>OV702291.1:174941798-184941798 GCA_916181665.1 Avena sativa | reverse complement strand
TGAATACTTTGGGAAATATCATCAACCATGATTGCCTCTAGTGCATATTCCCAACAGTCTCCCACTTGCACTAGAGTCAATCATCCAACATCACATGTCTAGGCATCTAATGCCCATTGCTCTTACGTGCGCCTCATGCTTAGGCTGTGGAAGTGGCTTTGTCAATGGATCTGCAACGTTTGCATCCGTGTGTACCTTGCATAACCTGATATCACCTTGATCCATGAACTGGCAAATCAAGTGGTATCGCATGAGTATATGCTTGTTCTTCTGGTGTTGTCTAGGTTCCTTGGCTTGTGCAATAGCACCATTGTTGTCACAATACACGTCTAACGGATTGGACGAGCCTTGAACCACATCGAGATTAATCAGGAAATTCCTGATCCAAACAGCTCCCTTTGCTGCCTCCGAGGCAGCAATATACTTAGCTTCTATTGTAGATGCAGACACAACCTCTTGCTTGGAACTCTTCAATCTCACAGCCCCTCCGTTCATTATGAACACATACCCAGATTGCGAACGAGAATCATCTGAGTCAGTAAGGTAACTCGCATACGTGTAACCCCTTACACTGAGTTCAACCTCACCTCCATAAACTAGGAACACATCCTTAGTCCTTCTCAAGTACTTAAGAATGTTCTTAACTGCTGCCCAGTGGATTTCTCTAGGGTCAACCTGGTATCTGCTCACAACACTTAGAGCATAGGAAACATCCAGCCTAGTACAAATCATGGCATACATGATGGACCCGACTACCGAAGCATATGGAATCACACTCATCCTACTTCGCTCATCAGTTGTCGAAGGACACTGAGTCTTGCTAAGTCTTATGCCATGGGACATCGGTAAGAACCCCTTCTTAGACGATTCCATGTTGAATTTCTTCAACACTTTGTACAAATATGTACTTTGGCTCAATCCAATGAGCCGCCTGGATCTATCTCTATAGATCCTGATTCCTAGTATATAAGTTGCCTCACCCAAGTCTTTCATTGAGAAACTCCTTTCCAATGATTCCTTGGTTTCTTCCAACATCTAGACATCATTTCCAATCAATAATATGTCATCCACATATAAGATCAGAAAGTTTACTTTGCTCCCACTAAACTTCTTGTATAAACAAGAATCATGATCACTCTTGATGAAGCCAAACGATTTGACTACCTCATCAAAGCGAATGTTCCAACTCCGAGATGCTTGCTTCAATCCATAAATTGATTTCTGAAGTTTGCATACCTTGTTAGCATTAGCCGGATCGAAAAAACCCTTGGGCTGTATCATATACACGTCCTCGGTTAATTTTCCATTAAGGAAAGCCGTTTTGACATCCATCTGCCATATCTCATAGTCGAAATAGGCTGCTATAGCTAACATGATCCGAACTGATTTAAGCATCGCTACGGGTGAGAAAGTCTCATCGTAGTCAACTCCTTGAACCTGCCGGAACCCCTTCATGACAAGCCGTTCTTTATAGATAGAAACGTTTCCATCCATATCAGTTTTCCTTTTAAAGACCCATTTGCACTCGACGGGTCTTGCACCGTCTGGCAGATCAACCAAGTTCCAAACTTGATTTTCATCCATGGACTTTAACTCGGATCTCATGGCTCCAAGCCATGACTCAGAATCAGAACCCACCATCACTTCCGAATAAGTTGTCGGCTCGTCACTGTCTAACAGTAATACATCACAAACACTTCGCAATCTTGCCGATCTTCGCAGTGTAGGTGCAGCTGCCGGCTCAGCTACCATGACTGGCTCAACCTCCAAGGCTTTTGCCAAATCGCTACTGACTGGTTCCTCTCGAACTTCTTCGAGCCGCACTGTACTCCGACTGACTTCCCGACTGAGAAACTCTTTCTCAAGGAAGACACTGTTTCGAGTGACAAACACTTTGCCCTCTTCTCGGTTGTAGAAGTAGTAACCCAAGGTTTCCCTTGGATACCCAATGAAAATGCACTTATCCGACTTGGCTGCAAGCTTGTCCGACTGAAGTCACTTGACAAATGCTTCACAATCCCAAATCTTAAGAAAAGACAAACTTGGCTTCTTGCCTGTCCACATATCATGTGGTGTCTTCTCTACCGATTTTGATGGTACTCTGTTTAGTGTGAACGCCATTGTTTCTAGACAATAACCCCAAAATGATAAAGGTAGATCTGTCCGACTCATCATTGATCATACCATGTCCAACAAGGTCCGATTCCACCGTTCTGACACACCGTTCCTCTGCGGTGTACCCGGCGGAGTGAGTTGAGGAACTATTCCCCAACTCTTTAGATGGTCATCAAACTCATGGCTCATGTACTCGCCTCCTCGGTCCGACCGAAGAAACTTTATTTTCTTGCCGACTTGATTCTGTACTTCATTCTGGAATTCTTTGAACTTTTCAAAGGCTTCCGACTTATGTTTCATTAAGTAGAGATGTCCATATCTACTCAAATCATCAGTGAAGGTATTGAAGTACTCATAACCACCACTGGCTGTCGCGCTCATTGGACCACATACATCACTATGTACTAGTCCCAACAAGTCAGACGCCCTTTCACAACTCCTTGCAAAAGGTGTCTTGGTCATCTTGCCTAGAAGGCAGGATTCGCATGTCTCGAACGACTCCAAGTCGAACGAAGTTAGGAGTCCATCATCATGGAGCTTCTTCATGCGTTTCCAACTTATATGACCAAGTCGACAGTGCCAAAAGTAAGTCATATTCAGATCATTTGGTTTCAACCTTTTCACATTTATATTATAGACCGACCCACCATCAAGATTCAAAATAAATAACCCGTTAAGAATGGGTGCAAAGCCGTGAAACATGTCATTCAAATATAAAGAATAACCATTGTTCTTAATATTATACTCATAGCCTTGTCTCATCAAATATGAGGCAGAAATGATGTTTCGACTAAGCACTAGAACATAATAACAATTATTTAGTTCCATTAAGAATCCTGAAGGAAAATGAAGTTGCATCGTGCCGACTTCCAACGCAGCAAATCTTGCTTTGTTGTCGACCCGAATGTCAACCTCGCCTCTTGCTATGCCCCTAGTTCTTACCAGTCCCTGCAACGAGTTGCAGATATGAATGACTGATCCGGTATCATATACCCTAGAACTGTCAGGTGCATCAACAAGATAAAGGTCTATAACATTGCAAACAAGTGTACCTGAGTTGGAAGTCACACCTCCACTCTTGGCTTTATCCGCCAAATAATTGTTGCAATTCCTCTTCCAGTGGCCATCCACTTTGCAATAGAAGCAAGCGGAACCGACTGAAGGAGATGACTTAGTCCCTGAGGAAACGCTTGGGATCTGATCCTGAGCATTACCTCCTGACTTAGCCTTCTTCTTCTTAGTCCAAGAACTCTTCTTAAACTTAGCCTTATTCTGTACCACCAACACTTGGCTAGTACCTTTCTTGAGATCAACCTCTGCCTGCTTAAGCATCCCATGTAATTGAGTGAGCTTCTTATCCATACCATGCATGTGGTAGTTCGATATGAACTGACCATACACACTAGGAAGAGAGTTTGGAATTATATCAGCAACGAACTCTTCGCTAATGGGGTAGCCAAGCCTTTCTAGAGACTGCACGTAACCAACCATCTTGATCACATATGGACTCAGTGGATCACCATCCTTAAGCTTACAACTCAGCAAGGCTTGAGAGACTTGATATCTCTCGGTCTTTGCCTAAGCCTGGAACATACTTTTGAGGCTTTCGATCATATCGTAGGCCTCAACATTCTCGAACTGCTGCTGGAAGTCTGGTTCCATGTGAGCAAGCATAAGACAACTTATTTCTGTAGTCTCATCACATGTTCTACGATAGGCATTGGTTGCTATGACACTCGCATTCTCATCCGGCACATCTAGAAGCGGGTTGTCTAGAACATGGTCCCTCTTTTCTTGTTTGAGAACTATTCTCAGATTACGATACCAGTTGGTGAAGTTTGTCCCATTAAGTTTATCTTTCTCTAGGATGGTCCTCAAAGCAAAACTGGACAACTGAGGGAGACTGCTACTAGGTGCCATTATCTACAACAGAAGTATGCAAAACACTTAAGACAAGTATTCATAAAAGAGCAGGCGTATTAAACATTTTAATACTTGTGCTCCCACTAGAACCAACATCCCCCCGATGGTTACTTAGTGATTCAGGACCCTAAATAAGCAAGCCGACGAGCTTTAGCATCACCGCTAGCCGTCAAGTGATCTACGTAGGTAACTCCTTGCCAATCGCATCTCATGCGACTCCTGTTGGTCGGGTGGCATCTCATGCCCTGGCTCCCGACCGCCCTCTCCCCGAGCCCCACAACCGTTGCGATAGACCTGCCTATCTTACCAAGTGCTTCTGTTGTAAGAGTCCGACTCGAACCCATCTAGTCGAAAAGAATTGGTAGCACCTCAATTTTATGAGCCCACTACCAAGAATGTCCGAATTGTGATGGTGCAGCACCGGCGGGGAGACCGACTAGACCTTCTTTGAGGGATTAAAGTTTAACCACTGTCTCATAGAGGTAAAACTAGAGACATAACAATCAGACAAAATAATCCAATTATAATGTGAAATGGTATGGCTCCCTTCATGGCGATCTCCATCTCCATGAACCTGTTCATCATGCCTTTGGCCGCAGTGTCCTTCAAGTCCTCCAAACATGCTACACTAGCACTAAGGAATATACAAGAAGATGGCATCTCATGCCGACACGCATGTCGTTATACAATAACAGTGACGACACTTTGGCTCCAGCCGGCTGACAAACTCATGATACACAGATCATGTATGGATTACACACATCTCATGCACATAAGCCATACCATTCACAAGTTCCTGCAAAAACAAGTTATGCACAGATATGATATCTACCAGCATTGTGAACCTCACAACGACACCTAATGCGCTACAACAGGGCAAAGCCGGCGGTCCCGAACCATGGATTCCTTCATTGGATAAAACACTTTTACCCAAATCTGATCCCTGTGTAGATCTGACCAATCTCATTGATCATCCGCACCTGATCTTCCATGAACCCCCGAGTGCGACTGATCCAATCAATCTTGCACAAAACCGATCTATCTCATAGATCGACCACCGAAACCCTAAGTGGATCCTATCCACCACCTCGTGCATATCACATACGCACAGATCTAGAGCCTAAAACCAGAAGCTTTCGCTCTGATACCACTGCTGGGCCACGTAGAGATATACAAAACTTTTCCCTACGTGGTACACCCAAGATCCAGCTCAGGTTATAGGCCACGAGATTACCGCTAGACGCGCAGATGCGGAAGTTGATGTAGCACGTCGAAGTAGTGCCGAACGATCCCTGGACAGCCCTTCCGAATCTCGCGGGCAGCTTCTCCGGATCCCACGAACACCTTCGCTAGATCCCCAGGAGCTACCCCGTCTCTAGCGCCGCACGTGCAACGCCTCTACCGGTATCCACACATACAGGAAGGAGCTTCGGACATAGGACTGCTTGATCCTGTCTAGCCTGAAATGGAAGTGGAGAAAGTGACGGCTAGGTCAGAGACTATCCCTTGTCACTCCACTTATATACACTCCTAGTTGGGCTCAACGCTTGAGGCCCATCTAGGTTGTACTCCAATCTCCACATGGATCTAATCCACATGGACTCCTTACCCTTAAGTGTGTGACCCTGTAGGTTCACGTACACCTGGATACGACATGAGCTACTCCTCCAAGTATACCGTCATGGCTTTGAGTCCAACTCACTCCCATGAACACTCAGTCTCAAGTCGATAGATGGTAGCGGCCTCTAGCAAGACGTGCCAACTCCCAAGTGCCGTAAACTCAAAAGACGAACCTTCAATGTGACTTTCGTCCAAGTCCCTTTGCCTCACGATATATCTGTTAAGCTATATGCGAGTAGTTGCCATCCCTTAAATAGATTAACTCTCTTCTCGTACCATGATATGTGATTCACTGGACTAACTCTTAGTCCGACTCCTCAGTTAACACTTAACTGAGTAGCGCACGGCCATGCTTTCAAATCATATCACACGAGAGGGCCCAGAGAATATCTCTCCATTATGGAGGGGCAAATCCCATCTTGGTAATCCACGTCACGCAGCTTGCTTCACAACCAACCCGAACTCTACCTTTATAACTGCCCATTTACGGAACAACGTTTGATAGAACCTAAGTTGGCGATCCACAACTCGGATAATGCAATCACCTCAGGTCGAAGGATTCCATTGCTTGAGACTGCAAATGACAACATGCTCGTTGCATCTCAACTGTGGGTCAGTCCGACTCGCTAAACTCTTTAGCTGAATCAGTGTAAGTCGGAATAGCATCACCATGCCCATGACAAGTGAAACCGTGTCATCGGCCGACTTGCACATTGGTCTAAGTTTTGTGCCTAGCACAACCTCAATGACCAAGGACAATCTAATATGAACAATCATGAATACATAGTTCCACAACTGAATCACGCATTCAGTGATATATATATCGGATGTTCATATAAGGACAACTTTACTTTATGAATACTTTGGGAAATATCATGAACCATGATTGCCTCTAGGGCATATTCCCAACAGCAGCGTCCGACTTACTACCTCAGCGAGGTCCTAACTGAATCAAAGCAACATTATCCACACTATAAAAAGCTAGCTTATGGTTTGTTCTTCGCATCCCAGAATTTACGACATTACTTTCAGGAACATCCAATTACCGTGGTGAGCATAACTCCCATGAGGGATATAATCAAAAACAGTGATGCTACAGGACGTGACGCAAATGGGGCATAGAGCTTTCAGCTTTTGACATTGAGTACAAACTTCGTACAACAATAAAATCCCAAATACTCGTTGACTTTGTCACTGATTGGACAGAGATAATTGAAAATATGACCCTCCTAGAGTCGGAATATTGGACCTTGCATTTTGACGGATCTAAGGCGCTCGGGGGCTGGCGTGGTGCTCAAATCACCCCAAGGAGATAAACTTTTCTATGTGTTGCAGATCCACTTCATGGCAACAAACAACATTGCCGAATATGAAGCACTGTTGCATGGAATCCGGATCGCTAAGGATATTGGCATCCGACGATTAATGTGTTATGGAGATTTAGATCTTGTTTGCTCAACAAGTGTCGGATATCTGTAATGCAAATAAACACATGGCAGCATACCAGGCTATCATCGATAAACTAGCTAAATCATTCGAAGGGTTTGAAGTTCAAAAAATCCCTCGAATAGAAAATGAGGAAGCGGATGCATTATCTCGTATAGGCTCTGCATGGAAGAAGGTCCCGGATGGCGCTTTTTTAGAGCACCTCAAAGTTTCCTATATGAAAGGAGTAGATGAGGAAGACTTGACTAAATTAGACTCACCTTTAGTGTCAGTTCTGGCTGTAATTCCCAGCTGGACTCAACCCTAGCTTGATTTCTTGGTAGATGGAAAATTACCCGAAGACGAGGTTCTGAGCCGGCAGATCGTCCAACGAGCAAAAACCTATACAGTAATAAGTAGTGAGATCTATAAGCAGAGCGTGTCTGGGGTCAGTGTTGTGTATCTCTAGAAGAAGGAGAGGAAATCCTAAGGGAAATCCACGAAGGCGAATGCGGTCATCACGCTGCAGCCAAATCTTTAGTGGCAAAAGCTTTCAGATACGGATTTTTCTGGCTTACAGCCAAGGCAGATGCCGAACGGCTGGTCAAGACGTGCAAAGGATGCCAAAAATACGCCAAAAATCACATGTTCCGGCTGATCAACTACGAACAATCCCTATAACATGGCCTTTCGCGTCTGGGGGCTTGACATGGTAGGACCATTTAAACGGGCTCCAAGTGGATTTACTCACCTCTTAGTGATGGTGGATAAATTCACAAAGTGGATTGAGGCTAAACCCATCACAAGTTGTGATGGAGCAACAGCCAGAAGATTTGTCGAGGATGTTATAATCCGATACGGTTATTCGCATAGCATTATCACGGACAATAGGAGCAATTTTTTTATGGGAGAACTTGCCAAATTCTGTGATGAACAAAATATCCGGCTTGACATTGCGTCAGTTGCACATCCACAAGCTAATGGACAAGTTGAAAGAGCAAATGGTTTAATCCTACAAGGCCTTAAACCAAGACTCGAATAACCACTTCGTCGTGTTGCGGGGGCTTGGGCAGATGAATTACCATCTACAATATGGAGCTTGCGAACAACTCCGAACAGGTCAACCAGATACACACCTTTCTTCTTGGTCTATGGCGTAGAAGAAGTTCTTCCTAGTGATTTAATTCATACTTTCCCCGAGTTGCTATGTATATCGAAGAGGATGCCGAAATTTCTCGACAAAATAATCTCGATTTAATCGCAGAAGTTCGCGTTGTTGCTGAAATGATATCAACAGCCTATCAACATAAGTTACACAAGTATCATAGCCAGAGAGTCAGAAACTGGTCTTTCAATAAAGGCGATTTGGTTCTCCGGCTTGTGCAGAAAAGAAAGCACAAACTTTCCCCAGTATGGGAAGGTCCCTTTTTAGTTAGCCAAGTATTGCACAATGGTTCCTACTATCTAACTGATATGCGGCCAGTCAAAGAAAGACCTGCTACTAAGAAGAGAAAGAGAGTTGGAGGCAGTACAGACCCGAAAGAATTAGACAGACCGTGGAATATTGCTCAGCTACGTCCCTTTTATTCTTAAAATTTTCTTTCTTTGTAATCATATATGTGTACATGTTCAATGAGAAATAAAGTATTGGTTGCCTCAATTTTTCTTAGAAGTTTTATATTACCATCTTATTTCCGAATGATCATGTCACAATCAAAAATCCTAGAATACTTGAAAGTTATGCTCATGTTTGTTCTGGTTAAGATTTCCAATTCTAAAAATGTTACCTTCGGGTATAAATCTAAATTTTCTAGTTTATACTTGGGTTCTTTATCTGATTGCCAGATACGGGCATTTTCCGAGTAGTGAATGGGTGGTACTGGAAGACAGCTCTGTTTCTGAGTTTAAACTGGTTTAGCAATTGAGCTTCGTTGCTCGATAGAGTTTCCGTGTGGAAGGTTGGCCGGCTCACGAAAGGGAAGAGACGGAAAGCCAGATAAGCAATAAGTATAGGAAAAACAAAAAGTGCTTATGTAGAAATTTCAGGCACATCAAAATAAAGCCAAAAAGTGCTAAATAGAAGCATCAAATCTTAGCACTAGCAAAAGTATTACACTACTTATTTACAATCTGATTGTTTCAAAATAACACATTGTTTTTTTTGATGCTCTATGATGCAGGAGGAGAGGTAGGAGCTGCTGGCTCACTGGAGAAATCCCCTTCAACTTGATATATTTCCAAGACATGCAAATCAGATTCGATTGGCTCATTGTCGGAAACTTCAGATGTTCCTTCAAGAGGCGGAGGAGGCGTCTCCATGCGAGTGAAGAATGGAGTGTCATAGCTGGTCAGATCAGCCACGTAACATCCATATCCGACGCAGGAGTCCATGATGGCCTTGATATCTTGTTCCTTGCCATCTTCATCCACAGTCGAATAACCCCTGGTTACTTGCCAGATCTCCATGCTTCCATGGTGGCTCATAACCATGGCGAGGGAGTTCTGTGCTGCGGTTCGCGCGTAGGACATGTTCCAGTCCTGGATGAGCTAGGGCATCTCCCTCGCCTTATCTTGCACCTCAAAGGTAGATATTTTGTTCATGGCAGGGACTTTAAGAACTTCACTAATATCCTCTAATGATTGGCAAAAATTGTGAAGCAAATCACCGATTTCTGTAAGCCGGCTAGTGCGAGACTCGGCGGAGGAGGAATCCAGTAAGTTCAGAGGACATGCGCATATAAAGCAAAGGTCAGAAAATATATCCGAACTCCTAGAGTCGGAGGAATGAAAAGTTAGAAGACATGAAACATATCGAAGATGACATCATCAACTTTGGTCTTCTCTGCTCGAAGACTCTAGAGTTCATCCCGGAGAGCCTAAGTGATGTCCTTTTCTCTGAATAACTCATCATTGATATCTGAGATTTTCTGATCCTGGGCTGCGATCCTTCAATCACATTCTTCGGTGGCCAGGAGGAGGATTTGAGAATGCAAGCAATGTTGTGATCGTGATCCACCTTAAGCTTATTCAGATCCCGTCGTAAGTCGGCGTTGTCCACCTACAGGATCTTGAAGTTCTTGGCATCTTCAATCATTGCACATGATTGTTTGACCAGTGTTGTAAGAAAAAGACAATAGTTATATAGGAAATTTGACTATGAAAGCAAAAATAGCAAGGTTAAGGACTGAAATGGTTAACTTCAGCCTCATCCTTTGATATTTTCAATTGAGCATTTTCAAGTCGGAGAGATCTAGTCTCTTCCTTAATAATTCCTGGTTATAAGCATTAACTTTTTGTAAGTCAGAATAAAACCCAGATTCAGAAGTCCACTAAAGACTCGGGATAATATTTTAACTAATATCAGCACGAGCCTTGGGGGCTACACTAGTTTGTTCTTTGGCATCCTATGAAAGCATAAATCCGGATTGTCTATCCAACTTCATGCTTGGGGGCTAGAGGATATGATATGAAATAAAGTAAAAAGGTGAGTTGGAATTTCGACTTACATGTTGTCCATGAGTAAGCTTGCTTAGGATCATGTTCAACTCGGTGGTAACCTTCTCGGTGAGGGTCAGCGGGATTATTGGCGGTGGTGGATGTCGTGGAAATGGCCACGGCAGTCGCTGTAGTAGGCAGTGATTGATAGAATCGGGGGCGGGAGCTGGCGGCCATCTGTGGTGCGAGATGGGGCGGATGCACGTGGGTTTACCTAGGTTCAGCCCCCTGGAGGGTAAAGACCTACTCCTGCTAGATTAGATTGATGGAGAGCGAGTTACAGGGATGGTGAGCTTGGCGTCTAAACAGCGAGTCGCTCAAAGGGGTGTATGATCGAACGTAAGTCCTCAGAGTACCCTAGGGAGGTTTATATAGGAGGCACCTCGCTAGGCTTTACAATTTACAACCGAACAAGATATGGATTCGGAGGCTTTGACCTAATCCGACTGGGCTTTGAGTATGCTTCTGGGCCTCCAGTCTCCAATCGCCAGGCCTTCTCCTCAGTCGCATTCCAGTTGCTGTCCTGCAGGCCCACTCGCCAGGCCTTTGACCCAATCGGAACGTCCTGCTGGGCATACCCCGTTTGGCATATCCCCATCAATAGTCCCCGAGGCCATCGTTGATTCAAACGCAGGTGTTCATTTGGCAGTCGGAGTAGGCGAGTCCAATTTGGACGCCTAGTCGAATCGACGATGGACTCTGCCGAAACCAAGGAAATTTCCACCAGGTTTCCAGTCGCTTCTTTGGCGAATGCAACCGCTATCAAGTCGCTACTCCGGTGAATGGACATGGCACAGTTGCAAGCGAGTTGAGTGAAGGAGTTGGACCATCAACTTGGTCAAAACTATTTGTTGGGTAGTCCAACAGTAACTTCGGCGCAATTACCACGGGTAAAGGCTACCCCGATATTGGCGGGTAGCACTCCTTTATAAGGGGAGTGAAAGATCAGTCCTGTAGATCCTTCCTCGCGTTCTTCATTCTTGTGCATCCATTCCTTCTGTCTTCCCTCGATCCAAACTCTCCAGACCAAGAGATCCGGCTTCTTCCTGATGGCGCCTTCGAAAGGCTCATGGGAGGAAATCTAAGTGCACCGCGGCGTAGCTCAGGTCCTTTGAGGACGTCGGGGTCCTCCACAAAGGGAATTGGCAGATCCCCGTGTCTTCCAAGATCGAGACGAAGCCGCGCGCCAGTGAGTTCATCTGTTTCCCAAGCCATTTGGAGAGGGGCTTGGGGTTCCCTACCTCATTAATCTTCCGGCGGTTCTGCGCATACTATGCGATCAAACCGTCGGATCTCGGCCCACACAGCATCGAGCAGTTGGTGATCTTCGTTGCCTTCTGCGAGTGCTACCTCGGCTGCAGGCCGTACTTCCTACTATGGCTGGAGCTTTTCCACGGCCACATCAGGCGCGAAGGGGCCGGCGGCCCAATCTTGGCGGCCAGAGGCGTCACCTTTTAGCTGAAGCCGAAGGTCAACTTCGTCAAGCTCATGATGCCGACGAAGGCCGCGAGCGAGTGGAAGAAGAGCTGGTTCTACGTGAAGGAGTCCACCCCCTTCGGCGAAGTGGCATTGCCCGAATTCGTCGCGGAGAGAAGCGAGCCCCATCGGCTGGCAATGGACAGGCTCCCCGACAATCAAAGGATGGCTGTCGCGGAGATGATGGACCAGATCCAAAAGCTGAAGGGCCAAGGGCTATCCTCGATCAACCTGTATAACTACTGGCTCGAGTGGCGCCTGGTTCCATTGGCAGCCCGACCGCACTAGATGTACGAGTATAGCAGGAAGAATGATCCTTCCCAGACCAGCAAGGAGTCATGGGACGCTGAAGACTATAAGGCTACCCTAAAGAAGATCACTGACGCGGAATTTACAACCATGTCGGCCGGGCTCACTCTGTACGTGCCTGTGAAGAACGAAGCCCCCACAGTAAGTCCTTTTCTCCAAATTTATCTTCAGTCATGATTCCCACGGTGCAATTTGCAGCCGCATCGTCTAAAACTCATTTGTGTACACTCTCAGTTGTTCTAGGTTCTGGAAGGTTGGCTCCCCCCACTCGACGAAGAGGTCCCCCAAGAGTTCGAGGAGGGTGCTGCAGGAGAATCTTCTGAGGACGAAGAGGAGGAAATGGAGGTTCCTCCCCCAGCGCCAGCGGCCTGCAAGACTCGCATGCAGAAGCAGCGTGAGTTCGAGGCGAGACGTAGTCTTGAAGAGCACGAAGAAGACGACGAGATCTTGCAAGAGCACAGTTCTCGGTGAACAGCTACGCTGGCGAAGCCCGCGCACAAGCTGAATTCGCCAGCGACACCGCCCAGGTCGGTGGTGGTGTTCGAGTCGGATGACGAGTCCGACAATAACGCGGCTGTGACCTCACACAAGATCCCGGAGGGTGCGATTCCGATGATCGGATCGGAGGCTGAGGGCACCGAAGCGGCGGTGGAGGTTCCTCTTGCGGTGACCGCGCCAACAACTTCGATGGCGCTAGAGCAGGAGGTAGCTGAGGCTGCGGCATCAAAATCGCTGCGACCTTTGGGGATGGCGGCATCATCTGAGCCGGAGATTCCTGCGACCGCGGCTTCACCATCGAAGAAGCCCGCGGTGTCGTGGGCTTCGGATATCTTCGAGAAAGGTCTCACGTGCAAGCTAGGCCCAGAGTTAGATAAGCCCGCCCACATTAGCATGGGGTTGCGTGTTCTTCCAGTCACCAAGTAAGTCCTCAGAGGTTTCTTTTCCAATTATTGGACTTATTTTTGTGTGATTTCTTTGCTGACTTTGGAGGTTTTTGTAGATCCGGCGCTAAGAAGATAGGCGGCCCTTCGGTGGCTAAAATTCCATCGACCGTCACCACGGGGGAAGGCGATCTCCCCAGGAAGAGGAAACCTGCTGCGGATGCTACGCCTGCTGAAGACGCGAAGAAGCAGAAGGGTGAGCCCGATGAAGCTGCAGGACAAGATAGCGCCAGAGGGAGTGATGCCACCATCGGTGGCGAGGAGGTGGCAGCCGCCCAATCGGACCCAGCTGACGGGGCTCCAATAGCAGTACCGCCGGCTCCAGCAACCAGTGCCCCGGCGAGGGCATTCGCGTCGTTCCCGCGCTTCATGGCGAGGGGTTTTCTGATCATGGCGGAAACCCAATCTCCGCAGATGCCGGAGATCGTCGATGAGGATGTCGGACCACGTCGTGGGCGTACCTCCTTCGTGGTCCCTACGACGGACGCCAGAGAACTTCACAATATGCTTGGCGCCACCATTCAGGTACGTCCAGTCCCTGAGTGTCTAGTCGCTGAATTTCAGCGGCTAGGCACTGAGTTTCTTCTAGTCGACAGTCCCCGAGTGTCTAGTCACTGAATTTCAGCGGCTAGGCACTGAGTTTCTTCTAATTGCCATTCCCTGAGTGTCTAGTCGCTGAATTTCAGCGGCTAGGCACTGAGTTTCTTCTAATCGCCAGTCCCCGAGTGTCTAGTCGCTGAATTTCAGCGGCTGGACACTGAATTTGTGTTTTTGCAGTTGCTTATTTTTCGTTCTGCTTGTAGGGTTTGCAAAGGGAGTCGGCTGACCGGCAGGCCACAAAAGAGCGTCTGGAGCGTGATCTGCGCATGGCGCAGGAGGCAAACCGGCGACTCCAGGAGGCTACCGGTGAGTACTTGTTTTAGTTGGCGATTGCGAGCTGCTAATGTTTACGGAATTCTGACTCTTGTTTTTGTCCGTGCAGATGGTCTTCCGGCCGCCATTGCCAAAGCCCGAGTGTCGTCGGATTGAGGACAAGTACGCCATGAGGGGGTCCTCGAGGCGTGCGGAAGAGAGGGGTGTGACACGTACGGTGTTCTGGGACGGTGAGCACACAAGTTTACCTAGATTCGAATCCGCCGGCTTTGAACGGATCCTACTCCTGCTAGCAATCCAGTAATACGGCAGAGCCTGAATATGGGTTACAAGGGTTTCGGCTGTGCTAGTTGAGATTGTAGACTAGTGAGGTGTGCCCTAAAGGCTCTCCCTAGGACAACTTATATAGATATCCGACCTAGAGTTTACAGGAGAGATCTATCCGGCTACAACTAAGAGTCGGTTACAGAGTACATCTTGAACTACAAGTAACACTATGGGCCTTAGTCGGTAAGTCTTCTGGGCCTTCCCGTAGCTGGATAGAACTCCGTCTCTTCTCCCTGACTAGGCCGCCCGTGAAGCAAAGCTATAACCCGAAGTGGGCCACCCTGATCAGTGAGGAACTATGAGGATACCTGGAAAGTATATCCCCAACAGCATACCTCGGAAGTCTCCAAGATCCAAAGTCGGATTTATCATCGTCTAGGTTGATCTTCGGCTTGCAGAATCTTGAAGGGTTCCTGAAACTTCACAACAAAAAATACGACCCGGGTCTTAAAAATAAGTCGGACCTATCAACAGGTTACTCAGATTTTCCAGTTTGATTTCAAACTAAGCCGGAATTTGGTCTCTAACGCCACCTCACACAAGTCATGGTCAAGTCACGTCATCTGACAGACATCCTGTTAGCACGCCCATTGGTGGGTACGCGGTTCGCGGAACCGAGGCACCGTTTTAATGCATGCGCGGAGATCGAGGCGACGTAATCATCGCGTGGGTCCTTCCCAGTTCCTTCCATGACACGTGGCGGTTACACTGTAGCATTTTGCACGAATCTTGGCGTGGTTAGGTGGATATAAGGGGTTAGGATACTCCTCCTCCTTTCTTCACCTGTTCCCTTGCCTTTTCCTCTCCTCCAAATCTCCCCCGCGTGCACAGAGCTCCTCTGCTTTCCCCCAATAACTCCCAGCGCCGCCCATCCTGGGTCATCTGCTCACCGAAGAAATGGCTTCTTCATCTTCCTCTGGCTTGGCGGCAACGGCGGCGACGGCGGCGATAAAGCGACGGTGGAGAAGGAAAGCTTCTACGGGGTCTGGATCCCCTGCGTTCTTGATGATAAGAGTCATTGCATGTGTGTTCTTTTCCACAAACCACACATGGATCCACTAGACTCATTGCATGTGTGTTCTTTTCCACAAACAACTTATGGATCAACCAGTGGTCATTGCATGGGTGTTCTTTCCACAAACCACACATGTGGACCCATTAGAGTCATTGCATGTGTGTTATTTCCACAAACCACACATGGATCAACCACTAGAGTCATTGCATATGTGTTATTTCCACAAACCACATATGGATCAACCACTAGAGTCATTGCATGTGTGTTCTTATACTAAAACCAACACTAGAGTCATTGCATGTGTGTTCCTTTCACAAACCACACATGGATCAACCACTAGAGTCATTGCATGTGTGTTATTTCCACAAACAAACATGGATCAACCACTAGAGTCATTGCATGTCTGTTCTTTTCCACAAACCACACATGGATCCACCAGTGGTCATTGCATGTGTGTTCTTTCCACAAACCACACATGGATCAACCACTAGAGTAATTGCATGTGTGTTCTTTCCACAAACCACACATGGATCAACCACTAGAGTCATTGCATGTGTGTTATTTCCACAAACAAACATGGATCAACCACTAGAGTCATTGCATGTGTGTTCTTTTCCACAAACCACACATGGATCAACCACTAGACTCATTGCATGTGTGTTCTTTCCACAAACCACACATGGATCAACCACTAGAGTCATTGCATGTGTCTTCTTTCCACAAACCACATGTGGACCCATTACAGTCATTGCATGTGTGTTCTTTCCACAGACCACATGTGGATCAACCAGAGTCCGTGCATGTGTGTTCTTTCCACAAACCACACATGGATCAACCACAAGAGTCATTGCATGTTTGTTCTTATACTAAAACCACAAACTAGCACTAGAGTCATTGCATGTGTGTTCTTTTCCACAAACCACACATGGATTCACTAGACTCATTGCATGTGTGTTCTTTTCCACAAACAACTTATGGATCAACCAGTGGTCATTGCATGGGTGTTCTTTCCACAAACCACACATGTGGACCCATTAGAGTCATTGCATGTGTGTTATTTCCACAAACCACACATGGATCAACCACTAGAGTCATTGCATATGTGTTATTTTCACAAACCACACATGGATCAACCACTAGAGTCATTGCATGTGTATTCTTATACTAAAACCAACACGAGAGTCATTGCATGTGTGTTCCTTTCACAAACCACACAAGGATCAACCACTAGAGTAATTGCATGTGTGTTATTTCCACAAACAAACATGGATCAACCACTAGAGTCATTGCATGTGTGTTCTTTCCAACAAACCACACATGGATCCACAAGTGGTCATTGCATGCGTGCTCTTTCCACAAACAACATATGGATCAACCACTAGTCATTGCATGTGTGTTGTTTCCACAAACCACACATGGATCAACCACTAGAGTCATTGCATGTTTGTTCTTATACTAAAACCACAAACCAACACTAGAGTCATTGCATGTGTGTTCTTTTCCACAAACCACACATGGATCCACCACTAGACTCATTGCATGTGTGTTCTTTCCACAAACAACTTATGGATCAACCAGTGGTCATTGCATGGGTGTTCTTTCCACAAACCACCCATGTGGACCCATTAGAGTCATTGCATGTGTGTTATTTCCACAAACCACACATGTATCAACCACTAGAGTCATTGCATATGTGTTATTTCCACAAACCTCACATGGATCAACCACTAGAGTCATTGCATGTGTGTTCTTATACTAAAAAGAACACTAGAGTCATTGCATTTGTGTTATTTTCACAAACCACACATGGATCAACCACTAGAGTCATTGCATGTGTGTTATTTCCACAAACAAACATGGATCAACCACTAGAGTCATTGCATGTGTGTTCTTTTCCACAGACCACACATGGATCCACCAGTGGTCATTGCATGTGTGTTCTTTTCCACAAACCACACATGGATCAACCACTAGAGTCATTGCATGTATGTTCTTTCCACAAACCACACATGTGGACCCACTAGAGTCATTGCATGTGTGTTATTTCCACAAACCACGCATGGATCAACCACTAGAGTCATTGCATATGTGTTATTTCCACAAACCACACATGGATCAAGCACTAGAGTCATTGCATGTGTGTTCTTATACTAAAACCAACACTAGAGTCATTGCATGTGTGTTCTTTTCACAAACCACACATGGATCAACCACTAGAGTCATTGCATGTGTGTTATTTCCACAAACAAACATGGATCAACCACTAGAGTCATTGCATGTGTGTTCTTATACTAAAACCAACATGGATCCACCAGTGGTCATTGCATGTGTGTTCTTTCCACAAACCACACATGGATCAACCACTAGAGTCATTGCATGTGTGTTATTTCCACAAACCACACATGGATAAACCACTAGAGTCATTGCATATGTGTTATTTCCACAAACCACACATGGATCAACCACAAGAGTCATTGCATGTGTGTTCTTATACTAAAACCAACACTAGAGTCATTGCATGTGTGTTCTTTCCACAAACCACACATGGATCAATCACTAGAGTCATTGCATGTGTGTTATTTCCACAAACAAACATGGATCAACCACTAGAGTCGTTGCAAGTGTGTTCTTTTCCACAAACCACACATGGATCCACCAGTGGTCATTGCATGTGTGTTCTTTCCACAAACCACACATGGATCAACCACTAGAGTCATTGCATGTGTGTTCTTTCCACAAACCACACATGGATCAACCACTAGAGTCATTGCATGTTTGTTCTTATACTAAAACCACAAACCAGCAATAGAGTCATTGAATGTGTGTTCTTTTCCACAAACCACACATGGATCCACTAGACTCATTGCATGTGTGTTCTTTTCCACAAACAACTTATGGATCAACCAGTGGTCATTGCATGGGTGTTCTTTCCACAAACCACACATGTGGACCCATTAGATTCATTGCATGTGTGTTATTTCCAAAAACCACACATGGATCAACCACTAGAGTCATTGCATATCTGTTATTTCCACAAACCACACATGGATAAACCACTAGAGTCATTGCATATGTGTTATTTCCACAAAGAAACATGGATCAACCACTAGAGTGAATGCATGTGTGTTCTTATACTAAAACCTACATGGATCCACCAGTGGTCATTGCATGTGTGTTCTTTCCACAAACCACACATGGATGAACCATTAGAGTCATTGCATGTGTGTTATTTCCACAAACCACACATGGATAAACCACTAGAGTCATTGCATCTGTGTTATTTCCACAAACCATACATGGATCAACCACTAGAGTCATTGCATGTGTGTTCTTATACTAAAACCAACACTAGAGTCATTGCATGTGTGTTCTTTCCACAAACCACACGTGGATCAATCACTAGAGTCATTGCATGTGTGTTATTTCCACAAACAAACATGGATCAACCACTAGAGTCATTGCATGTTTGTTCTTATACTAAAACCACAAACCAACACTAGAGTCATTGCATGTGTGTTCTTTTCCACAAACCACACATGGATCCACCACTAGACTCATTGCATGTGTGTTCTTTCCACAAACAACTTATGGATCAACCAGTGGTCATTGCATGGGTGTTCTTTCCACAAACCACCCATGTGGACCCATTAGAGTCATTGCATGTGTGTTATTTCCACAAACCACACATGTATCAACCACTAGAGTCATTGCATATGTGTTATTTCCACAAACCTCACATGGATCAACCACTAGAGTCATTGCATGTGTGTTCTTATACTAAAAAGAACACTAGAGTCATTGCATTTGTGTTATTTTCACAAACCACACATGGATCAACCACTAGAGTCATTGCATGTGTGTTATTTCCACAAACAAACATGGATCAACCACTAGAGTCATTGCATGTGTGTTCTTTTCCACAGACCACACATGGATCCACCAGTGGTCATTGCATGTGTGTTCTTTTCCACAAACCACACATGGATCAACCACTAGAGTCATTGCATGTATGTTCTTTCCACAAACCACACATGTGGACCCACTAGAGTCATTGCATGTGTGTTATTTCCACAAACCACGCATGGATCAACCACTAGAGTCATTGCATATGTGTTATTTCCACAAACCACACATGGATCAAGCACTAGAGTCATTGCATGTGTGTTCTTATACTAAAACCAACACTAGAGTCATTGCATGTGTGTTCTTTTCACAAACCACACATTGATCAACCACTAGAGTCATTGCATGTCTGTTATTTCCACAAACAAACATGGATCAACCACTAGAGTCATTGCATGTGTGTTCTTATACTAAAACCAACATGGATCCACCAGTGGTCATTGCATGTGTGTTCTTTCCACAAACCACACATGGATCAACCACTAGAGTCATTGCATGTGTGTTATTTCCACAAACCACACATGGATAAACCACTAGAGTCATTGCATATGTGTTATTTCCACAAACCACACATGGATCAACCACAAGAGTCATTGCATGTGTGTTCTTATACTAAAACCAACACTAGAGTCATTGCATGTGTGTTCTTTCCACAAACCACACATGGATCAATCACTAGAGTCATTGCATGTGTGTTATTTCCACAAACAAACATGGATCAACCACTAGAGTCGTTGCAAGTGTGTTCTTTTCCACAAACCACACATGGATCCACCAGTGGTCATTGCATCTGTGTTCTTTCCACAAACCACACATGGATCAACCACTAGAGTCATTGCATGTGTGTTCTTTCCACAAACCACACATGGATCAACCACTAGAGTCATTGCATGTTTGTTCTTATACTAAAACCACAAACCAGCAATAGAGTCATTGAATGTGTGTTCTTTTCCACAAACCACACATGGATCCACTAGACTCATTGCATGTGTGTTCTTTTCCACAAACAACTTATGGATCAACCAGTGGTCATTGCATGGGTGTTCTTTCCACAAACCACACATGTGGACCCATTAGATTCATTGCATGTGTGTTATTTCCAAAAACCACACATGGATCAACCACTAGAGTCATTGCATATCTGTTATTTCCACAAACCACACATGGATAAACCACTAGAGTCATTGCATATGTGTTATTTCCACAAAGAAACATGGATCAACCACTAGAGTCAATGCATGTGTGTTCTTATACTAAAACCTACATGGATCCACCAGTGGTCATTGCATGTGTGTTCTTTCCACAAACCACACATGGATGAACCATTAGAGTCATTGCATGTGTGTTATTTCCACAAACCACACATGGATAAACCACTAGAGTCATTGCATCTGTGTTATTTCCACAAACCATACATGGATCAACCACTAGAGTCATTGCATGTGTGTTCTTATACTAAAACCAACACTAGAGTCATTGCATGTGTGTTCTTTCCACAAACCACACGTGGATCAATCACTAGAGTCATTGCATGTGTGTTATTTCCACAAACAAACATGGATCAACCACTAGAGTCGTTGCATGTGTGTTCTTTTCCACAGACCACACATGGATCCACTAGTGGTCATTGCATGTGTGTTCTTTCCACAAACCACACATGGATTAACCACTAGAGTCATTGCATGTGTGTTCTTTCCACAAACCACACATGGATCAACCACTAGAGTCATTGCATGTTTGTTCTTATACTAAAACCACAAACCAACACTAGAGTCATTGAATGTGTGTTCTTTTCCACAAACCACACATGGATCCACTAGACTCATTGCATGTGTGTTCTTTTCCACAAACAACTTATGGATCGACGAGTGGTCATTGCATGGGTGTTCTTTCCACAAACCACACATGTGGACCCATTAGAGTCATTGCATGTGTGTTATTTCCACAAACCACACATGGATCAACCACTAGAGTCATTGCATATGTGTTATTTCCACAAACCACACATGGATCAACCACTAGAGTCATTGCATGTGTGTTCTTATACTAAAACGAACACTAGAGTCATTGCATGTGTGTTCTTCTCATAAACCACACATGGATCAACCACTAGAGTCATTGCATGTGTGTTATTTTCACAAACCACACATGGATCAACCACTAGAGTCATTGCATGTGTGTTATTTCCACAAACCACACATGGATCAACCACTAGAGTCATTGCATGTGTGTTCGTTTCCACAAACCATACATGGATCCACCGGTGGTCATTGCATGTGTGTTCTTTCCATAAACCACACATGGATCAACCACTAGAGTCATTGCATGTGTGTTCTTTCCACAAACCACACATGGATCAACCACTAGAGTCATTGCATGTGTGTTATTTCCACAAACAAACATGGATCAACCACTAGAGTCATTGCATGTGTGTTCTTTTCCACAAACCACACATGGATCAACCACTAGAGTCATTGCATGTTTGTTCTTATACTAAAACCACAAACCAACACTAGAGTCATTGCATGTGTGTTCTTTTCCACAAACCACACATGGATCCACCACTAGACTCATTGCATGTGTGTTCTTTCCACAAACAACTTATGGATCAACCAGTGGTCATTGCATGGGTGTTCTTTCCACAAACCACCCATGTGGACCCATTAGAGTCATTGCATGTGTGTTATTTCCACAAACCACACATGTATCAACCACTAGAGTCATTGCATATGTGTTATTTCCACAAACCTCACATGGATCAACCACTAGAGTCATTGCATGTGTGTTCTTATACTAAAAAGAACACTAGAGTCATTGCATCTGTGTTATTTTCACAAACCACACATGGATCAACCACTAGAGTCATTGCATGTGTGTTATTTCCACAAACAAACATGGATCAACCACTAGAATCATTGCATGTGTGTTCTTTTCCACAGACCACACATGGATCCACCAGTGGTCATTGCATGTGTGTTCTTTCCACAAACCACACATGGATCAACCACTAGAGTCATTGCATGTATGTTCTTTCCACAAACCACACATGTGGACCCACTAGAGTCATTGCATGTGTGTTATTTCCACAAACCACGCATGGATCAACCACTAGAGTCATTGCATATGTGTTATTTCCACAAACCACACAAGGATCAAGCACTAGAGTCATTGCATGTGTGTTCTTATACTAAAACCAACACTAGAGTCATTGCATGTGTGTTCTTTTCACAAACCACACATGGATCAACCACTAGAGTCATTGCATGTGTGTTATTTCCACAAACAAACATGGATCAACCACTAGAGTCATTGCATGTGTGTTCTTATACTAAAACCAACATGGATCCACCAGTGGTCATTGCATGTGTGTTCTTTCCACAAACCACACATGGATCAACCACTAGAGTCATTGCATGTGTGTTATTTCCACAAACCACACATGGATAAACCACTAGAGTCATTGCATATGTGTTATTTCCACAAACCACACATGGATCAACCACTAGAGTCATTGCATGTGTGTTCTTATACTAAAACCAACACTAGAGTCATTGCATGTGTGTTCTTTCCACAAACCACACATGGATCAATCACTAGAGTCATTGCATGTGTGTTATTTCCACAAACAAACATGGATCAACCACTAGAGTCGTTGCAAGTGTGTTCTTTTCCACAAACCACACATGGATCCACCAGTGGTCATTGCATGTGTGTTCTTTCCACAAACCACACATGGATCAACCACTAGAGTCATTGCATGTGTGTTCTTTCCACAAACCACACATGGATCAACCACTAGAGTCATTGCATGTTTGTTCTTATACTAAAACCACAAACCAGCAATAGAGTCATTGAATGTGTGTTCTTTTCCACAAACCACACATGGATCCACTAGACTCATTGCATGTGTGTTCTTTTCCACAAACAACTTATGGATCAACCAGTGGTCATTGCATGGGTGTTCTTTCCACAAACCACACCAGTGGACCCATTAGAGTCATTGCATTTGTGTTCTTTCCACAAACCACACATGGACGAACCATTAGAGTCATTGCATGTGTGTTATTTCCACAAACCACACATGGATAAACCATTAGAGCCATTGCATCTGTGTTATTTCCACAAACCACACATGGATCAACCACTAGAGTCATTGCATGTGTGTTCTTATAGTAAAACCAACACTAGAGTCATTTCATGTGTGTTCTTTCCACAAACCACACGTGGATCAATCACTAGAGTCATTGCATGTGTGTTATTTCCACAAACAAACAAGGATCAACCACTAGAGTCGTTGCATGTGTGTTCTTTTCCACAGACCACACATGGATCCACTAGTGGTCATTGCATGTGTGTTCTTTCCACAAACCACACATGGATTAACCACTAGAGTCATTGCATGTGTGTTCTTTCCACAAACCACACATGGATCAACCACTAGAGTCATTGCATGTTTGTTCTTATACTAAAACCACAAACCAGCACTAGAGTCATTGAATGTGTGTTCTTTTCCACAAACCACACATGGATCCACTAGACTCATTGCATGTGTGTTCTTTTCCACAAACAACTTATGGATCGACGAGTGGTTATTGCATGGGTGTTCTTTCCACAAACCACACATGTGGACCCATTAGAGTCATTGCATGTGTGTTATTTCCACAAAGCACACATGGATCAACCACTAGAGTCATTGCATATGTGTTATTTCCACAAACCACACATGGATCAACCACTAGAGTCATTGCATGTGTGTTCTTATACTAAAACGAACACTAGAGTCATTGCATGTGTGTTCTTCTCACAAACCACACATGGATCAACCACTAGAGTCATTGCATGTGTGTTATTTTCACAAACCACACATGGATCAACCACTAGAGTCATTGCATGTGTGTTATTTCCACAAACCACACATGGATCAACCACTAGAGTCATTGCATGTGTGTTCTTATACTAAAACGAACACTAGAGTCATTGCATGTGTGTTCTTCTCACAAACCACACATGGATCAACCACTAGAGTCATTGCATGTGTGTTATTTTCACAAACCACACATGGATCAACCACTAGAGTCATTGCATATGTGTTATTTCCACAAACCACACATGGATCAACCACTAGAGTCATTGCATGTGTGTTCTTATACTAAAACGAACACTAGAGTCATTGCATGTGTGTTCTTCTCACAAACCACACATGGATCAACCACTAGAGTCATTGCATGTGTGTTCTTTTCCACAAACCAAACATGGATCCACCAGTGGTCATTGCATGTGTGTTCTTTCCATAAACCACACATGGATCAACCACTAGAGTCATTGCATGTGTGTTCTTTCCACAAACCACACATGGATCAACCACTAGAGTCATTGCATGTGTGTTATTTCCACAAACAAACATGGATCAACCACTAGAGTCATTGCATGTGTGTTCTTTTCCACAAACCACACATGGATCCACCAGTGGTCATTGCATGTGTGTTCTTTTCACAAACCACACATGGATCAACCACTAGAGTCATTGCATGTGTGTTCTTTCCACAAACGACACATGGATCAACCACTAGAGTCATTGCATGTTTGTTCTTATACTAAAACCACAAACCAGCACTAGAGTCATTGCATGTGTGTTCTTTTCCACAAACAACTTATGGATCAACCAGTGGTCATTGCATGGGTGTTCTTTCCACAAACCACACATGTGGACCCATTAGAGTCATTGCATGTGTGTTATTTCCACAAACCACACATGGATCAACCACTAGAGTCATTTCATATGTGTTATTTCCACAAACCACACATGGATCAACCACTAGAGTCATTGCATGTGTGTTCTTATACTAAAACCAACACTACAGTCATTGCATGTGTGTTCTTTTAACAAACCACACATGCATCAACCACTAGAGCCATTGCATGTGTGTTCTTTTCACAAACCACACATGGATTAACCACTAGAGTCATTGCATGCGTGTTATTTCCACAAACCACACATGGATCAACCACTAGAGTCATTGTATGTGTGTTCTTTTCCACAAACCACACATGGATCCACCAGTGGTCATTGCATGTGTGTTCTTTCCACAAACCACACATGGATCAACCACTAGAGTCATTGCATGTGTGTTCTTTGCACAAACCACACATGGATCAACCACTAGAGTCATTGCATGTGTGTTATTTCCACAAACAAATATGGATCGACCACTAGAGTCATTGCATGTGTGTTCTTGTCCACAAACCACACATGGATCCACCAATGGTCATTGCATGTGTGTTCTTTCCACAAACCACACATGGATCAACCACTAGAGTCATTGCATGTGTGTTCTTTCCACAAACCACACATGGATCAACCACTAGGGTCATTGCATGTTTGTTCTTATACTAAAACCACAAACCAGCACTAGAGTCATTGCATGTGTGTTCTTTTCCACAAACCACAAATGGATCAACCACTAGAGTCATTGCATATGTGTTATTTCCACAAACCACACATGGATCAACCACTAGAGTCATTGCATGTGTGTTCTTATACTAAAACGCACACTAGAGTAATTGCATGTGTGTTCTTCTCACAAACCACACATGGATCAACCACTAGAGTCATTGCACGTGTGGTCTTTTCACAAACCACACATGGATCAACCACTAGAGTCATTGCATGTGTGTTATTTCCACAAAGCACACATGGTTCAACCACTAGGGTCATTGCATGTGTGTTCTTTTCCACAAACCAAAATGGATCCACCAATGGTCATTGCATGTGTGTTCTTTCCACAAACCACACATGGATCAACCACTAGAGTCATTGCATGTGTGTTCTTTCCACAAACGACACATGGATCAACCAGTAGAGTCATTGCATGTGTGTTATTTCCACAAACAAACATGGATCAACCACTAGAGTCATTGCATGTGTGTTATTTCCACAAACAAACATGGATCAACCACTAGAGTCATTGCATGTGTGTTCTTTTCCACAAACCACACATGGATCCACCAGTGGTCATTGCATGTGTGTTCTTTCCACAAACCACACATGGATCAACCACTAGAGTAATTGCATGTGTGTTCTTTCCACAAACCACACATGGATCAACCACTAGAGTCATTGCATGTTTGTTCTTATACTAAAACCACAAACCAGCACTAGAGTCATTGAATGTGTGTTCTTGTGCACAAACCACACATGGATCCACTAGACTCATTGCATGTGTGTTCTTTTCCACAAACAACTTATGGATCAACCAGTGGTCATTGCATGGGTGTTCTTTCCACAAACCATACATGTGGACCCATTAGAGTCATTGCATGTGTGTTATTTCCACAAACCACACATGGATCAACCACTAGAGTCATTGCATATGTGTTATTTCCACAAACCACACATGGATCAACCACTAGAGTCATTGCATGTGTGTTCTTATACTAAAACGAACACTAGAGTCATTGCATGTGTGTTCTTCTCACAAACCACACATGGATCAACCACTAGAGTCATTGCATGTGTGTTATTTTCACAAACCACACATGGATCAACCACTAGAGTCATTGCATGTGTGTTATTTCCACAAACCACACATGGATCAACCACTAGAGTCATTGCATGTGTGTTCTTTTCCACAAACCAAACATGGATCCACCAGTGGTCATTGCATGTGTGTTCTTTCCACAAACCACACATGGATCAACCACTAGAGTCATTGCATGTGTGTTCTTTCCACAAACCACACATGGATCAACCACTAGAGTCATTGCATGTGTGTTATTTCCACAAACAAACATGGATCAACCACTAGAGTCATTGCATGTGTGTTCTTTTCCACAAACCACACATGGATCCACCAGTGGTCATTGCATGTATGTTCTTTCCACAAACTACACATGGATCAACCACTAGAGTCATTCCATGTGTGTTGTTTCCACAAACCACACATGGATCAACCACTAGAGTCATTGCATGTTTGTTCTTATACTAAAACCACAAACCAGCACTAGAGTCATTTCATGTGTGTTCTTTTCCACAAACCACACATGGATCAAACACTAGAGTCATTGCATGTGTGTTCTTACCAAAAACCACACATGGATCAACCACTAGAGTCATTGCATGTGTGTTATTTCCACAAACAAACATGGATCAACCACTAGAGTCATTGCATGTGTGTTCTTTTCCACAAACCACAAATGGATCCACCAGTGGTCATTGCATGTATGTTCTTTCCACAAACCACACATGGATCAACCACTAGAGTCATTGCATGTGTGTTCTTTCCACAAACCACACATGGATCAACCACTAGAGTCATTGCATGTTTTTTCTTATACGAAAACCACAAACTAGCACTAGAGTCATTGCATGTGTGTTCTTTTCCACAAACCACACATGCATCAACCACTAGAGTCATTGCATGTGTGTTATTTCCACAAATAAACATGGATCAACCACTAGAGTCATTGCATGTGTGTTCTTTTCCACAAACCACGCATGGATCCACCACTAGACTCATTGGATGTGTGTTCTTTCCACAAACCACACATGGATCAACAACTAGAGTCATTGCATGTGTGTTCTTTCCACAAACCACACATGGATCGACCACTAGAGTCATTGCATGTTTGTTCTTATACTAAAACCACAAACCAGCACTAGAGTCATTGCATCTGTGTTCTTTTCCACAAACCACACATGGATCCACTAGACTCATTGCATGTGTGTTATTTTCCACAAACAACTTATGGATCAACCAGTGGTCATTGCATGGGTGTTCTTTCCAGAAACCACACATGTGGACCCATTAGAGTCATTGCATCTCTGTTATTTCCACAAACCACACATGGATCAACCACTAGAGTCATTGCATATGTGTTATTTCCACAAACCACACATGGATCAACCACTAGAGTCATTGCATGTGTGTTCTTATACTAAAACGAACACTAGAGTAATTGCATGTGTGTTCTTCTCACAAACCACACATGGATCAACCACTAGAGTCATTGCACGTGTGTTATTTTCACAAACCACACATGGATCAACCACTAGAGTCATTGCATGTGTGTTATTTCCACAAACCACACATGGATCAACCACTAGAGTCATTGCATGTGTGTTCTTTTCCACAAACCAAACATGGATCCACCAATGGTCATTGCATGTGTGTTCTTTCCACAAACCACACATGGATCAACCACTAGAGTCATTGCATGTGTGTTCTTTCCACAAACGACACATGGATCAACCAGTAGAGTCATTGCATGTGTGTTATTTCCACAAACAAACATGGATCAACCACTAGAGTCATTGCATGTGTGTTCTTTTCCACAAACCACACATGGATCCACCAGTGGTCATTGCATGTGTGTTCTTTCCACAAACCACACATGGATCAACCACTAGAGTCATTGCATGTGTGTTCTTTCCACAAACCACACATGGATCAACCACTAGAGTCATTGCGTGTTTGTTCTTATACTAAAACCACAAACCAGCACTAGAGTCATTGCATGTGTGTTCTTTTCCACAAACCACACATGGATCCACTAGACTCATTCCATGTGTGCTCTTTTCCACAAACAACTTATGGATCAACCAGTGATCATTGCATGGGTGTTCTTTGTTGGGTCCGCAGCATAGAAAACAAAAAATTTCCTACGATGAGAACTATACGCCAAGATCTATCTACTAGGTACAGAGCAACGGGTGGACATACATCCAACGAGAACTTACCCTCGAAGACAACGAGTTTTGTTAACGAGTAGGAACTCGTGGTTGATGTAGTCGTACACTTGCCTATCTCAAGATCATGATGAAGTCCAGCAAGTCCGGTTCCAACACGTTCATCAGATCCAGCTCCGGCACCACCAAGTCCAGCACCGCAAAGCAGCGGTGCATCCATGATCGCACACACGTCCGGTACCCCGACAGCCTCCGTCCCTCGCTCCAGCAAAGCAGCGGAAGCATCAACTCCTTTCCAGATAAAGCCACTGGGAACATGTATCTCGCTAATCCGAGACCATGGGGAAATAATAGTAGAGGGGGAGGGAGATCCTTCACAAGGAGGTGTGTGTGAGAAGTTAGGAGAGGGTGGCCTTTTATAGGAGGAGGGGGGTGCCCCTCCTTCATGGCCGGCGCATGGAGGAGGTGCCTCTTCACCTCCTCCATTCATGTGGTGGTAACCCCTCCACATTAAAATGCCTCTTCACATTCCCTTTTAAAGTCTCCACTTTAAATGCATTAAATTTCTCCAAATTTAATGCTCTCTCATTTAATAAAACTCTTTTATTATTTTTATTCATAATTTTGTTAATTACTTTAATTAACAAACATTCACATAAAACCCCCTGCAACATTTCAATATTACATGCAGAACCAATTTCAGCAATTTCACCCAAAACAGTTTCGGTGTCTATTGAAATAATTCCAGCGCTTTCTTAAATCTTTATCTGAAACATATTTGCTCCAAATGGTGTCGGTATCCCTTAAGTGTGTCACCCTACGGTTCGCGAATAATGCATACATGATCGAGACCCCTCTCAGATCAATAATCAGAAGCGGGACCTGGAGATCCATACTGACTCTTACACATTCAATGATGACTTCTGTGATCGTGAGAACCTTTAACGCTAGTAACTAAATCCCTTTGTCTCGCGATATATTACATGTCCGACATTCGATCATCGGTATCTCCATACCTAGTTTGATCTTGTTACTGACATGCACTCTTTTCTCGTTCCCGTGATATAACATTTTAGTGATCACATCACTTGCTTGCAAGCTATCTCAATGTGATATCACCGAGAGGGCCTAGAGTATATCTATCCATCATCGGGATTGACAAACTCCACTCTTGATCCATGAGCCTCAACATAACACCTTCGTAGCACTGAACCCATCTTTATAGTCACCATGTTACGGTGTGACATTTGATGTTATCAAGATACTCTTCCGGTGTCAGCAATTAACATGATCTCATGGTCTAAGGATAAAGATTACTTCATATAGTGTTATAGCAATATAAACATAATGACTTTGATCGTAATGCTATACTTCGGATGAATGTTCATCACATCATTCAACTAATGTTGTGACCTTGTTATTAACAACATCCAATGTCCATGATCAGGAAACCTTGATCATCTTGTTAATCAACAAGCTAGTCTATAAGAGAGGCATAACTAGGAACCCTTTTTGTTTATTAAACACACATGTATTGATGTTTCTGATCAATACAATTATAGCATGCAAAATAAACATTTATTATAAACATGGAATAAGAAAATAACCACTTTATTATTGCCTCTCGGGCATATTCCCTTCAGTCTCCCACTTGCACTAGAGTCAATAATCTAGTTTGAAAAACTTTGCGTATTGATCACCTATGGCTTTCTGGTGTTGCATATACGCTATTGCTAGTGGTTAACATAATCTCCGGATCTGACAGTTTCAGGTCCGTGTGTATTTGCATGTCTTTGCGTCTCTACGCATCACTCATTCTCAAATGAGATGGCATTGTATAAATTTGGTCCTTTGGTGAGACCTTTAGTTCATTGGGATCAAAATATGTTGATATTATTGTCACACAATATACCTTCATAGTATTAGCCCACTTTGAACCACACCTAGTTTGATAACAAACTACTTAACACAAATGCCCTCCTATGCTGCTACTATAGCAGTCATATACTTAGCCTTTTTGTTGTAGTATCTGTCACAATGTCTCAACTTTGGAACTCATCCAAATCCATCATGGAACATCCTTTCTATTATATTGTGCCACCCATAGTCTAAATTGAGATAAATTTAATTTGTATCTTGTGACAAAACTAGTATCAATGTAACACTTTACAATGAACTACCTTTAACTATTTGTCACGTATACATGATATATTCTTAGTTCTTCCAAAGCTCATAAGAATATCTTTACTATTGTCCAATGATCATCTTATGAATCATTCTGGTATATGCTCATAACATTTAGAGCATAGGACATTCTGGATATATACATATCATGGTATAATCGATCAAAATCTTCATGTGATTTTACTCACCAAGTGTTGAAACACTTGAATCTTGATACAATTCTTTCCATGCAGCAAGAACTTTTCTTGTTGTTTCCATATTGAACCCTTTCAATATCTCATATATGTATGTCCGGCACAACCATATTTGCGCCTTAATATATCCATATAGATATTGATGCCAAATATTCCGGGTTTGCCCAAGTCTTTCATCGAAATCTTATTTTAATGAAATTCTTAACTTGTGTCAATACAAGATACATCATTTCCAATCAACAATATGTCCTCTACATAATGTATTAGAAATATGTCTCAACGCTCCCACTTAATTTCTTGTAAATTCAAGCATCTTCATCATCTCCGATGAATTTAAACTCTTTTAACAGTTTCATCATGGTGAAGATTCCAACTCCGCTATGCTTACTTCAACTATTGAAGTTTGCATGTCCTTTTAGCACCCTTTGAATTAACAAAACCCTTCGGACCATGTCATGTACACGTCCTAGGAAACCGTTCTATTAGAAGAACATTGTTTTGTTTATTCAACTACCATATACCAAATTATATGTAGTGGTTGCTACATTAATCCGTCAAGACTATATATCGCTATGAAAGATCAAATCTTGTCATAGTCAACTCCTTGAACATTGTCGTAAACTTCTTTCCGACATGTCGACTATTTCATAGATGTTAAACATCCATGTCTTATTTCTTTACAGATCCAAACACGACCGATAGGCTTCACGCCTTTCCGAAGGGTCTTCCAAGTTCAGAAACTTGATTTCTCGTGCATGGATACTATCACGGATTCTATGACTTCTAGTCATTTTATGGAGTCAGGGCCCATCATCGCTTCTTTGCATGTAGTCGGTTCATCATTGTCAAAACAATACGACTTGCTTATCAAATCACACTATTTGATTCTTACCGACCCACACGGTTCAATAGGAACTCTAATCTCCGAGCTCACACCTTTTGTAATCATGGGAGCCATGAGCATTGTGGCCGCCACCGAGACACGTTCCGGCGCTGCGCTACTTAGCACATATAGCTAAGGTTCAACAATCTTATCAAAGTTCTATTGTCCTCCCACTTAACTTTTCGCGAAAAAATCCTTCTCAAGAAACTTGACGTTCCAAGTGACAAACTCTTTTGTCCTCAGTGTTATGGAGAAATTCCCAACAAATTCTTTGGGATAACCTACAAAGACGTACTTATCCGACTTTGGTTGTAAACATTTTACTTATGCATAGCATACCAAAATTTAAGAGAAGATAATTCGGGTTTTATCCCAAAACATAACTCATATGGTGTCATTTCAACAGATCATGATGGTGCTCTTTTCAGTGTAAAAGCGGTAGTCTCTAAAGCTTCAATCCTTAAAACATAATGGCAGTTTTATAAATGACACCTTTGATCTTACCATGTCAAACATGGTTTGATTTCATCTCTCGAATATGCCATACTCCTATGGTTTATCGGGAAACACAAATCATGGAACAATTCCTCAAGTCTTAGGTGTTTTTGCTAAACATGTAACTCAAATATCTTCCTTTATGATCGAATCATAAACTCTTTATTTTCTTGTTACAATGATTTTCAACTTCATCTTAAAAGTCTTTGAACAATTTTCAAATATTTCATACTTCTTCCTTATTAAGTAAATATACAGATATATTCACACAAATTTTCGAAGAAAGCATATGAAGCAAAAAGATCCATCGCATATGGCTACACATAATGGACTATGCACATCAGTATGCACAATTTCCAATAAGCTAGTCATCCGTTCCTCTCTGGCCTATGGACGGAGTTTCAATTATCTCGAGGAAAGTCTCACATGCGTCAATTGATCAAAATCAAAGACTCCAAAAATCCATCAACATGGAGTTTCTTCATGTTTTCTTTCTAATATAATTTAAACAACGATGTCACTTCATAAGTGATCTTTCAATCATTTGTCTTGTGACATTTTAGCAATAGTGTTTATGGATGTGATTTCTCCCACTAGACTTGTAAAAGTACATCCATCCTTTATGGAATATGGTAATTATTTTAACAACCATTGTTCTCATAATACCGGAACAAAATAACAGTTATTAAAACAAATTTTGAAGGCTAGGTTTGATGACAGCGAAAAACACATTAACATTTTATTTGTTTTCGATGAATATCATCACTTATTCTCTTGCTAGTTACTTAGGCCATTGCAGTTCATGAATTGCGTTGTCCTGTATGACACTTCATACCAACCAATTCGGTATCCAATACTGGTATCCAATACCTCAGAACCATATTGTTTAATAAGCAAGGAATATAACCATAACATGTATATCTTCTATATACCCAAGCTGGACATTTCCAACTTTTTCTTTTCTGCCAAATATTTTATAGATTCTCTTTCAGCAATTCCTTTTCCTTTTAAAAGAATCTATCGACATCAATTGTGGTGTCATTCACATGACACATAGTACAAAGCGTATATAGTCAAATACTAATACCTTTGGACTTGCACTTTGAAGTGGATCACCATCATCAAATGTTTGGTGTTCTTTCAAAAATCCATTCTTTAGTAATCTATTAGTGTAGTAAACATTTTACTTACATCTTCTATTCATAATTATCATGACAACTTTCATGATCAAGCTACTATAGCTTATAAGGAAGAATCACGAGTATAATATCAGTTCCCAAAACTTTTTTGGTAGATTAGGACGCATAGCGTCTCCAACCTTCACAAATTCTCATACAATATGAGAACATGTATTTTGCTAAATTATACTCTATCATAATGCAACCCAAAAACATTGTTTCAGATATCACAATATCTTTCACACATGATGGTTTCTGAAACAATTTTCAGCTCCAATATAATCTTGATATTAAAACAACTTTTGAATATCAATAATCATGGAGGCAAACATGATACTTTAGATACTAACATTGGAATTCTTACTCTTGATTTAATACTATTTATTAAACTTCATGGAGTAAATAGAGTTTGCTGAAAGTTTGCAATAGGACTTATAAACTTTGAATTGACGTTCAAAACAATACGATACCAGTTCGTAAACTAAATATCCAGAATTCTATAGTTCTATTATCTCAAATAAAAACTAAGCATAAGGTAGAAAACGAATGCCAATGACTACAACAAACTATGCAAATTCACTTTGATTTAATTTATGACAAATTGAGTTCGACTAATCCAAATTACTAATGAACTCCCACTCAAAAACGACATCCCTCGTGTCTTTTTGGTGATTACATGAACCAAATCCACTACACCAAGTCCGATCATCATGTGAGTTGATGTAGCTTCAAAGATGAGCATCTATATGGGCATCATATCAACTATATGACTCATGCTTAACCTTTCGGTCCGTGTTCCGAGGCCATGTCTGTACATGGTAGGCTCGCCAAGTAAGAACCTTAGTACTCGCATGTGTAAAACTGTCTTACACCCATTTGTATGAAAGCGTAGAGTCGAGTACACCCGATCATCACGTGATATCTCGAAATACGATCCACAAAACGGTGCATACTTAAGGAAGAACACATTTTATCTTGATATCTAAATGAGGGATCATCTTACAATGCTACAGAAAGCGCCAAACTAGCAGTATAAGATGCTAACATCTAATGTGTAAAGTGAGATGATATGGTCCATGCATTTGATCTCTATCATTTGCATCGTGGTATGATCTCTATCATTCCTTTGTGTGTAAGGCCAAGGTCTATGGAACTTACACGTTGAATGTGTTTTAAGAGTATCTATCATACATATACTTACAACAATACCATATCAATACACTAGCCCAACAACGATCTAAACTAGACGCCTCTAATTTATCAATTGCAAGTTTTACGTGGCTTAGGGCTTTCGGAGATAGAACCGTTCTTACCTACGAACATGAACCACAACGAGGATAACCAAGTTATTAGCAACTCGTTGTAAATCAGATATTGACTATAGTAGGAGAGACAGACACCTGCCAGCCACTTATGCAAAACAAGTTGCATGTCAGTCGTGGAACCGGTCTCATGTACGATGACATGTAAGGTTGATCCGGGCCGCTTCATCCCACTATGCCACCAATGTCCAAAATACATAGAAGATGCAATAACATGATCATCATCGCCCACATATAAACATATGTGTACTACCCGTGCAAAGCACCTACGCATAGATCAGGCTCTGATACCACTGTTGGGTCCGCAGCATAGAAAACAAAAAAATTCCTACAATGAGAACTATACGCCAAGATCTATCTACTAGGTACAGAGCAATGGGTGGACATACATCCAACGAGAACTTACCCTCGAAGACAACGAGTTTTGTTAACGAGTAGGAACTCATGGTTGATGTAGTCATACACTTGTCGATCTCAAGATCGTTGTCGTGGTGGTGTCACGGCAGATGCCATGGATAGGCTGAAGGTGGGGACTAATACACTCTAGGGGCATCCAGGGAGGGATAGTGAAGTGATTCTCCACACAGAAGTTTATATTTGCTTTGCCTCCAAGGTTACAAGTGCTCCTAGAGCTGTATTGGCGAGAGGAGGAAGAAATAGCTCTCTTACTCTCGCTCACAGATCACACCCAAAGACCTAGCCAAACTAGAAAAATCGGAACCCCCTCTACAGAAGCCCTAGCCCTCCTTATATAGGGGGGGGCTAGGTCTCCACTTAGGGCATACGTGGAGGCATATTCCCAAGAATATGCCATGTCCCAAAGTAGTAAGCCGACCGGGTTACTTTTCCCTCGCGTCACACATGTAGAGGCTACGTGAGCCTCTGCGGCGCCCGCGTCAGCCGACATGGGCATTGTCACCCTTGTCGGCCACGCCTCGGTGGTCCTGCCCTTGTCTGCTTCACTCAGGCAGTGCGTACCGGGGCTCCTTTTGACCAGCGAGATTCCTTCCTTCTCCTAGAAGCTAGATGTGCCCCGGATCATAGTAGATCCGGCCACACCTATTCCTGCATACAAGTTAGACATGCATTTCCGACTTACTGCTTAAGTCGGTTGAGACTTAGTTAGGCGAACGCCCCCTGGTCCGGGTTACCCCGTGATTCGGCCTGCCTTGAGGTGACCCGGCCAGCATCCGCTTTGGCCTTGCTGAACCTCGGCTAACTCGGCCTTTATACCCCGGCGTGACCCTACCCGGGGGTATCCCCCCAACATTAGTCCCCGAAGCTGGTGCGGTCTTAGCTGCCTCGGCCGCTAAGGCCACATCAGGTTCAATTATGTTTGACCTTTGGACGCTATTTCTGAGTTACCTCCTTGTCTCGGGTTATATGGATTTACGTTCCCCTTGCACGTTCCAAGTTTTCACTTGCCGGTCGGGTTACCACTTCAACTCGGACCTCATGGTTTTACTTTCCCTCTGCACATTCCAAGTTTTCACTTGCTAGCCGGGTTACCACGGTCCTATCCGGGTCTTTCTTCCTTCTCTCGTACGCCAATGCACGTGGAGGCTAATCATTATGTTGTCTTATTTTAAGGGCCAACATAGTAACCGCTGCAGTAATTGTCAGGCATCACTGTGCGCGGGTCACGTCACCCCTGACTCCTCGTTTACCACATCAACGTGTCACGTCACGGGACCAACTCCACTCTGTGGCCTTCCGTGTGGCTCCTTGCTGATTGGTCGATGTGGGTGGTACAGGCCACTGCGTGTGGCTTGCCCGCAGGACGTGATCCCACTTTCTCCTCGTGGGAGAGGTTAAATAGGGGAGGGGTGCATCACTTAGGCTTTTCCCCTTACTGCACCCCTCTGCCCTTTGCTCTTCTTCTTCGACTTCCTCATGACCGCACCGCCGCCAGTGCTCCCAAGCAGCTGCGCCGCCGCCGCATCTTTTCCCCCATATTTCTACATCGCCGCCACCGCTATGCGCCTCCTCCACCACGGGTCGCTGCCAATCTAGGCCTCTGCTCCCCGCCTCTGCTAGCGCCAGCGAGGGCAGCGATTATCAGATGACGGAGGAGGAGCTCGTCGTTGCTGAGCAAGAGATGGAGGAGGACTCCTCCGCTGCGGACCGTGGTGTGTGGTCCGGGTCCTGGGTCTACCAAGATGACTTGGACTGGCTCTACCGGACCAGACGCATCCCCGCCGGCATCATCGCGTGCCTTGCCTCCACCGAACTCGCCCCCTCACCCAATCCGGGTGAGTATGTTGTGTTCTTGTCGCACTTCCAATGGGGGTTCGGTTTGCCGGTCAGCAATTTCTTCCATGACTGGTTAAGCACATACGGACTGCAGCCGCACCACCTTCCTGCCAACGCAATCACTTCTCTTTCTGCCTTTGCCTCTACGATCGAGGGCTACGCCGGATTATGTCCCACGAAGGAGCTATGGATCCGTTTTTTCGGCCTTCGTCGTAATGTCATTCCGAATATTCAACTCGATCTGGAGGACAAGCAGCTCACTCAATTCGGAGCTGCATCCATCTCACCCTGGAGGCTATCTATTTTCCCTCGAGTCACCGGGCTGGACTCCTGCAAAGGATGGGCCCGGACTTTCTTTTATGTCCGGAACAAGGGCAGTGAAGACTTGATCTGGCTGCTTCCCTATGCTCCGGGTCCACCTAACCCGGAGTCGTGGGATGTTGTCCCCAAGAAGCCCACAGCCTTGGCCAACCAGGTCAACAAGAGGTTTGCGGAGCTAAAGAAGCTCGGGTTGCGCAACAAGGATGCTATGATCACGTTCGTGCGCAACCGAATCTCCCCCCTCCAGAGGCGCACCCACAAGGTGTGCCATATGAGCTTCGGCCGTGACCCCAACCGGACCTCATCCTTCGAGTTGAGCAACTCGGAGATCTATCGCCTGGTCAAGGCTCTCTTCACCACCCACAAGGACTTCTCCACTGAATGGACATGGGGAATTGAGCATTTCTGCCGGGATAGGCTTCCTCCCTCGGTAAGCTTCGTGGCGCAAATTTACTCCGGGTTAATTATATGTCGGTCATTGTTCCATTTTTGACTCCGTTGTTCATTCTTTTCCTTAGCTATTCCTTCAGCAGACCCTCGAGGACGGCACCGATCCGACTCTTAAATGGGCGCCCAACCGGGAGACCCCGGACAAGGAAGAGCCGGACCAAGAGATGTTCCTCCCGATGACCAACGCTATGAAGCGACCCACCGGTAAACCCTCTTCTATTAGAGATTGGCCCGATGATGAAGGTGACTCGAATATCGAGGTGATTGAACCTGTTGATGTTGTCCCCCTTTCTTTTGCCTTTCTAGCATCAGCTAATCCCGGTGGGCAGATCCACGAGGACCCTCCCCTTGCCACGGGTGAACCAGTTCCGGCAGCGCCAAAGAAGAGGCATGGAGCTGCATCAAGTTCCTCCTCCGGACCTTCTCAGCCCTCCAAAAGGCGAAAGAAATCCGGAGACAAAACTGCTTCCAAGCCTGCAGGCAAGGCCCCAGCACAAAGGGCTCGGAAACCCAAGGAGCCCCTGACCTCGGATGCGTAAGCCTCTTTTCCCTCTGCAACTTATTCTTCCTTGTATTGTTTTAGTCTCTCTTCTGACATTGTTTGGTTTGGCAGTGCTGCGGAGGATGTTCCCCAGAGTGGATCTAGCATCTCTTCACCGCTCCGACCTAGCCCTTCTCCCCCTCATGACGACGAGTCACGCCCGCTGAGCCCTATTCCAGAGGGTTCTGTGGCTGCTCCGGGTTCCAGCCCGCCTCGTCAAGAGGGGGCGACCCTGGAGCGGGGGAGACGGATCCAGCCGAGGCAACGACATCCACCACTTCGGCTCCGCAGCAACCAACAACTACTGAGACTACCTCCATACCAGCACGGACACCAGCACCAGCACCAATTCCGGCACCAGCAATAAGGGCACCAGCGCCAAGCTCCTCCGCCTCGTCCGAGTCTTCTCAGTCTCCGCGAGGAAGTACCCAGGCAGCTCCTAAGGGGAAATCTGCCGCAACCACTTCCTCCTCTTAGCAAGCCAAAGGCAAGAAAGCCCTTGATGTCACCAGGGCAGCGTCCACCAGGTTTGGACAGCGCACCCTTGCGTCCATGCTTGCCCAGAAGGCTCCAGCACCGAAGGACGCCCCTGCCGAGCCAACTAGTGTGCAGCAACTTGTTCTGCACACCAGTCCGGCCCTTGCTCAGGTTGAGAGGAGAGAGGCACATGCGAGGGGCTTGGTGGCACCCCACATGCTCAGCGGTGAGCGATATCCTCCGACCTTGATCGAGTTTATGAATAACTGGAACAAGGCGGAGTTCGTCTATAATGACGATCTCCCGGAGAAGTTCGGTCTCGCCGAATTCGCTGCCCATATGAACACAGCCTCTAAGGCGATTAACCTCGCGGGTCGGATGATGGAGGTACGTTACTTCACCTTTTCCTTAGCATGCACTAGCGATATAACCATTAGTCCCCGAGCCTCCGAGGGAGTAACTTGTTACTCGGCCGGATGCTCCTTAGAAAACTAACGTAGCTCCCTAACAATTTCAAATATGCACACACTTAGAGCCGGGTTAAGTTCCCCACTTGGTCCGGATCTTGCACACTTCAAATATGCACACACCTAGAGCCGGGTTAAGTTCCACCTGGCCCGAATCTTGTACACTTCGAATATGCACATACCTAGAGCCAGGTTAAGTTCCACTTGGCCCGGATCTTGTACACTTCGATTTTGCACACACCTAGAGCCGGGTTAAGTTCCACTTGGCCCGGATCTTGTACACTTCGAATATGCACACACCTAGAGCCGGGTTAAGTTCCACTTGGCTCAGATCTTGTACACTTCAAGTATGCACACACCTAGAGCTGGGTTAAGTTCCACTTGGCCCAGATCTTGTACGCTTCGAATATGCACAAGGCTTAAGCCAATTTTTTGTATTTTCTTGAGGTGACCACCAACCGCCGGAGTGCTGAGTTCCAGCGTCTTCTGGATACCCACAAGATGCTGCTACAAAGCACAATGCACATCTCGCTGAGCATGAGAAAAGGGGTAAGTTTCTCCCTTGGCGCTTCTCCGTTTTCCTTCATCTTCCTCTATCGAACTAATCTCATTATTTGGTTTTCGCAGCTGGGGTGGAGGCTGAGAACAAGATTATGCGAAAGAACCTGGAGCAGATCAAGGGTAAGTCCTTTTTGTCCGACCCTGCTTTGCTTTCCATCTTCTTTTCTTCTTGGCTCGGCAAACATTCATACCTCGGCTCTGCCGGGTCAACACGCTATTTCAGCATCTCTTGAAGATAGTGTGCCCGTGCCTGACATGATGCTGCATTTTCTCGAACAAGCAGGGCAGCATCAGGCCGAGCTCAAAAAGAAAGACGATGAGCTTGCCCTCCTCCGAACCAAGAACGACGAGATTGCCAAGCTAAAGGAAGAAATGAAGAAGATGAAGGCGCAGGACCAAACCGAGCTTGAAAAGGCTGGCCAGGACTACACCGAAGAACGCGAGCGCCTCAACCTCCAGGAGGCCGACGTCAAACTTGAGTCGGCGAACGCTGAACTGGTGCAGCTCCGCCAAAGACGCGACAATTGAATCAATGAATTGACCCAGATCCACAGCCACATTTCACGTAAGTTCCTTTCCCTTATCCGACATACTTCTCCGGGTTACTTCATATGTCTTTTCTTCAGCTTCTTCCTTTGCCTTGTTTTCAGGCCACTTTCCAGAGGGTACTCCTATCGCGAGCGCTGCTGTTGCCAATTTCCGCCGAGAGAGGGGTACTCCCGTCGCTCCTGACGGTGAGAGCATTCCCTTTGACATGGAGGACCTATTGGTCAGCCTGTCATCTCGCGTGGAAATCATCAAGAACTACGGCAAGGATCTCCTCGACGTTTCAGTCCGAGTCTTCAACACGTTCTGGCCCGGTGAGAGCGCTCCAAAGAGAATCACACTTCTTGCTGAAAAGCTGTCGGAGATCGAGACCCAGCTCGACCTCTGGAGGGAGTCCGCTGGACGTGCTGCGGCTGAGACCGTTCTTCACCACATACTCACGTGGTATGAGAAGATCGATCTCAGCCTCCTGACACGCCTGCGCACCGGATCCAAGTGGACCAATGACCCGAAATGGGTAGCTTGGCGCCAGGCTTGCGCCCATAGCCTCATTGAATATGCTCCCATTCACGAATGGACTGAGGGTCCGAGCTTCCTGGAAGCCGCTGGCGACGAAGAGGTCGAGAATGTTGAAGATGGTTCAGACGAGGATGTAGAGGATGATGCCTCGGATATCGAAGAAGGCGAAGATGACGCTGAACTTCCTCCTCCTGCTGCTCCTTAAGTAAAAACACTTGAAAACTTATCAGATCCCCGGTATGCTGGGTGGAAATGTATCCCGTACTTATGTAATATTTTGCTACTAAGTTTGTATGCCAGATTAACTTGGGCGTAGTCCCCGAGTTTCATTTTCTTGTTCGTCCAATCTTCTGACTCAGTTCGTGTCTACCTTGATTCGGTTTTACGACTTACGAATCCGAGCTTCCAAAATTGTTTTAACAATACTTAGAAACTTTTAGGGTTAGCTCGAAATAATTTAGCATAACAGTTTGAAAGTAAATACAAGGTTAGTCCAAAAAACAAACGTCGGCTCGATTAAGTTCTTTTCCTTGGTCGTTTTTCATGTGCTACGCAATTCCAAACTTGTTCTCTTGCTTGCCATGAAGCCAATTCTTGTTGGACAACAGCAAGTCGAAGAGTTGGGTTTTTGGTGCTCACACACTACTAATCCGAGTTAAGTAGAACAACTTACTCCAGCTAACGTAAAAATAAAAAACAACAAATATTATTAGGGCAGTCCCCGAGTTACTGCTCGAGGTGCCAATATTTCATTCATAAGCTCATTGCCGGCATACATACCAACATATGAGAAGACTCGGATACATACACTTCTCTGCTAAGTGTAGAAAGGACGAAGTAGAGCTACATTCCATGGGCGCTTAGATTCCTCGCCGGACTTGTCCGCCTTGTTTTTTTCCTGTGGCTTTGCATCTATAAGATAATAAGAGTCATTGTGCAATGCTTTGCTCACGATGAACGGCCCTTCCCATGGGGGGGATAATTTATGCATGCCGGCAGTACGCTGTACCAACCGGAGCACCAGATCGCCTTCCCGAAAGACTCGGGGGCTTACTTTCCGGCTATGATAGCATCGGAGATTTTGCTGATATATGGTGGATCTGGCTAATGCCAGTTCTCTCGCTTCTTCCAGCAGATCAACATCATTTTGCCGGGCTTCTTGCACTTCGGCTTCTGTGTATTGGGCGACCCTAGGCGAATCATGCTCTATGTCGGCTGGTAATACAGCTTCTTCCCCATATACCAGAAAAAACGGCGTATAGCCTATTGATCGATTCGGAGTTGTTCTTAAACTCCACAGTACCGCTGGTAGTTCTTCTATCCACCACCCCACTGATCTTTGCAGCGGCTCAATGAGCTGGGGTTTTATCCCGGATAGTACTAATCTATTGGATCTTTCCACTTGTCCGTTCGATGCAAGGTGGGCTACCGAGGCAACGTCGAGTCGGATCTTCTTGTCCCGGCAGAAGCGCGCAAATGCTCCTTCCACAAAATTTGTTCCATTATCCGTTATGATACTGTGTGGGTAACCGTACCTCAAGATTATATCCTTGAGAAACGTTACGGCCGTAGCCCCATCACATTTCCTTATAGGCTTTACTTCGATCCACTTCGTAAACTTGTCTACCATGACCAAAATGTGAGTCATGTTTCCCCTTGCTGGTTTGAACGGGCCAACCATATCCAAGCACCATACGGCAAATGGCCACGTAATTGGTATGGTCTTAAGTTCCGACATTGGCATATGTGTCTTGGTAGCATACCTCTGACAACCATTGCATTTTCTCACCAGATCTTCTGCTTGTTCTAAGGAACTTGGCCAGTAGAATCCATGCCAGAACGCTTTTGCCACCAAGGCTCGGGATGAGGCGTGATGCCCGCACTCTCCTTGGTGTATATCTCGGAGGATGTCAAGCCCTTCTTCCGGGTCAACGCATCGCTGGAGGACATTGGTCACACTCCGTTTGTACAACTCGGAATTGATAATTGTGTATGCTTTTGCTCTCCTCTGAATTTTCCTGGATAACACCTCCTCGGTGTGTAACGTTCCATCTTTCAGGAATTGAAATATAGGCAGTGCCCAAGCTGGTATTGCTCGTACAGGGAACACATCCTCATCAATTTCCATCTGATCCACCGGCATAACTTCAACCGGATCATGCTGAGCAGTCCCCGGGTCCTGCGAGGTAGTCCCTGGGTTCGCCGAGGCAGTCCCCGGGTTTGCTGATGCAGTCCCCGTGTTTCGCGCACCACCTCCCATGTCAATGTCCATGGGCTCAGCTCCGGATTCTGTATCTTCCGGGACATAGATCGAGTCGGTTCCTGGGGACAGCCTGATAGATGGTTTTCTGAGTTGTTCCAATGCTACACCTAGTGGAATTGCTTGTCGGGTTGATCCGAGCTTCGACAGCATGTCGGCAGCCTCATTTTCCACCCGGGGTACATGGTGAAATTCACACCCCTCAAAGTAACCAGATATTTTCTGTACATGAAATCTGTACAGTGCCATGTTTGGATCAAGGGCGTCCCACAGTCCTGATACTTGCTATACCACCAAATCTGAGTCGCCAAAGCATATGATCCGACGTATACCAATCTCTTTTGCTACCTTGAGCCCATGCACAAGTGCTTCATACTCTGCGACATTGTTCAATGCTGTGAAATGGATTTGCAGCACATATTTCAGCTGGTCCTTCTTTGGCGAGGTAAGCACAACTTCGGCGCCTAGCCCGGTTTTTGTTTTTGACCCGTCAAAGTGCATCCTCCAGTAGTTCGGATCTGGTGGCGGTGGTTCGTATTGTACCTTGGCCCAATCCACAAAAAAGTCTGCCACAGCCTGAGACTTGATTGCTTCTCTTCTGTCATATTGTGGCGCATAAGGAGCTAGTTTGATTGCCCATTTCGCGATTCGACCACTTGCATCCTTGTTACTCATTATCTCAGATATGGGAGCTGCACATATTACTTTGATGGGGTGCTCCTCAAAGTAATGCTTTAACTTCTTAGCTGCCATATGGACACCATATGCCACCTTTTGATAGTGCGGGTAGTTCTGCTTTGAGGCGGATAACACCTCGCTCAAGTAATACACTAGCTCTGCACAGGCTTACCCTCTTCGTCGCGCACTACTACAATCACTGCACTTACAACTCGGTTGGTTGCGGCTATGTAGAGCAACATTGGCTCCTTTGATAGTGGAGAGGCTAACACTAGGGCAGTGGCCAACATCTTTTTTAGGTGGGCAAAGGCTTCATCGGCCTGTGGCGTCCAAACGAACTTATCCGACTTCTTCATGAGTTGGTAGAGAGGCAGTGCCTTTTCTCCCAACCGACATACAAACCGACTCAACGATGCCAGGCACCTAGTGAACTTCTGGACATCGTTAAGACACTTCGGCAGCTCCATTCATTCAATGGCCCGGATCTTAGTTGGATTAACTTCGATACCTCAGCTGGAGACGATAAATCCGAGTAATTTTCCAGTCGGGACACTGAAGGTACATTTTTCCGGGTTAAGCTTCATTTGGAACCTTCTCAAGTTCACGAATGTCTGCCTAATGTCGTCAAGGAGCATTTTGCTTTCCTTGGTCTTGATAACCACATCATCCACATACACTTGTACATTTTGACCTATTTGGTCGTGCAAACATTTTTGCATACATCTTTGGTACGTTGCACCTGCATTACGTAAACCAAACGGCATGGTGCGATAGCAATAAGCCCCGTACGGGGTGATAAATGCGGTCTTTATTTGATCATCCGGATTCAGAGGTATCTGGTGGAAACCAGAATATGCATCAATGAATGACAACAGTTCACATCCCGCGGTTGAGTCTATGACCTGATCTATCTTCGGCAGTGGAAATGGATCTTTTGGACACGCCTTGTTCAGGTTCGTGTAATCAATACACATACGCCAAACCACTGCCACGTTCGGATCATCCTTCTTCTTTTCCACCAGCACCGGATTAGAGAGCCAATCCGGATAGAGTACTTCCATGATAAATCCTGCTGCTAGCAACCGAGCTATCTCGTCTCCAATGACTTTTCTCCTATCCTCGGCGAAGCGGCGGAGAGGTTGCTTCACCGGCCTTGCTCCGGGTCTCACGTTCAAAGAGTGCTCGGCCAACTCCCTCGGAACACCTTGCAAGTCCTATGTAGACCAAGCAAAAATATCCCGATTCTCACGGAGGAAGTTGACGAGCTCGCTTTCCTATTTATCATTCAACCCGGCACCAATTGTTACGGTGCGCTCTGGGAACATATCATCAACAGGCACCTTCTTAGTATCCTTTGCGGCTTGGAATGAAACGCTACCATGCTGGTTACTTAAGACCGGCATATACTGCTGCGCGGACTGAGCTAATGCCGCTACCTCTTGGATTTTTCTTTTCTCTTGCGCAATCACGAGTGACTCGGCTAGGTTAGACCCGGCTGAGGCACATTCAATGGAACGTCGGAAATCTCCAGCAATGGTAATCATTCCATTTGGCCTGGGCAACCTCATCTTCAGATAACTGATGTGGCATCTTGCCATGAACTTGTTCAATGCTGGTCTTCCGAGTAACGCGTGATACGCACTTTCCAAGTTCACCACCTCAAACTCCATATTCTCAGTTCGGCAATTATCTCTCGTGCCGAATAACACGTCAACCCGGACCTCGCCTATTGGCTCACAAGAAATGCCGGGCACAATGCCATGGAAAGTTGTCCTCGTGGCCTGCAACATGTTTTCCGAGATACCCGACTTGCGCATTGTGTCCGCATACATGATGTTAATACTGCTGCCATTGTCGATCAGTACCTTTGAGAACCTTACATTAATGCTAGGCCCAATGAATGTCGGGTCCAGCACTAACGCATATGAACCAGGACTCGGCATAATCTTGGGTGATCCTTGATGCTCCAAATGATTTCTTGGTCAGACCAAGGCATATACCTTGTCACTGTAGGCATTACTGCATTCACCTCCATATGTCGGCGCTGCAAGCTTTTCCTATCTGTTTCCTCGGTGGTAAATACATAGTAACTCTAATGATGCTCCCTGTACTCATTCCTCCCCTCATTTCCGGGGTACCTCTGATCCGGCTGGTGCTAATTTTCCACTTGATGCACTGCATCCCTTCTCTCATTGTTGTCATACCTCAGCGGAGGGGGAGGCAACATTAGCTGTTGCGTGTTCGCTCCAGAGAGCAATTGCTGCCGGGGTAACTCCTGCCGAGGTTGATCATTTCGGGGTGCCTGAGCATTCCCCGAACCGCCTTGTTCAATCTTGCGCATCCACTCACACTGCCTCGTTGTATGACCCGCTGGGTTACTCGGATTTGGCGTGTGAAACTTACACGGCTAATACACCATCGACTCATAGGTGTACCTCAGACGGTCCTTCCTTTCTTGCCACTATTTCTTTTGCTCTGGCGTCCAAGTTTTCTTGCCATCGCTTCTCGGAGTCCATTGCCCTCTAGTTTTCTGGCGTTGACTGCCCCCTGCTCCGGGCTGATCTTGATTCACAACTGCAACTTGTTGCGAACCGTATGGATGATCCGGTCTATCATCTCTTCTTTTTCCTCTGTAGTCGTTCCTCCGGGATGATCCGGCTCCATCTCTCTGGTAATACTCATCGTTTGACTCGTTTGACACAAGCCTAGGTTGAGTCAGATCTCCCAGAGCATACGAATCAGCAATCCGGATCATATCAGCCAACGTGGTGGGCATCTTCCTTTGCAACTTTTGCCATAATTCGCTTGCATATCTGCATCCCTGTGCAAACCACGCTATGGCCTGTGATTCTATCACGCCCTCACATGAGTTTCTCACGGTACACCACCGGGTTAAAAACTCCCGATCCGTCTCATTTGGTCTTTGCTTGCACATACCTAGTGTATGTGGCCTATTCGGCCTCTGATACATACTCGATAAGTTGCTGATGAACATCTCTTCAAAATCTATCCAGCAGTTAATGCTTCCGGGTGGGAAATTGTTCAGCCATACCCTTGTCGGGCCCTCCAACATCTGGGGTACGTATCATACAGCCCACCTCAAGTTGCCTGTAGCAATTTTCACAGTCGTAGCATAATTTATCAGCCAATCCTCCAGCTTAGTGCTGCCGTCATACGTCTTCGTGCCTCTGGGTAACTGGAAGTTAGGTACTGGTGGCTCTTTCATGATTCCGGGTCCAAAACACGCAGGACCCGGAGGACCTTGACTTTCCATCTGCTCGGACCTATACAGTCGATCCAGTTTCAACCTGGCATCATCCGGCATCAAATCCCTGCTTCCCAATCTCGACCCTATCACATGATAGTCCGGCCTTGGTATCCTGCATTTACCATTTCCGAATCTCCATCGTTGTACCGGTCTCGTTCTCGTGGCGCATCTCTCTATTGCATACCTCGGCCGACATTCTGCTCTGGCCTTGGTATATTCCGCTGCTACAGTTGTCCTGTAGAGTTGTGCTATCCGACATTGCCATTAACAGCGTTTCCTTGACCGGCATTGCCTTGGTCACGGTTACCTCGGCCAGCTTCACCTCGGCTTACACTCCGTCGATCGTCGTTTCTTTGTACCTCTTTTGCCTTTCCTGCCCTTGTCGGGTCATATGGAACAATCTGCTTGTTTCTCCTGGCCGAGGTTACTACCTCCTCTCTCCTTGGACCACCAGCGGATTTCTCCGGGTTACCTACCGCCGAATGAACGATCCTGGAGGCCCCAGCTCTCTCCGGGTTTGCCCTGAGCAGTTCCGCATTTTGCCTATTTGCGATCCAAACCAACTCATTGACCCGATCTTGCTGTCTCTGACGGGCTTCACCCGTCAGACCCTCTAGCTCGGATGGAGCTGCATCCGCTGCTCTGAGGTTTTTCGCCGGGGTACTGTACTTCGGCAGCCCCACGGATAAACAGTTTTCTGACTCTTCAATCCGAGTATCACCTTCTTTGTTCATTTCACTCATGAGATTTCTCCCCTTCACTTTTACAGCATCTACTTTATTTGCCTTTGCGTACTCATGTAGCGTCATGTTCAACGACTGCTGAGCCGCAGCAATCTTTTTCGCTCCCTCTAGAATTTTCTGCCTAGTTTCCTCTAGCTCGGCCTGTGTGTAACTACCTCGGTGAATTACGCTCTAAGTTGCATGCCTGGATGAGCGAAAGTGGTTAAAATAGTACGGTGGGGCCCAGGGGCCACTCACGGGTAGACCTGTCGGCCGTCCTAACCACTTACAGAACATCGGGACAAGAACGAGCAGCGTAATCGGCAGGCGAAGGGATCAACTACATACACAAGTGGGTATGTATGCAAGCCACCATACAACAGTTTTCAGAGCCATTCCATCTAAAAGAAATAGAAATATTGCAACGCCATACGGCAAGATCCAAATATCCTAGATAGAGATAATAGTTTAGGATATCTCCTCATACATCAAACATCAGAGTATCAGGCGGAAGTGGAAAATAAGATCCGAGTACGGATAAGAAGCAAATCGGCATAAGATGCCACATAAATAATCACATCCCGCCCATAGATCTCACGGATCCCCGTTCCCGGAATCTCTACACCGAGTGATTGTTGCCAACATCATCTGTGTCCTCCACCCAGTATCCATCTTGCGAATACACCTGTTCATCTGAATCAAACAATTTATCGTGTGAGACCCTAGGGGTACTCAGCAAGTCTTTATGCCTCTAAAGGGGACATAAACCTGGGGTGACGCAATTGCAGCAAAAGACAATAACTAACAAGTCTATAGAAACTCGCTAACCATCCGCCTAACCAATGATAGATGGATGTCCGTTAATTAGTAACAACAGTTATAACAGTATAATTAACAAATCCATCCTCCTTCTCGCTTACCAACGAGAAAGCGGACGAACAACCCATCCGTTGGCAGTTTTATTAACCATTCCATGAGTATTGCACTATTTACTAGTCAAGTACTTAGTCAAATTAAAAGCGGTAATTTAGTTATACTTGTCTATGATCAAGAAACTGTGCTCCAAGTCGTCCATAACCGCGGACACGGCTTTCAGAAATATTTACCCTGCAGGGGCACAAATAGCAATACACACTCGATCAACCTCGGAAAAACCAACTCAAAACCCAACGAGGCATTCACGACAAAGCGATCACAGGATTTAGAAATATTTCAGGGGGCCACCCCATTAAGCTACCCGCAACGAAGTTGGTCGGCTCCGAGACGGACCCAAGGGTTGTGTCAATGGCTGTAAATGACTGGGAACCCGAAAGTGTGACTAGGCTTGTCGATACCGCGAAAACATTCCACGATCCAAAATAGTATAGGTGCTCCACGCACAATCTTAAATAAAACAGTAAAGCCTGGCATAAGTACAGGATAGTAATAAAACGCCAAACTACTTTGTGGCCCCAAGAAATAAGAATGAATCAAGCTCTAGCTCAGGGGGGGTCCATAAGGCCTCCCGGATGTGGATAGTGCGAATAGTCAAGGAACAGGAATCAAGTGCTCGGGATCCTACGGGACACAAGTGAGCATGAAGAACTAAATAGCAGGTATTGCTCATCGGTGCCTCTTTCATTAGTTATCCCATTACTACTCAGGTTAAGTTTTTTAGGTACCTCATTATCCATCAGACACTCACATACCCTACACATACTGTTCTACGACCCGCATGGCTCAAACAACTCCTGTAGTAATGGCTCATGGGAAGGAGGAACAAGCTTCGGTAGGGCTTAAAAGTAAAGGCTATGCAATGCTTGGGATTCAATTTAATGCAATCGCGACTCAATGATGCAAGAATAAGATAGAGGCAATAGGTATTATATGTATGCAAGCATGTGGTAGTGCTTGCCTGGCAGCTCAGTTGAAGCGAGAGTCGGATCTGGGTAGTGCTCCTGGAATTCCTGATATATCCCCTGCTCGGCGTCTATTCGAAGAAGAACCAAACAAACAGGGCCAACATAAATAAAGTGCACAAGCATATGACTTAAAATGCGACAAGCAAAACAAGCATGCCATGATGAATGATGCACAATTTGCATGGCAATAATGTGGCATGGCATGGGTGAGGTGTGGGGTACAAAATTAAAGCATTTTATTAAGTTTTTAGTACGGTTTGCTCTCATATAAGTTGCTGTATACTTATTATTTATATGATGCATGTTGTAATTCAGAACAAGGAATGCATAGATAGAACGGGCTCGTCGCGCTGATCGATTTAGACATATTATTTGTCAAATTTGGAGTTGTAGAATTAAAGTTATTAATTAATTAAGAAAATACATTTACTGCAAATTAAATAATTTCAAAAATTTAAATTAGTCAAACATTATTTTGGATGGCATATTTGAAATCCTCATATTTTTCTGATTCAAAAAGATATATTATTTGTATTATTTGGATTTATCAATAAAAAGTTATTAATTTCCGGATATTAAAACAAATATGCAATTTTTATTTTGAAAAGGCTCATAGAAATTTTTTATACTCAGGTGGGACTAGCCCGAGTCACTGACGCGCGGGGTCCCACGCTGACCCAGCGGCAGGTTGGGCAGCGGCTCTACACGGGGCTTTTCTCAACGAATCCAACCATACCCATGCTCAATGGCAGGTGGGGACAGAAGCCCCACGGGTCCACTGCGCGCGCGGCCCAGCAGATGGGCGACACGTGGGCGATCCCAGGCAAGCGCGGGCAAAAAGGGCAAAGCACGGGTACCTATTTGTAAGGTGCGCGGGAGAGTGACGTGGGCCGCATGGTACCGCGGATTGAGGCGGAAAAATCTACAGGGACTTCTCTGCAAAAACTTAATCGTTTTGACTGAAACTGAAATTTGAGATCTGAAAACCGATTGAAAACGGGCTGAGTTCCGAAGAAGATGGCGACCAAACGGTTGGGAATCAGAAGTTTTGCCGAAAACGGAAGTTGTAGATCTCGCAAAGATTTACAACTTTTCAGAAGGAAGTTTCTTCATAGCAAGCTTGTACGTGCCGGAAAACAAGTGACAACATAGCAGATTCAGTTTGCTCTGTCAAAAGTTCAGAAAACCGATTGTTTAGCCCCGACTTCAGAAGATGATATCTCTGTCTATGGTTCACCAAAATGATGGAAGTTTGAAGTTCTAGAGAGCTGGTTCTGAGGAGAATAAGTTTGCTGTTCGGAGTTTTCGAAAAAGAGTAACACACGCGCCTGTAAAAAATTCGGGAAGATAGCCTGACGGGGGACGTACGTGCTGCTGCTGAAACTGTTCGGAAAAACTCTGGATAACTCCGGGATCAGGCTATATTGCGGGGATGATTCCGGGCAGCACAGCAAACCAAAAAGGGCATTCAACCACTCGAATTAAAGAGGGGGAAAAGGGCTACGCATCGGTGCCAAGAACACACGAAACGGTGGACTACGGACTCGGCTGTGTCGTGATGAACAGAGGTGACAGGGAAAAACGATGTGCGTGCCCACGGCGGTGAGCGCGCACGGCGTCACACCCTGCGGCGAGGCACGACGAGAAAGGCATGCGGAGGATGTCAGGAGGGTCAAGGCTCACCAGATGCATGTGCGTGTGTCTCCAGAACGAGAGGTGGTGGCGATCGGCGTGGAAGCAGCCGTCGGGTAGCTCCTAGCAGCCTCGGGCGTGGTGGCGTTCAGCGGCTCCGGCGATCTCCGGCGGGGGTTCTGTGTACAGGGCGTTGAAGGGGAAGGAGGGGAGGCCGCCGGTGCTGCTGCTTCACGTAGAGGGTTCCCCGAACGCCAGGAAGATGGGGATGTTGAGCTAGGGTTTGATGGGTATGGCCATGGCTATGGCTTGAGGAGGAAGAAGGAGGAAGGGCTGGTGCAGTTGATCTGGAGCTATGAGGGGAGGATGGTGATAAAGGGGAGGCGGGGCACGAGGGGAGGGTGGTTGCACTTTTTTGCCAAAAGGCAGGGAAAGATCGGTGGGGGGTAGGGTTTTATTCCCTCTCTCCTCTCTCTCTCCCTACTTAGCTAGGAGGGGGTAGATCACCAGGTTAGGAGGGAGGGTTGTGGCCGAGCTGGCTGCTCTTCTTGCAAGGCAAGCCAAGGGTGTAGGGGTTAGGGGAAAGGTTAGGGGAAGGGTTAGGGTAGATAGAGAGAGATAGAAGGTTTTGACTAGGTAAGAGGGTTAGATTTAGCTAGGAAAACAAGAGGAAAATAAAAGGTTCAAGTAGTTTTGTTTCAAACAAGTTATTTGGATTAGCTTTCAAATACAATAAACATAGCAAAGGAGGAAAACACAACCCTAAGTAGAAGGAGGTGAGTAGAAAGGTTGCACTAGAGGATTACTTGAAAAGATGCCAAGATATATGAATTTAGTTCATACAAGCTTCATCTCACATATACCAAAGAAAAACAAATGAAAGTGGATAGGAGTGGCTTTGCATGGGTCATGCATGTGGTATATATATGCCACCACTGGTAGTGAAAACACTAGAATTCCAAATGGTCATGTTTAACCATGGATGCATTCAAGATATTTGAATAAACCCATACAAAGGAGAAGTTTGCTTGACCAATATGAATTATTTAGCATATGCACATGGATGAAGTCATATGACCAATATAGTGTGTATTTTCCCACTAGATTATTTATGGCAAAAATACATCCTCATACATAGGCATATATTGATAGATCCATATGGAAGCTAGAGCAAGAGAAACTAACCACATGCATGCAAAGGTGGCCATGTGGCTCTCCATATCTATTATTGTGAAAAACAACATGGTGCATATATGGGAGCATGTGGGAGTAGAAGTGGATCCATCCCAACCCACATGAGCTAGAGGTAAACCAAACAAAATGCAAGGCTCACATATAGTTGGATGGTGGAATTATGGGGTGGTGACAAAGAAAGGTGGTGGAGTTAATAAAAGATATGCCCCCAACTCAACTTGGGCATCAAGCATTTGTCAAGAACCAAATACAGTGTATCAAGAGGCAACTACAATTAATAATGCATATGGTATAACAACCAAAAGAAAAGGGTTTTATATGATGCTCAAATGCAAGGTGGCATGATGACATGAGCATGATATAATGATGATGCAATCTAAACATGTAGGAAGGTAGCATATATATAGACTAGGCTAGAAGCATTGCAATTGTTAGACAACTGGGATGCTACAACTCTCCCCCACTAAACAAGAATCTCGCCCCGAGATTCCTAGGAAAAAGAAAACAACACAAGGAGAGGCGGGTGTTCGGAACGGAGGTGATCCTCGCGTTCCCAGGATGATGAACAACGGAATGGTGCGACCATTACCCTTGCAAAGGTTGCTAGACTTGTTGCGAGTCTTGCGTTTTGCTTGAAAAACAACGTGTTAGAAGAGTTGAAGGATTGTCGTGAGACAAGAAGGATAGGATGAACATAGCTCCAGTTTTCTCGAGAAACAAGATAAAAGACTAGAACCACTTGTGAAAGAAAAGGAAAGGATGATGTATCATGGATAAAGAAAAGACACACCGTTAAGATTAAAGATTTACCGATACTAGAGAGGATGAATCTTTGTCTCGCCGGAAGAAAGAGCTAGATTGGAGAGGTTTTGAACCACTATGACAATAGCATTGTATCTTCTCTCGGATTAAAGGAATGGAGATTGGGAAACATTATTGCCTTCCAACAACAAAGTTCCTTCATATCAACGGAAGTATTGAGTTAGACATTGTCGGATTGGATTCTTGTTATGCCGGTAAGAACCAAAGGATCACGCAGTTGAGGTGCGCGAATATATCTTCAAGATAAGGAGGTGATGCTAGATTATGATGGGATCCCGAGAAGAAAAGAATATAGAGGATCTAGAGTTTATTGTAGGGATACTTGTTGCTTTCTATCACCTTGAGGCTAATGCAATAGATTTGTGGCTGATGGCATCAACCATAATTGGCTTTACCACAGAAAAAGAATTGATGAAACAAAGAGATAGATAGTTTGCTTCCATCTAGTTTGGGAATGTCGAGCACCGGTAGAAAGACGAGGACAAAAAAGATTTTGCGTTTGTTCCCACTGGATAATTGATGATTTGCTCCCTCTAGAATAGACAAGACCACCAACAAGAGATTATTTCTTATGTTCTCCGAGAGAGCACTCCGGAAAACAAGGACGGAAGTAAAGTATCGAGGGATAAAGGCCACTTCTAACTTCCGTGGAATGAGTGAAATTGCATTAATTCACCAATTCAATGTACAAGAGCGAATGATAAGGGTAGTGGTATGGTAGCTACTCCATCCCGCACTCAAAGCATTACTCCATACCTGAATAAGAAAATCATGCAACCCAACTACTAAACAGACTGAAGGTATTGACAATAACTCATGGAACTCCGTTAGAAAACAAGGATATATGCAAACGATTCGCCAGATCCAAGATAGATAAGGATGATGATGTTGTCGTCCTATCAGAAGTAACACGCCACCGGAACGATATGAAGGAAGATCACGGAGACAACTGCAGGGTTCCACGGATAAAGAAAAAGATAGCACCATCTCGAACAGAAGGAATACAAAAGATCTGAAAAGTCTTCCTGGCCTCCGGTGGATTGATCATAGACGACCGAACGAGATGGTTCCAAAGATTACTTGACGAGAACGAGGTGAAAAGAACTCCATGTTCTTCTTGAAATAACTGAGAGAGATTTAGCAGTGTTGAGGAAAATCTTTAGCGGAACAACGATGATAACTTGCTAACAAGGAACAACTCCGGATTGGTTGAAGATGGAGGATGGAATTAACAATGGACTTGCTGATTCCAGAATTGAAGCAATGTATTTAGCAGAAGGACGTGGTCGAGATAGGTGACTACAAGAAGCCAGAATTCACACTTTGAGAACTTTGCACACAAGCGGTGTTCTCGGAGCTTGAGAGAAAGAGACATAGATGATCTTCCATGTTCTTCCATTGATATAGAATAGGCAAGCATATCATCAAGATATACCACCACGGATTAACAAGATATTCCAAGAATATCAAGTTCAAGAGGCAGGAGAAACGAACAAATGCTCGAAACACTTTCTGAGCCCGATGCTCTTTGAAAGATCGACATTACGAGCAAGGATTCATGTTGAAAGAGATGCACTGGCAGAATAGATTATCTAGTCCTTCGGGAGAGAACAAGAAATGCCGCCTGATTCACATTGTCGATCGGATCACCGGTTACAAAGATAAAGAGATCTTGGATAAAGAAACGATGATAGCTCATACCCTAAGCAAAGCTATCAGAGACGAAAAGATGAAATTCCCTCGTATCAAAGAGAATTTTGCAGATATGGAGTTCAAAAAGATGTGCAGCATGATGAACAGATGATAGACCACCGTAGTGCCTTGGGAAACTCCGGATTGCCAAAGATGCTTGAATATGCATAGATATGATCACGGTGTAACTCAAAATCACAGGAGATAACCGTCACCATTTGGAGGATAGTGTTGATAGCATTTTCCATATTCCACTCATGATAAGTGTCATATAGCTATGCCGAGAACCAAATTACAATCACCAGCATCGGATCGACACATGTTATGTAATTAGCTCAAGAGAATTTGAAGATGAAGTAAAACTCCAGGATTAAGCGCCGGTGACAAAAGAATGGGTTAGCATGAACATGCCGATAAAAGAAAGAAAGATAATGTTTCACACACGACTGAAGAGGAGTGTGGAAACACAAATGTATGAAAGAAAAAATTTCCGCATTTTTCGGCATTCAGATACTAATAAATGCGCAAAACCACTTATCAGATAGAGATTAGCACTCCACATTATGTGAAAGCATGCTGGAAGGAAGAACACCCTTAACAAGATGGCACCGGTTAACAAGGAGTCGGATAGATCGCGTCGGTTTACAAAAGCCTGTCGGTATGGAATGTATCAATAGTTGATAACCAAAAGGCAGATAGTGATAACAAGTTGGATGCAACAGATAGACAAGGAATTACACACACACACAACCTATGGTACTACGGAACCCAGAACACGTGAATCCTAGTTTGAATTTTTAGAAGAGGATTGAAAACGTTACACTTCCTTACCAGAAAAGGGTGGGTGGGTGGGTAAGAAGAAAAATGCAAGCAGTCCTACTCTCACGTTTTGTTTTTCCTAGTATACATAGCTACCAAAAATATTTGCTAGACTGACAACGACCATTTGGCTGAGACCCTGAAGGGCGGGATGGCTCTGATACCAATTGTAACTACCTCGGTGAATTACGCTCTAAGTTGCATGCCTGGATGAGCGAAAGTGGTTAAAATAGTACGGTGGGGCCCAGGGGCCACTCACGGGTAGACCTGTCGGCCGTCCTAACCACTTACAGAACATCGGGACAAGAACGAGTGGCGTAATCGCCTATGCGAAGGGATCAACTACATACACAAGTGAGTATGTATGCAAGCCACCATACAACAGTTTTCAGAGCCATTCCATCTAAAAGAAAGAGAAATATTGCAACGCCATACGGCAAGATCCAAATATCCTAGATAGAGATAATAGTTTAGGATATCTCCTCATACATCAAACATCAGAGTATCAGGCGGAAGCGGAAAACAAGATCCAAGTACGGATAAGAAGCAAATCGGCATAAGATGCCACATAAATAATCACATCCCGCCCACAGATCTCACGGATCCCCGTTCCCGGAATCTCTACACCGAGTGATCATTGCCAACATCATCTGTCTCCTCCACCCAGTATCCATCTTGCGAATACACCTGTTCATCTGAATCAAACAATTTATCGTGTGAGACCCTAGGGGTACTCAGCAAGTCTTTATGCCTCTAAAGGGGACATAAACCTGGGGTGATGCAATTGCAGCAAAAGACAATAACTAACAAGTCTATAGAAACTCGCTAACCATCCGCCTAACCAATGATAGACGAATGTCTATTAATTAGTAACAACAGTTATAACAGTATAATTAACAGATCCATCCTCCTTCTCGCTTACCAACGAGAAAGCGGACGAACAACCCATCCGTTGGCAGTTTTATTAACCATTCCATGAGTATTGCACTATTTACTAGTCAGGTACTTAGTCAAATTAAAAGCGGTACTTTAGTTATACTTGTCTATGATCGAGAAACTGTGATCCAAGTCGTCCATAACCACGGACACGGCTTTCAGAAAGATTTACCCTGCAGGGGTGCACAAATAGCAATACACACTCGATCAACCTCGGAAAAACCAACTCAAAACCCAACGAGGCATTCACGACAAAGCGATCACAGGATTCAGAAATATTTCAGGGGGCCACCCCATTAAGCTACCCACAACAAAGTTGGTTGGCTCCGAGACGGACCCAAGGTTTGTGTCAATGGCTGTAAATGACTGGGAACCCGAAAGTGTGACTGGGCTTGTCGATACCGCGAAAACATTCCACGATCCAAAACAGTACAGGTGCTCCACGCACAATCTTAAATAAAACAGTAAAGCATGGCATAAGTACATGATAGTAATAAAACTCCAAACTACTTTGTGGCCCCAAGAAATAAGAATGAATCAAGCTCTAGCTCAGGGGGGTCCATAAGGCCTCCCGGATGTGGATAGTGCGAATAGTCAAGGAACAGGAATCAAGTACTCGGGGTCCTACGGGACACAAGTGAGCATGAAGAACCAAATAGAAGATATTTCTCACCGGTGCCTCTTTCATTAGTTATCCCATTACTACTCAGGTTAAGTTGTTTAGGTACCTCATTATCCATCAGACACTCACATACCCTACACATGTTGTTCTACGACCCGCATGGCTCAAACAACTCCTGTAGTAATGGCTCATGGGAAGGAGGAACAAGCTTCGGTAGGGCTTAAAAGTAAAGGCTATGCAATACTTGGGATTCAATTTAATGCAATCGCGACTCAATGATGCAAGAATAAGATAGAGGCAATAGGTACTATATGTATGCAAGCATGTGGTAGTGCTTGCCTGGCAGCTCCGTTGAAGCGAGAGTCGGATCTGGGTAGTGCTCCTGGGATTCCTGATATATCCCCTGCTCGGCGTCTATTCGAAAAAGAACCAAACAAACAAGGGCCAACATAAATAAAGTGCACAAGCATATCACTTAAAATGCGACAAGCAAACAAGCATGCCATGATGAATGATGCATGATTTGCATGGCAATAATATGGCATGGCATGGGTGAGGTGTGGGTACAAAACTAAAGCATTTTATTAAGTTTTTAGTCCGGTTTGCTCTCATATAAGTTGCTGTATACTTATTATTTATATGATGCATGCTGCAATTCAGAACAAGGAATGCATACATAGAACGGGCTCGTCGCGCTGATCGATTTAGACATATTATTTGTCAAATTTGGAGTTGTAGAATTAAAGTAATTAATTAATTAAGAAAAGGCATTTATTGCAAATTAAATAATTTCGAAAATTTAAATTAGTCAAACATTATTTTGGATGGCATATTTGAAATCCTCATATTTTTCTGATTCAAAAACATATATTATTTGTATTATTTGGATTTATCAATAAAAAGTTATTAATTTCTGGATATTAAAACAAATATGCAATTTTCTGGAATTATTTTTATTTTGAAAAGGCTCATAGAAACTTTTTATACTCAGGTGGGACTAGCCCGAGTAACTGACGCGCGGGGTCCCACGCTGACTCAGCGGCAGGTTGGGCAGCGGCTCTACGTGGGGCTTTTCTCACCGAACCCAACCATACCCATGCTCAATGGCAGGTGGGGACAGAAGCCCCACGGGTCCACTGCGCGCGCGACCCAGCAGGTGGGCGACATGTGGGCGATCCCAGGCAAGCGCGGGCAAAAAGGGCAAAGCACGGGTACCTATTTGTAAGGTGCACAGGAGAGTGACAGGTGGGCCACATGGGACCGCGGATTGAGCCGGAAAAATCTACAGGGACTTTTCTGCAAAAGCTTAATCGTTTTGACTGAAACTGAAATTTAAGATCTGAAAACCGATTGAAAACAGGCTGAGTTCCGAAGAAGATGGCGACCAAACGGTTGGGAATCAGAAGTTTTGCCGAAAACGAAAGTTGTAGATCTCGCAAAGATCTACAAATTTTTAGAAGGAAGTTTCTTCATAGCAAGCTTGTACGCGCCGGAAAACAAGTGACAACATAGCAGATTCAGTTTGCTCTGTCAAAAGTTCAGAAAACCGATTGTTTAGCCCCCACTTCAGAAGATGATATCTCTGTCTATGGTTCACCAAAATGATGGAAGTTTGAAGTTCTAGAGAGCTGGTTCTGAGGAGAATAAGTTTGTTGTTCGGAGTTTTCAAAAAAGAGCAACACACGCGCCTATAAAAAAATCGGGAAGATAGCCTGATGGGGGATGTACGTGTTGTTGCTGAAACTGTTCGGAAAAACTCTGGATAACTGCGGGATCAGGCTATATTACGGGGATGATTCCGGACAGCACAGCAAACCAAAAAGGGCATTCAACCACTCGAATTAAAGAGGGGGAAAAGGGCTACGCATAGGTGCCAAGAACACACGAAACGGTGGACTACGGACTCGGCTGTGTCGTGATGAACAGAGGTGACAGGGAAAAACGATGTGCGTGCCCACGGCGGTGAGCGCGCACGGCGTCACACCCTGCGGCGAGGCACGGCGAGAAAGGCATGCGGAGGATGTCAGGAGGGTCAAGGCTCACCAGATGCATGTGCGTGCGTCTCCAGAACGAGAGGTGGTGGCGATCGGCGTGGAAGCAGCCGCCGGGTATCTCCTAGCAGCCTCCGGCGTGGTGGCGTTCAGCGGCTCCGGCGATCTCCGGCGGGGGTTCTGTGTACAGGGCGTTGAAGGGGAAGCAGGGGAGGCCGCCGGTGCTACTGCTTCACGTAGAGGGCTCCCCGAACGCCAGGAAGATGGGGATGTTGAGCTAGGGTTTGATGGGTATGGCCATGGCTATGGCTTGAGGAGGAAGAAGGAGGAAGGGCCGGTGCGGTTGATCTAGAGCTAGGAGGGGAGGGTGGTGATAAAGGGGAGGCGGGGCACAAGAGGAGGGTGGTTGCACCTTTTTGCCAAAAGGCAAGGGAAAGATCGGTGGGGGGTAGGGTTTTCTTCCCTCTCTCCTCTCTCTCCCTACTTAGCTAGGAGCGGGTAGATCACCAGGTTAGGAGGGAGGGTTGTGGCCGAGCTGGCTGCTCTTCTTGCAAGGCAAGCCAAGGGTGTAGGGGTTAGGGGAAAGGTTAGGGGAAGGGTTAGGGTAGATAGAGAGAGATAGAAGGTTTTGACTAGGTAAGAGGGTTAGATTTAGCAAGGAAAACAAGAGGAAAACAAAAGGTTCAAGTAGTTTTGTTTCAAACAAGTTATTTGGATTAGCTTTCAAATACAATAAACATAGCAAAGGAGGAAAACACAACCCTAAGTAGAAGGAGGTGAGTAGAAAGGTTGCACTAGAGGATTACTTGAAAAGATGCCAAGATATATGAATTTAGTTCATACAAGCTTCATCTCACATATACCAAAGAAAAACAAATGAAAGTGTATAGGAGTGGCTTTGCATGGGCCATGCATGTGGTATATATATGCCACCACTAGTAGTGAAAACACTAGAATTCCACATGGTCATGTTTAACCATGCATGCATTCAAGATATTGGAATAAACCCATACAAATGAGAAGTTTGCTTGACCAATATGAATTATTTAGCATATGCACTTGGATGAAGTCATATGACCAATATAGTGTGTATTTTCCCACTAGATTATTTATGGCAAAAATACATCCTCATACATGGGCATATATTGATAGATCCATATGGAAGCTAGAGCAAGAGAAACTAACCACATGCATGCAAAGGTGGACATGTGGCTCTCCATATCTATTATTGTGAAAAACAACATGGTGCATATATGGGAGCATGTGGAAGTAGAAGTGGATCCATCCCAACCCACATGAGCTAGAGGTAAACCAAACAAAATGCAAGGCTCACATATAGTTGGATGGTGGAATTATGGGGTGGTGACAAAGAAAGGTGGTGGAGTTAATAAAAGATATACCCCCAACTCAACTTGGGCATCAAGCATTTGTCAAGAACCAAATACAGTGTATCAAGAGGCAACTACAATTAATAATGCATACAGGATAACAACCAAAAGAAAAGGGTTTTATATGATGCTCAAAAGCAAGGTGGCATGATGACATAAGCATGATATAATGATGATGCAATCTAAACATGTAGGAAGGTAGCATATATATAGACTAGGCTAGAAGCATTGCAATTGTTAGACAATTGGGATGCTACACTGTGCCTGAGCCGGATCTACCACTGCTGCTACCCGGGTTTGCCAAGCTATCCATAGCCTCTCTCAGTACATTCTCAGGCCTCTCTAATGGAGGTCCTCTACCTTCCCTCGGTGCCTTAGGTGTTACCTCTGGATCTGGTGCCGGATCCTTGCTTGCGCCTGCACCGTGCTGAAGTAATGATGACTGCACCGGGTGCAGGCGCAAGCAAGGATCCGGCACCGGATCCGGAGGTAACACCTAAGGCACCGAGGAAAGGTAGAGGACCTCCACTAGAGAGGCCTGAGAATGTACTAAGAGAAGCTATGGATAGCTTGGCAAACCCGGTAGCAGCAGTGGTAGACCCGACTCAGGCACAGGCCGAGCTAGAGGAAACTAGGCAGAAAATTGTAGAGGGAGCGAAAAAGATTGCTGCGGCTCAGCAGTCGTTGAACATGACGCTGCGTGAGTACGCAAAGGCAAATAAAGTAGATGCTGTAAAAGTGAAGGGGTGAAATCTCATGAGTGAAATGAACAAAGAAGGTGATACTCGGATTGAGGAGTCAGAAAATTGTTTGTCCGTGGGGCTGCCGAAGTACAGTACCCCGGCAAAAAACCTCAGAGCAGCGGATGCAGCTGCATCCGAGCTAGAGGGTCTGACGGGTGAAGCCCGTCAGAGACAGCAAGATCGGGTCAATGAGTTGGTTCGGATCACGAACAGGCAAAATGAGGAACTGCTCAGGGCAAAACCGGAGAGAGCTGGGGCCTCCAAGATCGTTCATTAGGCGGTGGGTAACCCGGAGAAATCCGCTGGAGCCGCATCGTCTCCTCATGGTGGTCCAAGGAGAGAGGAGGTAGTAACCTCGGCCAGGAGAAACAAGCAGATTGTTCCGTATGACCCGACAAGGGCAGGAAAGGCAAAAGAGGTACAAAGAAACGACGATCGACGGAGTGTAAGCTAAGGTGAAGCTGGCCGAGGTAACTGTGACCAAGGCAATGCCGGTCAAGGAAACGCTGTTAATGGCAATGCCGGACAGCGCAACTCTACAGGACAACCGCAGCAGCGGAATATACCAAGGCAAGAGCAGAGTGCCGGCCGAGGTATGCAACAGAGAGATACGCCACGAGAGCGAGACCGGTACAACGATGGATATTCGGAAATGGTAAATGCAGGATACCCAAGGCCGGACTATCATGTGATAGGGTCGAGATTGGGAAGCAGGGATTTGATGCCGGATGATGCCAGGTTGAAACTGGATCGACTGTATAGGTCGGAGCAGATTGAAAGTCAAGGTCCTTCGGGTCCTGCGTGTTTTGGACCCCGGATCATGAAAGAGCCACCGGTACCTAACTTCTAGTTACCCAGAGGCACGAAGACGTATGACGGCAGCACTAAGCCGGAGGATTGGTTGATAAATTATGCTACGGCTGCGAAAATTGCTATAGGTAAGTTGCGATGGGCTGTGAGATACGTATCCCAGATGTTGGAGGGACCAGCAAGGGTATGGTTGAACAATTTGCCGCCCGGAAGTATTAACTGCTGGATCGATTTTGAGGAAATGTTCATCAGGAATTTCTCGAGTACGTATCAGAGGCCAAATAGGCCACAGACCCTAGCTATGTGCAAGCAAAGACCGAATGAGACGGACCGGGAGTTTTTGACCCGGTGGTGTACCGTGAGGAACTCGTGTGAGGGCGTGATAGAGTCATAGGCCATAGCGTGGTTTGCGCAAGGATGCAGATATGCAAGCGAACTATGGAAAAAGTTGCAAAGGAAAATACCAACTACGTTGGCAGAGATGATCCGGATTGCTGATTCGTATGCCTTGGGCGATCCAACTCAACCTAGGCTCGTGTCCAACGAGTCGAATGAGGAGTACTACCAGAGAGATGGAGCCGGATCATCCCGGAGGATTGATTACAGAGGTAAAAGGAGAGATGATAGACCGGATCACCAGTACAGTTTGCAACAAGTGGCAGCTGTGAATCAAGATCAGCCCGGAACAGGGAGCAATCAACGTCAGAAAACTAGAGGGCAACAATGGACACCAAGGAATGATGGCAAGAAAACTTGGACGCCAGAACAGAAGAAATAGTTGCAAGAAAAGAAGAACCGTCTGAGGTACACTTATGAGTCGATGTTGGATCAGCCGTGTAAATTTCACACGCCAAATCCGAGTAACCCAGCGGGTCATACAACAAGGCAATGTGAGTGGATGCGTAATATAGAACAAGGTGGTTCGGGGAATGCTCTGGCACCCCGGAATGATCAACCTCGGCAGGAGTTACCCTGGCAGCAATTGCTCTCTGGAGCGAACACGCAATAGCTAATGTTGCCTCCCCCTCCGCCGAGGCATGATAACCATGAGAGAAGGGATGTAGTGCATCAAGTAGAAAATCAGCATCAGCCGGATCAAAGGTACCCCAGAAATGAGGGGAGGAATGAGTACAGGGAGCATCATCAGAGTTACTGTGTATTTACCACCGAGGAAACAGATAGGAAGAGCTTGCAGTGCCGACATATGGAGGTCCATGCGGCAATGCAAGCGGTGACGAGGTACATGCCTTGGTCGGACTAGGAAATCACCTGGAACATCAAAGATCATCCCAAGCTTATGCCGAGTCCCGGTTCGTATGCGTTAGTGCTGGACCCGACATTCATTGGGCCTAACATCAATGTGAGCTTATCCAAGGTACTGATTGACAATGGCAGTAGCATTAACATCATGTATGCCGACACAATGCGCAAGTTGGGTATCTCGGAAAACATGTTGCAGGCCACGAGGACAACTTTCCATGGCATTGTGCCCGGCATTTCTTGTGAGCCAATAGGCAAGGTCCGGGTTGACGTATTGTTCGGCACGAGAGATAATTGCCGAACTAAGAATCTGGAGTTTGAGGTGGTGAACTTGGAAAGTGTGTATCACGCGTTACTCGGAAGACCAGCATTGAACAAGTTCATGGCAAGCTGCCACATCAGTTATCTGAAGATGAAGTTGCCCGGGCCAAATGGAGTGATTACCATTGCTGGAGATTTCCGACATTCCATTGAGTGTGCCTTAGTCGGGTCTAACCTAGCCGAGTCACTCGTGATTGCGCAAGAGAAAAGAAAAATCCAAGAGGTGGCGGCATTAGCTCAGTCCGCGCAGCAGTATATGTCGGTGTTGAGTAACCCGCATGGTAGCGTTTCGTTCCAAGCCGCAAAGGATACTAAGAAAGTGCATGTTGATGATATGTTCCCAGAGCGCACCGTAACAATTGGTGCCGGGTTGAATGATAAATAGGAAAGCGAGCTCGTCAACTTCCTCCATGAGAATCGGGATATTTTTGCTTGGTCTACACAGGACTTGCAAGGTGTTCCGAGGGAGTTGGCCGAGCACTCTTTGAACGTGAGACCCGGAGCGAGGCCGGTGAAGCAACCTCTCCGCCGCTTCGCCAAGGATAGGAGAAAAGTCATTGGAGACGAGATAGCTCAGTTGCTAGCAGCAGGATTTATCATGGAAGTACTCTATCTGGATTGGCTCTCTAATCCAGTGCTGGTGGAGAAGAAGAAGGATGACCCGAACGTGGCAGTGGTTTGGCGTATGTGTATCGATTACACGAACCTGAACAAGGCATGTCCAAAAGATCCATTTCCACTGCCGAGGATAGATCAGGTCATAGACTCAACCGCGGGATGTGAACTGTTGTCATTCATTGATGCATATTCTGGTTTCCACCAGATACCTCTGAATCCGGATGATCAAATAAAGACCGCGTTTATCACCCCGTATGGGGCTTATTGCTATCGCACCATGCCGTTTGGTTTACGTAATGCAGGTGCAACATACCAAAGATGTATGCAAAAATGTTTGCATGACCAAATAGGTCAAAATGTACAAGTGTATGTGGATGATGTGGTTATCAAGACCAAGGAAAGCAAAACGCTCCTTGACGACATCAGGCAAACATTCATGAACTTAAGAAGGTTCCGAATGAAGCTTAACCCGGAAAAATGTACCTTCGGTGTCCCGGCTAGAAAATTACTCGGATTTCTCGTCTTCGGCCGAGGTATCGAAGTTAATCCAACTAAGATCCGGGCCATTGAACGAATGGAGCTGCCGAAGTGTCTTAACGATGTCCAGAAGTTCACTGGGTGCCTAGCGTCGTTAAGTCGGTTGGGAGAAAAGGCATTGCCTCTCTACCAACTTATGAAAAAGTCGGATAAGTTCGTTTGGACGCCACAGGCCGATGAAGCCTTTGCCCACTTAAAGAAGATGTTAGCCACTGCACCAGTGTTAGCCTCTCCACTATCAAAGGAGCCAATGTTGCTCTACATAGCCTCAACCAACCGAGTTGTAAGTGTAGTGATTGTGGTAGAGCGCGACGAAGAGGGTAAGTCGGTGCAAAGGTCAGTGTATTACTTGAGCGAAGTATTATCTGCCTCAAAGCAGAACTACCCACACTATCAAAAGGTAGCATATGGTGTCTATATGGCAGCTAAGAAGTTAAAGCATTACTTTGAGGAGCACCCCATCAAAGTAATATGTGAAGCTTCCATATCCGAGATAATGAGTAACAAGGATGCAAGTGGTCGAATCGCAAAATGGGCAATCGAACTAGCTCCTTATGCGCCACAATATGACAGAAGAGAAGCAATCAAGTCTCAGGCTGTGGCGGATTTTTGTGTAGATTGGGCCGAGTTACAATACGAACCACCGCCACCAGATCCAAAATACTGGAGGATGCACTTTGACGGGTCAAAAACAAAAACCGGGCTAGGTGCCGGAGTTGTGCTTACCTCGCCAAAGAAGAACCAGCTGAAATATGTGCTGCAAATCCATTTCGCGGCATCGAACAATGTCGCTGAGTATGAAGCACTTGTGCATGGGCTCAAAGTGGCAAAAGAAATTGGGATACGTCGGATACTATGCTTTGGTGACTCAGATTTGGTAATACAACAAGTGTCGGGGTTGTGGGACACCCTAGATCCAAACATGGCTCTCTACAGATTTCATGTGCAAAAGATATCTGGTTACTTTGAGGGGTGTGAATTTCACCATGTACCCCGGGTGGAAAATGAGGCTGTCGACATGCTGTCGAAGCTCGGATCAACCCGACAAGAAATTCCACCGGGTGTAGCATTGGAACACCTCAAAAAACCATCTATCTGGTCGTCCCTAGGAACCGACTCAAGTTATGTCCCAGAAGATACAGAATCCAGAGCTGAGCCCATGGACATTGACATGGGAGGTGGTGCGCGAAACCCGGGGACTGCATCAGCAAACCCGGGGACTGCCTCAGCGAACTCGGGGACTGCTCAGCGTGATCCGGTTGAAGTTATGCCGGTGGATCAGATGGAAATTGATGAGGATGTGTTCCCTGTATGAGCAATACCAGCTTGGGCACTGCCTATATTTCAATTCCTGAAAGATGGAACGTTACCCACTGAGGACGTCTTATCCAGGCATGCTCAGAGGAGAGCAAAGGCATACACAATTGTCAATTCCGAGCTGTACAAATGGAGTGTGACCAATGTCCTCCAGTGATGCGTTGACCCGGAAGAAGGGCTTGACATCCTCCGAGATATACATCAAGGAGAGTGCGGGCATCATGCCTCATCCCGAGCCTTGGTGGCAAAAGCGTTCCGGCATGGATTCTACTGGCCAAGTGCCTTAGAACAAGCAGAAGATCTGGTGAGAAAATGCAATGGTTGTCAGAGGTATGCTACCAAGACGCATATGCCAATGTCGGAACTCAAGACCATACCAATTACATGGCCATTTGCCGTATGGTGCTTAGATATGGTTGGCCCGTTTAAACTAGCAAGGGGAAATATGACTCACATTTTGGTCATGGTGGATAAATTTACAAAATGGATTGAAGTGAAGCCTATAAGAAAATGTGATGGAGCTACGGCCGTAACATTTCTCAAAGACATTATCTTGAGATAGGGTTATCCTCACAGTATCATAACTGATAATGGAACAAATTTTGCTGAAGGAGCATTCGCGCGATTCTGCCGAGATAAGAAGATCCGACTGGACGTTGCCTCGGTAGCCCACCCGCATCGAACAGACAGGTGGAAAGATCCAACGGATTAGTGTTATCCGGAATAAAGCCCTGGCTCATTGAGCCGCTGCAAAGATCAGCGGGGTGCTGGATAGAAGAACTACCAGCGGTACTGTGGAGTTTAAGAACAACTCCGAATTGATCAACAGGCTATACGCCATTTTTTCTGGTATATGGGGCAGAAGCTGTATTACCAGCCGACATAGAGCATGATTCGCCTAGGGTCACCCAATACACAGAAGCCGAAGTGCAAGAAGCCCGGCAAAATGATGTTGATCTGTTGGAAGAAGTGAGAGAACTGGCATTGTCCAGATCCGCCATATATCAGCAAAATCTCCGATGCTATCATAGCCGGAAAGTAAGCCCCCGAGTCTTTCGGGAAGGCGATCTGGTGCTCCAGTTGGTACAACATACTGCCGTCATGCATAAATTATCCCCCCATGGGAAGGGCCGTTCATTGTGAGCAAAGTATTGCACAATGATTCTTATTATCTTATCAATGCAAAGCCACAGGAAAAGAACAAGGCGGACAGGTCCGGTGAGGAATCCAAGCGTCCATGGAATGTAGCTCTACTTCGTCCTTTCTACACTTAGCAGAGAAGTGTATCCGAGTGTTCTCATATGTCGGTATGTATGCCGGCAATGAGCTTATCAATGAAATGTTGGCACCTCAGGCAGTAACTCGGGGACTGCCTTAATAATATTTGTTGTCTTTTATTATTTATACATCAGCTGGAATAATTTGCTCTATTTAACTCGGATTAGTAATGTGTGAACACCAAAAACCCAACCCTTCGACTTACTGCTGTCCAACAAGAATTGGCTTCATGGCAAGCAAGAGAACAAGTTTGGAATTGCGTAGCACATGAAAAATGACTGAGGAAAAGAACTTAATCGAGTCGACGTTTGTTTTTCGGACTAACCTTGTGTTTACTTTCAAACTATTATGCTAAATTATTTTGAGCTAAGCCTAAAAGTTTCTAAGTATTGTTAAAGCAATTTTTGAAGCTCGGATTCGTAAGTCGTAAAACCGAATCAAGGTAGACACGAACCGAGCCAGAAGATTGGACGGACAAGAAAAAGAAACTCGGGGACTACGCCCAAGTTACTCCAGCATAAGAACTTAGTAACAAAATAGCACATAAGTACGGGATACAATTCCACCCGGCATACCGGGGATCTGGTAAGTTTTCAAGTGTTTTTACTTAAGGAGCAGCAGGAGGAGGAAGTTCGGCATCATCTTCGCCTTCTTCGATATCCAAGGCATCGTCCTCTCCATCCTCGTCTGAACCATCTTCAACATTCTCGACCTCTTCGTCGCCAGCGGCTTCCAGGAAGCTTGGACCCTCAGTCCATTCGTGAATGGGAGCATATTCAATGAGGCTATGGGCGCAAGCCTGGTGCCGAGCTACCCATTCCGGGTCATTGGTACACTTGGATCCAGTGCGCAGGTGCGTGAGGAGGCTAAGATCGATCTTCTCATACCACGTGAGTATGTGGTGAAGAACGGTCTCGGCTGCAGCACGTCAAGCGGACTCCCTCCAAAGGTCGAGCCGGGTCTCGATCTCCGTCAGCTTTTCAGCAAGAATTGCGATTCTCTTCGGAGCGTCCTCGCCAGGCCAGAACGTGTTGAAGACTCAGACTAAAACGTCGAGGAGATCCTTGCCGTAGTTCTTGATGATTTCCACGCGAGATGATAGGCTGACCAATAGGTCCTCCATGTCATAGGGAATGTCCTCACCGTCAGGAGCGACGGGAGTACCCCTCTCTCAGCAGAAATTGGCAACAGCGGCGCTCGCAATGGGAGTACCCTCTGGAAATTTGCCTAAAAACGGGACAAAAGAAGCAAGTAATGAAAAGACATGTGAGATAACCCGAAGAAATATGCCGGATAAGGAAAAGGAACTTACGTAAAATGTGGCTGTGGATCCGGATCAATTCATTGATGCAATTATCGTGTCTTTGGCGGAGCTGCACCAGTTCAGTGTTCGCCGACTCGAGTTTGACGTCGGCCTCCTAGAGAAGTTCGTGGTCCTTAGCAATTTGGAGGTTGAGGCGCTCGCGCTCTTCGGTGTAGTCCTGGCCAGCCTTTTCAAGCTCGGTTTGGTGATGCGCCTTCATCTTCTTCATTTCTGCCTTTAGCTTGGCAATTTCGTTGTTCTTGGTTCGGAGGAGGGAAAGCTCATCGTCTTTCTTTTTGAGCTCGGCCTGATGATGCCCTGCTTGTTCGAGAAAATGCAGCATCATGTCAGGCACGGGCACACTATCTTCAAGAGATGCTGAAATAGCGTGTTGACCCGGCAGAGCCGAGGTATGAATGTTTGCCGAGCCAAGAAGAAAAGAAGATGGAAAGCAAAGCAGGGTCGGACAAAAGTAGCTTACCCTTAATCTGATCCAGATTCTTCCTCATGAGCTTGATCTCAGCCTCCACCCCAGCTGCGAAAACCGAATGACGGATTAGTTCTGCAGAAAAAGATGAAGGAAAACAGAAAAATGTGAAGAAGAGAACTTACCCCTTTTCTCATGCTCAGCGAGATGTGCATTGTGATTTGCGAGCAGCATCTTGTGGGTATCCAGAAGACGCTGGAACTCAGCACTCCGGCGGTTGGTGGTCACCTGAAAAGAGTACAAAGATTTGGCTTAAGCCTTGTGCATATTCGAAGTGTACAAGATCCGGGCCAAGTGGAACTTAACCCGGCTCTAAGTGTGTGCATATTCGAAGTGTACAAGATCCGGGCCAAGTGGAACTTAACCCGGCTCTAGGCGTGTGCATATTCGAAGTGTACAAGGTCTGGGCCAAGTGGAACTTAACCCGGCTCTAGGTGTGTGCATATTCGAAGTGTACAAGATCCGGACCAAGTGGAATTTAACCCGGCTCTAGGTGTGTGCGTATTCAAAGTGTACAAGATCCGAGCCAAGTGGAACTTAACCTGGCTCTAGGTGTGTGCATATTTGAAGTTGTCAGGGAGCTACGTTAGTTTTCTAAGGAGCATCCGGCCGAGTAACAAGTTACTCCCCCAGAGGCTCGGGGACTAATGGTTATATCACTAGTGCATGCTAAGGAAAAGGTGAAGTAACGTACCTCCATCATCCGGCCCGCGAGGTTAATCGCCTTAGAGGCTATGTTCATCTGAGCAGTGAATTCGGCGAGACCGAACTTCTCCAGGAGATCGTCGTTATAGATGAACTCCGCCTTGTTCCAGTTGTTCATAAACTCGATCAAGGTCGGAGGATATCGCTCACTGCTGAGCATGTGGGGAGCCACTAAGCCCTTCGCATGTGCCTCTCTCCTCTCAACCTAAGCAAGGGCCGGACTGGTGTGCAGAACAATTTGCTCCACACTAGTTGGCTTGGCAGGGGCGTCCTTCGGTGCTAGAGCCTTCCGGGCAAGCATGGACGCGAGGGTGCGCTGTCCAGACCCGGTGGACGCTGCCCTGGTGACGTCAGGGGCTTTCTTGCCTTTGGCTTGCTGAGAGGAGGAAGTGGTTGCAGCAGATTTCCCCTTAGGAGCTGCCTGGATACTTCCTCGTCGAGACTGAGAAGACTCGGACGAGGCGGAGGAGCTTGGCGCTGGTGCCCTTGTTGCTGGAGCTGGTGCTGCTGCTGATGTTCTTGCTGCCGGAGTTGGTGCTGGTGCTGGTGTTGGTGCTGGTACGGAGGTAGTCTCGGTAGTTGCTGGTTGCGGCGGAGCCGAAGTGGTGTATGCCGATGCCTCGGCTGGGTCCGTCTCCCCTGCTCCGGGGTTACCCCCCTCTTGACGAGGTGGGCTGGAACCCAGAGCAGCCGCAGAACCCTCTGGAATAGGGCTCAGCGGGCGTAACTCGTCTTCATGAGGGGGAGAAGGGCTAGGTCGGAGCGGTGAAGAGATGCTAGATCCACTCTGGGGAACATCCTCCGCAGCACTGCCAAATCAAACAATGTCAGAAGAGAAATTACAACAATGCAAGAAAGAACAAGTTGCAGAAGAAAAAGAGACTTACACGTCCGAGGTTTGGGGCTCCTTGGGTTTCCGAGCCCTTCGTGCCGGGGCTTTGCCTGCTGGCCTGGAGGCAGTTTTGTCTCCGGACTTCTTTCGCCTTTTGGCGGGTTGAGAAGGTCCAGAGGAGGAACTTGGTGCAACTCCGCGCTTCTTCTTCGGCGCCACCGGAACCGGTTCGCCCGTAGCAAGGGGAGGGTCCTCGTGGATATGCCCACCCGGGTTAGCTGATGCCGGAAAGGCAAAAGAAAGGGGGAAAACATCAACAGGTTCAATCACCTCGACATCCGAGTCATCTTCATCATCGGGCCAATCTCTAATAGAAGAGGGTTTACCGGTGGGTCGCTTCGTAGCGTCGGTCATCGGGAGGAACATCTCCTAGTCTGGCTCTTCCTCGTCCAGGGTCTCCCGGTCGGGCACCCATTTAAGGGTCGGATCGGTGCCGTCCTCGAGGGTCTGCTGAAGGAATAGCTGAGGAAAAGAATGAACAACAGAGTCAAAAATGGAACAATGACCGACATATAATTAACCCGGAGTAAATTTGCACCACGAAGCTTACCAAGGGAGGAAGCCTATCCCGACAGAAATTCTCAATTCCCCACGTCCACTCAGAGGAGAAGTCCTTGTGGGTGGTGAAGAGAGCCTTGACCCGGCGATAGATCTCCGAGTTGCTCAACTCGAAGGACGAGGTCCGGTTGGGGTCGTGGCCGAAGCTCATGTGGCACACCTTGTGGGTGCACCTCTGGAGGGGGGGAGATTCGGTTGCACACGAACGTGATCATAGCATCCTCGTTGCGCAACCCGAGCTTCTTCAGCTCCGCAAACCTCTTGTTGACCTGGTTGGCCAAGGCTGTGGGCTTCTTGGGGACAACGTCCCACAACTCTGGGTTAGGTGGACCCGGAGCATAGGGAAGCAGCCGGATCAAGTCTTCACTGCCCTTGTTCTAGACATAAAAGAAAGTCTGGGCCCATCCTTTGCAGGAGTCCAGCCTGGTGACTCGAGGAAAAACGGATAGCCACCGGGGTGAGATGGATGCAGCTCCGAATTGAGTGAGCTGCTTGTCCTCCGGATCGAGTTGAATATTCGGAATGACATTACGACAAAGGCCGAAAAACCGGATCCATAGCTCCTTCGTGGGCCATAATCCGGCGTAGCCCTCGACCGTAGAGGCAAAAGCAGAAAGAGAAGTGATTGCGTTGGCAGGAAGGTGGTGCGACTGGAGTTCGTATGTGCTTAACCAGTCATGGAAGAAATCGCTGACCGGCAAACAAAACCCCCGTTGGAAGTGCGATAAGAACACAACATACTCACCCGGATTGGGTGAGGGGGCGAGTTCGGCGGAGGCAAGGCGCGCGATGACTCCGACGGGAATGCGTCTGGTGCGGTAGAGCCAGTCCAGGTCCTCCTGGCAGACCCATGACCCGGACCACGCACCACGGTCCACCGTGGCGGTGTCTTCCTCCATCTCTTGCTCGGCGACGGCGAGCTCCTCCTCTGTCATCTCTAGCTTGTTGCCCTCATTGTTGCTAGCCGTGATGGGGGGCAGCGGCCTAGATTGGCAACGACCCGTGGTGGAGGAGGCGTGTAGCGGTGGCAGTGATGCAGAGGCGTGGGGAAGCAGTGCAGCGGCGGCGCTGCTACTTGGAAGCACTGGCGGCGGCGCGATCACGAGGAAGACGAAGAAGAAGAAGAGCAAAGGGCAGAGGGGCGCAGTAAGGGGAAAAAGCCTAAGGGATGCGCCCCTCCCCTATTTAACCTCTCCCACGAGGAGAAAGTGGGATCACGTCCTGCGGGAACGCCACACGCAGTGGCCGTGTACCACCCGCATCGACCAATCAGCAGGGAGCCACACGGAAGGCCACAGAGTGGAGTTGGTCCCATGACGTGACACGTTGATGCGGTAAATGAGGAGGTAGGCGTGACGTGACCCGCGCACAGTGATGACTGACAATTACTGTGGCGGTTACTATGCTGGCCCTTAAAATGAGACAACATAATGATTAGCCTCCACGTGGGTTGGTGTACGAGAGAAGGAAGCAAGACCCGGATAGGACCGTGGTAACCCGGCCAGCAAGTGAAAACTTGGAATGTGCAGAGGGAAAATAAAACCATGAGGTCCGAGTTGAATTGGTAACCCGGCCGGCAAGTGAAAACTTGGAACGTGCAAGGGGAACGTAAATCCATATAACCCGAGACAAGGAGGTAACTCGGAAATAACATCCAAAGGTCAAACATAATTGAACCTGATGTGGCCTTAGCGGCCGAGGCAGCTAAGACCGCACCAGCTTCGGGGACTAATGTTGGGGGGATACCCCCGGGTAGGGTCACGCCGGGGTATAAAGGCCGAGTTAGCCGAGGTTCGGCGAGGCCAAAGCGGATGCTGGCCGAGTCACCTCAAGGCAGGCCAAATCACGGGGTAACCCGGACCAGGGGATGTCCACCTAACTGGGTCTCAGCCGACTTATATCGTAAGTCGGAAATGCATGTTTAACTTGTATGCAGGAACGGGTGTGGCCGGATCAACTATGATCTGGGTCACATCTAGCTTCTAGGAGAAGGAAGGAATCTCGCTGGTCAAAAGAAGCCCTGGTACGCACTGCCTGAGCGAAGCAGACAAGGGCAGGACCACCGAGGCGTGGCCGACAAGGGTGACGATACCCATGTCGGCTGACACGGGTGCCGCAGAGGCTCACGTAGCCTCTGCATGTGTGACGCGAGGGAAAAGTAACCCGGTCGACTTACTACTTTGGGAGATGGCATATTCTTAGGAATATGCCTCCACGTATACCCTAAGTGGAGACCTGCCCCCCCCCTATATAAGGAGGGCTAGGGCTTCTGTAGAGGGGGTTCTGATTTTTCTGATTTGGCAAGGGTTTTAAGTGTGATCTGTGAGTGAGAGTAAGAGAGCTCCTTCTTCCTCCTCTCGCCAATACAGCTCTAGGAGCACTTGTAACCTTGGAGGCAAAGCAAATATAAACTTCTGCATGGAGAATCACTTCACTATCCCTCCCTGGATTCCCCTAGCATGTATTAGTCCCCACCATTAGCCTATCCATGGCATCTGACGTGACACCACCACGACACTCTTGATCCATGAGCCTCAACATAACACCTTCGTAGCACTGAACCCATCTTTATAGTCACCATGTTACGGTGTGACGTTTGATGTTATCAAGATACTCTTCCGGTGTTAGCAATTAACATGATCTCATGGTCTAAGGATAAAGATTACTTCGTATAGTGTTATAGCAATATAAACATAATGACTTTGATCGTAATGCTATACTTCGGATGAATGTTCATCACATCATTCAACTAATGTTGTGACCTTGTTATTAACAACATCCAATGTCCATGATCAGGAAACCTTGATCATCTTGTTAATCAACAAGCTAGTCTATAAGAGAGGCATAACTAGGAACCCTTTTTGTTTATTAAACACACATGTATTGATGTTTCCGATCAATACAATTATAGCATGCAAAATAAACATTTATCATAAACATGGAATAAGATAATAACCACTTTATTATTGCCTCTCAGGCATATTCCCTTCAGTCTCCCACTTGCACTAGAGTCAATAATCTAGTTTGAAAAACTTTGCATATTGAACACCTATGGCTTTCGGGTGTTGCATATACGCTATTGCTAGTGGTTAACATAATCTCTGGATCTGACAGTTTTAGGTCCGTGTGTATTTGCATGTCTTTGCGTCTCTACGCATCACTCATTCTCAAATGAGATGGCATTGTATAAATTTGGTCCTTTGGTGAGACCTTTAGTTCGTTGGGATCAAAATATGTTGATATTATTGTCACACAATATACCTTCATAGTATTAGCCCACTTTGAACCACACCTAGTTTGATAACAAACTACTTAACACAAATGCCCTCCTATGCTGCTACTATAGCAGTCATATACTTAGCCTTTTTGTTGTAGTATCCGTCACAATGTCTCAACTTTGGAACTCATCCAAATCCATCATGGAACATCCTTTCCATTATATTGTGCCACCCATAGTCTAAATTGAGATAAATTTAATTTGTATCTTGTGACAAAACTAGTATCAATGTAACACTTTATAATGAACTACCTTTAACTATTTGTCACGTATACATGATATATTCTTAGTTCTTCCAAAGCTCATAAGAATATATTTACGATTGTCCAATGATCATCTTATGAATCATTCTGGTATATGCTCATAACATTTAGAGCATAGGACATTCTGGATATATACATATCATGGTATAATCGATCAAAATCTTCATGTGATTTTACTCACCAAGTGTTGAAACACTTGAATCTTGATACAATTCTTTCCATGAAGCAAGAACTTTTCTTGTTGTTTCCATATTGAACCCTTTCAATATCTCATATATGTATGTCTGGCACAACCATATTTGCGCCTTAATCTATCCATATAGATATTGATGCCAAATATTCCGGGTTTGCCCAAGTCTTTCATCGAAATCTTATTTTAATGAAATTCTTAACTTGTGTCAATACAAGATACATCATTTCCAATCAACAATATGTCCTCTATATAATGTATTAGAAATATGTCTCAGTGCTCCCACTTAATTTCTTGTAAATGCAAGCATCTTCATCATCTCCGATGAATTGAAACTCTTTTAACAGTTTCATCATGGTGAAGATTCCAACTCCGCTATGCTTACTTCAACTATTGAAGTTTGCATGTCCTTTTAGCACCCTTTGAATTAACAAAACCCTTCGGACCATGTCATGTACACGTCCTAGGCAACCGTTCTATTAGAAGAACATTGTTTTGTTTATTCAACTACCATATACCAAATTATATGTAGTGGTTGCTACACTAATCCGTCAAGACTATATATCGCTATGAAAGATCAAATCTTGTCATAGTTAACTCCTTGAACATTGTTGTAAACTTCTTTCCGACATGTCGACTATTTCATAGATGTTAAACATCCATGTCTTATTTCTTTACAGATCCAAACACGACCGATAGGCTTCACGCCTTTTCGGAGGGTCTTCCAAGTTCAGAAACTTGATTTCTCGTGTATGGATACTATCACGGATTCTATGACTTCTAGTCATTTTATGGAGTCAGGGCCCATCATCGCTTCTTTGCATGTAGTCGGTGCATGTGTGTTATTTCCAGAAACAAACATGGATCAACCACTAGAGTCATTACATGTGTGTTCTTTTCCACAAACCACACATGGATCCACCAGTGGTCATTGCATGTGTGTTCTTTCCACAAACCACACATGGATCAACCACTAGAGTCATTGCATGTTTCTTCTTATACTAAAACCACAAACCAACACTAGAGTCATTGCATGTGTGTTCTTTTCCACAAACCACACATGGATCAACCACTGGAGTCATTGCATGTGTGTTATTTCCACAAACAAACATGGATCAACCACAAGATTCATTGCATGTGTGTTCTTTTCCACAAACCACACATGGATCCACCAGTGGTTATTGCATGTGTGTTCTTTCCACAAACCACACATGGATCAACCACTAGAGTCATTGCATGTGTGTTATTTCCACAAACAAACATGGATCAACCACTAGAGTCATTGCATGTGTGTTCTTTCCAACAAACCACACATGGATCCACCAGTGGTCATTGCATGTGTGTTCTTTCCACAAACCACATATGGATCAACCACTAGTCATTGCATGTGTGTTCTTTCCACAAACCACACATGGATCAACCACTAGATTCATTGCATGTTTGTTCTTATACTAAAACCACAAACCAGCACTAGAGTCATTGCATGTGTGTTCTTTTCCACAAACTACACATGGATCCACTAGACTCAATGCATGTGTGTTCTTTTCCACAAACAACTTATGGATCAACCAGTGGTCATTGCATGGGTGTTCTTTCCACAAACCACACATGTGGACCCATTAGAGTCATTGCATGTGTGTTATTTCCACAAACCACACATGGTTCAACCACTAGAGTCATTGCATATGTGTTATTTCCACAAACCACACTTGGATCAACCACTAGAGTCATTGCATGTGTGTTCTTATACTAAAACAACACTAGAGTCATTGCATGTGTGTTCTTTTCCACAAACCACACATGGATCCACCACTAGAGTCATTGCATGTGTGTTCTTTCCACAAACCACATATGGATCAACCAGAGTCATTGCATGTGTGTTCTTTCCACAAACCACACATGTGGACCCACTAGAGTCATTGCATGTGTGTTATTTCCACAAACGACACATGGATCAATCACTAGAATCATTGCATGTGTGTTATTTCCACAAACCACACATGGATCAACCACTAGAGTCATTGCATGTGTGTTATTTCCACAAACCACACATGGATCCATTTGAGTCATTTCATGCTTGTTCTTATACTAAAACTAGCACTGCCCCCCAATGGATCCACCGTTAGACCGAGTCTTCTAGAAGGCACGCCATAACCCAGTTGTTCTGCTTGACGATTGTTACATACCGTTCGATTGGGGCACTTGGACGATTGGGATGGTCTTCGCGAGAGCGATCCTCGAGTAGGTTGTTCTGCGGCATGATTGGCCACGCTTGCCCTGGACAAATTGGCATGTTGCGAGTGTTACGACTCAGGAGTTCAGTGGGCCATATCCCAGTGTCACTTCCCCGTTACTTCTCTTCCTCCCTGTACTTCTCTTCCTTCCCCTCGAAGCCACTTTCCCCACTTCACTTCCATCCTGCCGTAGTCGCAAGCCGACGACATCCGCCAATTCTCCGGTCACTACCTTCATGGTAAGAAATCATTTTACAAGCTTTTGAACTTATCCTACACATTCCTGCTATTCGCCAATCTAACTCCTAATCTTTTTTCCGATTTCTCGACGAACTTCAGTTGTGGCAGATGTGGGAGCCCAAGAATCTGGAGATCCTCGCGCGCAACTTCGCAGCGGTGTTGCCGCTCGTGTGCTCCCACCCAGGATGCTTTCGCCGTTACTCCTACCGCGAGCTCCCGCTCCACGAGCTCGCGTGCCCGCACGGCGCGTGCGCCTGCACGGAGCTAGGCTGCAACTACACCGGCCCGCCGGCAGAGCTCTGCGTCCACCTTGCATATGAGCACTTGATCGAAGTGATTAGGATCTCGTACGGGCAATCCCAACTTCTCCAAGAGCAGGTGCCATTCACTGACTCGGCATGCCGCCTGCTAATTTTCCAGGGGGGGACGGCTCTGTTTTCGTCTTGACCATCACCGCTAGTGTTTCGGGAACCAGAGCCGGGCCCACCGTCGTGGGTGTCGTATGCGTCAGGTGGGTCTCGTGCGCCTAGCTCGTATACACGGTGCGCATGTGGGCGAACGCCAGCCGCCGTCGTCGGATAGCATTCTTGTGCTAGCCGAGGCGCCGAGCTGCCCGACGCCGCGGGAGGTGGAGTATGTGGACCTAAGGTCGATCCTATGCGTGCCATCTCAGTACCTTGTCGGTGCTAGACCGAACAGGCAGATGCATTTCTACATTTGTATCGAGAAGACCGACAGACAAATGTAGTACTTGTGTTGTCGTTACTGTTAGCTAGACTTAAGCGATGCTTCTCATGTGCTTAGAGCATACGTGTTGTGTGAATGTACCCCAGTTGTAGTTTTCAGTATTCCTTAATACTTCGACGAGTTATTATATTGGTCCAATCAGCTTGTTGTTGTCATGTTGCAAAGTCTGCTTGCTCTGGACAGACCGGCAATACCGTGTGCTCCCGCTCCCGCATGTCAGTGTCACGTGTTCCGAGGGCCCACCTGCTAGTGTCCTTCCCCTCGAAGCCACTGTCCCAACTTCTCTTCCATCCTGCCACTCCCGTCCGATGGTTGTAATCTGATGATTTTCTTTGGATTGTTTACAAGTAATCTACGTTGATAATGTAACATGCAAATGACACAGACACAATTTCTAAAGTGGAAGCACTCACCGGCTACTATTACACACATTTCTTAATATAGATCGACAAACACATTACAATAATTGTACTCGCATTAAACACAACCAAAATTGCAACCATCCTAAACAACATCTAAACCCACATCACACAACTGTCGTCGGAGTCCGCCTCGATTGGTGACACTGCCGTGTCCTTCCCGGCGACATCCACTCCTGCCCGTGGCTTGCCCTTCGCCAAGGAGGCAACAATGGCGTTCTGCACAGCTTTGTCCCCGTCACCCTCCACATCGGAATCGACAATGACGAAGGTGACGGGGTTGGCATGGACCGAGCGCCGTCGCGCCTGGCAGCTCCTGCTCGAGCTCGACGCCGCGGGGGCCGAGCTCGCATACGTAGCGTCGTCGCTCCTCTCAAAAAACCATGGCCATTTGATACAGCGACGGTAGGATCTTGGGGTGGATCCGCCACGGCGAGCCCTATCGGAAGCGATGGAGCAGATGGATCCGCCGGCGCGAGCCATGACAAGTTCCTAGGAGGGAGTAAGATTGTGGGCCAGGCGTGTCTGGTTCTTGAGCAAGACCTCCCAGTGATATGTACGCGGGCAAGGTACCAAAATTTTTTGTCCAATGCACGCGACAGGGCTTTTGAACCACGAAGGCGCGAGTTTCTTTTGACAAGTCCACACGCTAGGTCCCCCACCTGTCAGCCGAATGTGGACGGTAGGATTCTGCCCGAGTTATTAAGTAGGGATAAATCACGCTTCACCACTACCCTGACATCCAAAGGCTCCTCTTTATTCTACCCTCGCTCCCCTCGCTCATGGCTCGCAGCTCGTGCAGTTTGTCTCGGGCGGAATCAGGGTCGGCTCAACACCGTCAGGCGGGTGCCCCCATCAGGTACCGGAGGGCGCCCTACGATTACTACCCCGATATGCTGTGTTTGTGTGGTGAGAAGATGCCGCGATGGATTTCGTGGACCGACGAAAATATTGTAGGAAAATTTAGCAACTGCAGCAACTATAGCATCAGAGCGGTAAGTTCCTACTGTAGGTACAATGGTAACCCGGATCCGAAAAGCGTAATGTAATTCTTTTTTTTGTTTCCTTCGATCTACTACGCAGGAAGGGAGGGGGACTGGCTGTGACAAGTTTGTGTGGATCGAAAAGCCACTGACAGGTTTTCACAAAGAGCTTGTTCAGGATCTGCGTGATGCTGTGTGGGACAAGAAAGAGGAGATTCGTGCGATGGAGCGAGAGATCCGGGAGCTTCGCCAGGTGCAGGGGAGGCAGGGGTAGGGAGGTGGTGAGACAGACGGGCTCAAGATTAGGCCAGATAGTGGACACAATTTCCTCATTATATGGGCATTATCTGTTGCATTTGCAGTTTATGTTACCATGTCGTTGTCCAGCAGCTGAAATAAGTTGCTGCTTCATGGAGTGTAGCGGCCAGCTTAAGAAATTGTTTTCCAGCCCATAAACTTATCATAAGTGTAATGCCAACAGCAGGGATTTATTAAGCGCCTATAAATAAATCACGTCTATTCCACTAACACCCATCGATTTTGGAGAGGATTTAATTGCTCAGCTATCGCGATTGTTCAGATAGTAGTGGCACAGTCACAATTTTGGATTCAACTAGTGGCCTCGGCCGTATCAAATCCTAAAGTCGCGATACATTTTATTGCTATAACGAGAGGCATATTGTTTCGCCCGACAAGTTCCACGAACATAGCTCCAGAGTTTAACCGAACTACATATATAGGTTCAAGTTCAATACATCATTAGGCTGCTACACTGCTAGCCCTCTTTCTCTGCTTGGGTGCCAACTTTCTTCCTCTTTCCTTCACGTCCACTGCCTTCTTCATCTCCTGCCTTCTTCCTCTTCCTGGGTGCCAATTTTCTTACCTTCACGTACCCTGCATCTCCGGGCCGAGGAAAGTCAGGCCAATCAGCAGCAGAATCTTGTCCGGCATCATCACTCCACTCGTTTTGGTTTTCTTCCCACAGCAAAATCACTGAGTCAACTGTCTTGTTTCTTACCTTGCGCTTCCTGTAAAAAAACAGTACATGGATTACTACCTTATATCTACAGACTATAAACAATTTTTTTGTGTGAATGTACCATCTCATACCTAGGTTTGGGAGCATTAAGGGGACATCCAGCTGCTCTATGGCCTATAAGATGGCAGGTCTTGCATCTATTTTTGCCCTTCTTTATAGCACAGAAAGCCGAACCCTTGGTCGACGAAATATGAATCGGAGACTTAATCTTGATATACCTCAGAACAATACATTTTTGTTACCACGAGATGTATTGGCCTCTACGGATCATTTGATTGGAATGAAATTTGGAACGGGTATACTTGACGCCGTAGGAGGGCTCACTAGAATAGTTCTCGCAAACTCTAGGCTAGACATTGCTCTACATGATACTTATTATGTGGTTGCACATTTCCATTATGTACTTTCTATGGGAGACGTTTTTGCTTTATTTGTTAGATTTTACTATTGGGTGTTTCTTCTCGAGAAAATTCTTAAACCTATTCACCTGGGGTCTTCCTTTGCCCCTTTTTGTAACTAGCTGGCAAAGCTCGAAAGACAGTTGGACTTGAGGCCACTGAGATGGGTCTGTACATGGCTTGACGGATTCAGCGTACGCAGCTCTGAACTTTTCCATAGAGTAGTAGTCTGACAAATACTGATCCAAATGTGATAGAGTCCTTTTCTTCACCGATGTAGCACCTCGGTAAAACCACTACTAGAAAATCATTGTGTTTTGTCTTTATGTATCACCATGATCGCATGCTCATGTCATCATGCCACATTGCATTTGAGCATCATAATCATGTATCTGTTTGCCTAAAACTATTTTCGAAAAGCCGGTCTTTATTTGCTAAATATCCCTCTTCTTTATTTCAAATAAAACCCCGGTCTTTTCTAGATCTTTTATTTCTAAAAACTATTTATAAAATCCTCTCTAAAAATAAAACAAATAAAAAATAAATACCTTTTTAGGGGAGGCAGCCGGCAGGCCTGAAGGCCCAGCTACAGCCAGCCTAGCAAGCAGCAAGCAGCAGCAGCCCAACCGAAGGGAGCCTCCCCTGTTCTTCTGTATGAACCACATGTGTTGTGCGTGAGCACTGCCGAGGCACATCCACTTTTCAACCTTGTCCCCTCCTTCCTTTAATCCAATCTAGATCGAAGCCCTACAGTCCCCAACCACCCCCGCCTCCACCAGGTCCCTTTCCCATCTCTTCCCCCTCTCCAGGACAATCCAGCACCACGGCGCTGCCATGGCCGAGCTAGCAGTAACTCTCGCCCCCACTTGGTCCGCGCCACCGCAGTCGTCGCCGCTGCGTCAGGTGCTATGCCTTGTTACCAGCGTCACCACTACAAGAAGGAGGAGGCCCGAGAACCTCTCTGTCGTCAACGTCGTTCCGTGCACGCCCCAGACTCCGGCGCCATCCTCCCCGTCTCCCTGTCGTCTCCGACGACCACGAGCACGACTGCTTCCTCATCGTCTCCGGGGTGAGATCCTCTTCCTCCTCCACTTGTTCTCCGTCTGATGCCGAGCACCGTAGCTGTAGATCTTTTGACCACCTGCAGTGCAACGCCATGGTCAAGTTCGTTCTCAAGTTCGGGCCGCTGTCCTCGCTTGCACACACGCGTCTCCGTGTCGCGCGTTGCCGCACCACCTCGCAGACTTGTCGGCACCACTAGATCATGGTCGTCGCCGTAGGCTTTGGCCGCCCACGCGGGTGCGCCTTTTGCCTGCACTGCACGCACACCGTGACACCGCACAGTTGTGGTCTCCGCGGTGGCAGCCTACAACACGCCGCCATGTTCGAACAGGAGCTCGCGTTCTGCTTGCAGTGTTTGTTGGCGCGCACACACATGCTCGGGAGCAAGCTCGTTTCAGTCGAGCACACATCAGCGCCGCGCGCACACGCTTTTGCCAGGCAGTTTGCACCTGCATGAACACATGATACACCGCACATTAAAATTCAAACGAGCTAGCTAGTAGCGCATGTAGTGTTCTGATTCAGCTGCTTGACTGTAGCTAGCTCGGTTGGACACTTTCCTGAAACCAAACCTAAGCTTAAATCCCAGTTTTTGCAGATTAAAAACCAACCCCTGTTTCTATTTTGTTTCTATTTTGTAAAACTTGCTTATTCAACATATTTTTATGATTCCATATATCTTTATCTATAATCCTCTAAATGTTTTATATATTAAAATTATTCAGAAAAACTCGAGGAACCTGTTTATGCCCTCGGTTTTATATTTTTGGGCAAACTAAAATGTGCACAAGGAATTAGATGGGTTATGCAACTAATTTCAACTTGCTTTTTGCATATTTCTTATTCCATAAACCGAAATCTTGCATACAAATGTTGTGGTTTGCATTACGTCGATTCATCTAAATTAAATATGGAGTCCATATGCGGGCTTTTCTAGTCTTATATTGGCTCTATTTAAATTTGTGTAGCGAACCGATACCATGTTTTGCCTTGTTAAGACAACATTTAAATTGCGGGGTAGCTAAATAACTTGAACCTTCTAATTAATTGTCGGGACCCCGGTTCCACTTAATATTTGACAATTGCACTGCATCTTTGCCATGTCATGCATCATATCATAATCATGCCGGATCTTCTGCCGTAGTATTAAATATTGCATCCGGTGTTTTTTCTAGTGTTTGCTTCTTCGTGGATTAGGCCGATGAGTTGATGCGAGTTTTGACAAGTTCTCCGGCTATGTACCTTCGGCTCTGTTTCCCAGGCGAGCATTCTTCCCCTTTCTATCTATTTTGCATTTATAGTCTTTTCTTCCTCTTGTTGATCTATTGCTATCCGTGTTATGATGCTTTAGTTTTCCGTGCACCATTTATATTCCTTGCAGTCTCTATATTGCCTTGGACACATCCTATTGCCTGTTGATTGATAGATAGTCGGCCTTGCGAGTCGTAGTTGCTTGCTCAGGTGCTGCTTCGCGTCATGTCGTTCCACCGTTGTTAGAAGGTTGGTACATGCTTAATGGTGGAGAAGCTTAACGGTGGAGATGATCATGGCTTACATTATAACTTGTTAATTAAAATGCTGGAAATAGATATAATATAGAGGCACTGGTGGGTAATAGTCAATATTTGGTTTTTAACCGCCCACTTGTGTCCACCTAGGACCCGAGTTCTTGACACCTGTTCCGAGTTCGAGCGCGCTAACCACAGGTGGGGTGTGTGGCACCCCCATCGGCTTACTACCTATTTTCAAAGTATTGTACCGGGGGCCACAAGTAGTTTGGGGCTTTATTAGTATTCTATACTTATGCCATGCTTTACTGGTTTATTTAAGATTGTGCGTGGAGCACCTGTACTGTTTAGGATGTGGAATGTTTTCGCGGTATCGACAAGCCCAGTCACACTTTCGGGTTCCTAATCGTTTACAGCCATTGGCACAAACCCTGGGTCCGCGTTGGAGCCGGCCGACTTCATTGCGGGTAGCTTAGTGGGGTGGCCCCCCATGTACTTGATTTGGGTCTGGGAAACGTCATGACTTAGGCCCCGCCGACATACCGATGGGTGTATCTTAATTGATCTGGCAAAAAGGGTCGAAGTGCGTGTGGATACTTTGGTGCACCCCTGCAGGGTTAAATCTTTTCGAAAAGCCATGTCCGCGGTTATGGACGACTTGGAGCATAGTTTCTCGATCATAGACAACTATAACTAAAGTTTGCTGTTATAATTTGACTTGTATCTGAGATGACTAGCAAGTTGGATAACTGCCATGGAAAGAATAAATAAATCTGCCAACCGTGTGAGTTTCCTCGGCATGACTTCCTCGTCTGGTCTCGAGGGGGAAATACCAGGATGGGTATGTTTGGTGGTAGTATCAGGTTGGTCCCGAATAGGTCTCTCTTATCCCTCTCTAATAGCCGACAGTTGTATTGAGTCTCTATAGGTTGTGTAGTGTATGCTTTGCTGCCGCTTCAGTCCACCATACCTATGTAGGCGAGAGCCGTGGAATTCTAGCCTTGCCGTGTACTGGCCTCAGTACTGACGCTCCTCTTTTCCCTTCGCCCTTTGTCGGCACCCTTTTTGTTTAGCAGGTACGAGTTCGACGTCGTTAGCAGGGTTACCCTTCCGGCTTGGCCTGGACAGGGTTATGGACGCCATTGGTTATTCTTCAGGGCTCTTAGCCCCATTTGCATCTTGTCCGTAGTCGGACGCTCTATCGTTTTCAAGGTGATTTGGATCTTTGTATTGTATATCTGTATTCTTGGCTCGTTGAGTCGTTGTTGTATACATATCTGTTCTGTGGGTCCCATCGAGGACTGTTGTGTAATGGTATTACTTCGTTTTCCACCCGCACGAAAGTGCCTGGTGGGTGTCCTTGAATCGATACGGTTTTGGCGAAAAGGGCTAAAACTTGCATAGGGCCGATTCGAGAGTGTTACAGAGTGGTATCAGAGCCCAGCAGTTGCGATACCCACTGGTCCAGCCTGTAGGATAACCTAGCTAATGGCCGATGTAGAGTGTCAAAACTATTTTACAAAATCGGTTGGATAGATCTGATCACTTCTGTATTACTTCTTACCCCTCTGCTATTCTCCTCTTATCTCTGTGTGTTTTGAATCTTCTTTCTTATCTTTTCTTCAAGTCCAGGAATTCTCGTGGTTGGGTTTCTGTCGTACCTTCAGGGTTTCGCTTCCTCCCTCTGGTAACGATTCTCCGCAGTCGGTCTTCATGCTATCTGAGGAATCCTTCATCTGTTGGAGTTCTCTTTGTTCCTTCTCGTGCCTTCCGGTGTTTTCTGACGCGACGACATCATCTACGCCAGATCCGATGCAGAGCCTGCATCACTCCTTTGTTCCGAACCTCGCTTGTCGAGATCTTCAGTCTGATTCCGAGAGTTGGTTGCATAATTCTGCTATTCATGTATGAAGTAATGATATGAGTGCAGGATGGAGACGCGACCATACCACTACCCTTATCATTCGCTTTTGTATATTGAATCGATTGATCCAGCAATTTTACTCTGTCCACGGAAGCTAGAGGTGGCTTTATTTGTTGATACCTCTACCTTCGCCCTTTGTTCCCAGAGTGTTCTCTCGACGATCCTGGACAACGATCTCTTGTTAGTGGTGTCGCGATGGTCGACACGAAGCGAGAAGATTCAGGTCGACAACCTTCTTTCCGGTACCATGAGGCGGATCTCGAGGGCGAGATCCCTTGTTAGTGGTGTCGAATTGTAGCACCCCGGTAAAACCACTACTAGAAAATCGTTGTGTTTTGTCTTTATGCATCACCATGATCGCATGCTCATGTAATCATGCCACATTGCATTTGAGCATCATCATCATGTATCTGTTTGCCTAAAACTATTTTCGAAAAGCCGATCTTTATTTGCTAAATATCCCTCTTCTTTATTTCAAATGAAACCCCGGTCTTTTCTAGGTCTTTTATTTATCTAAAAACTATTTATAAAATCCTCTCTAAAAATAAAACAAATAAAAATAAATACCTTTTTAGGGGAGGCAGCCGGCAGGCCTGAAGGCTCAGATGCAGCCAGCCTAGCAAAGAGGCAAGCAGCAGCAGCCCAACCGAAGGGAGCCTCCCCTGTTCTTCTTCTGTATGAACCACATGTGTTGTGCGTGAGCACTGCCGAGGCACATCCACTTTTCAACCTTGTCCCCTCCTTCCTTTAATCCAATCCAGATCGAAGCCCTATAGTCCCCAACCACCCCGCCTCCACGAGGTCCCTTTCCCATCTCTTCCCCCTCTCCAGGACAATCCAGCACCACGGCGCTGCCATGGCCGAGCTAGCAGTAACTCTCGCCCCCACTTGGTCCGCGCCACCGCAGTCGTCGCCGCTGCGTCAGGTGCTATGCCTTGTTACCAGCGTCACCACTACAAGAAGGAGGAGGCCCGAGAACCTCTCTGTCGTCAACGTTGTTCCGTGCACGCCCCAGACTCCGGCGCCATCCTCCCCGTCTCCCTGTCGTCTCCGACGACCACGAGCACGACTGCTTCCTCATCGTCTCCGGGGTGAGATCCTCTTCCTCCTCCACTTGTTCTCCGTCTGATGCCGAGCACCGTAGCTGTAGATCTTTTGATGAACACCTGCAGTGCAACGCCATGGTCAAGCTCGTTCTCAAGTTCGGGCCGCTGTCCTCGCTTGCACACACGCGTCTCCGTGTCGCGCGTTGCCGCACCACCTCTGAGACTTGTCGGCACCACTAGATCATGGTCGTCGCTGTAGGCTTTGGCCGCCCACGCGGGTGCGCCTTTTGCCTGCACTGCACGCACACCGTGACACCGCCCAGTTGTGGTCTCCGCGGTGGCAGCCTGCAACACGCCGCCATGTTCGAACAGGAGCTCGCGTTCTGCTTGCAGTGTTTGTTGGCGCGCACACACATGCTCGGGAGCAAGCTCGTTTCAGTCGAGCACACATCAGCGCCGCGCGCACACGCTTTTGCCAGGCAGATTGCACCTGCATGAACACATGATACACCGCACATTAAAATTCAGACGAGCTAGCTAGTAGTGCATGTAGTGTTCTGATTCAGCTGCTTGACTGTAGCTAGGTCGGTTGGACACTTCCCTGAAAACCAAACCTAAGCCTAAATCCCAGTTTTTGCAGATTAAAAACCAACCCCTGTTTCTATTTTGTTTCTATTTTGTAAAACTTGCTTATTCAACATATTTTTATGATTCCATATATCTTTATCTATAATCGTATCTAAATGTTTTATATATTAAAATTGTTCAGAAAAACTCGAGGAACCTGTTTATGCCCTCGGTTTTATATTTTTCGGCAAACTAAAATGTGCACAAGGAATTAGATGGGTTATGCAACTAATTTCAATTTGCTTTTTGCATATTTCTTATTCCATAAACCGAAATCTTGCATACAAATGTTGTGGTTTCAGGGCATTACGTCGATTCATCTAAATTAAATATGAAGTCCATATGCGGGCTTTTCTAGTCTTGCTCTATTTAAATTTGTGTAGCGAACCGATACCATGTTTTGCCTTGTTAAGACAGCATTTAAATTGCGGGGTAGCTAAATAACTTGAACCTTCTAATTAATTGTCTGGACCCTGGTTCCGCTTAATATTGACTAATTGCACTGCATCTTTGCCATGTCATGCATCATATCATAATCATGCCGGATCTTCTGCCGTAGTATTAAATATTGCATCTGGTGTTTCTTCTAGTGTTTGCTTTTTCGTGGATTAGGCCGATGAGTTGATGCGAGTTTCGACAAGTTCTCCGGCTATGTACCTTCGGCTCTATTTCCCAGACGAACATTCTCCCCTTTCTACCTATTTTGCATTTATAGTCTTTACTTCCTCCTGTTGATCTATTGCTATCCGTGTTACGATGCTTTAGTTTTCCGTGCACCATTTATATTCCTTGCAGCCTCTATATTGCCTTGGACACATCCTATTGCCTGTTGATTGATAGACAGTCGGCCTTGCGAGTCGTAGTTGCTTGCTCAGGTGCTGCTTCGCGTCGTGTCGTTCCACCGTTGTTAGAAGGTTGGTACATGCTTAATGGTGGAGAAGCTTAACGGTGGAGATGATCATGGCTTACATTATAACTTGTTAATTAAAATGCTGGAAATAGATATAATGCAGAGGCACCGGTGGTAATAGTCAATATTTGGTTTTTAACCGCCCACTTGTATCCACCTAGGACCCGAGTTCTTGACATCTGTTCCGAGATCGAGCGCGCTAACCGCAGGTGGGGTGTGTGGGCACCCCCATCGGCTTACTACCTGTTTTCAAAGTATTGTACCGGGGGTCACAAGTAGTTTAGGGGTTTATTACTATTCTGTACTTATGCCATGCTTTACTGGTTTATTTAAGATTGTGCGTGGAGCACCTGTACTATTTAGGATGTGGAATGTTTTCGCGGTATCGACAAGCCCAGTCACACTTTCGGGTTCCTAGTCGTTTACAGCCATTGGCACAAACCTTGGGTCCGCCTCGGAGCCGGCTGACTTCGTTGCGGGTAGCTTAGTGGGGTGGCCCCCCATGTACTTGCTTTGGGTCTGGGAAACGTCATGACTTAGGCCCCGCCGACATACCGATGGGTGTATGTTAATTGATTTGGCAAAAAGGGTCGAAGTGTGTGTGGATACTTTGGTGCACCCCTGCAGGGTTAAATCTTTTCGAAAAGCCGTGTCCGCGGTTATGGACGACTTGGAGCACAGTTTCTCGATCATAGACAACTATAACTAAAGTTTGATGTTATAATTTGACTTGTATCTGAGATGACTAGTAAGTTGGATAACTGCCATGGAAAGAATAAATAAATCTGCCAACCGTGTGAGTTTCCTCGGCATGACTTCCTCGTCTGGTCTCGAGGGGGAAATACCGGGATGGGTATGTTTGGTGGTAGTATCAGGTTGGTCCCGAATAGGTATCTCTTATCCCTCTCTAATAGCCGACAGTTGTATTGAGTCTCTATAGGTTGTGTAGTGTATGCTTCGTTGCCGCTTCAGTCCACCATACCTATGTAGGCGAGAGCCGCCGAATTCTAGCCTCGTCGTGTACTGGCCTCAGTACTGGCGCTCCTCTTTTCCCTTCGCCCTTTGTCGGCACCCTTTTTGTTTAGCAGGTACGAGTTCGACGTCGTTAGCAGTGTTACCCTTCTGGCTTGGCCTGGGCAGGGTTATGGACGCCATTGGTTATTCTTCAGGGCTCTTAGCCCCATTTGCATCTTGTCCGTAGTCGGACGCTCTATCGTTTTCAAGGTGATTTGGATCTTTGTATTGTATATCTGTATTCTTGGCTCGTTGAGTCATTGTTGTATATATATCTGTTCTGTGGGTCCCATCGAGGACTGTTGTGTAATGGTATTACTTCGTTTTCCACCCGCACGAAAGTGCCTGGTGGGCGTCCTTGAATCGTTTCTATGCGGGTTTGGCGGAAAGGGCTAAAACTTGCATAGGGCCGATTCGAGGGTGTTACAACCAAGAAGGCCAAGGCGTGGTCGCAAGGTTTCCTGGTACGCTGCCACTCTAAGCAGTTGCATTCTCGCAGCTGGATGTTCACAACATCCCTTTTGCCACTCTTGGACATATCGACCACCTCACAACTTTTGTTGGTTGACGGGAGAACCTTAAGATGAGCAAGTCCTCGGCTTCTCTTGTGCAGTTGCCGTACAACTGGCGGTAGCATATGTCCTCTAAGTCTCCTACCGATCTCTCTCCTTATATTTAACAGCTTCATGATCATACCACGTATGTTGTCCATCAAGATATGAACAGGACGCACTTTTATGTCCTTCACCCAGTTATTCAGGCATTCTGCAAGGTTGTTGTTTATGTAATCAACTTTGATGTCAGGGTTGAATTGACTCCTCTTCCATACCTGCGAATGATGGATGGCTAAGTACTCTAGCAGTTCAGGGGCTTCGGCAAAAATCTTGCTCATGAAATAATCGCTGCTACTAGGTTTGTAAACTCAAGCAGCAGGAAACATGTAACGAAATACGCTGCCTCCATAGTGTGAGTACAAGTTGAGCATCATATGGGCATGGCATTCTCTACCTTCAGCTCGCGGGAACACCTCCTTCACTGCATTCGTCAGCCCTTTGCATGCATCCGTGGATATAGCCAATGGATCCATGTGGCCTATTGATCTCCTGAGCTGCCTCATAAACCAGACCCAGTTTTCCTCCGTTTCTGTTTCAAACAGCCCGAATGCCACTGGGAACATCCAGTTGTGACCATCAAGTGCTGTGGCAGATGGCAGGCATCCTTTCCATTTGCCAGTTAGGACAGTGATGTCTACACTCAGATACGGCCTACAGCCGCCCTTGAATCCATCGATGCAAGGTTTAAGCGCCATGAAAAATCTTTTGAAATATATTTTACCACCTTGTGATTCGGTGTCAATCTCCACAACACTCCCCGAACACCTAGCTTGTACCTCCGCCTTGAAGTTGTACAACATCCTGAAGCTATTGGTCCAATCCCCGTGCAAGACCCCCAGAGCTTTCTCTTTACCTTTCCAAACCGTGTAATATGGAAGGACAATGTTGTATTTAGAACCGAGGCTAGTCTGAATATTCTTCGCGGTATCCTTAGGGTTATCCTTTAGTATGGACATAGATTGCATAGCCATCCACTCCGTATCAGCCATTGAGGATTTCAGTTTGCTTCCTGTCGGACACATGTGTGCAGGGCCCATTCTGTTCACCTGCAACACGGATTCATTTAAAAGATAAGCGGAGTCGACTAGTTGCCAGAAAGATATCGCACATCAATTGTAGTTATAGAGTGAAAAGAGAAAGAGATAGAGAGTTCTAATGGTTTGCTGCATTCATTGCCCCAATACCCTAATTGCAGTTGACGCAGGTAAGGATCTTGCTGTGATCCTCCATGGACAATGTACCTCGGCCCGTCCATTCATCCACGTTAACTTGCAAACGGCCTCATACCTCTCGGCAGAGTTCTTCAGTCGATAAATGTCGAACTCCCCCTTGATACAAAAATGCCGGAACGACATCCTGAACTCATGCATGCTCCTAAACTCGGGCCCGACCGAAATTATACGATACTCGTGGTCATGTTTCATTTCTTCTACTTCAACACCCAAATCATCGAATGGAATACCAACCTCATCATTAAGTTCCTCGTCTATTTCATCATCACTAGATTCTTGATCCTCTACAGTGCCTGCTTCTTCATCTGATTCAGAATCTTCGACATCGTCTCTAATGCCTAGTACTGCACACATCATATTGACTCCCATGGGTGGGGCTGCACCATCGTCTCCACCCAGATGGACAGGAACATTGCCCCAGTCCACCTCACCGGCAACTTTGTTTTCTCCAAGACACTCAGTTGGTTCTGGTGCAACCACATGGGGTGGTCTTACGTTTGCACGCATCCCAGGTACTTCAGTGGACAAACAGCAGTCAGAATCAATTTCATCTTGAGTGTACAGAACCCTCTTGCTCTTCCTGTGTACATCCTCCTTCCTGATGTAATCTTTCCTGATGGTATCAGTAGGACTTGACATCCGCGTTCCATTCCCCGTCGAACTAGGCCTTTTGCTGTCGCTCTTGGGTGTGATCTCCTTACCGCCTCCCCTCACGGGTGTTGGCTCCAGGGTGCTGGCATTATTGCCTGACCTCTGCGGCGTGTTCTTCTTCGAATTAGCCCTTTTGCTGCTACTATTGGGCGTGTTCTCCTTCGTGCTGGCATTATTGCCTGACCCTAGCGGTGTGTTCTGCTCCAAATTAGCCCTTTTGCTGCTACTATTGGGCGTCTTCTCCTTCGTGCCGCCATTATTGCCTGACCTCAGCGGCGTGTTCTGCTCCAAATTAGCCCTTTTGCTGCTACTATTGGGCGTGTTCTCCTTCGTGCTTGCATAATTCCCTGACAGCAGCATGTTTCGCTCCAAATTAGTGTTTTTTTCTGCTCCCACTGGGTGTGGTAGCATCCGTGCTGGCCATCTTCGCCTCTTCGCTACCACTCATGGGAGTGTTCACCACTGTGCTAGCCCTCTTAGCGTTTTTGCTGCTACCGTTCGGTGTGGCATTTTGACTGGATCTCAGGGGTGTACTCTGCGACATGGTGCCTTTTGTCGTGCGACTCTTGGGCGTACTCTTCTCTGGCGTGGTCTCCTTGGTGACGTTCTTCTTCGGGGTGCCCTTTTTAGGGATGTTCTTCCTGCTCCTCTTTATGACGCTCCTCTGTAAGACTCTCCTCTATTCGAAGCCACCCTCAGTCGCACCAGCCCCAGTGATGCCATGGATCAGGTCATGCATGCCTTCTAAAAGTCTATCTCTATTGTCGAGTTCCAATTCCTCTCCAACCGTGAGCACTACCAAGTGGATGTAAACTTCACCTCTATACTGTTTCCTTGTAAACGGTACGACTAAATCCCTGGTATCTTTCACTTCGATAGCCTTTTTGCACCTATAACCATAATATAACAAACGTGCTTCCTGGGAGGACCCCCACAACACCTTCACGCGTAACGATGCCATCAGGTCAGATAACTCTACCACTTCAGGGTCGTATCTGCCAAGGATTACATCAAACTCATCATAGAATTTTTCTGTGTCATCATCTAATTTTGCAGTATAATCCGCGACACCGATACGAACGTTTTCTTTGCCATCATCAGGTTCTTCAGGATAGAAACCTCCGAGAGGTTCGAAAGATGGAGCGGCACCATCAGACCCAGCCCCAATGCCACCGCCGCCATCACCAGCGTCATCGTTAGCTAGATCAACCTCAGTGGAAGTACCATGACCAGGAGCAAGGCGAGGGCCCTTAGCAGTGGGAGCTACATTACATGGTGGGCAGACAGGGCCCCTTCTAACGGAGCCACAATAGGATCAGCTGCTGCCATGCCACCTCGACGAGCAGGAGCAGTTCCCACAACAAAAGTGTTTCGAGTGCTAGCAGAGTCCAGACCATGATCTGGCTTCAGACCAGCAGCTCGCTGAACCCGAGCACGGGTTCGAGGAGGAGAGAATGGTTAAGTCTTTGCAACAACAGTGGGGCAGCCTCCGGAAGCCTTAGTTTGCTCAACAGTGGCAAGGATTGGGTCAACAACGTCCAGATCAACAACAACACGTGGATGACCAGTACCAGCAGATTCCAGAGCACGGGTTCACACAACTTGAGGACGGTTTCGAGGAGGAGCAGCACACAAGGCGGCGGTCTTGGCAACAACAGCGGGGAAGCCTCCGAACGCCTTAGTTTGCTCAACAACGGCATGGATTGGGTGAGCAGCAGCTGTAGCAACATGGGCACGGGGATGGGGACGACCAGTACCAGCAGATTCCAGAGCAAAGTTTTCCACAACGGCAATACGGGGACTCCTACGAGGAGGTTGCCTGACAGAAGCATGTCGTGGATGAGGAACCACATTTTTCTCAACAACAGCAGGGGTTCGAGTTAGAACTCCCTGTCCAATAATAGCTGGGCGACTCCTAGTAGCAGGAGCTTCCTCATCCACTATGTTACACACCAGCGTAACCACGCGAAGCCTAACATGCTGTTTCATCAACCCAATTAGCTGACTGTCACGCGCTACAGGAACCTTGAAGCCTCGGTCATCAACGAGGCTGAACCGTGCAGTCTGCTCTGGCCTCATTTCAGCAAGTTCACGCACAGCAGCAACCAAACCAGGGATAGTGCATAACTGCACAGGCGCCACTTCCATCTTCAGACTCTGAGCCTATTTCCACGTGCTCTTCCCATGTGCTAATTTAATGAGGTGGCCACAGATGCTCACCAGAACCGTGTAGCTGGGTTCAGCGGAGATCCTAGTTGACAGAAAATTGGAGACAAAAGATAAGAATTGTTTGTCAGCATCGTGCTAGCAAACAATTCTATGTTTGATATATCTCTGTAATGCCAATAGCCAGCTAGCAGTTATAGGTAGTGCGAATAGCAAAGAGAAGAGTAGCTCACCCGAAATTAGCCAGAAGTACTTCTTCCTCGGTAAATAGATCTGCCATCCTCCGCGCTGCTCAGCTCGTCGGCGGTAGAGGCGGGCTAGATCGTCGCAACGGCTGGCACGACATTCGACATTAGAGCTCGGTAGCAGCGAGTAGGCGCAGCAACTTGGCACCGGAAGTCAAATGCCCGACGAGATCTTTCTGGTTGGAGAGGGGATTTCGACGCCGCCGATGCTAGGGTTCATGCGAAAGGAGGGAGGGGGTGGATTTGTGAATTTGGGCAACGCATGATGCTCCTTTAGTATCTCGTTTCGCCTACGTGGTTGCCGCGTTGATGCTCGCGTCACGGAAATATTACTGACATGAGGGTCCCGACCGTCTACTTCACGGGGCAGTTTCACGACATGTTTGGATTTGGTAGGGGTGAGACGAGTTTGCATCGAAATGGCCCCTCTCGGTAGTTGGCAGCCCAACTTTTCGAAACGCGGTGATTTCAGGCAACTTAGGTACCGCCATGCGTTGGCCTGCCAACTTTGGTACCGCAGACGAACAAGCCCCACTCTAGGAGAAGTCTGAATCAAATCACTAGGAAGAACTGCTTCTGCGCCATAAACCAAGAAGAAAGGTGTGTATCCGGTTGACCTGTTCGGAGTCGTTCGTAAACTCCATATTACAGAGGGTAATTCCTCTGCCCAAGCCCCCGCAGCACGTCGTAATGGTGCTTCAAGTCTCGGTTTTAGGCCTTGCATGATTAAACCATTTGCTCTTTCGACTTGTCCATTAGCCTATGGATGTGCGACTGACGCAATGTCAAGCCGGATATTTTGCTCGTTGCAGAATTCTGCCAATTCTCCCATAGAAAAGTTACTCCCGTTGTCCATGATAATGCTATGTGGATAACCATACCGGATTATAACATCCTCGACAAATCTTTTGGCTGTTGCTCCATCACAACTAGTGATAGGTTTAGTCTCAATCCATTTTGTGAATTTATCCACCATCACTAAGAGATGAGTAAATCCACTTGGAGCTCGTTTAAATGGTCCTACCATATCAAGCCCCCAGACCGCAAAAGGCCATGTTATAGGTATTGTTCGCAGCTGATCAGCCGGAACATGAGCTTGTTTGGCGTACTTTTGGCAGCCTTTACACGTCTTGACTAATCGTTAGGCATCTGCCTGAGCTGTAAGCCAGAAAAATCCGTGTCTAAAAGCTTTTGCCACTAAAGATTTGGCTGCAGCGTGGTGACCACACTCGCCTTCGTGGATTTCCCTTAAGATTTCCACTCCTTCTTCCGGAGATACGCAGCGCTGAAAAAACCCCAGAAACACTCCGCTTATAGAGCTCACCTTTGATTATAGTATAAGCTTTTGCTCGTCGGATGATCTGCCGGCTCAGAACTTCGTCTTCGGGTAATTTGCCATCTACCAGATAATCAAGGTAGGGTTGGGTCCAACTAGGAATTACAGCCAGGGCCGCTATTAAAGGTGAGTCGGATTTGGCCGGATATTCCTCATCTACTCCCTTTATTGAGGGAACTTTGAGGTGCTCTAAAAAAGCGTCATCCGGGACCTCTTTCCGTGTAGAGCCTATCCGAGATAGTGCATCTGCTTCCTCATTTTCTGCTCGAGGGATGTGTTGAACCTCAAACCCTTCGAACGATTTAGATAGATCATCCACAACAGCTTTATAAGCTGCCATGTGTTTATTTGCATTACAAATATCCGACACTTGTTGAGCAACAAGATCCGAATCTCCATAACACGTCAAACGTCGGATGCCAATATCCTTAGCAATCCGGATTCCATGTAGCAGTGCTTCATACTCGGCAATATTATTTGTCGATGTGAAGTGGATCTGCAATACGTATAAAAGTTTATCTCCTTGGGGTGATTTTAGCACCACGTCAGCCCCCGAGCCCCCTCGAGCCTTAGACCCATCAAAGTAGAGGGTCCAGTATTCCGACTCAGGGAGGGTCATGTTCTCCTTCGTCTCTGTCCAATCAGCGACAAAGTCAGCAAGGATCTGGGATTTGATTGTTGTCCGAGGTTTATACTCAATATCAAAAGCTGAAAGCTCTATGCCCCATTTGGTGACACGTCCTGTGGCGTCACTGTTATTGATTATATCTCTCATGGGAGCTGTGCTCACCATGGTAATTGGATGCTCCTGAAAATAATGTCGTAACTTACGAGATGCTAGAAAAACACCGTAAGCCAACTTTTGATAGTGCGGATATCGCTGTTTTGATTCTGTCAGGACCTCGCTGACAAAGTAAGTCGGACGCTGCACCAGGTGTTCCTGATTTTCCTCCGGTCTCTCCACTACCATGACGATACTAACGACCTTGTTTGTCGCAGCAAGATAAAGCAACATCGGTTCTTGTAGTTCCGGTGCAGCAAGGATAGGAGCAGATGAGAGTACTTTCTTCAGGTCTTGTAGTGCAGCTTCAGCTTCGTCAGTCCAAACAAAATCCTTGGTCTTTTTCAGGAGTTTATATAATGGTGCGGCTCTTTCTCCAAGCCGGCTTACAAACCGACTGACTACGGCAATGCAACCAGTTAGTCTTTGTACGTCCTTCAGGCGAGTTGGCCTAGAAATATTGAGTATAGCCTTGATTTTGTCCCGGTTTACCTCTATGCCTCTTTGAGACACGATGAAACCTAACAATTTTCTAGTTGGTATTCCAAAAAAACATTTCTTCGGGTTAAGCATGATGTTGTATTTTCGTAGATTGGCGAATGTTTCCTCCAAGTCAGAAATCAGCGTTTCCTTCTTTTTGGACATCACTGCAATATCATCCATGTATGCATGTACATTGCGTCCGAGTTGGTCATGGAGGCAATGCTGCATCGTGCGCTGGTACGTAGCTCCTGCGTTCTTCAGCCCAAAGGGCATTGTAACAAAACAGAAGGTTTCGAAAGGGGTTATGAATGAAGTTTTGACTTTGTCAGATTCCTTCATCCGGATTTGGTGATAACTGGAATATGCGTCGAGAAAACAGAGGAGTTCCGAGCCTGCCGTAGAATCGATAACTTGATCAATTCTAGGCAGAGCGAACGGATCTTTTGGGCAAGCCTTATTCAAGGCAGTATAATCAACACACATCCTTAAATCAGTGGTGTCCTTTTTAGGGACCATTACAAGATTGGCCGACCACTCAGTGTGGATGACCTCTTCTATGAATCCGGCTAACTCGAGCCGTGCTAGTTCCTTAGCTATTGCCTTACGCTTTTCATCGCCGAAACATCGTAAGGATTGTTTGACGGGTTTACGCTTTTCATCGCCGAAACATCGTAAGGATTGTTTGACGGGTTTAGCATTTGGGTTTACATTTAAAGAGTGCTCGACAAGTTTCCTAGGTACTCCGGTCATGTCAGATGGCTGCCATGCGAAGATATCTTGATTTGCTTGGAGGAACTTGACGAGCACGCTTTCCTATGCGCTACCTAGGCCTACGCCTATCTGGGTCACCTTGGAGGGGTCATCATCCTTGAACAATGTCTTCTTCGTCTCTTATGATGCCTTGAACTCCAGATTTGGCTTTGTCACCTCCTTCTTCGTTGCGGGCATCTCGGACGGATCTATGCTCTTCTTGATCTCCTAGTACTCCTGGGCGTGCAGCACGGCATATCGACAAAGGCGGCATTTCCATCCTCGCACTCTCACGCTTTTCTTTGGGTCTCCCCTGATGGTGATCACGCCGTTGGGACCTAGAATTTTCATCATATTGTAAATGTAACACGGACGAGCCATACAAGCCTAGTAAGCCGGACGTCCGAATATAGCGTGGTATGCGCTCTTGAACGGGACCACTTCGAAGGAAAGTGCCTCCGTTCGATAATTCTTTGGAGTTCCAAAGGTAACATCCAAAGTGATCTCTCCCAGGGAATTGGCTTGTCTTCCTGTTACAACTCTGTGAAAAATCACAGAGCTATGGTTCAGTTGGGTCTCCGAGATCTTCATCCGGCGTAGCGTTTCGATATAGAGAATATTGATGCTACTGCCACCGTCCATGAGGGTCTTGGAGAAACCATAACCGTCGATAAGTGGATTGACGATTAAGGCGTATTATCCTCGCCTGTGCAACTTAGGCGGATGATCAGCGCGGTCAAATGGGATTGCCACTTCCGACTAGTCCAAGAATTGGGGGACAACCAGAACTGTTGTGTTGAGCTCATGTAGAACTGCTTTCTTGACCTTTGCTGGTTGAGAACCGAGGAAGGTGACATAAGTGTCTTTCTTGGTCGGAAAATTTTTCTTCCCTTCCGGCTTGGGATTTGAAGCATCAGCTTCCTCCATGTCGGAATCTTCCTTGGTCTCTTTTTCTTTTTCGGAATTCTTCTTTACCTTCTTCCGCTTAGCTTTGTAGCCCGCGGTTTCATCTCTTTTGATGTCGTCATTGAAACGACATTCGGCGTTGGTGTGGGACGAGCCCCCATTGGCGTCTAGGTGATGCACATGGGTTATTGGCAATGTCGGCCCAAGAGTAGGTTTTGCCTGGTTGCTGGTCTCCTCTACCTTGGACTCTTGATGTTCCACGCCCATGCCCGCGGCCTCCGTCGCATTCTCCTCGTCCTCCAGACCCGAAAGTAGCAGTGACCACTGCCGTTTTCGCGTTGGGTTTTTCTTCCAAGGTATTTTTGCGCTTCTGAGCCTGTTGCTTTGGTTGTTTTGCCGACTGTGGCACAACTGAGGCATTGAGTAATCCCTCTGCATCATTGTCGGCATCTGCATACTTGCTCGTTATTTCTATCATCTCTCATAAATCAGTGACCTTGTCACATTTCAAGCGATGGCGCAGTAGACCAATTGGGAGACCTATGATGAAAGCTTCAATCACAGTTTGATCATTTACTCCTTCACAGGAGTTCTTGGTGTCGATCCATCGTCCGAGGTAATCTCGGCAAGTTTCTCCGGCCTTCTGGGTGCAACGCTGTAGGTCTCCGACCGTACAGGGCCTCCGATATGTGCCTTCGAAATTCCGAAAGAATGCACTTTGCATGTCATACCAGTTGTGGATGGTGTTCTCCGGAAGTTCATTAATCCATGATCGTGCCGTCTTTCGCAACATAAGTGGGAGATATCGGGTCGCGACCAGGCTGTTTCCGCCTTTGGCAATGCAGCAAGCTTGGAAAAAATTCTGTAGCCAGGTATCTGGCCGAGCAATGCCGTCGTAGGTTTGGATATGTCTTGAGATAGCAAATCCTTCCGAGAATCTTGTAGCTGTAATGCATGGTCTGAAACACTTTGGGCCCACGTAGATATCATCATTTTGTAGCGCCGCGCCTCTATGTTGGAATTGATCATGTGCCTTGCGTCGTTCGGGGATAGCGATCGTCTCGAATGTCGGCTGTGGCTATGGTGCCTTGGAGCCGGACTTCGGCTTCTGCCACCACCTCCTCCGCCAGTCGTCCTCCTTGTCCCCCTTGAGAGCCGTTGTGATGACTACTTGGTGGAGAGGGTGGGGCAGCTAGATTGTTTCCGGCTAATCGCCGTCCTCCGTCCTAAGCATCATTATTCCGGTTCCGGGGAGTGTCTTCACTATGACGAGCCTCCTGCCAGCTTGTCCTGGCATGGTTTCCGTCGTTCCTTCGTCCGTCGTTCCCACCATGGTGAGGCTCAGCCGGATGGCTTGCATGTCTAGGAGGTGGGATTTTTTGACGATCCTCCTCCCGATGTTTCTCTTTATCTTCTCCCCTTCAATCGTTTAACTCTCGTCGGGGAGGGTTCCTCGGATAGAGTGCATAAATGGCATCTTGCTCGTCCGCTGGAACGACGTTGCTCCAGTCATGTTGTCTTGATGACCCAATTCTGGAGTAATTGTCTTCCTGTCGGTCGGAACGGTGATGCTGTTTCGGAACACGCTGGGCCTTATATCATTCCAGGCTGAGTCCATGTGACATTGGTCGGATTTCGATACCAGTTTTCCACTTCCGGATTTCGCAGCCATCTGTTGCTCCAGACCCTTGGTGAGTAGCTTGATGCCCAATCGAACCTATTCTAGACCTGGGTTATTTGACAGGATATCTCATGCTGCGACAATGTTCTATACTGGTGTCGGGTACACCAGGTCTCCTTTGCTGTCGAGACGAGGCATCCCTGGATCTCCTTCAAAGAGGACCCTATTCACTTCCGGAAACTTGCCGTCACCTGTGTAACGTTTCCGGGTCTTCTGATGCAACCGAGACATGTAATCCTTAGTTGCCATGCGCTTCTTTTCCTCCTCGATGTTTTTGGCTTCATCCAGGAGTTGTTGACGACGCGCTTCTAGGGCTTGGGCCCTTTTGTCCAGCTCTTCAGCAGTAAGTTCTGCAGCTGTAGGGATAGGTGTGGTTAATGCAGCATCGATGAGTTTACGCGCACCTTCAGTGATCACGTGTCCATCCACCGATTCTTCTTTTTTCGACTCTTTTGGGATTAGTGCTCCATCTGAGTCTTCCTCATATTCCTCGGCAATCACTTTCTCTGTCAGAGGGTCTTTTGCCGGGGTCTTGTTCTTCTTGTTCCTCTTCTTTGCCTTCTTGGCAGCACCGGTAGCAAAGACGGCTTTAGGTCCGTTTCTCGGAGTCAAGCTCTGACCGGTACTTTCGGACATCTGGACTTCGGGATTATCTCCGACTTCCATGTCATCCTGTGCTTTGGGAGAGTGTTCCCCGGATCCTTCATCCATGGCTTCTCCTTCTTCTACAGTTTTGGAGTTATACTCCTCTTCATATTCCACAAAGAACTTTCGGAAATCCGCTGACATCATCGATTCATCCGAGGATGCAGGTACGTCGGCGTTTGTTCCAATTGCCTCCAGCACAGAGTCGGTGTTTTCTCTAGCATTGGCAGAACCGGATCCGGATCCCACATATCCAACAAAGTGCGACGCGTGCTTCCTGAGGTACCTGCGGCTCTCGCGATCAGCCATGTCGAAACTTTTGATGGTCTCGAGAATTGCATCTGCGCTTGCATCTTGCATTATCATACGTCATAGTGTGTACCTTAGGAAAGGCATGTCTGTCCCGGCATCATCAGAGCCGGAACCAGTGTCGTTGATGAGTTCCTCCTGGATTTCGACTTCTGCGGGTGGGTCGATCTGGGATCTGGCCTCTCCAAGGAGATCCACTCTAGATTCGACTTGGACCGCTAGGTCTTCCTCATGCTCGGATTTCTCCACTATCTCCACAGTTGGTGCGGGCTGGGTGGGATTAAGGTTTTCTGAGATCCGGAACTCTGTCGCCTCCGCGGACAAAGGGGACCCAGAAGATTCTTCTGCCTCTATCATCACCGCTGGGGTGGGTGGGGCAGGATCAGCAAAACCGATGTAAACATTGATCTCGCCAAAAGATACGATTGTGTAGGCAGTCACGGCCTCCCTAGCCGGAATCAACGTCTCGTCGAGAACGATCAGAGGGACATCGTTGGCGTAGAGGATGCAACCGACAGTGATAGTCTCGCCGATTCCGATTCTTGCAGATTCCGCTCAAAACGTAGATCTGAAGCTCACTTGCCCCACTGTGGCCACCAACTGTTGTCGGATTGAAGACAAGTACGCCATGAGGGGGTCCTCGAGGCGTGTGGATGAGAGGGGTGTGAGACGTACGGTGTTCCGGGACGGTGAGCACACAAGTTTACCCAGGTTCGAATCCGCCGGCTTTGGACGGATCCTACTCCTGCTAGTAATCCAGTAATACGGTAGAGCCTGAATATGGGTTACAAGGATTTCGCCTGTGCGAGTTGAGATTGTAGACTATTGAGGTGTGCCCTAAAGGCTCTCCCTAGGACGGCTTATATAGATATCCGGCCTAGGGTTTACAGGAGAGATCTATCCGGCTACAACTAAGAGTCGGTTACAGAGTACATCTTGAACTACAAGTAACACTATGGGCCTAAGTCGGTAAGTCTTCTGGGCCTTCCCGTACCCGGACAGAACTCCGTCTCTTCTCCCTGACTGGGCCGCCCGTGAAGCAAAGCTCTAAACCGAAGTGGGCCACCTTGATCAGTGAGGAACTGTGAGGATACCCGGAAAGTATATCCCCAACACCGGCAAGGGTACGTTCCAGCTGCCGAGCTGGACGTGCCGAATGGGCGTATTGACTCGCTTGTGGAGGAGTTGGAGGAGGCGAAAGCGGCCGTGATCTCCTCTGAGGATAGAGCTAAGGCCGCAGTTGCCGCGGCTGAGGAGGAGCGGAAGGCTGCGGACTCCATCATCCTTGGGCTACAAGGCGATCTTGCTGCCTTGGAGAGGCACGTCACCGAACACTGTCGAAAGCTCCTTGGTGAGTCATTGCTGCAAAGAGTCCCCGAGTGGGTGAATTCATGGTGGCACTAACGTCTGACGTTGCAGCTGTAATAGGTCAGAGTGATCCGGTGGTGCAAACCTTCAATGCTTCGTAGTGTGTGACCGCGGTGGTGAACGCGGCCACTGCCTCGGCGTTGTGCGTCCAGGTGGTTCTCCAGGGAATATCTCCTACCGAGGTTATACCTGGGGGACTGACTGAAGTGTGGCGCTACCTGGAGGAGGTACCCGGCGCCGTAGAGTGGATGGCGCTTTCAGGCGCAGGGCCACCACGGCATTGAGCCTGGGGCTCGTGCACTTCCCTGACAACTTCGACCTCGACGACGTCACCAGCGGCTACCCTTCGGCGATTGGCGCAGTGGAGATGTGGTACGTTGCAAACGTATCCATAATTTTTGATGTTCCATGCTTGGTTTTATCTACTTTCTTATGTTTTGTCCACACTTTTGAGTACTTTCTATACACTTTCTTGGACTAACTTATTAACAAGAGCCACAGTGTTAGCTGCCTGTTTTCTGTTGTTTTTGGTTCCGGGAAAGTCAGAAAATGAATATTCTCAGAATTGGACAGGACAAAAGCTAAAGTCGGCTTTTCACCGAGGGACACCCGGAGCTAGAATACGAGACGGAGAGGGGCTGGGGCCTGGCCACACCACCTTCCTGCGCAGGCCAGGCCTAGCCACGCCAGGGGGTGGTCTGGCCGCCCCAGGCCCCCCCTCGGTCTCCCCTTTCGCCTATAAGATGCCTCTGATATATAAACCCTAAGTACCTGATCAAAATTCCATGAAAGAGTCTGTAGCCGGCGGCATCTCCATCCCTATATCGGGAGGGATATGAAGCTCTTCTCGGCACCCTGCCGGAGGGGAGAATTCACCCTGGAGGCCTTCTTCATAACCATGCAAGCCTCCGGTGTGATGTGTGAGTAGTTCATCTCTGGACTATGGGTCCATGTAGTAGCTAGATGGCTGGTTCTCCTCCTTTGTGATATCATGTTTAGATCTTGTGAGCTCTATTCATGATCAAGATCATCTATTTGTAATTCTACATGTTGTGTTTGCGGGGATCTGATGGATATTGAGATGCTATTTCAGATTGATTATTGATTCTATCATGTCTTTGTTATTTGTGATCTTGCATGCTTTCCGTTGTTAGTAGCTATCTTGGCCAAGTAGATTCTAGCAACTCCAAGAGTTAGTATTTATGCTCGATAGTGGGTTCCTGCCTCTAGCAATCTGGGGAAGTGAAAAAAATCTCTAAGGTACTAGATATGATGTTGCTACTAGGGATAAAACAACATTCCTTTGTTCATAGAACAATCGTATTGTTTACTTTACACACAATGCGTAATGCAATTATCCATTGAAAGAACATGTGTGCCCCATGTGTGATTTTGGTAATTAATGACAATCTTTATGGACTTATGTTTGCATTGAGTTTTACTTGTAGGATTTGTCCATAAGCAATGCTTGAACCATATGTTGGCTTCAAGGATGGAAGAAGAAGAAAGTGAAGAAGATCAAGTGTTGATCAAGGTTTCAAGGAATGATCCGAAGATTGGTCAAGTAGAAGTTGAGCCTATGGCAAGTGTGTCTTGAATAATAAGATGATCTCAAGTGTAGCTTGCCATCCTTATGGTGATCATGGATATGTGAATATATTCCTAAAAGAGAGGCTCTTCCATAGTGGAGTATGGGGGAGCAAATTCCAAGTCTTCACCAAGCTAGCGCAATCAAGAAAGGTGTTCCATCTTGAGGTCTAGAAGATCGTCATCATCAACATCAAGTGGAATATACACAAGGCAATTGTTTGATCTTGATAGGGTTTCTTTCTTACCGGTCTCGTGGTGTTAGTTGGGGAGACCGGTTTATAGGATAGATAACCGTACTATCAAGAGGGGATCTCGAGTGAGTAACTTGATCATATCCCTCGGTGAGAGCTCAAACCTTTGCATACTTGGCATCATATTTCTTGGTTCTTATTTGGGTCTTACTCATGTGAGTATTTAGATCTTGTGTTAATCTCCATGACAAGCTCAAGTTCATCGAAAACGAATTTCATATGCATTCTCTATTGCGTTTTCGATGTTGGAGGTTTTATCGGTTCGTCTTTTCGGGAGAGGTCAAACCTTTCGTCATTTGGTTCTATCCTACCTTTCTGGACTATGATGTTTCTCTGGATGATCTTGTATATCTCATTGTCCTCTTTGAAACAATCCCAAGATCATGAAAAACGGAGTCCGAATGCAAAAGTTATGATTGTTTCAGTTTCGCTGTTTCTGCCAGTTTTCAAGGGCCCAGATTATCCGGCCATGGGGGCGGATTATCCGGCCCAATTTTCGGAAAACGTCTAAGGACTTTGAGACGTGGCTCCCTGTAACAGGGGCGGATTATCTTGGCCTCCGGGGGCGGATTATCCGGCCCAAATATCCGCCCCCTATACAGAGGGTCACGCCACGAAGTCCTTAGCCATATTTTGGCCTAGAGAACCCGGAATATCCGGGGGAGGGGCGGATTATCTGGCCTAGGAGGTCCCAAACGGTCATATTTCGTTGGGGGGGGGGTATAAAATAGACCCCTTCTTCCTCCTTAGGCTGGTTGATTGCATTCTCTCTCTCCTCCATTGTTTTGACCTTCAAGAGCTTGCAAATTCTCTCAATCCCTCCCATATTTCTTGAATCTTTTTGGGGGATTTGAAAGGGGGATCTAGATCTACAACTCCTCCAATCCATCTCTCCTCTATGTGAGGAGAACATATTGGGATCTAGATCTTAGGGTTTCTTTTGTGGATTTCCTCTTGTGTTCTTCTTCTCTTATTCTCCTACTAGCTTTTGTAGCTTTGGTGGAATTTGGGAAAGAAGGACTTGAGCACTTTTTGTGTTCTTGCCATTGCATTTTGTGCATCGGTTTGAGTTCTCGGTGAGGATTCGATTGGGTGAAAGGTGAGAAGCTTTTTACTCTTGGGTTCTTGGAACCCTAGACGGTTTAGTTGTTTTGCAGGTTTGTGGATTACTTGGGGCCTCCAATTAAGTTGTGGAGCTTTCCCCGAGCTTGATTGTTGGGAGCCTCCAATTGAGTTGTGGAGAAGTGCCCCAATCTTTGTGAGAGGTTACGGATTGCCACCGACAAGTGCACCGATAGTGAAGAAGTGAACCAGGCCTCTTGTGGCGAGGTTCACAGGAGAATAGGATGAGGCCTTTTGTGGCGTGGTGGTCTTAGTACTGCTCACCCCTCCAACGAGACGTACTCTCTTTATGGGAGGAACTCGGTAATAAATCATCGTCTCCGTGTGCCTTGGTTATCTCTATACCCAAGCTATTTACTTATGCACTTTACTTCGTGATAGCCTCCGTGCTTGAAGTCTTATATCTAGCTATCACATAGTTGCTCGTTTTGCTTAGCACAAGTTGTTGGTGCACATAGGTGAACCGTAGGTTATATAGGTTTTGTGCTTAACAAAGTAAATGCTAGTTTTATTCCGCTTTTGTTAAGCCCTTCTCGTAAAAGTTTTAAACCGCCTATTCACCCCCCCTCCAGGCGGCATCTGTATCCTTTTCAATTGGTATCAGAGTCTGGTCTCTCTTTTGGGCTTCACCGCCTTGAGAGTAAAGATGTCGGCTAGGGGATTAGTGCACGATGACATTTTCATATTCGATGGCACATATTATGAGATTTGGAAAATTTGTATGCTTAATCATTTTCGGGCCATGGACCCAAATTTGGAGCAAATCATAGATATAGGTTTTTCTCCTCCAATGGATTTCCTTAATCTATCTTGTGAGGATGAGAAAAACTTATATCTCGATGCTCAAGCTTCTAATGTGCTTGTTAATGCTTTGAGCCATGTAGTTACTTCTTCAGTCATACCTTTTTGGAGCGCTCATGAGTTATGGACAAAACTTCAAGATAAATATGTCGTGTCCAATATTTTTGAGGATGATTGTGTTGCTTCCACTTCCGGTCGAGATGAGTTCTCATCTTCTACCACTTCACCAACATGTGATTTTTCAGAAGGTAACGATATGGTAAGTGGTGATAGAAATTGCAATATGGATAGTGTGCTTACTATTTGTAATCCCTCCTCTCTATCTAGTTGCAATGATCTATCTTTGGACTTTAACACTTCTAGCACTACAAACTCCTTACATGCTTGTGTTGATAGTCCTTGCATATCATGTGTAAGTTGTTTGAGTAAATCTCATGATGATATGCTTGATATTCCTTGTTGCCATGATATAAATGCTTTTATTTCCTCTAGTTGTTGTGTTTCTAACAATGTAGAGGAAACTGAAGATTCTACGGGTCAAGACAACATCTTGAATGAAGCCTCAAGTAATTCTTCATTATCATCATCTCACGGTTCCCATCTATGCCTTATGGCTAGGGATTCAAAGGTATCTCCTACTTTGGAACCCAATACCTCTTGTGATGATGAGGATGAGTATAATGAAGAAGAAGAGACTGATGTTGATTTGTTACATGAAAAGGGTGAGATAATTTATCATGCTCTTGTTAAGAATAATATTGCTTGCTCTAACTTTGTTGAAATCTTGGGTTTTGCTATTGAGAGCAAAGAACATATTGATAAGTTAGAAGCTCAAGTTGAGGAGCATGAGAACACAATTGAAAAAATGAGTAGCCTTGAGCGTGAGTACGCTAATGATATTGCAAATCTAAATGAATCTCTTGAAGAAGCACAAGCAACCAAAGAATCTCTTGAGGAGACATTTACTCTAGAAGTGTCTAAAGTAAAGGAAACCCGTGATAAAGCTCTTGAGGTGGCAATTGATCTCAAAAGAAAATATAATGAGATTTCCAAGTTGTATTCTACTATTGTTCATTATAATGATGCTTGTGCTACTAACTTTACTTCTTTTGAAGCATCTACTTTGAAGGAGAATGTTGAGCTAAAGGCTCAACTTGCTTTGCTAACTAGCAATTATGGGAAATTGGAAGAAAGTCATGTTATGCTATCAAGCTCTCATGGGGATCTTCTAGCCTCCCATGATAGGCTAAAGTTAGCTCATGAGGATATTGTGTCTAAGGTAACATCTAATGAGCCTCATGTGGACATTAGCACTACATCCACTACAAATGTCGTACTACCATGCGCTAGTCCTCGTAATTCATCATCTCATATTATTGCTACATCTTGTAATGAATTACATTCCTTGCCTTGTTGCTCTAACAATGAAGCTTCTACTTCCTCTAGTATTTGTGTTTATACTAACCATGTAGAGGAAATCAAATAGCTCAAGGCCCAAGTCTCATCTTTGAAGAGGGACTTGAAAAAGGGTTAGGAAGGGAGGGCCACACTCAACAAGATCTTGAGTGTGCAAAAATTCCCCAATGACAAGAGTGGGCTTGGATTCAAATCCAATATCAAGAACAAGTCCACTAACAATAATAAGTTTAAGATAGACAAGAAGAAGGGCCAAGAACATGTCAAGAATTTGGCCAAGATTGTTTGCTTCAAGTGCAAAATTGAAGGGCACCATGTTAGATCTTGCCCATTGAAGAATAAGACTCTCAGTGAGAAGCAAAAAGGGAAGAGGCCTCAAGTTCATGGTGTACCTCAAGTTGAATAAAGGACACTTCGCAAAAAGAATCAAGATAATACTCCCATGGTGGATAAATCAAGTGTGAAGAAATGGAAGAAAAGAACTTGCTAGATATGTCATGATAAAGGTCACCTCTCTTCTTCATGCACTATTGGTAACTCCTCATCCAACTCTATTATTATTGATGATGTTTATTCTCTTCGTAAGGATGAGGTTGGAAATGTGTTTGCCAAATATGTTGGTGACCAATGTGGTGTCAAGAAAAGAACCATTTGGGTTGCCAAGCCTATTGTGACTAACTTCTTAGGACCCAACTTGGTTGGGGACCAACAAGCTAAAACTTGATCAATAGGTATTGGTGGAGGGCATTGGAGACTTGGCTAAATCATGAAGAATTAAGGGAACTTCATCAATTATATTGTATCAAGCCAAGTGATTTATATTATCTTATCTCTATCATATATCCATTGTTCCTCTTTGCGGTAACATGTTCTCAACTCATTTACATTTAAAGTTACTCGCCCCTTGTGCATGTGTTGGTTTGTACCTTGCATGTGTTTTTATATGTTGTGCATAACCACTTACTTATCTTGAGTTATCAAGTTTATTTGTGTATGTTGGCTTGCACACCATGTACTTGTTTTTTTTGTGTTGAGCCTTTATTTAATCTATATGTTATCTCATTTTTTGGATATTTCTTTGACTTGAAATCGTTTAGTGCTCTATTTGATGTAGGTAGAGATGATGATCCCATATGGGTGCATTTTGAATTCAAATGCAAAATCTTAAATAATACACTAATCATGGGGGAATTTTCCTATATTGTGTAGAACACTCCTTTTATGCTTCTTCACAACATGTTTTGCTCCATATCGTGTTTTATGTCTTTGGAAGATAAATGTTCTTTTGGTACTTTGTGACATCTTTAAAAGTGTCGAGAGTTTGGTGTGGTTTTTTAAACCTTTCTCTTTTGGGAGTTGGATTTATCTCATTCCTTGCTAACTTTTTTGACCTTTTAGAATGAGATAAATCCTTGAGCATTTGTGTTTTTGTCTATCTCTTTCTCTTTGTTTTGGCCTAGTTCATTTGTTAAACATGTGGTCTTTCATGAATTGATTTGGTTATTTGATATAATTTTAACAACCTTTTATTGTGTCACACTTTGGTGTTTCTTCTTGGTTTACTTGGTATTTTGTTCAAATTGTATCTCCTTTGGTTTTTGAAAGTAGTGTGCATGCATATTTACTAAATGTATATATTATGGCGTGCTTTCTTTACTTGATCCAATATATAGGGGAAACTCCACAAAATCCCAATTGGCTAATATGTGCATGAAATTCAATTTCATATCAATATGCACATATTTATGTGGAGTCTCTCCTATATATTATAGTTGCTCTAACTACTTTGGACCCAATAAGTTTGGGGACCATATTATACTTGAATTTTGTTTTAGGTACATTGGAGGTGCATTGGATGCTTGTCTCTTTCATAAGGAATAAGTGATGACTCAATGATAATTTGAGACAAGCAAGGATGATCAACAAACTCCTATATACTTCATCATACCAATGATATCTCGGTAACAAGTATCTCTTACACATGCATAAATATATTGCTTCCAACCTCTTGTAGGTTGAGTCTTGGCATGAATTTTTTGTTTGAAATTGTTGTGGTTCTTGCTATGGTTTTAAAGAAAACTCTTTATTGCATATGTGAGTAAATTGAGATGAGTGCATATAATTGGGACTATACAAAATCATGCTCATGATTCACCAATCCCAAATTTGTCAATCTAGCAATTATTTTGCCTATCTCTTTCTCAAGTACTCTCATGTGCAATATTGATGAATTTGAAAAGTTGATTCGTTCTTTGTGATATTTTTTCGTTTCTCAATATCTTCTAACTATCTCGTTTTCCCTTAGTGATAGTTGTGATATATTTGATATGTTTGTGGTTGAAGTTCATCAATATACAATAAGACAAAATTGAGCCGTTTGGCCATGCTATCAAGCAAAGATCTTATTGGTGTATTGATGACTTCGTTTTGGATATCATGATCTATTTTTTAATCTATTTTTTAATCTATTTTGTGTGTACATGTTTATTTGTGGATAAATATCTTCGTGAGATTGTCCACTTAGAAACCTATACACATGATAGAGGTTACTTCTCTATTGTTGATATCTTCTTTGATTCTTGTGTGTTGTATGGTCATACTAAGAAATATCATTCATTGAAGACTATGTTGATGCTTAGTGATCATCCTTGAATTAGTCTTATAATATGCTTTGTTATGCCTCTCACACATCCTTGTGGTTGAGCCTACTATTATGTTGTCTCTTACTTGTTGCTCAACCATTTGTTTAATGCAAGTTTTATGCCTTGGTTTATGATCTTTTGTACATAGTTGGGTTTTAAATAATATCGAGGGAGTGAGGATGCCATGTTTGTCCATATTGTATTCAAATGCAAATTATAATTTTTGCACAAACCTTGGGGAGCCTCCTCGCATTATGTAGAGCACTCTCTTTTCGATCTTATCATAATATCAATCTTTCTTTTGGTATATTCTTTTTGTCATGTGGTTCTTTGGATCTTTTGATTGCTTGCTTCATTTGTTGATACTTCTTCATGTTGTTAAATTTTTTTGTAATCTTTTGATCCTCATTATTGTTTAACCTCCTCCTAAGTATTCGTCATTGGATACGTGCATTTTATTCCACTCACACTATGAGAAATTTACACATTTTGGAGGAATTATCACTCTATTGGCCGTCTAGAGATTTTCACCCATTTTGGCAATCGATGCCAATGGAGGAGAAGTTTTGGAGGGTTTAAGGGAAGTTGGTTTCATGCTTTGAGTTTGTTCTTAAGCATTTGCCTCTCATGTTCTTGCATATTTGTTGTTGTTTTGCATGTTGAATATATGCATTTTCCTCTCATGCTCTTGCATCTTTTTTGTTGCTTTGCATGTTGGATATATAGATAAAAACCCTCTCAAAGGGATTGTCATCAATTACCAAAATGGGGGAGATTGAAAGAACATGTGTGCCCCATGTGTGGTTTTGGTAATTAATGATAATATTTATGGACTTATGTTTGCATTGAGTTTTACTTGTAGGATTTGTCCATAAGAAATGCTTGAACCATATGTTGGCTTCAAGGTTGGAAGAAGAAGAAAGTGAAGAAGATCAAGTGTTGATCAAGGTTTCAAGGAATGATCCAAAGATTGGTCAAGTAGAACTTGAGCCTATGGCAAGTGTGTCTTGAATAATAAGATGATCTCAAGTGTATCTTGCCATCCTTATGGTGATCATGGATATGTGAATACATGCCTAAAAGAGAGGCTCTTCCATAGTGGAGTATGGGGAGCAAATTCCAAGTCTTCACCAAGCTAGCGCAATCAAGAAAGGTGTTCCATCTTGAGGTCTAGAAGATCATCATCATCAACATCAAGTGGAATATACACAACGAAATTGTTTGATCTTGATAGGGTTTCTTTCTTACCGGTCTCGTGGTGTTAGTTGGGGAGACCGGTTTATAGGATAGATAACCGTACTATCAAGAGGGGCTTTCGAGTGAGTAACTTGATCATATCCCTCGGTGAGAGGTCAAACCTTTGCATACTTGGCATCAACTTTCTTGGTTCTTATTTGGGTCTTACTCATGTGAGTATTTAGATCTTGTGTTAATCCCCATGACAAGCTCAAGTTCATCGAAAACGAATTTCATATGCATTCTCTATTGCGTTTTCGATGTTGGAGGTTTTATCGGTTCGTCTTTTCGGGAGAGGTCAAACATTTCGTCATTTGATTCTATCCTACCTTGCTGGACTATGATGTTTCTCTGGATGATCTTGTATATCTCATTTTCCTCTTTAAAACGATCCCAAGACCATCAAAAACGGAGTCCGGATGCAAAAGTTATGATTGTTTCAGTTTCGCTGTTTCTGCCAGTTTTCAAGGGCCCGGATTATCCGGCCATGGGGGCGGATTATCCGGCCCAATTTTCGGAAAACGGCTAAGGACTTTGAGACGTGGCTCCCTGTAACAGGGGCGGATTATCCGGGCCTCCGGGGGCGGATTATCCAGCCCAAATATCCGCCCCCTATACAGAGGGTCACGCCACGAAGTCCTTAGCCATATTTTGGCCTGGAGAACCCGGAATATCCGGGGAGGGGCGGATTATCCGGCCTGGGAGGTCCCAAACGGTCATATTTCGTTGGGGGGGGGGGGTATAAAATAGACCCCTTCTTCCTCCTTAGGCTGGTTGATTGCATTCTCTCTCTCCTCCATTGTTTTGACCTTCAAGAGCTTGCAAATTCTCTCAATCCCTCCCATATTTCTTGAATCTTTTTGGGGGATTTGAAAGGGGGATCTAGATCTACAACTCCTCCAATCCATCTCTCCTCTATGTGAGGAGAACATATTGGGATCTAGATCTTAGGGTTTCTTTTGTGGATTTCCTCTTGTGTTCTTCTTCTCTTATTCTCCTACTAGCTTTTGTAGCTTTGGTGGAATTTGGGAAAGAAGGACTTGAGCACTTTTTGTGTTCTTGCCATTGCATTTTGTGCATCGGTTTGAGTTCTCGGTGAGGATTCGATTGGGTGAAAGGTGAGAAGCTTTTTACTCTTGGGTTCTTGGAACCCTAGACGGTTTAGTTGTTTTGCAGGTTTGTGGATTACTTGGGGCCTCCAATTAAGTTGTGGAGCTTTCCCCGAGCTTGTTTGTTGGGAGCCTCCAATTGAGTTGTGGAGAAGTGCCCCAATCTTTGTGAGAGGTTACGGATTGCCACCGACAAGTGCACCGATAGTGAAGAAGTGAACCAGGCCTCTTGTGGCGAGGTTCACAGGAGAATAGGATGAGGCCTTTTGTGGCGTGGTGGTCTTAGTACTGCTCACCCCTCCAACGAGACGTACTCTCTTTATGGGAGGAACTCGGTAATAAATCATCGTCTCCGTGTGCCTTGGTTATCTCTATACCCAAGCTATTTACTTATGCACTTTACTTCGTGATAGCCTTCGTGCTTGAAGTCTTATATCTAGCTACCACATAGTTGCTTGTTTTCCTTAGCACAAGTTGCTGGTGCGCATAGGTGAACTGTAGTTTATATAGGTTTTTTGCTTAACAAAGTAAACGCTAGTTTTATTCCGCTTTTGTTAAGCCCTTCTCGTAAAAGTTTTAAACCGCCTATTCACCCCCCCTCTAGGCGGCATTTGTATCCTTTTCATCCATTGCTTGCAACTTAATACTGGAGGGGTTCGGATGATAACCTGAAGGTGGATTATTAGTCATAGATGTAGTTGGATTACAGTCTATGTATAATGTTGTAATGCCCAATCGAATCTCAAAGGAGTCAAGATGAGTAGTATATGCATATTTCTTTCTCGAGGTTTGTCAATTGCCCCGATGTAATTTGTTCACCCAGCATGTTGTCTATCTTAAGGAGAGCCACCACTAGTGAACTATGGACCCCGGTCCTTTCTTTTACTATCAATCTACAATCAACTGTTTACTGCTTTCTGTTTACTTTCTGCAAACTATTACTTTCTTCCAGTCGATATGTTTAACCCTTTGTTTTCAGCAAAACCGGTGAGATTGACAACCTCAACGCAAGTTGGGGCAAAGTTCTGTGGTTGCCTTGTGCAGGTTTCCACGTTGCTGCTGGCACCGGTAGTGCGCCCTGCCAAAGTCCAGCTAGCAACACCTCTGATGTGTTTCCTTGCTCCTACTGGTTCGATTAAACCTTGGTTTCATAACTGAAGGAAAACTTGCTGTTGTGCTCGTCATACCTTCCTTTTGGGGTTCCCCAACGGGCTCGATATATTTTGGGCTAAGCAACCGATTTTCTGGCGCTGTTGCTAGGGATTCAAGGACATCTTCACAAGGGGAGTCCCTCATAACCAATCTCTTTACTTTGTTGTTTTTGTTTTGCTTAGTTTACTTTTGCTTTGTTTGCTTGTTTCTTTATCAAAAACACACAAAAAAAATTTGTTTTACAAGTTTGCTTTCTTATTTAAAAACACATAAAAATGACTACTCTTGAAAACACTAAGTTGTCTGACTTCACTAGCACCAACAACAATGATTTTATGAGCACACGTATTGTTCCACCTGTTCCTGAAGCTACTTTCTTTGAAATAAAACCTGCTTTACTCAATTTTGTTATGAGAGAACAATTTGCGGGTATTGGTAATGAAGATGCTGCTGCTCATCTAAATAACTTTGTTGAACTTTGTGAGATGCAAAAGCATAGGGATATACATGAAGATATTATTAAGCTTAAATTGTTCCCTTTCTCTTTGAGAGGAAAAGCTAAAGAATGATTGAATTCCTTAACTAGGAATAGTATTGATTCTTGGACTAAATGCAAAGATGCTTTCATTGGAAAATACTATCCTCCTGCTAAGATTATATCTATGAGAAGTGAGATAATGAAGTTTAAGCAATCTAATAATGAACATGTTGCTCAAGCTTGGGAAAGAATGAAATCTTTGGTAAAGAATTGTCCCACTCATGGACTGACTGCTTGGATGATTATCCAAACTTTTTATGTAGGATTGAACTATTCTTCAAGAAATCTATTGGATTCTACTGCTGGAGGTACCTGAAAGGGCATGTATGCCCCCATGTGTGGTTTTGGTAATTAATGACAATCCCTATGGACTAATGTGAAAATTGAGTCTCACCTGTAGGTTTGTCCATTGGCATCACTTGGACCATGTGTTGGTTTTAAGGATGAAAAAGAAGAAGCATTTTCCAAGGGCTTTGTGCCTATTGGAATCAAGCAGAAGAAGAAGATCAAGTTTGTCTTGAAGAAGAAGAAGATGGAGTTCCTCATGGCTTTCTTCAAGGCATCATCTTCAAGAATTGTTGTGCAAGCTCAAGATGCGTCCTCTCTAGAATATCTCATGCTTGAAGCTTGCCATCCTCGGCAATCATGGAATGATGAAGACAAGTTCGAAGAAGAGGCTTCCCCATGGAGTATGGGGGAGCGTGTCTCAAGACTTCATCAAACAAGTGCAAGCAAGTGCAATCAAGAAAGCTGCTCCATCTTGAAGGTGACAAGATCGTCTACATCAAGCTCAAGTGGGTTGCTCAAGTCAAAGGTATGATCTTGATAGGGTTTCTTTTTTACCGGTCTCATGTAGTGTTCTTGTAGTGTTGGGAGACCGGGTTTAGGATAGATAGCCGTACTATCAAGAGGGGCTCTCGAGTGGGTGACTTGTTTGTATCTTTCAGAGAGAGCTCAAACCTTTGCATACATAGCATCATATTTCTTGGTTGTTGTTTGGTTCTTGTCCATGTGAGGATCTAGAGCTTGTGGTTATCTTCATAACAAGCTCTGGTTCATCAAAAACGGATTTCCCTTGCATATCTTACTGCGTTTTTGATCTTGCGAGTTTTCCCGGCTCCACACCTTGGGAGGTATCTCACATATATATTCATAGTATTTCTCCCTTGGTGATTTTACACATCGTTATCTTTCCAACAAAATTGGTTTCATCTTGTTTAGAGTTCGGATGCAAAAGTTGTGGCATTTCTGGTTCTGGAGTTTTTGCCTGGCCAATAGTTCCGGCGGGCCACCGGTAGTACCACTAGGGCATTTTGCCGCCGGTAGTACCGATGTTAATTCCGGCCCAACTTCCGGTAGACCCGTGTTTTGGTTCAGTACTCTCTCTGCCTGGTTTGCGCTATTTGACGGTACTTCAGTCGGTATTTCAGGCGGTAGTACCGCTAGGACATTCTTGTCGCCGGTAGTTCCGGCAAAGCGGCGGTAGTACCGGCTAGCCTCGCGTTTTATTCTTGCTCTCGCTATTTTCTGACCGTTGGCTGGGTGCCACCGGTAGTACCGGCCACCCACCGGTACTACCGGTCGTGCGCGAATCTGTGAGTAACACGCAGATCGGGGAGCCCTTTAAAAGGAGCTCCCCTTTCCCCTTCGGCCCACACTTGCTTTTTCTTGGTTTTGCCTTTCTCTTTCTCCTCCATTGTTTACCTTGAAGAGCTTGCCCTCTCTCCTTCCCCCTCCTATGATTCTTGCATCTTTTTGAGGGATTTGAGAGAGGAGATCTAGATCTACAAGCCCCACCAAGCCAAATCCCTTCTTTGTGAAGGAATCCTTGGGATTTAGATCTTAGAGAGTTTTGTGCTCTCCTCTTGTGTTCTTCCTCCCTTATTCCCCCAATAGCTTTTGTAGCTTTGGTGGAATTTGAGAGTGAAGGACTTGCCTCTTGCATTTGGTGCATAGGTTTGAGTTCTCCTTGGATATTCGGCGAGTACGAGCTTGTGGGCTTGTTACTCTTGGGTTCTCCCCTTTCCCCTTCGGCGAGTACGAGCTTGTGGGTGTGTGGTTGGATTGATTGACCTTTTGTGGTCTTGTAGCCTTGTGTGGCCTTGTTGCCTTTTGTGGCTTTGTAGCCTTTGTGGCATTTCTTGGGAGCCCTCCAATTGTTGTGGAGTTTGCCCCAAGCCTTGCATGGGTTCGGTGACCGCCCTCAAGTGTCCCATAGTAGAACATGAGTAGTCCTTTGTGGCGAGCCCACGGGCTTTTGTGGCGTCGGTAGGTTGCGTGCCTTCGCATCTTGGGGTGAGGCCTTGTGTGGCGTTGGGTGAGCATCAAGCCACCACACCTCGAGGTGAGCCACTTGTGGCGTTCAAAGTACATTGCGCCCCCGCACCTCTCCAATGGAGACGTAGCTTCTTTGGAAGTAAACTCCGGGAAACAAATCATCGTCTCCACGTCCATCGGTTCTCAACCGAGCCCTTTACTTATGCAATTTACATTGTGATAGCCATCGTGCTTGAAGTATTATATCTTTCTATCACCTTGTTATTTATCTTGCTTAGCATAGGTTGTTGGTGCACTTAGTGAACCTAGTGAATATAGGTTTTGGCTTGATAAATTAAACGTTAAGTTTTATTCCGCATTTATTAGAGCCTAAACCGTAATAATTTTAAAACGCCTATTCACCCCCCTCTAGGCGACGTCCATTTCCCTTTCAGTACCTTTATGACCATTACTTTGGGTGCTGCAACAAAGCTCCTGGATAATATGATGGTTAACTATTTTGAATGGTATACTGAAAGAGCTCCACAAGGTAAGAAGGTAAATTCTGTTGAGGAAACCTCCTCCTTGAGTGATAAAATTGATGTTATTATGTCTATGCTTGTTAATGGGAAAGCTCACCTTGATCCAAATCTTGTTCCCTTAGCCTCTTTGGTTGCTCAAGAAGAGCAATTTGATGTGAACTTTATAAGAAATAACAATTTTAGCAACAATGCCTACAAGAATAATTTTTGTAATAACAATTATAGGCCATATCCTCCCAACAATGGTAATTCTTATGGAAATTCCTACAACAATAATAAGAGTGCACCCTCTAAACTCGAAGTTATGCTTAAAGATTTTATTAGTAAACAAACTGCTTTCAATAAAACTATTGAGGAAAAACTCTCTAATGCTGAAAGAAATATAGCATCATTGGCTGAAGCTCAATCTTCTTTGAATAAAATGGCTACTAAACCTAAAACTAATGATAATCCCTTTGCTGCTACTAATGCCATACAAGTTAGAATTGATGAAATGTTAGACTATTAGCTGAATTGCATGCTAAGTGGGAAAGAGAAGACGAAATTGCTAGAAACATTAGTGTTTCTACTATCACTAACACTAGTGTTGAGGCTAGTAATAGCTCTACTACTCTAGATGATAATTATGATTTTGAACTTGATGGTTGCAATATCTCTAAAGTTATTAAGTTCCTACAAAAGCTTGCTAAAAGTCCTAATGCTAGTGCTATGAATATGGCCTTTACGAAACACATTACTGATGCTCTCATGAAAATTAAAGAACAAAAGATGAAACATAAAGCTTCTATTCCTATAAAACAAGAAGATGGTTGGGAACCCATCATTAATATGAAAGTGAATGATTTTGATCTCAAAGCTTTATGTGATCTTGATAGTAGTGTTTCTATTATGCCTGGAAGGATTTATGATATGCTTGATTTGCCACCATTGGAAGATTGTTATTTGAATGTCCCACTTAATGATAATGCTAAAAAGAAACTCATGGGGAGTATTAATGATGTTCTTATTATGGTTAACAATGCCTATGTCCCCGTTGATTTCTATGTTTTGGATGTTGAATGCAATGCTTCTTGTCCTATTACTTTGGGAAGACCTTTTCTTAGAACTGTTGGTGCCATTATTGATATGAAAGAAGGCATCATTAAATATCAACTCCCACTCAACAAAGATATAGAACACTTCCCTTAGAAGATAAAGAAGATTTCTTTTGCCTCTCCTATGAAAACAAAATTTGCTCTTAATGCTTCTTCATTTGAGAACACTTGATTCTTTTTCTTGCTTCTTATGTCTAACTTAAAGGCGTTAAAGAAAAGTACTTATTGGGAGATAACCCAAAAGTTTTAGATGAGTCTTGGAAGTTATTACTTCAGTAATAACCGCTCCTTATCCTTTTTATTTGTTTTTTGTGCCAAGAGTAACCTCTAATGAGAGAGAAGTAATGATTGGGAAAGTTGCTGTCCCGAAACAGATTTATGTGCTTCACCGTAAAAAATCGTCTAAAATCTCTGTACGTACTTTTGAGGCGTGAATATTTGTGCTTCTGCTTCAGGTTGTTATCGAACTTTTGTTAGTTCAACACTTCTCGATTTGAGCAACAGAAGGTCTTCAAAAAAAATTCGTCTTTACCTGCTGGTCTGTTTTGACAGATTCCTGCCATTATTTGCATTTGCTTCTTGTTGGTTCCTTTTTGAGTTCTTTTGGGGAATTGAGCTTTTTGAGGGAAGTGTTACAGTAGCTTGTGTTTAATGGAAGTTTTATTGGTGTTGAAACTAAACCTAAATACTTATTATCTTGAATGCACTAATATTGCTAATAAAGATTATGTGAAGTTTTGTATGAAGGAAAAATTTTAGGTGTATGGAAGGAATGAGTAATGAGATGAAGGATGGACTAAAGCTCAAGATTGGGGATGCCACGCATGTCACCCCAAGAAATATACAAGAAGTACAAGCGTCAAAGCTTGGGGATGCCCAAGGCATCCCCTTCTTCATCAATAAAAATCCCAGGTTTCTTCCAAACACTTCATTTTTATTGTTTCATGCACAATTGTGTTCTTGGAGCGTCTTCTTTCTCGTTTTCATTTTCGTTTTTCGTTTGCTTGGTTTGCTTAGTTTGCTGAATAAATTGGTTGGACCACCTCTTTCATGCATTTGTTTTCAAATAGTTTGGTTTGGATTGGAAAAGAGTAGGAAACATTCATGCTTGAGTGGTAAAGAGAGCTTGTTTTTGACTGTGGCCTATGCTTTGTCATGCCATGCTCGATATTGTTTTGGATTTATGCTTAGTATACTTTTCTGTAGCATGACATGTTATAAACAATTGAGATTGCTTAATGTGCCTTGGAAGAATCATGCGTTGTTTTAGCATATTAAAGCATAGTATTGTGGTATTCTCCTTCGATGCTTTATTTGAGTTGACTTGGCGCATGCTCACACCATGTTATGACTATCCCAAGTCATCATAAGCCTTTATGATCCTTTAGTTTTCAACTTGTAGTATCACTTTTTTCTTTTATTAATGATGTTTTGTCGCTCTGCATGATTATGGCTATTATTGCTCTCTTAGTTAGTCGCTCCCAGTCTTTTGCTAGCCTCCATAACTAAGTGTGAGTTCCACTCATGCATCCAATTCCTAAAACCAAGTTATTCCAAAGAGACCACCATATCTACCTATTAGCATATGCTATTCCAAGTATATTCATGTTTTTGTCTACCTTCCGAATTAAACTTGTTATGTGAAAACTAGTGATTAAAGCTCTCACGAACTTGATGTCACACTTTACTTTCTTGCATTTAATAAACTTAAACCATTGTGTCCATCTTTGTTGCGTATATGCTTGCGCTTTATAAGTTGAAGTTAGCAGAACCATGTATCATGGGGAACGCTTTCAACATTGCACTTGTACTTTGTACCCCGTTGATATCATGTTCTTTTTCTTATGGATCCCGGCAGTGTGAAATAAAAGGGGAACTTGTAAGATCATGGAGTTTATGATTTGTGTTAGAGAAACGCCTGGGCCTAAGCCATGCCTAATCATGGTGGAAACTTGCAGCATAACCACAATGAGCACTCTATGAAGCATCCTCAATAAAAACCTATGCAAATAGAAAATAAAAAGATCATTGAGATTCTCATTGTCTGCTTGCCTTGTCATTTTGATTATGGGATAGCTCCTGTATCATGTGGAAGGGGTACCCCGTTGGCGGTTCTCTATGATACATATTTACTTACAATGACAAGAGCTTACTTGTGACTAAAGTTGAGTAGCATGAGTTTCAGTCTTTGTAAGTAAGGGGCATGAGACTTCAGCTTATAACTTATCAAGCATATCCTCTTAGTTGTGTCACTTTAACCTTAATCACTTCAATATGCTTATGATAGGGGCAATGAGAGCTGAAAGCTAATACGTACCATAATTTTTGGAAGCTCTTTATGAAACTTGAATCCCTACTTCCTTCTATGAAGGCCTTTCTTTTACTTTTATGTTGAGTCTCCACCTTCTATCTTTATGCACCTATTTTGAGAGCATAGTGGCCATTCTTAGTTCTATGTGCATTGTTCGAAAACTTGTTGATTGATGCATAACTTTGATATTGCTTGTTTTAAACTATTTGTATCTAGTCACTATTATAAACTTTGAAGGTGTCCTATGCATTTATGTTTGCTACCCTATGAGGGACAAGCTGAATGCCACTATGCTATGTTTTCTTTATGTGAAACAAACAAACGTCTTGCAAAGCATTGTTATTCATGAATCTTTTGTTTGTGCCTTTTCATGTGGCAACATAATTGCTTTGCCTTATTGTTAGGACTTTATCTTTCATGCTATGATTCAAGTACTATGATCCCAGCTATCAATGTTTTACAAATACTTTGATCAAGTTTATGATGGTGCATGTCACCTCAAAATTACTCTTTCTTTTTATCACTTACCTACTCGAGGACGAGCAGGAGTTAAGCTTGGGGATGTTGATATGTTGCAAACGTATCCATAATTTTTGATGTTCCATGCTTGGTTTTATCTACTTTCTTATGTTTTATCCACACTTTTGAGAACTTTCTATACACTTTCTTGGACTAACCTATTAACAAGAGCCATAGTGCCAGCTGCCTGTTTTCTGCTGTTTTTGGTTCCAGGAAAGTCAGAAAATGAATATTCTCGAAATTGGACGGGACAAAAGCCAAAGTCATTTTTTCACCGAGGGACACCCGGAGCCATAATACAAGATGGAGAGGGGCTGGGGCCTAGCCACACCACCTGGCCGCGCGGGCCAGGCCTGGCCACGCCAGGGGGTGGTCTGGCTGCCCTAGGCACTCCGTCGATCTCCCATTTCGCCTATAAGATGCCTCCGATACAGAAACCCTAAGTACCCGATCAAAATTCCACGAAAGAGTCTGTAGCCGTTGTCATCTCTGGACTACGGGTCCATGTAGTAGCTAGATGGCTGGTTCTCCTCCTTTGTGCTATCATGTTTAGATCTTGTGAGCTCCGTTCATGATCAAGATCATCTATTTGTAATTCTACATGTTGTGTTTGCGGGGATCCGATGGATATTGAGATGCTATTTCATATTGATTATTGATTCTATCATGTCTTTGTTATTTGTGCTTTCCGTTGTTAGTAGCTATCTTGACTAAGTAGATGCTAGCAACTCCAAGAGTTGGTATTTATGCTCGATAGTGGGTCCATGCCTCTAGTAATCTGGGAAAGTGACGGAAATCTCTAAGGTACTAGATGTGTTGTTGCTACTAGGGAGAAAACAACAATCCTTTGTTCATAGAACAATCGTATTGTTTACTTTACATGCAATGCGTAATGCAATTATTCGTTGCTTGCAACTTAATACTGGAGGGGGTTTGGATGATAACCTGAAGGTGGATTATTAGTCATAGATGCAGTTGGATTCCGGTCTATGTATAATGGTGTAATGCCCAATCGAATCTCAAAGGAGTCAAGATGAGTAGTATATGCATATTACTTTCTCGATGTTTGTCAATTGCCCCGCTGTAATTTGTTCACCCATCATGTTATCTATCTTAAGAAGAGCCACCACTAGTGAACTATGGACCCCGGTCCTTTCTTTTACTGTCAATCTACAATCAACTGTTTACTGCTTTCTGTTTACTTTCTGCAAACTATTCCTTTCTTCCACTCGATACGTTTAACCCTTTGTTTTCAGCAAAACCGGTGAGATTGACAACCTCATCGCAAGTTGGGGGCAAAGTTCTGTGGTTGTGTTGTGCAGGTTTCCACGTTGCTGCTGGCATCGGTAGTGCGCCCTGCCAAAGTCCAGCTAGCAACACCTTTGAGGTGTTTCCTTGCTCCTAATGGTTCGATTAAACCTTGGTTTCATAACTGAGGGAAAACTTGTTGTTGTGCTCATCATACCTTCCTCTTGGGGTTCTCCAACGGGCTCAATATATTTTGGGCCAAGGAAGATGTTAGAGGTGTTGAAGATGACCGCCAAGGCTGCCCCCTTTGCTGATCGGGTGCTGGTGATGGGAGACATGCTGCCATACCAGGAGACAGTGGTGGCGCCAGGCCACCCCGAGCCGGAATAGCACGACCTGAAGTCGGAGCAACCCTTCCGGTCGGCATTATCAAAGTCGCTAACAACCTACCCGACGAACCCATGGCAACCATTCGTCCGTGTCAAGGGTGGTGGAGATGCTTCTTCATGAGGGCCTGCGAAATAGATAGCTTCTCTGGACAGTTTGTAAAATATGCCAAGTGGCGACTTTTGTAATATGAACAATATTTTGTATGGGAGTAAGAGGATTCAACCGACTCGCAATGCAAGCTTAATTGTGTGGTGTGTTTAACTATTTGTTTGAGCGAGTCCCCGAGCGCGTCCGCCCTTTAGTGGGGTATAACTCGTTTGTGTACATGTGTGTTTGCTTTGGATTTTTGTGATGTTTGTCCCTCACGACTTAAAGGGGCGAGTCCTCGAGTGCGAGTGGGGTTGTTTTAGGCGAGTCCCCGAGCGTGTGCTTATTACGGGTTGTGTGTGCATTGTTTGTAACGCGTCTCTCCCCTGGCTCGGAGAGCCAGTCACGTGGCGAGTCCAAGGCATCTCTCTTACTTGGTGTGTTCCCGAGACACGCGAGGGTTTCTGTTTGCGAAGTCCCCGTGCATGGTACTTAACCGTTCAAGTCGATTTTCTCGAGGATGGGGAGGACGGGTCGCTGTGGGAAGCAAACGTCGGTCGTCTTGGCCCGGTGGGCCAGTCGAGCGGGGCAACTCCGATGGTGGCTCCGAGTTGGCGTGTTCGTGGATGAAACAAAGCCCGAATATCTTCGGTGCCCTTGGGTCGCACTACTTAGACGTGTCGGTCGCTCGCCCAAGGGTTGACTTCCGTAGGTAGCGTATTGCTTAATGTACGAGTGCGAGTGGCACAAGAGTATGGCGAGTGAACACAATTTGTGCGATCCGAATGAATTTCATTATATATCATCTGGGTACAAGTTTGAGTTCTATGTATAGAACTTTCAGAGAAGGTTTACATTCCATGGCCTCCCAACCTCAAGTTGGCCATCACCTCATATGTCGATGAGGTAGTAGGCGTCATTACCGAGGACGCGTCCTATGGCGAATGGCCCCTCCCATGGAGGGGAGAACCTGTGCATGCCTTTCTTGTCCTGGGACAATCGTAGGACCTAGTCGCCCTCCTGGAAGGTGCGGGTCCGGACTCAGCAGCTGTGGTAGCGGCAGAGTCCCTGCTGGTAGATGGCGATGCGGGAGCAAGCTAGGTCACGTGCCTCATCGAGTTGGTCGATGCTGTCTTGGCGGGCGGTCTCATTTGTCGCCTCGACGTAGTTGGCGACTCTAGGCGAGTCGTGCTCCAGGTCCGTCGGCATCACGGCTTCGACACCGTATACCATGAAGAAGGGCGTGAACCCCGTGGAGCGGTTGACAGAGGTGCGGATCCCCCATATTACGGAGGGGAGCTCTTCAACCCAACATCCTGGGGTTCGCTCAAGGGGCACTTGGATTCGTGGCTTGAGTCCGTGGAGGATGCTCTGATTGGCGCGTTCTGTTTGGCCGTTTGACTCTAGGTGGGCGACTGAGGCGAGGTCGATTCGTATACTATGCTCCTCGCAGAATTCCACCATGGCACCCTTGGTGAAGTTGGTGTCGTTGTCCTTTATGATGATGTGTGGGTAGTCGTACCGGTAGATGAGCTCGCGGAGGAACTTAGTGGCCGTCTTGCCATCGCACTTTTTGATCGGCTTGGCTTCGACCCATTTTGTGAATTTGTTGACCGCGACCAGGAGGTGGGTGAAGCTAGATGGGGCCTTCTTGAACGGACTGACCATGTCCATGCCCCATACGACGAATGGCCAGGTGATGGGGATGGTCTTGAGTGCTGAACCAGGGAGATGCGTATGGTTGGCGTATTTCTGGCAACCGACGCATTGTTGGACGATGTCGGTGGCATCGGCGTGTGCGGTTAGCCAGTAGAAACTGTGCCGCATGGCCTTGGTGACCAGTGACTTGGCACCGGTGTGATGGCCGCAGTCGCCGGCATGGATGTCCTGGAGGATCTTGCGTCCTTCTTCTGGCTGTACGCAGCGCTGGAACACGCCGGTCACGCTACGTTTGTGGAGCTCGCCGTTGATGATGACGAAGGACTTGCATCGGCGCACGATCATTCGCGCTTCTGTCTCATTGCTTGGGAGGATCTTGTGCTCGAGGAAGGCGACATATGGTGTCGTCCAGTTGCTGGGCTCCACGATCATGGCGACTAGGGCCGGCTCAGGTTGTAGTGGTATCCCGATGTCGATCTCCTTCGGCGGGGAGACCGAAGGCTTGTGGATGATGTCGAGGAAGACGCCTGCGGGTGGTGTTTGTCGAGCTGACCCAGTGCGGGAGAGGGCGTCTGCTTCCTCGTTCTTTTGTCTGTTGATCCACTCGACTGAATAACCATCGAAGTGTCCTCCCAGCTGGTCTACCGCTTGGCGTATGCTATCATTGTCGAGGAGACAGCATCGAAGGTCTCGTCGACTTGGCCGGTGACTTGATCGGAGTCGCCGTAGCACTGTCAGCGGTTGATGTTCATCTCCTTGGCGGCCTGCATGCCGTGAAGGAGGGCCTCCTACTTTGTCGTGTTGTTTGTGCATGGCTTGAAGTTGAGGTGGAGCAAGTAGCGAAGCTTGTCTCCCTTGGGGGAGGTCAGTCTGACCCTAGCCCCGGCGCCATCGGTGTTCTTAGACCCATCGAAGTGGAGCGACCAGTAGTGGAGGTATGGGAGCTTCACCGGCTGCTATGCTTCTTCCCAGTCTACGAGGAAATCAGCCAAGGCTTGCGACTTGATCACTTTCCGGGGCTCGTACTTGAAGTTGTGGACGCCGATTTCGACGGCCCACTTGGTGACTCTCCTAGTTGCCTCGCGATTGCGTATTATGTCCTGCAGTGGCGCGGAGGAGATGATCGTGATTGGGTGCTCCTGGAAGTAGTGTGGGAGTCGTCGTTGGGCTCGGAATACCGCGTATACTAGTTTATGGTACTGCGGGTAGCACTGTCTTGAGTCCATCAGGACTTCGCTGATGTAGTAGACGGGGCGCTGTACGGAGTGTTCCTTGCCCTCCTCTGGTCGTTTGACGACCATCACTGCACTGACGACTTGAGTGGAGGCTGCCACATAGAGGAGCATTGGCTCTTTGTCGATTGGGGCAGCTAGTAGTGGAGCCGCGAGTAGCACTTCCTTGAGTGCTTTGAGTGTCTTGTCTACCTCCACGTCCCATTGGAACGTGGGGTTCTTGCGCATCAGGCGGTAGAGGGGCATTGCCTTCTCACCGAGCCGAGGGATGAGGCGACTGAGAGCCTCGGCTGGCCCGACCAACTTCTAGACGTCACGCAGGCACTCGGGTTTCCCGAGTCGCGCGATGGTGCCTATCTTGGTGGGGTTGGCCTCGATGCCTCGTTTGGAGACCACGTACTCCAGGAGTTATCTAGTGGGGACACCGAAGGTGCATTTCCCTTGGTTGAGCTTGATGTTGTACCTCTGCAGGTTTGTGAAGGATTCGGCCAGGTCGGCGAGCAGGTCGTCCTGGCGGGTGGATTTTACCACTACATCGTTGACATAGACATGTATGTTGTGGCCAATTTGGCTCGCGAGGCATTCCCTGCATGCACCTTTGGTAGGTTGTGCCGGTGTTCTTGAGGCCGAACGTCATGGTCGTGTAGCAGAAGGCGCCGAATGGTGTGATGAACACCGTCTTCTCCTCATCCTCGACTGCCATTTTGATCTGGTTGTAGCCAGAATACGCGTCAAGGAAGCACAGTGACTCTGATCCCGTGGTCGAGTCGATGATCTGATCGATGCGTGGTAGGACAAACTCCTCCTTTGGGCAGGTGCTATTGAGGTTGGTGTAATCGATACACATTCTCCTCGTGTTGTTCTTTTTCAGAACCAGGACTAGATTTGCCAGCCACTTGGAGTATTTGATTAGACGAATGAAGCCTGCGGCTAGCAGGCACTGTACTTCTTCGGCGATTGCTCGGCGGCGCTCTTCATTGAAGGGCCGCAGCGACTGCTTTACTGGTCGCACTTTGGGGTCGGCGTTGAGTTTGTGCTCAGCGAGTTCCCTCGAGACACCGGGTATGTCAGATGGTTTCCATGCGAAGATGTCGCGATTCTCATGGAGGAACTCGATGAGCGCGCTTTCCTATGCGGGGCTCATGTGTGCCCCAATGATGACCGTCTGGCTGGAGTCGCCCGGGATGAGCTCGACGGTGTGGGTGTGCGTGGTCGCCTCGAATGTGGAGCTCGCGGCGGTTGGCTTCTTCAGGATGGTGGGGTCGTCCTTGTTGATGTTGCCCGCGTATTTCATGAGCTCCTCTATGTGGTTAGTCTCCACGGCGATGACGGTGTCAGCGAATTCAACACCTTTGTCTTTGCATTCCACGGACATATCAGGGTCGCCGTGGACGGTGATGATGGCGCTTGGCCCTGGAAGCTTCATCATGTTGTAGGCGTAATGGGGGGCCGCCATGAATTTGGCGAACGTTTGGCGTCCCAGGACGCAATGGTAGGGGCTGCAGAAGTTCACCAGCTCGAACTCAATCCACTCTGTGCGGTAGTTTGCTGGTGTGCCGAAGGTGACTGGTAGGGTTACTTTTCCGATCGGGTACGCCTTCCAGCCAGGGACGATGCCATGGAAGGTTGTCAGGGTCGGCTTTATTGCTGATTCTGGGAGCTGGAGCCTCTTGAACATGTCCAGGTACATGATGTTGATGGAGCTCCCGCTGTCCATCAGTGTCTTGGGTAGCCAGTAGTCGGCCACTTTGGGCCTGACTACCAGGGCGACTCGCCCTGGGTACTTGATCTTTGGTGTGTGGTCTTGGCGACTCCAGGTGATGCTTTGCTCAGACCAATTGAGGAAGTGGGGAATATCAACCTGTGTCATTGACAGCGACTGTGCGGGCGAGCACTTTCCTCTCTCGCTTGGTGTCGAGCCCGGTGAAGGTGTGGAGTGATCCGATGGTGTTGCCGAAGCCGTCGGCGTTTCCGTTATCCCGTGGCTGGTTGTTGTTGGGGTTGTCTTGTGCCCGCCTTGCTTTTTCAATCTCCTTGAGGGAGTGGTAGTCAGCGGTAGTGTGGGTGGCGGGCTTGCCCTCCCTGCTGTGGTAGACGCAGGGTTGGTTGAGTAGGGCGGCGGTGTCGAATTTCGGCCTCGTCGTGTTGTTGGCGTGGTAGTTTCCACTGTCGCGGTAGTTTCCTCCGTCGCGGCGGAAGTTCTTCAGGTCGTGTTGGCCATAGCCGGCATAGGCAACGAAGTCGACTCTCCCATCACCGCGGCGCTTGCCGGTGATGCGAGTGTTGCTGTAGCGCATATCACGCTGCCGCCCGCTATCGTGGGCGCTGACGCAGCGTCTTCCCCCTGACTCGTCGTCGGAGTCCTGGTTGGGGTCCTCCTTGGTGTAGCGCTTGGCGATCTCGAGGAGGTCAGGTATGTTGTCGAGCATCCGATGGACCCTCTTGATCTTGGCGACCAAGGGTTCATACCGGCACGCATTCTTGAAGCAGTGTATTGCCGTGTCCGGGTGGATGCGGGAGGCGTTGATCCATAGCTCCCGCCACCTTTGGATCCAGTGGCGGGTCGACTCGCGTTGTCCCTGGATGCATCGTTCCAGGTCCTCGATGGTGGTGGCGCGGGTGTAGGAGCCTTCAAAGTGCCTGACGAAGGCATCCCGCATCTCCTCCCACGAGTCGATGCTGTCGGCAGGGAGGGTGTTGATCCATTGCCAGGTCGCACCCTCCATCATCAGGGGGAGGTAGCAAGCGGCTAGCAGGTCGGTGTGGCCAGCGATTTCCATCGCCATGAGGTATGTGTCCAGCCAGACCACTGGATCATACGTCGGATCGTACTTTAAGATCTCCTTGGGCGCCTTGAAGTTGGCGGGGTACTTCTCTCTTTGGATCATAGGTCTGAAGCACTGGGGGCCGACTCGGCTGAGCGAGCCCCTTGGTTCAGGGTCGTCGTGGTTAGTGAGGGTGTGCCTCAAGTCGTTGGGCTGGCGCGCCCGCCAAGCCTAGTTGTTGACTATGTGCATTCGGGCATCGATGGGTTGCCCATTGGCGGTGACCGTGTTGTTCACCGGTCGCGGCTCGTTGGTCGAGAGAACGGGGTTGGCGGCCGGTGGCTGGTTTGCCAGGGGCTGTGGTGGTGGGCAGGTCACGGCATTGGCGATGGTTGGGTGACCGCTTGAGGCTGCCCTGCTTGCCAAGGAGGGGGAATACATCCACCCCCGCGGGTCGACTCCTGCGGCTTGCTGCTCGACGGCCCTGATGAGTAGGGCCTTGGCGTACCGGATCTACATCACGCCTTCTCCTTGGACGTCGAGGTTTGTGACTGCGGTGTCGACCGCGACAACATTGTCCATCGGGGTGGAGTATAGTGGGAGTCCGTTGGCGTCACGGGCCTATGGCGAGATTATGATCCGCGGCTGGTCCGGCGGGGGTGCGCGACCAATGGGTGGTGGCGGGGCCCCAGTCGCCGGTGCGCTGGGTGGTGGTCGATTGCTGCCGCCTGGTGGTGCGTTCTCGTAGTACTCGCGTTCAGCCGCGCGTGCAGGGTCGCTCTCGTCATTGAAGTTTAGGACGCGGCCTTGGACGTTGGAGTTTAGGCGGGTCCTGATGCGGCACTGGTGATAGAGCGACAACTCCTGCGCCGTTGCTCGCTCGAGGCAGAATTTCTCGCACTCGGCTAGCTCCTTGCGCTGCGCCTCCTCTAGTCACAGGCGGGCTTCCTCCACCTCCATGGCCGTCGCGGTTGGAGGGATTGGTGTGGAGAATGGATCTGGCGGGGCAACCGTGCTACCCGCCATGTAGTTCGCGTTAAAGCTATTAGATCTAGCGTGGAAGTCCTCGGGGGCCTCCGAGCCAGAGTCGGAATCGAAGATCCCAAGGATTGAGGAGTCCTCGAAGTCCTCAGGGCTGGAGACCCGCGTGATGGAGTCCTCCCGTGATGATGCGGTAATGGATCCGTCGACCGAGGCAGGGGTCATGGAGTCGGTGTCGTCATGGAGGGCCGTGTCGCCCGCAGCGGTGTTGGTCTCGGCCGCGTTGCTGGCGGCCAAGTCGTACTCGGAGGCGAGGCTCCTGATGGATCGGACCTGCTCCTCCGAGAGCAGATCGCGGCGTGGCGGTGATCCACCGACGATCACCGTCGACGTGGGTTCGAATGTGCCGGTGAAGCCGACGAACAGGTTGATGGAGACAACCGGCATTATCGCGTTGTGGGTGACCAGGCGCGACGCGAGGATGTAGCTGCTGGGCAGGATCTGTAAGATCCCGCCGATTGTGATCATGTGGCCGGTGGCGATCGGCCGGTCGATCGGCGAGTAGGGTCTCGCCGCAGAACTCAGGCCAGTCCGACTAGGCCCCACGGTGGGCGCCACTATCGTGGAAATGGCCACGGTAGTCGCTGCAGTAGGCAGGGATTGGTAGAATCGGGGGTGAGAGTTGGCGGCCATCTGCGGTGCGAGTTGGGGGCGGATGCACATGGGTTTACCCAGGTTCGCCCCCCTGGAGGGTAAAGAGGTACTCCTGCTAGATTAGATTGATGGAGAGCGAGTTACAGGGGTGGTGAGCTCGGCGTCTAAATAGCGAGTCGCTCGGAGGGGTGTATGATGGAACCAGAGTACCCTAGGGAGGTTTATATAGGAGGCACCTCGCCAGGTTTAAAATTTACAACCGAACAAGATATGGATTCGGAGGCTTTGACCTAATCTGACTGGGCTTTGAGTACGCTTCTGGGCCTCCAGTCTCCAATCGCCATGCCTTCTCCTCAGTCGCATTCCAGTCGCCGTCCTGCAGGCCCACTCACCAGGCCTTTGACCCAATTGAAACGTCCTACTAGGCATACCCCATTTGGCATATCCCCATCAGTGGAGCCACGCCGGCCTTCAGCTTCTCGTTGCAAAGATAAACTTGTTCAAGAAGCTAGGAGTACTTGATTTCCTTGGCTTCTTGTGCCTCTTCCTCGGCGGTGATTTTCCGACTCTCCAAACATTGCTGAGCCAGCCTTTGGATCTCTTCCGTGGTTTTCTGAGTAATGCCAAGTTTGTCAATACCCGGATTGCTGAGAAGGTTATCGGCGAAAACCTCTGCCGAGGGATCATTACCCTTTACGGGTTCACCCTTATCAACTACCGAGTCACCCATGGTGACGTCGGTCTGTGAACCAGGGTTCGTTGGCTCAGAATGCTGAGCCGGATCTTCTACGACGGACAGAGATGGAGGAAGATCCGATGTTGTAGAAGGCTGTGGGACAGGAGTCGGAGGCGATGTGGCAGTATAAGTCAAATTTAACTTTGACTCGCGCAGGGGCTTTGAGAGCCTCCTTTCCCCTTGCCCTTGGTGAGGTATTTAGCTCCGAGGAGGTAATAGAACAAAGATTGTTACACTTCAGAAAGAATGAGAAATAAAATAACAGACACCTTGTGAGGAAAGTTACCTCTTCACAATGGGCACTTCTTTTGTGGCGATAGACATTGTTGGAGTCTTACGCTTTCGGGTAAGCACTTCCGGCAGTGGAACCAATTCTCCATCGTCCTGAGATAACTCGGGAGGATATCCCTCGAGAGGAGCAAGCTTCGACTCGGGGAGGTCAGCAAGCTGAAAAGAAGAAATATCTCAGTATTGCAAAAATACACAACAATGTATGGATGAACACATAATTCGAGTGATTGCTGGAAAACTTACTGGTGTCACGGTATCGTCAACCGTATGCATGTCCAAGGACACCTCCGGGATCTTCCTCTCGATCCGCTCCCTAATCAACCATTTGATATGGGACTCATAGTCCTTGTCTGAGTAAGGAATGGAGCAGATCCGGAGAGAGTCCGTCTTACTCTTGGAGAGGCTGGATCCTTTCAGACCCTTATACTTCATCATATATTCGATCCGCATCTTTGCAAGAAGCAGATCATTAGTGAGAGTCAAAGGATCTGCGTCCGGGGACTCTTGGGGCATGGTGGCACCATCAACGAAAACCGGCAAAGCAGTTGCTTTACCGGGAGCCGGTCTGTCCTTATGATAAAAGAACATGGACGACCATTGTTTCACCGACTCGCTAGCCTCAATCCTAGGATAGATTCGCTCTCTCCTAACATAAAAGCTAAGAGTTCTGGTAATGTAAGGATTACCGGCGGTGATAGAATTTCTTTAGGTATGGATGTAATACCGGAAAAGAATAAGACTCGGCCTAATACCAAGATGCCCCTCACACAAAGATGCATTAGCGCTCATCTCTAAAAGAGAGTTGGGGGAGATGGAGTTGCACTCTGTAATGATCTATGACCTCAGAAAAGAAATATGAGGGAGGAAAGCTCAAAACCTCTGTTGAGGTGGGTGCCGAAATGCACTCGCTCGTCGGTGTTGGGGGTGAGGATGGTTTGTCCGAAGCCGCTCCGCCAGTCGTCGGCGTGAGGAGGCCTTCCTTCTCGACGACACAGAGCTTGATGTCAACGAGGATGTAGGGTATCCATACCCCGCAAAACTTCTCTTTATCCGCCGCGGGAGCCGTCGCCGTTGTGGCAGAAGATGAAGCCTCAGCCATTTTTCTGGGTGTCAGTGACCAAGGATGGGCGGTGCTGTGGGATTTGGGGAGGGCAGAAGAAATTTTTCGTAGGAAGCATTGAGGGGAAGGAGAAGGTACTGGAGCTGGTGAAGAGGAAGGGAGAGATCTTGGCCCCTTATATCCTTTGCCTATGCCAAGATTCGTGCAAGCTAAAACAGTAATCGTGCTAGGTGTCATGGAAGGAGTTGGGTAACCTCCTCGCGAGGATTACACTGGCTCGATCTCCGCGCATGCATTAAAACGACGCCTCGGTTCCGTGAAAGGAGTAAACACCAATAGTCATGCTGACAGGAATGTCTGTCAGTGACGTGACTTGAACTTGATGTCAGGTTAAGTCAGAGGCCAAGTTTCAGCTTAGTTTGAATTTCAAGTTGGAAACCCAAATAATGTACTTATATGTCTGACTTATTTTAAGACCCGGATCCTATCCTTTCTTTTGAAGTTTTAGGAACCCTTCAAGATTCTGCAAGCCGAAGATGAATCAAGCTAGACGATGGTGAAAACCGACTCTAGATCTTGGAGTCTTCCAGGGGCTGCTGTTGGGGATATACTTTCTGGATATCCTCACTGTGCCTCACTGACTAGGGTGGCCCACTTCGGGTTAGAGCTTTTCTTCACGGGCGACCCAGTCAGGGGGAAGAGACGGAGTCCAGTCCGGCCATGGGAATGCCCAGAAGACTTACCGACATAGTCTTATAGTGTTACTTGGAGTTCAAGATGTACTCTATAACCGACTCTTAGTCGTAGCCGGATAGGTCTCTCCTATAAACCCTAGGCCGGATATCTATATAAGTCATCCTAGGTCAAGCCTTTAGTCTACAATAGTCTACAATCTCAACTCACACAAGCGAAACCCTTGTAACCCGTAGTACTGGATTGCTAGCAGGAGTAGGATCAATCCAAAGCCGGCAGATTCGAACCTGGGTAAACTTGTGTGCTCACCGTCCCGGAATACCGTACGTCTCACACCCCTCTCTTCCGCATGCGTAGAGGACCCCCTCATGGCGTACTTGTCATCAATCCGACGACACAAGCTCTTGGGCTTGTTTATCTTGGTTTCTTGGCACCCTAGATGGTTGTGTGGAGTTGTGGTGTGTTCTTGAGGCCTCCAATTGAGTTGTGGAGTTTCCTCAAGATTGTGGCCTGTTGTGGCCTTGTGGAGCCTTTATGGCGTTTCTTGGGAGCCCTCCAATTGAGTTGTGGAGATTTCCCCAAGCCATGTATGGGTTCGGTCACCGCCCTCAAGTGTGCCATAGTGGAACGTGAGTATGCCTTTGTGGCGAGCTCACGGGAGAATAGGGTGAGCCTTTTGTGGAAGCGGTGAGTTGCGTGCCTTCGCATATTGGGGTGAGGCCTTGTGTGGCGTTGGGTGAGCATCGAGCCACCACACCCCAAGGTGAGCCATTGTGGGGTTTGAAGTACATTGCGCCATCGCACCTCTCCAACAGAGACGTGGCTTCTTTGGAAGTGAACTTCGGGAAACAAATCATCGTCTCCGCATCCATCGGTTATCTCTCAACCGAGCCCTTTACTTATGCAATTTACATTGTGATAGCCATCGTGCTTGAAGTATTATATCTTGTTATCACCTTGTTGCTTGTCTTGCTTAGCATAGGTTGTTGGTGCACTTAGTTGAACCTAGTGGATATAGGTTTTGGCTTGATAGATTAAATATTAGTTTTATTCCACATTTATTAGATCCTAAATCGTAATAATTTTAAAACACCTATTCACCCCCCTCAAGGCGACGTCCCTTTCCCTTTCAATTGTGCCACCGCAAAGGCAACTGAGAGAAAGAGAGGGAATAGTTCTGTAAGGAAAACTGCCTTATAGAATATCTTATTGGTGTGTTTTAATCCCTCCCATGCCTTTATATAGGTGGAGGGACGTGTACCCTCCCCTTTGGGTGTCCCATGTGGGACTAAAGATTAAAAGGAAACAGGTAAAAAGAGGGCAGTAGCCGGCTGGGCCTGGGGCACCCAGCCCAACAACCGGCACAACAGCCTGGCTGGATCCTAGGTGGGCCAGCACCTCGGCCTCGGCCCAGCCAGCCAGCACAGCGGCCAGGCGACCCAGGTGGGCTGGCCTGCGTGCTTGGCAGTAGCCTGGCAAGGCATCCCAGGTCGGCCGACTGCTTGGCGTGACCTAGCTCACCCGCTAGCGATAGTGGTGGTCTGCCCGGGTGGGCCGGCTTGCCCCACGCGACCCGCCTGGCAGGACGGTGTCTAGGGCGGCCTATAGCGCTTGCTACTCGTGTGCGGTGCACATTATCTACCATACGCTTGCTTGGGCCATTCAGGCGGCCCAGCAGCACATCCTTTGTTGTTTTTCTGCCTTTTTGCTGTCCCATTTTTAGGTGACATTCTCCTGGGCCATTTCCCTATGAGGTTTTAGCCTAATGAGGAAGTTGCCTTATAAATTAAAATTTAAATATTTATTTAATATAATTTAATTCACAATTAACATATAATAAATGCATATTATAAATTGCGATTTATCTAAAACTCCTTTCGGCCTTTTCCTTTCCTTCTTTCTCCGAACAACTTTCGATCTCTCCTGAACGACTCTAATTTCTCTCCCTTATGTGATTCCATTTCACAGGAGGATCTCCAAGCGTCGTAGTGCCCTTAAGCGTGTTTCCCTATGGTTTGGGAATGTCATAGACATGATCTCGATCAATGGTCAACAACAAGAACAGGATGCCCATGTTGACCCCTATGCACTCCACGAATCACCATCATGTCGAACCTTAAACGATATGTCCAATTCCCTTTATTATGTGATACAGGACTTGTCCGAGATCTGATCATCGGTATCAAGATACCTTGTTCAATCTCATTTCTAACAAGTACTATTTTACTTGTTCCCGTGAAATTCCATCCCCATGACCTAGTCATACGCTGCGCATCTTATGGATGTGATTCACCGACTGGGCCCGATATATCTTCCCATCACACAGGAGAAAAAATCCCTATCTTGATGCATAGGCCTCAACCTGCTCCTTTGGACTACCCAACATGCACCTTTATGGTCACCGAGTCATGGATATGACGGTCGATGCAGTCAAAGCAATCTTTCGATAACAGTGATTAATATGATCTCACAGTCTAAGGATTACGACACTCTATTTCTGACAATTACAATGTGAACTAAGTGACATGATCTTGTTGCAACAATCATTGGTGGGAAATGTCCATCACATCATCCCAGATTATATGACTTCATTATCAGCTGGCTCTAATAGCACATGATCAGGAAACCTCGATCATCAACTGCCTAATGAACTAGTTGAATAGCGGCTACTAGGGACATGGGTTTGTTTATATATCACACCTGTATCAATTTTTCTGCTTGATACAGTTATAACATGATATACAAATATTATGAACTAATGAGATATGCCAATAAACCCCTTTATTATTTGCCTCTAGGGCATATCTCCTTCAGGAGTGTCAATAGTGACTGTCTATTTCTTCAACTAAGTGTCTAAGTCTATTGTTAGTGAGGCTCTGATGTCCCACTGATCTTACTATGCTAGTTAGTTTGCTTGATACTAATTCTTACATCAATAGAATAAATACTGTTAAGTTTCGTTAACTATATCCTATGATCTGTTAGGCTAATTTTTATCTGTCAGTACATGTGGTACTAGTGTTGGTTGATTACTTACAATTTGTTCTTCTTATCATTTTGGTCAAAATCTACAACTCAAACGTTGTACTTAAGTTTGATCTTAATTCTGTAGTTGCTTGTACTAATTGTTTTGTAGCTCTATTTGTTACAGTTACACTAATATACACGTGTTTTCTTTTGTTTGTATGCATTAGTTGTTTACTGAACTTGGTTTGATGATTACTGTAAGTGTGTTTGATTCATTAATGTTATTTATCCATGTAGGTTTACTATATAGGAATCTTTCTTTATATCTATATTTTCATCCTTAAGGCCAATCCTATGATATATCCTAGGGATGAGAGGCTAGATATGAAGTTTATATTCTTGATTACTATGACTGTGCTAGCACAATTATGTTGGCATGGAATATGTGGTGTTCTCTGGTAATGGAGGTGCACGGGTGCTAGCCATAATTGCACTAGGTTGCTACCTAAACACACTCTCTCTTTTCTATTCCTATCCTAAAGTTTTAGTCATAAACCTTTCAAGATTCAAAAGTATTAGTATGGAAGATCCGGTGTTGTTCTTCCCTTCCTGGCTTCTGTTCTTGCTTGATTCCTTCTCTCAGATCCCTCTCTCTAAGTGTGGTTTCTGGTTTGTTCCTCCCCCCAACCACTGGTCTGAGGGTCTTTCTTAGGATCCCTGCTTTGAGGATTATGATTTCTAAGCTAGGTCCTATTTATAGTGTTCTAGGGATCATATGCTGATGGAACCTCATTGTTTGCATGTAGTGAGTAAGATTCTTATACCACCTCTCTAGATTGGTTTCTAGTTGGAATTTATATGATAGCATGGGTTATAGTCGGTTTTCTCATATGCCATTTTAGTCATGAGGTTTAAGGGCTATTTTAGTCATTTGTTTGCTTACTTTGTCTTTTGACAAGTGGGATTTATTCTTACTTAACTTTGTAACCTTTCCTGGGAATTTAATTTATTTAGACTATTATTTGTGGCATCGGTGTATCATGATCTGTGAACTGTCAGTGTTCACTTTTCATGCATCTTGGTTCTTTCCAGAATCCATTTAGTTGAGGTTAACTTATTGGGAATATTCCTAAGAGGCAGTAATAAAGCTGCTAATTATATTCAGTGTTCATGATACGTGTTTATTCTCCATGCTATAATTGTATGAATCGGATACTGAATACATGTGTGGATATATAAACAACAAAGAGTCCCTATTGAGCTTCCTATGCTACTTCGTTAGTCAAGTGTTGGTTAAGGTTTCCTGACCATGGACATGTAATGTTACTTGATAACGGGATCACGCCATTAGGAGAATGATGTGATGGACAGACCCAATTATAAGCATAGCTTTTGATCGTGTAACTTAGTTTGATTATCATCTCTTTTGTATATGTGAAGTATTATTTCCTTAGACCATGAGATTGTATCACTCCCTGGTATCGGAGGAATACTTTGTGGATATCAAACTTCACTTTGTAACTAGGTGAATATAAAGGTGGTTTTCAGGTATCTGCAATGGTTCTTGTTGTTCCTCCATGTGACAAACAGATATCTCTAGGCCCTGTCGATAGTTTAGCATCCTAAAGCTTGCAAGCATGTGAGTAATGTGTTTAGTCACGGAGGATCCTATACCACATAACGAGTAAAGAGAACTTGCCGGTAGAAATATTGAACTAGGTATGCCGATACGGAATCTCGGGCAGGTAATATATCATCGGACAAAGGGAATCGAATACCGGATTAATTGAATCCTTGACATCGTGGTTCAACCGGTAAACTAAATTTAATGAATATGTAGGAACCACAATGGACATCCCTGGTCCTGCTACTAGTTATTGATCGGAGAGGTGTCTCAATCATGTCTGCATGTTCTCAAACCGGTAGGGTCACACACTTTATGCTTCGGTGCCACTAGGTTTCATCGAGATGATAGATTGTGTAAACGAATGGTGTTTCAGAGACTCGGATGGGATCATGTATATCACAAGGAGTTCTGGAATGGTCCGGAGGAATAGAATAAGTATATGGGTGTTAGTTTTGGGTTTCAGGATAATATTCAATGTTATTGGTTTTGATGTTGGGAAGGTTCTAGAAGCTTTGAGAAGTTTCTGTAAGGGTGCAACCCATATAGAGGGGTGTATGGGCCTTGAGGGAGGGGTGCCTAGCCTACATGGGCCAAGACGCCTAGCCTTCCTAGCTCATGCGCCCCTCCCTTCCCCAAAACCCTAGCCGCCCCAAACCCTAGGGGGAAGAGGGGAGGGTTTCCCCTCCCTGCCGCTGCCCCTCCCTTGTAGGAGGGGCTATGGCTGGCCTCTCCTCCCCTGGGCCTATATAAAGGGAGGGGGTGTGGAGGCGCCATACACACAAGTCCTGGCCACCGCCACCTACTCTCTTTGTCTCTCTCTCCCTTCCTCCTTCCATAGTTGGCTTAGCGAAGCTCTGCTGCTCTCATACACCATAGCTGACACAATGTTGTGTTATTGAATCTCACGAAGCTCTTCTCCCTAGCTTATGGGATCAAGGAGGAGGAGACCTCACCAAGTTGGAACGTGTGGATACCACAGAGGTGCTGCCGGAAAATACGACTTCATCATTCTAAATAGACGCACATGTACGCATACATAATCCACAATCCCTCGATCATTTAAACGCTCATGTAACTTCAAGGGTAAGTAGATATGATATAATCTCTCATTACTAGCATCTTGTAGATCAGATCTTATTGGGTTTCTTCTACTCTTCTGTAGGAATTTTTTGTATTCCATGGAACGAACCCATGAGAACTATTTTTATCTGTTGCCATTCTTACTTGTAATTAGTGTTTAGTTTGGTTCCTAAGTTGGTCTTATGGCTACTATTCCTATATATGTTCATATGGATTTTCTTTAAGTTGTTGGCTATCTCTGGATAAACAATACATCCTTGTATTGATAATACTCTTACTATTGCTCACTGTCACTTGTCTTGCTACTATTGTTCTTCTCAGCGTTGTTCACTGGCTATATCTTTCCAGCTGTTGTTCTTTCTCTTAGTTGCCTATACCTCAACTACAATGTCTAGGACAAGTTCCTGAGACTTGTATTTGTATTCTACAACAAAGGATTCACCTTACAGTGGATCCTACATTATAACCATCACAAACTTTGTTTCCGGTGTGGTGTCTTTGCAGGTCAAGATGGGCTAGAAGATTGAGAAGAGCAAGATCAAGATGGGAATACTAGCATAGTTTAGGTTTTGATTTTTCTTTCCTTTTCTTTTATAGCTTGTATTAGCATCATATCCTTTCTTGTAATCTTTTTAGTGAATTCTAAATGTAATAAACCTTGTATCCATTTTATAATGAATACATAATACTTTATGAGATTTGTCACTCTTTCCTTATATTTTTCTAACTTCTATTTATTTTCTTATGTGTATTTGTATTTCAATTAAAGTTTGAATTATTCAAACCTCAATTTTGAATTCAAGTTGACTATATTAGTTCTTGAATCTTTATACTTGAGTGTAAGTGTATTTGAGTCTTTGAACTCAAATTTTAAATGTGTGTAAACTCCTAGATTTTGAAATATAAGTTCACTTTAAAATTAAAATTAAATCCTAGTGTTGGCCTAAGTCAAACTTCAACACTAGAGTTCAACTTCAATCCCTTATATTCTCTCAAAAGAAAAGTTTGAATTTTTTCACACTTTCACAAATACATGCTATGCAGTTTCACATATTAAAAATGAAAGGGTATTTTACCCTCTACTATTTTTTGGTTGACAATGACATCATAGTTAGATCGCACTAATGCTACCTACTAGTGTCTTTAAACAGGTTTTAGTGTGATGGTGTGTTGGAAGATCGTTCGAGACCCCCCATTTTGATAACGAAGATATGTACCGGAGTTTTGCTTTTTATATGTAACCTGAGTATTTAGGAAATCCACACTATTAAGAGGGGTTATCTCGATGAGCTTGTTGGGAATGAATTACTAAGCCATATACACATCCCATACACCCACTTGTCCCATCACAAAAGAGAGAGGAGAGGGAGATCTACCTTTTCGTAGATTTTCTGCACAGTCGGTCTTGAATCTGGTTCAACCGGGTCCCAGACCGGGTGGTCCGGTACCAACACCAGAATACCGGGTTCCAAACCGCAATTGTAGGTTTTATATACTGAGTCTCTAGGTTGCGAACAGAGAGAAACCCGGTCTAGATTCCGGTCTTCTGGGCTAGGAACCTAGACGTCCGATGTGTGGGCTGGTTAAACCGAACTTAAAACCAGGTTTTGTCAGTTTTTCTCTAAACGGCTAGATTTCTCCCTTGGGTATAAATACCTCTTCTTCCACCTTGAGCAGGTTAGGCATTCAGTTCATATTCATCCTTGAAGCTCTCTCTCTCCATTGTTGAAACACAATTCCTTGAGGATCTCCCATTCTACGCAACCAATTCTAAATCCATTTAGTAGAAAGCAAAAGGAGGTCCTGATCTACGTTTCCACCAAGCCAAAGTTCATTCCCCCTTGAGTTCATCGAGTTAGCTTATTACTCTTGGGTTTGTGGGAAACCCTAGGCGGCTAGGGTCGCCCAGAGGCATTCAGCTTGTGATTTGCTCCGTGGAAAGTTTGTGAGGGTTTGGAGACTACCTTAAAGTCTACCACGAGTAAGTGAGCTATTTCTTCATGGGGTAGACTCGGAGAAGAATGTGAGCCTTCGTGGCATTGGGGAATCCTTCGTGGAACCTCACACATATCCAACATGATGTAGCCCCCTTCCCAAAGGTGGTGAACATGGGAATACATCTTCGTCTTTGTGTGCTTCGGTTATTCCTTAACCAATCTCTTACCTGTGTTGTTTACTTTGTGATAGCCTTCGTGCTTGAAGTATCTTGTATCAACATCTAGGTTGTCTCACCTAGTTTGCATTTATGCACACTTATATTCTGCAAAGCCTAAAACTTGCAAAAGATTACAAAGAATTTTGTAGATACCTATTCCCCCCTCTAGGTAGACCATCTTACAGTTTCAATTAGTATCAGAGCCAAGGGCTCTTCTAAGGGCTTTACCGCCTAAGAGGAAAGATGGTTTTCTCCAATGATGAGGAGGACAAGACTTATTCGATCAAGGAGATTCGTGAACTCTTTGCCAAACGGTCCCTTGAAAAGGCCAACGCAGATTCTGATCTCCTTGCTCGAATAAGTTTCCTTGAAGGACGTTTTACGGGGATGGGTGAGGGGGTCATGCTTGCTTGACCTTCGGTAGTACCTCATGGGAGGCCGATGGACACTGGTAAGGAGGCCGTGAACGAGTCCTCTAGTGAGAGTGACCCGGTGAAAGCCTCCATGCCTCCTAATACATTTCCATATATATATATCCTAAACAAAAGAACATCATGCATCATATTAATGGTTCCGGTCCAGCACCTCTTTATGATGGAACTCACTTCTCTCATTGGAAATCTTCTATGGAATCTCATCTTCGTAGCTGCAGTGTGGAGCTTTGGGAGATTGTGGGCAAGGGCTTCTATCCACAAGATCCCAACAATGTCACTCTGGGATAATACTATGACCGTCAACTAAATGCAACATCATGTGACAAGATAAGGAGTGCCATTCACCACACTCTCCATGATCAAGTTAGCAAGATCCCCACCGGAAAGGAGCTTTGGGAGAGGATTTTGATTCTCCAAGAGGGAACATCCCTTATCCAAAAGTCCAAGTTTGAAGCTGCCAAGTCAGAGATGAACATGTTCATGAACAACGATGGTGAGTCCATCGCAGAAGCATACAAGAGACTTGTTGCCCTCCATGTGAAGATTGATGGTCTTGGCTATGATAAGTATGATGATGGGTTCAGCCTGAATGATGAGCTCATCAAGTCCAAGATTGTCTCCATGATCGTAGCCACTGATAAGAAGCTTGTTGTGAACTTGCAACTCCTAGAATCAGCTAGCAACTTCTCTCCCGATGATCTAGTATCATATCTTGTTGCCACAGATAACTTGGTGGATGAAGGACAAAATATCAAGGAGATAAACCGTGCTATTGGGTCTTCTCACTCCCTAGCATTGAAGGCCAATCATGTGCAAGAAAGTGTTGCAAGTTAAGAAGAGAGTGATAGTGATGGAGCTGACGACATGCTCTCTCAACTTGCACTCTTCACCATGAACTTGAAGTTCCGGAGAAGAAGAGGTTCAACTAGAACAAGTGAGAAGAGGACTTGCTACAATTGTGATGAGTCAGATCACTTTTCTAACAAGTTCCCATATGAGAAGAGACTTGATAAGCACAAGTATGAAGAAGGCGCCAAGCTAAGATTGAAGCCAAACCCCATCAACGAGAGCTACAAGAGGAACAATAAGCGTGATGGCAAAGGCTTCCTAGGCCAATAATACTTGGCCGGTGCGGAGAGTGAAGATGAGGATAAGGTTGTGGGAGTGGCCGGTTTGGCTTTTGCCGAACCAGGGTCACTCTTCACATACGACTAGACCGAGGACTATGTTGATGACTCCATCACTCCCAAGGTCGTCGGTACTTGCCTTATGGCATGAACCTCCAAGGACACATGCGATGAGGAGAGTGAGGACGAGGAGGAGGTGTTTGGTGAGCCTAGTTTTTTTACACCAAACCCGGGTCACTACTCACCTACGACTACACCAAGGACTACATCGACGATTCTCCTACTCCCAAGGTCATCGGCTCTTGCCTTATGGCAAGGAGCACCAAGGTGATCGCTTCTCCTCCATCTCTCACTAGCACCTTGGATGATCATGTTAGTACCAATTATAGTGACAATGATGAATTTGATGAAAACTATATACAAGAAATGTGTAAAATCATGAAGTCTCTTCCTAGAAATGCTCGTGCTAGATTCAAGCAATTAATGGACCTTGTCAACTCACGTGACGAGACCATTGATAGCTTGAAATCTCATATTGATGATGAGAAACAGAGATTCAACCTCCTTGAGCAAGATCTAAGCAAGGAAGAGAACATTACGTCACTTCTTAACGAACAAATTGATATTTATGAACTAGATAAGGAAAAGGATGTGGATACCCTAGATAGAGCTATCACCTTGTCCCAAGATCTTGATACTTCAAATAAATAACTTGAGATTTCTCATGCTTCTCTCACCAATGACCTTGAGGACCTTGAGAAAGCTAATTTGCTTGTCAAGCGTGAGCTCATAAAACTTGGGGAGAATCATGATCAACTTCAAGTGTCCTATGAAAAGGCTCTTGGTACATTGAAGGATCCAAGTATTGTTGAGAATATTACTTGTGCTTCTAACTCTACCTTTGATAAAGCTTATCTCCTTGAGGAGAACAAGAAGTTGAAGGAACAACTTGAGAAGGAGCGTCTAAAACCTACCTCTAAGGGCAAGATTCTTGATGAGATTCTTGCTCACCAAACGATGAGAGATCCGAGGCAAGGTATGGGGTTTGACCCCAAGAACAACAAGAATGGTGCCAACCCACCTAAGAAGATAAACTTTGTGCATGAAGGGAACAATGTGGTTGACCAAGTAAATAATAATGTTGTGAATGGGGAGCCACAAGGGGCAATCCCAATCACAAGTTTGCGGGAAAATCTAATCCATCCTATGTGCTATGTAAGGGCACCCAAGGAGATGTGTATGCCAAATATGTTGACCCTTGCAATGGTTATGCTTATAGGTGGTACTCAATTTGGGTACCAAAATATCTTGTTGCTAATGATAGGGGACCCATTACTCAATGGGTTCCTAAATCAAAGAATTTATTTTGTAGGGATATGCCTCTGGAGGATTAAAATGGGTGTTTGATAGTGGATGCACCAATCATATGGCCGGAGGTAGAAGTGCGCTTGACCAATTCATTCAACATGTCAATTCAACACAAGCATCACTTTTGGAGACAACTCTAAAGGAAATGCACTAGGTTATGGCAAGTTGGTGGCCTCCAAGGCTTTGACCCTAGAGACCGTCATGCTTGTTGAGAACCTTGGCTATAACTTAATTTTAATTAAACATCTTGTGGATGCCGGTTATGATTCCTATTTTTAGAGAACATTTGTGAAAGTCTTTAGGAGTGAAAATCTCAATTTGGTCCTTATTGGATATGCGGAATATGACCTTTACATGGTCGATCTCTCGCAAGAGAACCAATCTCTTTCCACATGTCTAATGGCCAAGGTTGACGAGGGATGGCTTTGGCTTCACCGCCTTGTCCATGTCAACATGAGAAATCTTAAACAAATACTAAAGGGTGAGCATATTGTTGGACTAACTGGTGTTTCTTTTGAGAAGGATCGTGTGTGTAGTGCTTGCATTTCCGGAAAGCAACACGGGAAGCGTCATCCATCAATATCCAAGGTGGCCACATCAAGACCGTTGGAGATTCTCCATTTGGATCTCTTCGGGCCATCAACATATGACTCTCTTGGTGGAAGAAAGTATGTCCTTGTCATCGTTGATGATTATTCAAGATACACTTGGGTCTTCCTTCTCAAGCCAAAGGATGAGACCTACAAATACTTCATGATCTTCGCCAAGAAAGCTCAACGTACCCATGAAGTGGAGGTCAAGACCATTAGGACCGACAATGGCACCGAATTCAAGAACTACACCATGCAAGAATTTGTTCAAGATGAGGGGATCAAGCATGAATTCGTGGCTCCATATACCCCTCAACAAACTGGATTTGTTGAAAGGAAGAACTGGACTACCATCGAGATGGCAAGAATGATGTTGAGTGAGTTCAAGTCACCCCACAAATTTTAGGGAGAAGCCATCGCTACTGCGGTTCACTACTCAAACCGGCTCTTCCTCTGAGCTCCCTTTGACATGACTCCATACGAGATTCTCACGAAGAACAAGCCCAACATCAACTACTTCTGTGTCTTTGGGTGCAAGTGCCTCGTCAAGAACAAGAAAGAAAAGCTCGGTAAATTCGAATCTAGAACCATAGAGGGTATATTTGTTGGTTATGTGGAAAACTTTCATGCCTATAGATACTACAACAAAACCTATGGTTGTGTTGAAGTATCTTGTGGCGTGGAGTTTTTGGAGGATAATGTCCCCCAAGAGCGGCAAGTTGCTCCATGTGTTGTAGGAGATTATCATTTTGCGGCCCAAAAGTTGGGGTGGCCAGGCAACGCGGTACCCGAGTTCCCTGATATCATCCGCGATGACTATAGTTGGCATGCCAAATACTTAGAGGGTCCTTTTCGGCACGAATTCAACTTTATGTTTCAATTCAAAAATTCAGGCTAACGGCCGTCAAGTTGGGTCCCCCCTGTCAGCTTTCACCGTTATGTCGCTGCCGTCGTCGCTGCCATGTAGGCTTGCAGCGTTGGCGCATGCATCCTTTACGCGTCTACTTCTTCCTCCGGGGCGGCAATCTGTGGTCGTGGCCATGGCGCGGAGCTAGGACTTGGACAAACCTGCTCGGCCCGTTCTCCTCCCCATCCCGAATCGGAGCTCGCCCTCACCATGACCGCACCATTGGCACGGCGCGGGGACGGGAATTCATTCCCGGGTGAGATTTGTACCCATGCCAACCATGCTCGGTCCTGGTGGTCTCCTCTAGAATCCGAGCTCACCGTCACCATGGTCGCACACGCACCAGCCACGACGCCTTCCTCTCCGAACCCCAAAGCCACATCCACCCAGTTCGGCACAATGCCAACAAGGTGAAAATGCATCAAGTTTTCTTCTTGTGATTGTAGAAAAACATGTATGTACCGTGGCCGTAGCATACTCTAACAATGTACACATATATTGTTTACTAGATTTTCATTTGAAATTATTAGCTCTGTGATGACGAAACATAGAGAACCTAAATGGAATGACGATGACGACCATGTTCTGTACTTTGCATTGCATCAACAAGCGCTCACTGACGAAGCAAGTTACCAAGAGAGTGGAGTTCATCAGCCATTGCCAAAAAATATGTGAACAAATCAATGAGCGATTCAATGCAAATAAGCGAAGACAAGCTAGATCCATGTCATCAATCATCAATAGGTGGCACATTCTAGTGATGCGTTCAAATGCGTACACGATGTATCATTTGCTTGAAGTGGTTGTTATCCTGAGCAAAAATGCGTGGTATGCACATTACATTTGTATGTTCTATGGTGCAATTCTGTTGTTATGGGCGTGGAAAGAAAAGCTGGGCTTCACTTAATATTATGCAGTTAGGCCTAACTTAATCTTACACAAATAAGCACAGCTTAGTCTTTACACACATAAGTGTAACTAATGATAAAGATAAAGAACAATGGTTCATCGGATCTGCCAGTATGAGCACTAGGTCCCTGGAGCTGGTAGTATCGTCGGAACGAACCAGAATGCTGTGTTTGGCCGTCTTTCATTCTCCTTCAAATAGTACGACCCCACTGATGAGCCAATTGTAGGCCCCCTCCCCCCAACGTGGATTCGGCTCCAGGTCGGATCTGGAGTGTCAACATGATAGGCGCGTGAGTGTGCAACAAACACACAGTCTACTATCAACACTGGAAGTGCTGGCACCTCAGCAACAACACCAGCATGTTCTTCCTGGACTCCGGCAGCAGCCTCAGCAGGTATTTCGTCAGCTTCACCAGCAACAGCATTAGCAAGTATTTCGTCAGCTTCACCAGCAGCAGCATCACCAAGTATTTCGTCAGCTTCACCAGCAGCAGCATCACCAAGTATTTCGTCAGCTCCACCACCACCACCACCAGCAGCAGCAGGGGCCAGGGCTGCCTGAGCAATTACAGGTTCAACAGCTCCAGGGGCTCCGACAAAGAAAGGGTAGTTGATCCCAAGAAACACATATTGTCCCTTTAGATTGTTGACTCTGCTCCAGACTTGCTCTACTGGGTCTTCGCATGGGCATGCGGACCTCAAGAAAACGTGACATCGCAGCGATGGGTATGAAGAAAGTTGTGTCCCCATATGTTCTATTGTATCACCAACGTTGTTTAGTGCTCCCCTGATATGAATCCACAAGAGTTCATCATGATGTTCCGTGTTGTCTCTGAGAGGTGCCAGGAACCAGCGTCGTGTCCCAAGTTCAGCATCTGCTATTGCATCTTTGATGACCGGAGCTGGAATTATGCGCGGGGCTGCGTGGGTACCTACGTGTTACTAACGGTTAGTAAGCAGAATTTTGAATGGGATTTTACATGCTATATGACACCATGACTCACCCCAAATGGACGGCTCCCAAACACGCACGTCGCCGCTAGGTTCAGTGACCGCATAAATGCGTTGCGGTCTATACGAAGAGCAGTCGTAGGTGAAGACAGCGTCGACATACTTCTCCGGCCGCAGGAAGTCATCGCGCAAGACTGTCCATTCATTGTCTTCTGCACATCTAATGAATGCGATTGCCTTGTCGAACACCGCCAAGAGGTCATACTCCCAGTTCTTTCACGCCCCCTCCCGCGGTCTATGTGGGAGCTGTACCTTCACGAGCTCAAGTTCTGCCATGTTGAACCTGTAAGCGAATTCGGAAATGGGCGGCGGCCACCCACTGTTGAATGCAGTAATGCCGACACCCTTCAAAGATGGCACTGCTAGCCTCTCCGATCTGTAGCAATTTTTTAGAGTCCCAGTACTCTCATCCTGGGATAAAAGGACCAGCCACTCACCGTTGCCACCCACCCAGTTCTGGTCATCTCTCATTTCCGTCTCTTCTTATTCCTTGATATTCACCACTACTGATTCCGACCACTTATCCAGCAGCATCAGTTTTGCTTGAATATTCTGCAGAGTTTGTTGTCAGTTGGTACAATCACCTAGCATGGATTCCATTGGAGATACAATTTGACAACTGGACCTTTATATTAAAGTACACAAAATATCGCCTAAATACGAGTGTCTCCTCAGATATCGCCTAAATTGTGCCTGTGTCACTATGAAGATACTCAATATATGGAGTAGGAGGAGAGCCCCCCCAGAACAAACTCCTGACGATAATCATAATTAAACAGCTCGGGGCATAACAGCCTTAAATCGTCTAATCTGTTTGTTTTTATTTTAGGAAACAGAATATCACCTAGCAGGCATTCCATTGCAAAATCGAAATTGACAACTCGTCTATCACCTAAAGTAAGACTGTGTCACTACGAAAATACCAGAATATCAGGTACGAGCAGAGCTTCCGCTGTACAGAATAGTCTTAAATGGTTCGATTTGTTCAAACCGCGCGTGCACACAACACGTTCAACGAAAGGTACATAGGATTCCGATGAGAGTTCAACACATATGAATCAATGATATGACTGAACGAATAAGCTAGACACTGGAACTTACGTGGCCATCACGGTCGTCTGGCCATTTGCTGTTATTAGGGTAAAGAAGGCCTGGCGTGCCGAACGGTTGTTTGTCCATGTTCCGCATCGTCACGCGGTAGCCAGTGATGCAGCGAGCGAGGCGGCCGGCTGAGATGATGTCCAACTCCGAGGCGATCCTGTGCACGTTCGCGGCGCTGAGGTTCGGCCATCCCCAATCCTCGCGGTACCGGTCGCCCTGGCCATCCGTGTCGTTGTCGCATGCCTTTCGCTTTAGCCTGCTGCTACCCCAAGCTCTACCCATAGCGGCAAATGGAGTCTGGAATCCGGTGGATTAATGGAGGCGTGGTGATGAGGAGGCGGATGGATTCGAGAGGGGGTGGAATCAGGGATGGGGGCAGTTATTCGAGTGGGGAGCGAATCTGCAAGGAACCGTCGCCGCCGCCGGTTCTCGTCCGCATGGAAGAAAAGAACGGGGGGGCGTAATTATTGAGGACGGGCACCGGAACCGTCTAAGGAAGTGAAAAAATAAATCATAAAAGGGAAATGTGCGGCCCGCCTGTTAGTGATTGAAGGTCGGCACGCGTAACGTGCCTACGTTTGAATTGATTACACCGCATGCAAGTGGCGCAGAACAAATTTTAGGAAGTGCTAGCGTCGACGTGTAAAATCGCTGTTTTTCGCCACCTTCACCCTACTACGAACGGTCGTGCACCATTCCAGATATTGGTAAGGGCGGTTCTAATCTTTCACTTCTCTGTCTCATTTCCTCCTCCACGGCCTCATCGTCTTTCTCCTCCACGGCCTCATCCATTTCCTCCACCACCGCATCACCCTCTTCCTCCGTATCCTTTCCTTCTTGCCTGTAGTCATGGACGCTCCGGACGTCCGAAACGACGGCAGGCAAGAAACTGCGCACTTCGACATCGAAGTACATGGCGGGAAGAAGATCGATGTCGTCTACACCACCAACCCTCGGACGGTGAGGAACACTCTGAATAATTTCACGAGTTGGCTGTAGTTCGAAGAAAACAGGTTCGTAGGTCTCAACCTCGAGTACAACTGTGATTGCCGTAGGATCACCATGGTGCAACTCTCCATTAAGGGGCACGTCCTCGTATACCAGCCTTTTTGCGAGAAGGGGGCTGACAGGATCTGGTAGACTTTGCTGTCTTTTTGTTCCTGAACCGTCTGTTTGCAGAAGTTATTGATATATTATTTGTCTGAATTCATTTTCATGAAGGTGGGGCGAAAGCATTAGGGATCTGTTTCATGACTTTCTCGTGAACCAGCACATAACATTTACCAGTGTTGACATCACGAATGACAATAAACTGCTTAAAAGCCCGACTGTCAACATTAGAATCCCAAAGGAGTGGAGAGTGGACATCCAGGAAATTTACTAGATCCCAGGGATGAAGGGCAGCAAGACCGGGATGGCCGCTCTTGCCTCCAAACTCATAGACCCGTGGTACGCTGACATGAAGGACAGATTGCCGAGATGTTTGTGGAGGCATTTAGGGCACGATTACTGGGAGGATAAGCCACTTTCTGAACCTAATCTGAAGTACGCTGCAATTGACGGGTATGTTAGCCACAAGCTGTACCGCCAGATTGTAAAATCTCGTTCCAGGCATCACATCATTGAACCACCACCAAGGCAGGTTGTTTGTCCCAGATGCCGGATGGTAGATGAATCTACAAACCGGGGCAAGCGACCGAAGGCATCCTGGGATCAGTTGCCTTCTCCAACAGGCTGGGATGTAGACTATTAGTGCATGATTGTTGTGTTTATGAAAACATGTTATTTCATAAGTACACTATGTGAGCAATTACGAACTGTTGTGTATTACCTTTGTAAAACTATAATCTGGTTTATGATTGTATCCTCCTCTATAATCTGGGTTTGGTTATGACTTATGACTGTATCACACCTTATGCATGTCAGTCCTGGATTCTGCCGCATGCAAATGGCACAGACAAAATTTGTAAGAATGAATGTTGAGCATATAAAAGGGGGAATATAATTCATACAGGTTAAGTAGCTAATAGCACAGGGATCATACGAGCTTGGTTTTTACACACAGAATTCTTAGAAAATACAGGCGAGATAAAATACAGGCGAGATAAAACTAGGAACAAAATGCGAAACTAGTAGTGGTAAACAGCACACTCACCCACATGCCAGATCCTGTTGAGCATCTCGTAGCAGACATACGCGTCCCTGGCTGCGTACTTGATCGCATCGTAATCTAGGTGCCTCCACCCCCATCGCTCGTGCAGGTGCTTCGAGAACTCGATTATCATGCCGGCGTACTCGCGATCGATGATGTCGGAAGCGAGTCTAGCCATGCCGGCTTACCCCATACCGCCATCCGGGTACCTCCACAAACGTTGGAGATCGACGTGATTGACGACATGAACAAGGAGATCCCGTTCTAGCTTCGGAGTGTCGTTCTTGATGTCGACGCTGGCGAAGTAGATCTCCCTCCTGTGTAGGAACTCGCGAAGCTCCGGGCATACAGATTGGCCCTACATACGTGATATAGTAGGCAGTGGTTGCGCATGGACAGCTGCAAAAGCGCCGTCCTCTTCCTATCTCTGGTATACTCGAGGTCAAGGCCGACGATCTTGTACCTGTCCATCAGATCTTGTAGCCACCGCTCGTACATTGCGATGACCTTGGCCACCTCCGCTGACGCATTTGTGTGGACGACCGTCAGCTTGGTGGTGCCATGGGTGGTGACGGTGTACTTGTCGGTGTAGTCACTCCCGTCGCCGAACACGCCGTACTCTGCGTCCATGGCAGCAGCTAATGTTCGTCTGCGGTGTCCTAGTTTCGGTAGCGGTGGCTGGGACTGGGCGTGGAGGTGGAGTGATCTATTGCGGTGGTATGGCCAGGCGGAGGCGGTGCCTACGGCAGCGTCGATGGTTCTTGCGGTGGCGGCGCCGGCGAAAGGAATGAGTTGGGGATTTTTGCACAGTGATGTGCTGAGGAGACAGAAGGCGATGCTTAAATTCCGTTTACCAATATTCCGGTCATACCCATGCGGAAGCAAGTTTGACCGGGCGAGCACCGATGGTTTCCAATCCAAGCAATTAAATTCGGCGTCCGTCCCGGTAGGCGATGGGACGGGTGTGCGACATGGCTTTGGCGTGGCAGAGACCGGTCACGTAGACCACCGTCCCGTTGCCGATCCGCAGCAGGTGCGCGGTGCTGACACGACGTAACGTGACAGGACAGAAGGAAGTGTACAATTATTATTAATTCCTAACAAGTTTAAGAAGTGTAAGCATAGACATGGACCTAGCATCCCTGCACCCCGGGGCTGCCGCCCACCCGATCAGGCCTGCCGATTGCGCAAAGCTTGTCCCGAGTTTGCCAAAATGAAACTCGTTTGCCCATGGTTCTATAAGTTTCTTTGTAGGCCACTTGTGTAAGCATGCACGATCAAGCAACTTTGCAACACACGTGTCGGTGGAAAAGCATTAGGTTTCAACGCACCACGTAGTTTAGGGATTTAGAATATCTACATTGTGGATCTCTAGCCAAATTGCATGGTAAAGCCAAATTCAGCTTTTTGTCAGATTTAGCTATAGCAACATTGTGTCTCGTTTGTCCTCACTCTTGCCCTCCCGATATTCCGAAGCCCTCACATGCGCTTGGAGGGGGTGCCGTCTGGTCAAAGGCTTTGCCGTTACGTGCGCCATGACGCCTAAAGTGGCCTTTTTAAAGAGCGCCTTTTCCCCTCTCTCTCTAACAGTTGTGTTTTTTTGCCCAAAAAGGTAGGGAATCTAGAGCAGCTTCTCTCTTTATTCATTGTTCCTTTTGTGATCGTTTTACCCCAATATGGTAGCAAATCTAGAGCAGCAAAACAAACCAGCACCATAAATAAATTGAGTAAACAGAGCAGATGTAGATAAAGCAGCTAATATAGGTTATATAGCACGGTACTTAACGAGGTTTGACAATTAGGCTGCTCAGCAGCAGCAACGGACTGCTTCAACACAGACAAGACAAAATAAGCTGCTTTACAACAACAGCAGCTGATCAGTGGCCCCTTGTGGCCTCTGCCAGGAGGGCATCCGCCTCCTCCCTCTGGCGCCTCCTCCACTTCTTGCTGCCCAGCCCCTTGACCTTGGGCACCTTGGGTCTGATCGGGGGCATGCGACCCTCCTCGATAGCCACCTTCTGGAGGTTGCGGAGGTGAATACCGAGCGCCTGGTGCTTGGCCCTGAAGCCGTGGACGTTCACGGACTCGCCGCAGGTCCTCACGTCCTCGGCATGCTTCACGAGGGAGTTGAAGTCCGTGCCGTGGAGCCTCCTGGTGGGGCAGAAGGGGCACCTATACACGTCACCGGCGAAGAAGTTATTGTACTGACCGGACTTTAGCCTCCTCAGCACATGACGAGTCTTGGTGTCCTGCGACTCGTCGTCGCTGCGGAGGTCGCTGCTATCCTCCTGTTGGAAAAAAACAGAAGAGTGAAATAAGGACATGATTGAGATACTTTGATTATCAGGATTGATTTTTTGCATAAATTAACCGAATGAGATCTCCCGATTATTCCCCAAATCTCAAACCAAATCAAATATTGATCCCAACTAGGAAAGGGGGATTCATCGAAAATCGAGATCTAACACAATAGGATTAGCTACTGTAAAAAATACAAACAGCTGAGCCCTAATAACATACGATCTAGCATCCAACGATGGGAACAGGGGAAGAACAAGGGAAGGGGAGAAAACCCTGGTTACCTCAGACCACGGGTCGGCGATGCTGGTGTCGAAGGGGTTCTCCGGCCTTATGTAGACAACCTCCTCGTAGGGGTCCCAGCCGAGCGGGATCTGTCCGAGACCGGCGGGGGCCTCCTCGCCGGAGGCTACGTTGGATGCGGGGACAGGGACGGGGGGATCCTCGTTGGCTGCCTTGGAGGCGCCGATGACCATCGCGCCGATCATCTCCATCGCCGGCGTGGTTGGGGTTTTGTTGGGCGTTTGCAGAAGGTGATGGGATAGTGGAAACGGTTGAGTGAGCGAGTGAGAGATGAGTGGGAGTGGGAGTGGGGAGGCCTCTATTAAAGGAGAAGGGAAGCAGCGTTTCGTTGCACTACCGTGCACCGCGTAGGCTAATGCACCGTGCACGGCCACACGTGTCCGCTACCTCCCCGTGCACCGCACACGCGTACCGTGAGTCATGTTTTTTTCCGTCGTGTCTAACCATGGCGATTCAATTGTACTCAGTTTTGTCCACCAACCGTTGATCCTCTATGATCTAGCGGGATAACCCTTATATCTGTCGGGAGCACCCCTCTATCCATGTAAAATAACGAGTATGCCATCGGAACTTTAACAACATAAATAGATGAACTTGAATATATTTTGAAGGGTACGAAAATAGAAATCCACATATTTTAAGGGTCTAGATACGGTAAGAGAACTAAATATTATTAGTGGCCGGGCCAACACAGTGACGGGGTTGGTCGGCTAGGAGTTGCTGATTCCTAAGTAAGGGGACACTAGGCCGTTCTTGACATACTCCCTCAGGAACTTGCCATAAGCAGTGTGCTTAGCCTTGGTCGCCGACTTGTGTTTACTATCCAGGCTTTTACCGATGCCAACCGCATGCGGGATCAAGCTGGCAATCCTCGGGTTGACTCCTTTCTTATAGAAAGGGAACTTGAGCTCCCCAAGTCGAGTGCGGAAAGGGATTATCCTGCTCTTGAGCTTCTTCATGACATGGCGGCTCTTGTTGTCCCTGGTCTCCTTGTCAGAGTCCATCTCACTTGAATACACCTGTAATGTATGGAATACAAACTGAAGTGAGCAAAATAATAAATATATATTCCTTCCACCATTCCAAGTTACTTTCGATGCAATAACATGTCTATACAGGTTCAACAGTTCATTACGGCCGTCTCCCCAGCTCGCTCCTAAATTAATGTGGTTTGTGTTCTTGGTAACTTATTAATAAATAAATAATGTGGATTCATTCAGAACAGACTAGATCTCTCCATGTACCGGTTCGTACGTTGCATCTAATCATTAGGACTAGATTTTTTTTATGACGCCTGAATAGATTAAGCTCGAGCAGAAAATATGAAACATGTAGAAATAGATGTACCTCCGGGTACACGAGCGGAGCATGTTCGTCGAACTCCACGCCCTCATCGGCGCCTCCGAAGGGGTTGAACTGCACGTCCTCCTCGGCCTGTGCTGTGTGATGCTCCTCTAGATCTTCCGCGTGAAGCACCACCCCGGCGGCGATGCCCGGACACTCACCCCCACGCACTGGTTTCATGGAGAAGGTTCGTGCAAGTACGTTCAAGATTGTGGTGTTTTGCTGGATAGCGAAGAGAGAGTAGTGGATGAGTGCGAATGGAGGACCCGATAGGCTGGGTTTTTAATGCGGGGATGTTTAGGCCTCCTCGGGGGCCGTGGTTGACAGCTCTTCCGGCTGCGGCTGCCACGTGGAAGGTTCGTGTGGTGGGGGCCTGACGGAAGTGAGAGTGCAGGGGCGCTGCATAGTAAAAATGGTATAGCCGGTGGTCCGTGGATGACTAGTTGCCGTGTAGTAGACTTGTAGCTTTTGAAGGCTAGATTAAACATGACATAACCACTCGACCACTTTTTCCATGGACGGCATCGTGTTCCTTCTTGTAGAAGTCTCGTTGAGGGAGATGTCCGTGTTGTCTCGCGCTGTCCTGTGAAGGGCACGACGTGTGCAACGAGCCTCGTTGGATCACACTGGATCAACGGTTGGTGCGCACGATCCGCGTGACAGCTGTGACAACCAATCAGGGCGTAGCAGATAGAGTGGGCACAGGTTTGGTCTTCTACGAGAGAGAGAGAGAGAGAGAGAGAGAGAGAGGATGTTTGTTCTTATAGTAAAACCACAAACAAACATGGATCAACCACTAGAGTCATTGCATGTGTGTTCTTATACTAAAACCACAAACCAGTACTAGAGTCATTGCATGTGTCTTATTTCCACAAACCACGCATGGATCAACCACTAGAGTCATTGCATAAGTGTTCTTATACTAAAACCAACACTAGAGTCATTGCATGTGTGTTATTTCCACAAACCACATGTGGACCCATTACAGTCATTGCATGTGTGTTATTTCCACAAACCACACATGGATCAACCACTAGAGTCATTGCATATGTGTTATTTCCACAAACCACACATGGATCAACCACTAGAGTCATTACATGTGTGTTCTTATACTAAAACCAACACTATAGTCATTGCATGTGTGTTCCTTTCACAAACCACACATGGATCAACCACTAGAGTCATTGCATGTGGGTTATTTCCACAAACAAACATGGATCAACCACTAGAGTCATTGCATGCGTGTTCTTTCCAACAAACCACACATGGATCCACCAGTGGTCATTGCATGTGTGTTCTTTCCATAAACCACATATGGATCAACCACTAGTCATTGCATGTGTGTTCTTTCCACAAACCACACATGGATCAACCACTAGAGTCATTGCATGTTTGTTCTTATACTAAACCACAAACCAGCACTAGAGTCATTGCATGTGTGTTCTTTTCCACAAACCACACATGGATCCACTAGACTCATTGCATGTGTGTTCTTTTCCACAAACAACTTATGGATCAACCAGTGGTCATTGCATGGGTGTTCTTTCCACAAACCACACATGTGGACCCATTAGAGTCATTGCATGTGTGTTATTTCCACAAACCACACATGGATTAACCACTAGAGTCATTGCATATGTTTTATTTCCACAAACCACACATGGATCAACCACTAGAGTCATTGCATGTGTGTTCTTATACTAAAACCAACACTAGAGTCATTGCATGTGTGTTCTTTTCACAAACCACACATGGATCAACCACTAGAGTCATTGCATGTGTGTTATTTCCACAAACAAACATGGATCAACCACTAGAGTCATTGCATGTGTGTTCTTTTCCACAAACCACACATGGATCCACCAGTGGTCATTGCATGTGTGTTCTTTCCACAAACCACACATGGATCAACCACTAGAGTCATTGCATGTGTGTTCTTTCCACAAACCACACATGGATATACCACTAGAGTCATTGCATGTGTATTATTTCCACAAACAAACATGGATCAACCACTAGAGTCATTGCATGTGTGTTCTTTTCCACAAACCACACATGGATCCACCACTAGACTCATTGCATGTGTGTTCTTTCCACAAACCACACATGGATCAACCAGTAGAGTCATTGCATGTGTGTTCTTTCCACAAACCACATGTGGACCCATTACAGTCATTGCATGTGTGTTCTTTCCACATACCACATATGGATCAACCAGAGTCATTGCATGTGTGTTGTTTCCACAAACCACACATGGATCAACCACTAGATTCATTGCATGTTTGTTCTTATACTAAAACCACAAACCAGCACTAGATTCATTGCATGTGTGTTCTTTTCCACAAACCACACATGGATTCACTAGACTCATTGCATGTGTGTTCTTTTCCACAAACAACTTATGGATCAACCAGTGGTCATTGCATGGGTGTTCTTTCCACAAATCACACATGTGGACCCATTAGAGTCATTGCATGTTTGTTATTTCCACAAACCACACATGGATCAACCACTAGAGTCATTGCATATGTGTTATTTCCACAAACCACACATGGATCAACCACTAGAGTCATTGAATGTGTGTTCTTATACTAAAACCAACACTAGAATCATTGCATGTGTGTTCCTTTCACAAACCACACATGGATCAACCACTAGAGTCATTGCATGTGTGTTATTTCCACAAACAAACATGGATCAACCACTAGAGTCATTGCATGTCTGTTCTTTCCAACAAACCACACATGGATCCACCAGTGGTCATTGCATGTGTGTTCTTTCCACAAACCACATATGGATCAACCACTAGTCATTGCATGTGTGTTCTTTCCACAAACCACACAGGGATCAACCACTAGAGTCATTGCATGTTTGTTCTTATACTAAAACCACAAACCAGCACTAGAGTCATTGCATGTGTGTTCTTTTCCACAAACCACACATGGATCCACTAGACTCATTGCATGTGTGTTCTTTTCCACAAACAACTTATGGATCAACCAGTGGTCATTGCATGGGTGTTCTTTCCACAAACCACACATGTGGACCCATTAGAGTCATTGCATGTGTGTTATTTCCACAAATCACACATGGATCAACCACTAGAGTCATTGCATATGTGTTATTTCCACAAACCACACATGGATCAACCACTAGAGTCATTGCATGTGTGTTCTTATACTAAAACCAACACTAGAGTCATTGCATGTGTGTTCTTTTCACAAACCACACATGGATCAACCACTAGAGTCATTGCATGTGTGTTATTTCCACAAACAAACATGGATCAACCACTAGAGTCATTGCATGTGTGTTCTTTTCCACAAACCACACATGGATCCACCAGTGGTCATTGCATGTGTGTTCTTTTCCACAAACCACACATGGATCAACCACTAGAGTCATTGCATGTATGTTCTTTCCACAAACCACCTATGTGGACCCACTAGAGTCATTGCATGTGTTTTATTTCCACAAACCACACATGGATCAACCACTAGAGTCATTGCATATGTGTTATTTCCACAAACCACACATGGATCAACCACTAGAGTCATTGCATGTGTGTTCTTATACTTAAACCAACACTAGAATCATTGCATGTGTGTTCTTTTCACAAACCACACATGGATCAACCACTAGAGTCATTGCATGTGTGTTATTTCCACAAACAAACATGGATCAACCACTAGAGTCATTGCATGTGTGTTCTTATACTAAAACCAACATGGATCCACCAATGGTCATTGCATGTGTGTTATTTCCACAAACCACACATGGATCAACCACTGGAGTCATTGCATGTGTGTTCTTATACTTGTAACATCCCAAAAAATTTCATTTGAAAATCATCATCATTGCATTCATATCATCATGGCTTGTACTACCTTGCATTAGGGTTGTCCTCCAAAAATTTGGTGAAATTTAGAGACTTTTTGGAGCACTTTTGCTAAATTCAAAAACCTAGAAAAGAAATACTAAGGGAAAAAGAAAAGGAGGGAAAAGAGATTTTAAACAGCAAACAGCTTCTGGCCTATTTGGCCCAAACCGGCCCAGCTAGCCCACCCGGACCTCCCTCTCCCCCTCTGTCTTTTCCCACACCCCTTCTACTTACCCCCACCCACTTACCTCCTAGCCCCACGCCACGTCGACGCCACCTCAACGTCTTCCACGCGAACGGCCGGCACCCCCTCCCCTCCTCTGCCGTTACCAACTCCGGTTGATTTCGAGCGTTACCGCGAGTTAATCGCCACCACTACCACCCCTTCTTAATCCTCTCCCCCTCCTCGACAGAATCCCCCAGACACAGCCCCTGGAGAGCCCCTAGGCTCCCCAATTGCCACCTCAAACCGCCACCGTCTAAAACAACTCCGACGAGAATTCTGGTGAGCCCCGGCCACGCCACACCCTCCTCTCTGCCCTGTATTGTTTGCCGTGACCTGGCGCATGTTTTAACCCTGGCCGCATGCCTTCTCTTGCACCAGGTCGACGACGCGAGCAACTCCGGCGAACTCCCTCTGCCGTCACCGTCTAACGCTTTTTCTGGTGAAGGTAGGGTTTCCGCCGCCTCATTTTGGTCTCTTCTAGATCGTGATGATCCGTGCGCATCTCACTGACCCCTTTGATAGCTTGTTCGAGCCCCAGGTCGTCGTCTCCGACATAGAGCCGCGAGCTCCGCCGTCGACGCAACTCCGGCGAGGGATCAAGGCCAAGCCAGAGCACCCCCCACGACATCGTAACCTCCATAGAGACCGCCACGACCTCCTCGACCTCTGGTACGTGTCCACAGACTCCCTGCCCCTATAGAGTCACCGGAACGCCAACGGCCGATGCTCCGCCGCCGCGCGCAGTTGGTCAGCGCCGCCCGTCTCCGGCCAGGCCGCTAGGGACCGTTAGATCTTTTGTCTGCGGTTAGGATTAGATCGAGGACGAAGCGGTACGGGCTAATCAGATCCGTCTGTTTATCAATTAAAATCCAACGGCCCGCAACAACCGATCCGACCGAACCGGTACGGGCCAATGAGATTGCGCCACGTCGCCCAGGTTATTTGTTTAAATAGAAAATTAGACAGATTTTGTATTAAACTTAGAAAATCAATAACTTTTGATCCACAATTCAGAAAAATGCAAATTTGGTGTCTATCGATTCAGAAAAATAAGACCTTTATTATCGAGGCCTTGTTTCACACTTTTGCCTTTGAAAAATTGGAATTATAGGCAGAACCTTTTTAGGAGTATTTTGCTCATAAAAATTATTCCATAAATTGTTTTGGGGTATTTCTTATGCCTTTAGATGCGGTATTCTAACCTCTGTACTCTAGACTCTGTAAGTTATAGAGTTGTGATCATATCATTGCATTTTGCATGCATTCATATTTTTGTAATGTTTTATTGATTGAATTATTGTTGTTGTATTGTTCTTTGTGTAGATTGTGAAGTTTGTTGCTGTGAGGATTGTACCTATTCCCCTAGCTACAAAGGCAAGTGATATTTCATCTCATGTCCTATTATTTTCACTATTGCACTAAGTGTTATTTTGGTAGATCTTAGCATGATAGGATTATTTATATGTAACTATACTATGCTATGCTACCCCATAGACTATATCTTGGTAGAATCTCCTAGTTGAAAGACTTCGTATGATAGAGTGCTTAGCCATGATATTAGAATTCATGGGTGGAAAATACATATCAAGATAGTATGGAAAGATATTATTTTGTTTGACTAAGAAAACAACTAATATTAATGAAACACCTGGGTGGAATGGGACTTGCTTGGATTATGTTGAGTGGTTACTCAGGGGCCATGTCTATGGTCAGCTGGTGTATCACACTTGTGGATGGCCACCCAGGAACAAAGAGATTGGAGACGTTCTTTTCATGAAGCTTCCAGTGCAGCCACATGGCATATGGGCTCTGCCTTGACCAACTAAGTTGCAAGAACTCAGCCAAACGGACAGAAGGTGGTAGTTGTGATAGGATGGAACGCATCTGTGGTGGTCTAAGGGATTGCTTCTGAAAAGTCTTGTCTCGATGCATGTCGAGTCTTGTGGGGAAAGTGCACCACCTCTCGAGAGGGTAAAACTAAGTACTTAGCCGTGTCCCCGGTTATGGACAATTTCTGAGCCTCAAGACAGTGAAGCAGTTCAATAATCTCCTCATCCAAATTTCTCTAATATAAAACTTGTGGGTGAACATGGGTAGAGGTTCAGTGATGTCTATCATTGGTACCTTAGTGTTTGAATGAGAAAACTTACTCTTCAAAAAAACTATAAGTTAAACTAGCTTTTAGCAAAGTCAGCCAAAACCCCACTTAGCCTTATATTCATGTAGTTGTTGGATTATACTAAGTATCTATGGTATCACTTGCCAATACAATTCCAAATGTATTGACCCTTGTGGCTGTAACTTATTATGTTGCAAGATACTCTGATGATGAGTAGGGTTGCGAGTCTACACTCGACATGTTTGCCTGTGGCGCATGAAGACAAAAGACTCTATTATTATTATGCTATGTAATGTGAACCTTGAGTATCTTAGCCTTGGGCTAAGTGAGTTGTAAGAACCATTATATTCCTGGATATGCGATGTAATAATGACCTTTGTTTCTGTGTACTTCATCTTAAACTGTGGGTGCTAGCATTTTGATCCAGGGACTAGCACTGTAATCACAGGGATCTTACCTTATTATGGTGAGATCTTACAGATGGTATCAAAGCACTGTGTTGCCTGTAGGTTCGTGACCCTAGAATGGATTAGCCTAAGGAAAACCCTTAGGAAAAATAACTTTACATTCCAACTTTACACTTGTCTTTTCATCTCGTAAAACTTTCCCTAATCATCATTTCTCATCTATTTTTGTAGATGTCCACCATCAATGAATCTGTCAAGAAGGGACCACTGATGACTATGACCCTAGAGTGTGAGACAGAATTTCCCAAGGCACTCAAGAACCTCATGATCGTCTTGGGAATGAATGGTGAAGCCGTGTACAAGGGATTTCCTGTGATAGACGAAGGACAAGAGTATTGGTGGGTGCAACTCCATTTGTACAAGAACAATGAAGATGATCCTAAGAGTACGGGATTCTGCATGTTCACCAACTCTGAAATGCACACGTCATTCTTTGACTCTGCAAGGAATGTTGCGTGGAAAGCTATTGAGGAACTTGGGGAAAGACTCAAGTATAGAATGCTCAATACTCAGGAGGATCTCAAGGAGGAGAAGCATCTTGTCCAAGACTCAAAGGCTACTGTGAAACGCCTAAGTAAGGATATCATAGTCTTGGCTTTGGAGTTATGCGACCAAGACAAGCAGATTGCTGCCAAGGATGCCCAGATTGCCACCTTGGTTAAGGAGTGAGATACTAGTTGGACCACCACCTTTGGCGTTTTATCACGTTAGTATTTTGATCATACCAACCTATGTGGTATGGCAAAAATAAGTCTGGAACCTTGACTGCTTGAGTTGAATAATGTATTGCTACTTGGAATGTTTTGTTGGTTGATTTTTATTTTGTGACTTGTGTTTGTTTCTCTATTGTGTGTTACTAATTTTCTCCATACTATGCAAAAGATGCCGAATTTTGTCTACAGCACGGCCGAGGATTTTAAGGGGACTCGCTTTGGGACTCGTATGTTGGAGCTCGTTGGTGTGCTCGCTCTTCCAATCCCTACCATTCAGGGACTTCAGCTGAAGAAGTTTCAGAGGAAGGATTTATGGGGATTCAAAGTTACCCAGCCAGGACGTGAGACAGAGCCCCAAACTGGGGAGATTGCCTTCAAGATACTCCATGATGACATGGAGAGGGGCCTCGACATCGCTATGCAGGAGCTGTTGGGACGCCTATGTGAACATCACTCTTCTGAGATCAGGAACCACTACTTCCACTTCTTTGGGAGGCGCGACGAGGATGGAGAGCCTGTTGTGTTGGACGAGGCCACTAAGGAGTCTATCAAGCCCGTGCGTCACTACCTCCAGGACTTAGAGAGCCTTATCAAACACCTTGATACTGATAGGACTAATGTGATGCTTAGCAACGATGAACTACGAGTCCAACTTAAGGAGAAGGACAAGGCCTTCCAAGAATAGGAAAATCAGATCAAGGAAATGGAGAAGAAGTTTGAAGACCAAGAGAAGAAATTCAAGAGCCAAGAGAATAGAGTTCAGGAGAAGAACAAGAAGATTAGAGACTTGGAGACCGAGTTAGAGCTTGAGGACATTGAGCTGGAAGCGGATCACGAGGTGATAGAGAGGCTACGCACAGAGAAGAGAGAATTATAGACAAAGATTGATGCTGTAACACCCTCAGAATCGGCCCTATGCAAGTTTCAGCGCTTCCCGCCAAACCCGCATAGAAACGATTCAAAGGTGCCCACCAGGCACTTGCGTGCGGGTGGAAAACGAAGTAATATCATTACACAATAGTCCTCGATGGAACCCACAAAACATATATATATACAACACGACTCCATGAGTCAAGAATACAAATATACAGTACAAAGATCCAATCACCTTGAAAACGGTAGAGCGTCCGACTACGGACAAGATGCAAATGGGGCTAAGAGCCCTGAAGAATAACCAATGGCGTCCATAACCCTGCCCAGGCCAAGCCGGAAGGGTAACCCTGCTAACGACGTCGATCTCAAAACCTGCTTAAACAAAAGGGGTGCCGACAAAGGGCAAAGGAAAAAGAGAGCAGTCAGTACTGAGGCCAGTACACGGCGAGACTAGAATTCGGCGGTCCTCGCCTACATAGGTATGGTGGACTGAGCGGCAGCGCGGCATGCACTAAACAACCTATAGAGACTCGAGATAACTGTCGGCTATCAGAGAGGGATAAGAAAAACCTATTCGGAACCAACCTGATTCTACCACCAAACATACCCATCCTGGTATTTCCCCCTCGAGACCAAACGAGGAAGTCAACCGAGGAACTCACACAGTTGGCAGTTTTATTCATTCCGTTATAGTTACGGCAATTACTAGTCAAACATAGATAGCATGAGTCATCCTGATATAATAAGCAGTGGGCGGTTTTAGTTAACCATTCCGTTGTAGTTGCACCACTTACTAGTCAGATACGATTAGCATGAGATATCCCCAAACCCAGCAGTTGTTGGTACTTTTATTTAGCCATTCCGTTGCAGTGAAGCTGATTACTAGTCATATCGGATACAAGTCAAATTATAACAGTAAACTTTAGTTATAGTTGTCTATGATCGAGAACTGTGCTCCAAGTCATCCATAACCGCGGACACGGCTTCTCGAAAAGATTAAACCCTGCAGGGGTGCACCAAAGTTTCCACACGCACCTACACCCTTGTTGTCAGATCAAGTAGGTACAAGATCACAAAACATACACCCAACGGTATGTCGACGGGGTTTCGGACACGACGTTTCCCAGACCCAAAGCAAGCACGGGGGGCCACCCCACTAAGCTACCCGTAACGAAGTCGGCCGGTCTCCGAGACGGACCCAGGGTTTGCGTCAGTGGCTGTAAACGACTGGGAACCCGAAAGTGTGACTGGGCTTGTCGATACCGCGAAAACACTCCGCTTACCTAAACAGTACAGGCGCTCCACGCGCAATCGTAAATAAAGCAGTAAAGCATGGCATAAGTACAAGATAGTAATAAAGCTCCAAACTACTTTGTGGCCCCCAGTATAGTACTTGGAATCAGGTACTAAATCGATGGGGGTGCCCACACACCCCACCTGTGGTTAGCGCGCTCGATCTCGGAACAGGTGTCAAGAACTCGGGGTCCTACGGGACACCAGTGAGCGGTTAAAATCCAAATATTGTCTATTACCCACCGGTGCCTCTGCATTTACCTACTTCAATTTTAGTTATTAAACGATAATTAAAGCTATGATCATCTCCAACATAAAGCATATGGCAGCCTTCCAACAGCTGTGGTACTGGACGACACGCAACAGCACTTGAGCAAGCGACTACGACGCGCAAGTCCAACTATTTACCAAACAACAGGTAATAGGATGTGTCCATGGCAATATAAGGCTGCAAGGGATAGCACGGGTACGAAAACTATAGCATCGCAACACAGATAGCAATAGATCAACATGAGGGAATAAATACTATAAAAATAAGATAGGTAGAAAAGGGGAGATGCTCGCCTGGGAAACACTACCGGAGATTCATCTGAAGATCGGGTCGACACTCGCATCAACTCATCGGCCTAATCCGCGAAGAAGCAAAACACTAGAAGAAACACCGGATGCACTATTTAATTCTATGACATAAGTACGGGCATGATGCATGTATGCTGTATGGCATGGACAGGATGCGATGCAATTAGGCATTATTAAGCGGAACCAGGGTCCCGACATTTATTGGATGGTTCATGTTGTTTAGATACCCCGCAATTTAAATGTTGCATTAACAAGACAAAAGATAGCACCGGTTCGCTACACAAATTTAAATGAGGCCAATATAAGACTAGATTTGCCCGCATATGGGCCCCATATTTAATTTAGGTGAATCGCCTAAATACCCCCAACAACCACAATATGTATGCGAGTATGAACAATTTAATATGCAACAAGTTTGTATTTCATTTATAAAATAGGGGCGCAGAAAGGGGTCACACATTAGGGGTCGAAGATCTTGGTTTCCGGGGGTCCGGGGTCCGACAGGGGCTCAGGGTTCGACGGGATGGGCGAGGTTCGGATACAAGAGGAGAACTTGTCGTGTCATGACGGAGAACTTGGTTTCCAACGGTCGATCTTGCCGCTGACGACGAACTTGAGTGGATCGGGTACCGGGGGTCTTGGGATCCGTGGAGTAGATCTTGTCGCACGGTGCCCGTGAAGTAGATCTTGTTGTTCTGTGTGAATCTTGTCGTCACGAAGATCTTGTCGGGTCCTCGAATCAGATCGGTCTTGGCGTTCGGGATGAAGATCTTGGGGTGCCATCTCGATCATCGGTCAACTTGTTGGAAGTAGAACTTGGCATCCGACTCCCGGGCATCGGTGCGGGAAGGCGGTCTTGTCGTACCGGGGTCTCGGCGTCCTCGAATTCCGATTGAAGATCTTGGCATTCGGCGGGATCGGTCTTCGGGTCTTGGTCGGGTCGCCGGTAGATCTTGGTGTCCAGGGATGCTCCGGGTCCGGGGGTTCGCCGCTCCGTGAGGTAGATCTTGTCGATTTCACCTCGAAGGCCTTCGGGTCCTAGGGTCTTTGGTCTACGAGCTCAGGCATCTTGTCTTCGATGTCGAACTCGAACTCGGTCGGTGGTTCTCGGGTAGCAACGACGTTCGATGATCTAGCGTGTTACCGATACATGATGAGGCCAGACTTGTTGTCTCGAAGGTCCCGAGGAGGCATCACGGTAGGGAGGGTCTTGATGTCCACGTATCCTGGGCTTCTGGCTGCGGGTATGACTTGGACGGGGTCGGGGGAAGTTTGGGTCGACGAGGCGGACGCCAGGATGGGGTGAGCGCCTGGCGACGAGGAAGGTGGGCCCGCTGCAGGGGCGGTCTACAAAGAGGCGACTCGGCGGAGTAGCACCTGGGCCCGAGGAGGCAGGGACCAGGGGTTCTTGGCGGCTGCCATGGTAGGGTCGAGCCGCGGGAGATGGCCGCTGGTGGTGGCGAGCTCGGCGCGCGGACGGAGCACATGCGGCGGAGGCAGATGAGGTCGCGGCTGGCGATGCGGAGCACAGGCCGACGGATCCGGTCGGGGGAGAGTGGAAGTTGGCGGCGGCGCTCGACGAACGGGGCGCGGAAGGGGACCTCGCGGCGACGCGACGGCCGAGCTCGGGGCCGGCGGTCTAGAGACAGGTCGCGCGGGAGGAGGCGGCGGCCCGGCGAGCTCGAACGGAGGAAGGTGCTGGAGGTCGTGGCGGTGAAGCTCGAGGGGGGCGCCGCGGTTGGGGTGCCTGCGACGGTGTCTGCCTGAGAGGAAGGCGAGGGAGAGGACCGGTGAGGCCCTGCCGGGCACAGGCGGCGGGGAGAGGCGAGGTGGCGGTGGCCCGAGCCGCAACGGGGCGGTCGCTGGAGCTAGGGAGGCCGGCGAGGAGGGTTGGTGACGACGCGGGCCGGGAGGCGGCGGCCGCAGGCGCTGCTCGCTGGCGGTGGCGGAGTGGTTAGCGAGCCAGGGAAGGGAGGAGACAGGGTCGCGGGCAGAGAGGTGGGGAGAGATCGAGGCCGGTGGTGGGGTCGGGGAAAAAGGGCAGGGGCGACAGGGGACGTGCAGGGTGGGGATCGAGGCTGTCAGTGGAGGGAGACGCGCCTGGGTGGTTCGGGCTGGGGGCGTGTCGGGCTGGGGCCAGGGGAGGGGCGGTTGGTGGACGGGAAGGAGTGGAGGGCAGGTGGGGGGCTGTGTGAAGGGGTGGAGGGGGTTGGGGTGAGGTGGCAGGTTAGGAGTGGATGGGGTGGAGGAAGTGGTGAGGTGGCGGGTGGTGGTTGGCCGGGGTGATGTGGCTGGGGATGGGTAGATTAGGATTAGGTAGGAAAAGATTTGGGGTAGCTAGGATTTTATCTGGAGGTGGCCAGCTGGGCTTTCGGGCCTAGCTGGCTGCCTCCCAAAAATAATTTAAATATTTCATTTATTAAAACGAGGCTTTTGCAAACCGTTGGTAGACGAAACAAAATATTCCGGAGACCCGGGTTTTGATTTGAATTAAAGACGGGGTATTTAGAAAACCAAAACTGGACTTTTTGAAAATAGTTTTATGCAAACAAATGCAAGATGACATGACGATGCTCATATTCAAGGTGGCATGACGACATGAGCATGGGGTTATGATGATGCAATGCACAAAAATAATGCGATTTTCTAGTAGTGGTTTTTGCGGGATGCCACAGATGCTTTGACTACAAGCTTGGAGGAATACAAAGCAGGTTTTGCCGCAGCAGGACTTGCACTAGTGGAGGAGGAAGTTGACATGGAAGAGTAGTGATACTATTCCATCTACCTATCATTTTATTATTATCGAGTTGCATAGTTCATACCGACTTGTGGGTGACTATGCTAGTATGTTATTTTTGCAAACTCTATTATTGTTGTGATGTTGAACCTGCAGTGCTTGTTTGTTTGATTGTGGTTACTTTATTGGGTTATCTATCATTACTTACCCTTATTATACCCACAGATGCCTCCCCGATGCAACAACGAGGATAACGATGACAATGGCAATGGAATGCAGCAGATGATGGCTACACAGACACAATTGATGCAAATGATGACTCAATTCATGGCAAACCAGAATCAGAACAACAATAATAACAATAACAACAACCAGAACAATGCACCACCTCTGGATATGCTTACAATATTTCTAAGGCTGAGATCTGCTAAGTTCTCTGGTACCACTGACCCCATGGTAGCAAATGATTGGCTACGCTCTGTGAATAAGGACCTAGTCACGGTTGGATGCACGGATGCAGAAAAGGTCAGATTCGTAGCACACTTATTGGAAGGTCATGCAGCTACTTGGTGGGACAATTTCCAAGTTACTCACCCTATTGAGGAAGTGACTTGGGCAATGTTTGAGGATGGGTTTCGCACCACTCACATCTCTTCTGGAATAATGGGGTTGAAGAAAAAGGAGTTTCATAACCTCAAGCAACGCCACCGCAGTATTTTTGAGTACATCGAAGAGTTCAACAATCTGTCACGTTATGCACCTGATGATGTTGACACTGACCCCAAGAGAAAGGAGAAGTTCCTGGATGGGTGGAATGGTGAAATTTCTATGCAACTATCTATTGCATATGTTCCAACCTATCAATCTTTGTGTGATAAAGCTACCATCCTAGAAAACAAGATGAAGCAAGTGGAGGGTAGAAAGAGAAAGCACCATTTTGATAAGTTTGGATCAGGATCACCTCACAAGCGCTCTCATGGTGAAGGAAGTGGGAGTTCAGGATTCCACAAGAATGGGAATCATAATAACCATCGTAACAATAACCACCACCATGCTGGAAACAATCATCATGGACATAACAAAAGTGGATTCAGGAACAACCACAATGGTCATGGCCATGGGAACCAAAATTGTCAGAATCGTCACAGTCAGCCAGCAAAGAAAGACATCAGTCAGGTGGAATGTTTCAAGTGCAAGAAGACAGGGCACTATGCTAATGAATGCCCAAAGAACAAGGCTGATGGAGCTAAGCCGAACCCATTCCAAAAGGGTCATGTGAATCACATCAGTGTGGAGGAAATTCAAGAAGGATCTGATGCCGTGATCGGTAAGTTCAAGATTAATTCCTTTCCTGCACTTATCCTTTTCCATACTGGCGCATCGCATTCATTCATTTCAAGAGCATTTGTAATCAAAAACAAACTCTCCACTGAAACCATTGGATGTCCCATTAAGGTAAGCTCCCCAGGTGGAGAAATGGCAGTAAATTCTGGGTGCCGATAGATAACCCTAGAAATTGGAAAGAACAAGTTTCTGGTTAATTTAATAATCCTAGAGTCCCAAGGATTAGATGTAATATTAGGGATGGACTGGTTGACCCGTTATGAAGGAGTGATCGATTGTGCCAAGCAAACTGTTATGCTCACCACCCCAGAAAAGAAAAGGATCAGGTTCAAGTCTAACTTTGAACCCAAGGGGAGCAAGGTTAATTCTCTTAAGGGGGTTAGCCTAGATAGTGTGCCAATAGTGAAGGAGTACCCAGATGTGTTCCCCAAAGAATTACCTGGCATGCCACCAGATAGGGATGTGGAGTTTCTGATAGACCTACTGCCAAGAACTGGGCCTATAGCAAAGAGACCTTACAAAATGTCGGTGGACGAGTTAAAAGAACTCAAGAAACAGCTAGGAGAACAGTTGAAAAAGGGATTTATCCAACCAAGTTCGTCGTCTTGGGGAGCACCAGTTTTGTTTGTTGAGAAGAAGGACCGAAGTCAAAGGATATGCATAGATTATCGTTCACTTAATGAAGTAACCATAAAGAATAAATATCCCTTGCCTAGAATAAATGATCTCTTCGATCAGCTAGAGGGAGCATGTGTGTTCTCAAAAATTGATCTTCGATCAGGATACTTCCAACTAAAGATTAGAGAACACGACATACCCAAGACTGCATTCACCACTAGATATGGGTTGTATGAATATACAGTGATGTCGTTTGGATTGACTAATGCACCAGCCTATTTCATGAACATGATGAATAAGGTATTCATGGAATTCCTTGACAAGTTCGTAGTGGTATTCATCGATGACATATTGGTATATTCCAAGAACAACAAAGAACATGAAGAACATCTACGCCTGATTCTAGAGAAACTCAGGGAACACAAACTTTATGCCAAGTTCAGCAAATGTAAATTTTGGCTGAATGAAGTGGGTTTTCTTAGGCACATAGTATCTGGAAATGGTATAGATGTTGATCCAGCAAAAGTGGCAGCTATGACACAATGGGAACCTCCTCAATCGGTTAAGGAAATTTGTAGTTTCCTTGGCCTAGCAGGTACTACCGGAGGTTCATTGAAAACTTCTCTAAGATAGCAAAACCTATGACTGATCTGCTAAAGAAAGAGAAGAAGTTTAATTGGACAGAAGCTTGTGAAACCAGCTTTCAGGAGTTGAAGAAGAGACTAGTGTCAGCACCAGTGTTATGTCTGCCAGACCTTGAGAAAGACTTTCAAGTATATTGTGATGCATCTCACCAAGGATTAGGAGGTGTACTGATGGAGGAAGGTAGAGTTGTAGCTTATGCATCAAGGCAACTCAAAAATCATGAAGTGAACTATCCTACTCATGATCTAGAGTTGGAATCAGTTGTACATGCCTTAAAAACATGTAGGCATTATCTTATGGGAAAACGTTGTGAAATGTTCACTGATCACAAGAGTCTGAAATACATTTTTACACAGAAAGAACTCAAAATGAGACAAAGAAGATGGCTAGAACTTATCAAAGATTACGATTTAAGTTTACAATACCACCCTGGAAAGGCAAATGTCGTAGCCGATGCATTAAGCCGCAGGGCTTATGTAAATGGCCTCAATAAAGGAGAATTGCCGGAAGAGTTATGTGCCCAATTTAGAGAGCTGAGACTTGAGATAGTGCCTGAAGGGTACCTTGAATCCTTGGAAGTGCAACCCACACTAATGGACAGAATTCAAGAAGCCCAAAAGATGGACAAAGAATTAGAAGAAATCAAAAGTAAGGTTAGTGAAGGCAAGGCAAAAGGATTTCATGTAGACGAACAAGAAATCTTATGGTACGAAAAACGTATCTGTGTTCTGCAGGATCTTGAGCTTAAGAAGTTGATCTTACAAGAAGCGCACAACTCACCATATTCAATTCATCCTGGCAACACCAAGATGTATATGGATGTTAAGGAAAGATTTTGGTGGAATAATTTAAAGAAGGATATAGCAGAGCACATTGCCTTGTGCGGCGTGTGTAGTCGTGTAAAGGCAGAACATCAGAAACCGGCAGGATTATTACAACCACTGCCTATACCTGATTGGAAATGGGATATAATCGGTATGGATTTTATCACCGGACTGCCAAGGACTAAATCTGGATACGATTCTATATGGGTTATCGTTGACCGCTTGACAAAAGTGGCCCATTTCATACCAGTGAAGACCACTTATACAAGTGCCAAGCTAGCCAAGATATACATGAATAGAATTGTATGTTTGCATGGGGTACCTAAGAGTATCGTATCTGATAGAGGAACTCAATTCACTTTGCACTTTTGGCGACAACTTCACGAGTCATTGGGAACTCGATTAGAATTCAGCACTGCATTTCATCCGCAAACTGATGGGCAGACAGAAAGGACCAATCAAATATTGGAAGATATGCTAAGAGCATGTGCGTTAGATTATGGATCTAGTTGGGATGAAAGTCTACCCTACGCAGAGTTTTCCTACAATAACAACTATCAATCGAGCATAGAAATGGCTCCATTTGAATTCCTTTATGGAAGGAAGTGTACTACACCGTTGCTATGGAATGGAGTAGGAGAAAGAAATTTGTTTGGGCCAGACCTAATCAAGGAGGCTGAAGAGAAAGTCAAGACGGTAAGGGATAGGCTAAAGGTAGCCCAATCTCGGCAAAAGAGCTATGCCGATCCAAAACGTAGAGAGGTTACCTATGAGGTTGGTGATAGAGCTTATCTCAGGGTATCACCACTTCGTGGTGTGAAGAGATTTGGAATTAAAGGAAAATTAGCACCGCGCTATGTAGGACCTTTCAAGATTTTGAGCCGCAAAGGAGAAGTGGCATATGAGATAGAATTACCAGAATCTCTGTCAGCAGTTCATAATGTATTTCATGTCAGTCAGCTGAAAAAGTGTCACCCAGAGATGGAAGAAACTTCGTTGAAAGACACTATACCCTTAGAGGAAGTTCAGCTAGAGAATGATCTCACTTATGAAGAGAAACATATTAAGATTCTGGAGACAGCAGAAAGAATTACTCGTACCAAGACCATCAAATTCTGCAAAGTGCAGTGGAACCATCACACTGAGTCAGAAGCAACATGGGAGTGAGAGGATGAACTTCGGAGAGATCACCCTCACCTATTTGCTAGCCAACCTGAATCTCGAGGGCGAGATTCATCTTAAGGGGGTTAGATTTGTAACATCCCAAAAAATTTCATCTGAAAATCATCATCATTGCATTCATATCATCATGGCATGTACTACCTTGCATTAGGGTTGTCCTCCAAAAATTTGGTGAAATTTAGAGACTTTTTGGAGCACTTTTGCTAAATTCAAAAACCTAGAAAAGAAATACTAAGGGAAAAAGAAAAGGAGGGAAAAGAGATTTTAAACAGCAAACAGCTTCTGTCCTATTTGGCCCAAACCGGCCCAGCTAGCCCACCCAGACCTCCCTCTCCCCCTCTGTCTTTTCCCACACCCCTTCTACTTACCCCCACCCACTTACCTCCTGGCCCCACGCCACGTCGACGCCACCTTAGCGTCTTCCACCCGAACGGCCGGCACCCCCTCCCCTCCTCTGCCATTACCAACTCCGGTTGATTTCGAGCGTTACCGCGAGTTAATCGCCACCACTACCGCCCCTTCTTAATCCTCTCCCCCTCCTCGACAGAATCCCCCAGACACAGCTCCTGGAGAGCCCCTAGGCTCCCCAATTGCCACCTCAAACCGTCGTTGTCCGAAGCAACTCCGGCGAGAATTTCGGTGATCCCCGGCCACGCCACGCCCTCCTCTCTGCCCTGTATTGTTTGTCGTGACCTGGCGCATGTTTTAACCCCGGCCGCATGCCTTCTCTTTCCCCAGGTCGACGACGTGAGCAACTCCGGTGAACTCCCTCTGCCGCCATCGTCTAACGTTTTTTCTGGTGAAGGTAGGGTTTCCGCCGCCTCCTTTTTGTCTCTGCTAGACCGTGCTGATCCGTGCGCATCTCACTGACCCCTTTGCTGGCTTGTTCGAGCCCCAGGTCATCGTCTCCGACACAGAGCTGCGAGCTCTGCCGTCGACACAACTCCGGCGAGGGATCGAGGCCAAGCCAGAGCACCCCCCCCCCACGACACTGTAACCTCCATCGAGACTGCCACGAACTCCTCGACCTCTGGTACGTGTCCACGGACTCCCTGCCCCTGTAGAATTGCCAGAACGCCATCGGCCGACGCTCCGTCGCTGCGCGCAGCTGGTCAGCGCCGCCCGTCTCCGGCCAGGCCGCTAGGGACCGTTAGATCTTTTGTCTGCGGCTAGGATTAGATCGAGGACGAAGCGGTACGGGCTAATCAGATCCGTCTATTTATCACTTAAAATCCAACGGCCCGCAGCAGCCGATCCGACCGAACTGGTACGGGCCAATGAGATTGCGCCACGTCGCCCAGATTATTTGTTTAAATAGAAAATTAGACAGATTTTGTATTAAACTTAGAAAATCAATAACTTTTGATCCACAATTCAGAAAAAATGCAAATTTGGTGTCTATGGATTCAGAAAAATAAGACCTTTATTATAGAGGCCTTGTTTCACACTTTTTCCTCTGAAAAATTGGAATTATAGGCAGAACCTTTTTAGGAGTATTTTGCTCATAAAAATTATTCCATAAATTGTTTTGGGGGATTTCTTATGCCTTTAGATGATGTATTTTAACCTCTGTACTGTAGACTCTGTAAGTTATAGAGTTGTGATTATATCATTGCATTTTTCATGCATTCATATTTTTGTAATGTTTTATTGATTGAATTATTGTTGTTGTATTGTTCTTTGTGTAGATTGTGTGGATTGTGAAGTTTGTTGCTATGAGGATTGTACCTATTCCCCTAGCTACCAAGGCAAGTGATATTTCATCTCATGTCCTATTATTTTCACTATGGCACTAAGTGTTATTTTGGTAGATCTTAGCATGATAGGATTATTTATATGTTACTATACTATGCTATGCTACCCCATAGACTATATCTTGGTAGAATCTCCTAGTTGAAAGACTTCGTATGCTAGAGTGCTTAGCCATGCTATTAGAATTCGTGGGTGGAAAATACATATCAAGATAGTATGGAAAGATATTATTTTGTTTGACTAAGAAAACAACTAATATTAATGAAACACCTGGGTGGAATGGGACTTGCTTGGATTATGTTGAGTGGTTACTCAGGGGCCATGTCTATGGTCAGCTGGTGTATCACACTTGTGGATGGCCACCCAGGAACAAAGAGATTGGAGACGTTCTTGTCACGAAGCTTCCAGTGCAGCCACATGGTATATGGGCTCTGCCTTGACCAACTAAGTTGCAAGAACTCAGCCAAACGGACAGAAGGTGGTAGTTGTGATAGGATGGAACGCGTCCGTGGTGGTCTAAGGGATTGCTTCTGAAAAGTCTTGTCTCGATGCATGTCGAGTCTTGTGGGGAAAGTGCACCACCTCTCGAGAGGGTAAAACTAAGTACTTAGCCGTGTCCCCGGTTATGGACAATTTCTGAGCCTCAAGACAGTGAAGCAGTTCAATAATCTCCTCATCCAAATTTCTCTAAGTTAAAACTTGTGGGTGAACATGGGTAGAGGTTCAGTGATGTCTATCATTGGTACCTTAGTGTTTGAATGAGAAAACTTACTCTTCAAAAAAAACTATAAGTTAAACTAGATTTTAGCAAAGTCAGCCAAAACCCCACTTAGCCTTATATTCATGTAGTTGTTGGATTATACTAAGTATCTATGGTATCACTTGCCAATACAATTCCAAATGTATTGACCCTTGTGGCTATAACTTATTATGTTGCAGGATACTCTGATGATGAGTAGGTTTGCGAGTCTACACTCGACATGTTTGCCTGTGGCGCATGAAGACAAAAGACTCTATTCTTATTATTATGCTATGTAATGTGAACCTTGAGTATCTTAGCCTTGGGCTAAGTGAGTTGTAAGAACCATTATATTCCTGGATATGCGATGTAATAATGACCTTTGTTTCTATGTACTTCATCTTAAACTGTGGGTGCTAGCATTTCGATCCAGGGACTAGCAGTGCAATCACAGGGATCTTACCTTATTATGGTGAGATCTTACAATACTAAAACCAAAAACCAGTACTAGAGTCATTGCATGTGTGTTATTTCCACAAACAAACATGGATCAACCACTAGAGTCATTGCATGTGTGTTCTTTTCCACAAACCACACATGGATCCACCACTAGACTCATTGCATGTGTGTTATTTCCACAAACCACACATGGTGCCTTTTGTCGTGCGACTCTTGGGTGTCCTCTTCTCTGGTGTGGTCTCCTTGGTGACATTCTTCTTCGGGGTGCCCTTTCTGGGGATGCTCTTCCTGCTCCTCTTTATGACGCTCCTCTGTAAGACTCTCCTCTGTTCGAAGCCACCCTCAGTCGCACCAGCCCAGTGATGCCATGGATCAGGTCATGCATGCCTTCTAAAAGTCCATCTCTATTGTCGAGTTCCAATTCCTCTCCAACCGTGAGCACTACCAAGTGCAAGTAAACTTCACCTCTATAATGTTTCCTTGTAAACGGTACGACTAAATCCCTGGTATCTTTCACTTCGATGGCCTTTTTGCTCCTGTAACCATAATATAACAAACGTGCTTCCTAGGAGGACCCCATAGCACCTTCACACGTAACGATGCCATCAGGCCAGATAACTCTACCACTTCAGGATCGTATCTGCCAAGGATTACATCAAACTCGTCATAGAATTTTTCTGTGCCATCATCTAATTTTGAAGTATAATCCGTGACACCAATACAAATGATTACTTTGCCATCATCAGGTTATTAAGGATAGAAACCTCCGAGAGGTTTGAGAGATGGAGTGGCACCATCAAACCCAGCCCCAATGCCACCGCCGCCATCACCAGCGTCATCGTTAGCTGGATCAACCTCGGTGGAAGTACCATGACCAGGAGCAAGGCGAGGGCCCTTAGCAGCGGGAGCTACATTACATGGTGGACAGGCAGGGCCCCTTCTAACGGCAGCCACAATAGGATCAGCTGCTGCCATGCCACCTCGATGATCAGGAGCAGTTCCCACAACAGAGGTGTTTCGAGTGCTAGCATAGTCCAGACCATGAGCTGGCTTCAGACCAGCAGCTCGCTGAACCCGAGCATGGGTTCGAGGAGGAGAGAATGGTTCAGTCTTTGCAACAATAGTAGGGCAGCCTCCGGAAGCCTTAGTTTGCTCAACAGCGGCAGGGATTGGGTCAACATCGTCCAGATCAATAACAACACGAGAATGACCAGTACCAGTAGATTCCAGAGCACGGGTTCGCACAACTTGAGGACAGTTTCGAGGAGGAGCAGCACACAAGGCGACGATCTTGGCAACAACAGCGGGGCAGCCTCCGGACGCCTTAGTTTGCTCAACAGCGGCATGGATTGGGTGAGCAGCAGCCGCAACAACACGGGCACGGGGACTGGGACAACCAGTACCAGCAGATTCCAGAGCAGAGTTTTCCACAACGACAATACGGGGACTCCTACGAGGAGGTTGCCTGACAGAAGCATGTCGCAGATGAGGAACCACATTTTGCTTAACAATAGCAGGGGTTCGAGTTAGACCTCCCTGTCCAATAATAGTTGGGCGACTCCTAGTAGCAGGAGCTTCCTCATCCACTATGTTACACACCAGCGTAACCACGTGAATCCTAACATGTTGTTTCATCAACCCAATTAGATGACTGTCACGCGCTATAGGAACCTTGAAGCCTCGGTCATCAACGAGGCTGAACCGTGCAGTCTGCTCTGGCCTCATTTCAGCAAGTTCACGCACAGCAGCAACCAAACCAGGGATAGTGCATAACTACACATGCGCCACTTCCATCTTCAGACTCAGAGCCTCTTTCCACGTGCTCTTCCCATGTGCTAATTTAATGAGGTGGCCGCAGATGCTCACCAGAACCATGTAGCTGGGTTCAGCGGAGATCCTAGTTGACAGAAAATTGGAGACAAAAGATAAGAATTGTTTGTCAGCGTCGTGCTAGCAAACAATTCTATGTTCGATATATCTCTGTAATGCCAATAGCCAGCTAGCAGTTACAGGTAGTGCGAATAGCAAAGAGAAGAGTAGATCACCCGAAATTATCCCGAAGTACTTCTTCCTCGGCAAATAGATCTGCCATCCTCCGCGCTGCTCAGCTCGTTGGCGGTAGAGGCGGGCTAGATCGTCGCAATGGCTGGCATGGAATTTGGCATTAGAGTTTGGTAGCAGCGAGTAGGCGCAGCAACTTGGCGCCAGAAGTCAAATGGCCGACGAGATCTTTCTGGTTGGAGAGGGGATTTCGACACCGTCGGTGCTAGGGTTCATGCGAAAGGAGGAAGGGGTGGATTTGTGAATTTGGTCAACGCACGATGCTCCTTTAGTATCTCGTTTCACCTATGTGGTTGCCGCGTTGGCGCTCGCGTCACGGAAATATTACTGACATGAGGGTCCCGACCGTCTACTTCATGGGGCAGTTTCACAGCATGTTTGGATTTGGTAGGGGTGAGACGAGTTTGCATCGAAATGGCCCCTCTTGGTAGTTGGCGGCCCAACTTTTCGAAACGCGGTGATTTCAGGCAACTTAGGTACCGCCATGCGCTAGCCTGCCAACTTTGGTACCGCAGACGAACAAGCCCGTGTTGTAGGTGATGGAGATTCTTATCAAGTCAACAAGTTGATGGGAATTGGGCATATTTTGTCCATCTAATATCATATTCATGATCGAGTGGTTGATGGGGGAGGATCAAACCCAACTCAAGAAGAGCCTAGATCTACTAAAGTTGAACCATCAAGTGCACCACAAGACTAACAACTCTGACAAACCGAAGAACAACAACCAAGCTCTCAACCCGTTGAGCAATACCAAGATGATGAACAAGTCCCTCAAAACCAAGGTCAATCTCAAGAAGTTGTCAATGATCAAGGACCGTAAAAAGATGAATTTGTTGATCATGAAGGCACAATCCAGAAGATCAAGTCCACCTCTATTGCAAGGGGAATCCAAGTCAATAATATAATTGGAAGCATACCAAGAGGGATCGAGACTCACAACAAGAAGAAGAATCTCACTACCTTTTGTGGCCATCATGCATTTGTGTCCAACTTTGAGCCACTCAAGGTCCATGAAGCCTTGGAGGATCCAGATTGGGTCATTGCCATGCAAGAACTTGAGTGCTTCACCCACAATGAAGTTTGGTCTCTTGTGGAGAGGCATAAGGATTATCGCATCAATGTCATTGGGACCAAGTGGGTATTCAAGAACAAGGAAGATGAGAACGAAACCGTCATGAGAAACAAAGCAAGGTTAATGGCGCAAGGGTATGCCTAGATAGAAGGTATTGACTATGAGAATACCTTTATGATCGTTGCTTGTCTAGAAGCTATTCGTCTCTTGCTTGCATATGCATCTTTCATAACTTCAAGCTTTATCAAATGGATGTGAAAAGTGCATTTCTAAATGGTACCTTGAAAGAGATTATATATGTAGCTCAACCCTTGGGTTTCTAAAACACACACTATCCCAACCATGTGTATCTACTCCATAAGGCTCTCTATGGACTAAAGGAAGCTCCTCGTGCTTGGTATGGGCACCTTAGGGATTTCTTGCTCATGGATGGTTTTAGCGTGGGTAAGGTCGATTGCACCATTTTCACCAAATGGGTTAAACGGGGTGGCTTATTTATTGTTCAAATTTATGTTGGTGATATTATCTTAGTGGAGCTAATGAATCTCATAACAAAGCTTTTACCGAGTTGATGACCACGAAATTTAGGATGTCCATGATGGGAGAGTTGAAGTATTTCCTAGGCTTCATTGTGAAGAAACTTGCTCAAGGCACCTTCATCTCCCAAGAAAAGTACATGAAGGACATGCTTGCGAAGTTTGAGATGACCAATGCTAATCCCATGAAGACACCCATTCCACTCAATGTGCAACTTGGTCTTAGAGAAGGTGAGAAGGACGTGGACCAAAAGGTATATCACTCCATGATTGGTTCTTTGCTCTACCTTTGTGCTTCTAGGCCGGATATCATGTTAAGTGTTGAAATGTGTGCTCATTTTCAATCCGCTCCCAAGGAGTGCCATTTGATGGCAGTCAAACAGATTTTTAGGTACCTTGTTCTCACTCCTACACTTGGGCTTTGGTATCCAAAGGGGTCAACCTTTGATCTTGTTGGCTATTCGGATTCTGATTGGGCCGGTGATAAGGTTGATCGGAAGTCAACATCCGGGGCTTGCCAATTCCTTGGTCGGTCGTTGGTGAGTTGGTCATCCAAGAAACAAAACTCCACCGCCCTATCCACCACCAAAGCCAAATACATTTCTGCGGCATCTTGTTGCGCTCAAATTTTATGGATGAGGCAAACCTTGAAAGACTATGGCATGTCTCTTGGTATGGTGCCTCTTCTATGTGACAATGAGAGCACAATAAAAATCTCCAATAACCCCATCCAACATTGTCGCACCAAACATATTGACATCCGACACCACTTCCTACGTGACCATGTCGCAAATGGTGACATCAATCTCACTCATGTGGGAACGATGTTCCAATTGGCGAATATTTTCACGAAGCCTTTAGATGAAGATCTTTTTGTCATGTTGAGGCGAGAACTTGGTATTCTAGATCCTGAAAACTTGGATTGATTTACTTATTGCATTATATTCTTGCCCTTAAGTTGCTATGTAGCCTAGTCGCGCAACACATATGGGGATAGTCATCCTACCATGTCTTGGTTTGATGCATACCTATGTGTGCGATATTACTTAATCTTGTGTCATGATATGGGTCCAAGCATCTATCTTTGAGGCGCCATGACATGTGTGCTTAAACATAGGGGGAGAAATCCCCTGCCAACCATTGGCTTCTCTTTCGACTCTTACCACATGTGGATCTTGATATTCTCAAATCATGCCTATTGTTGTTGTTGAGTGTTTAAATTTGGTTCTTTTTCAATAGGCATGCCTAGATCACCTACTTCCTTTACCCCTTTGGAGTCTACTATCTTCTTCTACATGCACATGCCATTCTCGAAAAGTTTTTGTTTTCTGAAAAACAATTTTGGAGATTTTTTTGGGACTTCCGGTCTGTGGCCCGGTTCAACTGGCTCTAGGACCGGACCGTCCAGTGCACAACCCGATTACAACCAAATCTATTCCAAAATGCAAACAGAGGGTTATTGAATGAACTTCGGTGGCCAGTCCGGTTTCAAACCGAGTGCTCTGGTTCTGGAGCCGGTTGATCGGACTCCCAACCAAATCTTCCTTGTGAACAACTGTCAGCAGATTCGGTTTTAAGTTCGGAAAACCAGCCTGTACACCCACCGGTCCGGTCTAGATCCCGGTTGAACCGGATTCCACACCAGGATTTGTAATTTATTTCTCCTTCTTCCTGGCCCGCCCCACCCCTACACCAGTTACCTTTTCACTTCGCCCGGCCACCTCTCTCTCCATTGCTGCCCTCCCCTCCTCTCCTAGGGTGATTCCACCCCAAGGATCCATAGATCTGGCCACCAAATCGCGCAGAAGGACCTGTGGAGGCTCTCCACCTAAGGAATCTCTACATCTCGTGGTGGTTTGGGAGCTTTTTTGTGTTCTTCCTCCTCGAGGGCTTTTTGGTACGTTCCTCCACGGGAAGCCATGTCCTCGGGTAATCCCTTGCTCCCCTCCCTTGTGCTTTTCAAATCCCCATGTTTTGCTATACATCTTGATGGATTTGACAAGTTAGGGTTCTACCATTGTCCTTGTATGCCAACCACCTCAAACCATGGCCTACCCCTCCTGATAAGTTTGTTTTTGTGCAAGTTTTTGAGTCATGGGTAAAATATTTTACATTGCAAAGTTGGGAATTTGGTTCTCCCCGACAGTTTCGATTTCTGCCCCGGTTGAACTGGCCCTGATACCGGGTCGTCCAGTTCTCCGACTCTAATACTGGACCACCCAGTTCGCTTCCGGTTATATGGCGCTGACACCTAACCCTCCGGTTCTGGAGCTGGTCAAACCGGCCCTAGCACCGGACCTCTCTGCAATGTGTCATTTTTACCATGCACTTTCCCAAATCCAAGTTTTTCCTCTGTTTTTCCTTGTGGCATGTGTACTTATCTTTGTGCTCCCCAACCTCTCTCTCTTTTTCACAGGTGACGATGAAGACTATGAGGGTGAGGAGTATGTTCTTGAGGAAACTGGCAGGGGCAAGAGGGCTCAGCGAGCCAGTCAGTCAGTCAGTGCAGCATGAGCCTGAGGATAGCACTCGTTCTTGTCGCATCAAGGTCAAGGCTAATAGGGGTAAGCAAGCTGCTAGGCAAAGTGAAGAGGAATATGTGTCTACTCAAAATCTGAAGAATATGGAGATTTCTCTGTACCAGACCCTTCGCAACAAGAATCCCTATCGGTTCAAGACTCATACCTATCCTAGCTCTGACAAGAAGTTTTGGACTGAGACTCAAGCTTTGATGTGGGATCACATCTACACTCAGTTCAAGGTCACTCTTTGCGGTAACAGTCTTTCTTTCAATGAGGAGTGGTTCAACATGTATGCATCCTCAAACTATTGTTTTGTTGATGATGCTCTGAAGAAGATGGATTTATTTGATCTTGTGTGTCTCAAGGAGGACTACTACCCTGACTATATCCATCAGTTCTTCTGCACCATGTATTTCCATGATGATGATGACTGCACTATGACTTGGATGACTGGTCTGCGGCGGTTTCCTGCCACCTATGCTGATTTGGTTGATGTTAAGGGCTATTCTGGCAAGGCAGGTGGGTTCTGTATTCACAGCGAGAAGATCAAGCCTGCTGAATCTCTTGCTTTCTTCTATCCCAAGGATTCTGAGTGGGCTCCTCCATGCCTTACTAGCATGTATTTCTACTATCACACTTTGGCCAGCATCTTCCGTCAGTCCTTTGTTCCCCGAGTTGGTGATAGTACAAACTGTCGTGGGTACTTTGACAATCTTCTGTACTATTGTTGCCCTGATCGTTTGAGGAAGATTAATGGTTGTGACTTCGTGTACTGTGAGCTGTGGCAGGCTGCTTTGGACAGGATGACCCCCACCTTCTATGTGTGTATGTACAAAAGTTGCTCAACAAGATTGTGCCTCCCGGTGTGATGGTGGGCGAGCGTGTGGAATAGGAGGAGCTTACTCTTTCACTTCATGGTCAGTCTCCTGATGTTCCTGAGATGAGGCCTCCCGAACACCGTACCAAGGCTATTCACGACCCTCGTCCTTACTTTGCTACTAGGGATGGATCTCATCGTCCTGTTGGTGAGTCTTCCTCTCGCCCAAGGCACAAGGGTGGTGCTGCCATGTTCTTCAGAAGGTTATTTCAGATGTTTCGCTCATCCTATGATGTGAGCCACAAGGCTCTTGAGATGATCCAAGAGACTCGGCATAGGCACAGTGAGTTTCTCGTGACCCAGAATGTCACTCCTCCACTTGATGGTCCTGAGATGACTCCCATTCCCTATGTCAACTATGAGATGCCGTCAATTGATGATGATATGTTCTATGGTTACTTCCCCGGTTAGTTTCCTCCTATTGGCCCTAGTGGTTCCTCTTCTGCTCCTCATGGTTCTGATGATGATGATGCTGACGCTGATGATGAGGAGGAGATCCAGGAAGAAGAAGATGCCCCCGTTCACCCTCCTCCTCCACCTACATGCTTATAGTTGGGATCCGTTAGCATCGCTCTACTACTCTTCCTTTTTGGTGTTTCGATGCCAATGGGGGAGAATAGTAGAGTTCTATTAGATATCTACGAGTTCGTTGGTGGGGTTTTCCAGGGTTCGCTGTTAGAAGAATGCCCCTCGCTTTCTCTTTGCTTCTTATGGCATTGTGCTCCTCCTTTTCTTTCGTATTGGAACTATTTTATCTTCTTTCGTATGTTGAACAAGTTTGTGCTATGTGTGTGAACCATGGATATTTCTATTGTACTATGACTATGTGTACTACTATTATTTTTCTAGCTCCGTTTAGATATCCATGCCTTATATCTTATCATATTATGTTTTCTTCCATGAAGACATGTGGGGAGCTCTCCATATACTATTTAGGTGCACCTTGCATTTAACGCAAATTCAACCAAGTGCATACTTTATGGGGGAGCTCACATATGTCTTTATGGAATTCCTCCGTTAATAGCTCTTTATGATATCCTTGTGAACTCTAGCTCGGTTTGTCATCGCCAACCAAAAAGGGAGAGATTGAAAGGGTATTTTACCCTCTATTATTTTTGGTTGACAATGACACCATAGTTAGATCAGACTAATGCTACCTACTAGTGTCTTTAAATAGGTTTTAGTCCGATGGCATGTTGGAAGATCGTCAGAGACCCCCCCATTTCGATAATGAAGATATGTGTCAGAGTTTTGCTTTTTATATGTAACTTGAGTCTTTAGGAACTTCGCACTATTAAGAGGGGTTATCTCGATGTGCTTGTTGGGGATGAATTCCTAAGCCATATACACATCCCATACACCCACTAGTCCCATCACCAAAGAGAGAGGAGAGGGAGATCTACCTTTTCATACCTTTTCTGCAAAGTCGGTCTTGAAGCCGGTTCAACCAGGTCCCAGACCGGGTGGTCTGGTACCAGTGCCCGAATACCGGGTTCCAAACCGGGACTGTCGGTTTTATATACCGAGTCTATCCGGGTTGCGAACAGAGAGCAACCCGGTCTAGATTCCGGTCTTCCGGGCTGGGAACCGGGACGTCCGGTGTATGGGTCGGTTAAACCGAACTTAAAACCAGGTTCGTCAGTTTTGCTCTAAACGGCTAGATTTCTCCCTTGGGTATAAATACCTCTTCTTCCACCTTGAGCAGGTTAGGCATTCAGTTCATATTCATCCTTGAAGCTCTCTCTCTCCATTGTTGAAACACAATTCCTTGAGGATCTCCCATTCTACCCAACCAATTCTAAATCTATTTAGTAGAAAGCAAGAGGAGGTCCCGATCTACGTTTCCACCAAGCCAAAGTTCATTCCCCTTGAGTTCATCGAGTTAGCTTGTTACTCTTGGGTTTGTGGGAAACCCTAGGCGGCTAGGGTCGACCAGAGGCATTCAGCTTGTGATTTGCTCCGTGGAAAGTTTGTGAGGGTTTGGAGACTACCTTAAAGTCTACCACGAGTAAGTGAGCTATTTCTTCATGGGGTAGACTCGGAGAAGAATGTGAGCCTTCGTGGCATTGGGGAATTCTTCGTGGAACCTCACACATCTCCAACATGATGTAGCCCCCTTCCCAAAGGTGGTGAACACGGGAATACATCTTCGTCTCCGCGTGCTTCGGTTATTCCTTAACCAACCTCTTACCTGTGTTGTTTACTTTGTGATAGCCTTCGTGCTTGAAGTATCTTGTATCATCATCTGGGTTGTCTCACTAGTTTGCATTTATGCACACTTATATTCTGTAAAGCCTAAAACTTGCAAAAGATTACAAAGAATTTTATAGATACCTATTCCCCCCTCTAGGTAAACCATCTTACACTTTCAACAAAGCAATCATAAAGCGCTCATATTCTTTGACATTACAATACATCTCATAGTACATCATTTACTAGACCAATTTAGTACCATTATACTTGCCAACAATGTACTCCCATCATTGTTTGTATCCTCTATCATCACACAACACATGGGTTAGGCCTAGAGGCATGACTAGGAATAACCTAGTGTTTATCTTTCTACACATGCATATGAGTTTCCCTTTTTCTCACAACCAAGACATGTGGGACTTATAGCATTGAATAATAAACATTTCTAACCGCCAAGCTGGGAGGCAGTTTAGCACCTGATCCAAGAGTGGCTTCTAAACTTTGGACAACTATCCCGTGGAGAGCTTTTTTTTCGAGAGTACGCCAATGACGTACCATATTTTTATAGAAGGCAGCAAAATTTACAAGAGGTCAGGGACACTTTGCGAACAAAGGCCTGGGCCAACCCACACACACGCTTCTCTCTAACTCTGCCTGTGGCTCTAAAGCCTACTCTCGCAGCATGATTAGCCTCTCTCCTCTCGCTGTTAACATCCAACTCTGGAACTCCTCGTGAATGCGCTCCAGCAGTTGTGACGTGCTATGTTGCTCTCTCAGGTTACCAAACACTCGCGCGTTTCGTTGTTTCCACAACATCCACGCCATGAGAATAACCATCGTGTCGAACTTGCGTCTGTCCGAGATCTATATAGTCTCTCTCGCCTCTAGCCACCAGGACTCTAGATTCCCCCCTGTTGAGGCTGCATGATCTCCAGGCCTGCTCGTTGCAAACATCCCATCCAAACCTCTCTTGCATATACACATTGGATCAGGATGTGGTCCACTGTGTCTTCCTCTTGCAAACAAGTGTAGCATTCCAAAGATTGATCTTGTAGGCCATGTCTCCTACGTCTGTCCGACGTCCACAACCGATATCTCGTGGCCAGCCAGCAGAAGATTTTGCACTTCAGGGGTGCATGGGACCTCCAGATCGGCGTGACTAGTTTAGCTCTCTCCTGCCCCTGGCACAACAACTTGTACGTCTCTTTAGCCGAATACTGTCCCAAACTCGAGCCTGTCCAACAGAAGCTATCTTGCTCCTGATCCCTCAACTGGATATCGCTGATCTCTAGCCAAAGCCTCACCCATTGCCTGTATCCTTGATCATCCAGCTCCCCGCTCACATCCAGCATCCACCTATTATCTAGGAGTGCATCCTTAACTCGTCGGGTGTTCTGGCTCCGGGTACTCACGCCCTCCACCACCATCGGCGCGATCTCCGTCACCGTCCGGCCCTTCACCCATCGGTCTTTCCAGAAAAGCACGCACTTTCCGTCCCCTACTCGGGCCACAGCCAGGCTTTGGAATACTTGTTCCGCTACTTGTCTTTCAGCATTGGCAGCTACAACCCTAGGTACTTGCATGGAAATTTCCCAATTTCACATTGCAAGATACAAACTGAATGTTGCGCCCAGCAACACCATTGACCAACAATTTCATTGTGGCCGTTGACAGCAGAAAACGTATCCACTTGAATCAAAGTTCTCCAAAACCCAAATGGCACAAAACTTCAAACAAAAAAGGCCGGCGTGTTCAGCTCCTGCTTCCGCGAGAAGTTTGAGCCATATGGTCTTGCAAAATAGACCCACTAACCGCACGTGTAGCTGTACACCCATGGTGATTTAAGCGGTACGAACCTACTTTTAGCTTGTTTTTCTAATAGAATACGGATTTCTAGTGTACAAAAGTGGTTTCGAAATTTTGGTTCAAATTTGCTTTTGTCAAAGTTAACCTATGCGTTCACTTTTGTCCAAACATTATCCAAGTACATCACAGATGTGGAATACCACCTTTTTTCGAGAATATGTCAACAACATACCTTTGTTTTCTAGAAAGCCCAATATTATTTACAAGAAGCTTACACGAAAAGTGCCAGCTGATCCCAAGCTCCATGGCTAGCGGCATTTGATATTTTTGAAAAACACACTTCCTTTGTTCACAAAATTCTGAAAATAAATACATGAATACATACACATATTCCTAAGAGCTGTTAAAAATTTGGAAAAAAAAACTTTTGTATGTTGGGAAATACAAAAAAGAGAAATTTCTGATGGAAATAGCACCCCTTTTCTCCTATATATCATCAGAAATTTATTTTTTAAGCCCAAAACAAAACGTGATTTCTGCCGAAACTTGCCATGGGTATTCAAAATATATATATGTATCCCGGAATTTTTTTTCACGTTGTTTTGGAACTTCAAAATATGAATTTCAAACGAGGTCTCACCAACACACCCAGCTTTCTCTCACTCACGGGCTAGCTGCGTGCGTACGCCCACGCCGCTTATGGTAGCCAGAAGTAGGAAACTGCGAGACCTGCTCGGACGCGATCAGGATTGCTACAACGCACCCTATATGCGTGAAATTTTAGGCCGGATCGCCGGTCACAGGGAGAGAATCACGAACGAAAGCGACGACCGCCTGCTGCTGCTGCATCGGCATGCATGCGTGGCGTCTGCCCCATCTCCATGAGCGTGCGTCTATCATGTGATCCGACGCGAGGAGGGCGCGTCGAGCCAGGCCCCGCCACCACCAGGCGAAGCAGGACAGGGAGAAAAATCCAAAACAACTCTGTTGTCTGTACCCTAAACTACTTAATCCTGATCTAAATTAAACCCTGAAGCTGTTTGGTGCACCGGGAAAGCGGCGCTCCTGGCCAGGATTTCGAGTTACTTTCACCGACATGTGGACCCCAGTTGTAAGAGCCTTCATCCTCAATTTCTTTATTTTCTCTATGTGCAGATCGATCCCCTCCTGCGCGTGCTCGACGACCGCCGATGCTGCTCCGCGTGTGCTCGAAGACCGCGTGCCTGAAGGCCGAGCGCCCGACAAACGCATGGCCGACGGCCGCTGCTTCAGCTGCTCTGCGCGTGCTTGGTGACCATGATCTCCACGGCTGGCTGCGTGCCCGACCATGCGTGCACCAAACTTTATTCTGTTGTACTACGCTCGCGCGCTCACGCTGCTCCTGATCGTTAGTTGTTGTGCCTAGCTCGTTAATGCCATGTGCTAGCCGCTGCTGTAAAATTTTGTTGTATGTGCAAGGTGCTAGTTCCACTTAGCCATGGCGTTGTGGTAGAAGGATGAGGGAGAGGACGCCCCTCCACGCCCAAGCGCCGGCCTGTCAGTTGTACGGTTGATGCGCCGTGGGCAGTGAACCAGCTGCAGTAGACGGGCACCGGTGCGAGGACACCCGCTTCTTCTTCCGTGGCTTGTGGCTGAGTACAGAGACAACCGCAATAGATTTAGGGACTAATATACCAGAATAGATAATTTCTCTAGGGTTTTTTTGTAAAAATTTGCCTACGGTCTGGCCAAAGAGCTTCAGGTTCAATTAAGACCGGAATTATATAGTATAGGGTACAGGGATTTGAACTTGAGGGTTTAAATCACCAAACCACTACAAGTTTAGGGTTTGTTTTGGACTTTTTTCCGTAGGACAAGGAGGCCGGAGCCTCGTCCTTCTCCGAGCGGTTGTGCAGCGCGCGCCGCGGCGCACGGGAACGTTCGGCGATTTCTGAGGCGTGGTTTGCTATTTGGTATGATCCCGCCGCCGCTACCACCACCTGCGTCTATCCTGTGTGTGTACAAGTTGCACAGTTTGTAAAACGAATAACCCGTTTATTTAATACCCAAAAAAACGCTTCAGGCGGCCTGTTCGTCCTTCTTTTCTTTCCTAAAAAATTCATGGGAAAACGTTTGAGATATTTTATCTAACGTTTGAGAGTCTTCTCAAGGTTTCCGGGCTGACCCGAGGTCTTCCTCGACGGTGGTGTCGTCCGGTGGAGGCTGAGGCGAGGCGCCGGTGTGAATAGTTTAGGGTTTAGGTTTAGGTGGTGTTGTGCCTTTGTGCCGCACGGGAGTAGGTCGTCAGAGCGTCTCGACTAGCTCCGACACGGCCTTGGCTAGGCGATGCTCGCTATGGTGCTCTGGTGACCGGAGCTCTCCACACGTGGGCGCCCACAGCCTAGGGATCTCCGACAATAAATTCGAGTTCTAGAGCTTAGCTGCTTCTTCGATCGTGCACGCCCTCGGGCTGTTGTCGCCGCGCTGCTCTCTCGATCTCCCATGGTGGAAGACGAGGGATGAGTTTGGGCGAGCTCTCTCAATAAGTGCAACCTTCTTCAGCGGGGTGATCTTGAAGAAGGGGTTTTCCTCTCGGCCGGCCGTGGAGGCGAGGGAGAGGAGGATCTCGCATTCAAGATTTTCAACGTTGGAAGAAGGGGAAGTCTGTACTTGTGCGTGCTCTTGCGCTTGTCCAAAGCTGTGGACCCGTGGAGTTCATCCACGATGACCAAGTTTGCCAGCGTGACTCAGGGCCCGTAGCAGCCACTCCGTGTCGTGATGTGTAGGAGGAACCACAACTCTTTCTTCCTCCAGGCCAGTGAGCCGATTCGGAGGATCTTCGACCTGGGCGATGTGTTCCACGCTGATGGTGGCCCAAGTGGCATGCTCCCCGGCATCGTTGACGGCGGTCTTGGCTCAAGATCTTGCACCGTCAGAGAGAAAGGACCTGATAGCGTTTTAAGTTTTCCTTTCCCGGTCTTTCTTGTAAAATCTAAGTACTCCTCATTTAATCCTGTTTGTATCAGGGTCCTCTTTGTAATTGTACCTGGCCCTAAATAGAGCTTCTCTGCCTTCACAACAACCAGCACTGTGAGTGCGACACGTAGAGGCACATCTCATCTATAAAACCCGCACGAACTCCTCTTCTGGCCAGCACTATCCATGGCCGAAATGGCACCTCCATCCCCTGCCACGTTACTCCTCTGCGCCCTCCTCCTCGCTCCGTTGGCAGCTGGCGAGCGCGAGCGTACGTCCTACATTGTCCACATGGACATGAACGCCGCCCCGGCGCAGCACGCCGGCGACTGCCATCCTGGGGCGGTCCCTGGCGGCCGCGTCGCCGCACGGCGCCCGCGGTTCCCCGCAGCATCTCTACACGTACACGGATGCGCTGCACGGCTTCGCGGCCACGCTCTCCCGCTCAGAGCTCCGCGAGCTCCGCCGCAAGCCGGGATTCGTGTTGGCGCACCCAGACCGCCGTGCCACCGTCGCCCACGACACCACGCGCTCCCAGGAGTTCCTCGGTCTAAGCCCGTCCAGTGGGCTGTGGCCAGCGGCGAAGCTCGGCGAGGGCGTCATCATCGGCGTCGTGGACACTGGGGTGTGGCCCGAGAGTAAGAGCCTCGACGACGCAGGCATACCTCCGGTGCCATCCCGGTGGCGCGGCGCATGCGAGCCTGGCGAAGCGTTTCCCGCCACCACGTGCAACCGGAAGCTCATCGGAGCACGCTACTTCAACAAGGGCTACGTGGCGAAGCACACCGCCGCCACCATCTCCATGAACTCGACGCGCGACACGGAAGGCCACGGCACGCACACCGCGTCCATCGCCGCGGGCAGCCCCGTGAAGTGCGCGTCCTACTTCGGCTACGGACGTGGCACGGCGCGTGGAGCTGCTCCCCGCGCCCATGTCGCGGCGTACAAGGTCGGTTGGCGCATCGAATGGCAGATGTCCGACGTGCTGGCCGCCATGGACGCTGCGATCGTGGACGGCGTGGACGTCATCTCCATCTCCACGGGCTTCGAAGAGCCGCTGTATGCGGACCCAGTGGCCGTCGCCTCGTTCGCCGCCATGGAGCGCGGCATCGTCGTGTCCGCGTCGGCGGGGAACGACGGCATGGACGGGCTCGGTACCTTGCACAACGGCGTGCCGTGGCTGCTTACCGTCGCTGCCGGCACGGTGGACCGGCAGATCTTTGCTGGCACCGTGCGCTACGGCGGGGGCAACACGACGCAAGCGAGCACTACGATCTCCGGGATCACATCGTACCCGGCGAGCGCCTGGATTTCAGAAACGAAGCTGGTGTACGACGACGCCTTGTCGGCGTGCAACTCGTCGGATCTTCTTCAGGCTCTGGCTCTGCCGAGAATAATCGTGTGCCGTGACATTGGCATCGGTATTTCCAGGCAGATGAACACCGTCTTCAAGGCAGGCCTCGATGCCGCCATCTTCATCACCAACAATGACGGGAAATTCGTGGAGTTCTCTATGCCGGCGATCCTGATCAGCCCGAATGATGCAACAGCGCTGCTGAATTACATCGCTTCCAGCTCGCACCCGAGTGCCACCATCACGTTCCAGCAGACGGTCGTCGGGGTACGGCCGGCGCCGGTGGTCGCGGGGTACTCTGCTCGAGGGCCGTCACGGAGCTACGCCAGCGTGCTCAAGCCCGATATACTGGCGCCGGGGGACAGCATCCTGGCGTCGTGGACACTTGCCTCTCCGATGGCACACATAGGTCGGACTGCTCTGGTCGGTGACTTCATGGTCGCTTCCGGGACGTCCATGGCGTGCCCGCACGCTAGCGGCGTGGCGGCGTTGCTGCGGGCGGCGCACCCGGAGTGGAGCCCCGCGATGATCAAGTCCGCCATGATGACCACGGCAAGCAGAGTCGACAACACGCTCCAGCCGATCACCGACGCCAACGGCAACGGCATGGCGAGCCCGCTCGCCATGGGCTCCGGTCATGTCGATCCGAACTCGGCGATGGAGCCCGGCCTTGTGTTCGACGCCGGTCCCGCGGACTTCGTCGCGCTCCTCTGCGCCGCCAAGTACACGGAGGCCCAGATCGCCGCGATCACGAGGTCGTCGTACAACTGCTCCTCAGCCAAGTCCAGCGACGTGAACTACCCGTCCTTCATCGCCACCTTCGGCGCCAACGCCACCTCCGGGGTGGCGCGCTTCAAGAGGACAGTGACCAGCGTCGGGGAGGGCCCGGCGACGTACCGCGCGTCGTGGTCGTCGCCGAGCAACGTCTCCGTGTCCGTGACGCCGTGGATAATGGAGTTCGGCGGCATTGGCCAGAAGGCCATGTTCGAGGTGGAGATCAAGCTGAACGCGCCCAACGGCGGCGAGCCGGCCTTCGCTGCTCTAGTTTGGGGCGACCACAGCGGCAGGTACCGGGTCACGACCCCCTTCGTAGTGCTCTGAAGTTCGTGTTAACCAACCGCGCCCAAGTCCAGCTTGTTTTATCCGAATAATGATTGTTCGTTCGTGAACTGTTTATGTCTGCTTGGACTGATGCCGTATTGTTGTGACTGGTTTGGAACTTTGGATTGGGTAATCAGGAGTAGTAGTACTAGTTTGCTTCAAATTTTAAGTTTTTCGAACCTGTTTGTGACTCAGTCAAAGCTGATAAGTAACACTTGTCTTGTCGGTGAGTTAAGTTAAAAGCTGAGACGCACTTGCCTTGCCGTGATAAACACCAAGCTCTTAGAAATACCTAAAATTGACAGCTATGTTAGATTGATCTCCCGATCCTGGCCCAACGGTCCGGTCCGATCGAACCCCTTGATTGTGCCCTGATCAGGGGCGCCCAACCCTCTTATGGTTGGTGGGCCGCTGTCGACGTCGTTATATAAAGAGCTGAGGGGCCGACCGCACACTGTACCGCACACTGTACGAGGTTCACCCGTGCGCGCCGCAAACCCCACCGATACTCCCTATCGATCTAGATTTAGCGACGGTCCGACGGGAAGCTCCGCCACTGCCTTGCACACACACCCCACGCCCTCGCCGCCGCCCTCCCCATGGCCAACGCCTCGGGATCGTCCAGCACCGGAGAAGGTTTGGTCCTCCTCTCCCCTCTCTGATCTCTCTCTCTATACATTCTGACATGTACTGATCCATAGACACAAAGCTACTCGATTCAATCTACACTACCAGATCCTATGGATTTTTATCATTGGTATCAGAGCAGGGGCTAGTGCATAGATTTTTCCGGTAGAAAGGCAAAGAAAATTAAAACCCTAACCGTAAACAGAGCGCCGCCCACCCGGCCGTGTCATTCCTCTCGATCTAGATGCGCATCCTTTGCGAGGCATCTAGAAGAAGAACAAACCCCTAACGGGGCTAAGAAACAGCACAGAAAAACCCAATGTTTTCCCCTCCCCGAGCCCCAAATCGAAAAAGGAAAGGAAAGTTCAAAAGAAAAATCGCACCGGTCGCTGCCATGGAGCTCGCCGGAGAAAGGGTTGCCGCCACCTGAGCCGTTTCACAGCGGCACACCCACCCTCGGGTGGATGCGCGCGCTGGCAAAGGGGGTAGGAGGGGTCGTTGTCCATTAGCCGCTGCCTCTCCGCTACCTCACATGGGAGTGGAGATGTTTTCGGTAGGGGTGGAAAGAGAAAGAAACAAAAGAGACAGAAGGTTGGGAAGGGCTCGTCACCGGCCAGTGCTGGCGGTGCTGCTCCTCACCGTGCAGGGGCGACGCCGGCCGCTGGAGGCCCCGTCGCCACTGGGCGCGCGAGCAAGAAAGTCAGGGGAGAATGTGGGCTAGGGTTAGGTCGCGTCGGTGCGAGGCCTTTTTGGCCAAACGACAGACGTACGCGTCCGTCTGATGCGTTTTGACGGTCAAGATCTGGTGGCTCGGACGACGCAAGCGCTGCTGGGCCGTGGGCTGTGTCGGGCTGCCGATAGACGTGCTGAGACGCGCACAGGGGGCGCTGGGCTGTTTTTTACCGCCCAGTCGAGCCTAGTTGCTTACAGAAGCTTTTTTTGCAATTTAGAATCCTTTTTTGATGAAATTTTGCCCAGAGTTTTCTATTCAAAGTTATCCAATGAAAAAAAAAATTAGAAAAATGGAAAAGTGACAGTAAAAAGTTTCTGTAAAGTTTAAAGTTCATGAATTCTTAATTCATTTCTTCCGCTGCAAATAGTTAAAAAGGCTCTTTTAAAATTTAATAAAAATAAAAGTGAGCGTTAATTTTTTTTAGAGCATATAAAAGTTTTGTTCTGATCATGTTCATGTTATTTTTTCTAACCAACATTGTAAATAGCATGATTATGATTAGTGTCTTGTTTTAAAGAGATTAAAGTTATGCGCTTTTGATTCTATGTTCTACCCAATGGTGATATAGAATTATTTGCATAACCATTTGTATGTCTTAATTTTGACCAACATTGGATTAATACATGCAATTGTTATTATTCTCACTTCTTTGTGGTTTTTAGGAGGGTTCTACTTGATGAACTGGATCAAGGAGGTCCCGACCCTTAGAGGTGACAATTACTCCGAGTGGAGAAACAAGGTGAACTTCGTGTTCATCTGCGTTGAGGTGGATTGGGTCCTTGAGACCAAGCCTCCCACCAAGCCGACAGAGCCAGTAAGAGATGCTGATGATGATGTTGCATGGGAAAGAAAGAAAAAGGACTATGCTCTAGTGGAGCTGGCATACTCCATAGAGAACCAAATGTGGCAAAACACCAATAAAAAGTGCATGACATTTGTAAAAAACACCATTGAGCCGGCAATTGTTGGTTCAATTACAGAGTGTGTTTCCGCAGGAGAATACATGGAAAAGATAAACAGTCAGTTCACTGGCTCTTCAAAGACATATGCAACCTAGATGCTGAAGCAGTTGGTGACAGAGAATTATACAGGGGGTGGACATGGCATCAAGGACCATATCCTCCTAATGAGCAACATAACTTCCAAATTTAAGGCCGTGGAAGCTGATCTAGAGCTAAAGCCTACACTCCTTGTCCACCTGGTCATGGCGTCATTGCCTCAATAGTTTGACAATTTTGTTATCAATTACAATATGGCCCCTGAAAAATGGGATATAGAAAAGACCATTGCCACGTGTGAAAGAACATTTCATGTTTTCCTATGTTTTGCGTGTTAGATAACAATACTATGGAGACTTTTGATGTGTACTAAGTGTGCAGGAAGTTTTAAGGGGGGCGGATAATCCGCCCCACCAAGGGCCGGATAATACGGCCTACCTCATCGCTCAAAGGAAGCCAAGGCGCGTCGCTCGGTACCCGGTCGGATTGTCTCCCAGAAAATCCGAATTGGGACGGTTCTTCCTCCCCAGGCCGGATAATCCAGGTGTCGCATGGGCCGGATAATCCGGCCCCCAGTTTTCGAGCAAAAGGAGCCAAGGCACGTCGCTCGGTATCCGGTCGGATTTTCTCCAGGAAAATCCGAACTGGGGCGGTTTTTCTTCCTCAGGCCGGATAATCCGGCCTTCGCATAGGGCCGGATAATCCGGCCCCCAGAAGTTGATCAAGGGCAAGCTCGGCGCGACGCTCCGAGAGGGGGGCGGATTATCTGCCGGATATTCCGAGTCTGGGGCGGTGTTTCCCCAGACCGGATAATCCGGCCCTCACTTGGGCCAGATAATCCGCCCCCCAAAGGTTGCAACGGCTGGTTTCTGAAGGGGGGGTATAAATACCCCTTCTTCCCCAACGTTCAGAACTCTTGATTCATTCGAAATTGACCTGACATTGTGCAAGAGCTCTCATTCTCGATCTCCCACTTCAACCACCCGAAGGTCTTGATCTTTGGTGGAATTGAAGGAGGAGAAGTTCATCATCATCATAAGAATCAAGTGCTTCAACTCCTCTCCATTCACTTGGAGAAATCCTTGATCTAGTATTCTTGTCAATACCTAGATCTTGTTTATTGTATTTGATAAGTTTGTTTTTGTGGCAGCTTGCTGTCATTCCGGGAGCCTGCAAGTTGTTGTGGAGTTGTTGCCCCGCTAGTTATGTAAAGGCGCCGGTGCCCGCCTTGAAGGGTACCTATAGTGGAAGGTGGATCAGGCCTGTTGTGGCGAGATCCATCGGAGAACAGGGTGAGGCCTTTTGTGGCGTGGTGGTCTTAGTATCGCCCACCCCTCCAACACAGACGTACTTCCCTTAACAAGGAAGGAACTGCGGTCAAACAAATCCTGTGTCTCCGCGTGCTTCACTTCGGTTTACTCGTTCCTCTTCCACTCGCTCTTTACTTGCTAGTAGATAGGTTTGCATATAGGGAAATTCCACCTAATAGTTTATCTAGACAATTTACCCTTTGTGCTAAGCCTAAAATTGAAAAAGAATTAAAAATTGGTGTAGCACCTATTCACCCCCCCCTCTAGGTGCCCATACGATCCATTTCAACGTGTGCCTAAGAAGAGGAGAGACTCAAAATCTCCAATGGTGGTTCCTTGAACTATGTCAAGGATAATAAGAAAAGGACCTACCATCAAAGTAACCAAGATTCCCTTTCTAAGCCACATGGCAAAGCACCTATGCACTACCAGCATCAGCATAGGCCGCTCATACTGGACAAAGACACTTGTCTCCACTGCAAGAAGCCAGAGCATTTCAAGAAAGACTGCCCTGTTTGGATAAAAGAACTATTGGCAAGAAAAGCTAACAATATAGTTTCTTTTGTAAATAAATCCCTATATATATAGTTTTCAAAATCTACTTGGTGGATTGACTCAAGTGCAACTGTTCATGTTGCGAATTCTTTATAGGGATTCCATTCGATGCGGACTACGAAAAGAAACGAAAGATGCGTTGGAAGTCGCAAATGGAGTCTAGGCGGACGTTGAGGCTGTTGGCAACATCTCCTTCGAGCTTGTTGATGGATCGACGATCCTGCTTACAGATGTCCTTTATGTTCCTTCTTTACATAGGAATCATTTCAATTGGTATCAGAGCCCCGGCTCTTAATTCAGGCTTAACCGCCTAAGAGTAGTATGGGTATCAAGGATGATGGAAATGAGGCTGTGGATAAGGTCACAATGGATGATCTCAAGTCGTTGGAAACAACCTTGTTGAAATCCTTTGAGGCCAAGATGGAGGAGATGAATCAAATGATTGCTCGCCTTACATCATCCATAGCCCCATCTCCATCCTCCTCTGAGGCTCCCACACCATCATCTAAGGAAAAGGGTAACACCGGATCCAAGGATGATGATGTGGAAGGTGAAAAACTAAATGGTTCCACCTCCAAAAAGGGAAGTGGTAACGAGGAATATAGTGAGGTTCGCCACGTATATTCCTCCTACCCACCTATCCCTCATCCTCATATAAACAATAGGGGTGATCCACCCAAGCTCACTGCATCCTCTTTTAATCAATGGCAACTCCTAATGAAATCTCATGTTTGCAGCTCTTCTATTGAATTGTGGAGGATTATTGAAGAAGGTCTTCATATTGGAGATCAAACCAATCTAACAAGAATGGAAGTTGTGGATAGCCGGTTGAATGCCACCGCTCTCCACATGATACAACTGGGTGTGGGTCCTAAGGACATGCCACACATTGAACATCTCAACACAGCTAAAGAAGCTTGTGATGCTCTTACGGATCTCTTTGTTGGAAATGAAAGCATGAGAAGAAACAGGTATGATGCCCTTAGCAATGAAGCTGAGGGATTCTACATGTTGGATGGTGAAAACCATGAGGACATGTATAGAAGACTCAAGGGCATCGCAACAACATTTCGAAAGCATGGGGCCACTCACATTGATGATGTGTGGATAAAAAGAAAATATGTGAGTGCCTTAATGCCTTTCGAGCCAACGGACTTGAAGAGCTTGCAAGGTAGACATAACTATCATCAAATGACATCCAACGAAGTCATGCAAGAAATGGCGTCATTCAAAGTGGTAGCAAAGAATGCTAAAGATGCCCGTGCTCGGGCCATTGGAATGCAAAAGGGTGTCAATGTGGCTCTCAAAGCCAATGTTGTTGAGCAAGAGGAAGATGAAGGAGCTTTTGAGGGGGTATCCATGGACTGCCCCGATGAGGTCAAATGTGCTCATGGTGAGTACATGGCATTCTATATAAGGAACTTTTGGAAGGACCCTGCCAAAGCCAAGTCTGAACTTGAGCGCAAGAACGGGTCAAATGGAAGAAGAGAAAGTGGCCCAAGATTGAGAACTTGCTTCAACTGTGGAGATAGAATGCAATTTGTAGCCGAGTGTCCTTATCAAAATAGAGAAGACAATGGTGGCAGGCTCATTCTTAAAGAGAAATCTAAAGCTCCTAAGAAGAAGTCGTTTATTAAGAAGAATGGCCCTTTCAAGAAGCAACCAAGATTGTCCTTGTAGCCCAAGAGGAATACTCCTCCGCAAGTGAAGATGAAGAGCATGATGATAGTTGCCGCAAAGTGGCTGCTATAGCCACCACACCGACTCCCTCCTCACTCTTCAACTCGCCGAACGAGAACACCATCAACAACAATGCCACTTGTCTAATGGCAAGAGGATCCGAGGTATCAACTTCTAGCTATTCATTTCCTAAGACTAACATAATTTTGGATATGGATGATCATGATAGTCTTGAAATGAAAGAAGAAGTTATTGCCTTGGATACTTTTTTCACTAACCTACAAGGTGAGCACAAACTCCATTTTGATGCTCTTATGAGTCAACTTGCTCAAGCCGAAGATCTCCTTGAAGAAAAGGGCAGAATTGAAAGAGAAGATGCCTTGGAGATAGCTTCTTTGAAGAATGCCTTGGAAGAGGAAGAGGAAGCTAGAGTATCTTTGGAAGAAAGACTCGAATCCCTTGAGGAGTCACAAGAAGAAGCTGTAGCTCAGCTCATTAAAGAACGTGACCATGCTCTTGCCAAGGTAAAGAAACTAAAGAAAGAAAAGATTGACTTTGGGGTTGTTCATGCTAGACTTTTGGAGAAGTTTGATAATCTTGAAAGTGCTCACAAGGCATTGAAGAGTGATCATTCTACTCTAAATGAGTCTCATGACCAGCTCCAAACTCAATTGAAATGGTATGATGTGCCAAGTACCTCCACTTCATCCGTTGGAAAAGAAGATCTTGCAAGAAGTTCTCAACACAAAGGTAAAGGGGTTATTGATGAGATACTGAGCAGGCAAAGGATAAACAATAGTAAAGAAGGTATTGGTTACATACCCAAGATAAAGAGCAAGAAAAACAAGAACAAGAAGAAGAAGAACAAGACTGCTCAATCGAAGACTAGCAACATTACCAATGACAAGACTAATTATGATGGTTTTGCAGGGATCAACAATCCTAACTTTGAACTATATTGTGATTATTATGGTGATGTTTATGCTAGTTATGTAGGGCCTTATGATTGTTACATTCCTTGGTCTATTTGGGTTACTAACATGAGAGGACCCATTGAAAAATGGGTACCTAAAACCAAGAAGTAATTTTCTTGCAGGGCTATGCTTCCGGTGGTTCTAAATGGGTACTCGATAGCGGTTGCACGAGTCATATGACCCGAAGCAAGGAGATCATCACGGAGATGCGGCCAAACCTTGATCACATAACTGTCTCCTATGGTGACAAGTCAAAATCTGAGGTATTGGGTCTCAGCAAAGTTGTGGTGGCTCACGACATCTCTCTCGTGGACGTTATGCTTGTTGAGACCCTCGGGTACAATTTACTTTCAGTTCGTGCCCTTGATCATGTTTGTAGGGCGTGTGTTGAAGGGAAAATGCATGACTCACCTCATCGAAGGAAAACCATTATCTCTTCAAAAAGGATTTTCGAGCTCCTTCATGTGGACCTCTTCGGACCTCCATCTCATGCAAGCCTCAGTGGGAAGAAGTATTGTCTAGTGATTGTTGATGATTACTCAAGATACACTTGGGTTTATTTCTTCAAGTTGAAGAGTGAAACTCAACAAACTGTCATCGACTTTGCCAACGAGGTTCAACGTCAACACAACGTCCCCATTCTGGCTATAAGGAGTGATAACGGCTCGGAGTTCAAGAACTACACCTTAAATGAATTCCTAAGTGAAGAGGGGATAAGACATCAATATTCCGCTGCATACACCCCTCAACAAAATGGTGTAGCCGAGAGGAAGAATCGAACTCTAATGGACATGGCAAGATCAATGTTAGCCGAATTTAAATATCCATATAACTTCTGGGTTGAAGCAATCTCTACTGCTTGTCATTCATCCAACCGTTTATACCTCCGCAAGATCTTGTACAAGACTCCGTATGAAATACTTACCGGTAACAAGCCAAACATCTCATACTTTCGGGTATTCGAATGTAAGTGTTTCTTTCTCATTAAAGGAGTTCGTTTATCAAAGTTTGAATCTAAGGCTTTAGAAGGTATTTTTGTTGGTTATGGTGCCGAATCCCACACTTATAGAGTCTACAATAAGCTCTCCGGAACTGTTTTAGAATCTTGTAGTGTGGTGTTCGAGGAAAATGACGGTTCCCGTGTGGACCAAGTTGGTGTTTGTGATGCAGATGTTGAAATAACCCAAGATGCCATAAGAAAAATGGGCGTGGGATTCTTCCGCCCCATTGAGGAACCCCTTGTGGCGGACTGGGAAGGACAATGCTCTACTCATATAGAGCCCTCATCTACACATACTCAACATGCTCCAACCACGGGGGCAACTTCTACACCATCTCCATCAACTGCTGAAGGTCAAGATGCTCTAGAAAGCTCCAGGCCAGATTTTCCGATTGACACCAGATTATCCGGCCACCCCGCTACAGCTGACCATGTTGCTCCTGCTGGAGAAGATTTCAATGCAAGCTCCAGGCCGGATTTTCTGGCTAGCCCCGGATTATCCGGCCCCTCACCAGTTCAAGCAAGTCCCAGGCCTCCTGATGAAGCTGCTGCAAGTACTCCTAGGCCGGATTATCCGGCCTCTCCATCGGCTGGATTATCTGGCCCTAACTCTCCAGTTCTGTAGCCTCCTGTTATGGCTACGGATTCACCTCAAGGGCATGCGTCTCCACCACCTGCTACTGATGTTCCAGTTACTGATCAAGGCGGAGAAAATGCTTCCAATGAAGATTCAAGTGATGAATCTCCTCCTCCAAGAGACAACAAACTTATTGAACTTCGTCGCAAGGCTCGGGCTGATCGTAACCTTGAGTTGAGGGGTCACACTCTCGACAAGGTTGGTTGTGATCTTCGACGAAGGGTTTCTACAAGAAGAGAATTGGCCAGTTTTGGTGAGCATCAAGCTCATATCTCCATGGTGGAACCTAAGAAGGTCTTTGAAGCTCTTGAAGACCTAGACTGGGTTGTTGCTATGCATGAAGAATTGAATAATTTCAAGCGCAACAAAGTCTAGAAACTAGTGGAGAAATCCAAAGAGTGCCGCAATGTTATCGGCACCAAGTGGATTTTCAAGAACAAGCAAGATGAGAATGGCATTGTTGTGAGGAACAAGGCAAGACTTGTGGCACAAGCTTACTCCCAAGTTGAGGGCATCAACTTCGGCGAGACCTATGCTCTAGTGGCTCGCCTTGAGTCCATCCGTATCCTACTTGCTTATGCTACACATAACAATTTTAAGTTGCAGCAAATGGACGTCAAGAGTGCCTTCCTTAACGGTCCTCTACATGAGTTGGTATACGTAAAGCAACCCCGGGGGTTTGAGGATCCTAACTTTCCAAACCATGTCTACAAACTCGATAAGGCACTCTATGGCCTTAAACAAGACCCACGTGCGTGGTATGAGCACCTTAAAGAGCTTTTGTTAGATCGTGGCTTCGAAGTTGGGCAAATCGACCCCACTCTTTTTACTAAGAAGGTTAAGGGGGAGCTCTTCGTATGCCAACTATATGTAGACGATACTTTGGTTCTACTAACAAAGCTTTTAACGATGAATTTTCAAAGCTTATGACTGACAGGTTTGAGATGTCTATGATGGGGGAATTACGGTTCTTTCTTGGATTCGAGATCAAGCAACTTAGAGAAGGAACCTTAATTAATCAAGCAAAGTACATCCAAGACATGCTCAAGAGATTCAAGATGATGGATCTAAATGGTGTCGCCACTCCAATGCAAACAAAGTGTCATCTTGAACTCAACCCTCATGGTAAAGATGTGGACCAAAAGGTATACCGGTCCATGATCGGCTCTCTTCTTTACCTCTGCGCACCTAGACCCGATATTGTGTTGAGTTTGGGAGTGTGTGCAAGGTATCATGTAGATCCTAAAGAAAGCCACTTAGTGGTGGTCAAGAGGATCTTTCGATATTTGGTTCATTCCCCCAACTTTGGTCTCTGGTATCCCAAGGGATCCAATTTCTCTTTATGTGGTTATACTGACTCAGATTGGGCTGGTGATAAGGATGATCGGAAATCCACTTCTGGAGCTTGTCAATTCTTGGGAAGATCTCTTGTTTGTTGGTCCTCCAAAAAGCAGAATTGTATATCTCTTCTCCACCGCCGAAGCTGAATATGTTGTTGCTGCCAGCGCTTGTACTCAATTATTGTGGATGAGGCAAACTTTAAAGGAATACGGTGTCAATTGTGACAAAGTGCCTCTTTTATGTGATAATGAAAGTGCAATCAAAATTGCGTACAATCCTATTCAGCACACAAGGACGAAGCATATTGAGATTCAGAATCATTTTATTCGTGACCATGTTGCTCGCGGCGATATTGATCTATCCTTTGTGAGCACGAAGAACCAACTGGTGGATATTTTTACAAAGCCACTTGATGAAGCAAGATTCTGCTATTTGAGGAATGAGCTAAATATCATTGATTCCGGGAGCTTATCTTGATTACCCATGCACTCACTCGTACATCTCAATCCTTCTTTTGTCTAGGTGTGGGCATGGATATAGGGGGAGTGTGGTCCTAACTCATTGGGCTAACCCTCCCCCCATAATGCCAAAAGCAAGATAAATCATTTCTCTTAATCTCATTTTGTGATATGTGAGCTTATTGATGAGTATTGGTCATGAACCCAAGATATATCTTTGTGGTGTCACACCATACACTCCAGCAAGGTGGCTTCGGCCACCGCCCTCTCCCTTGAGGAGAATTGGATCTTTTTGGATGTTATTTGCTCTCTCATGTTCTTATGGGAATCACACTCACTCTTGGATTTTATTTGATTTGGATTTTGCAAGTTTGAGTGTCTAGTACCATCTCAGTTTGGCTCTCTTAATCCCAAGCCTTCCCTACCCCTAAGCCATCTATTCTAGCACACAAGTCCCTTGTACACCTTGTGGGGGTGTTGTTTGGGGACGCGCGGGCCTGGCTCTGTGTGTAACAGAATACCAGATTTGAGGCCGGATAATTCGGCCCAAGTGTTGGCCGGATAATCCGGCCCTGGCGGATTTCATCTTAAAGGGCAGGGCTCGGGGGGAAGGGCTCATAACGAGCAACACTTCTCCCCCAGCCCTCTCCTCCTCCTCAGCCGCCGCCTGCCGCCCCTCACCCTCCCTAGAGCCTCTCCGGCCACCGGATTTCCCGGGCCTCCCCGAATCTTCTTCTCCGCGCCTCCGGGTACATTCTCCTCCGCGTTCTTCCTCCAATGAGTGAGGGTAACTCCCTCTCTCCCCATCTTTGTCTAGATGTGTAACTTGTTGGGTGGAACATTGTCTAGAAGGATGTGTTTTTGCATAGAAATCGTAGTCTTGCAGTTTCTAGGCCCGATCTACTTTTTGCATGCAATCTAAGTGAAATCGAAAATTTCTGCCAGGGCCGGATTATCCCCCCTGGCCAGGCCGGATAATCCGGCCTGTCAGATTCGATTCTGCTTCAGTTTCACTATGGAGTATGCATTGAGTAGTTTTGTCCTATGAACTTTTTGACTACTTTTTCCATGCTCTCTCCTGGACTTGTGTGTATGCTTATCCCCTTGCTATCGCCCTTATTCTCCTCACAGGTGGTTCTGGTATTTCCAAGACCTACAAGCGCCATCCTCGCGCCAAATACTTTCGGGATGACGGACAAGGTAACTTAGTGGACGAAGTTGAGTTGAGGAGAAGGAAGAACGAAGAGAAGCGCATGGCTGAACAAGCAAAGAGGACTAGGAAGGGGGTGTCCAAGAGGAAGGGCAAGGAGCCCAAGATCAACTACAGGACTTTGGATGCGGTCTCCTTTTCCGCCATCCGTCACCGTGACTTGTTTGCTGAGCTGCCTCGTGATGATGAGCTGGGGGATACCCGTTTTTGGTGTGAAGAACAGAAGGGAATTTATAAAGACATCTATGCCAGGCTGAACATTAGGCCTATGCACCCTCTGGTACTTGCTGATGCTTTGGAGAAGGCGCATCTTGTAGATGCGATGTATGTGGCTGAGAGGACGGGGCTGCACCATCTCATGTCTCTCTAGTGCTCCTTTGACTCTGAGGTGGTGAAGCAGTTCTTCTCCACTTTGGTGATTTGTGGGGATGAGCGTCGCACTATGAAGTGGATGACTCATGACAGGCCAATGACTGCTGATTTTCACGTGTTTGCTGAGGTTCTGGGGTACTCCTTCCGCAGCAGGGATAGAGCCAGTGGCCACCGCATCATCACTCAACTGAAGCCCAACAAGGATGCAGCTCTCTCCCCGTGCACTATGGACAATGGCATTGTCGGTACTGTGGCTGGTCTTGCTCCCATCTATGATGCATTAGTGGGTCTCTTCCATGACTCCATTACACCAAGTGGGGGCAACAATGACAGCATCCGTGGTCACCTTGTTCAGCTACTTCAATTTTCTCATGAGGTTGCCTCCTGCGCGGACGAGTCAGTGCAGTACAGGCTGGATGTCATGGACTTCATCTACCATGAGCTGTGTGATGCTATGTTCAACCGTCTGTCCATTCCCTATACGCCCTACATTTTGATGCTCATCCGTCACCTGCTTCCTGCTGAGGAGTTCCACATTGACTCGATGCACAAGGACAACAAGATTTACAACAAGGTTCGGAAGACCTCGCACCCCTCCTCTGCTCCTAAGGGCCTCATGAGGGATGCTCGCAGGCCCCCTTTGCCTCCCGTGGCCCATGAGATCAAGCAGCTGAACTGGTTCCAGCGTCACATTCTCTGCATGGGCGTGGACATGAGCAAGGGTCAGTACGAGGCATACAGGCAGCGCCATGAGTTGGCTCACTCCCAGCAGCTCATTTTCCACCACGTGTCCGGTGCTTCGGGTGCTCCTCCGGCTCCTATACCTCGCACTCCGTATGCTCGGTGGAACTCTTCCTCCGGGCTGAACTATGGTGAGCTGGAGCGTCACTTGTTCCCTTCTGCGCCCGCTGCTGATGATGAAGATGAGGAAGGTGACACTAAGCAACTTGACGATGAGGATGAGGAAGAGAATGAAGAAGAGGACGAGGACGAGGACTACGATGAGTGATCCCATGGGGCGCTAGCATCGCTCTTCTCCCTTTTTGGTGTCTCGATGCCAAAGGGGGAGAAGTAGTTCTATTAGGTTATCCATGGATTTGCATGGGTCGGGCATAAGCACTTGCACTTTTCTATTCGTTATTTCTTGCTTATGCCCATTTAGTGTTGAACTTTCAATTCATGATTTGTAGTTGTTTGAGACTTTTTGTGGTTGTTTGGATTATGCTATGCCTATGGACTTCGTATCTTGGATTATGCTTATTATGCTTATGGATCTATCTATTCACATCCTATTGCTGGAGGTATATCACGGAAGGCGCGCTCATAATGGTTATCCGGTAATAATTGTGATTTATGTCAAGGATGCCTATTCTCTACTTCGGTGGTATGTGTTTTTTGCTCATATGTCTATGGAATAGATTCACCTATTTGTGTGCATTTGTATTCCAATGCAAAACTCTATTATGCACACATTGAGGGGGAGTCTCTTTCATAGTTATCTCTGTCTGTCTTGTGTCTTTCTCCTGCAAATCCTGGTATTGTCATCTAAGACCAAAAAGGGGGAGATTGAAAGAACATTTCATGTTTTCCTATGTTTTGTGTGTTAGATAACAATACTATGGAGACTTTTCATGTGTGCTAAGTGTGAAGGAAGTTTTGAGGGGGCCGGATAATCCGGCCCACCAAGGGCTGGATAATCCGGCCTACCTCATTGCTCAAAGGAAGCCAAGGCGCGTCGCTCGGTACCCGGTCGGATTTTCTCCCGAAAAATCCGAACTGGGGCGGTTCTTCCTCCCCAGGCCAGATAATCCGGGTGTCACATGGGCCGGATAATCCGGCCCCCAGTTTTCGAGCAAAAGGAGCCAAGGCGCGTCGCTCGGTATCCGGTCGGATTTTCTCCCGGAAAATCCGAACTGGGGTGGTTTTTCTTCCCCAGGCCGGATAATCCGGCCTTCGCATAGGGCCGGATAATCCGGCCCCTAGAAGTTGATCAAGGGCAAGCTCGGCACGACGCTCTGAGAGGGGGCGGATTATTTGTCGGATATTCCGAGTCTGGGGTGGTGTTTCCCCAGACCGGATAATCTGGCCCTCACTTGGGCTGGATAATCCGGCCCCAAAGGTTGCAACGGCTGGTTTCTGAAGGGGGGTATAAATACCCCTTCTTCCCCAACATTCAGAACTCTTGATTCATTCGAAATTGACCTGACATTGTGCAAGAGCTCTCATTCTCGATCTCCCACTTCAACCACCCGAAGGTCTTGATCTTTGGTGGAATTGAAGGAGGAGAAGTTCATCATCATCATCAAGAATCAAGCGCTTCAACTCCTCTCCATTCACTTGGAGAAATCCTTGATCTAGTATTCTTGTCAATACCTAGATCTTGTTTATTGTATTTGATAAGTTTGTTTTTGTGGCAGCTTGTTGTCATTCCGGGAGCCTCCAAGTTGTTGTGGAGTTGTTGCCCCGCTAGTTGTGTAAAGGCGCCGGTGCCCGCCTCAAAGGGTACCTATAGTGGACGGTGGATCTGGCCTGTTGTGGCGAGATCCATCGGAGAATAGGGTGAGGCCTTTTGTGGCGTGGTGGTCTTAGTATCGCCCACCCCTCCAACGCAGACGTACTTCCCTTAACAAGGAAGGAACTGCAGTCAAACAAATCCTGTGTCTCCGCGTGCTTCACTTCGGTTTACTCGTTCCTCTTCCACTCGCTCTTTACTTGCTAGTAGATAGGTTTGCATATAGGGAAATTCCACCTAATAGTTTATCTAGACAATTTACCCTTTGTGCTAAGCCTAAAATTGAAAAAGAATTAAAAATTGGTGTAGCACCTATTCACCCCCCCTCTAGGTGCCCATACGATCCATTTCAACGTGTGCCTAAGAAGAGGAGAGACTCAAAATCTCCAATGGTGGTTCCTTGAACTATGTCAAGGATAATAAGAAAAGGACCTACCATCAAAATAACCAAGATTCCCCTTCTAAGCCACATGGCAAAGCACCTATGCACTACCAGCATCAGCATAGGCCGCTCATACTGGACAAAGACACTTGTCTCCACTGCAAGAAGCCAGAGCATTTCAAGAAAGACTGCCCTATTTGGATAAAAGAACTAATGGCAAGAAAAGGTAACAACATAGTTTCTTTTGTAAATAAATCCCTATATATAGTTTTCAAAATCTACTTGGTGGATTGACTCAAGTGCAACTGTTCATGTTGCGAATTCTTTACAGGGATTCCATTCGATGCGGACTACGAAAAGAAATGAAAGATGCGTTGGAAGTCGCAAATGGAGTCTAGGCGGACGTTGAGGCTGTTGGCAACATCTCCTTCGAGCTTGTTGATGGATCGACGATCCTGCTTACAGATGTCCTTTATGTTCCTTCTTTAGATAGGAATTTAATAAGTGTATCGCGTTTGGACAAAGTAAACTATGAGTGTCATTTTGGACATGGCTAGTGTGCCATTTGGTATAATAAAGATTGTGTGGGTGTTGTTTTCCTTCACAATGAGCTTTATCTGTTATGCATTCGTGAAAAAGTAAATTCTATGTATAAAGTGAATGAGCATATTTCCACGTCGGACAAAGAACAAAAGAAAAGAAAAAGAACTCATGACACACCGAAATGATGGAACTGCCATTTAGGCCATATTTCGAGGGGGAAATAGAAAGACTAGTTAAAAATGATATTCTTCCTTCGTTAGAGTTCTCCGACATAGATCAATGCATCGATTGCGTTAAAGGAAAGTATGAAAAGAAAATCAAAAAAGGTGCAAATCGAAGCGCCGAAACACTAGAAATTATTCACACTAACATATGTGGACCGTTTCCAGTGAAAAGTGTGGATGGTTATGACTCGTTCATAACATTCATAGATGATTACTCTCGTTATGGTTATATTTATCCAATTAAAGCACTATTCAAAAAATCGTCCGATATGCCGATTTATCGTCCTATTTATCTCTTATCACTAGCTGACTGATAAGCCGATTAATCAATTTATCTCCCGATAAATCGGCCGATACACCCAAAAATCACTAATTTCAGGATGACCGAGAAGTTAACGATAAACGATATCCTCAACATTGAATTAAAGAAAGATCGGAAGCGTTGGATAAATTTAAGATATTAAAAGCTAAAGTTGAAAATCAGCATAGTAAAACAATAAAGATAGCAAGGTATGACCGTGGAGGGGAGTACTACGGTCAACACACCCCATATGGCCAAGTCCTTGGACCTTTTGCAAGGTTCTTATAGGATACTGGCATAGTGGCCTAGTATTCGATGCCGGGCGAGCTTCAGCAAAATGGAGTAGCTGAAAGACGTAACCGTACCCTTATGGATATGGTGCGCATCATGATGAGTTACTCCACTTTGCCATTGGTATTGTGGATGGAGGTGTTAAAAACCACCATTCATATTCTGAATAGAGTACCAAGCAAGTCGGTGCCAAAAACACTGTATGAGTTGGGGACAGCAAGAGTTCCCTCGCTACAGCACCTAAGGGTGTGGGGGAGCCCAGCTGAGGCCAAAGTATTTAATCCAAATATTGCAAAGCTTGACCCTAAAACAGCCAGTTGCCATTTCATTGGCTATCCTAAAAAGTCAAAAGGTTTTCGTTTATACTGTCCAGACAGATACACAAAGTTTGTAGAAACAAGACATGCTATCTTTTTAGAGGACGAAATGTTGAGGGGGAGCATGGTAGCTCGGAAAATTGATCTTGAGGAGAAGAGGGTGCATGCACCTAATCCGATGACTCGGGAGCCATTCTTCTCGCTACTTGTTGTTCCTGCATCGACAACCCAAGAGGTTGTGGTGCAAGCACCTGTTGCAACTCCACCCATGACAATAGTGAGTGAGGATCCAGAACCTGTCTGTCAGGAGCCGACTGAACCCACTATTGAGCATGAAAGGGGGCAGCAGCAACCACCTCTAGTATAGATGTCACACGTTGAGACACACAATGTTCCAACCAATGAGGCACCTAGAAGGGCACGAAATTTCCCAACAGATGTGCCCCTAGAAGGTCTCAAAGAGTTAAAAGATCAGCCATTTCTACTGATTATAAAGTTTATAACACAGAAAGAGTTCAAATGGAGAATTATCCCACTTCATTTGACGAAGCCATGAGTAGCCCTCACTCATCAAAGTGGCTACAAGCCATGGAAGATGAGATGAAATCGATGAGTTCTAATAAAGTTTGGGACTTAGAGGAAATTCCCAAAGGAGCCAAAACAGTAGGCTGTAAATGGGTCTACAAAGCAAAGTATGACTCTAGAGAGAATGTGGAGAAATACAAAGCACGACTTGTGGCAAAAGGATTTACACAAAGAGAAGGAGTAGATTACAATGAGGCCTTTTTTCCAGTCTCATGTAAGATTTCCTTCAGAATCATAATGGCACTAGTTGCACATTTTGATTTAGAGCTGCATCAAATGGATGTAAAGACGACATTTCTAAACGGAGATTTAGAAGAAAGATTCTACATGAAACAACTCAAGGGTTTTGTCATGGGAGGCAAAGAAGATATGGGATGCCGCCTAAAGAAATACATTTATGGATTAAAGCAAGCTTCAAGACAGTGGTATCTGAAATTTAATGAGACCATTAATAAATTTGGATTCAAAGAGCATGTCGAGGACAACTGCGTTTACACAAAGTTTAAAAGTGGGAGATATATTTTCCTAATTCTTTATGTGGACGATATCTTGCTTGCTAGTAGCGATGTCAGTCTACTACTAGAAACAAAGAAGTTCGTGTCCTCAAACTTTGATATGAAAGATCTTGGTGAAGCTTCATATGTTTTGGGCATAGAAATTCACCGAGATAGGACAAATAAGGTTCTAGGACTGTCACAAAAGGCATGCCAATAGAAGATTCTAAAGAAATATAGTATGCACGCGTGCAATACCACACCTGCTCCTATAGTTAAGGGCGACAACTTTGGGAAATTTCGATGTCCCAAGAGTTAATATGAGATCGATCAAATGAAAGCAGTACCATATGCTTCGGCTGTTGGAAGCTTACAGTATCCACAAGTGTGCACTCTCCCTAACTTAGCTTTTATCACCGGGGTACTCGGTAGATATCAAGAGAATCCAAACATAGAGCACTGGAAAATGGTAAACAAAGCTTTGCGTTATGCGCAAGGCACAAAAGACCTCATGCTAATATATAGAAGGTCTGATTCCCTAAAGATAAGAGGGTACTCAGATGCTGATTTTGTGGGAGACAGAGACGATAGAATGTCCACGACAGGATACGTCTTCACTCTCGTAGGAGGGGCTATTTCGTGGAGAAGCTCCAAACAGTCAATAGTTGCATCATCCACGATGTATGCAGAGTTTATAGCATGTTATGAGGCAACGGGGCAGGCGACATGGTTAAAGAAATTCATACCCGACTTGAAAGTGGTAGATTGCATTGAAAAACCACTAAAGATGTACTGTGACAACGAGCCCGCGGTATTCTATGCTCACAACAACAAGTCAAGTAATGCTTCCAAACCAATAGATATAAAGTATTATGTTGTGAAAGACAAGATCCAGGATCACACTATAAGACTCGAGCATATAAGGACAAAGGATATGCTTGTGGATCCGCTAACGAAAGGCTTACCACCATGTGTGTTCAAGGAGCACTTAGTCGGCATGGGTTTAAGGGAAAGCCTATGATTCTTGGATCAAAGAGGCCCAAAAGGAATAGAATTTGTTTCAAAACAAGAGGTATATTGTAGCTGTCTGATTCTATCGGCAATTGAGCTGTGACGATGAAACATGCTCTATGTACCGAACCGTGATGAAGAAAGTAAAGTATAAAGTATAAAGTAAAGTTGAGATCAAGGGGGAGATTGTTAGATTGATCTCCCGATCGTGACCCAACGGCCCGATCGAACCCCTTGACTACGCTCTGATCGGGGGCGCCCAACCCTCTTATGGTTGGTGGGCCCCTATCGACGTCTCTATATAAAGAGGTGGGGGGCGGCCGCACACTATACGAGGTTCACCCGTGCGACGCAAACCCCACCGATATTCCCTTCCGATCTAGGATTAGCGACGGTCTGACGGGAAGCTTCGCCACTGCCTTGCACACACACACCCCACACCCTCGCCGTCGCCCTCCCCATGGCCAACGTCTCGGGATCATCCAGCACCGGAGAAGGTTTGGTTCTCCTCTCCCCTCTCTGATCTCTCTCTATACATTCCGACATGTACTGATCCATAGACACAGAGCTACTCGATTCAATCTACACTACCAGATCCTATGGATTTTTATCAAGCTATTCATAACTAAAGCTAATAAAATCCAAATCATGAGATGTTGAATTTTTTTGTGGGGTTTGGGTCAATTGATGCAAATCAAATCAATTCCAAACAATGAAAAAGCAATACAGATGGATAGAGCGAAGCCTCCTACACCGTCCTCCAAGACGGTCGCCATCGTGAAAACCATCACAGGGGGATGCAGGAGCAGACACCACGGCTCAGCCGCTCGAGCCTTGGCCGCTCATGCCATCCGCGCTCCACCCGACGCCCGCGCCGCCTGTGGTCTGACCATCACGCCGCTTGCACTCTGGCCACCACGCTCCGGCAGCCACCGGGTTGCTCGCGCTCTAGCAGCCACCGCGCTCGTCAACTCATTCGCCGTCGCCCCGCCCTCAAGATCTGATGCGAGAGAGGAGAATACTCTAGAACAAGAAAGAGAGAGAGAGTGCTCGGGATGGATTGATATTTCGAGGGTCGTGGGCTCCACACGGGGTGCACCGTGTAAACGGAGATGGAAGCTGCGGGCACGACAACGTGGATCTTAAAGAGTCGATGAGGGGGCGTGTGGTAGATGGAACGCCGGCACATACCAACGCCGGTAGAAAAAAGCAACCCTACCCACACGTTCATGGCCTAGACAGGGAGAACCATGAATCAATTTTGGATTAACTTTTCTTCCATGTTAGGTTTCTCACCCTCGCAGCGGCTTCTCAAAGGTTGAGACATATGTAACAACCTCAGACCCTACGCTCTAAGTTCAAGCCTAGATGAACCAAAAGTGGTTAAAGGTTTTAGAGCGGAGGCCCAGGGCCACCCACGTGTAGGCCCGTCGGCCGCCCTAACCACTTCCAAGAACATCGGGACAAGAGCTAGCGGCGCAGGCAACAGGCGAAGAGATCAAGTACATACACAAGTGAGTATGTATGCAAGCTACCTTACAACAGTTCTCAGAGCCATACCATCTAAAAGAAATAGAAATATTGCAACGCCATACGGCAAGATCCAAATACCCTAGATAGAGATAATAGTGTAGGATAGCTCCTCATACATCAATCAACAGAGTATCAAGCGGAAGCGGGAAACAAGATCCGAGTACGGATAAGAAGCAAATCGGCATAAGATGCCATATAAATAAGCACATCCCGCCCACAGATCTCACGGATCCCCATCCCCGGAATCTCTACACCGAGTGATCGTTGCCAACATCATCTGTCTCTTCCACCCAGTATCCATCTTGCGGGTATACTTGTTCATCTGAATCAAACAATTTATCGTGTGACACCCTAGGGGTACTCAGCAAGTCTTTATGCCTCTAAAGGGGACATATACCTGGGGTGACGCAATTGCAGCAAAAGATAATAACTAACAAGTCTATAGATACTCGCTAACCATCCGCCTAACCAATGATAGACGGATGTCCGTTAATTAGACAGAACAGTTATAACAATATAAAGTAACAGATCCATCCTCCTTCTCGCTTACCAACGAGAAAGTGAACGAACAACCCATCCGTTGGCAGTTTTATTACTCATTCCATGAATATTGCACTATTTACTAGTCAGAGATTTAGTCAAATTAAAGACGATACTTTAGTTATACTTGTCTATGATCGAGAAACTGTGCTCCAAGTCGTCCATAACCATGGACGCGGCTTTCAAAAAGATTTACCCTGCAAGGGTGCACAAATAGCAACACACACACAATCGACCTCGAAAAAACCAAATCAAAACCCAATGAGGCTTTCACGACAAAGCAATCACAGGATTCATAAAATATTTCAGGGGGCCACCCCACTAAGCTACCCGCAACGAAGTTGGCCGGCTCCGGAACGGACCCAGGGTTTGTGACGATGGCTGTAAACGACTGGGAACCCGAAAGTGTGATTGGGCTTGTCGATACCGCGAAAACGTGGCACGATCCAAAACATTACAGGTGCTCCACGCACAATATTAAATAAAGCGGTAAAGCATGGCATAAGTACAGGATAGTAAATAAAACCCCAAACTAGTTTGTGGCCCCAAGAAGTAGAAATGAATCAAGCTCTAGCTCAGGCGAGTCCATAAGGCCTCCCGGATGTGGATAGTATGAATAGTCAAGGAACAGGAATCAAGTACTCGGGGTCCTACGGGACACAAGTGAGCGGGAAAAACCAAATAACAGATATTGCCCATCGGTGCCTCTTTCATTAGTTATCCCATACTACTCAGGTTAAGTTGTTTAGGTACCTCGTTATACATCAGACTCTCACATACCCTACACATGCTGTTCTACGACTCGCATGGCTCAAACAACTCCTGTAGTAATGGCTCATGGAATGGAGGAACAAGCTTGGTGGGGTTTAAAGTAAGGGCTATGCAGTACTTGGGATTCAATTTAATGCATTCGCGACTCAATGATGCAAGAATAAGATAGAGGCAATAGGTACTATATGTATGCAAGCATGTGGTAGTGTTTGCCAGGCAGCTCAGTTGAAGCGAGAGATGGATCTGGGTAATACTCCTGGGATTCCTGATATTTGCCCTGCTCAGCGTCTATCCAAGAAGAACCAAACAAACAAGGGCCAACATAAATATAGTGCACAAACATATGAATCAAATGCGACAAGCAAACAAGCATGCCATGATGAATGATGCACAATTTACATGGCATAGCATAGCATGGCATGGGTGAGGTGTGGGGTACAAGAATAAAGCATTTTATTAAGTTTTTAGTCGTGTTTTGCTCCCATATAACTTGTTGTCCACTTAATATTTATATGATGCATGCTTCAATTCATATTATGAAATGCATAAAAAGAATGGGCTCGTCGTGCTGATCGATTTAGACCTCTTATTTGTCAAATTTGGAGTTATAGAATTAAAGTTATTAATTAATTAAGAAAAGGCATTTTTATTGCAATTAAACAATTTCAAAAATTTAAATATAGTCAAACATTAATTTGGATGGCAGATTTGAAATCCTCACATTTTTCTGATTCAAAAGCATATATTATTTGCATTTTTTGGATTTATCAATTAAAAGATATTATTTTCTGGATTTAAAAACATATTAACAAATTTCTGGAATTTTTATTGTTTAGAAAAAGATCACAGCTACTTTTTGCACCGAGGCAGATCTAGCCAAGGAGGCCGCCGGGTGGGCCAGATGCTGAGTCAGCGCCAGCTGAGGCAACGTGTACACAGAAACATTTCTCACCGTGGCTGTACTTAGCCACAGGGAAAGACAGGTGGGACCGGACGCTCTGCGGGACCACGCGCGGGCGGCGAGAGGCGCAGCGACACGTGGCCGATCCGGGGACTGTGGGTTAAGCAAACCAAAAAGCCAGGGGGGTAACTGCAATGCTGCCGGCTGCTGCTCTCTCTGAACTCTGACGAAACTGAATCCGCTCGCGAAAACAGCTAGCTCAAGCCTAAGTTCGGAGGAAGATGGCGACGAAACTAGCGATATTTTGGAGATGATGTAAAAACAACAAATGTAGATCTCACTTAGCTCTACAATGTTCGTGTACAAAGTTTCTTCGTCGGGAGACTGTGTGCGCCGGAAATCAACGAGATTCAGAGACGAAAACGGTGACCGCGACTGACGGACGAGATGCATTTTAAACGAGGTTCTTCTGGAGACTTTGCGAGAAGATTCCTAGCGTGTTAGTAGATGGATTTGACTACGGATTGTTGTGTTCGTGAGAGGGGATGCTGGGCTATGTATTTTGTTTAGGGATCTCCGGTGAAGGGGAACTGCAGCGTTCAGGATCATCTGCTAAACAGAGGATGAACCAAGCGCCGCGGTGCAAGTACTGTCTGCTGCTGTTGCTGGTTGACGTGCACGCGCGCGCGGGCGGCAGAGCAGCAAGGCACGACGGAGAGCGAGCGGCTCGGGGGCGCAGGTCGCAAGCGATAGAGACTAAGGAGGAAGAAGGGGAGCTGGAACGGGATGGAGGGCTCACCGGGGTTGTCGGTGTAGGAGGCGGGCTTGAGGTGCATGCGACGGTTGATAGAGGAGGCTCGCAGAGGGTTCGGACGCAGCGGCAGCGAGGTGGCTCCGGCGGGGTGGATGCTCCTCCTCCATGTACATAGCAGCGGCGGAGCTCCCAGCAGTCTTCCCCAACTCCCATGATCCTCTTCTCCGTATCGTCAACGTCAGATGGAACTAGCCCGACTAGGGTTTTAGGTGGCTCCCGGAGCGGCCATGGCCAGGCTTGGTGCTGTTGGGGAGGAAGAAGGGGGTCTCCTCCAGATCCCGTTTAGGGTTAGGTGGGTGAAGGGCGTACGGCTGCTGCTGCTGCTGCGATGATTTATTGGAGAGAGAGAGGAAAACAGAGGCACGAGGTTGGCATGAGGGTGCATGAGCACGTGAGGCCACGGGGAAGAGGAACATGGCGTGCGCTGGTTCTGATCAGGTCACAGCTGGGGAGAGGGCGCGCGCGAGCGGGCTGGCGTGCCTCTGCTGCTGCGGCTTGCAGGCCTCCGGCTGCGTCAGGGAGAGGCGGCCAGGGCGTCGCCACGCTAGGCTGGGACTCGGTCGGGCTGGGTGGCTTCAGGTCTGGTTAGCAGATAGAAGATAGGTTCTTTTATTCTGTTCAAAATTTTGGATTAAATTCAAACAAAACCAAGAAGGATCAAAATAAGAGGGATAAAGAATGAGAGGGAGCATGTGTGCATGGCCCATACATGCATGAATAATTGCACCACTATTAGTTGTAAAAACAACTATAATTTTCAAGGCCAATTACTCTAACTTGTTTCAAAGTTTGAATAAGAGCCACACACAAGATTTAAAAGGGAAGATCAGTAGCTTAAAAGATATCAAAACCATTAAAAGAGGAAGTAGATCATGGTGGTATGGAATACCTTGCATGGGCCATGAAAAACATTTATTGCAACCCATGGAGGTGTATAAGATGGATGAGAGGAGAAAACACATGGGCTTGATTTAAGATTCAAATAGAGATAAGATGACCCCACATGTAGATAAAAATAGAATTAGATCAAGGGTTGATGTTACCATGTTAGAAGAAAGTTAAGAATAAAAAAGATGCCCTCAACTCAACTTGGGCATGAGCAATTCATCAAGAAGCAAATACATTTTATCAAGAGGCAAATACAATTAATAAATGCATATGAGACAAGATCCAAAAGAAGAGGGTTTTATATGATGCTCAAATGCAAGGTGGCATGATGACATGAGCATGATATAGTTATGACGCAACAATCATATGTCGGAAGTAGCATTTTATTATTAGACCATGTAGCATTACAGATGTTAGACATATGTGATGCTACAACTCTCCCCCACTAAACAGGAATCTTGCCCCAAGATTCTAGGAAGAAGAAGAAGACACGAAGAGGGTGGGGTACTTGGCACGGAGCTCATCCTCACGTTCCCAAGTGGCTTCATCAACGGAATGGTGCGACCACTGCACCTTGCAGAACTTTATAGACTTGTTGCGAGTCTTTCTTTCTGCGACTTCTAGGATTTTTGTGGGGTGTTATTGATAAGACAAGTCTTCTTGGAGATTGATAAGCTCATGGTCCACGGTCCTGCCGGGATCCTTGAAGCACTTCTTGAGTTGAGATATATGGAAAACATCATGGACCTTGAGTTTTTCAGGTAGCTCAAGAGCATAAGCAACTTCTCCTCTTCTTCCACGAACTTTGAAAGGACCGATGTATCTAGGAGCCAGCTTCCCTTTGATACCAAACCGGTGCGTGCCTCTCATGGGAGTGACACGAAGGTAAACGAGATCACCAGGGACATACTCCATGTCTGTGTGCTTTCTGTCATAGTTGCTCTTTTGGCGACTTTGAGCAACCTTCAGGTTTTCAAGAATGATGTGAACCTTCTCCTCTGCTTGAGTTACAATGTCGGGGCCAAACAATGTTCTTTCACCTGCGCCCGACCAACCAATCGGAGTTCTGCATTTGCAGCCATAGAGAACCTCAGATGGTGCCATCTTTAGACTGTTCTAGAAGCTATTGTTGTAAGAGAACTCAGCATAAGGAAGGCATTCTTCCCACTTCATGCCGAAAGAGATGACGCAAGCACGGAGCATATCTTCTAGAATCTGATTGATCCTTTCAACTTGTCCTTGCGACTGAGGGTGATAGGCAGTGCTGAAGTTCAACTTTGTTCCCAAAGCATTTTGGAAACTTCCCCAGAACTTGGAAGTGAAGATGCTTCCACGGTCTGAGCTGATCTCAAGAGGAACCCCATACAGAGAGACAATTCTGTTGATATAGAGCTTAGCCAACTGAATTGCAGAAATTGTTTCCTTGACGGGGAAGAAGTGAGCCACTTTAGAAAGCCTGTCGATGACAACAAAGATTGCATTGTTGCCCTTCTGCGACCTTGGAAAACCAGTTATGAAGTCCATCTCGACTTTCTCCCATTTCCATTCCGGAGGCTTCAATGGCTGTAGAAGACCGGAAGGTTTCTGATGGACAACTTTAACTCTATGGCAGACATCGCACTCAGAGACATACTTGGCACAACATTGTTTCAACCCAGGCCACCAATACTGTGTTTTCAAGTCCATGTACATCTTTGTGCTGCCAGGATGGATAGACAGAACAAAATCATGCGCCTCCTTAAGAACTTGCTCTCTCAAACCCGGGTCATTCGGAACGAACATCCGGTGTTCAAAGAATAGAGCTCCTTGATCATCGACGTGGAAGGACTCATACCTCGGCAGCTGAATATTGGAGATGATGTTTTTGGTGTAAGCATCACCTTGATGACTAGCACGAATATTTTCTTCCAAGAGAGGGGTTGCCAGAAGATTCAGAAGATACCCTTCATGCACAATCTCAAGGTTGAGTTGGCGGAATTCCTCGCACAAGAGAGGTTGTTGTTCTTCCACCATGAGGTTGTTGACATAAGCTTTTCGGCTGAGAGCATCGGCCATGACATTTGCTTTGCCCGGAGTGTAGTTGATGGTCAGATCGAAATCATTAATTGCTTCAATCCACCTCCTCTGACGAAGGTTGAGGTCCGGCTGAGTGAAGATATACTTTAGACTTTTGTGGTCAGAAAAGATCTCACAACGGTTTCCAAGCAAGTAGTGCCTCCATACTTTTAGAGCGAAGACAACCGCTGCAAGTTCAAGATCATGTGTTGGATAGTTGAGCTCATGAGTTTTCAACTGACGAGAGGCATAAACAACCACTTGTTTTTCTTGCATAAGGACCGCACCCAATCCTTGCAAGGAGGCGTCACAGAATATCTGGAAAGGCTTTGGTGTATCTGGAGGAATCAAGACTGGTGTGGAAGTGAGCTTCTCTTTGAGCGTTTCAAAGCTAGCTTGACATGCAGGAGACCAAAAGTATTTGTTACCTTTCTTGAGGAGATCGGTAAGAGGCTTCGCAATCTTCGAGAAGTTCTGAACGAAGCGACGGCAATAACTAGCCAAACCAAGGAAACTCCGGACTTCTTTGACATTTTTGGATGGAAGCCACTCAACAATTGTCCGAACAGTTTCTGGGTTGACGGCAATGCCCTTAGCAGAGATGACGTGACCCAGATAGGTGACTTCAGGCAGCCAGAACTCACACTTGGAGAACTTTGCATACAGGCGGTTCTCACGAAGCTTGTTTAGGACACACCGAAGGTGTTCTTCATGTTCTTCCTTTGACTTAGAATAGACTAGAATGTCATCCAGATAGACCACGACGAACTTATCAAGATACTCCATGAAAACCGAGTTCATAAGCCTCGAGAAGGTGGCAGGTGCGTTGGTGAGACCGAAGGACATGACCGTGTACTCGTACAGGCCATAGCCTGTTTTGGGAACATCTTCCTTGCGAATCTTGATTTGATGATAACCACTTCTCAAGTCAAGCTTAGAGAATACCACAGCTCCAGCTAGCTGATCGAAGAGATCATTAATCCGCGGAAGGGGATATTTATTCTTGATGGTTTTAGCATTGAGAGCCCGATAGTCAACACAAAGTCTATCCGCCCGGTCTCGCTTCTTCACAAAGATTGTTGGGCTGCCCCAAGAGGAAGTGCTATGCTGAATGAAACCCAACTTCTCTTGTTCATCAAGCTGACATTTGAGTTCGGCCAACTCAGCAGGACCCATTTTATAAGGCCGCTTGGAGATAGGAGTGGTACTAGGTTCAAGCTCAATCACAAACTCGGCCTCTCGGTCAGGAGGCATACCTGGTAACTCTTCAAGAAAAACATCTGGAAACTCGCGGACCACCGGAACACTCTAGATAGCCTCCATAGCATCATCATTCAGAGCCACCAAAGAGAAAAGCTGAATTGCAGGAGTCAGACTTGGAGAATAGACTATACGGCCTTCAGGATTTTTTAGAGAAACCAAGCGTTCAACACAATCAATCACAGCTGCATTTGCTGTCAACCAATCCATGCCTAAGATAACATCAATGTCAGAATTGCCCAGAATAATTAAGGACGCCGGAAACGAAGAACCACCAATCTCAATTTGATTGCCGTGGCTGATTTTAGAAGCCCTCATGTTTGATCTAGGAGATTGCACCATGAGGCGAGTTGGTAAAGCATCAGAAGGTAACCCATTACTCTCCGCAAACTTGTATGACACGAATGAATGTGATGCACCAGAATCAAATAAAACTCGTGCAGGAACTGAGTTAACAGGAAGCATACCCATCACAACTCCAGGTGCATGCTCGACTAGAGCGATGTTGACACAGTTGGCACGAGCAACAGTGGACCCGGGCTTGGTGTTGATGTTGAGAGCCCGAGGTGGAGGTGCACGAACCATAGAAGAACTTGCTGCAGGTCTTGGAGGTGGTGGAGGAAGAGCTTTGTTTTTCATGGGACAACTCTAGTGTTGATGCCCAGTGTTCCCACAAGTGTAGCAAGCACCAGGTGGACGTGGAACAGCGTAGCCAGGGACTCCGCCAGGCGCTCCAGGGTAGTTGTGGTTGTAGCCCCTAGGAGCAGCGGTGAAGGAGTTTGGTGGCCTTGCCGCGTAGCTTGAAGGTCTTGGTGGAGCTAGGAGCGGCGGTGCGGTATTAGGAACCCACACGCGGCGCTTAGAAGGAGCTGTCATAGCTGAAGAGCTTGCTGCGTCACAGCTGTGTTTCTTGGACTCCTCGAACACTTGCCTACTGGCTTCTTCCTGTAGAGCTGTATGTTGGAGTTCCAGAAAAGACCCCGGCCTTGTGTGAGTGATTGCATATTTGATAGATGCATTGAGCCCTTGTCTGAACCTCTTTTTCTTCTTCTTGTCATCAGAGATCTCATCGCCACCATACCGAGAAAGATTCATGAAGTTTCTGATATAGGTATTGACATTGTCATTGCCCTGCTTGAGGTTGAGAAACACTTCCTTCATCCTTTCCATGAAAATTTCTGACATGTATTGCTCTTTGAAAGCCCCAGTGAACTGCTCCCAAGTAGGCTGAAAACCAGAGTGGTTTGCCTTGAGGTAATTCTCCCACCATAGAGCTGCGTCTCCCTTCAGAAGGTGAGTGGCACATTTTACCCATTCTTGTTCAGGAACATCAGCAGTCATCAGCAACCTTGACATCTCACGAAGCTAATCATCAGCATCCAGTGGCTGATCAGACACCTCAAAGTGGCGCGGGTTAAACTTCAGAAAGCCCTTGATGTCTCCTCGCCTGGGAGGTGGAGGTAGCGGAACAAACTCATTCCTTCTGACACTTTCTTCAAAGCGTTGCTGGTTCTGTTGCATTGCTCCCAAGGCATTAGCAATACTTGCCAACACAGCCCCCAGTTCAGGTGGTATGTCCTCCTCAGTGCGGCGTGGTGGTGCCATCCTGTGATTGATATAAAACTCAAGTCAGTACTATAATGGAGAATAATAATAATCCACAATAGTACCAAAATGGAATTAACCAAGATTAAGGATACAAATTACTAAGATGATATTAAAATATCAACAAAGTTCAAAGAACCTAAAAGATAGTAAGCATATAGCACACGACTGAACAAGGAGTGTGATACACAAAACTATCAAAGAAAAAATTTCCACAAATTTCGGCATTAAAATACCACTATATACGCAAAACCACTTAACGAATCAAGATTAGTAACTCTACCAATTCAATATACAAGAGCGAATGATAAAAGTAGTGGTATGGTCGCGACTCCATCCCGCACTCAAATCATTACTCCGCACATGAATAAGTAAAACACATCTCCCAACTCTCTTCCTTCTTAAGATGAACCTAAAGATTAGCAACTATGGAAAACAAACACCCCAAACAAGATAGCGTCGGATAACAAAGAGTAAGACAGATCGCGTCGGTTTACAACAAATCAGATAGATCACGTCGGTTTACAAAAGCCTGTCGGTATGGAATGTACCAACAGTTGATAACCAAAAAGGCAGATAGCGACAACAAGTTGGATGCAACAGATAGACAAGGAATTACACACACACACTTTCTATGGTACTACGGAACCCAGAACACGTGAATCCTAGTTTGAATTTTAGAAGAGGATTGAAAATATTACACTTCCTTACCAGAAAAAGGGTGGGTGGGTGGGTAAGAAGAAAAATGGAAGCAGTCCTACTCTCACGTTTTGTTTTTCCCTAGTATACATAGCTACCAAAATATTTGCTAGACTGACAACAACCATTTGGCTGAGACCCTGAAGGGCGGGATGGCTCTGATACCAATTGTAACAACCTCGGACCCTACGCTCTAAGTTCAAGCCTGGATGAACCAAAAGTGGTTAAAGGTTTTACAGCGGAGGCCCAGGGCCACCCACGTGTAGGCCCGTCGGCCGCCCTAACCACTTCCAAGAACATCGGGACAAGAGCGAGCGGCGTAGGCAACAAGCGAAGAGATCAAATACATACACAAGTGAGTATGTATGCAAGCTACCTTACAACAGTTCTCAGAGCCATACCATCTAAAAGAAATAGAAATATTGCAACGGCATACGGCAAGATCCAAATATCCTAGATAGAGATAATAGTGTAGGATAGATCCTCATACATCAATCAACAGAGTATCAAGCGGAAGCGGGAAACAAGATCCGAGTACGGATACGAAGCAAATCGGCATAAGATGCCACATAAATAAGCACATCCTGCCCATAGATCTCACAGATCCCCATCTCCGGAATCTCTACACCGAGTGATCGTTGCCAATATCATCTGTCTCTTCCACCCAGTATCCATCTTGCGGGTATACCTGTTCATCTGAATCAAACAATTTATTGTGTGAGACCCTAGGGGTACTCAGCAAGTCTTTATGCCTCTAAAGGGGACATATACTTGGGGTGACGCAATTGCAGCAAAAGATAATAACTAACAAGTCTATAGATACTCGCTAACCATCCGCCTAACCAATGATAAACGGATGTCCGTTAATTAGACACAACAGTTATAACAGTATAAAGTAACAGATCCATCCTCCTTCTCGCTTACCAACGAGAAAGCGGATGAACAACCCATCTGTTGGCAGTTTTATTACTCATTCCATGAATATTGCACTATTTACTAGTTAGAGATTTAGTCAAATTAAAGACGATACTTTAGTTATACTTGTCTATGATCGAGAAACTGTGCTCCAAGTCATCCATAACCGCGGACACGGCTTTCAGAAAGATTTACCCTGCAGGGGTGCACAAATAGCAACACACACACGATCGACCTCGGAAAAACCAAATCAAAACCCAACGAGGCTTTCACGACAAAGCAATCACAGGATTCATAAAATATTTCAGGGGGCCACCCCACTCAGCTACCTGCAACAAAGTTGGCCGGCTTCAGAACGGACCCAGGGTTTGTGACGACGGCTGTAAACGACTGCGAACCCAAAAGTGTGACTGGGCTTGTCGATACCGTGAAAACATGGCACGATCCAAACCATTACAGGTTCTCCACGCACAATCTTAAATAAAACGATAAAGCATGGCATAAGTACAAGATAGTAAATAAACCCCAAACTAGTTTGTGGCCCCAAGAAATAGAAATGAATCAAGCTCTGGCTCAGGGGGGGTCCATAAGGCCTCCCGGATATGGATAGTGCGAATAGTCAAGGAACAGGAATCAAGTACTCGGGGTCCTACGGAACACAAGTGAGCAGGAAAAACCAAATAACAGATATTGCCCACCGGTGCCTCTTTCATAGTTATCCCATACTACTCAGGTTAAGTTGTTAAGGTACCTCGTTATATATCAGACTCTCACATACCCTACACATGCTGTTCTACGACTCGCATGGCTCAAACAACTCCTATAGTAATGGCTCATGGAATGGAGGAACAAGCTCGGTGGGGTTTAAATTAAAGGCTATGCAGTACTTGGGATTTAATTTAATGCATTCGCGACTCAATGATGCAAGAATAAGATAGAGGCAATAGGTACTATATGTATGCAAGCATGTGGTAGTGCTTGCCTGGCAGCTCAGTTGAAGCGAGAGATGGATCTGGGTAGTACTCCTGGGATTCCTGATATTTCTCCTGCTCAGCATCTATCCGAGAAGAACCAAACAAACAAGGGCCAACATAAATATAGTGCACAAACATATGAATCAAATGCGATAAGAAAACAAGCATGCCATGATGAATGATGCACAATTTACATGGCATAGCATAGCATGGCATGGGTGAGGTGTGGGGTACAAGAATAAAGCATTTTATTAAGTTTTTAGTCGTGTTTTGCTCCCATATAACTTGCTATCCACTTAATATTTATATGATGCATGCTTCAATTCATATTATGAAATGCATAAACAGAACGGGCTCGTCGCGCTGATCAATTTAGACCTCTTATTTGTCAAATTTGGAGTTATAGAATTAAAGTTATTAATTAATTAAGAAAAGGCATTTTTATTGCAATTAAACAATTTCGAAAATTTAAATATAGTCAAACATTAGTTTGGATGGCATATTTGAAATCCTCACATTTTTTTGATTCAAAAGCATATATTATTTGCATTTTTTGGATTTATTAATTAAAAGATATTATTTTCTAGATTTAAAAACATATTAACAAATTTTGGAATTTTTATTGTTTAGAAAAAGATCACAGCTACTTTTTGCACCAAGGCGGATCTAGCCAAGGAGGCCGCCGGGTGGGCCAGATGCTGAGTCAACGCCAGCTGATGCAACGTCTGCGCGGAAACTTTTCTCACCGCGGCTGTACATAGCCACAGGGAAAGACAGGTGGGACCGGACGCTCTGCGGGACCACGCGCGGGCGGCGAGAGGCGCAGCGACACGTGGCCGATCCTGGGACTGCGGGTTAAGCAAACCAAAAATCCAGAGGGGTAACTGCAATGCTGCCGGCTGCTGCTCTCTCTGAACTCTGACGAACCTGAATCCTCTCGCGAAAACAGCTAGCTCAAGCCTAAGTTCGGAGGAAGATGGCGACGAAACTAGCGATATTTTGGAGATGATGTAAAAACAACAAATGTAGATCTCACTTAGCTCTACAATGTTCGTGTACAAAGTTTCTTCGTCGAGAGACTATGTGCGTCGGAAATCGATGAGATTCAGAGACAAAAACGGTGACCGCGACTGACGGACGAGATACAATTTAAACGAGGTTCTTCTAGAGACTTTGCGAGAAGATTCCTAGCGCGTTAGTAGATGGATTTGACTACGGATTGTTGCGTTCGTGAGAGGGGATGTTGTGCTACGTATTTTGTTCAGGGATCTCCGGTGAAGGGGAACTGTAGCGTTCAGGATCATCTGCTGAACAGAGGATGAACCAAGCGCCGCGGTGCAACTACTGTCTGCTGCTGTTGCTGGTTGACGTGCATGCGCGCGCGGGCGGCAGAGCAGCAAGGCACGACGGCGAGCGAGCGGCTCGGGGGCACAGGTCGCCGGCGACAGAGACTAAGGAGGAAGAAGGGGAGCTGGAACGAGATGGAGGGCTCACCGGGGTTGTCGGTGTAGGAGGCGGGCTTGAGGTGTAGGCGACGGTTGATAGAGGAGGCTCGCTGTAACATCCCAAAACTTCAATCCAAGCTTATCAAGAGCAAGTCATCCAAAAAATGGGGTTAACAAAAACTTTTCCAAATTTAAAATGTAAGCATTCATATATGTGTGCATTTAAAATAGGAGTTGTTTTGAATTGCCATGATTGTGTGATCCTTTGCTTCTAAAATGTTTCTTAGATGATTTAAACATCATCTACATCATTCCCAAACTTTTCCTAAAAGAAATCAAATAAAAAAGAATTAAAATGAAGGAATGGTCATTTGGACAAATTTAACTCTCATGCCTACTTTGGCTATTCCTAGTACTAATTTATTAACAGAAACAATTCTTGATCTTTACACCCCTTTCTAGTACACATAATGAGGTACCAAGGCCCACTTTTTGATCTACTAAAAACCTTCTGTAAACTATTTTAAATGATAGTTTAAAATTAAATCTAATGCATATGCATAGATCACCCCTATTTCAAAAACCATCTAATTGAGCACCATTTTCAAAACCCTTGCAACCAGAGACTACCAAGCACTAGTGGAGATCACCCAAAAATTTTGAACTCAAAATTCAAACTTTGGTCTCTTGCGGCCATTTCATCGAACAGGTGGTAGACGCAGATCAAACAATTGTCAAAACACTATAGTGTGCAGTGCTTCTTGTCACCATTTGGGCCTAACTCGGTCCCCTTGTCCCCCCCAGCTCAAACCCCGGCCCTAGCTCTCTCTCCCTCTCCCCTAGCTTCTCCAGTGCCAAGCCACCCGACGCCATGCGCCAGGTCAACCATGGACAACTCGCACAAAGCCGCCCCGCGCTCTCCTTCGCCCGCTGGCAGACAGGCGCCATCACACCGCACCGCCTCGACCAGCCCCCGACCAAAATCGAGCGGAGGACTACCCCCAGTTGCTCGCGCCCATGTCTCTGTCCGCCATGCCGATCACCCCGGAGCGCCGCGCCCGCCAGAGCAGCACCGGCCTCGCCAAGCCCTAGCCTTGCGTGGCAGCACCCGCAGCAGGCCCAGCAACCGCCCAGACATCCTTGTTCGCAGCCTCGTGACCAGCAGCCCAGAGGAACCGCGTCGAACACCGCCGCCCGCGCCCAGTGCACCGCCCGCTCCCGACCAACTTAGACCTCGCCTTGCCACGCCATCAAGCCATAGAGGATCACCAGGAGACCGGCCACCGTCCGCCTACCTTGCCCATGCACTTAGCTCGCTGTGCCGTCGCCCACGTCGAGCTCTGCCCATGCCGCTCTGCACCCTTCGCTCACCTATATAAGGAGGCCTCCCCAGCAAGCTCTCTTCACACCATTCTCATCCCCACCTCACACTCTCACTCGCCATAGCCAGCCGGAGCCGCTTGAGCACCAGGACGCCGGAATTGCAGCCGGAGCCGCCGCCTCGGGAGGAGAAGGGCGCCGTTGATCCAGGCCATCCCAGGAAGCGCCGCTTGTACCAGGAGAACCGCCGTCGTCTTCCACTTTGTTCACCCGCCTCGCCGACCCCGCTGGAGCCCCGGTACGCCCCCACTGCACCCTCACCGACCGCGCTAGGGTTAGCTCCCGTCGTGTCCTATTCCGACGAGGACGATAGCTGTGAGCCGTTGATCTACCCTCTAATCGCACGGCCACCTTTCATCCATACCCCTTCGGTACCCCCTGTTCCACTGACGGGTGAGGCCCTCGCTTAAGCCAGGCCGCGATGCTGCGCGGAGCGCAGTGGGCTGGCCCATTTCGTTCCCGCGCACGTTTCAAATTCAAATTAGGAATTTTCCTTTTAGTTAGAATATAGTTTCTGTCCAGTGTTTCAAAATTCAATTATGTGAGTTTGACAAATCCAAATTACATGAAACTAATTTTGTCTGAAAGGTATTGAAATGCTCTATCCAAGCCCATTGGATTTAATTCATTTAGAGTTATAGATTTCTCCTAATAAAAATAAGAAGACAGAAGCTTTTGCAACTTGAAACATTTTTGTAAAATCAACCAAGTTAGCTTTTGAGATGATTCCAACTCTCAAAAATCACATTTCATCATATCTATCCAAATATGTAATAATATTAAGGTTTACAGGCAGTGAATTTGGACTAGTACCAAAATAATGCTATATAGGCATTTCTAGTCACTTTAAATCATTAAATAATGAACTTAAACCAAAGTAATATTGATCCAACCTTTAAATCTCATTCCCACATGTTAGAATATGTGGTGAGGACATGTGTCCACATGATCCCATATTTTAGTGGTGAATATTAAATTTTAGTTAATATTTCAAGGAGTAGAAATTACTTTTCCAAAATAAAAAGGTTGAAACTATTGAATTAAACTTGTGATGCTTGTGGTGATAATAGATCATCAATGGTGTGGTTTAGAATAATACTTAGCCTAGTTAAGGATTGTTTGGTGATTGTGCACTCCCTATGTATTTCTAGACGATAGTACCGACCAAGCCTTCGAGGAGGAGGAGTTCTACCAAGAAGAAGAAAACTTCAACCACTGCACCAACCAAGGCAAGCTATTAGTGGCAAGCTAACCCTTGCAAACATGCTTTAGTAAGCTCTTGTAGCAAGCTAGAATAAAACTAGATAGTTTAGTAAAGATGCCTTAAGCATACTTTGATCACACCCCCTTAGTTTACACAAAGTTCTTTAATTAAATTTGAAGGTAGCATAAAGAGTATAAAACTTGACCTACTTAGAAACCCTTAGATGTCATTCTATGGCATGAGATTGATCCCACCCTTCCACCTTAGTGAGCACTCTTAACCTAGTGTTTTAGAATAGATCAAACTTGAGTCACTTTAGATGGGGACACTTGGTGAAAATGAGTTGTGAAAACCTTGGAATGATGAGTCATTCTATTGAGATGTTTTGACATGTGTTGAGAAACACAATTGATTTATGATGATGAAAATGATGAGGCATGAGCCTTAACCCTTTTATAAAACTGATGGTTGGATTCGGATGCGATACCATTCCAAATTTACCGGACAACCACATTACCTGAATTGGGTAAGGCTTAGCTGGAAATTTATATGCATTAGTATTAGTTCCCTCACGGGAGAGGTTTGAGCTGAGGCCATCTCTCAATGTTGTCCACCTATGCAGTGCCCAAGATGACTGATGGTCATGGTTGGGAGGCCATGCTCATAGGAGAGGTGCTTGTACTAGGGTGTGTAAAGGGAAGGTTATGTTTGATTATCTACATACTAAGTATGATGATTCAGGGTTATCCCTGACCAGAGTGTCAAACTATTCGGATAGCCGTGTCCGCGGTTATGGACAGTTGGAATGGCCATACTGTTTCGTTGTCATATGTTTTCTAAATAACTTGAAATGAATGATGAACCTTGACTTGACCACAACAGGGTTGTGTAGATGAAAATAGCTTCCCAACTTAAGTGATTCTAGACTTTTATTTTATCTTTTCTTGCTTCAGAACTCAACTTAGGTTTCAAACTTAACTTGATAGTTATTCTTTAAATTCAGTACTTTAACTTAGAATCATAACCCTTGCTAGTAGTAGTTTGCGAGTACTTAAAGAGTACTCATGGCTTTTGTCCCTGGCTATTATAATGGCCAGACTATGAAGGAGATTATCAAGATGATGGTCAGCTGGACGGCTATGATAACTAGGACTATCTGCCTTCGTCAGCATTGCCTGTGCCCCTGAAGATGGACCCCACCGCTACGCAATCGTTTATTTCCACTGCTTGTTGTATTAAAGACTGGATCATGAGATCCGTATTTGTGTAAAACCTTATGTCTGGTTTGTAATGGATGATGTACTGTGATATCCAATCCGTTATGTCTCGCAAAAATGGTAATCCTGGGATTGCGAGGTATGGCATAACGGGCATCTGGGATTAAAAATCCGGGTGTTGACAAGTTGGTATCAGAGCCATCCTGACCATAGGAGACCCTAGTTAGAATGGACGTCCAAACAAAAACTTAGCTTCAAAACCAAAGTGAGTATTTATGAAAAACTATTTCCCCTCTTACCCTTGTGAACTCATTCTTTCTCAAAAATACATGTTCCTCAAAATTCTTACATTACTACTTAAAATTTGACACACTTGATCACTTCACTAATTTCCTCAGCTTAAATTGTTGTAGATGGAGACTCAGTTTAGCAAGTTTTACCAGTTGGGAAACAGAGGTCAGCTGATCTTCGAGAGGGATCTGGATTCACTGTCAGAATTACTGGGACGCCCACATCCGGAGTTTCTTGGAGCTCAACTTCCAGGACCCCCAGGAGGAGACCTACAATGGCTAGTCACCGCAGATCTTCGAGGAAGCATTGAAGCACCAACTTCCGGGAGAATTCAGTTATCTGTGAGAGAGAACAACTGGCTAGATGGATTAGCCAGGGCAATGCATGAAGCTCTCGCACGTCTATGTGCCCTCAACGTCAACAAGATTCAAGGAACCCGTTTTGCCCACTATGCAAGACGTGACTTCATGGGAATGCCGATGGAGATGCCAAGTCACCCAGAGTTGAGGCGTCAAGTGGAGAACCTTGACTTCTTGCTTCATGACCGACAGCAGGAACTGGACAATGCCAGAGAGTTAGCCAACCAGAACCGTGCCATCGCCGACCAGAAGGCCCAGACTTTCACACTGCTCGTCCAAGATCGCCAGTCTCTTCGTCGCCAGCGTACAAATAAGGATCGCACCATCGCCCGTCTTCGTAAGAAGGTGGCCGACCTCGAGAAGACCGTCAAGGAGCAGGAAGCTCAGCTTGCCGCCAAGGAAGAAGATGATGAAGGAGAAGACATCCAGGGAGATATGGATTCCTACCTCAGCAACGATGACGATTTTCTGGTAGAAGATGCTGTGGACTTCTACACTGATGATGAAGACTCTGACTTCATCGACGATGAGTAGATGCACTAGAGCACTGTCGTAGCAGGAGATGTATCATCTCATTGTATCGTAGCTTGCAGAATGGTTCTTAAAACCATCTTTTTTCCCCTTTGCTTGTTGTGGTGTGTGTTGTATCGTGTTCTTGCTTGCATGAATGAAAAAGAAGTTAGTTGAAAAACCTGAGTCTAACTCAAAGTTGTAGCTTTGAAAACCCAAAACCATGAACCTTAGAATTTCCCTCTTACCCCTATATCTATCTCAATCTTCAGATGACTCGTGGAAACCAAGGAGGGAGCAGCTCATCATAGGACCCAATGCTGCAGATCTTGCAGAATCTCATCACAGACCGTGAAGCAAGCAGGGCCGAGCGTCAAGCCAACTTAGCGACATTGCAGCAGATCGCCCAAATGGCTCTCAACAACCAAGGACATGGAAATCAGGATCACCATGGATCTAAACTCAAAAAATTTCAGAACACCAATCCCCCAATCTTCAACCAATCTGAAAACCCATTAGATGCTGATGACTGGTTACAGACCATGGAAAACAACCTCGAAGTTGCAGGAGTTGATGAGAATGAGAAAGTTCTCTTCGCCACTCACTATCTGGCGGGAGATGCAAGAGCTTGGTGGAATAGCGTCCGCAACATGAACCATGGCCAGGTGATGACCTGGGAAGCATTCAAGGTCAAGTTCAGCCGCACCCACGTGCCGCAAGGTCTTGTCAACAGGATGAGAGATGAATTCCGTGAACTGAAGCAAGGAAGATTGACTGTAGTAGAGTACCGTGACAAATTCTTGTCACTTGCCAGATATGCACCGGATGAAATCAACACGGAGGCCAAGAAGAAGGAGAGATTCTTAAACGGACTACATGATGAGATGCAGACTGTCCTCGTCAACATCTGTTTCCAGGATCTCGAAGAGCTAGTCGACTCTACCATTCAGATGGAAGGGAAGATTAACCAGGCAAACGACAACCGCAAGCGTCGTATGATGCAGCAGTCTGGATCCAGTAGTCACCAGAAGTACCGTCCCAACCCCTCACCAGGATATGCACCAAGGAACAACCGACCTCCAAATTCTCGCCCAAGCTACCCCAACCGTAGCGGAGGAAATGTGAAGCCCGGAGGAAACCATCACAACTCCAGCAATGCCAACAACTTCAACCGTGCCCCTCCCAAGAGCAACAACAACACTGCCCCCAGAACTGGCAGCAATGCTGTACCTGTCGCAGTCAAGGACAAGTCCCAGATCACTTGTTTCGAGTGTGGAGTGAAGGGTGACTACTCCAATGAGTGTCCCAAGAAGACTGCCGCCAATGCCCCTGTGAACGCCCCAGCTCAGCAGCAGCGTCGTGTTCAACCAGGCAGGAGATTTGCCCCAGGGAACCCACACAACCGCAACGGTCGTCTCTTCCACATGAACGCAGAAGAAGCCCAGGAAGCACCAGATGTCGTGTTGGGTATGTTTTCTGTCAACTCAGTTTTAGCAAGAGTATTGTTTGATTCTAGAGCATCGCATTCATTTGTCACCGAAGAATTTGTATGCACTAGTAAGATTCACCCAACCAACCTGAAGCATGTCATGATAGTTCAAATCCCCGGTTCAACAACAAAAGCTAGAAAAATTTGCAAAGTTGTACCTATCAGAATACATGGGATAGATTTTTATGCCAACCTAATTGTACTTGGAACCAAAGGTTTGGAAGTAGTACTAGGTATGGACTGGATGTCAAGGCATAAAGGACTGATAGACTGTGCTAAGAAAGCCATCACCATGACCAGTAGTTCTGGAGTAACCGTAGAACATATCTCTGAAACCTTACCATGTCAATTCAAATGCAACAAAAGTGTAGCCCTGCCTACCATTGACCAAGTCAGAGTAGTCTGTGAATACCCCAACGTATTCCCAGATGAGTTGCCAGGTATGCCCCTGGATAGGGATATAGAGTTCATTATCGAACTAATCCCTGGAACCGGACCTATAGCCCAGAGACCCTATACCATGAACCCCTCAGAGTTAGTAGAACTGAAGAAGCAGTTGGATGCCATGTTAGCAACCGGCTTGATTCAACCAAGTGCATCGCCATGGAGATCACTAGTGTTGTTCGTCGACAAGAAGGATCGAGGCAACCATTTGTGTACAGACTACAGAAAGTTGAATGATGTCACCATCAAGAACAAGTACCCCTTGCCAAAGATAGAGGATCTATTTGATCAGTTGACTGGAGCTCAGGTATTCTCAAAGATTGATCTTAGGACTGGTTATCACCAACTTAAGATTCGTGCAACGGATATTCCGAAGACCGCCTTTACTACTCGCTATGGTTTATACGAGTATACGGTTATGTCTTTTGGATTAACCAATGCCCCTGCGTATTTCATGAATCTCATGAATAAGATCTTTATGAATTTCCTAGGTAAGTTTGTAGTTGTGTTTCTCGACGACATCCTTATCTACTCCAAGTCAGAAGAAGAGCATGAGCAACATTTGAGAATCATCCTAGAAACCCTGAGAGAGCATCAGTTATATGTCAAGTTCAGCAAGTGTGAGTTTTGGCTGAAAGAAGTAGGATTCCTAGGACATATTGTGTCTGCCGGAGGAGTCTCTGTTGATCCCAGCAAGATCAAAGATGTCGAAGAATGGGAAGCCCCAACCAATCAAACCCAAGTTCGTTCATTTCTCGGATTAGCAGGATATTACCGCAAATTCGTAGAAGGATTCTCAAGCATAGCCCGACCAATGACCCAATTTTTGAAGAAGGACAAGAAGTTTGAATGGACAGACAAGTGTGAAGCCAGTTTCCAGGAGCTGAAGAAGAGATTGATATCAGCCCCAATTTTGATCATGCCAGACATCAAGAAGCCGTTTGATGTGTATTGTGATGCATCAAAGATTGGTCTAGGATGTGTATTGATGCAAGAAGGCAAAGTCATCACGTATCTGTCTCGACAACTGAAGCAGCATGAGAAGAACTATCCGACCCATGATCTTGAGCTAGCAGCGGTGGTTCTAGCATTGAAGACATGGCGTCATTATTTGATGGGTAATCGCTGTGAGATTTACTTAGATCATAAGAGCTTGAAGTATATCTTCACCCAGAACGAGTTGAATATGAGGCAAAGAAGATGGATAGAGTTAATCAAGGATTATGACCTTGACATTCACTATCACCCCGACAAAGCCAATGTGGTAGCGGATGCTCTTAGCAGATTGCCGTGTAGGCTTAACACCGTGATCAAAGAGAAGCAACCAAGTTTGTATGAGGAGTTGGAGCAGTTCAGGACTGAGTTAGTTAGCAAAGGATTCCTAGCTAGCATTGAACTTCAACCCACTTTGATTAGCCAAATCAAGGAAGCCCAGAAGGGGAATGAAAGTATCGACAGAATCAAACGTCGTATTGGTACAGGCAAAGTACCTGGATTCACCGAAGACGAAGAAGGTGTACTGTGGTACAAGGGACGTATCTGTGTACCAGCAGATTCGGAGCTGAAGGAAATTATCATGAAGGAAGATCATGATACTCTTTATTCTATCCACCCTGGAGGAACAAAGATGTATCAGGATTTGAAGGAGCAATTTTGGTGGCACAAGATGAAGAGAGAGATAGGAAGCTACATCACCAAATGTGACATTTGTCAAAGAGTCAAACCAGAGCATCAGAGACCTGCAGGATTGTTGCAACCATTGCCGATTCCAGAATGGAAATGGGATTCCGTCGGAATGGACTTTATCACCGGTTTACCTACTTCTAGTAGGGGAAATGACTCGATCTGGGTCATAATTGATAGACTATCCAAGGTAGCCCACTTCATACCAGTCAAGACAACCTACCAGAGTGCAAAACTAGCAGAGCTGTACATTGCTAGGATTGTTAGTCTGCATGGAACCCCCAAGACCATCGTATCAGATCGAGGAACCTAGTTTACCTCAAGATTTTGGCCAAAAGTTCAGGAAGGTTTAGGAACCAAGTTGAACTTCAGCACCGCTTATCACCCGCAAACAGATGGACAAACTGAGAGAGTCAATCAGATCTTAGAGGATATGCTTAGAGCTTGTGTGTTGGAATACGGATCAAAATGGGAAGACTGCCTGCCCTTCGCAGAATTCTCATATAACAACAGTTATCAAGCTAGTTTACAGATGGCACCATTTGAATTCCTATACGGAAGAAAGTGTCGTACCCCTTTGAATTGGTCGCAAGTAGGAGAGAGTCAGATCTTTGGACCCGACATTCTCAGAGAAGCAGAAGAGAAAGTTCACAAAGTTCGTGAGCACCTCAAGACCGCCCAATCCAGACAGAAAAGATATGCTGACAAGAGAAGGAGAGACCTGACTTTCAATGTCGGAGATTTCGTATATCTCAAGGTTTCACCATTGAAGGGAACCCAACGCTTTAGTCTGAAGGGAAAGTTAGCTCCCAGATATATCGGACCTTTCAAGATTCTGAACCGCCGTGGAGAAGTATCGTATCAGCTAGAATTGCCGGAAGAGATGTCAGCCATCCACAATGTGTTCCATATCTCGTTACTTCGCAAATGTTTGGAAGTGCCTGAGAAGACTGAAGTTTTCAAGAATATCGATCACAGAGCAGTGGAAATCAACAATGACCTGACCTATCGGGAAGTACCCATCCGTATCTTAGAAGAAGCCTACAGAACCACCAGGACCAGGAGTATCAAGTTTCTCAAGATTCAGTGGAGCAACCATACCGAGGAGGAAGCCACTTGGGAGCGCGAGAATTACATTAGGACAAAGTTCCCAGATCTCTTTAGTTCCTAGTTTTCTTGTAAATCTCGGGACGAGATTTTATTTAAGGAGGGAAGGTTTGTAACATTCCAAAACTTCAATCCAAGATTATCAAGAGCAAGTCATCCAAAAAATGGGGTTAACAAAAACTTTTCCAAATTTAAAATGAAAGCATTCATATATGTGTGCATTTAAAATAGGAGTTGTTTTGAATTGCCATGATTGTATGATCCTTTGCTTCTAAAATGTTTCTTAGATGATTTAAACATCATCTACATCATTCCCAAACTTTTCCTAAAAGAAATCAAACCAAAAAGAATTAAAATGAAGGAATGGTCATTTGGACAAATTTAACTCTGATGCCTACTTTGGCTATTCCTAGTACTCATTTCTTAACAGAAAAAATTCTTGATCTTTACACCCCTTGCTAGTACACATAATGAGGTACCAAGGCCCACTTTTTGATCTACTAAAAACCTTCTGTAAACTATTTTAAATGATAGTTTAAAATTGAATCTAATGCATATGCATAGATCACCCCTATTTCAAAAACCATCTAATTGAGCACCATTTTCAAAACCCTTGCAACCAGAGACTACCTAGCACTAGTGGAGATCACCCAAAATTTTTGAACTCAAAATTCAAAGTTTGGTCTCTTGCGGCCATTTCATCGAACAGGTGGTAGACGCAGATCAAACAATTGTCAAAACACTATAGTGTGCAGTGCTTCTTGTCACCATTTGGGCCTAACTCGGTCCCCTTGTCCCCCCAGCTCAAACCCCGGCCCTAGCTCTCTCTCCCTCTCCCCTAGCTGCTCCAGTGCCAAGCCGCCCGACGCCATGCGCCAGGTCGACCATGGACAGCTCGCACAAAGCCGCCCCGCGTTCTCCTTCGCCCGCTGGCAGACAGGCGCCATCACACCGCACCGCCTCGACCAGCCCCCGACCAAAATCGAGCGGAGGACTACCCCCAGTTTATCGCGCCCATGTCTCTGTCCACCATGCCGATCACCCCGGAGCGCCGCGCCTGCCAGAGCAGCACCGGCCTCGCCAAGCCCTAGCCTTGTGTGGCAGCACCCGTAGCAGGCCTAGCAACCGCCCGGACTTCCTTGTTCGCAGCCTCGCGACCAGCAGCCCAGAGGAACCGCGTCGAACACTGCCGCCCGCGCCCAGTGCACCGCCCGCTCCCGACCAACTTAGACCTCGCCTTGCCACGCCATCAAGCCATAGAGGATCGCCAGGAGACCAGCCACCGTCCGCCTACCTCGCCCATGCCCTTAGCTCGCTGTGCCGTCGCCCACGTCGAGCTCTGCCCATGCCGCTCTGCACCCTTCGCTCGCCTATATAAGGAGGCCTCCCCAGCAAGCTCTCTTCACACCATTCTCATCCCCACCTCACACTCTCACTCCCCACAGCCAGCGGGAGCCGCTCGAGCACCAGGACGCCGGAATTGCAGCCGGAGCCGCTGCCTCGGGAGGAGAAGGGCGTCGTTGATCCAGGCCATCCCAGGAAGCGCCGCTTGTACCACGAGAACCGCCGTCGTCTTCCACTTTGTTCGCCCGCCTCGCCGACCCCGCTGGAGCCCCGGTACGCCCCCACTGCACCCTCACCGACCGTGCTAGGGTTAGCTCCCGTCGTGTCCTGTTCCGACGAGGACGATAGCTGTGAGCTGTCGATCTACCCTCTAATCGCATAGCCACCTTTCATCCATACCCCTTCGGTACCCCCTGTTCCACTGATGGGTGGGGCCCTCACTTAAGCCAGCCTGCAACGCTGCGTGGAGTGCAGTGGGCTGGCCCATTTCGTTCCCGCGCACGTTTCAAATTCAAATTAGGAATTTTCCTTTTAGTTAGAATATAGTTTCTGTCCAGTGTTTCAAAATTCAATTCTATGAGTTTGACCAATCCAAATTACATGAAACTAATTTTGTCTGAAAGGTATTGAAATGATCTATCCAAGACCATTGGATTTAATTCATTTAGAGTTATAGATTTCTCCTAATAAAAATAAGAAGACAGAAGCTTTTGCAACTTGAAACATTTTTGTAAAATCAACCAAGTTAGCTTTTGAGTTGATTCCAACTCTCAAAAATCAAATTTCATCATATCTATCCAAATATGTAATAATATTAAGGTTTACAGGCAGTGACTTTGGACTAGTACCAAAATAATGCTATATAGGCATTTCTAGTCACTTTAAATCATTAAATAATGAACTTAAACCAAAGTAATATTGATCCAACCTTTAAATCTCATTCCCACATGTTAGAATATGTGGTGAGGACATGTGTCCACATGATCCTATATTTTAGTGGTGAATATTAAATTTTAGTTAATATTTCAATGAGTAGAAATTACTTTTCCAAAATAAAAAGGTTGAAACTATTGAATTAAACTTGTGATGCTTGTGGTGATAATAGATCATCAATGGTGTGGTTTAGAATAATACTTAGCCTAGTTAAGGATTGTTTGGTGATTGTGCACTCCCTATGTATTTCTAGACGATAGTACCGACCAAGCCTTCGAGGAGGAGGAGTTCTACCAAGAAGAAGAAAACTTCAACCACTGCACCAACCAAGGCAAGCTATTAGTGGCAAGCTAACCCTTGCAAACATGCTTTAGTAAGCTCTTGTAGCAAGCTAGAATAAAACTAGATAGTTTAGTAAAGATGCCTTAAGCATACTTTGATCACACCCCCTTAGTTTACACAAAGTTCTTTAATTAAATTTGAAGGTAGCATAAAGAATATAAAACTTGACCTACTTAGAAACCCTTAGATGTCATTCTATGGCATGAGATTGATCCCACCCTTCCACCTTAGTGAACACTCTTAACCTAGTGTTTTAGAATAGATCAAACTTGAGTCACTTTAGATGGGGACACTTGGTGAAAATGAGTTGTGAAAACCTTGGAATGATGAGTCATTCTATTGAGATGTTTTGACATGTGTTGAGAAACACAATTGATTTATGATGATGAAAATGATGAGGCATGAGCCTTAACCCTTTTATAAAACTGATGGTTGGATTCGGATGCGATACCATTCCAAATTTACCGGACAACCACATTACCTGAATTGGGTAAGGCTTAGCTGGAAATTTATATGCATTAGTATTAGTTCCCTCACGGGAGAGGTTTGAGCTGAGGCCATCTCTCAATGTTGTCCACCTATGCAGTGCCCAAGATGACTGATGGTCATGGTTGGGAGGCCATGCTCATAGGAGAGGTGCTTGTACTAGGGTGTGTAAAGGGAAGGTTATGTTTGATTATCTACATACTAAGTATGATGATTCAGGGTTATCCCTGACAGTTGTATCGAATCTTGTGGTGAAAGTGTACCACCTCTGCAGAGTGTCAAACTATTCGGATAGCCGTGTCCGCGGTTATGGACAGTTGGAATGGACATACTGTTTCGTTGTCATATGTTTTCTAAATAACTTGAAATGAATGATGAACCTTGACTTGACCACAACAGGGTTGTGTAGATGAAAATAGCTTCCCAACTTAAGTGATTCTAGACTTTTATTTTATCTTTTCTTGCTTCAGAACTCAGCTTAGGTTTCAAACTTAACTTGATAGTTATTCTTTAAATTCAGTACTTTAACTTAGAATCATAACCCTTGCTAGTAGTAGTTTGCGAGTACTTAAAGAGTACTCATGGCTTTTGTCCCTGGCTATTATAATGGCCAGACTATGAAGGAGATTATCAAGATGATGGTCAGCTGGACGACTATGATAACTAGGACTATCTGCCTTCGTCAGCATTGCCTGTGCCCCTGAAGATGGACCCCACCGCTACGCTATCGTTTATTTCCGCTGCTTGTTATATTAAAGACTGGATCATGAGATCCGTATTTGTGTAAAACCTTATGTATGGTTTGTAATGGATGATGTACTGTGATATCCAATCCGTTATGTCTCGCAAAAATGGTAATCCTGGGATTGCGAGGTATGGCATAACGGGCATCTGGGATTAAAAATCCGGGTGTTGACACTCGCAGAGGGTTCGGACGCGGCGGCAGCGACGTGGCTCCGGCGGGGTGGCTGCTCCTCCTCCATGTACACAGCAGCGGCGGAGCTGCCAACAGTCTTCCCCAACTCCCACGATCCTCTTCTCCGTCTCGTCAACGTTAGATGGAACTAGCCCGGCTAGGGTTTTAGGTTGCGCCCGGAGCGGCCATGGCCAGGCTTGGTGCTGTTGGGGAGGAAGAAGGGGGGTCTCCTCCAGATCCCGTTCGGGGTTAGGTGGGCAAAGGGCGTACGGCTGCTGCTGCTGCGATGATTTATTGGAGAGAGAGGAAAACAGAGGTATGAGGTCAGCTCGAGGGTGCAGGAGCACGTGAGGCCACGGGGAAGAGGAACAGGGTGTGCGCTGGTTCTGATCGGGTCGCATCTGGGGAGAGGGCGCACGCGAGCGGGCTGGCGTGCCTCTGCTGCTGCGGCTTGCAGGCCTCCGGCTGCGTCAGGGAGAGGCGGCCAGGGCGTCGCCATGCTAGGCTGGGACTCGGTCGGGCTGGGTGGCTTCAGGTCTAGTTAGCAGATAGAAGATAGGTTCTTTTATTATTTTCAAAATTTTGGATTAAATTCAAACAAAACCAAGAAGGATCAAAATAAGAGGGATAAAGAATGAGAGGGAGCATGTGTGCATGGCCCATACATGCATGAATGATTGCACCACTATTAGTTGTAAAAACAACTATAATTTTCAAGGCCAATTACTCTAACTTGTTTCAAAGTTTGAATAAGAGCCACACACAAGATTTAAAAGGGAAGATCAGTAGCTTAAAAGATATCAAAACCATTAAAAGAGGAAGTAGATCATGGTGGTATGGAATACCTTGCATGGGCCATGCAAAACATTTATTGCAACCCATGGAGGTGTATAAGATGGATGAGAGGAGAAAACACATGGGCTTGATTTAAGATTCAAATAGAGATAAGATGACCCCACATGTAGATAAAAATAGAATAGATCAAGGGTTGATGTTACCATGTTAAAAGAAAGTTAAGAATAAAAGAGATTCCCTCAACTCAACTTGGGCATGAGCAATTCATCAAGAAGCAAATACATTTTATCAAGAGGCAAATACAATTAATAAATGCATGTTAGACAAGATCCAAAAGAAGAGGGTTTTATATGATGCTCAAATGCAAGGTGGCATGATGATATGAGCATGATATAATTATGATGCAACAATCATATGTCGGAAGTAGCATTTTATTATTAGACCATGTAGCATTACAGATGTTAGACAGATGTGATGCTACAACATATTGCATGGAGTGAAAGTTCAAGGACTACGTATTGGGCGCAGGCGGCCGGGGTGCCCTGTCCCCTTCCCTCACCAGCCCCTCCCCTTCCCCTTCCCCTTCCCCTCGCTGCCACCGTCGGCGGGAGCCGCCGGGCAAAGCCCGAGCGGTGCTAGCGGCGGCGGTCTCCCCTTCCCCCTCACGTTTGGTGGACCTGGTGGGGCGGGCTCCGCCCGTGCGGAGGTGAGGCTCGTCGGCTCCAGCTCGGCCTGGAGCCACTCCGGCCATGGTCTCACGGGTGGCGGCCATGGCAACGCAAGCGTCGCTGCCTACCGCCTGGAGGCCGCGTCTGGACGCCTGGAGGTGCTCCGTCAGCCGGGATGGTCCTGAGGCCCCGGCGGGGGTGCGTCGTAGTCGCGGTGGCGTGGATGGCTGCCTGGGAGGCGCCCCACTTTCGGAGCTGCAAGGGTCGGGCGGGGTACGGTGAGCAGATCTGGATCTAGGCCGGCGGGCCTAGATCTGGGTCTGGTGGGCCCGAGGGACGGTGGACAGATCTGGGCGGGGGGCCTAGGTCGGGCCCGGATTGGGCTCGGTCGCTGTCCCTTTACCCCTACCCTGCTCTCGACACTCTGTAGGTTCGGGTCGGTGTTTGACTATTGTCGGGTGTCGTCCTTGCCGGTGCGCCGGGAGGGGTTCCCGGGGCCGGTGCATGCTTGCCGGGGTATGTAGCATGTTTTCCCCCAACCCTCAGGTAGGTCGGGGGTGCGGCTGTGTTTTCGGCCGGATCCGCTCTATGCCCTCGCGTCGGTGTCCGGATTTTGGTTTGGTTGGATCTCGGTGAAAGCTGCTCTTGACGTAGGCTAAGGTCGGTGACGACGTCACCTCCGGGTGTCGTTCCCTTGTTGAAGGCGTCCCGACGGTGATCCCCTGGGCCAGCTGATGGATTCCGTCCCTCCGCCCCAAGTTGCTCCCTAGACGGTTAACTTCGGGCTAGTCTCTCTAGTAGTGGCCTGTGGAGCACCCAGTGTCCTCTCGCTGGTGTCGCAGCCCTCGCTTTCCGTCGGCCTGGCTACATTTACACGGTACGACTGCGGTAGCTGATGTCGCCACTAGCGCCTTGGGCGGCTCGACTAGCGGGGCGTATGGTCGTAGCTGTTACCGGTGGGCTCTTCCCAATGCTAGGGGAAGATGGATATGTTTGGGTCTGGTCCTAGCCCGAGCTCCGGGGGTGGTGGGTCCAGGTCTGGGTGAAAGCTTTCCAGGACCTCGGTCCTTTCCGACGACGATGACGCGTGATTGTGCCATTCACCTTCTTGGAGGCGTCACCGCAAGACCCTCCCCCCCCCTCCTTTGGCTCCTCAAGATCTACTAGGTGGCTGCCCTGTTGCCGAGTCCCCCGTGGGCTGCTGTCTTGGTGCGGTGGAGGTTTGTTGGTGTGGATTTGGTCGTGATCACTTCGGTGCAACAGAAGACAAAGCTCCCTCATCTTGGATCATCTGGCTCTCTGACTTGACGTTCTTTGTGTTGTCTTTTGTTGTGTGTTGTGGTGAGCGCCTTCGGCGCGTGTGTGTGTTGTAACTCATGGTGTAACTCCTAGCCGGTTGTTGGCTTCGTTAATTCAAAGCCGGGCTTATTTCGAGCCTTTCGTTAAAAAAAGACTACGTATTGGTGTGATCATGTGTCGATGGGGCTGCCATAAAAAATCATGTGTTGTTTTGATCCCACCGATCGACAGTTTTTGGCCCCTAGGATTGTTGCCTGAAACTTCTTCACATCCTAGCGAAGGCGGCTCGGCGATGACAATGGTGCCGCTATGTGTTATTTTGTTCTCCGTACTCTCGTGTTCTCGATTTTCTTCCTGAATGTACGGTGACGAAGCAACAGTTTAACGCCCTGCCTCGCAATGGTGTGAACCTAGCCGCGGTGCATCGAACAATCTCCTATTGAGGTGGCGGTCCATGTGTCTTTGCAAAAAAAAAGAGGTTAGTCCAATTTTAGTGCCGGTCCTATGTTGTTTCTTCTCATGTCTAGAAGGAAAATGTCGAAGGTTAGACACAGTTATGCGAAAAATGTCACCGATATATTAGTAATTATCAACAACAGAACGAAAAATCTTGATGTAAATCTTAGGTTTTGTCATCACTCTTTATTGTTTGTGTTTCTTCAGTTTGTGGTTTTGATGTTCTTTGTCTACTTGCTCAATAAAATTAGGTTTTTGTATAAAAAAGTTAGTGAAAACTTTCAATTTGCTCTTTCACTCTCACCCTGTCCCATGTGCACGCTGAGAGGACATATTAGGTGCTCATAATAGCATCTTCACTCGTTGGGTGTTCTCAGCCAAAATTCGGCGCTAAATTGGAACTCTTGGCCTGGGAATGCCCGAATTCCACTCGCTTTCCCACATGGGGTTCGCAGGAAGGCGAAGTTTCGGCAAATTTGGTGAAATTTCACCACAATTCAGCTCAAATTCACACACTTTGGCATAACTATGAATACAAAGCATTGTTCAGCATATCTCGGCATGAAATTAAACACAACATAGTTCGGCATAGAATTAAACACAACATACTTCGGTATAGTTCGGCCAAATCATGTTCGGCATAGCAGTTATGTATTGGCTATGCGTATCCATATATGCTCGACTAGATCATCATGCAGTTGTTGATGCACCATTGGGTCTCGGATGTCCTGATGCATGGCGATGAAGGCAACCCACGATACTGGCACCTGTTGATCAGGCTCTGCAAGAGGCCACTGTTTATAGTATGGATCCTCCTGCTCGACCAAATCTTTTGGATGCTTCTGCCCGTCCTCAATAATCATGTTGCGCAACATCACACTACAATTCACCACTTTCCACATCGAATCTTTCGATCATGTCATAGCAGGGAACCAGACAACTACAAATGTTTGTTTGGAACACACCAAATGCCCGCTCCACGTTCTTTCTGCAAGCTTCTTATTACTTGTCAAGCTAGGCATGCTTGGGGAACATCGGGCTTGAGATAGTCTTCACAAATATTGACCATCTTGGATAGATTCCATTTGTAAGATAGTATCCCTTGTTTTAGTGGTGTCGGTTGATCTCAAAGTCCACCGAGGGAGCATGACCATCAACAAGCTTGGCGAAGACAGTAGAGGACTAGAGGACATTGGTGTCATAGTTCGATCCTGCCATGCCAAAGAAGGAGTGCCAAATCCAGTGTAGCATCTGCCTCGAGTATCACACTGCAACCTCCTTTGTGGCCTTTGTACATTCCCTGCTAAGAAAATGGACAGTTCTTTCAGTGCCAATACATGTAGTCGATGCTTCCAATCATGCCTGGAAATCCTCTACTTTCATTGTCTGCGAGGATCCGATCAGCGTCTACAGCAGTGGGTGATCTCAAGTATAGTGACCCAAACACTGCAATCACTATCCTACAGAACATGTACAAACAATCGATGGCGGTGGACTTGGCCATGCGGAGACAGTCATCGGCACTATCATCCGGAGCTCTGTATGCCAACAACCTCATCGCCACCGTGCACTTCTGCAGTGAGGAAAACCCTACCATGCCGGTGTAGTCCTTCATGCATATGAAGTAGGGGTCGAACTCCCGAATGGCATGCACGATTTTGAGGAAGAGTTTCTGGCTCATCCTGAAACAACGACGAAACACGACCTCTTCCTGTAGCAGGTTATCGGCGAAAGTACTCGACGTACAACATGTAGTAGGCCTCCATCCGCTGCCTTGATTTGCACTTCTGATGACCCTTCGTTGAGCCTCCACGCTTCTGCGCTTCCGGTCTGGCCAGAGAGCCAAGGATCCGCATATGCTCTTCACCTTTGGTGGCTACGGTGGTCTCCTCCTCCAACATCATGACGAACATGTCCTCCTTGTTGTCGGAGTCCATGGCCGAACATGAGAAACACTGAACACTTCGCGGGCGCGGTGGTGAGAAGGCGACGCCGCGAGAAGGCGAAACAAGGCCAGCAACGAGGGAAGGGGATGCGAGAAGGTGAAACAAGGACAACAACGAGGGGACGGGATGCAAAACAAGGCCAACAACGAGGGTAGGGGATGCGACGGCGGCGGTGGACCTTTCCATCAGTGTGGATTTGGCGGGACATCGCGGGGCATCGCTAGAGGTGACATGATGTCGAGGGCTAGTTGGGGAGAAGGCTTTGTGCCGCGGGAGAGCCGAATTGCGGTGGGCCGACAGGGTTAGCCCACCAGTTTTTCGCTTCACCCGGCGTTCTCAGGCGACACCCGGCGCGTTGGGTTCGGCCTAAGAATGCCGGATGAAATTTGGGCCAAATCCGGCAAAAAAGGGATCATGTGAACGCGACTGGACGAAAATTCACCGTCCGGATGAAAAAGGGGTCCTCGGGAGGCCCTCCCGGAAACGCGAGTGGAGGTGCTCTAACTTTGGGGTGCCGTGGGACTATGAAGCTCAATCACGCTAGTATAACATTGTACAACGTTATACTAGCGTGATTGAGCTTATCATTTTTAGAGTGACTCGGATTTTTAGAGCCATCCGAAAATAAGTGACTTGGATTTTTCAAGATTTAAATATATCTATACACAAACACTCTAGATACATGTGAATCTAGGAAAATATAATTCACTTATTTCTAGATGGTGGGAGTAAAAGAAATTTAAAAGAGCATTTTTAAATAGAAAAGCACATAAACAAAACTAGCATCTGACAGTTACTCAGGACTTTTTTTCCTGCCTACTGGCTAACCGCATACTAGTAGAATCCAAGATGGATAGAGTCATGTCGCTTATCATTTTTAGATAGTTGATACATGTATCAACCTTAAATAATCCTAAGAATTCATTTCCGTTGAGGCTTTGCGCATCACTTGATGCAGAGACCGGGTTTTATTACCTATTTCGGAAAAGAAAAACATGCCAGAAAAGTTCGGATAAATTCAACTTGCAGCTCCATGAAAGAAAAATGTTGTGAGCCATAGCAAATTCAAGCTGGGTCATGAATTCGGCCCATTACAGTGTCATCACAGAATTTGTCCTTTTCATTCCTCATGCAACGGGTTGAGTTTAACCTGAAATTTCGTGTCATGGTAGTGTTGATATATATGTGTTTTTTTGTCAGAATTGATTTCACTTATTTTGGGTGAGTTTTTCGTTGGAGTACCCACAAAGCTAGGAGCACCCGTTCGATGTGTACCCGCCGGCTGCCACGTTAGAGAATAGAAAAAATGGAACGCAATTGCTGCAACACAAAGAGTAGTCGAACCAGGTCAAGAGGTTGCGTAAATTGCGCCTAATGCATATCATATCTTTATTTTTAAAAAGACATTATTGACATTTATGTGTGGTTACTTATGGCAAGGGACAATTAATACCCATAATCATTATGATGTATATCCAATTTTAGGTACTCCCTCCGTCCTAAAATAAGTGACTTGAGTTTGTCTAGATTCGCATGTACCTCTATACTAAAACATGTTTTTGTACATCCGAATCTAGACAAAACCACTTATTTTGACGGAGGGAGTACAATCTGCCTCTACAAATAGACACCGAGACCCCCCTTCCTCCTCACCTCACCAAGTAAAATCCACACATTCACCTTGATTCACTCTACTACCAGGCATGGGGCACTCCAAGATTGCAGCGACTGCATTGTGCTTCTTCCTCCTCGTGACCTTGTGTTTCGGTGAGACCCCTTTCCCCGCTAAAGTTCTCCGCTACTCCTTGAGTTCAGCTGATAATTGTGAGGCGGATGGTAACATGAAGATCTCCGGTTGAAAAATATATATACTTGCATTTTATATGTGTGTGATGTGATGACATCCTTACCACTTTGATCATGATGACCGCCTAGTCGATCTGGCGTGAAAGGAATGGTCGTGTGTCTGGAAACATATACGGACACGTATAACATCTCATTGGCCAAATCAAAGCGCATGCTTTTTTTTCTAATCAGTATATCTATCTTATAAAATTAACTCAATAAATAAATTTCTGGAATTTAGGTAAAAAAAGGAAAACCATACCCCGTTAATGGGGCCCATATCAAATGCCTGCAATATATGGGCGTGCCCAATATAGCCTAGAGGAACTCCCGCCTTCTCTGCCGCTCAAGTGAACTAGGAAGACGAACAGAGCCATGGCCGACGGAAACAGGTATAGAACATAAGAAAGGCCAGGGGTCCGGAGGGTGGTCTACTTCACCGGATCGCGTCTTAGCTTTTACTGTAAGTTTTACGTGAAATCTATTTTCAGATTGTTCCGAAAGTGGGCAAACTCGACGGGCTAACAGAAACCGTTGGATTGGCATCCAACCATCCGGAACCAAACCAAGCGGTGGGTGGTGGTTTTAATGTGGCACACCTGATCCGGATACCCTTTTCACCTAGGTCCCCACGCGTCAGCCTCTCTCTTTCTCACCACTATCGCCGATCGTTTCGTGGTTTCCTCTGCGCCCTTACCTTCTTCTCCGGCGATTCGGTCGTGCTGCGGCAGTTCTCAGCGATTCCTCCAGTGGTTCGGGTTCTCCGTGGTGCCGGCGACGCGCGCACGCTAAGGTATGTTCTCTGGTTACTTCCCCTCTGTTTTACCCCACATGTGTGCAACATTCCTCTACTCTCTCCTCTATTTCCGGCGAATCGGCAGTTCCATTTTTAGTCGGTTTTGTCGCCGGCGTTTATTCCGGCTGGTTCTAGGTTTTAGGGTTGCTTCGAGGCGCGCACGCTAAGGTATGTTGTCTGGTTAATTCTCCTCCGTTTTACCCCGCATGCGCGCAACATTCCTCTACTCTCTCCTCCTCTGCTTCTGGCGAAACGGCGGTTCCATTTTAGTCGGTTTTGTCGATGGCGTTTATTCCGACTGGTTCTAGGTTTTAGGGTTGCTTCGAGGTAGTTATGTAAGCCACCACCCCTTCAAATCCTTGATTCCCCCGCGCTCCCCCTTGTTTGAGCCCCCCTTTGTTATGTTTGTTTGTCAGTGTTGATGACTGTCCCCTTTGCAGATCTACTGCAATACTTGTTTGTAATTCATTGTGCTTTCTTCAGGCTAATTAACGACTTATTGTTGCTGATTTTGTTGTTCTGATGTACTATGGTAATTTCAATGGTTGTGAGGTTTTAGGTGTTTTTTTTGTAGTAGGTGTCTACTGTGATAAACATATGAAATCTGTGGTGGCGATTGTTAAACATATTTAGGTTTATATCCCTTTATACATGTATTTCGTTATTGTATTAATATGGAGTAGTACTCCAATTATACGTATACCAAACTCTGTACACAGATCTGGTTGTGGGTATTTTACCAACCCTATATTAACACGAAACCAAGGCCACACACTATTCAACGCCTAGCAATTTGTCATGGTATCCCTGACCTAGCTGCCTACATCGCCGCCGCCAGAGAATCTCTGCGCCGCCATGACCCTGTCACCTTGTCACCGCAAAAACCACAAAACCCCGCCGTCGGTCAGATCTCTGTAGCCGTCTCCCACAAAAACACAAAAGCCCCGCTGACATGGGTATACCCTACAGGTACTCGAGCTTGGTATATACGGTCCAAATACGTATAGGCCCACGGTGTCGCCAAGGCCCATATGGAAGGACTCGAGTAACCTGCGGACTCTCGATTGCTTGAAGATCAAGAAAAAGCTAAAGATAGAAAGTTTGAAGGGGAAAACCCTAACTTGTAACCGACTCGACCTGCTACCCGAGACCTAGCCTATCTATATAAAGGCTAGGAGGGGCGGCGAGGAGAACACGCGCAACCCTAGTTTCCACAAACCCTCGCCAGATTGCATCTGCGCACCGTTGTAACTTTTGACTCCTTCGATAATTCCACGAGTAGACAAGCAGGAGTAGGGACCTCTACGAGGCCTGAACCTGGGTAAATCCTTTGTCCCCTGTGTGCTTGTTTGCTAGCTGATAGATGTCTCCAGCGCTCCCTCCTTCTCCAAAACCCAAGTCCATAACAATGGTCATTGATGAGTTAAACCCTCGTCAATTGGCGCCGTTTGTGGGAATAGGGAGTGCTGATGTTGCGGCTTCTTCGGCCCCATCAACTGTGATCTACAACTCCACAACAGCGGAGATCCGCCAGCGCTTCGGCGCCTTCGACTTCACCGTCCACACGCCGGCCACTCGCCCGGCTTTCGAGTCCGTGGGCGATGGAATCAGCCTGGCAATTGGGAGCTTCCGCTTCCAAGTTGGTCATATGGGCACGCTTCGCATGCTTGATCAGCCGACAACACCGGCGATTGCCCCGGCATCATGGTTCCCTCCATCGATTGGCACCCTCAGCGAGCTCAACGCTCCGGTGGCAGTCGAGAACACGGTCAGCGACAGCAGTCGCGACTCCGATCTAAGCGATCTGGCCACTGAAGATGGAACCTACGGTTCCGGATCTAAAAGTTGTGGAAGCAACAGCTTCCCTAATCACTTCATGTGCACCGTCATCAACGCGGGCGACACCTCTGCCAATCGCGGTAACGGTGGCAACACCGGCAACGGCACCGATCCACCCAATCGTGACAACAGTGGTAACACCGGCAACGGCACTGACCCACCCAACGGCGGCAACGGTGGCAACGGCGGCAACGGTGATAACGGTGGCAATGGAGGAGCAGTTGAACCTCCTAGCATGATCAACGAGCAAACCGGCGAACGCGTCGTGATCAGGCTCAACGAGCAAGAGTGAGATCGCTGCCGCAAAGCCCTACGAGGTGCACCTCTACCCTTTAGGTCCCCGCAGGAACTGCTGATGGGCTACCACTGGCTCCTAAAAGAGGAATTCAAGCGCAAAAAACAAGCAATCGTGCAACTTGAGGCGCGTAAAAAGGCAGCGGACGAATCAAGCCTTCGTCGTGCTGGGCTCTCCTCCTACGGAGGATCCTCCTCAAGAGGCAACGAGTACCTCGCCAAGAAGAGCAGTCGCGGATGGCTCACCTCACCGAGCAAGAGCGCATAGAGGCCGCGAAAGTCCTCGACTTCGGCTCTATGACAGTCGACACGAGAGGCAACGTGGTTCCCAGGACACCACAGGCCGCAGTGACAGCAGCCACCATGTACCTCCTCAATAACCAGCCGCCAGCTGGAGATCCTCGAACGGCCATGCACCGATCTACGATCGTGGGCCTAGGGCTAATCGAGGCCGCCCTCGACAAGGAGCCGATACCAGACCCAAAAAAGGGCAAAGCGCTACTCCTCGCCCTCGTCCAGCGATGACAGTCACGACCTGTCTCGATGCCGCCGCTCACGGCAACACGATCGCGACTACGATGCACGCGACGAACTCACGCAGCGCAAGATCGACAAGTCAAGGGCACGACATGCTCGGTCGACTGATTCGGAAGAGGAAGATGGGGAGCTCTGTGGCGTCAGATGCTTCAGCAGATCCATCAGGCAAAAGCGAATGCCTAAAGGGTTTAAACTCCCATCGGAGAACCCGAAATTTGACGGTCTGCAGGACCCCAAGATCTGGCTGGAGGATCACATCTCCTCCGTCAGGCTACATGGAGGCAGTCGAAGTACTACCATGCAATGCTTGCAGCTACAGCTGCAGGGCGCCGCCCGGGCATGGCTCAATAACCTCCCACGCGGATCCATTCGCAGTTGGGATGAGCTAGTCTACAGCTTCGTGCGCAACTTTAAGGGCACGTACAAACGCCCCGCCTCAATCGAAGAACTGAGATGCTACCAGCAAAGATCTGGCGAATCGCTGCGCTCTTACATCCAAAGGTGGTCCATCATCAAGAACTCCACGGAGAACGTCTCGGAAGACCGCGCGATTGATGCATTCAACGGTGGTGCCTGCCGCATGGAACTCAGGGAGGAGCTAGGCCGCTCAAAGCCCCAGACCATCGACCACCTGATGCAGATCGCGAATCGGTGGGCCGATGGAGAAGATTCGGTGAAGAATCACGTTCACTCTGACGAGGAGGCAGAACTCGAACGAAGACGCGACCGCCGGGGTAAGCGTCGCATGCGCGTCTACGACGATCGCGATGACGTCAACATGGTCGCAGCTGGCTATGCTGATAGACGCGACGATAACCGCAACAGCGGATACCGCGGCGGCGGATACCGCGACTCCGGGAAAACCACACAAGTGTGGCAACACCGCACTCGCGATGAAGCACCCGCGACCTCCATTGAGGACAAACTGTCCGGACATGCACGGTACACTTCTACATCGACAAGCATGATGGCAAGAGAAAGTCCAGCCACCTCCTCAAGGACTACCGCGAGTTCCTCAAGCTACACGAGGGATTGGTTTGGATGAACCGCAATGCAGTCGAAAGAGGCTACGGAGCCGCTCAGATCTCTGTAGCCACCGCCCACAAAAACAAATCTACAAACCCAAAACAACCACAAGCCAAAATCATCTTCTATGCCGCCGCCGAGATCTCCGCTGCCGTGCCAAAATTACAACACCATGATTTCTCCGCACTCCCTCGCCATGTCGTCTTCGATGTCGTCGGTTACTGCGCTCGCCGCTGCCCTGGGTGCACCACTGACCCAGCTGCTCACTCACGACAACTCGCTTGTGTGGAAGGATCTAGTCATCCCTGGCCTATGTGGTGCCCAGGTCTTCAACCTGGTGAAGGCACTCGAGCCTGCCCCCATGGAAGATATTGAAGTGGAGGATGTCAATAGCAAATGTGTTAAGGTCGAGAACTATGAGTACACCACCTGGATCACACGGGATCAGCTGGCCATGCGGTACCTTCTCAATGCCCTCTCGCTGGATCTGTTATCGCATGTGATTGGTTGTGACACATTTGTGGAGGTATGGAAGGCAATTGAGTCACTCACCACAAGTCCTTCTCTTTCCCGCACCCAACAACTTCGATCAGCCCTCAATGATATGAAGAAGGGCGACCTCTCTCTGGAGAAATATTTTGACAAGATGAAAACACTCACCTATGAACTTACCACTGCTGGAAATCCCCTTGATGACGATGAGTTAATCTGTTCTATTTTGCATGGCCTTGAAGATTCATACAACACAATGAAGGTTGCCATTAATGCCAATCCCAAGGCTACCTTAGCTAATTTGTGCAACCAATTCCAGACATTTGATCAACTGAACAAGTCGGGTGGTAGGAGTGATGTCTTCACTTCCTATGCCAACATGGCGCATCAGAGCGGTGATCGCCCTTCACCCCCAGGCCACCATGATGGTTGCCATGTCAGGATGATCGCATGCGCTGCTATGATGATCATCAGGATGACCGGGCACGCCGAGACAGATATGATGGCCACCGTGATTGCTATGAAGATCGGCGTGATGGTGGTGGTGATTGTGATTATTGCTATGATGATTGCTCTCGTCGTCGTCATGATCATGGAGGACCGTGCTGCGATGATGGGTGTAGGCGAGGATGTGCGCCTACCTCCTATGTTAATGTGACATGCCAGATTTGTAAGATCCATGGTCATCCTGCCAGTGATTGCTGGTGGAGGTTCCAGAACAACCGTGATCGCTGTGATGATGACAGTTGTGACCAACGTGATGACCCTGATCATGATGATAAGGGTTCCAACATGGTGTCCTATGGTGAGGACACTAATTGGTACTTGGATAATGGTGCTACGAATCATGTTGCTAATGAGATGAACAAGCTCTCCTTATAGGAAAAGTACACAGGACGTGATCAAGTCCACACGGCCAATGGTAATGGTATGCAAATATCTCATATTGGTCATTCAATGTTGCACACTCCCATAGCTCTTTGTATCTTAAAAATATTCTTCATATTCGAGATGCCTCAAAAAATCTTCTTTCAGTACATAAGCTTACACTAGATAATGATGTCTTCCTTGAATTTCACTTTTTCTTGATTAAGGATCATGCCACAAGGATAATTCTTTTTAAAGGTCCATGTCATGACGGTCTCTACCCACTAGTACCTTTGTCTACTGGGTCTTCCAAGCAAGCCTTCATCACCATAAAGTCGTCGTCTTCTACATGGCATCGCCGCTTGGGGCATCCATCCTCCTCTATGGTGCAACAAATTCTTAGGAAACATCATATTTCTCATTCACTTGAAATAAATCCATACATATGTGATTCTTATCAACTAGCTAAGATTCATCAGCTACCATATCATGTCTCTACTAGTGTTTTCACTTTCCTTAGGAATTTTTTTTTAATGTATGGGGACCAGCACCTGCCTTTGTTGGAAAACACTTATATTATGTAAGATTTATTGATGATTTTAGCAAGTTCACTTGGATATATTTTCTCAAAAAATGTTTTGATGTTTATCAAGTCTTCCTTAATTTTCAGCAACTCGTTGAGAGAAATTTTGATAGGAAAATCATTACTATGCAAACTTATTGGGGTGGTGAATATGACAAACTCCATGGTTTCTTTCAAAAAGTTGGCATCGCTCATCATGTCTCTTGTCCTCATGCTCATCAACAAAATGGTTCTGCAAAACGTAAGCACCGTCACATTGTTGAACTAGGACTTGCCCTTGTTACAAATGCATCTATGCCTCTCAAATTTTGGGATGAATCTTTTCTCACAACCACCTTTCTTATAAATCTTCTTCCTAGCAAAATTATAAATTATTCCACTCCTGTTGAGCGTCTTCTTGATACCAAGCCTAATTACGAGTCTCTTAGAGTTTTTGGTTGTGCTTGTTGGCCTAATCTCCATTCCTACAACAAACAAAAATTGGCTTTTCGCTCTACCAAGTGTGTGTTCTTGGGTTACAGTCCTCGCCACAAAGGAGTCAAGTGTCTTGATACCAAATCAAGACGAATTTATAGCTCTAGAGATATTGTGTTTGACAAAAATGTGTTTCCTTTTGTTGATTTGCATCCCAATGCTGGCACATGCCTAAAATGAGATATAATTTTATTACCATCCAATAATGGGGATACACACATTGATGATCATATTGACTTGCGTAGTATTACTAATTTTACTAATCCTGGCCCAGCTCTTGTAGAGTTGTTGTTGTAGATGATGTTGTGTCACAGGAGGCACCAGGCGAAAATTTTGAAGAAAACAGTGAAGAAACCAGCATAAATAGTGCAGAAATCAGCTCAGAAAATGATAGAACAGGTGCAAGTGTCACTGCTGATGGTGGATTAGCCTCAGATCATGTTCCTGATGCTCGTCCCATCAAGAATTCGCATGCATCAAATCAGGAGCCCTCCCGCCGTTCGTTGTCTCCTCATGTACATGTGTCGTGTCGTAGCACGGACTCCCTCACATGGCCCCCTCCCTAGACTCCCATGCTGTCGTGCCAACATCACCATGTGGACCTAGCTATCACGTGCTCCTCCATGTCGCGTCAACACCTACTGGACACCTCCTTGCATGATGACATGGACATGCATGTGAGTGCCACTGCGTTAGATCCTGATGATGCTATCTCTGGTGGTGAGTCTACTGCGGATTTGTCCAGGGAAAACGACACCGACACGATGGATTCTACCGGGGGAAACAACACCGACACTGCTCCCAGTCCCGGATTGTCTGCGGAGTCATCCCTGTTGCGCTAGTCTGCACCGCCACCTCCTGAACCTCGTACTCGCCTTCAAAGAGGTTTAAGAAAACCTAAAGAATATACTGATGGCACTATTCGCTATGGCCTATTTACGTCTACAGGTGAACCATACACACTTTTGGAGGCTCTTTCTCATGATCATTGGATTCAGGCCATGCAAAAAGAATATGATGCCTTGTTGGAAAACAAGACATGGACACTTGTTCCTCCAAATTCAACAAAGAATCTTATTGACTACAAATGAGTATATCGTGTGAAAAGAAAGGCAGATGGTATGATTGACAGATACAAGATGTTGGAAATATGCCCTAGAGACAAATAATAATAAGGATTATTATCATATTTCATAAAGTTTATGATTAAGTTTTATATCATGCTATAACTGTATTGAAAGGAAACGTCAATACATGTGTGATATATAAACAACCAGGGGTTCCCAGTGAAACTCTAGTCACTGGTTCATTGGTCATCAGATGATCAAGGTTTCTTGATCATGTGGCATTTATGCTAGTTGGAAATGGAGTCAACTCATTATGAGAATGAGATGATGAACCAATACCCAACCTAAACATCGTGACCCAATCATGTCACGAAGTTCAAGTTATGATGATTATAATGGATCCTCATAGACTATTCCTTAGACCGTGAGGCTATATCAATCACTGTCTCCCGAGAGTGCTTAGATAGCATCAAGCGTCACTTGGTAACACAGTGATTATAAAGGTGTGTTCAGGTACTCAGAGGAACCGTAGATGCAATATATGTCAAGAGCGGGATTTGTCCGTCCACGTGATGGAAATATACTCAAGGGCCCACTCGGAGAAGTTATATCCAATAGCTGCGCAGCGTGTGATTTGATCACAGGGATATCACTTGTCAGAACGAGTCAAGTAGCAATGTTCAATAACAAGATTAAACATGACATGGTGATGTCATTGATCAGATCTCAAGCAATGCAAGCATCTAGAGACAAAAGGAATAAGACACGACTGTCCTGGTTCAAATGACGAAAGATCTTCGTGGAATGCACAAGGGTCACATGGCCATCCAGGTCCCTCTATCGATCATTGGTCCGGGAGTGTCCCAGCCATGTCTGGAGTGTTCCCGAACCGTGGGGTATCACGCTTAAGGGCTTGATGATGCTTAGACAGTGTTTACAAGATCGGTAGAATCACCAAAGAAGAGTAGAGAGAAAACCAGAAGGGTTTCGGTAAGTCCGGAGGATGTCCGGAGTGGAGATGGAAGGTGTTCCATAACCACGGAGATTGAATAATGTGTGAATGAATGTTAAATATTGATTTAATCATTTATTCATAATTATTTAATAAAAGAGAAAATAAATGAAAGGTCAAAAGTCTTAATGGGCCAAAACCCGGAAGGGAAAAGGCCCAAGAGGGGACCACACCCCTAGGAGGGGCCTAGGGGGTGGCCGGCGGCCCTAGTGGGCCTTCCCCACGAGGGGCCCATGGGTGGGGGCTGGCCGGCGTGCCTCCCCACCTCTCCCCCTCCTTTAGTCCCACCCCGGGACTTTTAGGGAGGTAGTACCTCCCCCCTATATATAGTGGGGGTATTTGGCCAGATAAATCCACACAATATTCAATAAAGGTTTCCTCACTTTTGGGGAGACCTCCAATTGATATTCTCTCTCTCGTGACCGTGGTCCCAAGTTTGGACTAGGCGACCGAGAGACATCTTCACCGCGGAGCGCCATCGCGCTGCGGGATTCGGATCTAGGAGCTCTACTTCTGCAACTGCAACTGGATCGGGGAAGCGGGAGTCATCGTTAGGCACCGGACATGTGTAACTCCCCGCAAGGTGTCACACTTGAGGCACTCAAGTCGTTGGATCCACATGAGCGCAAGGACTTCATCACGACCTTGAGGTCGGCTTCGGCTTGTCTATAGCAACCATGCTCTCCTGAGCATTGGCAATGCTTTTCGGTCTTCAAGGGTAAGTTCGTGAAAAGCTCCTCCCGTTACTGAATTACTAATGTATAGGTCCTGGCAGCATCACGGGTTCAGGGGCATAGGGTAAAATTTTATTATTTTTGTACGCGAACCCCTACAGTGGTATCAGAGCTAGCTCTATGCGTAGTAATGCTAGTACGGGTAGAACACACAAGATGTACCGTGTGGGCGTTGATCTTTTAGTTGTTACCCTCCCATGTATACTTGTGTATACCGCAGTAATGCTTGATGAAGCGGCCCCCAACCGACTTTACACGTTTATTCGCGAGACTGGTCCACACTTGACATACGTCTTGTACCAGATAAAGTTGATTTGGGGGGTGTCTGTCTCTCTCGCATTAGTTGGTATGCCATTTGCAATGGAGGGCCCCAAAAGGGGTATAGTATAGACAACTACTTGATCAGCGTTGTGGTGACAGTTCGTAGGTAAGAACGGTTATTGTGTGAAAGCCCATTCAGCCACGTAAAATATGCAAAGATAAAGTAAAGGCATCTAACTTTGTTTTGCAGGGGGCGTTGCTTTGTGATATGGTTGTGGCAAACGTAAAGTGATTACCTTATGTTACGAAGTAGTAGTAGTAGTAGTAGTAGTAGATAGTCACGGAGGTGACGGACTACCACGCCGGAAAGACACTAGTACCCTAGTGTCTACGGCGCCAGAACCCTAGCACCGGAATCCGGTGATGCCGGATGGAGATCACGATGTGAAGGACCATATCACATCGCATTTACATTCAATTTTATTGTTTGTATATCTTGTTGTGTGCTAGTATTAGATACTCGATGGTAGCCTAATAAGATGATCCCTGTTAAAAATTACCAATGATTGTGTTCCCCCTTAGTGTGCACCACCAAGAAAGTTCTTCGGTATGAGGCAGGCCGTGATGATCGGGTGTCAGACATATCTACTTTCGCATACAGTGGGTGTAAGCCATGTTGCACAATGAATACACTAAGGTTGAGTTGGCGAGCCTAGCATGTAACAGACATGGCCTCGGAACGCGGATGGTCAAAAGATCAAGCACGAGTTGCATGAATGATGTGACCGATGTTTAGCGTCCACCCTAGAACCCACATTGATAGCCATGATGATCAGGGGAGATGTGGGGAAAAGGGGTCATGTTATCACTAGAACCCTTCAGGGGATAGGTGTTTCTTAGTGGAGTTATTATTTACTCATTTAATTATAAACTTATTCTAAATTCCTTTGCAATTATAAATGTAGAAAATGGTTCTCCCCGAGATTACCTTCCCTATTGACAATTGGTTAGAATGAGATAAGCTCAGGCTAGATAGATCAAACTTATCTATATGGGTTGCGCGTCTCCACGTTCTCCTTAGCGAGAATAACGTGGTAGACTATATACTCAACGAGATGGATTTGGATAAACCTAGTAACCTAGAGACCCCAGAGCAGCTGGAAGACCGCTATTACCGTCGTGAGATGGCCTCCTTCATTTCAGTTACAATACGTTTCGGAATGGTGGATGAGTTGTGGCCTATCATGGGTAATGTTGACCCTCGTACGGTAATGCTACAACTTAGGACACATTTTGTGGAACAAGCACGCATATGGGAGCATGAGCTGATGGGAGATTTCCTCTCCATTAAGATGGAGGAGAACTCTTCGCTTAACGACCACTTGTAGCGCATGCATGATGCGTACATGAGGCCAACATACTTCCTAGACAGCTGGATGATGAGCTCTTTTGCAAATGGCGTTGTGATGCGGTCGCTGCCACCAAGGTACCGAGCACATGTGAGGACTTGCATCATGAGAGGCGATGAGGAAACACAGTATTTTCACAGGTGAAATGGATCGTATGGGCACCAAGAGGGGGGGGTGAATAGGTGCTACACCAATTTTTAATTCTTTTTCAATTTTAGGCTTAACACAAAGGGTAAATTCTCTAGATAAACTATTAGGTGGAATTTCCCTATATGCAACCCTATCTACTAGCGAGTAAAGAGCGAGTGGAAGAGGAACGGGTAAACCGAAGTGAAGCACGCGGAGACACAGGATTTTTTTGACCAGAGTTCCTTCCTTGTTAAGGGAAGTACGTCTGCGTTGGAGGGGTGGGCGGTACTAAGACCACCACGCCACAAAAGGCCTCACCCTGTTCTCCGATGGATCTCGCCACCAAAGGCCTGATCCACCTTTCCACTATAGGTACCCTTCGAGGCGGGCACCGGCGCCTTTACACAACTAACGGGGCAACAACTCCACAACAACTTGGAGGCTCCCGGAATGACAACAAGCTCCCACAAGAACAAAGTTATCAAATACAATAAACAAGATCTAGGTATTGACAAGAATAATAGATCAGGGATTTCTCCAAGTTAATGGAGAGGAGTTGAAGCGCTTGATTCTTGATGATGATGAACTTCTCCTCCTTCAATTCCTCCAAAGATCAAGACCTTCGAGTGGCTGAAGTGGGAGATCGAGAATGATAGCTCTTGCACAATGTCTGGTCAATTTCAAATGAATCAAGAGTTTTGAACGTTGGGGAAGAAGGGGTATTTATACCCCCTTCAGAAACCAGCCGTTGGACACTTTGGGGGCCAGATTATCCAGCCCAAGTGAGGGCCGGATTATCCGGTCTGGGGAAAACACCGCCCTAGACTCGGAATATCCGGCAGATAATCCGCCCCTATCCGAGCGTCGCGCCGAGCTTGCCCTTGATCAACTTCTGGGGGCCGGATTATCCGGTCCTATGCGAGGGCCGGATTATCCGGCCTGGGGAGGAAAACCCGCCCCAGTTCGGATTTTCCGGGAGAAAATCCGACCGGATACCGTGTGATGCGCCTTGGCCCCTTTTGCTCGAAAACTGGGGGCCGGATTATTCGGCCCACTCGACAGCCGGATTATCCGGCCTGGGGAGGAAAAACCGCCCCAGTTCGGATTTTCCGAGAGAAAATCTGACCGGACACCGCGCGACGCGCCTTGGCTTCCTTTGATCGATGAGGTAGGCCAGATTATCCGGCCCTTGGTGGGGCGGATTATCCGCCCCCCCTCAAAGCTTCCTGCACACTTAGCGCACATGAATAGTCTCCATAGTATTGTTATCTAACACGCAAAACATAGGAAAACATGAAATGTTCTTTCAATCTCCCCCTTTTTGGTGTTAGATGACAATACCAGGATTTGCAGGAGAAAGCCACAAGACAAACAGTAATAACTTATGAAGGAGACTCCCCCTCAATGTGTGCATAATAGGGTTTTGCATTGGAATACAAATGCACACAAATAGGTGAATCTATTCCATAGACATATGAGCAACAAAAACATACCACCGAGGTAGAGAGAAGGCATCCTTGACATAAGTCACAATTATTACCAGATAACCAATATGAGCACCTTCCGTAATAAACCTCTAGCAATAGGATATGAATAGATAGATCCATAAGCATAATCCATGATATGAAATCCATAGGCATAATCCAGACAACCACAGAAAGTCTCAAACAACCACAAATCACGAATTTAAAGTTCAACGCTAAATGGGCATAAGCAAGAAAATGACGAATAAAAAAGTGCAAGTGCTTATGCTCGTAAGCAAGAAAATGATGAATAAAAAAGTGCATGTGCTTATGCCCGACCCATGCAAATCCACGGATAACCTAATAGAACTACTTCTCCCCCTTTGGCATCGAGACACCAAAAAGGGAGAAGAGCGATGCTAGCGCCCCACGGGATCACTCGTAGTCCTCGTCCTCGTCCTCTTCCTCGTCTTCATTCTCATCCTCATCCTCATCTTCAAGATCCTCAGTGTCACCTTCCTCATCTTCATCATCAGCAGCAGGCGCAGAGGGAAACAAGTGACGCTCCAGCTCACCATAGTTCAACCCGGAGGAAGAGTTCCACCAAGCATACGGAGTGGGAGGAGTAGGAGCCGGAGGAGCACCCGCAGCGCTGGACACGTGGTGGAGCATGAGCTGCTGGGAGTGAGCCAACTCATGGCGCTGCTTGTATGCCTCGTATTGACCCTTGCGCGTGTCCATGCCAATGCATAGAATGTGACGCTGGAACCAGTTCAACTGCTTGATCTCACGGGCAACGGGAGGCACAGGGGGCCTGCGAGCATCCCTCATGAGGCCTTCAAGAGCAGAGGAGGGGTGAGAGGTCTTCCGAACCTTGGTGTAGATCTTCTTGGTCTTATGCACTGAGTCGATGTGGAACTCCTCAGCAGGAAGCAGGTGACGAATGAGCATCATGATGCAAGGTGCATAGGGAATGGACAAACGGTTGAACATAGCATCACACAGCTCATGGTAAATGAAGTCCATGACATCTAGCATGTACTGCACTGACTCGTCCTCGCAAGAGGCAACCTCATGAGAATATTGAAGTAGCTAAACAAGGTGACCACGGATGCTGTCATTGTTCCCCCCACTCAGAGTAATGGAGTCATGGAAGAGACTCACTAAGGCAGCATATTTGGGAGCAAGACCAGCCAGAGTGCCCACAATGCCATTGTCCACAGTGCAAGGGGAGAGAGCTGCATCTTTGTTGGGCTTCAGCTGGGTGATGATGCGGTGGCCACTGGCTCTATCCCTGCTGCGGAAAGAGTACCCAAGAACCTCAAAAAACACGTGAAAATCAGCAGTCATAGGCCTGTCATGAGTCATCCACTTCATAGTGCGACGCTCATCCCCACAAATAACCAAAGTGGAGAAGAACTACTTCACCACCTCAGAGTCAAAGGAGCACTGGAGAGACATAAGATGGTGCAGCCCCATCCTCTCAGCCACATACATTGCATCCACAAGAAGAGCCTTCTCCAAAGCATCAGCAAGTACCAGTGGGTGCATAGGCCTAATGTTCAACCTGGCATATATATCTTCATAGATCCCCTTATGTTCTGCACACCAAAAACGAGTATCCCCTAGCTCATCATCACGAGGCAGCTCAGCAAACAAGTCACGGTGATGAATGGCGGAGTAGGAGACCGCATCCAAAGTCTTGTAGTTGATCTTGGGCTCCTTGCCCTTCCTCTTGGACACCCCCTTCCTAGTCCTCTTTGCTTGTTCAGCCATGCGCTTCTCTTTGTTCTTCCTTCTCCTCAATTCAACTTCGTCCACTAAGTTACCCTGTCCGTCGTCCCGAAAGTATCTGGTGCGAGGACGGCGCTTGTAGGTCTTGGGAACACTGGAACCACCTGTGAGGAGAATAAGGGCGATAGCAAGGGGATAAGCATACACACAAGTCTAGGAGAGAGCATGGGAAAATAGTCAAAAACTTCATAGGAAAAAACTACTCAATGCATACTCCATAGTGAAACTGAACCAGAATCGAATCTGTCAGGCTGGATTATCCGGCCTGGCCAGGGGCGGATAATCCGGCCTGGCAGAAATTTTCGATTTCACCTAGATTGAATGCAAAAAAGTAGATCGGGCCTAGAAACTGTAAGACTACGATTTCTATGCGAAAACATATCCTTCTAGACAACGTTCCACCCAACAAGTTACACATCTAGCCAAATATGGGGAGAGAAGGAGTTACCCTCACTCATTGGAGGAAGAACGCCGAGGAGAAGGTACCCGGAGGCGCGGAGAAGAAGATCCGTGGAGGCCCGGAAAATCCGGTGGCCGGAGAGGCTCCGGGGAGGGTGGGGGACGGCATGCGGCGGCTGAGGAGGAGGAGAGGGTTGGGGGAGAAGTGCTGCTCGTTATGAGCCCTTCCCCCCGAGCCCTGACCTTTAAGATGAAATCCGCTAGGGCCGTATTATCCGGCCTATACTTGGGCTGGATTATCCGGCCTCAAATATGGGACTCTGTTACACACAGAACCAGGCCCGCACGTCCCCAAACAACACACCCACAAGGTGTACAAGGGACTTGTGTGCTAGAATAGATGGCTTAGGGGTAGGGGAAGGCTTAGGATTAAGAGAGCCAAACTGAGATGGTACTACACACTCAAACTTGCAAAATCCAAATCAAATAAAAGCCAAGATTGAGTGTGATTCCCATAAGAACATGAGGGAGCAATGAACAGCCAAAAAGAGCCAATTCTCCTCAATGGAGAGGGCGGTGGCCGAGGCCACCTTGTTGGAGTGTATGGTGTGACACCGCGAAGATATATCTTGGGTTCACGACCAATACTTATCAATAAGCTCACATATCACAAAATGATATTAAGAGAAATGATTTATCTTGCTTTTGGCATTATGGGGGGAGGGTTAGCCCAATGAGTTAGGACCACCCTCCCCCTATATCCATGCCCACACCTAGACCAAAGAAGGATTGAGATGTACGAGTGAGTGCATGGGTAATCAAGACAAGCTCCTGGAATCAATGATATTTAGCTCATTCCTCAAATAGCAGAATCTTGCTTCATCAAGTGGCTTTGTAAAAATATCCGCAAGTTGGTTCTTTGTGCTCACAATGGATAGATCAATATCGCCGCGAGCAACATGGTCTCGAATAAAATGATTCTGAATCTCTATATGCTTCGTCCTTGTGTGCTGAACATGATTGTACGCAATTTTGATTGCACTTTCATTATCACATAAAAGAGGCACTTTGTCACAATTGACACCGTATTCCTTTAAAGTTTGCCTCATCCACAATAATTGGGTGCAAGAGCTGGCAGCAGCAACATATTCAGCTTTGGTGGTGGAGAGAGATATACAATTCTGCTTTTTAGAGGACCAACAAACAAGAGATCTTCCCAAGAATTGACAAGCTCCAGAAGTGGATTTCCGATCATCCTTATCACCAGCCCAATCTGAGTCAGTATAACCACATAAAGAGAAATTGGAGCCCTTGGGATACCAGAGACCAAAGTTAGGGGAATGAACCAAATATCGAAAGATCCTCTAGACCGCCACTAAGTGGCTTTCTTTAGGAGCTGCTTGATACCTTGCACACACCCCCACACTCAACACTATATCGGGTCTAGATGCGCATAGGTAAAGAAGAGACCCGATCATGGACCGATATACCTTTTGGTCCACATCTTTACCATGTGGGTTAAGTTCAAGGTGACATTTTGTTTGCATTGGAGTGGCAACACCATTTAGATCCGTCATCTTGAATCTCTTGAGCATGTCTTGGATGTACTTTGCTTTATTAATAAAGGTTCCTTCTCTAAGTTGCTTGATCTCGAATCCAAGAAAGAACCGTAATTCCCCCATCATAGACATCTCAAACCAAAACTGGCCAATTCTCTTCTTGTAGAAACCCTTCGTCGAAGATCACCAACAACCTTGTCGAGAGTGTGACCCCTCAACTCAAGGTTTCGATCAGCTCGAGCCTTGCGACGAAGTTCAATAATTTTGTTGTCGCTTGGAGGAGTAGACTCATCACTTGAGTCTTCATTGGAAGCATTTACTCGACCTTGATCAGGAACTGGAATATCAACAGTAGGTGGTGACGACGCGTGCCCTTGAGGTGAGTCAGTAGCCGTAACAGGAGGCTGCTGAACTAGAGAGTCAGGGCCGGATAATCCGGCCGATGGAGAGGCCGGATAATCCGGCCTGGGAGTATTTGTGGCAGCATCATCAGGAAACCTGGGACAAGCTTGAACTGGCGAGGGGCTGGATAATCCGGGGCTCACCGGAAAATCTTCCCTAGAGCTTGCGTTGATATCTTCACCACCAGGAGCAAGATGGTCAGCTAGAGCGGGGTGGCCGGATAATCCGGTGTCCACCGGATAATCCGGCCTGGAGTTTTCTAGAATAGCTTGACCTTTAGCAGTTGATGGAGATGGTGCAGAATTTGCTCCCGTGGTGGGAACTTGTTGGGCATGTGTAGATGAGGGCTCTTCATGGGAAGAGCATTGTCCTTTCCGATACGCCACAAGGGGTTCCTCAATGGGGCGGAAGAATCCCACACCCATTCTTCTTATGGCATATTGGGGTATTTCAACATCTGCATCACAAACACCAACTTGCTCCGCACGGGAAGCGTCATTTTCCTCGAACACCACACTACAAGATTCTACAACAGTTCCGGAGAGCTTATTGTAGACTCTATAAGTGTGGGATTCGGCACCATAACCAACAAAAATACCTTCTAAAGCCTTAGATTCAAACTTAGATAAACGAACTCCTTTGATAAGAAAGAAACACTTACACCCGAATACCCGAAAGTATTAGATGTTTGACTTGTTACCGGTAAGTATTTCATACAGAGTCTTGTCCAAGATCTTGCGGAGGTATAATCGGTTGGATGAATGACAAGCAGTAGAGATTGCTTCAGCCCATAAGTTATATGGAGATTTAAATTCGGCTAACATTGATCTTGCCATATCCATTAGAGTTCGATTCTTCCTCTCGGCTACACCATTTTGTTGAGGGGTGTACGCAGCGGAATATTGATGTCTTATCCCCTCTTCACTTAGGAACTCATTTAAGGTGTAGTTCTTGAACTCAGAGCCATTATCACTTCTTATAGACAGAATTGGGACGTTGTGTTGATGTTGAACCTCGTTGGCGAAGTCGATGACAGTTTGTTGAGTCTCGCTCTTCAACTTGAAGAAATAAACCCAAGTGTATCTTGAGTAATCATCAACAATCACTAGACAATACTTCGTCCCACCGAGGCTTGCATGAGATGGAGGTCTGAAGAGGTCCACATGAAGGAGCTCCAAAATCCTTTTTGAAGAAATAATAGTTTTCCTTCGATGAGGCGAGTCATGCATTTTCCCTTCAACACATGCCTTGCAAACACGATCTTTGGCAAAGGAGACATTTTATTTTAGTCCAAGAATGTGGCCACCCTTGTGGAGACTTTGCAAAGTTCTCATATTGACGTGGGCTAGTCGGCGATGCCATAGCCAACCCGCGTCAGCCTTTCCGAAAAGACACATCGGGCCTGTAGTGGTTTTCCACGAAAAGTCCACCACATACAGGTCGTTTTGGACATATCCCACGAAAGCGACTTTTAGAGACTTGCTCCACAAGAGTACCACCAAATCAACATCAATATAAACTGCAAAGCCCATCTTACCAAGGGCGCGAACTGAAAGTAAGTTATAACCGAGGGTCTCAATAAGCATGACGTCCACGAGAGAGATATCGTGAGCCACCACAACTTTGCCGAGACCCAATACCTCAGATTTTGACTTGTCACCATAGGAGATGGTTATGTGATCATGGTTTGGCCGCATCTCCGTGATGATCTCCTTGCTTCCGGTCATATGACTCGTGCAACCGCTATCGAGTACCCATTTAGAACCACCGGAAGCATATCCCTGCAAGAAAATTACTTCTTGGGTTTAGGTACCCATTTTTCAATGGGTCCTCTCATGTTAGTGACAAGGGTCTTGGGAACCCAAATAGACCAAGGAATGTAACAGTCATAAGGCCCTACATAACTAGCATAAACATCACCTTAATAATCGCAATATAGTTCAAAGTTAGGATTGTTGATCCCTGCAAAACCATCATAATTAGTCTTGTCATTGGTAATGTTGCTAGTCTTTGGTTGAGCAGTCTTGCTCTTCTTTTTCTTCTTCTTCTTGTTTTTCTTGCTCTTTGTCTTGGGTATGTAACGAAGACCTTGTTTACTGTTGTTTGTCCTTTGCCTGCTCAGTATCTCATCAATAACCCCTTTACCTTTGTGTTTGAGAACTTCTTGCAAGGTCTTCTTTTCCAAAGGATGAAGTAGAGGTAGTTGGCACATCATACCGTTTCAATTGAGTTTGGAGCTGGTCATGAGACTCATTTGAAGTAGAATGATCACTCTTCAATGCCTTGTGAACACTTTCAAGATTATCAAACTTCTCCAAAAGTCTAGCATGAATAGCCCCAAAGTCAATCTTTTCTTTCTTTAGTTTCTTTACCTTAGTAAGAGCATGGTCACGTTCTTTAATGAGCTGAGCTACAGCTTCTTCTTGTGACTCCTCAAAGGATTCGAGTCTTTCTTCCAAAGATACTCGAGCTTCCTCTTCCTCTTCCAAGGCATTCTTCAAAGAAGCTATCTCCAAGGCATCTTCTCTTTCAATTCTGCCCTTTTCTTCAAGAAGATCTTCGGCTTGATCAAGTTGACTCATAAGAGCATCAAAATGAAGTTTGTGCTCACCTTGTAGGTTAGTGAAAAAAGTATCCAAAGCAATAACTCCTTCTTTCATTTTAAGACTGTCATGATCATCCATATCCAAAATTATGTTAGTCTTAGGAAATGAAGAGCTAGAAGTTGATACCTCGGACCCTCTTGCCATTAGACAAGTGGCGTTGTTGTTGATGATGTTCTCGTTTGGCGAGTCGAAGAGAGATGAGGGAGTCGATGTGGTGGCTATAGTATCCACCTCGCTGGGACTATCATCATCCTCTTCATCTTCACTTGCGGAGGAGTATTCCTCTTGAGCTACCAAGACAATCTTGGGTTGCTTCTTGAAAGGGCCATTCTTCTTAATAAATGGCTTCTTCTTAGGTGCTTTAGATTGCTCTTTAAGGATGAGCCTGCCACCATTGTCTTCTCTATTTTGATATGGACACTCGGCTACAAAGTGCATTCTATCTCCATAGTTCAAGCAAGTTCTCAATCTTGGGCCACTTTCTCTTCTTCCATTTGACCCGTTCTTGCGCTCAAGTTTAGACTTGGCTTTGGCAGGGTCCTTCCAAAAGTTCCTTGCATAAAATGCCATGTACTCACCATGAGCACGTTTGACTTCATCGGGGCAGTCCATGGATACCCCCTCAAAAGCTCCTTCATCTTCCTCTTGCTCAACAACATTGGCTTTGAGAGCCACATTGACACCCTTTTGCATTCCAATGGCCCGAGCACGGGCATCTTCAGCATTCTTTGCTACCACTTTGAATGACGCCATTTCTTGCATGACTTCGTTGGATGTCATTTGATGATAGTTATGTCTACTTTGCAAGCTCTTCAAGTCCGTTGGCTCGAAAGGCATTAAGGCACTCACATATTTTCTTTTTATCCACACATCATCAATGTGAGTGGCCCCATGCTTTCGAAATGTTGTTGCAATGCCCTTGAGTCTTCTATACATGTCCTCATGGTTTTCACCATCCAACATGTAGAATCCCTCAGCTTCATTGCTAAGGGCATCATACCTGTTTCTTCTCATGCTTTCATTTCCAACAAAGAGATCCGTAAGAGCATCACAAGCTTCTTTAGCTGTGTTGAGATGTTCAATGTGTGGCATGTCCTTGGGACCCACACCCAGCTGTATCATGTGGAGAGCAGTGGCATTCAACTGGCTGTCCACAACTTCTCTTCTCGTTAGGTTGGTTTGATCTCCAATATGAAGACCCTCTTCAATAATCCTCCACAATTCAATAGAGGAGCTGCAAACATGATATTTCATTAGGAATTGCCATTGATTGAAGGAGGATGCGGTGAGCTTGGGTGGATCACCCCTATTGTTTATATGAGGACAAGGGATAGGTGGGTCGGGGGAATATACGGGGCGAACATCACTATATTCCTCCTTACCACTTCCCTTCTTGGAGGTGTAACCATTAAGTTTTTCACCTTCCACATCATCATCCTTGGATCCAGTGTTACCCTTTTCCTTAGATGATGGTGTGGCAGCCTCAGAGGAGGATGGAGATGGGGCTATGGATGATGTAAGGCGAGCAATCATTTGATTCATCTCCTCCATCTTGGCCTCAAAGGATTTCAAAAAGGTTGTTTCCAACGACTTGAGATCATCCATTGTGACCTTATCGACAGCCTCATTTCCATCATCCTTGGTACCCATACTACTCTTAGGAGGTTAAGCCCGAATTAAGAGCCGGGGCTCTGATACCAATTGAAATGGACCGTATGGGCACCTAGAGGGGGGTGAATAGGTGCTACACCAATTTTTAATTATTTTTCAATTTTAGGCTTAGCACAAAGGGTAAATTCTCTAGATAAACTATTAGGTGGAATTTCCCTATATGCAACCCTATCTACTAGCGAGTAAAGAGCGAGTGGAAGAGGAACGGGTAAACCGAAGTGAAGCACGCGGAGACACAGGATTTTTTTGACCAGAGTTCCTTCCTTGTTAAGGGAAGTACGTCTACGTTGGAGGGGTGGGCGGTACTAAGACCACCACGCCACAAAAGGCCTCACCCTGTTCTCCGATGGATCTCGCCACCAAAGGCCTGATCCACCTTTCCACTATAGGTACCCTTCGAGGTGGGCACCGGCGCCTTTACACAACTAACGGGGCAACAACTCCACAACAACTTGGAGGCTCCCGGAATGACAACAAGCTGCCACAAGAACAAAGTTATCAAATACAATAAACAAGATCTAGGTATTGACAAGAATACTAGATCAGGGATTTCTCCAAGTGAATGGAGAGGAGTTGAAGCGCTTGATTCTTGATGATGATGACGATGAACTTCTCCTCCTTCAATTCCCCCAACGATCAAGACCTTCGGGTGGTTGAAGTGGGAGATCGAGAATGAGAGCTCTTGCACAATGTCTGGTCAATTTCGAATGAATCAAGAGTTCTGAACGTTGGGGAAGAAGGGGTATTTATACCCCCTTCAGAAACCAGCCATTGGACACTTTGGGGGCCAGATTATCCGGCCCAAGTGAGGGCGGGATTATCCGGTCTGGGGAAAACACCGCCCCAGACTCGGAATATCCAGCAGATAATCCGCCCCCTATCCGAGCGTCGCGCCGAGCTTGCCCTTGATCAACTTCTGGGGGCCGGATTATCCGGTCCTATGCGAGGGCCGGATTATCCGGCCTAGGGAGGAAAAACCGCCCCAGTTCGGATTTTCCAGGAGAAAATCCGACCGGATACCGTGCGACGTGCCTTGGCTCCTTTTGCTCGAAAACTATTGGCCGGATTATCCGGCCCATGCGACAGCCGGATTATCCGGCCTGGGAAGGAAAAACCGCCCCAGTTTGGATTTTCCAGGAGAAAATCCGACCGGACCCCACGCGACGCGCCTTGGATTCCTTTGATCGATGAGGTAGGCCAGATTATCCGGCCCTTGGTGGGGCGGATTATCCGCCCCCCCCCCCCTCAAAGCTTCCTACACACTTAGCGCATATGAATAGTCTCCATAGTATTGTTATCTAACACGCAAAACATAGGAAAACATGAAATGCTCTTTCAACAGGTTCATATCACATCTCAGGAATGTGGAGGTTGAATCCACTGCGGGATAAGTCATCAGTGACAAAGGTATATATTCGATAACCATTTTATAAATGTTATAATCTTGCGAACACACTTACAATGTTAAGGATATTTGATACTTGTTCTGTTTTACTAAAAACAGGTCCTTATGCATGAGAGGTGCTTGCTGGAGAGGAGATGGCATTGCGTGTTGATGGCGAGCATCATGATGATGGCCAACGACACTCTCCCTCAACATTTATCACTTAGTTTATGTTTTAGGATGATTATTGTAATCGATAGATTGTGAACTTCTTTAGTGTGTCTCACACTTTGTGAGACGGTTATTCATATGAGTTTGTAACAAACATTTGTTCCACTTTTATGAATGATTTCTATTCGTGTTCATATCATGTTCGATTATGCGTGAATTATCCTGGTGTTGAAACTAATTGATAATACATGAACATTTATAAAATATTGAAATGCCTTGAAAAATACCCAACATAATGATATATTCATTAATGAATGAAACCATTGTTTAAATTCAATGTTATGTGATAATATGTGAAAGACATTCGATTTCTTATCACATATGAATCATGCCCAAGTTCAGCAAAATAACTTGAACACCGTGTATTACTTGAATACAAAGTGTTTGATGAATTGTTAAAGAGAATACATATTTGATGTATTAAAGTTTAACAAAATGGTGATTATCATTACATGATTGTTTAAATTTTGTAAAGTAGTTTACCAAAGGAAACATGAGTATAAAACTATTTGATATGATCAAATTATTTCATCAACAGAGGGTATTAAAGATAAATGAGAATCCAATTACTATGATTTGATCAATAGTAATGGAATTCGACTTTATAAGAATGGCATGAAGAAAAATTATGAAATGCAAAGCATCACAAAATGATATTGGATATCAAAGTGGGTGAATAGATGGCACCAAATAAATCGTTGTAGTGTAGATGTAGAGACCATTATAGTTAGCAGTCAATTAGAATATATAGTGAACCATCTGGATTCGTGAGATTGGCTCCATATCTAGTATGGATCGTCATGGAATTTTTGGGGTTATTCGATATAACCTAGCGAATAAGTCCTTGTAGAGTATTCATTGGAAAGTTTGAATACGAAATCCATAGCTGAAATCAAAAGCAAAACTTATATTGCTTGGATTTTGGTACATTCTCGAGAAAGTTCACATTCAGTGATATTTTTCGATTATGGAGCAAATGGAAGATAGTGAAAAACACGATGAGGATTCACATCCCTGCATTAGAGTGTTGAGAAGCGCAACGGAAAGCGTTCCTGAACGATTCTCTGCACAAAGGAAAGAATCAATGATAGTGATCATTGTGTTTTCCCCACTGGTGTTTTCACTATATAAAAGTAGGATTCAAAATGTAACCCATATCTTGTATGAAGACATTTGTGAATAATTTATCATGATTACTAGAATACGACATACCTACGAACTACTAAGGAAATAATGGTAAACTAAAGATATGAGAAATCCCAAAGAAAAATTCCCTTGAGATTGGAAAGCAATTCGTTGCTGAATCTTACAAGTAAAGGGGTTACTTGGATTTTCTCAAATGACTGCAAAGCCATAATGGAAAAGGGGTGAATGAAAAAAGCACAGTTTGTCAAGTGTTGGACAAGTTCAAATGAATTTGATGCAAGTGTGCTGAAAGTCTAGTGGATTTAAACTAGTAAAGTACTAGTATCTCATAGTAAATCTCCAAGTTTGATATTTGATCAAAGGATTTTGAAGTTGTTCAAAATAGTGAGTGGACATGCAATTTGCATGAAATTGAGTGGGAGCTATGAAAGTCTTCCTAAAACAATATGTGAATGACATATTTTTGAGTGGGAGCAATGTAAGTCTCGAACTCGAATGTGTCAGGAACACATTCTGAGTGGGAGCAATATAAGTCTCAAATTCAAATATGTAGAACATAGTTTGAGTAAGAGTAGTGACTCATACCCAAATATGTTGGGAACATATTTTGAATAGGAGCTTAAAGGAGTGATTCTTAAGTGTGTATACGACATATTGAGAATAAAAGCGCTAGTACAAATAAATAATGATTTATAGGGAGTAGAAGTTGATAATAAGAATATTACGATATTATGCATTTTTCTTAAAGGATTCTGAAAAGGGTTTTAGAATAAAATTTAATTAAGGAATGGGTCCTTGATAACTCAAGATAGGAATAGTATTAAGTTTAACATCAATGGTTGAAATACAGAATAGGATGATCATCATCTGCTATGTCGAGACATAGGTTCTATCTTAGAAAACCATGATGATGACTTAACATAATATATGATCCAATAAGGAATGCTTGAAAAGTGATTAAGTTCGAATCACGGAATATTGAGCTAAGTTTGTCCGCAGTGTCTAACTGTAGACATGTTTTTCCAAATCCATAAAGGATGACATATCTTAAAGCATAAAGGGTTATGTTATAAGGGAATATGTTGGAAACTCCTATAATACCAACTAAAGTCAAGTACGAAGCAAGGTGAACAAAACATCGAAAGTTGAACAGGGTGCAATCGTGTTTCGATAATTAAATTTATAATAATAGATAAGGGTACCATCTAAAGTGTTGTATAATGTTATGGCGGGGCTAGTTCGCTTTTAGCGTAGAATGATGTGTCCTAGGGCATAGTGCCCATGAGAAAGCCCTCGAGGTTGATCTAAAGTCACTATAGGCTCATGGAATCCGGCCTCCTTTTGCTGCCATAACAACAATACATACTGATGTCTGCAAGTGCACAGATCATTTGTAGCTAGTTTCGAAGTTCAGATATCAATCCCACATGGAGCCCAAAGGTAAGTTTTTATTGGTGAAGTCTCTATCACTCCTGAAGTTGTCATAGGTCTTCGAGTGAATTGACTGCAAGCATTGAAATAAGAATGGGGTTTTGATTAAATGCGATAGATTTAAATAGAACTAAAATGTAAACTTCAGAAATAAAATGCATAAAAGTAAAGAATGACTTTGTTTGTTCGTTGGTTTCTGTAGATGGTGAAAGAAGGCGCGGGGAAATTCAGTTCATGGTGATAGTGAATGTGCCAGGTGGATGAGAATGAATGTAACAATTATAATCTTATAGATATATGTGTAGGCGAGAAACCCATAATTAGCCGGAAATCCTCTTGGTAGATTTCATCCCAACTTCAATAATCCTACTAGCCTGCTACCAAAACCATGGTCAGACACTAGACGATTAAGACCCTTCAGGTCGCTTAGCGATTAAGCTCCTTGGACAGGACTAATGCAATAAACACAGTGGTTACTTGTTATCCTTGAGTTAACTAGCTTTCCATTGACATCCCTGTGTCACCCAGGGGTCGCCGGTCCACTAGCGAGCAAGATCTTATATGTGTAGAACAAGGTATCATGTTGTCTGGGCCCTTAATTGGATAACAAGCATTAAGCATCCCACAGATAGTCAAGCACACATAACATAGTAATTAGAATCAATCACAATACTAATGGAAAATATATGAAGGCACATCACATCTCACCAATCCCCTGCATCTCCCACGCCCAAGGGAATTACTCACACATGAGAGAAGAACGGATCATCAATATAATCAAATAAAGGGAATTCGTCTTGGTATTACCGTGGAGATCCACAATAAGAATAGAAAAATTTCCAACACAATTCAAGATGGGAAGAAACAATCTCAAACCCTAATCTTGCAAGGTGGAGATCTGATGACCCACAAGTATAGGGGGTGTATCACAGTATTTTCGATAAGTAAGACTATCGAACCCAACGAGGAGCAGAAGGTGCTGGCTAGTGGTATGGATCAGGAATTCTCTGCAAATACTTAGCAAACGGATTTTTAGGTGTTTTTGATATAGCAAGTAAATAAAGTACGAGTAAATAAAAGACAATACGAATAAATGCAGCAAGTGGCCTAATCCTTTATTCAGCAAAGGACAAGACGGTTGTATTACTTAAGATGACCAAACGTTCTCGAGGACACACAAGAATTCTGTCAAGTGCTTTCGCTTCATATAGTTGATTAATCTTCTCTAGCTTGCTAAGTGTTGTGTGGGTGAACATGTGCTAATGTACCGACCTTCCTAGGACTAATACATACTTGTGATTATACCCCTTGCAAACATCCGTAAGTACAAGAAAGTAATTAAGGTAGAAACCTAACCACAGCTTTAAACTCTAAGACCCTGACGTCCCTTGTGCAATGGTTTCCTAATGGGGGTTTAGGTTTTTGTCACTACGGCAACCCCTATGATTAGTAGCCAAATACACAATGCATTCCCCTAGGACCATATAGGTGAAGTGTCATATAGTCGACATTCACATGACACCACTAGAAGAAGTACACCACAACTTAAATACCAAACTATTAAATCTTTCTCAACACAACTCCACTACTAACAACATGACTTCTCCCATGTCCTCAAGAATAAAATGAACTACTCACAAGACATCATATGGATCATGATCAGAGATGGAATAATGATGTATAACAATCTGAACATAAACAATAATTCAATGGTTCCACTCAATAGCATCAACTACAAAGAGTAATCAACACCGGGAAAGCTTCCCCTAAGAACTATGCAAGATTCAACCCAATTGTTACATCAATATGGAGATGGTGATGAGGGTGCTGGTGGAGATGATGATGATGATCCCGATGAAGTCCAGCTTGATGATGGTGTTGATGGCGACGATCTCCCCTCTCTGGGAAGGAATTCCCCCGGTAGAAATCTGTCTACCGAAGAGATCTTTCTCTCTCGGTGTTTTCCGCACCGCAGAGGCGGCGGAACCTTTCTATGGTCGCTCCCCGAGTATTAGGGTTTTGGGAGGATTAAATACGCTAGAGGGGAGAGCCAAGGGTGGACCAGGGCGGCCACACCACCTGGTGGCGCGGCCTAGGCTGGCCCGCGCCAGGGGGTGGTGTGGGCCCCCTATGTCCCATCTGTCCCTCCCCTTCTGGCTTTCTTTGTCTTCTGGAAAAATAGGATTTTCCATATATTTTCCCGGATTTTCTGATCTTCATGAATTTTGCCTCCAAATAGCACCTTTTCCATCAGAATCCTGACTGCAGCGGTCCATGCTCCAAAAGTCATCAACCATGCAAAAACAGATGAAATTACATAAGTATCATCTCTTAATATGAAATATATCAATGAATAACAGTAAATTATGATATAGAATAGTGATGCAAAATGGACGTATCAACTCCCCCCAAGTTTAGACTTCGCTTGTCCCCAAGCGAAATTGAGCTCAATAAACATGGCCTCAGGTTTATGGAGTGAAGAGTCGATAAAAAGAATACGGACAAGAAGCATCACATTCATCAATACATAGATCATAATAGAAGACAACTCACTATTATATAACTCAACTTGCAATGAGTAAAGGAAACACAATAAAGATACATAAAGTAAATCATAATTGGTAATGGCAAACTTAGCTCTTGGTCGAAGAATAGTTGACAATTTGCTAGAGTTCACAAATAACTGATTTTCAATGATAGCTTTCAAAGTAGTAATCACCAAGATAAGAGCAAAGTGCCAAACAAGGAACATAAGAAACATGATTGAATAAATCAACATATGAATGAATGAAACACAACAACTCAAAATACTTGCTGAGGTAGAGGGGAATAGGTTTACTGACTCAACTAAAAAGTAAAAGTAAGGCCCTTCATAGAGGGAAGCAGGGATTTCAAGTTTCATAAAGAGCTCCCAAAAGTTATGGTACTTATTAGTTTTCAGCTCTCATTTCCCCTATCATAGGCATCTTTAGGTGATTAAGGTTAAAGTGACACAACTAAGAGGATATGCTTAACACGTTATAAGTTGAAATCTCATGCCCCTTACTTACAAGTACCGAACCTCATGCTACTCAACTTTAGTCACAAGTAAGCTCTTGTCATTGTAAATAGATATGTATGATAAAGAACCGCCAACGGGGTACCCCTTGCACATGATACAGGAGCTATCCCATAATCAAAATGACAAGGCAAGCAAACAATGAGCATCTCAACGATCCTTTTATTTTCTATTTGCATAGGTTTTTATTGAAGATGCTTCATAGAGTTCTCATTATGGTTATGTTGCAAGTTTCCACCATGATTAGGCATGGATTAGGCTAGTGGCACAGGCGTTTCTCTAACACACATACAAACTCCATGATCTTACAAGTTCCCCTTTTATTTCACATCGCCGGGATCCTTAGGCAAAAGAATCATGATATCAACGAGGTACAAAGTACCAGTGCAATGTTGAAAGCGTTCCACATGATACATGGTTCTGCTAACTTCAACTTATAAAGCGTAAGCATATACGCAACAAAGATGGACACAATGGTTCAAGTCTATTAGTTGCAAGAAAGTAAAGTGTGCCATCAAGTTCGTGAGAGCTTTAATCACTAATTTTCACATAACAAGTTTAACTTGGAAGGTAGATAAAAACGAGAATTTACTTGGAATAGCAATAATGCTAATAGGTAGGTATGGTGGACACAAATGACATAGGTTTTGGTTTAAGGATTGGAGGCACGAGAAGAATTCCCTCTCAGTACAGGTTTTTGGCTAGCAAGGCTGGGTGGCAAGTATAAGAGTTGAAGGAAACAAACAAACATACAAGTGATATAAACAAACATGCAATCTTCCTTGGAAGCACAAAAGATCTTAACCGGAGAATAGTAAACTTATGAGCAAATCAAGAAAGAAAGATGATGAAATTATATTTCTTTAGAGTACTTTTATCTTTTCATTCAACTCTCAAAAATAGTGTTGCTACCGACCAAGACAGGTTTGCCAAAACCAACTAAAATAACTCAATGATCCCAAAGTGATACCGGTAGTAACAACAAGATCAATCATATAACCACGAATTGAAAACTAATATAAGATATGCAAAAGAGTAAATGATAGAACTTTTCATTAATATTCCATAACGGCAACTCACACCAAGGGATACATATCTAACGAGAGAGGGGACACTTCCATCATGCAAACCATCCTACATGATAACTTCTCTATTCATGATATGACTCTACTAAAAAGGTAAAAAGATATAAGATAGTGATGTGATACCGCGGCACTCCCCCAAGCTTGGAACAAACCAAGGGGATGCCAAACCTGATGATGAATTACTCCTTCGGTGGTGGTATCCTCTCGATGAGCTCTTTGATCAGTTTCCACAAGTCCTCAATCTCAAAGGTGAGAGTACGAATCAACTCTGAGTTTTGCTCAATGCGGCTCATGATCATGTCGGGTTGAGAATTCCAGCTCTTGCGATTCTTTCCCCACTCTTCCTCCTTGAAGTCTTCTTTTCCTGCATGGCTAGAGCGAGGCAAATCCCAATTGGAGGGTAGTTTCTACTTGGGGCATATTCTGGTATTGATGCTCATGGATAAGAGTATGGAAAGGATTCTTGGTGCGCGGAGGAAGTGACCATGGAGCTAAACAGTGACGAGGAGTTTTCCCTCCAGTCTGCATCTGTGCAGTCCTTCTGACCCTGGCCGATCTTGGCAACACTCCAATGCTTGCAATGGTAGTGCCGGTGTGCGGATGTTGGCCTTGCTCCTTTTCATCTTCACTCTTGATCTCCTCCTCCTGATCGGGGTCTTGGACATCTTCCTCCATAGGCTCCTTTCCCTTATCCTTGGCGGACACCATTGTGCTTCTAAGCTTTCAAAAATAGTTCCTGCCAGAAACAGATCGAAACAAAAACACGACGAGAACACGATATACGAACCTCGGGGGATCCAGGGGATTATATATTACGAAGTTTCACAACAAAAGGAAGGTACTGGGAGAAAACGGGTCGGAGATGGAGTTTGAGGCAGCCACACCACCTGGTGGCGCGGCCAGGGATGGGCCCACGCCACAGGGTGGTGTGAGCCACCCTGGCTCCATTTACGTCCCTCTTTCGCTTCCTAGCTTTCCTTGTTGGCTAAAAACTGCAAAAATATAACTGGACAGATCTTTTGCGGAACTTTTCTTACCATAACTGTTACCTATTGGAAAATGGACTCTGCAGGTCTCTGAATTTGGTCTTTGATAAATTTTTCTGGAGTTATAACTTGAATAACATCAATATCTTCCTCTTCATACACTTATTGCTTGAGTCATGAAACCTTTCACTTTCTCATTATACCATTTTCTCCACTAACCTGGAAATTTCTTTCACACAAAACTTCACGCAGTTCTTATTAGCAAGATTAGTATAAGTGAAGTGATAAAACCTTTTGAACCCAATTTTAACTTAAAACCATCAAAACATAAGCTACTGTCACAACTCCTTCCAAAAACCCAAAAAGAATTCAAAAAGAAAATCAACTAAAGAAGCAAATGCAAGACTGGCAAAATCTATCAAAACAGACCAGCAGGTAAAGATCAATTTTTTCTAAAATCTTCTGTTGCTCAAATCAAAAAGTGCAAAACTAAGAAAAGTTAAATAACAACCTGGGGTAGAAGCACATAACATTACAGCTCAATCTGACATACAGAGATCACTCACGAATTTTTACGGTGAAGCACAAAAATCTGTTTCGGGAAAGCAATTTCCCCAAATATTACTTCTCTCTCATTAGAGGTTGATCTTGACACAAAAATCAAACAAAAAGGATAAGGAGAGGTTATTACCGAAGTAATAACTTCCAAGACTCAAAGAAACAAAAACAAACTGAAAGCAAAAATAAACTTGGTTTTCTCCCAAAAATCTCTTTCTTTATGGCCATTAAGATGGGCATGATAATTTTGATGATGCCCATTTAGGAATATGAATTGAAGTTAAAGAGAGCATTAAGAAGCAAAAATATACATGTTTAAGTCTAACCCACTTCCTATGCAAGGGAATTTTGTAAACAAACAATATGTTGAAACCAGAGGCCACTAGCATAGGAAGGCAAAAGAAGTGCAACATAAAAACTTTCAGCATAAAATGAGGAAACTTGATATTATTGAGATGCATAAGAACACTTTTCCCTCTCTCATAGTAACTTTCAGTATCATGCATAAACTTAACGATATAACTATCACAAGGACCATCGTAACGATGATCACTTATTTTAACAGAAAACACAGGAACACTAGCTCACATAACTCTACTTTGTGAAATAATATTAGAGGTATCCTTACCAAGGATAGTGTGTCCCTCTTTTACATATTTAGTGACAAAGTCTTTCACATTTGCTATTATAGGTTCATCATCCATTTGTTTATCAGGTTCAACATCTTTACTTGTACTTTCATTAACCATACTAGCTATCATAGAATGTTCCTTTATCTTATCCGGGAAGGGTATTTTCTCAATGTATGGTTCAGGTAAAACATGATTAGCAGTATAAACTTTAGTATTTCTTACAGGAACACTCTTAGCAATATCTTTATAAGGTTCATGATACTTATTCCACTTCTTTTTAGGCACTTCAATTTAGGAAGCAAAAGCCTTAAAATAAGTTGCAATAGCTTGAGAGTCTAGACCATAAGCATTTTTAATATTTTGAAAGTCATAAGTTCCCATAAAAGATTCAATGCATTCATAATCATAATTTATACCTAACTTTCTACCTTTGTCATTCTCCTATGCTTCAGCGTTGTCTTGAATACGGTCCAGAAGATCCCATTTAGCTTCTTCTTCCATGCGAGTGAATGATCCAGCACAAGAAGCATCCAATAAATCCTTATCATGAAGAGAAAGCCTTGCATAAAAGTTATTGATAATAATATTGTTGGGGAGCTCATGAATGGGACATTTGAGCATTAGTAACTTCAATATCCCCCAAGCTTGAGCTGTACTCTCTCCATCAAGAGGCCAAAAGTTGTATATTTGATTCCGATCTTTATGAATCTCACTAGGAGGATAAAAACTTTGAATAAAAGAGAGGTACTATTTCCTCCCATTCAAGAGCTTGACCATTCTTTAGCAGCTTATACCATTCCCCATCTCTTCCTTTTAGTGATAATGAGGATAACTTCTTCTTAACTTGATCTATAGTAATACCTCACACTTGAACAACCCGCATAATTCGTGTATAAAGAGCAAATGATCACCGGGATGGACAGTTCCATCTCCAGCATAATAGTTATCCATAACACGATCAATAATTCTTGTAGGTATTTGAAAAGTATCATTCTCAGCAGGTGGTGGTTCATCTACTACCTTAGCAGTGGTATTTGAAATAAGAAACTCAGTGAATTATCCATAATGAAAATAAAGCAACTAACAGAAATAAACAATACTCATAGTAGAAGTTTCCTTTACCAGTTCCACTCTCCAATAGCGCTTCACTCCCCGGCAATGGCGCCAGAAAATATTCTTGATGACCCACAACTATAGGGGGTGTATTGCAGTATTTTTGATAAGTAAGAGTGTCGAACCCAACGAGGAGCAGAAGGTGCTGGCTAGTGGTATGAATCAGGAATTCTCTGCAAACACTTAGCAAACGGATTTTTAGGGGTTTTTCATATAGCAAGTAAATAAAGTATGAGTAAATAAAATACAATAAGAATAAATTCAGCAAGTGGCCCAATCCTTTATTCAGTAAAGTACAAGCCGGTTGTATTACTTAAGATGACCAAACGTTCTCGAGGACACACGAGAATTCTGTCAAGTGCTTTCGCTTCATATAGTTGATTAATCTTCTCTATCTTGCTAAGTGTTGTGTGGGTGAACCTATGCTAATGTACCGACCTTCCTAGGACTAATACATACTTGTGATTATACGCCTTGCAAACATCCGTAAGTACAAGAAAGTAATTAAGGTGGAAACCTAACCACAGCTTTAAACTCTAAGACCCTAACGTCCCTTGTGTAATGGTTTCCTAACGGGGGTTTAGGTTTCTGTCACTCTGGCAACCCCTACGATTAGTATCCAAATACAAAATGCATTCCCCTAGGCCCATATAGGTGAAGTGTCATGTAGTCTATGTTCACATGACACCACTAGAAGAAGTACACGACAACTTAAATATCAAACTATTGAATCTTTCTCAACACAACTCCACTACTAACAACATGACTTCTCCCATGTCCTCAAGAACAAAACAAACTACTCACAAGACATCATATGGATCATGATCAGAGATGGAATAATGATTTATAACAATCTGAACATAAACAATAATCCAATGGTTCCACTCAATAGCATCAACTACAAAGAGTAATCAACACCGGGAAAGTTTCCCCTAAGAACTATGCAAGATTCAACCCAATTGTTACAACAATATGGGGATGGTGATGAGGGTGCTGGTGGAGATGATGGTGGTGATGATGATGATGATCCCGATGAAGTCCAGCTTGATGGTGGTGTTGATGGCGACGATCTCCCCTCTCCAGGAAGAAATCTGTCTGCCGGAGAGATCTTTCTCTCTTGGTGTTTTCCGCCCCGCAGAGGCGGCGGAATCTTTCTGTGGTCGCTCCCCGAGTATTAGGGTTTCAGGAGGATTATATACGCTAGAGGGGAGAGCCAGGGGTGGACCAGGGCGGCCACACCACCCGGTGGCATGGCCTAGGCTGGCCCGCACCAGGGGGTGGTGTCGTCCCCCTATGGCCCATCTCTGCCCCCCTTCTTGCTTCCTTCATCTTCTGGAAAAATAGGATTTTCCATATATTTTCTTGGATTTTCCGATCTTCGTGAATTTTGCCTCCAAACAGCACCTTTTCCATCAGAATCCTGACTACAGCGGTCCATGCTCCAAAAGTCATCAACCATGCAAAAACAGATGAAATTACATAAGTATCATCTCTTAATATGAAATATATCAATGAATAACAATAAATTATGATATAGAATAGTGATGCAAAATGGACGTATCAAGATCCCTCTCTCTCAAGTACAAGTAGTGGCTATGGAGGTGTATTGGCTAGGAGGTCGAAGATCGTGGAGCGAGATGAAGAACGTCTTCTCCTTCTTCTCCGGATCCCTTCTTTCTCCCTTTTGGATGGTGTGGCGGCTGTTGCATTGTGTTTTCGTCCCCCGTCCCTTCATGGAAGTTGTCCGTTTTGACAAGACAGAGGCGGCGACATCTATACGGCGGGAACTATACGGTCATTCCCATTGTATAGTTGGTTGTTAAACCGTCTGTGAGCTCCCCTCGCATGCTTCCAAAGTGGGACTTGCTTGTTTTCCGTAGAATATTGTATTTCTCTAGTTAAATCCTTTTGTTGGCATCCAGAACCTGAAACACACATTAAAATCCAAGTTTTCTTCACTACCGAAGTATTAGCGTTAGGTAAAGCCATAAAACGATCAAATCCGGGAGAAAACCATCAATAAAAATCATAAAAAATGTGTCGAATCTCACAGCTATCAAATCCCCCAAGCTTAGATGTTGCTCGCCCTCGAGTGACAAGGAAATAAGGAAGAATAGCAGAGATTCGAGACTGAAAATAAAGGAACTCACAAGTTTGAATTGGTCTCAAATTCTTTTCTTCACAATTCCTGCCATCTTAAATATGATCATACAAGTATTCACAAGATTGCACCGAGTCCACTTCCTAACCACGTATATCTTGCTAGCAAATAAATCATATGCCCAAGCAAGTGTCGGAAGTTTTATCTAGGAAGGCAAGACAAATTCTTTTGGTGCCTCTCTTTGTTGAGAGATGAAATTTTTTTGTTCTTGCTCAATTAACCAATTAAGAGTACTCAAGTTGGCATCAAAATATTTAATTTAAGAACAACTCATCTACTCCCATGTCAAAATTTCAAGACTCTCAATGCACTTTTTTCTTTCACTTGTCTTTCAAAAACTTCAGCTCTTTCATAGAGAAATCATGCCACTATTTTTAACATGTTAATTGGGGTTGTGTTGTGCACTCGTAGCCATGCCAATAAATGATGTTGACCAATAATGGGCTAGAGGAGTACTACAACTTCACTTGAAACATGAAACCATGAGGAGACTAAAAAAATTATACGTCATAGCATTGCTGCTACAGATGTTTGCAGAACTCAATAGATGAAATCAAGTGGTTTCCCACATTTAGATCGTTTGTTGGCCAACGGAGTTAATAGTTCCCCATAGAGCACGACAAAGTTGTAACGACACGGAAGCAATATCTTACTATAATTATTAGAAAAAGTAGTGTCATAATTTCTACTACTTCGAAGCATCCATTTAATCAAACAATTTCAATCAAGGGTACCATCGAGTCTATTTATATTAAGCAGAATTGGGATGGAGTAGTTCTAAAATCAAATTATTTGAGCTAAACATGGACTCAAGTCATCTTTCAGATGCTTTTTCTTGTTGTAAAAATGTAGGAAGTATTTTAACCAAGTTCATTGCTCATTGTTTCAAAGCTAAAAAGGAGACGCTAGCAAAGGAATAGAATTTGTAGGATAACAAGCTAAGTGGGGGAGTGACTCCAGTGCAAACAATTAAATATTTGTAGGAACAATTTAAGGTTGCAAGGAGTGTGATGAAAGGAATGTGATACCTTCTCTTGCTTGCTTCATTCTTGTATTCGAGTCGAACCTCTCCTATATTTTCATATTGCCAAATCACCTGAAATCAAGCTTGCAAATAAGATTACAAATAAGATTACAACTAATTTTTATTTGTATTTTTGGTTTAGGAATGCAAAACTGAAAATAAACATGCAACTTTTGAAGAAAATAAATCAAAAGAAGGAACAAAAACATAATTGCAAAGTTTTGGAGATTTTCAAACCTCCCCCAAGCTTAGGCTATTGCCATGCTCAGTTGTTGCTGTTATTTGGCGGCTGGTGCGGGTATTGCTAGTAGAAGTCAGGGAAGTGGTTCATGAAGTGACTGAAGTTGTGAGTCAAAGTGTTCACATCTTCATTCACATCCTGAAGGGTGTGGTCGATCTCCCCGACACACTGGTTGAGCTGCTGGAACTCCTGATAGGGGACGTAGCCGTACCCCTATTGTGGCGGGTTAGGCCACGATTCCTAGGCTTCTCCTGGCTGCTGCTGTTGTCCTTCCCAAGCAGGGTTATGCCCCTGCTCTCCCTCCTGCTCCTGCTCCTCTTCATCTTCCTCCTCCTCGGCCTGATGCGCGGCCAAGATTTCTGTCACTTGGTCCTTGGTGAGGATCCAAGTGTCCTTCTCCACAATCGAGAAGGCCTCGGGGCATGGCAATTGAACCTGCTCAATCTGTGTATCATCAAGATAACTAAACTGATATGCTCGGAGCCTTCGATTAGCATGGTAAACACTAAGGAAGCCACAAGCAGTCAAATACTTGACGTCCATAAGTTTGGAGCCGTCAACAGGTTCCATAACAGGCAGTGCAATGTTTAATGCATAGGCAAGGTGGGTTACCAATCCACCAATGCGAATATCACCTTTGGTCTTGTTGCTTTGGTGACAGAAGTGCTGGATGAGTAGAGATGCAGAACTGGGGCTCTGTGTGGCATTGGGGAAGAGGGCCTTGCTGATCATTGCCATGTCCGCATTAGCCATGGATCCAGTATCACCCCTTCCCAACATCGTGTTGGCGAGGAACAAAGCAAAGTAGCGAATGGTTGGGTTTTGAATGGTGGACATCTTCTTCTGATAGAAGTGACTGCCACCATTAACAGAAACAACCTCCCAGGTCTCTCCACTCGTGACGCTGTAGAGGTTAGTAATATTGGGCTCCCAAGTATGGGGGAAGTTGAAAGCATTGCAAAACTGCTCGAAACTCACATCATAGCGCATACGATTCATGGTGAAGCTTATGGTGCACATGTTACCTTTCTCCTTATGGTCGTCGTAGAAGGAGACAAGGAACTCATGGGTGAGATCAGCATAGGTGTTGTGGCTTGCAAAACCAAGTACCGCCAACCCCGACTTGCAGCACATGAGGTCGAAGTCCGTCTTCAACCCGGCCGTGGTGAGAAAGTTGTGGTTGGACCAACATGTGGGCAACACCCTCCTTGATGTGACAATGTCCATCTTGAAGTTGCACGGGGCTCGGGCTCCCAAACTTGAGCCCTCTCCCTGTTGGCGCTTGCTCGAATGAAAGAGGCTATCGATTTTGTTCATCGTGATGCACTAAAAAAATTTACCATAAAACCTTAGGCATATAGTTTCTATATGATATATGAACGATTCTACGTGGAAAAATTCAATCCTAACGTGAGAAATAAATAGGAAAAATAAATAAGCTTGAGTTCATCCACTAGATCAATGTGGGAGTTTTAACCATGGAAATATGAAAATAAAGCATGGATAGGGAGAGAAACATATCGATCAGTTGATTGCCCTACTCAAACGAATGAAATCCGCGAAGAATAAAGAGTTCTAGGTGGATTTTGAGAGGTTTGGAGAGCGAATATGAGAGAAATAATGAGGAGAGGAGGAAGACTTAGTCGTCCCGGTCCTATTTTGTGGTCGCACCGGACTATACGGTTGGAACTATACGGGCGGGTGATGGTGATCCGCCCGTATAGTTGCGGCAGTGCCACCAACTAGGGTTTCTTTATACAGGGAAACAACTATACGGGTGCAACTATACGGCTGGATCAAATTGATCCCACCGTATAGTTGGTCGTTAAACTGTCTGTCTCTCGAGATAGATTTCTAAAACTGGCATCGATATCTATACGGCCAGAATTTTTATTCTCGCTGTATATTTCGCCGTTAAACTCCCAGTATTGTTGGAATAAAATTCTATGAAGGCATCGATATATATATACGTCCGGAACTATATGGCTGGAATTTTTATTCCCGCTGTATAGTTGGTCGTTAAACTCTTAGTACCTTTGGAATAAAATTCCATGAAGGCATTGATATCTATACGGCCGGAACTTTTATTCCCATCGTTTAGTTGGTCGTTAAAACTCTCAGTACCTTTGGAATAAAATTCTATGAAAGCATCGATATTTATACGGCCGGAACTATACGGCTAGAATTTTTATTCCCGTCGTATTGTTTGTCGTTAAACTATCTGTGTCTTCGAGGAAAATTTGTTGATGGCAAAGATAAATATACGACCGGAACTATACGGCTGGAATTTTTATTCCTGCCGTATAGTTGGTCGTTAAACCATCAATAATAATCAAAAAATTATGTTTTTTCGAGGATACCTTCTTATCCCATAACTTAGCGAAATACCCAGTTTTTAACAGAAAATTAATACTAAAAACTTTCGACCAACATTAGCATATGAAAAGCAAAATTTTAATTTTTGTAAATAGAAAACTCAAACTTTTATTCGTATTATTATATCTACTCATTCAATCGACATTTCTACTACTTTTTGACAGCTGCATCTTCACGGGCGCGCTTCTGCAAGAATGTCTGTGAAAAATTGGTGGGAATACGATGAACTTTTTATTCTCTAATCTACTAAATTGATGAAAATGGGCTGACTCCCATCAAGCATTTATTAAGAGTTGTTGAATAACTCAACCTTTTCTCTCTTCTCGAATTCTTACCTTTGGTTGCCCCTTATCAATGGTACTTACCACATGAACTCGTTTTGCCGGCGGAACATATCTTTCCCCTGCTTCTAGCTTCTTTGGAAAATACCGGATGATTTCAGCATCATAAACATTGAAGATTATCTTCCCTTCTGCACAATCTACTAACGCACCTGCAGTACTGAGGAAGGGTCTTCCAAGTATTATAGATAATCTTTCATCTTCTAGCATTTCAAGAATGATAAAATCAGTGGGAATAACATGCCCATCTATCCTAAGTAATACATCCTCAATCATACCAACAGGTTGTTTAGTAGACTTATCAGCCATCTCTAAAGTGATAGTAGTAGGAGAATACTCCTCTAATCCTAATCTTTTATGGAGGGAGTATGACATTACACTAACTCCTGCTCCTAGGTCACATAAGGCATTATGAATATCTTTACCTATGAGCATGATATAGTTGGTATTCCAGGATCTCCAGACTTAGATAATAGTTTCCCGTTAATAGGATAGCTCGTTACCATAGCAATAGCTTCAGTTATTTCTTTCTTTCTACTAAGAATATCACGAAGGAATTTACCATAAGTAGGGACTTTGATTGCATCCGCAAATGGAATTTCCAGACAAAGGTCACTAAGTGACTTTGTAAAATAATTATAAATTACCTCATCCGGTGCTTTCTTTTTTCGATCTGGATAAGAAAGCTTTTTCTCACCTGACTTACTCTTGTCTTTTACCTTTTTCGGGGGGTCAGGCTCTTTTGTAGCTTTCTTTTGTTGTTGCTTATTGCTTTCTTCTTTTCTACCACAACAACTTCATCTTCCTTACCTGTTTCTTTATCTTCTCTTGGATCAACCGTTTCTGCATCAGAGTCATAATGATCTTCCTATGCATCATTGTGATCCTCCTGGGTTTTCTATTGCATCCCTGACATGGGTATACCTTACAGGTACTCGAGTATGGTATATACGGTGCAGATACGATAGAAGCCCATGGCGTTGCCAAGGCCCAATAAGGAATTTGAGTGGCCCACGGACTCTCGATTGCTTGCGAGACAAGAAGAAGCTTAAGATAGAGAGTTCAAAGGGAAAACCGTAATCTGTAACTGACTCGACCTGCTACCCGAGACCTAGCCTATCTATATAAAGGCTAGGAGGGGGCAGCGAGGAGGAAAATCACAACCCTAGTTTTCCACAACTCTTGCCAGATTGCATCTGCGCACCCGTGTAATCTTCGATTCCTTCGTTAATTCCAAGAGCAGACAAGCAGGAGTAGGGACCTCTATGAGGCCTGAACCTGGGTAAAACTTGCATCCCTGTGTGCTTGTTTGCTAGCCGATTGATGCCTCCAACACTCCCTCCTTCTCCAAAACCCAAGTCCATAACAATGGGCATTGATGAGTTTAACCCTCGTCAATTGGCACCGTCTATCGGAACTGGGAGTGCTGATGTCGCGACTTCTTTGGCCCCATCAACCACGACCTACAACTATGCAATAGCGGAGATTCGCCAGCTCTTCGGCGCGTTTGACTTCACCGTCTACATGCTAGCCACTCGCATGGCTTTCGAGTCCGTGGGTGATGGAATCAGCCTGGCGATTGGGAGCTTCCGCTTCCTGGTTGGTCAACTGGGCACGCTTTGCATGCCCGACCAGCCAACGGCACCCGTGATTGCTCCAGCATCATGGTTCCCGCCACCAATCGGCACCCTCAACAAGCTCAACACCTCAGCAGAAGCTAGGAGTACGGACATCGACAGCAGTTGCGAATCCTATCTGGGTGACCTAGCCATAGAAGATGGAGCCTACGACTCCGGATCTGAAAGTTGCGGGAGCAACAGCTTCCCCAACCACTTCATGTGCGCCGTCATCAACGCAGGTGACACCGCCGCCAATCGCGAAAACACTGGCACCGGATTTGGCATCGGACCGCCCAACGGGAGTACGCCCAATGGCGGCATACCAATCGCAAATGGCGGCCCCACCAATGGTGGTAATGGCGCGCCCGTTAACAACAGGACAAGGGAAGAACCGACACTCATGGTGAATGAGAACACCGGCGAGCGCATGTAGATCCACCTCAATGACAACGAGTGGGCCCGCTGTCGTGAAGCTCTATGGGGCAATCCTCTACCCCCCCAACACATTGCATGACATGCTGATGGGCTACCGTTGGCTGCTAAAGAGGAATTCAAGTGCCAGCAACAAGTGATCGCGCAACTCAAAGCACACAGAAAGGCAGCGGATGAGTCGAGTCTTCGATGAGCTGGGCTCTCCTCTCACGGAGGATCCTCCTCCAAGGAAACAAGTACATTGCCAACAAGAGGCGGTCTCGACTAGCCCACCTCACCGAGCAAGAACGCGTAGAGGCTACAAAAGTCCTCGACTTCAGCTCTATGATGGTGGATACGCGGGGCAACATGCTCCCAAAAATGCCACAAGCCGCGGTAACGGTGGCTACCATGTACCTCCTCAACAACCAGCCTCCGGCTAGAGATCCACGAGCTGCCATGCACCAATCTACGATCGCGGTCCTGGGACTAATCGAGGTTGCCCTCGACAAAGAACCAACACCAAAGCCGAAGAAAAGCAAGGCTCTGGATAAGTACTACTCATACTCCTCCAATGACGATAGTCACGATCTGTCACGACGACGTCGCTCACGGCGGCATGACCACAATTACGATGCACGCGATGACCTCATGCAGCGCAAAGTCGACAAGATGCGGGCAAGACACGCTCGTTCGACTGACTCAGAAGAAGACAAGATTGAGCTCTGTGGCGCCAGATGCTTTAGCGGGGCCATCAGGAAGAAGCGAATGCCTAAGGGGTTGAAGCTCCCGTCGGAGAATCCAAAATTTGACGGCCTGCAGGACCCGAAAATCTGGTTGGAGGACCACATCTCCTCTGTCAGGCTACATGGCGGGAGTTGAAGCATGGCCAAGCAATGCCTGCAGCTACAGCTGCAGGGCGCCGCTCGCACATGGCTCAACAACCTCCCGCGTAGATCCATTCACAGCTGGGAAGAGCTGGTCTACAGCCTCGTGCACAATTTCAAGGGCACTTACAAAAGGCCCGCATCAATCGAAGAACTCAGAAGCTGCCAGCAAAGATCTGGCGAATCGCTACACTCATACATCCAGAGGTGGTCCATCATCAAGAACTCCGCAGAAAACAACTCGGAGGACCGCACAATCGACGCGTTCAACGACGGCGTTCATCGTATAGAGCTCAGGGAGGAGCTGGGCCGCTTGAATCCCAAAACCATCGACCACCTGATGGAAATCGCGAATCGGTGGACTAACGAGGAAGAGTCGGTGAAAAAACGTACCTACTCCAATGACGACGACGACCTTGGGAGCAGACGCGACCGCCGAGGCAAACGTCGGATGCGCGTCTACGATGACCACGACAAGGTCAATATGGTATACAGCCGGCTACACCGACAAACGCGACGACAAACGCAACAACGGATATCACAGTGGTGGATACCGCGACAGCGGAAAAACCACGCAGGTGTGGCAGCACCGCACTCGCGAAGAGGCGCCTGCAACATCTATCGAGGACAAACTGTCCGGGCCATGCAACGTGCACTTCTATATCGACAAGCACGATGGCAAGAAGAAATCCAGCCACGTTCTCAAGGACTACCGTGAGTTCCTCAAACTCCACGAGGGCCTGGCCCGGATGAATCGCGACGCGGTCAACAGGGGCTATGGAGCCACCCCAGGCGCTGAGGCACATGGAGATCCTCCACCACCGCCCGGACCACCACCACCCATGGCCGTGCCGGTCCAGTATCATGAAGGCGAGTCATACCCACGAGCCGTGGGTAACATGGGGATGATACAAAAAGGGCGTCCCTCAAATTGAGTGCAGAAGGCCATCACTCGCCAAGTCAACTTGGCGATAAACTCTCCACCTTCCACCACTGAGTACCTTAGTGGAAGCGACTCCTGCATCACCTTCGACAGGCATGACCACCCATGCTAGGTTTCTTGTCCAGGCCACTATCCCCTCGTACACGAGGCGCAGATCAGGGGTTTCGATATGAGTCACGTCTTCATGGACGGCGGCAACGGCATTAACCTCATGTTCACAAGTACCTTGCATGCGATGAGGATCCCTGTGACTTGTCTGGAAGTTTCGGACACGACATTCCACGACATCGTCCCAAGGAAGGGCGTATATCCCCTGGGAAAAATCAACCTCGACGTCATCTTCGGCACACTGCAAAACTTTCGGCGAGAGCGCATCGACTTTGAAGTCGTCGACTGGCCTTCACAATACCACTGCATCCTCAGACGTGTCGCGTTCGCAAGGTTCATGGCAGTGTCGCACTACGCCTACCAGCTGAAATGGATCGTATGGGCACCTAGAGGGGGTGCATAGGTGCTACTTCAAATTTTAATGCTTTTTTGATTTTAGGCTTAACACAAGAGGTAAATTCTCTAGATAGACTATTATGAAGAATTTCCCTATATGCAAACCTAACTACTAGCGAGTAAAAGGCGAGTGGGAAAGAGGAACGGGTGAACCGTAGTGAAGCACGCGGAAACACATGATTTGTTTTACCGCAGTTCCTTCCTTGTTAAGGGAAGTACATCTGCGTTGGAGGGGTGGGCGGTACTAACACCACCACGCCACAATAGGCCTCACCCTGTTCTCCGATGGATCCCGCCACCAAAGGCCTGATCCACCTTTCCACTATAGGAACCCTTCGAGGCAGGAACCGGCGCCTTTACACAACTAGCGGGGCACAACTCCACAACGAAATTGGAGGCTCCCGTAATGACAACAAGCTGCCACAAGAACATGTTATCAATACCAAAACACAAGATCTAGATATTGACAAGAATACTAGATCGGGGATTTATCCAAATGAATGGAGAGGAGTTGATGTGCTTGATTCGTGATGATGATGTAGATTATCTCCTCCTTCAATTCTACCAAAGATCGAAGCCTTCGGGTGGTTGAAGTGGGAGATCGAGAGAGAGAGCTCTTGCAATGGGTCTGACACTTTTCGAATGAATCAAGAGTTTTGCCTGAAGGGGATGAAGGGGCTTTTATAACCCCTTACCCAACTGAGCCGTTGGAGCCTTTGGGGGCGGATTATCCGGCCCAAGTGAGGGCCGGATTATCCGGCCTGGGTAAAACTCCACCCAAGACTTGGATTATCCGGCAGATAAACCGCCCCCACTCAGAGCGACGCGCCGAGCCTGCCCTTGAGCGCCTCCTGGGGGCCGGATTATCCGGCCCCATGCGAAGGCCAGATTATCCGGCCAAGGAAGGAAAAACCACCCATGTTCGGATTTTCCGAAAGAATATCCGAACCCACTCCGAGCATCGCACCTTGGCTGCCTTTGATCGTTTTCTGGGGGTCGGATTATCTGGCCCCATGCAAAGGCCGGATACCCCTGTTCGGATTTTCTGGGAGAAAATCCGAACCCACTCTGAGCGTCACGCCTTGGCTGCCTTTGATCGATGAGTTAGGCCGGATTATCCGACCCTTAGTGGGGCGGATAATCCGCCCCCCCCAAACACCAGAACATTCCCTGCACACTTAGCACGCATGAGGAAACTCCACGATATTGTTATCTAACACTCAAAACACACGGAACCATGAAATGTTCTTTCAAACTCCCCCTTTTTGGTGTTTGATGACAATACTAGGATTTGTAGGATAGTTCTCAAGGAAACAAGATTTAATGAAAGACAAAGACTCCCCCTCAATGTGTGTATACAAACAATTGCAATTGATTACAAATACACACAAGAGGGTAAAAGTCTATCATTGGAACATATGTGAAAATCTCATACCACCGGTAGGGAGATAGAAGCGTCCTCAATAAATTATAAGAATATCCAATGATAGCCATAGAGCGCGTCTCCCTCGATATAGATATCCAATAGCCATAAGAATATCCAATGAGATAGATGACTCCATATGAATAATCCACAGGATAAATCCACAAATCCACAGACACAAAGTTTCATACAAACCACAAACCACAAATTAAAGTTCAGTGCTAAATGGGCACTGATGGCTCGTGTATTAACAAGCTCATTGGGGAACCCCAAGAGGAAGGTATGATGAGCACAGCAGCAAGTTTCCCTCAGTTATGAAACCAAGGTTTAATCGAACCAGTAGAAGCAAGGAAACACCCCAAAGGTGTTGCTAGCTGAGCCTTGGTAGGGCGCACTACCGGTGGTAGTAGCAACGTGGAGACCTGCACAACACAACCACAAAACTTTGTCCCCAACTTGCGATGAGGTTGTCAATCTCACCGTGTTTTGCTAAAAACAAAGATTAAGCGTATCGAATGGAAGGAAGTAATAGTTTGCAGAAAGTAAACACAAAACAATAAATAGTTTATAGATTGTATGTAAAAGAAAAGGACCGAGATCCATAGTTCACTAGAGGTGGCTCTCCTTAAGATATATAACATGCTGGGTGAACAAATTACAGCGGGGCAATTGACAAACATCGAGAAAGCAATACATGCATATACTAATCATCTTGACTCCTTTGGAACTTGATTGGGCATTACAACATTATACATAGACCGTCATCCAACTGCATCTATGACTAATAATCCACCTTCAGGTTATCATCCGAACCCCCTCTAGTATTAAGTTGCAAGCAACAGATTATTGCTTTATGAATTGCGTGTAAAGTAAACAATATGATTGTTCTATGAACAAAGGATTGTTGTTTTCTCCCTAGTAGCAACAGCACATCTAGTACCTTAGAGATTTCTGTCACTTCCCCATATTACCAGAGGCATGAACCCACTATCGAGCATAAATACTAACTCTTGGAGTTGCTAGCATCTATTTGGCCAAGATAGCTACTAACAACGGAAAGCATGCAAGATCATAAATAACAAAGACATGATAGAATCAATAATCAATCTGAAATAGCATCTCAATATCCATCGGATCCCCGCAAACATAACATGCAGAATTACAAATAGATGATCTTGATCATGAATGGAGCTCACAAGATCTAAACATGAAAGCACAAAGAAGGAGAGCCAGCCATCTAGCTACTACATGGATCCGTAGTCCAAGGATGAACTACTCACGCATCACACTGGAGGCTTGCATGGTGATGAAGAAGGCCTCCAGGGTGAATTCCCCTCTCCGGCAGGGTGCCGGGAAGAGCTTCAGATCCCTCCTGATCTAGGGATGGAGATGACAGCGGCTACAGACTCTTTCATGGATTTTTGATCGAGTACTTAGGGTTTTCGTCCCGAGGGCATCTTATAGGCGGAAGGAGAGGCCGAGGGGGTGCTTGGGCTGGCCACACCACCCCCTGGCGCGGGCCAAGCCTGGCCGCGCGGCCATGTAGTGTGGCCGCCCTCTGGCCCTTCTCCGTCTCGTATTCTGGCATCTGATGACTTCCGGAAAAATAGGCACTTTGGCTTTTGTCCTGTCCAATTCCGAGAATATTCATTTTTTGACTTTCCTGGAACCAAAAACAGCAGAAAATAGGCAGCTGGCACTACGGCTCTTGTTAATAGGTTAGTCCAAGAAATCATATGAAAAGTACTCCAAAGTGTGGACAAAACACAAGAAAGTGGATAAAACCAAGCATGGAACACCAAAAATTATAGATACATTTGCAATGTATCAACATCCCCAAGCTTAACTCCTGCTCGTCCTCGAGTAGGTAAGTGATAAAAAGAAATAATAATTTTTGAGGTGACATGCACCATCAAAGACTTGATCAACGTATTTGTAGAACATTCCAAGCTAGGATCATAGTACTTCAATCATATCATGAAAGATAAATTTCTAGCAATAAGACAAAGAAACTAAGGTGCAACATGAAAAGGTACAAACAAAAGATTCATGAATAATAATGCTTTGCAAGACGTTTATTTGTTTCACATAAAGAAAACATAGCATAATAGTATTCAGCTTGTCCCTCATATAGTAGCAAATATAAATGCATAGGACACCTTCAAAGTTCATAAGAGTGACTAGATACAAATAGTTTAAAACAAGCAATATCAAGTTATGCATCAATCAACTAGTCTTGGGACAATGCACATAGAACTAAGAATGGCCACTATGCTCTCAAAATAGGTGCATAAAGGTAGAAGGTGGAGACTCAATATAATGGTGGAAGAAAGGCATTCATAGAAGGAAGTAGGGATTCAAGTCTCATAAATAGCTTCCAAAAATTATGATACGTATAGCTTTCAGCTCTCATTGCCCCTATCATAAGCATCTTTAAGGTGATTAAGGTTAAAGTGACACAACTAAGAGGATATGCTTGACAAGTTATAAACCGAAATCTCATGCCCCTTACTTACGAAGACCGAACCTCATGCTACTCAACTTTAGTCACAAGTAAGCTCTTGTCATTGTAAGTACATGTGTATCATAAAGAATGGCCAACGGGGTACCCCTTGCACATGATACAGGAGCTATCCCATAATCAAAATGACAAGGCAAGCAGACAATGAGCATCTTAGCGATCTTTTCATTTGCTATTTTCATAGGTTTCTATTGAGGATGCTTCATAGAGTGCTCATTATGGTTATGCTGCAAGTTTCCATCATGATTAGACATGGCTTAGGCTAGCGGCCCAGGCGTTTCTCTAACACACATACAAACTCCATGATCTTACAAGTTCCGCTTTTATTTCACACCGTCGGGATCCGTAAGCAAAAGAACATGATATCAACGGGGTACAAAGTACAAGTGCCATGCTGAAAGCGTTCCCCATGATACATGGTTCTACAAATTTCAACTTATAAAGCACAAGCATATGCGCAACAAAGAAGGACCCAATGGTTCAAGTTTATTAAGGGCAAGAAAAGTAAAGTGTGCCATCAAGTTCGTGAGAACTTTAATCACTAGTTTTCTCATAACAAGTTTAATTTGGAAGATAAACAAAAGCATGAATATACTTGGAATAGCATAAGCTAGTAGGTAGGTATGGTGGAATCTTTGGAATAACTTGGTTTAAGGAGTTGGATGCATGAGTGGAACTCATACTTGGTTGTGGAGGCTAGCAAAAGACTGGGAGCGACAAACTAAGAGAGCAATAATGGCCATAATCATGCAGAGCGCCAAAACATCATTGATCAAAGCATAAAGTGATACTACAAGTTGAAAACTAAAGGATCATAAAGGCTATGGTGACTTGAGATAGTCATAACATGGTGTGATCATGCGCCACTCAACCCAAATAAAGCATCAAAGGAGAATACCACTATACTATGCTTTAATATGCTAAAACAACGCATGATTCATCCAAGGCACATTAAGCAATCTCAATTGTTTATAACAAGTCATGCTACAGCAAAGAATAGTAAGCATAAAGACAAAACAATATCAAGCATGGCATGATAGAGCATAGGCCACAGTCAAAAAACGAGCTCTTTTTACCACATAAGCATGAACTTTCCTACTCTTTTCCAAACCAAACCAAACTATTCGCAAACCAATGTATGAAAGAGGGGGTCCAACCAATTTATTCAGAAAACTAAGCAAACAAATCAAACGAAAAACCAAAACGAAAACGAAAAAGAAGACTCTCCAAGAACAACACAACTGTGCATGAAACAATAAAAATGAAGCGTTTGGAAGAAACGTGGGATTTTTATTGATGAAGAGGGGGATGCCTTGGGCATCCCCAAGCTTTGACGCTTGTACTTCTTGGATATTTCTTGGGGTGACACGCGTGGCATCCCCAAGCTTGAACTTTAGTCCATCCTTCATCTCATTACTCATTCCTTCCATACACCTGAAATTTTTCCTTCATACAAAACTTCACACAATCTTATTAGCAACATTAGTGCACTCAAGATAAAAGGTCTTAAGGTTCAGTTATAACACCAAATAAACTTCCATTAGAACACTAGCTACTGAAGCACTTCCCTCAAAAAGCTCAATTCCCCAAAAGAACTCAAAAAGGAACCAACAAGAAGCAAATGCAGAAAATGGCAGAAATCTGTCAAAACAGACCAGTAGGTAAAGACAATTTTTTTCAAAGACCTTCTGTTGCTCAAATCAAAAAGTGTTGAACTAACTAAAGTTAGATAACAACCTGGGGCAGAAGAACAAAATTTCACGCCTCAAAAAGACATTCAGAGATTTTATACGAATTTTTACTGTGAAGCACAGAAATCTGTTTCGGGACAACAACTTTCCCAATCATTACTTCTGTCTCATTAGAGGTTACTCTTGGCACAAGTGGCAAATAAAAAGGATAAGGAGCGGTTATTACAGAGGTAATAACTTCCAAGACTCATCAAAAACTTTTGGGTTATCTCCCAATAAGTACTTTTCTTTAACGCCTTTAAGTAAGGCATAAGAAGCAAGAAAAAGAATCAAGTGTTCTCAAATGAAGAAGCATTAAGACCAAATTTTGTTTTCATAGGAGCAGCAAAAGAAATCTTCTCTCTCTTCTTAGGGAAGTGTTTTATACCTTTCTTGAGTGGGAGTTGATATTTAATGGTGCCTTCTTTCATATCAATAATGGCACCAACAGTTCTAAGAAAAGGTCCTCCCAAAATAATGGGACAAGAAGCATTGCATTCAACATCCAAAACATAGAAATCAACAGGGACATAGGCATTGTTAACCATAATAAGAACATCATTAAGACTCCCCATGAGTTTCTTTTTAGCATTATCATCAAGTGGTACATTCAAATAACAATCTTCAAGTGGAGGTAAATCAAGCATATCGTAAATCCTTCTACGCATAATAGAAACACTACTATCAAGATCACATAAAGCTTTCAAATCAAAGGCATTTAGTTTCATATTAATGATGGGTTCCCAACCATCTTCTTGTTTAATAGGACTAGAAGCTTTATGTTTCATCTTTTCTTCTTTAATCTTTATGAGAGCATCAGTAATGCGTTTTGTAAAGGCCATGTTCATAGCACTAGCATTAGGACTTTTAGCAAGATTTTGTAGGAACTTAATAACTTCAGAGATATTGCAACCATCAAGATCAAAATCAAATTTATCATCTAAAGTAGTAGAACTATTACTAGCCTCAACACTAGTGGTGGTAATAGTAGAAACACTAATGTTTCTAGAAATTTCATCTTCTCTTTCCCACTTAGCATGTAATTTAGCTAATAGTCTAACATTTTCATCAATTCTTACTTGTATAGCATTAGTAGCTGCAAAGGGATTATCATTAGTTTCAGGTTCATCAGCCATTTTATTAATCAATGAAGATTGAGCTTTAGACAAAGATGATATATTCCTTTCAGCATTAGAGAGTTTCAATTGTAAACTAGGAATTTCCCTATTTAGACTTTCAAGTTGATGGCTAATGTTCTTCAATATGGTAGATCGTTCCTCCATAGTTTTAGTAAATAGTTTATTTTTCTCATATTGCATTTGCATTAAACTTTTAATGGCTCTTTCAACTTCTAAAATTCTTCCTTCACTAGGTAATCCAGATTTACCATTATAACCATAAATATTACTAGGAGGGTATGACCAATAATTGTTATTACCATAAGCATTGTTGCCAAAATTATTATTTCTTATGAAGTTCACATCAACTTGCTCTTCTTGAGCAACCAAAGAGGCTAAAGGAACATTAATTTGGATCAATATGGGCTTTCCCATTCACAAGCATAGACATAATAATATCAATCTTATCACTCAAGGAGGAGGTTTCCTTGACAGAATTTACCTTCCTACCTTGTGGAGCTCTCTCAGTATGCCATTCAGAATAATTAACCATCATATTGTCCAGAAGTTTTGTTGCAACACCCAAAGTGATGGTCATAAATGTACCTCCAGCAGCAGAATCCAATAGGTTCCTTGAAGAATAGTTCAATCTTGCATAAAAAGTTTGGATGATCATCCAAGCAGTCAGTCCATGAGTGGGACAATTCTTTACCAAAGATTTCATTCTTTCCCAAGCTTGAGGAACATGCTCATTATCAGATTGTTTAAACTTCATTATTTCACTTCTCATAGATATAATCTTGGCAGGAGGATAGTATTTTCCAATGAAAGCATCTTTACACTTAGTCCAAGAATCAATACTATTCCTAGTTAAGGAATTCAACCATTCTTTAGCTTTTCCTCTCAAAGACAAAGGAAACAATTTAAGCTTAATAATATCACCGTCTATATCCCTATGCTTTTGCATCTCACAAAGTTCAACAGAGTTATTTAGATGGACAGCAACATCTTCATTACCAATACCAGAAAATTGTTCTCTCATAACAAGATTGAGTAAAGCGGGTTTTATCTCAAAGAAAGTATCTTCGGGCACAGGTGGAGCAATAGGTGTTATCATAAAATCATTGTTGTTGGTGCTAGTGAAGTCACACAACTTAGTGTTTTCAAGGGTAGTCATTTTTTTGTGTTTTCAAATAAGAAAGCAAACTAGTAAAACTAATTTTTTTGTGTTTTGATAAAGAACAAGCAAACAAAGCAAAAAGAAACTAAGAAAAACAAAAATAACAAAGTAAAGAGATTGGTTATGAGGGACTCCCTGGCAACGGCGCCAGAAAAGTGCTTGATGGCTCGTGTATTAACAAGCTCGTTGGGGAACCCCAAGAGGAACGTATGATGAGGACAGCAGCAATTTTCCCTCAGTTATGAAACCAAGGTTTAATCAAACCAGTAGGAGCAAGGAAACACCCCAAAGGTGTTGCTAGTTGAGCCTTGGCAGGGCGCACTACCGGTGCTAGTAGCAACGTGGATACCTGCACAACACAACCACAGAACTTTGTCCCCAACTTGCGATGAGGTTGTTAATCTCACCGTGTTTTGCTGAAAACAAAGGATTAAACGTATCGAATGGAAGGAAGTAATAGTTTGTAGAAAGTAAACACAAAACATTAAACAGTTTATAGACTGTATGTAAAAGAAAAGGACCGGGATCCATAGTTCACTAGAGGTGGATCTCCTTAAGATAGATAAGATGCTGGGTGAACAAATTACAGCGGGGCAATTGACAAACATCGAGAAAGCAATACATGCATATACTAATCATATTGACTCCTTTGGAACATGATTGGGAATTACAACATTATACATAGACCGTCATCCAACTGCATCTATGACTAATAATCCACCTTCAGGTTATCATCCGAACCCCCTCCGGTATTAAGTTGCAAGCAACAAATTATTGCTTTATGAATTGCGTGTAAAGTAAACAATACGATTGTTCTATGAACAAAGGATTGTTGTTTTCTCCCCAGTAGCAACAGCACATCTAGTACCTTAGAGATTTCTGTCACTTCCCCAGATTACCAGAGGCATGAACCCACTATCGAGCATAAATACTAACTCTTGGATTTGCTAGCATCTACTTGGCCAAGATAGCTACTAACAACGGAAAGCATGCAAGATCGCAAATAACAAAGACATGATAGAATCAATAATCAATCTGAAATAGCATATCAATATTCATCGGATCCCCGCAAACAGAACATGTAGAATTACAAATAGATGATCTTGATCATGAACGGAGCTCACAAGATCAAAACATGAAAGCACAAAGGAGGAGAACCAGCCATCTAGCTACTACATGGATCCGTAGTCCAAGGATGAACTACTCATGCATCACACCGGAGGCTTGCATAATGATGAAGAAAGCCTCTAGGGTGAATTCCCCTCTCTGGCAGGGTGCCGAGAAGAGCTTCAGATCCCTCCCGATCTAGGGATGGAGATGACGGTGGCTATAGACTCTTTCGTGGATTTTTGATCGGGTACTTAGGGTTTTCGTCCCGAGGGCATCTTATAGGCGGAAGGAGAGGCCGAGGGGGGGTGCCTGGGCTGGCCACGCCACCCCCTGGCGCGGGCCAAGCCTGGCCATGTGGCCAGGTGGTGTGGCCGCCCTCTGGCCCTTCTCTGTCTCGTATTCTGTCATCTGATGACTTCCGGAAAAATAGGCACTTTGTCTTTTGTCCCATACAATTCCAAGAATATTTATTTTCTGACTTTCCTGGAACCAAAAACAGCAGAAAACATGCAACTGGTACTGTGGCTCTTGTTAATAGGTTAGTCTAAGAAATCATATGAAAAGTACTCCAAAGTGTGGACAAAACACAAGAAAGTGGATAAAACCAGGCATGGAACACCAAAAATTATAGATACATTTGCAATGTATCAGGCACAAGTGAGAAAACGACGAATAGAAAAAGTGCAAATGCTTGTGCCCGACCCATGCAAATCCTCGGAGACCTAATAGAACTACTTCTCCCCCTTTGGCATCGAGACGCCAAAAAGGAAGAAGAGCGATGCTAACGCCCCAATGTATCACTCGTAGTCCTCATCCTCGTCCTCGTCCTTGTTCCCATCCTCGTCCTCATCCTCAAGCTCCTCGGTGTCATCGTCCTCATCATTAGCAGTGGCCACGGAAGCGAACAGGTGACGCTCCAGCTCTCCATAGTTAAGCCTAGAAGAAGATCCGGGGAGGCCCGGAAAATCCGGTGGCCGTAGAGGCTCCGAGGAGGGTAGGGGACGGCAGGCGGCGACTGAGGAGAAGGAGAGGGTCGGGGGAGAAGTGCTGCTCGTTATGAGCCTTCCCCCCGACCCCAGCCCTTAAGAACGAAATCTGCCAGGGCCGGATTATCCGGCCTAAATTATGAACTTCTGTTACACACAGAGTCAGGCCCGCGCATCCCCAAACAACACCCCACAAGGTGTATAAGGGACTTGTGTGCAAGAATAGATGACTTAAGGGTAAGGAAAGACTTAGGATTAAGAGAGCCAAACTGAGATGGTACTACACACTCAAATTTGCAAGAATCAAATCAACTAAAAGCCAAAATTGAGTGTGATTCCCATAAAAACATGAGAGGAGCTAAAAACGATAAAGAAGATCCAAATAAATCCAACTCTTCTCATGGAGGAGGGCGGTGGCCGAAGCCACCTTGTTGGTGTATGGTATGACACCGCGAAGATATATCTTGGGTTCATGACCAATACTCATCTATAAGCTCACATATCACAAAATGACATTAAGAGAAATGATTTGACTTGCTTTCGGCATTAAGGGGGGAGGGTTAGCCCAAGCAATTAGAACCACACTCCCCCTATATTCATGCCCACATCTAGACCAAATAAGACTGAGATGAACGAGTGAGTGCATGGGTAATCAAGACAAGCTCCTTGAATCAACGATATTTAGCTCATTCCTCAAGTAACAAACCTTGCTTCATCAAGTGGCTTCGTGAAAATATCAACAAGTTTGTTCTTCGTGCTCACAAAAGATAGATCAATATCGCCTCGAGCAACATGGTCCCGAATAAAATGATTCCGAATCTCAATATGCTTTGTCCTTGTGTGCTGTACCAGATTGTACACAATTTTGATTGCACTTTCATTATCGTATAAAAGAGGAACTTTGTCACAATTGACACCGTATTCCTTTAAAGTTTGCCTCATCCATAATAACTGAGTGCAAGCACTAGCAGTAGCAACATATTCAGCTTCGGCGGTGGAGAGAGATATACAATTCTGCTTTTTAGAAGACCAACAAACTAGAGACCTTCCCAACAACTGACAAGCTCCAGAAGTTGATTTCCGATCATCCTTATCACCATCCCAATCTGAATCAGTATAACCACATAGAGAGAAATTGGAGCCCTTGGGATACCATAGACCAAAGTTAGGGGAATCAACCAAATATCGGAAGATCCTCTTGACCGCCACTAAGTGGCTTTCTTTAGGAGCTGCTTGATACCTTGCACACACCCCCACACTCAATACAATATCGGGTCTAGATGCGCAGAGGTAAGGAAGAGAGCCGATCATGGACCGGTATACCTTTTGGTCCACATCTTTACCGTGGGGGTTAAGTTCAAGGTGACATTTTGTTTGCATAGGAGTGGCAATGCCATTAGGATCCGTCATCTTGAATCTCTTGAGCATGTCTTGGATGTATTTAGCTTGATAGATGAAGTTTCCTTCTCTAAGTTGCTTGATCTCGAATCCAAGAAAGAACCATAACTCCCTCATCATAGATATCTCAAACCTGTCAGTTATAAGCTTTGAAAATTCATCATTAAAAGCTTTATTAGTAGAGCCAAAGATGATGATGTCGTCTACATATAGTTGGCATACGAAGAGCTCCCCCTTAACCTTCTTAGTAAAAAGAGTGGGATTGGAATTTGCCCAACTTAGAAGCCATGGTCTAGCAAAAGCTCTTTAAGGTGCTCATACCACGCACGTGGGGCTTGTTTAAGGCCATAGAGTGCCTTATCGAGTTTGTAGACATGGTTCGGGAAGTTAGGATCCTCAAATCCCGAGGGTTGCTTTACATATACCAACTCATGTAGAGGACCATTAAGAAAAGCACTCTTAACGTCCATTTGCTGCAATTTAAAATTATTATGGGCAGCATAAGCAAGAAGGATACGGATGGACTCAAGACAAGCCACAGGAGCATAGGTCTCGCCGAGGTCAATGCCCTCAACTTGGGAATAGCCTTGTGCCACGAGTCTCGCCTTGTTCCTCACAACAATGCCATTCTCATCTTGCTTGTTTTTAAATATCCATTTAGTGTCGATAACATTGCGACAGTCCTTGGGCTTCTCCACTAGTTTCCAAACCTTGTTATGCTCAAAGTTATTCAACTCTTCATGCATAGCAACAACCCAGTCCGGATCTTCAAGAGCTTCAAACACTTTCTTGGGTTCCACCATTGAGATGTGGGCTTGATGCTCACCAAAACTTGCCAATTCCCTTCCTGTGGAAACTCTTCGTCGAAAATCACCTACAACTTTGTCAAGGGTATGACCCCTTAACTTAAGGTTCCGATCAGCACGAGCCTTGCGACGAAGTTCAATAAGCTTGTTGTCTCTTGGTGGAATAGTTTCATCGCTTGTGTCTTTGTTGGAATCATTTGCTTGACCTTGATTAGGAGTCTGATTGTCAGTAGTAGGAGATGACGAAACTTGCCCTTGAAGTGGATCAACATCCGTAACAGGAGGCTGCTGATCATTAGGAGTTTCAGGGCCGGATAATCCGGCCAAGGGTGAGGCCGGATAATCCAGCCTGGGAGAACCTGAAACATCTTCACCAGGTTGCTTGGAGCTTGCTTGAATTGACGAGGGGCCAGATAATTCGGGGTCAGCTAGAAAATCTGGCCTGGGGCTTGCAGCTGTTTCTTCGATATGATGAGCAGTTTGGTCGTCAGTGGAGTGGTGACCGGATAATCCGGTGTCGACCGGATAATCCGTCCTGGAGCATTCAGGAGCATGTTGACCTTCAACATTTGGTGGAGCTGGTGTAGAAGTTACTCCCATGGTTGGAGCATGTTGATTCTGTGTAGATGAGGGCTATTCATGAGTAGAGCATTGTCCTTCCCGATCCGCCACAAGGGGTTCCTCAATGGGGCGGAAAAATCCCACGCCCATTCTTCTTATGGCATCTTGGGGTATTTCAACATCTGCATCACAAACATCAACTTGCCCCGCACGGGAGCCATCATTTTCCTTGAACACCACACTACAAGATTCTACAACAGTTCTAGAGAGATTATTGTAGACTCTATAAGTGTGGGATTCGGCACCATAACCAACAAAATAACCTTCTAAGGCCTTAGACTCAAATTTAGATAAACGAACTCCCTTGGTGAGAAAGAAACACTTACACCCAAATACCCGAAAGTATGAGATGTTTGGCTTTTTATCGGTAAGTATTTCATACGGAGTCTTGTCCAAAATTTTATGGAGGTATAACCGGTTGGATGAATGACAATCGATAGAGATTGCTTCATCCCAGAAGTTATATGGAGACTTGAATTCAGCTAGCATAGACCTTGCCATATCCATTAGAGTCCGGTTCTTCCTCTCGACAACACCATTTTGTTCAGGGGTGTATGCAGCGGAATATTGATGTCTTATCCCCTCTTCACTTAGGACTTCATTTAAGGTGTAGTTCTTGAACTCGGAGCCATTATCACTTCTTATTGCCAGAATAGGGACATTGTGTTAACGTTGAACCTCGTTGGCAAAGTCGATGACCGTTTGTTGAGTCTCGCTCTTCAACTTGACGAAATAGACAAGGTGTTGAGTCTATTTTGACGAAATAATAGTCTTCCTTCGATGAGGAGAGTCATGCATTTTCCCTTCAACACAAGCCCTGCAAACATGATCTTTGGCAAAGGAAACATTTTCTTTTAGTCCAAGGATGTGGCCACCCTTGTGGAGACTTTGCAAAGTTCTCATATTGACGTGGGCTAGTCGGTGATGCCATAACCAACCCGTGTCAGCCTTTTCGAAAAGACACATTGGGCCTGTAGTGGTTTTCCCTGAAAAGTCCACCACGTACAGGTCATTTTCGACATATCCCACGAAAGCAACTTTTACAGACTTGCTCCACAAGAGTACCACCAAATCAGCATCATTAAAAACTGCAAAGTCCATCTTACCAAGGGCGCGAACTGAAAGTAAATTGTAACCGAGGGTCTCAACAAGAATGACGTCCATGAGAGAGATATCGTGAGCCACCACAACTTTGCCGAGACCCAATACCTCAGATTTTGACTTGTCACCATAGGAAACGGTTATATGATCATGATTTGGCCGCATCTCCGTGATGATCTCCTTGCTTCCAGTCATGTGACTCGTGCATCCGCTATCGAGTACCCATTTAGACCCACTTGAAGCATAGCCCTGCAAGAAAGTTACTTCTTGGTTTTAGGTACCCATTTTTCAATGGGTCCTGTCATGTTAGTGGCAAGGGTCTTGGGGACCCAAATAGACCAAGGAATGTAACAATCATAAGGACCTACATAACTAGCATAAACATCACCATAATAATCACAATATAACTCAAAGTTAGGATTGTTAGTGCCTGTAAAACCATCATAATTAGACTTGTCATTAGTGGTGGTGCTAGTCTTTGGTTGAGCAGTCTTGCTCTTCTTCTTCTTGTTGTTGTTCTTATTCTTTGTCTTGGGAATATAGCCAAGACCCTCTTTTACATTGTTTGTCCTTTGCTTGCTAACTATCTCATCTTGAACTTCTTTACCTTTGTGTTGAGATCCCTTTGCAAGTTCTTCTTGTCCACGAGATGGTGTGGAGGTGTTGGGCACATCATACTTCTCCAATTGAGTTTGGAGCTGGTCACGAGACTCATTTAGAGTAGAGTGTTCACTCTCCAATGCCTTGTGAGCAATGTCAAGTTTCTCAAACTTCTCCGAGAGTCTAGCATGAGCAGCCCCAAATTCAATCTTTTCTTTCTTTAGTTTCTTTACCTTGGCAAGAGCGTTGTCACATTCTTTGATGAGCTGAGCCACAACTTCTTCATGTGACTCCTCAATTGATTCGAGTCTCTCTTCCAAGCATACTCAAGCTTCCTCTTCTTCTTCCAAGGCATTCTTCAAGGAAGCTATCTCCAAGGCATCTGCTCTTTCAATTCTGCCCTTTTCTTCGAGGAGATCTTCAGCTTGGGTCAGTTGACTCATAAGAGCATCAAAATGAAGTTTGTGCTCACCTTGAAAGTTAGTGAAAAAGTTGTCCAAAGCAATAACTTCTTATTTCATTTTAAGACTAGTATGATCATCCATATCCATATTTATGTTAGTCCTAGGGAATCAAGAACTAGAAGATGATACCTCAGACCCTCTTGCCATAAGACAAGTGACGTTGTTGTTGATGACGTTTTCGTTTGTTGAGTCGAAGAGAGATGATGGAGTCGATGTGGTGGCTATAGCAGCCACCTCACGAGAACTATCTTCATCATCTTCATCTTCACTTGCAGAGGAATATTCTTCTTGTGCCACCAAGACAATCTTGGGTTGCTTCTTGTAAGGGCCATTCTTATTGATAAATGGATTTTTCTTAGGTGCCTTGGATTTTTCTTTAAGGATGAGCCTGCCACCATTGTCTTCTCTATTTTGATATGGACACTCAGCCACAAAGTGTATCCTATCTCCATAATTGTAGCATGTTCTCAGTTTTGGGCCATTTTCTCTTCTTCCACTTGACCCATTCTTGCGCTCGAGTTCCAACTTGGCCTTGGCTGGATCCTTCCAAAAGTTCCTTGCGTAGAACGCCATGTACTCACCATGAGCACGCTTGACTTCCTCGGGGCAGTCCATGGAGGCACCCTCGAAACCTTTTTCATCCTCATCTTGCTCAACAACATTTTCCTTTAGAGCAACATTGACCCCTTTTTGCATTCCATTGGCTCTGGCACGGGCATCTTCCGCGTTCTTAGCTGCAACCTTGAATGATGCCATTTCTTGCATGACTTCATTGGAAGTCATTTGATGGTAGTTGTGTATACCTTGCAAGCTCTTCAAGTCCGTTGGCTCAAAAGGCATTAGAGCACTCACGTATTTCCTTTTTATCCAAGCATCATCAATGTGAGTGGCTCCATGCTTTCTAAAAGTTGTTGCGATGCCCTTGAGTCTTCTATACATGTCTTCATGGTTTTCACCATCCAACATGTAGAATCCTTCAGCTTCATTACTAAGGGCATCATACCTATTCCTTCTCATGCTTTGATTTCCAATAAAGAGATCGGTGAGAGCATCCCAAGCTTCTTTAGCTGTGTTGAGATGTTCAATGTGGGGCATGTCCTTGGGATCCGCTCCGAGATGTATCATGTGGAGAGACGTTGCATTCAATTGGCTATCCACAACTTCTCTTCTTGTCAAGTTGGTGTGATCTCCAATATGAAGACCCTCTTCGATAATCCTCCAAAGTTCAATGGAAGAGCTGCATACATGAGAATTCATTAAGAATTGCCATTGATTAAATTAACATGCAGTAAGCTTGGGGGGGTCACCCCTATTGTTTATATGAGGATGAGGGATAGGTGGGTCGGGGGAATATAAGTGATGAACTTCACTATATTCCTCCTTACCACTTCCCTTCTTGGAGGCGGAACCATTATGTTTTTCACCTACCACTTCATCTTCCTTGGATCTGGTGTTAGCCTTATCCTTGGATGAGGGAGTGGCAGCCTCAAAGGAGGATGGAGATGGGGCTATAGATGATGTGAGGCGAGCAATCATTTGGTGCATCTCCTCCATCTTGGTCTCAAAGGATTTCAACAAGGTTGTTTCCGATGTCTTGAGGTCATCCATTGTGACCTTGTCCACAACCTCATTCCCATTCTCCTTGGCACACATACTTCTCTTAGGTGGTTAAGCCCGAATAAAGAGTCAGGGATCTGATACCAATTGAAATGGACCGTATGGGCACCTAGAGGGGGGTGAATAGGTGCTACTTCAAATTTTAATGCTTTTTCGATTTTAGGCTTGACACAAGAGGTAAATTCTCTAGATAGACTATTATGAAGAATTGCCCTATATGCAAACCTAACTACTAGCGAGTAAAAGGCGAGTGGGAAAGAGGAATGGGTGAACTGTAGTGAAGCACGCAGAGACACATGATTTGTTTTACCGCAGTTCCTTCCTTGTTAAGGGAAGTACATCTGCGTTGGAGGGGTGGGCGGTACTAAGACCACCACGCCACAATAGGCCTCACCCTGTTCTCCGATGGATCCCACCACCAAAGGCCTGATCCACCTTTCAACTATAGGAACCATTCGAGGTGGGAACCGGCGCATTTACACAACTAGCGGGGCACAAATCCACAACCAAATTGGAGGCTCCCTTAATGACAACAAGCTGCCACCAGAACAAGTTATCAATACCAAAACACAAGATCTAGATATTGACAAGAATACTAGATCAGGGATTTCTCCAAATGAATGGAGAGGAGTTGATGCGCTTGACTCGTGATGACGATGTAGATTGTCTCCTCCTTCAATTCCCCCAAAGATCGAAGCCTTCGGGTGGTTGAAGTGGGAGATCGAGAGAGAGAGCTCTTGCAATGGGTCTGACACTTTTCGAATGAATCAAGAGTTTTACCTGAAGGGGATGAAGGGGCTTTTATACCCCCTTACCCAACTGAGCTGTTGGAGCCTTTGGGGGCCGGATTATCCGGCCCCATGCGAAGGCCGGATTATCCGGCCAGGGAAGGAAAAACCGCCCCTGTTCGGATTTTCCGGAAGAAAATCCGAACCCACTCCGAGTGTCGCGCCTTGGCTGCATTTGATCGTTTTCTGGGGGCCGGATTATCCGAAACCGCTCCTATTCGAATTTTCCGGGAGAAAATCTGAACCCAGTCCAAGCGTCGCGCCTTGGATGCCTTTGATCGATGAGTTAGGCCGAATTATCCAGCCCTTGGTGGGGCAGATAATCCCCCCCCAAACACCAGAACATTCCCTGCACACTTAGCACACATGAGGAAACTCCACAGTATTGTTATCTAACACTCAAAACACAGGGAACCATGAAATGTTCTTTCACCTACAGATGAAAATGCCAGGTCCAAACGGCGTAATCACAAGGGCAATTTTGAGAAGTTCAACAGCTATGACAGGGAATTCAACAGAATCTCCCAGTCCTTCGGCATGCAGGAGGAACTCTCAAGTCTAAAGGAATCGATAGACAACAATATGCCTCCCCTGAGCAGGCCAAGTTCACCCGATCTGTCCTTCGACTCGTCGATGCACACGAAGAAAGTCCAGGTCCACCCAACGGACCCGACCAAGATGCCCTCATCGCCAACAACTTGAGTTCCGCATAGGAACTCGCGCTCGTCGAATTCCTCCGTGAGCACTCGGAGATCTTCGCCTGGTGTCCAATGGACATACCAGGGGTTCCCAGGGAATTCACCGAGCACTCATTCAACGTGAATCCAGATGCAAGGCCATTCAAGCAGACAATGCGGCGACTGTCTGAACCAGGAGCAAAAGCAGACGGAATGGAGATCAACAGACTCCTCGACACAAAATTCATACGCGAGATCAAGGAAAGTACTTGGCTCACTAACACAGTGCTTGTGCCTAAAAAAGACACGGATATCCTGCGGATGTGCGTGGACTTCACGTCCTTGAATAAGCACTGCCCAAAGGATCACTTCCTGTTGCCGCGAATCGACCAAATCATCAACTCCACCGTGGGATGTGAGTGTCTCTGCTTCCTCGACGCCTACTCAGGCTACAATTAGATTTGAATGAACAAGGAGGATCAGGAGAAAACAACGTTTACGACGCCCTTTGGTGTGTTCTTCTACATAACGATGCACTTCGGGCTAAAAAACACAAGAGCCACCTATCAGCGGTGCATGCAGGCTTGCCTCAAAAACCAACTTGGTCGCAACATCCAAGTCTACGTGGACGACATCATCATCAAAACCAAAGAGGAAGCCTTGCTAATAGACGATCTATGCGAGACATTCACCAACCTTGACCGCTATCGTATCATGCTCAATCTGGATAAATGCGCCTTCGGCGTGCCATCTGGGCAGTTACTCGGGTATCTCATCTCTGCGAGAAGGATCGAAGCAAACCCGAAGAAAATAAAGGCCATACTGGCCATGGAGAAGCCGAAGAACATAAAAGGCGTCCAGCAACTAGCTGGGTAAATCGTGGCGCTCAGTCGATTCATCAGTCGAATGGGCTAAAAGGCACTGCCCTCTACCAACTTATCCACAAAACTGACAAGTTCGAGTGGACAGACGAGGCGCAAGAAGCATTCAAAGATCTCAAGCGCCTACTATCCACCTTGCCAGTACTGGTGATGCCTCGCGAAAAGGAACCACTACTACTCTACATCTCTGCCACCAACCAGGTGGTCAGCACGGTGCTCGTGGTGGAACGAGAAGAAGAAAATAAAGTCCACGGGGTCCAGTGCCCAGTCTACTACCTCAGCGAGGTGCTCACGCCAACAAAACAGCGGTACCCGCACTACCATAAGATGGCGTATGGCGTCTTCATGACAGCCAGGCGACTGCGCCACTACTTCCAGGAGCACCCAATCGTGGTGGTCAATGACTCCCCGCTCGGGCACATACTCAATAATCCTGATGCCACCAGGCGAGTCGTGCTCTGGGAACCGAACTGTCTCCACGAGACATCACATATGAAAAGCGCGACGCAATCAAGTCACAAGTTCTCCCTGATTTCCTCGTGCACTAGATGGAGAACCAGCTCCCCGATAAGCCAGATATGTCCTACCTCTGGACAATGCACTTCGATGGGTCCAAACGAAAGGACGGAGCTGGCGCAGATGTCATACTGACATCGCCCCAAGGAGACAAGCTGAAATACATTCTGAGAATGCAGTTCACCGCCTCCAATAATGAAGCTGAGTACGAGGCTCTAATCCATGGGATGCGGATGGCGAAATTCCCCGGCACCAAAAGGCTCATCATCTACGGCGACTCCAAACTGGTGGTCAACCAAATGATGCACGAGTGCGACGCACTGAGCGACAACATGATCGCCTATCACGACCTCTACGACGCACTCAAAGGAGACTTTGATGGCTGTGAGCTTAGACATGTGGGCCACGAAAGCAATGAAGAGGCGGATCTCCTCGCCAATATTGGCTCCACCTGTGCCCCCATACCACCTGGGGTATTTCTCGAGTGCATCTGCGAACGCTCCATCAACCCAAAGGCTCTAGAGAAGAAAGCAAGGACGTCAACAGACTCGGGTGCTACGCCACCCAACGAGCCAATGACACTCGACGACCTGGAGATTGATACAGGACTCGAAGGACCAATGAGCGCCATGATGATCGAACCATCTTGGACACAACCCTATATCACACATCTACTTAGCAAGAGGCTGCCAGATGATCTTACTGATGCGCGACACATCGCGCGACTATCCAAGGCATTTGCCCTCATCAATGGGGAACTGTACAAGCACAACATCATGGGAGTACTTCAACGGTGCGTCTCCAACGGGGATGGAAGGGTTATCCTCCTCGACATCCACGAAGGCACTTGCGGACACCACGCCGGTAGTCGCACCCTCGTTGCCAAAGCTCTACAAGCTGGATTCTACTGGACCATGGCCATGCGTGATGCCAAGGACATCGTCCAGTGCTGCAACGCTTGCCAGCGATTTGCAGAAAAACCCCACGCACCTAGTGCGGAACTCCAGCCAATACCATTGGCCTGGCCCTTCGCGCAATGGGGACTCGACATGGTCAGCAAGCTCCCGAAATCCTCGCCAGGAGGTTACGTCTACGTCTTGGTCACAGTCGACAAATTCACCAAGTGGATCGAGGCCATGCCGGTGACAAATCAATCAGGGGCCAGCGCTGTCAAGTTCTTCGAGTCCATTGTCTACCTCTTTGGAGTGCCACACAACATCATCATGGATAATGGGACGAACTTCACCTCTAAGGAGTTTCAGGAATTCTATGAAAACCTGGGAATCAACATAAGCTACGCCTCAGTGACTCATCCGCAGACCAACGGTCAAGTCGAAGCGGCCAACGGCCTCGTCTGTGGTGGAATCAAGAAACGACTCCTCCGACCACTCGAACAAGCCGCTGGATGCTGGCCAGACGAGCTACAATCAGTACTTTGGAGCCTGCGCACAACTCCAAACAGCGCCACGAGATACACCCCGTTCTTCATGGTGCCCGATGATGAAGCGGTGCTACCCGCAGAAGTATGCTACAAATCTCCACGGGTGGTCGCTTACAGCGAGAAGGAGTCAACTCTTGCACTCGAAGACTCCGTCGACCTCCTTGATGAGACACGAGAAATCGCAGCAGAGAGATCAACGATCTACTAGCAAAGCCTCCGCAACTACCACAGCAGAAGGCTACGCCCAAGATCCTTCATCGAAGGAGACCTGGTCCTGCGACTAAAGCAGGAAGGGAATCTCAAGCTCGAGTCCCCTTGGGAAGGACCGTACATGATTACAGAAGTAATCCTAGGTGGCGCTTATCTCCTTAAAGATTTCGAGACTGGAGTCACATACTCCAACCCTTGGAACGTCACGCAGTTGTGTCGCTTCTACCACTAGTCGTTTTTTACATTTACAAATAAGGCTATTCAGCCAGGCTACTTAGCCACACATTGTACCTCGTACTATTCCGCGAATAAATAAAGCTAAGTGCCCCAAAACTCTGTGTTTTCCTTATTTTTTTGCAATTTTATCACCCGGGGGCTGCGCCACCCTTTATACTTCCGTTCAACGAACAAACCACATTATCCTGAGTAGCTGACACAACATCAATCGAACCCTTGATAAACACCAACCCAGTTGCAACGCACCTGACAGGTTGGCAAGGTGCTGAGATAAACATAAGTCAGGCTAATGAAAAGGAACTGTGGGGTACAATTCCCTCGCAAAATATAAAAGCTAGCAAGCTCTTCACATATCAATGAGTATTAATTACATCCAACATATTCATACGAACTTTACAACACTTATACAATTATGTGCAGGATACAAAACATGCTACTGCTGCAAAATAAGAATGTCTGTCTGGTCCTCAAAGAAATCGACAATGTCCTCTACTGGTCGATAAACCGCTTGATAGTGTGGAACCATGTTCCAGGTCATACCCTCTGCCGGAGGCGGCGACCCAGCCGCAACAGACACAACATCTACATCTGGCCTATGCAGTCGCACCAGTGACAACGCAGCCTTAGCACCAGCTACTAACTGCTGCCGCACGCACTCGCGAACCGCACTCAAATCTTGGAACTTCGCTAGAAGAGCCAACAAGCTTGAAGGGACGGCGTCCAGCAGAAACATCGTTTGATAAATATGCCTAAGGCATGACTGCGTCTTCTTCAAAAAATGAAGTACTCGAGAAGCACGATCCTGCAGGGTCGCAAGCGCAATCGCACGATCGTGGTCCACCCAAAAGTACCCACTTGCCTGCAGTTGCTCCTGGGTCAAGTCATTCATTCGAATGGCAACCCGGTCCTTTTCATCCTGTGGATGACGAGCACTGACAACTACACCAAGCAAAATGGCAAAGTTTAAAGACAAGGCATCACCGCGACTGACTAAAAGAAAAGATGAGAGGGCAGAAAGCTAACATCTGAACTGCTTATTCAGCCGCGCCACCTCCTCCAAGAGATACTTCTCACGGACGGTGGCCTTCTCCGCCTTCGACTTCCATACATCTGCGCTACCGCGGAGGATGGGCAACTCACGCTCCAATTGCTTAATGCGATCGCGCAGTCGCGAAAGCAATGACAACTCCTCTACCTTTGAGCGCGGCTGCGCCAAGGTTTCATCGGTGGGCGGAGGATCATGAGGACCACTCGACGTACCCTATCACAAACCAAGCAAGAGCACATGAGGGGACAAGAATACATTGATAAAGGAATAAATGCATTCAAGCATAGAAAAGTCTCGATAGGGACACTCCCACAAAAGCATTGTTCCAACAAAAAACGCTAAACACTACAGCTATTACACATGCAAACTAAGGAGCATTTTGCTTCTTTGACTTAGACTTTGGCTTTGGGGGCTTCATCGCATCCGTGGTAGTCTCTGATGCCACGGACTTGCCAGTGGTAGCCCCAGACACCGCGGCCTTTGCCGCCTTCGCCCGCCGCCGCTCCTCGGAATACTTTCCGACTGTCTCGATAAGTTGAGGACCATATTTTGTGCAGCTACCAGCGAAGGGAGCAAACACTACCTGCTGGCCTCCGGCGTCAACAGGCATCGCCTCGGAAATAGCGGTAGGATCCACCTCCACGCCATGGGCTTGCACCATCGCAAGTGCCATGGTGGCGTCGATGAACCACTGCGAGTTCTTGAATTCCGCGGGAATACCTCCAGCGAGGGATTCCACTAGGTATTCAAGGTTGTTAATCAGCCCAGCCTTGGGAGTTAGATCCTCGCGGATGCGACTGAGCACACCCTTGGCCTTCGTTAACGTCCCCTGAAGAGAAGCGCTGCGGTCCTCGACTGGAGCCACGGCACCATCCAATGCGTCTACACGGCTAAGGGACTGGGCGTCGAAGCTCAAGCCACCGGCATCTGCATAAAAAGGTGTTAGCACAACAATATGACATCAAACAAGGAAGAATACAACATCAAAAATGGCAATCACCTGAGAGGGCCTTGGCAATCGAGAAAAGTTATTCTTCGAACAACTGCTCCCTTTCGGCAGTGGAGGAGCACAATTCCTCTTTGCTTTTCTGCGACTCCTCTAGGGCCGCCACTGCTTCGTCTCGACTCTTCACCGCCATGGCAAGCGCCTTCTCGAGGGAAGCAGCATGACGAAGAAGTTCGTTGTGCTAAACTACAAAGCACAGGGTGAATCATCAATCGAATCTAGAAATTTCACGAAGACAAAGACAAAGCCAATACTAACCTTCGACAGCGCGATGGCGATTGTCTAGCAACGCATGCTGTCAACCCATGACAAGGACTTGCTCCGCCAGGCGAGCAGCTTCCTTCATGATGAGCTGCATCAGAAGAAAACAAAACTTCAGCAACAACACCAAGTATAAATTCGACTGCCAAAACAACAAAAGGACGCTTACATGATCCTCCAGAGACTCTGAAGATGACTGTTGGGCAGTCATCCGGGCAACCATCTTGTGTTCCCTAGCATGTGGGGAACTCGATGAATTATGCCCGGAGTGGGCCGCAAATGGAGGAGAAGGAGATCGATTGGCTACTTCCTTGGCCTTGGAGTCTTCGACTCTGGACTCCTTACAAATTGGACGTCGTTAGAAGACGGCAATGCCGCTCGACTACAAAACACATCAAGCAAAAACTTCAGGGAAAAAGCAACTCCAAAAAGAAACCAAAACAAGGTCGTGAATGCAGAACTCACCAGCTAAATTTATCAAGGTCAAAGGATTGCTCCTCCGACTCCGATGACTCCTTCGGCAGTCGCAGCTTCTTCCGGGCAGGAGGAGCCATGGAGCGCACACGAACAGCGGGGATTGGCTCCTCTCCAACAACAGAAGGGCCTTCTATCATCGTCGGCGACGAGGTATATGAGTCCTTGCTGCAAGAATGCTTACGAGTATCATGGCTGCTGGACTCGGGGGGCTCCCTCCTCTTCTTCAATTGGGATGGTCGATTCTGACTCGTCCTCTTCATCCACTTCACGAGGGATAACCCCATCAGGACGAGGGGGAAAATTGGAAGACACCTTCCAGTCCTGCAATCAGAAGATACATTACTATATATCAAGTACCTGGTGGCAATCGACAAAAGAACTACTTCGTAGTACAATTCTACCTCGGGAGGACGGTTAGAAGCGTCAAAAGGAGGCACGACTGGTTCGCCCGGGAGATCCTCCTTGGCGGTATATTTGGTCACCAATCGCAACCTCATGTCTACCTCACCCGTAGAAATGCCATCAGCAGATACACGAGTGACATCGCTCGCACCGGCCCAGTGGTACATGGGGTGGACCCTGGCCTGCAGAGGCTGGACGCGGCGGCGCAACCATGTGCGAATGAGAGCGGTACCTCCCTCTTCTTTACCTATGTGAATTTCGAGGTCGCAGACGTGCTTATACAGCACCTCCGTTTCCTCAGACTCGCCAGGCATCACGACATTCTTCTAGGTACGCCTCCTCTTGCACGACGTCACATGATCGAAGGGCGCGAGTCTGTAGTGCTCCCCATCGAACTTTTGGTCACGGGTGTAGAACCACTTGTCTCTCCACCCTTGGACGGACACAGTGAGCTTGATGTAAAAGTAGGTGACAGAGGAGTCAACATGGATCCCACAGCCTCCTACGTCGTAGACTACCAAACCGGACGCCGACTGACGTTTCAGCTTAAAAAGCCTCTTGAAGAGGCCAAAGTGTGGCTCGATTCCGAGCCAGCACTCGCAGAGAGTGATGAAGCAAGAGATGTGGAGAATGGAATTTGGGGACAACTGGTGAAGATGGAGCCCATAGAAACAAAGGAGACCACGGAAGAAAGGATGCAGGGGAGAGAAAGACCTCGGATGATGAACTCAAGGAACATCACCAGAAACCTGGAGGAGGACAAGGGATTACCTCCTCACCGGGCACTCATGAGTCGTCTTCCATGGGTGGAAGTACTCCATCTTGACGATGAAGATGCACCTCGGCGGGCTTGATAATGGACGCGTGCCAGGCACCATTGGTGATGCGGGTGCCCACACCTTTCTTCTTCCCAGCACCGGTGGCGCTGGTGCCCACGGTGATGGTACCGCCCTTCTTCTTGGTGGCGGCAATGGCGGCCGCAGATCAAGCGGCGGTGCCTCCCTTCTTCTTAGCCATCCTTCGGTGGTGGTGCGAACGCAGGAAGTAACTAGGGAAGACACGGAGATGGTCCAGTGCCACGAAGAGGAAGTGCACAAGGAAGCAGAGAGAGCGGCAATGGCGAAGGAGGCACGAGCATGAACAGATGGGGAAATTTACCACAGCAACGCTGCTACTTAACCCCTTCACGGATGCCATCCAATGGCCACCAGAAACCCTACTGGACGCATGGTGCACATCGCCATCGACACGTGGAGAAGCTGAACCACGAACCGTCCCCCCACTATTCCCATTACGCGCGGAAATCGGGGAGACGCGATTAAAACGGAGGATTACGCACGCCCAGTCAAATCAAAGTCAGAAAGTGGGACCCACCGCTTGTCACGTCCCGTCAAAATTGCTCAAGCGGGCAAATGAGGTCATCACATCGGCAGCACTGATGTCATCGATACCAGCAGAAGAAACTCTTTGACTACTTAGTCCTTGCTCGAGTCTTCGACTCAACCAAGCACTTGGGGGCTACTCCCGTAGGGAGCGCTGGTTACGCACCCTACGATTATCTTTATGTAGGTATATGAACATTCAAGACAAACCAATCACTCGAATCTACGATTCGATTGCGAATTATGGGTTACGCCCATAGGGAGCGTTGGAAGCAATCCGACTGAAACAAGCAACAAAAGATGACAACAGTCGCAAAAGGTCTTTAGTCCCCGCTCGAGTCTTCGACTCAACCAGGCACTCGGGGGTTACTCCCATAGGGAGCGCTGGTCGCGCACCCTATGATTATTTGTACATCGTACTATGAGTTGACAACATCCACACTCAAATGCTATGGCGACTCTGCCTCATACTTTCCCTACAAAGAGACTGCGTCTCCTGGGTCACCCAAATCATCTCCGTGATGACAAAAAATTCGGATGCCGCGCTTGCAGCATGAAGATAAGATCTGAATAAGGCCTGGCAACGCATCTTCTACGCACTCCCAGAAACATATCCGTGCATGAAGGTACAATGAACATGCCTTGACGGACGCATCGAGTGCTCACACTTATACACTGGAATTCGACTCCTATAAGACCTCCGTGGCCTGAGTCGAATTACGCCGGCACTTTTCCGAATTCGAGTCCGGGGACTAGAGTTTGAGTAGATTGTGTTGTTTTGCCCTAAGGCAGTTAACTGATACCGATACATCGGCTAAATTAGGCACGTATACCAATAATCCCTATGACACAAACAGAACACTTGAAAAAATGCTCAGCCATGCACTCGAAAGGCTTCATAAAGTCTCCAGTCGAATCTACGATTCCACTGGACACTCGGGGGCTACTGACATGGGTATACCTTACAGGTACTCGAGTATGGAATATACGGTCCAGATAGGATAGAAGCCCACGGCGTTGCCAAGGCCCAATAAGGAATTCGAGTGGCCCACGGACTCTCGATTGCTTGGGAGACAAGAAGAAGCTTAAGATAGAAAGTTCAAAGGGAAAACCCTAATCTGTAACTGACTTGACCTGCTACCCGAGATCTAGCCTATCTATATAAAGGCTAGGAGGGCGCGGCGAGGAGGATAATCACAACCCTAGTTTTCTACAACTCTCGCCAGATTGCATCTGCGCCCCTGTAATCTTCGATTCCTTCGTTAATTCCAAGAGCAGACAAGCAGGAGTAGGGACCTCTACGAGGCCTGAACCTGGGTAAAACTTGCGTCCCTGTGTGCTTGTTTTCTAGTCGATTGATGCCTCCAGTGCTCCCTCCTTCTCCAAAACCCAAGTTCATAACAATGGGCATTGATGAGTTTAACCCTCGTCAATCCCAGTTTCATCTTGAGGATCTACCAACGTATCATCTTCTTGACTTGCTTCAAGCAAGGATTTTTCCTTCCACTCCTTTTCAGCTTCGTATTCCGGTGGTCCTAAGGATCCTGTGACAATTGCACCCCTTGTTGTGACAACATTAGTAGAAACGGGAATATCTTTACCATCACGGAGAAAAATTTGATAACCATATGCTATTTCTTCACACTGGGTTTCAATCATACTAAGATACTTATGAAATAGTTTAATTTATTAGCCAATCTCATCATAATTTTCAGCGAGTTCTGCCAAAATATTTTTTGTGTTTTTGGAAATGCTTATGCAAGTTATTATGAGATTTTACTTGTCGATGTTTTAATTCTTGAAAAACTTTTATAGTTTCATCTTCTTCAGTTAAGACTTATAACAAATCCTCTTTATTTTCTTTAGCGAGTTCAGAAGGTATACTTTTTTCTTTCATAGTTTTACGTACCTCAGTCATAACATCAGGAGTTATCCGAACCATCCCCTTTTCTGGCTTAATGCCAAAATCAGGATTATATAAAGAATCATTCTTAGCCCTAGTAGACATTAATTCCAAACACTCTTTAATAGTCAAGGTATTTATTGATCCTCCTACTTAGAAGTCAAGCAGTTCTCTACATTGAGGATTGAGACCATGGTAAAATAAATGGCAAATTGTTAGTTCAGAATAGCCATGATTAGGAATACTATTGATCATTCCAACGAATCTTTCCCAGCCTTGTGGGTAATTTTCTCCCACTTTCTGACTAAAGTTGCCTATGTTCTTTCTTAGTTTAGTTACCTTTTTAAAAGGAAGAAACCTGTTTATGAATTTAGTAATGCAGTTTTCCCAACATTTAATGTAATGGCGAGGGAGAGAATATAACCAGTCTAGTGCTTTACCTTTAAGAGACCATCGAAATAATTTAAGACGAGAGAAGTCTCTTGGCAAACCTTTTGGTCCAAACGATGTTATCACATCGTCAAGCTCTCTTATATGCCTTCCTGGATCTTCATCTTCCCTTCCACTAAAAGCTTTTTCCTGCAAAATTTTAATAATTCAACCATCAAATCGATATTCTCTAACTCCAGGATTAGGGAACTCTATTGATTGTTTAAGAAATTCAGAACTTGGAGCACTCTATTCCCTGAGAGTTTTCTCAGGTTTCAGAGGAGCCATATAGGTGGTCGTTAAACCGTCTGTGAGCTCCCCTCACGTGCTTCCAAAGTGGGACTTGCTTGTTTTCCCCAGAATATTGTATTTATCTAGTTAAATCCTTTTGTTGGCGTCCAGAACCTGAAACTCACATTAAAATCCAAGTTTTCTTCACTACCGAAGTATTAGCATTAGGTAAAGCCAGAAAACAATCAAATCTAGGAGAAAACCATCGATCAAAGCCATAAATAATGTGTCGAATCCCGCAGCTATCACATACACAAAGATGTTATCATGTGATGATAAAGTATTAATGTCAATCAAGGTGACATTAGTAAGTTGCAAAGGATTTGGGATTGTAAAGTACAGGACCAAGACTCAACCTCTTCCATGAGAAAGCATGTTCAGGGTACCGGGAAATATGGTGCCAATGATTAAGAACAAATGTAGCTAGTTTATTTGTACTCTAGTGCAAGTGCGAGACTATTGGAAATATGCCCTAAAGACAAATAATAATAAGGATTATTATCATATTTCATAAAGTTTATGATTAAGTTTTATATCACGCTATAACTGTATTGAAAGGAAACATCAATACACGTGTGATATATAAACAACCAGGGGTTCCCAGTGAAACTCTAGTCACTGGTTCATTGGTCAACAAATGATCAAGGTTTCCTAATCATGTGGCATTTATGCCAGTTGGAAATGGACTCAACTCATTCTGAGAATGAGATGATGAACCAATACCCAACCTAAACATCATGACCCGATCATGTCACGAAGTTCAAGTTATGATGATTAGAATGGATTCTCGTAGACTATTCCTTAGATAGTGAGGCTATATCAATCACTGACTCCCGAGAGTGCCTAGATAGCATAAAGCGTCACTTGGTAACATAGTGATTATAAAGGTGTGTTCAGGTACTCAGTGTTGGGTTCGCAGCACAGAAAACAAAAAAAATCCCATGAAGAGAACTATATTCCAAGATCTATCTAGTAGATACAAAGCAACAAGTGGATATACATCCATGGAGAACTTACCATCGAAGACAACAGAGTTTTGTTAACGAGTTGGAACTCGTGGATGATGTAGTCGTACGCTTGCCGATCTCAAGATCATGTGGAAGTCCGAGCGCCGCAAATCAGCAGCGCATCCGTCCTCGCACACACGTTCAAGCCACCGGACAACCTCCACCTCCTCGCTCCAGCGAATCAGCGGAAGCAGCAACTCCTTCCAGATGCAAGGCCACCGGGAACATGTATCTCGCTAATCCGAGACCATGGGGAAATATCTAGAGGGGGAGAGAGATCCTTCACGAGGAGGTGTGCCTTGTGAGGGAGGAGAGGGGGCCTTTTATAGGAGAGGAGGGCTCCTCCCCTACCATGGCCGATGGCCAAGGAGGGTGCCCCCACCTCTTCCTTATTCATGTGGTGGAAGCTCCACTCACATCAATTTTGACTCCACCCAAAAGTCCACTCACATGCATTAAATTTCCACCAAATTTAATGCAACTCTCAATTAATAAAACTCTTTTATTTATTTTATTCAGAATTTTGTTAATTACTTTAATTAACAAACATTCACATAAAACCCCTTGCAACCTTTCAATATCACATGCAGAACCACTTTCTGCAATTTCACCCAAAACAATTCCGGTTTCTATCGAAACAATTTCCTATGCTTTGCAATCCTTTCGTCTGAAACATATGTGCTCCTAAATGGTGTCCGGAAACCCTTAAGTGTGTCACCCTATGGTTCATAAATAATGCATACATGATTGAGACTCCTCTCAGATCAATAATCAGAAGCGGGACCTGGAGATCCATACTGACTCCTGCACATTCAACGATGACTTTTGTGATCATGAGAACCTTCAACACTAGTAATTTAATCCCTTTATCTCATGATATAATACATGTCTGAGATTCGATCATCGGTATCCAAATACCTAGTTTGATCTCGTTACCAACATGCACTCATTTCTCGTTCTCGTGATATAACATTCTAGTGATCACATCACTTGCTTGCAAGCTATCTTAATGTGATATCACCGAGAGGGCCTAGAGTATATCTATCCATCATCGGGATTGAAAAATTCCACTCTTGATCCATGAGCCTCAACAAAAAACCTTCATAGCACTGAACCCACCTTTATAGTCACCCTGTTATGGTGTGACGTTTGATGTTATCAAGATACTCTTCCGGTGTTAGCAATTAACATGATCTCATGGTCTAAGGACTAAGATTACTTCGTATGATGTTATAGAAATATAAACATAATGACTTTGATCGTAATGCTATACTTCGGATGAATGTTCATCACATCATTTCACAATTGTTGTGATCTCATTATTAACAACATCCAATGTCCATGATCAGGAAACTTTGATCATCTTGTTAATCAACGAGCTAGTCTATAAGAGAGGCATAACTAGGAACCCTTTTTTTTCTTAAACACACATGTATTGACGTTTCCTATCAATAAAATTATAGCATGCAAAATAAACATCTATCATATACAAGGAATACATAATAACAACTTTATTATTGCCTCTCAGGGCATATTTCCTTCAGTCTCCCACTTGCACTAGAGACAATAATCTAGTTTACATAGTGATAGATCTAACACCCATGGAGCTCTGGTGTTGATGATGTTTTTCCCTAGGGAGAACTTTAGTCAATGGATCTGCTACATTTAGGTCCGTGTGTACTTTACAAATCTTTATATCTCCATCCTTGACATGCTCGCGGATGGAGTGAAACCGGCGCTTAATATGCTTGGAATTCTTGTGAGACCTTGGTTCCTTGGCGTTGGCTATGGCTCCATTGTTGTCACAATAGATCACCATTGTGTCCAATGCACTAGGAACCACACCTAGTTCCGTTATGAACTCCTTCATCCAAACCGCTTCATGCGCCGCTGATACATTGCAAATGTATCTATAATTTTTGATGTTCCATGCTTGGTTTTATCTACTTTCTTGTGTTTTGTCCACACTTTGGAGTACTTTTCATATGATTTCTTGGACTAACCTATTAACAAGAGCCATAGTGCCAGCTGCCTGTTTTCTGCTGTTTTTGGTTTCAGGAAGTCAGAAAATGAATATTCTCGGAATTGGACGGGACAAAAGCCAAACTCAATATTTCACCGGGGGAACACGGAGCCAAAAGACGAGACGGAGAGGGGCCAGGGCCAGCCACACCATAGGGTGGCGTGGGTCCCCCTTGTCCGCGCCACCAGGTGGTGTGGGCCCCTCCGGCCTCCACCGACCTTGCCTCTTTGCCTATAAGAAGCCTCCCGATGCTTAAACCCTAGGTCATCAAGCCTCCAGCCACGAAAAGGTCCGCAGCGCCGCCGCCACCGAAGGGGAGATTCAGGGGACAGAAGTCTCTGTTCCGGCACCCTGCCGGGACAGGGGAGTGCCCCCGGAGCCATCTCCATCCATCTCCACCACCATCTCCATCACCGTTGCTGATTCCCATGATGAGGAGGGAGTAATTCTCTCTAGAGGCTAAGGGTTCTATCAGTAGCTATGTGTTCATCTCTCTCTCTATGCATGATCATATTGTGATCATGAGCTTTGTAATCAAGTAGATCTACCTTGCTAGTCAAGTGCTTTATTAGATCTCTGCTCTCCCCATGTGTGTGAAAGTGACAGCGTGCACACCATGGTGGCACTTATGCTAGAGATTACAAATACTTGTTTTGAGTTATATTTGGAGTTGGATGTTTATCTAGATGTGGAAAGATAAACTTTGAGGAGTGTTGTTATAGCCCTACCATCGATAAGAGTGTCCAACCGGAGAGTAGTTCAGTGTAGTATCATAAAGAAGAATATATTTATATGAGAGTGTTCACTAGTGAAAGTATGATCCCTAGGCCTTGTTTCTAAGCACTGAAACACCGTTTGCTATTAGATCTATTACATGTTTGCTTGCTTGCATCTTTATTTCAGTTTTCCTTTAGTCTCTTCCACGCCATCAAGCTATTTTCTTGCACCATTACAACTTATAATTATCCATACCACTTGTATTTCACTATCTCTTCGCCGAACTAGTGCACCTATACACCTGACAAGTGTATTGGGTGTGTTGGGGACACAAGAGACTTCTTGTATCTTGATTGCAGGGTTGCTTGAGAGGGATACCTTTGACCACTTCCTCCGTGAGTTCAATAAACCTTGGGTGATCCACTTAAGGGAAACTTGCTGCTGTTCTACAAACCTCTGCACTTGGAGGCCCAACAACTGTCTACAAGAATAGAAGTGCGTAGACATCAAGCTATTTTCTGGCGCCGTTGCCGGGGTGGTAAGGTAAAAGGTACTCACATCCTCCGGTGTGAGTGCTCGAAGTTATTTCCTTTTGATTCTGCAATTTTGTCTTTTTGTTTCTTGTTTTCACTAGTTAGGCTTAATGGAAAACAACAAAAAAAATTAAAGAGCTTTTTAGTATTTTTCCTAAGTTAGAACTTGAATTGTCTGAAAAGAAAATTAAAAAACCCATGGAACTTTCTTTGCATGCTAATAACAATGTTATTAGTATAAATCTTTTGAACACCTTTGTTACTAATGCTATGGAGAAAATTTGCTCTAATGATACTTTATCTCCCATATGTGGTAATTCTAATTGTGATATTTTAAATCCACATACTGAAAGAATCTCTTTTAAAATACCAATAAAAATTGTTGAACGTGTTATAAACAACTATTATGTTGGAGATGGAACTGTCCATCCCGGTGATCATTTGCTCTTTATACACGAATTATGCAGGTTGTTCAAGTGTGCAGGTATTACAACAGATCAAGTTAATAAGAAGTTATTCTGATTATCACTGAAAGGAAGAGCTGAATAATGGTATAAGCTGTTGAAGAATGGTCAAGCACTTGAATGTGAGGAAATAGTATCTCTCTTTTACTCTAAATTTTATCCTCCTCATGAAGTTCATAAATATAGGAATTACATTTATAATTTTCATCCACATGATGGAGAAAGTATTGCCCAAGCATGGGGGAGATTGAAGTCACTAATGCTCAAATGTCCCATTCATGAGCTCCCCAGTAATATTGTTATTAATAATTTCTATGCAAGGATTTCAGGACATTACAAGGACTATCTAGATACTTGTTTAGAGGGATCCTTCACAAGTAAGGAGGTCAAAGCTAAGTGGGATCTTCTTGAAACAATTCAAAGCAATACCGAAGATTGGGATAACAACAAAGGTAAAGAACCAGGTATAAACTATGAGTATGATTGCATTAAGTCTTTCGCTAAAACTGCTGATTTTCAAGATCTTAGTGCTAAATATGGTCTTGATCCTCAAATTCTTGTTGATTGTAATAGAACCTTTGCTTCTCATATTAATGCTCCTAAAGAAAAATGGGACATGTATCATGAGCCTTTTAAACACACTTGCATGGAAAATCAAATTGTTATTAATGATAACAATAAACATGCTCAAACCTCTGAAAGTAATATTTCTTATAAGCATGTTAATTTTTGTGGAATACATAGATCTTGTGAGAATAATCAAATTGAATAAGAATATTGTATCACCCATAGGAATGAAAAAACTAGAATGTGGTATAGGGCTTTAAATGATCTTAGTAAAAAAATTGTGCCCTTTATCCTTTTATTTGTGAACTTTGCTTCGAAGTGGGTCATTTCAATTTTCAATGCTTAGGCCATAATAATAGCCCTTCTAATCCAATGAGTACTGCAATTTTGTATTGTGATAACATGATCACTCCTAATCAGCATGATGAACTTACATTATTTTTGGGGTGTGAAGAGTTATCAAGAAAAACCTCTTTGGTAGATATGGGTGCTTTTGATATGAATAGTGTCCTGCATGGTTGTCATCTTTATTGTGTTGATAATTGCCACACAAATACTTACATACAAAATATTATAGAAGATGAGATTTTACTAAAATATGATAGGACTAATATGTGTTTTGATATTATTAATGAAAAGAAGGAATCCTCCAAAGTTTCTTCTATTGTCTCTAACAATGAACCAGGGTATATGGAGAAGCTTCCTTTCAAGCCTCTCCCTCCTAAAGAGAAGAAGAAAAAGAAGAAGAGGAGGAGTAAAAGAAGAGAGGAAACGGTATTTTCCCCTAAGCATGTTGCTCCTATTATAGTTTTTGATGAGTCTGAACTCGATGATGTTCCTATGACTATTACCTATAGTAGTGATCATGATTGGGAAAAGCACACTACTTTTGATATTGAAAATCGCTTCGGTACCAATTCTTAAAATGATGATAATTGTTGTACTATTAGTGCTATTCATGTTCCTTCCAATGATGATATGTTTACAAATGAACACACTTGGGAAGATAACTATTCCATTGCTTATGATGATACTATACCTCCAATATATGATGATTGCAATGATGAATATGATATTTTCAGTCCACCTACTATTGAGGAGGAAGTTAATTATGATTACAATATGCCTCCTATATTTGATGATTATGGTGATGAAAATAATAATGATAGCTATTTTGTTGAATTTTCTCCCACTGCAATCAATAAGAATGACTATGTTTATGTGGGGAGTATTAATTCTTTTATGCATATGGCTCATGATAAGAATGTTTCTTGTGATAGTTATATTGTTACTTTTATTCATGATGCTACTGAAAGTTATTATGAGAGAGGTAAACATGGTTTTATGTGTCTCAACAATATTAAGTTTCCCCTCTTTATGTTGAAAGTCTTTAAGTTGCACTTGTTTTTCTTTCCTATGCTTGTTGCTTTATGGTTTCATGACTTGTTTCTTTACAAAATTCCTATGCATAGGAAGTGGGTTAGACTTAAATGTGTTTTGAATTTGCTTCTTGATGCTCTCTTTTACTTCAATTCATATTTCCTGTGTGAGCATCTTCTCAAACTATCATGCCTAACTTAAAGACGTTAAAGAAAAGTACTTATTGGGAGATAACCCAAAAGTTTTAGATGAGTCTTGGAAGTTATTACCTCTATAATAACCGCTCCTTATCCTTTTTATTTGCTTTTTGTACCAAGAGTAACCTCTAATGAGAGAGAAGTAATGATTGGGAAAGTTGTTGTCCCGAAACAGATTTTTGTGCTTCACCATAAAAATTCGTGTAAAATATCTGTACGTCCTTTTAAGGCGTGAATTTTTGTGCTTCTGCCCCAGGTTGTTATCTAACTTTCGTTCAACACTTTTTGATTTGAGCAATAGAAGGTCTTCGAAAAAATTCGTCTTTACCTGCTGGTCTGTTTTGACAGGTTTCTGCCATTATTTGCATTTGCTTCTTGTTGGTTCCTTTTTTTTAGTTCTTTTGGGAAATTGAGCTTTTTGAGGGAAGTGATACAATGTCTTGTGTTTTAATGGAAGTTTTATTAGTTTTGGAACTGAACCTAAAGACCTATTATCTTGAGTGCACTAATGTTGCTCATAAAGATTGTGTGAAGTTTTGTATGAAGGAAAAATTTTAGGTGTATGGAAGGAATGAGTAATGAGATGAAGGATGTACTAAAGCTCAAGCTTGGGGATGCCACGTGTGTCACCCCAAGAAATATCCAAGAAGTACAAGCGTCAAAGCTTTGGGATGCCCAAGGCATCCCCTTCTTCATCAATAAAAATCCTAGGTTTCTTCCAAACACTTCATTTTTATTGTTTCATGCACAGTTGTGTTGTTCTTGGAGCGTCTTCTTTTTCATTTTCGTTTGCTTTGTTTGCTTAGTTTGCTGAATAAATTGGTTGGACCCCCTCTTTCATACATTGGTTTTCAAATAGTTTGGTTTGGTTTGGAAAAGAGTAGGAAAGTTCATGCTTAAGTGGTAAATAGAGCTTGTTTCTGACTGTGGCCTATGCTTTGTCATGCCATGCTTGATATTGTTTTGGCTTTATGCTTAGTATTCTTTGTTGTAGCATGACTTGTTATAAACAATTGAGATTTCTTAATGTGCCTTGGATGAATCATGCATTGTTTTAGCATATTAAAGCATAGTATTGTGGTATTCTCCTTTGATGCTTTATTTGGGTTGACTTGGCGCATGCTCACACCATGTTATGACTATCCAAAGTCACCATAGCCTTTATGATCCTTTAGTTTTCAACTTGTAGTATCACTTTATCCTTTGATCAATGATGTTTTGTCGCTCTGCATGATTATGGCCATTATTGCTCTCTTAGTTTGTCGCTCCCAGTCTTTTGCTAGCCTCCACAACTAGGTATGAGTTCCACTCATGCATCCAACTCCCTAAACCAAGTTATTCCAAAGAGTCCACCATACCTACCTACTATCATATGCTATTCCAAGTATGTTCATGCTTTTTTTACCTTCCGAATTAAACTTGTTATGAGAAAACTAGTGATTAAAGCTCTCATGAACTTGATGGCACACTTTACTTTTATTGCCCTTAATAAACATGAACCATTGTGTCGTCTATGTTGTATATGCTTGTTGGGGGGATACCCCCGGGTAGGGTCACTCCGGGGTATAAGGGCTGAATTTGCCGAGGTTCGGCAGGGTCAAAGCGTATGCTGGTCGGTCACCTCAAGGCAGGCCGGATCACGGAGTAACCCAGACCAGGGGGGTCGCCTAACATTGTCTCATCCGACTTAAGGAGTAAGTCGGAAGTGCTTGTCTAACTTGTATGCAGGAATAGGTGTGGCCGGATCTACTATGATCCGGGTCCCCGTTTAGCTTCTGGGAGAAGGAAGGAATCTCTCTGGTCAAAAAGAAGGTCCGGTACGCACTGCATGAGCGAAGAAAGCAAGGGCAGGACCACCGGGTCATGGCCGACAAGGGTGACGACGCCCACGTCGGCTGACACAGGCGCCGCAGAGGCTTACGTAGCTAAAGCATGTATGACGCGGGGGGAAAGCACCCCGGTCGGGTTACCACTTTGGGAGGAGGCATATTCTTAGGAATATGCCTTCACGTATGCCCTAGGCAGGGACCGAGTCTCCTCTATATAAGGGGGGCTAGGGTTCTTGTAGAAGGGGTTGGTTTTGAGCTCTAGTGGGTTGAGTTTTCTTGGATACCAATCTGGCTAGGGTTTTAGAAGTGAACTGTGGGTGAGAGTAAGAGAGCTCCTTCTTCCTCCTCTCGCCAATACAGCTCAAGGAGCACTTGTAATCTCGGAAGAACAGGAATACAAACTTCTGTGTGGAGAATCACTCCACTATCCCTCCCTGGATTCCCCTAGCGTGTATTAGTCCCCACCTTTAGCCTATCCATGGCATCTGCCGTGACACCACCACGACAGTTGGCGCCCACCGTGGGGCTAGCGGCGCTAGCAGGGGTGAAGATCCGGATGGGAAACCTCATCGGCACCGGCGAACGCATCGTCTCCGGGCTCGTTCAGCGCTTTGGAGCGCTGGATTTCGTCAGCGACAACGCTGGCTGCTTCGGCACGCGCCCACTTCCGCGCAACGGCCTCTTCGTCAAGTTGGGTGCGCACAAGGTCTACGTTGATGTGGACGTATCATGCGTTCATCTGCGTCGCGTCGTCGATGCGGGAGAACCACCCCTCACTGTGGCTCGCGGGGCGCGTATCGCTCGCCCCCCGGACCATGCGGAGGTGATGATGACTGCGTCAGGTGCGGGCGCAAGCAAGGATCCAGCACCGGACCCGGAGGTAACACCGGGTCCGGGGTGCCTGAGAACATACTGAGAGAAGCTATGGCTAGCTTGGCTAACCTGGTAGCAGCAGTAGAAGATCCGACTCGGGCACAGGCCGAGCTGGAGGAAACTAGGCAAAAGATACTAGAGGGCGCAAATAAAATAGCAGCGGCTCAGCAGTCGTTGAACATGACGCTACGCGAGTACTCAAAGGCAAACAAAGTTGACACGGTAAGAGTAAAAGGGAGAAATCTCATGAGTGAGATGAATAGAGAAGGCGATACTAGGATCGAAGAATCAGAGAACTATCTGTCCGTTGGGCTGCCGAGCTACAGCACCCCGGCAAAGAACCTCAGAGCAGCCGACGCGGCTGCATCCGAGTTGGAGGGTCTGACGGGTGAGACCTGTCAAAGACAACAAGATAGGGTTAACGAGCTGGTTCGGATCGCGAACAGGCAGAACAAGGAGCTGCTCAGAGGTAACCCGGAGAGAGCTGGAGCTTCCAAGATCGTCCATTCGATGATGGGTAACCCGGAGAAATCCGCTAGAGCCGCATCGTCACCTCATGCTGGCCCAAGGAGAGAAGAGGTAGTAACCTCGGCCAGACAAAACAAACAGATCGTCCCGTACGACCCGACGCGTGCGGGAAAAGAAAAGGAAACACGGAAAAATGATGATCGACGGAGTGTGAGCCGAGGTGAAGCTGGCGGAGGTAACCACGACCAAGGCAATGCCAGTCAAGGGAACGCTGGCAACGGCAATGCCGAACAACGAAACTCGGCAGGAGCAGGTCAACCGCAGCAGGGGAATATACCAAGGCAAGAGCAAAGTGCCGGCCGAGGTATGCAACAGAGAGATGCGCAACGAGAGCAAAACTGATACAATGACGGTGATTCGGAAATGGTGAACGCGGGGTACCCCAGACCGGACTATCATGTGATAGGGTCAAGATTGGGAAACAGAGATTTAATGCCGGATGACGCTAGGCTGAAGCTGGATCGCCTGTATAGGTCGGAACAGATCGAATGTCAAGGTCCCCCGGGTCCGGCATGCTTCGGACCCCAGATCATGAAAGAGCCACCGGTACCCAACTTCTAGCTGCCCAGAGGCACGAAGACGTATGACGGCAGTACCAAGCGGGAGGATTGGCTGATAAACTATGCTACAGCTGTGAAAATTGCCACTGGCAACTTGAGATGGGATGTACGATACGTACCCCAGATGTTGGAAGGTCCGGCCAGGGTATGGCTGAATAACTTACCACCCGGAAGCATCAACTGCTGGATAGATTTTGAAGAAATGTTTATCAGCAACTTCTCAAGTACATATCAGAGGCCGAATAGACCGCAGACCTTAGCAATGTGCAAGCAGAGACCTAACGAGACGGACCGTGAATTCTTGACCCGGTGGTGTACCGTGAGAAACTCGTGTGAAGGTGTCATAGTCACAGGCCATAGCATGGTTCGCACAAGGGTGCAGATATGGCAGCGAGTTGTGGATGAAGTTGCAAAGGAAAATGCCAATTACGTTGGCAGAGATGATCCGGATTGCAGATTCGTATGCTTTGGGTGATCCAAATCAACCCAGGATCGCGTCAAACGAGTCAAACGAGTACTATCAGAGGGACGGAGCCGGGTCATCCCGGAGGAACGACTACAGAGGAAAAAGGAGAGATGATAGACCGGATCATCGTTACGGTTCGCAACAAGTTGCACCTGTGAATCAAGATCAACCCGGAGCAGGGAGCAACCAACGCTAGAAAACGGGAGGGCAATGGACTCCCAGAAACGATGGCAAGAAAACATGGACTCCGGAGCAGAAGAAAAAGTGGCAAGAAAATAAAGACCGTCCGAGGTATACTTATGAGTCGATGTTGGACCAGCCGTGTAAGTTTCACACGCCAAGTCCGAATAGCCCGGCAGGTCACACAACAAGGCAATGTGAGTGGATGCGTAAGATAGAACAAGGTGGTTTGGGGAATGCTCAGGCACCTCGGAATGAGCAACCTCGACAGGAGTTACCCTGGCAGCAATTGCTCTCCGGAGCGAACATGCAACAGCTAATGTTACCTCCCCCTCCGCCGAGGTATGACAACAATGAGAGAAGGGATGCAGTGCATCAGGTGGAAAACCAGCAACAGCCAGATCACAGATACCCCAGAAACGAGGGAAGGAATGAGTACAGAGAACACCACCAGAGCTATTGTGTGTTCACAACTGAGGAAACAGATAGGAAAAGCTTGCAGCGCCGACATATGGAGGTCAATGCGGTGATGCCTGCAGTGACGAGGTACATGCCTTGGTCGGACCAGGAAATCACCTAGAGCATCAAAGATCATCCTAAGCTTATGCCGAGTCCAGGCTCGTATGCGCTAGTGTTAGATCCGACATTCATTGGACCAAACATCAATGTGAGGTTCTCCAAGGTACTGATTGACAATGGCAGTAGCATTAACATCATCTATGCGGATACGATGCGCAAGTTGGGTATCTCGGAGAACATGCTCCAGGCTACGAGAACAACTTTCCATGGCATTGTACCGGGCATCTCTTGTGAGCCCATAGGCAAAGTCCGGGTCGACGTGCTATTCGGCACGAGGGATAACTGTCGAACTAAGAATCTGGAGTTTGAAGTGGTGAACTTGGAAAGTGCATATCACGCGTTACTCGGAAGACCAGCACTGAACAAGTTCATGGCAAGCTGTCACATTAGTTATCTGAAGATGAAGTTTCCCGGGCCAAATGGAGTGATTACCATTGCGGGAGATTTCCGACGTTCCATTGAGTGTGCATCAGCCGGATCTAACCTAGCCAAGTCACTCGTGATTGCGCAAGAGAAAAGAAAAATCCAAGAGGTGGCGGCATTAGCTTAGTCCGCACAGCAGTATATGTCGACGTTGAGTAACCCGCATGGCAGCGTTTCATTCCAACACCAAGAAGATTTCAGTTGATGACATGTTCCCGGAGCGCACCGTAACGATTGGTGCCGGGTTAACTGACAAATAGGAAAGCGAGCTCGTCAACTTCCTCCGTGAGAATCGGGATATTTTTTCTTGGTCTACACAGGACTTGCAAGGTGTTCCGAGGGAGTTGGCCAAGCACTCTTTAAACGTAAGACCCGGAGCAAGGCCGATGAAGCAACCTCTCCGCCGCTTCGCCGAGGATAGGAGAAAAGTCATTGGTGACAAGATAGCTCGGTTGCTAGCAGCTGTATTTATCATGGAGGTGTTGTATCCGGATTGGCTCTCTAATCCGGTGCTGGTAGAAAAGAAGAACGACGATCCAAACGTGGTAGTGGTTTGGCATATGTGTATCGATTACACGAACCTAAACAAGGCGTGTCCAAAAGATCCATTTCCACTGCCGAGGATAGATCAGGTCATAGACTCAACCGCGGGATGTGAACTGTTGTCATTTACTGATGCTTATTCTGGCTTCCACCAGATACCTCTAAACCCGGATGATCAAATAAAGACTGCGTTTATTACCCCGTACGGGGTTATTGCTATCGCACTATGACGTTCGGTTTATGTAATGCAGGTGCAACGTACAAAAGATGTATGCAAAAATGTTTGCACGACCAAATAGGGCAAAACGTACAAGTATACGTGGATGATGTGGTTATCAAGACCAAGGAAAGCAAAACGCTCCTTGACGACATAAGGCAAACATTCGCGAACTTGAGAAGGTTCCGAATGAAGCTTAACCCAGAGAAATGTACCTTCGGTGTCCCAGCTGGAAAATTACTCGGATTTCTCGTCTCTAGCCGAGGTATCGAAGTTAATCCAACTAAGATCCGAGCCATCGAACGAATGGAGCTGCCGAAGTGTCTTAACGATGTCCAGAAGTTCACTGGGTGCCTGGCATCGTTGAGTCGGTTTGTATGTCGGTTGGGAGAAAAGGCACTGCCCCTCTACCAACTCATGAAAAAGTCGGATAAGTTCGTTTGGACGCCACAGGCCGATGAAGCCTTTGCCCACTTAAAAAAGATGTTGGCCACTGCACCAGTGTTAGCTTCTCCACTATCAAAGGAGCCAATGTTGCTCTACATAGCCGCAACCAACCGAGTTGTAAGTGCAGTGATTGTAATGGAGCGTAATGAAGAGGGTAAGTCGGTGCAGAGGCCAGTATATTACTTGAGCGAGGTATTGTCTGCCTCAAAACAGAACTACCCGCACTTTCAAAAGGTGGCATATGGTGTCTATATGGCGGCAAAGAAGTTAAAGCATTACTTTGAGGAGTACCCCATCAAAGTGATATGTGAAGCCCCCATATCCGAGATAATGGGTAACAAGGATGCGAGTGGCAGAATCGCAAAATGGGAAATTGAGCTAGCCCCTTATGCACCCCAATATGATAGAAGAGAAGCGATCAAGTCTCAGGCTGTGGCGGACTTTTTTGTGGATTGGGCCGAGGTGCAATACGAACCACCGCCACTAGATCCGAACTACTGGAGGATGCACTTTGACGGGTCGAAAACCAAAACCGGATTAGGCGCCGAGGTTGTGCTTACCTCACCAAAGAAGGACCAGCTAAAATACGTCTTGCAGATCCATTTCGTGACGTCGAACAATGTCGCTGAGTACGAGCCTCTTGTGCATGGGCTCAAAGTAGCAAAAGAGATTGGCATACGTCAGATAATATGCTTTGGCGACTTGGATCTGGTAGTGCAGCAAGTGTCCGGAGTGTGGGACGCCCTGGATCCGAACATGGCACTGTACAAGTTTCATGTGCAGAAGATATCTGGTTACTTTGAGGGGTGTGAATTTCACCATGTACCCCGAGTGGAAAACGAGGCTGCCGACATGCTATCAAAGCTCGGATCTACCCGACAGGCAATTCCACCGGGTGTAGCATTGGAGAACCTCAAAAAACCATCTATCAGGCCGTCCCCAGGAACTGACTCGATCTATGTCCCGGAAAATACGAAATCCGGAGCTGAGCCCATGGACATTGACACGGGAGGTAGTACGGGACACCCGGGGACTGCATCAGCAAATCCGGGGACTGCCTCATTAGACCCAGGGAATACCTCGCTAGACCCGGGGACTACTCAGCGTGATCCGGCTGAAGTTATGTCGGTGGATCAGATGGAAATTGATGAGGACGTATTCCCTTCACGAGCGATACCAGCTTGGGCACTGCCAATATTCCAATTCTTGAAAGATGGAACGTTACCCGCTGAGGAGGTGTTAGCCAGGCAAACTCGGGGGAGAGCCAAAGCATACACAATCATCAATTCCGAGTTGTACAAACGGAGTGTAACCAACGTCCTCCAGCGATGTGTTGACCCGGAAGAAGGGCTTGACATCCTCCGAGATATACACCAAGGAGAATGCGGGCATCATGCCTCATCCCGAGCCCTAGTGGCAAAATCATTCCGGCATGGTTTCTACTGGCCAAGTGCCTTAGAACAAGCGGAAGATCTGGTGAGAAAATGTAATGGTTGTCAAAGGTACGCCACCAAGACACATATGCCTGTGTCGGAACTCAAGACCATACCAATTACATGGCCATTTGCTGTATGGTGCTTGGATATGGTTGGCCCGTTCAAACCAGCGAGAGGGAACATGACACACATTTTGGTCATGGTGGACAAGTTTACAAATTGGATTGAAGTGAAACCTATAAGAAAATGTGATGGAGCTACGGCCGTGACATTTCTCAAAGACATCATCTTGAGATACGGTTATCCACACAGTATTATAACTGATAATGGAACAAATTTTGCTGAAGGAGCGTTTGCGCGATTCTGCCGGGATAAGAAGATCCGGCTGGACGTAGCCTCGGTAGCCCACCTCGCATCGAACGGACAAGTGGAAAGATCCAACGTATTAGTTTTATCCGGGATAAAACCCCGGCTCATTGAGCCGTTGCAAAGATCGGCGGGGTGCTGGATAGAAGAACTACCAGCGGTACTATGGAGTTTAAGAACAACTCTGAATCGATCAACAGGCTATACGCCATTTTTTCTGGTATATGGGGCAGAAGCTGTATTACCAGCTGACATAGAGCACGATTCGCCTAGAGTCACACAATACACAGAAGCCGAAGTGCAAGAAGCCCGGCAGAATGATGTTGATCTGCTGGAAGAAGCGAGAGAACTGGCACTGTCTAGATCCGCCATATATCAGCAAAATCTCCGACGCTATCATAGACGGAAAGTGTGCCCCCGGGTCTTCCGGGAAGGCGATCTGGTGCTCCGGTTGGTACAACGTACTACTGGCATGCATAAATTATCCCTCCCATGGGAAGGGCCATTCAATGTGAGCAAAGCATTGCACAGTGATTCCTACTATCTTATAGATGCAAAGCCAGAGGAAAAGAACAAGGCAGACAGGTCCGGAGAGGAGTCTAAGTGACCGTGGAATGTAGCACTACTTCGTCCCTTCTACTCTTAGCTAAGAAGTGTACGTATCCGAGTTGTCTCATATGTCGGTATGTATGTCGGCAATCAGCTTATCAATGAAATAGCAGCGCCTCGAGCAGTAACTCGGGGACTGCCTTAATAATGTTTTGTTTGTTACTTCTTATGCGGTAGCTGGAATAAGTTGTTTTAATTAACCCGGATTAGTAATGTGTGAGCACCAAAAACCCAACTCTTCGACTTGCTGTTGTCCAACAAGAATTGGCTTCATGGCAAGCAAGAGAACAAGTTTGGAATTGCGTAGCACATGAAAAACGACTAAGGAAACGAATTTATTCAAGCTAACGTTTGTTTTTCGGACTAACCCTGTATTTATTTTCAAGTTATTATGCTGAATTATTTTGAGCTAAGCCTAAAAGTTTCCAAGTATTGTTAAAACAATTTTTGAACCTCGGATTCGTAAGTCGTAAAACCGAATCAAGGTAGACACGGACCGAGCCAGAGAATTGGAAGAACAAGAAAATGAAACTCGGGGACTACGCCCAAGTTAATCCGGCATAGAAACATAGTAGCAAAATATCACATATCCAGCATACAATTGCACCCGGCATACCGGGGATCTGATAAATTTTCAAGTTTTTTGAACTAAGGAGCAGCAGGAGGAGGAAGTTTGGCCTCGTCGTCACTGTTTTCAATATCTGAGGCAGCATCTTCTCCGTCCTCATCCGACCCATCTTCAACGTCCTCAACGTGCTCGTCCTCAGCGGATTCCAGAAAGCTCGGTCCTTCAACCCAGTCATGGATAGGAGAATATTCGACGAGGCTGTAGGCGCAAGCCTGGCGCCGAGCTACCCACTCCGGATCATCGGTCCATCTGGATCCGGTGCGCTGGCGTATAAGGAGGCTGAGGTCGATCTTTTCGTACCATGTGAGAATATGGTGAAGGATGGTGTCAGCTGCAGCACGCCCAGCAGACTCTCTCCACAGGTCAAGCTAGGTCTCGATTTCCAACAGCTTTTCGGCAAGGAGTTTGATCCTCTTCGGAGCGCTCTCGCTGGGCCAGAACGTGTTGAAGATCCGGACTAAAACGTCGAGGAGATCTTTGCCATAGTTCTTGATGGTTTCCATGCGAGCTGACACGCTGACCAATAGTTCCTCCATGTCTAAGGGAATACTCTCACCGTCAGAGGCGACGGGAGTACCCCTCTCTCGGCGAAATTTGGCAATAGCAGCGCTCGCAATGGGAGTACCCTCTGGAAAGTGGTCTGGAAACAAGGCAAAGGAAGAAGCTGAAGCAAAGATATACGAACTAACTCGGAGAATTACGTCGGATAAGGAAAAGGAATTTACGTGAAATATGGCTGTGGATCTGGGTTAACTCCTTGATGCAATCGTCGCGTCTCTTGCGAAGTTGTTCAAGCTCAGCAATCGCCGACCCAAGCTGGACGTCGGATTCTTTAAGTAGGTCCTAGTCCTTGGAGATCTGGAGAGTAAGGCGCTCACGCTCTTCTGTGAAGTCCTGGCCAACCTTTTGGAGTTCGGTTCGGTGCTGGGCCTTCATCTTCTCCATCTCAGCCTTGAGCTTGGCAATCTCGTTGTCCTTAGTCCGGAGGAGAGCAAGCTCGTCATCTTTCTTCTTCAGCTCGGCCTGATGCTGCCCTGCTTGTTCGAGAAAATGCAGCATCATATCAGGCACGGGCACACTATCCTCAAGCAATGCTGAAATAGTATGTTGACCCGGCAGAGCCGAGGAATGAATGTTTGCCGAGCCAAGGAGAAGAGGAAATGGAAGACACTACGAGGTCGGACAAAAGAGAACATACCCCTGATTTCCTCCAAGTTCTTCCGCATGATCTTGTTCTCAGCCTCCACCCCAGCTGCAGAAACCAAAGGAGGAGATTAGTTCGGCAGAAGAAGGTGAAGAAAAACGAAGAAGTGCCAAGGGAGAAACTTACCCCTCTTTTCATGTTCTGCAACAAGTGCAACATGTTTTGCGCGTAGCATCTTGTGGGTATCCAGCAGGCGTTGGAATTCAGCGCTCCGGCGATGGGTGGTTACCTGAAAAAAGTACAGAAGTGTAAAATTAGCTTGGTATATATTCGAAATATACAAGATCCAGGCCAAGTGGAACTTAACCCGGCTCTAGGTGTGTGCATATTCGAAGTGTACAAGATCCGGGCCAAGTGGAACTTAACCCGGCTCTAGGTGTGTGCATATTCAAAGTGTACAAGATCCGGGCCAAGTGGAACTTCACCCGGCTCTTGGTGTGTGCATATTCGAAGTGTACAAGATCCAGGCCAAGTGGAACTTAACCCGGCTCTAGGTGTGTGCATATTCGAAGTGTACAAGATCCGGTCCAAGTGGAACTTAACCCGACTCTAGGTGTGTGCATATTCGAAGTGTACAAGATCCGGGCCAAGTAGAACTTAACCCGGCTCTAGGTGTGTGCATATTCAAAGTGTACAAGATCCGGGCCAAGTGGAACTTAACCCGGCTCTAGGTGTGTGCATATTCGAAGTGTACAAGATCCGGGCCAAGTGGAACTTAACCCGGCTCTAGGTGTGTGCATATTCGAAGTTTACATGGAGCTACGTTAGTTTTCTAATGAGCATCCGGCCGAGTAACAAGCTACTCCACCGGAGGCTCGAGGACTAATGATTATTACCTACAGCATGTAAAGGAGAAACGACATACCTCCATCATTCGCCCCGCGAGGTTAATTGCCTTAGCGGCGGTATTCATCTGGGCGGAAAATTCTGCGGGGCCGAACTTTTCTGGGAGATCATCGTTGTGGACAAACTCCACCTTATTCCAGTTCATGACGAACTCGATAAGACTCGGAGGATACCGCTCGCTGGTGGGCATATGGGGTGCCACCAAGCCCTTCGCGTGCGCTTCTTTCCTCTCAATCAAGGTAAGAGTTGGGCTGGTATGCAGAACCATCTGCTGCACATCAGTTGACTCGACAGGAACATCCTTCGCTGCTGGTGATTTCTTCGGAAGCATCGACGATAGGGTTCGCTGCCCGGCCTCGACGGATGCAGACTTGGTAGTATCCGGAGCCCTTTTGCCCTTAGCTTGCTGGGAAGAAGTAACTGCGGTGGACTTCCCTTTAGAAGCTGCTGGAGTAGTTCCTCGCCGAGGTTGAGATGACTCGGACGAGGCAGAAGAACTTGGCACTGGAGCTCTTGTAGCTGGACTTGGAGTTGTTGTTGGTTTCCTTGGTGCTGGGACAGGTGCTGGTGCTGGCTTGGTTGCTGGTACTGGAGCTGCTACTGGTGCTGGTGTTGAGATAGACTCGGTGGCTGCTGGTTGCGGCGATGCCGAAGTGGTGGATGTCGTCGCCTCGGCGGGACCGACCCCTCCTGCTCTAAGGTCGCGTTCCTCTCGATGAGGTAGTGCGGAACCCGGAGCAGCCGCAGAACCCTCCGGAATAGGGCTCAGCAGACGTGACTCGTCGTCACGAGGAGGAGAAGGGCCGGATCGAAGTGGTGAAGAAATGCTTGATCCGCTCTGAGGGACCTCCACCGGAGGTCTGAAGAAGTAAATAATGTCAGAAGAGAAATAGCCATGATGCAAGGAAAAGTGAGTTGCGCAACGAAAAATGACTTACGCATCCGAGGTTTCAGCCTCCTTGGGTTTCCGAGCCCTTCGTGCCGGGGCTTTGCCTGCTCTCTTGGAGGCAGTCTTGTCTCCGGCCTTCTTTTGCCTTTTGGTGGGCTAAGAAGGTTCAGAGGAAGAACTTGATACGGCTCCACGCTTCTTCTTCGACGCCACCGGAACCGGCTCGCCCGTTGCAAGTGGGGGATCCTCGTGGATATGCCCACTGGGGTTAGCTGATGCCGGAAAGGCAAAAGAAAGAGGGACAGCCTCAACAGGTTCAATCAGGTCGACATCTGAGTCATCCTCATCATCTGGCCAATCTCTAAGAAAAGAGAATTTACCGCTGGGTCGTTTGGTAGAGTCGGTCATAGGGAGAAACATCTCCTGGTCCGGCTCCTCCTCATCCGGAATTTCTTGGTCCGGCGCCCACTTAAGGGTCGGATCTGTACCATCCTCGAGAGTTTGCTGAAGGAACAGCTGAGAAAAAGCATGAAGAACAAAGTCAAAGATACAACAAAAACCGACACACGCATTTGATCCGAAATAAGTTTGCCCCGTGAAGCTTACCGCGGGAGGGAGCCTATCACGACAGAAGTGCTCAATCCCCCACGTCCATTCGGCAGAGAAGTCCCGGTGGGTGGTGAAGAGAGCCTTGACCCGGTGAAAAATCCCCGTGTTGCTCAGCTCGAAGGAGGAGGTCCAGTTGGGGTCGCGGCTGAAACTCATGTGGCACAACTTGTGGGTGCGCTTCTGGAGGGGAGAGATTCGGTTGCGCACGAACGTGATCATAGCATCCTCGTTGCGCAATCCGAGTTTCTTCAGCTCCGCGAACCTTTTGTTAACTTGGTCGGCCAGAGCTATAGGCTTCTTGGAGACCTCCTACCAAAATTCCGGATCAGGTGGACCCGGAGCGTAGGGCAGCAACCGAATCAAGTCTTCAGTGCCCACGTTCCGGACATAGAAGAAGGTCCGGGCCCATCCTTTGCAGGAGTCAAGCCCGGTAACCCGAGGGAAAACGGAAAGTCTCTAGGGTGAGATGGAGGCAGCTCCGAATTGGGTGAGCTGCTTATCCTCCGAATCTACTTGGATGTTGGGGATGACATTGCGACGAAGGCCGAAAAACCGGATCCACAACTCCTTCGTGGGCCATAGTCCGGTATAGCCTTCGATCATAGAGGCAAAGGCAGAAAGAGAGGTGATAGCGTTGGCTGGGAGATGGTGCGGCTGCAAATGGTAGGTACTGAGCCAATCCCGGAAGAAATCGCTCACCGGCAGACCGAATCCCCGTTGGAAGTGGGATAGGAACACGACGAACTCACCCGGATGGGGTGAGGGGGCCAGTTCGGCGGAGGGGAGACGGGCGTCAACTCCGGCGGGAACGCGACGGGTCCGGTAGAGCCAGTCGAGGTCATCCTGACAGACCCACGACCCGCCCCACGCACCGCGGTCTGCCGCGGCGGCGTGCTCCTCCATTTCCTGTTCGGCGACGACGAGCTCCTCCTCCATCATCTCGTACTCACTTCCCTCACTGGCGCTAGCGGCAGCGGGGATCTGAGGCTTGGATTGGCGAGGACCCGTGGCTAAGAAGTTGCGCAGCAGTGGCTGCAAAGCAGAGGCACGGGAAAGTGTGGCGGCGGCGCTGCTGCTAGAAGCACTGGCGGCGGCGCGGTCGCAAGGAAGACGAAGGAGAAGAGGAATGGGCAGAGGGGCGCAGAGGTGGAAAAATGCTAAGGGGCGCGCCCCTCCGCTACTTAACCACCCCCTGAGATGGTTGAGTGGGATCGCGCTGCGCCAACAGGTCACACGGTGTGACTGTGTATAGCACGCCTCAGCCAATCGCAGAAGAGCCACACGGAAGGCCACAGGGCAGAAGCAATCCCATGACGTGACGCGCTGATGCGGTAAACGAGGAGGCAGGCATGACGTGACCCTCGCACGGTGATAACTGACAATTACTGCGGCGGTTACTGTGCAGGCCCTTAAAATAAGACAACGTAATGATTAGCCTCCACGTGGGTTGGCGTATGAGAGAAGGAAGCAAGGCCCGGATCAAACCATGGTAACCCGGATCGCAAATAAAAACTTAGAATGTGCAGACGGAAAGTAAAACCATGGGATCCGAGCCAAAGTGGTAACCCGACCGGCAAGTGAAAACTTGGAACGTGCGAAGGGAACGTAAATCCATATCCTCCGAGATAAAAAGCTAACCCGGAAATAAAATCCAAGGCTCGAACATAAATGAACCTAATGAGGCCTTAGCGACCAAGGCCGCTAAGACCACACCAGCTTCGGGGACTAATGTTGGGGGGATACCCCCAGGTAGGGTAAATCCGGGGTATAAGGGCCGAATTAGCCGAGGCTCGGCAGGGTCAAAGCATATGCTGGCCGGGTCACCTCAAGGCAGGCCGGATCATGGAGTAACCCGAACCAGGGGGTCGCCTAACATTGTCTCATCCGACTTAAGGAGTAAGTCGGAAGTGCTTGTCTAACTTGTATGCAGGAACAGGTGTGGTCGGATCTACTATGATCCGGGTCCCCGCTTAGCTTCTGGGAGAAGGAAGGAATCTCTCTAGTCAAAAAGAAGGTCCGGTACGCACTGCATGAGCGAAGAAAGCAAGGGCAGGACCACCGGGTCGTGGCCGACAAGGGTGACGACGCCCACGTCGGCTGACACAGGCGCCGCAGAGGCTTACGTAGCTAAAGCATGTATGACGCGGGGGAAAAGCACCCCGGTCGGGTTACCACTTTGGGAGGAGGCATATTCTTAGGAATATGCCTCTATGCCCTAGGCAGGGACCGAGTCTCCTCTATATAAGGGGGGCTAGGGTTCCTGTAGAAGGGGTTGGTTTTGAGCTCTAGTGGGTTGAGTTTTCTTGGATACCAATCTGGCTAGGGTTTTAGAAGTGAACTGTGGGTGAGAGTAAGAGAGCTCCTTCTTCCTCCTCTCGCCAATACAGCTCAAGGAGCACTTGTAATCTCGGAAGAACAGCAATACAAACTTCTATGTGGAGAATCACTCCACTATCCCTCCATGGATTCCCCTAGCGTGTATTAGTCCCCACCTTTAGCCTATCCATGGCATCTGCCGTGACACCACCACGACAATGCTTGCATTTATTTGTTGGGGATTAGCAAAACCATGCTGTTATGGGGAACACTTTCAACATTGCACTGGTACTTTGTACCTAGTTGATATCATGCTCTTTTGTCTATGGATGCCGTCGGTGTGAAATGAAAGGGGAGCTTGTAAGTCCATGTAATTATGTATATGTGTTAGAGAAACGCCTGGGCCACTGGTCTAATCCATGCTGACATGGTGGAAACCTGCAGCGTAACCATAATGAGCTATCAAATGAAGCATTCTTCTTAAAAATAGAGTCAGCTATTGAGAAAAAAAGAGAGAAAGAAAAAAAAGAGATATGAGAAAAGAGGAAAGAGAGAAAAAAGCACCATTTTCCCATGGTAAATAAGAAGATTGCTGAGATGCTCGTTGTCTGCTTGCCTTGTCATTTTGATATGGGGATTCTTCCGTATCATTGGGCAAGGGGTACCCCGTTGGCGGTTCTCTATGATACACATGTACTTACAATGACAAGAACTTACCGGTGACTAAACTTGAGTAGCATGAGGAGCGGCCCTCGTATTCAAGGGACATGAGATTTCTAACTTATACTTCGTCAAGCATGTACACCATAGTTTGTTCACTTTAACTTTAATCACTTTCAAGATGCTTATGATAGGGGCAATGAGAGTTGAAAACTATTAAGTACCATAATTTTTGGAAGCTCTTTATGAGACTTGAATCCCTACTTCCTTCTATGAAGGCCTTTCTTCCACTATATATATTGAGTCTCCACCTTGTATCTTTATGCACCTACTTTGAGAGCATAGTGGCCATTCTTAGTTCTATGTGCATTGTCCCAAGACTTGTTGATTGATTCATAACTTTGATATTGCTTGTTTTTAAACTATTTGTATCTAGTCACTCTTATCAACTTTGAAGGTGTCCTATGCATTTATATTTGCTACTCTATGAGGGACAAGCTGAATGCCATTATGCTATGTTTTCTTTATGTGAAACAAACAAATGTCTTGCAAAGCATTGTTATTCATGAATCTTTTGTTTGTGCCTTTTCATGTTGCAACTTAGTTGCTTTGTCTTATTGCTAGAACTTTGTCTTTCATGTTATGATTGAAGTACTATGATCTCAGCTATCAATGTTTTACAAATAGTTTGATCAAGTTTATGATGGTGCATGTCACCTCAAAAATTATTCTTTCTTTTTATCACTTACCTACTCGAGGACGAGCAGAAGTTAAGCTTGGGGATGTTGATACATTGCAAATTTATCTATAATTTTTGATGTTCCATGCTTGGTTTTATCTACTTTCTTGTGTTTTGTCCACACTTTGGAGTACTTTTCATATGATTTCTTGGACTAACCTATTAACAAGAGCCACAATGCCAGCTGCATGTTTTCTGCTGTTTTTGGTTTCAGGAAGTCGGAAAATGAATATTCTCGGAATTGGACGGGACAAAAGCCAAAGTCAATATTTCACCGGGGGGAACACGGAGCCAGAAGACGAGACGGAGAGGGGCCAGGGGCCAGCCACACCATAGGGTGGCACGGGTCCCCCTTGGTCGCGCCACCAGGTGGTGTGGGCCTCCGGCCTCCACCGACCTTGCCTCTTTGCCTATAAGAAGCCTCCCGATGCATAAACCCTAGGTCATCAAGCCTCCAGCCATGAAAAGTTCCACAGCGCCGCCGCCACCAAAGGGGAGATTCGGGGGACAGAAGTCTCTGTTCCGGCACCCTGCCAAGACGGGGAAGTGCCCCTGGAGCCATCTCCATCGATCTCCACCACCATCTCCATCATTGTTGCTGATTCCCATGATGAGGATGGAGTAGTTATCTCTCGATACTAAGAGTTCTACCGGTAGCTATGTGTTCATATCTCTCTCTATGCATGATCATATTGTGATCGTGAGCTTTGTAATTAAGTAGATTTACCTTGCTACTCAAGTGCTTTATTAGATCTCTTCTCTCCCCATGTGTGTGAAAGTGACAGCGTGCACACCATAGTGGCACTTAGGCTAGAGAGTACAAATACTTGTTATGAGTTATATTTGGAGTTGGATGTCTTTATGAAATTGTGGTGTTTGTTGGACCCATCTAGTACTCAAGGTGACAATGTGGGGTTATCTAGATGTGGAAAGATGAACTTTGAGGTGTGTTGTTATAGCCCTACCATGGATTAGAGTGTCCAACCGGAGAGTAGTTCAACGTAGTATCATAAAGAAGAATATATTTATATGAGAGTGTTCACTAGAGAAAGTATGATCCCTAGGCCTTGTTTCTAAGCACTGAAACATCGTTTGCTATTAGATCTATTACATGTTTGATTGCTTACATCTTTATTTCAGTTTTCCTTTAGTCTCTTCCACGCCATCAAGCTATTTTCTTGCACCGTTACAACTTATAATTATCCATAACACTTGTATTTCACTATCTCTTCGCCGAACTAGTGCACCTATACACCTGACAAGTGTATTGGGTGTGTTGGGGACACAAGAGACTTCTTGTATCTTGATTGCAGGGTTGCTTGAGAGGGATACCTTTGACCACTTCCTCCCTGAGTTCGATAAACCTTGGGTGATCAACTTAAGGGAAACTTGCTGCTTTTATACAAACCTCTGCACTTGGAGGCCCAACAACTGTCTACAAGAATAGAAGTGCGTAGACATCTGCCGCTTCTGAAGCAGCAACATATTCCGCCTCCGCCGTTGATCCAGCCACCACAGGTTGTTTGGAACTCCTCCCACTAACTGCTGCTCCGTTCAAGAGAAATACGTATCCGGTTTGAGACTTAGAGTCATCCAGATCGGTGTCAAAGCTAGCATCGACATAACACTTAGCGACTAGCTCTTCTTCACCTCCGTATACAAGAAACATATCCTTAGTTCTTCTTAAGTACTTAAGGATATTCTTGACCGTTATCCGGTGTTCCGAACCTGGATCAGATTGGTACCTACTAGTCAAACTAATAGCATGTGCCACATCCGGTCTTGTACATAGCATGGCGTACATTATAGAGCCTATGGCTGAGGCATAGGGGATCTTATCCATTATCTCTCTTTCTTCCGCCGTAGCCGGACTTTGAGTCTTACTCAATGTCTTTCCTTGTAACATAGGTAAGAACCCCTTCTTACTTCCATCCATATTAAACTTCTTTAATATCTTATCAAGGTATGTACTCTGCAATAGCCCAACTAGGCGTCTTGATCTATCTCTATAGATTTTAATGCCTAATATATATGAAGCTTCACCAAGGTCCTTCATCGAAAATTTGTTGTTTAGATAACTTTTAACACTGTTTAAAAGATCTATATCATTTCCAATCAATAATATGTCATCCACATATAATATCAGAAATGCCGCATTGCTCCACTCACTTTCTTATAAATACAAGCCTCTCGATAAGTTTGGACAAATCCAAACTCTTTGATCACCTCATCGAAGCGGAAATTCCAACTCCGGGATGCTTGCTTCAGTCCATAGATGGATCGCTGAAGCTTGCATACCTTATCAGCATCCTTAGGATCGACAAAACCCTTAGGTTGTATCATATACAGCTCTTCTTCAATATTACCATTGAGGAATGCAGTTTTGACATCCATCTGCCATATTTCATAATCGAAATATGCAGCAATTGCTAACATAATCCTAACCGACTTTAGCATCGCTATGGGAGAGAATGTCTCATCGTAGTCAACTCCTTGAATTTGTCAAAACCCCTTTGCGACAAGTCGAGCTTTATAGATGGTCACATTACCATCAGCATCAGTTTTTCTTTTGAAAATCCATTTATTCTCAACGGCCTTTCGATCGTGAGGTAAGTCCACCAAGGTCCAAACCTGGTTTTCGTACATGGATTCCATCTCGGATTTCATGGCTTCTAGCCATTTGTTGGAATCCAGGCTCATCATCGCTTCTTCATACGTCCCAGGGTCATCTATTTCATCAATCATGAAATTCATAACATGATTGTCGTACAGTTCAGGAGCTGCACGTGTCCTGCTTGACCTGCGAGGTTCAGTAGTATCCTCTTTTGGAGTTTCATGATCATTATCATTAGCTCTCTCTTCATCAGGTGAAGTCAACTCCGAAACAACTTCCAGTGCTGCGCCACTCGCCATTTAAATGAAGAGAAGGTTCAATAACCTCTTCGAGCTCTACCTTCCGACTACTCACACCTTTCGCGAGAAACTCCTTCTCAAGAAAGGATCCATTCTTGGCAACAAAAATCTTGCCCACGGATCTATGATAGAAGGTATACCCAATCGTTTCCTTAGGGTATCTTATGAAGACGCATTTTTTCGCTTTGGGTTCGAGTTTATCCGGCTGAAGTTTCTTCACATAAACATCGCATCCCCAAACTTTAAGAAATGACAGCTTAGGTTTGTTTCCAAACCATAATTCATACGGTGTCGTTTCAACGGATTTAGATGGTGCCCGATTTAAAGTGAATGCAGCGGTTTCCAGTGCATAACCCCAAAATGACAGTGGCAAGTCAGTCAGAGACATCATAGATCGAACCATATCCAATAAAGTACGATTACGACGTTCCGAGACACCATTACGTTGTGGTGTACCGGCAAGCGTGAGTTGTGAAACTATTCCACGGTCTTTCATATGTGTGCTAAACTCGTAACTAAGATACTCTCCTCCACGGTCGGACCGTAGAAATTTGATCTTTCTGTTACGATGATTTTCCACTTCATTCTGAAATTCCTTGAACTTTTCAAAGGTTTCAGACTTATGTTTCATCAAATAGATATACCTGTATCTACTCAAATTATCCGTGAAAGTAACAAAATAACGATATCCACCTCGCGCCGACACACTCATTGGTCCACACACATCAGTATGTATGATTTGCAATAAATCTGTCGCCCGTTCCATTGAATCAGAAAACGGCATTCTAGTCATCTTACCCATAAGGCATGGCTCACATGTATTAAATGACTCAAAATCAAGTGATTCCAAAAGTCCATCAGAATGGAGTTTCTTCATGCGTTTAACGCCAATATGACCTAGACGGTAGTGCCACATACATGCAGATATATCATTATCAAGTTTAATCCTTTTAGCAGCAACATTATGAATATGTGTAATACTACTATCGAGATCCAACAGAAATAAACCATTCAACACAGGTGCATGACCATAAAAGATATCATTCATATAAATCGAACAACCATTGTTTTCAGATTTAAAGGAATAACCACTTTGCATCAAACACGATCGGATACAATGTTCATGCTCCGTGTAGGCACCAAATAACAATTATTCCGATTTATAACTAATCCCGACGGCATATGGAGAGGCAGCGTTCCGACGGCAATCACATCAACTCTTGATCCATTGCCAACTCGCATCGTGACCTCATCCCTTGCTAGCTATCGCTTGTTACGCAACCCCTGAATCGAGTTACATATATTAGCACCCGATCCCGTATCAAATACCCAGGTGCTACTGCGAGTACTAGTCAAGTACACATCAATAACATGTATATCACATATACCTTTGTTTGCCTTGCCGGCCTTCTTGTCCGCCAAATACTTGGGGCAATTGCGCTTCCAATGGCCAGTCCCCTTGCAATAGTAGCACTCGGTATCAGACTTAGGGCCAGCTCGGGATTTCTTTTCAGGTGCGGCAACAGATTTGCCACCCTTCTTTCCCTTCTGCTTGCCTTTCTTGTCCTTCTTGAAACCGGTGGTCTTATTGATCATCAACACTTGATGTTCTTTCCTAATCTCCACTTCTGTAGTCTTAAGCATTGATAGAAGCTCGGGAAGAGACTTCTTCATGCCCTGCATATTATAGTTCATCACGAAGCTCTTGTAGCTAGGTGGCAGAGATTGGAGAACATGATGTATGCCTAAGTCAATGGGAATCGTTATTCCCAAGGACACAAGCTTATCGACGTACCCAGACATTTTGAGTACGTGCTCACTAACAGAGCTGTTCTCCTCCATCATGCAGCTAAAGAACTTTTCAGAAGCATTATAACTCTCTACGGTAGCATGGGTATCGAAAATCATTTTCAATTATCCCATGGTATCAAAGGCATTGCCATTTTCGAAGCGCTTTCGAAGTTCTGGCTCTAGCCCATACAGTATGCCGCAATGAACTAAGTTGTGGTCCTCCTGACGAGTTATATAGACATTCTTTCCCTCATCAGGGTCATCAGGAGCTGGTGGTGGGCCTAGCGGCGCCTCTAGCACATATTGCTTTTGTGTAGCAGTGAGGAGAATCCTCAAATTCATAGCCCAGTTGGTGAAGTTGCTACCATTCGCAGCAAGTTTCTGTTTCTCCATGAACACATTGAAATTAAAAGAAGGTGGTGCCATCTACAACAGAATTTACAAAGTATATTTAGACTACGTTTATGATAGATTGAGTTCAGCTAATCCAAATTACTAATGAACTCCCACTCAAAAACGACATCCCTCGTGTCCTTTTGGTGATTACATGAACCAAATCCACTACACCAAGTCCGATCATCACGTGAGTCGGTGTAGCTTCAAAGGCGAGCATCTATATGGGCATAATATCAACTATATGACTCATGCTTAACCTTTCGGTCCGTGTTCCGATGCCATGTATGTACATGCTAGGCTCGCCAAGTAAGAACCTTAGTATTCGCGTGTGTAAAACTGTCTTACACCCATTGTATGAAAGCGTAAAGTCGAGTACACCCGATCATCACGTGATGTCTCGAAACATGATCCATAGAACGGTGCATACTTAAGGAAGAACACATTTTATCTTGATATCTAAATGAGGGATCATCTTACAATGCTACCAAAAGTGCCAAACTAGCAATATAAGATGCAAACATCTAATGTGTAAAGTGAGATGATATGGTCCATGCATTTGATCTCTATCATTTGCATCGTGGTATGATCTCTATCATTCATTTGTGTGTAAGGCCAAGGTCTATGGAACTTACACGTTAAGTGTGTTGTAAGAGTATCTATCATACATCTATTTACAACAACACCATATCAAGACACTAGCCCAACAACGATCTAAACTAGACGCCTCTAATTTATCAATTGCAAGTTTTACGTGGCTTAGGGCTTTCGGAGATAGAACCGGTCTTACCTACGAACATGAACCACAACGAGGATAACCAAGTTATTAGCAACTCGTTGTAAATCAGATATTGACTATAGTAGGAGAGATAGACACCTGCTAGCCACTTATGTAAAACTACTTGCATGTCAGCCGTCAAACCGGTCTCATGTGCGATGACATGTAAGGTTGGTCCGGGCCGCTTCATCCCACTATGCCACCAATATCCAAAATACATAGAAGATGCAATAACATGATCATCATCACCCACATATAAACATATGTGTACTGCCCATGCAAAGCACCTACGCATAGATCAGGCTCTGATACCACTGTTGGGTTTGCAGCATAGAAAACAAAAAAAATCCTACGAAGAGAACTATACGCCAAGATCTATCTACTAGATACAGAGCAACGGGTGGATATACATCCATGGAGAACTTACCCTCTAAGACAACAGAGTTTTGTTAACGAGTTGGAACTCGTGGATGATGTAGTCGTACGCTTGCCGATCTCAAGATCATGTGGAAGTACGAGCGCCGCAAATTAGCAGCGCATCCGTCCTTGCACACATGTTCAAGGGACCGGACAATCCCCACCTCCTCTCTCCAGCGAATCAACGGAAGCAGCAACTCCTTCTAGACGCAAGGCCACCGGGAACATGTATCTCGCTAATCCGAGACCATGGGGAAATATCTAGAGGGGGAGAGAGATCCTTCACGAGGAGGTGTTCCTTGTGAGGTTAGAGAGGGGGGCCTTTTATAGGAGAGGGGGTCTCCTCCCCTACCATGGCTGGCGGCCAAGGAGGGTGCCCCCACCTCTTCCTCATTCATGTGGTGGAAGCTCCACTCACATCAATTTTGACTCCACCCAAAATTCCACTCACATGCATTAAATTTCCACCAAATTTAATGCAACTCTCAATTAATAAAACTCTTTTATTTATTTTATTCAGAATTTTTTAATTAATTTAATTAACAAACAATCACATAAAACCCCTTGCAACATTTCAATATCACATGCAGAACCACTTTCTGCAATTTCACCCAAAACAATTCTGGTATCTATCGAAACAATTCCTGCGCTTTGCAATCCTTTCATATGAAACATATGTGCTCCTAAATGGTGTCCGGCAACCCTTAAGTGTGTCACCCTATGGTTCACGAATAATGCAGACATGATTGAGACTCCTCTCAGATCAATAATCAGAAGCGAGACCTGGAGATCCATATTGACTCCTGCACATTCAATGATGACTTCTATGATCGTGAGAACCTTCAACACTAGTAATTTAATCCCTTTGTCTCATGATATAATACATGTCCGAGATTCGATCATCGGTATCCAAATACCTAGTTTGATCTCGTTACCGACATGCACTCTTTTCTCGTTCCCGTGATATAACATTCTAGTGATCACATCACTTGCTTGCAAGCTATCTTAATGTGATATCACCGAGAGGGCCTAGAGTATATCTATCCGTCATCGGGATTGAAAAATTCCACTCTTGATCCATGAGCCTCAACATAACACCTTCGTAGCACTGAACCCACCTTTATAGTCACCCTGTTACGGTGTGACGTTTGATGTTATCAAGATACTCTTCCCGTGTTAGCAATTAACATGATCTCATGGTATAAGGACTAAGATTACTTCGTATGATGTTATAGCAATATAAACATAATGACTTTGATCGTAATGCTATACTTTGGATGAATGTTCATCACATCATTTCACAAATGTTGTGACCTCGTTATTAACAACATCCAATGTCCATGATCAGGAAACTTTGATCATCTTGTTAATCAACGAGCTAGTCTATAAGAGAGGCATAACTAGGAACCCTTTTTGTTTATTAAACTCACATGTATTGACATTTCCTATCAATACAATTATAGCATGCAAAATAAACATCTATCATATACAAGGAATACGTAATAACAACTTTATTATTGCCTCTCAGGGCATATTTCCTTCACTAAGAGGAACCGTAGAGGCCATATATGTCAAGAGCGGGATTTGTCCGTCCATGTGACGGAAACATATTCAAGGGCCCACTCGGAGAAGTTATATCCAATAGCTGCACAGCATGTGATTTGATCACAGGGATATCACTTGTCAGAACGAGTCAAGTAGCACTGTTCAGTAACGAGATTGAACACGACATGGTGATGTCATTGATCAGATCTCGGGAAATGCAAGTATCGAGAGACAAAAGGAATAAGACACGACTGTCCCTGTTCAAACGACGAAAGATCTTCGTGGAATGCACGATGGTCACATGGCCATCCAGGTCCCTCTGTCGATCATTGGCCCGGGAGTGTCCCGACCATGTCTGGAGTGTTCCCGAACCGTGGGGTATCACGCTTAAGGGCTTGATGATGCTTAGATAGTGTTTATAGGATCAGTAGAATCACCAAAGAAGAGTAGAGAGAAAACTGGAAGAGTTTCGGTAAGTCCGGAGGATGTCCGGAGTGGAGATGGAAGGTGTTCCATAACCACGGAGATTAAATAATATGTGAATGAATGTTGAATATTGATTTAATCATTTATTCATAAATATTTAATAAAAGAGAAAATCAATTAAATGTCAAAAGGCTTAATGGGCCAAAACCCGGAAAGGAAAAGGCCCAAGAGGGGACCACAGCCCTAGGAGGGGCCTAGGGGGTGTCCGGCGGCCCTAGTGGGCCTGCCCCACGTGGTTCCCATGGGTGGGGGCTGGCCGGCATGCCTCCCCACCTCTCCCCCTCCTTTCGTCCCACCCCGGCACTTTGAGGGAGTTAGTACTTCCCCTCCCCCTATATATAGTGGGGGTATTTGGCCAGATAAATTCACACAATATTCAATAAAGGTTTCCTCACTTTTGGGGAGACCTTCAATTGATATTCTCTCTCTCTCTCTCGTGACCGTGTGTTGGAGATATGCCCTAGAGGTAATAATAAATGTAGTTATTATTATATATCTTTGTGTTTATGATAAATGTTTACATTCATGCTATAATAGTATTAACAAGGAAACCATTAATACTTGTGTGATTTGTAAACTTAATTTGAAGTCCCTAGTATGGCCTCTATACTTCACTAGCTTGTTGGTTGATTGATGATGTGGTTTCTTTGTCATGAACATTGAGATGTTATCAACAACAAGATCATATCGTTAGGAGAATGATATGGTGGACATACTCCTATAGACAAGCGTAGCATAAAGATCAAGTCATTTCAATAGTTCAATTGCTATATGCTTTCTGATACATAGTAACCTGATTCCTTCGACCATGAGATCATGCATATTGCCTTTACTGGATGGATGCTTTGATGTCATCAAACACCACACCGTAACAGGGTGGCTATAAAAGTGGCATTGGGTGTTCGGAAAGTATTGGTTGAAACACATGGATCAAGAGTGGGATTTGTCCATCCACATGACGGATAGATATTCTCTGGGCCCTCTCGGTGAAATGTCATCCAATTAGCTTGCAAGCATGTGACTTGGTCACAAGGGATCACATATCACGGGAACGAGAAAAGAGTACTTATCAGTAACGAGGTTGAACTAGGTATGCAGAGATACCGACGATCATGACCTCGGATAAGTAACATATCGTGAGACAAAGGGAAATTGGTATCGTATGTAAGTGGTTCATTCGATCGCAAAGTAATCGTAGAAATATGTGGGAGCCATATGAATTTCCAGATTCCTCTATTGGTTATTGTTCGGAGAAGTGTCTCGATCATGTCCGCATAATTCACGAACCGTAGGGAGACACACTTAAGGATTCGACGTTGTTTGAGTAGTTATGGTATTATGAGAAAGAGACCGAATGTTGTTCGGAGTCTCGGATGGGATCCGGGATATCACGAGGTGATCCGGAATGGTCCGGAGAATAAGATTCATATAAGGAAAGTCCCGTTTCGGAGTTCGGGAATGATTCCGGTGTTTTCATCGGGAACATTCTAGAAGGTCCCGGAATGTCCGGCACTCCGGGGGGGAAGGGGTACATGAATGTGTCATTGCAAGATGGAATGATTGCATCATGTACTAAGTGTTCTCGCTGTCCAAAATAAAGGGTTTATTTAATTCCTAAATTGGAAAAGTCAAACGGCTAGTTTGAAAGTCAAACTGCCAGTTTTGGAAAGTGGGAAGAGGAGGAGAAGAGGAGACCGACTTGGGGAAGGAGTCCCCAAGCCGGCGGCCAGCTCCAAGCCGAGTTGGGGAGGGACTCCCTCCCTCCCCTGGCGCGCCAGCCCTCCCACCTATAAAGGGAGGGGCAGGGCTCCCCTCTCTAAACACAAGACACACAAGTTCCTATCCTCTAAACTAGAAACTAGACCTAGACCCCGGTTTAGAGTTGTTTCGGTTTAGAGCCTTCTAATTGGTTTAGAGCCCTCTAATTGGTGTGTCTAATTACTAGACCACTAATAGCCTCTCTCATAAGCTCCACCATACTCGCACCGGCTTAAGGCGAAGCCCTGCGGGATTTCCCCTCTACCTCCGGTACCACGCCGTTGTGCTGCCGGAATCGCGAGGAGAGTGCTACAACCTCCGCTGCCTGCTGGAACAAGGGAGAGGAAGGTCTTCGTCGAGTACCGAACGTGTGACCGACTGCGGGAGCGCTGCGGGAACGCGGCGCCGGAAGGATCGTCTACGCGATCTTGAGATCGGAAAGAGTACGACTACATCACCCACGAGAATCTGCTCTCGTTAAACACTTTGGAATCTTCGAGGGTGAGTTATTCCATCGACTCGTTGCTACAATCTAGTAGATAGATCTTGGCTTGTTTGTTTGTATGCGATAGAAAATTTTTGTTTTCCATGCTACGAACCCCTACACCGTGGGCCCAAGTTCGAACTGTGCGAACAAGAGACATCTTCACCGCGGAGCACCGTCGTGCTGCAGGATTCGGATCCAGGAGCTCTGCTTCTGCAACTTCTACTGGATTAGGGAAGCGGGAGTCATCATCGGGCATCGGACGTGTGTAACTCCCCGCGAGGTGTCACACTTGAGGCACTCAAGTCGTTGGAGCCATAGGAGCGCAAGGACTTCATCATGACCTTGAGGTTGGCTTTCGCTTGTCTACATCAACCACACTCTCCTGAGCATTGACAACGCTTTTCGGTCTTCAAGGGTAAGTTTGCGAAAAGCTCCTCCCATTACTGCATTACTAATAGATAGGTCATGCCAGCATCAGGAGTTTAGGAGCGTAGGGTAAAATTTATTGTTTTCATACGCGAACCCCTACACAAGGCACGTCTTGTTGCAAAAGGATTCAAGCAAAGGTATGGTATTGATTATGAAGATACCTTTAGCCATGTTGTGAAGGCAGCTACTATTAGACTTGTGCTATCAGTTGTTGTCTCTTTAGGTTGAAGTTTGAGGCAGCTAGATGTCAAGAACACATTTCTTCATGGTGTTTTGGAATAGGAAGTCTATATGAAGCAACTTCCGGGTTTTGAGGATTCACAAACTCCACACTACGTATGCAAGCTTGAAAAGGCTCTCTATGGTCTCAAACAGGCTCCTTGAGCATGGTATTCCAGGTTAAGTACAAAGATGCAAACTCTTGGTTCCGTCCCCTCCATAGCAGACACTTCATTGTTTCTCTACAAGAAGTCTGGCATTATGATATTTTTCTAATCTATGTTGACGATATAATTGTCACTAGCTCATCTGATCAGGCTATATCTTTTTTGCTACATGATCTGAAAGATGATTTTTCTCTCAAGGATTTGGGAGATCTTCACTTCTTTTTGGGTATTGAGGTAAAGAAAATCAATGATGGTTTACTTCTCTCTCAGGAAAAATATGCCACTGATTTGATTGCAAGAGTGGGTAAGAAACAGTGCACACCATGTCCTACACCTCTATCTTCCACTGAGAAACTGTCTCTTCATGAGGGTAATCTTCTTGGTCCTAATGATATTACTGAATACAGAAACATTGTTGGTGCCTTGCAATATTTGACATTGACACGACCTGATATTTCCTTCTTAGTTAATAAGGTTTGTCAATTCTTACATGCTCCAACAACTTCTCATTGGATAGCTGCAAAGAGAATATTGAGATATATTCAAGGGTCTCTTAAAGTTGGACTTGTCTTTCAACAGTCTTCTTCGAGTCTGCTTAGCACCTTTTCTGAAGCAGATTGGGCAGGTTTTCTTGATGATAGGAGTTCCACCGGAGGTTTTGCTATATTATTTGGATCAAATTTGATACCTTGGAGTGCCAGAAAACAAGCCACAGTGTCAAGGTCGAGTACTGAGGCTGAATACAAAGCTTTAGCTAATGCCACAACTAAATTAATATGGGTTGAAGCTCTTCTTGGTGAATCAGGTGTTTCACTAGAAGAAAGACCATGCTTATGGTGTGATAATTTAGGAGCCACAAATTTGTCTGTTAATCCTATTTTTCATGCAAGGACTAAACATATTGAGATTGATTTTCACTTTTTCAGAGAAAGAGTTGCAAGTAAACTGCTGGATATCATGTTCATTTCTACTAAAGATCAAGTAGCAAACGGATTTGCTTAAACTCATTGAAAGGGAAATGGACGTCGCCTAGAGGGGAGGGTGAATAGGCGTTTTAAAATTATTACGGTTTAGGCTCTAATAAATGTGGAATAAAACTAATGTTTAATTTATCAAGCCAAAACCTATATTCACTAGGTTCACTAAGTGCACCAACAACCTATTCTAAGAAATCTAAGCAACAAGGTGATATCAAGATATAATACTTCAAGCACGATGGCTATCACAATGTAAATTGCATAAGTAAGGGGCTTAGTTGAAAGATAACCGATGGAAGCAGAGACGATGATTTTTATCCCAAAGTTCACTTCCAAAGAAGCTACATCTCCGTTGGAGAGGTGTGATGGCGTAATGTACTTTGAATGCCACAAATGGCTCACCTTGAGGTGTGGTGGATCGATGCTCACCCAACACCACACAAGGCCTCACCCCAAGATGCGAAGGCACACAAACCACCGACGCCACAAAAGGCTCACCCTATTTTCCCGTGAGCTTGCCACAAAGGCCTACTCACGATCCACTATGGGACACTTGAGGGCGGTCACCGAACCCGTACAAGTCTTTGGGAAATCTCCACAACTCAATTGGAGGGCTCCCAAGAAATGCCACAAAGGCTCCACAATGCCACAATAGGCCACAAGCTTGGGGAATCTCCACAACTCAACTAGAGACCCCAAGAACACACCACAACTCCACACAACCGTCTAGGGTTCCAAGAACCCAAGAGAAACAAGCCCAAGAGCTTGAACTCTCCGAAACTCCAAGGAGAACTCAAACCTGTGCACCAAATGCAAGACACAAGTCCTTCATTCTCAAATTCCACCAAATCTACACAAGCTATTGGGGGAATAAGATAGGAAGAACACAAGAGGAGAACACAAAACTCTCCAAGATCTAGATCCTAAGGATTCCCTCACAAAGAAGGGATTTGGTTTGGTGAGGTTGTAGATCTAGATATCCTCTCTCAAATCCCTCAAAAAGATGCAAGAATCATAGGAGGGGAAGGGGATAGGGTAAGCTCTTCAAGGTCAACAATGGAGGATAGAGAGATAGAGAGAAACGGACCAAAAGAACTCGTACCCATCAAGGGGAAGAGGATCCCCTTTTAAAGGGCTCCCCGATCTGCCAATTATGCACAGATCCGTGCACAGCCAGTAGTACCAGTGGGGGAGCGGTACTACCGGTGGCACCTAGCCAATAGTCAAACGAACAGCGATGCGAGGGAGAGAAAAGTGAGCCTGGACGGTACTACCTCCGTCCATCGGAACTTTCGAAGGGGACGATAGTACCACCAGAAATTCTGATCGAAGTTTCGGCAAGTAGAACTCACCAAAACTGAGAAGTTACTGACGCATCCCATGGGCATCGGAACATTGGCCGGAACTTCCACCGGAACTACCGGTGGAGAGCCGGAACTTTCGGTCAGGAAAACTTTAGAAACCAAAACTTCAATAACTTTCGCATCCGAACTCCAAACGAGACGAAACCAATTTTGTTGGAAAGATAACGACATGTAGAAACCAATTTTGTTGGGAATATTGGGTATCACTAAGAGATAAAATACCATGAATATATATGTGAGATATCTCCCAAGGTGTGGAGTCAAAAAACCCACAAGATAAAAATGCAATAAGATGTGCAAGGGAAATCCGTTTTTGATGAACTAGAGATCGTTTTGATGATAACCACAAGCTCTAGATCCTCACATGGACAAGATCCAAAACAACAACCAAGAAAGATGATGCTATGTATGCAAAGGTTTGAGCTCTCTCCGAAATATACGATCGGGTCACCCACTTGAGAGCCCCTCTAGATAGTACGACTATCTATCCTAAACCTGATCTCCCAACACCACATGAGACCGGTAAAATAGAAAACCTATCAACATCATACATTTTCCTTGAGCATTCCACTTGAGTGTGATGTAGACTGTCTTGTCCTTCTCAAGATGGATCACCTTTCTTGATTTCTCTTGCTTGATGAAGAATTGTGAAATTCTCCCCATACTCATGGGGAAACCTATTCTTTGAAATTGTATTCATCACCCCATGATCGCCGAGGATGGCCAGCTTCAAGCATGAGATCTTCTAAAGATGGTGCATCTTGAGCTTGCACTTTATTTCTTGATGATGTCTTGAAGATGGCCATAAGGAACTCCATCTCCTTTTTCTTCTTCAAGACATACTTGATATTTTTATTCTTCAACAAGATTCCAATAGGCACAAAGGCCTTGGACATTGCGTCTTCTTTTTCAACCGTGAACCCAACACATGGTCCAAGTGAAGCCATTGGACAAACTTACAAGTGAAACTCAATTTACACATTAGTCCATAGAGATTGTCATTAATTACCAAAACCACACAATGGGCATACATGCCCTTTCACTCATCATGCCGCTCCCACATGACCTCATATCTGAAAGGTCTATGAATAGCTATGCATTGCTTATTTGCTTCCATCTCATTCAGCAAAAGTATAGGAGAGTGGTTAGATCAAACTGCATGTAAATGATGTATTGTGGCAAAGGGGAAACGTGAACACCAACCAGTCGAGGCTAGCACTCAATCTAGGAGAACGCGACAATACTCACCAACCGGGAGGAGATGCTCGAAAGTCCAGTCCAGCCCAATATACCCAATATCACACAACTGACATGCATCGACAACCTCTCAGAAGAGGTCGATTTGTCCCATCTCTCGCTCATTAGGTACCATTTTATCCTCCCTTCTCAGTACCTAGTTAACATCACCTATGCAAGCCCATGGCAGATCGCTCTCATCTTTCAAAAATCTCATCATATCCCATGTTTTGTATCTTAAGCTTCTGTTTGCTTCCTCATACCATAAAGTCAAAAGCCAAGGCTCTTTCCCTACCTCCTTGACCTCCATGTCTATGTGGTATTTAGAGAAAATACCCAATCTTAAGTCAAGAGGATTTTCCCAATAAATGCACAAACGACCACTCCTGCCGCAACTACTTACTCCAAAAGAATGATCGAAACCCAAAGAACTTGTCAAGCCTTCCACAAGATACTTTGAAATTTGTGTCTCCCCCACACATAAAATAGATGGCGACTTTATACGTGTGAGATCGCCCATATCATGAACTGTCGCGGGGTTCACCCAAACCTCAACACAGTTCCAGCCCAATGTACTCATTTGGCTTGTCAGTCCTCCCCAAAGGAGGCCGCCATAGCATCACCATCAACTGAGCTTGTTGAAACACTTCTGGTACTTGCCTTCTTCATCCTTTTCTTGTCCCTCGGGGGTGTATACATAGGTGGTAGGTAGTGTTAGTTCCTTACCAGTTGTAGGAGCATCACCCACCCGGAGTTCACCTGAATTGTTGTCCTTCGGATTACAACCTCGCTGAAAGCTAACCTCTTCCATGTCCCTTCCTTAGTTAATTTCTCCGGAACCTCATCATCTTCCATCTCTTCATCTCATGTCTTCCTTGACAGGCTAGAGGCTGTGTCGCCAACATCATCCTCAGAAGATCGTTCTTGGAACCCACCAAAATCACCTCTTCCCCCTCTTCCTTGGCCACCTGTCCTCCTAGCAAAGAAACCTCAAAAATTTGGAAGGCCTCCCACTTGTGTCCTTATTTTTGCTAGCATACACTTTGCATAATGTGAATCCTCGGGATTATGCACACCATCCCCACATTCCTCCTTATCATGTCCCAAGATCCCGCATACATCACAAAAGTAACCGATCTTCTCATATTTAACATGCAGCAACTTCCTGACCCACCCACATTCAAGGGAACAAAGCGGATCAATGGTTTATTGACATCGATGCTCACCCTTACCCTCACATAATCTCCTTCATACCATCGTTGATGCGTCACCTCCACACTCTTGACTTTGATGATTCTGCGAGCTAGCTGATCAACAACCTCATGAACATGATACAACTCTAGAATAGAGTGGATCTGCACCCACACAGCCACCTGGTCAAGTTATACAGAGGCCGGATCCACCATGCCATCATACTCTGCAATCAACACCACTAGCTTGCGGAATAGCCATGGCCCATTATTCATCACCTTGTTCTAATCCCCAAGACAGAAGAATTTGAAGGTGAATAAATTGTCGTCAACCTTCCGTAGCTCCGGACCAATGGACAATCCCCACACATACCTCAATGTTTGAAACAATGCATCTGAACTGAATCCCTTCTTCGTGTTCACTCTTGCAATAACAATCCAACGCGCCTTCTTCTTCATTGCCGCGAGATCTTGTTCTCCATTGAAGACGTCATCTAGCTCCCCTTCTTGCAGCTCAAGGTTTCGCAAGGCTTTAGTGAGTATCTAATCTCCATCTGCCTCCTTTCCCCATCCTCGAACTACTGCCCGAAGTCGCCATCTTGTCTCCACCACAAAAATGCAGGATTTTAGAAACCCTCGAACAATAGAAACCTTGTTCTAGCCACTGCCAAGGTCGAGAAGGTGAACCAACCGCCCCCTTAAGCAGTCTGAGTAGACATCAAAACGAAGGGAATCCGGAGGAAACTGATCAGAACTCACACCGAAGATAGACTCATCGACCGAGTAGGAAACCCTAGTCACTTAGGGTGCGTCCCATATGTCGGCGGTAGCTCCCCTGTTGCTGTCATGGCGCCATCTGCTGCCAGTCGTCAAGCCCGCTCGAATGTTCTCGGGAAGGCCTTGTTTATCAGTTTGGCCCAGTACCGCTAGATGTTGCTAGATGAAAAATAGTTTCCCTACAAAAAGGAGAGAAAAAATAAACATGAAAAAGAACATCCAGAGTTCATAATATATCTCTTATGCCTAAAACAAAGGAAGAAAAGAAGTACATTGCCTTCTTTTTTCCAAATCTTCATATCTGGTATGTTGTGTAACCATTATGTAGGATCACTGGGTTTTCAAAAATGTTTTTAAAAGGATAAGTTTTAGTTTAAAAAAACTATGTACGTCAATATGCAGGGGTTGTTAGTACATCAATCTTCCCTTAAACCTGCCACATCATATTTTTACTTAGTTGGAAGAGAGGGAATGAAGAAAGAGAAAGTTATCTTCTCTTAGATAAGGGATAATCTCTTAGAAATAAGGTAAAGCTATTTTCACCCATTGTAGCACATTCCTTCTCTTAGCTATGTAATTTCCTACTAAAAATTAATTTATTCTCATTAATTGCTAGGGAGGTTAGCAAGAGATAATGCATTGTATGACTATATGTATTGCATTCTCTAGATGATATGGAGGGATAACAGAAGGCTAGTCCTCTCTAGAATTTTACATGTCCTTGGAATTTTTTTAAGTTCCTTCCCACGCGGTGTTCGGATGCATTCCGTAGATAGGGAGTAATTTGTCACATTTAATACACTCTTGAGAGGTGTCCCACTTTTCCCACAAAAATACCTGGCTTATTGCACTTATCACACTTTCTTTTGTGTGGGGTTAGCGAGTTTCTCTAATTCCTGAGCTCTACCAAATTCAATAACATGTCCGATGTACTAGTCAATGACCACCGTTTGAAATGTTATATGGATAAGATACTAGAGTCGTCATCTTGCAACACAAGATGAGAATGCTACGGGCTTACACCCGCTGCCATTCCTATCCAGGAATACAACCTGACCTAGTCATCCGAAGTGATAAAAAAACTAAAATGAAACTTCTGACTCGCTCGTCTCATTTCAAGAGTTGTGATCAACGTGTTTTGTATGGTGCCTTGGAATGTATGACTACAATTGTTGTTTATTTTTAAGTTATTTCTCTGGTATCATCAAATATTTACCACATGATTTCCCATCATGTATTCCACCATGATTTCATTTCCCAACAATTTATAACCCAATAAAATAATATTTTTCTTTGTTCTTCGTTTATGAAGATTTAAAAAAAAGTATTTTATAAAATATACGGATTTGCGAGATTTTAACTTACAATTCGAATGCAAGGGTTGACTTCACATTTTAATATGCAAGGATTGAACTTGTCTAATAACCGTGATATAATGCAATTCAAAGGTTCTATTTGACCCTTGGCCTCATGTTCTAAAAATAAGAATTATTGTCCGATAAATACAACGTTTTAGTAAATACGGTTGATGATCTAATGAAACTAGATGAATGCAATTTATTCAAGTATTGTGATTCAATTACTTTTGATTTGGATTAGTTTGATTTTTAGGTGAACATTCCCTTTATGGTTCTATTGGATTTTACTTTAGAATTTTCATATAACTTATATGAATTTCACTTTAAAATATTCATATAATTCAAGAAAAATACTTTGCACAATTCAAATTGTGTGTTTTTAAATTAAAAAATCATATTCCGATATTTTAAGGAAATATTATTTGGGTTTAAAGATTTTAGAGTATTTTTGCTCTACTAAAAGCATTTCTTTTAATTTCGCGAAAAAACATTTCTTTTAGTTCCAATAATTAAGATTGCTCGCAAATTTTGATAGTTAACTTGTAGGCCTGAAGCAGCTCCAAACATTCCAAGGATTTCTCTTGCGACTGTTAAATCGAAGCCACGTCATCAGTAATACACCAAAATCCTTGGTTTCATAGAACATCCTGGTAGATTACCCAGCAGCCCTGCCTCTCCTACCTTAACAATAGGGACGAAAACGGAGCGGAAACAAACGGAACTGAGTGGTGCTACATTTGTTTTCATATTTTTTTGTGGAAGCGAAAACGAATACAGAAACCTTGGAAACAAAAACTGAAGAAAATAGTGATGGAAGCAGATATAGACCGAATACGGTGAAGACACGGAACGATGCAGATTTTACCCGGAACAAAGAGAACCATGAAATCATGCAACAAATCTCAAGCATTCTAGAAATCAACAAAATTATTCCCTGGTTATATATAGCATGGTGCTATGTTTATAAGGGAATAAGAGAATGATCATTTCGTAAAAGTCTCCTCGAATGTATCAAGGTATTACATAGTCTCCAGTACTAGGATGAGCAGCTTTGCAAGTTTGGCTTGAAAAGGTCATGTTTTTGTTGGTTGGATTTGGCCATACACATCGACCCAAAAACGGAAATTCCATATTAGACGAAAACAGAAATTCCATTTCCACGTTTGTTCCATTGAAAAACACTGTTCCGTTTTTGTTTCTATTTCTGTGAAAAAAAAGTTCTGTTTCTGTTTTGCAAATTCCATTTCTGTTTTCATATTTTTATTCCGTTTTTATTTTTCTGCGAAAAAATCGGAAACTTTCTGCTCTACTTTCATCCCTACTTAGCAACTAAAAAGCTCGGCACCTTCATGCCTAAAATAAACAAATAAGAGAAAGTGGAGTCTCCTAGTCGGAGGCCATGGACGTACTGAATGTTGCGTTCAGGAACACCAATGACCAACAATTTAATTGTGGCTGTTGACAGCAGCAAGCATATCCTTCAATCAAATTTCTCCGAAACAAAAACCCAAATGGCACAGAAGTTCAAACAAAAAAGGCCGGCGAGTTCAGCTCCTGCTTCGGTAAGAAGTCTGAGACATATGGTCTTGCAAAATAGACCCGCTAACCGCAGGTGTAGTTGTACACATGCTGGTTTAAGCGGTATGAACCTATTTTAGCTTGTTTTTCTTATAGAATACGGATTTTTGGTGCACAAAAGTAATTTCAGAATTTTGGTTTGAATTTGGTTTTTGTCAAAGTCAACCTAAGCGCTGACTTTTTGCCAAACATTATTTGAGTGATCACCGATGTGGGATATCACTTTTTTTGATAATATGTCAACAACATGCCTTAGTTTTCTAGAAAGCACGGTATTATTTACAAGAAGCTGATCCCGAGCTCCATGGCTATCGGTGACATGGGTATACCCTACAGGTACTCGAGTTTGGCATATACGGTCCAGATACGGCAGAAGCCCATGGCGTTGCCAAGGACCAATACAGAATTCGGGTGACTCACGGAGACTTCAATTGCTTGCAGCGCAAGATGAAACTTAAGATAGAGAATTCAAAGGGACGAACCCTAATCTGTAACCGACTCGACCTGCTACCCGAGACCTAGCCTATCTTTATAAAGGCTAGGAGGGGCGGCGAGGAGGATAATCGCAACCCTAGTGTCCACAACCATTGCTAGATTGCATCTGCGCACCCCTGTAACTTTCGACTCCCTCGATAATTCTAAGAGCAGACAAGCAGGAGTAGGGACCTCTACGAGACCTGAACCTGGGTAAATCTTGCATCCTTGTGTGCTTCTTTGCTAGCCGATGGATGCCTCCAGCGCTTCCTCCTTCTCCGAAACCCAAGTCCATAACAATGGGTATTGACGAGTTAAACCCTCGTCAATTGGCGCCGTCTGTGGAAACTGGGGGTGCTGATGTCGCGGATTCTTCGGCCCCATCAACCACGATCTACAACTCTGCAACAGCGGAGATTCACTAGCTCTTCGGCGCTTTCGACTTCATCGTCCACACACCGGCAACTCGCCTGGCTTTTGAGTCTGTGGGCGATGGGATCGGCCTGGCGATTGGGAGCTTCCGCTTCTAGGTCGGTCAACTGGGCACGCTTCGCATGCCCGACCAGCTGACGACACCCGCGATTGCTCTAGCATCATGGTTCCCGCCACCAATCGGCACCCTCAGCGAGCTCAATGCCCCGGTAACAGCTGGGAGCACAGACATCGACAGCAGTCGCGGATTCGATCTGGGTGGCCTGGCCACAGAAGATGGAGCCTACGGCTCCGGATCTGAAAGTTGCGGGAGCAACAGCTTCCCCAATCACTTCATGTGCACCGTCATCAACACGGGTGACACCGGCGTCAATCGCGAAAACACCGGTACTGGCACCGGACAGGCCAACGGTGGTATACCAGTCATAAACGTGGCCCCACCAACGGTGCTCCCACCAATAACGGGACGGGAGGAGAACCTCACCTCATGGCGAATGAGAACACCGGAGAGCGCATGCTGATCAGGCTCAACGACAACGAGTGGGCCCGCTGTCGAGAAGCTCTACAGGACAGTCCTCTACCATAACTCATCGCAGGACATGCTGATGGGCTACCATTGGCTGCTGAAGGAAGAATTCAAACGCCAGCAGCAGGTAATCGCGCAACTCGAGGTGCGCACAAAGGCGGAGGATGAGTCGAGCCTTCGGCGAGCTCAGCTCTCCTCTCATGGAGGATCCTCCTCCAAAGGCAACGAGTACCTGGCCAACAAAAGATGATCTCGACTGGCCCACCTCACCGACTAGGAATGCGTAGAAGCCGCGAAAGTCCTTGACTTCGGCTCTATGACGGTGGATACCCGGGGCAATGTGCTCCCAAAGACGCCGCAAGTTGCGGTGAGAGCGGCCACCATGTACCTCCTCAACAACTAGCCACCGGCTGGAGATCCACGATCTGCCATGCACCGATCTACGATCGTCGGCTTGGGGCTAATCGAGGTCGCCCTCGATAAAGAGACAACACCAGAGCCGAAGAAAAGCAAGGCTCTAGACAAACGCTACTCCTCGCCCTCGTCCAGCGATGATAGCCACGACCTGTCTCGACGTCGCCACTCACGACAGCACGATCACGACTACGACGTGCGTGATGACATCACGCAGCGTAAAGTCGACAAAATGCATGCAAGACGCGCTTGTTCGACTGACTCGGAGGACGACGAAGTAGAGCTCTATGGTGCTAGATGCTTCAGGAAGGCCATCAGGCAGAAGCGAATGCCTAAACGGTTCAAACTCCCATCAGAGAACCCAAAATTTGATGGCCTACAGGACCCGAAGATTTGGCTGGAAGATCACATCTCCTCCGTCAGGCTGCATGGCGGGAGTCAAAGCATGGCCATGCAATTCCTGCAGCTATAGCTGCAGGGCGCCGCACGCATGGCTCAACAATCTCCCACGGGGATCCATTCGCAACTGGGAAGAGCTAGTCTACAGCTTCGTGCGCAACTTCAAGGGCACTTACAAAAGGCCCGCATCAATCGAAGAGCTAAGAGGCTGTCACCAGAGATCTGGCGAGTCGCTGCGCTCGTATATCTAGAGATGGTCTATCATCAAGAACTCCACAGAAGACATCTCCGAGGATCGTGCAATCGACGCGTTCAACGGTGGTGTACGCCGCACAGAGCTCAGGGAGGAGCTGGGCTGCTCGAAGCCCAAGACAATCGACCACCTGATGGAAATCGTGAATCGGTGGGCCGATTGAGAAGACTTGGTGAAAAACTGTGCCTACTCCATCGATGACGAGGACCTCGGGCGCAGACGCGACTGTCAAGGGAATAGTTGAATGCGCTGATATGAGGACTGTGACGAAGTCGACATGATCGCAGCCGGCTACGCCGACAAACACGATGACAACCGCAACAGCAGATATCGCAGCGGTGGATACTGCGACGCTGGGAAAACCACGCAAGTGTGGCAAAGCCGCATTCGCGAAGAGGCACCCGCAACATCCATCCAAGACAAACTGTCCGGACCATGCAACGTGCACTTCTACATCGACAAGCATGATGACAAGAAAAAATCCAGCCACCTTCTAAAGGATTGTCGTGAATTCCTTAAACTCCACGAGGGCCTGGCACAGATGAATCGCGACACGATCAACCAGGGCTATGGAGCTTCCCCAGGCACTGTGGCACATGGAGCTCCTCCACCACCGCCTTGACCACCACCACCTGCGGCTGCACCAGCCCACAACCATGGAGGCGAGGCATACCCCCGACCACTGGGGAACATGGGGATGATCCAAAAGGGTCGCCCCTCAAATCGAACGCAGAAGGAAATCACTCGCCAAGTCAATTTGGCAATAAACTCTCCGCCATCCACCACTGAGTACCTCAGTGGCAGTGAGTCATGCATCACCTTCGACAAAAGCGACCACCCGCGTCAAGTACTTCGGCTGGGCCACTGTCCCCTAGTACTCGAGGCACAGGTTGGTGGGTTCAAGATGAGTCACGTCTTCATGGACGGAGAAAGCAACATTAACCTCATGTTCGCGAGTACCTTGTGAACAATGTGGATCCCCCTGACATGTCTGGAAGTCTTAGATACGATGTTCCATGGCATCGTCCTAGGGAAGGGAGTGTACCCCCTAGGCAAGATCAACCTCGACATCATCTTCGGCACGCCGCAAAATTTTCAGCGAGAGCGCATCGACTTTGAAGTCGTCGACTGGCCCTCACAGTACCGCTGCATCCTCGGACGTGTCGCATTCGCAAGCTTCATGGCGGTACCACACTACGCTTATTTGCAGATGAAGATGACAGGACCAAACGGCATCATCACAATCAACAGAAGCTTCGAGAGGTTGCGACAACGAATTCAACAGAATCTTCTAGTCCTTTGGCACGCAAGAGGAACTCGCAAAACTAAAGGAGTTGACAGACAAAAGTCTGCCTCCCCTGAGAAGGCCAAGCTCACCCGACCTGTTCTTCGACTTGTTGGTGCACAGAAAGAAAGTCCAGGTCCACCCAATGGACCCGACCAAGACGGCCCTCATCGCCAACAACTTGAGTTCTGCATAGGAACTCGCGCTCGTCGAATTCCTCCGTGAGCACTTGGAAATATTCGCCTGGTGTCTAGCGGACATGCTAGGAGTTCCTAGGGAATTCTTCGAGCACTCACTCAACGTGAATCCAGACACAAGGCCAGTCAAGCAGACGATACGGCGACTGTCTGAACCAAGAGAAAAAGTAGTCGGTATGGAGATCAACAGACTCCTCGACGCAAATTTCATACGCGAGATCAAGGAAAGCACCTGGCTCGCCAATACAGTGCTCGTGCCTAAAAAGGACACGGATATCCTGCGGAAGTGCGTGGACTTCACCTCCTTAAACAAGCACTGCCCAAAGGATCACTTCCCGTTGCCACGGATCGACCAAATAATCGACTCCACTGCGGGATGTGAGCATCTCTGCTTCCTCAACGCCTACTTAGGCTACAACCAGATTCGAATGAAGGAGGAAGACCAAGAGAAAACAGTGTTCACAACACCCTTTGGTGTGTTCTGCTACAACACGATGCCTTTTGGGCTAAAACATGCAAGAGCCACCTATCAGCGGTGCATGCAGGTTTGCCTCAAGAACCAACTTGGTCGCAATATCCAAGTCTATGTTGACGACATCATCATCAAAACCAAAGAGGAAGCCACGTTAATCGACGATCTCCGCGAGACCTTCGCTAACCTCGACCGCTACCAGATCAAGCTCAATCTGGACAAATGCGTCTTCGGCGTACCATCCGGGAAACTACTCGGGTATCTCATCTCTATGAGGGGGATCGAAGCAAACCCAAAGAAAATAAAGGCCATACTGGCCATGGAGAAGCCGAAGAACGTAAAAGGCGTCCAGCAGCTGGTCGGGCGAATCACGGCGCTCAGTCGATTCATCAGTCGAATGGGCAAAAAGGCACTGCCCTTCTACCAACTCCTCAGCAAAGCCGATAAGTTCGAGTGGATAGACGAGGCACAAGAAGCATTCGTAGACCTCAAGCGTCTACTATCCACCTCGCCAGTACTGGTGACGCCTCGCGAAAAGGAGCCACTACTGCTATATATCTCCACCACCAACCAGGTGGTTAGCACTGTGCTCGTGGTGGAGAGATCCGAAGAAAATAAAGTCCACGGGGTCCAGCACCTAGTATACTACCTCAGCGAGGTGCGCACGCCAACAAAGCAGCCATACCCGCACTACCAGAAGCTGGCGTATGGCGTCTTCATGACAGCCAGGCGACTGCGTCACTACTTCCAGGAAAACCCAATCGTGGTGGTGAGCGACGCCCCACTTGGGCACATACTCAATAATCCTGATGCTACTAGGCGAGTCGCACTTTGGGGCATAGAGTTGTTGCCACGCGACATCACATATGATAAGCGTGACACGATAAAGTCGCAAGTTCTCCCAGACTTCCTCGTACACTAGATGGAGAACCAGCTCCCCGATAAGCCAGATATGTCCTACCTCTGGACAATGCACTTCGATGGGTCCAAGCAAAAAGACGGAGCTGGCGCAGGTGTCATACTGACATCACCCCAAGGAGACAAGATGAAGTATGTTCTGCGAATGCAGTTCACAGCCTCCAATAACGAAGCCAAGTACGAAGCCTTAATCCACGGGATGCGGATGGCGAAAGCCTGCGGTGCCAAGGGGCTCATCATCTATGGTGACTCCAAGCTGGTGGTCAACCAAACGATGCACGAGTGCGACGCACTGAGCGACAACCTGATCGCTTATCATAACCTCTACGACACACTCGAAGGAGACTTTGATGGCTGTGAGCTGTGACACGTCGGCCGCAAAAGCAACGAAGAGGCGGATATACTCGCCAACATCGTCTCCACCTACGCCCCCATACCACCTGGGGTATTCCTCGAGCACATCTGTGAGTGCTCCATCAAGCCCAAGGTTCTAGAGAAGAAAGCAAGAACGTCAACGGGCTCGGGGGCTACGCCACCCAACAAGCTAATGGCACTCGATGACATGGAGCTTGGTACGGGACTCGAAGGCCCAATGGAGGTCATGATGATCGAGCCATCTTGGACACAGCCGTACATCACATATCTACTCAGCAAGAGGTTGTCAGATGACCCAACTAATGCACGACACATCGCACGACAATCCAGGGCATTCGCCATCATCAACGGTAAACTATACAAGCGCAGCATCACATGGGTACTTCAATGGTGCGTCTCCAACAGGGACGGAAGAGCCATCCTCCTCGATATACATGAAGGCACTTGCGGACACCATGCTGGCAGTCATGCTGACATGGGTATACCCTACAGGTACTCGAGCTTGGTATATACGGTCCAGATACAGCAAAGCCCGCGGTGTCGCCAAGGCCCAAAGAAAGAACTCGAGTAGCCTACGGACTCTCGATTGCTTGAAGAACAAGAAGAAGATAAAGATAGAAAGTTTAAGGGGGAAAACCCTAACTTATAACCGACTCGACCTGCTACTTGAGACCTAGCCTATCTATATAAAGGCTAGGAGGGGGCGGCGAGGAAGACACACGCAACCCTAGTTTCCACAACCCTCGCCAGATTGCATCTGCGCACCATTGTAATCTTCGATTCCTTTGATAATTCCACGAGCAGACAAGCAGGAGTAGGGACCTCTACGAGGCATGAACCTGGGTAAATCTTCGAATCCCTTGTGTGCTTCTTTGCTAGCCGATAGATGTCTCTAGCGCTCCCTCCTTCTCCAAAACCCAAGTCCATAACAATGGACATTGATGAGTTTAACCCTCGTCAATTGGCGCCGTCTGTGGGAATTGGGAGTGCTGATGTTGCGGCTTCTTCGGCCCCATCAACCGCGATCTACAACTCCACAATAGTGGAGATTCATCAGCTTTTCGGCGTGTTCGACTTCACCGTCCACACACCGGCCACTCGCCCGGCTTTCGAGTCCGTGGGCGATGGAATCAGCTTGGCAATCGGGAGCTTCCGCTTCCAAGTTGGTCAGATGGGCACACTTCGCATGCCTGACCAGCCGACGGTGCCATTGATTGCTCCAGCATCATGGTTCCCTCCATCAATCGGCACCCTCAGTGAGCTCAACGCCCTGACAACAGTCGAGAGCACGGTCAGGAATAGCAGTCGCGAATACGATCTGAGCGATCTGGCAACTGAAGATGGAGCCTACGGTTCCGGATCTGAAAGTTGCGGGAGCAGCAGCTTCCCCAACCACGTCATGTGCGCCGTCATCAATGCAGGGGAAACCTCCGCCAATCGTGACAACACGGGCGGCGGCAGCACACCCAATGGCGGACCACTGCCAAACGGTGGCATACCCAATGGCGGACCACCACCAAACGGCAGACCATCACCAAATGGCGCCCCCATCAACAACGGAGGAGCAGTCGAGCCTCTAACCATAATAAACGAGCAAACCGGCAAACGCGTCGTGATCAGGCTCAACGAACAAGAGTGGGCTCGCTGCCGCGAGGCCTTACGAGGCAACCCTCTACCCTTCGGATCTCCGCAAGAACTTCTAATGGGCTACCATTGGCTCCTGAAGGAAGAATTCAAGCGCCAAGTGCAAACAATCGCGCAACTCGAGGCGCGCAAAAAGGCGGCAGATGAGTCGAGTCTTCGACATGCTGGGCTCTCCTCCCATGCAGGATCCTCCTCAAAGGGCAACGAGTACATCGCAAACAAGAGGTGATCCCGGATGGCCCACCTCACCGAACAAGAACCCATAGAAGCTGCAAAGGTCCTCGACTTCAGCTCTATGACAGTTGACACTCGGCGCAACGTGGTTCCAAAGACGCCGCAAGCTGCAGTGACAGCAGCCACCATGTACCTCCTGAACAACCAGCCGCCAGCCGGAGATCCTCGAGCCGCCATGCACCGATCTACGATCGCAGGCCTGGGATTAATCGAGGCCGCCCTCGATAAAGAGCCAGCACCAGAGCCGAAAAAGGCAAAGCTCTAGCAAAACGCTACTCCTCACCCTCATCTAGCGACGATAGTCACGATTTGTCTCGACGTCGCTGCTCACGGCGACACGACCACGACTATGATGCACGCGATGACCCGCAGCGCAAGATCGACAAATCAAGGGCGTGACGTGCTCGGTCGACGGACTCAGAAGATGAAGATGTGGAGCTATGTGGCGCTAGATGCTTTAGCAGGGCCATCAGGCAAAAGCGAATGCCCAAGGGGTTCAAGCTCCCGTCGGAGAACCCAAATTTTGACGGCCTAGAGGACCCGAAGATCTGGTTGGAGGACCACATCTCCTCCGTTAGGCTTCACGGCGGAAGTCGAAGTACAGCTATGCAATGCCTGCAGCTACAGCCGCAAGGCGTCGCCCGGGCATGGCTCAACAACCTCCCGCGCGGATCCATTCGCAGTTGGGAAGAGCTGGTTTACAGCTTCGTGCACAACTTCAAGGGCACATACAAATGCCCTACATCAATCGAAGAGCTGAGATGCTGCCAGCAAAGATCGGGCGAATCGCTACGCTCCTACATCCAGAGGTGGTCCATCATCAAGAACTCCGCAGAGAACATCTTGGAGGACCGCGCGATTAACGCATTCAACGGCGGCGTACGTCGCATAGAGCTCAGGGAGGAGCTGGGCCGCTCAAAGCCCAAAACCATCGATCACCTGATGGAAATCGCGAACCGCTATGCGGATGGAGAAGATTCGGTGAAAAATCGTGTTCACTTTGATGATGAGGCAGAACTCGAGCGTAGACGCGATCACCGAGGAAAACGCCGCATGCGCATCTACGATGACCGTGACGACGTCAACATGGTCGTGGCCGGCTACGCCGACAGATGCGACGATAACCGCAACAGCGGCTACCGCAGCAGTGGATACCGCGAATCCGGAAAGACCACGCAAGTGTGGCAGTGCCGCAATCGCGATGAGGCACCCGCAACATCTATTGAGGACAAACTATCCGGGCCATGCACTGTGCACTTCTACATCGACAAGCATGATGGAAAGAAGAAGTCAAGTCACCTCCTCAAGGACTGCCGTGAGTTCCTCAAATTACACGAGGGACTGGCTCGGATGAACCGTAGCACAGTCGAAAGGGGTTACGGAGCCGCCCCAGGCGCCGTGGCACATGGGGATCCACCACCACCACCCGGGCCACCCCCGAATGCAGCTGTGCCGGACCAGCACCATGGAGGTGAACCATACCCATGGGCCATGGGTACCATGATGATCCAAAAGGGGCGCCCCTCGAATCGGGTGCAGAAGGCCATCACTCGCCAAGTCAACTTTGCCACAAACTCGCCACCATCTACCACTGAGTACCTCAGTGGAAGCGAGTCCTGCATCACCTTCGACAAGCGCGACCATCCTCCCCAAGTACCTCGCCTAGGCCATTGTCCCCTCGTACTTGAGGCGCAAATCGGAGGCTTCGACATAAGTCGCGGCTTCATGGACGGGGGAAGTGGCATCAACCTTATATTCGTGAGTACCTTGCGAGCAATGAGGATCCCTCTAGCTTGCTTAGAAGCCTCAGACACAACATTCCACGGCATCGTCCCGGGCAAGGCGTGTATCCCCTTGGCAAAATCAACCTCGACGTCATCTTCGGCACACCAAAAAACTTTCGACGCGAGCGCATCGACTTCGAGGTCGTCGACTGGCCCTCGAGGTACCACTGCATCCTCGGACGTGTCGCGTTCGCTAGGTTCATGGCGGTACCACACTACGCCTATCTGCAGATGAAGATGACAGGCCCTAACGGTGTCATCACAGTCAACGGGGGCTTCGAGAGATCTGACAGTTGTGACAGGGAATTCAACAAAATCTCCTAGTCCTTCGGCATGCAGGAAGAACTCATGAGACTAAAGGAGTCAAGAGACAACAGTCTGCCTCCCCTAAGCAGGCCAAGCTCACCCGACTTGTCCTTCGACTCATCAGTGCACATGAAGAAAGTCCAAGTCTACCCATCGGATCCCGCCAAGACGGCCCTCATCGCCAACAACTTGAGTCCCGCATAGGAACTCGCGCTCGTCGAATTCCTCCGTGAGCACTGGGAAATTTTTGCCTGGTGTCCAGCGGACATGCCAGGAGTTCCCAGGGAATTCGCCGAGCATGCACTCAATGTCAATCAAGACGCAAGGCTGGTCAAACAAACAATTTGGCGATTGTCTGAACCAAGGGCAAAGGCAGTTGGAATGGAGATCAACAGACTCCTCGACGCCAAATTTATACGCGAGATCAAGGAAAGCACTTTACTCGCCAACACGGTGCTATACCAAAAAAGGGCACGAACATCCTGCGGATGTGCGTGGACTTCACCTCTTTGAATAAACACTGTCCGAAAGATCACTTCCCGCTACCGCGAATCGACCAGATCATCGACTCCACTGCGGGGTGCGAGCGCCTCTGCTTCCTCGACGCCTACTCAGGCTATAACCAGATTCGAATGAAGGAGTAAGACCAAGAAAAAACAGCATTTACAACGCCTTTCGGTGTGTTCTGCTACAACACAATGCCCTTCGGGCTAAAGAACGCAGGAGCCACCTACCAGCGGTGCATGCAGGCTTGCCTCAAGAACCAACTCGGTCGCAACATTCAAGTCTATGTCGACAACATAGTAATCAAGACCAAAGAGGAAGCCTCACTAATCGACGATTTGCGTGAAACATTCGCCAACCTCGATCGCTACCGGATCAAGCTCAATCCGGACAAGTGCGCCTTCGGCGTACCATCTGGGCACTAATCGGGTACCTTATCTCCACGAGAGGGATAGAAGCAAACCCGAAGAAAATCAAAGCCATACTGGCCATGGAGAAGCCGAAAAACATAAGGGGCGTCCAACAGCTGGTTGGGCGAGTCGCGGCTCTCAGTCGATTTATCAGTTGGATGGGTGAAAAGGCACTGCCCTTCTACCAACTCCTCTGCAAAGCTGACAAGTTCGAGTGGACCATGGAAGCGCAGGAAGCATTCGAAGACCTCAAACGCCTACTATCCGCCTCACCAGTATTGGTGACCCCACGAGAAAGGGAACTATTGTTATTATACATCTCCGCCACCAACCAGGTGGTCAGCACAGTGCTTGTCGTCGAACAAGCCGAGGAAAAAAAGGTCCACGGGGTACAACGCCCAGTCTATTACCTCAGCGAGGTACTTACGCCAACAAAACAGCGGTACCCGCACTACCAAAAACTGGCGTACGGCGTCTTCATGACGGCCCGGCGGCTGCGCCACTACTTCCAAGAACACCCAATCATGGTAGTCAACGACGCCCCGCTTGGGCACATCCTCAACAATCCCGACGCCACCGGACGAGTCGCACTTTGGGGAATCGAACTGTCTCCACGAGACATCACATATGAAAAACGTGATGCAATCAAGTCGCAAGTTCTCCCTGACTTCCTGGTGCACTGGATGGAGAACCAGCTCCCCGAGAAATCAGATATGTCCTACCTCTGGACAATGCACTTCGATGGATCCAAGCGGAAGGACGGAGCTAGTGCAGGTGTCATACTGACATCGCCCCAGGGAGACAAGCTGAAGTATATCCTGCGGATGCAGCTCACCGCCTCCAACAACGAAGCTGAATACGAGGCCCTGCTCCACGGGATGAGGATGGCAAAATCATGTGGCGCCAAAAGGCTCATAATATATGGTGACTCCAAGCTGGTGGTTAACCATACAATGCACGAGTGCGACGCACTGAACGACAACATGATCACCTACCGCGACCTCTACGACACACTCGAAGGGGATTTCAACGGCTGCGAGCTGCGGCACATAGGTCACGAAAGCAATGAAGAGGCGGACGCACTCGCCAACATAGGCTCTACCTGCGCCCCCATACCACCTAGGGTATTTCTCGAGCGCATCTGCGAACGCTCCATCAAGCCAAAGGCCGTAGAGAAGAAAACAAGCGTAACAACGGACTCGGGGGCTACGCCGCCCAATGAGCCAATGGCACCCGACGACTTGAAGCTGGACACAGGACTCGAAGGACCAATGAGCGTCATGATGATTGAGCAATCCTAGACTCAACTGTACATCACGTACCTTCTCAGCAAGAGGTTACCGGACGATCCGACTGATGCACGGCACATCGCGCGGCGATCCAAGGCATTCGTTGTTATCAACGGCGAACTGTATAAACGCAGCATCACAGGAGTACTCCAACGATGCATCTTCATGGCCGATGGAAGAGATGTTCTCCTCGACATCCATGAGGGGACCTGCGGGCACCACGCCAGCAGTCGCGCCCTCGTTGCCAAATCTCTACGAGCTGGATTCTACTGGCCTACGGCCATGCGCGACGCCAAGGACATCGTCTAGAAATGCAACGCTTGCCAGCGATTCACGGACAAGCCGCATGCACCTGCGCAGAGCTTCAGCCAATTTCATTGGCCTGGCCCTTTGCGCAATGGGGACTCGACATGGTTGGCAAACTCCCAAGGTCCTCACGAGGAGGCTACGTCTACCTCTTGGTCGCAGTCGACAAATTCACCAAGTGGATAGAGGCCATGCCACTGACCAATCAATCAGGGTACAACGCAGACAAGTTCTTCGAGTCCATCGTCTACCGCTTCAGAGTGCCGCACAGCATCATCACCGACAATGGGACGAACTTCACGTCCAAGGAATTCCAAGAATTCTGTGAGAATCTGGGAATCAACATCAGCTACGCCTCGATGGCACATCCACAGACCAACGGTCAGGTCGAAAAAGCAAACGGGCTCATCTACGGTGGCATCAAGAAGCGACTCCTCCGGCCACTCGAACAAGCCGTGGGTTGCTGGCCAGACGAACTACAATCAGTACTCTAGAGCCTACACACAACTCCAAACAGTGCTATAGGATACACCCCGTTCTTTATGGTGCACGGGGCTGAAGCGGTGCTACCCGCCGAAGTACGATACAAAGCACCACGCATGGTCGCTTACAGCGAGCAAGAGTCAAATCTGGCACTCAAAGACTCCGTCGACCTCCTTGACGAAGCAAGGGAAATCACCGCGGAAAGATCAACGATCTACCAGCAGAACCTGCGCAACTACCACAGTAGGAGGCTACACCCCAGATCCTTCGTCGAAGGCGACCTGGTCCTGCGGCTGAAACAGCAAGGGCATCTCAAGCTCGAGTCCCCCTGGGAGGGACCATACGTGATTACATAAGTAATCCCAGGTGGCGCCTATCGCCTTCAAGATTTAGATATAGGAGTCACATACTCCAACCCCTAGAACATCGTGCAGCTATGACGCTTCTACCCTTAGTCGTTTTTTCTTTTACATTGCAAATAAGGCTACTCAGCAAAGGCTACTTAGCCACACATTGTACTTCATACTGTCCCGCGAATAAATAAAGCTAAGTGCCCCAAAACTATGTGTTTTCCTTTACTTTCCGCAACTTATCCACTCGGGGGCTGCGCCACCCTATACACATATGTTCTACGAACTAAAACGCGATATCCTGAGTAACTGGTACACCAATCGAAACCCTTGATACACATCAACCCAGTTGCAACGCACCTGATAGGTTGACAAGGGACTGAGATAAGCATATGGTCAGGCTAACGAAAAGGAGTCGCATAGTGCAACGCACTCACAAAACATACACACTAACAAGCTCTTTATACATCATCGACAACCAATTATGCACAGCATATATACGAACTTTACAACATTGATACACTTATGTGCAGGATACAAACTAAACTACTATGGCAACAAAAGAACATTGGTTTGCTCTTCGAAGAAGTTGACGATCTCCTCTGTCAGGCGATCCACCGCCTGATAGTGCGGCACCATATTCCAAGCAGAACGCGCTGGTGGCGCAGGTGGACCAGCCGCAATTGCTGCAACGTCTACATCAGCCTATGCAGTCGCACCAACGACAGAGCGGCCTTGGCACCAGCCACCAACTGCTGTCTTACACACTCGCGAACCGCAGCCAGGTCTTGGAACTTGGCAAGAAGGGCCAGTAGGCTTGATGGAGCAACATCCAGCGGAAACATCATCCGATAAATGTTCTTCAAGCATGACTGCGACTTTTTCAGGAAGTGCAGCACTCACGACGCACAATCCTCCAGAGTCGCTAGTGCGATTGCACGATCATGATCCACCCAGAAGTATCCACTCTCCTGAAGCTACTCTTAGGTCAAGTCATGCATGCAAATGGCAATCCTATCCTTCTCATCCTACGGATGGCGCACGCTGACAACTATACAAAGCAAAAACAGAAGTGTGAGGACAGCACACCATTGCGAGTGACTACAAGGAAAAGATAAGAGTAAGCAAACTAACATTTAAATTGGTCGACCAGCTGCGTCACCACCCCCAACAGATATTGTTCTCGGGCGGTGGCTGATACGTTCATAACGTATCTATAACTTTTGATAGTTTTATGCTAATAATATGCTTTTAATACTCCTTTTAATATAAAGTTTATGATTTATTTGGACTAACCTACTAATAGTTGCAAAAGTGCACAATGTCCTTGTTTTACACTTTAATGTGTAGGAATTACCAAGAATACAAGTGGAAACCTTGTTGGAGTCAAATTGAGATTTTTCAGAAATCTGTCTCAGAACTCTTTTTGAAGACGGTCACGTTTCGGGTCGAATACGGCGTCAAACGGAAACCTCTTCAACTACAAAGTTGTTGGAAATTTTGCGGCAAACGTTCTAGACATAAAATTTAGCTGATTCCGAGTCTGGATGGGCCCTATAGACCCGATTTACTGCAGCCCAAGATGGGGTGACCGAAATCCGAGAAGCTATATAAAGGGAGGAAACCTAATTCGTGGGAGACCTCCACCCATGAATTTGCAGCCACCAAAGCCACGTTTTTGCCTCCCTCATAGATCCCATCTCCATGGGGAAGGGCTCCCAAGAAGCCATGAAGGAAGGGTGTTAAGGGGCGGTGCTCCCCTGTGATACCGGCAGCGGGAAAGGAGTCCTCCGCGCCGCCGCCGCCGAAGTGCCTCCCGGAGTCATCTCCATCGATCTCCACCGCCATCTCCATCACCATTGCTGATTCCCATGATGAGGAGGGAGTAGTTCTCTCTCGAGGCTAAGGGTTCTACCGGTAGCTATGTGTTCATCTCTCTCTCTATGCATGATCTTATTAAGATCATGAACTTTGTAATCAAGTAGATCTACCTTGCTACTCAAGTGCTTTAATAGATCTCTGCTCTCCCCATGTGTGTGAAAGTGACAGCGCGCACACCATGGTGGCACTTAGGGTAGATATTACAAATACTTGTTATGAGTTTTATTTGGAGTTGGATGTCTTTATGAAATTGTGTTGTTTGTTGGAACCATCTAGTACTCAAGGTGACAGTGTGGGGTTATCTAGATGGGAAAGGCTTACTTTGAGGTGTGCTGTTATAGCCCTACCAACGATTAGAGTGTCCAACTGGAGAGTAGTTAAAAGTAGTATCATAAAGAGAATATATTTATATGAGAGTGTTCACTAGTGAAAGTATGATCCCTAGGCCTTGTTTCTAAGCATTGAAACACCGTTTGCAACTAGATCTATTACATGTTTGCTTGCTTCCATCTTTATTTCAGTTTGTCTTTAGTCTCTTCCACGCCATCAAACTATTTTCTAGCACCATTGTTTTATATCCATACCACTTGTATTTCACTATCTCTTCGCCGAACTAGTGCACCTATACACCTGACAAGTGTATTGGGTGTGTTGGGGACACAAGAGACTTCTTATATCTTGATTGCAGGATTGTTTGAGAGAGAATACCTTTGACCACTTCCTCCCTGAGTTCAATAAACCTTGGGTGATCCACTTAAGGGAAAACTTGCTACTATTTTACAAACCTCTACACTTGGAGGCCCAACAACTGTCTACAAGAATAGAAGTGCGTAGACATCAAGCTATTTTCTGGCGCCGTTGTCGGGGAGGTAAGGTAAAAGGTACTCACATCCTCTGGTGTGAGTGCTCGAAGTTATTTCCTTTAGATTCTACAATTTTTTTTGTTTCTTGTTTTCACTAGTTAGGCTTAATGGAAAACAACAACAAAATTAGAGAGCTTTATAGTATCTATCTTGAGCTAGGACATGAAGTGTTTGAAGAGAAAATTAAAAAACCTATGGAACTTTATTTGCATGCTAATAGCAATGTTGTTAGTATGAATTCTTTGGACACCATTATTGCTAATGCTATGGAAAAGTCTAAGCTTGGGGAAGCTGGTTGTGATGAGCATGATATTTTTAGTCCCCCAAGCACGGAGGAGAAAATTTACTTTGATGACACTATGCCTCCAATATATGATGATTACAATGATGAATATGATATTTTCAGTCCACCTACTATTGAGGATGAAATTGATTATGATTATGATATGCCTCCTATATTTGATATTTATGGTGATGAAAATAATAATGATAGCTATTTTGTTGAATTTGCTCCCACTACAATCAATAAGAATGACTATGTTTATGTGGGGAGTATTAATTCTTTTATGCATGTGGCTCATGATAAGAATGTTTCTTGTGATAGTTATATTGTTAATTTTATTCATGATGCTACTGAAAGTTATTATAAGAGAGGGAAAAATGGTTTTATGTATCTCAGCAATATTAAGTTTCCCCTCTTTATGTTGAAAATTTTGAAGTTGCACTTGTTTTGCTTTCCTATGCTTGTTATTTTGTGCTTTCATGACTTGTTTATTTACAAGATTCCTATGCATAGGAAGTGGTTTAGACTTAAATGTTCTTTGAATTTGCTTCTTGATGCTCTCTTTTACTTCAATTCATATTTCTTATGTGAGCATCTTCTCAAACTATCATGCCTAACTTAAAGGCGTTAAAAAAGTACTTATTGGGAAATAACCCAAAACTTTTAGATGAGTCTTGGAAGTTATTGCTTCAGTAATAACCTCTCCTTATCCTTTTTATTTGCTTTTTGTGCCAAGAGTAACCTCTAATGAGAGAGAAGTAATGCTTGGGAAAGTTGCTGTCCCGAAACAGATTTCTGTGCTTCACCGTAAAAATTCGTGTAAAATCTCTGTACGTACTTTTGAGGCGTGAATTTTTGTGCTTCTGCCCCAGGTTGTTATCTAACTTTCATTAGTTCAACACTTTTCGATTTGAGCAACATAAGGTCTTCGAAAAAATCGTCTTTACCTGCTGGTCTGTTTTGACAGATTTCTGCCATTTTCTGCATTTGCTTCTTGTTGGTTCCTTTTTTAGTTCTTTTGGGGAATTGAGATTTTTGAGGGAAGTGCTACAGTATCTAGTGTTCTAATGGAAGTTTATTTGGTGATTATAACTGAACCTTAAGACTTATTTTTCTTGAGTGCACTAATGTTGCTAATAAAGATTGTGTGAAGTTTTGTATGAAAGAAAATTTCCAGGTGTATGGAAGGAATGAGTAATAAGATGAAGGATGGACTAAAGCTCAAGCTTGGGGATGCCACGCATGTTACCCAAAGAAATATCCAAGAAGTACAAGCGTCAAAGCTTGGAGATGCCCAAGGCATCCCCTTCTTCATCAATAAAAATCCCAGGTTTCTTCCAAACGCTTCATTTTTATTGTTTCATGCATAATTGTGTTGTTCTTGGAGCGTCTTCTTTTTTGTTTTAGTTTTGGTTTTTAGTTTGCTTGGTTTTCTTAGTTTGATGAATAAAAATTGGTTGGACCCCCTCTTTCATACATTGGTTTTCAAATAGTTTGGTTTGGATTGGAAAAGAGTAGGAAAGGTCATGCTTAAGTGGTAAAGAGAGCTTGTTTTGACTGTGCCTATGCTTTTTCATGCCATGCTTGATATTGTTTTGGCTTTATGCTTAGTATTCTTTGCTGTAGCATGACTTGTTATAAACAATTGAGATTGCTTAATGTGCTTTGGATGAATCATGCGTTGTTTTAACATATTAAAGCATAGTACAGTGGTATTCTCCTTTGATGCTTTATTTGGGTTGACTTGGCGCATGCTCACACCATGTTATGACTATCCCAAGTCACCATAAGCCTTTATGATCCTTTATTTTTCAACTTGTAGTATCACTTTATGCTTTGATCAATGGTGTTTTGTTGCTCTACATGATTATGGACATATTGCTCTCTTAGTTGGTCGCTCCCAATCTTTTGCTAGCCTCCACAACAAAGTATGAGTTCCACTCATGCATCCAACTCCCTAAACCAAGTTATTCCAAAGAGTCCACCATACCTACCTACTAGCTTATGCTATTCCAAGTATATTCATGTTTTTGTTTACCTTCCAAATTAAACTTGTTATGAGAAAACTAGTGATTAAAGCTCTCACGAACTTGATGGCACACTTTACTTTTTTGCATCTAATAAACTTGAACCATTGGGTCCTTCTTTGTTGTGTATATGCTTGCGCTTTATAAGTTGAAATTAGCAGAACCATGTATCATGGGGAACGCTTTCAACATTGCACTTGTACTTTGTACCCCATTGATATCTTGTTCTTTTGCTTATGGATCCCGGCGGTGTGAAATAAAAGTGGAACTTGTAAGATCATGGAGTTTGTATGTGTGTTAGAGAAACGCCTGGGCTGCTACCTAAGCCATGCCTAATCATGGTGGAAACTTGCAGCATCACCATAATGAGCACTCTATGAAGCATCCTCAATAAAAACCTATGCAAATAGCAAATAAAAAGATCGATGGGATGCTCATTGTCTGCTTGCCTTGTCATTTTGATTATGGGATAGCTCATGTATCATGTGCAAGGGGTACCCTGTTGGCGGTTCTTTATGATACATATGTACTTACAATGACAAGAGCTTACTTGTGACTAAAGTTGAGTAGCATGAGGTTCGGTCTTCGTAAGTAAGGGGCATGAGATTTCGGTTTATAACTTGTCAAGCATATTCTCTTAGTTGTGTCACTTTAACCTTAATCACTTCAAGATGCTTATGATAGGGGCAATGAGATCTGAAAGCTATTAAGTATCATAATTTTTTGAAGCTTTTTATGAAACTTGATTCCCTACTTCCTTCTATGAAGGCCTTTCTTTTACTTTTTTGTTGAGTCTCCACCTTAGATCTTTATGCACCTACTTTGAGAGCATAGTGGCTATTCTTAGTTCTATGTGCATTGTCCAAAGACTAGTTGATTGATGCATAACTTGATATTGCTTGTTCTAAACTACTTGTATCTAGTCACTCTTTTGAACTTTGAAGGTGTCCTATGCATTTATATTTGCTACTCTATGAGGGATAAGCTGAATGCCACTATGCTATGTTTTCTTTATGTGAAACAAACAAACGTCTTGCAACGCATTGTTATTCATGAATCTTTTGTTTGTGCCTTTTCATGTTACAACATAGTTACTTTGTCTTATTGTTAGAACTTTATGTTTAATCCTATGTTGAAGTACTATGATCCCAGCTTTCAATGTTTTACAAATACTTTGATCAAGATTGTGTTGGCTGCGTGTCACCTCAAAAATTATATTGTTTTTTTCGTTTACCTACTCGAGGACGAGCAGGAACTAAGCTTGGGGATGTTGATACGTCCATAACGTATCTATAATTTTTTATGGTTTTATGCTAATAATATGCTTTTGATACTCCTTTTAATATAAATTTATGATTTATTTGGACTAACCTACTAATAGTTGCAAAGGTGCACAATGTTCTTGTTTTACACTTTAATGTGTAGGAATTACCAAGAATACAAGTGGAAACCTTGTTGGAGTAAAATTGATATTTTTCGTGGGAGACCTCCACCCACGAATTTGTAGCCACCAAAGCCACGTTTTTGCCTCCCTCATAGATCCCATCTCCATGGGGAAGGGCTCCCAAGAAGCCATGAAGGAAGGGTGCTAAGGGGCGGTGCTCCCCTGTGATACCGGCGGCGGGAAAGGAGTCCTTCGCGCCGCCACCGCCGAAGTGCCTCCCGGAGTCATCTCCTTCGATCTCCACCGCCATCTCCATCACCATTGCTGATTCCCATGATGAGGAGGGAGTAGTTCTCTCTCGAGGCTAAGGGTTCTACCGGTAGCTATGTGTTCATCTCTCTCTATGCATGATCTTATTGAGATCATGAGCTTTGTAATCAATTAGATCTACCTTGCTACTCAAGTGCTTTAATAGATCTCTGCTCTCCCCATGTGTGTGAAAATGACAGCGTGCACACCATGGTGGCACTTAGGCTAGAGATTACAAATACTTGTTATGAGTTATATTTGGAGTTGGATGTCTTTATGAAATTGTGGTGTTTGTTGGAACCATCTAGTGCTCAAGGTGACAGTGTGGGGTTATCTAGATGGGAAAGGCTTACTTTGAGGTGTGCTATTATAGCCCTACCAACGATTAGAGTGTCCAACCGGAGAGTAGTTAAAAGTAGTATCATAAAGAGAATATATTTATATGAGAGTGTTCACTAGTGAAAGTATGATCCCTAGGCCTTGTTTCTAAGCATTGAAAGACCATTTGCAACTAGATCTATTACATGTTTGCTTGCTTCCATCTTTATTTCAGTTTGTCTTTAGTCTCTTCCACGCCATCAAGCTATTTTCTAGCACCATTGTTTTATATCCATACCACTTGTATTTCACTATCTCTTCGCCGAACTAGTGCACCTATACACCTGACAAGTGTATTGGGTGTGTTGGGGACACAAGAGACTTCTTGTATCTTGATTGCAGGGTTGCTTGAGAGGGAATACCTTTGACCACTTCCTCCCTGAGTTCGATAAACCTTGGGTGATCCGCTTAAGGGAAAACTTGTTGTTGTTCTACAAACCTCTGCACTTGGAGGCCCAACAACTGTCTACAAGAATAGAAGTGCGTAGACATCAGTGGCCTTCTCTGCCTTTGATTTCTATACATCCGCATTACTCGGAGTATGGGCAATTCACGCTCCAACTGCTTCACGTGATCATGAAGTCGCTAGAGCAGAGACAGCTCATCGACCCTTGAGCGCGGCGGTGCCAAAGTGTCATCAAGGGGTGGCGAATCCTGAGGTTCCCTCAAAGGATCACTTGATATGCCCTATCACAAGCTAAGCAAGAAGCAATAAGGAGACCAAATCTATGCACAGGCAAAAGATTCGAGTGCATTCAAGATTAGAAAAAGTATCAGCAGATACACTCGCCAAAAGGCAGGCTTTCGACAAAAGGCATAAGCTATCTAACTATTACAAAGATACTGAGGAGCAACTGGTTTCTTCGACTTTGAATTTGGCTTTGGGGGCCTCATCGAGTCCGTGGCAGTATCAGATGCCACTGACTTTCCACCTGCCCCTGACGTCGCAGCTTTTATCGCCTTCCTGGCTCGCTGCAGCTCCTCAGAGTACTTTGCAACGGTGTTGATCAGTTGCGGCCCATACTTGCCACAGGCGATCGCAAAAGGAGCAAAGACTACCTGCTGGCCGTCTGTGCTAACGGGCATCGCCCTTGACACCGCTGCAGGATCAACTTCGACTCCGTGGGCCTGCACCATAGTGAGTGACATTGACGCACCAGCCGCACGGAGCGAGTTCTAGAAGCTTGCAGGGACGCCCCCTGCAAGAGACTCCACCAGCTCGTCCATGTTCTCGATCAGCTCAGCCTTGGGCACCAGCTCTTCCCGGAGGCGACTGAGCACGCCCTTGGCCTTGGAGAGCATATCTTGAACGACGGCGCTTCGGTCCTCGACTACTCAAAGAGCACCCACCAAGGCATCGTCACAGCAGAGGGCCTGAGGGTCGAAGCTTAGATCGCCAGCATCTACACAAAGAATCAAAGCATTGGCACAATGTCAGCAAATCGATAAAAGAGGCAGTTGGAAAAAAGAAAAGATAAAGGATCAGCAAATACCTGAGAGGGTCTTGGCAATCGAAAAAAGTTGTTCTTCGAACAACTTCTCCCTAGCTGCGATGGAGGCACGCAGATCCTCTTCGCGTTTTTGCGCCTCATCACGCGCCGCGATTGCCTCATCGGGACTCTTCATAGCCGCGGCGAGCGTCTTTTCCATGGTGGCAGCGTTGCGAAGAAGGGCATTATGTTCAGCTGCAAACAAAACAAAAGGGATAGACTATCAGTCGACTACATAACAATGATGCAGAAGAAGAAGAAGTAAAAGAGCACTTACTTTCTACCACGCGATAGCGCGTATCTAGCATTGCATGCTGGCGACCCGTCGCAAGCACCTGCTCCGCAAGGTGCACGGCTTCCTTCACAAGGAGCTATCGCAAAAGGAAAAACAATAAAGGATCAGCAGAGGCCATAGATTAAATCGATTGCAACATCAGAAGAAGAGATACTACACTTACATGATCCTCCAATGACTCCGAAGTCGATTGGTGTGCAGTCATCCGGGCAACCATCCGATGCTCCCCATCCTGTGGAGAACTAGATGAGTTATGCCCGGAGTGGGCCGCCAATGGAGGGAAAGGAGCGCGCTCAACCTCTTTCTTGGCCCTTGAGGTCGCGACTCCAGATTCTTTTAGAAATTGGACGTCGCCAGAAGATGATGACGCCTGCTGACTGCAAGACCAAACCAACATCAAGAAAAGGCAACTCCAACGAAGAACCAAAAAGGAAGCTTGAATACTTACCAATCAAACTTATCAAAGTCGAAGGTTTGATCCCCCGACTCTGACGATGATTCCTTTGGCAGACGCATCTTCTTGCGAGAGGATGGTGCCATGGCACTCACAGGAACGGCAGGGATTGGCGACTCTGCACCAACGCCCGCGCCTTTCAGAGTCGAAGGAGACGATGCATCAGAATCCTCGCTGCGCGAATGCTTGCGAGTATCCGGACTATCTGACTCGGGGGCTTCCTCCTCCACATCAGATGGGACGGTCGACTCCGACTCATCCTCTTCCAACGCTTCACGTGGAATAACTCCCTCAGGAAGAGGGGGCATACAGGGCGACACCTCCCAATCCTGCACACAGAACACAATTTAGCACAAAGTTAAGAAATAGCAAAGAAGCAATCGACAAAACAAGCTACTACGTAGCACAACTATACCTCAGGAGGAGGGTTAGCAGCATCGAATGGAGGAACGACTGGTTCACTGGGGAGCACATCCTTGACGGTGTCCTTGGTGACCAGTCGCACCCTTTTGTCTACCTCACTCGTGGACATGCCATCGGCAGACACACGAGTGACATAGTCCGCGCCAGCCCACTGGAACATGGGGTGGACTCTGGCCTACAGGGGCTGGACGCGACGGCGCAGCCATGTGTGAATGAGGGTGCAACCTCCCTCCTCTTTACCCATGCGACTCTCGAGGTCACAGATGCGCTCGTACAGCACATCTGTCTCCGCAGACTCGCCGGGCATAATCACATTCTTCCAGGAGCGCCTCCTCTTGCATGGCGTCGAAGGGTCGAAGGGCGCGAGTCCGAAGTGGTCTCCGTCGGCCTTCTGGTCGCGAATGTAGAACCACTTGTCCCTCCACCCTTGGACAGACATCATCAGCTTGATGTTGAAGTATGTGGCAGATGGATCGACGTGGATTCCGCAGCCGCCTACATCATAGACTACGGAGCCAGACGTCGATTGGCGCTTCAATTTGAAGAGGCGCTTGAAGAGGCCGAAATGCGGCTCGATTCCGAGCCAGCACTCGCAGAGGGTAATGTAGCAAGCTATGTGGAGGATGGAATTGGGGGACAGCTGATGGAGCTGGAGCCCGTAAAAACAAAGAAGGCCCCTGAAGAAAGGATGCAGGGGCAAAGAGAGGCCGCGAATGACGAACGCTAGGAACATCACCCGAAAACCGACAGGAGGAGAAGGGATTACCTTGCCGCCGGGGACGCGCGCGTCGGCGACTGCGGAGGACAAAACTCCGTCTTGGCGAAGAAGACGAAGCTCTGAGGATTTGATCACAGAAGGACGCCACGCGCCATTCATGACACGAGTGCCCGCGCCTTTCTTCTTTCTGCCGGCGGCGGTGCTGGTGCCCGCAGTGGCGGAGCCGCCCTTCTTCTTGATCGCAGCAGTGGCAGCAGCGGAATCGGCCGCGGCACCTCCCTTTTTCTTCCCCATTCCGCAGCGGCGATGTGACCGGAGGAAGTAGCTAGGAAATACGCGAAGCTGGTCCAGCACCGTGGAGGAAAAAGATCACAAAGAAGCAGAGAAGCAGCGGCAATGGTGATGGGAGAAAGGGATGAAAATAAGTAGATGTGAATTCGACTGTCGCCGCATCGCTACTTAACCCCTTGGAAGAAGCAATCCAACGGCTCAGAAAAACCCTACTAGACGTGTGGCGATCATCGCGCTTGACACGTGGAGGAGCTACAGCACGAACCATCCCCCACTACTCCAATTACGCGCGGAAATCGAGGAGGCGCGGTTAAAATAAAGATTACGCATGCCCGGTCAAATCAGAGTCAGGGAATGGGACCCACCGCTTGTCACGTCCCGTCAAACTCGCTCACGCGGGCAACTGAGGTCAGAAAATCGTCAGCACTGACGTCATCAAAAACTACGCAGCAGAAGATTTCGACTACTTTAGTCCTTGCTCGAGTCTTCGACTCCACCAAGCACTCGGGGGCTACTCCCATAGGGAGCGCTGGCCGCGCACCCTATGATTTTTCTTCTTCTTTTGCAGGATAGTGGATAATCAAAGCAAACCCAACCACTCAGAACACGGTTCGACTATGGACATGGGTTACTCCCATAGGGAGCACCGCAAGCAAATTCAATTGAAACAAGCAAACAAAAGACGACAGCAGTCGCAAAAGTTCTTTAGTCCCTACCTGAGTCTTCGACTCAACCAGGCACTCGGGGGATACTCCCATAGGGAGCGCTGGTCGCGCACCCTATGATTATTTGTACATTATACTATGCGTTGATGACATCCGCACTCGAAGCTTATGGCGACACCGCCTCATGACTTTTCCCTACAAAGAGACTGCGTCTCCTGGGTCACCTGAATCGTCTCCGCGATGATAAAATTTCGGATGTCGTGCTTACAGCGTGAAGATAAGACTTGAATAAGGCCTGGCAACGCATTTGCTATGCACTACCAAAAGTATATCCATGCCTACAGGTACGATGAACATGCCTTGACGGACGCGTCAAGTGCTCACACCCATATACTGGAATCCGACTCATGTAAGACCTCTGCAGCTTGAGTCGAATTACACCATCACTTTTTCGGATTCGAGTCCAGAGACTCGAGTTAGAGTAGATGGCGTTGTTTTACCCTAAGGTAGTTAACTGATACCGATACATCGGTTAAGTCAGGCACGCACATCAACAATCCCTATGACATAAACAGAGCAGTCGAAAAATATACTCAGTCATGCACTCGAAAGGCTTCATAAAGTCTCCAGTCGAATCTGCGATTCCACTGGACATTCGGGGGATACTGACATGGGTATACCCTACAGGTACTCGAGCTTGGTATATACGGTCCAGATACGGCGAAGCCCACGGTGTCGCCAAGGCCCAAAGAAAGAACTCGAGTAGCCTACGGACTCTTGATTGCTTGAAGAACAAGAAGAAGCTAAAGATAGAAAGTTTAAGTGGGAAACCCTAACTTGTAACCGACTCGACCTGCTACCCGAGACCTAGCCTATCTATATAAAGGCTAGGAGGGGGCAGCGAGGAAGACACATGCAACCCTAGTTTCCACAACCCTCGCCAGTTTGCATCTGCGCACCATTGTAATCTTTGATTCCTTTGATAATTCCACGAGCAGACAAGCAGGAGTAGGGACCTCTACGAGGCCTGAACTTGGGTAAATCTTCGAGTCCCCTATGTGCTTGTTTGCTAGCCAATAGATGTCTCCAGCGCTCCCTCCTTCTCCAAAACCCAAGTCCATAACAATGGGCATTGATGAGTTTAACCCTCGTCACACGCCGTCGTTGCCAAAGCTCTGCGAGATGGATTCTATTGGCCCACGGCCATGCACGACGCCAAGGACATCGTCCAGCGCTATAACGTTTGCCAGTGATTCGCGAACAAACCACACGCACCTGGCGCGGAGCTCAGGCCAATACCAATGGCTTGTCCCTTCGCACAATGGGGACTCGACATGGTCGACAAGCTCCCAAAGTCCTCGCGAGGAGGTTATGTCTACCTCTTAGTCGCGGTCGACAAATTCAACAAGTGGATCGAGGCCATGCCGGTGACGAATCAATCAGGATCCAGCGCCCTCAAGTTCTTCGAGTCCATCGTCTACCGTTTTGGAGTGCCACATAGCATCATCACGGACAATGGGACGAACTTCACCTCCAAGGAGTTCCAGGAATTCTGCGAAAACCTGGAAATCAACATTAGCTATGCCTCGGTGGCTCACTCTCAGACCAACGGTCAAGTGGAAAAGGCCAATGGCCTCGTCTGTGGTGGAATCAAGAAGCGACTCCTTCAACCACTCGAGCAAGCCACTAGATGTTGGCCAGACGAGCCGCAATCCGTGCTTTGGAGCCTACGCACAACTCCAAACAGTGCCATGGGCTACACTCCATTCTTCATGGTGCACGGCTCTGAAGCGGTGCTACCCGTAGAAGTACGCTACAAAGCCCCACAGGTGGTTGCATATAGTGAGCAGGAGTCAACTCTCGCACTTGAAGACTCTGTCAACCTCCTCGATGAGGCACGCGAGATCGCCGCGGAAAGATCAATGATCTATCAGCAGAACCTCCACAGCTACCACAACAGAAGGCTACACCCCAGATCCTTCATCGAAGGAGATTTGGTCCTGCGACTGAAGTAGCAAGGGCACCTCAAACTCGAGTCCCCTTGGGAAGGACCTTATGTGATTACTGAAGTAATCCCAGGTGGCGCCTATCGCCCCAAAGACCTAGCAAGCGGAGTCGCATACTCCAACCCCTGGAACGCCGCGCAGCTGTGTCGTTTCTACCCCTAGTTGTTTTTACATTCCAAATAAGGCTATTCAGCCAGGCTACTTAGCCACACATTGTACCTCATACTATTCTGTGAATAAATAAAGCTAAGTGTCCCAAAACTCTGTGTCATTTTATATTTTTCTTGCAATTTCATCACTCGGGGGCCGCACCACCCTTTACACCTTTGTTCTACGAACAAATCGGTATATCCTGAGTAGCTGACACACTCCCAATCGAACCCTTGATAAACACCAACCCAGTTGCAATGCACCTGACAGGTTGGCAAGGCGCTAAGATACATACACGCCAGGCTAACGAAAGGGAACTGCAGAGTACAACGCACTTGCAAATAATACAAGCTAGCAAGCTATTCACATATCAATGGGTACTAAACACACCCACCACAATCATATGAACTTTACAACACTTATACATCTATGTGCAGGATAAAAATTACGCTACTGCTGCAAAAGATGAACATTCGTCTACTCTTCAAAGAAGTCGACGATGTCCTCCGATGGCTGATCAGCCGCCTGGTAGTTTGGTACCATGTTCCAAGTCATCCCTTCTGGCGGCGGTGGCGGTCCAGCAGCAATAGCCGCGATGTCAACATCAAGCCTATGCAGTTGCACCATCGACAGCGCAGTTGTAGCACCGGCGACTAGCTGCTGCCGCACACACTCATGGACCGCGCTTATATCTTGAAACTTCCCCAGAACAGCCAACAGGCTTGAGGGCACCATGTCGAGAGGAAACATTGCTTGGAAAATATGCCTAAGACACGACTGCGCCTTCTTCAAGCATTGAAGTACTCGCGAAGAACGATCCTGCAGGGTCACCAACGTAACTGCACGGTGGTGGTCCACCCAAAACTATGAAGGAAATATGCCATGAGAGGCAATAATAAAGTTGTTATTATGTATTCCTTATATATGATAGATGTTTATTTTGCATGCTAGAATTGTATTGATCGAAAACATCAATACATGTGTGTTTAATAAACAAAAAGGGTTCCTAGTTATGCCTCTCTTATAGATTAGCTTGTTGATTAACAAGATGATCAAGGTTTCCTGATCATAGACATTGGATGTTGTTAATAACAAGGTCACAGCATTTGTGAAATGATGTGATGAACATTCATCCGAAGTATAGCATTACAATCAAGTCACTATGTTTATATTGCTATAACATCATACGAAGTAATCTTTATCCTTGGACCATGAGATCATGTTAATTGCTAACACCTGAAGAGTATCTTGATAACATCAAACGTCACACCATAACAGGGTGACTATAAAGATGGGTTCAGTGCTACGAAGGTGTTATGTTGAGGCTCATGGATCAAGAGTGGAATTTGTCAATCCCAATGACGGATAGATATACTCTGGGCCCTCTCGATGATATCACATTGAGATAGCTTGCAAGCAAGTGATGTGATCACTAGAATGTTATATCACGGGAACGAGAAAAGAGTGCATGTCGGTAACGAGATCAAACTAGGTATTAGGATACCGATGATCAAATCTCGGACATGTATTATATCATGAGACAAAGGGATTAAATTACAAGCGTTAAAGGTTCTCACGATCACAGAAGTCATCGTTGAATATGCAGGAGTTAGTATGGATCTCCAGGTCCCGCTTCTGATTATTAATCTGAGAGGAGTCTCCATCATGTCTGCATTATTCGCGAACCGTAGGGTGACACACTTAAGAGTTACCGAACACAATTTTGGAGCACATATGTTTCAGACGAAAGAAATTACAAAGTGTAGGAATTGTTTCGATAGAAACCGGAAATTGTTTCGGGTGAAATTGCAGAAAGTGGTTCTGCATGTGATATTGAAATATTGCAAGGGGTTATATGTGAATGTTTGTTAATTAAAGTAATTAACAAAATTCTGAATAAATTTAATAAAAGAGTTTTATTAAATGAGAGAGCATTAAACTTGGAGAATTTTAATGAATTTAAAGTGGGGACTTTAAAAGGGAATGTGAAGAGGCATTTTAATGTGGAGGGGTTACCACCACATGAATGGGGGAGGTGAGGGGTCACCCCCCATGCGCCGGCCATGGAGAGGAGGGGTACCCCCCTCCTCCTATAAAAGGCCACCCCCTCCCTCCTTCTTCCTCACACCTCCTTGTGAAGGATCTCTCTCCCCCTCTAGAATTATTCCCCCATGGTCTCGGATTAGCGAGATACATGTTCCCGGTGGCATTTCATCTGGAAGGAGTTGCTGCTTCCGCTGGATCGCTGGAGCGAGGAGGTGGAGGTTGTCCGGTGGCTTGAACGTGTGTGCGAGTACGGATGCGCTGCTGAGTTGCGGCGCTCGGACTTCCTCATGATCTTGAGATCGGCAAGTGTACGACTACATCAACCACGAGTTCCTACTCGTTAACAAAACTCGTTGTCTTCGAGGGTAAGTTCTCGATGGATGTATGTCCACCCGTTTCTTTGTACCTAGTAGATAGATCTTGGCGTGTAGTTCTCATCGTAGGAAATTTTTTGTTTTCTATGTTGCGGACCCAACAGTGGTATCAGAGCCTGATCTATGCGTAGGTGCTTTGCATGGGTAGTACACATATGTTTATATGTGGGCGATGATAATGATGTTATTGCATCTTCTATGTATTTTGGATATTGGTGGCATAGTGGGATGAAGCGGCCCGGACCAACCTTACATGTCATCGTACATGAGACCGGTTCCACGACTGACATGCAACTAGTTTTGCATAAGTGGCTGGCGGGTGTCTGTCTCTCCTACTATAGTCAATATATAATTTACAACGAGTTGTTAATAACTTGGTTATCCTCGTTGTGGTTCATGTTCGTAGGTAAGAACGGTTCTATCTCTGAAAGCACTAAGACACGTAAAACTTGCAATTGATAAATTAGAGGCGTCTAGTTTAGATCGTTGCTGGGCTAGTGTATTGATATGGTATTGTTGTAAGTAGATGTATGATAGATACTCTTACAACACACTCAACGTGTAAGTTCCATAGACCCTGGCCTTACACACAAAGGAATGATAGAGATCATACCACGATGCAAATGATAGAGATCAAATGCATGGACCATATCATCTCACTTTACACATTATATGTTAGCATCTTATACTGCTATTTTGGCGCTTTTGGTAGCATTGTAAGATGATCCCTCATTTAGATATCAAGATAAAAATGTGTTCTTCCTTGAGTATGCACCATTCTATAGATCGTGTTTCGAGACATCACATGATGATCGGGTGTACTCGAATCTACGCTTTCATATGAATGGGTGTAAGACAGTTTTACACACGCGAATACTAAGGTTCTTACTTGGCGAGCCTAGCATGGACAGACATGGCCTCGGAACACGGACCGAAAGGTTAAGCATGAGTCATATGGTTGATATGATGCCCATATAGATGCTCGCCTTTGAAGCTACATCAACTCACGTGATGATCAGACTTGGTGTAGTGGATTTGGTTCATGTAATCACCAAAGGGACACGAGGGATGTCGTTTTTGAGTGGGAGTTCATTAGTAATTTGGATTAGTTGAACTCACTCTATCATAAACTTAGTCTAAATAAACTTTAAAAATTCTGTTGTAGATGGCACCACCTACTTTTAATTTCAATGTGTTCATGGAGAAAGAGAAACTTGCTACGAATGGTAGCAACTTCACCAACTGGGCTATGAATTTGAGGATTCTCCTCACTGCTGCACAAAAGCAATATGTGCTAGATGCGCCGCTAGGCCCCCCACCAGCTCCTGATGCCCCAGACGAGGAATAGAATGTCTATGTGACTAGTCAGGAGGACCACAACTTAGTTCATTGCGGCATACTGTATGGGCTAGAGCCAAAACTTCGAAAGCATTTCGAAAATGGCAATGCCTTTGATACCATGGGAAAATTGAAAATGATTTTCGATACCCATGCTGCCGTAGAGAGTTATAATGCTACTGAAAAGTTCTTTAGCTGCATGATGGAGGAGAACAGCTCCGTTAGTGAGCACGTACTCAAAATGTCTGGGTACACCGATAAACTTGTGTCCTTGGGAATAACGATTCCCATTGACTTAGGCATACATCGTGTTCTCCAATCTCTGCCACCTAGCTACAAGAGCTTCGTGATGAACTATAATATGCAGGGCATGAAGAAGACTCTTCCCAAGCTTCTGTCAATGCTTAAGACTGCAGAAGTGGAGATTAGGAAAGAACATCAAGTGTTGATGATCAATAGGACCACCGGTTTCAAGAAGGACTAGAAAGGCAAGAACAAGGGAAAGAAGGGTGGCAAATATGTTGTCGTGCCTGAAAAGAAACCCCGAGCTGGCCCTAAGTCCGATACCGAGTGCTAGTATTGCAAGGGGACTGGCTATTGGAAGCGCAACTACCCCAAGTATTTGGCGGACAAGAAGTCCGGCAAGGCAAACAAAGGTATATGTGATATACATGTTATTGATGTGTACTTGACTAGTACTCGCAATAGCACCTGGGTATTTGATACGGGATCGGTTGCTAATATATGTAACTTGATTCAGGGGCTGCGGAACAAGCGACAACTAGCAAGGGATGAGGTCAGGATGCGGGTCGGCAATGGATCAAGAGTTGATGTGATCGCCGTCGGGACGCTGCCTCTCCATATGCCATCGGGATTAGTTATAAACCTAAATAATTGTTATTTGGTGCCTGCACTGAGCATGAACATTGTATTCGGATCGTGTTTGATGCAAAGTGGTTATTCCTTTAAATCTGAAAACAGTGGTTGTTTGATTTATAAGAATGATATCTTTTATGTTCATGCACCTGTGTTGAATGGTTTATTTCTATTGGATCTCGATAGTAATATTACGCATATTCATAATGTTAATGCTAAAAAGATTAAACTTGATAATGATATATCTGCGTATATGTGGCACTGCCGTCTAGGTCATATTGGCGTTAAACGCATGAAGAAACTCCATTCTGATGGACTTTTGGAATCACTTGATTTTGAATCATTTGATACATGTGAGTCATGCCTTATGGGCAAGATGACTAGACCGCCGTTTTCTGGTTCAATGGAACGGGCGACAGATTTATTGGAAATCATACATACTGATGTGTGTGGACCAATGAGTGTGTCGGCGCGAGGTGGATATCGTTATTTTTTTACTTTCACGGATGATTTGAGTAGGTACGGGTATATCTATTTGATGAAACACAAGTCTGAAACATTTGAAAAGTTCAAGGAATTTCAGAATGAAGTGGAAAATCATTGTAATAGAAAGATAAAATTTCTTCGGTCTGACCGTGGAGGTGAGTATCTAAGTTACGAGTTTAGCACACACATGAAAGAGTGTGGAATAGTTCCACAACTCACGCCTGTCGGAACACCACAACATAATGGTGTGTCGGAACATCGTAATCGTACTTTATTGGATATGGTTCGATCTATGATGTCTCTGACCGACTTGCCACTGTCATTTTGGGGTTATGCACTGGAAGCAACTGCATTCACTTTAAATCGGGAACCATCTAAATCTGTTGAAACGACATCGTATGAATTATGGTTTGGAAACAAACCTAAGCTGTCATTTCTTAAAGTTTGGGGATGCGATGTTTATGTGAAGAAACTTCAGGCGGATAAACTCGAACCCAAAGCGTAAAAATGCGTATTCATAGGATACCCTAAGGAAACGATTGGGTATACCTTCTATCACAGATCCGAGGGCAAGGTTTTTGTTGCCAAGAATGGATCCTTTCTTGAGAAGGAGTTTCTCGCGAAAGGTGTGAGTAGTCGGAAGGTAGAACTCTAAGAGGTTATTGAACCTTCTCTTCATGAAATGGCGAGTAGCGCAGCACCGGAAGTTGTTTTGGAGTTGACTTCACCTAATGAAGAGAGAGCTAATGATATTGATCATGAAACTCCAAAATAGAACACTACCGAACCTCGCAGGTCAACCAGGACACATGCAGCTCCTGAACTGTACGGCAATCCTGTTGTGAATTTCATGGTTGATGAAATAGATGACCCTGCGACGTATGAAGAAGCGATGATGAGCCCGGATTCCAAAAAATGGCTAGAAGCCATGAAATCAGAGATGGAATCCATGTACGAGAACCAAGTTTGGACCTTGGTGGACTTACCTCACGATCGAAAGGCCGTTGAGAATAAATGGATTTTCAAAAGAAAAACTGATGCTGATGGTCATGTGACCATCTATAAGGCTCGACTTGTCGCAAAGGGGTTTCGACAAATTCAAGGAGTTGACTATGATGAGACATTCTCTCCCGTAGCGATGCTTAAGTCAGTTAGGATTATGTTAGCAATTGCTGCATATTTCGATTATGAAATATGGCAGATGGATGTCAAAACTGCGTTCCTCAATGGTAATATTGAAGAAGAGTTGTATATGATAGTCCTAAGGATGCTAATAAGGTATGCAAACTTCAGCGATCCATCTATGGACTGAAGCAAGCATCCCGGAGTTGGAATCTCCGCTTTGATGAGGTGATCAAAGAGTTTGGATTTGTCCAAACTTATGGAGAGACTTGTATTTACAAGAAAGTGAGTGGGAGCAATGTGGCATTTCTGATATTATATGTGGATGACATATTATTGATTGGAAATGATATAGATCTTTTAAACAGTGCTAAAAGTTATCTAAACAGCAATTTTTCGATGAAAGACCTTGGTGAAGCGTCATATATATTAGGCATTAAAATCTATAGAGATAGATCAAGGCGCCTAATTGGGATATCGCAGAGTACATACCTTGATAAGATATTAAAGAAGTTTAATATGGACGAAAGTAAGGGGTTCTTACCTATGTTGCAAGGCAAGACATTGAGTAAGACTCAAAGTCCAGCTACGATGGAAGAAAGAGAGATGATGGATAAGATCCCATATGCCTTGGCCATAGGCTCTATAATGTATGCCATGCTATGTACAAGACCGGATGTGGCACATGCTATTAGTTTGACTAGTAGGTACCAATCTGATCCAGGTTCGGAACACTGGATAGCGGTCAAGAACATCCTCAAGTACTTGAGAAGAACTAGGGATATGTTTCTTATATACGGAGGTGAAGAAGAGCTAGTCGCTAAGTGTTATGTTGATGCTAGCTTTGACACCGATCCGGATGACTCTAAGTCTCAATCCGGATATATATTTCTCTTGAACGGAGCAGCAGTTAGTTGGAGGAGTTCCAAACAACTTGTGGTGGCTGGATCAACGACGGAGACGGAATATGTTGCTGCTTCAGAAGCGGCGCAGGAAGCGTTTTGGATGAAAGAGTTCATTACGGAACTAGGTGTGGTTCCTAGTGCATTGGACCCGATGGTGATCTATTGTGACAACAATGGAGCCATAGCCAACGCAAAGGAACCGAGGTGTCACAAGAATTCCAAGCATATTAAGCGTCGGTTTCACTCCATCTGCGAGCATGTCAAGGATGGAGATATAAAGATTTGTAAAGTACACACGGACCTAAATGTAGCAGATCCGTTGACTAAAGCTCTCCCTAGGGCAAAACATGATCAACACCAGAACTCCATGGGTGTTAGATTTATCACTATGTGAACTAGATTATTGTCTCTAGTGCAAGTGGGAGACTGAAGAAAATATGCCCTGACAGGCAATAATAAAGTTGTTATTATGTATTCCTTATATATGATAGATGTTTATTTTGCATGCTAGAATTGTATTGATCGAAAACATCAATACATGTGTGTTTAATAAACAAAAAGGGTTCCTAGTTATGCCTCTCTTATAGATTAGCTTGTTGATTAACAAGATGATCAAGGTTTCCTGATCATAGACATTGGATGTTGTTAATAACAAGGTCACAGCATTTGTGAAATGATGTGATGAACATTCATCTGAAGTATAGCATTACAATCAAGTCACTATGTTTATATTGCTATAACATCATACGAAGTAATCTTTATCCTTGGACCATGAGATCATGTTAATTGCTAACACCTGAAGAGTATCTTGATAACATCAAACGTCACACCATAACAGGGTGACTATAAAGATGGGTTCAGTGCTACGAAGGTGTTATGTTGAGGCTCATGGATCAAGAGTGGAATTTGTCAATCCCAATGACGGATAGATATACTCTGGGCCCTCTCGGTGATATCACATTGAGATAGCTTGCAAGCAAGTGATGTGATCACTAGAATGTTATATCACGGGAACAAGAAAAGAGTGCATGTCGGTAACGAGATCAAACTAGGTATTAGGATACCGATGATCGAATCTCGGACATGTATTATATCATGAGACAAAGGGATTAAATTACAAGCATTAAAGGTTCTCACGATCACAGAAGTCATCGTTGAATATGCAGGAGTCAGTATGGATCTCTAAGTCTCGCTTCTGATTATTGATCTGAGAGGAGTCTCAATCATGTCTGCATTATTCGTGAACCGTAGGGTGACACACTTAAGAGTTATCGGACACCATTTTGGAGCACATATGTTTTAGACGAAAGAAATTGCAAAGCGCAAGAATTGTTTCGATAGAAACCGGAAATTGTTTCGGGTGAAATTGAAGAAAGTGGTTCTGCAAGTGATATTGAAATATTGCAAGGGGTTATATGTGAATGTTTGTTAATTAAAGTAATCAACAAAATTCTGAATAAATTTAATAAAAGAGTTTTATTAAATGAGAGAGCATTAAACTTGGAGAATTTTAATGCATTTAAAGTGGGGACTTTAAAAGGGAATGTGAAGAGGCATTTTAATGTGGAGGGATTACCACCACATGAATGGGGGAGGTGAGGGGTCACCCCTCCCCATGCACTGGCCATGGAGAGGAGGGGTACCCCCCCCCCCTCCTCCTATAAAAGGCCACCCCCTCCCTCCTTCTTCCTCACACCTCCTTGTGAAGGATCTCTCTCCCCCTCTAGAATTATTCCCCCATGGTCTCGGATTAGCGAGATACATGTTCCCGGTGGCATTTCGTCTGGAAGGAGTTGATGCTTCCGCTGGATCGCTGGAGCGAGGAGGTGGAGGTTGTCCGGTGGCTTGAACGTGTGTGCGAGTACGGATGTGCTGCTGAGTTGCGGCGCTCGAACTTCCTCACGATCTTGAGATCGGCAAGTGTACGACTACATCAACCACGAGTTCCTACTCGTTAACAAAACTCGTTGTCTTCGAGGGTAAGTTCTTGATGGATGTATGTCCACCCATTGCTTTGTACCTAGTAGATAGATCTTGGCGTGTAGTTCTCATCGTAGGAATTTTTTTGTTTTCTTTGCTGCGGACCCAACAAAATACCCACTAGCCTGCAGCTGCTCCTGGGTCAAGTCATTCATTTGAATAGCCACCCGGTCCTTCTCATCCTACGGATGACAAGCGCTAACAACTACACCAAGAAGGAGCAAATGTAAAGGCAAGGCATCACCGCGACTGACCAAAAGACAAGATGAGAAGACAGAGAGCTAACATTTAAACTGCTCATTCAACTACGCCATTTCATCCAAGATATACTTCTCGCAGGCGGTGGCCTTCTCAGCTTTTGACTTCCACACATCTGCATTACCGTGGATCATGGGCAACTCACGCTCCAACTTCTTAATATGGCCGCGAAGTCGCGACAGCAATGACAGTTCCTCCACCTTTGAACGCGGCTGCACCATGGTCTTATCGGTGGGAGGAGAGTCATGAGGATCAGCTGAAGGACCACTCGAAGGGCCCTAGTTACAATCAAGCAAGAGGCAAATGAGACCAACCATACATTGATAAAAGGGAGGATTGCAGTCAAATTCGATAAAGTATCAAGGGGGCACACCCCCACAAAGGCATGATTCAGACAAAAGGTAGCTACAGCTATTACAAATGGCGACTACGGAGCAATCTGCTTCTTCGACTTAGACTTTGACTTCGGGGGCTTCATCACATCCGTGGCAGTCTCTGATGCCATAGACTTACCGGTGGTAACCCCGAATGGCATAGTCTTCGTCGCCGTCACTCGCTACTGCTCCTCGGAGTATTTTGCGACTGTCTCGGTAAGCTAAGGCCCGTACTTACCGCAGCTACTAGTGAAGGGAGCAAACACTACCTGTTGGCCATCGGCGTCGATAGGCATCTCCTCGGAGATTGCGCCGGGATCCAACTCCACGCCATGGGCTTGCGCCATCACGAGTGCCATGGTGGCGCCGATAGATCGCTGGGAGTTCTTGAAGTCCATGGGATTACCTCCAGCGAGGGATTCCACCAGGTCATCAAGATTGTCGATTAGGCGGGCCTTGGGAGTCAAATCCTCCCGAAGGCGGCTTAGCACACCTTTGGCCTTCTCCAACGTCTCCTGAAGGGAGACACCGCGATCCTCGACTGCGGCCACGGCGCCAGCAAGCGCATCTTCGTGACACAATGCCTGGGCGTCAATGCTCAGACCGGCAGCATCTGAAGAATACAAGGTGTCAGCATAAGGATCAGCAAACCAAAGATAGGGACAATACAAATGAAACAGTGCAAGTACCTGAGAGCGCCTTCACAGTTGAAAAAACTTTTTCTACAAACAACTTCTCCCTCTCGGCAGCAGAAGCGCGTAGGTCTTCCTCACGCTTCTACGACTCCTCTAGGGCCGTGATTGCCTCGTCACGGTTCTTCTCCGACACAGCAAGCCCCTTCTCTAGGGACGTAAAGTGACGAAGAAGTTCATTATGCTCACCTACAAAGGACAAAGCACTGCAAGTACATGAATCTACAAATTTCAAATACAAAAGAGAGTGAAGAGAGAAGATTACTACAAACCTTCGACTGCGCGGTGGCGATTGTCCAGCAAGGCGTGCTGTCGACCCAAATCAAGGACCTGCTCTGCGAGGCGAGTAGCATCCTTCATGATGGGCTACATCAAAAGGAAAACAAAGCTATGACATCAACAAAAGGCACAAACTCCACAAATCGACTGCCAATGGCAAAAAAGATACTCACATGTTCCTCTAGGGACTCCGAAGATGCTTGTCAGGCAGTCATCCGTGCAACCATCTGGTGCTCCCCAGCATGTGGGGAACTCGAAGAATTGGCACCGGAGTAGGCCACCACTGGAGCAGAAGGAGACCATGCGGCCACCTCCTTGGTCTTGGAGTCTGCGACTCCAGATTCTTTCACAAATTGGACGTCGTCAGAAGACGACGATGCCGTTTGACTGTAAAACATGCCCAACGCCACTTTAGAAAAGCAACCTCGAAGAAAACAAGACGAACTCGCGGATATTAAAACTCACGAGTTGAATTTGTCGAATACAAAGGAGTCATCCGATGACTCCTTTGGCAGCCGCAGCTTCTTTCGAGCTGGAGGATCCATGGCGCGCAGGCACGGCGGGAATCGGCTCCTCTACAGCAGCAGAGGGATCTTCCGGCATCATCGGCAAGGAAGCGTCTGAATCCTCGCTGCGGGAGCGCTTGTGAGTGTCGTGGCCACTGGACTCGGGGGCTTCCTCCTCTTCTTCAATTGGGACGGTCGAATATGACTCGTCCTCTTCCACCGCTTCACGCGGGATAACCCCTTCAGGCTGAGGAGGGAAGTTGGAGGTTATTTTCCAGTCCTGCAATCAGAAGAAACATCAGTACTTGGCAACCAATCAAAAAATACAAACCACTTCATAGGAAAGCTCTGCCTCAGGTGGAGGATTGTTGGCGTCGAAAGGGGGCACGACTGATTCGCCTGGGAGATCCTCCTTGACGGTGTACTTGGTCACCGGTCGCAACCTCCTATCTACCTCACCCGCAGAAATGCCCTCCACAGATATGCGAGTGACATCGCCAGCACCGACCCAGCGGTACATCAGATGGACTCTAGCTTGCAGAGGCTGGATGCGATGGCGCAACCACGTGCGAATGAGAGCAGCACCACCCTCTTCTTTGCCTATGCAGCCTTCGAGGTCGCATACACGCTGATACAGCATCTCCGTCTCCTCAGACTCGCCAGGCATCACGACGTTCTTCCAGGAACGCCTCCTCTTGCAAGCTGCCACGGGGTCGAAGGGCGCGAGTCCGTAGTGCTCTCCGTCGGCCTTCTGGTCGCGGATGTAGAACCACTTATCTCTCCACCCTTAGACGGACGCGGTGAGCTTGATATCCAAGTAAGTGGCGGAGGAGTTGACGTGGATCCCGCAGCCCCTACGTTGTAGACTACCGAACCAGACGCTAACTGACGTTTGAGCTTAAAAAGCTTCTTGAAGAGACCAAAGTGTGGCTCGATTCCGAGCCAGCACTCGCAAAGGGTGATGAAATAGGTGATGTGGAGAATCGAATTTGGGGATAGCTGGTGCAGCTGGAGCCCATAGAAACAGAGAAGACCCCTGACAAAAGGATGCAGGGGAAGAGAGACCGCGGATGATGAACGCAAGGAACATAACCCGGAAACCAGTAGGAGGAACGGGAATTACCTCCTTGCCAGGTACGCGGGAGTCGCCTTCCATGGGAGGAAGTGCTCCATCTTGGCGAAGATTGAACAGCTCCGCGGGCTTGATGGTGGATGGGCGCCAGGACCCATTGGTGACGCGAGTCCCCGTGCCCTTCTTCATCCTAGCACCGGCGGCGCTGGTTCCCATGGTGGCGGCGCCTGCCTTCTTCTTGATGGCGACAATGGCGGCCACAGATGCAGCGGCAGAACCTCCCTTCTTCTTGCCCATCTTGCGATGGCGATGCGAGCGCAAGAAGTAACTTGGAAAGACGCAGAGCTGGTCCAGTGCCACGGAGAAGAGGTGCGCAAAGGAACAGGAAGAGCAACAACGGCGAAGGAAGTGCGAGCAAGAATAGAGATGAGGAAAAATTACCGCAGCTACGCTGCTACTTAACCTCCTAGCGGATGGCATCCAACGGCCAGCAGAAACCCTATTGGACACGTGGCGCACATCGCCATCAACGAGTGGAGAAAATGAATCACGAACCGTCCCCCACTACTCCCATTACGCACGGAAATCGAGGAGATGCAGTTAAAACAGAAGATTACGCACACCCGGTCAAATCAAAGTCAGAAAGTGGGACCCACTGCTCGTCATGTCCCGTCAAAGTCGCTCACGCGGGCAACTGAGGTCATCTCGTCGTCAGCACTGACGTCATCGATTCTAGCAGAAGAACATTTTGACTACTTTAGTCCTTGCTCGAGTCTTTGACTCAACCAAGCACTCGGGGGCTACTCCTAACAGGAGCGCTGGTCGCGCACCCGAATTTTTTTTTATGCAGGTGTACAAGCTTCACGAAAAACCATCACCCGAATCAATGATTCGATTGTGACTTACTGGTTACTCTCATAGGGAGTGCTGGAAGCACATTCAACTGAAACAAGCAACAAAAGACGACAGCAGACGCAAAATGTTTTTTAGTCCCACTCGAGTCTACGACTCGAATAGGCACTCGGGGGCTACTCCCATAGGGAGCGCTGGTCGTGCACCCTATGATTATTTTTCCTTGTACGTCGTATTGTGTGTCGATAACATTCACACTCGAATGCTATGGCGACTCCGCCTCATATTTTCCCTACAAAGAGGTTATGTCTCCTGGGCCACCCGAATCATTTCCGCGATGACAAAAATTCGGATGCCGCGCTTACAGCGTAAAGATAATACCTGAATAAGACCTGGCAACGCATCTGCTGCGTACTACTAGAAATATATCTGTGTCTACAGGTACGATGAACATGCCTTGACGAACGTGTCGAGTGCTCACATTTATACACTAGAATCGACTCCTATAAGACCTTCGCGGCCTGAGTCGAATTACGCCAGCACTTTTCTGAATTCGAGTCTGGGGACTCGAGTTTGAGTAGATTGCGTTGTTTTGCGCTAAGGCGGTTAACTGATAACGATATATCGAATAAATCAGGCACGTATATCAATAATCCCTATGACACAGACAGAACACTCGCAAAAATGCTCAGTCATACACTCGAAAGACTTCATAAATTCTCCAGTCGAATCTGCAATTCTAGTTTACACTCGGGGGCTACTGACATGGGTATACCCTACAGGTACTCGAGTTTGGCATATACGGTCTAGATACGGCAGAAACCCACGGTGTTGCCAAAGCACAATACAGAATTCGGGTGACTCACGGAGACTCCAATTGCTTGCATCGCAAGATGTAACTTAAGATAGAAAATTCAAAGGGACGAACCCTAATGTGTAACCGACTCGACCTGCTACCCGAGACCTAGCCTTATAAAGGCTAGGAGGGGGCGGCGAGGAGGATAATCGCAACCCTAGTTTCCACAACCATCGCCAGATTGCATCTGCGCACCCCTGTAACTTTCAACTCCCCCGATAATTTCAAGAGCGGACAAGTAGGAGTAGAGACCTGTACGAGGCCTGAACCTGGGTAAATCTTGCGTCTCTGTGTGCTTGTTTGCTAGCCGATTGATGCCTCCAGCGCTCCCTCCTTCTTTAAAAACCAAGTCAATAACAATGGGCATTGACGAGTTAAACCCTCATCAATCGGCATTTGAATTTTTTGAAGAACACACTTCCAGTGTTCACAAAAAATTGAAAATAAATATGTGAATACATACACATATTCCTAAGGACTGATTAAAAATTTGAAAAAAATACAAAAAGGAGAAATTTCTGATAGAACTAGCACCCCTTTTTCCTATATATAGCCAGAAATTTGTTCTTTTATAGCCCAAAACAAAACGAGATGTCTACCGGAACTTGCCACTCGAAAAAATTCACTTTTTTTTGAAACTTCAAAATACGAATTTCAAACGAGATCTCACCAACATACCCAACTTTCTCTCACTCACGGGCTAGCTGCGTGCGTACGCCCACGCCGCTTATGATAGCCAGAAGTAGGAAACTGCAAGACCTGCTCGGACACGATCGCGATTGCTAGATTGCTATATGCGTGAAATTTCAGGCCGGATCGCCGGTCACAGGGGAGAGAATCACGACCGAAAGCGACGACCGCCCGCTGCTGCTGCATGCATGCAGGCGGGGCACGCCTGCCCCGTGACCCCGTCTCCATCACCACCAGCGCGCGTCCATCCGACGGGACGATCGATTGACGGTGCGTCGAGCCAGGCCCCGCCACCAGGTGATGCAGGACAGAGAGCCTCGTCCTCCTCCGAGCGGTCGCACCAACACGCCGTCTGATCGGGAGTCTTTCTCGGAGATTGGCTTGGTGTGTTTAGCTACGTCCTAAACTAATCGTTTGAGAAGACAGCCAACAGTCTACCTGGGAGGGAGATCGCCGGGTACAACGAGCTCGTACAGCAAAAATCGTTTGCGATAAAACAGATACGAAAACAGAACTGCATATTTAAAAATTATCACTAGTTGGCGCCAGATTCATACATAGTGGATTATTTTGATCATCACGAATGCCGACAGAAATTTACAGCAAAAACTGGATGTCGCGCCCTACATCCAGAACCCTAGCTACCGCCGGTGGTACCTACTCACCGGACCTTCAACGGCACCGTCGAAACTCGCCTACTCGTAGTCCGAGTCGGTGGTGTCGTCGGAGTAGTCGACGACGAAGATTCCAAGCCGGGCGGCGTGCTCGCGTGCGGAGCGGCTGCAGACACGGCGGAACTCGCGCTGCTCGCGCACACGCTCGTCGCGGCGACGCTTCGCTCGCTCCCCCACATCGGGAGACGAGGCTACCGAGGGAGTTGAACTTCGCCTCGCGGACTGCCACGTCCTCCTCCGAGCCGGAGTCCTCCTCCTCCCCCGAGCTGCCGGAGTCGTCGATGTGGCCCCAACGAGCGGGAGCGGGAGCGGGCACCGGAGCTGGAGGCGGCGCACGAACCACAGGCGAAGGCGCGGGCCAGAGCTCGCGGCCGCGCAGGAGCTGCCCGCCTCAGCATCGTGCGCGTCGGGCCTGAGGCCGAACCTGGCCCACGCCAGCGAGGTAACGTGGGTGCGCAAGTGTGCGTCATGCTCGCCTGTTCGGACCGGCGCCGACGCTGCTCCTCCTCGCTAGGCGGTGGCACGCGAGCTCGACCATCGGAGCCCCGTCCGCGGGATCTCAAAGCGCCGCCTCGGCCGACCAAATTGAGCCACGATTGGCCGGCCATGGGTAGAGATGACGGATGGGATGAGGTGGGCGGGGGCGATTTGTTTTCCGGCGAATGGCTCAGCCGGAATCTGAGCGAGCGGCGGCGGCGGCGAGGATTTCTGCGCGGGGGAGAATGGGATGCGGTATACCGCATCCGACCCCTCCCGTCCCAAATATATGCGGGGCGGACGGGCCGTTTTGCGGGAAACGGCAAAAAAATCCGATACAACCCGTTTTGCGGTATCTGGAAAAGCCATTTTTCGGCCTCGATACCGCATATCGGCCCAACATTTCACGGTATGGCCGATATGCAGTATCTGCTAGAGATGCTCTTAGGGTGAAACTGCCAAGGGATAAGGAGTTCCCGGGCAGTTCTCGCGCTTCAGGATATCCTGAGGCAACACAAGCCAGAAGTGCTTTGCTGTCTGAGACACATTTGAATAAAGTCAAGGCAGAAAAAAAAATGCCAAAGATGGGTTATCATTGACACCGGTTCTCTTTGACGTTTGACTGGAGTTTATGGCTTTATGGCGAACCTGATTGGAGCCATAAGGATCATACTTGGACAGATTTGAGATAGTTGCACTCAACGAATGACTCAATGTCGTGGATTCTAATCAAGGATTTTAATAAAAAATTATTTGGCACTGAGAAGGAAGGGGGCAATCCAAGACCGCTGAGATTTATGCAAGATTTTAGAAATGCTTTGGATGACTGTTGTTTGGAGGATATGCCATGTGTGGGTGGTCGATTTACATGGCAAAGGGGATAAATAAGAGAGAGATTGGACCGGTCAGTCTGTAATAAAGAATGGAATGATCTTTTCATGTTTGCTACATCGATCAACACCGGAATGACAAAGTCTGACCATAGGCACGTGCTTATCGACACGGAGCATTATGTGAGGGTCGAAGAGTCTCGTGTATCCTAGTGTAAACGGTTTGAAGCACGTTGGTTTTATGAACCATCGGTAGATGAGATTGTCAAGGGTGATTAGGAGCGAGCAAAGGCATCTAACCATGTGTTGATCAATACTCTAGCGGATATGCATTCTGATCTCCATGAGTGGGATAGAAAAATCCTTATAGGTCCAAAGAAGAGGATTGATAAATTAAAGACTGAGTTAGAAAATATCAGAAGAGGACCTATGACCGATGAAGCACTTGGACACCAGCAAAACATTCTAACTCAGTTAGAAAACTTTTTTGAGAAAGAGGAGATTACTTGGATGTAGCGTGGAAGAGCAAATTGGCTTCGTCAAGGTGATAGAAATACGAGCTTTTTTCATCGCTTTGCGTTGGAAAGAAAGAAAGCAATCTGATTAAAAAGTTGGTGAATGAAGACGGTGTTGATGTGGAAGGGAACGCTTATTTATATGTGCAGATCAGTAGCTACTTTAGTGGCATATTTACTTCGGATACAGGGGATTCAGACCCAAATCTACTTGGTAAGGTCAAGCAGAAAGTTACATCAGCTATGAACGAGACCCTCCTTCGGCCTTTCACTGCAGAAGAGGTGAAGAATGCTTTGTTTGGTATAGGAGATATGAAGGCACTAGGACCAGACGGGCTACATGTAATATTTTATAAGCGTTACTAGCCAATGGTTGAGGAGCATTTAATCGAAGAAGTGTTGCAAGCTCTTAATACTGCAAAGATTCCAGAATGTTGGAATGACACCATCATTGTTTTGATTCCAGAAAATGAAGATCCATGGAAGGTGACGGAATATAGGCCTATAAGCTTATGTAATGTCATTTATAAGATTATAAGCAAACTTTTAGCGAATCGCTTGAAAGGAATCCTACCTAATATTATTAGTGAGAAGCAAAGCGCTTTTGTTCCAAGAAGGATGATCACGGATAATATTTTGGTGTCTTATGAATGTGTCCACACTATCAAGAAGAAATCAGGCAAACACGGTATTTGTGCAGTCAAGCTTGATATGCACAAAGCTTATTATAGAGTGGAGTGGAAGTTTTTAAAGCCTATGATGATGAGATTGGGATTTGATATTCGATGGGTTAATCTGATGATGGAATGTGTTACTTCGGTAAGGTACCGCGTTCGATTTAACTCACGGGAAACCGATCAATTTATTCCTAGAAGGGGGCTTCGACAGGGGGATCCTCTCTCCCCTACCTATTCTTGATATGTTCTGAAGGTTTATCGAGCTTTTATCTTATGCGGAGGAGGAGGGCTCACTTCTAGGAATTAAGGTTTGTCGTGATGCTCCTGCTTTTACAGATGACTCCCTAATTTTAATGAAGGTGGCCGAGAGTAATGCAAGGTGCCTAAAAGATATCCTGGAATTATATTGTGCCTCATTGGGACAAATGGTGAGTGTAGGTAAATCTAGTGTGTTTTTCAGACCTAACACTAGAGTGGAAATTAGAGAAAAAATATGTACCTCGCTTAATATCATGACAGAAGCTATTTTTGATAAATATTTGGGGCTGCCAACTATGGTTGGAGCAGACAGAAGTGATTGTTTCAAATACTTGATTGAAAGGGTGTTGAATATTATCAGGGGTTGGAAGTAAAAAAATTGTCTATTGGTGGAAGGAGGCTCTTCTAAAGGCAGTGGCCCAAAGCTATATCAGTTTTTGCGATGTCTGTTTTCAAAATTTCAAAAAACATATGCAAAGGAATAATGGATGCAACATCACAATTCTGGTGGGGTGACGATGCTGACAATAAGAAGATGCATTGGTGGGCCTGTTGGAAGTTATGTATTCTAAAGAAGTGAGATGGTCTTGGTTTCAGATATTTACATAGTTTTAATTTGGCAATGTTGTACAAACAGGTATGGTGTCTATTGATAAATCCCGACTCCTTATGTGCACGTGTCCTCCATGCAAAATACTACCCGGATGGAAAACTACCGAAAGCAAATATGAAGAGCGGTGCATCATTACTTGGCAAAGTATATTGGCACGTATCCAAACTTTCAATAGAGGGTGTATACGGCGTGTTGGAGATGGATCTCGAATCGATATTTGGAATGATACATGGATTCCAAATAGTCATGATGGCATGGTTGTATCTAGGAGGGGAAACAGTATTTTGTCAAGAGTAGGGGACCTTATTAATCCGGTCACTGGATATTGGGATGAAGATTTGAAATGAAAAGAAAATAAAGCGGGAGCTTGAACTTATTGAATCGCAAAAAGGTGCTTTAAAAGGGTATTTTCTGGCAGCAAGTAGTGTTGATGTTAATGATTTTTTCTCATAACAAGTCACATGATGTTGATCTTGATGATTTTTCCTCGAGTTAAAAATGTTGCAAGTAACCTTGCCAGATGCTTTGATGTCAGTGCCTGAGATTTTTCAACTTGTTACAGCCGCATATTGCTACCAAAATGTCTCGGTTGCCTATCGCATCCTCTTAACTGTACATGTGACTGTAGCTTCAGCTGAAAGAAGTTTTTCCAAATTGAAACTACTGAAGAATTGTTTGAGATCAACTATGTTACAAGATAGATTGAATGGCTTGGCTACATGTTGTATTGAGAAGGATATCTTGGATAAAATTGATCTTGAGATTATACTCAATGATTTTTTGCATCTAGAAATGCCCACAGAAGTTTTTTTGTGAAGCATTGAAGAATTATTGTTAGTGGTTGGAATTATTTCTTCTTTGAGGTAATCAAAGTAGCAGCAATACTTCTTGTATACTTTTTATATTTCGAGACTAAGAATGTGTGGTTGGATTTTAACTCTTAATAGTTTGCGAGTGAAATAGATACATATTTATCTATTTTTCTAGATATGCCTATATATACATTAGCTTAGGGGTCCATGTCTCAACTTTGTACAAGGGCCATGTAAAACATAGAACTGGCCTCGCTAATTCCCTACCACCAATGCAGCAGTTGAGCAAAAGTGAAAGAGATCCAGTACCTTTCACAAGGTGTCCACCACATCTGTATATGTTGATGACTGAGGCAAGTGAGACCTCATGCTATGAGAACGCAGTGTCTGATGAGCACAAAAACGAATGGTCACAAACCATGCAGGATGAGATGAAATCTCTGTATGAGAATGACACTTTTAAATTGACGTCTTTGCCAAAGGGCAAGAAATCACTCAAGAACAAGTAGATGTAGAGAGTGAATACCGAAGAACATAGCTCATATCCAAGGTACAAGTCTAGATTGGTTGTGAAAGATTTCAGCCAGAAAAAGGATATTGAGTTCGATGAAATATTCTCTCTGGTGGTCAATATGTTTTCGACCCAAGTTGTGCTAGGAACGGCTGCCACCGTGGACCTGAAAATTGAACAACTTGTTGTGAAGACAACATTCTTACATGGTGATCTAAATGAGGAGATATGCATGGAAGAACCAGAATGATTAGTGGTTGCAGGCAAGTCGATGAGGCATGACACACTGTAGTTATTGCAGATTGAAAGCAGAGTCGAAGCATATTGAAGCGTGAGCAGACGTGCGAACACTTTCTAGAATCTTTACCACCCGGCGCTCTGTGTGAGCAAACAACCAGGTGGAGATTGGAGATCACTGCCCTTCGTTCTCTGCTGCACGACAAAAGGAATGGCAAAGGTTTTCCTAATGGCGAGCCAAGGACGAACTATGCGGTGAGTTTTTATCGTGCTTTTCTCTCGAGGGACGTTCTCCCATAAATAGATGTTGGGTTTATCTGTCTCGGTTGATTGAGATTTTCTTAAGTCTCAATGAGCTGAGAAAAGTGTAACCGTACTTAAAAAAAAAGTGCAACTCGTTCCGGTTGCACTTTTCTGGCAAAATGCAACTGCATTTATCTGCAGAAAAGTACAACTGAAACCAGTTGCAATTTTTTTTGAACAACCAATTACACTTTTTTTGAATGATCGAGACTTAATCTGAGTGGACCGAGAAATAGCAAAACCGATAGATGGTAAGCAGTAACAAACTCAGTGCGCACAAATGCCTAAACTCCAAGATCCGTCCCCTAGTATTTCACCTTCTGCACGCTTGCAAGTGCAAACTTATCCAGCAAAACGAACGTCGAGTCAGCCATGGGTGGTTGTTATACGTGTGAACCATTCAGCAGTATCAGTCTAAATAAGTTCCTCTAAAACATGTACGTACACAATTTCTTGCGAAGTCTCCTTTGATTCGTGTCATATATTTCATCAAGGAAAGAGTGAACAAGTCCATTCTCTGAACTTAACTGAACCGGTACTGTATTCTGACAAAACTTCAGAACTGAGAACTAATCTCCTGCATCCAGGAGAATGAGAATTCACTTATCATTCCTTATGCAGCTCAAGTTAATAATCATTTCTCTCTCAAAAAAGTTAATAATCATTTTCCTAATACAGCAGACCATCTATCAAGGGTTTTGCAAAGTATTCAATTGAACCCGTTGTAGCATGTCAGATCGGGCCCTGCTGCGACGTGGTCACCACATCAGTCCATCACACCACGCAGCAGAGTCTATGTAGCTAGGCACATCGGCGATAAAGCTCACGCCGTGTCACTTTTCAGAATAACTCCTCTGCTCGCTCTGGCACTCGCCATCGCCGATATGGCACCTCCATCGCCTGCCATGCTCCTCCTCCTCTGCTCCCTCCTCCTCGCTCCGTTGGCCGCCGGAGAGGGCAAGCGTACGTCCTACATTGTCCACATGCAGTGGCGGATCTAGCACAAAATCGACGGGGGTGCCAACCTTGAAAAACTCCCTATTAGACTCTAATTTGAGCAATAAGTAGTCTAAAATTTACAAGCTAAAAGAGTTTTTATACTTTTGGAGGGGGTGCCATGGCACCTATGGCACCCCCACTAGATCCGCCACTGTCCACATGGACAGGTCCGCCACGCCGCCACAGCACGCCAACGACTGCCACGCGTGGTACACCGCCATCCTGACGTCCCTGGCGGCCGCGTCGCCGCACGGCGCCCGTGGTACCCCGCAGCATCTCTACACCTACACCAATGCCCTGCATGGCTTCGCGGCCACGCTCTCCGGCGCCGAGCTCCGCGCGCTCCGGCTCATGCCAGGATTCCTCCCCGGACCGCCGCGCCGCCGTCGCCCACGACACCACGCGCTCCCAGGAGTTCCTTGGCCTCAGCTCATCCAGCGGGCTGTGGCCGAGGGCGAAGCTCAACGAGGGCGTCATCGTCGGTGTGGTGGACACCGGAGTGTGGCCCGAGAGCGCGAGCTTCGACAATACAGGCATGCCTCCGGTGCCATCCCGGTGGCGCGGGGCGTGCGAGCCGGGTGAAGCGTTCCCCGAAACCACGTGCAACCGGAAGCTGATCGGGGCTCGCTACTTCAACAGGGGGTTCGTGGCGATGAACCCCGGCGTCTCCATCTCCATGAACTCGACGCGTGACACGGATGGCCACGGCACGCACATTGCGTCCACCGCCGCGGGCAGCCCCGTGAAGTGCGCGTCCTTCTTCGGCTACGGGCGTGGCACGACCCGTCACTACACCATGTCCTCGTATATAAGGCACTCAAAAGTGCCTCCTAAAGTAGAAAAAATGCCTCTATTTATTTATAAAGGCAAAAATATAAATACCAAATCTGCTTGGGTCGTTAAATGTATTTAGAGGCAGTTTTAAAAAGTGCCTTCTAATGTTAATTTTAGAGGCACTTTTGATTATGCCTCAACTTTGTTACAAGGCAAATCCAATAATGCCTTATAAAGTAAGATTTGGAGGCCTTTTTGACAATGTCATTGCAATACAAATTTGGAGGCACTAAGACAAATCCAGTGCCTTCTAAAGTAATGCACTCTAAAAGAGACCATTTAACCCGACGTGGTAAGGCCCTATCGAAGTGCCTCACCAGGAAGCCCACAAGTTCAAGTTAGAAGTTGCTGGTGCGCGGTCCAGCCCACATTAACCCCTGGCCCATCCGGTAAGTGCTGGCCCCTGGAGCGAGGTCCAAGCTGTGATTAAACCCTGGCCCGCACGTGGGTCCTCCTACTGCTTCCGTTTCGCGAGACTGGACCATGAAGAAATTCCAACGGCCCATTGGAGAGAGGGACGAACGAATCCAAGGTAGCATGCAGGCTCTGTGTGTAGAAGTTATTTAAATTGGTGTTTTTTCTGTTGCGGCACCGATGTGGGACTAAAAACGACGCGCTTGCAAGTCCAAACCCCGGCCTGTTTTCCCTATTGACACGGCACACGGGACGACACAAAGTGTTTGCTTTTTTTACACGGAACCACTACTCTGCTAGTGCACCTGCGCATGAGCGAACGAGAGAAGGACGCCCTGCATGTCTTTTTTTTCAATTGGATGATGCGCGTGCGCGTGCTGCTCTTAACCACGTACGTAGTCAGAAAAAAAAATAGCATCCCATAAACAAATCTTGTCTACTCTCTACGTTTTTTTTTCGAAATAGGGAGCGGAGCCCCGGCCTCTGCATCAAGGATGCACACAACCTTTATTTATTATTAAAACCATATTGTCTGGCAAAAGCCATTACAAAGATGATACAAACCGGAACCGCTAAAACTAAACACCGAGCAAAAATTAACTGTATCGCCAGCTGTCCAACGAGATCTATCAAACCCTTATCTACCTGTTTCGACTCCCCCCCCCCCCCCACATGGTCACCCACACTGTTGCCACTCGCCAAGAGAAGGCAGAGTGCCTTGGCACGGCGGCACGAACTCAAGTGATAGGAGTCCTAGAACCGCACAGTATATCCACGGAGTTACGCCCACACACATGTTTCGGATGTCGTTGTCTTCAAAATCTTTCGTCAACTCGTCGTCAACATGTAGATCAATGTGCAGACTCTCGCCACACCAGCCACCGGCACCACCTCGGTGCCAAGCAGCACCACCTCGGTGCCAAGCAGCACCACCCCCCGCGCGCTAGCCGCTCCACCCTCCTGTCGCTTCCGTCCAACGCTGCTCCACAGGCGATGCTCCCAGGACGTGCTCACTGCATCCATGGGCGCGGCGCGGACGTCCTTGTGTTTAGGCCGGCGACAGGCAAGCTATAGGGGTGGATGGCGGCGTGGTGGCCGGAGTTGTAGGACCGGCGGGCGACGCCATGTCGATAGCAGGAGATAAGGGACGAGAGGAAAGGACGGCGCGTGTCGCGGCAAGGATAGTATCAGGGAGGAAGAAGGCCACGGGAGAGAGAAGACGCGTGCGTGGGTGGCCCCTCCCGTTCCGCGTCCGTGAGCGACAACCAAGGGGATCGAACCGATGACCCAGGGATCGTTTCGTTCGATTACTCGGGGGAAATGGATCCTTTTCCTATTGAGAATGCCTCTAGTGGTTAACATTTGGAGGCACTTTTTTATAGAATTGCCTCAAAAAACTTTTGCATGCATGGTATTAAAGTGTCTAAAAAATTAACACATAAAACGTGTTTATTAATTTGCATACATGGTACGTTTTTATTAATTTGCATACATGGTACGTTTTTATTAATTTGCTTGGTGATTAGGCAGGAGCCAAGAGTGTGTAGGGGGTGCGAAAGAGACGCTGATCACTGATGACACATAAAACGTCTCACTAAGTACTCCCTCCGTTTCAAAATATAAGATGTTTTAGCTTTATGAAAGAATGTATCTAATCCACTTTTAATATGTAGGTTCATATCTAGGTTTAGAATAAACCTACATATTAAAAGAAGTCTAGATACACTCCCTTCACAAAGCTAAAACATCTTATATTTTCAAACGGAAGGAGTAACACATATCAAGATATGTTCTATTTTCTCTTTCGTTTTTTAGGTAAAAGGTACAAGTTAGAGGGTAACAAAATGTCAATTTAGTCTCTATCTTCTGATCGGAATATTTCTAAGTACCATGGCTAGCAATTACATGAATTTAGTCTCTACTATATTTCGAGTTTTATGCGAAATATGTAGCTAGTATTAGTGAAAAAGGCATTAAGAATTAGATAAGGAGACGGTGCCATCATATTCGGCCATCGACGAGGCGCAGCGTCCTAGCGCCAGCAACGGTGATTAGATCTAGCTGTGGATGTGGCTGAAGCGCTAGAGGGTCACGCAAGTGCAGACCGCACATTGGATAGTCCAGTTGTGCTACCTGTTGGGCTTGCAGGCCACCCAATCTGCGTCTAGTCTGTCGCTAACTTCTTAGAGCAAGTATAATAAATTCTAGTCAGTTGGCTATAAAAATTAAAATACTATTTTTTTGCCTAGTTGAAAGAGAGAGAAGAGGAGAGAGAAAAAAAGTGGACTCTCATGCAAGATCCAGCTCTAGCACGTACTCCTAGACACTTGAGAGAGTGAAATATGGGCCATGTAGTGCTAAAGTACTATATTTTTATAGCTCACTATTATACATGTTAGCTCTAAGTTGGCTGGAGATGACATGACACTTGGCTTATAGCCAGCAGCTGACTGTACTATTGTCCTTGCTCTTAGGATTGAACACCAATTACCAGGATTAATCACGATTAGCATAGATAACAATAAATTTTGGGCCCCTAAATTTACGCTAAGGAAAGAAAGCTTCGACCGTCAACGGACCAATCAAAGTAAGAGGCTGAGTCCACAAAATTGTCTCTAAAAATTAACATTTAGAAGCATTCTCGATAGTGCCTCTAGTTGTTAACCTTTTGAGGCATCTTTATAGGATTGTTTTGAAAGGTTTTTGCCTATATGTTACGAAAGTGCCTCGAAAGGTTAACATTTAGAGCCATTATCGATACTGCCTCTAGTTGTTAATCTTTAGAGACACTTTTATAGAATTGCCTCGAAAGATTTTTGCCTGCATGTTACGAAAGTGCCTAGAAAGTTTAACATTTAGAGGCATTATCGATAGTGCCTTTAGTTGTAATCTTCATAGGCACTTTTATAGAATTGCCTCAAAAGATTTTTGCCTGCATGTTACGAAAGTGCCTTCAAAAGTGGTCTATTAGAGGCACTCTTAATTTTTGCCTTCAATGATATATTTTTGGTGGCACATCAAAAACTGCCTTGCATTTCTTAATCTATTGAGGCATTATACATCAAAGTGCCTAAAAAGGAACATTTTAAGGCAGTTAAAAAAAATGCCACTATCATAGTGCCTTCAATACTAGGACGTGAGGTAGTGCGTGGGTCTGCTCCGCGCGCCCATGTCGCCGCGTACAAGGTCTTCTGGGTCGACGACACGGTGATGTCCGACGTCCTGGCCGCCATGGATGCGGCGATTGCGGACGGCGTCGACGTCATCTCCATCTCCACCGGGTTCGACCTGGAGCCGCTGTACACGGACCCCGTGGCAGTTGCCTCCTTTGCCACCATGGAACATGGCATCATCGTGTCCGCTTCAGCCGGGAACCATGGCAATGAGGGGCCTGACACTTTGCACAACGGCGCCTCGTGGCTGCTCACCGTCGCGGCTGGCACGGTGGATCGACGGATGTTCGCTGGCACCGTGCTCTACGGCGGTACGTCTACCATAGCCGGGGCCACGGGGTTCCCGGCAAGTGCTTGGATCTCGGAAATGAAGGTGGTCTACAACGAGACATTGTCGGCGTGCAACTCATCGGCTCTATTGCAGACTTTGCCGGCAAGAGGCTGCATCATTGTGTGCCGTGACATCGGCGTCCGTTTCTCGGAGCAGACCAACACGGTCTACGAGGCGGGCTTCGCCGCTGTGATCTTCATCACGGACGAAGACGTCGTGTCCATCAACTACGCCCTGCCGGTGATACTTATCAAGCTGGAAGATGCGCTGGGGCTGCTCAAGTACATCGCCTCCACCGCACATCCTACGGCCACCATCAAGTTCTAGCAGACGGTCCTCGGGGTACAGCCGGCGCCGGTCGCAGAGCTATCCCGAGGTCATCAAGCCGGACATACTGGCGCCCGGGGACACGATACTGGCGTCGTGAGCATCCGTTTTTCCGATGGCGCGCGTAGGCCAGACTGTCCTGGGCAGCGACTTGCGCGTCGCCACCGGGACGTCGATGGCGTGCCCGCACGCCAGCGGCGTGGCGGTTTTGCTGCGCGCGGCGCATCCGGACTGGAGCCCGGCGATGATAAAGTCCGCCATGATGATCACGGCGAGCAGGGTCGACAACACGCTCAGGCCGATCACCGATACCAACGGAGTAGATTGCACATAACTACGACAATTGAGGCAACGGAGTAAATTGCACGTAACTACGACAATTGAGGCTAGGTCTTCATAAAACTATGACAATTGGAGATCGCTGCAAAAAACTACAAACTTTGAAGCTACCAACTACAAATATCTACCAATTTAATGTAATCGGACAATTAGCTCACTGTTTAGCTGACGTGGCATATGCATTTTAGAAAATAGTCCTTCTATTCCTATTTCTCACGCGCGTTGACCGCTTGTGGCCGCAGGCTGTGCGTGAGCCGCCGCTCGCTGGCCGCCCCACGCACCACCCCACGCGTGAGCAGCCGCTCGCCGCTCCACGCACTCGCCGGCCGCCCCGCGCAACTCGCCGGCCAGCTGTAGGCAGTCGCTCGCCATCCCGCTCCTGCTGCTAGCCTAGCACACGAGGTCAGCTAGCTAGCCGCGCGTGTGCTAGCTCTGCTCCCCCTCCGCGTTCGCCGGCTGCCGCAGTCCTGCTGTGAAGCCCGCAGCTCGCCATCGTGCACGCCGGCAAGCGCGCGGGAAACCCGCAGGTGGACGTCGCGCTCGCTGGCCGCCATGTCCGTCGCCCCGCCGTGAAGCCTGCAGGTCGCCGCCGTGCTCCCCGGCCGCCCCGTTCGCCGCCCTTGCGCGTGCAGCAGCTCGCGGACGCTCGCCGGCCACCGTGCTCGATGCCGTCATGCGCGCCGACGCTCGCCGGCTGCCCTGTGCGCCGTCCGCCGCGCTCGCTGCCCCGCGTGCAGCAGCTCGCCGGCCCCTCGCCGCCCAGCGCTCTTCAGTCTCCGCGCTCGCCGCCGCCGTGCTCGCTGCCCCGCGCGTGCAGCAGCTTGCCGGCCGCTAGCCGCCCTCCGTGCTCGCCGCCTCCATGCGCGCGGGTGCTCACCGGTTGCCCCGCTCGCCGCCCCGCTTGCAGCAGCTTACCGGCCGCTCATCACTGCCGCGCTCGTCGGCTGTCCTGCTCACAGCGCCACGCTCGCTGGCCCCGTGCGTGAGCCCGCAGCTCGGTGGCCGCCGCTCCACGCGTGAGCAGCAGCACGCCAGCCCCGCGAGCTGGCTGACCGTTAATGGTCGTCGGGGAGAAGACAGTCACCGCCTGCCACGTCATGATCCACGGTGGGCCACCCGTGTGGGAAACGTGATCAACGAGCTAATTGTCCGATTACATGAAGTTGGTTTGTCTTTGTAGCTGGTAGCCCCAAAGTTCTTAGTTTTTTTGCAGCGATCACCAATAGTCCTAGTTTTCTAAAGTCCTAGCCTTAATTGTCGTAGTTTTCTGTTATTTACTCGTGCCAACGGGAATGGCATGGCGAGCCCGCTCGCCATGGGCTCCGGCTATGTCGATGCAAACTCGGCTATGGATCTCGGACTCGTCTGCGACGTTGGGCCGAGGGACTTCGTCACACTCCTCTGCTCCGCGAGGTACACGGAGAACCAGATCACGGTGATCATGAGGTCGCCGCCGGAGTCTTCCAACTGCGCAAACCTGACATCATCAAGCGACTGTTATACTCTTTGTAGGATCGACTAGGCTAGATCTATTCGGGAGAACACTTTGCCATGTATATGGTTACTAAGAGTTTAGAGGGAGATGGGAGAGAGAGTACCTTCGCCGGTGCTCGACGAGCTCGAGCCGTTGGCCATGGGGTCGATGGCGAGAGCGGGGAGTGAGTGGGCTAAGCGGTGGCGGCGGTGATGCAGCTTCCCATGGCTAGCGCTAATCTAGATCGGCTAGGATTGTCGGTGGGAGGAGCGGCGGCGCGATGAACCTCGTAGTGCGTGCCCTGACCCCTACCTTCTTTATATAGCACTGCCACAGGGGCCACCAACGATGAAGAGGTTGGGCGCCCCTGATCAGGGCGCGAGATCCAGGGGCCGTTGGGCCCAGTCGGGTGAAGATCAACCTAACATTCTTGTAGCACCCTGGTAAAATCACTACTAGAAAATCACGTGTTGTTTTAAATTTGTGCATCATCATGATCGTATGCTCATGTCATCATGCCACATCGCATTTGAGCATCGTCATGTCATCATGCATGGTTGGCCTAAAACTATTTTCTAAAAGCCTAGTTTTGTTTTCTAAATATCCCCCGTCTTAATTTCAAATCAAAACCCCGGCCTCATCCGGACATTTTTGTTTTGTCTAAAAATAATTTACAAAGATCTTTAAAATAAAAGAGAACAAATATATATAATAGAATAGTTTTTATAAAACCCCTGGGGAGGCAGTTCAGCTGGTCAAGCCAGAGGCCCAACCAGGCCAAACTGCCTACTACCCGGCCCAAACTAGTCAAACCCTAGGTAACCTAACCCTGCGACAAAACCCTAACCGAAAACCATCCAACCCTCACCCCACCTGCCGCCGCCGCCAGCAGCGCGCGCACGCACTCGCGCATGAAGCACCCAAACGCACGATCCACCCTCCCTTTGTCAAGTACACGACCCAGTCCCACCCGCGCCCGGCCGTATCGCCTAGCCCCACCCCGATGCGGAGAATATTATTTTGCGGCCTGAAAGTTGGGGCGCCCAGGCAACGCGGTATCCAAGTTGCCTGTAATCAGCCGCGATGACTACAGTTGGCGTGCCAAATACTCAGAGAGTCTTTTCGACATGAATTCAACTTTACGTTTCAATACAAAATATCAGGCTAATGACCGTCAAGTTGGGTCCCCCTGTCAGTTTTCACCGTTATGTCGCTCCCGTCGCTTAGGCATGGTGGCTGTCACGTAGGCTTGTAGCCCTGGCACAGTGGATAGGACAACACGACCGGCCCAGTGTATTGACATGACAAAACAGGGCACATATATCGTCGTTATAATTATTTATTGTTTACTCAGAAGCTGTAACGGCCACCGCCACACGTCTCTCCTTTGGACTTCCATCCCCATCGTTAACCACTACCTTAGAAACGCATTAACGGTTCCACCGTTCCCCTGTCTCGCAGAAACCAATCTTCTTCTTCTTGTCATCTGTCTTCTTCCCGTCTTCTCCTTGCCGCCATGAAAGATCATCGCACTCTAGAGACAAGCTTCACTACCCATGACAATAAGAAGATAGACGTCGTCTACACCAACGAGAAGGAGATAGTGGTGTAGGCCTGGGGATATACGAGGGTTGGCTTGAGAAAGACGAGGACAAGTTTGTGGAATTGGACCTCGAGTACACCCTGGAGGACCCATATGAAGGGAGTAAAGTCGCCGTCGTTCAACTGGCCATGAGGAAACACGTCCTCGTCTACCACTTCTCCCGGTTTGTAGATCTGATCTCTGTAGCTAACCACTTTTAGGGTTTTGTCCTCTTGTTCTTTATCTATTTGCTCATCTTAAAACTACTGAATTTTATTTAGGACCAAATAAATTATGACAAGGCAATGTTGAGAGTCTTGATCTTGCATTTACTAAACTTTTTAAAATTATATTCAGATGATGATCTTGCATTGACAAAATATTTGTAGCTACAATTTTTGGTGATGACAAACTACATACTTTCAGGACTAATAGGAATTGTCCGGCGCTGCGCTAGTTCCTTGTAGAAAAAGGAATTGTTTTCTACACTATCGACAATACAACTGATTTTTTGGAAATTTCATCAAGAGGGAATTACCATTCTTGCGCACAACTGGATCGATATTCAGAGTCTTCTCAAGATCATAGGGGGCTCAAGGAAGGATGTAATGGCATCACTCGCAACTAGAATCCTCGATGAGTCGTACGACAGAATGAAGGCAGATTCCCCTACAGATATGCATGATTTCTGGGAGGAGTGGCTATTGTTATATATAAACCTGAAGTATGTAGCCATAGATGCTTACGTGACCTACCAGCTATACAAGAAGATCCATTTCTTTTTACGTTACCTCATGTTTTGCCCTATTTGCAAGTGGGAAGACGAGCTTAGGGGAGCCCTTTGTAGAAAATGCAGAATAACTGAGTTTGAAGCTGCATATGCAAAGAAAATGGCTGCATCTGAAGCAGCTGACAGAGAGGCTGCAGAAGAAGCTGACAGAGAGCTTGCAGCTGAAGCAGCAAACAGAGAGACGGCATCTTCTAGCGGCAACAATCAGGCATGTGATGCACCGCTAATTGTGCCACAGGATGCTGAAGATAGGGAAGCCAAGTCAGATCCCAGGTAGGACGAAATTGCATTTTGTGAGATGTGGAGTGCCAATAATGTAAGATCCACCTAGAATGATCGCCGTTGGTCGCCTAGGAATGATAGCAAGCGCCTCAAGTGGTCTGATGAGAAGTGAATTAAATTTTAGTCCTTTGTGTTATGTTTATGTTTTGTGGAACTCGGTTAGCTTGTCAAGATGGCTAGTGCCTCAAGTGAGAGTAGTAAAATAAATTTTACTTCTTTGTGTTATGTTTCTGTATGTGTCTGGTAGCTTGTCAAGGTGGTAGCTCGTTAACTGGCAGTTTGAAAGAGTACCTTTTTTCTCTCTCGCTAAACAGATATGTTTCATTTTGCCCAAATTGGTAGCAAATCTAGAGAAGCTTCTCTCTTCCATAATTCGTTCCCTTTTGGAACTCTTTTTGCCTCTGATCTGGTAGCAAATCTAGAGCAGCAAATCACACCAGGTAGAATACATTCATTCAGAAAACACTACAAATGTAGATATAGCTGTGACCAGCTAAATAGGATATAGCGATAGAAAGTAGGTTGCTTAACAAGGTTCGATACATTCAACCCATTGCGTGCATAAATAGGATACAAGAAAAATATAGAAAATCAAAAGAAGCTGCTTAGCAACAGCAGCAGACACGTTCAACCCCTCCTTGCATGCGCCTCCGCCTCCGCCTCCTCCCTCTGGCGCTTCCTCCACTTCTTGCTGCCCAGTCCCTTGACCTTGGGGGCCTTGGGCTTGATCGGAGGCATCCGACCCTCTTCGATGGCCACCTGCTGGAGGTTTCGGAGGTGAATGCCGAGAGCCTGGTATTTAGCGATGTAGGCATTGACGTTCATGGTCTGGCCGACTTTGGGGGTGCCGGAGCTCAGGCCCTCTGCATGCATCACGATGCAGTTGAAGTCGGTGCCGGCGAGACTCATCCTGCAGAAGGGGCAACTGTAGATGCCGCCAGTGAAGAAGGCGTCGTACTGGCCGGCCTGCAGCCTCCTCAGCACCTGAGGAGTCTTGGTGTGCCTGGACTCGTCATCGCTACAGACGTCGTTGCCGTAAACCTATTGGAAGAAAAGGAAAAGGGAGGATTAGATGATGTAAGAAGATCGAGCAATCGAAATGCGAAAAAGCAAATCATAATAAACCAATATCTAGCATCCAACAATGGGAAAGGGAGAAGAACCAGGGAAGGGGAGCAAACCCTAGTTACCTCCGACCATGGGTCATCGATGCCGGTGTCGTAGGGGTTCACTGGAGTGATGTACTCATCTAGATAGTAGGGGTCCCAAAAGAGCTGGATCTACTCGTGACCAGCAGGGGCCTCCTCGCCGGCGGCTACGTCGGTAGCAGGGACGAGGGCCTGGACAGGAACGATAGCTGCCATCGATGCCTCGACGGGGCCTAGACAGGGACGGTGGCTGCTTTCAACATGTCGAGGGGGACCGGGATGGAGATTGGGCCTCCTCGCCGGCGGCCTTGGAGGCGACAATGGCCACTGTATCCTCCTCCGCCATCACCAGCGTGGACGGGGTTTTCTCAGGAGTTTGCAGAAGCTGGTGGGACAGTGGAGAGGGTTGCATGAGGAGAGTGAGCGAGAGTGAGAGTGGGTGTGCGTCGAGAGGTTGTATAGTTAAGGTCAATGGAAGCAAGGCACGTTTCATTGCACCATCGTGCAACACGCCGCGCAGGCTACTGCACCGTGCACCGCGACACGTGCACGGTACGTCACGTTTTTTCCCGGGCCATGCATGGCAGTTCTATATTGAGCCGCATGCAAAGGTCGCATACACAATTTCTATGTACGAAGTTTGACACGGCCATAAAATTGCGATAATTAAAAGAAGAACTGTAGAGGGGAAGATTTATGGGGGTTGTGGGTAGAGGGATGTGTTGATGACTGCGAGTGACTCGATGAAGGCGGAGAGGTTAGGTCTCGTTGAGCTCAGCTCTTCGGCCTCTGGCTAGCGCGTGGAAGTTTCTTATAGTGGGGCCCAGTTGGAAGTGAGATTGAGAGCCGCTGCATAAAAATGGGATATGTCTTATTAAAATCAAGTGGCAATAAATTGTAGCTGCCCGTCGACGACCGTGCACTCTATGAGGCATGTGTTGTGGCATAGTAGTAGCAGTAGTAGACTTTTTAGACTTGATTAAACATGACATGACCAGTCGACGACTTTTTCCATGGATGGCTTCGTGTTCCTTCTTGTAGAAGTCTCACTAAGGGAGACGTCCATGCTGTCTCACGCTGTACTGTGAAGGGCACGACGTGTGCAACGATCCTCGTTGGATCACACAGAATCAACAGTTGATGCGCACTATCCGTGTGACAACTGTGACAACCAATCAGGGTGTAGCAGACATAGTGAGCACAGTTTTGGGTTTCTATGAAAGAGAGATAGGGGGCAAAACTGAATAGTATCAAAAAACCAAGGGCAAAACTGAGTAGTATAAAAATGGAAAGTGAGTGTCTTGTACAGTGAAATACATCATGGCATACATCAAATTAATACTCCACCTGTTCTTTCACAAACCACACATGGATCCACTAGTGTCATTGCATGTGTGTTCTTTCACAAACCACGCATGGATCCACTAGTGTCATTACATAACTGTTCTTTTCATAAACCACAATTTGAGTCATTGCATGTGTGTTATTTTCATTAACCACAACTAGAGTCAATGAATGTCTTTTCTTTTCACAAACCATATGAGCATGTGTGTTCTTCTCACAAACCACATATGAATCCACCAGTGTCATTGAATGTGTGTTTTTTTCCTAAAACACATATGGATCCACCAGTGTCATTGCATGTTTGTTCTTCTCATGAACCACAGCTAGAGTCATTTGCATGTGTGTTCTTTTCATAAACCACATGGATCCACCAGTGTCATTGAAATGTGTGTTATTTTCATAAACCACAACTAGAGTCATTGCATGTTTGTTCTTTCACAAACCACACATGGATCCACCAGTGTCATTGCATCCTTGTTCTTTCACAAACCACACATAGATCCACCAGTGTCATTACATGCATGTTCTTTTCATAAACCATAGTTAGAGTCATTTCATGTGTGTTCTTTTCATTAACCACAACTAGAGTTAGTGAATGTCTGTTCTTTTCACAAACCAGATGAGCATGTGTGTTCTTCTCGAAAACAACATATGGATCCACTAGTGTCATTGCATGTGTGTTCTTTTCCTAAAACACCTATGGATCCACCAGTTTCATTGCATGTCTGTTTTTCTCATGAACCACAGATAGAGTCATTGGATGTGTGTTCTTTTCACAAACCACAGATGGATCCACAAAAGTCATTTCATGTGTTCTTTTCATTAACCACAGCTAGAGTCTTTGCATGTCTGTTCTTTTCACAAACCATATATGGATCCACCAGTGTCATTGAATGTGTGTTCTTTTCACAAACCACATATTGATCCACCGGTGACATTGAATGTGTGTTCTTTTCACAAAACACAGTTATAGTCATTGCATGTTGATACATTGCAAATGTGTGTTCTTGTGTTTTGTTCCAACTTTGGAGTGCTTTTCATATGATTTCTTGGACTAACCTATTAACAAGAGCCATAGTGCCAGCTGCTTGTTTTCTGCTGTTTTTGGTTCCAGGAAAGTCAGAAAATGAATATTCTCGGAATTGGACGGGACAAAAGCCAAAGTGCCTATTTTTCCGGAAGTCATGAGATGCCAGAATACGAGACAGAGAAGGGCTGGGGGCCGGCCACACCACCTGGCCGCACGGCCAGGCCTGGCCCGTGCCAGGGGGTGGTCTGGCCGACCCCAGCACCCCCTCGGCCTCTCCTTCCGCTTACATATTGCCCTCGGGACCAAAACCCTAAGTACCCGATCAAAAATCTATGAAAGAGTCTGTAGCCGCCGTCATCTCCATCCCTAGATCGGGAGGGATTTGAATCTCTTCCCGGCACCCTGCCAGAGAGGGGAATTCACCCTTGAGGCCTTCTTCATCATCATGCAAGCCTCCGGTGTGATGCGTGAGTAGTTCATCTTTGGACTACGGGTCCATGTAGTAGCTAGATGGCTGGTTCTCCTCCTTTGTGCTTTCATGTTTAGATCTTGTGAGCTCCGTTCATGATCAAGATCATCTATTTGTAATTCTACATGTTGTGTTTGCGGGGATCCGATGGATATTGAGATGCTATTTCAGATTGATTATTGATTCTATCATGTCTTTGTTATTTGTGATCTTGCATGCTTTCCGTTGTTAGTAGCTATCTTGGCCAAGTAGATGCTAGCAACTCCAAGAGTTAGTATTTATGCTCAATAGTGGGTTCATGCCTCTGGTAATCTGGGGAAGTGACAGAAATCTCTAAGGTACTAGATGTGTTGTTGCTACTAGGGAGAAAACAACAATCCTTTGTTCATAGAACAATCATATTGTTTACTTTACACGCAATTCGTCAAGCAATAATCTGTTGCTTGCAACTTAATACTGGAGGGGGTTCGGATGATAACCTGAAGGTGGATTATTAGTCATAGATGCAGTTGGATGGCGGTCTATGTATAATGTTGTAATGCCCAATCAAGTTCCAAAGGAGTCAAGATGATTAGTATATGCATGTATTGCTTTCTCAATGTTTGTCAATTGCCCCGCTGTAACTTGTTCACCCATCATGTTATCTATCTTAAGGAGAGCCACCTCTAGTGAACTATGGATCCTGGTCCTTTCTTTTACATACAATCTACAAACGGTTTACTGCTTTGTGTTTACTTTCTGCAAACTATTACTTCCTTCCATTCGATACGTTTAATCCTTTGTTTTCAGCAAAACCGGTGAGATTGACAACCTCATCGCAAGTTGGGGACAAAGTTCTGTGGTTGTGTTGTGCAGGTCTCCACGTTGCTACTAGCACCGGTAGTGCGCCCTGCCAAGGCTCGGCTAGCAACACCTTTGGGGTGTTTCCTTGCTCCTACTGGTTCGATTAAACCTTGGTTTCATAACTGAGGGAAACTTGTTGATGTGCTCATCATACCTTCCTCTTGGGGTTCCCAACGAGCTCTACATCAATACTAAGCCATCACATGTCTGTTCTTCTCACAATCCACATATGTATCCATAGCTAGAGTCATTGGATGTGTGTTCTTTTCACAAACCACATATGGATCCACCAGTGTCATTGAATGTGTGTTCTTTTCACAAACCACATATTGATCGACCAGTGTCATTGAATGTGTGTTCTTTTCACAAAACACATTTTTAGTCATTGCATGTCTTTTCTTCTCACAAACCACATATGTATCCATAGCTAGAGTCATTGCATGTGTGTTCTTTTCATTAACAATAGCTAGAGTCATTGCATGTGTGTTCTTTTCACAAACCACATGTGGATCCACCAGAGTTCATTGCATGTTTGTTATTTTCACAAACCACATATGGATCCACCCGAGTTTGTTGCATGTGTGTTATGTTCATTAACAACAGCCAGAGTCATTGCATGTGTGTTATTGTCACAAACCACATGGATCCACCAATGTCATTGCATGCCTGTTCTTTTAATGAACCACATATGGATCCACCAGAGTCATTGCATGTGTGTTCTTTTCACAAACCACATAAGGATGCACCATAGTCATTGCATGTGTGTTCTTTTCGCAAACCACATCTAGAGTCACTAGATTTCTGTTCTTTTCACAAACCACATATGGATCCACCAGTCTCATTGCATGTGTGTTCTTTTCATTAACAACAGCTAGAGCCATTGCATGTGTGTTCTTTTCACAAATCACATGTGGATCCACCAGTGTCATTGCATGCATGTTCTTTTCACAAACTACTTGTGGATCCACTAGTGTCATTGCATGCGTGTTCTTTTCACAAACCACATGGAACCACCAGTGTCATTGCATGTGTGTTCTTTTCGCAAACCATAGCTAGAGTCACTAGATTTCTGTTCTTTTCACAAACCACATATGCATCCTCCAGTTTCATTGCATGTGTGTTATTTTCATTAACAACATCTAGAGTCATTGCATGTGTGTTCTTTTCACAAACCACATGTAAATCCACCAGTTTAATTGCATGTGTGTACTTTTCATTAACCACATATGGATCCATCAATGTCATTGCATGTCTGTTCTTTTCACAAACCACATATGGATCCACCAGTGTCATTGCATGCATGTTCTTCTCATTAAAAACAGCTAGAGTCATTGCATGTGTGTTCTTTTCACAAACCACATGTGGATCCACCAGAGTTCATTGCATGTGTGTTCTTTTCATTAACAATAGCTAGAGTCATTGCATGTGTGTTCTTTTCACAAACCACATGTGGATCCACCAGTGTCATTGCATGTGTGTTCTTTCTATTAACCACATATGGATCCACAAGTGTCATTGCATGGCTGTTCTCCTCACAAACCACATATGGATCCACCAGTTTCACTCCATGTGTGTTCTTTTCATTAACAACAACTAGAGTCGCTGCATGTGTGTTCTTTTCACAAACCACATGTGGATCCAACAGTGTCATTGCATGTGTGTTATTTTTATTAACCACATATTCATCCACCAGTGTCATTGCATGTCTGTTCTTTTCACAAACTACATATGGATCCACCAGTTTCATTGCATGTGTGATCTTTTCATTAACAACAGCTAGAGTCATTGCATATGTGTTCCTTACACAAACCACATGTGGATCCACCAGAGTCAATTGCATGTGTGTTCTTTTCATTATCAACAGCTAGATTCACTGCATGTGTGTTCTTTTCACAAACCACATGTGGATCCACCAGTGTCATTGCATGTGTGTTCTTTTCACAAACCACATGTGGATCCACAAGAGTTCACTAGATCTCTGTTCTTTTCACATACCACATATGGATCCACCAGTTTCATTGCATGTGTGTTCTTGTTATTAACAACAGCTAGAGTCATTGCATGTGTGTTCTTTTCACAAACCACATGTGGATCCACAAGAGTTCATTAAATCTCTGTTCTTTTCATTAACAACAGCTAGAGTCATTGCATGTGTGTTCTTTTCACAAACCACATGTGGATCCACCAGTGTCATTGCATGTGTGTTCTTTTCATTAACCACATATGGATCCACCCGTGTCATTGCATGGTTGTTCTCCTCACAAACCACATATGGATCCACCAGTTTCATTGCATGTGTGTTCTTTTCATTAACAACAGCTAGAGTCATTGCATGTGTTTTCTTTTCATTAACCACATATGGATCCACCAGTGTCATTGCATGTATGTTCTCCTCATAAACGACATATGGATCCACCAGAGTCATTGCATGTGTGTTCTTTTCATTAACAACAACTAGAGTCATTGCATGTGTGTTATTTTCACAAACCACATATGGATCCACCAGAGTTCATTGCATGTGTGTTCTTTTCATTAACAACAGCTAGAATCATTGCATGTGTGTTCGTTTCCCAAACCACATGTGGATCCACCAGTGTCATTACATGTGTGTTCTTTTCACAAACCACATGTGGATCCACAAGAGTTCACTGAATCTCTGTTCTTTTCACAAACCACATATGGATCTACCGGTTTCATTGCATGTGTGTTCTTTTCATTAGCAACAACTAGAGTCATTGCATGTGTGTTCTTTTCAGAAACCACATGTGGTTCCACCAGTGTCATTCCATGTGTTTTCTTTTCATTAACCACATATGGATCCACCAGTGTCATTGCATGTCTGTTCTCCTCACAAACCACATATGGATCCACCAGAGTCATTGCATGTGTGTTCTTTTCAATAACAATAGCTAGAGTGATTGCATGTGTGTTCTTTTCACAAACTACATATGGATCCACCAAAGTTCATTGCATCTTTGTTCTTTTCATTAACAATAGCTAGAGGTATTGCACCTGTCTTCTTTTCACAAACCACATGTGGATCCACCAGTGTCATTGCATGTGTGTTCTTTTCACAAACCACATGTGGATCCACAAGAGTTCAGTGGATCTCTGTTCTTTTCACAAACCACATAAGGATCCACTAGTTTCATTGCATGTGTGTTCTTTTCATTAATAACAACTAGAGTCATTGCATGTGTGTTCTTTTCACAAACCACATGTGCATCCACAAGAGTTCACTGGATCTCTGTTATTCTCACAAACCACATATGGATCCACAAGTTTCATTGCATGTGTGTTCTTTTAATAAACCACACCTAGAGTCACTGGATCTCTGTTCTTCTCACAAACCACATATGGATCCACAAGTTTCATTGCATGTGTGTTATTTTCATTAACAACAGCTAGAGTCATTGCATGTGTGTTCTTTTCACAAACCACATGTGGATCCACCAGTGCCATTGCATGTGTATTCTTTTCATTAACCACAGCTAGAGTTAGTGCATGTGTGTTCATTTCACAAACCATATGTGGATCCACTAGAGTTCATTGCATGTTTGTTCTTTTCATTAACAGCAGCTAGAGTCATTGCATGTGTGTTCTTTTCACAAACCACATGTGGATCCACCAGTGTTATTGCATGTGTGTTCTTTGCATTAACCACATATGGATCCACTAGTGTCATTGCATGTCTGTTCTCCTCACAAACCACATATGGATCCCCTAGTGTCATTGCATGTGAGTTCTTCTCACAAACCAAAACTAGAGTCATTGCATGTGTGTTCTTTTCACAAACCACATATTGATCCACAAGAGTTCACTGGATGTCTGTTCTTCTCACAAACCACATATGGATCCACCAGACTTCATTGCAAGTGTGTTCTTTTCATTAACAACAGCTCGAGGCATTGCATGTGTGTTCTTCTCACAAACCACATGGATACAACTAGAATCATTGCATGCCTATTCTTTTCACAAACCACATGTGGATCCACCAGAGTTATCGCATGTGTGTTCTTTTAACAAACCACATGGAACCACCAGTGTTATTGCATGTATGTTCTTTTAATAAACCACAACTAGAGTCACTGGATATCTGTTCTTCTCACAAACACATATGGATCCACCAGTTTCATTGCATGTGTGTTCTTTTCATTAACAACAGCTAGAGTCATTGCATGTGTGTTATTTTCACAAACCACATGTGGATCCACCAGTGCCATTGCATGTGTATTCTTTTCATTAACCACATATGGATTCACCAGTGTCATTGCATGTGTGTTCTTTTCACAAACCACATATGGATCCACTAGTTTCATGCATGTGTGTTATTTTCATTAACAACGGCTAGAGTCATTGCATGTGTGTTCATTTCACAAACCACATGTGGAACCACTAGAGTTCATTGCATGTGTGTTCTTTTCATTAACAACAGCTAGAGTCATTGCATGTGTGTTCTTTTCACAAACCACTTGTGGATCCACCAGTGTCATTGTCTGTGTATTCTTTTCATTAACCACATATAGATCCACCAATGTCATTGCATGTCTGTTCTTTTCACAAACCACATATGGATCCACCAGTTTGATTGCATGTGTGTTCTTTTCATTAACAACAACTAGAGTCATTGCCTGTGTGTTCTTTTCACAAACCACATGTAGATATATAAGAGTTCACTGGATCTCTTTTCTTTTCATAAACCACATGTAGATCTACAAGAGTTCACTGGATGTCTGTTCTTCTCACAAACCACATATGGATCCACCAGATTTCATTGCAAGTGTGTTCTTTTCATTAACAATAGCTACAGCCATTGCATGTGTGTTCTTTTCACAAACCACGTGGATACAGCTAGAGTCACTGCATGCCTATTCTGTTCAGAAACCACATGTGGATCCACCAGAGTCATTGCATGTGTGTTCTTTTCACAAACCTTATGGAACCACCAGTGTTATTGCATGTGAGTTCTTTTAATAAACCACACCTAGAGTCACTGGATCTCTGTTCTTATCACAAACCACATATGGATCCACCAGTTTCATTGCATGTGTGTTCTTTTCATTAACAATAGCTAGAGTCATTGCATGTGTGTTCTTTTCACAAACCACATGTGGATCCATCAGTGCCATTGCATGTGTATTCTTTTCATTAACCACATATGGATCCACCAGTGTCATTGCATGTGTGTTCTTTTCACAAACCACATCTGGATCCACCAGTTTCATTGCATGTCTATTATTTTCATAACAACAGCTAGAGTCATTGCATGTGTGTTCTTTTCACAAACCACATGTGGAACCACCAGAGTTCATTGCATGTGTGTTCTTTTCATTAACAACAGCTAGAGTCATTGCATGTGTGTTCTTTTCACAAACCATATGTGGATCCACCAGTGTCATGGCCCGTGTCTTCTTTTCATTAACCTCATATAGATCCACCAATGTCTTTGCATGTCCGTTCTTTTCACAAACCACATATGGATCCACCAGTTTCATTGCATGTGTGTTCTTCTCATTAACAATAGCTAGAGTCATTCCATGTGTGTTCTTTTCACAAACCACATGTAGATCTACAAGAGTTCACTAGATCTCTTTTCTTTTCACAAACCACATGTAGATCTACAAGAGTTCACTGGATCTTTTTCTTTTCACAAACCACATATGGATCCACCAGAGTTCATTGCATGTGTGTTCTTTTCATTAACAACAGCTAGAACCATTGCATGTGTGTTCTTTTCACAAACCACATGGATACAACTAGAGTCATTGCATGCTTATTCTTTTCAGAAACCACATGTGGATAAACGAGAGTCATTGCATGTGTGTTCTTTTCACAAACCACATGGAACCACCAGTGTTATTGCATGTGTGTTCTTTTAATAAACCACAACTAGAGTCACTAGATCACTGTTCTTCTCACAAACCACATATGGATCCACCGGTTTCATTGCATGTGTGTTCTTTTCATTAACAACAGCTAGAGTCTTTGAATGTGTGTTCTTTTCACAAACCACATGTGGATCCACCAGTGCCATTGCATGTGTATTCTTTTCATTAACCACACATGGATCCACCAGTATCATTGCATGTGTGTTCTTTTCACAAACCACATATGGATCCACCAGTTTCATTGCATGCGTGTTCTTTTCATTAACAACAGCTAGAGTCATCACATGTGTGTTATTTTCACAAACCACATGTGGAACCACCAGAGTTCATTACATGTGTGTTCTTTTCATTAACAACACCTATAGTTAAGGCATGTGTGTTCTTTTCACAAACCACATGTGGATCCACCAGTGTCATTGCCTATTTCTTCTTTTCATTAACCACATATAGATCCACTAATGTCATTGCATGTCTGTTCTTTTCACAAACCATATATGGATCCACTAGTTTCATTGCATGTGTGTTCTTTTCATTATCAACTGCTAGAGTCATTGCATATGTGTTCTTTTCACAAACCACGTGTGGATCTATAATAGTTCACTGGATCTCTTTTCTTTTCACAAACCACATATGGATCCACCAGTTTCATTGCATGTCTGTTCTTTTCATTAACAACGTCTAGAGTCACTGGATATCTGTTCTTTTCACAAACCACATGTGGATCCACCAGAGTTCATTGCATGTGTGTTCTTTTCATTAACAACAGCTAGATTCCTTGCATATGTGTTCTTTTCACAAACCACATGTGGATCTACCAGTGTCATTGCATGTGTGTTCTTTTCATTAACCACATATGGATCCACCAGTGTCATTGCATGGCTGTTATTTTCACAAACCACATATGGATCCACCAGTTTCATTGCATGTGTGTTCTTTTCATTAACAATAGCTAGAGTCATCGCATGTGTGTTCATTTCACAAACCACATGTGGAACCACCAGAGTTCATTGCATGTGTGTTCTTTTCATTAACAACACCTAGAGTCAATGCATGTCCGTTCTTTTCACAAACGACATGTGGATCCACTAGTGTCATTGCCTGTGTCTTCTTTTCATTAACAACATAGATCCACTAGTGTCATTGCATGTCTGTTCTCCTCACAAACGACATATGGATCCACTAGTTTCATTTCATGTGTGTTCTTTTCATTAACAACTGCTAGAGTCATTGCATGTGCGTTCTTTTCACAAACCACATGTGGATCTACAAGAGTTCACTGGATCTCTTTTCTTTTCACAAACCAAATATGGATCCACCAGTTTCATTACATGTCTGTTATTTTCATTAACAACATCTAGAGTCACTGGATCTCTATTCTTTTCACAAACCACATGTGGATCCACCAGCGTTGATTGCATGTCTGTTCTTTTCATTAACAACAGCTAGATTCATTGCATGTGTGTTCTTTTCGCAAACCACATGTGGTTCCACCAGTGTCATTGCATCTGTGTTCTTTTCATTAACCACATATGGATCCACCAGTGTCATTGCATGGTTATTCTTTTCACAAACAACATATGGATCCACCAGTTTAAATGCATGTGTGTTCTTTTCATTAACAACAACTAGAGTCATTGCATGTGTGTTCATTTCACAAACCACATGTGGATCCACCAGAGTTCATTGCATGTGTGTTCTTTTCATTAACAACAGCTAGAGTCATGGCATGTGTGTTCTTTTCACAAACCACATGTGGATCCACCAGTGTCATTGCATGTGTGTTCTTTTCATTAACCACATATGGATCCACTAGTGTCATTGCATGTCTGTTCTCCTCACAAACCACATATGGATCCCCTAGTGTCATTGCTTGTGAGTTCTTCTCACAAACCAAAACTAGAGCCATTGCATGTGTTTTCTTTTCACAAACCACATATGGATCCATAAGAGTTCACTCGATGTTTCTTCTTCTCACAAACCACATATGGATCCACCAGAGTTCATTGGATGTGTGTTCTTTTCATTAACAACAGCTAGAGCCATTGCATGTGTGTTCTTTTCACAAACCACATGGATACAGCTAGAGTCATTGCATGCCTATTCTTTTCACGAACCACATGTGGATCCACCAGAGTCATTGCATGTGTGTTCTTTTCACAAACCACATGGAACAACCAGTGTTATTGCACGTGTGTTCTTTTAATAAACCACAGCTAGAGTCATTGGATCTCTGTTCTTCTCACAAACCACATATGGATCCCCCAGTTTCATTGCATGTGTGTTCTTTTCATTAACAACAGCTAGAGTCATTGCATGTGTGTTCTTTCACAAACCACACGTGGATCCACCAGTGCCATTGCATGTGTATTCTTTTCATTAACCACATATGGATCCACCAGTGTCATTGCGTGTGCGTTCTTTTCACAAACCACATATGGATCCACTAGTTTCATTGCATGTGTGTTCTTTTCATTAACAGCAACTAGAGTCATTGCATGTGTGTTATTTTCACAAACCACATGTGGAACCACCAGAGTTCATTGCATGTGTGTTATTTTCATTAACAATAGCTAGAGTCATTGCATGTGTGTTCTTTTCACAAACCACATGTGGATCCACCAGTGTCATTGCCTGTGTATTCTTTTCATTAACCACATATGGATCCACCAATGTCATTGCATGTCTGTTCTTTTCACAAACCACATATGGGTCCACCGGTTTCATTGCTTGTGTGTTCTTTTCATTAACAACAGCTAGAGTCATTGCATGTGTGTTCTTTTCACAAACCACATGTAGATCTACAAGAGTTCACTATATCTCTTTTCTTTTCACAAACCACATGTAGATCTACAAGAGTTCACTGGATCTCTTTTCTTTTCACAAACCACATATGGATCCACCAGTGTTCATTGCATGTGTGTTCTTTTCATTAACAACAGCTAGAGCCATTGCCTGTGTGTTCTTTTCACAAACCACATGGATACAGCTAGAGTCATTGCATGCTTATTCTTTTCGCAAACCACATGTGGATCCACGAGAGTCATTGCATGTGTGTTCTTTTCACAAACCACATGGAACCACCAATGTTATTGCATGTGTGTTCTTTTAATAAACCATAGCTAGAGTCACTGGATCTTTGTTCTTCTCACAAACCACATATGGATCCACCAGTTTCATTGTATGTGTGTTCTTTTCATTAACAACAGCTAGAGTCATTGCATGTGTGTTCTTTTCATAAACCACATGTGGATCCACCAGTGCCATTGCATGTGCATTCTTTTCATTAACCACATATGGATCCACCAATGTCATTGCATGTGTGTTCTTTTCACAAACCACATATGGATCCACCAGTTTCATTGCATGTGTGTTCTTTTCATTAACAACAGCTAGAGTCATCGCATGTGTGTTCTTTTCACAAACCACATGTGGAACCACCAGAGTTCATTGCATGTGTGTTCTTTTTATTAACAACACCTAGAGTCAATGCATGTGTGTTCTTTTCATAAACCACATGTGGATCCACCAATGTCATTGCATGTGTCTTCTTTTCATTAACAACATATAGATCCACTAGTGTCATTGCATGTCTGTTCTCCTCACAAACGACATATGGATCCACTAGTTTCATTACATGTGTGTTCTTTTCATTAACAACTGCTAGAGTCATTGCATGTGTGTTCTTTTCACAAACCACATGTGGATCTACAAGAGTTCACTGGATCTCTTTTCTTTTCACAAACTACATATGGATCCACCAGTTTCATTGCATGTCTGTTCTTTTCATTAACAACATCTAGAGAAACTGGATCTCTGTTCTTTTCACAAACCACATGTGGATCTACCAGAGTTCATTGCATGTCTGTTCTCTTCATTAACAACAGATAGATTCATTGCATGTGTTTTTTTTCACAAACACATGTGGATCCACCAGTCTCATTGCATCTATGTTCTTTTCAGTAACCACATATGGATCCACCAGTGTCATTGCATGGCTATTCTTTTCACAAACAACATATGGATCCACCAGTTTAATTGCATGTGTGTTCTTTTCATTAACAATAACTAGAGTCATTGCATATGTGTTCATTTCACAAACCACATGTGGATCCACTAGAGTTCATTGCATGTGTGTTCTTTTCATTAACAACAGCTAGAGTCATTGCATGTGTGTTCTTTTCACAAACCACATGTGGATCCACCAGTGTCATTGCATGTGTGTTCTTTTCATTAACCACATATGGATCCACTAGTGTCATTGCATGTCTGTTCTCCTCACAAACCACATATGGATCCCCTAGTGTCATTGCTTGTGAGTTCTTCTCACAAACCAAAACTAGAGTCATTGCTTGTGTGTTCTTTTCACAAACCACATATGGATCCACAAGAGTTCACTGGATGTCTATTCTTCTCACAAACCACATATGGATCCAACAGAGTTCATTGCATGTGTAATCTTTTCATTAACAACAGCTTGAGCCATTGCATGTGTGTTCTTTTCACAAACCACATGGATACAGCTAGAGTCATTGCATGCCTATTCTTTTCACAAACCACATGTGGATCCACCAAAGTCATTGCATGTGTGTTCTTTTCACAAACCACATGAAACCACCAGTGTTATTGCATGTGTGTTCTTTTAATAAACCACAACTAGAGTCACTGGATCTCTATTCTTTTCACAAACCACATGGATACAACTAGTTCCATGGGGATACCCCCGGGTAGGGTCACGCCGGGGTATAAAGGCCGAGTTAGCCGAGGTACGGCAAGGTTAAAGCAAGTGCTGACCGAGTCACCTCAAGGCAGGCCGAATCACGGAGTAACCCGGACCGGAGGATGTCCACCTAACCGAATCCCGACCGACGTGTGTCGTATGCCGGCAGGATTTATGTAACTTATATGCAGGTACCCGCGTGGCCGGATTAACCAGCTATGGTCCGGGTTATATCAGGCTTGCAAGAGAAGGAAGGTATCTCGCTGGTCAAAAGGTGGTCACTGTACGCTGGAGCATAAGCAAAGCGGACAGAGAGAAGGACCACCGAGGCGTGGCCGACAAGGGTGACGCGCCCTGTGTCGGATGACGCTGGCGCCGCAAAGGCATACATAGCCTCTGCATGGCTTACGATGGCGAAAAGTGATGCAGTCGGTTTGCTATTTTGGGAAGAGGCATATTCCCAAGAATATGCCTCCACGTATGCCCTAATTGGAGACCTAGCCTCCCCTTTATAAGGAGCACTAGGGCCTATGTAGAAGGGGTTGGCATTTGAGTAGTTGGCTCCTTGGAAATAGGTAGTGGTGAGAGTAAGAGAGCTCCTTCTTCCTCCTCTCCCCAATACAGCTCAAGGAGCATTTGTAACCTTGGAAGCCTAGTGAATACAAAGAATATGTGTGTGGAATCACCACACTATCCGTCCCTGGATTCCTCTAGTGCATATTGGCCCCACCTTTAGCCTATCCATGGCATCTGCCGTGTGTAACACCCTCAAATCGGCCCTATGCAAGTTTTAGCGCTTCCCGCCAAACCCGCATAGAAACGATTCAAGGACGCCCTCCAGGCACTTTCGTGCGGGTGGAAAACGAAGTAATACCATTACACATTAGTCCTCGATGGAACCCACAGATCAAATATATACAACAACGACTCCATGAGTCAAGAATACAGATATAATATACAAAGATCCAAATCACCTCTAAACGATAGAGCGTCCGACTACGAACAAGATGCAAATGGGGCTAAGAGCCCTGAAGAATAACCAATGGCGTCCATAACCCTACCCAAGCCAAGCCGGAAGGGTAACCCTGCTAACAACGTTGAACCTGCTAAAACAAAAGGGATGCCGACAAAGGGCAAAGGAAAAAGAGGAGCATCAGTACTAAGGCCAGTACACGACGAGGCTAGAATTCGGCGGCTCTCGCCTACATAGGTATGGTGGGCTGAAGCGGCAGCGCAGCGGCACTAAACAACCTATAGAGACTCGGTATCACTGGCGGCTATTAGAGAGGGATAAGAAAGACCTCGGATTCAGGGGTGCACAAATAGCAACACACACTCGATCAACCTCGGAAAAACCAACTCAAAACCCAACGAGGCATTCACGACAAAGCGATCACAGGATTCAGAAATATTTCAGGGGGCCACCCCACTAAGCTACCCGCAATGAAGTTGGTCGGCTCCGGAACGGACCCAGGGTTTGCGTCAATGGCTATAAACGACTGGGAACCCGAAAGTGTGACTGGGCTTGTCGATACCGCGAAAACACTCCGCGATCCTAAACAGTACAGGTGCTCCACGCACAATCTTAAATAAAGCAGTAAAGCATGGCATAAGTACATGATAGTAATAAAGCCCCAAACTACTTTGTGGCCCCAAGAAATAGAAATGAATCAAGCTCTGGCTCAGGGGGGTCCATAAGGCCTCCCAGATGTGGATAGTGCGAAAAATCAAGGAACAGGTATCAAGTACTCGGGGTCCTACGGGACACAAGTGGGCGTGGAAGAACCAAATAACATCTATTGCCCATCGATGCCTCTGCATTAGTTATATCTAGCATTTTAATGGTGGTAATTAAAGTCGTGATCAACTCCACCAATAAGCTTCTCCACCAATAAACATCTGCCCGCAATCCAACAACTGTGGTACTCGACAACACGAGATCGCACCTGAGCAAGCAACTACGAATCGCAAGGCCAGCTATCTACCAAACACGGGTAATAGGAGGTGTCCAAGGCAATATAGAGACTGCAGGGGATATAACTGGTGTTCGGAACTAAAGCATCGCGACACGGATAGCAAATAGATCAACAGGAGGAAATAAAGACTATAAATGCAGAATAGGTAGAAGGGGAAGAGATGCTCGCCTGGGAAAACACTGTCGATGGATCATATCCGGAGAACTTGTCGATACTCGCATCAACTCATCGGCCTAATCCGCGAAGAAGCAAACACTAGAAGAAACACCCGATGCAATATTTAATACTACGGCAGAAGATCCAGCATGATTATGAGATGATGCAGATGCGGTGCAATTAGGCAGTATTAAGCGGAACCGGGGTCCCGACAATTAATTATATGGTTCAAGTTATTTAGCAACCCCGCAATTTAAATGTTGTATTAACAGGGCGAAACATGGCATCGGTTCGCTACACCAATTTAAATGGAGTCCAGAATAAGACAAAAGTATCCCGCATATTAACTCCATATTTAATTATGAGGTGAATCGACATAGTGCCCCCAAACCACAGACAAGTATGCATGCATGAACCATTTAATATGCGACAGTTGATAGTGTCATATTATAAAAATAGGGGTTTCGGGTCACACATCTGGGTTCGGAAGATCTTGGGTTCCGGGGGTCCGGTTCTCAGGGTTCGATGGGATCGTCTCGGACAACGAAAGAAGAGCTTGGTGTTCCGGGAAGAAGGACTTGGCGTTCCGGTGGCGATCTTGGCGTCCGGGTTCCTCGGGCATCGGATCCGTGAAAGTCATGGCGTCCGTTACTGTGATCTTCAGGTTTTGTGTTGCTGCGAGTCTTCGGTAGATCTCGGTGGCACCGGAAGTAGATCTTGACGTCAAGCAGCCATCAAGGCGACAAACTTGGTGGAACAAGGGTTCGGGATGACTCGCTTGTCAGCAAAACATGTTCCGTCGAGGTCATCGGTTACACATGTTGGACAAAGCTCTTGAAATCCCACAACGGCCTGGCCAACACCGCACAAGGGTAGAAACTGATGTAAAAACACTCGTTCTGCGGGGACGCGGTCCCGGCCAGGGGATTCAGGGGCGACAACAACCGGCCGAGGGAGGCACGGCGCCTGGCGCTCGAGGCGAGACCGCAGGCGACTGGTGGTGTGGGAGACGAGGACGCCCGGGCTCTGCAGCAGCACAGTTTGGTGGGCACGCAAAGTAGTTCTGCTGCATGCACGACACAAGCCGAGGAATGTGCGCTTGAGGAAAAACCAGGGCGGCGCTCGCGGCGGCTGGACATGGGATCTTGCTCGCGGCATGGCGGAAGAAGGTCATCATGGCGAGGAGGGACCGCGTCGGCAGGGCTCAAGGCGGCGCTAGGCGGCCGAAGGAGAGAACGAGGGGAGCGGGCCGGCGGCGCTCGCGGCAAGGGCCACAGAGGATGCGGACGAGGCCGCATGCGACGCTGTGGGGAGGGCGACCGCGGCGAGGACGAACGAGGATGGCGGGGAGAGGCACAGGGGCGGCGACGAGCTCGGGAGGCGGCGCTGCCCGGTTGCCGGCAGGGTCGATGGTGGCGGGCCGAGCTCTGCAGCGGGGAGGCGGGGAGGTCGCAACGACGGAGGGGATCGCAGGCAGAGGCGGAGCAACGACGGGGACGGTGAGCAGCAGCGACCGTGGCCCAGGGAGGCGCTGGGGAAGCTCGCACAGCGGCGGCCATGCTCGAGTCGGACGGCGACGACGAGCCAGCGGGGCGAGGTGAGATGGGGCCAGGGCGAGAGGTGGTAGGTGGGGAACGCGAGAGGAAGGAGAGGACGGAGATGAGGGGAAGCGGATAGGGTCGGGGAATCCCGACGCGGGCGTGCGGTGGTTCTGCACGGGGGTGGGGTCTAGCAGTGGGACCGGCAGGTGGCGTGGGGGGAAGTGCGCGGGCAGGAGAGGGCGACGTGCGTGCTGCGGGGTGGGGCCCAGGATAGGTGGGGCGAGCGGGAAAAGGGAAGGGCGGCTGGTGGAGGCACGTGCGGCGCAGAAAAAGAGGGAGTAGGTGGCGGGTCTGTCCACTCCAGGAGGGTGGGGCCCGCGCGGTTGGCTGTGGAGTGAGGGCAGGTGGGGGTTGGTCGGCTGGGTGAGGTGGAGGGAAAAAGGGAGGGGTTGGTGAGGTGTCGCGCAGCGATTGGGCGGGGTGAGGTGGAGGGGCTGGGTAGGAAATAGGGGTAGGGTATTTGGTAGAAAAGGGTTTGGGTGTTCTCTAGTATCGGTAGGATTTTTATCTAGAGGTGGCCGGCTGGGCTTTCGGGCCTGGCTGGCTGCCTCCCAAAAATAATTTAAATATTTTTATTTATTGAAAACGAGGCTTTTGCAAACCGTTGGTAGACAAAACAAAATATTCCGGACAAGCCCGGTGTTTTTGATTTGAATTAAAGACGGGGTATTTAGAAAACAATAATAGACTTTTCGAAAATAGTTTAAGACAAAACCATGCATGATGATGACGATGCTCAAATGCAATGTGGCATGATGACATGAGCATGCGGTCATGATGATGCAATGCACAAAAACAACGCGATTTTCTAGTAGTGGTTTTTGTGGGGCGCCACACCGTGACACCACCACGACAGTTGGCGCCCACCGTGGGGCTAGCGGCGCTAGCAGGATTGAATATCCGGACGGGAAACCTCATCGGCGACAGCGAGCGCATCGTCTCTGGGCTCGTTCAACGCTTTGGAGCGTTGGACTATGTCAGCGACAATGCTGGCTGCTTCGGCAAACGACCTCTTCCGTGCAACGGCCTCTTCTTCAAGCTTGGCGCTCACAAGATCTACGTCGCCGTCGATGTGTCGTGTGTTCACCCGCGACACGTCGTCGAGGGAGGCGAGCCACCCCTTAGCGCGGCTCACGGGGCGCGTATCACTCGCTCCCCTGACCGCGCCGAGGTGATGATGACGGCGCCCGGCAAGGATCTAGCACCTAATCCGGAGGTAACACCCAAGGCACCAAGGAAAAGTAGAGGTCCTCCACTAGAGAGGCCAGAGAATGTGCTGCAGCAAGCGATAGATAGCTTGGCAAGTCCCATTGCACCTGTGGTAGATCCGTCTCAGGCACATGCCAAGTTAGAGGAAACTAGGCAGAAAATACTAGAGGGTGCGAAAAAGATAGCCGCGGCTCAGCAGTCGTTGAACATGACACTGCGCGAGTACGCAAGAGCAAATAAGGTAGATGCTGTGAAAGTAAAGGGGAGAAACCTCATTAGTGAAATGAACAAAGAGGGTGATACTAGAGTTGAGGAATCATAGAACATTCTGTCCGTGGGGCTACCGAAGTACAGCACCTGGCAAAGAACCTCAGAGCAGCGGATGCAGCTGCGTCCGAGTTAGAGGGTCTGACGGGTGAAGCCTAGCAAAGACAACAGGATAGGGTCAATAAGTTAGTTCGGATCGCTAACAGATAAAATGAAGAGTTACTCAAGGCTAATCCGGCAAGGGCTAGGGCTTCCAAAGTCGTTTACTCAGAGATAGGTAACGCGGAAAAATCTGCTGGAGCTGCATCGTCTCCTCATGGTGGCCCAAGAAGAGAGGAAGTGGTGACCTCGGCGAGGAGAAACAAACAGATATTCCCCTATGACCCGGCAAGGGCAGGGAAAGGAAAAGAAGTGCAGGGAAATAAGGATCGACGAAGTGTCAGTCAAGGTGAAGCTGGCCGAGATAACCGCGACCAAGGCAATGCCGGTCAGGGAAACGCTGTGAACGGCAATGCCGGACAGCGCAACTCAGCGGGTGCAGGGCAACCGCAACAGCGGAATATACCACAGCAAGAGCGAAGTGCCGGCCAAGGTATGCAACAGAGAGACGCTCCACAAGAGCAAGATAGATACAATGATGGTGATTCAGAAATGGTGAATGCAGGATACCCTAGGCCGGACTATCACGTGATAGGATCAAGATTGGGAAGCAGGAACTTGATACCTGACGACGCCAGGTTAAAACTGGATCGGCTCTATAGGTCGTAGCAGATTGAGGGGCAAGGTCCTCCGGGTCCAGCATGCTTTGGGCCCCAGATCATGAAAGAACCTCTAGTACCTAACTTCCAGTTACCCAGAGGCACGAAAACATATGACGGTAGCACAAAGCCGGAGGATTGGTTGATCAACTACGCGACGGCGGTAAAAATTGCTACAGGCAACTTGAGGTGGGCTATGAGATATGTACCTCAGATGCTGGAAGGGCCAGCGAGGGTATGGCTAAACAATTTACCACCCGGTAGTATCAACTGTTGGATCGATTTTGAGGAAATGTTCGTCAGTAACTTCTCAAGCACGTATCAAAGGCCGAATAGGCCACAGACCCTAGCAATGTGCAAGCAGAGACCAAATGAGACAGACCGGGAATTCTTAACCCGCTAGTGCACTGTGCGAAACTCATGCGAGGGCGTGATTGAGTCACAAGCCATAGCTTGGTTTGCACAAGGGTGTAGATATGCAAGCATGCTGTGGCAAAGATTACAAAGGGATATGCCAACTACACTGGCAGAGACGATCCGGATTGCTGATTCATATGCTTTGGGTGACCCAACTCAACCTAGGCTTGTGTCAAACGAGTCAAATGAGGAGTACTACCAGCGAGATGGAGCTAGGTCATCCCGGCAGAATGATTACCGGGGTAAGAGAAGAAATGATAGATCGGATTATAGGTACAGTTCGCAACAAGTTGCTGCTGTAAATCAAGATCAACCCGGTGCAGGAAGTAATCAGCGTCAGAAAACTGGAGGGCAACAGTGGACACCAAGAAATGATGGCAAGAAAACTTGGACGCCCGAGCAAAAGAGACAGTGGCAAGAAAACTTGGACGCCCGAGCAAAAGAGACAGTGGCAAGAAAAGAAGGACTGGCCGAGGTATACGTATGAGGCAATGCTGGATCAGCCGTGCAAATTTCACACGCCAAATCCGAGTAACCCGGCGGGTCACATGACTCGGCAATGTGAGTGGATGAGGAAGATAGAACAAAGTGGTTCGGGGAATGCTCAGGCACCTTAGAACGATCAACCTCGGCAGGAGTTACCCCGGCAGCAATTACTCTCCGGAGCAAACACGCAACCGTTAATGTTGCCACCACCTCCGCCGAGGTATGAAAACCATGAGAGAAGGGATGCAGTGCATCAGGTGGAAAATCAGCATTAGCCAGATCAAAGATATCCCGGCAATGAGGGGAGAAATGAATACAGAGAGCATCACCAGAGTTACTATGTGTTTACCACAGAGGAGACAGATAGAAAGAGCTTGCAGCGCCGACATACGGAAGTAAATGCGGTAATGCCAGTAGTGACGAGGTATATGCCTTGGTCGGATCAGGAAATTACGTGGAGTATAAAGGACCATCCCAAGCTTATGCCTAGTCCTGGTTCGTGTGCACAGGTGCTGGACCCAACGTTCATCGGGCCAAATATCAATGTAAGATTCTCTAAGGTGCTGATTGACAATGGCAGCATCATCAATATTATGTACGTGGATACAATGCGCAAGTTGGGTATCTCGGAGAACATGCTCTAGGCCACAAGAACAACTTTCCATGGTATTGTGCCAGGCATTTCCTGTGAACCCATTGGCAAGGTCCGGATAGACGTATTATTTGGCACAAGAGATAACTGCCGAGCTGAAAATTTGGAGTTTGAGGTGGTAAACCTAGAAATCGCATATCACGCGTTACTCGGCAGGCCTGCCCTGAACAAATTCATGGCAATTTGTCACATCAGTTACCTGGAGATGAAGTTGCCCGGACCAAATGGAGTAATAACCATAGCAGGAGATTTCCGACGTTCCATTGAGTGCGCGTCAGCCGGGTCTAACCTGGCCGAGTCACTCGTGATTGCACAAGAGAAGAGAAAGATCCAGGAAGTGGCGGCATTGGCTCAGTCCGCACATCAGTATATGCCAGCGCTGAGTAACCCGCATGGAAGTGTCTCATTTCAAGCAACATAAGATACACAGAAGGTGCCTGTCGATGATCTGTTCCCAGAGCGCACCGTAACGATTGGTGCCGAGTTAAATGACAAATAGGAAAGCGAGCTCGTCAACTTCCTCTATGAGAATCGGGATATATTTGCTTGGTCCACACAGGACTTGCAAGGTGTTCCGAGGGAGTTGGACGAGCACTCTTTGAATGTGAGACCCAGAGCAAAGCCGGTGAAGCAACCTCTCTGCCGCTTCGCCGAAGATAGGAGAAAATTCATTGGAGATGAGATAGCTCGGCTCCTAGCAGCTGGGTTTATCATGGAAGTGCTTTACCCAGATTGGCTATCTAATCCGGTGCTGGTGGAAAAGAAGAAAGTTGATCCGAATGTGGCAGTGGTTTGGCGTATGTGCATCGATTACATGAACCTGAATAAGGCGTGCCCAAAAGATCCATTCCCACTGCCAAGGATAGATCAAGTCATAGATTCTACTGCTGGGTGTGAACTGTTGTCATTCATAGATGCATATTCTGGTTTCCACCAGATACCTCTGAACCCAAATGATCAAATAAAGACTACGTTTATCACCCCGTATGGGGCTTATTGCTATCGCACCATGCCTTTTGGTTTACGTAATGCAGGGGCAATGTACCAAAGATGTATGCAAAAATGTTTACATGACCAAATTGGCCAAAATGTGCAAGTATATGTGGATGATGTGGTTATAAAAACCAAGGAAAGAAAAATGCTCCTTGATGATATTAGGCAAACATTCGCGAACCTAAGAAGATTCCGAATGAAGCTTAACCTGGAGAAGTGTACCTTCGGTGTCCCGACTGGAAAAATACTCGGATTTCTCGTCTCCAGCCGAGGTATCGAAGCTAACCCAACTAACATCCAAGCCATAGAGCGAATGGAACTGCCGAAGTGTCTTAACGATGTTCAGAAGTTCACTGGCTGTCTGGCATCTTTAAGTCGGTTTGTATGTCGTATGGGAGAAAAGGCATTGCCCCTCTATCAACTAATGAAAAAAGCGGCCAGGTTCGTATGGACGCCGCAGGCCAATGAAGCCTTCATCCAGTTAAAGAAAATGTTAGCCACTGCACCAGTGTTAGCCTCTCCACTATCAAAAGAGCCAATGTTGCTCTATATAGCCGCAACCAACCGAGTTGTAAGTGCAGTAGTAGTGGTAGAGCGCGACGAAGAGGGTAAGTCAGTGTAGAGGCCAGTCTATTACCTGAGCGAGGTATTATCAGCATCAAAGCAAAACTATCCTCACTATCAGAAGATGGCGTATGGTGTGTATATGGTAGCGAAGAAGCTGAAACACTACTTTGAAGAACACCCAATCAAAGTGATATGTGAAGCCCCCATATCTGAGATAATGAGTAACAAGGATGCAAGCGGCCGGATCGCAAAATGGGCAATTGAGCTAGCCCCTTACGCTCCGCAATAGGACAGAAGAGATGCGATCAAGTCTCAGGTTGTGGCCGATTTTTTCGTAGATCGGGATGAAATGCAATATGAGCCACCATTACCAGATCCGAACTACTGGAGAATGCATTTCGACGGATCAAAACAAAAACCGGGTTAGGCGTCGGAGTTGTACTTACCTCTCCCAAGAAGGACCAGCTGAAGTATGTGTTGCAGATCCATTTCACAGCATCAAACAATGTTGTGGAATATGAAGCACTTGTGCATGGGCTCAAAGTGGTAAAGTAAATTGGAATACATCGGATCCAATGCTTTGGCGACTCGGATTTGGTAGTTTAGCAAGTTTCAGGGCAATGTGATGCTTTGGGTGCAAACATGGCTTTGTACAGATTTCATGTGCAAAAGATATCAGGGTACTTCGAGGGATGCAAATTTCACCATATACCTCGGGTGGAAATGAGGCTGCCGACATACTGTCGAAGCTCGGATCAACCCGACAAGCAATTCCACCGGGTGTAGCACTAGAGCACCTCATAAAACCATCTATCAGACCATCCCTAGAATCCAAGTCAATCTACATCAAGGCAGATCCGGAGTCCGGAGCTGTACCCATGGACATTGATGTGGGATGTGGTTCAGGAAACCCGAGGACTGCTTCGTAGAACCTGGGGACTATGCAACGCGTTCCGGCCGAGGTTATGTTGGTGGATCAAATGGAAATTGATGAGGATGAGTTTACGGTGTGAGCTATACCACCTTGGGCACTGCCCATATTTCAATTCCTGAAGGATGGAACTTTGCCCAGTGAAGAGGTGCTTTCCAGGCAAATTCAGAGGCGCACAAAGGCATACACGATTATCAATGCCGAACTATACAAGAGGAGTGTCACAAACGTCCTCCAACAATGTGTTGACCTGGAAGAAGGGCTTGACATCCTCCGAGATATACATCAAGGGGAATGTGGGCATCACGCCTCATCTAGAGCTTTAGTGGCAAAAGCTTTCCGGCATGGGTTCTACTGGCCAAGTGCCATGGAACAAGCAGAAGATCTAGTAAGAAAATGTAATGGTTGTCAAAGGTATGCAACCAAGACACACATGCCAATGTCGGAGCTCAAGACCATACCAATTACCTGGCGATTTTCCATATGGTGTTTGGATATGGTTGGCCCATTTAAGCCCGCAAGAGGAAATATGACCCATATCTTGGTTATGGTCGACAAGTTTACCAAATGGATTAAAGTGAAGCCAATAAGAAAATGTGATGGAGCTACAGCCATGACATTCCTCAAAGATATCATTCTGAGATATGGCTATCCTCACAGTATCATAACAGATAATGGCACCAATTTTGCTGAAGGAGCATTTGCGCGATTCTGCCGAGATAAGAAGATCCGACTAGATGTTGCCTCGGTAGCCCACCCCGCATCGAACAGACAAGTGGAGAGATCCAACAGATTAGTATTATCCGGGATAAAACCCCGGCTCATTGAGCCGCTGCAAAGATCAGCGGGGTGCTAGATAGAAGAACTACCAGCGGTACTGTGGAGTTTAAGAACAACTCTGAATCGATCAACAGGCTATACGCCATTCTTTCTGGTATATGGGGCAGAAGCTGTACTACCAGCTGACATAGAGCATGATTCTCCTAGGGTCACCCAATACACAGAAGTCGAAGTGCGAGAAGCTCGGCAAAATGATGTTGATCTGCTGGAAGAAGCGAGAGAATTGGCATTGATCAGATCCGCCATATATCAGCAAAATCTCCGACGCTATCATAGCCAAAAAGTTAACCCCCGGGTCTTCCGGGAAGGTGATCTAGTACTCCGGTTGGTACAACGTACTGCTGGCATGCATAAGTTATCCCCCCATGGGAAGGGCCATTCATTGTGAGCAAAGCATTGCACAATGGCTCTTATTATCTCATCGATGCAAAACCACGGGAGAAGAACAAGGCAGACAGGTCCGGTGAGGAATCTAAGCGTCCATGGAATGTAGCTCTACTTCGTCCCTTCTACACTTAACAAAGAAGTGTGTATCCGAGTCTCTCATACGTCGGTATGTATGCCAGCAATGAGTTTATCAATGAAATCTTGGCACCTCGAGCAGTAACTCGAGGACTGCCTTAATAATATTTGTTATCTTCTATACTTGTAATTTATTTTTATGTCGACTGGCTTAAGTTGCTTCTGCCTAAGCCAGCTTAGTAGTGTGTGAGCACCAAAAACTCAACTCTTCGATTTGCTGCTGTCCAACCGGATTTGGCTTCATGGCAAGCAAGAGAATAAGTTTGTGAATTGCGTAGCACACGAAAAACGACTAAGGAGAAGAACGTAATCGAGCCGACTTTTGTTATTCGGACTCACTTTATGTTTACCTTGTTTTTACTATGCTGAATTATTTTGAGCTAGTCCTAAAGTTTCCAAGTATTGTTAAGTCAATTTTTGAAACTCGGACTCGTAAGTCATAAAACCGAATCTAGGTAGACACGAGCCGAGCCAGGAAATTGGAGAAACAAGAAAATGAAACTCGGGGACTATACCCAAGTTAATCTGGCATGAGAAACTTAGTATCAAAATATAATTTGTGTGCTTAATACATTTGCACCCGGCATACCGGGGATCTGATAAATTTCAAAGTGTTTTTTCACGCTCAAGGAGCAGCAGCAGGTGGAACTCCGGCTTCAGCCTCATCATCGTCTTCATTCTCTTCAATATCTGAAGCTTCGTCCTCTTCCTCATCTCCCGAACCATCTTCGACGTATTCGTTGTCAATAACGCCAAGGAAACTTGGTCCTTCATTCCATTGATAGATGGGAGCAAACTGGATGAGGTTGTGGGCGCAAGCCTTGCGTCGAGCTACCCAATCCAGGTCATCTGACCACTTTGATCCGGTGCGCAGGCGCTCGAGAAGCTTCAGATCCAACTTTTCATACCATGTGAGAACAAAGTGGAGGACAGTTTCAGCTCCGGCGCGTGCGGCGGATTCCCTCCAGAGGTCAAGCTGGGTCTCGCAATCCATTAACTTGGTAATCAGAGCAGTGGACCCCTCCGAAGTGTCTTCACCAGGCCAAAGGGCATGGAAGATCCGGACTGCTGCATCTAGGAGACCCGAACTGTAGTTCTTCACAATCTCGATGCGAGAGGATAGGCTGACCAGCAAGTCCTCCATGTCATAGGGAATGTTTTCAGTGCCAGGACCAGTTGGGGTACCCCTCTGCTAGCGGAACTTGGTAACTTAAGCAACCGCAATAGCATTGCCCTCTGGAAATTTGCCTGAGAACAAGACAAGTGAAATAAGTAAAGGAGGTTGACCCGGAGAGATTCATGTCGGCTGAAGGAAAAGAACTTACGAGAGATATGACTGTGGATCCGGGTCAACTCCGTGGTGCAATCAGCACGCCTCTTCCGGAGTTTCTCAAGTTCAACATTTGCCGACTCAAGCTTGATGTCGGCCTCCTTTAGCATCTATTGATCTTTGTCAAGTTGAAGATTGAGACGTTCTCGTTCCTCGGTGAAGTCTTGGCCAGCTTTCTCCATTTCAGTCTGGTGGAGCGCCTTGAGCTTTTTCATTTTAGCCTTAAGCTTGGGAATTTCATCATCCTTGGCCTAGAGAATAGCAAGTTCATCATCCTTCTTCTTGAGCTCGGCCTGATGTTGCCCTGCTTGTTCGAGAAAATGCATCATCATATCAGGCACGGGCACACTATCTTCAAGGGATGCTGCAATGGTGTGTTAACCTGGCAGAGCCGAGGCATAAATATTTGCCGAGACAAGAAGAAAAGGAGAGAGAGCGCAGAAGAAGATTAAGCAAAGTGACTTACCTTTTATCTAATCCAAGTTCTTATACATGATGATGTTTTCGGCCTCCACTCCGGCTGCGCAATCCAAATGATAAATTAATCCGGCGGGGAAAGACAAAGAAAGATGGGAAGAGAGGCAAAGAGAAAACTTACCCCTTTTCTCAAACTCAGTGAGAAGTAAAGAATGTTTTCAGCACAGCCCCTTGTGTGTGTCCAGGAGGCGCTGAAACTCTGCGCTCCGACGATTGGTGGTGACCTGAGGAAAGCAAAGTTGACTTAGTTATGTGCATATTCGAAGTGTACAAAATCCGGGCCAAGTGGAACTTAACCCGGCTCTAGGTGTGTGCATATTCGAAATGTACAAAATCTGGGCCAAGTGGAACTTAACCCGACTCTAGGTGTGTGCATATTCAAAATGTACAAAATCCAGGCCAAGTGGAACTTAACCCGGCTCTAGGTGTGTGCATATTCAAAGTGTACAAAATCCGGGCCAAGTGGAACTTAACCCGGCTCTAGGTGTGTGCATATTCGAAGTGTACAAAATCCGGGCCAAGTGGAACTTAACCCGGCTCTAGGTATGTGCATATTCGAAGTGTACAAAATCTGGGCCAAGTGGAACTTAACCCGGCTCTAGGTGTGTGCATATTCGAAGTGTACAAAATCCGGGCCAAGTGGAACTTCACCCGGCTCTAGGTGCGTGCATATTCGAAGTGTAAAAAATCCGGGCCAAGTGGAACTTAACCCGGCTCTAGGTGTGTGCATATTCGAAGTGCACAAAATCCGGGCCAAGTGGAACTTAACCCGGCTCTAGGTGTGTGCATATTCGAAGTGTACAAGATCCAGGCCAAGCGGAACTTAACCCGGCTCTAGTGTGTGCATATTCGAAGTTACTAACGAGCTACGCTAGTTCTCTAAGGAGCATCCGACCGAGTAACAAGTTACTCCCCCGGAGGCTCGGGGACTAATGAATATATCTCTAAGCACTTGTGCATGCTAAAGAAAAGACAAAGTAGCGTACCTCCATCATCCGGCCGGCGAGGTTGATAGCCTTGGCTGTTGTGTTCATTTGAGAGCTAAACTCCACGGGCCCAAACTTCTCTGGAAGATCGTCATTCGGATCAACGAACTCTGCTTTGTTCTAGTTATTGACGTATTCGATTAGGGCCGGAGGATAGCGCTCTTCACTAAGCATGTGGGGCGCAATCAAACCCTTGGCGTGGGCCTCTCTCCTTTCAATTTGGGTAGAAACAGAGCTGGTGTGCAATGCAAGTTGCGTGCTAGCTGACACGGGGGATGCATCTTTCTTTGGCGGAGTTTTCTTCAGAAGCATGGACGCGAGCGTGCGTTGTCCAACTTCGATGGATGCTGCCCTGGCAGCATCAGAACTTTTCTTAGCCTTGGGCTACTGCTGTGAGGCAGAGGTCTGAGCTGTGGATTTGGACTTGGGTGCAGCCTTGGTGCTAACTAGGCCTTCTCGCTGAGTCTTGGAAGACTCGGACGAGGCGGAAGGAGTTGGTGCTGCTGCTTGTACTTGTCTTGCTGCTGTTGGTGCTAGCGCTGGTGCTTGTGCTGGTGCTGGTCTTGGCGGGGGTGCTGTTGGTACCTCGGAGGTGGCAGGTTGTGGCTGAGCCGATGAGGAGCTGGGAGCATCCGCTGCCTCGGCAGAGCCACTTCCCCCTGCTCCAAGGTTACCCTCCTCTGGACGAGGTGAGCTAGAACCCGGAGCATCCACTGTACCCTCCTGAATGGGGCTCAGCGGGCATGTATCATCGCCACGAGGGAGAGATGGGCCGTGCCGAAAGGAATATGAGATGCTAGAGCCGCTCTGAGGAACCTCCACCGCAGCCCTACCGAATCAGACGTCGAATAATAAGTTATAACAAAAGAAAGGCATATGAATAGAAAAGCACGAAGCAGAGAATTGGACGAAGAAAAAAGTGACTTACTCATCAGAAGTCAATGGCTCCTTGGGCTTCCGAGCTCTCCGAGTCGTGGCCTTAGTCGGAGGCTTGGTGGCGGCCTTGTCTGCGGACTTCTTTCGCCTCTTGGTTGGTTTAGAAGGTCCGGAAGAAGCTGCAGAAGCGGCCGCCCGTTTCTTTGACGCAGTTGGGACTGGCTCACCCGTGGCGAGAGGAGGATCTTCGTGGATCTGCCCAGCCAGGTTAGCTGAAGCCGGAAAGGCTTAAGAAATGGATACATCGTCAAATGCTTCCATCACCTCAACATCGGAATCATCTTCATCATCAGGCCAATCTCTTAAGGAAGAGAAGTTACCAGTGGGTCGCTTGGTTGCATCAGGGAACGGCAGGAACATCTCCTGATCCGGCTCCTCCTCGTCCGAGACAAGTTGCTCCTTCGCCCATTTGAGGGAAGGCTCTGTGCCATCTTCGAGGGTTTGCTGAAGAAATAACTAAGAAAGAAACACAAAAGGATCAAATGAGCAACATACTCCGACATTGGATATAACTCGGAGAAAGATTGAATCACGAGATTTATCGTAGGAGGAGGCTTGTACCGGCAATAATGCTCCAATCCCCACTCCCAATCAGCAGAGAAGTCCTTGTTAGTCGTAAAAAGGGCCTTGACCCAGCGGAATATTTCTGTGTTGTTCAGCTCAAAGGAAGAGGTCCGGTTGGGATCAAGTCGCCAGCTCATATAGCAAAGCTTGTGTGTGCGCTTCTGGAGAGGGGAGATCCGTCTGCGGACGAAAGTGACCATCGCGTCCTTGTTGCACAACCCCAAATCCTTTAACTCCTTGAACCGCTTGTTGACTTGATTCACCAAGAAGGTGGGTTTCTTGGAAACCTGGTCCCACAAATCCGGATTAGGAGGACCCGGAGCATAAGGGCCTAGCCAGATCAGGTCTTCATTCGTGCCATTTCTGACATACAAGAAAGTTCGGGCCCAGCCCTTGCAGGAATCAAGCCCTGTGACCCAGGGAAAGATGGACAGTTTCCGGGGACAAATAGAGGCAGCACCGAATTGTGTCAGATGTTTGTCCTCCGGGTCAAGCAGTTTATTCGGAATCACGTTCCTTCATAGACCGAAGAACCGGATCCAGAGCTCTTTAGTGGGCCACAATCTGACATATCCTTCTATGGTGGAGGCGAAGGAAGAAAGGGATGTGATGGCATTCGCCGGGAGATGGTGTGGTTGAAGTTCGTAGATATTGAAGAAATCGTGGAAGAAATCGCTCACGGGAAGGCCGAAGCCGTGCTAAAAATGGGAGAGGAACACGACGAACTCACCCGGATTGGGTGAGGGGGCGAGCTCCTCGGAGGCGAGGCAGGCAATCACGCCCTCGAGGATGCGACGGGTGCGGTACAACCAGTCCAGGTCGTCCTGGCACACCCAGGAACCAGCCCAGGCGCCACGCTCTGCATTTTTCGCCCCCTCCTCCATCTCCTCTTCTGCGGCGGAGAGCTCCTCTTCAGTCATGTCTAGATCACTGTCCTCACCGGCCCTATCAGAGGTAGGGGCAGAACCTTGGACTGGCACGGACCCATGGCGGTGGAGCTGCACGGGAGCGGCAGCGAGGCAGGTGCAAAAAGGCACGGTGCAGCGGCGGCGCCGCTGAGCAGATGCGGCAGCGGCGGCACTGTCGCTAGGAAGAAGAAGGGGCAGAGAGACGAAGGGGCACGAGAAGGGGAAAATGGCCAAGGGGAGCGCCCCTCCCCTATTTAACCACGCCCCAGCGGGGGTAGTGGGATCGTGCAGTGTGTCGAGGCCACACGGTGTGGCCGTGTATCTGTCGGGTCAGCCAATCAGAGGCGAGCCACAGGGCACAGGGGATCCCATGACGCGACGTGGTGATACAATTAACGAGGAGGCAGTCACGACGTGACATGTGAACAATAACACCTGACGATAAGTGCAGTAACTGGCACAAGCCCTTAAAATGAGGCAAGATAATGATTACCCTCCACGTGGGACGTGGGGAAGCGTACGAGAGAAGGAAGGATAACCCGTAAAATTAGAGGGTGACCCGGCCTGTGAGTGAAAACTTGGAATGTGCCAAGGGAAAGTTAGCCCATGAAATCCGGGCTATGAGGTAACTCGGAAAAGGGAGCAAAAGGCTCGGTAAATTGAACCTGCCGTGGCCTTAATGGCTGAAGCTGCTAAGACCGCACTAGCTTCGGGGACTAATGTTGGGGGGATACCCCCGGGTAGGGTCACGCCGGGGTATAAAGGCCGAGTTAGCCGAGGTACGGCAAGGTCAAAGCAAGTGCTGGCCGAGTCACCTCAAGGCAGGCCGAATCACGGAGTAACCCGAACCGGAGGATGTCCACCTAAATGAGTCCCGGCCGACGTCTGTCGTATGCCGGCAGGATTTATGTAACTTATATGCAGGTACCAACGTGTCCGGATTAACCAACTATGGTCCGGGTTATATCAGGCTTGCAAGAGAAGGAAGGTATCTCGCTTGTCAAAAGGTGGTCACTGTATGCTGGAGCATGAGCGAAGCGGACAGAGAGAAGGACCACCGAGGCGTGGCCGACAAGGGTGACGCGCCCTGTGTCGGATGACGCTGGCGCCGCAGAGGCTTACGTAGCCTCTACATGGCTTATGATGGCGAAAAGTGATCCGGTCGGTTTGCTATTTTGGGAAGAGGCATATTCCTAGGAATATGCCTCCACGTATGCCCTAATTGGAGACCTAGTGAATACAAAGCATTTGTGTGTGGAATCACCACACTATCCCTCCCTGGATTCCTCTAGTGCATATTGGCCCCACCTTTAGCCTATCCATGGCATCTGCCGTGACACCACCATGACAGTCGTTTCATGTGGGTTCTTTTCACAAACCACATGTGGATCCACCAGTGACATTGCATGTGTGTTCTTTTCATTAACCACATATGGATCCACTAGTATCATTGCATGTCTATTCTCCGCGCAAACCACAAATGGATCCCCTAGTTTCATTGCATGTGAGTTCTTCTCACAAACCACAACTAGAGTCATTGCATGTGTGTTCTTTTCACAAACCACAAATGGATCCACAAGAGTTCACTGGATGTCTGTTTTTCTCACAAACCACATATGGATCCACTAGAGTTCATTGCATGTGTGTTTTTTCATTAACAACAGCTAGAGCCATTGCATGTGTGTTCTTTTCACAAACCACATGGATACATATAGAGTCATTGCATGCCTATTCTTTTCACAAACCACATGTGGATCCACCAGAGTCATTGTGTGTGTTCTTTTCACAAACCACATGGAACCACCAGTGTTATTGCATGTGTGTTCTTTTAATAAACCACAACAAGAGTCACTAGATCTCTGTTCTTCTCACAGACCACATATGGATCCACCAGTTTCACTGCATGTGTGTTTTCATTAACAACATCTAGAGTCATTGCATGTGTGTTCTTTTCACAAAGCACATGTGGATCCACCAGTGCCATTGCATGTGTATTATTTTCATTAACCACATATGATTCCACTAGTTTCATTGTATGTGTGTTCTTTTCACAAACCACATATGGATCCACCAGTTTCATTGCATGTGTGTTATTTTCATTAACAACAACTAGAGTCATTGCATGTGTGTTCTTTTCACAAACCACATGTGGAACCACCAGAGTTCATTGCATGTGTGTTATTTTCATTAACAACAACTAGAGTCATTGCATGTGTGTTATTTTCATTAACAACAACTAGAGTCATTGCATGTGTGTTCTTTTCACAAACCACATGTGGATCCACCAGTGTCATTGCCTGTGTCTTCTTTTCATTAACCACATATAGATCCACCAATGTCATTGCATGTCTGTTCTTTTCACAAACCACATATGGATCCACCAGTTTCATCGCATGTGTGTTCTTTTCATTAACAACAGCTAGAGTCATTGCATGTGTGTTCCTTTCATAAACCACATGTGGATCTACAAGAGTTCACTAGATCTCTTTTCTTTTCACAAACCACATATGGATCCACCAGTTTCATTGCATGTCTGTTCTTTTCATTAACAACATCTAGAGTCACTGGATCTCTGTCTTTTCACAAACCACATGTGGATCAACTAGAGTTCATTGCATGTGTGTTCTTTTCATTAACAATAGCTCAATTTATTGCATGTGTTTTTTTCACAAACCACATGTGGATCCACCAGTGTCATTGCATGTGTGTTCTTTTCATTAACCACATATGGATCCATCGATGTCATTGCATGTCTGTTCTCCTCATAAACCACATATGGATCCACCAGTTTCATTGCATGTATGTTCTTTTTATTAACAACAGCTAGAGTCATTGCATGTGTGTTCTTTTCACAAACCACATGTGGATCCACTAGTGTCGTTGCATGTGTGTTCTTTTCATTAACCACATATAGATCCACCAGTGTCCTTGCATGTGTAATCTTTTCACAAACCACATATGGATCCACCAGTTTCATTGCATGTGTGTTCTTTTCATTAACAACAGCTAGAGTCATTGCATGTGTGTTGTTTCCACAAACCACATGTGGATCCACCAGAGTTCATTCCATGCGTGTTCTTTTGATTAACAACATCTAGAGTCATTGCATGTGTGTTCTTTTCACAAACCACATGTGGATCCACCAGTGTCATTGCATGTGTGTTCTTTTCACAAACCACATGTGGATCCACAAGAGTTCACTCGATCTCTGTTCTTTTCACAAAACACATATGGATCCACTAGTTTCATTGCATGTGTGTTCTTTTCATTAACAACAGCTAGAGTCATTGCATGTGTGTTCTTTTCACAAACCACATGTGGATCCACCAGAGTTCATTGCATCTCTATTCTTTTCGTTAACAACAACTATAGTCATTGCATGTGTATTCTTTTCACAAAATCACATGTGGATCCACTAGTTTCATTGCATGTGTGTTCTTTTCACAAACCACATATGGATGCACCGGTGTCATTGCATGTATGTTGTCCTCACAAACCACATATGGATCCACCAGAGTCATTGCATGTGTGTTCTTTTCGCAAACCACATATGGACCCCCTAGTGTCATTGCATGTGTGTTATTTTCAATAACCACAACTAGAGTCATTGCATGTGTGTTCTTTTCACAAACCACATATGGATCCACAAGAGTTCATTACATGTCTTGTTTTCACAAACCACATATGGATCCACCAGAGTTCATTGCATGTGTGTTATTTTCATTAACAACAGCTAGAGTCATTGCATGTGTGTTCTTTTCACAAACCATATGTGGATCCACCAGTGTCATTGCATGTGTGTTCTTTTCATTAACCACATATAGATCCACAAGAGTCATTGCATGTGTGTTCTTTTCATGAACCACACATGGATTCACAAAAGTTCATTGTATGTCTGTTATTTTCATTAAACACAACTAGAGTCATTGCATGTGTGTTCTTTTCACAAACCACATATGGATCCACCAGAGTTTATTGCATGTGTGTTCTTTTCACAAACCACATGGAACCACTAGTGTCATTGCATGTGTGTTCTTTTAATAAACCACAGCTAGAGTCAGTGGATGTGTGTTCTTTTCATAAACCACATGGACCCACTAGTGTCATTACATGTGTGTTCTTTTCACAAACCACATGTGGATCCACCAGTGTCATTGTATGTGTGTTCTTTTCATGAACCACATATGGATCCCCTAGTGTCATTGTATGTGTGTTCTTTTCATGAACCACATATGGATCCCCTAGTGTCATTGCATGTGTGTTCTTTTCATTAACCATAGCTAGAGTCATTGCATGTATGTTCTATTCACAAACCACACATGGATCCACCAGTGTCAATGAATGTGTGTTCTTTTCACAAACCACATATGGATCCACTAGAGTCTTTGCATGTCTATTCTTATCAGAAGCGACATATGGATCCACTAGAGACATTGCATGTGTGTTCTTTTCACAAACCACATGCGGATCCACTAGAGTCATTGCATGTGTGTTCTTTTCATGAACCACAACTAGAGTCAGTGAATGTTTGTTCTTTTCATAATCCACATGAGCATGTGTGTTCTTTTCATAGACCACAAATGGATCCACCAGTGTCACTGGATGTGTGTCCTCTTCATGAACCAGATATGGAAACAGCTGGAGTCATTGCATGTGAGTTCTTCTCACAAACCACATATGGATCCACCGGTGTCATTGAAATATGTGTTCTTTTCATTAACCACAGCTAGAGTCATTGCATGTTTGTTCTTTTCACAAACCACATATGGATCCACCAGAGTTTATTGTATGTATGTTCTTTTCACAGACCACACATGGATCCACCAGTGTTCATTGCATGTGTGTTCTTTTCACAAACCACATATGGATCAACCAGTATCATTGCATGCGTGTTCTTCTCATAAACCACATATGGATCATAACCTTAGGAGAGCCCTAACCTTAGCCCCTCAATGGTGGCCATTAGACCGAGTCTTCAAGAATGCACGCCCTAACACAGTTGTTCTGCATGACGATTGTTACGTACCGTTCGATCGGGGTGCTTGGACGATTGTGATGGTCTTCGTAAGAGCGATCTTTGAGTAGGCTATTTTGCGACATGATTGGCCACGCTTAGTCCCCACTTGTTCTGGACAAACTGGCAACACCGGGCGCTCCCCTTCTGTGAGTGTCACGACTCACGAGTTCCATGGGCCATATGCTAGTGTCACGTCCCCTTTACTTCTATTCCTCCCCGTACTTCTCTCCCTTCCCCTCGAAGCCACTTTCCCCACTTCTCCCCATCCTGCCGTAGATGCAAGCTGACGACACCTGTAATACCTCAGACATTACGCTCTAAGTTCAAGCCTGGACGAACCAAAAGTGGATAAGTGACTCTACCGCGGAGGCCCAAGGCCACCCACGTGTAGGCCCGTCGAAGCAGAGTAGGGCACGGTACCGGCCTACCACCTTATCCACTTTCAAGAACATCGGGACAAGAGCGAGCGGCGTAAGCGACAGGTAACGTGACCATGACATACACAAATGAGTATGTATGTCTGTGACTTACAATAGGCATTAGAGTCACACCATCTAAAGAAATAGAAATAGGAATATTCAACGTCATATGACACGATCAAAATATCCTAGATAGATATAATATTTTAGGATACATCCTCAAACATCACACAGTAGAGTATCAAGCAGAAGCGGGAAACATGATCCGAGTATGGATAAGAAGCAAATCGGCATAAGATGCCCTAAAAATAAGCACATCCCGCCCACAGATCTTAAGGATCTACATCCCCAGAATCTCTACACTTGACGGTCGTTGCCACCATCATCCGTCTCCTCAACCCAGTAACCTTCCTGAGAGTATACCTGTCCACCTAAACCAAATATTTATCGTGTGAGACCCTAGGGGTACTCAGCAAGTCTTAATGCATCTAAAGGGAACAACCTGGAGTGACGCAATTGCAGCGAAAGATAATAGCTACAAAGTTCTATAGAGACACGTTACACATCCGTCTAACCATTGATAGATAGATGTCCGTTAATTAGAACAACAGTTATAACAGCATGAAGTAATAGATCCATCCACCCTCTCGCTTACCAACGAGTAGGTGGACGAATAACCCATCCGTTGGCAGTTTTATTAACCATTCCATGAGTATTGCACTAATTACTAGTCAGATATTTAGTCAAATTAAACACGGTACTTCAGTTATGCTTGTCTATGGTCGACAAACTGTGCTCCAAGTCATCCATAACCGCGGACACGGCTTTCAGAAAGATTTACCCTGCAGGGGTGCACAAATAGCAACACACACTCGATCAACCTCGGAAAAACCAAATCAAAACCCAATGAGGCATTCACGACAAAGCGATCACAGGATTCATAAAATATTTCAGGGGGCCACCCCATTAGGTTACCCGCAACGAAGTTGGCCGGCTCCGAGACGGACCCAAGGTTTGTGTCAATGGCTGTAAACGACTAGGAACCCGAAAGTGTGACTGGGCTTGTCGATACCGCGAAAACATTCCACAATCCAAAACAGTACATGTGCTCCACGCACAATCTTAAATAAAGCAGTAACATGTCATAAGTACAGGATAGTAAATAAAACCCCAAACTAGTTTGTGGCCCCAAGAAATAGAAATGAATCAAGATCTGGCTCAGGGGGGTCCACAAGTCCTCCCGGATGTGGATAGTGCGAATAGTCAAGGAACATGAATCAAGTACTCGGGGTCCTACGGGACACAAGTGAGCTTAAAGAACCAAATAGCAGATAATGCTCACCGATGCCTCTTTCATTAGTTCTCTACTCATATTAAGTTGTTTAGATACCTCATTATCCAAAGACTCGCACAAACCCTACACATGCAATTCTACGGCTCGCATGGCTCAAACAACTCCTGTAGTAATGGCTCATAGGATGGAGGTACAAGCTTCGATGGAGTTTAAAAGTAAAGGCTATGCAATACTTAGGATTCAATTTAATGCAATCGCGACTCAATGATGCAATAGTAAGATAGAAGCATAGGTACTATATGTATGCAAGCACGAGGAATTGCTTGCCTGGGAGCTCAGTTGAAGCGAAGGATGGATCTGGATAGTACTCCTGGGATTCCTGTAAATTCTCCTGCTCGGCGTCTATTCGAAAGAAGAACCAAACAAACAAGGGCCGACATAAATAAAGTGCACAAGCATATAAATATAATGCGACAAGAAAACAAGCATGCCATGATGAATGATGCATAATTTACATGGCAATAATATAGCATGGCAAGGGTGAGGTGTGGGGACAAGAATAAATCATTTTATTAATTATTTGGCCAAGTTTTATTACCATAAACAGTTCTGATTATTTAATATTTATATGATGCATGCTTCAATTCATATCGTGGAATGCATAATCAGAATAGGCTCGTCGCGCTGATCGATTTAGACATATTATTTATCGAATTTGGAATTACGGAATTAAAGTTATAGTTTTATTACGAAAAGGCATTTATTGGCCTTTAAATAATTTTGAAATTTTTATATGCGCAAAAATTATTTTGGATGGCATATTCGAATTCCTGGCATTTTCCTGATCAAGAAACATATATCATATGCAAAATTTGAGTTTATTAACTTAAAATATTATTTAATTGCAAGTAATTCAAAACGGGGTCAAAAGTTACAGGTTTGACTAGTTAGGATTGACCCTGGTCAAATTTGAATTTATATTTGAAAACATATTTAAATTTGAAACATTTTACGTTTTGGAAGTTTTGTCAAATTCGAAATATATAAAAATATATGATTTATTTAAGATATTAACAATATTTTGGATTTTTATTTGTTTAGAAAAGGTTCTGAACTTTTGTTACGCACGTAGAGTATACCCACAGCCGCTGGTGCACGGGCCCAGGACCTGCAGGGCCACGCACACGCACACACAGCTGGGAGCTGGCACGTGGGCAAGCTGGGAGCCACGGTTGAGAAAACGGAAAGGTCAGGGGCCTAGGTGCAAAACTGCCAGGGCTGATCGATCAACATCCAGACGAAACTGAATCCTCTGCGCGAAATTGTGCTAGCTGATGCCGTCTTCGATCGACGACTACAAGCAATCGGTTGCGATTTTCGCATTGCCGAAAAAAGAAAAGTCGAAGAGGGGATTAAGGTCTACAACTTTAGTATTTGGGTATTCGCCAGAAAACATCTGGATGGATGAGCAAAACATGATGAATAGATGCCAAAATTACTGGACGTTACTGACGGACGGAATTCAGTTTTGACAGAGGCCGTTTTTCTTCAGAGTTTTGCGAGATGATTTCTAGCGCTACGGTGATCCGATTGGGGCGCCGTTTGCTTCTACGTGCAGATGGATGTACCAGGAAGGGACATGGTCGAAGATCAGCGCCGATAGTTGACTAAAGCATGCAAAAACTTGTCGGTAACAGAGGTGCTAGCCGCGGGTTCGAACTGACGGAGTATGAGCTGAGAGACGTTTTCTGTCTTTTTTTACGAAGATCGGGCTGACTTGCGACGATGATTCTGGGTGACTCTGGCCATGGATTTGAGAGAGGTTTGGCTTTCTAAAGAGAGGGAAGGTAGTGCTTCCAAAAGGTGCAGTGCAGGTGGTTTGGACGGAGGTGGTCGGAGGGTGCCGGAAAATGAGCAAGAACAGAGGAGCTTCGCCAGGTAGATGCTGCTCCGGCGAGCGCGACGGGCGCGCGGCGGCAGAGCGGCACGGCGATGGCGGCGAGGAAGGTTGATGCCGGGGTGGTCATGGAGGTGGTCTAGGTCGAGGGCGTGCTCGAGAATAGGCCAGCTCGGCTCGGCGGCGGTCCAAACGGCGGCGAGCTGTGAGAGACGGCAGCGTCCGGAGCAGAGGACGCGGAGATGATCTATGGATGCAAGCAAGCGAGAGGAAGCGGGGTGGCCTGGATAGGGGTAGATGCTCACCGGCATGCTGCTATCGGAACAACGGAGTCGAGGGAGGAGGGAGTCGCCGCCGGGAAGGAGTTCTGGCATGGGGGACGTCAGGTGCACGGGAACGGCTGGATAGAGAAGCCTTCTCCTCCTCGCTCCCTGAAACGAGGATGGTGTCCATGTCGACGTGCTCCTGGGATTCTCTAGCTTGGAATCCAGCTCGAGGTGATGTAGGGGAGGTTTCGTCGGTTACTGGTGCGGAGGGCCGAGCTTGGGGCATTGCTGAACCACGGCTAGAGAGGAGGATGCAATGTTTAGAGGATGGCGATGGCGGCTTGCGCTGGAGAAGGAGGACAGATCTCGATCTAGTCCAGGGAGTAGTTGGGGATGGATGAGGATGAGGCCGCTCTTCTGGTTGCTTATGCACGGAGAGAGGAAGGGAGCACGCGCGAGGCATGGGTACCACGGTCACATGCTCTCGTTGGAAGAAAAAAATAGTGCGGCGTGGGTTCGGTCGAGCCAGACCAAAAGAGGGATCAGCTGATCGATGGATCGATGCCCCAAAAGACGAAGGCTCGGTTCAGGTTTGCACAAGAAATAGAGAGATGGAAACTAGCTTGGCATTCCTGTGTGTGCGATGCACATGCACATGCATGGTGGTGTAGATTATGTGTAGATGATTTAAATTGAACTCCACTTCATCAAGGTGAATGGAATTCAAAACAACACAAAACAAGGAAACTAGAAGGAGTAGAAGATATAAGGATTGTGTAGAGAGAAGTAGGTGTCAAAAGAGGCAAGATTTTAAAGGATGGGTACATGGCAAGTTGTCATGGTTTGGATCAACCCTATCATGGCCATGTAGATGAAAAGAGAAGATTCATACAATTATATGTATGGCTTGATTTTAAATACCAAAGAATATACAAATTGCAACATATATATGTATACTTGGAATTGTAGATGGATGGTATCATCAAGGAAGTTGGCATTACCAAGTTAGTTAGATGGAAGGATGTGCAAGAGATATGCCCTTAACTCATACTGGGCATATAACATTATATCAAAAGCCAAATACAATATAGCAAGAACCAAATGCAATGCAAGCATATAAGAGCCAAATTTAAAACCATGATCCATGCAAGGTGGCATGATGAACATGAGCATGTTATATTGATGCAATGCATTGATTCCTAGTAGCAACACAAGTAGGAATTGTAGCATTCCAATGTTTAGAACAATTGGGATGCTACAACACCTCCAGCTATCTCCCCCTTTTCGCCATGGGTCAAGGGGAGACGGTGAGGAAATGCGTCGTGATGATAGGGACGGTGATTTCGATGTGAGTAGTCTCATCTCTATCTCTATCATCTGTGGCCAATTATCTATTTTGAGCTAGATCTACTATGTTTACTCATGTGCGTATGATGTGTTAGGCCAATCAGACGCTGTACGACTCCGACTATCACGGCTTAGCAGATGAAGACAGTCATCCGCTATGTAAACATGGATATGTGCCCGCTAAATTTGTAGCGTTCGAAGGACGAAACACAGGCAGGAGGTTTTTACGGTGTCAAGGACATCGTGCAATGATGCAAGGCAGAAGTTGCGGTGTTGTCAAATGGGTAGATTCAGAGTGGCCCAAATCAATGCAGAAAACGGTAGACAAACTATGATATATGACTGTCGAGTTGAAAGAATCCATAGTCAGCTCACTTCTTGACAGTGCTGAGATGAAGCTATGGGACCCAGTTGACACAACCAAGCTTAACCGAGATCTCAGGAGGGTGCAAGACAAGGTTCGCAAAGTCAAGAAGGAGAGGGACGTCGCGTTGGCCCTGAAGGCTAAAGCAGAGCAAGAACCGACTCAATCAAGGAATGATCTTCACCAGGCCAAAGTCCTGCAGTTCACAACTACGAGTATTGACAAGTGCATGAGGATAAATGCAGAGAAACAATTGAAGCTATGCAAGGAAGATGCTAAAAGGAAGGAGCAGACAATTCGATCCTTGCTCTCGCAGGAAGATGCGCATCGTGCTAAGATTAGGAAGATCAAGAAGATGTGTGATAACTAGTTCTATTTAGCTTGAGCTCCGTACTTTTTTAAGTTGTAATAGTAGTACTTGTACATACTAGCGGTCTGAACTAGTGGTCCCGGAGTCCTGGGAGAGAAAAATTGGTCGCCCATTAATCTGTCTTAACCCTGCATCACTTCCTTTTGTATGATGATGGTGGTACTCTGACATTGGTGGTTTGTTTAAACGTAATCTACGTGGATTGTGCCGCATGTAAATGGCACAACCATAATTTATAAAGTGGAAGCACGTGCAGCAGTTGAAACAAGTTGCTACTTCATGGAGTGTAGCAGCTTAAATAATTTATTTCCGTGCCACTTACATTCCTTCGAATTTGGAGACCTCCTGCCCCTAGGCAATCGTGGAACCAGTGCTGTGTGTTTTCAGATAGTAGTGACACAATCACAATTTCGGATTCAACTACTGACTCGGGTGTTTCCAAACCCTAAGTCGCGGTACATTTTACTCCAAGAACGTGTGTTGATTGTTTCACCCGACAAGTTCCACACACAGAGCTCTAGAATTTAACCGAATTACATATATATAGGTTCAAGTTCAACACATTACTATGCATCTTCATTGCCAACAACCTTCTTCCCCCATCTAGGTGCCAAGCCTTCACGTCCACTGGCTTCTTCATTTCCTGCCTTCTTCCTCTTCCTCGGTGCCAATTTTCTTAGCTTCACGTGGTCTGCATTGCCGGGACAGTCAGCACCAGAATCGTGTCCAACATCATCTTTCCACTCGTTTTTATTTTCTTCCGGCAGCAAAATGACTGACCCGGTAGTCATGTTTCTAATCTTGCGGTGCTTCCTGTCAAAGAAACAGGAGTGTTGCATAACTGCCTAATATCTACAGAGTAAATAAAAAAAATTACAATTCAGCACAAACATACGAACCCCAAGAGTCTTTTGCTTACCAGGAGATAATTGGGTTCGAGCGACCACCTTGTCCAAGAATATAAGGGCGACTCCTAGTTGCAGCAGCTTCCACATCCAGTACATGACAATTCAGCTCAAACATGCAAGCCAAAGCATACCTTTTCATCAACCCAGTTAGCTGAATGTCACACGCTAGAGGAACCATGATGCCACGTTCATCCATGAAGCTGAACTTTGCAGTCTGCTTTGGCCATATTTCATCATGATTACGCAGAGCAGCAACCATACCAGAGATAGTGCAGATCTGCGTAGGCGCTTCTTCCATCGTGATACAATGGTGTCCATACCACTTGCCCTTCACCCTTACTGATTTAGAGTCATACCTGAAAAGGACTACCGTAACCAGGTAAGGGTGGTCCGCGGAGATCCCACTTGATAGAAAACTGTGGATAAAATATGTTTGTTAGTGTTGGGCTAATAAATAATTTTAGGTTCAGCAGCCAGTTTAGTAGTTATAGTTAGTGCGAATAGCAAAGATAAGGGTAGCTGAAAGGATCGTACGGGCACCTAGAGGGGGGGGGGGTGAATATGTGCTACTTCAAATTTTACTCCTTTTCAATTTAGGGTTTGACATGAAAGGTAAATTCTCTAGATTGTGCAACTATGGTGAATTTACCTATATGTCAATCTAGCACAAATACTAAGCAATAAGTAGATAAGTAAAGTGCGGTAAAGGATAGAAGTAACCAAAGTGGAGCACGTAGAGACACAAGGATTTGTTTCCCGTAGTTCCTTCCTTTTGAGGGGAAGTACGTCTACGTTTGGAGAGGGGGTGGTTTCAAACCACCAATGCCATGAGAGGCCTCCCTTGTTCTCCGATGAACCTCACCCCAACGGGTTCGATTCACCTCTTCCACTATACGGCAACCTTCGAGATGGAAGCTGACACCTTTACAACGAGTTCGGGGGCACACATCCACAACTTAATTGGAGGCTACCAAGTACAAGCTAGCTGTCAAAGAATCAAAGACAAGCTAGTAAGAACCAAATCACAAGCTAGGGTTTCCAATGAAACACTAGAGCAAGGGGCCCTCAAGTGAATGAGGGGGAAATGAAGATCTCTCTTGGTGAAGATGTAGACGAAGGCCTCCTCTTGCGATTCTCCAAAGATCATTGACTTTGGATGGTTGAGTGAGGATATCTTGTGGATTTGCTGGCTCAAATGGTGCTGGAGTTCTTGAGGTGGACGAGCAGCTTCCAAGGTAGAAGAAGGGGCCTTTATATAGCCCCCTGGAATTAGAGCCGTTGGGAGCCACTTACCCCGGACAGTCCGGCCAACACCAGCCGGACAGTCTGGCCCAACCAGATACTCCGGGCGTGATCAGCCGAACACTCTGGCCTGGCCAAGTTTCCTGCCAGTATCCGGACAATGTCCTGGTAGAGTCCGAACAGGGACACAGAATGTCCATCGAAGTTGCCCACTTCCCAGGGGCGGACAGTCTGCCCAGATCCAACCGGACAGTCCGACCGGGGGCAGACACTCCAGCTGAATTCAGCCGGACAGTCCGGCTGGGACCTATTTCCTGCACAGACATAATCCTAGGTAGCTCTTTTCCTTTATTGCGACATACACGAGAGCAACAGGAATCTCCTGAAACATTTAACAGATGATTAAACTTATCCAAGTGCTGTCACCAAACATCAAAATAATAGGAAGGGCATAAATGCCCTTTCAATCTCCCCCTTTTTGGTGTTTGATGACAACCCAAGGATTTGCAAAAAGGATAGCTATAAATGTTCACAAGAGGAGATATACAAAATATAGTGAGGCTCCCCTAGATGTGTGACCAATTTTAACTTTGCATTTGAATACAAGATCACACACCCTAGGATTACATCCTCTCTAGATTTTGTAGCTAACAAGTTATGACATGATATATAATAACAACTAGATTAATAATACATGATATAAAATAACAACTAGATCAATAAGCTAGACATAGGCATAACATAGTCATTAACACAACCAGGTAAGCATGTCACAACACACAACATAGAGTTCAACACAACATAGTACTCCACAAGTAGGATAAAGACACGAAGCTTCAAAGAGGCAAATCGAAATAACGTGAAGCTCGTGTACCCATGCAAATCCCCGGTAGCAACCTAATAAAGGGGTACTTCTCCCCCTTTGGCATCGAGACGCCAAAAAGGGAAAAGAGCACAACTAAAGCGTCCCAAGGCCAACTCTAGCCACTGTAGTCGTCGTCGTCATCCTCCTCATCCTCATCCTCATCATCCTGATCCTCTTGAGTAGAGCTCTGGCCGTGAGGGAGAGAAGAAGAAGACACGTCCTCAAACATGGACCAGTCCGCACGTCCCTGACTCTAGTGACCATAGGAAAGTGTGCCATCAAACGCCTGCTGCTGAGAAGGATCAACATCCATGGGTTGGTTGATCCGCTTGAGCTCCTTCATCACATTCCTGTTTGCCTTGTATACATCGTACTAGCCATGGTGAATGTCAATGTTCTAGCAAAGAAGAAGCTTCTTCCACCAGGAGGCCTTCTTCACCTTCTTGTGCATGATACATTGCAAATGTATCTATAATTTTTTATGTTCCATGCTTGGTTTAATCCACTTTCTTGTGTTTTGTCCACACTTTGGAGTACTTTTCATATGATTTCTTGGACTAACCTATTAACAAGAGCCATAGTGCCAGCTGCCTGTTTTTTGCTGTTTTTGGTTCCAGGAAAGTCAGAAAATGAATATTCTCGGAATTGGACGGGACAAAAGCCAAAGTGCCTATTTTTCCGGAAGTCATCAGATGCCAGAATACGAGACAGAGAAGGGCTAGAAGCTGGCCACACCACCTGGCCACGCGGCCAGGCCTGGCCCACGCCAGGGGGTGGTCTGGCCGACCCCAGCACCCCCTCGGCCTCTCCTTTCGCCTATAAGATGCCCTCGGGACAAAAACCCTAGGGGCCCGATCAAAAATCCACAAAAGTCTGTAGCCGCTGTCATCTCCATCCCTAGATCAGGAGGGATCTGAAGCTCTTCTCGGCACCCTGCCGGAGAGGGGAATTCACCCTAGAGGCCTTCTTCATCACCATGCAAGCCTCTGGTGTGATGCGTGAGTAGTTCATCCTTGGACTACGGATCCATGTAGTAGCTAGATGGCTGGTTCTCCTCCTTTGTACTTTCATGTCTAGATCTTGTGAGCTCCGTTCATGATCAAGATCATTTATTTGTAATTCTGCATGTTGTGTTTGTGGGGATCCGATGGATATTGAGATGCTATTTCATATTGATTATTGATTCTATCATGTCTTTGTTATTTGTGATCTTGCATGATTTCCGTTGTTAGTAGCTATCTTGGCCAAGTAGATGCTAGCAACTCCAAGAGTTAGTATTTATGCTCGATAGTGGGTTCATGCCTCTGGTAATCTGGGGAAGTGACAGAAATATCTAATGTACTAGATGTGCTGTTGCTACTAGGGAGAAAACAACAATCCTTTGTTCATAGAACAATCGTATTGTTTAGTTTACACGCAGTTTGTAAAGCAATAATCTGTTGCTTGCAACTTAATACTGTAGGGGGTTCGGATGATAACCTGAAGGTGGATTATTAGTCATAGATGCAGTTGGATGGCGGTCTATGTATAATGTTGTAATACTCAATCAAGTTCTCAAAGGAGTCAAGATGATTACTATATGCATGTATTGCTTTCTCGATGTTTGTCAATTGCCCCGCTGTAATTTGTTCACCCAGCATGTTATCTATCTTAAGGAGAGCCACCTCTAGTGAACTATGGATCCCGGTCCTCTTTATTTTACATACAATCTACAATCTTTTACTGCTTTGTGTTTACTTTCTGCAAACTATTACTTCTTTCCATTCAATATGTTTAATCCTTTGTTTTCGCAAAACACGGTGAGATTGACAACCTCATCGCAAGTTGGGGACAAAGTTCTGTGGTTGTGTTGTGCAGGTCTCCACGTTGCTACTAGCACCGGTAGTGCGCCCTGCCAAGGCTTAGCTAGCAACACCTTTGGGGTGTTTCCTTTCTCCTACTGGTTCTATTAAACCTTGGTTTCATAACTGAGGGAAACTTGCTGCTGTGCTCATCATACCGTCCTCTTGGGGTTCCCAACGAGCTCTACATCAACATCGCACCAACATTTTTCTGGCGTCGACACTGAGCCATCAAGCATTTTTTCTGGCGCCGTTGCCGGGGAGTCAAGGACATCTTCACAAGGGGAGTCCCTCATAACCAATCGCTTTACTTTGTTATTTTTGTTTTGCTTAGTTTCTTTTTCTTAGTTTGCTTGTTTTCTTTATCAAAAAACACAAAAAAATAGTTTTACTAGTTTGCTTTCTTATTTGAAAACCCAAAAAAATGACTACTCTTGAAAACACTAAGTTGTGTGACTTCACTAGCACCAACAACAATGATTTTATGAGCACACCTATTGCTCCACCTGTGCCTAAAGATACTTTCTTTGAGATAAAACCTGCTTTGCTCAATCTTGTTATGAGAGAACAATTTTCTGGTATTGGTAATGAAGATGTTGCTGCCCATCTAAATAACTTTGTTGAACTTTGTGAGATGCAAAAGCATAGGGATATAGATGGTGATATTATTAAGCTGAAATTGTTTCCTTTCTCTTTGAGAGGAAAAGCTAAAGAATGGTTGAATTCCTTAACTAAGAATAGTATTGATTCTTGGACTAAGTGCAAAGATGCTTTCATTGGAAAATACTATCCTCCTGCTAAGATTATATCTATGAGAAGTGAAATAATGAAGTTTAAACAATCTGATAATGAGCATGTGGCTCAAGCTTAGGAAGGAATGAAATCTTTGGTTAAGAATTGTCCCACTCATGGACTGACTGCTTGGATGATCATCCAAACTTTTTATGCAGGATTGAACTATTCTTCAAGGAACCTATTGGATTCTGCTGCTGGAGGTACCTTTATGACCATCACTTTGGGTGTTGCAACAAAACTTCTGGACAATATGATGGTTAATTATTCTGAAGGGCATACTGAGAGAGCTCCACAAGGTAGGAAGGTAAATTCTGTTGAGGAAACCTCCTTCTTGAGTGATAAGATTGATATTATTATGTCTATGCTTGTTAATGGGAAAGCCCATATTGATCCAAATAACGTTCCTTTAGCCTCTTTGGTTGCTCAAGAAGAGCAAGTTGATGTGAACTTCATAAGAAATAACAACTTTGGCAATAATACTTATAGGAGTAATTTTGGTAACAACATTTATAAGCCATATCCTCCTAACAATGGTAATGATTATGGAAATTCTTACAACAATAATAGGAGTGCTCCCTCTGAACTTGAAGTTATGCTTAAAGAGTTTATTAGTAAACAAACTGCTTTCAATAAAACTATTGAGGAAAAACTCTCTAATGCTGAAAGAAATATAGCATCTTTGGCTAAAGCTCAATCTTCTTTGAATAAAATGGCTGCTAAACCTGAAACTAATGATAATCCCTTTGCAGCTACTATACAAGTAAGAATTGATGAAAATGTTAGACTATTAGCTGAATTACATGCTAAGTGGGAAAGAGAAGATGAAATTGCTAGAAACATTAGTGTTTCTACTATTACCACCACTAGTGTTGAGGCTAGTAATAGTTCTACTAGTTTAGATGATAAATTTGATTTTGATCTTGATGGTTGCAATATCTCTGAAGTTATTAAGTTCCTACAAAAGCTTACTAAAAGTCCTAATGCTAGTGCAATGAACATGGCCTTTACAAAACACATTACTGATGCTCTCATAAAGATTAAAGAAAAAAAGATGAAACATAAAGCTTCTATTCCTATAAAACAAGAAGATAGTTGGGAACCCATCATTAATATGAAAGTGAATGACTTTGATTTCAAAGCTTTATGTGATCTTGATAGTAGTGTTTCTATTATGCCTAGAAGGATTTATGATATGCTTGATTTGCCTCCTCTTGGAGATTGTTATTTGAATGTCCCACTTGATGATAATGCTAAAAATAAACTCATGGGGAGTCTTAATGATGTTCTTATTATGGTTAATAATGCCTATGTCCCCGTTGATTTCTATGTTTTGGATGTTGAATGCAATGCTTCTTGTCCTATTACTTTGGGAAGACCTTTTCTTAGAACTGTTGGTGCCATTATTGATATGAAAGAAGACACCATTAAATATCAACTCCCACTCAAGAAAGGTATAGAACACTTCCCTAATAAGAGAGAGAAGATTTCTTTTGCTTCTCCTATGAAAACAAAAATTGGTTTTAATGCTTCTTTATTTGAGAACACTTGATTCTTTTTTGCTTCTTATGCCTAACTTAAAGGCGTTAAAGAAAAGTACTTATTGGGAGATAACCCAAAAATTTTAGATGAGTATTGGAAGTTATTACCTCTGTAATAACCGCTCCTTATCCTTTTTATTTGCTTTTTGTGCCAAGAGTAACCTCTAATGAGAGAGAAGTAATGATTGGGAAAGTTGCTGTCTCAAAACAGATTTCTGTGCTTCACTGTAAAAATTCGTGTAAAATCTCTGAACGTCTTTTTGAGGCGTGATTTTTTGTGATTCTGCCCCAGGTTGTTACCTAACTTTCGTTAGTTCAACACTTTTTGATTTGAGCAACAGAAGGTCTTCGAAAAAATTCGTCTTTACCTGCTGGTCTGTTTTGACAGATTTCTGCCATTTTCTGCATTTGCTTGTTGTTGGTTCCTTTTTGAGTTCTTTTGGGGAATTGAGATTTTTGAGGGAAGTGCTACAGTAGCTAGTGTTCTAATGGAAGTTTATTTGGTGTTAGAACTGAACTTAAGACCTTTTATCTTGAGTGCACTAATGTTGCTAATAAGATTGTGTGAAGTTTTGTATGAAGGAAAAATTTCAGGTGTATGGAAGGAATGAGTAATGAGATGAAGGATGGACTAAAGTTCAAGCTTGGGGATGCCACGCGTGTCACCCCAAGAAATATCCAAGAAGTACAAGCGTCAAAGCTTGGGGATCCCCAAGGCATCCCCCTCTTCATCAATAAAAATCCCAGGTTTCTTCCAAACGCTTCATTTTTATTGTTTCATGCACAGTTGTGTTGTTCTTGGAGAGTCTCCTTTTTCATTTTTGTTTTGGTTTTTTGTTTGCTTAGTTTTATGAATAAATTGGTGGGACCCCCTCTTTCATACATTGGTTTTCAAATAGTTTGGTTTGGTTTGGAAAAGAGTAGGAAAGTTCATGCTTATGTGGTAAAAAGAGCTCGTTTTTGACTATGGCCTATGCTTTGTCATGCCATGCTTGATATTGTTTTGGCTTTATGCTTAGTATTATTTGTTGTAGCATGACTTGTTATAAACAATTGAGATTTCTTAATGTGCCTTGGATGAATCATGCGTTATTTTAGCATATTAAAGCATAGTATAGTGGTATTCTCCTTTGATGCTTTATTTGGGTTGACTTGGCGCATGCTCACACCATGTTATGACTATCTCAAGTCACCATAGCCTTTATGATCCTTTAGTTTTCAACTTATAGTATCACTTTATTCTTTGATCAATGATGTTTTGTCACTCTGCATGATTATGGCCATTATTGCTCTCTTAGTTTGTCGCTCACAGTCTTTTGCTAGCCTCCACAACCAAGTATGAGTTCCACTCATGCATCCAACTCCCTAAACCAAGTTATTCCAAAGAGTCCACCATACCTACCTATTAGCTTATGCTATTCCAAGTATATTCATGCTTTTGTTTACCTTCCAAATTAAACTTGTTATGAGAAAACTAGTGATTAAAGCTCTCACGAACTTGATGGCACACATTACTTTTTGCCCTTAATAAACTTGAACCATTGTGTCATCTGTGTTGTATATGCTTGCACTTATTTGTTGGGAATTAGCAGAACCATGCTTTCATAGGGAACGCTTTCAACATTGCACTTAGTACTTGTACCTAGTTGATATCATGCTCTTTTGTATATGGATGTCGTGGGTGTGAAATGAAAGGGGAGCTTGTAAGTCCATGGAGTTATGTATATGTGTTAGAGAAACGCCTGGGCCGCTGGTCTAATCCATGCTGACATGGTGGAAACCTGCAATGTAACCATAATGAGCTGTCTATGAAGCATTCTTCTTATAAAAAAAGAGTCCTATATTGAGAAAAAAGAGAAAAAAAAGAGATTATGAAAAGAGGAAAGAGAGAAAAAAAGCACCATATTACCATGGTAAAGAAGAAGATTGCTGAGATGCTCGTTGTCTGCTTGCCTTGTCATTTTGATATGGGGATTCTTCCGTATCATCGGGGAAGGGGTACCCTGTTGGTTGTTCTCTATGATACACATGTACTTACAATGACAAGAACTTACCGGTGACTAAACTTGAGTAGCATGAGGAGCGACCCTCGTATACAAGGGACATGAGATTTCTAACTTATACTTCGTCAAGCATGTACACCATAGTTTGTTCACTTTAACCTTAATCACTTCAAGATGCTTATGATAGGGGAAATGAGAGCTGAAAGCTATAAGTACCATAATTTTTGGAAGCTCTTTATGAGACTTGAATCCCTACTTCCTTTTATAAAAAGGCCTTTCTTCCACCATTATATTGAGTCTCCACCTTCTATCTTTATGCACCTACGTTGAGAGCATAGTGGCCATTCTTAGTTCTATGTGCATTATCCCAAGACTAGTTGATTGATGCATAACTTGATATTGCTTGTTTTAAACTATTTGTATCTAGTCACTCTTATGAACTTTGAAGGTGTCGTATGCATTTATATTTGCTACTCTATGAGGGACAAGCTGAATACTATTATGCTATGTTTTCTTTATGTGAAACAAACAAACGTCTTGCAAAGCATTGTTATTCATGAATCTTTTGTTTGTGCTTTTTCATGTTGCATCATAGTTTCTGTGTCTTATTGCTAGAACCTTGTCTTTCATGTTATGATTGAAGTACTATGATCCCAACTTTGAATGTTTTATAAATACTTTGATCAAGTCTTTGATGGTGCATGTCACCATAAAAATTATTCTTTCTTTTTATCACTTACCTACTCGAGGACGAGTAGGAGTTAAGCTTGGGGATGTTGATACATTGCAAATGTATCTATAATTTTTGATGTTCCATGCTTGGTTTTATCCACTTTCTTGTGTTTTGTCCACACTTTGGAGTACTTTTCATATGATTTCTTGGACTAACCTATTAACAAGAGACACAGTGCCAGCTGCCTGTTTTCTGCTGTTTTTGGTTCCAGGAAAGCCAGAAAATGAATATTCTCGGAATTGGACGGGACAAAAGCCAAAGTGCCTATTTTTCCGGAAGTCATCAGATGCCAGAATACGAGACGGAGCAGGGCTGGAGGCCGGCCACACCACCTGGCCGCGCGGCCAGGCCTGACCCGCGCCGGGGGTGGTCTGGCCGACCCCAGCATCCCCTCGGCCTCTCCATCCGCCTATAAGATGCCCTCGGGACGAAAACCCTAGGGGCCCGATCAAAAATCTACGAAAGAGTCTGTAGCCGCCGTCATCTCCATCCCTAGATCCAGAGGGATCTGAAGCTCTTCCCGGCACCCTGCCGGAGAGGGGAATTCACCCTGGAGGCCTTCTTCATCACCATGCAAGCCTCCGGTGTGATGCGTGAGTAGTTCATCCTTGGACTACGGATCCATGTAGTAGATAGATGGCTGGTTCTCCTCCTTTGTGCTTTCATGTCTAGATCTTGTGAGCTCCGTTCATGATCAAGATCATCTATTTGTAATTCTGCATGTTGTGTTTGTGGGGATCCGATGGATATTGAGATGCTATTTCATATTGATTATTGATTCTATCATGTCTTTGTTATTTGTGATCTTGCATGCTTTCCGTTGTTAGTAGCTATCTTGGCCAAGTAGATGCTAGCAACTCCAAGAGTTAGTATTTATGCTCGATAGTGGGTTCATGCCTCTGGTAATCTGGGGAAGTGAAATAAATCTCTAAGGTACTAGATGTGCTGTTGCTACTAGGGAGAAAACAACAATCCTTTGTTCATAGAACAATCATATTGTTTACTTTACACACAGTTCGTAAAGCAATAATCTGTTGCTTGCAACTTAATACTGGAGGGGGTTCGGATGATAACCTGAAGGTGGATTATTAGTCATAGATGCAGTTGGATGGCGGTCTATGTATAATGCTGTAATGCCCAATCAAGTTCTCAAAGGAGTCAAGATGATTAGTATATGCATGTATTGCTTTCTCGATGTTTGTCAATTGCCCCGCTTTAAGTTGTTCACCCAGCATGTTATCTATCTTAAGGAGAGCCACCTCTAGTGAACTATGGATCCCGGTCCTCTTTCTTTTACATACAATCTACAATCTTTTACTGCTTTGTGTTTACTTTCTGCAAACTATTACTTCTTTCCATTAGATACGTTTAATCCTTTGTTTTCCGCAAAACACGGTGAGATTGACAACCTCATCGCAAGTTGGGGACAAAGTTCTATGGTTGTGTTGTGCAGGTCTCCACGTTGCTACTAGCACCGGTAGTGCGCCCTGCCATGGCTTAGCTAGCAACACCTTTGGGGTGTTTCCTTGCTCCTACTGGTTCGATTAAACCTTGGTTTCATAACTGAGGGAAACTTGCTGCTGTGCTCATCATACCTTCCTCTTGGGGTTCCCAACGAGCTCTACATCAACATCTCACCAGCATTTTTCTGGCGCCGACACTGAGCCATCAGTGCACTTCCTCCTTGGAGGTGGTGAAGCGATATGCATTGCTGGCATGCTTCATGCGAGGGCCATGGGTCACAGCCTCCGGAACTTCCTCAGAACCATCATCACTACCAGAGACATCTATCTCATCATCCTCAAATATGTCCTTAGCAGGGGGTATCCACGAGTGCCTCGGAGGTGGGGGCACCCTTCCTCTGTAGCTTGGCAGGAAGGTGTGCAACAAGGTCAGTGTAGAGCAGTGGAGTGAATAGAGCCCGAGCAACAATGAGCTTCATCACATATGGAGCAAATAGAGGACACTTCTTGTTAATGATGCACTTGTACATGTCCTGATAGATGAAGTCCATGACATATATGGCACCACCTGGGTGAGCTAGACCACGAACATACACTCTGTGGGCATGGGCCATAAGATTGATCTCAGCACCCCTCATCTCATCCTTGTTGCCCACCTTGGGAGTGAGAGTGTGGCAAAACATGCGAAGCAAAATGTTGTAGATGATCCTGATGTTGGTGGTTTGGCCAACCACACCATTCTGAGAGTAGATTGGGGCCAACATCTGCTTATCATACGCCTGGCCATGCACATGCATCCGGTGACCACTGTGAGCATTGGGTTTGAAAGGCACACCAAGGAGATGGGCAAACTGAGCCATGCTGGAACGACACCTAGTAGTGCCAGAGATCCAATCAATGGGAATATCAGGAGTGTACCCAAAAACCACCGTGGCATAGAACTAATGGACCAACTCAATATTGTAGTCTTCTCTTGTTTGAAAGATGGTGTGTAGTCCCATCTTCTCAGTCACCCAGAGAGCGTCCTAAAAATACCTGTGTGCTTGGAGCTTTGTAATATCCAACCACTGCATGGGACAGACAGGAGTCCTAAAGGCTGAGAACACCTCAGAAAAGAGTAGGGCCTGCTCATTCCTCCTGAAGCGATCATCCTCAGAAGTACGCTGCAGAGAATAGAATTGCTGGACACGCATCTCCACAAACTCTTCAGTGCCCAAATCTGCCAAAGTGGTTAATGACTCAAACTTCAAGCGCTTGGCTTCATCCCTTTTTAGTTTTCTGACCTTCTCTTGCTTAGCTACAACACGATCACGAGTAGCTTGTCTGACCATGGAAGGATCCATATGAACTCATTCTCTTCATCACGGTACCTGTGAGGACGAGCTTTCTGAGTAGCGCTAGAGCGACGAGGACGGGAGCCACTTGCGAAATCAGAGTAGAAGGGTAGCATATGGGTAAGCACATTTGTCCATGAGGTGTAAGCACATAATAGTAGTGAAAGAAATGCCAGATCAACACTGGTTGAGGAAACCCGGACTGTCCGGCAAAATCAAGCCGAAGACTCCGGCGCATACAAGCCGGACATTCTGGCTGCGCCAGAGTGTCTGCCCGGTACACACCGGATAGTCCGGTGGGAGACCTGGTGATTTTTTGGGCAGTGCGAAAGTATTCAACCGGAGCAGATCGAGATTGCTAGGACTACTACAATGACGCCATATGGACGCAGTATGATGAATCCATGGATCAAGATAGGTCATTGCCTCCAAAAATGCATCTAGAGGAAACCCTAGAGATGTAGAAGAGGGGGAGGCAAAATACCAGCATCCATGGGGCCTTCATCGGAGGGGAAAGGTCCCAACAGCAAAGGGGCGGAAATGGCCGGCGGCAACGGTCGGATCCAGGGTGGAGAGGTCCTCCCGGTGGAGATATTGGTTAGGGGTAGCGGGCTGTCGAGAGGAGAGAGTCGGGAGGAGGAAGGAGGACTGAACCGTCCACTTCTCCTGACCCCTTTACAGGATCAAAACCGCTGGGGCCAGACTGTCCGGGCGAAATTCGCTAGAGTGTCCGGCCCGACTGGAGTGTCCGAGCTGTATCAAGCGGAGTGTCCGGCCAGGCCGGACTCTCTGGTCGGTACAGTGCGTACATTCTGGCCCCCACGACCAGAAAACTCCAGGTACAAAAGTTGGACAAATGTGTGGCAAGAGGAGCATGTTTAGGGATGAGTATAGGCCTGGGATGCAGTTATAATTTCTATCTGGTTGATTTTTAGCTATGGCATTAACTACATACCATTGTGTAGCTTACCGCAAATTCTGAGTCACCCAATGACTCTATGCATTCCAGGAGATGCCACTACTTCCATATATATTTTCTGAAATTCTAAGAAACACTTTGTTTGATTGCTCATTTCATTCTAGGCACACTTGTCTAATGCTTGTTTGTCCTGTTCTACAGGTTCACGAGCGACGCCATTATATCTCGCATATGGTTCTGGGTCTGGTTCGTCCTAAGTCATGACATAACTATCCTCTACAATATATAGTTGATTCGTGGTTTGCATTCCTGCTCTACAAGTTCTCGTATGATGCGCTTATAATTTCTATCTGATTCATTCTTTGCTATGACAGTAACTGCATGCCATTTTGTGGCCCATCGCAAATTCCGAGTCACCCAACATCTCTTGCATTTTAGGGTATAGAACTGCTTCCATATATATTTGTTCAAAATGACCTGGCTGGTTTATATCTGCTGAAATTCTAAGCCACACACACACATTTTTTGATTGCTCGTTTCACGGTAGTCACACTTATTTAATGCGTGCTTGCTTGTCATGTTTGTTTGACGTGTTGGTCAATAATTGAACCATTAACCAGTTGTAAACTCCAGTTCATAGCTCCTATTATAACAGTCAAATGAGTAGTTTGTCTTGTTTGATGTATTAACTTGTTATTACTTAGTTTCAGACTGCAATTATTGTTAGCCCCACCAAAAAGGGGCTGCAAGATCATGTCTCCTCCAATGTAGATGTCACACTCAATGGAAGATGCAGGTGTTCGATTGAGAAAGAAAATTGAGGACTCTGCTATCAACTTGATTGTCAACTGAAATACCGATTTTTCTTTCCCCTGAGTTGATAATATGTAATAATTTTAAGAAGTTTGTAGCTGATGTAATATCTAGATAACTCGCGCAGGACATGTAGGCATTTAGTTGACGCCGTCCACACATTACGGTAGTCGTTACGGTAACTACACCAGGCAGGTCGATTAGAGAACAGTACCGTGCTATATTCGGCCGACGATGAACAGTAAAAAATGCTGGATTATTATACACGTTTTATGATATTGGCATGGGCTTTAGAAATGACAAAACTATAAAAGGCTATAAACGTAACAGGCCAATGCACATGTGGTAACAGGCCGTAACAGTAACAACCCGTAAATGTAATAGGCCTAACGGGCGGTAACAGTAACAGGCCGTAACAGAAACAGGTCGTAACTGAAGCAGGCCGTAATAGTAACATGCCATAACAGTAGCAGGCTAGAACAGAAACAACCCATTACAGTAACAGGCAAGAAACTGCAAAAATCACAGAACAGTAACATGCCAAAACAGTAGCGGGCCAAAACAGTAGCGGGCCACAACAGTAAAAGGCCAGAACAGTGACGAGCCTGAACAAGACGAGCCAAGAAATTCCCGCACGAGGGTAGTAACAGGCCGACAAATTTACCAGGCTAGAACAGTAAAGGCCCTTTTGTGGGCCTGAATAGCTAAAGACCAGAACAGTAAAAGGCCAGAACAGTAATAGGCCAGAACAATAACGGACCATCTCAGAGAAGGGCCATCCGTAGGCTTGACGATGGGCTGCGATAACAGTGATGGCTGACCGCAGGCCTTATGTTTACAGGAGTGACTTGGCGCAGGCTGCTAATGGGTCGCATAGTGTTGGACCAACATGGGTCTTTTGTAGGCCGAAACAGAATCATGCCTGAAAGTTCATGGGCCACTGCTGGCTGCATTTTTGGGCCCATTTCTAACAGTGCAGGACAAAACAGTAACGGGCCATCTTCTTATTGGGCTCCCCTTATGGGCTGACCCAGTTGGAATTTAGCAGGCCTTGGATGGGCATGGCTTCTGCCATAGTTTCTATGGCTGTTAACAGCGGTAACCGGCCGCTAATAGCGGTCGCCACCTGCCAGTTCGCATGACGTCAGCAATCAGCGCGGCTGGCGAACATATCTACGACGGAACAAGTTTTCGTGGCTGAAGGGGCTTTTACCACGAAGGCCATCCGTCATGGAAGACTCTTTGTCCACGAAAAACGGGCCTTCAACCACGAAAATCGTTTGTTATAAAGGCCAACTTTTATTGTAGTGTGGTTTAGGAAAAGAAGACACATTCAATGAACTCTAGTGGATCCATGTGGTTTATGAAAATAACACACATCCAATGAACTCTAGTGGATCCATGTGGCTTATGATAAGAACACACATCCAATGACATCTAGTGGATCCATGTGGTTTATGAGAATAACACACGTCCAATGAACTCTAGTGGATCCATTTGGTTTATGATAAGAACACACATCCAATGACATCTAGTGGATTCATGTGGTTTAGGAAAAGAACACACATCCAATGAACTCTAGTGGATCCATGTGGTTTATGAAAAGAACACACATCCAATGACTTCTAGTGGATCCATGTGGTTTATGAGAAGAACACACATCCAATGACATCTAGTGGATCCATGTGGTTTATGAGAAGAACACACATCCAATGAACTCTAGTGGATCCATGGGGTTAGGAAAAGAACACGCATGTAATGAAATCTAGTGGATCCATGTGGTTTAGGAAAATAACACACATCCAATGAACTCTAGTGGATCCATGTGGTTTATGCGAGTAACACACATCCAATGAACTCTAGTGGATCCATGTGGTTTCTGAAAAGAATACACATCCAATGACATCATTGGCACCATATATCTCGGTACCGTCAACATGCTTGTTATAGGGGTTCGTGTATGAAAACAAATAAACTAGCTGCATTTGTTCTTAATCATCGGCAACATATATCATGGTACCATGAACATGCTTGCTCATGGAAAAGATTGAGTCTTGGGCCTGTACTTTACAGTCCCAAATCCTTTGCAACTTACTAATGTCACCTTGATTGACATTAATACTTTATCATCACATGATAACATCTTTGTGTATGCATCATCTCTATGGCAGCAGAACGAGGCCGGATTCTAGGAGCCTACAGTGAATTTAGATCAACCTCGAGGGCTTTCTCATGGGCATTGTGCCCTGGGACACATCATTCTACGTTAAAAGCAAACTAGCCCCGCCATAACATTATACATCACTTTAGATGGTACCCTTATCTATTATTATAAATGTAATTATCGAAACACGAGTGCACCCTGTGCAACTTTCAATGTTTTGTTCACCTTGCTTCCTACTTGACTTTAGTCGGTATTTATAGCAGTTTCCAACATATTCCCTTATAACATAACCCTTTATGCTTTAAGATATGTCATACTTTATGGATTTGGAAAACATGTCTACCATTCCCTATTAGATACTGCAGACAAACTCAGCTCAATGCTACGTGATTTGAACTTAATCACTTTTCAAACGTTCCTTCTTGGATCATATACTATGTTAAGTTGTCATCATGGTTTTCCAAGATAGAACCTATGTCTCAACATAGTGGATGATGATCATCCTATTCTTTCTTTCAACCATCAATGTTAGACTTAATTATATTCCTAATTTGAGTTATCAAGGACCAGTTCCTTAACTAACTTCTATTCCGAAAACTCTTTTCAGAATCCTTTATGGAACACTACATAATATCATAATATATTTATTATCAACTTATACTCCTTATAAATCATTATTTATTGGTACTTGCACTTTTATTCTTAATGTGTTGTATACACACTTAAGAATCACTCCTCTAAGCTCCCACTCAAATATGTTCCCAACATGTTTGGGTATGAGTCACTACTCTTACTCAAACTATGTTCCTAAATATTTGAATTTGAGAATTATATTGATCCCACTCAAAAATATGTAATTCACATATTGTTTTAGTAAGACTTTCATAGCTCCCACTCAATTTCATGCAAATTGCATATCCACTCACTATTTTGAATGACTTAAAAAATCCTTTGATCAAATATCAAACTTGGAGATTTACTATGAGACACTAGTACTTTACTAGTATTAAATCCTCTAGACATTCAGCACACTTGAATCAAATTCATTTGAATTTGTCCAATACTTGACAAATTGTGCTTTTGTCATTCACCGCCTTTTCCACTATGGCTTTGTAGTCATTTGGGCAAATCCATGTAACCCCTTTACTTGTAAGATTCAACAACGAATTGCTTTCTAATATCAAGTGAATTTTGCTTTGGGATTTCTCATATCTTTAGCTTACCATTATTTCCTTAGTAGTTCGTAGGTATGTCATATTCCGATAATCATGACAAATGATTTACAAATACCTCCATACAAGATATGGGCTGCATTTTTGAATCCTACTTTATGTAGTGAAAACACTAGTGGGCAAAATACAATGATCACTATCATTGATTCTTTCCTTTTTGAAGAGTATCGTTCAGGAACGCTTCCCATTGTGCTTCTCAACACTCTGATGCAGGGTTTTGAATCCCCATCATGTTTTTCACTATCTTCCATTTGCTCCATAATCGAGAAATATCACTGAATGTGAACTTTCTCGAGAATGCACCAAAAATTCAAGCAATACAAGTTTTGCTCTCCTTTTGGTTCTAGCTATGGCTATTGTATTCATAATTTCCAATGAATACTCTACAAATTCTATTGTGTTGGTTATATCGGATAACCCCAAAACTTTTACGACGGTCCATACTAGATATGGAGCCGATCTCACGAATCTAGATGGTTCACTATATGTTCTAATTGAGTGATAACTATTTCTAACTAATGGTCTTTTACATCTATACTACAACGATTTATTTGGCCCCATCTATTCACCCACTCTGATATCAAATATCACATTTGAAATTTCAAACACATTGCATTACACAATTTTCTTTATGCCATTCTTATAATGTCGAATTTCATTGCTATTGATCAAATCATAGTAATTAGATTCTTTTTTATCTTTATACCCTTCATACGCTGAAATTCTTTGATCATATCAAATAATTTCATACTTATGTTTCTTTGGTAAACTTATTTACAAAATTTAAACAATCATATAATGATAATCACCATTTTTGTTAAACTACAATACATTGAATATGTATTCTCTTTAACAATTCATCAACCACTTTGTATTCATGTAATACACGGTGTTCAAGTTATTTCTGCCGAACTTAGGCATGATTCATATGTGACAAGAATACAAGTGTCGTTCACATATTATCAATATAACTTTGAATTTAAACAATGGTTTCATTCAGTAATGAACATATCATTAAGTTGGGTAATTTCAAGGCATTTCAATATTTTACAAATGTTCATGCATTATCAATTAGTTTCAACAACAAGGATAATTCAGATATAATCGAACAAGATATGAACACGAACAGAAATTATTCATAAAAGTGGAACAAGCAATGTCACCTCCTCTCCAGCAAGCACCTCTCGTGCAGAAGGACCTATTTTCAGCAAAACAGAACAAGTATCAAATATACTTAACACTGCAATATGTGTTTGCAAGATTATAACATTTATAAAATTGTATATCAAATATATACTTTTGCCATTGATGACCTCAGTGACAATGGGTTCAACCATCACATTCCTGAGATGTGATATGAACCTGTGGAAATCCTGTGTTTCCGCATCGCCTCTCACTATGCAAGTCCTGACATGTGCTTGGTAGCTTGGTGGCAGCGACCACAGCAACACGCCATTTGCAAAAGAGCTCGTCATCCAGCTATCTAGGAAGTATTTAGGCCTCATGTACGCATCATGCATGCGGTCCAAGTGGTCTTCAAGTGAAGAGTTCTCTTCCATCTTAATGGAGAGGAAATCTCCCATCAGATCATGCTCCCATATGCGTGCTTGTTCCACGAAATGTGTCCTAAGTTGTACCATTGTCGCACGAGGGTCAAGATTACCCACGACTGGCCACAACTCATCCACCATCCTGTAGCACATTGTAACTGATATGAAGGTGGACATCTCACGATGATAATAACGGTCCTCACGCTGTTCTAGGGTCTCATAGAAATAGGGATGCTCCAAATCCATCTCGTTCAGTATATAGTCGACCATGTCATTCTCACTAAGGAGAACGTGGAGACGCACAACCCACATATATAAGTTTGATCCATCTAGCCTGAGCTTCTCTCCGTCTAACCAATCGTCAACAGGAAAGGTAGCATCAAGGAGAACCATTTTCTACATTTATAATTGCAAAAAGGAATTTAGACTAAGTTTATAATTAAACGAGTTAATAATAACTCCACTAAGAAACACCTATCCCCTGAAGGGTACTAGTGATAACACAAACCCTTTTCCCCACATCTCCCCCGATCGTCATGGCCATCAATGTGGGTTCTAGGGTGGACCCTAAATGTCGGTGATACGTCCATTTTGCATCACTATTCTATATCATAATTTACTATTATTCATTGATATATTTCATATTAAGAGATGATACTTATGTTATTTCATCTGTTTTTGCATAGTTGATGACTTTTGGAGGATGGACCGGTGAAGTCAGGATTCTGATGGAAAAGGCACAGTTTGGAGGCGAAATTCGTGAAGATCAGAAAATCCCGGAAAATATATGCAAAATTCTATTTTTCCAGAAGACGAAGGATGCCAGAAGGGGGAGCGGAGATGAGCCACAGGGGGCCTACACCACCCCCTAGCACGGGCCACCCTAGGCCGCGCCACCAGGTGGTGTGGCCACCCTGTCCCACCTCTGGCTCTGCTCTTTGGCGTATATTATCCCCATCAAACCCTAAGACTCGGGGAGCGACCATAGAAAGATTATGCCGCCTCTACAGGCGGAAAACTACAGAGAGAGAAAGAGCTCTCCGGCAGGCAGAAATCTGCCGGGAAAATTCCTTCCCGGAGAGGGGAGACCGTCGCCATCAACACCACCATCAAGCTGGACTTCATCGGGATCATCATCATCATCACCACCATCATATCCACCAGCACCATCATCACCACTCCGTACCGCTGTAACAATTGGGTTGAATCTTGCATAGTTCTTAGGGGAAACTCTTCCTGTGTTGATTACTTGTTATAGTTGATGCTATTGAGTAGAACCATTGAATTATTGTCTATGTTCAAATTTTTACTTATCATTATTTCATCTCTGATATTGATCCATATGATGTCTTATGAGTAGTACGTTTAGTTCTTGAGGACATGGGAGAAGTCATGTTGTTAGTAGTGGAATTGTGTTGAGAAAGATTCAATGGTTTGATATTTAAGTTGTGGTGTTATTCTTCTAGTGGTGTCATGTGAATAACGTCGACTACATGATAATTCAACTTTATGGGCCTAGGGGAATGCATTGTGTATTTGGCTACTAATCGTAGGGGTTGCCAGAGTGACAGAAACATGAACCCCCATTAGGAAACCTTTGCATAAGGGAGTGTAGGATCTGAGAGTTTAAAGTTGTGGTTAGATTTCTATCTTAATTACTTTCTTGTACTTGCGGATGCTTGCAAGGGGTATAATCACAAGTATGTATTAGTCCTAGGAAGGTCAGTACATTAGCATAGGTTCACCCACACAACACTTATCTAACTAAAGAAGATTAATCAACTATATGAAGCGAAAACACTTGACGATATTCTCGTGTGTCCTCGAGAACATTTGGTCATCTTAAGTAATACAACTGGCTTGTACTTTGCTAAAGAAAGGATTGGGCCACTTGCTGCATTTATTATTATTGTCTATTATTTACTCGTACTTTATTTATATTCATTATCAAAAAACCCTAAAAATCCGTTTGCTAAGTATTTATAGAAAATTCCTGCTCCATGCCACTCGTTAACACCTTCTGCTCCTCGTTGGGTTTGACACTCTTACTTATCAAAAATACTACGATACACACCCTATACTTGTGGGTCATCAAGACTATTTTCTGGCGCTGTTGCCGGGGAGTGAAGCGCTATTGGAGAGTGGAACTGGTAAAGGAAACTTCTACTTTGAGTATTGTTTATTTCTGTTAGTTACTTTATTTTCAATATGCATAATTCACTTAGTTTCTTATTTTGTAATGCTACTACCACTGCTAAGGTAGTAGATGAACCACCACCTACTGAAAATGATACTTTTAAGATACCTACAAGAATTATTGATCATGTTATGGATACCTACTATTTTGGAGATGGAACTGTCCATCCTGGTGATCATTTGCTCTTTATACACGAATTATGCGGGTTGTTCAAGTGTGTAGGTATTACAATAGATCAAGTCAAGAAGAAGTTATTCTCATTATCACTGAAAGGAAGAGCTGAGGAATGGTATAAGCTTCTGAAGAATGGCTAATCTCTTGAATGGGAGAAAGTAGTGCCTCTCTTTTATATTAAATTTTATCCTCCTAGTGAGATTCATAAAGATCGGAATCAAATATACAATTTTTGGCCTCTTGATGGAGAGAGTACAGCTCAAGCTTGGGGGAGATTGAAGTTACTAATGCTCAAATGTCCTACTCATGAGTTCCCTCACAATATTATTATCAATAACTTTTATGCAAGACTTTCTCTTCATGATAAGGATATATTGGATGCTTCTTGCGCTGGATCGTTTACACGCATGGAAGAAGAAGTTAAATGGGATCTTCTAGACCGTATTCAAGACAATGCTAAAGCATGGGAGAATGATAAAGGAAGAAAGTCGGGTATAAATTATGATTATGAATGCATTAAATCTTTTATAGGAATTGATGACTTTCAAAATATTAGTAATGCTTACGGTCTTGATTCTCAAAGTATTGCAAATTATTTTAAGGCTTTTGCCTCTTATATTGAAATTCCTAAACAGAAATGGAATAACTATCATGAGCCATATAAAGATATTGCTAGTTGTGTTCCTACAAGAGATATTGAAGTTTATACTGCTAATCATATTTTACTTGAACCTTACATTGAGAAAATACCTTTCCTAGTCAAGGTAAAGGAACATTCTATGATAGCTAGAATGGTTAATGAAAGTACAAATAAAGCTGTTGAACCTAAGGAACAAATAGCTGTTGAACCCATAATAGCAAATGAGGAAGACTTTGTCACTAAATACGTAAAAGATGGACACACTATCCTCTGTAAGGATACTTCTAATATTGTTTCACAAAGTAGTGTTGTAAGAGCTAGTGTCCATGTGTTTTCTGTTAGAATATGTGATCATTGCTACAATGGTTCAAGTGATAGTTATATCATTAAATTTATGCATGATACTAAAAGTTATTATGAGAGAGGGAAGATTTTTCTAATGCATCTCAATAATATTAAGTTTCCTCGCTTTATGCTAAAAGTCTTTATGTTGCACTTGTTTTGCCTTCCTATGCTAGTAGCCTCAGGTTTCAATAATTTACTTTCTTACAAAATTCTATTGCATAGGAAGTGGGTTAGACTTAAACATGTGTATTTTTGCTTCTTGATGCTCTCTTTTACTTCAATTCATATTCTTATGTGAGCATCATTGAAACTATCATGCCCATCTTAATGGCTATAAAGAAAGAGCTTTTTGGGAGACAACCCAATATATTTGTGCTTTCAGTTGTTTTTGTTTATTTGAGTCTTGGAAGGTATTGCTTCTGCAATAACCTCTACTTATCCTTTTTGTTCGGTTTTTCTATCAAGATCAACCTCTAATGAGAGAGAAGTAAGATTTTGGGGAAGTTGCTGTCCCGAAACAGATTTTTGTGCGTCACTATAAAAAATCGTTAAAAATCCCAGAATGTCGTACTGATCTGTAATTGTTTGTGTGCATGGCCCAGGTTATTATTTAACTTTCGTTAGTTTTGCACTTTTTATTTGAGAAACAGAAGATTTTTTGAAAAAATTGATCTTTACCTGCTGGTCTGTTTTGACAGATTTTTGCCACTCCTGCATTTGCCTCTTAAATCGATTTCCTTTTTGAATTCCTTTTGGGCTTTTGGAAGGAGTTGCTGCAGTAACTTATGTTTTGATGGTTTTCAGTTAAAATTGAACTTAAAGGGTTTACTACCATGCATACACTAATATTGCTAATGAGAATTGTGTGAAGTTTTGTGTGAAAGAAATTTCCAGGTTATAGCAGAAAATGGTGTAATAAGATGGTGAATGGTTAAAAGACTCAAGCAATAAGCTTATAAAGATGAAAATATTGATGTTATTTAAGCGGTGACTCCGGATTTTTTTTATCAAAGACCAAAATAAGAGACCTGCAGAGTCTGTTTTTGAATAGGTAATAGTTCTGGTAAGAAAAGGTCCGCGAAAAATCTGTCAAGTTATATTTTTGTAGTTTTTATCTAACATGGAAAGCAATGAGTCAAAAGAGGGACGGAAATGGAGCCCGGGTGGCTCACACCACCCCGTGGTGTGGGCCCACCTGGCCACGCCACTAGGGGGTGTGGCCACCCCGGAGCCCGTCTCCGACCCGTTTTCTCCTAGTACCTTCCTTTTTGTTGTTAAACTTCGTAATATATAATCCCCCGGACCCCCCGAGGTTCGTATATCGTGTTCTCGCCTTGTTTTTGTTTTGATCTATTTCTGTCAGGAACTATTCTCAAAATTTAGAAGCACGATGGTCTCTACCAACTATAAGGGCAAGGAGCCCGCAGAAGATGATCTCCAAGACCTTGAGCAGGAGGAGGAGATCGAGAGTGAAGTAGAAGAGGAGGCAAAGGAAGACCAGCATCCGCACATCAGCACCACCATGGTAAGCATTGGAGTGGTGGAAAATCCCGCTAAGTGCAAAACTAACGAATCTTTATTACACCATTGGAGGGAAGACTCCGCGTCATTGCTTGGCTTCACGGTCACCTCCTCCACACACCAAGAATCCCTTCCATACCCTTATCCATGAGCATCAATTCTAGAATATGCCCACGGAAAAATTACCCTCCAATTGGGATATGCCTTATTCTAACCATGCAGGAAAAGAATAATTCAAGGAGGAAGAGCAGGGAAATAATTGTAAGAGATGGGATTCACATACCGACATGATGATGAACCGCATTGAGAACAACTCGGAGTTGATTCATACTCTCACCTTCGAGATTAAGGACATGAGGAAATTGATTGAAAAGCTCATCGAGAGAACACCACCACCACCGAAGGAGTAATTGATACGTCCAAAACGTATCTAATTTCCCGAACACTTCTGCTATTGTTTTTCCTCAAAACTTGTGTGATTTGGATACAACTAACACGGACTGATGCTGTTTTCAGCAGAATTACCTTGGTGTCTAGTTTTTGTGCAGAAAATAAACTATCAGGAAAAATCCCGGAAAATATGCCAAAAAAATCCTATTTCACAAGAAGACTCACGGAGCCAGAAGACGAGATGGAGTAGGGCCACGAGGGGCCCACACCACCTAGCCGTGCGAGCCAGGCCAAGCCGCTCCTGGGGGTGGTGTGGCTGCCTCGGCTGCCCCCTCGTCCTCCCTCTTCGCCTATAAGTCACCTCCTGACCTAAAAACCAAGGGGGGTTCGACGTTTTTCCAGAAAGAGTTCCGCTGCGCCGCCACCACCAGATTCCGCGATTCGGAACCAGAAACTCCGTTCTGGCACCCTGCCGGGACGGGGAATTGGAGGAGATCATCGCCATCATCATCACCATCGCTTCTCCATCGACCATCCATGTTTCCCCCATCTATGAGTGAGTAATCCGCCACTATAGGTTATGGGGATGGTAGGGATTGGATGATATCATTCATGTAATGGCATCGGATTGTTAGGGCATGGTGCCTAGTATCTATTATTAGTGTTTTTTGACTTTGTTGCAACTTGTTATGCTTAATGCTTGTCACTAGGGCCCGAGTGCCATGATTTCAGATCTGAACATGTTATTGATTCATTATGATAGTATTGTTTATGGTCTTACCTGCAAGTTGTATACACACGTTGTTGTCCGAAACCAAAGGCCCCGAAGTGACAGCAATCGGGATAACCGGAGGGGATGACTTTGATGTGAGGATCACATGTGTTCACGGAGTGTTAATGCTTTGCTCCGGTGATCTATTAAAAGGAGCACCTTAATTGCCAGTAGTTCCCTTGAGGCCCCGCTGCAAACGGGTTGGCTGGACAAAAGATGTTGTGCAAGTTCTCATTGCAAGCACGTATGACTATATATGGAACACATGCCTATGATTATTTAGTACTTGGATGCTTTATCTTATTTATTTGCAAATGCCCTATGTTCTGATTGCTATGTGAATTGTCTTATCCATGCAACTCCCATCCATCCATCCCTATGCCTACCGCGCTTTAATCCTACTGTTTGCTGCAATTGTTACTACTGTCTTTACTTTTACTACTGCTATTACTTTACTACTGCTATTATAAAACTGTTGTTACTGATAAACTGCTGTGAGCAAGATTGTTTCCAGGTGCGGCTGAATTGACAACTCAGTTGCTAAGGCTTATAAATATTCTTTGGCTCCCCTTGTGTCGAATCAATAAATTGGGTTTCACTTCCCTCGAAAATACTGCGATACACCCCCTATACTTGTGGGTCATCAAGACTATTTTCTGGCGCCGTTGCTGGGGAGCATAGCTTTATTTATCAAGTCCACTTGGAATCATTATTGTTCGCTGCCATCCATCCATCATGGGTAAGTCTCGTGATGGCAAGGTCCCTATTTTACCATCCACTACAAGAAGAGGTACGATTCTGAACACCTCTATTGCTCTTGATTCACCATCTGTTATGAGTAAGCTCCTTACACCACCACATACACATGCTACACACACTGCTACTACTGCGGAATCTGAAACTTCTGATACTTATGATGCTGCTTCTACCGTGCTTGATAAAAGTGGTTCATTAGGTCCTTTCCTAGATGCTACGATTGCTAGAACTATAGCTGGAAATACTGAAACTCCAAATGAAGACACTACTACACCTATTAGTTCACCTGAGTCTAGAGAGAGCTATGATATTGAAGACGGTTATATAGAGATGACCGATGAATTTATTAAAGAATGTCAAAACACCCATGATAGGAGTGCTATTAAGAGTCTCCTTGAGAGGCATACTATAAAACCGAAATTGTCTCCTAATGCTAAGTTTGCTGCATCACCCATAAACTTTAAAGATAAGGATTATGATTTCTCTCTTGATCTATCTTACATAGCTATTGTTAAGAAAGAACCTTTTTGTGGGACTAAGTATGAAAGTGCGGTAGCACATATGACTGAGCTTTCTACCATGAGTGGTTTATTTTCTGATGATATTAAGATGCGCACCTACTTTGTTGCTAAATTTTTCCCTTTTTCACTAAAAGGAGAAGCTAAAACTTGGTTTAATAATTTACCTCCTGGATCTATTGATAGCCCTGATTGCTTGATTAGTACTTTCCTGCAGAAATATTTTCCTCCTAGTGCTAGACATGCTATTTTGCAGGAACTTTTTGATTTTAAACAGGGAGAAAAAGAGATATTGCCTGAATCATGGGCAAGGTTTTATGCTTTGATTCATGCATAGGCTGGATGTCCATTACCTAAGAATGAGCTTCTTGATATATTTTATAATGGACTAACTGAAGAATCTAGGACACACCTGGATAGTTGTGCTGATGGTGTTTTCAGGAATAGGACTCCCAAGGAAGCTGAGGAATTAATGGCTAAAATAAGCAAGAATTATGAAGACTGGACTCCTCCTGAACCAGCTATACCTGAAATAATTATACCTGAACCAGCTATACCTGCGCCTATACCATCATCTAAGAAGAGGGGAGTTATTGAACTAAATGATGAAGTGGTGAAGGAAGCTAAGAAATATCTTAAGGAGAAGGGAATTAAAGCTGCTGATGTCAAGAATTTACCTCCTATAGAAGAACTATGTAAGCCCCACTCATCCGCTATTGAGGTACACTGTCTCCAACATTTTGATGAAGGTGATTGATAACCCACCTGTATAGGGGATCGTGTGTAGCCTTTTCGATAAGTAAGAGTGTTGAACCCAACGAGGAGCTAAAGGTAGGATAAATATTCTCTCAAGTTCTATCAACCACTGATACAACTCTACGCACACTAAACGTTTGCATTATCTAGGAAATAAAACTAGAGCAACAATACGAGTAATAGAGATAACTTTGCATGATAATAAATAACAAGAAAGTAAAGTTAGTTGCTGCAGCAATAAAATACACTAAACTAATAGAACCATGAGTGTGGAATAGTGGTGGTAATTGTGGTGGCTTTGTCCAAGTTTAAATAGCGAATAGATCGGGTTCATTGTCTTTGATGCAGTTTTCTATGTGGGAGAGGCTAAATATACATGCGCTTCATTACTTGGAATTACATGTACTATATGATTGGATTGTTAGCAAACATCCGTAAGTACTAATCAATGCATTAAGGTTTCCCCAACCATAGCCTTAAGTTTAATGGTCCTCTTACTCTCATACGTGCAACATTCCGGTTCGCGTCCTCAGGTTTCTTTCACTCCGGCAGAACTTCCCCCTTCCTCTGACACATACTACAAACCCTATGGTGTTTAATCCATGCGTGCACAAATATAATGGACACCAAAGGACTATACCATATCAACATACAACTGTAATGAACTAAAGATGTTCAACCATTCAATCTAAGAACAAAGAAACTATGCAAACATGACATAGATCATAGGATTATAACTTATAGCATCAAACAACATGTTTACATAGGACGGTACAGAGGTGTGTGGGAGGATGAACCACTACATACTAGGAGGATTAGGTGATGGAGATGACGGTGAAGATGGTGAAGAGGGCGGCGGCGCCGGTGGCGGCGCAGGGGACTCCTTCCCTGCCGCCGGTATCATGGGGGAGCATCGCCCCTTAGCCCCCTTCCTTCATGGTTTCTTGTAAGCCATGGGGGAGGAAAAAACGTGTATTTGGTGGCTGCAAATTCGTGGGTGGAGATGCCCTGGATGAATTAGGTTTCCTCCCTTTATATATCTTCTCGGATTCCCGTCACCCCATCTTGGGCTGCAGTAATTCGGGCCTAAAAGGCCTGTCCGGACTCGAAATCAGCTAAATTTTATGTCCAGAATGTTTTTCGCGAAATTTCCAACAACTTTGTAGTTGAAGAGTTTTCTGTTTGACGCCGCCTTCGACCCGAAATGTGACCATCTTCAAAAAGAGTTCTAAGACAGATTTCTGGAAAAATCCCAATTTGACTCCAACAAGGTTTCCACTTGTATTCTTGGTAATTCCTACACATCAAAGTGTAAAAGAAGAACATTGTGCACTTTTACAACTATTAGTAGGTTAGTCCAAATAAATCATAAACTTTATAAAAAAGGATTTTCAAAAGCATATTATCAGCATAAAACTATCAAAAATTATAAATACGTTATGAACGTATCAACATCCCCAAGCTTAGTTCCTGCTCGTCCTCGAGTAGGTAAACGATCAAAACAATATAATTTTTGAGGTGACATGCAGACAACACAATCTTGATCATTATAATTGTAAAAATATTGATAACTGGGATTAAGGTACTCTAAACATGATTCATGAAAGATAGAGTTTTAACAATAAGACATAACAAATATGTTGTAACATGAAAAGGCACAAACAAAAGATTCATGAATAACAATGCTTTGCAAGACGTTTGTTCGTTTCACATAACAAAAGCATAATGAGAATGGTATTCAGCTTGCCCCTCATAGAGTAGCAAAACATAAATGCATAGGACAACTTCAAAGTTCATAAGGGTGACTAGATACAAATAGTTTAGGAACAAGCAATATCAAAGTTATGCATCAATCAACAAGTCTTGGGACAATGCACATAGAACTAAGAATGACAACTATGCTCTCTTAATTAGTGCATAAAGATAGAAGGTGGAGACTCAATATAAAAGTGGAAGAAAGACCTTCATAGAAGGAAGCAGGGATTCAAGTCTCATAAAGAGCTTCCAAAAATTATGGTACTTATTAGCTTTCAGCTCTCATTTCCCCTATCATAAGCATCTTTAGGTGATTAAGGTTAAAGTGACACAACTAAGAGGATATTCTTGACAAGTTATAAGTTGAAATCTCATGCCCCTTACTTACGAGTACCGAACCTCATGCTACTCAACTTCAGCCATAAGTAAGCTCTTGTCATTGTAAGTACATATGTATCATAGAGAACCACCAATGAGGTACCCCTTGCACATGATATAGGAGCTATCCCATAATCAAAATGACAAGGCAAGCAGACAATGAGCATCTCAACGATCTTTTTATTTGCTATTTGCATAGGTTTTTATTGAGGATGCTTCATAGAGTGATCATTATGGTTATTCTACAAGTTTCCACCATGATTAGGCATGGCTTAGGCTAGCAGCCCAGGCGTTTCTCTAACACACATACAAACTCCATGATCTTACAAGTTCCCCTTTTATTTCACACCGCCGGGATCCATAAGCAAAAGAATCATGATATCAACGGAATATAAGTGCAATGTTGAAAGCGTTCCCCATGATACATGGTTCTGCTAACTTCAACTTATAAAGCGCAAGCATATACGCAACAAAGATGTACACAATGGTTCAAGTTTATTAAGTGCAAGTAAATAAAGTGTGCCATCAAGTTCGCGAGAGCTTTAATCACTTATTTTCACATAACAAGTTTAATTCGGAAGGTAGATAAAAGCATGAATATACTTGGAATAGCAAATGCTAATAGGTAGGTATGGTGGACTCTTTGGTATAACTTGGTTTTATTTGGAGTTGGATGCATGAGTGGAACTCATACTTGGTTATGGAGGCTAGCAAAAGACTGAGAGCGACCAACTAAAAGAGCAATAATGGCCATAATCATGCAAAGCGACAAAACATCATTAACTAAAGCATAAAGTGATATTACAAGTCAAAAACTAAAGGATCATAAAGGCTATGGTGACTTGGGATAGTCATAACATGGTGTGAGCATGCGCCAAGTCAACCCAAATAAAGCATCAAAAGAGAATACCACAATACTGTGCTTTAATATGCTAAAACAACGCATGATTCTTTCAAGGCACATTAAGCAATCTCAATTTTTTATAACATGCCATGCTACAACAAAAATCACTAAGAATAAATCCAAAACAATATCAAGCATGAAATTACAAATCACAGGCCACCATAAAAAACGAGTTCCTTTTACCACTTAAGCATGAACTTTTCCTACTCTTTTCCAATCCAAACCACACTTATTTGAAAACTAATGTATGAAAGAGGGGGTCCAACCAATTTATTCAAGCAAACTAAGCAAACCAAGCAAAAGAAAACCAAAAACGAAAACGAAGATGCTCCAAGAACAACACAATTGTACATGAAACAATAAAAATGAAGTGTTTGGAAGAACCTGAGATTTTTATTGATGAAGAAGGGGATGCCTTGGGCATCCCCAAGCTTTGACACTTGTACTTCTTGGATATTTCTTGGGGTGACACGGGGTGGAATCCCCAAGCTTGAGCTTTAGTCCATTCTTCATCTCATTACATCATTCTTTCCTTAACACCTGAATTATTTCCTTCATACAAAACTTCACATAATCTTCATTAGCAACATTAGTGTACTCAAGATAATAAGTCTTTGGGTTCAGTTTCAACACCAATAAAACTTCCATTAAAACACAAGCTACTGTAGCACTTCCCTTGAAAAGATCAATTCCCCAAAGAGGACCCAAAAAGGAATCAACAAGAAGCAAATGCAAATAATGGCAGAAATCTTTCAAAACAGAACAGCAGATAGAAACCAATTTTTTCGAAGACCTTCTGCTGCTCAAATCAAAAAGTGTTGAACTAACGAAAGTTGGATAATAACCTGGGGCAGAAGCACAAAACATTATAGCTCAAACCGATGTATGGAGATTTTATACAAATTTTTACAGCAAAGCACAAAACTCTGTTTTGGGACAACAACTTTCCCAAGCATTACTTCTCTCTCATTATAGGTTACTCTTGGCACAAAAAGCAAATAAAAAGGATAAGGAGAGGTTATTACTGAAGCAATAACTTCCAAGACTCAACTAAAACTTTTGGGTTATCTCCCAATAAGTACTTTTCTTTAATGCCTTTAAGTTAGGCATAGGATCAAGATTCAAGTATTTTCGAATGAATAAGCATTAAGATCAATACCAGAAATATCTTTTTTTTCAAGGCTTCATGCATTCCTACAAGTTTTTAACTGAAAAGCTTACATGGAAAAATTTGTTTTGGTTTCATAGGCATGAACACAATTGTTCAAGGTCGACCCCCACTTAACCATTACCCGTCTTTCCAATCACTTTCCTTTTTTAAAACGTTTTTAGGTAACGAGTACAACTAATTTTTTTTGTAATTCACATTCCCTATCCATACTAAGATAGAGATGTCGTGGAAATGGCCACGACAGTCGCTGCCACTGGCAGCGATTGAGTGTTTCGTGAGGAAGAGTTGGTGGCCATCTGCGGTGCGAGATGGGGGCGGATGCACATGGGTTTACCCAGGTTCGCCCCCCGGAGGGTAAAGACCTACTCCTGCTAGATTAGATTATGAGAGAGCGAGTTACAGGGTGGCGAGCTCGGTGGGTGGGCAGCGAGTCGCTTGAGGGGGTGTATGATGGAACATAAGTCTCTAGGATACCCTAGGGAGGTTTATATATGAAGCACCTCGCTAGGGTTTACAAGCTATCACTGAACAAGATAAGGATCCGAAGACTTTGACCTAGTCCGACTGGGCTTCTGCTACGCTTCTGGGCTTCTAGTCGCTAGTCGTTGGGCCTTTCCTTCCTTCGTAGTCCAGTCGCCGTCTTTCAGACGCACTCGCACGCCTTTCGGCCCAATCGGAACGTCCTGCTGGGCATACCCCCTTCGGCATATCCCCATCAGTAGTCCTCGAGGCCATCGTTGATGCAGGCACAGACGTCCTTTTGGCGTTCGGAGTAGGCGAGCCCAATTTGGGCATCCAGTCGAGCCGGCGATGGACTCCATTAGAACCAAGGAGAATTTCCCCATATTTCCACTCGTCGCTTCGATGAATGTCACTGCCACCCAGTCGTCGTCTCGATGAGTGGAAAGACTGGCGGGTGGCGGGTGAACTAAAGGAGTTGGACCGTCAAACCTGGTCAAACTATCTGTTAGAATTTCCAACGGTAACTATGACACAATTACCGTGAGTAACGGCTACCCCGATTTTGGCGCAGCTCCTTAGTCTTTCTTCGCATTCTTCATTCTTCCTCATTCGTTCTTCCTACCTGCGTCCTCCCGACTTGTTCTTCCCGTATCGTGCGATTCCACATCCTACCCGATGGCGCCTCCCAAGGGCTCATGGGGGAAATCCAAGTGTACCACGGCCCAACTTAGATCTTTCGAGGACGCCGGAGTGCTCCGCAAGGGGAATTGGCGGGTTCCCCCTCCTCCGAGACCGAGCCGAAGCCGCGACCTGGTGAGTTCATCTGCTTCCCCAGTCATCTTGAGAGGGGTTTGGGATTCCCCACCTCACTCTTTTTCCATCGCTTCTGCGTGTATTACGCGATCAAGCCATCGGATCTTGGTCCGCACAGCATCGAGCAGCTGGCGATCTTTGTTGCCTTCTGCGAATGTTACCTTGGCTGCATGCCGTATTTCCCGTTATGGCTGGAGCTCTTCCACGGCCGCATCAGGCGCGAGGCATCCGGCGGCTTGATGCTGGCCGCAGGCGGAATCACATTTCAACGGAAGCCGAAGGCCAAATTCGTCAAGCTCCTCCTGCCGAATAAGGCCGCCAGTGAGTGGAAGAAGAGCTGGTTCTACGTCAAGGAAGCCACTCCCTCCGGCGAGGTGGCTCTTCCCGAGTTCATCGCCGAGAGGAGCGAGCCCCGTCGGTTGGCGCCGAAGAAGCATCCCGAAGATTAGCGGATGGCCGTCGCGGAAATGATGGATCAGATCTAGAAGCTGAAGGACCAAGGGTTGATTCCGATCAACCTCTACAACTGCTGGCTCGGGCGGCGGCTGGTTTCGCTGGCAGCTCGACCGCACTGGATGTATGAATACAGTGGGAAGCATGACCCATCTCAAACCAGCAAGGAGTCATGGGAGGCCGAGGACTACAAGGCTGCCCTGAAGAAGATCACCGACGCAGAGTTCACCAACGTGGCGGTCGGGGTCACCCCGTACACTCCTGTGAAGAATGAAGCCCCAACAGTAAGTTCTCTTTCCAATTGCTGCGTCCGTGTCTCAATTTCAGTCTCCTCGCTTGGTGTTTTTTGACTCGTGGTGGTTCTCAGCTTTTTCAGGTGTTGGAGGGTTGGCTCCCTCCGCTTGATGAAGAGGTTCCCCAGGAACTGGAGGAAGACTTTGAGGGGGACCCTTCCGATAGCGACGGGGAGGAGGAAGAGGTCCCTTCCCTAGCGCCTGTGGCTCGCAAGACCCAGATGCAGAGACAATGTGAAGTCGAAGCGAGCCCGTAGCCTGGACGAGCACGACGAAGGCGACGAGGTCGCACAGGAGCAAACGTCCCAGCGCACCGCTACGCCGTCGAAGCCCGCACGTCGGCCCAAATCGCCAGCAAAAAGGCCCACGTCGTCGGCCAAGTCGGCGGTGGTGTTCGAGTCAGATGACGATTCCGACGATGAAGGTTCTCCCGAAGTCTCGTACAAGGCCCCAAGGGACACAGTCCCAACAAAGGGGTTGGAGGGCGAGGACACGGAGGTGGTGGTAGAGGTTCCCCTGGCGGCAATTGCGCCGACGGCCTCGGGGGTTCAAAGCCAAGAAGCGACTGAGGCGATGGCGTCCAAGTCGCCACAGCCATCAAGGGCGGCCGTGTCGGAGCCGGAGATCCCGGCGACTGTAGCTTCATCATCAAGGAAGCCATCGGTTTCATGGGCTTCAGACGTCTTCGAGAGGGGGCTCAGCCGCAAACTAGGTCCCGAGTTGGACAAGCCCACCCACATTAGCATCGATGTTCGCGTCCTTCCAGTCGCTAAGTAAGTAGCGCTCCCTCATCCCAATTCGCCTTGCTCCTTTTGTATTCTCGTTGTGTTGACTGGGGGGGCTCGTGCAGGTCGGGGGCTAAGAAGATTGGGCGTCCTTCGGTGGCTAAGATTCCACCGGCCACCGACATGGGAGAGGGCGACCTACCCAAGAAGAGAAAGGCCTCCGAAAATGTGGCGACCGCCGAGGTCGTGAAGAAGCAGAAGGGGGCGGCGACGATGCTGCAACTAAGGGAAGCGCCGCGGAGTCAGCTGCTACGCCAGTCACCGAAGAGGTGGTGGCGACGCGATTGGAGCCAGCCTTGGCTGCGTCCGTGCCGGAAGAGCCGGTCCCGACAACCAGCGCCCCCGCCAGGGCGTCGGCGATGTTCCCGCGTTTTATGGCGAGGGGGTTTCGAGGTGTGGCGGACACGCAGTCTCCGCAGAGTCCAGAAATCGTGGATGCAGACATTGGGTCCCGCCGCGGGCGCACTTCCTTCACGATCTCGTCGACTAACGCCGGGGAACTTCACAAGATGCTCGGCGCTGCTATTCAGTTATGTCCAGTCCCCGAGTTCCTGGTCGCTGAATGTCAGCGTCTGGGAACTGAACCTCTTGCTCCTTTCCAGTCCCCGAATTCCTAGTCGCTGAATTTCGGTGGCTAGGAATTGATTTTCTTTTTCCTCCTTCTCCAGTCCCCGAGTTCCTGGTTGCTGAATTTCAGCGGCTGGGAACTGGGTTTTGTTTTGTCAAATGCTTAGGTGAGTTCTTTGTTTGCAGGGATTACAAAGGGAGTCGACCGATCGGCAGGCCGCAAGAGAGCGCTTGGAGCGTGACTTGCGCGAAGCGCAGGAGGTGAACCGGCGGCCTCAGGAAACTATTGGTGAGTGTCTGTTTGTCTTTATTCTCCTCTTTCGGGTGTGAGCTGGTTGTGTATAGCACTCTGATGTCTTCTCTTGCAGATGGTTTCCCGGCTGAGATCTCCAAGGCCCGTGAGGGGTATGTTCCGGTTGCCGAGCTGGACGCGGCGAATGGACGAATAGCCTTCTGGTCAAGGATTTGGAGGAGGCGCAAGCGGCCGCGATTTCTTCGGAGGAGCGAGCGAAGGCTACAATTGCCGCGGCTGAGGAAGAACGCAAAGCCACGGATTCCATCATCGTGGGGCTGCACAACGAGCAAACTGCCTTGGAGAAGCACGTCAAGGAGAACTGCCGCAAACTCCTTGGTGAGTCTCTGTCTTTGCTTGACCCTTTTGTCGAGTCCCCGCTTTGGGGGTTTCATAGTTTCACTGACACCTGACTTTGCAGCTGTGGTAGGCCAAAGTGACCCGGTGGTGCAAACTTACAATGCCTCGCAGTGCGTGACTGTCGTGGTGAATGCGGCCACGGCCTCGGTGTTGTGCATCCAAGCAGCTCTTTAGGGCATGTCTCCCACCGAAGTTATCCCTCGGGGTCTTACGGAGGTGTGGCGCTATCTGGAAGAGGTGCCCGCCATTGTGGAGTGGATGATGCGCTCAGCGTTCAGGCGCGGGGCCGCCACAACATTGAGCTTGGGTCTCGCCCATTTCCCCGACGACTTCGACCTTGACGATGTGACGAGTGGCTATCCGTCGGTGACCGGCACGGTGGAGATGTCAGAGGTGCTGAAGCTGACCGCGAAGGCCACCCCTTACGCCGATCGTGTCTTGGCGATAGGGGATCTGCTGCCGTATCAGGAGATGGTGTTGGCGCCTGGCGACCCCGAGCCGGAGCACCGCGACATGAAGTCGGAGCAGCCCTTCCGGTCGTCATTGTCGAAGTCGCTGACAACGTACCTGACGAACCCGTGGCAGCCTTTTGTGCGTGTTAAGGGGGGTGGCGCTGCTTCTTCGTCAGGTCCTATGGAGTAAACAATGTAATTGTCCAAGTTATAATGTATGCCAAGTGGCGAATGCTGTAAGATATTTTTGCAATATATGCCACGGGGAGTCAATCGACTCGTGTTGTGATTAGGAATGTGTGTTGTGTTTTGTTTAAGCATTGTTTTGATTGAGCGAGTCCCCGAGCGCGTCCGCCCTTTAATGGGGTATAACTCGATTGTATACTTTGGTGTATTTGTTTTGGTTACACATTGTTTTTATCCCTCGCGTCTTCTGAGTGGCGAGTCCCCAAGCGATAGTAGGACTGACTTATAAGCGAGTCCCCGAGCGTGGTGCCCGATGGTATTGGTCATACTCCTGTTGCAGGTTGTGAGTGCGTTGTTTGTAACGCGTCTCCTCCCCTGGCCCGGAGAGCCAGTCGCTTGGCAAGCCCTAGGCAGCTCTCTTACTTGGTGTGATCCCGAGCCGCGTGGGGGTTCCCGTTTTGTGAAGGCCCCGTGCGTGGTACTTAACCGTTCAAGGCGCTTTGCACGAGGGTGGGAGGGACAGATCATTGTGAGAAGCGTGTACCAGATGTCTTGGCCCGGCAGGCCAGTCGGGCTAGGCGACTCCAATGGCGGCTCCAGGTTGGCGTTTTTCGTGGACGACCCAAGGCCCGAATATTTCCGGTGCCCTTGTGCCGCACTACTTGGCCGTGCCGGTCGCTCGACCAGAGGTTGACTTTCGTAAGTAGCGTATTGCTAGTATGTACGAGTGCGAGTGCCACAAGAATATGGCGAGTGGACACAATTTGTGCGATCCGAATGAATTTCATTATATATTCTGATGGAGTACAGTGTGAGGTTCTAAGCATAGAACTTTCTGAGGAGGTTTACATTCCATGGCCTCCCGACCTCCAATTGGCCATCACCCCGTATGTCGATGAGGTAGTAGGCATCATTGCCAAGGACTCGGCCTATGGCGAATGGCCCCTCCCATGGGGGGAGAGCTTGTGCATGCCCTTCTTGTCTTGGGCCAGTCGCAGGACCAGGTCGCCTTCCTGGAAGGTGCGAGTTTGCACTCGGCGGCTGTGATAGCAGCGGAGTCCTTGCTGGTATATGGTGGTGTGGGAGAGAGCCAGGTCGCGTGCCTCGTCGAGTTAATCGATGCTGTCTTGACGGGCGACCTCGTTGGCCGCCTCGACATAGTTGGCGACTCGAGGTGAGTCATGCTCTAGGTCGGTTGGCATTACGGCCTCGGCTCCATACACCATGAAGAAGGGCGTGAACCCGGTTGATCGGTTGACGGAGGTGCGAATCCCCCATATCACAGAGGGGAGCTCGTCGACCCAGCATCCTGGGGTGCGCTCGAGGGGCTCCTGCAGTCATGGCTTGAGCCCATGGAGGACGCTCTGGTTGGCGCGCTCTGCTTGGCCATTCGATTCCGGGTGAGCAACTGATGCGAGGTCGAGTCGGATGCCATGTTCTTCACAGAATTCCGCCATGGCCCCCTTGGCAAAGTTGGTGCCATTGTCTGTTATAATGCTGTGCGGGTAGCCGTACCGGTAGATGAGTTCACGTAGGAACTTGGTGGTCGTCTTGCCGTTGCACTTTTTTATCGGCTTGGCCTCGACCCATTTGGTGAACTTGTCGACTGCGACCAGGAGGTGAGTGAAACCATACGGGGCCTTCTTGAACGGGCTTACCATGTCCATGCCCCATACGACGAATGGCCACATGATGGGGATTGTATTGAGTGCCGAGCCAGGGAGGTGCGTCTGGTTGGCGTACTTCTGGCACCCGACGCATCGTTGGACGATGTTGGTGGCGTCGGCGTATGCGGTGAGCCAGTAGAAACCGTGCCGCATGGCCTTGGCGACTAGCGACTTGGCGCCGACGTGATGGCCGCAGTCGCTGGCGTGAATGTCCTGGAGGATCTTGCGGCCTTCTTCTGGCTGTACGCAGCGCTGGAACACGCCGGTCACGCTGCGCTTGTAGAGCTCGCCGTTGATGATGACGAAGGATTTGCAGCAGCACATGATCATTCGCGCCTCTATCTCATTGCTCGATAGGAGTTTGTGTTCCAGGAAGGCGACGTATGGTGTTGTCCAGTCGCTAGGTTCCACAACCATGGTGACTAAGGCCGGTTCTGGTTGAAGTGGGATCCCGACGTCGATCTCCTTTGGTGGGCTGACCGAGGGTTTGTGGATGATGTCGAGGAAGACGCCTACTGGTGGCGCTTGTTGGGTCGATCCGATGCGGGAGAGGGCGTCTGCCTCCTCGTTTTTGCGCCTGTCGATCCACTCGACGGAATAGTTGTCAAAGTGTCCTCCCAACTGGTCGACAGCTTGGCGGTACACGATCATTGTTGGGGAGACAGTGTCGCACGTCCTGGCGACTTGGCCGACGACTAGGTCGGAGTTGCCATAGCATCGTAGGCGGTTGACGTTCATCTCCTTGGCGGCTCTCATGCTGTGAAGGAGGGCCTCATATTCTGCCATGTTGTTGGTGCAGGGTTTGAAGTTGAGGTGGAGCACGTAGCGGAGCTTGTCTCCTTTGGGGGAGGTCAGGATGACCCCAGCCCCTGCGCCGTCGGCGTTCTTGGAGCCGTCAAAATGGAGCGACCAGTAGTGGAGGTATGGGAGCTTCTGTGGCTGTTGTGCTTCTTCCCAGTCCACGAGGAAATCAGCCAGGGCTTGTGACTTGATCGCTTTGCGGGGCTCGTACTTGATGTTGTGGACGCCGATTTTGATGGCCCACTTGGCGACTTGCCCGGTCGCCTCGCGATTGCGTATGATGTCCTGCAGGGGTGCGGAGGAGACCACCATGATTGGGTGCTCCTGGAAGTAGTGTGGGAGTCGCCGCTGTGCTCGGAATACCGCGTACACCAGTTTTTGGTATTGCGGGTAGTGATGTCGTGTATCCGTTAGTACTTCGCTGATGTAGTAGACGGGGCGCTGTATGGGGCGCTCCTTGCCCTCTTCCGGTCGTTCGACGACCATCATGGTGCTGACGACTCGAGTGGAGGCCGCGACGTAAACGAGCATTGGCTCTTTGTCGAGTGGCGCGACGAGTAGTGGTGCCGCGAGTAGCACTTCTTTGAGTGCTTTGAGTGCGTCATCGGCCTCTGCGTCCCATTGGAACATGGGATTCTTGCGCATCAGGCGGTAGAGGGGCATTGCCTTCTCGCCTAGTCGGGGGATGAAGCGACTGAGGGACGCAACTCGCCCTGCCAACTTTTGGACATCGCGCGGGCACTTGGGATTCCCGAGTCACGCGATGGTGTCGATCTTGGTGGGGTTAGCTTCGATGCCTCGCTTGGAGACTACATATCCCAGGAGTTGTCCGGTGGGGACGCCGAAGGTGCATTTTCCGGGATTCAGCTTGATGTTGTACCTCTGAAAGTTTGTGAAGGTTTCAGCTAGGTCGGCGAGCAGATCGTCCTGGCAGGTGGATTTTACCACCACGTCGTTGATGTAGACGTGAATGTTACGGCCAATTTGGCTCGCTAGACACTCCTACATGCACCTCTGGTATGTGGCGCCTGCGTTCTTGAGGCCGAACGTCATGGCCGTGTAGCAGAATGCGCCGAATGGCGTAATAAACACCGTCTTCTCCTCGTCCTCGATCGCCATCTTGATCTGGTTATAACCAGAGTAAGCATCGAGAAAACACAACGACTCCGATCCCGCGGTCGAATCGATGATCTGATTGATGCGCGGTAGGACGAACTCCTCCTTCGGGCAGGCGCTGTTGAGGTTGGTGTAGTCAATGCACATTCTCCATGTGTTGTTCTTTTTAAGAACCAGGACTGGGTTTGCCAGCCACTTGCAGTACTTGATTGGCCAGATGAAGCATGCGGCTAGAAGGCGCTGAACTTCCTCGGTGATTGCTCGACGGCGCTCTTCATTGAAGGGTCGTAGCGACTGCTTTACTGGTCGCACTTTGGGGTCGGCGTTGAGTTTGTGCTCAGCGAGTTCCCTCGGGACACCTGGCATGTCAGATGGCTTCCATGCGAAGATGTCGCGGTTCTCACGGAGGAACCCGATGAGCGCGCTTTCCTATGCGGGGCTCATGTGCGCCCCAATGGTGACCGTCTGGCTGGAGTCGCCTGGGACGAGCTCGACGGTGCGGGTGTGCGTGGTCGCCTCGAACGTGGAGTTCACGGCGGTTGGTTTCTTCAGGATGGTGGGGTCATCCTTGTTGATGTTGCCCGCGTATTTCGCGAGATCCTCCGCATGGTCGGTCTCCGCGGCGATGACGGCGTCGGCGAGCTCGGCGCCCTTGTCTTCGCATTCCACGGCCATGTCAGGGTCGCCGTGGACGGTGATGATGCCGCTTGGCCCGGGGAGCTTCATCATGTTGTAGGCGTAGTATGGGGTCGCCATGAACTTTGCGAATGCCTAGTGGCCCAGGATGCAGTGGTAGGGGCTGTGGAAGTTCACCAGCTCGAAGACGATCCTCTCCATGCGGTAGTTTGCTGGAGTGCCGAAGGTGACTGGTAGTGTCACTTTCCCGATTGGGTACGCCTTCCGACCGGGGAGGATGCCGTGGAAGGTCGTCAGTGTTGGCTCGATGGCTGCTTCTGGGAGTTGGAGCCTTTTTGAACGTGTCGAGGTACAAGATATTGATGGAGCTCCCACCGTCCATTAGTGTCTTGCGCAGCCAGTAATCGGCCACCTTGGGCCTGACTACTAGGGCGACTCACCCTGGGTATTCGATCCTTGGCGCATGGTCCTGGCGACTCCAGGTGTTGCTCTGCTCAGACCAGTTTAGGAAGCGAGGGATGTCGACTTGCGTCACCGCATTGACGGCGACCGCGCGGGCGAGCACCTTCTTCTCGCGCTTGGTGCCGAGTCCGGTGAAGGTATGTAGCGAACCGACGGCGGTGCCGAAGCCGCCGCCGTTCCTGTTGTCTCGAGGTGGGTTGTTGTTGGGGTCCTCCCTTGCTCATCTCGCCTTCTCGATCTCTTTGAGAGAGTGGCAATCGGCGGTGGTGTGGGTGTCGGGTTTTCCCTCCCTGCTATGGTAGATGCAGGGCTGATTGAGCAGGGCGGCGGGGTCGAATTTCGGCCTCGTCGTGTTGTTGGCGCGGTAGTTCCCGTTGTCGCGGTAGTTTCCTCCGTCGCGGCGGTAGTTCTTGGAGTCGCGCTGGCCATAGCCGGCGTTGGCGACGAAGTCAACTCGCCCATCCGTGCGGCGCTTGCCGGTGATGCGGGTGTTGCTGTAGCGCATGTCGCGTAGGCGCCCGCTGTCGTGGATGCTAGTGCGGCGTCTTCCTCCTGACTCTTCATCGGAGTCTCGGTTGGGCTCCTCCTCTGCATAGCGCTTGGCGATCTTGAGGAGGTCGGGGATGTTGTCGAGCGTCCGATAGACCCTCTTGATCTTGGCGACCAGGGGTTCATACCGGCACGCGTTCTTGAAGCAGTGTATCGCCGTGTCTGGGTGGATGCCGGAGGCGTTTATCCACAGTTCTTGTTATCTTTGGATCCACCGGCGAGTCGACTCGTGTTGTCCCTGGATGCATCACTCCAGGTCCTCTATGGTGGTGGCGCGGGTGTAGGAGCCCTCGAAGTGCCTGGCAAAGGCGTCCCGCATTTCTTCCCAGAAGTCAATGCTGTCGGCGGGGAGCGTGTTGATCCATTGTCGGGTCACACCCTCCATCATCAGGGGGAGGTAGCGAGCGGTGAGCAGGTCGGTGTGGCATGCGATCCCCATCGCCATGAGGTATGTGTCCAACCAGACAGCAGGGTCGTACGTTGGGTCGTACTTCTCTATCTCCTTGGGGGCCTTGAAGTTGGCGGGGTATTTTTCCCCGCGAATCATTGGTCCAAAGCATTGCGGCCCAACTCGGCTGAGCGAGCCTCTTGGCTCCGGGTCACCGCGGTTGGTGAGGGTGTGCCGTAGGTCGTACGGCTGGCGCGACCGCCATGCCTGATTGTTGATGATGTTCGTTCGGGCATCGAGGGGCTGCCCGTTGGCAGTGACCGTGTTGTTCACCAGTCGCGGCTCGTTGGTTGACAACTCAGGATTGGTGGCCCGTGGTTGGTTCGCCAGGGGCTGGGGTGGTGGGCAAACTAATGCGTTAGCCACGGTGGGGTGGCCGCTTGATGCCGCCCTGCTTGCTGATGAGCGGGAGTACATCCACCCCCGTGGGTCGACTCCCGCGGCTTGTTGCTCAACGGCCCTAACGAGTAGGGCCTTGGCGTACTGGATCTGTAGTGCGCCGTCACCTTGGACGTCGAGGTTGGCGATCGCAGCGTCGGCCGCGACGACATTGTCCATCGGGGTGGAGTATAGTGGTAGCTCGTTGGCGTCACGGGCTTGAGGTGAGATGATGATCCGCGGTTGGTCTGGCGGGGGCGCGCGACCCATGGGTGGTGGAGGGGCCCCAATCGCCGGCGCGCCAGGTGGTGGTCTTGCGGGGTTACTCCCGCCTGGCGGCGCGTTCTCGCAGTATTCGCGCTCAGCGGCGCGTGTGGGGTCGCCTTCGTCATTAAAATTCAGGATGCGACCCTGAACGTTGGGGTTCAGGTGGGTCCTGATGCGGTGCTGGTGATAGATTGACAGCTCCCGCGCCGGTTCTCGTTTGAGGCGGTATTTCTTGCGCTCGGCGAGTTCGTTGCGTTGCGCCTCTGCGAGCCGCAGGCGGGCTTGCTCCACCTCTGTGGCCATCACGGTCAGCGGGATCAGCGTGGAGAACGGATCTGGCGGGGCGGCCGTGCTACCCACCATGTAGATCATGTTGAAGCGATTGGATCTGGCGCAAAAATCCTTGGGGGATTCCGAGCCGGAATCGGAGTCGAAGATCCCCAGGATGGAGGGGTCCTCGAAGTCCTCAGGGTTGGAGACTCGCGTGATGGAGTTCTCCCGTGACGCGGCGGTGATGGACCCATCGACCGATGCAGGGGTCACAGAGTCGGCGTCGTTGTTTAGGGTGTCGTTGTTGGTGGCGGCGTTAGTCTCGACCGCGTCGCTGGCGGCCGAGTCGTACTCGGTGACGAGGCCCCTGATGGAGCGGACCTGCTCCTCCGAAAGAAGATCACGGTGTGGCGGCAATCCGCCGACGATCACCGTCACGGCTGGGTCGATCGCGCCGGTGAAGCCGACGAAGAGATTGATGGAGCCGACCGGCATCACCGCAGCGTGAGTGACCGGATGTGACGCCGGGATGTAGCTGCTGGGCAGGATCTATAAGATCCCGCCGATGGCGATCATGCGACCGGTGGCGAGCGGCCGATCGATCGGCGAGTAGCGTCTCGCCGCAGAACTCAGGCCAGTCCCGCTATGCCCCACGGTGGGCGCCACTGTCGTGGAAATGTCCACGACAGTCGCTGCCACGAGCAGCGATTGAGTGTTTCGTGAGGAAGAGTTGGCGGCCATCTGCGGTGCGAGATGGGGGCGGATGCACATGGGTTTACCCAGGTTCGCCCCCCGGAGGGTAAAGACCTACTCCTGCTAGATTAGATTATGAGAGAGCGAGTTACAGGGGTGGCGAGCTCGGCGGCTGGGCAGCGAGTCGCTTGAGGGGGTATATGATGGAACGTAAGTCTCCAGGATACCCTAGGGATGTTTATATATGAAGCACAGGGTTTACAAGCTATCACCGAACAAGATAAGGATCCGGAGACTTTGACCTAGTCCGACTGGGCTTCTGCTACGCTTCCGGCCTTCTAGTCGCTAGTCGCTAGGCCTTTCCTTCATAGTCCAGTCACCATCTTTCAGACGCACTCGCAGGCCTTTCGGCCCAATCGGAACGTCCTGCTAGGCATACCCCCTTCGGCATATCCCCATCAAGAGAACAACTTAAAACTGAAAGTAAAACCTACTTAGAGATAAATCAAACAAGTGCACACAAGAATATTCACCCACATGGTATTGCTCCCAAGCAGCGGCGCCAGAAAAGGTCTTGATAACCCACAAGTATAGGGGATCGTGTGTAGCCTTTTCGATAAGTAAGAGTGTCGAACCCAAAGAGGAGCTAAAGGTAGAATAAATATTCTCTCAAGTTCTATCAACCATTGATACAACTCTACGCACACTAAACGTTTGCATTATCTAGGAAATAAAACTAGAGCAACAATACGAGTAATAGAGATAGCTTTGCATGATAATAAATAAAAAGAAAGTAAAGCTAGTTGCTGCAGCAATAAAATACACTAAACTAATAGAACCATGAGTGTGGAATAGTGGTGGTAATTATGGTGGCTTTGTCCAAGTTTAAATAGCGAATAGATCGGGTTCATTGTCTTTGATGCAGTTTTCTATGTGGGAGAGGCTAAATATACATGCGCTTCACTACTTGGAATTACATGTACTATATGATTGGATTGTTAGCAAACATCCGTAAGTACTAATCAATGCATTAAGGTTTCCCCAACCATAGCCTTAAGTTTAATGGTCCTCTTACTCCCATACGTGCAACGTTTCGGTTCGCGTCCTCAGGTTTCTGTCACTTCGGCAGAACTTCCCCTTCCTCTTACACATACTACAAACCCTATGATGTTTAATCCATGCACGCACAAATATAATGGACACCAAAAGACTTACCATAGCAACATACAACTCTAATGAACTAAAGACGTTCAACCATTCAATCTAAGAACAAAGAAACTATGCAAACATGACATAGACTATCAAACACCATGTTTACATAGGATGGTACAGAGGTGTGTGGGAGGATGAACCACTGCATACTAGGAGGATTAGGTGATGGAGATGGCGGTGAAGATGGTGAAGAGGGCGGCGCCGGCGGCGGCGGCACGGGGGACTCCTTCTCCGCCGCCGGTATCATGGGGGAGCACCGCCCCTTAGCCCCTTCCTTCATGGCTTCTTGGGAGCCCTCCCCCATGGAGATGGGATCCATGGGGGAGGCAAAAACGTGGCTTTGGTGGCTGCAAATTCGTGGGTGGAGATGCCTGGACGAATTAGGTTTCCTCCCTTTATATAGCTTCTCGGATTCCCGTCACCCCATCTTGGGCTGCAGTAAATCGGGCCTAAAAGGCCCGTCCGGACTCGAAATCAGCTAAATTTTATGTGCAGAACATTTGTCGCAAAATTTCTAACAACTTTGTAGTTGATCAGTTTTCCGTTTGACGTCGCCTTCGACCTGAAACGTGACCATCTTCAAAAAGAGTTCTGAGACAAATTTCTGGAAAAATCTCAATTTGACTCCAACAAGGTTTCCACTTGTATTCTTGGTAATTCCTACACATCAAAGTCTAAAACAAGAACATTGTGCACTTTTGCAACTATTAGTAGGTTAGTCCAAATAATCATAAACTTTATACAAAAAGGATTTTCAAAAGCATATTATTAGCATAAAACCATCAAAAATTATAAATACGTTATGAACGTATCAGTGATATCCCTTACTCTAAACCTTCTGATCAATGCTTAGAAGAATTTGATGTTTTTATTGTTAAGCAACATAATTTTAATAAAAGAGTGCAAAATCATTTAATGGAAAACAGTAGAGCTATTGTTGAGTTGAAGGATATTGTGGAAAGAACCTCTAATGATGTTAAAATGCTTGTCAAACATTTTCAAATGGTCCAAACTCAAATTGATCAGCTTATTAAAGTACAAAAAGACTTGCTAGTTAATGCTTCTAAATAAAAACATGCTTATGAAATTAGAACTAGAAGTGGTGCTGCTACCCAGGATCCTCTATATCCTGAGGGGCATCCTAAAAGAATTGAGCAGGATTCTCAACAAGCTGAAAATAGTGGTACGACTCCTAAGAAAAGAAAGAAGAAACATAAAACTATTGTAGAACCCTCTGAACCTGCTAAAGATCCTAATAGTATATCTGTCTCTGAGGCTGAAACTGAAAGTGGTAATGAAAAAAATGATGTTCCTGAAAAAGAAAAAGTTGAAGAAGAACCTGAAAAGCACACTAAGAATACTAAATACACTAAAGTAGATTTTGTTGCTAGGAAACATGGTAGTGAGAGAGAGAGCCTTCGGTCCAAAAACCTATGCCTTTCCTTGATAAGAAACACAAGTCAAAGGAAGAAGAATACTATAATAAGTTTTGTGAGTGGATGAAACCTTTATTTTTGCAAATACCTTTGACTGATGCTATTAAATTTCCTCCTTATTCAAAGTATATGAAGGATATTGTCTCGAATAAAAGGAAGATCCCTAATGAAGAAATTTCTACTTTGCTTACTAATTATTCCTTTAATGGTAAGGTTCTAAAGAAACTTGGAGATCCATGGATTCCAACCATTCCTTGCTCTATTAAAAATAGTTATGTTAGAACTGCTTTGTGTGATTTGGGAGCAGGAGTTAGTGTTATGCCTTTTTCTCTCTATAAGAGACTTCAACTAGAAAAACTAATACCAACTGATATATCTTTGCAAATGGATGATAAACTACTACTATTCATGTGGGTATATATGAGGATGTACCTATTCAAGTGGCTTATAATTGCTTGATATTAACTGATTTTGTTGTGCTTGAAATGCCTGAAGATGATAATATGTCTATTATTCTTGGGAGACCTTTTCTTAATACTGCAGGAGCTGTTATTAATTGTAATCAAGGAAAGGTGACTTTCAATGTTAATGACAAGGAGCATACTATCTATTCCCCAAGAAGATTGATATGACTTATGGTTTGAATTCAATTGAACATGTTGAGGGCATTCAAGTTGGAGAAATATATTGTCCCATACCAAGAGAAAAATATGAAACTATTATGATTGGGACCATTGCTATCAAGGTTGAGGTAACATAATCATTAGTGGAACACAAAGTTTTGTTTCATATAAAATTGTTTTGGTAACAAGACCTGACAACCTTGTTAACAAAAGGATTTCAATGAACAAAACAATGTTTTCTCCGCTTACTTTTATTCTATCCATTTTTGTTTTTGTTTTCGTTTAGTTTACTTTTCTGTTGTTAGTTGCTTGCATGTTAGAGTGTCTTAGAACTTCTGAAGTTTTAGTTTTGTTTTGTCATTGCATCATTCCAGAAACCTTTTTATGTCAGAAAATCATTCATCAACACCTGAAAATTGCTCAAAAATAAAGTGAGTCGATTTTTTTTAGAAAATTTTATATTATTTTTTTACGTGAAAAAAGGGGCAAAGAAGTGCCTGGAAAGTACCAGGGGGCCACCAGGCAGGCACACCACCTGGTGGCGCGGCCAGCCTAGGGGCGCGCCTGGCCATGGTGTGGGCCACCCCTGGCCCTCCACTCACTCTCTCACTTGCCACTGCTCTCACTCTCTCCCGAGAAAACACCAGTTCATTACTCGAAATCGCATTCTTGTTGTTCTTGTCCTTGATTTTTTGATCTCCTTGCACAACCCATCTTTGCTGTTGAAATTTGGAGCATTTGTTCTCCGGTATGGGACTCCTCCGCTTGTCCAAGTAGATTTGTGTTTAGTGGTTTATATCTTGAATATTTTGCTGCTGTAGGTGACAGGTTAATAGAGTTTGTAAGCTTGTTCAATGCTTAGAGATATTGTTTTGATGCATGTTTAGGCCTCTTGATGCTTTAATTGGATTGACTTGGCACATGCTCACACTATGTTATGACTATCCCAAGTCACCATAGCCTTTATGATCCTTTAGTTTTCAACTTGTAGTATCACTTTATGCTTTGATTAATGATGTTTTGTCGCTCTGCATGATTATGGCCATTATTGCTCTCTTAGTTTGTCGCTCCCAGTCTTTTGCTAGCCTCCGTAACCAAGTATGAGTTCCACTCATGCATCCAACTCCTAAAACCAAGTTATTCCAAAGAGTCCACCATACCTACCTACTAGCATATGCTATTTCAAGTATATTCATGTTTTTATCTACCTTCCGAATTAAACTTGTTATGAGAAAACTAGTGATTAAAGCTCTCACGAACTTGATGGCACACTTTACTTTTCTTGGCCTTAATAACTTGAACCATTGTTTCATCTATGTTGTATATGCTTGCACTTATTTGTTGGGGATTAGCAGAACCGTGCTGTCATGGGGAACACTTTCAACATTGCACTTGTACTTTGTACCTAGTTGATATCATGCTCTTTTGTCTATGGATGTCATCGGTGTGAAATGAAAGGGGAGCTTGTAAGTCCATGGAGTTATGTATATGTGTTAGAGAAACGCCTACGCCGCTGGTCTAATCCATGCTGTCATCGTGGAAACCTGTAGCATAACCGTAATGAGCTATCTATGAAGCATTCTTCTCATAAAAAAAGAGATTATGAAAAGAGGAAAGAGAGAAAAAAGCACCATATTCCCATGGTAAATAAGAAGATTGCTGAGATGCTCGTTTTCTGCTTGCCTTGTCATTTTGATATGGGGATTCTTCCGTATCATCGGGCAAGGGGTACCCCATTGGCGGTTCTCTATGATACACATGTACTTACGATGATAAGAACTTATCGGTGACTAAACTTGAGTAGCATAAGGAGCGACCCTCGTATTCAAGGGACATGAGGTTTCCAACTTATACTTCGTCAAGCATATACACCATAGTTTGTTCACTTTAACCTTAATCACTTCAAGATGCTTTTGATAGGGGAAATGAGAGCTGAAAGATATTAAGTACCATAATTTTTGGAAGCTCTTTTTGAAACTTGAATCCCTACTTCCTTCTATGAAGGCCTTTCTTTTACCTTTTTGTTGAGTCTCCACCTTCTACCTTTATGCACCTACTTTGAGAGCATAGTGGCCATTCTTAGTTCTATGTGCATTGTCCCAAGACTTGTTGATTGATGCATACCTTGATATTGCTTGTTTTAAACTATTTGTATCTAGTCACTCTTATAAACTTTGAAGGTGTCCTATGCATTTATGTTTGCTACTCTATGAGGAATGATACATCCAAAACGTATCTACTTTCCCGAACACTTTTGCTATTGTTTCTCCTCTATACTTATGTGATTTGGATACAACTAACCCGGACTGACGTTGTTTTCAGCAGAATTGCCTTGGTGTCTACTTTTTGTGCAGAAAAGTAACTATCAGGAAAAATCCCGGAAAATATGCCAAAAATCCTATTTCACCCGAAGACTCCAGGAGCCAAAATACGAGACGGAGAAGAGCCAGGGGTGGCCACACCACCTGGTGGCGCGGGCCAAGCCAGGCCGCGCCAGGGGGTGGTGTGGGCCCTCTAGGCACCCCCTCGTTCTCCCTCTTCGCCTATAAGTTGCCTTCTGACCTAAAAACTCTGGGGGTTCGACGTTTTTCCAGAAGGAGTTCCGCTCCGCCGCCACCACCAGATTCCACGAAACAACACCAGAAACTCTGTTCTGGCACCCTGTCGGGACGGGGAATTGGAGGAGATCATCGCCATCATCATCACCATCGCTTCTCCATCGACCATCCATGTTCCCCCATCTATGAGTGAGTAATCCCCCGTTGTAGGCTATGGGGATGGTAGGTATTGGATGAGATCATTCATGTAATGGCATCAGATTGTTAGGGCATGGTGCCTAGTATCTTTTATTAGTGCTTTATGACTTTGTTGCGACTTGTTGTGCTTAATGCAAGTCACTAGGGCCCGAGTGCCATGATTTCAGATCTGAACATGTTATTGATTCATTGTGATAGTATTGTTTTTGCTCTTATCTACAAGTTGTATACACATGTTGTTGTCCGGAACCAACGGCCCTGAAATGACAGATATCGGGATAACCGGAGGGAATGGCTTTGATGTGAGGATCACATGTGTTCATTGAGTGTTAATGCTTTCCTCCGGTACTCTATTAAAAGGAGCACCTTAATTGCCAGTAGTTCCCTTGAGGCCCCGCTGCAAATGGGCTAGCAGGACAAAAGATTTTGTGCAAGTTCTCATTGCGAGCACGTATGACTATATATGGAACACATGCCTAGGAGTATCTAGTACTTGGATGCTTTATCTTCTTTATCTGCAATTGCCCTATGTTCTGATTTCCATGTGAATTTTCTTGGCCATGCAACACCCGTCCATCCATCCCTATGCCTACCGCACTCGAATCCCACTGTTTACTGCTTTTGTTACTGCTGTCTTTACTTTACTACTGCTGCTACTTTGCTATTCCTACTACAAAACTGTTGCTACTGATAAACTGCTGTGAGCAAGATTGTTTCCAGGTGCAGCTGAATTGACAACTCAGTTGTTAAGGCTTATAAATATTCTTTGGCTCCCCTTGTGTTGAATCAATAAATTGGGTTTCACTTCCCTCGAAAATACTGCGATACCCCCCCTATACTTGTGGGTCATCAAGAATATTTTCTGGCGCCGTTGCCGGGGAACATAGCTTTATTTATCAAGTTCACTTGGATTCTCTATTGTTCGCTGCTATCCATCCATCATGGGTAAGTCTCGTGATGGCAAGGTTCCTATTTTACCATCCACTACAAGAAGAGGTACGGTTCTAAACACCTCTGCTGCTCTTGATTCACCGTCTGTTATGAGTAAGTTCCTTACACCACCACATACACATGCTACAGACACTGCTACTACTGCTGAGTCTGAAACTTCTGATGCTGCTTCTACTGTGCTTGATAAGAGTGGTTCATTAGGTCCTTTCCTAGATGCTACGATTGCTAGAACTATAGCTGGAAATACCAAAACTCCTAATGAAGATACTACCACACCTGTTAGTTCACCTGAGTCTAGTGTAAGTTATGATATTGAAGATGGTTATGTTGAGATGACCGATGAATTTATTAAAGAATGTAAAAACACCCATTATAGGAGCGCTGCTAAGAGTCTCCTTGAGAGGCGTACTATTAGACCCAAATTGTCTCCTATTGCTAAGTTTGCTGCTTCTCCCATAAACATTATAGATGAAGATTATGATTTCTCTCTCGATCTATCTTACATAGCTGATGTCGAGAAAGAACCTTTTTGTGGGACTAAGAATGAAAGTGCGGTAGCACATATGAATGAACTTTCTACCATGAGTGGCTTGTTTTCTGATGATATTAAGATGCGTACTTACTTTGTTGCTAAGATTTTACCTTTTTCACTAAAAGGAGAAGCTAAAACTTGGTTTAGTAATTTACCTCCTGGATCTATTGATAGCCCTGAGTGCTTGATTAGTACTTTCCTGCAGAGATATTTTCCTCCTAGTGCTAGACATGCTGTTTTGCAGGAACTTTTTGATTTTAAACAGGGAGAAAAAGAGGTATTGCCTGAATCTTGGGCAAGGTTTTGTGCTTTGATTCATGCACAAGCTGGAAGTCCATTACCTACGAATGAGCTTCTTGATATAATTTATAATGGACTAACCGAGGAATCTAGGACATACCTAGATAGTAGGACTCCTAAGGAAGCCGAGGAATTAATGGCTAAAATAAGCAAGAACTATGAAGATTGGACTCCTCCTGAACCAGCTATACCTGAAGTAATTGTACCTGAACCTACTATTCCTGTGCCTATTCCAACATCAAAGAAGAGGGGAGTTATTGAATTAAATGATGAAGTGATGAAGGAAGCTAAGAAAAGTCTTAAGGAGAAGGGAATTAAAGCTGCAGATGTCAAGAATTTACCTCCTATTGAAGAATTATGTAAGCCTATTTCCTACTCATCCACTATTGAGGTACACTCTCTCCAACACTTTGATGAAGGTGATATCCCTTACTCTAAACCTCCTGATCAATGCTTAGAAGAGTTCGATATCTTTATTGTTAAGCAAGATAATTTTAACAAAAGGGTGCAAAATCATCTAATGGAAAACAGTAGAGCTATTGTTGAGTTGAAAGATATTGTGGAAAGAACCTCTAATGATGTTAAAATGATTGTTAAACACTTTAAAATGGTTCAAACTCAAATAGATCAACTCGTTAAAGTGCAAAATGACTTGCTAGTTAATGCTGCTAAAGAAAAACATGCTTATGAAATTAGAACTAGAAGTGGAGCTGCTACCCAGGATCCTCTATATCCTGAGGGGCATCCCAAAAGAATTGAGCAGGATTCTCAACAAGCTAAAAATAGTGGTTCTACTCGTAAGAAAAGGAAAAAGAAGCATAAAACTATTGTAGAACCCTCTGAACCTGCTATAGATCCTAATAGTATATCTATTTCTGATGCTGGAACTAAAAAGTGGTAATGAAGAAAATGAAGCTCCTAATGAAGAAAAAGTTGAAGAAGAACCTGAAAACCACAATAAGAATACTAAATACACCAAAGAAGATTTTATTGCTAAGAAACATGGTAGTGAAAGAGAACCTTGGGTCCAAAAACCTATGCCTTTCCCTGATAAGAAACACATGTCAAAGGAAGACGAACACTATAACAAGTTTTGTGAGTGGATGAAACCTTTATTCCTGCAAATTCCTTTGACTGATGCTATTAAATTTCCTCCTTACTCAAAGTATATGAAGGATATTGTATAAAATAAAAGGAAGATCCCTAATGAAGAAATTTCTACTTTGCTTGCTAATTATTCTTTCAATGGTAAGGTTCCTTAGAAACTTGGAGACCCAGGGATTCCAACTGTCCCTTGCTCTATTAAGAATAGTTATATTAGAACTGCTTTGTGTGATTTGGGAGCTGGAGTTAGTGTTATGCCTTTTTCTCTCTATAAGAGACTTCCACTTAAAAAATTAATACCAACTGATATATCTTTGCAAATGGCTGATAAATCTACCACTATTCCTGTTGGTATATGTGAGGATGTACCTGTTCATGTGGCTCACAATTGCTTGATATTAACTGATTTTGTTGTGCTTGAAATGCCTGAAGATGATAATATGTCTATTATTCTTGGGAGACGTTTTCTTAATACCGCGGGAGCTGTTATTAATTGTAATCAAGGAAAGGTGACTTTCAATGTTAATGACAAGGAACATACTGTCTACTTCCCCAAGAAGGTTGAAAGAACTTATGGTTTGAATTCAATTGAACATGTTGAAGGAATTCAAGTTGGAGAAATATATTGTCCCATACCAAGAGAAAAATTTGAAACTATTATGATTGGGACCATTGCTATCAAGGTTGAGGTAACATAATCATTAGTGGAATACAAAGTTTTGTCTCATATGGAATTGTTTTGGTAGCAAGACTTGATCAACCTTGTTAACAAAAGGATTTCATTGAACAAAACAATGTTTTCACTATGATCATTTCCATTTACTTGTATCCTTTGCATTTTAGTTTTTGCTTTCATTTAGTTTTATTTTTGTTGTTAGTTGCTTGCATGTTAGAGTGTCTTAGAACTTCTGTAGTTCTAGCCTTGTTTTGTCCTTGCATCATGTTTCCAAAAAATCTGTCTGTCAGAAAATCATTCGTCTATGCCTGAAAATGCCCAAAAATAAAGTGTCTCGAAAAATTCCAGAAAATTCATATTAATTTTTTACGTGAAAAAAGGGGTAGAGGAGTACCTGGGAGGTACCAGGGGGCCCACCAAGCAGGCACACCACATGGTGGCGTGGCCAGCCCTGGGTGGCGCCATGCCCTGGTGTGGGCCACCCCTGGCCCCCCACTAACTCTCTCACCTGCCACTTTCTTCTCTCTCCCGAGTAAGCTCCAGTTCTTTGCTCAAAATCGCGTTCTTGCTGTGCTTGCTTTCGATTTTTTCGATCTCCTTGCTCAGCCCATCTTTCTTGCTGAAATTTGGAGCATTTGTTCCCTGGTATGTGACTCCTCCCCTTGTCCAAGTAGATTTGTGTTCAGTGGATTATATCTTGAGTATTTTGCTGCTGTAGGTGACTGGTTATGAGAGCTTGTAAGCTTGTTTCATGCTTAGAGATATAGTTTTGATGCATGTTTAGGCCTCTTGCAAGTCCCTATGAGTAGAATCCTTCATTTTATTTACTTTGCAATCACTTGTTTAGTAGGTGTTTAAATTTCAGAATAGAAGATGAGTGAACAGCACCTAAACCAACATGATCTTTGGGTACCTAAGGTCATGAAGGTCCACCGGGAGGAGGAAGTTTTTCCCTCCATTTATCCATGCTCTGAGTTCATGAGAGCTGTAGGAATTCTACAAGATTTCCACACTTTGGTTTCTAATGCAGGGTTAGAGCACTTTTTGGAAGATGAACCTTGTCAATTTGTGAAGCTAACCATGTCTGTGGTGCAAGATTTCCAATTTAGTCACTCTTTGCCTAACCCCATGGTCCATTACAAAATTTACAATATTGCTATCAACCTTTCTCTTGATGATTTTTGTGCAGCTATTAAGGTACCTCAATGGGGATCATGTAGGAACATTAACGAGAGACATGAACCACTCATGGATTTATACGCAGAAATTTGCCAAGGGAGTAGCTTCTCGAAGGAGAGTGGAAAAATCCGTAACATTCATCTTCCCTCCATTCGCTACTTTGCCTACTTTATTTCCAAGTGTGTTCTTGCTAGGAAAACTGCCAATAAGTTATCTTCGTTTGATCTAGCATTTATCTCTGCTGCTCTTAGACGAGATAGGTCTTACAACTTGGGTGCTTTGATAGCTTTCCGTCTTGCTGCTAACCGTGAGAAAGGTGGAATTTGCGGAGGCCTCATTGCTTCTCGTTTACTAGCATTGCATGGTTTAGTGCCTCATCATCTAGACCTACAGTTTCCCATAGAAAGGCTTGATCTTAATTCCATGATACAACATAAATTTGTTTCCTCGTGGGCTAGTATGAGTGAGTTATCTTATGAAATAACCTTTCTCAAAGCTGGTTGGAGAAAGAGCAAGTCCGAGCATGTTGTTCTTTTGCCTGCACCTGTTTTGTTTAACCTTGATAATAGCGAAGGATGGTCCCTCACTAAGGAGGAGCTTGACACGTACTTGGGAGAGCTCTCCCAACAGGAGCATGAAACTAGAAGGGAGGTCAGGGATGATTCGGTCCAGCCCTCGAATGAGGGAGAATCTTCATATCAGAAGCCCGCTTATGATTGGGGAGCTTCTTCTTCTTCTTCTTCTCATGGGCCCAGCTACGACCCTTCTTTCCAAGATCTGCCCGCTTGGAACCCCTATTCGTACATGGATTGATACCCACTTAGGCCAAAAGCCTAAGCTTGGGGGGAGGTACATCGACACCGCACTCATCTCCATAGCATGTTGTGTCAGTACTTTGTATATTCATGTTTTCGTTCTCTTTTTAGTTTTCATTCTTCTTTGCTTTTGCTTTCTAAAACACAAAAAGACCAAAAATATTTTTGTTGTTTCTCTTTGGTTTGCTTCTTCTTGAATTTCAGAGGTGCCTTGATATTCATAATCAAAGGCAAGCGAGATACCACTCTATCATACCTTTTTATGAGCATTGTAATGTTGCTTACGTTTATACTTCATGCTACTTATTTTTTCTTAAGTTGGAATCTCTTCATAGCTTGCAATGCCTATTAAGTAAACTTAGTTGCATACTCTTTATTATGAACTGTCTAAGTAGTTGATCACATTGTTGAGAATATTTACATCATATGAAGCAAATGTGTTCGTGAAAGTTCTTTTATCGCACTTAGTTTTCAACTGAATTGCTTGAGGACAAGCAATAAGCTAAGCTTGGGGGGGAGTTGATACGTCCAAAACGTATCTACTTTCCCGAACACTTTTGCTATTGTTTCTCTTCTATACTTGTGTGATTTGGATACAACTAACGCAGACTAACACTGTTTTCAGCAGAATTGCATTGGTGTCTACTTTTTGTGCAGAAAATCAACTATCAGGAAAAATCCCGGAAAATATGCCAAAAATCCTATTACACCCGAAGACTCCAGGAGCCAGAATACGAGACAGAGAAGAGCCAGGGGGTGGCCACACCACCTGGTGGCGTGGGCCAAGCCAGGCCGCGCCAGGGGGTGGTGTGGGCCCCTCAGGCACCCCCTCGGTCTCCCTCTTCTCCTATAAGTTTCCTTCTGACCTAAAAACTCCGGGGGGTTAGACGTTTTCCTAGAAGGAGTTCCGCTCCGCCGCCACCACCAGATTCCATGAAGCAGCACCAGAAACTCCATTCTGGCACCCTGCCGGGACGGGGAATTGGAGGAGATCATCGCCATCATCATCACCATCGCTTCTCCATCGACCATCCATGTTTCCCCCATATATGAGTGAGTAATCCCCCGTTGTAGGCTATGGGGATGGTAGGGATTGGATGAGATTGTTCATGTAATGGCATCAGATTGTTAGGGCATGGTGCCTAGTATCTTTTATTAGTGCTTTATGACTTTGTTGCGACTTGTTTGCTTAATGCTTGTCACTAGGGCCCGAGTGCCATGATTTCAGATCTGAACATGTTATTGATTCATTATGATAGTATTGTTTTTGGTCTTATCTACAAGTTGTATACACACATTGTTGTCTGGAATAAATGGCCCCGAAGTGACAGAAATCGGGATAACAGGAGGGAATGGCTTTGATGTGAGGAACACATGTGTTGATGGAGTGTTAATGCTTTGCTCCGGTGCTCTATTAAAAGGAGCACCTTAATTGCCAGTAGTTCCCCTGAGGCCCCGCTGCAAACGGGCTAGCAGGACAAAAGATGTTATGCAAGTTCTCATTGCGAGCAGGTATGACTATATATGGAACACATGCCTAGGATTATCTAGTACTTTGATGCTTTATCTTCTTTATCTGCAATTGCCCTATGTTCTGATTGCCATGTGAATTGTCTTGTCCATGCAACACCCGTCCATCCATCCCTATGCCTACCGCACTCGAATCCCACTGTTTACTGCTATTGTTACTGCTGTCTTTACTTTACTACTGCTGCTACTTTGCTATTCCTACTACAAAACTGTTGCTACTGATAAACTGCTGTGAGCAAGATTGTTTCCAGGTGCAGCTGAATTGACAACTCAGTTGTTAAGGCTTATAAATATTCTTTGGCTCCCCTTGTGTCGAATCAATAAATTGGGTTTCACTTCCCTCGAAAATACTGCGATACACCCCCTATACTTGTGGGTCATCAAGGAACAAGCTGAATACCACTATGCTATGTTTTCTTTATGTGAAACAAACAAACGTCTTGCAAAGCATTGTTATTCATTAATCTTTTGTTTGCGCCTTTTCATGTTGCAACATAGTTTCTTTGTCCTATTGCTAGAATTTTGTCTTTCATGTTATGATTGAAGTACTATGATCCTAGCTTTGAATGTTTTACAAATACTTTGATCAAGTTTATGATGGTGCATGTCACCTCAAAATTTATTCTTTCTTTTTATCACTTACCAACTCGAGGACGAGCAGGAGTTAAGCTTGGGAATGTTCATACGCTGCAAACGTATCTATAATTTTTGATGTTCCATGCTTGGTTTTATCTACTTTCTTATGTTTTGTCCACACTTTGGAGTGCTTTTCATATGATTTCTTGGACTAACCTATTAACAAGAGCCACAGTGCTAGCTACCTATTTTCTGCTGTTTTTGGTTCTTGGAAAGTCAGAAAATGAATATTCTCGGAATTGGATGGGACAAAAGCCAAAGTCAGTTTTTCACCGAGGGACACCTGGAGCCAGAATACGAGACGGAGAGGGGCTGGGCCCCGACCACACCACCTGGCCGTGCGGCTAGGCCTGGCCCACGCCAGGGGGTGGTCTGGCTGCCCCAGGCACCCCCTCGGCCTCTCCTTTCGCCTATATATTGCCTCCGATAAAGAAACCCTAAGTACCCGATCAAAAATCCACAAAAGACTCTGTAGCCGCCGTCATCTCCATCCCTAGATCGGGAGGGATCTGAAGCTCTTCTCGGCACCCTGCCGGAGAGGGGAATTCACCCTGGAGGCCTTCTTAATCACCATGCAAGCCTCCGGTGTGATGCGTGAATAGTTCATCTCTGGACTACGGGTCCATGTAGTAGCTAGATGGCTGGTTCTCCTCCTTTGTGCTATCATGTTTAGATCTTGTGAGCTCCGTTCATGATCAAGATCATCTATTTGTAATTATGCATGTTGTGTTTGCGGGGATCCGATGGATATTGAGATGCTATTTCAGATTGATTATTGATTCTATCATGTCTTTGTTATTTGTGATCTTGCATGCTTTCCGTTGTTAGTAGCTATCTTGGCCAAGTAGATGCTAGCAACTCCAAGAGTTAGTATTTATGCTCGATAGTGGGTTCATGCCTCTGGTAATCTGGGGAAGTGAGAGAAATATCTAAGGTACTAGATGTGTTGTTGCTACTAGGGAGAAAAAAACAATCCTTTGTTCATAGAACAATCGTATTGTTTACTTTACATGCAATTCGTAATGCAATTATCCATTGCTTGCAACTTAATACTGGAGGGGGTTCAGATGATAACCTGAAGGTGGATTATTAGTCATAGATGCAGTTGGATGGCGGTCTATTGTGGCGCCCCGCAAAAACCACTACTAGAAAATCGCGGTGTTTTTGTGCATTGCATCATCATGACCGCATGCTCATGTCATCATGCCACCTTGCATTTGAGCATCGTCATGTCATCTTGCATTTGTTTGCATAAAACTATTTCTGAAAAGCCTATTTTTGTTTTCTAAATATCCCTGTCTTAATTTTCAAATTAAAACCCCGGTCTTTTTCGGATTGTTTACTTGTCTAAAAACTACTTATAAAATTCTTTCTAAAACTAAAAACTAGTAAATAAAAATATTTTTGTGGGGAGGCAGCCCGGCCGTTTAGGCCAGGCCACCTACTACCCGATAAAATCCTAACCCTAGATCCACATCTAACCCTAACCCTCTACCTAATCCCCATCCCCACCCAGACCACCAGCCGCCGCCGCCAGGCTCACCTGCACGCACGCGCGTGCGCGCACGCCAGCCCAGCTAGCCGACCACCTCGGGATTCCCCCCGTCTCCACCTAACCCAATCTACCCCGCCACCTGGCCCCATCCCAAGCGGTGGACACGCAACACATGCACCCCACGCGGCCAGCACACACCCCGCCCCCACCTGACACCACCGCCCGTCCAACACCCCCCGCTCCTTCTCCACCCCGTCTCCCCTGTTTCTTTTTCCGCCGCCGGGCCGCCTGCGAGCACCGCCTCTGGCCGGATCCCCCGCGTCGCCCCGTCCTCGCCGGGCACTCGTCCCGTCCTGGCGTCCGTCCTCGTCGGCCCAAGCTTCCCCGCGACCGGCCACCCTCCACCGACGCCGTCGCCTCCATGGGGTCCCTCCTCTCCTCTGCCCGTTCCGCTGCCACCGGCAGGACCTTCTCCTCGATGCCCGGCCGTCGCTCGCCGCCCTCTCCACAAGCGCCTCTGGCCACCATCACACCCGGCCTCCTCTTCTCTGAGCCCGTTTGTCGCCACGTGATCGCCCTCACCGCCTCTGCCGCCAACATCAACCGCGCCTGCGAGCTTCCCGCCGCCTGCCATGACGTCTCCCGCCAACCCCGCCGTCAAGCACCCCGCCGCCACAACCGGAGCCGGCCGCCGCCCCGCCTCGCGGCCTGGTCGTCCTCCACCCCGGTGCCATCTCCTCCGCCGCCGGCCCCGGCCTCTGCTACATCTCGCGTGGGCCACCTCCACAAGGCTCCTTCCTCGAGGCCGCCTGCCGCCGTCATCCTCATGGCCAGCGAGCCCCTGCAGCGCGACGCTGCACGTGGCTGCTGCCTCTGCCGTGACTTCTCCGCCCCGTGGCCGCTGCTCTCTGTCCACGACCTCCTTCCCGTGCGTGTGCTTCCGTGTCGGCCTCGTCACGAACACGCAGGTAGTCTACTGCCATGACTGATGTTCCCGTGAAGACTGCTTCGGCTCGTCAAGATGCCTTGGTTCCTATATGTGCATATGTGGCTCTTCTCCCGGTTGTTGTGTGCCACAGTGATGTTGTGGTATGATTTGGAGCTGCTTAAGTCCAAACCAGAGCACTTCACCACCCCAAGGTATCTCGGCAAGATCAACCCCAGCCGTGATGCCACTCGAAGACCGTCGGCGCCATTTCAAGTCCATCATCGACATCCGGAGGCGGATCCTCGAAGACCCTAGAGACCGATCCGGAACCTGACGCCACGCCGAGGTCTACCTCATGGATCCGAAGCCGATCCCGGAGTCCGACCCCGAAGACCGATCCCACCGGAACCGAATCCCACCGACCCCCGGTGAACACCAAGTTCGCCGAACCCTAATGTGATCCCCTAACCAAGACCTCTATTTTTATAAATGCCATCTATATGAATTGTTGCATATCACTTGTACATACCTGCATACATATTTCGTGGGTCCGGGTTGTATAGTCGATTCACCTCATAATTAAATATGGAGACTATATGCGGGCTATACTTGTCTCATATCGCCTCCGTTTAAATTTGCGTAGCAAACCGATGACATGCTTTGCCTTGTTAATACAACATTTAAATTGCGGGGTATCTAAACAACTTGAACCTATTAATTAATTGTCAGGACCCCGGTTCCGCTTAATACTGCCTAATTGCACTGCATATGTGCATGTCATGCATCATATCATAAGCATGCCGGATCTTCTGCTGTAGTATTAAATATTGCATCAGGTGTTTCTTCTAGTGTTTGATTCTTCGCGGATTAGGCCGATGAGTGGATGCGAGTACCGACAAGTTCTCCGGATATGATCCTTCAGCAGTGTTTCCCAGGTGAGCATCTCTCCCCCTTCTACCTATTTTGCATTTATAGTCTTTATTTCCTCCTGTTGATCTATTGCTATCCGTGTCGTGATGCTTTAGTCTCCGTACCCCAGTTATATCCCGTGCAGCCTCCATATTGCCTTGGATACCTCCTATTACCTATGTTTGGTAGATAGCTGGCCTTGCGAGTCGTAGTTGCTTCTGCTCAGGCGCGATCTCGTGTTGTCGAATAGCACAGTTGAATGCTGGCAGATGTTTAAGGTGGAGATGTTTAGTGGTGGAGATGATCATGACTTCAAATACAACTATTAAAATGCTAGATATAACTAATGCAGAGGCATCGGTGGGCAATAGATGTTATTTGGTTCTTCCACGCTCACTTGTGTCCCGTAGGACCCCGAGTACTTGATACTTGTTCCTTGATTTTTCGCACTATCCACATCCGGGAGGCCTTATGGACCCTCCTGAGCCAGATCTTGATTCATTCTTATTTCTTGGGGCCACAAAGTAGTTTGGGGCTTTATTACTATCCTGTACTTATGCCATGTTACTGCTTTATTTACAATTGTGCGTGGAGCACCGGTACTGATTTGGATCGCGCCATGTTTTTGCGGTATCGACAAGCCCAATCACACTTTCGGGTTCCTAGTCGTTTACAGCCGTCGTCGCAAACCCTGGGTCTGTTCCGGAGCCGGCCAACTTCGTTGCGGGTAGCTTAGTGGGGTGGCCCCCTGAAATTTTTTATGAATCCTGTGATCGCTTTGTCGTGAATGCCTCGTTGGGTTTTGAGTTGGTTTTTCCGAGGTTGATCGAGTGTGTGTTGCTATTTGTGCACCCCTGTAGGGTAAAACTTTCTGAAAGCCGTGCCCGCGGTTATGGACGACTTGGAGCACAGTATCTCGATCATAGACAAGCATAACTAAAGTAGTGCTATAAACTTGACTTAATATATGACTAGTAAGCAGATGCAACTATAATGGAATGGATAATAAAAATGCCAACAACTGGTGGGTCTGTGGTGATCTGTGACATACTATACCTGCCTAGTAAGTATTACAACTCCAATGTAATGTGATAAAAGTGCCAACCACTGCTGGGTTTTGGGATTCCTCAGGACAATTACATCTAACTAGTAAATGTTTCCACTACAACGGAATGGTGATTAAAACTGCCCACTACTTATGCTATCAGGAAGACTCATGCTATATATCTGACTAGTAAATGCTGCAACTATAATGGAATGAGTAAAACTGCCAACTGTGTGAGTTCCTTGGTCCGACTTCCTTGTTTGGTCTCGAGGGGGAAATACCAGGATGGGTTTGTTTGGTGTTAGCTTCAGGTTGGATCCGAATAGGTCTTTCTTATCCCTCTATGATAACCGCCAGTTGTATCGAGTCTCTATAGGTTGTTTAGTGCCACTGCGCTGCCGCTTCAGCCCACCATACCTATGTAGGCGAGAGCCGCCGAATTCTAGCCTCGCCGTGTACTGGCCTCAGTACTCACGCTCCTCTTTTTCCTTTGCCCTTTGTCGGCACCCCTTTTGTTTTAGCAGGTTCAACATCGTTAGCAGGGTTACCCTTCCGGCTTGGCCTGGGCAGGGTTATGGACGCCATTGGTTATTCTTCAGGGCTCTTAGCCCCATTTGCATCTTGACCATAGTCGGACGCTCTATCGTTTCAAGGTGATTTGGGTCTTTGTATTGTATATCTGTATTCTTGACTCGATGAGTCGCTGTTGTATATATATCTGTTCTGTGGGTCCCATCGAGGATTGTTGTGTAATGTTATTACTTCGTTTTCCACCCGCACGAAAGTGCCTGGTGGGCGTCCTTGAATCGTTTCTATCCGGGTTTGGCGGAAAGGGCTAAAACTTGCATAGGGCCGATTCGAGGGTGTTACAGAGTGGTATCAGAGCTCAGCAGTTGTGATACCCCACAAGTCCATCCTGTAGGATAACCTAGCTAACGGCCGAAGTAGAGTGTCAAAACTATTTTGGAAAAATCGGTTGGATAGATCTGATTAGGTCTGATTTTACTCCTTATCCCTCTGCTGTTCTCCTCTTACCTCCGCGTGTTTTGATTCTACTCTCTTATCTTTTCTTCAAGTCCAGGATTTCTCGTGGTTGGTTTCTGTTGTATCTTCAGGGTTTCGCTTCCACTTTTAGTAATAGTGTTTCTACATCCGGTCTTCGCGCTATCTGAGGAATCCTTCATTTGTTGGACTTCTCGTTGTTCCTCCTTGTGCCTACCGGTGTTTTCAACGCGACGACATCATCTACGCCAGATCCAATGTAGAGTGTGCCTCACTCCTTGTTTCCGAATCTCGTTTGTTGAGATCTTTAGTCTAATTCCGAGAGATGGTTGCATAAACCCCCTATTCATATGCAGAGTAATGGTTTGGGTGCGCGATGGACTGATCACTATCTGATTACTCTTATCATTCGCTTTTATATATTGAATCGGTGGATCCAGCAATTTTACTCCGTCCACGGAAGTTAGAGGTGGCTTTATTTGTTGATACCTCTACCTTCGCCTTTGTTTCCGGAGTGTTCTCTCAACGATCACGGACAACGACCATTTGTTAGTGGTGTCGCGAGCATCTATACGAAGCGAGCAGATTCAGATCGCCGACCTTCTCCCTGGTACCACGAGGTGGATCTCGAGGGCGAGATCCATTGTTAGTGGTGTCGAATTGTGGCGCCCCGCAAAAACCACTACTAGAAAATCGTGGTGTTTTTGTGCATTGCATCATCATGACCGCATGCTCATGTCATCATGGCACCTTGCATTTGAGAATCGTCATGTCATCTTGCATTTGTTTGCATAAAACTATTTTTGAAAAGCCTATTTTTGTTTTCTAAATATCCCCGTCTTAATTTCAAATTAAAACCCCTATCTTTTCCGGATCGTTTACTTGTCTAAAAACTACTTATAAAAGTCTTTGTAAAACTAAAAACTAGTAAATAAAAATATTTTTGTGGGGAGGCAGCCCGACCTTTTAGGCCAGGCCACCTACTACCCGATAAAATTAACCCTAGATCCACATCTAACCCTAACCTTCTACCTAATCCCCATCCCCACCCAGACCACTAGCCGCCGCCGCCGCCAGGCTCACCTGCACGCACGCGCCAGCCCAGCCAGCCGACCACCTCGGGATTCCCCCCGTCTCCACCTAACCCAATCTACCCCGCCACCTGGCCCCATCCCAAGCGGTGGACACGCAACACACGCACCCCACGCGGCCAACACACACCCCGCCCCCACCTGACACCATCGCCCGTCCAACCCCCCCTCTCCTTCTCCACCCCGTCTCCCCTGTTTCTTTTTCCGCCGCCGGGCCGCCTGCGAGCGCCGCCTCCGGCCGGATCCCCCGCGTCGCCCCGTCCTCACCGGGCGCTCGTCCCGTCCTGGCGTCCGTCCTCGTCGGCCCAAGCTTCCCCGCGATCGGCCACCCTCCATCGACGCCGTCGCCTCCATGGGGTCCCTCCTCTCCTCTGCCTGTTCTGCCACTACCAGCAGGACCTTCTCCTTGACGCTCGGACGCCGCTCGCCGCCCTCTCCACAAGCGCCTCCGGCCACCATCACACCCGGCCTCCTCTTCTCTGAGCCCGGTCGTCGCCACGTGATCGCCCTCACCGCCTCTGCCGCCAACGTCGACCACGCCCGCGAGCTTCCCGCCGCCTGCCATGATGTCTCCCGCCAACCCCGCCATCAAGCACCCCACCACCACAACCGGAGCCGGCCGCCACCCCGCCTCGCGGCCCGGTCGTCCTCCACCCTGGTGCCATCTCCTCCGCCGCTGGCCCCGGCCTCTGCTACGTCTCGTGTGGGCCACCTCCATGTGGCTCCTTCCCCGAGGCCGCCTGCCGCCGTCATCCTCATGGCTGGCGAGCCCCTGCAGCGCGACGCTGCGCGTGGCCGCTGCCTCTGTCGTGACTTCTCCGCCCCGTGGCCGCTGCTCTCTGTCCACGACCTCCTTCCCGTGCGTGTGCTTCCGTGTCGACCTCGTCACGAACACGCAGGTAGTCTACTGCCGTGACTGATGTTCCCGTGAAGACTGCTTAAGCTCGTCAAGATGCCTTGGTTCCTATACGTGCATGTGTGGCTCTTCTCCCGGTTGTTGTGTGCCACAGTGATGTTGTGGTATGATTTGGAGCTGCTTAAGTCCAAACCAGAGCACTTCACCACCCAAAGGTATCTCGGCAAGATCAACCCCAGCCGTGATGCCACTCGAAGACCGTCGGCGCAATTTCAATTCCATCATCGACATCCGGAGGCGGATCCTCGAAGACCCTAGAGACCGATCCGGAACCTGACGCCACGCCGAGGTCTACCTCATGGATCCGAAGCCGATCCCGGAGTCCGACCCCGAAGACCGATCCCGCCATAACCGAATCCCACCGACCCCCGGTGAACACCAAGTTCGCCAAACCCTAATGTGATCCCCTAACCAAGACCTCTATTTTTATAAATGTCATCTATATGAATTGTTGCATATCAGTTGTACATACCTACATATATATTTCATGGGTCCGGGTTGTATAGTCGATTCACCTCATAATTAAATATGGAGACTATATGCGGGCTATACTTGTCTCATATCGCCTCCGTTTAAATTTGCGTAGCAAACCGATGACATGCTTTGCCTTGTTAATACAACATTTAAATTGCGGGGTATCTAAACAACTTGAACCTATTAATTAATTGTCGGGACCCCGGTTCTGCTTAATACTGCCTAATTGCACTGCATCTGTGCATGCCATGCATCATATCATAAGCATTCCGGATCTTCTGCTGTAGTATTAAATATTGCATCAGGTGTTTCTTCTAGTGTTTTCTTCTTCGCGGATTAGGCCGATGAGTGGATGCGAGTACCGACAAGTTCTCCGGATATGATCCTTCGGCAGTGTTTCCCAGGCGAGCATCTCTCCCCCTTCTACCTATTTTGCATTTATAGTCTTTATTTCCTCTTGTTGATCTATTGCTATCCGTGTCGCGATGCTTTAGTCTCCGTACCCCATTTATATCCCGTGCAACCTCCATATTGCCTTGGATACCTCCTATTACCTATGTTTGGTAGATAGCTGGCCTTGCGAGTCGTAGTTGCTTCTGCTTAGGCGCGATCTCATGTTGTCGAATACCACAGTTGAATGCTGGCAGATGTTTAAGGTGGAGATGTTTAGTGGTGGATATGATCATGACTTTAAATACAACTATTAAAATGCTAGATATAACTAATGCAGAGGCATCGGTGGGCAATAGATGTTATTTGGTTCTTCCACGCTCACTTGTGTCCCATAGGACCCCGAGTACTTGATACCTGTTCCTTGATTTTTCGCACTATCCACATCCGGGAGGCCTTATGGACCCCCCTGAGCCAGATCTTGATTCATTCTTATTTCTTGGGGCCACAAAGTAGTTTGGGGCTTTATTACTATCCTGTACTTATGCCATGTTACTGCTTTATTTACGATTGTGTGTGGAGCACCGGTACTGTTTTGGATCGCACCATGTTTTCGCGGTATCGACAAGCCCAGTCACACTTTCGGGTTCCTAGTCGTTTACAGGCGTCATCGCAAACCCTGGGTCCGTTGCGGAGCCGGCCAACTTCGTTGCGGGTAGCTTAGTGGGGTGGCCCCCTGAAATATTTTATGAATCCTGTGATCGCTTTGTCGTGAATGCCTCGTTGGGTTTTGAGTTGGTTTTTCCGAGGTTGATCAAGTGTGTGTTGCTATTTGTGCACCCCTGCAGGGTAAAACTTTCTGAAAGCCGTGTCCGCGGTTATGGACGACTTGGAGCACAGTATCTCGATCATAGACAAGCATAACTAAAGTAGTGCTATAAACTTGACTGAATATATGACTAGTAAGCAGATGCAACTATAATGGAATGGATAATAAAAATGCCAACAACTGGTGGGTCTGTGGTGATCTGTGACATACTATACCTGCCTACTAAGTATTACAACTCCAATGGAATGTGATAAAAGTGCCAACCACTGCTGGGTTTTGGGATTCCTCAGGACAATTACATCTGACTAGTAAATGTTTCCACTACAACGGAATGGTGATTAAAACTGCCCACTACTTATGCTATCAGGAAGACTCATGCTATATATCTGACTAGCAAATGCTGCAACTATAATGGAATGAGTAAAACTGCCAACTGTGTGAGTTCCTTGTCAATTACCCCACTGTAATTTGTTCACCCAACATGTCATCTAGGAGAGCCACCTCTAGTTAACTATGGACCCCGGTCCTTTCTTTTACTATCAATCTACAATCAACTGTTTACTGCTTTGTGTTTACTTTCTGCAAACCATTACTTTCTTCCACTCGATACGTTTTATCCTTTGTTTTAAGCAAAACCGGTGATATTGACAACCTCATCACAAGTTGGGGACAGAGTTCTGTGGTTGTGTTGTGTAGGTCTCCACGTTGCTGCTGGCACCGGTAGTGCGCCCTGCCAAAGTTCAGCTAGCTACACCATTGGTGTGTTTCCTTGCTCCTACTGGATTGATAACCTTGGTTTCATAACTGAGGGAAAACTTACTGCTGTGCTCATCATACCTTCCTCTTGGGGTTCCCCAACGAGCTCGTTAATACATGAGTCAGCATGGGGCGTCCTCGAGCTCGCACCAGGACGAGGGTACCTCCTCACCGTACTACGGGGGCGCTCCATCTTGGACATATTGGGATTGATACCCACTTAGGCCAAAAGCCTAAGCTTGGGGGGAGGTACACCGACATCACACTCATCTCCATATCATGTTTCGTCGGTACTTTGTCTATTCATGTTTCGTTCTCTTTTCAGTTTTCGTTCTCTCTTTCCTTTTGCTTTCTAAAACACAAAAAGACCAAAAATATTTCTGTTGTTTCTCTTTGTTTGCTTCTTCTTCTTTTGCCTTGGTTTGCCTTTTCCTTTTTGCTTTGTTTGAACTATTCAAAAAATCCAAAAAGATTTGGCTTTGCTTCTTTTTCTTCCTTTTGGTTCTTGCTTTTAAAAATCGAAAACACCAAAAATATTTGTTGTTCTTCTTTAGTTTTGTGAGTTTGTTGCAGGGTTCAGCAGTCCTCAGTGGAATTTGGTTTCATGATATTATTCAAGCCACACAAGTGAAGGGCATTAATGAGGATTAATGACAACTTGAGGTGTGGTAAGAGGCTGGTAACGAACTCTATTTGTTTTCATTTTTGTACATATACTCATCATTGTGGGCATGCTTAGTCTGTGCATGTGGGGTGTATGATATTTATGGATGCTTAGTAGTTCTTGCTTTCTTATGGTTAGTTCCAGCTCGCTAATAATTTGTAGCATGTCATATGAATGTTCGCTTGCATTGCTCTATTCATAACTTGGTATGATACTGTGGTACCCTCCTCTGAGTGTTTCTCTTGAATTGACTTGGCACATGCTCATGCATGCATATGACTTAAACATTAATCAGTTAAGCCTCGATGAATTATTTTGCCTCAGGGTTCTTGAATCATTTTCATGCCATGATTAGTCCTGTTTTGTTGCAAGCATGATTATGACAGTTATTGCTCTTTCGTTTGTCGCTCCCTTACTATTGCTAGCCTTCAGTTGCACTGAATATAAGCTTTACTCATGTTTACAACTCCCTAAAACCAATATTGCCAAAAGTGTCCCCCATACCTACCTATTAGCATCATTTGCTATTCCGTGCATGCTTAGTATGCATTGTTTTCTTCCGAATAAAATGCTTGCCTGTTATGAGAAAGTTAGTTAGTAAAGCTCTCACGAACTTGATGGCACACTTTACTTTCTTGCACTTAATAATCTTGAACCATTGCGTCCATCTTTGTTGCGTATATGCTTGCGCTTTATAAGTTGAAGTTAGCAGAACCATGTATCATGGGGAACGCTTTTAACATTGCACTGGTACTTTGTACCTCGTCGATATCATGATTCTTTTGCTTATGGATCCCGGCGGTGTGAAATAAAAGGGGAACTTGTGAGATCATGGATTTTGTATATGTGTTAAAAAACGCCTGGGTCGCTAGCCTAAGCCATGCCTAATCATGGTGGAAACTTGCAACATAACCATAATGAGCATTCTATGAAGCATCCTCAATAAAAACCTATGCAAATAGCAAATAAAAAGATCGCTGAGATGCTCATTTCTGCTTGCCTTGCCATTTTTGATTATGGGATAGCTCCTGTATCATGTGAAAGGGGTACCCCGTTGGCGGTTCTCTATGATACATATGTACTTACAATGACAAGAGCTTACTTGTGACTGAAGTTGAGTAGCATGAGGTTCGGTACTCGTGAGTAAGGGGCATGAGATTTTAACTTATAACTTGTCGAGCATATCCTCTTAGTTGTATCACTTTAACCTTAACCATTTGAAGATGCTTATGATTGGGGCAATGAGAGCTCAAAGCTAATGAGTACCATACTTTCAGCATTTGGAAGCCTTTCAAACTTTTCAAAACCTTTTTAATTTCCTTGTTGAGTCATCACCCATTCTATGAGCACTTTCTTGAGAGCATAGTTGTCATTCTTAGTGTAATGTGCCTGTCTCAAAACTTGATTAATTGTGTTATGACTTTGATGTTTGTATCTTTGATATCTTTACTTCTAGTGTTCACTTGAACTTCAGAGGTGCCTTGGCATTTATGTTTGCTCTACAATCAAAGGCAAGCAAGATACCACTCTATCATACATTTTTATGAGCATTGCAATGTTGCTTATGTTTATGTTTCATGCCACTTACTATTTTTGAGTTAGAAGCTCTTCGTAGCTTGCATTGACTATTAAGTAAACTTAGTTACATACTCTTTATTATGAATTGCCTGAGTAGTTGATCATGTGTTGAGAATATATACATTTTATGAAGCAAATGTGTTCGTGAAAGTTTCTTTTATCGCACTCAGTTTTCAACTGAATTGCTTGAGGACAAGCAATAAGCTAAGCTTGGGGAGGAGTTGATACGTCCAAAACGTATCTACTTTCCCGAACACTTTTGCTATTGTTTTTCCTCTAAACTTGTGTGATTTGGATACAACTAACACGGACTGACGCTGTTTTCAGCAGAATTACCTTGGTGTCTAGTTTTTGTGAAGAAAATCAACTATCAGGAAAAATCCTGGAAAATATGCCTAAAATCCTATTTCACCAGAAGACTCATGGAGCCAGAAGATAAGACGGAGTAGGGCCACGAGGGGCCCACACCACCTGGCCACGCGGGCCAGGCCAGGCCACGCCTGGGGGTGGTGTGGCCGCCTCGGCTGCCCCCTTGGCCTCCCTCTTCGCCTATAAGTCGCCTCCTGACCTAAAAACCAAGGGGGATTTGACATTTTTCTAGAAAGAGTTCTGCTGCACCGCCACCACCAGATTCTGTTATTCGGAACCAGAAACTCCGTTCTGGCACCCTGTCGGGATGGGGAATTGGAGGAGCTCATCTCCATCATCATAACCATCGCTTCTCCATTGACCATCCATGTTTCCCCTATCTATGAGTGAGTAATCCCCAGCTGTAGGTTATGGGGATGGTAGGGATTAGATGAGATCGTTCATGTAATGGCATCAGATTGTTAGGGCATGGTGCCTAGTATCTATTATTAGTGCTTTTTGACTTTGTTGCAACTTGTTATGCTTAATTTAACTAGGGCCCGAGTGCCATGATTTCAGATCTGAACATGTTATTGATTCATTATGGCAGTATTGCTTATGGTCTTACCTGCAAGTTGTATACACACATTGTTGTCCGGAACCAAAGGCCCCGAAGTGATAGCAATCGGGATAACCAGAGGGAATGGCTTTGATGTAAGGATCACATGTGTTCATGGAGTGTTAATGCTTTGCTCCGGTGCTCTATTAAAAGGAGCACCTTAATTGCCAGTAGTTCCCTTGAGGCCCCGCTGCAAACGGGCTGGCAGGACAAAAGATGTTGTGCAAGTCCTCATTGCGAGCACGTATGACTATATGTGGAACACATGCCTATGATTATTTAGTACTTGGATGCTTTATCTTATTTATCTGCAAATGCCCTATGTTCTGATTGCTATATGAATTGTCTTCTCCATGCAACGCCCGTCCATCCATCCCTATGCATACCGCGCTTTAATCCTACTGTTTGCTGCAATTGTTACTATTGTCTTTACTTTTACTACTGCTATTACAAAACTATTGCTACTAATAAACTGTTGTGAGCAAGATTGTTTCTAGGTGCAGCTGAATTGACAACTCAGTTGCTAAGGCTTATAAATATTATTTGGCTCCCCTTGTGTCGAATCAATAAATTGGGTTTCACTTCCCTCGAAAATACTGCGATACACCCCCTATATTTATGGGTCATCAGTAATTCGTCATCAGGTTTTGGCAGCCCCTTGGTTTGTTCCAAGCTTGGGGGAGTGTCGCGGTATCACATCACTATCTTCTATGTTTTTACCTTTTCAGTAGAGCCATATCATGAATAGAGAAGTTATCATATAGGATGGTTTGCATTATGGAAGTGTCTCCCCTCTTGTTAGTTATCTATGTATCCCTTGGTGTGAGTTGTCATTATGGAATATTAATGAGAAGTTCTATCATTTACTCTTTGGCACATCTTATATTAGTTTTAAATTTCTGTTATATGATGGATCTTGTTGTTAGTATTGGTATCACTTTGGGAACATTAAGTAAATTTAGTTGGTTTTGGCAAACCTGGCTGGTCAGTAGCAACACTATTTGAGAATTGAATGAAAAACAGAAAAGTACTTTTAAGAAATATAATTTCATCATATTTATTTCTTGGTTAGCTCATAAACTTAGTATTCTCTAGTTAAGATCTTTTGTGCTTCCAAGGAAGATTGCATTTTTTTTATCACTTGTATGTTTGTTTGTTTCCTTCAACTCTTATGCTTGCTACCCAGCCTTGCTAGCCTAAAACCTGTACTGAGAGGGAATGCTTCTCGTGCATCCAATCCTTAAACCAAAAACCTATGCCATTTGTGTCCACCACCTACCTATTAGCATTATTGCTATTCCAAGTAAATTCATGTTTTTATCTACCTTCCGAATTAAACTTGTTATGTGAAAATTAGTGATTAAAGCTCTCACAAACTTGATGGCACACTTTACTTTCTTGCACTTAATAAACTTGAACCATTGTTCCCATCTATGTTGCATATATGCTTGCGCTTTATAAGTTGTGAATTATCAGAACCATGTTACCATGGGGAAAGCTTTCAACATTGCACTTATTTAGTTGATATCATGATTCTTTTGCTTATGGATCCCGACGGTGTGAAATAAAAGGGGAGCTTGTAAGCTCATGGAGTTTGTATGTGTGTTAGAGAAATGCCTGGGTGGCTAGCCTAAGCCATGCCTAATCATGGTGGAAAATTGCAGCATAACCATAGTGAGCAATCTGTGAAGCATCCTCAATAAAAACCTATGCAAATAGCAAATAAAAAGATCAGCGAGATGCTCATTGTATGTTGCCTTGTCATTTTGATATGGGATAGCTCCTGTATCATGGGGCAAGGGGTACCCCGTTGGCGATTCTCCATGATACACATGTATTTACAATGACAAGAACTTACTCGTGAATAAGTTGAGTAGCATGAGGTCTGGTACTCGTAAGCACGGGGCATGAGATTTTCAACTTATAACTTGTCAAGCATATCCTCATATTTGTTCACTTTAACCTTAATCACCTCAAGATTCTTATGATAGGGGTAATGAGAGCTGAAAGCTAATAAGTACCATAATTTTTGGAAGCTCTTTATGAAACTTTAAATCCCTGCTTCCCTCTGCGAAGGGCGTATCATTTACTTTTTAGTTGAGTCAGTAAACCTATTCCTTTCTATCTCAGCAAGTATTTTGAGTTGTTGTGTTTCATTCATTCATATGATGATTTATTCAATCATGTTTCTTATGTTCCTTGATTTGCACATTGCTCTTATCTTAGTGAGTATTACTTTAAAAGCTATCATTTTAAAACCCCATTATCTTTGAACTCCTGCAAATTGTTAACCGTTCTTTGATCAAGAACAAAGTTTGCCATTACCAATTATGATTTACTTTGTGTATCTTTATCGTGTTCCCTTTACTTATTGCAAATTAAGTTATATAATAGTGAGTTGTATTCTATTATGATTTGTGTATTGATGAATGTGATGCTTCTTGTCCGTATTCTTTTATCGACACTTCACTCCATAAACCCGAGGTCATGTTTATTGAGCTCAGTTTTCGCTTGGGGACAAGCGAAGTCTAAGCTTGGGGGGAGTTGATACGTCCATTTTGTATCACTATTCTATATGATAATTTACTGTTATTCATTGATATATTTCATATTAAGAGATGATACTTATGTTGTTTCATCTGTTTTTGCATAGTTGATGACTTTTGGAGGATGGACCGCTGAAGTCAGGATTCTCATGGAAAAGGCACAGTTTGGAGGCGAAATTCGCGAAGATCAGAAAATCCTGGAAAATATATGGAAATTCTATTTTTCCAGAAGACGAGGGATGCCAGAAGGGGGAGCAGAGATGGTCCAAAGGGGGCCCACACCACGGGCTTGTTTGTTTGCAGTACCAAAGTTCTCGAGTGAGTGCACCGTGGTACCTAAGTTGCCTGAAATTGCCGCATTTCGAAATGTTGGGCCGCCAACTACCGAGAGGGGCCATTTTGATGCAAACTCATCTCACCCCTACCAAATCTAAACATTTCGTGAAACTGCCCCGTGAAGTATTCGGTCGGGACCCTCATGTTAGCAATATTTCCGAGACGCGAGCGCCGACGCGGTAACCACATAGGCAAAACGAGGGACTAAAGGAGCATGGTGTGTTGACCAAATTCACAAATCCACTCCCCCTCCTTTTGCATGAACCCTAGCACCGACAACGTCGAAATCCCCTCTCCAACCAGAATGACCTCTTCGGGTATTTGACTTCCGGTGCCAAGTTGCTGCGCCTACTCGCTGCTACCAAGCTCTAATGCTGAATGTCGTGCCAACTGTTGCGATGATCTAGCCTGCCTCTACCACCGACGAGCTAAGCAGCGCGAAGGATGGTAGATCCATTTGCCGAGGAAGAAGTACTTCTGGCTAATTGCGGGTGAGCTACTCTTCTCTTTTCTATTCGCACTACCTATAACTGCTAGCTGGCTATTCGAATTACAAAGATAGATCGAACATAGAATTGTTTGCTACCACGACACTGACAAACAATTCTTATCTTTTGTCCCTAATTTTCTGTCAAGTAGGATCTCTGTTGAACCCAAATACACAGTTATGGTCACCCTCTACGGCAACCACATTAAATTAGCAGATGGGAAGAGCAGGTGGAATCAAGCTAGCTGCCTGAAGATGGAAGTAGCGCTTGTGCAGTTATGCACTATCCCTGGTATGGTTGCTACTGTGCGTGAACTTGCTGAAATGGGGCTGGAGCAGACTGCACGGTTCAACTTCATTGATGAACGAGGCTTCAAGCTTCCTATAGCATGTGACAGTCAGCTAATTGGGTTGATGAAACAGTATGCCGGGCTTCGTGTGGTTACGCTGATTTGTAACATACTAGATGTGGAAGCTCTTGCTACTGGGAGTTGCCTAGCTATTATTGGACAAGGTGGTCTAACTCGAACCCTTGCTGTTGTTGAGCAAAATATAGTTCCTCGTCCGCGACATGCTTCTGTCAGGCAACCTCCTCGTAGGAGTCCCCGTATTGCTGTTGTGGAAAACTCTGCTCTAGAATCTGCTGGTACTGGTCGTCCTCATGGTGTTGTTGCTCCGGCTGCTACTGACCCAATCCATGCCGCTGTTGAGCAAACTAAGGATTTCAGAGGCTTCCCCGCTGTTGTTGCCATGACCGATGTCTTGTGTGTTGCTCCTCCTTGAAACCATCCTCAAGTTGTGCGAACTCGTGCTCTGGAATCTGCTGGTACTGGTCGTCCTCGTGTTGTTGTTGATCTGGCCGCTGTTGACCCAATCTCTGCCACTATTGAGCAAACTAAGGCTTCCTTAGGCTGCCCCACTGTTGTTGCAAAGACTGCTGCCTTGTGTCCTCCTCGAACCCGTGCTCAGGTTCAGCGAGCTGCTAGTCTGGAGCTAGCTCATGGTCTGGACTCTGTTAGCACTCGAAACACTGCTGTTGTGGGAACTGTTCCTGATCATCGATGTGGCATGGCAACAGTTGATCATATTGTGGCTGCCATTAGAAGGGGCCTGCCTGTTCACCATGTAATGTAGCTCCCGCTGCTAAGGGTCCTCGCCTTGTTCCTGGTCTTGGTAATTCCACCGAGGTTGATCCAGCTAACGATGACGCTTGTGATGGCGACAGTGGCATTGTGGCTAGGTCTGATGGTGCCGCTCCACCTCTCGAATCTCTCGGAGGTTTCTATCCTGTAGAACCTGATGATGGCAAAGTAATAGTTCGTACCAGTGTCGCGGATTATACTACAAATTTAGATGATGGCACAGAAAAATCTATGACGAGTTTGATGTAATCCTTGGCAGATACGATCCTGAAGTGGTAGAGTTATCTGACCTGATGGCATCGTTACGTGTGAAGGTGCTGTGGGGGTCCTCCTAGGAAGCATGTTTGTTATATTTTGGTTACAGGAGCAAAAAGGCTATCAAAGTGAAAGATATTAGGGATTTAGTCGTACCGTTTACAAGGAAACATTATAGAGGTGAAGTGTACTTCCACTTGATAGTGCAAATTGTTGGAGAGGAACTGGATCTCGACAATAGAGATGATGGACTTTTAGAAGGCATGTGTGACCTGATCCATGGCATCACTAGGGCTGGTGCGACTAAGGGTAGCTTCGAACATAGGAGAGTCTTACAGAGTAGCATCATAAAGAGGAGCAGGAAGAGCATCCCCAGAAAGGGCACCCCGAAGAAGAACGTCATCAAGGAGACCATGCCAGAGAAGAGGACACCCAAGAGTCGCACGAAAAAAGGCACCACACCGCAGATTACACCCCTGATATCCAGTCAAAATGCCACACCGAACGGTAGCAGCAAAAACACTAAGAGGGCTAGCACGGTGGTGAACACTCCCAGGAGTGGTAGCAAAGAGGCGAAGATGGCCAGCACAGAGGCTACCACACCCAGTGGGAGCAGGAAAAAATACTAATTTGGAGTGGAACACGCTGCTGAGTTCAGGCAATAATGCCAATACGAAGGAGAACACGCTCAATAGTAGCAGCAAAAGGGCTAATTTGGAGCGGAACACGCCGCTGAGGTCAGGCAATAATGCCAACATGAAGGAGAACACGCCCAATAGTAGCAGCAAAAGGGCTAATTCGAAGAAGAACATGCCGCAGAGGTCAGGCAATAATGCCAGCACCTTGGAGCCAACACCCGTGAGGGGAGGCAGGAAGGAGATCACACCCAAGAGTGGTAGCAAAAAACCTAGTTCGATGGGGAATGGAACGTAGATGTCAATCCCTACTAATACCATCAGGAAGGAGGATGTACATAGGAAGAGCAACAGGGTACTGTACAGTCAAGATGAAATTGATTCTGACTGTTGTTTGTCTACAGAAGTACCTGGGATGCGTGCAAACGTATGACCACACCATGTGGTTGTAGCTGAACCAACCAAGTGTCTTGGAGAAAACAGAGTTGCCGGTGAGGTGGATTGGGGCAATGTTCCGGTCCATCCGGGTGGAGACGATGGTGCAGCCCCACCCATGGGAGTCAGTATGATGTGTGCAGTACTAGGCATTAGAGACGATGGCCAGGATTTTGAATCAGATGAAGAAGAAGGCACTGTAGAGGATCAATAATCTGGTGATGATGAAATAGACGAGGGACTTAACGATGAGGCTGGTATTCCAGTCGATGATTTGGGTGTTGAAGTAGAAGAAATGAAACATGACCACGAGTATCCTATAATTTCGGTTGGCACCGAGTTTAGGAGCATGCATGAGTTCAGGATGTTGTTCCGGCATTTTTGTATCAAGGGAGAGTTTGACGTTTATCGACTGAAGAACACTGCGCAGAGGTATGAGGCCGTTTGCAAGTTAACGTGGATGAATGGATGGGATGAGGTACATTGTCCATGGAGGATCGCAGCAAGAGCCTTACTTGCGTCGAAGGCAATTAGGGTACTGGGTCAATGAATGCAGCAAACCATTAGAACTTTCTCTATTTTCACTCTATAACTACAATTGTTGTGCGATATCTTTCTGGCAACTAGTCGACTCCGCTTATCTTTTAAATGAATCTATGTTGCAGGTGAACAAAATGGGCCCTCCACACATGTGTCCGACAGGCAGCAAACTAAAATCCTCAATGGCTGATATGGAGTGGGTGGCTATACAAGGTATGTCCATACTAAAGGATAACCCTAACGAGACCGCGAAGAATATTCAGACTAGCCTCGGTTCTAAATACAACATTGTCCTATCGTATTACATGGTTTGGAAAGGTAAAGATAAAGCTCTCGGGGTCTTGCATGGCGATTGGACCAATAGCTTCAGGATACTGTACAACTTCAAGGCGGAGGTACAAGCTAGGTGTCCGGGGAGTGTTGTGGAGATTGACACCGAACCAGTACATGGTAAAATATATTTCAAAATATTTTTCATGGCGCTTAAACCTTGCATCTAGGGATTCAAGGACGGTTGTAGGCCGTATCTGAGTGTAGACAACACTGTCCTAACTGGCAAATGAAAAGGCTGCCTGCCATCTGCCACAACACTGATGGTCACAACTGGATGTTCTTAGTGGCATTCGGGATGTTTGAAACAGAAATGGAGGAAAGCTGGGTCTAGTTTATGAGGCAGCTCAGGAGATCAATAGGCCACATGGATCCATTGGCTATATCCACGGATGCATGCAAAGGGCTGACGAATGCAGTGAAGGAGGTGTTCCCGCGAGCTGAAGGTAGAGAATGCCATGCCCATATGATGCTCAACTTGTACTCACACTACACAGGAAGCGTATTTCGTTACATGTTTCCTGCTACTAGAGCTTACAAACCTAGTAGCAGCGAATATTTCATGAGCAAGATTTTTGCGGAAGCCCCTGAACTTCCAGAGTACTTAGCCATCCATCATTCGCAGCTATGGAATAGGGGTCAATTCAACCCTGACATCAAAGTTGATTACATAAACAACAACCTTGCAGAATTCCTGAATAACTAGGTGAAGGACATAAAAGTGCGTCCTGTTCATATCTTGATGGATAGCATATGTGGTATGATCATGAAGCTGTTAAATATAAGGAGAGAGATCGGTAGGAGACTTAGAGGAGATATGCTACCACCAGTTGTACAGCAACTACACAAGAGAAGCAGAGGACTTGCTCGTCTTAAGGTTATCACGTCAACCAGCAGCAGCTGTGAGGTGATCGCTATGTCCAAGAGTGGCAAAAGGGATGTTGTGAACATCCAGCTGCAAGAATGCACCTGCTTAGAGTGGCAGCATACCGGGAAACCTTGTGGCCACGCCTTGGCCTTCTTGGTGAAGAAAAGAACTCTGCCACATTTGGATCATTATTTGTCGGACTACTACTCTATGGAAAAGTTCAGAGCTGCGTACGCTGGATCCGTCGAGCCATGTACAGACCCATCTCAGTGGCCTCAAGTCGAACTGTCTTTCGAGCTTTGCCAGCCAGTTACAAAAAGGTGCAGAGGAAGGCCTCAGGTGAATAGGTTTAAGAATTTTCTTGAGAAGAAGGGTTCAGCTTTCTGTGCTACCAAGAAGGGTAAAAACATATGCAAGACCTACCATCTTATAGGCCATAGAGCAGCAGGCTATCCCCTTAATGCTCCCAAACCTAGGTATGAGATGGTATATTCACAAAAAAATTGTTTATAGTCTGTAGATATAAGGTAGTAATCCATGTAATTTTTTTATAGGAAGCGCAAGGTAAGAAATAAGACAGTCGATTTAGTGATTTTGCTGCGGGAAGAAAACCAAAACAAGTGGAGTGATGATGGTGGACAAAATTCTGGTGCTGATTGGCCTGATTTCCCTCTACCCGGAGATGCAGGGTACGTGAAGGTAAGAAAATTGGCACCCAGGAAGAGGAAGAAGGCAGGAGATGAAGAAGCCATTGGACATGAAGGCAAGAGGAAGAAAGTTGGCACCCAAGCAGAGAAAGAAGGCTAGCAGTATAGAAGCCTAATGATGTATTGAACTTGAACCTATATATGTAGTTCGGTTAAACGCTGGAGCTGTGTGCGTGGAACTTGTCGGGCGAAACAATCTGCCTCCCGTACTTGGATTAAAATGTATCGTGACTTGAGGATTGGATATGGCCGAGGCCACTAGTTGAATCCGAAATTGTGACTGTGCCACTACTATCTGAACAATCGCGATAGATGAGCGGTTAAGGGGTCTCCAAAATCGATGGGTGTTAGTGGCACAAACATGAATCATTTATAGGCGCTTAATAAATCCCTGCTATTGGCATTACACTTATGATAAGTTTCTGGGCTGAAAAACAAGTTCTAAGCTGGCTGCTACACTCCACGAAGCAGCAACTTATTTCAGATGCTGGACAACGACATGGTAACATCAACTGCAAATGCAACAGATAATGCCTAGATAATGAGGAAATTGTTTCCACTATCTGGCCTAATCTTGAGCCCGTCTGTCTCACCACCTCCCTGCCCCTGCCTCCCCTACACCTAGCGAAGCTCCCGGATCTCTCGCTCCATCGCACGAATCTCCTCTTTCTTGTCCCACACAGCATCACGTAGATCCTGAACAAGCTCTTTGTGAAAACATGTCAGTGGCTTTTCGATCCACACAAACTAGTCACAGCTAGTCCCCCTCCCTTCCTACGAAGTTGATCGAAGGAAACAAAAAAATAATGACATTACGCTTTCCGGATCTGGGTTACCATTGTACCTATAGTAGGATATTACCGCTATGATTTTGTAGTTGCTGAATTTTCCTGCAGTATTTTCGTTGGTCCATGAAATCTATCTCGGTATCTTATCACCGCACAAACACAGCATATCAGGGTAGTAATCATAGGGCACCATCCGGTACCTGATGGGGGAACCCTCCTGACGGTGTTGAGCCAACCCTAATTCCGCCCGAGACGAACTGCATGAGCTACAAGCCACGAGCGAGGGGAGCGAGGGCAGAGGAAAGAGGAGCCTTTGGATGTCAGGTTAGTGGTGAAGCGTGATTTATCCCCACTTAATAACTCAGGCAGAATCCTACCGTCCACATTCAGCTGACAGGTGGGGGACCTAGCGTGCGGACTTGTCAACCAAACCTCACGCCTTCATGGTTCAAAGGCCCTCTCGCGCGCATTGGACGAAATTTATTGGCACCTTGTCCGCGTACATATCACTGGGAGGCCTTGCTCAGGAACCAGACACGCCTGGCCCACACTCTTACTCCCTCCTAGGAACTTATCATGGCTCGCCAGCAGATCCATCCGCTCCACCGCTTCTAGTGGGGCTCGCCGCGGTGGATCCACCCCAAGATCCTACTGTCATAGTATCAAATGGCCATAGTTTCTTGAGAGGAGCGACGATGCTACGTCTTCGAGCTCGGCCCCTTCTACCTGTAGAAGGAATGATGCGGTGTCGAGATCGAGCAAGAGCTGCTAGGCGCGACGGTGCTCGGTCCATGCCAACCCCGTCACCTTCGTCATTGTCGATTCCTATGTGGAGGACGACGGGGACGAAGCTATGCAGAACGCCATTGTTGCCTCCTTGGCGAAGGGCAAGCCATGGGCGGGAGTGGATGTCGTTGGGAAGGGCATGGCGGTGTCACCAATCGAGGTGGACTCCGACGACAGCGCTGTGATGTGGGTTTAGATGTTGTTTAGGATGGTTGCAATTTCATTTGTGTTTAGTGCGAGTACAATTATTGTAATGTGTTTGTTGAGCTATATTGAGAAATATGTGCAATAGCAGCGTGTGAGTGCTTCCACTTTAGAAATTGTGTCTGTGCCATTTGCATGTTGCATTATCAATGTAGATTACATGTAAACAATCCAACGAAAATCAGATTGCAACCATCAGACGGGAGTGGCAGGATGGAAGAGAAGTGGTGATAGTGGCTTCGAGGGGAATGAAGAGAAGTAAGGGAGGCGTGACACTGGCAGGTGGGCCCACAGAACACGTGACACTGATATGCGGGAGCGGGAGCACGCGGTATTGCCAGTCTGTCCAGAGAAAGCGGACTTTGCAACGTGACAACATCAAGCTGATTGGACCAATAACTCGTCGAATTATTAAGGAGTACTAAAAAACTACAACTGGGGTACATTCGCACAACACGTATGCTCTACGCACCTGAGAAGCATCGCTTAAGTCTAACAGTAACGACAACATAAGTACTACATTTCCCTGTCAGTCTTCTCGATACAGATGTAGAAATGCATCTGCCTGTTTGGTCCAACACCGACAAGGTACTGAGATGGCACACATAGGATCGACCTTAGGTCCGCATACTCCACCTCCCTCGGTGTCGAGAAGCTCGGCACCTCGGCTAGCACAAGAATGCTATCGGACGATGGCGGCTGGGTGTTCGCCCACATGTGCATCGTGTATATGGGCTAGGCGCATGAAACTGACCTGACACATACTACACACACGAAGGTGGTCCCAGCTCTAGTTCCTGGAACACCGGCGGTGATGGTCAGGACGAAAACAGAGCCGCCCCCCTAGAAAATTAGCCGGTGGCATGCCGAGTCAGTGAATGACACCTGCTCTGGGAGAAGTTGGGTTTGCCCGTACGAGATCCTAATCACTTCGATCAAGTGCTCCTCTGCAAGGTGGACGACGAGCTCTGTCGACGGGCCGGTGTAGTTGTAGCCCAGCTCCATGCAGGAGCACGTGCCATGCAGGCACGCGAGCTCGTGGAGCGGGAGCTCGTGGTAGGAGTAACGGTGAAAGCATCCTATGTGGGAGCACACGAGCGGGAACGTCGCTGCGAAGTTGCACGCGAGGATCTCTAGATTCTTGGGCTGCAACATCTACCACATCTGAAGTTTGTCGAGAAATCGGAAAAAAGATCAGCAGTTAGATCGACGAATATCAGGAATATGTAGGATAAATTCAAAAGATTGTAAAATGATTTCTTAGCATGAAGGTAGCGACCTGAGAATTAGCGGATGTCATCCGAGCACGGTGCACAAAAGCCCATGGCATCGTCTAATATGTCCATTTTGCATCACTATTCTATATCATAATTTAGTATTATTCATTGATATATTTCATATTAAGAGATGATACTTATGTTATTTCATCTATTTTCGCATGGTTGATGACTTTTGGAGCATGGACCGCTGCAGTCAGGATTTTGATGGAAAAGGTGCTTTTTGGAGGCAAAATTCGCGAAGATCAGAAAATCCGGGAAAATACATGGAAAATTATGTTTTTCGAAAAGACAAAGGAAGCCAGAAGGGAAAGCGAAGATGGGCCACAGGAGGCCCACACCACCCCTGGCGCGGGCCACCCTAGGCCGCGCCACCAGGTGGTGTGGCCGCCCTGGTCCACCCCTGGCTCTCCCCTCTAGCGTATATTATCCTCCTGAAACCCTAAGACTAGGGGAGCGACCACAGAAAGATTCCGCCGCCTCTGCGGGGCGGAAAACACCGAGAGAAAGATCTCTCCAGCAGACAAAATTCTGCCAGGGGAATTCCCTCCCGGAGAGTGGAGATCGTCACCATCACAACCACCATCATGCTGGACTTCATCGGGATCATCATCATCACCATCATCATATCCACCAACACCATCATCACCAGTTCATACCGCTATAACAATTGGGTTGAATCTTGCATAGTTCTTAGGGGAAACTTTCTCGGTGTTGATTACTCCTTGTAGTTGATGCTATTGAGTGAACCGTTGAATTATTGTTTATGTTCAGATTGTTATACATCATTATTTCATCTCTGATCATGATCCATATGATGTCTTGTGAGTAGTTTGTTTTGTTCTTGAGGACATGGGAGAAGTCATGTTGTTAGTAGTGGAATTATGTTGAGAGAGATTCAATGGTTTGATATTTAAGTTGTGGTGTACTTCTTCTAGTGGTGTCATCTGAATGTCGACTACATGACACTTCACCTATATGGGCCTAGGGGAATGCATTGTGTATTTGGCTACTAATCGTAGGGGTTGCCATAGTGACAGAAACCTAAACCCCCGTTAGGAAACCATTACACAAGGGACGTCAGGGTCTTAGAGTTTAAAGTTGTGGTTAGGTTTCTACCGTATTTACTTTCTTGTACTTGCGGATGTTTGCAAGGGGTATAATCACAAGTATGTATTAGTCCTAGGAAGGTCGGTACATTATCACAGGTTCACCCACACAACACTTAGTAAACTAAAGAAGATTAATCAACTATATGAAGCGAAAGCACTTGACGATATTCCCATGTGTCCTCGAGAACATTTGGTCATCTTAAGTAATACAACCGGCCTGTACTTTGCTAGAGAAAGGATTGGGCCACTTGCTGCATTTATTCTTATTGTCTTTTATTTACTCGTAATTTATATACCTGCATTATCAAAAAACCCATTTGCTAAGTATTTACAGAAAATTCCTGCTCGAAGCCACTAGCCAGCACCTTCTGCTCCTTGTTGGGTTCGACACTCTTACTTATCGAAAATACTGCGATACACCCCCTATAATTGTGGGTCATCAATACTACTTTGCTGGCGCCGTTGCTGGGGAGTGAAGCACTATTGGAGAGTGGAACTGGTAAAGGAAACTTCTACTATGAGTATTGTTTACTTCTGTTAGTTTCTTTATTTTCAATATGGATAATTCATTGAGTTTCTTATTTCGTAATGCTACTACCACTGCTAAGGTAGTAGATGAACCACCACCTGCTAAGAATGATACTTTTAAAATACCTACAAGAATTATTGATCATGTTATATATAACTATTATGTTGGAGATGGAACTGTCCATCTCGGTGATCATTTGCTCTTTATACACGAATTACGCGGGTTGTTCAAGTGTGCAGGTATTACTACATATCAAGTTAAGAAGTTATTCTCATTATCACTGAAAGGAAGAGCTGAAGAATGGTATAAGCTGCTGAAGAATGGTCAAGCTCTTGAATGGGAGGAAATAGTACCTCTCTTTTATTCAAAGTTTTATCCTCCTAGTGAGATTCATAAAGATCGAAATCAAATATACAACTTTTGGCCTCTTGATGGAGAGAGTACAGCTCAAGCTTGGGGGAGATTGAAGTTACTAATGCTCAAATGTCCCATTCATGAGCTCCCCAACAATATTGTTATCAATAATTTTTATACAAGGCTTTCTCTTCATGATAAGGATTTATTGGATGCTTCTTGTGCTGGATCATTCACTCGCATGGAAGAAGAAGCTAAATGGGATCTTCTAGACCGTATTCAAGATAATGCTGAAGCATGGGAGAATGACAAAGGAAGAAAGTCAGGTATAAATTATGATTATGAATGCATTGAATATTTTATGGGTACTAATGAATTTCAAAATATTAAGGCTTTTGCTTCCTATAAAGATGAATCTTTTATGGTCTAGACTGGCAAGCTATTGCAACTTATTTTAAGGCTTTTGCTTCCTATATTGAAGTTCCTAAAAAGAAGTGGAATAAGTATCATGAACCATATAAAGATACCTTTCCCAGTTAAGAAATACTGAAGTTTATACTGCTAATCATGCTTTACCTGAACCTTACATTGAGAAAATACCTTTCCCAGTTAAGATAAAGGAACATTCTATGATAGCTAGTATGGTTAATGAAAATACAAATAAAGCTATTGAACCTGATAAACAATTGGATGATGAAACTATTATTGCAAATATGAAAGACTTAGTCACTAAACATGTGGAATATGGACACACTATCCTCTGTAAGGATGTCCCTAATATTGTTTCACAAAGTAGTGTTATGAGAGTTAGTGTCCCTGTGTTTTCTGTTAGGAAAAGCGATCATTGCTACCATGGTTCTTGTGATAGTTATATCATTAAATTTATGCATGATACTAAAATTTATTATGAGAGAGGGAATACTGTTCTTATGCATCTCAATAATATCAAGTTTCCTCGTTTTATGCTGAAGTTTTTATGTTGCACTTCTTTTTCCTTCCTATGCTAGTAGCCTCTGGTTTCAACAACTTGTTTGTTTACAAAATTCCCTTGCATAGGAAGTGGGTTAGACTTAAACATGTATATTTTTGCTTCTTAATGCTCTCTTTCACTTCATTTCATATTCTTATGTGAGCATCATTGAAATTATCATGCCCATCTTAATGGCTATAAAGAAAGAGCTTTTTGGGAGACAACCCAATTTATTTGTGTTCTCAGTTTGATTTTTTGTTTCTTTGAGTCTTGGAAGTTAATGTTTTAGCAATAACCTCTCCTTATCCTTTTTGTTTGGTTTTTGTTTCAAGATCAACCTCTAATGAGAGAGAAGTAAGATTTGGGGGAAATTGTTGTCCCGAAATAGATTTTTGTGCTTCACCGTAAAAATTCGTGAGGGATCTATGTACGTTAGATTGAGCTGTAATGTTTTGCACTTTTTGATTTGAGCAACAGAAGATTTTCGAAAAAATTGATCTTTACCTACTGGTCTGTTTTGAAAGATTTTGCCACACTTGCATTTGGTTCTTAAGTCAATTTCCTTTTTGAATTCTTTTTGGGTTCTCGGAAGGATTTGCTACAGTAGCTTATGATTTGATGGATTTCAGTTGAAATTGGACTTAAAAGGTTGATTACCTCACTCACACTAATGTTGCTAATGAGAAGGTTATTAGAGAAAATGGTGTAATAAGAAAGTGAAAGGTTTCATGACTCAAGCAATAAGTGTATGAAGATGAAGATATTGATGTTATTCAAGCGGTGACTCTGGAAGAATCTACTAAAGACCAAATTCAGAGACCTGCAGAGTCTGTTTTTGAATAGGTAACAGATCTGGTAAGAAAAGTTGCACGAAAATTCTGTCCAATTATATTTTTGCAGTTTTTATCCAACAAGGAAAGCTACGAAGCGAAGGAGGGACGGAAATGGAGCCAGGGTGGCTCACACCACCCCCTGGTGTGGGCCCCCTGGCCGCGCCAGCAGGTGGTGTGGCCACCTCGGCCTCCGTCTCTGACTCGTTTTCTCCCAGTACCTTCCTTTTGCTGTAAAACTTCGTAATATATAATCCCCCGGATCCCCCGAGGTTCGTATATCATGTTCTCGTTGTGTTTTCATTTCGATCTGTTTCTGACAGGTAGAGTCCTAGATTTGGAGCCACAATGTCTCCCTCTGGATGAGCCAAGGAAGATTCCTCAGCGGATATCATCAACCCATACATGAGAGAGTTGAAGATTCATCCCAAGGAGTTGTTGCTTGAAGATGGGGAGGTACGGATAAAAGAGGTTCAAGGCCCTAAAGGTGAAGGAAGTCTGGAGGACATGATGGAAGCACTGGAGCAAGAAGTCTTTAAGTATAATAAGATGGTGGAACACGAAGTGGATATCATCCATAAGATTTGTTCTGAACTCATCACCGAGCACCAAAAGGAGACTTTTGAGCTCAAGGATGAAGTCCTCTCACTCTGCCAAACAACCAACCAACTTCAAGCACAGCTCTACGACCTTCAAAATCAAAACTGTGAGTACGAGGTTAGGTTTAAACGCATAAGTGTTGCTGCAAGTTTCAGGATGTTGGAGACCATGATGTCCTTTGTTGATGGGGAGCCCTTACCTTGCAACTCGGACGATGACGAGAGAATACCACCACCACCGAAGGAGTAATTCGTCATCAGGTTGTGGCATCCCCTTGGTTTGTTCCAAGCTTGGGGGAGTGTCGTGGTATCATATCACTATCTTCTATCTTTTACCTTTTTAGTAGAGTCATATCATGAATAGAGAAGTTATCATGTAGGATGGTTTGCATTATGGAAGTGTCCCCTCTCTCGTTAGATATGTATCCCTTGGTGTGAGTTGCCGTTATGGATTATTAATGAGAAGTTCTATCGTTTACTCTTTTGCATATATTATTTTAGTTTTCAATTCATGGTTATATGATTGATCTTGTCATTAGTATTTGTATCACTTTGGGATCATTGAGTTAATTTAGTTGGTTTTGGCAAACCTGGCTCGTTCAGTAGCAACACTATTTTTGAGAGTTGAATGAAAAGATAAAAGTACTCTAAAGAAATATAATTTCATCATCTTTCTTTCTTTCTTGATTTTCTCATAAGTTTAGTATTCTCTAGTTAAGATCTTTTGTGCTTCCAAGGAAGATTGCATGTTTGTTTTTATCACTTGTATGTTTGTCTGTTTCCTTCAACTCTTATGCTTGATACTCAGCCTTGCTAGCCAAAAACCTATACTGAGAGGGAATTCTTCTCGTGCATCCAATCCTGAAACCAAAACCTATGCCATTTGTGTCCACCATACCTACCTATTAGCACCATTGCTATTCCAAGTAAATTCTTGTTTTATCTACCTTCCAAATTAAACTTGTTATGTGAAAATTAGTGATTAAAGCTCGCACGAACTTGATGGCACACTTTGCTTTCCTTTCCCTTAATAAACTTGAACCATTGTGCCCATCTATGTTGCGTATATGCTTGCGCTTTGTAAGTTGTGAATTAGTAGAACCATGCTGTCATGGGGAACGCTTTCCACATTGCACCGGTACTCTGTACCTAGTTGATATCATGTTCTTTTGTCTATGGATGTCGTCGGTGTAAAATGAAAGGGGAGCTTGTAAGTCCATCGAGTTATGTATGTGTGTTAGAGAAACGCCTGAGCCACCGGTCTAATCCATGCTGTCATGGTGGAAACCTGCAGTGTAACCATAATGAGCATCTAGGAAGCATTCTTCTTATAAAAAAGAGATAGAGAATGAGAAAAAGAGAAAAAGAAAAAAAGAAAAAAAGAGATGAGAAAATAGGAAAGAGAGAAAAAAGCACCATATTCCCATGGTAAATAAGAAGATTGCTGAGATGCTTGTTGTCTGCTTGCCTTGTCATTTTGATATGGGGATTCTTCCGTATCATCGGGCAAGGGGTACCCCGTTGGCGGTTCTCTATGATACACATATACTTACTATGATAAAACTTACCGGTGACTAAACTTGAGTAGCATGAGGAGTGACCCTCGTATTCAAGGGACATGAGATTTTCAACTTACAACTTGTCAAGCATATGCTCATATTTTATAAGGGCAATGAGAGCTGAAAGCTAATAAGTACCATAATTTTTGGAAGCTCTTTATGAAACTTGAAATCCCTGCTTCCCTCTGCGAAGGGTCTATCTTTTACTTTTTAGTTGAGTCAGTAAACCTATTCCCTTCTATCTCAGCAAGTATTTTGAGTTGTTGTGTTTCATTCATTCATATGATGATTTATTCAATCATGTTTCTTAGGTTCCTTGTTTTGCACTTTGATCTTATCTTAATGTCTACTACTTTGAAAGCTACCATTGAAAATCAGTTATTTGTGAACTCCAGCAAATTATCAACTATTCTTCGACCAAGAGCTAACTTTGCCATTGCCAATTATGATTTACTTTATGTATCTTTATTGTGTTTCCTTTACTTATTGCAAGTTAAGTTATATAATAGTGAGTTGTCTTCTATTATGACTTATGTATTGATGAATGTGATGCTTCTTGTCCGTATTCTTTTATCGACTCTTCACTCCATAAACCTGAGGTCATGTTTATTGAGCTCAGTTTTCGCTTGGCGACAAGCGAAGTCTAAGCCTAGGGGGAGTTGATACGTCCATTTTGCATCACTATTCAATATCATAATTTACTATTATTCATTGATATATTTCATATTAAGAGATGATACTTATGTTATTTCATCTGTTTTCGCATGGTTGATGACTTTTGGAGCATGGACCGCTGTAGTCAGGATTCTGATGGAAAAGGTGCCCTTTGGAGGAAAAATTCGCGAAGATCAGAAAATCCGGGAAAATACATGGAAAATTCTATTTTTCCAGAAGACGAAGGAAGCCAGAAGGGGAAGCGGAGATGGGCCATAGGGGCCCACACCACCCCTTGGCGTGGGCCACCCTAGGCTGCGCCACCAGGTGGTGTGGCTGCCCTGGTCCACCCCTGGCTCTCCCCTCTAGCGTATATTTTCCTCCCGAAAACCCTAAGACTCAGGGAGCAACCACAGAAAGATTCCACCGCCTCTGCGGGGCGGAAAACACCGAGGGAGAAAGATCTCTCCAGCAGACAGTATTCTACCGGGGAATTCCTTCCCGGAGAGGGGAGATCATCGCCATCAACACCACCATCAAGCTGGACTTCATCGAGATCATCATCATCACCATCATCATCTCCACCAGCACCATCATCACCACTTCATACCATTGTAACAATTGGGTTGAATCTTGCATAGTTCTTAGGGGAAACTCTCCCTGTGTTGATTACTCTTTGTAGTTGATGTTATTGAGTGAACCGTTGAATTCTTGTTTATGTTCAGATTGTTATACATCATTATTTCATCTCTGATCATGATCCATATGATGTCTTGTGAGTAGTTCGTTTTGTTCTTGAGGACATGGGAGAAGTCATGTTAGTAGTGGAATTGTGTTGAGAAAGATTCAATGGTTTGATATTTAAGTTGTGGTGTACTTCTTCTAGTGGTGTCATGCGAACGTCGACTACATGACACTTCACCTATATGGGCCTAGGGGAATGCATTGTGTATTTGGCTACTAATCGTAGGGGTTGCCGGAGTGACAGAAACCTGAACACCCGTTAGGAAACCATTGCACAAGGGACGTCAGGGTCTTAGAGTTTAAAGTTGTGGTTAGGTTTATACCTTAATTACTTTCTTGTACTTGCGGATGCTTGCAAGGGGTATAATCACAAGTATGTATTAGTCCTCGGAAGGTCGGTACATTAGCACAGGTTCACCCACGCAACACTTAGTAAACTAAAGAAGATTAATCAACTATATGAAGCAAAAGCACTTGACGATATTCCCATGTGTCCTCGAGAACGTTTGGTCAACTTAAGTAATACAACCGGCTTGTCCTTTGCTAAAGAAAGGATTGGGCCACTTGCTGCATTTATTCTTGTTGTCTTTTCTTTACTCGTACTTTATTTACCTGCATTATAAAAAAACCCTAAAAACCCGTTTGCTAAGTATTTACAGAGAATTCCTGCTCCAAGCCACTAGCCAACACCTTCTGCTTTTTGTTGGGTTCAACACTCTTACTTATCAAAAATACTATGATACACCCCCTATACTTGTGGGTCATCATCGTCCGGGCACAATGACGTGAGGTGGATGAGGGGAGAGGGGGCTGCGGAGTAGACATGCTCACTCACGAGCTCTATGATATTACTAGTAGGATATAGGGGAGTGGAAATAATAGTAATATAAGTGAAAATGTAAGCACGGACAATCATGTCGCGGAACACCCTACTCACGGATCGCTCTTACTAAGAACCATCTTATTCGTCCATGCGCCCCAATCGAATGGTCTGCAACAATTTGATCGGACAACTAGTTCTTTAGGGGGAGCTTCTAGAAGACGCGATCTTACGTGGTTTAGTGGAAAGAACACACATGCAAAGACTCTAGTGGATCCATATGTGGTTTTTGGAAAGAACACACATGAAATGACTCTAGTGGATCCATATGTGGTTTGTGGAAAAGCACACACATGCAGTGACATTGGTTGATCCATATGTACTTTCTGAAAAGAACAGACATGTAATGACATTGGTTGATCCATATGTGGTTTGTGGAAAGAACACACATGCAATGACTCTGGTGGGTCCATATGTGGTTTGTGAAAAGAACACACATGCAATGACTCTAGTGGATCCATATGTGGTTTGTGGAAAGAACACACGTGCAATGACTATAGTGGATCCATATGTGGTTTGTGGAAAGAACATACATGCAATGAATCTTGTGGATCCATGTGTGGTTTGTGGAAAAGAACACACATGCAATGACATTGGTTGATCCATGTGTGGTTTGTGAAAAGAACACACATGAAATGGGATTGGTGGATCCATATGTGGTTTGTGGAAAGAACACACATGCAATGACATTGGTGGATCCATATTTGGTTTATGAAAAGAACACACATGCAATGACATTGGTTGATCCATATGTGGTTTGTGAAAGTAACACACATGCAATGACTCTAGTGGATCCATATGTGGTTTGTGGAAAGAACACACATGCAATGACTCTAGTGGATCCATATGTGGTTTGTGAAAAGAACACACATGCAATGACCTTGGTGGATCCATATGTGGTTTGTGGAAAGAACACACATGCAATGACATTTGTTAATACATATGTGGTTTGTGAAAAGAACACACATGCAATTACTCTAGTGGATACATATGTGGTTTGTGGAAGAACACACATGCAATGGCATTGGTGGATCCATGTGTGGTTCATTACAGGAACACACATGAAATGACATTGGTTGATCCATATGTGGTTTGTGACGATAACACACATGCAATGCCATTGGTTGATCCACGTGGTTTGTGGAAAAGAACACACATGCAATGACATTGGTGGATCCATATGTGGTTTGTGGAAAGAACACACATGCAATGGCATTGGTTGATCCATATGTGGGTTGTGAAAAGAACACACATGCAATGACTCTAGTGCTGGTTTTAGTATAAGAACACACATGCAATGACTCTAGTGGGTCCATATGTGGTTTGTGAAAAGATCACACATGCAATGATTCTTGTGGATCCATATGTGGTTCATGAAAAGAACACACATGCAATGACATTGGTCGATCCATATGTGGTTTGTGAAAGGAACACACATGCAATGACTCTAGTGGATCCATATGTGGTTTATGTAAGGAACACACATGCAACGACTCTAGTGGATCCATATGTGGTTTGTGGAAAATAACACACATGCAATTACTCTAGTGGGTACATATGTGGTTTGTGGAAAGAACACACATGCAATGGCATTGGTGGATCCATATGTGGTTCATGACAGGAACACACATGCAATGACATTGGTTCATCCATATGTGGTTTGTGACAATAACACACATGCAATGTCGTTGGTTGATCCATGTGGTTTGTGGAAAAGAACACACATGCAATGACATTGGTGGATCCATATGTGGTTCATGGAAAGAACACACATGCAATGACATTGGTTGATCCATATGTGGGTTGTGAAAAGAACACACATGCAATTAATCTAGTGGATACATATGTGTTTTGTGGAAAGAACACACATGCAATGATCACTGGTGGATCCATATGTGGTTCATGACAGGAACACACATGCAATGACATTGGTTGATCCATATGTGGTTTGTTACAATAACACACATGAAATGCCATTGGTTGATCCATGTGGTTTGTGGAAAAGAACAAACATGCAATGAACTCTAGTGTATCTATCTTGGCATAATTTGATGTATGCCATGATGTATTTCATTGTAAAAGACATTCACTTTCCATTTTTATACTACTCAGCTTTGCCCTTGGTTTTTTGATACTACTCAGTTTTTCCCCCTCTCTCTCTTTCGTAGAAGCCCAAACCTATGTCCACTCTGTCTGCTATGCCCTGATTGGTTGTCATAGTTGTCACGCAGATCGTGCGCACCAACCATTGATCTTTTGTGATCCAACGAGGCTCGTTGCACATGTCGTGCCCGTCACAGGACAGCGCGAGACAGCACAGACGTCTCCCTCAGCGAGACTTCTACAAGAAGGAACACGATGCCGTCCATGGAAAAAGTCATTGAGTGGTCATGTCATGTTTAATCTAGTGTACAAAGGCTAGAAGTCTACTACATGGCAACTGGTCATCCACGACCCACGGGCTATAGCATTTTTACTATGCAGCGCGCCTGCACTCTCACTTCCGACAGGCCCCCACCACACAAACCTTCCACGCGGCAGCCGCAGCCAGAAGAGCTGCCTACCGGGGCCCTCAAGGAGGCCTAAACGTCCCCGCATTAAAAACCCAGCCTATCGGGTCCTCCATTCACACTCACCCACTCCTCTCTCTTCCCTATCTAGCAAAACCCCACAATCTTGAACATATAGGCACGAACCTTCTCCATGAAACCAGTGCGTGGGGGTGAGTGTGCGGGCATCGCTGCCGGGGTGGTGCTTCATGCGGCAGATCTGGAGGAGTATCACGCATCACAAGGCGAGGAGGACGTGCAGTTCAACCCCTTGGGCTCGCCGGTGCTGACGACTTCGGAGGCCCCGATGAGGGCGTGGAGTTTGACGAACACGCTCCGCTCGTGTACCCGGAGGTACATCTATTTCTACATGTTTCATATTTTCTACTCGAGCTTAATATATCATGGCTTCATAAAAAATCTAGTCCTAATGATTAGATGCAACGTACGAACCGGTGCATGGAGAGATCTAGTCTGTTCTGAATGAATCCACATTATTTATTTATTAATAAGTTATCAAGAACACAAACCACAATAATTTAGGAGCAAGCTAGGGAGACGGTCGTAATGAACTGCTGAACCTGTATAGACATGTTATTGCATTGAAAGTAACTCGGAATGGTGGAAGGAATATATATTTATTATTTTGCTCAATTCGGTTTGCATTTCATACATTACAGGTAGATTCAAGTGAGATGGACTTTGACAAGGAGAACATGGACAACAAGAGCCGCCATGTCATGAAGAAGCTCAAGAGCGGGATAATCCCTTTCCGCACTTGACTTGGGGAGCTCAGGTGCCCTTTCTGTAAGAAAGGAGTCAACCCGAGGATTGCCAGCTTGATTCCACATGCGGTTGGCATCGGTAAAAGCCCGGCTAGTAAACACAAGTCGGCGACCAAGGCTAAGCACGCTGCTTATGGAAAATTCCTTAGGGAGTATGTCAAGACCGGCCTAGTGTCCCCTTACATAGGAATCAACAACTTCTAGCCCACCAACCCGTCACTGTGCTGGCCCGGCCACTAATAATATTTAGTTCTTACTGTTTCTAGACCCTTAAACTATGGGGTTTTCTATTTTCGTACCCTTCAAATTATATTCAGTTCATCTATTTATGGAGTTAAAGTTTCGGTGGCATACTCGTTATTTTGCATGGATAGAGGGGTGCCCCTATAGATAAAAGGGTTATCATGTCTGCTAGATCACAGAGGATCAACGGTTGGTGGGCACAATCCGTGTGACAATTGTCTCGACCAATCAGAGCATAGCAGTGAAGATGAGCACAGGTGCGAGAGATGGATACAAAGAGAGGGGAAATCCGAGTAGCACTTAAGAACCAAGGGCAAAACTGAGTAGAACTTAAAAAACAAGGGCAAAACTGAGTAGAACTTAAAAACCAAGGGCAAGACTGACAAAGGGATTCAAATAGAAAAAATAAAATGATTTAAAAAATGGAACCAAACTGATAGTGTTACGCTTGAGGGAAAATCTGAGTACAACTGAATCGCCAGGGTTAGACAAGAGGGAAAAAACGTAACTCACGGTACGCGTGTGCGGTGCACGGGGCGGTAGCGGAGACGTGTGGCCATGCACGGTGCAGTAGCATACACGGTGCACGGTAGTGCACCGAAACGTTGCTTCCCTTCTCCTTTAATAGAGGCCTCCCCACTCTCACTCATCACGCACTCGCTCACTCAACCGTCTCCACTGTCCCATCACCTTCTGCAAACCCCCAAGAAAACCCCAACCACGCCGGTGAAGGAGATGAACGGTGCGGTGGCCATCGGTGCCTCCAAGTCTGCCAGCGAGGAGGCCCCCGTCCCCGTACAGTCCCCCATCCCCGTCCCCGACCCCGCATTCGCCGTAGCCACTGGCGAGGAGGACCCCGCCGGTCTCGGACAGATCCTGCTCGGCTGGGACCCCTACAAGGAGGTTATATACATAAGGCCGGAGAACCCCTACGACACCAGCATCGCCGACCCATGGTCGGAGGTAACCATGGTATTCTCCTCTTCCCTTGTTCTTCCCTAGTTCCCATCGTTGGATGCTAGATCGTATGTTATTAGGGCTCGGTTGTTCGTATTTTTATAGTAGATAATCCTCTTGTGTTAGATCTCGATTTTCGATGAATCCCCCTGTTCGTAGTTGGGATCAGTATTTGATTTGGTTTGAGATTTGGGGAATAATCAGGAGATCTCAATCAGTTAATTTATGCAAATAATCAATCCTGATAATCAAAGTATCTCAATCAAGTCCTTATTGCACTCTACTGTTTTTTCCAACAGGAGGATAGCAGCGACTTCCGTAGCGATGACGAGTCCAAGGACACCAAGACGCGTCATGTGATGAGGAGGCTAAAGTCCGGCTAGTACAACAACTTCTTCGCTAGCGACGTGTAGAGGTGCCCCTTCAGCTCCACCAGGGGGCTCCACGCCACGGACTTCAACTCCCTCGTGAAGCATGTCGAGGACGTGAGGACCTACGGCAAGTCCGTGAACATCCACGGCTTCATAGCCAAGCACCAGGTGCTCGGTCTTCACCTCTGCAACCTCCAGAAGGTGGCTATCGAGGAGGGTCGCATGCCCCCGATCAAACCCAAGGCTCCCAAGGTCAAGGGACTGGGCAGCAAGAAGTGGAGGAGGTGCCAGACGGAGGAGGCGGAGGCCCTCCTGGCAGAGGCCACGAGGGGCCACTGATCAAATACTGCTGCTATAAAGCAGCTTCTTTTGTATTGTCTGTGTTGAACTTGTCAGCTGTTGTTGCTGAGCAGCCTAATTGTCGAACCTCGTTAAGTACCATACTATATAACCTATATTAGCTACTTTATCTACATCTGCTCTGTTTTATGAATTTATTTATGGTGCTAGTTAGTTTTACTGCTCCAGATTTGCTACCAGATTGCGGAAAACGAGGGCAAAAGGAATAATGAATGAAGAGAGAAGCTGATGTAGATTCGCTACCTTTTTGGGCAAAAAAAACATAACTATTAGCGAGAGAGGGGAAAAGGCGCTCTTAAAAAGGCCAAATAACAAAAAAAACTTCCAATTTAGACGTCAGGGCACACGTAACGGCCAAGCCTTTGACCAGATGGCACCCCCCTCCGAGCGTGAGGGCTTAGGAATGGAGGGAGGGCAAAAGTAAGGACAAACTAAGGGAGCCACAATGTTGCTATAGCTAAATCTGACAAAAAGTTGAATTTGGCTTTACCATGCTATTTGGCTAGAGCTCCACAATGTAGCTATTCTAAATTCCTGCACCATTCGGTCCCACCGCTGACAAGAATAGCCTTATTTTTTTGTCTAAAGATATGAGAGCAGAGGACACAGGTCACACACAATTTGGCTAATCAATTTGGAACCACATTTGGCATCAGAGCACCCTCTTGCTCCGGTTCCCTCTTTTGCTCAATTTTGAACCACCTCCACAGTGTAGGGAACTAGTTCCAAAAGCCAAAAAGTAAATATGGAACCACTTTTGCTGGGGAAATAGAAATCCCTAAACTATGTGGTGTGTTGAAACCTCATGCTTTTCCACCAACACGTGTGTTGCAAAGTTGCTTGATCATGCATGCTTACACAAGTGGCCTACACAGAAACTTATAGAAGCATGGGCAAACGAGCTTCAATTTGGCAAATTCTGGACAAAATCACCAAATTAAAGAAATGAAATTGCAAGCTTTGCACAATCGGCAGGCCTGAGCGGCTGGGCGGCTTCCCCGGGGTGCAGGGATGCTAGGTCCCTATCTATGCTTACACTTCTTAAACTTGTTGGGAATAATAGTTGTACACTTTCTTCTATCCTGTCACGTTACATCGTGTCAGCACTGCGCACCCGCTGCGGATCGGCAACGGACGGTGGTCTACGTGACCGGTCTCTGCCACGCCAAAGCCACGTCGCACACCCGTCCCATCGCCTACCGGGACAGTCGCCGAATTTAATCGCTAGGATTGGAAACCAATGGTGCTCGCCCGGTTAAACTTGCTTCTGCTTGGGTATGACCAGAATATTGGTAAACGCAATTTAAGCATCGCCTTCCATCTCCACAACACAACACTATACAAAAATCCCCAACTCCTTCCTTCCGCCACTGCCGCGGCCACCGCAAGAACCATTGACGCTGCCGCAGGCACTGCCTCCACCGGGTCATACCACCGCAACAGATCACTCCACTGCCACGCCCAGTCCTAGCCACCGCTACCGACCCTAGGCCATCGCCGCTGCATTAGCTGCTGCCATGGACGTAGAGTACAACGTGTTCAGCAACGGGAGCGACTTCACCGATGAGTACACCGTCACCGCCAATGGCACCACCAAGCTGACGGTCGTCCACACAAATGCATCAGCGGAGGTCACCAAGGTCATCGCAATGTACGAGCGGTGGCTACAGGAGCCGATGGATAGGTACAAGATCGTCGGCCTTGACCTCGAGTATACCGAAGATAGGAAGAGGGCGACGCTTTTGCAGTTGTCCATGCGCAACCACTGCCTCCTATACCACGTATGTAGGGCCAAATATGTATGCCCAGAGCTTTGCGAGTTCCTACACAGGAGGGAGATCTACTTCTCTAGCGTCGACATCAAGAACGACACTCCGAAGCTAGAGCGGGATCTCCTCATTCATGCCATCAATCACGTCGATCTCCAACATTTGTGGACGTACCGGATGGCGATACGGGGAAAGCCCGCATGGCTAGACTCACTACCGACATCATCGACCGCGAGTACGTCGACATGAAAGTCGAGTTCCCGAAGCACTGGCACGAGCGATGGGAATGGAGGCACCTGAATTACGATGCGATCAAGTACGCAGCCAGGGACGCATATGTCTGCTACGAGATGCTCAACAGGATCTGGTGGGTGGGTGAGTGTGTTGTTTACCACTACTAGTTTCGCATTTCGTTCCTAGTTTTATCTCGCCTGTATTTTCTAAGCATTCTGTGTGTAAGAACCGAGCTCATATGATCCCTGTGCTATTAGGTAGTTAACCTGTATGAATTACATTTCCCCCTTTTGTATGCTCAACATTCATACTTTCAAATTATGTCTGTGTCATTTGCATGCAGCAGAATCTAGGACTGACATGCATAAGGTGTGATACAGTCATAAGTCATAACCAAACCCAGATTATAGTGAAGGATACAGTCATAACCAAACCCAGATTATAGTTCGACAAAGGTAATACACAACAGTTCGTAATTCTTCACATAGTGTACTTCTGAAATAACATGTTTTCATAAACATAACAATCCCCATACAAACACAACAATCATGCACTAAAAGTCTACATCCCAGCCTATTGGAGAAGGCAACCGATCCCAGGATGCCTTCAGTCGCTTGCCCCGGCTTATAGATTCATCTACACTCTGGCATCTAGGGCAAACAACCTGCCTTGGTGGTGGTTCAATGATGCGATGCCTGGAATGAGATTTTACAATCTAGCGGTATAGCTCGTGGCTAACATACCCGTCAACTGCAGCGTTCTTTAGATTAGGTTCAGAAAGTGGCTTATCCTCCCAATAATCGTGCCCTAAATGCCTCCACGAACATCTCGGCAATTTGCCCTTCATGTCAGCGTACCACGGGTCAATGAGTTCGGAGGCAAGATCGGCCATTCCGGTCCTACCGCCCTTCGTCCCTAGGATCCAGTAAATTTTCTGGATGTCCACTTTGCACTCCTTTGGGATTTTAATGTTGACAGTTGGGCTTTCAAGCAGTTTAGTGTCATTCCTGATGTCAACACTAGTAAATGTTATGTGCTGGTTCACGAGAAAGTCATGAAACAGATCCCTAATCCTTTCGCCCCACCTGCATGAAAATGAATTCATACAAATAATATAGCAATAATCTTTGCAAATAGACGGTTTAGGAACAAAAAGACAGCAAAGTCTACCAGATCACATCAACCCGCATCACGCAAAAAGGCTGGTATATGAGGACGTGCCCCTTCATGGAGAGTTGCACCACGGCGATCCTACGGTGATCGCGACTATACTCGAGGTCGAGACCTACGAACCTATTTTCTTTGAACCGTAGCCAACTCGTGTAATTATTCAGAGTGTTCCTCACCATCCGAGGGTCGGTGGTGTAGACGACATTGATCTTCTTCCCGCCATGTACTTCTATGTCGAAATACGCAGTCGCTTGCCTGCCATTGTTTCGGACATCCAAAAAGTCCATGACTACATGCAAGAGGGAAAGGATACGGAGGAAGAGGGTGATGCCGTGGCCGAGGAAATGGATGAGGCCGTGGAGGAGGAAATGAGATGGAGAAGTGAAAGATTGAAACCTCCCTTACTAATATCTGGAATGGTGCACGACCGTTCGTAGTAGGGTGAAGGTGGAGAAAAACGGCGGTTTTACATGTCGATGCTAGCACTGCCTAAAATTTGTTATGCGCCACTTGCATGCGGTGGAATTGAGGTCTGCCATGCACGATCCAAGTCAAACGTAGTCACGTTTGCACGTGCCGACCTTCACTCACTGATAGGCGGGCCGCACATTTATCTCTCTTATGATTTATTTTTTCACTTCCTCTAGACGGTTCTGGTGCGCGCCCTCAATAATTACGCCCCCTTCCTTGTCTTCCACGTGGACGAGAACCGGCGGCGGTGGCGGTTCCTCATTGGGTCACTCCCTACTCGAACAACTTCCCGCATCCCTGATTCCATCCCCTCTCGAATCCATCCGCCTCCTTATCACAACGCCTCCATTAATCTACCGGATTCCAGACTCCATTTGCCACTATGGGTAGATCTTGGGGTAGCAGCAAGCTGAAGCAAAAGGCATGCGACAATGACGCGGATGGCTAGGGCGACCGGCACCACGAGGATTGGGGATGGCCGAACCTCAGCACCACAAACGTGCACATGATCTCCACGGGGTTGGACATCATCTCTGTCGGACGCCTCGCTCGCTGCATCCCTGGCTACCACTTCATGATGCGGGACATGGACGAACAACCGTTCGGCACGCCAGGCCTTATTTACCCCGACACCAGCAAATGGCCAAACAGCCGCGATGGCCACGTAAGTTCCAGTATCTTGCTTATTGGTTCAGTCATATCGTTGATTCATATGTGCTGAACTTTCATCGGAATCCTATGTTCCTTTTGTCGAACGTGTTGCGTGAACACGCGGTTTGAACAAATTGAACCATTTAAGACTATTATGTACAGCGGAAGCTCTGCTCGTACCAGATATTCTGGTATTTTCATAGTGACATAGTCTTACTTTAGGTGATAGACGAGTTGTCAATTTCGATTTGCAATGGAATGCCTGCTAGGTGATATTTTGTTTCCTAAAATAAAAACAAACAGATTAGACGATTTAAGGCTGTTATTCCCCGAGCTGTTTATGATCATCGTTAGGAGTTTGTTCTAGGGGGCTCTGCTCCTACTCCATATATTGGGTATCTTCGTAGTGACACATGCACAATTTAGGCGATATCTGAGGAGACACTCGTATTTAGGCGATATTTTGGGTACTCCCTCCGACCCATATTAGTTGACTTGGATTCATCTAGATACAGATGTATATAGTCAAGTTTTAGTGTTAGATACATCCATATCTAGACAAATCCAAGTCAACTATATGGGTCAGAGGGAGTACTTTCATCTGAAGGTCCAGTTGTCAAATTGTATTTGCAATGGAATCCATGCTACGTGATTGTACCAACTAACAACAAACTCTGCAGAATATTCATGCAAAACTGATGCTGCTGGATAAGTGGTCGGAATCAGTAGTGGTGAATATCAAGGAAGAAGAAGAGATGGAAATGGGAGATAACCAGAACTGGGTGGGTGGCAACGGCGAGTGGCTGGTCCTTTTATCCCAGGATGGGAGTACTTGGACTCTAAAAAATGGCTACAGATCGTTGATATTTATATTGCCATCTTTGGAGGGTATCGGCATTACTGCATTCAACAACGGGTGGCCGCCGTCCGTTTGTGAATTCGCTTACAGGTTCAACATGGTAGAACTTGAGCTCTTGAAGGTACAACTCCCACATAGACCACGGGAGGTGTGGAAGACCTGGGAGTACGACCTCTTAGCGGTGTTCGACAAGGCAATTACATTCATTAGATGCCCAGAAGACAAGGAATCGATAGTCTTGCACAACGACTTCCTCCAGCCGGAGAAGTATGTTGACGCTGTCTTCACTTCCAGCTACCATTCGAACAAACCGCAATGCATTTACGCGGTCACTGAACCTAGCGGCGACGTGCGTGTTTGGGAGCCGTCCTTCTGGGGTGAGTCATGGCGTCATATAGCATGTAAAATCCCATTCAAAATTCTGCTTACTGACTATAAGTAACATGCAGGTACCACGCAGCCCTGCACATCATTCCAGCTCCGATGATCGAAGATGCAGTAGCATATGCTAAACTAGGGACACGGCGCTAGTTCCTGGAACCTCTCGGAGGCGACACGAAATAGGATGTTGAACTCATGTGGATTCATAAGGGGAGCACTAAACTTTGTTGGTGATACAATAGAACATATGGGGACACAACTTTCTTCATACTCATCGTTGCGATGTCACTTTTTCTCGAGGTCTGCATGCCCATCCAAAGACCCAGTGGAGCAAGTCTGGAGCAGTGTCAACAATCTGAAGGGACAATCTGTGTTTCTTGGGATCAACTACCCTTTCTTTGTCAGAGCCCCTGGAGTTGTTGAACCTGTAATTGCTCAAGCAAGCCTAGCTCCTGATGCTGCTGCTGCTACTGCTGGTGGTGGAGCCGACGAAGAACTAGCCACTGCTGCTCCTGGTGAAGCTGTCGAAATACTTGGTGATGCTGCTGCTGGTGAAGCTGACAAAATACTTGCTAATGCTGCTGCTGGTGAAGCTGACGAAATACCTGCTAAGGCTGCTGCTAGTGAAGCTGACGAAATACCTGCTCAGGCTGCTGCTGGAGTCCAGGAAGAACATGCTGGTCTTGTTGCTGAGGTGCTAGCACTTCCAGTGTTGATAGCAGACTGTGTGTTTGCTACACACTCACGCGCCTATCATGTTGACACTCCAGATCCGACCTGGAGCCATATCCACGTCGAGGGGAGGTGGCCTACAGTTGGCTCATCAGTAGGGTCGTACAATTTTATGGAGAATGACAGACGGCCAAACGCAGCATTCTGGTTCGTTCCGACGATACCACCAGCTCCAGGGACCTAGTGCTCATACTGGAAGATCTGATGAACCATTTGTCTTTATCTTTATCTTTAGTTACGCTTATTTGTGTAAAGACTAAGTTGTGCTTATTTGTGTAAGACTAAGTTAGGCCTAACTGCGTAATATTCAGTGAAGCCCAACTTTTCTTTCCACGCCCATAACAGCAGAATTGAAGCATAGAACAAACAAAGGTAATGTGCATACTAGGCATTTTTGCTCAGGATAACAACCACTTCAAGTAAATGATACATGGTGTACGCATTTGAATGCTTCACTATAATGTGCCACCTATTGATGATTGATGACATGGATCTAGCTTTTCTACGTATATTTGCATTGAATCGCTCATTGATTTGTTCACATATTTTTTGGCAATGGCTGATGAACTCCACTCTCTTGGTAACATGCTTCGTCAGCGAGCACTTGTTGATGCAATGCAAAGTACAGAACATGGTCGTCATCGTCATTCCATTTAGGTTCTCTATGTTTCGTCATCACGGAGCTACTAATTTCAAATCAAAATCTAGTAAACAACATATGTGTACATTGTTAGAGTATGCTACGGACACGGTACATACATGTTTTTCTACAATCACAAGAAGAAAACTTGATGCATTTTCACCTTGTTGGCGTTGTGCCGAACTGGGTGGATGTGGCTTTGGGGTTCGAAGAGGAAGGCGTCGTGGCTGGTGCGTGTGTGACCATGACGACGGTGATCTCGGATTCTGGAGGAGGACAACATGATTGAGCATGGTCGGCATGGTGACAAATCTCACCCGGGAATGAATTCTCGTCCCCGCGTCGTGCCATGGGTGTGCCCATGGTGAGGGCGAGCTCTGATTCGGGGGGAGGAGAGAAGGGCCGAGCAGGTTCGTCCAAGTCCTAGCTCCGCGCCATGGCCACGACCACAGATTGCCGCCCCGGAGGAAGAAGAAGATGCGTAAAGGATGCATGCGCCAATGCTGCAAGCCTACATGGCAACCTACATGACAACCACGACGATAACGAAATAACAGCGAAAGCTGACAAGGGGGCCCAACGGCGAAAAAGACCCTCTGAGTATTTGGCACGCCAACTTCAGGCAACGCAACTGATTTTAAGCAACTTGCATACCGCGTTGCCTGGGCGCCCCAACTTTCGGGCCACAAAATGATATTCTCCCACACCACCCCCTGGCGTGGGCCACCCTAGGCCGCGTCACCAGGTGGTGTGGCCACCCCGGCCCACCTCTAGCTCTACTCTTTGGCGTATATTATGCCCACGAAACCATAAGACTCGAGGAGCAACCACAGAAAGATTTTGCTGCCTCTGCGGGCAGAAAACTACAGAGAGAGAAAGAGCTCTCCGGCAGGCAGAAATCTGCCAGGGAAATTCCTTCCCGTAGAGGGGAGATAGTCACCATCAACACCACCATCAAGCTGGACTTCAGCGGGATCATCATCATCATCATCACCACCATCATCTCCACCAGCACCATCATCACCACTTTGTACCGCTGTAACAATTGGGTTGAATCTTGCATAGTTCTTAGGGGAAACTCTCTCGGTGTTGATTACTTGTTGTAGTTGATGATATTGAGTGGAACCATTGAATTATTATCTAGGTTCAGATTGTTACTTATCATTATTTCATCTCTGATCTTGATCCATATGATGTCTTGTGAGTAGTTCGTTTAGTTCTTGAGGACATGGGAGAAGTCATGTTGTTAGTAGTGGAATTGTGTTGAGAAAGATTCAATGGTTTGATATTTAAGTTGTGGTGTTATTCTTCTAGTGGTGTCATGTGAACGTCGACTACATGATACTTCACCTTTATGGGCCTAGGGGAATGCATTATGTATTTGGCTACTACTCGTAGGGGTTGCCAGAGTGACAAAAACCTGAACCCCTATTAGGAAACCTTTGCACAATGGATTGTAGGATCTTAGAGTTTAAAGTTGTGGTTAGGTTTCTATCTTAATTACTTTCTTGTACTTGCGGATGCTTGCAAGGGGTATAATCACAAGTATGTATTATTCCTAGGAAGGTTAGTACATTAGCACAGGTTCACCCACACAACACTTATCTAACTAAAGAAGATTATTCAACTATATGAAGCGGAAGCACTTGACGATATTCCCGTGTGTCCTCGAGAACGTTTGGTCATCTTAAGTAATACAACTGGCTTGTCCTTTGCTAAAGAAAAGGATTGGGCCACTTGCTGCATTTATTATTATTGTCTTTTATTTACTCGTACATTATTTATCTGCATTATCAAAAACCCCTATTAATCTGTTGCTAAGTATTTACAGAGAATTCCTGCTCCAAGCCACTCGTCAACACCTTCTGCTCCTCGTTGGGTTTGACACTCTTACTTATCAAAAATATTGCGATACACCCCCTATAATTGTGGGTCATCAGTCGGTCACATCATTCATGCGACTCTTTCTCGATCTTTCGACCATTCATGTTCTGAGGCCATGTCTAGACATGCTAGGCTCGCCAACTCAACCTTAGTGTATTCGTTGTGCAACATGTCTTACACCCACTGTATGCGAACGTAGATATGTCTGACACACAATCATCACGGTGCTGCCTCATACCAAAGAACTTTCTTGGTGGTGCACACTAAGGGGGAACACAATAATTGGTTATTTTAACAGGGATCATCTTATTAGGCTACCGTCGAGTATCTAATACTAGCACACAATAATATATGCAAATAAACACATTGAATGTAAATGCGATGCGATATGGTCCTTCACATCGTGATATCCATCCAGCGTCACCGGATTCCGGCGCCAGGGTTTTGGCGCCGTAGACACCAGGGTACCGATGTCTTTCCGGCGTGGTAGTCTGTCACCTCCATGACTATCTACTACTACTTCGTAACATAAGGTAATCACTTTACCTTTGCCATAACCATACCACAAAGCAACGCCCCTGCAAAACAAAGTTAGATGCCTCTACTTTATCTCTGTATGTTTTAAGTGGCTGAATGGGCTTTCGTACAAGAACCGTTCTTACCTATGAACTTTCACCACAACGCTGATCAAGTAGTTGTCTATACTATACCCCTTTCGGGGCCCTCCGTTGCAAATGGCATACCAACTAATGCGAGAGAGACCGACACCTCCCAAAGCCACTTTATACGGTACAAGTCGTATGTCAAGCGTGGACCAGTCTCGCGAATGAACGCGTAAATTCGGTTGGGGCCGCTTCATCAAGCATTACTTCGGTATACACAAGTACACGTGGGAGGGTAACAACTAACAGATCAACACCCACTCGCTACATCTCATGTGTTCTACCCGTACTAGCAATAAAGTAATCACTTTACCTTTGCCACAACCATATCACAAAGCAACGTCCCCTGCAAAACAAAGTTAGACGCCTCTACTTTATATTTGCATGTTTTACGTGGCAGAATGTGCTTTTGCATAAGAACCCTTCTTACCTATGAACTTTCACCACAACGCTGATCAAGTAGGTTTCTATACTATACCCCTTTCGGGGCCCTCCATTGCAAATGGCATACCAACTAATGCGAGAGAGACAAACACCCCCCCAAAGCCACTTTTTACGGTACATGCCATATGTCAAGCATGGACCAGTCTCGCGAATGAACACATAAAGTCTGTTGGGGGCCGCTTCATCAAGCATTACTGTGGTATACACAAGTACACGTGGGAAGGTAACAACTAAAAGATCAACACCCACACGCTACATCTCGTGTGTTCTACCCATACAAGCAATACTACGCATAGATCTAGCTCTGATACCAATGTAGGGGTTCGCGTATGAAAACAATAAAATTTTATCCTACACCCCTGAACCCTTGATGGTGCCAGGACCTATCTATTAGTAATGCAGTAACGGGAGGGGATTTTCGTGAACTTACCCTTGAAGATCGAAAAGCATTGTCAATGCTCAGGAGAGCGTGGTTGATGTAGACGAGCCGAAGCCGACCTCAAGGTCGTGATGAAGTCCTTGTGCTCCTGCAGCTCCAATGACTTGAGTGCCTCCAGTGTGACACCTCGCGGGGAGTTACATGCATACGGTGCCTGGTGATGACTCTCGCTTTCCCGATCCAGCAATAGTAGCGGAAGTAGAGCTCTTGGATCTGAATCCCGTAGCGCGACGGCGCTCCACGGTGAAGATGTTTCTCGTTTGCACAGTCCAAACTTGGGACCACGGTCACGGGAGAGAGAGAGAGAATCAATTGGAGGTCTCCCCAAAAGTGAGGAAACCTTTATTGAATATTGTATTGTCTATTTTGTGGTCAAAATACCCCACTATATATAGGAGGAGGGGAGGTACTACCTCCCTCAAAGTCCTGGGTTGGGACTAAAGGAGGGGGAGAGGGGGCAGCCACCGGCCGACCCTAGTGGGCCCGTGCGGGGGGGGGGGGGGTCTAGGCCTAGCCGGCCACCCCCTTGCCTCCTCTCTCCTCTTGCCTTTCCCTCATGGGCCCTTCTCCCTTCTGAATTGGCCCATTAAGACTTTTGACCTTTTAATTGATTTCTATTTTATTAAATAATTATGAATAAATGATTAAATCAATATTTAACATTCATTCACATACTATTCAATCTCCGTGGCTATGGAACACCTTCCACCTCCACTCCAGACATCCTCTGGACTTACCAAAACCCTTTCGGTTTTCTCTCTTCTCTTCTTCTGTGATTCTACCGATCCTGTAAACACTCTCTAAGCATCATCAAGCCCTTAAGCATGATACCCCACGGTTCGGGAACACTCCAGACATGGTAGGGACACTCCCAGACCAATGATCGACAGAGGGACCTGGATGGCCATGTGACCCCTATGCATTCCACGAAGATCTTTCGTTGTTTGAACCGGGATAGTCGTGTCTTATTCCTTTTGTCTCTCGATACTTACATTGCCCGTGATCTGATCAATCACATCACCATGTCGTGTTCAATCTCATTAACGAACAATGCTACTTGACTCGTTTCAACAAGTGATATCCCTATGATCAAACCACAGTGACGAGGGGTGACCTCGGCAATGTCCATGGTGAAGGACTTAGGGTTTTGCAGAAAAGAGAACACTGGGGATTTCATCGGATGTCAGGAAAACAATGGAGTCAAAGTCGCCAGAATATTGAGTAATCGCACTATTACAAGTTGCCTAGGAGATTTTCTGGTACCCTCACTTGGGCTTCTCCCGTCCTATATATAATAGGCAGGGTCTCAAAGCTGTATGCGGATAGGTTTTACATACGCGTGATTACAATACCAATACATTGTCAGTTCAGAGACTCTTTCCTAATACAATCAAAGTCTTTGTCGGTTGCTTCCTTGGGCTATCATCTGAAATCTTCATGGGCTCTAAGCCTTTTACCCAGCATAGGGCAGCAAATCACAAGCATCCGAGTAATCATACCTATGTCAGTAGCCCCCGAGACTCTACTTGAACCATAATTTCAGGTTGAGTCTCAAAGTTTCTTTCCCTTTCTTTTCCTTTATCACTTTTTGTGTTTTATAGGGATTTGGTACAACGAGTCTGATGCTTTCGACGGATTGGGAATCAGTTAATTGCTCCTGGGCAAAAAAAAGGTTGTCCTACATCAAATTCAAGTCCCTGGGCCTAAAATCGGAATTTACTACTGGCATAATTCAGTTCGGGCCGCTGAGGTCTTATCGAATACTGAATCCTAGTTTTTATTTTATCGGGTACACAACGCGTCCGTCAGGATTTTTCATCGTATCGTGGATATTCTACTGGCAGAGAGCATTCTTGTGCGATTGCCAGGCCACACAGAACAAATCCTGGGGTCTTACCTTCATGTTTTTGAACATGGCATTCGGATTTTTGTCGCGTCGAGTGCGATCCAAGAGTTTTTTGATTTTTGGCGACTAAAGAACTTTTTGTTTTCTGTAACTGCTCCCGATAGGAGTATATTTTGAAGAGGTTTTCCTTAGTCTTTCTTTATCAGGTGCACGCTAGCGCTCCTGATAGGAGTATCCCTCGAGGCTATGTTTGGATATATGTATCAGAACATAGGCTCAAAAAGTTGCGTTTATGACGCCAATGCTTCTGTAGTTTTTGTCGGGTGCATGACCAGTGCTCCTGGTAGGAGTATCCCCCGAGGCTACAGTTGTAATATTGTATATTTGATTGTAGTCTCAAATCTTCTCCTGGAGGAATCTACTTCAACTCCAATTTTAATTTCTTTGAGTCATATCTCGTATAGCGAGCCACAATTTCTGCAATGTCTCCGCTATGACGTTAGTAATGACGTATTTTATGTTTTTGATTTACAGAAGACACGTCCTAATGGGACGTTTCGAATGTGGGGCCATGCGGCAGTAATGATGACGCGTGATAGCGTATTCAATTGAGTTTTTTGACTGCACGTCCCCTATCCGCATGAAGATCGAGGTGTCATGCGCTATCCTCCCGTTTTTACCACGGCCATAACTTATTTAGATTTTTCCTTTATGGAATCTTTATAACACGTGTCACCACCATGTGATCTTCTGTCGGTTCGATTTTGCATCAAATGGTTCGGACCTCACGCCTTTGCTCTTTATAATGGAAAGGAGATTTGTTTTACTGTTTTACCTCACCCACCTCTGCTCCATCTTCTTCCTTGCGCTCTTTCCCCCTTGCGAACTCCTGCACTGTGCTCGTGTTCCTCTTTTTCCTCCATGGGCAAAAGCAAGGTTGGGACTTCCACTGCTGCTGCGAAGGCCACCAGGAAGAGGTCCGTCGAAAGGGCTCCTACCAAGTGCACGGTGGGAGATCTCCATGAGGCGCGGAACTTCGGCCATCTGGCGGAGGGTACCTTCAAGCTTCCTGGAGACGAAGTTGCTCCCATCCTCGAGCCTGGCTGGAGAGTAATGTTACTCTCCTTTCTTTTTTGCAGCCTTTCTCTTCCGGTCCATGAATTTCTTCGTGGTCTTCTTTTTGTCTATGGCGTGTAGTTGTACCAGCTCACGCCTAACTCTATCCTTCATGTTGCTTGTTTCATCACTCTCTATGAGTGCTTTCTCGGGATTCATCCCCATTGGGGCCTATAGAAGCATCTCTTTTATGTTCGCTGTAACGCCACTGACACCACTGTCCATGACGTTTGTGGCGCCATTTTGTCTGTTTGCTTCGACGTGGATTATTTTGATTTTAAGATCACTGACTCTATCCAAGGCTAGAAGTCCAAGTGGTTTTATATCAAGGATCAACCACTTGAAGGACAGTCTTTCAGTTTAGCCCCCTTTGATCCTAAGAAACCTTGCCGCAAACTTGACTCTTGGGATCAACGTCCTTTTGCTGAAGAAATGGTTGAAATCCAGTCCTATATTGATCACATTTTGAAACTACGGCACGAAGTTGGCAAGGAATTATCGGGTCTCCAGATCCTGGCATATTTTTTGCGGATCCACGTCCAACTACTTAAACCTTGCCTTTCTGGCATGTGGGCATATACCGGGAAGAAGGATCCGATGAGGATTTCCTCGAAAGATCTTACCCTCAAGGTATATGAAAAGAGCGTTCTAAACTTCACCACCCTTACCAAGAAAAGCCCGGTTCCACCCAACTGTGTTGTGGAGCCTTATGGCAAAAAAAACGGCTCCTCGAGGTAAATTTTCTTTGCATTCATCTTTCCTTCCTTTTATTTGCGGATGAATTTTTACTCTATCAATGACTGACGCTTTTTCCATGTCTTCTGCTTGTGTAGGACTTTGATCACTTGAGCTCACTTCCTCCTCTCCCTGGAAGTTGTGAGCCCCCTGTCCATCCTTCCGCATCCGATGATCTCCCTGTGACTGGGACTACCGCGGATGAGGAGATGGATTTTTTTGCATCTGATTCTTCATCAAAGACGCAATCTCTTCCATCGGCTCGCTCCGGAGATTTTCGCGTGGAGCGTGCTGGTGATAAGAGGAAGTAGCCCTATACTATAGAGAGGGTCAAAGACTCGGATGACACAACTGCTTCCAAACCCCTCGATGCTGCTCTAGTCTCGGTTGCTCCCGCCTAGATGAACTTGTTCCGCTTTGCGCAGGACGTGTCTTCGTAAGTGTTTGACTGCTTCTTTACTGCTTTATCGGGTAGTTCTATTTCTAATGCTTTTCCCAATTGTTTTGTTCTTTTCTCTTGTAGTGATGATGATGAAGATCCTCCCGCATCTCCTCTTCGCACATTTGTCGTCTACTCTGCAAAGAAATCTCCTCCGCCGTTAACGGAGTCTAAGGAAAAGCTCATGTATTCTGTGGAGAAGATTATCCAGAAAGTTGCTGCTACTTCATCAAGGCTGCAGCCGCAAAAAAAGGAAGAAAACAGCGGGGAAAGGTGTGGTGATATTGGAAAATCCTGTTGATGTGGATATGAAAGATGTAAGTCACTCTTTATTTCAGAATTTTTCTACCCGTAGCCTGTTTTATTTTCCCCTCATATCCTTTGTTGTGATGTTCTTCTTCAGCCTTTGATGCGCGAGATGGTCGATATGGCCTCTCGCTTTATAAAAATCCGTGATGAAGCCGAAGAACTGAAGGGTATGTCCTGTTCATCTTTGGGATCTCTTTGTGAATTTTTCTTCTCCACTTTTTCATGATTTATTCGCACAGCTGCTGCCAAGGAATCTGGAGTCATTCAGGATGAGGCGATGAAGCATGCCGACGATCTGGAGGTCAAATTGCAGGCTACCGAGGAGGCTTTGGAGGAGGTCAAGCAGAAGGCAAGAACTGATGCCGAAGAAGTGGCCAAGCAAGCCACTATTCAAGATGAAAATCTTCGGCAGCGCCTGGAGGCCCTTAATGCCTCTTTGACCCGTAAGTTTTTTCTCTTGTGTGGCTTTATTTCATTTCTTTCCTTTGGTCATCAATCCTTTCCCTATTCTTTTATTTTCAGAATTAACTGGCCAGGACCTGATGCTGCATGAAGACAAGAAGGTTGATCCTTTGTCGGATGCTGTTAGCACCTTGGAGGCCAACAACGTTCATGGGCGCGACCTTCTTGCCCGCTCCCGCCGTGCCTTCAAAAGCCTTCGGTGCCGAGCAACTTGAATGATCTTGTCACCGTCTTTGGTGGCGATCCCAGCCCCCTTGTTGGTTAAAGCTTGATGCAGTCGAAGAGTGGTGCCGAAACTTCAATGGCACTGGCGATGGCGCATGGCGAGAAGGTCGACTAGGAGAAGGTTAGATCCTCTGTCCCAGTCACCCCCAATAGCCAATCAGTTGACCTGAAGCCTTCTGAGTCCACACAATTGTCGGATGCAGTTCCGTCCTCATTTGTAGTGGGCGCAGCCAATACCGCCATTGTGCATATGGTGGATCTGTCGTTGTACGCTGAAAAAATTGAACAGGTGAAGAAACTTGAAGGAAAACTTCAGATTTTTTAGTCAATGGTGGATGTGTCCCAATCTAAGACATGCCAGACCCTTAACCACGAAGCTTTTTCTTGGAGGAAATTTCCAGGGCAAGTGAGAAGTTGTTGTGTAAATATTCTTCCTCTTTCTTTGGTTGCTCCTTCTGGCTTGCGGAAAATCAATATTTTCTCCCCAATTTGTAGGCATTCGATTGTGCGAGAGGGAAGAAACCCAACGTCTGCGCAACCGAATGCAAGCTCTTGTGTCTGCCTCCCGAAGTTCTGAAACGGATTTTTGGACCAATTATCGCCATGCTTATACAGTGGCGTTGCTTTAGGACCGTCTATCAGAGTTGGAGCAATTTGTCGAGTGCTGCCGCAGATCCCTGGCCATTGTTTACAATGCCATGTTTCCTCGGGACCCTTAGCCTTAGACCTTGGAGGATTTGATTGCAAAATTTCGATAAGGTCAAAGGATTCATCATTACGTGAAGCTTCAACTGGTGGCAGGTGCCAAGCTCGCACTCTCTTGGGTACACGCCAGTCATCCGACGGTAGACCTAGATGTTGTATCTTCGGGTCTGCCTCCCCCTTCTGATGGTGACCTTGTTTATATGGCGCCTCATTACGCCGCTTCTTGGAGACCCTCCATTGGGATTGTTCGAAGATGCTTAGAGGCAGATGAAGAGTTTTTTGTTAATTATCTATCTGACTGCCTGCTTGTGTGGCCTTGTACTTCACACATTGCGCAGCAATTCGATATAAATTCTCCGAGTGGGCCCTCGAGTATCTTTTCATCACGCGGATGGACAAATCCTGCTCTTGACATATATTGCCTCTATGGTTCCTCCGAATACCTGAACACACCTTTATTGTCACGGTATTACCAAGTGACGTTTGATGCTATCTAAGCATTTTTGGGAGATAGTGATTGATATAGTCTCACGGTCTAAGGAATAGTCTACGAGGTCTATTCTAATCATCGTAACTTGAACTTCCTAACATGATCGGGTCACGATGTTTAGGTTGGGTACTGGTTCATCATCTCATTCTCAAAATGAGTTGACTCCATTTCCAACTGGCATAAATGCCACATGAGCAGGAAACCTTGATCATCTGTTGACCAATGAACCAGTGACTAGAGTTTCACCGGGAACCCCTAGTTGTTTAGATATCACACATGTATTGACATTTCCTTTCAATAAAGTTATAGAATGATATAAAACTTAATCATAAACTATGAAATATGATAATAATCCATATTATTATTTGTATCTAGGGCATATTTCCAATAGTCTCCCACTTTCACTAGAATACAAATAAACTAGCTGCATTTGTTCTTAATCATTGGCACCATATATCCCGGTACCCTGAACATGCTTGCTCAAGGACGAGGTTGAGTATTGGGCCTGTACTTTACAGTCCCAAATCCTTTGCAACTTACTAATGTCACCTTCATTGACATTAATACTTTATTATCCCATGGTAACATCTTTGTGTATGCATCATCCCTATGGCAGCAGAACGAGGCCGGATTCCAGGAGTCTATAGTGACTTTAGATCAACCTCGAGGGCTTTCTTATGGGCACTCTGCCTTGGGACACATCATTCTACGTTAAAAGCGAACTAGCCCCGCCATAACATTATACATCACTTTAGATGGTACCCTTATGGAACCAACTTCACCACGTGGTTCCGCAATCTTAAGGCTGAGCTTCCGGCTAAGCCTGCAGATTCTGCCTCTCGGGACGAAAAGAATGTCTGGCAGTCCAAGGAGGACGATTTCTCCCTCATCCAGAGTGGAATGCTTTATGCCATGGAGCCCGAGCTTCAAAAGTCGTCTTTGCTCCACAGGCTCGTGCAGAGAGGTATGATGCTTTCGAGCTCTTCTTCTCTGCTAAAATAGAAGAGCACATCAGTATTAGTGAGCATGTAGTCAAAATGTCTAGCTATGTTAAGCATTTGAATGCCCTGGATTGCAAAATCCTGGAGGAGCTCGCGATTGATAGGGTGCTACACTCGCTGCCCCTAGCTATAAGAACTTTGTGATGAACTACAACATGCAAGGGATGACTAAGACCCTTGCTAAGGTGTTCGCCATGCTCAAAACTGCTGAGGTAGAAATCAAGAAGGAGCACACGGTGTTGATGGTCAATAATGTTGGAGATATGCCCAAGAGGCAATAATAAAGTGGTTATTATTATATCTTTATGTTTATGATAAATGTTTACATCCCATGCTATAATTGTATTAATCGGAAACATTAATACTTGTGTGTTTTGTAAACATAAAAGAGTCCCTAGTAAGCCTCTTGTTAAACTAGCTTGTTGATTAATGGATGATCATGGTTTCCTGATCATGGGCATTGGATGTCGTTAATAACAAGATCATATCATTAGGAGAATGATGTGATGAACACACACCCATAGTAAGCGTAGCATAATATCAAGTCATTAAGTTCGTATTGCTGTAAGCTTTCAAATACATAGTAACCTAATCCTTCGACCATGAGGTTATGTTAATCACCATCACCGGATGGGTACTTTGATGACATCAAACGCCGCTTCGTAACTGGGCGGTTATAAAGGTGTCATTGGGTATTCTGAAAGTATGTGTTGAAGCGCATAGACCAAGATTGGGATTTGTCCATCCATATGACGGATAGATATACTCTGGGCCCTCTCGGTGGAATGTCATCTAGATAGCTTGCAAGCATGTGACTGGGTCACAAGGGATGACATAACATGGAACGAGTAAAGAGTACTTATCAGTAACAAGTTAGAACTAGGTATGGAGATTCCGATGATCAAACCTCGGATAAGTATAGTATCGCGTGACAAAGGGAATTGGTTTCGTATGTTAATGGTTCTATCGATCACAAAGTCATCATTGAGTATGTGGGAGCCATTATGGATCTCCAGATCCCGCTGATGGTTATTGATTGGAGAGGTGTCTTCATCATGTCTGCATATTCACGAACCGTAGGGTGACACACTTAAGGTTCGAAGTTGTTTTAAGTAGATATAGAATATGCGTTGGAGACCGAATGATGTTCGGAGTCTCGGAATGGATCCGGGACATCACGAGGAGATCCGGAATGGTCCGGAGAATAAGATTCATATATTGGGGATCATTTTCTAAGTTAGGAAATGCTCTGGAGTGTTTGTATGGAGATTCTAGAAGGTTTCGGAATGTTCTGGAAGGTTCTAGAGGATTTCTTGGAGTTTACTTGAAAACCAAGGAAGGGATCAAGGAGTCCAAGTGGGGCAAGACACGGATTCGTGGGGGAGGAGGACTCCTACCCCTTCCCACCGCCAGCCCTAGGAGGGGAGTCCTACTAGGACTCCCCCTCCCCAGGCGCGCCTCCCTCCCTTAAATAGAAGGGAGGGGGCGCCCCCTCTTGGCCCTCTTCCATAACACCCAATCTCTGCCGCCTCTCTCCTCCACCTTTCTTCTGCACCGGCTTAGGCGAAGCCGTGCAGAAATCTCTACTCCACCACCACCACCACACCGTCGTGCTGCTGGGATTCCGTGGAGAAGATCTACTACCTCCGCTGCTCGCTGGAACAGGGAGAGGAAGGTCTGCTTCGACTCCGCACGTGTGACCGACTGCGGAAGCGCTGCCGGAACGCGGCGCCGGAAGGATCGTCCACACGATCTTGAGATCGGCAAGTGATCGACTACATCAACCCCGAGATCTAATCTCGTAATGCTTTCGGATCTACGAGGGTTAGTATAGATCTATCTCGTTGCACATGTCTAATAGATTAGATCTTGGCTTTTATCTAGATTAGATCTGGGTTTTGTTCGTTCTTGTGGTAGAAATTTTTTGTTTTCCATGCTACGAACCCTTCATTGGTATCAGAGCCTTGTATATGCGTAGATCTGTTGCACGAGTAGAACACAATGATGTTGTGGGCATTGGTGCTCGTGCCGTCTTTTGCTATTTGTGTACTTTACATCTTGCGGTATGGTGGGATGAAGCTGCTCAGGCTAACATTACATGTCATCGCACATGAGACTTGCTCCACGCTTGACATGCAACTCGTTTTGCACAAGTGGCTTTGTGGGTGTCTGTCTCTCCCATCATAGTATAGATCAATTCTACACTTTGCACTTGATAGCACTTGTATCAACGTTGTGGTTCAGTTTCGTAGGTAAGATCCGTTCTTAGTCGAAAGCCCCAAGCCACGTAAAACTTGCAAAGAAAATTGGAGGCATCTAACTTGTTTTTGCAGGGGTTTTGTGATGTGATATGGCCATCATGTGATTGTGATTGTATTTGATGTATGCAATGATCCTTGTTGTAATATGGCAACCGGTAGGAGCCTAATGGTTGTCTTTAATTCTGTTAAGACCCGCGTGTCTATTCATCTTGTAATAGCTTTGTTCCAAGTAGTTGTAATAGTTGCTAGTGATGATGGACAACCATGAAGCGGTGCCACGGACCTTGACGCAATGCTGGTGATGATGGAGATCATGTCCGTGCTTTGGAGATGGAGATCAAAGGCATAAGAAGAAAGGGCCATATCATATCACACTAATTATGAATTGCATGTGATGTTAATCCTTTATGCATCTTGTATTGCTTAGATCACGACGGTAGCATTATAAGATGATCCCTCTCACTAAATATCAAGTAATAAAGTGTTTGTCCTTAGTAGGCACCATTGCTAAGACTCGTCGTTTCGAAGCATCTCGTGATGATCGGGTGTGATAGATTCTACGTGTGCATACAACGGGTGCAAGCCAGATTTGCACATGCGGATACTAAGGTTAACCTTGACGAGCCTAGCATGTACAGACATGGTCTCGGAACACGGAATACCGAAAGGTAAAGCATGAGTCATATGGATGATATGATGAACATGTTGATTGTTTGCCTTTGAAGCTACATCATCTCACGTGATGATCGGACTTGGTGTAGTGGATTTGGTTCGTGTAATCACTAAAAGAACTCGAGGGATGTTGTTTTGAGTGGGATTTCTTTTGTAATTTGGATTAGTCAAACTCAATTTATCATAAACACAATCAAAGTGAATTTGCATAGTTTGTTGTAGTCATTGGCATCCGTTCATCACCTTACGCTTAGTTATAGTTGAGATAGTAGAACTATAGAAATTCTGGATATTTGCTTTACGAACTGGTATCGTATTGTTTTGAGTGTCAATCTAAAGTTTAAGTCCTGTTGCAAACTTTCAGCAAACTCTGTTTACTCTGTGAAGTTTAATAAACAGTATTAAATCAAGAGTAACAATTCCAGTGTTAGTATCTAATGTATCGTGTTTGACTCCATGATTCTTGATACTCAAAAGATTGTTTTTTAATATCAAGTTTATCTAAGAGCTCAAAGCAATGTTTCAGAAACCATCATATGTGAAAGGTATTGCGATATCTAAAACAATGTGTTGGTTACAACATGATAGAGTATATGTCCTCATATTTGATGAGAATTTGTGAAGGTTGGAGACGCTAGTCGTCCTAATCCTCCAAAAAGGTTTTGGAAAAGAAACATTATACTCGCAATTCACCTTTATAAGCTATAGCAGCTTGATCATGAAAGTTGTCATAATAAGGATGAATAAAAGATGTAAGTAAAATGTTTACTACACTAAAAGGTTACTAAAGAATGGAATTTTGAAAGAATGCCAAACATTTGATGAAGGTGATCCACTTCAAAGTGCAAGTCCAAAGGTATTAGTATTTGACTATACACACTTTGTACTATGTGTCATGTGAATGACACCACTATTGATGTTGATAGATTCTTTTAAAAGAAAAGGAATTGTTGAAAGAGAATCTATAAAATACTTGGCAGAAAAGAAAAGATTGGAGATATCCAACTTAGGTATATAGAAGATACATGTTATGGCCGTATTCCTTGGTTGTTAAACAATGTGGTTCTGTGGTATTGGATACCGAATTGGTTGGTATGAAGTGTCATACAGGACAACACAATTCATGAACTACAATGGCCTAAGTAACTGACAAGAGAATATGTGATGATGTTGATCGAAAACAAACAAAGGGTTGTTATGTTGCTTGTTAACATCAAAGCTTGCCTTCAAGATTTGTTTCAATAATTGTTATTTTGATCAGGTATTATGACGACAAAAGGTTGTTCTATTACCGTATTCCATAATAGATGGATGATATACAAGTCTGGTTGGAGAAATAACGACCATAAAACTAATGCTAAAATGTCGCAAGACAAATGATTGAAAGATCACTTGCGAAGTGACATCACCGTTTAAATTATATTGAAAGGGATACATGAAGAAACTCCATGTTGATGGATTTTTGGAGTCTTTGATTTTGATCAAATGACGCTTGTGATACTTTCCTGGAGATAATTAAAACTCCGTTCGTAGGCCAAAAGAGGAACGGACGACTAACTGATTGGAATTTGTACATATTTATGTATATAGTCCATTATGTGTAGTCGTGGGCGATGGATTTCAACTTCATATGTTTTCTCCGAAGATTTGAGTGAGTATATATATATACTCACTCAATAAGGAAGAAGTATGAAACATTTGAAAATGTTCAAAGACTTTCAAGATGAAGTGAAAAATTATTGTAACAAGAAAGATGTTTGAGTTACAAGTTTAGCAAAACACCTAAGATTTGAGGAATCGTTCCATGGTTTTGCATTTCCCAAAACACCATAGGAGTATGAAGTGTTCAAGATATGTAATGAAACCTTGTTTGACATGGTAAGATCAAAGGTGTCATTTATAAAACTGCCATTATATTTTAAAGATTAAAGCTTTAGTGACTACCGCTTTTACACTGAAAAGAGCTCCATCGTGATCCTTTGAAATGACACCATATAAGTCATGGTTTGGGATAAAACCCAGGTTGTCCTTTCTTAAATTTTTGGTATGCTAGGCATAAGTAAAATGTTTACAACCAAAGTCGGATGAGCATGTTTTTGTAGGTTATTACGAATAACCTTTGGGTATTCCTCCATAACACCGAAGACAAAAGTGTTTGTCGCTTAGAATGTCGAGTTTCTTGAGAAGGAATTTTGGTGAAAAGTTAAGTGGGAGGACAATAGAACTTTGACAAGGTTGTTGAACCTTGGCTAATATGTGCTGAGTTGCGCAACATCGGTAAGTGTCCCAGAGGCAGCAACAATGCTCATGGCTCATGTGCCTCAAAAGTTGTGGTCACGGAGATCGAAGTTCCTATTGAACCAAATAGGTCGGGTAAGTAATCAAATGCCAAGATTTGAGAGTTAAATCATTGTTGTTTGACAATGATGAACCGACTACATGCAAAGAAGCAATGATGGGCCCTGACTTTGTTAAGTGGCTTGAAGCCATAAAATCCGTGATAATTCCATACACGAGAAATCAAGCTTTGAATTTGAAAGACCCTCTGGAAAGGTGCAAGACCTTACAATCGTATATGGATCTATAAAGAAATAGACATGGATGTTTCACATCTATGAAATATTCGACATGTCGGAAAGAGTTTACGACAATGTTCAAGGAATTGACTATGATAAGATTTGATCTTTCACAGCGATATTTAGTCTGGACGGATTAATGTAGCAACCACTACATATATTTTGGTATATGGTAGTTGAACAAACAAAACAAGTTCTTCTAATAGAATGGTTACCTAGGATGTGTCCATGACACGATCCAAAGGGTTTTGTTAATTCAAAGGATGCTAAAAGAGTATGCAAAACTTCAATGGTTGAAGTGAGCATCGCGAAGTTGGAATCTTCACCGTGATGAAACCGTTAAAAGGTTTAATTTCATCAGAGATGATGAAGATGCTTGCATTTTGCAAGAAATTAAGTGGGAGCACTAAGACATATTTCTAATACATTATGTGAAAGACATATCGTTGATTAGAAATTATGTATCTTTTATTGACACAGGTTAAGAATTTCATTTCGATGAAAGACTTAGGCATAACCCAAGAATTAGGCATCAATGTCTATATGGATAGATTGAGGTGCTAATATGGTTTTGCCAAATGTACATAGATAAGATGTTGAATGAGTTCAATATGGAAACAACAAGAAAGGTTCTTGATGCACGGAAAGGACTGAATCAAGATTCAAGTGTGTTGACACGAGATTCAAGTGTTTTGACACTTGGTGAAATCACAAGAATATTTTGATCAATAGTTCTTTGAGATGTACACATCCAGATATGTCCTATGCTCTAAATGTTATGAGCATATACGAGAATGACTCATAAGATGATCATTGGACAATAGTAGGGATATTCCTATGATCTTTCGAAGAACTAAGAATATATTATTTATATAGTGGTGACAAATATTTCATTGTAAATTGTTACATTGATACTAGTTTTGTCACAAATTAAGTTTATCTCAATTTAAACTATGGGTGGTACAATGTAATGGAAAGGAAGTTCCATAGCGGATTTGGTTGAGTACCAAAGTTAAAACATTGTGACAGATACTACAACAAAAGGCGAAGTATATGACTGCTATTGTAGCAGCAAATGAGTGCATTTGCGTCAAGTAGTTTGTTATCAAACTAGGTGTGGTTCATAGCGGGATAATACTATGAAGATACATTGTACGACAATTGTATCAACATGATTTAATCCCAAGGAACTAAAGGTCTCACCAAAGGACCAAATTTATACAATGCCATCTCATTGGAGAATGAGTAATGCGTAGAGACGCAAGGAAATGCAAATACACATGGACCTGGAAGTGTCATATCCGAAGATTATGTTTACCACTAGCAATAGTGTCTATACAACACCAGAAAGCCATAGGTGTTGAATGCACAAGTTTTTAACTAGATTATTGACTCTAGTGCAAGTGGGAGACTGTTGGAGATATGCCCAAGAGGCAATAATAAAGTGGTTATTATTATATCTTTATGTTTATGATAAATGTTTACATCCCATGCTATAATTGTATTAACCGGAAACATTAATACTTGTGTGTTTTGTAAACATAAAAGAGTCCCTAGTAAGCCTCTTGTTAAACTAGCTTGGTGATTAATGGATGATCATGGTTTCCTGATCATGGGCATTGGATGTCGTTAATAACAAGATCATATCATTAGGAGAATGATGTGATGGACACACACCCATAGTAAGCGTAGCATAAGATCAAGTCATTAAGTTCGTATTGCTGTAAGCTTTCAAATACATAGTAACCTAATCCTTCGACCATGAGGTTATGTTAATCACCATCACCAGATGGGTACTTTGATGACATCAAACGCCACTTCGTAACTGGGCGGTTATAAAGGTGTCATTGGTTATTCTGAAAGTATGTGTTGAAGCGCATAGACCAAGATTGGGATTTGTCCATCCATATGACGGATAGATATACTCTGGGCCCTCTCAGTGGAATGCCATCTAGATAGCTTGCAAGCATGTGACTGGGTCACAAGGGATGACATAACATGGAACGAGTAAAGAGTACTTATCAGTAACGAGTTAGAACTAGGTATGGAGATACCGACGATCAAACCTCAGATAAGTATAGTATCACGTGACAAAGGGAATTGGTTTCTTATGTTAATGGTTCTATCGATCACAAAGTCATCGTTGAGTATGTGGGAGCCGTTATGGATCTCCAGATCCCGCTGATGGTTATTGATCGGAGAGGTGTCTTCATCATGTCTGCATATTCACGAACCATAGGGTGACACACTTAAGGTTCGAAGTTGTTTTAAGTAGATATAGAATATGCGTTGGAGACCGAATGATGTTCGGAGTCTCGGAATGGATCCGGGACATCACGAGGAGATCCGGAATGGTCCGGAGAATAAGATTCATATATTGGGGATCATTTTCTAAGTTTGGAAATGTTCCGGAGTGTTTGTATGGAGATTCTAGAAGGTTTCGGAATGTTCTGGAAGGTTCTAGAGGATTTCTTGGAGTTTACTTGAAAACCAAGGAAGGGATCAAGGAGTCCAAGTAGGGCAAGACACGGATTCGTGGGGAAGGAGGACTCCTCCCCCCTTCCCACCGCCGGCCCTAGGAGGGGAGTCTTACTAGGACTCCCCCTCCCCAGGCGCGCCTCCCTCCCTTAAATAGAAGGGAGGGGGCGCCCCCTCTTGGCCCTCTTCCATAACACCCAATCTCTACCGCCTCTCTCCTCCACCTTTCTTCTGCACCGGCTTAGGCGAAGCCCTGCAGAAATCTCTACTCCACCACCACCACCACACCGTCGTGCTGCTGAGATTCCGTAGAGAAGATCTACTACCTCCGCTGCTCGCTGGAACGGGGAGACGAAGGTCTGCTTCGACTCCGCACGTGTGACCGACTGCGGAAGCGCTGCCGGAACGCGGCGCCGGAAGGATCGTCCACACGATCTTGAGATCGGCAAGTGATCGACTACATCAACCCCGAGATCTAATCTCGTAACGCTTTCGGATCTACGAGGGTTAGTACAGATCTATCTCGTTGCACATGTCTAATAGATTAGATCTTGGCTTTTATCTAGATTAGATCTGGGTTTTGTTCATTCTTGCGGTAGAAATTTTTTGTTTTCCATGCTACGAACCCTTCAAATAAGACCACCAACTTTAAGAAGTTGGGGGCAAAAGGGAAAAGTCAAGGGCAAGAATCCCAAAAATGATGGCAAGTCCGTTGCTAGTACCTCAAAGACTACCAAGCCTAGCCCCAAGCCCGGCGCTACGTGCTACTACTGCAAAGGGGATGGGCACTGGAAACGCAATTGCCCCAAGTACCTTGAAGACAAGAAAGACGGAAACATAGCCGCCAAGGACAAAGGTATATGTGATATACATGTTATTCATGTATTCCTTACTACTGCCATGAGTAACACCTGGGTATTTGATATCGTATATGTTGCTCACATTTGTAACTCCTAGCAGGAACTGCGGAGTAGGAGGCACCTGCGGAAGGACGAGGTGATGATGCACGTCGATAATGGTTCGAGAGTCGAAGTGATGGTCATCGGCACCCTGCATCTTCGTCTACCGTCAGGATTAATTTTGGTTTTGAATAAATGCTACTATGTACCCGCATTGAGTATGAATATTGTGAGTGGATCTTACTTGTTGCAAGATCATTATTCGTTTAAATCCGAAACAAATGGTTGTTCTATTTATATGAATGATATTTTCTATGTTCATGCGCCTATATGTAATGGTTTATTCTTACTTGATCTTGATTGTGATACTCACATCCATAGTGTTGATGCTAAATGTTGGAAGCATAATGATGATAATTCCATGTTTATGTGGCATTGCCGTCTTGGTCATATTGGCGTAAAGCGCATGAAGAAGCTTCATTCAGAAGGACTTCTTGGATCATTGCATTTCAAATCCCTTGATACATGTGAGCCATGCCTTATGGGCAAGATGACTAGGATACCATTCTCCGAGATAATGGAGAGAGCTGCAGACCTACTGGGAATCATACATACGGATGTATGTGGACCAAAGAGTGTCAGAACACGCAATGGTTATCGTTATTTTGTTACCTTTACTGGCGATTTGAGTCGATATGGGTATATCTACTTGATGAAGCATAAGTCTGAAACTTTTGAAAAGTTCAAGGAATTTTAGAAAGAAGTCGAGAACCAACTTAACAAGAGAATCAAGCATCTTCGATCAGATCGGGGAGGCGAGTATTTGAGTTATGAGTTTAACATGCACTTGAAGGACTGTGGGATCATACCACAGCTTACGCCAGCCGGAACACCACAGTGTAATGGTGTGTCGGAACAACATAACCGAACTCTATTGGATAGCGTGTGGTCCATGATGTCTTTAACTGATTTGTCTGTGTCATTTTGGGGATACGCGTTAGAAACCTCCACTTTTATTTTAAACCGAGCACCATCCAAATCTGTGGAGACAACCACATATGAGAAATGGCATGGCAAGAAGCCAATGTTGTCGTTTCTAAAAGTTTGGGGTTGTGAGGCTTACGTCAAGAAACTACAGCCAGACAAACTCGAACCCAAATTAGAAAAATGCATCTTCATAGGATACCCAAGGGAAACAGTTGGGTATACCTTCTACAATCAATCCGAAGGCAAAACGTTTGTCGCAAAAACCGGCACCTTTCTTGAGAAAGAGTTTCTTGCTAAAGGAGTTAGTGGAAGGAAAATTGAGTTAGATGAAATTGTTGACACCTCTCTCCAAATTCTGAGTAGCGCAACAGAAGTTGTTCCAAAACCGCTCTCCAACATGGAAGAAGATTCCAATGATGATGATCAAAACAACAACATCGGAATTCCTGTGGTTCACAAGTCTACAAGAGTTCATGCCACTCCTGATTGGTACAATAGCCTTGTGATGTCTATCATCCTAGATGAACAAGAAGAACCTGCAAACTACAAAGAAGCGATGGATAGTGCTAACTCCGAGAACTGGCTAGAAGCCATGAAATCCGAAATATGATCCATGTATGAAAACCAAGTTTGGACCTTGGTAGATCTTCCGGAAGGCCGCAAGGCTATGGAAAATAAATGGATCTTTAAGAAAAAGACAGATGTGAGTGGTAAGGTGACCATTCACAAAGCTCGACTTATCGCAAAGGGGTTTCGACAAATTTAAGGAGTTGATTATGATGAGACTTATTCCCTCGTAGTGATGCTTAAGGCTATCCGGATTTTACTAGCAATTGCTGCTCATTACGACTATGAAATTTGGCAGATGGATGTCAAGACCGCAATCCTCAATGGTCACATTGATGAAGAGTTGTATATGATGCCATCAGAAGGTTTTATTGATCCTAAGGATGCTGGAAAGGTGTGCAAGCTTCAGCGGTCCATTTATGGATTGAAGCAAGCTTCGGGGAGTTGGAACCAATGTTTTGATCAAGTGATCAAGAGTTTTGGATTTGTCCAAAATCAATAAGAGTTCTGTGTTTACAACAAAGCGAGTGGGAGCTCATTTGTTTTCTTAGTAGTATATGTGTATGACATACTGCTCATGGGAAACTATGTGGATCTTATGAGAAGCGTGAAAGCATATTTGAGTAGTCAATTTTCCATGAATGATCTAGGTGAAGCTGCATACATATTAGGAATCGAGATCTATAGATATAGATCAAGACGCCTAATTGTGTTAAGTCAGAGTACTTACATCAAAAAGATTTTGAAGAGGTTCAAACTGGACAATGCTAAAAAGGGCTCTATGCCAATGATGAAGAATTGCAAAATGAGTATGACTCAATGTCCGGTAACGGATGATGATAGAGAAAAGATGTCTTACGTCCCCTATGCCTTAGCCATAGGATTTATCATGTATCCACTGTTAAGTACTCGACCTGATGTGGCATTGGCTCTTAGTTTGATGAGCCGATACCAAAGTAATCCAAGACCGGATCACTAGACAGTTGTGAATAATATCCTAAAGTATCTCAAAAGAACAAAGGATATGTTCCTAATCTATGGATGAAGTGATGAAGCTCTAAATGTAACGAGTTACGTGGATGTGAGCTGGAACTCAGATCATGATGACTCGAAGTCTCAAACAGGATTTGTGTTCCTAGTGAATGGTGGGGCGGTAAGCTGGAAGAGTAAGAAGCAGTCGGTGGTGGCATAGTCTTCAATGGAGTCAGAATACATTGCTACGGCTGATGCGGTGAATGAAGCTGTTTGGCTAAGGAATTTCATCATCAAACTAGGAGTCATTCCAAGTGCGCAAGACCCCGTGACGATCTATTGTGACAACATGGGAGCTATTGCAAACACAAAGGAACCAAGGACTCATTCCACAACCAAACACATCAAGCTTAGGTTTCACATCATCCGATAGAATGTTGACAAAGGTGAAATTAAGATTTGCAAAGTAGATACGGTACTAAATATGGAAGATCCTTTGACTAAAGCTTTCCTACAAGTCAAGCACGAACAACACCGAGATTCCATTGGTGTTAGGTTCCTTCCAATTGTAAACTAGTTTTATTTGTACTCTAGTGCAAGCGGGAGACTGAAGGAGTTATGCCCTAGAGACAAATAATAAAGTGTATTATTTGATATATCTCCTATATGTTCATAATACGTTTCATACCATGCTATAACTATGTTAATACGAAACGTTAATACATGTGGTATGTAAACAAACTGTGTCTCTAGTTATCTCTAGCGAACTAGTTCATTGGTCATGAGGGTGATCTGGGTTTCAAGATCATGGAGAATTTATGCCAATTGATAATGAGGTCATGTCATTAGTTGAATGACATGATAGACAAACATCCGACAATTATATCTTAATGAGATCTAGTTACAAAGTTCACCATTGATGATAAACACAGAGAACCTCGCAACCTGATCCTTTGACTGTGAGGTAATGCAAATCACCGTTCTAGAGGAAGCTTAGATGGTTATCAAGTATCATCTCGTAAAAGGGTGATAAAAAAGGTGCCACTCAGGTTTTCCAAAGGGACGCGTAGAGGAGTACATATCAAGACCAGGATTTGTCTAATACATGTAATGGATAGATACATGTGGCCATCTTGGTGACGTTGCATTAATGAAGCTTGCAAGCATGTTACTTGGTCACGGAATGCAACAACATGGGAACGAGTAAACAAGTTCATCGGTAACGAGACCGAACTAAGGTATGGGGATACTGAAGATCAAGTCTCGGATGAATTAGGTATCAAATGACAAAGGGAACGGGAAACGACTATCTCACGGTTCGAGCGATTATATTCGTGAAACGCATGGGGTTCACATGGCCATCCAGGTCCCTCGGTTGATCATTGATGTGAGAGTATTCTTGATCATGTCCGGAGTGTTTCTGAACCGAAGGATGTCACGCTTATGGGTGGGGACGCTTAGGTTAGTTGAGGTATCGTAGGAGAAATAGAGAGAGAAACTGAAATAGTTTCGGGTAACATCTGATGTAGATCGAAAGGGGTCCGGAAGGTGTTCCCAAGTGAAGGAATAAGATAATATGTGTATTTGAATGTTAATTGGAGAATTAATATTAAATATATATTTTATTTTATTATTAAAGGCAGCCCAATGCTAATGGGCCTCACCCGAAGGGGAGGCCCAAGAGGCAAGGCGCCTAGGGAAAGGGGGTCGGCCGGTCTGGGCTCAGTGGGCTGCCCTAGTGGGGCCCACCTAGGGCTGGCGCCTGCCCCTAGGTGGCCGGCAGGTGTGGGGATTAGTCCCACACCCCCTGGCCCCTGGGTGTTGCGCCCCCCTCCCACTATATATAGGAGTCTCCCCTCCCCCTTTGGAATCATCCCATTCTCTCTCTCTCATCCATTGAGGACTTATCCGGAATATTGGAGAGGACCTCGTGGATTGTGATTTCTCCACCTTCACACCACCGTCGTGTGATCAGCAATCCGGCATCTACTTCTTCCGCTGCTTGGCTGGATCAGAGTCCAGGAGACGTCACCTACACCGGACGTGTGATGAACTTCGGAAGCACCACACTTGAGGTGCTGCTCGTCTTCATCAATATACGCCTTCCTGCGTAAGGCGTGCCTCGGTCTTCAAAGGTATGAATACCGTCTCTCTCTTCCGTTACTTATGTCTACATATTATAGATCCTGGTATTAGTGTTCGCCTAGTTAGAATTTTTTTGTTTTCTGCTACAGAACCCTTACGGCCCAAACTTGCGGCTATGGTCACAAGATATAGAGAGAGGGAGGGAGAAATTCAACTAAAAGACTTCTCTAATTGTTGTGTTTAATCCCACCAATGGGCACCCCTTTATATAGGCGGAGGGGATGTGCCCTCCCCATTAGGTTAGCCATGTGGAACCAAAAGAAATCAGGAAAAACAATAGAAAAGGGGTTAGTCAGTTGGGCCAAAATGACTTAGCCCAGCAGTCAGCAAGCAGCTAACTCGGGTGGGCCAGAGCCCCGCTCGAGGCCCAGCGCCACTGCTACCGCACTCGGGTGGGCCGGCCCCGGCGCACGCCCATGCGGCCTAGCTCGGAAGCTGGTGACCAGCAGTGGTGGCAACCCGGGTGGGCTAGTGCCTCCAGTAGCCCAACAACGCGGCGACCTGCACCCGCGACCCGCATGGCCCGGGTGGGCTGCGAGGTGGTGGCCCGCCAGCGACCCCGCGCGGTGTGTGGTTATCCGCCGCCCGCACGGCTAGCTATCCGTCGGCACGTGCCCTAAGTGGTCCGCCTGGCCCATAGCGGCAGCAATTGCCCTTTTTCTTTTTCCTTTTTCCAGCAGCATTTCTTCTAGGCCATTACCCTCCAGGATTTGGCCTAATATGAAAGTTACTTTTATAAATCTTAATTTAAATATTATTTAGAATATATTAATTCATAATTAACATATAATAAATGTATATTTAAATTCCCATTTATCCGAAAACACTTTTCCAGTCTTTTCCTTTATTCCTTTCTCCAAACAACTTCAGATCTCTATGCGGAACAATTCCGGCTTTCTATTTCTCTACTATGATTCCGTCTTACGAATGATCGCTCTCATCGTACCCTTAAATGTATGCCCTCACGGCTCGGTAATGCTCTATACATGATCTATATCAATGATTAACAGAGGGACTAGGGATGTCCATGTGACCCCTATGCATTCCTGATGACAATGTCGTTTGAACCGGTAAATGTAGCATCCAATTTCCTTTATTTCTTGGTACGACTTGTCTGAGATCCGATCATTGGTATCACATACCTTGTTCAATCTCGTTACCACCAAATTCTGTTTTACTTGTTATCATGATATTACATCCCTGTGACCGAGTCACATGTTGCAACATTTATGGATGTAATATCACCAAGCCGGCCGTATGTATTTTGCCCGTCATGTCAGTGAACAAATACCGGTCTTGTGGTCACATGTCATCTACTGTTCCTTTGGAATACCCAACATACACCATTATTTCCACTGTATTACCAGATGACGTCTAATGCAGTCAAAGCAGCCTCGGGAAATAGTGAGTAATATGAACTCACGGTTTAAGGAAAAGGAGTCTAGATTTTAGCTGTTGCAACAATGAACTATATGACTTCATCGTGTTGCAATCCTTCGAGGAATGTCCATCACATCATTCTCCAATGATATGACCTTGTTGTCAATTGGCATAAATGCCCATGATCTTGAAACCCAGATCATCCTCATGACCAACGAACTAGTATGAATAGAGGCTACTAGGGACTTGGTTGTTTCATACCACACCTGTACCAATGTTTCTACTTGGTACAGTTATGACACAATATGAAAATATTATAAACTATTTGAGATATGACAATAAAAACCTATTTATTATTTGCCTCTAGGGCATATCTCCTTCAGTCTCCCACTTGCACTAGAGTACAAATAATCTAGCTCGCATTTTACTCATCATAAACCATATAACATATGGGTTTATAGATCATGCATGCTCATGGGAAACGTCATGTCCATGTTCTGTTTTACCAGATCATTATGTCTTTTGCAAATCGTTAATGTATTCCTAATTTTGACATTCACACCATTATCGTATAATGGGTCGAAGCATTTGTTTGGCAACAAAGTGAGACTTTGTTTCTAGTGTTTATAATGACGGTCGTTTTCACTATTGTCATCTAAACTTCGAGACACACTTTGCTATCCTTTGTGTATATACTGCAGTTATGGCAGCAGATCAAGGCCAGTTTCTAGGAGCCTACAATGACTTTAGATAAACCTCGAGGGCTTTCTCATGGGCATTGTGCCCTGGGACACATCATTCTATGTTAAAAGCAAACTAGCCCCGCCATAACATTATACATCACATCAGATGGAGCTTTTATACTTCTATATCTATGTAGATCCTAGTGCATGAAATGCAACTATGCCACTTACTTTGCTTCTTACCATTTAATTACAGACTTAATTCTAGTTTAGTGATCAACTCAGGAATCACTTCAAGACATGTTCTTATAGTTAAGAGCTAGTCCTTCCAACCAGAACCTCGGGTCACATTATGTCGAGTATAAAACATGGTTGTATGGAAGAACCTATGACTGAGGCATAGGAGATGCAACGCATCTCTTTCTTTCTTCCAACCATAGTTGCAATACTAACTCAATGCTTCGTATAGTAAAAACTTCTTTATTACCTTATTCCATTCTGAGCTTCTTCATAATCTTGCTTAGGACATTCTGAACATCTTTCAGAATCAAGTCCAGGAAGCATTCGACATTTGATTTTTATTAAACTTACCAATCTATGTCAATAGATCTCATTGTTTAATAACTTCAACTTCGTCCTTATTTATCTACTCAAATGTTATTAACACCAATCACATCATTCACAGATGTCGTCCACATATCACACAATGATTTCATGCTCCCACTCAAATATTGCATCCATATTTGAGATCTAGGGATTTCACTTAGCTCCCACTGAAAATATGTCAGCTACATATTATGATTTAGCCAAGATGATTTGCTCCCACTCAAATCCACGTCCTCTCGACAATCTTGGACATTCCAAAATTCCTTGATCACCATCAAATCGAGAATTCCACTAACGAGATTTCAATGACCATTCATTTCTCATACTTAGGTCCATCACGCTTCTTTGTATTTCGTAGGTATGTCTTGCTCAAAACATGACAAGTGAATCAATGATATAATTTCGCAGACTTGTAGAATATATCGTTGAATCCTACTTACTTTAGTAAAAGTATTCGATGAAACTTTATGATCATTATCATTGGTTTATCCTCTATATGTAGAGTTTGGATTCACGGAACAAATTCCACTGCGCCACTCAACAATCAGGAGGTAAGGTCTAATACATTGTTTTGATGTTTTACTTTCTTCCACCTATATCTTCATCAAGACACTTCAACTTTGGACAACAACAGGTTTGCCCCTTTGTGGAAGATCCATTCATAGCTTCCTAAGAATGCTCTACAAAGACTTGTTTATTCGCCACGATTTCGACTTATCGAAATCTCCAGAAACTCAAATGTGCCATAACACTTATGGTGTTGTTTCCATGAATCTTTTATATGTTCCTTTATATTTTAAATGAGTGTTTGCTTATTTCGATCTCTAACTCTAAACGATAACTATAACCCCGATAAGAGATAATATTATACCATATGTATCTAATACATATTGATTATGATGTTTACACATTTCAATGTAGTTTGAATTCGTCCAATTATCATCATTTCTGAAACATCTTTCACAAGTCCCTTTTATGCTAAACTTAACTTAAATACTTTATTCATGTCGATCAAATCGAAGAGACTTGTTAATTCAATATCCTCCTTTGTTGTGAACTCATTTGAACAATTCAAATCGTTTCAAACTCGTGTTTCATTAAGTAAATACGCTTATTCACTTAAGTCCACAATTAACAAATGATTTCCACTATTTTTTTGAAAATACAATACATCACTATGTATAAAGTTCAACGTTTCTTTGCATATCACAGTTTTACCAGAATGCAGAGTTTTTGTCATTCTACCCAATGAGGCATGGTTTTGCAAAGTCTCTAGATTAAGCATCTAGGATCCCGATCTTCGTTTAGAATGAAAAACATGTAATAACCAAAATGACTTAAACTATAGTGTCATGTCATAATTAAACTTTGGATATCTTTTAGCACTCCAATCCTTTATAAATGCTTAAACAATTATCATTAACATAGTGATGAGAATCATTCATTTATAATCATAATGTGACCATACCGGTATTGTTCATAAGAATAGTACAACTGTCTTGTAACTCGTTCAGATGAATAATCGTCTCACCAAAAGCAAGACACACAGACAGGGATTGCAAATTTATATTCAAGTCCACTCATACAAATGATAATATTTGAGGAAATGGGTGATGTCAGCCATTAACCCTTTTGCTTGCCACCATCAAGCCTCATTGCCTCAACTCTAGCAATTATCAAGCAGACCATCCTGTTTTCACAAAACGGGACAAGTATCAAATACTTTGCAAACTGCAACGAGTTTTGCAAGAACCACATTTATAATTTGTATATCTTACATATACCTTTTCATCCATGACCTCCATTGCAATCAAGCCCTTCTAGGAGTTCTCAACTCTAATTCAAGATCGCTAAGTGTTTCTCCAAATATTCTCTTTTCATCCATGATGGAGGAAAACCCATCCAATGGCTCATACGCTATGTGCCTTATTATACATAATACAAAATGTAGCCCAACTCTCCATCGAATGGAGAATGGCTTATTGGATGAGCATGGAGAAAACACAAACATTGCGGAGTCATCAGATTATCTCCTAATGGTTATTGTATCAAAAAGAGAAGATCAGCTTTTAAGAGGATATCCCTCAGACGTGGGTATTAATCTATGAAGTTGGACACTTTTGCTAAGTTCTACTTCAAGCAATATATTTCCCATGGTTGCAAAGGACCTCAATGGGATAGGCCATGATCTACTAAGATATTTGCAAATAGACATCTAGACTAAGTTCATAATATGAGTTCAATTTATAATTGATCTCCACTAAAATTGCCATCCCCTGGACGATTTTAGTGATCACATGATCCCAATCCTCTACACCTCCCCCAATCATCACGGCCATCAATGCAGCATCAAAGGTAGACATTCCCTAATGTCAATCACACCATCCATGTGACTCATGCTCGATCTTTTGGTCTCTTGTGTTCCAAGTCCATGTCTACACATGCTAGGCTCGCCAAATCTAACTTGTGTGTATTCGTTGTGCAACATGGATTACACCCACTGTATGTGAATGTAGATATGTCTAACACCCGATCATCACGGCGCTGCCTCATAATGAAGAACTTTCTTGGTGGTGCACACATAAGGGGAATACGATCATTGGAATTAAATAGGGATTATCTTATTTGATACCGTTGAGTATCTAATACTAGCACATAGTAAGATGTAAAATAGGTATCAACATCATATGTATATTGTGATATGATATGGTCCTTCTTCTTGCGCCTTGATCTCCATCGAGCGCTCCGGCATGATCTCCATCTTGCCCTTGGTTTGACGCAAAGTCCACGACACCACCACTAGGTCGTCCATCAGAACAATGACTATTACTATACTACTTAGTAACAGAAAAGTAAACTACTTTACCTTCGTAACGACCAATACCATATAAAATCACATGCCCTCCTGCAAAATAAAGTTAGATGCCTCTACTTTTTATCTATTGCATGTTTTACGTGGTTGTTAGGGCTTTCGTAATAGAACCGTTTCTAAACTACAAACTTTCCAACCACAACATGGATCCAACTGTTGTCTCTACTACACCCCTTTCGGGGCCCTCCATAGTAAATGCTATATCAACTATTGAATGAGAGACAGACACCCGCTAACCACTTATACGGTACAAGCTGTATGTTGAGCATGGAACCAATCTCGCATACGAATACGCGTAAGGTCAGTCCGGGCCGCTTCATCAAACAATACCGCGATATAAACAAGTACACGTTAGAGGGTAACAACTAATAGATCAATGCTCGCACAATACTTGTGCATACTGGCCGTACAACACTCCTATGCATAGATCGGCTTTGATACCACTGAAGGGGATCCGTAGCAGAAAACAAAAAAATTCCTACGTTGGAACCGCCCTAAACTGCCTAGGATCTATCTATGTAGTAATACGGTAACGACCGAGCGTATAGCATACATACCCTTGTAGACCATACGCGGTTAACGTCCCGATGGGAACATGGTTGATGCAGTCGTACTTGTAGCCAACGTCAAGGTTGCGAAGCTCCTCGCAGGTCACCCCTTGCTCTTTCTTCATTGTGCAGTAGCTCTGGCTCACGACATTTAAGCACCCCAAGTGTTGCGTCTCGTGTCTTTGTATACATCCGGTGTACGATGAGACCTCCGGCTCCCGATTCCACCGGGAGTGCGAAAGTTGATATCCGCCTAGGAATCCCTGTAGCACAATGGTGTGTTGCAGGTGTGCCTCGTTCGCACAGCCCAAACTTGGGGCCTTGATCACAAGGTATAGAGAGAGAGGGAAGGAGAAAGTCAACCAAAGGTCTTCTCCAAATATTGGTGTGTCTAATCCTGTAACACCCCGTCCACTCCTGGGCCCGGGGGTATCACTCCTGGCAGCTTAATAAGATATCTAGACTGGCCCCACAGACCAACACTAGTCTTTTCTGCGCACTTTGTCCTCACTCGTGCGCACCCGGTTACCCACTTCCCGGTCGGTCACCCATCCTAGAATTGCTCTAGGACAAGCACGCTTAACCTTAGAGTTCTTTTCGAATGAGCTTCCAGAAAAGAAGTTGCAACTTGTTGATATGGGTATCCTATCAATCCTATTAAGCCATGTGCCCGGATCTCACAAATCCCACCCATGGGCACCCCTTTATATAGGCTAAGGGGGTGAACCTTTCTCAAAGGCTAAGCCATGTGGGACTAAAACTAAGGGAAAACGGGCAAAAAGAAAAGGGCCAGCCAGCGGGGCCAATAGGTGGCCGAGTGGGCCACCTCGCCAGACCCAGCTAGTAGCCGACAGAGGCCAGCTGTTGTGGCTGCCTGCAGCCAGCGCGAGTGGGCCGACGCGCCCACTCCATGGCCCAGCAGCGTGATCATGCATAGGCCAAGCGAGCTAGCCCGAGTGGGCCGGTGGCAGCCCAGCGCGCGCCTGCGCGAAGGCGAGCGGCAGCGACTGCCCAACCCGGGTCGGCTGGCTTGTCCTGGCATGGCCCAGCGGCACAGCCCGCCAGCCAGCTGCCCGCGAGCTCCTCGTGGGCTGGGTTGAGTTGGCCTAGCAGCGGCGGCTGCCAGCTGTTGTCTGCCCCGTGCGGTGGGCATTATCCACTGCCCACGTGTGCCTTCAGCTGTTTTCCTTTTCCTTTTTCTGTATATTTTCTCTTAGGCTATTTCCCTCCAGGGATTTGGCCTAATATAAAAGTTTCTTTTATAAATCTTAATTTAAATATTATTTAGTATATATTAATTCACAATTAACATATAATAAATGTATAGTTAAATTCCCATTTATCTGAAAACACTTTTCCGGTCTTTTCCATTATTCTTTCTCCGAACAACTTCGGATCTCTCCGCAGAACAATTCCGGCTTTCTTTCTCTATTGTGATTCCATCTTATGGATGATCGCTCTCATCGTACCCTTAAATGTATCCCCTCACGGCTAAAGAATGCTCTAGACATGATATATATCAATGATCAATAGAGGGACCAGGGATGTCCATGTGACCCCTATGCATTCCTGATAACAATGTCGTTTGAACTGGTAAATGTAGCATCCAATTTCCTTTTGTTTCTTGATACGACTTGTCCGAGATCCGATTATTGGTATCACATACCTTGTTCAATCTCGTTACCAACAAGTTCTGTTTTACTTGTTACCGTGATATTACATCCACGTGACCGAATCACATGTTGCAACATTTATGGATGTAATCTCACCAAGACGGCCCTACGTATCTTTACCCGCCATGTGGGTGAACAAATCCCAGTCTTGTGGTCACATGTCATCTACTGTTCCTTTGGAATACCCAACATACACCATTATTGCCACTGTATTACCAGATGACGTCTAAAGTAGTCAAAGCAGCCTCGGGAAATAGTTAGTAATATGAACTCACGGTCTAAGGAAAAGGAGTCTAGATTTTAGTTGTTGCAACAATGAACTATATGACTTGATTGTCTCGCAATCCTTCGAGGAATGTCCATCACATCATTCTCCAATGATATGACCTCGTTGTTGATGTCCCAAAATATATCAAGCTCGTTGGGAAACCCCAAGAGGAAGGTATGATGAGCACAGCAGCAAGTTTTTCCTCAGTATGAAACCAAGGTTATCAATCTAGTAGGAGCAAGGAAACACCCCAAAGGTGTTGCTAGCTGAGCCTTGGCAGGGCGCACTACTGGTGCTAGTAGCAACGTGGAGACCGGCATAACACAACCACATAACTTTTCCCCCAACTTGCGTTGAGGTTGTCAATCTCACCGGTTTTGCTGAAAACAAAGGATTAAATGTATCGAATGGAAGAAAGTAATAGTTTGCAGAAAGTAAACACAAAGCAGTAAACAGTTTGATTGTACATTGAATGTAAAAGAAAGGACCGGGGTCCATAGTTCACTAGAGGTGGCTCTCCTTAAGATAAATAACATGCTGGGTGAACAAATTACAGCGGGGCAATTGACAAACATCGAGAAAGCAATACATGCATATACTAATCACCTTGACTCCTTTGAGACTTGATTGGGCATTACAACATTATACATAGACCGCCGTCCAACTACATTTATGACTAATAATCCACCTTCAGGTTATCATCCGAACCCCCTAGTATTAAGTTGCAAGCAACGGATAATTGCATTACGAGTTGCGTGTAAAGTAAACAATACGATTGTTCTATGAACAAAGTATTGTTGTTTTCTCCCTAGTAGCAACAGCACATCTAGTACCTTAGAGATTTCGGTCACTTCCCCAAATTACCAGAGGCATGAACCCACTATCGAGCATAAATACTAACTCTTGGAGTTGCTAGCATCTACTTGGTCAAGATAGCTACTAACAACGTAAAGCATGCAAGATCACAAATAACAAAGACATGATAGAATCAATAATCAATCTGAAATAGCATCTCAATATCCATCGGATCCCCGCAAACACAACATGTAGGAATTACAAATAGATGATCTTGATCATGAACGGAGCTCACAAGATCTAGACATGAAAGCACAAAGGAGGAGAACCAACCATCTAGCTACTACATGGACCCGTAGTCTAGAGATGAACTACTCACGCATCACACTGGAGGCTTGCATGATGATGAAGAAGGCCTCCAGGGTGAATTCCCCTCTCCGGCAGGGTGCCGGGAATTGCTTCAGATCCCTCCCGATCTAGGGATGGAGATGACGGTGGCTACAGACTCTTTCGTGGAATTTTGATCGGGTACTTAGGGTTTCCGTATCAGAGGCAATATATAGGCGGAAGGAGAGGCCGAGAGGGTGCCTGGGCTAGCCACACCACCCCCTAGCGCGGGCCAAGCCTGGTCGCGGGGCCAGGTGGTGTGGCCGCCCTCTGGCCCTTCTCGTCTCGTATTCTAGCTCCAAGTGTCCCCTGGTAAAATAATAACTTTGGCTTTTGTCCCGTCCAATTCCTAGAATATTCATTTTCTGACTTCCTAGAACCAAAAACAGCAGAAAACAGGCAGCTGGCACTGTGGCTCTTATTAATAGGTTAGTCCAAGAAATCATATGAAAAGTACTCCAAAGTGTGGACAAAACACAAGAAAGTAGATAAAACCAAGCATGGAACATCAAAAATTATAGATACATTTGCAATGTATCAACATCCCCAAGCTTAACTCCTGCTCGTCCTCGAGTAGGTAAGTGATAAAAAGAAAGAATAATTTTTAAGGTGACATGCACCATCATTAACTTGATCAAAGTATTTGTAAAACATTCGAAGCTAGGATCATAGTACTTCAATCATAACATGAAAGACAAAGTTCTAGCAATAAGACAAAGAAACTATGTTGCAACATGAAAAGGCACAAACAAAAGATTCACGAATAACAATGCTTTGCAAGACGTTTGTTTGTTTCACATAAAGAAAACATAGCATAGGCATTCAGCTTGTCCCTCATAGAGTAGCAAAACATAAATGCATAGGACACCTTCAAAGTTTATAAGAGTGACTAGATACAAATAGTTTAAAACAAGCATTATCAAATTATGCATCAATCAAAAAGTCTTGGGACAATGCACATAGAACTAAGAATGGCCACTATCCTCTCAAAGTAGGTGCATAAAGATAGAAGGTGGGGACTCAACATAAAAGTAAAAAAAAGGCCTTCATAGAAGGAAGTAGGGATTCAAGTCTCATAAAGAGCTTCCAAAAATTATGGTACTTATTAGCTTTCATCTCTCATTGCCCCTATCATAAGCATCTTGAAGGTGATTAAGGTTAAAGTGACACAACTAAGAGGATATGCTTGACAAGTTATAAACCAAAATCTCATGCCCCTTACTTACGAAGACCGAACATCATGCTACTCAACTTTAGTCACGAGTAAGCTCTTGTCATTGTAAGTACATATGTATCATAAAGAACCGCCAACGGGGTACCCCTTGAACATGATACAGGAGCTATCCCATAATCAAAATGACAAGGCAAGCAGACAATGAGCATCTCAGTGATCTTTTTAATTGTTATTTGCATAGGTTTTTATTGAGGATGCTTCATAGAGTGCTCATTATGGTGATGCTGCAAGTTTCCACCATGATTAGGCATGGCTTAGGCTAGCAGCGTAGGCGTTTCTCTAACACACATACAAACTGCATGATCTTACAAGTTCCACTTTTATTTCACACCACCGGGATCCATAAGCAAAAGAACATGATATTAATAGGGTACAAAGTACAAGTGCAATGTTGAAAGCGTTCCCCATGATACATGGTTCTGCTAATTTCAACTTATAAAGCGCAAGCATATACGCAACAAAAAGGACCCAATGGTTAAAGTTTATTAAATGCAAAAAAAGTAAAGTGTGCCATCAAGTTCGTGAGAGCTTTAATCACTAGTTTTCTCATAACAAGTTTAATTTGGAAGGTAGACAAAAACAAGAATATACTTGGAATAGCATATGCTAGTAGGTAGGTATGGTGGACTCTTTGGAATAACTTGGTTTAAGGAGTTGGATGCATGAGTGGAACTCACACTTGGTTACGGAGGCTAGCAAAAGACTGGGTGACAAACTAAGAGAGCAATAATGGCCATAATCATGCAGAGTGACAAAACATCATTGATCAAAGCATAAAGTGATACTACAAGTTGAAAACTAAAGGATCATAAAGTCTATGGTGACTTGGATAGTCATAACATGGTGTGAGCATGTGCCAAGTCAACCCAAATAAAGCATCAAAGGACAATACCACAATAATATGCTTTAATATGCTAAAACAACGCATGATTCATCCAAGGCACATTAAGCAATCTCAATTGTTTATAACAAGTCATGCTACAGCAAAGAATACTAAGCATAAAACCAAAACAATATCAAGCATGGCATGACAAAGCATAGGCCACAGTCAAAAACAAGCTCTCTTTACCACTTAAGCATGAACTTTCCTTCTCTTTTCCAATCCAAACCAAACTATTTGAACACCAATGCATGAAGGAGGGGGTCCAACCAATTTATTAAGCAAACTAAGAAAACCAAGCAAACGAAAAACCAAAACGAAAACGAAAAAGAAGACGCTCCAAGAACAACACAACTGTGCATGAAACAATAAAAATGAAGTGTTTGGAAGAAACCTTGGATTTTTATTGATGAAGAGGGGGATGCCTTGGGCATCCCCAAGCTTTGACGCTTGTACTTATTGGATATTTCTTGGGGTGACACGCGTGGCATCCCCAAGCTTGAGCTTTAGTCCATCCTTCATCTCATTACTCATTCCTTCCATACACCTGAAATATTTCCTTCATACAAAACTTCACACAATCTTTATTAGCAACATTAGTGCACTCAAGATAATAAGTCTTTCGGTTCAGTTTCAACACCAATAAAATTCCATTAAAACACAAGCTACTGTAGCACTTCCCTCAAAAATCTCAATTTCCTAAAAGAACTCAAAAAGGAACCAACAAGAAGCAAATGCAAATAATGACAGAAATCTTTCAAAACAGACCAGCAGGTAAAGCCGAATTTTTTCGAAGATCTTCTGTTAATCAAATGGAAAAGTGTTGAACTAACGAAAGTTAGATAACAACCTTGGGCAGAAGCACAAAAATTCACGCCTCAAAAGGACGTACAGAGATGTTACACGAATTTTTATGGTGAAGCACAGAAATCTGTTTCGGGACAGCAACTTTCCTAATCATTACTTCTCTCTCATTAGAGGTTACTCTTGGCACAAAAAGCAAATAAAAAGGATAAGGAGTGGTTATTACAGAGGTAATAACTTCCAAGACTCATCTAAAACTTTTGGGTTATCTCCCAATAAGTACTTTTCTTTAACGCCTTTAAGTTAGGCATAAGAAGCAAGAAAGAATCAAGTGTTCTCGAATGAAGAAGCATTAAAACCAAATTCCTTGCCCTTACCTCTCTTAATTTTATTCTTAACCTTGGGGAAAATATGATTGTTTGGTGGAGAATCAAGGTGCATGGTCCCCTTTCCCAAATCTATTATTGCTCCAAGGAGTTCTAATAGGGACCTTCCAAGTGTAATTTGTCCTTTTTCTGCACATTCAATAACAAGATAATCAGTAGAAATCATTTTCCCAAGGATCTTTGTAAACACTCCTTCAGCTATTCCAATAGGTAATATTGTGGCATTATTAGAAAGAGATATTTATTTTCCTCCTTCAGAAATCCCCCAAAGATTCAAAGATTCATAAATATCTTTGGGCATAAGACAAAATTCAGACATGATATCATAGCGAGCTTGAAAAGTTTCATTATTTATATCAATCTTTACTGTGGGGAGCCACTTTGATGGTTCAGAATTTATTGGAACATAATTATGATGTTCTCTAAGCGTGTTATAACAATCCTTTAAACTAGTAGTGCGGGTCTCAAGAGTGTTCAATCAAGCAAATATGTTCATAAAGGAAGAATCAGATTTGCTAGGCAAGTTGTAAGTAAAGATCAATTTCTTTATAACATTAACAGCATCATCCTCATTGCAATGGAGGAAATCTCCTCCCACAACAGCATCTAAAGCATATCTATAGCAAACAGCAATTCCAAGGTAAAAACTGTTAAGGAACAAGCTTTGAGTCATTTTAGGCTCGGTTTTTTCATGTAGATCGGAGATTCTAGACCAAGCTTCCTTGAAACTCTCTTCAATTCCTTGTTTAAAAGTGAAAATCATTTCCTTAGGTGACATAGTGATTGGAGCAATGCTAGACATAATCGCAACTTAAGATAGGGACTAATATTTTTGTGTTTTCAATAAAGAAAGCAAACTTGTAAAACTATTTTTTGTGTGCTTTTGATAAAGAAACAAGCAAACAAAACAAAAGTAAACTAAGCAAAACAAAAATAACAAAGTAAAGAGATTGGTTATGAGGGACTCCCCTTGTGAAGATGTCCTTGACTCCCCGGCAACGTCGCCAGAAAAAGAGCTTGATGGCCCAAAATATATCGAGCTCGTTGGGGAACCCCAAGAGGAAGGTATGATGAGCACAGCAGCAAGTTTTCCCTCAGTACAAAACCAAGGTTATCAATCCAGTAGGAGCAAGGAAACAGCCCCAAGGTGTTGCTAGTTGAGCCTTGGCAGGTGTACTACCGGTGCTAGTAGCAACGTGGATACCTGCACAACACAACCACAGAACTTTGTCCCAACTTGCGATGAGGTTGTCAATCTCACTGGTTTTGCTGAAAACAAAGGATTAAACGTATCGAATGGAAGAAAGTAATAGTTTGCAGAAAGTAAACACAAAGCAGTAAACAGTTTGATTGTAGATTGAATGTAAAAGAAAGGACTGGGGTCCATAGTTCACTAGAGGTGGCTCTCCTTAAGATAAATAACATGCTGGGTGAACAAATTACAGCGGGGCAATTGACAAACATCGAGAAAGCAATACATGCATATACTAATCACCTTGACTCCTTTGAGACTTGATTGGGCATTACAACATTATACATAGACCGCCATCCAACTACATCTATGACTAATAATCCACCTTCAGGTTATCATCCGAACCCCCTCCAGTATTAAGTTGCAAGCAACGGATAATTGCATTACGAGTTGCGTGTAAAGTAAACAATACGATTATTCTATGAACAAAGGATTGTTGTTTTCTCCCTAGTAGCAACAGCACATCTAGTACCTTAGAGATTTCTGTCACTTCCCCAGATTACCAGAGGCATGAACCCACTATCGAGCATAAATACTAACTCTTGGAGTTGCTAGCATCTACTTGGCCAAGATAGCTACTAACAACGTAAAGCATGCAAGATCACAAATAACAAAGACATGATAGAATCAATAATCAATCTAAAATAGCATCTCAATATCCATCGGATCCCCGCAAACACAACATGTAGGAATTACAAATAGATGATCTTGATCATGAATGGAGCTCACAAGATCTAGACATGAAAGCACAAAGGAGGAGAACCAGCCATCTAGCTACTACATGGACCCATAGTCCAGAGATGAACTACTCACGCATCACACCGGAGGCTTGCATGATGATGAAGAAGGCCTCTAGGGTGAATTCCCCTCTCTGGTAGGGTGCCGGGAAGAGCTTCAGATCCCTCCTGATCTAGGGATGGAGATGATGGCGGCTACAGACTCTTTCGTGGAATTTTGATCGGGTACTTAGGGTTTTTGTATCAGAGGGAATATATAGGCAGAAGGAGAGGCCGAGGGGGTGCCTGGGCTGGCCACACCACCCCCTAGCGCGGGCCAAGCCTGGTCGCGCGGCCAGGTAGTGTGGCCGCCCTCTGGCCCTTCTCCGTCTTGTATTATGGCTCCAAGTGTCCCCTGGTAAAATAATAACTTTGGCTTTTGTCCCGTCCAATTCCGAGAATATTCATTTTCTGACTTCCTGGAACCAAAAACAGCAGAAAACAAGCAGCTGGCACTGTGGCTCTTGTTAATAGGTAGTCCAAGAAATCATATGAAAAGTACTCCAAAGTGTGGACAAAACACAAGAAAATAGATAAAACCAAGCATGGAACATCAAAAATTATAGATACATTTGCAATGTATCAGTTGTCAATTGGCATAAATGCCCATGATCTTGAAACCCAGATCATCCTCATGATCAACGAACTAGTATGAATAGAGGCTACTAGGGACTTGGTTGTTTCATACCACACCTGTACCAATGTTTCTACTTGGTACAGTTATAGCACAATATGAAATTATTATAAACTAATTGAGATATGACAATAAAAACCTATATATTATTTGCTTCTAGGGCATATCTCCATCAGTGGATCCATGTGGTTTATGAGAATAACACAAATGCAATGAAATCTAGTGGATCCATGTGGTTCATCAGAATAACACACATCCAATGAACTCTAGTGGATCCATGTGGTTTATTAGAAGAACACACATCCAATGACATATAGTGGATCCATGTGGTTTAGGAAAAGAGCACACATCCAGTGAACTCTAGTGGATCCATGTGGTTAATGATAATAACACACATCCAATGAACTCTAGTGGATCCATGTGGTTTATGAGAAGAACACACATCCAATGACATCTAGTGGATCCATTGAAGGGAATATGCCCGAGAGGCAATAATAAAGTGGTTATTATATTGTTCCATGTTTATGATAAATATTTATTTTGCATGCTATAATTGCATTAACTGGAAACATTAATACATGTGTGTTTAATAAACAAAATACAAAGTTCCTAGTAATGCCTCTCATATAAACTAGCTCGTTGATTAACAAGATGATCAAGGTTTCCTGATCATGGACATTGGATGTTGTTAATAACGAGGTCACAGCATTGGTGGAATGATGTGATGAACATTCATTCGAAGTATAGCATTACGATCAAAGTCATTACGTTTATATTGCTATAACATCATACGAAGTAATCCTAGTCCTTAGACCATGAGATCATGTTAATCACTAACACCGGAAGAGTGTCTTGATAACATCAAACGTCACACCGTAAAATGGTGACTATAAAGGTGGGTTCAGTGCTACGGAGGTGTTATGTAGAGGCTCATGGATCAGGTGTGGTATTTGTCCATCCCGATGACGGATAGATATACTTAGGGCCCTCTCGGTGATATCACATTGAAATAGCTTGCAAGCAAGTGATGAGATCACTAGAATGTTATATCACGGGAACGAGAAAAGAGTGCATGTCGGTAACGAGATCAAACTAGGTATTGAGATACCAATGATCAAATCTCGGACATGTAATATATCGCGAGACAAAGGGATTTAGTTACGATGTTAAAGGTTCACACGATCACAAGAGTCATTATTGAATATGTGGGAGTCAGTATGGATCTCTAGGTCCCGCTGCTAATTATTGATCAGAGAGGGGTCTCGATCATGTCTACATTATTCTTGAATCGTAGGGTGACACACTTAAGGGATATCGACACCATTTGTAGCAAATATGTTTTAGATAAAGATTTAAGAAAGCGCTGGAATCATTTCGATGGAAACCGGAATTGTTTTGGGTGAAATTGCAGAAACTGCTTCTGCATGTGATATTGAAATGTTGCAGGGGGTTTTATGTGAATGTTTGTTAATTAAAGTAATTCACAAAATTCTGAATAAAATAAATAAAATAGTTTTATTTAATGATCAAATTTAATGCATGTGAGTGGAAGTGTGAGTGGAGGCATATTTATGTGAGTGAAGCATCCACCACATGAATGATGGAAGAGGTGGGGGCACCAGCATGGCTGCCATGCCACAGCCCTTGGTTGCCCCCTCTTCCCTATAAAGGCCCCCCTCTCCTCCTCATAATGCACACCTCCTCGTGAAGGATCTCTCTCCCTCTGTAGTTATTCCCCATGGTCTCGGATTAGCGAGATACATGTTCCCAGTGGCTTTATCTAGAAAAGAGTTTCTTCTTCTACTGCTTTGCTGGAGCGAGGGATGGATGTTGTCGGGGTACCGGACGTGTGTGCGATCACGGATGCACCGCTGCTTTGTGGTGCTAGACTTGGTGGTGCTGGACTTGCTGGAGCTAGATCTGATGGGCGTTCTGGAGCTGGACCTGCTGGACCTGCTAGACTTCATCACGATCTTGAGATGGAAGTGTACGACTACATCATCCACGAGTTCCATCTTGTTAACAAAGCTTTGTTGTCTTCGAGTGTATGTTCTCTATGGATGTATGTCCACCCGTTGCTTGTATCTAATAGATAGATCTTAGCGTAAAATAGTTCTCATCATAGGAAAAAAATTGTTTTCTATGCTGCGAACCCAACAGTGGTATCAGAGCTTGATCTATGCATAGGTGCTTTGCACGGGTAGTACACATATGTTTATATGTGGGCGATGATGATCATGTTATTGATTATTTCATGTATTTTGGATATTCATGGCATAGTGGGATGAAGCGGCCCGGACTAATTTTACAAGTCCTTGCACATGAGACCGGTTCCACGATTGACATGCAACTAGTTTTGCATAAGTGGCTAGCGGGTGTCTGTCTCTCCTACTATAGTCATTATCTGATTTACAACGAGTTGCTAATAACTTAATTATCATCGTTGTGGTTCCATGTTCATAGGTAAGACCGGTTCTATCTCCGAAAGCCCTAAGCCACGTAAAACTTGCAATGGATAAATTAGAGGCGTCTAGTTTAGATTGTTGTTGGGCTAGTGTCATGATATGGTAATATTGTAAGTTGATGTATAGTTGATACTCTTACAACACACCTAACTATGTAATTTCCATAGACCTTGGCCTTACGCACAAAGGAATGATAGAGATCATACCATGATGCACATCATAGTGATCAAATGCATGGACCATATCATTCCACTTTACACATTTGATGTTTGCATCTTATATTTCTTGTTTGGCGTTTTAGTAGCATTATAAGATGATCCCTCATTTAGATATCAAGATAAAAATGTGTTCTCCCTTAAGTACACACCGTTTATATTTTGCCGCTTCAAGACATCACATGATGATCATGTGTACTTGAATCCACGATCATATTTCGGGTGTAAGACAATTTTACACATGTAAGTACTAAGGTTCTTACTTGGCGAGCCTAGCATGTATAGACATGGCCTCGGAACATGGACCAAAAGGTTAAGCATGAGTCATATAGTTGATATGATGCCCATATAGATTCTCGCCTTTGAAGCTGCACCGACTCACGTGATGATCGAACTTGGTGTAGTGGATTTGGTTCATGTAATCACAAAAAAGACACGAGGGATGTCATTTTTGAGTGCGAGTTCATTTCTAATTTGGATTAGTCGAACTCAATTTGTCATAAACTAAATCAAAGTGAATTTGCATAATTTGTTGTAGTCATTGGCATCTGTTTACTACCTTATGCTTAGTTTTAATTGAGATAATAGAACTATAGAATTCTGGATATTTGCTTTACGAACTGGTATTGTATTGTTTTGAATGTCAATTTTAGAAGTCCTATTGCAAACTTTCAGAAAACTCTATTTACTCCATGAAGTTTAATAAGTAATATTAAATCGAGAGTAAGAATCCCAGTATTTAAAGTATCATGTTTGCCTCCATGATTGTTGATATTCAAAAGTTAATTTTTAATATAGAGGTTATCTAGGAGCTGAAAGAATTGTTTCAGAAGCCATCATGCATGGAAGATATTTTGATATCTGAAACAATGTTTATGGTTGCAATATGATAGAGTATAATTTGGCAAAATACATGTTCTCACATTGTATGAGAATTTGCGAATGTTGGAGACGCTAGACGTCCTAATCTCCCAAAAGGTTTTGGGAACTAACATTATACTCACGATTTGTCCTTATAAGCCATAGTAGCTTGATAATGAAAGTTGTCATGATAAGGATGAATAGAATATGTAAGTAAAATGTTTACTACACTAAAATATTACTAAAGAATGGATTTTTGAAAGAACACCACACAGATGATGGTGATCAACTTCAAAGTGAAAGTCCAAAGGTATTAGTATTTTACTATACATGCTTTGGACTATGTGTCGCATGTATGGCGCCACTGTTGATGTTGATAGATTCTTTAGAAGGAAAAGGAAATGCTGAAAGAGAATCTATAAAATATTTGGTAGAAAATAAAAGACTGGTAATGCCCAACTAAGGTATATAGATGATATAAATGTTATGGTTGTATTCTTTTCTTGTTAAACAATGTGGTTCTTGGGTATTGGATACCGAATTGGTTGGTATGAAAGATCATACAGAACGATGCAATTCATGAACTAGAATGGCCTAAGTAACTAGAAAAAGAATATGTGATGATGTTCATCAAAAACAAATAAAGTGTTATTGTATTTCTCGTTGACATCAGAGCTTACCTTCAAGATTTATTTAAATAATTGTTATTTTGTTCCGGTATAATGAGAATAATCGTTGTTCAAATAATTACCGTATTCCATAAAATATGGATGAACTTTTACAAGTCTAGTTGGAGAAATCACATCCATAAGCTAATGCTAAAATGTCGCAAGACAAATGATTGAAAAATCACTTACAAAGTGACATCGCCGTTTAAATTATATTGGAAAGAAAACATGAAGTAACTCCATGTTGATGGATTTTTGGAGCCTTTTGATTTTGATCAATTGATGCTTGTGAATCTTTCCTCGAGATAATTGAAACTCCATTCATAGGCCAAAGAGGAATGGATGACTAACTTATTGGAAATTGTGCATGTTGATGTGCATAGTCCATTATGTGTAGCTAATACATTGCAAATGAATCTATAATTTTTGATGGTCCATGCTTGGTTTTATCTACTTTCTTGTGTTTTGTCCACACTTTGGAGTACTTTTCATATGATTTCTTGGACTAACCTATTAACAAGATCCACAGTGCCAATTGCCTGTTTTCTGCTATTTTTGGTTCTAGAAAGTCAGAAAATGAATATTCTCAGAATTGGATGGGACAAAAGCCAATATGCCTATTTTCCTGGAGACTCACGGAGCCAGAATACGAGACGGAGAGGGGCCACAGGGTGGCCACACCACCCCTAGGCGCGAGTACCCCTTGGCCGCGCCAGGGCATGGTGTGGGCCGCCTGGCTGGCCACCGACCTTGCCACTTTCGCCTATATATCTCCCCGAGGCAAAAAACCCTAGATCGTTAATCAGAAATGCACGAAAAGTTCCGCAGCACCGCCACCATCGAAGGGGAGATTCGAGGGACAGAAAGTCTCTATTCTGGCACCCTGCCGGGACGGGGAAGTGCCCCGGGAGCCATCTCCATCAACCTCCACCACCATCTCCATCACCATTGCTGATTCCCATGATGAGGAGGGAGTAGTTCTCTATCGAGGCTAAGGGTTCTACCGGTAGCTATGTGTTCATCTCTCTCTCTATGCATGATCTTATTGAGATCATGAGCTTTGTAATCAAGTAGATCTACCTTGCTACTCAAGTGCGTTAATAGATCTCTGCTCTCCCCATGTGTGTGAAAGTGACAGCGTGCACACCATGGTGGCACTTAGGCTAGAGATTACAAATACTTGTTATGAGTTATATTTGGAGTTGGATGTTTCTATGAAATTGTGGTGTTTGTTGGAACCATCTAGTGCTCAAGGTGACAGTGTGGGGTTATCTAGATGCGGAAAGCGAACTTTGAGGTGTACTGTTATAGCCCTACCATCGATTAGAGTGTTCAACTAGAGAGTAGTTAAGAGTAGTATCATAAAGAGAAGATATTTATATGAGAGTGTTCACTAGTGAAAGTATGATCCCTAGGCCTTGTTTCTAAGCACTAAAACACCGTTTGCTAATAGATCTATTACATGTTTGCTTGCTTCTATCTTTATTTTAGTTTGCCTTTAGTCTTTTCCCACGTCAACCACATGCCAACAAGCTATTTTCTATCACCATTACCACTTATAATTATCTATACCACTTGTATTTCACTATCTCTTCGCCGAACTAGTGCACCAATACACCTGACAGGTGTATTGGGTGTGTTGGGGACACAAGAGACTTCTTGTATCTTGATTGTAGGGTTGCTTGAGAGGGATACCTTTGACCACTTCCTCCCTGAGTTCGATAAACCTTGGGTGATCCACTTAAGGGAAAACTTGCTGCTGTTCTACAAACCTCTGCATTGGAGGCCCAACAACTATCTACAAGAATAGAAGTGCGTAGACATCAAGCTATTTTCTGGCGCCATTGCCGGGGAGGTAAGGTAAAAGGTACTCACATCCTCCGGTGTGATGCTCGAAGTTATTTCCTTTAGATTATGCAATTTTGTATTTTTGTTTCTTGTTTTCACTAGTTAGGCTTAATGGAAAACAACAACAAAAATTAGAGAGCTTTATAGTATTTATCTTGAGTTACGACATGAAGTGTTTGAAGAGAAAATTAAAAAACCTATGGAACTTTATTTGCATGCTAATAGCAATGTTGTTAGTATGAATTCTTTGGACACCATTATCGCTAATGCTATGGAAAAGTCTAAGCTTGGGGAAGCTAGTTTTTATGAAAATGATCTTTTTAGTTCCCCAGCTTTGGAGGATAACTATTCTATTGCTTATGATGATACTATACCTCCAATCTATGATGATTGCAATGATGAATATGATATTTTCAGTTCACCTACTATTGAGGAGGAAATTAATTATGATTATAATATGCCTCCTATATTTGATGATTATGGTGATGAGAATGATAATGATAGCTATTTTGTTGAATTTGCACCCACTACAATTAATAAGAATGACTATGTTTATGTGGGGAGTATTAATTCTTTTATGCATGTGTCTCATGATAAGAATGTTTCTTGTGATAGTTATATTGTTAATTCTATTCGTGATGCTACTGAAAGTTATTATGAGAGAGGGAAACATGGTTTTATGCATCTCAATAATATTAAGTTTCCCCTCTTTATGTTGAAAGTCTTGAAGTTGCACTTGTTTTGCTTTCCGATGCTTGTTGCTTTGTGCTTTCATGACTTGTTTCTTTAAAAGATTCCTATGCATAGGAAGTGGGTTAGACTTAAATGTGTTTTGAATTTGCTTCTTGATGCTCTCTTTTACTTCAATTTATATTTCTTATGTGAGCATCTTCTCAAACTACCATGCCTAACTTAAAGGCGTTAAAGAAAAGTACTTATTGGGAGATAACCCAAAAGTTTTAGATGAGTCTTGGAAGTTATTACTTCTGTAATAACCGCTCCTTATCCTTTTTATTTGCTTTTTGTGCCAAGAGTAACCTCTAATGAGAGAGACGTAATGATTAGGAAAGTTGCTGCCCCGAAACAGATTTCTGTGCTTCACCATAAAAATTGGTGTAACATCTCTGTACGTCCTTTTGAGGCGTGAATTTTTTTGCTTCTGCCCGAGGTTGTTATCTAACTTTCGTTAGTTCAACACTTTTCCATTTAATCAACAGAAGGTCTTCGAAAAAATTCGTCTTTACCTACTGGTCTCTTTTGAAAGATTTCTGTCATTATTTGCATTTGCTTCTTGTTGGTTCCTTTTTGAGTTCTTTTGGGAAATTGAGCTTTTTGAGGGAAGTGCTACAGTAGCTTGTGTTTTATTGGAATTTTATTGGTGTTGAAACTGAACCGAAAGACTTATTATCTTGAGTGCACTAATGTTGCTAATAAAGATTGTGTGAAGTTTTGTATGAAGGAAAAATTTCAGATGTATGGAAGGAATGAGTAATGAGATAAAAGATGGACTAAAGCTCAAGCTTGGGGATTCCACGCGTGTCACCCTAATAAATATCCAATAAGTACAAGCGTCAAAGCTTGGGGATGCCCAAGGCATCTCCCTCTTCATCAATAAAAATCCCAGGTTTCTTCCAAACACTTCATTTTTATTGTTTCATGCACAGTTGTGTTGTTCTTGGAGCGTCTTTTTTTCATTTTTGTTTTGGTTTTTCGTTTGCTTGGTTTTCTTAGTTTGCTTAATAAATTGGTTGGAACCCCTCGTTCATGCATTGGTGTTAGAATAGTTTGGTTTGGATTGGAAAAGAGTAGGAAAGTTCATGCTTAAGTGGTAAAGAGAGCTTGTTTTTGACTGTGGCCTATGCTTTGTCATGCCATGCTTGATATTGTTTTGGCTTTATGCTTAGTATTCTTTGTTGTAGCATGACTTGTTATAAACAATTGAGATTGCTTAATGTGCCTTGGATGAATCATGCGTTGTTTTAGCATATTAAAGCATAGTATTGTGGTATTCGCCTTGGATGCTTTATTTGGGTTGACTTGGCACATGCTCACACCATGTTATGACTATCTCAAGTCACCATAGCCTTTATGATCCTTTAGTTTTCAACTTGTAGTATCACTTTATGCTTTGATCAATGATGTTTTGTCACTCTGCATGATTATGGCCATTATTGCTCTCTTAGTTTGTCGCTCCCAGTCTTTTGCTAGCCTCCACAACCAAGTATGAGTTCCACTCATGCATCCAACTCCGAAAACCAAGTTATTCCAAAGAGTCCACCATACCTACCTACTAGCATATGCTATTCCAAGTATATTCATGTTTTTATCTACCTCCGAATTAAACTTGTTATGAGAAAACTAGTGATTAAAGCTCTCACGAACTTGATGGCACACTGCTTTTCTTGCCCTTAATAAACTGGAACCACTGTGTCGTCTGTGTTGTATATGCTTGCACTTATTTTTTGGGGATTAGCAGAACCATGCTGTCATGGGGAACGCTTTCAACATTGCACTGGTACTTTGTACCTAGTTGAGATCATGCTCTTTTGCCAATGGATGTCATCGGTGTGAAATGAAAGGGGAGCTTGTAAGTCCATGGAGTTATGTATATGTGTTAGAGAAATGCCTGGGCCGCTGGTCTAATCCTTGCTAACATGGTGGAAACCTGCAGCGTAACCATAATGACATGTCTATGAATCATTCTTCTTATAAAAAAGAGTCAGATATTGAGAAAAAAGAGAAAAAGAAAAAAAAGATTGTGAAAAGTGGAAAGAGAGAAAAAAAGCACCATATTCCCATGGTAAATAAGAAGATTGCTGAGATGCTCGTTGTCCGGTTGCCTTGTCATTTTTATATGGGGATTTTTCCGTATCATCGGGCAAGGGGTACCTCGTTGGAGGTTCTCTATGATACACATGTACTTACGATGACAAGAACTTACCGGTGACTAAACTTGAGTAGCATGAGGAGCGGCCCTCGTATTCAAGGGACATGAGATTTCCAACTTATACTTTGTCAAGCATATACACCATAGTTTGTTCAATTTAACCTTAATCACTTCAAGATGCTTATGATAGGGGAAATGAGAGCTGAAAGCTATTTAGTACCATAATTTTTGGAAGCTCTTTATGAAACTTGAATCTCTACTTCCTTCTATGAAGGCCTTTCTTCCACTTTTATATTGAGTCTCCACCTTCTATCTTTATGCACCTACTTGGAGAGTATAGTGGCCATTCTTAGTTCTATGTGGATTGTCCCAAGACTTGTTGATTGATGCATAGCTTTGATATTGCTTGTTTTAAACTATTTGTATCTAGTCACTCTTATGAACTTTGAAGGTGTCCTATGCATTTATGTTTGCTACTCTATGAGGGACAAGCTGAATGCCACTATGCTATGTTTTCTTTATGTGAAACAAACAAACGTCTTGCAAAGCATTGTTATTTATGAATCTTTTGTTTGTGCCTTTTCATGTTGCAACATAGTTGCTTTGTCTTATTGTTAGAACTTTATCTTTCATGCTATGTTGAAGTATTATGATCCCAGCTATCAATGTTCTACAAATACTTTGATCAATTTTATGATGGTGCATGTCACCTCAAAAATTATTCTTTCTTTTTATCACTTACCTACTCGAGGACGAGCAGGAGTTAAGCTTGGGGATGTTGATACATTGCAAATGTATCTATAATTTTTGATGTTCCATGCTTGGTTTTATCTACTTTCTTGTGTTTTGTCCACACTTTGGAGTACTTTTCATATGATTTCTTGGACTAACCTATTAACAAGAGCCATAGTGCCAATTGCCTGTTTTCTGCTGTTTTTGGTTCCAGAAAGTCAGAAAATCAATATTCTCGGAATTGGACGGGACAAAAGCCAATGCCTATTTTTCCCGAAGACTCACGGAGCCAGAATATGAGACAGAGAGGGGCCACAGGGTGTCCACACCACCCCTAGGCGCGGGTCCCCCTTGGCTCTTTCGCCTATATATCTCCCCCGAGGCAAAAACCCTAGATCATCAATCAGAAATCTATGAAAAGTTTCGCAGCGTCGCCGCCACCGAAGGGGAGATTCGGGGGACAGAAAGTCTCTGTTCCGGCACCCTGCCGGGACGGGGAAGTGCCCCCGGAGCAATATCCATCGACCTCCACCAGCATATCCATCACCATTGCTGATTCCCATGATGAGGAGGGAGTAGTTCTCTGTCGAGGCTAAGGGTTCTACCGGTAGCTATGTGTTCATCTCTCTCTCTATGCATGATCTTATTGAGATCATGAGCTTTGTAATCAAGTAGATCTACCTTGCTACTCAAGTGCTTTAATAGATCTCTACTCTCCCCATGTGTGTGAAAGTGACAGCATGCACACCATGGTGGTACTTAGGCTAGAGATTACAAATACTTGTTATGAGTTATATTTGGAGTTGGATGTTTCTATGAAATTGTGGTGTTTGTTGGAACCATATAGTGCTCAAGGTGACAGTGTGGGGTTATCTAGATGCGGAAACCAAACTTTGAGGTGTGTTGTTATAGCCCTACCATTGATTAGAGTGTTCAACTAGAGAGTAGTTAAGATTAGTATCATAAAGAGAAGATATTTATATGAGAGTGTTCACTAGTGAAAGTATGATCCCTAGGCCTTGTTTCTAAGCAATGAAACAGCATTTGCTATTAGATCTATTACATGTTTGCTTGCTTCTATCTTTATTTCAGTTTGCCTTTAGTCTTTTCCCACGTCAACCACACGCCAGCAAGCTATTTTCTATCACCATTACCACTTATAATTATCTATACCACTTGTATTTCACTATCTCTTCGCCGAACTAGTGCACCTATACACCTGACAAGTGTATTGAGTGTGTTGGGGACACAAGAGACTTCTTGTATCTTGATTGCAGGGTTGCTTGAGAGGGATACCTTTGACCACTTCCTCCCTGAGTTCGATAAACCTTGGGTGATCCACTTAAGGGAAAACTTGCTGCTGTTCTACAAACCTCTGCACTTGGAGGCCCAACAACTGTCTACAAGAATAGAAGTGCGTAGACATCAGTAGCCATGTGTGGTGCATCTTTCGACTTCATATGCTTTCTCCGGAAATTTGAGTGAATATATCTATATATTTACTTAATAAGGAATAAGTATGAAACATTTGAAAATTGTTCAAAGATTTTCAAGATGAAGTGGAAAATCATTGTAACAAGAAAATAAATATTTTATGATTTGATCATAAAGCAAGATATTTGAGTTACAGGTTTATCAAAACACCTAATATTTCGGGAATTGTTACATGGATTTGCATTTCCCGATAAACCACAGGAGTATGGTATGTTCGAGAGATCAAAGCAAACCTTGTTTAACATGGTAAGATCAAAGGTGTCATTTATAAAACTGCCTCTATGTTTTAAAGATTAAAGCTTTAGAGACTACTGCTTTTACACTGAAAAGAGCACCATCATGATCCGTTGAAATGACACCATATAAGTTATGGTTTGGGATAAAACCCGAGTTGTCTTTTCTTCAAATTTTGGTATGTTATGCATAAGTAAAATGTTTACAACCAAAGTCGGATAAGCACGTCTTTGTAGGTTATCTCAAAGAATTTGTTGGGTATTCCTCCATAACACCGAGAACAAAAGAGTTTGTCACTTGGAACATTAAGTTTCTTGAGAAGAATTTTTCTTGAAAAGTTAAGTGGGAGGATAATAGAACTTTGATAAGGTTATTAAACCTTAGCTATATGTGCTAAGTAGCGCAGCACCGGAAAGTGCTCCAGTGGCAGCCACAATGCTCATGGCTCTCGTGGTTACAAAGGTTGTGATCTTGGAGATTAGAGTTCCTATTTGAACCATATGCATCGGGTAACAATCAAATAGTGAGATTTGATAAACAAGTCATTATTTTTTTGACAATAATGAATCGACTGCATGCAAAGAAGTGACGATGGGCCCTGACTCCATAGAATGACTAGAAGTCATAAAATCCGTGATAGTTTCCATACACGAGAAATCAAGCTTTTGAACTTGGAAGACCCTCCAAAAAGGCATGAAGCCTATCGGTCATGTTTGAATCTATAAAGAAATAGACATGGATGTTTCACATCTATGAAATAATTGACATGTTGAAAAGTAATTTACGACAATGTTCAAGGAGTTTACTATGACAATGTTTGATCTTTCATAGCGATATTTAGTCTTGATGGATTAATCTAGCAACCACTACATATAATTTGGTATATGGTAGTTAAACAAACAAAAAAATGTTCTTCTAATAGAATGATTACCTAGGACATGTACATGACACAGTATGAAGGGTTTTGTTAATTCAAAGGGTGCTAAAAGGGCATGCAAACTTCAATAGTTGAAGTAAGCATAGCGGAGTTGGAATCTTCACCATGATGAAAATGTTAAAGGAGTTTAATTTCATCGAAGACGATGAAGATGCTTGCATTTGCAAGAAAAAGTGGGAGCGCTGAGACAAATTTCCAATACATTATGCAGAGTACATATTGTTGATTGGAAATGATGTATCTTTTATTAACACGGGTTAAAAATTTCATTTTGATGAAAGACTTGGGCAAAACCAGAATATTCGGCATCAATGTATATATGGATAGATTGAGGCGCTAATATGGTTGTGCCAGACGTACATATATGAGATATTGAAAAGGGTTCAATATGGAAACAACAAGAAAGGTTGTTGCTGCATGGAAATGATTGTATCAAGATTCAAGTGTTTCAACACTTGGTGAGTCAAATCACATGAAGATTTTGATCAATAATACCATGATATGTACATATCCAGATATGTCCAATGCTCTAAATGTTATGAGCATATACCAGAATGATTCATAAGATGATCATTGGACGATAGTAAAGATATTCTGATGAGCTTTGGAAGAACTAAGAATATATTATGTATAAGTGACAAATAGTTGATAATAGTTCATTGTAATATGTTACATTGATACTAATTTGTCATAAGATACAAATTAAATTTATCTCAACTTAAACTATGGGTGGCAAAATATTATGGAAAGGAAATTCCATGATGGATTTGGATGAGTTCCAAAGTTAAGACATTGTGACGGATACTACAACAAAAGGCTAAGTATATGACTGCCATAGTAGCAGCAAAGGAGGGCATTTGTGTCAAGTAGTTTGTTATCAAACTAGGTGTGGTTCATAGTGGGATAATACTATGAAGATATATTGTATGACAATACTATCGACATGTTTTAACCCAAAAATAACAAAAGGTCTCACCAAAGGACTAAATTTATACAAAGCCATCTCATTAGAGAATGAGTGATGCATAGAGACAAAAAGACATGCAAATACACACAGACCTGAAAGTACCAGATCCGGAGATTATGTTAACCACTAGCAAACGCGTATATTCAACACCTAGGTGTTGTATATACAAGTTTACAAACTAGATTATTGACTCTAGTGCAAGTGGGAGACTGAAGGGAATATGCCCGAGAGGCAATAATAAAGTGGTTATTATATTGTTCCATGTTTATGATAAATGTTTATTTTGCATGCTATAATTGTATTAATTGGAAACATTAATACATGTGTGTTTAATAAACAAAATACAAAGTTCCTAGTAATGCCTCTCATATAAACTAGCTTGTTGATTAACAAGAGGATCAAGGTTTCCTGATCATGGACATTGGATGTTGTTAATAACGAGGTCACAACATTGGTGGAATGATGTGCTGAAACATTCATCCGAAGTATAGCATTATGACATTATGTTTATATTGCTATAACATCATACGAAGTAATCCTAGTCCTTAGACCATGAGATCATGTTAATCACTAACACCGGAAGAGTGTCTTGATAACATCAAACGTCACACCATAAAAGGGTAACTATAAAGGTGGGTTCAGTGCTACAAAGGTGTTATGTAGAGGCTCATGGATAAAGAGTGGGATTTGTCCATCCCGATGACGGATAGATATACTCAGGGCCCTCTCGGTGATATCACATTGAAATAGCTTGCAAGCAAGTGATGAGATCACTAGAATGTGATATCACGGGCACGAGAAAAGAGAGCATGTCGGTAACGAGATCAAACTAGGTATTGAGATACCGACGATCGAATCTCGGACATGTAATATATCGCGAGACAAAGGGATTTAGTTACAACGTTAAAGGTTCACACGATCACAAGAGTCATCGTTGAATATGTGGGAGTCAGTACGGATCTCCAAGTCCCGCTGCTGATTATTGATCGGAGAGGGGTCTCAATCATGTCTATATTATTCGTGAACCGTAGGGTGATACACTTAAGGGATATCGACACCTTTTGGAGAAAATATGGTTCAGATAAAGATTTAAGAAATTGCCAGAATCATTTCGATGGAAACCGGAATTGTTTCGGGTGAAATTGCAGAAACTGGTTCTGCATGTGATATTGAAATGTTGCATGGGCTTTTATGTGAATGTTTGTTAATTAAAGAATTAACAAAATTCTGAATAAAAAAATAAAATATGTTTATTTATTGAGAGCTTGCGTTAAATTTGGCGGAAATTTAATGCATGTGAGTGGACGTGTGAGTGGAGGCATATTTATGTGAGTGGAGCATCCACCACATGAATGACGGAAGAGGTGGGGGCACCACCATGGCTGCCATGCCATGGTTCTTGTCTGCCCCTCTTCCCTATAAAAGCCCCCCGCCTCTCCTCCTCACAATGCACACCTCCTCGTGAAGGATATCTCTCCCCCTCTAGTTATTCCCCATGGTCTCGGATTAGCGAGATACATGTTCCCGATGGCTTTATCTAGAAACGAGTTGCTGCTTCCGCTGCTTTGACGGAGCTAGGGATGGAGGTTGTCAGGGGTACCGGACGTGTGTGCGATCACGGATGCACCGCTGCTTTGCGGTGCTGGACTTGCTGGAGCTGGATCTGATGGACGTGTTGGAGCTGGACCTGCTAGACTTCATCACGATCTTGAGATCGGCAAGTGTACGACTACATCATCCACGAGTTCCATCTCGTTAACAAAACTTTGTTGTCTTCGAGGGTATGTGTTAGGGGGATGATCCCCAGATACCCCAACCGGACAAGAAACAGGGCAGTCGGATCACGTCCGGCTGGCCAGATGCAGCCGGACAAGGCAAGCCGGGCCGACTATCGCATGATAGCCGGATCGGCAAGAAGCAGCCGGCTACGGTAGCGTAGCCAGAACTAATCAAGGATACAGGACGACGTGCAAATCAGTGCGCGGTACGCCCTGTACGACGACAAGACTGGCAGCTACCCGGCCATACCGAAGACTTTGCGGGGATGACGCAGGAACAGTGGCCCGATGCTGATGACGGGCTCGCACGGCGTCCATTGTGCCTACGACATCCATACCGCTCATACTCCGATGGGACATATTGTACCGGATACTGTAGATGACCAGCCGGCTGGGACCCGCCTGTGGGGCCCGCCTGTCGAATTGGCTAGTGAGACCGTTGCCTCTCTGCCTATATAAGGAGAGGCAAGGTCTCAGTAGAAAGGGTTGGTCTTAGTGCATTTAAGACAGTATCTAGAGAATACAGCTCCAGGAGCGCTTGTAGTTCGTATATCACCCATAGTCAGATCGGCAGCAGTAGGAGTTTTACCTCATCACGAGGGCTCCGAACCTGGGTACTTCCTGCGTCCAGCTACACTTGCTTGTATCCAATCCCGCCTGCAGACGCCGTCGATAGCTTCGCTTCTAGTCCCCACACCTCTATCTAACCTTCTTAGGTACTGCCGTTCCCAATACAATGATAGTTGGCGCCCACCGTGGGGCTAATGGCTTCGACCGGAGTCACGTTCCGCATGGGACCCGTAGTTCAGCCGGTGAGCGCGTGGCCTCTGGCCTGGTTCTCATGCTCGGCAAGTTCGACTGCGTCATCGACAACGCCTCCTGCTTCGCCGGAACCTCCTTCCCGGCGAACGGCTCCATCCTGCTCTTCGGCGACCTCCCCGTCTATGTCGCCACCGTTCCGGAATGTTTCCCTAGGGAGATCGTCTCCGTCGTGGAGCTACCGCATCCGGGCGGTAGCGCCTCCGTCGCTTCCTACGACGTGGAGGTCATGATGGCTGGCTCCAGTTCCCACCCCCCCCCCCAACCGCGGGAGCGGGGCACGGACGAAGGTGGAACCTCCGCGCCCCCACAGCCTCGAAACCCGGTGGAGGATGCCATTGATCGGCTCCTGACACCGGTTAACCTCGGGGACAACCCGGAGGAAGCGGAAGCCAACTTCGCCATGGAGAGACAGATCCTCCTCCAGGAGGCCATGGAGCTGGCGGCAACGCGCAAGCAACTCGAGATCACCCGGCGCGAGTACGACCGCGCGCGTGGCTTCACTCCGGCTACCGTGGAGCCGAGCCGGCACGGCCAGGTGCGGCGCCGAGGCGGCGAGCTGGCCGGAAAGATGGAAAAGGATGGGGAGCCGGATCCCGCACCCGCCCTCATCCGGCCCACCTACAGCACGCCCATCAAGAACCTGCGTGCGGCGCGAGCCACGGCAGAGGAACTGCCCAATCTGGAGGGCGAGGAGCGAGCCCGCCAGCACGCTCGCATGCAGGAGCTCCTCCGCATCACGGATGAGCAGGCTGATGCCAACCAGCAGATGCAAGAGGACCCCAGCTACTCCAAGGGGATCAAGCTGCCTATCAACAGCAAGGGCGTGCTCCGCGACACCCAACATGCATCCTCCCATCAGCCGGCTAAGGCCCGCAGCAGGTGTTGTAGCTTTGGCAACAAGGGCCAGCCGTGCCAGGAGCAAACGGTGAACAGCAACCCACCGCCTCCCCCTCCACAAACCGGAGCAACAAGACCTGCCGGTTCCTGTCTCTCGGGCCAGGTGGGAGCTCCCAACCCGGATCGTTCGGATGCCCGTGACCGCATCGAGCTCCTCGCTCAGGCGCGCTTCACGGAGGAAGAAGACTCTACCGACCCAGTTTGTTTCGGACCCCGCATACGGAACGAGCCGTTTCCGGATAAGTTTACCCTGCCCAGGGACACCCCCAAGTACGATAGCAGTATGAAACCGGAAGACTAGCTGACCGACTACGCTACGGCAGTCGGCATCGCCCATGGGAACAAGCGCATAGCTGTGCACTACGTCCGTCTCATGCTAACCGGGTCGGCAAGGACATGGCTCAACAGCCTTGCGCCCAACAGCATCAACGCCTGGCCGGACTTCGAGAAGGTGTTCGTCCGCAACTTCAATGGCACGTACAAGCGCCCGGGACGCCCACGCGACCTGGCCTTGTGCGTCCAGGGTGACCGCGAGACCGACCGCGAGTACCTCGCTAAGTGGACGGAGCTGTGCAACACTTGCGAGGGCATCCTGGAGAGCCAGGCCATAAGCTTCTTCATCGAGGGTTGCCGAGAAGGCACCATGCTTCGCCACCGGCTACTGTGTGACAAGCCGAAAACCATGGCGGAGCTCATGACGGTTGCGAACCAGTACGCCATGGCGGATGCCGCCATGAAGAAACCCCTCCGAGTAAATGCTGACGGGTGTCCGACTCCTATGGAGCTGGCTCGCGACCGCCCAAGCAATCCAGCTGGAGAAGCCGGATCCTCCAGATGCCATGGCAACGACAACCGGTTCCATGGGGACCGCCAAGCCGGACAACAGAAGCCCCGCTACCACGCGCGGCAGGTCAATGTCGTGGAAGGGGCGCCCGACGCGCCGGCTAACGATGCAAGAAGGCAGAAGCCATGGCTCACCTTCGACCAGATGTTTGACGGCCCATGCAAGTGGCACAGCGGTCCCTTCAAACTGGCTATGGATACCACCCGGAATTGCAGCTGGACCCGCCAGCTAAAAGACCAGGGTAGCTAGCCACGTCTCCCCCCGCCCCCTCCTGGTGGACCACCACCATCGGCTAGGGGAGCCGGCAATGATGGTAATAGCGGCAACGGTGGCAACAACAACAACAACAACAACAACTACCCCCAGCCGCACGCCACCTACCACATCTTCGAGAAGGAGCTGGACGACAAGCACAACCGAAGGCGACGCTCCAAGGAGGTCAATTCCATCGTCTCTCCGGTCCCCCAGTACCTGAACTGGTCGGAAACCCCCATTGCCTAGAGCCGAGAGGAACAGTCGGAGTAGCTGCCGACTCCCGAGGGCTACGCCATGGTACTCGACCCCCTCATCGTCTCCAACGCACGTACCTACCGGTTCTCTCGTGTCCTCATCGACGGAGGTAGCAGCCTCAACCTCCTCTACCGGTCTTCGCTGGAGAAGCTGGGCATTCGCGAATGCGACCTGCGCCCGACTACCACAACGTTCCACGGCGTGCTGTCGGGGCCAGCTTGCGCCTTGCTGGGTAAAATCCAGCTGGACGTCATCTTCGGGACCGAGGAGAACTTCCGCTATGAACCAATCTGGTTCGAAGTGGTAAACCTGACGAGCTCCTACCACGATCTCCTCGGGCGCCCGCCCTCGCAAAGTTCATGGCCGTCACCCACTACGCATACCTCAAGACAAAAATGTCGGGACCCAACGGCGTGATCACCGTTGTCGGCTGCTTCAGGCGGTCGATGGAGTACGCCTCAGCCGGTTCCAAACTGGCAGAGGTCCTCATCATAGCTGAGGAGAAGCGCGTGATCATGAGCAACGTGGCCATGGCCCAGCAAGACATACCGGCTAGCAGCAAACCAGCTGGAGAAGGAGCTTTCCAGTCGGCAAAGGAGACAAAGAGGATCCTGCTTGACCCCTCCGACCCAACCAAGTTCGTCACCATCGGTGCCAACTTGGACAGCAAATAGGAAGGCGCGCTCGTCGACTTCCTCCGTGAGAATCGGGACATCTTTGCATGGTCACCCAAAGACATGCCAAGTGTACCGAGGGAGTTCGCCGAGCACTCACTTCATGTGCGGTCGGATGCCAAACCAGTCAAGCAACCTCTATGCCGGTTCGTGGAGGAGAAGAGAAAGATTATCGGTGACGAGATCACTCGGCTCCTTGCAGCCGGGTTCATCATGGAAGTGTACCACCCAGACTGGATAGCGAACCCAGTCCTAGTGCTGAAGAAGAACAAGACCTGGCGCATGTGTATCGACTACACTAGCCTGAACAAGGCGTGCCCGAAAGACCCCTTCGGCATTGCCCCATATCGATCAAGTCATCGATTCCACGGCCGGCTGTGATTTGTTGTCTTTTTTAGATTGCTCTTCCGGTTACAATCAGATCCGGTTAAACCCGGCTGATCAGATTAAGACATCATTTATCACCCCCTACGGGGCTTTCTGCTATGTGACCATGCCTTTCGGTCTAAAGAATGCAGGCGCTACCTATCAGCGCTGCATGCAGAAGTGCTTGCACTCGCAGATAAGCCGAAACGTGCACGCCTATGTGGATGATGTGGTCATCAAGACCAAGGAGAAGCACACCCTCCTCGAAGATCTAGGAGAGACATTCGGCAACCTCCGCCAGTACCAGATGAAGCTGAACCCGGAGAAGTGCGTCTTCGGAGTGCCATCCGGTCAGCTACTCGGTTTCCTCGTATCACAATGAGGTATCGAGGCAAATCCAGAGAAGATTGCAGCCATCGAGAGGATGCAGCCGCCCAGGAGCCTGCTTGGAGTCCAAAAGTTCACCAGATACTTGGCCTCCCTCAGTCGTTTTGTCAGCTAGCTGGGGGAGAAGGCACTCCGTTATACCAGCTGATGAAGAAGACGGACAAATCCTCCTGGACTTCGCAAGCCCGCATTTCACGACCTCAAGTGCATGCTTTACATAGCGCTGGTTCTAGCCACATCGGCTAGCAAGGAGCCGATGTTGCTCTATATAGCAGCCATCAGCCAGGTCGTCAGCGTCGTCCTGGTGGTGGAGCGCCCCGAGGAAGGCAAGGCTCAGCCGGTTGAGAGGCCCGTCTACTACCTCAGCGAGGTCCTCTCCCTCTCCAAGCAGAACTACCCCCACTACCAGAAGATGTGCTATGGCGTGTACCTGGCATGCAAGAAGCTCAAGCACTACTTCCAGGAGCATCCGATTAAGGTTGTGTGCACCGTACCCCTTTCGGAAATCATCGGCAACAAGGACTCCACCGGCCGAGTCGCCAAGTGGGCCATCGAGCTCGCAGCCTACTCCATCCAGTACGAACCCTAGCTCACGATCAAGTCACAGGCGTTGGCGGACTTCCTTGTCGACTGGGCTGAGACCTAGTATCTCCCACCGGTTCCGGATTCGGACCACTAGAAGATGCACTTCGACGGGTTGAAGATGCTCGGGGGATTGGGAGCCGGCATCGTGCTCACCTCGCCCAAGGGAGACCGGCTGGAGTACGTACTGCAGATCCACTTCAAGGCCTCCAACAACGTAGCCAAATACGAGGCACTGGCGCACGGACTCCGGCTAGCCAAGGAGATTGGTGTCAACCGGATCCTCTGCTTCGGCAATTCGGATCTGGTGGTGCAGCAAGTATTCGGAGAATGGGACGCCCGAGATGCAAACATGGCCCTCTACCGGTTCCACATACAGAAGCTCAGCGCCTCCTTCGACGGATGTGAATTCCATCACGTCCCCCGCATCAACAACGAGGAAGCCGATTCGCTCGCCCGAATCGGATCCACTAGGCAGGCGATCCCACCCGGGGTCTCCTTGGAGCACCTGCGCAAGCCCTCCATCAACTTGTCACCCGAGTCGGATTCCATCATATGGGCAGGGAGCGCTTCGGCCGACGGGGCGGCAGAAGCAGAGCCGGCAGAGCCTCCAAAGAAGAAGACCCGCACCAACTCCGGCAGGGCAGTGCCCTCCGGTTTGCAAGACCCGGGGGCTGCCAGCTCGTCAAGCGGCTCGAGGGCTGCCGGCCCGGGTACCTCATCCGGACGACCCCCCCGACGACCATCAACCGGAGAGCAGGAGCATCCTCGTCATCCGGGAAGTGTCATCCTGGGCACAACCCTTCATGAACTTCATCGCCAACGGGGAGCTCCTGGATGATGAGGTGGAGGCCAAGCAAGTACGGCGCCACGCGCACACGTACACCATCATCAACAATAAACTATACAAGCGCAGCGTATCCGGCATCTTCCAAAGGTGCGTCGATGTGGACACGGGCTACCAGCTACTCAAGGACATACATCAGGGCGAGTGCGGGCACCACGCTTCGTCAAGGGTGATAGTCGCCAAGGCGTTTCGCCACGGTTTCTATTGGAGGATGCTGAACAGCTAGTCCGTGCGTGCAATGGGTGTCAGCGCTTCGGGCAGCTGTACATTGCAAATGTATCTATAATTTTTGACGGTTTTATGCTAATAATATGCTTTTGATACTCCTTTTTATATAAAGTTTATGATTTATTTGGACTAACCTACTAATAGTTGCGAAAGTGCACAATGTTCTTGTTTTACACTTTGATGTGTAGGAATTACCAAGAATACAGATCGAAACCTTGTTGGAGTCAAATTGGGATTTTCCAGAAATTTGTCTCAAAACTCTTTTTGAAGATGGTCACGTTTCGGCTCGAAGACAGCGTCAAACGGAAAACTCTTCAACTACAAAGTTGTTGGAAATTTCGTGAAAAATGTTCTGGACATAAAATTTAGCTGATTCCGAGTCCGAACGGGCCCAATAGACCCGATTTACTACAGCCCAAGATGGGGTGACGGAAATCCGAAAAGCTATATAAAGGGAGCAAAACCTAATTCGTGGGAGACACCTCCACCCACGAATTTGCAGCCACCAAAGCCATGTTTTTGCCTCCCCCATAGATCCAATCTCCATGGGGAAGGGCTCCCAACAAGCCATGAAGAAAGGGTGCTAAGGGGCGGTGCTCCCTTTGATACCGGCGGCGGGGAAGGAGTGCTCCGCGCTGCTGCCGCCTCTTCACCATCTTCACCGCAATCTCTATCGATCTCCACCACCATCTTCATCGTTGTTGCTGATTCCCATGATGATGAGGGAGTAGTTCTTCCTCGAGGCTAAGGGTTCTACCGGTAGCTATGTGTTCATCTCTCTCTCTCTATGCATGATCATATTGTGATCATGAGCTTTGTAATCAAGTAGATCTACCTTGCTACTCAAGTGCTTTATTAGATCTCCGTTCTCCCCATGTGTGGGAAAGTGATAGCATGCACACCATGGTGGCACTTAGGCTAGAGATTACAAATACTTGTTATGAGTTATATTTGGAGTTGGATGTCTTTACGAAATTGTGGTGTTTGTTGGACTCATCTAGTACTCAAGGTGATAGTGTGGGTTTCTAGATGGGAAAGGCTTACTCTAAGGTGTGCTATTATAGCCCTACCAACGATTAGAGTGTCCAACCGGAGAATAGTTAAGAGTAGTATCACAAAGAGAAGATATTTATATGAGAGTGTTCACTAGTGAAAGTACGATCCCTATGCCTTGTTTCTAAGCATTGATACATCGTTTGCTACTAGATATGTTACATGTTTGCTTGCTTCCATCTTTATTTCAGTTTTACTTTAGTCTTTTCCACGCCAGCAAGCTATTTTCTATCACCGTTACCACTTATAATTATCTATACCACGTGTATTTCACTATCTCTTCGCCGAACTAGTGCACCTATACACCTGACAAGTGTATTGAGTGTGTTGGGGACACAAGAGACTTCTTGTATCTTGATTGCAGAGTTGCTTGAGAGGGAATACCTTTGACCACTTCCTCCCTGAGTTCGATAAACCTTGGATGATCCACTTAAGGGAAAACTTGCTGCTGTTCTACAAACCTCTGCACTTGGAGGCCCAACAACTGTCTACAAGAATAGAAGTGCATAGACATCAAGCTATTTTCTGGCGCCATTGCCGGGGAGGTAAGGTAAAAGGTATTCACACCGGAGGATTAAAGAAGAAGAACCTCCCATGGCAAACGCCTATTTTATGGCACTGTTGCCAGGGAGGTAAGGTAAAAGGTACTCACATCCGCCGGTGTGAGTGCTCGAAGTTATTTCCTTTAGATTTTGCAATTTTGTCTTTTTGTTTCTTGTTTTCACTAGTTAGGCTTAATGGAAAAAAACAAAAAATTAGAGAGCTTTATAGTATTTATGTTGAGTTAGGACATGAAGTGTTTGAAGAGAAAATTAAAAAACCTATGGAACTTTATTTGCATGCTAATAGCAATGTTGTTAGTATGAATTCTTTGGACACCATTATTGCTAATGCTATGGAAAAGTCTAAGCTTGGGGAAGCTAGTTTTTATGAAAATGATCTTTTTAGTTCCCCAGCTTTGGAAGATAGCTATTCTATTTCTTATGATGATACCAAACCTCCAATATATGATGATTACAATGATGAATATGATATTCTTAGTCCACCTACTATTGAGGAGGAAATTAATTTCGACTACAATATGCCTCCTATTTTTGATGACTATGGTGATGAGAATAATAAAGATAGCTATTTTGTTGAATTTGCTCCCACTAGAATTAATAAGAATGACTATGCTTATGTGGAGAGTATTAATTCTTTTATGCATGTGGCTCATGATAAGAATGTTTTATGTGATAGTTATATTGTTAATTTTATTCATGTTGCTACTGAAAGTTATTATGAGAGAGGGAAACATGGTCTTATGTATCTCAACAATATTAAGTTTCCCCTCTTTATGTTGAAACTCCTGAAGTTGCACTTGTTTTGCTTTCCAATGCTTGTTGCTTTGTGCTTTCATGACTTATTTCTTTACAAGATTCCTATGCATAGGAAGTGGGTTAGACTCAAATGTGTTTTATATTTGCTTCTTGATGCTCTCTTTTACTTCAATTCATATTTCTTATGTGAGAATCTTCTCAAACTAGCATGCCTAACTTAAAGGCGTTAAAGAAAAGTACTTATTGGGAGATAACCCAAAAGTTTTAGATGAGATTTTTGAGGCGTGAGTTTTTGTGCTTCTGCCCCAGGTTGTTATCTAACTTTCGTTAGTTCAACACTTTTTGATTTGAGTAACAGAAGGTCTTCAAAAAAATTGGTCTTTACCTGCTGGTCTGTTTTGACAGATTTCTGCCATTTTCTGCATTTGCTTCTTGTTGGTTCCTTTTTGAGTTCTTTTGGGGAATTGAGCTTTTTGAGGGAAGTGCTATAGTAGCTAGTGTTATAATGGAAGTTTATTTGGTGTTAGAACTGAACCTTAAGACTTATTTATCTTGAGTGCACTAATGTTGCTAATAAAGATTGTGTGAAGTTTTGTATGAAGGAAAAATTTCAGGTGTATGGAAGGAATGAGTAATGAGATGAAGGATGGACTAAAGCTCAAGACTGGGGATGCCACGCGTGTCACCCCAAGAAATATCCGAGAAGTACAAGCGTCAAAGCTTGGGGATGCCCAAGGCATCCCCTTCTTCATCAATAAAAATCCCAGGTTTCTTCCAAACGCTTCATTTTTATTGTTTCATGCACAGTTGTGTTGTTCTTGGAGCGTCTTCTTTTTCGTTTTCATTTTGGTTTTTGTTTGCTTGGTTTGCTTAGTTTGCTGAATAAATTGGTTGGACCCCCTCTTTCATACATCGGTTTTCAAATAGTTTGGTTTGGATTGGAAAAGAGTAGGAAAGTTCATGCTTAAGTGGTAAAGAGAGCTTGTTTTTAACTGTGGCATATGCTTTGTCATGCCATGCTTGATATTGTTTTGGCTTTATGCTTAGTATTCTTTGCTGTAGCATGACTTTTTATAAACAATTGAGATTGCTTAATGTGCCTTGGATGAATCATGCGTTGTTTTAGCATATTAAAGCATAGTATAGTGGTATTCTCCTTCGATGCTTTATTTGGGTTGACTTGGCGCATGCTCACACCATGTTATGACTATCCAAAGTCACCATAAGCCTTGATGATCCTTTAGTTTTCAACTTGTAGTATCACTTTATGCTTTGATCAATGATGTTTTGTCGCTCTGCATGATTATGGCTATTATTGCTCTCTCAGTTTGTCGCTCCCAGTCTCTTGCCAGCCTCCGCAACCAAGTATGAGTTCCACTCATGCATCCAACTCCCTAAACCAAGTTATTCCAAAGAGTCCACCATACCTACCTATTAGCATATGCTATTCAAAGTATATTCATGCTTTTGTTTACCTTCCAAATTAAACTTGTTATGAGAAAACTAGTGATTAAAGCTCTCACGAACTTGATGGCACACTTTACTTTTCTTTCCCTTAATAAACTTGAACCATTATGTCGTCTATGTTGTATATGTTTGCACTTATTTGTTGGGGATTAGCAGAACCATGCTGTCATGGGGAACGCTTTCAACATTGCACTTGGTACTTGTACCTAGTTGATATCATGCTCTTTTGTATATGGATGTCGTCGGTGTGAAATGAAAGGGGAGCTTGTAAGTCCATGGAGTTATGTATATGTGTTAGAGAAACGCCTGGGCCACTGGTCTAATCCATGTTGGCATCATGGAAACCTGCAGCATCACCATAATGAGCTATCTATGAAGCATTCTTCTTATAAAAAAAGAGTCAGATATTGAGAAAAAGAGAAAAAGAAAAAAAAGATTATGAAAAGAGGAAAGAGAGAAAAAAGCACCATATTCCCATGGTAAATAAGAAGATTGCTGAGATGCTTGTTGTCTGCTTGCCTTGTCATTTTGATATGGGGATTCTTCCATATCATCGGGCAAGGGGTACCCCGTTGGCGGTTCTCTATGATACACATGTACTTACAATGACAAGAACTTACCGGTGACTAAACTTGAGTAGCATGAGGAGCGGCCCTCGTATACAAGGCACATGAGATTTCTAACTTATACTTCGTCAAGCATGTACATCATAGTTTGTTCACTTTAACCTTAATCACTTCAAGATGCTTATGATAGGGGCAATGAGAGCTGAAAGCTATTAGTACCATAATTTTTGGAAGCTCTTTATGAGACTTGAATCCCTACTTCCTTTTATGAAGGTCTTTCTTCCACCATTATATTGAGTCTCCACCTTCTACCTTTATGCACCTGCTTTGAGAGCATAGTGGCTATTCTTAGTTCTATGTGCATTGTCCCAAGACTAGTTGATTGATGCATAACTTGATATTGCTTGTTTTAAACTCTTTGTATCTAGTCACTCTTATGAAGTTTGAAGGTGTCCTATGCATTTATATTTGCTACTCTATGAGGGACAAGCGGAATACTACTATGCTATGTTTTCTTTATGTGAAACAAACAAACGTCTTGCAAAGCATTGTTATTCATGAATCTTTTGTTTGTGCCTTTTCATGTTGCATCTTAGTTTATTTGTCTTATTGCTAAAACTTTGTCTTTCATATTATAATTGAAGTACTATGATCCCAGTTTTGAATGTTTTACAAATACTTTGATCAAGTTTATGATGGTGCATATCACCTCAAAAATTATTCTTTATTTTTATCACTTACCTACTCGAGGACGAGCAGGAGTTAAGCTTGGGGATGTTGATACATTGCAAATGTATCTATAATTTTTGATGGTTTTATGCTAATAATATGCTTTTGATACTCCTTTTTTATAAAGTTTATGATTTATTTGGACTAACCTACTAATAGTTGCGAAAGTGCACAATGTTCTTGTTTTACACTTTGATATGTAGGAATTACCAAGAATACAGGTGGAAACCTTGTTGGAGTCAAATTGGGATTTTCCAGAAATTTGTCTCAGAACTCTTTTTGAAGATGGTCACGTTTCGGCTCGAAGACGGTGTCAAACGGAAAACTCTTCAACTACAAAGTTGTTTGAAATTTCGCGACAAACGTTCTGGACATAAAATTTAGCTGATTCCGAGTCCAAACAGGCCTGATAGACTCGATTTACTACAGCCCAAGATGCGGTGATGGAAATCCGAAAAGTTATATAAAGGGAGCAAAACCTAATTCATGGGAGACACCTCCACCCACGAATTTGCAGCCACCAAAGCCACGTTTTTGCCTCCCCCATAGATCCAATCTCCATGGGGAAGGGCTCCCAACAATCCATGAAGAAAGGGTGCTAAGGGGCGGTGCTCCCCTTTGATACCAGTGGCGGGGAAGGAGTGCTCCGCGCTGCCGCCGCCTCTTCACCATCTTCACCGCCATCTCTATCGATCTCCACCACCATCTCCATCGCTGTTGCTGATTCCCATGATGATGGGGGAGTAGTTCTTCCTCGAGGCTAAGGGTTCTACCGGTAGCTATGTGTTCATCTCTCTCTCTATGCATGATCATATTGTGATCATGAGCTTTGTAATCAAGTAGATCTAACTTGCTACTCAAGTGCTTTATTAGATCTCTGCTCTCTCCATGTGTGTGAAAGTGACAGCATGCACACCATGGTGGCACTTAGGCTAGAGATTACAAATACTTGTTATGAGTTATATTTGGAGTTGGATGTCTTTATGAAATTGTGGTGTTTGTTGGACTCATCTAATACTCAAGGTGACAGTGTGGGGTTTTCTAGATGGAAAAGGCTTACTTTGAGGTGTGATGTTATAGCCCTACCAACGATTAGAGTGTCCAACCGGAGAGTAGTTAAGAAAGTATCATAAAGAGAAGATATTTATATGAGAGTGTTCACTAGTGAAAGTACGATCCCTAGGCCTTGTTTCTAAGCATTGATACATCGTTTGCTACTAGATCTGTTACATGTTTGCTTGCTTCCATCTTTATTTCAGTTTTACTTTAGTCTTTTCCACGCCAGCAAGCTATTTTCTATCACCGTTACCACTTATAGTTATCTATACCACTTGTATTTCACTATCTCTTCACCGAACTAGTGCACCTATACACCTGACAAGTGTATTGGGTGTGTTGGGGACACAAGAGACTTCTTGTATCTTGATTGCAGAGTTGCTTGAGAGGGAATACCTTTGACCACTTCCTCCCTGAGTTCGATAAACCTTGGGTGATCCACTTAAGGGAAAACTTGATGCTGTTCTACAAACCTCTGCACTTGGAGGCCCAACAAATGTCTACAAGAATAGAAGTGCGTAAACATCAGCAGCTCAGGCACAGGCCGACTTCGGTGCTCAAGACCATACCGATCACCTGGCCTTTTGCGGTTTGGGGCCTCGACATGGTCGGCCCCTTCAAGCGAGCGTGCGCAGGCATGACCCATCTGCTGGTGGCGGTGGACAAATTTACAAGGTGGGTCGAGGCCAAGCCCATCCGGGAGCTGTATGGGGAAACGATCGTCACTTTCTTCACCGACATCATCAACCGGTTCGGCTACCCCAACAACATCATCACCGACAATGGCACGAAGTTCGCCAAGGGGGCCTTCGCCCGATTCTGCAGCAACAAGGGCATCCGGCTGGACCTTGCCTCCGTCACGCACCCGCAGTCCAATGGGCAAGTCGAAAGGGCAAACAACTTAGTGCTAGAAGGCATCAAGCCACTCCTCATCGAGCCGTTGGAGCGGTCACCCGGATGCTGGATCGAGGAGCTTCTGGCTGTGCTATGGAGCCTCTGCACCACGCCGAATAGATCAACCGGCTACACTCTGTTCTTCCTGGTCTACGGATCGGAAGCCGTCCTCTCCGCGGATATCGAGTTCGACTCCCCGTGCAAGCTCCTTTACGACAAAAAGGCCAACCAAGAGGCGCGGGAGGATGGTGTGGACCTCCTCGAGGAGGCCCGCGAGTTGGCACTGTCTAGGTCGGCCCTGTACCAGCAGCAACTACGCTGCTACCATTCAGGATGGATCCGCCCAGTCTCATTTCGCGAGGGCGACTTGGTCCTCCGGTTGGTAGGGGACACGAAGGGCATGCACAAGCTATCGCCACCCTGGGAGGGTCCCTTCATCATCAGTCGGGTGCTGCCCAACGACTCCTACTACCTCATCGACGTGCAGCAGCCGCGCAAGAACAAGATGGACAAATCGGACGAGGAGACCGAGCGTCCCTGGAACATGGCCTTACTGCGCCCGTTTTACACCTAGTCACCAGACAGTGTATGTATCCCGCAAACCCTACGAATGAAAATGCGGACCCCTACGAGATGCTTGGGGGCTCCTTGCTAGAAATGTGTTTGCATATGTTTTCTGGTTCTGATTTTCTGGCCCCGGCAACCCCTACCCCGGGGCTTGCCGGCTGGCCCGACCTGCTAAGTCAACAAACTGACTGAGTAGTGTGCGACGATGTCAGAGGCCCACTCTTCGTCTCATCTACAGACCACAACCGGGATGTCCGTCTAGCAAGAGCAAAAGCCCGAGGCATCCCACACGAAAAACGGGGTGGAGACGCGACAGATCGGGAGTCCCGGCCTCGCAACTAGCTTAAGACAATCTGGTTACTAAGTCGTTAGTATCGTGCACGATGTACTGTCAGCTCCCTTCGATTCCGGCTACAGACCGCAACCCGGCTGCCCGGCAAGGACGCAATGAAAACAGCAGAGCACACGGGAAAGCGACCAAGTGTCCAGAAAGGCGCAAGCTAGTTTTCAAAAAACAAATCCGCCTCCTGGCTACAGTTTAGCAGACTAACCTATTAACATGTGAGAATGTGTGTGTATGTATATTCTTGTACGACTACTTTGAGTCGGAATTCAGGAAGAAAAGAGAAGAAGATTCGAAGTCCTTGCCTTCATCAAGCGCTCCGAATCTCGGGGGCTACACCCACTAGGTGCGCTCGCGTGCCCCCAGTGGAATCTTGTAGTGTCCCGACCAGCTAAATGCGTTTAGCCGGGCGTTCGGAGCCCAGGTGAGGGCAAGGGAAGGAGCAAGAGAAGACGAAGAAGATTCGAAGTACCTGGCTATGCCAGCCACTCCGAATCTTGGGGGCTACACCCAGTGGGTGCGCTCGCGCGCCCCCACTAGAATGATAGTTCCCCCGGCTGAAGGTGTTCAGCCAGCGAAAGAAACCGACTAAGACGCGTCTAGTCGGATGAAGTTAGAGGATTTGGGAAAAGAAGGAAGATTCGAAGCACCTGGCTACGCCAGCTACTCCGAATCTCGGGGGCTACACCCAGTGGGTGCGCTACCGCGCCCCCACGGGAGGTGCAGTTCCCTCGGCTAAAGGTGTGTAGCCGAGCGAAGTCAGCCGGATAAAGTCAATCGGCGAAATATTGAAAGAATAGGCAAAGCACACAAGTTTAAGGGAAACCAAGCTAGTTCAAAATTAACATTAAAAGGAAGAGGGGAGGCGAAGCTCCCATAAGTTTACCCGGCGCCAGAAACAGCCGGTACAGGCAGACGAGTTTCAAGACAAAGCAAGGCAAACAAATACACCCGGCATCCCGAGGCGATAACTAGGCGGCAGGACCCTTTCCGTGCAGAGCGCTTTGGATGGTAGTAGCCTCAGGCGGAGGAGGAGGCACGGTGCTCGACCCAGTTCCGGCGCCCGCAGCCGGCTGCGTTGGGGCTTCCGCATCCGGAGTACCGACAGACTCCGAGTCGGTGAGCACCTCGTCGGGATCCACATAGTCGGCGATCTTGATGGCGGAGCCTCGGAGCTCCAGATGGGCCTGGCGGATGGCGGCAAGGTCGGCGCCGGCGCGGAAGCCTCCGTCGATCTTCTGGATGCGGGCGTCCTTGTACCAGGAAAGCATGAGGGCCAGAGCCATCTCCGCTCCAGCTCGCGCCGCCAGCTCCCGTAGCCGGTCCACCGCAGCCGGCACCTCCCCCACCTTCGCAGCCAACTGCGCCATCGTCTCCAGAACCGGAGCATCCGGCCACAGGAATGAGAAGATGGCATGCACCGCTTGACGAAGCTTGGAAGCTTCCTCGCCAAGAAGGACGACGAGCTCCTAGGTTGTCGGCTGCGCTCCCGGCCAGTTCTCCTATAGTCGGTTGTACGCCAGCAGGTCTATGCCGAGATAAAACACTATCAGAAAAAAGATAGTTAGATCTGGCTACCGGATCCAGAAAGACAGGGAGATGGAAAAAGGGAACTTACCCTTAGCCGTGTGACCGACTTGCATCAGATCCTCCACCAGGGCCTTCTCCTTCATTGTCAGCCGCTTGATCTCCTTGTCTTGGTCCTTGTTCTGGGCCTCGAGAAGGTTGAAAGCTTCGATCCGGCTGCCGAGCAAGGCGTCACGCTCCTTGACGGTGGCCTCCAGACCGTCCAACTTTGCGTGCCAATCCTTGTTCTGCAGCCGCAGAGTGGAGTTGGACTTGCTCAATCAGTCGTTCGCTTTCTTCAAGCGATCGACCTCGCGCTGAGCGCACACGAGGATAGCTACGACAAAGACGATTCCGGCTGAGGCAAACTTACTTTGGGAAGTCCCGTTGGCAGCAGCAAGCTTCTGCTCCAGGGACCGGTTCCCGCCGGCTGCGGCTTCCAGCAGCCGGATCTCCTTCACCGCCAGTTCGAGGGTGGCGGCGATATCTGTCAGCGAGGCGGCGGAGGAGGCATCGTCATCCATGGCGTTGGAGGCCAAGGACTCCTTCGCGGCAACCACCACTGTCCTCCACTCCTCCCCCGGCTCGTCCTCAGAATTGTCGTCACCGAAAACCACGAGCTCCTTGCCGGTTGCCGCCCCCCGCATTCCCGCAGAAGAGCCGCCCGACTGAGAACCCTCTTCTTCCGGCTGGGCCACCATGTCCGGCTGGGGGCCCTCTGTTCCTGCTGAGGCAGCCAGTTCGGCTCGAGGCGGCGGCGGAGGCGGTGCCTCGGAAGAAGAGGGGGCGGAGACGAAGGTGTCCGGCGTGCGAGGCGGTGACCCGGTCGGCGCTCGCGCCGGGCTTGCGGCTCCAAGGGAGACCAGTGTGCTAAAGAAACAGAAGAAGAAAAGGAGGAAAAAAGAGGCAAGTAAGCCAAGGACAACCAAAAGAAGCAGAAATAGTAAGAGCGCCCGGAGAAGAACTCACCCCTGTAAGACCGGAGGCAGCCCTTTCTTCCGGCCAAGGCGGCTTGGGGGAAGGGCGCTGGTCCGGCTCCTCTTAGGAGCCGGCTCCTCCGCGGCAGGCCGGCTGGCGCTAGAACGGCTGGAGCCGCTCTCGCCAGCGCCAGACTGGCTGGAGTCGCCGTCCGTCGCGAGGCGCCGTGCCGGATCAGGGGCCGGCGCAGCCTCCTCCTCCTCGCCGACCTCCGAGTGGAGATCGGTGGCCGGTTTGTCGTTCCGGCTGGGGAAGGCATCCCCATCCCTGTCCGTCTCCTTGCCAGATCACCGAGAACGCGGCTCGGGCAAGTCGGGCGCAAACGTCTGGAGGGGGCGTCACTCTCCTCATGAAGGATGCAAGGAAAGATCTGTCAAACGCAAAAGATTAGTCGGATAAGACAAAAAAGAAGAGCAAAAGAAACATAAACTTCGGCTGGAAGAGCTTACCCGGGGCGCGCGGTTGTCCCGGCTATAGGGCGCCAGCCCGAAAGCCCAGCCTTCGGCAGCCGCTCCTTGGTGATCGTCCACACCCACTCATTCAAGTTGTGGTAGCAGGGATCGCGGCGCGACAGCCGGGTCGGGTCCAGCCGGCCGGAGTAGAAGCACATCTTGTGCACTCGCTGCTGCAGCAGCATCATCAGCCGGGACATCCAGTTGAGGGTGATGTCCAGGCCGGTTAGTCCGGCAGTGACGAGGGCACGCATGCGTTTCAGCATCGTGTCCGACTCCGCCTTCTCGCCATAGATTTTCAGCTCCCAATGCTGCCGGCTGGACTCCACGTCCTGGAACGCCGGAAGGTTGATCCGGTCGACAGCCGTCAGGTTCTTGACGTAGAAGTACGACTGCTGCCACAGTCATACCGTGTCGTGCAGCCGGAACTTTGGGTAGCCGGTCTGTGTGCGGGAGTAGATGGAGGCGCCGCCGCAGACGACTAGCGGCCCCTTCGTGAACTACACCTATAGCCGGACTCGGAAGAGCCCGAGATCCGGCTGGATCCCGAGGTAGCTCTCGCAGAATGCGATGAAATGCGCCAGCGTCCCAATGGCATTGGCGCCGAGGTGATGGAGGCGGAGGTCGAAGAAGGTGAGGAAGAACGGGTGCACCGGCAATGCGAACCCGCATGCCAGGTGCGAGAGGAAGACTACCCGCTCTCCCTCCACCGGATGCGGCGACTCCTCCCCCGCCGGCGCGAGCCGCACCGCCACTTCCTCCTCCTACGGGAGGACGTGGGTGGCGCGGTACTTCTGGATGTGGTCCTCCGTGACGGAGGAGCCGCACCATGATCCACATTCAGCAGCCATCTCTGGTTCGTCGGAGCGTGTGGTGGCGGACGACTGACGGTGACCCGTACCGCTAACGGCCACAAGCGGGTGGCGCAACAGGCTATAGGGGCAGCAGCGGCAGAGCGCAGAGGGCAGGAGCGCAGAAGGGCAGAGGGCAACTAGAAGCAGGGGAGCGGAGGAAAGGAACTGCCTCCCTCGGGCCGTCCCTTTAAAGGGCCGGAAGGGCAACCGTCCACAGCGCCACATGGCACCTATCCAGGCGACCCTGACCCCAACTGCCACCCAGATCCCGTGTGCAGACGCGGGGTGCACAGAAGATCCTGGAGCAGGAACCGAAGCGCCAGGCGGCAGTTTCCCGAGGCAACGTGCGACGGGATGTTACGCTTCCCGCCGCAGAGTAATGATGGCGTGTGCGCGTGTGGCCGACATCAGCACTGACGTCATGGGTAGTGCAACCGCCAGGTGTAGCCGGTCACAAATTCAAAACGAAGAGGGAGCGCGCGCACATTTCGCCTAAGGGAGGAATCCACACGCGCTCGGGGGCTAGTGTCAGGGGGATGATCCCCAGATACCCCAACCGGACAAGAAACAGGGCAGTCGGATCACGTTCTGCTAGCCAGATGCAGCCGGACAAGGCAAGCCGGGCCGACTATCGCATGACAGCCAGATCGGCAAGAAGCAGCCGGCTACGGCAGCGTAGCCGGAACCAATCAAGGAGACATGACGACATGCAGATCAGTGCGCGGTACGCCCTGTACGACGACAAGACTGGCAACTACCCAGCCATACCAAAGACTTTGCGAGGATGACGCAGGAACAGTGGCCTGATGCTGACGACCGGCTCGCACGGCGTCCACTGTGCCTATGACAGCCATACAGCTCATACTCTGATGGGACATATTGTACCAGATACTATAGATGACCAGCCGGCTGGGACCCGCCTGTGGGGCCCGCCAGTCGGATTGGCCAGTGAGACTGTTGCCTCTCTGCCTATATAAGGAGAGGCAAGGCCTCAGTAGAAAAGGTTGGTCTCAGTGCATTTAAGATAGTAGCTAGAGAATACAGCTCCAGGAGCGCTTGTAGTTCGTATATCACCCATAGTCAGATCGACAGGAGTAGGAGTTTTACCTCATCACGAGGGCTCCGAACCTGGGTACTTCATGCGTCCAGCTATGTTTGCTTGTATCCAATCCCGCCTACGGACGCCGTCGATAGCTTCCCTTCTAGTCCCCACACCTCTATCTAACCTTCTTAGGTACTGCCGTTCCCAATACAATGACAGTATGTTCTCTATGGATGTATATCCACCCGTTACTTGTATCTAATAGATAGATCTTGGCGTATAATAGTTCCCATCATAGGAATTTTTTTGTTTTCTATGTTGCGAATCCAACATCCATGTGGTTTATGATAATAACACACATCCAATGAACTCTAGTGGACCCATGTGGTTTGTGAGAATAACACACATCCAATGAACTCTAGTGGATCCAAGTGGTTTATGAGAAGAACACACATCCAATGATATCTAGTGGATCCATGCGGTTTATGAGAATAACACACATCCAATGAACTCTAGTGGATCCATATGGTTTATGCGAAGAACATACATCCAATAAACTCTAGTGGATCCATGTGGTTTAGGAAAAGAATAAACATCCAATGAACTCTAGTGGATCCATGTGGTTTATGAGAATAACACGCATCCAATGACATCTAGTGGATCCATGTGGTTTATGAAAAGAACACACATCCAATGAACTCTAGTGGACCCATGCGGTTTATGAAAAGAACACGCATCCAATGACATCTAGTGGTTACATGTGGTTTATGAGAATAAGACACATCCAATGAACTCTAGTGGGTCCATGTAGTTTATGAGAAGAAACACATGCAATGAAATCTAGTGGATCCATGTGGTTTATGAGAATAACACACATCCAATGACACCTAGTGGATCCATGTGGTTTATGAGAAGAACACACATCCAATGAACTCTAGTGGATCCATGTGGTTTATGACAAGAACACGGATCCAATGAACCCTAGTGGATTCATGTGGTTTATGAGAAGAACACACATCCAACAAACTCTAGTGGATCCATGTGGTTTATGAAAAGAATACACATCCAATGACATCTAGTGGATCCATTTGGTTTATGAGAATAACACACATCCAATGAATTCTAGTGGATCCATATGGTTTATGAGAATAACACACATCCAATGAACTGTAGTGGATCCATGTGGTTTAGGAAAAGAACACACATCCAAAGAACTCTAGTGGATCCTTGTGGTTTATGAGAATAACACATCCAATGAACACTAGTGGATCCATGTGGTTTATGAAAAGAACACACATCCAATGAACTCTAGTGGATCCATGTGGTTTATGAAAGAACGCACATCCAATGACATTTAGTGGATCCATATGGTTTATGAGAATAACACGCATGCAATAAACTCTAGTGGATCCATGTGGTTTATGAGAATAACACACATCCAATGAACTCTACTGGATCCATGTGGTTTATGAGAAGAACACACATCCAATGCCATCTAGTGGATCCATGTGGTTTATGAGAATAACACACATCCAATGAACTCTAGTGGATCCATGTGGTTTATGAAAATAACACACATCCAATGAACTCTAGTGGATCCATGTGGTTTATGAAAAGAACATACATCCAATGACATCTAGTGGATCCATGTGGTTTATGAGAATAACACACATCCAATGAACTCTAGTTGATCCATGTGGTTTATGAGAAGAACACACATCCAATGACATCTAGTGGAACCATGTGGTTTATGTGAAGAACACACATCCAATGAACTCTAGTGGATTCATGTGGTTTATGAGAATAAGAGACACCCAATGAGATAAGTGGATCCATGTGGTTTATGTGAAGAACACACACCCAATGACATCTAGTGGATGCATGTGTTTTATGAGAAGAACACACATCCAATGAAGTCTAGTGGATCCATGTGGTTTATGAGAATAACACACATCCAATGAACTCTAGTGGATCCATGTGTTTTATGAAAAGAACACACATCCAATGAACTCTAGTGGATCCATGTGGTTTATGAAAAGAACACACATCCAATGACATCTAGTGGATCCATATGGTTTATGAGAATAACACACATGCAATGAACTCTAGTGTATCCATGTGGTTTATGAGAAGAACACACATCCAATAAACTCTAGTGCATCCATGTGGTTTATGAAAAGAACACACATGCAATGAACTCTAGTGGATCCATGTGGTTTATGAGAATAACACACATCCAATGAACTCTAGTGGATCCATCTTGGCATAATTTTATGTATGTCACGATGTATTTCATTGTATAAGACACTCACTTTCCATTTTTATACTACTCAATTTTGCCCTTGGTTTTTTGATACTACTCAATTTTGCCCTTTCTCTCGTTGTAGCCCAAACATGTGCTTAGTCTGTCTGCTACGCCCTGATTGGTTGTCATAGTTGTCACGCGGATTATGCGCACCAACCGTTGATCCTATGTGAGCCAACGAGGACCGTTGCACACATCATGCCCTTCAAAATACAGCGTGAGACAGTACGGACATCTCTCTCAGCGAGACTTCTACAAGAAGGAACACGAAGTCATCCATGGAAAAAGTCGTCGAGTGGTCATGTCATGTTGAATCACGTCTGAAAAGCCTACTACTGCTACTACTACGCCACAACACATGCACAGGGCAAAGGGGTCATCGAGTGCACGGTCGTCGATGGGCAGCTACAATTTATTGCCAATTGATTTTAATAAGACATATCCCATTTTTACGTAGCCCGCTCTCAATCTCACTTCCAACTGGGCCCTATCACAAGAAACTTCCACGTGTCAGCCGGAGGTCGAAGAGCTGAGAAATGGGTCTCGAGGAGGGGGGGCTCGAGGAGACCTAATGTCTCTGCCTTCATCGAGTCCCTCGCACTCATCTACACATCGCTCTACCCGGTCTAGCACAACCCCACAAATCTCGCCGTACAACGACCTACCTTCTCCTCTACATTTCCCCTTTTAATTATCGCTAATTTTATGTCGTGTCAAACTTCGTACATAGAAATTGTGTCTGCGCCCTTTGCATGCGGCTGAATACAGAACTGCCATGCATGGCTCGGGAAAAACGTGACGTACCGTGTGCGTGTCGTGGTGCACGGTGCAGTAGCCTACGCGACGCGGTGCATGGTGGTGACTGGTGCAATGAACGTGCCTTCCCTTCACCTTAATAACTATAGAGCCCCTCTCCCTCTCTGCATACCCACTCTCACTCTCACTCACTCTCCTCACGCAACCCTCTCCACTGTCCCATTAGCTTCTAAAAACTCCAGAGAAAACCCCATACGCACCGATGATGGCGGAGGAGGATGTGGTGGCCATCATCGCCTCCAAGGCTGCCGGCTAGGAGGCCCCCGTCTCGGTCCCCCTCGACGCGTTGAAAGCAGCCGACGTCCCCTTCCAGGCCCCCATTGAGGCATCGATGGCAGCCGTCGTCCCCGTCCAGGCCCCCATCCCCGCTACCGATGTAGCCGCCGGCGAGGAGGCCCCCGCCGGTCACGAGAAGATCCATCTCTTCTAGGACCCCTACGATCCAGAGGAATACATCACTCCGGTGAGCCCCTAGGACACCGGCATCGACGACCCATGGTCGGAGGTAACTAGGGTTTGCTCCCCTTCACTGGTTCTTCTCCCGTTCCCATCGTTGGATGCTAGATCTTTGTTTATTAGGGTTTGGTTGTTTGCATTTCGATTGCTCGATCTTCTTACATCATCTAATCCTCCCTTTTTTTTTCTTCTAATAGGTGTACGGTAGTGACGTCTGCAGCGATGACGAGTACATGCACACCAAGACTCGTCAGGTGCTGAGGAGGTTGCAGGCCGGCCAGTACAACGCCTTCTTCACTGGCGGTGTCTACAGTTGCCCCTTCTACAAGACAAGACTCGCCAGCACCAACTTCAACTGTGTTGTGATGCATGCAGAGGGCTTGAGCTCCAGCACCCCCAAAGTCGGCCAGACCGTGAACGTCAACGCCTACATCACTAAACACCAGGCACTCAGTGTTCACCTCTGCAACCTCAAGCGGGTGGCCATCGAAGAGGGTCGCATGCCTCCGATCAAGCCCAAGGCCCCCAAGATCAAGTGACTGGGCAGCAAGAAGTGGAGGAAGCACCAGATGGAGGAGACGAAGGTGCCGGCACATGCAAGGAGGGGTTGAACGTGTATGCTGTTGCTAAGCAGCTTCTTTTGATTTTGTATATTTTGCATGTGATGGCCGCTGAGCAGCGAATGTATCGAACCTCGTTAAGCAACCTACTTTCTATCGCTATATCCTATTTAGCTGTGCATAGCTATATATACATTTGTTTTGTTTTCTGAAAGAATTTATTCTGCCTGGTGTGATTTGCTGCTCTAGATTTTCTACCAGATCGGGCCAAAAAGAGGGCCAAAAGGGAACGAATGATCGAAGAGAGAAGCTGCTCTAGATTTGCTACTAATTTGGTCAAAAAGAAACATAACTGTTAGCAAGAGAGGAAAATGTACTCTTTCACACTATCAGTTAACGAGCTGCCATCTTGATAAGCTACCAGACACATACAGAAACATAAAACAAAGAAGTAAAATTTATTTCAGTTCTCTCACTTGAGGCGCTAGCCATCTTGACAAGCTACCTGAGTTCCACAAAATGGAAACATAACACAAAGGAGTAAAATTTAATTCACTTCTCATCACACCACTTGAAGCACATGCCATCGTTCCTAGGAGACCAACTGCTAGCATTCTAGTTGTTTCTGACATTACTGGCCATCCACAACTCACAAAGTTCTTCCCACCTAGAATATTCGTTGGCTTCCCTATCTTCAGCATACTACGGTACAATTAGTGGTGCATCACATGCCTGGTTGTTGCCGCTAGAAGATGTTGCCTCTCTGTTTGCTGCTTCAGCTGCAGCCTCTTTGTCATCTGCTTCAGATGCAGCCATTTCCTTTGCATATACAACGTCAAACTCAGCTATATTGTATTTGGTACAAAGGGCTCCCCTAAGCTCGTCTTCCCTCTTGCAGCTGGGGAAAAACACGAGGAAACATAGAAATAAATGGATCTTAACGTACAACTGGTAGGTCATGTAAGCATCTGTGGCTGCATACTTCAGGTTTATCTCAGACAATGGCCTCTCCTCCTAGAAATCGTGTCTATCTATAGGGAAATCTGCCTTCATTCTGTCGTACGACTCATCGAGGATTCTAGTTGTGAGTGTAGCCATTCCGTCCTTCCTCGAGCCCCCTCTGATCTTGACAAGACTCTGAATATCGATCCACTTGTGCGCAGGAATTATAATTCCCTCTTGACTAAATTTTGAAAATCAGTTCTTTTGTCACTAGTGCAGAAAACAATTCCTTTTTCTACAAGGAACTAGCGCAACGTCGGACACTTCTTGTCAGTCCTAAAAGTATATAGTTTGTCATCAACAAAATTTGTAACTACACATGTTTTGTTAATGCAAGATCATCATCTGAATATAATTTTAAAAAGTTTAGTATATGCAAGATCAAGACTCTCAACATTGGCTTGTCATAATTTATTTGGTCCTAACAAAATTCAGTAGTTGCAAGATGAGCAAATGGATAAAAAACAAGAGGAGAAAACCCTAAAGGTGGTTAACTATAGAGAGCAGATCTACAAACCAGGAGTAGTGATAGACGAGGATGTGTTTCCTCATGGCCAGTTGAACGACGGCGACTTCATTCTCGATCTCTCGGTCCTCCGGGGTGTACTCGAGGTCCAATCCCATGAACTTGTCCTTGTCTTCCTCAAGCCAATCCTCGTACATCCTTAGGACTCGCACCACTGTCTCCTCCTCGTTGGTGTAGACGACGTCTATCTTCTTATTGTCATGGGCAATGAAGCTTGTCTCTAGAGTGCAACGACCATGGTGGCAAGGAGAAGACGGAAAGAAGATAGAGGACAGGAAGAAGAAGAGTGGTTTCTGCGAGACAGGGGAACGGTGTAACCGTCAATGCGTTTCTAAGGTAGTGGTTAACAACAGGGATGGAAGTCCAATGAAGAGACGTGTGGCAGTACCGTTCCAGCTGCTGAGTAAACAAAGATTAAAAATAGTAATAATAAGGATATATGCGCCCTGTGTTGTCGCGTCAATACACACTATCGGTTGTGTTGTCCTATCCACTGCGCTAGCGCTGCAAGCCAACGTGACAGCTACGACGCCTATGCGACGGCAACGACATAACGGTGAAAACTGACAGGGGGGCCAACTTGACGGGCGTTAGCCTAATATTTTTTATTGAAATGTTATGTTGAATATGGTTGAAGGCACCTAGCTCTCCAATGAGGCTGATATAATGGTTTGGAAGTGGACAGAGAACGGCACATACACGACAAAATCTGCCTATCTTGCAACCTTCCAAGGCTCGACGAGATGCATCGCTTGGAAGCTAATTTGGAAAAACTGGACACCCCCAAGGTGAAGTTTTTCCACTGGCTAGCATCTCTCGATCATTGTTGGACAGCGGACAGACTCGCACGGCGAGGCCTGCAACATCATTTGCGGTGCCTACTCTATGATCAAGAACCGAAGACAATCCAACATCTCATCATCGGCTGCCCCTTCACACAACAGGTCTGGCACGCACTCCTGGCTACAATGCGCATGACATGCACACCCCCGACAAATGAAGCCTCGCTTTCCGAGTGGTGGGTTGTGGCTAGGCAAGGCACCCCCAAAGCCATGCAAAAAGGACTCACCTCCGCAGCGCTATTGATTCCCTGGATGATATGGAAGCACCGGAACAACTGCGCATTCAACAAAACAGCCCCATCAATCCGAGACCTGCTTGGAAAAATAAAAGAAGAGGCAGAGGCATGGATTACAACAGGAGCTAGAAGCCGGCCAACGACCTCGGATGTACATTAAGAAAACCTTTACGCGTAATACCCTGTAACCTCTCAGGAGGTGTGTGTAATAGACCCTACCTATTCAATGAAATAAAATGCAAACCCTCCTTTGGGTTTTCTCGAAAAAACGTTATGTTGAATTCGTGCTGAAAAAGACCCTCTGAGTATTTGGCACGGCAACTGTGGGCAACACGGCTGATTACAAGCAACTTGGATACCGCTTTGCCTTGAAGTCTCAACTTTCGGCATGGGGGACCACCAACCATGAAGAGGTTGGGCGCCCCCATCAGGGCGCGAGATCCTGGGGCCGATGGGCTGTTGGGCCCAGTCGGGTGGAGATCAACCTAACAGCAACAACAATTACCCATCGTTCATCGCAACCTTCGGCTCAAAGGCCACCTCAGGAGAAATGCGCTTCAGGAGGGAGGTGACCAGCGTCGGGGCAGGCCCGGCTACGTACCAAGCGTCCTGGTCGTCACCAAGCAACGTGGTTGTGTCCGTGATGCCATGGACTATGGAGTTCGGCGGTGTGGGGCAGAAGGCGAAGTTCGAGGTGGTGATCAAGCTCACCGCGCCTACCGGCGGCGAGCCACCCTTCGGTGCTCTGGTTTGGGCCGACGTCAGCGGCAAGTACAGGGTCACGACTCCCTTCGTTGTGCTCTGAACTTCGTGTTGTTTCAGTCCTGTACCCAAGTCTTGTTGAATAATGTTCCTGAATTCAGTATGTTGGCTTGACATACCAGTTTGACTTCGGTTAATCGGAAGGAGAAGTCTTGATGGAATTGAGTGGGGATGTCTGGACTTTCTAGACAACTAGTGCGAGGGCATCATCTTGATGTATCCGAAGTGGTGGAATCAACTCATAATTTCATGGATTCACATTATGCTATATGGAGTAATATAGTTCCATAGTCCAGGTGAGTTGATACATAGATGTGAGAACTTTATCACTCTGGTAATTTGTGTTGTATTCCATTGATATTTTTTATCAATATACAAATATATTGAGCATGTGAAATATGCCATTTAGATATACTAAGATGGAAATTATAATCATTTTAACTTGCTCACTTCGTTGTGAACGTTGTAAGACGTACACCTGGTCAATAGTCCACGGTTTCAGCTTTACACACCTGGCCAATAGTCCAATGTTTCAACTTCTGCAAGCTCTTTTCACCTCAACAATTTGCTAATGTCTCGAAAAGTGGTAGCCATAGGCTAACCTTTGGCGTGTAGCTTACATATCTTTCTTATTAGGATCATTCTCCAAGTCCCGATGATTGAGACTTTGTCACTGAAATGATGTTAACTCGGTTTCTATAGTGGCTTGACCATTGTGGTTTACTCCATGGAGTCAATGTATTTCTCTCATGTTGCGCTTTTTATTCTCATGGGAGAAAAAATGTTTAAATTTTCACATTAATGCAATAATATAGTAAAATTTTCAACAAATTTCAACAAAACAAATCACAGATTATTCTTTATATTAAACATCTGGTCTTTAAGTGCCACAATGTGGTGCTAAAACATTCCGCCGCAATCTGGTACACCTGAAACATGCAATTATTTTTTAGATTCCAATAAGAGAGATGTTTAAAAATCGCACAAACACCTGAAACATTCTGCCACATTCTGGTGCACCCTCTTTTTATTAGTAGATGAAAACTAGAATTTTACCTAGATAAATTGTTTATAACATGTAACTTTGATACTATATTTAACCGAATCATGTCAAGTTTCTCAAAAAGTAAATTGTATGAGATAGATCATCAAAAGTAAACCTAAACATATCACGATTAATAGAGCTTATGTAGCACCCCATCCAAACACAGGCCCCGGGGGTGTCACTAGGATTTCTAGACTAGCCCCATAGACCAACACTAGTATTTTCTGCGCAATTTTTCCTCACACGTGTGCACCCGGTGCCCACTTTCCGATCGGTCACTGAAATATCGGTATAAGCGACTAGAGGGGGAGTGAATAGGCGCTACACAATTTTTAGTTTCTTTTCAAATTAAGGCTTAACACAAAGTAAGTTCTCAAGATGTGCAACTAGGTGAGAGAACCTATATGATAAGCAAGCAAGCAACAACAAGTAAAGAATAAAGGATAGAAATAACCAAGAGTAGACACGGAGAATTTTTCCAGAAGTTCCTTCCTTTTGAGAGGAAGTACATCTCCGTTGGAGGGATGGGTGGTACTAAGACCACCAGCGCCACACAAGGCCTCAACCTATTCTTCCAAGCACCCGCCTCACGGTAAGCACCCGATCCACTATGCAGTGACCTTGAAAGTGGCGACCGAAACCTTTACAAACTTGTTGAGTAGACCTCCATCACACTTGGAGTCTCCCAACATGATCCTGAAGCTTTACAACCAATGCCCGAGCTCCGAGACCGACCTCTTCCGTCTAGGGTTCAAAGAACCCAAGAGTAACAAGATCCACAAAGGAATAAAAGGGAGAATCAACTTTGCTTTGGTGAAACCCTAGATCTAGACCTCCTCCACCAAATCCCAAAGAATCAAGTAGATTGGAGCACTAGGGGGGAGATCTAGTGAAATTACAGCTCAAGAACAATGGTGGAGAGAGATAAAAGAGGCAAGCTTCACATTGGAGAAGAAATACCCTTTTATATCCTAGGGAGAGAATATGCCCGTTGCTGCTTGTCTCGAGCAGTACTACCAGTACCAGAAGTGGTAGTACCGAAAACAACCGGTACTACCGGTTGGTACCGGACATGGTACCGGATGAGGTCATTAGGCGATGGAATGCGCTCAGTATCCCCTGGTAGAACCTGCTTGAAACAAGTGGTACCACCGCTAGGCGGTAGTACCGGAAGCACCAACGGTACTACCGGTTGAGGCGGTAGTACCGGCCCGGAGGTACTGGGTGAGTCTGAGGAGGAGATGAGGCTCGCAGATGCTCTCAGACTCGCGCGGTACCGCCAAGCGGTACTACCGGTGTCGAGCGGTAGTACCGGAAATAAATTCCAATACTACTAGATGGCACTGGTTGAGTAGATAGTAGCCACACGGACAGAAGTCCTCCAACATCTCAACCATTGAGGGAAAGCTTGAAGGGCAGTAGAAGTAGAGTTGATTCCACCCAGACTTTTCGACGCGGACCCTCTCTTAATAGTATGGTTTTCCTACGACTCAAACAAGAGATCAAAGAAAAATCATGTCTTGCTATTGACTCTTTTGAGGGAAACCGAATGCTTTGCAAACATAGTTGGTCTGAAATACACTTAGCAAACGATTAGTCTGACACGTGTGTTATCATCAAATATCAAAACCACCTAGGGAAGGAAATGCCCTTTCAATTTCCCCGTTTTTGGTGTTTGATGACAACACACACATTTGTATAACAAATATTATGATGGCGCATAAAGCTTGAAAAATAGAGACGCCCCCCCTAGATGTGTGCACTATCATGCAAATACTAGGATCAACACTCCCCCTAAATTTTGCAAACCAACCAAGGGTGCAAGGAAAAGAGAACTATGACTTGAAACTCATACCTTTGCACAACATTATATAGCATAATCACATAAGATGGATCTGCATAACCACATAGTCTTCAATTACATAGAGTACACATAGGTAGAACATAGAGTTCATAAATAATAAGAGGCGAAAAAAGTTCACAAGCAACCAAAGATCAAATAAAGAACGAGCTTGTGACTTTCCCATGCAAATCCCCGCAAAGCCCATGTTGCAACTTCTCCCCCTTTGGCATCAAGACGCCAAAAAGGGACAAGAGCAAGACTAACGTCCCAACGATCACTCCTCCTCATCATCACCAACATGGAATCCCGGGGCACGGAAGGAGGAGAAGGCATCATTGTCATCCCAGTTGCTATGCTTGGAGATCCATTGCTCTTCAAGGGTGATATTGTTCTCTGAGCCTTCGAAGACGGTCAAACCTTGAGACTCCATCAACTCTTTCTGATGAGAGCAAGCCTTCTTGTCATAGACATGAGCTTCATACATCCGCTTTTGATTGTCGGTTTGAAGTCAAAAAAAAATCTTGAGCTTGGTTTCAAACCTCTTGGCCCATGAGAGCGGAGCATCCGGTTGATGAGACACAAAAAAACATGCCCACCATGACCACTCACATCTTCATCGGAGCCTTCTTCAACCACATTACCGTCCTCATCAACCTCTTTTCCATCCTTGTTGTGAGGTTTAGCGTGCTTCTTGATCAACAATTGCTTGGACTTGTGAGGCACAAATTGGCGGTTGGGGAGTTCATTGGCAATAAATAAGAACTTGCGGATGATAAGAGCCATAATATAGGGAGCAAAAGGGGGCACCCTTTGAGTGTGCGTGACAATTACCATCTCATTCCAAATGAAGTCCATCATGTCAAGTGGGGTACCGGATTCACAGTGGACATAGGAGTTGAACATGAGGTCCACCATGTAGTCGTGCATCTCATCAAAATTGCCCGCCCGAGGAGCAACCGTCTCGCGGAAGATGCGATTCCAAATATCATAGGTAGGTAAAAGATCCTTGATCTTCCTAAAAATCCCATGGCCTTGAATATAGAGAGGAAACAAGACTTCCTTCTTGATGGGTCGCCCAACGGTGTGACAACAAAATCCACACGGGCTATCTATGTCATGTTCCTCATACCCAAGGATGTGTCCAAGCTCAGCCAAAGTTGCTTCCTTGATAACCCCTTGAGTCATCCATGTCATTTTCCTTGACTGATATTTTCCAAAGTGCACGGTGGCCTAGAATTGCGCCACAAGAAGAGGGTCGAAAGCTTGCTTGAACTCCATGATAGGAAGCAAGCCAATGTTGGTGCAGTCTCCTTAGCCTCCCCAAAGTATTCAGAGTGTCCATATGAATCATGTCAATCCACTTCTGAGGCACAACCAACTTGTCAATCCTCAGAGATGTCAGACAAAAGCTTTAGCCCTGCTAGCCCAACGCTCATACTCTTGGTGCACCCAGTCGGGGGGGAGGAGGAGGACCACTACCACGACCGTAAGATTGTTTGGTAGCCCCTCCACGACCACCCCGAGTGGATTTGAGCATCATATGGGTGCTAGGCTGAGGCATGACTTCTTCCTCAAACTCAGAATCCTCAATCTCGTGACGAGCCTTTGGCCGCTTCTGAGCACCCGAGCCACCTGCACTTGTGAAAGTAGTAGGGATAAAATAGCGCTTCCTCAGTTGGCTGAAACCGACCGGAGACAATCAATGTCACTGAAAACGATTGGAACTAATTGGTTTCGCCAAAAACGACTGACATGTCGAACTGGCAACACACGCAAAGCATCAACCGCTCGTCTTGGGCGAAACCGAGTGAGACCTAACGGTTTTGCCTTGCCAAAGCTGATTGGATTATGGCAATGCAAACCATGGTTGATCATGCTGCCCGTTTTCTCGGCCACCATTTTGCGTCAAATATTTTTCTGCCCATTTTCTTAGCCCCAAATTTTCCGTTCACCGTTTTCCATCAAATATCTTCCTGCCAATATCTTCCCCCAAATATCGAAAATATCTTTGATTTTGACATCCAGGAAGCAGTATCTCTTCTACAGAGATCAAGGGCTTGTTTGATTCATAGGATAGGAAAAGTATAGGAATAGGAGAAACATAGAAATGAGATGTCATGCCAACTTAAATCCTACGGGAAGAGGAATTCTGTTTGATATAGCAAAAGAATTTTTCCATGAGGTCTGATCTAATGTTTCTTTCCTATAGAAATTGCACTAAAAAATTCCTATAGATTAATTCCTATAGGATGTGTTCCTATGAATCAAACAATTACATAGGAAAAATTCTATAGAATTCAAATCCTACACAATTCCTATGCAATTCCTATTAATCAAACAAGCCCCAAAAATCCTGCCAGGTACCTAGCATGCGCGGTTGCCGCCATGTACGGCAGCTAGATCATGGAATCGGCAAGCAACACGTCGAATTGCTCGGTGAATGACGGGTAGTAATTCTGACTTGATCGTGAGCAAAGCATCGCTGCGCAAGAAAATAATTAGTTCGAGTCAAAGTGTATGTAATGTCCATTAAATAAAGACAGCACATATGCTCCAGCACTGGCACTAATCGGTTTCGGAACCGATTATGCCTTGCCGGTTTCGACTAGACCAATTGGTATGTTGGCGTGGCAAGAGACAGCGGAGGCACGACCCACAAGGGTTTGTCGGTTTTGGCAAAACCGATTGCATTCAGTCGAATTCGATGACACCGAGACAATGCTATTTTTCACAAATTCTAAAAAACAAGTATTATTTTTGTAAATTAAAAAATATATTATTAAAAAGAAAATCAGCGGAGAACAAGTGCACCTTCACAAAACAAAATAAGCTTGTATCCGAGAATGCTTCATAATATAAGATGTTTTAGCTTTGTGAAAGGAGGTTTTCACAAAGCTAAAACAGGAGGGGAGCTCGCCCGTGTGGTCGGCCAACTAACGAGCAACGGCCCACCCCTCCTCAACCGCTCTCGCGTCTTCCACCAGCTCCCTTGAGAGCCGACCTCCGCACCCCAGCCCGATCCGACGCTCCCGTTGGCGGCGCCGCTGCTCGATGGAGGCAGAGGAGAGGCGCTGGTCCCTGTAGTCTAGGTCCTAAGTCTAGTAGATGTAGCAGTTGTGCCCCTGTGCCGATTGGGAGTAGGTCATCGGGTCTCATCGGCCAGATACGATGCGTCCTCTGCTTCGTCTTCCTCGACGCCCTACTCCGGTGGCAAGAGCGGCGGCGTAGGAGAAGATTTGAGCGCGGCATCTCCGACAATAAGGTCGTCTTCCCCTTTCTCATGAGGCCTTCCGGTCTGGTGCTCCTCCGCAGTGCCAGACGTTCACCACCGCTGCTGTCTACTAAGTTTCCATGGTGGAAGCTTGACTCCATGGGCGGATTTGGTGAAGCTTCTTTCAATTAGCGGTTCCTTGCTTCCTTCTGGTGCTGGATTTCGCAACCCCCGACCCCCCTTTTGGCTGACCATGGTGGCTCGGCGGAAGGGATTCCCGGGGCGGCGATCTTTGGCAGTAGAGGAACTTGGGGAGTGTGTGATACTGCTTTTCTCTGGAGTGTTCCATCGGCAGCGCAGGTTCGTCTGCCGAATCCAGTCGCTGACAGACAGCGTCTCTAGGCCCCGGCGACGGCATCGTCCCTGGGTGTTCTCAACCTCCAACGGAGGCCCTCATCTATTCCCGTGGCGAAGTTCCCTTCTTTTGCCTGGGTCAAATGTTTATTTCTCTCATATTTTCATCCACTAAAGTTTCGAAGATACGAGGAGATTTGGTGTTCATCCAATACTCTTCAATTCTCGCAAATACCCTTCCCTAAAAAATACTCTACCATATAGGAGAATTTTCAATCTAGACAAAAATAAAAATGATTTGCGGAGATATTCTGGGATTATCCTAGCCAACCCGGAGTAGTAAACGGTCTACGGAGATTTTGCGGGAATTGGAATAGTCCCCTCCGTTCCTGGCAAATACACTAGTGAATACGAGACAAGTAAACAAGGCCTTATGGGGAACAACAATATTCAATAACCGGCAAGAAATTACAAAAAAGTACGAGGGTAAATACTATTAGACAAAACAAAATAAAAATTTCCTGCATAATTATGTTGTATCATCAAATAAAAAAAATTGGTCCACCATTTTAAATTGACTACAGAAAGATAAGAAACGCACAAAAAAGTTGGAAAAAGTTTGTGGCAAGTGGCAACCAACCAATGATATGGACAACAGAAACTTGTATAACAGACGATGAATTGACATGATCATGAGTGAATTTGGTAAACTACAACGACCGGGATTTAACCTGGTTGAAGCACACAACGAAACTCCATGACCGGTCTGTTTAATTTGATCCAGGACTCAGCATGGCAACCTATTACTATCCCTCCGATCCATATTAGTTAACTTAGATTCATTTGGATACGAATGTATCTAGTCATTTTTAATGCTAGATATATCCGTATTTAGATAAATTTGAGTCAACTAATATGGGACAGAGGAATATCAAGAAGGTAAAAGGTCAATTTGCACGCTGACTTACAGTGATAGTCATGCACATTTGGATATGAACAAATTAGAATGACGCAGCTTGCAACTTATATATAAACTTAGACCCATGGTTAACATGGAAGGGAACCAATGTTCAGAGGCCAACAATTTCGATCGCGACATGCATTTAGTGAATGTCTATGCCATGGTATGCCAGCGTACAAGACAATTCTTGCCATATTATCACACCTACTATATATTCGTTTCCGTATCCATATAAATAATATGCATGTATCAGCAACTTCGTTTCCGTATCCATATAAATAATATGCATGTATCAGCAACTTATATACTCTTCTACTCCCTTCGATCCATATTAGTTGACTTAAATTTATCTAAATTCAGATATATTTAGTACTAAAACATGTTTAGATACATCCAAATCTAGCCAAATTCAAGTCAACTAATATGGGTCGAAGGGAGTACTATATTTTTAGCAATGAAAGCACATAGCAGTGTGCATACAACAAGTACTGGAGCATCTCTACTTTATATCCTTCTCTTAATAAAAACTGTTTGATAGAGATACTCACTCCGTTTTAAAATATAAAACGTTTTTTAGCTTTATGAAAAAAGTGTATATAAACCCATTTTAATGTGTAGGTTCATCTAAGTTTAGAGTGAACCTACGTACTAAAAAAGTGTCTAGATACATTCCTTTCACAAAGCTAAAACATCTTATATTATGAAACGGAAAAAGTGTCTAGATACATTCCTTTCACAAAGCTAAAACATCTTATATTATGAACCGGAGGGAGTATATCGCAAGTCATGGGAAAAAGGAAGATATGGTTCTCCATTTGATTTGGATCTGCAGCATTAGTATATCATGTTCCTCTTGCAATCAGCTAGGCTTAGCAATTCTTGTTTTACCTAGAAGGAAACTAACAGTACATGTAAAATATATAGTCACATTTCTCTACATATGCAAGCTGTATATCACCAACAACTGCGAATACAGAGAAAAAAAACTTCCATAGCAATGAATATTGCATCGGGCTAGATAATCTCCAGAGCCTAATATGCTTGGAGAAGTTCAAGTGCACAACAATACATAATCTCCAGAGAGCCTATTACAAACTCAGAACACAGTTGCCAAGTATCCTACCAGGTCACCTGTGCTAAAAAGTAAGCAACAATGGACAGAATCACGACAATGACGAGAGGAACCTCATGTCTCTCTGCCATGCTCATAAACTCCGCATAGATGTGTCGCAGCTGCTGCAGTTTCTTGGCATCGCTCTTGGTTTCCGTGCTCTTGTCCTCTCCCGCCTTCCCTTTCTTCCTTCCCTTCATAATAATAATGTCCTTAATTTTCCTCTGTACCATTAGGCTGTCCAAAGCATGCTTGGCTGCCGGATCCTTCGCCAAGTTAATACACTGCAGCAGCATCACCAAATACACTTGTAGACCACTGTCCTTCGGTATCCACTCTTGAAGAACTTTGACAATAAACTCAATCAAAGAAAGCACTGCCATCACAATGCTTCCTAGTGGACCAGCAGGGAAGACGCTGGAAGGGATACCGGTGGATGAACCTGGAGGCTTGACGGTCTCCAAATCAGTGGATGTGCTAGGTGCGCTGCTTGGAGCAGTCTTTGGAGCCTTGTTGGTGAGGTTGTCCTGGAGAAACTTGAGAATCTCCTTGTTAACCTGCATGATATCGTCCTTGTTGGTGAGGTTGTCCTGGAGAAACTTGAGAATCTCCTTGTTAACCAGCAAGATCTCGTCCGCAGTATCTGCAGCTCGCTTGTGCTCTTCAGATTCGCGAGACTGGCTGTACTTGCAGTCTGAAGAAAAGGAACGTGCCTGCAGATGTAAAATATAACCATTAGAGGAGTTTAATACATGGATTAATGACATCTAATATGTGTCCAAGGATTCTCAGGTATGTTATATGATGCAGAGAGGAATGGAAGGCTGAAAGGAATCAAAGTCTGCAGGGAAGCACCGAGTGTTAACCACTTACTCTTTGCAGATGATTCTTTACTATTACTAGAAGGAAATGCCAGTAATGCTCAGGAGGTTAACTGCATCTTGGAAAAATATGAAGCTTGCTCGGGACAGATGGTCAACAAGGATAAATCAACAATCCTATTCAGTAAAAACACAAAGAACAAATGCAGGAATGAAATGAAGGGTACACTAAACATTTCAGCGAAAGGACTCTCCAGAAAATATCTGGGCCTCCCTACCTATGTTGGTAAATCAAAAACAAAGGTTTTTGAATATTTAAAGGAGAAGGTTTGGAGAAGAATCCAGGGCTGGAAGGAGAAGCTCCTCTCTAAATCCAGGAAAGAGATTCTTATTAAAGCAGTGGCACAAGCCATTCCAGTTTATGCAATGGCTTGTTTCAATCAACCAAATCACTATGTGATGAGATCAGCTCCATGATAGCCTAGTTCTGGTGGAGTCAGATGGACAAAACTAACAAGATACACTGGGTTAGTTGGGAAAAACTCTCAAAGCCAAAAAGCATGGGGGGGCTGGGGTTTAGAGATCTTCATGCATTCAACCTAGCCATGCTTGCAAGACAAGCATGGAGAATTCTTCAGAACCCTTCCTTCTTGTGCACTCAGGTGCTAGCAGCAAAATACTTTCCAAATAACTCAATGCTACATGCTACCCCAGGAAAAGGTATATCATATGAATGGAGAAGCATTTTAAAGGGAATTCAGCTATTAAAGGAGGGCATTATTTGGTTAGGTGATGGTGACATGATAAATATCTGGATAGACCCGTGGACCCCAAGAGGAAGCACATGAAAACTTATACTCCCTCCGATCCAAATTAATGGACTCAGATTTGTCTAGATTCGGATGTATCGACGTAGATACATCCGAATCTAGACAAATCTGAGTCCATTAATTTGGATCAGAGGGAGTATCTTAAGAAGGAAGACATCATGTTTCCAAGGTCTCGAAGCTTATAAATCCGGCAACCGACACTTGGGATGCAAACCTGGTCCAACAAACCTTCGGCCCCGAAGATGTTGAACGTATTCCCAGAATCCCGATATATGAACACACAGGTAATTTTATTGCATGACATTATGATAAAAAGGGCATGTTCTCTGTTAATTCTTCTTACAGGGTGGCAGTTGCTAGAAAAGGAAGAGAATCTCTTGCTGGACTAACCTCTTCATCTTATGCAGAAGGAGGCCACATAAGCTGTACTTGGAAGAAAGTGTTGAGGTTGCCTTTACCAAATAAAGTCCTGCATTTTCTATGGCGAGTTGCAAACTGTCAAGCTTCATGCACTAACCAACTATTCCAAAAGACCGATCTGATGGAAAGGGCTAGTGCAATCCACTTATACACTTCAACACAAACTACAGCCTACCCCCCGAATGAAACTCCAAAGGAGAAGTATGAAACTAGATACGTGTTGCCCTGTTTGTTACAGAATGGATGAGGATGGAGGTCATTGTTTTCTGAAATGTAAGAAGGTTAAAGGGTTGTGAAGAATAGCCCAACTAGATTATATCAAGCTGCAGATTTTATCATCTACAGATGCTTTAAGCTTCTGTGAAGAAATCCTAAAGCTGGATGAGGAAGTTTGCCTAAGAGTAATCATATTACTCTGGCTTTGGTGGCAAGAGAGGAACAAGGCAAACAGAGGAGAGGTAATTAGAAGTTATTATGACATCTCCTCTTTTCATTTATCAAACTGTATGAAGGTAATACAGAAGCCCAGGGAACGCAAGGAACCAAGCTGTGTGAAGACTCACAGCTGGTCTCCTCCCCCGGACAACATCCTGAAGATCAACACAGATGGCTCTTTTAGAGAGACATCTCATACAGGAGGATGGGGTTTCACGATCCGCAATGCAGATGGTAATCTGATTGCTGCTGGAGCAGGCAACCTGGAGTGTGTTTCAGATGCTCTTCATGCTGAAGCACAAGCTATCCTACAGGCAACTATCATCGCTTCGCAGATGGGGTGCCAAAGTGTGATGTTTGAAACCGACTCAGCTGTGCTGAAGTAGGCTATTACTACTGATGATTATGACCTGGCTCATCTAGGTGCCATATTTAGAGAGATCAAATTTCACTGTGTGTTGGTTTCAATGATGTAAAAGTTATATATTGTCCAAGGGCGTGTAATGGTGCTGCGCAGGTGTAATCATGGATGTTGGCCATTATGAGACTTAGTTTCCAGAGTTTGTAAAAGACACTGTTGCTGGGGATTTGTCCTATCTTAATGGACTGCTGAGGTGTTCCTTTTCAAAAGAAAAAGAAAAACCATAGCTGCTGACAAAAAACAGAAGTACATGCCAAATGAAGTAGCAAATATCTTACCCATGGTTGCCGAGGCATCAACCAGGTCTCAGGGAAGGGATGCGTGTTCAGCTTCTCCGCGATCTTTGAATTTGAGAAGTAGTCATCAATTAGAACACAGAAGTATAATGATGGAGGAATGCTTGTAAGAATATTTGTAGAATAGAATATTACCATCGGTGATGAATAGGTAGTTGTTTCTTTATGTTGATACAGCTTCTCAAGAATGAGGTCCCTCAACTTTCGGTTACGATTTCCACCCCCTTCCCCACCAATCTCCCTATACATATGCCAGTAGATCAGCTATATGAAAAAAAAATGGCCTGCTACTAGATTCCAGTTCTACTCTTCTTCTCGTCCATATCATTAGAAGAGGAAACTCACCCCAAGATGTGGATATACTGCACTCCAAGCAGCTCCCCCAACCTCTCCTCCATCGGATGTCCATGAGGCGCCTCATACCCCTGCAACGGGTTAAACCCAATGAACATGGTAGCCAATTCGCCACAGCGCCTGCACATAACAAACAACCAAGAGACTGTGAAGAACCTGCGGGCCTTGGCCGAAGATGCCGCTGAGGAGCGACGGCGGCGGCGACTTGGGCAGGACCGCGTGTCGAGTCGAGGACGAAGCGGAAGGGGCGAAGGAGATGGAGGGAGCGGCGTAGGAGAAGGGAAACGACGATCCTGGGTGCGTCACCTCGGCGCGCAGCAGTGCGAGGACGGCGCGTGACCTCATCTTGCGCTGCGGCGACCGCTGCGGCGTCGGCGTCGGCGGTGCGGTGCGGAGCGGAGCGGAGCGGAGCAGGTGGTCTGGTGGTGGGGAAGCGTGGGATGGGCGAGGAGGGACGGGGAAGCGTGGGAGGTGGCGCAATGCCGTGCCGAGATTCTAGGAGGGGGGTCTGTTCGTGCCACTGACACGACTCGGTTTGGGTCCGGCTCGTCATTCGTCAAGGGCGGCCACCAGGACGGCACGGTCCGCGGACGTGTGGTGCGTCTCCGCCTGGCACCGGCGCGTCGAGTCGGGTCCCTCTCGCGGCGCGTCCGACCGACCGCCCAGCACTGTGATCCTGTTAGACCCACTCCGACCGAGCGGTCGTTTCCACCCAAACGAGCCACCCGGCCCAGCACCACCACTCCAGCGCGGAAGACGCGACCCGGCGATGACGGCGGCGGTCGGCGGCGGCGCCGCGCCGCCCACGAGGACGACCGATTCCGAGGATACCCGTCTCATTCACTGGGTGAGTCCCCCGCCCCCACCCCTCCTCTGCAATGCGCCGATTTTGGTTGGGCTTTGGCTCCGCTCGCTAGGGTTTGGGCAGGCCCGGAAGAAGCCTAGGTTGCCCCCCTTCCCTAGTTTTGGGTTCTGATCGACGTATAAACGCGGCGCGCTTCTCAATTCCGTGGTGCGATGTTGGCAGGTGCAAGATTCGTTACATGATTGCGCAATGTGATGAGAGAAATCGTGGGGAGGGCACGAGATTTTTTATTTCTGGGATGCACATCAGCTGCACGCACTATTTTGTTGGAATTCGGAGCTAATTCAAGGGCCCAGATCCGCCCATGAAAGAATTGCGATGCAGTTTGTTGCAGGAACACCATGCTGGATAGTTTATACTACCCAGAACATCTCAACATGATCTATGCTTAAGGGCTGCATGCCTGTAGCCAAAATGCAGTCAATTTGGTTACATATAAATCCAGTCTTCCATGCAGCAACGTGAAACAAATACACTACCACATCAAGTCCAACATAAAATAGGATAATAATGCCCTCTGTTAGCAGCAGATATGATTGTCCTTAGGCATGCTCCTAGCGATCAATGCAGTTGGCTTCGCCTTGTGTTCGCGTTTGTGCTAAACTAGACCATCGACGGCCACTTCAGACATGTACCTAACAGCAAAGTAGTTTTTTTCCCTCAATCGATAGGCCAATTTGAATCCCATCTTCCCAAGTAGCAGCAGGCTCAGCATTTCGAAAGAGATCCCTCCAAGTCATTCTTGCACTTAACCAGGGTTTGGTTTATTTCTTCTGGCCTTTTTGGTCACATGCTAATAAGCTATGTGTAGTAACCATGAAACTTTGAATGGTTGGTGTTGTACAATGTACGGTGTCCATTGCAATGATCCAGAGAAATCAGTCCATATTTTTGTGTCTAACTGAATGCAGTGGCAGGTCTGGACCACTCACCAAGCTGTCCTGCTTTGATTTTTCTTTTTTCTTTACATTCATATGGGCAGAGTGCAAGTTAACTGGAGTTCCAAGTCAACTATATAAACACCCGGATACGCAGAATATAGCATTTAGTTTTATGTTGTGTCTAAATATCATTCAATCCTTATAGATCGTCGATTTCTTGGTATAGGAGAATCATCTGAAACTCTAACCCATACCTCTGTTTTAATTCAGGCATACCAAGTTTGCATTGAGGATTTATTTGGGTGAGTTCCGACATATGTGTTGCTGTGGTCTCATTTTCGCATCCTGATTTTCAACTGCACCCGCCCTTGATAAAATAATTTGCAAATTGATTTCTATGTGAGATTTTTCTAAGGATTCTCTTGCAATACATTTTAGGGAAAAAGTTCCTTGACATTAACTGTAGGTTTTGGGGGGGAATTTCTGGATGGGTAATCCTTTGGACCTGCACACCCTTATATATATATATATAGCTCAACTTAGGATTACATCCTAACTTGTACACTAGAATACTCTAGACTCTGCTAGGACACTAACTCAGACCTCAACACTCCACTGGAAGATTCCAGACTCTCCTAGGACACTACTACTACTACACTAACTCAGACTTCAAAACTCCCCCTCAAGATGGGCATGGGTTAATCACCATGGCCATCTTGCTACAACTCCATGACACTTACCACGACCACTACACATCTAACTTACTAGCATACAAAGATACATGAGAGCATTTTACTCTAGCTCTTGCTCCATTGCTCATTCACCATCTGCAGTCAAGCACCCATTCAACACCGACCATTCAAGCTCCGCCACATGCCACCTCAACACCACCATCAGCATGAACAAACTTTGCATCAAGCTGGCCACCTCCAATCCTTCTCGCGTTGGTCCACTGTTGCCTCTCCAACCATGCGCCTTCTCACACTGGCACCTACAACAGCGGCACCACACGCCTTCCATCATCAGCTTGACCATCGTCATTGCCTCTTCATCAACTCTGGTTCCTGCAGAACCACGGCTGAGTTCAATACTCCACTAGAATAATCTGGACTCACCTAGGACACTACTACTACACTAACTCAGACTTCAACATTAACCTCTTAAAATTTCATTAGTTTTACCTATGATGCAAATCAAATAAACCTTGCAAAGTTCATCTTGTTGATTTGAGTAGATACAACATTTCAATCTTGAGTTTTTCATAATCCAGCGTCTTTGCAATCCTACGAGTCAGAGAGTTATAAGTTGCGAAGTACATGTGGACGGTGGTTCATTAATATAAATCAACTTATGTTGCAACATTGATATTCAGTATCTTATGCCTCATAATTCTCTATATTATATTAACAGTTGAATTCACCTCGAACACATGTTAGATGGATTCATGTTGCGCATGGACTCCTTTTTTTTGTCAGGCACGAAATTGTATGCTCACCCTGTCACCCAGGTTCTCAATATTTTACCATCATATTCCCCCTTCACCGCATAATGATGGCACACAACTATTGTCTCTGCTCACAGACAATTACTCTGTGCTTCTGTGTTCTAGGTATTTGATACTTTGTGTGTGCTAAGGTTTCTGAATGTCTTCTCCCTGTTTTGCAGGATCTAAAAAAAATATTATCCAGTGTTGATACCCATCTTGTAGTTGTGGGAATGGAACTCTCCACCCTTCCAATACAATAACTGTTTAACCTGGTGTCTATTATTAGGTAATGCACTCCATATTCTTCTATATACTCATTCTCAATTGAATGGCATCAAATTGACTGTGAATATGAGTGTACTTTGATCCAGTACACATCTGTTGAATTTAACCTATTGGTACTTCCTAACTTTGAGTTAGAGCTTATGGGTGCTGTGGCCGGGTAGGAAGAAAGCCTACAACTATGTAGTCTACTTTGAATGTGTGTTTCTTTGTTGTTGCGTGCTGATAATTGAACTGCTTACATATAGTACATTTTATTATATAATCCATATACTATCATTGAATGGTTTCACTTTACACTATTGTATTGTTCATGGGAAGTAAGTCATTACAACCTTGGCACATATACATGACAGTCCTATTTATTTTTAGAGGGTGTTTACTTGGATGGTTGTTTATTTGGAGGTGGTGCACCTATGAGCCAAAGTGGGTTTCCCCATTTTTCATAGCGTTCTCATGTCAGATCAACGCAGCAACAACACAGCACTTGTATAACTTGAACTGGTATTTTCTCTTGTCAGTTTGGACTGAAGCACGAGAAAGGCTCTGGAGGCCAGAAGGTGCGCCCCGGTCTGCTGAACACCTTCTGTTCAAGGTAGAATCAGATGGGAGGAGAGTAGCGCAGGCTTGGGCAAAGTATGACAGCGAGAAGGCATTCCAAGCTTTCAACTGCTTGGTATTTCTGTGAAGCTTCAGAAGAGGTGGTAGATGTTAGATATCAACTCAAAAAGAATTGTACCGTACATATCTTGGTGCTGAAGAAGTGAGTGTTTTGGTGGATGTGGCTGGCCAAATGTTCACGTACATACACCACTTTTTAGGTCAATTTTGTTTTGTCAGGTAGAAAATGGAATGACAATTGTTCTTGGAGACACCAAACTGAATTCATAAGAGGTCAATACAGGTGCTGATTTTTTGTGTGGTGATAATGAAATCCATATTGCTGTCGTTGTTATTATTCTTGTAGAGAGCTGATGCTGTCACTAGATTCCAAAAACTAACTGAACATGGAGCGCACTGGCCCTCTAGTAGTAGCATTTTTAAGTCTGAAAACAAAATGCATGATACGAAGTCTAATTACCAGAAGCAATTGGTTGATTGCTCTACCATGATAGTAGGATTGCCTCAACAACAGCGGGGATGGTGCAGCCACCGCATCTACTACGACCAAAGACGACTACTGGTGAAACAAAATAAAAGGCATCAATAAATGAACGGCAGTGGAGCATCCAGAATAAAACTTCCATCCAGACGTCTGATAGTCTAGCTCATTTCAAAGAGGAGAAACGTTAAGGAGAGGCAGACAAATGAACCAGAAATGCAACAACAACTGTCATTTAACCATTCTGCAAGACTTGAGACAGTACAACTAGGTTCCATACCATACTCCCACGTTTTTCATAGCATGGTCAGTGAACACCCGGTCACCAAACATCATAAATACAGGATTACAACAATTTCACATGGCGCAACCAAACACAACGAGATAGTCTTCTTATGGAGTCTACCCACTCATATCCCAGGTTATGGATTTAGACACTTATTAACGGAACATTTTTGAAGCCTTTGGAGCCAGGTACATAACAACAGAAGTGACGATAAACGCAAGGTGGTAGCTGCGACGCATGGCAGGTTCATCTCGGCACAACCCATGCTCTATCTTCCTGCAGAGCAATACATTTTTCAAATTTAAAAACATTGTAGTGAAGGAAAACTTGGCACATTAGAATATAACAAGCAGTACAATGCAAATAATTTTGATGTCATAGCCAAAACAGTTATGCAATAAGGGGGGGGGGGGGGGGGGTGATTTTCTAACCCTTGGGAGCAAACTGTTTTCACTAGGATATGGTCTTGAGCTAGGCAACTAGACATTTGAATTTCAGACATGAACCATAACACGGCACATTCTATGGCTGGTTACTACGAGCAGAGTAGCAAGTTGATAAGATTAGGCAGCACACCATTATTTGGTAAGATCAGCGAATTACTAGCCTCTGTAAAATACAGGGCTAGGCTTACATAAGAAATAAAAAAAGAAGTATAGATGCCAAACAAATGTTCCTTATATCATGTCAAACGTGTGTGCAACAGCTAAGAATATGTCCATCCAACGATCCGTTTTGTTAAAATCAAGAATACATAAAAAGGTCCAAGATCTAAGATGCTAATAATATGTTCATGCAACATGTGTAATGATTCATTTAGTTAAAAGCAAAGAACAGATAAAAAGGTTCAAGATCTACAGATGCTATTCCGACAATATTCTAATTGCTTCATGCTGTTCATACACCTGTATAAAGATCCTACAAAATTTTACGTTCAGTACATCTTGCTATGTTACGCTATGTTCAGTATTCAAACAAATTCCTACTACATCCTTATGTTACGCTCCAAACAAATTATAATATTACCAACCCTGGTATAAGTTTCCATATCTTAATGAATTATTAATACAAACACAGCATTACCATATTTTCTGCTATTTCATTCCTATTGTTAGGATTGAATAGTGAAACAGGGATTTGACAGTAAATTTGATTAAAAAAAACACACCCAAGTTGTCAATCTGAGGCGGGCCAATAGTTAAGCAGGTATTATGAAGGAATCAACATATGCAATTGACGCTTAGCGCAACACGACATGCACTTCTTTCTTTCCCTTTGATACTCTCTTTACTTCCACACACAAAAACAAGTTACTTTACTAGTTTGAGGCAATTTAACCGAAAAACCAGTAGCATGTGTGGTATGATGGTAGCAGGCACTAGAGTACTGATTCTTGTCGGGTAGAAGTAATCAATACCTCTCATTGAACCTCCAAACCACCTGATAGCTCTTGGCGCTCGCATCTAACTCTTGAATAGCCTTGGAGAGACTGTTTACATGGCCATGGGCCGCCTTCAACCCCTCGACCTTCTCCACCATCTGACTAGTAGCACAAATCTTAGGCCATGTACACAGACGCTCAGAGAGAGAGAGAGAGAGAGAGAGAGAGAGAATCAAGTAATGGAGCGCTCCTGCAAGAGCTGCAAATACTAGTCGACGGACGCCAGGAGCGCACTAATTCGACGCGACTGGTACTACTCGGCTACATGTGCAGACGCCCGCCTCCAACAAAAGCGCCGACGCCAGCCCAGTGACCGGGATTGCAGCGCGTGGAGGCAAAACTACCGGGATTTCATTCCCTAGCGCCCGTCGCAAGCGCCGCGTTGGAGATGGCCTTAGATCGAATCACCAGTAAAGAAAGAGGGGGCGCGGGAGGACAGGATATGAAAATACCGCCTGATAGTCGGGGCAGAGGGGCCGGGGAGGCGTCTTCTTCACCGCAGAAGCCAGAAATCGCAGCGCCGACATGGTCGATTGCTTGCTCGCTCGCTCGTTTCGCTGGCTAGGGTTTCAACCCGATGGAGAATTTCGATCTAATCGCAAACTTCGCCTTGGGATTGTATATGTTGTCGGGACTGCAATGCGCGCGTCGTTCGCCAAGGCCTGGCCAGCCCACCTGTGCGGCGCGCCTATGGGCTGCAGCCTTTATCTGGAGAAATTGCGAAAAGGCTTTCCTAACATTGAAAGCTGGCCTACTCAACAGCTTTTTATATCTGGGCTCCAGTTTCTTGGGCCTCTGCTCCCAGGACCTCCCTCTGAGGTTAGGTGGATCTCTTTTACGGCCCACAGTATGCGGTCTCCCCGCAAACCAGATCTCATCGAAAACAAAAAAGAGGCAAAAAAAAACTAGGTGTTCGGGTTCCTCAACCTCGGCAATCCCAGCGCCGGCGCAAACCCTGGTAGCTCCACCATGTCGTCTCTGCTGCGCTCTCCGGCCATCCGCCGCGCTCTCTCGGCCGCCTCACCGGGAGGACCGCAGGGAGGTTCGTTCGTCCGTGCCCCCGCCGCTGCAGGAGGGGGAGTAGCGACCGTCGGCCGTGGTCTTGGGCTCCCGACCGTGCCGCGCCGCCACCTCTCCGGAAAAGAGCAGAACAGCAAGCCTCCTCCTCTTTCAACCGATCAGGTGAAGCAACACACCTGAATCGCTCAACGATGTCTTGTTGCATTATATTTTGTGGATTATTCTGAGATGTCCTTTTCGAATTACTGACGTCTGTGACGGCTCCGATTAGTCTATTACACATACCGTTACCGGTTAGTGCACCACATGATATTCTGGACTTGCTTGCATATCATTATCCCATGGACCACCCAACAATCTTAACTTGCATTCCCAAATTCCCATTGGACAAAACACTGACCACCCTTTGTGGTTAATTTTCTTCCCTTTGGATACTCCTTTTCGTGCTGTTTTGAGGTAACTGGTACTGAAAAGCATGTTGGAGCTTCAATCTTAAACCTTAATCTTGGTGATGAATCATGATGCATATTGTTCATTTGAAATGCCACACGGTATGTCATAGAACATCTTTTGGTTACAAAATTTATTTACCCATGTGTCTGCAAGGTGGTTCAGAAGACATCAAACTGATTCTCACAGATTATAATGGTTTGAAAGATGTTTTGAACTCATGTTCTTAAATAATTGATGGCTATCATCTCTACTCTCGCCAATGGTGGACTTACCTATCCAATAGTGCATTGGAGGAGTTCTAGTGTGTGGATTATCTTGTGTCTTGTTTTGAAAGCATGTCCTTATGCAAACATTAGCCCTCTGTCTTTCTTAGTAGACTTTCTTTGTAGACTGTCTTTGTGCAATTTTTACAGTTGATAGTTATCTATGTTTCTTACTAAAGCTTCTAGCCGAGTCTCTGAACATTACATGTAGTTGATTCTAGATTAGAAGCACAGTAACTATGCTCCATGCATGATCTACAAGTGGACAGACACACACAAAAAATGATCACAGTTGCTAGATTATCACAGAATTGACACTTTTTATCTGCAGACAAACCTTCTCTAGCCAACAAATTCCTAGTCCGGATTCATTATTTAGTATGAACATCATGAAAAATTTGATTCACAGAGGTACATTTACTTTGCAGATTATCCCTGTTAGGATTCATTATCTAAATTATCATCATCTGTATGGAAAGTTACAATCTGTCATCTTCAGCATTTTGAACGTTCAAAAAAACTGTGGAATATCTATCCTTAAGTACCCAAATTGTAGCATCTTTTGTTCAGGTTGAAAGTGTACCTACAGGGGCCTTCCGAAATCTATTTGTCTAATCAACTGTTAAGCTTAGATAGCACATAAACCCCAATGCATTGTTTTAAGGCGTTGCCATAGCATGCTTAAGCGCTGACGCGCCCCAGGATGGTGAGGGATCCGCCTTGCCTTAGATATTAAGCGTATGGGTGTCGTTAGAGGTGCCACCGCCTGTTCCTAACTGCATCGTCGCTGTGGCTGCTCCTGGGGCTTGGAGACGACAACAATGCCACCTCCCAGCACTCCAGTGAGCATTCTGGCATGAGTCTGCTTTCACATCACACTGCTGTTGTTGTGAGGAAGAAGGGATGCTGCGGTGAGGGAGTTGGGGACATGAGGAGAAGGAAGGAGATTTAGGGTTGTGTGCTACTACCATGAGGAAAGAGAGCAGAAAGTGTGTGGCAGCTGTGGTGAGGGAGGATTATGGAATTAGGTCATGGGGACAAGTATATGGCTACTAACCGGACTTTGGGGCTACGGGGAAGTGCATACATAGTGGCCCATCTCTCAGTCTTCCATATTTTCCTTGCAGTACATGCGCGTTAAACTGCTGATTGCTCTGTACATGCAATGTCTAAGGCGTCGCCTGGCCTGGCCTTTAGCGCTTATAAAACGTAAGGCGGGGGTTAGGCGCCTCGCCTTGCCTGACCACCTTGAAAACAATTCCCCACGGTTCTGAATTCTTTGAACAACCTGCGATAAGGCTTGTCATCAGTTGATTTGTCCTCCCAAAACCTGGTTTGCTCCTTTGACTCATGGCTTGTCATCAGTCGATTTGTCCTCCCCAAACCTGGTTTGTTCCCACTCTCAACTTTTCTTTGCACCAAGTGAAGAAGGTATCTTTAGCTTTAATGAGGCCTGACCAAAAGGAATTTCCTGTCTTCATCTTTTCCCCTGAGAGAGTGCTATCACTTCATATTTTCTTTTTATAATCTGTTTCGACATGTCATATTTATTTTCAACCATTTGCATAAAATGCCCAATGTTTGAGATTCGTAAGTCCAATACCCCTTAACCTTGGGTTGGCGACAAGGAATATTTTCTTATGAAAAAATTGCGTTGCGACCCTTAAAGTTTTTTGTAACTAAGTTTAATACTGTTTGGATTCTATTCTATCAGACGGATCTGCCATCTCCATTCATGTTGTGCAAATTTTAGCATTTGCGGAGAAAAATAACGAGCTCTTTTTAGAAATCCTGAAACTATATTCCCTAGTAAGGTTTTAGGCAACAATGATGACACTTTGAGGTTTCTCACTTACAGCCAGCTGACAATACTAGTGGAATTTTCTGGAGGTGTGCAGGTCAATTTGGCGTATCAGTCTGTGAAGAAACTGCAAGCTACTATGGACAATGGATTTATTGTATGTGGAACCATTAGACTGTAAGTATTAGCCCCAGTTTTCCTTAGATGTGCTTCTAACTATGTCATTGACGTGTCCTTATATATTTGATACCTCGGAATACAGTCTCCTTGAGGAAGGCAAGCCACGTGGCCCGTTTGTCCAGTGCGCATGGATGCTTGGCCTTACTTGTTTGCTTTCTTATGCCGAACAAGTGATGAGTTCAGGGAAGGGAGGATAATTCGGTATTCTTTGCGCTTGTCTTTTGATTACTAAAATACACCGGCTTGTACTTACGAGAATCTTTACTGCATTTTACGAGTACAATTACATGCTGATCTTGATCGAGGCACTTTATTGTTGTGTGCAGACTGTAATTTGACTTGAAGGAGGGGAGCCATTCTGAGAAATGGCTGTGGTATGCTTCATCAAGAATCTAGATGCACCTGAAGGTTTTAGTTTTTGTGCTTGAGAAACAACAAGATTGCTGGCCGGACTTGAGGGCTAGCAAAACTTTGGCCTGATGGTATTAATTAAGGGCACTTGTTAACCTGGTTATGAAAAGGACTGGGTGTTTTCCCTCTTAGCAAAAAAGAGGAGGAGTCCCATCAAACTCCTGGAACGAGTTGATGTGGCACTGTTTGCATGTTTAATCTTAACTTATGTTATTGTCGCTGCAGGTTGTACGAATCTAAGTGCTTTGGACAAATTTAAACATGTTTAATCTTGAACTTAGGTTGTACTATGAACCATTTGCTGTCTACTGTTAGATTGTTGGGTGTTTTCGAAGAAAGGTTCATCTGTCTGCGGGTTTATGGCAATTTCTCAATCGAATTTTGTGCCATCCTGCTGAGTTTATGCAAACTTTTGGAAAAATATTAACATCTACTCCCTCCGTTTCAAAATATAAAATGTTTTAGCTTTGTGAAAGTAGTGTATCTAGACCCCTTTTAGTGTAGATTCATCTATGTTTGAAATGAACCTACACATAAAAGGGTGATACACTCCTTTCACAAAGCTAAAACATCTTATACTCCCTCCGTCCCAAAATAAGTGATTTGAGTTTGTCTAGATTCGTATGTATCTATGTACTAAAACGTGTCTAGATACATTTGAATCTAAACAAACCCACGTTACTTATTTTAGGACGGAGGGAGTATTTTGAAACGAAGGGAGTACTTTATCCAAGCAAATCTTTCTTCCATCCTTTGCAGCTCCGCATGCTTGGTTTTTGCCCTTTTCGTATGTTCTCGCGCTTATGAAGATTAGGAACACACAGGGCCGGCGTTAGAGATGTGGCACACCTTATAAACAGAAACAAGGCATCGTAGGCCATGTACAGTGGGGGTTGGTTAACCGGCACGAGCTTAACCAGCGTTCGTAGATCGCCATGTACAGTGGGAGTTGGTTAACCGGCACGAGCTTAACCAGCGTTCGTAGATCCTTTCAAAATGCTCTGTTCAGGAACACGTTGGCGGCCTTGCAGTCTTGGGGACAGCGCACGGTGGGGAAGCTTTTTTTTTTTTGAAAAAAAGAAAATTGTCAAAAAAAAACTCAATAACAGAGAGTATACGCTCAAAGCTAGGAAACCTTGGTCTGCAAGCTCAACAAAGATCTGTGGGAGGTGGAAGCTTTGTTCACTGTGGAAGAGGTTTTGGAAGGCGGTACAGCAGGAGCTCTCGTGCGCCGAGGCCGGATAGCTTTGTTCGTGCATTTTATCAGAAAGCTTGGGGAATCAATACCATGGCAGCAATCTTGAAGCTTGCAGTAGGAGATAGTCGTGGTTTGGAGAAATCAAATCGCTCGCTAATTAAACTCTCCGAAACGACAGGACGCTGCTTTGGATATGCATCACACGTTTGGTTAACAGTTTTTCCAAACTACTATTCTCCAAGCTGTTGGCGAATACATTGCGCCCGAGTTAATAAGCATAAAACCAATATTTTGCTGCAAAATGTTTCGAAAACCACCACTCTTCGTTAATTTTGCAAAATATGACCACTTTACTACAAATTTTGCAATTCGCGCTAAACTCACATTTTTCAGCGAATTGACGTTGTTTCTGGCAGGTGCCTCCCACAAGGATGATGTGGCAATGAGAAGACGTCTCCCGACCGCCACCGTCGCACGAAGTTAATGTGGCTGTCTGAAAGGCCCATTTCACAGATGCGTGGGAGGAGACCATTCTTACGCTCCACTCCACTCACTCGAACGAGTCGCTGCCCACCGCCGCACATCTATCGCCGCCGTCCGTCCGTCCGTGCAAGTCGGCCGCCGTCCACCGTCGCCATGCCTAGCTGGGACGACGGCTCGTCCTCGAGCAACTCCATCCTAGGGGTAAGCTAGGTTTCTATTTAGATCCACAGAATGGGGATTTTAGGGTTCGTGCTAGATTCGTCGATTTAACTTGATTAAACTCTTTCTCTGCAATTTAGGACTATGTGGACATGGATAACGCTCCTGCTACATGGGATGACCCCTTATTCCATGGTGTGGCGGCGGATTGTCTAGATGTTTGCCACGAGCACAAGCTCGTCCCGCAGAAATGTGTTGCCTTTGGAGGGACTAACACAGGCCGTAGATTTTACATATGCCAGATTGGAAATGTAAGTAGCAACTTCTTTTCTTACTATAGAGAATTATTTTGTGCACTGTTATTGATCAATTAGTTGGTATTTTTTGTATGCTCATAGAAATAGAATTACATGTCACAGAAACCATCTAGGACCGTGGGTTTGAGTGTATTTTTTATTGAACTGCACTGCATCTATTTAGTTGTAGAACACTTGTTTTCTATATTAATTTTATGTTTTGACTGTGCACTATAGGAGGTCATGAACTGTGGGTTTCAGTCTTTGATAGATCATGAAGAGTGGCCAGAAACTTTGCAGATGGCTTTAAGTAGGCTTTGGGATATGTACAATGGAGCCAATAGTGGTAGAATCAATGATAGGTATGAACATGGAATTTTGGTTAAGCAACTTTCTGATGATAAGCACAAGATAGAGAAGAAACACTTTGCTCTCTTAGAAGATGTGAAGAAATTTATGATTGAAACTGAGAAGAAGGTGCTAGAGGAGAACTACAAGAGGATTACTGAATAGAGTGTGGCTGAGAGGGATATGGAGTAGGACAATGTAGCTCTGCAGAATGAGGTTTAGGTGTTGAAAAATGTTGTGGATGAGCTGAAGCAGGTACCGAGGACTCAAGAAGATGTAATGAAGGCAAAGATTGAGAAGTTTGAAGTTGAAAATAAAGGCCTTAAGGATGAGAAAAAAAGCTTGAGTACATGCTATTTGACCTCTTTAATGCCAGTGATAGTCTCAAGAAGAAGGTGAAGGCAATCAGGGAAATATGTGATGGGGGAGTGAGTTGTAATGGTGGCTTTGTGTTGAGTCTATGTGTTGAAATACTTTATTGTATGTGTGTCTACTAGTATTATTGAACTATTAGTGCTATATGAGTTGTAATGGTGGCTATGTGTTGAACTATTGTTGAACTACTCTGTTGTATGTTTGGTTGCTAATATTGTTGAACTATTAGTGATATATGTGTTGTTGGATCTGTTGCTGAATGGTGGAGAACTGTTTGTGCTATTTGTGTAATGAAATATTCCAAGAATTTTCTTTTATTTTCCTTATTTGGTTTCAAATGCAGTCTCATAGACAAAGACTAGATAGATAGATAGATAGATAGATAGATAGATAGATAGATAGATAAATTGGTTTCAAATGCAGTCTCAAACATGAACATAGTCTTACACAACTTAGTTTCAAACATGCAAGACCATAGTCTTACACAACTTAGTTTCAAACACATAAGAACATAGTTTCAGAAGCACAAACAAATTGGCATAGTTTCAAACAGACAACAATACATAGTTTCAAACAGACAAATATCACTCCTTGGTTTTTTTGAAGCCCTTTTAGTTGGTATGCTTCCCAGCATTGAGGTAGCCCTTCATCTTTGGGGTCATCATGGGTTCTCTGTCACTAGTCATGGGTGCAGAGAAGGCTTGTGTAGCCCTTGGAGTAGCCGATGTACTGCTATTTCTTGCTTGTGTAGCCCTTGGAGCAGATGGTGTACTGCTTGCTTGTGTAGGCCTTGGAGTAGAGAAGTCTTGTGTAGCCCTTGGAATAGCAGTTGTTGTAGCCCTTGGAGTAGCTGGTGATGCAGCCCTTGGAACTTGTGGTATTGCAGTAGAAGGGCCACTACTTGTAGCTAGTGGTGTTGATGTAGAAGGCTAGTCCTTGGAGCTAGTGGTGTTGATGTAGAAGGGCCAGCCTTTATGGTGCTTTGTGATGTAGAGGAAACCTCTGACATGTTCTCCCTAGTTGTCTACAAACAACACAATCAAGAGAAATGTGTTAGTAGGTTATTACATTAAATGGTCATATGAAACAAATGAAATAAAAATGTATCTTTCCTACCTTGTGTTGTGTTTTTATGAGAGCTAGCTCAGGCCTTAGCTCAACTCCACATGATGTGTACCTATGGCATGGCTGATGGAAATTGCTACAAGTGATGGTTGTCATCCTAGATGTATCTCTAGGTGCAGGTACCTCAAATGCACCCTTTCTCCTCTTTGTTTGCTTTCTGCTAGGCTTTCTCTAAACACATGTGGATCTATGTTTGGGTAAGGTGTCTTGGGCCAAGCATCAGAACCAGGGACAGGGAAGATCACATTCTTGTAGGTTTCCTTGTACATGTTTTTTTGAAGAAGTCATGCACATAGTCCTTTGGAAATTGTTTGAGCTTCATAATCACAAAGATGGCATGATTACAAGAATCCCTATCGCATTCCAATATCTACAACCACATGTCCTAGCTCTCATATATATAGCATGTACTCCAAGACCACTTGTGCTAACCTGCCATAGACCAAGGACAACATTCTTAGGAGTGCATGTTCTTGAGAATCTCTTGGCTTCTTCTAATTTTTCATAATATAAAGGTGTGATCTACCATCTTGTAATCTCTGCCTTGCCTGTTATAGGACTGTACTTGACCATCAACTTGTCAATTATGCCCTTAATCATAGACTGAATTGGCTTGCTCCTTACATATAATATCATTTTGTTGAAAACCTAACTGAGGTTGTTAATAGTGAGATATGTTTTGCAGTTGGTATCAAAAGCATACATGGCCTAAGATTTAATAGGAATTTGCATGATCCAATTGTATGCTAGCTCACAATCCCTCTTAATTGTTTCCATTGCATCATCAAAGCCAGCCTTGGTGTATGAATAGCTAGCTTTAAATATAGGGATTTCTATTTTCGTGCCCTCGGTTCTTTAGTTGTACTCAGTTTCCTAGTCGCTTAGTTTTTCCTCAATTTTCCCCTCCCTCTATTCTGAAACCCTCACATGCGCTCGGAAGGGGGGATGCCGTCAGGTCAAAGGCTTGATCGTTACATGCTGAATGGTGGGACTGCGTTGGGTCGGGTCGTGCGTTGAGCGTTACGTTACGTTACGTCGCGTCGACCGTTACATGATGACAGGTGGGGCCAAGATACACGGCAGACCAGCCATCCATCTCTCGCTGATTATGAGGGACGTGGTATGGGATCTCGTGGGGCGCGTTTGGTGGTTGTGTGGGTTTTCTTTTTTGTTATTTTTATGATTGGCCTTTTTAAGAGCGCCTTTTCCCCTCTGTCTCGCTAACAATTGTGTTTTTTTCCAAAAAGGTAGTGAATCTAGAGCAGCTTCTCTCTTTATTCATTGTTCCTTTTGGCCCTCGTTTTTCCTCAATCTGGTAGCAAATCTAGAGCAGCAAATCTAACTAGCACCATAAAAAATTTTAGTAAACAGAGCAGATGTAGATAAAGCAGCTAATATAGGTTATATAGTATGGTACTTAACGAGGTTCGACAATTAGGTTGCTCAGTAGCAGCAGTGGATAAGTTCAACGCAGACAAGACAAAAGAAGCTGCTTTACAGCAGCAGCAACACAAGATCAGTGGCCCCTCATGGCCTCCGCCTCCTCCCTCTGGCGCCTCCTCCACTTCTTGTTGCCTAGAACCTTGACCTTGGGCGCCTTGGGCTTGATCGGGGGCATGCGACCCTCCTCGATGACCACCTTCTAGAGGTTGCGGAGGTGAAGGCCGAGCGCCTAGTGCTTGGCTCTGAAGCCGTAGACGTTCACAGACTCGCCGTAGATCCTCACGTCCTCGGCATGCTTCACGAGGGAGTTGAAGTCGGTGGCGCGAAGCCTCCTAGTGGTGCATAAGGGGCACATGTAGACGTCGTCAACGAAGAAGTTGTAGTACTGGCCGGACTTCAGCCTCCTCAGCACATGATGAGTCTTGGTGTCCTTGGACTCATCGTCGCTGCAGGCGTCGCTACTATCCTCCTACTGGAAAAATTAGTAGAGTGCAATAAGGACATGATTGACATACTTTGATTATCGAGATTGATTATTTGCATAAATTAACCAATTGAGATCTCCTGATTATTCCCCAAATTTCAAACCAAATAGAATACTAATCCCAACTACGGACATGGGGATTCAAATACGAACAGGGGGATTCATCGAAATACGAGATCTAACACAAGAGAATTAGCTACTATAAAAATGCGAACAGCCGAACCCTAATAACATACGATTTAGCATCCAACGATGGGAATGGGGGAAGAACAGGGAAGGGGAGAAAACCTTGGTTACCTCCGACCATGAGTCGGTGATGCTGGCGTCGTAGGGGTTCTCTGGCCTTATGTAATCAACCTCCTCGTAAGGGTCCCAGCCGAGCGGGATCTGCCCGAGACCGGCGAGGGCCTCCTCGCCGGTGGCTACGGCGGATGTGAGGACAGGGACGGCGGCTGCCTTCGATGCCTGGACGGGGGGCTGTACGGGGGCCTCCTCGCCAGCGGCCTTGGAGGCGCCGATGGCCACCGCGCTGTTCTTATCCATCACTGGCGTGCTTGGGGTTTTCTTGGGGGTTTGTAGAAGGTGATGGGACAGTGGAGACAGTTGAGTGAGCGAGTGAGTGATGAGTGAGAGTGAGGAGGCCTCTATTAAAGGAGAAGGAAAGCGATGTTTTGTTGCACCACCGTGCACCACGTAACCATGTATGCTACTACACCGCACACGGCCACACGTGTCCGCTATCGCCTCGTGCACCGCACACGCGTACTGTGAGTCACATTTTTTCCCTCGTGTCTAACCCTGGCAACTTAGTTGTGCTTAGTTTTGCCCTCGAGTGTAACACTGGCAGTTTGGTTGTACTCGGTTTTTCCCTCCAACACTTTCGTGTGCAATATACTCAGTTTTACCCTCCAGTGGCTGGTCAACAAAGAGTCAATGAATGGGTTTTAGCTAGCTAATGGAGTCATTTTATGCACAACAAATTCAAAAATATTAAAACATAGTGGCATCTACCCAGGGAGTCTTATTATGTGACCTGCCACCACAGGAAATGTATATAAATCAAGTTGTAACCTAAATCACCTACTCTCTATGAAGGTTCATGGCTTTCTACTCAATCCTCTTCCCAAAACATCCCTCCCCAAAACATAGTTTGTCTGAATGAGGCAATAATTGTCAAAACCGGTGTATATTTGAATTGCAAATAGTTTGATGTATGCCAAGATGTATTTTATTGTATAAAAGACGCACTTTCCATTTTTTAAATCTTTTTCTATTTTATATTTGAATCTCTTTACCAGTCTTGTCCTTGGTTTTTAAGTTCTACTCAGTTTTGCCCTTGGTTCTTAACTTCTACTCAGTTTTCCCCTCTCTTGGTCACAATCTCTCACACATGTGCTCATCTTCGCTGCTACGCTCTGATTGGTTGAGATAGTTGTCACGCGGATCGTGCCCACCAATCGTTGATTCTCTATAATCTAGCGGACAGGATAACCCCTGTATCTATCAGGGGGCACCCCTTTATCCATGCAAAATAACGAGTTTACCACCGATACTTTAACTCCATAAACAAATGAACTTGAATATAATTTGAAGGGAACGTGTTCAAAGGTGTATAATTTGTGCATTACATTTCGCTCTATGAAAATGATAATATTTCAAGATTTTCTTAGCACAACATTATCACGTATTAAGTGCGATTTCAAAGAGTTCAAAGGTGTATAATTTTCGTATACGCAAATTTATGCATTATATTTCACTCCATGGAAATCATAATCTCTCAAGATTTTCTTAGTACAACATTATCATGTCCTAAGTGCGATTTCAAAGAGTTCAAAGGTGTATAAACTTCATATATGCAAGTTTATGCATTACATTCCACTCTATGAAAATGGGGGAGAAAATAATAATCTCTCAAAAAATTGTTAGCACATCATTATCACGTATTAAGTGCGATTTAAAAGTGTTCAAAGGTTTATAATTTTCACATATGGAAGTTTGTGCAATTACATTCCACTCTATGAAAATGATAATCTCTCAAAATTTTCTTAGCACAACATTATCACGTATTAAGTGCGATTTCAAAGAGTTCAAAGGTGTGTAATTTTCATATACGCAAGTTTATGCATTATATTTCACTCCATGGAAATGATAATCTCTCAAGATTTTATTAGCACAACATTATCATGTCCTAAGTGCGATTTCAAAGAGTTCAAAGGTGTATAAACTTCGTATATGCAAGTTTATGCATTACATTCCACTCTATGAAAATGGGGGAGAAAATAATAATCTCTCAAAAATTTGTTAGCACATCATTATCACGTATTAAGTGCAATTCAAAAGTGTTCAAAGGTTTATAATTTTCGCATTCGACAGCTAGGAGTTGACAGACTTTTCGATTTTCAAAAGTCAATATCCCTTTTTGAGCTTGCCCTGTGAATCCAGGTGCTTTTTCGGCAATGAATTCCGTTTTCTCCGTTTTCCTCTCAGGTGCAGATGAATAAGAAATGTGATGTTATCCACTTAAGAAGTTCTTTGAAAGTCAAGAGAATTCCTTGTGTGACCCGACGGAGAGGAATAAAGAAGTCTATACTATTCTCGAATCCGTCTTCTTTTTGAGGAATGTAAAACTGGTGCTATCGCCTGTTGTTTTCTTGGAATTTACATTGGAATCAACCCACTTGGCCCAGGTGTTAAGAGCGGATGGCCGAGGAAATATTCCACACTGAATGGTAGCTCCTAGCTGACGCTGGCACTACGCCTTCAAAACAACCTAAAGGATGGAAGTTTGTGCATTAAATTACACCATATGAAAATGATAATCTCTCAAGATTTTCTTAGCACAACATTATCATGTATTAAGTGCGATTTCAAAGAGTTCAAAGGTGTATAATTTTCGTATACGCAAGTTTATGCATTATATTCACTCCATGGAAATGATAATCTCTCAAGATTTTATTAGCACAACATTATCATGTCCTAAGTGCGATTTCAAAGAGTTCAAAGGTGTGTAATTTTCGTATATGCATTACATTTCACTATATGAAAATGAAGCTAGACAAAGGTTTGTCGTCACCGGAGAAGAAGAAGAAAGGGGAGGCAACGACATGAGCACGGGCGCGGGGCTGGCTCGGGGTCCCATCTTGCAACGCCAACCTGGGTAAGTTGTGGGTCCGGTGCTCACGTGGATAAGATGTGGGTCCGATGCTGATCTGGATAAGTTGAGAGAGGTGTCCACTACGGGAACCGACTGAACATGGCCCCACTTGTTAGCATGTAACGGCAAGGGTCCACTACGAGACCCGAAAGAACACGACCCCATTTGTTAGCACGTAATGGCGAGGGTCCACTATGGGACCCGACTGAACGCGGCCCCACTTGTTAGCACGTAACGGCAAGGCTGACTTACAGTGAGTTTCAGACCATGTGAGAGTTTCGTACAAGGAGATGGGCAAAAGGGTGTAAAAACTAAGCGGCTAGGGAAAAGTGAGTACAACTAACGAACCGAGGGTACGAAAATAGAAATCCTTAAATATAAGCTTCCTAAGCTCTTCTCCACTAAAACCTGCTAACTTGAAGTTGGCATATATATGCATCAGGCAAAACCTTTGAGGAGAGTTAGGGAACACATGAGATACAACCTTGAGCAAACCTTGAATAAATAATCAATAAATTATGTGTTAGAACACAAATAAGTACATATATTTGGCATATATATCATCAGTAAATAACACAAAGAAGTACACAAATAATCACCTTCGGCCTATTAGATATAATAATGTAATTCCCAAATTTCCGAGAGGTTCCAATGCAATATCTGAGCTGGGTTAGAAACCACTGCCAGCTAGCAGTGTCTTATTTATCCACAACACCAAATGCTATGGGAAAATATTATTGTTCCTATCTCGTCAAGTGGCAGCCAATTGTTTTTGTCCAGTAGTCAATTTGATAAAACAACCATCTAGGCCTAAAGTAATTACCACTATTATGTAAGTTGAAACATTGCAAAGGTAGGTTGTATATGAATATACAAGTAAACTCACCTGTGAATGGCCTACATCCATCAAGAAAACCTTGTCTTGAAGCATTAAGATAGATAAATAATCCATGGAACCTAGTATATTTACTTGGATGCTCCAACAACTCTTTTGTTGTAACAATACATCAGCTTCCTAGAATTGTATCCAATATGGCTTGCAGATAGTCTCTCAACCTAGTGTATTGCTTCTTCTGATCACCAAGTACAACTATGAATGCCTTCTGCCTTTCCCTATAAGCTTTGCTCTTTTGCACTATCACTCCAAATTTAATCTTTCATTGTCAATCAGTGTGTCAACATAGGTCCTTGGATTTGTTCTAATTTCCTGCTCAAACTACTATGCCAGCCAGTCTATGGTGACCTTGGTGTTTTCTCCATGAGGGTTACAAGTGTGCGGCAGATTGAACTTTCTAATGAAAAAAGTCTTCTCATGCTTAATGATGGAGGCAGACAAAAAGAATGGACAATCATCTTCACTGCAATTAACAATGACTCTATCTGGGTTGTTCCTATGGTATGCAAAGTTTCTAAGATGAGAAATGTGGTAGTTTATAAGAGATGTCCTAAACTAGTAAACATCTTTAAAACACAATTTGAGAGAAAACTGCTCATGTTCATCAACCCTAGACTCATCATACCACACCCTCTTCTTCAACTTCTTCAACCTCCTCTTCTGCCCACTAGGCAATACCCACTTCTTGACATAGCCATAATCAGCACTATTTGCCAACTCATCAGGATTGTTGTCCTCCTCATCACCTGATGGTATGAAAAATAACATATCGTCTAATTTTGGCTCATGATGTGATATGCTTGTTGGGCCTTTCCTCACTGCCTTTACCTTATCCTCAAGAAAACACTCTTCCTCCAGGTACACCTCCTCTTGCTCAATCTATTCCTCTTCTTCTTCTTCTTCATCTATCTCTTCCACATTAGTTTCTCCTTCTTTTCTTCTTACTATGCCTACTTTGCTCCAAATACTCAACTTCTTGTCGCTTCCTCCTCATTTCCTTGATGTACTCTAGCTCTGCTGCAACATCTCTGTCATGCTCCTCGGGCTTGTACTGAAGCTCATACATGAAGTCATCATCACTGTCAACTACATCAACTAGTACAACATCATAAGGAACAATTGATTTTCCCTTTGCCTTGTCCAGCTTTCCCTTATCAAAGTTGCAGCTCTGCTGTGTACCTTAAGAATAAGCAATCTAAGAAATCCATAACTATAGGATATATGTCTTCCTCCTCACTGATATATGACACACCATCTCTGTCCACACTAAGTACCAGTGGATCAACACATCGGGTTTCATCTTCCACTTCTTCTTTGATCAGTCCAGATGGCAGCATTGCATTCTCTCTGATTACTATCAAGTTTAGGACCTTATCATCCTCAAAAAGCTCTTTCATCTTCAAAACCTTTGACATGGTTGTAACATCCTCCAATCCATCTAACCTTGTTCCCTTCTCTCTAATGTAATACATGATGTCCTTGTAACTATAACCACCAAATTCTTTAATAAGTGCAACCAAATTCAAATAGGATTGGTCTGAAATACACAATGTTCTCTCTAGATTGTCCTCACCAAGAAAATTAAATCTAATTTCCCAGATGTCATCATCCAATCTACAGTTAAACAAATTAATGTCAGACATTACATTTTTTAGAAGACACTAAACTAATCCCTAATCAGAGCAAAATTAAACAAGTCAAGCTTTTAACTAGGCATTAGATCAAACAAATTAAACAAGTTAAGCTTTTGACTAGGTTCATTACCAAATCAATGCAATCAGGTCACTAGGCATCAGATCAAACACATCAGATCAAAAACACTATACTAGGCTTCAGATCAAACACTAGGCATCAGATCAAAAACTACACTAGGCATCAGATCAAGCACTACACTAAGTAACAAATACAAAGAAGGTGGAGTGGGGATCTTACTCGATGTTGCCGAAGGAGGACCCCCAACGGTGGATAGTCTTCACGTGTGAATCGATAACCACCCTTGCCAAAGCGGCAGTGGCTCCAGTAGATCTCACCGGCGAGCCAACGCCATCCCGCGGCGATCGCAGGGATAAGGTGGTGCGAGCAGTCCAATCTGTGCCTCCACCACCGCTAGAATCTGAATCATCGCTAGTGTTTAAAGGGGCGCCACCGTCAGGGTCACCACTGGGAGTAGCCGCCATCATCGACCAACGTGCGCGGGGGAGAGAGCAAGTGGGCATGCGGAAGAGAGGGGCAACTGATACCTAACTGCTTCAGACAACCACATTAACAACGTGTGATGACGGTGGTCGGGAGGCGTCTCCTCGTTGCCACATAAGCATCCTGGTGGAGTCCACCTGCCAGAAACAACGTCAATTTGCTAAAAATGTGAATTTTGCACGAGTTGCAAAAAATCTGCAGCAAAGTGGTCACATTTTGAGAAATCGACGAAGAGTGGTGATTTTCTGAACATTTTGCAGCAAAGTGGTAGTTTTATGCTATTAACTCCATTGCACCCTCAACTTGGTGACCTGGTGAGCTCGAGTAAGTCCTCATTCATCATCATGGGAAGAAGCTTATAACATGACTATTTTGCTCTTGTCAGATAAGTGGCCAGAAGGATAAACTCGATATTGAGTTTGTGTCGAATATTAGTGTACGAGTTAGATTATTTTTTGAAATATTAGTGTACGAGATAGATTATGTTTGAACTTGTGTTGTAGTGTGGATAGGACACAAGTAGAGTTGGAGTCTGATTCTTGTATCATAGGCCTCCTTCCTAGTATATAACCTATGACGGCTTGATAACAAACAGAAGCGCAAAGGAACCAGCGGCATGTGCCGAGTGTTGCGGTATCAGAGGGGAGTAGAGTTTGTAGTCATGTATCACGGAGTAGGCAAGTCTAAAATGCGTTAACAAATCTCGATGTCTTTTTTTACCGTGTTGTAATTGCTGGATCCTCGGTAGATCGATTAGGCAACAATAACAATTGGTAAGGAAACAAGGTTGGAGGCTACGGTTTGTTGATCTACGGGATTGAAAAACTTTAGGGTGTGTTTGGTTGGGATGATTTCTTTTTCTCGCACGACGCAGGAAGAAATAAGCCCGTTTGGCTTGCTGGGTCACACGGAATTCTTGCATGTCATGGTTCTTAAAGCAGGCCAAAACTTGGCCCGCTAAGAACACTGATTTCAGCTGTTTCCACGGGGCCAAGACCTGGCGAGCGCCGCGTGCCTACCCCTTGCACGCGTGGGGAAGCACGGGAGATGGGATGTTTTCGTCTTAACTCCTAGGACACTCCACTCACGGCCCACTTCACTCCCTTTGTCCCTCACCCCGATTCCCAACCATGGCCGATGCTCGTCCTCCTCACCCTCCTCCATTCCGCAGCCCCAACATTAGTGAGGTCAATGCACATGGGAGGTGGGCAGCCGTACAACTGGAGAAGCTCGCCTCCGAAGGCAAGACGACCTTGGCGAGGTTGCTCAGGGCTCCGACACCTTTCTGCGTGCGCGCAACACGGGCGGCAACGGTGGCGAGCATGGTGGCAGCAACGTCTTCTAGAACTGAGCAGGAAGCCACAACTGCGGCTAAGGTGGTCGGTAAATCCCAAATCCAACTTGTCAGGGTTTCCGCGCCGAGTTGGAAAGGGTTTTTCTGCCTGTGCCGACATCCCCAACCCCCTCGCCCTGGCCGACTTCTCAAGCTTCGACAGCCACTACAACTGCTCCTTCTTCATCGGTGCAAGCCCCACCGACTAGGGTAAGTTCCCGATCTACGTAGCGGTTAGGGTTTGGTACTAAATCAACGATGGTTAGGACTCGATCTAGGAAGTTATATATGTGAACGAGCAATTTGGGGCTTTTTCCGCACTAGGTACTGACGGATTTCATAATGTGCTGCGAATTTGGGATTTGATTTTGCAAAATCCTCAATTTGGATGATGTCCTGGTACTTAGCCAGATTGGGGATGCAGATCCAATCTGCTATAATGTGCATTGCCATTGCCTTGTTCATGTCCAATCGGGCAATGCTAGTAGTTCGTGTTACTTAGGCCTTGTTCATGTCCATTGCCAAATTGGGCAATGCTACTTTTAGTTCTTGCTACTTTGCCCATGTGCATGTCCATTGCCAAGTTGGGAAATGTTTGTATCATGCGCATTGCCCAATTGGGCAATGCTAGTAATGTTAGTTCATGTTACTTTGTCCCATGTGCATGTTCATTGCCAAGTTGGGTTATGTTTGTATCAGGCGCATTGCCCAATTGGGCACTGATAGTCATTGCCACATGTATGTTGCTGACCTCATTTTGCTTCATGCCAAGGTCGTTAAGTTCGACTATGAGACTGTGGGGAGGGGCTAGCACCCCCACCAGGTTTTCCAGACATGCTCTCACCTTACCGCTGGGCACTGAAGCCCGTGGTCATCGGCTGGGTGGAGGCGGCTACGCAGCCGCAGAGCAAGAAGGGCCGACAACCAAAGCTTGGCCACCACCATATCAACGAGGTCCCTCCTTGGTTCATCACCCAGCTTGATGTTGGTGATCTCCACATGCTAGTGATCCCGCCGGCGTTCCATCTTGGACTGAGGAACTAGATCAGGACCCTGCTATCGCGCGTCGTCCCGGTCATTGCCTGCTGCTGGTGCACTGAGTGGGTGTAGGTGGACTGGTTCTTCGGCCAGGTCGCGTTCAGAAAGAACTAGCCCGCGCTGGTGTGAAAGTATGACCTGGAGCGAGACGATGTTGTAGAGTTCGTGATTGAGGCCTTCATCGTTAAGATGACAATCTACAAGGCAGGCTCCTTCAGCGCTAGACAGTACACCTTCCCTGATCATGGCTAGACTCCGGTGGCCATGATGTTACAGTTTGTTAGTTTGTAAGTAGTGGTAGATGTTGATGGACAACTGGTGCCGGTGAACTATGGCTGATCTCTTTTGATCAGGGGTTAAAATCCCTAGTGGTTCAGGGGCATGTGATGCCCCTTGTTGATGGTTCGTTTCACCAGGGGTTAAGCCCCTGGTGGATGATGGTTATTTTAATCAGGGGTGTAATTTAGAACCCCTTATTACTGTTGTATGGTAGTATATAATATGTGATGTGGCTAGTAATGTTGTGCGTGCCTATTACTGCGATCATGTCTTGTGTGTGGACTATGTGTGGTAAGATCACCAAAATTTGAATGGGGGTGATCATAACCCATGTGATCAGGTGCAAAACAACATACCAAACACCTGAGAAATGCATCAACGGGGAAAAATACAATCTGGGCAACCAAATAATTGGCCGATTTGTAGGAAACCTGAATGCAGGAAGCCAAATAAAGTGTCCAAGTTGGCTCAAGCCCAATCTACCTTCGCATAGCACCCAGCGGGCCAAGTAGGAGAAATGGAAAATTTGGGCTCGAGCAACCAAACACGCCCTTAGTGTTGCGATTGGAAGTCGGTCGCACGATTGAGGCAGCTTGAGGTAAGGAAATCGATCAGGATATGTCGAGTTTGATCAGAAGCAATCTAGGAAACGATTAGAAGTAGCGGAAGTCGGCGTGGGGCCAGATCAAATCGATCGAGGCGCTGGTTCATGTAGGGTGCATTTGGTAGACCGTGCCAGCCGAAATATTCTCATCTCAGCCGAGATTTTTAGCGATTTGGGTGTTTGGTAGGCTAGTTTTCTCACTCGGGCAGTGCCCACCTCGCACGGAAAAGGGCTCTTAGCCCTATCCAGTAGAGAAGCTCAAATCGAGCTTCGCTCATCGGCAGGGATGGACTCGCACGGAAATTCACCCCCACATCCCCGTGCTTGGGCCCGAGAGCACAGGGGTCACAACCCCGCTTCTCATCCCCACCCCTAAACCGCTCATGCCATAGACCTGCACGAACATCTCCGCCGCCGTCCTTCCATGATGTTTTCCTCCGCCTCCTCCCTTCCTCTCTACGCTGGCCTCCGGCGCCCCTTCTATCGACGCCGGCCTCCGCCACTGCCTTCCTCATGATGAGCACGGCCCTTGCTCCAAGGCCACGACGAGCGGCGCATCCTCCGCCTCCACCCTTCCTGACGCCCGTTGCCACCTCCTCCTCGACCCTTCCTGACAAGCAGTGCATCCTCCACCTCCACCCTTCCCGACGAGCAGCGGTGCCGCTTCCTCGGCTAGCCACGGGGCCATGGAGATCCACAATGCCACCTCCTCGATGCAGGACGTCGTCACCTCCTCGATTGTTGTGTGGTGCCACCTCCTCGATGCAGGCCGCCATCGCACCCTTCCTCCACGGTGAGTGTAGCCAGCCACGACCGACACCTCCACAGCCAGCCACTATGCCATGGCCAGCCACGACTGACGCCTGCACGGCCAGCGGCGGCCAATGTCTCCAGAGGGACCCGATTGCGTTCCATTTTTATATTTAGGGGTCACTATGCAAATTTTAGACCTCCTAAGCATCTCTTACCACATACAACCCACTAAACAAAAGACACACTCAACTTGTCTCAACAAACACGATGTACCAAACACATGAGAGAATCTGAGGTGACCTTAGCTAGGGTGAGCTTGTATGAGGGTAGATAACTATTCTCCACTGGCCCAGGCTACCAAACACACCCATAGTGTGCATCGACAAGACATGTTGCAGCGCAGCAGTGGCATGGTCCCGTCCCAGGCATGCGCGGACATGCAGTGCACGTGGACGACCAAGCTAGGTGGGCCTGCGAGACGTGTCCCAGGAGCGGTGGTGTACGGGTACGGGCGTGTGATGGAAGCTATCAATCAAGGCATTTGTTTGGAAACAGAAGCAGACATTGTCGCGAGGTGAGACAGCTCCGCTCGAGTCAAGGGATTAATGCTAACTCTAATGGCACCACCAACAGACCCCTAGGTCCGATCTTGTCCTCCGGGACACAGTCCACGTGCACCCGTAAACGGAGAGGACAGCACGGCGCAGTCCATTTCAGCCCAAATCGGCCCCAAACCTAGGGCTAGAATGCAGTGGGACAGACGGCTGCCTCGTCTGGCCGTGTCCTCCCGAGGCTTCCACAGGCCCCACCCGGCGGTGTCCCAGAGGGAGGGAATGCATTGTTGTTCCCATCCACATCCACACTCCACTTCCACTCCTAGTCCCCACTTGGGTCAAGCCCCAAAACCCTAGCCGCTCCCTCCCCACCGACAAGCCCTACCGTCATCGGCCTCGATGATGAAGGGTGGTTGGAAGGGATGGTTCTGGCCAGGCCAAAACGACCACGATGTTGGCTCCTCTGCCAGCGGTGGCTGTAATCGCCGCCATTCCATCTCGAGGTCACCGCCAGCGCGCGGCTCCTCCTCTTCCGCGGCCCCCCGGCGTGCACGCTGCCGCGCCCGTGCTCCGAGCGGCACGCGTACATCAGCCTCGAGGCTACGCGCACCTGGCTGAGTTGGCATGTCGTGCCCATGGCCGGACATGCACCTACTAGCGGGATGGCACCTCAATGGCGCATGTGTGCCTGTGTCGTCCATCCCGGTGTCGGGCCCTGCTCGTCGCCAGTATTTGTCACCGTTGAGTCTTGCTGCCGCCAGATCTTAGGCGGGACCGGCCTATTCCGAGCACTCTGACCTCTTGGACCAGTGTTTCGAGGCAGAGCACGTGACACGACGCGAAGTTCACCTCGAGAACCTCGACGATGATGACGAGGACTAATGGGAGGAGTCCGACGAGGACTCTAGCATGGATGACGAGGGAAATGATGACGATTACCACTTCCTAGCGCCACAACCCGGCATCCCCGAATGGTCGCGCCATAGTGGTGCCGACACTATTGTCAGGGGGATGGTCCCCAGGTACCCCAACCAAACAAGAACATGGCAGTCGGATCGCGTCCGGCTGACCAAGCACAGCCGGATAGGGCAAGTCAGCCCGGCTACTGTGCGGTAGCCAGATCAGCAAGAAGTAGCCGGCTACGGCGACATAGCCGGACCCAATCAGTGAGACAGGACGCCGTGCGTATCAGTGCACGGTACGCCCTGTACGATGACAAGACTGGCAATCACCCGGCCATACCGAAGACTTTGCGGGGATGACGCAGGAACAGTGGCCCGGTGCTGACGACGGGCTCGCACGGCGTCCACTGTGCCTACGATAGCCATACCGCTCATACTCCGATAAGACATACCATACCGAACACTGTAGATGACCAGCCGGCTGGGACCCGCATGTGGGGCCTGCCAGTCGGGTTGGCCAGTGAGACCGTTGCCTCTCTGCCTATATAAGGGGAGGCAAGGCCTCAGTAGAAAGGGTTGGTCTCAGAGCATTTAAGGCAGTAGCTAGCAGATACAACTCAAGGAGCACTTGTAGTTCATATATCCCACATATTCAGATCCGGCAGGAGTAGGAGCTTTACCTCATCACGAGGGCTCCGAACCTGGGTACTTCCTGCGTCCAGCTACGCTTGCTCGTATCCAATCCCGACTGCGAACACCGTAATAGCTTCCCTGCTAGTCCCCACACCTCTATCTAACCTCTTCAGGTACTGTCGTTCCCAATACAACGACAGTTGGCGCCCACCGTGGGGCTTCTCCATGGCTTCGACCGGAGTCACGTTCCGCACGGGACCCCGCACTTCATCCGGTGAGCGCGTGGCCTTCGGCCTGGTGCTCACGCTCGGCAATTTCGACTGCGTCATCGACAATGCTTCCTGCTTCGCCGGAACCTCCTTCCCGGCGAACGGTACCGTCCTGCTATTCGGCGACCTCCCTGTCTACGTCGCCACCGTTCTAGAGCGTTTCCCCAGGGAAGTCGTCTTTGTCGTGGAGCTGCCGCATCCATGCGGTAGCGCCTCCGTCGCGTCCCGTGGCATGGAGGTCATGATGGCCGGCTCTAGCTCTCATCCCCGCCAGCCGCGGGAGCGAGGCGTGGATGAGGTCGGAACCTCTGCCCCTCCGCAGCCTCGGAACCCGGTGGAGGATGCCATTGATCGGCTCCTGACGCCGGTTAACCTCGGGGATAACCCGGAGGAGAAGGAGGCCAACTTCACCATGGAGATCACCCGACACGAGTACGACCGCGCGCACGGCTTCACTCCGGCTACCGCGGAGCCGAGCCGGTGCAGCCAGGTGCGGCACCGGGGCAGCGAGCTGGGCGGTAGGATGGAAAAGGATGGGGAGCCGGATCCCGCACCCACCCTCATCCGGGCCACCTACAACATGCCCATCAAGAACCTGCACGCGGAACGGGCCACGACAGAGGAGCTGCCCAGCCTGGAGGGCGAGGAGCGAGCCTGCCAGCACGCTCGCGTGCAGGAGCTCCTCCGCGTCGCGGACGAGCAGGCCGATGCCAACCGGTAGATGCAGGAGGACCCAGTTACTCCAGAGGGAGAAAGCTGCCTGCCAACAGCAGGGGCGCACCACGCGACACCCAGTAGGCGTCCTCTCCTCAGCCGGCTAGGGTACGCAGCAGGCGTTGCAGCTCTGGCAACAGGGGCCAACCGCGCCAGGAGCAGACGGTGAACAACAACCCGCCGCCTCCCACTCTACCAATCGGAGCACCCAGACCAGCCGGATCCCGTCTCTCGGGCCGGGTGGGAGCGCCCAACCCGGATTATCCGGATGCCCGTGACCGCATCGAGCTCCTCGCTCAAGCGCGCATCACGGAGGAGGAAGATTCTACCGGCCCGATTTGTTTCGGACCCCGCATCCGAAACGAGCCATTTCTGGATAAATTCTCCCTACCCAAGGACACCCCCAAGTACGACAGCAACATGAAGCCGGAAGACTGGTTGACCGACAATGCTACGGCAGTCGGCATTGCCCACGGGAACAAGCGCACAGCCGTGCGCTACGTCCCCCTCATGCTAACCGGGTCGGCAAGGACATGGCTCAATAGCCTTGCGCCCAACAGCATCAACGCCTGGCCTGACTTCGAAAAGTTGTTCGTTCGCAACTTCAACGGCACGTACAAACGTCCAGGGCGCCCGCGCGACCTGGCCTTGTGCGTCCAGGATGACCGCGAGACCGACCGCGAGTACCTCGCCAAGTGGACGGAGCTGTGCAACACTTGCGAGGGCATCCTGGAGAGCCAAGCCATCAGTTTCTTCATCGAGGGTTGCCGAGAAGACACCATGCTTCACCACCGGCTACTGTGTGACGAGCCGAAAACCATGGCGGAGCTCATGACGGTTGCGGACCAGTACGCCACGGCGGATGCCGCCAGGAAGAATCCCTCTGAGTAAATGCCGATGGGCGTCCGACTCCCATGGAGCCGGCTCGCGACTGACCGAGCAATCGGGCAGGAGAAGCCGGATCCTCCCGACGCCACGACAACGACAACCGGTTCCATGGGGACCGCCAGGCCGGACAACAGAAGCCTCGCTACCACGCGCGACAGGTCAATGTTGTGGAGGGCGCGCCCGACGCGCCGGCTAATGAGGAAAGAAGGCAGAAGCCACGGCTCACCTTTGACCAGATGTTTGATGGCCCGTGCAAGTGGCATAGCAGTCCCTTCAAACCGGCTACACACACCAGCCAGAACTGCAGCTGGACCCGCCAGCTAAAGGACCAGGGCAACCAGCCTCGTCTCCTGCCTCCCCCGCCTGGCGGACCTCCACCACCGGCTAGAGGAGCCGGCAATGATGGCAACGGTGGCAATGGCGGCAACAACAACAACGGCTACCCCCAGCCGCACGTCGCCTACCACATCTTCGAGACGGAGCAGGACGACAAGCATAGCCGCAGGCGACGCTCCAAGGAGGTCAATGCCATCTTCTCTCTGGTCCCCCAGTACCTGAACTGGTCGGAAACCCCCATCACCTGGAGCCGCGCAGATCAGCCAGAGCAGCTGCCGACTCCCGGGGGCTACGCCATGGTGCTCGGCCCCCTCATCGTCAACAACGCGCACACCTGCCAATTCTCGCGCGTCCTCATCGACGGAGGCAGCAGCCTCAACCTGCTCTACCAGTCCTCGCTGGAGAAGCTGGGCATTCGCGAAAGCGACCTGCGCCCGACTACCACAACGTTCCACGGCGTACTACTGGGGCTAGCATGCGCCCCGCTGGGGAAAATCCAGCTGGACGTCATCTTCGGGACCGAGGAGAACTTCCGCCGCGAACCAATCTGGTTCAAGGTGGTGAACCTGACGAGCTCCTATCATGCTCTCCTCGGGCGCCCCACCCTCACCAAGTTCATGGCCGTCCCCCACTACGCGTACCTCAAGACGAAGATGCTGGGACCCCACGGCGTGATCACCGTCGCCGGCTGCTTCAGGCGGTCGATGGAGTGCGCCTCAGCCGGTTCCAAACTGGCAGAAGCCCTCATCATAGCCGAAGAAAAGCGCGTGATCATGCGCAATGTGGCCATGGCCCAGCAGGACATTCCGGCTAGCAGCAAACCGACTGGAGAAGGAGCTTTCCATCCGGCAAAGGAGACAAAGAGGATCCTGCTCGACCCCTCCGATCCGACTAAGTTCGTCACCATTGGTGTCGGCTTGGACAACAAATAGGAAGGCGCGCTCGTCGACTTCCTCCGTGAGAATTGGGACATCTTCGCATGGTCCCCCAAGGACATGCCGGGTGTGCCGAGGGAGTTCGCCGAGCACTCACTTCATGTGCATCCGGATGCCAAGCCGGTCAAGCAACCTCTACGCCGGTTCGCAAAGGAGAAGAGGAAGATAATCGGTGACGAGATCACCCGGCTCCTCGCAGCCGGGTTCATCATGGAAGTGTACCACCCAGACTGGTTGGCGAACCCAGTCTTGGTGCTGAAGAAGAACAAGACCTAGCGCATGTGTATCGACTACACCAGCCTGAACAAGGCGTGCCCAAAAGACCCCTTCGCCTTGCCCCATATCGATCAAGTCATCGATTCCACGGCCGGCTGTGATTTGTTGTCTTTTCTAGATTGCTATTCCGGGTACAATCAGATCCGGCTAAACCCGGCTGATCAGATTAAGACATCATTTATCACCCCCTATGGGGCTTTCTGCTACGTAACCATGCCTTTCGGTCTAGAGAATGCAGGCGCTACCTACCAGCGCTGCATGCAGAAGTGCTTGCACTCACAGATAGGCCGAAACGTGCATGCTTATGTGGACGATGTGGTCATCAAGACCAAGGAGAAGCGCACCCTCCTCGAGGATCTAGGAGAAACATTCGGCAACCTCCGTTAGTACTAGATGAAGCTGAACCCGGAGAAATGCGTCTTCGGAGTACCATCTGGTCAGCTACTCGGTTTCCTCGTATCACAACGAGGTATCGAGGCGAATCCGGAGAAGATCGCGGCCATCGAGAGGATGCAGCCGCCCAGGAACCTGCTTGGGGTCTACAAGTTCACTGGATGCCTGGCTTCCCTCAGTCGCTTCGTCAGCCGGCTGGGGGAGAAGGCACTCCCGTTGTACCAGCTGATGAAGAAGACGGACAAATTCTCCTGGACCAGGCGCATGCTATCCACAGCACCGGTTCTAGCCACGCCGGCTAGCAAGGAGACGATGTTGCTCTATATAGCAGCCATCAGCCGGGTCGTCAGCATCGTCCTGGTGGTGGAGCACCCTGAGGAAGGCAAGGCTCAGCTGGTTCAGAGGCCCGTCTACTACCTCAGCGAGGTTCTCTCCCTCTCCAAGCAGAACTACCCCCACTACCAGAAGATGTGCTACGACGTGTACCTAGCATGCAAGAAGCTCAAGCACTACTTCCATGAGCACCCGATTAAAGTCGTGTGCACTGCACCCCTTTCAGAAATCATCGGCAACAAAGACGCCACCGGTCGAATCGCCAAATGGGCCATCGAGCTCGCCGCCTACTCCATCCAGTACGAACCCCGGCTCACGATCAAGTCACAGGCATTGGCAGACTTCCTAGTCGACTGGGCGGAGACCTAGTATCTCCCACCGGTTCCAGATTCGGACCACTAGAAGATGCACTTCGACGGGTCGAAGATGCTCGGGGGCTTGGGAGCCGGCATCATGCTCACCTCACCCAAGGGGGACCGGCTGGAGTACGTGCTGCAAATCCACTTCAAGGCCTCCAACAACGTAGCCGAATATGAGGCACTGGCGCACGGGCTCCGGCTGGCCAAGGAGATCGGTGTCAACCGGATCCTATGCTTCGGTGATTCGGATCTGGTGGTGCAGCAAGTATCCGGAGAATGGGACGCCAGAGATGCAAACATGGCCCACTACCGATTCCAAATCCAGAAGCTCAGCGCCTCCTTCAACGGGTGCGAATTTCACCACGTCCCTCGTGTCAACAACGAGGCAGCCGATTCGCTCTCCAAGATCGGATCCACCAGGCAGGCGATCCCACCAGGGGTCTCCTTGGAGCACCTGCACAAGTCGTCCATCAACCCGTCACCAGAATCGGACTCCATCGTTTGGGCAGGTAGCGTTCCGGCTGGCGGAACGGCAGAAGCGGAGCCGGCAGAACCACCGAAGAAGAAGGCCCGCACCAGTTCCGGCAAGGCAGTGCCCTCCGGCTCACAAGGCCCGGGGGCTGCCGGTTCATCAAGCATTTCGGGGGCTGCCGTCCTGGGTACACCATCCGGACGACCCCCCGACATCAGTCAACCGAAGGATGGGAGCGTCCTCGCCATTCGAGAAGTGCCATCATGGGCACAACCCTTCATGAACTACATCGCCAATGGAGAACTTCCGGATGATGAGGTGGAAGCCAAGAAAATCCGTCGCCGCGCGCACATGTACACCATAAATAGCGAGCTGTACAAGCGCGGCGTATCCGGTATCTTCCAAAGATGTGTTGATGTGGACACGGGCTACCGGCTACTCAAGGATATCCACCAGGGCGAGTGCGGGCATCACGCTTCGTCAAGGGCGATAGTCGCCAAGGCATTCCGCCATGGTTTCTATTGGCTCACCGCCCTCGAGGATGCTGAGCAGCTGGTCCACGCATGCAATGGGTGCCAACGCTTTGGGCAGCTCAGGCACATGCCAACTTTGGTGCTCAAGACCATACCGATCACCTGGCCCTTCGCAGTTTGGGGCCTCGACATGGTCGGCCCCTTCAAGCGGGCACGCGCGGGCATGACCCACCTGCTGGTAGCGGTGGACAAGTTCACAAAGTGGATCAAGGCCAAGCCTATCCGAAAGCTGGATGGGGCGACAGTCGTTACCTTCTTCACCGACATCATCAACCGCTTCGGCTACCCCAACAACATCATCGCCGACAACGGCACGAACTTCGCCCGGTTTTGCAGCAACAAGGGCATCCGGCTGGACCTTTCCTCCGCCGTGCACCCGCAATCCAACGGGCAAGTCGAAAGAGCAAACGGTTTGGTGTTAGTCGGCATCAAGCCACGCCTCATCGAGCCGTTAGAGAGGTCACCCGGATGTTGGATCGAAGAACTTCCGGCTGTGTTGTGGAGCCTCCGCACCACGCCGAATAGGTCAACCGGCTACACACCGTTCTTCCTGGTCTATGGATCGGAAGCCGTCCTCTCCGTGGACATCGAGCTCGACTCCCCACGCAAGCTCCTCTACGATGAAAAAGCCAACCAGGAGGCGCGGGAGGACGGAGTGGACCTCCTGGAGGAAGCCCGCGAGCTGGCCCTGTCCAGATCAGCCCTGTACCAGCAGCGACTACGTCGCTACCATTCAAGCCGGATCCGCCCAGTCGCATTCCGCGAGGGCGACCTGGTTCTCCAGCTGGTGCAAGACACGAAGGGCATGCACAAGCTTTCGCCACCCTGGGAGGGCCCCTTCATCATCATCCGGGCGCTACCCAATGACTCCTACTACCTCATCAACGCACAGCAGCCGCGCAAGAACAAGATGGACAAATCAGACGAGGAGACCGAGCGTCCCTGGAACACGTCCCTACTGCGCCTGTTTTACACCTAGTCGCCAGGCAGTGTATGTATCCCGAACACCCCATGAATGAAAATGCGGACCCCTACGAGAATCTCGAGGGCTCCTTGCTAGAAATGTGCGTACATCTATTTTCCGGTTCAAATTTTCCGGCTCCGGTAACCCCTACCCGGGGGCTCGCCGGCTGGCCCGGCCTGCTAAGTCAAAAAACCGGCTGAGTAGTGTGCGATGATGTCAGAGGCCCACTCTTCGTCTCAGCTACAGACCATAACCCGGCTGTCCGGCTAGCAAGAGAAAAAGCCCGAGGCATCCCACACGAAAAACAGGGAGGAGACGCGACAGAACGGGCATTCCGGCCTTGCAACTAGCTCAAACCAATCTGGCTACTAAGCCGTTAGTATCGTGCGCAATGTACTGTCAACTCCCTTCAATTCCGGCTGCAGACCACAACCCGCCTGCCCGGCAAGGACGCAGCAAAAACAGTAGAGCACACGGGAAAGCGGCTAAGTGTCTGGAGAGGCACATGCCAGTTTTCGAAAAACAAGCCGTTTTCCGGCTACAATTTGACAGACTAACCTATTAACCTGTGAAGATGTATGTGTATGCATATGTACATTCATGTCCGACTACCTTGAGTCGGAATTTAGGAAAAGGGAAGAAGACTCGAAGTCCTTGCCTTCATCAAGCACTCCGAATCTCGGGGGCTACACCCGCTGGGTGCGCTCACGCGCCCCCAGTGGAATCTTGTAGTTCCTGACTGGCTAAGGGCGTTTAGCCGGCCGTTCAGAGCCCAGGTGAGGGCAAGGGCAGGAGAAAGAGAAGACAATGAAGATTCGAAGCACCTGGCCACGCCAGCTACTCCGAATCTCGGGGGCTACACCCAGTGGGTGCGCTCGCGCGCCCCCACTGGAATGTTAGTTCCCCCGGCAGAAGGCGTTCAGCCAACGAAAGCAGTCGACTAGGACGAGGCCAGTCGGATAAAGTTAGAAGACTTGGGAAAAATAAGGAAGATTCGAAGCACTTGGCTACGCCAGCTACTCCGAATCTCGGGGGCTACACCCAGTGGGTGCGCTGGCGCGCCCCCACTGGAGGTGTAGTTCGTCCGGCTAAAGGTGTGTAGCCGGACGAGGTTAGCCGAGCGAAGTGAGCCGGCAAAATATCAAAAGAAAATTCAAGGCACAAGTTAAGGGAGACTCAAGAATTCAACATTAACAAGCAAAAGGGAGACGAAGCTCCCATAAGTTACCCGGCATCAAAGATAGCCGGTACAGATAGACAAAGTTTCATGAATATCTAAGACAAGATAAATACACCCGGCATCCCGGGGTAGTGACTAGGAGGCAGGAGCCTTGCCGTGAGGAGCGCCTTGACCAACAGAAGCTTCAGGCGGGGGAGGAGGCGCAGAGCTCGTTCCGGTTCCGGCGTCCTCGGGCGGCGGCATCAGGCCTTCCACGTCAGGAGTGTCGACAGACTCCGAGTCGGTGAGCACCTCATCGGGATCCATGTAGTCAGCAATCTTGATGGCAGACCCGTGGAGCTCCAGATGGGCTTGGCGAACGGCGGCGAGGTCGGCGCCGGCATGGAAGCCTCCGTCGATCTTATCGACGCGGGCGTCCTTGTACCAGGAGAGCATGAGGGCCAGAGCCATCTCCGCTCCGGCTCGTGCCCCCAAGTCCTGCAGCCGGTCGATCGCAGCCGGCACCTCTCCTACCTTCGCAGCCAGCTGCACCATCGTCTCCGGAACCGGAGCCTCCGGCCACATGAAGGAGAAGATATCCCGTGCCGCCTGACGAAGCTTGGCAGCTTCTTCACCAAGAAGGACGACGAGCTCCTGGGCCGTCGGCTGCGCTCCCGGCCAGTTCTCCTGCAGCCGGTTGTAGGCCAGCAGGTCTATGCCGGGGTAAAAGGCTGTCAGAAAAAAGAGTCAGATCCAGCTACCAGATCCGGAAAGAAAAGAAGACGGAAAAAGGAACTCACCCTTAGCCGTGTGGCCAACCTGCATCAGCTCCTCCACCAGAGCCTTCTCCTTCGTTGCCAGCCGTTTTATCTCCTTCTCTTGTTCCTTGTTCTGGGCCTCGAGAAAATTGAAGGCGTCAGTCCGGCTGGCGAGCGAGGCGTCACGCTCCTTGATGGTGGCCTCCAGACCGTCTACCCTCGCATGCCAATCCTTATTCTGCAACCGCAGAGTGGTGTTGGACTTGCTCAGCCGGTCGTTCGCCTTCTTCAGGCGATTGATCCTGCGCTAGGCGCACACGAGGATGGCTACAGTACAACCGGCTATCAGTAAAAAAAAGAGATGGATGAAGCTAACTTACTCTGGGAAGTCCCATTGGCAGCAGCAAGCTTCTGCTCCAGGGACCGTTTCCCGCCGGCTATGGCCTCCAGCAGCCGGATCTCCTTCACCGCCAGCTCGAGCGTGGCGGCTAGGTCCGTCAGCGAGGCGGCGGAAGAAGCATCATCGTCCACGACGTTGACGGCCAAAGACTCCTTCGCTGCGGCCATAGCCGTTTGCCATTCCTCCCCGGGCTCCTCGTCGGAGTTGTCATCGCCAACAACGACGAGCTCCTTGCCGGCAACCCCCCCCCCGTGCGCGCGGAGGAGCCATCCGGCTGGGAGGACTCCGCTTCCGGCTGGGGACTTTCCGGCTGAGCGGAGGCAGCCGACTCAGCTCAAGGAGGAGGCGGAGGCTGCGCCTCAGAAGAAGGAGAGGCGCCGGTTGGCGTAGTCAGGGCACGGGGCAGCGACCCGGTCGGCACTCGTGCCGGGCTCGCGGCTCCGAAAGAGACCAACATGCTAAGAAGAAGGAGGAGAAGGCAAAGGGCAAATAAACCAAAGTCAAGAAAAGAAGGAAAAATGAAGTAGACAGAAAACGCAGAAAGGAAAAGGGGGAGAAGGGACGTACCCCGGCACAACCGGGGGCGGCCCCTTCTTCCGGCCAAGCCGGCTCGGCGGCAGGGTGCTGGACCGGCTCCTCTTGGGGGGCGGCTCCTCCGTCGTGGGCTGGCGGGAGCTGGAACGGCTGGAGCCGCTCCCACCTGCCTCGCCGTCCGTCGTGGAGCGCGTCGCCGGATCCACGGTCAGCGCGGCCTCCTCCTCCTCATGCACCTCCGCGTGCGGGTCGGCAGCCGGCTTGTCATTCCGGCTGGGAAAGGCATCGCCGTCCCTGTCCGACTCCTCGCCGGACCGCCGAGCGCGCGGCTCGGGCAAGTCAGGCGTGAACTCCTCAAGGGGAGCCTCACCCTCCTCGCGAAGGATGCAAGCGAAGATCTGCCGAATACAAGAAGTCAGCCAGACAAAACAAGAAAAATGCAGGAAGAACAAAGGAAGTTTCCGGCTAGAAGAACTTACCCGGGGCACGTGGTTCTCCCGGCTGTAGGGCGCCAGACTGAACTTCCAGTTCTCTGGCAGTCGCTCCTTGGTGATCATCCACACCCACTCCTTCAAGTTGTGGTAGCGGGGATCGCGGCGCGACAGCCGGGTCGGGTCCAGCTGGCCGGAGTAATAGCACATCTTGTGCGCCCGCTACTGCATCGGCATCATCAGCCGGGACATCCAGCTGAGGGTGATGTCCAGGCCGGTTAGCCGGCAGGTGACAAGGGAGCGCATGCGCTGCAGCATCGCGTCCGTCTCCGCCTTGTCACCATGAATCTTCAGTTCCCCGTTCTGCCGGCTGGACTCGACGTCCTGGAAAGCCGAAAGATTGATCCGGTCGATGTTGGTGACGTTCTTGACGTAGAAGTACGACTGCTGCCACAGCCGTACCGTGTCCTGAAGCAAGAACTTGGGGTAGCCGGATTGGGAGCGGGAGTAGATGGAGGCGCCGCCGCAGACGACTAGGGCCCCTTCGTGTACTGCACCTGCGACCGGACTCGGAAGAGCCGACAGAAGAGCCCGAGATCCGGCTGGATCCCGAGGTAGCTCTCGCAGAACGCCATGAAGTGCGCCAACGTCCCAATTGCGTTGGCGCCGAGGTGGTGAAGACGGAGATCGAAGAAGGCGAGGAAGGTCAAGAAGAACGGGTGCACCGGAAGGGCGAACCCGAGCGCCAGATGGGAGAGGAAGATGATGCGCTCCCCCTCCTCCGGGTGCGGCGACACCTCCCCCGCCGGTGCCAACCGCACCGCCACCTCCTCCGGCGGCGGAAGAACGCAGGTGGCGTGGTACTTCATGATGTGGTCCTCGGTGACGGAGGAGCCGCACCAAGCCCCGCGGTCGGCGGCCATCTCCGGCTGACAGGGGGAGCGGTGACGGAAGATTGGCGGTGGCCCGTAGCGATGACGATGACGAGCGGGCGGCGCAGCGGGCTACGTCGCAGAAGGCAAGGGCGCAGAAGCAGAAGCGCGCGAGGGAAGAGGAGACTGCAGCGGGGGAGCGAAGGAAAGGAACTGCCTCCCCCGCGGCGTCCCTTTAAAGGGCCGGAAGGGCAACCATCAACGGAGCCACGTGGCGCTCATCCGGACGGCCCTCACCCCAAACCGCCGCCCAGATCCCATGTGCCGAAGCAGGATGCGCAGAAGATCCCGGAGCAGGAACCAAATCGACGGACAGCGGTTTCCCGAGGCGATGTGCGACGGGACGTTACGCTGCCCGCTGCAGAGCAATGATGGCACGTGCGCGCGTGGCCGGCATCAGCACTGACGTCACGAGTAGCGCAACCGCCAAGCACAGCCGAACACAAATTCAAAAACAAGAAGGAGTGCGCGCACATTTCGCCTAAGGGCGGAATCCACACGCGCTCGGGGGCTAATGTCAGGGGGATGGTCCCCAGGTACCCCAACCGAACAAGAACCAAGCAGTCAGATCGCATCCGGCTGACCAAGCACAGCCGGACAGGGCAAGTCAGGCCGGCTACCGTGCGGTAGCCGGATCAGCAAGAAGTAGCCGGCTACGGCGACATAGCCGAACCCAATTAGTGAGACAGGACGACGTGCGTATCAGTGCACGGTACGCCCTGTACAATGACAAGATTGGCAATCACCCAGCCATACCGAAGACTTTGCGGGGATGACGCAGGAACAGTGGCCCGGTGCTGACGACGGGCTCACACGATGTCCACTGTGCCTACGACAGCCATACCACTCATACTCCGATAAGACATACCATACCGAACATTGTAGATGACCAGTCGGCTGGGAACCGCATGTGGGGCCCGCCAGTCGGGTTGGCCAGTGAGACCGTTGCCTCTCTGCCTATATAAGGGGAGGCAAGGCCTCAGTAGAAAGGGTTGGTCTCAGAGCATTTAAGGCAGTAGCTAGCAGATACAGCTCAAGGAGCACTTGTAGTTCGTATATCCCACATAGTCAGATCCGGCAGGAGTAGGAGCTTTACCTCATCACGGGGGCTCCGAACCTTGGTACTTCCTACGTCCAGCTACGCTTTCTCGTATCCAATCCCGCCTGCGGACACCGTCGATAGCTTCCCTGCTAGTCCCCACACCTCTATCTAACCTCTTCAGGTACTGCCGTTCTCAATACAACGACAACTATCGAGTCCGAGGTGTGGCCTCAGTGGCCCGGCCAAATGGTGGTCAAGTTGGAGGAGCCGAAGCCTGTGATGGAGGAGGAGGAGCTCGAGGCCACCATCCTCACGTCGCAGCAGGAGGAGGAGAAGTGGTGGGATGGCACCACCTAGGCCCTGCACGAGTCCTGGGTGGCCATGCCGGCCCAGATGCCCCCTTCGCCACCCACTCTCCCAGCACCGCCCGTGCTCCCTATGTTGGGCCATGTAGTGATAAACAAAACCTTTTCCCTAGACGCGTGGTAGTAGGCCACGAGAATTACCACTAGACGCACGGTTGCGGAATCGATGGAGCATGTTGCTTGATGCAGTGCAGTCCTCATGATCCGTTCCGATCCACGATCGTCGAAGTGCTGAATGTACAACACCTCCGCCAGTATCCACACGTACGAGGAGGAGCGCCGGCGGTGGACTGCTAGGTCTGGTACGGTGGCGACAAGACTGGACTGGGGCTAGGGTTTCCAACACATGGAGTGACCTAACCGTGTGCTCTAAGAACCTGTGCCCTAGCTTATATAGGGAGTGAAAGTGGGCTCCACTCACTTGTGGTCCATTCACTAAAAGGCCTATATTAGTCACTGCGAGTCCAACTCACTAACTCAGTCCGTTTCCTTTTTGGATCCAACCCAAATATGCTCCCACTCTTAAGTGTGTGACCCGGACATGATCCGAGTCTCACTCGTGACTGATCAGTCGGTAGCGGCTCCTAGCAGAACGTGCCTTTCCCAAGTACCAAAGAGTCATGACGACATACCTTCCAATGCGACTTTTGTCTGAGTCCCTTTTCCCTCATGACATACCTTGTCGAACTATAGGCGAATAATCGTCATCCCTTAAATAGTTCGACTCTCTTTATCGATCCGAGATAAGTGATTCATTCGACTAACTCTTAGTCGGTCGCCTCGGTTAACACTTAACCAAGTCGTGCATGGCCATGCTTCCTGAATCATATCTTCCGAGTGGGCCCAGAGAATATCTCTCCAGACGGAGGGGCAAAATCCCATCTTGGTTATTCACATCATGCAGCTTGATTCTCAGTCGACCCGAACTCCGCCTTTATAACTGCCCAGTGACGGAACAACGTTTGACAGAACCTAAGTTGGTGATCCTCAACTCGGATTGTGGAATAACCTCAGGTCTAAGGATTACATTGATTGAGATATACAAATGACGACTTATTCGTTGTATCTCAATATGGGTCAATCCGACTCGCTAAACTCTTTTAGTTGAATCCGTGTAAGTCGGAATAGCATCTCCATGCCCATGACAAGTGGAACCGAGTCATCTGCCGACTTTCACATTAGTCCAAGTTGTGTGTCCAACACAACCTTAATGACCAAGGACAATTAGTATGAACAACATGAATATGCAGTTCCACAATCGAATCACATATTCAATGATACATATCAGTAGTTCATACATGGACAATAACTTTATGAATACATTGGGAATAATATTATACATGATTGCCTCTAGGGCATATTCCCAACAGTCTCCCACTTGTACTAGAGTCAGTCATCCGACATCACATGTCCAGGCATCTAATGCCCATAGCTCTCAGGTGCGCCTCATGCTTCGGCTGTGGAAGTGGCTTTGTCAACGGATCCACAATGTTTGCATCCGTGTGTACCTTGCATAACTTGATATCACCTTGATCCATGAACTGGCGAATAAGGTGGTACCGCATGAGTATATGTTTGTTCTTCTGGTGTTGTCTAGGTTCCTTGGCTTGTGTGATAGCACCATTGTTGTCACAATACACGTCTAACAGATTGGACGAGCCCTGAACCACACTAAGATCAATGAGGAAATTCCTCATCCAAACGGCTTCGTTTGCCGCCTCCGAGGCAGCAATATACCCAGCCTCTGTCGTAGACGCAGACACCGTCTCTTGCTTGGAACTCTTCCAGCTCACAGCCCCTCCGTTTATAACAAACACATATCCAGATTGCGAACGAGAATCATCTGAGTCGATGAGATAACTCGCATCCGTGTAACCCCTTACACTGAGTTCATCCTCACCTCCATAAACCAGGAACATATCCTTAGTCCTTCTCAAGTACTTGAGGCTATTTTTAGCCGCTGCCCAGTGGATCTCTCCAGGGTTAGCCTGGTATCTACTCACAACACTTAGAGCATAGGAAACATCTGGCCTAGTACAAATCATAGCGTACATGATGGATCCGACTGCAGAAGCATACAGAATTGCACTCATTCGACTTCGCTCATCAGTTGTCAAAGGGCACTGAGTCTTGCTAAGTTTTACACCATGGGACATCAGTAAGAACCCCTTATTAGATGATTCCATGTTAAAATTCTTCAACACTTTGTCCAAATATGTACTCTGACTCAATCCAATGAGCCGTCTTGATCTATCTCTATAGATCCAGATTCCTAGTATGTAAGTCGCCTCACCCAAGTCCTTCATCGAAAAACTCTTTTCCAATGATTCCTTGGTTTCTTGCAAGATGTGGACATCATTTCCAATCAGTAATATGTCATCCACATATAAGATCAGAAAGTTACTTTGCTCCCACTAAACTTCTTGTATAAACAAGAATCATGATCACTCTTGATGATGCCAAACGATTTGACTACCTCGTCAAAGCGAATATTCCAACTCCGAGATGCTTGCTTCAAACAATAAATGGATTTTCGAAGCTTGCATACCTTGTCAGCATTAGCCGGATCGACAAACCCTCGGGCTATATCATATACACGTGCTCGGTTAAATTTCCATTAAGGAAAGCCGTCTTTGCATCTATCTGCCATATCTCATAGTCGAAATAGGCTGCTATAGCTAACATGATCCGAACTAACTTAAGCATTGCCACGGGAGAGAAAGTCTCATCGTAGTCAACTCCTTGAACTTGTCGGAACCCCTTCGCAACAAGTCATGCCTTATAGATAGAAACATTTCCATCCATATCAGTTTTCTTCTTAAAGACCCATTTGCACTCGACGGGTCTTGCACCGTCTGGCAGATCAACCAAGTTCAAAACTTGATTTTCATCCATGGACTTTAACTCGGATCTCATGGATCCAAGCCATGACTCAGAATCAGATCCCACCATCGCTTCCAAATAAGTTGCCGGCTCATCACTGTCCAACAACAACACATCATGAACACTTCACAATCTGGCTGATCTTCGTAGTGTCGGTGTAGTTTCCGGCTCAGGTGCCACGACCGGCTCAACCTCTAAGGCTTTTGCCAACTCGCTGTTGGCCGGTATCTCTCGAATTTCTTCGAGCTGCACCGTGCTCCCACTGAATCCTCAACTGAGAAACTCTTTATCAAGGAAGACACCGTTCCGAGTGATAAACACTTTGCCCTCTTCTTGGTTGTAGAAGTAGTAACCCAAGGTTTCCCTCGGATACCCCACGAAAATACACTTATCCGACTTGGCTGTAAGCTTGTCCGACTGAAGTCGCTTGACAAAAGCTTCACAACCCCAAATCTTAAGAAAAGACAAACTCGGCTTCTTGCCAGTCCACATCTCATGCGGTGTCTTCTCTATCGACTTTGATGGTACTCTGTTTAGTGTGAACGCTGCACTTTCTAGACAATAACCCCAAAATGATAAAGGCAGATCTGTCCGACTCATCATTGATCGTACCATGTCTAACAAGGTCCGATTCCTCCTTTCTGACACACCGTTTCTCTGCAGTGTTCTCGGAGGAGTGAGCTGGGGAACTACTCCACAACTCTTTAGATGGTCATCAAACTCATGGCTCATGTACTCGCCTCCTCGGTCCGACCGAAGAAACTTTATTTTCTTGCCGAGTTGATTTTGTACCTCATTCTAGAATTCCTTGAACTTTTCAAAGGCTTCCGACTTATGTTTCATCAAGTAGATATATCCATACCTACTCAAATCATCAGTGGATGTAATGAAGTACTCATAGCCACCTCTGGTTGTCGTGCTCATCAGGCCACATACATCACTATGTACTAGTCCCAATAAGTCGGACACCCTTTCACAACTCTTTGCAAAAGGTGTCTTGGTCATCTTGCCAAGTAGGCATGATTCACATGTCTCGAACGACTCCAAGTCGAACGAAGTTAGGAGTCTATCATCACGGAGCTTCTTCATGCGTTTCCAACTTATATGACCAAGCCAACAATGCCAAAAGTAAGTCATATTCAGATCATTTGGTTTCAACCTTCTCACATTTATGTTATAGACAGATTCACCTTCAAGATTCAAAATAAATAACCCATCCTGGACGGGTGCAAAGCCGTGAAACATATTATTCAAATACAAAGAACAACCATTATTCTTAACATTTGACTCATAGCCTTGTCTCATCAAACATGAGGCAGAAATGATGTTTCGACTAAGCACTGGAACATAATAACAATTATTTAGCTCCATTAAGAATCTAGAAGGTAAATGAAGTTGCATCGTGCCGACTTCCAACAGAACGACTCTCGCCTTGTTGCCGACTCGAATGTCAACCTCGCCTCTCACCACGCTCCTAGTTCTTACCAGTTCCTGCAACGAGTTTTAGGTGCATCTGCGAGATAGATGTCTATAACATTGCGAACAAGCGTACCTGAGCCAGAAGTCACACCTCCACTCTTGGATTTGTCAGCCAGATACTTGCTGCAATTCCTCTTCTAGTGACCATCTGCCTTGCAGTAGAAGCAAGTGGATCCGGCTGCAGGAGATGGCTTAGTCCCTAAGGAAGCGCTTTGGACCAGGTCCTCAGCCTTACCTCCCGACTTAGCCTTCTTCTTCTTAGTCCAAGAACTCTTCTTGAACTTAGCCTTATTCCGCACCATCAACACTTGACTAGCGCCTTTCTTGAGATCCGCCTTAGCCCGCTTGAGCATCCCATGTAATGCAGTGAGCTTCTTATCCATACCATGCATGTGGTAGTTCGATATGAACTGACCATACACACTAGGAAGAGAGTTCAGAATTATGTTCGTAGCGAACTCTTCGCTAATGGGGTAGCCCAGCCTTTCCAGAGACTGCACGTAACCAACTATCTTGATCACATGCGGACTCAGTGGATCGCCATCCTTAAGCTTGCAACTCAACAAAGCTTGAGAGACTTGATACCTCTCAGTCTTTGCATGAGCCTGGAACATACTTTTTAGGCTTTCGATCATATCGTAGGCCTCAACATTCTCGAACTGCTGCTGCAAGTCCAGTTCCATGTGAGCAAGCATAAGATAGCTAATCTCCGTGGATTCATCACAAATCCGACGGTAGGCATTGGTGGCTGTGACAGTCGCATTCTCATTCGGTTCATCTGGAAGTGGGTTGTCTAGGACATGGTCCCTCTTTTCTTGCTTGAGAACAATTCTCAGATTACGATACTAGTTGGTGAAGTTAGTTCCATTTAGCTTATCTTTGTCTAAGATGGTTCTCAAAGCAAAACTGGAAATCTGAGAGAGATTGCTAGGTGCCATTGATCTACAACAGAAAAATATGCAAAAACACTTAAGACATGTATCCATAAAAGGGCAAGCATATTAAACACTTTAATACTTATGCTCCCACTAGAACCAACACCCCTCCGATGGATACTAAGTGATTCAGGACCCTAAATAATCAAGCCGACTAGTGAGCTTTAGCATCACCGCTATCCATCAAGTGATCTAGGTAGACAACTCCTTGTCAATCGCATCTCATACGACTCCTGTTGGCCGGGTGGCATCACATGCCCCGGCTCCCATCCGACTTTTCCCCGAGTCCTACAACTATTGTGATAGACCCATTTAGATTAACGAGTGCTTTTGCTATAAGAGTCCGACTCGAACCCACCTAGTCGGAAAGAATTGATAGCACCTCAATTTTATGAGCCCACTACCAAAAATGTCTGACTTGTGATGGTGCAACACTGGCGGGGAAACCGACTAGATCTTCTTTGAGGGATTACTTTCTACCAACTATCTAATAGAGGTAAAAACAGAGACATAACAATAAAACAGAATAAAGTAATTATAATGTGAAATGGTATGGCTCTCTTCATGGCGATCTCCATCTCCACAAAGCATGTAATCCGACTCATGTCAACTCTTGTCACGTGTTGTCTTACACCATGTAGCCAACTTGTATCTGGACTTGCATGCCATGCGGATTCTCCAAACAACTACACTAGCTAGTAAAGTAAATTACATAGAGAATCAGACACGCAGGTCGTTATACAATAAAATGACATCACCTAGGCTCCAGCCGGCTGAAAAAACCATGATACACAGATCACGTATGGATTACACACATCACATGCACATAAGCCATACCATTCACAACATCATCCTGCAAAAACAAGTTATGCATAGATACGATATCTAACGGTATTGTGAAACTCGCAATGACATCTAAGGCGCTACGACAGGGCAAAGCCGGCAGTCCCATCTGTATTTCAAACATGGATTTCGTCATCGGATAAAACAATTTTACCCAAATCCGATCTGGACTCTGATTCGACCAAACTCTTTGATCTTAGATCACCGCATTCATAATTTCGTGTCACAGTCTACCCCGATGGCGGAAGCCGACCGGTAGGGGTATGTCGTTCCCCGACCTCTGGAGTAAGATAACGGAAAACAAATCATCCAATTCCCCGAGTATAGTTGATCCAATCAACTTCGTACAAAACCGATCTATCTCATAGATCGACCACCAAAACTACAATTAGATCCAATCTAACGCCAACCGCATATCACATATGCATGATCTCGAGCCTAAAACCAGAAGCTAATGCTCTGATACCACTATTGGGCCACACAAAGATAAACAAAGCTTTTTCCCTACGCGGTGATCCCAAGATCTAGCTGAGGTAGTAGGCCACGAGAATTACCACTAGACGTGTGGTTGCGGAATCGATGGAGCATGTCGCTTGATGCAGTGCAGTCCTCATGATCCATGATCGTCGAAGTGCTGAACGTACATCACCTCTGCCAGTATCCACACGTACGAGGAGGAGCGCTGGCGGTGGACTTCTAGGTCCGGTACAATGGTGATAGGACTGGACTAGGGCTAGTGTTTCCAACACATGGAGTGACCTAACCATGTGCTGTAAGCACCTGCGCCCCAGTTTATACAGGGAGTGAAAGTGGTCTCCACTCACTTGTGTCCCATTCACTAAAAGGCCTACATTATTCACTACAAGTCCAACTCACTGACTCAGTCCGTTTCCTTTTTGGATCCAACCCAAATATGCTCCCACTCTTAAGTGTGTGACCCAACAGGCTCATGGTGACCCGGACACGATCCGAGTCTCACTCGTGACCGATCAGTCTGTAGCGCCTCCTAGCAGAACATGCCGACCCCCAAGTACCAAAGAGTCATGACGACATACCTTCCAATGTGACTTTCATCTGAGTCCCTTTTACCTCACGACATACCTTGTCGAACTATAGGCAAATAATCGTCATCCCTTGAATAGTTCGAATCTCTTTCTCGATCCGAGATAAGTGATTCATCCGACTAACTCTTAGTCGGTCACCTCGGTTAACACTTAACCGAGTCGCGCATGGCCATGCTTTCCGAATCATATCTTCTGAGAGGACCCAGAGAATATCTCTCTAGATGGAGGGGAAAAATCCCATCTAGGTTATTCACATCACGCAGCTTGATTCTCAACCGACCCGAACTCCGCCTTTATAATTGCCTAGTGACGGAACAACGTTTGACAGAACCTAAGTCGGTGATCCTCAACTCGTGTAACCTTAGGTCTAAGGATTACATTGATTGAGATATACAAATGACGACTTATTCGCTGTATCTCAATATGGCTCAATCCGACTCGCTAAGCTCTTTTAGCCGAATCCGTGTAAGTCGAAATAGCATCTCCATGCCCATGACAAGTGGAACCGAGTCATCTGCCGACTTTCACATTAGTCTAAGTTGTGTGTCCAACACAACCTCAACGACCAAGGACAATTAGTATGAACAACATGAATATGCAGTTCCACAATCGAATCACATATTCAATGATACATATCAGTACTTCATACATGGACAATAACTTTATGAATACATTGGGAATAATATCATACATGATTGCCTCTAGGGCATATTCCCAACACCCTGCACCTCCCGCTCCGGCCCCGAGCGGCACGTGGCCACCACCTCAGGTCTTCATCGTCATCGATGAAGACGAGTAGGCGGCGCGTAGAAGCATGACTAGGCGTCAGCCAGCGAGCAACATCGGTTCCCCTCCACTCCACGCCCCCCACAATATCGGGTTTTTTAATGTTGATATTTTTTTGACCGGGACCCTTTTAACGTAATATGTGTAATTATTTTTGGCCTCTTCTTTTTTCTGCAATGTTTTTTGTGGGCAGTGGTTGTTGGGGGCACAGCCACCATAAACGGCCCGAGCCCGGACAGCCTGTCCTCCACCCTTTAAATGGAACGAATCAAACTTGTCTGAAATGTAGGGGGCCATTGGAGGTGGCCTAAGATTGGCATTGTCTTGTTGCCAGGGCTGACCTTAGTGGCCATCAGAATTGAACAAAAAAGGATAGGACATGAGAGTCACGTGAGGTGCTATAGTTGTGGAGCCAAATCAAATGATTTTGGTACTTCATGCTCTTTGATACAAATGCACGTGGAAGCCGCAGATTGTTTTATTTGGGAGTTCTTTGCTCGTGGATCATGACCGCAATTTTGTGGCATAGAAACACGTGGCGCACACCTGAGGGGTGCGTCCTTCAACATGCGATGGAATGGGTATCCATTCAATATGGCATGCATATGAGATCTTGAAGTAGACGGTGGCGTGGGGTGGATTGATCATCCCTGAAGTCATGTTGAAGGTGGAGCTAGAATCTGGTGAAAGATTCTACTCGGTTGATGGAGGGCATACGACTTAATTTGACGGAAAGTCGAAGCCTATGTCGGCGGGAAGGCGAGAAGCACGTGGTCCGGGCTGGAGCTCAGTGGTCCCGGGGAGGCATGGAACTCGGTGTCTGTCGGGTTTGACCGGCGAATCTGCAGTGGGGCCTGAGATGGTGTGGGTACATGACCCAGTAGATCTTGACCAAGATTGCGGATGCTCGGTGTGGTGATAGTGGCGAGGCGTGTGACAAGAAATGTGACACATTGACAAACCAGGGCACGAGCGGTCAGACATGTTGATACGTGTGTAGGGGTGCTCAAGAAGTGTTGGCTGGTACCAAGTTCAAGTCGGTGACTGAGTCTATCAGGATTGGCATCAAGTGATGGACAAGAGTCGGTCATGGGAAATCTAAGAAAGTGTTTTGGAATGACAAAGACTTAGAGAGCATATGGTTGTATATTTTGTGATGTTTAGTGCACATGGCAAAGTGCAGGTGGTGAGATGCAGAAGAAGCCGGAGTGTTGTAGGTGTGGGACATGTAGAAGACTATTTGAAAAGGTTGAGAAAATTGTTAATTTTACTCAAGGTGATTCAAGGGTGAAAGTGCATGTGTGCCCCATGTGTGGTTTTGGTAATTAATGACAATCTCTATGAACTAATGTTTGCATTGAGTTACACTTATAGGAATTATCCATTGGCATTGCTTGGACTATGTGTTGGCTTCAAGGTTGAAAGATGAAGAAATGATGAAGAACTAGCAATGTCCAATGGCTTTGGGCCTATTGGAATCATGTGGAAAAAAATATGTTTCAAGGTTGATCAAGACAAAGTGCAAAGATTTAATTCAAGATGAATCAACACTTAAGAAGAAATAAAGATGCACAAGTTTAGGTTGAGCCATATCGATAAGATTATATGCTTGAAACTTGCCATCCTCGGTGATCATGGATAGATGAAGACAAGTTCAAGGAAGAGGTTTCCCAGTGGTGTATGGGGGAGCAATTCGTAAGTCTTCATCTAGCGAGCGTGAGCAAGAACGAACAAGAAAGGTGTTCCATTTTGAGGAGAAAAAATTGTCAAGTACAAGTGGAATGTTCAAGGAAAAGGTATGATCTTGATAGGTTTCCTTTTTGCCGGACTCATGTTGTTAGTTGGAAGATTGGGTTTAGAATAGATAGCCGTACTACCAAGAGGGGCTTTCGAGTGAGTAACTCGATCATATCTTTCGGGGAGAGCTTAAACCTTTGCATTCTTAGCATCATATTTCTTGGTTGTTATTTGGATCTTATCTGTTTGAGGTTCTAGACCTTATGGTTATCTTCATAACAAGCTCTAGTTCGTCAAAAATGGATCTCAGATGAATATCTTATTGTGTTTTTTTATCTTAGTGATTTTTCTGGCTCCACACTTTGGAAGGTATCTCACATATTCATACTTGATATTTTTGATGGGGTTTCGTGGCAGAAAAAAAGAAATTCATACTACGAGAACGCACCAACCCAAGATCTATCTATGGAGAAGTATAGTAACGAGAGGGCTGCGGTATTCATACCTTTGAAGACCAGACACGGGATTATGTTCCTGCACAAATGTTGTTGGTGAAGCCGAGCATAGAAGACCTTGGGGTCTCTAAGGCTTCAAGCATCCAGTGCCACTAATGGTAGTGTCTCGTCGAGTTTTACACACGTCCGGTGTAAAAGACGTCTCTCGGGCTCCGGTCCAGTGAGACAACGAAAGAAGAAGATCCTGACTAATTCTAGCAGCACAATGGCGTGCGCTGGGTGGAGAATTGTCTACCTCGTGTAACACTTTCCTTATTTGGGAACACGCAAAGAGGGAGAGAGGGAGGGAGAGATAGAGAATAGCTAAGGCCAATTGTGGATGACAATTGAGGAGGGATGGCACCCCTATATATAGGAGAAAACTAGGCACTCCCACCCCTCCAAGTCTCTGGGTGGGACTAAACTTGGGAGGAGGTGGGAGGAGGGGTTGTCGCCAGCGGTGTGGGCCCCACCCGCGCGTGTTCTAGCCCACTTGGTATCCGACGGTAGTAGGAGCCCCCACCCACAGGCCCTAGCCCACCAAGGGCCGCCCCTCCCTCTTGGGCCTCCTCCCTCCTAGGGAGGGCCCATGTGGGGGGTTCCCTTTTTATTTTTATTAATTTATATTTAATATTAATTCACAATTAAATATTAAATACACTTTAATTAATTCCTCTTTATTCAAAACTCCTTTTGAATAGTTTCCGAACACTTCAGTATCTCTCCGGAACACTTCTGGTTCTCTCTTCCTATTTCTCTATCGGTAGTAAATCAACCCGCATCATCTATTACCATTAAGCATGACACCTTCATGGTTTGGGAATGTTTAGTCACAAAGGATACATCTCCTCGATCAATGATCATCAGCGGTATATGAAAACACATGATGATCCCTTCACATTCCAGGAATTTGTTTGTTCGGTTGAACCTTCTAAACGTCGAGTCTTATTCCCTTTGCACAATGATACCTAGTTTGTCCAAGACCTGGTCTTATGTATTCATATACAGTTCGATCTTCTTACTAACAAACACGTTTACTCATTCCTGTGGTATCACATCCTTGTGACCTAGTCACAATGCTTGCAAGCTCATTGAAGTGATCTCATCGAGTGGGCCCAGAGGATCTACCTGTCACTCGGATAGGCAAATCCCGATCTTGAGGTATCTGCCTTGAAGGATTAAGTTACAATGCTTTGCTAGATATCACAACATTGAACATTGTGACTAGATCACATTGCAATTCTATGGTCGAGTGTGTCCATCACTTTAGTAAGTGACCTCGTTGTCAGTTGACTATTTGCATTAAGTCCATGATTAGGAAACCTCGGTCATTAGCTTCCCAACGAACTATTACTAGAGGATACTAGGGACCTTGTTGTTTATATAACACACATGTATTAATGTTCCACTTAATACAGTTATAGCATGATACAAAACTATTATGAACATTAGATATATAACAATAAAACATGTTTATTTACTGGCCTTTAGGGCATATCTCCTTCAATTTTCTCCCTTAGTGGTATCCAATATTTCCCCTTTTGTTTTATTCTACTCTTTATCTTTCCAACAAAATTGGTTTCATCTTATTCAGAGTTCGGATGCTCATGTTATTGTAGTTCTGGTTTTAGCAGGTTGCTAGGACTAGTAGTACCGCTAATCTATCGGAAGTACCATTAGGCCATTTTGGCTCTAGGGGTTTGCGCATGAAAACAATAAAATTTTCATACACCAAGAATCCTAATGCCAGGACCTATCTATTAGTAAGGTAGTAATGGGAGGGGATTTTCATGAACTTACCCTTGAAGACCGAAAAGCGTTGTCAATGCTCGGGAGAGCATGGTAGATGTAGTCGTTCTGAAGCCGACCTCGGGGTCGTGTTGAAGTCCTTTCGCTCCTACGGCTCCAACGACTCCTAGTTCCCCAGGTGTTGCACCTTCGAGGGAGTTACACACGTCCGGTGCCTAACGATGACTCCTGCTCCTCCAATCCAGCAGCAGTTGCAAAAGTAGAGATTTTGGATCCGAATCCCGCAGCGTGATGGTGCTCCACGGTGAAGAAGACTCCTGCTCGCGCGATCCATACTTGGGACCACGGTCATAGGAGAGAGAGAGTATCAACTGGAGGTTTCCCCAAAAGAGAGAAACCTTTTATTGATTATTATGTACTTAATTTGTCAAAATACCTCACAATATATAGGGGAAAAAACCCCACATAGTTAATTTCCTTAGCCATGTGGGACTAAACAAAGGAGAGGGGAGGAGGGGGCCGTCCTCCGTCGGCCAGGGCCCAAGTGATAGAAAGGGGCCACCGCTCTCTCTCTTCCCCTTTGTTCTTTCCATCATGGGCCCTTTTCCCTTTGGATTTTGGCTCAATTAGGTATTGACCTTTTAATTCATTTTTTAATTAAATAATTGTGAATAAATGATTAAATCAATATTTAACATTTACACATATTATTCAATCCCCGTGGCTATGGAACTCCTTCCACCTCCACTCCGGACATACTACAGACTTACCGAAACTCTTTCGGTTCTCTCTCTTTCTTTTCTTCGGTGATTCTGCCGATACCAAAACACGCTCTGAGCATCATCAAGCCCTTAAGCGTGATACCCCACGGTTCAGGAACACTCCAAACATGGTCGAGACCATCCCGTACCAATGATCATCAGCGGGACCTGGATGCTCATGATGACCCCTATGCATTCCACTAATCTTTCATCGTTGAACAATGAATATCATGTCATATTCCTTTTGTCTCTCGATACTTGCATTGTCTGAGATCTGATCAATGACATGACCATGTCGTGTTCGATTGTGTTTTCAACAAATGCTGTTTAACTTGTTTTGACAAGTGATAGCCCCATCATCAAATCACACGTTGCGCAGCTATTGGATATAACTTCTTCGAGTGGGCCCTTGACTATCTTTTCTGTCACGTGGATGGACAAATCCCGCTCTTGACTCATAATGCCTAAAAATGTCCCTCTGAATACCTGAACACACCTTTATGATCACCGTGTTACCATGTGATGTTTGATGCTATCTAAGTATCCTCAGGTGACATTGATTGATATGGTCTCACGGTCTAAGAAATAGGACACTAGCTCTTTTCTAATCATCATAACTTGAACTTCGTGAAATGATTGGGTAACGATGTTTGGGTTGGGTATAGATCATCATCTCATTCTCATAATGACGTGACTCCATTGTCAACTGGCATAAATGCCACATGATCAGGAAACCTTGATCATATGTTGATCAATGAACTAGTGACTAGAGATTCACCGGGAACTCCTGGTTGTTTGTATATCACATGTGTATTGAAGTTTCCTTTCAATACAGTTATAGCATGATATAAAAATTAATCATAAACTTTATGAAATATGATAATAATCCATATTATTATTTGTCTCTAGGGCATATTTCCAACAGTCTCCCACTTGCACTAGAGTACAATAAACTAGCTGCATTTGTTACTAATCATCGGCACCATATAACCTGGCACCTCTGATCATGCTTGCTCATGGAAGAGGTTGAGTCTTGGGTCTGGACTTTATAGCCCCAAATCATTTGCAACTTACTAATGTCACCTTGATTGACATTAATACTATATCATCACATGATAACATATTTGTGTATGCATCATAGTCATGGCAACAGAGTGAGGTCAGTTTCCAGGAGCCAAAAGTGATGTTAGATTAGCCAAAATGAGATTTCTCATGGGCACTATGCCCTAGGACACACTCTCTGCAAAAGGACGAACTAGTCCCGCCACAACAATATACATCACGTTAGACAATACCCTTATATTTTATTATAAATGTAATCATCAAAACACTAGTGCACTATGTGCAATTTTCGATGTTTACCACCTCGCTTCCTACTTGACTTCAGCCGGTATTATTGATGCAAGGATTTCCAATCTTCTAAGGTTAACATATGCCCTTATAACATAACCCTTTATGTTATAAGGTATGTTATCCTTTATAGATTTGAAAAAACATCTACAGTTCTCATTCAGACACTGTGGACAAACTCAGCTCAATGTTCAGTTACTTAATCACTTCTCAATGTTCCTTCTTAGATCATATATTATGTTAAGTTCTCATCATGGTTTCTAAGATAGAAGCTATGTCTCAACATAGTGGATGGCGATCATCCTTTTCTTTCTTTCAACCACTGATGTATAACTTAGTGCTATTCCTAATTCGAATGACCAAGGATCATTCCTTAATCAATTCCTATTCCGAAATTATTTCAGAATCTCTTTTAGGAATACATTATGACATAATATTGTAATATACTTAATTTCAAGTTTTAATCCCTATAAAAATCATTATTTATTGGTACTTGCGCCTTTATTCTTAATGTGTCGTACACACTTAAGAATCAATCACTAAGCTCCCACTCAAAATATGTTCCTAACATATCTTAGTGTGATACTTACACTCCTCCTAGTCAAAATGTGTTTCCTACACATTTGAGTATGAGACATTCATTGCTCCCACTAAATTTCATGCAAATTGCATATCCTCTCACTATTTTGAATAACTTCAAAATTGTGGCGCCCCGCAAAAACCACTACTAGAAAATCGCGTTGTTTTTGTGCATTGCATCATCATGATCGCATGCTCATGTCATCATGCCACCTTGCATTTGAGCATCGTCATGTCATATTGCATGGTTTGCCTAAAACTATTTTTCTAAAAGCCTAGTTTTGTTTTCTAAATCTCTCCCGTCTTTATTCAAATACAAAACCCGGGTCTCCGGATTATTTTGTTTCGTCTACCAACGGATTTCAAAAGCCCGGTTTTAAATATTAAAATATTTACTTTATTTTTAGGGGGCAGCCGTACCAGGCCGATCCGACCCAGTCGGCCACCCCCAGTACAAAAACCAGAGCTAACCAAATCTCTTCCTACCTAATCCTAATCTACCCATCCCCAGCCACCTCACCCCAGCCAATCACCGGTCGCCACCTCACCCTAGCCCAATCCTCCCTCCAACCCCTGTGCGCCACCTCAGCTGCTGGACAGATGCGCCACCACTCCCACCTGCGGCCAGCCGCCAGCCTAGACCCCCCCACCGACCGTTTTCCCGCCCGCGCGCGTGCTCCCACGCAACCACACCGCGCCCCACACCACCTGGTCCTTTTCCCCCGACAACACCTGATCCCACCGCCTGCCGCGTCGCCACCTGGGCATGCTCCCGTCCACACGATGCCACCAACCCCACCTCCTCCTCTTTTCCCCTCCGACCCCTGCTCTCCTCCGCCTCGGCAATCGCCAGCCGTCGTCCGCGCCTCCGTGCCGCCTCCTCGTCGTCCATCGCCCCCCGTCGCCTTCCGCCTCCTTCTCGACGAGCGCCGCCAGGCTCGGCCTCTCTCTGCACCGCCGCCTCCGCGTCGGCCCGGCCCCGCCTCGACCGCTCCTCTCCCGAGTGCACCGCCTCGCGTCCTCCTCCGGCGGCCCGAGCCCGCCGCCTCTTCTCCTCCTCTCCGCGCGAGCCGCCGACCTTGAGCTCGCCGCCGTCGCGGGTTCCGCGCCAGCAGCGACCTTCCTCCCCCTCCTCGTCGCCCTCGTCTCGACCGCCCCCCGGCCGTCCGCATCTTCCTCGCCCGACCACCGACCGCTGGGCCCCTCCTCCGTTCAGTCCCCGCCGCCCAAGTCCCGCCGGCGCTTCTCCGCTCGGTCCTGGCGCCATCTCTCCGACCGGGCAGCGCAGCCGCGGGCCCCCGCCACGCCGACCTTCCCCACATCGATGGCCGCCTCGAGCCCACTCCCCTCGTAGATCCCGCCGGGGCCGCCCCTCTCGCCTCTGCTCCGGCCTGCCCGCACCGACGCCCTGCGAGCCTGCGACCCCCGCCGCGTCTCTGTTCTGTTGGGGCCCAACCCCGTCGTTGCCGATGCCCATCTGCCTCCACTCGTGTAGGTTCCCTGTGTAGTACCAAGTTGGTACTGTGTTTTCGTTTTCCGTTTGTAACCTCTGGAAGTTGTAGCAGAGCAGTGACCAGATCCTGTCGTCCAGGCTTTTTGTACTGCTCGACCAAGTTTGGGTTCCAGTTCGAGTTGCTGTACCCAATAGGTGCTCCACGTGATGTTTCGTTCGAGTCCAAGGTCTCCCGAGCTGCAAGGTCTCCATGATCTACAAGGATGCGACACCCTCTTCATCGACAAGTTCTTCTAACCCGACCGTGGACGTTGGCAAGGCCTCCGAAGAAGGAACATGGTTCCACCCAAAGAACCATCGAGAAGATCTTCGACCCGAGACATCTAACTCTTTGGAACGCCTAGTTCTCCGTCACGGGACGACAAGTTCTCCCCGGAGCCCGAGATCGAAGACCCCGCACCTCGACCCGAAGACCGATCCCCGTCAAACCCTGAGAGCCGGACCCGAACCGTCGAACCCCCGGAATCCAAGATCGCCAAACGCCAATGTGTGACCCCTTTTCGAGACCTCTATTTTTATAATATAATATATCTTGCTGCATATTTAATTATTCATGCTTGCATCTCATCATGTGGTTTGGGGACATTATGTCGATTCATCTAATAATTAAACATGGAGACTATATGACGACTATTCTAGTCTTAGATTGACTCCATTTAAATTTGTGTAGCGAACCGATGCCATGTTTCGTCCTGTTAATACAACATTTAAATTGCGGGGGTTTTAAATAACTCGAACCTATTAATTAATTGTCGGGACCCCGGTTCCGCCTAATATTGCCTAATTGCACCGCATCTGCATCATATCATAATCATGCCGGATCTTCTGCTGTAGTATTAAATATTACATCCGGTGTTTTCTTCTAGTGTTTGCTTCTTCGCGGATTAGGCCGATGAGTTGATGCGAGTACCGACAAGTTCTTCGGTGTATCTTCAGCTATGTTTCCTAGGCGAGCATCTCCCCCCTTCTACCTATTTTGCATTTATAGTCTTTACTTCCTCCTGTTGATCTATTGCTATCCGTGTCGCGATGCTTTAGTTTCCGTGCACCAGTTATATCCCGTGCAGCCTCGATATTGCCTTGAACACCTCCTATTACCTGTGTTTGGTAGATAGCTGGCCTTGCGAGTCGTAGTTGCTTGCTCAGGTGTGATCTCGTGTTGTCAAGTACCACAGTTGTTGGAAGGTTGGCAGATGCTTATTGGTGGAGTTGATCATGACTTAAAATATAACTATTAAATTGCTAGATATAACTAATGTAGAGGCATCGGTGGGCAATAGATGTTATTTTGTTCTTCCACGCTCACTTGTGTCCCGTAGGACCCCGAGTACTTGATACATGTTCCTTGATTTTTCGCACTATCCACATCCGGGAGGCCTTATGGACTCCCCTAAGCCAGAGCTTGATTCATTTCTATTTCCTGGGGCGACAAAGTAGTTTGGGGCTTTATTACTATCCTGTACTTATGCCATGCTTTAGTGCTTTATTTAAGATTGTGCGTGGAGCACCTGTACTGTTTTGGATCGCGCCACGTTTTCGCGGTATCGACAAGCCCAGTCACACTTTCGGGTTCCCAGTTGTTTACAGCCGTCGTCGCAAACCCTGGGTCCGTTTCGGAGCCGGCCAACTTCATTGCAGGTAGCTTAGTGGGGTGGCCCCCTGAAATATTTCTGAATCCTATGATTGCTTTGTCGTGAATGCCTCGTTGGGTTTTGAGTTGGTTTTTCCGAGGTCGATCGAGTGTGTTGCTATTTGTGCACCCCTGCAGGGTAAAACTTTCTGAAAGCCATGTCCGCGGTTATGGACGACTTGGAGCACAGTATCTCAATCATAGACAAGCATAACTAAAGTAGTGCTATAAACTTGACTTAACATATGACTAGTAAGCAGATGCAACTATAATGGAATGGATAATAAAAATGCCAACAACTGGTGGATCTGTGGTGATCTGTGACATACTATACCTGCCTAGTAAGTATTACAACTCCAATGGAATGTGATAAAAGTGCCAACCACTGCTGGGTTTCAGGATTCCTCAGGACAATTACATCTGACTAGTAAATGTTTCCACTACAACGGAATGGTGATTAAAACTTCCTACTACTTATGCTATCAGGATGACTCATGCTATCTATATCTGATTAGTAATTGCTGCAACTATAACGGAATGCGTAAAATTGCCAACCGTGTGAGTTCCTTGGTCCGACTTCCTTGTTTGGTCTCGAGGGGGAAATACCAGGATGGGTTTGTTTGGTGTTAGCTTCAGGTTGGATCCGAATAGGTCTTTCTTATCCCTCTCTGATAAACGCTAGTTGTATCGAGTCTCTATAGGTTGTTTAGTGTCGCTGCGCTGCCGCTTCAGCCCACCATACCTATGTAGGCGAGAGCCGCTGAATTCTAGCCTCGCCGTGTACTGGCCTCAGTACTGACGCTCCTCTTTTTCCTTTGCCCTTTGTCGGCACCCCTTTTGTTTTAGTAGGTTTGAGATCAGCGTCGTTAGCAGGGTTACCCTTCCGGCTTGGCCTGAGCAGGGTTATGGACGCCATTGGTTATTCTTCAGGGCTCTTAGCCCCATTTGCATCTTGTCCGTAGTCGGACGCTCTATCGTTTCAAGGTGATTTGGATCTTTGTATTGTATATCTGTGTTCTTGACTCTTTGAGTCGCTGTTGTATAAATATCTATTCTGTGGGTTCCATCGAGGACTGTTGTGTAATGGTATTACTTCGTTTTCCACCCGCACGAAAGTGCCTGGTGGGCGTCCTTGAATCGTTTCTATGCGGGTTTGGCGGAAAGGGCTAAAACTTGCATAGGGCCGATTCGAGGGTGTTACAAAAATCCTTTGATCATTTATCAAACCAAGAGTTTATTACGAGATGCTAGTACTTTACTAGTATTCAATCCATTAGACTTTTAGCACTTCTGAATCATTATTCACGAAAAATCGTGCTTTTGTATTTCACCCTTTCCATCATGACCTTGTGGTCCTTTTTGAAAATATCAAGCAACCCTTTACTTGGTAAGATTCGGCAATGTTTTGCTTTCTAATCCTAAGTGAATTTGCCTCTAGGATTTCTCATAATTTTAGTGTACCATCATTACCTTCGTAGTTCGTAGGTATGTCATATTCTGGTAACATGACAAGTGATTCACAAATGTCTCCATAAAAGATGTGGGGTACATTTTGAATCCTACCTTATTTAGTAAAAATACTAGTGGGAAAAACACAATGATCATTATCATTAATCCTTTCCTTTATGAAGAGAATCATCCAAGAATGCTTTCTGTTGTGCTTCTCAACATTCTGATAAAGGGTTTTGAATCATCATCATGTTTTTTTACTATCTTCCATTAGCATTATAGTCGAGAACATAAACTTTCTCGAGAATGCACCAAATTTTAAGCAACACTAGTTTTGCCTTTCTTTTGGTTCTAGCCATGGATTTTGTATTCATAGTTTCTAATGAATACTCTTCAAGGACTTGTTTGCTATTGTTTTGGTGATATCGAATAAGTCCAAAACTTCCATTACAATCCATACAAGATATGGTGCCGATCTCACAAATTCAGATGGTTCACTCTTATTCTAAATGAGTGTTTACTATTTCTAACTAATGGTCTTTACATTTACACTACAACAATTCATTCTGTGCCATCTATTTACCCACTTGATATCAAATATCACATTGTGATGCTTTGCACTTTGACGTATCAAATGCATTGCAATTCACAATTCCTTATGCCAATCTTATAACATCAAATTTCATTACTATCGATCAAATCATAGTAATTAGATTCTCTTTATCTTTAATACCCTTGCACGCTAAAATACTTTGATCACATCAAATAGTTTCATGCTCATGTTTACTTCAGTAAACTCCTTTTTACAAAATTCAAACAATCACAAAACGATAATCACCACTTCGTTGAAATATGATACATCGAATATGTATTTTCTTCCAACAATTCATCAAACACTTGGCATTCATGCAATACACGGTGTTTAGTTGTCTTGCCGAACTTGGGCATGATTCATATGTGACAAGAAATCAAATGAATTTCTCATATTATCAACATAACTTCAAATTTAAACAATGGTTTCATTCAAAATGAATATATCATTAAGTTGGGTATTTCCAAGGAATTTTCAATATTTACAAATGTTCATGCATTATCAATTAGTTTCATAACAAGGATAATTCACACATAATCGTACAACATATGAACGCAAATATAAATCATTTATAGAAGTAGAACAACTGTTTGTTACACACTCATATGCATAACTATCTCATGAAGTGTGAGACACACTAAAGAAGTTCATAATCCATCGATTATAATAATCATCCAAAAATGATAAACTAAGTGCCTAAATGTCGAGGGAGAGTGTCGTTGGCCGTCATCATCATGCTTGCCATCAACACGCAACGTCACCTCCTCTCCAGCAAGCAGCTCTCATGCAGAAGGATCTGTTTTCACCAAAATAGAACAAGTATCAAATACTTTAACACTTCAACAAGTGTTTGCAAAATTATAACATTTATAAAACTGTATATCAAATATATACCTTTGTCATCGATGACCTCTCCACTAATGGGTTCAACCTTCACATTCCTGAAATGTGATATGAACTCATGAAAATCCTATGTTTCCCCATCACCTCTCATGATGCAAGTCCAAGCATGTGCTTGGTAGCTTGGTGGCAGTGACCGCAACAACACGCCTATTGCAAAAGAGTCTGCCAGTCAGTGATCCAGGAAGTAAGCGAGCCTCATGTACGCATCATGTATGCACTCCAAGTGGCTCTCCAGAGAAACATTCACATCCATCTTTATGGAGAGGAAATCTCCCATCAGCTCGTGCTCCCATATGCGCACTTGGTCCATGAAATGCAATCTAAGATGTGCCATCATCGCATGAGGGTCAAGATTACCCACAACTAGGTGTAGCTCATTAACCATTCTGTAGCGCACCGTCCCTGAAATGAAGGTGGACATCTGTGGTGACCCAGCATACCACTGCATGTGTAGTACACTATATTCATTGACATGACATCCACAAAACACTGTTCTATAAATATCACATCCCTCAGAGTGGTACAACAGAAACATTGTGGGTCCATATTAAAACATACACACTTCATTATTATTAAAATACCAGAAGTTCTAGACTTCAAGTGATTCAAAATTACAAACCAACTTAAAAAGTTTCAAACTTATACTCCGAATTGAGCTCAACAACTTATTATATAAAGTTTATGCTGCTTGGCTCAATTGGTTTACTAATAACTAAGGCAACTACTCATACTCGTTGCCCTCCACTCCATAGCGTATTTCATAGTCCACCCCTTCTACTCCTCTGGGCAGGTTTGGCTCCTCGTAGTAGACATCCTCTTGCCCTTCAGCTGCGTACATTGGAGTGTCTTCTAGCTCCTTAGAGTCTAAGTAGGGGATCAAAGGAAAGACTGAGTAACAGCGTTACCCAGCAAGTTCATTATGTGCAAGGTGGGAAGTTTGATGCACTATCTACCACCTCAGACTATCAGTCCTTGGCACTATGCAGTTTTCATAAACATTTCTTCAAAGATTGATTTTATTATCAAAAACTATGCCATCAGCCTTCACAGGTTGACCAGAACTTCATGGAGTTCCTTTCCTGCCACGTTCGTAGCTCCTTCCCAGAACAGGGAGTAACAAGTTACAGTTCTTACACTCTGCAGAGGTGCGTTGTTTTACCCATGAGAGATCAACTCCTTGTTGCACAACTGGGCGTACTTTCCCGTCCACAATTCTATGATGTGGGGCCCAGTAGGTGATCCAAGCCAATCACTGCCCCTTCACGACCCCACATGTCTCCTTGGTGTAAGCCATGCCCACACATTGAATTACTGCAATGGTTGGTATAGACCATTCAGATGCCAGAACTATCATGGGACGTTGAGGGTTCCCACCCATATGCTGCATATCCTCTATGAATTACCAATTAATGCACACTACGAGGATAACAACCACGACCTGCGCATCCGGCTACATGCGAGAGGAATAAGATACAGATGACTTCTCCGTCCCATTCCAAATATCATGGTTAACGCGTATTATACGATGCTAGAATCACTGATGTCATGGGTTATTAAGCCCTAGTTGTTCGGCAACTAGAATCCTAGATTCCATTATTATTCTTAGTATTTATCATCACTTAGGATGATAATAGCACTTCATTTGTTTGGGAAAATATTTATTTTCTGTCTCTTTGAGAACATAGGTGATAACGCATGATTTTCAAATACTTTCATAAAGACTCTTCAAAGGACATGAGCAAGTGATGAACTTGCCTTGTGATTGCAAGGTAGTGAAGTCGGATGCTTGCACTTGACCTTGAGCTTCTATTTCTACAAAACACCATTATTGCCCGATAAGGACAATATTTAAAGAAGCAATATGCAATGCATAGTAATGTCATGCAATGATTTATTATCTTCCTTCTTCGCGTGTTTTAACCACCTTATAAAGGTTTTATGTTTCTTTTAATTAATAAAAGAAAAGTATTACTCAAGAACCATTAAATTCACATACTTTTTATATTTAGTATTATTATGATAACTAGTATTATTCTAAGAGTTTAAAAATGAATTTATTTAATTTTCAACTCTTTTAAATGTTTAACTAAAATTCCTTTACGGAAATAAGACTTTATTTTTATCACACTTGATTTACTTTTCAAAAATACAAACTAGTATTTTTCTATAATAGTACTTCCTTTTAGGATCTTAAAAATGAATTTTATTCAATTTTAAGTGTTTTGTATATTTTATAAAATTCCAAAAGGAGTATAACAATAATAATAGTTCTAAATTTATTTACTTAAAATTCTATTTATTATTTTTTCTTGAATAGAGGACACCTTTGTGAATTCATTGGTATTTTATTTATATTTTTAGGATTTTTATTTTATTTCTTAAAACCTTTTAAGTCCTAGGGGTATTTTGGTCTTTTGATAAATTTCTTAGACTTTTCTTTTAAACATCTGGACCTAGCTGATTGGGTTGGCCCTGACTCGACCCACCTGGGCTGGTCAAACCCTCTCGGATCAAGTGGCCTAGTACCACTCGCTCCCCTCTCTCACTCACGCGTCCACTCTTCTCTCTCGCACCCCCGCGGAGACGCTATGTTGCCGACGCTGCCGTCGCGCGACTCCGACCTCCCTAGGCCTCTTCGGCCGCTCCCTGCTGCATGATGGGGTAGACGATGCTGCTACATCAACTGGTCCAGTTCGATTTGTTGTCGGGCGCTTCTTCTGGCCAGGCCGCCTCCACCCTGAACCCTAGGGTTTGGTGGCTGCCGGTGATGTGGTGTTCCGCCACCCCTACGATGTTGTGCCGCGACTTTGGTGGCACTGTGGTATCGCTGCTGCTACTCGTGTGGCTGTGGCCGCCACTTCATGGCTCGGCGCGGGTTGTAGCGCCCTCGGGTGCTCCCCGTGCCGCCGTGGGCGCTCGCCGATGATTCTTCTTCCTCTTCTAAACGTCAGCGAGGACCACGGGTAAGTGCTTCTGTTTTCCCATCTTATTCTTCCTCTGCCTCTCTTGTTATCCTCTATGTGATTACGGTGAGGAACACCCTAATTAGAGTTCATCTGTGCTATTAGGGATCTATCCCTCTGTGTTGATTATTGAGGTTAATGAATGATTTAGAAGTACTTGTGGTGATGATACTATGCTAAGCTGTTGGCTATTGATTCTAGTGGTGTGGTTTTCACTACTATTCAACATTCTTGGTACTGACAGTTGCACTATCAGTAATGGTTCATTGAATTCTGATACACTGTCATGTGTTGATATGTTCTGATTGGAGTTGATTTGATACTCCTATGATTCTCTGATTATGATAGATTGTATAAATGTAAATATGATTCCTGGTTATTTATTCTAGGAAGATGATTGAATAACTTTCTGCAAGTTTACTTGCGAAATTTCTGTGTATGATTTGCTTGGTTTAGAATAGTTACTTGTGACACCTTGGAATGGTACACAAGTGTTCATTCTAGTATTGGGCTAAATTCTACCTGTGTCCTAGTGTGGCTTGGGCTAAAATGGGTTGAAACTCCTATTAGATACATTAACCTATGATGCATGTGAATTTTCTTTGGCCTATGATGTCGGTCTGAGGCATAACTAGGTAAGAACTAAAGTTTTTACCTGCCGATCCTCACAAATGTGCCTTGATATTAAGCGTAAAACAATGATTCTTATAGATATTTAAGAAAATGACTTGACGACTCATGCTATTTAATATAGATCCTTAAAATGAAATAGATCCTGAGGTGCTACTATTATAAGATGTGCCTAGAAATATTCACTTATGGCTGCTGTATACGTGGATGTAAAAACATGTCTTGTTATCCAAGATCAGTGATGCACAGACTGAGATCTTGGTATTGCTTGCAAAGATTGAGCATTGGTTTCATTTAAATTACTTCTGTGATGGATACACCCCATTTGGGTGCTCTTCTGAGAAGGTTCATATAAAACAACACATGCTTGAATGATCTAGGATGATTTGATCATGTGATGGTTTTATGTGTACTTACCACACAACTTGGTGGTTGGTGATGATGTTGTGGTGGTTGATCTTGCTGGATTGATTTCGTAAGCTTGTTCTTGCTGACTTGATCTGGCTTTGCACCTCCTGGTGCTGCTCCTACTCCTCCTAGTTCATGTGTTCTTGTACTTGACCTTGCTATCCACCTGCACCACCCCCTCCTTATGTCACCATCTTGTGGATGGTTGGATGATCTGTGATGTATGTTGGATGGGGATTTGTTTGAGAAGTGGACAGACTCGTTGTGTTCTTGCAGTGTGTTTGAGAAAAGGAAATGAGCTCCCTAGTAGCTGTGCTACGGCTGTGAACTCCTTTTTGACTGCTTGTGCTGTTGTTGCTGTTTGGACAGCACACTACATGCATTTAGATGACTAAGTTGCCTTGCTGCTTGGCTATTTGTGGATCAGATCAAATGAATCGACTTTCACTTCTTATCTTTTTACTAGTTACTGTCCTGGTAAAACTTGCCCCTTTCTCTATACTCAATGATGTAACAAGAACAGTGCACTACACTGTCCTCTATTGAGAGTAAAACTAACAATTTAATATATTGTTTCCCCTTTTGTTTCTTTTATTTTGCATGAACAAGGATATGTATTGTAAATACTTAGTATAGGCGTAGATAGGTTTTCATTGTAATTTTCTTCTTATCTTTTTGTAAAGAATCTTGTAAACATATTCTTATAAGTTAATAAAGTTTTATTTCATTATATTCTATTCCCTGTAATATTCTATTTTGGTGTATTTATCTCAATTTGTAATTTTATTATGGAATAAAGAAAAGGAACAAGAATTCATTTCTTATTTGAGTTTCCTTGTCTTAAGTTCCTATTATGGTTCAATATACCTTTAATATAATCAAGCAATATTACTAAATCATTTTGGAAAACAATGTAATATTACTCACTTCTATTACCAAATATTTTCCAAATGATTTAAATTTCAAATTTGAATTCAAATAATTCCCCCCAAAACTCATTAATTCCTAAAGGTCATGTCAAAAGTTTATAGCAATCACTAGAAAGAGCTATTCCTACCTCTTGTTAGTGAGAGAAACTCTCATCTCTTTAGGCTTTTGTTTGGCGAAAAATTTACCCTTACAGATGAATGAATGCACATGCACGGATTCTTATTTCTACCCTTCGCTGGTTCCTAAATGCTGGGGTGTTACAACATCTCACAACGGTAATAACGGTCTTCCCTCTATTCCCGGGTCTCATAGAAATATGGCTACTCCAAATCCATTTCATAGCGTATGTAGTCGACGAACTCATTCTCACTAAGGAGAACATGGAGACGTGCAACTGATGACTGCAAGTGCACAAATCGTTTGTAGCTAGTTTCGAAATAAAGATATCGATCCCACAGGGAGTAGGAGTCTGAAGTCTAATAACTCTTGAAATAAATATTACAATAGAAATGATAAATAAAGTTCTAACTAACAAGATAAAATGCGAGTATTGTGTAAAAAGGTGTTTTGGGGTTTTTGGTGTATGAGAAAAATAAGTAAAGTAAAACAACTGAATACAGAAAGTAAGTATCACGTATGTAAGAGAGATTGGAATTGCAATAGGCGGAAATCGTTCTCAGGGAGTAGCGGATACACCACTAGCATTATAAGGAGCTGAGGTAAAGATTATTATCATGAACATTCTCAACTATGTATGTGTGGTAGGAACTCGGTATTTGGACAAATAGACAGCAATCGCTGCTCACATCATCCTCATAACCATAGCAGTCAACAATTGACATCAATCGAATTACTGCGCTATTAAGGATTGTAATCCCTCTAGGACGTATCCCATGGCATGGATAGTGTTCTGTGAGTTTCCTCGGTTTCCCAAGTTGATACTGTCATGGTGGTGTCACGGCAGATGCCATGGATAGGCTAAAGGTGGGGACTAATACACGCTAGGGGAATCCTGGGAGCGATAGTGAAGTGATTCTCCACACTGAAGTTTGAATTGCTTTCCTTTCAAGATTACAAGCGCTCCTAGAGCTGTATTGGCGAGAGGAGGAAGAAGAGGCTCTCTTACTCTCACCCGCAGTTCACACCTAAAACCTTAGCCAAATCTGTATCGAGGAAAACCCAACCCCCTCTAGTGAAACCCTAGCCCCTCCTTATATAGAGGGGGCTTGGTCTCTGCCTAGGGCATACGTGGAGGCATATTCCTAAGAATATGCCTCCTCTCAAAGTGGTAAGCCAACCGGGGTGCTTTTCCCCCATGTCACACATGCTTTAGCTACGTGAGCCTCTGCGGCGCCCGCGTTAGCCGACATGGGCGTCGTCACCCTTGTTGGCCATGACCCGGTGGTACTTCCCTTGTCTGCTTCGCTCATGCAGTGCGTACCGGGCCTTCTTTTTGACCAGCGAGATTCCTTCCTTCTCCCAGAAGCTAAACGGGACCCGGATCATAGTAGATCCGGCTATACCTGTTCCTGCATACAAGTTAGACAAGCACCTCCGACTTACTCCTTAAGTCGGCTGAGACAATGTTAGGCGGCCCCCCTGGTCCGGGTTAATCCGTGATCCGGCCTGCCTTGAGGTGACCCGGCCAGCATCCACTTTGACCTTGCCGAACCTCGGCTAACTCGGCCTTTATACCTCGGAGTGACCCTACCCGGGGGTATCCCCCCAACATTAGTCCCCGAAGCTGGTGCGGTCTTAGCTGCCTTGGCCGCTAAGGCCACATCAGGTTCATTCATGTTCGAGCCTTGGACGTTATTTCCGAATTAGCTCTTTATCTCGGATTATATGGATTTACGTTCCCTTCGCATGCTCCAAGTTTTCACTTGCCGGCCGGGTTACCACTTTGACTCAGATCTCATGGTTTTACTTTCCCTCTATACATTCTAAGTTTTTACTCGTTGTCCGGGTTACCATGGTTCAATCCGGGCCTTGTTTCCTTCTTTCATACGCCAACCCACGTGGAGGCTAATCATTACGTCGTATTATTTTAAGGGCCTGCACAGTAACCGCTGCAGTAATTGTCAGTTATCACTGTGCGAGGGTCACATCACGCCTGCCTCCTCGTTTACCGCATCAGTGCGTCACGTCACGGGATCGCCTCTGCCCTGTGGCCCTCTGTGTGGCTCCTCACTGATTGGCTGAGGCAGGTGATACACGGCCACACCACGTGGCTCATTTGCAAGGTGCGATCCCACTCACCCTTTTAGGGAGTGGTTAAATAGCGGAGGGGCACACCCCTTAGGATTTTTTCCTCTTCGACGCCCCTCTGCCCGTTGCTATTCTTCTTCGTCTTCCTCGTGACCGCACCGCCGCCAATGCTCCTAGCAGCAGCACCGCCACCGCACTTTTCTCCGTGCCACTGCGTCGCGGCCACCGCTGCGCAGCTCCCTCGCCACGGGTCCTCGCCAATCCAGGCGTCTAACCCCCGCCGCTGCTAGCGCCAGCGAGGGTAGCGAGTACGAGATGACGGAGGAGGAGCTCGTCGTCGCCGAGCAAGAAATGGAGGAGGAAGCTGCCGCGGCGGACCGCGGCGCGTGGGCCGGGACTTGGGTCTGTCAAGATGATCTTGACTGGCTTTACCGGACCAGACGCATCCCTGCCGGCGTCGACGCTCATCTCCCCTCTGCCGAGCTGGCCCCCTCACCCAATCCGAGTGAGTTCGTCGTGTTCTTGTCCCACTTCCAACGGGGTTTCAGCTTGCCGGTGAGCGACTTCTTCCGGGACTGGCTTAGCACCTACAAGCTGCAGCCGCACCACCTTCCAGCCAACGCTATCACTTCTCTCTCTGCCTTTGCTTCTACGATTGAAGGCTACACCAGACTGTGGCCCACGAAGGAGCTGTGGATCCGGTTTTTCGGCCTTCGTCGTAACGTCATCCCCAACATCCAAGTTGAGTCGGAGGACAAGCAGCTCACCCAATTCGGAGCTGCGTCCATCTCACCCCGGAGGACTTCCGTCTTTCCCCGGGTCACCGGGCTTGACTCCTGCAAAGGATGGGCCCGGACCTTCTTCTATTTCCGGAATTCGGGCACCGAAGATTTGATTCGGTTGCTCCCCTATACTCCGGGTCCACCTAACCCGGAATTTTGGGAGGAGATTTCCAGGAATCCCACGGCCTTGGCCAACCAGGTCAACAAGAGGTTCGCAGAACTGAAGAAGCTCGGATTGTGCAACGAGGATGCCATGATCACGTTCGTGCGCAACCGAATCTCTCCCCTCCAGAAGCGCACCCACAAGGTATGCCACATGAGTTTCGGCCGCGACCCCAACCAGACCTCCTCCTTCGAGCTGAGCAACATGGAGATTTATCGCCGGGTTAAGGCTCTCTTCACCACCCACAAGGATTTCTACGCCGAGTGGACGTGGGGAATTGAGCACTTTTGTCGTGACAAGCTCCCTCCCGCAGTAAGCTTCGCGGGGCAAACTTATTTTGGATTAAACATATGTCGTTTTCTGTTGTATTTTTGACTCTGTTCTTCATGCTTTCTCTCAGCTATTCCTTCAGCAAACCCTTGAGGATGGCACGGATCCGACCCTTAAGTGGGCACCGGACCGAGAAACCCCGGAGCCGGACCAGGAGATGTTTCTCCCTATGACTGATGCTACAAAATGACCCAACGGTAAATTCTCTTCTCTTAGAGACTGGCCCGATGATGAGGATGACTCGGATGTCGAGGTGATTGAACCTGTTGAGGCTGTCCCTCTTTCTTTTGCCTTTTTGGCATCAGCCAAGCCCGGTGGGCATATCCACGAGGATCCTCCGCTTGCTACGGGCGAACCGGTTCCGGTGGCGCCGAAGAAGAAGCACGGAGCCGCACCAAGTTCCTCCTCCGAACCTTCTCAACCCACAAAAAGGCGAAAGAAGGCCGGACACAAGACTGCCTCCAAGCCGGCAAGCAAAGCCCCGGCACGAAGGGCTCGGAAGCCCAAGGAGGCCCAAACCTCGAATGCGTAAGTCATTTTTCCTTGCGTAACTCATTTTTCCTTGCATTGTTGTAATTTCTCTTCTAACATTATTCTTTTCTGCAGGGTTCCGGTGGAGGTCCCTCAGAGCGGATCTAGCATCTCTTCACCGCTCCGATCTAGCCCTTCTACCCCTCGTGACGATGAGTCACGTCCGCTGAGCCCTATTCCAGAGGGTTCTGCGGCTGCTCCGGGTTCCGCACTACCTCGTCGAGAGGAATGCAACCTCGGAGCGGGAGAGACCGGCTCAGCCGAGGCGACGGCGTCCACAACTTCGGCATCGCCGCAACCAGCAGCCACCAAGACTACCTCGACACAAGCACCGGCCTCAGCACCAGCAGCAGTTCGAGTACCAGTGACCGGACCAGCACCAGCACCCGTTCCGGCACCAAGAAAATCAACAACTGCTCCAAGCCCAGCTATAAGAGCTCCAGCGCCAAGTTCTTCCGCCTCGTTCGAGTCATCTCAACCTCGGCGAGGAACTATCCCAGCAGCTCCTAAGGGGAAATCCGCTGCAGTTACTTCTTCCCAGCAAGCCAAAAGCAAAAAGGCTCCGGATGCTACCAAGTCATCATTCGTCGAGGCTGGGCAGCGAACCCTGGCGTCAATGCTTCCCAAGAAAGCTCCAGCGGCGAAGGATGCCCCTGCCGAGTCAGCTGATACGCAGCAAATGGTTCTGCATACTAGCCCAGCCCTTGCCTTGGTTGAGAGGAAAGAAGCGCATGCGAAGGGCTTGATGGCACCCCATATGCTCACCGGTGGGCGGTACCCTCCGAGCCTGATTGAGTTCATCATGAACTGGAACAAGGCGGAGTTTGTCCACAACGACGATCTCCCGGAAAAGTTTGGCCCCGCAGAATTTTCCGCCCAAATGAACATAGCCGCTAAGGCAATTAACCTCGCGGGGCGGATGATGGAGGTATGTCGCTTCTCCTTTACATGCTGTAGATAATAACCATTAGTCCCCGAGCCTCCGGTGGAGTAACTTGTTACTCGGCCAGATGCTCATTAGAAAACTAACGTAGCTCTATGAGAACTCCAAATATGCAGACACCTAGAGCCGGGTTAAGTTCCACTTGGCCCGGATGTTGCACACTTCGAATATGCACACACCTAGAGCCGGGTTAAGTTCCACTTGGCCCGGATGTTGCACACTTCGAATATGCACACACCTAGAGCCGGGTTAAGTTCCACTTGGCCCGGATCTTGCACACTTCGAATATGCACACACCTAGAGCCGGGTTAAGTTCCACTTGGCCCGGATCTTGCACACTTCGAATATGCACACACCTAGAGCCGGGTTAAGTTCCACTTGGCCCGGATCTTGTACACTTCGAATATGCACACACCTAGAGCCGGGTTAAGTTCTACTTGGCCCGGATCTTGCACACTTCGAATATGCACACACATAGAGCCGGGTTAAGTTCCACTTGGCCCGAATCTTGCACACTTCGAATATGCACACACCTAGAGCCGGGTTAAGTTCCACTTGGCCCGGATCTTGCACACTTCGAATATGCACACACCTAGAGCCGGGTTAAGTTCCACTTGGCCCGGATCTTGCACACTTCGAATATGCACACACCTAGAGCCGGGTTAAGTTCCACTTGGCCCGGATCTTGCACACTTCGAATATGCACACACCTAGAGCCGGGTTAAGTTCCACTTGGCCCGGATCTTGTACACTTAGAATATGCACACACCTAGAGCCGGGTTAAGTTCCACTTGGCCCGGATCTTGTACATTTCAAATATGCACCAAGCTAATTTTACGCTTCTGTACTCTTTTCAGGTAACCACCAATCGCCGGAGTGCTAAATTCCAACGCCTGCTGGATACCCACAAGATGCTACGCGCAAAGCACGTTGCACTTATCGCAGAACATGAAAAAAGCGGTAAGTTTCTCCCTTAGGGATTTTCCGTTTTTCTTTATCTTCTTCTGTCGAACTAATCTCATCATTCGGTTTCTGCAGCTGGGGTGGAGGCTGAGAACAAGATCATGCGAAAGAACCTGGAGCAGATCAAGGGTAAGTTCTTTTTGTCCGATCCTGCTTTGCTTTTCATCTTCTTTTCTTCTTGGCTCGGCAAACATTCATACCTCGGCTCTGTCGGGTCAACACGCTATTTCAGCATCTCTTGAAGATAGTGTGCCCGTGCCTGACATGATGCTGCATTTTCTCGAACAAGCAGGGCAGCATCAAGCCGAGCTGAAGAAAAAAGATGATGAGCTTGCCCTCCTCCAAACCAAGAATGACGAGATTGCCAAGCTAAAGGAAGAAATGAAGAAGATGAAGGCACAACACCAAACCGAGCTTGAAAAGGCTGGCCAGGACTACACCGAAGAGCGCGAGCACCTCAACATCCAAATTGCTAAGGACCGCGAACTTCTCCAGGAGGCCGACGTCAAAGTTGAGTCGGCGAACACTGAACTGGTGCAGCTCCGCCAAAGACGCGATAATTGCATCAATGAATTGACCCGGATCCACAGCCACATTTCACGTAAGTTCCTTTCCCTTATCCGACATACTTCTCCGGATTACATCATATGTCTTTTCTTCAGCTTCTTCCTTTGCCTTGTTTTCAGGCCACTTTCCAGAAGGTACTTCTATTGCGAGCGCTGCTATTGCCAATTTCCGCCAAGAGAGGGGTACTCCCGTCGCTCCTGACGGTGAGAGCATTCCCCTTTACATGGAGGACCTATTGGTCAGCCTGTCCTCTCGCGTGGAAATCATCAAGAACTACGGCAAGGATCTCCTCGACATTTCTGTCCGAGTCTTCAACACGTTCTGGCCCGGCGAGAGCTCTCCGAAGAGAATTGCACTTCTTGCTGAAAAACTGACGGAGATCGAGACCCAGCTTGACCTTTGGAGGGAGTCCACTGGACGTGCTGCAGCTGAGACCGTTCTTCACCACGTACTCACGTGGTATGAGAAGATCGATCTCAGCCTCCTGACGCGCCTGCGCACCGGATCCAAGTGGACCAATGACCCGGAATGGGTAGCTCGCCGCCAGGCTTGCGCCCATAGCCTCATTGAATATGCTCCCATTCATGAGTGGACTGAGGGTCCGAGCTTCCTGGAAGCCGCTGGCGACAAAGAGGTCGAGAATGTTGAAGATGATTCAGACGAGGATGGAGAGGACGATGCCTCGGATATCAAAGAAGGCGAAGATGACGCCGAACTTCCTCCTCCTGCTGCCCCTTAAGTAAAAGCACTTGAACACTTATCAGATCCCCGGAATGCCGGGTGGAAATGTGCCTCGTACTTATGTAATATTTTGCTACTAAGTTTGTATTCCGGATCAAGTTGGGCGTAGTCCCCGAGTTTCACTTTCTTGTTCGTCCAATCTTCTGGCTCGGTTCGTGTCTACCTTGATTCGGTTTTACGAATCCGAGCTTCAAATTGTCTTAACAATACTAGGAAACTTTTAGACTTAGCTCAAAAATAAAGCTGCATAATGACTTGAAAATAAATACAGGGTTAGTTCAAAAAACAAACGTTGGCTCGAATAAATTCTTTTCTTTAGTCGCTTTTCATGTGCTACACAATTCCAAACTTGTTCTCTTGCTTGCCATGAAGCCAATTCTTGTTGGACAGCAGCAATTCGAAGAGTTGGGTTTTTGGTGCTCACACATTACTAATCCGAGTTAAGTAGAACAACTTATTCCATCTAACGCACAAGAGACAACAACAAAGATTATTAAGGTAGTCCCCAAGTTACTGCTCGAGGTGCTAACATTTCATTGACAAGCTCATTGCCGACATACATACCGACATATGAGACGACTCGGATACATACACTTCTTAGCTAAGTGTAGAAAGGACGAAGTAGTGCTACATTCCATGGTCGCTTAGATTCCTCTCCGGACCTGTCCGCCTTGTTCTTTTCCTGTGGCTTTGCATCTATAAGATAATAAGAATCATTGTGCAATGCTTTGCTCACAATGAATGGCCCTTCCCATGGGGGGGATAATTTATGAATGCCAGTAGTACGTTGTACCAACTGGAGCACCAGATCGCCTTCCCGAAAGACTCGGGGGCACACTTTCCAGCTATGATAGCGTCGGAGATTTTGCTGATATATGGCGGATCTAGACAGTGACAGTTCTCTTGCTTCTTCTAGCATATCAACATCATTTTGCCGGGCTTCTTGCACGTCGGCTTCTGTGTATTGGGTGACCCTAGGCGAATCATGTTCTATGTCGGCTGGTAATACAGCTTCTGCCCCATATACCAGAAAAAACGGCGTATAGCCTGTTGATCGATTCGGAGTTGTTCTTAAACTCCACAGTACCGCCGGTAGTTCTTCTATCCAGCACCCCGCTGATCTTTGCAGCAGCTCAATGAGCTGGGGTTTTATCCCGGATAATACTAATCCGTTGGATCTTTCCACTTGTCCGTTCGATGTGGGGTGGGCTACCGAGGCAACGTCGAGTCGGATCTTCTTGTCTCGGCAGAAGCGCGCAAATGCCCCTTCTACAAAATTTGTTCCGTTATCAGTTATGATATTGTGTGGATAACCGTATCTCAAGATTATATCCTTGAGAAACGTTACGGCCGTAGTCCCATCACATTTCCTTATAGGCTTCACTTCAATCCATTTTGTAAACTTATCCACCATGACCAAAATGTGAGTCATGTTTCCCCTTGCTAGTTTGAACGGCCCAACCATATCCAAGCACCATACGGAAATGGCCACGTAATTGGTATGGTCTTGAGTTCCGACATTGGCATATGTGTCTTGGTAGCGTACCTCTGACAACCATTGCATTTTCTCACCAGATCTTCTACTTGTTCTAAGGCACTTGGCCAGTAGAATCCATGCCGGAACGCTTTTGCCACCAAGGCTCGGGATGAGGCATGATGCCCGCACTCTCCTTGGTGTATATCTCGGAGGATGTTGAGCCCTTCTTCCGGGTCAACACATCGCTGGAGGACATTGGTTACACTCCGTTTGTACAACTCGGAATTGATAATTGTGTATGCTTTCGCTCTCCTCTGAGTTTGCCTGGCTAAAACCTCCTTAGTGGGTAACATTCCATCTTTCAGGAATTGGAATATAGGCCGTGCCCAAGCTGGTATTGCTCGTGCAGGGAACACGCACTCATCAATTTGCATCTGATCCACCGGCATAACTTCAGCCGGATCACACTGAGCAGTCCCCGGGTCCAGCGAGGTAGTCCCCGGGTTTGCTGAGGCAGTCCCCGGGTTTGCTGATGCAGTCCCCGGGTTTCGCGCACTACCTCCCATGTCAATGTCCATGGGCTCAGTTCCGGATTCCGTATCTTCCGGGACATAGATCGAGTTGGTTCCTGGGGTCGGCCTGATAGATGGTTTTCTGAGGTGTTCCAATGCCACACCCGGTGGAATTGCCTGTCGGGTTGATCTGAGCTTCGATAGTATGTCGGCAGCCTCGTTTTCCACCCGGGGTACATGGTGAAATTCGCATCCCTCAAAGTAACCAGATATCTTCTGCACATGAAATCTGTACAGTGCCATGTTTGGATCTAGGGCGTCCCACACTCCAGACACTTGCTGCACCACAAAATCCGAGTCGCCAAAGCATATGATCCGACGTATCCCAATCTCTTTTGCCACTTTGAGCCCATGCACAAGTGCTTCATATTCTGCAACATTGTTTGATGCCGCGAAATGGATCTGCAACACGTATTTTAGCTGGTCCTTTTTTGGCGAGGTAAGCACAACTCCGGCGCCTAGTCCGGTTTTTGTTTTTGACCCGTCAAAGTGCATCCTCTAGTAGTTCGGATCTGGTGGTGGTGGTTCGTATTGTACCTCGGCCCAATCTACGAAAAAGTCCGCCACAGCCTGAGACTTTATTGCTTCTCTTCTATCATATTGTGGCGCATAAGGAGCTAGTTCAATTGCCCATTTTGCGATTCGACCACTCGCATCCTTGTTACCCATTATCTCGGATATGGGAGCTTCACATATTACTTTGATGGGGTGCTCCTCAAAGTAATGCTTTAACTTCTTTGCCGCCATATAGACGCCATATGCCACCTTTTGAAAGTGCGGGTAGTTCTGTTTTGAGGTAGATAATACCTCGCTCAAGTAATACACTGGCCTCTGCACCGACTTACCCTCTTCGTCGTGCTCTACTACAATCACTGCACGTACAACTCGGTTGGTTGCGGCTATGTAGAGCAACATTGGCTCCTTTGATAGAGGAGAGGCTAACACTGGGGCAGTGGCCAACATCTTTTTTAGGTGGGCAAAGGCTTCATCGGCCTGTGGCGTCCAAACAAACTTATCCGACTTCTTCATGAGTTGGTAGAGAGGCAGTGCCTTTTCTCCCAACCGACATACAAACCGACTCAACGATGCCAGGCACCCAGTGAACTTCTGGACATCGTTAAGACACTTCGGCAGCTCCATTCATTCAATGGCCTGGATCTTAGTTGGATTAACTTCGATACCTCGGCTGGAGACGAGAAATCCGAGTAATTTCCCAGCCGGGACACCGAAGGTACATTTTTCCGGGTTAAGCTTCATTCAGAACCTTCTCAAGTTCGCGAATGTCTGCCTGATGTCGTCAATGAGCGTTTTGCTTTCCTTGGTCTTGATAACCACATCATCCACGTATACTTGTACGTTTTGACCTAATTGGTCGTGCAAGCATTTTTGCATACATCTTTGGTACGTTGCACCTGCATTTCGTAAACCAAACGGCATAGTGCGATAGCAATAAGCCTCGTACGTGGTGATGAATGCGGTCTTTATTTGATCATCCGGATTCAGAGGTATCTGGTGGAAACCAGAATATGCATCGATGAATGACAACAGTTCACATCCCGCGGTTGAGTCTATGACCTGATCTATCCTCGGCAGTGGAAATGGATCTTTTGGACACGCCTTGTTCAGGTTCGTGTAATCGATACACATACGCCAAACTGCTGCCACGTTCGGATCATCCTTTTTCTTTTCTACCAGCACCGGATTAGAGAGCCAATCTGGATACAGTACTTCCATGATAAATCATGCTGCTAGCAACCGAGCTATTTCATCTCCAATGAATTTTCTCCTATCCTTGGCGAAGCGGCGGAGAGGTTGCTTCACCAGCCTTGCTCCGGGTCTCACGTTCAAAGAGTGCTCGACCAACTCCCTCGGAACACCTTGCAAGTCCTATGTGGACCAAGAAAAAATGTCCCGATTCTCACGGAGGAAGCTGACGAGCTCGCTTTCCTATTTATCAATTAACCCGGCACCAATTGTTACGGTGCGCTCCAGGAACATGTCATCAACTGGAACCTTCTTGGTATCTTTCGCGGCTTGGAAAGAGACAGATCCATGCGGGTTACTCAGCGCCGGCATATACTGCTGCGCGGACTGAGCCAAAGCCGCTACCTCTTGAATTTTCCTTTTCTCCTGCGCGATCACAGGCGATTCGGCTAAGTTAGACCCGGCTGAGGCACACTCAATGGAACATCGGAAATCTCCTGCAATGGTAATCACTCCATTTGGCCCAGGCAACTTCATCTTCAGATAAGTGATGTGGCAGCTTGCCATGAATTTGTTCAATGATGGCCTACCGAGTAATGCGTGATACGCACTTTCCAAGTTCACCACCTCGAATTCCAGATTCTCAGTTCGGCAATTATCTCTCGTGCCGAACAATACGTCGACCCGGACCTTGCCTATGGGCTCACAAGAAATGCATGGTACAATACCATGGAAAGTTGTCCTTGTAGCCTGGAGCATGTTCTCTGAGATACCCAACTTGCGCATTGTATCCGCATACATAATGTTGATGCTACCACCATTGTCAATCAGTACCTTGGAGAACCTCACATTAATGTTAGGCCCAATGAATGTCGGGTCCAGGACTAACGCATACGAGCTAGGGCTTGGCATAACCTTGGGATGATCCTTTATGATCCAGGTGATTTCTTGGTCTGGCCAAGGCATGTACCTCGTTACTGCCGGCATCACTGCATTCACCTCCATATGCCTACGCTGCAGGCTTTTTCTGTCAGTTTCCTCTGTGGTGAACACGCAATAGCTCTGATGGTGCTCCCTGTACTCGTTTCTCCCCTCATTTCCGGAGTACCTCTGATCCGGCTGAGGTTGGTTTTCCACTTGATGCACCGTGTCCCTTCTCTCAATGTTATCATACCTCGGCGGAGGAGGAGGCAACATTAGCTGTTGCGTGTTTGCTCCGGAGAGCAGTTGCTGCCGGGGTAACTCCTGCCGAGGCTGATCATTCCGGGGTGCCTGAGCATTCCCCGAACCACCTTGTTCAATCTTGCGCATCCACTCACATTGCCTCGTCGTATGACCCGCTGGGTTACTCGGGTTCGGTGTGTGAAACTTACACGGCTGGTCCAACATCGACTCATAGGTATACCTCGGGCGGTCTTTCTTCTCTTGCCACTGTCTCTTTTGCTCCGGTGTCCATGTTTTCTTGCCATCATTTCTTGGAGTCCATTGCCCTGCAGTTTTCTGGCGCTGATTGCTCCCTGCTCCGCGTTGATCTTGATTCATAGCCGCAACTTGTTGCGAACCATAGCGATGATCCGGTCTATCGTCTCTTCTTTTTCCTCTGTAGTCATTCCTCTGAGATGACCCGGCTCCATCCCTCTGATAGTATTCCTCGTTTGACTCGTTTGAAGCGAGCCTAGGTTGAGTCAGATCACCCAAAGCATACGAATCGGCAATCTGGATAATTTCTGCCAACGTAATTGGCATTTTCCTTTGCAACTTCATCCACAGCTCACTGCCATATCTGCACCCTTGCGCAAACCACACTATGGCCTGTGACTCTATGACACCCTCACACGAGTTTCTCACGGTACACCACCAGGTCAAGAATTCTCGGTCTGTCTCATTAGGTCTTTGCTTACACATTACTAGGGTCTGCGGCCTATTTGGCCTCTGATATGTACTTGAGAAATTGCTAATAAACATTTCCTCAAAGTCTATCCAGCAGTTGATGCTTCCTGGTGGTAAATTGTTCAGCCATACTCTCGCAGGCCCTTCCAACATCTGGGGTACGTATCGTATAGCCCATCTCAAGTTGCCAGTGGCAATTTTCACAGCCGTAGCATAGTTATCAGCCAATCCTCCGGCTTGGTACTGCCGTCATACATCTTCGTGCCCCTAGGCAACTGAAAGTTGGGTACCGGTGGCTCCTTCATGATCCGGGGTCCAAAGCACGCTGGACCCGGTGGACCTTGACATTCGATCTGTTCCGACCTATACAGGCGATCCAGTTTTAATCTGGCGTCATCCGGCATCAAGTCCCTGCTTCCCAACCTTGACCCTATCACATGATAGTCCGGTCTTGGGTACCCCGCGTTCACCATCTCCGAATCACCATCGTTGTATCGGTTTTGCTCTTGTGGCGCACCTCTCTGTCGCATACCTCGGCCGGCACTTTGCTCTTGCCTTCGTATATTCCGCTGCTGCAGTTGCCCTGCTCCTGCCGAGTTTCGCTGTCTGGCACTGCCGTTGGCAGCGTTCCCTTGACCGGCATTGCCTTGGTCGTGGTTACCTCGGCCAGCTTCACCTCGGCTCACACTTCGTCGATCATCATTTTTCTGTGCTTCTTTTCCTTTTCCTGCCCGCGTCGGGTCGTACGGGACGATCTGTTTGTTCCGTCTAGCCGAGGTTACTATCTCTTCTCTCCTTGGACCTCCATGAGGAGACGATGCGGCTCCAGCGGATTTCTCCGGGTTACCCATCGCCGAATGGACGATTCTGGAAGCTCCATCTCTCTCCGGATTAGCTCTGAGTAGCTCTTCGTTCTATCTGTTCGCAATCCGAACTAGCTCGTTAACCCTATCTTGTTGTCTTTGACGGGCCTCACCCATCAGACCCTCTAACTCGGATGCAGCCGCATCCGCCGCTCTGAGGTTCTTTGCCGGGGTACTATACCTCGGACAAACAGTTCTCTGACTCCTCAATCCTAGTATCACCTTCTCTATTCATCTCACTCATGAGATTTCTCCCTTTTACTTTTACCATGTCAACTTTGTTTGCTTTTGCATACTCACACAGCGTCATGTTCAACGACTGCTGAGCCGCGGCTATTTTCTTTGTGCCTTCCAGTATCTTTTGCCTAGTTTCCTCCAGCTCAGCCTATGCCCGAGTCGGATCTACTGCTGCTACTACAGGGTTTGCCAAGCTATCCATCGCCTCTCTCAGCACATTTTCTGGCCTCTCTAGTGGAGGACTGTAACACCCTCGGAATCGGCCCTATGCAAGTTTTAGCGATTCCCGCCAAACCCGCATAGAAACGATTCAAAGGTGCCCACCAGGCACTTGCGTGCGGGTGGAAAACGAAGTAATATCATTACACAATAGTCCACGATGGAACCCACAGAACAGATATATATACAACAGCGACTCACTGAGTCAAGAATACAGATATAATATACAAAGATCCAAATCACCTTGAAAATGATAGAGCGTCCGACTACGGACAAGATGCAAATGGGGCTAAGAGCCCTGAAGAATAACCAATGGCGTCCATAACCCTGCCCAGGCCAAGCCGGAAGGGTAACCCTGCTAACGACGTCGATCTCAAAACCTGCTTAAACAAAGGGGTGCCGACAAAGGGCAAAGGAAACAGAGAGAGCGGTCAGTACTGAGGCCAGTACACGGTGAGGCTAGAATTCGGCGGTCCTCGCCTACATAGGTATGGTGGACTGAAGCGGCAGCACAGCATGCACTAAACAACCTATAGAGACTCGATATAACTGTCGGCTATCAGAGAGGGATAAGAAAGACCTATTCAAAACCAACCTGATTCTATCACCACACATACCCATCCTGGTATTTCCCCCTCGAGACCAAACGAGGAAGTCAACCAAGGAACTCACACAGTTGGCAGTTTTATTCATTCCGTTATAGTTGCGGCAATTACTAGTCAAATATAGATAGCATGAGTCGTCCTGATATAATAAGCAGTGGGCAGTTTTAGTTAACCATTCCGTTGTAGTGAAGCTGATTACTATTCATCTCGGATACAGGTCAAATTATAACAGTAAACTTTAGTTATAGTTGTCTATGATCGAGAACTGTGCTCCAAGTCGTCCATAACCGCGGACACGGCTTTTCGAAAAGATTTAACCCTGCAGGGGTGCACCAAAGTATCCACACGCACTTCGAGCCTTTTTGCCAGATCAGTTAACATACACCCATCGGTATGTCGGCGGGGCCTAAGTCATGACGTTTCCCAGACCCAAAGCAAGTACATGGGGGCCACCCCACTAAGCTACCCGCAACGAAGTCGGCCGGTCTCCGAGACGGACTCAGGGTTTGCGTCAGTGGCTGTAAATGACTAGGAACCCGAAAGTGTGACTGGGCTTGTCGATACCGCAAAAACACTCCGCTTCCCTAAACAGTACAGGTGCAGTACATCGCACAATTTAAATTAAGCAGTAAAGCATGGCATAAGTACAGAATAGTAATAAAGCCCCAAACTACTTTGTGGCCCCCAGTACAATACTTTGAAATCAGGTACTAATCGATGGGGGTGCCCACACACCCCACATGTGGTTAGCGCGCTCGATCTCGGAACAGGTGTCAAGAACTCGGGGTCCTACGGGACACCAGTGAGCGGTTGGAAACCAAATATTGTCTATCACCCACCGGTGCCTCTGCATTTACCTACTTCAATTTTAGTTATTAAACAGTAATTAAAGCCATGATCATCTCCAACTTTAAACCTGCGGCAATACTCCAACAACTGTGGTACTTGACGACACGCCACAGCACTTGAGCAAGCGACTACGACGCGCAAGTCCAACTATCTACCAATCAACAAGTAATAGGATGTGTCCAAGGCAATATAAGGCTGCAAGGGATATCACGGGTACGAAAACTAGAGCATCGCAACACAGATAGCAATAGATCAACAAGAGGGAATAAAAAACTATAAAAGTAAGATAGGTAGAAAGGGGGAGATGCTCGCCTGAAAACATTGCTGAAGGTTCATCCAAGATCGGGTCGACACTCGCATCAACTCATCGTCCTAATCCGTGAAGAAGCAAAGCACTAGAAGAAACACCGGATGCACTATTTAATACTACGGCAAAAGATCGGGCATGATGCATGTATGATGTATGACATGGCAAGGATATGATGCAATTAGGCCATATTAAGCGGAACCGGGGCCCCGACGATTAATTGAGTGGTTCAAGTTATTTAGAACCCCGCAAATTAAATGTTGTATTAACAGGGCGAAACATGGCATCGGTTCGCTACACAAATTTAAATGGAGTCCGGAATAAGACAAAGGTATTCCGCATATCGACTCCATATTCAATTATGAGATGAATTGGCATAATGCCCCAAACCACAAACAAGTATGCATGCATGAACAATTTAATATGCATCAGTTGATAATGTCATATTATAAAATTAATGGGGGTATCGGATAGGGAATCACATTAGGGTTCGGCGATCTTGGGCTCCGAGAGGTTCGGGGTCGGGTCTCAGGGTCCGGATCTGGGGTTCGGCAGGGGAAACGATGAAGTTCAGACTCGCGATGGCGAACTTGAGTAGATCGGGTACCGGGGTCTTCGGATCTAGGAAGCAGATCTTGTCGCACGGGCGTCCATGCCTCCGGGAAGGAGAACTTGTCGTTCAGGGTCTCGATGTCCGGGGTGAAGTACTAGGCGTCCTTGAGGAAGTACTCCACGCATCTATGGATCGGTCCTCGGGGTCGAAGAACTTGGTGAGCCAGGGTTCGCTCTTTGGACTCGGGGAGAAGAGCTCGGTGTTCGCGTCGAAGGTCTTGTCGACGGATCCTCGATTTGTGCGTCTCCTCGAGGCGAACTTGTCGATGTGCCGGATCGGAGATCTTGTCGGGGGTCTTGGAATGGTACTCCGATGGTGCTTCGGGTTTGGTCTTCGATTTCCGACGAGATCGGTTCGCAGCTGGGATCGAGGTCTTGGTGTCTGCGAGGAGGACTTGGTGTCCCATGGTGAAGATATTGATATCGGACCGTCCTTGTTGGGCATTCTTCAGATCACCTCGCCACTTGTCGATCCTGTTGATGTTGTGCATCGGAACCTTTGTTCACTTGTCAATCTTGGAAAGGTACTTGGTCTCCGTCTTCTGCACCTTAGTCGTGGATGACAGGAAACGGAACGGAGCAACCGCGCAAGCGGGGCGGCCAAGGTGTGCCCAGAGAGGACGCTAGGCACTTGAAGACGAGCCAGGGACGACGCACTGCAGGAAACAGGCTCGAGGGAAAGGGCGCGCAGGCGGACAAGGCGGGGTGCTGTCGCACGGTTCCTGCGGACGGAAGACGGCGAGGGCGCGGCCAAAGGGGCGGTCGGGGTCGCGGCCGCGAGCGCCGGAGGTGCGGGCGACGAGGCGCTGGCCGAAAGAGACATCAGCAGGGAAGTCTCGACGCGGGACGGAGCTCTGCACGGGGAGGAGGTCGACGCCGATGATGGCCAGGTGGCCGCGGGAGGAGGACGCAGGCGACGGTTGCGGCTCGGAGAGGCGGAACACGCGGGGACCCGAGGGGGCGCCGGCGGCGGCTCGAGCAGACAGGAGGAGGTCAGAGCAAGCGCGGGCTCGTGGCTGGGAGGAAGGCGCACTGGGAGCCGGTGGAGGAGGCGACGGAGAGCCCCGCTGGCGACGACGGCTACGAGGAGGCGGTGGAGCACCGCGAGAGGGGTGGCCTGAGCGGAGGCGGACGCTCGCGATAGGAGGCCTCGGGTCCGGCGAGGCGGAGGCGGGCGAGGACGGGGTAGGCAGAGAAGGGAGAGGCGGAAGGGGGGCGGGGCGGCCCGACGGCGGCCGGCGGGGGGGGGGGGGGAAGGCCGGGTGGAGGAGGCCGGCCGGCGACCTCGCTCGCGGGTGGAGGCAGAGACGGAGGGGAGGCGGGGGTTGCATCGAGGGGATCGATCGGGGAGTGGTGCCTGCGGGTGGGGCTGAGAGGGACAGGGCAGGTGGTGGGGCCAGCAGTGGTGGGCGGGTCGGGCGGCCAGGGGAGTGGGGGCTGTGGGCCAGGTGGGCCAGCGGTGGGGTGGTTCTCAGGTGGCAGGGAGTTGGGGCAGGTGGCGGGCTATGAGTGGATGGGGTGGAGGAAGTGGTGAGGTGGCGCGAGGTGATAGGGTGGGGTGAGGTGGTTGGGGATGGGTAGGATAGGGTGGGTAGGAAAAGGTCTGGGTAGCTCTGGTTTTTGTACTGGGGTGGCCGACTGGGTCGGACCGGCCCGGTACGGCTGCCCCTAAAAATAAAATAAATATTTTAATATTAAACGGGGCTTTTGAAACCCGTTGGTAGACAAAGCAAAATATTCCGGAGACCCGGGTTTTGTGTTTGAATAAAGACGGGGCGTTCCGAAGACAAAAATAGATTTTTTGAAGATAGTTTTATGCAAACAAAATGCAAGATGACATGACGATGCTCAAATGCAATGTGGCATGATGACATGAGCATGCGGTCATGATGATGCAATGCACAAAATAACGCGATTTTCTAGTAGTGGTTTTTGCGGGATGCCACAAGGACCTCTAGCTTTCCTTGGTGCCTTAGGCGTTACCTCCGGATCTGGCACCGGATCCTTGTTTGCGCCTGCACCAGGCGTGGTCATCATCACCTCCGCATGGTCCGGGGAGCGAACGATACGCGCCCCGCGAGCCACAGTGAGGGGTGGTTCCCCTGCTTCGACGATGCGGCGCGGATGAGCGCACGTTACGTCCATGACAACGTAGACCTTGTGCGCGCCGAGCTTGACGAAGAGGCCGTTGCGCGGAAGCGGGCATGTGCCGAAGCAGCCTGTGTTGTCGCTGACGAAGTCCAGCGCTCCAAAGCGCTGAACGAGCCCGGAGACGACGCGTTCACCGGTGGCGATGAAGTTTCCCGTCCAGATCTTGACCCCCGCTAGCGCCGCTAGCCCCACGGTGGGTGCCAACTATCGTGGTGGTGTCACGGCAGATGCCATGGATAGGCTAAAGGTGGGGACTAATACACGCTAGGGGAATCCAGGGAGGGATAGTGAAGTGATTCTCGACACTGAAGTTTGAATTGCTTTCCTTTCAAGATTACAAGCGCTCCTAGAGCTGTATTGGCGAGAGGAGGAAGAAGAGGCTCTCTTACTCTCACCCGCAGTTCACACCTAAAACCTTAGCCAAATCTGTATCGAGGAAAACCCAACCCCCTCTAGTGAAACCCTAGCCCCTCCTTATATAGAGGGGGCTTGGTCTCTGCCTAGGGCATACGTGGAGGCATATTCCTAAGAATATGCCTCCTCTCAAAGTGGTAAGCCGACCGGGGTGCTTTTCCCCCATGTCACACATGCTTTTGCTACGTGATCCTCTGCGGCGCCCGCGTCAGCCAACATAGGCGTCGTCACCCTTGTCGGCCATGACCCGGTGGTCCTGCCCTTGTCTGCTTCGCTCATGCAGTGCGTACAGGGCCTTCTTTTTGACCAGCGAGATTCCTTCCTTCTCCTAGAAGCTAAACGGGACCCAGATCATAGTAGATCCGGCTATACCTGTTCTGCATACAAGTTAGACAAGCACCTCCGACTTACTCCTTAAGTCGGCTGAGACAATGTTAGGCGGCCCCCCTGGTCCGGGTTAATCCGTGATCCGGCCTGCCTTGAGGTGACCCGGCCAGCATCCGCTTTGACCTTGCCGAACCTCGGCTAACTCGGCCTTTATACCCTGGAGTGACCCTACCTGGGGGTATCCCCCCAACAGATACGTAAGGGGTGCCAACAACTTTATAGTCACTGTAAGTGCTAACACACCTCCGTCTACCAACAAGTAGCTCCCTCCATGAAGTCCCCATGAGAGGCAAATATTGAGAGGTCGACTTCTCTCAACATCAACATGAAGACAATCTAACACATGGTCATAGCGATGAATATCATAATAAACTTTATCTTATTTCAATCTCATACTAGGGTTTTTCCATCTCCCCAAGAACTAATGATCTACTCAGACATGGAGGCAATCAACATCATGGAAATAACAATGGAATCTATCATAGATGAATAGTACTTGTATAAATCCACAATGAGTACAAAAATTACAACAAGATCTAGACAAGATGTAGATGGGATGTATGGAGATGGTGGTGATGTAGCGGTGGATGATGAAGATCGATGCCTTAGCCTCCCAAATCTACGCAGGGCGAAGATGGATCCCCGGTGGATGAGTTCCCCCTCCATATGCCTTCCGGAGGTGAGGTTTCGGTGATTGCTGGGTGTTCTGTATGTCGTCTCCCTGATCCAGTTGCATGGGGTGAAACTATTTGAGGAGGCGGTGGTGGCGGCAACTATACGGTGGGAACTATACGGCCAGGAAATTTATTCTCGTTGTATAGTTGGTCATTAAACCATCTGTCTCCCTTGATTTCTTCGGGTTTTATTCTAGTATTATTTATATGTCCCAAATAAGCGATTTGCGTTGTTTTTGGCTCCTTTTCTCCTTAGTACAACTGCTTCAAGGATTGTGTCCATTGTATCCATCATCTGTCCTGATCCTGGTGAAAACAGACATAAAATGTGTGCGAGAGTGCCGTAAAATACCAAGATCCTACATTTACAATGCAAAACATGATGCAAATATGCACTCATCAACTTCCCCAAGCTTAGACTCTTGCTTGTCCCGAGCGAGTTTAGCTTAATGGATGTGATCCTCATATTCATGAAGCTGAGTTGATAAAATAAATAAGGCGGTTGCAGCATGTGTTTGTCATATACTATACATAGGAATAAGTTCATGAATAGTACCTTACTCGAACCATCTGAATAGTATTAGTAGGCTTCCACACCTTAGTGATCAACAATTCATGAAAGATGAATCTCAACATAATGTAAAAGTACCTGGTTCAACCGAATGAGTTAGCGAGGTAGTCCCAAGTGTTTTAGTATTCACATATTCCCTTGGGATTCAAAATCTCAAAAGTGTCTCTTTGTCATACTACAATATAGTGGTGTATGCCTATTTGCTCTTTGCACATTCGCTCTTTTTTCTTCTTTCTTTTCTTCTCTTTTGTTTATATGCTCACACTTTTGTTTAAGTGCTATGCAAAGGAGCTAGCCATACATTCTACTTCATGTAGGAATTCAAAGTTTAACTATCTCAATTATCAAATTCCAATTGTATATGAAGCATTCTTATGACTTGAAGATTCTACCTCGACTTGTTCTCACTCTATTTTTGATAGCACTCTTTATTTTCCTTTGTTCAAGGTTTTCTTTTTCAACTCAACAGGTTAGATAATTTTTCTTTCTTATTAAATCAAACCATGTACTTACAACATATTGACCAAATTATCTTTGTATGTTCCATTAATACCAATGGTGTGGAAGACTATTATTTCTATCATCAAGTGCAAGTAAAATTATACTCAAGCAATTCATATATCCAAAAAGACAAACACAAACTCAAAATTGCTCCATATATAAAAATAAACTCGGAATTTCATAAAAGAGAACCGACTATTCCTGAAGGGAATTCTAATGATGCAAACTATATTTCTAGTTTGAACTAATGCGAAAATAGTAATAAAAACTTATAAGATAGGTTACAAGGTCTTAAAGATCTCCCCAAGCTTGGAATCAAGCCAGGCGGGATCAAATAATCCCTTGCGATTATTTGATACCATGATTATTGTAGATCACTGTGGCGCCATGGCATGTAACATTGTGGTGCGTAGCTTCTTATTGGTATCCTCTAGAGCAGTGATGCAGCTGTAGCACTTGCGCAAATCAGATTGCAGCGTGTCCACTCTATCTGCGAGCTTAATCACCTATGGGAGGAGATCATCCTTCTTCTCTATCTCCTTGAGACGGTGGAGTACTTGGACACGATGAAGTAGTTCCTGCTTCTAATATATCTCCAGTGCTTGCGCGTGATCCTTGGTCTTGGGAATAGCTTCCTCTTCCTCATCCATGATTGATGGATCGGGGAAGTGGAAACCGTTCTTCCACTCTTCTGGAGGCTTCACCCTCATATGAGCACCAATAGTAGGCTTCAACAGTGGCACTGTCGCTCCATTGCTAGCACCTGCACCAATATTAGGAATTTCCTTACGCTTGTGCGGCCTGGGGTCCGTGGTGATGAACTTGACAGTCTCCACATGCCCTTTTCCATGTGGCTTGCGACCTTCTCTCTCTTCTTGGGCTCTCTTCACCGCTGCCTAGTTGATCTCAGGTGGATCATAGACATCACGGAAGATGTAGATGTCACTCCAATCTTTGTTGGAATCGTTGTTGTAGAAGCTTGGCTTGATGTACTCCTTGTACCTCGGGCTAAACCTCTCCACTTCCTCGTCGTCGTCCTCCATGGATGGGCTGGTAGAGCGGTCCTTGGAAGGAGCGACGAGACCCAAGGGGGAAGGAGCGATGAGACCCAATGGTTTTCCATGGCCTGGGGTGAGATAGCACATTTAATTTCTAGATTGGTTCCTGGAGATTATGATTAGAGAGAGACAATGGTAGTATATAAAGGGGGTTAGAGGTCGGTAAAACTCACGAGAAACACCAAATTGTCGCCCAAGAAATAAATCTTAACGAAACAGGGAAAGAAAACACGGATTTGGAAGAGTCCTGCCACGTAACGACCAACTATACGGGCATGGACCGTATAGCTCCGGCCGTATAGTTGGTTACGGGTAGATATTTCCAGATATCTCGAGTCCAGGTCGATTAAATCATGACTCGGAACCGACAATAACGTTTTTTTGGATGAATAGAAACGAAAAGGCAAACGAAAAGTGTCTGGTAGTTTAACGACCAATTATACGGCCGAAATTTTAGCTCTGGTCGTATAGTTGTGACCGTATAGATACAGACACCAAAAATCAAAAGTGTCTGAGAGTTCAACGACCAACTATACGGCCAGAATTTTAGCTCCGGTTGTATAGTTGCGACCGTATAGATATAGGCACCAAAAATCGAAAGTATCTGAGAGTTCAATGACCAACTATACGGCCGAAATTTTAGCTCCGGTCGTATAGTTGCGACCGTATAGGCTCAGATATCGAAAACAATTTCACGATGATGATATAGAGAGTTTAACGACCAACTATACGGCAGAAGCTTCTTTTCCGGCCGTATAGTTCTGCCCGTATAGTTGGTAAAAACCCTCAAAAACTTCAGAAAAACACAAGGAATTCAAAGGCAGAAATTTAAGGAGTAAAATCTGTGAAAACATATCACTTATTGGAGTAAGAACATTTACCTTGATCTTACCGTTTACTTATTCAGGGATGAAAAACTCCTCCAACAACAAAGACTTCTTCTCTTTTGAAGGAATTGACCTTAGCTCATTGAATAATTCTTGTAAACAAAAATCACCAGGGCTAAAGTTCCTCTCAATAAGATTGGTGTCTTGCTGGGCAAACATGGACACTGCATTCAACATATTTATTTCCTGCCTCTGCATAATCTGCAACTCAAATTCTTGAAGTAGAAGAATCCAACGGATCAATCTTGGCTTATGGTCTTTCCTCTCAAGGAGTTCCTTTAAAACATCACGATTCATATGAACTCTTACTTTTGCATCAACTATATAAGAACGAAATTTATCACAAGAGAAAAATACAGCAAAAAGTTCCTTTTCTTCCTTAGGATAATTCGTTTGAGCACCATTAAGAGTTCTACTAGCATGATGTATAATATTAAATTTGTGACCAATGTGTTGTCCCAGAGTTACTCCTACAACATCATCACTAGCTTCGTATATTAAGTCAAAAGTCATATCCCAGATAGGAGGTTTAATAATAGGAGCACGGGATAAAGCATTCTTGAGTTTATCAAAGGCTATAAGACATTTATCATCAAAATTAAATCTTACTCCCTTTTGTAGGAGGTTAGTCAAAGGTTTAGATATTCCATAGAAATTTCTAATGAACCTTCTATAAAAACCCACATGACCAAGGAAACTTCTTATACCTTTAATATCCCTAGGTTGTGGCATTCTCTCTATGGCCTCAACCTTAGCTCTATCCACTTCAATTCCCTTACCTGATACCTTATGTCCAAGGACTATACCTTCTTTGACCATAAAATGGCACTTCTCCTAGTTTAGAACAAGATTAGTTTCTTCGAAACACTGCAAAACTCTTTTGAGATTATCCAAGCAACTAGTAAACGAAGTTCCATAGATAGAAAAGTCATCCATAAATACTTCCATTATCAGTTCTATAAAATCTGCAAAAATAGCAGTCATGCATCTTTGAAAAGTAGCTGGAGCATTACATAAACCAAAGGTATACGTTGGTAAGCATGTAAACCATAAGGACTAATGAAAGTTGTTTTACTTTGGTCATCTGGATGAACAACAATTTGAGAAAAACCAGAGTATCCATCCAAGTAGCAAAAATGGTTTGCTAACCTTTCTAAAGTTTGATCTTTGAACGATAAAGGATAATGATCTTTCCTAGTTTCTTTATTCAATTTCCTAAAGTCTATGCACATCCTATGCCCAACAATAGTTCTAGTAGGTATCAATTCATTGTTTTCATTAGGAACAACAGTAAAACTGTCCTTCTTAGGTACACAATGAACAGGAATTACCCATTCACTTTCTTTAATAGGATAGATTATACTTGCGTCCAGTAGGCGTACAATTTCTTTCCTTAGCACTTCTTTCATTTCAGGCTTCAATCTTCTATTAAATTCCACAACTGGTTTAGCACCTTCTTCCATGAATATTTGATGTACGGCTATCATGGGACTAATGCCCTTCAAATCATCCATTGAGTACCCAAAGGCCTTGCGATGCTCCTTGAGTATTTTCATGAGTTCTTCTTCTTCTCCTAAAAGTTTAACACTAATAATAACAGGAAATTTATTTGTATCATCTAAAAACTTGTATTTAAGATTATCTGGTAGAGTTTTCAACTCTAGGGGTGGTAATTCCTCGTCCCCTCTCTTTTCTGGCTCTTAAAAAGCCTCATCAATTGGAGGCCCTATAGTGGGAAGTGAATCGAGTTCATCATCTAGTTCTTCTATGGACTTGTCCTCCATGACTATTTATTCATAATTTAAGTCTTCATTTATTTCTTCTTCTTGATTACTAAAGAAAAGAGCTTCCATTTCCTCAATTGTTTTATCTTCCTCTTCTTCTTGTATTTGTGGAGGCCTGTCTTTAAATTTGGAAAAGTGGAATTCCTTTTCCGCTCCCCCAAGCTTAAGAGACACTATCTCCTTTTTAAAATCAACATAGGCACCTATATCACTCAAAAAGTTCCTTCCAAATATAATTGGGCAAAGAGTGCCAGCTGGCATATCAACAACTACAAAATCAATAGGAAAGTTTTTGTTGCCAATTGTGACAGTTGCATCTTCAACTACTACCATTGGAATTCTTAGATTTTTATTGGCTAACATAATTATCATATCAGTATTTTCAATTGTAGACGGTTCTATTTATTCTTTTATTTCTAAATAGAAATCATAAGATATAACATTAACTTTGGTGCCAAAATCACATAAACCATAATGCGAGGTTTCCTTAAATATGCAGGGAAGAATAGGCTTACCCACATCTTTTACCTTTGTCTTACCTTCAACCAATACAGAAGTCTCTTCATCAAGTTCAACTATGTTACATTGAGCATACATAGCCATAATTGCTTCCTTGGTTACCTCTTCATCTTTGGTTTCTTCCAGATGTTCCATGACTTCTGGCATACTTTCCTCTTCTTTCTTTTCCTGTGCTGCTTTGACCTGTTCATATTCAAAAATATGCTTCTGTGCAGTGTTAGGGAAAGGTATCTCATATGTTGGTTTTAGGGAGGCCAGTGTTGCTTTAACTTCTATTTTCTTCTCAGGTTCGAGTGGTGGATCATACTTGACCAACCCCTCTTTTGGATCTTTGATATGTTCTATAAAAGCTTTAACAACTTGCAACACAAGATCTGAATCCAAATAAAGTTCTTTAGATAATTCCTTAACATGGACCTTTTTATTATAGTCATGAATAAAATCATGTTCAATTTCTACGCCTCCTTCACTTCCTAGATCAAAATTCCATGAAACTCTATGATCACGAATTCTATTAAGTAAATCCCAAGCTTTAGTTATAGGAAGATTCATAAAGGCTCCTTCCATGAAAGAGTCTAGTTCAGTTTTATTAGATTCAATTAAACCGCCATAAAAGATATGCAACAAATACCATTCAGGCAAATCATGATGAGGACATAGACATAGTAAATCTTTAAATATGATATAAGCTCTTACTAGTCCTTCATTAGAACGGTTCTTCCAAGTCATTATAAGATGCTTGATTCCAAAATATTTTGATAATGGATAATATTTTGCTAGAAATTCACAAGATAGATTATCCCAAGTAGTAGTGGCTTCTAGGGGTAGAGATCTATACCATGAGAGAGCTGTACTAGTCAAAGTCTGAACTAAAAGTTTAACCCTTACCTCATTAGCAGTATATCCCGTCAATTGAAAAGTGCCACATATATCTTTGAAACATGCATATGCTCATATGGATCAGGATCTTCTTCATCTCCAGTAAATTATTTCTTGTTTAGAATACCAAGTAATAGAGGATTTATTTCAAACCCCCTTGTCTTCTCATTGGAGTTGTCTCTTTTATAAATAGCATAGGGATTCCCAAAGTGGTTGAGTGGGTTAGCACTAGTCATATGATCAAACTCCATCATGTTGGTGGAAACCTGTAACTCAAAACAAAACTTAGCAAGACAAAAATAAATAAGCAAAAACTAAAAGACCTACAACACTTATCTCCACGACAATGGCGCTAGAAAATAGCTTGATGACTGCAAGTGCACAAATCGTTTGTAGCTAGTTTTGAAATAAAGATATCGATCCCACAGGGAGCAGGAGTCTGAAGTCTAATAACTCTTGAAATAAATATTACAATAGAAATGCTAAATAAAGTTCTAAGCAACAAGATAAAATGCAAGTATTGTGTAGAAAGGTGTTTTTGTGTTTTTGGTGTATGAGCAATAATAAGTAAAGTAAAACAACTAAATACAGAAAGTAAGTATCGCGTATGTAAGAGAGATTGGAACTGCAATAGGGGAAAAGCGTTCTCAGGGAGTAGCGGATACACCACTAGCATTATAAGGAGCTAAGGTAAAGATTATTATCATGAACATTCTCAACTATGTATGTGTGGGAGGACTCCGTATTTGGACAAATAGGCAGCAACCACTACTCACATTATCCTCATAACCACAACAGTCAGCAATCGACATCAATCGAATTACTGCGCTATTAAGGGACATAATCCCGTAGGACGTATCCCATGGCATGGATAGTGTTCCGTGAGTTTCCTCGGTTTTCCAAGTTGATACGTAAGGGGTGCCAACAACTTTATAGTCACTATAAGTGCTAACACACCTCCGTTTACCAACAAGTAGTTCCCTCCATGAAGTCCCCATGAGAGGCAAATATTGAGAGGTCGACTTCTCTCAACATCAAGATGAAGATAATCTAACACATGGTCACAGTGATGAATATCATAATAAACTTTATATTATTTCAATCTCATACTAGGGTTTCTCCATCTCCCCAAGAACTAATGATCTACTCAGACATGGAGGCAATCAACATCATGACAATAAGAATGGAATCTATCATAGATGAATAGTACTTGTATAAATCCACAATGAGTATAGAAATTACAACAAGATCTAGACAAGATGTAGATGGGATGGATGGAGATGGTGGTAATGCAGCGGTGGATGATGAAGATCGATGACTTAGCCTCCCGGATCTGCGTAGGGCGAAGATGGATCCCCGGTGGACGAGTTCCCCCTCTGAATGCCTTCTAGAGGTGAGGTTTCGGTGATTTCTAGGTGTTCTGTATGTCGTCTCGCTGATCCAGTTGCACGGGGTGAAACTATTTGAGGAGGCGGCGGCGGCGCCAACTATACGGCGGGAACTATACGGTCGGAAAATTTATTCTTGCCGTATAGTTGGTCGTTAAACCGTCTATCTCCCTTGATTGCTTTGGGTTTTCTTCTGGTATTATTAATATTTCCCAAATAAGCGATTTACATTGTTTTGGCTCCTTTTCTCCTCAGTACAACTGCTTCAAGGATTGTGTCCATTGTATCCATCATTTGTCTTGATCCTGGTGAAAACAGACATAAAATGTGCGCGGGAGCATAGTAAAATACCAAGATCCTACATCTACAATGCAAAATAACAATATAAAACATGATGCAAATATGCACTCATCAGCAACCCACTCAGAAAAGTTAGATCCATCAAGTTTGAGCTTCTCTCCTTCTAACCAATCGTTAACCGAGAAGGTAGCATCAGAGAGAACCATTTCTACATTTATAATTGTAAAAAGGAATTTAGACTAAGTTTATAATTATATGAGTTAAAACAAGAACTCCACTAAAAACTCCTATCCCTAGAAGGGTTTTGGTGATTACACGATCCCTATTTGCTACACCGCCCCTGATCGTTACGTCTGGTGATATAGTTGCAAAGGTGGATGCTAAAACACCGATCACATCATTCATGCGACTCATGCTCGATCTTTCGATCATCCGTGTTCCGAGGCCATGTCTACACATGCTAGTCTCGCCAACTCAACCTTATTGTATCCGTTGTGCAACATGCCTTACACCCACCGTATGCGAACGTAGATATGTCTGACACCCGATCGTCACGGTTTGCCTCATAACAAGGAACTTTTTTGGTGGTGCACACTAAGTGAGAACACTTTCATTGGTATTTCATTTAGGGATCATCTTATTAGGCTATCGTCGAGTATCTAATACTAGCACAATAAGATGCACAAACAATAAACATTGAATGTAAGTGTGATGTGATATGATCTTCACACTGTAATCTCCATCCCGCGTCTCTAGATTCTAGAGCCATGGTTCCGGTGCCGTAGGCACTAGGGTACCGGTGCCTCTGGCATGGTATTCCATCATCACCATGACTGTTACTACTACTTAGAAACATAAAGTAAACTACTTTACCTTGACTACTACCATATCACACCACATCGCCCCTGCAAAACAAAGTTAGATGCCTCTACTTTATCTTTGCATGTTTTAGGTGGCTGTTAGGGATTTCGCACAAGAACCAATTCTTACCTATGAACTTCCACCACAATGTTGATCAAGTAGTTGTCTATACTACACCCCTTTCGGGGCCCTCCTCTGCGAATGGCATAGCAACTAATGCGAGAGAGACAAACACCCCCCAAAGCCACTTTATACGGCACAAGCCGTATGTCAAGCATGGACCAGTCTCATGAATGAACACATAAAGTCAGTTGGGGGCCGCTTCATCAAGCATTACTACGGTATACACAAGTACAGGTGGGAGGGTAACAACTAAAAGATCAACGCCCACACGCTATAACTCGTGTGTTCTACTCGTACTAGCAATACTACACATAGATCTAGCTCTAATACCACTGTAGGGGTTCGCGCATGAAAACAATAATTTTTTCCTATGCCAAGAACCCTAATGCCAGGACCTATCTATTAGTAATGCAGTAATGGGAGGGGCTTTTCACGAACTTACCCTTGAAGACAGAAAAGCATTGTCAACGCTCGTGAGAGCATGGTTGATGTAGTAATTTTGAAGCCGACCTCAGGGTCGTGTTGAAGTCCTTCGGCTCCTGTGGCTCCAACGACTCCTAGTGCCCCAAGTGTTGCACCTCTGAGGGAGTTACACACGTCTGGTGCCTGACGATGACTCCTGCTCCTCCGATCCAGTATCACTTGCGGAAGTAGAGCTTTTGGATCTGAATCCCGCAGCACGATGGTGCTCCACGGTGAAGAAGACTCCTGCTCGTGCGATCCAGAGAGAGTATCAACTAGAGGTCTCCCCAAAAGAGAGGAAACCTTTTATTAATTATTGTGTATTTAATTTGTCAAAATACCTCACAATATATAGGGGAAAACCCCCCACATAGTTAATTGCCTTAGACATGTGGGACTAAACAAAGGAGAGGGGATGAGGAGGGTTGGCCGCTGCCGGCCAGGGCCCAAGTGGGCCCCACGCAGGGTCCCTTGGCCCAGCCGGCCACCCCCTCTCTCTACCCCTTTGGTCTTTCCCTCATGGGCCCTTTTTGCCTCCGAATTTTAGCCCAATTAGGTATTTGACCTTTTAATTCATTTTTCTTTTATTAAATAATTATGAATAAATGATTAAATCAATATTTAACATTTATTCACATATTATTAATCTCCATGGCTATGGAACTCCTACCTCCACTCTGAATATACTCCGGACTTACCGAAACACTTCCAATTCTCTCTCTTTCTATTCTTCGGTGATTCTGCCGATACCAAAACACTCTATGAGCATCATCAAACCATTAAGAGTGATACCCCATGGTTTGGGAACACTCCAGACATGGTATAGGCCTTCCCGTACCAATGATCATCTGTGGGACCTGGATGCACATGATGACCCCTGTGCATTCCACGAATCTTTCGTCGCTGAACCATGAATGTCATGTCATATTCCTTTTGTCTCTCAATACTTGCATTGTCCGAGATATGATCAATGACATCACCATGTCGTGTTCAATCTTGTTACTAACAAATGTTGCTTAACTCGTTCCGACAAGTGATATCCCCATGATCAAATCACACGCTGCACAACTATTGGATATAACTTCTCCGAGTGGGCCCTCGACTATCTTTTCCATCACACGGATGGACAAATCCCGCTCTTGACGCATAATGCCTCTACATGTCCCTCCGAACACCTGAACACACCTTTACGATCACCGTGTCACCCCTGTGACATTTGATGCTATCTAAGTATCCTCGGGTGAGAGTGATTGATATGGTCTCACGGTCTAAGAAATAGGACACTAGGTCTTTTGTAATCATCGTAACTCATGTCATGATGCTTGGGTTGGGTATAGTTCATCATCTCATTCTCATAATGAGGTGACTCCATTGTCAACTGGCATAAATGCCACATAATCAGGAAACCTTGATCATATGTTGACCAATGAACGAGTGACTAGAGATTCACTAGGAACTCTTGGTTGTTTGTATATCACACGTGTATTGACGTTTTCTTACAATACAATTATAGCATGATATAAAACTTAATCATAAACTTTATGAAATATGATAATAATCCATATTATTATTTGTCTCTAGGGCATATTTCTAACATTGACGCCGATAGTTCCGGTGAATTCCAGGTCTATATCGCCGAGCAGTGTCAGCCTTCTATTCAAGATTTGGCATCTGTAGTTTTCCCGGGGCGGTTGTACCGCCGCCTCACCGGTAGTACCACTAGGGCATATTTTCCGCTGGTAGTACCAGTGGAAGTTCCGGGTCACTTCTGCTCAGCCCGTGCCACCATGCAGTAACCTCTCTGGATGGCCGCATTTTATTACTAGAACTTGACCGAAAGTGAGAAATACATTAGCATACTCATGCTCAAGATCACCCATTTTATCAATGGTGTCCTCATGCTCATCAATAAGTTGGTTGCTCTTAATAGAAAAGGTTAAGATTTTAATGAATTTAGAGCAAGCATTTTTATTTTTATGTAGAGCATGAAGGACTAGGTCTCCTTCTCTTTTAAAGAGGCAATATCTTCAACCTCTTCATTATAATTGAAAGAACACGAATGTCGCCTAGAGGGGGGGTGGTGAATAGGCGTTTAAAAAATATGGTTTAGACTCCAATAAATGCGGAATAAAACTAGAGTTTAATTTATCAAGCACAAAACCTAAAAAAACACTAGGTTCATGTAAGTGCACCAACAACCTATGCTAAGTAAGACAAGCAACAAGGTGATAGCAAGATAGATTACTTCAAGCACGATGGCTATCACAATGTAAAATGCATAAGTAAAGGGCTCGGGTATTGAGATAACCGATGGACGCGGAGACGATGATTTTATCCTGAAGTTCACTTCCAAAGAAGCTACGTCTTTGTTGGAGAGGTGAGATAGCGTAATGCTTCCGGAATGCCACAAATGGCTCACCTTGAGGTGTGGTGGCTCGATGCTCACCCAACACCACACAAGGCCTCACCCCAAGATCCAGAGGTACACTACTCATCGACGCCACAAAAGGTCATCTTCTTCTCCTGAGTGTACACCACAAAATGCGGGTACTCAATCCACTATGGGACACTTGATGACGGTTAGCAAACCCATACAAGTTTGGGTCAATCCCCACAACTCAATTGGGGACTCCCAAGAATCACCACCAAGGCCTCTAGCTTGAGGAATCTCCACAACTCAATTGGAGACACCAAGAGAATCACCACCACTAATTCACAACCGTATAGGGTTCCAAGAACCAAAGAGTAACAAGCCCACGAGTTTTTACTCATCGATTCTCCGTTGAGACCTCGAACCGATGCACCTAATGCAATGATAGGTGCCTCACTCTCAAATTCCACCAAAGCTATAAAAGCTATTGGAGGAATAAGAGAGAAAAACACAAGAAGAGAACACCAAATTATTCAAGATCTAGATCTCAAAGATTTCTTTAGAAAAAAAGGATTTTGTTTGGTGGGATTGTAGATCTAGATATCCTCTCTCATATCCCTCGAAAAGGTGCAAGAACCATAGGAGGGAGAAGAGGAGAGGACAAGATCTTGAGGGTCAACTATGGAGGAGAGAGTGGTAGAGCAAGTAGAAGAACCAATGGGAGAGCCAAACCCACAAAGGGGAAGAGGGAGGCTTTAAATAGGGCCTCCTAGATCTGCCCGTTATGTTCAAATCTACGCATAGCCGGTAGTACCGCTGGCTCGGCGGTACTACGGCCGCCTCCCTTCCAACGGTCAAGACGCGATGCGGTAGTGAGAGAAACGTACACGGCCAGAACTACCGCCAATTATGCGGTACTTCTGCCAAGACTAGACCGGTACTACCATGCAAATATAAATGAAGCTCTTAAAAAGGAACAAACCACCAAGGAATCTCTTGAGGAAACTTTTGCTTTAGAGTTATCTAGAGTGAAGGAATCTCATGATAGAGATCTTAAGGTGATAAATGATCTCAAAAATAAAAATAATGAGTTTCAAGTTGCTTATGATAAACTCCTTGAGGAAAGGATATGGGTAGACTGATTCCTGAACGATGGAACTTACGGTGCAATGTTATGCACTATTGCGTGATTTTTTAGAGATACACTACAGACAATTCACCGTTTCATTGTCACCAAGACATCAAGTTCAATGTAATTGCTCTTTGGTTGATCACCTTTAATCCTCCCTAACAAGGATGATAGTTCCGAACAAACTTGCAAATCCATTACCGGGTAATGGTCTCAAGGGGCAAGCAGGAATGTCAGGGACTAGGATGTCAGGATATAGGTATTATCAGGATATTAGTGAAGTATTGAGAGTAAGAATTATTTGGTCTTTTCATGTTAGAACTTAGAAGAGAGAGTGGCGTGTTCCTTATAAACCGTCATGTGTGTCGTTCGGATTAATCAAGAAATCAAACCCTAAACTTTATCTTGTTCTTATTTCAATTCTTCGATTACAATACTACTTTTATCCTTCAATTTATCCCAACAATTTACATATTTATCTACCAATTCTTGCAGGCATGCGACAAGTTCATGCTCAATTTCCCCACTATAAACTCTGCCATGCGCCATCTCAAAAAAAAACTTTTCCCTGTGCCACTGCAGTTCGCATCGACGCATCCTCCTCCATTACGACTGGGCGTATGCCTCATACTCGCACCGCCGGTGAGCCACTCCATCCTGTCTTCTCCGCTTTCCATGTCATATGTTGCCATTTTCGTCTGTTTTAGATTTCCTCATCCTCAGGTTTTGGCCTTCTGGGCTCTGGCGACTCTCTAGTGATGTTGACTTCCTGGACGATTTGGCGTGAAAGAAATGCAAGAGTTTTTGAAAAGGTGCACAAGCCAATCATCGAGGTTATGGACCAGATTAAAACTGAAGCTAGGAATTGGTCTTTAGCTAGTGCAGGTCGCCTCTCACTTCCTGGATGATATATGTTTTCTATCCTTACTTTGGTTGTAATGGCGGTCGGTTTTTTGGTTTGTAAGCCTGAGTCAGGCCTGAGTCAGGTTGAGTTCTTTTTCTGTAAGACTTACACCCACTTTAGGTCTCGTTCGTTTAATCCATTGGGGTCATGGTTTGGTTTCGATTGCAGCCCCATCCCGATTTTTCAACTCAGCCTTGTAATTTTTTTCCAGGCCAACAATTTTTAGTCTTCGGTTAACCCCATCGAGGATTTCGGCCCAAACCCATCCAAGCCATGTTCCACTAAATCGGGCTGGAAAAAAAATCCACGCATGACCCATGGAACCATTCCAGCGAGCTACAGGCGACTCTGTGCGATCGGAGGGCAACTGGGCGAGTTGGGCGGCAGGAATTAAACGAACAGCGAGAAAGCACACGAGATTATTCGGGAAGGGTTAACGGGGGTTAGCCGGGATTGGGTGTAGCGGTTGGATCAACCCAATCCATGTCTGGATTAATTCCAGATCTGGTTTCCTTCCAAGAAAAATGAACGAGGCCTTAGTGGTTTTTTTCCCTCTTCTATTTAATACATGCACGACTCTTGCATGGTTAAAAAAAAGTCGTCGTAGCTGGTCTTCGTCACTACTTCTACCAAATCAGTTGCGTACCTGGTGATCTCTGCTTACTCCTACTTAGTGCTCCTTTCTCACTGCTTACCCAGGGGCGTAAGGCTAATTTCATTTCTCCTATTGGTGTCTAGAAATAAACAGGCAAGTACGTACGTTCCAATAGCTTAGGGAAGTTATCAATGCCCACTGTTGGCTATGGTCTAATCTTCCCTTAAGGTATCAGATCCAAACATCTACTCTTTATGAACCTATCATTTTTGTTTGTTTTGCTCAGGAACACTAGATGTTCATGTTTTCAGATTCATCCATCTTGGAATATAGGTGAAATATTTATCCACCGGGAAATTAATTATGAGGTTTGGCTACCAAATCTTCACTGGGATACACAACATGCGAGAGCATCCTTGCTTAGAATGTCAGATGCACGCTACATCTACAAAATCCAATAAGCAATCTGTTGTCCCTTTTGCTACATGAACAACTTGAATTTCTAATCTATATATAGTGATGGAAATATACACTTTTCAGAATCCAGGAACGCTATTATGTTACATATATAAGCTCACCATTAGCAACTGCTTTCTACTCAGTTCCAGTGCTACCGCGTGACACTGTCGCTTGTTTACGAGCACTCTAGGCGATTAAATTAGAACCAAGAAACACTGCATATCCCCCCGTGGATCGCCAATTATCTGGACTGCTAGCTCAATCCGCATCAGAGAATGCAGAGAGAGCCCATGATGGTGCCGGCTGCATGTGCAAACATATGAAGCAGTGAACCTAACATAGCGCAAAATGCGCTTAACAGCAGTCCAATGAGAGTCTCGAGGTGCATGGAGGTACTGATAGACGTGGTTGACTGCATAAGAAATATCATGCCAAGTGATAGTCAAATACTACAAACTGCCAACAACAATACGATACTCAGTGACATCATCAGCAGAAAGGAGAGCACCATCGAGAGCAGACAGTCTGTCAGTCTGTCAGTGGTAGACATAGGCGTGGAGGAAGTGTTGCACTGGAGCATACCAGAGTGTTGTAGGAGATCCATAGAATATTTATGCTAAGTGAGAGTCAAACCAACAGCAGAATGAGAGACCTCTATCCCAAGGAAAAAGTGCAGTTTGCCTAGATCTTTGATAGCAAAATCACCACTCAGGCCAGAAAGCAGACGATCTGCAACAGAAATGGACAACCTGACAAGAATGGTATCATCAACATACACCAGTAGGTACATGGTGATTGTAGGGCAATGTAGAATAAACAACAATGTGTCAGCCGTAGAAGGAATAAAACCATGGGCACGAAGAGCCGCACCAAGGCGAGCATGCCATGCACGAGAAGCCTACTCCAGACCATAGAGTGCTTTAACCAGTCGACAAAGATGTTGAGGGCGAGTGGGATCAACAAAACCAGGAGGCTGGAGCATATATACCTCTTCTTCAAGTACTACATAAAGAAAGACATTATGAACATCTAGTTGGCGAAGCAACCATCCTCGAGTGACAGATAACGAGAGCAGAAGGAGAATATTAGTAGGCTTAACTACTGGACTAAAGGTATCCTCATAGTCAATACCAAAACGTTGTTTGAAGCCTTTAGCAATCAGCCTAGCCTTGTACCTCTCAATGGAACCATCGGCATGTTTCTTGACTTTGAAAACCAACTTGGAATCAATAATGTTGACCCCTAACGGAGGAGGAACCAAACACCACGTGTCATTGTTGAGCAGAGCCTGGTATTCTTTTTCCATCGTAGCACGCTAGTGAGAAATACTCAGAGCAGCCTGAAAAGTCCGAGGTTCAGTAGTAGGATCCAACTTGGCATGTGCCAAACAAGTCGCGCCACTGTGCCATCATTGCGTTCACGTGGACGGAATATACCGCTTTTGTTGTGCGTATGAGGACGCATCATAGGGGGTGTAGCATGTGAGGACGATGTGGTCGGAGTCGAGGACGATGTAGCAGGAGGCACCAGTGGCAACACCGGTTTGTGCTGCTTTTGGGAGACGGCTCGATCGGCGAGGCATGTGGTGCAACATAACAAGCCGACCCACTAGAGGTCAGGGATCAGGGCGAGGCCGGCCTAGAGAGGTGCGACGATGGACTAGCGCGAGCGATGGCGGTGGCATCCGCTGGGGTGACTGCTGGGCTGGGGCGCATGCGGTGGGCGGTGCGACCACCAGTTGGGCCAGATCCGGGAAGGAATCCAGCGCGGGGGCACAGGCACGGGCAGACCCAGCATGCGTGAAACGGAAATGGACATCGCCTAGAGGGGGTGAATAGGCATTTTAAAATTTGGGCTCTAATAAATACGGAATAAAACTCACATCTAATTTATCAAGCCAAAACCTATATCCACCAGGTTCAACTAAGTGCACCAACAACCTATGCTAAGCAAGACAAGCAACAAGGTGATAGCAAGATAAAATACTTTAAGCACGATGGCTATCACGATGTAAATTACATAAGTAAATGGCTCGGTTGAGAGATAACCAATAGACGCGAAGACAATGATTTTTATCTTGAAGTTCACTTCCAAAGAAGCTACATCTTAGTTGGAGAGCTACGATGGTGCAATGTATTTCGAACACCATAAATGGCTCACCTTAAGTTGTGGTGGCTCGATGCTCATCCAAAGCCACACAAGTCCTCACCCCAAGATGCGAAGGCACGCAAACCACCGGTGCCAAAAAGCCTCACCCTATTCTCCCGTGAGCTTGCCACAAAGGCCTACTCACGATCCACTATGGGACACTTGAGGGAGGTCACCGAACCCGTACAAGGCTTGGGGCAATCTCCACAACTCAATTGGAGGGCTCCCAAGAAACGCCACAAAGGATACAAGCTTGAGGAAACTCCACAATAATTGGAGACCCCAAGAATAATGCCACAATAGGCCACAAGCTTGTGGAATCTCCACAACTCAATTGGAGGCCTCAAGAACACACCACAACTCCACACAACTGTCTAGGGTTCCTAGAACCCAAGAGAAACAAGCCCAAGAGCTTGAACTCGTCGAAACTCCAAGGAGAACTCAAATCTATGCACCCAATGTAAGAGGCAAGTCCTTCACTCTCAAATTCCACCAAAGCTACAAAAGCTATTGGGGGAATAAGAGATGAAGAACATAAGAGGAGAACACAAAACTCTCCAAGATCTAGATCCCAAGGATTCCTTCACAAAAAAGGGATTTGGTTTGGTGGGGGTTGTAGATCTAGATCTCATCTCCCAAATCCCTCAAAAATATGTAAGAATCATGGGAGGGAGAAGGGAATAGGGCAAGCTTTTGAAGGTCAACAATAGAGGGTAGAGAGTGGAAGAGCTAGCAAAAATAGCCTCAAAAGTTTGGAAAACATTAGGGAAGAGGGGGCCCTTAAATAGGGCAAGAGAAATCTGCCATTTGGGTCAGTTTCGCGCGCCACCGAAACTTCTGGTGCTCCACCGGTACTACCAGTAAATAGAAACACAAGTTACTGAATCTGACCGGAACTTGGGTCAGAATTTGGGCCGGAACTTCTGCTCAAGCAAAAATACTGGACAACATTGCACGAAAAATTCAATAACTTTTGATTTGGACTTGTTTTTGATGATCTTGGGATCGTTTTGAAGAGAACGATAAGCTCTACAAGATTATGCAAAGAAACATAATAGTCCAACATGGAAGGATAAAAAAATGGAGAAAGGTAAGACCTCTCTAGAAACGATGAACCAATAAAACCTCCAAAACCTAAAATACAAGAAGATGAGTTTGGAAACTCTGATGGGGATGAAACCAATTTTTTTGAAAAGATAAAACCAAGTAGAATCCAACAAAAGGTGAAATATTGGATACCACCAAGGGAGAAAATATCAAGTATATATATGTGAGATATCTCCCAAGGTGTGGAGCCGGGAAAACCCGCACAATCAAGAATGCAATAAGATATCCAACGGAAATCCTTTTTGGTGAACTAGAGCTTGTTATGATGATAACCAAAAGCTCTAGATCCTATCATGGACAAGATACAAACAACAACCAAGAAAAATGATGCTATGTATGCAAAGGCTTGAGATCTCTCTGAAAGATGCGTATGAGTCACTCACTCGATAGCCTCTTTTGATAGTACGACTATCTATCCTAAACCCGGTCTCCCAACACTACAAGAGACCGGTAAAATAGAAAACCTATCAAGAATATACCTTTGCCTTGATCATTCCACTTGAGATTGATGTAGACTGTCTTGTCCTCCTCAAGATGGAACACCTTTCCTTATTGCTATTTCTCGCGCTTTGCTTGATGAAGACTTGCGACTTTTTCCCCATACTCCATGGGGTAACCTCTTCTTTGAACTTGTCTTCATCACTCCATGATCACCGAGGATGGCAAGCTTCAAGCATGATATCTTCTAGAGATGGCGCATCTGGAGCTTGCGCTTCATTTATTGATGTTGTCTTGAAGATAGCCATGATGAACTCCATCTTCTTATTCAAGACACTCTTGATCTTTTTCTTATTCTACTTGATTCCAATAGACACAAAGCTCTTGGACATTGCTTATTATTTTTAAACCTTGAAACCAGCACATGGTCCAAGCGATGCAAATGGACAAACCTACAAGTGAAACTCAATTTCCACATTAGTCCATAGAGATTGTCATTAATTACCAAAAACACACATGGGTGCATGCATGCCCTTTCATTCTCCCCCATTTTGGTAATTGATGACAATCCCTTTTTAGAGGGTTTAAATATGGAATTTAACGAACAAAATGGTTGTGCCAACATTAAATAATACATAAGTATGTGATATTGGTACTTCCACAATATATATAGCAAACTCCTCCACAATCTATGCACGTGTGATGAACTTGAATTTCATTGCATATATTGCCAACCATTACCGTTGGTTGAGTTTCCTCTATATATTTAACATGCAAAGCAACAACAAAGATGCGAGAGCATGAGAGACAAATGCTTAAGAACACACTCAGAGGAAAGGCCAACTTCCCTTAAGCCCTCCAAAACTTCTCCTCCATTGGCATCGATAGCCAAAATGGGTGAAAAGTTCTAGACGACCAATATAGTGAGAATTCATACAAAGGTGTGCATATGCACATATCTAGTGATGAATACTTGGGAGGAAGTAACACTATATTGAGGACCCAAAGATTGCAAGAAGAAAGGAAAAATAAATAAACTTCCACATATGAAGCGAGCAAACAAAAGATCCAAAAGAATCAACTAAAAATAGCAAATGATACCAAATGAAAATAAAACGATATTATGATACTAGCAAATGAGTGTTTAAATGAAATAGGGAAGCTCCCCAATCTTTGTGCACAAATTATAATCATTGAATTTGAATACATCATGCAAATCCTCACTCCCCAATAAACACTTAAACCACGAAAGATGAGAAATAAGGCAAATGAAGATTTTTAAATGAGGATTATGCACCAATTATAATAATTGTATTTGGAAAAAGTGCACAATCATGGAATCCTCACTTCTACAAGCTCATTTAACAATACAAGGTGAGAGAGATCAAAATATGAGTGCCCGAAGATGCAAACAAATGGTACAAGCACTCATTGGCAAATAAATTTGGAAGCCACTAAAGATTCAAAATGAAACAAAAGGTGGACTCCAAAGAAAAGAATCAAAAATTTATCTGCTCTTGCATGTTTAAGTTTCTAGGTGGAAAATATCACAAAGACATATGCCCACAAAGAAACATGCACACACAAGATAGATACTCAAGAGATCACATGAAAAACAAAAGGAAGTCATAGAATATACCAATAAGATTTTTGCTAGAAAGCATGGCCAAAGGATCAAATATATCTTATTGTACATTGATGAACTTCAAACACCAACACACTACATACATTAAAACTATTACCAAGGGAAAATGGGATAGTTGGAATATATGAAGAAAGGAAATAAGAATCACAAATAGAAATCAACTTTGCAAAATTATCACTATTGCACATGAGAGTAAATGAGGAAAAGAAAGGCGATAAAATTGCTAGATTGACATATTTGGGATTGATGAATCATGAACATGATTTTGTATAGTCCCTATTATATGCACTCATCTCAACATACTCACATTTGCAATAGATAGAACTCTTAAAACAAAAGCAAGAACCACAACATTTGCAAATACACAAATTCATGCCAACAAGCAACCTACAAAAGGTTGGAAACAAGATATGTATGCAAGAGAGAGATACTTGTTATCGAGACATAATTGGTAGGACGTAGAGGATATGAATTCATTGAACATCCTAGCTTGCCTCCAATTGTCATGTAGGTACCCCTTCTTCCTAGTTGAAGGTACAATCATCCAATATATATCACTAATGTACCTAAAACAAAATTAAGTACATATGGTCCCCAAACAAATTGGGTCTGAAGAAGTTAGTGCAACTATAATACATAGGAGACCCTCCACATAAATATGTGCATATTGATATGAAATTGAATTTCATGCACATCTTTAGCCGATAGGATTTGGTGGAGAATACCCTATATATTGGATCAAGAAAGTAAGCATGCCATAGTATAAACATGTAGTAAATATGCATGCACAAGACTTTCAAAAATCAAAAAGTATATACAATTTGAACAAAAACACCAAGTAAACCAAGAAGTCGTAGACAAGAGTGTGACACGACAAAAGGTGTCCAAATTGCATCAAAGAGCCAAATCAACCCATGAAAGGACACTAATTCAAAAAATGACCAAGGAGAAAGCCAAAGTGAAAAATATAGACAAAATCACCAATGCTCAAGGATTTATAACATCCTAAAGGATTAAACAAGTAACAAAGAATGAGACAAAACCAACTCCCAAAATAGCAAGGTTCCAATACACAAACCAAACTCTCTACACTTTTCATGAGGGCATAAAGTACCAAAATAAAAGATCAATCTCCTAAGCGCAAAAACACAATATGGACAACACAAGAAGCATAAAAAGGAGTGTTCTAGATAATATAGTAGAGCTCCCCCATGAGTGGTGCATTACGTAGAATTTTTCTTTTGAATGAAAAATGCACACAAATGAGATCATCACTACTACTCATATTAAATAAAACACAAGAGGATACCAATAAACTAAAATGATCCATGAGAGGCAAGGAAGTCATGGGAGAAAAAGAAAACTTTTTCTTGGCCAAAGGTAGGGCAAAAATAAGCAAAGGCCAAAGTGAATATGATTAACAAATTCTACCATACATGGTTTACCAATTGTCCAATGACAACAAGTATAGGGATAATTTTCCCGAGGTAGTTTGCAAGGATATCATGATCATATTCACAACAATAAGCATATGGCAAAATATAAAAATTAAGCATGATGCTTAGATAGAGATTCTTGATAGCTCCAAATAGTTACACAATTATTAATGATCAAAGTAACTTGAAGCAAATGGTTTCCATGGAGGATATAGAGGTCCAAATATGAGGAAACAAATACCAAGAAAAACTCTCACAAACAAGATTCAAACAATGAGCAATAAAAGAATCAAATCAAATTTGAACTTGTTGAGCTAAATGTGCCACATAGAAGCTAGACGATTATCAATATCAATTCTAAGTGACACTACACCTCAAATGTCCAGATTTTCTAGGTTTGTAATATGAAAAAAGCATATGACTCCCCCATAATGTGATAAACCAAGAAATCTCAACAAGAGGCAAAAAGATCGAAATAGAGACAATTAATGGACAATATGGAACTTGAATTTATCATGAGAATGGCATACCATATAGAGACTAGATAGTCTTGCAATATCAATACTAAGTGGTATTCCTCATGTACACACATTTTAGGATTGTGGAATGACCAAACATGATACTCCCCCAAACTGGGATTGTCCATTAGTCCCTCATAAGAGCCAAATAAGATACCAACTATATTCAATAAAGGCTCTAACACAAGAACACAAATACAAGGTGTGCCAACCAACATACACAAATATAGTAAGAGTAATCACAACAAATACATACACATGCAAGGTACACAACCACACATGCACAAGGGAGCAAGTAACTTTCAATGTAAATGAGTTGAGCACATGTTACCGCAAGGAGGAACATTGGATATAAGATAGAAGCAAGATAATACATATGACTTGGTGTGTGAACAAATAATAAATGAAGACCCCTCAATTCTTATTGATGTAGCCAACTCTCCAATGCCCTCCACAAACACCTATTGATCAAGTTTTAGCTTGTTGGTCCCCAACCAAGTTGGATCCTAAGAAGTTAGTCACAATAAGCTTGGCCACCCAAATGGTTCTTTTCTTGACACCACATTAGGCACCAACATATTTGGCAAACACATTGCCCACCTCATCCTTACAAAGAGAATAAGCATCATCAATCAAGATAGGATGGGATGAGGAGTTACTCATGGTGCATGAGGAAGAAAGGTGCCCCTTCTCACGACATATGTAGAAAGTTCTTATCTTGCTATCTTTCTTCATGGAATATGCCACATCTTGAGGAAGGGCTTGAGTATTCTTGGTAAGAGGCCCACTTTTAGCTTGAGGTGGAGCTTGAGGCTGCTTCCCTTGTTGCTTCTCACCAAGAGGCTTCATCTTCAATGGGAAAGATCTCACCTGATGCCCTTCTTCCTTGCACTTGAAGCACACAATGTTGGCCGGATTCTTCACTTGACCTTGGCCATTCTTATTATAGCCCTTGTGCTTCAACATGTTGGTGGGCTTGTTATTGATGTTGGAGTTGAATCCAAGACCACTCTTGTCATTGGGGGATCTTCGCACACCCAAGATGTTCTTGAGTGTGGTCTTCCCTTCATGACACTTCTTCAAGTCATTCTTCAAAGAAGTGACTTGACCCTTGAGCTCCTTGATTTCCTCTACATGGTTAGTATCAACAACAATACTAGAGGAAGTAGATGCTTCATTGTTAGAGCAACAAGGTAAGGAATGTAATTCATCACAAGATGTAGCAATAGCATGAGTGGATGAATTACAAGGACTAACACATGGCAATATGACATTTGGAGTAGATTTCATGCTAATGTCCACATGAGGATCACTAGATGTTACCTTTGACACAATAGCCTCATGAGACAACTTTAGACTACCATGGGACATTAGAAGGTCCTCATGCAAGCTTGAGAGCTTAGCATGATTTTCTTCCAATTTTCCATAGTTGCTAGTTAGCAAACCAAGTTGAGACTTTAGCTCAATATTCTCCTTCAAAATAGATGCTTCACAAGAAATAGAGTTTGTAGAACAAGCATCATCATTATTAGTAGTAAGAGGTGAGGGGAACTTGACAATCTCTTTTGAATAATAAGCTTTAAGCTGCTCATGTGACTCTATGAGTTTGATGAGCTCACCCTTGATGACCCTAGAGACATTTTTGAGGTGCTCAAAATCCTCAAGGAGTTGCATAGGAAACTTGAAGCTCATCATTTTTAATTTGAAGGAAACTTGCCACCTCAAGATCTCTATCATGAGATTTCTTCACTCTAGATAGCTCTAGAGCAAAAGTCTCCTCAAGAGATTCCTTAGTGGTTTATTCCTCTTCAAGAGCTTCATTTAGATTTGCAATGTCATTAGCATACTCACACTCAAGAATACTCATTTTGTAAATTGTGTCCTCATGCTCATCAATAAGTTGCTTACTTTCTATAGCAAAGGTTAATATTTCAATAAAAGTAGAGCAAGCATTTTTATTTGGATGAAGAGCACGAAGGACTAGTCCCCCTTCTCTTTTAAATAAGCAACATCATCATCTACTACATCATGATCAACATTCTCATCATCATGAGATATATTGGGATCCAAAGGAGATGATACATTTGAAGCCTTAGCCATGAGGCATAAGTGAATGTTGGGAGAACGTGATGATGGGGGAACACTTGAAGCTCCAGTCATAACCTTGAATTGGCCCACACCCTCTTCGATTTCCTCTACATGGTTAGCAACAGAAGTACTAGAGGAAAAAGAAGCACACTTATCATGGCAACAAGGCAAATCAAGCATATCATCATGAGATATATTCAAGGCATTTCTACATGATATGCACAGTCAATCAACACAAGCATGTAAATCATTTATAGTGCTACAAGTGTTCATGTCCAAAGATACAACATTGCAATTAGATAGATATGAAGGATCATGAATGGCAAGCTTACTATCCATATTGCAAGTTCTATAACCACTCACCATATCATTACCTTGTGAAAACTCACATGTTGGTGTACTGAAATAAGATGACAACTCATCACGACCAGTGGTGGAGGGAACATAATCATCTCATCAATCTTGGACTCATCATATTTTGCTTGAAGCTTGGTCCAAATATCATGAGCATTCCATAAAGGCATGATTGAGGAAAGAACTACAAAGCTCATAACATTAACAAGCACATTAGATACTTGAGCTTCGAGATAAGAGTTTGTCTCCTCCTCCAAAGATAGCGTTTGGGGATCCTTCGAGGGAGATAAACCCATATCTAGAATTCGCTCAATATTTGGGTCAATTACCCTGAAATTACTAAGCATGCAAATTCTATAGGGGTTCGCATATGAAAACAATAATTTTTACCCTACGCCCAGAACCCCAATTGCTAGGACCTATCTATTAGTAATGCAGTAACGGGAGGGGCTTTTTGCGAACTTACCCTTGAAGACTGAAAAGCGTTGTCAATGCTCGGGAGAGCGTGGTTGATGTAGACGAGCCGAAGCCGGATTCAAGGTCGTGATGAAGTCCTGATGGCTCCTACGGCTCCAATGACTCCTAGTGCCCCAAGTGTTGCACCTCACAGGGGTTACACGCATCCAGTGCCTGGCGATGACTCCCGCTTCCCTGACCCAGCAACAGTTGCGGAAGAAGAGCTCCTGGATCCAAATCCCGTAGCGCAACGATGCTCCGCGGTGAAGAAGTCTCTCGCTCGCGTGATCCGAACTTGGGACCACAGTCACGGGAGAGAGAGAGAATCAACTAGAGGTCTCCCAAAAATACAGGGAACATTTTATTGATTATTGTTGTATTTATTTTGCCAAAATACCTCTCTTTATATATGAAAAAAAACATAGCTAACTAGCTTAGCCATTTGGGACTAAACAAGAGAGAGGGGAGAGGGGGGCTTGGCTGCCGTCAGCTAGGTCCCAAGTGGGCCCCACATGGGGTGCCTTGGCCTAGCTCGCCATCCCTGTCTCCTTCCTCCCTTCGGTCTTTCCCTCATGGGCCCTTTTCCCTCTGGATTTGGACCAATTAGGTATTTGACCCTTTTTAATTCTTTTTTATTTTATTGAATAAATATAATTGAATGATTAAATCAATATTCAACATTCACTTACATATAATTCAATCCCTGTTGATGTGGAACTCATGCCCTCTCATTCTGGACATCCTTCGAACTTACCGAAACCCTTTCGGTTTTCTCTCTTCTCTTTTCTTCGGTGGTTCTACCAATCCTAAAACACTCTCGGAGCATCATCAATCCCTTAAGCATGATACCCCACAGTTCGGGAATACTCCAGACATGGTCGGGACCCTCCCGCACCAATGATCAATAGAGGGACCTGGATGGCCATGTGACCCCTGTGCATTCCACAAAATCTTTCGTTGTTTGAACCATGAACGTCGTGTCATATTACTTTTGTCTCTCGATACTTGCATGGTTCGAGATCTGATCAATGACATCACCATATCATGTTCAATCTCGTTACTGACAAATGCTACTTGACTAGTTCCGACAAGTGATATCCCCGTGATCAAATCACACGTTGTGCAGCTATTGGAGATAACTTCTCCGAGTGGACCCTCGAGTATATTTCCGTCACGTGGATGAAAAAATCCCGCTCTTGACGCATATTTCCTCAACTGTTCCTCCGAATACCTGAACACACCTTTATGATCACCGTTTAACTAAGTGACATTTGATGCTATCAAAGTACCCTCGGGCGACAGTGATTGATATGGCCTCACGGTCTAAGAAATAGTACACTAGGTCTATTCTAATCATCGTAACTTGAACTTCGTGACATGATCGGGTCATGATGCTTAGGTTGGGTATTAGTTCATCATCTCATTCTCATAATGAGGTGACTCCATTTCCATCTGGCATAAATGCCACATGATCAGGAAACATTGATCATCTGTTGACTAATGAACCAGTGACTAGAGCTTCACTAGGAACTCCTGGTTGTTTATATATCACACGTGTATTGATGTTTCCTTTAAATACGGTTATATCATGATATAAAACTTAATCATAAACTTTATGAAATATGATAATAATCCTTATTACTATTTGTCTCTAGGGCATATTTCCAACAGTCTCCCACTTGCACTAGAGTACAAATAAACTAGCTGCATTTGTTCCTAATCATTGGCACCATATATGTGTCAAAAAAATCATTGGCACCATATATCTCGGTAGCTTGAACATGCTTGCTCATGGAAGAGGTTGAGTCCTGGTTCTATACTTTACAGTCCCAAATCCTTTGCAACTTACTAATGTCACCTTGATTGACATTAATACTTCATCATCTCATGATAACATCTTTGTGTATGCATCATAGTTATGGCAGCAGAATGAGGTCGGTTTCCAGGAGCCTACAGTGACTTTAGATCAGCCACTTCGAGCTTTCTCATGGGCACTGTGCCCTGGGACACACCTTCTGCATAAAGATGAACTAGTCCCGCCATAAAAATATACATCACTTTATATGGTATCCTTATGTATTATTATAAATGTGTAGCATCCCATCTGTCTAACATATGTAATGCTACATGGTCTAGTAATATAATGGCTACTTCCTACATATAATTGTTGCATCATAATTATATCATGCTCATGTCATCATGCCACCTTGCATTTGAGCATCATATAAAAATCTTTTCATTTGGCGCTTCCCTCATATGCATTAGTAATTGTATTTGGCTCTTGATGTATTGTATTTGGTTCTTGATAAATGCTTGATGCCCAAGTTGAGTTGGGGACATATCTTTTATTCAACTCCATCACCTTTCTTTGACACCACCTTATAATCCCACCATCCTAATTATCCATGAGCTTTATTTTTCCTTTGGCATTTAAATCTAGCTCATGTGGGTTGGGATGGATCCACTTCTATTTTTCCTCATGCACTCACACTAGCATCATGTTGTTTCCACATTATTCATATGTGGAGCCACCTTTACATGTTTTGTAAGTGGAACCCCTTTTTCTAGTTTCCATATGGATTATTATGGATATATGCTCATGTTGGAATATTTTTGAGACTATCAAACATTTAGTGGAATATACACACTAGCAAGTCCCAATTATATTCAAATATGATCATCTCCATCTACTCCACATGGAACCTTCTTTTAAATTCCTTTAGCTTGGCCTTCTCTCCATATTTTGGAATGCATGTGAATCAATGCCATGGGAATTCATTATTGTTTTCACAATATGAAACATGACATTTACTATTCGTGCATGGGCCATGCAAGGTCACCACCTTTTCCTTTTCCTTGGTTTTCTTGTAGTTATGAAGTGGATCTTTGTCTTTTGGGAATCAAGTCAAGTGGGGCTTTCTTAAGATCTATTCTATTGCTCTTGCTAAACCCTCATCATCTTGATCATGCACTTGATCATGCATCAACAAAAACCACCTCTCCATCCCTTTTCACCTCTTTGCTTGATCTTGTTTTCTTGCCATGTGCACCAAGACCCTCACCTCACTCCATATCCATCTTCTTTCCCCTTTAATCAAATCTTGCAAAATTTCCAAAAAGGTTTATTTTATGGGCTTGCTTGAATCTGCAACAAAACAAAAGCAAAACAATTAAATAAATAAAAAGAAGATAAACAAGAGAGGACCCTAGCAGCAGCCCACCCCTACCTGGTCGCAGCCCAGCAGCAGCTCCGGCCCGCCCCTTCCTTCCTCCTGGGCCGGCCCTTTTCTTTCCCCTGGCCCGATACCCCTTCACCGTTTACCGCCGTCTCCCTCTGTTCCTCTTCTCCGTCGCCTCCCCTCTCTACTCAGCGGCAGACGGCAGCGGGCAGGTGGCTGTCCCCGCCGTCATCCGCGTCAGCAAGCACGCCGAACGCGTGACCTCCCCACCCTTATCTTCTCGCGCCTCGCTGTCGAACCCTAGCTGCCCGTCTTCGTTTTCCCCTCTCCCTCCTCTCCTGCGTGCCATGGCCGCCGCTGGTCAGAGCCCCACGACGCCGATCCCGTCCTAGTTGGTGACCGAGGACTCACCGGGAAGCACCGCCGCGGACCTTGGCGTTGCTCCAGCCTGCTAGGAGGAGCCGGACCCGCTCGGAGCTGCCTCCTTGTTGGTGAACCGTGCACCACCGCCGCGACATCATCGTCTCCCTCCACTCCGGCCGTCCCATCCCCTGATTCCCTGGGGAATCAGTCGAGGTGAGCGCCACCCTCGTTCTCTTCCTTTTCCTCCCCTCCGTGTGCCGAGCGTCGCCCGAATTTGGCTCCCGCCGGTGATGTGCTCCACCGACGGGCAGTTCTAGGCCGTGCGTTCCCCCACTGTTCCTCGAGGCTCTCCGTCCGGTACAGTCCCTCTCCGATGTTCCATCCTGAACGAGATCTGTAGCTGGTAGACCCCTCTCCGCGTTTTGTTTTAGCTGGTATCGAAAAGCCCAGTCACATTTTCGGGTTCCCAGTAATTTACAGCAATTGTCGCAAACCCTGGGTCCGTCTCGGAGCCGGCCAACTTCGTTGAGGGTAGCTTATTGGGGTGGCCCCCTGAAATATTTCTGAATCCTGTGATCGCTTTGTCGTGACTGCCTCGTTGGGTTTTGATTTGGATTTTCCGAGGTTGATCGAGTGTGTGTTGCTATTTGTGCACCCCTACAGGGTAAATCTTTCTGAAAGCCGTGTCCACGGTTATGGATGACTTGGAGCACAGTTTCTCGATCATAGACAAGTATAACTAAAGTACCGCTTTTAATTTGACTAAGTACGTGACTAGTAAATAGGCAATACTCATGGAATGGTTAATAAAACTGCCAACGGATGGGTTGTTCGTCTGTTTTCTTGTTGGTAAGCGAGAAGGAGGATGGATCTGTTAATTATACTGTTATAACTGTGGTTACTAATTAACGGACATCCGTCTATCATTGGTTAGGCGGATGGTTAGCGAGTATCTATAGACTTGTTAGTTATTATCTTTTATTGCAATTGCGTCACCCCAGGTATATGTCCCCTTTAGAGGCATAAAGACTTGCTGAGTACCCCTAGGGTCTCACATGATAAATTGTTTGATTCAGATGAACAGGTGTATTCGCAAGATGGATACTTGGTGGAGGAGACGGATGATGTTGGCAACGATCACGTGGTGTAGAGATTCCGGGAACGGGGATCCGTGAGATCTGTGGGTGGGATGTGTTTATTTATGTGGCATATTATGCCGAGTTGCTTCTTATCCGTACTCGGATCTTGTTTCCGCTTCCGCCTGATACTCTGATGTTTGATGTATGAGGAGCTATCCAAAAATATTATCTCTATCTAGGATATTTGGATCTTGCCGTATGGCGTTGCAATATTTCTATTTCTTTTAGATGGAATGGCTCTATGAACAGTTGTATGGTGGCTTGCATACATACTTACTTGTGTATGTAGTTGATCCTTCTCCTGCCGATTATGCCGCTTGTTCTTGTCCCGATATTCTGGAAGTGGTTAGGACGGCCGAAAGGTCTACCTGTGAGTGGCCCCTGGGCCCCACCATACTATTTTAACCACTTTCGTTCATCCAGGCATGTAACTAAGAGCGTAATTCACCGAGGTAGTTACAAAATGTAATCATCAAAACACTAGTGCACTATGTGCAACTTTTGATGTTTTATCACCTCGCTTCCTACTTTAGTCGGTATTATCAATATAGGAGTTTCCAATCTTCCAAGGTTGACACATTCCCTTATAAAATAATCTTTATGCTTTAAGATATGTCATCCTTCATGGATTTGGAATCATGTCTACAGTTCTCTATTAGACACTGTGGACAACCTTAGCTCAACGTTCTATGATTCATACTTAATCACTATGTTCCTTCTTGGATCATATATTATGTTAAGTTGTCATCATGATTTCCAAGATAGAGCCTATGTCTCAACATAGTGGATGATGATCATCCTTTTCTTTATTTCAACCATCGATGTTAAAATTAATGCTATTCCTAATTTGAGTTGACCAAGGACCAGTCCTTAATCAATTCCTATTCCAAAACTCTTTTCAGGATCCCTTTTAGGAATACTACATAATATCATAATATACTTACTTTCAACTTCTAATCCCTATAAATCATTATTTATCGGTACTTGCGCTTTTATTCTTAATGTGTCATATACACACTTAAGAATCATTTTTTAAGCTCCCACTCAAAATATGTTCCCAACATATTTGAGTTCGAGACTTATATTGCTCCCACTCAAAATATGTTCCTACATATTCGAGTTCGATACTTATATTGCTCCACTCAAAAATATGTCATTCACATATTGTTTTAGGAAGACTTTCATATTTACATGCAAATTGCATATCCTCTCACTATTTTGAATGACTTCAAAATCCTTTGATCGATTATCAAACTGAGGGATTTATTACGAGACACTAGTACCTTACTAGTGTTAAATCCACTAGACTTTCAGCACATTTGAATCAAATTCTTTTGAATTTATCCAATACATTATTCATGACAAATCGTGCCTTTGTCATTCACCTTTTCCTTCATGACTTTGCAGTCGTTTGGAAAATTCAAGTAGCCCATTACTTCATAAGATACAACAACAAATTTCTTTCTAATCTTAAGTGAATTTTGCCTCTAGGATTTCTCATAATTTTTCATTTACCATAATTTCCTTCGTAGTTCGTAGGTATGTCATATTCCGGTAATATGACAAGTAATTCACAAATATCTCCATACAAGATGTGGAGTATGTTTTGAATCCTACTTCATGTAGTGAAAACACTAGTGAGGAAACACAATGATCATTATCATTGATTATTTCCTTTATGAAGAGAATCGTCTAGGAATGCTTTCCATAGCGCTTCTCAACACTCTGATGCAGGTTTTTGAATCCTGATCGTGCTTTTCACTATCCTCCATAAGCTTCATAATCGATAACACAAACTTTCTCGAGAATGCACCAAAATTCAAACAATACTAGTTTTGCCTTTCTTTTGGTTCTAGCCATGGCTTTCGTATTCAAAGTTTCCAATCAATACTCTACAAGGACTTATTTGCTATTGTTTTGGTGATATCGAATAACTCCAAAACTTTCACGACGATCCATACAAAAAGATATGGCGCCGATCTCACGAATCCAGATGGTTCACTATATATACTAATTGAGTGTTTACTATTTCTAACTAATGATCTTTACAACTACACTACAACGATTTATTTGGCACCATATATTCACCCACTTGATATCTAATATCACATTGTGATGCTTTGCATTTTGACGTGTCAAATGCATTGCATTTCACAATTTCTTTATGCTAATCTTATAATGTTGAATTTCATTGCAATTGATCAAATCGTAGTAATTAGATTCTCTTTTATCTTTAATACCCTTGGATGATGAAATATTTTGATCATATCAAATAGTTTCATACTCACGTTTCTTTCCATAAGCTCTTTACAAAATTTAAACAAGCATATAATGACAATCACCATTTTGTTAAAACACAATACATCGAAAATTTATTCTCTTTCAAGAATTCATCAAACACTTTGTATTCATGCAATACATGGTGTTTAAGTTATCTTGCCGAACTTGGGCATGATTAATATGTGACAAGAAATCAAATGTCTTTCACATATTATCAACATAACTTTTGAATTTTAAACAATGGTTTCATTAAAAATGAATATATCATTAAGTTAGGTATTTTCAAGGCATTTTTCCAATATTTTACAAATGTTCATGCACTATCAATTAGTTTCATAACCAAGATAATTCACACATAATCGAACAAGATATGAACACAAATAGAAATCATTCATAAAAGTGGAACAACTGTCTGTTACAAGCTCATATGAATAACCGTCTCACGAGGTGTGAGACACACTAAAGAAGTTCACAATCTATCGATTACAATAATCATCCAAAAAGATAAACTAAGTGATAAATGTCGAGGGAGAGTGTCGTTGGCCATCATCATCATGCTCGCCATTAACACGCAATGTCACCTCCTCTCTAGCAAGCAACTCTCATGTAGAAGGACCTGTTTTCACCAAAACAGAATAAGTATCAAACAATTTAACACTACAATATGTGTTTGCAAGATTATAACATTTATAAAATTGTATTTCAAATATATACCTTTGTCATCGATGACCTCTCCGGCAATGGGTTCAACCTTCACATTCCTGAGATGTGATATGAACCTGTAGAAATCCTAGGTTTTCGCATCACCTCTCATGATGCAAATCATGGCATGTGCTTGGTACTTTGGTGGCAGTGACCGTAGAAACACTCCTATTGCAAAAGGGCTCGCAAACCAGTTGTCCGGGAAGTATGCAAGCCTCATGTATGCATCATGTATGCGCACCAAGTGATCATCAAGCGAAGAGTTCTCCTCCATCTTAATGGAGAGGAAATCTCCCATCAGCTCATGCTCCCATATGCGCACTTGTTCCACGAAATATGATCTAAGTTGTGCCATAACCGTTCGAGGGTTAATGCTACCCACAATCGGCCATAGCTCATCAACCATTCTGAAGTGCATCGTCACTGATATAAAGATGGACATCACACGACAACAGCAGCTGTGATCCCGTTGCTCTTGGGTCTCATCAAAATAGGGCTGCTCCAAATCCATCTCATAGAGTATGTAGTCGACCATGTCATTCTCGCTAAGGAGAACATGGAGACATGTGACCCACATAGAAAAGTTTGATCCATCTAGTTTGAGCTTTTCTCCTTCTAACCAATCGTCAACAGGGAAGGTAACATCAAGGAGAACCATTTTTACATTTATAATTGCAATAAGGATTTTAGACTAAGTTTATAATTATATGAGTTAAATAATAACTCCACTAAAAACACATATCCCCATAAGGGTTCTAGTGATAACACGATCCCTATTCACTACACCGCCCCTGATCGTCACAACTAGTGACATAGTTGCAAAGGTGGACGTCTAAACGACGATCACATCATTCATACAGCTCCTGCTCGATCTTTTGACCATCCATGTTCTGAGGCCATGTCTACACATACTAGGCTCTCCAACTCAACCTTAGTGTATTCGCTATGCAACATGGCTTACACCCACTGTATGCGAACGTAGATATGTCTAACACCCAAAGGTCACGGCCTGCCTCATACCGAAGAACTTTCTTAGTGGTGCACACTAAGGGAGAACACTTTTATTGGTATTTTAATTAGGGATCATCTTATTAGGCTACCTTCGAGTATCTAATACTAGCACACAATAAGACATACAAACAATAAACATTGAATGTAAGAGTGATGCGATATGGTCCTTCATGATGTGATCTTCATGTTGCGCCTCCGGATTCTGGCGCCAGGGTTCCCGCATCGTAGGCACCAGGATACCGGTGCCTTCCGACGTGGTAGTTCGTCACCTCCGAACATCCACTACTAATTGGCAACATAAAGTAAGCACTTTACCTTTTCCACAACCATATCACATCACAATGTCCCCCTGCAAAACAAAGTTAGATGCCTCTACTTTATCTTTGCATATTTTACATGGCTGATAGGGCTTCCGCACAAGAACCATTCTTACCTACGAACTTTCACCACAACACTGATCAAGTAGTTGTCTATACTACACCCCTTTCGGGGCCCTCCGTTGCAAATGGCATACCAACTAATGTGAGAGACATAGACACCCCCAAAGCCACTTTATACGGTACAAGCCATATGTCAAGCGTGGACCAGTCTCATGAATGAACGTGTAAAGTTGGTTGGGGCAGCTTCATCAAGCATTACTACGGTATACACAAGTACACATGGCAGGGTAACAACTAAAAGATCAACTCCCACATGCTACATCTCGTGTGTTCTACCCGTACTAGCAATACTACGCATAGATCTAGCTCTGATACCACTGTAGGGGTTCATGTATGAAAACAATAATTTTTACCCTATGCCTAGAACCCCATTTGCCAGGACCTATCTATTAGTAATGCAGTAACAGGAGGGGCTTTTCGTGAACTTACCCTTGAAGACCGAAAAGCGATGTCAACGCTCGGGAGAGCGAGGTTGATGTAGACGAGCCGAAGCTGACCTCAAGGTCGTGATGAAGTCCTGACGGCTCCTGCGGATCCAATGACTCCTAGTGCGCCAAGTGTTGCACCTCGTAGGGAGTTACACACATCTGGTGCATGGCGATGACTCCCGCTTCCCTGATCCAGCAGCAGTTGTGGAAGTAGAGCTCCTAGATCCGAATCTCGGAGCGCGTTGGCGCTCCACGGTGAAGAAGTCTCTCGCTCGCGCGATCCAAACTTGGAACCACGGTCACGGGAGAGAGAGAATCAACTAGAGGTCTCCCCAAAATAAAGGGAACCTTTTATTGATTATTGTTGTATTTATTTTGCCAAAATACCTCTCTTTATATAGGGAAAACCCCCATAGCTAACTAGCTTAGCCATGTGGGACTAAACAAGGCAGAGGGGAGAGGGGGGCTTGGCTGCCACCGGCTAGGGCCCAAGTGGGCCCCACGTGGGGTGCCTCGGCCCAGCCGACCATCCCTCTCTCCCTCCACCCTTCGGTCTTTCCCTCATGGGCCCTTTTCCCTCCGGATTTGGCCCAATTAGGTATTTGACCCTTTTTAATTCTTTTTTCTTCTATTGAATAAATATATTTGAACGATTAAATCAATATTAAACATTCACTTACATATAATTCAATCCCCATTGATGTGGAACTCATTTCCTCTCATTCCGGACATCCACCGGACTTACCAAAACCCTTACGGTTTTCTCTCTTCTCTTTTCTTCGGTGATTCTACCGATCCTAATACACTCGTTGAGCATCATCACACCCTTAAGCGTGATACCCCACGGTTCAGGAATACTCCAGACATGGTCGGGACCCTCCCACACCAATGAGCAACAGAGGGGCCTGGATGGCCATGTGACCCTTGTGCATTCCACGAAATCTTTCGGCATTTGAACCATGAACATCATGTCATATTTCTTTTGTCTCTTGATAATTGCATTGTCTGAGATTTGATCAATGACATCACCATGTCGTGTTCAATATCGTTACCGATAAATTCTACTTGACTCGTTGCGACAAGTGATATCCCCGTGATTAAATCACACGATGCGCAGCTAAAGGATATAACTTCTCCGAGTGGGCCCACGAGTATCTTTCCTTCATGCGGATGGACAAATCCCGGTCTTGACGCATATTGCCTCAACTATTCCTCTGAATAACTGAACACACCTTTATCATCACCATTTAACCGAGTGACGTTTAATGCTATCAAAGTACCCTCGGGTGATAGTGATTGATATGGCCTCACGGTCTAAGAAATAGTACACTAGGTATATTCTAATCATTGTAACTTGAACTTCATGACATGATCGGGTCATGATGCTTAGGTTGGGTATTAGTTCATAATCTCATTCTCATAATGTGGTGACTCCATTTCCAACTAGCATAAATTCCACATGATCATGAAACCTTGATCATCTTTTGACCAATGAACCAGTGACTAGAGCTTCACCGGGAACTCCTGGTTGTTTATATATCACACATTTATTGATGTTTCCTTTCAATACAGTTATAGCATGATATAAAAACTTAATCATAAACTTTATGAAATATGATAATAATCCTTATTACTATTTGTCTCTAGGGTATATTTCTAGCAAATTTTGCCAACTACCATAACTTGTGCCATCAAATGTAAAAGTGCGATCATGCACTAAACCCCTAGGAGACATATTTACTCTCGAGGTGGTGAAGCCTAAGAAGCGAGACACCTCACTACGATACCAATTGAAAGAAAAATGGACATCGCCTAGAGGGGGTGAATAGGCGTTTTAAAATTATTATGGTTTGGGATCTAATAATTGCGGAATAAAACTAACATTTAATTTACCAAGCCAAAACCTATATCCACTAGGTTCAACTAAGTGCACCAACAACCTATGCTAAGTAAGACAAGCAACAAGGTTATAGCAATATAAAATACTTCAAACACGATGGCTATCACAATGTAAATTGCATAAGTAAAGGGCTCGATTGAGAGATAGCCGATGGACGCGAAGACAATGATTTTTATCCGGAAGTTCACTTCCAAAAGATACTTCTCTATTGGAGAGGTGCGATGACACAATGTACTTAGAACACCACAAATGGATCACCTTGAGGTGTGGTGGCTCGATGCTCACCCAACGCCACACAAGGCCTCACCCCAAGATGCGAAGGCATGCAAACCACTGACTCCACAAAAGGCTCACCCTATTCTCCCGTAAGCTCGCCACAAAGGCCTACTCATGATCCACTATGGGACACTTGAGGGCGGTCACCGAACCCGTACAAGGCTTGGGGAAATTTCCACAACTCAATAGGAGGGCTCCCAAGAAACGCCACAACGTCTACAAGCTTGAGAAAACTCCACAACAATTGGAGCCCCCAAGAACAATGCCACAATAGGCCACAAGCTTGAGGAATCTCCACAACTCAATTGGGGGCCTCAAGAACACACCACAACTCCACACAACTGTCTAGGGTTCCAAGAACCCAAGAAAAACAAGGCGAAGAGCTTGAACTCACCGAAATTCTGAGGAGAACTCAAACCTATGCACCAAATGCAAGAGGAAAGTCCTTCACTCTCAAATTCCACCAAAGCTACAAAAGCTATTGGGGGAATAAGAGATGAAGAACATAAGAGGAGAACACAAAACTCTCCAAGATCTAGATCCCAAGGATTCCTTCACAAAGAAGGGATTCAGTTTGGTGGGGGTTGCAGATCTAGATATCATCTCCCAAACCCCTAAAAAAGATGCAAGAATCATGGGAGGGAGAAGGGAATAGGGCAAGATTTTGAAGGTCAACAATGGAGGATAAAGAGTGGAAGAGCTAGCAAAAATGGCATCAAAAAGTTTGGGAAACATTAGGGAAGAGGGGGCCCTTAAATAGGGCAAGAGAAATCTGCCTGTTTGGGTCAGTTTCGCGCGTCACCAGAATTTCTAGTGCTCCACCATTACTACCAGTAAATAGAAACACAAGTTACTGAACCTGACCGGAACTTGGGTCGGAATTTGGGCCAGAACTTCCTCTCAAGCAAAAATGCTCGACAACATTGCACGAGAACTTTAATAACTTTCGATTCCAGACTCTGTTTTTGATAACCTTGGGCTCATTTTGAAGAGAACGATAAGCTCTACAAGATTATGCAAAGAAACATCATAGTAAAACATGGAAGGATAAAACTAAATGGAGAAAGGTAAGACCTCTCTAAAAACGATGAACCGGTAAAACCTCCAAAACACAAAAAGATGAGTTTGGAAACTCTGATTGGGATGAAACCAATTTTTTTGGAAAGAGAAAACCAAGTATAATCCAACAAAAGGTGAAATATTGGATACCACCAAGGGAGAAAATATCAAGTATATATATGTGAGATATCTCCCAAGGCATGGAGCTGGAAAAAACCCGCACAATCAAGAATGCGATAAGATATGCAAGGGAAATCCTTTTTGGTGAACTAGAGCTTGTTACGATGATAACCACAATCTCTAGATCCTATCATGGACAAGATATAAACAACAACCAAGAAAAATGATGCTATATATGCAAAGGCTTGAGCTATCTCCGAAAGATGCGTACGAGTCACTCAGTCGAGAGCCCTCTTAATAGTACGTCTATGTACCCTATACCCAGTCTCCCAACACTACAAGAGACCCGTAAAATAGAAAACCTATCAAGATCATACCTTTTCCTTGAGCATTCCACTTGAGCTTGATGTAGACTGTCTTGTTCTCCTCAAGATGGAACACCTTTCTTGATTGCTATGCCTCGCCCTTTGCTTGATGAAGACTTGCAACTTTCTCCCCATACTCCATGGGGAAACCTCTTCTTTGAACTTGTCCTCATCACTCCATGAGCACCGAGGATGGAAAGCTTCAAGCACGAGATCTTCTAGAGATGGTGCATCTTGAGCTTGCCCTTCATTTCTTGATGATGTCTTGAAGATAGCCATGATGAACTACATCTTCTTCTTCAAGACACTCTTGATCTTCTTCTTCTTCTACTTGATTCCAATAGGCACAAAGCCCTTGGACATTGCTTCTTTTTTTAACCCTGAAATGAACACATGGTCCAAGCAATGCCAATGGACAAACATACAAGTGAAATTCAATTTCCACATTAGTCCATAGATATTGTCATTAATTACCAAAAACACACATGGGGGCATACATGCCCTTTCAATGGGGCATGCGCGGGTCATGATCAACGTGATCCGCGGGATCCAGCGACGGGGCTACAGTTACAGCGGGTGCATTACCCGAGCTCCTCTACCAGTACCTGCATCATGGTTAGACAACAAATATGGGAATGTGCAACATCAAAAAATTGGTCGGGAAACATAGGAGGTGATGGTGCAGGTGGTATGGAGGTGGCGAGAGGAGGTGGTAGTGCAGCAAAGGGAAAACATGCTCATCAAAGATAACATCCCACGAGATATACACACGGTTGGACTGTACATGGAGACATTTAGACCCTTTATGCATATAACTATAGCCAAAAAAGACATATTTTTTGGATTGATACTGAAGCTTGCGATTATTGTAGGGATGGATATGTGGCCAGCTGTCAACACCCAGATTTTTTAATCCAAGATGCCTGTTATGCCATACCTCGCAATCCCAGGATTACCATTTTTGCGAGACATAACAGAATTGGTACCACAGTACATCATCCATTACAAACCATAATAAAGGTCTTACAAATAAAGGATATCATGATCCAGTCTTAATACAATCAAGTAGTGGAAAATAAACATAGTAGGGGCTCCATCTTCAGGGTCACAAGCAATGCTGATGATGGGAGATGATCCTAGTTGTCGTAGACCTCCTGCTGTCCATCATGCTGGTAGTCCTCCTGATAGTCTGGGCATGGGAATAGCCAGGGACAAAGCCATGAGTACTCTTTAAGTACTCGCAAACTATCACTAGCAAGTAAGGTAGTTCTAGTAGGAATCTTAAGCTCTAGGTTTATTTGCAAAAAGGCAGGTTTATCTCAAGCTGAGTTTAGAAGTAAATAAAACTAAATGAATGTTCTACATCACTTTAAGTGGGAACCTAGTTTTCATGTCCACAATCCTGTTGTGGTCAAGTCAAAGTCATAGTTCAATTTACAAGTCATTTTTGAAAACATCTGAGAACGGAACAGTATGGCCACTCCAACTGTCCATGACCGCGGACGCGGCTATTCGAATAGTTTGACACTCTGCACAGGTGGTACACTTTGACCACAAAATTCGATACATCCATCAGGTATAACCCTGAATCAATCATACTTAGTATACGGATAATCAATCATAGCCTTTCAATTACACACTCTAGTATAGGCACTGATACATTGGAAATGTATCTATAATTTTTGATGTTCCATGCTTGGTTTTATCTACTTTCTTGTGTTTTGTCCACACTTTGGAGTACTTTTCATATGATTTCTTGGACTAATCTATTAACAAGAGCCACAGTGCCAGTTGCATGTTTCCTGCTGTTTTTGGTTCCAGGAAGTCAGAAAATGAATATTCTTAGAATTGGACGGGATAAAATCCAAAGTCACTATTTTACCGGAAGGCATCTGGAGCCATAATACGAGACGGAGAAGGGCTGGGGCCTAGCCACACCACCTGGCCACACGGCCAAGCCTGGCCCACGCCAGGGGTGGTCTGGCCGACCCCAGCACCCCTTCGACCTCTCCTTCCGCCTATATATTGCCTTCGATACCAAAACCCTAAGTACCCAATCAAAAATCCATGAAAGAGTCTGTAGCCGCCGTCATCTCCATCCCTAGATCAGGAGGGATCGGAAGCTCTTCCCGGCACCCTGCCGGAGAGGGGAATTCACCCTGGAGGCCTTCTTCATCATCATGCAAGCCTCCGGTGTGATGCGTGAGTAGTTCATCTCTGGACTACGGGTCCATGTAGTAGCTAGATGGTTGGTTCTCCTCCTTTGTGCTTTCATGTCTAGATCTTGTGAGCTCCGTTCATGATCAAGATCATCTATTTGTAATTCTGCATGTTGTGTTTGCGGGGATCCGATGGATATTGAGATGCTATTTCAGATTGATTATTGATTCTATCATGTCTTTGTTATTTGTGATCTTGCATGCTTTTTGTTGTTAGTAGCTATCTTGGCCAAGTAGATGCTAGCAACTCCAAGAGTTAGTATATATGCTCGATAGTGGGTTCATGCCTCTGGTAATCTGGGGAAGTGACAGAAATCTCTAAGGTACTAGATTTGATGTTGCTACTAGGGAGAAAACAACAACCCTTTGTTCATAGAACAATCATATTGTTTACATTACACGCAATTCGTAAAGCAATAATCTATTTCTTGTAACTTAATACTAGAGGGGGTTCGGATGATAACCTAAAGGTCGATTATTAGTCATAGATGCAGTTGGATGGCGGTCTATTTATAATGTTGTAATGCCCAATCAAGTCTCAAAGGAGTCAAGATGATTAGTATATGCTTGTATGCTTTCTCGATGTTTGTCAATTGCCCCGTTGTAATTTGTTCACCCAGCATGTTATCTATCTTAAGGAGAGCCACCTCTAGTGAACTATGGACCCCGGTCCTTTCTTTTACATACAATCTACAAACTATTTACTGCTTTGTGTTTACTTTCTGCAAACTATTACTTCCTTCCATTCGATACGTTTAATCCTTTATTTTCAGCAAAACCGGTGAGATTGACAACCTCATCGCAAGTTGGGGACAGAGTTATGTGGTTGTGTTGTGCAGGTCTCCATGTTGCTGCTAGCACCGGTAGTGCGCCCTGCCAAGGCTCAGCTAGCAACACCTTTGGGGTGTTTCCTTGCTCCTACTGGATTGATAACCTTGGTTTCATAACTGAGGGAAACTTACTGTTGTGCTCATCATACCTTCCTCTTGGGGTTCCCCAACGAGCTTGACATCAACCACGAGCCAGCAAGTGTTTTTCTGGCACCGTTGTCGGGGACTGAAGAAGAAGAAGCTCCCATGTCAACAACGCGCCATCAAAAGTATTTTTCTGGCGCCGTTGCCGGGGAGTCAAGGACATCTTCACAAGGGGAGTCCCTCATAACCAATCTCTTTACTTTGCTTAGTTTACTTTTGCTTTGTTTGCTTGTTTCTTTATAAAAAACACACAAAAATTAGTTTTACAAGTTTGCTTTCTTTATTAAAAACACACAAAAAATGACTACTCTTGAAAACACTAAGTTGTGTGACTTCACTAGAACCAACAACAATGATTTTATGAGCACACCTATTGCTCCACATGTTCCTGAAGCTACTTTCTTTGAAATAAAACCTGCTTTACTCAATCTTGTTAGGAGAGAACAATTTTCTGGTATTGGTAATGAAGATGCTGCTGCCCATCTAAATAACTCTGTTGAACTTTGTGAGATGTAAAAGCATAGGGATATAGATGGAGATATCATTAAGTTTAAATTGTTTCCTTTCTCTTTGAGAGGAAAAACTAAAGAGTGGTTGAATTCCTTAACTAGGAATAGTATTGATTCTTGGACTAAATGCAAAGATGCTTTCATTGGAAAATACTATCCTCCTGCTAAGATTATATCTGTGAGAAGTGAAATAATGAAGTTTAAACAATTTGATAATGAACATGTTTCTCAAGCTTGGGAAAGAATGAAATCTTTGGTAAAGAATTGTCCCACTCATGGACTAACTGCTTGGATGATCATCCAAACCTTTTATGCAGGATTGAACTATTCTTGAAGAAACCTATTGGATTCTGCTGCTAGAGGTAACTTTATGACCATTACTTTGGGTGCTGCAACAAAGCTTCTGGATAATATGATGGTTAACTATTCTGAATGGCATACTGAGAGAGCTCCACAAGGTAAGAAGGTAAATTCTGTTGAGGAAACCTCCTCCTTGAGTGATAAGATTTATGTTATTATGTCTATGCTTGTGAATGGGAAAGCCCATATTGATCCAAATAATGTTCCTTAAGCCTCTTTGGTTGCTCAAGAGGAGCAAGTTGGTGTGAACTTCATAAGAAATAACAATTTTGGCAATAATGCTTATATGAATAATTTTGGTAACAACAATTATAGGCCTTACCCTCCTAGTAATACTTATGGTTATAATGGTAAACCTGGATTACCTAGTGAAGGAAGAATTTTAGAAGTTGAAAGAGCCACTAAGAATTTCATGCAAATGCAATATGAGCAAAATCAACTATTCACTAAGACTATGGAGGAACAATCTACCATTTTGAAGAACATTAGCCATCAACTTGAGAGTCTAAATAGGTAAATTCCTAGTTTACAATTGAAACTTTCTAATGCTGAATGGAATATATCATCTTTGTCTGAAGCTCAATCTTCATTGATTAATAGAATGGCTAACAAACCTGAAACTAATGATAATCCCTTTGCAGCTACTAATGCTATACAAGTAAGAATTGATGAAAATGTTAGACTATTAGCTGAATTACATGCTAAGTGGGAAAGAGAAGATGAAATTGCTAGAAACATTAGTGTTTCTACTATCACCACCACTAGTGTTGAGGCTAGTAATAGTTCTACTACTTTAGATGATAATTTTGATTTTGATCTTGATGGTTGTAATATCTCTAAAGTTATTAAGTTCCTACAAAAGCTTGCTAAAATTCCTAATGCTAGTGCTATGAACATGGCTTTTACAAAACACATTACTGATGCTCTCATAAAGATTAAAGAAGAAAAGTTGAAACATAAAGTTTCTATTCCTATAAAACAAGAAGATGGTTCATTAATATGAAAGTGAATGACTTTGATTTCAAAGCTTTATGTGATCTTGATAGTAGTGTTTCTATTATGCCTAAAAGGATTTATGATATGCTTGATTTTCCTCCACTTGAAGATTGTTATTTGAATGTCCCACTTGATGATAATGCTAAAAAAACTCATTGGGAGTATTAATGATGTTCTTGTTATGGTTAACAATGCCTATGTCCCCGTTGATTTCTATGCTTTGGATGTTGAATGCAATGCTTCTTGTCCTATTACTTTGGGAAGACCTTTTCTTAGAACTGTTGGTGCCATTATTGATATGAAAGAAGGCACCATTAAATATCAACTCCCACTCAATAAAGTTATAGAACACTTCCCTAAGAAGAGAGAGAAGATTTCTTTTGCCTCTCCTATGAAAACAAAATTTTGTTTTAATGCTTCTTCATTTGAGAACACTTGATTCTTTTTCTTGCTACTTATGCCTAACTTAAAGGCGTTAAAAAAAAGTATTTATTGAGAGATAAACCAAAAGTTTTAGATGAGTCTTGGAAGTTATTACTTCAGTAATAACCTATCCTTATCCTTTTTATTTGCTTTTTGTGCCAAGAGTAACCTCTAATGAGAGAGAAGTAATGGTTGGAAAAGTTCCTGTCCTGAAACAGATTTCTGTGCTTCACCGTAAAAATTCGTGTAAAATTTATGTACGTCCTTTTGAGGCGTGAATTTTTGTGCTTCTGCCCCAGGTTGTTATCTAACTTCCGTTAGTTCAACACTTTATTTGAGCAACATATGGTCTTCGAAAAAATTCGTCTTTACCTGCTGGTCTGTTTTGACAGATTTCTGCCATTTTCTGTATTTGCTTCTTGTTGGTTCCTTTTTGAGTTCTTTTGGGGGATTGAGCTTTTTGAGGGAAGTGCTACAGTAGATAGTGTTTTAATGGAAGTTTATTGGTGTTAGAACTGAACCTAAATACTTATTATCTTGAGTGCACTAATGTTGCTAATAAAGATTGTGTGAAGTTTTGTATGAAGGAAAAATTTCAGGTGTATGGAAGGAATGAGTAATGAGATGAAGGATGGACTAAAGCTAAAGCTTGGGGATTCCACGTGTGTCACCCCAGGAAATATACAAGAAGTACAAGCTTAAAAGCTTGGGGATGCCCAAGGCATCCCCCTCTTCATCAATAAAAATCTCAGATTTCTTCCAAACACTTCATTTTTATTGTTTCATGCACAATTGTGTTGTTCTTGGAGCGTCTTCCTTTTTGTTTATGTTTTGGTTTTTCGTTTGCTTTTGTTTGCTTAGTTTGCTGAATAAATTAGTTGGACCCCCACTTTCATACATTGGTTTTCAAATAGTTTGGTTTGGTTTGGAAAAGAGTAGGAAAGCTCATGCTTAAGTGGTAAAAAGAGCTTGATTTTTACTGTGGCCTATGCTTTGTCATGCCATGCTTGATATTGTTTTGGATTTATGATTAGTATTCTTTTCTGTAGCATCACTTGTTATAAACAATTGAGATTGCTTAATGTGCCTTGGATGAATCATGCGTTGTTTTAGCATATTAAAGCATAGTATAGTGATATTCTCCTTTGATGCTTTATTTCGGTTGACTTGGCGCATGCTCACACCATGTTATGACTATCTCAACTCACCATAAGCCTTTATGATCCTTTAGTTTTCAACTTTTAGTATCACTTTATGCTTTGATCAATGATGTTTTGTCGCTCTGCATGATTATGGCCATTATTGCTCTCTTAGTTTGTCGCTCCCAGTCTTTTGCTAGCCTCCACAACCAAGTATGAGTTACACTCATGCATCCAACTCCCTAAACCAAGTTATTACAAAGATTCCACCATACCTACCTACTAGCTTATGCTATTCCAAGTATATTCATGCTTTTGTTTACCTTCCAAATTAAACTTGTTATGAGAAAACTAGTGATTAAAGCTCTCACGAACTTGATGGAACACTTTACTTTTCTTTCCCTTAATAAACTTGAACCATTGTGTCTTCTATGTTGTATATACTTTCACTTATTTGTTGGGAATTAGCAGAACCATGCTGTCATGGGGAACGCTTTCAACATTGCACTGGTACTTTATACCTAGTTGATATCATGCTCTTTTGTCTATGGATGTCTTCGGTGTGAAATGAAAGGGGAGCTTGTAAGTCCATGGAGTTATGTATATGTGTTAGAGAAACGCCTGGGCCGCTGGTCTAATCCATGCTGACATGGTGGAAACCTGCAGCGTAACCATAATGAGCTGTCTATGAAGCATTCTTCTTATAAAAAAGAGTACTATATTGAGAAAAGGAGAAAAAGAGAAAAAATGAGATTATGAAGAGGAAAGAGAGAAAAAAACACCATATTCCCATGGTAAATGAGAAGAATGCTGAGATGCTCGTTGTCTGCTTGCCTTGTCATTTTGATATGGGGATTCTTCCTTATCATCGGGCAAGGGGTACCCCGTTGGTGGTTCTCTATGATACACATGTACTTACGATGACAAGAACTTACCGGTGACTAAACTTGAGTAGCATGAGGAGCGGCCCTCGTATTCAAGGGACATGAGATTTCTAACTTATACTTCGTCAAGCATGTACACCATAGTTTGTTCACTTTAACCTTAATCACTTCAAGATGCTTATGATAGGGGCAATGAGAGCTGAAAGCTATTAAGTACCATAATTTTTGGAGGCTCTTTATGAGACTTGAATCCCTACTTCCTTCTATGAAGGCCTTTCTTCCACCATTATATTGAGTCTCCACCTTCTACCTTTATGCACCTACTTTGAGAGCATAGTGGCCATTCTTAGTTCTATGTGCATTGTCCCAAGACTATTTGATTGATGCATAACTTGATATTGCTTGTTTTAAACTATTTGTATCTAGTCACTCTTTTGAACTTTGAAGGTGTCCTATGCATTTATATTTGCTACTCTATGAGGGACAAACTGAATACTATTATGCTATGTTTTCTTTATGTGAAACAAACAAACGTCTTGCAAAGCATTGTTATTCATGAATCTTTTGTTTGTGCCTTTTCATGTTGAACATAGTTTCTTTTTCTTATTGCTAGAACTTTGTCTTTCATGTTATGATTGAAGTACTATGATCCTAGCTATCCATACTTTACAAATACTTTGATCAAGTTTATGATGGTGCATGTCACCTCAAAAAGTATTCTTTCTTTTTATCACTTACCTACTCGAGGATGAGTAGGAGTTAAGCTTGGGGATGTTGATACATTGCAAATGTATCTATAATTTTTGATGTTCCATGCTTGGTTTTATCTACTTTCTTGTGTTGTGTCCACACTTTGGAGTACTTTTCATATGATTTCTTGGACTAACCTATTAACAAGAGCCATAGTGCCAGCTGCCGGTTTTCTGCTGTTTTTGGTTCTAGGAAGTCAGAAAATGAATATTCTCGGAATTGGACGGGACAAAAGCCAAAGTCACTATTTTACCGGAAGGCATCTGGAGCCAGAATACGAGATGGAGAAGGGTTGGGGCCTGGCCACACCACCTGGCCGTGTGGCCAGGTCTGGCCCACGCCAGGGCATGGTCTGGCCGACCCCAGCACCCCCTCAGCCACTCCTTCCGCCTATATATTTCCTTCGATACCAAAACCCTAAGTACCCGATCAAAAATCCACGAAAGAGTCTATAGCCGTTGTCATCTCCATCCCTAGATCGGGAGGGATCGGAAGCTCTTCCCGGCACCCTCCCGAAGAGGGGAATTCACCCTGGAGGCCTTCTTCATCATCATGCAAGCCTCCGGTGTAATGCGTGAGTAGTTCATCTCTAGACTACGGGTCCATGTAGTAGCTAGATGGCTGGTTCTCCTCCTTTGTGCTTTCATGTCTAGACCTTGTGAGCTCCGTTCATGATCAAGATCATCTATTTGTAATTTTGCATGTTGTGTTTGCGGGGATCTGATGGATATTGAGATGCTATTTCAGATTGATTATTGATTCTAGCATGTGTTTATTATTTGTGATCTTGCATGCTTTCCGCTGTTAGTAGCTATCTTGGCCAAGTAGATTCTAGCAACTCCAAGAGTTAGTATTTATGCTCGATAGTGGGTTCATGCCTCTGGTAATCTGGGGAAGTGATAGAAATCTCTAAGGTACTAGATGTGTTGTTGCTACTAGGGAGAAAACAACAATCCTTTGTTCATAGAACAATCGTATTGTTTACATTACACACAATTCGTAAAGCAATAATCTGTTGCTTGCAACTTAATACTAGAGGGGGTTCGGATGATAACCTGAAGGTGGATTATTAGTCATAGATGCAGTTGGATGGCGGTCTATGTATAATGTTGTAATGCCCAATCAAGTCTCAAAGGAGTCAAGATGATTAGTATATGCTTGTATGCTTTCTTGATGTTTGTCAATTGCCTTGCTGTAATTTGTTCACCCAACATGTTATCTATCTTAAGGAGAGCCACCTCTAGTAAACTATGGACCCCGGTCCTTTCTTTTACATACAATCTACAAATTGTTTACTGCTTTGTGTTTACTTTCTGCAAACTATTACTTCCTTCCATTCGATACGTTTAATCCTTTGTTTTCAGCAAAACCGGTGAGATTGACAACCTCATCGCAAGTTGGGGACAGAGTTCTGTGGTTGTGTTGTGCAGGTCTCCACGTTGCTACTAGCACCGGTAGTGCGCCCTGCCAAGGCTCAGCTAGCAACACCTTTGGGGTGTTTCCTTGTTCCTACTGTATTGATAACCTTGGTTTCATAACTGAGGGAAACTTACTGTTGTGCTCATCATACCTTCCTCTTGGGGCTCCCCAACAAGCTCGACATCAACCACGAGCCAGCAGGCACCTCCCCTATGAGCTTGGCCTCCTAGCCATGGCCATCTTCCATCCTGGGCACTGCATAGGTGGACATTCATCACGAGGTAGCCTCAGATCAACCTCTTCCACAAGGGAACCCATACTAAGGCATATAAACTTCCAGCTAAACCCTACCCAAATCAGGTATTGTGGTTGTACGGTAAAATTGGAATGGTATCGCACCCGAACCCAACCATCAGTTTTTATAAAGGGCTAAGGCTCATGCCTCAACATTTTCATCATCAAAATCATTGTGTTTCTCAACACATGTCAAAACATTTCAATAGAATGAATCATCATTCCAAGGTTTTCATAATCATTTTCACCAAGTATTCCCATCTAAGGGATCAACTTTTATGCTTAGCACTAGCCACTAAAGTTGATGGTATTCACTAATGAGGGGTGCTAATCAAGTGTAACTATCTAATTCTAGTTTATGCCTTTTGATGACATCTAAGTATAGCTATCTAGGCCTAGTTTTATACTCTTTATAGTATCTGTACTAGGGTAATACTCACAAGCACTAACTAAAAGTAAAGAACTCTGGTAAAAGTAAAAGAATAAAGTTTGCAAGTAAAACTTGGGATTGGTATAATCAAAGTTGTATAACCAAGCCTGCATAATGCATCTTGCATAGGTTATGAAGTGGGCAAGTGTTAACTTGCATAGTTCTAGCTTGCAATTAGTGATGGCTTGCATAGTTAGGAAACTTGCAAGTGTTAGCTTGCCTTGATTGGTGCAGTGGTTGAAGTTTTCTTCTTCGTCGTCTTCGTAGTACTCCTCCTCCTCGTATCCCGGGTCGGTACTAGCGCCTATAAATGAATACGGGATACAAAATCACCAAACAATACTTAACTATTTCTATTTAGCACACTAACGTTCACACTAGATGATCTAGCATCATCACAATCATCACATGAAATAAAGATCTAGTTTTGTTTATTTTATTTTAGAAAAGTAATTTCTACTCATTGAAAATACTTAAGATTTAATATTCTCCAATTAAAATATGTGATCATGTTGATACATGTCATCACCACATATTTTAATACTTGGAAATGTGATTTAAAGTGTTGGTCATATTTTACAAAGTTTAAGATTATTATTTAATACAATTAAAGTGACTAGAAATGCCTATATAGCATTCTTTAAGTACTAGTCCAAGGTCACTGCATGTAAACCTAAATGTTTTCACATATTCAGATTGATCTTGTCAAATGTGATTTTTGAGAGTTGGAATCAACTCAAAAGCATTTATGGTTGATTTTTGAAAATGTTTGAAGTTGGAAAAGTCTTTGTCTTCTTATTTTACTATAGATGATATCTAACTCCAAATGGTTTGAATCCAACGGGCTTGGATAGATAATTTTCATATCTTTCTAACAAAATTGGAATCATGCAATTTGATTCAGTGAATCTCTTTGAATTGATTTTTGAATCTACTGACAGGAACTAGTTTTAACTAAATTAGAAAAATCCTATTTGAATCACTAGGCTCTGCGTGGGAAACTAAAAGGGCCAGCCCAACTGCACTACGCGGCGCAGCAGGCTGCTGACAGGGGGCCGCACTAGTCAGTGACTCTATCTGACTAAAACGGTGTCTTTCAATCTAGGTCGTGCGATTAGAACCTGATCTAACGACTGACATTCATCGTCTACGACGAATAGCTTCGGCGAGACTGAACCCTAATGGCGATGGTGGGGGTCGTGTGAGGCTCACCAGTGCTCCAGTTGGGGTCGGCGATGGGGGCGAACGACGTTGTCAACGACGGCGGTTCGAATGGTGGTCGCGGCGGCTCTTGGGGCGGCTCCAATCAACGGATCCTCTTCTCCTCTACATCGGCGAACTCCGGTGAAATTCTGGTGGGCTGGTACTCGCCTTGCTCCGAGAAAGGGTATGGGAGGCTCTTTGAGGAGTGGGGAGTGAGATGGTGTGGTGAATTGAGGCAGAGAGGGCCTCTATTTATACACCGGCGAGAGGGGCATTGCGGCATGGGCTGGCTCCTCCGGCGACAATTTTACAGCAAGCTAGCGGCATGGCTGAGGATAGGGGCGACGTGGTGCTCCCTAGCGGTCATCACGGGATTAAAGGCGCGGCACGGGGCGGTCTAGGATGGTCGGGCGCGGGCGTTGCTCTGCACGGAACCGGCGGTGTTCGAAACGGTGCATGGGGGATACGGGTCGCGCGGCGGCGAACGGGGATGTCTAGGAGCTAGCTAAGGTCATGGCGAGTGTGTCCACGCGTGGAGAGAGTGAGGCGCGGCGTGTGGGAGCTGGTCGGCTGCGGCGCTCTGGCGCGCTCTCGGCATGGCACAAAGAAAGTGAGCGCGGCGATTCTCGGTGGTCGGCTTGCGTACGATCGAGGGCTGGACAGGGGGTGGCGATGGACAGTCGCCTATCTCCTGGTTGTTGTGGGAGAGGGCAGAGATGGCCGTGGCGAGTTGTCCATGGTCGGCCGGTGTGGCAGTTTTCGGGCGGTGCTGCACTGGCACAACGGCAAAGGGGGTGGCTGTCCATGCATTGCTAGACACTAGGGGAGACAGGGGAGTGAAGAGGGGACAAATTGGTTGAGTGATCACTGCTCTAAACTGTGGACGTTAGGCATTAGTTTTCTGTGTCTGCAATGTGTTCGACCAAATGGCTGCATGAACTTAAGTTTGAAATTTTTGCATGAAATTTGGTGAGTGTTTTGATCTTATGCTTGAGTGCCTAGGGTTGCTTGGGTTTGCCAAGGTTAATTGATTTGAGTGGTTTTTGTAAAATGGTGATCTTAGTACATCCACTTGATTCAATTTTAAATTCTCCTTTAAATAGATTTGAAAATAGTTTCTGTGGGTTTGTAAAGTGGGCTTGGATTCACTTTTACTTGGTCTAGCAAGGGGTGAAAAGAATTGAGAAAGTTTATATTAGAAATCTTTCACTAGGAACACTCAAAGTGGTCTAGTGGTGAATTTTGGTCAAAATGACCATTTGATCATATGCTTTATATTTCAATTTCTTTTCTTTTGATTTTGTTTGTAATTGGCCTAGATGATGTAGTATTCATCTTTAAACCATTTCTTATCATTTGTAGCAAACAAACATGGAAATTGCACTCAATCTTATACTAATGCAAATCACACATACACTCATATTCAAAATAATAAAAGTTTTTGTTAACCCTAAACTTGGATGATTAGAACTTGATAATATTGATTAATATTTTTGGGGTGTTACACCAGTATGCACATCCAAACACTTTAAGAAAGTCCTAATCAGGAGTCTCACCAAGCAAGAGTTCTAACGGGGTTTTTTATGTTGAGGAGACGGGTGGGGGCCGATTAATGAGAAAACAGGTTGTAGTGAAGGCATCACTCCAAAAACGAAATGGAATAGAGGCATGAGCTAGCAAGGTTAACCCACTTTCAACAATATGATGATGCTTGCGTTCATCCGCACCATTCTGCTGATGTGTATGTGGACAAGACACACGATGTGAAATCCAAAGTTTTTCAAAGAAAGTATTAAGATTTCGGTACTCACCCTCCAATCCGACTGAACATGAACAATTTTATGATTGAGAAGCCACTCGACATATGCTTGAAATTGAAGAAAGACATTAAACACATCAGATTTACGTTTAAGAAGATAAAGCTAAGTAAATCGACTATGTGCATCAATAAAACTGACATAATACTCATGACCACTGACAAAAGTTTGGGCAAGACCCACACATCTAAAAACACAAGCTCCAAAGGATTTTGACTATATGATTGGAAACAGAAAAAGTTAGTTGATGACTCTTGCCTTGCCGAAAGGCATCACAAACGACAGCATCTTTATTACTAGACACAGAGGGTAACTCATGGCGATGGAAAACGTGGCGAACAATAGGAGTCGTTGGGTGACCAAGGCGAGAGTGCCACTATGATGGGGACACACGAACAACATTGAAGGCTTGGAACGCAGCAGGAGCAGGAGGCGGTACATCAAGTGCATACATGCCATGGTGATAGCGACCTCTAAGAAGGACATCCTTCGTATCTCGGTCCTTGAAAAAGAGATGAAACAAGTGAAATTCAGCAGAAAACATTGTTATCTCGAGTAAATTTAGGAATGGAGACCAAATTACGTGCAATAGAGGGAACACGAAGGATATTTTTAAGATGAAATTTCCTGAGGTATATGTGTAAGAAGAGATGCTTGACCAATATGAGAGATGTGCATACCTTCCCCAACGGCTGTATGAACCTTGTCTTGCCCATGGTATGGTTCCCAAATAATCAGCTTCTCATTCTCACGTGCGACGTGTTCAGAAGCACCCGAGTCCATGTACCAGTTGGATCAACAAAGTAGGACGGTGTGTGTCCTTGTTGCACCATATTTTCTTGGCACTCATTCCCTTTACCATTATTACCAAGACCGAGAAAATCATTCTTGAAGTGACTGATGGCATTTGGAGGCGTGTGACCCTCAATGCCGCACAACTAAGATGGCGTTGATGCACTACATGCCATGCAGTACGCCCGAGGACGATCGTCAATGGTGATGACGGAGCGTTGTGACTGCTGCTTGGCTTGCGGCTGCGATTTTCCTCCTCCGGGAGGTGTAGTAGTGAACGGGCGGTAAGAGGGTTTTCTCCCACCACAATGGACGGCATTGGACGAGGAGTGGTCAGTGAAGCCATCGGGGTGACGATCTTGGAGACATTGTTCAGTTCCGAGGAGATGAGAGTAGAGCTCTTATGGCCGGATAGGGACGACATGCTCCTTGATCACCTCCACTAGAGAGTCGTACTCACTGTCGTGACCCTTGAGGATGTAGCCGCCAAACTCAAGATCCCACAGAGTCTCACCGATAGAGGCAAGCATGTCAGCCAATTTCTTGACTTTATTGAAGTAGGTGGTGACCGAGTCGTTTTCCTTATGGATCTTGCCAAGCTTGTTGCGGATGGCCATGGACTAAGCCGTGACTACAAGGACAAGATGGACTCTAGGGCATCCCACACATCACGGGATGTAGCAGCAAATAGGACCAAACTAGCGACGCCTTCGCTGAGAGAGGACTGGATCGCCGAAATAATGGCTTGATCTTGGGCCACCCATAGACGAAACATCGGGTGTGTTGGCGTTGGGCACGGCAGGGTGCCTTCAATGAACCCCTCCAAATAGTGACTATGGAGGAGTGGGAGCACTTGGGCACGCCAGTAGAGGTAGTTATCCGGTTTGAGTTTCACTGGAATGAGGTGGGCGAATTAGAACGGCAGTGAAGGGATCACCACAAGCGCAGCCGTTAGGTTGCCTGAAAATAAAGTAGTTATTTACATCTTTTACCTTCCATTTGTCGAGAAGATGTATTCATCGTCATAATTCCATCCATGTTTTTGGCGCATAAGTTAAATTCATGAATTTTCAAAGATATGTTTGACATGTAAAAATCACATTCCACTTAAAAAATAGTTAAAACATTTATGTTTGTATTTTCTTACATTCTCGTAGCAATGCACGGGCACTTAGCTGGTAACATGTAATATGTTTTCCTACTCAGGAACCATCCCATCTTGCACCTTTGGTTATTTTTTCGCTCAAAATGGATCAAGGTGGCAAGGTGGACGATGCAAGCTAATTCCTATTTGTGTGCATTTACATCCTGCTCTTGCTCTAATGTACCTACAATACAGTCAAATTATATTATTCCTGAATAATTATTAAATAATCTCATCTGCTTGTTCTTTTATCACATTGGCTCTATGTATCAATTATGTAAATATGTAGATAATTGTTTATACACAACAAATAAGAACTTTTAACTCGCATTAGCGCGTGTGAGGTATCATCTAGTTAAAGTGAATAGCTCATGCCCTCTTTGATCAAGATGGTGTGAAGATATTAAACACACTCTTTTCTTATGCCACGGAGCAAGAGAGATTTGGAAGGAGATGGAATTATGGAAAAAAATGAGGAAAGGATTATGGAACTTAATAGAGGAAGCAGACACAACTGACCTTTCTGTTAGTGCACTGCTAGATTCTTTGATGATGTGCCGGTTTGTACAACCTCGGGAAAAATTCTATGCTGATCTGAGGGAGGTGATAATTACTAGGGATTTCTATTTTCGTGCCCTCGATTTCTTATTTGTACTCAGTTTTCTTCAACCGCTTAACTTTTTTTCATTTTTGTCTATCTCTTGTACGAAACTCTCGCACGGTCTGAACCTCTCACACAGTCTGAAACTTGTCGTCCGTCAGCCTTGCCGTTACATGATGACAAGTGGGGTCGTGTTCAGTCGGGTCCCATAGTGGACCCTCGTTATTATGTGCTGACAAGTGGGCCGCGTTCTGTCGGGTCCCATAGTGGACCCTTGCTGTTATATGCTGACAAGTGGGGTCGCATTCAGTCGGTTCCCGTAGTGGACACCTCTCTCCACTTATCCAAATCAGCATGGGACCCACAACTTATCCATGTGAGCGTCGGACCCACAGCTTACCCAGGTTGGCGTTGCAAGATGGGACCACGAGCTAGCCCCGTGCCCGTGCCCGTGTCATTGCCTCCCCTTTCTTCTTCTTATCTGGCAATGGCTGCCCTTTGTCTAGCTTCACTTCGGCCTCTCGTTCGTCCTGGCCGCAGTATGGTGTCGTCCCGTTGACCTTTATGAAGTATGACAATGGCAACCATGCACTTGTTGTGGACAATCAATTGACGCAACTCGAGAGCTCAATTGGGTGCGCGCTTGCTGTGGAGAATGCGGACGGCTAGCTGTGTAACATCCCAAAACTTCAATCCAAGAGTATCAAAGATCAAATCATGCAAATTTAGGATTAACAAAAACTTTTCCATATTTAAAATGAAAGCATTCAGATATGTGTGCATTTAAAATAGGAGTTGTTTGGAATTGCCATGATTGTGTGATCCTTTACTTCTAAAATGTTTCTTAGGTGATTTAAACATCATATACATCATTCCCAAACTTTTCCTAAAAGAAATCAAATCAAAAAGAATTAAAATGAAGGAATGGTAATTTGGACAAATTTAACTCTCATGCCTACTTTGGCTATTCCTAGTAATCAATTCTTAACAGAAACAATTCTTGATCTTTGCACCCCTTGCTAATACACATAATGAGGTACCAAGGCCCACCTTTTGATCTTCTAAAAATATTCTGGACACTATTTTAAATGACAGTTTAAAATTGAATCTAATGCATATGCATAGATCACCCCTATTTCAAAAACCATGTATTTGAGCTCCATTTTCAAAACCCTTGCAACCAGAGACTACCTAGCAATAGTGGAGATCACCCAAAAAATTTGAACTCAAAATTCAAAACTTTTTCTCTTGCGGCCATTTCATCAAACACTTGGCAGGCAGAATCATAACTCTAATCCTAGCTCGCTGTTTTGAACAGGGTTTTGCCCCCATTTGATCTCCATTTAATCTCTCTGTCCCCCTTTGATCAAACCATGCCAATTGTAGCCCATCCCCTATGCCCTAGTGGCAATGCCATGCCATGCCGAGCACCACCCTTGCTGGCCAACCTTGCAACCGCCACAGCAGACCACTCCCCCTTCCCTCGCCATGTCTAGGAGGTAGCCAACGCCGCACCGCCCCTCTCTGTCCCTTGCCCGAGCCAAGAGCAGCCGTGGACCACCGAGGAGAAACCGCGCCCAGTGCCACCAGACCATGCCGACGCCGCCCACAGAGCGCGCCCTGTTCCCGTGTGCACACGCCGCCGCTCGACACCAGCCCGCGCCCACCGCTCCGCCTCGACCTAGAGAACACCCCAGACACCCCCGTTCGCCGCCCAAAGCCCCACAGCCACCGCTCGCCGTGGACACAGCCGCTTCGGCCGCATAGAGCGCCACCTCACCCCGACCACATGCCACCGTCCTACAGCCGCATTGAAGCACTAGAGCACCGCCAGGGGACCGCCCATCGATCGCCATCCCCAGCCATGCCGCTAGCTCGCCGTAGCCATGTCACCACCGTCGACCGCCCATCCCGCTCGGTCTTACCGTCGAGCCTATAAAAGGAGCCCATCCCAGCACCAAAGACTCACACCATTCCACTCCCCTCACCTCTCTGAACCTCAACCACCCCTCGCCGGAGCAAGTGGAGCAGCAGCTCACCGGAATTAGAGCCGAAGCCGCCGCCTCTGGAGAAGAAGGGTGCCGTTGATTCCGTCCACCCCAAGCTCTGCCGCGACCACGCCTCGCCTCGCCGTCGTCTTCCACTTCGTTCGCCCGCATTGCCGACCCCGCTGGAGCCCTGGTACGCCCCCAGTAGACCCCCACCGAGCCGCTAGGGTTCGAGCTCGCCGGCGACCCGTCCGTCGTCGACGACGACCCTCAGCTGTAGATCTAGCCTCTAATCGCACGGCCCACAGCGCGCGTACCGCTTCGCGTTTTAAGTGCCGCTGACCAGTGGGACCCCCTGTCAGTTGAGCCCTGTGCCGCGCAGCGTCGCTGGGCCGGCCCATTTCCTTTCCCGCGCAAGCCCGTAGATTCAAATCTAGGTTTTTCTTTTTAGTTAGAATATAGTTCATGTCCAGTGTTTCAAAATTCAATTCTATGAGTTTGACAAATCTAAATTACATGAAACTAATTTTTTCTGAAAGGTATTGAAATGCTCTATCCAAGCCCGTTGGATTTAATCCATTTAGAGTTATAGATTTCTCCTAATAAAAATAAGAAGACAGAAGCTTTTGCAACTTGAAACATTTTTGTAAAATCAACCAAGTTAGCTTTTGAGTTGATTCCAACTCTCAAAAATCACATTTCATCATATCTATCCAAATGTGTAATAATATTAAGGTTTACAGGCAGTGACTTTGGACTAGTACCAAAATAATGCTATATAGGCATTTCTAGTCACTTTAAATCATTAAATAATAAACTTAAACCAAAGTAATATTGATACAACCTTTAAATCTCATTCCCACATGTTAGAATATGTGGTGAGGACATGTGTCCACATGATCCCATATTTTGGTGGTGAATATTAAATTTTAGTTAATATTTCAATGAGTAGAAATTACTTTTTCAAAATAAAAAGGTTGAAACTATTGAATTAAAACTTGTGATGTTTGGGATGATAATAGATCATCAATTGTGTGGTTTAGAGTACTACTTAGCCTAAGTTAAGTATTGTTTGGTGATTGTGCACTCCCTATGTATTTCTAGACGCTAGTACCGACCAAGCCTTCGAGAAGGAGGAGTTCTACCAAGAAGAAGAAGAAGAAGAAGAAAACTTCAACCACTGCACCAACCAAGGCAAGCTATTAGTGGCAAGCTAAACCTTGCAAACATGCTTTAGTAAGCTAGTGTAGCAAGCTAGAATAAAACTAGATAGTTTAGTAAAGATGCCTTAAGCATACTTTGATCACACCCCCTTAGGGTACACCAAGTTCTTTAATAAATTTTGAAGGTAACATAAAGAGTATAAAACTTGACCTAATTAGAAACCCTTAGATGTCATTCTATGGCATGAGATTGATCCCACCTTTCCACCTTAGTGAACACTCTTAACCTAGTGTTTTAGAATAGATCAAACTTGAGTCACTTTAGATGGGAACACTTGGTGAAAATGAGTTGTGAAAACCTTGGAATGATGACTCATTCTATTGAGATGTTTTGACATGTGTTGAGAAACACAATTGGTTTATGATGATGAAAATGATGAGGCATGAGCCTTAACCCTTTTTATAAAACTAATGGTTGGATTCGGATGCGATACCATTCCAAATTTACCGTACAACCACATTACCTGAATTGGGTAAGGCTTAGCTAGAAATTTATATGCATTAGTATTAGTTCCCTCACGGGAGAGGTTTGAGCTGAGGCTACCTCTCAATGATGTCCACCTATGCAGTGCCCAAGATGACTGATGGTCATGGTTGGGAGGCCATGCTCATAGGAGAGGTGCTCGTACTAGGGTGTGTAAAGGGAAGGTTATGTTTGATTATCTGCATACCAAGTATGATGATTCAGGGTTATCCCTGACAGATGTATCGAATCTTGTGGTGAAAGTGTACCACCTCTGCAGAGTGTCAAACTATTCGAATAGCCGCATCCGTGGTTATGGACAGTTGGAATGGCCATACTGTTTCGTTGTCAGATGTTTTCTAAATAACTTGAAATGAATGATGAACCTTGACTTGACCACAACAGGGTTGTGTAGATGAAAATAGATTTCCAACTTAAGTGATTCTAGAACTTTACTTTATCTTTCTTGTTTCAGAACTCATCTTAGGTTTCAAACTTAACTTGATAGTTATTCTTTCAATTCAGCACTTTAACTTAGAATTATAACCCTTGTTAGTAGTAGTTTGCAAGTACTTAAAGAGTACTCATGGCTTTTGTCCCTGGCTATTATCATGGCCAGACTATGAAGGAGATTATCAAGATGATGGTCAGCAGGACGGCTATGATAACTAGGACTATCTGCCTTCGTCAGCATTGCCTGTGCCCCTGAAGATGGACCCCACCGCTACGCTATCATTTATTTCCGCTGCTTGTTGTATTAAAGACTGGATCATGAGATCCTTATTCGTGTAAAACCTTATGTATGGTTTGTAATGGATGATGTACTATGATATCCAATCCGTTATGTCTCGCAAAAATGGTAATCCTGGGATTGCGAGGTATGGCATAACAGGCATCTGGGATTAAAAATCCGGGTGTTGACAAGTTGGTATCAGAGCCATCCTGACCATAGGAGACCCTAGTTAGAATGGACGTCCAAACCAAAAACTTAGCTTCAAAACCAAAGTAAGTATTTATAAAAAACTATTTTCCCTCTTACCCTGATGAACTCATTCTTTCTCAAAAATACATGTTCCTCAAAATTCTTACATTACTACTTAAAATTTGACACACTTGATCACTTCACTAATTTCCTCATCCTAAATTCTTGTAGATGGAGACTCAGTTCAGCAAGTTTTACCAGTTGGGAAACGGAGGTCAGCTGATCTTCGAGAGGGATCTGGATTCACTGTCAGAATTTCTGGGACGCCCACATCCGGAGTTTCTTGGAGCTCAACTTCCAGGACCCCCAGTAGGAGACCTATAATGGCTAGTCACCGCAGATCTTCGAGGAAGCATTGAAGCACCAACTTCCGGGAGAATTCAGTTCTCTGTGAGAGAGAACAACTGGCTAGATGGATTAGCCAGGGCAATGCATGAATCTCTCGCACGTCTATGTGCCCTCAGCGTCAACAAGATTCAAGGAACCCGTTTTGCCCACTATGCAAGACGTGACTTCATGGGAATGCCGATGGAGATGCCAAGTCACCCAGAGTTAAGGCGTCAAGTGGAGAACCTTGACTTCTTGCTTCATGACCGACAACAAGAACTGGACAATGCCAGAGAGTTAGCCAACCAGAACCGTGCCATTGCCAACCAGAAGGCCCAGACTTTCACACTGCTCGTCCAAGATCGCCAGTCTCTTCGTTGCCAGCGTCCAAACAAGGATCGCACCATCGCCCGTCTTCGCAAGAAGGTGGCCGACCTCGAGAAGACCGTCAAGGAGCAGGAAGCTCAGCTTGCCGCCAAAGAAGAAGATGATGAGGGTGAAGACATCCAGGGAGATATGGATTCTTACCTCAGCAACGATGACGATTTTCTGGCAAAGGATGCTGTGGACTTCTACACTGATGATGAAGACTCCGACTTCATTGACGATGAGTAGATGCACTAGAGCACTGTCGTAGCATGAGATGTATCATCTCATTGTATCGTAGTTTGCAGAATGGTTCTTCAAACCATCTGTTTTCCCCTTTGATTGTTGTGGTGTGTGTTGTATCGTGTGCTTGCTTGCATGAATGAGAATGAAGTTAGTTGAAAAACCTGAGTCTAACTCAAAGTTGTAGCTTTGAAAACCCAAAACCATGAACCTTAGAATTTCCCTCTTACCCCTATATTTATCTCAATCTTCAGATGACCCGTGGAAACCAAGGAGGGAGCAGCTCATTGCAGGACCCAATGCTGCAGATCTTGCAGAATCTCATCGCGGACCGTGAAGCAAGCAGGGCCGAGCATCAAGCCAACTTAGCGACATTGCAGCAGATCGCCCAAATGGCTCTCAACAACCAAGGACATGGAAATCAAGATCACCATGGATCTAAACTCAAAAAATTTCAGAACACCAATCCCCCAATCTTCAACCAATCTAAAAACCCATTAGATGCTGATGACTAGTTACAGACCATGGAAAACAACCTAGAAGTTGCAGGAGTTGATGAGAATGAGAAAGTTCTCTTCGCCACTCACTATCTGGCGGGAGATGCAAGAGCTTGGTGGAATAGCGTCCGCAACATGAACCATGGCCAGGTGATGACCTGGGAAGCATTCAAGGTCAAGTTCAGCCGCACCCACGTGCCGCAAGGTCTTGTCAACAGGATGAGAGATGAATTCCGGGAACTGAAGCAAGGAAGATTGACGGTAGTAGAGTACCATGACAAATTCTTGTCACTTTCCAGATATGCACCGGATGAGATCAACACGGAGGCCAAGAAGAAGGAGAGATTCTTAAACGGACTACATGATGAGATGCAGACTGTCCTCATCAACATCCGTTTCCAGGATCTTGAAGAGCTAGTCGAATCTGCCATTCAGATGGAAGGGAAGATTAACCAGGCAAACGATAACCGCAAGCGTCGTATGATGCAGTAGTCTGGATCCAGTAGTCACCAGAAGTACCGTCCCAACCCCTCACCAGGATATGCACCAAGGAACAACCAACCCCCAAATTCTCGCCCAAGCTACCCCAACCGTAGCGGAGGAAATGTGAAGCCCGGAGGAAACAATCACAACTCCGGCAACGCCAACAATTTCAACCGTGCCCCTCCCAAGAGCAACAACAACACTGCCCCCAGAACTGGCAGCAATGCTGTACCTTTTGCAGTCAAGGACAAGTCCCAGATCACTTGTTTCGAGTGTGGAGTGAAGGGTCACTACTCCAATGAGTGTCCCAAGAAGACTGCCGCTAATGCCCCTGTGAATGCCCCAGCTCAGCAGCAGCGTCGTGTTCAACCAGGCAGGAGATTTGCCCCAGGGAACCCGCACAACCGCAACGGTCGTCTCTTCCACATAAACGCAGAAGAAGCCCAGGAAGCACCAGATGTAGTGTTGGGTATGTTTTCTGTCAACTCAGTTTTAGCAAGAGTATTGTTTGATTCTGGAGCATCGCATTCATTTGTCACCGAAGAATTTGTATGCACTAGTAAGATTCGCCCAACCAACCTGAAGCATGTCATGATAGTTCAAATCCCCGGTTCAACAACAAAAGCTAGAAAAATTTGCAAAGCTATACCTATCAGAATTCATGGGATAGATTTTTATGACAACCTAATTGTACTTGGAACCAAAGGTTTGGAAGTAGTAATAGGTATGGACTGGATGTCAAGGCATAAAGGACTGATAGACTGTGCTAAGAAAGCCATCACCATGACCAGTAGTTCTGGAGTAACCGTAGAACATATCTCTGAAACCTTACCCCGTCAATTCAAATGCAACAAAAGTGTAGCCCTGCCTACCATTGACCAAGTCAGAGTAGTCTGTGAATACCCCGACGTATTCCCAGATGAATTGCCAGGTATGCCCCCGGATAGGGATATAGAGTTCATTATCGAACTAATCCCCGGAACCGGACCTATAGCCCAGAGACCATATACCATGAACCCCTCAGAGTTAGTAGAACTGAAGAAGCAGTTGGATGCCATGTTAGCAACAGGCTTGATTCAGCCAAGTACATCGCCATGGAGATCACCAGTGTTATTCGTCGACAAGAAAGATGGAGGCAACCGTCTATGTACAGACTATAGAAAGTTGAATGATGTCACCATCAAGAACAAGTACCCCTTGCCAAAGATAGAGGATCTATTTGATCAGTTGACTGGAGCTCAGGTATTCTCAAAGATTGATCTTAGGACTGGTTATCACCAACTTAAGATTCGTGCAACACATATTCCGAAGACCGCCTTTACTACTCGCTATGGTCTATACGAGTATACGGTTATGTCTTTTGGATTAACCAATGCCCCTGCTTATTTCATGAATCTCATGAATAAGATCTTTATGAATTTCTTAGATAAGTTTGTAGTTGTGTTTATCGACGACATCCTTATCTACTCCAAGTCAGAAGAAGAGCATGAGCAACATCTGAGAATCATCCTAGAAACCCTGAGAGAACATCAGTTATATGCCAAGTTCAGCAAATGTGAGTTTTGGCTGAAAGATGTAGGATTCCTAGGACATATTGTGTCTGCCGGAGGAGTCTCTGTTGATCCCAGCAAGATCAAAGATGTCGAAGAATGGGAAGCCCCAACCAATCAAACCCAAGTTCGTTCATTTCTCGGATTAGCGGGATATTACCGCAAATTCGTGGAAGGATTCTCGAGCATAGCCCGACCAATGACCCAATTATTGAAGAAGGACAAGAAGTTTGAATGGACAGACAAGTGTGAAGCCAGTTTCCAGGAGCTGAAGAAGAGATTGATATCAGCCCCAATTTTGATCATGCCAGACATCAAGAAGCCGTTTGATGTATATTGTGATGCATCCAAGATTGGTCTAGGATGTGTATTGATGCAAGAAGGCAAAGTCATCGCGTATCTGTCTCGACAACTGAAGCAGCATGAGCGGAACTATCCAACCCATGATCTTGAGCTAGCAGCTATGGTTCTAGCATTGAAGACATGGCGTCATTATTTGATGGGTAATCGCTGTGAGATTTACTCAGATCATAAGAGCTTGAAGTATATCTTCACCCAGAAGGAGTTGAATATGAGACAAAGAAGATGGATAGAGTTAATCAAGGATTATGACCTTGACATTCACTATCACCCCGGCAAAGCCAATGTGGTAGCGGATGCTCTTAGCAGATTGCTGTGTAGGCTTAACATCATGATCAAAGAGAAGCAACCAAGTTTGTATGAGGAGTTGGAGCAATTCAGGAATGAGTTAGTTAGCAAAGGATTCCTAGCTAGCATTGAACTTCAACCCACTTTGATTAGCCAAATCAAGGAAGCCCAGAAGGGGAATGAAGGTATCAACGGAATCAAACGTCGTATTGGTACAGGCAAAGTACCTGGATTCACCGAAGACGAAGAAGGTGTACTGTGGTACAAGGGACGTATCTGTGTACCAGCAGATTCGGAGCTGAAGGAAATTATCATAAAGGAAGCTCATGATACTCTTTATTCTATCCACCCCGGAGGAACAAAGATGTATCAGGATTTGAAAGAGCAATTTTGGTGGCACAAGATGAAGAGAGAGATCGGAAGCTACATCGCCAAATGTGACATCTGTCAAAGAGTCAAAGCAGAGCATCAAAGACCTGCAGGATTGTTGCAACCATTGCAGATTCCGGAATGGAAATAGGATTCTGTCGGAATGGACTTTATCACCGGTTTACCTACTTCTAGTAGGGGAAATGACTCAATCTGGGTCATAGTTGATAGACTATCTAAGGTAGCCCACTTCATACCAGTCAAGACAACCTATCAGAGTGCAAAACTAACAGAGCTGTACATTGCTAGAATTGTTAGTCTGCATGGAACCCCCAAGACCATCATATCAGATCGAGGAACCCAGTTTACTTCAAGATTTTGGTAGAAAGTTTAGGAAGGTTTAGGAACCAAGTTGAATTTCAGTACCGCTTATCACCCGCAAACCGATGGACAAACTGAGAGAGTCAACCAGATCTTGGAGGATATGCTTAGAGCTTGTGTGTTGGAATACGGATCAAAATGGGAAGACTGCCTACCCTTCGCAGAATTCTCATATAACAACAGTTATCAAGCTAGTTTGCAGATGGCACCCTTTGAATTCCTATACGGAAGAAAGTGTCGTACCCCTTTGAATTGGTCGCAAGTAGGAGAGAGTCAGATCTTTGGACCCGACATTCTCCGAGAAGCAGAAGAGAAAGTTCACAAAGTTCGTGAGCACCTCAAGACCGCCCAATCCAGACAGAAGAGCTATGCTGACAAGAGAAGAAGAGACCTGACTTTCAATGTCGGAGATTTCGTATATCTCAAGGTTTCACCATTGAAGGGAACTCAACGCTTTAGTCTGAAAGGAAAATTAGCTCCCAGATATATCGGACCTTTCAAGATTCTGAACCGCCGAGGAGAAGTATCGTATCAACTGGAACTGCGTGAAGATATGTCAGCCATCCACAATGTGTTCCATATCTCGTTACTTCGCAAATGCTTGGAAGTGCCTGAGAAGACTGAAGTTTTCAAGAATATCGATCACAGAGCAGTGGAAATCAACAATGACCTGACCTATCGGGAAGTGCCCATTCGTATCTTAGAAGAAGCCTACAGAACCACCAGGACCAGGAGTATCGAGTTTCTCAAGATTCAGTGGAGCAACCATACCGAGGAGGAAGCCACTTGGGAGCGCGAGGATTACATTAGGACAGAGTTCCCAGATCTCTTTAGTTCCTAGTTTTCTTGTAAATCTCGAGACGAGATTTTATTTAAGGGGGGAAGGTTTGTAACATCCCAAAACTTCAATCCAAGAGTATCAAAGATCAAATCATCCAAATTTAGGATTAACAAAAACTTTTCCATATTTAAAATGAAAGCATTCAGATATGTGTGCATTTAAAATAGGAGTTGTTTGGAATTGCCATGATTGTGTGATCCTTTGCTTCTAAAATGTTTCTTCGGTGATTTAAACATCATCTACATCATTCCCAAACTTTTCCTAAAAGAAATCAAATCAAAAATAATTAAAATGAAGGAATGGTCATTTGGACAAATTTAACTCTCATGCCTACTTTGGCTATTCCTAGTACTCAATTCTTAACAAAAACAATTCTTTATCTTTGCACCCCTTGCTAGTACGCATAATGAGGTACCAAGGCCCACCTTTTGATCTTCTAAAAACATTCTGGACACTATTTTAAATGACAGTTTAAAATTGAATCTAATGCATATGCATAGATCACCCCTATTTCAAAAACCATGTATTTGAGCTCCATTTTCAAAACCCTTGCAAACAGAGACTACCTAGCAATAGTGGAGATCACCCAAAAAATTTGAACTCAAAATTCAAAACTTTTTCTCTTGCAGCCATTTCATCAAACACTTGGCAGGCAGAATCATAACTCTAATCCTAGCTCACTGTTTTGAACAGGGTTTTGCCCCCATTTGATCTCCATTTAATCTCTCTGTCCCCCTTTGATCAAACCATGCCAATTGCATCCCATCCCCTATGCCCTAGTGGCAATGCCATGCCATGCCGAGCACCAACCTTGCCGGCCAACCTTGCAACCGCCACAGCAGACCACTCCCCCTTCCCTCGCCATGTCTAGGAGGTAGCCAATGCCGCACCGCCCCTCTCTGTCCCTTGCCCGAGCCAAGAGCAGCCGTGGACCACCGAGGAGAAACCACGCCCAGTGCCACCAGACCATGCCGACGCCGCCCGTAGAGCGCGCCCTGTTCCCGCGTGCACAAGCCGCCGCTCGACACCAGCCCGCGCCCACCGCTCCGCCTCGACCTAGAGAACACCCCAGGCACCCCCGTTCGCCGCCCAAAGCCCCACAGCCACCGCTCGCCGTGGACACAGCCGCTTCGGCCGCGCAAAGCGCCACCTCACCCCGACCGCATGCCACCGCCCTACGGCCGCATTGAAGCACTAGAGCATCGCCAGGGGACCGCCCATCGATCGCCATCCCCAGCCATGCCGCTAGCTCGCCGTAGCCATGTCACCACCGTCGACCACCCATCCCGCTCGGTCTCACCGTCGAGCCTATAAAAGGAGCCCTCCCTAGCACCAAAGACTCACACTATTCCACTCCCCTCACCTCTCTGAACCTCAACCACCCCTCGCCGGAGCAAGTAGAGCAGCAGCTCGCCGGAATTAGAGCCGGAGCCGCCGCCTCTGGAGAAGAAGGGTGCCGTTGATTCTGGCCACCCCAAGCTCCGCCGCAACCACGCCTCGCCTCGCCGTCGTCTTCCACTTTGTTCGCCCGCATCGCCGACCCCGCTGGAGCCCTGGTACGCCCCCAGTAGACCCCCACCGAGCCGCTAGGGTTCGAGCTCACCGGCGACCCGTCCGTCGTCGACGACGACTCTCAGCCGTAGATCTAGCCTCTAATCGCACGGCCCACAGCGCGCGTACCGCTTCGCGTTTTAAGTGTCGCTGACCAGTGGGACCCCCTGTCAGCTGAGCCCTGTGCCACGCAGCGTCACTGGGCCGGCCCATTTCCTTTCCCGCGTAAGCCCGTAGATTCAAATCTAGGTTTTTCTTTTTAGTTAGAATATAGTTTTTGTCCAGTGTTTCAAAATTCAATTCTATGAGTTTGACAAATCCAAATTACATGAAACTAATTTTGTCTGAAAAGTATTGAAATGCTCTATCCAAACCCGTTGGATTTAATCCATTTAGAGTTATAGATTTCTCCTAATAAAAATAAGAAGACAGAAGCTTTTGCAACTTGACACATTTTTGTAAAATCAACCAAGTTAGCTTTTGAGTTGATTGCAACTCTCAAAAATCACATTTCATCATATCTATCCAAATATGTAATAATATTAAGGTTTACAGGCAGTGACTTTGGACTAGTACCAAAATAATGCTATATAGGCATTTCTAGTCACTTTAAATCATTAAATAATAAACTTAAACCAAAGTAATATTGATCCAACCTTTAAATATCATTCCCACATGTTAGAATATGTGGTGAGGACATGTGTCCACATGATCCCATATTTTGGTGGTGAATATTAAATTTTAGTTAATATTTCAATGAGTAGAAATTACTTTTCCAAAATAAAAAGGTTGAAACTATTGAATTAAAACTTGTGATGTTTGGGATGATAATAGATCATCAATTGTGTGGTTTAGAGTACTACTTAGCCTAAGTTAAGTATTGTTTGGTTATTGTGCACTCCCTATGTATTTCTAGACGCTAGTACCGACCAAGCCTTCGAGGAGGAGGAGTTCTACCAAGAAGAAGAAGAAGAAGAAAACTTCAACCACTGCACCAACCAAGGCAAGCTATTAGTGGCAACCTAACCCTTGCAAACATGCTTTAGTAAGCTAGTGTAGCAAGCTAGAATAAAACTAGATAGTTTAGTAAAGATGCCTTAAGCATACTTTGATCACACCCCCTTAGGGTACACCAAGTTCTTTAATAAATTTTGAAGGTAGCATAAAGAGTATAAAACTTGACCTAATTAGAAACCCTTAGATTTCATTCTATGGCATGAGATTGATCCCACCTTTCCACCTTAGTGAACACTCTTAACCTAGTGTTTTAGAATAGACCAAACTTGAGTCACTTTAGATGGGAATACTTGGTGAAAATGAGTTGTGAAAACCTTGGAATGATGAGTCATTCTATTGAGATGTTTTGACATGTGTTGAGAAACACAATTGGTTTATGATGATGAAAATGATGAGGCATGAGCCTTAACCCTTTTTATAAAACTGGTGGTTGGATTCGGATGCGATACCATTCCAAATTTAACGTACAACCACATTACCTGAATTGGGTAAGGCTTAGCTGGAAATTTATATGCATTAGTATTAGTTCCCTCATGGGAGAGGTTTGAGCTGAGGCTACCTCTCAATGATGTCCACCTATGCAGTGCCCAAGATGACTGATGGTCATGGTTGGGAGGCCATGCTCATAGGAGAGGTGCTTGTACTAGGGTGTGTAAAGGGAAGGTTATGTTTGATTATCTACATACCAAGTATGATGATTCAGGGTTATCCCTGACAGATGTATCGAATCTTGTGGTGAAAGTGTACCACCTCTGCAGAGTGTCAAACTATTCGAATAGCCACGTCCGTAGTTATGGACAGTTGGAATGGCCATACTGTTTCGTTGTCAGATGTTTTCTAAATAACTTGAAATGAATGATGAACCTTGACTTGAACACAACAAGGTTGTGTAGATGAAAATAGCTTTCCAACTTAAGTGATTCTAGAACTTTACTTTATCTTTCTTGTTTCAGAACTCAGCTTAGGTTTCAAACTTAACTTGATAGTTATTCTTTCAATTCAGCACTTTAACTTAGAATTATAACCCTCGTTAGTAGTAGTTTGCGAGTACTTAAAGAGTACTCATGGCTTTTATCCCTGGCTATTATCATGGCCAGACTATGAAGGAGATTATCAAGATGATGATCAGCAAGACGGCTATGATAACTAGGACTATCTGCCTTCGTCAGCATTGCCTGTGCCCCTGAAGATGGACCCCACCGCTACGCTATCGTTTATTTCCGCTGCTTGTTGTATTAAAGACTGGATCATGAGATCCTTATTCGTGTAAAACCTTATGTATGGTTTGTAATGGATGATGTACTATGATATCCAATCCGTTATGTCTCGCAAAAATGGTAATCCTGGGATTGCGAGGTATGGCATAACGGGCATCTGGGATTAAAAATCCGGGTGTTGACAAGCTATTACGATGATTTAATTGGCCTATCGAGTTAATGTTTCGGCTGCAATTAAGTGAATCTATGATGTAAAATTCAAACTTTGAGATCTAGGGAGATGGATGTATAAGAAATAAGAAAATGACACAACTCTTGAACACTTTCAAATTAAAAAAATTATACAACTCTTAATGTAAAAGAGTGTTTATATTTGACATAACTCTTGAACATTTTCAAATTACAATTTGGACATGATAATGTTGTCCTAGGAAAATCTTGAGAGTTTACCATTTTTAGAGCGTGAAAAGTGATCCTTAAACTAAAATCTTTATGCCTCGCGCATATATAAAAATTATACACATTCAAACACTGTAAAATCGCACTTAGAACATGATAATATTGTGCTAAGAAATCTTGAGAGTTTATCATTTTCATGGAGTGAAATATTATGCATAAACTTGGATATACGAAAATTATACACCTTTGATCACTGTGAAATCACACTTAATACGTGATAATGACGTTCTAACAAAATATTGAGAGATTATCATTTTCATATAGTAAAATGTAATGCATAAACTTGCATATACGAAAATTATACACCTTTAAACTCTTTGAAATCGCACTTAGGACATGATAATATTGTGCTAATAAAATCCTGATCATTTATCATTTCCATGGAGTGAAATATAATGCATAAACTTGCATATACGAAAATTATAAACCTTTGAACACTTTAAATTGCACTTAATACATGATAATGATCTACTAACAAAGTTTTTAGAGATTATCATTTTCTCCCCCATTTTCATAGAGTGGGATGTAATGCATAAACTTGCATATACAAAAATTATACACATTTTACTTCAAAAAAATTATACACATTTGAACTCTTTGAAATCGCACTTAATACATGATAATGTTGTGCTAAAAAAATCTTGAGAGATTATCATTTTCATAGAGTGGAATGTAATGCACAAACTTGCATATACGAAAATTATACAACTTTGAACACTTTCCCTTCAAATTATATTCAAAATCATTTCTTTATGGAGTTAAAGTACCGGTGGTAAACTCATTATTTTGCATGGATAGAGGGGTGCCCCCAACAGATATAGGGGTTGTCATGTCCGCTAGAGCAGGATCAACGGTTGGTGGACACAATCCGCGTGACAACTGTCTCAACCAAGATGAGCACATGTGTGAGAGTTTGTGACTAAGAGAGAGGGGAAAACTGAGTAGAACTTAAAAACCAAGAGAAAAACTGACAAAGAGATTCAAATAGAAAATAGAAAGAGATTTAAAAAAATGAAAATGTGTCTTTTATACAAGAAAATACATCTTGGCATACATCAAACTATTTATAATTCAAATATACACCAGTTTGACAATTATTGCCTCATTAAGACAAACTATGTTTTGGGGAGGGATGTTTTGGGAAGACGCTTGAGTAGAAAGCCATGAACCTTCATATATAGTAGGTGATTCGAGAAGTGGTGATTTAGGTTAAAACTTGATTTCTATATATTTCTTATGGTGGTAGGTCACATAATAAGACTCTCTCGGTAGATGCCACTATGTTTTGATCTTTTTGAATTTGTTGTACATAAAATGACTCAATTAGCTAGCTAAAACCCATTCGTTGACTCTCCGTTGACCAGCCACCAGAGGGTAAAACTGAGTATATTGCACACGGCAGTGTTAGTACCGGAGGGAAAAACTGAGTACAACCAAACTATCAGTGTTACACTCGAGGGTATAACTGAGCACAACTAAGTCGCTAGGGTTAGACACGAGGGAAAACGTGACTTGCGGTACGCGTGTCGCGGTGTACGGGGCGATAGCGGACACGTGTGGCCATGTACGGTGCAGTGGCATACGCGGTGCACGGTGGTGCAACGAAACGTCCCTTCCCTTCTCCTTTATAGAGGCCTCCTCACTCTCACTCATCACTCACTCGCTCACTCACTCACGCAAACGTCTCCACTGTCGCATCACCTTCTGCAAACCCCCAAGAAAACTCCAACCATGCCGGCGATGGAGAAGAACGGCGTGGTGGCCATCGTCGCCTCCAAGGCCGCCGTCGAGGAGGCCCCTGTCCCCGTACATGCCCCCATCGAGGCATCGAAGGCAGCCGCCGTCCCTGTCCAGACCCCCATCACCGCTTCCACCGTAGCCGCCGACGAGGAGGCACCCATCGGTCTCGGGCAGATCCCGCTTGACTAGGACCCATACGAGGAGGAAGATTACATCAGACTTGAGAACCCCTACGACACCAGCATCGCCGACCCATGGTCAGAGGTAACTAGGGTTTTCTCCCTTTTCCTTGTTCTTCCCCCATTCCCATCATTGGATGCTAGATCGTATGTTATTAGGGTTCGGCTGTTCGTATTTTCAATCGTTGGATACTAGATATTTTTACAGTAGCTAATCCTCTTGTGTTAGATCTCGTATTTCGATGAACCCCCTTGTTCGTATTTCAATCCTATTTTATTTGTCCTCCGTGTTGCAGTTAAGGGATTCCCTAGTTAGTACTAGCGTCGATCTGTAGTTGGGATCAGTATTCAATTTTGTTTGAGATTTGGAGATTAGGGAATAATCAGGGGATCTCGATTCGTTAATTTATGCAAATAATCAATCCCGATAATCAAGGTATCTCAATCATGTACTTATTGCACTCACTTTACGTCAACTACTTCGCCGACGACGTCTACATGTGCCCCTTCTGCACTACTAGGAGGCTCCACGCCACCGACTTCAACTCTCTCATGAAGCATGCCGAGAACGTGAGGACCTGCGGCGAGTCCGTGAACGTCCACGACTTCAGAGCCAAACACCAGGCGTTCGGTCTTGACCTCCGCAACCTCCAAAAGGTGGTCATCGAGGAGGGTCGGAAGCCCCCGATCAAACCCAAGACGCCCAAGGTCAAGGAACTGAGCAGCAAGAAGTGGAGGAGGCGCCAGAGGGAGAAGGCGGAGGTCATGAGGGGCCACTGATCTTGTGTTGTTGCTACTGCTGCTGTAAAGCAGTTTCTTTTGTATTGTCTGTGTTGAACTTGTCTGATGCTGATGCTAGGAAGTCTAATTATCGAATCTCGTTAAGTACCATACTATATATCCTATATTAGCTGCTTTATCTACATCTGCTATATATATCATGTATTAGTTGCTTTATCTACTTCTGCTCTGTTTACTGAATATATTTATGGTGCTAGTTAGATTTGTTTCTCTAAATTTGCTACCAGATTGAAAAAAACAAGGGCCAAATGGAACCATGAATGAAGAGAGAAGCTGCTATAGATTCGTTACCTTTTTGGGCAAAAAAAAACACAACTGTTAGCAAGATAGAGGGGAAAATGCGCTCTTAAAAAGGTCAATCAAAAAATAACAAAAAATAAAACTTCTAATTTAGGCGACATGGCGCACGTAACCACCAAACGCGCCCCACATGGTCCCACACCACGTCCCCCATAACGCGTTCCCAACAAACCGGCCCCACGGAATCCCACATGGCGCGGCCCCACACGTCAGCATAACGCGTTCTTGACCAACCGGCCCCACGTGGTCCCACACTGCACGACCCACACGTCAGCCAACGGTCAGCCTGACGGCAGCTGCCGTTCGAGCTCTTTGATAAGTTTCCGAGAAGGAGATGAGCAAAAGTGAGAAAAAGTTAAACGGCTGGAAAAAACTGAGTACAACTAATGAATTAAGGGCACAAAAATAAAAATTCCTAATTACTATGGCCTGGTATATTTGGTGGATTAGGCGCCAAAAGGTCCGGGGGAGACTGTTCAACTGGTAAATATTTAAACCTTGGTTACTAATTTTGTTCGTGCAATTGCTTGCCCGCGGTTCCTACTCGTTAGTTCGCTGACACACGCTATAATGGTGAATGATCATGTGTATCACAAACGAGCATTTGTGAATTTATTTTTTTATATTGCTTTTGTTCCGAAATGTAGTATGAATTAGCTTTTCAAAACATAATGCATTTCAAAACGGAGACAGTACAACAGATGGATATCGATTTGGTACTCGACATGCGATTTGAGTAGTATATGGGGTTAAAAGCCTAAAAATGGTAAACATAGCAAGGTGGCACGAGTCGATGGCCAATGTATGGTTGAGGGAGTCTTAACCGCTTTGCCGCCCCGCGTCGGGGTGTCACACGCGGAACCCAATATTGCAGGTGCTACTCAAGCCCTCGTTGCAACTTGGAAATAGTGGACGCAACCCAGATTACCAACAGCCAAAATGATGCTACAAACGGGCTGTCTGGACTTCAGAGGCGAAGTATTTTTGTTCCAACCGACTTCTATTTTACAGGACCAAAATTTTACTATGACGCTGCCTGGAGAAAAAGGGAAGATGGTACTGTTGGGGAGCAGGTTTGGGTACTCTGACGCCAAATAAATACCTATCGCCAAATAAATTTTACCCTGACGCTGCGTGGAGAAAATTTACTCTGACGCTGCCTTCTACTGCAGGTTTGGGTATTAATTTGGCGATGGATGAGTTGGGGAGCAGAACTGATGTTTTTATTATTGCTTCGAGAAAAGATGTTTCTTCCCCCTTGCAGGCCGAAGCTCATGCATTGCAGATTGCTGCTGACAAAACCAGTGTTTTTCACAGACAACCTCAATCTGCTTACAGCTGTTGCTGCTTTGGGAGCAAGAGATCATACGATGCTTTGGAAAATCAGAAGACAGGGTATCCATTTTCAGAATCTTGTCAAGCCACTGGAAGCTGCAACCTACCACATTAAAAGAGAAATCAATGGGGTTGCTCACTATTGTGCTAAGCAGGTAAGGCTATCTCGGCGACCCTTGCCCACTTGTTCTCGTAGGAACACAACTCATAGCAGCATTCCTTGCTACAATCGTTGCGATTCAGCACCTGGGATATGTATTTCACGAGGTACAATGCTTTTGAGTTGATTGAAAATTAGGGTGCTCTGCACCTTTCTCCATGCAACCCCCCCACCCCCCACATTGTCAGTTGTCTTGATTGAATTTTGAAACAACTCAACCTCCCGCGAGAAAGCATTGCCAACATGACCTCATGGTTGAAAACCTGGAACACTTATAGACAGTGATAGTGGACGAACTAACATGAATCATTTTTAAACCAAGTATATGCTGGCAATCGCAATAGGGCAGCAAAAGAGAGTAAATACAAGGCATTCCCCATTCATCGCCCACACAACTAGGCAGCATTTGATTTAAGAATACCATATCGATCTTTTTGGCAATTATTACCAATAAAGGTCAAATTTTGGTTATGATCCATTTCGATGGTGATATCCGGACACAACCCAAAACATACCCTAGCGTCTGGAGAACAATTTACCCATCAAGTTACCAAGTACATTAATGCTAGAAGCTGTTGGTTGCAACTGCAAGGCAGACGAGTTCCTTAATTAAACAAGCTACATGCCCACACGGCATGAACACTATCACATCCTGTTTATTCTGAGAGGTTCTCATCAATCCCGTTCCCTGGGAGATTCTCATCAGTTCCGTTCCCTGGGAGGTTCTCATCAGTTCCGTTCCTCAGCTCTCTCTTGTCATCCATCTTCCTCTTTCTCATCCATGATCCAGCAAAGAAACCACCAAATGTCGCAACACCAACCATCCATGTCCTCCGATTATACTTCTGGGAAAACTCATCGCAAGCATTCGAGGAGCTAGAAAGATAGCACGTTCAGTATTTCTCCCCCAGAAAGGAAAAAATGATAAAATGTTGTGTCTACCTTTCAATGATGCGCGGAAGGAGGTCTTTATTATCCAGTAATGAAACCTTTGTTGCTCGAACCTCCTCATACAGCGCATCACACTATACAGGGAAAAGTGTAAGAGTTTGATCAACAGTGAAACATCAAATGTTCTAAGATAACTATAAACTGAAGGGTGGGCTAGTAACCAGCATCTTATATGCTTAATCATACGTGTCATTTAGAGCAGATTATCCTTTATCGATAATTAAGAAAATGCACATGCAAAACATTGAAGTAAGAATTTTGGAAGTTATGTAAGTGGCAGTGTGACCATCTAATACCTATACAATAGATAGCTAATGCTACCATGCCAGTATATGGCACTGGCATTAAATTATCACTAGAATCTACATCCTCCGTGCATACTGGAGGTATTTCGTCCAAGAGAAAATGGTACTCTCATTGTTAACCAAATCATTTACGGCTTATTACAAGAGAAGAAACGTGATTCCATACTATCGCCAAGTCCTATATAGTAGCTTAACTGCATATATCCCCCCTCCCCCGTACCCTGCTTGATTGTGACCCATGCTCTGTAAGACTTTCAACTTCCGAGTGGTATTCATGGCGGCATGGTCATCAGGCAATAAAACGTGCTTAGCTTACACTTAGTTGTCATAAGAAAAGATGAGCATGTACAGTCAACATTAAGAATTCTCGCAGGGCTCAGGGCTGAATAACATTAAGAATTCCAGACTTATAATGGCTGAATAACATGTTTTTGCAGCTCAGGGCTCACAGACTTATAATGGCAAATAATACTTGGAGTACTGTTTGTCCTTAAATTGGTGATATATGACAACATTTAATGATAAAATTTAATTTGCTGCTGGCAGATCAAACCTACCAACGAACTAGGAAGAAAAAATATCGCCAGAAGCAGTTGAACAGTCGAGAACCCATAGCAGAACTGATATGGTTCCATCTATGTATCTCAAGCTCACCTCCAATAAATGGGTGGAAAAACGAGAAGGATCAATGTTTCAATTTAAATACTCCATCCGTCCCGGTTTAAAGGACACATATAGCAAATCTCTGGGCCCTAGGCTTCCTCTGATTGGGGCTAATTTGGCACTCACTAATCCTCTGATTGGCTATTTCTCTGAAATTAAATGTTTATGTGCCTAGGAGGTGGGGGTATTTTGGGATGGCATGATTTTTAATACGTGTCCTTTAAACCGGGACAGAAGGAGTAAAAGGATTAATGCCAGCAAGCATGACAATCACCCTTTTTTCCGCTGGAAGTAACGGTGTCGACAAATATCTTTCTAAAGGATGGTTTAATGCAGTGGCTTCCAATGAATCGGTATTCAATGCTCCACAAGTCACACATGTATTGGCCCATATATGGCTAAGATACGGAATGAAAAAAAGAAGTGAATTTGCACCTTCACGTTGTTCATCTGATCGTACAAACAAAGACATGCTACTTGACATCTCTACGGCATCCATTTTTAGCCTCTTAGGTCTATGGATTCACAGGATAGCAGCTAAGAATAGAGCACATGACAACGGCAACAAGCATTCTCCACCTTAAGCCCTCTGTCCTCTAAAAGATCATCAATTTCATGCCATGTTTGTCTAAGTTTTTAAGTAACTACAGATGCATAGTACTAAAATTCGTTTTCAAACTTTGATGCTTGTAGGATCTTCGTAAAAAGATGAAGCCAATATTGACATTTCATTCTACAACAGCCTTCACAGTGCAGTTACACAGGTGACACGTACACCGACAAACCTAATAAGTTTCCTGTGGTACAAAATACAAACCTTTTCTTATACAAAAAGCTTCAAGCTATTATCATTATTGTACTATGACTTAATTTCACAAGAAAATGCCACATGTTGTAGGTTTATCTTGGAAATTTCAACTGTTTTGGCAGCCAATGAGTAGTTTTTAAGACTTATTACATGTTATTTTTCTACAAAAGTTCAGTGTTTGTAACTTGTATCTTGTGAATCCTGAGAAACTTTGCCTATTTAGAACCATTAGTTATGTTGTACACATTTGCAACATGCCTTGCAGAAACACCAAAAGTTCGCCCCTATAAGCTTTACTCCTGGTGTCGCCACTGGTATGTATAACAAGACTGTTTGCAAATTGAAACCGTTAGAACATCAGTAACTGGAAAAAGCGACGTCACAGGAATAACCCCCAATATTTTATACAGCAAGAGATTCTATATTGCAATGTGGACTCCATGTCCTAATTAATATTATTTATGAGCTTCCCAATGTGGCCAATGATAGACAACTGATTGATTTATGAGCATCCTGTCACGGTTAATACCAGACAGTCGATCGGATTGTGCTAAGCGACATCAATGTGAAAGAAGGTCAATTTACAGCAAGACGTGGAGATGTAGATGTCGCTTCACCTGATCGATGGAAGTAGAAGTAAGGTCGCGGCTCTGCTGAGGTGCACAGAGGTGGCGGCGGGGCACAGTGGGGAGCCCAAGACCGCGGCGGACGTTGGCTCCTCCCTCTCCTCCGATGGCGGCGGCTACTGCTGAGGGAGCACGGATGAAGGAAACTCCCTGTGATCCTCCAGGTGACGCCGACGAGAGAGCGCGGCGGATGCTTGGCGAGCGCAGCAGAGACGACATGGTACGGCTTCTAGGGTTCGCGACGGCTCTGGGATTTGCGGAGGTTGTGGAGGCTATGTTTGAGGGGAGACGCGTACCCGAGAAACTGAAGCCAAGACACGAGTTGTGCCCGTTTTTCGCGGAAATGGAATTTTGGAAAGACGAAAAGAGTTTTGTGAAGAACATTTAGAACTTCTTTTTTTAGATACACTAGAACGTTTCTCTAGGGAAAGCATCGTGGCTCGTTCTATATTTATTTTTTTTTGAAATTTCACCAATTCATTAATAATCATCAACCGTGGTACAAAAGAATCCAAAAGTAATAAAAATTATAAGTAGGTCGTTGGACCACCTAGCATGACTACATACACTACGACGAGCCAAAGGCGATCCATCGCCCCTCCATCACCGGAGCCGGGCAAAACTTGCTGTAATATAGCTTGTTGTTGTAGATGAACGGAAAATCCTCGTGCTAAGTCCCCGAGGGATCAGCGCACCAGAGCAACAATCATCGCCGATGACGAAAATCGTAGAACGAAAAAGACTGACCTTAAACCACAAAGAATACAAAAAAGACTAGATCCTAAGGGATCCGTGAGACACACGACTTCATGCGTCCTTCGTCGGTGCTAAGCGCACTAGCAGAGCAAGGATAGGACGGACAAGACCTTACTCTGACATGAGGACGTAGCCACCGTCTTAACATCCTAAAGAAGATACTGAAAACAGTCTAAACAAAATACGTGAACCTTCCCACCGGCGAGAGGCTATTATCCGCCATACCCACCGGAGACGAAGCGGACCAAAGAATTCACCTGTGAGAGGGATTAGAACCCTGGATGGCTTTTTCTATGGTTGTCGCCACTCTCCTTGCGCGACACACGCGTGTACTGGTTCTGTCGTCGTATATGGAACTGCAGTGCCTAAGCAGGCTTGATAGAGGGTAGAAACAAGCAGGAAAGCTAGCGACAACGTCTGCAGACGAGATTGGGTACGAGCAAGTGTAGCGAGACACAAGAAGTACCCAAGTCTGTAGCCCTTTGCGAGAGGTAAAACTCCTACTCCTGTCGATTTTGACTATGTGGATGATGAACACACAAGAACTACAAGCGCTCCTTGAGCTGTATGAGGCCTAATGATCTAGTAGAGTCCAACCCTCGCTACGGAGACCTCGCCACCCCTTATATACTATCGGGGTAACGGTTACATGGTTGGCCGTCTAGTGGGTCCCACATGCGGGCCCGAATCGGCTAGTATCTACGGTGCTCCACCGTGGTGAGCTCGTCTATAGTGTCACTCCCCCGACTGACACATGAATAGTGGCTGAGGCCCCTAGCCAACACTGGAACAGTGGTAGCCACCCCCGACCGACACGGGTATGATGGCAGCTGCCTCTGTGGTTCCTGGCGTCTCCACCGTGGTCTTCATTATGGCGCTGCCTTTACGTCCCGTCGGCGGCAGGCTAGGGTGTGGCGTATACTGTGGCGTACCTCACGGGATCTGAGCATCGTACCGACGCATGGGATCTGAGCAGCGGGGGAGGTGAAGCGCGACCCATGGTTTCCATGGGGCGCATGGAGCGGTTGCGCTCCCTCGTCCTTAAATAGTGGTCTGGGAGACCATCACTCGCATGTGCCCCCTCTCCTTTGCTCTGCCTTCTCCGCTTTTCCTCTTCTTTTCATCCTCTACCTCTGTTTCTCCCCGCGCCGCTCATGCTTGACCGCCGGAGACGACAGGCCCCCGCATCTCGGTGCTGGCAACGATGGAGAACATGGGCGAGGGTCATGGTGCCTGGTATGGTTCCACGGTGACCGCTGACCAGATCGAGAAGTATCGCCAGTCCCGGGTTCTCCAGCCGGTGACAGAGGTCGAGGTGTGGCTCGCGCCGGCAGGGGAGAAATCATTGAACCCCGGTGACAGCGAGAGGGTCTTCTTCCTCTCGCACCTGTCCCGCGGCCTTGCTCTCCTTGTCCATCCTTTCTTGCTCACCTTCCTCGCCTTCTATGATCTTTGGCTGCACCACCTCGGTGCAAACACAATCGGAACCTTGGCGCACTTCGTGACCTTCTGCGAGTGCTACCTCGGGATCTAGCTGGACCTTGGCCTCTTCCTTTGGCTCTTCCTTATCCGAGCGCAGAAGTAGTGGTCAAAGGGCCCGCTAGCCATCTGCGGTGGCGCATCTATCTATTCCCGCGCACAAACCGACTACCCGAAGTTCCGGCTGCACAACACTATCAAACTTTGGCAGCAGTCGTACTTTTATGTGCGGAATCAGACAGACGTGGACCAGATCAACCTCCCGGCCTTTGAAAACGTGGAGTCCAATCGACAGAACTGGGACCTGAAGATATACGGCTCCAGGGAGGACACCGATGAGCTATTGGTCTGGATGCGGAGCCTTGAGCTTGATTGGCCTCGACGTCACCCTCGGCTGGATATCTCGGCTGATGATGCCGCTCCAACGCCGTGCACACAAGATGTGCTTCTACTCTGGTCGGCTGGATCTGACCCGACTATCTCACCGTGACCCCTGGTTCGTCTATCTCCATTGGGGAACAACAGTAACATCACTTCTTAAGGATTTGATCTGTGTTTTCACTTAATAATTGTTTGTAGCCCAGTGCTTCATGGTGCATACGGTTGGATCAAAAGACTATTTCTATGCATGTGACTTGCAGGGGCTCTAGTATATCGGGATGTGTTGCCCACAAATCTTATCTATATTAAAACATTGCACATGAATATGTGTATTACTATCTTTATCCCATATGATGTGCAGCTACAGATGAATCTTCAACACTGGCCTATCTCCATCCATTGATACAACCACATTATAAAAGTAAACTAGAAAGGTCCGATAAACAAAGGTAAAACGAAGAAACAAGTCTTGTAGACGTGCCTTATTATTTTCCTTTTATCATTGTTTCCCAAGGATTCGATTAAACCTAGGTGTCGTGGTATTGCCGATGAGTACGCCATGGAGGGATCCTCACAGAGCCTATTTAGATAGGTGGGGGAAGGCGGTGAGTTGACGAGTACAAGGTAACATAGCTTACCCAGGTTTAATTCTCGCGACGGTGCCAGAACTCTACTCCTGCTATAAATCACTATAATGGCAATACGCCGAGTTATAGGGATCGATTCGCTATGCGAGGTGTTGTTAATCATTGTACGTTGTACCCTAAAGGCTCTCACAGGTCTGGCTTATAAAGGCACCAGAACCTAGGGTTACAGGAAAAAGACCTTGCCGAATAAGTTATAGAGTCCTATAGTAATACAGACTAGTCTTCGTGTCTTGTACTCGAAGGCTCCGTGTAGGCCAGTGACTGTGACATAGACTTTGTTTATCCGGCATGGGACTCCGTTCTAGATCCGTCTAACTGGGCCGCCCGACATGCTATGGGCCTTTCTACCAACTGTGGGCCACCCGGGTTAGCCGGATTAAAGATATGCAATGGTGATACCCATTTAGCATATCCCCAACAGTAGCCCCGGAGGACTTTGAGATCTTGCGCCGTCTTGCCTTTAATATTGAATGCTCCATCTAGGTGATATCGGCAATTCGTCAAGCAATATCTCGAAGGTATCCCACGAAACACTGCAATCCTCTCCGTCTTTATCGTGTAAGTCAGAGATTCTTCAAGTCCTTCCTTCTAGAGTCGGATAGTTTCTGCCTTCCATGGAATCTTCAGACGTGACTCTTCCACTACAACGGTCAGAAGGTGACATAGGTTACAACCTATGCTACCTCGAAACTTATATATATAGCAGTGAATTAATCATTAGCTATTTTCACGCGCGCAAAATCCAAAATGTTAAGCGGCAAATTGGGGGACATGGCGAAATTACCACGCACATTCACCCACGCATTGTCGATGCTGTAGCCGTTAGATATTTCATGCACGAATCTTGACGCTTGGGTCTATAAATATTTACTGCGGCAGTATGTTCTTTTACCCGCATTTCCCCTGCACCTTCTTCTTCCTCTCGTCGCACGACCGTTCGAGCTCTCTAGCGGAAAACCCTAGACAGACACTTCTTTTCCCCCAAATCTTCCTCCATCCATGCAATGGCCAGCAGCAGTAGTGCTCCTTCAACGGCGGCGGCGGCTCCCGAGGCTATGGTTGAGCCATCTCGTGGAGTTTCCGTCCTGCTGGAGGGAGTGGTGATCCCCATCTCCCAACCAGAAACGGGTGGTGCCTGATGCTGCTGAGGAAGATGCTGACTCCCACAACGGAGTGTGGAGGGGTTCTGACCTCTCTGCCGAGCAGCTTCAAGAACTCACCATAGAAGGGTATCTCCTTGTGACGAAGGGCTTGGTCTAGCGGCTGGCACCGGCAGGCGAGGTGGTCCCTTCTCCCCAAGCCAGAGAGAAGGTCTACCTCAAGTCCCAGCTAGTGCATGGTGTTAGCCTGCGAGTCTCCGACTTCTTCCTCGAGATCCTGCGACACTTCCAGGTACTTCCCCACAACCTCTCTCCCAACAACATCCTTGTACTCAGCAACTTCATAGCTTTGTGCAAAGGATACGTAGGAATTAAGCCTAGGTTAGATCTGTTCATCTACTTTTTCATCGTCAAGAGAGAGTCCGTAGAATCGAAGGAAGGATTGTGGATTTGCGGAACCATCAGTTTTAAGATCCATCCTCACCGACGATTCCCCAAAATCGTTCGTCATGAGTCTTACAAGAACTGGCAAGGATCGTATTTTTACGACCAGATATCCCTCTAGCCATCCACCAAGATTCATATTCCGACTTTGCCGACAGCGCTGCCGTCGAGGCCCCCACCTGGAGATCCCAAGGCCTCCTCCCGTCCGACGACGAGGCCTCTCGCGCTGTAAGGAGGATCTAGTGGCTGGTAGACGGAGGATTGACCAGTTTAGACCTAGCCATGTGCTGGTTCACGGGATGGATCCAACCCCTACAGCACCGTGTCGAGTTGATGCATAAGTACTCCAAGGATAGAAAATATCCCATGCGGATATCCGAGGACAACTTCTCCAACGACTCCATCAAGCTCCAGCTAAAGGACATCATCAAAGTGAAGGATCGAGAGCGTGGCTTCAAGGTCATTTTTGACATGTTTGAATGCGGCTACTGCCTAGAGGTAACTATGTTTCCTTTGTTGCTTGTTATATATATTCTAAGGCTTTCCATCTTGAATGCATTACTCATTGGACTCGTTGTTTGATCCATCAGCTGGCGACCTTGGTGGCGGTCAGATGGCCATCCCAAGTCTATGATCCAAAGCTGAAGGATATCCATGTTGTGTCTGATGATGATGCTTCCAAGGATCATCCAGCTCCGGCAGCACGGAAGCGGAAGAGCTCCACCTCTGACGCTGCTGTCGAGGGTAAGAAGAAGAAAACGGAGAGTGGAGTCTCCAAAAAATCCACTATCACCTTAGAGGCGGAGAAGAAGAAATCCATCGGCATCCCCTTATCTAAGGAACCGACCGTAGTGTAAGTATATTCATTCTCCAGCTTTATTTTGCTTTACACCTATTCAATTTCTATACTTATACTTTGTATGTTTCAGGAAGAAATCCGGCGTTGGTTTGAGGTAGACCTCCAAATATGTTGGGGGTTCTAAGAATATTTGTGACATGTTCTCCAAGTCATCCCCCGCTGCTGCTCCCCTGGCTCCTGCTGCCAAGCCTGCAACAGGCTCTGCCGGAGCCTCTTCCCCTATCATCCCTAAGACCTCCCGCCGGATCCTCGTCCCCTGTCATCCCTGAGACCTCCATCATGGAGATAAACATCAATCTGACTCTGGATGTCTTAGGATCTGCTGATATGGACCTCGCTCCTGGCGGCCAGGCGACACAGGAGAGTACTTCCTCCAAAGTGGTTGAAGCTTTAGCTAAGGGCGCCACCAAAAAAGGGAAGCAGCAGTAGAAACATCAACGGTCAAGCCAGGAGCCACTGCGCCTTCAAGTGCTATTATTGCGCAGGAGGTAACGAGGGCTTCATCCATGCCTCTGGCTTCCACAAATCCTCTGCCTTCGACTCTCTGACTTTGAGCCTAGATGATCTCATTGAACAGGCAAACATTATTTATAAGAATGCCCGGACCTTCCATGACGCATATGCCAACTTGGCCAACAATCCGAGGGTTATTGCCATTGTAAGTCTTTGAACTTTACTCTTGTCTTTATGATCTATCAATTGTAGCCCCCGAGCTCTTAGGAGGAAAAGCAGTGGTATTTGGCCTGAGTGCTCCAAAGAACTAAGTGTAGAACTTGATAGTGTAGCCCCCGAGTTTCTAGTTAGAATAAATAATTCTGACTAGATACTCTAAGAGAGAACACACCTGAATTAAAATCTTGTACTGTAGCCCCTGAGCATTTTAGTTGAAACCGAGAAGTTCCGACTAGATGCTCTAGAGAAACTAAGCACTTTATCTCTTTGCAGAATGAGAATACCCGGTGGAAAGCTGCCAACGAGAAATATGCCAAGCCAGGATGCGCTGGAAATTGAAAAGGGTAAAATGGCCTTCCTGAAGGAACAGATCACAAATAGCAAGCATTTGTTTTTCTCCAATAGCTCCCAATTTTTTCACTTGGAACCATTTCATCCGAATTATCACAATGTTGTCTTTACTCCTTATTATAGAGACCATCGCCAAGGCTAAGAGCATCATCGAGCAATCCAAGCATATCCAGGAGCTTGATGATGAGAACAAAACTTTGAATAAAGACCTGGCCGAAGCCATCAAGGGCCATGAAGAGGCAATGAAGGTGATGCAAGAATCTGACGACACCGAGATTCAATGCCTAAAGAGCAAAATTGAACAACTCAAGGAGCAAAACCAAGCTACCAAAGAGCAGAATACTCAAAACCTTGAGATGTACAAGAAGCTTTAGAAGGAGCATGTCATCTTGGTGGAGACCTGCAATCAAGCTGAGATAAGCATCTTTGGTAACTTTCCTCCGGATTTTGTCAATTCTGTAAGTCGGTCATATGTATTGTTATACTCATGACCCTTGTCTTTACCGAAAAAACATCTCCCATTGGTTTAACCAATATGGGTGAAGGTGCTCCGGATCCAAAGGAGTGCATGATTCTTGTTGGCAACTTCATCAACACCGCCATCACCCAAGCCAAGGAGATAGCCCAGCCCCTAGATATCACCATCAAGGCCGTAGATTCTATGGCCAAGTACTCAGAGATCCTGTGCTAAGCCCCCAAGAAAGTAAAGATCTGCAAAGCGTCTTGTGTTTGGGATGGTGCAAGGATGGCCTTGTCATTGGTCAAAGCACACTATGATGACGCTGACATGAGCTAGATAACCTCCAGCATGCCAACATTTGATGAGGAAGGGAATGAAATTGATAGCGATGCTATATGGAACTCCCTCGCTGGCTACGACACCATGGTTGCCAAGATGGTCAAGGCGAATGTCTACGTGCCTGCCGAGGAGATGGACGATGAGCCAGCGTCTTCAGAGCCTAGCCCACGATCCTTCGAGTTTGGTGATCTTTTCAGGCCTGGCTATCCTGCTGCTGATGATTTAGTTGCGAAGTCCCCTATAGCAGAGCCATAAAAACATTGTCGTATTAAATGTATCCATGTAGTGTTTATGCGGAAAACTTATGTATAAGTAACACAGAAAACTTGGCTACAAGCCTCCTGCTACTTAACTAGATCCAACATGTATATATTTTTAAGCAAGTATTGTCTTATCCATTATTCTGGTTCGTATGCTTGACCTTTCGTGAGATGGAAGACTCGCAACACAGAACCATGCTCTCAGGCGATGATGCTTAATAACACCATCAAGAACCTAAGAGCAAAATCACCGACTTTGAGTGCCGAAAAGTCACTACTCCGGAATCCACATAAAAACATCAAAAAACATGTAGACTAGAAAACTTAAGCTAATGCCCATAGGCAGAATTTTCACAAGTGCAAATGCAAACTTGCGCATAAAAATGGTCCATATGATCCAAAAATAAACACTAAAGGAGGTAAAAGACTCAGAAAATATGAGTGAACCGAATGCTTTATTTCATCGATCATATAAGGTACTTATTACATAATATAAAATATGCTAAGTGTAAAAAGGATGTAGATGTGCTATGTTCCATGGTCGATCAGTCTCCAGGGAATCATCATCAGAGTCATGTTGCCTGCGCTTGCGCTTTTTTGGCCTATCTTTCAACTCGTGAATATCGACAAGATAATAGGAACCATTGAGCAATACTTTGCTTATGACGAACAGTCCTTCCCAAGGCAGGGATAGTTTGTGTGATTTTTCCTGCTTGAGTTGAAGCACCAGATCCCCCTCTTTAAATGAGCGATGCCTAACACGGTGACTATGGTAGCCGTGTAGCTTCTGCTGGTATATGGCAGATCTCTGGCATGCCAACGCATGTTCCTCTTCGAGAAGGTCCACAGATAAGTGTCTGGATTCTTCAACGTCATCTTCATCGTAGGCGACAACCCTTGGTGCATCATGAAGGATGTCGGATGGTAGGATAGCTTCTACTCCATAAACCATGAAGAAAGGGGTCAAGATGGTAGATTTGTTGGGCAATGTTCATAAACTCCACAATACAGATGGCAATTCCTCTGCCCAGGCTCCAGCTACTCTATGTAGCGGTGCCTCTAAGCGTGGCTTGATTCCTTGCAGAATTAGTCCATTGACCTGCTCAACTTGCCCATTTGACTGCGGATGTGCCACAGATGCTAGGTCTAGGCGGATGCCTTTGTCATGACAATACTCCTCAACTTCTCCGAGAGACGAATTTCTGCCATTATCGGTGATGATGCTTTGTGGGAGACCAAATCTCACCACTATATCCTGGACAAATTTTAGAGCAGTTGCCCCATCGAGCTTTCTAATGGGTTTAGCTTCAATCCATTGTCTAAACTTATCAACTGCTACTAGCAGATGTGTAAATCCACAAGGTGCTGTTTGCAAAGGCCCAACCATGTCAATCCCCTAGACTTCAAATGGCCAAGTAATTGGTATTGTTCGCAATTCTTCAGCTGGAACATGTGGTTTATGTGCATAGAACTGGCATCCAAAACAGGTCTGTACCATCTTGTCGGCGTCCTCCTTAGCGGTCAACCAGTAGAATCCTTGCTAGAAAGATTTTGCTACCAGCGATCGAGGAGTGGCCTGATGCCCGCAAACTCTGAGATGTATTTCTCTAAGGATATTGATACCTTGTTTCTAGGAGACACACCGTAGGAAAACTATTGGCTTTGCCAGATGCAGGGGATGCAGGAACAGGGAGGTGGTGAGATAGATGGGCTCAAGATTAGGCCAGAAAGTGGTACCGATTTCCTCATTATCTGGGCATTATTGATTGCCATTGCTATTTATGTTGCCATGTCGTTGTGCAACAGCTGAAATAAGTTGCTTCTTCATGGAGTATAGCACCTTAAATAATTTATTTCTATGCCAGTAACATTCCATCGAATTTGGAGACCTCCTGCCCCTCAGCAATTGTGGAACCGGTGCTACGTGTTTTCAGATAGTAGTGACATAATCACAATTTTGGATTCAACTACTGACTCGGGTGTTTCCAAACCCTAAGTTGTGGTACATTTACTCCGAGAACGTGGGTAGATTCTTTCGCCCGACAAGTTCCACGCACAGAGCTTTAGACTTTAACCGAATTACATATATAAGTTCAAGTTCAACACATTATTATGCATCTTCATTGCTAGCAGCCTTCTTCCCTTGCCTAGGTGCCAAGCCTTCACGTCCACTGGCTTGTTCATTCCCTGCCTTCTTCCTCTTCCTCGGTGCCAATTTTCTTAGCTTCACGTATTATGCATCGTCGGGACAATCAGTACCAGAATCGTGTCCAACATCAGCACTCCACTCATTTTTATTTTCTTCCGGCAGCAAAATGACTAACACAGTGGTCATGTTTCTAACCTTGTGGTGCTTCCTGCAAAAGAAATAGGCCTATTGCATAACTGCCTAATATCTACAGAGTAAACAAAACAAAAATTACAATTCAGCACAAACATGCGAACCCCAAGAGAGAGACTTTTGCTTACCAGGAGCTAATTGGGTTCGAGCGACCACCCTGTCAAAGAATAGCAGGGCGACTCCCGGTTGCAGCAGCTTCCACATCCAGTACATCACAATTCAGCGTAAACATGCAAGCCGAAGCATACCTTTTCATCAACCCAATTATCAGACTATCACACATTAGAGGAACCATGATGCCTCGTTCATCCATGAAGCTAAACTTTGCAGTCTGCTTCGGCCCTATTTTAGCATATTTACACAGAGCATCAACCATACCAAGGATAGTGTAGATCTGCGCATGCGCTTCTTCCATCATGAGATAATGGTGTCCAGACCACTTGCCCTTCACCCCTTCTGATTTAGAGTCGTAGCTAAAGAGGGCTACCGTAACCAGGTAAGGGTGGTCCACGGAGATCCCACTTGACAGAAAACTGTGGACAAAAAATGTTTGTCAGCGTTGGGCTAGCTAAACAAATCTAGCTTCAATAGCCAGCTTAGTAGTTATAGTTAGTGCGAATAGTAAAGAGAAGAGTAGCTCACCCGCATGTAGCCAGAACTTCTTCATCCTTGGTAGTAGGATATGCCATCCTCCATGTTGCTCATCTCGTCGGCGGCGGGTTAGAGCCTCACAAAAATGGCTACGACATGCGGCATTGGAGATCGGGATCAACAAATGGGCGCAGCAACTTGGCGCCAGAAGTAGAATGTCCAAAGGGATCATTCTGCTTGGGGGGTGGATTTTGACGCTGCCGGTGCTAGGGGAAAGAAGGGAGTGGATTTGTGAAATTGGTCAACACACCAACCCACTTAGTTCCTCGATTTTCCTAAGAGGTTGCCGCGTTGGTGCTCGTGTCACGGATAGATCAATGACATGCGGGTCCTGACTGTATACTTCACGGGGCATTTTAACGGAATGTTTGAATTTGGTAGGGGTGAGTGATGTCTACGCACTTCTATTCTTGTGGACGAGGGTTTAACTCGTCAATGCCCATTGTTATGGACTTGGGTTTTGGAGAAGGAGGGAGCGCTGGAGACATCTATCGGCTAGCAAACAAGCACACAGGGGACAAAGGATTTACCCAGGTTCAGGCCTCGTAGAGGTCCCTACTCCTGCTTGTCTGCTCGTGGAATTATCGAGGGAGTCGAAAGTTACAATGGTGCATAGACGAAATCTGGCAAGGGTTGTGGAAACTAGGGTTTCGTGTGTCCTCCTCGCCGCCCCCTCCTAGCCTTTATATAGATAGGCTAGGTCTCAGGTAGCAGGTCGAGTCGGTTACAAGTTGGATTAAAACTCTAGTCTTGAGCTTCTTCTTGTTCTTCAAGCAATTGAGAGTCCGTAGGTTACTCGAATCACTCCATCCGGGCCTTGGCGACACCGTGGGCCTGTATGTATTTGGACCGTATATACCAAGCCTGAGTACCCGCAGGGTATACCCATGTCAGTAGCCCCCGAGTGCCGAGTGGAATCGCAGATTCGACTGGGGACTTTTGAAGCCTTCGAGTGCCTAAATGAGTACATTTCGATTTTTATTTGTGTCATAGGGATTGTTGATATACGTGCCTGATATAACCGAAGTATCGGTATCAGTTAAACACCTTAGGGTGAAACAACACAATCTACTCAAATTCGAGTCCCCGGACTCGAATCCGGAAAAATGCTGGTGTAATTCGACTCAGGCTGCGGAGGTCTTACAGGAGTCGAATTCCAGTGTATGGGTGTGAGCACTCGACACGTCCGTCAAGGCATATTCATCGTACCTGTAGGCACGAATATATCTCTAGTAGTGCGCAGCAGATGCGTTGCCAGGCCTTATTTAGGTCTTACCTTCACGCTGTAAGCGCGGCATCCGAACTTTTTGTCATCGCGGAGATGATTCGGGTAACCCAGGAGACGCAGTCTCTTTGTAGGGGAAAAATTATGAGGCGGTGTCGCCATGAGTTTCGAGTATGGATGTTATCAACACACAGTTTTTGTTCAAATAATCATAGGGTGCGCGACCAGCGCTCCCTATGGGAGTAGCCCCCGAGTGCCTGGTTGAGTCGAAGACTCAGGCTGGGACTAAAAACTTTTGCGACTGCTGTCGTCCTTTGCTTGTTTGTTTAGTTGATGACCTAGATAGGTGCTAAAACACTTTCACGACTGTTGTCGTCTTTGCTTGCTTGTTTCAGTCGATGACGCAGGCGGTTGAATATTTTCACGACTGCTGTCGTCCTTTGCCTGCTTGTTTCTGGTGCTCCCTATGGGAGTAACCCATGTTCATAATCGAACTGTGTTTCGAGTGGTTGGGTTTGCTCTTCGTGATTGTCCATGTTCCTGCAACAAGAAAAAGAAAATCGTAGGGTGCGCGGCCAGCGCTCCCTATGGGAGTAGCCCTTGAGTGCTTGGTGGAGTCGAAGACTCTAGCAAGGACTAAAATAGTCGAAGTTCTTCACTGCATAGCCTTGATGACGTCAGTGCTGACGCTTGTATGACTTTAGTTGCCCGCGTGAGCGAGTTTGACGGGACGTGACGAGCGGTGGGTCCTACTTTCTGACTTTTGATTTGACTGGGCGTGCGTAATCTTATTTTTAACCGTGCCTCCTCGATTTCCGTGCATAATGGTAGAAGTGGGGGGACGGTTCACGCTTCCTCTTTCTCCACGTGTCTTACGCGATGCGTGCCACGCGTCCAATAGGGTTTTTGTCAGCTGTTGGATTGCATCTTCCAGGGGTTAAGTAGCGATGCCGCGGCAGTAATTTTCCCATCTGTGTTCTATCTTCCTTGCTGCCATCGCCATTGCCATGTGCTTTCCTGCTTTTCTCTGCGCCCATCTTCTCCACGACGCTGGACCAGCTCCGCTCGTTCCCCAGCTATTTTCTTCGCTCTCATCGCCGCCATGCAATGGGGAAGAAAAAGGGAAGCGCTGCCGCTGATTCCGTGGCCACCCTTGCTGCAGCGAAGAAGAGAGGTGGCTCCGCTGCTGCGGCCACTAGTACCGCCGCCGCCGGGAAGAAGAAGGTCGCGGGCACCCGCGTGACCAATGGCGCATGGCGCCCCTCCATCATCAAGGCGTCGGATCTCTGTCTTCTTCGCCAAGATGGCGTTATCTCTGCGGCAGTCGCCGATGCGCGCGTCCCCAGCGGTGAGATCGTTCCTTCTCCTCCCGCTGGTTTTCGAGTGATGTTTCTTGCATTCATCATTCACGGTCTTTCCTTGCCTCTTCACCCCTTCCTTAGGGGTCTTCTTTGTTTCTATGGGCTCCAGATCCATCAGCTGTCCCCAAATTTGCTCCTCCACACCACTTGTTTCATTACTCTATGCGAGTGATGGCTCGGAATCGAGCCACACTTTGGTCTTTTCAAGCGCATCTTTAAATTGAAGCGTCAGTCCGCATCTGGCTCTTTAGTTTACGACGTAGGTGGCTACGGAATCCATGTCGACCCATCCGCCACCTACTTCGACATCAAGCTCACCAAGTCCGTCCAGGGATGGAGGGACAGATGGTTCTATGTGTGTGATCAGAAGGCCAATGACGAGCACTTTGGACTTGCTCCCTTCGATCCCGCGACTCCCTGCAAGAAGATGCGTTCTTGGAAGAACGTGATCATGCCTTCCGAACTCGCGGATACAGACGTGCTATATCAGCGCGTCTGCAACCTCGAGAGTCGCATAGGCGTAGAAGAGGGAGGCTGCACCCTTGTCAGGACCTGGTTGCATCGTCGCGTCTAGCCTCTCCAGGCCAGGGTTCATCCCATGTTCCAATGGGGTGGCTCTGATGATCCCACTCGCGTGTCTGCCGATGGCATGTCCGCGAGTGAGGTAGATAAGAGGGTGCGACTGGTTACGAAGTATACCCTCAAGGATGTGCTTCCGAACGAGCCAGTCGTTCCTCCTTTCGATGCTTCAAATCCTCCCCCTGAGGTATGGTTGTGCTACGTAATAGCGTATTGTCTTGATTGCGTCCTCTGTCGCTTATCTGTTTTGCTTTTTGTATGCAGAAGTGGGCGGTGTCGCCTTGCATGCCTCCCCTCCCTGAGGGGATTATTCCTCATGATGCTATGGAAGAGGACCAGTCTGAGTCGACTGTCCCTTCCGATGTGGAAGAGGAAGCCCCCGAGTCCAAAAGTCCGGATACTCGCAAGCGTTCGCGCAGTGAGGATTTTGATGCATTGACTCCTTCCACTCTAGGAGGTGCGGCTGTTGGCGCAGAGTCGCCAATTCCCGCCGTTCCTGTGAGGGCTGTGGCACCGTCTTCTCGCAAGAAAATGCGATTGCCCAAGGAGTCTTCATCGGAGTCGGCGGAGGCCACATTTGATCTTGACAAATTTGACTGGTAAGTTTGCTAGTGTATTCGTTCTTCGTTTGCTTTCTTCTTGTTGGCTTTGCCCTGGGAGTTTGCCCTTTTTGAGTGCAGATTTTATCTTGCAGTCAAGAGGCGTCGTCATCGTCTGGCGGCGTCGAATTTTTGAAGGAATCAGGAGTCGTGACCTCGAAGGCCAAGATGGAGGTCGAGCGTGCTCCTTCTCCTCCGGCGGCGGCCCACTCCGGGCACAATTCTTCGAGCTCTCCTCACGTAGGGGAGCATCGAGTAGTAGCTCGGATGATGGTTCAGCAATCTTCTTCGGAGTCGCTGGAGGACCATGTAAGTATATCTCCCCCTCTTTTTTTATAAGTTGGCAGTCAACGCCCTTTGTTGCCTTCTGTTGATTCCTTGTTTTGCACGACAGATCCTTGTAAAGGAAGCCGCGCAGGTAGAGGAGCAAGTGATGGTGATAGGTCGCCAGCATGCGATGCTGGAGAAGCGCCACCGCGTGGTTGAGAGTGAGTATTCCATACCTGTTCTTTTTGTTTTCTCTGTATTTTGGTATTATCGACTGACAGCCAGATTTTTGACTGTCCTGTAGCTGAGCATAATGCTTTACTGCGTGACGTCGCCACGTTGGAGAAGACGCTGGCCGCAGCAGTGAAGGGGCGCGACGAGGCAATCGCGGCTCGTGATGAGGCCCAGAAGCGCGAAGAGGATCTGCGTGCCTCCTTTGTGGCTAGGGAGAAGTTGTTTGAAGAGCAACTTTTCTCAGTCGCCAAGGCCCTCTCAGGTACCTCTACTTGGTAGATATTTTATTGATGTTCTTCTCTTCCTCTGTAGTGCCGGTGGCCTTAGGAGTTTGATTCGTGTATGTATTTTTGTTGTAGATGCTGGTGGCTTGAGCTTTGATCCGCAAGCCCTTGGTCGCGATGACGTTTTGGTGGGCGCGGTATCTGTAGTCAAAGACCGTAGCGCCGTTGTCCAAAACACGTTGTCCAAATCCAAGGCCACCCTGAGTCGCCTCCGGGAGGAGCTGATGCCGAAGGCGGAGATGGTAGACAATGTGGTGGAGCTGGTTGAGTCACTCGTTGGGGGTGTACCTGCCACGTACAAGAACTCCCTCCGCGCAGCTGGTGCGACCATGTCGCTTGCCATGGTGCAAGCCCACGGAGTCGAAGTGGATCCCTCTGCGGTGTCGAAGACAATGCCTGTTGGCGCGGATGGTCAGCAGGTAGTGTTTGCTCCTTTTGCGACTGCGTGTGCCAAATATGGCCATTCCTTGATAAACACCGTGGCCAAGTATTCGGAGGAGCTGAATTGCGCAAAGAAGGCGGCGAAAACTTCGGCCTCAGGGGCCGGCGGAAAGTCAGTGGCATCTGATACTGCCACAGACTTGATGAAGCCCCCAAGGTCCCCGAAGTCGAAGAAGCCAGCTGCTCCATAGTTAGTTTCTTGTAATAGCTAACGAACTCGCTCTTTTGATTGGAGATCATGCCTGTTGGCGAATGTGTTTGTACATACTTTTATTGATCCTGAATGCACCTGTTACTTTTGACTTTTGAGTTGGTCGCCTTATTTTGCTTCTGACTTGATTTTTTGATAGGGTTCGTCAAGTGGCCCTGTGGGGGGAACCCCGGTGTCGCCATCTCCTGGGGATACAATGGCACCACCTCGTTCTAAAGTAGAGGAGCTTTCCTTGCTTTCGTGACTTCGTGATCGCGTTAAGCAGCTGGAGCGTGAGTTGCCTGTGATCCGTGGTAGCGCGGACATGTGGAAGTCGAAGGCTGAAAAAGCCGCCGCCCGTGAGAAATATCTGCTTGGCGAGGTGACGCAGCTGGACGACCAGTTTAAGTGTTAGTTTGCTCATCCTCGTCTTTTCCTTTGTAGATGATCGCAATGGTACGTTGTACTCATGCTGTTGATGTTGCTTCGTGTAGTTGTTAACGCGCACCGTCCGCAGGACGAGAGGAATAGGATTGCCATCCGCCTTCATGATCTCACCCAAGAGCAACTTCAAGAGAGTGGATACTTCTGGGTAGATCATGATCGTGCGACTGCGTTAGCGACCCTACAGGATCGCGCCTCGCGAGTCATGCTCTTTCTGAAGAAGTCGCAGTCGTGCCTGAAGAACATCTACCGGGCGATGTTCCCATTGGATGATACTCCATCAAGCCTGCTGGCCCTTCTAACGAAATTTCAAAATATGTCCGCGGTTCGCGAGTGCGTGAGGCAGCAGCTGGTGGCTGGTGCCAAGGTTGCGCTCTCCATGGTGCGTTTGCACAGGCCTAACGTGGATGTCGCCGCCATTGCTTCTGGGCCACCGGCGCCACCGGCAGGATCTTCCTGGAACATGGTGCCGCACTATCAAGCGGTGGATCGTCCAGCGGAGGAAATCGTCGACTTCTTCAAGGAACAGACTAATGTTCTTCTGTTGCAAGGGTAGCCAAATATGTATCCTGCATACAAGTGTACTGGTGTTGTAAAGCTCATATATAGTTTGTAGATAATTTACAAATAGCTTTATAAGCGTGGGGTGCGTTGCACTTATGCGAGTCCTTTTCGTTAGCCTGGCCATCTTTGTATCTTTCCCTTGTCAACCTGTCAGCTGCGTAGCAACTGGGTTGTGTTTGTGTTAAGGGGTGCGATTGATGTGCCAGCTACTCGGGATGTCGCGTTATTGTTCGAAGAACATATGTATATAGGGTGGCGTAGCGCCCGAGTATGGAAATTGACAAAAGAAAAGAGAACACGGAGTTTTGGGGCACTTAGCTTTTATTTATTTGGAGAACAGTACGTAGTACAATGTGGCGGCTAAGTAGCCTTGGCTGAGTAGCCTTATTTGCGATGCAAAATTAAAGGAGAAACGACTAAGGGTAGAAGCGTCGCAGTTGTGCGACGTTCCAAGGGTTGGAGTATGCGACTCCTGTCTCTAAATCTTGAAGGCGATAGGCGCCACCTGGGATTACTTCTGTAATCACGTATGGTCCTTCTCAGAGGGACTCGAGCTTGAGATGCCCCTGCTGCTTCAGTCGTAGGACCAGGTCACCTTCGACGAAGGATCTTGGGTGACGCCTTCTGCTATGGTAGTTGTGCAGGTTCTACTGGTAGATCGTAGATCTTTCTGCGGCGATTTCTCTTGCTTAGTCAAGGAGGCCGACGGAGTCTTCGAGTGCGAGGGATGACTCCTTCTCGCTGTAGGCGACTACGCGTGGCGCTCTGTACCGTACCTCGGCGCGTAATACTGCCTCTGCTCCGTGTACCATAAAGAATGCTATGTAGCCGGTGGCGCTGTTTGGAGTTGTACGCAGGCTCCAGAGTACGGATTGTAGTTCGTTTGGCCAGCATCCCGCGGCTTGTTCGAGTGGCTGAAGAAGTCGCTTCTTGATGCCGCTGCAGACGAGCCCGTTAGCCTTTTCTACCTGACCGTTGGTCTGCGGGTGTGCGACTGAGGCATAGCTGATGTTGATCCCCAGGTTCTCGCAGAAATCTTGGAACTCCTTGGATGTAAAGTTTGTTCCATTGTCGGTGATGATGCTGTGCGGTACGCCGAAGCGATAGACGATGGACTCGAAGAACTTGACTGCGCTGTGCCCTGATTGCTTGGTCACTGTCATGGCTTCGATCCACTTGGTGAATTTGTCGACTGCGACCAAGAGGTAGACGTAGCCTCCTTGCGAGGACCTTGGAAGTTTGCCAACCATGTCGAGTCCCCACTGGGCGAAGGGCCAGGCCAATGGAATAGGCCGTAGTTCTGCGCGTGGTGCGTGTGGCTTGTCCGCGAATCGCTGATAGGCATTGCACTTTTGGACTATGTCCTTGGCATCGCGCATGGCCGTGGGCCAGTAAAATCCAGCTCGTAGAGCTTTGGCGACGAGGGCGCGGCTGCTAGCGTGGTGCCCACAGGTCCCTTCATGGATGTCAAGGAGGACTGCTCTTCCATCGGCTAGGGAGACGCATCGCTGTAACATGCCTGTGATGCTATGTTTATACAGTTCGCCGTTGATAACGGCGAATGCCTTGGAGCGTCGCGCGATGTGTCGTGCATCTGTCGGGTCATCCGGTAGGCGTTTGCTGAGGAGGTACGTAATGTACGGCTGCGTCCAAGATTGTTCGATCATCATGACGCTCATTGGCCCCTCGAGTCCTGTGTTGAGCTCCAAATCATCGATTGGTGTTGGCTCATTGGGTGGCGTAGCCCCCGAGTCCGTTGCTGCGCTTGTTTTCTTCTCTGCGGCCTTCGGCTTGATGGAGCGTTCGCATATGCGCTCGAGAAATACCCCAGGTGGTATGGGTGCGCAGGTGGAGCCTATGTTGGCGAGTGCGTCCGCCTCCTCATTGCTTTCGCGACCTATGTGTCGCAATTCGCAACCATCGAAGTCTCCTTCAAGTGTGTCGTAGAGGTCGCGGTATGCGATCATGTTGTCGTTTAGTGCGTCGCACTCGTGCATTGCTTGGTTGACGACCAGTTTGGAGTCGCCATATATAATTAGCCTCTTTGCGCCGCAGGCTTTTGCCATCCTCATCCCGTGTAACAGGGCCTCGTATTCGGCCTCGTTGTTTGAGGCTGTGAACTGCATTCACAGGACGTATTTCAGCTTGTCTCCTTGGGGTGATGTCAGTATGACACCTGCTCCTGCTCCGTCTTTCCTCTTGGACCCATCGAAGTGCATTGTCTAGAGGTAGGACATGTCTGGCCTGTCCGGGAGTTGGTTTTCCATCCAATGTACGAGGAAGTCCGGGAGAACTTGCGACTTGATTGCGCCGCACTTTTCATATGTGATGTCTCGTGGAGACAACTCTATTCCCCAAAGCGCGACTCGCCCTGTGGCGTCAGGGTTGTTGAGGATATGTCCCAATGGGGCGTCGTTGACTACCACGATTGGGTGTTCCTGGAAGTAATGGCGCAGTCGCCGGGCGGTCATAAAGACGTCATACGCCAGCTTCTGGTAGTGTGGGTACCGCTGCTTTGTTGGCGTGAGGACCTTGCTGAGGTAGTATACCGGGCGTTGTACGCCGTGGACCTTGTTTTCCTCGGCCCGTTCGATGACGAACACTGTGCTAACCACTTGGTTGGTGGCGGAGATGTACAGCAGCAATGGTTCCCTTTCTCGTGGAGTTACCAATACTGGCGAGGTGGATAGTAGGCGCTTGAGGTCCTCGAATGCTTCTTGTGCTTCGTTGGTCCACTCGAATTTGTCAGCTTTGCGGAGGAGCTGATAGAAGGGCAGCGCCTTTTCTCCCATTCGACTGATAAATCGACGGAGGGCCACGATTCGCCCAGCTAGTTGCTGAACGCCTCTTATGTTCTTTGGCTTCTCCATGGCCAGTATGGCCTTTATCTTTTTTGGGTTTGCCTCAATCCCTCTCGCGGAGATGAGATACCCAAGCAGTTGTCCAGAGGGTACGTCGAAGGCGCATTTGTTCGGATTGAGCTTTATCCGGTAGCGATCGAGATTGGCGAAGGTTTCGCGCAAGTCGTCGATTAGAGAGGCTTCTTCCTTGGTCTTGATTACTATGTCGTCGACATAGACTTGGATGTTGTGACCAAGTTGCTCCTTGAGGCAGGCCTGCATGCATCGCTGGTACGTGGCTCCTGCGTTTTTTAGCCCGAAGGGCATTGTGTTGTAGCAGAACACGCCAAAAGGCGTTGTAAACACGGTCTTCTCATGGTCTTCCTCCTTCATTCGAATTTGGTTATAGCCTGAGTAGGCGTCGAGGAAGGAGAGGCGCTCGCATCCAGCAGTGGAGTCGATGATTTGATCGATTCGTGGTAGCGGGAAGTGATCTTTTGGGCAGTGCTTGTTAAGAGAAGTGAAGTCCACGCACATCCGCAGGATATCCATGTCCTTTTTTGGCACCAGCACCGTATTGGCGAGCCAAGTGCTTTCCTTGATCTCGCGTATGAATTTGGCCTCGAGGAGTCTGTTGATCTCCATTCCGACTGCCTACACCCGTGGCTCAGACAGTCGCCTGATTGTTTGCTTGACTGGCCTTACGTCGGGGTTGACGTTGAGTGCGTGCTCGGCGAATTCCCTAGGAACTCCTGGCATGTCTGCAGGACACCAGGCGAAAATTTCCTAGTGCTCACGGAGGAATTCGACGAGCGCGAGTTCCTATGTGGGACTCAAGTTGTTGGCGATGAGGGCCGTTTTAGCGGGATCCGATGGATGGACCTGCACCTTTTTTGTGTGCACAGATGAGTCGAAGGAGAGATCAGGTGAGCTTGGCCTACTCAGAGGGGGCAGACTGTTGTCTGTTGTTTCCTTCAATCGCGCGAGTTCCTCCTGCATGCCGAAGGACTCGAAGATTCTGTTGAATTCCCTATCACAACTGTCAGATCGCTCGAAAATCCCGTTGATCGTGATGACGCCGTTGGGACCTGGCATTTTCATCTGTATATAGGCGTAGTGAGGTACTGCCATGAACCTAGCGAATGCGACGCGCCCGAGGATGCAGTGGTATTGTGAGGGCCAGTCGACAACTTCAAAGTCGATGCGCTCGTGCTGGAAGTTCTTCGGCGTGCCGAATATGACGTCGAGGTTGATTTTGCCCAGGGGGTATATGCCTTTTCCTGGGACGATGCCATGGAACATTGTGTCCGATGCCTCCAAGCAGGTTAGAGGGATCCTCATTGCTCGCAAGGAACTCGCGAATATGAGGTTGATACCGCTTCCGCCGTCCATGAAGACGCGACTCATGTCGAAGCCTCCAATTTGCACCTCGAGTACGAGGGGGCAATGACCTGGGCGAGGTACTTGAGGCGGGTGGTCGCGTTTGTCGAAAGTAATGCATGACTCACTGCCACTGAGGTACTCAGTGGTGGATGGTGGCGAGTGCGTGGCCAAGTTGACTTGGCGAGTGATGGCCTTCTGCACCCTGTTGGAGGGGCGTCCTTTTTGGATCATCATGGTGCCCATGGCCCGTGGGTATGGTTCGCCTCCGTGACGTTGGTCCGGTGCAGCTCCGTTCGGGGGTGGCCCAGGTGGTGGTGGTGGTGCGCCATGTGCCACTGCGCCTGGAGCGGTTCCGTAGCCTCTTTCGACCGCGTTGCGGTTCATCCGCACCAAACCCTCGTGTAGCTTGAGGAACTCGCGACAGTCTTTGAGGAGGTGACTGGACTTTCTCTTGCCGTCATGCTTGTCGATGTAGAAGTGTACCGTGCATGGTCCGGACAATTTATCTTCGATGGTGGTCGCGGGTGCTTCATCGCGGGTGCGGCATTGCCATACTTGCGTGGTTTTCCCGGAGTCGCGATATCCGCTGCTGCGATATCCGCTGTTGCGGTTGTCGTCGCGTCTATCGGTGTAGCCGGCGGCGACCATGTTGACGTCATCGCGATCGTCGTAGACGCACATACGACGTTTGCCCCGGCGGTCACATCTGAGTTCTGCTTCCTCGTCGGAGTGAGCGCGGTTCTTCAGCGAATCCTCTCCGTCAGCCCACCGGTTCGCGATCTCCATCAGGTGGTCGATGGTCTTGGGTTTTGAGCATCCTAGTTCCTCCCTGAGTTCTATGCGCCGGACACCGTCGTTGAATGCATCAATCGCGCGGTCTTCCGAGATGTTCTCCGCGGAGTTCTTGATGATGGACCACCTTTGGATGTAAGAGCGCAGCGATTCGCCAGATTTTTGCTGGCAGCATCTCAGTACTTCGATTGAAGCGGGGCGTTTGTATGTGCCCTTGAAGTTGCGTACGAAGCTATAGACCAGCTCATCCCAGCTGCGAATGGATCCGCGCGGGAGGTTATTGAGCCATGCCCGGGCTGCGCCTTGCTGCAAGCATTGCATGGCAGTACTTCGACTGCCTCCGTGCAGCCTGACGGAGGAGATGTGATCCTCCAGCCAGATCTTGGGGTCCTGTAGACCGTCGAATTTCGGGTTCTCCGATGGGAATTTGAACCCTTTGGGCATTCGCTTTTGCCTGATGGATCTGCTGAAGCATCTGGCGCCGCAGAGCTCTCCATCTTCTTCTTCTGAATCATTCGACCGAGCACGTCGTGCCCTTGACTTGTCGATCTTGCGCTGCGTGAGCTCGTCGCGTGCATCGTAGTCGCGATCGTGTCGTTGTGAACGGCGGCGTCGAGACAGGCCGTGACTGTCGTCGCTTGACGAGGACGAGGAGTAGCATTTTGCTAACGCTTTGCCCTTTTTGGGGTCTGGTACTGGTTCTTTGTCGAGGGCGGCCTCGATTAGCCCAAGGCCCGCGATCGTAGATCGATGCATGGCCGTCCGAAAATCTCCAGCCGATGGCTGGTTATTGAGAAGGTACATGGTGGCCGCCGTCACTGCGGCTTGCGGCGTCCTGGGAACCACGCTGCCCCTCGTGTCGACTGTCATAGAGCCGAAATCGAGGATTTTCGCAGCGTCTATGCGTTCTTGTTCGGTGAGGTGAGCCATCCGCGACTGCCTTTTCTTGGCGAGATGTTCGTTGCCTCTTGAGGAGGATCCTCCGTAGGAGGAGAGCCCAACACGACGAAGGCTTGACTCGTCCGCCGCCTTTTTACGCGCCTCGAGTTGCTCGATTGTTTGTTTTTGGCGCTTGAATTCCTCTTTTAAGAGCCAGTGGTAACCCATCAAGAGTTCCTAAGGGGACCCGAGGGGTAGAGGTGTACCTCGTAAGGCTTCGCGGCAGCGTTCCCACTCTTGCTCGTTGAGCCTGATCACGACCCGTTCGCCGGTTTGCTTGTTGATTATGCTGGGGGGTTCGACTGCTCCTCCATTGCCACCGTTGCCGCTGTTGGCGGCGTTGGGTGGGTCGGTGCCGTTGCCGTGGTTGGCGGAGGTGTCGCCCGCGTTGATGACGGCACACATGAAGTGCTTTGGGATGCTATTGCTTCCACAACTTTTAGATCCGGAACCGTAGGTTCCCTCTTCAATGGCCAGATCGCTTAGATCGGAGCCGCGACTGTTGTCGCTGACCGTGTTTTCGACTGCCACCGAAGCATTGAGCTCGCTGAGGGTGCCGATCGATGGAGGGAACCATGATGCCGGGACAATCGCCGGTGTTGTCGGCTGATCAGGCATGCGGAGCATGCCCATCTGACCAACTTGGAAGCGGAAGCTCCCAATCGCCAGGCTGATTCCGTCGCCCACGGACTCGAAGGCCGGGCGAGTGGCCGGTGAAGTCGAAGGCGCCGAAGAGCTGGAGAATCTCTGCTATTGCGGAGTTGTAGATCGCAGTTGATGGGGCCGAAGAAGCCGTGACATCAGCACTCCCGATTCCCACAGACGGCGCTAATTGACGAGGGTTTAACTCGTCAATGCCCATTGTTATGGACTTGGGTTTTGGAGAAGGAGGGAGCGCTGGAGACATCTATCGGCTAGCAAACAAGCACACAGGGGACAAAGGATTTACCTAGGTTCAGGCCTCGTAGAGGTCCCTACTCCTGCTTGTCTTCTTGTGGAATTATCGAGGGAGTCGAAAGTTACAATGGTGCGCAGACGAAATCTGGCAAGGGTTGTGGAAACTAGGGTTGCGTGTGTCCTCCTCGCCGCCCCCTCCTAGCCTTTATATAGATAGGCTAGGTCTCAGGTAGCAGGTCGAGTCGGTTACAAGTTGGATTAAAACTCTAGTCTTGAGCTTCTTCTTGTCCTTCAAGCAATCGAGAGTCCATAGGTTACTCGAATCCCTCCATCCGGGCCTTGGCGACACCGTGGGCCTGTATGTATTTGGACCGTATATACCAAGCCCGAGTACCCACAGGGTATACCCATGTCACTTGTAGACAGTTGTTGGGCCTCCAAGTGTAGAGGTTTGTAGAAAAACATCAAGTTTTCCCTTAAGTGGATCAACCAAGGTTTATCGAACTCAGGGAGGAAGTGGTCAAAGGTATCCCCTCTCTTGTGTCCCCAACACATCGAATACACTTGTCAGGTGTATAGGTGCACTAGTTCGGCGAAGAGATAGTGAAATACAAGTGGCATTGATATAAGACAACGGTGCCAGAAAATAGCTTGACGAGAGGAAATGACTAAAGGCAAAAGGATGGAAGCAAGCAAACATGTAACAGATCTAGTTGCAAACGACATTTCAATGTTTAGAAACAAGGCCTAGGGATCATACTTTCACTAGTGAGCACTCTCATATAAATATCTTCTCTTTATGATACTACTATTAACTACTCTCCGGTTGGACACTCTAATCCATGCTAGGTCTATAACAGCACACCTCAAAGTTTGCTTTCCCCATCTAGATAACCCCACACAGTCACCTTGAGCTCTAGATGGTTTCAACAAACACCACAATTTCATAGAAACATCCAACTCAAAATATAACTCATAACAAGTATTTGTAATCTCTAGCCTAAGTGCCACCATGGTGTGCACGCTGTCACTTTCACACACATGGGGAGAGCAGAGATCTATTAAAGCACTTGAGTAGCAAGGTGGATCTACTTGATTACAAAGCTCATGATCACAATATGATCATGCATAGAGAGAGAGATGAACACATAGCTACCTGTAGAACCCTTAGCCTCGAGGAAGAACTACTCCCTTATCATCATGGGAATCAGCAACGGCGATGGAGATGGTGGTGGAGATCAATGGAGATGGCTCCGGGGCACTTCCCCGTCCTGGTAGGATGCCGGAAGAGAGACTTCCTGTCCCCCGAATCTCCCCTTCGGTGGCGGCGGTGCTGTGGAACTTTTCGTGGCTGGAGGCTGTTCCATTTAGGGTTTATGCATCGGGAGGCATCTTATAGGTGAAGAGGCAAGGTCGATGGGCGGCCAGGGGGCCACACCATGCCCTGGCACGGACGCGGACTGCCCACGCCATGGGGGGTGTGGCCGCCCTGTGGCCCCTCTCCGTCTCGTCTTCTGGCTCCGTGAGTCTTCCGATAAAATATCGACTTTGGATTTTGTCCGGTCCAATTCCGAGAATATTCATTTTCTGACTTTCCTAGAACCAAAAACAGCAGAAAACAGCAGAAAACAGGCAACTAGCACTGTGGCATCTTGTTAATAGGTTAGTCCAAGAAAGTGTATAAAAGGTACTCCAAAGTGTGGACAAAACATAAGAACGTAGATATAAAACAAGCATGGAACATCAAAAATTATAGATACGTTTGCAACGTATCAACATCCCCAAGCTTAACTCCTGCTCGTCCTTGAGTAGGTAAGTGATAAAAAGAAAGAATAATTTTTGAGGTTACATGCACCATCATAAACTTGATCAAAGTATTTGTAGAATATTGATAGCCGGGATCATAGTAATTTAACATATCATGAAAGATACAGTTATAACAGTAAGACATAGCAACTATGTTATAACATGAAAAGATACAAATGAAAGATTCATGAATAACAATGCTTTGCAAGATGTTTGTTTGTTTCACATAAAGAAAACATAGCATAGTGGCATTCAGCTTGTCCCTCATGGAGTAGCAAATCATAATTGCATAGGACACCTTCAAAGTTTATAAGAGTGACTAGATACAAATAGTTTAAGAACAAGCAATATCAAAGTTATGCATCAATCAACAAGTCTTGGGACAATGCACACAGAACTAAGAATGACCACTATACTCTCTTAATAGGTGCATAAAGATAGATGATGGAGACTCAACATAAAAGTAAAAGAAAGTCCTTCATACAAGGAAGCGGGGATTTAAGTCTCATAAAGAGCTTCCAAAAATTATGGTACTTATTAGCTTTCAACTCTCATTGGCCCTATCATAAGCATCTTAAAGTGATTAAGGTTAAAGTGAACAAACTATGGAGTATATGCTTGACAAAGTATAAGTTGGTAATCTCATGTCCCTTGAATATGAGGGCCGCTCCTCATGATACTCAAGTTTAGTTACCGGTAAGTTCTTGTCATAGTAAGTACATGTGTATCATAGAGAACCGCCAACGGGGTACCCCTTGCCCGATGATATGGAAGAATCCCCATATCAAAATGAAGGGTTCGCAGCATAGAAAACAAAAAATTTCCTACGATGGGAACTATACGCCAAGATCTATCTACTAGATACAAGCAACGGGTGGATATACATCCATAGAGAACTTACCCTCGAAGACAACAAAGCTTTGTTAACGAGTTGGAACTCCTGGATGATGTAGTCATACACTTGCCGATCTCAATATCGTGATGAAGTCCATCAGGTCCAGCACCATCAGGTCCAGCACCATCAAGTCCAGCACCGCAAAGTAGCGGTGCATCCTTGATCGCACACACGTTCGGTCCACCGAACAACCTCCGCCTCCTTGCTCCAGCAATGCAACGGAAGTAGCAACTCCTTTCCAGATAAAGCCAATGGGAACATGTATCTCGCTAATCCGAGACCATGGGGAATAACTAGAGGCAGAAGAGAACCTTCACGAGGAGGTGGTGCAAGAGGTGAGGAGGAGGTGCTCCTTATATAGGGGAGGGGGGGCAGCCCAAGGGGGCATGGCGCCAGCAATGGTGGGTGCCCCCACCTCTCCCTCATTCATGTGGGTGTAGCTCCCACTCACATAAACACACACCTCCACTCATGTCCACTCACATGCATTAAATTTCCACCAAATTTAATGCAAGCTCTCATTAAATAAAACACTTTTATTTATTTTATTCAGAATTTTGTTAATTACTTTAATTAACAAATATTCACATAAAACTCCTGCAACATTTCAATATCACATGCAGAACCAGTTTCAGCAATTTCACCCGAAACAAATCCAATTTTCATCGAAATGATTCTAGCTCTTTCTTAATATTTATCTGAAACATATTTTCTCCTAAATGGTGTCGGTATCCCTTAAGTGTGTCACCCTATGGTTCGTGAATAATGCAGACATGATCGAGACCCCTCTCCGATTAATAATCAGCAGCGAGACCTAGAGATCCGTACTGATTCCCACACATTCAACGATGACTCTTGTGATCGTGTGAACCTTTAACATCGTAACTAAATCCCTTTGTCTCGTGATATATTACATGTCTAAGATTCGATCATCGGCATCCAAATACCTAGTTTGATCTCGTTACCGACATGCACTCTTTTCTCATTCCCGTGATATAACATTCTAGTGATCACATCACTTGCTTGCAAGCTATTTCAATGTGATATCACCGAGAGGGCCCAGAGTATATCTATCCGTCATCGGGATGGACAAATCTCACTCTTGATCCATGAGCCTCAACATAACACCATCGTAGCACTGAACCCACCTTTATAGTCACCCTGTTACGGTGTGACGTTTGATGTTATCAAGATACTCTTACGGTGTTAGCAATTAACATGATCTCATGGTCTAAGGACTAAGATTACTTCGTATGATGTTATAGAAATATAAACATAATGACTCTGATCGTAATGCTATACATCGGATGAATGTTCATGACATCATTCCACCAATGTTGTGACCTCGTTATTAACAACATCCAATGTCCATGGTCAGGAAACCTTGATCATCTTGTTAATCAACGAGCTAGTTTATATGAGAGGCATTACTAGGAACTTTGTATTTTGTTTATTAAACACACATGTATTAACGTTTCCAATTAATACAATTATAGCATGCAAAATAAACATTTATGATAAACATGGAATAAGATAATAACCACTTTATTATTGCCTCTCGGGCATATTCCCTTCACAAAATGACAAGGCAAGCAGACAACGAGCATCTCAGCAATCTCCTTATTTACCCATGGAAAATGGTGCTTTTTCTCTCTTTCCTCTTTTCTCATATCTCTTTTTTTATTTTTCTCTTTTTCTTAATATCTGACTCTTTTTTATAAGAATAATGCTTCATAGATTGCTCATTATGGTTACGCTGCAGGTTTCCACCATGATTAGGCATGGATTAGACCAGCCGCCCAGGCGTTTCTCTAACACACATACATAACTCCATGGACTTACAAGATCCCCTTTCATTTCACACCGACGACATCCATAAACAAAAGAGCATGATCAATTGGGTACAATCTACAAGTGCAATGTTGAAAGTGTTCCCCATGACAACATGGTTCTGCTAATGCCCAACGTATAAGTGCAAGCATATACAACATAGACAACATAATGGTTCAAGTTTATTAAGGGTAAGAAAAGTAAAGTGTGCCATCAAGTTTGTGAGAGCTTTAATCACTAGTTTTCTCATATCAAGTTTAATTCGGAAGGTAGATAAAAACATGAATATACTTGGAATAGCAAATGCTAATAGGTAGGTATGGTGGAATCTTTGGAATAACTTGGTTTTATTTGGAGTTGGATGCATGAGTGGAACTCATACTTGGTTATGGAGGCTAGCAAAAGACTGGGAGCGACCAACTAAGAGAGCAATAATGGCCATAATCATGCAAAGTGACAAAACATCATTAATTAAAGCATAAAGTGATATTACAAGTCGAAAACTAAAGGATCATAGAGGCTATGGTGACTTGGGATAGTCATAACATGGTGTGAGCATGCGCCAAGTCAACCCAAATAAAGCATCAATGGAGAATACCACAATACTATGCTTTAATATGCTAAAACAACGCATGATTCTTTCAAGGCACATTAAGCAATCTCAATTGTTTATAACATGTCATGCTATAGCAAAAATCACTAAGCATAAAGCCAAAACAATATCAAGCATGACATGATAAAGTCTAAGTCACAGTCAAAACCAAGCTCCTTTTTACCACTTAAGCATGAACTTTTCCTACTCTTTTCCAATCCAAACCAACTTATTTGAAAGCTAATGTATGAATGAGGGGGTTCAACCAATTTATTCAAGCAAACTAAGCAAACCAAGCAAATGAAAACCAAAAACAAAAATGAAGACGCTTCAAGAACAACACAAATGTGCATGAAACAATAAAAATGAAGTGTTTGGAAGAAACCTGAGATTTTTATCAATAAAAATGAAGCTTTGACGCTTGTACTTCTTGGATATTTCTTGGGGTGACACGGGTGGCATCCCCAAGCTTGAGCTTTAGTCCATTCTTCATCTCATTACATCATTCTCTCCATACACCTGAAATTTTTCTTTCATACAAAACTTCACACAATCTTTATTAGCAACATTAGTGCACTCAAGATAATAAGTCTTTGGGTTCAGTTTCAACACCAATAAAACTTCCATTAAAAAACAAGACACTGTAGCACTTCCCTCAAAAAGCTCAATTCACCAAAAAGAACCCAAAAAGAAATCGATAAAGAGGTAAATGCAAATAATGGCATAAATCTGTCAAAAAGACCAGTAGGTGAAAACTGATTTTTTCGAAGACCTTCTGTTACTCAAATCAAAAAGTGTTGAACTAACGAAAGTTAGCTAAAACTTGGGGGATTTATTTAGAAAATTACAGCTCAATCCGACATATAGAGATTTTTAACGAATGCTTACAGTGAAGCACAAAAATCTGTTTCGGGACAGCACTTCCCCAAATCTTACTTCCCTCTCATTAGAGGTTATTATGGCACAAAAATCAAATAAAAAAATGATAGGTAGAGGTTACTACAGATGTAATAACTTCCAAGACTCAAGAAAACTATTGGGTTATCTCCCTAGAAGTTATTTTCTTTAACGCCTTTAAGTTAGGCATGATAGTTTGAGAAGATGCTCACATAAGAAATATGAATTGAAGTAAAATAGAGCATCAAAAAGCAAATACAAAGCACATTTAAGTCTAACCCACTTCCTATGCATAGGAATCTTGTAAAAAAACAAGTCATGAAAGCACAAAGCAATAAGCATAGTAAAGCAAAACAAGTGCAACTTCAAGACTTTCAACATAAAGAGGGGAAACTTAATATTATTGAGATGCATAAAACCATGTTTCCCTCTCTCATAATAACTTCCACTAGCATCATGAATAAAATTAACAATATAACTATCACACGAAACATTTTTATCATGAGCCACATGCATAAAATGATTATTACTCTCCACATAAGCATAGTCATTCTTATTAATTGTGGTGGGAGCAAATTCAACAAAATAGCTATCATTATTATTCTCATCACCATAATCATCAAATATAGGAGGCATATTGTAATCATTAATTTTCTCCTCAATAGTAGGTGGACTGAAAATATCATATTCATCATTGTAATCATCATATATTGGAGGCATAGTATCATCAAAGTAAATTTTCTCCTCCGTGCTTGGGGGACTAAAAAGATCATTCTCATCAAAACCAGCTTCCCCAAGCTTAGACTTTTCCATAGCATTAGCAATAATGATGTTCAAAGAATTCATACTAATAACATTGCTATTAGCATGCAAATAAAGTTCCATAGGTTTTTTAATTTTCTCTTCAAACACTTCATGTCCTAACTCAAGAGAAATACTATAAATCTCTCTAATTTTTTGTTGTTTTCCGTTAATCCTAACTAGTGAAAACAAGAAACAAAAAGACAAAATTGCAGAATCTAAAGGAAATAACTTTGAGCACTCACACCGGAGGATGTGAGTACCTTTTACCTTACCTCCCCGGCAACGACCCCAGAAAATAGCTTGATGTCTACGCACTTCTATTCTGTTAGACAGTTGTTGGGCCTCCAAGTGCAGAGCTTTGTAGAACAACAGCAAGTTTTCCCTTAAGTGGATCACCCAAGGTTTATCGAACTCAGGGAGGAAGTGGTCAAAGGTATCCCCTCTCAAACAACCCTGCAATCAAGATACAAGAAGTCTCTTGTGTCCCCAACACACCCAATACACTTGTCAGGTGTATAGGTGCACTAGTTCGGCGAAGAGATAGTGAAATACAAGTGGTATAGATATAAGACAACGGTGCCAGAAAATAGCTTGACGGGAGGAAAAGACTAAAGGCAAAAAGATGGAAGCAAGCAAACATGTAACAAATCTAGTTGCAAACGGCGTTTCAATGTTTAGAAACAAGGCCTAGGGATCATACTTTCACTAGTGAACACTCTCATATAAATAACTTCTCTTTATGATACTACTATTAACTACTCTCCAGTTGGACACTCTAATCCATGGTAGGGCTATAACAGCACACCTCAAAGTTCACTTTCCCCATCTAGATAACCCCACACTGTCACCTTGAGCTCTAGATGGTTCCAACAAACACCACAATTTCATAGAAACATCTAACTCCAAATATAACTCATAACAAGTATTTGTAATCTCTACCCTAATTGCCACCATGGTGTGCGCGCTGTCACTTTCACACACATGGGGAGAGCAGAGATCTATTAAAGCACTTGAGTAGCAAGGTAGATCTACTTGATTACAAAGCTCATGATCACAAAATGATCATGCATAGAGAGTGAGATGAACACATAGCTACCGGTAGAACCCTTAGCCTCGAGGAATAACTACTCCCTCATCATCATGGGAATCAACAACGGCGATGGAGATGGTGGTGGAGATCGATGGAGATGGCTCCGGGGGCATTTCCCCATCCCGGCAGGGTGCTGAAACAGAGACTTCCTATCCTTCGAATCTTCCCTTCGGTGGCGGCGGCGTTGCGGAACTTTTCATGGCTGGAGGATATTCTATTTAGGGTTTATGCATCGGGAGGCATCTTATAGGCAAAGAGGCAAGGTCGGTGGGCGGCCAGGGGGCCCACACCATGCCCTGGCGTGGCCTAGTGCTGCCCGCGCCAAGGGGGGTGTGGTCGCCCTATGGCCCCTCTCCGTTTCGTCTTCTGGCTCTGTGAGTCTTCTGATAAAATATCGACTTTGGCTTTTGTACGGTCCAATTCCGAGAATATTCATTTTCTGACTTTCCTGGAACCAAAAATAGCAGAAAACAGGCAACTGGCATAGTGGCATCTTGTTAATAGGAAGTGTATAAAAAGTACTCCAAAGTGTGGACAAAACATAAGAAAGTAGATATAAAACAAGCATGGAACATCAAAAATTATAGATACGTTTGCAACGTATCAGTGAGATGAGTTTGCCTCGAAATGGCCCCTCTCGGTAGTTGGCAGCCCAATTACAGGCAACCTTGCTACCATGATGCACTTGCCTGAGAACTTTTGGGCCGCAAACCAACAAGCCCCTAACATAGGATCCATTGACTCTAGTGCTGAAAGTATAGGCGTGGATGACAGTATTCTCTTCAACTCCCGAAGCGCTGCATCTACGTCATCCGTCCATACGAATTTGTTCGCCTTCTTGAGAAACTTGTAGAGCGGCATGGCCTTCTCTCCAAGTTGGCTGATAAACCGGCTTACTGCTGCAACGCAGCCTGTGAGCCTTTGTATGTCCTTCAAGCATGTTGGGCGTTTTATGTCGAGGATGACCTTGATCTAGATTGTCAAAGGTTTCCTGCAAGTTGGCGATGATATCATTTGATTTTTTTGACATCACCGCGATGTCGTCCATGTAAGCGTGTATGTTGTGACCTATTTGGTCATATAGGCAGTGCTGCATTGTCCGCTGGTAGGTATCACCAACATTTTTCAACCCAAAGGGAATCATGACATAGCAGTATGTGTCGTAAGGTGTGATGAACAAAGTGGCCAATTGGTCCGACTTCCACAACTTGATTTGGTGGTGTCCTGAGTATGCATCGAGAAAACACAGAAGTTCCAAGCCAACCGTCGAGCCAATGACTTGGTCAATGCAAGGCAAAGCAAACGGATCCTTCGGACACACTTTTTTCAATCCGGTGTAATCAATGCACATTCTTAACTCTTTGGTTCCCTTTTTGGGCACAAGTACAGGATTTTCCACTCACTAGGTGTGAATAACTTCTCGAATAAAACTAGCCTTAAGTAACCTAGCTATCTTTGCCTATAGCTCGTTGTTTTTCATCACCGAAGCATCGTAGAGGTTGTTTCACCGGTTTTGCTTTAGGATCGATGTTTAGGTTGTGCTCGGCAAGTTCCCTAGGTACACCCCTCATGTCGGCAGGTTGCCAGGCAAAGATGCCCCTATTCTCACGGAAGAACTCTACGAGCGTGCCTTCCTATTTGGGATCCAGGTCTGTGCCAATGGAGGTGGTCTTGGAGGAATCTCCTTCAACAAGCTCCACCTTCTTGGTCTTGATGGAAGCCTTGAATGCGGGTTCAGAGTCAGAAATCTGCTTCTTTGAAGCCGACATCTCCGAGGCATCGACCTAGCACTCTATCTCCTAGAACTCTTCATCGTAGAGGACCGCTTCGGCAAAGGCGGCTTCGCTCAGCTCGCGCTCCCTTGCCTTTGTGAAGCTTCTGGCAATAGTGATGATGCCTTTTGGTCCGGGTATCTTGAGCTTGTCGTAGATGAAGCATGGTCTAGCGAGGAAGGAGTGGAAGATGTCGTGTCCAAATATGACGTGGTACACGCTCTTGAAGGGCAACAACCTTACCCTGTGGCTAGGGTTTGGGGCTCCGCCACGCTCTGGCACTTCCCCGACAATGTTGTGGTGCTCGTGGTGTGGTTCTACTTCTTCGGCCGCCACCGTCACGTGCTGGCGCGGGTCGCAACGCCCCCTCTGGGGTGCTCCCCGTGCCGTCGTGCACGTCTCCACCACCGGCCTCCTCCTCGGCTTCCTCTTCAAACTAATTGCGAGGACCTCGAGTAAGTTCTCCTACTCCTCTCTATGCTCTCCTCTTCCATCTTCTCCATACCATGTGCTTTCTTGCAACTGATTCCCACTTTAGGGTTCATCCCTAAATTCTAGGGTTTGTCCCCCTGTAGTGGTGATTTAGCATAACTCCTTGGGTTGATTTTCCTGTGCTATACCCTTGATGATGTCCTACTGATGGTGTATTGTTAGACTCTATTGATCATGTTCTGTTACCCGGTTCACTATCAAAGAACCACTCTATTATGCATGCTCCTGGTTCTATTATTATTGTTAGAGAATAACTCTATAAATGCATGGTCAGTTTAGTGTGGATTCAGTCCTATGGTGTTGTTGTTGTGGTTCACTGCTATGGGCTTGAGTTGGGATGCTTCACTACTAAACTGATGTTGCTTAGTTAACTATACTGATGCTATCCTATGAAGCACCTTTGTTATGAGTCTCAGGATTCAATCATGATGCTGTGTAAAGCAATGGTTACTAGTGCTTAGTCTCTTCTATATGATGAATATGGAGATGATTTATAAAGAAATGATTCCTGTTTGTTTATAGGAAGATGATTAAACTTCCTTGGTTTCTGAGGTTTTGCATATTGTGGCTTAGTGATCAGTAGTGTTGACCCTTGCTGTCCTTTCTAAATAAAGTGAATATATGATTCCTAAATTATTTAGGAAAGTGATTGTTTGTGATTGATATGATATGCTTGAGCTTGTACTCAAGCGAATATGGATTTGCTAGGTACATAGGTGCTACCCTTCTGGGGATGTGCCCTGTATGCTAAGAACTGTGATTTATAGTGATCTAGTTAAGACTAGATCCTATTTGGTTTATGATGTTGGTCTAAGACCCTTCTGTGCAAGAAAATATGTTCTAAGCTTGCTGTCTATTCTCTGTTGTCCAATATGTCCAATTTAACATGCATTTGCATGAGAATAGATATTGTAAAGTGGATAAATATTAGATCTACAAGTTTGGGATATACCCTGATGCTTGGACTTGCTGTGGTAGCTTGTCCTTATTTATGTGGTCGATCTCCTCCTAGAACTGCTGTTCTAGCTTGATCTTGTGGCTCCAAGCTTCGGCTTGACCTTTCTATCCACCCAAAACTATCTCCTCCTTCAAGTAACCATCTTGCAGTTGATCTCTTGGAGTTTCTATGGTGAAAAGTGGTTTGATCTGGTGGTGTGGTTACAAGAACTGGTGATGTTCTTGTGTAGGCGGGTAACAAACTGTGGTTGAGCTTGTGAAGTGAATAGAAAAGCTTGCATTTCTCTGTGCTGCTATAATTTAAACTGTCCCTCACTCCTCTACTGCTGACACCTCATTGCATGCAATCAGGTGTGTGAGCTACTTCACTTTTGGCTTTGACTATGGATGAGATCAAGTAAATTTGATTGATTACCCCTTCCATTTGCTATTCTTTGTCCCGGTGAAACTTGCCCCTTTATGCCTATGATGTTGTCCCGAGGCTTTAAATTTTGAAAAGAACAAATACTTCACTTGATGGATTTTGTCCTTTTTTAATTAACTTGCTCAATGATGTATTGAAAATAGTGCACTTCATTGTTTAAGACTGAGAGCAAACTAACACTAACCTCCTCTATGTGTATTTCATTTTCTATCTTTGTTTGCAGGTTCAAGACTAAGTGATGAAGAATAAGGAGATTAGAATAGGATTTAGTTTAGGACTAGTCTTTAATTTTCTTTTGTAATCTTTTCTTTTTCCTTTTGTAAGAACATTGTAATATATATATCATTCAATAAAGCTTTCATTTCTTTTCTTACAATTGTTTATATGTTGTAATTTCTTATTACTTGAGAAATTCTTGTATTTATATTATTGCTATTGAATAAAGGAAAGATTTAAGAAGTAACTATTTGAGTTATTCTTTTTGTAATGTTTCTATTCTCTTTATTGTTTTATAACAATTAAATGTTCAAAAAATATTAACTAATTCTTTTTGGAAAACAATTGAACACTAATTAATTCTAACTTTTAAATCTTTTTTAAATGATTTAGATTTTAAATATGAATTCAAACTATTCACCCAAATTCATAATAATTCCTAAGGATCATGTCAGAATTTATGGCAAACACTCCTAAGAGTTAAATCCTAACTCAAAGTAGTGAAAGAAACTCCGATCTCCCTAGGGTTTTGTTTGGCGAAAAATTTACCCCAATTTTACAGATGAATGCATGCAAATGCACAAATTTCTATTTCTACCCTTCGTTGGTTCCTAAACACTGGGATGTTATAGTGACGGTGGCGGTGGTGGTTTAACCTTCTTGCTGCTTCCTCCATTCGAATCCTCACGCCTGTCATGATTGCTTGTTAGACGCGGGGCTTCCTTGTGGGATCTGCTCCTGTTTCCTTCAGTGCCGCTGTGCTCTCCATCATGCCGGGGCTGCTCCCCTTGGTTGTGTATGATGATGACAGCATGGGAACGCCTAGGAGGTGGCATGCTTGTACAGTGGCACGGTTGTGGTTCCTCGCGATGTCGGGAGCATGGGGGTGGCGGTGAACGACGAGGATGAGCCTTGTCTCTGTTGCCAGAGGATACTGGGATAGCATCGGTCCTGTTGCACGCCTCCCGCTACCTTTGTTCTGTGGAGCCCGTATGGGATCCTTCATCACGAGGAGATCTTGGCCTTCAGTGGTTGTTCATGCTTGACTGGCAAAGCTCCGGATTGGACTCCATCCTTTGTGAAGTGGCATTTTCCTGCCGCTTGCAAGCCTTGGCGACGAGGTGATAGACCTGGTCTACCGCTTTAGATGATCTGTCTTGTTCGAGTAGGGTTTTGGTGACGACGATGTTAAGGGCGGGGGTTGGCATGACTTGCTTCCCGACCGAATCTATGTAGGGGGTAGCTTTTGTCAGTTTGGACGGATCCCACCCTAGGTTGCATCAAATTCCTGGATCCTCGACGACATGAGCCGGAGATTTCTTTGCTTTGTGCTTTAGTAGCAACTACTTGTACTCAGCCTCCATGGATCTTGCCGCCTTGATTGATTGTTGTGCCTTGGCCATGTCCCTGTCCAACTAGGCTCCTTGTTCTGTGATGTACTTGGCTTCCGCGAGTATCTCAATGTGCTTGTTGTCAAGCTCCATGACGCTCCAGATATGGGCGATGGTTAATGTCTCGATAAGGAGCAGACCATACAACACCTTGTCGATTGGAGTGACCAAAGGATTGCCAGCTGCTGACGTTGATGGCGGTGGTGGTATGTTTGCTACGTTCGCAACACTGGGCCTGGTGGTGAGTTCTTGCGGCTACTGCGGGGGAATAGCCGAAGGCAGCATAGCCTTTGCCAGATCCGTAGAGTCGGTGGATTTCTTACCTCTTGCTGCCGTAGCTCTTGCCTCCGCCGCTGCTAAAGGAGCTTTGCCGGCCTGGTTCTCCTGGTCTTCTTCTATCACGTTCCCAATGGCCACCAATACCTGGCAGGAAGTGACAGCCTTCTCGGCGATCTCCTCCCTCTCAATCTCCTTCTCGATCTCCCTCATAGCAGCATCATATTCCTCCGAGTTGGCATCTAAGCCACCGCCATCCATATTTATGTCGGCATAGAGTGCGTCAAGAACAGAGTCGGAGTTGGCTTTGGAGTTTTTTATGGCGTAGATGGAGGGGGCGGTGCTAGGCCGTTGTTGTTGCCTCCTCCGGTTGCGACCGCGATGTCGGAATCAGCTTCCTCATTGGTGTCAGCGAAACTTTTAATATTTGCGATCATCTCATTGAGGGTAAGCAAGCTAGCAACATGTCGCCGCCTAAGCGTATGCCAGAGGAGTGTTCTAGGCGTGAGCCCTTCCACAAAGTGGTAGACAAGTTCGTCGGTGTGGTCATTGATACGTCCAAAATGTATCTACTTTCCCGAACACTTTTGCTATTGTTTCTTCTCTAAACTTGTGTGATTTGGATGCAACTAATGCGGACTGACGCTGTTTTCAGCAGAATTGCATTGGTGTCTACTTTTTGTGCAGAAAATCAACTATCAAGAAAAATCCCAGAAAATATGCCAAAAATCCTATTTCACCAGAAGACTCCCGGAGCCAGAATACGAGACGGAGGGGGGCTGGGCCCAGGCCACACCACCTAGCCGCACGAGAAAGCCCAGACCGCGCCAGGGGGTGGTCTGGCCGCCCCAGACTCCCCCTCAGTCTCTCTCTTCGCCTATAAGTTGCCTTCTAACCTAAAAACTCAGGGGGTTCGAAGTTTTTCCAGAAGGAGTTCCGCTCCGCCGCCACCACCAGATTCCACGAAACAGCACCAGAAACTCCGTTCTGGCACCCTGCCGGGACGGGGAATTGGAGGAGATCATCGCCATCATCACCACCATCGCTTCTCCATCGACCATCCATGTTTCCCCCATCTATGAGTGAGTAATCCCCCGCTATAGGCTATGGGGATGGTAGGTATTGGATGAGATCGTTCATGTAATGGCATCAGATTGTTAAGGCATTGTGCCTAGTATTTTCTATTAGTTCTTTATGACTTTGTTGCGACTTGTTATGCTTAATGCTTGTCACTAGGGCCCGAGTGCCATGATTTCAGATCTGAACATGTTATTGATTCATTACGATAGTATTGTGTATGGTCTTATATGCAAGTTGTATACACACGTTGTTGTCCGTAACCAATGGCCCCGAAGTGACAGAAATCGGGATAACCGGAGGGAATGGCTTTGATGTGAGGATCACATGTGTTCACGGAGTGTTAATGCTTTGCTCCGGTGCTCTATTAAAAGGAGCACCTCAATTTCCAGTAGTTCTCTTGAGGCCCCGCTGCAAACGGGCTGGCAGGACAAAAGATGTTGTGCAAGTTCTCATTGCGAGCACGTATGACTATATATGGAACACATGCCTAGGATTATCTAGTACTTGGATGCTTTATCCTATTTATCTGCAATTGCCCTATGTTCTGATTTCTATGTGAATTGTCTTGTCCATGCAACGCCCGTCCATCCATCCCTATGCTTACCGCACTCGAATCCCATTGTTCACTGCTATTGTTACTGCTGTCTTTACTTTACTACTTCTTCTACTTCACTATTCCTACTACAAAGCTGTTGCCACTCATAAACTGCTATGAGCAAGATTGTTTCCAGGTGCAGCTGAATTGACAACTCAGTTGTTAAGGCTTATAAATATTCTTTGGCTCCCCTTGTGTCGAATCAATAAATTGGGTTTCATTTCCCTCGAAAATACTGCGATACACCCCCTATACTTGTGGGTCATCAAGACTATTTTCTGGCGCCGTTGCTGGGGAGCATAACTTTATTTATCAAGTTCACTTGGATTCTCTATTGTTCGCTGCTCTCCATCCATCATGGGTAAGTCTCGTGATGGCGAGGTTCCTATTTTACCATCCACTACAAGAAGAGGTACGGTTCTGAACACCTCTATTGCTCTTGATTCACCATCTGTTATGAGTAAGCTCGTTACACCACCACATACACATGCTACACACACTGCTACTACTGCTGAATCTGAAACTTCTGATGCTTATGATGCTGTTTCTACTTTGCTTGATAAGAGTGGTTCATTAGGTCCTTTCCTAGATGCTACGATTGCTAGAACTATAGCTGGAAATACTAAAATTCCTAATGAAGACACTACTACACCTGTTAGTTCACCTGAGTCTAGTGAAAGTTATGATATTGAAGATGGTTATGTTGAGATGACCGATGAATTTATTAAAGAATGTAAAAACACCCATGATAGGAGCGCTGCTAAGAGTCTCCTTGAGAGGCATACTATTAGACCCAAATTGTCTCCTATTGCTAAGTTTGGTGCTTCTCCCATAAACATTATAGATAAAGATTATGATTTCTCTCTCAATCTATCTTACATAGCTATTGTTGAGAAAGAACCTTTTTGTGGGACTAAGAATGAAAGTGCGGTAGCACATATGAATGAACTTTATACCATGAGTGGCTTGTTTTCTGATGATATTAAGATTCATACTTACTTTCTTGCTAAGATTTTCCCCTTTTCACTGAAAGTAGAAGCTAAAACTTGGTTTAGTAATTTACCTCCTGGATCTATTGATAGCCCTGATTGCTTGATTAGTACTTTCCTACAGAAATATTTTCCTCCTAGTGCTAGACATGCTATTTTGCAAGAACTTTTTGATTTTAAATAGGGAGAAAAAGAGGTATTACTCGAATCTTGGGAAAGGTTTTGTGCTTTGTTTCATGCACAAGCTGGAAGTCCATTACCTAAGAATGAGCTTCTTGATATATTTTATAATGGACTAACCGAAGAATCTAGGACATACCTAGATAGCTGTGTTGATTGTGTTTTCAGGAATAGGAGTCCTAAGGAAGCCGAGGAATTAATGGCTAAAATAAGTAAGAACTATGAAGATTGGACTCCTCCTAAACAAGCTATACCTGAAGTAATCGTACCTGAACCTACTATACCAGTGCCTATTACAACATCAAAGAAGAGGGTAGTTATTGAATTAAATGATGAAGTGATGAAGGAAGCTAAGAAATGTCTTAAGGAGAAGGGAATTAAAGCTACAGATGTCAAGAATTTACCTCCTATAGAAGAATTATGTAAGACAATTCCCTACTCATCCATTGTTGAGGTACACTCTCTCCAACACTTTGATGAAGGTGATATCCCTTACTCTAAACCTCCTGATCAATGCTTAGAAGAATTCGATATCTTTATTGTTAAGCAAGATAATTTTAATAAAAGGGTGCAAAATCATCTAATGGAAAACACTAGAGCTATTGTTGAGTTGAAAGACATTGTGGAAAGGACCTCTAATGATGTTAAAATGATTGTTAAACACTTTCAAATGGTTCAAACTCAAATAGATCAACTCGCTAAAGTGCAAAAAGATTTGCTAGTTAATGCTGCTAAAGAAAAACATGCTTATGAAATTAGAACTAGAAGTGGAGCTGCTACCCAGGATCCTCTTTATCCTGAGGGGCATCCCAAAAGAATTGAGTAGGATTCTCAACAAGCTGAAAATAGTGGCTCTACTCGTAAGAAAAGGAAAAAAGAAACATAAAACTATTGTAGAACCCTCTTAACCTGCTATAGATCCTAATAGTATATCTATTTCTGATGCTGAAACTGAAAGTGGTAATGAAGAAAAAGTTGAAGAAGAACCTGAAAAGCACACTAAGAATTCTAAATACACTAAAGAAGATTTTATTGCTAAGAAACATGGTAGTGAAAGAGAACCTTGGGTCCAAAAACCTATGCCTTTCCCTGATAAGAAACACAAGTCAAAGGAAGATGAACACTATAATAAGTTTTGTGAGTGGATGAAACCTTTATTCTTGCAAATTCCTTTGACTGATCTATTAAATTGCCTCCTTACTCAAAGTATATGAAGGATATTGTCTTGAATAAAAGGAAGATCCCTAATGAAGAAATTTCTACTTTGCTTGCTAATTATTCCTTTAATGGTGAGGTTCCTAAGAAACTTGGAGACCCTGGGATTCCAACTATCCCTTGCTCTATTAAAAATAGTTATGTTAAAACTGCTTTGTGTGATTTGGGAGCTGGAGTTAGTGTTATGCCTTTCTCTCTCTATAAGAGGCTTCAACTAGAAAAATTAATACCAACTGATATATCTTTGCAAATGGCTGATAAATCTACCACTATTCCTGTTGGTATATGTGAGGATGTACTTGTTCAAGTGGCTCATAATTGCTTGATATTAACTGATTTTGTTGTGCTTGAAATGCCTGAAGATGGTAATATGTCTATTATTCTTGGGAGACCTTTTCTTAATACTGCAGGAGCTGTTATTAATTGTAATCAAGGAAAGGTAACTTTCAATGTTAATGACAAGGAACATACTGTCTATTTCCCCAAGAAGATTGAAAGGACTTATGGTTTGAATTCAATTGAACATGTTGAGGGCATTCAAGTTAGAGAAATATATTGTCCCATACCAAGAGAAAAATTTGAGACTATTATGATTGGGACCATTTCTGTCAAGGTTGAGGTAACATAATCATTAGTGGAATACAAAGTTTTGTCTCATATGAAATAGTTTGGGTAACAAGACCTGATCAACCTTGTTAACAAAAGGATTTCATTGAACAAAACAATGTTTTCACCATGATTATCTCTGTTTTCACCAGACTTTCGCACTGCTCGTCCAAGATCGCCAGTCTCTTTGTCGCCAGCGTGCAAAGAAGGATCACACCATCGCCCGTCTTTGCAAGAAGGTGGCCGACCTCGAGAAGATCGTCAAGGAGCAGGAAGCTCAGCTTGCCGCCAAGGAAGAAGAAGATGAGGGTGAAGACATCTAGGGAGATATGGATTCTTACCTCAGCAATGATGATGACTTTCTGGACGAGGATGCTGTGGACTTCTACACTGATGATGAAGACTCCGACTTCATCGACGATGAGTAGATGCACTAGAGCACTGTCGTAGCATGAGATGTATCATCTCATTGTATTGTAGCTTACAGAATGGTTCTTCAAACCATCTGTTTTCCCCTTTGCTTGTTGTGGTGTGTGTTGTATCGGGTGCTTGCTTGCATGAATGAAAAAGAAGTTAGTTGAAAAACCTGAGTCTAACTCAATGTTTTATCTTTGAAAACCCAAAACCATGAACCTTAGAATTTCCCTCTTACCCCTATATCTATCTCAATCTTTAGATGACTCGTGGAAACCAAGGAGGGAGCAGCTCGTCGCAGGACCCAATGCTGCAAATCTTGCAGAATCTCATCGCGGACCGTGAAGCAAGCAGGGCCGAGCGTTAAGCCAACTTAGCAACATTGCAGCAAATCGCCCAAATGGCTCTCAACAACCAAGGACATGAAAATCAGGATCACCAAGGATCCAAACTCAAAAACTTTCAGAACACCAATCCCCTTTAACCAATCTGAAAACCCATTAGATGCTCATGACTGGTTACAGACCATGGAAAACAACTTAGAGGTTGCCAGAGTTGATGAGAATGAGAAAGTTCTCTTTGCCACCCACTATCTGGCGGGAGATGCAAGAGCTTGGTGGAATAGTATCTGCAATATGAACCATGGCCAGGTGATGACCTGGGAAGCATTCAAGGTCAAGTTCAGCCGCACCCACGTGACGCAAGGTCTTGTCAACAGGATGAGAGATGAATTTTGCGAATTGAAGCAAGGAAGAATGACTGTGCTGGAGTACCGTGACAGATTCTTGTCACTTGCCAGATATGCACCGGATGAGATCAACACGGAAGCCAAGAAGAAGGAGAGATTCTTAAACGGACTGCATGATGAGATGCAGACTATGCTCGTCAACATCCGTTTTGATGATCTCAAAGAGCTAGTCGACTCTGCCATTCAGATGGAAGGGAAGATTAACCAGGCAAACGACAACCGCAAGCGTCGTATGATGCAGCAGCCTGGATCCAGTAGTCACCAGAAGTATCGTCCCAACCCCTCACCAGGATATGCACCAAGGAACAACCGACCCCCAAATTCTTGCCCAAGCTACCCCAACCGTAGCGGAGGCAATGTGAAGTCCGGAGGAAACAATCACAACTCCGACAATGCCAACAATTTCAACCGTGCCCCTCCCAAGAGCAACAACAACAACAACACTGCACCCAGAACTGGCAGCAATGCTGTGCCTGTCGCAGTCAAGGACAAGTCCTAGATCACTTGTTTCGAGTGTGGAGTGAAGGGTCACTACTCCAATGAGTGTCCCAAGAAGACTGCCGCTAATGTCCCTGTGAATGCCCCAGCTCAGCAGCAGCGTCGTGTTCAACCAGGAAGAAGATTTGCCCCAGGGAACCCGCACAACCGCAACGGTCGTCTCTTCCACATGAACGCAGAAGAATCCCAGGAAGCGCCAGATGTAGTGCTGGGTATGTTTTCTGTCAACTTAGTTTTAGCAAGAGTATTGTTTGATTCTGGAGCATCGCATTCATTTGTCACCGAAGAATTTGTATGCACTAGTAAGATTCGCCCAACCAACCTGAAGCATGTCATGATAGTTCAAATCCCCGGTTCAACAACAAAAGCTAGAAAAAATTGCAAAGCTGTACCTATCAGAATACATGGGATAGATTTTTATGCCAACCTAATTGTACTTGGAACCAAAGGATTGGAAGTAGTACTAGGTATGGACTGGATGTCAAGGCATAAAGGACTGATAGACTGTGCCAAGAAAGCCATCACCATGACCAGTAGTTCTGGAGTAACAGTAGAGCATATCTCTGAAACCTTACCCCGTCAATTCAAGTGCAACAAGAGTGTAGCCCTGCCCACCATAGACCAAGTCAGAGTAGTCTGTGAATACCCCGACGTATTCCCAAATGAATTGCCAGGTATGCCCGCGGATAGGGATATTGAGTTCATTATCGAACTAATCCCCGGAACCGGACCTATAGCCCAGAGACCCTATACCATGAACCCCTCAGAGTTAGTGGAACTGAAGAAGCAGTTGGATGCCATGTTAGCAACAGGCTTGATCCAGCCAAGCGCATCGCCATGGAGATCACCAGTGTTATTCGTCGACAAGAAAGATGGAGGCAATCGTCTGTGTACAGATTACAGAAAGTTGAATGACGTCACCATCAAGAACAAGTACCCTTTGCCAAAGATAGAGGATCTATTTGATCAGTTGACTGGAGCTCAGGTATTCTCAAAGATTGATCTTAGGACTGGTTATCACCAACTTAAGATTCGTGCAACGGATATTCCGAAGACCGCCTTTACTACTCGCTATGGTTTATATGAGTATACAGTTATGTCTTTTGGATTAACCAATGCCCCTGCTTATTTCATGAATCTCATGAATAAGATCTTTATGAATTTCCTAGATAAGTTTGTAGTGGTGTTTATCGATGACATCCTTATCTACTCCAAGTCAGAAGAAGAGCATGAGTAACATCTGAGAATCATCCTAGAAACCCTGAGAGAGCATCAGTTATATGCCAAGTTCAGCAAGTGTGAGTTTTGGCTGAAAGAAGTAGGATTCCTAGGACATATTGTTTCTACCGGAGGAGTCTCTGTTGATCCCACCAAGATCAAAGATGTCGAAGAATGGGAAGCCCCAACCAATCAAACCCAAGTTCGTTCATTTCTCGGATTAGCGGGATATTACCGCAAGTTCGTAGAAGGATTCTCGAGCATAGCCCGACCAATGACCCAATTGTTGAAGAAGGACAAGAAGTTTGAATGGATAGACAAGTGTGAAGCCAGTTTCCAGGAGCTGAAGAAGAGATTGATATCCGCCCCAATTTTGATCATGCCAGACATCAAGAAGCCGTTTGATGTGTATTGTGATGCATCCAAGATTGGCCTAGGATGTGTATTGATGCAAGAAGGCAAAGTCATCACGTATTTGTCTCGACAATTGAAGCAACATGAGCAGAACTATCCGACCCATGATCTTGAGCTAGCAGCCGTGGTTCTAGCGTTGAAGACATGGCGTCATTATTTGATGGGTAATCGCTATGAGATTTACTCAGATCATAAGAGCTTGAAGTATATCTTCACTCAGAAGGAGCTGAATATGAGGCAAAGAAGATGGATAGAGTTAATCAAGGATTATGACCTTGACATTCACTATCACCCCGGCAAAGCCAATGTGGTAGCGGATGCTCTTAACAGATTGCCGTGCAGGCTTAACACCATGATCAAAGAGAAGCAACCAAGTTTGTACGAGGAGTTGGAGCAGTTCAGGACTGAGTTAGTTAGCAAAGGATTCCTAGCTAGCATTGAACTTCAACCCACTTTGATTAGCCAAATCAAGGAAGCCCAGAAGGGAAATGAATGTATGGACAGAATCAAACGTCGTATTGGTACAGGAAAGGTACCTGGATTCACCGAAGACGAAGAAGGAGTACTGTGGTACAAAGGACGTATCTGTGTGCCAGCAGATTCGGAGCTGAAGGAAATTATCATGAAGGAAGCTCATGATACTCTTTATTCTATCCACCCCGGAGGAACAAAGATGTATCAGGATTTGAAAGAGCAATTTTGGTGGCACAAGATGAAGAGAGAGATCAGAAGCTACATCGCCAAGTGTGACATCTGCCAAAGAGTCAAAGCAGAGCATCAGAGACCTGCAGGACTATTGCAACCATTGCAGATTCCGGAATGGAAATGGGATTCCGTTGGAATGGACTTTATCACCGGTTTACCTACTTCTAGTAGGGGAAATGACTCAATATGGGTCATAGTTGATCGACTATCCAAGGTGGCCCACTTTATACCTGTCAAGACAACCTACCAGAGTGCAAAACTAGAAGAGCTGTACATTGCTAGGATTGTTAGTCTGCATGGAACCCCCAAGACCATCATCTCAGATCGAGGAACCCAGTTTACTTCAAGATTTTGGCAGAAAGTTCAGGAAGGTTTAGGAACCAAGTTGAACTTCAGTACCGCTTATCACCCGCAAACCGATGGACAAACCGAGAGAGTCAACCAGATCCTAGAGGATATGCTTAGAGCTTGTGTGTTGGAATACAGATCAAAATGGGAAGACTGCCTACCTTTCGCAGAATTCTCATATAACAACAGCTATCAAGCTAGTTTGCAGATGGCACCATTTGAATTCCTATACGGAAGAAAGTGTCATACCCCTTTGAATTGGTCGCAAGTAGGAGAGAGTCAGATCTTTGGACCCGACATTCTCCGAGAAGCAGAAGAGAAAGTTCACAAAGTCCGTGAGCACCTCAAGACCGCCCAATCCAGACAGAAGAGTTATTCTGACAAAAGAAGGAGAGACCTGACTTTCAATGTCGGAGATTTCGTATATCTCAAGGTTTCACCATTGAAGGGAACTCAACGCTTTAGTCTGAAGAGAAAGTTAGCTCCCAGATATATCAGACCTTTCAAGATTCTAAACCGCCGAGGAGAAGTATCGTACCAACTGGAACTGCCTGAAGATATGTCAGCCATCCACAATGTGTTCCATATCTCATTACTTCGCAAATGCTTGGAAGTGCCTGAGAAGACTAAAGTTTTCAAGAATATCGATCACAGAGCTGTGGAAATCAACAATGACCTGACCTATCGAGAAGTACCCATTCGTATCTTAGAAGAAGCCTACAGAACCACCAGGACCAGGAGTATCAAGTTTCTCAAGATTCAGTGGAGCAACCATACCGAGAGGAAGCTACTTGGGAACGCGAAGATTACATTAGAACAGAGTTCCCATATCTCTTTAGTTCCTAGTTTTCTTTGTAAATGTCAGGACGAGATTTTGTTTAAGGGGGGAAGGTTTGTAACATCCCAAAACTTTAATCCAAGCTTATCAAGATCAAATCATCCAAAAATAGGGTTAACAAAAACTTTTCCAAATTTAAAATGAAAGCATTCATATATGTATGCATTTAAAATAGGAGTTGTTTGAATTGCCATGATTGATTGATCCAATGCTTCTAAAATGTTTCTTCGGTGATTTAAACATCATCTACATCATTCCCAAACTTTTCCTAAAAGAAATCAAATCAAAAATAATTAAAATGAAGGAATGGTCATTTGGACAAATTTAACTCTCATGCCTACTTTGGCTATTCCTAGTACTCAATTCTTAACAAAAACAATTCTTTATCTTTGCACCCCTTGCTAGTACGCATAATGAGGTACCAAGGCCCACCTTTTGATCTTCTAAAAACATTCTGTTAACTATTTTAAATGACAGTTTAAAATTGAATCTAATGCATATGCATAGATCACGCCTATTTCAAAAACCATCTATTTGAGCTCCATTTTCAAAACCCTTGCAACCAAAGACTACCTATCACTAGTGGAGATCACTCAAAAATTTTGAACCAAAATTCAAAACTTTCTTTCATGCGGCCATTTCATCAAACACTTGGCATGCATAGTCTCTACTCTAATCCTAGCTCACTGTTTACTACAGGGTTTTGCCCCCAATTGATCCCCATTTAATCCCCTTGTTCCCTCTTGATCTAACCAGAGCCTAACCAGCCTCTTCCCTACCCCCTAGCTGCACTGCCATGCCATGCCGAGCACCACCTCGCCGGCCGACAATGCACTCGTAGCAGCAGCCCTCTCCAGCCCCTCTCCTCATGTCTAGCAGCTTGCCAGTGGTCCACCTCCACCGCCCAACCAGCCCCAGGCCAGAGACAGAGAGCAGATCGGCCAGGAACCGCCGCGCCCGGAGCCGGTCGAGCATGCCGACGCCGACCCTAGAGCATGCACCGTCCCCGCTCGCATAGACCATCCCTTGGCACCAGCCCGCGCCCGCCGCTCCACCTCGACCTGGAGAACACCCTAGACATCCCCGTTCGCCGCCCAAAGCCTCACAACCACCGCTTGCCGTGGACACCGCCGCTTCGGCCGCGTAGAGCGCCACCTCGCCCAGACCGTGTGCCACCGCCCCTATGGCCGCATTCAATTCCTAGAGCACCGCCAGGGAACCGCCCATCGATCGCCAACCCCAGCCATGCCTCTACCCCGCCGTAGCCTTGTCGCCGGAGTCGCCTGCCCATCCCGCTCGGTCTCACCGTCGAGCCTATAAAAGGAGCCCTCCCCAGCCTCTTCTCTCCACACACCCCTCACCTCTCTGAAGCTCACCCACCTCTAGCCGGAGCAAGTGGAGCAGCAGCTCGCCGGAATTGGAGCCGGAGCAGCCGCGGCAGGAGGAGAAGGGCGCCGTTGATTTCGACCACCCCAAGCTCCACCACAACTGCGCCTTGCCTCGCCGTCGTCTTCCACGTCGTTTGACTGCCTCGCCGACCCTGCTGGAGCCCTGGTACGCCCCCAGTAGACCCCCACCGAGCCGCTTGGGTTCGAGCTCACTGGTGACCAATTCGTCATCGACGATGACCCTCAGCCGTTGATCTCGCTTCTAATCCTACGGCCCATAGCGCGCGTACCGTTTCGCGTTTTAAGTGCCGCTGACACGTGGGACCCCCTGTCAGCTGAGCCCCGTGCCGCGGAGCGCCACTGGGCTGGCCCAAGTCCTTTCCCGCGCTAGTCCATCGATTCAAATCTGGATTTTTCTTTTTAGTTAAATCTAGTTTCTGTCCACTATTTCAAAATTCAATTCAGACAGTTTTAGAAATCCAAATTGTATGAAACCAATTTTTTCTAAAAGGTATTAAGATGATCTATCCAAGCCCGTTGGATTTAATTAAATTAGAGTTATAGATATCTCCTAATAAAAATAAGAAAACAGAAGCTTTTGCAACTTGCATCATTTTTATAAAATCAACCAAGTTAACTTTTGAGTTGATTCCAACTCTCAAAAATAACATTTCATCATATCTATCTAACCATGTAATAATATTAAGGTTGACATGTAGTGACTTTGGACTAGTACCAAAATAATGCTATATAGGCATTTCTAGTCACTTTAAATCATTAAATAATAAACTTAAACTAAAGTAATATTGATCCAACCTTTAAATCTCATTCCCACATGTTAGAATATGTGGTGAGGACATGTGTCCACATGATCCCATATTTTGTTGGTGAATATTAAATATTAATTAATATTTCAATGAGTAGAAATTACTTTTCTAAAATAAAAAGGATGAAACTATTGAAATTAAACTTGTGGTGCTTGTGATGATAATAGATCATCAATTGTGTGTTTTAGAATGCTACTTAGCCTAGTTAAGTATTGTTTGGTGATTGTGCACTCCCTATGCATTTATAGACGCTAGTACCGACCAAGCTTTCGAGGAGGAGGAGTTCTACCAAGAAGAAGAAGAAGAAAACTTCAACCACTGCACCAACCAAGGCAAGCTATTGTTAGCAAGCTAGCATTAAGCTAGATGAATGAGCAAGGATGCTTTAGGCATGCTTTTATCACACCCCTTTTAACTATTAGTACCCCAAGCCTTACTTACAAGTTTTACTCCCCTTAGTATGCAAAGTTCGTTACTTATTTTGAAGGTAGCATAAAAAGTATAAAACTTGACCTAATTAGAAACAGTTAGATGTCATTCTATGGCATGAGATTGATCCCATCTTTCCCCTTTAGTGAACACTCTTAACTTAGTATTTTAGAGTAGATCAAAAACTTGAGTCACTTTAGATGGGAACACTTGGTGAAAATGAATTGTGAAAACCTTGGAATGATGAGTCATTCTATTGAGATGTTTTGACATGTGTTGAGAAACACAACTGGTTTATGATGATGAAAATGATGAGGCATGAGCCTTAACCTTTTTATAAAACTGATGGTTGGATTCGGATGCGATACCATTCCAAATTTACCGTACAACCACACTACCTGAATTGGGTAAGGCTTAACTAGAAATTTTTATGCATTAGTATTAGCGCCCTCACGGGAGAGGTTTGAGCTGAGGCTACCTGTCAATGTTGTCCACCTATGCAGTGCCCAAGATGAATGATGGTCATGGTTGGGAGGCCATGCTCATAGGAGAGGTGCTTATACTAGGGTGTGTAAAGGGAAGGTTATTTTTGATTATCTGCATACTAAGTATGATGATTCAGGGTTATCCCTGACAGATGTATCGAATCTTGTGGTGAAAGTGTACCACCTCTGCAGAGTGTCAAACTATTCGAATAGCCGCGTCTGTGGTTATGGACAGTTGGAATGGCCATACTGTTTCGTTATTAGATGTTTTCTAAATAACTTGAAATGAATGATGAAGTTTGACTTGACCACAACAGGGTTGTGTTGATGATAATAGCTTCCCAACTTAAGTGATTCTAGAACTTTACTTTATCTTTCTTTGCTTCGGAACTCAGCTTAGGCTTCAAACTTAACTTTATAGTTAAACTTAGCTCTAGCACTTTAACTTAGAATTATACTCCTTGTTAGTAGTAGTTTGCGAGTACTTAAAGAGTACTCATGGCTTTTGTCCCTGGCTATTATCATGGCTAGACTATGAAGGAGATTATCAAGATGATGGTCAGTAGGGCGGCTATGATAACTAGGACTATCTGCCTTCGTCAGCATTGCCTGTGCCCCTGAAGATGGACCCCACCGCTACGCTATCTTTTATTTCTGCTGCTTGTTGTATTAAGACTCGATCATGAGATCCTTATTTGTGTAAAACCTTATGTATGGTTTGTAATGGATGATGTACTGTGATAACCAATCCGTTATGTCTCGCAAAAATGGTAATCCTAGGATTGCGAGGTATGGCATAACGGGCATCTGGGATTAAAAATCCGGGTGTTGACACCAACACACTAGGAACCACATCTATTTTGGTTATGAACTCCTTCATCCAAACCGCTTCCTGCACCGCCTCTGAAGCAACAACATATTCCGCCTCCGTCGTTGATACAACCACCACAGGTTGTTTGGAACTCCTCCAACTAACTGCTGCTCCATTCAAGAGAAATACGTATCTGGATTGAGACTTAGAGTCAGCCAGATCAGTGTTAAAGCTAGCGTCGACATAACACTCAGCGACCAACTCTTCTTCACCTCCGTATACAAGAAACATATCCTTAGTTCTTCTTAAGTACTTAAGGATATTCTTGACCGCTATCTAGTGTTACGTACCTGGATCAGATTGGTACCTACTAGTTAAACTAATAGCATGGCGTACATTATAGAGCATATAGCTGAAGCATAGGGGATTTTATCCATTATCTCTCTTTCTTCCGCCATAGCTGGACTTTGAGTCTTACTCAATGTCTTGCCTTGCAACATTGGTAAGAACCTCTTCTTACTTCCATCCATTTTAAACTTCTTTAAAATCTTATCAAGGTATGTACTTTGTGATAGCCCTATTAGGCACCTTGATCTATCTCTATAGATCTTTATGCCTAATATGTATGACACTTCACCTAGGTCCTTCATTGAAAATTTGTTGTTTAGATAACTTTTAACACTGTTTAAAAGATCTATAACATTTCCAATCAATAATATATCGTCCACATATAATATTAGAAATGCCACATTGCTCCCACACAATTTCTGGTAAATACAAGCCTCTCCATAAGTTTGGATAAATCCAAACTCTTTGATCACCTCACAAAAGCGGAGATTCCAACTCCGTGATGCTTGCTTCAGTCCATAGATGGATCGCTGAAGCTTGCACACCTAGTTAGCATCCTTAGGATCGACAAAACCCTTTGGTTGTATCATATACAACTCTTTTTCAATATTACCATTGAGGAATGCAGTTTGACATCCATCTACCATATCTCATAATCGAAATAAGCAGCAATTGCTAACATAATCCTAACCGACTTTAGCATCACTACGGGAGAGAATGTCTCATCATAGTCAACTCCTTGAATTTGTCGAAACCCCTTTGCGATAAGTCGAGCTTTATAGATGGTTACATTACCATCAGTTTTCTTTTGAAAATCCATTTATTCTCAATGGCCTTTCGGTCATGAGGTAAGTCCACCAAGGTCCAAACCTGGTTTTCGTACATGGATTCCATCTCGGATTTCATGGCTTCTAGCCATTTGTTGGAATCCAGGCTCATCATTGCTTCTTCATACGTTGCCTGGTCATCTATTTCATCGACCATAAAATTCATAATAGGAGTGCCGTATAGTTCAGGAGCTGCACATGTCCTGCTCGACCTACGTGGTTCGGTAGTGTCCTCTTTCGGAGTTTCATGATCATTATCATTAGTTCCCTCTTTATTAGGTGAATTCAACTCACTACAAGAATCTGGACGATCCGTGATGTTTTTTTAAGACGCGACCTAAAAATGTCACGGATTCCTGACGTTCTAGAATGTTTTTTCGCATCGACCGTCTCCTCCGTGCTTCAACCCCACTTGTCAGCTCGGTGTCGACGTTACGTACGTAGTGTATCTCATGGTAGTGCTGGGTTCGATGCGGCTTCATGACGTTTTCCGCCGGCCCCAGCTGTTAGTGCGTTTGATAGAAATTAAATAACAGAAAAACATTCGTGCAGGTAGACGGAATCGAACCATCAACCAATGTTTTGCAGAACTAACTTGCAACCGATGCATCTGTCCATTGGTTTTGTGTTGATCTACAACTTTATTCTGTATATTACATACCAGCTCTCAATCACAGGAAAACAACAACATGAACACAATGAACCAAAATATATACGTAGCATATGAAGATATAATTACTTAGCATGTAGAGCACCAGGTTGACAACAAGTTCCTTACCACTACAAGTTCACTAACAACATATTACGTTAATGATTCATCCAACAACACAGCGTAAACAAGAAGATACTTTTTGGCCTCACTACAGAACATTAACACAACCCATGAAGCCATGTAGCCCCTCATTTAAAAAGGTGAAGATGCACACATTCCCCTCCCTTATTCCAGCGAGTTCGAGAACATTAGACCAGCATCTTGTCATCTGGGAAGCATCATTCATGCCTTGGAAGAGGTTAACATGCTCAAAAGTGGTCTTGTAGGAGCATGCGAGTGGTAACACCTTTGGGAGATAGCGGTTGAGGTGTGCACGGCTGTAGCTAACTGAAAAGTACTGTAGGAGAAGAATAATATTAGTTGTTGGCTAGAGTTCATTATGCTTAATAAAAATTAACTATCGAAATGTCAAATTTTAACAATTTTGGCATTCCCACGGATGACATTTGACTTGTTCATCTTGAACACATAGTATGGTATAAATGGCTTGTGTCGTTTAACTAACACTCTGAGGGAAGCAACTTGGTCAGAAGTCAATTCCAAATTGTTTCCAAGCACGCAGTGCTCATCGAATTCCTCAACCCCCATCATACTTTGACCTAGAAAGAAAATATTAGAAAGTAATAATCTGTATCTACATATATATAAATGTAGCAAAAAATGTATATAATGCCACACCTCTAGGAATAAGGATCCTCGGTTTCTCGACACTCTAAATCTTTTCATATAATCTTTAGCTCTTCGCCTTGCTATCTTAGATTTCATCTTGCGAAAAACTACAGTAGTAGATTTCTTCACATCATCATCAGATGAGACATCGATGACGACAACATCCTTCGTAGCCTAAATTAGACATTGGACTAATTAGAATGTTTAGTTTTTATGCCATATACAGTAGTAGTGCTAGTAGCATCAATTCTAGAACCTGCTCATGTATCTCCCTGGCCTTCATCGTACCTTCCCCAAAGCGTAAATACTAGAATTAAGTTAGAATACAATTCTAATTAGTCAATTATTACGAGAATCAAATTAAGTGAGTAAACTAAAGGGTGCTTCCAGTGAACTAGATTGAGCCTTGCCGGAAGAAGCAACGTCGATGCGTGGAGCACTAGATTGTGAGTACATACGCGCTGCCATAGAACAAGGAGGCGACACATCGAACTAGAAATAATTAAACAACAACATAGACGCGGTGTCCTAGAACAAGGAGGCAATGCGTTGAACTAGAATGAGGAGGCGACTACATCGCCGCCGGTTAACAAAGAGTTGATGCGGTGAAAGGGCGCTAGGTTAAGGAGCACTTACACATTAGTTTGCAGCCTCCGCTGCCCCTATCGTTTCCGGGATTTGGTCGTTCGCAGGGGAGAGGGTTTTCTCTAGTGAGGATTTGGGGGAAGTGGTGTGGGATTTGGGAGTGGCATGGAGGGGAGAGGGTTTTTTTCTACCTGCTATGACAGGTGGGTCCCATGCATGAGCGGTTTTGGTTCACAGTGGCATTGTCTGGTAGGCTGACGAATGGGTCCCACATGGACTAAATAATAGCACAATTTTTCTACCAGAAAAAGAGCTTTTGTTTAGCCAAGTTTGACTAACAGAATAACAACACAATGTTGTGGCTAATTTTCCAAATGAATAACTATTAATTCCATGAACTAAAGGACAATCATATTGATCAGTTCAAAGGCATGCACACAACCATTAGTCCAACACAAAACATGCAACATAGGCATGCACACAACCATTAGTTCAAGCATGCACCACAAAGCATGCACACACGATCATCAGTTCAATAGACGCATGCACATATCCATCAGTTCGAGCATGCAACACAAACCATCCAACACTCCACCACCATAAGCTGGAACTACTTTTCATTTCTATCATCTTGTACTTCATCTTCTTTGTCACTGCAGTACTCCTCAATGGTGTCGTCTACTTCAGGCTCACTGTCAACTTCCTCCTCTTCAACAGCTTTCCTTTTGCCTCTGATATGATCGAACACTGAAGCATCTATGATGCGGCATCCGTTGATAGAGGGTCGACGTTTCCTAAAAGGCAGAGCCTCAGATACAGTCTCATTGTCAGAGCCTACAAACTGTTGGTATGCTACATCAGTATGCACCGCCTCCTCCTCCTCCTCCTCTCCTTCGGCAACATCAAACTTATGTCTTTGAACTATTTGTTGAACCACCCGCCAGTTTTTGCCCTTGGCTGTGTCTGGCACGTAGAACACTTTTGTAGCCTGGGTTGCCAAGATGTAACTGTCATCTTTGTACCAAAAATTGGTAATGTTGACACTCCAGAAGAGTTTATCATACACCATCTCAGTATCCTTGCGGCCCTCAAGCTGATACCAATCGTAGTGGAATAACACAACTGATCGTTGGTGTTCCAAATCAGAGTTAAAATATATCACCTTGATATCCTTGAGGACAACATAAAAATGGATATCCTTCTCCAAGTGACAACCTTCAGTCCTTACTCCACTGTTTTGTGTTTTCTTGCCCTTCTCACGATCAGCGGTGAGGAACCGAACACCATCCACAATACAAGATGAATATGTTCTTACTCGGAAGTCTGGGCCACACGCCAATGCAAAAATCTCTTCATCCACAGCTTCTGGATTCTCCTGTCGCTTTTTCATGATCTGTATGTACCACAACAGAAATATAATATGGTCAAATCATGCATTGAAATGCTATATATAAAGGACAGAGATAAATGCAAACGGAAACTAACATGGTCCTTGAACCATCTTTGAAATCCCTGCTCAATCCTTCTTTCCACATTGGACATCCCATTGTTCACCAGCTGTTCTCGGTGAAGACTGCAATCTAGAGAGTAACTCTGAATTAAAATCTTTAGGTGTATGGCAATATTGGATTCATAAGTATGGGATATCAGAACATACATGATATATGGCTTAACCTCCTCGCAGTTGTTTAGGACATACCAAGTGATCTTGTGTAGCTCCCTTTGGAGGGTCAAATCAGTATCATCACTTCCTCCATAGCAGGTGACATGGCTTCCTCCAATCAAATTCACACCGTGGCCAAACACATCACAAGCTGATTCATGTTGGTCACCTACATTTCTTGCTGGTTGATTGAATCTTGTCACAATATCATCAAGGTATCTAGCGAAAAAGTCACGCACTCGGCAGCCATGTAGGCCTCTGCCACTGAACCTTCTAGACGTGACATGTTCCTGACATATCTCTTCAGAGTACACAACAACCTCTCTATTGGATACATCCACCCATAGTTCATAGGGCCTCGGAGCATTGCCTCATCAGGTAAATGCACAGGAAGGTGGACCATCACATCAAAAAATGCTAGAGGAAAGATGTGTTCAAGTTTGCACAGAATTACTGGGATTTCATCTTTGAGCCTTTCCAACACCGACAGTTTCAAGTTTTTACTACACAATTGCCTGAAAAATCTTCCTAGCTCTCCAAGTGCCGTGTAGATATCGGGATGCAAATACCCTCGCATACCAGCAGCCAATATTCCCTGCAACAGGATGTGGCAGTCATGGGTTTTAAGTCCTGTGATCACGTGTAGGAACGCTGACACATTTGGCCATGTTTGAACAAAACCCATCAAGAAAAGTGCAGTCCCATAGATATTGACAGAAACCTGTCTTCTTCTCCTTATTCAGGTAATACAGTGCATATGGATAGAGAAGGTCCTTCTCTATGTATGTGGGTTGCACATGTAGATATCGCCTACTGCCTAGGGCTTCACAATCATACCTAGCCTTCAAGGTGTCCTTATTCTTCCTATCAAGTTCAAGTAGTGTGCCAATCAAGTTGTCGCAGATATTTTTCTCGATGTGCATCACGTCGAGATTGTGCCAAAGTTTCAATGATGCCTAGTAAGGCAAGTCCCAGAAACCATGCCGATGGTTCCAGATCGGTGAAGGATCTGTTCGCTTCCTCTTTTTGCTCCCAGGATCACATCTAGCTCCTGGTTTAAGATGCCTAACCTTCTCCAGCTCAGCTTGTAACTCAACTGCAGTAAATTTGCGAGGCTTCAAGTGGTCATCATGAATGTCAGCAAGCTCCGTGTCTCGCTGCAAGCGGTGGCGCTTTAGGAGGAAATGATGGTGCCCAATGTAGCATATTTTGCTCTTTATGGATTTGGATAGAGGATTTTTGTCACAATGCAGGCATGCATAATATCCTTTTGTTGTACTTCCAAACATAGTGCTGCAAGCTGGGTAGTCATGCGTACCCAAAGAACTGCTGCGCGAAGATCAAACGTTTCGTTTTGAAATGCATCATAAGAGCACACACCCTTCCAAAGCTATTGTAAATCGTCCAGCAGAGGCTCAATAAAGATATCAAAGTCCTTTCCAAGACCTTGATTTGCCAGGGATTAGAAGGCAAAGCATGTAGTTTGATGCATCCATACAATCCTATGGTGGAAGGTTGTACGGAAGAGAAAATACATGCCACATACTATAGCTCGTGCTCATGGTTCCATAAGGATTGAAGCCATTGGTGGCAAGGCCGAGCCTTATGTTTCTAGGGTTAGCTGAAAAGTCCTCCCATGTTCTGTCAAAATCCTTCCATGCTTCACCATCAGCCGGATGACTAAGTATACCATCTCTAGGCATTCTCCTTAACTTATGCCACTGCATGTTCTCCGTTGTTTTCCTCAAAGAGAACAATCTCTACAGTCGTGGTGCTAAAGGAAAATGATGCAGCACTTTGACAGCCGAAGACCTTCTTTCCGGATATTTCCACCTTGAGGCGCCACACGTAATGCAGTTGTCCAGCTTGTCATTGTCCTTCCAAAAGAGCATGCAGTTGTTTTTGCACACGTGTATGCTGTCATAGGAAAGTCCAAGCTCCTTCAGATAAGTTTTTGCTTCATGGTATGATCTCGGCAGGGTATTGGGATCCAGTAGTGCATCAACAAATAGCTTCATCCAATCATCAAAAGCAGTGTTGGTGATCCGGTGATATGACTTGTGATGAAGGAGCTTCACAACAAATGCAAGACTGGAGTATTTACTTCCCGGGTAAAGCTTGCGCTTTGCCTCTTCCATCAACTTTGCAAACAATTTCTCATGTTTACCATTAGTTGGGACATTAGCAGCAATCTGGTCTGTGGTTAATTCATCGCCTGCGTGCTTAAGGTCTTGAAACATATCTGGAACACTGTGACCTCCATCATCATCGCCTTCATCATCTATATACATATTGTCATTGTCATCACCGGCATGACCACCATTATTACCACCATTGGGTGGACCTTCAATAATAGCAAGATCAAGTGGCTCTCCATGCTATATCCACCGAGTATACATGTGTGACATGCCACTGATGAGTAAGTGGTGATCAAGAAGGCCTACATGTACGGTTCTCCGGTTGAGGCACTTACGATAGGGGCATGGAACCTCAGCATTCTCGCCATATCCCTCCTTGACAAATCTGACAAACTGTTTCAGGCCAACTTTGTAGGGTTCAGTAAACTGTCTGCCATGAACAATCAAACTCCTATCCATCTATTAACAATTAAATAAACAAACCAAACTTTCAGAACAGGCTAGTGATTTTTTAGAATAGTTTTCTTTACAATGAACAAGCCAACTCATATCCATGTGTTGAACAATTAAAACAACAAATCTCATTTTTAGAACAGGCTAGTCATTTATCAAAACTATTTACTTTACCATGCAACAAATCCAACTCCTATCAATCTGTTGGACAATTAAACAAACTAATCACATTTTCTGAGAAGAATAATCCTTTTTAAGAAGATTTTTATGTAGATGAACAATCCAAGTGATATCCATGTGTTGAACAATTAAACAAACTATTTTTTTACCTTGGCAGACACGGAGACGAGCGAGTTGAGCACGGAGATGGTGCCTGGACGGGGAGCTACTAAGGTGCGCAGAGACGTCGGCTGGAAGGGGACAACCTTGGAGTGCGGACGCTGAAATGGACGGGGAGATGCCGCCGCCGCGTGTGGTGGACCGGCAAAGGCAGCGGTGCCCTAGCCGCTGCCGCGTGTGGTGGACCGGATTTCAGATCTGATTTTTAAACCTCCTGGGTGGAGTTCAGGTGAGTGTGTGGGCGGCAAAGAGGTGGGCCCCACAAGTCAGTGAAAGAATTTTCACTTGTCCAGCTGACACGTGGGGTTCATCGTAGGTGGGTCCACTGGTTAGGGTCCTCTTGGTTGCGTGTTCGAGACCTAGAGGTTTCCATTTTATTGAATTTCTTCGGACTTTATTTTTGCTCCATTTTGTCGGAACCGAAGCGGCACGTAGAGAGAGAGAGTGGACAAGACAGGTGCAGCTAGAGAGAGAGAGAGCGTGCCCCATCGCTGCCTTCGATGAGCTTTCATCGGAAGCAGGTGCACGACTTATATATTCTCCAATCTCCGGCGAGCTTCCTTCATGTATATAGGTGCGCGGCGCACCGCCTGATCTCACGTATTTTCTGGGCAAATGAAGGGGAGCTGCAGCATCCACGTGCGTGGCAACGGCGGAGTGAGGGACGCAATCTGCCGTGGAATAACCGGCGGCGAGGCTCTACATCAGCGGTAAGAATCCCCTTCACCGGAGTATAACCGGCGGTAGAGATCTTCAGCAACAGCATCTCGATGAATCTGTAGGGTTTTTCAGAGCTGCATAAATAGTACTTGTTCTTCATCAAATCTGTAGTGTTTTCTCTACGATTGCTTCATCGAATCCGTAGAGTTTTCTCTAAGATTACTTCATCGAATCTCTAGAGTAAATCTAGGATGTGCAGATTTTGTTGGGTTGAATTTCTGCAGATTTTTTTGTTGGTACAATTTGTGCTGATATTTTATTAATAACAATCTTCAGTATGTGTATGCAGAACTTCAGATTAGTACAGTATGCACATCATTAGTTGTATTTTTTGCAGGATTATCTATGTAGAACTGCATACTAGTTGTATTTCTGCACATATATAGTACTAGTTGTCGTTATAAAGTAAATGTAATCAGTGATAATATTAGTAACATCATATCATTTATTTTCCTGATCTTTTGTAATTTTTGTGTTCAGAAAAAAGGAATATGGCTCAAAAAGAATGTGTGACATGTCAGTAGCAACCTGCCTGGTGTGGGAGTGGAAACACAAACCATGTGATGTATTTTAGAATGAGGGTGAGATCACCCTTTTTTGCACAGGGATTTTTAAGTATTCCCGATTTTCATATACATATCTTATTTTAAATTTCCATATAAATTGCTTTATGTTCATGATCTTATGGGTTTTTTCTATTTCACAAATTTATGCAGTGTATTCCTTGTTGTTTCGCTAAGCGTATGCGATAATTCGCTCTTGGTCCACATCTGACCTAGATCCTTGCTCAGAGTGACCGCCATGATGATCAAAACAGAACAATTGATGAATACTACTTCTATGTGTTGTATAGTGGGAATTTTGGGAGCTCTATAGCATTATGTGGGCCATATTGGAGGGGGTTATGTGCAGCTTATAACATTGAACTAAATGATGTTCTGACATTTGCATACAATAGAGTAGACAGGTGCTTTATTGTTGAAGTGTCAAATGCTGATAATGTTGTCAACCTTAGGTTGATCAAGACCAGTGTATGCATTGACTTCTTTGCATTGAAATGGTTTTTCCTTACACACATGACTAGTTTCTTAATTATGTATGTTCCTTACACACAAACCTTCTTCAATTTGATATGCATAATCAGAGTGTTATAAGACTGAAGATTGTTGCAAGGTGAAACTAGAGAAATCCATATTTCAGCACCCATGTAATGTCAGTTGCTCTGAAATGAATTCCATATCTTGGGCATTCTACAAGGAGTTTGTAAGAGACCTGGATGAAGATGAGGTCTTTGAGATCCCTCAGTTCTTGGTGCACCGGGTGCAGGATCAAGATGATCTTCATCAGATGGTTAGTTTAATCACTTTTTCCTATGATTTTCCTTCTTATTTTGTAAAATTATCAGGGTGGCCAGTTAACTAAGATCTGTTATATATTTTTGTTAGGAAGTTCCTTTGAGATGCACAAGGGAACACCAAATCCCAAAGGAAGGGTTCTATTGTGTATCACATATCAGAAGTAGATGACGATTGCATTGAGTTTACTGACCCCTGGGCTGAATTCTGTGCTAAAAACAGAATTTGCCTCGATGATCTGCTCATCGTCTAGGTCAAGGTGATGAGGCACTATATCAAGCTAATTATTGAGGTGGTCACCGGTCTAGCAGAGGAACAAGAGCATGCGGAAGACGACAGTGACGAGCAGCAGGAGGAGGACGAAGACGAGAGTGTTGGCTCTATGATGTCGGTTGTAGCTCAGAACTTCTGAATAAATCATCAGATTTTAAATTTCAAGAATGCATGCTCATAAACTTTTGTGTTGTTGTATGTTAAACTAACAAATCTCTTTTGTTCAAATCTCTTGGGCTGTACCAACTTCATTATGTTTAATTATGAAAGACAAAATATAAATGATTTCTCTCAATTTCTCGCATAGAAAAATGCACAACTAATTCCATATTCTCACAGGAACCGGCCCCACTTGTTGAACTGGCTGCACTGCCACGATCTGCACGTAACCATGGTGAGTTCTCGAACCGAAGTTGTAGTAACCATGTTTCTTCTTCCTCTTCAGTTTTTCCTGGGCGCTTCTTCTTCCTCTTCCTCGGTCATTCCTCTGCAGTTTTTCCTGGGCGCTTCTTCTTCCTCTGTTCTGGAACCGTCGGTTCATCTTCTTCTTCCTCTTGCAGGCATTTCCTTTCACACATTTCCTTGTAGGCATGGATGATAGGAAACGCACAACAGAGACCCACTTGGTCCCTTCCCATGGCACCATGACTTTGACAATGGTGTACATGAATGATGAAGTGACTGTGGAGACAACTCTCGCCAGGTATGAGAAATTCCTTGAGAAAGAGAAGCACAAGTTTGTGGGGCTAGACTTGGAGTACACCCTTGCAAATAAGCGAAAAAATCCTCCACAAGAGATCGCTATCGTGCAAATCGGCATACATGAGGAGGTCCTCATTTACCACTTCTGTAGGTATGTGAAATTTAAATTTGAGATCACCACTTCTACATCCCTTGTTCCCTTACATCCCTAAAACCATCTAACTGTAGGAGTAAACCAATTGAGAAGCATTGCCCAGCTCTAGTCGAGTTCTTGTGTAGGAAAGGGATAACTTTCACTAGCGTGGATATCACAAATGACACAATTATGCTTTCTCATGCGTTGATAAAAATCCCAGATGGGTACCATCGACATCCAAAATATGTAAAAGATCAAAGAATACCCAGAGAAGGATGGAATGGGTGATCTGGCAACGGAAATCATCAATAAATCCTATGCAAAACTGAAGAAATTGAAGCGACTCGAGCACGACTACTGGGAGTGGAAGCCGATGAGCCAGGTGCGCCTTGAGTATGCAGCCAGAGACGCCTGCATGGCGTACGAGTTGTACAGTAAGCTCATTACCATGAAAGATGGGATGGTTAAGGCGGGGTTTTTCGCGAGAGAGCTATGCCCTGGTTGCAAGCTAGCCCAGGAGAAGAAGCACGAGGAGGATAGAAAGCGGTATCAGGACGAGCATGGATCTTGGGACGGTGGCGACAGCAAGTGGTTGAAGGGGAAGCAAGTCAAGGACGACAACAAGTGGTGGTGATATATTATGTGTTTGAACTAGATCACTTTATAGTTTATTTTGTGTACGTAATATATATTTTGGGATGTACAGATTAGTTTGGGATCTAAGCGTTGGAAGAACTTGCATGCATATGTATGTGTTTACCTATATGATATATATGTACAAAAGTGTGATGGGTTGTTGCATTGAGATAAGCATTATATCTAGGCCCCTGGTGAGCATATGGTCTCTCACATATATCGATCGATATGCATGTGCATGATCCAGCATCTTCTTGGGCTCAAGCTTTGAGATAGGTATCATCTAGGCAACTTTAGTGGATTTTGTGATGCACCTTTTCCTTTGTGTGATGCATGACCACACACACATGCTCCATTGCATGATGTGTGTGTGTTCTTTTCCTACACCAGTACACACTAATATATATCCACTAGAGCCACTGATACCATCACATGACAACACATTGCCTATATATCACCACATTGCATAGATATCCACACAAGCTAGATGTCATTGATACACATACATGAACACATTGCATGTGTTCTCTTTTGCAAAACCACATTGTTGGTATATGTACCACACACTAGTGGATTCTCTGATGCAACTTCTGTCACACTGGTGCAACATGCAATATGTTGCTTTCCTATGTGTTTTGGTCTATATGCATGTGACCATGCATGGTTTAATACACATGGATCATCCCCTAGATACATTGCATGATGTGTGTTCTTGTCCTAAACCAGTACACACTGATATATATATATATATATATATATATATATATATCCACTAGAGCCACTGATATCATCACATGACCACACATTGCATATATATGTACACTTATCTTTTTAAAACAACACAAGATGATGATATCTCTCTCTACATATATATGCATGACCAGACACATGCATATACTCAAGTATTATGTGATGATGCATAGATTCTGTCACACTAGTCCATGCATGCATGCAATGTGGAAGCTCCTTTATTTAATTCCTACGTGTTGTTGGTCTCTATGACCAATATGGAATATATATATCTATCTCCTATAGGGGGTCATATTGCATGCATGTGTTCTTTTTCCTAACCCACATTGATATGGCCACCAGAGTCATTGATAGATCCACATCCATGATGATCTATGACCACATTTGCATTTATGTACATTATTCTTCCAAAACCTACCACAATGATATCTCTACACCTATGCATGACCACACAATGCATATACTACTCAAGTGGATTATGTGATTATGCACAACTAATAATAATTCTATGACACTACATGCATGCAATGTGTGGAAGCTATCCTTTATTTAACCTATATGTTTTTGGTCTCTATGACCATATATGGATCTCTCCTAGAGTCATATTGCATGCATGTGTGTTCTTTTCCATGCATATATTGCATTATTGTTGATAGATCCACATGAGATGACCACATTGCATGCATGTGTGTTCTTTTCCAACAATATACCACATTTTGACATATATCTACATGATGACCACACATATATAACTCTGGATGATGCAACTTATGTCACACTAGTGCAACATGCATGCAATGTGTGTGGAAGCTGTGCTTTTCCTATATTGGTCTTTGTGACCATACATGTGGCTATACACATGGAACCCCTAGAGTCATTATTGCATATGTGTTCTTTTGCCTAAACCACATTGATATCCACACTAGCTACTAGTAGCTAGATGTCATTGATCCACATACATGACCACATTGCATGTGTTCTCTTTTCCAAAACCACATTGTTAATTGCTATATCTACCACCCACTAGTGGATTCTGTGATGCAACTTCTATCACACTGGTGCAACATGCAATATGTTGCTTTCCTATGTGTTTTGGTATATATATGGATGTGACCATGCACGGTTGAATACACATGGATCCTCCCCTAGAGACATTGCATGATGTGTGTTATTTTCCTAAACCAGTACACACTGATATATATCCAGTTGAGCCACTGATCCCATCACATGACCACACATTGCATATATATGTACACTGTTTTTTCCAAAAGAACACAACATGATGATATATCTCTCTCTACATATATATGCATAACCAGACACATGCATATACTCAAGGATTATGTGATGATGCACAAATTCTGTCACACTGGTCCACGCATGCATGCATGCAATGTGGAAGCTCCTTTATTTAATTCCTATGTGTTGCTGGTCTCTATGACCAATATGGAATATATATATCTATCTCCTATAGGGGTCATATTGCATGATGGATGTGTTCTTTTCCTAACACACATTGATATGGCCACTAGAGTCATTGATAGATCCACATACATGATGATCTGACCACATTTGCATGTATGTACATTGTTCTTCCAAAACCTACCACAATGATATCTCTACACATATGTATGACCACACAATGCATATACTACTCAAGTGGATTCTGTGATGATGCACAACTAATAATAATTCTGTCACACTGCATGCATGCAATGTGTGTGTAACCTCTCCTTTATTTAACCTATGTGTTTTTGGTCTCTATGACCATATATGGATCTCTCCTAGAGTCATATTGCATACATGTGTGTTCGTTTCCATGCATGTATTGCATTATTGTTGATAGATCCACATGAGATGACCACATTGCATGCATGTGTGTTCTTTTCCAACAATATAACACATTTTGACATATATCTACATGATGTCCACACATATATAACTCGGGATGATGCAACTTATGTCACACTGGTGCAACATGCATGCAATGTGTGTGGAAGCGGATGTGTTTTCCTATATTGGTCTTTGTGACCATGCATGTGGTTGTACACATGACCCCTAGAGTCATTATTGCATATGTGTTCTCTTTCCTAAACCACATTGACATCCACACTACTACTAGTAGCTAGATGTCATTGATCCACATACATGACCACATTGCATGTGTTCTATTTTCCAAAGCCACATTGTTAATTGGTATATCTACCACACACTAGTGGATTCTGTGATGCAACTTCTGTCACACTGGTGCAACATGCAATATGTTGCTTTCGTATGTGTTTTGGTCTATATGCATGTGACCATGCATGGTTTAATACACATGGATCCTCCCCTAGAGACATTGCATGATGTGTGTTCTTTTCCTAAACTAGTACACACTAATATATATATATATATCCACTAGAGCCACTAATCCCATCACATGACCACACATTGCATATATATATGTACACTGTTCTTTTCTAAAACAACACAAGATGATGATATATATCTCTACATATATATGCATGACGAGACACATGCATATACTCAAGGATTATGTGATGATGCACAAATTCTGTCACACTGGTCCATGCATGCATGCAATATGGAAGCTTCTTTATTTAATTCCTATGTGCTGTTGGTCTCTATGACCAATATGGAATAGACATATATATCTCCTATTGGGGGTCATATTGCATGATGCATGTGTTCTTTTCCTAACCCACATTGATATGACCACCAGAGTCATTGATAGATCCACATCCATGATGATCTGACCACATTTGCATGTATGTATATTGTTCTTCCAAAACCTACCACAATGATATCTCTACACATATGCATGACCACACAATTCATATACTACTCAAGTGGATTCTGTGATGATGCACAACTAATAATAATTTTGTCACACTACATGCATGCAATGTGTGTGGAAGGTCTCCTTTATTTAACCTATGTGTTTTTGGTCTCTATAACCATATATGGATCTCTCCTAGAGTCATATTGCGTGCATGTGTGTGTTCTTTTCCATGCATATATTGCATTATTGTTGATAGATCCACATGGGATGACCACATTGCATGCATGTGTGTTCTTTTCCAACAATATACCACATTTTGACATATATCTACATGATGACCACACATGTATAACTCTGGATGATGCAACTTATGTCACACTGGTGCAACATGCATGCAGTGTGTGTGGAAGGAGATCTGCTTTTCCTATATTGGTCTTTGCGACCATGCATGTGGCTATACACATGGAACCCTTAGAGTCATTATTGCATATTTGTTCTTTTTCCTAAACCACATTGATATCCACACTACTACTAGTAGCTAGATGTCATTGATCCACATACATGACCACATTGCATGTGTTCTCTTTTCCAAAACCACATTGTTAATTGGGTATATCTACCACACACACTAGTGGGGATCCTATGATGCAACTTATGTCACACTGGTGCAACATGCAATATGTTGCTTTCCTATGTGTTTTGGTATATATATGGATGTGACCATGCATGGTTGAATACACATGGATCCTCCCTAGAGACATTGCATGATGTGTGTTATTTTCCTAAACCAGTACACACTGATATATATATATATATATCCACTAGAGCCACTGATCCCATCACATGACCACACATTGCATCTATATGTACACTGTTTTTTCCAAAACAACACAACATGATGATATATATCTCTCTACATATATATGCATAACCAGACACATGCATATACTCAAGGATTATGTGATGATGCACAAATTCTGTCACACTGGTCCACGCATGCATGCATGCAATGTGGAAGCTCCTTTATTTAATTCCTATGTGTTGTTGGTCTCTATGACCAATATGGAATATATATATATATCTCCTATAGGGGGTCATATTGCATGATGGATGTGTTCTTTTCCTAACCAACATTGATATGGCCACTAGAGTCATTGATAGATCCACATACATGATGATCTGACCACATTTGCATGTATGTACATTGTTCTTCCAAAACCTACCACAATGATATCTCTACACATATGTATGACCACACAATGCAATGTACTACTCAAGTGGATTCTATGATGATGCACAACTAATAATAATTCTGTCACACTGCATGCATGCAATGTGTGTGGAACCTCTCCTTTATTTAACCTATGTGTTTTTGGTCTCTATGACCATATATGGATCTCTCCTAGAGTCATATTGCATACATGTGTGTTCGTTTCCATGCATGTATTGCATTATTGTTGATAGATCCACATGAGATGACCACATTGCATGCATGTTTGTTCTTTTCCAACAATATACCACATTTTGACATATATCTACATGATGACCACACATATATAACTCGGGATGATGCAACTTATGTCACACTGGTGCAACATGCATGCAATGTGTGTGGAAGCGGATGTGCTTTTCCTATATTGGTCTTTGTGACCATGCATGTGGTTGTACACATGACCCCTAGAGTCATTATTGCATATGTGTTCTTTTTCCTAAACCACATTGACATCCACACTACTACTAGTAGCTAGATGTCATTGATCCACATCCATGACCACATTGCATGTGTTCTATTTTCCAAAGCCACATTGTTAATTGGTATATCTACCACACACTAGTGGATTCTGTGATGCAACTTCTGTCACACTGGTGCAACATGCAATATGTTGCTTTCGTATGTGTTTTGGTCTATATGCATGTGACCATGCATGGTTTAATACACATGGATCCTCTCCTAGAGACATTGCATGATGTGTGTTCTTTTCCTAAACTAGTACACACTAATATATATATATCCACTAGAGCCACTGATCCCATCACATGACCACACATTGCATATATATATGTACATTGTTCTTTTCCAAAACAACACAAGATGATGATATATATCTCTACATATATATGCATGACGATACACATGCATATACTCAAGGATTATGTGATGATGCACAAATTCTGTCACACTGGTCCATGCATGCATGCAATATGGAAGCTTCTTTATTTAATTCCTATGTGCTGTTGGTCTCTATGACCAATATGGAATAGATATATATCTCCTATTGGGGGTCATATTGCATGATGCATGTGTTCTTTTCCTAACCCACATTGATATGACCACCAGAGTCATTGATAGATCCACATCCATGATGATCTGACCACATTTGCATGTATGTACATTGTTCTTTCAAAACCTACCACAATGATATCTCTACACATATGCATGACCACACAATTCATATACTACTCAAGTGGATTTTGTGATGATGCACAACTAATAATAATTTTGTCACACTGCATGCATGCAATGTGTGTGGAAGGTCTCCTTTATTTAACCTATGTGTTTTTGGTCTCTATGACCATATATGAATCTCTCCTAGAGTCATATTGCGTGCATGTGTGTGTTCTTTTCCATGCATATATTGCATTATTGTTGATAGATCCACATGGGATGACCACATTGCATGCATGTGTGTTCTTTTCCAACAATATACCACATTTTGACATATATCTACATGATGACCACACATGTATAACTCTGGATGATGCAACTTATGTCACACTGGTGCAACATGCATGCAGTGTGTGTGGAAGGAGATGTGCTTTTCCTATATTGGTCTTTGTGACCATGCATGTGGCTATACACATGGAACCCCTAGAGTCATTATTGCATATGTGTTCTTTTTCCTAAACCACATTGATATCCACACTACTACTAGTAGCTAGATGTCATTGATCCACATACATGACCACATTGCATGTGTTCTCTTTTCCAAAACCACATTGTTAATTGGTATATCTACCACACACTAGTGGGGATCCTATGATGCAACTTATATCACACTGGTGCAACATGCAATATGTTGCTTTAATTCCTATGTGTTTTGGTCTTTATGACCATGCATGGTTTAATTTGACACATGGATATTTCCCCTAGAGACATTGCATGATCGATGTGTGTGTTCTTTTCCTAGTACACACTGATATATATATCCACCTGAGCCACTGATCCCACATTACCACATTGCATACACTGTTCTTTTCCAAAACCACAATGATATATCTCTAGCTAGCTATACGTACACATGACCGCCCACATGTATATATATATATACTCAACTGGATTATTCTTCTATGATGATGCACAACTTGTGTCACACTGGTGCAACCATGCATGCAATGTGTGGAAGCTCCTTTATTAATTAATTTCCATGTGTCGTTCTTAGTCTCTGTGACGACCATGTATCTCTCCTAGAGTCATATTTTGTAAATGATGTGTTCTTTTCCTAACCCACATTATTGATATGGCCATCAGAGTCATTGTTGATAGACCACACATGATGATGACCACACGTCATTGCATTTGTTCTTTTCTAATAATATATACCACACATTGATATCTAACTCTAGTGGATTCTATGATGCAACTTAACGCTTCTGTCACATTGGTGCAATATGTGCAACATGGAATTGAAAGCTGGTTATTTATTATTTCCTATATGATGATGTTTAATTTAATTTAGTCTTGACACACATGGACCCCCGGCCCCTAGAGTCATGCATGTGTTGTAACCACATTGATATATCCACTATACTCTAGTCATTCACATGGATATATGTGGAAGCTGCTTTAATTTTCCTATGTATTTTGGTCTGTGTAGTGATGCATCTTCTTTGGGCTCAAACTAATTTGATATATACCATATGTGTTGCTATGACCTAAAACTAACCAAAATAAGGATAAAAGTCCATCATTCAACCCTAATTTGGAGAAATCCATTGTTCAAAATAAACCACATTTTGAATCTTATCTATAAATTTGAATATATTATCCAAAATACTTACCTCTCCTGAGATCATTATACAAGCCAGAAATATAAACTAGTAGTCCACATTATTGCTTTTTTCAAGATTTATCCATCAATAATTTATAGTTTTCTTCACCAAGGTTTTTTTAGTGAAGACATTCTAAAATATGGTTAATTTTTTTGAACCCTCCATCGTGCATCCGATGACCAGGACACCAACCCCAAATTCCCAGGTCAGATTCTCCCACCCACGCGAAATTTGGCACCAGTGCGGCAGAGTTTCTACGCAAACAAAAATTTCTCGAGCTGTAATTACGTTTGAGCCCACCCGCACAGCGCCTCCCAAGCATTCACGCAAAGGTCATTTACGTAATCTATTCCAAACCCCTTTTATCCCCTCGCCGAAATGAGACAGATCCAAATTGCCCCACCGCCCTTAGTGTCGCCATCATCCCCCTTTTCCCCTTGCCCTCCCTGCCGTCCTCCCCCTTTTCCCCTCGCTGTTGTCCATCCCTCCGCCATCTGCCTTTAATCCCATTGTCTCCGTCCGTCCTTCTAGTAGTAACCTCTCCGTCACCCTAGAACAAACCCTAGACCCTCCTCACCATCTCTGTTTTCCACCACGTCTGTCGACTTCGTCGGTCATCCACCTCGCCAACAGCCGGCTGACCTTTTCTACTACCTCGCTGTACACTTCACCCGCAAAGTCGGCCAGCTCACCGTCCATCTCCCCGTCTAGCTCGCCGTCCACCTTTCTAACAAGGCTCGTCACCACACTGACAAGGCCCGTCCACCTTGTCGCCCACCTCGTCGATGAGGTCTGCTACCTCGCCGTCTAGATCAATGCCACGTGCCCCGGGTCACTGCAAGAAACAAGGTATCAAAAAGGCCCTACAACCTGCAGGCAAGGAAACACGCTCATCCTCAATTCTCATGTTTTTTACTTTGCCTGAGAAATGTTGTTCATTATCCTGTTCATGCCACCAATTTACCTTTTTTTGCAGTTATTCTCTCTTATTTGTTCTACCTGTGAAATTGCTTGTGATTTTACAAGTCTTGTGATCAGGGTTACATTATCCTGTCTGCTGCATGAGTTTGACTGCTTCATGACATGTCTGATGAGCAGAGTATAAATTTTTCATAGTAGTCTGTTTTACATGATGATTACTATTGAACAATCAACATCATATGTCATGACTTGTTTAATTTCCTATTTTAATTGCATGAAAGATGCTTATCCTTCTGATGTTTAATTGTCTCGCCCTGCTTATTAGAGCAACTAGCCAACCAATTGACAAGTGAGATTTAGAGTATTCGACTTATGATCACTTTACATACAGATAAAGTTTGCATTATCTTGGTTGTTCCATTGGTTTGGATGCTTCATCCTATGTCTTTTGGTCAAAGTATAAATTGCTCATGGTGGACTCTATTACATGATGATTACTATATAACAATCAGCACCGTAAGTTATATTTTGTTTATTTGCAGGATAGTTGCTTATCCTGCTTATGTTTTATTGTGATTATCCTCTTTAAGAACGTGTCTACTATTTCGGCTTATGATCTGTTTGCGTGTGATAAAGGTTGCATCATATTTCCTTTTTGCATTAGTTTGGCTGCTTCATCATATGCCTTATGATCATAGTAGAAATTGATCCTAGTGAGATATCACATGATGAGTTCTATAGAACAATTAGTACAGTAGGTTATGTTTCCTGTTTAATTGCACTATTGCTGCTTATCCTGCTTATGTTTTATTGTCCCACTCTTCTTATTACTGCAACCAATTGGTGAATTGTCCAGCTTGTTCATCGTCTTGTCTTTTGCTTTGCTTTGACTGCTTCATCGTTAGTCTTGTGATATAAGATTTAGAGTAGAAGTTCCTCATAGTGGACTGTTGGACATTATGATTAGTATACAACAATCAATACCATAGGACATAGGTTATATTTTTCTAGCTGACTAAAGAGTTGTTTATTCATGATAGAACCACAATTGCATCCCATGGAAGAAACACGGCTGGAAAACATCACGAGAAACAATGCACAGATGCAAAAAATGGGTCTTAGGCCCCTTGTTTATCCATATCCCATTGAATTCTCCCCTAAAAAGAGCAAGGATGAAGGCTCTGGATCTGACTATTATCCTGAAGAGGAGGGGGAGGATGAGCTAGAGGTAGTCCCCTTACTTGCACTACTAGGAAACAACTTATCTGTGGCGCATGGAAATGAGACTTCTGTGGCGCATATCCTAGTCGCCACTGTTACCTCGCCACTGATAATTGCTTCCTGTGGCGCATATAGATATGCGCCACAGAAGCCTTAGACTTCTGTGGCGCATTTCTACATATGCGCCACAAGAGCAAGTTCAGTGGCGCATTCCTTAATATGCGCCACAGAAATCATATGCGCCACTGACTATAATTATATATGCACCACTAACTATATAACACGTATTCAAAGTAAAATACATTCCTGGTGTATAATCAGGTATTTATACAGGATTTATACAGTATTTATCCAAATGAGTATAAATAGTACATTGCACAAGTAGCAGATGCATGAAAACCGACATATATATATAATACAAACACTTAGATCCCGATCGAGATACATATATAGTGTCAAGTGCCAAATTTTTATACAAGTGCCGAATACAAAGTTCATATAATCTCACATGACAAATATGAAGTGGTCACCGCTGTCTACACTAGGATCAAATAGAATACAACTGTGATGATGGTGAGCAAGAGCAAGAGCCCGACCAATATCTTCATCTGGTTCTTCTTCCACAGGTGATTCCTCCACTCGGCTACCGCCTCCTCTCTAGTCGCGTATCATCCTTTGTATATGTTGCCGCTAAACTTGTTCACTTGTTTTTGACAATCCTCCCACTCCTGGTAGACTCCTAGAACCCTATCCATGTACACCACATACCACCTCGTCGCCGTCTTTATAGACGACAAGGCATATTAGTAAAAATACAACGAAAATAATTAATAAAGGGTTCACATCCATATATATATATGTTCACAAAATATAAAACAAAGGATCCATAAACCTAAAGATAGCATCTCGCGATCATCATAGAAGCAATAAGTTCAACGACAACACGACCACAGGGTAGTTTAAGTCTAACAACAATGACCATTTCATCCATAACATAGTAAAGTTTATGACACACACACACTACAGCAGGCGTCCATCAAGAATATACACACACTGGATCATGCTAGAGGCACACATCGATCATGAAGACTTCTTCTCACTCAGCTTCGGAAATGGTACATAGCCCTCTTTCGTCATCCAAGTCCTTGTGTCACCCTGATTACGGAGGCGTTCTTCGATCTCCCTCTTACTCAACCCTCTGGCTTGTTGTAGGCCCCCCTTGTGTTAACATCTTCAATGATGATTTGTGATAACTTCATCTGAATGTGATGGAAGTCTTCTCTAAGATCATCATCATCGATTCGCGCCAAAGTTTCGGCCCATGCTCGGAGACTAGATGGTAGCGTTGGAGGACGTAGAAGGCCTCCTTGGCACCAGTAGTCGACTGCTTGACGCAGGGGAACTCGAGCACGTGCTTGAACACGTGTTTGCCATCCTTGATACATTCCCCCTTATCTACGAAGGTGCATCCCTTCTTGGCATAGCCCTCGAGAGCCTCATTGAGAACACCCCTTATTCTAGTGTAGTCTTTCTTCTTCGTCAAACTCCCCAAGTCAAAATACGTGGCTAGCGAATACCTCGGGGTAAGGACGATGAGTGTGCAGTATTTGTCTCTATGCAACACAATTGGAATGGAATGTTGGAAAAAGAGCAAAGGAAGAAATCTATAAGAAATGCATAAGTTACGGAGGCGATGAGGGAGTGTGTGTACTTACTCGGGAAAGAAAGGAAAAACAAGTGCGTCCTTCCTCTTGTTTTCCACCATGAACTTCTCGAGGTATGCCGTCGCCTTGGTCCGTGTCTTTGATCCTTCGACCAACTGGCTGTCCCGCATGTAGTAGGGATCCACTATCGCGATTTCTAGGGTACTTTCTCTCTTGATCTTGATCGCCAGATTGAGCGCGTATAGGCGGACCAAGTTATAGTCCAGCCATTTCGTGAGAAACAACTTGAATATGTCCTCGTACGCTATGAAGAATATATCCGCGGGGGTTCATCGACGAAGACCACGTCCAATGGCACATTGGCCGTGAAAACCAGGTAATTTGGATCTTTGTCTTTAAGAAGGAGGCCCTCTAGTATCTTGACACCCTCGTGCAAAGTTAACATGCCTCCAACCGCCATGTGGAGCATATCTGGAGTCAATATCGGATCACCAGCTATATGCACTCGGGGCAAGCCATATTGTGTGGATGGTACGACGACTGTGTCTTGAGCCCAAATCCTCTTCGGAAGAGGCTGGCTCGCACCCTTCTTATTATTATTACCTCTCTTGCTATAGTGCTTCTTCTTCACAACAGTGTCAACCACTGCCATCTACTCACCAGCTGCCTTTTGGAGTGTGTTGGGGCTGAAAACCAATCCCGGTTTCTCCTGTGGTAGATCGGTGGCCGGAGGCGTCTCTTGAGAAAGACCATGGAAGACGAGGCGCTGGATGCATGTATTGGGCCGACCAACTTGATGGTTGCGAGCTGTGAAGGGTTCTTCATCCACAGAAGGCATATACAATCCTTTGTCGGCGCCGGTGTTGATGAAGTCATCAAACATTGACCAATTCATCATCATCTTCATGGGTGCCATCATATGGTGGTGGTAGCGGGGGCGACAGCGGTTGCAACACAAAGTCTTTGCCATGTGGCGGTACACACGCTACCAAGAGTTGCGGGTGACGGCTGGTGGTGGCGACAACAGCGGCTGCTGGCTTCCGAGGTGGTGGACGGACGATCAATCGAGAGGTGGCACTGGTGCTCCCCCCGCGAGACGAATCTGGGTCTTCAGCCATGTCAAGGGCCAGTTGTAGCATTCTCCAAGGGTCTTGTGTTCGTTAGCTCCCTGAGGTTGAAAGGGGGGGTCCATGTCGTTGCACCCTGGCAACACCCGAGCTAACCTGACCCTCATCACGTCATCATCCATTGGATTGTTGTGCATCGTGTGGCTCGTCGGTTGTATGAGAGTGCCCTTGGCAACATCCTTCAACTCACCACCGACATCTTTAAGCAGGAGTACGCAAGAAGTGTCCTGAAGCAAAACATGTTGTTGGGCGTCATGAGATGGCATCAGTCATGCATCAAAGACATAAAGGAGATGTCGTGCACTAACTAATTAGTTACCTTGGTGATGGCGTGGAGCTCAGCTAATGTAGAGACACGGCCGATGCCGGCGGCCGGCCTATCCTCATCGGCAATCTCCCGCTCGGGTGGCTCACGAAGCACCACCGCCGTCGACTGCGCCTTATTGGTATCTTTGGCGGGAGGGGCGTCGGTGTGACCAGAACGAGCGGCTGCGTCCCAACGTTGACGGCCGGCGAGGTCACCAGGTCCGGCAACACGGTAACATTGATGCCCGAGTTGCTGCCGCTTAAGCTGGGCAGATGTATCGGCCCCTGTCGACCTCCCGCATTCCAAGCAGTAAGCCCCTCGAAAAACTCAGGGGGGGTCATCGCACGGAGCTTCTCTTCCACTAACTTGTCTACCGTTTTCTCGTCCACCGCCTTCTCCTCCAGTGTCTGCACCTTCATCTTCAGCTCTTCAACAGTGGCTTTACCCTTAGCCGCCGACCGGTTCTTCCTCTCCCTTCTTTTCTTGGCGGCCTCTTTGTAGTACTCCTTGAACTTCATGCTCGTACCGAAGCCGGACACACGGCCAGCTGAGGACGGCGGCAACCCCTTGTCCCTCTTCTTGTAAGCATTCGTCGCCCTGTTGAAAACCGTGTCCCACGGCTCCGTCGAATCCTAGGACGACTCTGTGGCAGGAGCGTTCAGTTCCTCCTCCTACAGAGACAAGGAAAGGTGAACCATTTCGATTCTTGGCTTCATTATTTTAATTAGACTGCAATAGACTTGATATCGGCGATAAATTCCTTACCAGCTTCTTCTCAAATTCCTTCACCTCTGGATCGTCGGTGATGAACTCCCCTGTTTCCTTGTCCAGGTAGTAGCGGGCCCGGACAAATTGCCTAAGCTGCAAGTCCGTGATTTTAACCCAAGGGTTGTGTTTACCAAGGCGTTCAAGCTCGGCGTCCTCCTTGTCCCAAATGGCATGTTTCCCCCTGTAACCGCTGCTTCCAAGGCGGTGGTTACCTATGTTCTATTCCCGCATAATCTTGCCCCAGTTAGTCCAATGTATAGCGTCAGCAGTAGCTATATCGGCCTTGAATATCTTAAACTCCTCTTCGTCGAGCATCGGATTTTTCTTACGAATAACCTCCTAGCTTTCACCTTTGTCAATGCTATTCTTCACCCTGGTTTTCCAGCTGCTCAAGGCGTTGCTCATCTTCGTGAGGGATAGTTTGTTCACCGAGTTCTTTCTCTCGAGGTTTCTAAACCGCTCTGGGAATCTGTATCGCTTGTGAAGCTTCTTAAGGAGGTTATCGACCAAAGCTGCATTGTCAGCATGTCTGATGTACTTCGTGTTGATCGACATGCTTTCCCGAACGATGCACCCGAGTTGCAGGTCATACCCTTTAGCAATCGCCTCTGGCGCAATTGGTTGGCCACTTTCTGTGACCTCAGTGAACTCATCGCAGATGGTGGCGAGCACTGGCACCATTCGCTCCTTCTTTTCCTTCTTCTTCTTCTTCTTCTTCTTCTGAGAAGCAGCCGGGTTGCTGCTACCGCCATCCATGCGCTCACCGCCATCAGTGTGGGCGCCGCCATCGGTGGTGTCATCCTCTTCGTCGCCGCCTTCACTAGTTCCATCGTAGTCGTCTTCGTCCCCCTCGTAATCAGGATCTCCTCCCTCATTGGCCCCAGCAGCTCTGGCGACAGTCGCCTCCTCCTCTGGTGGTGGTGTCATCCTCATCGCCTCCTCCTCCTGTTGGGACCCCCGCCAGAATGACTCGTTGGCCTGCCTATCTTGTTCTTCGACGATGATCATGTGCTTAGAAGGGCTGACCTCGTTGTTGCCCGACATGTTTGCACTACTCTATTAAAAAGAAGCAAAAAGTTAGCACAAATCTCAGCCGGAAAATTCGGCATGACCTTTGCTAATTTTTTGACCTAGGAGTGCCCATTTCTCAACCGAAATGGAAGTGAATCGACACTTTGGGATAAACGGGCAACTCAATTGAAGTGAAATCCCTACAAACATTTTACACACACACACACAAAGGCACCACCAGCAACAAGCAGTAGCAACACCACAGCAGCACCATCAAGCAGGCCCGGCTTAGGCCCATGGCAGGGTTGTGCGACCGCCAAGGGTCCAAGCCGGGGGGGGGCAAGAATTTGTATGCAACCAAGAAGGCCCAGCCGCCTAGGCGTTAATCAGAAAAAAATTCCAGGCCCAGCTGCCATCGCGAGCAGGAGCAGGAGCAGGCCTCGTCTCAATCTAGAATTCCCGATCGATCCGGAGATGAGATCGATCCCGTCTCAGTCTAGAATTCCGATCGATCCATCGTGAACGTGAAGTGAAAGGTCACGGCCTCGCGGGACCATCTTGCACTCTCACTTTTCGCCTCGCCTCTCGTCTGTCGTCTCTTGACTTCTGGTTCTTGACGCGATGCCTCACGCCCGGCTCTCTGTCTCCGTCTATTGCCGTCAGCCACGACTCACGAGCCAGGGGTCCAGGACGGCAGGGCCTATCACCACTCAGCCATATCACGATTCCCGTGCCCATGATCCCGTCTGCCCGTCTTGCACGCGACGGCGCGAGCGACACTCGCTGTCGCTGTTTGCCCTCTATAAGTTATACGTCTTCCTATTTTAATCCTTCAAATTAATCCCTCATCTAATTCTTCTAAGTTCTAATTAATCCCTCAATTAGTCATAGTCAATTAGGGTTATAATTTTTAAGATTACAATCTGTGATAGGTGTTACGATGGGGAAGCAATTGTCGGGTGCTGTGAAAAAGAGGAAACGAAAGAGAGAATCAGCTTATTGATTCACAAAGAGGCGCTTTAAATAAGTTTTTTCCAACAAAAAGTAGTATTGATGTTAACAATAGTAATCAAAGGCAAGAATCTGATCTTGGAGAAGATGAAGAGAATAATTCAAATGCAGATGTTGAGGCCAATGAACAATCCCCGGAAAACGGTAAATAACTAACTAGCGTCAGTTTTTCCAAGTGTAAGTAAGTAACTAATTATAATATTTTGTTTGCCCTACAGATGTTGATGTCGATGTTGATGTTAATGTTAATGAGGACAATAGGGGAGAAGAACAAGATGCTCCTAGTGGTGATGAACAATCCCTGGAAAACGGTAAATAACTAACTAGCGTCAATTTTTCAAAGTGTAAGTAAGTAACTAATTACAATCTTTTGTTTGCCATGCAGATGCTTCTAATAGTGATGAACAAGATGATTCTCTTTCATCAATCTATGATCCTAGAACATGGGATAATCTTGATAATTGCAAAAGGTATATTTTAGTTGAAAAGGGGCCTGTGAGAGAATTGGGTCTGGAGTTCCCTACGGATAACAAAGGTAGACATTTTTCTTATGAATACTACTCCAGAAAGTTAGCCAATCGTGAGGTTGTTGATAGAAAGTGGTTGGTTTACTCCAAAGAGGTGGACAAAGTTTACTATTTTTGCTGCAAGTTGTTCAAATCAAATAATAATAAGTCCATGCTAGCATCTGATGGATTGAGGGATTGGCAGCGTCTTAGTCCAAGACTCAAAGATCATGAGAAGAGTGTTGAGCATTTGACAAATATGAATACATGGAATGAACTAAGGTTGAGGTTAAGCAAAAAGAAAACAATTGATGATGACATGCAACAGTTGGTTGCAAAAGAAAAAGAGCGTTGGCGACAGGTTTTGCAAAGAATAGTTGCTGAAGTGAAGTTTCTTGCAAAACATAATTTGGCCTTTCGAGGGTCAAATGAGAAGTTGTATCAAGATAGTAATGGAAATTTTCTAGGAACGGTAGAAATGATTGCCGAATTTGATCATGTGATGCAAGAACATATTAGGCGCATTCAAAACAATGAAATTCATCATTATTATCTTGGCCACAACATTCAAAATGAGTTGATCTCGCTCCTTGCTGATGCTGTGAGAAAGGTTATGTTAAAGATCATTAAGGATGCCAAGTATTTCTCTGTTATCTTGGATTGTACCCCGGATTTGAGCCATGAAGAACAAATGACGCTAATTGTGCGTTGTGTCAATATATCAACTGACATCCCAAGAGTGGAGGAATTTTTCCTAGGGTTCATAAAGGTTGATGACACATCAGGATCAGGTCTTTTTAATGTATTGTTGGATACATTGGATGCTCTTGACTTGGATGTTGCTAATGTGAGGGGGCAAGGTTATGACAATGGTTCCAACATGAAGGGAAAAAAGCAAGGTGTTCCAAATTGTTTGCTTATAGTAAACCCGAAAGCATTATACATGCCATGTGCATGCCATAGTTTGAATCTCACTCTTTGTGATATGGCGAAATCATGCGAACAAGCTATTTCATTCTTCGGTATTATCCAGCGTATATATGTATTGTTTGCACGTTCTACCAAGAGGTGGAAGATTTTGCTTGATAATGTTCCAAATATGACTCTCAAACCATTATCAGATACTCGTTGGGAGAGTCGAATAAAGAGTGTGCAATCTATAAGGTTCCAAACTGCCCAAGTAAGATCAGCTCTAAAGAAATTAGAGGAGGCTTCTACTGATGATCCAGCTACGGTTAGTGATGCTCAATCTTTGTACAAAGCACTTGGGAAATTTGAGACTTTAGTTGGTATGGTTATTTGGCATGAGGTTTTATTTTCTATAAATATGGTGAGCAAGAAGTTATAGGAAAAAATTGTGTGCATTGATGCTACTGTCAAACACATTGAATGGGTCATTGAATTTTTTTAGAAGTTCAGAGTTGAAGGATTCGATACTAGCATTGAAAGTGCCAAAAACCTTGCATCTTCTATGGACATAGAGCCAAAATTTCGTACAAAACGTCAAAGTAAAAGGAAGAAACATTTTGATGAAATCAATGATGAAGAAGATGAATTGTAGTTGTCAGCTATTGAATCTTTTAGAGTTTCTTACTTTCTTGTCATTGTTGACACTACAATTGCTTCATTGAATAGCCGATTTGAGCAGTTGAAGGAATTTGAAAAGGTGTTTGGTTTCTTATTCAACTCAAAGAATCTGAAGTCCATGGATGATAGTAATCTACAAAAATCTTGCACTACTTTTGCAGAAACTTTTACTCATAAGAATTTGTGTGATGTCGATCTTGATGATTTTCTCTATGAGTTAAAGGTGTTGGAAGTAACTTTGCCAAATAATTTGATGTCAGCGGATGAGATTCTTCAATTCATTACAGACGTAGATTGCTATCCAAATGTCTCAGTTGCCTATCGGATCCTTTTGACTTCACCTGTGACTGTGGCCTCAGCTGAAAGAAGTTTCTCTAAAATAAAGCTATTGAAGAACTGTTTGAGGTTAACTATGTTACAAGACAGATTAAATGGCTTGGCTACATGTTGTATTGGGAAGGATATATTGGACAACATTAATCTTGATAGTGTCCTCGATGATTTTGCATCTAGAAATACACGAAGAAGCTTTTTCCGAAGCACTAAAGCTTAATTGTCGAAGATCTCATTGGAGGCTGGTTTTTAGGTATTCACTAGCATGAAATACTTGTTATGTTTTCCTACTATTTTTTATTTTTTCTATCTAAATATCACAATACTTTAGTGCTTGACAATTATTTATAGACATCTCGACTCTAAACATGTGGTTATATGCTTTTAAATATTTTGCAAGTGAAATTGGCACATATATCTTCTATATATCTAGTTATACGTACATATATATATATTGTCATTAGGGGCCCTTTTGTCGACTTCGCCCAAGGGCCCAAAAAATATAGAGCCGGCCCTGCCATCAAGCACCACAGCAGCACCAGCAAGAACTAGCAGCAGCACCAACACAACAAGCATTTGCAGCACAACAAGCACCACCAGTAGCACTAGCAAGCAGCACCAGCAAGCACCAACACGACAATCAATAGCAGCACAACAAACACAAGGAACCAATGTGTGTACTAAATATTTCCTGAATAAAATCCTTGTTGTACTTGCTGTACTGAATATAATCCTGAATGAAGCAGTAGCAGCACAGCAAACAACAAACAACAAGCAGTAGCAACACATGTAAAACCTTGTTGTATTGAATATAATCCAGAGTCACTTTAAATTAAGCTTGCATCATTAGTGAAGGATAAACAAATCGTAAATAGGAACACCGAGGGTTAAACTAGCCTCAGACAATTCAATTAGAACCTGGGACAATTAAAACCAGCTAGGACAATTCAATTAAAACCTAGGACATCTTCTAAAACCAGCTGGGACATGTTCTAAAACCAGCTAGGATAATTCAATTAAACAAGCCTGGTGAACATATTCAATTAAAACTAGCTGGGACAATTCAATTTAAACCTTTGACATGTTCTAAAACCTGGGACATGTTCTACTATGAACATATTCAATTGTAAACTGGGACATGTTCTAAAACCTGGGACAAGCTATCAATAAAACATTAGGGAATCATTTCTTGGTGAACATATTCAATTAACACTGAACTTTGGTGATGTTATTATCAAGGGGCCCTCTGTGGCCCTCCACATGTGGACCTCTGATGACCTTCAGTGTTGATTTGATCTTACAAAAGTACTTTGATTTTCTTAGTTTTGAGAATTGGAAGTGTCTGAAATTCTCACTCATCGGAGATAAAGGAATTACGGTGAAAAGATGCATACTCTGCTATATGGCTGTGTTGCTGGCTCCTTATCCACTCCATTATTGCTAGTCTCTCTCTTGTGCCTTTGGCTTGCTAAAATTGTTGTATAAGTGTCTGGAAGAATCCCATGTGTAGGTATTAACTATGAGGTGCAAGTACTAAGGACATGGAGTAATTCAATGAATCTGAATATCTCCTTACTGGGTGCTTAAAATCTGCATGAGTACGCTACTAAGTACTACGAATTTTTGTGCCCCAACATCACTCTCTATGGTTTGAACTGGACATTCTGTATTTCCTAGTACCAATCAGGCAAACATCGAAATGCTACAATACTGTGATTCTATGGAAAATGATCTTCTTGGTTGCAATAAGTTCCTTTCGAACTTCTATCTTGTAATTCTTGTTGTGTTCGAATGCATGCTGCTTGTCTAACTGACTGCTGCTTTACTTTTTTCAAACACAGAATATTCTCCAATAAATTAAACAATGGTGAATACTACATACACTGGTGGACGGCGGACGGCGAGGTGGACGGTGGACGATGAGGTGGACGGTAGACGGTGAGCTAGCTGCTCCTCCACGGGCTCTGGCGAGGTGAATGCGGACGGGCTCCTCCTCCTTCGCACTACGGATGGGCTCCCCCTCCACGGGCTCCGGCGATGGTGGCGGCTCTCCTCCACGGGCTCCGGCGGTGGGGCGGACAGGATCCTCCTCCACGGGCTCCTCCTCCACGGGCTCCGGCGGGGTGGGTGCGAGAGCTAGGGTTCGTCAGGCCGGCGTGAATTAATTGGGGAAAAGAAAGTGGATCGGAAGGGGAAAGGGGAAGGGGTGAGCCAGTTATTTGGCTAAGTGCCAAGGTTCTGTGGCGCATTTCTCAGGAATGCTCCATAGAAGTTAAAACTTTTGTGGCTAAGTTAAAACTTCTGTGGCGCATTCTAGAGAAATATGCCACAAAACCTTGGCACTTAGCCAAATAACCGGCGCGAGGCTGTACTTGGACAGCAAACATACACTAGCCTAGCAGTTATGATGCATATTCACAGACCTGTGGCAGCTAGGTTCGAATCCTAGTTGGGTCAATATTTTTTTCTTTATTTAAACATTATATGTTACAAATATATTTATAACCAAGCACATACACATGCATATTTATTCAAATCAATATTTTTTCTTTATTTAAAAATTATATGTTACAAATATATTTAAAACCAAGCACATACACATGCATATTTATTATATGTATATATTGTACTTGTCACAAACACATGTGAATTTATATACCCACACGAATATCACGATATATGTTTAGTCTCTAACTAATATATATTTGCGAGCACATATGAATTAATACACAAAAAAGGTCACACATCGTCATGTGATATGTCGAGCTAGTGTCTCTTCACAATCTTCTTGCCCTTTTTCGTCGCGGTTGAATACTTTAGCCAGTGCACTTTGAGATTTCTTCTTGTGAATGGACAACCTTTAGTAGGTAGTGTGGTCTTCCTTCTTACTTTAGTAGTAGTAGGCATGTCGAAGTACTTGTCGAATTCCTCTTCGATCTTTGGGTCGCCGTTTTTGTCGAAGTTTTGCTCGTTGGCAGCTCCTTCCATTCCGATGATGCTCCTATTGCCCCTCCTAACTACAACACGGTTGGGCTTTGACGGGTCGGTAATAAAAAAGTATTGATCAACTTGGCTAGCGAGTACCCAAGGCTCATTTTTTGCGGAGGCGTTCTTCGTCGATTTGGCATCTGGTATAACCATTATGGTGAAATACCGGCCTTATTTTTCCACGTTCTTGGCCCATCTAACACGGAACATCGGTACGATCTCTCCACAGTAGTCGATCTCCCATATCTCCTCGATCCTTCCGTAGAATATTTCCATGACAGTAGTCTCGTCATCAGCAAAGGATAACATAGTTACTCCTGAATTTTGATATTCACTATTCCAGTCCTTTTCCTCGGTGTAGAATCTATAACCGTTTATTTCGTATGACTGATAGGTCCTGAGGTTATGCCCTAGGCCCTGCGACAAGGAGAATATGAGTTTTTGATCTTCCGTAGAAGGCGCCTGTGGGGGATTGTCCAGTTGCCTTTTCTTGAACCAACCCGTGAAGCTGGAGTTGTGCTCTCTAGGTATGTCTCCCTTCTTCCTCGACCGGCCCTGGTCGACGTACTCCTGCTAGATTAAGCTTTTGTGCTCTTCGACCCAAGGGTCGACCACTTCAATGTGTCGTAGAGCGACTCGGTGTGCCCTATCAAAATTGGTGCGTCGACCATCAATGCTGACATGAAGTAAGCGGCAGCCCTCGTGGTTACCATATCCACCGAGCCTGCCGAAGTGCTTCTTGGTGGGTATTCCAACATCCTCGTTCTTGGTGGTTAGATAATTCTGGCAGAAGGAGATGAACTCGTAGATCAGAAAGCCCCTAGCTATGCTTCCATCTGGATGGGAGCTATTGCGAATGAATCCTTTGATGACACCGTTTAGCCTTTCAAACGGCATCATGTTGTACAGGAATGTCGGCCCGAGCTGGATGATGTCGTCCACGACATGTACAAGCAGATGCACCATGATGTCGAAGAATGCAGGAGGGAACTTTCACTCCTAGGAGGCACCTGAAAAACTGCTCGAGCTCCTCCAGAATCAGAGTGAAGCAGGCAGCACGAAGCACCACCTCATTCTTCTTAACTCTTTTGCGGCGACCTTGAGTCCCTTCCGTCTGATCATCATCATCATCACTATCAGGGTACTGAAGATCTTCCTTGATGCCAAGCAATTTAAGGTCCTTTCTTGCTTTCGGCCCATCCTTGGTCCTCTCCGGCATGTTCAGTAGAGTTCCAAGCAGACTCTCGACAATGTTCTTCGTGATGTGCATTACATCGAGGCTATGTGGAGTGTGAAGGAGATTCCAATATGGCAGGTCCTAGAAAACAGACCTTGCTTTCCATACACCCAATAGCGGCTTTGTCCTCGGTCGTTTTTTTCCCGACGCAGGGCAAACTACCCAATTATTCAAAAGCTCCTCGATTTCTTCACCGCTCCTCAGACGCGGGGCTCTTTCGAGCTCGTCCTTACCATTGAACAGGTCACCACGTTTTCTCCACAGGTGATCCATGTGGAGTGATGTCTACGCACTTCTATTCTTGTAGACAGTTGTTGGGCCTCGAAGTGCAGAGGTTTGTAGAAAAGCAACAAGTTTTCCCTTAAGTGGATCACCCAAGGTTTATCGAACTTAGGGAGGAAGTGGTCAAAGGTATTTCCTCTCAAGCAATCCTGCAATCAAGATACAAGAAGTCTCTTGTGTCCCCAACACACCCAATACACTTGTCAGGTGTATAGGTGCACTAGTTCAGCAAAGAGATAGTAAAATACAAGTGGTATGAATAATTATAAGTGGTAACGGTGCTAGAAAATAGCTTGATGGCGTGGAAGAGACTAAAGGCAAACTGAAATAAAAATGGCAACAAGCAAACATGTAAAAAATCTAGTAGCAAACAGTGTTTCAATGCTAAGAAACAAGGCCTAGGGATCATACTTTCACTAGTGAACACTCTCATATAAATATCTTCTCTTTATGATACTACTCTTAACTACTCTCCGGTTGGACACTCTAATCCATGGTAGGGCTATAACAGCACACCTCAAAGTAAGCCTTTCCCATCTAGATAACCCCACACTGTCACCTTGAGCACTAGATGGTTCCAACAAACACCACAATTGTATAAATACATCCAACTCCAAATATAACTCATAACAAGTATTTGTAATCTCTAGCCTAAGTGCCACCATGGTGTGCACGCTGTCACTTTCACACACATGGGGAGAGCAGAGATCTATTAAAGCACTTGAGTAGCAAGGGTAGATCTACTTGATTACAAAGATCATGATCACAATATGGTCATGCATAGAGAGAGAGATGAACACATAGCTACCGTTAGAACCCTTAGCCTCGAGGAAGAACTACTCCCTCATCATCATGGGAATCAGCAACGGCGATGGAGATGGTGGTGGAGATGGATGGAGATGGCTCTGGGGGCACTTCCCCGTCCCGGCAGGGTGCCGGAACAGAGACTTTCTGTCCCCCGAATCTCCCCTTCGATGGCGGCGGCGTTGCGGAACTTTTCGTGGATGGAGGCTTGACGATTTAGGGTTTTCGCATCGGGAGTCTTCTTATAGGCGAAGAGGCAAGGTCGGTGGGCGGTCAGGGGGCCCACACCACCTGGTGGCGCGGCCAAGGCTAGCCCATGCCACCACATGGTGTGGCCTCCCTATGGCCCCTCTCCGTCTCGTATTCTGGCTCCGTGAGTCTTCCGGTAAAATATCGACTTTGGCTTTTGTCCGGTCCAATTCCGAGAATATTCATTTTCTGACTTTCCTGGAACCAAAAACAGCAGAAAACAGGCAACTGTCACTGTGGCATCTTGTTAATAGGTTAGTCCAAGAAAGTGTATGAAAAGTACTCCAAAGTTGGAACAAAACATAAGAAAGTAGATAAAAACCAAGCATGGAACATCAAAAATTATAGATACATTTGCAATGTATCAACATCCCCAAGCTTAACTCCTGTTCGTCCTCGAGTAGGTAAGTGATAAAAAGAAAGAATAATTTTTGAGGTGACATGCACCATCATAAACTTGATCAAAGTATTTGTAAAACATGGATAGCTAGGATCATAGTACTTCAACATAGCATGAAAGATAAAGTTCTAACAGTAAGACATAGCAACTATGTTGCAACATGAAAAGGCACAAACAAAAGATTCATGAATAACAATGCTTTGCAAGACGTTTGTTTGTTTCACATAAAGAAAACATAGCATAGTGGCATTCAGCTTGTCCCTCATAGAGTAGCAAATATAAATGCATAGGACACCTTCAAAGTTCATAAGAGTGACTAGATACAAATAGTTTAAAACAAGCAATATCAAAGCTATGCATCAATCAACAAGTCTTGGGACAATGTACATAGAACTAAGAATGGCCACTATGCTCTCAAAGTAGGTGCATAAAGATAGAAGGTGGAGACTCAATATAAAAGTGGAAGATAAGCCTTCATAGAAGGAAGTAGGATTCAAGTCTCATAAAGAGCTTCCAAAAATTATGGTACTAATTAGCTTTCAGCTCTCATTGCCCCTATCATAAGCATCTTTAAGGTGATTAAGGTTAAAGTGACACAACTAAGAGAATATGCTTGACAAATTATAAGTCGAAATCTCATGCCCCTTACTTACGAAGACCGAACCTCATGCTACTCAACTTTAGTCACAAGTAAGCTCTTGTCATTGTAAGTATATATGTATCATAAAGAACCGCCAATGGGGTACCCCTTGCACATGATACAGGAGCTATCCCATAATCAAAATGACAAGGCAAGCAGACAATGAGCATCTCAGCGATCTTTTTATTTGCTATTTGCATAGGTTTTTATTGAGGATGCTTCATAGAGTGCTCATTATGGTTATGCTGCAAGTTTCCACCATGATTAGGCATGGCTTAGGATAGCGGCCCAGGCGTTTCTCTAACACACATACAAACTCCATGATCTTACAAGTTCCACTTTTATTTCACACCGCCGGGATCCATAAGCAAAAGAACATAATATCAACGGGGTACAAAGTACACGTGCGATGTTGAAAGCGTTCCCCATGATACATGGTTCTGCTAATTTCAACTTATAAAGCTCAAGCATATATGCAACAAAGAAGGACACAATGGGTCAAGTTTATTAAATGCAAGAAAGGTAAAGTGTGCCATCTAGTTTGTGGGAGCTTTAATCACTAGTTTTCTCATAACAAGTTTAATTTGGAAGGTAGATAAAAGCATGAATATACTTGGAATAGCATATGCTAGTAGGTAGGAATGGTGGACTCTTTGGAATAACTTGGTTTAAGGAGTTGGATGCATGAGTGGAACTCATACTTGGTTACGGAGGCTAGCAAAAGACTGGGAGCGACAAACTAAGAGAGCAATAATGGCCATAATAATGCAGAGCGACAAAACATCATTGATCAAAGCATAAAGTGATATTACAAGTTGAAAAATAAAGGATCATAAAGGCTATGGTGACTTGGGATAGTCATAACATGGTGTGAGCATGTGCCAAGTCAACCCAAATAAAGCATCAAAGGAGAATACCACAATACTATGCTTTAATATGCTAAAACAAAGCATAATCCTTCCAAGGCACATTAAGCAATCTCAATTGTTTATAACATGTCATGCTACAGCAAAGAATACTAAGCATAAAGCCAAAACAATACCAAGCATGGCATGACAAAGCATAGGCCACAGTCAAAAACAAGCTCTCTTTACCACTTAAGCATGAACTTTCCTACTCTTTTCCAATCCAAACCAAACTATTTGAAAACCAATGCATGAAAGAGGGGGTCCAACCAATTTATTCAGAAAACTAATAAAACTAAGCAAACGAAAAACCAAAACGAAAACGAAAAAGAAGACGCTCCAAGAATAACACAATTGTGCATGAAACAATAAAAATGAAGCGTTTGGAAGAAACCTGGGATTTTTATTGATGAAGAAGGGGATGCCTTGGGCATCCCCAAGCTTAGACGCTTGTACTTATTGGATATTACTTGGGGTGACACGCGTGGCATCCCCAAGATTGAGCTTTAGTCCATCTTTCATCTCATCACTCATTCCTTCCATACACCTGAAATTTTTCCTTCATACAAAACTTCACACAATCTTTATTAGCAACATTAGTGCATTCAAGATAATAAGTCTTTAGGTTCAGTTCTAACACTAATAAACTCCCATTAGAACACTAGCTACTGTATCACTTCCCTCAAAAATCTCAATTCCCCAAAAGAACTCAAAAAGGAACCAACAAGAAGCAAATGCAGAAAATGGCAGAAATCTGTCAAAACAGACCAGCTGGTAAAGATGAATTTTTTCGAAGACCTTATGTTGCTCAAATAAAAAAGGGTTGAACTAACGAAAGTTATATAACAACCTGGGTCAGAAGCACAAAAAATCATGCATCAAAAGGATGTACAGAGATTTTACACGAATTTTTACGGTGAAGCACAGAAATCTGTTTCGGGACAACAACTTTCCCAAGCATTACTTCTCTCTCATTAGAGGTTACTCTTGGCACAAAAAGCAAATAAAAAGGATAAGGATCGGTTATTACAGAGGTAATAACTTCCAAGACTCATCTAAAACTTTTGGGTTATCTCCCAATAAGTACTTTTGTTTAACGCCTTTCAGTTAGGCATGATAGTTTGAGAAGATGCTCACATAAGAAATATGAATTGAAGTAAAAGAGAGCATCAAGAAGAAAATTCAAAGCACATTTAAGTCTAACCCACTTCCTATGCATAGAATCTTGTAAAGAAACAAGTCATGAAAGCACAAAGCAACAAGCATAGTAAAGTAAAACAAGTGCAACTTCAAGACTTTCATCATAAAGAGGGGAAACTTAACATTATTGAGATGCATAAAACCATGTTTCCCTCTCTCATAATAGCTTTCAGTAGCATCATGAATAAAATTAACAATATAACTATCACATAAAACATTCTTATCATGATCCACATGCATAAAAGAATTAATACTCCCCACATAAACATAGTCATTCTTATTAGTTGTAGTCGGAGCAAATTCAACAAAATAGCTATCATTGTTATTATCATCACCATAATCATCAAATATAGGAGGCATATTGTAATCATAATTACTTTCCTCCTCAATAGTAGGTGGACTGAAAATATCATATTCATCATTGTAATCATCATATATTGGAGGTGTAGTATCATCATAAGCAATAGAATAATTATCTTCCAAAGTGTGTTCATTTGTAAACATATCATCATTGGAAGGATCATGGATAGCACTAATAGTACAACAACTATTAATATCATCATTTTTAGAATTGGTACCAAAGAGATTTTCAATATCAAAAGAAGTGTGCTTTTCCCAAACATGATCACTACTATAGTTAACAGGCATAGGAACATCATCGAGTTCAGACTCATCAAAAACTATGATAGGAGCTACATGCTTAGGGGAAAATACGGTTTCCTCCTTTATTTTACTCCTCCTCTTCTTCTTTTTCTTCTTCTCTTTAGGAGGGAGAGGCTTGAAAGGAAGCTTCTCCATATACCCTGGTTCATTGTTAGAGACAATAGAAGAAACTTTGGAGGATTCGTCCTTTTCATTAATAAGACCAAAACACATATTTGTCCTGTCATATTTTGGTAAAATCTCATCTTCTACAATATTTTGTATGTAAGTATTCGTGTGGCAATTATCAATGCAATAAAGATGACAACCATGCAGGACACTATTCATATCAAAAGCACCCATATCTACCAAAGAGGTTTTTCTTGATAACTCTTCACACCCCAAAAATAATGTAAGTTCATCATGCTGATTAGGAGTGATCATGTCATCACAATACAAACTTGCAGTACTCATTGGATTAGAAGGGTTATTATTACGGCCTGAGCATTGAAAATTGAAATGACCCACTTCAAAGCAAAGTTCACAAACAAAAGGATAAAGGGCACAAACTTTTTACCAAGATCATTTAAAGCCCTATACCACATTCTAGTTTTTTCATTCCTGTGGGTGATACAATATTCTTCTTCAATTTGATTATTCTCACAAGGTCTATGTATTCCACAAAAATTAACATGCTTATAAGAAATAGTACTTTCAGAGGTTTGAGCATGTTTATTGCTATCATTAACAACAATTTCATTTTCCATGCAAGTGTCTTTAAAAGGCTCATGATACATGTCCCACTTTTCTTTAGGAGAATTAATATGAGAAGCAAAGGTTTTAAAACAATCAATAAGAATTTGAGGATCAAGACCATATTTAGCACTAAGCTCTTGAAAATCAGCAGTTCAGCGAAAGACTTAATGCAATCATACTCATAGTTTCTACCTGGTTCTTTACCTTTGTTGTGATCCCAATCTTCGGTATTGCTTTGAATTGTTTCAAGAAGATCCCACTTAGCTTTGACCTCCTTACTCGTGAAGGATCCCTCAAAACAAGTATCTAGATAGTCCTTGTAATGTCCTGAAAGCCTTACATATAAATTATTAATAATAATATTCCTGGGGAGCTCATGAATGGGACATTTGAGCATTAGTGACTTCAATCTCCCCCATGCTTGGGCAATAATTTCTCCATCATGTGGATGAAAATTATAAATGTAATTCCTATCTTTATGAACTTCATGAGGAGGATAAAATTTAGAGTAAAAGAGAGGTACTATTTCCTCCCATTCAAGAGCTTGACCATTCTTCAACAGCTTATACCATTCTTCAACTCTTCCTTTCAGTGATAATGAGAATAACTTCTTAACTTGATCTGTTGTAATACCTGCACACTTGAACAACCCGCATAATTCGTGTATAAAGAGCAAATGATCACCGGGATGGACAGTTCCATCTCCAACATAATAGTTGTTTATAACACATTCAACAATTTTTATAGGTATTTTAAAAGAGCGCTTTCAGTATGTGGATTTAAAATATCACAAGTATCATTAGAATTACCACATATGGGAGATAAAGTATCATCAGAGCAAATTTTCTTCTTTAAAGCTAGGGAATTAAAAAGATCATTTTCAAAAAAACTAACTTCCCCAAGCTTAGACATTTCCATAGCATTAGTAACAAAGGTGTTCAAAAGATTCATACTAATAACATTGTTATTAGCATGAAAAGAAAGTTCCATGGGTTTTTTAATTTTCTTTTCAGACAATTCGAGTTCTAACTTAGGAAAAATACTAAAAAGCTCTCTAATTTTGTTGTTGTTTTCCATTAAGCCTAACTAGTGAAAACAAGAAACAAAAAGACAAAATTGCAGAATCTAAAGGAAATAACTTCGAGCACTCACATCGTAGGATGTGAATACCTTTTACCTTACCTCCCCGGCAACGGTGCTAGAAAATAGCTTGATGTCTACGCACTTCTATTCTTGTAGACAGTTGTTGGGCCTCCAAGTGCAGAAGTTTGTAGAACAGCAGCAAGTTTTCCCTTAAGTGGATCACCCAAGGTTTATCGAACTCAGGGAGGAAGTGGTCAAAGGTATTCCCTCTCAAGCAATCCTGCAATCAAGATACAAGAAGTCTCTTGTGTCCCCAACACACCTAATACACTTGTTAGGTGTATAGGTGCACTAGTTTGGTGAAGAGATAGTAAAATACAAGTGGTATGAATAATTATAAGTGGTAACGATGCTAGAAAATAGCTTGATGGCGTGGAAGAGACTAAAGGCAAACTGAAATAAAAATGGCAACAAGCAAACATGTAACAGATCTAGTAGCAAACGGTGTTTCAATGCTAAGAAATAAGGCCTAGGGATCATACTTTCACTAGTGAACACTCTCATATAAATATCTTATCTTTATGATACTACTCTTAACTACTCTCCGGTTGGACACTAATCCATGGTAGGGCTATAAAAGCACACCTCAAAGTAAGCCTTTCCCATCTAGATAACCCCACACTGTCACCTTGAGCACTAGATGGTTCCAACAAACACAACAATTTCATAAAGACATCCAACTATAAATATAACTCATAACAAGTATTTGTAATCTCTAGCCTAAGTGCCACCATGGTGTGCATGCTGTCACTTTCACACACATGGGGAGAGCAGAGATCTATTAAAGCACTTGAGTAGCAAGGTAGATCTACTTGATTACAAAGCTCATGATCACAATATGACCATGCATAGAGAGAGAGAGATGAACACATAGCTACCGGTAGAACCCTTAGCCTCGAGGAAGAACTACTCCCTCATCATCACGGGAATCAACAACGGCGATGGAGATGGTAGTGGAGATCGATGGAGATGGCTCCGGGGGCACTTCTCCGTCCCGGCAGGGTGCCGGAACAAAGACTTTCTATCCCCCGAATCTCCCCTTCGGTGGAGGCGGCATTGCAGAACTTTTCGTGGCTGGAGGCTTGACGATTTAGGGTTTTCGCATCGGGAGTCTTCTTATAGGTGAAGAGGCAAGGTCGGTGGGTGGCCATGGGGCCCACACCACCTGGTGGCGTGGCCAGGGCTAGCCCGCGCCACCACATGGTGTGGCCGCCCTGTGGCCGCCCTATGGCCCCTCTCCGTGAGTCTTCCGGTAAAATATCGACTTTGGCTTTTGTCCGGTCCATTTCCGAGAATATTCATTTTCTGACTTTCCTGGAACCAAAAACAGCAGAAAACAGGCAACTGACACTGTGGCATCTTGTTAATATGTTAGTCCAAGAAAGTGTATGAAAAGTACTCCAAAGTTGGAACAAAACATAAGAAAGTAGATAAAAACCAAGCATGGAACATCAAAAATTATAGATACATTTGCAATGTATCATGGAGCCACTTTCGAGTACCTTGGAACACGGTTTTCGAAGACCCAGGATCCCTTGGTAGCTAGAGATGCGGTGTCTCATCCATACACTTGACACATGCATTGTGTCCGTGGTTCATCTGTGCAGATACATATACGTAACCAGGATAGTCCTGCACGGTCGTGAGCAACACGACTCTTAGATGGAAATATTCTTTAGTGTAGGCGTCCCACGTATGGGCCGGCGTCTCCCACAAGCTGGCTAACTCCTCCCTCAATAGCCCGAGATACAGATGCATATCGATACCTGGTTGTTTCGGCCCCTGGATAAGAATGCTCATGTGTACGTACCTCTGCTTTGTGCATAGCCATGGGGGGAGGTTGTACGGCCATACAAACACGGGCCAGGTGTTATGCGTGCTACTATAGTTTCCAAAAGGATTGAGTCCATCGGTGCTCATACCCAGCCTGACGTTCCTTGCATCGCCCCCGAACTCTTCGAACTCAATGTCTAATGAATTCCACTGGCTAGCGTCTGAATGGTGTGTCAGGATCTTGCCCTTCTCTGGATCATCTTTGGGTTTCTCTCTTTCCGCATGCCATTGCATGAGCTTTGCTTCCTTAGGATCTACGAAATATCACTACAAACGGGGGGGTGATAGGAAAGTACCATACCGCTTTTCAAGGAACTTTCTTGTTCCCTCTCTTGTAACGTCCTTGGCCGCACACCGGACATGTGGTTCTATCCGCGTACTCGTTCCGATAAAGTGCACAATCATTGATGCATGCGTGGTATTTAATGTGTGGTAGGTCAAGAGGGCACACGATTTTCTTGGCCTCCTTGACATTTGTTGGGAATGTGTTCCCCTTAGGAAGTCGGTCGTGCCAGTATTCCATGTTTGCGTTGAAGCTCACATCGGTCCATTTGTGTTCGGCCTTCATCTCCAGAGCCTTGAGCGTTACACTCAAACGTGTATCCTCGGGGCGACACCTAGGATACAATGGAATCATCCCGTCTACCTCCATTTGGGCCAGCTTGGCTTTCTCTCTGGCTGCAGCTTTGTTGTTGCTCGTCTCCTTGAGGAGAAATTCTTGAACATGAGGGTCCTGCAAGACCGAAGTTAGCAGTGTCTGTGTGTTCGCGTCTTATCCTTCTTCATGATGATCATGCCCGTCGCCATCTCCTTCTCCATGCTGATCATGCCCGCCGGCATCTCCTTCGCCATGATCATGCCTGCCGGCATCTCCTTCGTCATGATGATCATTCCCGGTAGACTCTTCGTCTTCTCGCCCGCCCACGTCTTCGTGACCACCATGTCCTGTCGGTGCCTCATTGAGGTCGCGCATGAAACCGCGCCTGAGCAGGTGACCCTCCAATTGTCTAGAATCAGGGTCGATCCAGCGCTGGAGTTTGCATGTTCGACATGGACATCTTATCATGGTCTTGTTGTTCAGAATCATGTCCTCCTTCACGTCTTTCTTGTACCTAGCAATTCGACCTTCGCTCATCGTGAGGACCATGGTTGCCTGAGCGGTCAAAACAGAGAGTATAGGTGAGAACCACACCATATGCACACACACATGCATGAATGCTAGCCGGAAAAATTCGGCATGACCTTTCCTAAAATTAGGACATATGGGTAGTGCAAAAAATTTCCGAAATGGAAATGAATCAACATTTCGGCAAACATCCATCCACCACACCCGCCGGGACAACAACAAGCAAGTAACAAAAAACTTCATCCCAATGCAAACATTCATGCACCACGAGAATCGTCTCGCCATGGATCGCACACACACCGCCCGCGCGACAAGCTTCACCTACATGTTCATGGCCAAGTACTCACCTAGTAGACACAATAATAGCGAGACGAGACCGCGCGATGAGAGAGTGTGGACAAATATATCTACAAGTTGGTGGAGAGGAAATTAGTAAACAAATAGAGATGTGAGAGAGAAAATTAAGGAAATTTTAGATCTACAAGTTGGAGGGAAGCTTCCACTTACCAATCTATGGACTAAAGTAGGTTTAGTTACAAGAAAATGGAGAAACTATGGGCAAAATGGTGTGTGAGGGAGGAGGAAGACGAGTTGGGAGGAGGTAGAAAGGAAGAGATGTGAAATGGGTGGTGGTGGATAGATAAGGTGGGAGCTTGCAACCTTTTTAACATGGATCTGGACACCCTCATCTATGGCGCATATGGCAGAAATGCGCCACAGATGCTCAAACTTCTGTGGCGCATAAGGCCATATGCGCCACAGAACTTATGGTGAAGGTTAAAGTGGTGGGACCCAGGGTTAGGTTTCCGTGGCGCGTGTGTGGATATGCGCCACAGAAGTGAAACATATCTGTGGTGCATACCCACACATGCGACACAGATCATGGGTGAAAAAGTATCCATGGTAGGGCCCGTCTCCAAGTCCTGTGGCGCATAGTGGAATATGCGCCACAGAAGAGGCAAGTTCAGTGGTGCATGTTTCCTAATGCGCCACTGACAAGTCTCTGTGGCGCATGGATTTACATATGCGCCATAGAGTAACTTGTCTACCTATAGGCTGTTTCCTAGTAGTGTTGCCTACTCATCTTTTGTGTAATTATTTGGTTACTTAATTTTCCATATATGTTGTGCTTTTTTATTATCCCGAATTGACTACCTTTGAATTGTGTAGACTGAGAAGAGGAAATATAAGAAGAAACTTGGCGTCATGACAAGGATGGCTGCTAGTGGTGGATCAGCTTCTCGGAAGCGTGTCTCGTTTAGCATGGTTGCCTCGACAAAAAGTACGAGACATACCAGGTCCAAGGGGAATCCGCCAGAAGTACTTCCACCTCCAAGTTCTCCACGGTGCCCACCAAGACTGCGAATTGCTGCGACCTCTTCGCAAGAAACTCAGATTCCTATAGATCCTGATGATCAGGGAGAGAAGGTAGCAGCCCAAATCGAGATGGCAGCACTCCATGGCAGGAAGACAGTAGTCCAAGACGAGCAGACAGCTGCCCCGAGCAAGCAACCAACTACCCAAGGAAAGCACATTATATTGTTTGAATGGCACTTATTATATGGTAGAACACTAACTCCACATTATATGTTTGTAGATGATTTTGGCCATCATCCTTCTGAAGATACTATTAAACATGATGATCCTAAAGTTGTCTTGAGGGAAAAAACATGGCGAAGCAGCGTGAGAACGTGTCCAAAGGAGGAAATCTTCCATTTGTCATTCCTCTAGGAAGAACTATTGCTTCGAAGTTTGCCACTGAGTGTGCAAAAATAGTTAGTACTGGTATGCCTGTCTCCCCCCCACTAGAAAGAGTACAAGGAGAGGTCGGATGTTAGAGCAGAGTTCTGTGACAGAGTTTCCGTATGTTCTATGACTCAACTGCCCTTTTCTTCTCATTATCGTTCAAGAAGAGGCTGATGCACGATGTTTTATTTTAGCAAAAGTTTGTCATGGATGCATCACACCCAGATGTGCAGGTTGCTTGCAACCAGCAGTTAATGCGGCATGCAAGAATTTAAAGTCATCTCCTGAAGAAGCAGTTTTTTGACCCCCTCCCACTGAATGGAGTAACAAGGATTTCTCCTGTTGAACACATGAACAATGCAAAGTGGTGCAAGCTTGTTCTTGGACTGACTCCAAGAACCAGGTCAAGTCTTGTCTACTCAACTTCCCCTTGTTTGTGTTTAACCAGGATTGCCTCTTATACTCTATGCTCTCTCTTTGTGTAGGCCTGTTGTCTAATAAACATGCAAACAAGAAATAGACAACCTTATCGCAGTGACTTGTTTTTATGTGACAGCCGGGGCTTCTCCAATCATAGTGTGAAAAAAGCAACAGTAAGCCCTCCAGGATACTTTTCATCTTTCTCATCTTCCAAAATTTCAATGCCATATTTGTCTCTAAAATGAGTATGATTATTTGTAATTTGCTGGCTATTTTTCTAATGTTTGATTCTATTCCTAAAACTCAATAGGCAACCAAGGAAAGCAAGATGGCACCTAATGGTACGGAAGATATCACTGAGGCTGCACAACCTCCTTCCACCAACACGGTGCACTATGCGTTGTCGCTGGACATCAGCATCCATTCTTCAAGACCAGCCAAGACTCTCCTTGAAGCGCAACTCGGGGCTCAGAGAGCAGGGAATGCGATACTGCGCAGTGCCATTGTGGGTTTGTAGATGGAGAGACTAGATGGCAAGACAGAAGCCCTGAAGGAAGCGCAGGAAGTGTGGAAGAAGCTATACCAGGTCCATCTTTGTCATCTTCGTATAATTCAATACCCTTTTTGTCCATAAAGATGTGCTTGGAATTTGCTTGCTACTTTTCTAACGTTTGCTTCTATAACTGTCAGGCACCCATTGGAAGCACGGTGGCACCATCTACTGCAGAAGATTTCATTGAGGATCAACCCCTTGCTTCCACTGATGAAAGCATCCATGCTTCAAGACCAACAAACTCTCTCCTTGAAGCACAACTTTTGGCTGAGAGAGCAGCGAATGAGGCACTGAGCAGACACATTGCAGCATTGCTGAAGGAGATAGAAGCAAAGAATGAAGTGCGGAAAGCACTTATGAACTTTGCGGACCTTATAAATGCATCACTTCAGCAATTCTTAGCTATATTACGTAAGGTGGTGTGACTCAAAGCTTGGTAGACTCTTTTCTTTATTTTTTGGAAACTTATGTGTGAACCTATTTATGTCCCCTGAAACATGTGCCCTACAATTTTTGTCATTTTGATCTGGATGGTGCAACCTAGCAAAGTTGCTAGCACTCTTCTCCGACGTAAATGAAAACGTAATGCTTGTTTAGTTGACAAAAATATTTCCGTCACCGATAGACGCCTACGTGGCGCACTTTCACTCGTCAACATCCTCGACGAAACAGGAACGTCATCTCTTCTGCCTTGACAAATTGAGTTTGTCATGCGTTGGAGATACGCGTCCAACTCTCATTGGTACACAATTCACACCGCTGATGGACCACGTGTTACCTTCCTATTGGTCCATGTTTCGCCCTGAAGATCGTCCACGCGTAAGCTAGCTAGCTTATTGCTGTGACGAAAAAGAAATTCGTCTCCACTAGCGTGACAAAATGGGAAGGATGACATAAAAAAATGAAAGGATGACGTTAGCAAACGGTGCTAGCAGAATCAGGCCATGACATAAAAAAATGTCAGGAAGTAGATGACATCGTAGACAGCGAACAATGACATCAGCAAGCATCGCTGACGGTAGTTCGCGGTGCCGTACGCCACGTGGCATCATTCATGACGAAATAAAAACGTCATGACAGACCGGTCCTGGGCCGGGATGGTCCAGTTTGCCGTGACAAAATTGGAGGAACGTCACGAACGGGCTGTGATGTTTTCAGACAGAAAAACATAACGGATTAAATTATGATGTGAGGTTTGTGACCTATTTTTTCGTCACAGAATTCGTTGCGGATGGCCATCTACAACGTTTTGTCCCTCATCCACAACGATATCAGATCGTCATGAACTGCCTAGATTCTTGTAGTGACCCCAGAACAATTTTTGGCGCTGTGCTACTCGCCGTTGTATGAAGAGAAGGTTCAATGACCTCTTCGAGTTCTACCTTCCTACTACACATGCCTTTCTCAAGAAACTCTTTCTCTAGAAAGGATCCATACTTGGCAACAAAAACCTTGCCCTCGGATCTATGATAGAAGGAATACCCAATAGTTTCCTTAGGGTATCCTATGAAGACACATTTTTCCGCTTTGGGTTCGAGTTTATCCAGTTGAAGTTTTTTCACATAAAGATTGCAACCCCAAACTTTAAGAAATTACAGCTTAGGTTTGTTTCCAAACCACAATTCATACGGTGTCTTTTCAATGGATTTAGATGGTGCCCGATTTAAAGTGAATGCAGCAGTTTCCAGTGCATAACCCCAAAATGACAGTGGCAAGTCAGTCAGAGACATCATAGATCGAACCATACCTAATAAAGTACGATTACGATGTTTCGACACACCATTACATTGTGGTGTTCCGGTAGGCGTGAGTTGTGAAACTATTCCACACTCTTTCATATGTGTGCTAAACTCGTAACTTAGATACTCACCTCCACGGTCAGACCATAGAAATTTGATCTTTCTATTACGATGATTTTCCACTTCATTCTGAAATTCCTTGAACTTTTCAAAGGTTTCAGATTTGTGTTTCATCAAATAGATATACCCGTATCTACTCAAATTATCCGTGAAAGTAACAAAATAACGATAACCAACTCGCGCCGACACACTCATTGGACCGCATACATCTGTATGTATGATTTCCAATAAATATGTCGCACGTTCCATTGGATCGGAAAATAACGCTCTAGTCATCTTGCCCATAAGGCATGGCTCACATGTATCAAATGATTCAAAGTCAAGTGATCCCAAAAGTCCATCAGAATGGAGTTTCTTCATGCGTTTAACACCAATATGACCTAGATGGTAGTGCCACATATATGCAGATATATCGTCATCAAGTTTAATCCTTTTAGCATCAACATTATGAATATGTGTAACACTATTATCGAGATCCAACAGAAATAAACCATTCATCACAAGTGCATGACCATAAAGGTATCATTCATATAAATCGAACAACCATTGTTTTCGGATTTAAACGAATAACCACATCGCATTAAACAAGATCCGGATATAATGTTCATGCTCAGTGCTGGCACCAAATAACAATTATTTAAGTTTATAACTAATCCCAATGGTAGGTGGAGAGGCAGCATTCTGACGACGATCACATCAACTCTGGATCCATTGCTGACACGCATCTTAACCTCACCCCTTGCTAGTGGTCGCTTGTTCCGCAGCCCCTGATTCAAGTTACAAATATTAGCAACTGATCCAGTATCAAATACCCAGGTGCTACTGCGAGTACTAGTCAAGTACACATCAATAACATGTATATCATATATACCTTTGTTTGCCTTGCTAGCCTTCTTGTCTGCCAAGTACTTGGCATAGTTGCACTTCCAATGGCCAGTCCCCACGCAATAGTAGCATTCAATATCAGACTTAGGGCTAGCTCGAGATTACTTTTCAGGTGCGGAAACAGATCTGCTGCCCTTCTTTCCTTTTTTCTTACCCTTCTTGTCTTTCTTGAAACCGCTGGGCTTATTGATCATCAACACTTGATGCTCTTTCTTGATCTGCACCTCTGCAGTCTTAAGCATTGACAGAAGCTCGGGGAGAGACTTCTTCATGCCCTGCATATTGTAGTTCATCACGAAGCTCTTGTAGCTAGGTGGGAGAGATTTGAGAACACGATGTATGCCTAAGTCGATGGGAATCGTTATTCCCAAGGACACAAGTCTATCGGCGTACCCAGACATTTTGAGTATGTGCTCAGCGGAGTTGTTCTCTTCCATCATGCAGCTAAAGAACTTTTCAGAAGCATTGTAACTCTCTACGGTAACATGGGTATCGAAAATAATTTTCAATTCGCCCATGGTATCAAAGGCATTGTCGTTTTCGAAACGCTTTCAAATTTCTAGCTCTAGCCCATACAGTATGCCACAATGAACTAATTTGTGGTCCTCCTGACGAGTCAGATAGATGTTCCTTTTCTCGTCAGGGGAATCAGTAGCTGGTGGGGGGCCTAGCAGCGCTTCTAGTACATACAATTTGTGTGCAGCATTGAGGAGAATCCTCAAGTTCATGGCCCAGTCGGTAAAGTTGCTACCATTCATTGCAAGTTTCTCTTTCTCCATGAACACATTGAAATTAAATGCAGGAGGTGCCATCTACAACAGAATATGTAAAGTTTAGAGTAAGTTTATGATAATCGAGTTCAACTAATCCAATTACAAATGAACTCCCACTCAAAAACTGAAGGAAATATGCCCTGAGAGGCAATAATAAAGTTGTTATTATGTATTCCTTATATATGATAGATGTTTATTTTACATGCTAGAATTGTATTGATCGGAAACGTCAATACATGTGTGTTTAATAAACAAAAAGGGTTCCTAGTTATGCCTCTCTTATAGACTATCTTGTTGATTAATAAGATGATCAAGGTTTCCTGATCATGGACATTGGATGTTGTTAATAACAAGGTCACACCATTGGTGGAATGATGTGATGAACATTCATACGAAGTATAGCATTACGATCAAGTCATTATGTTTATATTGCTATAACATCATACGAAGTAATCTTTATCCTTAGACCATGATATCATGTTAATTGCTAACACCGGAAGAATATCTTGATAACATCAAACGTCACACCGTAACAGGGTGACTATAAAGATGGGTTCAATGCTACGAAGGTGTTATGTTGAGGCTCATGGATCAAGAGTGGAATTTGTCAATCCCGATGACGGATAGATATACTCTGGGCCTTCTCGGTGATATCACATTGAGATAGCTTGCAAGCAAGTGATGTGATCACTAGAATGTTATATCACGGGAACGAGAAAAGAGTGCATGTCGGAAACAAGATCAAACTAGGTATGGAGATACCGATGATCGAATCTCGGACATGTAATATATCGAGAGACAAAGGGATTTAGTTATAAGCGTTAAAGGTTCTCACGATCACAGAAGTCATCGTTGAATGCGTAGGAGTCAGTACGGATCTCTAGGTCCCGCTGCTGATTATTGATCGGAGAAGGGTCTCGATCCTGTCTGCATTATTTTTGAATCGTAGGGTGGCACACTTAAGAGTTACCGGACACCATTTTGGAGCACATATGTTTCAGACGAAAGAATTGCAAAGCGCAGGAATTGTTTCAATAGAAACCGGAAATAGTTTCGGGTGAAATTGCAGAAAGTGGTTCTGCATGTGATATTGAAATATTGCAAGGGGCTAAATGTGAATGTTTGTTAATTAAAGTAATTAACAAAATTCTGAATAAATTTAATAAAAAGTGTTTTAGTAAATGAGAGAGCATTAAACTTGGAGAATTTTAATGCATTAAAAGTGGAGACTTTAAAAGGGAATGTGAAGAGGCATTTTAATGTGGAGGGGTTACCACCACATGAATGGGGGAGGTGAGGGGTCACCCCCCCATGCGCCAGCCATGGAGAGAGGGGGAACCCCCTCCTCCTATAAAAGGCCACCCATTCCCTCCTTCATCCTCACACCTCCTTGTGAAGGATCTCTCTCCCCCTCTAGAATTATTCCCCCATGGTCTCGGATTAGCGAGATACATGTTCCCGGTGGCATTACGTCTGGAAGGAGTTGCTGCTTCCACTGGATCGCTAGAGCGAGGAGGTGGAGGTTGTCCGGTGGCTTGAACATGTGTGTGAGTCCGGATGCGCTACTGAGTTGCGGCGCTCGGACTTCCTCACGATCTTGAGATCGGCAAGTGTACGACTACATCAACCACGAGTTCCTACTCGTTAACAAAACTTGTTGTCTTCGAGGGTAAGTTCTCGTTGGATGTATGTCCACCCGTTGCTTTGTACCTAGTAGATAGATCTTGGCTTGTAGTTCACACCATAGGAAATTTTTTGTTTTCTATGCTGCGGACTCAACAGTGGTATCAGAGCCTGATCTATGCGTAGGTGCTTTGCACGAGTAGTACACATATGTTTATATGTGGGCGATGATGATCAGGTTATTGCATCTTCTATGTATTTTGCATATTGGTGGCATAGTGGGATGAAGCGGCCCAGACCAACCTTACATATCATCGTACATGAGACCGGTTCCACGACTAACATGCAACTTGTTTTGCATAAGTGGCTGGCGGGTGTCTTTCTCTCGTTGTGGTTCATGTTCGTAGGTGAGAACGATTCTATCTCCGAAATCCCTAAGCCACGTAAAACTTGCAATTGATAAATTAGAGGCGTCTAGTTTAGATCGTTGCTGGGCTAGTGTATTGATATGGTATTGTTGTAAGTAGATGTATGATAGATACTCTTACAACACACTCAACGTGTAAGTTCCATAGACCTTGGCCTTACACACAAAGGAATGATAGAGATCATACCACGATGCAAGTGATAGAGATCAAATGCATGGACCATATCATCTCACTTTACACATTAGATGTTAGCATCTTATACTGCTAGTTTGGCGTTTTTGGTAGCATTGTAAGATGATCCCTCATTTAGATATCAAGATAAAAATGTGTTCTTCCTTAAGTATGCACCGTTCTGTGTATCGTGTTTCGAGACATCACGTGATGATTGGGTGTACTCGGAGATACGCTTTCATAAGAACGGGTGTAAGACAGTTTTACACACACGAATACTAAGGTTCTTACTTGGCGAGCCTAGCATGTACAGACATGGCCTCGGAACACGGACCGAAAGGTTAAGCATGAATCATATAGTTGATATGATGCCCATATAGATGCTCGCCTTTGAAGCTACATCAACTCACGTGATGATTGGACTTGGTGTAGTGGATTTGGTTCATGTAATCACCAAAAGGACATGAGGGATGTCGTTTTTGAGTGGGAGTTCATTAGTAATTTGGATTAGTTGAACTCAATCTATCATAAACTTAGTCTAAGTAAACTTTACAAATTCTGTTGTAGATGGCACCACCTGCTTTTAATTTCAATGTGTTCATGGAGAAAGAGAAACTTGCTGTGAATGGTAGCAACTTCACCAACTGGGTTATGAATTTGAGAATTCTCCTCACTGCTGCACAAAAGCAATATGTGCTAGATGCGCCGTTAGGCCCCCCCACCAGCTCCTGATGCCCCTGACAAGGAAAAGAATGTCTATGTGACTCGTCAGGAGGACCACAACTTAGTTCATTGCGGCATATTGTATGGGCTAGAGCCAGAACTTCGAAAGCGTTTCGAAAATGGCAATGCCTTTGATACCATGGGAGAAATGAAAATGATTTTCGATACCCATGCTGCCGTAGAGAGTTATAATGCTACAGAAAAGTTCTTTAGCTGCATGATGGAGGAAAACAACTCCGTTAGTGAGCACGTACTCAAAATGTCTGGGTATGCCAATAAGCTTGTGTCCTTGGGAATAACGATTCCCATTGACTTAGGCATACATCGTGTTCTCCAATCTCTGCCACCTAGCTACAAGAGCTTCGTGATGAACTATAATATGCAGGGCATGAAGAAGTCTCTTCCCGAGCTTCTGTCAATGCTTAAGACTACAGAAGTGGAGATTAGGAAAGAACATCAAGTGTTGATGACCAATAGGACCACCGGTTTCAAGAAAGACAAGAAAGGCAAGCACAAGGGAAAGAAGGGTGGCAAGTCTGTTGCCACGCCTGAAAAGAAACCCCGAGATGGCCCTAAGTCTGACACCGAGTGCTACTATTGTAAGGGTACTAGCCATTGGAAGCGCAACTGCCCCAAGTATTTGGCGGACAAGAAGTCCGGCAAGGCAAACAAAGGTATATGTGATATACATGTTACTGATGTGTACTTGACTAGTACTCGCAGTAGCACCTGGGTATTTGATACGGGATAGGTTGCTAATATATGTAACTCGGTTCAGGGGCTACGGAACAAGCGACAACTAGCAAGGGATGAGGTCAGGATGCGAGTCGGCAATGGATCAAAAGTTGATGTGATCGCCGTCGGGACGCTACCTCTCCATTTGCCATTGGGATTAGTTATAAACCTAAATAATTGTTATTTGGTGCCTGCACTGAGCATGAACATTGTATCCGGATCGTGTTTGATGCAAAGTGGTCATTCCTTTAAATCTGAAAACAATGGTTGTTCGATTTATAAGAATGATATCTTTTATGGTCATGCACCTATGTTGAATGGTTTATTTCTGATAGATCTCGATAGTAATTTTACGCACGTTCATAATGTTAATGCTAAAAAGATTAAACTTGATAATGATATATCTGCATACATGTGGCACTGCCGTCTAGGTCATATTGGCGTTAAACGCATGAAGAAACTCCATTCTGATGGACTTTTGGAATCATTTGATACATGTGAGCCATGCCTTATGGGAAAGATGACTAGAACGCCGTTTTCCGGTTCAATGGAACGGGCAACAGATCTATTGGAAATCATACATACTGATGTGTGTGGACCAATGAGTGTGTCCGTGCGAGGTGGATATCGTTATTTTGATACTTTCACGGATGATTTGAGTAGATATGGGTATATCTATTTGATGAAACACAAGTCTAAAACTTTTGAAAGGTTCAAGGAACTTCAGAATGAAGTGGAAAATCATCATAATAGAAAGATCAAACTTCTACGGTCTGACCGTGGAGGAGAGTATCTAAGTTCCGAGTTGAGCACACACATGAAAGAGTGTGGAATAGTTTCACAACTCACGCCTGCCGGAACACCACAGAGTAATGGTGTGTCGGAATGTCATAATCGTACCTTATTGGATATGGTTCGATCTATGATGTCTCTGACTGACTTGCCTCTATCATTTTGGGGTTATGCACTGGAAACAGCTGCATTCACTTTAAATCGGGCACCATATAAATCCGTTGAAACGACACCGTATGAATTATGGTTTGGAAACAAACCTAAGCTGTCATTTCTTAAAGTTTGGGGATGCGATGTTTATGTGAAGAAACTTCAGCCAGATAAACTCGAACCCAAAGCGGAAAAATGCGTCTTCATAGGATAGCCTAAGGAAAATATTGGGTATACCTTCTATCACAGATCCGAGGGCAAGGTCTTTGTTGCCAAGAATGGATCCTTTCTTGAGAAGGATTTTCTCGCGAAAGGTGTGAGTAGTCGGAAGGTAGAACTCGAAGAGGTTATTGAACCTTCTCTTCATGGAATGGCGAGTGGCGCAACACCAGAAGTTGTTTCGGAGTTGACTTCACCTGATGAAGAGAGAGCTAATGATAATGATCATGAAAATCCGAAAGAGGACACTACCGAACCTCGCAGGTCAAGCAGGACACGTGCAGCACCTGAACTGTATGGCAATCCTGTTGTGAATTTCATGGTTGATGAAAATGTATGACCCTGCGACGTATGAAGAAGCGATGATGAGCCCGGATTCCAACAAATGGCTAGAAGCCATGAAATCCGAGATGGAATCCATGTACGAGAACCAAGTTTGGACCTTGGTGGACTTACCTCGCGATCGAAAGGCCATTGAGAATAAATGAATTTTCAAAAGAAAAACTGATGCTAATGGTAATGTGACCATCTATAAGGCTCGACTTGTCGCAAAGGGGTTTCGACAAATTCAAGGAATTGACTACGATGAGACATTCTCTCCCATAGCGATGCTTAAGTCAGTTAGGATTATGTTAGCAATTGCTGCATATTTCGATTATGAAATATGGTAGATGGATGTCAAAACTGCATTCCTCAATGGTAATATTGAAGAAGAGTTGTATATGATACAACCTAAGGGTTTTGTCGATCCTAAGGATGCTAATAAGGTATGCAAACTTCAGCGATCCATCTATGGACTGAAGCAAGCATCCCGAAGTTGGAATCTCCGCTTTGATGAGGTGATCAAAGAGTTTGGATTTGTCCAAACTTATGGAGAGGCTTGTATTTACAAGAAAGTGAGTGGGAGCAATGTGGCATTTCTAATATTATATGTGGATGACATATTATTGATTGGAATGCTTGGGCCTACTGAGTCCGACATGTAACATGTGTGTGATGGACTTTTTTTCGCCCGCGTCCGCTGTTTTCACCGTGGTAGCCGTGTATGGTCTTACTGCTGGGGCCCTAATGTCAACCTCTCTGGCATGTTCTGGCTTGTGGGTCCCTAATGTAGCCTTGTATGTTCTGTCTGGTGGGTCCCTGATGCGAGCCTCTCTGTACAAGTATTTAAACTTTTGTTTCGAACCCACCCGCAAAACAAACTAGGTCCGTGATGTCAGCCTCTCCGTAATGCGATATTGCTAGAAGAAAAAATGTAAACCCAAGATAAATTTGAACAAAATACCTTCAAATCAAATAAATGTAAACTGAGTGTGTTGCCACTACAACAAAGATATTTATAGAATAAATATCATTAAACTTTTACTAGTACTACAATTTATGTATTAGTCATCTTAAAAATATTTTGGGTGTCTATGTTTATCTCTTTTAAAATATAAAAGGGCACGCTCCTGGCATCTCAATGTATAAAATGCCACATAATGGAGTATTTTCTTAAAAACATGGGTAGGCAGAGTTTTTTTATTTTGAGAGGTGGGGGGCAATGCCCAAAAGGCCGAATTAAAAAGAGTTTGGCTATTCTACATATGCTGCTCCACGTGGGTTATACTCTGTAGGGCAGGCTCCATGGGCTTCATTCTCAAATTTTAGTGGGTTGTGCTCAGCAGTCCCCTGACCCCTAAAAGGCTGAATTAATATGTTCTCGGGTATGCTCCATGGGCTCCTTTCTCAAATTTCACTAGGTTGTGGTCAGCAGTCCCCTGACCCCGAAAAGAACGAATAAAAATGTTCTGGGCTAAAGAGGGGCCGAATGAGCTACTAGATTTCTTCTCCTGGTTAATAAAAATGGCATTGTGATGTGCTCGGCCGGATTAGAAACAAAGACCTCAGAGAGGTAGGGGGAAAAGCGATAATTCTTTTTGGCAGCTATTCATGTCAAAATTCAGTAGTACAGAATAAGGTAGAAAAATTATCAACAGATTCGAAGTTCATATTTAGGAGCACTTGACCAATTCAGCAGCATTTCAAAAGTGACCAATTCAGCAATATAGACAATGAAATACCATAGTAGTACAGAGAGAACCAGTTTTTGTTTCAGCTCCAAAAACCTTGTCGTGCGATCAGTTTTTCATTTTCACCAATAACACTCGACCATTAGAGCAAGCAAAACTGACGATCAAGTCTGCTTTGACTACCTTCTTCTCACATCAATGCCTGTGTGACCCCCATATGCAACCCAAAATGCCCAAGTCTCATCTAGACGGTGACACGGCCATGTACAAGGGCGACGAGCACGCATCCGTTTCACATTCAGCAACACATGACAGATTCAGTAGCAATTTAAAGTGACTGATTCAACGGTGGTAGAAAATGACCAAAAGAATTGATAGATTCAACAATGCCGACATTGAAATTCAATGGATGTACAACAATGTGGCAAAGCCAAGTTTCAAAAGGAAAGCGTGACCATGCATTTTCTCCACTCGATCTGAATAAGTCCAAGTACATAGGTATTACTGCAAAGTAGATTAGCAGCAGCTGAACTCCATACAAAATACTTAGTAAAAGTGTAGAACTTCAAGGTTACACTAAGCTAGGAACCACTACATGTCCCATCATACGTACTTGAAGAAACAAGAATGCTTCAGCGTGTCAAAGTGCTGGCCGGGTTGGGCCCTTGATTTCCTGCCTGGGACGCGTCTCTCATTTCATTGTCACCTGTCGGCCTCTAGGTCAGCAGCATACATGTAAAATTCATACGACAAACCAAGAAATTCGGGATCCTTTAATTTCAGCAATTCCAATTACTAAGGGAATCTGCCACCAACATAAACTAGCTAATTTGTACAACATTACATACACTCATAGTAGGATCATCACAAGAGGATTAAGATGTGCTATCTCACCGGTGAATCTTGTCCGGTGACAGGTTCAGTAGTATGACAGTTAAGACGCGGCTTGGACAGAAAAGACATGAGCACTTCCTGCGTGGCGTTGGCCGGTGACGGCCTAATCGTTGTCTCGGGTGACCTCTTTACTACAAACTGATTGAAACTAGCGAACAAGACCAACGACCAAAACCTCACCTCGTACCGCGGAGATTCACACGCCATCGACCTGACCGACCTGACGGACAGGAGAATGTCCGTGCTATGCCCGTCAATTTCGGCGACGAATAGTTTGCCCTCCTTCCCGATGCCGATGACCTTAGCTCTGAGCGAGCCCGGTGCACGAACCAGCACATACGGGTCCCATTTTTTGGGATTGTATCTGGGCACTGTCATCGAGTGGGAAAATATGAGGTGCTCGACGAACACTTTCTTGACGCTGGTGAACTCACATCCTGGCTCCATGCAGACACATCGGCGGTAGTTGCACGCGATCTTGTGGTCGTAGACGTCCTTTTAGGAGACCAAAGTCCAGCATATGTCGTTGGGGAATCTACTACCTTTTCCGCCAGCGACTTGGCGGTACATCTCCTTGGAGCATGCGGCCAGCCGGACGACGCTGGTAGTATCTAGACGCTTAGCTATTTCATTGAAGACATCGTCACTGACCTTCATCCAGACGTTGTTCATCTGGTTGTGCCTCGAATCCATAGCGATCATGTCAGAATGATTGGGGGCAAGGGCAGATCTATGTATGACTGTTGGGATTATTTGGAGGAGAGCGGTGGTGGCCTGGAAGGATCGATGTTGCAGGTGAGATGGCAAGAAAAATGTGTGAAGTGCGCACTAGAGCAGATCCAAATGTGGCCTCTCAGAGTTGGGAATGGCTCTTAAGGAGGGGGTTTTGCCGTGCTCCTATGGCTGTCTTCTGCCGGGCGTACTGCATCGAGCACGCCGACTAGAGTTATTGAGTAGGGAGTACTATAGGTACTCTAGACTGGCACGCTGCCATGGAGTGTTCTCTCATCACATCTCAGTTATTAGAACTGAGAGATGATTTATTTACTACTTTCATTTTTATACTACTCCCTCCAGTTTGTATTCTAGTGGCCTCAACTTTGTCTAGATTCACATCAGTTAGACAGAGTAGTTGTAAGTTGAGTCACTTACGTTTTTCGATACTTCATAGTACGTACCAAAATACCAAGATGCTGAACCTCATATGAACTTTCTAGAAAGGTACCCCTTTGCAAAGATTGGCAAGCCTGCTAAAATTGCTGACACTTCTAGAAAGGCAAGAACCCACGACCTAAATTGCATCATGCTTGGTGAAATAACGACAGGTTCCCAGTTCATATTCAACAGCATTTCAAAGTGACCGATTCAGCAATACAGTCTCTGAAATTCAATAGCAGGACAACAAGAATCAATTCTTGTTTCAACACGAAAAACCTTGGTGCGGGATCAGTCGCTTTTCTCCGAACACACTCGATCATCGGAGCAAGCAAAACTAACCATCAAGTCTGCTTTTATGTGCATACTTTCTACTCAAATCAATGACTATGTGACCCACAAATGCAAACCAAAATGCTCCAAGCCTCATCTAGATTGTGACAAGGCCATGTTTTAAAAGAACAGTAAGACCATTTACTGCCCTTGATCTAAAAAAGTATCAGTACGTCAGTATTAGTTCTACAAGATACTTTAGTACTATAATAAAAATGACAGAACATTTGACAAATTCACTACTATTTGAAAGATTTAGCAGCACTGAATAAAATAGAAAAATATCAATAGACTCCAAACACATAATTAGCGGTACTTGACAGATTCAACAACATTTCAAAATGACCGATTTAGCAGTACAGATAATGACTAAAAGTATTGACAGATTTAACAATGCAGACACTAAAATACAATAGATGTAGCAAGGCCATAATTCAAAAGGACAGAGAGAACATATTCTGGCCATGTTCCAAAAGAAGAGCAAGACCATCTACTAGTCTTGATCTAAAAAAGTACCAATACATCATTGTTAGTTCTAAAAAATACTTTAGTAATAGCAACACTAGAATGTTCGACAGATTCAGTGGCACTTGAAAGGTTCAATAGTACTGAATAAGACAGAAAAATATCATCATATTCCCAGTTCATAATAAGTGGCACTTGACAGATTTAGCACCATTTTAAAGTGACCAATTTAGTGGTACAGATAATGACCAAAGGAATTGACAGATTCAGCAATGCAGACATTGAAATTCGGTAGATGTAGCAAGGCCATGATTCAAAAGGAAAGAGAGACCTTATTCTGCACTAGATCCGTCGGTCTAAACAAGTACCAGTACATAGGTATTACTCCTACTATAAAATAGATTAGAAGTAGCAGAACTCCATACAAAATACTCAGAACTACCTTAAGCTAGGAACCACATGTCCCAAAATGGTAAGAAAAATCCGGTCGAGGAGTACATGTGTTCAAGTTAGGATCATCACAAGAAGATAAAGATGGGTTAATCGCTAAGAAATAGGGATATAGAAGTGGTACAAATGGGACAGGTGGGATCCTTAATTTTAGACCCCTAGACTAACTCTAAACTAAGTGGGAGAAGTGGGACAAGTAGGATTTAACAAATCTCAGTTATCCCGCTTATCCCACTTAGTTTAGAGTTAGTTTAGAAGTCTCCCACATATGCCACCTCTACATCTAGGGTAAAAATCTTGTCGATACGAAGCTTGTATTCCATGGTGAACTCCGTTAGTCGATTCCGATGACGAGCGACCTAGTTAGACCGACAAACCGACAAAGAGCAAGTGGCTTTATAATTCTCATAGAATACCTTCTCACACAAGCCATTTGGATGTGCAAGTCTCAACTTCACCATGAACTGCGGCGACACAAGCGTCGCCGGCCTGACGCACATGACAAATATCAAGATGACATCGTCACGCCCGTTGAATAGCATGTAGAACACCGTGTCATCAAACCCGGTTAGCCCGATATCTACATTTTGCAAGCCCGGTGCCGACACCGGCTTTGTGATGTACCTTCCTTTCCTACCATAGTGTAAAATGCGCAACCTCATGGCGTGGGCTTCTCTAAGGTGGGAGTGGAGCACAAACGGAATTGCGGTGAACTCGCAGCCAGGCACCACGCAGTTCCATTGGACTACATCAGCGAGCATTTAACATGAAGACATATTTGGCTGGACAACCCATACCAATTGGGTCTGTCACCAACATAAAGTAATTAATTAGTACGACATTACATATATTCATATTAGGATCATCAGAAGAAGATTTATATGTGTTAACTCACTCTTGGTTGATATTCTTCTAATCTCGGGGGAATTCCAATAACATCTTGAGAAGCTCGCAGGTAGCGCCTCGCTTTCGACAGGTACGACATGATCCCTTTTAGCACGACTTCAGCCAATGAAGGCCTGCTCGTCTGGTCAGATGTCGCTACCATTTCGAACGAATGGAGCTTATTCCATGACAGCAGCGACCATAACATCACCTTGTACCGCGGCAATTTGCATGCCGCCGACCTGATGTACCTGACAGATAGGAAGATGTCCATGGTGTACCCTCCAATTAGTGCGACAAACTCCATGCCCTCTTTCCTGATGCCGATGATCTCTGGTGCGTGCACCCGGTTAGTCGGGTACCAGTACTTGTTGGAGTAGGTCACTTGGGGAAAATAGTACATCTTATGGGCAAGTTTCAAGTGGTCAAAGAGCTCGTGCAAAGTCAATGGACGGTTGATGACCTTGCATCCTTGCTCCGTGCAGGCTGCGCATGGGGCGTAGCAGCACTGGATCTTGTGCTCGTAGACATCATTGTAGGAGACCAATGAACAACAACGGTCGGTGGGGCACCTGCTAACTTTTCCGCCAGCGACCTGGCGGTATAGCTCCTTGGAGCATGCGGCCAGCCTAACAGCGCTGATAGTGTCCAGACGCATAGTGATTTCGTTGAAGTCGTCATCGCTGACCTTGCTCCAGCCACAGTGCCACGGGTTGCACCTCGAATCCGCCATCCTGTCTGGATAGATTGGGGGCAAGGGTGGATCTATGTAGAGTTGTTGGTGGTTTTTGGAGGAGAGGGCTAGTGGCCTGGAGGGAGTGATGCAGCATGCAAGATGGGGAGTAAAATGTGTGAAGCACGCGCCAGAGATGCGGCCAGACGGCATCGGCGAGTGGGGATAAACTAAACGGACATGGGGAAGATAGGATGGCTCTTTGAAAGAGGTTTTTTCTTTTCTTCTGCTGTAAGAAGCGGCTGCATCGAGGATGCCGACTAGCATGAATGCATGTAAAATGTGCCCCTCTGCAATAAATTAAACATGTCACTTCCTAGCGCAGTACTTTCTCATCACGTCAGCTTCTATTTTCATACTAGTATTGGGGTATCACCTATGGTGGCAGAATTTGTCTATAAGCTGGGAGGTTTTAAGAAAAAACTTTCGATGCACCACTGAATTCCTGGTTAGTTTAAAAAGTATTTGGAAAACTTTAAGAGCAATCTATCTATCGTGCTTACTTGTAGTTAAAATTTGACACAGTCAGTGGGAGTACAGTTTCATCGAAGACCTCAAAAAAGAGAAAATTATATAGAAGTCCATAAACTTAGCACAGAGGGCCCTAAAGTTAAGCAAGGAAAAGCACTCAGGTCCTTCTCGAGCGAGAAATTGAGCCATACCCTTTGTACTACTGTATTTGCTTCAGACAAACACATAAAACGCTCCTCACATTTTCGAACCAGTGTGCTAGGGGTGTCCTTGGTGCTTCCTCTTCACAGGATGTGAAATGGAACAACAATGCAGGTGGACGCACATGGGCAGCGCCACGTTGTAGACGAGGGAGAGATCAGCGGGCCATCAGGGTGTGTGTGGATGGTAATGAAGCATGAAAGGAGAGAAAACACAATTTGTTTTGCGTGCATATATATAGTAAAGGTCCCGAAATTTTGACAATAGGTTCAACTTCTTGCTAAGATTCTACATCTTGACAACTTAACGAAATTATAATAGGTCAAACTTGAGATAGAAGTAAGCGTGATAGATAGCTCTTGGATTAGTTGTCTTGTCGAAGGTAGATGGTTGCATCTTCTTTTAGTAAACGATGTTCTAGGTGTGAGTTTCCAACTATTAGGAAAGAACATTCTCAATTTTCCCATGTTTTGCGAATTTTAAAACTTCCTAGCTGACTCTCCCGACTTGAATGAGACTCTATGCCAATTTATCGAAATTAGGTCAAATTTGAACTATAGGTAAATTATAGATTGCTTTGGAAGTTTTACGAAAAATCTTTTGGTGGTTTTCGATGTACTGAATTCCTGGTTAGAGCTTCAAAAGTTTGTTGGGACATTTTAAGAGGAATCTATCTATCACGCTTACTAGTAGTTAAAATTTGATATGGACGATGGGAGAAAGTATGATTTGAATCGAAGACCTAATAAAAATTACATAGAGGTCTATAAATTTAGCATAAAGGGCTCTAAAGTTAAGCAAGGAAAAGTAGTATGGTCCTTCTCCAGAGAGCAACTTAGCCATATACCCTTCGTACTAGTGTACTTGCTTTACACACACACAAAAAAACGCTCCTCACACTTTCGAACGAGCGTGCTGGGGGTGTGCTTGGTGCTTCCTCTTTGCAGGGTGTGAAATGGAACGACAAGGCAGGTCGACGCATGTGGGCAGCACCACATTGTGGATGATGGAGAGGTCAGCCGGTCGGGGTGTGTGTAGATGGTGATGAGGCACTACAAGAAAAGTTTCCTTCCACAACGAATTGGCCCGATGGTCGTCGTAGAAGGCGCGTCTTCCGTGATGGAATTCTTGGCTCGGCCGTGGCCACTGAAAAACTTTTTTTCCGGTTTCGTGGCCCTCTACTACGACGGATCTGCTAAAAACATGGAGGAAGCTCGCCCAGCACGTGGCAGAAGCAAGATTTCCGTTTCCTCACACGATGTTGACTCGCCGAAGTCTTTTGAGGCATGTGGGTATCGGACGTCAGTGTCTCTAGCGGACCATACTTTCGGTCGTGCCTCCCTGATTTTAACTCGATAACGTAGATCGAGGCGTCTGCCGTTTAGTCAGGCTGCTAGGTCCCACATGTCAACCTCTCATTAGAAGGATCGTGTGTATGATGGAATTTTTTCCTTCGCTCTAGCTACCCTGTTCCGAAGTTGACAACGCTACTTGATGCATATACCGTCTAATCAACCTCCTGGGACCCACATGTCATCCTCTCATTAGAAGAAACGTGTGTATGATGGAATTTTTTCCTTCACTGGAGCTACCCCGTTCCGAGTTGATAGCGTTGCTTTACACATCTACCATTTAACCAACCTCCTGAGCCCCACATGCCATCCTCTCATTAGAAGAAACGTGTGTATGATGGATTTTTTTCCTTGGCTCGTGCTACCCTATTCCAAACTTGATAGCGTTGTTCGATGCATCTACCGTTTAATCACGATGTTGGGCCCCACATGTCATCCTCTTATTAGAAGAAACATGTGTATGATGGATTTTTTCCCTTCGTTGGCGCTACCCCGTTCCGAGTTGATAGCGCTGCTCGACGCATCTACCGTTTAACCAACCTCGTGAGCCCCACATGTCATCCTGTCATTACAAGAAACGTGTGTATGATTATTATTTTTCCTTCGCTCGTGCTACCCTGTTCTGAACTTGATAGCGATGTTCAATGCATCTACCGTTTAATCACGCTACCAGGCCCCACATGTCATCTTCTCATTAGAAGAAACGTGTGTATGTATGATGGATTTTTTTCCTTCGCTGGCACTACCCCGTTCCGAGTTGATAGCGCTGCTTGACGCATCTACGGTTTAACCAACCTCCTGAGCCCAACATGTCATCCTCTCATTAGAAGAACTGTGTGTATGATGGACTTTTTTCCTTCGCTCGTGCTATCCTGTTCCGAACTTGATAGCGATGTTCGATGCATCTACCGTTTAATCACGCTGCTGGGCCCCACATGTCATCCTCTCATTAGAAGAAAGGTGTGTATGATGGATTTTTTACCCTCTGTGGCTCCTTCGTGTTTTGAGCTTGATAGCTTTGCTCTCTGCATCAGCCGTTTATTTAGGATGGTGGGTCCTTTATGTCAGCCTCACATTAGAAGAATCGTGGGCATCTCAATTTATTAAATGCCAGATAATGGAGTAGTTTCTTAAAAACATGGGTAGGCGGGTTTTTTGTTTTTGTTTTAAAGGGCAATTCCAAAAAGGCCGAATTAAACATTTTGGGCTATTTTCATCTACTATACTCAATGGGCTATACTCCATGCGCTATTCTCCATGGGCTCCTTGATAAATATTTAAATGGGTTGTCGTCAGCAAGTGCCCTGACCCCTACAAGGCCGAATGAAATTGTTCTGGGCTAAAGAGGGGTCGAATGGGCTAGATTTTACCTCCTCTTTATTAAAATTTGCATGGCTCGGCTAGATTCGGAACACATACCTCACTACAGGAGGGAAAAAGAAACGATACTTCTTTTTACATATTCGTGTAAAAATATCTAAAGAACAAGGGACACAGACCGCGTGCGCCAAAACTAGACAGCTATCCAATGACTTCACTTGGTACCCTCTCATTTCTATCCAAAACACATCCAACGGTTCCGATGACACATGGGCAAAAGCTCTAGTGCAAGCAGCCAATAGCAGCGACATATTTTTTTTTACAAATTCAGTAGCATTTGAAAGATCCAGTAGTACAGAATAAGACAGAAAAAATATCGACAGATTCCTAGTTCATATTCAGTAGCACTTGACCGATTCTGCAGTATTCCAAAGTGACTGTTTTAGCTATACAGACAATGAAACTCAATAGCAGTACAGAGAGAATCCGTTCATGTTTCAACTCTAAAAACCTTGTCGCACGATCAATTTGCCCTTTTCTCCAAACACACTCGATCATTGGAGCAAGCATAACTAACGATAAAGTATGCTTTTGTGTGCTTACCTCGTCTTCACATTAATACCAGTGTGACCCCCATATATATGCATCCCAAAATGCCCAAGCCTCATCTAGATTGTGACAAAGCCAAGTTTAAAAAGGAAAGCAAGACCATCTACTACACTTGATCTAAACAAGTACCAGTACATCAGTATTAGTTCTAGAAAATACCTTAGTAATAGTAACGACATAACACTTGACAGATGGAGTAGCATTTGAAGCTTGAGCAGTACAAAAGAAGACAGAAAAAATATCTACAGATTCCTAGTTCATATTCCGCACCACTTGACAGATTCAGCAGCATTTCAAAGTGACCGATTTAGTAGTACAGACAATGGCCAAAAGAAATGATAGATTCAGCAATGAAGACATTGAAATTCAATAGTTATAGCAAGGCCATGACTCATAAGGAAAGAGAGTCATATTCAGCACTCGATCGGTCGATCTGAACAAGTACCACTACATATGTATACTACAAAATAGATTAGCAGTAGCAAGTTAAGACCTCCATACAAAATACTCTGCATAACGCACCAGCGTGTCAAGTGCTGGCCGGGTAGCACTTTCTTTCCTGCCTGTTACCGTTTCCTTGTCACACCGTCGCTTGTGGGCCCACTATGTTAGTAGTGTACATTGGAAATAGGTATACATTACCGCAAACTTGTTCCACCTCTCCCCATACAAATTGAATATGTCACCAACATAAAGTAGTAATTAATTAGTACGATGTTACATATCTTAACATTGGGATCATCACAAAGAATATTTAGATGTTTTATCTTAGTTTGCAACTTGTTGATGCAATACTCCTAATCCACAAGGAATTCCGACGAACGGTTCAGAAGCTTCCAGGTAACACCGCGGCTGCGATAGGTACGACCTGAGCCCTTCCAGGGCGACTTCAGCCGACGATGGCCTGCTCGTCAGCTTAGATGTCACCACCATTTCGACCGCATGGAGCTCATGCCACAGAGACAGCGGCCAAAGCTTCACCTTGTACTGCGACGATTCGCACGCCCCTGAACTGACGAACCTGGGGGATATGACGATGTCCGTGGTGTGTTCATCAATTTGGGCGACAAACACAGTGCCCTCTTTCCTGATGTCGATGATATCTGCTCTCCACGATCCCCCTGTGGGCACCGGCTTAGAGGGCTCCCAGTGTTTATGGCTATACGGCATTATGAGCACAGTCCTTGAGTGGGAAACTCTGAGGTGGCGGACCACCTCTACTGACAAGGTGATGAACTCGCATCCAGGCTCCATGTAGACTTGATGGCCATGAAAGCACCAGATTATGTGGTCATAGATGTTGTTGTAGGGGATGAATGTCCCGCAGTGGTTGTTGGGGCATCTGCTACCTTTTCTGCCCACGACTTGGCGGTACAGCTCCTTGGAGCATGCGGCCAGCCAGGCGACACTGATAGTGTCCAGACACATAGCGATTTTGTTGAAAACATCATCATCGACCTTGCTCCAGACGCCATGCAGTGGGTTATGCGTCGATTGAGACATCAGGATGGATTGGGGGGAAGAGGTCGGACCATAGTATGACTATCGGGAGACTTTTGTAGAGGGGTGGCGTGTGGCCTGCAATATCCGATGAAGTAGGCGATATGGCGAGGAAAATGTGCGAAGCGTGAACTGGAGACGATCCCAAATGCGTGGCCAGGCGGCATTGGCGAGTGGGGATAAAAACAGCCGAGATGGGGTGGCTCTTTGAACGAGTTTTTTTGCAAGGCCTCTAGAGCTGCATCGAGGATGCCGATTAGCTTGGCTTGCATGCTGAAGTGCACTAAATTAACCATCTGAAATCCTAGCGCATTTTATAGCTAGGCCGGCACGCTGCCATGCCCTAAATTAATCATGTCACAACCTGGGCCATTACAGCTAGGCCAGCACACTGCCCTATACGCCGACTAGAGTTACTACTGCTGTCATGATTGACTAGATGATGTTTGTTTATGTTGCTAAAAGTATTATACTATAGGGCTGGACTATTAAGCAGCTCAATCCGTTAAGGCTCGGCTCGTTAAGGCTCATGCTCATTAAGGCTCAGATCATTAAACTCGTTAAGGTAAATGAGAAAAAGTAAAGCTCGGCTCGGTTCATTAGATGTTAACGAGCGCTCACAAGCTGCTCGTTATGAAAATGTATCAGCCTCAGACAGAGGCATACTGATAATTAAAAACGACAGTCGGCAGGGTTCGGTCAGTGCCGCGGTCAGCAAATCCAGATCGAGAAGATGGAGATGGGGTATGCAGTGGGAGATGACGAGTTGATAAGACACATGAGAAATATTCTGAATCGGTCGGGGGAGTCTAGGGTAAGGTTTTTGGTCGGTCGCTCTCACTCCTGGATTGATCAGTCTTACTCAATGGGCTAGATGTTTGCCTTAGATGGGCTGCCAGATTAGACATGTAGCAACATAAGTGGGACTTACCTTGGTTGTTACCGAGCTTAACGAGTAGCTCACGAACATCGTTAACTCAATCGTTTAGCTCATTAAGGATATCGAGCAAAAACTACAGCTCAGCTAAGATCGTTAAGGAAACGAGTCAATTTTGAACAAGCCGAGCAAACGAGTGCTCATTAAACTCATCGAGTTTCAAGTTTTATATCCAGCCCTAATACTTTGGAACATGAGGTAGTACAATACTAGAAGTAGTACACTAGATGTTTGTTTTGCAGTTTGGCTACAAACATAGTACAATAAATACCTCCACATTGGATCCTAGCACGATTAAGTACCACGGTGTTCCAACAGGATGCATGATAACGGAAGGTGTTTAAGCACCTCTTTATAGAATAGTTATAATTAGAAGCGAACAGTCACTACATTAGTACACCTATGATATAGTAAATTGTCCATCAAATGATGGGTGATAACCTGCAAATCCGATCACCTTCTCGCAGTTATCATGATCAAATACTATCACCTTAAAGGAAGTGGTGGAAAGCTTCTTGAATACCAGAAAGTATCCTACCTTCAAGTCATGTGCTTTGACAAAATCTAGCCATCCTTCGTCAAGGATTACCTTGCCATCTTGCTTCTTCAGCTCGACGTCCCAGCTGCAGGCTTTGCATATCTTCAGCTTGATGGCCTCTGGATACTCACCGCCAAATGTTAGCAAAAAGGAGTTGGGTATGCTCTGCACGTCTAACCCTCCCGGTATTAACAACATCTTGCAGAACTCGTCACACGTGTTCTCCACGTGGGTGTTCCTGGGTAGCCCCTCCATCTAGACTGCACAGGAATCTCTTGTCTTCTTCGATGATGTGTCTATCCAAGCACTTCTTTCCCGAACACTGCAAAAAAAATCCCATGGACAGATAATGTCTCTACCAGCTATCAATAATTGTGAAATAGTATAGTATTAGCTGATAGAGTACAATACAAGATCAGCTAAGAAACTAAAGTGGAGCAATTTTCTTATCGAAGTACACAAATTAAAGTCTTAACTCTAGCTAGCATGAACGCCGGTTATATTAGTACTACTTCCAAGGTCTAGGCATCACATTAGTGCAGTTCTTTATCGAGCAGTACAGATACCAAACACCCAGGAACAGACGAATGGACGAACATGATGAGCTCTATCTGCTATCGATGCTAGAGATGCATACATATACTCGAAATTTTGGCAAAAATCAGGGTAGGGTAGTAGTCGCCCTAAGTTTCCCAAATTAAAGGGACCTCCGCTCCTAAGACAAATCTAAAGCAAAACATACCGAGTGGCCTCCCAAATCATCATGAGCCATGGATCAATCAATACAAAATTTGAAATTACTATTACAGTTCACCGTAGATCTAGCCCCGGAACTATCTTGCATGCGTAAAACTAAACTATAGTCTACAGACGAGTTAAATGTACTAGATGAGAACTATACTCAACACCAACCCAATGTTAACCAAGCGCTAATAAAAGCTTAACCGCATCTCATCATCAAGATCAAGGGTTCCGGGGATTATGTACATACCACACTGCCACCGTGATGTCTAAGGGATGCGACGACTCTATAGATGAGGTTGCAGGGCCCGCTGCCCGCAGCCGACCCGCCTAAGACGAGTAAGTTGTGGCGGTGGTGGTCGTCAATCGAGGGAAGCGCAATGACGATTAAGGAGTGATGTGTGAGAGAGGGCTGGGGCGGGGGCTGAGGGAATAAATGCAGCGAGGTTACACGAATGTTGTGGACAAAGCAAACCTTGCCACTAATACAGTACTACTAATTGTCATGCAAAAATTAATTGCCTAGAAAATTGGGCACGGTAGCTTGAGTGCTTGAATAGGGAAACATCAAACACGTACTATGAAAGTATATTATTACGTACATGGTTCCTAGTACAAGAAATAGTGGAACTGGTGTTGCAAGTACTGATACTACAATACAGTATGAAAGTACTACATACATAGTACTGTACATTACATGGTGACAAGTACTAGCTACATAAATGATGTTGCGAGTGCTCATAATCAGCTTTTCAGTATTTTGGTCAAACTTCACATAGATCTAACGAGGCAGGATTGGCACGAACCACATTGGCGCCTCAAACATTTGCTCTCTATGTTCCGCTCCAGTGTAGTTAAGTGATGAACCTATGGCAACTCCCCCATTGACGTGCATGCGGCACCAATCTGGAACTAGCTATGGGCGATGTTGGCAGCACATGTGTGTAGCAAACATTCTCCTCTCGAACTAGCTATGGGCGATGTAGCAAACACACAGTCTCCTCTGAACACTGGCAGAGCTTCATCAACATCGGTAGCACCAGGTTTGGAGTTTGTAGGGGGATCGAGGATGAACGGATGGTTGATTCCCACAAACACTGACCTCCCTTCAAGATTATCCCTTCTAATCCAGTTCGGTGCTACAGGGTCATCCAAATTAAGGGCCCTCTGGAAAACATGGTGGCAGAGCGAGGGATAAGTGAGCAGTTCTCTACCATGCATGATACAGGATTACCATGGCTGTTGGTTCGAACACCCCTGATGTGAATCCACATGATATTCCAGCCAAGCTCTACTAAGTACCAGCTGCGTAATGCAATATCTTCAGCCTCGGCATCGTCACCGGCTTGGATGTTTGCAGGCTCTTCAATTACTAGAGCCTGTATGACATGTGGGCCTGTAAGTATACCTGTGTGTGCATTTCAGTTAGCAAAAGTATCACGAACAATGCAGTTGTAAGTAATTTATAAATTTTACTTTTAAATAATGGGACTCACTCTACTTGTTTGGTTTCCAGACAAGAACATCTCCTCGCGTTCTGTCACCTCGTATATGCGATCAATAGAACCATTGATTAGACACTTGGCAATGGCATCGACATACGTTGCTGGTGCAAGATAGTTGTTTTGGAGGATAATCTAGTCCCTGTCACAAGGAAAATCTATGGTAGCAATGAATTTGTCAAACACCGCCATCGTGTTGTAGTGCCATTGGTTGTCAAATCTGTATGGTTTCTTTGCTATTTGTATATTCTGCATCTCGATATACGCGTTCTTGTAGAGGTAAGTGCGTGGGGGGCCGGAGAAACACTAGTTACTCGATGGATAAATATCAACACACTGCACACCTGGCAGCTTGATACGTGCCATACTGTAGACGTTTTGGAGGTACCAGAGCCCCGTGTGCTTTGCAATCGCAATCCATTCTCCGTTGGCACCAACCCAGCGACCCTTGTTTTCAAATCCTTCATCATCCCATGTTCTGGGTATGTCATCATCAACTGGTACAAATGCTTCTACGATTGGATTGTCTAGTGGCATCAGCAACACGTCAATGCCCTGCAACAGATTTTCTTCATATATAGGGGCATGCAAGGTGTTTGACTAAGGGGGTAGTGCTAGCTAGCTTTGCGGAAAAACTACTATCTGAAAGATGCAGAAACATGTTGAATAAATCATAAATGCATGCAGACAAACACACCAAGGAATAAGGTCTTGTTTGCATTAAAGAAAAAGTATAGGAATAGTTAAGTTTCCTATGCTGGAACTCTTCAGAGGAATGGGCCAGAGGAAAAAATGCACGCAATTTTCCTATGACTGATTAACGAGATTAGGGGCCTCTTTCGATCAATGGTTTTTTAAAAAAATAGGAATAGGAAAAACACGGGATTGACATGGTAGGTACAGTAAATTCATATTAGGAATTAAAAACGCAAGGATTTTGTAACAGGTGTCTTTGGATGGTGAATAGGAAATAGACACAAGAGTTTTGCAGGAATATAGTGTAAGAGCATTAGACTTCTCAAAGGAGAAATAGAGTGAGATTGGAGCTCATGCTTAGATTCTTATGGAATGGAGGGCATAGGAACTAAGAAGTGACTCCATAGGAATTTGATATCTTCCAAAATCGTATGGGTTAGAATCCTCCAAAACTCATATGAAATTCTTCATATCTAACTTCGACCTCATTTTCAAATTCCTACGTGCATAAAGAACAAGAATGAGGTCCCAAGAGACACAATAACATCATAAATATACTCTCCCGTAAGGTTTGACTTTGATTTTACCATGTTTTAAAGTAATCCTATGTTTTGGTATTCATGTAAACCAAAGAGCCAACTTTTTACAGAAATCTTGTGTTTGTAAAACACATGAAACTTAAAATATAACGCCAGCCTTGATTAGCCAATACACCTTCCGTTACAGGTATCAACAATCCTGGTCATTCTTGTGTTTTTAGATTAGTATGTTTGGAGGAGAGGGGGGACACTGAAGCAAAAGTCTTGGGCCTCTTTCATTCGCAGGATTGAGACCACAAGAATTTCACAGGTTTGCTGGTGAAAAACAGGCGATTATAAAACGTAGGAAAACTACCTAGGTGATTGGCACGATGAGAGTTGAGCCTCAAGTAGATGTTCCAATTCCTATGAGATTTAAGCATGGGTGAGGGTTGCAATTCAAAAGAATTTGTGTACCACGATTCCTTTGATCCAAATTCAATCCATAAGAAAGAATCTAAGGATTAGAGTCCTACAAAAATCATGCAAAACTGATTTTTAACTGCTCGTCACGGTCTAGTGGCCATGTCTGTGGGTCAGAGTGAAGTAGGAAGGGCAAACCAAACGGGAGACCAGGATCTTCCGCAATCCCTCGACACATGCCAATCATGCCGTGAGCCAGGAGAGCGGTGCTCAGAAGAACGGCGCGACCCGTGATGTTGCCAAATCCGATTGCCTGGCTGTAGCGCTCAGATATCTTATGCTTCATTGCTCCAGATGTCGTTCCAGGGAAGAGTACTGAGGAAGATTAATCAGGATGGGTTGGCGGTTTCTACTTTCTGCAAGGGTGGAGAGGGGCTAAGATGGTGCACAAGCGGCCGAAGCGACAGAGGAAGGCGATGAGGGGCGCGGGGCGGTTCTCCTCCGGTTGTCGGATGGACTACTTCGACCGGGTATATTAGGGCAAAACTAACGCGGGATATTAATATAGACGCTTATGCAAAAAAGGAATAATAACAGAAAATTAGATATAGTAGTATTTCTTAAACGCTCCATCCCGCAACGCTGGCCCCTAGTTTGAGGCGCTACTTTTTTTCCGTTAGGTAGCTAGGGACAGCAAATCACACCCTGCCGAAGAAAAAAATTCGAAATGTCCTCAAATTTGCTTCGCGTGTGGGGATGGTGATGCCGCACTGAAGGAGAGAGCAAACACAATTTTTTTTGAATGCATATATACTACTCCCTCCGATCCATATAATGTTCTCAGATTTATCTAGATTAGAATGTATATAGTCATGTTTTCGTGCTAGATTTATCTAATGATTGGAAACTCTGAGTGGCAACATTATTACCATGGCATGATTCACCCATTTACTCCTAAATATGTAACATCACGGATGATGGGAGTACAATTTACATCAAGGACCTAAAAATGGATAAAATTATATAGAGGTCCTTACATTTAGCACGAAGCACCCTAAACATAAGCAAGGGAAATAGTCGGGTCTAGCTCCTTCTCGAGAGAGCAGAGCCATACTCTTCATACTACTTCCTCTTTGTTTGTTTTCAAAATATATGGCCAAATTTGATGGCATGAAAATTCCTGGACATGGGATCATCATTAGCATAAATATGATGTAGATATGGCCATGATCTTGGTCGTTCGGCTTGAAATCCAAGAATGTTCATACTAATCGGCAAATAATTAAATTAAATACGTTTAAATTTTACCACTTTCTTTTAGGTTGGAATTTTACACGTAAGGACGTAGGGATTACATTTTGAATCAAGGACCTAAAAAGGTAAAATTTTATCGAGCTCCATACATTTAGCACGAAGCACCCTGAAACTAAGCAGGGAAAACAGTCATGTTTTCTCCTTCTCAAGAGAAAAGCGGATCGAGACATACTCTTTATACTACTTCCTCTTCGTTTGTTTTCAAAATATGGCCAAATTTGGCAACTTGCAAATTCTTGGATAGGGGATCATGAATCATCAACATAAAGTATGATGTAGATATGGCCATGAGGCCCATGACCTTGCTCGTTCTTCTTGAAATCCAAGAATGTTCATACTTATCGACAACTAATAATCTTAAATACGCTTAAATTTTTATAGTTGCTTTTAGGTTTGAATTTTACACGTACGGATGGTGGGAGTACATTTTCCATCAAGGACCTAAAAAATGTAATATTACATCGAGGTTCATACATTTAGCATGAAGCACCCTAAAAATAATCAGGGAAAACAGTAATGTTTTTCTCCTTCTCGAGAGAAAAGATGATCGAGCCATACTATTCATACTACTTCCTCTTCATTTGTTTTCAAAATATGGCCAAATTTGGCCGCATGCAAATTCTTGGATATGAGATCAGGAACCGTCAGCATAAAGTATGATGTAGATATGTCTAGGACCTTGGTCGTTCGTCTTGAAATCCAAGAATGTTCATACTCATCGATAACTGATAATCTTAAATACATTTAAATTTTATGACTTGCTTTTAGGTTCTAATTTTACACGTACGGATGGTGGGAGTACATTTTACACCAAGGACCTAAAAATGGTAAAAATACATCGAGGTCCATACATTTAGCACGAAGCGCCCTAAAATTAAGCAGGGAAAATAGTTATGTTTTTCTCCTTCTCGTGAGAGAAGCTGATCGAGTCATACTCTTCATACTACTGCCTCTTTATTTGTTTTCAAAATATGTCCAAATTTGGGGTCATGCAAATTCTTGGATATGGGATCACGAATCATCGACATAAAGTATGATGTAGATATGGCCATGACCTTGGTCGTTCGTCTTGAAATCCAAGAATATTCATACTCATCGACATATAATAATCTTAGACATGTTTAAATTTTACAACTTGCTTTTTAGGGTCGAATTTTACATGGACATTTGGAGTACATTTTGCATCAAGGACCTAAACAAGGTAAAATTATATCGAGGTCCATACATTTAGCACAAAGCACCCTAAAATTAAGCAGGCAAAACCATCATGTTTTGCTCCTTTTAGAGAGAGAAGCTGACCGAGCCATGCATACTCTTCATACTACTTCCTGTTTGTTTGTTTTCAAAATATGTCCAAATTTGGTGGCATGAAAATTCTTCACTATGGGATCATGAATCATAAGTATATAAAGTATGATGTAAATATGTATGACCATGGTCTTTCGGCTTGAAATGCAAGAATTTTCATATTCATTGACAACTAATAAGCTTAATTACGTGTAAATTTTACCACTTGCTTTTATGTTCAAATTTTACACGGACAGTGGGAGTATATTTTACAGTAAGGACCTAAAAAAGGTAAAATTACATCGAGATCTATACATTTAATTACCACGGAGCATCCTAAAATGAAGAAGGGAAAACTGTCGGGTTCAGCTCCTTCTCAAGATAGCAGCTGGTCGAGCCATACTCTTCGTACTACTTCCCTCTTCGTTTGTTTTCAAAATATGGCCAATTTGGCGGCATGAAATTCTTGGATATGGGATCATGAATCATCGATGTAAAGTATAATGTAGATATGGCCATGACCTTGGCCGTTCGGCTCGAAATCTAAGAATGTTCATACTCATTCACAACTAACCTTAAATTCGTTTAACTTTTACCACTAACTTGTAGGTTTGAATTTTACACGGACGATAGGAGTACATTTTACATCAAGAACCTAAAAAGGGGAAATTACATCGAGGTCCATTCATTTAGCATGAAGTACCCTAAAATTAAGCAAATAAAACAGTTTGTTTCGGCTCCTTCTCGAGAGAACAGTTGATCGAGCCATACTCTTCATAGTACTTCTTACTCTTTGTTTGTTTTCATCAAGGACCTAAAAGGGGAAAATTACATCGAGGTACAAAAGTTTAGCACGAAGTACACCTTAAAATTAAGAAAAGGAAAATAGTCAGGTTCGGCTCCTTCTCGAGAAAAAACCAGACCAAGCCATACTCTTCGTAGTACTACTTCCTCTTCATTTGTTTTTAAAATACATGGCCAAATTTTGCGTCATGCAAATTCTTTGATATGGGATCATGAATCATCAGCATAAAGTATGATGTACATATGGGATCAAGAATGTTCACTCATTGACAACTAATAAGCTTAAATACGTTTAAATTTTACCACTTGCTTTTGTGTTCGAATTTTATAGGGACAATGGGAGTACATTTTACAGCAAGGACCTAAAAAGGGGTAAAATTACATCGAGGTCCATACATTTATCACGAAGTACCCTAACATTAAGCAGGGAAAACGGTCATGTTTGGGTCCTTCTCGAGAGAGAAGTTCATCGAGCCATACTCGTCATACTACTTTCTCTTTGTTTGTTTTCAAAATATATGGCCAAAGTTAGCAGCATGAAAATTCGTGGACATGGGATCATCATCAGCATAAAGTATGATGTAGATATGGCCATGACCTTGGTCGTTCGGCTTGAAATCCAAGAACGTGCATACTCATCGACAACTAATAATCTTAAATACTTTTAAATGTTACCACTTGCTTTTAGGATTGAATTTTACAAGGCAGTGCGAGTACATTTTACATCAAGGACCTAAAAAGGTAAAATTACATCGACGTCTATACATTTATGTCTGAAAACTTGTCTTGTGGTATTCAGATCCATATCCTTCAGTGTTTCTTTATGTAAAAGAACAATCTTGTCATCACTCGAAAAATTGAGAATTAAATGTTCTTTCGTGATAGTTGGAAACTAACACCGATGACATTGTTTACTACATGAAGATGCACCCATCTACCTTTGGAAATACATTTAATTCAATAGAAATCTATCGCGCTTACTTGTAGCTCAAGTTTGACCTAATTTCATTAAATTGTCAAGATGCAAAATCTTAGCAAGAAGTTGAACCTATCGTCAAAACTCTCAGTGTTTTATGATATATTAATTGTGACCCCTTGATGGGTACCTCCAAAAGATTTTTTGTAAAACTTTCAAAGCAACCTACAATTTACTTGTAGTTTCAAATTTGACCTAATTTCGATAAATCAACATAAAGTCATTCGGTCAAATAGGCAGAGTTAGCTAGTAAGTTTGAAAACTCATAAATAAAACATGGGAATCGTTGGTACAACATGTTGGTAAACTTGGCTTCTGGCATTCAGATCCAATATTCTTCGGACATTCCTAAACGGAAAAGCACAACCTCGCTTGTCATCCACAGGAAAAATTGAGAATAATTGAATGTTCTTTCTTGATATAGTTGGAAAATCACACCGACGACACTGTTTGGATTTGCCGGGCTTGATCCAACGGTCAATGTTCAAAGTTATCCGTACACTATATAGTGGTATGATATGGTATTGCAAGAGATAAGAATAGATAAAGATAAGATAAGAAGTACTGTGAATGGCCGATCTTTTGAGTAACCTTCCCTCCCGATGTGTGGGAAGCAAGTGAAAATTTCAAAAATAGGGAAAGTTTGAAATTTGTTTGCTGCCAAGGACCAAAGTGGTTTCCTTCCTATGTACTCCTCGTCCCTACTCCATGCCAACGCGGCTGCCGAACACGCTAGAGACACAGAGCTGCCGTACCAAGGCACATGTGCGTAGCACCACTGTTGTGACCTCGGATCGTTAAGGATCCTATGTCCCTGTGATTAACATGCTAGTCCCTGGATCAATAGCTAGCACTTCACAGTCGATGAATATCATGTAAAACACAAGTTATTATTACACGAATAATCCAGAGTATTCTTATTACAACTTGCATAGCTTATAGCTAGCTCGAATAAAACAGCGGAAACTAAGTAAATCTTGAGTCCATCAACGCCTCAAGCTAGTTGTGTGAAGACCCGCGATCCCTACGCACCTTTCAGTCTTCGGATTCTTCACATAAGATGTGCAGCCAACAAGTTGGGTCAATACTTTGAATGTATTGGAAAATTACACCTAGGAAAGAATAAGACTATCTCTACATGCAAGGCTAAGTGTAGGCTTTGGGGTTCTTTTGCATAAGGCCAATTTTCTCTAAGTAAAAAGAAAAGAGGAAGAGTTTACCCTACTTTGTAAACATTGATAAGTAGTATAGGGTCGAGTGGAACACGAGGATATTACTCACCAAGTGTCCAATTAACCTAGCACTTGGATATTACGCACCAAGTCCCCAAAATCCCACCCAATGGCGATATTACTCACGCCTTGGGGTTTATAAAACTTTAAGTTCGGAAAAGAGAGAGGAAGATCTTTTAGAGGCTCCATCCTTCAGATGCTCAAAGTGTTCTTTTCTGTGAACTCGGCCAATCGATCAGATTGCAATACTCTCGAGAGGTTGTGCACTTTCCCCATAATCCACGATCAAGTCCTTTTACAGACAAGACCATGGCGAAGCCTTCCCTTAGTAGCCCCTCTACCAGCTGGATCCAACCGTGCCAAGAACCTCCAAATGTTGGTACCCCGGTGAGGTTTCCCACTAAGTACTAAGCCAAGACAGAGCCCATATGTATTGTGGTTGCATTGGAAGCTTCTGAATTCTGAAACATGGCAGACTTCTTTCATTCTTGGGCGACCATCCTCCACCAAATATCCACTCGTTGACCCGACAACCATTCTGCCCAGAAGAAAACTTAGTTTTATTTTGATGGGGGTTTTGATAAGAAAAGTTTGGTCGAGAGAGCTCTCATACTTAGAAAATTTTGAGTCTTTCGAACCCCCCAACGGTACTTGTATATATATATATATAGCATAGCAAGCAAAACTTAGCAAAACAGGGAAAACATATTAGGATGGAAATTCCTAAGTATGAAGCTACTCATGGCATACTACAAAACCGCACTTGCAAAAAAGTACTAAGGAAATCTACTAAAGACCTACACATGCATACTACAAGATTTGAAGAGTAAAACATGCATAGTCAAAAACTGGGATATAATATGTACAAGTGGTGTAACTTGCCTTGATCCGAGCAGCAATCTACACAACAATACTCCTCAGCACACTCCGAACAATCTAACGAAACACAAACATAGATGCAATCACAACTTGCACAAAACAATCAAGGTAATTATGCATGCATGCAACATGGTAATATGCAAGGATGGGTTCAATTTCGACCAAGGGTTTTATTCAGGGGTGTTGTTGAGTTGGGGATGTCATTAATATCGATTTCCCACAGATTTTAAGTATTTTGGATTAATACTTAATTAAATATGCTCATAAATAGATCTACACTTCCGATCTACCTCGAAACAGATCTAAACACTCTAAGCATGATACATCAATTTTCCACAGAAGATCTCGTAGATACGAAGCCAACGCAACAGGAATCAACTAAAACGGAGTTACGGTTATTTTTCTAGAATTAAAATACTCCAATCTAGACTTTAGATCCTACTACAAGATTACTGCAGTAAACCAGCAATATAGTTGCAGATCTGTGTTCTACTCAACTTTGCGAATCCAATGGTATATTATATGCAATTTTTGGATAAGTATTTGATTTACTATGAATTAAACGAGATTGAATCGATTCCTGTCTATTTTAAAAAAACAGAACGGACGGGCAGCTACGCGGCGACAAGTGGCGGCTCGGAATTGGGCCAGCGGGGCACACGGCTCTGACGTGGAGGTGACGTGGGCACATGCCGCATGGTGCGATGCTATTTGTCAGTACCAGTTCGGTAAGACTGATCTAATCTGGGTCGTCCCTATGTGATCTAACATACAGAGGGGAAAGCGGTGGCTTACCTGAGACAGCGACGGTGGCGTGCTCGACGGTGACGGTGAACGGCGGTGGCGCGTCGGTGGTGGTCGGTGGTGGCGGTCCGGTGGTTCCTCGGCATGACGGAGTGGTGGACAGCATGCGGCTCCTCCTCGTGAATCCGTTCCCGAGATCGGCGTAGAGCACCTTCTCCTCGGTTGATGGCTAACGGCGACTAGTCTTCGCGGATTCCGGTGAGACCCCGGCGAGAAATTGCGGAGGCTGTGGTGTTCTACAAAGAGGAAAAGAGGTGTGAGACAAACTGGTACTGCAAGGGGAAGAAAGGAGCAGCGGAGGTCTTCGGAAAAATCACCGTCGGGTCGGTGGCGAGCTCGCGAGTGGCAGCCCGGTGGCGGTACAACAAACAAAAATCAAGGGTTTTGGGGCCGCCAGGCGCAGGTTTAAATAGTCCAGAGGACTTGGGGTTGGATTCGTGGAGCTCTTCTCCGATTCGGCCGGAGTTGGTTCCTGGCGCGGAGGCGGGTTGGAGCCCGCCCCGATCTCCTCGGAGAAGATGACGCGGTGGGTCCCGCCTATCAGCGGCTAAGGGTGTGGGCAGATGGTGTTGGGCCGGCCCACGTGCTACGTGCTGCTCGCTCTGCCAGGCGCGGCGGTAGTTAGGCCACGGGCTGGTCTAGCCGACCCGCTAGGCTAGATCCCCTTTTTTTAAATATTCTTTTTATTTTCTGTTTCACTATTTGTCTTATAACTTTTGCAAACGGACTCCAAATTTAATAAAATTTGTCTCTAAAATTTTGTAAAAAGAAGGAGATTACTATGGGGTTATAAAATAACTTTTTCAAGGGTTTAGGAGCTTAGTTTTGTTTAACCCCTTTTTGTCTTTATACGACTATAGTGTGTAGGGAAAGTATTTGATGCGGCTTTTATTGTGTGATGCCATGATGCATGCTTCTAGTAACATCTGCAATCGTAAAATTTTGGATGTTACAAACCTACCCCCCTTAAGAAGAATCTTGTCCCCGAGATTCAGGTTGGTTAGCAAATAGGTGTGGGTGTTCTTTCTTCAGGTCTTCTTCACGTTCCCACGTGGCCTCTTCCTCGGAATGGTGATTCCATTGAACTTTGCAAAACCTGATAGTCTTGGTACGAGTAATCCTCTCAGCTGTTTCCAGAATCCTGGTGGGTTTTTCCTCATAGGTGAGATCGTTTTCCAGTTGAACCTCATCGAAAGGAACCGTATCCTTTAGCGGTGTTTCAGCCATTTCCGGGTGACACTTCTTTAGTTGTGACAGATGGAATACATCATGAATAGTAAACACTTCGGGCAATTCCAACTGATAGGCAACCTCCCCTCTACGAGCCAAAATCTTATAGGGACCTATGAATCGAGGTGCCAAATTACCCTTGATTCCAAATCTCTTAACTCCTCGTAGTGGTGAAACTCGGAGATATGCACGGTCTCCCACTTCATAAGTTACATCCCTGCGCTTGGAATTAGCATAACTCTTTTGCCTGGATTGGGCTACTTTTAACCTGTCTTGATTCTGTCTTACTTTTTCTTCGGCATCCTTGATCAACTCAGGTCCAAACAAACTACGTTCTCTAACTCCATTCCATAGCAGCGGAGTTCTACACTTTCTGCCATATAGAACTTCAAATGGATCCATCTTGATACTAGTTTGGTAACTGTTATTGTATGAGAATTCCGCATATGGCAAGTTGTCATCCCAACTAGACCCATAGTATAGTGCACAGGCTCTTAACATGTCCTCCAAAATCTGATGAACTCTTTCTGTTTGGCCATCTGTTTGCGGGTGGAAAGCAGTACTAAACTCCATTCATGTCCCTAGAGACTCGTGTAGCTATCGCCAAAACTTCGAGGTGAATTGGGTACCTCTATCAGAGACAATCCCCTTGGGTACACCATGAAGACTTACGATCCTTGACATATAAATCTTGGCAAGTTTAGCACTTGTATAGGTGGTCTTTACGGGAATAAAGTAGGCCACCTTTCTGAAGTGATCGACCACTACCCAGATAGAATCATACCTAGAACGAGTCCGGGGTAGTCCTGTGATAAAATCCATGCCTATCTTGTCCCACTTCCAATCGGGCACAGGTAATGGCTGTAGTAGCCCTGCTAGTTTTTGATGTTCGGCCTTGACTCTGTTGCACACGTCACACAAAGAGATGTACTCAGCAATTTCTCTTTTCAAGTTATTCCACCAGAATTTATCCTTCACATCCATGTACATCTTTGTATTACCGAGATGAATTGAGTAAGGCGAATCGTGAGCTTCCTGAAGAATTAACTTCCTGATATCAGGATCATCAGGAACGCACAACCGCTTCTCATACAAAAGTGTCCCTTGTTCATCCGTATGAAACCCTTTTGCTTTACCCTTGCTTATATTAACTTTTATTTCTTCCAACTCTTTGTCCCCCTTCTGGGCCTCTTTGATTTGGTCCAGAAGCGTCGGCACTATCTCTATAGTTGCTAAGTATCCTTCCGGAACTATTTCCAACCTGAGATCCTTGAACTGTTCGCACAAATCCTTTGATAGTTCTCCCACGGTAAGTCCATTTACATAGACTTTCCGTCTTAAGGCGTCAGCCACAACATTGGCCTTTCTAGGATGGTACTACAGGTCCAAGTCATAGTACTTGATGAGTTCAAGCCATCTCCTTTGCCTCATATTTAACTCCTTTTGAGTGAAGATATATTTAAGACTCTTGTGATCCGTCAACACATCGCAATGCTTGCCCATGAGGTAATGTCTCCATACCTTGAGTGCATGCACAACTGACGCTAGTTCCAAGTCGTGTGTGGGGTAGTTAATATCATGGTTCTTAAGTTGCCGAGAGGCGTATGACACTACTTTTCCATCCTGCATCAGTACACTACCAAGTCCTTGTCGAGAAGCGTCGCAATAGACTTGGAAATCTTTTTGGATGTCAGGGAGACACAAAACTGGTGTTGTTACTAGGCGCTTCTTCAATTCTTGAAAACTCGCTTCACATGCCTCGGTCCATTGGAACTTCTTTTCTTTCTTCAACAATTCTATCATAGGCTTTGCTATCTTGGAAAAGTTTTCAATGAACCTTCGGTAATATCCTGCAAGGCCCAAGAAACTCCTGATATCACCCACATTCTTAGGTGACTCCCATTCTATCATGGAAGCTACCTTACTTGGGTCCACGACAACTCCTTTAGCTGACACAATATGACCAAGGAATCCCACTTCTTTTAACCAGAACTCACATTTGCTAAACTTGGCATACAACTTGTGTTCCCTTAACTTTTCCATAATTAGGGGCATATGCCTCTCATGTTCCTTCTCATCCTTGGAACATATGAGTATGTCATCAATGAATACCTCAATAAACTTATCCAAGTACTCCATGAACACCTTGTTCATCATAGTCATGAAGTATGTTGGGGCATTGGTTAGGCCAAAAGACATCACGGTGTACTCATACAATCCGTATCTTGTGGTGAAGGCTGTCTTGGATACATCCTGTTCTCGGATCTTTAACTGTAAATAACCTGATCGGAGATCAATCTTAGAGAACACACTAGCTCCCTTTAATTGATCGAACAGATCATTGATATTGGGTAGAGGGTACTTGTTCTTGATTGTCGCTTCATTCAACGACCGGTAGTCCACGACTAGTCTCTTGGTTTTATCCTTCTTCTCCATGAATAAGACATGCGCTCCCCAAGATGACGCACTTGGTTGAATGAAGACTTTGTCCAATTGCTCTCTAAGCTGTTTCTTAAGTTCCTTCAACTCATCAACATCCATCTTGTACGGTCTCTTTGCTATCGGTCCCGTTCCAGGCATTAAGTCAATAGAAACTCGATGTCTCGGTCAGGAGGCATCCCTGGTAACTCTTCCGGAAAGACATCTAGATACTCCTTCACAATTGGCACATCCTCCAAGCTAACCCCCTTAAGAGAGTTCACCATACTTCCTTTGAGTGCAAAGGCCGATTTAAAGCAGATCCTTTTCTTATCTAGAGTTGTGAGCACGACAGTCCTTTTGGCACAATCTATGACTCCCTCATATTCGGTCATCCAATTCATGCCCAAAATTATGTCTAAGCCTTGTGACTCCAGAACAACTAGACTTGTGGGAAAGATGTGTGCCCCAATCTTTAGTTCTAACCCACGGCATCCAGAGTTTACCACTATTTCTCCCCCAGGAGAACTTACCCTTAGGGGAGTACTAATAGTCTCCGTAGGTATCTTGCCTCTATCCACAAATACCCTTGATATGAATGAATGCGATGCACCAGTATAAAAAAGAACAACTGTGGGGGTGGAATTAAGCTTGAACTTACCAATCACGGAGTCAGATGCCTCACGAGCATCCTCCACGGGGACATGATTCACCGTGGCTTTGACGAATGGATTCGGCTTCTTCCCATTTCCATTCCCATTACCATGGTTCTGTCCATTTCCGTTCCCATTGCCATTCCCATTCTTCATCTTTTCGGGGCAAGTAGTTGCATAATGCCTTGTCTTGTTACACTTGAAGCATGTCACTTCACTCAGATCCTTCCCATTGCCATTTCCATTGCGGTGTTTATGGTCATTGTGGTTATGTCCTCCATGACGATGACCATTGTGGTTGTGGCCATTATGGTTGTGGGGTGGTGGTGCCAAAGTGCGTTGCTTCTAATATGGGGCTGAGTTGTGCTTGTGTGAGGTGGACTTTCTCTTGCGGTTCTCTATACTCCTTTCCTTTGCTTCAACCACAACTGCCATGTCCAGAAGTTCTTGATAGTTATCAAACTTCAGAGCCACAAGCTGAATGGATATCTCATCATTAAGTCCCCTTAGGAACTCTTCCTGCCTCTTGGCATCTGTGGAAACATCATCAGGTGCATAACGTTCCAGCTTGTTGAAAAGGTCCCCATACTCGGAGACGGAGCGGTTGATACGTCCAAAACGTATCTACTTTCCCGAACACTTTTGCTATTGTTTCTCCTCTATACTTGTGTGATTTGGATACAACTAATGCGGACTGACGCTGTTTTCGGCAGAATTGCCTTGGTGTCTACTTTTTGTGCACAGAATCAACTATCAGGAAAAATCCCGGAAAATATGCCAAAATCCTATTTCACACGATGACTCCAGGAGCCAGAATACGAGACAGAGAAGATCCAGGGGTGGCCACACCACCTGGTGGCGCGGGCTAGGCCAGGCCGCGCCAGGGGGTGGTGTGGCCCCCCCAGGCACCCCCTCGGCCTCTCTCTTCACCTATAAGGAGCCTTCTAACCTAAAAACTTCAGGGGGTTCGACGTTTTTTCCAGAAGGAGTTCCGCTCTGCCGCCACCACCAGATTCCAAGAAATAGCACCAGAAACTCTGTTCTAGCACCCTGCCGGGACGGGGAATTGGAGGCGATCATCGCCATCATCATCACCATCGCTTCTCCATCGACCATCCATGTTTCCCCCATCTATGAGTGAGTAATCCCCCGCTGTAGGCTATGAGGATGGTAAGGATTGGATGAGATCGTTCATGTAATGACATCAGATTGTTAGGGCATGGTGCCTAGTATCTTTTATTAGTTCTTTATGACTTTGTTGCGACTTGTTGTGCTTAATGCTTGTCACTAGGGCCCGAGTGCCATGATTTCAGATCTGAACATGTTATTGATTCATTATGATAGTATTGTTTATGTTCTTATCTGCAAGTTGTATACACACGTTATTGTCCGGAACCAATGGCCCCGAAGTGACAAAAATCGGGATAATCGGAGGGAATGGCTTTGATGTGAGGATCACATGTATTCACGGAGTGTTAATGCGTTGCTCCGGTGCTCTATTAAAAGGAGCACATTAATTGCCAGTAGTTCCCTTGAGGCCCCGCTACAAACGGGCTGGCAGGACAAAAGATGTTGTGCAAGTTCTCATTGCGAGCACGTATGACTATACATGGAACACATGCCTAGGATTATCTAGTACTTGGATGCTTTATCTTATTTATCTGCAATTTCCCTATGTTAAGATTGCTATGTGAATTGTCTTGTCCATGCAACGCCCATCCATCCCTATGCCTACCGCACTCGAATCCCACTATTTACTGCTATTGTCACTATTGTCTTTACTTTACTACTTCTGCTACTTTACTATTCCTACTACAAAACTGTTGCTACTGATAAACTATTGTGAGCAAGATTGTTTCCAGGTGCAGCTGAATTGACAACTCAGTTGTTAAGGCTTATAAATATTCTTTGCCTCCCCTTGTGTCAAATTAGTAAATTGGGTTTCACTTCCCTCGAAAATACTGCGATACACCCCCTATACTTGTGGGTCATCAAGACTATTTTCTGGCGCCGTTGCCAGGGAGCATAACTTTATTTATCAAGTTCACTTGGATTCTCTATTGTTCATTGCTATCCATCCATCATGGGTAAGTATCGTGATGGCAAGGTTCCTATTTTACCATCCACTACAAGAAGAGGTATGGTTCTGAACACCTCTATTGCTCTTGATTCACCGTCTGTTATGAGTAAGTTCCTTACACCACCACATACACATGCTACACACACTGCTACTACTGCTGAATCTGAAACTTCTGATGCTTATGATGCTACTTCTGATGTGCTTGATAAGAGTGGTTCATTAGGTCATTTCCTAGATGCTACGATTGCTAGAACTATAGATGGAAATACCGAAACTCCTAATGAAGACACTACCACACCTGTTAGTTCACTTGAGTCTAGTGAAAGTTATGATATTGAAGATGGTTATGTTGAGATGACCGATGAATTTATTAAAGAATGTAAGAACACCCATGATAGGAGCGCTGCTAAGAGTCTCCTTGAGAGGCGTACTATTAGACCCAAATTGTCTCCTATTGCTAAGTTTGCTGCTTCTCCCATAGACATTATAGATGAAGATTATGATTTCTCTCTCGATCTATCTTACATAGCTATTGTCGAGAAAGAACCTTTTTGTGGGACTAAGAATGAAAGTGAGGTAGCACATATGAATGAACTTTCTACCATGAGTGGCTTGTTTTCTGATGATATTAAGATGCGTACTTACTTTGTTGCTAAGATTTTCCCTTTTTCACTAAAAGGAGAAGCTAAAACTTGGTTTAGTAATTTACCTCCTGGATCTATTGATAGCCCTGAGTGCTTGATTAGTACTTTCCTGCAGAAATATTTTCCTCCTAGTGCTAGACATGCTATTTTGCAGGAACTTTTTGATTTTAAACAGGGAGAAAGAGAGGTATTGCCTAAATCTTGGGCAAGGTTTTGTGCTTTGATTCATGCATAGGCTGGAAGTCCATTACCTAAGAATGAGCTTCTTGATATATTTTATAATGGACTAACCGAAGAATCTAGGACATACCTAGATAGTTGTGCTGATTGTGTTTTTAGGAATAGGACTCCCAAGGAAGCTGAGGAATTAATGGCTAAAATAAGCAAGAATTATGAAGATTGGACTCCTCCTAAACAAGCTATACCTGAAGTAATTGTACCTGAACCATCTATTCCTGTGCCAATTCCAACATCAAAGAAGAGGGGAATTATTGAATTAAATGATGAAGTGATGAAGGAAGCTAAGAAATGTCTTAAGGAGAAGGGAATTAAAGCTGCAGATGTCAAGAATTTACCTCCTATAGAAGAATTATGTAAGCCTATTCCCTACTCATCCACTATTGAGGTACACTCTCTCCAACACTTTGACGAAGGTGATATCCCTTACTCTAAACCTCCTGATCAATGCTTAGAAGAATTTGATATCTTTATTGTTAAGCAAGATAACTTTAATAAAAGGGTGCAAAATCATCTAATGGAAAACACTAGAGCTATTGTTGAGTTGAAAGATATTGTGGAAAGAACCTCTAATGATGTTAAAATGATTGTTAAACACCTTCAAATGGTTCAAACTCAAATAGATCAACTCGTTAAAATGCAAAACGACTTGCTAGTTAATGCTGCTAAAGAAAAACATGCTTATGAAATTAGAACTAGAAGTGGAGCTGCTACCCAGGATCCTCTATATCCTGAGGGGCATCCCAAAAGAATTGAGCAGGATTCTCAACAAGCTGAAAATAGTGGTTCTACTCGTAAGAAAAGGAAAAAGAAACATAAAACTGGTGTAGAACCCTCTGAACCTGCTACAGATCCTAATAGTATATCTATCTCTGATGCTAAAACTGAAAGTGGTAATGAACAAAATGAAGTTCCTAATGAAGAAAAAGTTGAATAAGAACCTGAAAACCACACTAAGAATACTAAATACACCAAAGAAGATTTTATTGCTAAGAAACATGGTAGTGAAAGAGAACCTTGGGTCCAAAAACCTATGCCTTTCCCTGATAAGAAACACAAGTCAAAGGAAGATGAACATTAGAATAAGTTTTGTGAGTGGATGAAGCCTTTATTCTTGCAAATTACTTTGACTGATGCTATTAAATTGCCTCCTTACTCAAAGTATATGAAGGATATTGTCTCGAATAAAAGGAAGATCCCTAATGAAGAAATTTCTACTTTGCTTGCTAATTATTCCTTTAATGGTAAGGTTCCTAAGAAACTTGGAGACCTAGGGATTCCAACTATCCCTTGCTCTATTAAGAACAATTATGTTAGAACTGCTTGGTGTGATTTGGGAGCTGGAGTTAGTGTTATGCCTTTCTCTCTCTATAAGAGGCTTCAACTTGAGAAATTAATACCAACTGATATATCTTTGCAAATGGCTGATAAATCTACCACTATTCCTGTGGGTATATGTGAGGATGTACCTGTTCAGGTGGCTCACAATTTCTTGATATTAACTGATTTTGTTGTGCTTGAAATGCCTGAAGATGATAATATGTCTATTATTCTTGGGAGACCTTTTCTTAATACTGCAGGAGCTGTTATTAATTGTAATCAAGGAAAGGTGACCTTCAATGTTAATGACAAGGAACATACTGTCTATTTCCCCAAGAAGATTGAAAGGACTTATGGTTTGAATTCAATTGAACATGTTGAAGGCATTCAAGTTGGAGAAATATATTGTCCCATACCAAGAGAAAAATTTGAAACTATTATGATTGGGACCATTGCTACAAGGTTTAGGTAACATAATCATTAGTGGAATACAAAGTTTTGTCTCATATGCAATTGTTTTGGTAGCAAGACTTGATCAACCTTGTTAACAAAAGGATTCCATTGAACAAAACAATGTTTTCATTATGATTATCTCCATTTATTTCTACCCTTTGCATTTTAGTTTTTGCTTTCGTTTAGCTTTTTTTTTGTTAGTTGCTTGCATGTTAGAGTGTCTTAGAACTTCTGTAGTTCTAGTTTTGTTTTGTCCTTGCATCATGTTTCCAAAAGAGAAAAAAAATCTGTCTGTCAAAAAAATCATTCTTCTATTTCTGAAAAATGCCCAAAAATAAAGTATCTCGAAGAATTTCAGGAAATTCATATTAAATTTTTATGTGAAAAAGGGGCAGAGGAGTACCTGGGAGGTACTAGGGGGGCCCACCAGGCAGGCACACCACATGGTGGCGCGACCAGACCTGGGTAGCGCCATGCCCTGGTGTGGGCCACCCCTCTCTCACCTGCCACTTTCTTCTCTCTCCTGAGTAAGCTCCAGTTCATTGCTCAAAATCGCGTTCTTGCTGTGCTTGCTCTCGATTTTTTCGATCTCCATGCTCAGCCCATCTTTCTTGCTGAAATTTGGAGCATTTGTTCCCTGGTATGTGACTCCTCCCCTTGTCCAAGTAGATTTGTGTTTAGTGGATTATATATTGAGTATTTTGCTGCTGTAGGTGACTGGTTATGAGAGCTTATAAGCTTGTTTGATGCTTAGAGGTATAGTTTTGATGCATGTTTAAGCCTCTTGCAAGTCCCTATGAGTAGAATCCTTCATTATATTTACTTTGCAATCACTTGTTAAATAGGTGTTTAAATTTCAGAATAGAAGATGAGTGAACACCACCAAAACCAACATGAGCTTTGGGTACCTGAGGTCATGAAGGTCCACCGGGAGGAGGAAGTTTTTCCCTCCATTTATCCATGCTCTGAGTTCATGAGTGCTACAAGAATTCTACAAGATTTCCACACTTTGGTTTCTAATGCAGGGTTGGGGCACTTTTTGGAGGATGAACCTTGTCAATTTGTGAAGCTAACCATGTCTGTGGTGCAGGACTTTCAATTTAGTCACTCTTTGCCTAACCCCATGGTCCACTACAAAATTTACAATATTGTTGTCGACCTTTCTCTTGATGATTTTTGTGCAGCTATTAAGGTACCTAAATGGGGATCATGTAGGAAGATTAAGGAGAGACCTAAACCACTCATGGATTTATATGTAGAAATTTGCCAAGGGAGTAGCTTCTCGAAGGAGAGTGGAAAAATCCGTAACATTCATCTTCCCTCCATTAGCTACTTTGCCTACTTCATTGCCAAGTGTGTTCTTGCTAGGAAAACTGCCAATAAGTTATCTTCGTTTGATCTAGCATTTATCTCTGCTGCTCTTAGACGAGATAGGTCTTACAACTTGGGTGCTTTGATAGCTTTCCGTCTTGCTGCTAACCGTGAGAAAGGTGGAATTTGTGGAGGCCTCATTGCTTCTCGTTTACTAGCATTGCATGGTTTAGTGCCTCATCATCTAGACCTACAGTTTCCCATAGAAAGGCTTGATCTTAATTCCATGTTACAACATAAATTTGTTTCCTCGTGGGCTAGTATGAGTGAGTTATCTTATGAAATAACCTTTCTCAAAGCTGGTTGGAGAAAGAGCAAGTCTGAGCGTGTTGTTCTTTTTCCTGCACCCATTTTGTTTAACCTTGATAACAGGGAAGGATGGTCCCTCACTGAGGAGGAGTTTGACACGTACTTTGGAGAGCTCTCCCAACAGGAGTAGGACACTAGAAGGGAGGTCATAGATGATTTGGTCCAGCCCTCGAATGAGGGAGAATCTTCATATCAGCAGTCCACTTATGATTGGGGAGCTTCTTCTTCTTCTCATGGGCCCAGCTACGACCATTCTTACCAAGATCCGCCCGCTTGGAACCCCTATTCGTACATGGATTTCTACCCACTTAGGCCAAAAGCCTAAGCTTGGGGGGAGGTACGCCGACACCACACTCATCTCCATATCATGTTGCATCGGTACTTTGTATATTCATGTTTTGTTCTCTTTTTAGTTTTTGTTCTTTCTTTGCTTTTGCTTCCTAAAACACAAAAAGACCAAAAATATTTCAGTTATTTCTCTTGGGTTTGCTTCTTCTTTTTGCCTTGGTTTGTTTTACCTTTTTGCTTTGTTTAAACTATTTGAAAAACCCAAAAAGATTTTTCTTTTTTTTGTTTTTCCTTTGGTTCTTGTTTTAAAAATCAAAAACAACAAAAATATTTGTCGTTCTTCTTTGGTTTTTGTGAGTTTGCTACAGGGTTCGGTAGTCCTCAGTGGAATATTGGTTTCATATTATTATTCAAGCCACACAAGTGAAGAGCAATAATGAGGATTAATGACAACTTGAGGCGTGGTAAGAGGCTGGTAACGAACTCTATTTGTTTTCATTTTTGTACATATACTCATCACTGTGGGCATGCTTAGTCTGTTCATGTAGAGTGTATGTTTTCTTTGGATGCCTAGTAGTTCTTGCTTTCGTATGATTAGCTCCATCTCGCTAATAGTTTGCAGCATGTCTTATGAATGTTTGCTTGCATTGCTCTATTCATAAATTGGCATGACACTGTGGTATCCTCCTCCGAATGTTTCATTTGAATTGACTTGGCACATGCACATGACTGTAATAATCAGTTGAGCCTCGATGAATTATTTTGCCTTGAGGATCTTGAATCACTTTCATGCCATGAGTAGTCCTGTTTTGTTGCAAGCATGATAATGACAACTATTCCTCTCTCGTTTGTCGCTCCCTTCCTATTGCTAAGCCTTCACTCCCAATGAGTGTTTTACTCATGTTTCCAACTCCCTTAAACCAAATATCGCCAAAGTGTCCACCTTACCTACCTATTAGCATCATTTTCTACTTCCGTGCATATTCAATATGCCTTGTTTTCTTCCGAATAAAATGTTTTCTTGTTATGAGAAAGTTAGTTAGTAAAGCTCTCATGAACTTGATGGCACACTTTATTTTCTGCAATTAATAAACCTAAACCATTGTGAACTCTCCATGAAAGTTATATGCTTGCAAATTATAGGCTAGGGATTAGCAGAATCGTGCTATCACGGGGAACGCTTTCAACAGTTGTAAATATATATACCCAGTTGATACCTTCCTCTTTTGTTTGCGGATGTCGTCGGTGTGAAATAAAAGGGGAGCCTGTAATCCATGGAGTTATGTATGTGTGTTAGAGAAACGCTTGGGTCGCTGGTCTAATCCATGCTGACATGGTGGAAACCTGCAGCGTAACCATAATGATATCTATGAAGCATTCTTCTTATAAAAAAAAGAGAGATAGCTATTGAGAAAAAGAAAAAAAAGAGATTTATGAAAAGAGGAAAGAGAGAAAAAAGCACCATTTTCCCATGGTAAATAAGAAGATTGCTGAGATACTCATTGTCTGCTTGCCTTGTCATTTTGATATGGGGATTCTTGCGTATCATCGGGCAAGGGGTACCCCGTTGGCGGTTCTCAATGATACGCACATACTTACGATGACAAGTACTTACCGGTAACTAAAGTTGAGTAGCATGAGGAGCGGCCCTCGTACTCAAGGGACTTGGGATTTTCAGTTTATAGTCTGTCAAGCATATAACTCAGATTGGACCTCACATTCACCTTAACCACATTAAAGATGCTTATGATAGGGCAATGCGAGCTCAAAGCTAATGAGTACCATACTTTCAGCATTTGGAAGCCTTTCAAATTATTCAAAACCTTTTCTTTTACTTGTTGAGTCTCCACATATTCTTTGAGCACCTTCTTGAGAGCTTAGTTGTCATTCTTTGTGTTTGTTCCATTACTTGATTATTTGTGTTATGACTTTGATGCTTGTATCCTTGATATCTTTACTTCTAGTCATCACTTGAACTTCAGAGGTGCCTTGACATTCATAATCAAAGGCAAGCGAGATACCACTCTATCATACCTTCCTATGAGCATTGTAATGTTGCTTATGTTTGTGCCTCATGCTACTTATTATTTTTGAGTTGGAATATCTTCATAGGTTGCAATGACTATTAAGTAGACTCAATTGCATACTCTTTATCATGAACTGTCTAAGTAGTTGATCACATTGCTGAGAATATTTACATCTTATGAAGCAAATGTGTTTGTGAAAGTTCTTTTATCGCACTCAGTTTTCAACTGAATTGCTTGAGGACGCAATAAGCTAAGCTTGGGGGGAGTTGATACGTCCAAAACGTATCTACTTTCCCGAACACTTTTGCTACTGTTTCTCCTCTATACTTGTGTGATTTGGATAAAACTAATGCGGACTGACACTGTTTTTAGCAGAATTGCCTTGGTGTCTACTTTTTGTGCAGAAAATCAACTATCAGGAAAAATCCCGGAAAATATGCCAAAACTCCTATTTCACCCGAAGACTCCAGGGGCCAGAATACGAGACGGAGAAGAACCAGGGGGTGGCCACACCACCTGGTGGTGCGGGCCAGGCCAGGCCGCGCAAGGGGGTGGTGTGGGCCCCCAGGCACCCCCCCGGCCTCTCTCTTCGCCTATAAGGATCCTTCTGACCTAAAAACTTCGGGGGGTTTGACGTTTTTCTAGAAGGAGTTCCGCTCCGCCGCCACCACCAGATTCCACGAAACAGCACCAGAAACTCCATTCTGGCACCCTGCCGGGACAGGGAATTGGAGGAGATCATCTCCATCATCATCACCATCGCTTCTCCATCGACCATCCATGTCTCCCCCATCTATGAGTGAGTAATCCCCCGTTGTAGGCTATGGGGATGGTAGGGATTGGATGAGATCGTTCATGTAATGGCATCAGATTGTTAGGGCATGATGCCTAGTATCTTTTATTAGTGCTTTATGACTTTGTTGCGACTTGTTGTGCTTAATGCTTGTCACTAGGGACCGAGTGCCATGATTTCAGATCTGAACATGTTATTGATTCATTATGATAGTATTGTTTATGGTCTTATCTGCAAGTTGTATACACGCATTATTTTCTGGAACCAATGGCTCCGAAGTGACAGAAATCGAGATAACCGGAGGGAATGGCTTTGATGTGAGGATCACATGTGTTCAGGAGTGTTAATGATTTGCTCCGGTGCTCTATTAAAAGGAGCACCTTAATTGCCAGTAGTTCCCTTGAGGCCCCGTTGCAAACGGGCTGGCAGGATAAAAGATGTTGTGCAAGTTCTCATTGCGAGCACGTATGACTATATGTGGAACACATGCCTAGGATTATCTAGTACTTGGATGCTTTATCTTATTTATCTGCAATTGCCCTATGTTCCGATTGCTATGTGAATTGTCTTGTCCATGCAACACCCATCCATCCATCCCTATGCCTACCGCACTCGAATCCCACTGTTTACTGCTATTGTCACTACTGTCTTTACTTTACTAATGCTGCTACTTTACTATTCCTACTACAAAACTGTTGCTACTGATAAACTGCTGTGAGCAAGATTGGTTCCAGGTGCAGCTGAATTGACAACTCAGTTGTTAAGGCTTATAAATATTCTTTGGCTCCCCATGTGTCGAATAAATAAATTGGGTTTCACTTCCCTCGAAAATACTGCGATACACCCCTATACTTGTGGGTCATCAGCGGTCTAGTTGCTTCAAGTCGTGGAACTCACGTCTCTTCAGTCACATGACACCAGCAGCTACGTGATGAGTACGAAAAGCCACCTCAAACTGGTTCCAGGTGATAACTTCAATATCAGGGTGGGTGACTTGGTAGTTATACCACCATTCAGTTGATGGTCCCTCAAGTTGGTGCGTGGCAAAGCACACCCTGTCAGCTCCAACAACTTGGACGGTGTCTAACTTCTTGTTGGTGGTGCGGAGCCAGTCATCTGCCACAATTGGCTCAGAACTACTTGAGAAAATAGGAGGGTTCAATGTCAAGAGCCGAGTCAGGCGATCCTGTTGGGGCAGTGGAGGTGGTGGCGGCGGCGGGTTGTTGTTGTTGTTTTGCATGTTTTGAGGGAGGAGTTGGATCAGCTGATTCTGGGAGTTCAGAAGTTGTGCCATCTCTGGCGGCATATTGTTGTTCCCACGTCTCACCATCTGTGGGGTTGGGGAAACAAGTTAAGGAATAGATAGAAAGCCTAAGGAATAAAGTCCTACCCTTATGTAAACACAACAAAAGCACACGAGAAACTCAAAAGGCACACATAGCACAAAGTTTAACACAACTCATCCAAGTTTAACTAAACCAATATAGTTTTGGTACTTATTACAATCGCGAATAACATTTGACTATAGAAATAAAGGTGGTCCAACTATCTACTCTACTCATCATCCACTTCCTCATCCTCAATAGTGAAGCCTTCCTTCTCCAGGATTGACTTGTATAACTCCATGTCCTTTGTCGTGGCTTCAAGCTTCTCCTGAAGTTCCTTCACCTCATGCGGCTCCTGTGTAGCAGCTTCGAGCTTCTCCTGAAGTTCCTTCACCTCATGCGGCTCCTGTGTAGCAGCTTCGAGCTTCTCTTGAAGTTCCTTCACCTCATGCAGCTCCTTGATCAAGTTTGACTCCTTAGCCATGGGCGCGATCTTCTCCTCCAAGCTCCTCTTGGTTGCTCGTAGGTCCTTTAACATGGGAGCAAAGTTCTTGAACTCCATCTCATTTTTTGCGAGTACAAGACTCTGTTCCCTAATCCTCTTGTTCTTATCCTGCACCCTCTTCTCTTGATTAGCAAACTTCTTGTCTTGGGCGATGAGCTTCCCTCCTAGGGACTTGATCTTCTCTTCCAGCTCTTTGATCTTCTCGTCCTTCTTCTTGACTAGAGCACATAACTCGTCATTCCTTATGATCTCAAAGCAGCTTCCCTCCTCAAGATTGTTGATGTGGCACTCCAAGTCTTGGTATTGGATCCTTCGATGCTTGGATGTCTCCCTTTCCTCCGAGGTTAACTCGATTGGAACTCCCTTCTCATCACGTCTTCCAAAGAGTTTGATGTAGTGGCCTTCAACCTCTTCATGGTGGCATCCACATAGGCGTCCCATGAGCTCCTGCATGGTGGTGCTAAGTCCTTTCTCGTTGGAGTCGCTGGTGACGTTGAGTACAATGGCCTCCGTCTTGGGTTCAGACTCGCTTCGCCTCGGTTGGATGACTTCAATCGCCCAGCATCCTTCCTTGTGCATCTTCCTCAACTCGCTTCCCTTGATTGATGGTAACTCCAACGTCTTGATGATGTCCAGAAGGCATTCCCCAAAGCGCAGGTACTTGATGTCTTCGACGGTGTCGTAGTAGAAGGTCGTCATCTTTAAGTTAGGAGAATGAAGATTAGACACAAAGTGATAAGGAATAGAATTACTAGAAGAGCATAAATAACTTAGAAGAATATAGAAAGCAAAAACACACAATGTAAAAGGTGGTTTCCAATCCTAGGGGTCACGTCCTACAGGAAACTTTGTGTTATGATACCATCTGTTGTGACCTCGGATCGTTAAGGATCCTAAGTCCCTGTGATTAACATGCTAGTCCCTGGATCAATAGCTAGCACTTCACAGTCAATGAATATCATGTAAAACACAAGTCATTATTACACGAATAATCCATAGTATTCTTATGACAACTTGCATAGCTTATAGCTAGCTCAAATAAAACAGCGGAAACTAAGTAAATATTGAGTCCATCAACGCCTCAGGCTAGTTGCATGAAGACCCGTGATCCCTACGCACCTTTCAGTCTTCGGATTCTGCACATAAGATGTGCAGCCAACAAGTTGGGTCAATACTTTGAATGTATTGGCAAATTACACCAAGGAAATAATAAGACTATCTCTACATGCAAGGCTAAGTGTAGGCTTTGGGGTTCTTTTGCATAAGGCCAATTTTCTCTAAGTAAGAAGAAAAGAGGAAGAGTTTACCCTACTTTGTAAACATTAATAAGTAGTATAGGGTCGAGTGGAACAGGAGGATATTACTCAACAAGTGTCCAATCAACCTAGCACTTGGATATTACTCACCAAGTCCCCAAAATCCCACCCAATGGCGATATTACTCATGCCTTGGGGTTTATAAAACTTTATGTTTGGAAAAGAGAGAGGAAGATCTTTCAGAGGCTCCATCCTTTAGATGCTCAAAGTGTTCTTTTCCGTGAACTCGGCTGATCGATCAGATTGCAATACTCTCGAGAGTTTGTGCACTTTCCCCATAATCCACGATCAAGTCCTTTTACAGACAAGACCATGGCGAAGCCTTCCCTTAGTAGCCCCTCTACCAGCTGGATCCAACCGTGCCAAGAACCTCCAAATGTTGGTACCCTGGTGAGGTTTCCCACTAAGTACTAAGCCAAGACAGAGCCCATATATATTGTGGTTGCATTGGAAGCTTCTGAATTCTGAAACATGGTAGACTTGTTTGATTCTTGGGTGACCGTCCTCCACCAAATATCCACTCGTTGACCCGACAACCATTCCGCCCAGAGGAATACTTAGTTTTATTTTGAAGGGGTTTTTGAGAAGAAAAGTTCACTCGAGAGAGCTCTCATACTTAGAAAATTCTGAGTCTTTCGAACCCCCCCAACGGTACTTGTATATATATATATAGCATAGCAAGAAAAACTTAGCAAAACAGGGGAAACCTATTACGATGGAAATTCTAAGTATGAAGCTACTCATGGCATACTATAAAACCGCACTTGCAAAAATAGTACTAAGAAAATCTACTAAAGACCTACACATGCATACTACAAGATTTGAAGAGTAAAACATGCATAGTCAAAAACTGGGACATAATATGTACAAGTGGTGTAACTTGCCTTGATCCGAGCAACACTCTACACAACAGTACTCCTCAGCGCACTCCGAACAATCTAACAAAACACAAACATAGATCCAATCACAACTTGCACAAAACAATGCCACGAAGGTAATTATGCATGCATGCAACATGGTAATATGCAAGGATGGGTTGTTGAGTTGGGGATGTCATTAGTATCAATTTTCCACAGATTTTAAGTATTTTGGATTAATACTTAATTAAATATGCTCATAAATAGATCTACACTTCCAATCTACCTCGAAACAGATCTAAACACTCTAAGCATGATATATCAATTTTCCACAGAAGATCTCATAAATACGAAGCCAACGCAATAGGAATCAACTAAAACAGAGTTACGATTATTTTTCTAGAATTAAAATACTCTAATCTAGACTTTAGATCCTACTACAAGATTACTGCAGTAAACCAGCAATATAATTGCAGATCTGTGTTCTACTCAATTTTGTGAATCCAACTGTATATTATATGCAATTTTTTGAAAAGTATTTGATTTACTATGAATTAAACAAGATTAAATCGATTTCTGCCTATTTTAAAAAATAGAACGGACGGGCAGCTACGCGGCGACAAGTGGCGGCACGGAATTGGGCCAGCGTGGCGCGCGGCGCTAACGCGGCACTGACGCAGTGACGTGGGCACATGCCACATGGCGCGACGCTATTCGTCGTTACCGGTTCGGTAAGACCGATCTAATCTGGGCCGTCCCTATGCGATCTCACGGACAAAGGGGAACGCGGTGGCTTACCTGAGACAGCGACGGTGGCGTGCTCGACGGTGATGGTGATCGGCGGTGGCGCGTCGGTGGTGGTCAGCGGCGGCGGTCCGGTGGTTCCTCGGCGTGACGGAGTGGTGGACAGCGTGCGGCTCCTCCTCGCGAATCCTTTCCCGAGATCGGCTTAGACCACCTCCTCCTTGGTTGATGGCTAACAACGACTGGTCTTTGCAGATTCTGGCAAGACTCCGGCGAGAAATTGCGGAGGCTGTGGTGCGCTACAGAGAGGAAAAGAGGCGTGAGACAAATTGGTACTGCAAGGGGAAGAAAGGAGCAGCGGAGGTCTTCGGAAAAATCACCGTCGGGTCGGTGGCGGCGATGCTCTGGCGAGGTCGGTGGCGAGCTCGCGAGTGGCAGCCCTGTGGCGGTACAGCGAACAAAAATCTAGGGTTTTGGGGCGGCCGGTCGCGGGTTTAAGTAGTCCAGAGGACTTGGGGCGGGGTTCGTGGAGCTCCTCTCCGATTCGGCCAGAGTTGGTTCCTGGCGCGGGTGGCGGGTTGGAGTCTGCCCCGATCTCCAGGGAGAAGATGACGCGGTGGGGCCCGCCTGTCGGTGGCTGCGGGCGGATGGTGCTGGGCCAGCCCACGCGCTACACGCCGCTCGCTCTGCCAGGCACGACGGTGGTTAGGCCACGGGCTGGTCTAGCCGGCCTGCTAGGCTAGATCCCCTTTTTTTGTAAATATTCTTTTTATTTTCTGTTTCACTATTTGTCTTATAACTTTTGCAAACAGACTCCAAATTTAATGAAATTTGTCTCTAAAATTTTGTAAAAAGAAGGAGATTACTATGGGGTTATAAAATAACACTTTTGCAATGTTTTAGGAGGTTAGTTTTGTTTAACCCCTTTTTGTCTTTATATGACTATAGGGTTTAGGGAAAGGAGTTGATGCGACTTTTATTGTGTGATGCCACGATGCAAAAGATATGATGCATGTTTCTCGTACGTAAAATTTGGGATGTTACAACCATGCTATGGACCTGGGAGATATTAGTCGGGCCGGTGCGCAAGGGGAAATGGTAGGAGAGAGGGAGGATGGATGGTGAGAGGCAGCGAAGGAGAGAGAAAACACACAATTTTTTTGCGTGCATAGGTCCTGAAATTTACTACTAGTAGAGTGGCCACAGGAGTACCTCGTGTCAGGAACCCATCATAACTTTCCTCTGACATCGAACCGCCTTCAACTCCTCTTCGATGCTGCCCTCTTTTACCCTGCCTACATTTTATTCTCTCAGCGTGTACATCGCATGGACATAGGTGAGCATATTTCTAAGCAAAGAAATAAGTACTAGTACTATACTAGTGTACTAGTACCCTTTTGTTTAAGTGATCTAATCTTTACCGCTAGGATTTGATCGAACGGCTACTAAACGATTTGCCGGGGACTGGCGGTGCTAGCGACGGTGCGCGGCAGTGACGCGTCGGACGGGTGGTGTTCCGATGGTCCTAAAGGGGCAGGGGGTCCGTGGACTCTCACTAGAGGTCGAGGCGGTCGTGGCGGTTTTGATGGAGGTCACTGTGGAGGGAGGGGTGCTCTGCCTCGATCCCGATTCCTCGTCAGAGCTCTGTCGACGGCGGAGCTCGTGTCCCCGCGTCGGTGACGATGATCTGGGGCTCGAACCGGCAAGGAGAGGGGTTAGTGAGGAGCGCCCGGGTCAGCATGATCTAGCAGAGGCTAAAAAGGGTTGGCGGGAACCTGCGTCTCGCCGGAAATTGCTGGTGAACGACGGTGGCAGAGGGTGACACCAGTGGCGATCGTGGCGACGACCTAGGCACAGAAAAAGCACGGGAAAGCGTCAGTAGGTGTGCCAGAGCATGGCGAAGTTTATAGGACAGAGAGGGGGCGTGGGGTTGTCGATTCTCGCCGGAATCATAGCCGGAGCTCGTCGGGGTCTGCGGTGGTCCGAGCAAGATTCTGAGCAGCCTAGTGGCTCTCAGGTGGCGGTGTCTAAGGGGAAAACGAAGAGAAGGGGGTGGGGATTAAGAGGCAGGGCTCGGAGTGGTGTTTAATTCGCGGAAACGCTCGAATTCGAGCCGATTTTTGAAACGGCAGAGGAGGGGAGGGGGTTGTTCGTCCCCGTGGTGGAAGAAGCTGAAGTGGAGGATGACGTGGAGGTGGGGTCGAGCCGTCAGCGAGGGGGTGTGAGGAGGGGTCGGTGAGAAACAGAGGGGGAAAGGGAAGTGTCGGGTGGGCTTAGTGGGCTAGGTTTGGGCCAAGCTGCTGCTGCTGCTGTGTTTTTTTTCCTTCAGTTTTTCTTTTTCTTTTTCTGTTTTCTTAAATAATTTTTGATTTAATGATCCAATTTGAATCAAACAAATTTCTAAAAAAATTGTAAAACTCAAATTAGGTTTTTAGGGTATTATAGAACTCATTTACTTTCTAACTCAAATTTTTCTAACCAAATTTATTCACTTTGGCTTTAATAGTTAATATTGCCTTTCTTAATTATATTCTCAAAATAATTCATATCTTTTTATCCATGGCTCCAAATTGGATGAAACCAATTTCTAATTTTTTATTGTTTTGCCCTTTATCTTTTATCTCCCATAGGAGTTATTTTGTTTAATATAAATATGGAGTATATCCATAGTATTGTGTTGTTCTTAGTGTTAACAAATAATTAGAGTTTTATGGTTTGAGATATTTTTCACTTCTCTTGGTTTTTTAAAATGCAACCAAGTCAACATGCTCATGCATGCTTCATGATTTGGGATTTTAAAACATGCACACCACTTCACAAACAAAAATAATTTTATTTGGCTTGGGTTTTGGAGGCATTATATTAAATGTTCCAAAAGTTTCACATTTCAAAATTTGGAAAATTTTGGGATGTGACAGATACATCTGAATCTAGACAAATGTGAGAACACTAATTTGGATCGAGGGAGTACTATTTGCTTTTTACCTAATAAGGGCATCAGCAATGTGTACAAAAGCACACCTTAAGGCCTAGTATGTGGCATCCACTAAGGTTCACCATATACATTGTGGAGAAAATAGAGTTTGTATCTTTAAGCCTCATAAGGTTCACCTCAAGCTTGTGGGTTGCCCATAGAGAATATAAAAATCATTTCCCCTCTCTCCCTATTTCATGTGATCATTTTCAAAAGGTGTTCAAAATTTTCATGATGCAAAATCTTAGCTAGAAGTCGATCCACTCGTCAAAACTCTCTGTGGTTTCTGATATATTAATTGACCGCTCGATGGGTACCTCCATAAGCTTTTTTCATAAAACTTTCAAAGGAACTTACAATTTATTACTTGTAGTTCAAGTTTGACCTAATTTCATTAAACTCAAGAGCAATATATCGCACTTAGTTGTAGCTCAAGTTTGACCTAATTTCATTAAACTGTCAAGACGCAAAATCTTAGAAAGAAGATGAATCCCTCGTCAGAACTCTCTATGGTTTCTGGTAGTATATTAATTGTCCCCTGCCCCCCCCCCCCCCGCGCGCCCCCTCCGCTGGGTACCTCTAAGAGCTTTTTCGTAAAACTTTCAAAGCAACCTACACCGTTTACTTGTAGTAGTTTAAATTTTACCTATTATATTTTTTCTGCTTTACCTATTATAATTTTATATAGTGATGGTATGCTAGATGTCTATTATCTGAGTCTCACTTCTAGGGCACGTGCACTTTACTAGTACTTGTAGTTTCAAATTTGACCTATGTCAATAAATCGACATAAAGTCATTCTAATGGGCACAGTTAGCTGGGAAGTTTGAAAAATCATAAATAATGTGAACCGTTGGTACAACATGTTGGTCCAATATATCTGTATGTAAAATTGGCTGGTGGCATTCCGATCCAATATTCTTCGCACTTTTCTTTAGGAAAAAGAACAACCTCGCTCGTATTTTTCACTCGGAAAATGTAGAATTGAATGTTCTTTTTTGATAGTTGGAAACTCACACCAACGACACTGTTTACTATAAAAAGATGCACCGATGATCTACCTATGAAAAAAAATTAATTCAAGAGCAATCTATGGCGTTCACTTGTAACTAGCTCAAGTTTGACCTAATTTCGTTAAATTGTCAAGATGCAAAGTCTTAGCAAGAAGTTGCACCTATCGTCAAAACTCTAGCTGGTTTTTGATATATTAATTTTGACTCCTCGATGGGTACCTCCAAAAGCTTTTTCGTAAATCTATCAAAGCAAAACCTACAATTTACTTGTATTTTCAAATTTGACCTAATTCCGAGATATCGACATAAAGTCATTCAAATGGGCGGGGTTAGCTAGGAAGCTTGAACACTCTTAAAACATGGGAATCGCAAGTACAACATGTTGTCGATCCACTATATATGTCTGTCAACTTGGCTTGTGGTATCCATATCCAATATTCTTTGGACTTCTCTTTATAGAAAATTAAAGAACAACTAACCTCGCTCGTCTTCACTCGGAAAATGTAGAATTGTATGTTCTCTCCTGATAGTTGGAAACTCACACTAATGGTATTGTTTACTACAACAAGATGTACCGATCTACCTCTGAAAATACATTTAGTTCAAGAGCAATCTATCGCGCTTACTTGCAGCTCAAGTTTGACCTAATTTCGTTAAATTGTCAAGATGCAAAATCTTAGCAAGAAGTTGAACCTATCTTCAAAACTCTCGGTGTTTTATGATATATTAATTGTGACCCCTCAATGGGTACCTCCAAAAGATTTTTCATAAAACTTTAAAACCAACCTACAATTTACTTGTAGTTTCAAATTTGACCTAATTTCGATAAATCAACATAAAGTCATTCGGTCAAATGGGTAGAGTTAGCTAGGAAGTTTGAAAACTCATAAATAAAACAGGGGAATCGTTGGTACAACATGTTGGTAAACTTGGCTTCTGGCATTTAGATCCAATATTCTTCGGACATTTCTCTACGGAAAAGAACAACCTCGCTCGTGAGCACTCGGAAAATTGAGAATAATTGAATGTTCTTTCCTGATATAGTTGGAAAATCACACTGACGACACTGTTTACTACAAGAAAATGCACCCATCTACCGCTCTGAAAAGTCATATATTTCAACAGCAACCTGTAGCGCTTACTTGTAGCTCAAGTTTGACCGAATTTTGTTAAATAGTGTCATGCCATGCAAAATCTTAGCAAGAAGTCAAACCTGTTGTCAAAACTCTCGGTTGTTTCTCATATATTGATTGTGACCTCACCCACGATCGGTATGGTACCTCCAAAAGCTTTTTCATAAAACTTTTAGAGCAACCTACAATTTAGTTATAGTTCAAGTTTGACCTAATTTCGATAAATCAGCATGTAGTCATTCAAGTGGGCAAAATAATTAGCTAGGGAGTTTGAAAACTCAAAAATCATATGGGAATCGTAAGTAAAACACGTTGATCCACTTAATATGTCTAGAAGCTTGGCATATGGCATTGAGATCCATATTCTTTGAGCTTTCTTTACGGAAAAGAACCATCTCATCATCACTCGAAAAACTGAGAATGTTCTTTCGTGATAGTTGGAAACTAACACCGAGGACATTGTTTACTACATGAAGATGCACCCATCTACCTTTGGAAATACATTTAATTCAATATCAATCTATTGCGCTTACTTGTATCTCAAGTTTGACCTAATTTCATTAAATTGTCAAGATGCAAAATCTTAGTAAGTAGTTGAACCTATCGTCAAAACTCTCAATGTTTTATGATATATTAATTGTGACCCCTCAATGGGTACCTCCAAAAGATTTTTTGTAAAACTTTCAAAGCGACCTACAATTTACTTGTAGTTTCAAATTTGACCTAATTTCGATAAATCAACATAAAGTCATTCGGTCAAATAGGCAGAGTTAGCTAGGAAGTTTGAAAACTAATAAATAAAACATGGGAATCGTTGGTACAACATGTTGGTAAACTTGGCTTCTGGCATTCATATCCAATATTCTTCAGACATTCCTAAACAGAAAAGCATAACCTCGCTCGTCATCCACTCGGAAAATTGAGAACAATTGAATGTTCTTTACTGATATGGTTGGAAAATCACACCGACGACACTATTTGGATTTGCCGGTCTTGATCCAACGGTCAATATTCGAAGTTATCTGTACACTATATAGTGGTATGGTATGGTATTATAAGATATAAGAAAAGATAAAGATAAGATAAGAAGTACTGTGAATGGCCGATCTTTTGAGTAACCTTCCCTCTCGATGTTTGGGAAGCAAGTGAAAATTTCGAAAACCGGAAAAGTTTGAATTTTTTTTGCTACCAAGGACCAAAGTGGTTTGCTTCCTATGTACTCCTCGTCCCTACTCCACGCCAACACGGCTGCCGAACACGCCAGAGACACAGAGCCACCGTACCAAGGCACACGTGCGCAACACCATGCTATGGATCAGGGAGAGATCAGTCGGGCCGGTGCGCGAGGGGAAAAGGGTAGGAGAGAGGGAGGATGGATGGTGAGAGGTAGCAAAGGAGAGAGAAACCACACAATTTGTTTTGTGTGCATAGGTCCTAAAATTTATTTCTAGTAGAGTGGCCGCAGGAGTACCTCGTGTCAGGAAGCCATCATAACTTTCCTCTGACATCGAACCGCCTGATGACCCACAAGTATAGGGGGTGTATCGCAGTATTTTCGATAAGTAAGAGTGTCGAACCCAACGAGGAGTCGAACGTGCTGGCTAGTGGCTTGGAGCAGGAATTCTCTGTAAATAGTTAGCAAACGGATTTTTAGGGGTTTTTGATAATGCAGGTAAATAAAGTACGAGTAAATAAAAGAGAATAAGAATAAATTCCAATGATGACCCACAAGTATAGGGGGGGTATCAGAGTATTTTCGATAAGTAAGAGTGTCGAACCCAACGAGGAGCAGAAGGTGCTAGCTAGTGGTATGGATCAGGAATTCTCTGCAAATACTTAGCAAACGGATTTTTAGGGTTTTTTAATAAAGCAAGTAAACAAAGTACGAGTAAACAAAAGACAATAAGAATAAATGCAGCAAGTGGCCCAATCCTTTATGCAGCAAAGGACAAGCCGGTTGTATTAGTTAAGATGACCAAACGTTCTTGAGGACACATGGGAAGACTGTCAAGTGCTTTCGCTTCATATAGTTGATTAATCTTCTTTAGCTTGCTAAGTGTTGTGTGGGTGAACCTGTGCTAATGTACCGACCTTCCTAGGACTAATACATACTTGTGATTATACCCCTTGCAAACATCCGTAAGTACAAGAAAGTAATTAAGGTAGAAACCTAACCATAGCTTTAAACTTTAAGACCCTTACGTCCCTTGTGTAATGGTTTCCTAACGGGGGTTCAGGTTTATGTCACTCCGGCAACCCCCTACGATTAATAGCCAAATACACAATGCATTCCCCTAGGCCCATATAGGTGAAGTGTCATGTAGTCGACGTTCACATGATACCACTAGAAGAAGTACACCACAACTTAAATATCAAACCATTGAATCTTTCTCAACACAACTCCACTACTAACAACATGACTTCTCCCATGTCCTCAAGAACAAAACGAACTACTCACAAGAGATCATATGGATCATGATCAGAGATGGAATAATGATGTATAACAATCTGAACATAAACAATAATTCAACGGTTCACTCAATAGCATCAACTACAAAGAGTAATCGACACCGGGAAAGTTTCCCCTAAGAATTATGCAAGATTCAACACAATTCTTACAGCAATATGGAGATGGTGATGAGGATGCTGATGGTGGTGATGATGATGATGATGATCCCGATGAAGTCCAGCTTGATGGTGGTGTTGATAGCGACGATCTCCCCTCTCCAGGAAGGAATTCCCCCAACAGAAATCTGTCTGCAAGAGAGATCTTTCTCTCTCGATGTGTTCTGCCACGTAGAGGCGGCGGAATCTTTTTGTGGTCTCTCTTCGAGTCTTAGGGTTACGGGAGGAATATATACGCTAGAGGTGGGCCAGGGCGGCCACACCACCTGGTGGCGCGGCCTAGGGTGGCCCGCGCCAGGGGGTGGTGTGGGCCCCCTGTGGCCCATCTCCACTCCCTCTTCTGGCAGCCTTTGTCTTCTAGAAAAATAGGATTTTTTCTGTAAATTTTCCCGGATTTTCTGTTCTTCGCGAATTTTGCCTCCAAACATCACCTTTTCCATCAGAATCCTGACTACAGCGGTCCATGCTCCAAAAGTCATCAACCATGCAAAAACAGATGAAATAACATAAGTATCACCTCTAAATATGAAATATATCAATGAATAATAGTAAATTATGATATAGAATAGTGATGCAAAATGGACGTATCAACTCCCCCCAAGCTTAGACTTCGCTTGTCCCCAAGTGAAACTGATCTCAATAAACATAGCCTCAGGTTTATGGAGTGAAGAGTCGATAAAAGAATACGGACAAGAAGCATCACATTCATCAATACATAGATCATAGTAGAAGACAACTCACTATTATACAACTTAACTTGCAATAAGTAAAGGAAACACAATAAAGATACATAAAGTAAATCATAATTGGTAATGGCAAACTTAGCTCTTGGTCGAAGAATAGTTGATAATTTGCTGGAGTTCACAAATAACTGGTTTTCAATGAAATCATTCAAAGTAGTAGACACCAAGATAAGAGCAATGTGCAAAACAAGGAACATAAGAAACATGATTGAATAAATCATCATATGAATGAATGAAACACAACAACTCAAAATACTTGCTGAGATAGAAGGGAATAGGTTTACTGACTCAACTACAAAGTAAAAGAAAGGCCCTTCGCAGAGGCAAGTAGGGATTGCAAGTTTCATAAAGAGCTCCCAAAAATTATGATACTTATTAGCTTTCATCTCTCATTGCACCTATCATAGGCATCTTTAGGTGATTAAGGTTAAAGTGACACAACTAAGAGGATATGCTTGACAAGTTATAAATTGAAGTCCCATGCCCCTTACTTACGAGTACCAAACCTCATGCTACTCAACTTCAGTCACGAGTAAGCTCTTGTCATTGTAAATACATGTGTATCATTGAGAACCGCCAACGGGGTACCCCTTGCACATGATACAGGAGCTATCCCATAATCAAAATGACAAGGCAAGCAGACAATGAGCATCTCAACAATCTTTTTATTTTCTATTTGCATAGGTTTTTATTGAGGATGCTTCATAGAATGCTCACTATAGTTATGTTGAAGTTTCCACCATGATTAGGCCTGGCTTAGGCTAGCGGCCTAGGCGTTTCTCTAACACACATATAAACTCCATGATCTGACAAGTTCCACTTTTATTTCACACCGCCAGGATCCGTAAGAAAAAGAATCATGATATCAACTAGGTACAAAGTACCAATGCAGTGTTGAAAGCGTTCCCCGTGATACATGGTTCTACTAACTTCAACTCATAAAGCACAAGCATATACGCAACAAACAAGGACCCAATGGTTCAAGTTTATTAAGTGCAAAAAAGTAAAGTGTGCCATCAAGTTCGTGAGAGCTTTAATCACTAATTTTCACATAACAAGTTTAATTTGGGAGGTAGATAAAACAAGAATTTACTTGGAATAGCAATAATGCTACTAGGTAGGTATGGTGGACACAAATGGTAGAGGTTTTGGTTTAAGGATTGGATGCACGAGACGAATTCCCTCTCAGTATAGGTTTTTGGCTAGCAAGGCTGGGTAGCAAGTATAAGAGTTGAAGGAAACACGCAAACATACAAGCGATAAAAACAAACATGCAATCTTCCTTGGAAGCACAAAAGACCTTAACTAGAGAATACTAACTCATGAGCAAATCAAGAAAGAAAGATGATGAAATTATTTTTCTTTAGAGTACTCTTATCTTTTCATTCAACTCTCAAAAATAGTGTTGCTACTGACCGAGCTAGGTTTGCCAAAACCAACTAAATTAACTCAATGATCCCAAAGTGATACCAATACTAACAACAAGATTAATCATATAACCATGAATTGAAAACTAATATAAGCTATGCAAAAGAGTAAATGATAGAACTTCTCATTAATATTCCATAACGACAACCCACACCAAGGGATACATATCTAACGAGAGAGGGGACACTTCCATAATGCAAACCATCCTACATAATAACTTCTCTATTCATGATATGACTCTACTAAAAAGGTAAAAAGATAGAAGATAGTGTTGTGATACCGTGGCACTCCCCCAAGCTTGGAACAAACCAAGGGGATGCCAAACCTGATGACGAATTACTCCTTTGGTGGTGGTGGTATTATTTTCTTAGTTGATGTGAGGAAATCTTCCAGCATCTTGCAAAGCCTATTATTCTCCCATTGAAGCATGTCCACCTTCCTCCTCAAGTCTCGGTACTTATCGCAGAACTCCTTAGTGACTCGTAGGGCTTCCGTTGATGCAGGGCAAGTAACTAAAGGTACCAGCCCCTGCTTGGGGTCTTGGAGATCTTCCTCCATAGGCTCCTTCCCTTTATCCTTGGCGGACATCATTGTGCTTCTAAACTTTCAAGAATAGTTCCTGGCAGAAACAGATCGAAACGAAAACACGACGAAAACACGATATACGAACCTCGGGAGATTCGAGGGATTATATATTACGAAGTTTCAAAACAAAAGGAAGGTACTGAGAGAAAACGAGTCAGAGGTGGAGTCCGGGGTGGACACACCACCTGGTGGCACGGCTAGGGGTGGGCCCGCGCCACAGGGTGGTGTGAGCCACCCTGGCTCCGTTTCCGTCCCTCTTTCGCTTCGTAGCTTTCCTTATTGACTAAAAACTGCAGAAATATAGTTGGATTGTATTTTCGCGGAACTTTTCTTACCAGAATTGTTACCTATTTGGAAACAGACTCTGTAGGTCTCTGAATTTGGTATTTAGTAGATTCTTCCGGGTTCACCACTTGAATAACATCAATATCTTCATCTTCATACACTTATTACTTGAGTCATGAAACCCTTCACTTTCTCATTACACCATTATCTCCACTACCTAGAAATTTCTTTCACATAAAACTTCACACAGTTCTCATTAGCAACATTAGTATAAGTGAAGTGATAAAACCTTTTGAGTCCAACTTCAACTAAAAACCCTCAAAACATAAGCTACCGTAGCAACTCCTTCCAAATACCCAAAAAGAATTCAAAAAGGAAATCGATTAAAGAAGCAAATGCAAGAGTGGCAAAATCTGTCAAAACAGACCAGCAGGTAAATATCAATTTTTTCGAAAATCGTCTGTTGCTCAAATCAAAAAGTGCAAAACTAAAGAAAGTTAAATAACAACCTGGGGCAGAAGCACAAAACATTACAGCTCAATCCGAGATACAGAGGTCTCTCACGAATTTTTACGATGAAGCACAAAAATCTGTTTCGGGACAGCACCTTCCCCAAATCTTACTTCTCTCTCATTAGAGGTTGATATTTACACCAAAACCAAACAAAAAGGATAAGGAGAGGTTATTACTGAAGTAATAACTTCCAAGACTCAAAGAAACAAAAAAAAACTAAAAGCAAAAACAAATTGGGTTGTCTCCCAAAGAGCTCTTTCTTTATAGCCATTAAGATGGGCATGATAATTTTGAAGATGCTCACATAGGAATATGAATTGAATTGAAAGAGAGCATTAAGAAGAAAAAATACACATTTTTAAGTCTAACCCACTTCCTATGCAAGGGAATTTTGTAAACAAACAAGTTGTTGAAACTAGAGGCTGCAAGCATAAGAAGGCAAAAGAAGTGCAACATAAAAACTTTCAGCATAAAACAAGGAAACTTGATATTATTGAGATGCATAAGAACACTTTTCCCTCTCTCGTAGTAACTTTTAGTATCATGCATAAACTTAACAATATAACTATCACAAGGACCATCGTAACAATGATCACTTATTCTAACAGAAAACACAGGCATACTAACTCTCATGACACTGCTTTGTGAAACAATATTAGAGGTATCCTTACAAAGGATAGTGTGTCCCTCTTCTTCATATTTAGTAACAAAGTCTTTCACAATTGCTATTATAGGTTCGTCAACCATTTGTTTATCAGGTTCAATAGCTTTATTTGTACTTTCATTAACCATACTAGCTATCATAGAATGTTCCTTTATCTTAACTGGGAAAGGCATTTTCTCAATGTAAGGTTCAGGTAAAACATGATTGGCAGTATAAACTTCAGTATTTCTTGCAGGAACACTCTTAGCAATATCTTTATAAGGTTCATGATACTTATCCCACTTCTTTTTAGGCACTTAAATGTAGGAAGCAAAAGCCTTAAAATAAGAAGCAATGGCTTGAGAGTCTAGACCATAAGCATTTTTAATATTTTGAAAGCCATCAGTTCCCATAAAAGACTCAATGCATTCATAATCATAATTTATACCTGACTTCCTTCCTTTGTCATTCTCCCAAACTTCAGCATTGTCTTGAATACGGTCCAGAAGATCCCATTTAGATTCTTCTTCCATGCGAGTGAATGATCCAGCACAAGAAGCATCCAATAAATCCTTATCATGTAGAGGGAGCCTTCCATAAAATTTATTGATAATAATATTGTTGGGGAGCTCATGAATGGGACATTTGAGCATTAGTAACTTCAATCTCCCCCAATCTTGAGTTGTACTCTCTCCATCAAGAGGCCAAAAGTTATATATTTGATTCTGATCTTTATGAATCTCACTAGGAGGATATAACTTTGAATAAAAGAGAGGCACTATTTCCTCCCATTCCAGAGCTTGACCATTCTTCAGTAGCTTATACCATTCCTCAACTCTTCCTTCCAGTGATAATGAGAATAAATTCTTCTTAACTTGATCTGTAGTAATACCTGCACACTTGAACAACCCGCATAATTCGTGTATAAAGAGTAAATGATCACCGGGATGGACAGTTCCACTCCAACATAGTAGTTATCCATAACACGATCAATAATTCTTGTACGTATTTTAAAAACATCATTCTCAGCAGGTGGTGGCTTATCTACTACCTTAGCAGTGGTAGTAGTATTACCAAATAAGAAACTGAGCGAATTATCAATAAGAAAAATAAAGCAACTAGCAGAAGTAAACAATACTCATAGTAGAAGTTTCCTTTACCATTTCCACTCTCCAATAGCGCTTCACTCCCTGGCAACAGCGCCAGAAAATAGTCTTGATGACCCACAAGTATAGGGGGTGTATCGCAGTATTTTCGATAAGTAAGAGTGTCGAACCCAATGAGGAGCAGAAGGTGCTGGCTAGTGGTATGGATCAGGAATTCTCTGCAAATACTTAGCAAACGGATTTTTAGGGTTTTTTAATAAAGCAAGTAAACAAAGTACGAGTAAACAAAAGACAATAAGAATAAATGCAGCAAGTGGCCCAATCCTTTATGCAGCAAAGGACAAGCCGGTTGTATTACTTAAGATGACCAAACGTTCTTGAGGACACATGGGAAGACTGTCAAGTGCTTTCGCTTCATATAGTTGATTAATCTTCTTTAGCTTGCTAAGTGTTGTGTGGGTGAACCTGTGCTAATGTACCGACCTTCCTAGGACTAATACATACTTGTGATTATACCCCTTGTAAACATCCGTAAGTACAAGAAAGTAATTAAGGTAGAAACCTAACCATAGCTTTAAACTCTAAGACCCTTACATCCCTTGTGAAATGGTTTCCTAACGGGGGTTCAGGTTTCTGTCACTCCGGAAACCCCTACGATTAGTAGCCAAATACACAATGCATTCCCCTAGGCCCATATAGGTGAAGTGTCATGTAGTCGACGTTCACATGACACCACTAGAACAAGTACACCACAACTTAAATATCAAACCATTGAATCTTTCTCAGCATAACTCCACTACTAACAACATGACTTCTCCCATGTCCTCAAGAACAAAACAAACTACTCACAAGACATCATATGGATCATGATCAGAGATGGAATAATGATGTATAACAATCTGAACATAAACAATAATTCAATGGTTCACTCAATAGCATCAACTACAAAGGGTAATCAACACCGGGAAAGTTTCCCCTAAGAATTATGCAAGATTCAACACAATTCTTACAGCAATATGGAGATGGTGATGAGGATGCTGATGGTGGTGATGATGATGATGATGATCCCGATGAAGTCCAGCTTGATGGTGGTGTTGATGGCCACGATCTCCCCTCTCTGGAAGGAATTCCCCCGGCAGAAATCTGTCTGTCGGAGAGACATTTCTCTCTTGGTGTTTTCTGCCCCGTAGAGGCGGAGGAATCTTTTTGTGGTCGCTCTCCGAGTCTTAGGGTTTCGGGAGGAATATATATGCCAGAGGTGGGCCAGGGCGGCCACACCACCTGGTGGCGCGGCCTAGGGTGGCCCGCGCCAGGGGGTGGTGTGGGCCCCCTGTGGCCCATCTCCACTCCCTCTTCTGGCAGCCTTCGTCTTCTAGAAAAATAGGATTTTCCGTATATTTTCCCGGATTTTCTGATCTTCGTGAATTTTGCCTCCAAACAGCACCTTTTCCATCAGAATCCTGACTGCAGTGGTCCATGCTCCAAAATTCAACAACCATGCAAAAACAGATGAAATAACATAAGTATCACCTCTAAATATGAAATATATCAATGAATAACAGTAAAATTATGATATAGAATAGTGATGCAAAATGGACGTATCATGCAGCAAGTGGCCCAATCCTTTCTTTAGCAAAGGACAAGCTGGTTGTATTACTTAAGATGACCAAACATTCTCGAGGACACATGGGAATTCCGTCAAGTGCTTTCGCTTCATATAGTTAATTAATCTTCTTTAGCTTGCTAAGTATTGTGTGGGTGAACCTATGCTAATGTACCGACCTTCTAGGACTAATACATACTTGTGATTGTACCCCTTGCAAGCATACACAAGTACAAGAACGTAATTAAGGTAGAAACCTAACCATAGCTTTAAACTCTAAGACCCTGACGTCCCTTGTGCAATGGTTTCCTAACGGGGGTTCAGGTTTCTGTCACTTCGGCAACCCCTACGATTAGTAGCCAAATACACAATGCATTCCCCTAGGCCCATATAGGTGAAGTGTCATGTAGTTGACGTTCACATGACACCACTAGAAGAAGTACACCACAACTTAAATATCAAACTATTGAATCATTCTCAACACAATTCCACTACTAACAACATGACTTCTCCCATGTCCTCAAGAACTAAACGAACTACTCACAAGACATCATATGGATCATGATCAGAGATGAAATAATGATGTATAACAATTTGAACATAAACAATAATTCAATGGTTCCACTCAATAGCATCAATTACAAGGAGTAATCAACACCGAGAAAGTTTCCCCTAAGAACTATGCAAGATTCAACCCAATTGTTACAACAGTACGGAGGTGGTGATGATGGTGCTGGTGGTGATGATGGTGGTGATGATGATGACGATCCCGATGAAGTCCAGCTTGATGGTGGTGTTGATGGCGACGATCTCCCCTCTCCGAGAAGGAATTCCCCCGGTAGAATTCGGTCTGCCGGAGAGATCTTTCTCTCTTGGTGTTTTCCGCCCCGCAGAGGCGGCGGAATCTTTCTGTGGTCGCTCCCCGAGTCTTAGGATTTCGGGAGGATAATATACGCCAGAGGGGAGAGCCAGGGGTGGACCAGGGCGGCCACACCACCTGGTCGCGCGGCTTGGGGTGGCCCGCGCCAGGGGGTGGTGTGGGCCCCCTGTGGCCCATCTCCACTTCCCCTTCGGGCTTTTTTCGTCTTCTAGAAAAATAGGATTTTTTCTGTAAATTTTCCCGGATTTTCTGTTCTTCGCGAATTTTGCCTCCAAACATCACCTTTTCCATCAGAATCCTGACTACAGCGGTCCATGCTCCAAAAGTCATCAACCATGCAAAAACAGATGAAATAACATAAGTATCACCTCTAAATATGAAATATATCAATGAATAATAGTAAATTATGATATAGAATAGTGATGCAAAATGGACGTATCAACTCCCCCCAAGCTTAGACTTTGCTTGTCCCCAAGTGAAAACTGAGGTCAATAAACATGACCTCAGGTTTATGGAGTGAAAAGTTGATAAAAGAATACGGACAAGAAGCATCACATTCATCAATACATAAGTCATAATAGAAGACAACTCACTATTATATAACTTAACTTGCAATAAGTAAAGGAAACATAATAAAGATACATAAAGTAAATCATAATTGGTAATGGCAAACTTAGCTCTTGGTCGAAGAATAGTTGATAACTTGCTGGAGTTCTCAAATAACTGATTTTCAATGAAAGCTTTCAAAGTAGTAGACACCAAGATAAGAGCAATGTGCAAAACAAGGAACATAAGAAACATGATTGAATAAATCACCATATGAATGAATGAATGAAACACAACAACTCAAAATACTTGCTAAGATAGAAGGGAATAGGTTTACTGACTCAACTAAAAAGTAAAAGAAAGGCCCTTCGCAGAGGGAAGCAGAGATTTCAAGTTTCATAAAGAGCTTCCAAAAATTATGGTACTTATTAGCTTTCAGCTCTCATTGCCCCTATCATAGGCATCTTTAGGTGATGAAGGTTAAAGTGACACAAGTAAGAGGATATGCTTGACAAGTTATAAGTTGAAATCTCATGCCACTTACTTACGAGTACCGAACCTCATGCTACTCAACTTCAGTCACAAGTAAGCTCTTGTCATTGTAAATACATATGTATCATAGAGAACTGCCAACGGGGTACCCCTTGCACATGATACAGGAGCTATCCCATAATCAAAATGACAAGCCAAGCAGACAATGAGCATCTCAGCGATCTTTTTATTTGCTATTTGCATAGGTTTTTATTGAGGATGCTTCATAGAATGCTCATTGTAGTTATGCTGCAAGTTTCCACCATGATTAGGCATGGCTTAGGCTAGCGGCCCAGGCGTTTCTCTAACACACATATAAACTCCATGATATTAAAAGTTCCCCTTTTATTTCACACCACCGAGATCCATAGGCAAAAGAATCATGATATCAACGGAATATAAATGCAATGTTGAAAGCGTTCCCCATGATATATGGTTCTGCTAACTTCAACTTATAAAGCGCAAGCATATACGCAACAAAGATGGACACAATGGTTCAAGTTTATTAATTGCAAGAAAGTAGAGTGTGCCATCAAGTTCGTGAGAGCTTTAATCACTAATTTTCTCATCACATGTTTAATTTGGAAGGTAGGTAAAAACATGAATTTACTTGGAATAGCAATAGTGCTAATAGGTAGGTATGGTGGACACAAATGGCATAGGTTTTGGTTTAAGGATTGGATGCACGAGAAGAATTCCCTCTCAGTACAGGTTTTTGGCTAGCAAGGCTGGGTAGCAAGTATAAGAGTTGAAGGAAACAAACAAACATATAATTGATAAAAACAAACATGCAATCCTCCTTGGAAGCACAAAAGATCTTAACTAGAGAATACTAGACTTATGAGCAAATCAAGAAAGAAAGATGATGAAATTATATTTCTTTAGAGTACTTTTTATCTTTTTCATTCAACTCTCAAAAATAGTGTCGCTACTGACCGATCCAGGTTTGCCAAAACCAACTAAATTAACTCAATGATCCCAAAGTGATACCAATACAAACGACAAGATCAATCATATAACCATGAATTGAAAACTAAAATAAGATATGCAAAAGAGTAAATGATAGAACTTCTCATTAATATTCCAAAACGGCAACTCACCCCAAGGGATACATAGATATCTAACGAGAGAGGGGACACTTCCATAATGCAAACCATCCTACATGATAACTTCTCTATTCATGATATGACTCTACTAAAAAGGTAAAAAGATAAAAGATAGTGATGTGATACCGTGGCACTCCCCCAAGCTTGGAACAAACCAAGGGGATGCCAAAACCTGATGATGAATTACTCCTTCGGTGGTGGTGGTATTCTCTCGTCATCATCCGACTTCCAGGGTAAGGGCTCCCCATCAACAAAGGATATTGTGGTCTCCAGCATCCTGAAACTTCCAGCAGCACTTATGCGTTTAAATCTAACTTTGTACTCACAGTTTTGATTTTGAACGTCGTAGAGTTGTGCTTGCAATTGGTTGGTTGTTTGGCGGAGTGAGAGGACTTCATCCTTGAGCTCAGCAGTCTCCTTTTGGTGCTCGGCGATGAGTTCAGAACAAATCTTATGGATGATATCCACTTTGCATTCCGCCATCTTCTTGTACCTAAAGACTTCTTGCTCCAGTGCTTCCATCCTATCCTCCAGACTTCCTTCACCTTTAGGGCCTTGAACCTCCTTTATCCGTATCTCCCCGTCTTCAAGCAACAGCTCCTTGGGATGAATCTTCAACTCTCTCATATATGGGTTGAGGATATCCGCTGAAGAATCTTCCTTGGATGATCCAGAGGAAGACATTGTGGCTCCAAATCTAGGACTCTACCTGTTAGAAACAGATCAAAACGAAAACACGATGAGAACATGATATACGAACCTCGTGGGGTCCGGGGGATTATATATTACGAAGTTTCACAACAAAAGGAAGGTACTGGGAGAAAACGGGTCGGAGACGGAGGCCGAGGTGGCCACACCACCTGCTGGCGCGACCAGGGAGGCCCGCGCTAGGGGGTGGTGTGAGCCACCCTGGCTCCGTTTCCATCCCTCTTTCGCTTTGTAACTTTCCCTGTTAGATAAAAACTGCAAAAAATATTTGGACAGAATTTTCATGGAACTTTTCTTACCAGAACTATTACATATTTGAAAACGGACTCTACAGGTCTCTTAATTTGGTCTTTGATAAATTTTTCCGGAGTTATTACTTGAAAAGCATCAACATCTTCATTGTAAGAATCTCCAACAATATAGTGCGTGAGTCGCTGCCCATTCACTACTTGTGTAGTGTTATCTTTTAAAGAAGAATTTGTTATCACTCCTGAACAATACACTTCTTCAATAACGAAAGGTCCTTCCCATTTTGACAGTAGCTTCCCTGCAAAAAATCTGAGTCGAGACCTATACAATAGAACTTTCTCACCAACATGGAATTCTCTCTTAAGTATTCGCTTGTCATACCATCTTTTAACTTTTTCCTTAAAGAGTCTAGCATTTTCATATGCTTCACTCCTCCATTCATCCAGCGAACTTAAGTCAAATAATCTTTTTTCACCAGCAAGCTTACAATCTCTATTAAGTTCTTTAACTGCCCAATAAGCTTTGTGTTCTAATTCTAAAGGTAGGTGACAAGCTTTCCCATAAACCATTTTATAAGGAGACATCCCCATGGGATTTTTATAGGTAGTCCTATAAGCCCATAAAGCATCGTTCAACTTTTTAGCCCAATTTTTCCTAGACCTATTAACAGTCTTTTGCAAGATGGATTTCATTTCTCTATTTGATAACTCTACTTGTCCACTAGTTTGGGGATGATAAGCTGAAGCGATTCTATGATTAACATCATATTTAGCAAGGGTCTTTCTAAAACCACCACGAATGAAATGAGAACCTCCATCAGTCATGAGATACCTAGGCACTCCAAACCTAGGAAAGATAACATCCTTAAGCATTTTTAGAGAGGTCTCCCCATCAGCACTCTTCGTAGGTATAGCTTCTACCCACTTAGTGACATAATCAACGGCAACAAGAATATGAGTATAACCTTTCGAGGGAGGAAAAGGACCCATAAAGTCAAATCCCCAGCAATCAAAGGGTTCAATAACTAGAGAGTAATTCATAGGCATTTCATTGTGTCTAGAAATATTACCAACACGCTAACACTCATCACAAGATAAAACAAATTTTCTTGCATCTTTAAAAAGGGCAGGCCAGTAGAAACCTGATTGTAGCACCTTTTGCGCAGTTCTATCTCCCGCATGATTTCATCCATAAGCACTACCATGACATTTCCGCAATATCTCCTATTGTTCATATTCTGGAACACATCTTCGCATAATACCATCCACTCCTTCTTTATATAAATGTGGGTCATCCCAAAAAATAATGCCTCAGATCGTAAAAGAACTTCCTTCTTTGCTGAGCTGTGAAAGTTGGAGGCAAATACTTGGAGACAATAAAGTTAGCATAATCAGCATACCAAGGGCTCCCTCGCGAGCTTAGCCATACTACAGCCAACTGTTCATTTGGGAAACTATCATTAATAGGCATAGGATCAAAAGAGATGTTTTCCAATCGAGATAAATTATCAGCTACAGGATTCTCAGCACCTTTCCTGTCTACAATATGTAGGTCAAACTCCTGTAAGAGTAGCACCCATCTAATAAGCCTAGGCTTAGCATCTTTCTTCATCATAAGGTACTTAATAGCAGCATGATCAGTATGAATGATAACTTTTGAATCTACAATATAAGGTCTAAACTTATCACAAGCAAAGACGACGGCTAGGAATTCTTTTTCAGTAGTAGCATAATCCCTTTGAGCAGCATCAAGAGTCTTACTAGCATAATGGATAACATTTAACTTTTTATCAATTTGTTGCCCAAGGACAGCACCTACAGCAAAATCACTAGCATCACACATTATTTCAAAGGGTAAGATCCAATGAGGTGGTTGAACGATAGGGGCTATAGTTAAAGCCTTTTTTAGAGTTTCAAAAGCTTCCTTACAATCATCATCAAAGACAAAGGGTACATCTTTTTGAAGAAGATTAGTGAGGGGTTTTGATATCTTAGAGAAATCTTTAACAAACCTTCTATAGAAACCAGTGTGGCCAAGGATACTACGAATACCTTTGATGTCTCTTGGACAGGGCATCTTCTCAGTTGCCTCAAATTTAGCTCTATCAACTTATATGCCTCTTTCAAAAACTTTATGTCCAAGTACAATACCTTCATTCACCAGGAAGTGGCATTTCTCACAATTAAGAACAAGATTAGTTTATTCACATCTCTGCAAAACTTTATCGAGGTTGTGCAAACAATTATCAAAAGAAGTTCCATAGACGGAGAAGTCATCCATGAACACTTCCACAATTTCCTCACAAAAACCATGGAAGATAGCAGACATGCATCTTTGAAAAGTAGCGGGAGCATTACATAAACCAAAAGGCATATGTCTATAAGCATAGGTTCCGTAAGGGCATGTAAAAGTATTTTTTTCTTGATCTTGTTGTTTAACAGCAATTTGAGAGAAACCAGAATATCCATCAAGAAAACTAAAATGGATCTTTTTAGACAACCTTGCTAACATTTGATCAATAAAAGGAAGTGGGTAATGATCTTTCTTAGTAACTTTGTTAACTTTCCTGAAATCAATGCACATTCTATATCCTACTACTATTCTTTGGGGAATAAGCTCATCATTATCATTAGGGACGACGGTAATTCCCCCTTTTTTTAGGAACACAATGAACAGGGCTAACCCATTCACTATCAGCAATAGGGTAAATAATACCAGTATCAAGGAGTTTCAATACCTCATTTCTTACCACCTCCTTCATCTTAGGATTTAGACGTCGTTGGTGCTCTACCACTGGCTTTGCATCTGGTTCTATATTGATAGCATGCTGACATATAGTAGGAGAAATCCCTTTTAAATCATCCAGAGTATAGCCCATAGCCCCTCGGTGTTTCTTCAGTACCTCCAATAACCTTTCTTCTTCCTTTCCTGAAAGTTTAGAGCTAATAATAACAGGATATATCTTATTATCATCAATGTAAGAATATTTAAGATCATCAGGTAAGGGTTTCAAATCGAAGACTGGATCCTTTTTGGGTGGCAACGTGGTACCCAAGTCTTCTACAGGCAAGTTATGCTTAAGCATCTTGGGTTGACGATGGAGAATCTCGTCAATCTCATTCCTTTCTTCCATGAAGATCTCACTTTTGTGGTCTTCCATAAATTGCTGCAAAGCATTGTTAGGAGAAAGAGAAATAGAAGCAAGTTGTTCGACTCTAAAATCCTTGTTATGGGTGTCATTTTCACAAGGTTCCTTAGTAAATTTCGAAAAATTAAACTCATAAGATTCCCCATCAAATTTAGTCAAGATTTTCTCCCTTTTGCAATCTAGAGCTCCACAATTACTTAAGAAAGGTCTACCAAAAATGATGGGATAAGTTTTACTAGCAGCTGAACCCAGTACTAGAAAATCAGCAGGATATTTAATCTTACCACAAAGAACTTCTACATCCCGCACAATACCAATTGGAAAGATGGTCTCTCTATTAGCAAGGTGAATGACCACATCAATCTCTTCCAGTTCACAGGGACAGATTTCATGCATAATTTCTTTGTAAAGCTCATAAGGAATAACACTTGAACTTGCACCAATATCACATAAACCATAATAGCAATGATCACCAATTCTAACAGAAAGCACAGGGACACTAGCCTTTTTAGTTCTATTAGGATGTGAGACAATATGAGAAGCATCTTCACAAAAGACTATGTGTCCATCTTCTACACTTTTAGTGACAAGGTCTTTCACAATTGCTACAATAGGTTCAATGTTTATTTGTTTGTCAGGTTTTACAGTTCTCTTTGCACTTTTAGTGATTACACTAGTTATCATAGGATGATCCTTTACCTTATCTGGGAAGGGTATTTTCTCGATATAAGGTTCAGGTAGGATGTGATCAATAGTGCAAAATTCAGTACTCCCAATAAGAACACAGTTAACAATATCTTTATAAGGTGCATGGTACTTGTTCCATCCCTTTTTCAGAATTTCAATATAAGAAGCAAAAGACTTAAAACAATTTGTAATAACTTGAAAATCCAGACCATAAGCTTTACTAATATTTTGAAAGTCATCAGTTCCCATAAAAGATTCAATGCATTCATAATCATAATTTATACCTAACTTCCTTCCTTTATCATTCTCCCATGCTTCAGCATTGTCGTGAATACGGTCCAGAAGATCCCATTTGACTTCTTCTTCCATGCGAGTGAATGATCCAGCACAAGAGGCATCCAATAAATCCTTATCATGAAGAGAAAGCCTTGCATAAAAGTTATTGATAATAATATTGTGAGGGAGCTCCTGAATGGGACATTTGAGCATTAGTAACTTCAATCTCCCCAAAGCTTGGGTTGTACTCTCTCCATCAAGAGGCCAAAAATTGTATATTTGATTCTGATCTTTATGAATCTCACTAGGAGGATAAAACTTTAAATAAAAGAGAGGCACTATTTCCTCCCATTCAAGAGCTTGACCATTCTTCAGCAGCTTATACCATTCTTCAGCTCTTCCTTTTAGTGATAGTGAGAATAACTTCTTCTTAACTTGATCTGTAGTAATACCTGCACACTTGAACAACCCGCATAATTCATGTATCAAGAGCAAATGATCACCGGGATGGATAGTTCCATCTCCAACATAATAGTTATCCATAACACGATCAATAATTCTTGAAGGTATTTTAAAAGTATCATTCTCAGCAGGTGATGGTTCATCTACTACCTTAGTAGTGGTAGTAGCATTATGAAATAAGAAACTCAGCGAATTTTCCATAATGAATATAAAGCAACTAACAGAAATAAACAATACTCACAGTAGAAGTTTCCTTTACTAGTTCCACTCTCCAATAGCGCTTCACTCCCCAACAATGGCACCAGAAAATAGTCTTGATGACCCACAAGTATAGGGGGTGTATCGCAGTATTTTTGATAAGTAAGAGTGTCGAACCCAACGAGGAGCAGAAGGTGCTGGCTAGTGGCTTGGAGCAGGAATTCTCTATAAATACTTAGCAAACAGATTTTTAGGGGTTTTTGATAATGCAGGTAAATAAAGTACGAGTAAATAGAAGACAATAAGAATAAAATGCAGCAAGTGGACCAATCCTTTCTTTAGCAAAGGACAAGCCGGTTGTATTACTTAAGATGACCAAACGTTCTTGAGGACACATGGGAATTCTGTCAAGTGCTTTCGCTTCATATAGTTGATTAATCTTATTTAGCTTGCTAAATGTTGTGTGGGTGAACCTGTGCTAATGTACCGACCTTCCTAGGACTAATACATACTTGTGATTATACCCCTTGCAAGCATCCGCAAGTACAAGAAAGTAATTAAGGTAGAAACCTAACCACGGCTTTAAATTCTAAGACCCTGGCGTCCCTTGTGCAATGGTTTCCTAACGGGGGTTTAGTTTTCTGCCACTCCGACAACCCCTACGATTAGTATCCAAATACACAATGCATTCCCCTAGGACCATATAGGTGAAGTGTCATGTAGTCGACGTTCACATGACACCACTAGAAGAAGTACACCACAACTTAAATATCAAACTACTGAATCTTTCTCAACACAATTCCACTACTAACAACATGACTTCTCCCATGTCCTCAAGAACAAAACAAACTAATCACAAGACATCATTTGGATCATGATCAGAGATGAAATAATGATGTATAACAATCTGAACATAAACAATAATTCAATGGTTCCACTCAATAGCATCAACTACAAGGAGTAATCAACACCAGGAAAGTTTCCCCTAAGAACTATGCAAGATTCAACCCAATTGTTACAGCGGTATGGAGGTAGTGATGATGGTGCTGGTGGTGATGATGGTGGTGATGATGATGATGATCCCGATGAAGTCCAGCTTGATGGTGGTGTTGATGGCGACAATCTCCCCTCTCTAGGAAGGAATTCCCCCGGCAGAATTCTGTCTGCCAGAGAGATCTTTCTCTCTCGGTGTTTTCCGCCCCGCAGAGGCGGCGGAATCTTTCTGTGGTCTCTCCCCGAGTCTTAGGGTTTCGGGAGGATAATATACGCCAGAGGGGAGAGCTAGGGGTGGACCAGGGCGGCCACACCACCTGGTGGCGTGGCCTGGGGTGGCCCGTGCCAGGGGGTGGTGTGGGCCCCTTGTGGCCCATCTCCACTTCCCCTTCCGGCTTTCTTCGTCTTCTAGAAAAATAGGATTTTCCATGTATTTTCTCGGATTTTCTGATCTTCACGAATTTCGCCTCCAAACAGCACCTTTGCCATCAGAATCCTGACTGCAGTGGTCCATGCTCCAAAAGTCATCAACCATGCAAAAATAGATTAAATAACATAAGTATCATCTCTTAATATGAAATATATCAATGAATAATAGCAAATTATGATATTGAATAGTGATGCAAAATGGACGTATCACCGCCTTCAACTCCTCTTCGTTGCTGCCCACTTTTACCCTACCTACGTTTTATTCTCTCAGCCTGTACAACGCGTGGACAGAGGTGAGCATATGTCTAAGCAAAGAAATGAGTACTAGTACTATACTAGTGTACTAGTACTAATATACTTTCCTCAAAAAAAAGTACTAATATACTGCTCCCTCTGATCCAAATTAATGTTCTCAGATTTATCTAGATTCGGATGTATTTAGCACTAAAACATGACTAGATACATCTGAATCTAGACAAATATGAGAACACTAATTTGGATTGAGGGAGTACTATTTGCTTTTTCCCTAATAAGGGCATCAACAATGTGTATAAAAGCACACCTTAAGGCCTAGTATGTGGCATCCACTAAGGTTCACCATATATATTGTGGAGAAAATAGATTTTGTATCTTTAAGCCTAATAAGGTGCACCTCAAGCTTATGGGTTGCCCATAGAGAATAGAACAATCATCTCCCCTCTCTCCCTGTTTCATGTGATCGTTTTCAAAAGGTGATCAAAATTTTCATGATGCAAAATCTTAGCTAGAAGTTGAACCACTCTTCAAAACTCTCTATGGTTTCTGATATATTAATTAACTGCTCGATATGTACCTCCAAAAGCTTTTTTCATAAAACTTTCAAAGCAACCTACAATTTATTACTTGTAGTTCAAGTTTGACCTAATTTTATTAACATAAAGTATTATCGAAACCAAAGAATAATTAATAATGTTCGTATTATACTTTTATAACTCATTTTTCCGGATACACGTAACATGATGACACAAAAAAATATTATACTTCTTTTCTTTTCTTGAAATGCTATGAAAACCGTGTCAACTTTTTTGGGATGCGGATGCATAGCAAGAACATGAATTTTTCAGAACTTTCGGTGGTTTTTCGATGTACCGAATTCCTGCTTAGCTTCAAAAGATTTTTGGAAAATTTTAAGAGCAACTTATCACGCTTACGTTTAGTTCAAATTTGAGAAGGTCGGTGGGAGTACAGTTTACATCGAAGACCTCAAAAAATAGAAAATTGCATAGAGGTCCATACATTTAGCACAAAGGGCGCTAAAATGAAGCAATGAAAAACAGTCGGGTGCGGGTCCTTCTCGAGCGAGCGGCCGAGCCATACCCTGCGTACTACTGCTACTGTACTTTCGATCCAGCGTGTTGTGAGTGTGCTTGGTGGCTTCCTCTTTGCAGGGTGTGAAATGGAACGATAATGGAGTACTACGGAGTAGTGGTAAAGCTGGTCAGATCATAATGAAGTGCATCGAATACGATGGGATGTCGAATACGATGGGATGTACTGCAGACACGAGACAGTATAAACAATCCCTTGTGCACCACTATCTTTTGAATCTTTTGAATAACCTTCCCTTTGGATGTTTGGGAAGGAAGTGAAAATTTCGAAACTACGAAAGTTTCAACTTCGACTCTAATAATAGTATGAGTAATGTCCCTTTTGTCTCCAAGCCCCAAAATGGTTCCTTCTCTGCAGCACGCCTGATAATGACACGGAGCCGACGACAAGGCAGGTCGACACACGTGCACAGTACCACGTTTTGGATGAGGGATAGATCACCTAGCCGGGGTGTGGGGATGGTGATGAGGCACTAAAGGAGAGAGAAAACACAATTTGTTTTGCGTACATACAGTAGTACTATATAGTAAAGGTCCTGAAATTTACTAGTACTAGTTCCGTACTACTAGTACTACTAGGTGATTGTACCCTGTCCCTCATGTCAGGAAGCCATCTCACAGCTTTGCTCTCATATCGCACCGCCTTCAACTCCTCCTCTTCGTTGCTCTCTCAAGCTGCTTCCTCTGTGCCCAAAGTTTCTCTTCTGTCTCTTTGTTTCTTTTCTACAGAAATACATATTCTTCCTCCCTCCGACCCAAATTAATTGACTCAGATTTGTCTAGATTCGGATATATCTAGACATATTTTAGTACTACATACATCCGAATCTAGATAAACTTGAGTCAATTAATTTGGGTCGGAGGGAGTACTTGCTTTATAGAAAATACACTCCTCACACTTGGAAAATTGATTTTTTTCCTTTCCTCGTGGTTGGAAACTGTAACACCCTCAGAATCGGCCCTATGCAAGTCTCAGCGATTCCCGCCAAACCCGCATAGAAACGATTCAAAGGTGCCCACCAGGCACTTTCGTGCGGGTGGAAAACGAAGTAATAACATTACACAACAGTCCTCGATGGGACCCACAGAACAGATAGATATACAACACGACTCCAAGAGTCAAGAATACAGATATACGGTACAAAGATCCAAATCACCTTGAAAACGATAGAACGTCCAGCTACGGACAAGATGCAAATGGGGCTAAGAGCCCTGAAGAATAACCAATGGCGTCCATAACCCTGCCCAGGCCAAGCCGGAAGGGTAACCCTGCTAACGACGTCGATCTCAAACCTGCTTAAACAAAAGGGGTGCCGACAAAGGGCAAAGGAAAAAGAGAGAGCGTCAGTACTGAGGCCAGTACACGGCGAGGCTAGAATTCGGCGGTCCTCGCCTACATAGGTATGGTGGACTGAAGCGGCAGCGGCAGCATGCACTGAACACCCTATAGAGACTCGATACAACTGGCGGCAATCAGAGAGGGGTAAGAAAGAACTATCCGGAACCAGCCTGATACTAACACCAAACAAACCCATCCTGGCGTTTCCCCCTCGAGACCAAACGAGGAAGTCAACCGAGGAACTCACACAGTTGGCAGTTTTACTTATTCAGTTATAGTTGCGGCACTTTACTAGTCAGGTTTAGATAATCATCCTGATAAAGTAAGCAGTGGGTACTTTTAGTTAACCATTCTGTTATAGTGGCAACACTTACTAGTCAGATACGATTAGCATGAGATAACCCCAAAACCCAGCAGTTGTTGGTACTTTTACTTAGCCATTCCGTTGTAGTGAAGCTGATTACTAGTCATATCGGATACAAGTCAATTTATAACAATAAACTTTAGTTATAGTTGTCTATGATCAAGCATTGTGCTCCAAGTCGTCCATAACCGCGGACACGGCTTCTCGAAAAGATTTAACCCTGCAGGGGTGCACCAAAGTATCCACACGTGATTAGCATGAGATATCCACACGCACTTCGACCCTTTTTGCCAGATCAATTAACATACACCCATCGGTATGTCGGCGGGGCCTAAGTCATGACGTTTCCCAGACCCAAAGCAAGCACGGGGGGCCACCCCACTAAGTACACCCGCAACGAAGTCGGCCGGGCTCCGAGACGGACTCAGGGTTTGTGGAGCCGGCTGTAAACGACTGGGAACCCGAAACTCTCGGGCTTGTCGATACAGCGAAAACGGGTCACGATTCTAAACAGTACAGTGTGCTATCCATCGCACAATTTAAATAAAGCGGTAAAGCATGGCATAAGTACAGGATAGTAAATAAAACCTCAAACTAGTTTGTGGCCCCCAGTACAATACTTTGAAATCAGGTAATAATCCATGGGGGGCCCATATCTCCCCACTTGTGGTTAGCGCGCTCGATCTCGGAACAGGTGTCAAGAACTCGGGGTCCTACGGGACACAAGTGGGCGGTCGGAAACCAGATATTATCTATCACCCACCGGTGCCTCTGCTTACCTACTTCAATTTTAGTTGTTAAACAGTAATTAAAGTGAACAGTAGTTAAAGCCATGATCATCTCCAACAATTAACTTGCGGCAATACTCCAACAACTGTGGTACTTGACGACACGCAACAGCACTTGAGCGAGCGACTACGACACGCAAGTCCAACTATCTACCAATCAACAGGTAATAGGATGTGTCCAAGGCAATATAAGGCTGCAGGGGATATCACGGGTACGGAAACTAGAGCATCGCAACACAGATAGCAATAGATCAACAGGAGGAAATAAAGACTATAAAAGTAAGATAGGTAGAAAGGGGGAGATGCTCGCCTGAAAACATTGTCGAAGGTTCATCCGAAGATCGGGTCGACACTCGCATCAACTCAACGGCCTTATCCGCGAAGAAGCAAAACACTAGCACAAACACCGGATGCACTATTTTAATACTACGGCAAAAGATCGGGCATGATGCATGTATGATGTATGACATGGCAAGGTGCGATGCAATTAGGCCATATTAAGCGGAACCGGGGTCCCGATATTTAAATATACGGTTCTAGTTGTTTATCTACCCTGCAATTTAAATGTTGCATTATCAAGACAAAAGATAGCACCGGTTCGCTACACAAATTTAAATGAGGCCAATAGGAGACTAGATTTGCCCGCATATGGGCCCCATATTTAATTATGAGGTGAATCGGCGTAAGGCCCCCAAACCACACGGCGATATGCATGCAAGTATGACAATTCAATATGCAACAATTTGTTATTACATTTATAAAATAGGGCTCGAGAAAAGGGGTCACACATTAGGGTTCGGCGATCTTGGGGGGTTCCGGGTTCGGGGTTGGTCTCAGGGTCCGGATCTGGGGTTCGGTCTCGGCGGGATCGTTCTCGGATAACGGGGTAGATCTTGGCGTTCCGTGAAGGAGGACTTGGTTCGGCGTCGGGGGGTACATCGGACTCGCCCTGGTCGGTGTCGATCTTGTCGGCCCGCGTATCAGGTCGGTCTTGGCGTCCGGGATGAAGAACTTGGCGTTCTGCGTCGGTGTCCTTACCGTCCGGGTTCTCGAGCATCGCATCCGGGAAGGAGTACTTGTCGTTCAGGGTCTCGATGTCCGGGGTGAAGTACTTGGCGTTCCGCGGCGAAGTGCTTGACGTTATTTGGTTTCATGTCGACGGTCTTGATGTCCTTGATGGAGAACTCGGTGTATCCGGGAGCGTTCTCGGGTCCCCGAGGAGGGCTTGGCGTTCCACGATGAGGTTACTAGCGGCCGTGTTGGAGATCCTGTCCGTCCTTCTACTGACCAGCACCAAAACATGACACATGGAGCAAACCCGCTGGTACTAGAGGTACCCTGACTAGCACCAAAACGCCACGGCAGCAGCAGCATGCATGCAGAGGACATGCGGCCTCGGCACAGAGGATGGAAGCGAGCTTGGGCACGGACCGGGCGGCGAGGAGCTTGGCGGTGAGGTCGACGGTGGCCACGGGCGCGCTCGAGGATGCGGGAGACGACGGCGGTTGAGGCCCGGCGGCCGGCGGAAGCCGGAGCAGAGAGGAAGGGGAGGGCGGCGGCTGCTCGGGGAGGAAGGGCGCGAGGTCGCCGGCGAGGCCGAGGCCGCGGTCGGGGGGAGCTGCGCGGGGTCGGGGCGGAGCCGGAGGAGGCGGGGCCGGAGAGCGGAAGGGCTGCGAGGTGGGGGGTGGCGCGGAGGCGCGGGCGCGACGGCGCGGGACCGGCGAGAAGGGGGCCTCGCGGACTCGGGGCGGAGCGGCTGCCGGGGATGGGGAAGGCGAGAGGGCCGGGGATCGCGGTCGACGACGGGGCGAGGCCCAGGCGAGGCAGAGGGGGCGAGCTCGGGAGGGGCGGCGGCTGCTCGGGGAGGAAGACGCGGGTGCGGGAGAGAGAGGCCGCGTGGGGAGGCGTGTCGGTGGGTGGGGGTGGGACCGAGCGTGGGGACAGGTGGGTGCGGTCCTAGGTGGGCCCGTTGGGGGGGGGTGGAAGCGTGTGTACCAGGTGGAGTGGAGGTGAGGGAGCGGGGGGGGGTAGGTGGCGGCATGGGGTTGGTTAGAGGGGAGGGAGAGGGTGAGGTGGCGGCAGGTTATTGGGCGGGGTGAGGTGGAGGGGTTGTGGGTAGACTAGGTCTGGGTGTAAAAGGGGTTTTGGGGTGGACCGATTTTGTACTGGGGGTGGTCGACTGGGTCGGGTCGGCCCGTTCGACTGCCCCCATTAAAATAATTAAATATTTTATTTATTTCAAACAGGCCTTTGCAACTCCGTTGGCCGACAAAACAAAATAATCCGGTGACCCGGGTTTTGCGTTTGACAAAGACGGGGTGTTTAGAAAACAAAAACAGGTTTTCCGCAAATAGTTTTATGCAAGCAATGCAAGATGATGACGATGCTCAAATGCAATGTGGCAAGATGACATGAGCATGCGGTCATGATGATGCAATGCACAAAAACAACGCGATTTTCTAGTAGTGGTTTTGCGGGATGCCACAATTCGACACCACTAACAATGGATCTCGCCCTCGAGATCCGCCTCATGGTACCGGAAGGAAGGTCGGCGATCTGCGTCTTCTCGCTTCATGTAGATATTCGCGACACCCCTAACAAAAGTTCTTGTTCCGTCTTGAAATCGGCGACACCACCAACAAAGGGTCGTCGTTCACGTTCGTCAAGAGAGCACTCCGGATAAACAACGGACGAAGTTAAAGGTAAGGCCACCTCTAACTATCGTGGAAGGAGTAAAATTGCATCGATCCACCATTCAATATACAAAGCAAATGATAAGAGTAGTGGTTTGGTCGCGACTCCATCCCGCACTCAAAGCATTACTCTGTACACGAACAGATAGGTTATGCAACCAACCCTCAGGATTCAGACTGAAGATATCGACAAACAAGGTTCAGGAACAAAGGGGTGATGCAGACTCTGCATCGGATCTGGCGTAGATGATGTCGTCGCGTCGGAAAACACCGGTAGGCACGAGAAGGAACAAAGAGAAGTCCAACAGATGAAGGATTCCTCTGATAGCATGAACACCGGATGGCAGAACACCGTTAACAAAGGAGGAAGCGAAACCCTGAAGGTACGACGGAACCCAACCACGAGAAATCCTGGACTCGAAGAGAGAGAAGAGAGCGGATTCAAAACACGTAGGGGTAAGAGGAGAATAGCAGGGGTAAGGAATAAAATCAGACCTAACCAGATCTAGCCAATCGTTTTTCCAAAATAGTTTTGACACTCTACTGCGGCCGTTAGCTAGGTTATCCTACAGGCTGGACTTGTGGGGTATCGCAACTGCTGGGCTCTGATACCACTCTGTAACACCCTCAGAATCGGCCCTATGCAAGTCTCAGCGATTCCCGCCAAACCCGCATAGAAACGATTCAAAGGTGCCCACCAGGCACTTTCGTGCGGGTGGAAAACGAAGTAATAACATTACACAACAGTCCTCGATGGGACCCACAGAACAGATAGATATACAACACGACTCCAAGAGTCAAGAATACAGATATACGGTACAAAGATCCAAATCACCTTGAAAACGATAGAACGTCCAGCTACGGACAAGATGCAAATGGGGCTAAGAGCCCTGAAGAATAACCAATGGCGTCCATAACCCTGCCCAGGCCAAGCCGGAAGGGTAACCCTGCTAACGACGTCGATCTCAAACCTGCTTAAACAAAAGGGGTGCCGACAAAGGGCAAAGGAAAAAGAGAGAGCGTCAGTACTGAGGCCAGTACACGGCGAGGCTAGAATTCGGCGGTCCTCGCCTACATAGGTATGGTGGACTGAAGCGGCAGCGGCAGCATGCACTGAACACCCTATAGAGACTCGATACAACTGGCGGCAATCAGAGAGGGGTAAGAAAGAACTATCCGGAACCAGCCTGATACTAACACCAAACAAACCCATCCTGGCGTTTCCCCCTCGAGACCAAACGAGGAAGTCAACCGAGGAACTCACACAGTTGGCAGTTTTACTTATTCAGTTATAGTTGCGGCACTTTACTAGTCAGGTTTAGATAATCATCCTGATAAAGTAAGCAGTGGGTACTTTTAGTTAACCATTCTGTTATAGTGGCAACACTTACTAGTCAGATACGATTAGCATGAGATAACCCCAAAACCCAGCAGTTGTTGGTACTTTTACTTAGCCATTCCGTTGTAGTGAAGCTGATTACTAGTCATATCGGATACAAGTCAATTTATAACAATAAACTTTAGTTATAGTTGTCTATGATCAAGCATTGTGCTCCAAGTCGTCCATAACCGCGGACACGGCTTCTCGAAAAGATTTAACCCTGCAGGGGTGCACCAAAGTATCCACACGTGATTAGCATGAGATATCCACACGCACTTCGACCCTTTTTGCCAGATCAATTAACATACACCCATCGGTATGTCGGCGGGGCCTAAGTCATGACGTTTCCCAGACCCAAAGCAAGCACGGGGGGCCACCCCACTAAGTACACCCGCAACGAAGTCGGCCGGGCTCCGAGACGGACTCAGGGTTTGTGGAGCCGGCTGTAAACGACTGGGAACCCGAAACTCTCGGGCTTGTCGATACAGCGAAAACGGGTCACGATCCTAAACAGTACAGTGTGCTATCCATCGCACAATTTAAATAAAGCGGTAAAGCATGGCATAAGTACAGGATAGTAAATAAAACCTCAAACTAGTTTGTGGCCCCCAGTACAATACTTTGAAATCAGGTAATAATCCATGGGGGGCCCATATCTCCCCACTTGTGGTTAGCGCGCTCGATCTCGGAACAGGTGTCAAGAACTCGGGGTCCTACGGGACACAAGTGGGCGGTCGGAAACCAGATATTATCTATCACCCACCGGTGCCTCTGCTTACCTACTTCAATTTTAGTTGTTAAACAGTAATTAAAGTGAACAGTAGTTAAAGCCATGATCATCTCCAACAATTAACTTGCGGCAATACTCCAACAACTGTGGTACTTGACGACACGCAACAGCACTTGAGCGAGCGACTACGACACGCAAGTCCAACTATCTACCAATCAACAGGTAATAGGATGTGTCCAAGGCAATATAAGGCTGCAGGGGATATCACGGGTACGGAAACTAGAGCATCGCAACACAGATAGCAATAGATCAACAGGAGGAAATAAAGACTATAAAAGTAAGATAGGTAGAAAGGGGGAGATGCTCGCCTGAAAACATTGTCGAAGGTTCATCCGAAGATCGGGTCGACACTCGCATCAACTCAACGGCCTTATCCGCGAAGAAGCAAAACACTAGCACAAACACCGGATGCACTATTTTAATACTACGGCAAAAGATCGGGCATGATGCATGTATGATGTATGACATGGCAAGGTGCGATGCAATTAGGCCATATTAAGCGGAACCGGGGTCCCGATATTTAAATATACGGTTCTAGTTGTTTATCTACCCTGCAATTTAAATGTTGCATTATCAAGACAAAAGATAGCACCGGTTCGCTACACAAATTTAAATGAGGCCAATAGGAGACTAGATTTGCCCGCATATGGGCCCCATATTTAATTATGAGGTGAATCGGCGTAAGGCCCCCAAACCACACGGCGATATGCATGCAAGTATGACAATTCAATATGCAACAATTTGTTATTACATTTATAAAATAGGGCTCGAGAAAAGGGGTCACACATTAGGGTTCGGCGATCTTGGGGGGTTCCGGGTTCGGGGTTGGTCTCAGGGTCCGGATCTGGGGTTCGGTCTCGGCGGGATCGTTCTCGGATAACGGGGTAGATCTTGGCGTTCCGTGAAGGAGGACTTGGTTCGGCGTCGGGGGGTACATCGGACTCGCCCTGGTCGGTGTCGATCTTGTCGGCCCGCGTATCAGGTCGGTCTTGGCGTCCGGGATGAAGAACTTGGCGTTCTGCGTCGGTGTCCTTACCGTCCGGGTTCTCGAGCATCGCATCCGGGAAGGAGTACTTGTCGTTCAGGGTCTCGATGTCCGGGGTGAAGTACTTGGCGTTCCGCGGCGAAGTGCTTGACGTTATTTGGTTTCATGTCGACGGTCTTGATGTCCTTGATGGAGAACTCGGTGTATCCGGGAGCGTTCTCGGGTCCCCGAGGAGGGCTTGGCGTTCCACGATGAGGTTACTAGTGGCCGTGTTGGAGATCCTGTCCGTCCTTCTACTGACCAGCACCAAAACATGACACATGGAGCAAACCCGCTGGTACTAGAGGTACCCTGACTAGCACCAAAACGCCACGGCAGCAGCAGCATGCATGCAGAGGACATGCGGCCTCGGCACAGAGGATGGCAGCGAGCTTGGGCACGGACCGGGCGGCGAGGAGCTTGGCGGTGAGGTCGACGGTGGCCACGGGCGCGCTCGAGGATGCGGGAGACGACGGCGGTTGAGGCCCGGCGGCCGGCGGAAGCCGGAGCAGAGAGGAAGGGGAGGGCGGCGGCTGCTCGGGGAGGATGGGCGCGAGGTCGCCGGCGAGGCCGAGGCCGCGGTCGGGGGGAGCTGCACGGGGTCGGGGTGGAGCCGGAGGAGGCGGGGCCGGAGAGCGGAAGGGCTGCGAGGTGGGGGGTGGCGCGGAGGCGCGGGCGCGACGGCGCGGGACCGGCGAGAAGGGGGCCTCGCGGACTCGGGGCGGAGCGGCTGCCGGGGATGGGGAAGGCGAGAGGGCCGGGGATCGCGGTCGACGACGGGGCGAGGCCCAGGCGAGGCAGAGGGGGCGAGCTCGGGAGGGGCGGCGGCTGCTCGGGGAGGAAGACGCGGGTGCGGGAGAGAGAGGCCGCGTGGGGAGGCGTGTCGGTGGGTGGGGGTGGGACCGAGCGTGGGGACAGGTGGGTGCGGTCCTAGGTGGGCCGGTTGGGGGGGTGGAAGCGTGTGTACCAGGTGGAGTGGAGGTGAGGGAGCGGGGGGGGTAGGTGGCGGCATGGGGTTGGTTAGAGGGGAGGGAGAGGGTGAGGTGGCGGCAGGTTATTGGGCGGGGTGAGGTGGAGGGGTTGTGGGTAGACTAGGTCTGGGTGTAAAAGGGGTTTTGGGGTGGACCGATTTTGTACTGGGGGTGGTCGACTGGGTCGGGTTGGCCCGTTCGACTGCCCCCATTAAAATAATTAAATATTTTATTTATTTCAAACAGGCTTTTGCAACTCCGTTGGCCGACAAAACAAAATAATCCGGTGACCCGGGTTTTGCGTTTGACAAAGACGGGGTGTTTAGAAAACAAAAACAGGTTTTCCGCAAATAGTTTTATGCAAGCAATGCAAGATGATGACGATGCTCAAATGCAATGTGGCAAGATGACATGAGCATGCGGTCATGATGATGCAATGCACAAAAACAACGCGATTTTCTAGTAGTGGTTTTGCGGGATGCCACAGAAACTCCGAGTGGCAACATTGTTACCATGCCATGATTCACACCCATTTTACGCCCAAATATGGGACCACCACGGATGGTGGGAGTATAATTTACATCAAGGACCTAAAAATGTAAATAATTATATAAAGGTCCTTACATTTAGCACGAAGCCCCCTAAAATTAAGCAATGGAAATAGTCGGGTGCGGCTCCTTCTCGAGAGAGAAGCTGATCGAGCCATACTCTTCATACTACTTTCTCTTCATTTGTTTTGAAATATATGGCCAAATTTGGCGGCATGCAAATTCTTCGATATGGGATCATGAATCATTAGCATAAATTATGATGTACATATGTCCATGACTTTGGTCGTTCGGCTTGAAATGCAAGAATATTCATATTCATTAGCAACTAATAAGCTTAAATACGTTTAAATTTTACCACTTGCTTTTACGTACGAATTTTACACATATGGACGGTGGAGGTACATTTTACATCAAGGACCTAAAAAAGATAAAATTACATTGAGGTCCATACATTTAGCACGAAGCACCCTAAAATTAAATAGGGAAATGTCATGTTTTGCTCCTTCTCGAGAGAAAAGCTAATTGAGCCATACTCTTCATACTACTCCCTCTTCGTTTGTTTTCCAAATATGGCCCAATTTGGCGACATGCAAATTCTTGGATATGGGATCATGAACCATCGATATAAAGTATGATGTAGATATGACATTGACCTTGGTCATTCGTCTTGAAATCCAAGATTGTTCATACTCATTCACAACTAAGCTGAAATACGTTTGAATTGTAGCTATTTTTTTAAATAATACATTTTTGAAAATATTTTTCATTAATAATACACGAATTGAAAGATTTACAATTCTAGCACGGTGTCGGCACTTGAAAAGCCGACCAGTCCTTATCAGCTTTTGAATAGCCGACTAGGCCCTGTCTGTTTTTGAAAAGCTGACTAGTCATTGTCTATTTTTGAAAAGCTGACTAGTCCCCCTATTCTTCACATTAGCCTATAACCTGCCGGCTTTTCAAAAGTAGACACAGACTTATCAGCTTTTCAAAAGCAGACAGGGACTAGTCGGCTATTCAAAAGCCGATAAGGACTGGTCGGCTATTCAGTTGCCGATACCACGCTAGAATTGCAAATCTTTCAATTTTTGTATTATTCGTAGAAATTATTAAAAAATGTATTGTTTAAAAAATAGTTGAATTTTACTACTTGCTTTTATCTTTGAAATTTACACGGACGGTGGGAGTACATTTTACAGCAAGGACCTAAAAAGCGGTAAAATTACATCGAGGTCCATACTTTTAGCACGAAGCACCCTAAAATTAAGCAGGCAAAACAGTCATGTTTGGCTCCTTCTTGAGAGAGAAGTTGATCGAGCCATACTCATCAGACTACTTCCTCTTCGTTTGTTTTCAAAAAATGGCCAAATTTGGCGGCATGGAAATTCTTGGATATGTGATCATCATCAGCATAAAGTATGATGTAGATATGGCCATGACCTTGGTCATTTGTCTTGAAATCGAAGAATGTTCATACTCATCGACAAATAATCTTAAATACGTTTAAAAAAGGTAAAATTACATCGAGGCCCATACTTGTAGCACGAAGCACCCTAAAATTAAGCAGGAAAAACAGTCGGGTTCGACTCCTTCTCGAGAGAGAGCAGCTGGTCGAGCCATACTCTTCATACTATTTCCTCTTCGTTTGTTTTCAAAATGTGGCCCAATTTGGCGGCATGCAAATTCTTGGATATGGGATCATGAATCATCGATATAAAGTATGATGTAGATGGATATGGCCATAACCTTGGTTGTTCGGCTTCGAATCCATGATTGTTCATACTCATTCACACAACTAAGCCTAAATATGTTTCAATTTTACCACTTGCTTTTATCTTCGAATTTTACATGGACGGTGGGAGTACATTTTACAGCAAGGACCTAAAAAGGGGTAAAATTACATCGAGGTCCATACTTTTAGCATGAATAAAACACTCTAAAATTAAGCAGGGAAAACAATCATGTTTGGATCCTTCTCGAGAGAGAAGGTAATCGAGCCATACTCTTCATACTACTTCCTCTTGGGTTGTTTTCAAAATATGGCCAAATTTGGCGGCATGAAAATTCTAGGATATGTGATCATCATCAGCATAATGTATGATATAGATATGGCCATGACCTTGGTCGTTCGTCTTGAAATACAAGAATGTTCATACCAATCGACAACAAATAATCTTAAATACATTTAAAAAAGGTAAAATTACAACGAGGTCCATACATTTAGCATGAAGCACCCTAAAATTAAGCAGGGAAACAGTCATGTTTTGCTCCTTCTTGTGAGAGAAGCTGATCAAGCCATAATCTTCATACTACTTCCAGTTTGTTTGTTTTCAAAATATGGCCAAATTTAGCGGCATGCAAATTCTTGCATATGGGATCACGAATCATCAACATAAAGTATGATGTAGATATGACCATGACCTTGGTCAGTTGTCTTGAAACCTAAGAATGTTCATACTCATCAACAACTAATAATCTTAAATATGTTTAAAATTTTACCACTTTCTTTTAGGTTCGAATTTTACACGAACAGTGGGAGTATAATTTACATCAAGGACCTTAAAGGGGGGAAATTACATCAAGATCATTACATTTAGCATGAACTACCCCAAAATTAAGCAAAGAAATAAAACAGTCAGGTTCTACTCATTCTCGAGAGAGCACCTGATCGAGCCATACTCTTCATACCACTACTTCCTATTCATTTGTTTTCAAAATATATGGCCAAATTTGGTAGCATGCAAATTCTTGGATATGGGATCATCATCACCATAAAGTGTGATGTTGATATGGCCATGACCTTGGTCGTTCGGCTTGAAACTCCAAGAATGTTCATACTCATTAACAACTAATAATCTTAAATATGTTTAAATTTTACCACTTGCTTCTAGGTTCGAATTTTACACGGATGGTGGAAGTAAATTTTACATCAAGGACCTAAAAAAGGTAAAATTACATTGATGTCCATACATTTAGCACGAAGCACCCTAAATTAAGCAAGGAAAACAGTTGGCTGGGAAGCTTTTGAACTCATAAAACTTGATAATCAATCGTAAGTGTATCAAGGTCCACACTTTGTCTGAAAACTAGGGTTATTGTTGTGGTACTCTGAGCCATTTTTCTTCGTACTTGCTTACAGAAAAAATCTTGTCGCTTTCAGTTTCATTGTTCCTATAAGTTGGAACCTGTGGTTGCCCCTATTTTTCACCTTGCCAAGATGCACACATCTACAAAATATGGGAACATTAAAATACAATACAATACAATACATTGTGCATATGGTTGTTACCTTTGTCGTTCGGCTTGAAACCCAAGAGTGTTCATACACCGTAGGCCATATATATTGTGTAACTATTTTTTGTAATTTATGATGACTCACGGTTATTAATTATTTTCCAGTGCAAATAGTAGTATACGCAAGAGGACGCCATGAAGAAGGCTTCATTTTTAGGTTTTCATTATTTTTGTTCATAGCTAGTGAGGATCAAATTATCCACATGCATATTCGTAGCAAGAATTTAATATTCCTACAGAACTCTCGTTGATTTTTGAAGTATTGACCACATCGGTACCATAAAGACTAAAAGGATGTTTGTAACTTTTTAAGAGCATTCTATCATGTTTACTTGTAGTTCAAATTTATAAAATGATTTTATATTCCTAAATTTTGGAAACTCCCAGTACTGGTAGCATTATTGTTCACCATGCCAAGATGCACTCAACTACCAAATATGGGAACATTACCATAAAGTATGGTGTGCATATATATAAGGCCATTTAGCTTGTCTTTCGACCTGAAGCCTAAGGATATGTTCATACATGGAAGGCCATATTTTCAATTACATTGTGTTTTTGCATGCGAACTCTCTTGATAATAATCATTTTTCACAGCAAGTAGGACAAGTCATAGGTCACCGTGCAATGTTTTTTATTGTTTTCAAATAAAAGACAAATTTTGTGCATGCAAATGCTTAGCAAGAAGTTGAATCCAAAAAATCCATTGGTTTCCGATATATTGATAGTCTGGGTGTGGGTACCTTCAAAAGATACTTGTATAACTTTAAATGCAATCTACTACTTACTCATAGTTCAAATTTTATCTAACATTGATAAATCAGGTTAAATTAGTTTAATAATGTGAAGTTCACTAGGAAACCTTGAGAACTCAAAAAAGTTTGTAATCGTAAGTGAAATATGTATAAACTTTGTCTAGAAACTAGGCTTATGGCATTCCGAGGCATATTCACCGTGCTTGCTCCCAGGAAAATAAATCCTAGGAAAATAATAATCTGCTTAAAGTTAATGATTAATCGGGGTGTTTTTTTGTGTGAGGTGTAATAAATAGACATATATCGTTACTCCTACACTTTAAAAGAAACTCTTCGATGGACATTTGGATATGTGAATGAAACGTCAAATCTTATGTACAAACAAGTTATGTTCAAAAACAAGTTTATTACGACCAAATAAAGCCTTCACAAATTCAATGTGCGACGGACTGTTATGTTGTTACCTTTGTGTAAACATTGACGTTTAATATGAAATAAGTCTCTTACATACCAGCTACATGCATCCAAAAAGTATTGTGTGCGATAAATATCATTAGTATCTAGTTTTTAGCATCATTCAAATCTTTGTGTGTGAATGGGAGCAATGGCATTCCAGGACCACTTGTCAGTCTTGCTACCAATGAGGTTAAATCGGTCATTACAGGACTAACTAGCCAAATTTGTGCATATTATACTAAAAAAACTGTTAAAATGTGCAAAAATGACGTCCACCAAGTGCTTTGTGCAAAAGTGCGATGAAAAGATGGTGGATCATGCAATTTCCTCTATCTAAAAAAATGTTTTATACTACTTACTCTGTCCCAAAATATAAGGCGTCTAAGGATTGGTCAAAAGTCAAACCTTGCTAACTTTGACCAAATATTTAGAAAAAAATATCTACATCTACAATATTGAATGGACATATTAAGAAAATATACTTTATGGTGAATCTATTGATATTAATTTAGTATTATAAATTTTATATTTTTTGCATAATCATGGTCAAACTTAAAAAAATTGACTTTTGACTAATCCTTAGGCGCCTTATATTTTGGGATGGAGGGTAATACAAAGTATTGCACTGTACTTAAGGCATATAAGTTTTTTGAAAAGTCAAGCTATGGAAAGTTTGACCAAACTTTTTGAAAAAACTATCAAGAACTGTGATATTATATAGATACCACGTGAAAATATGTTTCATGATGTATGCAAGGGTATATATTTCATATTGTAAATATTAATAGTTTTTTCTAAAAACTTTGTCAAACTTTACATAGTTTGACTTTTTCAAAAATTATATGCCTTAAGCCTTGGGATGGAGGTAGTACTAGCAAAACAGGTACCAGATGGAAGTTTGAAACCAAAGGGTACTCACTATTTTAGTAGGTTCAAAGAAATAAACTAGTTCGTTAAAAAGTGATGATATGTGAAATGTAGTTTTTTGTAGTACGGTACTACTAAAGCTGATAGAGGGTTACCCACTCCCATTCCCTAATAACTCCTCCCCCACCATTCCCTCTCTCGCTATCACATTCCTGCACTCACCACGCGACTCTCAGTCGTTAACCTAGCCATTGCCTCGATGAAACTAATGCCAAAACCTTTGTCTGTGGTTGAGCTGGGGTCCTCATCAAGCTCTGCTTCGAAGCTGCAGGTGGCTTGTTCGATTCCGACGGCCTCATCGCCCTCTCTGAAGCTTCCTTCACCTTTCACGTGTGTGCGGGTCGTGCCCAAGGTGAGGCATCCGTTGCCCTTAGAGTTTCGACCGGTCACGCTTAAACCCTCGTTGCCCGCCGAGCGGTCGTCCAAGCCTTCGGTGCTGCTTGCGTTGGGAACGAATGCTCGTGCGGTGGCAGACGCGTCCTTTTTGTCTGCAGGTTGGACTCTCATTCCCAATGTGCCAAATTTTAGAGTGTACACGGTGAAACCCCTATCGATGGCGCCCCCTTCATCAGCGATTGTCTCTGCTTGTTCAGTGTATGTGGCTGGTTCTTCGTTAGTGGCGCCTTGTTCATCTGCTCAACCCATCGACCCCTGTGCAAGTTCGCGCCCCCCAACTGCAACGAGATTAGATCTGGAGGATTGGGGCTTTAACCCAAATCCGACGTGCATCTAGTCAGATTTTTGCAACGTGTACTGCAGGTCCTTTGTTGAACTGCTTAGTTGTATGTCATATTCTTGATAATTGTCTTTTGTGCTATTCTTTATACTCCCTCTGTCAAGAAATAACTGACTTGACTTTGCCTAGATTTGAATGTATCTATATTTGTCTTTTGTGCTATTCTGCTTAGTTATGGAATATTCCTGATGACGATGATGCAGGGTTCTGTTTTGGTACTTAGATGATGCATTGTGTTGTTTAGGAATTTTCCATGCCGCGTTGTGCTGTTTTGGTTTTTTTGTATTATGCATTGTGTCATGTCTCCTCACTGTGTTGTTTCGTCCATTTTATAACTGAGCTTGTGTTTCCTTGTATGAATACATGTTTTCTATCTTCGGGCCTGTAAAAGAAATAAGGATGCAAGGCATTGATTTCTAATGATAAGCTATTTCACAATCATTAATTTATTATTGACCCTTCCTGCTCGAGGACGAGCAAGGTCTAGCTTGGGGAGGTTGATGGCTGTGAAATACCACCTATTTTATCCATATAAATTGTGCCATTTATCCCTCATATAGTGTTTCTTCCATCTATAGCCATGCCTTGTATGCATGATTTCTATTTCTCTTTTACTTTCATACAAGCTTTACACATTTAGTAGTTTAGGTAGAATTTTATCACTTTTCCTTGTCTATTACATGTGTGTAGGTGTTGATGATGATTATGGATAAAACAAAGGCAAAAGGAACAAACAGAGCATAGTATGGAGGAGCTGCAGGAAGCAGAGTTAGCCATTTGAGAGATTCAAAAAGTCAATTATCCAACTTCTCAAAATAAATATCCAAGACCACAGGATTGTAGCCCGCAACGATACGAACTCAACGAGCCGAAGAACACCCAAAACGGAGTTCGTATGAAGAAATGGCGGCCAAAATACTAAAGGGGGCAGATAGTTTAACGAGCAACTATACGACTGAAGCTATTTTTCTGGCCGTATAGCTCCGCCCGTATATTTGCCAAAAAGGTCGCAAACGACGGGATTTGACCCTAGAAAAGCTCCAGAACCTTCCATAAGTCATATGACAATATTGGGGGAACCCTAGGGCACCCCCAAGGCCTATATAAAGGAGGGAGGACCCAAGAGAGAGGACCAAGCCATATCCTCCACCACGGCGGAGCCCTGCCGCCTCCAAACAGATCTACACCAGCACCAGCACACAAGAGGAGAAGGGACTAGCATCTAGAAGGCCGCCACATCGATCTACATCGTCATCTTCATCAACAATGTCTCCATCACCGATCCCCTTTGGTTACTTGTTGTAATTCTAGATTGAATCTTGGATTTGCACTTGTCTTCAATTGTATCATCATACTTCATTCATATTCTATCCATGATGTTGATTACCTTTATGTGTGAGTAGTTTCCTTTGTTCTTGGGGAGATGGAGAAACCCTAGTATGAGATTGAATTGGGATAAATATTATTATGCGATATTGTTCATTATGTGTCTGTGTTAGATTTCCTTCATCTTGATGTTGGGTGAAGCGTGCCACTCAATATTTCCTCATTGAGGACTAGATGGAGGGAACTACTTGTTGGTAGATGGAGGGATGATAGCACTTACAGTGACTATAAATCTATTGTCATTCCTTGCGTATAACCTTGGGAACCGAGGAGAACTCACGGAACCTTGTCCATGGCATGGGATACACCCTACGAGGTAAAGTCCCTTAATAGCGCAGTAATTCGATTGATGTCTGCTATGGTTATGAGGATGATGTGTGTTGCGTTTGCTGGATATTCGTCCATACATGGAGCTCCTCCCACATATATCATAAATGGTATTATTCATTATAATAATTTTGATCACTCTTTCTAATTACTAGCGGTGGATCCACTACTGCCTAAGAACTCTTTCCATCATCTTGTAGACTTTCGTAATCATACTTGGATGCTCTTGTTTACTTACAGCTTTAGTTTACTTATTGTTCTCTTATTTGAAAACCCAAACATATCTTTTACACAAAACTCGCATTTTATCTTGTTACTTAGAACATTATTTAGCATTACTATTTTAGTATTTAGTTCAAAGAGTTATTAGACTTCAGACTCCTGCTCCATGTGGGATCGATATCTTTATTTTAAAACTAGCTACAAATGATCTGTGCACTTGCAGTCATCACTAACAAGCATATGCCAGGACTTGCATTATGAGAGGCGATGCGAAAACACAGGATTTCCGCAGGTCCATATCACATCTTAGGAATGTGAAGGTTGAACCCATTGCTAGAGAGGTCATCAATGACAAAGGTATATATTTGATATATAGTTTTATAAATGTTATATCTTGCAAACACATATTGTAGTGTTAAAGTATTTAATGCTTATTCTATTTTGGTGAAACAGGTCCTTCTGCATAAGAGTAGCTTGATGTAGATGAGGTGACATTGCGTGTTGATGGCGAGCATGATGATGATGGCCAAAGACACTCTCCCTCAGCATTTATCACTTAGTTTATGGGTTTAGGATGATTATTGTAATCGATAGATTATGAACTTCTTTAGTGTGTCTCACACTTCGTGAGACGGTTATTCATATGAGTTTGTAACAAACAGTTGTTCTACTTTTATGAATGATTTATATTCGCGTTCATATCTTGTTCGATTATGTGTGAATTATCCTAGTTATGAAACTAATTGATAATGCATGAACATTTGTAAAATATTGAAAATGCCTTGAAAAATACCTAACTTAATGATATATTCATTTTGAATGAAACCATTGTTTAAATTCGAAGTTATGTTGATAATATGTGAAAGACATTTGATTTCCTGTCACATATAAATCATGCCTAAGTTCGCCAAGATAACTTAAACACCGTGTACTGCATGAATACGAAGTTTTTTGATGAATTGTTAAAGGAGAATACATATTTGATGTATTGTGTTTTAACAGACTGGTGATTGTCATTATATGCTTGTTTGAATTGTCTAAAGAGGTTTACCGAAATAAACATGAACATGAAACTATTTGATATGATCAAAGTATTTCATTATTTAAGGGTATTAAAGATAAAAGAGAATCTAATTACTATGATTTGATCAATAGTAATGAAATTCGACTTTATAAGATTGGCATAAGGAATTGTGAAATGCAATGCATTTAAAACGTCAAAATGCACAGCATCACAATGTGATATTGATTATCAAGTGGGTGAATAGATGGCACCGAATAAATCGTTGTAGTGTAGATGTAAAGACCATTAGATAGAAATTGTTAGCACTCAATTAGAATATAAAGTGAACCATCTAAATTCGTGAGATCGACACTATATCTTCTATGGATCGTCATGGAAATTTTGGAGTTATTCGACATAACCAAAACAATAGAAAATAAGTCCTTGTAGAGTATTCATAGGAAACTTTGAATACAAAATCCATGGCTAGAACCAAAATAAAGGCAAAACTAGTGTTGCTTGAATTGTGGTGCATTCTTGAGAAAGTTTATGTTCTCGACTATGAAGCTTATGGAAGATAGTGAAAAACATGATGAGGATTCAAAACCCTGCATCAGAGTGTTGAGAAGCATAACGAAAAGCGTTCCTGAATGATTCTCTACATAAAGGAAAGAATCATTGATAGTGATCATTCTGTTTTCCCCACTAGTGTTTTCACTACATGAAGTAGGATTCAAAATGTACCCCATATCCCGTATGGAGACATTTGTGAATCATTTGACATATTACCGGAATTTGACATACCTACGAACTAAGAAGGACATAATGGTGAACTAAAATTATGAGAAATCCTAGAGGAAAAATTCACTTAAGACTGGAAAGCAATTCATTGCTGAATCTTACAAGTAATGGGTTATTTAAATTTTCCAAACGACTACAAAGTCATGAAGAAAAAGGTGAATGACAAAGCACAATTTGTCATGAATAATGTATTAGAAAAATTCAAAATAATTTGATTCAAATGTGCTGAATGTCTAGTGGATTTAATACTAGTAAAGTACTAGCATCTCATAATAAATCTCTCAGTTTGATAATTGATCAAAGGGTTTTGAAGTCATTCAAAATAGTGAGAGGATATGCAATTTGCATGAAATTGAGTGGGCTCTATGAAAGTCTTCCTAAAACAATATGTGAATGACATATTTTTGAGTGGGAGCAATGTAAGTCTCGAACTCAAATATGTCGGGAACATATTTTGAGTAGGAGCAATATAAGTCTCGAACTCAAATATATTGGGAACATATTTTGAGTGGGAGCTTAAATAATTATTATGAAGTGTGTATACGACACATTAAGAATAGAATCGCAAGTACCGATAAATAAGGATTTATAGAGATTAGAAGTTGATAGTAAGTATATTGTGATATTATGTAGTATTCCTAAAAGGGATTCTAAAAAGAGTTCTAGAATAGGAATTGATTAGGGACTAGTCCTTGGTTAACTCAAATTAGGAATAACATTAAGTTAAACATCAATGGTTAAAAGAAAGAAAAGGATGATTGTCATCCACTATGTTGAGACATAGGTTGTATCCTGGAAACCATGATGACAACTTAACATAATATATATGATCCGAGAAGGAACGTTTGAAAAGTGACTAAGTATGAATCACGGAATGTTGAGCTAAGTTTGTCCAAAGTGTCTAATTGAGAACTGTAGACATAATTCCAAATCCATGAAGGATGACATATCTTAAAAGCATAAAGGGTTATGTTGTAAGAATGTTGGAAACTCCTATATCGATAATACCGACTAAAGTAAAGTAGGAAGCGAGGTGAACAAAATATCAAAATTTGCATAGGGTGCACTAGTGTTTCGATAATTACATTTATAATAATAGATGAGGGTACCATCTAAAGTGATACATACTGTTATGGCCGGACTAGTTCGTCTTTACGCAGAAGGTGTGTCCCAGGGCACAGTGCCCATGAGAAAGATCGAAGTGGCTGATCTAAACTCATTGTAGGCTCTTGGAAACCGACGTCATTCTGCTGCCATAACTATGATGCATACACAAAGATGTTATCATGAGATGATAAAGTATTAATGTCAATCAAGGTGACATTAGTAAGTTGCAAAGGATTTGGGACTGTAAAGTACAGATCCAAGACTCAACCTCATCCATGAGCAAGCATGATTCAAAGGTGCGGGATATATGGTGCCAATGATTAAGAACAAATACAGCTAGTTTATTTGTACTCTAGTGCAAGTGGGAGACTGTTAGAAATATGCCCTAGAGACAAATAGTAATAAGGATTATTATTATATTTCATAAATTTTATTATTAAGTTTTATATCATGCTATAACTGTATGGAAAGGAAACATCAATACATGTGTGATATATAAACAACCAGGAGTTCCCGGTGATACTCTAGTCACTGGTTCATTGGTCAATAGATGATCAAGGTTTCCTGATCATGTGGCATTTATGCCAGTTGAAAATGGAGTCACATCATTGTGAAAATGAGATGATGAACTAATACCCAACCTAAATATCATATGACCTGATCATGTCATGAAGTTCAAGTTACGATGGTTAGAATAGACCTAGTGTACTATTTCTTAGACCGTGAGGCTATATCAATCACTGTCACCCGAGGATACTTTGATAGCATCAAACGTCACTTGCTTAAATAGTGATCATAAAGGTGTGTTCAGGTATTCAGAGGAACAGTAGAGGCAATATATGTTAAGAGCAGGATTTGTCCATCCGCATGAAGGAAAGATACTCGAGGGCCCACTCGGAGAAGTTATATCCAATAGCTGCGCGGCATGTGATTTCATCATAGGGGATATCACTTGTGGGAATGAGTCAAGTAGCATTTGTCAATAATGAGATTGAACCCGACATGGTGATGTCATTGATCAGATCTCAGACAATGCAAGTATCAAGAGACAACATGAATATGACAAAATGTTCATGGTTCAAACTATGAAAGATTTCGTGGAATGCATATGGGTCACATGGCCATCCAGGTCCCTCTGTTGATCATTGGTGCGGGAGGGTCCCGACCATGTCTGGAGTGTTCCCAAACCACGGGGTATCACGCTTAATGGCTTGATGATGCTCAGAGAGTGGTTTTAGGATCGGTAGAATGTCCGAAAAAAGAGAAGAGAGAAAACCGGAAGGGTCTCGGTAAGTTCGGAGGATGTCCGGAGTGGAGATGAAAGGTGTTATATAGTCACGGAGATTGAATAATATGTGAATGAATGTTAAATATTGATTTAATCATTTATTTATAATCTATTATATATTAAAAGTACATTACGGGCTTACCCGAAAAAAAAATACCTTAGAGATTACCACAATCATCAGAATCATATGGCCGTCTATTTAACTAAATAACCGATGTCAACCAATGGATATTAAAGAAAATAAAGTTACCTAGATTTGCCCACTAATGCCCTTCCCAAAGTTTCTCGCGCCTCCTAGATAGGTTACGGACTATTTGCAAAAGTAAAACCTACTGTCTCTCTCCTAGCGCTTCCTCACACGCGCCGCCGCTGGCCGGCCGACAAGCGCTGACTGCATGTGCTTCGATCAGCGCCTAAAGATCTTGCTTGCCGATGCACGGACGAGACCAATGCACACGCTGCTCTACAAGATCGTAAGCATGCCTTATAAAGACAGCCCAGAAATAGGTATGTACGATTTATCTCAATGGTTTCCATGTGAATTTTCAATTCAGGGAGAAGCAATATTTTATATTTTAATGATTTCCAGGTGTAGTTACAGGGAGAACGGGAGATAAATCTTAACGTAATTTTTTCTTCAGGCCTTAATTTATCCTCACGCGTCATCCACTTCCATGACCATTGTAAGCCCTAGATCCCTTCACATGCTGAGCGAACTTGCAAGAGATAATCAATTTACTTCTGGACTCCTGGTGCATATGGACCTTCTAAGATGGCCTGATGAAGCTAGCTAGCTTGGTATGTGATTTATCTGAGGCTACTACCATGCAACTCGACGAGCACGATCAGACCACCAATGCACCTATGTTGTAACCTAGAGCCTCCCTCGATGGATTCCGCCATTTCGGAAGGTGCATACAGGCGCGGATCATGGGCTCTCCTTTCCCTTCGCTGCTGTTGTTCGCTAGATTTTATGGTGGCCCCTCCTAAATTGGTTTTTATTACTTTTGGTTCACTCTCATTGCAGGTCGATATGATCGTAAAGGTGGAGGAAGGCAGGATGAGCTACGACTACTTCATCGAATTACACCGCATCGATCACATCCACACCCATGTGGCGTGTCCGGTCGTACCAAAAAAAATTACAATGATCTCGGGTGATCCAAGCTGACTATACTGAGCTTATTGTTACCAAGATTGCTTAAAATCTCACTCCAAATGTGAGAAATTGGATCTACATCATGGGCACAAAAAAGATTAAATAAGTTTAGGCTCATGCTGAAAATTCATAATATATACCATGATGAACCAAGGGACAAGCTTGGTCGACTGAGATTTATTTATAATGAACTCAACAATATCATATTTATTTTAAGAAATAATTGAGTTGCATATGTTAATTATCATTTGCGCAAATCATAGAAATGTCAAAACAATGAAATATAAAGGCTTGCTTAAATTTTTATATACACATTTTGTTGGATGGCACATGGATTGGTTTTAGTTTTTTTATTGATGCAATGAAGGCGCTAATATTTTTAATTCAAATACTAAAAGATATTACAATGGTACTAAAAAATCATGTAATTTATTGGCTTTACATATCATTCTAATATAAAAAATATACTTATAGTTGAATTCTTTGGGGTCTCGGGAATTAGATATATTATTGATAGGAGGAAAAAGTTCAGCCATGTTAATAACATCAATAATAATATTTTAATCACAGAAATAAAAATATTATACAACTCTAAGTGTCAATGGTAATTAATGCTCTAAATTTTTATATGCAAAATAATATCAATGAAGACGTTGCCCACGCATATGCGCAGGCCACTATGATAGTTATTTAATAAAGAGAAAATCAATTAAATGGCCAAAACGCCTTAATGGGCCAAATCCGGAGGGAGAAGGGCCCATGAGGAAAAGGAGCAAAGGGAGGAGAGAGAGGGGGTGGCCAGCTAGGCCCTAGGCACCCTGTGTGGGGCCCAATAGGGCCTTGGCCGGTGGCTGCCCCCTCCCCCTCTCATCCCTCCTTCGTTTAGTCCCACATGGCTAAGCTAGTTAGCCTAGGGGTGGGATTTCCCCTATATATAGTGGGGTATTTAACCAAATAAATATAAAAATATTCAATAAAGGTTTTCTCACTTTTAGGGAGAACTCTAATTGATATTTCTCTCTCTTTCACCCGTGACTGTGGTCCCAAGTTCGGATCGCGCGAGCGAGAGTCTTCTTCACCGTGGAGCGCCATCATGTTGCGGGGTTCGGATCCAGTAGCTCTACTTCCGCAACTGCTGCTGGATCGGGGAAGCGGGAGTCATTGCCGGGCACCGTATGCATTTAATGTCCCTGAGAGGTGCAACATTTGAGTCACTAGGAGTCGTTGGAGCCACAGGAGCTGCCGGGACTTCAACACGACCTTGAGGTTGGCTTCGGTTTTTCTACATTAACCACGCTTTCTCAAGCGTTGACAATGTTTTTCGTTCTTCAAGGGTAAGTTCATGAAAAGCCCCTCCCGTTAATACATTACTAATAGATAGGTCCTGGCAATAGGGATTCAGGGGCGTAGGGTAAAATTTATTATTTTCGTACGCGAACCCCTACAATAGTAACTTCTCAAATTTTATAAGGTCACCATAGTTCCCACTTTAAAAATCCCAAAGCGGCACTTGGTGAGGGTGATGCGGTGTGGTCCTGCGGCGGTAGCACGGTCATGCGTCCCTTCATCAAAAACATGGTGGTGGATTGCCTTTTGCATGCTCGAAGTCATGATCCCATCTGATGGAAGCTTCGGGCGGTGCGGGTCGCCTACGCTGCCGGTTGTGCCTTCGGGCTGCTAGTGGGTTTTGTGGTGGCCGGTCCTAGTGGAGGCTAGCGGGCAGCGTGGGTGCTGCTAGCTTAGTTCTAATAAAGGTGGTGGTCCTAGGATTCATCTCATGTCAATGCGTCGATCTTCTTGATGCCTGTCTTTGGTGTACTATCCGGAGTGTCGAGTTTTGGAAAGCTCTGCCGGCGAACTCCCTTGGGATAATCATGCCTGGAGATTGCTAGATTTGATAAGATTCGATCATGTGTAACCATGTTTTTTATGACCATTTTGTTTTAGAGGGGGCGAGGCGAAGCTCTGCAGTTTCTTGCCATCATGGGACATGTCTTTAGTTCCATGGTAATGTCAGTGTGTGGAGAATGCCATGGAAACCAAGATTGGAGGACTATTAATGGTGGTTCAATTCCTGGTGATGATGAGGAATTGGCTTGGGAAGAGTTTGGTAGACTATAGTCTTCCAGGCAGGCCATGTTGGGCCAAAAATAGGCCAATTAGTTCCTTGCAGGACCTCTGCGTTGTGTCCCGTGTGAGTCTCAAAGCAGCCCAGTGGCAGGCCCAGTTATAACGCCTAAATCTTCTTGAAGCCAGGCTTGGGCGAGCGAAAAATTACCGCGCCGCTCACGTGGGTAACAAGAGGGGATACGTCACGTCCTTTTTGGAACACGCGCCATAAATCCCCTCATCTCCCACCGCCCACTCCTCTCCCTATCCACTTTTCTGTCACTCTCCCCCCTCGATGCTTCGACTACCGGCAACAGATCTCATGCTCACCATTGATGTCAGCGATGAATCTCTTGGAGGGATAGATTCGAATGACCTCAACCTCTATTTATTTGTCACTCATGACTACTAGTTCATGCTAAACAATCTACTGCATTTGCATGCTTCATCCAGTCGGCAATAGCGGTATGCTCTCCCCTTCTTATATGAGACATTTTGATGGTAGATCCGCAGCTAGGTAGGGTTCTCACTGGCATGCGTTGTAGATCTACAGTGATAAGCATGGTTCGAGGGTTTTTTAAAATTAGGTATTAACTATTGATTCTCTGTTTTGTTCTTGGGAATTGTGGTGAGTTTTTTCTTCGAGCCCTATTCTTAGGAGTGAGATTTTAGATTCATACTCATCCTACGGTTGAAGTGACAACAGTTTTTTGCATACATAGGTGCCGATGATTAAAATGCGCGTGTTACGCACTTTCAGGATGGGGTCATCGAACAAAGTGGTATGTACAATGCTTGTGCAATCGACTAGGTTCGCTGACTCCATTGCTGAAAAAGGTGAGAATCCAATGCCACATGCAGAAAGAATCTAAAACTACATCATACACACTATATGAGGCAATGTTTCCCCTTCTACGAACTGCCAGTGTTTAGGGAAGGTCCACATGAAGCAATGTTTCCACTTATATGAACTACCAATGATTTGTACCTAGTATTTTTCCCAAAGAGGAAAAGGGTGTGCTACTATAATTGTGTTCTATGCTATGCTAATGTTTAAGAAGTTACACAACATAATTTCGCGAAAGGTTGATCTAACCTCGTTGTGAGTACAATCAATTATGCTTGTGCATGCGATTTGGTTCACTCACACCATTCCTGAATATGATATGTGCATATATGAAGCAATGTACTTAACCCTGTTAAAGTGCTGTTGTATTTTGTTGATGAGGACCTAGTTATGATCATGTTCTTCCTTTATCTTGCTAAGAATACTGGCCACTCGGATGAGGGAGTGACCCCAACCAAGTTCTGCAAGGTGCTAATAGCACCTTCTCGGGGAATGCTTTGAAGGGGTTTGCAGCAGAAAAAAATAATTTTTCTAACTTGCATAACACCAATGCCAATATCTATCTATGAGTTAATGAAGTAACAGGAAAGGTTTCAGTGACTTAACCTTGTAGACGGAAAGCATTTAACATTTCATGAGAAACGTGGATGATGTAGTTGTACTCATAGCCGATAACAACTGGAAGCACCCCCGTGGTTTTTCACACATCTGTTGCTCAACAACGACTCCCACTCTCCCTGTTCTAGCCTGGATTTTAGAAGTAGACCTTCTGGAACCAGGATCCAGCAGCGCAATGGCGTGCAGGAGTGGTGCCATCTCCCACACATGCATTTCTTCTTGGAACCGCAAGCATTAGAGCCAATGAGGGAGAGGGAGAGAGAGGCAGATATAGAGAGAGAGAAATCATAAGGAAAATGCCTTCGGAATTAATGAAATATTAGTTGTTATTTTCCCTCCCAATGGTTCATCTTTATATAAGAGAAGGGGAGGGACTCCCACCTGCCAGCTGGCAAGGTGGGACAAAAGGAGGAGGAGGCGGCCAAGGGGGGAGGCACCGGCCAGGTGGGCCCTCCACACCCCGCATGCAGCCCAAGTCGGCCAGCCATGTCCCTAGGGCGGCACCCCCCCCCCCACACACACACACATGGGCCCTTCCCTCCAGGAAGTGGCCCATTAGGGTTTTTTGCCCAAAATGTATTTTTCAAATAGATTTTTATTGATTAATTACAAGAATTAATATACAAATCACATTTAACATTTCCTCATGATCAAAAACTACTTTTCGATCATTCTGAAATACCTTTGGTTTCTCGTGGAACCCTTCTGGTTTTCTCTCTTTCTCTACGAGTGATCCCGGCACTACAAGAAAAGTTGGCTTTTACAACGGACGATTTTTGTGGCTGAAGGCCCCTTTTTCGTGGCCAAAGAGTCTTTCGCGATGGATGGCCTTCGTGGTAAAAGCCCCGTCATAAATGATTTAACCACGATTTTTTTGACCGTGGCGGATCGCACCCTTCAGCCACGAAAACTTGTTTCATCATAGATCTGTTCGCCAGCCGCGCTGACTGCTGACGTCATGCGAACTGCCAGGTGGCAACCGTCGTTAGCGGCCGGTTACCGCTGTTAATGGACATAGAAACCGTGGCATAAGCCATGCCCAGCCAAGACCTGCTAAATACTAACGGGGCCGACCCATAATGGGAGCCCAATAAGAAGATGACCCGTTACTGTTTTGTCCTGCACTGTTTGAAATGGGCCCAAAAATGCAGCCAGTAGTGGCCCGCGAACTTTCAGGCATGATTCTGTTTCGGTCTATAGAAGGCCCATGTTGGTCCAACACTATGCGTCCCATTAGATGCATGCGCCAAGTTGCTCATGTAAACATAAGGACTACGGTCAACCCATCACAGTTATCGCAGCCCATCGTCGACCGCCTACTAACGGCCCTTCTCCGAGATGGTCTGTTACTGTTCTGTTTGTTACTGTTCTGGCCTTTTACTATTCTGGTCTTTAGCTGTTCAGGCCCACAAAGGCCCTTTACTGTTCTAGCCTGGTAAATTCGTCGGCATGTTACTATCCTCGTCTGGGAATTTCTTAGCCCATACTGTCCAGGCTTGTCATTGTTCTAGTCTTTTACTATTATGGCCCGCTACTGTTTTAGACTGCTACTGTTTTGTCCTGTTACTGTTTTGCGATTTGTGTAGTTTCTTGCCTATTACTGTAATAGACTGTTTCTTTTCTAGCCTGCTACTATTACGGCATATTATTGTTACGGCCTGCTTCAGTTACGGCTTGTTTCTGTTATAGCCTGTTAGGCCTGTTACATTTACGGCCTGTTACCACATGCACATTGGCCCGTTACATTTACGGACTTTTACAGTTTCGTCAATTCTGAAGCCCATGCCAATATCATAAAACGTGTATAATAATCTAGCATTTTTTTACTATTTGTCATCGACCGAATACAACACGGTACTATTCCCTAATCGTCCTGCCTGGCGTAGTTACCATATCGACTACCGCAATGTGTGGACGGCATCAACTAAATGCATACATGGCCTACGCGAGTTATCTAGATATTACATCAGCTAGAAACTTCTTAAAATTATTACATATTGTCAACTCAGGGGAAAGAAAAATCGGCATTTCAGTTGAAAATCAAGTTGATAGCAGAATCCTCAATTTGCTTTCTCAATCGATCACATGCATCTTCCATTGAGTGTAACAGCTACATTGGGGGAGAATGATCTTGCAGCCCCCTTTTTGGTGGGGCTAACAATAATTGCAGTCTGAAACTAAGTAATAACAAGTTAATACATCAAACAAGACAAACTACTCATTTGATTGATATGACAAGAGCTATGAACTGGAGTTTACAACTGGTCAATGGTTCTTATTAACCAACACGTCAAACAAACATGACAAGCAAGCACGCGTTAAACAAGTGTGACTACCATGAAACGAGCAATCAAAAAATATGTGTGTGGCTTAGAATTTCAGCAGATATAAACTAGCCAGGTCATTTTGAACAAATATATATGGAAGGAGTTCTATACCCTAAAATGCAAGAGATGTTGGGTGACTTGAAATTTGCGCTGAGCCACAAAATGGCATGCAGTTACTAGCATAGCGAAGAATTAACCAGATAGAAATTATAACTGCATCATACGAGAACATGTAGAGCAGGAATGTAAACCATGAATGAACTATATATTGTAGAGGATAGTTATGTCATGTCTTAGGACGAACCAGACCCAGAACCAGATGTGAGATATAATGGCATCACTCGTGAACCTATAGAACAGGACAAACAAGCATTAGACAAGTGTTCCTAGAATGAAATGAGCAATCAAACAAAGTGTTTCTTAGAATTTCAGCAAATATATATGGAAGCAGTGGCATCTCCTGGAATGCATAGAGTCGTTGGGTGACTCAGAATTTGCGGTGAGCTACACAATGGCAAGTAGTTACTGTCATAGATAAAAATTAACCATATAGAAATTATAATGGCATCATAAGAGAAATTCTAGAGCAGGAATGCAAACCACGAGTGAACTACATAGTAGTGGACAGTTATGTCGTTGGTCAGGATGAACCAGCACCAGATAAGGAAGTAATGGCATCCCTTGTGAACCTGTAGAATAGGCTATGCAAACCAATATGTTCATTGTTCCATTTTAAGCTCTATGCAAGAAAAAGGAAATAGTTAGTGATGCAGCTTTTGAAGAACCAGATGGCATTATGGCAACAAAAAAATTATAATCGAATTAGTACGAAGAGTTTAAACAGCTACTACAGGATAGCAGGACGATGCCAAGGAGGAAATAATAGCAGGAACTGATCTCAGGATGAACCAGATAGATTCAGCAACTGTAGAGAAGGGAATCCACACTAATATTTTCCACTGACTACAGATTTTGCAAGAATTACACCATAGCAGGCAATTACTGTTGTATGGATTAGCTAAGAACATGTGCATGACAAAATAACAGACATGTGCATGATTTGAAATTTGTAGAGAAGCGAATGGAAACCAACATGTCTAATGACCTTGCATGTACTAGAACGAATAACAGGCGTGCCCAGTGACTTGTATGTACTAGCACGATTACAAAAATGCAATTCACTGTGACAGGCTTGAACCTGCTATACTGCTGACAAAACAAAAATGGGTTGGAGATTAGGTTAAACTTGGTCGGAGAGGCGTCTAAGCATCGTTGGTACCGTGTGAGTGACGTCTAGGTCACCAAGGGTGTTGTGGTTCCGGTGGCTGTTGGTGTCAGGGAAGAAGATCTTGGGCGGTCGATGCAGGCTTAAACACCATGGACGAGAGCGTCACTGAGGCAGATCCGGTGCAGTGAACGGCGACGGCAGTGCAGCTGGTCTAGAGCAGTGGACATGGAACTCCTTGAACTAGATCACGTCTAGTGGACACCGGTGAAGCGGATCCGGTATGGTTGGGTAGCTTTCGGCGGTGAGGAAGCAGAGCTTGGGCGATCGATGATGCCATCGACAGCGAGGAAGCAGAGCTTGGGCGCTCGATGACGCCATCGGCATGGTGAACAATACCGCAGCTCCGGTGCAGTGGCAGAGAGACCCGGTGAACTAGATCCGGTGGGTGAGCATCGGTGAAGCGGCTCCGCGGTGGCGCACGAGACCAAAGATCAAGTCGGTGCGCACGGTGGTCGTGGAGGCGACAAAGGAGCATGGGATTTTTGGGAGGGCCATGGGGAAAAACTGTGCGAATCGGGACCATAGTATAGGTGAATAGCAATATAATTATGATCGTGCCCCTGAGATACTGACTTTAGCATGCCCATCTATTGTCTGAACAATGGGTAGAACAGGAAATTTCAAGGCAAAATTTTTTGAAACAGAGGGGCGTGAAATGCTTCAAGGTTGGTGTGTGATATTGCCGCTCAATTAAGATTTGAATTTGGCCCGCGTCCAGCTAATAATAATAGAAAAATGGTACTATCCGGTGGGAGATTTTGGCTCAAAGGTTTTGAATCGGTGGCGCGGGAAATGCTTCAAGGTCGGTGGGTGATTTTGCCACTCGATTCAGATTTTGAATTTGGCTAGCGTCCATCTAGTAAAAGGCACGTGACACAATTTCCATACCACTATATAGTGCTTGACACTTCTTTTCAAAACAAAAAAACTATGTTGCTTCACAATTTCCATACCACTATATAGTGTACGAATAACTTCGAACATCGGCAGTTGGATATAGATTGGCAAAACCCAACATTGTTGACCATTGGATCTCTTTTAGTATATTTGATTATGTCATGTCTAGCATATAGAAGATCCCATTATTGTTGGCCTCTAGCACCATGAATATACTATGCACAGAAAGTACAGAGAACATGGTTTTGAATGCCACAAGCCAAGTTTCTAGATATAGTGGACAATGTTTTATATACGATTCCCAAGTTTTATGAGTTTTCAAAGCTTCCAAGCTAACTCGGACCACTCAAATGACTTTATGTCTCTATTAACAAAATCATGTCATATTTGAACTAGAAGCTCTAGAAAGTGGTAGATTTCTATTGAAGTTCTACAAAAAGCTTTTGGTGGTACGCATCAGGTAGTTAATATATCGAAAACAATCGAGAATTTTGACAAATTCAACTTCCTGCTAAGAATTTGTATCTTGATAATTTTGAACCTGTTTTGAAACAATCACATGTAATAAAGAAAAACAGAAAAACAAATATTTACGCATGGCATCCTATCACGTCACGTGTACAGCCTGCTAGGAAACTGGTAACCATGGGATTTGACAACTTCTGGAAATCAGCCCCGCGATATTTTCCCACCATGTATAAATATTATTAGGTTTCAACCCTGATGACCAAAAAAAGTCATGGCCATATGGACATCATAGTTAATGAACTGTTTCCACATTAATTTAGTATATGGGTGCATCTTGGCATAGTAGGAAATGTTGCCCGTGGGAGTCTCAACATTGGGCCTGTTTGATTCGCGGGATAGGAAAAACAAAGGAATAGGGAAAACACAATATTATTAGAATATCATGTCCAGTTGAATCCTACAAGATTTCGAGTGTATAGGAATTTTTCTTAAAGAAGTGTTAGATGTACAGGAAAGTAAAGGAATCATAACATGAGGCTGAGGTAGATTGTTCTTAAAAATTTTTGAAGACATGTGTATGTCGTCCTTTTGAAAGTATCACATGCCATGCAAAATGATAAACTTGTGTTTTGACAACTTCTCAAAAACCTGGTTCACAAAATTGTCCTCAATGCGTATGAATAGGTTTCGAGTCGGACGACCAAGGTCAATGCCATATCCTATGATCCACATCATAGTTTATGGTAATTTCCCCATATTATGTTGATTGGTGCATCTTGGCATTATTGTAAACAATATTTTGCCAAGGGGAATTTCCAAGAAGTATTATGAAAAGAGATGATCTCAAATTTTCATGTGATAGGATTTTTTTGCGAAAACTACAACGTTGTTTTCCGCAAAGCAAATAGTAGTACTAGGAAAAACAAGGATCAAAATGGAGGGGGAAACGAAGAGCTACTATAGAAGAGATTATGGGGTTAGAGAAGGCAGCTCGAGAGGACTAGAGCGAAGAGTCGTTGAACGCGGTTCAATGTCAGAGCAAAGTTATGAAAAAAAAGATAGAAACAGAGCCGACATAGTACCATGGCACACGTGCGCAGCACCACACTGTGGACGAGGGAGATATCAGCTAGATGATGGGTGTGATGCAGCAAAGGAGAGAGTAGTATACAATTTATTTTCCTTGCGTAGAGGAGGAGTAACACACTGTAAGGCTGCAGGAGTGAGCACCACGCTGATTTTCTTTGTTAAGCAAGTAGAAGTATACCTCATAAAAAATGAAAATTGCATCCAAGTCCATGCATTTAGCACAAGGACCCTGAAACTTAGCAATGAAGTGTGTGTTTTGAGGTTTGCGCATACTAGCGTTCATCGTGCTAAAGTAGAATCTTTCTGGATGCTAAGAATGGAAAAGAAAATCTAATGGTTAGCAATGTTTAGATTTGCCTGTCTTGATCAAACATTCATTGTTCCGTACACCATGTAGTTATATATATGGTATTGTGAGAGATAAGAGACAAGATAAAGATAAGATAAGAAGTATTGGGAATGGCCGATCTAACTTTAGGTCTCTCGTAGGAGCGAGGTGCTCAAGAGTTAACACGGTCGATGGAAGTACAGGTTTGATACATTGCAAATGTATCTATAATTTTTGATGTTCCATGCTTGGTTTTATCCACTTTATTGTGTTTTGTTCCAACTTTGGAGTATTTTTCATATGATTTCTTGGACTAACCTATTAACAAGAGCCGTAGTGCCAGCTGCCTGTTTTCTGCTGTTTTGGTTCCAGGAAAGTCAGAAAATGAATATTCTCGGAATTGGACGGGACAAAAGCCAAAGTGCCTATTTTTCCGGAAGGGATCAAGTGCCAGAATACGAGACGGAGAGGGGCTAGGGGCCAGCCACACCACCTGGCCGAGCGGCCAGGCCTGGCCCACGCTAGGGGGTGGTGTGGTGGCTCCCGGCACCCCCTCGGCCTCTCCTTCCACCTATAAGTTGCCCTCGGGACGAAAACCCTAAGTATCCGATCAAAAATCCACAAAAGAGTCTGTAGCCACCGTCATCTCCATCCCTAGATCAGGAGGGATCTGAAACTCTTCCCGGCACCCTAGCGGAGAGGGGAACTCACCCTGGAGGCTTTCTTCATCACCATGCAAGCCTCCGGTGTGATGCGTGAGTAGTTCATCCTTGGACTACGGATCCATGTAGTAGCTAGATGGCTAGTTTCTCCTCCTTTGTGCTTTCATGTGTAGATCTTGTGAGCTCCGTTCATGATCAAGATCATCTATTTGTAATTCATACATGTTGTGTTTGCGGGGATCCGATGGATATTGAGATGCTATTTCAGATTGATTATTGATTCTATCATGTCTTTGTTATTTGAGATCTTGCATGCTTTACGTTGTTAGTAGCTATCTTGGCCAAGTAGATACTAGCAACTCCAAGAGTTAGTATTTATGCTTGATAGTGGGTTCATGCCTCTGGTAATCTAGGGAAGTGACAGAACTCTCTAAGGTACTAGATGTGTTGTTGCTACTAGGGAGAAAACAACGATCCTTTGTTCATAGAACAATCGTATTGTTTACTTTACACGCAATTCGTAAAGAAATAATCTGTTGCTTGCAACTTAATACTGGAGGGGGTTCGGATGATAACCTGAAGGTGGATTATTAGTCATAGATGCAGTTCGATGGAGGTCTATGTATTATGTTGTAATGCCCAATCAAGTCTCAGAGGAGTCAAGATGATTAGTATATGCATGTATTGCTTTCTCGGTGTTTGTCAATTGCCCCGCTGTAATTTGTTCACCCAGCATGTTATCTATCTAAGGAGAGCCACCTATAGTGAACTATGGATCCCGGTCCTTTTACCTTACATACAATCTACAATCTTTTATTGCTTTGTGTTTACTTTCTGCAAACTTTTGCTTCTTTACATTCGATACGTTTAATCCTTTGTTTTTTGCAAAACACGTTGAGATTGACAACCTTATCACAAGTTGGGGACAAAGTTTTGTGGTTGTGTTGTGCAGGTCTCCATGTTGCTAATAGCACCGGTAGTGCACCCTGCCAAAGCTCAGCTAGTAACACCTTTGGGGTGTTTCCTTGCTCCTACTGGTTCGATTAAACCTTGGTCTCATAACTGAGGGAAAACTCGCTGTTGTGCCCATCATACCTTCCTCTTGGGGTTCCCAACGGGCTCTACATCAACCACGAGCTAGCAAAGATTTTTCTGGCGCCGTTGCCGGGGAGTCAAGGACATCTTCACAAGGGGAGTCCCTCATAACCAATCTCTTTACTTTGTGGTTTTTGTTTTGCTTAGTTTCCTTTTTGCTTTGTTTTCTTGTTTTGTTCTTCAAAAAACACAAAAAAATTAGTTTTACTTGTTTGCTTTCTTATTTGAAAACCCAAAAAAATGACTACTCTTGAAAACACTAAGTTGTGTGACTTCACTAGCACCAACAACAATGATTTTATGAGCACACCTATTGCTCCACCTGTGGCTGAAAATACTTTCTTTGAGATAAAACCTACTTTGCTCAATCTTGTTATGAGAGAACAATTTTCTGGTATTGGTAATGAAGATGCTGCTTCCCATCTAAATAACTTTGTTGAACTTTGTGAGATGCAAAAGCATAGGGATATAGATGGTGATATTATTAAACTGAAATTGTTTCCTTTCTCTTTGAGAGGAAAAGCTAAAGAGTGGTTGAATTCCTTAACTAGGAATAGTATTGATTCTTGGACTAAGTGCAAAGATGCTTTTATTGGAAAATATTATCCTCTTACTAAGATTATATCCATGAGAAGTGAAATAATGAAGTTTAAACAACTTGATAATGAGCATGTTGCTCAAGCTTGGGAAAGAATGAAATCTTTGGTAAAGAATTGTCCCACTAATGGACTGACTGCTTGGATGATCATCCAAAAAATTTATGCAGGATTGAACTATTCTTCAAGGAACCTATTGGATTCAGCTGCTGGAGGTACCTTTATGACCATCACTTTGGGTGCTGCAACAAAACTATTGGACAATATGATGTTTAATTATTCTGAATGGCATACTGAGAGAGCTCCACAAGGTAAGAAGGTAAATTCTGTTGAAGAAACCTCCTCCTTGAGTGATAAGATTGATATTATTATGTTTATGCTTGTTAATGGGAAAGCCCATATTGATCCAAATAATGTTCCTTTAGCCTCTTTGGTTGCTCAAGAAGAGCAAGTTGATGTGAACTTCATAAGAAATAACAACTTTAGCAACAATGCTTATGGTAATAATGCTTATAGGAACAATTTTGGTAACAACAATTATAAGCCATATCCTCCCAACAATGGTAATGCTTATGGAAATTCTTATAACAATAATAAGAGTGCTCCCTCTGAACTTGAAGCTATGCTTAAAGAGTTTATTAGTAAACAAACTGCTTTTAATAAAACTATTGAGGAAAAACTCTCTAATGCTGAAAGAAAGATAGCATCTTTGGCTGAAGCTCAATCTACTTTGAATAAAATGGCTGCTAAACCCGAAACTAATGAGAATCCCTTTGTAGCTACTAATGCTATACAAGTAAGAATTGATGAAAATGTTAGACTATTAACTGAATTACATGCTAAGTGGGAAAGGGAAGATGAAATTGCTAGACACATTAGTGTTTCTACTATCACTACCACTAGTGTTGCGGCTACTAATAGTTCTACTACTTTGGATGACAAAGTTGATTTTGATCTTGATGGTTGCAACATCTCTGAAGTTATTAAGTTCCTACAAAAGCTTGCTAAAAGTCCTAATGCTAGTGCTATGAACATGGCTTTTACAAAACACATTACTAATGCTCTCATAAAGATTAAAGAAGAAAAGATGAAACATAAAGCTTATATTCCTATAAAACAAGAAGATGGTTGGGAACCCATCATTAATATGAAAGTGAATGACTTTGATTTCAAAGCTTTGTGTGATCTTGATAGTAGTGTTTCTATTATGCCTAGAAGGATTTATGATATGCTTGATTTGCCTCCTCTTGAAGATTGTTATTTGAATGTCCCACTTGATGCTAATGCTAAAAAGAAACTCATGGGGAGTCTTAATGATTTTTTTATTATGTTTAACAATTCCTATGTCCCCGTTGATTTCTATGTTTTGGATGTTGAATATAATGCTTCTTGTCCTATTGCTTTGGGAAGACATTTTCTTAGAACTGTTGGTGCCATCATTGATATAAAAGAAGGCACCATTAAACATCAACTCCCACTCAAGAAAGGTATAGAACACTCCCCTAAAAAGAGAGAAAAGATTTCTTTTGCTTCTCCTATGAAAACAAAATTTGGTCTTAATGCTTCTTCATTTGAGAATACTTGATTCTTTCTTTGCTTCTTATGCCTAACTTAAAGGCGTTAAAGAAAAGTACTTGTTGGGAGATAACCCAAGAGTTTTAGATGATTATTGGAAGTTATTACCTATGTAATAACCTCTCCTTATCCTTTTATTTTCTTTTTGTGCCAAGAGTAACCTCTAATGAGAGTGAAGTAATGATTGGGAAAGTTGCTGTCCCGAAACAGATTTATATGCTTCACCGTAAAAATTCCTGAGAGATATCTGTACGTCGGATTGAGCTGTAATTTTTTGTGCTTCTGCCCCAGGTTGTTATCTAACTTTCGTTAGTTCAACACGTTTTTATTTGAGCAACAGAAGGTCTTCGAGAAAATTCGTCTTTACCTGCTGGTCTGTTTTGACAGATTTCTGCCACTTTCTGCATTTGCTTCTTGTTAGTTCCTTCTAGAGTTTCTTTGGGGAATTGATCTTTCTGAGGGAAGTTCTACAGTAGATAGTGTTCTAATGAAAGTTTATTTGATGTTAGAACTGAACCTTGAGACTTATTTATCTTAAGTGCACTAATGTTGCTAATGAGATTGTGTGAAGTTTTGTATGAAGGAAAAATTTCAGGTGTATGAAAGGAATGAGTAATGAGATGAAGGATGGACTAAAGCTCAAGCTTGGGGATTCCATGCGTGTCACACCAAGAAAAATCCAAGAAGTACACGCGTCAAAGCTTGGGAATGCACAAGGCATCCCCTTCTTCATCAATAAAAATCCCAGGTTTCTTCCAAACGCTTCATTTTTATTGTTTCATGCACAGTTCTGTTTTTGATGGAGCGTCTTCTTTTTAGTTTTTGTTTTGGTTTTTAGTTTACTTGGTTTGCTTAGTTTTCTGAATAAGTTGTTTGGACCCCCTCTTTCGTACTTTGGTTTGCAAATAGTTTGGTTTGGTTTGGAAAAGAGTAGGAAAGTTCATACTTATGTGGTAAAAAGAGCTCGTTTTTGACTATGGCCTATGCTTTTCATGCCATGCTTGATATTTTTTTGGCTTTATGCTTAGTATTATTTGTTGTAGCATGACTTTTTATAAACAATTGAGATTGCTTAATGTGCCTTGGATGAATCATGCGTTGTTTTAGCATATTAAAGCATAGTATAGTGGTATTCTCCTTTGATGCTTTGTTTGGGTTGACTTGGCACATGCTCACACCATGTTATGACTATCCAAAGTCACTATAGCCTTTATGATCCTTTAGTTTTCAACTTGTAGTATCACTTTATGCTTTGATCAATGATGTTTTGTCGCTCTGCATGATTATGGCCATTATTGCTCTCTTAGTTTGTCGCTCCTAGTCTTTTGCTAGCCTCCACAACAAAGTATGAGTTCCACTCATGCATCCAACTCCCAAAGCCAAGTTATTCCAAAGATTCCACCATACCTACATACTAGCTTATGCTATTCCAAGTATATTCATGCTTTTGTTTACCTTCCACTTGTTATGAAAAAACTAGTGATTAAAGCTCTCACGAACTTGATGGCACACTTTACTTTACTTGCCCTTAATAAACTTGAACCATTGTGTCTTCTATGTTGTATATGCTTGCACTTATTTGTTGGGAATTAGCAGAACCATGATTTCATGGGGAACGCTTTCAACATTGCACTTGGTACTTATACCTAGTTGATATCATGCTCTTTTGTATATGGATGTCGTCGGTGTGAAATGAAAGGGGAGCTTGTAAGTCCATGGAGTTATGTATTTGTGTTAGAGAAACGCCTGGGCCGCTGGTCTAATCCATGCTGACATGGTGGAAACCTGCAGCGTAACCATAATGAGCTGTCTATGAAGCATTCTTCTTATAAAAAAAAGAGTCCTATATTGAGAAAAAAGAGAAAAAGAGAAAAAAGAGATACTATGAAAAGAGGAAAGAGAGAAAAAAGCACCATATTCCCATGGTAAATAAGAAGAATGCTGAGATGCTCGTTGTCTGCTTGCCTTGTCATTTTTATATGGGGATTCTTCTATATCATCGGGCAAGGGGTACCCCGTTGGCGGTTCTCAATGATACATATATACTTACAATGACAAGAACTTACCGGTGACTAAACTTGAGTAGCATGAGGAGTGGCCCTCGTATACAAGGGACATGAGATTTCTGACTTATACTTCGTAAAGCATGTATACCATAGTTTGTTCACTTTAACATTAATCACTTCAAGATGCTTATGATAGGGGCAATGAGAGCTGAAAGCTATAAGTACCATAATTTTTGGAAGCTCTTTATGAGACTTGAATCCCTACTTCCTTATACAAAAGGCCTTTCTTCCACCATTATATTGAGTCTCCACCTTCTATCTTTATGCACCTACTTTGAGAGCATAGTGGCCATTTTTAGTTCTATGTGCATTGTCCCAAGACTAGTTGATTGATGCATAACTTGTTATTCCTTGTTTGAAACTATTGTATCTAGTCACTCTTATGAACTTTGAAGGTGTCCTATGCATTTATATTTGCTACTCTATTGCGAGACAAGCTTAATAATATTATGCTATGTTTTCTTTATGTGAAACAAACAAACGTCTTGCAAAGCATTGTTATTCATGAATCTTTTGTTTGTGCCTTTTTTATGTTGCATCATAGTTTCTTTGCTTATTGCTAGAACTTTGTCTTTCATGTTATGATTGAAGTACTATGATCCCAGCTTTGAATGTTTTGCAAATACTTTGATCAAGTCTTTGATGGTGCATGTCACCTCAAAAATTATTTCTTTTTATCACTTACCTACTCGAGGACGAGCAGGAATTAAGCTTGGGGATGTTGATACATTGCAAATGTATCTATAATTTTTGATGTTCCATGCTTGGTTTTATCCACTTTCTCGTGTTTTGTTCCAACTTTGGAGTACTTTTCATATGATTTCTTGGACTAACCTATTAACAAGAGCCACAGTGCCAGCTGCCTGTTTTCTGCCATTTTTGGTTCCAGGAAAGTCAGAAAATGAATATTCTCGGAATTGGACGGGACAAAAGCCAAAGCGCCTATTTTTCCGGAAGGGATCAAGTGCCAGAATATGAGACGGAGAGGGGCCAGGGGCCGGCCACACCACCTGGCCGAGCGGCTAGGCCTGGCCCGCGCCATGGGGTGGTGTGGTGGCTCCCGGCACCCCCTCAGCCTCTCCTTCCGCCTAGAAGTTGCCCTCGGGACGAAAACCCTAAGTACCCGATCAAAAATCCACGAAAGAGTCTGTAGCCGCCGTCATCTCCATCCCTAGATCGGGAGGGATCTGAAGCTCTTCCCGGCACCCTGCCGGAGAGGGGAATTCACCCTGGAGGCTTTCTTCATCACCATGCAAGCCTCCGGTGTGATGCGTGAGTAGTTCATCCTTGGACTACGGATCCATGTAGTAGCTAGATGGCTGGTTTCTCCTCCTTTGTGCTTTCATGTCTAGATCTTGTGAGCTCCGTTCATGATCAAGATCATCTATTTGTAATTCATACTTGTTGTGTTTGCGAGGATCCGATGGATATTGAGATGCCATTTTAGATTGATTATTGATTCTATCATGTCTTTGTTATTTGAGATCTTGCATGCCTTCCGTTGTTAGTAGCTATCTTGGCCAAGTAGATGCTAGCAACTCCAAGAGTCAGTATTTATGCTCGATAGTGGGTTCATGCCTCTGGTAATCTAGGGAAGTGACAGAAATCTCTAAGGTACTAGATGTGCTGTTGCTACTAGGGAGAAAACAATGATCCTTTGTTCATAGAACAATCATATTGTTTACTTTACACGCAATTCGTAAAGCAATAATCTGTTGCTTGCAACTTAATACTGGAGGGGGTTCGGATGATAACCTGAAGGTGGATTATTAGTCATAGATGCAGTTGGATGGCGGTCTATGTATTATGTTGTAATGCCCAATCAAGTCTCAAAGGAGTCAAGATGATTAGTATATGCATGTATTGCTTTCTCGGTGTTTGTCAATTGCCCCGTTGTAATTTGTTCACCCAGCATGTTATCTATCTAAGGAGAGCCACCTCTAGTGAACTATGGATCCCGGTCCTTTTACCTTACATACAATCTACAATCTTTTACTGCTTTGTGTTTACTTTCTTCAAACTTTTGCTTCTTTACATTCGATACGTTTAATCCTTTGTTTTCCGCAAAACACGGTGAGATTGACAACCTCATCGCAAGTTGGGGACAAAGTTCTGTGGTTGTGTTGTGCAGGTCTCCACGTTGCTACTAGCACCGGTAGAACGCCCTGCCAAATCTCAGCTAGTAACACCTTTGGGGTGTTTCTTTGCTCCTACTGGTTCGATTAAACCTTGGTCTCATAACTGAGGGAAAACTCGCTGTTGTGCTCATCATACCTTCCTCTTGGGGTTCCCAACAGGCTCTACATCAACCACGAGCTAGCAAGGTTACATCAAGGATCTCGTAAAAATAAAAAATTACATCCAAGTCCATGCATTTAGCACAAGGACCCTGAAACTAAGCAATGAAGTGTGTGTTTTGAGGTTTGCACATACTAGCGTTCATCGTTCTAAAGACTTTCAGTAATATCTTTCTAGATGCTAAGAATGGAAAATAAGATCCAATGGTTGTTAGCAATGTTTGGATTTGCTAGTCTTGATCAAATGGTCAAAGGTTTGTACACTCCATAGTGATGGTATGATTTTGTAAGAGATAAGGGAAGATAAAGATAAGATAAGAAGTATTACGAATGGCCGATCTAATGGTAGGTCTTGTAGGAGCGAGGTGCTTGAGAGTTAACACGATCGGTGGAAGTACAAGTTACATCAAGGACCTCATGAAATGATAATTATTGCATCCAAGTCCATGCATTTATTAGCACAAAGACCCTAAAACTGAGAGCAATGAAGTGTGTGTTTTGAAGTTTGCGCATATACTAGCGTTCATCATGCTAAAAACTATCAGTAGAATCTTTCTAGATGCGAAGAATGGAAAAGAAGATCCAGCGGTTGGCGATGTTTGGATTTGTTGCTCTTGATCCAACGGTCAATGTTCAAAGTTAATTTGTACAAGTGGTTTATTGTATTATAAGAGATAAGACACGATAAAGAGAAGATAAGAAGTACTGCGAATGGCCTATCAAATGGTAGGTCTCGTAGGAGAGAGGTGCTTGAGAGTTAACACGGTCGGTGGAAGTACAAGTTACATTAAGGACCTCATAAAAATGAAAATTGCATCCAAGTCCACGCATTTATTCGAACAAGGACCCTGAAAACTGAGCAATGGAGTTTGTGTTTTGATATTTGCGCATACTAGCGTTCGTCGTGTTAAAGTACTCCATTTGGCCCAAATTAGTTGACTTAGTTTCATCTAGATTCGGACGTATCTAACAATAAAACAAGTCAAGATACATTAGAATCTAGACAAATCTAAGTCAACTAATTTGGGTCGGAGGGAGTAGAATCTTTCTAGATGCTAAGAATGGAAAAGAAGATCTAGCGTTTGGCAATATTTGGATTTGCTAGACTTGATCCAACGGTCAATGTTCAAAGTTAATCCATACACTATGCAATGATTTATTGTACTGTAAGAGATAAGACACAATAAAGAGAAGATAAGAAGTAGTGCGAACGGACTACCAAATGGCGGGTCTCGTAGGAGAGAGGTGCTTGAGAGTTAACACGGTCAGTGGAAGTACAAGTTACATCATCAAGGACCTCGTAAAAATGAAAATTGCATCCAAGTCCAAGAATTTATTAGCACAAGGACCCTAAAAACGGAGCAATGGAGTTTGTGTTTTTAGGTTTACGCATAGTAGCGTTCATCGTGCTAAAGTAGAATCTTTCTAGATGCTAAGAATGGAAAAGAAGATCAAGAGGTTGGCAAAGTTTGGATTTGCTAGTCTTGATCCAATGGTCAATATTCAAAGTTATTCCGTGCACTATGCATTGGTTTATTGTATTGTAAGAGATAAGACACAATAAAGAGAAGATAAGAAGTACATCGAATGGCTATCATGAAGGAAATATGCCCTGAGAGGCAATAATAAAGTTGTTATTATATATTCCTTATATATGATAGATCTTTATTTTACATGCTAGAATTGTATTGATCGGAAACATCAATACATGTGTGTTTAATAAACAAAAAGGGTTCCTAGTTATGCCTCTCTTATAGACTAGCTTGTTGATTAACAAGATGATCAAGGTTTCCTGATCATGGACATTGGATGTTGTTAATAACAAGGTCACACCATTGGTGGAATGATGTGATGAACATTCATCCGAAGTATAGCATTATGATCAAGTCATTATGTTTATATTGATATAACACCATACGAAGTAATCTTTATCCTTAGACCATGAGATCATGTTAATTGCTAACACCAGAAGAGTATCTTGATAACATCAAACGTCACACCATAACAGGGTGACTATAAAGATGGGTTCAGTACTACGAAGGTGTTATGTTGAGGCTCATGGATCAAGAGTGGAATTTGTCAATCCAGATGACGGATAGATATACTCTAGGCCCTCTCGGTGATATCACATTAGGATAGCTTGCAAGCAAGTGATGTGATCACTAGAATGTTATATCACGGGAACGAGAAAAGAGTGCATGTCGGTAACGAGATCAAACTAGGTATGGAGATACCGATGATCGAATCTCGGACATGTAATATATCGAGAGACAAAGGGATTTAGTTACAAGCGTTAAAGGTTCTCACGATCACAGGAGTCATCGTTGAATGTGTAGGAGTCAGTACGGATCTCTAGGTCCTGTTGCTGATTATTGATCGGAGAAGGGTCTCGATCATGTCCGCATTATTCGCGAAGCGTAGGGTGGCACACTTAAGAGTTACCAGACACCATTTTGGAGCACATATGTTTCAGACGAAAGAATTGCAAAGCGCAGGAATTGTTTCAATAGAAACCGGAAATTGTTTCGGGTGAAATTGCAGAAAGTGGTTCTGCATGTGATATTGAAATGTTGCAAGGGGCTATATGTGAATGTTTGTTAATTAAAGTAATTAACAAAACTCTGAATAAATTTAATAAAAAGAGTTTTATTAAACGAGAGAGCATTAAATTTGGATAAATTCAATGCATTTAAAGTGGAGACTTTAAAAGGGAATGTGAAGAGGCATTTTAATGTGGAGGGGTTACCACCACATGAATGGGGGAGGTGAGGGGCCACCCCCCCATGCACCGGCCATGGAGAGAGGGGGCACCCCCCCTCCTCCTATTAAAGGCCACCCATTCCCTCCTTCATCCACACACCTCCTTGTGAAGGATCTCTCTCCCCCTCTAGAATTATTCCCCCATGGTCTCGGATTAGCGAGATACATGTTCCCGGTGGCATTTCGTCTGGAAGGAGTTGCTGCTTCTGCTGGATCGCTGGAGCGAGGAGGTGGAGGTTGTCCGGTGGCTTGAACGTGTGTGCGAGTGCGGATGCGCTGCTGAGTTGCGGCGCTCGGACTTCCTCACGATCTTGAGATCGGCAAGTGTACGACTACATCAACCACGAGTTCCTACTCGTTAACAAAACTCGTTGTCTTCGAGGGTAATTTCTCGTTGGATGTATGCCCACCCATTGCTTTGTACCTAGTAGATAGATCTTGGCATGTAGTTCACACCGTAGGAAAATTTTTGTTTTCTAGATAGATTGTAGTTCACACCCAATAGTGGTATCAGAGCCTGATCTATGCGTAGGTGCTTTGCACGGGTAGTACACATATGTTTATATGTGGGCGATGATGATGATGTTATTGCATCTTCTATGTATTTTGGATATTGGTGGCATAGTGGGATGAAGCGGCCCGGACCAACCTTACATGTCATCGTACATGAGACCGGTTCCACGACTGACATGCAACTTGTTTTGCATAAGTGGATGGCGGGTGTCTGTCTCTCCTACTATAGTCAATATATGATTTACAACGAGTTGCTAATAACTTAGTTATCCTCGTTGTGGTTCATGTTCGTAGGTGAGAACGGTTCTATCTCCGAAAGCCCTAAGCCACGTAAAACTTGCAATTGATAAATTAGAGGCATCTAGTTTAGATCGTTGCTGGGCTAGTGTATTGATATGGTATTGTTGTAAGTAGATGTATGATAGATACTCTTACAACACACTCAACGTGTAAGTTCCATAGACCTTGGCCTTACACACAAAGGAATGATAGAGATCATACCACGATGCAAGTGATAGAGATCAAATGCATGGACCATATCATCTCACTTTACACATTAGATGTTAGCATCTTATACTGCTAGTTTGGCGCCTTTGGTAGCATTATAAGATGATCCCTCATTTAGATATCAAGATAAAAATGTGTTCTTCCTTAAGTATGCACCGTTCTATGGATCGTGTTTCGAGACATCACGTGATGATCAGGTGTACTCGAATCTACGCTTTCATAGGAACGGGTGTAAGACAGTTTTACACACGCGAATACTAAGGTTCTTACTTGGCGAGTCTAGCATGTACAGACATGGCCTCGGAACACGAATCGAAATGTTAAGCATGAGTCATATAGTTGATATGATGCCCATATAGATGCTCGCCTTTGAAGCTACATCAACTCACGTGATGATCGAACTTGGTGTAGTGGATTTGGTTCATGTAATCACCAAAAAGACACGAGGGATGTCGTTTTTGAGTGGGAGTTCATTAGTAATTTGGATTAGTTGAACTCAATCTATCATAAACTTAGTCTAAATAAACTTTATAAATTCTATTGTAGATGGCACCACCTGCTTTTAATTTCAATGTGTTCATGGAGAAAGAGAAACTTGCTGCGAATGGTAGCAACTTCACCAACTGGGCTATGAATTTGAGGATTCTCCTCACTGCTGCAGAAAAGAAATATGTGCTAGATGCACCGCTAGGCCCCCCACCAGCTCCGGATGCCCCTGACGAGGAAAAGAATGTCTATGTGACTCATGAGGAGGACCACAACTTAGTTCATTGCGGCATACTATATGGGCTAGAGCCAGAACTTCGAAAGCATTTCAAAAATGGCAATGCCTTTGATACCATGGGAGAATTGAAAATGATTTTCGATACCCATGCTTCCGTAGAGAGTTATAATGCTACAGAAAAGTTCTTTAGCTGCATGATGAAGGAAAATGGCTCCGTTAGTGAGCACGTACTCAAAATGTCTGGGTACGCCGATAAGCTTGTGTCCTTGGGAATAACGATTCCCATTGACTTAGGCATACATCGTGTTCTCCAATCTCTGCCACCTAGCTACAAGAGCTTCGTGATGAACTATAATATGCAGGGCATGAAGAAGTCTCTTCCCGAGCTTCTGTCAATGCTTAAGACTGCAGAAGTGGAGATTAGGAAAGAACATCAAGTGTTGATGATCAATAGGACCACCGGTTTCAAGAAAGACAAGAAAGGCAAGCACAAGGGAAAGAAGGGTGGCAAGTCTGTTGCCACGCCTGAAAAGAAACCCCGAGCTGGCCCTAAGTATGAGACCGAGTGCTACTATTGTAAGGGGACTGGCCATTGGAAGCGTAACTGCACCAAGTATTTGGCGGACAAGAAGTCCGGCAAGGCAAACAAAGGTATATGTGATATACTTGTTATTTATGTGTACTTGACTAGTACTCGCAGTAGCACCTGGGTATTTGATACGGGATCGGTTGCTAATATATGTAACTCGGTTCAGGGGCTATGGAACAAGCGACAACTAGCAAAGGATGAGGTCAGAATGCGGGTCGGCAATGGATCAAAATTTGATGTGATCGCCGTCGGGACGCTACCACTCCATTTGCCATCGAGATTAGTTATAAACCTAAATAATTGTTATTTAGTGTCTGCACTGAGCATGAACATTGTATCTGGATCGTGTTTGATGCAAAGTGGTCATTCCTTTAAATCTGAAAACAATGGTTGTTTGATTTATAAGAATGATATCTTTTATGGTCATGCACCTATGTTGAATGGTTTATTTCTGATGGATCTCGATAGTAATATTACGCACATTCATAATGTTAATGCTAAAAAGATTAAACTTTATGATGATATATCTGCATATATGTGGCACTGCCGTCTAGGCCATATTGGCGTTAAACGCATGAAGAAACTCCATTCTGATGGACTTTTGGAATCACTTGATTTTGAATCATTTGATACATGTGAGCCATGCCTTATGGGCAAGATGACTAGAACGCCGTTTTTCGGTTCAATGGAACGGGCAACAGATCTATTGGAAATCATACATACTGATGTGTGTGGACCAATGAGTGTGTCGGCGCGAGGTGGATATCGTTATTTGGTTAATTTCACGGATGATTTGAGTAGATACGGGTATATCTATTTGATGAAACACAAGTCTGAAACTTTTGAAAAGTTCAAGGAATTTCAGAATGAAGTGGAAAATCATCGTAATAGAAAGATCAAATTTCTATGGTCTGACCGTGGAGGAGAGTATCTAAGTTACGAGTTTACCACACACATGAAAGAGTGTGGAATAGTTTCACAACTCACGCCTGCCGGAACACCACAACGTAATGGTGTGTCGGAACGTCGTAATCGTACCTGATTGGATATGGTTCGATCTATGATGTCTCTAACTGACTTACCTCTGTCATTTTGGGGTTATGCACTGGAAACAGCTGCATTCACTTTATATCGGGCACCATCTAAATCCGTTGAAACAACACTGTATGAATTATGGTTTGGAAACAAACCTAAGCTGTCATTTCTTAAAGTTTGGGGATGCGATGTTTATGTGAAGAAACTTCAACCGGATAAACTCGAACCCATAGCGGAAAAATGCGTCTTCATAGGATACCCTAAGGAAACAATTGGGTATACCTTATATCACATATCCGAGGGCAAGGTTTTTGTTGCCAAGAATGGATCCTTTCTTGAGAAGGAGTTTCTCACGAAAGGTGTGAGTAGTCGGAAGGTAGAACTCGAAGAGGTTATTGAACCTTCTCTTCATGGAATGGCGAGTGGCGCAGCACCAGAAGTTGTTTCGGAGTTGACTTCACCTGATGAAGAGAGAGATAATGATAATGATCATGAAACTCCGAAAGAGGACACTACCGAACCTCGCAGGTCAAGCAGGACACGTGCAGCTCCTGAACTGTACGGCAATCCTGTTGTGAATTTCATGGTTGATGAAATGGATGACCCTGCGACGTATGAAGGAGCGATGATGAGCCCAGATTCCAACAAATGGCTAGAAGCCATGAAAACCGAGATGGAATCCATGTACGAGAACCAAGTTTGGAACTTGGTGGACTTACCTCACGATCGAAAGGCCGTTGAGAATAAATGGATTTTCAAAAGGAAAACTGATGATGATGGTAATGTGACCATCTATAAGGCTCGACTTGTCGCAAAGGGGTTTCGACAAATTCAAGGAGTTGACTACGATGAGACATTCTCTCCCATAGCGATGCTTAAGTCGGTTAGGATTATGTTAGCAATTGCTGCATATTTCGATTATGAAATATGGCAGATGGATGTCAAAACTGCGTTCCTCAATGGTAATATTGAAGAAGAGTTGTATATGATACAACCTAAGGGTTTTGTCTATCCTAAGGATGCTAATAAGGTATGCAAACTTCAGCGATCCATCTATGGACTGAAGCAAGCATCCCGGAGTTGGAATCTCCGCTTTGATGAGGTGATCAAAGAGTTTGGATTTATCCAAACTTATGGAGAGGCTTGTATTTACAAGAAAGTGAGTGGGAGCAATGTGGCATTTCTGATATTATATGTGGATGACATATTATTGATTGGAAATGATATAGATCTTTTAAACAATGTTAAAAGTTATCTAAACAGCAAATTTTCGATGAAAGACCTTGGTAAAGCGTCATATATATTAGGCATTAAAATCTATAGAGATAGATCAAGGCGCCTAATTGGGCTATGGCAGAGTACATACCTTGATAAGATATTAAAGAAGTTTAATATGGACGAAAGTAAGAAGGGGTTCTTACCTATGTTGCAAGGCAAGACATTGAGTAAGACTCAAAGTCTGGCTACGGCGGAAGAAAGAGAGATGATGGATAAGATCCCCTATGCCTCGGCCATAGGCTCTATTATGTATACCATGCTATGTACAAGACCGGATGTGGCACATGCTATTAGTTTGACTAGTAGGTACCAATCTGATCCAGGTTCGGAACACTGGATAGCGGTAAAGAACATCCTCAAGTACTTGAGAATAACTAAGGATATGTTTCTTATATACAGAGGTGAAGAAGAGCTAGTCGCTAAGTGTTATGTCGATGCTAGCTTTGACATCGATCCGGATGACTCTAAGTCTCAATCCGGATACGTATTTCTCTTGAACGGAGCAACAGTTAGTTGGAGGATTTCCAAACAACCTGTGGTGGCTGGATCAACGACGGAGGCGGAATATGTTGCTGCTTCAGAAGCGGCACAGGAAGCGGTTTGGATGAAAGAGTTCATTACAGAACTAGGTGTGGTTCCCAGTGCGTTGGACCCAATGGTGATCTATTGTGACAACAATGGAGCCATAGCCAACGCAAAGGAACCGAGGTCTCACAAGAATTCCAAGCATATTAAGCGCCGGTTTCACTCCATCCGCGAGCATGTCAAGGATGGAGATATAAAGATTTGTAAAGTACACACGGACCTAAATGTAGCAGATCCGTTGACTAAAGTTCTCCCTAGGGCAAAACATGATCAACACCAGAACTCCATGGGTGTTAGATTTATCACTATGTGAACTAGATTATTGTCTCTAGTGCAAGTGGGAGACTGAAGGAAATATGCCCTGAGAGGCAATAATAAAGTTGTTATTATATATTCCTTATATATGATAGATCTTTATTTTACATGCTAGAATTGTATTGATCGGAAACATCAATACATGTGTGTTTAATAAACAAAAAGGGTTCCTAGTTATGCCTCTCTTATAGACTAGCTTGTTGATTAACAAGATGATCAAGGTTTCCTGATCATGGACATTGGATGTTGTTAATAACAAGGTCACACCATTGGTGGAATGATGTGATGAACATTCATCCGAAGTATAGCATTACGATCAAGTCATTATGTTTATATTGCTATAACACCATACGAAGTAATTTTTATCCTTAGACCATGAGATCATGTTAATCGCTAACACCGGAAGAGTATCTTGATAACATCAAACGTCACACCGTAACAGGGTGACTATAAAGATGGGTTCAGTACTACGAAGGTGTTATGTTGAGGATCATGGATCAAGAGTGGAATTTGTCAATCCATATGACGGATAGATATACTCTAGGCCCTCTCGATGATATCACATTAAGATAGCTTGCAAGCAAGTGATGTGATCACTAGAATGTTATATCACGGGAACGAGAAAAGAGTGTGACGAGGGTTTAACTCATCAATGCCCATTTTTATGGACTTGGGTTTTGGAGAAGGAGGGAGCACTGGAGACATCTATCGGCTAGCAAACAAGCACACTGGGGACAAAGGATTTACCCAGGTTCAGGCCTCATAGAAGTCCCTACTCCTGCTTGTCTGCTCGTGGAATTATTGAAGGAGTCGAAAGTTACAATGGTGCGCAGATGTAATCTGGCGAAGGTTGTGGAAACTAGGGTTGCGCGTGTCCTCCTCGCCGCCCCCTCCTAGCCTTTATATAGATAGGCTAGGTCTCGGGTAGCAGGTCGAGTCGGTTACAAGTGAGGGTTTTCCCCTTCAAACTTTCTATCTTTAGCTTTTTCTTGATCTTCAAGCAATCGAGAGTCCGCAGGTTACTCGAGTCCTTCCATCTGGGCCTTGGCGACACCATGGGCCTATACGTATTTGGACCGTATATACCAAGCTCGAGTAACTGTAGGGTATACCCATGTCAGTAGCCCCCGAGTGTCCAGTGGAATCACAGATTCGACTGGGGACTTTTTTGAAGTCTTTGAGTGCCTGAATGAGTACATTTTCGACTGCTTTTATTTATGTCATAGGGATTGTTGATATACGTGCCTGATGTAACCGAAGTATCGGTATCAGTTAACCACCTTAGGGTGAAACAGCGCAATCTACTCAAATTCGAGTCCCGGGACTCGAATTCGGAAGAGTGCTGGTATAATTCGACTCAGGCCGGAGGTCTTACAGGAGTCGAATTCCAGTTATATGGGTGTGAGCACTCGACGCGTCCGTCAAGGCATGTTCATCGTGCCTGCAGGCACGGATATATTTTTGGTAGTGTGCAGTTAAATGCGTTGCCAGGCCTTATTCAGGTCTTACCTTCATGCTGTAAGCGCGGCATCCAAATTTTATCATCGCGGAGACGATTCGGGTGACCCAGGAGATGTAGTCTCTTTGTAGGGAAAATTATGAGGCGGTGTCGCCATGATCTGCGAGTGTGGATGTTATCAACACACAGTTTTTGTGCAAATAATCATAGGGTGCGCGGCCAGCGCTCCCTATGGGAGTAGCCCCCGAGTGCCTGGTTGAGTCGAAGACTCAGGCAGGGACTAAAGAACTTTTGCGACTGCTGTCGTCTTTGCTTGTTTGTTTCAGTCGAAGACTCAGGCAGGGATTAAACACTTTTGTGATTGCTGTGGTCTTTTTCTTGCTTGTTTCAGTCAAAAAAATTTCTGGCGCTCCCTATGGGAGTAACCCATGTCCATAGTCGAATCGTGATTCGAGTGGTTGGGTTTGATTATGGTTGCCTATATCCCTGCAGTAAGAAAAGAAAAAATCGTAGGGTGCGCGGCCAGCGCTCCCTATGGGAGTAGCCCCCGAGTGCTTGGTGGAGTCAAAGACTCCAGCAAGGACTAAAGTAGCCTTTGATGACGTCAGTGCTGACGCTTGCATGACCTTAGTTGTCCGCGTGAGCGATTTTGACGGGACGTGACGAGCGGTGGGTCCCACTTTCTGACTTTGATTTGACTGTGCGTGCGTAATCTTATTATTAACTGCGCCTCCTCGATTTCCGCGCGTAATGGGAGTAGTGGAGGGACGGTTTCACGCTTCCTCTTCTCCACGTGTTGAGCGTGATGCGCGCCACGCGTCTAGTAGGGTTTTTGTGAGCCGTTGGATTGCATCTCCTAGGGGTTAAGTAGCGGCGCTACGGCAGTAATTTTCCATCTGCACTCTTTTCTTACTCGCTGCCACCGCCATTGTTGCTGCTCATCTGCTTTTCCCTGCGCTCATCTCCTCCTCAACTCTGGACCACCTCCGTTCGTTTCCAAGTTATTTTCTGCGCTCTCATTGCCGCCGCGCAATGGGAAAGAAGAAGGGAGGCGCTGCCGCTCAAGCCGCGGCCACCGTTGCCGTGACAAAGAAGAAGGGTGGCCCTGCTGCTACGGGCACCAGTGCCGCTGCCGGCGGGAAAAAGAAGGTCGCGGGTACCCGTGTGACCAATGGCGCATGGCGCCCTTCTATCATCAAGGCATCGGATCTCCGTCTTCTTCACCAAGACGGAGTTATTTCTGCAGTAGTCGACAATTCGCGCGTCCCCAGCGGTGAGACCATTCCTGTGCCTCCTGCTGGTTTTCGAGTGATGTTTCTTGCATTCGTCATTCGCGGCCTTTCTTTGCCTCTCCACCTCTTTCTTAGGGGTCTCCTTTGTTTCTACGGGCTCTAGCTCGATCAGCTGTCCCCAAACTCGATTCTCCACATCACCTGTTTCATTACTCTTTGCGAGTGCTGGCTCGGAATCGAGCCGCACTTTGGATTTTCAAGCGATTGTTTAATTGAAGCGCCAGTCCGCCTCTGGCTCTTTAGTTTATGATGTAGGTGGTTGCAGTATCCATGCCGACCCATCCACCACCTACTTCGACATCAAGCTTACCAAGTCTGTCCAGGGATGGAGGGACAAATGGTTCTATGTCCGCGATCAGAAGGCCAAAGATGAGCACTTTGGACTTGCGCCCTTCGATCCGGCGACTCCCTGCAAGAAGATGCGTTCTTGGAAGAACGTAGTTATGCCTGGCGTACTCGCGGAGACAGACGTGCTGTATCAGCACGTCTGCGACCTCGAAAGTCGCATAGGCACAGAAGAGGAAGGTTGCGCTCTTATCAGGACTTGGCTGCGTCGTCGCGTCCAGCCTCTCCAAGCTAGAGTCCATCCCATGTTTCAATGGAGTGGCCCTGATGATGCCACTCGTGTGTCTTCCGATGGCATGTCCGCGGGTGAGGTGGATAAGAGGATTCGACTGGTTACGAAGTGCACTGTTAAGTATGTGCTTCCAAGCGAACCAGTTGTTCCTCCTTTTGATGCTTCGAATCCTCCTCCCGAGGTATAGTTATGCTACGCAGTAGCTTATTTTCACGATTGCTTTTCTGTTTGCTTACTTGTTCTGTTTGTATGCAGGGTTGGGCGGTGTCGCCTTGTATGCCTCCTCTCCCTGAGGGGGTTATTCCTCGTGAAGCTTTGGAAGAGGACGAGTCTGAGTCGACTGTCCCTTCTGATGTGGAAGAGGAAGCCCCCGAGTCTGAGAATCTGGATACTCGCAAGCGTTCGCGTAGCAAGGACTCCGACACGTCGACTCCTTCGACTCCAGGAGGCGCGGCTGTTGGCACGGAGTCGCCAATTCCAGCCATTCCTGTGAGGACTGTGGCACAGTCTTCTCGCAAGAAGATGCGATTGCCCAAGGAGTCTTCGTCGGAATCGGCGGCTGCCACGTTTGATCTTGACAACTTTAACTAGTAAGTTTGCTGGGTCATTCATTCTTTGCTGTTTTCTTCTTGTTGGTTTTGTCCTAGAGTTTTCCCTTTTCTCAATGTGGAATTGGTCTTGTAGTCAAGAGGCGTCATCATCTTCTGGCGACGTCGAGTTTTTGAAAGAATCAGGAGGCGCAACTTCAAGGGCCAAGGTAGAGGTCGAGCGCGCTCCTTCTCCTTCGGCGACGGCCCACTCCGGGCACAATTCTTCGAGCTCTCCTCACGTAGGGGAGCATCGAATGGTTGCTCGGATGATGGTTCAGCAAACTTCTTCGGAGTCGCTAGAGGACCATGTAAGTATATCTTTCCTTCTTTTTTAATGTGGCAGTCAACGCCTTTCTGCTGCCCTCTTCAGATTCCTTGTTTTGTGTGACAGCTCCTTGTAAAGGAAGCCGCGCAGGTGGCGAAGCAGGTGATGGCGATGGGTCGCCAGCATGCAATGCTGGAGACGCGTCACCGCGTGGTCGAAAGTGAGTGCTCTACACTTATTCTTTTCGTCTTCTCTCTGTTTTGATATAATCGACTGATAGCCAATTATTGACTGCCATGTAGCTGAGCATAACTCTTTACTGTGCAATGTCGCCACGTTGGAGAAAACACTAGCCGCAGTTGTGAAGGGGCACGACGAGGCAATTGCGGCTCGTGACGATGCCCAGAAGCGCGAAGAGGATCTGCGTGCCTCCTTTGCGGCCAGGGAAAAGTTGTTCGAAGAGCAACTGTTCTCAGTCGCCAAGGCCCTCTCAGGTACCTTTACTGGTAGATATTTTATTGATGTTCCTCTCTGCATCTAGAGTTTTTGCCGGTGGCGCTATAGATTTCATCCATGTGTGGGTTTTCTATGCAGATGCTGGCGATTTGAGCTTTGACCCGCAAGCCCTTTGTCGCGATGACCCTCTGGCAGGCGTGGTGTCTGCGGTCGAGGATCGTAGCGCCGCTATCCAAAATACGTTGTCCAAGGCCAAGGTCACCCTTAGTCGCCTCTGGAAGGAGTTGATGCCAAAGGAGGAGCTAGTCGACAATGTGGAAGAGCTGGTGGAGTCGCTCGCCGGGGGTGTGCCTGCCACATACAAGAACTCCCTCCACGCGGCTGGCGCGACCATGTCACTTGCCATGGTGCAAGCCCACGGAGTCGAAATAGATCCTTCTGCGATGTCGAAGACGATGCCTGTTGGCGCGGATGGTCAGCAGGTAGTCTTTGCTCCCTTTGCGACTGCTTGCGCCAAATATGGCCATTCCTTGATAAATACTGTTGCCAAGTATTCGGAGGAGATCCAACGTACGAAGAAGGCGGCGAAAGCTTCGGCCTCAGGGGCTGGCGGAAAGTCTGTGGCATCTGATACTGCCACAGACTTGATGAAGCCCCTGAAGCCGTCGAAGTCGAAGAAGCCAGCTGCTCCGTAGTTAACTTGTTGTAATAATTGATCAGTTTCCCTTTTAGTCTAAGGACGTGCCTGCTGGTGATTGTGTTTGTAAAGACTTATGCTTATCTTGAATGCGTCTGTTCCCCTTGCCTTTGTGTTGATTTGGTTGCCTTATTTGCTTTTGTCTTGACTTGTGGTAGGGCACATCGAGTGGTCCTGTGGGGGAAAACCAGGATTCGCCATCTCTTGATGAGACAGTGGCACCACTACGCTCCAAGGTAGAGGAGCTATCCTTGCTGTCGCGACTTCGTGATCGCGTGAAGCAGCTGGAGCGTGAGTTGCCCCTGATCTGTGGTAATGCGGACGTGTGGAAGTCGAAGGCGGAAAAATCCGCCGCCCGCGAGCAATATCTGCTTGGCGAGGTGACGCGGCTGGGCGACCAGTTTAAGTGTTAGTTTGCCCGTCCTCATATTTTCCTTTGTACTTAGTCGCAATGGTACGTTGTACTCATGCTGTTGGTGCTGCTTCGTGTAGTTGTTAGCACACGCCGTCCGCAGGAGGAGAGGGATAGGATTGCCATCCGCCTTCATGATCTCACCCAGGAGCAACTTCAAGAGAGTGGATACTTCTGGGTAGATCACGATCGTGCGACTGCATTGGCGACCCTGCAGGATCGCGCTTCGCGAGTGCTGATCTTCCTGAAGAAGTCGCAGTCGTGTTTGAAGAACATCTATCGGGCGATGTTCCCGTTGGATGACACTCCATCAAGCATGCTGGCACTCCTGGCTAAATTTGAAGATACGTCCACGGTTCACGAGTGCGTGAGGCAGCAGTTGGTGGCTGGTGCCAAGGCTGCGCTCTCAATGGTGCGTTTGCATAGGCCTGACGTGGATGTCGCCGCCATTGCCTCTGGGCCACCGGCGCCACCAGCAGGATCTTACTGGAATATGGTGCCGCATTATCAGGCAGTGGACCGCCCGGCCGAGGAGATCGTCGACTTCTTCGAGGAACAAACTAATGTTCTTCTGTTGCAAGGGTAGCCAAATATGTATCCTGCACATAAGTGTACTTGTGTTGTAAAGTTCATATGTATTTGTAGATAATTTATTGTTGAATGTGTACAAACAGCTTTGTCAGCGTTAGGTGCGTTGCACTATGCGATTCCTTTTCGTTAGCCTGGCCATCCCTTTGTCAACCTGCCAGGCGCGTTGTGGCTGGGTTGAGTTTGCGTTAAGGGGTTCGATTGATGTGTCAGCTACTCAGGATATCGCATTTATTGGTTCGAAGAACAGATGTAGGTAGGGTGGCGTAGCCCCCGAGTAAAAAATTGACAAAAGTGAAAGAAAAACACAGAGTTTTGGGGCACTTAGCTTTTATTTATTTGAAGAGAAGTACAAGGTACAATGTGTGGCTAAGTAGCCTTGGCTGAGTAGCCTTATTTGCGATGTAAAAAGTAAAACAACTAGGGGTCGAAGGTCACAGTTGTGCGACATTCCAAGGGTTGGAGTATGCGACTCCTGTCTCTAAGTCTTGAAGGCGATAGGCGCCACCTAGGATTACTTCTGTAATCACGTACGGTCCTTCCCAGGGGGATTCGAGCTTGAGATGCCCCTGCTGCTTCAGTCGCAGGACCAGGTCACCTTCGACGAAGGATCTGGGGTGAAGCCTTCTACTGTGGTAGTTGCGCAGGTTCTGCTGGTAGATCGTGGATCTTTCTACGGCGATTTCTCTTGCCTCGTCGAGGAGGTCGACGGAGTCTTCGAGTGCAAGAGAGGACTCTTGTTCGCTGTAAGCGACTACACGCGGCGCCTTGTACCTCACTTCGGCGGGTAGTACTGCTTCTGCTCTGTGCACCATAAAGAATGGCGTGTAGCCCGTGGCGCTATTTGGAGTTGTACGTAGGCTCCAGAGTACGGATTGGAGCTCATCTGGCTAGCAACCTGCAGCTTGTTCGAGTGGTCGAAGGAGTCGCTTCTTGATGCCGCTGCAGACGAGCCCGTTTGCTTTTTCCACCTGATCGTTGGTATGTGGATGCGTGACTGAGGCGTAACTGATGTTGATCCCCAGGTTTCCGCAGAATTCTTGGAACTCCTTGGATGTGAAGTTCGTCCCGTTGTCAGTGATGATGATGTGCGGCACGCCGAAGCAGTACACAATGGACTCGAAGAACTTGACCGCACTGTGACCTGATTGTTTGGTCACTGGCGTGGCCTCAATCCACTTGGTGAACTTGTCAACTACGACTAAGAGGTAAACATAGCCTCCTTGCGAGGACCTTGGGAGCTTGCCTACCATGTCGAGCCCCCATTGTGCGAAGGGCCAGGCCAATGGAATAGGCTGTAGTTCTGCGCCTGGTGCATGTGGCTTGTCCGCGAATCCCTGACAAGCGTTGCACTTTTGGACTATGTCCTTGGCGTCGCGCATGGCCGTGGGCCAGTAAAATCCAGCTCGTAGAGCTTTGGCAACGAGGGCGCGACTGCCGACGTGGTGCCCGCAGGTCCCTTCATGGATGTTGAGGAGGACTGCTCTTCCATCATCCAGGGAGACGCATCGTTGTAGCACTCATGTGATGCTGCGTTTATACAGTTCGCCGTTGAGAACGGTGAATGCCTTGGAGCGCCGGGCGATGTGCCGTGCATCTGTCGGATCGTCCGGTAGTCTCTTGCTGAGGAGGTACGTAATGTACGGATGCGTCCAAGATTGTTCGATCATCATGATGCTCATGGGTCCCTCGAGTCCTGTGTCCAGCTCCAAGTCATCGAGTGCCATTGGCTCATTGGGTGGTGTAGCCCCCGAGTCTGTTGCTGCGCTTGTTTTCTTCTCTATGGCCTTTGGCTTGATGGAGCGTTCGCATATGCGCTCGAGAAATACCCCAGGTGGTATGGGGTGTAGCACCCTTAAATCGGCCCTATGCAAGTTTTAGCCCTTTACGCCAACCCCGCATAGAAACGATTCAAGGATGCCCACCAGGCACTTTCGTGCGGGTGGAAAACGAAGTAATACCGTTACACAATAGTCCTCGATGGGACCCATAGAACAGATATATATACAACATGACTCCAAGAGTCAGGAATACAGTTATACAATACAAAGATCCAAATCACCTTGAAAACAATACAACGTCCGACTACGGACAAGATGCAAATGGGGCTAAGATCCCTGAAGAATAACCAATGGCGTCCATAACCCTGCCTAGGCCAAGCCGGAAGGGTAACCCTGCTAACGACGTCGATCTCAAACCTGCTAAAACAAAAGGGGTGCCGACAAAGGGCAAAGGAAAAAGAGGAGCGTCAGTACTGAGGCCAGTACATGGCGAGGCTAGAATTCGGTGGCTCTCGCCTACATAGGTATGGTGGGCTGAAGCGGCAGCGCAGCGGCACTAAACAACCTATAGAGACTCGATACAACTGGCGTTTATCAGAGAGGGATAAGAAAGACCTATTCGGATCCAACCTGAAGCTAACACCAAACAAACCCATCCTGGGATTCCCCCTCGAGGCCAAACGAGGAAGTCAAACCAAGGAACTCACATAGTTGGCAGTTTTATTCATTCCGTTATAGTTGTAGCACTTACTAATCAGATATAGATAGCATGAGTCATCCTGAAGCGTAAGTAGTGGGCAGTTTTTAATTAACTATTCGATGGTGGTTGGAACATTTACTAGTCAGTTATAATTGTCCTGAGGAATCCCAAAACCCAGCAATTGTTGGCACTTTTATCACCTTCCATTGGAGTTGCAATACTTACTTGGCATATATAACAAACAACCCAGATCCAGCAGTTGTTGGCATTTTTTTAATATCCATTCTGTTATAGATGTATCTGATTACTAGTCATATATTAAGTCAAGTTTATAGCACTACTTTAGTTATGCTTGTCTATGATCGAGATATTGTGCTCCAAGTCGTCCATAACCGCGGACACGGCTTTCAGAAAGTTTTACCCTGCAGGGGTGCACAAATAGCAACACACACTCGATCAACCTCGGAAAAACCAACTCAAAACCCAACGAGGCTTTCACGACAAAGCGATCACAGGATTCATAAAATATTTCAGGGGGCCACCCCACTAAGCTACCCGCAACGAAGTTGGCCGGCTCCGGAACAGACCCAGGGTTTGCGAGAACGGCTATAGACGACTGGGAACCCGAAAGTGTGACTGGGCTTGTCGATACCGCGAAATCGTGCCGCGATCCAAAACAGTACAGGTGCTCCACGCACAATCATAAATAAAGCGGTAAAGCATGGCATAAGTACAGGATAGTAATATAGCCCCAAACTACTTGTGGCCCCAAGAAATAGAAATGAATCAAGCTCTAGCTCAGGGGGGTCCATAAGGCCTCCTAGATGTGGATAGTGCGAATAGTCAAGGAACAGGTATCAAGTACTCGGGGTCCTACGGGACACAAGTGAGCGTGGAACAACCAAATAACATCTATTGCCCACTGATGCCTCTGCATTAGTTATATCTAGCAGTTTAATAGTTGTATTTAAAGTCATGATCATCTCCACCAATAAGCGTCTCCACCAATAAGCATCTGTCAGCATTCAACAACTGTGGTACTTGACAACACGAGATCGCACCTGAGCAAGCAGTTACGACTCGCAAGGCCAGCTATCTACCAAACACGGGTGATAGGAGGTGTCCAAGGCAATATAGAGGTTGCACGGGATATAACTGGTGTTCGGAAACTAAAGCATCGCGACACGGATAGCAATAGATCAACAGGAGGAAGTAAAGACTATAAATGCAAAATAGGTAGAAGGGGGAGAGATGCTTGCCTGGGAAACACTGCCGAAGGTTCATAACAGGAGAACTTGTCAATACTCGCATCAACTCATCGGCCTAATCCGCGAAGAAGCAAACACTAGAAGAAACACCGGATGCAATATTTAATACTACGGCAGAAGATCCGGCATGCTTATGATATGATGCATGGCATGGCACAGATGCGGTGCAATTAGGCATTATTAAGTGTAACCGGGGTCCCGACAAAGAATTATATGGTTCAAGTTATTTATCTACCCCGCAAATTAAATGTTGTCTTAACAAGGCAAAACATGGTATCGGTTCGCTACACAAATTTAAATGGAGTCCGGAATAAGACAAAGATATCCCGCATATAGGCTCCATATTTAATTATGAGGTGAATCGGCATAATGCCCCCATACCCACAAAAATGTATGCAAGCATGAACAATTTAATATGTGACAGTATAGATGTCATATTATAAAAATAGGGGCTTAGGGTCACACATCTGGGTTCGGAAGATCTTGGGTTCCGGGGGTCCGGGGTTCGGTCTCAGGGATCCAGGGTTCGACGGGGATTGATCTCGGCGGGAACATTCTCGGACAACGGAGTAGGTCTTGGCGTTCCGAGACGAAGGACTTGGTTTGGCGTCGGAGGATCATCGGGTTCGCCCTGGTCGGTGTCGCTCTTGTTGTCACGAAGATCTTGCTGGGTCCTCGTATCGGGTAGGTCTTGGCGTTCGGGTGAAGAACTTGACGTCCTCGAGGAAGTACTTGGCGTATCCGTGTCGACGACCTTGGCGTCCGGGTTCGGGTCTTGGTGTCTGAGGGGGAGAACTTGGCGTCCTTGTCGAAGTGCTTGGTTGTCGGTGTCGGTCTTGATTCGGTGTCATGGTCTTGCATGGTTCCTCGGTTCTTGACTCGTGTCGGTCTTGGCTACCAGATCCCTGTCAACGATCGTGGAACAACGTCGGGCCCTCGGAACTTGAACAGCTTCGCGAAGATCTTGTGATGCTTGACAGGGGTGGAACTGGCCGTGGAGCGATAGACCAAAGGCTCCAGGTATGTCACGGGACCCAACAAACAACATCCTTGTTCATAGAAGACGACGGAAACGATGCTGCGAGACAAACTGGAATACGGGAGTTCTTGGACAGAGATGCGGTGCCTGGCGAAAAACAACAACATCTAAAAACATCACGTAGCTGGGCTCGCGGGTCACTGTAGGAAGAACACACGACGATGAACCTCGCGGAACAAGCGACGCGGAGGAAGTCTGATGGCAACAAGGACATCGCTGACTAGACGCGGCCACAAGGGGGATGTAGAGAGGACACGGCCGCGGCGAAGCAGAAGGAGTCAGGGGCCATGGCGGTGGTCGGCACCGAGCAGAGACGCGTGCGGCTCGGGGTCAAGTAGGGCGAGGTCAACGGCGGCCAGACTTGAGGAGGCGCAGGGAGGGCAACCAGAGTAGAGGAAGACATGGGCCTCGGGCAGCCCGGGTGGAGGCCGGCACCTGCTGGCGGGTGGAAGACGAGGAGCGGAGCTCCGGTCGGCGAGCTCGGGAGGCACGACGGAGAGGACCACGGGGTGGGGCTGTGAGGGGTTGGAGGAGACGGCGGCGAGGCGGGGTTCCGGCTCGAGGCAGTCGAGGTCAGCGGAGGCGGCACAGGGCTCGGTTGGGCGACGGCCGCGAGCGGAGGCGAGGCGCTGGAGGCGGATGGCGGGAGGCAGCAGCGAGGCGACGGGGGGAGGAGATCTCGGCGAGGCAGCGCAGGGGAGGCAGAACACGCCGGAGAGGGAGCCCGCGGCCAGGAACGGTGTCGGAGGCAGAGGCCGGCGACGGCGTGCGGCGGCGGCCGGGCCGACGGGGGTTGGTGGCTCTCAGCGGGAGGAAGGGGAGAGGAAGCTACGGGACAGGGAGGGAGAGGTGTGCGGGAGGAGTGGGTCCAGGGACAGGGGTGGGCCTGCGGGGAGGGAATCCCGGGGTGGGATTTGTCGGAAGGTGGGGCTAGGGTCCGTGTGTGCCTGCGTGGGTTGCGGGTGCACGTGGTGTGCGTGTGTGTGTTAGGTGGGGGGCTGAGGTGGCAGCGTAGGAGTGGCTCAGGTTGGGCCAGGGTGATGTGGCGCGATGTGATAGGCTGGGGTGAGGTGGAGGGCTGGAGAAAAGGGGCTGGGTAGACTAGGATTGGGTAGAAAAGGGTTTGGATGGTTCTGGTTTTTGTACTGGGGGTGGCCGACTGGGTCGGATCGGCTCGGTACGGCTTCCCCCTAAAAATAAAATAAATATTTTATTATTTAAAACGGGGCTTCTGAAGACCGTTGGTAGACGAAACAAAATATTCCGGAGACCCGGGTTTTGATTTGAATTAAGACGGGAATATTTAGAAAACAAAACTAGGCGTTTCGAAAATAGTTTTAGACAAACAAATGCAAAATGATGACGATGCTCAAATGCAATGTGGCATGATGATATGAGCATGCGGTCATGAAGATGCAATGCACAAAAACAACATGATTTTCTAGTAGTGGTTTTTGCGGGATGCCACATGGGGGCGCAGGTAGAGCCTATGTTGGCAAGTGTGTCCGCCTCCTCATTGCTTTCGCGACCTATGTGTCGCAACTCGCAACCATCGAAGTCTCCTTCGAGTGTGTCGTAGAGGTCGCGGTACGCGATCATGTTGTCGTTCAGTGCGTCACACTCGTGCATTGTTTGATTGACGACCAACTTGGAGTTGCCATATATGATGAGCCTTTTGGCGCCACAGGCTTTCGCCATCCTCATCCCATGTAACAGGGCCTCGTATTCAGCCTCGTTGTTTGAGGCTGTGAACTGCATCCGCAGGATATATTTCAGCTTGTCCCCTTGAGGTGATGTCAATATGACACCTGCGCCTGCTCCATCTTTCCGTTTGGACCCATCGAAGTGCATTGTCCAGAGGTAGGACATATCTGGCTTCTCCGGGAGTGGGTTCTCCATCCAGTGCACGAGGAAGTCAGGGAGCACTTGCGACTTGATGGCGTCGCGCTTTTCGTATGTGATGTCTCGTGGAGACAGCTCTATTCCCCAAAGCGCGACTCGCCCCATGGCGTCGGGGTTATTAAGGATATGCCCCAACGGGGTGTCGTTGACTACCATGATTGGGTGTTCCTGGAATTAGTGGCGCAGTCGTCGGGCGGTCATAAAGACGTCGTACGCCAGCTTCTGGTAGCGCGGGTACCGCTGCTTTGTTGGCATGAGGACCTCGATGAGGTAGTATACTGGGCGTTGTACGCCGTGGACTTTGTTTTCCTCGGCTCGCTCGACGACGAGCACCATGCTCACCACCTGGTTGGCTTTCTTGTGGAGTCACCAGTACCAGCAAAGTGGATAGCAAGCGCTTGAGATCTATGCTTCTTGTGCTTCATTGGTCCACTCGAATTTTTCGGTTTTGCGGAGGAGCTGGTAGAAGGGAAGTGCCTTTTTAACCATCCGACTGATAAATCGACTGCGGGCCGCAATTCGTCCGGCCATTTGCTGGACGCCTCTTATGTTCTTCGGCTTCTCCATGGCCAGTATGGCTTTTATCTTCTTCGGGTTCGCCTCGATCCCCCTCGCGGAGATGAGGTATCCGAGTAGCTGCCCAGATGGTACGCCGAAGGCGCATTTGTCCGGATTGAGCTTGATCCGGTAGCGATTGAGGTTGGCGAAGGTTTCGTGCAAATCATCGATTAGAGAGGCTTCCTCTTTGGTCTTGATTACTATGTCGTCGACATAGAGTTGGATGTTGCGACCTAGTTGTTCCTTGAGGCAAGCCTGCATGCATCGCTGGTAGGTGGCTCCCGTGTTTTTTAGCCCGAAGGGCATTATGTTGTAGCAGAACACACCGAAGGGCGTTGTGAACGCGGTCTTCTCCTGGTCTTCCTCCTTCATTCGAATTTGGTTATAGCCTGAGTAAGCATCGAGGAAGCAGAGGCGCTCGCATCCAGCGGTGGAGTCGATGATTTGATCGATCCGTGGTAGCGGGAAGTGATCTTTTGGGCAGTGCTTGTTTAAAGAAGTGAAGTCCACGCACATCCGTAGGATATCTGTGTCCTTTTTTGGCACCAGCACCGTATTGGCGAGCCAAGTGCTTTCCTTGATCTCGCGTATGAATTTGGCCTCGAGGAGTCTGTTGATCTCCATTCGACAGCCTGCGCTCGTGGCTCAGACAGTCACCTGATTGTTTGCTTGACTGGCCTTGCGTCGGGGTTGACGTTGAGTGCGTGCTCGGCGAATTCTCTTGGAACTCCTGGCATGTCCGCAGGACACCAGGCAAAAATTTCCCAGTGCTCACGGAGGAATTCGACGAGCGCGAGTTCCTATGTGGGACTCAAGTTATTGGCGATGAGGGCCGTTTTGGCGGGATCTGATGGATGGACCTGCACCTTCTTTGTGTGCACAGATGAGTCGAAGGAGAGATCAGGTGAGCTTGGCCTACTCAGGGGAGCCAGACTGTTGTCTGTCGTCTCTTTCAGTCTTGCGAGTTCCTCCTACATGCCGAAGGACTGGGAGATTCTGTTGAATTCCCTGTCGCAAGCGTCAGATCACTCGAAGTTCCCGTTGATCGTTATGACGCCGTTGGGACCTGGCATTTTCATCTGCAGGTAGGCGTAGTGGGGTACTGCCATGAACCTAGCGAATGCGACGCGCCCAAGGATGCAATGGTATTGTGAGGGCCAGTCGACGACCTCAAAGTCGATGCGCTCGCGCCGGAAGTTCTTCGGCGTGCCAAAGATGACGTCCAGGTTGATTTTGCCTAGGGGGTATACGCCTTTCCGTGGGACGATGCCATGGAACATTGTGTCCAATGCCTCCAAGCAAGTTAGAGGGATCCTCATTGCTCGCAAGGTACTCGCAAATATGAGGTTGATGCCGCTTCCGCCGTCCATGAAGACGCGACTCATGTCAAAGCCTCCAATTTGCGCCTCGAGTACGAGGGGGCAATGACCTGGGCGAGGTGTTTGGGGCGGGTGGTCGTGTTTGTCGAAGGTAATGCATGACTCACTGCCACTGAGGTACTCAGTGGTGGATGGTGGCGAGTGCATGGCCAAGTTGACTTGGCGAGTGATGGCCTTCTGCACCCTATTGGAGGGGCGCCCCTTTTGGATCATCGTGGTACCCATGGCCCGTGGGTATGGTTCGCCTCCGTGGTGCTGGTCCGGTGCAGCTCCGTTCGGGGGTGGCCCAGGTGGTGGTGGTGGTGCGCCATGTGCCATGGCGCCTGGAGCGGCTCCGTACCCTCTTTCGACTGCATTGCGGTTCATCTGAACCAATCCCTCGTGTAGCTTGAGGAACTCGCGGCAGTCCTTGAGGAGGCGGCTGGACTTTCTCTTGCCATCATGCTTGTTGATGTAGAAGTGCACCGTGCATGGCCCGGACAGTTTGTCCTCGATGGAGGTCGCGGGTGCTTCATCGCGAGTGCGGCGTTGCCATACTTGCGTGGTTTTCCCGGAGTCGCGGTATCCGCTGTTGCGGTTATCTCGCGTCTATCGGCGTAGCCAGCTGCGACCATGTTGACGTCATCGCGATCGTTGTAGCGCGCATGTGACGCTTACTCCGGCGGTCACGTCTTCGTTCAAGTTCTGCCTCCTCGTCAGAGTGAACGCGATTCTTCACCGAATCTTCTCCATCGACCCACCGATTCGTGATCTCCATCAGGTGGTCGATGGTCTGGGGCTTTGAGCGGCCAAGCTCCTCCCTGAGTTCCATGCGGCGAACACCACCATTGAATGCATCAATCGCACGATCTTCCGAGATGTTCTCCGCGGAGTTCTTGATGATGCACCACCTTTGGATGTAAGAGCGCAGCGATTCGCCAGATCTTTGCTGGCAGCATCTCAGTTCTTCGATTGAGGCGAGGCGTTTGTACGTGCCCTTAAAGTTCCACACGAAGCTGTAGACTAGCTCATCCCAACTACGAATGGATCCACATGGGAGGTTATTGAGCCATGCCCGGGCGGTGCCCTGCAGCTGTAGCTGCAAACAGTGCATGGCAGTACTTCGACTGCCTCCATGTAGCCTGACGGAGGAGATGTGATCCTCCAGCTAGATCTTGGGGTCCTGCAGACCGTCAAATTTCGGGTTCTCTGATGGGAGTTTAAACCCTTTAGGCATTTGCTTTTGCCTGATGGATCTGCTGAAGCATCTGGCGCCGCAGAGCTCCCCATCTTCCTCTTCCGAATCAGTCGACCGAGCACGTCGTGCCCTTGACTTGTCGATCTTGCACTGCGTGAGTTCGTCGCGTGCATCCTAGTCGCGATCGTGTTGCCGGGAGTGGTGGCGTCGAGACAGGTCATGACTGTCATCGCTAGACGAGGGCCAGGAGTAGCGCTTTGCTAGTGCTTTGCCCTTTTTTGGGTCTGGTACTGGTTCCTTGTCGAGGGCGGCCTCGATTAGCCCCAGGTCCACGATCGTAGATTGGTGCATGGCCGTTCGGGGATCTCCAGCTGGCGGCTGGTTATTGAGGAGGTACATGGTGGCTGCTGTTACCGCGGCCTGCGGTGTCCTGGGAACCACGTTGCCTCTCATGTCGACCGTCATAGAACCAAAGTCGAGGACTTTCGCGGCATCTATGCGCTCTTGTTCGGTGAGGTGAGCCATCCGCGACTGCCTCTTCTTGGCGAGGTACTCGTTGCCTCTTGAGGAGGATCCTCCATAGGAGGAGAGCCCAACGCGACGAAGGCTTGATTCGTCCGCTGCCTTTTTATGTGTCTCAAGTTGCACGATTGCTTGTTTTTGGCGCTTGAACTCCTCTTTTAGGAGCCAGTGGTAGCCCATCAGCAGTTCCTGCGGGGATCCGAAGGGTAGAGGTGCACCTCGTAGGGCTTCGCGGCAGCGATCCCACTCTTGCTCGTTGAGCCTGATCACGACGCATTCGCCGGTTTGCTTGTTGATCATGCTAGGAGGTTCGACTGCTCCTCCGTTGCCACCGTTACCGTCGTTGCCACCGTTGCCGGTGTTGGGTGGGTCGGTGCCGTTGCCGGTGTTGCCACCGTTACCGCGATTGGGTGGATCGGTGTCGTTGCCGGTGTTGCCACCATTACCGCGATTGGCGGAGGTGTTGCCCGTGTTGATGACAGCGCACATGAAGTGATTAGGGAAGCTGTTTCTTCCACAACTTTCAAATCCGGAACCGTAGGTTCCATCTTCAGTGGCCAGATCGCTTAGATCGGAGTCGCGACTGCTGTCGCTGACCGTGTTCTCGACTGCCACCGGAGCGTTGAGCTCGCTGAGGGTGCCAATCGATGGAGGGAACCATGATGCCGGGGCAATCGCCGGTGTTGTCGGCTGATCAGGCATGCGAAGCGTGCCCATCTGACCAACTTGGAAGCGGAAGCTCCCAATTGCCAGGCTGACTCCATCGCCCACAGACTCGAAGGTCGGGCGAGTGGCCAGCGTGTGGACGGTGAAGTCGAAGGCGCCGAAGAGCTGGCGGATCTCCGCTGTTGCGGAGTTGTAGATCACAGTTGATGGGGCCGAAGAAGCCGCAACATCAGCACTCCCAATTCCCACAGACGGTGCCAATTGACGAGGGTTTAACTCATCAATGCCCATTGTTATGGACTTGGGTTTTGGAGAAGTAGGGAGCGCTGGAGACATCTATCGGCTAGCAAACAAACACACAGGGGACAAAGTATTTACCCAGGTTTAGGCCTCATAGAGGTCCCTACTCCTGCTTGTCTGCTCGTGGAATTATTGAAGGAGTCGAAATTTACAATGGTGCGCAGATGTAATCTGGCGAAGGTTGTGGAAACTAGGGTTGCGCGTGTCCTCCTCGCCGCCCCCTCCTAGCCTTTATATAGATAGGCTAGGTCTCGGGTAGCAGGTCGAGTCGGTTACAAGTTAGGGTTTTCCCCTTCAAACTTTCTATCTTTAGCTTTTTCTTGATCTTCAAGCAATCGAGAGTCGGCAGGTTACTCGAGTCCTTCCATCTGGGCCTTGGCGACACCGTGGGCCTATACGTATTTGGACCGTATATACCAAGCTTGAGTACCTGTAGGGTATACCCATGTCAGAGTGCATGTCGGTAACGAGATCAAACTAGGTATGGAGATACCGATGATCGAATCTCGGACATGTATATATCGAGAGACAAAGGGATTTAGTTACAAGCGTTAAAGGTTCTCACGATCACAGGAGTCATCGTTGAATGTGTAGGAGTCAGTACGGATCTCCAGGTCCCGCTGCTGATTATTCATCGGAGAATGGTCTCGATCATGTCTGCATTATTTGCGAACCGTAGGGTGGCACACTTAAGAGTTACTGGACACCATTTTGGAGCACATATGTTTTAGACGAAAGAATTACAAAGCGCAGGAATTGTTTCAATAGAAACCGGAAATTGTTTCGCGTGAAATTGCGGAAAGTGGTTCTGCATGTGATATTGAAATGTTGCAAGGGGTTATATGTGAATGTTTGTTAATTAAAGTAATTAACAAAATTCTGAATAAATTTAATAAAAAGATTTTTATTAAATGAGAGAGCATTAAATTTGGAGAAATTCAATGCATTTAAAGTGGAGACTTTAAAAGGGAATGTGAAGAGGCATTTTAATGTGGAGGGGTTATCACCACATGAATGGGGGAGGTGAGCGGTCACCCCCCATGCGCCGGCCATGGAGAGAGGGGGCACCCACCTCCTCCTATAAAAGGCCACCCATTCCCTCCTTCATCCACACACCTCCTTATGAAGGATCTCTCTCCCCCTCTAGAATTATTCCCCCATGGTCTCGGATTAGCGAGATACATGTTCCCGGTGGCATTTCGTTTGGAAGGAGTTGCTGCTTCCGTTGGATCGCTGGAGCGAGGAGGTGGAGGTTGTCCGGTGGCTTGAACGTGTGTGCGAGTGCGGATGCGCTGCTGAGTTGCGGCGCTCGGACTTCCTCACGATCTTGAGATCGGCAAGTGTACGACTACATCAACCACGAGTTCCTACTCGTTAACAAAACTCGTTGTCTTCGAGGGTAAGTTCTCGTTGCATGTATGTCCACCCGTTGCTTTGTACCTAGTAGATAGATCTTGGCATGTAGTTCACACCGTAGGAAATTTTTTGTTTTCTATGTTGTGGACCCAACATATCAAATGGTAGGTCTCGTAGGAGAGAGGTGCTTGAGAGTTAACACGATCGATGGAAGTACAAGTTACATCAAGGACCTCATAAAAATGAAAAATGCACCCAAGTCCATGCATTTATTAGCACAGGGACCCTGAAAACTGAGGAATGGAGTTTGTGTTTCTAGGTTAGCGCATAGTAGCGGTCATCATGCTAAAGTATAATCTTTCGAGATGCTAAGAATGGAAAAGAAGATCAAGAGGTTGGCAATGTTTTGATTTGCTAGTCTTGATCCAACGGTCAATGTTCAAAGTTAATCCATACACTATAAAGTGGTTTATTGTATTGTAAGATATAAGACACGATAAAGAGAAGATAAGAAGTACTACGAATGGCCTATCAAATGGTAGGTATCGTAGGAGAGAGGTGCTTGAGAGTTATCACGGTCGGTGGAAGTACAAGTTACATCAAGGACCTCATAAAAATGAAAATTGCATCCAAGTCCATGCATTTATTAGCACAGGGACCCTAAAAACTGAGCAATGGAGTTTGTGTTCTTAGGTTTGCACATACTAGCGTTCATCGTGCTAAAGTAGAATCTTTCTAGATGCTAAGAATGGAAAAGAAGATCAAGAGGTTGGCAATGTTTTGATTTTCTAGTCTTGATCCAACGGTCAATGTTCAAAGTTAATTCGTACACTATGCAGTGGTTTATTGTATTGTAAGAGATAAGACACGATAAAGAGAAGATATGAAGTACTCTGAATGGCCTATCAAATGGTAGGTCTCATAGGAGAGAGGTGCTTGAGAGTTAACACGGTCGGTGGAAGTACAAGTTACATCAAGTACCTCATAAAAATGAAAATTGCATCCAAGTCCATGCATTTATTAGCACAGGGACCCTGAAAACTGAGCAATGGAGTTTGTGTTTTTAGGTTTGCGCATACTAGCGTTCATCATGCTAAAGTAGAATCTTTCTAGATGCTAAGAATGGAAGAGAAGATCAAGAGGTTGGCAATGTTTGGATTTGCTAGTCTTGATCCAACGGTCAATGTTCAAAGTTAATCCGTACACTATGAAGTGGTTTATTGTATTGTATTGTATTGTATTGTATTGCAAGAGATAAGACACGATAAAGAGAAGATAAGAATTATAGTGTTGTGAATGGCCGATCTTTTGAATAACCTTCCCTCCTGATATTTGGGAAGCAAGTGAAAATTTCGAAAATCAGAAAACTTTGAATTTTTGAGCTGCCAAGGACCAAAGTGGTTTCCTTCCTATGTACTCCTCGTCCCTATGCCACACCAACGCGCGGCTGCCGAACACGCCAGAGACATAGAGCCACCGTACCAAGGCACACGTGCGTAGCGGCACGCTGTGTATGAGGGGAGAGAGATCAGTCGGACTGGTGCGCGAGGGGAAGGGGAGGAGAGATGGAGCATAGAGAAGGGAGAGAAAACACACGATTTGTTTTGCGTGCATAGGTCCTGAAATTTACTACTAGTAGAGTGGCCGCAAGAGTACCTCGTCTCAGAAATCCATCATACATTTGCTCTGACATGGAACCGCCTTCAACTTCTGTTCGCTGCTGCCATCTTCCCCTGCCAACGTTTTATCCCGCATTGTGTAAAAAAGCACACCTTAATAAGGCCTACTATGTGGCATCCGCTAAGGTTCACCTTATACATAGTGGAAAAAATAAAGTTATCTTTAAGCCTAAGGTGCACCTCAAGCTTGTGGGTTGCCCATAGAGAATATAAAAATCATTTCCCCTCTCTCCCTATTTCATGTGATCGTTGTCAAAAGGGGTTCAAAAATTTCAAGATGCAAAATCTTTTTTTTCTTTGAGGAAGATGCAAATCTTAGCTAGAGGCCAAACCAGTCGTCATCAATTGAGAATGTTCTTTCCTGGTAGTTGGACACTCACACCGACTACACTGCTTTTACAAGAAGAGATGCACCCATATACCTTCGAAAAGACAATTAATTTAAGAGCAATCTATCATGCTTACTTGTAGCTCAAGTTTGACCTAATTTTGATAAACTGTCAAGATTCAAAATCTTAGCAAGAAGTTGAACCTGTTGTGGATGAGGAAGAGACAAGCCGGACTATGCACCCGTGGCTTCAGAGAAGAAATCGATGGAGGATGGATGGTGAGAGCCAGCAAAGGACAGAGAAAATGTAACTTGTTTTGCGTGCATATACTCCTACTAGTAGTAGGTCCATACATTTACTACTATTGGAGTGTACCATGTACCTCGTGTCAGCAACCCATCATAGCTATGCTCTAACATCGCACCGCCTTCGAGTCCTCTTCTGCGCTGATCTTGCGTTGCTTTTTTTAAGTCTCACGCTGCCTCCCTCTTGTTCTCTACATGTGTAGCTCAGGTTTGACCAAATTTCGTTAAATTTTCAAGATGCAAAATATTACTCCCTCTGATCCAAATTGATTGACTCAGATTTGTCTACATTCGGATGTATCTAGACATATTTTAGTATTAGATACATCCGAATCTAGAAAATCTTGAGTCAATTAATTTGGATCGGGTGGAGTATCAAAAAGTTAAACCTGTTGTCCAAACTCGCGGTGGTTTGAGGTTTGCGCATAATAGCGTTCATCGTGCTAAACTAGAATCTTTCTAGATGCTAAGAATGGAAAAGAAGATCCAGCGGTTGGCAATGTTTGGAATTGCTAGTCTTGATCCAACGGTCAATGTTCAAAGTTAATCCGTACACTATGCAGTGGTTTACTATATTGTAAGAGATAAAACACAATAATGAGAAGATAAGAAGTACTGCGAATGGCCTATCAAATGGTAGGTCTAGTAGGAGAGAGGTGCTTGAGAGTTAACATGGTCGGTGGAAGAACAAGTTACATCAAGGACTTCATAAAAATGAAAATTGCGTCCAAGTCCACGCATTTATTATAACAAGGACCATGAAAACTGGGCAACTGAGTTTGTGTTTTGAGGTTTACGCATACTAGCGTTCATCGTGCTAAAGTAGAATTTTAATAGATGCTAAGAATGCAAAAGAGGATCCAACGGTTGGCAATGTTTGGATTTGCTAGTCTTGATCCAACGATCAATGTTCAAAGTTAATCTGTACACTATGCAGTGATTTATTGTATTGTAAGAGATAAGACACGATAAAGAGAAGATAAGAAGTACTGCGAATGGCCTACCAAATGGTAGGTCTCGTAGGAGAGAGGTGCTTGAGATGAGTTAACACGGTCGGTGAAAGTACAAGTTACATCAAGTATCTCATAAAAATGAAAATTGCATCCAAGTCCACGCATTTATTAGCACAAGGACCCTAAAAACTGATCAATGGAGTTTGTGTTTTTAGGTTTGCGCATACAAGCGTTCATCATGCTAAAGTAGAACTTTTCTAGATGCTAAGAATGGAAAAGAAGATCCAGTGGTTGGCAATGGTTGGATTTGCTAGTCTTGATCCAACAGCCAATGTTCAAAATTAATCGATACACTATGAAGTGGTTTATTGTATTGTAAGAGATAAGGCACGACAAAGAGAAGATAAGAAGTACTGCGAATGGCCTACCAAATGGTAGATCTCATAGGAGAGAGGTGCTTGAGATGAGTTAACACGGTCGATGGAAGAACAAGTTACATCAAGGACCTCATAAAAATGAAAATTGCATCCACGTCCATGCATTTATTCGCACAAGGACCCTGAAAAATTGAGCAATGGAGTTTGTGTTTTTAGGTTTACGCATACTAGCGTTCATCGTGCTAAAGTAAAATCTTTCTCGATGCTAAGAATGGAAAATAAGATCCAGCGTTTGGCAATGTTTGGATTTTCTAGTCTTCATCCAACGGTCAATGTTCAAAGTTAATCCGTACACTATGAAGTGGTTTATTGTATTGTAAGAGATAAGACACGATAAAGAGAATATAAGAAGTACTGCGAATGGCCTATCAAATGGTAGGTCTCGTAGGAGAGAGGTGCTTGAGAGTTAACACGGTCGGTGGAAGTACAAGTTACATCAGGGACCTCATAAAAATGAAAATTGCATCCAAGTCCATGCATTTATTAGCACAAGGACCCTAAAAACTGAGCAATGGAGTTTGTGTTTTTAGGTTTGCGCATACTAGTGTTCATCATGCTAAAGTAGAATCTTTCTAGACGCTAAGAATGGAAAAGAAGATCAAGAGGTTTGCAATGTTTTGATTTGCTAGTCTTGATCCAATGGTCAATGTTTAAAGTAAATCCGTACACTATGCAGTGGTTTATTGTATTGTAAGAGATAAGACACGATAAAGAGAAGATAAGATGTACTATGAATGGGCTATCAAATGGTAGGTATCGTAGAAGAGTGGTGCTTGAGAGGAGTTAACATGGTCGGTGGAAGAACAAGTTACATCAAGGACCTCATAAAAATGAAAATTACGTCCAAGTCCACACATTTATTATAACAAGGACCTTGAAAACTAAGCAATGGAGTTTGTATTTGGAGGTTTGCACATAATAGCATTCATCGTGCTAAACTAGAATCTTGCTAGATGCTAAGAATGGAAAAGAAGATCCAACGATTGGCAATGTTTGGATTTGCTAGTCTTGATCCAACAGTCAATGTTTAAAGTTAATCTGTACACTATGTAGTGGTTTATTGTATTGTAAGAGATAAGACACTATGAAGAGAAGATAAGAAGTACTCAAATGGCCTACCAAATGGTAGGTCTCGTAGGAGAGAGGTGCTTGAGATGACTTAACATGGTCGGTGGAAGAACAAGTTACATCAAGGACTTCATAAAAATGAAAATTGCGTCCATGTCCACGCATTTATTATAACAAGGACCTTGAAAACTAAGCAATGGAGTTTGTGTTTTTAGGTTTGCGCATAATAGCGTTCATCGTGCTAAAGTAGAATCTTTCTAGATTCTAAGAATGGAAAATAAGATCCAACGGTTGGCAATGTTTGGATTTGCTAGTCTTGATCCAATGGTCAATGTTCAAAGTTAATCCATACACTATGTAGTGGTTTATTGTATTGTAAGAGATAAGACACGATAAAGAGAAGATAAGAAGTAGTGCGAATAACTATCAAATGGTAGGTCTCATAGGAGAGAGGTGTTTGAGAGTTAACATGGTCGGTGGAAGTACAAGTTACATCAAGGACCTCATAAAAATGATAATTGCATCCAAGTCCATGCATTTATTAGCACAAGGACTCTGAAAACTGAGCAATGGAGTTTGTGTTTTTAGGTTTGCACATACTAGCATTCATCATGCTAAAGGAGAATCTTTCTACTTGCTAAGAATGGAAAAGAAGATCAAGTGGTTGGCAATGTTTTGATTTGCTAGTCTTGATCCAACGGTCAATGTTCAAAGTTAATCCCTACACTATGCAATGGTTTATTGTATTGTAAGAGATAAGACACGATAAAGAGAAGATAAGAAGTACAGTACTGCGAATGGCTGATCTTTGGAATAACCTTCCCTCCTGATGTTTGGAAAGCAAGTGAAAATTTTGAAAACCGGAAAACTTTGAATTTTTGTGCCGCCAAGGACCAAAGTGGTTTCCTTCCTATTGTTGGAAATATGCCCTAGAGACAAATAGTAGTAAGGACTATTATCATATTTCATATAGTTTATGATTAAGTTTTATATCATGCTATAACTGTATTGATAGGAAACATCAATACACGTGTGATATACAAACAACCAGGGGTTCCCAGTGAAACTATAGTCACTGGTTCATTGGTCAACAGATGATCATGTTTCCTGATCATGTGGCATTTATGCCTGTTGGAAATGAGGTCATCTCATTCTGTGAATGAGATGATGAACCAATAGCCAACCTAAACATCGTGACCCGATCATGGCACGAAGTTCAAGTTACGATGATTAGAAATGGATCCTCGTAGACTATTCCTTAGATCTTGAGGCTATATCAATCATTGTCTCCCGAGAGTGCTTAGATAGCATCAAATGCCATCTGGTAATACGGTGGTTATAAAGGTGTGTTCAGGTACTCGAAGGAAACCGTAGAGGCAATATATGTCAAGAACGGGATTTGTCCGTCCATGTGACGGGAAGATACTCAAGGGCCCACTCAGAGAAGTTATATCCAATACCTGCGCAGCATGTGATTTGACCACGAGGATATCACTTGTCGGAACGAGTCAAGTAGCGTTGTTCGGTAACGAGATTGAACACGACATGGTGATGTAATTGATCAGATCTCGGGCAATGCAAGTATCGAGTGACAAAGGGAATAAGACACGACTGTCCTGGTTCAAACGACGAAAGATCTTCGTGGAATGCACAGGGGTCACACGGCCATCCAGGTCCCTCTGTCGATAATTGGTGCGGGAGTGTTCCGACCATGTCTAGAGTGTTCCCTAACTGTGGGGTATCACGCTTAAGGGTTTGATGATGCTTAGAGAGTGTTTATAGGATCGGTGGAATCACCGAAGAAGAGTAGGGAGAAAACCGAAAGGGTTTCGGTAAGTCCGGAGGATGTCCGGAGTGGAGGTGGAAGGTGTTCCATAGCCATGGAGGTTGAATAATATGTGAATAAATGTTAAATATTGATTTAATATTTTATTCATAATCTATTATATATTAAAAGTACATGACGGGTTAACTAGAAATCTATTATATATTAAAAGTACATGACGGGTTAACTAGAAATTAGAGAATTAGACTAGAAAATCCCACAATAAACAGAAAAATCTGACCGTCAAATTTAATCATTAATAGATCTCAACCGATAAATCCCACCCAAGCTCCTCTGGGAAAAAAACCATCCACGCTCCAACCCTATCTTTTATGAGCTGGAAGAAGGGACGACCGCGCCGCCATGGCCTTGTACAGATCGAGAGCGGCAACGAAACAAGACACCTCTCGAAGGTAGAATCCTGTCCTTACTCCCAGGTGGCAGTCGACGGCAGTGGCGAGAAGTAGACTTTGCTCCGATGTTCCCCAGTTCTCCGCCTAGGTAAAGGTACTCTCTCTACATGCAATTGGATTATTTTATTCTCTAGGATTAGATGTCCCCATGTATAATCTGATAGGACCTAGCTTATCCATGGATAAATACTTTGTGCGCTGCATCGCACTTCCTAAGAACCATGCAAGTATTGTTTCAACTAGCTTAATCCATGGATTTGTCAACACCTTAATCCATCTACCTTAGATGCTGGTGATTTTTTTGTTGTATCCCCTTGCATAACTTCACGTATTTACGCTACCGCTGATGCCACGCCGTATTCACGAAGTTACGCGCGTCCGATCGATTGTCTTCTTCGTGCAAGCGTGCATGCACATCAGCACCATCATGTTTTAATCTTGCTCACGCATGCGCTATGTATCAGGTTTTAACAGATATATTGATTGAGGAATTGGCTCATGCATATCCCATGAAGCCGTGCAAAAGATGGATCGATGATTGAGAATGTTGGCGTGAAAAATAAGGATCAACCGATGGAGGACATGTCTCACGCAGACATCCGTGAAGCCTAAAGCCAGGCAATAGCTAATAACACGTGACTATCATTATTATTTTCACCGCTCCCTCTATTTCTTTTCAATACAACATACACTCTACACAACTTTGTCAGCTTCAACAACTTATTAGGTCTGCATCTATCAACGGGCAACAAAAGGGTTATGCACGCTCTGTTGTGAAAATTTAGTTTTGCAGAATATAAAAGTGATATTTTATAGATAAATTGCTTAAGAAAGAAATAGTTTTGAGCCAGTTTTGCTAATATATGGCATAAAAAAGGAAGAGCCAAACGGCATACTCGAAATTCACTGAGAATCCAATTGTATAACCAAATAGTACCTAATTGTTTTAACACACCTTTTTTGTACATATGTCCCTAATTCTAATGCCTTCTTGGTATAGGTTGATCTTTATGATATCACAAATAGGAATGTCTAATATGATTGTGAAATATACAATAAATTAGTAAGTCCTCAACTTTCCTTCTGAAGTATAGCACAAGCGCAGAGTGGGATCCGTTTATACAAACTAAAAAGTGTGAAGGGGTTGATTATAATGAAATTTGAAGACTAATGGTTTAATTTGATGGAGCTTAGATTATGTAGCTATTCCATTTTCCCACCGCGTAGATTTATCAATCTTTCAAAACCAGGTAAATATTTCATGTTGTGTGCAAGTTTTTTAGAGTACAAACTACAAATTTGTATACCTATATGTGGCAGGCGATATCCTCATTTCGTACTTATTAGCACTATTTGTTTACTATGTAGGTTACATCCGGCAGAGGATCTTCAAATAAGAGTTGGTGCAGCAGTGCATTCCCATCGATGGTCTGGCGAGTAGCCAGGGACATTGCAAAATAGAGCACGTGAACGTGTAAAACATATGCATCAGATTGCGACGAAATTAAAGAAAGTCAGGGCAACACAGATTTCAAGTAATAAATGGTTTTTATGTGTTCTCATTAAGAGCTAAGTGCTACAAGAAGTCCTAAAACTAGGTAGTACATTATTTTTACATGATTTGGCTGATCGGTTGTGATCCCCAAGGTTTGAGCATACTTTAGTCTGGTGTGGACATTTCCAGATTTGCTCTTATATTGATAATTCATCCTCTGCTATAGGCTGTAAAAAATGACTTAATATAGATTTGGTACAGTGCTTTAATAACCATTCACATTGTATATACGTCTGAACAAATATGGGAACGGCGACAAAACACTACTAAATGCATAGAAGAAATGAGACATTCGCGGTCAGGTCAATGTTTTAAGAATTTATGACATAATATATAATTTATTATATAAGAAGGTATAATTTTAAGTAAAGTATCATTTGATTAGTTAACATATTCATGGGCAATATGATCTAGAGATCAAACGGGAAAAATGTGCAGCGAGTTTTACAAAAAAGAGGAAGACATCTAAAGAATTTTACATTTAAGCTTTGTCAATATGAGAACTAACCGCCGTTGAATTATAATTTGATATTAGTTTCCTTTACAATCCTTTTGGACTACGACTTCATATTTCTGAAAGTATTACTTAGATAGTAGGCTAAAATATAATATCAATTTCATCTTTGATGCAACAACAATTGAAGTACATTATGTTTTTTTCAATACCACTTAAAATTTGCTGATAGTAATACCTTAGAGAGGAAGTTAAAATATTTATATAAAGGTATTTTGAAATTATGTTTTGCATATGTGCTTGCCACGCTTACTGAGATGGCAATATGAGAGCAGAGACAAGGAGTGAGTTTCAAATATCCACGATATCATAGTACCTTTTTCCAAAGTAAGCAATGTGAATCACGTAGCACATATTCAAATATGGATTTAACATCATGTTTTATGTGTAAATTAGAAAGCAAGAAAGTAATGATCACTCCGATCTCTTACCAAATAGTGATTGTCACTTCACATTTCGTCTTTCATTGATTAGTATAGATCATACAAATCTATCTCAATGAGGAACCTTTGCAAGTATACTTTGTAGACGACTTGACATGCTTACCCAAAAGGCAACAAGAGTGAACGACAAGAAATGCGTTTTAAATATCTGTGATATTGTAGTCCTTTTTTCTAGAGTAAGCAATGTGAATTATGTAGAAAATACTCAAATAAAAATTTAACATCCTGTTTTTGTGTAAAACCATTTAGTAGTGAGAAAATAATAATCACACTATGTGTAGATATCTTACAACATAGTGATTGTCTCTTCAAATCCGATCATATAATTGAATGATGATAACTTACTCTACTCTATAAACCCTTGTACTGGTTATTGGAATATAGAAATTGAGTAATATATGTATTAATTATGTATATATTTACTTAAATTGGGAGCTAATTTACATATGTTGTAGCACCCTTATAGACATCAAAATAGTTTTCAACCAGTGATGTAAGGGCCCGACGCACTTCTATATATTTTTTAACATAAGGAACCAATTGTGAGTTTTGCGCTTGATTAAACAGGGAGCTTTCGAAAGTATGATTTTGGTCATAGATAGCAAGACATATATATGTATAGACATGTTTGCGTATAAGTTTGTCCTTGATTTATGAAACAAAATTCACTTAGGTTAGTATGTCTGAAGAGAACGTACAATTTTTTAGATCAAACAAACCTCGAAACACTTGAACATCACAATGCATCTAACCAAAAATTATTCACCATCAACATGTAAGTCACCTACTACTAATAAAAATACTCAGTGAGACACATGTCAATCTAGATGAAATAACTAACTCTGTGTACCACCTAAGAAACAAGTTGTTCAAAAACAACTCACAGTGAGTAAGAAACTATTAGAACCACCTTGCAAATTTGGGTTGGTAATAATAGTTATAATAGTCAAAATGATAAGTATAATAATATCAAGTTTGATGCACATGTAGTATAGATAAAAATACCAGATACATGCTATGCTATTACCACTAATAATAATACAAATTAAATTAAAAAATAAAATAGTATTTTTTGAAATCTAAACACATTTGAGGATCGATAACAAGGAAGCTAGATTCATCAATGCCCCTTTCAAGGGGCATTCCGATATTATCAAGATCTTTTTAATTTGCATTTACTTTGAATTTGGAGATATTTATAGAATAACTTATATAGTAAAAGTTGTATAATTTAAATTATGTAAAGATCTATAACTTAATTACTATTTTCCAAAGCAAAGGGTATGATACAATTAACGTAAAACATATGAATAATACTAACTAGACCAAAACAATAAGTCATAATGTCTTCTAAATATACACCTAAAATATATGAATATATACCACAAAATAACATATGAAGATGTTGCCCGCACATGTCCGCGGGCCACTGTGCTAGTTATTTAATAAAGAGAAAATCAATTAAAGGTCAAAAAGGCTTAATGGGCCAATTTCTGGAGGGAGAAGGCCCATTAGGGAAAGGAGAGAGGGAGAGGGGCCAAGGGGCTGGCCGGCTAGGCCTAGCCCCCCCTCCCGCGGGGCCCACTAGGTGGCCGGCAGCCACCCCCTCCCCCCTCCTCTCCTTTAGTCCCACCCCGGGACTTTGAGGGAGGGTGTACCCCCTCCTCCCCCTATATATAGTGGGGGTATTTGGCCAAATTAAATACACCAATAATCAATAAAGGTCTCCCCACTTTTGGGAGGACCTCTAATTGATATTTTCTCTCTCCCCCTCTCTCTCTCGTGACCGTGGTCCCAAGTCTGGACTGCGCGAGCGAGAGACATCTTCACCGCGGAGCGCCGACGCGCTGCCGGATTCGGATCCAGGAGCTCTACTTCCGCAACTGCTGCTGGATCGGGGAAGCGGAAGTCATCGTCAGGCACCGGACGTGTGTAAATTCCCGCGAGGTGTCGCACTTAAGGCACTCAAGTCGTTGGAGCCAAGGAGCACAAGGACTTCATCATGACCTTGAGTTTGGCTTCGACTCGTCTACATCAACCACACTCTCCTGAGCGTTGACAACGATTTTCGGTCTTCAAGGGTAAGTTTGCGAAAAGCCCCTCTCGTTACTGTATTACTAATAGATAGGTCCTGGCAGCTTCAGGGGTTCAGGGGCGTAGAGTAAAATTTTATTGTTTTCATGCGCGGAACCCCTACAGTGGTATCAGAGCTAGATCTATGCGTAGTAATGCTAGTACGGGTAGAACACACGAGATGTAGCATGTGGGCGTTGATATTTTAGTTGTTACCCTCCCACGTGTACTTGTGCATACCGCAGTAATGCTTGATGAAGCGGCCCCCAACCGACTTTACGCGTTCATTCGCGAGACTAGTCCACGCTTGACATACGGCTTGTACCGTATAAAGTGGCTTAGGGGGTGTCTGTCTCTCTCACATTAGTTGGTATGCCATTTGCAACGGAGGGCCCCGAAAGGGGTATAGTAGAGACAACACTTGATCAACGTTGTGCTGAAAGTTCGTAGATAAGAACGGTTCTTGTGTGAAAGCCCATTCAGCCACGTAAAACATGCAAAGATAAAGTAGAGGCGTCTAACTTTGTTTTGCAGGGGGGCGTTGCTTTGTGATATGGTTGTGGCAAAGGTAAAGTGATTACCTTTTGTTACGTAGTAGTAGATAGTCACTGAGGTGACGGACTACCACACCGGAATGACACCGGTACCCTGGTGTCTACGGCGCTAGAACCCTGGCACCGGAACCCTGGTGTCTACAGCTATGTAGGACCCTTCAAGATTTTGAGCCACAAAGGAGAAGTGGCATATGAGATAGAATTATTAGAATCTCTGTCAGCAGTTCATAATGTATTTCATGTCAGTCAGCTGAAAAAGTGTCACCCAGAGATGGAAGAAACTTCGTTGAAAGACACTATACCGTTAGAAGAAGTTCGACTAGAGAATGATCTCACTTATAAAGAGAAACCTATTAAGATTCTGGAGACAGCAGAAAGAATTACGCGTACCAAGACGATCAAATTCTGCAAAGTACAGTGGAACCATCACACTGAATCAGAAGCAACGTGGGAGCGAGAGGATGAACTTCGGAGAGACCACCCTCACCTATTTGCTAGCCAACCCGAATCTCGAGGGCGAGATTCATCTTAAGGGGGTTAGATTTGTAACATCCCAAAAAAATTCATCTGAAAACCATCATCATTGCACTCATATCATCTTGGCATGTGTTGCATTGCATCTAGTTTGTCCTCCAAAAATTTGGTGAAATTTTGAGGCAATTTGGACCCCTTTTGCTAAATCCAAAACCTAGGAAAAGAAAATCTAAAAGGAAAACAAAAGGGGAGAAAAAAATAAACAGCAGCAGCAATTCTGGCCTTTTCGGCCCAACCCAACCCAACAAGCCTACCCCGGCCACCCCTCCCCATCCTTCTTTTTATCACGCTCCCTCTGCACGCCCCTCCCACTTACACGCTGGCCCCACTCCCACGTCATCGCCACCTCGTCGTCTTCAACCCAGGCGACGAACAGCCCCCACTCCCCTCTGCCGTTTCTAAAACCCGCTCGAATTCGAGTGTTGCTCACATTAAAACTCCATCGCGATCACTCCTTCTTAACCCCCTCTCCCTCATCATCAGTTTCCCCTCACTCACCACCCCGGGAGAGCCCCCAGGCTCCCCAATTGTGAGCTCGAACCGCCGCTGTCCGACGCGACTCCGGCGACGATTCCGGTGAGCCTCGACCGCGACGCGCCCTCCTCTCTGCTCTATCATCTTCACTAGGTTCTGGCGCATCCATTAACCCTGGCCACGTGCTTTTTCTTTCCCCAGGATGACGACACGATCATCGCTGGCGAACTCCCTCTGTCGCCGCCGTCCGTCGATTTTTCCGGTGAGTCTAGGGTTCCCGCGGCCCCTTTTTAGCCACTACTAGACCGTGCCGACCCGGGCGCATCTCCCTAGACTCTCTCTTTGCCTGCTCGAGCCCTAGATCACCGTCACCATCGCAGGGACATGAGCTCCGCTGTCGACAGAACTCCAGCGAGGGATCGGGATCGAGGCAGAGCACCCCTCTCTCCATCGTGACCTTCATCGAGACCACCACGACCGCCTCGACCTCTCGTAAGAGTCCACGGACCCCTGCCCCTTTAGAACCGCTGGAACACCGCTGTCCGACGAGCCGCCGCCGCGCACACAGAGCCAGCGCCGCTAGTTCGTGGTTGCGAGCTGAGCACCGTTCGATCAAGTTCTAGCGGCTAGGATTAGATCTCTAGCCGAAGCGGTACAGGCTGATCCGATTCGTCCATTGCCACTTAAAATCTGACGGCCCGCAGCGATCGATCCGACCGAATCGGTAGGGGCCAATAGGGTTGCGCCACGTCAGCTAGGATATCTGTTTAGTTAGAAAAATAGACAGAATATATATTAAATTTAGAAATTCAATAACTTTTGATCCACAATTCAGAAAAATGCAAATTTGGTGTCTATGGATTCAGAAAAATGAGACCTTTATTATTGAGGCCTTGTTTCACACTTTTGCTTCTGAAAAAATTGGAATTATTGGCAGAACCTTTTTAGGAGTATTTTGCCCATAAAAATTACTTCATAAATTGTTTTTGGGTATTCCTTATGCCTCTAGATAGAGTATTTTAACCTCTGTACTGTAGACTCTGTAAGTTTTAGAGTTTTGATCATATCATTGCATTTTTGCATGTATTCGTATTTTTGTGATGCTATATTGATTGAATTATTGTTGTTGGATTGTTCCTTGTGTAGATTGTATGGATTGTGAAGTTTGTTGCTGTGAGGATTGTACCTATTCCCCTAGCTACCAAGGCAACTGATATTTCATCTTATGTCCTATTATTTTCACTATTGCACTAGTGTTATTTTTTGTAAATCTTAGCATGGTAGGATTATTTATATGTTACTATTCTATGTTATCCTATAGCTTATATCTTGGTAGTATTTCCTAGTTGAAAGACATCGTATGCTAGAGTGCTTAGCCATGCTATTAGAATTCGTGGGTGGAAATTCATATCAAGATAGTATGGAAGGATATTATTTTGTTTAACTAAGAAAACAACTAATGTTAATGAAACACCTAGGTGGAATGGGACTTGCTTGGATTATGTTGAGTGGTTACTCAGGGGCCATGTCTATGGTCAGCTGGTGTATCGCACTTGTCGACAGCCACCCAGGAACAAAGAGATTGGAGACGTTCTTGTCGCGAAGTTTCTAGTGCAGCCACTTGGTATATGGGCTCTGCCTTGACCGACTAAGTTGCAAGAACTCAGCCAGACGGACAATGGGTGGTAGATATGATAGGATGGAACGTGTCCGTGGTGGTCTGAGGGATTGCTTCTAAAAAGTCTCGTCTCGATGCATGTCGAGTCTTGTGGGGAAAGTGCACCACCTCTCGAGAGGGTAAAAACTAAGTACTTAGCCGTGTCCCCGGTTATGGACAATTTCTGAGCCTCAAGATAGTGAAGCAGTTCAATAATCTCCTCATCCAAATTTCTCTAAGTTAAAAACTTGTGGGTGAACAAGGGTAGAGGTTCATTGATGTCTATCAATGGTACCTTAGTGTTTTGGAAGAGAAAACTTACTCTTCAAAAACTATGAAATAAAACCTTGCTTTTAGCAAAGTCAGCCAAAACCACACTTAGCCTTATATTCATGTAGTTGTTGGAATATACTATGTATCTATGGTATCACTTGCCAATACAATTCCAAATGTATTGACCCTTTGTGGCTGTAACCTATTATGTTGCGGGATACTCTGATGATGAGTAGGGTTGCGGGTCTACACTCGACATGTTTGCCTGTGGCGCGTGAAGACAAAAGACTCTATTATTATACTATGTAATGTGAACCTTGAGTAATATTAGTCTTGGGCTAAGTGAGTTGTAAGAACCACTATATTCCTGGATATGCGATGTAATAATGACCTTTGTTTCTGTGTACTTCATCTTAAACTGTGGGTGCTAGCATTTCGATCCAGGGACTAGCACTGCAATCACAGGGATCTTACCTTATTATGGTGAGATCTTACACCTAATAAGATGATCCCTGTTAAAATTACCAACGATTGTGTTCCCCCTTAGTGTGCACCACCAAGAAAGTTCTTCGGTATGAGGCGATCCAGGGTTACAGGCATGGGTGTCAGACATATCTATGTTCGCATACAGTGGGTTTAAGCCATGTTGCACGGCGAATACACTAAGGTTGAGTTGGCGAGCCTAGCACGCCAGAGAAGCGTGGCCTCGGAACACGGATGGTCGAAAGATCAAGCACAAGTTGCATGAATGATGTGACCGACGTTTAGCGTCCACCTTTGAACCCACATCGATGGTCGTGATCAATCGAGGGAGATGTGGATGATAGGGGTCGTGTTATCACTAGGAACCCTTTTGGGGATAGGTGTTTCTGAGTGGAGTTATCATTAACTCATTTAATTATAAACTTAGTCCAAATTCCTTTTACAGATTGTAAATGTAGATGGGAACTTTCATGTTGACAATTGAATGGTTAGAAGGAGAGAAGCTCAGATTAGATGGATCGAACTTCTCCATTTGGGTTGCCAGTCTCCATGTTCTCCTTAGCGAGAACGACGTGGTCGACTACATACTCGATGGGATGGATTTGGATCATCCCACGGACCTTGAGACCCCAGAGGAGCGGAAATACCGCTATCTCCGTCGTGAGATGACCTCCTATATTTCAGTTGTGATGCGTTTCGGAATGGTGGACGAGTTGTGGCCTTTCATGGGTGATGTCAACCCTCGTTTGGTAATTCTACAGCTTAGGACACATTTCGTGGAGCAGACACGCATTTGGGAGCATGAGCTGATGGGAGACTTCCTCTCCATTAAGATGGAGGAGAACTCATCACTAGGGGACCACTTGGAGTGCATGCATGATGTGTACATGAGGCCTGCATACTTCCTGGACGTCTAGATTACGGGCTCTTTTCCAAACGCCGTTGTGCTGCGGTCGCTGCCACCAAGCTACCAAGCACAAGTCAGGACTTGCGTAATGAGGGGCGACACGGAAACAATGGAGTTCCACCGGTTCATGACACATCTCAGGAATGTGTTGGTTGCACCAGATGTCACTCAGGTCATCAACGACAAAGGTATATATTTGATATACAGTTTTATAAATGTTATAATCTTGCAAACACATTTGCAGTGTTAAGTATATCTGATACTTGTTCTATTTTATTGAAAACAGGTCCTTCTGCATGAGAGGTGCTTGCTGGAGAGGATGTGACGTTGCGTGTTGATGGCGAGCATGATGATGATGGCCGACGACACTCTCCCTCGACATTTATCATTTAGTTTGTGTTTTAGGATGATTAATGTAATCAAGAGATTGTGAACTTCTTTAGTGTGTCTCACACTTCATGAGACGGTTATTCATATGAGTTTGTAACAAACGGTTGTTCCACTTTTATGAATGATTTCTATTCGTGTACATATCTTGTTTGATTATGTGTGAATTATCCTTATTGTTTGAAACTAATTGATAATGCATGAACATTTGTAAAACATTAAAATGCCTTGTTTAAAATACTCAACTTAATGATATTTCATTAAATGAATGAAACCATTGTTTGAATTCAAAGTTATAATGATAATATGTGAAAGTCATTCGATTTCGTATCACATATAAATCATGCCTAAGTTCGGCAAAATAACTTGACAATCGTGTATTACTTGAATACAAAGTGTTTAATGAGTTGTTAAATAGAATACATATTTGATGTATTGGGTTTTAATGAAAATGGTAATCATCATTAAATGATTGTTTAAATGTGTAAATAAGTTTACCAAAGGAAATATGAATATGAAACTATTTGATTTGATCAAAATGTTTCATCAACAAAGGGTATAAATATAAAAGAGAATCCAATTACTATGATTTGATAAATAGTAATGAGATTCAACTTTATAAGAATGGCATAAAAGAAATTGTGAAATGTAAAGTGTTTTGAAACGTCAAAAATGCAAAGCATCACAATGTGATATTAGATATCAAAGGGGTTGAATAGAAGGCACCAAATAAATCGTTGTAGTGTGGATGTAGAGACCATTAGTTAGAAATAGTTAGCACTCAATTAGTTTACAGTGAACCATTTGAATTCGTGAAAGTTTTGGGGTTATTCCATATAACCAAAACAATAGCGAATAAGTCCTTGTAGAGTATTCATTGGAAACTTTGAATATGAAATCCATAGCTAAACCAAAAGAGAAGCAAAACATGTATTGCTTGGATTTTGGTACATTCTTGAGAAAGTTCACTCTTTATGATATTTCTCAATTATGGGGCATATGGAAAATAGTGTAAAACACAATGAGGATTCAAAAGCCTGCATCAGAGTGTTGAGAAGCGCAACGGACAACGTTCCTGAACGATTCTCTGCACAGAAGGAAAGAATCAATGATATTGATCATTATGTTTTCTCCACTTGTGTTTTCACTAGATGAAGTAGGATTCAAAATGTAATCCATATCTTGTATGGAGACATTTGTGAATCATTTGTCATGATTCTTGAAATATGACATACCTACGAACTACAAAGGAAATAATGGTAAACTAAAATTATGAGAAATCCTAATAGCGAAATTCCCTTGAGATTAGAAAGCAATTAGTTGCTGAATCTCACCTGTAAAGGAGTTACTTGAATTTTCCCAAATGACTGCAAAGCCATAGTGGAAAAGGGGGTGAATGAAAAAAGCACGATTTGTCAGGTATTGGACAAATTCAAATGAATTTGATTCAAATGTGCTAAATGTCTAGTGGATTTAAAACTAGTAAAGTACTAGTATCTCATACTAAATCTCCAAGTTTGATATTTGATCAAAGGATTTTGAAGTTGTTCAAAATAGTGAGTGGATATGCAATTTGCATAAAATTGAGTGGGAGCTATGAAAGCCTTCCTGAAACAATATGTGATTAACATATTTTTAAGTGGGAGCAACATAAGACTCAAATTCAAATATGTAGGAACATATTTTGAGTGGGAGCTTATAGGAGCAATTCTTAAGTATGTTAAGAATAAAAGCGCAAATTCTTATAAATAATGATTTATGAGATGTAGAAGTTGATAATAAGTATATTATGATATTATGTAGTATTCCTTAAGGGATTCTGAAAAGGGTTTCAAAATAGAAGTTAATCAAGGAACTGGTCCTTAATAACTCAAATTACGAATAGCATTAAGTTGATCATCAATGGTTGATAGAAAGAAAAGGATGATCATCATCCACTATGTTGAAACATAGATTCTATCTTAGAAAACCATGATGATAACTTAACATAATATGTGATCCAATAAGGAATGTTCAAAAGTGATTAAGTTCGAATCACAGAACGTTGAGCTAAGATTGTCCGCAGTGTCTAAAAGAGAACTGTAGACATGTTTTCCAAATCCATAAAGGATAACATATCTTAAAACATAAAGGGTTATGTTATAAGGGAATATGTTGGAAACTCCCTGACATGGGTATACCCTACAGGTACTTGAGCTTGGTATATACGGCCTGAATACGTAGAGGCCCATGGTGTCGCCAAGGCCCAAATGAAGAACTCGAGTAACCTACGGACTCTCGATTGCTTGAAGAAGAAGAAGAAGCTAAAGATAGAAAGTTCAAAGGGGAAAACCCTAACTTGTAACCGACTCGATCTGCTACCCGAGACCTAGCCTATCTATATAAAGGCTAGGAGGGGGCGGCAAGGAGGACACATGCAACCCTAGTTTCTACAACCCTCGCCAGATTGCATCTGCGCACCATTGTAATCCTAGATTCCTTTGATAATTCCATGAGAAGACAAGCAGGAGTAGGGACCTCTACGAGGCCTAAACCTTGGTAAATCTTCGAGTCCCCTGTGTGCTTGTTTGCTTGCCGATAGATGTCTCCAGCGCTCCCTCCTTCTCCAAAACCCAAGTCCATAACAATGGGCATTGATGAGTTAAACCCTCGTCAATTGGCGCCGTCTGTGGGAATCGGGAGTGCTGATGTTGCGACTTCTTCGGCCCCATCAACCGCGATCTACAACTCCGCAACAGCGAAGATTCGCCATCTCTTCGGCGCGTTCGACTTCACCGTCCACACGCCAGCCACTCGCTCGGCTTTCGAGTCCGTGGGCGACGGAATCAGCATGGTGATCAGGAGCTTCCGCTTCCAAGTTGGTCAGATGGGCACGCTTCGCATGCCTGACCAGCTGACAATACCGTCGATTGTTCCAGCATCGTGGTTCCCTCCGTCGATCGTCACCCTCAGCGAGCTCAATGCCCCGGCAGTAGCTGGGAGTACGGATAGCGACAGCAGTCGCGAACCCGATCTATGTGATCTGGCAACTGAGGATGAGGTCTACGGCTCCGGATCTGAAAGTTGCAGGAGCAACAGCCTCCCAATCACTTCATGTGTGCCGTCATTAACGCGGGCGACACCTCTGCCAATCGCGATAACACGGGCAACGGTGGCATACCTAATGGTGGACCACCACCGAACGGCGGACCACCACCAAACGGCGCTGCCATCAACAACGGAGGGGCAATCAAACCTCCAACTATAGTAAACGAGCAAACTGGCGAACGCGTCGTGGTCAGGCTCAATGAGCTTGAATGGGCTCGCTGCCGCGAGGCCCTACGGGGCAACCCTCTACCTCTCGGTTCCTCGCAAGAACTTCTAATGGGCTACCATTGGCTCCTGAAGGAGGAATTCAAATGCCAAGCGCAAACAATCGCGCAACTCGAAGCACGCAAAACGGCGGCAGATGAGTCAAGTCTTTGATGTGCTGGGCTCTCCTCCCACGGAGGATCCTCCTCAAAGGGAAACGAGTACATCGCAAACAAAAGGCGATCCTGGATGGCCCATCTCACCGAGCAAGAACGCATAGAAGCTGCAAAGGTCCTCGACTTCAGCTCTATGACAGTCGACAAACGGGGCAATGTGGTCCTAAAGACGTCGCAAGCTGCAGTGACAGCGGCCACCATGTACCTCCTCAATAATCAGCCGCTAGCTAGAGATCCTCGAGCTGCCATGCACCGATCTACGATCACGGGCTTGGGACTAATCGAGGCCGCCCTCGACAAGGAGCCGATACCGGAGCCGAAGAAAGGCAAAGCGCTAGCAAAGCGCTACTCCTCGCCCTCATCCAGTGATGACAGTCATGACCTATCCTGACGTCGCCGCTCACAGCGACACGACCACGACTACGACGCGCGTGATGACATCACACAGCACAAGATCGACAAGTCAAGGGCGCGACATGCCCGATCGACTGACTCAGAAGACGAAGATGTGGAGCTCTGTGGCGCTAGATTCTTCAGCAGAGCCATCAGGCAAAAGTGAATGCCCAAAGGGTTTAAACTCCCTTCGGAGAACCCGAAGTTCGACGGCCTGCAGGACCCGAAAATCTAGCTGGAGGACCACATCTCCTTCGTCAGGCTCCACGGTGGCAGTCGAAGTACGGCCATGCAATGCTTACAGCTACAGCTGCAAGGTGCCGCCCGAACATGGCTCAACAACCTCCCACATAGATCCATTCGCAGTTGGGATGAGCTGGTTTACAGCTTCGTGCGCAACTTCAAGGGCACATACAAGCGGCCCGCATCAATCGAAGAGCTAAGATGCTGCCAGCAAAGATCAGGCGAATCGCTACCCTCCTACATCCAAAGGTGGTCCATCATCAAGAACTCCGCAAAGAACATCTCGGAGGATCGCGCGATTGACGCATTCAATGGCGGCATCCGCCGCATAGAGCTCAGGGAGGAGCTGGGCCGCTCAAAGCCCAAAACCATAGATCACTTGATGGAAATCGCGAATCGGTGGGCTGATGGAGAAGATTCGATGAAAAATCGCATTCACTCCGACGAGGAGGCAGAACTCGAGCGCAGACGCGACCGCCGAGGCAATCGCCACATGCGCATCTACGATGATCGCGACGACATCAACATGGTCGCAGCTGGCTTCACCGAAAAACGCGATGACAACTGCAACAGCGGATACCGCAGCAGTGGATACCGCGACTCCGGGAAAACCACGCAAGTGTGGCAACGCCGCAATCGTGATGAGGCACCCGCGACATCCATTGAAGACAAATTGTCCGGGCCATGTATGGTGCACTTCTACATCGACAAGCATGATGGAAAGAAGAAGTCCAGCCACCTCCTCAAGGACTACCGCAAGTTCCTCAAATTACATGAGGGACTGGTTCGGATGAATCGCAATGCAGTCGAAAGGGACTACGGGGCTGCCCCAGGCGCCATGGCACATGGAGCTCCGCCACCACCACCTGGACCCCCCCCCCAAATGCAGCTGTGCCGGACCAGCACCACGGAGGCGAGCCATACCCACGGGCCATGGGTACCATGATGATCCAAAAGGGACGCCCCTCGAATCGGGTACAGAAGACCATCACTCGCCAAGTCAACTTGACCACACACTCGCCACCATCTACCACTGAGTACCTCAGCGGAAGCGAGTCCCGCATCACCTTCGATAAACGCGACCATCCGCCCCAAGTACCTCATCCAGGCCACTGTCCCCTCGTGCTCGAGGCACAAATTGGAGGCTTTGACATGAGTCGCGTCTTCATGGACGGTGGAAGCGGCATCAACCTTATATTCGCGAGTACCTTGCGAGCAATGAGGATCCCTCTGAGCTGCTTAGAAGCCTCAGACACAACATTCCACGGATCGTCCCAGGCAAGGGCGTGTATCCACTTGGCAAAATCAACCTCGACGTCATCTTCGGCACGCTGAAAAACTTTCGGCGCGAGCGCATCGACTTTGAGGTTGTCGACTGGCCCTCATAGTACCACTACATCCTTAGACGTGTCGTGTTTGCTAGGTTCATGGCAGTGCCACACTACGCCTACCTGCAGATGAAAATGCTGGGTCCCAATGGCGTCAATACAGTCAACGGGAGCATCGAGAGGTCTGACAGTTGCGACAGGGAATTCAACAGAATTTCCCAGTCCTTCGGCATGCAGGAAGAACTTGCGAGACTGAAGGAGTCGACAGACAACAGGCTGCCTCCTCTGAGCCGGCCAAGTTCACCCGACCTATCCTTCGACTCATCGGTGCACACGAAGAAAGTTCAGGTCCACCCATCAGATCCTGCCAAGACAGCCCTCATCGCCAACAACTTGAGTCCCACTTAGGAACTCGCGCTCGTCGAATTCCTCTGTGAGCACTGGGAAATTTTCGCCTGGTGTCCTACGGACATGCCAGGAGTTCCCAGGGAATTCGCCGAGCACGCACTCAATGTCAACCCAGACACAAGGCCAGTCAAGCAAACAATCCGGCGATTATCTGAGCCAAGAGCAAAGGCAGTTGGAATGGAGATCAACAGACTCCTCGACGCCAAATTCATACGCGAGATCAAGGAAAGCACTTGGCTCGCCAACACGGTGCTAGTACCAAAAAAGGACACGGATATCCTGCGGATGTGCGTGGACTTCACCTCTTTAAATAAGCACTATCCAAAGGACCACTTCTTGCTGCCGCGAATCGACCAGATCATCGACTCCACCGCGGGATGCGAGCGCCTTTGCTTCCTCGACGCCTACTTAGGCTATAATCAGATTCGAATGAAGGAGGAAGATCAAGAAAAAACAGCGTTTACGACGCCCTTCGGTGTGTTCTGCTACAACACAATGCCCTTCAGGCTAAAAAACGCAGGAGCCACCTACCAGCGGTGCATGCAGGCTTGCCTCAAGGACCAACTTGGTCGCAACATTCAAGTCTATGTCGACGACATAGTAATCAAGACCAAGGAGGAAGCCTCCCTAATTGACAATCTACGCGAAACCTTCGCCAACCTCGACCGCTACCGGATCAAGCTCAATCCGAACAAATGCGCCTTTGGCGTACCATCTGGGCAACTACTCGGGTATCTCATCTCCGCGAGAGGAATCGAGGCAAACCCGAAGAAAATAAAAGCCATACTGGCCATGGAGAAGCCGAAAAACATAAGGGGCGTCCAACAGCTGGCTGGGCGAATCGCAGCCCTCAGTCGATTCATCAGTCGGATGGGTGAAAAGGCACTGCCCTTCTACCAACTCCTCCGCAAAGCTGAAAATTTCGAGTGGACCAACGAAGCGCAGGAAGCATTTGAAGACCTCAAGCGCCTGCTATCCACTTCACCAGTACTGGTGACCCCACGAGAAAGGGAACCGCTGTTGCTATATATCTCCGCCACCAACCAGGTGGTCAGCACAGTGCTCGTGGTCGAACGAGCCGAAGAAAACAAGGTCCACGGGGTACAGCACCCAGTCTACTACCTCAGCGAGGTCCTCATGCCAACAAAACAGCGGTACCCGCATTACCAGAAGCTGGCGTACGGCGTCTTCATGACCGCCCGGCGACTGCGCCACTACTTCCAGGAACACCCAATCGTGGTGGTCAACGACGCCCCGCTGGGGCATATCCTCAATAACCCCGACGCCACGGGGCGAGTCGCGCTTTGGGGAATCGAATTGTCTCCACGAGACATCACATATGAAAAGCGTGACGCAATCAAGTCGCAAGTTCTCCCTGACTTCCTCGTGCACTGGATGGAGAATCATATCCCCGAAATACCAGATATGTCCTACCTCTGGACAGTGCACTTCGATGGATCCAAGCGGAAGGACGGAGCTGGCGCAAGTGTCATACTGACATCACCCCAAGGGGACAAGCTGAAATACATCCTGCGAATGCAGTTCACCGCCTCCAACAACGAAGCTGAATATGAGGCCCTGCTACATGGGATGAGGAATGGTAAAAGCCTGCAGCGCCAAGAGGCTCATTATATACGGCGACTCCAAGCTGGTCGTCTACCAAACATTGCATGAGTGCGACGCACTGAACGACAACATGATCGCCTACCGCCACCTCTACGACACACTCGAAGGGGACTTCGACGGCTGCGAGCTGCGACACGTAGGTCGCGAAAGCAATGAAGAGGCGGACGCACTCGCCAACATAGGCTCTACCTGCGCCCCCATACCACCTGGGGTATTTCTCGAGCGCATCTGCAAACGCTCCATCAAGCCAAAGGAAGCAGAGAAGAAAACAAGCGCAGCAACGGACTCGGGGGCTGCGCCACCCAATGAGCCAATGGCACTCGACGACCTAGAGCTGGATACAGGACTCGAAGGACCAATGAGCGTCATGATGATCGAGTCATCCTGGACTCAACCGTACATCACATACCTGCTCAGCAAGAGGCTACCGGACGATCCGACTGATGCACGGCACATCGCGCGGCGATCCAAGGCATTCGCTGTTATCAATGGCGAACTATACAAGCGCAGCATCACAGGAGTACTCCAACGATGCGTCTCCACGGCCGATGGAAGAGCTGTTCTCCTCGACATCCATGAGGGAACCTGCGGACACCACGCTGGCAGTCGCGCCCTCGTGGCCAAAGCTCTACGAGCTGGATTCTATTGGCCTACGGCCATATGCGACGCCAAGGACAACATCCAGAAATGCAACGCGTGCCAGCGATTCGCGGACAAGCCGCACGCACCTGGCGCAGAGCTCCGGCCAATTCCATTGGCCTAGCCCTTCGCGCAATGGGGACTCGACATGGTCGGCAAGCTCTCTAAGTCCTCACGAGGAAGCTACATCTACCTCCTGGTGGCAGTCGACAAGTTCACCAAGTGGATAGAGGCCATGCCAGTGACCAATCAATCAGGCCACAGCGCAGTCAAGTTCTTCGAGTCCATCGTCTTCCGCTTCGGAGTGCCACACAGCATCATCATGGACAATGGGACGAACTTCACATCAAAGGAGTTCCAGGAATTCTACGAGAACCTGGGAATCAACATTAGCTATGCCTCCGTGGCACATCCTCAGACCAACGGTCAAGTCGAAAAAGCTAACAGGCTCGTTTGCGGCGGCATCAAGAAGTGACTCCTCCGGCCACTCGAACAAGCCGCGGGTTGCTGGCCAGACGAACTACAATCAGTACTATGGAGTCTTCGCACAACTCCAAACAGTGTTACAGGCTACACCCCGTTCTTTATGGTGCACGGGGCTAAAGCGGTGCTACCCGCCGAAGTATGGTACAAAGCACCACGCGTGGTTGCTTACAGCGAGCAGGAATCAACCCTTGCACTCGAAGAGTCCGTCGACCTCCTTGACGAGGAAAGGGAAATCACCACAGAAAGATCAACGATCTACCAGCAGAACCTGCGCAACTACCACAGCAGGAGGCTACGCCCCAGATCCTTCGTCGAAGGCGACCTGGTCCTACGACTAAAGCAGCAAGGGCATCTCAAGCTCGAGTCCCCCTGGGAGGGGCCATACGTGATTACAGAAGTAATCCCAGGTGGCGTCTATCGCCTTCAAGATTTAGAGACAAGAGTCGCATACTCCAACCCCTGGAACATTGCGCAGCTGCGATGCTTCTACCCTTAGTCGCTTTTTTACTTTTACATTCCAAATAAGGCTACTAAGCCAAGGCTACTTAGCCACACATTGTACTTCGTACTATCCTGCGAATAAATAAAGACCAGTGCCCCAAAACCCTGTGTTTTCCTTTATTTTTGCAAATTATCCACTCGGGGGCTGCGCCACCCTGTACACATCTGTTCTACGAACTAAAACACGATATCCTGAGTAGCTGGCACAACAATCGAATCCCTTGACAAACATCAACCCACTTGCAACGCACCTGACAGGTTGACATGGGACTGAGATAAACACATGGCCAGGCTAACGAAAAGGAGTCGCATAGTGCAAGACACTCACAAAACATACACGCTAACAAGCTCTTTCATACATCATCGACAATCAATTATACACAGCATATATACGAGCTTTACAACATTGGTACAATTATGTGCAGGACACAACCTAAACTACTATTGCAGCAAGAGAACATTGGTTTGCTCCTCGAAGAAGTCGACGATCTCCTCTGCTAGAAGATCCACTGCCTGGTAGTGCGGCACCATGTTCTAGACAGAACCCGCTAGCGGCGCAGGTGCTCCAGCCGCAATTGCTCAACGTCTACATCCGGCCTATGTAGCCGCACCAGCGACAGAGCATATTTGGCACCAGCCACCAACTGTTGTCGTACACACTCGCGGACCGCACTCAGGTCGTGAAATTTAGCGAGAAGGGCTAGCAGGCTCGATGGAACGACATCCAATGGAAACATCGTCCGATAAATATTCTTCAACCATGACTGCGACTTCTTCAAAAAATGAAGCACTCACGACACACGATCCTGCAGGGTCGCCAACATGATCACGCGATCATGATCTACCCAGAAGTACCCACTCGCCTGAAGTTGCTCTTGGGTCAGGTCATTCATGCGAATGGCAATTCGATCCTTCTCATCCTATGGATGGCGCGCGCTGACAACTATACAAGGCAAAAGAGGAAGTACGAGGACAGCACACCATCGCGAGTGACTACAAGGAAAAGATAAGAGTAAGAAATATAACACTTAAATTGGTCGCCCAACTGCGTCACCTCCCCCAACAGATATTGTTCTCGGGTGGTGGCCTTCTCTGCCTTCGATTTCCATACATCTGCGTTACCGTGGAGTACGGGCAATTCACGCTCCAACTGCTTCACGCGATCATGGAGTCGCGGGAGCAGAGACAGCTCATCCACCCTTGAGCGCGGCGGTGCCAACATATCATCAAGGGGTGGCGAATCCCAAGGTTCCCTTAGTGGTTCACTCGATGTGCCCTATCACAAGCCAAGCAAGAAGCAATAAGAAGACCAAATCGATGCGCAGACAAAAGGTTCGAGTGCATTCAAGGTTAGCAAAAGTATCAGCAGATACACTCGCCAAAAGGCATGTTTTCAACAAAAGGACATAAGCTATCCAACTATTACAAAGCTACTGAAGAGCAACTGGTTTCTTCGACTTGGACTTTGGTTTTGGGGGCCTCATCGAGTCCGTGGCGGTATCAGGTGCCACTGACTTTCCGTCGGCCCCTGATGTCGTAGCCTTTGCCGCCTTCTTGGCTCGCTGCAGCTCCTCAGAGTACTTTGTAACTGTGTTGATCAGCTGCGGCCCATACTTGCCACATGCAGTCGTGAAAGGAGCAAAGACTACCTGATAGCCGTCCGCGCTAACGGGCATCGCCCTGGAGACCGCTGCAGGAACAACTTCGACTCCGTGGGCCTACACCATGGCGAGTGAAATTGACGCACCAGCCGCACGGAGCGAGTTCTTGAAGCTTGCAGGGACGCCCCCGGCAAGAAACTCCACCAGCTCGTCCATGTTCTCGATCAGCTCAGCCTTGGGCACCAGCTCTTCCCGGAGGCGACTGAGCACGCCCTTGGCCTTGGAGAGCATATCTTGAACGGCAGCACTGCGGTCCTACTGAAAGAGCACCCGCCAAGGCATCGTCACGACTGAGGGCCTGAGGGTCGAAGCTCAAATCGCCAGCATCTCTACAGAACCCACACATGGGCGCGGAAGTCAGCGCTAACGACAAATTCGAACAGAGAACAACAATGATATCCAAGCAAGGTACCTAAGAGAGCCTTGGCAATCGAGAAAAGTTGTTCTTCGAACAGCTTCTCCCTAGCTGCGATGGAGGCACGCAGATCCTCTTCGCGCTGTCGCGCCTCGTCACGCGCCGCGATTGCCTCATCGCGGCTCTTCACAGCCGCGGCGAGCGTCTTTTCCATGGTGGCGGCGTCACGAAGAAGGGCATTATGCTCAGCTGCAAAACAAAACAACAGAGATAGACTATCAGTCGACTACATCACAACGATGCAGCAGAAGAAGTAAAAATGGCATTTACTTTCCACCACGCGATAGCGCATATCCAGCATGGCATGCTGGCGACCCATCGCAAGCACCTGCTCTGCCAGGTGAGCGGCTTCCTTCACAAGGAGCTGTCGAAAAAAGGAAAACAACAGAAGATCAGCAGATGACATAGATAAAATCAACTGCAATATCAAAAAAGAAAAGATGCTACATTTACATGATCCTCCAATGATTCCGAAGTTGATTGCTGAGCATTCATCCGAGCAACCATCCGATGCTCCCATCGTGCGGACATCTAGATGAGTTGTGCCCGGAGTGGGCTGTCAATGGAGGGGAAGGAGCACGCTCAACCTCTTTCTTGGCTCTGGAGGTCGCGACTCCAGATTCTTTCAGAAATTCAACGTCGCCAAAAGATGACGACGCCTGCTGACTGCAAGACAAAACCAACATCAAGAAAAGACAACTCCAAAAAGAAGAACCAAAAAGGAAGACTCGAACAACTTACCAATCAAACTTATCAAAGTCGAAGGTTGGATTCCCCGACTCTAATGAGGACTCCTTTGGCAGTCGCATCTTCTTGTGAGAAGATGGCGCCACGGCACTCACAGGAATGGCAGGGATTGGCGACTCCGCACCAACACCTACACCTTCTAGAGTCAAAGGAGACGATGCATCGGAATCCTCGCTGCGCGAACGCTTGCGAGTATTCGGACTACCCGACTCGGGGGGCTTCCTCCTCCACATCAGATGGGACGGTCGACTTCGACTCGTCCTCTTCCAAGGCTTCACGAGGAATAACCCCCTCAGGAAGAGGGGGCATACAAGGTGACATCGCCCAATCCTGCATACAGACTACAATTTAGCACAAAGCAAAGAAACAGCAAAAAGGCAATCAACAAACTAAGCTACTACGTAGCACAACTATACCTCAAGAGGAGGGTTAGTAGCATCGAACGGAGGAACAACTGGTTCACTGGGGAGCACATCCTTGACGATGTACTTGGTGACTAGTCGAACCCTTTTATCTACGTCACTCGTGGACATGCCATCGGCAGACACGCGAGTGACATCGTCAGCGCCAGCCCATTGAAACATGGGGTGGACTCTGTCCTGCAGGGGCTGGACACGACGGTGCAGCCACGTGTGAATGAGGGTGCAGCCTCCCTCCTCTTTGCCTATGCGACTCTCGAGGTCGTAGACGCGCTCGTACAGCACATCTGTCTCCGTGGACTCGCCTGGCATGACCACATTCTTCCAGGAGCGCCTCCTCTGGCACGGTGCCGTGGGGTCGAAGGGTGCGAGTCCGAAGTGTTCTCCGCTAGCCTTCTCGTCACGGACGTAGAACCACTTGTCCCTCCGCCCTTGGACGGACATCGCCAGCTTGATGTCGAAGTATGTGGCGGATGGATCGATGTGGATTCCGCGGCCACCTACATCGTAGACTACGGAGCCAGACGCCGATTGACGCTTCAACTTGAAGAGGCGCTTGAAGAGGCCGAAATGCGACTCGATTCTGAGCCAGCACTCGCAAAGGGCGATGTAGCAAGCTATGTGGAGGATGGAATTGGGGGACATCTGATGGAGCTGGAGCCCGTAAAAACAAAGAAGGCCCCTGAAGAAGGGATGCAGGGGCAACGAGAGGCCATGAATGATGAACACTAGGAACATCACTCACAAACCGGCAGGAGGAGAGGGGATTACCTCGCCGCCGGGGACACGCGCGTCGGTTACTGCGGCGGACAACACTCCGTCTTGGCGAAGAAGACGAAGATCCGAGAACTTGATCACAGATGGACGCCACGCGCCATTCGTGACGCAGGTGCCCGTGCCCTTCTTCTTCCCGCCGGCGGCAGTGCCGGTGCCTGCAGCGGCGGAGCCGCCCTTCTTCTTCATCACAGCAGCGGCAGCAGCGGAATCGGCCGCAGCACCTCCTTTCTTCTTCCCCATTACACGGCGGCGATGCGACCGGAGGAAATAGCTGGGAAATGTGTGGAGCTGGTCCAGTGCCACGGAGGGAAAAGAGCACAGAGAAAGCAGAGGAGCAGTGGCAATGGCGATGAAGGCAAAGGATGGATGGAAGTAGATGTGAATTTTACCGTTGCAGTGTCACTACTTAACCCATGGAAGATGCAATCCAACGGCTCAGAAAAACCCTACCAGACGCATGGCCTTCATTGTGCTCGACACGTAGAGGAGCTGAAACGCGAACCGTCCCCCCACTACTCCCATTACGCGCGGAAATTGAGGAGGCGCAGTTAAAATAAAGATTACGCATGCTCGGTCAAATCAGAGTCAGGGAGTAGGACCCACCGCTCGTCACGTCCCGTCAAACTTGCTCACACGGGCAACTGAGGTCATGAAATCGTCAGCACTGACGTCATCAAAAACTACGCAGCAGAAGACTTTGATTTCTTTAGTCCTTGCTCGAGTCTTCGACTCCACCAAGCACTCGGGGGCTACTCCCATAGGGAGCGTTGGTCGCGCACCCTACGATTTTTTCTTTTCTTCTCCTTTTTGCAGGACCATGGACAATTAAAGCAAACCCAACCACTCGAAACATGGTTCGGCTATGGACATGGGTTACTCCCATAGGGAGCGCCAGAAGCAAATTCGACTGAAACAAGCAAACAAAGACGACAGCAGTCGCAAAAATTCTTTAGTCCCTGCCTGAGTCTTCGACTCAACCAGGCACTCGGGGGCTACTCCCATAGGGAGCACTGGTCGTGCACCCTATGATTATTTATACAAAGTACTGTGTGTTGATAACATCCACGCTCGAAGCTTATGGCGTCACTGCCTCATGATTTTCCCTACAAAGAGACTGTGTCTCCGAGGTCACCCGAATCGTCTCCACGATGATAAAATTTCAGATGCCGCGCTTACAGCATGAAGATAAGACCTGAATAAGGCCTGGCAACACATTTGTTGCGCACTACCAGAAATATATCCATGCCTACAGGTACGATGAACATGCCTTGACGGACGCGTCGAGTGCTCACACCCATATACTGGAATTCGACTCCTATAAGACCTCCGCGGCTTGAGTCGAATTACACCGGCACTTTTCCGGATTCGAGTCCAGGGACTCGAGTTCGAGTAGGTAGTTAACTGATATTGGTACATCGGTTAAATCAGGCATGCACATCAACAATCCCTATGACATAAATAGAGCAGTCGAAAAACATACTCAGTCATGCACTCGAAAGGCTTCATAAAGTCTCCAGTCGAATGTGCGATTCCACTAGACACTCAGGGGCTACTGACATGGGTATACCCTTCAGGTACTCGAGCTTGGTATATACGACCTGAATACGTAGAGGCCCATGGTGTCGCCAAGGCCCAAATGAAGAACTCGAGTAACCTACGGACTCTCGATTGCTTGAAGAAGAAGAAGAAGATAAAGATAGAAAGTTCAAAGGGGAAAATCCTAACTTGTAACCGACTCGATCTGCTACCCAAGACCTAGCCTATCTATATAAAGGCTAGGAGGGGCGGCGAGGAGGACACACACAACCCTAGTTTCCACAACCCTCGCCAGATTGCATCTGCGCACCATTGTAATCCTCGATTCCTTTGATAATTCCACGAGTAGACAAGCAGGAGTAGGGACCTCTACGAGGCATGAACCTGGTAAATCTTCGAGTCCCCTGTGTGCTTGTTTGCTAGCCAATAGATGTCTCCAGCGCTCCCTCCTTCTCTAAAACCCAAGTCCATAACAATGGGAATTGATGAGTTAAACCCTCGTCACTCCCGTAAACACCGATTAAAGTCAAGTAGGAAGCAAGGTGAACTAAAACATCGAAAGTTGCATAGAGTGCACTAGTGTTTCGATGAATACATTTGTAATAATAGATAAGGGTACCATCTAAAGTGTTGTATAATGGTATGGCGGGGCTAGTTCACTTTTAACATAGAATGATGTGTCCCAGGGCACAGTTCCCATGAGAAAGCCCTCGAGGTTGATCTAACGCCACTGTAGGCTCCTGGAATCAGGTCTCGTTCTGCTGCCATGGCGACGATGCATACACACAGATGCTATCATGTGATGATAAAGTATTAATGTCAGTCTAGGTGACATTAGTAAGTTGCAAAAGATTTGGGACTGTAAAGTACAGACCCAAGACTCAACCTCTTCCATGAGCAAGCATGTTCAGGGTACCGGATATATGGTGCCAATGATTGAGAACAAATGCAGCTAGTGTATTTGTACTCTAGTGCAAGTGGGAGACTGTTGGAAATATGCCCTAGAGACAAATAGTAGTAAGGATTGTTATCATATTTCATATAGTTTATGATTAAGTTTTATATCATGCTATAACTGTATTGAGAGGAAACATCAATACACGTGTGATATACAAACAACCAGGGTTCCCAGTGAAACTCTAGTCACTGGTTCATTGGTCAACAGATGATCATGTTTCCTGATCATGTGGCATTTATGCCAGTTGGAAATGAGGTCATCTCATTCTGAGAATGAGATGATGAACCAATACCCAACCTAAACATCATAACCCGATCATGTCACAAAGTTCAAGTTACGATGATTAGAAATGGATCCTCATAGACTATTCCTTAGACCGTGAGGCTATATCAATCATTGTCTCCCGAGAGTGCTTAGATAGCATCAAACGCCATCTGGTAATACGATGGTTATAAAGGTGTGTTCAGGTACTCGAAGGAAACCGTAGAGGCAATATATGTCAAGAGCGGGATTTGTCCGTCCATGTGACGGGAAGATACTCAAGGGCCCACTCGGAGAAGTTATATCCAATAGTTGCGTAGTGTGTGATTTGATCACGGGGATATCACTTGTCGGAACGAGTCAAGTAGCGTTGTTCGGTAACGAGATTGAACATGACATAGTGATGTCATTGATCAGATCTCGGGCAATGCAAGTATCGAGTGACAAAGGGAATAAGACACGACTGTCCCGGTTCAAATGACGAAAGATCTTCGTGGAACGCACAGGGGTCACATGGCCGTATAGGTCCCTCTGTCGATCATTGGTGCGGGAGTGTCCCAACCATGTCTGGAGTGTTCCCGAACCATGGGGTATCACGCTTATGGGCTTGATGATGCTTAGAGAGTGTTTATAGGATCGGTAGAATCACCGAAGAAGAGTAGGAGAAAACCGAAAGGGTTTCGGTAAGTCCGAAGGATGTCCGGAGTGGAGGTGGAAGGTGTTCCATAGCCACGGAGGTTGAATTATATGTGAATGAATGTTAAATATTGATTTAATCATTTATTCATAATTATTTAATAAAGAGAAAATCAATTAAAGGTCAAAACGGCTTAATGGGCCAATTTCCAGAGGGAGAAGGCCCATTAGGGAAAGGAGAGAGGGAGAGGGGCCAAGGGGGATGGCCGTCTAGGCCTAGCCCCACCCCCCCACCCCCCACCCCCCCCACCCCCCACCCCCGCGCGGGGCCCACTAGGTGGCCGGCAGCCACTCCCTCCCCCTCCTCTCCTTTAGTCCCACCCCGGGACTTTGAGGGAGGGTGTACCCCCTCCTCCCCCTATATATAGTGGGGGTATTTGGCCAAATTAAATACACCAATAATCAATAAAGGTCTCCCCACTTTTGGGAGGACCTCTAATTGATATTTTCTCTCTCCCCCTCTCTCTCTCGTGACCGTGGTCCCATGTCTGGACTGCACGAGCGAGAGACATCTTCACCGTGGAGCGCCGTCGCACTACGGGATTTAGATCCGGGAGCTCTACTTCTGCAACTACTGCTGGATCGGGGAAGCGGGAGTCATCATCAGGCACCGGACGTGTGTAACTCCTCGCGAGGTGTCGCACTTGAGGCACTCAAGTCGTTGGAGCCAAGGAGCACAAGGACTTCATCACAACCTTGAGGTCGGCTTCGGCTCGTCTACATCAACCACGCTCTCCTGAGCATTGACAACGCTTTTCGGTCTACAAGGGTAAGTTCACGAAAAGCCCCTCCTGTTACTATATTACTAATAGATAGGTCCTGGCAGCTTTAGGGGTTCAGGGGCGTAGGGTAAAATTTTATTGTTTTCATGCGCGGAACCCCTACACCTATGTACTCCCCATCCCTACTCCACACGAACGCGCGGTTGCCGAACACGCTAGAGACACAGAGACGGCGTACCAAGGCACACGTGCGCAGCGCCATGCTATGGACGAGGGGAGAGAGATCAGCCGGACCGGTGCGCAAGGGGAAAGGGGAGGAGAGATGGAGCATTGGGAACAAGAGAGAAAACACACGATTTGTTTCACGTGCATAGGTCCTGAAATTTACTACTAGTAGAGTTGCCGTAGGAGTACCTCATGTCAGAAACCCATCATAACTTTGCTCTGACATGGAACCGCCTTTAACTTCTCTTAGTTGTTGCCCTCTTCCCCTGCCAATGTTTTATTCTCTCGGCATGTACAGCGTGTGGACAGAGGTGACCATATGTCTAAGCAAAGAAATATACTACTCCCGCATTGTGTAAAACAGCACACCTTAATAAGGCCTACTATGTGGCATCCGCTAAGGTTCACCTTATACATAGTGGGAAAAATAAAGTTATCTTTAAGCCTAAGGTGCACCTCGAGCTTGTGGGTTGCCCATAGAGAATAGAAATATCATTTCCCCTCTCTCTCCCTATTTCATGTGACTATTTTCAAAAGGGGTTCAAAATTTTCAAGATGCAAAATCCTACTTAGAGAGTGTTTATAGGATCGGTGGAATCACCAAAGAAGAGTAGGGAGAAAACCGGAAGGGTTTCGGTAAGTCCGGGGGATGTCCAGAGTGGAGGTGGAAGGTGTTCCATAGCCACGAAGGTTGAATAATATGTGAATGAATGTTAAATGTTGATTTAATCATTTATTCATAATTATTTAATAAAGAGAAAATCAATTAAAGGTCAAAAAGGCTTAATGGGCCAATTTCCGGAGAGAGAAGGCCCATTAGGGAAAGGAGAGAGGGAGAGGGGCCAAGGGGGATGGCCGGCTGGGCCTAGCCCCCCCACCCCCGCACGGGGCCCACTAGGTGGCCGGCGGCCACCCCCTCCCCCTCCTCTCCTTTAGTCCCACCCCGGGACTTTGAGGGAAGGTGTACCCCCTCCTCCCCCTATATATAGTGGGGTTATTTGGCCAAATTAAATACACCAATAATCAATAAAGGTCTCCCCACTTTTGGGAGGACCTCTAATTGATATTTTCTCTCTCTCCCTCTCTCTCTCTTGTGACCGTGGTCCCATGTCTGGACTACGTGAGCGAGAGACATCTTCACCGCGGAGCGCCGTCGCGCTACGGGATTCATATCCGGGAGCTCTACTTCCGCAACTGCTGCTGGATCGGGGAAGCGGGAGTCATCGTCAGGCACCGGACGTGTGTAACTCCCCACGAGGTGTCGCACTTGAGGCACTCAAGTCGTTGGAGCCAAGGAGCGCAAGGACTTCATCACGACCTTGAGGCCAGCTTCGGCTCGTCTACATCAACCATGCTCTCCTGAGCATTGACAACACTTTTCGGTCTTCAAGGGTAAGTTCGTGAAAAGCCCCTCCCGTTACTATATTACTAATAGATAGGTCCTGGCAGCTTTAGGGGTTCAGGGGCGTAGGGTAAAATTTTATTGTTTTCATGCGCGGAACCCCTACACCTATGTACTCCCCGTCCCTACTCCACACGAACGCGCGGCTGCCGAACACGCTAGAGACACAGAGCCGCCGTACCAAGGCACACGTGCGCAGCGCCACGTTGTGGACGAGGGGAGAGAGATCAGCCGGACCGGTGCGCGAGAGGAAAGGGGAGGAGAGATGGAGCATAGGGAACAAGAGAGAAAACACACGATTTGTTTCGCGTGCATAGGTCCTGAAATTTACTACTAGTAGAGTGGCCATAGGAGTACCTCATGTCAGAAACCCATCATAACTTTGCTCTGACATGGAACCGCCTTCAACTTCTCTTAGCTACTGCCCTCTTCCCCTGCCAACGTTTTATTCTCTCAGCATGTACAGCGTGTGGACAGAGGTGACCATATGTCTAAGCAAAGAAATATACTACTCCCGCATTGTGTAAAAAAGCACACCTTAATAAGGCCTACTATGTGGCATCCGCTAAGGTTCACCTTATACATAGTGGAAAAAATAAAGTTATCTTTAAGCCTAAGGTGCACCTCAAGCTTGTGGGTTGCCCATAGAGAATAGAAATATCATTTCCCCTCTCTCCCTATTTCATGTGACTATTTTCAAAAGGGGTTCAAAATTTTCAAGATGCAAAATCCTTTTTTTCTTTGAGGAAGATGCAAAATCTTAGCTAGAGGCTGAACCAGACGTCATCAATTGAGAATGTTCTTTCCTGGTAGTTGGACACTCACACCGACTATACTGATTTTACAAGGAGAGATGCACCCATATACCTTCAAAAAGACAATTAATTTAAGAGCAATCTATCACGCTTACTTGTAGCTCAAGTTTGACCTAATTTTGACAAACTATCAAGATGTAAAATCTTAGCAAGAGGTTGAACCTATTGTGGACGAGGAAGATACAAGCCGGACTGTGCACTCGCGGCTGCAGAGAAGAAATCGATGGAGGATGGATGGTGAGAGCCAGCGAAGGAGAGACAAAAACGCAACTTGTTTTGCGTGCATATACTCCTACTAGTAGTAGGTCCATACATTTACTACTATTGGAGTGTACCCTGTACCTCATGTCATCAGCCCATCATAGCTTTGCTCTGACATCGCACCGCCTACAAGTCCTCTTCTACGATGATCTTGTGCTGCTTTTTTCCTCCCTCCTGTTATCTACTTGTGTAGCTCAGGTTTGACCAAATTTCATTAAATTTTCAAGATGCAAAATCTTACTCCCTCTGATCCAAATTAATTGACTCAGATTTGTCTACATTCGGATGTATCTAGACATATTTTAGTAGTAGATACATCCGAATCTAGAAAAGCTTGAGTCAATTAATTTGGATCGGGTGGAGTATCAAAAAGGTAAACCTATTGTCCAAACTCTTGGTGGTTTGAGGTTTGCACATACTAGCGTTCATCGTGCTAAAGTAGAATCTTTCTAGATGCTAAGAATAGAAAAGAAGATCTAGCGGTTGGCAATGTTTGGAATTGCTAGTCTTGATCCAACGGACAATGTTCAAAGTTAATTCGTACACTATGTAGTGGTTTATTATATTGTAAGAGATAAGACACGATAGGAGAAGATAAGAAGTACTGTGAATGGCCAATCAAATGGTAGGTCTCATAGGAGAGAGGTGCTTGAGAGTTAACATGGTCGGTGGAAGAACAAGTTACATCAAGGACTTCATAAAAATGAAAATTGCATCCAAGTCCACGCATTTATTATAATAAGGACCCTGAAAACTGAGCAATGGAGTTTGTGTTTTGAGGCTTGCGCATACTAGCGTTCATCGTGATGAAGTAGAATCTTTCTAGATGCTAAGAATTGAAAATAAGATCTAGCGGTTGGCAATGTTTGGAATTGCTAGTCTTGATCCAATGGACAATGTTAAAAGTTAATCCGTACACTATGCAGTGGTTTATTGTATTGTAAGAGATAAGACACGATAAAGAGAAGATAAGAAGTACTGCGAATGGCCTATCAAATGGTAGGTCCCGTAGGAGAGAGGTGCTTGAGATGAGTTAACATGGTCGGTGGAAGAACAAGTTACATCAAGGACTTCATAAAAATGAAAATTGCGTCCAATTCCACACATTTATTATAACAAGGACCTTGAAAACTAAGCAATGGAGTTTCTGTTTTTAGGTTTGCGCATAATAGCGTTCATCGTGCTAAAGTAGAATCTTTCTATATGCTAAGAATGGAAACGAAGATCCAGGGGTTGGCAATGTTTGGATTTGCTAGTCTTGATCCAACGGTCAATGTTCAAAGTTAATCCATACGCTATGTAGTGGTTTATTGTATTGTAAGAGATAAGACACGATAAAGAGAAGATAAGAAGTACTGCGAATGGCCTATCAAATAGTATCTCTCTTAGGAGAGAGGTGCTTGAGAGTTAACACGGTCGGTGGAAGTACTGAAGGAGATATGCCCTAGAGGCAAATAATAAATAGGTTTTTATTGTCATATCTCAATTAGTTTATAATAGTTTCATATTGTGCTATAACTGTGCCAAGTAGAAATATTGGTACAGGTGTGGTATGAAACAACAAAGTCCCTAGTAGCCTCTATTCATACTAGTTCGTTGGTCATGAGGATGATCTTGGTTTCAAGATCATGGGCATTTATGCCAATTGACAACGGGATCATATCATTGGAGAATGATGTGATTGGACATTCCTCGAAGGATTGCAACACGATCAAGTCATATAGTTCATTGTTGCAACAGCTATACCTCGACTCCTTTTCCTTAGACCGTGAGCTCATATTAATCACTATTTCCCGAGGCTGCTTAGACTGCATCAACCGTCATCTGGTAATACGGTGGCCATAAAGGTATACGTTGGGTATTCCGAAGGAACAGTAGATGACATGTGACTGCAAGACCGGGGTTTTTTCACCCACATGACGGGTAAAGATACATACGGCCGGCTTGGTGAGATTACATCCATAAATGTTGAAACATGTGACTCGGTCACGGGGATGTAATATCATAGTAACAAGAAAACAGAACTTGTTGCGAACGAGATTAAACAAGGTATGGGATACCAATGATCGGATCTCAGACAAGTTGTATCGAGAAACAAAAGGACAAGGATGCTACATTTAGCGGTTCAAACGACATTGTCATCAGGAATGCATAGGGGTCACAGGATATCCCTGGTCCCTCTGTTGATCAATGATACAGATCATGTCTAGAGCATTCCCGGGCCGTGAGAGGATACACTTAAGGGTACGATGAGAGCGATCATTCGTAAGACGGAATCACGGTATAGAAAGAGAAAGCCGGAAATATTCCGCAGAGAGATCCGAAGTTGTTCGGAGAAAGAATAAAGGAAAAGACCCCGAAAAGTGTTTTTGGATAAATGGGAATTTAAATATACATTTATTATACGTTAATTATGAATTAATATATTCTAAATAATATTTAGATTAAGATTTATAAAAGCAACTTTTATATTAGGCCAAATCCTCAGAGGGAAATAGCCTAAGAGAAAATCTGCTAGAAACGGAAAAGGGTAAAACAACTGCCAGCCCACGTAGGTGGCGGATATTAACCGCCACGCACACGTAGTAGGCCGAAGAGGTCGCCCAGGCCGGCCGCAGGCTGCAGCCGACCGCCAGCCCGCCCGGGCAGGCCGGCACCAGGCCCACCCGGGGTGGAGGCGCTGGGCGCTGGAAGCCAACGGGTCGAGGAGGCACAGCGGCCCACCCGGGCCTCGCACTAGCTGTCGCCGCGGGCGACGCTGGGCCACGGGGGGCAGGTCGGCCCACCCGGTCGGCTGAGCCCCAGGCTGCTGTCTGTTGTTTGCCTTTTTGCCTCTTGGGCTGGTTCCAGCTGGCCCATCCGGCTGGGACGTTTTTCCCCTTTATTTCCTAATTACTAATAATCCCACATGGCTAACCTAATGGGGAGGGCACACCCCCTCCGCCTTTATAAAGGGGTGCCCATGGGTGGGATAAAACACACCCAATTTTGGAGAAGTCCTTTGGTTGACTTCCTCCTTCCCTCTCTCTCTAGCCCTTGTTACCATGGCCCCAAGTCTGGGTTGTGCGATCGAGGCACACCTGCAGTACGCCATTGCGCTGCAGGGATTCCTAGCCGGATATCAACTTCCGCACTCCCGGCGAGATCGGGGATCCGGAGGTCTCATCGTGCACCAGATGTGTATGACGACACGAGGCGCAACACTTGGGGCGCTTAAATGTCGTGAGCCGGAGCTGCTGCACGATGAACATGAAGAAGGGGCAAAGGGTGACCTGCGAGGAGCTTCGCGGCCTTGAGGTCGGCTACGAGTACGACTACATCAACCACGTTCCCCATGGAACGTTAACCACGTACGGTCTACAAGGGTATGTATTCTATACGCATTGGCCGTTACTGCATTACTACATAGATAGATCCGAGGCAGTTTTGGGGTTCCATCGTAGGAAAATTTTGCTTTCTGCTGCGGATCCCCTTCAGTGGTATCAGGGCCGATCTATGCGTAGGAGTGTTGTACGGCCAGTACGCACAAGTTTTATGCGAGCATTGATCCCTTAGTTGTTACCCTCTAACGTGTACTTGTTTATATCGCGGTATTGTTTGATGAAGCGGCCCGGACCGACCTTACGCGTATTCGTACACGAGACTGGTTCCACGCTCAACATACGGCTTGTACCGTATAAGTGGCTAGAGGGTGTCTGTCTCTCATTTGATAGTTGATATAGAATTTACAATGGAGGGCCTCGAAAGGGGTGTAATAGAGACAACTGTTGGATCCATGTTGTGGTTGGAAAGTTCGTAGTTTAGAAACGGTTCTATTGTGAAAGCCCTAACAACCACGTAAAACTTGCAATAGATAAAGTAGAGGCGTCTAACTTTATTTTGCAGGGGGCATGTGATTATGATATGGCAATAGTCGTTACAAAGGTAAAGTAGTTTACTTTTCTGTTACTAAGTAGTATAGTAATAGTCATCGTTCTGATGAACGACCTGGTGGAGGCGTCGTGGACTTGGCGTCAAACCAAGGGCAGGATGGAGATCATGCCGGAGCGCTCGATGGAGATCAAGGCGCAAGAAAGACCATATCATATCTCATTATACATATGATGTTGATACATGTTTTACATCTTATTGTGTGCTAGTATTTAGATACTCAACGGTAGCAAATAAGATAATCCCTATTTATTCCAATGTTTCGTGTTCCCCTTGTGTGTGAACCACCAAGAAAGTTCTTCGTTATGAGGCGCCATGCGGTGAGTAGGGGTCAGACATATCTACGTTCGCATACAGTGGGTGTAAGCCATGTTGCACAGCAAATACACACAAGTTAGATTTGGCGATCCTAGCATGTGCAGACATGGCCTCGGAACATAAGAGATCGAAAGATCGAGCATGAGTCACATGGATGATGTGATTGACATTAGTGAATGTCTACCTTTGATGCTGCACTGATGGTCGTGACAATCGGGGGAGGTGCAGAGGATAGGGGTCATGCGATCACTAAAATCGTCCAGGGGATGACAATTTTAGTGGAGACCAATTATAAATTGATCTCTTATTATAAACTTAGTCTAGATGTCTATTTGAAAATATCTTAGTAGATCTTGGCATATCCCATTGAGGTCCTTTGCGACCATGGGAATATATTGCTTGATTAAGAACTTAGCAAAAGGGTCCAACTTCATAGATTAATACCGATGCCTGAGGGATATCCTCGTAAAAGGTGATCTTCTCTTCTTGATACAATAACCATTAGGAGATGATTCGATGACTCCATTATGTTTGGAAAAACACTTAGCAATCTTGCATTAGAGTTGAGACCTCTTAGAAGGGCTTGATTGCAAATGGAGGTCATGGATGAAAAGGTATATGTAAGATATACAAATTATAAATGTGGTTCTTGCAAAAACTCGTTGCAGTTTGCAAAGTATTTGATACTTGTCCCAAACAGGAGGACCTGCTTGAGAATTGCTGGATTTGAGGCAACGTGACTTGATGACGGCAAAGCAAAACAGTTGATGGCTGACATCACCTCTTCCCTCAAAGTTTGTCATTTGGATTAGTGGACTTGAATATAAATTTGTAATCCTTGTTTGTGTGTCTTGCTTTTGGCGAGACGATTATTCATATGAATAAGTTACAAGCCGATTTGTACTATTCTTATGAACAATACCGTTATGGTCACATTATGATTACAAACAAGTTATTCTCATCACTATGTTAATGATAATAGTTTAAATATTTATAAAGGATTAGAATGCTAAAAGATATCCAAAGTTTAATAGTGAAATGACACTATAGTTTAAGTCATTTTGGTTATTTCATGTTCTTTATGAAGATTGGGGTCCTAGATGCTTAATCTAGAGACTTTGCAAAACCATGCCTCTTGGGCAGAATGACTAAAACTCCGCATTCTGTTAAAACGGTGATATGCGAAGAAATGTTGAAACTTATACATAGTGATGTATTGTATTTTCAACAAGTAGTGGAAATCATCTATTGTGGACTTAAGTGAATAAGCGTATTTACTTAAGGAAACATGAGTTTGAAATGATTTGAATTGTTCAAATGAGTTCACAACAATAGGAGGATATTGAATTAACTGAATTAACAAGTCTCTTCGATTTGATCGACAAGACTAAAGTAACTTGTGAAAGATGTTTCACGAATTATGATAATTGGACGAATTCAAACTATGTTGAAATGTCTAAACATCATAATTATTATGTATTAGATACATATGGTATAATTGTTGGAAATATGCCCTAGAGACAAATAGTAGTAAGGACTATTATCATATTTCATATAGTTTATGATTACATTTTGTATCATGCTATAACTGTAATGACTGGAAACATCAATACACGTGTGATATACAAACAACTAGGGGTTCCCAGTGAAACTCTAGTCACTGGTTCATTGGTCAACAGATGATCATGTTTCCTGATCATCTGGCATTTATGCTAGTTGGAAATGGAGTCATCTCATTCCGAGAATGAGATGATGAACCAATACCCAACCTAAACATCGTGACCCAATCATGTCACGAAGTTCAAGTTATGATGATTAGAAATGGATCCTCATAGAATATTCCTTAGACCATGAGGCTATATCAATCACTGTCTCCCGAGAGTGCTTAGATAGCATCAAACGCCATCTGGTAATACGGTGGTTATAAAGGTGTCTTCAGGTACTCGGAGTAAACCGTAGAGGCAATATATGTCAAGAGCGGGATTTGTCCGTCCATGTGACGGGAAGATACTCAAGGGCCCACTCGAAGAAGTTATATCCAATAGATGCGCAGCATGTGATTTGATCACGGGGATATCACTTGTCGGAATGAGTCAAGTAGCGTTGTACTGTAACGAGATTGAACACGACATGGTGATGTCATTGATCAGATCTCGGGCAATGCAAGTATCGAGTGACAAAGGGAATAAGACACGACTGTCCCGGTTCAAACGACAAAAGATCTTCGTGGAATGCACAGGGGTCACATGGCCATCCAGATCCCTCTATCGGTCATTGGTGCGGGAGTGTCCCGGCCATGTCTGGAGTGTTCCCGAACTGTGGGTTATCACGCTTAAGGGCTTGATGATGCTTAGAGAGCGTTTATAGGATCGGTGGAATCGCCAAAGAATAGTAGAGAGAAAACCGGAAGGGTTTCGGTAAGTCCAGAGGATGTCCGGAGTGGAGGTGGAAGGTGTTCCATGGCCATGGAGGTTGAATAATATGTGAATGAATGTTAAATGTTGATTTAATCATCTATTCATATTTATTTAATAAAGATAAAAATCAATTTAATGGTCAAAGGCTTAATGGGCCAATTTTCGGAGGGAGAGGGCCCATTAGGGAAAGGAGAGAGGGAGAAGGGGCAAGGGGCTAGTCGGCTGGGCCTAGCCCCCCGCACGGGGCCCACTAGGGGCTGGCCGGCGGCCTCCCCACCCCCTCCTCTCCTTTAGTCCCACCCTAGGACTTTGAGGGAGGGTGTACCCCCGTCTCCCCCTATATATAGTGTGGTATTTGGCCAAGATAAACACACCAATAATCAATAAAGGTCTCCCCACTTTTGGGAGGACCTCTAGTTGATATTTTCTCTCTCCCCCTCTCTCTCGTGACCGTGGTCCCAAGTATGGACTGCGCGAGCGAGAGACATCTTCACCACGGAGCGCCGTCGCGCTGCGGGATTCGGATCCGGGAGCTCTAGTTCCACAACTGTTGCTAGATCAGGGAAGCGGGAGTCATCGTCAGGCACTGGACATGTGTAACTCCCCGCGAGGTGTCACACTTGAGGCACTCAAGTTGTTGGAGCCAAGGAGCGCAAGGACTTCATCACGACCTTGAGGTCCGCTTCGGCTCGTCTACATCAACCACGCTCTCCTAAGCATTGACAACGCTTTTCGGTCTTCAAGGGTAAGTTCGTGAAAAGCCCCTTCCGTTACTGTTTTACTAATAGATTGGTCCTAGCAGCTTCAGGGGTTCAGGGGCGTAGAGTAAAATTTATTGTTTTCATACGCGAAACCCCTATAGTGGTATCAGAGCTAGATCTATGCGTAGTAATGCTAGTATGGGTAGAACACACGAGATGTAGCGTGTGGGCGTTGATCTTTTAGTTGGTACCCTCCCACGTGTACTTGTGTATACCGCCGTAATGCTCGATGAAGCGGCCCCCAACCGACTTTACGCGTTCATTCGCGAGACTGGTCCACGCTTGACATACGGCTTGTACCGTATAAAGTGGCTTAGGGGGTGTCTGTCTCTCTCACATTAGTTGGTATACCATTTGCAATGGAGGGCCCCGAAAGGGGTGTAGTAGAGACAACTTGTTGATCAGTGTTGTGCTGAAAGTTCGTAGGTAAGAACGGTTCTTGTGCGAAAGCCCATTCAGCCATGTAAAACATGCAAAGATAAAGTAGAGGCATCTAACTTTGTTTTGCAGGGGGGCGTTGCTTTGTGATATGGTTGTGGAAAAGGTAAAGTGATTACCTTTTGTTACATAGTAGTAGATAGTCACGGAGGTGGCGATCTACCACGCCGAGAAGACACCGGTACCCTGGTGTCTATGGTGTCGGAACCCTGGCGCCGGAACCCGGTGACGGCGGATGGAGATCACGACGTGAAGGACCATATCACATAGCATTTACATTCAATGTTATTGTTTGTATGTCTTATTGTGTGCTAGTATTAGATACTCGATGGTAGCCTAATAAGATGATCCCTATTAAAATTACCTTGTGTGCACCACCAAGAAAGTTCTTCGGTATGAGGCAGGCCATGATGATCGGGTGTCAGACATATCTATGTTCACATACATTGGATGTAAGCCATGTTGCACAGCAAATACACTAAGGTTGAGTTGGCGAGCCTAGCATGTACAGACATGGCCTCAGAACGCGGATGGTCGAAAGATCGAGCACGAGTCGCATGAATGATGTGACCGACGTTTAGCGTCCACCCTTGAACCCACATTGATGGTCGTGATGATCGGGGGAGATGTGGCTGATAGGGGTCGTGTTATCAGTAGGAACCCTTCTGGGGATAGGTGTTTCTGAGTGGAGTTATTATTAACTCATTTAATTATAAACTTAGTCTAAATTCCTCTTGCAATTATAAATGTAGATGGCTCACTGTGAAGCTTACTTTGGCATTGAGGATTGGGTAAAGGGTGAGAAACTTAGACTTGATGGATCCAACTTCCCTAGTTGGCTTGTGCGCCTGAATGATCTCCTTACTAGGAATCATGTGGTAGACTACATACGCCGCACGATGGATTTGACTGAGCCAGACTACTATGAGACCCCACAAGAGCTGGCAGACCGCTACTATCGTCAAGAGATGTCCACCTACATTCAGATAATAATGTGTTACGGGATGGTGGATGAACTACATCCGCTCATGGGTGATCTTGATCCATATTCGATGGTGGATCAGCTGAGAGCAGCGTTCATAGGCCATGTGCGCATTTGGAAGCACGAGATGCTTGAGAGTTCCTTTCCATACAGCTGGAGGAGCATACATGTCTGAAGGGTCACTTGGAGAGCATGCTTGATGCACACACAAGACTGGTTCACTTCGTGGATTATTGGATGGCTGATCAATTTGCGATAGACGTTTGTTACCTCCTAGCTACAAAGGACATGTCCGGAGTAGCATCATGAGTGGTGATACGGAAGCATTGGATTTCCATGAGTTCATATTACATTTCAGGAACGTAAAGGTTGAACCAATCACCGGAGAGGTCATCGATGACAAAGGTACCTATTTGACATATATTTTTATAAATGTTATAATCTTGCAAACACAATTGCAGCGTTAAGTATATCTGATACTTGTTCTGTTTTGCTGAAAACAGGTCCTTCTGCATGAGATATGCTTGCTGGAGAGGAGGTGACATTGTGTGTTGATGGCGAGCATGATGATGATGGCCGACAACACTCTCCCTCGACATTTATCATTTAGTTTATGCCTTAGGATGATTAATGCAATCAAGAGATTGTGAACTTCTTTAGTGTGTCTCACACTTTGTGAGACGGTTATTCATATGAGTATGTAACAAACGGTTGTTCCACTTTTATGAATGATTTCTATTCGTGTACATATCTTGTTTGATTATGTGTGAATTATCTTTATTGTTTGAAACTAATTGATAATGCATGAACATTTGTAAAACATTAAAATGCCTTGTTTAAAATACCCAACTTAATGATATGTTCATTAATAAATGAAAACCATTGTTTAAAAATTCAAAGTTATACTGATAATATGTGAAAGTCATTCGATTTCTTGTCACATATAAATCATGCCTAAGTTCGGAAAAATAACTTGAACATCGTGTATTACTTGAATACAAAGTGTTTAATGAATTGTTAAATAGAATACAAATTCGATGTATTGTGTCTTGAAGAAAATGGTAATTATCATTAATTGATTGTTTAAATGTGTAAAGTAGTTTACCAAAGGAAACATGACTATGAAACTATTTGATTTGATCAAAGTGTTTCATCAACAAAGGGTACAAGTATAAAAGAGAATCTAATTACAATGATTTGATCAATTAGTAATGAAATTCAAATTTATAAGAATGGCATAAAGTAAATTGTGGAATGCAAAGCGTTCTGAAGCGTCAGAATGCAAAGCATCATAATGTGATATTAGATATCAAAGGGGTTAAATAGAAGGAACCAAATAAATCGTTGTAGTGTAGATGTAGAGACCATTAGTTAAATAGTTAGCACTCAATTAGAATTTGTAGTGATCCATTTGAATTTGTGAAAGTTTTGGGGTCATTCAATATAACCAAAACAATAGCGAATAAGTCCTTGTAGCGTATCCATTGGAAACTTTGAATACAAAACCCATAGCAGAAACCAAAAGGAAAGCAAGATTCGTATTGCTTGGATTTTGGTACATTCTTGAGAAAGCTCACTTTTAGTGATGTTTCTCGATTATGGAGCAAATGGAAGATAGCGAAAAACACGATGAGGATTCAAAACCCTGCATCAGAGTGTTGAGAAGCGCAATGGACAACGTTCCTAAACGATTCTCTTCATAGAAGGAAAGAATCAATGATTTTGATCATTGTGTTTTCTCCACTAGTGTTTTCACTACATGAAGTAGGATTCAAAATGTAATCCATATCTTGTATGAAGACATTTGTGAATCATTTGTCATGATTATTGGAATGTGACATACCTACGAACTACTAAGGAAATAATGGTAAACTAAAATTATAAGAAATCCTAATAGCAAAATTCCCTTGAGATTAGAAAGCAATTAGTTGCTGAATCTCACAAGTAAAAGGAGTTTCTTGGAATTTTCCCAAATGACTGCAAAGCCATAGTAGGAAAAGGGGTGAATGACAAAAGCACAATTTTTCAAGTATTGAACAAATTCAAATGAATTTGATTCATATGTGCTAAATGTCTACTGGATTTAAAACTAGTAAAGTACTAGTATCTCATAGTAAATCTCCAAGTTTGATATTTGATCAAAGGATTTTGAAGTTATTCAAAATGTAAGGAGATATGCAATTTGCATAAAATTGAGTGGGAGCTATGAAAGTCTTCCTAAAACAATATGTGATTGACATATTTTAAGTGGGAGCAATATAAGACTCAAATTCAAATATGTAGGAACATATTTTGAGTGGGAGCTTATAGGAGTAATTCTTAAGTATGTTAAGGATGAAAGCGCAAATACTTATGAATAATGTTTTATAAGATGTAGAAGTTGATAATAAGTGTATTATGATATTGTGTAGTATTCCTTAAGGGATTCTAAAAAGGGTTTCGGAATAGAAGTTAATTAAGGAACTGGTCCTTAATGACTCAAATTAGGAATAGTATTAAGTTGAACATTAATGGTTGAAAGAAAGAAAAGGATGATCATCATCCACTATGTTAAGACATAGGTTCTATCTTAGTAAACCATGATGATAACTTAACATAATATATGATCCAATAAAGAACGTTTAAAAGTGATTAAATTCGAATCACAGAATGTTGAGCTAAGTTTGTCCGCAGTGTCTAGTAGAGAACTGTGGACATATTTTCCAAATCCATAAAGGATAACATATCTTAAAGCATAAAGAATTATGTTATAAGGGAATATGTTGGAAACTCCCGTAATACTGATTAAAGTACAGTAGGAAGCAAGGTGAACAAAAACATCGAAAGTTGCACAGAGTGCACTAGTGTTTCGATGAATACATTTATAATAATAGATAAGGGTACCATCTAAAGTGTTGTATAATGTTATGGCGGGGCTAGTTCGCTTTTAACATAGAATGATGTGTCCCAGGGCACAGTGCCCATGAGAAAGCCCTCGAGGTTGATCTAATGTCACTGTAGGCTCCTGGAATCAGGCCTCGTTCTGCTGCCATGGCGACGATGCATACACACAGACGCTATCATGTGATGATAGAGTATTAATGTCAATCAAGGTGACATTAGTAAGTTGCAAAGGATTTGTGACTGTAAAGTACAGACCCAAGACTCAACCTCTTCCATGCGCAAGCATGTTTAGGGTACCCGATATATGGTGCCAAAGATTGAGAACAAATGCAGCTAGTGTATTTGTACTCTAGTGCAAGTGGGAGACTGTTGGAAATATGCCCTAGAGACAAATAGTAGTAAGGACTATTATCATATTTCATATAGTTTATGATTAAGTTTTGTATCATGCTATAACTATATTGAGTGAAACATCAATACACGTGTGATATACAAACAACCAGGGGTTCCCAGTGAAACTCTAGTCATTGGTTCATTGGTCAACAAATGATCATGTTTCCTGATCATGTGGCATTTATGCCAGTTGGAAATGGAGTCATCTCATTCCGAGAATGAGATGATGAAACAATACCCAACCTAAACATCATGACCCAATCATGTCACGAAGTTCAAGTTACGATGATTAGAAATGGATCCTCATAGACTATTCCTTAGACCGTGAGGCTATATCAATCAATGTCTCCCGAGAGTGCTTAGATAGCATCAAACGCCATCTGGTAATAGGGTGGTCATAAAGGTGTGGTCATGTACTCGAAGGAAACTGTAGAGGCAATATATGTCAAGAGCGGGATTTGTCTGTCCATGTGACGGGAAGATAATCAAGGGCCCACTCGGAGAAGTTATATCCAATAGCTGCGCAGCATGTGATTTGATCACGGGGATATCACTTGTCGGAACAAGTCAAGTAGCATTGTACAGTAACGAGATTGAACATGACATCGTGATGTAATTGATCAGATCTCGAGCAATGCATGTATCAAGTGACAAAGGGAATAAGACACGACTATCCCGGCTCAAACGACGAAAGATCTTCGTGGAACGCATAGGGGTCACATGGCCATCCAGGTCCCTCTGTCGATCATTGGTGTGGGAGTGTTCCGACCATGTCTAGAGTGTTCCTGAACCGCGGGGTATCACGCTTAAGGGCTTGATGATGCTTAGAGAGCGTTGATAGGATCGGTGGAATCGCCGAAGAATAGTAGAGAGAAAACCGGAAGGGTTTCGGTAAGTCCAGAGGATGTCCGGAGTGGAGGTGGAAGGTGTTCCATGGCCACAAAGGTTGAATAATATGCTAATGAATGTTAAATGTTGATTTAATCATTTATTCATATTTATTTAATAAAAAGAAAAATCAATTTAATGGTCAAAGGCTTAATAGGCCAATTTCCTGAGGGAGAGGGCCCATTAGGCAAAGGAGAGAGGGAGAAGGGGCAAGGGGGCTGGCCGACTGGGCCTAGCCCCCCGCATGGGGCCCTCTAGGGGCTGGCCGGTGGCCTCCCCACCCCCTCCTCTCCTTTAGTCCCACCCCGGGACTTTGAGGGAGGGTGTACCCCCTCCTCCCCCTATATATAGTGGGGTATTTGGCCAAGATAAACACACCAATAATCAATAAAGGTCTCCCCACTTTTGGGAGGACCTCTAGGCTATATTTACTCTCTCCCCCTTGATGTCTACGCACTTCTATTCTTGTAGACAGTTGTTGGGCCTCCAAGTGCAGAGGTTTGTAGAACAGCAGCAAGTTTTTCTTAAGTGGATCACCCAAGGTTTATCGAACTCACGGAGGAAGTGGTCAAAGGTATCCCCTCTCGAGTAACCCTGCAATCAAGATACAAGAAGTCTCTTGTGTCCCCAACACACCCAATACACTTGTCAGGTGTATAGGTGCACTAGTTCGGATAAGAGATAGTGAAACACAAGTGGTATAGATAATTATAAGTGGTAACAGTGATAGAAAATAGCTTGATGGCGTCGAAAAGACTAAAGTAAAACTGAAATAAAGATAGAAGCAAGCAAACATGTAATAGATCTAATAGAAAATGGTGTTTCAGTGCTTAGAAACAAGGCCTAGGGATCATACTTTCACTAGTGAACACTCTCATATAAATATATTATCTTTATGATACTACTCTTAACTACTCTCCGGTTGGACACTCTAATCGATGGTAGGGCTATAACAGCACACCTCAAAGTTTGCTTTCCACATCTAGATAACCCCAAACTGTCACCTTGAGCACTAGATGGTTCAAACAAACACCACAATTTCATAAAGACATCCAACTCCAAATATAACTCATAACAAGTATTTGTAATCTCTAGCCTAAGTGCCACCATGGTGTGCACACTGTCAACTTCACACACATGGGGAGAGCAGAGATCTATTAAAGCACTTGAGTAGCAAGGTAGATCTACTTGATTACAAAGCTCACGATCACAATATGATCATGCATAGAGAGTGAGATGAACACATAGCTACCGGTAGAACCCTTAGCCTTGAGAGAGAACTACTCCCTCCTCATCACGGGAATCAGCAATGGTGATGGAGATGGTGGTGGAGATCGATGGAGATGGCTCCGGGGGCACTTCCCTGTCCCGGCAGGGTGCCGGAACAGAGACTTTATGTCCCCCGAATCTCCTCTTCGGTGGCGGTGGCGCTGTAGAACTTTTCGTGGCTGGAGGCTTGATGATTTAGGGTTTCTGCATTGGGGGAGATATATAGGCGAAAGAGGCAAGGTCGATAGCCGGCCAGAGGGTCCACACCATGCCCTAGCGCAGCCTAGGTGGACCCGCGCTCAGGGGTGGTGTGGCCACCCTGTGGCCCCTCTCCGTCTCGTATTCTGGCTCCTTGAGTCTCCGGGAAAAATAGGCATATTGGCTTTTGTCCGTTCCAATTCCGAGAATATTCATTTTCTGACTTTCTGGAACCAAAAACAGCAGAAAACAGACAACTGGCATTATGGCTCTTGTTAATAGGTTAGTCCTAGAAAGTGTATGAAAAGTAGTCCAAAGTTGGAACAAAACATAAGAAAGTAGATAAAACCAAGCATGGAACATCAAAAATTATAGATACATTTGCAATGTATCAACATCCCCAAGCTTAACTCCTGCTCGTCCTCGAGTAGGTAAGTGATAAAAAGAAAGAATAATTTTTGAGGTGACATGCACCATCATAAACTTGATCAAAGTATTTGTAAAACATTGATAGTTGGGATCATAGTACTTCAACATAGCATGAAAGATAAAGTTCTAGTAATAAGACATAGCAACTATGTTGCAACATGAAAAGGCACAAACAAAAGATTCATGAATAATAATGCTTTGCAAGACATTTATTTGTTTCACATAAAGAAAACATAGCATAGTGGCATTCAGCTTGTCCCTCATAGAGCAGCAAATATAAATGCATAGGACACCTTCAAAGTTCATAAGAGTGACTAGATACAAATAGTTTAAAACAAGCAATATAAAAGTTATGCACCAATCAATGATGACCCACAAGTATAGGGGTTGTATCGTAGTATTTTCGAGGGAAGTGAAACAAATTTATTGATTCGACACAAGGGGAGCCAAAGAATATTTATAAGCCTTAACAACTGAGTTGTCAATTCAGCTGCACCTGGAAACAATCTTTCTCATAGCAGTTTATCAGTAGCAACAATTTTGTAATAGGAATAGAAAAGTAATAGGAGTAGTAAAGTAAAGACAGTAGTGACAATAGCAGTAAACAGTAGGATTCGAGTGCGGTAGGCATAGGGATGGATGGACGGGAGTTGCATGGACAAGACAATTCACATAGCAATCAGAACATAGGGCAATTGCAGATAAATAATATAAAGCATCCAAGTACTAGATAATCCTAGGCATGTGTTCCATACATAGTCATACGTGCTCGCAATGAGAAATTGTACAACATCTTTTATCCTGCCATCCCGTTTGCAGCGGGGCCTCAAGGGAACTACTGGCAATTAAGGTGCTCCTTTTAATAGAGCACCGGAGAAAAGCATTAACACTCCGTGAACACATGTGATCCTCACATCAAAGACATTCCCTCCGGTTATCCCGATTTCTGTCACTTCGGGGCCATTGGTTCCGGACAACAACGTGTGTATACAACTTGCAGGTAAGACCAAAAACAATACTATCATAATGTATCAATAACATGTTCAGATCTAAAATCATGGCACTCGGGCCCTAATGACAAGCATTAAGCATAACAAGTCGCAACAAAGTCATAAAGCACTAATAAAAGATACTAGGCACCATGCCCTAACAATCTGATGCCATTACATGAACGATCTCATCCAATCCCTACCATCCCCATAGCCTACAGCGGGGGATTACTCACTCATAGATGGGGGAAACATGGATGGTCGATGGAGAAGAGATGGTGATGATGATGGGGATGATCTCTCCAATTCCCCGTCCCGGCAGGGTGCCAGAACGGAGTTTCTGGTGCTGTTTCGTGGAATCTGGTGGTGGCGACGGAGCGGAACTCCTTCTGGAAAAACGTCGAACCCCCCGGAGTTTTTAGGTCAGAAGGCAACTTATAGGCGAAGAGGGAGACCGAGGGGGAGTCTGGGGCGGCCAGACCACCCCCTGGCACGGCCTGGGCATGCCCGCGCGGCCAGGTGGTATGGCGTGGGCCCAGCCCCCCCTCCATCTCGTATTCTGGCTCCTAGAGTCTTCTGGTGAAATAGGATTTTTGGCATATTTTCCGGGATTTTTTCTGATAGTTGATTTTCTGCACAAAAAGTAGACACCAAGGTAATTCTGCTGAAAACAGCGTCAGTCCGTGTTAGTTGCATCCAAATCACACAAGTTTAGAGGAGAAACAATAGCAAAAGTGTTCAGGAAAGTAGATACGTTTTGGACGTATCAACTCCCCCCAAGCTTAGCTTATTGCTTGTCCTCAAGCAATTCAGTTGAAAACTGAGTGCGATAAAAGAACTTTCACGAACACATTTGCTTCATATGATGTATATATTCTCAGCATGTGATCAACTACTTAGACAATTCATAATAAGGAGTATGCAACTAAGTTTACTTAATAGGCATTGCAAGCTATGAAGAGATTCCAACTCAAAAATAATAAGTAGCAAGAAACATAAACATCAGCAACACTACAATGCTCATAACAAGGTATGATAGAGTGGTATCTCGCTTGCTTTTAATTAATGCCAAGGCACCTCTGAAGTTCAAGTGAAGACTAGAAGTAAAGATATCAAAGATACAAGCATCAAAGTCATAACACAATTAGTTCAAGTTTTGAGACAAGCACATTATACTAAGAATGACAACTATGCTCTCAAGAAGGTGCTCAAAGAATGTGTGGAGACTCAACAAGGAAATGAAAAAGGTTTTGAATAGTTTGAAAGGCTTCCAAATGATGAAAGTATGGTACTCGTTAGCTTTGAGCTCTCATTGCCCCTATCATAAGCATCTTTAAATGGTTAAGGTTAAAGTGACACAACTAAGAGGATATGCTTGACAAGTTATAAATCGAAGTCTCATGCCCCTTACTTACGAAGACCAATCCTCGTGCTACTCAACTTCAGTCACGAGTAAGCTCTTGTCATTGTAAGTATATACGTATCATAGAGAACCGCCAACGGGGTGCCCCTTGTACATGATACAGGAGCTCTCCCGTAATCAAACTGACAAGGCAAGCAGACAATGAGCATCTCAGCGATCTTTTTATTTACTATGTGCATAGATTTTTATTGAGGATGCTTCATAGAATGCTCATTATGGTGATGCTGCAAGTTTCCACCATGATTAGGCATGGCTTAGGCTAGCGGCCCAGGCGTTTCTCTAACATACATACAAACTCCATGATCTTACAAGTTCCACTTTTATTCCACACCACCGGGATCCATAAGCAAAAGAACATGATATCAACGAGGTACTAAGTACCAGTGCAATGTTGAAAGCGTTCCCCATGATACATGTTCTGCTAACTTTAACTCATAAAGCGCAAGCATATACGCAACAAAGAAGGACCCAATGGTTCAGGTTTATTAAGTGCAAGAAAATATTTTTGGTGTTTTCGATTTTTTAAAGCAAGAACCAAAGAGGAAAAACAAGCAAAGCAAAATCTTTTTGGGGTTTTCGAATAGTTCAAACAAAGCAAAAAGGGAAAAACAAACCAAGGCAAAACGAAGAAGAAGCAAACCAAAGAGAAACAATAGAAATATTTTTGGTCTTTTTGTGTTTTAGAAAGCAAAAGCAAAAAAAGAACAAAAACTAAAAAGAAAACAAAACATGAATATACAAAGTACCGACGCAACATGATGAGGAGATGAGTGCGATGTCGGCGTACCTCCCCCCAAGCTTAGGCTTTTGGCCTAAGTGGGTATCAATCCCAAGCCGGCCAGGATGAAGTGTCATCGTGGTATGATGAGGAGGTACCCTTGTCCTGGTGCAAGCTCGAGTACGTCCCTCTGTAGTGCGTGGAGTAATCATAGGAGGGTACATCCTCCTGATGTTGCTCGTGGAAACCCAGCAAGCGGAGCTGCTCGTCCACCTCCTCCTTGGAGCGCGACCACAGTCTCATGTGAACACTAAACAAAGAATACTACGGCAGAGGGATATCCCTCTCATCCCCGTCAGTAAATAGAATCCTATATACTAGACTGTCCAAATCAGAATCAGCAGTGACAAAGTGATGAGTTTTCATAGCAACAAGGTCAAGCCTTTGTGGTGCCAATACAGTATCATTAGGGTCCACTGATAGTCCTAATGCATTGACCATACGCGAGGCAATGATGCCCCCATAGATAGGCCCCCTAGCAGCTAGGTGGCGAGCAATAAGCGAGCCAAGATTGTACCGAGTATCATTGTTAAGCACAGCAGCAAGGAAAGTTAAATGATAGTTGGAGATATTACTTGTGTTCTCCCTACCAAGTACGCTAGTAGCAAGATAATATGCAAAGTATCTAAGAGTAGGGAGTTGGATATTTCTTATCTTCCCGCGCTGCACCACGCGGTCATCATCATTGGTCACTCCTTGGTAAAGTTCCAGCAAATCAGCGGGTCGCCGTTGAATATTCTTCATGGTCCCTGTCATGCTTACACCTACAACACTACAAAATCTTTCCAAAGACATGGTGAAGGGTAGGTTATAAATTTTGAAAGAGACAGTTGACTGGTATGGGGTGTTAGTAAACGCGAAACTCTCAACAAAGGTTTTGGTGAGCACAGCGTATTGCTCACTCTCATCTTGCATATATGAGGTCAAACCAACCCTCTCAATCAGTACCAAGAAATCATCAAGAATCCCTGTATCTTGCAAGAAAGTAAAACAAGGAAAAGTAGATGGGTGAGCATCCCCATCGTCCCTTTCATTACCAATACGAGTTGCAATGAGATCCTCGTTGTATGATGGCCTAAACTGAGAGGCTGATCTCGAGGGCCTTGACCTCCTAGGTGCATCCCTCTCAAATATCTCTCCAAAGGTATGGTTGTTCATGCTTGGTATTCTAAAATTTAAACCCCTATTAAACAAATGATTGCAAAGTGAATATAATGAAGGATACTACTCAAAGGGACTTGTAGGAGGCCTAAGCATGCATCAAAACTATATCTCTAAGCATCAAACAAGCTTACAAGCTCTCATAACATGTCACCTACAGCAGCAAAATACTCAAGATATAATCCACTAAACACAAATCTACTTGGACAAGGAGAGGAGTCACATACCAGAGAACAAGTGCTCCAAATTTCAGCAAGAAAGATGGGCTGAGCAAAGATATCGAAAAAATTGAGAGCAAGCACAGCAAGAATGCGATTTTGAGCAATGAACTGGAGCTTACTCGGGAGAGAGAAGAAAGTGGCAAGTGAGAGAGTTAGTGGAGGGCCAGGGGTGGCCCACACCATGGCATGGCGCCACCCAGGGCAGGCCGCACCACCAGGTGGTGTGCCTGCCTGGTGGGTCCCCTGGTACCTCCTAGGCACTCCTCTGCCCCTTTTTTCATGTAAAAATTTAATATGAATTTTCTGAAATTTTTCGAGACACTTTATTTTTGGGCACTTTTCAGGTAAAGAAGAATGATTTTCTGACAAACAGATTTTTTTTTTTGAATGATGCAAGGACAAAACAAAGCTAGAACTAAAAAAGTTCTAAGACACTCTAACATGCAAGCAACTAACACAGAAAGGATAACTAAACGAAAGCAAAAACTAAAATGGATAGAATAGAAGTAAACAGAGATAATCATGGTGAAAACATTGTTTTGTTCAATGAAATCCTTTTGTTAACAAGGTTGATCAGGTCTTGTTACCAAAACAATTTCATATGAGACAAAACTTTGTATTCCACTAATGATTATGTTACCTCAACCTTGATAGCAATGGTCCCAATCATAATAGTTTCAAATTTTTCTCTTGGTATGGGACAATATATTTCTCCAACTTGAATGCCCTCAACATGTTCAATTGAATTCAAACCATAAGTCCTTTCAATCTTCTTGGGGAAATAGACAGTATGTTCCTTGTCATTAACATTAAAAGTCACCTTTCCTTGATTACAATTAATAACAGCTCTTCCAGTATTAAGAAAAGGTCTCCCAAGAATAATGGACATATTATCATCTTCAGGCATTTCAAGCACAACAAAATCAGTTAATATCAAGCAATTATGAGCCACCTGAATAGGTACATCCTCACATATACCAACAGGAATAGTGGTAGATTTATCAGCCATTTGCAGATATATCAGTTGGTATCAGTTTTTCAAGTTGAAGTCTCTTATAGAGATAAAAAGGCATAACACTAACTCCAGCTCCCAAATCACACAAAGCAATTCTAACATAACTATTCTTAATAGAGCAAGGGATAGTTGGAATCCCTGGGTCTCCAAGTTTCTTTGGAACCTTACCAATGAAGGAATAATTAGCAAGCAAAGTAGAAATTTCTTCATTAGGGATCTTCCTTTTATTTGAGACAATATCCTTCATATACTTTGAGTAAGGAGGCAATTTAATAGCGTCAGTCAAAGGAATTTGCAGGAATAAAGGTTTCATCCACTCACAAAACTTATTATAGTGTTCATCTTCCTTTGACTTGTGTTTCTTATCAGGGAAAGGCATAGGTTTTTGGACCCAAGGCTCTCTTTCACTACCATGTTTCTTAGCAACAAAATCTTCTTTAGTGTATTTAGTGTTCTTAGTGTGCTTTTAAGGTTCTTCTTCAACTTTTTATTCAATTGGAGCTTCATTTCCTTCATTACCACTTTCAGGTTCAGCATTAGAGATAGATATACTATTAGGATCTATAGCAGGTTCAGAGGGTTCTACAACAGTTTTATGTTTCTTTTTCCTTTTCTTACGAGTAGAACCACTATTTTCAGCTTATTGAGAATCCTGCTCAATTCTTTTGGGATGCCCCTCAGGATATAGAGGATCCTAGGTAGCAGCTCCACTTCTAGTTCTAATTTCATAAGCATGTTTTTCTTTAGCAGCATTAACTAGCAAGTCTTTTTGCACTTTAACGAGTTGATCTATTTGAGTTTGAACCATTTGAAAGTGTTTAACAATCATTTTAACATCATTAGAGGTTCTTTCCACAATATCTTTCAACTCAACAATAGCTCTAGTGTTTTCCATTAGATGATTTTGCACCCTTTTATTAAAATTATCTTGCTTAACAATAAAGATATCGAATTATTCTAAGCATTGATCAGGAGGTTTAGAGTAAGGGATATCACCTTCATCAAAGTGTTAGAGAGAGTGTACCTCAATAGTGGATGAGTAAGGGATAGGCTTACATAATTCTTCAATAGGAGGTAAATTCTTGACATCTGCAGTTTTAATTCCCTTCTCCTTAAGACATTTCTTAGCTTCCTTCATCACTTCATCATTTAATTCAATAACTCCCCTCTTCTTTGATGTTGGGATAGACACCGGAATAGTTGGTCCAGGTATAATTACTTCAGGTATAGCTGGTTTAGGAGGAGTCCAATCCTCATAGTTCTTGCTTATTTTAGCCATTAATTCTTCAGCTTCCTTGGGAGTCCTATTCCTGAAAACACAATCAGCACAACTATCTAGGTATGTCCTAGATTCTTCAGCTGGTCCATTATAAAATATATCAAGAAGCTCAATATTAGGTAATGGACTTCCATCATGTGCATGAATCAGAGCACAAAACCTTGCCCATGATTCAGGCAATATCTCTTTTTCTCCCTGTTTAAAATCAAAAAGTTCCTGCAAAACAGCATGTCTAGCACTAGGAGGAAAATATTTTTGTAGGAAAGTACTAATCAAGCAATCAGGGATTTCAATAGATCCAGGAGGTAAATTACTAAACCAAGTTTTAGCTTCTCCTTTCAGTGAAAAGGGGGAAATCTTAGCAACAAAGTAAGTACGCATCTTAATATCATCAGAAAACAAGCCACTCATGGTAGAAAGTTCATTCATGTGTGCTACCGCACTTTCATTCTTAGTCCCACAAAAAGGTTCTTTCTCAACAATAGCTATGTAAGATAGATCAAGAGAGAAATCATAATCTTTATCTTTAATATTTATGGGAGAAGCAGCAAACTTAGCAATAGGAGACAATTTGGGTCTAATAGTACGCCTCTCAAGGAGACTCTTAGCAGCACTCCTATCATGGGTGTTTTTACATTCTTTAATAAATTCATCGGTAATCTCAACATAACCATCTTCAATATCATAACTTTCACTAGACTCAGTTGAACTAACAGGTGTGGTAGTGTCTTCATTAGGAGTTTCAATATTTCCAGCTATAGTTCTAGCAATCGTAGCATCTAGGAAAGGACCTAATGAACCACTCTTATCAAGCACAATAGAAGCAGCATCATAAACATTAGAAGTTTTAGATTCATCAGTAGTAGCAGTGTGTGTAGCATGTGTATGTGGTGGTGTAACGAACTTACTCATAACAGATGGTGAATCAAGAGCAATAGAGGTGTTCAGAACCGTACCTCTTCTTGTAGTGGATGGTAAAATATGAACCTTGCCATCACGAGACTTACCCATGATGGATGGATAGCAGCGAACAATAGAGAATCCAAGTGAACTTGATAAATAAAGCTATGCTCCCCGGCAATGGCGCCAGAAAATAGTCTTGATGACTCACAAGTATAGGGGGTGTATCGCAGTATTTTCGAGGGAAGTGAAACCCAATTTATTGATTCGACACAAGGGGAGCCAAAAAATATTTATAAGCCTTAACAACTGAGTTGTCAATTCAGCTGCACCTGGAAACAATCTTGCTCACAGCAGTTTATCAGTAGCAACAGTTTTGTAGTAGGAATAGTAAAGTAACAACAGTAGTAAAGTAAAGACAGTACTGACAATAGCAGTAAACAGTAGGATTCGATGGACGGGCGTTGCATGGACAAGACAATTCACATAGCAATCAGAACATAGGGCAATTGCAGATAAATAAGATAAGGCATCCAAGTACTAGATAATCCTAGGCATGTGTTCCATATATAGTCATACGTGCTCGCAATGAAAACTTGCACAACATCTTTTGTCCTACCAGCCTGTTTGCGGCGAGGCCTCAAGGGAACTACTGGCAATTAAGGTGCTCCTTTTAATAGAGCACCGGAGCAAAGCATTAACACTCCATGAACACATGTGATCCTCACATCAAAGCCATTCCCTCCGGTTATCCCGATTTCTGTCACTTCGGGGCCATTAGTTCCGGACAACAATGTGTGTATACAACTTGCAGGTAAGACCAAAAACAATACTATCATAATGAATTAATAACATGTTCAGATCTGAAATCATGGCACTCGGGCCCTAGTGACAAGCATTAAGCATAACAAGTCGCAACAAAGTCATAAAGCATTAATAAACGATACTAGGCACCATGCCCTAACAATCTGATGCCATTACATGAATGATCTCATCCAATCCCTACCATCCACATAGCCTACAGCGGGGGATTACTCACTCATAGATGGGGGAAACATGGATGGTCAATGGAGAAGCGATCGTGATGATGATGGCGATGATCTCCTCCAATTCCCCGTCCCGGCAGGGTTCCAGAACGGAGTTTCTGGTGCTATTTTGTGGAATTCGGTGGTGGCGGCGGAGTGGAACTCCTTCTGGAAAAATGTCGACCCCCCCGGAGTTTTTAGGTCAGAAGGCAACTTATAGGCGAAGAGGGAGACTGAGGGGGAGTCTAGGGCGGCCAGACCACCCCCGGGCGCGGCCTGGGCATGCCTGCATGGCCAGGTGGTGTGGCCTGGGCCCAGCCCCCCTCCGTCTCGTATTCTGGCTCCTGGAGTCTTCTAGTAAAATAGGATTTTTGGCATATTTTCCGGGATTTTTCCTGATAGTTGATTTTCTGCACAAAAAGTAGACACCAAGGCAATTCTGCTGAAAATTGCGCCAGTCCATGTTAGTTGCATCCAAATCACACAAGTTTAGAGGAGAAACAATAGCAATTGTGTTCGGGAAAGTAGATATGTTTTGGACATATCAATCAATAAGCCTTGGGACAATGCACATAGAACTAAGAATGGCCACTATGCTCTCAAAGTAGGTGCATAAAGATAGAAGGTGGAGACTCAACATAAAAAGTAAAAGAAAGGCCTTCATAGAAGGAAGTAGAGATTCAAGTTTCATAAAGAGCTTCCAAAAATTATGGTACTTGTTAGCTTTCAGCTCTCATTGCCCCTATCATAAGCATCTTTAAGGTGATTAAGGTTAAAGTGACACAACTAAGAGGATATGCTTGACAAGTTATAAGCTGAAATCTCATGCCCCTTACTTACGAAGACCGAACCTCATGCTACTCAACTTTAGTCACAAGTAAGCTCTTGTCATTGTAAGTACATATGTATCATAAAGAACCGCCTACGGGGTACCCCTTGCACATGATACAGGAGATATCCCATAATCAAAATGACAAGGCAAGCAGACAATGAGCATCTCAGTGATCTTTTTATTTGCTATTTGCATAGGTTTTTATTGAGGATGCTTCATAGAATGCTCATTATGGTGATGCTGCAAGTTTCCACCATGATTAGGCATGGCTTAGGCTAGCGGCCCAGGCGTTTCTCTAACACATATACAAAATCCATGATCTTACAAGTTCCACTTTTATTTCACACCGCCGGGATCCATAAGCAAAAGAACATAATATCAACGGGGTACAAAGTACACATGCAATGTTGAAAGCGTTCCCCATGATACATGGTTCTGCTAATTTCAAATTATAAAGTGCAAGCTTATACGCAACAAAGAAGGACCCAATGGTTCAAGTTTATTAAATGCAAGAAAAGTAAAGTGTGCCATCAAGTTCGTGAGAGATTTAATCACTAATTTTCACATAAAAAATTAATTTGGAAGGTATACAAAAGCATGAATATACTTGGAATATCAATTGCTAATAGGTAGGTATGGTGGACTCTTTGGAATAACTTGGTTTAAGGAGTTGGATGCATGAGTGAAACTCATACTTGGTTACGGAGGCTAGCAAAAGACTGGGAGCGACAAACTAAGAGAGCAATAATGGCCATAATCATGCAGAGCGACAAAACATCATTGATCAAAGCATAAAGTGATATTACAAGTTGAAAACTAAAGGATCATCAAGGCTATGGTGACTTTGGATAGTCATAACATGGTGTGAGCATGTGCCAAGTCAACCCAAATAAAGCATCAAAGAAGAATAGCACAATACTATGCCTTAATATGCTAAAACAACGCATGATTCATCCAAAGCACATTAAGCAATCTCAATTGTTTATAACATGTCATGCTACAGCAAAGAATACTAAGCATAAAGCCAAAACAATATCAAGCATGGCATGACGAAGCATAGGCAACAGTCAAAAACAAGCTCTCTTTACCACTCAAGCATGAACTTTCCTACTCTTTTCCAATCCAAACCAAACTATTTGAAAACCAATGTATGAAAGAGGGGGTCCAACCAATTTATTCAAGCAAACTAATCAAACCAAGAAAACAAAAAACCAAAACGAAAACGAAAAAGAAGACGCTCCAAGAACAAGACAATTGTGCATGAAACAATAAAAATGAAGTGTTTGGAAGAAACCTGGGATTTTTATTGATGAAGAGGGGGATGCCTTGGGCATCCCCAAGATTTGACGCTTGTACTTCATGGATATTTCTTGGGGTGACATGCGTGGCATCCCCAAGCTTGAGATTTAGTCCATCCTTCATCTTATTACTCATTCCTTCCATACACCTGGAATTTTTCCTTCATACAGAACTTCACATAATCTTTATTAGCAACATTAGTGCACTCAAGATAATAAGTCTTTAGGTTCAGTTCTAACACCAATAAAACTTCCAATAAAAGACAACCTACTGTAGCACTTCCCTCAAAAATCTCAATTCCCTAAAAGAACTCAAAAAGGAACCAACAAGAAGCAAATGCAAATAATGGCAGAAATCTGTCAAAACAGACCAAGAGGTAAAGACGAATTTTTTCGAAGACCTTCTGTTGCTCAAATCGAAAAATGTTGAACTAACGAAAGTTAGATAACAACCTGGGTCACAAGCACAAACATTTACGCCTCAAAAGGACGTACAGATATTTTACACGAATTTTTATGGTGAAGCACAGAAAACTGTTTCGGGACAGCAACTTTCCCAAGCATTACTTCTTTTTCATTAGAGGTTACTCTTGACACAAAAGGCAAATAAAAAGGATAATGAGCGGTTATTACAGAAGTAATAACTTCCAAGACTCATCTAAAACTTTTGGGTTATCTCCCAATAAGTACTTTTCTTTAATGCCTTTAAGTTAGGCTTGATAGTTTGAGAAGATGCTCACATAAGAGATATGAATTGAAGTAAAAGAGAGCATCAAGAAGCAAATTCAAAGCACATTTAAGTCTAACCCACTTCCTATGCATAGGAATCTTGTAAAGAAATAAGTCATTAAAGCACAAAGCAACAAGCATAGGAAAGCAAAACAAGTGTAACTTCAAGACTTTCAACATAAAGAGGGGAAACTTAATAATGTTGAGATACATAGAACTATGTTTCCCTCTCTCATAATAACTTTCAAAAGCATCATGAATAAAATTAACAATATAACTATCACATAAAACATTCTTATCATGAGCCACATGCTTAAAAGGATTAATACTCTCCACACAAACATAGTCATTCTTATTAATCGTAGTGGGAGCAAATTCAACAAAATAGCTATCATTATTATCCTCATCACCATAATCATCAAATATAGGAGGCATATTGTAATCATAATTAATTTTCTCCTCAATAGTAGGTGGAATGAAAATATCATATTCATCATTGTAATCATCATATATTGGAGGCATAGTATCATCAAAGTAAATTTTCTCCTCTAAAGATGGGGGACTAAAAAGATCATTTTCATCAAAACTAGCTTCCCCAAACTTAGACTTTTCCATAGCATTAGCAATAATGGTGTCCAAAGAATCCATACTAACAACATTGCTATTAGCATGCAAATAAAGTTCCATAGGTTTTTTAATTTTCTCTTCAAACACTTCATGTCCTGACTCAAGATAAATACTATAAAGCTCTCTAATTTTTTTGTTGTTTTCCATTAAGCCTAACTAGTGAAAACAAGAAACAAAAAGACAAAATTGCGGAATCTAAAGTAAATAACTTCTAGCACTCACACTAGAGGATGTGAGTACCTTTTACCTTACCTCCCCGGCAACGGCGCCAGAAAATAGCTTGATGTCTACGCACTTCTATTCTTGTAGACAGTTGTTGGGCCTCCAAGTGCAGAGGTTTGTAGAACAGCAGCAAGTTTTCCCTTAAGTGGATCACCCAAGGTTTATCAAACTCAGGGAGGAAGTGGTCAAAGGTATCTCCTCTCAAGCAACCCTGCAATCAAGATACAAGAAGTCTCTTGTGTCCCCAACACACCCAATACACTTGGCAGGTGTATAGGTGCACTAGTTCGGCGAAGAGATAGTGAAATACAACTGGTATAGATAATTATAAGTGGTAACGGTGATAGAAAATAGTTTGATGGCGTGGAAAAGACTAAAGTAAAACTGAAATAAAGATAGAAGCAAGCAAACATGTAATAGATCTAATAGGAAACAGTGTTTCAGTGCTTAGAAACAAGTCCTAGGGATCATACTTTCACTAGTGAACACTCTCATATAAATATATTCTCTTTATGATACTACTCTTAACTACTCTCCGGTTGGACATTCTAATCGATGGTAGGGCTATAACAGCACACCTCAAAGTTTGCTTTCCACATCTAGATAACCCCACACTGTCATCTTGAGCACTAGATGGTTCAAACAAACACCACAATTTCATAAACACATCCAACTCCAAATATAACTCATAACAAGTATTTGTAAACTCTAGCCTAAGTGCCACCATGGTGTGCACACTGTCAACTTCACACACATGGGGAGAGCAGAGATCTATTAAAGCACTTGAGTAGCAAGGTAGATCTACTTGATTACAAAGCTCATGATCACAATATGATCATGCATAGAGAGAGAGATGAACACATAGCTACCGGTAGAACCCTTAGCCTCGAGAAGGAACTACTCCCTCCTCATCACGGGAATCAGCAATGGTGATGGAGATGGTGGTGGAGATCGATGGAGATGGCTCCGGGGGCACTTCCCTGTCCCGGCAGGGTGCCGGAACAGAGACTTTCTGTCCCCCGAATCTCCTCTTCGGTGGCGGCAGCGCTATGGAACTTTTCGTGGCTAGAGGCTTGACGATTTATGGTTTCTGCATCGGGGGAGATATATAGGCGAAAGAGGCAAGGTCGGTGGCCGGCCAGGGGGCCCACACCATGCCCTGGCACGGCCTAGGTGGACCCGCACCTAGGGGTGGTGTGGCCACCCTATGGCCCCTCTTCGTCTCGTATTCTGGCTCATGAGTCTTCGGGAAAAATAGGCATATTGGCTTTTGTCCCGTCCAATTCCGAGAATATTCATTTTCTAACTTTCTGGAACTAAAAATAGCAGAAAATAGGCAACTGGCACTGTGGCTCTTGTTAATAGGTTAGTCCAATAAAGTGTATGGAAAGTACTCCAAAGTTGGAACAAAACATAAGAAAGTAGATAAAACCAAGCATGGAATATCAAAAATTATAGATACATTTGCAATGTATCACCCCTCTCTCTCTCTCTCGTGACCGTGGTCCCAAGTCTGGACTGCGCGAGCGAGAGACATCTTCACCGCGGAGCGCCGTCGCGCTGCGGGATTCGGATCCGGGAGCTCTACTTCCGCAACTGCTGCTGGATCGGGGAAGCGGGAGTCATCGTCAGGCATCGGACGTGTGTAACTCCCCGCGAGGTGTCGCACTTGAGGCACTCAAGTCGTTGGAGCCAAGGAGCGCAAGGACTTCATCACGACCTTGAGGTCGGCTTCGGCTCGTCTACATCAACCACGCTCTCCTGAGCGTTGACAACGTTTTTCGGTCTTCAAGGGTAAGTTCGCGAAAAGCCCCTCCCGTTATTGTATTACTAATACATAGGTCCTGGCAGCTTCAGGGGTTCAGGGGCGTAGAGTAAAATTTATTGTTTTCATATGCGGAACCCCTACAATAATATTATCTCTTATCGGGGTTATAGTTGACATTTAGAGTCAGAGATCAAAATAATCAAACACTCATTTGAAACACAAAGGAACATCTAAAAGATTCGTGGAAACAACACCATAAGAGTTATAGCAAGTTCGAGTTTCTGGAGATTTTGATAAATCGAAATCGTGGCAAATAAACAAGTCTTTGTAGAGAATTCTTAGGAAGCTATGAATGCATCTTCCACAAAAGGGGCAAACCTGTTGTTGTCCAAAGCTGACGTGTCTTGATGAAGATACATGTGGAAGAAAGTAAAAGATCAAAAACAAGGTATTTGACCTTACCTCCGAATTTATGAGTGGCGCAGCGGAATTTGTTTCGTGAAACCAAACTCTACAAATAGGGGAGAAACCAATGATAATGATCATAAAGTTTCATCGAATACTTTTACTAAAGGAAGTAGGATTCAACTATATATTCTACAAGTTTGTAGAATTATATTATTGATTCACTTGCCATGTTTTGAACAAGACATACCTACGAATTACAAAGAAGCGTGATGGACCTAAGTACGAGAAATGAATGGTCATTGAAATCTCGTTAGTGGAATTCTCGATTTGATGATGATCAAAGAATTTTGGAATGTCCAAGATTATCGAGAGGACCTAGATTTGAGTGGGAGCAAATCAGCTTGGCTAATTCACAATATGTAGCTGACATATTTTGAGTGGGAGCTAAGTGAAATCCCTAGATCTCAAACATGAATGTCATATTTGAGTGGGAGCATGAAATCATTCTGGGATATGTGGACGACATATGTGAATGACATGATTGGTGTTAATAATATTTAAGTTAGATAAATAAGGATGAAGTTGAAGTCATTAAACAAAGAGATCTATCGAGATAGATTAGTGAGTTTAATAAACACTAAATGTTGAATGCTTCCTGGACTTAATTCTGAAAGATGTTCAGAATGTCCTAAGACAAGATTCTGAAGTAGCTCAGAATGGAACAAGGTAAGAAAGAAGTTCTTACTGTATGAAGCATTGAATTAGTATTGCAACTATGGTTGAAAGAAAGAGATGTGTTGCATCTCCTATGCCTCAGTCATAGGTTCTTCCATATAACCATGTTGTATACTCGACGTAATGTGACCTGAAGTTCTGGTTGGTAGGACAAAGTGTTAACTATAAGAACATGTCTTTAAGTGATTCCTGAGTTGATCACTGAACTAGAATTAAGTTTGTACTTAAATGGCAAGAAGCAATGTAAGTGGCATAGATGCATTTCATGCACTAGGATCTACATAGATATAGAAGTATAAAGGCTACATCTGATGTGATATATAATGTTATGGTGGGGCTAGTTCGCTTTTAATGTAGAATGATGTGTCCTAGGGCCCAGTGCCCATGAGAAAGCCCTCGAGGTTGATCTAAAGTCACTGTAAGCTCCTAGAATCCGGCCTCGTTCTGCCGCCATGACTATAGTATATACACAAAGGATAGCAAAGCGTGTTTCAAAGTTTAGATGACAACGGTGAAAACGACCATCAGCATAAACACTAGAAACAAAAGTCTCACTTTGTTGCCAAACAAATACTTCGAGCCATTATACAATAATGGTGTGAATGTCAAAATTAGGAAGACATTAATGATTTGCAAAAGACATGATGATCTAGTAAAACAGAACATGTACATGATGTTTCCCATGAGCATGCATGATCTATAAACGCATATGGTATATGGTTTATATGAGTAAAATGCGAGTTGGGTTATTTGTACTCTAGTGCAAGTGGGAGACTGAAGGAGATATGCCCTAGAGGCAAATAATAAATAGGTTTTTATTGTCATATCTCAATTAGTTTATAATAGTTTCATATTGTGATATAACTGTGCTAAGTAGAAACATTGGTACAGGTGTGGTATGAAACAATAAAGTCCCTAGTAGCCTCTATTCATACTAGTTCGTTGGTCATGAGGATAATCTGGGTTTCAAGATCATGGGCATTTATGCCAATTGACAACGGGATCATATCATTGGAGAATGATGTGATTGGACATTCCTTGAAGGATTGCAACACGATCAAGTCATATAGTTCATTGTTGCAACAGCTATACCTAGACTCCTTTTCCTTAGACCATGAGCTCATATTACTCACTATTTCCCGAGGCTGCTTAGACTGCATCAACCGTCATCTGGTAATACGGTGGCCATAAAGGTGTACGTTGGGTATTCCGAAGGAACAGTAGATGACATGTGACTGCAAGACCAGGATTTGTTCACCCACATGACGGGTAAAGATACATATGGCCGGCTTGGTGAGATTACATCCATAAATGTTGCAACATGTGACTCGGTCATGGGGATGTAATATCATAGTAACAAGAAAACATAATTTGTTGCGAACGAGATTGAATAAGGTATGGGATACCAATGATCGGATCTCGGACAAGTTGTATCGAGAAACAAAAGGATAAGGATGCTACATTTAGCGGTTCAAACGACATTGTAATCAGGAATGCATAGGGGTCACATGGATATCCCTGGTCCCTCTGTTGATCAATGATACAAATCATGTCTAGAGCATTCCCGGGCCGTGAGAGGATACACTTAAGGGTACGATGAGAGGGATCATTCGTAAGACGGAATCACAATAGAGAAAGAGAAAGCCAGAAATGTTCCGCAGAGAGATCCAAAGTTGTTCGGAGAAATAATAAAGGAAAAGACCCCGAAAAGTGTTTTCGGATAAATGGGAATTTAAATATACATTTATTATATGCTAATTATGAATTAATATATTCTAAATAATATTTAGATTAAGATTTATAAAAGCAACTTTTATATTAGGCCAAATCCCCGGAGGGAAATAGCCTAAGAGAAAATCTGCTAGAAAAAGGAAAAGGGTAAAACAACTGCCAGCCCACGTGGGTGGTGGATATTAACCGCCGCGCGCACGCAGCAGGCAGAAGAGGTCGCCCAGGCCGGCCGCAGCCAACCGCCAGCCCGCCCAGGCAGGCCGGCACTAGGCCCACCCAGGGTGGAGGCGCTGGGCGCCGGAAGCCAACGGGCCGGGGAGGCACAGCGGCCCACCCGGGTCTCACACTAGCTATCGCCGCGGGGGGCAGGTCGGCCCACCCGGCCGGCTGAGCCCCAGGCTGCTGTCTGCTATTTGCCTTTTTGCCTCTTGGGCTGGTTCCAGCTGGCCCATCCGGCTGGGACGTTTTTCCCCTTTATTTTCTGATTACAAATAGTCCCACATGGCTAACCTAATGGGGAGGGCATACCCCCTCCGCCTATATAAAGGGGTGCCCATGGGTGGTATGAAACACACCCAATTTTGGATAAGTCCTTTGGTTGACTTCCTCCTTCCCTCTCTCTCTAGCCCTTGTGACCATGGCCCCAAGTCTGGGCTGTGCGATCGAGGCACACCTGCAGTATGCCATTGTGCTGCAGGGATTTCTAGCCGAATCCGCACTCCTGGCGGGATCGGGGAGCCGAAGGTCTCATCATGCACCGGATGTGTACGAAGACACGAGGCACAACACTTGGGGCGCTTAAATGTCGTGAGCCGGAGCTGCTGCACGATGAAGATGAAGAAGGAGCAAGGGGTGACCTGCGAGGAGCTTCGCGACCTTGAGGTCGGCTACGAGTACGACTACTTCAACCATGTTCCCCGTGGAATGTTAACCGTGTGCGGTCTACAAGGGTATGTATTCTATACGCATTGGTCGTTACTGCATTACTACATAGATAGATCCTAGGCAGTTTTGGGGTTCCATCATACAAAATTTTTTGTTCTCTGCTGCGGATCCCCTTCAAGTACAAGTTACATTAAGGACCTCATAAAAATGACAATTGCGTCCAAGTCCACTAATTTATTGGAACAAGGACCCTGAAAACTGACCAATGGAGTTCGTGTTTTGAGGTTTGCGCATACTAACGTTCATCGTGCTAAAGTACTCCCTCCGACCCAAATTAGTTGACTTAGTTTTATCTAGATTCGGACGTATCTAACACTAAAACAAGTCTAGATACATTCGATCTAGACAAATCTAAGTCAACTAATTTCGATCGGACGGAGTAGAATCTTTCTAGATGCTAAGAATGGAAAATAAGATCTAGCATTTGGCAATGTTTGGATTTGCTAGACTTGATCCGACGGTCAATGTTCAAAGTTAAACCATACACTATGCAGTGATTTATTGTATTGTAAGAGATAAGACACGATAAAGAGAAGATAAGAAGTACTATGAATGGCCTACCAAATGGTAGGTCTCGTAGGAGAGAGGTGCTTGAGAGTTAACACGGTCGATGGAAGTACAAGTTACATCAAGGACCTCATAAAAATGAAAATTGCATCCAAGTCCATGCATTTATTAGCACAAGGACCCTGAAAACTGAGCAATGGAGTTTGTGTTTTTAGGTTTACGCATAGTAGTGTTCATCGTGATAAAGTAGAATCTTTCTAGATGCTAAGAATGGAAAAGAATATCAAGAGGTTGGCTACGTTTGGATTTGCTAGTCTTGATCCAACGGTCAATGTTATGCAGTGGTTTATTGTATTGTAAGAAATAACACACGATAAAGAGAAGATAAGAAGTACTACGAATGGCTATCAAATGGTAGGTCTCATAGGAGAGAGGTGCTTGAGAGTTAACGCGGTCGGTAGAAGTATAAGTTACATCAAGGACCTCATAAAAATGAAAATTGCATCCAAGTCCATGCATTTATTAGCACAGGGACCCTGAAAACTGAGCAATTGAGTTTGTGTTTTTAGGTTTGCGCATACTAGCATTCATCGTGCTAATGTAGAATCTTTCTAGATGCTAAGAATGGAAAACAAGATCAAGAGGTTGGCAATGTTTTGATTTGCTAGTCTTGATCCAATAGTCAATGTTCAAAGTTAATCCGTACACTATGCAGTGGTTTATTGTATTGTAAGAGATAAGTCACGATAAAGAGCCGGATCCGGATCCAACATATCCGACAAAGTGTGACATGTGGTTCCTAAGGTAGTTGCGGCTTTCCTCGTGGGCTTCTTCGAAAATCCTGATGGTTTCGAGAACCTCATCCAAGTTTGCACCTTGCAGCATCATGCGCCTCAACGTATGCCTCGGGAAAGGTTGGTCTGTTCCGGTTTTAGCAAAGCCGGAACTGAGGTTGTTGTCCTGCTCCTCCTGGATTTTGACCTCAGCGGGTAGATCGATCTGGGATTCGGCCTCGCTAGGGAGATCCACTCCAGATTCGATTTGAACCGCAAGATCTGCTTCAGGTTCAGCTTTCTCCACTATCTCCGCAACGGGTGCGGGCTGGGTGGGATTAGGGTTCTCTGAGATCCGGAACTCTGCCGTTTCCGCAGACAAAGTGGACCCAGAGATTTCTTTTATCTCTATCATCACCGCTGGGGTGGGTGGGGCAGGTTCAGCGAAACCGATGTACACATCGATCTCGCCAAAGGACATGATGGTGTAGGTAGTCACGGTCTCCCTAGCCAGAATCCAGGTCTCATAGATAACGACGAGAGGGACGTCGCTGGCATAGAGGACGCGACCGACGGCGATGGTCTCGCTGATTTCGATTCTTGCAGATTCCGCTCGGAACGTAGATCCGAAGCTCACTTGCCCCACGATGGGCGCCAACTATCGTCAGATTGATGACAAGTACGCCATGAGGAGTTCCTCGAGGCGTGTGGAAGATAGGGGTGTGAGACGTATGGTGTCCCGGGATGGTGAGCACACAAGTTTACCCAGGTTCGAATCCGCTGGCTTTGGATGGATCCTACTCCTGCTAGCAATCCAGTAATACGGCAGAGCCGGAATATGGGTTACAAGGGTTTCTCCTGTGTGAGTTGAGATTATAGACTATTGTGAGGGTGCCCTAAAGGTGTTGGGTCCACAGCATAGAAAACAAAAAAATTCCTACGATGAGAACTACACGCCAAGATCTATCTACTAGGTATAGAGCAACGAGTGGACATACATCCAACGAGAACTTACCCTCGAAGATTTGTTGTTTAGATAACTTTTAACACTGTTTAAAAGATCTATATCATTTCCAATCAATAATATGTCATCCACATATAATATCAGAAATGGCACATTGCTCCCACTCACTTTCTTGTAAATACAAGCCTCTCCATACGTTTGGACAAATCCAAAATCTTTGATCACCTCATCAAAGTGGAGATTCCAACTTCGGGATGCTTGCTTCAGTCCATAGATGGATCGCTGAAGTTTGCATACCTTATTAGCATCCTTAGGATCGACAAAACCCTTAGGTTGTATCATATACAACTCTTCTTCAATATTACCATTGAGGAACGCAGTTTTGACATCCATCTGCCATATTTCATAATCGAAATATGCAGCAATTGCTAACATAATCCTAACCGATTTAAGCATCGCTACGGGAGAGAATGTCTCATCGTAGTCAACTCCTTGAATTTTTCAAAACCCCTTTGCGACAAGTCGAGCCTTATAGATGGTCACATTACCATCAGCATTAGTTTTTCTTTTGAAAATCCATTTATTCTCAACGGCCTTTTGATCGTGAGGTAAGTCCACCAAGGTCCAAACTTGGTTCTCGTACATGGATTCCATCTCGGATTTCATGGCTTCTAGCCATTTGTTGTAATCCAGGCTCATCATCGCTTCTTCATACGTCGCAGGGTCATCTATTTCATCAACCATGAAATTCATAACAGGAGTGCCGTACAGTTCAGGAACTGCACGTGTCCTGCTTGACCTGCGAGGTTAGGTAGTGTCCTCTTTCGGAGTTTCATGATCAATATCATTAGCTCTCTCTTCATTAGGTGAAGTCAACTCCGAAACAACTTCCGGTGCTGTGCTACTCGCCATTTCATGAAGAGAACGTTCAATAACCTCTTCGAGTTCTACCTTCTGACTACTCACACCTTTCGCGAGAAACTCCTTCTCAAGAAAGGACTCATTCTTGGCAACAAAAACCTTGCCCTCGGATCTGTGATATAAGGTATACCCAATCATTTCCTTAGGGTATCCTATGAAGACGCATTTTTCCGCTTTGGGTTCGAGTTTATCCGGCTGAAGTTTCTTCACATAAACATCGCATCCCCAAACTTTAAGAAATGACAGCTTAGGTTTGTTTCCAAACCATAATTCATACGGTGTCATTTCAACGGATTTAGATGGTGCACGATTTAAAGTGAATGTAGTTGTTTCTAGTGCCTAACCCCAAAATGATAGTGGCAAGTCAGTCAGAGACATCATAGATTGTGAAGGAAATATGCCCCGAGAGGCAATAATAAAGTTGTTATTAGGTATTCCTTGTATATGATAGATGTTTATTTTGCATGCTATAATTGTATTGATAGGAAACATCAATACATGTGTGTTTAATAAACAAAAGGGTTCCTAGTTATGCCTCTCTTATAGACTAGCTTGTTGATTAACAAGATGATCAAAGTTTCCTGATCATGGACATTGGATGTTGTTAATAACAAGGTCACAGCATTTTTGAAATGATGTGATGAACATTCATCCGAAGTATAGCATTACGATCAAGTCATTATGTTTATATTGCTATAACATCATACAAAGTAGTCTTAGTCCTTAGACCATGAGATCATGTTAATTGCTAACACCGGAAGAGTATCTTGATAACATCAAACGTCACACCGTAACAGCGTGACCATAAAGGTGGGTTCAGTGCTATGAAGGTGTTATGTTGAGGCTCATGGATCAAGAGTGGAATTTGTCAATCCCGATGACGGATAGATATACTCTGGGCCCTCTTGGTGATATCACATTAAGATAGCTTGCAAGCAAGTGATGTGATCACTAGAATGTTATATCACGGGAACGAGAAAAGAGTGCATGTCGGTAACGAGATCAAACTAGGTATTTGGATACCGATGATCGAATCTCGGACATGTATTATATCATGAGACAAAGGGATTAAATTGCTGGCGTTAAAGGTTCTCACGATCATAGAAGTCATCGTTGAATATGCAGGAGTCGGTATGGATCTCTAGGTCCCGCTTCTGATTATTGATCTAAGAGGAGTCTCAATCATATCTGCATTATTCGCGAACCGTAGGGTGACACACTTAAGGGTTGCCGGACACCATTTAGGAGCACATATGTTCCAGACAAAAGGTTTGCAAAGCGCAGGAAATGTTTCGATACAAACATGAATTGTTTCGATAGAAACCGGAATTGTTTCGGGTGAAATTGCAAAAAGTGGTTCTGCATGTGATATTGAAATGTTGCAAGGGGTTTTATGTGAATGTTTGTTAATTAAAGTAATTAACAAAATTCTGAATAGAATAAATAAAAGAGTTTTATTAATTGAGAGTTGCATTTAATTTGGTGGAAATTAAATACATGTGAGTGGGATTTTGGGTGGAGGCCATGTTTATGTGAGTGGAGGTTCACCACATGAATGAAGGAGGGGAGGAATCCCCCCCCCCCTCATGCGCCGGCTATGGGAGGGGAGGGGTCTCCCTCCCTCCTATATAAAGCCCCCCTCTCCCCTCTCACAAACCACACCTCCTCGTGAAGAATCTCTCTCCCCCTCTAGATATTCCCCCATGGTCTCGGATTAGCGAGATACATGTTCCCGGTGGCCTTGCGTCTGGAAGGAGTTGCTGCTTCCGCTGATTCGCTGGAGCAAGGAGGTGGAGGTTGTCCAGTGGCTTGAACGTGTGTGCGAGGACGGATGCGCTGCTGATTTGCGGCGCTCGGACTTCCACACGATCTTGAGATCGGCAAGCGTACGACTACATCAACCACGAGTTCCTACTCGTTAACAAAACTCGTTGTCTTCGAGGGTAAGTTCTCCATGGATGTATGTCCACCCGTTGCTCTGTATCTAGTAGATAGATCTTGGCGTATAGTTCTCATCATAGGAATTTTTTTTGTTTTCTATGCTGTGGACCCAACAATGGTATCAAAGCCTGATCTATGCGTAGGTGCTTTGCACAGGTAGTACACATATGTTTATATGTGGGCGATGATGATCATGTTATTGCATCTTCTATGTACTTTGGATATTGGTGGCATAGTGGGATAAAGCGGCCCGCACCAACCTTACATGTCATCGTACATGAGACCGGTTCCACGACTGACATGCAACTAGTTTTGCATAAGTGGCTAGCGGGTGTCTGTCTCTCCTACTATAGTCAATATCTAATTTACAACGAGTTGCTAATAACTTGGTTATCCTCGTTGTGGTTCATGTTCGTAGGTAAGACAGGTTCTATCTCCGAAAACCCTAAGCCACGTAAAACTTGCAATTGATAAATTAGAGGCGTCTAGTTTAGATCGTTGTTGGGCTAGTGTCTTGATATGGTATTGTTGTAAGTAGATGTATGATAGATACTCTTACAAGTCACTTAACGTGTAAGTTCCATAGACCTTGGCCTTACACACAAAGGAATGATAGAGATCATACCACGATGCAAATGATAGAGATCAAATGCATGGACCATATCACCTCACTTCACACATTAGATGTTAGCATCTTATATTGCTAGTTTGGCACTTTTGGTAGCATTATAAGATGATCCCTCATTTAGATATCAAGATAAAATGTGTTCTTCCTTAAGTATGCACCATTTTGTGGATCGTGTTTTGAGGCATCACGTGATGATCGGGTGTTCTCGACTCTACGCTTTCATACAACGGGTGTAAGACAGTTTTACACACGCGAATACTAAGGTTCTTACTTGACGAGCCTAGCATGTACAGACATGGCCTCGGAACACGGACCGAAAGGTTAAGCATGAGTCATATAGTTGATATGATGCCCATATAGATGCTCGCCTTTGAAGCTACACCGACTCACGTGATGATCGGACTTGGTGTAGTGGATTTGGTTCATGTAATCACCAAAAGGACACGAGGGATGTCATTTTTGAGTGGGAGTTCATTAGTAATTTGGATTAGTTGAACTCAATCTATCATAAACTTAGTCTAAATATATTTTACAAATTCTGTTGTAGATGGCACCACCTGCTTTTAATTTCAATGTGTTCATGGAGAAAGAGAAGCTTGTTGCAAATGGTAGCAACTTCACCAACTGGGCTATGAATTTGAGGATTCTCCTCACTGCTGCACAAAAGCAATATGTGCTAGAGGTGCCGCTAGGCCCCCCACCAGCTCCTGATGCCCCTGACGAGGAAAAGAACGTCTATATAACTCGTCAGGAGGACCACAACTTAGTTCATTGTGGCATACTGTATGGGCTAGAGCCAGAACTTCGGAAACATTTCAAAAATGGCAATGCCTTTGATACCATGGGAGAATTGAAAATGTTTTTCGATACCCATGCTGCCGTAGAGAGTTATAATGCTTTTGAAAAGTTCTTTAGCTGCATGATGGAAGAGAACAGCTCCGTTAGTGAGCATGTACTCAAAATGTCTGGGTACGCCGATAAGCTTGTGTCCTTGGGAATAACAATTCCCATTGACTTAGGCATACATCGTGTTCTCCAATCTCTGCCACCTAGCTACAAGAGCTTCGTGATGAACTATAATATGCAGGGCATGAAGAAGTCTCTTCCCGAGCTTCTGTCAATGCTTAAGACTGCAGAAGTGGAGATTAGGAAAGAACATCAAGTGTTGATGATCAATAAGACCACCGGTTTCAAGAAGGACAAGAAAGGCAAGCAGAAGGGAAAGAAGGGCGGCAAATCTATTGCCGCGCCTGAAAAGAAACCCCGAGCTGGCCCTAAGTCTGACACCGAGTGCTACTATTGCAAGGGGACTGGCCATTGGAAGCGCAACTGCCCCAAGTATTTGGCGGACAAGAAGGCCGGCAAGGCAAACAAAGGTATATGTGATATACATGTTATTGATGTGTACTTGACTAGTACTCGCAGTAGCACCTGGGTATTTGATACGGGATCAGTTGCTAATATATGTAACTCGGTTCAGGGGCTGCGGAACAAGCGACAACTAGCAAGGGAAGAGGTCACGATGTGGGTCGGCAATGGATCAAGAGTTGATGTGATCGCCGTCGGAACGCTGCCTCTCCATATGCCATCGGGATTAGTTATAAACCTGAATAATTGTTATTTGGTGCCTTCACTGAGCATGAACATTGTATCCGGATCGTGTTTGATGCAAAGTGGTTATTCGTTTAAGTCTGAAAACAATGGTTGTTCGATTTATATGAATAATATATTTTATGGTCATGCACCTGTGTTGAATGGTTTATTTCTGTTGGATCTCGATAGTAGTATTACGCATATTCATAATGTTGATGCTAAAAGGATTAAACCTATAATGATATATCTGCATATATGTGGCACTGCCGTCTAGGTCATATTGGCGTAAACGCATGAAGAAACTCCATTCTGATGGACTTTTGGAATCACTTGATTTTGAATCATTTGATACATGTGAGCCATGCCTTATGGGCAAGATGACTAGAACGTCGTTTTCTGGTTCAATGGAACGAGCGACAGATTTATTGGAAATCATACATACTGATGTGTGTGGACCAATGAGTGTGTCGGCGCGAGGTGGATAGCGTTATTTTGTTACTTCCACGGATGATTTGAGTAGATACGGGTATATCTATTTGATGAAACATAAGTCTAAAACCTTTGAAAAGTTCAAAGAATTTCAGAATGAAGTGGAAAATCATCGTAACAGAAAGATCAAATTTCTGCGGTCCGACCGTTGAGGAGAGTATCTTAATTACGAGTTTAGCACACATATGAAAGACTGTGGAATAGTTTCACAACTCACGCCTGCCGGAACACCACAACATAATGGTGTGTTAGAACGTCGTAATCGTACTTTATTGGATATGGTTCGATCTATGATGTCTCTGACTGACTTGCCACTGTCATTTTGGGGTTATGCACTAGAAACCGCTGCATTCACTTTAAATAGGGCACCATCTAAATCCGTTGAAAAGACACCGTATGAATTATGGTTTGGAAAAAACCTAAGCTGTCATTTCTTAAAGTTTGGGGATGCGATGTTTATGTGAAGAAACTTCAACCGGATAAACTCGAACCCAAAGCAGAAAAATGCGTCTTCATAGGATACCCTAAGGAAACGATTGGGTATACCTTGTATCACAGATCCGAGGGCAAGGTCTTTATTGCCAAGAATGGATCCTTTCTTGAGAAGGAGTTTCTCGCGAAAGGTGTGAGTAGTCGGAAGGTAGAACTCGAAGAGGTTATTGAACCTTCTCTTCATGAAATGGCGAGTAGCGCAGCACCAGAAGTTGTTTCGGAGTTGACTTCACCTAATGAAGAGAGAGCTAATGATATTGATCATGAAACTCCGAAAGAGGATACTACCGAACCTCGCAGGTCAAGCAGGACACGTGCAGCTCCTGAACTGTACGGCAATCCTATTATGAATTTCATGATTGATGAAATAGATGACCCTGCGACGTATGAAGAAGCGATGATGAGCCCTGATTCCAACAAATGGCTAGAAGCCATGAAATCCGAGATGGAATCCATGTACGAAAACCAGGTTTGGACCTTGGTGGACTTACCTCACGATCGAAAGGCCATTGAGAATAAATGGATTTTCAAAAGAAAAACTGATGCTGATGGTAATGTAACCATCTATAAGGCTCGACTTGTCGCAAAGGGGTTTCGACAAATTCAAGGAGTTGACTACGATGAGACATTCTCTCCCGTAGCGATGCTTAAGTCGGTTAGGATTATGTTAGCAATTGCTGCATATTTCGATTATGAAATATGGCAGATGGATGTCAAAACTGCGTTCCTCAATGGTAATATTGAAGAAGAGTTGTATAAGATACAACCTAAGGGTTTTGTCAATCCTAAGGATGCTAATAAGGTGTGCAAACTTCAGCAATCCATCTATGGACTGAAGCAAGCATCCCGGAGTTGGAATCTCCGCTTTGATGAGGTGATCAAAGAGTTTGGATTTGTCCAAACTTATGGAGAGGCTTGTATTTACAAGAAAGTGAGTGGGAGCAATGTGGCATTTCTGATATTATATGTGGATGACATATTATTGATTGGAAATGATATAGGTCTTTTAAACAGTGTTAAAAGTTATCTAAACAGCAAATTTTTGATGAAGGACCTTGGTGAAGCTTCATATATATTAGGCATTAAAATCTATAGAGATAGATCAAGACGCCTAATTGGGCTATCGCGGAGTACATACCTTGATAAGATATTAAAGAAGTTTAATATGGACGGAAGTAAGAAGGGGTACTTACCTATGTTGCAAGGCAAGACATTGAGTAAGACTCAAAGTCCGGCTACGGCGGAAGAAAGAGAGATAATGGATAAGATCCCCTATGCCTCAGCCATCGGCTCTATAACGTATGCCATGCTATGTACAAGACCGGATGTGGCACATGCTATTAGTTTGACTAGTAGGTACCAATCTGATCCAGGTTCGGAACACTGGATAGCGGTCAAGAATATCCTTAAGTACTTGAGAAGAACTAAGGATATGTTTCTTGTATACGAAGGTGAAGAAGAGCTAGTCGCTAAGTGTTATGTCGATGCTAGCTTTGACACTGATCCGGATGACTCTAATTCTCAATCCAGATACGTATTTCTCTTGAACGGAGCAGCAGTTAGTTGGAGGAGCTCCAAACAACCTGTGGTGGCTGGATCAACGACGGAGGCGGAATATGTTGCTGCTTCAGAAGCAGCGCAGGAAGCGGTTTGGATGAAGGAGTTCATAACGGAACTAGGTGTGGTTCCTAGTGCGTTGTACCCAATGGTGATCTATTGTGACAATAATGGAGCCATAGCCAACGCCAAGGAACCAAGGTCTCACAAGAATTCCATGCATATTAAGCGTCGGTTTCACTCCATCCGCGAGCATGTCAAGGATGGAGATATAAAGATTTGTAAAGTGCACACGGACCTGAATGTAGCAGATCCGTTGACTAAAGTACTCCCTAGGGAAAAACATGATCAACACCAGAACTCCATGGGTGTTAGATTTATCACTATATTAACTAGATTATTGTCTCTAGTGCAAGTGGGATACTGAAGGAAATATGCCTTAAGAGGCAATAATAAAGTCGTTATTATGTATTCCTTGTATATGATAGATGTTTATTTTGCATGCTATAATTGTATTGATAGGAAACATCAATACATGTGTGTTTAATAAACAAAAGGGTTCCTAGTTATGCCTCTCTTATAGACTAGCTTGTTGATTAACAAGATGATCAAAGTTTCCTGATCATGGACATTGGATGTTGTTAATAACAAGGTCACAGCATTTGTGAAATGATGTGATGAACATTCATCCGAAGTATAGCATTACGATCAAGTCATTATGTTTATATTGCTATAACATCATACAAAGTAGTCTTAGTCCTTAGACCATGAGATCATGTTAATTGCTAACACCGGAAGAGTATCTTGATAACAGCAAACGTCACACCGTAACAGGGTGACCATAAAGGTGGGTTCAGTGCTATGAAGGTGTTATGTTGAGGCTCATGGATCAAGAATGGAATTTGTCAATCCCGATGACGAATATATATACTCTGGGCCCTCTCGGTGATATCACATTAAGATAGCTTGCAAGCAAGTGATGTGATCACTAGAATGTTATATCACGGGAACGAGAAAAGAGTGCATGTCGGTAACAAGATCAAACTAGGTATTTGGATATCGATGATCGAATCTCGGACATGTATTATATCATGAGACAAAGGGATTAAATTGCTGACGTTAAAGGTTCTCATGATCACAGAAGTCATCGTTGAATATGCAGGAGTCGGTATGGATCTCCAGGTCCCGCTTCTGATTATTGATCTGAGAGGAGTCTCAATCATGTCTGCGTTATTCGTGAACCGTAGGGTGACACACTTAAGGGTTGCCGGACACCATTTAGGAGCACATATGTTCTAGAAAAAAGGTTTGCAAAGCGCAGGAAATGTTTCGATAGAAACAGGAATTGTTTCGATAGAAACCGGAATTGTTTTGGGTGAAATTGCAGAAAGTGGTTCTGCATGTGATATTGAAATGTTGCAAGGGGTTTTATGTGAATGTTTGTTAATTAAAGTAATTAACAAAATTCTGAATAAAATAAATAAAAGAGTTTTATTAATTGAGAGTTGCATTTAATTTGGTGGAAATTAAATACATGTGAGTGGGATTTTGGGTGGAGGCCATGTTTATGTGAGTGGAGGTTCACCACATGAATGAAGGAGGGGAGGAGTCCCCCCCCTCATGCGCCGGCTATGGGAGGGGAGGGGTCTCCCTCCCTCCTATATAAAGCCCCCCTCTCCCCTCTCACAAACCACACCTCCTCGTGAAGAATCTCTCTCCCCCTCTAGATATTCCCCCATGGTCTCGGATTAGCGAGATACATGTTCCCGATGGCCTTGCGTCTGGAAGGAGTTGCTGCTTCCGCTGATTCGCTGGAGCGAGGAGGTGGAGGTTGTCCGGTGGCTTGAACGTGTGTGCGAGGACGGATGTGCTGCTGATTTGCGGCGCTCGGACTTCCACACGATCTTGAGATTGGCAAGCGTACGACTACATCAACCACGAGTTCCTACTCGTTAACAAAACTCGTTGTCTTCGAGGGTAAGTTCTCCATGGATGTATGTCCACCCGTTGCTCTGTATCTAGTAGATAGATCTTGGCGTATAGTTCTCATCGTAGGAAATTTTTTGTTTTCTATGCTGCTTACCCAACAGATTGAACCATATCCAATGAAGTACAATTATGACGTTTCGACACACCATTACGTTGTGGTGTTCCGGCAGGCGTGAGTTGTGAAACTATTCCACACTCTTTCATGTGTGTTCTAAACTCGTAACTTAGATACTCACCTCCACGGTCAGACCAAAGAAATTTGATCTTTCTATTATGATGATTTTCCACTTCATTCTGAAATTCCTTGAACTTTTCAAATGTTTCAGACTTGTGTTTCATCAAATAGATATACCCGTATCTACTCAAATCATCCGTGATAGTAACAAAATAACGATATCCACCTCACGCCGACACACTCATTGGTCCACACACATCAGTATGTATGATTTCCAATAAATCTATCGCCGTTCCATTGAACCGGAAAACGGCGTTCTAGTCATCTTGCCCATAAGGCATGGCTCACATGTATCAATGATTCAAAATCAAGTGATTCCAAAAGTCCATCAAAATGGAGTTTCTTCATGCGTTTAACGCCAATATGACCTAGACGGCAGTGCCACATATATGTGGATATATCATCACCAAGTTTAATCTTTTTAGCATTAACATTATGAATGTGCGTAATATTACTATCGAGATCCAATAGAAATAAACCATTCAACACAGGTGCATGACCATAAAAGATATTATCCATATAAATCGAATAACCATTGTTTTCAGATTTAAACGAATAACCACTTTGCATCAAACATGATCTGGATACAATGTTCATGCTAAGTGCAGGCACCAAATAACAATTATTTAGGTTTATAACTAATCCCGATGGCATATGGAGAGGCAGCGTTCCAACGGCGATCACATCAACTCTTGATCCATTGCCGACCCGCATCGTGACCTTATCCCTTGCTAGTTGTCGCTTGTTCCGCATCCCCTGAATCGAGTTACATATATTAGCAACCGATCCCATATCAAATACCCAGGTGCTACTGCGAGTACTAGTCAAGTACACATCAATAACATGTATATCACATATACCTTTGTTTGCCTTGCCGGACTTCTTGTCCGCCAAATACTTGGGGCAATTGCGCTTCCAATGGCCAGTCCCCTTGCAATAGTAACACTCGGTGTCAGACTTAGGGCCAGCTTGGGGTTTCTTTTCAGGCGTGGCAACAGATTTGCCACCCTTCTTTCCCTTGTGCTTGCCTTTCTTGTCCTTCTTGAAACCGGTGGTCCTATTGATCATCAACACTTGATGTTCTTTCCTAATCTCCACTTCTGCAGTCTTAAGCATTGACAGAAGCTCGGGAAGAGACTTCTTCATGCCCTGCATATTATAGTTCATCACGAAGCTCTTGTAGCTAGGTGGCAGAGATTGGAGAACATGATGTATGCCTAAGTCAATGGGAATCGTTATTCCCAAGGACACAAGCTTATCAGCGTACCCAGACATTTTGAGTACATGCTGACTAACAGAGTTGTTCTCCTCCATCATGCAACTAAAGAACTTTTCAGTAGAATTATAACTCTCTACGGCAGCATGGGTATCGAAAATCATTTTCAATTCTCCCATGGTATCAAAGGCATTGCCATTTTCGAAACGCTTTCGAAGTTCTGACTCTAGCCCATACAATATGCCGCAATGAACTAAGTTGTGGTCCTCCTGACGAGTCATATAGACATTCTTTTCCTCGTCAGGGGCATCAGGAGCTGGTGGGGGGCTTAGCGGCGCATCTAGCACATATTGCTTTTGTGCAGCAGTGAGGAGAATCCTCAAATTCATAGCCCAGTTGGTGAAGTTGCTACCATTCGCAGCAAGTTTCTCTTTCTCCATGAACACATTGAAATTAAAAGCAGGTGGTGCCATCTACAACAGAATTTGTAAAGTTTATTTAGACTAAGTTTATGATATATTGAGTTCAACTAATCCAAATTACTAATGAACTCCCACTCAAAAACGACATCCCTCGTGTCTTTTTGGTGATTACATGAACCAAATCCACTACACCAAGTCCGATCATCACGTGAGTCGGTGTAGCTTCAAAGGAGAGCATCTATATGGGCATCATATCAACCATATGACTCATGCTTAACCTTACGGTCCGTGTTCCGAGGCCATGTCTGTACATGCTAGGCTCGCCAAGTAAGAACCTTAGTACTCGCGTGTGTAAAACTGTCTTACACCCATTGTATGGAAGCGTAGAGTCGAGTACACCCGATCATCACGTGATGTCTCGAAACACGATCCATAGAATGGTGCATACTTAAGGAAGAACACATTTTATCTTGATATCTAAATGAGGGATCATCTTACAATGCTACCAAAAGCGCTAAACTAGCAGTATAAGATGCTAACATCTAATGTGTAAAGTGAGATGATATGGTCCATGCATTTGATCTCTATCATTTGCATCGTGGTATGATCTCTATCATTCCTTTGTGTGTAAGGCCAAGGTCTATGGAACTTACACGTTGAATGTGTTATAAAAGTATCTATCATACATCTACTTACAACAATACCATATCAATACACTAGCCCAGCAACGATCTAAACTAGACGCCTCTAATTTATCAATTGCAAGTTTTACGTGGCTTAGGGCTTTCGGAGATAGAACCGTTCTTACCTACGAACATGAAGCACAACGAGGAAATCAAGTTATTAGCAACTCGTTGTAAATTAGATATTGACTATAGTAGGAGAGACAGACACCCGCCAGCCACTTATGCAATACAAGTTGCATGTCAGTCGTGGAACCGGTCTCATGTACGATGACATGTAAGGTTGGTCCGGGCCGCTTCATCCCACTATGCCACCAATATCCAAAATACATAGAAGATGCAATAACATGATCATCATCGCCCACATATAAACATATGTGTACTACCCATGCAAAGCACCTACGTATAGATCAGGCTCTGATACCACTGTTGGGTCCGCAGCATAGAAAACAAAAAAAATCCTACGATGAGAACTACACGCCAAGATCTATCTACTAGGTACAAAGCAATGGGTGGACATACATCCAACGAGAACTTACCCTCGAAGACAACGAGTTTTGTTAACGAGTAGGAACTCGTGGTTGATGTAGTCGTACACTTGTCGATCTCAAGATCGAGTGGAAGTTCGAGCGCCGCAACTCAGCAGCGCATCCGTACTCGTACACACGTTCAAGCCACCGGACAACCTCCACCTCCTCGCTCCAGCAATCCAGCGGAAGCAGCAACTCCTTCCAGACGAAATGCCACCGGGAACATGTATCTCGCTAATCCGAGACCATGGGGGAATAATTCTAGAGGGGGAGAGAGATCCTTCACAAGGAGGTGTGAGGAAGAAGGAGGGAGAGGGTGGCCTTTTATAGGAGGAGGGGGTGCCCCTCCTCTCCATGGCCGGCGCATGGGGGGTGACCCCTCACCTCCCCCATTCATGTGGTGGTAACCCCTCCACATTAAAATGTCTCTTCACATTCCCTTTTAAAGTCCCCACTTTAAATGCATTAAAATTCTCCAAGTTTAATGCTCTCTCATTTAATAAAACTCTTTTATTAAATTTATTAAGAATTTTTTTAATTACTTTAATTAACAAACATTCACATATAACCCCTTGCAATATTTCAATATCACATGCAGAACCACTTTCTGCAATTTCACCCGAAACAATTTTCGGTTTCTATCGAAACAATTCCTGCGCTTTGCAATTCTTTCGTCTGCTCCAAAATGGTGTCCGGTAACTCTTAAGTGTGTCACCCTACGGTTCGCGAATAATGCAGACATGATTGAGACTCCTCTCAAATCAATAATCAGAAGCAGGACCTGGAGATCCATACTAATTCCTGCATATTCAACGATGACTTCTATGATCGTGAGAACCTTTAACACTTGTAATTTAATCCCTTTGTCTCTTGATATAATACATGTGCGAGATTCGATCATCGGTATCCAAATACCTAGTTTTATCTCGTTACCGACATGCACTCTTTTCTCGTTCTCGTGATATAACATTCTAGTGATCACATCACTTGCTTGCAAGCTATCTCAATGTGATATCACTGAGAGGGCCCAGAGTATATCTATCTGTCATCGGGATTGACAAATTCCACTCTTGATCCATGAGCCTCAACATAACACCTTCGTAGCACTGAACCCATCTTTATAGTCACCCTGTTACGGTGTGACGTTTGATGTTATCAAGATACTCTTCAGGTGTTAGCAATTAACATGATCTCATGGTCTAAGGATAAAGATTACTTCGTATGATATTATAGCAATATAAACATAATGACTTGATCGTAATGCTATACTTCGGATGAATGTTCATCACATCATTTCACAAATGTTATGACCTTGTTATTAACAACATCCAATGTCCATGATCAGGAAACCTTGATCATCTTGTTAATCAACAAGCTAGTCTATAAGAGAGGCATAACTAGGAACCCTTTTTGTTTATTAAACACACATGTATTGATGTTTACGATCAATACAATTCTAGCATGCAAAATAAACATCTATCATATATAAGGAATACATAATAACAACTTTATTATTGCCTCTTAGGGCATATTTCCTTCAAAAGGCTCTCCCTAGGACGGCTTATATAGATATCCGGCCTAGGGTTTACAGGAGAGACCTATCCGGCTACGACTAAGAGTCGGTTACAGAGTACATCTTGAACTACAAGTAACACTATGGGCCTATGTCGGTAAGTCATCTGAGCCTTCTCGTAGCTGGACTGGACTCCATCTCTTCTTCCTGACTGGGCCGCCCGTGAAGCAAAGCTCTAACCCGAAGTGGGCCACCCTGGTCAGTGAGGCACAGTGATGATACCTAGAAAGTATATCCCCAACAGATAAGGCCTAGAAGAAGCAGGGATTGGACCAGGGCTTGTTGATAGAGCAGATATCAAAAGCCTATGTTATCTCATTTGAAGGGACCGAGCAAGGGATGAGCGCCCTCTGATCTAATGACCAAACAAGCAATGGCCCTTGTGTATATAAATATGAAGCGTGCTAGCGCGCACTTCCTATTAACCAATTCACCAATTTGAAGATTGGTAAACAAAATATAATAGGAGCCGAAGTCAATCCCTTAAAACACTCCTCCCCAAGAGGACGTTATCGGTCGCTTCATTCCCTTATTTACTTAACTCTTTTCAGGAGATAGGTCTACCGTTGCAAACTCGTCTGCTTGTAAATTCATTGTGTAAAAATAACTCGTAAATTCATTGTGCCAGAATTGATCACTAATCAGGTGTGATCAGTCTCATCCATCTAAGAGACTGGTCCGGTGCGATGAGTCTCATCCGTGTAATATTTGGAAATTCCTCTTCCAAATTGTCCCGGAATGGGCATTATGGCAAAGAACAAGAAGAAAAAGACAAAAGGAATTTGTCCAATAGTAACAAATGGTGCCTCCGCAGGTTGACATCCGATCCAACCTAGTAGTAAGAAATCCGCCAAAAGCAACCAAAATATTCCTTGGTGAATTGGTCGAAAACTTGAACTACGCGCATGCATTTCTTTAAAAAAAGGTAAAGCCAAGAGAGATATAAAAACTGGTGCTGTTGCGGCTACACCTCCCGCTTTGTTAGGTATACTGCGAAGAACGACATGGATCGGTAGGAAATACCATTCCAACATAATGTGAGGCGGGGTAGGCATCGAATTAGCAGGTATATAATTGTCGGGATGCCCAAAAACATTAGGAGCAAAAAATCCAAATGGAAAAAAAGATAGCCGAAGCTACCCGACCTACAAGATCCTTTACATAAAAATAAGGGTAAGAAGCAATTTTATCCATCTCAAAATGTACACCCAATGGATTATTTGATCCATGTTGATGCAATGCGGCCAGATGAAGAAGACTGGTGCCTACTAAAATAAGGGGGAGTAAATGATGGAGACTAAAAAAACGATTTAAGGTGGCATTGTCCACGGAGAAACCACCCCAAAGCCAAGTCACTATGGTATCTCCTACTACTGTTATGGCGCTAGCTAAGCTTGTAATTACTGTTGCTCCCTAAAAGCTCATCTGACCCCAAGGTGATACGTATCCTATAAAAGCTGTCATAGTCATTAATAGGCATATGACAATTTCGAGACACCGAACAAATTCTCTAGAACTGCTATAACTCGCATGATATAGACCACGAAAAATATGAAGGTGAACCACAGTGAGAAACATACTTGCCCCATTAGCATGCATATAACGGATCAACCAGCCCCCTTCAACATCTCTCATAATGTGTTCTACGATGTTGAAAGCTAGATCCAAATGAGGTGTGTGATGCATAGCTAAAAAAAGCCAGTCACTATCTGAATGACTAAATAAATACCTGCTAACGAACCGAACACCCACCAATAACTAAGATTGCTCGGGGTTGGATAATCTATTAAATGCTGGTTAAGTATGGAGTATATAGGTTGTTTAAGAAGAGAGAATCGTTGGTTCCTTATAGTCATTTCTCTTTTCTATCGTGACAACTCCTCTTTCCTCTTATTTATCCCCTTGCCTTGATGGAAATTGGCTTCGTTGCGCCCTGAATAAGAAAAAGGCTGCATGAGAAGATTCATCCCATTTTGGCGAGAGGGAGGCAGCGAATCACGTGGGCCACGGATTTGCCGGTTAGTTGATTCTCGAAATAAGGTCATTCGGAAAAAAACAGCCGGTTTCTTAAGGCTTCAAACCGATGAAATCCAAGTCTATTTTTACCTTTCATGAAGAAGTTTTGCCTGCGTGCAAACTTTTCAAAATAACGTCAATTTCCATCTCAACAAAGAAAGAACTCTAAATAAATGAAAGCAATATTGCTTGCTGTCCTATTACTCTTTTTGCCCGCCTTGTGGAGCTTTGGAAAGGAGAGAATTTGAATAAACTAACTCTAGGAAACACTTATTAGACAAGAGAGAGTCAATATGATATTGGCGTGGGTTCTACCAACGAAACGCAGAAGTTTTGGATACATTTAGAACCCTCTCCATATTAGTAAGCGGGCACACGCCTTTGTAACCCAAGGACCGATGAACAGAAATTGAAACAACGCAACCGCACTATCTATTTACGATAATTTGATTGCTGACAACACGACAACATCACGCTTCTCTTTCTTATTCTTATTTATATAACTTTCACTTTACCGGGCCGGAAAAGTGACACCCTCACGTCTCAGGGTCGTATGCCTAGAACAAGAAGAGTCATCGTACATTTTTAACGATTACAAAAAAGGAGGTGAGCTCCCTATCCTTCTTTGTCTTTCCACTTCCCTCGTTCAGGAACAAACACTTCACCAAATTCTTTTGAGTTCTGACCCGGTTTTTCCCCACTAACCAATTACGTTACGACCATTGAACAAGCTTGGTTGACGAACATGGTTTATGTGCCGCTAATCTAGCGGCTTGTCGAGCATTTGATAAACTCACACCATCCATTTCAAATGGGATTTGTCCTGTGGACACATGAGCAATCCAACCCGTAGGAGTTCCTTTTCCTCTTCGCATTCGAACTTCCGCGGGTTTCCCCGTAATAGGAAGATCTACAAGAACACTTACCCATATCTTACAATTTTTTTAGAATTGTCCGCTCATAGCACGATGGAATTGTCCGATTGTAGCCCGACGCGTTGCTTCAATGGCTCGATATGAAAGACGACAAGCTCTACAACTTTTGGTGCCATATCTCCCAAAACCAAGTTGTGTACCATCCGGTTCGCGACCCCTACTACATCTACATTTAAAATATTTACTATATTTTGTACATTTCGAATATAGCACGTCCCTTCTTATTTTGACTATTTGAGATCCGCACTTTGACACCTAAAATTCCGTTACGAGTAGATACTTCCACAGGAGCATAATCGATTTTCTGGTTAAATATATTACAAGATGTTTTTCCATACTTTCCTCATTCAGTTCTAGCTATTTCCGCACCCCCTAATCGACCCGAACAACTAATACGTATCCCCTCCACCCCTTTTGGCATTATTAATAGAATATCCTTCACTATTTTACTAAAAATGGAACAAAATGAGATTGGATTATTCCTCAGTTGAAAAGAGATGTCTTGAGCAATCAGAGAAGCACTTTGATAAACAGATTTGGTCTTTACCGACTCAATTAAGGTATTAGTGTTTGTTCTATTAGACAAAAAAGATCGAATTTTTTGCACTTCGTTTAAATAAGAGTTGTACCCGTACGGAATTCTCCTCTTTCTCAGTATGATCTCTATCATCATCTCTATTCCCTTTATCAATTTGCCTATCCCACCTAGGTCTATGAATTTCTCTATCAATTCCATTATCTTATCCTTATCCATGAGGTTCCTATATTTGATCCTAAATTAAGCTAGGAGTTATTTCCGGGCATACGCAAAAAAAGGGTTATTATACACCCCAACCCCATCCTTTTGAAAAAGGAAGGCAACATCGAAGAAAGGAATGAGCGGTTTTTTTTGTTGTTCCCGCGAAGCGAAGATCATTCGCTTGGCGAATGAAGTGGATCAACCTCTTTTTGGCTCGGGTCAAACACTTTTTCTCGTCGGTAGAGCTTTCTACAAAAAAAAGCGATGTGAGAGTGTATTCTCTTATCTAAGCTTCCTCCCTTCGCTCCACCCATCGTAGATGGTTCAGCCACACCCGATGCCACGAAATGATTGAAAACTAGGACGGGGTTGAAATGCATTTTATTCTTAGTATTAAAAAATTATTGCATGACCATATAATTCAAGGAGGGGCGCACAGCGGGGAGGGTCCTTTTTAGTAGATGACTCGTCGAGCCGTCAGAGCGGGACTTCTTTTATAAGTGGGACTTTTTTATTTGTTTAATTATTTTTAAAATTTTGACATTTCCCATAATAAGGAAAGGGTTGTCATTTACGAAAGGTTTGTCATTTAAAACCTTGGCGTATTGAGGAGGAAGACGCTTGAAGGCCCCGCTCACCCGAAGTAATTTCATAAAATGATTCTTTCTCGATGGCGATCGGTCATAGTATCCATAACGTTGCATCTTTTTCGGCCAAATCCGGATTTCGTTTTGCTTCTCCCAGTCGATCGACTCGACTCTTTTCCCTGCCCCAGGTCTCTCACTTCGTTTCGTTCTTCCTCGGTATCATCGCTTGAATGAAGACACCCGATCCCGATTGGCCTGACTTTCCCAAATGTCGACCACTAGCCCTTTTCCTTTAGTACGGGTCTTGATTTCTTGTTTTGTTTTTGTTTTAGTCGTGGTGATCGCCCGGGAAGAAAGAAATGGATGAATGTCCTTTTAGGAAAATGTAGAATAATACACTTACCAAGACGAAAGCCAAAGGCGAGTTTTGTAGGTGGATGTATCGAACTGAAATAAGATCTAAGATTGACATCTTGATACAATGATTTACCAAAATAATAAATTGAGTCAATGGTGACAGAGCCGAGGAAACGGATGCGCGAAATCCGTTACGCTTGTTTGTGGCGCAGCCGATTTCTTGCTGGAAGAAGAGCCGCTTCTTTTTTGCGATGGGGGCTTCCATTCACTAGCGCAGACTACATACACGTGCTCTTCGAACCGTTCTAGATAGTCACCCATCACATGGCTCTCAAACCCAACCTGTGGTGGATCCCGGGGGGACAAAGCAAAGTCAAAGCGCTTGATCCTTTACCCCCGCTGCTGTGGATCAAGCAGCGACGCGACTCGTGATAAGCTTAATTTAAGCCGCTAATGTTCGGTGAATAAAAAAGAAAGATGGATTTTTAGCTCCTTCCCTTCCACTGCATAGCAGCACTATCAGGTACTACGAGCCCTCTGCCCCACGCATCTAAGCAGCTCGCGTGGTTTACCGGTTCCACCAAAAACTCTCATTCGTTGCAGTGGAGCATAGTGCGGTGCCGAGGGATAAAGGTCTCTTTTTTCGATTTATTCACTGATCTGAAATGAAACTTAGCACCTATTTTTTCACAAGCAGAATCAGTCTATCCGAACCGCATACGCACTTTTCATATCAGTGATGGCCTCTCCAGCGGAGCTGGGCGCCGGGGCCCTAGATGCGCTAGCGATCGACACATTAGGGGGGTACTTGCCCAGGTTTCTCGGCCTAGTATCCTTATCCTCACGTTCATGATATCTATATTCAACTGTGCCCCGGAGACACGGTCGAAACACGCCCGCCCCGTGTGCTTCACAACATGCTCTAGTCCTGGGTTTCTTCCTATGGTCTTCTAGCGTTAGAAGAAGTCGTGTCCATACCGGACATCAGCAACGTCCTCTCATGCCTTTTTTGTTTTTAACAAAGAAAGATCAGGAAAAGACAGACCGAACCCATTCGATGATTTTCGCGGTCGTCCTCACTGAACCAACTTGGATCTGAACTACGATTCAGATCAAGTCTTACCGAAATTGGATTTCTTTTTCGTGCCATATGCCAATGTCATACGAATTTACTTTTTCCCCTTTCTGCCCTTTCCTCTATTTGTTCGATAGGGTCCTCGTTCTATTAGAATTCAAAACCCATTGTCATCCATAATTTCCTTATCGACGCGAAGGGGCAAGCAGCCCCCCCAAGTATAAGATTAGTATCATTGGATACCGCGGTTGTGGCTTGAAGGTCGCATGCAAGTTCTTCAATATTTAGAGAGAGAGTATGTGTTAGTACGAGATTGCGCTATCAACTTATTTCATTTTTCTCAATGATTAGGTATCAATTGTCCTCACGAACCGTACATGCACCTTTATTTGGATGTTGATCGAATATTGTTACAATACGAAATACTTGAAGGCCACACGCAATTGACTCACCTACATTTTATGCTCTCACCCTTTTGTAGACTCCGCTACTTATTAAATAGGGCTCTGGGAAAGTGCTCATATCAACAATAATGAAGGAGCTTCTCGATGGGTTAGAACGTTTGTGATACAATGTATCTGCTTTTTTCAGGATCTTCCACACTTATATTACATCACAAAAATTTGTGGAATACACAACGCCCTCAGGCGGCGATAACAGCCACACATGCCTTCCAACATTGGCGTAAATTGAACTCTTCGCAAGGTTATGTGCGTCGGTGTTGGACCTCCTTCCTTCATGGACGAGCTCAAAGGATTGGAACGTAGCGCCTCTCGCTTTAATCTCCCGAAAAATGTGGCCATAAGGTCCCATTCCTTCTTCTCTCAAGCTCCTGACAACCCCCAAGCAGTCGGTCGTCAGTCTAATATGACACAACAACAGATCAATGCTGGCAAGCGCCAGCCCCTCTCTGCATGCCATGGCCCTCAGGGATTCTGGGCCGGTCACATCTTCCACACTCTGTCTTTAAGGTATTTTAAAGCTCCATTAGTCAAGTTGCGCACATCGGATGGTATTCCTAGATACTTTTCGTTTAGCTACTCATTATGGACATTTAGAATTCCCATGATTTCCTCACGTACATTATTCTGGCAGCCCTTAGCAAAAAGAATTGAGGATTTGTCTAGATTTACATGTTGTCTAGAGGCACGGCAGTAAACTTGCAACACATCCTTTACCTCCAGAGCACTCTCCCTATTTGCCCTAAAAACAGCAGGCTGTCATCTGCAAAGAGAAGGTGGTTCACCGACAGAGCTGACGGTGCCACCAAAATACCCTGAAGTGTTGATGAATGGTTTCTATGTTTCAAGAGGCACGAAAGGCCCTCTGCTGCCAACAGGAAGAGATAGGAAGAGATTGGATCACCCTGCCTATAGATGGGTAGGTGCCCCTAGATGGCTTGAAACTTTCTAGGCGGCCACCATTGAACATAACTGAGAAAGAGACGGTGGACACCAGGCGCATCACCATCTCCACCCATATACGATGGAAGCCTAACTTGAGCATGATAGCTCGGAGATAGTCCCACTCCAGACGGTCATAAGCCTTCCTCGTATCCAACTTGAATGCGCAAAACCTCATTGAAGTCACAGTCACCACAACCAAGGAAGCGAAGAATCCGCCTTTAAGTGCCTCATCATCTCCCAAGTCTTGTAACGAAGGCTTATGTTTTCTTCACCGTACCAACAGGTTAGCCTCCAAATGTCCCCATGAACCTCCATGTCAATGTGCTACTTAGATAAATTCCTCATGTTTAACTTAAGAGGGTTCCTCCAGTAAACACGGAGACCTTCACTACGACCACAACTTCCCACACCAAAAGCGTGATCAAACCCCAAAGTAGCCGCCAAGCCTTCCACTCGATACTTTGTTTGCTATTTGAGTCTCCACCAAGCAAAGAATCGACGACGCACACTCCTTCGCGAGATCGCACTAAAGGTCTACCCCCACTAGTGTCAGCCCTTCTTCTAACTAATCAACAATGTCTGCCACCTTCATCTGGAATTGCACCATAAACGGGTTCGCACCGAGGATGCGGAACCTAATGTCGTGAGCCAAGGACCATGCAACACGCATGTCGTCGAATAAGGCCGACTGGCTAAATCCTTTCGACGTGTGCACCTTCACAACCGCCATCCACTGTGTATTCTCTTCCATGCTAGGCACCTCCTCTTCCCAGATCAGATCATTGAAGTCCTCGCATGAAAGAATGCCATGTTCCTGTCCCCTTCCTTTAGGCAATCCACTCTACTTTGTTGTTTAGCCAAGATTTCCTCTCTAAGGAGGAGCTCGGCAATGAATTTGTTTGGCTAGCATCCGCTCACGATCACTCCCAGGCAGGAAAACAATCGATTTACCATTTTCTGATCCAAGATCTGGGCACAACATACTTACTAATAGATGAAGATGAATGTGTGTCTTTTTATTCTTCCAGTGTCTAAGTAAAGAATTCATTCTATATTCTTTGGCTAGGTAGCATAAAACAGAAAGGAGTCTAGGTTCGGGACTCCTAACCTTATCGCTAGTGGACATAGTAGTGGACCTTGGCGCAAGCCTTAGTAAGTCATCTCGCGGGCATACTCGGTACTGGAAAGTCAATGCTGCTAGCTAATCTATAAGCACGAACTAGGGGAACCAGACTCAAGGTTCACATGGAAAAGGTAGAGTAGAATCGCACACTTGTCTTTAATTGCCTATTGGGTCGCTTCGCTAAACGCTAACTCGACTTGCAACTTTCCTTTCCACAAGAAGTGCCAGTATCGAAGCAAAGGAGCCGGGTGAACATAGGCAGCTTTTCCTATAGGACATAAGTCTTCCTCTAAAGCACGATCCTCCGAAAAGCTCGTTTGCAAGCCGCGAAGAGTTTGATCAACAAGCTCCAAGAAGAACTGGCTAAAAGCTTTGATTCTCTGATGACGGAGTCGGTGACGGGGATCAGAGAGGCTATATTTCTTTAGAGTACTCAAAAAGTATGCTTTTGTCGGAGGGAGATTGTCGGGTCTATGTAGAATAGCGAAGCAGCAAAATCCAAGAAATTGAGTAGCCAAAGGCCTCGTGCACAGTATGGAAGGAAGAGGAAAAATGCACGATACGTATAGAGTTAGAACATCTCCACTCGGGGGCCTCAAATGCCCCCCACAGCGTTTTGGGGGCCGCCGGCGCGAAATTTCGAGCCCAACCGCGCGCCCCATTTTTTTTGGCGCCGGCGCGGCCCAGTTATTTACCCGGCGGCCCCAGGCCAAACCCAATGTACAGGGAGGCGAGTGGGGACGCTGGATGGACGCGTGGCAGGGCGGGTGGCGGGAAGATTAGGCGGGAACGCGCGCCAAACCGCCCCGGTCAAAGCTGGCCCGCATGGCAGCCGCGTAGAGCCCGTCTTCCTCGCCATCAATGCCGAGTAATGGCGCTGCTCGCCGCAACCTTCCCAGTGAACGGCAGCGGGCGGTGCAGCCGACACGCCCCGTCAAAGGGGTAGGGTGGCGTTAATGCCCACCGCTCGCCTCCCCCTCCTCCCCAATATAAAAACCCGCGGCGGTTTCCATTGCCGCCGCACGCGCATTACCTCAACGGCGAGCTCCACCATCTCCCCCAAACGTCGTCCTCTTCTCCCTCTCTCTCTGTGATGGCGCGCTACGACGACTATGAAGGCACGGCGGCCAACGGGTTTGGCCACCTCTGGCTCCACGTCGATGAGGCGCAGGCGCTGTGGAGCGCCGGCTACCCCGTCCCGCTGGCTTTCCGGCTCCTGACGGGGTGGGCGTTGAGCCACGGCGGCCTCGCTATGCCGCCCATCCCCACCGACGCGTCCCGCAGGGCCGCCATCTATGAGCACTACTGGGGGGGCTCACCGACGCGGAGTGCAACGACCCCCAGTGGGATCTCGACAACCCCCAGTCGTGGGCGGCGTTCTTCGCGCGGCAGTGCGAGGAACGCTTCGAGGCCTACGACGGTGTTGGCCTGCCGCCGGCCAACTACAACAGCGAAGGCCGGAAGCGGTGGTGGAGCGCTTCGGGACGAACCCTCTCCTGGGTCCTGGAGCACATCGCCAACGACAACAACCCGCCGTTGGTGATGCCGCCGCGCATCCCGCGCGATCTCCAGCAGGTCGCCAGCAACCGCTGGGCGCCCCGCCGCGCGCCGTCGATGTCCTCCTCCTCCTCGCGGTCGTCGACGTCCCCGACGCGGTACTCGCCGTACCCCTCGCCGTCGCCGCGCTACCTCGCCCTCCCGCCGGAGAAGGACGAGCCAGCGAGCCCGCAGCGCAGGCGTCACGCGCCACCCTCGCCGCCTCGCCGCCTCCACTTGGGTAGGCCCAAGCCCGAGCCCAAGAAGTAGTGGACGCCACCGTCGGAGTACAAGGCGGCAACGCTCCAGCTGGCGGACGGCGAGGACCCAGAAGAATTTTCGGGTCAGAGTATGCTGGAGCGGGCATCTTTCAACGACGTCCTGCCAGCCACCGACGAGTTCGCCGCAAGTTGGTCCGCGCAGGACCGGCGGCGGAGCAGGCCGAGCGCGCCAGGCGCCACGTCATCATCATCGACAACGACGACGACAAGGGGGCGGCTGGCCCTTCCACGCGGCCGACGCGCAGGACCAGCGGCGAGGGGTGCAGCCGCCTACCGCCGTCGAAGGACGAGCCGCCCAGCGACGACGACGAGGACGCCATGTTCGACTACGCCGCGACGATGTGCCGCCGGCTCGGGTTCGGCCGTCGCTGCCATTAGATGGCATTTTTTTGTTTTTTTTTTAATTTTTGTTAAGTTTAAACTATTAGTTGAAGTTTGAACTGTTTGTCCAAATATCTGCTAAATTTAAAATATTTAAATTTTATTATTGGGGGGCACGACTGGGAGCCAGTGCCCCCTTTGGCAACATCGCGCCGAGGCCCTCCATACGGATAGAAAACGCACCGCGTCGGAGACGAGTGGAGATGCCCTTAGTTGGATGGGTTGGTTGGGGAGTCACCGACCCCACGAGTCAGCAAATTAACGCGACAGAAACGACCAAACGAAAAAGGAGCGCAAGACAAAGGCTGGCGAAACAGAACGAGAGAATACAGAAACGGTCAACCGAACAACGTGGGCCGAGCCCAATAACCGCGCGGGGTGCGCGTGCGCTACCTGATTTGCCGAAGGCCCCGTGGCGTCTGCGCTGAAACCCACATCAAACTAAACCATGGAGCAAGCCGCCACTCCCGCCGCCGGCGTCGATCTATCCCCGGCGGCCACCGACCTCGGCCGGGTGCACCTCCTGCCCTGCGGCATCAGGCAAAACAGCGCCGCCGCTGTCTCCGACTACTTCAAGCCGAGGGACACAGGCTCGTGCGCTCGTCCCAACCCCCCTATCTGTCTCTGTGTCTGTCTCCCTTCTGTCCGTTTGGTTGATGAACTGATGGATGCGTGCGTGCGTGCAGGTGTGGAGGTGGACGGGGTGAGGGTGGAGGAGGCCTTCTTCCGCGGGAGGAAACTGCAGGGAGCCACCGTCGCTCTCCCCGATGGCTACCGAGGTGAGCTCCGGTGATATGTGAGTATGTGATGGTGTCATCTAAACCTGACACTGTCCGGTGTAAACGTTGAACAACGGTTGAATGATCCCTTCCTTGGCTATAAGTTGTTACTAGGTAGAAATGAGACCTCTCCAGGCGTTTTTCACACGGATAGCACCCCGTTTAGTTCTACCGCGATTCGAACCCGGGTGGGCGAGCTCACCACCATGAGCTCAAGCCACCAAGCTAGCGCTGTGAAGATGGTGACGTTATCTTCGATTGTTTTGAGAGAAAAGATCCGTAGACCAGTTCATATTGAAAGCTTTCATAGTGTTTGCATCAAGAAAGTAAAACTGAATCTGACCGAGCAAACAAATATTACAGAAAGCACACAGCCAGCATAAGTGAGGACACGGCTCACATTATCATCCCCAATCAGTACAGGAACTAAAGCAAAATATCCAAGCTGAGTCAGCCAACACCGCTTCTATCACGCAGCGTCCCTAGATTCAGATCTTTCAGCTTGCTGTCGTTCTTCCTCAGCGCCTCCTCGATCTCCAGGAGACTCTTATGCCTGACCAACTTCTTCCACTGCAGCATCAGCGAAAAAAGTCTGTAAAGTGGATGCAAAGTATTGTAGACCACTCTGTGGTTGAACACTATATCATTCCTAGTGACCCAAAGCGACCATGCAATGATGTAATCGCTGCAAATCAAAACCGTGTCACATGATTTACTCTTGGCTTCACCCTGTTTAAGGAAGAGCTCAATAAACTCCCCTCAGGAACAGAGCACTGTGTTGACAGAGAAACAATCCCTAATCATGAACCAAGTAAAACGTGGTGCTATGGGGCAGCGAAAGATGGTACGATCAGCATACTCTGCTACCCCATAGCAAACACATAATTCAGACCCCGGCCAGTTTTTAGCAACGAGTTGCACAGCTAGCTGAATATGCCCCCTAAAACATTATTATCTAGAGGAAAATTTCCTGCTCTAACGGAAAATTGGATCGCCACATGTCTATCATCCTAACATCCTTAACTCTAGAGTTATTCATGAACAAGTACATGAATTTAGAACTAAACTTAATTCTAGCATAGCATCAAGAGGCCACACAACAGTGTCCTCTTCGGCTGATGAAATAATATTTATCCAGTACCCCTTACACCCTTACAAGCCATTCCATTCACTCACCTCATCAGGGCTGACCTGCTGAAGGTGAGGTGTGCGAACCATCCTCCCTGACCACCCTGGCTACTGTGTCCAATTGTAGTTCACAGCCAGCAAAGATTGCTGGAAACTAGGACACTAACATAGTAACATGTCCACACATTATGCCAGGACATGCTTTGTTTGCCATTGGCAACACAATAGAGGACCCCAGCTTGAACCAGTTTTTTATCTTGTGAAGGCTTTTCCGAAATTGTTGCCTCTAGTACCATCAGATTGATAGGAGCCAACATCCCCATATAGTTGCTTCTAAGAATTGATGTTAGAGTTATATTTATGATAGTCTTTTGGCCTCTTGCATATTGGCCTTTGGCCTACGTGATGCACATGTATATATGTTGCTTTTTGGCATCTTGAGAATACTAAGTTTCTATTCTCCTAACATGGTATCCGAGCCAAGGTCTTGAGTCCCGTGTGCCGCAATTTTTCCTAAACTGTTGGTGCCCCCTTCATCCACGTATTGGCCTCTTCAGCCATACCTCTGGGTTCACACAGTGTTGACTTCTCTTCTCGGGGGGGGGGGGGGGGGGGTGTGGTAATAAGTGGATTGCCTGGTCCTTTCCATAAAATCTGTCTTTTGGAATTGACATTTGACACTATGGTTTTGGGCTCCATTTTCTAACTTATAGATCCATTTACTCAATAAGCTTGTGGATTGCCTAGTCCTTTCCATAAAATCTGTCTTTTGGAATTGTTGGTTAGTGCATGAAGCTTGACATTTGACACTATGGTTTTGGGCTCCATTTTCTAACTTATAGATTTACTCAATAAGCAGATGTTCCTAGTTCTTGTATTAGTGAAACCCAAACCACGAAACTCCTTAGGCCTACTCAAAGTATCCCACTTCACCATGTGGTCAGCAGCATTAATGCCCACACCAAAAACTTCACTATTTTGGTAGTTAATTCTTAAACCTGACATAGCTTGATCTTCATGATAGTAAAGAAGAAATTTAACTGTTAAAATGGTATCCTCATCATTCTCAATCAACGGTATGTTGCCATCTGCATATGGCAGATGAGTGATCTCCCCTATGATGAGATCCTAGGCCAAACCCCTGATGTGGCATGTAGCTTTGGCAGAGTTCAACATCTCACCCAAAGCATCAACTACCAAGTTAAAGAGGAGAGGAGAAAGTGGATCTCCTTGCCTTGATACTTCCTAAGTATAAAGTATCCCCGATTCTCCCATTTAAATTGATGCCAACCCTCTCCAGTTTGCACAACCTGTTTGATCCAAGAAAAACCTTTAGTACTTCCATTAAAAGAACTCAATGGACTTTGTCATAAGATTTTTCAAAATCAAGCTTAAGGATCTGGGTCTTTTTGGAACTATGCAATATTTCATGGAATACAACAACTCCATCTTAAATATACCTATCAGGAACAAAAGTTGTCTGGGCTGGACTAATATACTTATAAGCCACCGTAGTTAGCCTTCTAGTCAAGATTTTTTTGATTATCTTAAAAATCACATCAAACATAGGTCCATAGTTGATGCTAAGAAATCTTCCTCTTGCCTATCCCTCAATATAAAGCAGGGTCATATATTAGGAACCCTCTCCAGTGGGGCACCTTTTTTGTTAATGGAGCTATGGGCGTCATTGGAGAAACTTTAGTTTTCAACTTAAACTAGGGATGATAAGATCTTGGTCATGTGCTCGGAAAAAGATCTGGTGCAAAACGAAAAAAGTTGGAAGAAGACCCTCTAACAGAGAGGCCCATCTTTCGAATATCTCACTAATCCTTAAGATCTGGGACCTAGAGGGGCTCTTCAGATCATTTTATTAATGAATGACCTTTTCCTCTTTCAATTCTTGCTCGGCGATAATAACTACAAAGTACTTAAAGGAGGACCTTGCTTATAGGTGATCTGAGTTTTCATCCTGTAAAAATGGGGAAGAGGATTGGATGTCCGTAAAGAGCTCTTCAAGAGCGTCTCTATGAGGGTACGGTTTCCTCAGCTCGGGATCCACCTTTTGTCATCCAATTATAGGAAGAATTTCTAGTACTATAGGTAAGCCACTTATATGGAGAAGCAGACTCATACTAAATCCTCTCTTGTCTTTGTCAGGGTTTCTATCTAAGTTTACTAGAGCAAAGAAGATGTCTTTGAAGGTTTGGATCAACGTCGGAAATGGAAGCCTTGAGTAAGAATGTGTGTCAAATATGAATGGAGAATTCCAACCTTCAATAAAGGTCTCATTCTTTTTTTGTTTTCTCATCGGCCTAGAATTGCCTTTCCCCTTTTTTCATTTTCCTTTTGATTTTGTATCATGATTCTTACTTTGGTATCTTTGGTTTGACAAGATAAATCATCCCTCTCTTCATAAACCAAAGTAATAATGATACAAAAATCAAAAAAGGAAATAGGAAAGGCAATTCTAGGCCGATGAAAAATGAAACAAGAATTTCCAGAAAAAAGGAGGGACTTTTAATCGAAGGTTGGTAAGTCCATTCGTAATTTCATATTCGACACATTCTTCCCCGAGGCTTCCATTTCCCACGTCGATTCAAACCTTCAAATACAACTTATTTCCTCTATTAACTTCAATATAGACCTGGCAAACACGAGAGTGGATTTGGTATAAATCTGCTTCTTTATATAAAGTGGCTTACCTATATTACTATAATTCTTTCTATAATATTGGATGGCCAAAGGTGGAGCCCGAGCTGAGGGGACCGTACCCTTATAGGGACGCTTTGTAAGAGGTCTTTACGGATATCCAATCCCTCTTTCCCATTTTTTTTAGGATGATACCCGATCACCAATAAGCCAAGGTCCACCTTTGAGCACTTTGGAGCCATTTCCCCTAGCAGGAATTGAAAAGGGAAAAAGGCATTCATTTATGAAATGACCACAAGAGCCCTCGGTTCCCAGGTCTTATGGATGTTTTTATTTATTGAAATATTCAAAAGGTGGGCCTCTCTGAATAAATAGTGCTCCCTCCATCCCAAAATGTAAGGCGTCTAAGATTAGTCAAAAGTCGACATTTTTTAAGTTTGACCAGTTTATACACAAAAATATGAACACCTACAGTACTGAATCAATATCAATAGATTCGCCGTAAAGTATATTTTCTCAGTGTGTCCATTAAATATTGTAGATGTAGATATTTTTTTCCTAAATATTTGGTCAAAGTTAGTAGGAATTGACTTTTGACTAATCTTAGATGCCTTACATTTTGGGATGGAGGGATTATACCCTTAGAGGGTCTTCTTCCAAGATTTTCCATTCTCCACGAGCTGTTTTTTAGGGAAAACGACCACGATCCTATCAGCCCTAGTTTAAGGTGAAAAGTAGTGGAGTTTTCTCTCAGTGCCACCCTCTATTACCAAAAAGGGTGCTTCATTGGACAGGGTTCCTAATATATGACCCTGCCTCCCGTTGAGGGATAGACAGGATGAGATGATTGAATGCCCCTTTGTCATAAGTTTTTTGACTCTATCGTCGATGGGAAGGTCTGGAATCTGGATGCGAGACTTAAAATATTGATCGATTCGTTGCAATGTGCGCTAAATAATGGAATGATGGGCATAAAGAATTCCATATGGTATCTCCCTCTGTGGTGTGCTATTCCTATTTATCGGTTGATTCTAGGTATTATGTGTGTGCTACTGCCTGAAGTTAAGCTTTCTCTTGAGATGGGAATATTTATACTGTAGATGAATTTTGACCTGCACAAGGAACCTGAAGTTTGCTTCGGGTTCACTACAGAAATGGTCATTGAATTATGACATGGTCTGGTACTCCTTCGTTACTTTATATCCAACCTGTAAGGAAATAAAATCTTAGGTGTCTTATTCCTGGCAAAATGTAAAATATCTAGGAATAATAGGTGTGCAACTATAACGTCGTGTATCTGGCAGAATGTAAAATAGTCTGGGAATAGTTGGTGAACGCCCATGATTTCAGTACAATATCTGACTTGGGCACCATCTTCTTGTATCGATATAGTCTGTGGTGGTCTGACACTTACCTGTAGGTTATGTATTGGAGAAGAAGAATGGAGAAAAGGATACTAAGGGCATGGACGGGGAGGTCAGCAATTTTGTATCCCGTGCAGAATTCCAGAACATTACTTACTGGAATCATGATACCATGCCATCAGCAGAGGATCCTCTCCCACGGTGCTTCCACTGGTTAACCATTGCGAATGCAGTGAGTATTTTTTTCCCCTTGATTTTGTTTATCCATTTTGAGCAGATGAGTTGTTATGCTTCTTTACTGTTCAGCTTTCATCCTCAAATATTTGGTAGATGAGTTGGATTATGTCAGTAATTCCAGATTTCAGGTTCCACTATGCAGTCACTCTACTCTTCACGGCTGTTCAATGGACACTGCTTTGCAAAATAAACATCATTTTTTGTGTGTTTGTTTCTGGACCTGCTTGTTGTGAGCAGTTGATCAACATGATGTCTATTTGTTTTATTGATCTTCATTTCATTTTGCTACACACAGTACATGCGCTGAAAGAACTTCTGCAATTCTGTCAGATTGTCCTAACTAGAGCTTCCTGTTCGTGCAGATGCACAAGCCAGTGACTGCTGAAGACATGGCTAACATGTCAGCCATGCAGAATCAGAAAAGCTGACCAAGATCCATTGCATAGTGTATCTGTAATTTAGTTCTAGCAGATGAATCATCCCAACAACCAATGTAACAAGCAATCTACTACCCCAATGAACTTGGATTTCTCAGAATCACAACGGTAGTCATTAGCGGTGTGCTTGTGAGTGCCTGGCACTCTGCGACTCTGTGTTAAGGTGATTCAGCCTCAGGTGCCCTTCTTAGAGAACGATTGACCCCATGTTCTCTTCTGGAAGATGGAAGTCCTGCATCAAATGTGCTGTTGCTTTTCGGAACTCTTGTAGTAATTTCCAATTCTACAGATAAGACAGGCCGCATGCCAGGCTATCAGACAACTTGTAATGTCTGATGGGTGTAACAGTGTGAACATTTTTATTTGTCATGTCATAATATGCTGTGTAAATTTACATTATTATTGTGTGGAAATTTCCCATATTCATAACTCTATGGTGCCCTCGTTGGTCCCAGCCTCAGGAAAGAGCCACAAAATCAATTTTTATCACGTGACAGAATCTCAGTCTAAACAAGATTACACATCAAAAATTAAAATGACAGTTTTTGATTTTAGTTCATTCGAGGATACGTTGAATATGAAATCGTATATGATAACATAGATTGTGTAATGTATACTGTTCCAACAACATAGACTACTTCACTGAGAATTTGTCTCATTTTTTCAAGGTTGATATGATCAGTATTTAGTACCACAAGGGTGATATGTCTTCGAAACAATTAAAATAAAAATACAAAACAACCTTCGCAAACAGAATTCTGAACTGATTATTTCTTGAAAGAGTAAAATATCTGCAAAATTACATCAGATTACAATGTTGAATTCGATGAAAATCGAAGGATGACAAACAACTGAACCGCGTTCTAAGTTCTAACCCGCAGCGCTAAAAAAAATAGAGATACAAATACAAATTCGAATCGTACAGCTCAATATGTGGTACAAACTTCTATAATAATAACTACAAAAAGAAGATAAAAAGTAATCAACACTATTAGGGCGTGGTGGAGTTTCTATTGTAAGCCATCGAAGAAACCAGGTCCAGCCTTTGCTTTCAGTTCGTGGCCGGCATCTTGGCCTATCGCAACCATGTCATCGAATGAATATGTTCCACTTCTTGATGTCTCGTATACTGTAAGAAGAATCACACAGAGACGAAAAAATTATTGTCTAACAAAATTCAGCTAGTTCATATCAAATCATATACTCTTAACTGAAGAAGAAAATGGTACCTATGGATCCATCTGGTGAAGCCAATAGCCCACGGAATGAACAATTCCCATCGTTATCACGATAAGCATATGCCGCAATTGGAGTTCGGCAGTTACCATCAAGGACAGACAAGAATTCTCTTTCACATGCAACAGCTAATCTGGTATCTTCATGATTCAAAGAAGATAGATACTCCATCTACAAAATAGAAATGGAAAGAGAGGGAAGATATCAGCAACTTTAGCTAGAGGGTGTACAAAAGAAAAACTCAGACGATTGGCTGGTGTGTTCTGCACAGCTCCAGGGCACATTTATGCGCAAGGAAATTAGAATGTTCTGGATCCTTATCCTCTGAGTAGTTTGACATAAAGAAATATCTTTAAAATAAAATAAAAATTTCTGTATGCTCAGGAAAAAGCAACAATAAAGGGATTGGAGGCACACGGTGTTAAGAACATGGTGTGGTAGAATGTAACAAAGACCACAAAAATAGACACTTGAATTTACCCTTTTATCAGAGGTGCATGCAAAATTGAACTAAAACCTAGTGGCATAACACAGTTGGCTCCCCATTCAGATATTGCATTATGCATGCAGCATCTATGTTTTTTTAACTACTAGCAGATTCAGACATTAGATCACCTACCATTTTGTCGTCATTGCTCCTGCAAGCTATTCCAATAGCACCTTGAGCAACTGCTGGAAGCATTTCGTCTATTGATAATACAGATGTTGCAGTTTCCGCCATGTTTAACCGTTTCAGTCCAGCTAGTGCCAACAATGTAGCATGTACATCTCCTTCTTTAAGTTTCCTTAACCGTGTCTGAACATTTCCTCTGAAGTTAACAACCTGAAAAGTGTTCACTATGGTTAAGCCCTACATTAAGTGAGAAGTGTCTACATAAAAATGGTTTGCAAAATTAAACAGAGCATATTATTAAAGTAGAAGACGGGGTAGACCGGGATTGGATGAGTTCTAGTTAAGATTGAAAAATGCAAAATACTGCCTGGCACATATAGGACCCTTCAAAATAGCAATCCCAATCCATGATAGATGTGCTTATACAAGTTCTTAGGCAGCTTTACACATGGAAAAGAAAAACATGACTTTAACAGTGATTATTTTTAGCATGCAAAAACACAAGGAATAAAGATATAACGAAAAGCATGTATCACACTAACGCAGTAATCGCACATCCAGACTTACTTTTAGTGATGGATATTTATAGAGAATCTGAGATTGCCTCCGGAGGGAAGCACTTCCGACAACACTACCAGCAGGAAGCTCTGCAAGAGTTTTTGCATTCAAGCATATGAACGCATCTCTGACATCTTCTCGTGGGAGGTTGCAGGGCAATATCGTGCCTTCTGGTAGATATGTTGGGATGTCTTTCATCGAGTGAACCGCGATGTCAATCCTTCCCTGCAAGAGTGCATCATCAATCTCCTTGGTGAATAAACCCTTGCCTCCTATATCTGCCAGGGGCTTGTCCAGGATCATGTCACCCGTGGTCTTTATGATGATAATCTCAACAGCACCATCCTCAGCTAACTCGGTGTGTGCAGCTTTCAGTTTCTCACGGGTTTCGTGAGCTTGTGCAAGAGCAAGAGGACTGTCCTACATAGTCAACAATTTGAATTATAGACTTGCATAAGTAATGAAAAAGCATCTAACTGAACATCGAAAAAGACAGCTAGAATTCGACAGAACCCTTCTCTTGTGGGGTTTCTACTTGAGTTCTTTTTTCAACCTTAGAAATGAAACCTAAACGACGCAAATTTCTGCAGGATTCAAGTCAAGATCAGAATTCACTAAGCCTAAACAGTCAAAAGGTGCCTAAAAGCTACACCAATCTTGTATACATCCACATGAAACCCAGTGCTAGTTCACTAAACTCAAAATCCCTGAAAAATTCTCACATTGACTTTGAATCGCGTTTTGAACATCAGCACTACTAAGGTCAACGGCGTGCTACTACCGATATTGCATGATTCCATCAAAACCCAGGTAAAAATCGCATCTGAATCCACCCAGCGTTCGCAGTATCTGCCTCCTCGAAACGAAATCGGGTTATCGGTCAGCGCCGCATCTCAGACCCAAAAAAATAAATCCTAGGAGACAAAGCAGGATCTCGCGGGCGCCTTCGCGGCATTGTCGCCCCCCAAATCCAACAGAGCGACACCCAGATACGCGACTCTGCACGAAATTCGTACCCCCTCTGTACCGAAGGTTCGAATTTGATTACCTGCCGCGCGTGCCAATCCGGATGAGGGAGACCTTGGGCCCCGCCTCGGCCTGGACGGCGACGGCGGCGCGCACGACCGCGGGGCACCTCCGGCGCGGGCGCGCGACGCAGGTCGGCGAGCCGAGGAGGGTGTGGTTGGTGCACCTCAGCGTGGCCATCTCCGCCGGTCGGGTCAGGGAAAGGAGGGAGAGGGGCTGGTGGGCGAGGCGGCAGAATTCTGCTGTGCTGTTGTTGTAGAGACAAGAGCAGAGGGATGGATGAGGGGGAGAGGATAATGGTGTGGTTGTCCGGATTGGCCTGCTACTTGTTGAAGTGCAGAGAGGGAGGGAGAGAGAGAGAGATGATGTTTATTGGATCTTGTAGGTTTCTGGCTTTCTGCGGTTAAATCAGCTTTTCTCCTCTCTGGCCTTTAGTTTGACCATGAAGTAAGTGTGGTAATTTAAGTCCATATATATACCAATAATCAATTAGGTGCAAACAAAATTTGTGCCCGAATTTTGGGTGAATTTCACTTGCAATCTTTTCTGTATCTTTCAGGTATATACTAGTAAGACAAATTTATAATCAACAGAGTTTCATTTAAAATGAAATAAGTGTAGATTTAAATGTCCAGTACGAGATTTATTTTATACTAGTAAGACAAATTTATAATCAACAGAGTTTCATTTAAAATGAAATAAGTGTAGATTTAAATGTCCATTACGAGATTTATTTTAATGTCCACCAATACTTTGAGGGCATTCGAAGGATTTAGAAGAAACATGAACATACTCACTAGTAGAACACACCCCCCCCCTTTTCCCGGTTCATAAGGCCATTGGTCCCGGATTTTGAACCGGGACCAATCACTCGGGACTAATGCTAATCCCGGTTCTGCCACGAACCGGGACCAATGGGTCTCCACGTGGCCCGCCATCGCGTGCGCTTACAGTAGGACCTTTGGTCCCGATTCGTGGCATGAACCGGGACCGAAGGTCTTTTCTATTTTTTTTTCAAAAAATAATTTTTTTTAAAATAATCAATTTTTTTGAATCTATGAATATTTGAACTGGTTAATCTCTCACCCGAAGCCTCTCAACCATACTTAGTTTTTGGTCAAATTTTAATCTTTGGTTAAACTTTCTGGTCGGTCATCCATCCTAACAATACTTCACCCTTAGCACGCTTAACATCTTGGTTCCTTCCCATCCCCCTTCCTATGTACCACTTGTAACCTTATGTCTATACTATGCTATTAATGATATTAACCCATGCATGTTGTGAGTCACACATTCTTATAATTTAAGTTACAAACATGATTTTAATGTACAAAAATGACTAAGTAATATTAATATTGAATGAATATAGAAATAAAATATGTTTTATTATTATTTTGCATTAATTCATTTAATATGGCATAATTCATATCTTTAAATCCATAAATTGAAATTCCACAAATAATATGTCCATTATTATCAAAAAAATGTGAGGAATCCAAATATGTCATTTTATATATTTTTTGAATTTTTTTAATAAAATTAAAAATCAGAATTTTGACTCTTTTGGAATTTCAAAAATCTAAAAAAAGTTGCAAATGGCTAAAGGCGGTTGGCATTGGTATCGTAATTTTTTGCCGATAATTTTGATATATTATACGATTTTTTTCGATATCGTATGCACAAATGGCGGCCATCTGAAGTTTTTATAACGTTTTCTTACAAAAAAAAATTATCCCGATTTATGTCCCGAACCGGGACTAAAGAGGGACCCTTTGGTCCCGGTTTGTGGCATGAACCGGGACCAATACCCCGAGATGAACCGAGACCGATGTTCTGGCGGCATGAATCGGGACCGATGCCTGTCATTGGTCCCGATTTATTATTTAAACCGGGATAAATGGCTTTGGGAGCTGGACCAAAGGCCTCTTTTCTACTAGTGGTTGTGGCAACGTGAACCCTACAGAAACGAGAAAACAAGACTAAAATTGTTTGGTTGCACCACCCAAAAAAACATAGAAAATTCTATAGAGATGGAGTCATGTTTTAGGTTTTTTGTTTCGTGAATGAGTCATGTCGTAGTTGGTATAGACACATAGGAAAATTTATAAAAGGTCTAATCGCATCTAAATATCCTATGAAATTATAATGCACGAAGCAATCCATATAGATTTTGGAGGATCCTTCCTTCGAACTAAATGGACTCCATGAGAGAAAGTCCTAAAACCTTTAAGACTTTCTTTAAGAACTCTTTGAACCAAATAGGCTTTGAAAAAAGTTCCTAAGACCTTCGCTCGTCAATGAAGTGTTAGTTATCATACATACAGGTTTTAACTAGATATTTTACTTATATAGGATATAAGTGGCGCATGCTACGTTTTTGAAATACATTAATCTCTAAATAGTTTTTTTTTGAATTGCTAAATGAGGACATGGCGTTTTGGCTCCCAGGTCTAGATGAACCTATTATGAAAAATATATTTTATATGAATTTTAAAATGTTGAAAAAATCCAAAACAAAATTTTGGGTGTACATCTTGACATGCTATGTTCTTATAAAAAGTATGTGTGGTGCAAAGACATTTTTTGTGGTCTGTGTAAAAAAGACAAAAATATGTCTTGTGAAAAGCTATTTTTACAACACAGAAAATTGTCTTTTTTATACAAGCCACATAAAATGTCTTTTCTTCATGAAACTTCATGTACTAACATTTTAGAATATCAACATGTACACCCGGGTATTTTTTCTAAATTTTTAAACATTTTGAAATACATCATTTTAGCAGTGGGTGCATCTACACCTATGAGTCAAAGTGAATTTCCGGCTAAATGAGCTATTTTTTAATAATACATTTTTTAATCATTTTAAATTATAATATACGATTTGAGAAAATTTCAAATCTAGCACATACGCGGTGTTGGCAACACCAATTGAGCCACTCGGTGTAGGCCACCCCATTTGGTCGTTGGTGGCGGGGGCCACCAGCCGACTGGCCCGCAATGGTCGGCACGCCGACCTGCAAACGGTGTCGGCCATCCCGTCTGGCTTAAATGGTGTCGGACATCCCGTCTGGCCCTTGGATAAAGGCAGCCGCGCGATACTGTCGCTAGCGCTGCACTCCTTCTTCCTCCTCTGTGTTTGGGCCAGTCGGTGTGGGTCACCCTATCTGGGTCCAGTCGGTGTGGCCCAAACCTAATGGCCGAGTTGGTTTGGGCCACCCTATCTGGACTGGGCGTTGCGCTGCGTTTTAGTCGGGGTGACCAGTCGGTGTAGTCTACACGGCTACACCTAATGGCCCAGTCAGTGTAGGCCAAACCGACTGGCTCACTCGGTGTGGTCAACACCACATATGTGCTAGATTTGAAATTTTCTTAAATCGCATATTATAATTGAAGGAAATATGCTCGAGAGACAATAATAAAGTAGTTATTATCTTATTCCATGTTTATGATAAATATTTATTTTACATGCTATAATTATATTAATTGAAAACGCTAATACTTGTGTGTTTAATAAACAAATAAAAGGTTTCTAATTATGCCTCTCTTATAAACTAGCTCGTTGATTAACAAGATGATCAATGTTTCCTGATCATGGACATTGGATGTTGTTAATAACAAGATCACAACATTGGTTAAATAATGTGATGAACATTCATCCGAAGTATAGCAATACGATCAAAGTCATTGTGTTTAAATTTCTATAACATCATACGAAATAATTCTAGTCCTTAGACCATGAGATCATGTCAATCACTAACACTAAAAGAGTAACTTGATAACATCAAACATACAACATAATAAGATAACAATAGAGGTGGGTTCAGATACTCCGAAGGTGTTATGTAGAGGCTCATGAATCAAGAGTGGGATTTGTCCACCCCGATGACGGATAGATATACTCTTGGCCCCCTCGGTGATATCACATTGAGATAGCTTGCAAACAAGTGATGTGATCACTACAATGTTATATCACGGGAACAAGAAAAGAATGCATGTCAGTAACGAGATCAAACTAGGTATAGAGATACCGATGATCGAATCTCGGACATTTAATATATTGCGAGACAAAGGGATTTAGTTACAATGTTAAAAGGTTCAGACGATCACTAGAGTCATCGTTGAATGTGTGGGAGTCTGTACGGATCTCCAGGTCCCGCTGCTGATTATTGATCAGAGAGGAGTCTCTATCATGTTTGCATTATTCGTGAACCGTAGGGTGACACACTTAAGGCATACCGACACCATTTGGAGCAAATATGTTTCAGATAAAGATTTAAAAAAGCGTTGGAATCATTTCGATGGAAACCAGAATTGTTTCAGGTGAAATTGCAGAAACTGGTTCTGCACGTGATATTGAAATGTTACACGAGGTTTTATGTGAATGTTTGTTAATTAAAGTAATTAAAAAATTCTGAATAAAATAAATAAAATTGTTTTATTAGATGAGAGATGCATTAATTTTGGTGGAAAATTAATGCAACTTTGAGTAGAGATGGAATTAATGGTAATGGGCCAAGTGGAAGCTCCACTCACCATTATGGAGGGAGAGGTGGGGGCACACCAAGCCTATGCGCATGGAGCCATGGGGGCTTCCCCTCCTCCTATAAAAGGAGCTCCCCTCCTCTTCCATTCTCACATCTTCTCGTGAAGGATCCCTCTCCCCCTCTAAAAATTATTCCCATGGTCTCGGATTAGCGAGATACATGTTCTCGGTGAATTTGTCTGCAAGGAGTTGCTGCTTCTGCTGCATCCCTAGAGTGAAGACACGGAGGTTGTCGGGGTACTAGACGTGGCACGATCACGGATGCACCATTGCTTTGCAGTGTTGGACTTGCTGGTGCTAGACCTACTAGACTCACTGGACTTCATCACGATCTTGAGATCGGCAAATATACGACTACATCATTCACGAGTATAACCTCATAACGCTTTGTCGCTCTTCAAGGATATGTTCTCTATAGATGTATATCCACCCGTTGATTTTATCTAGGTAGATTGATCTTGGTGCTTAGTTATTCACATCGTAGGAATTTTTTGTTTTCTATGCTGCAAACCCAACGGTGGTATTAGAGCCCGATCTATGCGTAGATGCTTTGAACGGGTAGAACACATATGAGTATATGGACGATGATGATCATGTTATTGCATCTTATATGTATTTTGGATATTGGTGGGATGAAGCGGCCTGGACTAACTTTACATGTCCTCGCACATGAGATCTGTTCCACACTTGACATGTAACCAGTTTTGCATAAGTGGCTAGTCAATGTCTAATTTACAATGAGTTGCTATAATCTGGTTATCACCGTTATGGTTTCATGTTCGTAGGTAAGACCGGTTCTATCCTCGAAATCCCTAAGCCATATAAAAACATGCAGTTGATAAATTAGAAGTGTCTAGTTTAGTTGTTACTAGGAAAGTGTCATGATATGGTAATGTTATAATTTGAAGTATAGTTGATACTCTTGGAATTTATAACATATCTAACGTATAAGTTCCATAGACCTTGGACTTACACATAAAGGAATGGTAAAGATCATACCATGATGCACATGATAGTGATCAAGTGCAAGAACCATATCATTTCACTTTATGCATATGATGTTTGTTTGCATCTTATATTGCGTGTATGGCGCTTTAGTAGCATTATAAGATGATCCCTCATTTAGACATCAAGATAAAATGTGTTCTTCCTTAAGTATGCACCGTTAAGAAAGTTTGTCGTTTCAAGACACCACGTGATGATCGGGTGTTTTTGACTACACTTTCATACAATGGGTGTAAGGCAGTTTTACACACGCGAGTACTAAGGTTCTTACTTGGCGAGCCTAGCATGTATAGACATGGCCTCGGAACACGAACCGACAGGTTAAGCATGAGTCATATGGTTGATATGATGTCCATATAGATGCTCGCCTTTGAAGCTACACCGACTCACGTGATGATCGGACTTGGTGTAGTGGATTTGGTTCATGTAATCACCAAAAAAACTTGAGGGATGTTGGTTTTGAGTGGAAGTTTATTTGTAATTTGGATTAGTCGAACTCAATTTATCATAAATTAAAATCGAAGTGAATTTGTATATTTTTTTGTAGTCATTGGCATCCGTTTACTACCTTGCGCTTAGTTTAATTTGAGATAATAGAACTATAGAATTCTAGATATTTGCTTTACAAACTAGTATCGTATTGTTTTAAGTGTCAATTTAAAGTTTAGAAGTCCTATTGAAAACTTTCAGCAAACTCTATTTACTCCATAAAGTTTAATAAATAGTATTAAATCAAGAGTAACAATTCCAGTGTTAGTATCTAAAGTACCATATTTGCCTCCATGATTCTTGATATTCAAAAGTTGTTTTAATATCAAGGTTATCTAGGAGCTGAAATAATTGTTTCAGAAACCATCACGTGTGAAAGATATTGAGATATCTGAAACAATGTTTAGGTTGCAACATGATAGAGTATAATTTGACAAAATACATGTTCTCATATTGTATGAGAATTTGCGAAGGTTGGAGATGCTAGACGTCCTAATCTCTCAAAAAGGTTTTGGGAACTGACATTATACTTGCGATTCATCCTTATAGGCTATAGTAGCTTGATCATGAAAGTTGTCATGATAAGGATGAATAAATGATGTAGGTAGAATGTTTACTACACCAAAAGGATTACTAAAGAATGGATTTTTGAAAGAACACCAAACATTTGATGATAGTGATCCACTTCAAAGTGCAAATCCAAAGGTATTACTATTTGACTATACATGCTTTGCACTATGTGTCATATGTATGGCGCTAGTGTTGATGTTGATATATTCTTTTAAAAGGAAAAGGAAATGCTGAAAGAGAATCTATAAAATATTTGGCAGAAAAGAAAAGACTGGAAATGTCCATCTAAGGTATATATATGATATACATGTTATGGTTGTATTCTTTGCTTGTTAAACAATTTGGTTCTTGTGTATTGGATATTTAATTGGTTGGTATGAAATGTCATACAGAACGACGCAATTCATGAACTACAATGGCCTAAGTAACTAGCAAAAGAATATGTGATGATGTTCATCAAAAACAAATAAAGTGTTATTGTGTTTGTCGTTGACATCAAAGCTTGCCTTCAAGATTTGTTTAAATAATTGTTATTTTGTTCCGGTATTGTGAGAATAATGGTTGTTCAAATAATTACCGTATTTCATAGAAGATGGATGAACTTTTATAAGTCTAGTTGGAGAAATCACATCCTAAAAACTAATGCTAAAATGTCACAAGACAAATGATTGAAAGATCACTTACAAAGTGACATCGCCTTTTAAATTATATTGGAAAGAAAACATGAAGAAACTCCATGTTGATGGATTTTTGGAGTCTTTGATTTTGATCAATTGACGCTTGTGAGACTTTCCTCAAGATAATTGAAACTTCGTTCATAGGCCAAAGAGGAACGGATGACTAACTTATTGGACATTGTACATGTTGATGTATATGGGCCATTATGTGTAGCCATGTGCGGTGGATCTTTTAGCTTTATATGCTTTCTCCGAAAATTTGAGTGAATGTATCTGTATATTTACTTAATAAGGAAGGAGTATGAAACATTTGAAAAAAATTCAAAGACTTTCAAGATGAACTGGAGAATCATTGTAACAAGAAAATAAAGAATTTAGGATTGTATCATAACAGAAGATTTTTGAGTTATAAGTTTAGCAAAACACCTAAGATTTGAGGAATTGTTCCATGGATTTGTATTTCCCGATAAACCATAGGAGTATGGAGTGTTCGAGAGATGGAACCGAACCTTGTTTGACATGGTAAGATCAAGGGTGTCATTTATAAAACTGCCATTATGTTTTAAGGATTAAAGCTTTAGAGACTACCACTTTTACACTGAAAAGAGCACCATCATGATCCATTGAAATGACACCATAAAGGTTATGGTTTGGGATAAAACCTAAGTTGTCTTTTCTTAAATTTTGGCATGCTATGCATAAGTAAAATGTTTACAACCAAAGTCGGATAAGCACGTCTTTGTAGGTTATCCCAAAGAATTTGTTGGGTATTCCTCCATAACACCGAGGACAAAATAGTTTATCGCTTGGAACGCGAAGTTTCTTGAGAAGGAATTTTTCACGAAAAGTTAAGTGGGAGGACAATAGAATTTTGATAAGGTTATTGAACCTTAGATATATGTGCTAAGTAGCGCAGCACCGGAAAGTGTCCCAGTGGCGGCCACAATGCTCATGGCTCCGGTGATTACAAAGGTTGTGATCTCGTATATTAGAGTTTTTATTGAACCATGTGGGTCAGGAAAGAATCAAACAGTAAGATTTGAAACACAAGTCATTGTTGTTTTGACAATGATGAACCGACTACATGCAAAGAAGCGATGATGGGCCCTGACTCCCTAAAATGACTAAGAAGTCATAAAATCCGTGATAGTTTCCATACACGAGAAATCAAGTTTCTGAACTTGGAAGACCCTCCGAAAGGCATGAAGTCTATCAGTCGTATTTGGATCTATAAATAAATAGACATGGATGTTTGACATCTATGAAATAGACGATATATCGGAAAGGAGTTTACGACAATGTTTAAGGAGTTGACTACAGCAAGATTTGATCTTTCATAGCGATATTTAGTGTTGACGGATTAATATAGTAACCACTACATATAATTTGGTATATGGTAGTTGAACAAACAAAACAAAGTTCTTCTAATAGAATTGTTACCTAGGACGTGTACATGACACGGTCCGAAGGGTTTTGTTAATTCAAAGGATGCTGAAAGGGCATGCAAACTTCAATGGTTGAAGTACGCATAAGGGAGTTGGAATCTTCACCGTGATAAAACTATTAAAAGGTTTAATTTCATCAGAGACGATGAATATGCTTGCATTTGCAAGAAATTAAGTGGGAGCACTAAGACATATTTCTAATACATTATGTAGAGGACATATTGTTAATTGGAAATGATGTATCTTTTATTGACTTGAGTTAAGAATTTCATTCAAATTGGATTTCGATGAAAGACTTGGGCAAAATCGGAATATTTGGCATCAATGTCTATATGGATAGATTGAAACGCTAATATGGTTGTGCCAGACGTACATATATGAGATATTGAATGAGTTCAATATGGAAATGACAAGAAAGGTTCTTGCTGCATGGAAAGGATTGAATCAAGATTCAAGTGTATCGACACTTGGTCAGTGAAATCACATGAATATTTTAATCAATAATACCATGATATGTACATAACCAAATATGTCCTATGCTCTAAATGTTGTGAGCATATACCGGAATGATTCATAAGATGATCATTGGACGATAGTAAGGATATTCTTATGATCTTAGGAAGAACTAAGAATATATTTATGTAGAGGTGACAAAACATTACAATTAGTTTATTGTAAAGTGTTACAGTGCTACTAGTTTTGTCACAAGATACAATTTATCTCAATTTAAACTATAGGTGGCACAATGTAATGGAAAGGAGGTTCCATGATGGATTTGGATGAGTTCCAAAGTTGATGCATTATGATGGATACTACAACAAAAGGCTAAGTATATGATTGCTATAGTAGCAACAAAGGAGAAAATTTGGTTAAGTAGTTTGTTATCAAACTAGATGTGGTTCACAGTGGGCTAGTACTATAAAGATATATTGTGCGACAATTATATCAACATGTTTTAACCCAAAGGAACTAAAAGTCTCACCAAAAGACTAAATTTATACAATGCCATCTCATTAGAGAATGAGTGATGCGTAGAGACGCAAAGACATGCAAATACACACGGACCTGAAAGTGTCAGATCCAAATATTATGTTAACCACTAGCAAATGCGTATATACAACACCAGAAATCCATAGGTGTTGAATGCGCAAGTTTTTCTAACTAGATTATTGACTCTAGTGCAAGTGGGAGACTAAATATGCCCGAGAGGCAATAATAAAGTGGTTATTATCTTATTCCATGTTCATGATAAATGTTTGTTTTGCATGCTATAATTTTATTAATTGGAAACGTTAATACATGTGTGTTTAATAAACAAATAAAAGGTTCCTAGTTATGCCTCTCATATAAACTAGCTCGTTTATTAACAAGATGATCAAGATTTCCCGATCATTCCGATCATGGACATTGGATGTTGTTAATAATGAGGTCACAACATTGGTTGAATGGTGTGATGAACATTCATCCAAAGTATAGCAACAAGATCAAAGTCATTGTGTTTAAATTGCTATAACATTATACGAAGTAATTCTAGTGCTTAGACCATGAGATCATGTCAATCCCTAACACTAGAAGAGTAACTTGATAACATCAAACATCACACCATAACAGGGTGACAATAAAGGTGGGTTCAGATACTCCGAAGGTGTTATGTAGAGGCTCATGGATCAATAGTGGGATTTTTCCATCCCGATGACGGATAGATATACTCTAGGCCCTCTCGGTGATATCACATTGAGATACCATGCAAGCAAGTGATGTGATCACTAGAATGTTATATCACGGGAACGAGAAAAGAGTGCATGTCGGTAACGAGATCAAACTAGGTATGGAGATACCGATGATCGAATCTCGGACATGTAATATATCATGATACAAAGGGATTTAGTTATGACGTTAAAAGGTTCACACGATCACTAGAGTCATCGTTGAATGTGTGGGAGTCAGTACAGATCTCCAGGTCCCGCTGCTGATTATTGATCGGAGAGTGGTATCTATCATGTTTGCATTATTCACGAACTATAGGGAGACACACTTAAGGGATATAGACACCATTTGGAGCAAATATGTTTAAGATAAAGATTTAAGAAATCACAAGAATCATTTCGATGGAAACCGGAATTGTTTCGGGTAAAACTGCAGAAATTGGTTCTGCATGTGATATTGAAATGTTGCGGGGGGTTTTATGTGAATGTTTGTTAATTAAAGTAATTAACAAAATTCTGAATAAAATAAATAAAATTGTTTTATTAAATGAGAGTTGCATTAATTTTGTGGAAAATTAATGCAACTTTGAGTGGAGATGGAATTAATGGTAATGGGCTAAGTGGAAGCTCCACTCACCATTATGGAGGGAGAGGTGGGGGCACACCATGCCCATGCGCATGGAGCCATGGGGCTGCCCCCGATACATTGCAAATGTATCTATAATTTTTGATGTTCCATGCTTGGTTTTATCCACTTTCTTGTGTTTTGTTCCAACTTTGGAGTACTTTTCATATGATTTCTTGGACTAACCTATTAACAAGAGCCACAGTGCTAGTTGCCTGTTTTCTGCTATTTTTGGTTCCAGGAAAGTCAAAAAATCAATATTCTCGGAATTGGACTAGACAAAAGCCAAAGTTGATATTTCCTAGAAGATTCATGGAGCTAGAAGGAGAGCCGGAGAGGGGCCATAGGGTGGCCACACCACCCCTAGGCGCGGGTCCACCTAGGTCGCGCTAGGGCATGGTGTGGGCCCCCTGGCCGGCCACCGACCTTGCCTCCTTCGCCTATAAGAGCCTCCTGATACCAAAACCCTAGATCGTCAATCAGAAATCCACGAAAAGTTCCGCAGCGCTGCCGCCACCGAAGGGGAGATTCAGGGGACAGAAAGTCTCTGTTCCGGCACCCTGCCGGGACGGGGAAGTGCCCCCGGAGCCATCTCCATCGATCTCCACCACCATCTCCATCACCATTGCTGATTCCCATGATGAGGAGGGAGTAGTTCTCTCTCGAGGCTAAGGGTTCTACTGGTAGCTATGTGTTCATCTCTCTCTATGCATGATCATATTGTGATCATGAGCTTTGTAATCAAGTAGATCTACCTTGCTACTCAAGTGCTTTATTAGATCTCTACTCTCCCCATGTGTGTGAAAGTGACAGCATGCACACCATGGTGGCACTTAGGCTAGAGATTTCAAATACTTGTTATGAGTTATATTTGGAGTTGGATGTCTTTATGAAATTGTGGTGTTTGTTGGACTCATCTAGTACTCAAGGTGACAGTGTGGGGTTATCTAGATGGGAACGACTTACTTTGAGGTGTGCTGTTATAGCCCTACCATCGATTAGAGTGTTCAACCGGAGAGTAGTTTAGAGTAGTATCATAAAGAGAAGATATTTATATGAGAGTGTTCACTAGTGAAAGTATGATCCCTAGGCCTTGTTTCTAAGCACTGAAACATCGTTTGCAATTAGATCTGTTACATGTTTGCTTGCTTCCATCCTTATTTCAGTTTGCCTTTTGTCTCTTCCACGCCATCAAGTTATTTTCCACCACCGTTGGCACTTATAATTATCCATACCACTTGTATTTCACTATCTCTTCGCCGAACTAGTGCACCTATACACCTGACAAGTGTATTGGGTGTGTTGGGGACACAAGAGACTTCTTGTATCTTGATTGCAGGGTTGCTTGAGAGGGAATACCTTTGACCACTTCCTCCCTGAGTTCGATAAACCTTGGGTGATCCACTTAAGGGAAAACTTGCTGCTATTCTACAAACCTCTGCACTTGGAGGCCCAACAACTGTCTACAAGAATAGAAGTGCGTAGACATCAGCCCCCTCCTCCTATAAAAGGATCTCCCCTCTTCCTCCATTCTCACACCTCCTCATGAAGGATCTCTCTCCCCCTCTAGAAATTATTCTCCATGGTCTCGAATTAGCGAGATACATGTTCCCGGTGGCTTTGTCTGAAAAGAGTTACTGCTTCCGCTGCATCGCTGGAGTGAGGACGTGGAGGTTGTTTGGGTACCGGATGTGTGTGCTATCACGGATGCACCAGTGCTTTGCGGTGCTGGACTTGCTAGTGCTGGACCTGCTGGACTCGCTGGACTTCATCACGATCTTGAGATCGACAAGTGTACGACTACATCATCGACGAGTACAACCTCGTAATGCTTTGTCACTCTTCAAGGGTATGTTCTCTATGGATGTATATCCACCCATTCATTGTATCTAGGTAGATAGATATTGGTGCTTAGTTATTCACATCGTAGGATATTTTTTGTTTTCTATGCTGTGAACCCAACAATAATTCAAAATGATTAAAAAATGTATTAAAAAAATAGCTGCTAAATGACATATGTCTATGAAGAGAGGGAGAGAGTCCAAAGCTAACCCGTATTTTTTGTGGGTTATATATGTGAAAGATACCTTTAAGAATGTTATATACTACTTTTATTTTTTGATAAACTACATCAAGGTGGTTGATTCCTTAACCCCGCTAATGATTGTCAATACATCAAAATTTATGCACCACTTTTTAAGTGTAACGAAGTTGCTTTGGTTTTACCCTTTTAAATATGATCGGTACATTTTCATGTTGTACTAGGTTATCCTAAATCCTAAAGTTGAGTTGGTTCGGTGCCTGTAGTATATAAACTTTGTAAGATATCGGTCAATACAAGCAATTATTCTCTCCAAATATCATGGTATCACACGCCTATGTTTTTCTGCACTTGGGCATGGAGGCGTCGCCAAAACCTCAGCCCTAGTCATCGCGACCTCTTTTCACATCTGTAAAGGCCCGCACCACCGGTGCTCCCTCTCTTCTTGACTTGTGCTCCACCACCTCCCAACACCAAATGAATCTAGCTCTGATCTCCCTTGGCGATTTCTATTGCTGATGTTTTTCCTTCACACCCATCTCTCTGATCTCGCTTCGCATAATATTTATCATTGGCGACATCTCTTTCATATCCATCTTGGCAGTGCGGTCTTCAGCATCATATCAAACCTAAATCGGTACCATAGCTGGGAAATCCACGTTGGGTCAAGGATGATCTGGCGATCATATAATGGATATACATCCGCATCTCCAATGAGTTGTTCAATCTCGTCTCCAGCAATGACGCTAGTGTCGCCAAGCTATGGGCCTCTCTTTGAAGATAATAGCGACGCTCGGATCAATGCGCTTCATGCGGAGATCCACACTATCTCCCAAGGGACTCACTGGTTACTATCTTCTGCCCAACAGGTCAAGGCCATCGGTTATGAGCTTAGGGATCTTGACGATCATGTGGAGGACTGTACCCTCACCAACGCGCTCCTCGTCAGCCTAGGCAAGCAGTTCAAGAAGCAAGTCACTTGCATACCAATGATGTACTCCCTCTTTCACCGAGTTCTGCTCTATCCTGTAGCTTGAGTCTATGACACATGCCCGCAAGGCCACTCTCCCGCACTAGGTCTTCCACACCAGCATCAGGCCTTCCACTATCATCACTATTGTTGCGCCTATGGCACCTGCATAGCTTCCTGAGGGATGGTGTCCAATACCTAATTACTGCCACCAGAACCCAGCGTATCAGACACCGCAACCTCAATCTAGCGTGCCTTCATCGATTGGCAGCTACTCCACATCAACACTCGCGCCTCCCTGGGTCGTGCCCACTCCTCCACCAACATGGCTCCCACCCCACGATCCCTGGACCGGCCTCATTCAAGCAAGGCCCATGCCATAGATGGCATTGTCTCCCTATGGTTCCCCTCCATCTTATACCGACACCTGGAGCCCTGGTCTTTGCCCATTGACAGGGTCCCTATGTATCCTTGGTGCTTGGCCACCTTCGCAGGTCTACACTACTCCCACTCCCGGCTACACTGCTCCGCCGATGTACGGCGTGAATGGTTTGCAACATAGAAAACAAAAATTCCTATTATAAGAATGCCAATTGCACCAAGATCTAATTTTGTAGAAGCTAGTAACGAGTGAGAGGGTAACCAGATTGACTTACCCTCAAAGACCGAAAAAACTTTTGTGGAAACTGATTCCGTTGGTGATGTAGTCGATCACTTGTCGATCTGAAGATCATGTTGAAGAACACCGCAACCTAGCAACATATCCATCCTCGTTCACACGTTTGATAGTTGTGAGATTCGACACATTTTTGATGGCTTTATTTGATGGTTTTCTCCTGGATTTGATTGTTTTCTAGCTTTACCTAATGCTAATACTTTGGTAGCAAAGAAAAATTGGTTTTAAATGTGCGTTTCAGGTTCTGAACATCAATAGAAGGATTTAACTAGAGAAACACAATATCCTGGGGAAAACAAGCGAGTCTCACTTTGGAAGCACGCGAGGGGAGCTCACAGAAGCTTTAACGAGCAACTATACGGCGGGAATATTTTTCTGGACGTATAGTTCCCGCCGTATAGTTGCCGTAGCCTCTGTCCTATTAAAAGGGATAACTTCCATGAAGGGACCAAGGACAAAAACACAACACAGCAGCCGCCATACCATCTAGAAAGGAGAAAGTAGAGATCCAGAGAAGAAGGGGAAGACGTTCTTCATCTCGCTCCACGATCTTCAACCTCCTAGCCAATACACCCCCATAGCCACTACTTGTACTTGAGAGAGAGAGGGATCTCCACCTTGCAAGACTAGGGTTTGAGATTGTTCTTACCATCTTGAATTGTGTTGGATATCTTTCTATTATTATTGTGGATCTCCACGGTAATACAAAGACGAAATCCCTTTATTCAATTATATTGATGATCAATTCTTCTCTCATGTGTGAGTAATTCATTTGGGTGTGGGAGATGTAGGGGATTGGTTAGATGTGGTGTACCTTCATATTTTCCATTAGTTTGTGATTGATTCTAATTACTACATTATGTGTGCTTGACTATCTGTGGGATGCCTAATGCTTGTTGTGTAATTAAGGGCCCAGACAACATGATACTTTGTTCTACATAGATAAGATCTTGTTCACTAGTGGACCGGTGACCCCCGGGTGACACGGGAATATCAATGGAAAGCTAGTTGACTCGAGGATAACAAGTAACCACTGTGCTTATTGCATTAGTCCGATCCAAGGAGCTTAATCGCTAAGCGACCTGAAGGGTCTTAATCGTCTAGTGTCTGACCATGGTTTTGGTAATAGGCTAGTAGGATTATTGAAGTTGGGATGAAATCTACCAAGAGGAGTACCGGCTAATTATGGGTTGCTCGCCTACACATATATTTATAAGATTATAATTGTTACATTTATCACTCATCCACCTGGCACAGTCACTATCACCATGAACTGAATCTCCCCGCGGCTTCTTTTGCCATTTGCAGAAAACAACAAACAACCAAGTTGTTCTTTACTTTTATGATTTATATTTCTAAAGTTTAAATTTAGTTCTATTTAAATACATCTCATTTAATCAAAACCCCATTCCTATTTTCAACACTTGTAGTCAATTCACTCGAAGACCTGTGACAACTTCGGGTGTGACAGAGACTTCACCTATAAACATTTACCTTTGAGCTCCCTGTGGGATCGATATCTGAACTTCGAAACTAGCTACAAACGATCTGTGCTCTTGCAGACATCAAGCTATTTTCTGGCGCTGTTGCTGTGGAGATAAGCGCTAAGTGTTTGTCTTTTTACATTTCAGGTGTTGCTACTACAAAATTTTCTCCTTAGGAGACAAAGGGTCTACATGCTTTGGTAGGACCTACCTGCCAGATTATATTGAGCGTGTGTCTGCTTAGAGGCGCAAAGAAATTATTGAAAAACTTTTAAGATCAGATAAAGTTGAAGTTGAAAACCTGAGTGATATTATGGAAATCATATCTATTTATAGGACAAATCCTATGAAACCTGAGAAAACTCTCAGGGAATACAGTGCTCCAATTCTGAATTTCTTAAACAACCAATAGAGTTCCCTAATCCTAGAGTAAGAGAATATCGATTTGATGGTGGAATTATTAAAATTTTGCAGGAGAAAGCTTTCAGTGGAAGGGAAGATGAAGACCCATGAAGACATATTAGAGAGTTTGACAATGTGATAACATCGCTTGGACCAAAAGGTTTGCCAAGAGACTTCTATTGTCTTAAATTATTTTGATGGTCTCTTAAAGGTAAAGCTCTAGACTGGTTATATTCTCTCCCTCGCCATTACATTAAATGTTGGGAAAACTGCATTACTAAATTCATAAACATGTTTCTTCCTTTTAAAAAGGTAACTGAACTAAGAAAGAACATATGCAACTTTAGTCAGAATGTGGGAGAAAACTACCCACAAGCCTAGGAAAGATTCTTTGGAATGATTAATAGTATTCCTAATCATGGCTATTCTGAACTAACAATTTGCCATTTATTTTACCATGGTCTCAATACTCAATGTAGAGAGTTGCTTGACTTCTCAGCAGCAGGATCAATAAATACTTTAACTATTAAAGAATGTTTGGAATTAATGTCTACTAGGGCTAAGAATAATTCTTTATATAATCCTGATTTTGGCACTAAGCTAGAAAAAGGGATACTTCGGATAACTCCTGATCTTATGCCTGAGGTATGCAAAACTATGAAATAAAAAGGTATACCTTCTGAACTTGTTTAGGAAAACAAATTAGATTTGTTACAAGTTTTAACTGAAGAAGATGAAACTAGAAAAGTTTTTCAAGAATTAAAACATCGACAAGTAAAATCTCATAATAACTTGCATAAGCATTTCCAAAAACACAAAAAGATTTTGGCGGAACTCACTGAAAATTATGATGAGATTGGCCAAGAAATAAAATTATTTCACAAGTACCTTAGTATGATTGAAACCCAATGTGAACAAATAGCATCTGGTTATCAAATTTTTCTTAGTGAAGATAAAGATATTCCTGTTTCTACTAATGTTGTCACAAGAAGGGGCGCAGTTGTTACAGGAGCTTTAGGACCACCAGAATACAAAGCCGAAAAAGAGCGAAAGGAAAAATCCTTGCTCGAAGCAAGCCAAGATGATGATACATTGGTGGATCCTCAAGATGAAACTGAAATGCAAGATCAAACTAAGGAGGACCAAAATGATGCACAAGATGATCATTATGACTCTGATGCAGAGACGGTTGATCCACAAGAAGATAAAGAAATAAACAAGGAAGATGAAGTTGTTATAGTAGAAAAGAAGAAAAGCAATAAGTAGCAACAAAAGGAAGCAACAAAAGAGCCTGACCCTCCACAAAAGATAAAAGACAAGAGTAAGTCAGGTGAGAAAAAACTTCCTTATCCAGATCAAAAAAGAAAGCATCGGATTAGGTAATTTATAATTCTTTTACAAATGCACTTAGTGACCTTCGTCTGGAAATTCCATTTGTGGATGCAATCAAAGTTCCCACTTATGGTAAATTTCTTCGTGATATCCTTAGTAAAAAGAAAGAAATAACTGAAATTGTTTAAATGGTATCTAGCTATCCTGCTAACGAGAAGTTGTTGTCTAAGTCTGGAGATCCTGGAAAGCCTTATGTGATCTAGGAGCAGGAGTTAGTGTAATGCCATCCTCCCTCTATAAAAGGTTAGGATTAGGTGAGTATTCTCCTACTACTATCACTTTACAAATGGCTGACAAGTCCACTAAACAACCCGTTGGTATGATTGAGGATGCCTTACTTCGGATAGATGAGCATGTTATTCCCACTGATTTTATTATTCTTGAAATGCCAGAAGATGAAAGATTATCTATAATACTTGGAAGACCTTTCCTCAGTACTACAGGTGCATCAGTAGATTGTGCAGAAGGGAAGATAATCTTCAATGTTTATGATGCTGAAATCATCCGGTATTTTCCAAAGAAGCTAGAAGCAGGAGAAAAATATGTTCCACCGGTAAAACGAGTTCATGTGGTAAGTGCCCTTGATAAGGGGCAATCAAAGGTAAGAATTCGAGAAGAGAGAAGAGGTTGAGTTATTCAACCATTCTTAATAAATGCTTAATGGGAGTTAACCCATTTTCATCAATTTAGTAGAATAAAGAATAAGAAGTTCATCGCATTCCTACCATTTTTTCACAGACATTCTAGCGGAAGCACGCCCGTGAAGATGCAGCTATCAAAAAGTAGTAGAAACATCGATTGAATGAGTAGAGAATAAAAATAAGAATAAAAGTTTGAGTTTTCTATTTACAGAAGCTAAAATTTTGCTTTTAATATGCTAATGTTGGTCGATAGTTTTTACTATCAATTTTCTATCAAAAACTAGGTATTTCGCTAAGTTATGGGATAAGAAGGTATCCTCGAAGAAATAAGATTTTTTGATGACTACTGATGGTTTAACGACCAACTATACGACGGGAATAAAAATTCTGGTCGTATAATTATCTTTGCCATCAACAAATTTTCCTCGAAGGCACACAGAGTTTAACGACCAACTATACGACGGGAATAAAAATTCCAGATGTATAGCTCCAGTCGTATAGATATCGATGCCTTCGTACAAAAATTTCTGAAAGGTACTGAGAGTTTAACGACCAACTATACGGCGGGAATAAAAATTATGGCCGTATAGCTCCAGTCGTATAGATATCGATACCTTCGTAGAATTTCATCCCAAAAGTACTGAGAGTTTAACGACCAACTATACGGAGGGAATAAAAATTCCGGCCATATAGTTCCGGTCGTATAGATATCGATGCTAGTTTTAAAAATTTATCTCGAGAGGCAGACGGTTTAACGACCAACTATACGGCGGGATCATTGTGATCCAGCTGTATAGTTGTGCTTGTATAGCTATTTCTGTATAAAGAAACCCTAGTTGGCAGCGCCGCCGCAACTATACGGGCGGAACAACATCACCCGCCCGTATAGTTCTAGCCGTATAGTTCAGTGCGACCACAAAATCACACTGGGACGGCTAGGTATTCCTCCTCTCCTTATTATTTCTCTCATATTCTCTCTCTAAACCTCTCAAAATCCACCTAGAACTCTTGATTCTTCGTAGATTTCGTTCGTTTCAGTTGGGGAATCAATAGATCAGTATGTTTCTCTCCCTATCCATGCTTTATTTTCAGATTTCCATGGTTGAAACTCTCATATTGATCTAGTGGATGAACTCAAGCTTATTTTGTTTTTCCTATTAATTTGTCATGTTAGGATTGAATTTTTCCACGTAGAATCGTTCATATATCATATAGAAACTATATGCCTAAGGTTTTATGGTGAAAATTTTCAGTACATCACGATGAACAAAATCGGCAACCTTTTTTGTTCGAGCAAGCGCCAACTGGGTGAGGGCTCAAGCTCGGGGTCCCGAGCTCCATGCAACTCCAAGTTGGACATTGTCTCATCAAGGAAGGTGCTGCCCATACGTTGGGCCGACCACAACTTTCTCACCACAACAGGGTTAAAGGGGATTTCGACCTCATGTGCAGCAGGGCGTGGTTGGCGGTACTTGGCTTCGCAAGCCATGACACCTACCCCGAACTTACCCACGAGTTCCTTGCCTCCTTCTACGACGAACACATGGAGAAAGGTAATTTGTGCATGATAAGCTTCGCCATGAACCAACAACACTATGATGTAAGTTTCGAACAATTTTGCAATCCTTTTAGCTTCCCTCATACTGGGGAGCCCAATGTTACTAACCTCTATAGCGTCACAAGTGGAGAGACTTGGGAGGTTACACTACTAAGAAACAACTTATCAGTGGCACACCTTTTTTACTATCCGTGGCGCATTTCCTAGTGCGCCACTGATACGTTTCCACTGATAACTATCTTCTATGGCACATATGTCCAATATGCGCCACAAAAGTTTTTTTCCAAAATTCAAAAAAAGGCAGTCCAGATCTCAAACTTCTGTGGCGCATATTGGCCATATGCGCCATAGAAGTTTTTTTCAAATTTCAAAAAAACCCGGGCCAGATCTAGATCTGGCCGGAGGTGGTTGTTGTTGTGGTGGATGGTGGGTGGAGGAGGGCTAGGATGAGGTCACGGAGTTGGTGGTGGAGGAGGAGGTCGCCAGAGTTTGTGGTGGAGGAGGTCGCTGGAGTTGGTGGTGGAGGAGGAGGAGGAGGTCGCCGGAGTTGGTGGTGGTGGAGGAGGAGGAGGTCGCCGGAGTTGGTGGTGGTGGTGGAGGAGGAGGAGGTCGCCGGAGGAGGAGGAGGTTGCCGGAGGTGGAGGTGGCCGGAGAGTGGAGAAGGAGGAGGGAGGAGAAGGGGAGAAGTGTGGAGGAGAGGAGAAGTGGGGAGGGGAGAAGAAGTGGGGGCGAGAAAAAGGAAAAAGAGATGGAGAAGGGCGCCGGCGGGATTCAAATTTTGAATCCCGCCCAAGACTTCTGTGGCGCATATGGGAGAAATGCGCCACAGAAGTTTCACCCCATTTTTTATTTTTTTGCAGTGAAAAATCTTCTACCCTAAATAACTTTTTACTCTTTTCGAATTTGGGGATTCTGTAAAATCCAGAATTTCGAGACGATCGTTTTGATAGGTTAAAGATTTTTTTCGACATCGTATGCAAAAGTTATAGCCGTTTTACCGTGCCATGACCTATTTTTGCAAAATACATCAAAATTCATGTTTTTCAATTTTCTAGATCTATACCCTAAAATCTAACTACAACTCAAAGGAATTATTTTTTTGAAGTTACTATCATTTTTGTTTATTTTTTACAAAACTGAAAAGGCGATCCACAAGGGGGGGGGTGGGATCTGTTTTTGCATGTTCTGATGCGCCACAGAAACATCACTTTCTGTGGCGCATATGGACATATGCGCCACATAAGTTTCTTCCCCCTTTTTTGGTGTTAGGTCCCATCAACTTTCTGTGGCGCATACATCTATATGCGCCACAGAATCATCACTTTCTGTGGCGCACACAAAAATATGCGCCACATAAATGTGGAATTTTGTGGCGCATATTGGTTTCGTGCGCCACTAAACTGCCAAATTTCTGTGGCGCATATTTCCTAGTGTGCCACTGATACATATCTGTGGTGCATGGTTTTACATATGCGCCATAGTATATCTTGTCTACCTATAAGCTGTTTCCTAGTAGTGTTATTTCTGTTAATGGTGGCAAGCACTTTTATCAGAAGAAGATGTCCACCATTTAGAACCCAACCATCCGCTACTACGCTCTATTCCTTGCCAACACACTACTGGGAAGGGGTGACACGGGCTCCATGGCCAATGCGGACATGGCCATGATCACCAAGGCTCTCTTCCCTACTTCACTAGAAAGCCCCAGTCCTGCAGCTCTACTCATCCAGCACTTCCGCCACCAAAGCAACAAGACCAAGGGTGATATTCGCATTGGTGGATTGGTAACCCACCTTGCCTATGCATTAAACATTGTACTACCTGTTATGGAACCTGTTGACGACTCCAAACTCATGGACGTCAAATATTTGACTGCTTGTGGCTTCCTTGGTGTTTACCATGCTAACCAGAGGCTCCGAGCATATCAATTTAGTTATCTTGGTGATGCATAGGGTGAGCAGGTTCAGTTTCCCCGCCCACTAGCCTTCTCGATTGTGGAGAAGGACATTTGGATCCTCGCCAAGGACCAAGTGATGGAGATCTTCGCCGAGCTCCAGCCCAAGGAAGAGGAAGATGAAGGGCAGCAGGATGATGAGGAGCATGAGCAGGAGTAGGAGGAAGAGTAGGGACACAACCCTGCTTGGGAGGGATAACAGCAATAGCAGCAAGGAGGAGCCTGGGACCCATGGCCCAACCAGCCACAACAAGGGTATAGCTACGTCCCCTACCAGGAGTTCCAACAGCTTAACCAGCATGTTGGGGAGATCGACCACACTCTTTAGGATATGAATGAAGATGTGAATACTTTGACTCACAACTTCAGTCACTTCATGAACCACTTCCTCAACTTCTACCAGTAGTATCCGCACCAGCCGCCAAATGATAGCAACAACTAAGCCTGGCAATCGCCTAAGCTTGGGGAGGTTTGAAAACCTCCAAACTTTGCATTCGTATTTTCATTTCTTCTTTTGATTTATTTTATTTCTTCAAATTTACATGTTTATTTCCAGCTTTGGATTTCTAAACCGAAAATACAAAAACAAATTAGTTGTAACTTTATTTGCAAGTTCGTTTCTTTGTTTCTCTCATAGATTGCTTAATTTCAGGTTACTTGGCAATAGGGAAAGGATAGAGGAGGTTCGACTCAAATACAAGAATGAAGCAAGTTAGAAGAGGTATCACATTCCTTTCATTATTCTTTCTACAACCTTAAATTAACCCTACAATTATTTACTCGCTTGCACTAAGATCGCTCCCCACTTAGCTTTTTATCCTATAAATTCTATTCCTTTGCTAGTGTATCCTTTTTAGCTATGAAACAATGAGCAAAGAACTTGGTTAAAAATACTTCCTACATTTTTACAACAAGAAAAAGCATCTGAAGATGACTTGAGTCCATGCTTTGCCCAAAGAATTTAATTTTAGAACTACTCCATTACATTTGAGCTTATTATAGATAGACTTGATAGTACCTTTGACTGAAATTGTTTGATAAAATGGATGCTTCGAAGTAGTAGAAATTATGCCACTACTTTTTCTAATAATTACCATAAGATATTGCTTTACCGTGTCATTACAACTCTTTCGTGCTCCATGGGGAACTATTAACTCCGCTGGCCAACCAACGATCTAAATGTGGGAAACCACTTGATTTTGGCTATTGAGTTATGTAAACGTCTGTAGCAGCTATGCTATGATGAGTAAATATTTTAGTCTCCTCATGGTTTCACGTTCCAAGTGAAGTTGTAGTACTCCTCTGGCCCATTATTTCTCAACAATTATTTATTAGCATGGTCACGAGTGCACAACACAACCCAATTAAACATGATAAAAATAGTGGCATGATTTCTCTATGAAAGAGCTAAAGTTTTGAAAGGCAAAAGAAAAGAAAGAGGTGCTTTGATAGTCTTGAAATTTTTACATGGAATATATGAGTTGTTCTTAAATTACATGCTTTGATGCCAACTTGAGTACTCCTAATGGTTAAACAAATAAGAACAAAAAAAATTCATCTCTCTAAAGAGAGGCACCAAAAGAATTTGTCTCACTTTCCTAGCTAAACTTTTGACACTTGCTTGGGCATATGATTTATTTGCTAACAAGATATATGTGGTTAGGAAGTGGACTCAGTGCAATATTGTGAATACTTGTATGATCATATTTAAGATTGCAGGGATTATGAAGAAAAGAATTTGACACCAATTCAAACTTGTGAGTTCCTTTATTTTCAGTCTCGAATCTCTGCTATTCCTCCTTATTTCCTTGTCACTCGAGGGCGAGCAACATCTAAGCTTGGGGGAGTTGATAGCTATGAGATTCGACACATTTTTATGGCTTTATTTGATGATTTTCTCCCGGATTTGATCGTTTTCTGGCTTTACCTAACACTAATACTTTGGTAGCAAAGAAAACTTTGTTTTTAATGTGTGTTTCAGGTTCTGAATGTCAACAGAAGGATTTAACTAGAGAAACACAATATTCTGGAGAAATCAAGCAAGTCGCACTTTGGAAGCACGCGAGGGGAGCTCACAGAAGCTTTAACAAGCAACTATACGACGGGAATATTTTTCCGGCCATATAGTTCCCACCGCCTTTGCCTTGTCAAACGGGACAACTTCCATGAAGGGACCAAGGAAAAAAACACAACACAGAAGCCGCCATACCATCCAGAAGGGAGAAAGAAGAGATCCAGAGAAGAAGGGGAAGATGTTCTTCATCTCGCTCCACGATCTTCAACCTCCTAGCCAATACACCCCCATATCCACTACTTGTACTTGAGAGAGAGAGGGATCTCCACCTTGCAAGACTAGGCTTTGAGATTGTTCTTCCCATCTTGAAATGTGTTGGATATTTTTATATTCTTATTGTGGATCTCCACGGTAATACAAAGACAAATTCCCTTTATTCAATTATATTAATGATCCATTATTCTCTCATGTGTGAGTAATTCCTTTGGGCGTGGGAGATGTAGGGGATTGGTGAGATGTGATGTACCTTCATATTTTCCATTAGTTTGTGATTGATTCTAATTACTATATTATGTGTTCTTGACTATCTGTGGGATGCCTAATGCTTGTTGTGTAATTAAGGGCCCAGACAACATGATACTTTGTTCTACATAGATAAGATCTTGTTCGCTAGTGGACCGGCGACCCCCGGGTGACACGGGGATATCAATGGAAAGCTAGTTGACTCAAGGATAACGAGTAACCAGTGTGCTTATTGCATTAGTTCGATCCAAGGAGCTTAATCTCTAAGCGACCTGAAGGGTATTAATCGTCTAGTGTATGACCATGGTTTTGGTAATAGGCTAGTAGGATTATTAAAGTTGGGATGAAATCTACCAAGAGGAGTTCCGGCTAATTATGAGTTACTCACCTACACATATATTTATAAGATTAGAATTTTTACATTTATCACTCATCCACCTAGCACTATCACCATGAACTTAATCTCCCCGCGCATTCTTTCGCCATCTGTAGAAAACAACAAACAACCAAGCCGTTCTTTACTTTTATGCTTTATATTTCTAAAGTTTACATTTTAGTTCTATTTAAATACATCTCATTTAATCAAAACCCCATTCCTATTTTCAACACTTGTAGTTAATTCACTCGAAGACCTATGACAACTTCGGGTGTGACAGAGACTTCACCTATAAACATTTACCGTTGGGCTCCCTGTGGGATCGATATCTCAACTTCGAAACTAGCTACAAACGATATGTGTTCTTATAGACATCAACATCTAGCTCCCGCTAACCTTCACGCCTCCGCTCCAGCAGAGCAGCGGAAGGAGTAGATAAATCTTACTCCGAGAAACCAACAGAACATGTACCTTGCTATTCCGAGGCCATATGGGGGAAGAGGGGGAAGAGAACATTCACGAGGAGGTGGTGCAAATGGAGAGAAGGATGAGGCCTCCTTTTATAGGGGAGAGGGGGCATCCCAAGGGGGCATGGTGTTGGCCATGGGAGGGTGTCCCCACCTCTCCCTCATTCATGTGGTGGACTCTCCACTCACATAATGTTCACTTCACTCACATGCATTTATTACCCATTAGCATAAAAATGCATTTTTGTTTAAATAAAACTCTTTTATTTATTTTATTCAGAACTATGTTAATTAATTTAATTAAAAAACATTCACTTAAAACCCCTTGCATTGTTCCAATATTACAACTGAAACCATTTTCAGCGATTTGACCCAAAACAATTATGGTTCTCATCAAAACAATTTCAGCTCTAACAATTTAATTGTCGAATATGTTTTGTTTACCACTTAGTGTCGGAGAACTTAAGTGTGTCACCCTGTAGTTCGCGAATAATGCAGACATGATAGAGAAACTTCTCTTATCAGTAATCAGAAGTGGGACCTCGAGATCCATACTGACTCCTGCACATTCAATCATGAATCTTGTGATCATGTGAACCATCAACGCCATGTCCAATTCATTTTATCTCGCGATACTTTACTTGTCCAAGATCTGATCACAAGTATCAACCATACCATACTTCGCTTTTCATCAGAATGAAAAAACCAATGATAGTGTCATTCAAAATGATGTCATTATTCAACTTTGGATATCTTCTAGCATTCTAATTCTTTATAAATGCTCACACAATTATCATTAAGTTAACAATGAGAATGACTCATTCATAATCGAAATGTGACCATAAAAGATATTATTCATAAGAATAGGACAACTGGATTTCACTTACTCATATGAATATGAAGGGAATATGCCCGAAGAGGCAATAATAAAGTAGTTATTATATGTATTCCAAGTATATGATAGATGTTTATTTTGCATGCAATAATTGTATTGATTGGAAACATTAATACATGTGTGCTTAATAAACAAATAGAAAGTTCCTAGTTATGTCTCTCTTATAAACTAGCTCGTTGATTAACAAGATGATCAAGATTTCCTGATCATGGACATTGGATGTTGTTAATAACAAGGTCACAACATTGGTGGAATGATGTGATGAACATTCATCCAAAGTATAGCATTACGATCAAAGTCATTGTGTTTATATTGCTATAACATCATACGAAGTAATCCTAGTCCATAGACCATGAGATCATGTCAACCACTAACACTGGAAGAGTATCTTGATAACATCAAACGTCACACCGTGAAAGGGTGACTATAAAGATGGAGGTCAAGTGCTATGAAGGTGTTATGTAGAGGCTCATGGATCAAGAGTGTGATTTTTCTATCCCGGTAACGGATAGATATACGCTGGGCCCTCTCGGTGATATCACATTAAGATAGCTTGCAAGCAAGTGATGTGATCACTAGAATGTTATATCACGGGAACGAGAAAAGAGTGCATGCCGGCAACAAGATCAAAATAGGTATGGAGATACCAATGATCGAATATGCGACATGTAATATATCGCGAGACAAAGTTATTTAGTTACTAGTATTAAAGGTTCTCACGGTCATAGAAGTCATCGTTGAATGTGTGGGAGTTAGTATGGATCTCCAAGTCTCGCTTCTGATTATTAATATGAGAGGGGTCTCGATCATGTCTGCATTATTTGAGAACCGTAGGGTGACACACTTAAGGGATACCAACACTATTTGTAGCAAATATGTTTCAGACGAAAGAATTGCAAAGCGCTGGAATTATTTCAATAGACACATGAATTGTTTCGGGTGAAATTGCTAAAATTGGTTCTACATGTGATATTGAAATATTGCAGGGGGTTTTATGTGGATGTTTGTTAATTAAAGTAATTAACAAAATTCTGAATAAAATAAATAAAAGAGTTTTATTAAATGAGAGTTGCATTAAATTTTGTGGAAATTTAATGCATGTGAGTGGGAATTTGAGTGGAGGCAAAATTGATGTGAGTGGAGTTTCACCACATGAATGTGGAAGAGGTGGGGGCACCTCCTCTTGGCCGCCGGCCATGGGAGGGGCTGCCCCCTCTCCTATAAAGTTGTAACACCCTCGAATCGGCCCTATGCAAGTTTTAGCCCCTTTCCGCCAAACCCGCATAGAAACGATTCAAGGACACCCACCAGGCACTTTCGTGCGGGTGGAAAACGAAGTAATAACATTACACAACAGTCCTTGATGGGACCCATAGAACAGATGTATATACAACAGCGACTCAGCGAGTCAAGAATACAGATATACAATACAAAGATCCAAATCACCTTGAAAACGATAAAACGTCCGACTACGGACAAGATGCAAATGGGACTAAGAGCCCTGAAGAATAACCAATGGTGTCCATAACCCTGCCCAGGCCAAGCCGGAAGGATAACCCTGCTAACGACGTCGAGCTCAAACCTGCTAAAACAAAAGGGGTGCCGACAAAAGGGCAAAGGAAAAAGAGGAGCGTCAGTACTGAGGCCAGTACATGGCGAGGCTAGAATTCAGCGGCTCTCGCCTACATAGGTATGGTGGGCTGAAGCGGCAGCGCAACGGCACTAAAGAACCTATAGAGACTCGAAACAACTGGCGGTTATTAGAGAGGGATAAGAAAGACCTATTCGGATCCAACCTGAAGCTAACACCAAACAAACCCATCCTGGTATTTCCCCCTCGAGACCAAACGAGGAAGTCGGGCCAAGGAACTCACACAGTTGGCAGTTTTATCCATTCCATTATAGTTGCAGCAATTACTAATCAGATATAGATAGCATGAGTCATCCTGAAGCATAAGTAGTGGGCAGTTTTAATCACCATTCTGTTATAGTTGGAACATTTACTAGTCAGATATAATTGTCCTGAGGAATCCCAAAACCCAGCAGTTGTTGGCACTTTTATCACATTCCATTGGAATTGCAATACTTACTAGGCAGGTATAGTATGACACAGATCACCCCAGATCCACCAATTGTTGGCATTTTTAATATCCATTCCGTTATAGTGAAGCTGATTACTAGTCAGATATATTGAGTCAAATTTATAGCACTACTTTAGTTATGCTTGTCTATGATCGAGATACTGTGCTCCAAGTCGTCCATAACCGCGGACACGGCTTTCAGAAAGTTTTACCCTACAGGGGTGCACAAATAGCAACACACACTCGATCCACCTCGGAAAAACCAAATCAAAACCCAACGAGGCATTCACGACAAAGCGATCACAGGATTCGAAAATATTTCAGGGGGCCACCCCACTAAGCTACCCGCAACGAAGTTGGCCGGCTCCGGAATGGACCCAGAGTTTGTGTGGACGGCTGTAAACGACTGGGAACCCGAAAGTGTGACTGGGCTTGTCGATACAGCGAAAACGTGTCACGATCCTAAATAGTACAGGTGCTCCACGCACAATCATAAATAAAGCAGTAACATGGCATAAGTACAGGATAGTAATAAAACCCCAAACTAGTTTGTGGCCCCAAGAAATAGAAATGAATCAAGCTCTGGCTCAGTGGGGGTCCATAAGGCCTCCCGGATGTGGATAGTGCGAAAAATCAAGGAACAGGTATCAAGTACTCGGGGTCCTACAGGACACAAGTGAGCGTGGAAGAACCAAATAACATCTATTGCCCACCGATGCCTCTGCATTAGTTATAACTAGCATTTTAATAGTTGTATTTAAAGTCATGATCATCTCCACCCACAAGCATCTCCAGCATTAACATCTGCCAGCATTTCCACAACTGTGGTACTTGACAACACGAGATCGCACCTAAGCAAGCATCTACGACTCGCAAGGCTAGCTATCTACCAAACACGGGTAATAGGAGGTGTCCAAGGCAATATAGAGGCTGCACGGGATATAACTGGTGTACGGAAACTAAAGCATCGCGACACGGCTAGCAATAGATCAACAGGAGGAAATAAAGACTATAAATGCAAAATAGGTAGAAGGGGAAGAGATGCTCGCCTGGGAAAACACTACCGACGGATCATATCCGGAGAACTTGTCGATAGTCACATCAACTCATCAGCCTAATCCGCGAAGAAGCAAACGCTAGAAGAAATATCGGATGCAATATTTAATACTACGACAGAAGATCCGGCATGCTTATGATATGATGCATGGCATGGCACAGATGCGGTGCAATTAGGCAATATTAAGCGGAACCGGGGTCCCGATAATTAATTACACGGCTTCAAGTTATTTAACTACCCCGCAATTTAAATGTTGTATTAACAGGGCGAAACATGGCATCGGTTCGCTACACCAATTTAAATGGAGTTCGGAATAAGACAAAGGTATCCCGTAGATGGACTCCATATTTAATTATGAGGTGAATCGGCATAATGCCCCCCCAAACCACAGACAAGTATGCATGCATGAACAATTTAATATGCGATAGTTGGTAATGTCATATTATAAAAATAGGGGCTTAGGGTCACACATCTGGGTTCAGAAGATCTTGGTTCCGGGGGTTTGGGGTTCGACAGGGATCGGTCTCGGCGGCCACGAGGTTCGGACTTTGGGGTTCAGGGTATTCAGATCTGTGAAGGAGATCATGGCGTTCCGAGGAGAAGATCTTGGCGTGCCGAGGGTTCGGTCTTCGGATCCCGGGAAGGAGGTCTTGCGGTTTTCCGTAAAGGCGATCTTGACGTTTGGTGCCTGTGAAGTAGACCTTGTCGGTCCCATGTCGGCGTACTCGGCGTCTTCTGGTTCATGAGGTCGATCTTGCCGGTTCCCCCTCAAAGGCCTTGGGGTCTTCTGGGATGGAGAACTTGACGCCCGTGTAGAAGATCTTCAGGTCCTATGTCGAAGGTCATGTCGTGGTCTTGGAGTGGCACCGGGTGCGGTTCTACAGGATCGGTCTTCGAAATCCGGGGACTTGTCGTCCGTGAAGGGGACCTTGGCCTTCCGCGGTCTTCTGGAAGATATTGCGACAAGGTAACTTGGTTTGAGCGGACGACGCCACAACACCAAAGGCGAAGAACTTGGAAGGAACCGGAGTTGTCATCGGTAACTGAATAAACATACAAACACACAGACATGTTCACATAGGAGCACAGAGTCTGTCGAGAACACGCTGACAAAGGCGCGACCAACAGACTCATGCTCGCGGGAGAGCACGGGGCAGCAGAGACGACAGAGGACATGGTGAGCTCGGGGTGATGTCCTGGCGACGGGCAAGGCAGGGAGGCGGCGGACGAGGCGCGCTTGCCCGGGGCGGCGGCTCGGACGGCCGGTGGGGCGACGCCAGCGAGGGGCCGGGCTCGGTAGGGAGGCGGCGGACGAAACGAAGAGGTGAGACCGACGACGGCGATGGGGCTTGGCGGTGAAGAACCGGGCCGACGCGGTGCGGAGGGGACGCCGTCGGCGACGACTCTGGTGGAGGAAGGAGAGGCGGCCGCGGGCGCCTGGAAGGCTGCCGGAGGAGGGGGTGAACCGCGGCGGTGGCGGCTGAGGCCGGGGCGGCAGAGCGGCCCGCGGTGGCGGCGGAAGGAGCGGAGGTGGAGCTCGGCCCGGGCGGGGAAGCGTCACCGAGGACGGCCATGACGACGGGGGAGGCAACCAGCTTGGGGTCGGGGTAGGGCGGAGGCGGGGCGTCGCGCGGCGCTGGCCTGGAAGGAGAGGAGGCGCCGCGGTGGAGGAGCTTGGGCGGCGACCGACGGCGGGGAGCTCGAGGACGAGGGAGGCCGCGGGGAGGAGCACGGTGACAGAGCGGGCCGGCGGCGACCTAGGAGGCGGAGGTGCGGCTCGCGTCGCGGTGCAGAGGCGAGAGCAGGGAGAGGGACGGGGTCACGCGTCGGTGGAGGAGGAGTCGGCACCGGCGCTGTACGCGGGGCGGCTACGTCTAGGGAAGGAGGGGAGAGGGCGAGCGACGCGTGAGGTGGGGAGCAGGGTCGCATGGGGAATCGGGCAGGTGCGTGGGGACGCGGGGCCAGGGGTGGGTCGGCTGTCCACCCGAGAGAGGTGGGGCCAACGAGGGTTAGGTGGAGACAGGGGCTGCGGTTGGTGGGGTGGAACGCGTCCAGCTGGGCAGGAAAACGAGGGGAGGCGGGAGGGTGGTGTGTGGCTAGGTGTGGGGCTGAGGGAAAAAAAGGGGGGGGGGGGCGGTGAGGTGGCCAGGGGGATGAGGTGGCAGATGGTGGCTAGGTGGATGGAGGGAGGAGAGGTGAGGTGGCGTGCACCGATTGGGTGGGGTGAGGTGGAGGGGGCTGGGTAGGATAGGATAGAGTAAAAATAGGACTAGATATTTTAGGCTAGGGTTTGGAGGTGGCCGACCGGGCTTTCGGCCTGGCGGGCTGCCTCCTAAAAATAATTTAAATATTTTATTTATTAAAAACGAGGCGTTTGTAAACCGTTGGTAGACGAAACAAAAAATTCCAGACAAGCCCGGTGTTTTTGATTTGAATTAAAGACGGGGTATTTAGAAAACAATAATAGACTTTTCGAAAATAGTTTTAGACAAAACCATGCATGATGATGACGATGCTCAAATGCAATGTGGCATGATGACATGAGCATGCGGTCATGATGATGCAATGCACAAAAACACCGCGATTTTCTAGTAGTGGTTTTTGCGGGGCGCCACAATTCGACACCACTAACAATGGATCTCTCCCTCGAGATCCGCCTCATGGTACCGGGAAGAAGATCGACGTTCAGAATCTTCTCGCTTCATGTAGATCCTCGCGACACCACTAACAAGACGTCTTTGTCCGTGATGGTCGAGAGAGCACTCCAGAAACAAAGGGCAAAGGTAGAGGTATCAACAAATAAAGCCACCTCTAGCTTCCGTGGATGGAGTAAAATTGCTGGATCCACCGATTCAATATACAAAATGAATTATAAGAGTAGTCGGATGGTGATCAGTCCATCGCGCACTCAAACCATTACTCTGCACACGAATAGGAGAATTATGCAACCAACTCTCGGAATTAGGCTGAAGATCTCGACAAGCGAGGTTCGGAAACAAGGAGGGATGCAGACTCTGCATCGGATCTGGTGTAGAGGATGTCGTCGCGTCGGAAACACCGGAAGGCACAAACAAGGAACAAAGAATGGTACCTCAGATAAAGAATTACTCAGATAGCATGAAGTCCGGAGGTAGAAACACCGTTACCAAAGGAGGAAGCGAAACCCTAAAGGTACGACAAAAACCCAACCACGAGAAATCCTAGACTTGAAGAAAAGATAAGAGAACATATCCAAAACGCGCAGAGGTAAGAGGAGAATAGCAGAGGGGTAAGGAGTAAAATCAGACCTAATCAGATCTATCCGACCGATTTTCCAAAATAGTTTTGACACTCTACTTCGGCCGTTAGCTAGGTTATCCTATAGGCTGAACTTGTGGGGTATCGTAACTACTGAGCTCTGATACCACTCTGTAACACCCTCGAATCAGCCCTATGCAAGTTTTAGCCCCTTTTCGCCAAACCCGCATAGAAACGATTCAAGGACGCCCACCAGGCACTTTCGTGCGGGTGGAAAATGAAGTAATAACATTACACAACAGTCCTCGATGGGACCCACAGAATAGATGTATATACAACAGCGACTCAGCGAGTCAAGAATACAGATATACAATACAAAGATCCAAATCACCTTGAAAACGATAAAGCGTTCGACTACAGATAAGATGCAAATGGGGCTAAGAGCCCTGAAGAATAACCAATGGCGTCCATAACCCTGCCCAAGCCAAGCCGGAAGGGTAACCCTACTAACAACATCGAGCTCAAACCTGCTAAAACAAAAGGGGTGCCGACAAAAGGGAAAAGGAAAAAGAGGAGCGTCAGTACTGAGGCCACTATATGGCGAGGCTAGAATTCATCGGCTCTCGCCTACATAGGTATGGTGGGCTGAAGCGGCAGCGCAGCAGCACTAAACAACCTATAGAGACTCGAAACAACTGGCGGTTATCAGAGAGGGATAAGAAAGACCTATTCGGATCCAACCTGAAGCTAACACCAAACAAACCCATCCTGGTATTTCCCCCTCGAGACCAAACGAGGAAGTCGGGCCAAGGAACTCACACAGTTGGCAGTTTTATCCATTCCATTATAGTTGCAGCAATTACTAATCAGATATAGATAGCATGAGTCATCCTGAAGCATAAGTAGTGGGCAGTTTTAATCACCATTCTGTTATAGTTGGAACATTTACTAGTCAGATATAATTGTCCTGAGGAATCCCAAAACCCAGCAGTTGTTGGCACTTTTATCACATTCCATTGGAATTGCAATACTTACTAGGCAGGTATAGTATGACACAGATCACCCCAGATCCACCAGTTGTTGGCATTTTTAATATCCATTCCGTTATAGTGAAGCTGATTACTAGTCAGATATATTGAGTCAAATTTATAGCACTACTTTAGTTATGCTTGTCTATGATTGAGATACTGTGCTCCAAGTCATCCATAACCGCGGACACGGCTTTCAGAAAGTTCTACCCTGCAGGGGTGCACAAATAGCAACACACACTCGATCCACCTTGGAAAAACCAAATCAAAGCCCAACGAGGCATTCACGACAAAGCGATCACAGGATTCAGAAATATTTCAGGGGGCCACCCCACTAAGCTACCCGCAACGAAGTTGGCCGGCTCCGAAATGGACCCAGGGTTTGTGTGGACGGCTATAAACGACTGGGAACCCGAAAGTGTGACTAGGCTTGTCGATACAGCGAAAACGTGTCACGATCCTAAATAGTACAGGTGCTCCACGCATAATCATAAATAAAGCAGTAACATGGCATAAGTACAAGATAGTAATAAAACCCCAAACTAGTTTGTGGCCCCAAGAAATAGAAATGAATCAAGCTTTGGCTCAGGGGGGGGGGGGGGGTCCATAAGGCCTCCCGGATGTGGATAGTGCGAAAAATCAAGGAACAGGTATCAAGTACTCGGGGTCCTACGGGACACAAGTGAGCGTGGAAGAACCAAATAACATCTATTGCCCACCGATGCCTCTGCATTAGTTATAACTAGCATTTTAATAGTTGTATTTAAAGTCATGATCATCTCCACCCACAAGCATGTCCAGCATTAACATCTGCCAGCATTTCCACAACTGTGGTACTTGACAACACGAGATCGCACCTGAGCAAGCATCTACGACTCGCAAGGCCAGCTATCTATCAAACACGGGTAATAGGAGGTGTCCAAGGCAATATAGAGGCTGGACGGGATATAACTGGTGTACGGAAACTAAAGCATCGTGACACGGCTAGCAATAGATCAACAGGAGGAAATAAAGACTATAAATGCAAAATAGGTAGAAGGGGAAGAGATGCTCGCCTGGGAAAACACTACCGACGGATCATATCCGGAGAACTTGTCGATACTCGCATCAACTCATTGGCCTAATCCGCGAAGAAGCAAACGCTAGAAGAAACACCGGATGCAATATTTAATACTACGGCAGAAGATCCGACATGCTTATGATATGATGCATGGCATGGCACAGATGCGGTGCAATTAGGCAATATTAAGCGGAACCGGGGTCCCGATAATTAATTACACGGTTCAAGTTATTTAACTACCCCGCAATTTAAATGTTGTATTAACAGGGCGAAACATGGCATCGGTTCGCTACACCAATTTAAATGGAGTCCGGAATAAGACAAAGGTATCCCGCAGATGGACTCCAGATTTAATTATGAGGTGAATCAGCATAATGCCCCCCCAAACCACAGACAAGTATGCATGCATGAACAATTTAATATGCGATAGTTGGTAATGTCATATTATAAAAATAGGGGCTTAGGGTCACACATCTGGGTTCAGAAGATCTTGGTTCTAGGGGTTTGGGGTTCGACAGGGATCGGTCTCGGCGGCCACGAGGTTCGGACTCCGGGGTTCAGGGTATTCGGATCTATGAAGGAGATCATGGCGTTCCGAGGAGAAGATCTTGGCGTGCCGAGGGTTCGGTCTTCGGATCCCGGGAAGGAGGTCTTGTGGTTTTCCGTAAAGGAGATCTTGACGTTTGGTGCCTGTGAAGTAGATCTTGTCGGTCCCATGTCGGCGTACTCGGCGTCTTCGGGTTCATGAGGTCGATCTTGCCGGTTCCCCCTCAAAGGCCTTGGGGTCTTCTGGGATGGAGAACTTGACGCCCGTGTAGAAGATCTTCGGGTCCTGTGTCGAAGGTCATGCCGTGGTCTTGTAGTGGCACCGGGTGCGGTTCTGCGGGATCGGTCTTCGAAATCCGGGGACTTGTCGTCCGTGAAGGGGACCTTGGCCTTCCCCGGTCTTCGGGAAGATATTACGACAAGGTAACTTGGTTTGAGCGGACGATGCCACAACACCAAACGCGAAGAACTTGGAAGGAACCGAAGTTGTCATCGGTAACTGAATAAACATACAAACACACAGACATGTTCACATAGGAGCACAGAGTCTGTCGAGAACACGCTGACAAAGGCGCGTCCAGCAGACTCATGCTCGCGAGAGAGCACGGGGCAGCGGAGACGACAGTGGACATGGCGAGCTCGGGGTGACGTCCTGGCGACGGGCAAGGCAGGGAGGCGGCGGACGAGGCGCGCTTGCCCGGCGCGGCGACTCGGACGACCGGTGGGGCGACGCCAGCGAGGGGCCGGGCTCGGTAGGGAGGCGGCAGACGAAACGAAGAGGTGAGACTGACGGCGGCGCTGGATCTTGGCGGTGAAGAACCGGGCCGACGCGGTGTAGAGGGGATGCCGGCGGCGACGACTCCGGTGGAGGAAGGAGAGGCGGCCGCGGGCGCCTGGAAGGCTGCCGGAGGCGGGGGTGAACCGCGGCGGCGGCGGCTGAGGCCGGGGCGGCAGAGCGGCCCGCGGTGGCGGTGGAAGGAGCGGAGGTGGAGCTCGGCCCGGGCGGGGAAGCGTCGCTGAGGACGACCACGACAACGGGGGAGGCGGACGGCTTGGGGTCGGGGTAGGACGGAGGCGGGGCGTCGCTCGGTGTTGGCCTGGAAGGAGAGGGGGCGCCGCGGTGGAGGAGCTTGGGCGGCGACCGGCGGCGGGGAGCTCGAGGACGAGGGAGGCCACGGGGAGGAGCACGGCGACAGAGCGGGCCAGCGGCAACCTGGGAGGCAGAGGCGTGGCTCGTTTCGCGGTGCAGAGGCGAGAGCAGGGAGAGGGACGGGGTCACGCGTCGGTGGAGGAGGAGTCGGCGGTGGCGCTGTACGCGGGGCGGCTGCGTCCAGGGAAGGAGGGGAGAGGGCGAGCGACGCGTGAGGTGGGGAGCGGGGTCGCATGGGGAATCGGGCAGGTGCATGGGGACGAGGGGCCAGGGGTGGGTTGGCTGTCCACCCGAGAGATGTGGGGCCCGCGAGGGTTAGGTGGAGACATGGGCTGCGGTTGGTAGGGTGGAACGTGGCTGGCTGGGCAGGAAAACGAGGGGAGGCGGGAGGGTGGCATGTGGCTAGGTGTGGGGCTGAGGGGAAAAAGGGTGGGCGGTGAGGTGGCCAGGGGGATGAGGTGGCAGATGGTGGCTGGGTGGATGGAGGGAGGAGAGGTGAGGTGGCGTGCACCGATTGGGTGGGGTGAGGTGGAGGGGGCTGGGTAGGATAGGATAGAGTAGAAATAGGACTAGATATTTTAGGCTAGGGTTTGGAGGTGGCCGGCCGGGCTTTCGGCCTGGCGGGCTGCCTCCTAAAAATAATTTAAATATTTTATTTATTAAAAACGAGGCGTTTGTAAACCGTTGGTAGACGAAACAAAATATTCTGGACAAGCCCGGTGTTTTTGATTTGAATTAAAGACGGGGTATTTAGAAAACAATAATAGACTTTTCGAAAATAGTTTTAGACAAAACCATGCATGATGATGACGATGCTCAAATGCAATGTGGCATGATGACATGAGCATGCGGTCATGATGATGCAATGCACAAAAACACCGCGATTTTCTACTAGTGGTTTTTGCGGGACGCCACAAAAGTCCCCTTCTCACTCCTTCTCACTTACACCTCATCGTGAAGGATCTCTCTCCCCCTCTAGAATTATTCCCCCATGGTCTCGGATTAGCGAGATACATGTTCCCGGTGGCATTTCCTCTGGAAGGAGTTTCTGCTTATGCTACATCGCTGGAGCGAGGAGGTGGAGGTTGTTCGGTGGCCTGAACATGTGTGCGATCACGGATGCGCTGCTGAGTTGTGACGCCGGACTTCTTCTCGATCCTGAGATCGGCAAGCATTCGACTACATCATCCACGAGTTCAACCTCATTACACTTTGTCGTTCTACAAGGGTATGTTCTCTATGGATGTATATCCACCCGTTACTTGTATCTAGTAGATAGATCTTGGTGCTTAGTAGTTCCCATCGTAGGATTTTTTTGTTTTCTATGCTGGAAACCCAACAGTGGTATCAGAGCCTGATCTATGCGTAAATGCTTTGCGCAGGTAGTACACATATGAGTATGTGGGCGATGATGATCATATTACTGCATCTTATATGTATTTTGGATATTGGAGGCATAGTGGGATGAAGCGGCCCAGACTAACTTTACATGTCCTCGCACATGAGACCTGTTCCATGATTGACATGCAACTAGTTTTGCATAAGTGGCTAGCAGGTGTCTGTCTCTCCTACTATACTCAATATCTGATTTACAACGAGTTGCTAATAATCTGGTTATCATCATTGTGGTTCCATGTTCGTAGGTAAGACCGGTTCTATCTTCGAAAGCCCTAAGCCACGTAAAACTTGCAATGGATAAATTAGAAGCGTCTAGTTTAGATTGTTGCTGGGCTGGTGTCATGATATGGTAATGTTGTAATTTGATGTATAGTTGATACTCTTACAACACACCTAACATGTATGTTCCATAGACCTTGGCCTTACACACAAAGGAATGATAAAGATCATACCACAATGTACATGATAGTGATCAAGTGCAAAAACCATATGATTTCACTTTCACATATGATGTTTGCATCTTATATTGCTTGTTTGGTGTTTTTAGTAGCTTTATAAGATGACCCCTCATTTAGATATCAAGATAAAAATGTGTTCTTCCTTAAGTATGCACCATTTTATGTTTCGTCGCTTCAAGACATCACGTGATGATCGGGTGTACTTGAATCCACGTTCGTATAATGGGCGTAAGACAGTTTTACACATGCGAGTACTAAGGTTCTTGCTTGGCGAGCCTAGCATGTACAGACATGACCTTAGAAAACGCACCGAAAGGTTAAGCATGAGTCATATAGTTGATATGATGCCCATATAGATGCTTGCCTTTGAAGCTACACGGACTCACGTGATGATCGGACTTGGTGTAGTGGATTTGGTTCATGTAATCACCAAAAAGACACGAGGGATGTTGTTTTTGAGTGGGAGTTCATTCGTAATTTATATTAGTTGAACTCGATCTATCATAAACTTAGTCTAAACTTTACAAATTCTATTGTAGATGGCACCACCTTCTTTTAATTTCAATGTGTTCATGGAGAAAGAGAAACTTGCGATGAATGGTAGCAACTTTACCAATTGGGCCATGAATTTGAGGATTCTCCTCACTGCTGCACAAAAGCAATATGTGCTAGAAGCGCCGCCAGGCCCCCTACAAGCTCCTGATGCCCCTAACGAGGAAAAGAACATCTATTTGACTCGTCAGGAGGACCACAACTTATATCATTGTGGCATACTATATGGGCTAGAGCCAGAACTTCGAAAGTGTTTTGAAAATGGCAATGCCTTTGATACCATGGGTGAATTGAAAATGATTTTTGATACCCATGCTACCGTAGAGAGTTATACTACTTCTGAAAAGTTCTTTAGCTGCATGATGGAAGAGAACAGCTCCGTTAGTGAGCACGTACTCAAAATGTCTGGGTATGCTAATAGGCTTGTGTCTTTGGGAATAACGATTCCCATTTACTTAGGCATACATCGTGTTCTCCAATCTCTGCCACCTAGCTACAAGAGCTTCGTGATGAACTATAATATGCAGGGCATGAAGAAGTCTCTCCCCGAGCTTCTGTCAATGCTTAAGACTACAGAAGTGGAGATCAAGAAAGAACATCAAGTGTTGATGATCTGTAAGACCACTAGTTTCAAGAAAGACAAGAAGGGTAAACAGAAGGGAAAGAAGGGCGACAAATCTGTTGCCGCGCCTGAAAAGAAATCCCGAGCTGGACCTAAGTCTGATACCGAGTGGTATTATTGTAAGGGGACTGGCCATTGGAAGTGCAACTGCCCAAAGTATTTGGCGGACAAGAAGGCCGACAAGGGAAACAAAGGTATATATGATACACATGTTATTGATGTGTACTTGACTAGTACTCACAATAGCACCTGGGTATTTGATACTGGATTGGTTGCTAATATATGTAACTCGGATCAGGGGCTGCAGAACAAGCGACCGCTAGCAAGGGTGAGGTCAAGATGCGTGTCGGCAATGGATCAAGAGTTGATGTGATCGCTATCGGAATGCTACCTCTCCACCTACCGTCGAGATTAGTGATAAATATAAATAATTGTTATTTGGTGCCTGCACTGAGCATGAACATTGTATCTGGATCGTGTTTGATGTGAAGTGGTTATTCATTTAAATCTAAAAACAATGGTTGTTCAATTTATATGAATGATATCTTTTATGGTCATGCACCTATGATGAATGGTTTATTTTTAGTTGGATCTCAATAATAGTGTTACACATATTCATAATGTTGATGCTAAAAGGATTGAACTTGATAATGATATATCTGCATATATGTGGCACTACCGTCTAGGTCATATTGGCGTAAAACGCATGAAGAAACTCCATTATGATGGACTTTTGGAGCACTTGATCTTGAATCATTTGATACATGTGAGCCATGCCTTATGGGAAAGATGGCTAGAACCCCATTCTCTAGTACAATGGAGCAGGTGACCGATTTATTGGAAATCGTACATACTGATGTATGTGGTCCAATGAGTGTGTTGGCATGATGTGGATATCATTATTTTGTTACTTTCACGGATGATTTGAGTAGATACGGGTATATCTATTTGATGAAACACAAGTCTGAAGCCTTTGAAAAGTTCAAGGCATTTTAGAGTGAAGTGGAAAATCATGGTAATAGAAAGATCAAATTTCTGCAGTCTGACCGTGGAGGTGAGTATCTAAGTTACGATTTTAGCGCACATATGAGAGATTGTGGAATAGTTTCACAACTCACACCTGTTGGAACACCACAAACGTAATGGTGTGTCGGAACATCGTAATCGTACTTTATTGGATATGGTTTGATCTATGATGTCTCTGACAGATTGGAAACCGCTACATTCACTTTAAACCGGGCACCATCTAAATCCGTTGAAAGACACCGTATGAATTATGGTTTGGAAACAAACCTAACCTGTCATTTCTTAAAGTTTGGGGATGCGATGTTTATGTGAAGAAACTTCAGCCTGATAAACTCGAACCCAAAGTGGAAAAATGCATCTTCATAGGATACCCTAAAGAAACAATTTGGTATACCTTCTATCACAGATCTGAGGGCAAAGTTTTTGTTGCCAAGAATGGATCCTTTCTAGAGAAAGAGTTTCTCATGAAAGGTGTGAGTAGTCGGAAGGTAGAACTCGAAGAGGTTATTGAACCTTCTCTTCATGAAACGGCAAGTGGCACATCATCGGAAATTGTTCCGGAGTTGACTTCACCAAATGAAGAAGGAACTAATGATAATGATCATGAAACTCTGAAAGAGGATACTACCGAACCTCGCATGTCAAGCAGGACATGTGTAGCTCCTGAACTGTACGGAAATCCTGTTATGAATTTCATGGTTAATGAAATAGATGACCCTGTGACGTATGAAGAAGCGATGATGAGCCCGGATTCCAATAAAAGCCTAGAAGCCATGAAATCCGAGATGGAACCCATGTACGAAAACCAGGTTTGGACCTTGGTGGTCACGACCGAAAGGCCGTTGAGAATAAATGGATTTTCAAAATAAAAACTGATGTTGATGGTAATGTGACCTTCTATAAAGCTCGACTTGTCGCAAAGGGGTTTCGACAAATTCAAGGAGTTGACTATGATGAGACATTCTCTCCCGTAGCGATGCTAAAGTCGATTAGGATCATGTTAGCAATTGCTGCATATTTCGATTATGAGATATCGTAGATGGATGTCAAAACCGCGTTCCTCAATTGTAATATTGAAGAAGAATTGTATATGATACAACCAAAGGGTTTTGTCGATCCTAAGGATGCTGACAAGGTATGCAAGCTTCAGCGATCCATCTATGGACTGAAGCAAGCATCCCGGAGTTGGAATCTCCGCTTTGATGAGGTGATCAAAGAGTTTGGATTTGTCCAAACTTTTTGAGAGGCTTGTATTTAGAAGAAAGTGAGTGGGAGCAATGTGGCATTTATGATATTATATGTGGATGACATATTACTGGTTGGAAATGATATAGATCTTTTAAATAGTGTTAGAAGTTATCTAAACAACAAATTTTCGATGAAGGACCTTGGTGAAGCGGCATACATATTAGGCTAAAAGATCTATAGAGATAGATCAAGATGCCTAATAGGGATATCACAGAGTACATACCTTAATAAGATTTTAAATATGTTTAAAATGGATGAAAGTAAGAAGGGGTTCTTACCTATGTTGCAAGGCAAGACATTAAGTAAGACTCAAAGTCCGGCTACGACGGAAGAAAGAGAGATAATAGATAAGATCCCCTATGCTTCAGCCATAGGCTCTATAATGTACACCATGCTATGTACAAGACCGAATGTGGCACATGTTATTAGTTTGACTAGTAGGTACCAATTTGATCCAGGTACGGAACACTATATAGCGTTCAAGAATATCCTTAAGTACTTAAGAAGAACTAAGGAAATGTTTCTTGTATACGGAGGTGAAGAAGAGCTGGTCGCTAATTGTTATGTCGATGTTAGATTTGACACCAATCCGGATGACTCTAAGTCTCAATCCGGATCTGTATTTCTCATGAACAGAGCAACAGTTAGTTGGACGAGCTCCAAACAACCTATGGTGACAAGATCGACAATGGAGGCGGAATATATTGTTGCTTCAGAAGCAGCACATGAAGCGGTTTGGATGAAGGAGTTCATAACCAAAATAGGTGTGGTTCCTAGTGCGTTGGACCCAATGGTGATCTATTGTGACAATAATGGAGCCATAGCCAACGCTAAGGACCAAGGTCTCACAAGAATTCCAAGCATATTAAGTGCCATTTTCACTCCATGCGCGAGCATGTTAAGGATGGAGATATAAAGATTTGTAAATCTCAATGTAGCAGATCTGTTGACTAAAGTTCTCCCTAGGGCAAAACATGATCAACACCAGAACTCCATGGGTGTTAGATTTATCACTATGTAACTAGATTATTGTCTCTGGTGCAAGTGGGAGACTGAAGGGAATATGCCCTGAGAGGCAATAATAAAGTTGTTATTATATGTATTCCAAGTATATGATAGATGTTTATTTTGCATGCTATAATTGTATTGATTATAAACATTAATACACGTGTGTTTAATAAACAAATAGAAAGTTCCTTGTTATGCCTCTCTTATAAACTAGCTCGCTGATTAATAAGATGATCAAGGTTTCCTGATCATGGACATTGGATGTTGTTAATAACGAGGTCACAACATTGGTGGAATGATGTGATGAACATTCATCCGAAGTATAGCATTACAATCAAAGTCATTGTGTTTATATTTCTATAACATCATACGAAGTAATCCTAGTCCTTAGACCATGAGATCATGTCAATCACTAACACTGGAAGATTATCTTGATAACATCAAACATCACACCGTGAAAGGGTGACTATAAAAGGTGGGTTCAGTTCTACAAAGGTGTTATGTAGAGGCTCATGGACCAAGAGTGGGATTTGTCCATCTCGATGACGGATAGATATACTATGGGCCCTCTTGGTGATATCACATTAAGATATATTGCAAGCAAGTGATGTGATCACTAGAATGTTATATCACGGGAACGAGAAAAGAGTGCATGTCGCCAACGAGATCAAACTAGGTATGGAGATATCGATGATCGAATCCCGGACATGTAATATATCGCGAGACCTAGCGTTAAAGGTTATCACGATCATAGAAGTCATCGTTGAATGTGTGGGAGTCAGTATGGATCTCTAGGTCCCACTTCTGATTATTGATCTGAGAGGGGTCTTGATCATGTCTACGTTATTCGTGAACCATAGGGTGACACACTTAAGGGATAGCAACACCATTTGGAGCAAATATGTTTCAGACGAAAGAATTGCAAAGCACTAGAATTATTTCAATAGACACCGGAATTATTTTGGGTGAAATTGCTGAAATTGGTTCTGCATGTGATATTGAAATATTACAGGGGTTTTATGTGAATGTGTGTTAATTAAAGTAATTAACAAAATTCTGAATAAAATAAATAAAAGAGTTTTATTAAATGAGAGTTGCATTAAATTTGGTGGAAATTTAATGCATGTGAGTGGGAATTTGAGTGGAGGCAAAATTGATGTGAGTGGAGTTTCACCACATGAATGTGGAAGAGGTGGGGGCACCTTATCTTGGCCACTGGCCATGGGAGGGGCTGCCCCCTTTCCTATAAAAGCCCCTCTCTCACTCCTTCTCACTTACACCTCCTCATGAAGGATCTCTCTCCCCCTCTAGCATTATTCCCCCATGGTCTTGGATTAGCGAGATACATGTTCCCGGTGGCATTTCGTCTAGAAGGAGTTGCTGCTTCCGCTGCATCGCTAGAGCGAGGATGTGGAGGTTGTTCGGTGGCCTGAACGTGTGTGCGATCACGGATGCGTTGCTGAGTTGTGGTGCTGGACTTCTTCTCGATCATGAGATCGGCAAGCATTCGACTACAACATCCACGAGTTCAACCTCGTTACACTTTGTCGGTCTACAAGGGTATGTTCTCTATGGATGTATATCCACCCGTTGCTTTTATCTAGTAGATAGATCTTAGTGCTTAGTAGTTCCCATCGTAGGAATTTTTGTTTTCTATGCTGCAAACCCAATAGAATAATAGTCTCGCTAAAAGCAAGACACACTAATAATGTTCACACACAAGGAATACACACTTTATTCAAATCCATTATTCCAAATGATAAACATCGAGGGAAGGAGTGACGTTGGCCATCAACTATCTTGCTTGCCATCATCATGCCACGTCGCCTCATTTCTTCCAGCAACTCTCAAGAAGATGGTATTGTTTTCATAAAACAAGGCAAGTATCCAATACTTTGCAAACTACAATGAGGTTTGCAAGAATAACATTTATAATTTGTATATCAGATATATACCTTCTTTATCCATGACATCCACCATGATCGAGCCTACTTCAAGAGTTCTCAACTTTGTCATGAACTCATGAAAGGTGAACTATTCATCTCTCATGATATAGCCCATGATGACATCTTTGTAGCTGGGAGAAAGAAATTGCAACATGCCACATATCACAAAGTTGTCTATCATTAGTTAGTCCACATCGCATGTGAGGCGTTCATGAAACTCATGCATAATTTCTAAGTGATTATCCATGCAAGCGTTTTCTTCCATTGTGATTGAAAGAAACAATCCAACACCTCATATTTCATAACCCGAATTGCGATGAGAAGAGCAATACAGCCACAACTCAGTCTCTATTGAATGGAGCATGACACATTGGATGACAATGGAGATGTCACGATGAGCATGATAATCATCATTCTATTAATCATCTGTGGAATCATAGGAACTATGTCCTAGTGGTTCTTGTATCATGTAGAGAAGGACATTTATATCGAGGGTATCCCTCAGGAATTGGTATTAATCTATGAAGTTTGACCCGTTTAATTTAAGTTTCACATCATGCATGAAAATACCATGTTTGAAGAACTCACTGAGATAGGCTATGATCTACATGGATATTTGCAAAGACATCTAGAATAAGTTCATAATACGAGTTCAATTTAACTGATCTCCCACTAAAACTGTCACCCCTTAGATGGTTTTTGTGATTACATGATGCCAATTCACTATATCATCCCCGGTCATCACGACCTTTGATATAGATGCAAAGATGGACAACACAGTGTCGATCACATCATTCATGTGACTCATGCTCGATCTTTCGATCCCTTGTGTTCTGAGGACATGTCTATACATGCTAGGCTCGCCAATTCAACCTAAGTGTATTCGCAGTGCATACATGTCTTGCACCCACTGTATGCGAATGTTGGTATGTCTAGCACCCGATCATCACGGTCTGCTTCATAACGATGGACTTTCTTGGTGGTGCACACATTAGGGAGAACACTTTTATTGGTATCAATAGGCATCATCTTATATAATGCTACCATCGAGTATCTAATACTAGCAAATAGTAAGGTGTATAAAGGTATCAACATCACATGCATATTTAGTGATATGATATGGTCATTCTTCACGCACCATGATCTCCATCGATCGCTCTGACATGATCTCCATCTTGCCAGCGGTATGGCGCCAAGTCCATGATGCCACCATAAGGTCTTCCATCGATACGAGGACTATTACTATACTACTTAGTAACACAAAAATAAACTACTTTACCTTAGCCATGACCAAGACCATATAAAATCACAAGTCCCTCCTGCAAAATAAAGTTAGGCATCTCTACTTTATCTTTTACAAGTTTTACATGGATGCTAGGGCTTTTGCGATAGAACCATTTCTTACCTATGAACTTCCAACCACAACATGAATCAAACAGTTGCCTCCATTACACCCCTCTCGGGGCCCTCCATTGCAAATGTCATATCAACTACTGAAACAGAGACAGAAACCCGCTAGCCACTTATACTGTACAAGCTGTATGTTGAGCGTGGAACCAGTCTCGCGTAAGATTATGTGTAAGGTCGGTCCGGGCCGCTTCATTAGACTGTGCCGCGATATGAACAAGTACACATGAGAGGGCAACAACTATAGGATCAATGCCCACATTCAACATGTGTTCTAACCGTACAAGCATTACTACGCATATATTGGCTCTGATACCACTAAAGGGGTTCATAGCAAAAAACATAATTTTTTCTTAGCTAGCGCAACACCATATGCCAGGATCTATCTAGGAGTAATTCTGTAACGAAGAAGGTCTCGGTAACATACCCTTGTATACCGAAAGCGGTTAACTTTCCCCAGGGAACATGGATGATATAGTCGTACTCGTAGCCGACCTCAAGGTCGCGAAGCTCCTCACAAGTCAATCTGGTCTTTGCATGACAACCCAGGTGAAAGAACATTTCATGGTTCCCTGTGTTTTGCGTGTTAGATAAAAATACCATGGAGTTTTCTCATGTGTGCTAAGTGTGCAGGGAAAAGTTATTGTGTTTAGGGGCCAGATTATCCGCCCCCAAGGGCCGGATAATCCGACCTAACTCACTTGGCAAAAGAAGGCAGGGCATGTTGCTCTGACTAGGGTGGATTTTCCCCCAGAAATTCCGAAAAGGGGCGGATTTTCTTCCCCAAACCGGATAATCCGGACCACACCTTGGGCTGGATAATCCGGCCCCCAGGAGATGATCAAGGACAGGCAAGGCGTGACACTCTGACTGGGGGCGGATTTCCCCCCGGAAAATCCGAAGTGGAGCGGACTTTCTTCCCTTGACCGGATAATCCGGCCTCACCTTGGGCCGGATAATCCACCCTCCAGAAGACAAGCAAGGGCTGTCTCGGCGCGTCACTCTAACTGGCGGCGGATTTTGTGCCGGATAATCCGAGTCTGAGGGCAGTGTTTTCCCCAGACCGGATAATTCGGCCCTCACTTGGGCCGGATAATCTGGCCCCCAAAGTCTCCAACGGCTTAGTTGGGATAGGGGGATAAAAGCCCCTTCATCCCCTTCGGTCAGAACTCTTGATTCATTCGAAAAAGACCAGACCTGTTGCAAGAGCTCTCTCTAGATCTCCCACTTCAACCACCCGAAGGGTCCGATCTTTGGGGGAATTGAAGGAGGAGACTACATGCATCGTCATCACGAATCAAGCGCATCAACTCCTCTCCATTCACTTGGAGAAATCCCCGATCTAGTATTCTCGTTAATATCTAGCTCTTGTGTTTTGTTATTGATAACTTATTCTTGTGGCAGCTTGTTGTCATTACGAGAGCCTCCAATTTGGTTCTGGAGTTGTGCCCTGCTAGTTGTGTAAAGGCGCTGGTTCCCGCCTCAAAGGGTTCCTATAGTGGAAAGGTGGATCAGGCCTTTGGTGGCGGGATCCATCGGAAAACAGGGTGAGGCCTATTGCTGTGTGGTGGTCTTAGTACCGCCCACCCCTCCAACACAGATGTACTTCCCTTAACAAGGAAGGAACTGCGGTAAAACAAATCATGTGTATCCGCGTGCTCCACTACGGTTTACTCGTTCCTCTATCTCACTCGCCTTTACTTGCTAGTAGTTAGGGTTGCATATAGGGAAATTCTACATAATAGTATATCTAGAGAATTTACCTTTTGTGTCAAGCCTAAAATTGAAAAAGCATTAACATTTGAAGTAGCACCTATTCACCCTCTCTTCGTGCCCATACGATCCATTTCAATTGGTATCAGAGCCCTGACTCTTTATTCGGGCTTAACCGCCTAAGAGAAGTATGGGTACTAAGGAAAATGGAAATGAGGTAGTGGACAAGGTCACAATGGATGACCTCAAGACGTTGGAAACAACCTTGTTGAAATCCTTTGAGACCAAGATGGAGGAGATGCAACAAATGATTGCTCGCCTCTCATCATCTACAGTCCCATCTCCATCTTCCTCTGAGGCCACCACTCCTCTTGCCAAGGATAAGGCTCACACCGGATCTAAGGAAGATGAAGTGGTAGGTGAAAAACATAATGGTTCCGCCTCCAAGAAGGGAAGTGGTAAGGAGGACTATAGTGAGGTTCCTCATCTATATTCTCGCAACCCACCTATTCCTCATCCTCATATAAACAATAGGGGTGATCCACCCAAGCTTACTACATCTTCATTTAATCAATGGCAATTCTTAATGAAATCTCATGTATGCAGTTCGTCTATTGAGCTTTGGAGGATTATCGAAGTTGGTCTTCATATTGGAGACCCCACCAACTTGACTAGGAGAGAAGTTGTGGATAGTTAACTAAATGCAATGGCTCTCCACATGATTTCGCTCGGAGTGGGTCCCAAGGACATGCCCCACATTGAGCACTTCAACACCATAAAAGAAGCTTGGGATGCACTCACCGACCTATTTATTGGAAATGAAAGCATGAGAAGAAATAGGTATGATGCTCTTAGCAATGAAGCTGAAGGATTCTACATGTTGGATGGTGAAGACCATGAAGATATGTATAGAAGGCTCAAGGGCATTGCAACAACATTTAGAAAGCATGGAGCCACTCACATTGATGATGCTTGGATAAAACGGAAATATGTGAGTGCTCTAATGCCATTTGAGCCAACGGACTTGAAGAGCTTGCAAGGTAGACACAACTACCATCAAATGACTTCCAATGAAGTCATGCAAGAAATGGTGTCATTCAAGGTTGTAGCTAAGAATGCTGAAGATGCCCGTGCCTTTTGGGGATATACTTTTCGGGTATCCTCACAGTTCCTCACTGACCAGGGTGGCCCACTTCGGGTTAGAGCTTTCCTTCACGGGCGACCCAGTCAGGGAGAAAAGACGGAGTCCAATCCAGCTACGGGAAGGCCCAAAAGACTTACCGACTTAGGCCTGTAGTGTTACTTGTAGTTCAAGATGTACTCTGTAACCAATTCTTACTCGTAGCCGGATAGATCTCTCCTGTAAACCCTAGGCCGGATATCTATATAAGACGTCCTAGGGAGAGCCTTTAGGGCACACCTCAATAGTCTACAATCTCAACTTGCACATGCAAAACCCTTGTAACCCATATTCTGGCTCTGCCGTATTACTGGATTGCTAGCAGGAGTAGGATCCGTCCAAAGCCGGCGGATTCGAACCTGGGTAAACTTGTGTGCTCACCGTCCCGGAACACCGTACATCTCACACCCCTCTCTTCCGCATGCCTCGAGGACCCCCTCATGGTGTACTTGTCATCAATCCGACGACAATTGGTGCCCACCGTGGGGCAAGTGAGCTTCGGATCTGCGTTCCGAGCGGAATCTGCAAGAATCGGAATCGGCCAGACTATCATCGTCGGTCGCATCCTCTACACCAGCGACATCCCTCTCATAATTCTCGACGAGACCTGGATTCCGGCTAGGGAGGCCGTGACTGCCTACACAATCAAGTCTTTTGGCGAGATCGATGTTTACATCGGTTTTGCTGAACCTGCCCCACCCACCCCAGCGGTGATGATAGAGGCAGAAGAATCTTCTGGGTCCCCTTTGTCCGCGGAGGCGGCAGAGTTCTGGATCTCAGAAAACCCTAACCCCACCCAGCCCGCACCAGTTGCGGAGATAGTGGAGAAATCCGAGCCTGAGGAAGACCTAGCGGTCCAAGTCGAAGCTGGAGTTGATCTCCTTGGAGAGGCCGGATCCCAGATCGACCCACCCGCGGAAGTCAAAATTCAGGAGGAGCAGATCAACAACACTGATTCCGGCTCTGACGATGCCGGGACAGACAAGCCTTTCCTAAGGTACACACTGCAACATATGATAATGCAAGATGCAAGCGCAGATGCAATTCTCGAGACCATCAAAAGTTTCGACATGGCTGATCGCGAGAGCCACAGGTACCAAAGGAAGCACGCGTCGCACTTCGTCGGATATGTGGGATCCGGATCCGGCTCTGCCGATGCTGAAGAAAACACCGACTTTGTGCTGGAGGCAATTGGAACAAACGCCGACATACCTGCATCCTTGGATGAATCGATGACGTCAGCGGATTTCCGAAAGTTCTCCGCGGAATATGAAGAGGAGTATAACTCCAAAGCTGCAGAAGAAGGAGAAGCCATGGATGAAGGATCCGGGGAACACTCTCCCAAATCGCAGGTTGACATGGAAGTCGGAGATAATCTCGAAGTCCAGATGTCCGAAAGTATCGATCAGAGCTTGACTCTGGGAAACGGACCCAAAGCCGTCTTTGTTACCGGCGCTGCCAAGAAGGCAAAGAAGAAGAACAAGAAAAACAAGACCCCGACAAAAGACCCTCTAACAGAGGAGGTGATTGCCGAGGAATATGAGCAAGACTCAGATGGAGCACTTATCCCAAAAGAGCCAAAAAAAGAAGAATCGGTGGATGGACACGTGATCACTGAAGGTGCGCGTAAACTCATCGATGCTGCATTAACCACACCTATCCCAACAGCCGCAGAACTTACTGCTGAAGAGCTGGACGAAAGGGCCCAAGCCCTAGAAGCGCGTCACCAACAACTCTTGGATGAAGCCAAAAACATCGAGGGGAAAAGAAACGCATGGCAACTAAGGACTACATGTCTTGGTTGCATCAGAAAACACGGAAACATTACACCGGTAACGGTAAATTTCCGGAGGTGAACAGGGTCCTCTTTGAAGGAGATCCAGGGATGCCTCGTCTCGACAGCAAAGGAGATCTGGTGTACCCAACACCGGTACAGAACACTGTCGTCGCACGAGATATCCTGTCAAATAACCCAGGCCCAGAACATGTTCGATTGGGCATCAAGCTACTCACCAAGGGTCTGGAGCAACAGATGGCTGCGAAATCCGGAAGTGGAAAACTGGTCTCGAAATTCGACCAATGTCACACAGACTCAGCCTAGAATGATATAAGGCCCCAGCGTGTTCCGGAACAGCATCACCGTTCCGACCGACGGGAAGACAACTACTCCAGAACCGGATCATCAGGACATCACCACAGATCTGCGAGTGACTGGAGCAACGTCGCTCCAGCGGATGAGCAAGAGGCCATTGCTGCACTGTATCTGAGGAACCCTCCCTGACGAGAGTCGAACGATCGAAGGGGAGAAGATAAAGAGAAACGTCGGGAGGAGGATCGTCAAAAAATGCCACCTCCTAGACGTACAAACCGTCCGGCTGAACCTCATCATAGTGGGAACAACGGACGAAGGAACAACAGAAACAATGTCGGGACAAGCCGGCAGGGGGCTCGTCGTAGTGAAGACCCTCCCCGAAACCGGAATAATGATGCTCCGGACGGAGGCCGGCGATCAGCCGGAAACAATCCAACTGCCCCACCCTCTCCACCAAGTAGTCATCACAACGGCTCTCAAGGGGGACAAGGAGGACGACGTGGCAGAGGAGGTGGTGGCAGAAGCCGAAGTCCGGCTCCAAGGCACCACAGCCACAGCCGACATTCGGGACGATCTCTATCCCCGAACAACGCAAGGCACATGATCAATTCCAACATAGAGGCGCGGCGCTACGAAAATGATGATATCTACGTGGGCCCAAAGTGCTTCGGACCACGCATCAGAGCTACAAGATTTCCGGAAGGATTTGCTATCTCAAGACATATCCAAGCCTACAACAGCATTGCTTGGCCAAACACCTAGCACAAGATTTTTTCCAAGCTTGCTGCATCGCCAAAGGTGGAAACAGCCTGGTCGCGACCCGATATCTCCCACTTATGTTGCGGAAGATGGCACGATCATGGCTTAATGAACTTCCGGAGAACACCATCCACAACTGGTATGACATGCAAAGTGCGTTCTTTCGGAATTTCGAAGGCACATATCAGAGGCCCTGTACGGTCGGAGACCTACAACGTTGCACCCAGAAGGCCGGAGAAACTTGCCGGGATTACCTCGGACGATGGATCGACACCAAGAACTCCTGCGAAGGAGTAAATGATCAAACTACGATTGAAGCTTTCATCGCAGGTCTCCCAATTGGTCTACTGCGCCATCGCTTGAAGTGTGACAAGGTCACTGATTTGGGAGAGATGATAGAAACAGCGAGCAAGTATGCAGATGCCGACGACGATGCAGAGAGATTACTCAATGCCCTAGCTGTGCCACAGTCGGCAAAACAACCAAACCAACAGGCTCAGAAGCACAAAAACACCTCGGAAAAAAAACCCAACGTGTAAACGGCAGTGGTCACTGCTACTTTCGGGTCTGGAGGTCGAGGAGGACGCGACGGAGGCCACGGGCGTGGGCGTGGAACTTCAAGGGTCCAAGGTAGAGGAGACCAGCAACCAAGCAAAACCTACTCTTGGGCCGACATTGCCAATAACCCATGTGTGCATCACCTAGACGCCAATGGGGGCTCGTCCCACACCAACGCTTAATGTCGTTTCAATGACGACATCAAAACAGATGACACCATGGGCTACAAAGCTAAGCGGAAGAAGGGAAAGAAGAATCCTGAAAAAGAAAAAGAGACCAAGGAAGATTCCGACGTGGAGGAAGATTATGCTTCAAATCCCAAGCCGGAAGGGAAGAAAAACTTTCTCACCAAGAAAGACACTTATGTCACCTTCCTCGGATCTCAACCAGCAAAGGTCAAGAAAGCAGTTCTACATGAGCTGAACGCGACAGTTCCGTCTGTCCCCCAATTCTTGGACTGGTCGAAAGTGGCAATCACGTTTGACCATGCTGATCATCTGCCTAAGTTGCATAGGCGAGGAAAATACGCCTTAATCGTCAATCCACTTATTGACGATTATGGTTTCTCCAAGACCCTCATGGACGGTGGCAGTAGCATCAATATTCTCTATGTCAAAACTCTACGCCGAATGAAGATCTCGGAGACCCAGCTGAACCATAGCTCTGTGATTTTTCACCCAGTTGTCCCAAGAAGACAAGCCAATTCCCTGGGAGAGATCACTTTGGATGTTACCTTTGGAACTCCAAAGAATTATTGGACGGAGGCACTTTTCTTCGAAGTGGTCCCGTTCAAGAGCGCATACCACGCTATATTCGGACGTCCGGCTTACTGGGCTTTTATGGCTTGTCCGTGTTACATTTACAATATGATGAAAATTCCAGGTCCCAACAGCGTGATCACCATCAGGGGAGACCCGAAGAAAGCGCGAGAGTGCAAGGATGGAAACACCGCCTTTGCCGAAGTCGTGCTGCACGCCCAGGAGTACCAGGAGATCAAGAAGAGCATAGATCCGTCTGAGATGCCCGCAACGAAGAAGGAGGTGACGAAGCCAAATCCGGAGTTCAAGGCATCAGAAGAGACGAAGAAGACGTTGTTGAAGGATGATGACCCCTCCAAGGTGACCCAGATAGGCGTAGGCCTAGGTAGCGCATAGGAAAGCACGCTCGTCAAGTTCCTCCAAGAAAATCAAGATATCTTCGCATGGCAGCCATCTGACATGACCGGAGTACCTAGGGAACTTGCCGAGCACTCTTTAAATGTAAACCCGAACGCTAAACCCGTCAAACAGTCCTTACGATGTTTCGGCAATGAAAATCGTAAGGCAATAGCTAAGGAACTAGCACGGCTCGAGTTAGCCGGATTCATAGAAGAGTTCATCCACACTGAGTGGTCGGCTAATCCTGTAATGGTCCCTAAAAAGGACACCACTAATTTAAGGATGTGTGTTGATTATACTGCCTTGAATAAGGTTTGTCCAAAAGATCCATTCGCTCTGCCTAAAATTGATCAAGTTATCGATTCTACGGCAGGCTCGGAACTCCTCTGTTTTCTCGACGCATATTCCGGTTATCACTAAATCCGGATGAAGGAATATGACAAAGTCAAAACTTCATTCATAACCCCCTTCGGAACCTTCTGTTTTGTTACAATGCCCTTTGGGTTGAAGAACGCAGGAGCTACGTACCAGCGCACGATGCAGCGTTGCCTCCATGACCAACTCGGATGCAATGTACATGCATACGTGGATGATATTGCGGTGATGTCCAAAATGAAGGAAACGCTGATTTCCGACTTGGAGGAAACATTCGCCAATCTACAAAAATACAACATCATGCTTAACCCGAAGAAATGTTTCTTCAGAATACCAGCCGAAAAATTGTTAGGTTTCATCGTGTCTCAAAGAGGCATAGAGGTAAACCGGGACAAAATCATGGCTATACTCAATATTTCCAGGCCAACTCGCCTGGAGGACGTACAAAGACTAACTGGTTGCATTGCTGCGGTCAGTCAGTTTGTAAGCCGGCTTGGAGAGAGAGCCGCACCATTATATAAACTCCTGAAAAAGACCAAGGATTTTGTTTGGACTGACGAAGCTAAAGCCGCACTACAAGACCTGAAGAAAGTACTCTCATCTGCTCCTATCCTTGCTGTGCCGGAACCACATGAACCGATGTTGCTTTATCTTGCTGCGACAAACAAGGTCGTTAGTGTCGTCATGGTGGTGGAGAGATTGGAGGAAAATCAGGAGCACCTGGTGCAGCGTCCGACTTACTTTGTCAGCGAGGTCCTGACAGAATCAAAACTGCGATATCCGCACTGTCAAAAGTTGGCTTACGGTGTTTTTCTAGCATCTCGTAAGTTACGACATTATTTCCAGGAGCATCTAATTACCGTGGTGAGCACAGCTCCCATGAGAGATATAATCAATAACAGTGACGACACAGGACGCGTCACCAAATGGGGCATAGAGCTTTCAGCTTTTGATATCCAGTATAAACCCCGGACAGCAATCAAATCCCAGATCCTTGCTGACTTTGTCGCTGATTGGACAGAGACAAAGGAGAACATGATCCTCCCTGAGTTGGAATATTGGACCCTCTATTTCGATGGGTCTAAGGCTCGAGGGGGCTCGGGGGCTGGCGTGGTGCTCAAATCACCCCAAGGAGATAAACTTCTATACGTGTTGCAGATCCACTTCACAGCGACAAATAATATTGCCGAGTATGAAGCACTGCTACATGGAATCCGGATTGCTAAGGATATTGGCATCCGACGTTTGATGTGTTACGGAGATTCAGATCTTGTTGCTCAACAAGTGTCGGATATTTGTAATGCAAATAAACACATGGCAGCTTATAAAGCTGTCATGGATGATCTATCTAAATCGTTCGAAGGATTTGAGGTTCAACACATCACTCGAGCAGAAAATGAGGAAACAGATCTATCTCGGATAGGCTCTGCACGGAAAGAGGTCCCGGATGGCGCTTTTTTGGAGCACCTCAAAGTCCCCTCGATAAAGGGAGTAGATGAGGAATATACGGCCAAATCCGACTCACCTTTAATAGCGGTCCTGGCTGTAATTCCCAGTTGGACCCAACCCTACCTTGATTATCTAGTAGATGGAAAATTACCCGAAGACGATGTTCTGAGCCGGCAGATCATCCGACGAGCAAAAGCTTATACTATAATTAAAGGTGAGCTCTATAAGCGGAGTGTTTCTGGGGTTTTTTAGCGCTGCGTATCTCCAGAAGAAGGAGTGGAAATCTTAAGGGAAATCCACGAAGGCGAGTGTGGTCACCATGTTGCAGCCAAATCTTTAGCGGCAAAAGCTTTTAGACACGTATTTTTCTGGCTTACAGCTCAGGCAGATTCCGAACGATTAGTCAAGACGTGCAAAGGCTGCCAAAAGTATGCCAAACAAGATCATGTTCCGGCTGATCAGCTGCGAACAATACCTATAACATGGCCTTTTGCGGTCTGGGGGCTTGATATGGTAGGACCATTTAAACGAGCTCCAAGTGGATTGACTCATCTCTTAGTGATGGTGGATAAATTCACCAACACTATGTTTGGATGCACATAATTAGGCTTGGAATTGGGGAATTGGAATTGGAGCCTCAAATTCCGCTGTTTGGTTGCGTGTGGAATTTGGGCCTGGAAACGGAGGCCAATTCCGCGCCCCGCACTCTTCACGTGCGAAACAACACTCCCTCAATACAGAGGTTGCCCCCTCGGAATCTCCCTGGAAACGCATTGCCCACGCGTACCGCTTCGTCGAAGAACAGAACAGGGCATCTCGCTCGGGAGCTCGTGACGGAAAGGGAGACAGCGAGCGACCTAGAGGAACCGGCGGCCGCCGCACCGGTGAGCTTCTTCTCGCCCTCCTCTCTTCCCCTTCCCCGCCATCCTCTTACTCTCCCCTTCCTCCTCCAAGGCCATCTCCTCAGGCACCCGTCCGTCCCCTCCCGTGAGCGGTGAGCCTGCCCCTAAACACTAGATTGACCGGGTATCGGGAGAGGAACTGCGACCTCTCCCTGGCCCTCCCCAATCTTCTCCTGTACAAAGAAGTGAAGCCGTCAGCCCCATCATATCTTTCTCTGGTCGAGCATGGAGCAGAGCATGTAGGCCGGAGGGGATGAAATCGATGACATGTTCTTATCTCGATGGGGGAACAACGGGTGACCGGCTCGAGCGGCTGACTGGAGTTCGAGGAGGTGGAAAGGCATTCCTATATTGTACTTCACAGTCCATCCATGTACGGCATGGTGCAACCCTCTAAGCAGCTTAGCAACACTGCCTCCATGTTTAGCTTTTCAATTCCCGTAGTATCTCAGATGTATCTGTCTGATTATGCCCAGGTACTTGAAATCCAGTCAATCAGGATTATCGGTGGACACAAGTACAACCTGCAGCAATTATAAGGTAGGATGCCTACCAATCCCACCTAATCGAGCATGTAAATCATGTTTGACGATCATCCAAGTTTTTGAACATCATTGCAAGCTGTGCCTCAAAGATATGCCTCAAACGAAGGTATGATCCCATGTACTGTGCATCTTTTCCTATAGATGCCTATAATTTTTTGTCCACGCGAGAATACGTTGTTCTGATAACTGGGTTCACGTTTCAGAGCGGATCATGCCTTGCATTACCACCATCACGGCATGACATGCATCGTATCGGTAGAAGGAGATGAAGGCACAACGGATCTGCAGGAACCTAGCTTAGCGTCGGAGATGCGTGTTTTACCTGGGGGCCATGCGCTGTTGGGACTCACAACAAATAGTCTAGGATGTTTGGATTGGTCCATGTCTTTGGGCCTCGATCTGTCCGGACACGTTGACCCGGTTGCCGAAACGAATTTATGATATATACATGCTATTTTTTCATACATGTATAAAACTTTATATTGTTCAAACTCAACAAATCATTTAATTCCATGGTTTCTACATCCAAATAGGAAATGGTATTGGGTGCCACCCATTGATTCTAGCGGGAAATTCTGAACACACCCAAACAACAGAATTTGGATTGTAAGTCATTTCCTTTCCAGGTTGGATTTGGAATTTCCACTCGTTTTAATTCCAAACCTCAATTCTATGCATCCAAACAGAGCGCAAATGGATTGAGGCTAAACCTGTCACTAGTTGTGATGGAGCAACAGCCAAAAGATTTGTCGAGGATGTTATAATCCGGTATGGTTATCCACATAGCATTATCACGGACAACGGGAGTAACTTTTCTATGGGAGAATTGGCCGAATTCTGCAACGAGCAAAATATCCGGCTTGACATTGCGTCAGTCGCACATCCACAGGCTAACGAACAAGTCGAAAGAGCAAATGGTTTAATCCTGCAAGGCCTAAAACCGAGACTCGAAGCACCACTATGACGTGCTGCGGGGGCTTGGGCAGAGGAATTACCCTCTGTAATATGGAGTTTACGAACAACTCCGAACAGGTCAACTAGATACACACCTTTCTTCTTGGTCTATGGTGCAGAAGCAGTTATTCCTAGTGATTTCATTCACACTTCTCCTAGAGTGGCCGCGTATATTGAAGAGGATGCCGAGATTTCTCGACAAAATGATCTCGACTTAGTTGAAGAAGTTCGCGTCGTTGCTGAAATGAGATCAACAACCTATCAACAGAAGTTACGCAAGTATCATAGCCAAAGAGTCAGAAACATATCTTTCAATAAAGGCAATTTGGTTCTCCGGCTTGTGCATGAAAGAAAGCACAAACTTTCCCCAATATGGGAAGGGCCCTTTTTAGTTAGTCGAGTATTGCACAATGGTTCGTATTACTTAACTGACATGAGGCCAGTCAAAGAAAGACCTGCTACTAAGAAGAGAAAGAGAGCTGGAGGCAGTACAAATCCGGATGAGTTAGACAGACCGTGGAGTATTGCTCAGCTACGTCCTTTTTATTCTTAGTTTACCTTTCTTTGTAATCATATATGTGTACATGTTCTGCGAGAAATAAAAGTTTTGGTTGCCTCAAGTTTTTGTAAGAAGTTCTTACCATCTTATTTCCGAATGATCATGTCATAATCGAAAATCGGGTATAACTCTAAAGTTTATGCTCATGTTCGTTCTGGTTTAGATTTCCGGTTCTAAAATTGCTACCCTCGGGTATAACTCTAAAGTTTCTAGTCTTTACTTTGGTTATTTGTCTGATTGCTAGATGCGGGCATTTTCTGAGTAGTGAATTGTTGGTACTGGAAGCCGGCTTTGTTTCCGAGTTTAAACTGGTTTAACAATTGAGCTCCGTTGCTCGGCAAAGTTTCTGGGCAGAAGGTTTAGCCGGCTCACGAAAGGGACGAGGCGGAAAGCCAGATAAACGATAAGTATAGGCGAAGAAAGTTCAAAGTGCTTATGTAAACATTTCAGGCACACAAAAATTTAAAGCCAAAAGTGCTGAATAGATCAAAAGCTTAGCACTAGCAAAATTATAGTATTTCATATTTACAGATCCATCATGTTTTTCAGAATAATACAAATTTTTCTGGCAACCTATGATGCAGGAGGAGAAGAAGGAGCTGCCGGCTCGCTGGATACGTCGCCTTGATATCATTCCGAGATGTCCACATCCGAGGTGGTGCGTTCATCGTCGGAAACTTCTGCTGATTCTTCGGGAGGCGGAGGCGGTGTGTCCACGCGGGTGAAGAAGGGAGTGTCATAGCTGGTCAAATCAGCCATGTGACACCCATATCCAGCGCAGGAGTCCATAATGGCCTTGATGTCCTGCTCCTGGCCGTCTTCGTCCACCTTGCAGTACCCTCTGGTCACTTGCCAAATCTCCATGCTTCCATGGTGGCTCATGACCATGGTGATAGCATTTTGCGCTGCGGATCGTGCGTAGGACATTTTCCAATCCTGGACAAGCTGCGGCATTTCCTTCGCCTTGTCCCGCACCTGAAAATCCGACATGCTATGCATGTCCGGAATCTTGAGAGCTTCGCCAATATCCTCAAGGGATTGGCAGAAGTCGTGAAGCAGGTCACCGACTTGGGTAAGCCCGTGGGTGCGGGGCTCGGCGGAGGAAGAGTCCGTCAAGTTCAGAGGACCTATACACAAAACAAGTTAAGAAAATCCGACATTGAAAGAAGTCGAAGAAAGTGGAAAAGTCAGACAGATGGAACGTACCGAAAATGACGTCGTCAATTTTGGTCTTCTCTTCCCGAAGACTCTGGAGTTTATCTCGGAGTGCCTCAGAAAGGTCCCTCTCTCTGCACAACTTGTTATTGAGGTCCGAGATTTTCTGATCTTGAGCAGCAATCTTGCGATCACGCTCATCAGTAGCCATGGAGGAGGACTCAAGAACTTGAGCTATGCTCTTCTTATGATCCGCTTTGAGCTTATCCAGCTCTTGGCGAAGTTCCTTGTTCTCCACCACTAAAGTTTTGAGGTTCTCGGCCTCTTCAATCATGGCACAGGATTGTTTCACCTGTGCTGTAAGTCAAAAAGAACAACAGTTCAACGAAAAAATTCGAATATGAAAACACAAGGACAAGGTTTGAGTCTCGGAATGTTTACCTTCGGCCTCATCCTTGGCAACTTTAAGCTCAGCATTCTTAAGTCAGAGAGCTCTGATCTCTCTCTGCTTGTTGTACACATTTTTTAGCAAATCCTGGTTATAGGAATATACTTTCTGTAAGTCAGAATACCCAAAGTCAGAAGTCTACTAAAGACTCGGGCTAATATTTTTACTAAATATCAGCACGAGCCTTGGGGGCTACACTAGTTCATTCTTTGGCATCCTAAGGAAGCATAAACCCGGATTATTTATCCTACTTCATGCTTGGGGGCTAGAGGATATGATATGAAATAAAGAGAAAATAGGAGTTAGAATTCCAACTTACATATTGTTCGCGAGTCAGTTTATCCAAACTCGCATTCACTTCAACAACAACCTTCTCAGCGAGAGTCAAAGGAGTACTGGAGCAGTTGGAAGCTCACCGGACCTTATCCTCTCGTTACGAAGACACACTTGTTCAAGAAGGTCAGAGTGCTTGATGTCCTCTGCCTCTTGCGCTTCTTCTTTGGCAGATAGAGTACTTTTCTCCAGGCATTGCCTGGCCAGCCACTGGATCTCTTCCGCAGATTTTCGGGACAAGCCAAACTTGGTAAGACCCAGATTGTTGAGAAGGTTTTCAGCGAAGATCTTTGCCGAGGGATCATTACCCAAAGAGGGTTCACCCTTATCTATACCTGACTCACTCATGGTGATGTCAGTTTGCGATTCAAGGATCGCAGGCCCCGTTGAAGGAGCCGGATCTTCTGCGAAAGCCGGAGAAGGAGTAATCACTGGCGTTGCGGAAGGTTGAGGGGCAGGAGTCGAAGGAGCTACGGCAGGAGAAGCTATGGTAAGCTTCGTCTGTCGCAGGGGCTTTGAAGAAGTTCCCTTCCCCTTACCCTTGATGAGTTGTTTAGCTCTGAGAATGTAATAGAATCGAAAACATTACATCTCGGAAGGAAATTCGAATAAAGTACAAAGGCGGAAGTTGTGTTGAAAGTTACCTCTTCACAACAGGCACCTCCTTTGTGCCGACAACCACTGCTGGAGCCTTGCGTTTCTTAAGCGTAATATCCGGCAATGGGACCAGTTCCGCCTCCTGAGAAAACTCCGGAGGATATCCCTCGAGAGGAGCAAGTTTCGACTCGGGGAGGTCAGCAAGCTAAAACAAAGAAAACATATCAGTATTGCAGTATAACTGAAAGATTGAAACACATAAAAAGGTTTGTTGATAGAAACTTACCGGCACTACGGGGTTTTCCGCCGTATGCATATCCAGAGAAACCTCCGGGATCCTCCTCTTGATCCGCTCCCTTATCAGCCACTTAATCTGGCTTATATAGCCTTGCATGGTGTAGGCTCTAGGGCTGATGCGGAGGGAGTCTTTCTTGGACGACGTGATGGAGTGCATCAGTCGGTCTCCGTGGTACTGAAGGGGCTGGATCCGGCGTGATACCCAGCATTGGACCAAGTTGGATCCCTTCAGTGCTTTGTGTTTGATCAGATATTCGACCCGCCTCTTAGCGAGGATCAGATCGTCACTGAGAGCCGGAGCGGCCTCGTCCCAAGACGGTTGGGCCATGGCAGCTCCGTCGACAAAAGCCAGCAAAGCAGTAGCTTTCCCGGGAGCCGGAATATCCTTGTGATAAAAGAATGTGGCCGGCCACTGTTTGACCGAGTCACTAGCTAAGATTTTGGGATATGCGCGCTCGCGTCTAAGTGAAAAACTAATGGTACCGGTGATATAAGGAACACCGGCAGTGATAGAATTTCTCCAGACACGAAAGTAATACCGGAATAAGGTCAAACTCGGCCTTATGCCGAGAAATCCCTCACACAAAGAAGCATAAGCGCTCATCTCTAGAAGAGAGTTGGGAGGAAGATGGTGGAGTTGAACACTATAATGGTCAATCACCTCGAAAAAGAATTCCGAGGGAGGGAATGACAAACCTCTGTCGAGGTGGGTGCCGAAGTTGACCCGCTCGTCGGCGCGTGGGTTGGGGACAGTTTCCCCGAAGCCGCTCCGCCAGTCGCCGGCGCGGAGGAGCCCTTCTGTCTCCACATTCTGGAGCTTCTCGTCATCAAGTACGCAGGGGATCCAGAGCCCGCGGAAGCTTTCGTTCTCTGCTGCCGCTTCCATCACCGCCGCAGCCACCAAACCGGAAGATGAAGACGAAGCCATTTCTCCGGTGCGCCGGTGACCTAAGATGGGCGGCGCTGGGAGTTTTTGGGTGAAAGGTAGAGGAGCTCTGTGAGTGTGGGGGAATTTGGAGGAGAGGAAAAGGCAAGGGAACAGGTGAAGAAAGAAGGAGGAAATCCCAACCTCTTATATCCACCTAACCGCGCCAAGATTCGCGCAAATGCTACAGTGTAACCGCCACGCGTTGTGGAAGGAACTAGGAAGGACCCACGCGATGATTACGTCGCCTCGATCTCCACGCACGCATTGAAACGGCGCCTCAGTTCCACGAACCGCGGACCCACCAACGGTCGTGCTGACAGGATGTCTATCAGATGACGTGACTTGACCATGACTTGTGTGAGGTGGCGTTAGAGACCAAATTCCGGCTTAGTTTGAAAATCAAGCTGGAAAATCTGAATAACCTGTTGATATGTCAAACTTATTTTTAAGACCCGGATCGTATTTTTTGTTGTAAAGTTTCAGGAACCCTTCAAGATTCTGCAAGCCGAAGATCAGGCTAGACGATGATAAATCCGACTTTGGATCTTGGAGACTTCCGGGGGCTGCTGTTGGGGATATACTTTCCGGGTATCCTCACAGTTCCTCACTGACCAGGATGGCCCACTTTGGGTTAGAGCTTTGCTTCACGGGCGGCCCAGTCAGGGAGAAAAGACGGAGTCCAATCCGGCTACGGGAAGGCCCAGAAGACTTACAGACTTAGGCCTGTAGTGTTACTTGTAGTTCAAGATGTACTATGTAACCAACTCTTAGTCGTAGCCGGATAGATCTCTCCTGTAAACCCTAGGCCGGATATCTATATAAGCCGTCCTAGGGAGAGCCTTTAGGGCACACCTCAATAGTCTACAATCTCAACTTGCACAGGCGAAACCCTTGTAACCCATATTCCGGCTCTACCGTATTACTGGATTGCTAGCAGGAGTAGGATCCGTCCAAAGCCGGCGGATTCGTACCTGGGTAAACTTGTGTGCTCACCGTCCCGGAACACCGTACGTCTCACACCCCTCTCTTCCGCACGCCTCGAGGACACCCTCATGGCATACTTGTCATCAATCCGACGACAGTGCTCGGGCTATTGGAATACAAAAAGGAGTCAATGTTGCTCTAAAGGAAAATGTTGTTGAACAAGATGAGGATGAAAGAGGATACAAGGGTATCTCAATGGGCTGTCCCGAGGAAGTCAAGCATGCTCATGGTGAGTACATGGCTTTCTATGCTAGGAATTTTTGGAAGGATCCAGCCAAGGCCAAGTCGGAACTCGAGCGCAAAAATGGGTCAAGTGGAAGAAGAGAGAATGGCCCAAAACTAAGAACATGCTACAATTGTGGAGATAGGTTATACTTTGTGGCTGAATGTCCATATCAAAATAGAGAAGACAATGGTGGCAGGCTCATCCTTAAATAAAAGTCCAAAGCACCTCGAAAGAAGCCATTTATCAAAAAGAATGGTCCTTACAAGAAGCAACCCAAGATTGTTGTCGTGGTGGTGTCACGGCAGATGCCATGGATAGGCTAAAGGTGGGGACTGATAGCGCTAGGGGAATCCAGGGAGGGATAGTGAGGTGATTCCTCACACAGAAGGTTTGTATTTGATTCACTTCACAGATTACAAGTGCTCCTCGAGCTGTATTGGAGAGAGGAGGAAGAAGATACTCTCGCCGCTAGCTAGCCCTCAGGAACCAAGTAAAAACTAGTCTATAGAGAGCAATCCAGTAAAGCTCAACCCAATTGAGACCAACCCTTTATACAGAGGCCCTAGCCCTCCTTATATAGGGGCGGCTAGGTCTCCAACTAGGGCATACGTGGAGGCATATTCCAGGGAATATGCCTCCTCCCAAAATAGTAAGCCGACCGGGTCGCTTTTCCCCCGCGTCATCCTTGCAGAGGCTACGTGAGCCTCTGCGGCGCCTGCGTCAGCCGACATCAGCGTCATCACGTTTGTCGGCCACGCCTCGGTGGTCCTGCCCCTGTCCGCTTCGCTCATGCTGTGCGTACCAGGGTTACTTTTGACCAGCGAGATACCTTCCTTCTCCTAGAAGCTTGCTATGACCCGGATCGTAGTTGATCCGGTCACACCTGTTCCTGTATACAAGTTAGATTCATCTATCCGACTTACGGCTTAAGTCGGATGAGACTCAGTTAGGTTGACATCCCCTGGTCCGGGTTACCCCGAGATTCGGCCTGCCTTGAGGTAACTCGGCCAACATTCGCTTTGACCTTGCCGTACCTCGGCTAACTCGGCCTTTATACCCCGGCGTGACCCTACCCGAGGGTATCCCCCCAACATTAGTCCCCGAAGCTGGTGCGGTCTTAGTTGCCTTAGCCGCTAAGGTCACAGCAGGTTCAATTTCACCGAGGTTTGAGCTCCTTCTCCGAGTTACCTCTTATCTCGGATCTCATGGGTTTACTTTCCCTTGGCATGTTTCAAGTTTTCACTTGCTGGCCGGGTTACCATAATCTCATCCGGGTCATCTTTCCTTCTCTCGTACGCTTCCCCACATGGAGGCTAATCATTAGGTTGCCTCATTTTAAGGGCCAACCACAGTAACCGCTGTAGTAATTGTCAGTTATCACTGTAGCGCACGTCACGTCTAGCCTGCCTCCTTGTTAACTGCATCAATGCGTCACATCATGGGATTTGCTACACCCTGTGGTCCTCCGTGTGGCTCTTCGCTGATTGGCCCATCTGGTTCATACACGGCCACACCATGTGGCATATCCGCATACGCGATCCCACTTCCTCGCAGAGGGAGTGGTTAAATAGGGGAGGGGTGCGCCCCTTGGGTCTTTTCCCACTTCCGCGCCCCTCTGCCTCTAGTTCTTCTTCTTCATCTTATCCCGCGACAGCGCCGCCGCCACCGCATCTGAGTAGCAGCGCCGCCGCACTGCTTCCACACGCATCTGCATCGCCGCCGCGGCTGCGCATATTCTCCGCCACGGGTCGCTGTCAGTCTAGGTCGCTGCGCCCCACCGCCGCTAGCGCCAGGGAGGGCAGCAAACTTGAGATGACAGAAGAGGAGCTCGTCGTCGCCGAGCAGGAGATGGAGGAAGACGCCGCGATGGCGGACCGTGGTGCGTGGGCTGGATCCTGGGTCTGCTAGGATGACCTGGACTGTCTCTACCGCACCAGGCGCATCCCCGCAGGCATCACCGCACGCCTCGCCTCCGCCGAACTTGCCCCCTCACCCAATCCGGGTGAGTATGTGGTGTTCCTGTCGTATTTCCAGCGGGGGTTCAGTTTACCAGTTAGCGATTTTTTTCCATGATTGGTTGAACACCTACGAACTCCAGCCACACCACCTTCCTGCCAATGCTATCACATCTCTCTCTGCTTTCGCCTCCACGATCGAAGGCTACGCCGGATTATGGCCCACAAAGGAGCTACGGATCCGGTTCTTTGGCCTTCGTCGTAACGTAATTCCGAACATCCAGCTTGACTCGGAGGACAAGCAGCTTACATAGTTCGGCGCTGTGTCCATTTCACCCCGGAGGCTCTCCGTCTTTCCCCGGGTTACCGGGCTGGACTCCTGCAAAGGATGAGCCCGGACCTTCTTTTATGTTCGGAACAACGACACTGAAGACCTGATCTGGCTTCGCCCTATGCTCCGGGTCCTCCTAACCCAGAGTTGTGGGACATTGTGCCACATGAGCTGGGGCCGCGACCCCAACCAGTCCTCGTCTTTCGAGCTAAGCAACACAGAAATCTATCGCCGGGTCAAGCCCCTCTTCACCACCCACAAGGACTTCTCCTCTGAGTGGACGTGGGGAATTGAGCACTATTGCCAGGATAGGCTTCCTCCCGTGGTAAGCTTCGTGCCACAAACTTTCTCCGAATTAAATCTTATGTCAGTTGCTATTGTATTTTTAACTCTGTTGTCTTTTTTCTCCCTTAGCAATTCCTTCAGCAAACTATTGAGGATGGCACCGATCCCACCCTCAAATGTGCGCCTGACCGGGAGAGCACGGACGAGGAAGAACCGGACCAGGAGATGTTCCTCCCAATGGCCGACGCGACCAAGCGACACACACAGAGCCGGGTTAAGTTCCACTTGGCCCGGATCTTGTACACTTGGAATATGCACACACCTAGAGCCGGGTTAAGTTCCACTTGGCCCGGATCTTGTACACTTCGAATATGCACACACCCAGAGCCGGGTTAAGTTCCACTTGGCCCGGATCTTGTACACTTCGAATATGCACACATCCAGAGCCGGGTTAAGTTCCACTTGGCCCGGATCTTGTACACTTCGAATATGCACACACCCAGAGCCGGGTTAAGTTCCACTTGGCCCGGATCTTGTACACTTCAAATATGCACACACCTAGAGCCGAGTTAAGTCCCACTTGGCCCGGATCTTGTACACTTCGAATATGCACACACCTAGAGTCGGGTTAAGTTCCACTTGGCCCAGATCTTGTACACTTCGAATATGCACAAGGCTTAAGCTATATTTTTGTATTCTTTTCAGGTGACCACCAACCGCCGGAGCGCTGAGTTTCAGCGTCTTCTGGACACTCACAAAATGCTGCTCGCAAAACATAATGCACATCTCGCTGAGCACGAGAAAAGGGGTAAATTCTCTTCTTCACACTTTTCTGTTTTCCTTCATCTTTTTCTGCTGAACTATCCCATCATTCGGTTTTCGCAGCTAGGGTGGAGGCTGAGAACAAGCTTATGAGGAAGAATCTGGATCAGATTAAGGGTAAGTTGCTTTTGTCCGACCTTGCTACGCTTTCCATCTCCCTTCTTCCTTGGCTCAGCAAACATTCATACCTCGGCTTTGCCAGGTTAACAAACTATTTCAGTATCGCGGGAAGATAGTGTGCCCGTGCCTGATATGATGCTGCATTTTCTCGAACAAGCAGGGCAGCATCAGGCCGAGCTCAAAAAGAAAGACAATGAGCTTGCCCTCCTCCGAACCAAGGATGATGAGATTGCCAAGCTAAAGGCAGAAATGAAGAAGCTGAAAGCACAACACCAATCCGATCTTGAAAAGGCTGGCCATGACTATACTGAAGAGCGCGAGTGCCTCAATCTCCAAATTGCCAAGGACCGAGAACTTCCCCAGGAGGCCGACGTCAAGCTTGAGTCGGCGAACGCTGAACTTGTGCAACTTTGCAAAAGACGTGATGACTGTACTAGGGAATTGACCCGAATCCACAGCCATATTTCACGTAAGTTCCTTTCCCTTATCTGGCATATTTCTCCGGGTTACTTCACATGTCTTTTCTTTACTTGCTTCCCTTATCTCGTTTTCTGGCAAATTTCCAGAGGGTACTACCATTGCGAGCGCCGCTGTTGCTGATTTCCACCGAGAGAGGGGTACTCCCGTTGCTCCTGATGGTCAAGATATTCCTTATGACATGGAGGACCTATTGGTCAGCTTGTCATCTCGCTTGGAGGTAATCAAGAACTATGGCAAGGATATCCTTGACGTTGCAGTCAGAATTTTCAACACGTTTTGTCCTGTAGAAGACACTCCGGAGAGTACCGCAGTTCTTGTTTAAAATTTGATGGAAATCGAGACCCAGCTCGACCTTTGGAGGGAATCCGCTGGACGCGCCGCAGCTGAGACCGTTCTCCACTACGTATTTACATGGTATGAGAAGATCGACCTCAACCTCTTACCGCGCATGCGCACCGGATCCAAATGGACCAGTGACCCGGAGTGGGTAGCTCGGCGCCAGGCTTGTGCCCATAGCCTCGTCGAATATGCTCCCATTCATGAATGGACTGAGGGACCGAGCTTCCTGGAAGCCGCTGGTGATGAAAATGCTGAGAATGTTGAAGACGGCTCGGATGAGGATGAAGAGGGCGATGCCTCGGACATTGAAGACAGTGAAGATGATGCTGAACTTCCTCCTCCTGCTGCTCCTTAAGTGAAAAAACTTTAAAGTTTATCAGATCCCCGGTATGCCAGGTGGACTTGTATCCAGTACACATGTGATATTTTGCAACTAAGTTTTTTATGCCGGATTAACTTGGGCGTAGTCCCCGAGTTTCATTTTCTCGTTCGTCCAATCTTCTGGCTCGGCTCGTGTCTACCTTGATTCAGTTTTACGACTTACGAATCCGAGCTTCAAAAATTGTCTTAACAATACTTGGAAACTTTAGGCTTAGCTCAAAATAATTCAGCATAATAATTTGAAAGTGAATACAAGGTTAGTCCGAAAAATAAACGTCGGCTCGATTAAGTTCTTTTGCTTAGTCGTTTTTCATGTTCTAGGCAATTCCATACTTGTTCTCTCGCTTGCCATGAAGCCAAATCTTGTTGGACAGCAGCAAGTCGAAGAGTTGGATTTTTGGTGCTCACAAACTACTAATCCGAGTTAAGTAGAACAACTTACTCCAGCTGACGCACAAATAATACAAGACAACAAATATTATTAAGGCAGTCCCCAAGTTACTGCTCAAGGTGCCAACATTTCATTGATAAGCTCATTGCCGGCATACATACCGACATATGAGAAGACTCGGATACATACACTTCTCTGCTAAGTGTAGAAAGGACGAAGTAGAGCTACATTCCAAGGACGCTTAGATTCCTCGCCGGACCTGTCCGCCTTGTTCTTTTCCTGTGGCTTTGCATCGATAAGATAATAAGAATCATTGTGCAGTGCTTTGCTCACAATGAACGGCCCTTCACATGGGGGGGATAATTTATGCATGCCAGCAGTATGTTGTACCAACCGGAGCACCAGATCGCCTTCCCAGAAAACTCGGGGGCTTACTTTCCGGCTATGATAGCGTCAGAGATTTTGCTGATATATGGCGGATATGGACAATGCCAATTCTCTCGCTTCTTCCAGCAGATAAACATCATTTTGCCGGGCTTCTTGCACTTCGGGTTCTGTGTATTGGGTGACCCTAGGAGATTCATGCTCTATGTTGGCTGGTAATACAACTTCTGCCCCATATACCAGAAAAAATGGCATATAGCCTGTTGATCGATTCGGAGTTGTTCTTAAACTCCACAGTACCGCTGGTAGTTCTTCTATCCAGCACCCCGCTGATCTTTGCAGTGGCTCAATGAGCCGGGGTTTTATCCCGGACAGTACCAATCCATTGGATCTTTCCACTTGTCCGTTCGATGCGGGATGAGCTACCGAGGCAACGTCCAGCCGGATCTTCTTATCCCGACAGAATCGTGCAAATGCTCCTTCAGCAAAATTTGTGCCATTATCAGTTATGATACTGTGAGGATAACCGTATCTCAAGATGATGTCTTTGAGAAATGTCACGGCCGTAGCTCCATCACACTTTCTTATTGGCTTCACTTCAATCCATTTTGTAAATTTGTCCACCATGACCAAAATGTGAGTCATATTCCCCCTTGCTGGTTTGAACGGGCTAACCATGTCCAAACACCATACGGCAAATGGCCATGTGATTGGTATGGTCTTGAGTTCCGACATAGGCATATGTGTCTTGGTAGCATACCTCTGACAACCATTGCATTTTCTCACCAGATCTTCTGCTTGCTCTAAGGCACTTGGCCAGTAGAATCCATGCCGGAAAGCTTTTGCCACCAAGGCTCGGGACGAGGCATGATGCCCGCACTCCCCTTGATGTATATCTCGGAGTATGTCGAGCCCTTCTTCCGGATCAACGCATCGCTGGAGGACATTGGTCACACTCCTTTTGTATAGCTCGGAATTGATGATTGTGTATGCCTTTGCTCTCCTCTGAGTTTGCCTTGATAGCACCTCCTCAGTGGGTAAAGTTCCATCTTTCAGGAATTGAAATATAGGCAGTGCCCAAGCTGGTATTGCTCGCACAGGGAACATATCCTCATCAATTTCCATCTGATCCACCGACATAACTTCAACCGGATCACGCTGAGCAGTCCCCGGGTCCTGCGAGGCAGTCCCCGGGTTTCGCGCACCGCCACCCATGTCAACGTCCATGGGAACAACTCTGGATTCTGTATCCTCCGGGACGTAGATTGAGTCGGTTTCTGGGGACGGTCTGATAGATGGTTTTCTAAGGTGCTCTAATGCTACACCCGGTGGAATTGCTTGTCGGGTTGATCCGAGATTCGACAACATGTCGGCAGCCTCATTTTCCACCCGGTGTACATGGCGAAATTCGCATCCCTCAAAATAACCAGATATTTTCTGCACATGGAATCTGTATAATGCCATGTTTGGATCAAGAGCGTCCCACAACCCCGATACTTGCTGAACTACCAAATCCGAGTCGCCAAAGCATTGGATCCGATGTATCCCAATGTATTTTGCCACTTTGAGCCCATGCACAAGTGCTTCATATTCAGCGACATTGTTTGATGCCGCGAAATGGATCTGCAGCACATACTTCAGCTGGTCCTTCTTTGGCGAGGTAAGTACAACTCCGACTCCTAGCCTGGTTTTTGTTTTTGACCCGTCGAAGTGCATCCTCCAGTAGTTCGGATCTGGTAGGGGTGGTTCGTATTGTACCTCGGCCCAGTCCACAAAAAGTCGGCCACAACCTGAGACTTGATTGCTTCTCTTCTGTCATATTGTGGTGCATAGGGAGCTAACTCAATTTCCCATTTTGCAATCCTAACACTCGCATCCTTGTTACTCATTATCTCGGATATGGGAGCTTCACATATTACTTTGATGGGGTGCTCCTCAAAATAATGCTTCAACTTCTTAGCTGCCATATAGACACCATACGCCACCTTTTGATAGTGTGGGTAGTTCTGCTTTGAGGCAGATAATACCTCACTCAGATAATACACTGGCCTTTGCACCGACTTTCCCTCTTCGTCGCGCTCAACCACAATCACTGCACTTACAACTCGGTTGGTTGCGGCTATGTAGAGCAACATTGGCTCCTTTGATAGTGGAGAGGCTAACACTGGTGCAGTGGCTAACATCTTCTTTAAGTGGGCAAAGGCTTCATTGGCCTGCGGTGTCCAAATGAACTTGTCCGACTTTTTCATGAGTTGGTAGAGAGGAATGCCTTTTCTCCCAACCGACATACAAACTGACTTAACGATGCCAGGCAACCAGTGAACTTCTGGACATCGTTAAGACACTTCGGCAGTTCCATTCGTTCAATGGACCGGATCTTAGTTGGATTAACTTCAATACCTCGGCTGGAGACAAGAAATCCGAGTAATTTTCCAGCCGGGACATCGAAGGTACATTTTTCCGGGTTAAGCTTCATCCGGAACCTTCTTAAGTTCGCGAATGTCTGCCTAATATCGTCAAGGAGCGTTTTGCTTTCCTTGGTCTTGATAACCACATCATCCACATACACTTGTACATTTTGACCTATTTGGTCGTGCAAACATTTCTGCATAGTACGTTGCCCCTGCATTATGTAAACCAAACAGCATGGTGCGATAGCAATAAGCCCCATACGGGGTGATAAATGTAGTCTTTATTTGATCATCTGGATTCAGAGGTATCTGGTGGAAACCAGAATATGCATCAATGAATGACAATAGTTCACATCCAGCAGTTGAGTCTATGACCTGATCTATCCTTGGCAGTGGAAATGGATCTTTTGGACACGCCTTGTTCAGGTTCGTGTAATCGATACACATACGCCAAACCACTGCCACATTCGGATCATCCTTCTTCTCCACCAGCACCAGATTAGATAGCCAATCCGGGTAAATTACTTCCATGATAAATCCGGCTGCTAGTAACCGAGCTATTTCATCTCCAATGACTTTTCTCCTATCTTCGGCGAAGCGGCGGAGAGGTTGCTTCACCGACCTTGCTCCGGGTCTCACGTTCAAAGAGTGCTCGGCCAACTCCCTCGGAACACCTTGCAAGTCCTGTGTGGACCAAGCAAAAATATCCCGATTCTCACAGAGGAAGTTGACAAGCTCGCTTTCCTATTTATCATTTAACCCGACACCAATTGTTACGATGTGCTCCGGGAACATATCATCAACAGGAACCTTCTTGGTATCTTTCGTGGCTTGGAATGAGACACTTCCATGCGGGTTACTCTGTGCCGGCATATACTGCTACGCGGACTGAGCCAATGCCGCCACCTCCTGGATTTTTCTTTTCTCTTGCGCAATCACGGGTGACTCGTCTAGGTTAGACCCGGCTGAGGCACACTCAATGTAACGTCGGAAATCTCCAACAATGGTAATCACTCCATTTGGCCTAGGCAACTTCATCTTCAGATAACTGATGTGGCAGCTTGCCATGAACTTGTTCAGTGCTGGTCTTCCAAGTAACGCGTGATACACACTTTCCAAGTTCACCACTTCAAACTCCAAATTCTCAGTTCGGCAGTTATCTCTTGTGCCGAACAATAAGTCAACCCAGACCTTGCCTATGGGCTCACAAGAGATGCCTGGCACAATGCCATGAAAAGTTGTCCTTGTAGCTTGGAGAATGTTCTCCGAGATACCCAACTTGCACATTGTATCCGCATACATGATGTTAATGCTACTGCCATTGTCAATCAGTACCTTGGAGAACCTCACATTGATGTTAGGCCCAATGAATGTCGGATCCAGCACTAACGCATACGAACCAGGACTAGGCATAAGCTTTGGATGATCCTTGATGTTCCAGGTAATTTTCTGGTCCGACCAAGGCATATACCTCGTCACTGCTGGCATTACCGCATTGACCTCCATATGTCGGCGCTGCAAGCTCTTTCTATCTGTTTCCTCAGTGGTGAACACACAGTAACTCTGATGATGCTCCCTGTACTCATTCCTCCCCTCATTTCCGGGGTACCTCTGATCCGACTGATGCTGGTTTTCTACTTGATGCACTGCATCCCTTCTCTCATGGTTATCATACCTCGGCGGAGGGGAGGCAACATTAGCTGTTGTGTGTTTGCTCTGGAGAGCAATTTCTGCCGGGGTAACTCCTGCCGAGTTTGATCGTTCCGGGGTGCCTGAGCATTCCCCGAACCACCTTGTTCTATCTTACGCATCCACTCACATTGCCTTGTTGTATGACCCGCTGGGTTGCTCGGATTCGGCGTGTGAAATTTACACGGCTGATCCAACATTGACTCATAAGTGTACCTCGGACGGTCCTTCTTTTCTTGCCACTATTTCTTCTGCTCTAGCATCCAAGTTTTCTTGCCATCATTTCTTGGCGTCCATTGTTTCCCTCCAGTTTTCTAACGTTGATTGCTCCCTGCTCCGGGCTGATCTTGATTCACAGCTGCAACTTGTTGCGAACTGTACCGGTGACCCGGTCTGTCATCTCTTCTTTTACCTCTGTAATCATTCCTCCAGGATGATCCGGCTCCATCTCTCTGGTAGTACTCCTCATTTGACTCGTTTGACATGAGCCTGGGTTGAGTCGGATCACCCAAGGCATACGAATCAGCAATCCGGATCATCTCTGTCAATGTGGTTGGCATTTTCCTTTGCAACTTCTTCCACAGCTCGCTTGCATACCTGCACCCCTGCGCAAACCATGCTATGGCCTGTGACTCTATCACACCCTCACATGAGTTTCTCACGGTACACCACCGGGTTAAAAACTCCCGGTCCGTCTCGTTTGGTCTCTGCTTACACATAGCTAGGGTCTGTGGCCTATTTGGCCTCTGATACGTACTTGAGAAATTGCTGATAAACATTTCCTCAAAATCGATCCAGCAGTTAATACTTCCAGGCGGCAAGTTGTTTAGCCATACCCTTGCTGGCCCCTCCAACATCTGGGGTACGTACCTCACAGCCCATCTCAAGTTGCCTGTAGCAATTTTCACTGCCGTAGCATAGTTTATCAACCAATCCTCCGGCTTAGTACTGCCGTCATACGTCTTTGTGCCTCTAGGTAACTGGAAGTTAGGTACCGGTGGCTCCTTCATGATCCGGGGCCCAAAACACGCAGGACCCGGAGGACCCTGACTTTCAATCTGCTCCGACCTATATAGTCGATCCAGTTTTAACCTGGCATCATCAGGCGTCAGATCCCTGCTTCCCAATCTTGATCCTATCACATGATAGTCCGGCCATGGGTATCCTGCGTTCACCATTTCCGAATCTCCATAGTTATACCGGTCTTGCTCTCGTGGAGCACCTCTTTGTTGCATACCTCGGCCGGCACTTTGCTCTTGCCTTGGTATATTCCACTGCTACGGTTGTCCTGCCGAGTTGCGCTGTCCGGCATTGCCATTTACAGCGTTTCCTTGACCGGCATTGCCTTGGTCGCGGTTACCTCGTCCAGCTTCACCTCGGCTCACACTTCGTCGATCGTCATTTATCTGTATTTCTTTTTCTTTCCCTGCCCTTGTCGGGTCGTATGGGACGATCTGTTTGTTCCTTCTGGCCGAGGTTACTACCTCTTCTCTCCCAGGACCACCATGAGGAGATGATGTGGCTCCAGCGGATTTCTCCGGGTTACCCACCGCCGAATGAACGATCTTGGAGGCCCCAGCTCTCTCTGGGTTAGCCCTGAGCAATTCCTCATTTTGCCTGTTCGCGATCTGAACCAACTCATTAACCCTTTCTTGCTGTCTCTGACGGGCTTCACCCGTTAGACCCTCTAACTCGGACGCAGTTGCATCCGCTGCTCTGAGGTTTTTTGCCGGGGTACTATACTTCGGCAGCCCCACGGATAAACGTTTTTCTGATTCCTCAATCCTAGTGTCACCCTCTTTGTTCATTTCACTCATGAGATTTCTCCCCTTCACCTTTACAGCATCTACTTTATTTGCCTTTGCGCACTCACGCAGCGTCATGTTCAACGACTGCTGAGCCGCAGCTATCTTTTTTGCTCCCTCTAGAATTTTTTGCCTAGTTTCCTCTAGCTCGGCCTGTGCCTGAGCCGGATCTACCACTACTGCTACCGGGTTTGCCAAGCTATCCATTGCTTCTCTCAGTACATTCTCAGGCCTCTCTAGTGAAGGACCTCTACCTTTCCTCGGTGCCTTAGGCGTTACCTCCAGATCTGGTGTCGGATCCTTGCTTGCGCCTGCACCAAGCGCAAGCATCATCACTTCAGCACGGTCCAGGGAGCGAGTGATACGTGCCCCATGAACCACGCTAAGGGGTGGCTCCCCTGCCTCGACGACGTGCCGTGGATGAACGCATGATACGTCCACAGCAACGTAGACCTTGTGCGCACCGAGCTTGACGAAGAGGCCGTTGCGCGGAAGTGGGCGCGTGCCGAAGCAGCCAGCGTTGTCGCTGACGAAGTCCAGCGCTCTAAAGCGCTGAACGAGCCCGGAGACGATGCGTTCGCCGGTGCCGATGAGGTTTCCCGTCCGGATCTTGACCCTGGCTAGCGCTGCTAGCCCCACGGTGGGCGCCAACTGTCGTGGTGGTGTCACGGCAGATGCCATGGATAGGCTAAAGGTGGGGACTGATAGGGGAATCCAGGGAGGGACAGTGAGGTGATTCCTCACACAGAAGGTTTGTATTTGATTCACTTCACAGATTACAAGTGCTCCTCGAGCTGTATTGGAGAGAGGAGGAATAAGATACTTTCTTACTCTCGCCGCTAGCTAGCCCTCAGGAGCCAAGTAAAAACTAGTCTATAGAGAGCAATCCAGTAAAGCTCAACCCAACTGAGACCAACCCTTTCTACAGAGGCCCTAGCCCTCCTTATATAGGGGCGGCTAGGTCTCCAACTAGGGCATATGTGGAGGCATATTCCAGGGAATATGCCTCCTCCCAAAATAGTAAGCCGACCGGGTCGCTTTTCCCCCACGTCATCCTTGCAGAGGCTACGTGAGCCTCGCGGCGCCTGCATCAGCCGACATCGGTGTCGTCACCTTTGTCGGCCACGCCTTGGTGGTCCTGCCCCTGTCCTCTTCGCTCATGCTATGCGTACCAGGGTTACTTTTGACCAGCGAGATACCTTCCTTCTCCTAGAAGCTTGCTATGACCCGGATCGTAGTTGATCCGGTCACACCTGTTCCTGTATACAAGTTAGATTCATCTATCCGACTTACGGCTTAAGTCGGATGAGACTCAGTTAGGTTGACATCCCCTGGTCCGGGTTACCCCGAGATTCGGCCTGCCTTGAGGTAACTCAGCCAGCATTCGCTTTGACCTTGCCGTACCTCGGCTAACTCGGCCTTTATACCCCGGCGTGACCCTACCCGGGGGTATCCCCCCAACAATTGTCTTGGTGGCACAAGAAGAATATTCCTCTGCAAGTGAAAATGAAGAGGATGAAGATAGTTCTCGTGAGGTGGCTGCTATAGCCACCACATCTACCCCTTCATCACTCTTCGACTCTCCAAAGGAAAACGTCATCAACAACAACATCACTTGCCTTATGGCAAGAGGTTCCGAGGTATCATCTTCTATTTCTTCATTTCCTAAGACTAACATAAATATGGATATGGATGATCATACTAGTCTTAAGATAAAAGACGAAGTTATTGCTTTGGACAATTTTTTCACTAACTTGCAAGGTGAGAATAAACTTCACTTTGATGCTCTTATGAGTCAACTTGCTCATTCCGAAGCTCTTCTCGAAGAAAAGGGTAGAACTGAGAGAGAAGACGCCTTGGAGATAGCCTCTTTGAAGAATGCCTTAGAAGAAGAAGAGGAAGTTTGAGTATCCTTGGAGGAGAAACTCGAGTCAATTGAGGAATCCCATGAAGAGGTTGTTGCCCAGCTCATGAAAGAACGTGACAATTCTCTTGCTAAGGTAAAGAAACTAAAGAAAGAAAAGGTTGAATTTGGGGTTGCTCATGCTAGACTCTCAGAGAAGTTTGAGAAACTTGACATTGCTCATAAGGCATTGGAGAATGAACATTCTACTCTAAATGAGTCTCGTGATCAGATCCAAACTCAATTGGACAAGTTTGATATGCCCAACACCTCCACTCTATCTTGTGGACATGAAGACATTGTTGAGGAAAATGCAAGGCTAAAAGAAGAGCTTGTAAAGGGATCTCTACATAAATGTAAAGAAGTCCTAGATAAGATGCTTAGCAAACAAAGTACAAACAATGGGAAATAAGGTCTTGGTTATGTACCCAAGACAAAGAAGAAGAAGAGCAAACCTGCTCAACCAAAGACAAGCACCACCTCTAATAACAAGACTAATTATGATGGTTCTGCAGGGGCCAATAATCCTAACTATGAGTTATATTGTGATTATTATGGTGATGTTTATGCTAGTTATGTAGGTCCTTATGATAGTTACATTTCTTGGTCTATTTGGGTTCCCAAGACCCTTGCCACTAACATGAGAGGACCCATTGAAAAATGGGTACCTAAAACCAAGAAGTAACTTTCTTGCAGGGCCATGCTTCCGGTGGGTCTAAATGGGTACTCGATAGTGGCTGCACTTGTCATATGACCGGGAGCAAGGAGATCATCTCGGAGATGCGGCCAAACCATGATCACATAACCGTCTCCTATGGTGACAAGTCAAAATCTGAGGTATTGGGTCTTGGCAAAGTTGTGGTTGCTCACGATATCTCTCTCGTGGACGTCATGCTTGTTGAGACCCTCGGTTACAATTTACTTTTAGTTCGTGCCCTTGGTAAGATGGGATTTGCAGTTTTTATTGATGCTGATTTGGTGGTACTCTTGTGGAGCAAGTCTCTAAAGGCCGCTTTCGTGGGATATGTCGAAAATGACCTGTACGTGGTGGACTTCTCGAGGAAACTACTACATGCCTGATGTGTCTTTTCGGAAAGGCCGACACAGGCTGGCTATGGCATCACCGACTAGCCCACGTCAATATGAGAACTTTGCAAAGTCTCTACAAGGGTGGCCACATCCTTGGACTAAAAGAAAATGTTTCCTTTGCCAAAGATCGTGTTTGCAGGGCTTGTGTTGAAGGAAAAATGCATGATTCTCCCCATCGAAGGAAGACCATTATTTCATCAAAGAGGATTATAGAGCTCCTCCACATGGATCTCTTTGGTCCTCCATCTCATGCAAGTCTCGGTGGGAAGAAATATTGCCTCGTGATTGTTGATGATTACTCAAGATACACATGGGTCTATTTCTTCAAGTTGAGGAGCGAGACTCAACAAACGGTCATCGACTTCGCCAACGAAGTTCAGTGTCAACACAATGTTCCTATATTGGCAATAAGAAGTGATAATGGCTCCGAATTCAAGAACTACACCTTAAATGAATTTCTAAGTGAAGAGGGGATAAGACATCAATATTACGCTTCGTACACCCCTCAACAAAATGGTGTTGCTAAGAGGAAGAACCGGACCTTAATGGATATGGCCAGGTCTATGCTAGCTGAATTTAAGTCTCCTTATAACTTCTGGGCTGAAGCAGTCTCTACCGCGTGCCATTCATCCAACCGGCTCTATCTCTGCAAAATCTTGGACAAGACTCCATATGAAATACTTACTGGTAACAACCCAAACATCTCCTACTTCCGGGAATTTGGTTGTAGTGTTTCTTTCTCATTAAAGGAGATTGTTTATCTAAATTTGAGTCTAAGTCTTTAGAAGGCATTTTTGTTGGTTATGGTGCCGAATCCCACACTTATAGAGTCTACAATAAGCTCTTCGGAACTGTTGTAGAATCTTGTAGTGTGGTGTGCGAGGAAAATGATGGCTCCCGTGCGGGGCAAGTTGATGTTTGTGATGCATATGTTGAAATACCCCAATATGCCATAAGAAGAATGGGCATGGGCTTTTCCACCCCATTGAGGAATCCCTTGTGGCGGATCGAGAAGGACAATTCTCTACTCAACTTGAGCCTGATACATTACAAATGTATCTATAATTTTTGATGTTCCATGCTTGGTTTTATCTACTTTCTTGTGTTTTGTCCACACTTTGGAGTACTTTTCATATGATTTCTTGGACTAACCTATTAACAAGAGCCACATTGTCAGCTGCCTGTTTTCTGTTGTTTTTGGTTCCAGGAAAGTCAGAAAATGAATATTCTCGGAATTGGACGGGACAAAAGCCAAAATGCCTATTTTTCCGGAAGACATCTAGAGCCAGAATACGAGACGAAGCAGGGCTGGGGGCCGGCCATACCACCTGGCCGCGCGGCCAGGCCTGGCCTGTGCCAGGGGGTGGTCTGGCCGACCCTAGCACCCCCTCGGCCTCTCCTTCTGCCTATATATTGCCTTCGGTACCAAAACCCTAAGTACCCGATCAAAAATCCACAAAAGAGTCTGTAGCCGCCGTCATCTTCATCCCTAGATCAGGAGGGATCTGAAGCTCTTCCCGACACCCTGCCGGAGAGGGGAATTCACCCTGGAGGCCTTCTTCATCATCATGCAAGCCTCCGGTGTGATGCGTGAGTAGTTCATCTCTGGACTACGGGTCCATGTAGTAGCTAGATGGCTGGTTCTCCTCCTTTGTGCTTTCATGTCTAGAACTTGTGAGCTATGTTCATGATCAAGATCATCTATTTGTAATTCTGCATGTTGTGTTTGCGGGGATCCGATGGATATTGAGATACTATTTCAGATTGATTATTGATTCTATCATGTCTTTGTTATTTGTGATCTTGCATGCTTTCCGTTGTTAGTAGCTATCTTGGCCAAGTAGATGCTAGCAACTCCAAGAGTTAGTATTTATGCTCGATAGTGGGTTCATGCCTCTGGTAATCTAGGGAAGTGACAGAAATCTCTAAGGTAGTAGATGTGCTGTTGCTACTAGGGAGAAAACAACAATCCTTTGTTCATAGAACAATCGTATTGTTTACTTTACACGCAATTCGTAAAGCAATAATCCGTTGCTTGCAACTTAATACTGGAGGGGGTTCAGATGATAACCTGAAGGTGGATTATTAGTCATAGATGCAGTTGGATAGCGGTCTATGTATAATGTTGTAATGCCCAATCAAGTCTCAAAGGAGTCAAGATGATTAGTATATGCATGTATTGCTTTCTCGATGTTTGTCAATTGCCCCGTTGTAATTTGTTCACCCAGCATGTTATCTATCTTAAGGAGAGCCACCTCTAGTGAACTATGGACCCCGGTCCTTTCTTTTGCATACAATCTACAAACTGTTTACTGCTTTGTGTTTACTTTCTGCAAACTATTACTTCCTTCCATTCGATACGTTTAATCCTTAGTTTTCAGCAAAACCGGTGAGATTGACAACCTCATCGCAAGTTGGGGGCAAAGTTCTGTGGTTGTGTTGTGCAGGTCTCCACGTTACTACTAGAACTGGTAGTGCGCCCTGCCAAGGCTCAGCTAGCAACACCTTTGGGGTGTTTCCTTGCTCCTACTGGTTCGATTAAACCTTGGTTTCGTAACTGAGGGAAACTTACTGCTGTGCTCATCATACCTTCCTCTTGGGGTTCCCCAACGAGCTCCACATCAACACCGAGCCATCAGAGCCCTCAACGACACAAGCTCAACATGCTCCAACCATTGGAGAAACTTCTACACCAACCACACAAAATGCTGAAGATCAAAATGCTCCTGAAAGCTCCAGGCCAGATTATCCAGTGGACACCAGATTATCCGGCCAACCCTCCTCAGCTGACCAAAATGATCAACCTATTGAAGAAACTGCTGCAAGTCCCAGGCCGGATTTTCCGACCGATCCTGGATTATCCGGCCACTCTCCAGTTCGAGCAAGATCTAGTCTAGCACCCAAAGATGTTTCAGGTTCTCCCAGTACGGATTATCCGGCCTCACCCTCGGCCGAATTATTCGGCTCTGAAACTCCTAAAGAGCAGTAGCCTCCTGTTATGGCTGTTGATCAACATCAAGGGCAAGGTTCTTCATATCGTACTACTGCTAATCAAGCTACAGATCAAGGCCAAGTTATTCCCCCAAGAGACAACAAGCTAATTGAACTTCATCGCAAAGCTCGTGCAGATAGGAACATTGAGTTAAGGGGTCACACTCTTGACAAAGTTGTAGGTGATCTTCGATGAAGGGTATCCACAAGAAGGGAGTTGGCAAGCTTCGGAGAGCATCAAGCTCACATCTCAATGGTGGAACCAAAGAAAGTGTTTGAAGCTCTTGAAGATCCGGACTGGGTTCTTGCTATGCATGAAGAGTTGAATAACTTTGATCATAACAAGGTTTGGAAATTAGTAGAGAAGCCCAAGGATTGCTGCAATGTTATCGGTACAAAATGGATATTTAAAAACAAGCAAGATGAGAATGGCATTGTTGTGAGTAACAAGGCAAGACTCATGGCATAAGGTTATTCCCATGTTGAGGGCATTGACTTCGGCGAGACTTATGCTCCTGTGGCTCGTCTTGAGTCCATCAGTATCCTTCTTGCTTATGCTGCTCATAATAATTTTAAATTACAGCAAATGGATGTTAAGAGTGCTTTTCTTAATGGTCCTCTACATGAGTTGGTATATGTAAAGCAACCCCTGGGATTTGAGGATCCTAACTTCCCGAACCATGTCTACAAACTCGATAAGGCACTCTATGGCCTTAAACAAGCCCCACATGCGTGGTATGAGAACCTCAAAGAGCTTTTGTTAGACCGTGGCTTCGAAGTTGGGCAAATCGATCCCACTCTTTTTACTAAGAAGGTTAAGGGGGAGCTCTTCGTATACTAACTACATGTAGACGGCATTATCTTTGGCTCTACTAATAAAGCTTTTAATGATGAATTTTCAAAGCTTATGACTAACAGGTTTGAGATGTCTATGATGGGGGAGTTATAGTTCTTTCTTGGATTCGAGATCAAACAACTTAGAGAAGGAACCTTCATTAATCAAGCAAAATACATCCAAGACATTCTCAAGAGATTCAAGATGACGGATCTTAAAGGCGTCGCCTCTCCGATGCAAACAAAATGTCACCTTGAACTTAATCCTAATGGTAAAGATGTGGACCAAAAGGTATACCGGTCCATGATCGACTCTCTTCATTACCTCTATGCATCTAGACCCGATATTGTGTTGAGTGTAGGTGTGTGTGCAAGGTATCAAGAAGCTCCTAAAGAAAGCCACTTGGTGGCGGTCAAGAGGATCTTCCAATATTTGGTTCATTCCCCTAATTTTGGTCTATGGTATCCCAAGGGCTCCAATTTCTCTCCGTGTGGTTATACTGATTCATATTGTTCTGGTGATAAGGATGATCAGAAATCAACTTCTGGAGCTTGTCAGTTCTTGGGAAGGTCTCTAGTATGATGGTCTTCTAAAAAGCAGAATTGTATATCTCTCTCCATCGCCAAAGTTGAATATGTTGCTGCTGCTAGTGCCTGTACTCAGTTATAATGGATGAGGCAAACTTTAAAGGAATACGGTGTCAATTGTGACAAAGTGCCTCTTTTATGCGATAATGAACGTGCAATCAAAATTGCGTACAATCTAGTACAACACACAAGGACAAAGCATATTGAGATTCGGAATCATTTTATTCGGGACCATGTGTCTTGAGGCGATATTGATCTATCCTTTGTAATCACGAAGAACCAACTTGCTGATATATTCACAAAGCCACTTGATGAAGCAAGGTTTTGTTTCTTAAGGAATGAGCTAAATATCGTTGATTCAAGGAGCTTGTCTTGATTACCCATGCACTCACTCTTACATCTCAGTCTTATTTGGTCTAGGTGTGGGCATGGATATAGGGGGAGTGTGGTCCTAATTGATTGGGCTAACCCTCCCCCCATAATGCCAAAAGCAAGTCAAATCATTTCTCTTTATATCATTTTGTGATATTTGAGCTTATTGATGAGTATTGGTCATGAACCCAAGATATATCTTCACGGTGTCATACCATGCACTCCAACAAGGTGGTCTCGACCACCGCCCTCTTTCATGAGAAGAGTTGGATTTCTGTGGATCTTTTTGGTTGTTTTGCTCATCTCATGTTTTTATGGGAATAACACTCAATCTTGGCCTTTAGTTGATTTAATTCTTGCAATTTTGAGTGTGTAGTACCATCTCAGTTTGGTCCTCTTAATCCCAAGATTTTCCCTACCCCTAAGCCATCTTTTCTTGCACACAAGTCCCTTGTACACCTTGTGGGGGTTTTGTTTGGGGACGCGCGGGCCTGGATATGTGTATAACATAATTTCAGATTTTAGGCCGGATAATCCGGCCCAAGTATAGGCCGGATAATACAGCCCTGGCGGCTGCAGTCTTTAAGGGCTAGGGTCGGGGGGAAGGGCTCATAACGAGCAGCACTTCTCCCCCGAACCTCCCCAGCCGCCGCCTACCGCCCCCACCCTCCCCGGAGCCTCTCCGGTCGCTGGATTCTCCAGGCCTCCCTGGATCTTCTTCTCCGTGCCTCCGGGTACCTTCTCCTCCATGTTCTTCCTCCAATGAGTGAGGGTAACTCCCTCTCTCCCCATCTTTGGCTAGATGTGTTACTTGTTGGGTGGAACGTTGTCTAGAAGGTTGTTGTTTCGTGTAGAAATTGTAGTCTTCCAGTATCTAGGTCCGATCTATGTTTTTTGCATTCAATCTAGGCGATTCTGAAATTTTCTGCCAGGGCCGGATTATCCGCCCCTGGCCAGGCCAGATAATCCGGCCTGACATAGTCAAAACTGCTTCAGTTTCGTATGGATTTTGTGCATTGAGTATGATTGGACTATGAACTGTTTGCCTACTATTTCTACGTTCTCTCTTGGACTTGTGTGTGTGCTTATCCCCTTGCTATCAGTCTTATTCACTTCACAGGTGGTTCTAGTTCTCCCAAGACATACAAGCCTCACCCTCGTGCTAAATACTTTCGAGACGATGGTGAGGGTAACTTAGTGGACGAGGTTGAGCTAAGTAGAAGGAAGAATGAGGCAAAACGCATGGCTGAATAGGCAAAGAGGGATAGGAAGGGTGTTTCCAAGAGGAAGGGAAAAGATCCCAAGATTAACTATAAGAAGATGGATCATGTTACTTTCTCTTCCATTCGTCATCATGATCTGTTTGATGAACTGCCGCATGATACTGAGCTGGGTGACTCTCATTTTTGGTGTGCTGAACAAAAGGGTATCTATGAAGATGTGTATGCTTGGCAAAAGATTCCGCCTATGCATCCTATGATTCTTGCTGAGGCCATGGAGAAGCCTCAACTTGTTTATGCCATGTATGTGACTGAGAGGATGGGGCTGCACCATCTCATGGCCCTCCAATGCTCCTATGATTCTGAGATTGTGAAGCAGTTCTTCTCCACCTTGGTTATTTGCGGTGATGAGCACTGCACCATGAAGTGGATGACTCGTGATAGGCCTATGCAAGCTGATTTTCGTGTTTTTGCTGAGGTTCTTGGTTATTCCTTCCGCAATAGGGACCGTGCTAGTGCTCACCGTATCATCACCCAACTCAAGCCCAATAAAGATGCAGTCCTCTCTCCATGCACGGTTGACAATGGTATTGTGGGCACCCTTGCTGGTCTTTCTCCCATATATGCTTGCTTGGTGGGTCTCTTCCGTGATTCTATCACCCCAAGTGGAGGAAACAATGACAGTATTCATGGTCACCTGGTTCAGCTTCTTGCCTTCTCTCATGAGGCGGCGTCCTGTGAGGATGAGTCCGTGTCGTACAAGCTGGATGTGAAGGACTTTATCTACCATGAGTTGATCAATGCCATGTTCAATAGGCTATCCATCACATATGCTCCATACATCATGTTGCTGATCAAGCACCTGCTTCCCACTGAAGAGTTCAACATCGATGTGGAACACAAGGCAAAGAAGATCTACAACAAGGTGAGGAAGACCTCACACCCATCCTCTGCTCCTGAGGGTCTCATAAGTGATGCTCGTGCCAGTGCTCGTAGGACTCCAGTGCCTCCTATTGCTCGTGAGATCAAGCATCTGAATTGGTTCCAGCGAAACATTCTTTGCATGGGCGTGGACACTCGCAAGGGACAATATGAGGCATACAAGCAGCGCCACGAGATGGCTCACACTTAGCAGCTCATTCTCCACCATGTGTCCGGTGCATCAGGCGACCCCCCTACTCCTACTACTCCCACCCCATATGCTCGGTGGAACTCTTCTTCTGGGCTCAACTATGGTGAGATTGAGCGTCACCTGTTTCCTTCTGCGACTACTGCTGATGATGATGAGGATGACACCGAGGAGCTTGAGGATGAGGACAAGGACGGGGACAAGGATGATGATGATGACTACGAGTGATCCCTTGGGGCGCTAGCATCACTCTTCTTCCTTTTTTGGCGTTTCGATGCCAAAGGGGGAGAAGTAGTTCTATTAGGTCTTTGTGGATTTACATGGGTCGGGCACAAGCATTTGCACTTTAGCTTTTCGGTCTTTCTCTCGCTTGTGCCCATTTAGCATTGAAATTTTATTTGTGATTTGTGTTGTATGAGACTATGTTTGTGTGCCTCTGGATTTATCTTGTGGATTATTCTTATGGATTCATCTATCATATTGGCTATATTGGATATCTATATCGAGGGAGGCGCTCATTATGGCTATCATTGGATATTCTTATAATATTTTGAGGACGCATCTATCTCCCCTCCGGTGGTATGAATTTTCCGCGTATGTTTCAATGAAATAGACTTGTACCTTCTTGTGTGTATTTGTAATCAAATGCAAATTTTAGTATGCACACATTTAGGGGGAGTCTTTTTCATTCCCTAAAATATTGTTGTCTTGAGAACTATCTTGCAAATCCTAGTATTGTCATCTAACACCAAAAATGGGGAGATTGAAAGAACATTTCATGGTTCCTTGTGTTTTGCGTGTTAGATAACAATACCATGGAGTTTTCTCATGTGTGCTAAGTGTGCAGGGAAAATTTATTGTGTTTAGGGGCCGGATTATCCGCCCCCAAGGGTCAGATAATCCGGCCTGACTCACTTGGCGAAGGCAGGCAGGGCGCGTCGCTCTGACTGGGGGCAGATTTCCCCCCAGAAATTCCAAAAAGGGGCGGATTTTCTTCCCAGACCGGATAATCTGGCCCACGCCTTGGGCCGGATAATCCGGCCCCTAGGAGATGATCAAGGACAGGCAAGGCGTGATGCTCTGACTAGGGGCAGATTTTCCCCTGGAAAATCCGAAGTGGAGCGGACTTTCTTCTCCTGACCGGATAATCCGGCCTCACCTTGGGTCGGAAAATCCGGCCCCCAGAAGACAAGCAAGGGTGGCTCGGCGCGTCGCTCTGACTAGGGGCGGATTTTGTGCCGAATAATCTAAGTCTAGGGGCGGTGTTTTCCCCAGACCGGATAATCCAGCCCTCACTTGGGCTGGATAATCCTCCCCCCAAAGGCTCCAATGGCTCAGTTGGGACAGGAGGGATAAAATCCCCTTCATATCCTCCAGGCAGAACTCTTGATTCATTCGAAAAAGACTAGACCAGTTGCAAGAGCTCTCTCTCTAGATCTCCCACTTCAACCACCCGAAGGCTTCGATCTTTGGGGTAATTGAAGGAGGATACTACCTACATGGTCATCACAAATCAAGCGCATCAACTCCTCTCCATTCACTTGGAGAAATCCCCAATCTAGTATTCTCGTTAATATCTAGATCTTGTGTTTTGTTATTGATAACTTGTTCTTGTGGCAGCTTGTTGTCATTACGGGAGCCTCCAATTTGGTTGCGGAGTTGTGCCCCACTAGTTGTGTAAAGGCGCCGGTTCCCGCCTCGAAGGGTTCCTATAGTGGAAAGGTGGATCAGGCCTTTGGTGGCGGGATCCATCGGAGAACAAGGTGAGGCCTATTATGGCGTGGTGGTCTTAGTACCTCCCACCCCTCCAACACAGATGTACTTCCCTTAACAAGGAAGGAACTGTGGTAAAAAAATCGTGTGTCTCCGCGTGCTCCACCATGGTTTACTCGTTCCTCTATCTCACTCGCCTTTACTCGCCAGTAGTTAGGGTTGCATATAGGGAAATTCTACATAATAGTATATCTAGAGAATTTACCTTTTGTGTCAAGCCTAAAATCGAAAAAGCATTAAAATTTGAAGTAGCACCTATTCACCCCCCCTCTAGGTGCCCATACGATCCATTTCACCAGGTGCCACTAATGGCACCACCTCCATGGTTTCATACACATCTGGTGTACGATGACAACCTCCGGTTCTATGATCCTTATTGAGAGTGTGGAAGTAGATCTTCTGGCCGGAATACCTATAGCACAATAGCGTTCTATAGTTGCATTGTCTCTTGCGTGTATAGTCCTTCAAGGGATCGCGCCATTGAAAAAGGCAACAAGAGAGAGATTACCTAAGGAAAATGCTTTAGAGATTTTTCTATGTCATTTTCCCACCCATATGCACCTCCTTATAGGGAATGTTCGTTTGCGGTACCAAACTTGGTGGGTGAGCACACCGCGGTACCCGAGTTGTCATCAATCGTGCGGAGGGGCCATAGTAGAATCGCCAATTGTCCAGAAGGGCCAAATTGGGGTGAATACAAATCTAACGGCCAAACGGTCATTTGAACTAGACGAAAAACAATTGAACTCAAATACCGCCGTTAGGTCAACTCTTCTTGGTTCGCCATGTCAGTATTCCCTGTTATCTTTTGCAGTCGTGGACTAGCTTACCCCTGCATGCACCAGATCCCTGAGTGGACCAGATCTATTTCTTTGCTCTGCTCTGGTCTTCTCCCCTGCTCCCCTCCCTATAACATTTGCTCAGCTCTGGCTGCTCGTATCATATCGGAGCTCGCACTTGCTCTAATTTGCGTCCCCGCTATGTCCGGTCAACCTCCCACGCCTCTAACCGAAGCTTGCAGTCATCGCCATTGCATCGTCTGCCGTATCGGAGCTTCGCGTCCCCAGACTAATATCTCGCCTCTGGCTAGTCCTTCTCGCACGGCGGAGCACTTCCTGTCGGGTGATCCAGGCCGGCGACCGGCCTCGGGAAGTTGCGTGTTGCCGCGCACCCCAGGCATGGTACCCTGGCATAGCAGTTCGAAGACCATGCTCTCATGGCCACCGTGCTGGGCGTCCGTCCCGCCGTGTCACTGGCGGAGTTGTTGTCGGCTTTCAGGTCTCGTTTTGGGATCAGACGAAATGAGGTCAACATTGAGGTATGCGTGCTGCCATTCGATTTTTTTCGTCTGGTTCGAGCATAGCTCAAACACTGAGCGTGTTCTGCATTCTTCCCGTTCTTTCGAGTGCTGCAGGGAGAAAATGAGCTTCATGCGTTGGCATCGCGCCTGTGGGTGGGATGATCGCTTGGGGCAGCTTCGTTTCTTCTCCAAACTCGGCTTTGATGGCCTCCCATTGGATGCTTGGGAGCCGGAGGACCTCAAGCAGGTCGTCAGTAGCCTTGGCGGCGAGCTGGTGGAAATCATGCCACCGAGCGACAAATGGGTCATCGAGGTAAAGGCGTGGCTGAAAGATCCTGACGCTATTCCTAAGATGTACGAGGTGCAAATTCCAAGCAGGCCAGGGCGACAGCTTTGCTGGAAGCACCCGGTCATCATCCACCTGGAGGAGGTTCTAGAATCGGTACATGGCATTCAGGGCCCCGAAAGAGGCTGCCAGAAAGCGTCCTCGTCGCCTGCAGTGTTGGCCTAGAAGGATCGATGGCACAGGACCACCACAGTTTCGTGACGACGCACACAGTTTTGGTGGGGGGACCGGACTTGGATGAGCTGGTGGTTCTGATTTCCCTCGAGTGAAGACAGAGCTCTAGTGAATTGCCGTGGTATGTGTGGCTAATGAATTTGTAGTATGGAGAGCATAGCAGGAAGTTAGCATCGACTAAAAATGTGTAATAGTTTGAATCGATGTAGTACGTGTGTGTAATAGTTTGAAGTAGTATGTGTGTGTAATAGTTTGAATCGATGTAGTATGTGTGGGTAATGAATTTGATGTAGTGTGTGCGTGTAATAGTTTGAATCGGTGTAGTTGAACACCGTGCTTTATAATTTCTGTGAATAACCAAGGACAACCTCATGAAAATAGGGTGGTCTGGCAATGAGCAATGTCAATTATGTGGATGCCAGGAAAATGTAGTCCATCTCCTCTTCAAGTACAAGGTAGCTACATTTGTAACACGTTGAACTGCAGGACCATTTTGCAGGCAACACAAGACAAAGGAAAAATGGTTTACAACATAGACAGTAGACGCAAAATCTGTAGTCTAGGACAAAAAGATGCCAGTTAACTGGATTGAACCACGACTAGTAATTGAAGGAAATAGATACTTGATAGTATTTGCTTACAACAGTAGTACTTCCATACAAAACGGTCTTATACCTGCACAAAAATGGGCTAAACTTCCTACTAGTTTATAGAACAATTCGTCAGCATTTTATCTACAAAAGCCATTCTTCAGTCTGAACTTAACTATTCTACACTAAAAAAACTACAGATCTCCACCAGAAAAGTTGGCTGGCCAATTGCCTTGAGAGGACATAAGTTCTTTGATCATTTAACCCAAACTGATCTATTGCCTTCCTGCCAAACTACAAGAAATCTGCATCATTCATGCACGAGCGATTTGCATGCGCTAGTCCCGGTTCAGTTGAACCATCCGCGCCGCCGCAACGATTTCTTTGAAACTGAAATTTGACATCTCCTTCTCGGGATCGTAGGTCCGTGTGAACTCGAACCTGAATTCTGGGGCTGAGCTGATGCCCGCCGCCGGCTCCGTCTATCGAACAATCCAGCATGCTAAGTGTAGACGTTTGGTCGCCGTCACGGTACGGCCTTTGACGGTGCGTAGGATGGAGCGTCTATGCCGCGGACGGCGTGCTCCCAGCCTCCCCCACTGAGGTAAGGTAGTCCGCGCCGAAGCATGGACGCGGGAGTTCCTAGACCTTGGCGCTGCCCTGTTCAAGGGTTTGTACCATCGGCGGCGGCATGCTCTCATGAACGATTTGATATGTACCTTGTTCCCACTGCCTAGAGCATGCCGTAATGCCGCAACGCGATTTCTCCACATCGCTCTCTTGTCCCTGCTTGCCGCATCTGGCGTCGATGACGGCACAGTCGCCGCCGTGGCCGATTCCGCACATTCAGGGAAATCATCCGCCTGGCAGGGCAATGGGAGACCGGCCTTGAAGTAGAGCTTCATGGCCTGCCTTAGAGGGGCTAAATACCCCAGTTTCGGCGGCTGTCGTGGCGGCGGTGGCGGCTGCTTTGGCGGGGCCATGTTACCCTAGTTGGTACGGCGCGGAGGAGCTACGCAAGGTGAACTGTGGTTAGTCGGAGAAGGGGAGTGAAAGACTGACAGTAGGTTTGGACTACGAGCACACGTGAAAATAACCATTTCCCATTTCCTTAGAGGGTAATAATTCGACACTCATTGCATTAACAACTCAATCTTTATTTCCCTTCTCAGCATAAGAGTGCGAACGTATTGAAAAGATCGGTCGTGGCTATCCACCTCATCGGGCAATGTACCAGGACAAGTAGGAGACGAGACCGGGTTTCATTTTAGAATTATTGATGACTATGCCCTTATGTTTATACGATATTATTTATATGTTACCATGTACCGTCGAGTGTAGCAACACCACCCGAAACAGGGGATAACGACGTGGCGTGTTTTATTTTTTTAAAGGGCATCAGAAACAGGGGATGCCGATGTGGCATGTTTTCTGACTGGCAGGCCCGCCCCTCCACCTTCGACGGTGCGCATCCCATCTTTGAGGGGTGGTGCCGCCCACCAACACATTATTGTGCAATTTTCCATGTGGAACCTGGATTCCGGCGCTGAGCTGATGCCCATGTCAAACACAGAGAATTCTGAAAGAAGCTACTAAAAATAAATACTTTGAATTCTGAAAGTACTAAATTTAAATACATTACAATTTTGTCTGAAAGTTAATACGCATACTACTCATCGAAATAATATAAATACAGTACAAATTTCCACTTCGAAAAATAGACCTGAAAATGCTAGCAAATAACCTAGGATGAATATAGGATTCATTCTCCCCTATATATTTCGTCGTCGGTGGCTCCCGCGTGCTGCAACACACATTCAGAGAACTCTCTCTGTATGCAATGTGCTGCCAGTATCTCGTCTAGAGGGTAAGGCCTCAGTGTATGTTCCAGACTTAAGACATACGTCATTGTTGGTTCCTCTTCCCAGGCTTGAACCTCATGATCGTACAGTCTGATATAATTCATGTAGTATATGTAACCGGGTTTGACTATGGGGTGTAACCTGGTGTCAATGGAGATAGACCGATTGTAATCAACAAAGAGGGCACGACTTCCAATGTCACTGACGGCCTCGAGAGAGCGGTTCTCCGTGTCCACCCGGTACAACACCGCTTGCCCTTTGGCAAAATCCCCGTTCAACACAAGAAGCAGATCACCGTCTGACTCCACAAGGTAAAATTTGTAAGTTCCTCGTACCTGTTCAAAGACTGGGGCCGAAATTATTTTGGCCATCGTGACAGTGCTTGCGTGCTGCTCTAACTTGATGTTGGTCGACAAGATGTCTCCATTCTCAAGTAATGCATATACTTCCCCTCAGAATGTCGTCATCTAGTCCAGAAGCATAGCAGGAGGTGGCGAATACAATCCTTCTCCAAATGATTCATTGATTTGCCCCGTTGGGGTGCTCTCATCGGCCCATGCAATACGATCTGGATAATTAGTGCAAACGAACACCATCGTCGGGGACTTCGTCACGATGACAGATTGCAGAGGATCAGATGGTATGTGTGCTTGAAACTCAGTGTTAGACTTATGAGTGATTGGGTTCAGAAGCCGAATATGGTACGGCTCCACCCTCTGAGCAAGCACGATGACACCACGAGAAACACCGACGAAGTAGAATCTTTTAGAAGAAGAGGGCATCAGTTAGCACTAAGATGTTTACAATGGAAAATACCAATAAATATCGGATGTGAATGTGAACCTGCGATGGACGTCCATTAGATTTGTCCTAAAGTAGTGACCAGTGGTGAGTTGAGGAAGGTGAAGTCGCCAACGTCTGGAAGTGCGTGATCTATCATGATCCAGTTGTTGAGATGGAATTAGGGCACCTTTAAAGTGCAGCGCCAATCAGTGCAGACTTCCCGACAAGCAGCATAGGTGTCGACATACTCCTCTTTCTCCAACAAATAGTCGGCGATCTTGCGAAGTGGGTCGGCCGGGAGGTCGGCCCAGTTCCTCTTCATCCGGCTACTGGCCATGGCTTACGTGCAGGAATGTTTTGATCGAGGAAGAAAGAAGAACTACCACTGCGAGGAGAAGAAGAAGAGGACAACATACGAGGGAGACGAAGCGGAACTGCCACTGCGAGGAGATGGGGGAGAAGAAGCAGAACTGCCAATTCAAGTTTGGATCAACGGGCTTTTTTCGGAACTAGCGCGTGAACCAGCCATGCACTGCATGCAAGTTTTGATCAAACAAACTGACATGTGGGACCTGCTAAAAATGTCTGTGAAGTGCTCTCCGTGCATAGTGCGCTGACAGTTGGCATGTTTTCTGACAGGCGGGCCCGCCTCCTCCACCTTCGACGGCGTGCGTCCCAGGTTCGAGGGTTGGTGCCGCCAACCAACACATTATTGTGCAATTTTCCATGCTTTGTCTCAACAAGCTACGCTCTGCTCCTCTCCTATGCTCCTACCGCCGCCACTCCGCTCAGTCGTGCACCGCTCTCGTCGTCCCCTTGGGTTGTCGTCCTCCTGCCCTCCCTCCCTGCCATCCCCTCATGTCCCCTCCCCTCCCTGCCCTGTCTCCTTGCCGTCGCCCACCGCCCAGGCGCGTCTAGAAATGAAAATCGAGAGTCGGCCATTGGGTTAGGGGCCCAACAACGCTGGTGATCCGGATCCCGCTCAGAGATGGATCCTGCGAGGCTTGAGATCACGGATATGGGTCCTGTATGGCTGGAGAGCACGGAATCTCCTTCAAGTCTGGAGAGCACAGAGGACAATGAAACGGGGGGAGAGGAAGCGGGGTGCAGAGCTTTCGAGGTATGGAGCCCGGAGAAGGTGCCGTGTGTCCACATTGAAGGGTAAGAACTGTGATTCCTTATCTACATACCCTAATTAGCATTTCTAGTCCTGTGGTGATGGTAAGGATAAGTCTTGGTAACTGCAGGACGTCTGTACAGCTTGTCCTTGAGCATGATGCTTTGTCAAGCGAGCATGAAGGCACTGAAACGTGTGGCGGTGCGGATGATGATGAGAAAGCATATCCAGACATGGCTGCTGACCCTGATAGGATGGAGAGTAGGGAATATTTGGTTGATTCGAACTTTGAGCCTGACTATGGGACTAATGAGGAAGATGAATGTGAAGATGTGGAAATGGGATGTAGATACGATGACAAAGACGTGGACATGCCAGTGATACACTTTGATAGGGACAATCCTACAATTGATGAGGGGAATGTCTTTGATAATGTGGAGGACTGCAGATATGCAGTTGCAACCTATGCAATCAGAGTTGGGTTCGAATTTATCATTGAAAAGAGCGACCAAAAGAGATTTAGGGTGCACTATAGGGAAAGTAATGTGTGTAAATGGAGATTACATGCATCTCCAATGCAGGGTGGACACCCATTTCAGGTTGCAATAGCTACATTTAGTTTCAGTCTTTCTCATATTTATTCTGCTGATAACTAACTCTAAATTATTTGGATTTTTATCGAATGCAGATCAAAGTAAACACGAAGAAACACAACTGCCCTAATACTTCTTTAAGTGGTAAAATTAGACCAACGACTACCAAGTGGATTGCTGCTACTATACTTGACTGGGTGAGGCAGGATCATAACATTGGACCTGCTGAACTCAGAGCAAAGATTAGCAAAAAGTTTAACGTTCAGATTCCTTACCACAAAGTCTTTGAGGGGAAGGAGATGGCTCTAGACTTCATTCAAGGCAAGTGGAATGATAGTTTTCATATGTTGTATAGTTTCAAAGCTCAGGTAGAGAAAACATCACCTGGTAGTGTTGTTGACATCGATTACGAGGTTGTGAAAGGGAGAGAAAAGGTCTTGAGTGGGGTCAAGTATAAGCAGGCAGATAAGATATTCTTCAAGAGATGTTTTGTCTTCCTGAAGGCATGCTGGAAGGGGTTCCTAGATGGCTGCAGGCCATACTTGGCAATAGGCGCAACTTCTTTAACAGGGAAGTTCAGGGGATATGTTGCTTCTGCTTGTGCTTTAGACACGCATAATTGGCTTCTACCTATAGCTTATGCTGTTCTTGAGGGTGAATCAAATGAAAGCTGGACATGGTTCATGCAGAGACTACGGGAAGTAATTGGTCACCCTAAAGGCTTGGTGATACACATTGGTGCATCCGAGGGTCTTGAGAATGCTGTTGATGCTGTGTTTCCTGGGGTTGAGCATAGGGAATGCATGCGGCACCTCGCTACTAACTTTACGAAGAAGTTCAAAGGAAAGATCTTTGAAGAGGACTTGTGGCGATCAGCATACACATACACCCCAAGCACGCATGCTACTTACTTGCAGAACATGTATGTAGTGCCAAAGGTGAAAAAATACCTTGAAGAACATCACACCAAGCTATGGGCCAGAAGCAAGTTTGGTGAGTTAAGCAAGGTGGATTGTGTATGCAATAATTTGGCAAAGAGTTTCAATGATAAGATTTTGGGCATGAAGACACTTGGAATTGTTATTTTGTTAGATGCAATAAGACAGTGCATAATATTAAGATAGATTTAAGGCAAAGAATTTGTGCAAGAAATTTTTTAGGCCATAAAATAGTTCCAAAGGTGGTTATGTTACTGAATGCAAGAACCAGGGCAATGAGAACGATAAAGATGAGGGTGGTCAGAAGTTCCAGAACATTGGCTGAGGTTTATGCAGAATACAAGCATGGAAGTGAACGAAGGTACACTGTAGACATTGGAAACGAGACTTGTTCATGCAGGCAGTGGCAGATTACTGGTCTGCCATGTCACCATGCAATTTACTTCATCTTAAAGCTTAGAGGTAACGGAGCTGAAATAGAGAACTATGTCGACAACTATTTCTCTGTGGACAAGTTTGCTGCAACTTATGCAGAAAACGTACCACCTATGGCCGATGAAAATGATTGGGAGATTGTCGATCCAGGGTTCAAACTTCAACCACCAGTTCTTAGGAGGCCACCTGGGAGGCCTAGAAAGCTAAGGATCAAAGCCTCCACCGATAAAGGTCCAAGGCTGGGATCTAGGAAAAGGAAATGCGGACGTTGTGGCGGATTAGGCATTATCAAGAGGTTGTGCAAAAACCCAGTTACACATGCTATTGTCCCTGTTCACACCCTGGTGGCAGAAAATGAGGCTTCTCAGCCAGAACTGGCGGAAGAGAAGCTCGAAGACGGTGATGAGCACTCGGAGGAAAACATATGTAAGCAGCCAATTTATGAAGAAGTGGAGGTGCCAGCGAGAAAAGGGTGTGAAAAGAAACAAAAGGGTAAGCGGAACAAGGAGGAAAGGGCAAATAATGGAGGTGTATTAGAATATGAAGAAGTTGCAGGGGTGATTGAGGATGTTCTTGAGGATCTTTCGGCTAACTGCAGGAGAAATAATAAATCCCTGCCAATTTCATCTTTGTATGATTCTCCGGATGAAAGGTAAGCTTAAAATTTGTTTTATTTGCCATTTATCATTTTTTTATCCTCATCAACTGATGCTTAATGCAGCGTGGGCTAGCAGACTAATAAGAGGAGCAGAAAGATGCGGGCACAGTAACGTCGTATGTTGAATTATATCATTGAAACGAAACTAGCCGTGTCATCTTTATTTATATCTGGCGCGTGCAATGTGTCTGTGATGGGGTCATGTGGACCAGATTACATTTTTTTAAAATATTATTACATTAATTTTTTACCTGCGTTTGGACGCGGCTACTAGTTTCCATCTCCCTTGTATTCCCATCTCCTCTGGCGCACTCCAGAATTATGGCTGTGCCATCAAGTAGCAGAGTCAGCGTATTGTCCCATCAGGTGTGAACGCAATGACTTTGTTTGTTCAGAAGTTGACAACTTTTGATTAGTTTGAAAGACAAAGAATCCTAAAACATGTATCTAGACATGTTTTGGGTATAGACACATTTATTAAATATCTAAAAAACTAAGTCAGTTATATCTGGACAGGAGTAGTACACTATTACAACACGCTCGATCGCTTCTCCTCTAGCGCACTCCAAATTACGGCTGTGCCATCAAGTGCTGGGAGCAGAGTCAGCGTATTGTCCCACAAGATATGCTAGGGAACGCGCGAACTTTATTTTCAGGATCGTACGAGTTTCGATAGACTAGTTTCAAAGACAAAGACAACTAAAACATGGCCAACATATATGGATTATGACGATAATAGACCATGACTCAAGTGACCCAGATCCAAAGAGCGCATTAAGATACTGTACATAGATTTAATTTATGCTTAAGTGTCCCTAATCGACTATGATGCTCCCACAGTCTCCATCATTCACGATGTTGTGCGCGTCGCCGCCAGCCTCCTCCATGTCGGAATCGATGCCAACATTCCCGATAGCATTCCTCCTCCTCATGGATTCTTCAGGGTGCACTGCATCGATAACAGTGGAGGTCGTACGCCTAGGCAGGGCCCAGAAGCGCTGCCTCCCTTCGGGGTTGTGCAGATCCGGGTGGATCTCCCGCCGGTGGGTTCCGCACAGCTCAATCAATGCAGCCCGCTCCTTCTTGAACAGCTTTCGCCAGTACGCGCTCGTACGCGAGTACCGCGCCATTGCCCTGTTCCGCTCCGACAGCTGGCGGCGGTGCTCCTCGATCTGTCTCGCCAACACGTTGTCACGCAAGAGCGGCACGACAGGAACCCCCGCATAGCTGAGCTCGAAGCCGGCCGGAAGCCTCGCGAATGGCGGCGCGAGTATGTCATAGTGGGCGAACATCTGAGCCTCGTGCAACATGAGTTTGGGCCTCTCCCTCTCCATGGCGATGAAGGAATACGATCTGATTTTCGGCCCCGAGGTTAAGGGGATAAGGGCAAGGATGTAGTCCCAACGTAGTTGCCACGACCAATCAGTTCGCAGAACAGACTTCTCGCGGATCGCCCTCGTGAAGGACATCACTATCGTCCACGCACCCTGATCCAACAACGCCTAACAATCGGGGATCGGGTCTTCTTGAAGCCCAGAGCGGTTGCTAGTTAGTTCTGCGTCCCGATTGTTTGTGGCCAACGGAGGTAGTTGAAAATAACACACATTTCAATGACACTGGTGGATCCATGTGTGGTCTCTAAAGAGAACACACATCCAATGACTCTGGTTGTTGTTAGTAAAAAGAGCACACATGCAATGACACCGCTGGATCCATATATGGTCTGTGAAAAGAACAGTCATAAAATGACTCCAGTTGTTGTTAGTAAAAAGAGCACACATGCAACGTCGTTGGTGGATCCATATGTGGTATGTGAAAAGAACACACATGCAATGACTCTACTCGTTGTTAGTGAAAAGAACACACATGCAATGACACTGGTGGATCCATGTGTGGTATGTGAAAAGAGCACACATGCAATGACACTGGTGGATCCATATGTGGTATGTGAAAATAACACACATGCAATGACTCTGGTTGTTGTTAGTAAAAAGAACACACATGCAATAACACTGGTGGATCCATGTGTGGTCTCTGAAGAGAACACACATGCAATGACTCTGGTTATTGTTAGTAAAAAGAGCACACATGCAATGAACTGGTGGATCCATGTGTGGATTGTGAAAAGAACACACATGCAATGACACTAGTGGATCTATATGTGGTATGTGAAAAGAACAGTCATGAAATGACTCCAATTGTTGTTAGTAAAAAGAACACACATGCAATGACACTGGTAGATCCATAGGTGGATTGTGAAAAGAGCACACATGCAATGACACTGGTGGATCCATATGTGGTATGTGAAAAGAACACACATGCAATGACTCCAGTTGTTGTTAGTGAAAAGAACATACATGCAATGACACTGGTGGATCCATGTGTGTTCTCTGAAGAGAACACACATTTCAATGACACTGGTGGATCCATATGTGGTATGTGAAAAGAACACACATGCAATGACTCTGGTTGTTGTTAGTAAAAAGAACACACATGCAATGACACTGGTGGATCCATATGTGGTATGTGAAAAGAAGAGTCATGCAATGACTCTGGTTGTTGTTAGTAAAAAGAACACACATGCAATGACACTGGTGGATCCATAGGTGGATTGTGAAAAGAGAACACATGCAATGACACTGGTGGATCCATATGTGGTATGTGAAAAGAACACACATGCAATGACTCCAGTTGTTGTTGGTGAAAAGCATACATGCAATGACACTGGTGGATCCATGTGTGGTCTCTAAAGAGAACACACATTTCAATGACACTGGTGGATCCATATGTGGTATGTGAAAAGAACACACATACAATGACTCTGGTTGTTGTTAGTAAAAAGAACGCACATGCAATGACTCTGGTTGTTGTTAGTAAAAAGAACACACATGCAATGACACTGGTGGATCCATATGTGGTATGTGAAAAGAACACACATTTCAATGACTCTGGTTGTTGTTACTAAAAAGAACACACATGCAATGACACTGGTGGATCCATGGGTGGATTGTGAAAAGACCACACATGCAACAACACTAGTGGATCCATATGTGGTATGTGAAAAGAACACACATGCAATGAATTTACTTGTTGTTAGTGCAAAGAACACACATGCAATGACACTTGTGGATCCATGTGTGGTGTGTGAAAAGAGCACACATGCAATGACACTGGTGGATCCATATGTGGTATGTGAAAAGAACACACATGCAATGACTCTGGTTGTTGTTAGTAAAAAGAACACACATGCAATGACACTGGTGGATCCATGTGTGGTCTCTGAAGAGAACACAAATGCAATGACTCTGGTTATTGTTAGTAAAAATAGCACACATGCAATGACACTGGTGGATCCATGTGTGGATTGTGAAAAGAACACACATGCAATGACACTGGTGGATCCAGATGTGGTATGTGAAAAGAAAAGTCATGAAATGACTCCAATTGTTGTTAGTAAAAAGAACACACACGCAATGACACTGGTGGATCCATAGGTGGATTATGAAAAGAGCACAGATGCAATGACATTGAAGGATCCATATGTGGTATGTGAAAAGAACACACATGCAATGACTCCAGTTGTTGTTAGTGAAAAGAACATACATGCAACGACACTGGTGGATCCATATGTGGTATGTGAAAAGAACAGTCATGCAATGACTCTGGTTGTTGTTAGTAAAAAGAACACACATGCAATGACATTGGTGGATCCATGATACATTGCAAATGTATCTATAATTTTTGATTTCCATGCTTGGTTTTATCTACTTTCTTGTGTTTTGTTCCAACTTTGGAGTACTTTTCATATGATTTCTTGGACTAACCTATTAACAAGATGCCACAGTGCCAGTTGCCTATTTTCTGTTGTTTTTGGTTCTAGGAAAGTCAGAAAATGAATATTCTCGTAATTGGACCGAACAGAAGCCAAAGTTGTTATTTTCCCGAAATACTCACGGAGCCAGAAGGAGAGTCGAAGAGGGGACATAGGGTGGCCACACCACCCCTAGGCGCTGGTCCCCCTTGGCCGCGCCAGGGCATGGTGTGGGCCCCCTGGCCGCCCATCGACCTTGCCTCTTTCGCCTATATATTTCCCCTGAGGCAAAAACCCTAGATGATCAAGCCTCCAGCCACGAAAAGTTCTGCAGCGCCGCCGCCACCGAAGGGGAGATTCGGGGGACAGAAAGTCTCTGTTCCGGCACCCTGCCGGGACGGGGAAGTGCCCCAGGAGCCATCTCCATCGATCTCCACTGCCATCTCCATCACCGTTGTTGATTCCCATGATGAGGAGGGAGTAGTTCTCTCTCGAGGCTAAGGGTTCTTATGGTTGCTATGTGTTCATCTCTCTCTCTATGCATGATCTTATTGAGATCATGAGCTTGTAATCTATATATCTACCTTGCTACTCAAGTGCTTTAATAGATCTCTGCTCTCCCCATGTGTGTGAAGTTGACAGTGTGCACACCATGGTGGCACTTAGGCTAGAGATTACAAATACTTGTTATGAGTTATATTTGGAGTTGGATGTCTTTATGAAATTTTGGTGTTTGTTGGAACCATCTAGTGCTCAAGGTGACAGTGTGGGGTTTTCTAGATGGGAAAGCTGAACTTTGAGGTGTGTTGTTATAGCCCTACCATCGATTAGAGTGTCCAACCGGAGAGTAGTTAAGAGAAGTATCATGAAGAGAAGATATTTATATGAGAGTGTTCACTAGTGAAAGTATGATCCCTAGGCCTTGTTTCTAAGCATTGATACATCATTTGCAATTAGATCTGTTACATGTTTGCTTGCTTCTATCTTTATTTCAGTTTTACTTTAGTCTTTTCCACGCCATCAAGTTATTTTCTATCACCGTTACCACTTATAATTATCTATACCACTTGTATTTCACTATCCCTTCACTGAACTAGTGCACCTATACACCTGACAAGTGTATTGGGTGTGTTGGGGACACAAGAGACTTCTTGTATCTTGATTGCAGGGTTGCTTGAGAGGGGATACCTTTTACCACTTCCTCCCTGAGTTCGATAAACCTTGGGTGATCCACTTAAGGAAAAACTTGCTACTCTTGTACAAACCTCTACACTTGGAGCCCCAACAACTGTCTACAAGAATAGAAGTGCGTAGACATCAATTCATAGGTGGATTGTGAAAAGAGCACACATGCAATGACACTGGTGGGTCCATATGTGGAATGTGAAAAGAACATACATGCAATGACTCCAGTTGTTGTTAGTGAAAAGAACATACATGCAATGACACTGGTGTATCCATGTGTGGTCTCTAAAGAGAACACACATTCCAATGACACTAGTGGATCCATATGTGATATGTGAAAAGAACACACATGCAATGACTCTGGTTGTTGTTAGTAAAAAGAACACACACTGGTGGATCCATATGTGGTATGTGAAAAGAACAGTCATGCAATGACTCTGGTTGTTGTTAGTAAAAAGAACACACATGCAATGAAACTGGTGGATCCATAGGTGGATTGTGAAAAGAGCACACATGCAATGACACTGGTGGATCCATATGTGGTATGTGAAAAGAACACACATGCAATGACTCTAGTTGTTGTTAGTGAAAACAACATACATGCAATGACACTGGTGGATCCATGTGTGGTCTCTAAAGATAACACACATTTCAATGACACTAGTGGATCCATATGTGGTATGTGAAAAGAAGACACATGCAGTGACTCTGGTTGTTGTTAATAAAAAGAACACACATACAATGACACTGGTGGATCCATATGTGGTATGTGAAAAGAACACACATTTCAATGACTCTGGTTGTTGTTAGTAAAAATAACACACATGCAATGACACTGGTGGATCTATAGGTGGATTGTGAAAAGAGCACACATGTAATAACACTGGTGGATCCATATGTGGTATGTGAAAATAACACACATGCAATGACTCTGGTTGTTGTTAGTAAAAAGAACACACATGCAATGACACTGGTGGATCCAAAGGTGGTATGCGAAAAGAACACACATTTCAATGACTCTGGTTGTTGTTACTAAAAAGAACACACATGCAATAACACTGGTGGATTCATAAGTGGATTGTGAAAAGAGCACACATGCAATGACACTGGTGGATCCATATGTGGTATGTGAAAAGAACACACATGCAATGACTCTAGTTGTTGTTAGTGAAAACAACATACATGCAATGACACTGGTGGATCCATGTGTGGTCTGTGAAGATAACACACATTTCAATGACACCGGTGGATCCATATGTGGTATGTGAAAAGAACACACATGAAGTGACTCTGGTTGTTGTTAATAAAAAGAACACACATACAATGACACTGGTGGATCCATATGTGGTATGTGAAAAGAACACACATTTCAATGACTTTGGTTGTTGTTAGTAAAAATAACACACATGGAATGACTCCAGTTGTTGTTAGTAAAAAGAACACACATGCAATGACACTAGTGGATCCATAGGTGGATTGTGAAAAGACCACACATGCAATGACACCGGTGGATCCATATCTGGTATGTGAAAAGAACACACATGTAATCACTCCAGTTGTTGTTAGTGAAAAGAACATACCTGCAATGACACTGGTGGATCCATGTGTGGTCTCTGTAGAGAACACACATTTCAATGACAATGGTGGATCCATATGTGGTATGTGAAAATAACACACATGCAATGACTCTGGTTGTTGTTAGTAAAAAGAACACACATTCAATGATACTGGCGGATCCAGAGGTGGTATGTGAAAAGAACACACATTTCAATGACTCTGGTTGTTGTTACTAAAAAGAACACACATGCAATGACACTCGTGGATCCATAGGTGGATTGTGAAAAGAGCACACTGGCAATGACACTGGTGGTCCATATGTGGTATGTGAAAAGAACAAACATGCAATGACTCCAGTTGTTGTTAGTGAAAAGAACATACATGCCATGACACTTGTGGATCCATGTGTGGTCTCTGAAGAGAACACGCATTTCAATGACACAGGTGGATCCATATGTGGTATGTGAAAAGAACACACATGCAATGACTCTGGTTGTTGTTACTAAAAAGAACACACATGCAATGACACTGGTGGATCCATAGGTGGTATGTGAAAATAACACACATTTGAATGACGATGGTTGTTATTACTAAAAAGAACACACATGCAATGACACTAATGGAGCAGTGACTCTAGTTGTTGTTAGTGAAAAGAACATACCTGCAATGACACTGGTGGATCCATGTGTGGTCTCTGAAGAGAACACACATTTCAATGACACTGGTGGATCCATATGTGGTATGTGAAAATAACACACATGCAATGACTCTGGTTGTTGTTAGTAAAAAGAACACACATGCAAGGACACTGGTGGATCCATAGGTGGTATGTGAAAAGAACACACATTTCAATGACTCTGGTTGTTGTTAGTGAAAAGAACATACATGCAATGACACTGGTGGATCCATGTGTGGTCTCTGAAGAGAACACACATTTCAATGACACTGGTGGATCCATATGTGGTATGTGAAAAGAACACACATGCAATGACTCCAGTTGTTGTTAGTGAAAAGAACATACATGCAATGACACTGGTGGATCCATGTGTGGTCTCTAAAGAGAACACACATTTCAATGACACTGGTGGATCCATATGTGGTATCTGAAAAGAACACACATGCAATGACTCTAGTTGTTGTTACTAAAAAGAACACACAAGCAATGACACTGGTGGATCCATAGGTGGTATGTGAAAAGAACAAAGATTTGAATGACGCTGGTTGTTGTTACTAAAAAGAACACACATGCAATCACACTGGTGGATCCATAGGTGGATTGTGAAAAGAGCACACATGCAATGACACTGGTGGATCCATATGTGGTATGTGAAAAGAACACACATGCAATGACTCCAGTTGTTATTAGTGAAAACAACATACATGCAATGACACTAGTGGATCCATGTGTGGTCTCTGAAGAGAACACACATTTCAATGACACTGGTGGATCCATATGTGGTATGTGAAAAGAACACACATGCAATGACTCTGGTTGTTGTTAGTAAAAAGAACACACATTTCAATGACACTAGTGGATCCATATGTGGTATGTGAAAAGAACACACATTTCAATGACTGTGGTTGTTGTTACTAAAAAGAACACACATGCAATGACACTGGTGGATCCATAGGTGGATTGTGAAAAGAGCACACATGCAATGACACCGGTGTATCCATATCTGGTATATGAAAAGAACACACATGCAATGACTCCAGTTGTTGTTAGTGAAAAGAACATACATGCCATGACACTGGTGGATCCATGTGTGGTCTCTGAAGAGAACACACATTTCAATGACACTGGTGGATCCATATGTGTATGTGAAAAGGACACACTTGCAATGACTCTGGTTGTTGTTAGTAAAAATAACACACATGCAATGACACTGGTGGATCCATATGTGGTATGTGGAAACAACAGTCATGCAATGACTCTGGTTGTTGTTAGTAAAAAGAACACACATGCAATGACACTAGTGGATCCATAGGTGGATTGTGAAAAGAGCACACATGCAATGACACTGGTGGATCCATATCTGGTATGTGAAAAGAACACACATGTAATGACTCCAGTTGTTGTTAGTGAAAAGAACATACATGCAACGACACTGGTGGATCCATGTGTGGTCTCTTTAGAGAACACACATTTCAATGATAATGGTGGATCCATATGTGGTATGTGAAAATAACACACATGCAATGACTCTGGTTGTTGTTAGTAAAAAGAACACACATTCAATGAGACTGGCGGATCCAGAGGTGGTATGTGAAAAGAACACACATTTCAATGATCTGGTTGTTGTTACTAAAAAGAACACACATGCAATGACACTCATGGATCCATAGGTGGATTGTGAAAATAGCACACATGCAATGACACTGGTGGTCCATATGTGGTATGTGAAAAGAACAAACATGCAATGACTCCAGTTGTTGTTAGTGAAAAGAACATACATGCCATGACACTTGTGGATCCATGTGTGGTCTCTGAAGAGAACACGCATTTCAATGACACAGGTGGATCCATATATGGTATGTGAAAAGAACACACATGCAATGACTCTGGTTGTTGTTACTAAAAAGAACACACATGCAATGACACTGGTGGATCCATAGGTGGTATGTGAAAATAACACACATTTGAATGACGATGGTTGTTGTTACTGAAAAGAACACACATGCAATGACACTGGTGGATCCATAGGTGGATTGTGAAAAGAGCACACATGCAATGACATTGGTGGATCCATATGTGGTATGTGAAAAGAACACACATGCAGTGACTCTAGTTGTTGTTAGTGAAAAGAACATACCTGCAATGACACTGGTGGATCCATGTGTGGTCTCTAAAGAGAACACACATTTCAATGACACTGGTGGATCCATATGTGGTATGTGAAAAGATCACACATGCAATGACTCTGGTTTTTGTTACTAAAAAGAACACACATGCAATGACACTAGTGGATCCATAGGTGGTATGTGAAAAGAACACACATTTCAATGACTCTGGTTGTTGTTACTAAAACGAACACACATGCAATAACACTGGTGGATCCATAGGTGGATTGTGAAAACATCACACATGCAATAACACTGGTGGATCCATATGTGGTATGTGAAAAGAACACACATGCAATGACTCTAGTTGTTTTTAGTGAAAAGAACATACATGTAATGACACTGGTGGATCTATGTGTGGTCTCTAAAGAGAACACACATTTCAATGACACTGGTGGATCCATATGTGGTATGTTAAAAGAACACACATGCAATGCTTATGGTTGTTGTTACTAAAAAGAACACACATGCAACGACACTGGTGGATCCATAGGTTGTATGTGAAAAGAACACACATTTCAATGACGCTGGTTGTTGTTACTAAAAAGAACACACATGTAATGACACTGGTGGATCCATATGTGGTATGTGAAAAGAGCACACATGCAATGACAATGGTGGATCCATATGTGGTATGTGAAAAGAATAGTCATGCAATGACTCCAGTTGTTGTTAGTGACAAGAACATACATGCAATGACACTGGTGGATCCATGTGTGGTCTCTGTAGAGAACACACATTTCAATGAAAATGGTGGATCCATATGTGGTATGTGAAAAGAACAGACATGCAATAACTCTGGTTGTTGTTAGTAAAAAGAACACACATGCAATGACACTGGTGGATCCATAGGTGGTATGTGAAAAGAACACACATTTGAATGACTCTGGTTATTGTTAGTAAAAAGAACACACATGCAATGACACTGGTGGATCCATAGGTGGATTGTTAAAAGAGCACACATGCAATGACACTGGTGGATCCATATGTGGTATGTGAAAAGAACACACATTTCAATGACTTTGGTTATTGTTAGTAAAAATAACACACATGGAATGACACTGGTGGATCTATTGGTGGATTGTGAAAATAGCACACATGCAATGACACTGGTGGATCCATAGGTGGTATGTGAAAAGAACACACATTTCAACGACTCTGGTTGTTGTTAGTGAAAAGAACAGACATGCAATGACTCCAGTTGTTGTTAGTGAAAAGGACATACATACAATGACACTACTGGATCCATGTGTGGTCTCTGTAGAGAACACACATTTCAATGACAATGGTGGATCCATATGTGGTATTTGAAAAGAACACACATGCAATGACTCTGGTTGTTGTTAGTAAAAAGAACACACATGCAATGACACTTGTGGATCCATAGGTGGTATGTGGAAACAACAGTCATGCAATGACTCTGGTTGTTGTTAGTAAAAAGAACACACATGCAATGACACTAGTGGATCCATAGGTGGATTGTGAAAAGAGCACACATGCAATGACACCGGTGGATCCATATGTGGTATGTGAAAAGAACACACATGCAATGACTCCAGTTGTTGTTAGTGAAAAGAACATACATGCAATGACACTGGTGGATCCATGTGTGGTCTCTGTAGAGAACACACATTTCAATGACAATGGTGGATCCATATGTGGTATGTGAAAATAACACACATGCAATGACTTTGGTTGTTGTTAGTAAAAAGAACACACATGCAATGACACTGGTGGATCCGTAGGTGTATGTGAAAAGAACACACATTTCAATGACTCTGGTTGTTGTTAGTGAAAAGAACATACATGCAATGACACTGGTGGATCCATGTGTGGTCTCTGAAGAGAACACACATTTCAATGACACTGGTGGATCCATATGTGGTATGTGAAAAGAACACACATGCAATGACTCCAGTTGTTGTTAGTGAAAAGAACATACATGCAATGACACTGGTGGATCCATGTGTGTCTCCGAAGAGAACACACATTTCAATGACACTGGTGGATCCATATGTGCTATGTGAAAAGAACACACATGCAATGACTCTAGTTGTTGTTACTAAAAAGAACACACATGCAATGACACTGGTGGATCCATAGGTGGTATGTGAGAAGAACACAGATTTGAATGACGCTAGTTTTTGTTACTAAAAAGAACACACATGCAATGACACTGGTGGATCCATAGGTGGATTGTGAAAAGAGCACACATGCAATGACACTGGTGGATCCATATGTGGTATGTGAAAAGAACACACATGCAATGACTCCAGTTGTTGTTAGTGAAAAGAACATACATGCCATGACACTGGTGGATCCATGTGTGGTCTCTAAAGAGAACGCACATTTCAATGACACTGGGGGATCCATATGTGGTATGTGAAAAGAACACACATGCAATGACTCTGGTTGTTGTTAGTAAAAAGAACACACATTTCAATGACACTGGTGGATCCATATGTGGTATGTGAAAAGAACACACATTTCAATGACTCTGGTTGTTGTTACTAAAAAGAACACACATGCAATGATACTGGTGGATCCATAGGTGGATTGTGAAAAGAGCAGACATGCAATGACACTGGTGGATCCATATCTGGTATGTGAAAAGAACACACATGCAATGACTCCAGTTGTTGTTAGTGAAAAGAACATACATGCCATGACACTGGTAGATCCATGTGTGGTCTCTGAAGAGAACACATATTTCAATGACATAGGTGGATCCATATGTGGTATGTGAAAATAACACACATGCAATGACTCTGGTTGTTGTTAGTAAAAAGAACATGCATGCAATGACACTAGTGGATCCATAGGTGGTATGTGAAAAGAACACACATTTCAATGACTCTGGTTGTTGTTAGTGAAATGAACATACATGCAATGACACTAGTGGATCCATGTGTGGTCTCTGAAGAGAACACACATTCAATGACACTGGTGGATCCATATGTGGTATGTGAAAAGAACAAACATGCAATGACTCCAGTTGTTAGTGAAAAGAACATACATGCCATGACACTTGTGGATCCATGTGTGGTCTCTGAAGAGAACACACATTTCAATGACACAGGTGGATCCATATGTGGTATGTGAAAAGAACACACATGCAATGACTCTGGTTGTTGTTACTAAAAAGAACACACATGCAATGACACTGGTGGATCCATAGGTGGTATGTGAAAAGAACACACATTTGAATGACGATGGTTGTTGTTACTAAAAAGAACACACATGCAATGACACTGGTGGATCCATAGGTGGATTGTGAAAAGAGCACACATGCAATGACACTGGTGGATCCATATGTGGTATGTGAAAAGAACACACACGCAGTGACTCCAGTTGTTGTTAGTTAAAAGAACATACTTGCAAGGACACTGGTGGATCCATGTGTGGTCTCTGAAGAGAACACACATTTCAATGACACTGGTGGATCCATATGTGGTATGTGAAAAGAACACACATGCAATGACTCTGGTTTTTGTTACTAAAAAGAACACACATGCAATGACACTGGTGGATCCATAGGTGGTATGTGAAAAGAACACACATTTCAATGACTCTGGTTGTTGTTACTAAAAAGAACACACATGCAATAACACTGGTGGATCCATAGGTGGATTGTGAAAAGATCACACATGCAATAACACTGGTGGATCCATATGTGGTATGTGAAAAGAACACACATGCAATGACTCTAGTTGTTGTTAGTGAAAAGAACATACATGTAATGACACTGGTGGATCCATGTGTGGTCTCTGAAGAGAACACACATTTGAATGACACTGGTGGATCCATATGTGGTATGTGAAAAGAACACACATGCAATGCTTATGGTTGTTGTTACTAAAAAGAACACACATGCAATGACACTGGTGGATCCATAGGTGGTATGTGAAAAGAACACACATTTCAATGACGCTGGTTGTTGTTACTAAAAAGAACACACATGTAATGACACTGGTGGATCCATATGTGGTATGTGAAAAGAGCACACATGCAATGACACCGGTGGATCCATATGTGGTATGTGAAAAGAACAGTCATGCAATGACTCCAGTTGTTGTTAGTGACAAGAACATACATGCAATGACACTGGTGGATCCATGTGTGGTCTTTGTAGAGAACCCACATTTCAATGACAATGGTGGATCCATATGTGGTATGTGAAAATAACACACATGCAATGACTCTAGTTGTTGTTAGTAAAAAGAACATGCATGCAATGACACTAGTGGATCCATAGGTGGTATGTGAAAAGAACACACATTTCAATGACTCTGGTTGTTGTTAGTGAAATGAACATACATGCAATGACACTAGTGGATCCATGTGTGGTCTCTGAAGAGAACACACATTCAATGACACTGGTGGATCCATATGTGGTATGTGAAAAGAACAAACATGCAATGACTCCAGTTGTTGTTAGTGAAAAGAACATACATGCCATGACACTTGTGGATCCATGTGTGGTCTCTGAAGAGAACACACATTTCAATGACACAGGTGGATCCATATGTGGTATGTGAAAAGAACACACATGCAATGACTCTGGTTGTTGTTACTAAAAAGAACACACATGCAATGACACTGGTGGATCCAGAGGTGGTATGTGAAAAGAACACACATTTCAATGACTCTAGTTGTTGTTACTAAAAAGAACACACATGCAAAGACACTGGTGGATCCATAGGTGGATTGTGAAAAGAGCACACATGCAATGACACTGGTGGATCCATATGTGGTATGTGAAAAGAACAGTCATGCAATGACTCTGGTTGTTGTTAGTAAAAAGAACATACATGCAATGACACTGGTGGATCCATAGGTGGTATGTGAAAATAACACACATTTGAATGACGATGGTTGTTATTACTAAAAAGAACACACATGCAATGACACTGGTGGATCCATAGGTGGATTGTGAAAAGAGCACACATGCAATGACACCAGTGGATCCATATGTGGTATGTGAAAAGAACAGTCATGCAATGACTCTGGTTGTTGTTAGTAAAAAGAACATACATGCAATGACACTGGTGGATCCATAGGTGGTATGTGAAAAGAACACACATTTGAATGACGATGGTTGTTGTTACTAAAAATAACACACATGCAATGACACTGGTGGATCCATAGGTGGATTGTGAAAAGAGCACACATGCAATGACACTGGTGGATCCATATGTGGTATGTGAAAAGAACACACATGCAGTGACTCCAGTTGTTGTTAGTGAAAAGAACATACTTGCAAGGACACTGGTGGATCCATGTGTGGTCTCTGAAGAGAACACACATTTCAATGACACTGGTGGATCCATATGTGGTATGTGAAAAGAACACACATGCAATGACTCTGGTTTTTGTTACTAAAAAGAACACACATGCAATGACACTGGTGGATCCATAGGTGGTATGTGAAAAGAACACACATTTCAATGACTCTGGTTGTTGTTACTAAAAAGAACACACATGCAATAACACTGGTGGATCCATAGGTGGATTGTGAAAAGATCACACATGCAATAACACTGGTGGATCCATATGTGGTATGTGAAAAGAACACACATGCAATGACTCTAGTTGTTGTTAGTGAAAAGAACATACATGTAATGACACTGGTGGATCCATGTGTGGTCTCTGAAGAGAACACACATTTGAATGACACTGGTGGATCCATATGTGGTATGTGAAAAGAACACACATGCAATGCTTATGGTTGTTGTTACTAAAAAGAACACACATGCAATGACACTGGTGGATCCATAGGAGGTATGTGAAAAGAACACACATTTCAATGACGCTGGTTGTTGTTACTAAAAAGAACACACATGTAATGACACTGGTGGATCCATATGTGGTATGTGAAAAGAGCACACATGCAATGACACCGGTGGATCCATATGTGGTATGTGAAAAGAACAGTCATGCAATGACTCCAGTTGTTGTTAGTGACAAGAACATACATGCAATGACACTGGTGGATCCATGTGTGGTCTCTGTAGAGAACACACATTTCAATGACAATGGTGGATCCATATGTGGTATGTGAAAATAACACACATGCAATGACTCTAGTTGTTTTTAGTAAAAAGAACATGCATGCAATGACACTAGTGGATCCACAGGTGGTATGTGAAAAGAACACACATTTCAATGACTCTGGTTGTTGTTAGTGAAATGAACATACATGCAATGACACTAGTGGATCCATGTGTGGTCTCTGAAGAGAACACACATTCAATGACACTGGTGGATCCATATGTGGTATGTGAAAAGAACAAACATGCAATGACTCCAGTTGTTGTTAGTGAAAAGAACATACATGCCATGACACTTGTGGATCCATGTGTGGTCTCTGAAGAGAACACACATTTCAATGACACAGGTGGATCCATATGTGGTATGTGAAAAGAACACACATGCAATGACTCTGGTTGTTGTTACTAAAAAGAACACACATGCAATGACACTGGTGGATCCAGAGGTGGTATGTGAAAAGAACACACATTTCAATGACTCTAGTTGTTGTTACTAAAAAGAACACACATGCAAAGACACTGGTGGATCCATAGGTGGATTGTGAAAAGAGCACACATGCAATGACACTGGTGGATCCATATGTGGTATCTGAAAAGAACAGTCATGCAATGACTCTGGTTGTTGTTAGTAAAAAGAACATACATGCAATGACACTGGTGGATCCATAGGTGGTATGTGAAAAGAACACACATTTGAATGACGATGGTTGTTATTACTAAAAAGAACACACATGCAATGACATTGGTGGATCCATAGGTGGATTGTGAAAAGAGCACACATGCAATGACACCAGTGGATCCATATGTGGTATGTGAAAAGAACAGTCATGCAATGACTCTGGTTGTTGTTAGTAAAAAGAACATACATGCAATGACACTGGTGGATCCATAGGTGGTATGTGAAAAGAACACACATTTGAATGACGATGGTTGTTGTTACTAAAAAGAACACACATGCAATGACACTGGTGGATCCATAGGTGGATTGTGAAAAGAGCACACATGCAATGACACTGGTGGATCCATATGTGGTATGTGAAAAGAACACACATGCAGTGACTCCAGTTGTTGTTAGTGAAAACAACATACTTGCAAGGACACTGGTGGATCCATGTGTGGTCTCTGAAGAGAACACACATTTCAATGACACTGGTGGATCCATATGTGGTATGTGAAAAGAACACACATGCAATGACTCTGGTTTTTGTTACTAAAAAGAACACACATGCAATGACACTGGTGGATCCATAGGTTGTATGTGAAAAGAACACACATTTCAATGACTCTGGTTGTTGTTACTAAAAAGAACACACATGCAATAACACTGGTGGATCCATAGGTGGATTGTGAAAAGATCACATATGCAATAACACTGGTGGATCCAAATGTGGTATGTGAAAATAACACACATGCAATGACTCTAGTTGTTGTTAGTGAAAAGAACATACATGTAATGACACTGGTGGATCCATGTGTGGCCTCTGAAGAGAACACACATTTGAATGACACTGGTGGATCCATATGTGGTATGTGAAAAGAACACACATGCAATGCTTATGGTTGTTGTTACTAAAAAGAACACACATGCAATGACACTGCAGGATCCATAGGTGGTATGTGAAAAGAACACACATTTCAATGACGCTGGTTGTTGTTACTAAAAAGAACACACATGTAATGACACTGGTGGATCCATATGTGGTATGTGAAAAGAGCACACATGCAATGACACCGGTGGATCCATATGTGGTATGTGAAAAGAACAGTCATGCAATGACCCCAGTTGTTGTTAGTAACAAGAACATACATGCAATGACACTGGTGGATCCATGTGTGGTCTCTGTAGAGAACACACATTTCAATGACAATGGTGGATCCATATGTGGTATGTGAAAATAACACACATGCAATGACTCTAGTTGTTGTTAGTAAAAAGAACATGCATGCAATGACACTAGTGGATCCATAGGTGTATGTGAAAAGAACACACATTTCAATGACTCTGGTTGTTGTTACTGAAATGAACATACATGCAATGACACTAGTGGATCCATGTGTGGTCTCTGAAGAGAACACACATTCAATGACACTGGTGGATCCATATGTGGTATGTGAAAAGAACAAACATGCAATGACTCCAGTTGTTGTTAGTGAAAAGAACATACATGCCATGACACTTGTGGATCCATGTGTGGTCTCTGAAGAGAACACACATTTCAATGACACAGGTGGATCCATATGTGGTATGTGAAAAGAACACACATGCAATGACTCTGGTTGTTGTTACTAAAAAGAACACACATGCAATGACACTGGTGGATCCAGAGGTGGTATGTGAAAAGAACACACATTTCAATGACTCTGGTTGTTGTTACTAAAAAGAACACACATGCAAAGACACTGGTGGATCCATAGGTGGATTGTGAAAAGAGCACACATGCAATGACACTGGTGGATCCATATGTGGTATGTGAAAAGAACAGTCATGCAATGACTCTGGTTGTTGTTAGTAAAAAGAACATACATGCAATGACACTGGTGGATCCATAGGTGGTATGTGAAAAGAACACACATTTGAATGACGATGGTTGTTGTTACTAAAAAGAACACACATGCAATGACACTGGTGGATCCATAGGTGGATTGTGAAAAGAGCACACATGCAATGACACCAGTGGATCCATATGTGGTATGTGAAAAGAACAGTCATGCAATGACTCTGGTTGTTGTTAGTAAAAAGAACATACATGCAATGACACTGGTGGATCCATAGGTGGTATGTGAAAAGAACACACATTTGAATGACGATGGTTGTTGTTACTAAAAAGAACACACATGCAATGAGACTGGTGGATCCATAGGTGGATTGTGAAAAGAGCACACATGCAATGACACTGGTGGATCCATATGTGGTATGTGAAAAGAACACACATGCAGTGACTCCAGTTGTTGTTAGTGAAAAGAACATACTTGCAAGGACACTGGTGGATCCATGTGTGGTCTCTGAAGAGAACACACATTTCAATGACACTGGTGGATCCATATGTGGTATGTGAAAAGAACACACATGCAATGACTCTGGTTTTTGTTACTAAAAAGAACACACATGCAATGACACTGGTGGATCCATAGGTGGTATGTGAAAAGAACACACATTTCAATGACTCTGGTTGTTGTTACTAAAAAGAACACACATGCAATAACACTGGTGGATCCATAGGTGGATTGTGAAAAGATCACACATGTAATAACACTGGTGGATCCATATGTGGTATGTGAAAAGAACACACATGCAATGACTCTAGTTGTTGTTAGTGAAAAGAACATACATGTAATGACACTGGTGGATCCATGTGTGGTCTCTGAAGAGAACACACATTTGAATGACACTGGTGGATCCATATGTGGTATGTGAAAAGAACACACATGCAATGCTGATGGTTGTTGTTACTAAAAAGAACACACATGCAATGACACTGGTGGATCCATAGGTGGTATGTGAAAAGAACACACATTTCAATGACGCTGGTTGTTGTTACTAAAAAGAACACACATGTAATGACACTGGTGGATCCATATGTGGTATGTGAAAAGAGCACACATGCAATGACACCGGTGGATCCATATGTGGTATGTGAAAAGAACAGTCATGCAATGACTCCAGTTGTTGTTAGTGACAAGAATATACATGCAATGACACTGGTGGATCCATGTGTGGTCTCTGTAGAGAACACACATTTCAATGACAATGGTGGATCCATATGTGGTATGTGAAAAGAACAGTCATGCAATGACTCCAGTTGTTGTTAGTGACAAGAACATACATGCAATGACACTAGTGGATCCATAGGTGGTATGTGAAAAGAACACACATTTCAATGACTCTGGTTGTTGTTAGTGAAATGAACATACATGCAATGACACTAGTGGATCCATGTGTGGTCTCTGAAGAGAACACACATTCAATGACACTGGTGGATCCATATGTGGTATGTGAAAAGAACAAACATGCAATGACTCCAGTTGTTGTTAGTGAAAAGAACATACATGCCATGACACTTGTGGATCCATGTGTGGTCTCTGAAGAGAACACACATTTCAATGACACAGGTGGATCCATATGTGGTATGTGAAAAGAACACACATGCAATGACTCTGGTTGTTGTTACTAAAAAGAACACACATGCAATGACACTGGTGGATCCAGAGGTGGTATGTGAAAAGAACACACATTTCAATGACTCTGGTTGTTGTTACTAAAAAGAACACACATGCAAAGACACTGGTGGATCCATAGGTGGATTGTGAAAAGAGCACACATGCAATGACACTGGTGGATCCATATGTGGTATGTGAAAAGAACAGTCATGCAATGACTCTGGTTGTTGTTAGTAAAAAGAACATACATGCAATGACACTGGTGGATCCATAGGTGGTATGTGAAAAGAACACACATTTGAATGACGATGGTTGTTATTACTCAAAAGAACACACATGCAATGACATTGGTGGATCCATAGGTGGATTGTGAAAAGAGCACACATGCAATGACACCAGTGGATCCATATGTGGTATGTGAAAAGAACAGTCATGCAATGACTCTGGTTGTTGTTAGTAAAAAGAACATACATGCAATGACACTGGTGGATCCATAGGTGGTATGTGAAAAGAACACACATTTGAATGACGATGGTTGTTGTTACTAAAAAGAACACACATGCAATGACACTGGTGGATCCATAGGTGGATTGTGAAAAGAGCACACATGCAATGACACTGGTGGATCCATATGTGGTATGTGAAAAGAACACACATGCAGTGACTCCAGTTGTTGTTAGTGAAAACAACATACTTGCAAGGACACTGGTGGATCCATGTGTGGTCTCTGAAGAGAACACACATTTCAATGACACTGGTGGATCCATATGTGGTATGTGAAAAGAACACACATGCAATGACTCTGGTTTTTGTTACTAAAAAGAACACACATGCAATGACACTGGTGGATCCATAGGTTGTATGTGAAAAGAACACACATTTCAATGACTCTGGTTGTTGTTACTAAAAAGAACACACATGCAATAACACTGGTGGATCCATAGGTGGATTGTGAAAAGATCACACATGCAATAACACTGGTGGATCCAAATGTGGTATGTGAAAAGAACACACATGCAATGACTCTAGTTGTTGTTAGTGAAAAGAACATACATGTAATGACACTGGTGGATCCATGTGTGGTCTCTGAAAAGAACACACATTTGAATGACACTGGTGGATCCATATGTGGTATGTGAAAAAAACACACATGCAATGCTTATGGTTGTTGTTACTAAAAAGAACACACATGCAATGACACTGGAGGATCCATAGGTGGTATGTGAAAAGAACACACATTTCAATGACGCTGGTTGTTGTTACTAAAAAGAACACACATGTAATGACACTGGTGGATCCATATGTGGTATGTGAAAAGAGCACACATGCAATGACACCGGTGGATCCATATGTGGTATGTGAAAAGAATAGTCATGCAATGACTCCAGTTGTTGTTAGTAACAAGAACATACATGCAATGACACTGGTGGATCCATGTGTGGTCTCTGTAGAGAACACACATTTCAATGACAATGGTGGATCCATATGTGGTATGTGAAAATAACACACATGCAATGACTCTAGTTGTTGTTAGTAAAAAGAACATGCATGCAATGACACTAGTGGATCCATAGGTGGTATGTGAAAAGAACACACATTTCAATGACTCTGGTTGTTGTTAGTGAAATGAACATACATGCAATGACACTAGTGGATCCATGTGTGGTCTCTGAAGAGAACACACATTCAATGACACTGGTGGATCCATATGTGGTATGTGAAAAGAACAAACATGCAATGACTCCAGTTGTTGTTAGTGAAAAGAACATACATGCCATGACACTTATGGATCCATGTGTGGTCTCTGAAGAGAACACACATTTCAATGACACAGGTGGATCCATATGTGGTATGTGAAAAGAACACACATGCAATGACTCTGGTTGTTGTTACTAAAAAGAACACACATGCAATGACACTGGTGGATCCAGAGGTGGTATGTGAAAAGAACACACATTTCAATGACTCTGGTTGTTGTTACTAAAAAGAACACACATGCAAAGACACTGGTGGATCCATAGGTGGATTGTGAAAAGAGCACACATGCAATGACACTGGTGGATCCATATGTGGTATGTGAAAAGAACAGTCATGCAATGACTCTGGTTGTTGTTAGTAAAAAGAACATACATGCAATGACACTGGTGGATCCATAGGTGGTATGTGAAAAGAACACACATTTGAATGACGATGGTTGTTGTTACTAAAAAGAACACACATGCAATGACACTGGTGGATCCATAGGTGGATTGTGAAAAGAGCACACATGCAATGACACCAGTGGATCCATATGTGGTATGTGAAAAGAACAGTCATGCAATGACTCTGGTTGTTGTTAGTAAAAAGAACATACATGCAATGACACTGGTGGATCCATAGGTGGTATGTGAAAAGAACACACATTTGAATGACGATGGTTGTTGTTACTAAAAAGAACACACATGCAATGAGACTGGTGGATCCATAGGTGGATTGTGAAAAGAGCACACATGCAATGACACTGGTGGATCCATATGTGGTATGTGAAAAGAACACACATGCAGTGACTCCAGTTGTTGTTAGTGAAAAGAACATACTTGCAAGGACACTGGTGGATCCATGTGTGGTCTCTGAAGAGAACACACATTTCAATGACACTGGTGGATCCATATGTGGTATGTGAAAAGAACACACATGCAATGACTCTGGTTTTTGTTACTAAAAAGAACACACATGCAATGACACTGGTGGATCCATAGGTGGTATGTGAAAAGAACACACATTTCAATGACTCTGGTTGTTGTTACTAAAAAGAACACACATGCAATAACACTGGTGGATCCATAGGTGGATTGTGAAAAGATCACACATGTAATAACACTGGTGGATCCATATGTGGTATGTGAAAAGAACACACATGCAATGACTCTAGTTGTTGTTAGTGAAAAGAACATACATGTAATGACACTGGTGGATCCATGTGTGGTCTCTGAAGAGAACACACATTTCAATGACACTGGTGGATCCATATGTGGTATGTGAAAAGAACACACATGCAATGACTCTGGTTTTTGTTACTAAAAAGAACACACATGCAATGACACTGGTGGATCCATAGGTTGTATGTGAAAAGAACACACATTTCAATGACTCTGGTTGTTGTTACTAAAAAGAACACACATGCAATAACACTGGTGGATCCATAGGTGGATTGTGAAAAGATCACACATGCAATAACACTGGTGGATCCAAATGTGGTATGTGAAAAGAACACACATGCAATGACTCTAGTTGTTGTTAGTGAAAAGAACATACATGTAATGACACTGGTGGATCCATGTGTGGTCTCTGAAAAGAACACACATTTGAATGACACTGGTGGATCCAAATGTGGTATGTGAAAAAAACACACATGCAATGCTTATGGTTGTTGTTACTAAAAAGAACACACATGCAATGACACTGGAGGATCCATAGGTGGTATGTGAAAAGAACACACATTTCAATGACGTTGGTTGTTGTTACTAAAAAGAACACACATGTAATGACACTGGTGGATCCATATGTGGTATGTGAAAAGAGCACACATGCAATGACACCGGTGGATCCATATGTGGTATGTGAAAAGAATAGTCATGCAATGACTCCAGTTGTTGTTAGTAACAAGAACATACATGCAATGACACTGGTGGATCCATGTGTGGTCTCTGTAGAGAACACACATTTCAATGACAATGGTGGATCCATATGTGGTATGTGAAAATAACACACATGCAATGACTCTAGTTGTTGTTAGTAAAAAGAACATGCATGCAATGACACTAGTGGATCCATAGGTGGTATGTGAAAAGAACACACATTTCAATGACTCTGGTTGTTGTTAGTGAAATGAACATACATGCAATGACACTAGTGGATCCATGTGTGGTCTCTGAAGAGAACACACATTCAATGACACTGGTGGATCCATATGTGGTATGTGAAAAGAACAAACATGCAATGACTCCAGTTGTTGTTAGTGAAAAGAACATACATGCCATGACACTTGTGGATCCATGTGTGGTCTCTGAAGAGAACACACATTTCAATGACACAGGTGGATCCATATGTGGTATGTGAAAAGAACACACATGCAATGACTCTGGTTGTTGTTACTAAAAAGAACACACATGCAATGACACTGGTGGATCCAGAGGTGGTATGTGAAAAGAACACACATTTCAATGACTCTGGTTGTTGTTACTAAAAAGAACACACATGCAAAGACACTGGTGGATCCATAGGTGGATTGTGAAAAGAGCACACATGCAATGACACTGGTGGATCCATATGTGGTATGTGAAAAGAACAGTCATGCAATGACTCTGGTTGTTGTTAGTAAAAAGAACATACATGCAATGACACTGGTGGATCCATAGGTGGTATGTGAAAAGAACACACATTTGAATGACGATGTTTGTTGTTACTAAAAAGAACACACATGCAATGACACTGGTGGATCCATAGGTGGATTGTGAAAAGAGCACACATGCAATGACACCAGTGGATCCATATGTGGTATGTGAAAAGAACAGTCATGCAATGACTCTGGTTGTTGTTAGTAAAAAGAACATACATGCAATGACACTGGTGGATCCATAGGTGGTATGTGAAAAGAACACACATTTGAATGACGATGGTTGTTGTTACTAAAAAGAACACACATGCAATGAGACTGGTGGATCCATAGGTGGATTGTGAAAAGAGCACACATGCAATGACACTGGTGGATCCATATGTGGTATGTGAAAAGAACACACATGCAGTGACTCCAGTTGTTGTTAGTGAAAAGAACATACTTGCAAGGACACTGGTGGATCCATGTGTGGTCTCTGAAGAGAACACACATTTCAATGACACTGGTGGATCCATATGTGGTATGTGAAAAGAACACACATGCAATGACTCTGGTTTTTGTTACTAAAAAGAACACACATGCAATGACACTGGTGGATCCATAGGTGGTATGTGAAAAGAACACACATTTCAATGACTCTGGTTGTTGTTACTAAAAAGAACACACATGCAAGAACACTGGTGGATCCATAGGTGGATTGTGAAAAGATCACACATGTAATAACACTGGTGGATCCATATGTGGTATGTGAAAAGAACACACATGCAATGACTCTAGTTGTTGTTAGTGAAAAGAACATACATGTAATGACACTGGTGGATCCATGTGTGGTCTCTGAAGAGAACACACATTTGAATGACACTGGTGGATCCATATGTGGTATGTGAAAAGAACACACATGCAATGCTGATGGTTGTTGTTACTAAAAAGAACACACATGCAATGACACTGGTGGATCCATAGGTGGTATGTGAAAAGAACACACATTTCAATGACGCTGGTTGTTGTTACTAAAAAGAACACACATGTAATGACACTGGTGGATCCATATGTGGTATGTGAAAAGAGCACACATGCAATGACACCGGTGGATCCATATGTGGTATGTGAAAAGAACAGTCATGCAATGACTCCAGTTGTTGTTAGTGACAAGAACATACATGCAATGACACTGGTGGATCCATGTGTGGTCTCTGTAGAGAACACACATTTCAATGACAATGGTGGATCCATATGTGGTATGTGAAAATAACACACATGAATGACTCTAGTTGTTGTTAGTAAAAAGAACATACATGCAATGACACTGGTGGATCCATAGGTGGTATGTGAAAAGAACACACATTTCAATGACTCTGGTTGTTGTTAGTGAAATGAACATACATGCAATGACACTAGTGGATCCATGTGTGGTCTCTGAAGAGAACACACATGCAATGACACTGGTGGATCCATATGTGGTATGTGAAAAGAACAAACATGCAATGACTCTAGTTGTTGTTAGTGAAAAGAACATACATGCCATCACACTTGTGGATCCATGTGTGGTCTCTGAAGAGAACACACATTTCAATGACACAGGTGGATCCATATGTGGTATGTGAAAAGAACACACATGCAATGACTCTGGTTGTTGTTACTAAAAAGAACACACATGCAATGACACTGGTGGATCCAGAGGTGGTATGTGAAAAGAACACACATTTCAATGACTCTGGTTGTTACTAAAAAGAACACACATGCAAAGACACTGGTGGATCCATAGGTGGATTGTGAAAAGAGCACACATGCAATGACACTGGTGGATCCATATGTGGTATGTGAAAAGAACAGTCATGCAATGACTCTGGTTGTTGTTAGTAAAAAGAACATACATGCAATGACACTGGTGGATCCATAGGTGGTATGTGAAAAGAACACACATTTGAATGACGATGGTTGTTATTACTCAAAAGAACACACATGCAATGACATTGGTGGATCCATAGGTGGATTGTGAAAAGAGCACACATGCAATGACACCAGTGGATCCATATGTGGTATGTGAAAAGAACAGTCATGCAATGACTCTGGTTGTTGTTAGTAAAAAGAACATACATGCAATGACACTGGTGGATCCATAGGTGGTATGTGAAAAGAACACACATTTGAATGACGATGGTTGTTGTTACTAAAAAGAACACACATGCAATGACACTGGTGGATCCATAGGTGGATTGTGAAAAGAGCACACATGCAATGACACTGGTGGATCCATATGTGGTATGTGAAAAGAACACACATGCAGTGACTCCAGTTGTTGTTAGTGAAAACAACATACTTGCAAGGACACTGGTGGATCCATGTGTGGTCTCTGAAGAGAACACACATTTCAATGACACTGGTGGATCCATATGTGGTATGTGAAAAGAACACACATGCAATGACTCTGGTTTTTGTTACTAAAAAGAACACACATGCAATGACACTTGTGGATCCATAGGTTGTATGTGAAAAGAACACACATTTCAATGACTCTGGTTGTTGTTACTAAAAAGAACACACATGCAATAACACTGGTGGATCCATAGGTGGATTGTGAAAAGATCACACATGCAATAACACTGGTGGATCCAAATGTGGTATGTGAAAAGAACACACATGCAATGACTCTAGTTGTTGTTAGTGAAAAGAACATACATGTAATGACACTGGTGGATCCATGTGTGGTCTCTGAAAAGAACACACATTTGAATGACACTGGTGGATCCATATGTGGTATGTGAAAAAAACACACATGCAATGCTTATGGTTGTTGTTACTAAAAAGAACACACATGCAATGACACTGGAGGATCCATAGGTGGTATGTGAAAAGAACACACATTTCAATGACGCTGGTTGTTGTTACTAAAAAGAACACACATGTAATGACACTGGTGGATCCATATGTGGTATGTGAAAAGAGCACACATGCAATGACACCGGTGGATCCATATGTGGTATGTGAAAAGAATAGTCATGCAATGACTCCAGTTGTTGTTAGTAACAAGAACATACATGCAATGACACTGGTGGATCCATGTGTGGTCTCTGTAGAGAACACACATTTCAATGACAATGGTGGATCCATATGTGGTATGTGAAAATAACACACATGCAATGACTCTAGTTGTTGTTAGTAAAAAGAACATGCATGCAATGACACTAGTGGATCCATAGGTGGTATGTGAAAAGAACACACATTTCAATGACTCTGGTTGTTGTTAGTGAAATGAACATACATGCAATGACACTAGTGGATCCATGTGTGGTCTCTGAAGAGAACACACATTCAATGACACTGGTGGATCCATATGTGGTATGTGAAAAGAACAAACATGCAATGACTCCAGTTGTTGTTAGTGAAAAGAACATACATGCCATGACACTTGTGGATCCATGTGTGGTCTCTGAAGAGAACACACATTTCAATGACACAGGTGGATCCATATGTGGTATGTGAAAAGAACACACATGCAATGACTCTGGTTGTTGTTACTAAAAAGAACACACATGCAATGACACTGGTGGATCCAGAGGTGGTATGTGAAAAGAACACACATTTCAATGACTCTGGTTGTTGTTACTAAAAAGAACACACATGCAAAGACACTGGTGGATCCATAGGTGGATTGTGAAAAGAGCACACATGCAATGACACTGGTGGATCCATATGTGGTATGTGAAAAGAACAGTCATGCAATGACTCTGGTTGTTGTTAGTAAAAAGAACATACATGCAATGACACTGGTGGATCCATAGGTGGTATGTGAAAAGAACACACATTTGAATGACGATGGTTGTTGTTACTAAAAAGAACACACATGCAATGACACTGGTGGATCCATAGGTGGATTGTGAAAAGAGCACACATGCAATGACACCAGTGGATCCATATGTGGTATGTGAAAAGAACAGTCATGCAATGACTCTGGTTGTTGTTAGTAAAAGAACATACATGCAATGACACTGGTGGATCCATAGGTGGTATGTGAAAAGAACACACATTTGAATGACGATGGTTGTTGTTACTAAAAAGAACACACATGCAATGAGACTGGTGGATCCATAGGTGGATTGTGAAAAGAGCACACATGCAATGACACTGGTGGATCCATATGTGGTATGTGAAAAGAACACACATGCAGTGACTCCAGTTGTTGTTAGTGAAAAGAACATACTTGCAAGGACACTGGTGGATCCATGTGTGGTCTCTGAAGAGAACACACATTTCAATGACACTGGTGGATCCATAGGTGGTATGTGAAAAGAACACACATGCAATGACTCTGGTTTTTGTTACTAAAAAGAACACACATGCAATGACACTGGTGGATCCATAGGTGGTATGTGAAAAGAACACACATTTCAATGACTCTGGTTGTTGTTACTAAAAAGAACACACATGCAATAACACTGGTGGATCCATAGGTGGATTGTGAAAAGATCACACATGTAATAACACTGGTTGATCCATATGTGGTATGTGAAAAGAACACACATGCAATGACTCTAGTTGTTGTTAGTGAAAAGAACATACATGTAATGACACTGGTGGATCCATGTGTGGTCTCTGAAGAGAACACACATTTGAATGACACTGGTGGATCCATATGTGGTATGTGAAAAGAACACACATGCAATGCTGATGGTTGTTGTTACTAAAAAGAACACACATGCAATGACACTGGTGGATCCATAGGTGGTATGTGAAAAGAACACACATTTCAATGACGCTGGTTGTTGTTACTAAAAAGAACACACATGTAATGACACTGGTGGATCCATATGTGGTATGTGAAAAGAGCACACATGCAATGACACCGGTGGATCCATATGTGGTATGTGAAAAGAACAGTCATGCAATGACTCCAGTTGTTGTTAGTGACAAGAACATACATGCAATGACACTGGTGGATCCATGTGTGGTCTCTGTAGAGAACACACATTTCAATGACAATGGTGGATCCATATGTGGTATGTGAAAATAACACACATGCAATGACTCTAGTTGTTGTTAGTAAAAAGAACATGCATGCAATGACACTAGTGGATCCATAGGTGGTATGTGAAAAGAACACACATTTCAATGACTCTGGTTGTTGTTAGTGAAATGAACATACATGCAATGACACTAGTGGATCCATGTGTGGTCTCTGAAGAGAACACACATTCAATGACACTGGTGGATCCATATGTGGTATGTGAAAAGAACAAACATGCAATGACTCCAGTTGTTGTTAGTGAAAAGAACATACATGCCATGACACTTGTGGATCCATGTGTGGTCTCTGAAGAGAACACACATTTCAATGACACAGGTGGATCCATATGTGGTATGTGAAAAGAACACACATGCAATGACTCTGGTTGTTGTTACTAAAAAGAACACACATGCAATGACACTGGTGGATCCAGAGGTGGTATGTGAAAAGAACACACATTTCAATGACTCTGGTTGTTGTTACTAAAAAGAACACACATGCAAAGACACTGGTGGATCCATAGGTGGATTGTGAAAAGAGCACACATGCAATGACACTGGTGGATCCATATGTGGTATGTGAAAAGAACAGTCATGCAATGACTCTGGTTGTTGTTAGTAAAAAGAACATACATGCAATGACACTGGTGGATCCATAGGTGGTATGTGAAAAGAACACACATTTGAATGACGATGTTTGTTGTTACTAAAAAGAACACTCATGCAATGACACTGGTGGATCCATAGGTGGATTGTGAAAAGAGCACACATGCAATGACACCAGTGGATCCATATGTGGTATGTGAAAAGAACAGTCATGCAATGACTCTGGTTGTTGTTAGTAAAAAGAACATACATGCAATGACACTGGTGGATCCATAGGTGGTATGTGAAAAGAACACACATTTGAATGACGATGGTTGTTGTTACTAAAAAGAACACACATGCAATGAGACTGGTGGATCCATAGGTGGATTGTGAAAAGAGCACACATGCAATGACACTGGTGGATCCATATGTGGTATGTGAAAAGAACACACATGCAGTGACTCCAGTTGTTGTTAGTGAAAAGAACATACTTGCAAGGACACTGGTGGATCCATGTGTGGTCTCTGAAGAGAACACACATTTCAATGACACTGGTGGATCCATATGTGGTATGTGAAAAGAACACACATGCAATGACTCTGGTTTTTGTTACTAAAAAGAACACACATGCAATGACACTGGTGGATCCATAGGTGGTATGTGAAAAGAACACACATTTCAATGACTCTGGTTGTTGTTACTAAAAAGAACACACATGCAAGAACACTGGTGGATCCATAGGTGGATTGTGAAAAGATCACACATGTAATAACACTGGTGGATCCATATGTGGTATGTGAAAAGAACACACATGCAATGACTCTAGTTGTTGTTAGTGAAAAGAACATACATGTAATGACACTGGTGGATCCATGTGTGGTCTCTGAAGAGAACACACATTTGAATGACACTGGTGGATCCATATGTGGTATGTGAAAAGAACACACATGCAATGCTGATGGTTGTTGTTACTAAAAAGAACACACATGCAATGACACTGGTGGATCCATAGGTGGTATGTGAAAAGAACACACATTTCAATGACGCTGGTTGTTGTTACTAAAAAGAACACACATGTAATGACACTGGTGGATCCATATGTGGTATGTGAAAAGAGCACACATGCAATGACACCGGTGGATCCATATGTGGTATGTGAAAAGAACAGTCATGCAATGACTCCAGTTGTTGTTAGTGACAAGAACATACATGCAATGACACTGGTGGATCCATGTGTGGTCTCTGTAGAGAACACACATTTCAATGACAATGGTGGATCCATATGTGGTATGTGAAAATAACACACATGAATGACTCTAGTTGTTGTTAGTAAAAAGAACATACATGCAATGACACTGGTGGATCCATAGGTGGTATGTGAAAAGAACACACATTTCAATGACTCTGGTTGTTGTTAGTGAAATGAACATACATGCAATGACACTAGTGGATCCATGTGTGGTCTCTGAAGAGAACACACATGCAATGACACTGGTGGATCCATATGTGGTATGTGAAAAGAACAAACATGCAATGACTCCAGTTGTTGTTAGTGAAAAGAACATACATGCCATCACACTTGTGGATCCATGTGTGGTCTCTGAAGAGAACACACATTTCAATGACACAGGTGGATCCATATGTGGTATGTGAAAAGAACACACATGCAATGACTCTGGTTGTTGTTACTAAAAAGAACACACATGCAATGACACTGGTGGATCCAGAGGTGGTATGTGAAAAGAACACACATTTCAATGACTCTGGTTGTTACTAAAAAGAACACACATGCAAAGACACTGGTGGATCCATAGGTGGATTGTGAAAAGAGCACACATGCAATGACACTGGTGGATCCATATGTGGTATGTGAAAAGAACAGTCATGCAATGACTCTGGTTGTTGTTAGTAAAAAGAACATACATGCAATGACACTGGTGGATCCATAGGTGGTATGTGAAAAGAACACACATTTGAATGACGATGGTTGTTGTTACTAAAAAGAACACACATGCAATGACATTGGTGGATCCATAGGTGGATTGTGAAAAGAGCACACATGCAATGACACCAGTGGATCCATATGTGGTATGTGAAAAGAACAGTCATGCAATGACTCTGGTTGTTGTTAGTAAAAAGAACATACATGCAATGACACTGGTGGATCCATAGGTGGTATGTGAAAAGAACACACATTTGAATGACGATGGTTGTTGTTACTAAAAAGAACACACATGCAATGACACTGGTGGATCCATAGGTGGATTGTGAAAAGAGCACACATGCAATGACACTGGTGGATCCATATGTGGTATGTGAAAAGAACACACATGCAGTGACTCCAGTTGTTGTTAGTGAAAACAACATACTTGCAAGGACACTGGTGGATCCATGTGTGGTCTCTGAAGAGAACACACATTTCAATGACACTGGTGGATCCATATGTGGTATGTGAAAAGAACACACATGCAATGACTCTGGTTTTTGTTACTAAAAAGAACACACATGCAATGACACTGGTGGATCCATAGGTTGTATGTGAAAAGAACACACATTTCAATGACTCTGGTTGTTGTTACTAAAAAGAACACACATGCAATAACACTGGTGGATCCATAGGTGGATTGTGAAAAGATCACACATGCAATAACACTGGTGGATCCATATGTGGTATGTGAAAAGAACACACATGCAATGACTCTAGTTGTTGTTAGTGAAAAGAACATACATGTAATGACACTGGTGGATCCATGTGTGGTCTCTGAAGAGAACACACATTTGAATGACACTGGTGGATCCATATGTGGTATGTGAAAAGAACACACATGCAATGCTGATGGTTGTTGTTACTAAAAAGAACACACATGCAATGACACTGGTGGATCCATAGGTGGTATGTGAAAAGAACACACATTTCAATGACGCTGGTTGTTGTTACTAAAAAGAACACACATGTAATGACACTGGTGGATCCATATGTGGTATGTGAAAAGAGCACACATGCAATGACACCGGTGGATCCATATGTGGTATGTGAAAAGAACAGTCATGCAATGACTCCAGTTGTTGTTAGTGACAAGAATATACATGCAATGACACTGGTGGATCCATGTGTGGTCTCTGTAGAGAACACACATTTCAATGACAATGGTGGATCCATATGTGGTATGTGAAAAGAACAGTCATGCAATGACTCCAGTTGTTGTTAGTGACAAGAACATACATGCAATGACACTAGTGGATCCATAGGTGGTATGTGAAAAGAACACACATTTCAATGACTCTGGTTGTTGTTAGTGAAATGAACATACATGCAATGACACTAGTGGATCCATGTGTGGTCTCTGAAGAGAACACACATTCAATGACACTGGTGGATCCATATGTGGTATGTGAAAAGAACAAACATGCAATGACTCCAGTTGTTGTTAGTGAAAAGAACATACATGCCATGACACTTGTGGATCCATGTGTGGTCTCTGAAGAGAACACACATTTCAATGACACAGGTGGATCCATATGTGGTATGTGAAAAGAACACACATGCAATGACTCTGGTTGTTGTTACTAAAAAGAACACACATGCAATGACACTGGTGGATCCAGAGGTGGTATGTGAAAAGAACACACATTTCAATGACTCTGGTTGTTGTTACTAAAAAGAACACACATGCAAAGACACTGGTGGATCCATAGGTGGATTGTGAAAAGAGCACACATGCAATGACACTGGTGGATCCATATGTGGTATGTGAAAAGAACAGTCATGCAATGACTCTGGTTGTTGTTAGTAAAAAGAACATACATGCAATGACACTGGTGGATCCATAGGTGGTATGTGAAAAGAACACACATTTGAATGACGATGGTTGTTGTTACTAAAAAGAACACACATGCAATGACACTGGTGGATCCATAGGTGGATTGTGAAAAGAGCACACATGCAATGACACCAGTGGATCCATATGTGGTATGTGAAAAGAACAGTCATGCAATGACTCTGGTTGTTGTTAGTAAAAGAACATACATGCAATGACACTGGTGGATCCATAGGTGGTATGTGAAAAGAACACACATTTGAATGACGATGGTTGTTGTTACTAAAAAGAACACACATGCAATGAGACTGGTGGATCCATAGGTGGATTGTGAAAAGAGCACACATGCAATGACACTGGTGGATCCATATGTGGTATGTGAAAAGAACACACATGCAGTGACTCCAGTTGTTGTTAGTGAAAAGAACATACTTGCAAGGACACTGGTGGATCCATGTGTGGTCTCTGAAGAGAACACACATTTCAATGACACTGGTGGATCCATATGTGGTATGTGAAAAGAACACACATGCAATGACTCTGGTTTTTGTTACTAAAAAGAACACACATGCAATGACACTGGTGGATCCATAGGTGGTATGTGAAAAGAACACACATTTCAATGACTCTGGTTGTTGTTACTAAAAAGAACACACATGCAATAACACTGGTGGATCCATAGGTGGATTGTGAAAAGATCACACATGTAATAACACTGGTTGATCCATATGTGGTATGTGAAAAGAACACACATGCAATGACTCTAGTTGTTGTTAGTGAAAAGAACATACATGTAATGACACTGGTGGATCCATGTGTGGTCTCTGAAGAGAACACACATTTGAATGACACTGGTGGATCCATATGTGGTATGTGAAAAGAACACACATGCAATGCTGATGGTTGTTGTTACTAAAAAGAACACACATGCAATGACACTGGTGGATCCATAGGTGGTATGTGAAAAGAACACACATTTCAATGACGCTGGTTGTTGTTACTAAAAAGAACACACATGTAATGACACTGGTGGATCCATATGTGGTATGTGAAAAGAGCACACATGCAATGACACCGGTGGATCCATATGTGGTATGTGAAAAGAACAGTCATGCAATGACTCCAGTTGTTGTTAGTGACAAGAACATACATGCAATGACACTGGTGGATCCATGTGTGGTCTCTGTAGAGAACACACATTTCAATGACAATGGTGGATCCATATGTGGTATGTGAAAATAACACACATGAATGACTCTAGTTGTTGTTAGTAAAAAGAACATACATGCAATGACACTAGTGGATCCATAGGTGGTATGTGAAAAGAACACACATTTCAATGACTCTGGTTGTTGTTAGTGAAATGAACATACATGCAATGACACTTGTGGATCCATGTGTGGTCTCTGAAGAGAACACACATTTCAATGACACAGGTGGATCCATATGTGGTATGTGAAAAGAACACACATGCAATGACTCTGGTTGTTGTTACTAAAAAGAACACACATGCAATGACACTGGTGGATCCAGAGGTGGTATGTGAAAAGAACACACATTTCAATGACTCTGGTTGTTGTTACTAAAAAGAACACACATGCAAAGACACTGGTGGATCCATAGGTGGATTGTGAAAAGAGCACACATGCAATGACACTGGTGGATCCATATGTGGTATGTGAAAAGAACAGTCATGCAATGACTCTGGTTGTTGTTAGTAAAAAGAACATACATGCAATGACACTGGTGGATCCATAGGTGGTATGTGAAAAGAACACACATTTGAATGACGATGGTTGTTGTTACTAAAAAGAACACACATGCAATGAGACTGGTGGATCCATAGGTGGATTGTGAAAAGAGCACACATGCAATGACACTGGTGGATCCATATGTGGTATGTGAAAAGAACACACATGCAGTGACTCCAGTTGTTGTTAGTGAAAAGAACATACTTGCAAGGACACTGGTGGATCCATGTGTGGTCTCTGAAGAGAACACACATTTCAATGACACTGGTGGATCCATATGTGGTATGTGAAAAGAACACACATGCAATGACTCTGGTTTTTGTTACTAAAAAGAACACACATGCAATGACACTGGTGGATCCATAGGTGGTATGTGAAAAGAACACACATTTCAATGACGCTGGTTGTTGTTACTAAAAAGAACACACATGTAATGACACTGGTGGATCCATATGTGGTATGTGAAAAGAGCACACATGCAATGACACCGGTGGATCCATATGTGGTATGTGAAAAGAACAGTCATGCAATGACTCCAGTTGTTGTTAGTGACAAGAACATACATGCAATGACACTGGTGGATCCATGTTTGGTCTCTGTAGAGAACACACATTTCAATGACAATGGTGGATCCATATGTGGTATGTGAAAAGAACAGACATGCAATAACTCTGGTTGTTGTTAGTGAAAAGAACACACATGCAATGACACTGGTGGATCCATACGTGGATTCTGAAAAGAGCACACATGGTGGATCCATATGTGGTATGTGAAAAGAACACACATGCAATGACTCCAGTTGTTGTTTGTGAAAAGAACATACATGCAATGACACTGGTGGATCCATGTGTGCTCTCTGAAGAGAACACACATTTAAATGACACTGGTGGACCCATATGTGGTATGTGAAAAGAAAACACATGCAATGACTCTGGTTGTTGTTAGTAAAAAGAACACACATTCAATGACACTGGTGGATCCAGAGGTGGTATGTGAAAAGAACACACATTTCAATGACTCTGGTTGTTGTTACTAAAAAGAACACACATGCAAAGACACTGGTGGATCCATAGGTGGATTGTGAAAAGAGCACACATGCAATGACACTGGTGGATCCATATGTGGTATGTGAAAAGAACACACATGCAATGACTCCAGTTGTTGTTACTGAAAAGAACATACCTGCAATGACACTGGTGGATCCATGTGTGGTCTCTGAAGAGAACACACATTTCAATGACACTTGTGGATCCATATGTGGTATGTGAAAAGAACACACATGCAATGACTCTGGTTTTTGTTACTAAAAAGAACACACATGCAATGACACTGGTGGATCCATAGGTTGTATGTGAAAAGAACACACATTTCAATGACTCTGGTTGTTGTTACTAAAAAGAACACACATGCAATAACACTGGTGGATCCATAGGTGGATTGTGAAAAGATCACACATGCAATAACACTGGTGGATCCATATGTGGTATGTGAAAAGAACACACATGCAATGACTCTAGTTGTTGTTAGTGAAAAGAACATACATGTAATGACACTGGTGGATCCATGTGTGGTCTCTGAAGAGAACACACATTTCAATGACACTGGTGGATCCATATGTGGTATGTGAAAAGAACACACATGCAATGCTTATGGTTGTTGTTACTAAAAAGAACACACATGCAATGACACTGGTGGATCCATAGGTGGTATGTGAAAAGAACACACATTTCAATGACGCTGGTTGTTGTTACTAAAAAGAACACACATGTAATGACACTGGTGGATCCATATGTGGTATGTGAAAAGAGCACACGTGCAATGACACCGGTGGATCCATATGTGGTATGTGAAAAGAACAGTCATGCAATGACTCCAGTTGTTGTTAGTGACAAGAACATACATGCAATGACACTGGTGGATCCATGTGTGGTCTCTATAGAGAACACACATTTCAATGACAATGGTGGATCCATATGTGGTATGTGAAAAGAACAGACATGCAATAACCCTGGTTGTTGTTAGTAAAAAGAACACACATGCAATGACACTGGTGGATCCATAGGTGGATTGTGAAAAGAGCACACATGGTGGATCCATATGTGGTATGTGAAAAGAACACACATGCAATGACTCCAGTTTTTGTTTGTGAAAAGAACATACATGCAATGACACTGGTGGATCCATGTGTGCTCTCTGAAGAGAACACACATTTAAATGACACTGGTGGACCCATATGTGGTATGTGAAAAGAAAACACATGCAATGACTCTGGTTGTTGTTAGTAAAAAGAACACACATTCAATGACACTGGTGGATCCAGAGGTGGTATGTGAAAAGAACACACATTTCAATGACTCTCGTTGTTGTTACTAAAAAGAACACACATGCAAAGACACTGGTGGATCCATAGGTGGATTGTGAAAAGAGCACACATGCAATGACACTGGTGGATCCATATGTGGTATGTGAAAAGAACACACATGCAATGACTCCAGTTGTTGTTACTGAAAAGAACATACCTGCAATGACACTGGTGGATCCATGTGTGGTCTCTGAAGAGAACACACATTTCAATGACACTGGTGGATCCATATGTGATATGTGAAAAGAACAGTCATGCAATGACTCTGGTTGTTGTTAGTAAAAAGAACATACATGCAATGACACTGGTGGATCCATAGGTGGTATGTGAAAAGAACACACATTTGAATGACGATGGTTGTTGTTACTAAAAAGAACACACATGCAATGACACTGGTGGATCCATATGTGGATTGTGAAATGAGCACACATGAAATGACACTGGTGGATCCATATGTGGTATGTGAAAAGAACACACATGCAATGACTCCAGTTGTTGTTAGTGAAAAGAACACACATGCAATGACACTGGTGATCCATGTGTGGTCTCTAAAGAGAACACACATTTCAATAACACTAGTGGATCCATATGTGGTATCTGAAAAGAACAGTCGTGAAATGACTCAGTTGTAGTTAGTAAAAAGAACACACATGCAACGACACTGGTGTATCCATAGGTATGTGAAAAGAACACACATTTCAATGACTCTGGTTGTTGTTACTAAAAATAACACACATGCAATGAAACTGGTGGATCCATAGGTGGTATGTGAAAAGAACACACATGCAATGACACTGGTGGATCCATATGTGGTATGTGAAAGGAACACACATGCAATGACTCTGGTTGTTGTTAGTGAAAAGAACACACATACAATGACACTGGTGGATCCATGTGTGGTCTCTAAAGAGAACACACATTTCAATGACACTGGTGGATCCATATGTGGTATGTGAAAAGACAGTCATGAAATGACTCAGCTGTTCTTATTAAAAAGAACACACATGCAATTACACTGGTGGATCCATGTGTGGGCTCTGAAGAGAACACGCATTTGAATGACACTGGTGGATCCATATGTGGTATGTGAAAAGAACAGTCATGCAATGACTCTGGTTGTTGTTAGTAAAAAGAACACACATGCAATGACACTGGTGGATCCATAGGTGGATTGTGAAAAGAGCACATATGCAATGACACTGGTGGATCCATATGTGGTATGTGAAAAGAACACACATTTCAATGACTCTAGTTGTTCTTACTAAAAAGAACACACATGCAATGACACTGGTGGATCCATAGGTGGATTGTGAAAAGAGCACACATGCAATGACTCTGGTTGTTGTTAGTAAAAAGAGCACACATGCAATGACACTGGTGGATCCATGTGTGGTCTCTGAAGAGAACACACATTTCAATGACTCTGGTTGTTGTTAGTAAAAAGAACACACATCAATGGTACTGGTGGATCCATGTGTGGTCTGTGAAGAGAACACACATGCAATGACTCTGGTTGTTGTTAGTTATAAGAGCACACATTTGAATGGTACTGGTGGATCCATAGGCGGATTGTGAAAAGAGATTTTCCCTCTCTCTCGGTCACAAATCTCACAAAACCCCAAATGTGTGGAGATCCCACACATGTGCTCACTCTGGGTGCTATGCCTTGATTGGCTGACACGGATGTCACGCGGATCGTCTCCACCAACCGTTGATCCCATGTGATCCAACGGGCAGGATAACCCCTCCCTTCTCCACTTTTTTTATGCATGGTCAATCCGTGCCACCTCTCTATCCGTGCCACCGATACTTTACCTCCACAAACAAGTGAAAATCCATCTATCTAAAATAAATAAAATAAATGATCATATTTCAAAGAAGCCGCCGTCTTTGTCTTCCGGTTCATCCTCGTCTTCGTCAACGCCATGGTCCCTGCCATCGCTGCCGTCGGTGTCCTCCTCTGACGACTCGACACCGCCCCCTTCCTCGAATAAGTGCGTTATCTCCTCGTCAGAGTCCTCCTCCTCCTCTTCGTAATCCCACGGGTCCACGTCACTCTCCTCCGCTTCTGCCTCCAACTGATCGATGAACGCCTCCTCGTTGGCCGAGTCGGACTCGTCCAAATAGCTATCTCCCCTCTTCTTCCTGGTCTTCTTCTCATTCCTCTTCTTGTCCGTACTCACCGGTGCAACACGCGCCCCCGTCCTGGCTGCTGCTTTGCGCTCGTCTGACGCTGTAGGTACCCCACGCTCCTCCTGCGCGGCTGATACGAGCTTCGATGTCGCGGTGTCCTCGAGTGCCGATGTCGATGAATCCTGGCGCGGTCGGACACGATGTGCTGCCTCAGCAGGCGACTCACGAGCGCGGACAATGCAGCGAAGAGCCGGGGACGCAGGACGGTTAGTGGATGGCTTGGACCTACCATTGCCACGGCGAGGGGGCATCATGCTCGAGGTAGTTGCTCTGAATGGTCGATGGCGGGAACACAAAGTGGGGTGCCAATCTTATCAAGGACGAGCAGCGGTTTCGTGCGTCGTGTCCATGCATGCATTTGTCGATTATCAAAAAAAAAGTAATATCTCACGTACTGAATATAATTTGATCACAACAAAAGTGGCACAGCGTATTCTAGACTCGTAAATATCCCGTGCGTGCCTGTCACATGGAGTTCGACGGAGTTGGACGTGCCGACATGATCGTGCAGCAGTTGCGCGCGTCATTGCCCCATCAACACGTGACACACGCACGCGGGATGTGCACGCTGATTCCCGTGACGACCACCCGGCTCGCACTCCCCTTATTATATACTAGATTTTGGGCGGCTCCAAAGACCATTGAAGTGTCCATCGCACTAAAGACAAGTCCCATCGATTCCCTACCCTGCCTCCCTGGCTTCTTTGAGAAGGTAGACCGTACACGGTGGTCTTGTATAATAGTACTAGTACTACTGGACCATGACATGTACTCTTTTACTCTTCTCCCACACTAATAATCACTATCTCCTTCCTCCTTCCGCCGCCACACTCACCCTGCAAGCCATGGCTCCACTGAGGAGGGGGAGAGGCCGGTCGACGATCCTCGCGGAGAAAAGGGAGAGAAATCACCGCGAGGCACTTCTTGCTCTACCAGCCGCTCAATCCCACCCTCTCACCGAGGCCCAATCTCCCCCGACAATGGTGCCGAATGTTCTAGCAGGTGAGGGCTCCTCCCGGTACGGTCTCCTTGTTCTACTTCTTCTCCATCTCCCTCTCCATCATGATCTTAATCAGCTTCTTCTTGTTTTTCTTCTTCTTCTGGCTCTTCCTCTTCTACGTATTATAGGCCGGCCGTGGAGCCCGAATCCACCATGACGGAGGCGTTGCAGGACCCGTTCGGCCTTGTTCCATGTCTCATCGAGATAGCAAATCTCCACGCTGTTATTTCTCCGAGTTATGATGTGGATTTCTTAGATGCTGTCCTCCCTGCATTGGTTTTTCTTCTTCTTTTGCGAGTTGTATTAGTTTTCATGAATATGACTGGATCTCTTGGTCTTTCCTTAATACTGCTGTTCATAGATTCACTATGGATTTTTTGTGATTAGGATTAGTTTATCATGGTCATGAATAGATCTCTAGGTCCATTTTTTAACACTGCGGCCAATAGATTCAACAAGGATTTTTTTTGATCTGTATTAGTATTCACCTAGGACCTGGAGTGTAATTGTAGAATTCCTATTTAAATTAACATGAACGATGCAGCGATCGAAGGCCGAGTACCATGACAAGGTGGTCGCGATCAGTTCCAAGATTGCCAACCAACATGAGCTTGCACGCTCCCTCACCCAAGCTAATGAGAGCCTACGCAAGCAATTATCTGTGCAGAAGGAGATCTCGCTAGATTTTGCACGTGACGTCGTTAGGCTGCAGAAAGTGCTCGACCGTAACTTGAACAAGCAAGAACAGACCATCAAGATAATCAACGAACTCACGGAGGAGAAGAAGAAGAAGTCAGCGAGGCACTCAGAGGACGCGTCGAGGAAACCAAGGCTACCATCAGAGCCTACCATGACAGGAACTGTTGCCTGGATGCAGTCAAGGAGATGAAGGCGGACATGAGAAGAGGGATCACCGTACTCAAGGGTGTTCGGAAAGAGAACGAGAAGCTAAGGGCATGTCTAGAGACGTATCGGAGCAATGCCCAAGTCTGATTCCCATTAGCGGGGACACGAATATCAGTTCGTCCTCCTCTCCTTTTGTAATGTTTAGGGTTCAGGGAGCAATGCCCATGCCTGCTTCCCATTATAGGGTGCAATAAGAATCCTAGGGCAACTCCTTATCTATCTGGACATGTGTTGGTGTTCATGTTCATGAATGGACACCATGTTCTCTTTCCATTATGTATCTAGACATGGGTTTTTGCATTATGAGTTTACCACTCCCCCATTGCTATTTGGTGATACTGGGAAAAACCCAAAGCATACTAAACTTGTTGGGGGGATACCCCCGGGTAGGGTCACGCCGGGGTATAAAGGCCGAGTTAGCCGAGGTACAGCAAGGTCAAAGCAAGTGTTGGCCGAGTCACCTCAAGGCAGGCCGAATCACGGAGTAACCCGGACCGGAGGATGTCCGCCTAAGTGAGTCCCGGCCGACGTATGTCGTATGCCAGCAGGATATATGTAACTTGTATGCAGGTACCAGTGTGGCCGGATTAACCAGGCACAATCTGGGTTATATCAGGCTTGCAAGAGAAGGAAGGTATCTCGCTGGTCAAAAGGTGGTCACTGTACGCAGGAGCATGAGCAAAGCAGACAGAGAGAAGGACCACTGAGGCGTGGCTGACAATGGTGACGTGCCCTGTGTCGGATGACGCTAGCACCACAGAGGCTTACGTAGCCTCTACATGGCTTACGATGGCGAAAAGTGATCCGGTCGGTTTGCTATTTTGGGAAGAGGCATATTCCCTGGAATATGCCTCCATGTATGCCCTAATTGGAGACCTAGCCACCCCTATATAAGGAGGGATAGGGCATCTGTAGAAAGGGTTGGGCTTTACTTGGTTGATAGCTAGTGGTGAGAGTAAGAGAGATCCTTCTTCCTCCTCTCCCCAATACAGCTCAAGGAGCATTTGTAACCTTGGAAACCTAGTGAATACAAAGCATTTGTGTGTGGAATCACCACACTATCCCTTCCTGAATTCCTCTAGTGCATATTGTCCCCACCTTTAGCCTATCCATGGCATCTGCCGTGACACCACCACGACAGTTGGCGCCCACCGTGGGGCTAGCGGCGCTAGCAGGAGTGAAGATCTGGATGGGAAACCTCATCGGCAATGGCGAGCGCATCGTCTCCGGGCTCGTTTAGCGCTTTGGAGCGCTGGACTTCATCAGCGACAATGCTGGCTGCTTCGGCAAGTGACCTCTTTCGCGCAATGGCCTCTTCGTCAAGCTTGGCATGCACAAGATCTATGTCGCTGTCAATGTGTCGTGCGTTCACCCGCGGCATGTCGTCGAGGGAGGCGAGCCACCCCTTAGCGCGGCTCGCGGGGCGCGTATCACTCGCTCCCCTGACCATGTCGAGGTGATGATGACGGCGCCTGGCGCTGGTGCGAGTAAGGATCCGGCACCAGATCCGGAGGTAACACCCAAGGAACCGAGGAAAAGTAGAGGTCCTCCACTAGAAAGGCCAGAGAATGTACTGCAGCATGCGATAGATAGCCTAGAGAGCCCCATAGCACCTGCAGTAGATCCGGCTCGGGCACAGGCCGAGTTAGAGGAGACTAGGCAGAAATATTAGAGGGTGCAAAAAAGATAGCAGCGGCTCAGCAGTCGTTGAACATGACACTGCGCGAGTACGCAAGAGCAAATAAGGTAGATGCTATAAAAGTGAAGGGGAGAAACCTCATTAGTGAAATGAACAAAGAGGGTGATACTAGAGTTGAGGAATCAGAGAACATCCTGTCCGTGGGGATGCCGAAGTACAGTACCCCGGCAAAGAACCTCAGAGCAGCAGATGCCGACAAAGACAATAGGATAGGGTCAATGAGTTAGTTAGGATCGCAAATACACAAAACAAAGAGTTGCTCAGAGCTAATCTGGCAAGAGCCAGGGCTTCCAAAGTCGTTTATTCAGCAGTTGGTAACCCGGAGAAATCTGCTGGAGCTGCATCGTCCCCTCATGGTGGTCCAAGAAGAGAGGAGGTGGTAACCTCGGTGAGGAGAAACAAGCAGATAGTCCCATATGACCCGGCAAGGGCAGGGAAAGGAAAAGCAGTGTAGGGAAATGAGGATCGACGAAGTGTCAGCCGAGGTGAAGCTGGCCGAGGTAACCGCGACCAAGGCAATGCCGGTCAGGGAAACACTGTGAATGGCAATGCCGGACAGCGCAACGCGGCGGGTGCAGGGCAACCGCAGCAGCGGAATATACCACGGCAAGAGCGAAGTGCCGGCCAAGGTATGCAACAGAGAGCAGCTCCACAAGAGCAAGATAGATATAATGATGGTGATTCGGAAATGGTGAACGCAGGATACCCTAGGCCGGACTATCACGTGATAGGGTCAAGGTTGGGAAGCAGGAACTTGATGCCTGATGACGCCAGGTTAAAACTGGATTGGCTCTATAGGTCGAAGCAGATTGAGGGGCAAGGTCCTCCGGGTCCGGCGTGCTTTGGGCCCCGGATCATGAAGGAACCTCCGGTACCTAACTTCCTGTTACCAAGAGGCACAAAGACATATGATGGTAGCACCAAGACGGAGGATTGGTTGATCAACTACGCGACAGCGGTGAAAATTACTACGTGCAACTTGAGATGGGCTGTAAGATATGTACCTCAGATGCTGGAAGGGCTAGCAAGGGTATGGATAAACAATTTACCACCTAGTAGTATCAACTGTTGGATCGATTTTGAGGAAATGTTCATCAGTAACTTCTCGAGCATGTATTAGAGGCCGAATAGGCCACAGACCTTGGCAATGTGCAAACAGAGACCAAATGAAACAGATTGGGAGTTCTTAACCCGTTGGTGCAATGTGCGAAACTCGTGTGAAGGCGTGATTGAGTCACAGGGAATAGCTTGGTTTGCACAAGGATGTAGATATGCGAGAATGTTGTGGTAAATGTTACAAAGGGATATGCCTACTACACTGGCAGAGACAATCCAGATTGCTGATTCATATGCCTTGGGTGATCCGACCCAGCCTAGGCTTGTGTAAACGAGTCAAATGAGGAGTACTACTAGCGAGATGGAGCCGGGTCATCCCGGCAGAATGATTACCGGGGTAAGAGAAGAGATGATAGAACGGATTACAGATACAGTTCGCAACAAGTTGCAGCTGTAAATCAAGATCAACCGGGAGCAGGGAGTAATCAGCGCCAGAAAACTAGAGGGCAACAATGGACTCCAAGAAATGATGGCAAGAAAACTTGGACGCCAGAGCAGAAGAAACAGTGGCAAGAAAAGAAGGACCGACCGAGGTATACGTATGAGGCAATGCTGGATCAACCGTGTAAATTTCACACACCAAATCCGAGTAACCCGGCGGGTCACACGACCTGGCAATGTGAGAGGATGAGGAAGATAGAACAAAGTGGTTCGGGGAATGCTCAGGCACCTCGGAACGATCAACCTCGGCAGGAGTTACCCTGGCAGCAATTACTCTCCAGAGCAAACACGCAACAGTTAATGTTGCCACCACCTCCGCCGAGGTATGAAAACCATGAGAGAAGGGATGCAGGGCATCAGGTGGAAAATCAGCATCAGCCAGATCAAAGATATCCCGGCAATGAGGGGAGAAATGAATACAGAGAGCATCACTAGAGTTACTGTGTGTTTACCACAGAGGAAACAAATAGAAAGAGCTTGCAGCGCCGACATATGGAAGTAAATACAGTTATGCCGACAGTGACAAGGTATATTTCTTGGTCGGATCAGGAAATTACATGGAGTATCAAGGATCATCCCAAGCTTATGCCAAGCCCTGGTTCGTATGCGTTAGTGCTGGACCCAATATTCATCGGGCCAAATATCAATGTGAGGTTTTCTAAGGTACTAATTGACAATGGTAGCAGCATCAATATCATGTACGTAGATACAATGCGCAAGTTAGCTATCTCGGAGAACATGCTCCAGGCCACAAGAACAACTTTCCATGGTATTGTGCCAGGCATTTCCTGTGAGCCCATTGGCAAAGTTCGGGTTGACGTGTTATTCGGCACACGAGATAACCGCCGAACTGAGAACTTGGAGTTTGAGGTGGTGAACCTAGAAAGCGCATATCACACGTTACTCGGCAGGCCTGCCCTGAAAAAATCATGGCAAGTTGTCACATCAGTTACCTGAAGATGAAGTTGCCCGGGCCAAATGGAGTAGTTACCATAGCAAGTGATTTCCGACGTTCCATTGAGTGTGTGTCAGCCGAGTCTAACCTGGCCGAGTCACTCATGATTGTGCAAGAGAAAAGAAAGATCCAAGAGGTGGCGGCATTGGCTCAGTCCGCACAGCAGTATATGTTGGCGCTGAGTAACCCGCATGGAAGTGTCTCAGAAATCCATCTATCAGGCCATCCCCAGAATCCGACTCAATTTATATCCCGGCAGATCCGGAGTCCGGAGTTTTACCCATGGACATTGACGTGGGAAGTGGTTCAGGAAACCCGGGGACTGCTGCGCAGAACCCGAGGACTACGCCACGCGGTCCGGATGAAGTTATGTTGGTGGATCAAATGGAAATAGATGAGGATGTGTTTCCGGTGCGAGCTATACCAGCTTGGGCACTGCCCATATTTCATTTCCTGAAGGATAGAACTTTGCCCGATGAAGAGGTGCTTTCCAGGAAAATTCAGAGGCGCGCAAAGGCATACACTATTATCAATGGCGAACTATACAAGAGGAGTGTAACAAGTGTTCTCCAAAGATGTGTTGACCCGGGAGAAGGGCTTAATATCCTCCAAGATATACATCAAGGGGAATGTGGGCATCACGCCTCATCCAGAGCCTTAGTGGCAAAAGCTTTCCGGCATGGGTTCTACTGGCCAAGTGCCTTGGAGCAAGCAGAAGATCTAGTAAGAAAATGCAATGGTTGTCAGAGATATGCAACCAAGACACATATGCCAATGTCAGAGCTCAAGACCATACCAATTACCTGGCCATTTGTTGTATGGTGTTTGGATATGGTTGGCCCGTTTAAACCAGCAAGAGGAAATATGACCGATATCTTGGTTATGGTGGACAAGTTCACCAAATGGATTGAAGTAAAGCCAATAAGAAAATGTGATGGAGCTATGGCCGTGACATTCCTCAAAGATACCATTCTGAGATATGGCTATCCTCACAGTATCATAACAGATAACGACACAAATTTTCCCGAAGGAGCATTTGCGCGATTCTACCGAGATAAGAAGATTCGGCTGGACGTTGCCTCGGTAGCCCACCCCGCATCGAACAGACAAGTTGAAAGATCCAACGGGTTAGTATTATCCGGGATAAAACCCCGGCTCATTGAGCCGCTGCAAAGATTAGCGGGGTGCTGGATAGAAGAACTACCAGCGGTACTGTGGATTTTAAGAACAACTCCGAATCGATCAACAGGCTATACGCCGTTCTTTCTGGTATATGGGGCAGAAGCTATATTACCAGCCGACATAGAGCATGATTCGCCTAGGGTCACCCAATACATAGAAGTCGAAGTGCGAGAGGCCCGGCAAAATGATGTTGATCTGCTGGAAGAAGCGAGAGAATTGGCATTGTCCTGATCCGCCATATATCAGCAAAATCTCCGACGCTATCATAGCCAGAAAGTAAACCCCCGAGTCCTCCGGGAAGGTGATCTGGTACTCCGGTTGGTACAACGTACCACTGGCATGCATAAGTTATCCCCCCCATGGAAGGGCCCTTCATTGTGAGCAAAGCATTGCACAATGACTCTTATTATCTCATCGATGCAAAACCACAGGAGAAGAACAAGGCGGACAGGTCCGGCGAGGAATCTAAGCGTCCATGCAATGTAGCTCTACTTCGTCCGTTCTACACTTAGCAAAGAAGTGTGTGTATCCGAGTTTCTCATACGTCGGTATGTATGTCCGCAATGAGTTTATCAATGAAATTGTGCTACCTCGAGCAGTAACTTGGGGACTACCTTAATAATATTTGTTGTCTTCTGTACTTGTTGTTTATTTTTATGTCGGTTGGTTTAAGTTGCTTCTGCCTAAGCCAGATTAGTAGTGTGTGAGCACCAAAAACTCAACTCTTCGACTTGGTGTTGTCCAACAAGATTTGGCTTCATGGCAAGAAAGAGAACAAGTTTGGAATTGCGTAGCACACGAAAAACGACTAAGGAAAAGAACGTAATCGAGTCGACATTCGTTATTTGGACTAACTTTATGTTTACCTTGTTTTTCCTATGCTGAATTATTTTGAGCTAGTCCTAAAGTTTCCAAGTATTGTTAAGTCAATTTTTGAAACTCAGACTCGTAAGTCATAAAACCAAACCAAGGTAGACACGAGCTGAGCCAAGAAATTGGAGAAACAAGAAAATGAAACTCGGGGACTACGCCCAAGTTAATCCAGCACAAGCAACTTAGTAGCAAAATATAATTAGTGTGCTTAATACATTTGCACCCGGCATACCGGGGATCTGATAAACTTCAAAGTGTTTGTTGGTAATCAAGGAGCAGCGGGAGGAGGTAACTCGGTGCCAGCAGGTGGAACTCCAGCCTCAGCTTCAGCGTCATCTTCATTTTCTTCGACGTCTGAGGCTTCGTCCTCTTCCTCCTCATCCAAACCATCTTCGACATATTCGTCGTCAATGGCTTCGAGAAAGCTTGGTCCCTCGTTCCATTGATGGATGGGGGCAAACTGAATGAGGCTGTGGGCGCAAGCTTTGCATCGAGCTATCCAATCCGGGTCATTCGACCACCTTGATCCGGTGCGCATGCGCTCGAGAAGATTCAGATTTATTTTCTCATACCATGTGAGCACGTAGTGGAGGACGATTTCAGCTCCGGCGCGTCCGGTGGATTCCCTCCAATGATCAAGCTGGGTCTCGCACTCCATTAACCTGTTAATTAGAGCAGTGGATCCCTCCGGAGTTTCTTCGCTAGGCCAAAGGGCATTGAAGATCCGGACTGCTACGTCTAGGAGACCCGAACTATAGTTCTTCACAATCTCGACGCGAGAAGATAAGCTGACCAGCAGGTCCTCCATGTCATAGGGAATATTTTCAGCGCCAGGACCAGTTGGGGTACCCCTCTTCTGGCGGAACTTGGCAACGACAGTAGCTGCAATGGCATCACCCTCTGGAAATTTGTCTGAAAACAAGACAAATGAAATAAGTAAAGGAGGTTGATCCGGAGAGATTCATGTTGGCTGAAGGAAAAAAATTTACGAGAAATATGGCTATGGATCTGGGTCAGCTCCTTGGTGCAGTTATCACGTCTCTCCCGAAGTTGCACAAGTTCAGCGTTTGCCGACTCAAGCTTAATGTCAGCCTCCTTCAGCAGTTCTTTATCTTTGGCAATTTGGAGGTTGAGACGTTCTCGCTCTTTAGTGAAATCTTGGCCAGCTTTATCCATCTCGGTTTTGTGAAGCGCCTTGAGCTTTTTCATTTCTGCCTTGAGCTTGGCAATTTCATCATCTTTGATCCGGAGGAGGGCGAGCTCATCATCCTTATTCTTAAGTTCGGCCTGATGCTGCCCTGCTTGTTCGAGAAAATGCAGCATCATATCAGGCATGGGCACACTATCTTTAAGAGATGCTGAAACAGTTTGATTGACCCGGCAAAGCCGATGTATGAATATCTGCCGAGCCAAGAAGAAAAGGAGGGAGAGCGCAGAAGAAGATTAAGCAAAACTGATTTACCTTTTATTTGGTCCAAGTTCTTCCTCATGATGGTGTTTTCGGCTTCCACTTCGGCTGCCCAATCCGAATAACAGATTAGTTCGGCGGGAAAAGACAAAGAAAGATGGGAAAAAGCCAAGGAGAAAACTTACCCCTTTTCTCGAACTCAGCGAGAAGTGTAGAATGTTTCGAGCGCAGCGCCTTATGTGTGTCCACTCAGCGCTCCGGCGATTGGTGGTCACCTGAAAAGAGCAAGGATAGCTTAGTCATGTGCATATTCGAAGTGTACAAAATCCGAGCCAAGTGGAACTTAACCCGGCTCTAGGTGTGTGCATATTCGAAGTGTACAAGATCTGGGCCAAGTGGAACTTAACCCGACTCTAGGTGTGTGCATATTCAAAGTGTACAAAATCCGGGCCAAGTGGAACTTAACCCGGCTCTAGTTTTGTGAATATTCGAAGTGTACAAGATCCAGGCCAAGTGGAACTTAACCTGGCTCTAGGTGTGTGCATATTCGAAGTGTACAAGTTGCGGGCCAAGTGGAACTTAACCCGGCTCTAGGTGTGTGCATATTCGAAGTGTACAAAACCCGGGCCAAGTAGAACTTAACCCGGCTCTAGGTGTGTGCATGTTCGAAGTGTACAAAATCCGGGCCAAGTGGAACTTAACCCGGCTCTAGGTGTGTGCATGTTCGAAGTGTACAAAATCCGGGCCAAGTGGAACTTAACCCGGCTCTAGGTGTGTGCATGTTCGAAGTGTACAAAATCCAGGCCAAGTGGAACTTAACCCGGCTATAGGTGTGTGCATGTTCGAAGTGTACAAAATCCGGGCCAAGTGGAACTTAACCCGGCTCTAGGTGTGTGCATGTTCGAAATGTACAAAATCCGGGCCAAGTGGAACTTAACCTGGCTCTAGGTGTGTGCATATTCGAAGTTACTAAGGAGCTATGCTAGTTCTCTAAGGAGCATCCGGCCGAGTAACAAGTTACTCCCCCGGAGGCTCGGGGACTAATGGTTATATCACTAAGCACTAGTACATGTTAAAGAAAAGACAAAGTAGCGTACCTCCATCATCCGGCCGACAAGGTTGATAGCCTTGGCGGCTGTGTTAATTTGCGCGGCAAACTCGGCATGCCCAAATTTCTTCGGGAGATCGTTGTTGTTGACGAACTCCGCCTTGTTCCAGTTATTGACAAACTCAATCAAGGCCGGAGGATATCGCTCTCTGCTAAGCATGTGGGGCACAATTAGAACCTTGGCATGGGCTTCCCTCCTTTCAATTTGGGCAGCAGTAGGGCTAGTGTGTAATGCAAGTTGTGTGCTAACTGACCCGGCGGAGGCATCTTTCTTCGGTGGTCTTCTTCGGAAGCATGGACGCGAGAGTGTGCTGTCCAGCCTCGATAGATGCTGCCCTGGCGGCGTCAGAAGCTTTCTTGGCCTTGGGCTGCTACTGAGAAGTTGAGGTTTGGGCTGCGGATTTAGTCTTGGGCGCAGCCTTGGTGCTAACTGAACCTTCTCGCCGAGTCTTGGAAGACTCGGATGAGGCGGAGGGAGTTGGTGCCACTGCTAGCACTGGTGCTGGCGCTGGTGCTTGTCTTGGCGGGGGTGTTATTGGTACCTCGGAGGTAGCTGGTTGCGGCTGAGCCGAAGTGGAGCTGGGAGCGTCTGCTGCCTCGGCAGAGCCACTTCCCCCTGCACCAAGGTTGCCCTCCTCTAGATGAGGTGGGCTAGAACCCGGAGCAGCTGCTGAACCCTCTTGAATGGGGCTCAATGGGTGTGTATCGTCGCCACGAGGGGGAGAAGGGCTATGCCGGAGGGGCTAAGTGATGCTGGATCCTCTCTGAGGAACCTCCACCATAGCCCTGCCGAATCAAATGACGAATAATAAGTTAGAACAGAAGAAAAGCATGAGACAAAGGACTGGACAAAGAGAAAAGTGACTTACTCATCATAGGTCAAGGGCCCCTTAGGCTTCCAAGCCCTCCGAGTTATGGTCTTAGTTCTAGGCTTGGTGGCGACTTTGTCTGCGGACTTCTTTCGCCTCTTGGTTGGCTTAGAAGGTCCGGAAGAAGAAGCAGAAGCAGCTGCCCGCTTGTTTGACGTGGCCGTGATAGGCTTGCCCGTGGCGAGAGGAGGATCTTCGTGGATCTGCCCACCCGGGTTAGCTGATGCCGGAAAGGCGTAAGAAAGGGGGACAGCGTCAACGTCGGAATCATCTTCATCATCAGGCCAATCTCTTAAGGAAGAGAAGTTACCGATGGGTCGCTTGGTCGCATCAGGGAATGGCAGGAACATTTCTTGGTTCGGCTCCTCCTCGTCCGGGACATCTTGATCCTTCCCCCATTTGAGAGAAGGCTCGGGGCCATCCTCGAGGGTTTGCTGAAGAAACATCTAAGAAAAAATGCAAAGGGATCAGAACAAACAACAAATTCTGACATATGGTTTAACTTGGAAAAGGATTGGATCATGAGATTTACCGTAGGAGGAAGCTTGTCTCGACAGAAATGCTCTATCCCCCACTCCCAATCAGCGGAGAAGTCTTTGATGGTCGTGAAAAGGGCCTTGACCCGGCGAAATATCTCAATGTTGCTCAGTTCAAATGAGGAAGTCCGGTTGGGGTCAAATCGCCAGCTCATGTGGCAAAGCTTGTGTGTGCGCTTCTGGAGAGGGGAGATTCGGCCGCGGACAAAGGTGATCATCGCGTCCTCGTTGCGCAGCCCCGCATCCTTCAGCTCCTGGAACCTCTTGTTGACTTGGTTCGCCAGGACAGTGGGTTTCTTGGAAACCCGGTCCCACAGATCCGAATTAGGAGGACCCGGAGCGTAGGGGCGCAGCCGGATCAGATCTTCATTCGTGCTATTTCTGACATAGAAGAAAGTTCGGGCCCAGCCCTTGCAGGAATCTAGCCCCGTGACCCGGGGAAAGACGGATTGTTTCCGGGGACAAATAGAAGCAGCACCGAACTGCGTAAGATGTTTGTCCTCCGAGTCAAGCGCTTTATTCGGAATCACATTCCGACATAGACCAAAAACCGGATCCAGAGTTCTTTAGTGGGCCACAATCCGACATACACCTCTATGGTGGAGGTGAAGGAAGAAAGAGATGTGATGGCGTTCGCCGGAAGGTGGTGCGGCTGAAGTTCTTAGATGTTGAGAAAATAATGGAAAAAATCGCTAAAGGGTAGGCCAAACCCGCGCTGGAAGTGGGAGAGGAACACTACGAACTCACCCGGATTGGGTGAGGGAGCGAGCTCCTCGGAGGCGAGGCGGGCGACCACGCCCTCGGGGATGCGGCGTGTGCGGTAAAGCCAGTCCAGGTCGTCCTGGCACACCCAGGAGCCAGCCTAGGCACCGCACTCGGAGTTCTCCGCCCCTCTTCCATCTCCTCCTTCGTGACGGCGAGCTCTTCCTCTATCATGTCCAGGTCACTGTCCTCACCGGCCCTATCGGAGGTGGGGGTCAGGGGCTTAGACTAGCACGGACCCGTGGTGGTGGAGCTGTGCGGGAGCGGCAGCGATGCAGGTGTGAAAAGGCACGGTGCGGCGGCGGCGCTGTCGCTGGGAAGAAGAAGAAGAAGAAGAAGAAGAAGAAGAAGAGGCAGAAGGGCGCGAGAATGGGAAAAGACTAAGGGGCGCGCCCCTCCCCTATTTAACCACGCCCCAGCGGGGGTAGTGGGATCGTGCGCTGCGGCAAGGCCACACGGTGTGGCCGTGTATTATCCGGATCAGCCAATCAGAGGCGAGCCGCAGGAAGGGCCACAAGGCGCAGGGGATCCCACAACGCGACGTGGTGATACCGTTAATGAGGAGACAGACACGACGTGTCGTGTGCAACTGTAACACCTAACATTAACTGCAGCAATAACTGGCGCAGGCCCTTAAAATGAGGCAAAATAATGATTACCCTCCACGTGGGACGTGGGGAAGCGTACGAGAGAAGGAAAGATAACCCGGATAACCAAAGGGTGACCCGGCCAGCGAGTGAAAACTCGGAATATGCCAAGGGAAAGTTAGCCCGTGGAATCCGGACTGTGAGATAACTCAGAAAAAGGAGAAAAAGGTTCGGTAAATTAAACCTGTCGTGGCCTTAGCAGCTGGAGCTGCTAAGACCGCACCAACTTCGAGGACTAATGTTGGGGGGATACCCCCGGGTAGGGTCACGCCGGGGTATAAAGGCCGAGTTAGCCGAGGTACGCCAAGGTCAAAGCAAGTGCTGGCCCAGTCACCTCAAGGCAGGCCGAATCATGGAGTAACCCGGACCGGAGGATGTCCGCCTAACTGAGTCCTGGCCGACGTATGTCGTATGCCGGCAGGATATATGTAACTTGTATGCAGGTACCAGTGTGGCCGGATTAACCAGGCACGATCCGGGTTATATCAGGCATGCAAGAGAAGGAAGGTATCTCGCTGGTCAAAAGGTGGTCATTGTACGCAGGAGCGTGAGCAAAGCGGAGAGGGGGAAGGACCACCGAGGCATGGCCGACAAGGGTGACGCGCCCTGTGTCGGATGACGCTGGCGCCGCAGAGGCTTACGTAGCCTCTACATGGCTTACGATGGCGAAAAGTGATCCGGTCGGTTTGCTATTTTGGGAATAGGCATATTCCCTGGAATATGCCTCCACGTATGCCCTAATTGGAGACCTAGCCACCCCTATATAAGGAGGGCTAGGGCATTTGTAGAAAGGGTTGGTCTTTACTTGGTTGATAGCTACTGGTGAGAGTAAGAGAGTTCCTTCTTCCTCCTCTCCCCAATACAGCTCAAGGAGCATTTGTAACCTTGGAAACCTAGTGAATACAAAGCATCTGTGTGTGGAATCACCACACTATCCCTCCCTGGATTCCTCTAGTGCATATTGTCCCCACCTTTAGCCTATCCATGGCATCTGTCGTGACACCACCACGACAAAACTACTGATAAATTTTATTTGTCTTTGAAATTGAAATTATGACAGTGCCACTAGTCGATTCAGAAAATGTTGATTAGTCCTAGATTGCTTCTTCCTTGAAATTATTACAGTGCCACTAGTTGATTCAGTTAATTATGGAAACTAACCAGCTTGTCCTGGTGAACTGAACAAACCATACTATGTATTTTTGTTGCAAGGAAAGAGGCGAAAGATCGACCAGGACCTGGCGACCTGGCTAAATGACAAGATAGCAATCCAAAGGGAGAAGCAGAATTCCTAGAAACTGGCCTTTGACCAACTGCACGCTGAAGTCACGGTCCTTTTTGACAAGTGCCAGAAACTGAAGGAGTTAAACGCCGACTGGGCGAAGCTACACTGTGAAGGTCGCGCCTCCGATAGGAAGCAGACGGAGATCATGAAAGGGATCTTGAAGGAAAATCGTATGGCTACGGACAAAATTCTCAAATCCATGACAGAGCGTTGGAACCTACAGCTGAAGCACAACATAATACTGAAGGAGCTGGCCAATCTTAGGGAGGAAAACAGGTAGCTCCGGGCTAGGCTCGCTTGAACACAACATATGTCTATTTAGTACTGAATTGTCTAGTTTATCCTCTGCAGTGGTGATTTTGTAAGCGTGAACTTAACTCTATGCACGATATGTGTGTTCGTCTGAAATTAGTTTGCTCGAGGATTGAGTTTGGCTTAGTTCGGAAAGCGCAACTGCAAGTCTTACAATTAACTAGTTTCAGGCATTGGCACAACATAAATTATTCATCTCGAATTTCCTTTATCCTCTATAGTATGTCCTTGTTCACCATTGCACGCCTTCTTCAGTTCCTTCAACAGATCCGCAATGCAGTACTCTAGCTTCTTCTTGTCTTCCCTGAGCTGATCCCTCTCCTTTTCTGCATTATAAATCAGCAACCTGTGACTATCCTGAAGCTTCTTTGCAGTTCCAACAACCAAGCTCCCATCGATTCCGTCAGTTAGCTCTGACTGCAAATTCTCGATTTCTTGTTCTAGCTCCTTATTTCGTACCGACAGCTTGTAATTTTTTCAGCTGCATCACTTACATCAGTAAATCTCCCCGACCTTTCCAACTAATACATCTCCCATAACTGTGCCAAACATTTCTTAAGTGCATCTGGCCACTCAAGATCCACCCACTCTACTGCTTTACACACCAGGCCAACCTAAAAACACACACACTATAGTGTTATGAACATGCACGATACATTTTACTTCATGTCACAGTTGCACATAATGTAAAAAAACCTGATTTGTACAGCCCCAAAACCTTCTCCCAGTGCTACTGCCTTCGAATGCAACATATCTCCTCAGTTTTAGCCCATGGTCACATGGCACTTCTCCATCGAGATCTAGGTCCTCCCATTCGGAGTCGTAGATCGTCCTTGGTACCTATAGGTAAACGCAAATCTGAAATCGAACACGATTGCATGCACATATGGAGCTCAGATCGAGAGATTTACCATTGCCTAAGCCTAGCCCGAGAAAACAGAGGAACTCACATCATGGAAGGAATACTCGATGTCGGAGAGAAGGCTATCGCTACTCGACTGGTCGTCCTCACCGTTCAAGGACAGCATGGCGAATGCGTCGTCGCAGGTGTCGGCGTCGGCGTCGGTGTCGGCGTCAGCGAGAGAGAGAGAGAGAGAGAGAGAGAGAGAGAGAGAGAGAGAGAGAGAGAGAGAGAGAGAGAGAGAGAGAGAGAGAGAGAGAGAGAGCCCTTCTACCGCTGCAACAATGACTAAATTGGCATGTTACAATAGTTTAATGGATAACATGCCCTTTCCCTGGATTACTGTCTCCTGCCTGATATGGATTCTCTTCACACATTCTCATTTCAAATATTAAACCTGCACTCCCTCCATCCCAATTTTATTGCCTAACAAAAACATACCAGTATATTACATCATCTAAAGAAACAAAATCATGTCAACTACAAGCTACTTATGCATCACTTCTTCAGTCATGGTTTCACAAAACATTACATTATAATCTCTCAACAAACATAACCACAACATGGTTTCACAAAACATCACATTACAATCTCTCAACAAACGTAATCACAGAAACAAGTATATTACATCAACTCAAGAAACAAAATCATGTCGACTACAAGGTACTTACACATCACTTGTCCTGTCATGGTTTCACAAAACATTACATTACAATCTCTCAACAAACAAAATAATAGAAACAAGTACAATACATCATCTCAAGAAACATAATCATGTCAACTACAATGTATTTATGCATCACTAGTCCAGTCATGGTTTCACAAAACATTACATTACAATGTCCCAACAAACATAATAACAGAAACAATTACGGTATGTCATCTTAAGAAACATAATCATGTCAACTACAATGTACTTATGTCTTATTACAACAACGATGGTTTCAGGGAGTGACATGTACGAAAATCTCAACAGTTTGCATAGCATTATATCGCAATCTCTCAACAAACATAATCACAGAAGCACGCTCTAAATGCAACAACAGTCAATATTACAAATCTAGGCAGGGGAACCCCGCAGTCCATATGACAAGCCCAGGGTAGCAGCTCTCATTAGATCTCATCAACGTCGACCACCTCATTCTTTTCAGCCACTACAGGGGCATCTACATCCACTATAACCTGTTCAACAACATCAGAAATGGTACCAAGGAAGAACACCATCCTGGTTCGCTTCTTTCGCCGCATAATCTGCATAAGATCTTCAGTATCCAAAACATCTATGAATTGCTGCTACTTACGATGCCACCACCAGATTTTTGCCATCTGCTTAGGGCCAATACTGATTTCCTTACCGACCATCTCTCTCATTTCATCAAGAGTTATGTTTTTGGAATCGATAGTGATCTCCACAGTACATGACGAAACTGCCTTATTAACTCCCTCATCAAGTTTTGCCATGTATGAATCCACCTCTATGCGTATACTGAACTTATCTAGATCAGCATCTATTGGTCCATATTCTCTAGGAGCAGAAGCTCTGGCAACAAGATCTCCAGCATCTACATACATATCATCAATCATCGCTTCAACTTTCACCTTACGATCAGCTGCACAACACTCCCAAACCATCTAAAGCTCATGGGAGTGCTCAATTTGCTGATAGGTATCATTCATGTTGCGCCACACCAATTTTGTCCTCTGTCTAGAACCCTAGGGAATTCTAGCGGCAACAATATCTACCAGCTGCGAAACAGACACAACCTCTTTGCAATTCACAAGAAGATGCACATCTTGGCCGAACACAACCCTCTTGCAACCAAAATCAAGCTTTGTAGTGTACTGCCGAACATGAACTGCGAACTCATATAGGTCCCTTGTATCAAAGTTGTGCCTAATTTGATTAAAAAGGGGAACATTTCAGTTCATTCGATTCTATTATGCCGTAACTAATCTACTTGCAAGATAGGGCACAGATAAGAAAAATTCACCTCTCGCTCTTCTCCCAGGTTTTTTTCTTCGTGATCTGAGTGCTGCATCCGCCCACCGGAGCCGAACAATCCGCCGACGGCCTTGCTTTTCTCTTCAATCCGCTGCTCGTAGGTACCTTGGGAGCAGAATCCTTGCTGGCCTCCTCGCTAACCGGGGCTGAAGACCTCGCCGCTGCTACGTGTTGAGCCCCAGACTTGGGCCCTGACGGACCCTTTTCAGTCGGCGACGTAGCTACAACCTTTGCCTTCCAAGACATGTTGGGTCGCTGCTGCCGGATTCAGTGTCGGATTCAGTGCCATCATTCACTCGAAAGACCCCTCTCAGCAATTGGCGCCCCAAATTTTCTAATCGCGGTGATAAAAATCAACTTGGGTACCGCGTTGCCTGGCCACGCCAACTTTCGGGCCGCAAAATGATATTCTCCTTCTTATATAGGTTAAGAGGGTGTGCCCTTCCCAAGGGCTCCCCCATGTGGGACTATAAGAGGGAATAGGGGAGAGAGGGGTGGCCAGGCGACCATGGTGGCCACGGGCTCCATGTGTGCCAAGGCCCACCGGCCCCACGTGTGCCAAGGCCCACCCACCCCCTCCACTAGGGTAGCGGCCTCCCATGGGCCATTCCCTCCGGGAGGGCCCAATGAGGTGGGATGCCCCTAAAATCCCAATTTAATATTTATTAAATATATATATTTACATATTATTTAATTCCCATTGACTCGAAACACCTTTCCGTTCACTACAAACCACTTTGGATCCTCTCAGAATGATTCCGGTTCTCTCTTCATTCCTTCAATGATTCCAATACAACCAAAACGATCTCTGTGTGTCATCGTACCCTTAAGTGTGTTACCCTACGATTCGGGAATATCACAGACATGATCAAGACACCTCTCAAATCAATGATCAATAGCGGGATCGGGATGCCCATAATGACTCATGTGCATTCCACGATGTTTAATGTCGTTTGAACCATAAACGTCGAGTCCAATTCCCTTTGTTACTTTGATACTTGACTTGTCCGAGATTTGATCATGGGTATCACTATACCTTGTTCAATCTCGTTACCAACCACTACAACAGGGCAGAGCTTTGGTAACACGGTCTTGTGTTACTACAGGTCCAAAATAGTGTTACTAGTCCACATAGTAACATATTTTGTGATGTGTTCCATTAGGCTGTGTTACTAAGTGGTCTCCCCAGTCACACATTATAATTGTTACCATATGTTCAAAACTGTGTTACAATTTACATTGTAGTAACATGCATATTATGTGTTACTTCGTACGTTGGTAACACATTTTAGTAACTACAGTAACACCGGTAGTAACATATTTTCCTAGACGTAGAACATTGCTGGTAACATATTTTTGTAACTGTAGTAACATACAACTTTTTTATCTTTAGGATACAATTTGTAACATAATATCCAAATCTTGTAACACCATAATTTATAGTTGTTAACTACCCGAGTAACACACCTCGTACCCATAGTAACACCGTAAGTAACATTATTATATTATTATTTGCATCAATATTAATGCTTATTTATTATTATAAACACAATTAGGTAACCAATTTAAGGAATATACATTTAGTTAATAAAATTAAACACATATGCATAGTTAGTTAGTTATTATATTATGATGCACCATTAAAAAGATGGCGAAACAAAAGCACGTACATCCACAAATTGAATATGTATCATGATATTTATTACCTATATACAGGTATGTCAAATACATGTGCATTACAATGAATAAATAACAATATTGTTAGTGAAACAATACAAAGATTACACCATAGCATTTGCATCAATTCGACCAAAGAAAAATATCATGTGAACGATATTACATTTTTTGACGCAAAATATTACATTTTTAACTTAAACTACTAGTTGCTATGGAAAATCTTCAAATTTTATTTGCTTCTTGATCCAACCAAAAAATTCAGCTGCAACTCAATCATCTTTTTTTTTATTCTCCATTATAACTCAATCATCCTTCTTTCGAATTTGTCAAAGAAAATAGGAACTTTCAGTTAAAAATCATTACACATATATGATTCTATATGAAGAAAATTAACTTACAAAGGCCGAAGGCTAAGCAATTAAGAATCCTTCAGCAAAAGCATCACCTTTCCTTACTAACTTCTCATTTTCTAGAATAGCTTCATCTTTGCGCACAAGTGCAAATTCGACACCTAACTCAGTACCACCGACCTTACTTGCAGGATCACTACCCCGGATAGCATCATATGCAACATTCCGCTTGTTTGGATAGGTTGAAGTCTTCATATATACTCTGGAACCAGCCTGCATTATGGTCAATAATAGCATTCAACGACAAGGATGGCATCATTTCCATGAACAATATGTGAAAGTACACACGTGGTCATAGTCAAGGAAGGTTGTCATGACCATTCACTTCGTTAGGGATACACATACATACACTAAGCATTTTTTAAGAGAAAAGACCAACAATGCATAATTCACCATCACTGGCTGATACTAAACTCCTGCACGTATACTTGTTTTTTAAAGAGAAAATCATGTTTCGTTGATACTAGTTGCTGGTTTCGATGTGCAAGTCAGAAATCCAGACTAACATCTAACAATCAGCTCACTCGTTGCGAAAACAACATGTTCTAATTGCATGTGAAATCTAGGATATCTACTAGACTGCTATACCTTCTAAGTTATTAGATATCACATATTAAAGTATGGCATGTTCCACTTATATTTTGAATAATACCAGAATACCACTTGCTAATTTACCAATGAGTGGAGGTATTACCAGATCCTATTTTATTTGTATCTTACATAGTAATAAAAAATAAAAGGAAGAGTGCGTACACACTTAGAAGTCAACAATTGCAGAAGTTCTTGGAATATTTCTTGATGTCCCTTCATTAATATTGTTGAACAAATACTTGGAGCAGTGAGCAAAAGAAAATTAAACTATCTAACTATCTAAAATCAACATTTTCTAAGGTTCTCAACTGTGCTATAACCCATGATACTTGCTCTGATACAAGGAGTTATCATAGCTCCCTACCAATTACTTACTCTAAACTTGGAACAAAAAGAAAACTTATTGTATCATGAGATGATGAGCTTTAATGCCAATCGAGAATAGATTACCCCAAATAACTAAATAAACTATCACCAGTGGAAAACGTGCCATCGGTCCCGGTTTGTAAAGGCCTTTAGTCCCGGTTTCCTAACCGGGACAAAGAAATCGGGACTAAAGGCCTACCCCTTTAGTCTCGGTTCGGTCACAAACCGGGACTAAAGGCACTCGCGAGGCCGCGTCGAGTGTGCAGGACCTTTAGTCCCGGTTTGTAATACGAACCGGGACTAAAGGTTTTTTTTAATTTCTTTCCAAAAATTTTTTTTTGATTTTTTTTCAATTTTTTTAAACCATTGAATTATTTGACTCGTTAATCTCCCACATCTCTCATTTTTAACACTAATTATACCTAATCTTAGTTCAAATCGTACTTACGATCAAACTTCCCATCCGGTCACCTATCCTAGCACTACTCCACCCCCAGTACGCTTAACTTCTTCATTCCATCTCTCCCACCTGCGCGAAGGAGCATTATATCTTGTTGTCAAGACTAGTATATCAATCCTATTAACTCATATCGATATGTGACACGTTTTTATTTTTTAAAATTAAGAACAACTATTTTTAGTAAACAACAATAAATAATTAATAATAACATTTTATTCTAATGAAAGTAAAAACTAATTAAATTAATATTTTATTCATTTAATATGATATAAACAATATCTTCAAATCTGTAAATCGAAATTTAACAAATAATATATCCATTATTATCAGAAAAATGCGAGGAATTCAAATATGACATAAAAAAATACTAAAATAATTTAATTTCTAAAATAATTTTTTTTCTTTTCGAATTTTAAGAATCCAAAACGGCCTAAGTATGTTGAAATCAAAGAGCTAGTTTTTTCTGCACGTTTTGATAGGTTGTACTTTTTTTATATGGTATACAAAAGTTATGGCCATTTGAATTTTTATAACATTTTTTGTAAATTATGTTGAAATTTATATTTGTTAATTTTTGTAACAACTAAATCACTTAATATAACTACAGTTCGAAGGATTTTATTTTTAGAATTTTTTATAACTTTTTGGCATGATTTTAAATCTAGAAAAGACGATCTCCAGAAGTATTTGTGCCCGTTTTACTGTCACGACAGAACTTGAGAATTTTTTTTGCCCACTTTCTTTAGTCCGGGTTGGTAATACGAACCGGGACTAAAGGTCACACCTTTAGTCCCGGTTCGTAAAGGGATTGGCACCGGGGCACCCCTTTTAGTCCCGGTTGGTGTTACGAACCGGAACTAAAGGTCCCGTTTGACCCGGGACTAAAGATTGCTGGCATTCTAGCCGTTGGAACCGGGACTAATGCTCACATTAGTCCCGGATCCAACTATAACCGGGATTAATGCTCCGAACTGGGATGGACGAATGACTCTTTTTCTACTAGTGTATATCGGATATTTACCTTGAGTGCGGAAGTTCACCTTCTTTTTCAGGGAGCTGAGTGTGGGTGTTTACTTCTCTTCCCCTGCTGGTCTAGTCATGCAGAATATTCATCCGGCTGATCTCTTGTTTCAGTCACCTACAGACAAGTCATAGTACATGGAATGATAATCATATCCTGGAGCTAGAGAAAGCTCAAGCTTCAAAACTCAAAAGAACAGAAACATTACCTTTGGCACATAATCAATAACAGGGTCTTGTGTGTAGATGATGATTTTTTGTTGAATCAGAAATTGACTGATGTTATCATGCTCGCCATCCTGGTTCGGTAGCCTAAAACTTTCATCAACGATTTCAACTAAGTAGGTGATGCCTTGTGGATCTGTTTTCTCATAGTATATGTAATCAATTGCATAGAAGCCAACATCCTCGATCATCAAAATCAAATAGTAGTATGAGACACCATGCCTTCTCATGGACCATTGTAGAATCACCTCACCGTGATTTCCATTTTAATAGTGCTGGTATATGGTCAACATGTCCACATCCATCCTACAAATAAAACAAAAATGCCAATCGAACCATGAGAAGTCCAAGTCCTAACTGATAGGAACTGAGTGACGCTACTATACTATGATTCAACGATAAGTTTTATGTCAAAAGAATCATCAAATTGAATATATGATCTTCCTTTTCCTGGTATATTTTCAGCTTGAAGTTCTGTGGCTACTTGGCTTATCCAATATAGTTAAAGCATGAAAGCATTCAGATAGAAAAAATTGCTAGGACGATTTAGGTTGAGAATGAGTGCTTCGGTGATGGATGAACTAGGCACTGAACAACAAAGTCAGGCAATCGTAGGAATCGTTCAAGATATCAAAAATTGTTTACTGCCCTTGTAGTTGCTGAAGTAGACAGATCAGGTAACTATTTTTCTCATGAGCGAAATTAGATACTCCGTAGGAAGGATGAGCGCATGCATGTATTGTTTCAAAAAATCCACTAATGTCATGAGATCAGATGCAATGTTTACTAGTATAACTGATTTACAGACTGGTACGCACACTACACAATCGCCTACTACCAAATTCAGAGAACACCGAGGGAGGAAGAAAGAGAAGCACCCTCTGAAATTATTAGCGGAATAAATAGCAGGACGTCATCAAGGGGACGGGCTTGATATCCATACCTACCTCTGAAATGGCGGTCGATGTTGTTGTGGTAGTTTCCGCTACCGTCGTCGCGGATGCAACCTGGACGACGCTGAGGCAGATCAAATCGAGGATGGGCGGGGAGGGCGATGGGGGCCGGCACGGTAGTGGGAAGCGATGGGGGCAGCGCGGTGGGGGGAAGCGATGGGGCGGCGATGTGGTAGCAGGGAGATGGGGCCTGGGGGGCGGCGCTGTGGCCGGCAACTCGATGTGTGTAGATCAGATAATTACGCTGATTAATTAGAATGGCACCATATAGACAAGAGAGGGGGAAAGTGCATATCATCGGGAAGGATTGAATTTTTCCCTCCGCTGGGCCAAAATAATTAGATTGGTGCGGCAAAATAATTTAGTTTTAGGGAAAATGTCCTCAAATCTACCGATCAAACTAGCAGAATATAGCTACCCTGAAAATAGAAGTCCATCAAGGTCCTTATTATGTATTTATTTATTAAAGGAAATGCTATATACCCTTCCTAAAACACCGTGTATATACTTTTTAAGACGTCAAACAATGCGTAATAAGTGTACTTCTAGTCTTGTCTTAAGTTAAACTTAATAAACTTTGACTAACTTTATGAAAAAACGTGTATATATTTATGACACTAAATTGGTACCACTAGATTTGTTTTCAAATTTAGTTTTATAATATGACAATTTTATGTGATATATGTTAATATATTTATTTAAAACATTGGTCAAATTTAATAAAGTTTGACTTAGGCAAAACCTAAAAGTACACTTATTTATGGACTAAGGGAGTATATCTGAATCTAGACAAATACAAATCAACTAATATGGATCGAAGAAAGTATTTAAAATGTCAAATCAATATCATTTATGCGTCTTCTTTTCTGAAAAGGAGGTAGTATACAACTTAATGAAGTAGATATAGTCATTTACTTTTGTGGATTTATTTTCGAGTAGGAGGCGGCGTCGCGTCGAAATAAGGGTGCTGGAGCTCGATCCCCATCTCGGCAAGGTTACTTGTGGCGGTGCCAGCGATCTGCTAGCCTGGTATCGTCTCGGATCTACGGATCTGGGGAGGGTGGTCTCTCCGGGCGCGGTCGTTTTTCGACTTTGTCGTGGAGCTTTGGGAGTCGGAGGGCTGTTGTTGTTGTTGTCTTTCCCTCGGCCGGCCGTGGTGGCGAGGGAGTGGAAGGGGACGGTACAACCGCCTTCCTCGTTAGGGTTATTTATGGTTTTTTTTTGAGATGCGACTGTCGCGTCGTGAAGCTTCCTCCGGCCGGCCATGGTGGCGAGGGGAGGAGGCGGCTCGGCATGGCGTCGATGGTTGGGACCTACTGCTCGGGGACCTTGGATTGGAGGTACTGCTTGGTATCCACCATCTCCTTCCTGCCCGATGGTCTGGAAAAGATTATTAGCTCTCACCCCTCGGTGTGGGCACTCCTACGGTGTTCAAAGCCCAATGTGGCAAAGGCAGCGTCGGTGACTCGATGGTGTCTGAAGATGGATGGCTTCCGGATCCGGTCCCTGTACTTGGGTGGTGACAATGAGGACGATGGGCTTGATTGCGATTTGGGAGTACGGTGTGGGGTCTTTTGGGTCCATATTGTATTTTCCCTTTTTGTGGAGTCATTTGTAATCAGTTTCGCTATTGTTGAATTCCATCAGTTGTTATCTCAAAAAAAACTCCTGAGATATCAAGGTAAGTGGCATCTCGATGAAACATCTCCCTCTTCTACTTTGGTTTGTGGTCACCGTGGAGAAGGTCATGGCAAGTGTGTAACTCATCGTTTATGTGCCATGCACTCATGACGTCATTTGTTTATTCAAAACTTTTAGAGCATCATATCTTATAAAATGCTCGCCAATACCGATTTGGATAGACAGATGATGATCTAACATGCATTGAACCGTAGTACTGATCTATGTGAGTACATAAAACTAGAGTTATTTTCTTTTATCATAGGATCATCGATGGAAAGGAATGTTATATGGATAAAACACTTCTTCTGACAAGGAGACATGGAAAATACTCGCAAAGTTCCTCCCTCCGTCGGCTGCCACTCCTTCGTGTGTTGACAAAACAATTTGTCTCCCTCTTCTACTTTGGTTCTTGGTCACCATGGAGAGGTCTTGGCAAGTCGTGTCGATAGAAAAATTGCTCTTTCTCTTCTACTTTGGTTCTTGTTCACAATGGAGAAGGTCATGGCAAATGTGTAACTCATGGTTTATGTGCCCATACGTCGTCACGGACTCATGCTTTCATGTGTTTATTCATAACTTTTAGACCATCATATCTTGTAAATGCTTGCCGATACCGATTTGGACACACATACAATGTTCTAACATGCATTTTCCCATAATATTGATCTATGTGGATACACAAAACTAGAGTTATTTTCTTTTATCATAGTATCCATTGATAAAAAGGCATGTTATATGGATAAACTCTTCTTCTGAAAAGGAGACGGGAAAAAACTCCGCAAAGTTTCTACCCGCGTCGGCTGCCACTCCTTCGCGTGTCGACATAACAATTTCCCTCCCTCTTCTACTTTGGTTCTTGGTCACCATAGAGAAGGTCTTGGCAAGCGTGTCGATAGAAAATTTGCTCTCCCTCTTCTACTTTGGTTCTTGGTCAACATGGAGAAGGTAATGGCAAGTGTGTATGGACAAAATAATAGAGCAATTGTATTTGTATTGAAAAGTAAATATCTTGGTAGAAAAATATAATAGGAAAGTACTATACTAACAAAGGAAATTGAAACATAATATTAAAAAAACAGAAATTATGGACATGCAAAAAACGAATTTCGAACTCTGAACTTTAAAGTTTCCACAAGTCGCACCCAGTTAAGCTAGGATGAGCTTTTATGTATGTAACAAGACATCACTTTATTTCTAGAGATTGTGCAGGCTAGCGTCTGCAGGTCTATCCATGGACGCCTCGACGCCGCTCTTAGTCTTTACTTTTTTTTCGTTTTTCTCCCCCAAATCTCGTTCTCGTCTGTACAGGGTCTATCCACGGACGCCGCCAGTACCGCCGACTCCACGAGCCTCCGCCGTCACACCGCCAACCACCGTTGCTGTCGTCCGTCGCCTCCCACCCCACCGGCCGTCGCTAGTATCCGCCGGCTGCCGTTGCCCGTGCGTCTCGGGATCTCGTACCGGGTCGCTGCACGAGGAAGAGGACCTTAGGGTGCGGTCCTCTTTGCCCACTGTCCTGCATCGACCTTCAGCTTCTTCCATCCCAAGTCGACCCGACTCAATTCTACACAACGGCATCTGCGGCTGATCCCCGAGCAATCAGGCAACGTAAGTCCCCAATCGATGGCTCAGATTCTCTATGAGTTGGTTATTAGATAATTGTAGTTAGATGTCTGAACCTGATGTTGTAATTGATGATGCTGTTAGTGTAGAGTGTAGATGAACCAATTAATTGATGATGCCATTAGCTCCGTTTCTTAGATAGGTGATAGATGAGTACATGAATTATGTTAGCTCCGTTTTGTAGCTGTACTAGTATCAAGTAGATGCCCGTCGTTTTGTTCTTGCTTCAGTGCTGTCATATTTGTGCACGCCATTGCCACCTCCTGCATTTACACCGCCCAACAACTCTCGTATCATACATGTCTGCTCCACAACGACCTTATCTCACACTTGCCCGGACAGATGATTTGAGAGATTGATTAGTGAGGAGAGTGGCGTTGTAACACCCAAACATGATGAACTCTCAGCTGAATCTGCATGACAAACACCACAAAATTGGTAGCCTGTACATGATGAACATCAAGTCTGACACAAAAAAAATTCAGCAATAAAATGAAACCTGTTGTCGAACTAAATTAATCACACATCGCACCCTCTACTGCCTGCTGGCTGCTGCTAGCTAGCTAACTCATACAATAGCTGATTCAGGTAGTTAATTGTTCAGCACAAGGAGATAAAAACAACACGACGTCTAACTGCTGCCAGCTGCTTATGCCTGCATATTCAGAACCTGAAATCTCAACTCCAGTTTCTGAAGATATATAGCATGCAGCAGCAGTAGGCCCATTCGATGGATTGATGTTGTGGTGGTAGACTGGCAGGACAAGCAGATTGAGTTGTCCAGCACTCCAGCGCGGCGGCATATCAACATCCGTTTTGTAGCTGTACTAGTATCAAGTAGAATCCCATGGTTCTGTTATTTAACTGATCTAAGGACAGTTTAAAGTTCCGCTGTTGTTTACTTTATAGTAATGTTATGTAATTCTTTGAGAAATTTAACTAATCTTTGTGGTTTCAAATCTTGTTATGTAATTCTTTGAGAAAATTTAACTACACGGGACAATTTCCAGTTGTCCTATTTAAATGTGAGTGGGTTGATGTTTTTCCTGATAATGGAATTCAAAAGGATATATACGGCTACACAATTGTGAACTTCTCACATCTGATACACAGCGGAGACAAGATCGAGCATGAGCTTCCTAACCAAGCTGAGCAAGTGTTTTATGTGGATGACGAAACAAAGCCGGGTTGGTCTGTTGTAATGAAGCCACCAAAACCTAGAGGTCTCTATGATACTGGTAATGAGGAATATGCAAAGGGCACAGAGCCCCTCCATGTTTCACACCTTGCAAAGATGTTCAAAAATAAAACGCATGACAAACATTGGGTAAGAATTGACATTGAAGGAACATAAGTGGATGATGATACCACCAATGCTCCCAGAGATGAAGAATAATTGAGGTAATTTATTGAATGATCATCTCACTCGTGGTATACGTATAATTATATGAAATTCCTTATTTTTGTATCCTGGGTGTGCCATATACTTGGTTGAGGATATGATGGAAAAGTTTAGACACAACTAAAACAATTAGCATTCTAATAATTATTTATCAGTTGTTAAGACTTGTAGAAGTACATCTGTGCCCTTCGTGCATTTTACTTCTTCTCCGAAGCTATATGAGATGGTGTCCTATTGTTCTCCTGTTAATAAAAAATATGTTTATTTCCTATATAGTTTCCATTTCTCAAATATGCATGTTGTGTTCCTTGTAAATTTCACACTATCTTCATGCATGATACTATTTTTGATGGCTCTTGTGTTTTTGTCCACTTTGTAGGGTTAAGAATTTGTAGTAGATCATACGTGTTTTGTACTCTTGAGAAATATGAACTTAATGCAAACTAGAATTACGTCATGTTCTAAGATAAAGATAAAGCGTAAGTTAATATATTACAAATACAATCCATATAAGTTTTGAATAAAACTTGACCCTTCTGCTGAAATGTTTTATTGAATCTTAATTTTTAGGAAGTTTTGCAACTGGGTGTCAGAAGCATTTTTCTGAACTGACGGATGGATCTCTGTGTTTTATTAGCGAATTTCTCTTGAATCTGAAGCTTGCAAAATTTCAGAAAATTTGTACTTAGTTAATTAAGCTTCATGTATGACAGATTTTTGTTGGGAATAGAGATTATTTGTTAACGAATTATTTTATCAGACGTACCATCTTGTAAAACTGAATTTTTTGAAGTGAACCTTTTTATTTAGCTTGGACCTTTGATGGGCGACAAAACCTGGACGTCGGTATTCTTGAAAGAAACCTGGACCACTTATTCGCATTTTGTGTACTTGTGATTTTTGTGCCTTGCAGTTGCAGCTAGCCAACTTAATCTATTAATTTAAACGCACTATATGATAGGCATCGGCTGGTTGTTTCTTGTTGTTTGCTCGCTGCCACTGCTGGCTGCTTGTTTGCTTGCTGCCGCTGTAGGCTGTAGGCTGTGTGTACAACTTGAGCAAGCTGGTTGTTTGCCTGCTGCTTCGTACAACTTGAGCAAGCATTCTGCATTTTTCAATCATTTATTTTTTGAGGATAAGCATTTTTCTATCTACTCTCTTTCCTTTGGAAGCTGATTGATTCTTACTTTCTGCATTCCGTCTTCATATGGGCTACTTGTAGTTGGTTTGGGCAGTAGTTCAATTGCTTGTGGGGCCTTAATTGCCAAAAAGTGGATGGGCTTAAAGCTTTACGGCCTAGGCCAAATCAAAAATTTCTAATAATATTTGCACACAATTTTGTGCAGGCACCAGCCCATGGCCTCTCTTGCTTGGGGCCTGGCTCCGTCGGTAACACATTCCCAGCCACACATATTTATATGTTACTCGGTCAATATACTTGTAACATACCACTTGGAACACATAGTCATATGATACTGCGTTGATATCTCTGTAACACAATTTCGGCCTTGCATAATTTGTGTTACTGTGTGTCACTAGCACACAAATGATATGTTACTAGAATTTTACCTATAACATCTGTCACTGAGTGTTACATGATTGTGTTACCAAAACTCTGTTGTGTTGTAGTGAACAAGTGCTGCTTTACTCATTCTCGTGATATTCCATCCCCGTGACCTAGTCACATGTTGTAACATTTAAGGATGTAATCTCACCAAGTGCGCCTTGTATCTACCTGTCACGCGGGCGAACAAATCCCGATCTTGATGCATGCGTCTCAACGTGCCCCTCTAGAATACCTAACATACACCTTTATGATCACCCTGCTATGGTGTGACGGTTGATGCTGTTAAAGCAGCCGCAGGTGATAGTGATTAAACAAGATCTCATGGTTTAAGGATTAGGATACTTCGTTTCTAACTATTGCAACGTGAACTATGTGACTTAATCATGTTTCAATACTTATATGGGTAATGTTCATCACATCATTTACTAATGATATGACTTCATTGTCAACTGGCATAAATGCTCAATGATTATGAAACCTTGCTCGTTGGTTGCCCAACGAACTAGTATAAATAGAGGCCACTAGGGACTATGGTTTATTTACATACCACACATGTATCAATGCTTCCGCTTAATAAAGTGATATCACAGTATGAAACTATTATAAAATTATTGAGATATGATAATAAAATCCATTTATTATTTGCCTCTAGGTCATATCACCTTCAGTCTATGCACTAAACAAGTTAAAGGAACAAGAAGGTTGATTAATGCTTGGAATTTAAATGTAACAAAACAACAAATGTAAAGTGTCCTATTTCTCTAGATGCAAGAGGACAAGATCGTGGTTTACTAGGAACAATGTATCTGGGTTCATGGGTTCACTCAATCCTATTTCTCTCCATCTATGGTGATGATCATGTTATATATGATAAAAATACACATAATTGTTATCATTTAATGATAACTTTTATGGCAGCTACATGTTCATAAAATACATAGTTGAAAGAAGTATCCATATGTGTTATTGTGTCACCCTCATAAGGCTAGCGTGTGGTTATTGTCACTATGTCACGTCATATTTGTCCCTTTTTACCCTCATATAAAGGATGTTTGGCTACATCATTATTGTCACTCGATGCATGTGTATGTCGTCTGTCACTTGGTCATCCCTCATCTTCATATATCGTACTCCTTTATGTCAAATAGTCCAACCACTAGTGTAATGATTTATAAATTGTGCTTACGTATCTCTCCTACCTACCTACACTTGGAACGGTCAAAGACCTCATGACATGGGTAAACAAGACATTATGAATAGATCAAACCATTACATGTAACATAAATGTATTTACAAAGTATGGCAAACCATAAAGTCTCAACACATGGTAAATGCATAACTGGTATCATCACATACCATAATATCCACCAAAGAAATTACATAGCTAGATCCATAATCAGGCAAGGAACATCATATGGACTTCAACAATGATTATGAAGGAGTTCCATGGCAGAAAACAAAAAATTCCTATGATAGAACACACCTAGCCAGGATCTATCTATGAGTAAAGTTGTAACACAGGAGGTTTCGGTAACATACCCTTATAGACCGAAAACATTTCACGTTTTGAGAGGAACGTGGATGAGGTAGTCGATACCGTAGCTAACCTCAAGGTCGCGAAACTCCTCGCAAGTTATCCTGGGTCCTTTAACAACAACCTAGATGCCACTAGTGGCAGCACCTCTGAGGTTTCGCACATATACAATGTACGATGATGACTATCGGTTCCCTGATCCCTGCCAGGAGTGCGAAAGTAGAGCTCTGACTGGAATCTCTGCAGCACCTCCACGTGCTGTAGAGAAGTACTCCCTTTACACGCACAACCCTAACAGGGGGACATAGTTTCAAGAGAGAAAGGGAGGGAAATTCTCTAAGGAAAATTGCTTTAGAGAAAAACCCAATTTATTTCTAAGTATTTTCCCACCAATATAGACCTCTTTATATAGGGGAAAAGGAAGAACTCCCATCCCTAAAGTCTCAGGGTGGGACTAAAGGAAAAAAGGAGAAGAGTAGGCAGTCGTCCGAGCTTGAGGTGGTCGCTGGGTGGGCTTCCCCATGCCAGCCCAAAGCTCGCGGCCCACCTGGCTCGGTAGATGCTGCTGCTGGCTAGGTGGGCCTTGGTCGTGGTGGCCCACCTGCACACCCCGCACCTTGCACTTGCTCCTAGCCCGCTATGCCTTGTGGCCCGCCTGCGCCTGTGACCGCTTGCATGCTCACCCATGGGCCTACCTGGCCAGCGAGGCCCAACTACAGTGGCGGCTTTAGTAGTCCTTTGGGGTGGATTATCTCTAGGCCATTGGCCCAATAGAGGAAGTTGCCTTAATTTTAAATATTTATTTAATATATTAATTTCCGATTGATATATAAATGCACATTATAAAATCTCTATTAATCTAAAACACATTTCAGCTTCTTTTCTTATCTGAACAGCTTTGGATCGTATTCGTAGCTATTTCGGCATTTCACTCCGGAACGATTCCATTATTATCTCTTTCATACTTCATTGATTCTGTTCAACCAAAAGATCTATGAATGACATTGTACCCTTAAGTGTGTTACTCCTATGATTCGGGAATATCACACACATAATCGAGACCTGTCTTGGATCAATGATCATTAGCGGGACAGGGATACCCATAATGACCCCTGTGCATTCCCCGATGTCTATTTTCGTTTGAACCATAAAGATTGAGTCCAATTCCCTTTGTCACTTCGATACATGACTTGTCTGAGATCTGATCATCGGTGTCTTCATACCTTGTTCAATCTTGTTACTGACAAGTGCAGTTTTACTCATTCCATGATATTTCAACCCCGTGACCTAGTCACGTGTTGCACAACATTTATGGATGTAATCTAATTGAGTGGGCCTAGTGTATCTTCCTGTCACGCAGGCGAACAAATCCCGATCTTGATGTATAGGCCTCAACTATCCCTCTAGAATACCCAACATGCACTATTATGATCACCCAGTTACGGTCATGACATTTGATGTAGTCAAAGCAGCCTCGGGTGATAGTGATTAGTATGATCTCACAGTCAAAGGACTAGGATACTACGCTTCTAACTATATATTGCAATGATGAACATGTGACTTGATTGTGTTGCAATATTTATATTGGGTAATGTCCATCACATCATTCACTAATGATATAACTTCATTGTTAGTCGACATAAATGCACCATGATCAGGAAACCTTGATCATCAGCTACCCAATAAACTTGTTAAATAGAGGCTACTAGGTACTCTATTTTTTTAATATCAGACGTGTATAAATATTTTTGCTTGATACAGTTATAGCATGATACAAAACTATTATGAGCTTATTGAGATATGATAATAAACACCCTTTATTATTTTCCTCTAGGGCATGTCTCGTTCAGTCTCCTACTAGCACTAGAGTACAAATAATATAGTTGGCATTTTTTACTAATCATGAAACCACATCACATGTGTTTCTTCATCATCCCTGCTCATGGAGAAACCCTTATGTCATTTCGATCTGTATTACCAAACTATTATGTTCTTTTCAAATCGTTAATGTACTCTAATTGACATATACACCATTATCACATAATGTGTCAAGGTATTTGTTTAGGCGATAGAGACTTTATTATCTAGTATTTACCATGACGGTCGATCAGCCAAATGGACTTTCACTATTTTCATGTGTACCAAGAAACACACTTAGTCGAAGTTGAACTTATTTTAAGCCATAACAACTATACCATCTATTTCTAAAACAATTATATACTTAAATATCTATGTAGATCCTAGATGAAATTACATTTAACTACAACTTCTATGTCTAACCATACTTCTTACATGTTTGTGCATATACTTAATGTTGGTCTAGTGGTTTACACAAAATCACTTCGAGTACATGTTCTTACAATTAAGATCTTGTTCTTTCTAACCATAGATGATGGGTCACATTATATCGAGTACACAATATAGTTATATGGAAGAATCTATGACCAAGGCATAGCAGATGTTACACATATCTTTTCTTTCCTTTAACCATTATTGTTTATACTGAGAGAAAACCAGTGGCTCATCTAGTTTTACCAGAAAGAACTGTTTTCTTCTTGTTCTATTCTGAACTCTTTCAAAATCCAAACTAGAATATTCTAAACTCTTTCAGAATCCATTTCACAAAACATTTCAATAATAATGTTCATTAAACAAATCAATCTATCTTGATAGATTTCCAATATTTAATGTTTTGTTCAAATTTCATTTATCAAATATTCAGATATACGAATATATACGAATGTTGTCCCACTCCCACTCAAAATGTCATCCACATACGGGATCAGGATTCCTTGTCAACTCCCACTCAAAATATGTCATATACATATTAAGGTAAAACCACTTATCTCCCACTCAATTTCTTATAAATGTAGGATTTATCAATATTTTGGCAACTTCCAAAATTCCTTGATCATTTATGAACCTGATAATTCCTACTACGGACATTTAGCAATTACCTGATTACAAAATCAGCCCGTTGTACCAGTTACAACTTAGTTCCGACAATCTTACTACTAATTACTAGATTGGAGTAATTGATTATGCAAATCCAACAAACTCAAGTATCACTACTTAATGTAGTCAAACCCTTGAATTAGTCAAAACACGTTTGTGACAAATCGATCCTTTAATGTCTTCCTTTAAGTTCCATTTCTCCTTATGGCTTTGCAGTCATCTAGAAGACATAAGTAAACATCCTTTACTTAATAAGATCAAGTAACACAATACTCCGCAATGTTAAATGTAACTCAATATTGGATTTTATGATTCTTAATCATTACTCGTACTTGGGTCCATCACGCTTCTTTGTAGTTCATAGGTATGCCATGTTCCATCAACATGACAAATGAATCAACAATCTAATCCTGCGAATGGTAGAATATATCTTGAATCCTACTTTCATTAGTAAAAGTATCACCCGAAACACTATGATCTTTATCATTTAGTTTCACCTTGAATTATGGAGCCAGCTTTTGGAACATATTTCGTTGTGCCACTCTGAAAATTAAAGTTAAGGTCAAATACCTCATTTGAAAATTCACTTTCTACCTACTAATGTCCTCTATGAGATAAACTTTTCTTAATAGAGTATCATGTCAGGCAATACCAGTTTTCCCTTCTTTTGATTTTAGTATCGGAGATGTATGCATAGTTTCCTAAGAATACACTACAAAAACTTGTCTATTTTCCACGACTTATATATTATACAAATCTCCAGAAACTCGAATGAGTCATAACCACTTATGGTGTTGTTTCCATGAATCTTCAGATGTTCCCTGTGAGTGTTTGCTTTTTCTAACACTAACTCTAAATGATACTTTGACCCTAGTAAGAGATTAGTACTAGACCATATGTATCTAATATAGTATGATTATGATGTTTAAACCATATCAACAACTTTGATGTATCCAAACTTCATAATTTCTGAAAACACTTTCACAAGTCTTTATGCTGAAAATAAGACTTAAATACTAATTCATTTTGATAAAATCTCCAAGACTTTGGCATTCTAGTTAATTTAATATCCAACTTCATTTTGAATTGATTTGAACATTTCAAATAGCTCTTAATTCGTGTCTCTCTTTGTAAATATCTTATTTACTTGGATCTTGCATGGTATAAACTATTTTGTTGAATTTCGATCATCATATGATACTCAACAATCCACGCTTAACTGTTTTACCAGAACATGGAGTTTTAGTCATTTTGCCTAACGAGGGAAGGTATTGCATGTGAGTCAAAAGAACAAGTATCTCAAGACTATTCTTTTCATCATTATGAAAAATACAATTAACACCAACATGACTCAAAACAATAGTATTGTTCATAAATGAGTTTATCATTAAACTTAGATATCTTTTGGCATTTTATTTATAAATTCTTTAAGTTATTATCATTATGACCAATAATAAGAATAATCCATTCATAATCAAGATGTTGCCATAAAAGATTTTAATCATTAGATTGTTACAACTATCTCATTACAAGCTTATTGAATATTCATCTTGCTAAAAGAAGGACATGCTAATAAGGTCTTCACACTTAGTATGATTACAAACTTTATTCAAATCCATCAATCTAAATGATAAATGCAAAGAGAGTGTGTCCGTCGTAATCAACTAGCGTGAATGTCTTCAACATGTGACTATCTCCTCTTCAGCAAGCTCTCAAGCAGATGATCCTGTTTTCATAAACAAGAACAAGTATTAGTATACTTGGTAAAATGAAGTAAATGTTTGCATGAAACATTTATAACCTTGTATATCAAACATACCTTCATCTTCATCCATGGAATCATCATTGATGGATACCACCTGAGTTCTCAACTCGGTTATGAACTCATGAAAGGTAAAAAATTATCCTATCATGATGTAGTCCATGATGACGTTATTGTAGATGGGAGGAAGTGGGTGCAAAACCAAACCTATCTCAAGTTCGTCCATCAACTGGTAGTACACATCGCTTAAAAGTCATTCATGCAACCTATGCATGACCGATAAGTGACTCTGCAAGCAACCATCCTCTCTCATTTTGTGTCAGAGGAACTTTCCCATTAGGCCATACTTCATGAGCCTGACTTGTGGTACAAAGATCATCTTCAACTCAACAATCATCTGATATGAATCAGTGTTGAAGAAACATAGTCTCATCTCATTTTCCATTGATTTGAGCATGGCGCACTGGACAAGGATTGAGAGGCCACGTTGAGCTTGATAACCTTATTATCTTGCTCACTTGTTGATCCATTGGGTGATCTCCTAGTGGATCTTGTATCACATGGAGTAGGTCATTTATGATGAGGGTATCCTGGAGGCACTCAAACCAGTCTTTGAATTTGACCCATCTACTTTAAGTTCCACATCATGTAGGAAGGACCTGAATTCAAAGAATCTAGACATGGTCTACAAGGATATTTGCAAAGCACTTTAGACTAAGCTCATAATATGAGTTCAACTTAGCAATCAAATTAGCAGTTGATCTCCCACTAACACTATCATCCCTAAGATGGTTTTAGAGATCACACGATCCCTTTACATTGTATCATCCCCGATCACCACGGCCTTTGATATAGCTGCCAGGATAGACTATATACCATTAATCACAACATTCTTGTGACTCATGCTTGATCTTTCGATCTTCTTGTGTTCCAAGGCCATGTATGTACACGCTAGGCTAGTGAACTCAGCCTTAGTTTATTCACGGTGCATACATGGCTTGCACCACCATATGCGAACATCGATATATTTGTCACCCGATTGTCATATCCTTCTTCATAACGATGGACTTTCTTGGTGGTGCACACTAAAGGGAGAACACTATAGTTGGTATTCATTAGGGATTATCTTATTTAATGCTAATCTTAGTGTATTTAATACTAGCACACAACAAGATATATAAACTATCAACATCATATGCAGATAAAGTGATATGATATGGTATTATTCATGCGCCTTGATATGCATCGAGCGCTCCGACATGATTTCTATCTTGCCACTGGTATGGTGTTAAGTCCACGACGTCACTTGTTCACAATTCATCGCGAGGACGACTATTACTATACTACTTAGCAATACAAAGTAAACTACTTTACCTTTACTATGAATAGGACCATGTAACATCATGTGCCTCCTGCAAAACCAAGTTATATGCCTCTAGCTTATCTTTTGCAAGTATTACATGGTTGATAGGCTTTAGATATAGAACCGTTTCTATCTACGAACTTCCAACCACAACATGGATTGAACAATTGTCTCTACTACACCCCTTTTGGGGCCCTCCATTATAAATGCTATATCAACAATCGTGAGAGAGATAGACACCCGCTGGACACTTATACGATACAAGTCGTATGTCAAGCGTGGAACCAGTCTCACATAAGATTACGCGTAAAGTCGGTCCAACCCACTTCATATCACAGTGCTGCAATATAAACAAGTACACATGGGAGGGTAAAAACTATAGGATCAATGCCCACACAAACAACGTGTGCTCTGGCCGTATATTAGTACTACACATAGATCGGCTCTGATACCACTGAAGGAGTTCCGTGGCAGAAAACAAAAAAATCCTATGATAGAACACAGCGAGCTAGGATCTATCTATGAGTAAAGATGTAATAGAGGAGGTTTCTGTAGCATACCATTGTAGACCAAAAGCGTTTGACATTCGGGAGGAACGTGGATGAGGTAGTCGATACCGTAGCTGACCGCAAGGTCGTGAAACTCCTCAAAAGTCACGCCAGGTCCTTGCACGACAACCTAGATTCCACTAGTGGCAGCACCTCCGAGGTTTCACACACGTATGATGGGACTAAAGGAAAAAGGAGAAGAGGAGGAAGTCGGCTGGGCTTGAGGCGGTGGCCGGGTGGGCCTACCCCGCGCTAGCGCAGTGCCTACAGCCTAGATGGCTTGCACTGCTGTTGCTGCTGGCTGGGTGGTCCGTGGCCACAATGGCCAAACTGCGCGCTCAACGCCTAGCGCCTGCTCCTGGCCCACTGCCGCCCGCTTGCGTGCTCGCGCGTGGGATGGCCTGGCTGGCGAGGCCTGGCTGCAGCGGCAGCTATGGTAGCCCTTTGGGGTGGCTTCCCTTTGGGTCATTGGCCCAATAGAGGAAGTTGCCCCTTTAATATTAATTCACAATTAATATATAAATGCATATTATGAAATCTCTATTAATCTAAACACCTTACGGCTTCTTTCCTTCTCCAAACAACTTCGGATCCTCTTTAGAACTACTCCGGTATTTCACTCCGAAACGATTCTGTTATTCTCCCGCTTTCATACTTTGTTGATTCCGTTCAACCAAAAGATCTACGAATATCATCGTACCCATAAGTGTGTTACCCCTACGGTTCAGAAACATCACAGACATGATCAATACACCTCTCCTTATCAATGATCATTAGCGGGACCGAGATGCCCATAATGACCCCTATGCATTCCACGATGTCTATTATCGTTTCAACCATAAACGTTGAGTCCAATTCCCTTTGTCATTTGTTACTAATCATGAAACCACATCACATGTGTTTCTTGACCATGCATGCTCATGGTTTTCAATATCCACCTCATCCCTTCTAAGATTGCATCGAGGACCTTTTTATAAGCATTTTTAGGTTAAGACTCGGAGTTGGAGATCAAGACGGACGACTATAGATGCTCGAGGAGGGAATGAGCATAGGTGGCATGGTCCCCCCTTGGGACGTGCCACATGGGATCTTTGGGCTTCCAGGATTCACTTGTGAGGTTCCAGTGTTCTAGGTGTTTGTCTTCATGAAAACATAATCCTCGAAAAATCCCAAATCCTTTAGAGTTTGTGAAGGTCTTTGAAGTTAAAAACACACAAAACAGGGTTTTTCTATTCTGCAAAGTTATAACCCAAATGATGGAGATCATTCGTAAATTCCAAAAAATAGTATAAAACATGGATATAATATTATATAGCATGCAAACATATTGGAATATGCGACATAAACTACAAAGTTCATGTATGAATTTTACATGCATCAAGTACACACCTTAGTGACAACCCGATAACCATAGGGGGTCATTTATTTGTCTAAAGAAATATCTTGTGTAATTCTACTAGATTGCCACGTAGTTGCCTCTCCAGTACTAGTGAGACTGAAATCCTAGACACCGACCCTAAAACTACAATCCCTCTAGTTTACTTTCAATCATCATTTACTTTACTTTGTGTTCAAATAGTTATTCATAATCCCTCAATTATCGCCATTCTAGCAACTTGTAGAATATGCTATTTCCAAGCAACTATTTCGGTGTGAATGTGACTACGCCTAACAACGTAGTTACTGGGTTGTGTTATTTCCACTTTGCAAGTTTTTATGGAAAAACTTCTTAATAAATATTTTCCACTACAAGTACTGCAATAACCTTATTGTTGGTGGAGGAACCTAGTCATTAGTCGTATCTCGTTCTACTACTGTCCTTTTTTCTCAGCGAAATATCTTCATGACTTATTGTGCTCTGATAGCATGTCTTACTGTCAGCCCTCTCGCGTGGTAGCTGATGTTGGCACCAAACTATAGGCTAATGGTGATCTGGTTCCAGACCCTAGTCTCTATCATAGTTTCACCGACACACTCCAGTATACCACTCTTACCCACCCCAACATATCTTACTCCGTTCAACAAGCATCTTTATACTTATACATGATCCTTGTATTTCTCATCTCAATCATGTCAAGAGAATACTATGGTGTCTCAAAGGCACTCTTGACCATGGCTTACTTATCAAATCTTCTCTCCTAAAAATTTGACAGCTTATTCTGATGCGTATTGGACAGGTTGTCTAGACACTCGAAGATCTACATCCTACTGTTGTTTTTATTTAGGTGATAATCTTGTTTCATGGTCGTCCAAAAGGAAAGTTACAATTTATAGTCGTCAGAGTACAAGTCTATTGCTTATGTGGTCGGCGAATTGATTTGGCTTTGGTAGCTTCTTGCTGAGCTCCACCGGCCAATTGAGTGTGCCACTATTGTCTACTGTGACAACAAATCGACAAACTACACGGCATCCAATCCTCTCTGTATCATTGTCGTAATAAGCATATTGAGATTGATATACACTTCATCTGTGAGAAGGTTTCCCTTGGTGATGTCCATGTTCTCCATGTTCTGACAAGTGCTCAATTTGTTGATATATTCACCAAGGATCATATGCCCCGGTCTCAACATCGTGACTCTGGACATTGACACTAAGGGGTATTAGCGATACGTTTTCGTGTTGTACTAGGTTAGATTATCTCTAGAAGACCCCTTAAAACAATCAAACCCTTCAAATAACCGTTAGTTTACAATTTTGATCGAGAGAAGTGGACATACCATACCCCTTATATCAGGAAAACCTGTAAAAGTTTTTAAAGGGCACTATATTTGGAACGCCCGAATCCATATATTTTCAGTTTTGGACAAAAATTTGTTGGAGATATGCCCAAGAGGCAATAATAAAAGTGGTTATTATTATATCTTTGTGTTTATGATGAAAGTTTACATCCCATGCTATAATTGTATTATTAGGAAACACTAATACTTGTGTGTTTTGTAAACATAAAAGAGTCCCTAGTAAGCCTCTTGTTGAACTAGCTTGTTGATTGATTGATGATCATGGTTTCCTGATCATGGACATTGGATGTGATTAATAACAAGGTTATATCATTAGGAGAATGATGTGATGGACACACACCCATAGTAAGCGTAGCATAAGATCAAGTCATTAAGTTCGTATTGCTGTAAGCTTTGAAATACATAGTAACCTAATCCTTCGACCATGAGGTTATGTTAATCACCATCACCGGATGGGTACTTTGATGACATCAAACGCCGCTTCGTAACTGGGCGGTTATAAAGGTGTCATTGGGTATTCTGAAAGTATGTGTTGAAGCGCATAGACCAAGATTGGGATTTGTCCATCCATATGATGGATAGATATACTCTGGGCCCTCTCGGTGAAATGTCATCTATATAGCTTGCAAGCATGTGACTGGGTCACAAGGGATGACATAACATGGAACGAGTAAAGAGTACTTATCAGTAACGAGGAAGAACTAGGTATGAAGATACCGACGATCAAACCTCGGATAAGTAGAATATCGTGTGACAAAGGGAATTGGTTTCGTATGTTAAATGGTTCTATCGATCACGAAGTAATCGTTGAGTATGTGGGAGCCGTTATGGATCTCCAGATCCCGCTGATGGTTATTGATCGGAGAGGTGTCTTCATCATGTCTGCATATTCACGAATCGTAGGGTGACACACTTAAGGTTCGAAGTTGTTTTAAGTAGATATGGAATTTGCGTTGGAGACCGAATGTTGTTCGGAGTCTCGGAATGGATCTAGGACATCACGAGGAGATCCGGAATGGTCCGGAGAATAAGATTCATATATTGGGGATCATTTTCTAAGTTAGGAAATGTTCTGGAGTGTTTGTATGGAGATTCTAGAAGGTTTCGGAATGTTCTGGAAGGTTCTAGAGGATTTCTTGGGGTTTACTTGAAAACCAAGAAAGGGATCAAGGAAACCAAGTGGGGCAATACACGGATTCATGGGGGAGGAGGATTCCTCCCCCTTCCCACCGCCGGCCCAAGGAGGGGAGTCCTACTAGGACTCCCCCTTCCCAGGCGCGCCTCCCTCCTTTAAATAGAAGGGAGGGGTGCCCCTCTTGCCCCTCTTCTCATAACAACTAATCTCAGCCGCCTCTCCCCTCCACCTTTCTTCTGCACAGGCATAGGCGAAGCCCTGCAGAATTCTCATCTCCACCACCATCACCACGCCGTCGTGCTGCTGGGATTCCGTGGAGAAGATCTACTACCTCCACTGCTCGCTGGAACGGGGAGAGGAAGGTCTGCTTCGACTCCGCACGTGTGACCGTCTGCGGAAGCGCTGCCGGAATGCGGCGCCGGAAGGATCGTCCACACGATCTTGGGATCGGCAAGTGATCGACTACATCATCCACGAGATCTAATCTCGTAACGCTTTCGGTTCTACGAGGGTTAGTACCGATCTATCTCGTTGCTCTTGTCCAATAGATTAGATCTTGGCTTTTATCTAGATTAGATCTGGGTTTTGTTCGTTCTTGCGGTAGAAATTTTTTGTTTTCCATGCTACGAACCCATCAAAATTTATAGGGCACCTTAAACCGGTCAAACCTGCCCAACTACCATAACCGTCACCAGAAAGAGGGACCGTCACCGTCGGACTCTGCCAGAATCCGGCAAAATCCCACCTAAGTATTCGGAATCTGCGCATGCCACGATCAATTTCATGTTGCTCATCTCGGCACGAACCAATTTTGCGCCAAATCATCGGAGACTGCGACGACGACGTCCATGAGGCAAACACGGGCGAGCGTCCATGGAGGACGTGGGCCAGCGGGAGGTCGGCTACCAGGTGGGTGGCGGCCATGGAGGACCCACGCAAGTGGCCAGCGAGCGCGTAGGTCCTGGCGGTACTCGAGGAGGCACGGGGCCTGATGGTGCTCGGCAGACACGAGCGAGCGGGAGGTACTTTCTGACTGACGGTGTGCATGGCCGGCAGTGCTCGGGGGAGGAGCGATGGCGGCGATGCCGGTCAGAGAGAAGCGCTGGGCTGCCACAAGCGGCAGCAGTGCGCGTGGCAGGAGCAGCGCTAGGAGGCGGAGAAGAAGACCCATTAGGAAAAAAATATACTGGTGGGCCATGTTCTTTTTATGGGCCAACTTATGGTTGCTATCCTTCCCAAGACTTGTTCGTAAAACAAGTTTTTCATGACCCTTATACGTGTTATAAAGGCTAGGGTTTTAAGGGGTCTGCTAGATATGCTGTTAGGCTAAACCCTAAATCCGAGCCAATTTGGTGCTTGTAATATATATTTGTAAGCCCTAGAGGCAATTATTCTCTTCAAATATATTTTTGAGAAGGATTACGGCAAGCTTACACCGGCCTAAATCTTTTATAACAACAACCAACTGTTGCAGTTTATTGCATTTGTGGGGATCGAAAGAGTAGAGAGAGTGAAACTTTGAGAGTTCAAGGTGGATCAAAAATATTACACCAAGTATTAATCAAGAGGGAGGAGTGCGGCGTCATGCATCTATACACCCAAAATCTAAGATTCTCCATGTAGCAGCGTTGGGGAAGAATAAGCTCTTCATCCACACCGTTGAACACCAGGGCGTTGCAACGCTTCCAGATGTTCCAAGTAACAGCCATGCGGACTGTGGCTTCCTCTATAGTTTGGCACCCAGATGCCCAAATGTCATTGAAACTTCTAGGCAGTGTAGTCGATGTCAAAATGGCTTGCCAGACCTCCTGTGTTCTAGAGCATCCAGTGAGCATGTGGTTTATGTCTTCATCGTTGGTACAAAAAAGGACATTTGGCGGAGGGAGCAAGTCGATGCCTGAATCTTCTCTCGTTGGTTGGAAGCCGCCATCGGTGGGCCAACTAGCAAAAGATGTTGCATTTTAGGGGTGCAACACTATGATAGATCTTCTTTGCTTGCTCATAGATCTGAAAATGCCTGAAAGTTGACATAGAAATTCTTGTTTGGATTTTTTGTTAGTGTATTGGCATAATCTAGAATCCAGTGTATTTTGAAGTTGGATGGGGTGGAGATCAGAAGCGAGACTGTTCATATCAACCTCTGCAGCACGAGTGAGGTGAGGGGCGAGAGAGTGCTCAAGCCCATGGAGAAGAATGGGTTGGACATATATGTTCTGTCTGGTAGAGTGAGAGAAAATGGCTGGGTAGCGGTCCCTAAGAGAGCTGATCCCGGGCCAGTTATCGGACCAGAAAGCGGTAGAGGAGTCTAAAGGAGATATGCCTAGAGGCAAATAATAAAACAGTATTGATACGTTGCAAACATATCTATAAATTTTGATGTTCCATGCTTGGTTTATATCTACTTTCTTATGTTTTGTCCACACTTTGGAGTATTTTTATACACTTTCTTGGACTAACCTATTAACAAGATGCCACAGTGCCAGCTGCCTGTTTTCTGCTGTTTTTGGTTCTAGGAAAGTCAGAAAATAAATATTCTCGGAACTGGACGGGACAAAAGCCAAAGTCAATATTTCACCGAGGGGGACATGGATCCAGAATACGAGACAGAGAGGAGCTAGGGGCCGGCCACACCACCTGGCCGCGCGGCCAGGCCTGGCTCGTGCCAGGGGTGGTGCGGCCGCCTAGGGCACCCCCTCGGCCTCCCCTTTCGCCTATATATTGCCTCTAATACAGAAACCCTAAGTACCCGATCAAAAATCACGAAAGAGTCTGTAGCCGTCGTCATCTCCATCCCAAGATGGGGAGGGATTTGAAGCTCTTCCCGGCACCCTGTCAGAGGGGAGAATTCACCCTGGAGGCCTTCTTCATCACCATGCAAGCCTCCGGTGTGATGCGTGAGTAGTTCATCCATGGACTACGGGTCCATGTAGTAGCTAGATGGTTGGTTCTTCTCCTTTGTGTTATCATGTTTAGATCTTGTGAGCTCCGTTCATGATCAAGATCATCTATTTGTAAGCATACATGTTGTGTTTGTGGGGATCCGATGGATATTGAGAAGCTATTTCAGATTGATTATTGATTCTATCATGTCTTTGTTATTTGTGATCTTGCATGCTCTCCGTTGTTAGTAGATATCTTGGCCGAGTAGATGCTAGCAACTCCAAGAGGGAGTATTTATGCTCGATAGTGGGTTCATGCCTCTAGTAATCTGGGGAAGTGACAGAAATCTCTAAGGTACTAGATGTGTTGTTGCTACTAGGGAGAAAACAACAATCCTTTGTTCATAGAACAAGCATATTGTTTCCTTTACACGCAATGCTTAATGCAATTATCTGTTGCTTGCAACTTAATACTGGAGGGGGTTCGGGTGATAAGCTGAAGGTGGATTATTAGTCATAGATGCTGTTGGATTATGGTCTATGTATAATGTTGTAATGCCCAATCAAATCTCATAGGAGTCAAGATGATTAGTATATGCATGTATGCTTTCTCGATCTTAAGGAGGACCACCACTAGTGAACTATGGACCCCGGTCCTTTCTTTTACCATCAATCTACAACTGTTTACTGTTTTCTGTTTACTTTCTGCAAGCTATTACTTTCTTCCACACAATACGTTTAATCCTTTGTTTTTAGAAAAACCGGTGAGATTGACAACCTCACTGTAAGTTAGGGCAAAGTTCTGTGGTTGTGTTGTGTAGAATTCTAAGTTGGAAACACCACCTTGGAGGTGTTTCCTTGCTCCTACTGATTCGATAACTTTGATTTCATAACTGAGGGAAACTTGCTGTTGTGCTCATCATACCTTCCTCTTGGGGTTCCCCAACGAGCTCGATATCAACCACGAGCCAGCAAGTATTTTTCTGGTGTCGTTGCCGGGGAGTCAAGGACATCTTCACAAGGGGAGTCCCTCATAACCAATATATTTACTTTGTTGTTTTTATTTTTCTTAGTTTATTTTTGCTTTGTTTGCTTGTTTCTTTATAAAAACACAGAATAATTAGTTGTTCTAGTTTTCTTTTTTATTAAAAACACACACAAAATTATTATTAGTTCCTATCTTAAGTTGCCATTATTTCTAGCATTGCTCCAATCACTATGTCACCTGAGGAAATGATTTTCACTTTTAAACAAGGAATTGAAGAGAGTTTCAAAGAAGCTTGGTCTAGAATCTCTGATTTACATGAAAAAACTGAACCTAAAATAACTCAAAGCTTGTTTCTAAGCAGTTTTTACCTTGGAATTTCTCTTTGCTATAGATATGCTTTGGATGCTGTAGTGGGAGGAGATTTCCTCCAATGCAATAAGGATGATGCTTTTAATGCCATAAATAAGTTGGTCTTTACCTACAACTTTCCTAGCAAATCTGATTTTTCCTTTATAAACATATTTGCTAGATTGAACACTCTTGAGACCAACACTGCTAGTTTAAAAGATTGCTATAATACGCTTAGAGAGCATCATGACTATGTTCCAATAAATTCTGAACCCTCAAAATGGCTTCCCACAGTAAATATTGTTATAAATAATGAAACTTTTCGTGCTCGATGTGATATCATGTCTGAATTCTGTCTTATGCCTAAAGATCTCTATGAATCTTTGAATCTTTGGGGACTTTCTAAAGGAGGAGGAGAAATATTTCTTGCTAATAATTCCACAATATTACCCATTGGAATAGCTGAAGGAGTGTTTACAAAGATCCTAGGGAAAATGGTTTCTACTGATTATCTTGTTATTAAATGTGTAGGAAAAGGACAAATTACACTTGGAAGATCCCTATTAAAACTCCTTGGAGCAATAATAGATGTGGAAAAGGGCATCATGCATTTCGCTTCTCCACCAAATAATCATATGTTCCCCAAGGTTAACAATAAAAGTTAGAGAGGTAAGGTCAAGAAATTTGGTTTTAATGCTTCTTCATTTGAGAATACTTGATTCTTTTTCTTGCTTCTTATGCCTAACTTAAAGGCGTTAAAGAAAATTACTTATTGGGAGATAACCCATAAGTTTTAGATGAGTCTTGGAAGTTAATACCTCTGTAATAACCGCTCCTTATCCTTTTTATTTGCTTTTTTTGCCAAGAGTAACTTCTAATGAGAGAGAAGTAATGCTTGGAAAAGTTGTTGTCCCGAAACAGATTTTTGTGCTTCGTTGTAAAAATTCGTGTAAAATCTCTGTACGTCGGGTTGAGGCGTGAATTTTTTTGTTTCTGCCCCAGGTTGTTATCTAACTTTCGTTAGTTCAACACTTTTCGATTTGAGCAACAGAAGGTCTTTGAAAAAATTGGTTTTTACCTGCTGGTCTGTTTTGACAGATTTCTGCCATTATTTGCATTTGCTTCTTGTTGATTCCTTTTTGAGCTCTTTTTGGGGAATTGAGCTTTTTGAGGAAAGTGCTGCAGTAGCTTGTGTTTTAATGGAAGTTTCATTGGTTGAAACTGAACCCAAAGACTTATTATCTTGAGTACACTAATGTTGCTAATAAAGATTGTGTGAAGTTTTGTATGAATAAAAAAATTCAAGTGGGTGGAGAGAATGATGTAATGAGATGAAGAATGGACTAAAGATCAAGCTTAGGGATGCCACCCCATGTCACCCCAAGAAATATCCAAGAAGTACAAGCGTCAAAGCTTGGGGATGCCCAAGGCATCCCCTTCTTCATCAATAAAAATCTCAGGTTTCTTCCAAACACTTCATTTTGGAGTGTCTTCATTTTTATTTTGCACAGTTGTGTTATTCTTGGAGTGTCTTCATTTTTGTTTTTAGTTTTTGTTTGCTTGGTTTGCTTAGTTTGCTTTAATAAATTGGTTGGACCCTCTCTTTCATACATTAGTTTTCAAATAAGTTTGGTTCGGTTTGGAAAAGAGTAGGAAAAGTTCATGCTTAAGTGGTAAAAATAGCTTCTTTTTGACTGTGGCCTATGCTTTGTCATGCCATGCTTGATATTCTTTTGGCTTTATGCTTAGTGATTTTTTGATGTAGCATGACATCTAATAAACAATTGAGATTGCTTAATGTGCCTTGGAAGAATCATGCGTTGTTTTAGCATATTAAAGCATAGTATTGTGGTATTCTCCTTTGATGCTTTATTTGGGTTGACTTGGCGCATGTTCACACCATGTTATGAATATCCCAAGTCACCAAAGCCTTTATGATCCTTTAGTTTTCGACTTGTAATATCACTTTATACTTTGATTAATGATGTTCGGTCGCTCTGCATGATTATGGCCATTATTGCTCTCTTAGTTGGTCGCTCCCAGTCGTTTGCTAGCCTCCATAACCAAGTATGAGTTCCCCTCATGCATCCAACTCCAAATAAAACCAAATTATTCCAAAGAGTCCACCATACCTACCTATTAGCATTTGCTATTCCAAGTATATTCATGTTTTTATCTACCTTCCGAATTAAACTTGTTATGAGAAAACTAGCGATTAAAGCTCTCATGAACTTGATGGCACACTTTACTTTTCTTGCCCCTAATAAACTTGAACCATTGTGTCATCTATGTTGTATGTGCTTGCACTTATATGTTGGGGATTAGCAGAACCATGCTGTCATGGGGAACCCTTCAACATTGCACTTGTACATTGTACCTAGTTGATATCATGCTCTTTTGTCTATGGATGTCGTCAGTGTGAAATGAAAGGGGAGCTTGTAAGTCCATGGAGTTATGTATGTGTGTTAGAGAAACGCCTGGACCGCCGGTCTAATCCATGCCTAATCATGGTGGAAACCTCCAGCGTAACCATAATGAGAAATCTATGAAGCATTCTTCTTATGGAAAAAAAGAGATAGAGATTGAGAAAAGGAGAAAAAAGAAAAAAAAAGAGTTGAAAAAAGAGGAAAGAGAGAAAAAAGCACCATTTTCCCATGGTAAATAAGAAGATTGATGAGATGATCGTTGTCTGCTTGCCTTGTCATTTTGATATGGGGATTCTTCCGTATCATCGGGCAAAGGGTACCCCATTGGCGGTTCTCTATGATACACATGTACTTACTATGACAAGAACTTACCGGTAACTAAACTTGAGTAGCATGAGGAGCGACCCTCGTATTCAAGGGACATGAGATTTCCAACTTATACTTTGTCAAGAATATACTCCATAGTTTGTTCACTTTAACGTTAATCACTTCAAGATGCTTATGATAGGGGCAATGAGAGCGAAAAGCTAATAAGTACCATAATTTTTGGAAGCTCTTTATGAAACTTGAATCCCTGCTTCCTTCTATGAAGGCCTTTCTTTTACTTTTATGTTGAGTCTCCATCTTCTATCTTTATGCACCTATTGAGAGAGCATAGTGGACATTCTTAGTTTAATGTGCATTGTCCCAAGACGTGTTGATTGATGCATAACTTTGATATTGCTTGTTCTTAAACTATTTGTATCTAGTCACCCTTATGAACTTTGAAGGTGTCCTATGCATTTATGTTTGCTACTCTATGAGGGACAAGCTGAATGCCACTATGCTATGTTTTCTTTATGTGAAACAAAAAAACGTCTTGCAAAGCATTGTTATTCATGAATCTTTTGTTTGTGCCTTTTCATGTTACAACATAGTTTCTATGTCTTATTGTTAGAACTTTATCTTTCATGCTATGTTGAAGTACTATGATCCCAGCTATCAATGTTTTACAAATACTTTGATCAAGTTTATGATGGTGCATGTCACCTCAAAAATTATTCTTTCTTTTTATCACTTACCTACTCGAGGACGAGCAGGAGTTAAGCTTGGGGATGTTGATATGTTGCTAACATATCTATAATTTTTGATGTTCCATGCTTGGTTTTTATCTACTTTCTTATGTTTTGTGCACACTTTGGAGTACTTTTTATACACTTTCTTGGACTAACCTATTAACAAGATGCCACAGTGCTAGCTGCCTGTTTTCTACTGTTTTTGGTTCCAGGAAAGTCAGAAAATGAATATTCTCGGAATTGGACGGGACAAAATCCAAAGTCAGTATTTCACCGAGGGGGACATGGAGCCAGAATACGAGACAGAGAGGGGCAGAGGGCCTGCACACCACCTGGCCGCGCAGCCAAGCCTAGCCCGCGCCAGGGGGTGGTGTGGTCGCCTAGGGCACCCCCTCGGCCTCCCCTTTCGCATATAAGATACCTCCGATATAGAAACCCTAAGTACCCGATAAAAATTCCACGAAAGAGTTTGTAGCCGCCGTCATCTCCATCCCTAGATTGGGAGGGATCTGAAGCTCTTCCCGGCACGTTGCCAGAGGGGAGAATTCACCCTAGAGGCCTTCTTCATCACCAGGCAAGCCTCTAGTGTGATGCGTCAGTAGTTCATCCATGGACTACGGGTCCATGTAGTAGCTAGATGGTTGGTTCTTCTCCTTTGTGTTATCATGTTTAGATTTTGTGAGCTCCGTTCATGATCAAGATCATCTATTTGTAATCATACATGTTGTGTTTGCGGGGATCCGATGGATATTGAGAAGCTATTTCAGATTGATTATTGATTCTATCATGTCTTTGTTATTTGTGATCTTGCATGCTCTCCGTCGTTAGTAGATATCTTGGCCGAGTAGATGCTAGCAACTCCAAGAGGGAGTATTTATGCTCGATAGTGGGTTCATGCCTCTAGTAATCTGGGGAAGTGACAGAAATCTCTAAGGTACTAGATGTGATGTTGCTACTAGGGAGAAAAAAGCAATCCTTTGTTCATAGAACAATCGTATTGTTTACTTTACACGCAATGCGTAATGCAATTATCTATTGCTTGCAACTTAATACTGGAGGGGGTTCGGATGATAACCTGAAGGTGGATTATTTGTCATAGATGCAGTTGGATTATGGTCTATGTATAATGTTGTAATGCCCAATCAAATCTCATAGGAGTCAAAATGATTAGTATATGCATATATGCTTTCTCGATGTTTGTCAATTGCCCCGCTATAATTTGTTCACCCAACATGTCATCTATCTTAAGGAGAACCACCACTAGTGAACTATGGACCCCGGTCCTTTCTTTTACCATCAATCTACAACTGTTTACTGTTTTCTGTTTACTTTCTGCAGAGCTATTACTTTCTTCCACACACGTTTAATCCTTTGTTTTTAGCAAAACCGGTGAGATTGACAACCTCACTCTAAGTTGGGGGTAAAGTTCTGTTGGAAGCAACACCTTGGAGGTGTTTCCTTGCTCCTACTGGTTCGATAACCTTGGTTTCATAACTGAGGGAAACTTGATACTGTGCTCATCATACCTTCCTCTTGGGGTTCCCCAACGAGTTCGATATCAACCACGAGCCAGCATGTATTATTGTCATATCTCATTAGTTCATAATAGTTTTATATCATTCTATAACTATATCAAGCGGAAACATTGATACATGTGTGGTATACTAACAAACCCAGGTCTCTAGTGGCCGCTATTCAACTAGTTCATTGGGCAGACGATGGTCAAGGTTTCCTGATCATGGGCTAAACAAAAGTCACTAACAATGAAGTTATATCATCTGGAATGATGTGATGGACCATTTCCCACTAATGATTGTTGCAACACGATCATGTCACTTAGTTCATGTTGCAATTGTCAGAAACAGATTGTCCTAATCCTTAGACCGTGAGATCATATCAATCACTATTACCGGAGGATTCTTTGACTGTATCAACCATCATCTCGTGACTAGGTGATCATAAAGGTACACATTGGGTATTCGAAGGAGCATGTAGAGGCAATATGCTTCAAGATCGGGAATTGTTCTCCTATGTGACGGGAAGATACAACTGGGCCCACTCGGTGAATTACACGCATGTTGCGCAACACATGACTAGGTCATGGGGATGGTATTTCATGGGAACGAGTAAAACAGTACTTGTTGGAAACGATATTGAACAAGGTATCGTGATACTGATAATCAAATCTTAGACAAGTCTTGTATCGAGAACAAGGGAATTGGATATATCATTTCAGGTTCAACACGATGGAGATTCGTGGAGTGCATAGGGGTCACATGGGCATCCCGGTCCCTCTGTTGATCATTGATATGGATCAAGTCTATAGCATTCCTGGACCATAGGGAAACACGCTTGAGGGAAATACGACGTTTGGAGATCCTTCTGCGAGATGGAATCACAGAAGAGAGAAAAATTGGAATCGTTCCAGAGAGATCCAAAGTAGTTCAGAGAAAGAAGGAAAGGAAAACACCGAAAGGTGTTTTGGATAAATGGCAATTTACAATATGCATTTATTATATGTTAATTATGAATTAACTTATATTAAATAAATATTTAAATTCAAATTTATAAAGTGACTATCTCATTAGGCCAAGATCCTGGAGGTAATTGGCCTAAGAGAAAGCCACAAGAAAAGGTAGAAAATTGGCAAAACAGGCACAATTGGGCGGTTTGGCCCGCAGGCAGCAGATACTAACTGCCGCTCAGGACGGTAGGCCAACGGGTGCAGCGCCTCACGCTGGCAGGCCGTGGCAGCTAACTGGCCCAACCGGGCAACAGTGAGGGCGGGAGCTCGTACTGGGGCGTGATATGTTGCTAACGTATCCATAGTTTTTGATGTTCCATGCTTGGTTTTTATCTACTTTCTTATATTTTGTCCACACTTTGGAGTACTTTTTATATACTTTCTTGGACTAACCTATTAACAAGAGCCATAGTGCCAGCTGCCTGTTTTCTGCTGTTTTTTTTGGATCCAGGAAAGTCAGAAAATCAATATTCTCGGAATTGGACCGGACAAAAGCCAAAGTCGATATTTTACCGGAAGACTCACGGAGCCAGAAGACGAGACGGAGAGGGGCCACAGGGTGGCCACACCATATGGTGGCGCGGGTTAGCCCTGGCCGCGCCACCAGGTGGTATGGGCCCCCTGTCCGCCCACCGACCTTGCATCTTCGCCTATAAGATGCCTCCCGATGCAAAAACCCTAAATCGACAAGCCTCAATCTACGAAAAGTTCCACAGTGTCGCCGCCACCGAAGGGGAGATTCAGGGGACAGAAAGTCTTTGTTCCGGCACCCTGCCGGGAAGGGGAAGTGCCCTCGGAGCCATCTCCATCGATCTCCACCACCATCTCCATCACCGTTGCTGATTCCCATGATGAGGAGGGAGTAGTTCTCTCTCGAGGCTAAGGGTTCTACCGGTAGCTATGTGTTCATCTCTCTCTATGCATGATCTTATTGAGATCATGAGCTTTGTAATCAAGTAGATCTACCTTGCTACTCAAGTGCTTTAATAGATCTCTGCTCTCCACTTGTGTGTGAAGTTGACAGTGTGCACACCATGGTGGCACTTAGGCTAGAGATTACAAATACTTGTTATGAGTTATATGTGGAGTTGGATGTCTTTATGAAATTGTGGTGTTTGTTTGAACCATCTAGTACTCAAGGTGATAGTGTGGGGTTATCTAGATGTGGAAAGCGAACTTTGAGGTGTGCTATTATAGCCCTACCATCGATTAGAGTGTCCAACCGGAGAGTAGTTTAGAGTAGTATCATGAAGATAATATATTTATATGAGAGTGTTCACTAGCGAAAGTATGATCCCTAGGCCTTGTTTCTAAGCATTGAAACACCGTTTGCAACTAGATATGTTACATGTTTGCTTGCTGCCATCTTTATTTTAGTTTGCCTTTAGTCTCTTCCACGCCATCAAAGTATTTTCTAGCACCGTTACCACTTATAATTATCCATACCACTTGTATTTCACTATCCCTTCGCCGAACTAGTGCACCTATACACCTGACAAGTGTATTGGGTGTGTTGGGGACACAAGAGACTTCTTGTATCTTGATTGCAGGGTTGCTTGAGAGGGGATACCTTTGACCACTTCCTCCCTGAGTTCGATAAACCTTGGGTGATCCACTGAAGGGAAAACTTGCTGCTGTTCTACAAACCTCTGCACTTGGAGGCCGAACAACTGTCTACAAGAATAGAAGTGCATAGACATCAAGCTATTTTCTGGCCCTGTTGCCGGGGAACAAAGAAGAAGAAGCTCCCACGTCAACCACGCGCCAGCAAGTATTTTCTGGCGCCGTTGTCGGGGAGGTAAGGTAAAAGGTACTCACATCCTCCGGTGTGAGTGCTCGAAGTTATTTCCTTTAGATTCTACAATTTTGTCTTTTTGTTTCTTGTTTTCACTAGTTAGGCTTAATTGAAAACAACAACAAAACTAGAGAGCTTTATAGTATTTATCTTGAGCTAGGACATGAAGTGTTTGAAGAGAAAATTAAAAAACCTATGGAACTTTATTTGCATGCTAATAGCAATGTTGTTAGTATGAATTCTTTGGACACGATTATTGCTAATGCTATGGAAAAGTCTAAGGTTGGGGAAGCTAGTTTTTATGAAAATGATCTTTTTAGTTCCCCGGCTTTGGAAGATAGCTATTATATTGCTTATGATGATACCAAACCTCCAATATATGATGATACAATGAAGAATGTGATATTTTCAGTCCACCTACTATTGAGGAGAAAATTAATTATGATTACAATATGCCTCCTATAATTGATGATTATGGTGATGAAAATAATAATGATAGCAATTTTGTTGAATTTGCTCCCACTACAATTAATAAGAATGACTATGTTTATGTGGGGAGTATTAATTCTTTTATGCATGTGGCTCATGATAAGAATGTTTCTTGTGATAGTTATATTGTTAATTTTATTCATGACGCTACTGAAAGTTATTATGAGAGAGGGAAACATGGTTTTATGTATCTCAACAATATTAAGTTTCCCCTCTTTATGTTGAAAATTTTGAAGTCGCACTTGTTTTTCTTTCCTATGCTTATTGCTTTGTGCTTTCATGACTTGTTTCTTTACAAGATTCCTACGCATAGGAAGTGGGTTAGACTTAAATGTGCTTTGAATTTTCTTCCTGATGCTCTCTTTTACTTCAATTCATATTTCTTATGTGAGCATCTTCTCAAACTATCATGCCTAACTTAAAGGCGTTAAAGAAAAGTACTTATTGGGAGATAACCCAAAAGTTTTAGTTGAGTCTTGGAAGTTATTGCCTCAGTAATAACCTCTCCTTATCCTTTTTATTTGCTTTTTGTGCCAAGAGTAACCTCTAATGAGAGAGAAGTAATGCTTGGGAAAGTTGCTGTCCCGAAACAGATTTTTGTGCTTCACCGTAAAAATTCGTGTAAAATCTCTGTACGTAGTTTTGAGGCGTGAATTTTTGTGCTTCTGCCCCAGGTTGTTATATAACTTTCGTTAGCTCAACACTTTTCGATTTGAGCAACAGAAGGTCTTCGAAAAAATTCGTCTTTACCTGTTGGTCTGTATTGACAGATTTCTGCCATTATTTGCATTTGCTTCTTGTTGGTTCCTTTTTGGGTTCTCTTTGGGGAATTGAGCTTTTTGAGGGAAGTGCTACAGTATCTTGTGTTTTAATGGAAGTTTTATTGGTGTTGAAACTGAACCCAAAGACTTATTATCTTGAGTGCATTAATGTTGCTAATAAAGATTGTGTGAAGTTCTGTATGAAGGAAAAATTTCAGGTGTATAGAAGGAATGAGTAATGAGATGAAGGATGGACTAAAGCTCAAGCTTGGGTATGCCACGCGTGTCACCCCAAGAAATATCCAAGAATTACAAGCGTCAATTCTTGGGGATGCCCAAGGCATCCCCCTTCTTCATCAATAAAAATCCTAGGTTTCTTCCAAACACTTCATTTTTATTGTTTAATGCACAGTTGAGTTGTTCTTGGAGCGTCTTATTTTTCGTTTTTGTTTTGGTTTTTTGTTTACTTGGTTTGCTTAGTTTGCTGAATCAATTGGTTGGACCCCCTCTTTCATGCATTGGTTTTCAAATAGTTGGTTTGGATTGGAAAAGAGTAGGAAAGTTCATGCTTAAGTGGAAAAGAGAGCTTGTTTTTGACTGTGGCCTATGCTTTGTCATGCCATGCTTGATATTGTTTTGGCTTTAGGCTTAGTACTCTTTGCTGTAGCATGACTTGTTATAAACAATTGAGATTGCTTAATGTGCCTTTGAAGAATCATGCGTTGTTTTAGCATATTAAAGCATAGTATTATGGTATTCTCCTTTGATGCTTTATTTGGGTTGACTTGGCACATGCTCACATGTTATGACTATCCCAAGTCACCATAGCCTTGATGATCCTTTAGTTTTAAACTTGTAGTATCACTTTATGCTTTGATTAATGATGTTTTGTCGCTCTGCATGATTATGGCCATTATTGCTCTCTTAGTTGGTCGCTCTCAGTCTTTTGCTAGCCTCCATAACCAAATATGAGTTCCACTCATGCATCCAACTCCTAAAACCAAGTTATTCCAAAGAGTCCACCATACCTACCTATTAACATTTGCTATTCCAAGTATATTCATGTTTTTATCTACCTTCCAAATTAAACTTGTTATGAGAAAACTAGTGATTAAAGCTCTCACGAACTTGATGGCACACTTTACTTTTCTTGCCCTTAATAAACTTGAACCATTGTGTCGTCTATGTTGTATATGCTTGCACTTATTTGTTGGGGATTAGCAGAACCATGCTTTCACAGGGAAAATTTTCAACATTGCACTTGTACTTTGTACCTAGTTGATATCATGCTCTTTTGTCTATGGATGTCGTCGGTGTGAAATGAAAGGGGAGCTTGTAAGTCCATGTATTTATGTATGTGTGTTAGAGAAACACCTGGGCCGCCGGTCTAATCCATGTTATCATGGTGGAAACCTGCAGCGTAACCATAATGAGTTGTCTATGAAGCATTCTTCTTATAAAAAAGAGATTGAGATTGAGAAAAAGAGAAAAAAGAGAAAAAGAAAAAAAGATGAGAAAAGAGGAAAGAGAGAAAAAAGCACCATTTTCCCATGGTAAATAAGAAGATTGCTGAGATGCTCGTTGTCTGCTTGCCTTGTCATTTTGATATGGGGGTTCTTTCGTATCATCGGGCAAGGGGTACCCCGTTGGCGGTTCTCTATGATACACATGTACTTACTATGACAAGAACTTACCGGTGACTAAACTTGAGTAGCATGAGGAGCGGCCCTTGTATTCAAGGGACATGAGACTTCCAACTTATACTTTGTCAAGCATATACACCATAGTTTGTTCACTTTAACCTTAATCACTTCAAGATGCTTATGATCGGGGCAATGAGAGCTGAAAGCTAATAAGTACCATAATTTTTGGAAGATCTTTATGAAACTTGAATCCCTGCTTCCTTCTATGAAGGCCTTTCTTTTACTTTTATGTTGAGTCTCCATCTTCTATCTTTATGCACCTATTGAGAGAGTATAGTGGACATTCTTAGTTTAATGTGCATTGTCCCAAGACTTGTTGATTGATGCATAGCTTTGATATTTCTTGTTTTAAACTATTTGTATCTAGTAACTCTTATGAACTTTGAAGGTGTCCTATGCATTTATATTTGCCACTCTATGAGGGACAAGGTGAATGCCACTATGCTATGTTTTGTTTATGTGAAACAAACAAACGTCTTGCAAAGCATTGTTATTCATGAATCTTTTGTTTGTGCCTTTTCATGTTGCAACATATTTGCTTTGTCTTATTGCTAGAACTTTATCTTTCATGCTATGTTGAAGTACTATGTTCCCAGCTATCAATGTTTTACAAATACTTTGATCAAGTTTAGGATGGTGCATGTCACCTCAAAAATTATTCTTTCTTTTTATCACTTACCTACTCGAGGACGAGAAGGAGTTAGGCTTGGGGATGTTGATACGTTGCTAACGTATCCATAATTTTTGATGTCCCATGCTTGGTTTTTATCTACTTTCTTATGTTTTGTCCACACTTTGGAGTACTTTTTATATACTTTCTTGGACTAACCTATTAACAAGAGCCACAGTGCTAGCTGCCTGTTTCCTGCTGTTTTTTGTTCCAGGAAAGTCAGAAAATCAATATTCTTGGAATTGGACCGGACAAAAGCCAAAGTCGATATTTTACCGGAAGACTCACGGAGCCAGAAGACGAGACGGATAGGGGCCACATGGTGGACACACCGCCACCGAAGGGGAGATTTGGGGGATAGAAAGTCTTTGTTCCGGCACCCTGTGGGGACGGGGAAGTGCCCCGGGAGCCATCTCCATCGATCTCCACCACCATCTCCATCACCGTTGCTGATTCCCATGATGAGGAGGGAGTAGTTCTCTCTCGAGGCTAAGGGTTCTACCGGTAGCTATGTGTTCATCTCTCTCTCTATGCATGATCTTATTGAGATCATGAGCTTTGTAATCAAGTAGATCTACCTTGCTACTCAAGTGCTTTAATAGATCTCTGCTCTTCCCATGTGTGTGAAGTTGACAGTGTGCACACCATGGTGGCACTTAGGCTAGAGATTACAAATACTTGTTATGAGTTATATTTGGAGTTGGATGTCTTTATGAAATTGTGGTGTTTGTTTGAACCATATAGTACTCGAGGTGACAGTGTGGGGTTATCTAGATGTGGAAAGCGAACTTTGAGGTGTGCTGTTATAGCCCTACCATCGATTAGAGTGTCCAACCGGAGAGTAGTTTAGAGTAGTATCATGAAGATAATATATTTATATGAGAGTGTTCACTAGCAAAAGTATGATCCCTAGGCCTTGTTTCTAAGCATTGAAATACCGTTTGCAACTAGATCTGTTACATGTTTGCTTGCTGCCATCTTTATTTCAGTTTACCTTTAGTCTCTTCCCCGCCATCAAAGTATTTTCTACCACCGTTACCACTTATAATTATCCATACCACTTGTATTTCACTATCTCTTCGCCGAACTATTGCACCTATACACCTGACAAGTGTATTGGGTGTGTTGGGGACACAAGAGACTTCTTGTATCTTGATTGCAAGGTTGCTTGAGAGGGGATACCTTTGACCACTTCCTTCCTGAGTTTGATAAACCTTGGGTGATCCACTTAAGGTAAAACTTGTTGCTGTTCTATAAACCTCTGCACTTGGAGGCCCAACAACTGTCTACAAGAATAGAAGTGCGTAGACATTAGGGCGCAGGCACGAGGTGGGCCGCGGCGTAGCCCACCTGGCCGCTTTTCTCAGTCGGCTTGACCAGCCTTGGCCACCAGTGGGCCGGCCCAAGCGGGAGGGTCTACGCTGACGGTAAGCAAGACGGGCGCACATGTGGACCACAGCCAAGGCCCACACCGGTTGTGCTGCTTTGCTATTACTGCTGGCTGCTAGCTGGGCCGCCGGCGGGGTGGCCCATCCGGCTACCCCATTGGCCCAGCCGGCTGTGGCATTACTTTCTACCCCTTTTTCTTTATGAATAGTCCCACATGGCTCACCTAAGGGGAGGGTGCACCTCCCTTAGCCTATATAAGGAGATGCCTATTGGTGGATTAAACACACAATAAATTGAGTTATTCCCTTGGGTTGGAATACTCCCTTTCTCTATCTAGTTGCCTTTGTCGTGGCACGGTCCCAGGGAAAGAACTGTCCGCGAAAAGTCGATGCATCTGCGACACGCTGTTGTGCTGCAGTGATTCCGCTAGGAGGTCTACTTCCGCAACCCCAATAGGGATCAAGGAGTTCGGGTGTCGTCGCATTGCACCGTATGCATGTGATAACTTGGTGGGGCTATTGAAGCTTTCGGGCCATCGTACAAGGACATGGACAAGGGGTGACGTGCGAGGAGCTTCATGACTTTGAGGTAGGACGAGTACGACTACATCATCCATGCTCCTACATGAGCGTAACGCTCTCTCGGCCGTCAAGAGTACGTTACCGCTGTATTCCTCCGTTATTGCATTACTTTTAGATATATCCTTGGGCATTCAAGGTGTTCCGCGTAGTTAAATTTTTTTTATCTGCTATGAAAACCCAACAGTGGTATCAGAGACTGATCTATGGTTAGTATGCTAGTACGGATTGACACATGCAAAGTGTGGGCATCGATACTCTAGTTGTTACCTTCCCATGTGTATTTGTTCATATAGTGGTACTGTGAGATGAAGCGGTCCGGACCGACCTTACGCATAATCTTACGTGAGGTTGGTTCCACGCTCGACATACGGCTTGTACCGTATAAGTGGCTAGTGGTTGTTTGTCTCTCTCATAGTAGTTGATATGGTATCTACAATGGAAGGCCCCGAAAGGGGTGTAGTAGCGACAACTATCGTATCTATGTTGTGGTTAGAAGTTCGTAGGTAGAAACGGTTTTGTCACGAAAAGCCTAACAACAACATAAAATCTGCAATAGATAGAGTAGAGGCATCTAACTTTATGTTGCAGGAAAGGCTTTGTGATGTGATATGGTTGCAAGTCGTGAAAAGGTAAGGTAGTTTACTTTTCCTGTTGCTAAGTCGTGTAGTAGTAATCATCACGATGATGAATGACAAGACTGATGGCTTATGGACTTGGCGCCAAGCTAGAGCACCTGATGGAGATCATGGAGCGGGAAGACAACCATGTGACATCACTGTTGGGTCCGCAGCATAGAAAACAAAAAAATTCCTACGATGAGAACTATACGCCAAGATCTATCTACTAGATACAGAGCAACGGGTGGATATACATCCATGGAGAACTTACCCTCGAAGACAACGAGTTTTGTTAACGAGTAGGAACTCGTAGATGATGTAGTCGTACGCTTGCCGATCTCAAGATCATGATGAAATCTAGCAGGTCCGGCTCCAGCACGTCCATCAGATCCAGCTCCAGCAAGTCTAGCACCACCAAGTCCAGCACCACAAAGCAGCGGTGCATCCGTGATCGCACACACGTCCGGTACCCGACAACCTCCGTCCCTCGCTCCAGCAAAGCAGCGGAAGAGGCAACTCCTTTCTAGATAAAGTCACCGGGAACATGTATCTCGCTAATCCGAGACCATGGGGGAAATAATACTAGAGGGTGAGAGAGACCCTTCACGAGGAGGTGTGAGGAAGGAGTGAGAGGGGGCATTTTATAGGAGGAGGAGAGGGTGTCCCTTCACCTCCCCCATTCATGTGGTGGTACCGCCCTCCACATTAAAATGCCCCTTCACATTCTCTTTTAAAGTCTCCACTTTAAATGCATTAAATTTCTCCAAATTTAATGCTCTCTCATTTAATAAAACTCTTTTATTAATTTTATTCAGAATTTTGTTAATTACTTTAATTAACAAACATTCACATAAAACCCCCTACAACATTTCAATATTACATGCAGAACCAATTTCAGCAATTTCACCCAAAACAGTTTCGGTGTCTATTGAAATAATTCCAGCGCTTTCTTAATCTTTATATGAAACATATTTGCTCCTAAATGGTGTCGGTATCCCTTAAGTGTGTCACCCTACGGTTCGCGAATAATGCAGACATGATCGAGACCCCTCTCCGATAAATAATCAGCAGCGGGACCTGGAGATCCATACTGACTCCCACATATTCAACGATGACCCTTGTGATCGTGTGAACCTTTAATGTCGTAACTAAATCCCTTTGTCTCGCGATATATTACATGTCCGAGATTCGATCATTGCCATCCAAATACCTAGTTTGATCTCATTACCGACATGCACTCTTTTCCCGTTCCCGTGATATAACATTCTAGTGATCACATCACTTGCTTGCAAGCTATCTTAATGTGATATCACAGAGAGGGCCCAGAGTATATCTATCCATCATCGGGATGGACAAATCCCACTCTTGATCCATGAGCCTCAACATAACACCTTCGTAGCACTGGACCCACCTTTATAGTCACCCTGTTACGGTGTGAATTTTGATGTTATCAAGATACTCTTCCGGTGTTAGCAATTAACATGATCTCATGGTATAAGGACTAAGATTACTTCATATGATGTTATAGCAATATAAACATAATGACTCTGATCGTAATGCTATACTTCGGATGAATGTTCATCACATCATTCCACCAATGTTGTGACCTCGTTATTAACAACATCCAATGTCCATGATCAGGAAACCTTGATCATCTTGTTAATCAATGAGCTAGTTTATATGAGAGGCATTACTAGGAACTTTGTATTTTGTTTATTGAACACACATGTATTAACGTTTCCAATTAATACAATTATAGCATGCAAAATAAACATTTATCATAAACATGGAATAAGATAATAACCACTTTATTATTGCCTCTCGGGCATATTCCCTTCAGTCTCCCACTTGCACTAGAGTCAATAATCTAGTTTGTAAACTTGTATGTACAACACCTAGGTGTTGAATATACGCATTTGCTAGTGGTTAACATAATCTCTGGATCTGACAGTTTCAGGTCCGTGTGTATTTGCATGTCTTTGCGTCTCTACGCATCACTCATTCTCAAATGAGATGGCATTGTATAAATTTGGTCCTTTGGTGAGACCTTTAGTTCGTTCAGGTTAAAATATGCTGATATTATTGTCATACAATATATCTTCATAGTATTAGCCCACTTTGAACCACACCTAGTTTGATAACAAACTACATAACACAAATGCCCTCCTTTGCTGCTACTATAGCAGTCATATACTTACCCTTTTGTTGTAGTATCCGTCACAATGTTTCAACTTTGGAACTCATCCAAATCCATCATGGAACATCCTTTCCATTACATTGTGCCACCCATAGTATAAATTGAGATAAATTTTTAATTTTGTATCTTGTGACAAAACTAGTATCAATGTAACACTTTACAATGAACTCCTTTTGACTATTTGTCACTTATACATGATATATTTTTAGTTCTTCCAAAGCTCATAAGAATATCTTTACTATCGTCCAATGATCATCTTATGAATCATTCTGGTATGTGCTCATAACATTTAGAGCATAGGACATATCTGGATATATACATATCACGGTATAATCGATCAAAATCTTCATGTGATTTTACTCACCAAGTGCTGAAACACTTGAATCTTGATACAATCCTTTCCATGCAGCAAGAACCTTTCTTGTTGTTTCCATATTGAACCCTTTCAATATCTCATATATGTATGTCTGGCACAACCATATTAGTGCCTCAATCTATCCATATAGATATTGATGCCAAATATTCCGGCTTTGCCCAAGTCTTTCATTGAAATCTTATTTTAATGAAATTCTTAACTTGTGTCAATAAAAGATATATCATTTCCAATCAACAATATGTATTCTGCATAATGTATTGGAAATTTTTCCTCAGTGCTCCCACTTAATTTCTTGCAAATGCAAGCATCTTCATCATCTCCGATGAAATTAAACTCCTTTAACATTTTCACCATGGTGAAGGTTCCAACTCCGCTATGCTCACTTCAACTATTGAAGTTTGCATGCCCTTTTAGCACCCTTTGAATTAACAAAACCCTTTGGACCGTGTCATGTACACGTCCTAGGTAACCATTCTATTAGAAGAACCTTGTTTTGTTTATTCAACTACCATATACCAAATTATATGTAGTGGTTGCTACATTAATCCGTCAAGACTAAATATCGCTATGAAAGATCAAATCTTGTCATAGTCAACTCCTTGAACATTGTTGTAAACTTCTTTCCGACATGTCGACTATTTCATAGATGTTAAACATCCATGTATATTTCTTTATAGATCCAAACACGACCGATAGGCTTCACGCCTTTCCGAAGGGTCTTCCAAGTTCAGAAACTTGATTTCTCGTGTATGGATACTATCACGGATTCTATGACTTCTAGTCATTTTATGGAGTCAGGGCCCATCATCGCTTCTTTGCATGTAGTCGATTCATCATTGTCAAAACAATAACGACTTGTTTATCAAATCACACTATTTGATTCTTACCGACCCACGCGGTTCAATATGAACTCTAATCTCCAAGATCACAACCTTTGTAATCACGGGAGCCATGAGCATTGTGGTTGCCACCGGGACACTTTCCGGCGCTGTGCTACTTAGCACATATAGCTAAGGTTCAACAACCTTAGCAAAGTTCTATTGTCCTCGCACTTAACTTTTCACAAAAAATTCCTTCTCAAGAAACTTGACGTTCCAAGTAACAAACTCTTTTGTCCTTGGTGTTATGGAGAAATTCCCAACAAATGCTTTGGGATAACCTACAAAGACGTGCTTATCTGACTTTGGTTGTAAACATTTTACTTATGCATAGCATACCAAAATTTAAGAAAAGACAATTTAGGTTTTATCCCAAACCATAACTTATATGGTGCCATTTCAACGGATCACGATGGTGCTCTTTTCAGTGTAAAAGCGGTAGTCTCTAAAGCTTCAATCCTTAAAACATAATGGCAATTTTATAAATGACACCTTTGATCTTATCATGTCAAACATGGTTTGATTTCATCTCTCGAATATGCCATGCTCCTATGGTTTACCGAGAAACACAAATCATGGAACAATTCCTCAAATCATAAGTGTTTTGCTAAACATGTAACTCAAATATCTTCCTTTATGATCAAATCATAAACTCTTTATTTTCTTGTTACAATGATTTTTCACTTCATCTTGAAAGTCTTTGAACAATTTTCAAATGTTTCATACTTCTTCCTTATTAAGTAAATATATAGATATATTCACTTAAATTTCTGGAGAAAGTATATGAAGAAAAAAGATCCATCGCATATGGCTACATATAATGGACTATATACATCAATATGTATAATATCCAATAAGTTAGTCATCCGTTCCTCTTTGGCCTATGGACGGAGTTTCAATTATCTCGAGGAAAGTCTCACAAGCGTCAATTGATCAAAATCAAAGACTCCAAAAATCCATCAACATGGAGTTTCTTCATGTTTTCTTTCCAATATAATTTAAACAGTGACGTCACTTCATAAGTGATCTTTCAATCATTTGTCTTGCGACATTTTAGCAATAGTGTTTATGGATGTGATTTCTCCCACCAGACTTGTAAAAGTTCATCCATCCTTTATGGAATACAGTAATTATTTGAACCACCATTGTTCTCGTAATACCAGAACAAAATAACAATTATTAAAAAAATCTTGAAGGCTAGGTTTGACGATAACAAAAAACACAATAACACTTTATTTGTTTTCAATGAACATCATCACTTATTCTCTTGCTAGTTACTTAGGCCATTGCGGTTCATGAATTGCGTTGTCCTGTATGACACTTCATACCAACCAATTCGGTATCCAATACTGGTATCCAATATCTCAGAACCACATTGTTTAACAAGCAAGGAATACAGCCATAACATGTATATCTTCTATATACCTAAGTTGGACATCTCCAACCTTTTCTTTTCTGCCAAATATTTTATAGATTCTCTTTCAACAATTCCTTTTCTTTTAAAAGAATCTATCAACATCAATAGTGGTGTCATTCACATGACACATAGTACAAAGTGTATATAGTCAAATACTAATACTTTTGAACTTGCACTTTGAAGTGGATCACCATCATCAAATGTTTGGTGTTCTTTCAAAAATCCATTCCTTAGTAATCTATTAGTGTAGTAAACATTTTACTTACATCTTCTATTCATCCTTATCATGACAACTTTCATGATCAAGCTACTATAGCCTGTAAGGAAGAATCGCGAGTATAATGTTAGTTCCCAAAACCTTTTTGGGAGATCCGGATGCTTAGCATCTCCATCCTTCATAGATTCTCATACAATATAAGAACATGTATTTTGCTAAATTATACTCTATCATAATGCAACCAAAAACACTGTTTCAGATATCACAGTATCTTTCACACATGATGGTTTTTGAAACAATTTTCATCTCCTATATAATCTTGATATTAAAACAACTTTTGAATATCAATAATCATGGAGGCAAACATGATACTTTAGATACTAACATTGGAATTCTTACTCTTGATTGAATACTACTTATTAAACTTCATGGAGTAAATAGAGTTTGCTGAAACTTTGCAATAGGACTTATAAACTTTAAATTGACATCCAAAACAATACGATACCAGTTCGTAAAGTAAATATCCAGAATTCTATAGTTCTATTATCTCAATTAAAACTAAGCATAAGGTAGTGAACAGATGCCAATGACTACAACAAATTATGTAAATTCACTTCGATTTACTTTATGACAAATTGAGTTCGACTAATCCAAATTAGAAATGAACTCCCACTCAAAAACGACATCCCTCGTGCCTTTTTGGTGATTACATGAATCAAATCCACTACACCAAGTCTGATCATCACGTGAGTCGGTGTAGCTTCAAAGGAGAGCATCAATATGGCCATCATATCAACTATATGACTCATGCTTAACCTTTTGGTCCGTGTTCCGAGGCCATGTCTGTACATGCTAGGCTCGCCAAGTAAGAACCTTAGTACTCGCGTGTGTAAAACTGTCTTACACCTGTTGTATGAAAGCGTAGAGTCGAGTACACCCGATCATCACATGATGTATCAAAACACGATCCATAGAACGGTGCATACTTAAGGAAGAACACATTTTTATCTTGATATCTAAATGAGGGATCATCTTAAAATGCTACTAAAACGCCAAACTAGCAATATAAGATGCAAACATCTAATGTGTAAAGTGAGATGGTAGGGTCCATGCATTTGATCTCTATCATATGCATCATGGTATGATCTCTACCATTCCTTTGTGTGTAAGGCCAAGGTCTATGGAACTTACACATTAGGTGTGTTGTAAGAGTATCTATCATACATCTACTTACAACATTACCATATCATGACACTAGCCCAGCAACGATCTAAACTAGACGCCTCTAATTTATCCATTGCAAGTTTTACGTGGCTTAGGGCTTTCGGAGATAGAACCGTTCTTACCTACGAACATGAAACCACAACGAGGATAACCAAGTTATTAGCAACTCGTTGTAAATCAGATATTGACTATAGTAGGAGAGACAGACATCCGCCAGCCACTTATGCAAAACTAGTTGCATGTCAGTCGTGGAACCGGTCTCGTGTATGATGACATGTAAGGTTGGTCCGGGCCGCTTCATCCCACTATGCCACCAATATCCAAAATACATGAAAGAAGCAATAACATGATCATCATTGCCCACATATAAACATATGTGTACTACCCGTGCAAAGCACCTACGCATAGATCTGGCTTTGATACCACTGTTGGGTCCGCAGCATAGAAAACAAAAAAAAATCCTACGATGAGAACTATACGCCAAGATCTATCTACTAGATATAGAGCAACGGGTGGATATACATCCATGGAGAACTTACCGTTGAAGACAACGAGTTTTGTTAACGAGTAGGAACTCGTGGATGATGTATTCGTACGCTTGCCGATCTCAAGATCGTGATGAAGTCCAGCAGGTCCGGCTCCAGCACGTCCATCAGATCCAGCTCCAGCAAGTCCAGCACCACGAAGTCCAGCACCGCAAAGCAGCGGTGCATCCGTGATTGCACACACGTCCGGTACCCCGACAACCTCCATCCCTCGCTCCAGCAAAGCAGCGGAAGTAGCAACTCCTTTCCAGATAAAGCCACCGGGAACAGGTATCTCGCTAATCCGAGACCATGGGGGAAATAATACTAGAGGGGGGAGAGATCCTTCATGAGGAGGTGTGAGGAAGAAGGAGTGAGAGGGGGGCCTTTCATAGGAGGAGGAGAGGGTGTCCCTTCACCTCCCCCATTCATGTGGTGGTAACCCCCTCCACATTAAAATGCCCCTTCACATTCTCTTTTAAAGTCTCCACTCTAAATGCATTAAATTTCTCCAAATTTAATGCTCTCTCATTTAATAAAACTCTTTTATTAATTTTATTCAGAATTTTGTTAATTACTTTAATTAACAAACATTCACATAAAAACCCCTGCAACATTTCAATATTACATGCAGAACCAATTTCAGCAATTTCACCCGAAACAGTTTCGGTGTCTATTGAAATAATTCCAGCGCTTTCTTAATCTTTATATGAAACATATTTGCTACTAAATGGTGTCGATATCCCTTAAGTGTGTCACCCTACGGTTCGCGAATAATGCAGACATGATCGAGACCCCTCTCCGATCAATAATCAGCAGCGGGACCTGGAGATCCGTACTGACTCCCACATATTCAACGATGACCCTTGTGATCGTGTGAACCTTTAACGTTGTAACTAAATCCCTTTGTCTCGCGATATATTACATGTTCGATATTCGATCATTGGTATCCAAATATCTAGTTTGATCTCGTTACCGACATGCACTCTTTTCTTGTTCCCGTGATATAACATTTTAGTGATCACATCACTTGCTTGCAAGCTATCTTAATGTGATATCACCGAGAGGGCCCAGAGTATATCTATCCGTCATCGGGATGGACAAATCCCACTCTTGATCCATGAGCCTCAACATAACACCTTCGTAGCACTGAACCCACCTTTATAGTCACCCTGTTATGGTGTGACGTTTGATGTTATCAAGATACTCTTCCGGTGTTAGCAATTAACATGATCTCATGGTCTAAGGACTAAGATTACTTCATATGATGTTATAGCAATATAAACATAATGACTCTGATCGTAATGCTATACTTCGGATGAATGTTCATCACATCATTCCACCAATGTTGTGACCTCGTTATTAACAACATCCAATTTCCATGATCAAGAAACCTTGATCATCTTGTTAATCAACGAGCTAGTTTATATGAGAGGCATTACTAGGAACTTTGTATTTTGTTTATTGAACACACATGTATTAACATTTCTAGTTAATACAATTATAGCATGCAAAATAAACATTTATCATAAACATGGAATAAGATAATAACCACTTTATTATTGCCTCTCGGGCATATTCCCTTCAGTCACGTGATTAGATATGATTTAATCTATGTTTGCATCTTATTTGAGTGTTGGTATTAGATGCACAATGGTAGCATTTAAATAGAATGATTCCTAAATTAATACCAATGAAAGTGTTCTCCCTTAGTGTGCACCACCAAGAAAGTTCTCCGTTATGAGGCAAGCCATGACGATCGGGTGTCAAACATATCTACGTTTGCATATGGTGGGTGTAAGCCATATTGTATAGCAAATACACAAAGGTTGAGTTGGCGACCCTAGCATATGTAGATATGGCCTCGGAACATAGCGGTCGAAAGATCAAGCACGAGTCACATGGATGATGTGGTCGACCGATAATGTCCACCCTAGCACCCACATCAAAGGCCGTGACGATCGGGGATGATGTGGAGAAAAGGGGTCGTGTAATCACTAAAACTATCGTTAGGGATGATAGTTTGAGTGGGAGCTCATATGAACTCCATATTATGAACTTGGTCTAAGTCCTTTTTGCAAATATCTTGTAGATTATGGCCATCCCCTTAGTCCAGGACATATATACTCCATTAATGAACAAGGAGAAACTTAAGTTAGATGGGTCGAATTTCATCGACTACTACCAATGCCTAAGTAGGATTGTCATAGAAAACCATCTCCTCTATGTCCTTTGTGAACCCCTGGAAGATTTCCCTTGATGAATCTGACGGTGGAGAAGATACGACTTTTCGTGACCGTTGTGATTCCTTTGCCAATGTCGAACCCAAAAGTTGGGATCGTCATCATTAGAAAGTGTATATGTGATATACAAGTAATAAACGTTTCCAAGAAACGCTTATGCAGGTTACAAGTATGGGATACTTAATCTTGTTTTAGTCAAAACAGGACACTCTACGTGAGAGTTACATAATGGAACAAGGCACATGATGGCGTGGTGACGGCAAGCAAACTAGTTGATGGCCGACGACACTCCTTACCTCGAAGTTTATCATTAGGATTAGAAGATTTGAATAAAATCTCTGTAATCAAGTTTGTGAAACATATTAGTGTGTCTTGCGTATTGTGAGATGGTTATTCATATTAATAAGAAACAATTCAGTTGTTTTGTTCTTATGAATGATCTCTTTTATAATTCACATTGGGATTATGAACATGTTATTCTAGTCTTTATCAGTATGATAGAAAGACGTTTATGAGAATTTCCAAAAGATATTCAGGTTTAGATATTGAATAACACTATTGTTTAAGTCATTGTGGTTGTTGCATGTTTTTCATGTTAATGAAGATTGGGGTCTTGGATATTTGATCTAGATACTTTGCAAAATCATGCCTCGTTGGGCAGAATGACTAAAACTCCACATTCTGGTAAAACGGTAATATGCGAAGAAGTGTTGAATTTTATACATATGATGTATCGTATCTTCAACAGATAGTGGAAATCATTATTTTGGTGAACTTAGGTAAATATAAGTATTTACTTGATGAAACACAAGGTTAAAACTATTTGAATTGTTCAAAGGATTTCAAAATGAAGTGGATATAAGATTAATAAGAATTCCAAAGTCTTTGCGATTTGATACAAATGATTTCGAATTCAAGTTAATAGCAAAATTAGCATATAAGGGACTTGTGGGTTTCACATATTATGGTGATTGGACTAATCAAATAGTATTGATATGTCTAAAACATCATAATAATAGTGTATAAGATACATATGGTCCAAGTGATCTTCAAATGGTTTAACATTAGGAATTAGAGTTAGAGATTGAATTAGTAAACACTCAAAAGTATTAGGAACATCTAAAGATTCACGGAAACAACACCATATGAGATATGGCAAGCTCGAGTTTGAAGATACCTCGATAGTTCGAGATTGTTGTGAATAGTAAGTATTTGTGGTACGTTCTTAGTAAGACTATGAACACGAATTCCAAACTAATGCCTGAAGAAGACAAAGTGTGTACTGTCTCAGCAAGGTACTTCTTTTAAGAAAAGGTTCTCATAGAAGTGTTAGTGGAAAGACAAAAGTGTAAGCAAGAGTTTTTACCTTACCTCCAAATTGTCAAGAATGTAAAATAGAATATGTTTCGCAAACTAACTTTACAAATAGAGGGAAACTAGAATGATATGATCATAAAGTGTTTCAGCTAATACTTTGTGAAAGTAGGATTCAAGAACTTGTTCTGCTAGTTGTAGAATTGCATTCTTGATTCACTTGTCCTATTATTGGAATAAGACATACCTATGAACTACAAAGGAAGTTTGATGGACCTAAGTACAAGAAATGACTTAGAGTCATGAAATTCCAAATTAAGTAACATTTGAGATTATGACATAAAAGTTACTTGATCTCATTAAGTAATGCAATTTACTTAATCCTGCTCAATAAACTTCAAAGTTGAAAGGATGAAAATGAAACTTAAAAGGAAGACATAAAAGCTTATTTTGTCACAAAGTTGTTTTGACAAAAGCTTAATGTCTATTGGATTTAAATAGCAAATAAGTCCAATTTGGAGATTGGTAAAGGACTGTTCAAAATTTGCAAAGTCTTCAAGAGTATGAAGAGAAAGGTTGTAACTGGTACAACAGGCAGGTTTTGATCAATCTGGAATTGCTAAACTCTTGTAGCTGAATATTCTCGATTTGATGTAAGATCAAAGAATTTTGGATTTTCTAGAATTATCAAGAAAAGTATGCAAGTTGAGTGGGAGCTAAGAAGTTTTCCCAATAGAATATGTGGACGACATATTTGAGTGGGAGATGAGTAACATCCTAGAATATCAAATATTGATGCAATATTTGAGTGGGAGTGTGACAATATTCTTGAATATGTAATCAACATATTAGTGAATAGTGTGTTTGGTATTATAAATGATTAGATCATTAGATGGATGAAATTCAGCATATATTAAATATAGTGGATCTATGTGATTATATCCTGATGTTTAATGAACATTAAAGGTCAAAATGATTGGTGAATTCTGGAAGTGTTCAGAAGGACCTAGTTGAGATTTTGAAAAGAATTCAGAATGGATTCAAGAAAGAATTGGTTCTTACTTGAACGACTAGGAGAAGTATTTAAGTAATGACTTGGTATTTACGACAATGGTTAAAACAGGGGAAAAGGATGCACTGCGTGGACTATGCCTTGGCCATAGTTTTTCCAAGGTAAAACCCAAGTTGTTCATACTCGACATAATGTGACCCATGATATAAAGAACAAAGATGCTAGAGTGATTTCTGAATCACTGAATCAGTGTTAAGTTTGAACGCAACGAATGCGTGGCTAGACATCAAAGTGAAAGTATTGCACTTTGATTAAAATTTACATAGATATAAAAGTATTAGGACACTTCAATGTTAGAAAGTATAATTTTGGTCTAGAGAAAGTTTGACTTTCGACTAAGTGTGTTTTATAGTTATATATGACATCTTGAAAGTTCTATTGACCGATAGATCATCATTGTATAAGCTAGAAAACAAAAGTCTCACTTTATCACCAAAATGCTAAAACACATTATATGATAATGATGTGAATGTCAAAACGGTTGACATTAATGATTTGCAAAATAGGACCTTATGAATCTGGTGAAACAGATTTAGGACAGGAAGTTCTCCATGAGCAAGCATGATCAATAAACGCATATGAGATATGGTTTATGATTAGTAGCAATGCAGCTAGATTATTGTACGCTAGTGCAAGTGGGAGAGTGAAGGAGATATGCCCTAGAGGAAAATAATAAAGGGATTTATATTTTCGTAACCTCGGTTCGTTTGTTATACTCAGTTTTCCCCATCTGCTTAGTTTTTCCTCCCTTTTGCCCATCTCCTTGTACGGAACTTTCACATGGTCTAAAACTCACCGTCCGTCAGCCTTGTCGTTACGTGCTCACAAGTGGGGCCCATTCAGTAGGGTCCTGTAGTGGACCCTCGCCATTAAGTGCTGATGAGTAGGGCCGCATTCTGTCGGGTCCTGTAGTGTACCCTTGCCATTACATGCTGACAAGTAGGGCCGCGTTCAGTCGGTTCCTATAGTGGACACCTCTCTCAACATATCTAGATCAACATCAGACCCACAGCTTATCCACGTGAGCGTCGGACCCACAGCTTACCCAGGTTGGCGTTGCAAGATGGGACCCTGAGCCAGCCCCGCGCTCGTGTCGTTGCTTCCCCTTTCTTCTTCTTCTCCGGTGATGGCGGCCCTTTGTCTAGCTTCATTTTCATATAGTGAAATGTAATACCTATACGAAAATTGAACTCTTTTAAATCGCACTTAGGACATGCTAATGTTGTCCTAATAAAATCCTGATCATTTATCATTTCCATGGAGTGAAATATAATGCATAAACTTGTGTATACGAAAATTATACACCTTTTAACTCTTTGAAATCGCACTTAATACGTGATAATGTTGTGATAAGAAAATCTTGAGATTATCATTTTTATAGAGTGGAATGTAATGCACAAACTTGCATATGCGAAAATTATAAACTTTTGAACACTTTTAAATCGCACTTAATACGTGATAATGATGTGCTAACAAAATTTTGAGAGATTATTATTTTCTCGCCCATTTTTATAGAGTGGAATGTAATGCATAAACTTGCATATACGAAGTTTATACACCTTTGAACTCTTTGAAATCACACTTAATATGTGATAATGTTGTGCTAAGAAAATCTTGAGAGATTATTATTTTCATAGAGTGGAATGTAATGCACAAACTTGCATATACGAAAATTATACACCTTTGAACTCTTTGAAATCGCACTTAATACGTGATAATGTTGTGCTAAGAAAATCTTGAGAGATTATCATTTTCATATAGTGGAATGTAATGCATAAACTGGCATATAGAAAAATTATACACCTCTGGACTCTTTGAAATCGCACTTAGGACATGATAATGTTGTGCTAATAAAATCCTGATCATTTATCATTTCCATGGAGTGAAATATAATGCATAAACTTGCGTATACAAAAAATTTAAACCTTTGAACACTGTGAAATTGCACTTAATAACGAGATAATGATGTGCTAGCAAAATTTTGAGAGATTATTATTTTCTCCCCCATTTTCATAGAGTGGAATGTAATGTATAAACTTGCATATACGATAATTATACACATTTGAACTCTTTGAAATCGCACTTAATACATCATAATATTGTGCTAAGAAAATCATGAAAGATTATAATTTTCATAGAGTGGAATGTAATGCACAAATTATACACCTTTGAACACATTCCCTTCAGATTACATTCAAGTTCATTTGTTTATGGAGTTAAAGTACCGGTGGCAAACTCATTATTTTGCATGGATAGGGTGCTCCCCGACAGATATAGGGGTTACCATGTCCGCTAGATCATAGAGGATCAACGGTTGGTGGGCACGATCTACGTGACCACTGTCTCAACCAATCAGATCGTAGCAGCGAAGATGAGCACAAGTGTGAGAGATTGAGACTAAGAGAGGAGAAAACTGAGTAGAACTTAAGAACCAAGGGCAAAACTGAGTAGAACTTAAAAACCAAGGGCAAGGCTGACAAAGGGATTTAAATAGAAAATAGAAAAAGATTTAAAAATGGAAAATGCATCTTTTATACAATAAAATACATCTTGGCATACATCAAACTATTTGCAATTCAAATATACACCAGTTTGACAATTATTGCCTCATTCAGACAAACCATGTTTTGGGGAGGGATGTTTTGGTAATAGGCTTGAGTAGAAAGCCATGAACCTTCATAGATAGTTGGTGATTTGCGAAGTGGTGATTTAGGTTAGAACTTGATTTATATACATTTCTTATGGTGGCAGGTCACATAATAAGACTCCTTGGGTAGATGCCACTATGTTTTGATCTTTTTGAATTTGTTGTGCATAAAATGACTCAATTAGCTAGCTAAACCCTATTCGTTGACTCTCTGTTGACCAACTACCGAAGGGTAAAACTGAGTATATTGCACATGGCAGTTTTAGTACTCGAGGGCAAAACTAAGTACAACCAAACTATCAGTGTTACACTCGAGGGCAAAACTAAGCACAACTAAGTCGCCAGGGTTAGACACGAGGGAAAAAACATGACTCACGGTATGCGTGTGTGGTCCACGGGACGGTAGCGGACACGTGTAGTCATGTACGATGTAGTAGTGTACGCGGTTACGCGGTGCATGGTGGTGCAACGAAATGTCGCTTCCCTTCTCATTTAATAGAGGCCTCCTCGCTCTCACTCATCACTCACTCACTCAACCGTCTCCACTGTCCCACCACCTTCTACAAACCCCCAAGAAAACCCCAACCACGCTGGCAATGGAGAAGAACAGCACGGTGGCCATCGGCGCCTCCAAGGCCGCCGGCAAGGAGGCCCCCTTCCAGGCATTGAAGGCAACCGTTTTCCCCGTCCCCGCATCCACCGTAGCCGCCGGCAAGGAGGCCCCTGCCTGTCTCGGGCAGATCCCACTCGGCTGGGACCCCTACGAGGAGGTTGATTACATAAGGCCGGAGAACCCCTACGACACCAGCATCGCCAACCCATGGTCGGGGTAACCAGGGTTTTCTCTCCTTCCCTTGTTCTTCCCCTGTTCCCATCGTTGGATGCTAGATTGTATATTATTAGGGTTCAGTTGTTCATATTTTTACAGTAGTTAATCCTCTTGTGTTAGATCTCGTATTTCGATGAATCCCCATGTTCGTATTTGAACCCCCTTGTTCATAGTTGGGATCAGTATTCGATTTGGTTTGAGATTTGGGGAATAATCAGGGGATCTCAATCGGTTAATTTATGCAAATAATCAATCCTGATAATCAAAGTATCTCAATCATGTCCTTATTGCACTCTATTGTTTTTCCAACAGGATGATAGCAGCGACGTCTGCAGCAACGACGAGTCCAAGGACACCAAGACTTGTCATGTGTTGAGGAGGCTGAAGTCTGGCTAGTACAAGAACTTCTTCGCCGACAACGCCTACAGGTGACCCTTCTGCACCACCAGGAGGCTCCACGCCACCGACTTCAACTCCCTCGTGAAGCATGCCGATGACGTGAGGACCTGTGGCGAACCCGTGAACGTCCACGGCTTTAGAGCCAAGCACCAGGTGCTTGGCCTTCACCTCCGCAACCTCCAGAACGTGGCTATCAAGGAGGGTCGCATGCCCCCGATGAAGCCCAAGGCGCCCAAGGTAGAGGGACTGGGCAGCAAGAAGTGGGGGAGGCGCCAGAGGGAGAAGGCGAAGGCCATGAGGGGCCACTGATATTGTGCTACTGCTGCTGCTGTAAATCAACTTATTTTGTCTTTTCTGTGTTGAACTTGGCTGCTGCTGCTGCTGAGCAGCCTAATTGTCGAACCTCGTTAAGTACCATACTATATAACCTATATTAGATGCTTTATCTACATCTACTTTGTTTACTGAATTTATTTATGGTGCTGGTTAGATTTGCTGCTCTAGATATGCTACCAAATTGGGGAAAACGAGGGTCAAAAGGAACAATGAATGAAGAGAGAAGCTGCTCTAGATTCGCTACCTTTTTGGGCAAAAAACACAACTGCTAGCAAAAGAGAGGGGAGAAGGCGCTCTTAAAAAGGTCAATCATAAAAATAACAAAAAATAAAACTTCCAATTTAGGCGACAGGGCACACGTAACCACCAAACGCGCCCCACATGGTCCCACACCACGTCCCCCATAATCAGCGAGAGATGGATGGCTGGTCTGCTATGTATCCTGGCCCCACCTGTCAGAAGGTAAGGGTCGACGCGATGTAACGTAATGCTCAACGCACGACCTGCCCCAATGCGGTCCCACCGGTCAGCTTGTAATGGTCAAGCCTTTGACCTGACGGCATCCCCTGTCCACAGCGCCTGTGAGGGTTTCAGAATAGAGGGAGGGGAAAGTGAGGAAACACTAAGTGGCTGGGGAAACTGAGTACAACTAACAAACCGAGGGCATGAAAGGGTATTATTGTCATATCTCATTAGTTCATAACAGTTTTATATCATGATATAACCATATCAAGCGGAAACATTGATACATGTGTGGTATACTAACAAACCCAGGTCCCTAGTAGCCGCTATTCAACTAGTTCATTGGGCAGACGATGATCAAGGTTTCCTGATCATGGGCTAAACAAAAGTCACTAACAATGAAGTTATATCATCTAGAATGATGTGATGGACCATTTCCCACCAATGATTGTTGCAACACGATCATGTCACTTCTGCAATTGTCAAATAAACATATCATATCAATCACTATTACCAGAGGATGCTTGGACTATATCAACCATCATCTCGTGACTGGGTGATCATAAAGGTACACGTTGGGTATTCGAAGGAGCATGTAGAGGCAATATGCTTCAATATTGGGAATTGTTCTCCTGTGTGATGGGAAGATACAACTGTGCCCACTCGGTGAATTGCATCCATGTTGCGCAACACATGACTAGGTCATGGGGATGGTATTTCGCAGGAACGAGTGAAATAGTACTTGTTGGAAACGAGATTGAGCAAGGTATCATGATACTGATGATCAAATCTCGAAAAAGTCTTATATCAAGAACAAGGGAATTGGATATATCGTTTCAGGTTCGACACGATGGAGATTCGTGGAGTGCATAGGGGTCACATGGGCATCCCGATCCCTCTGTTGATCATTGATATGGATCATGTCTATAGCATTCCTGAACCATAGGGAAACACGCTTAAGGGTAATACAACGCTTGGAGATCCTCTTGAGAGATGGAATCACAGAAGAGAGAGAAATCGGAATTGTTCGAGAGAGATCCGAAGTAGTTAGGAGAAAGAAGGAAAGGAAAAGGCTGAAAGGTGTTTCGGATAAATGGCAATTTAAATTATGCATTTATTATATGTTAATTATGAATTAACTTATATTAAATAAATATTTAAATTCAAATTTATAAAGTGACTATCTCATTAGGCCAAGATCCTAGAGGAAATTACCCTAGGAGAAAGCCACAGGAAAAGGCAGACAATTGGTAAAATAGTCACAATTGGGCGATTTGGCCCGCAGGCGGCAGATGCTAACTTCTGCTCAGGGCGGAAGGCTGATGGGTGCAGCGGCTCACGCTGGCGGCCCACGGAAGCTAACCGGCCCAGCCGGGTAGCGGTGAGGGCAGGAGCTCGGACTAGGGTGCAGGGGCAAGGTGGGCCGTGGTGCAGCTCATCTGGCCGCTGCTCTCAGTCGGCTCGACCAGCCTCCGACACCAGCGGGCCAGCCTAGGCGGGACGATCTACACGTACGAGAAGCAAGGTGGGCGCGCGAGTGGGCCGCGGCCAAGGCCCACCCCGGCCGAAGCTTCTCCGGGACGCCGTGTTGCTTTGTTATTCCTATTGTCTGCTAGCTAGGCTGCCCCATTGGCCCAGCCAGATGTGGCATTATTTTCTGCCCCTTTTCTTTATGAAAAGTCCCACATGGCTCACCTAAGTGGGAGGGCACACCTCCATTAGAGCATCTCTAGTGGTAACCGTAAAAGGGGTCCAAACTGAACTTTTCCGGTGACATATGGGCCACGCTCGGTTTTTGGCGCAGATTAGAGCCCGTAAACCTCACCTGGCCCGTAAATGTTTTTCGGTGGCCCGTTAAATGCATGCTGCGACCATTACATCTAGAGGTCGGGGAGGGTGGCCTGAGCAAAACCCTATCCCTCTCCACCACACACCCTCTCCCTCTCCGTCGCTGCCGACAACCTCTCCAGCGATCAAATCCAGCTCGCCACCGCCACCATTCCTTATGCCATCGCCACCAAACGCTCCGCCTCGCCACCATGTGTCCCAAGAGTTCATCAAGGAAGCGCCGCATTGGCTCGCACGGCTAGCTCCTGAAGACCGAGGAGGAGCTTGCCCACAGCTGCTCCGTCGGCGCCAAGAAGCGTGCCGCGCTCTGGTGGGTGCATTCGACGCACATGCTAGAGTTGCTCCTCTCCTATGCCCCCGCATGGTATAAGGGAACCATGTCAGAGGCGGGCTCATTGCGGCCACGCCCACCGTCTCTGTCGAGCTCAAGCTCCTCCGGGTATCATGATAACGTGACGCCCGGACAGAGCGATGGCTTCGAAGAGAGCGATGGCGAGACGGTGATCCCGCGTGACTTTGTTGACTCCATGAGGCGGAGCAGCACGCGGTGGCGCGCCTTCACCGCCGCTCGAAGCGCTTGCACCTACACGCCATCGCCAAGGAGGAGTGCGAGCTCGTGGACATGCTCCGCCTCATCGAGCGCCAGCAGGCGGAGGAGCGCGAGGTGGAACGCCTCCGGTGCCAGCAGGCGGAGAAGGCCAAGGAGGCAGAGGAGACCCCGGTGATCGACGTCGACTGGAGCGGAGGTGCCGTCTCCACCACCATCCGGCGACGCGCAAGGCTCAGGAGGCGCATTTTGTGTAGAATGTATATGATGTCTGCCTTTTGTTGCTTTTGTTTAGAATTAGTATGTAAATTATGCTCGTCTCTGAACTGAAATCAAAATGAAATCCGTGGTGTTCATCCTCTAAATTGTGTTGTGAAGGTTGTTCATCCTCTATTCGCAAGTTCAAATTATTCAATTTAAGTTTTATGGGCACTGCTCGGTGCCGCTATCAACACCCGGATTTTTAATCCTAGATGCCTGTTATGTCATTCATCACAATCCCAGGATTACCATTTTTGCGAGACATAACAGATTGGATATCACAATACATCATCCATTACAAACCATACATAAGGTCTTACACAAATAAGGATCTCATGATCCAGTCTTAATACAACAAGCAGCGGAATAAATAATAAGCGTAGCGGTGGGTCCATCTTAAGGGGCACAGGCAATGTTGACGAAGGCAGATAGTCCTAGTTATCATAGTCGTCCTGCTAGCCATCATCTTGGTAGTCTCCTTCATAGTCTGGCCATGAGAATATCCAGGGACAAAAGCCATGAGTACTCTTTAAGTACTCGCAAACTACCACTAACAAGTAGTATAGTTCTAAGTTAAAGTGTTAACTCTAAGTTTAACTATAAAGTTAAGTTTGAAACCTAAGCTGAGTTCAGAAGCAAAGAAAGATAAAATAAAGTTCTAGAATCACTTAAGTTGGGAAGCTAGTGTCATAAACACAACCCTGTTGTGGTCAAGTCACTATTCATCATTCATTTCATAAGTTATTTTGAAAACATCTGACAACGAAACAGTATGGCCATTCCAACTGTCCATAACCGCGGATGCGGCTATTCGAATAGTTTGACACTCTGCAGAGGTGGTACACTTTCACCATAAGATTCGATACATCTGTCAGGGATAACCCTGAATCATCATACTTAGTATGCAGATAATCAAACATAACCTTTCCTTTACACACCCTAGTATAAGCACCTCTCCTATGAGCATGGCCTCCCAACCATGACCATCTGTCATCTTGGGCACTGCATAGGTGGACAACATTGAGAGGTAGCCTCAGCTCAAACCTCTCCCGCGAGGGAAATAATACTAATGCATATAAACTTCTGGCTAAGCCTTACCCAATTCAGGTATTGTGGTTGTACGGTAAATTTGGAATGGTATCGCATCCGAATCCAACCATCAGTTTTATAAAAGGGTTAAGGCTCATGCCTCAATATTTTCATCATCATAAATCATTTGTGTTTCTCAACACATGTCAAAACATCTCAATAGAATGACTCATCATTCCAAGGTTTTCATAATTCATTTTCACCAAGTATTCCCACCTAAAGTGACTCAAGTTTTTTATCTACTCTAAACTACTAAGTTAAGAGTGTTCACTAAGGTGGAAAGATGGAATCAATCTCATGCCATAGAATGACATCTAAAGTTATCTATAGGTCAAGTTTTATACTCTTTATGCTACCTTCATAACAAGTAAAGAACTTTGGGTAAAGTAAAGGAAGTAAAGCTTGGAAAATAATACTTGGGGTAAAATAATAGTCAAAGTGGTATAACCAAAGCATGCCTAAAGCATCTTTGCCTGGGTTATCTAGATTGCAAGGGTTCGCTTGCATTTGTAATGGTGGCTTGCTAGGTATAATACTTGCAAGTGTTAGATTGCCTTGGTTGGTGCAGTGGTTGAAGTGTTCTTCCTCTTCTTCTTGGTAGAACTCCTCCTCCTCGAAAGCTTGGTCGGTACTATCGTCTATAAATACATACGGAGTACACAATCACCAAACAATACTTAACTAGTCTAATTAGCACTCTAAGGCACACATTTGATGATCTATTATCATCACAAGCATCACAAGTTTTATTAACTAGTTTCATTCTTTTTATTTTAGAAAAGTAATTTCTACTCATTGAAAAATAACTAATATTTAATATTCACCACTTAAAATATGGGATCATGTGGACACATGTCATCACCACATATTCTAACATGTGGGAATGTGATTTAAGGGTTGGATCATAATTACTTTGGTTTAAGTTCATTATTTAATGATTTAAAGTGACTAGAAATGCCTATATAGCATTATTTTGGTACTAGTCCAAAGTCACTGCATGTAAACCCTAATATTATTACATATTCCGATAGGTATGGTTAAATGTGATTTTTGAGAGTTGGAATCAACTCAAAGGCTATCATGGTTGATTTTTGAAAAATGTTTGAATGTGCAAAAGCTTCTGTATTATTATTTTTACTAGGAGAGATCTATAACTCTAATTGAATTAATTCCAACGGGTTTGGGTAGATCTTTTCAGTAGCTTTCTAACAAAATTGGAACCACTCCATTTGTATTTGTAAATCTCTCTGAATTGATTTTTAAACTAGGGGACGGAACTAAGTTCAAACTAAAATAGAAAAATCCTAATTTGAATTAAATGGGTCGCGCGGGAAAGCTAACGGGTCGGCCTAGTGGCACTCCGCGGCGCGGGGCACAGCTGACAGGGGGTCCACCGGTCAGAGGCTCTTTACACGCGAAGTGGTATGTCGCGATGTGGGCCGTTAGATTAGAACTAGGATTTACGGCTGGGGCTCGTCGTCGACGACGGACAGGTCGCCGGCGAGGTTTAACCCTAGCGGCTCGGTGGGGGTGCTCATGGGGTGTACTAGGGCTCCAACGACGATGGCGATGGGGGCAAACGAACTGGTGGACGACGGCGAGCTCAGGGGTGGTCGAGGCAGCTCCGGGGGTGGAAAAAATCGACATCGCCTTCTCCTCCTCTACAGCGGGCTCCTCCGGCCAAATTCCGGAGAACCAGTGCTCGTGCTGCTTCAGCTAGAGGTGGGGAAGGACCAGTGAGGTGTGGGAAGTAGAATGGTGTGAGTGGTTTGTGCTGGGGTGGCCTCTATTTATAGCTCGATGAAGCGACCGAGAGTGATGGGCGGGTGACTCCGGCAAGGGCTACACAGCGTGCTAGCAGCGTGGCTCGAGGTAGGGGACGGTGGCCTGCCTCCTGGCGGTGCGCTATGGCTTAAATGCGAGGCTAGGGGCAGTGGTAAGTGGTCGGGCGGTGCTCACGCTCTGAGCGGCAGAGGCAGCGGTCTTCACGGCGTGCGGTGGCTATGGTGCAAATGGCGGCGAACGGGCATGTCCGGGCGGTTCCCTGGGTCGTGGCAAAGCGGTGAGCGCGGGTTGTGGTCGAGGGGTGGCGTGTGCACGCTTGTCGGGCACAGCGCTCTGGCGCGTGCTCGGCATGGCACAGACACTCTGGGTGCGGTGCTCTGCGGGTGGTCCATGGCTCGGCCTTGCTCGGGGAGGGGACAGAGGGTGGTGGTGCGGTCTGGGCTAGCTCCTAGACATGGCGAGAGAGAGAGAGGGGCGGTCTACTGCAGCGTTGGCAAGTTAGGCCGGCGAGCATGTCCTCGGGGTGGCATGGCATTGCTGCTAGGGGGTAGGGGATGCGGTGTTTATGGCCTGGTTGGATCAAGTGGAGACAGAGGGAGTGATTTGAGGTAAAATGGGTGGAAAAACCCTATAGAAAACAGTGAGCTAATACTAGGTGTAATTCCTGCCTGCCAAGTGTTTGTGGAAATGGCCGCAAGAAAAATAGTTTTGAATTTTGAAAAGATTTTTGGTGGGTGTGTTAGTCATAAGCTTGAGACTCTGTGGTTGCTTGGGTTTTGAAAATGAAACTCATTTGAGTGGTTTTTGAAATAGGGTGATCTTAATACCTACACTAGATTCAATTTTCAAATGTCATTTAAATTAGTTTTTGAAAGTTTTTGGCAGATCACAAAGTGGGCCTTGGTACATCATTATGTTTACTAGCAAGGGGTGCAAAGATCCACATTTTTTCTATTAGGTTTTGAGTCCTAGGAATAGCCAAAGTAGGCATGTTGATTAAAATGGCACAAATGACCATTCTCTTCTTTTATTCATTTTGATTTTTTTTCTTTGGGATTTGATTGGGACTGATCTAGATGATGTTTATTTCACCTAAGAATCAGTTTACAAGCAATGGATCACTTAATCATGGCAATTCAAAACAACTCCTATTTTAAATGCACACACATATGAATGCTTTGATAATTTTAAATAGAAAAGTTTTTGTTAACCCTAATTTTGATAATTTGGATCTTAATAACCTTGGATTAAAGTTTTGGGATGTTACAAACCTTCATCCCTTTAACAAAATCTCGTCCCGAGATTTACAAAGAAAACTAGGAACTAAAGAGATCTGGCAACTCTGTCCTAATGTAATCTTCTCGCTCCCAAGTGGCTTCGTCTTCGCTATGGTTGCTCCATTGAATATTGAGAAATTTGATACTCCTGGTCCTGGTGGTTCTGTAAGATTATTCTAGGATACGGATGGGCACTTCACGATATGTCAGGTCATTGTTGATCTCCACAGCTCTATGATCGATGTTCTTGAAAAAATCAGTCTTCTCTGGCACTTCCAGGCATTTGCGAAGTAACGAGATATGGAACACATTGTGGATGGCTGACATCTCTTCAGGTAGTTCCAGTTGATACGATACTTCTCCTCGACGGTTCAGAATCTTGAATGGTCTGATATATCTAGGGGCTAACTTTCCTTTCAGACTAAAGCGTTGTGTTCCCTTCAATGGTGAAACCTTGAGATATACAAAATCTCCGACATTGAAAGTCAGGTCTCTCCTTCTCTTGTCAGCATAACTCTTCTGTTTGGATTGGGCGGTCTTGAGATGCTCACGGACTTTGTGAACCTTTTCTTCGGCTTCTCGAAGAATGTCGGGTCCAAAGATATGACTCTCTCCTACTTGCGACCAATCCAAAGGGGTACGGCACTTTCTTCCGTATAGGAATTCAAATGGTGCCATTTGCAAACTAGCTTGATAACTGTTGTTATATGAGAATTCTACGAACGGCAGGCAGTCTTCCCATTTTGATCCGTATTCCATAACACAAGCTCTTAACATATCCTCTAGGATTTGGTTGACTCTCTCAGTCTGTCCATCAGTTTGTGGGTGATAAGCGGTGCTGAAGTTCAACTTGGTTCCCAATCCTTCCTGGACTCTCTGCCAGAATCTCGAGGTAAACTGGGTTCCTCGATCTGATACTATGGTCTTGGGGGTTCCATGCAGACTAACAATCCTAGCAATATACAGTTCTGCTAGCTTCGAACACCGGTAGGTTGTCTTGACAGGTATAAAGTGAGCTACCTTGGACAGTCTATCTATGATGAGCCAGATTGAGTCATTTCCCCTACTGGAAGTAGGCAAACTGGTGATAAAGTCCATTCCGACGGAATCCCATTTCCATTCCGGAATCTGCAATGGTTGCAACAGTCCTACGAGTCTCTGATGCTCTGCTTTGACTCTTTGACAGATATCACACTTGGTGATGTAGCTTCCGATTTCTCTCTTCATCTTGTGCCACCCAATTTTCTCTTTCAAATCTTGATACATCTTCGTTCCTCCGGGGTGGATAGAATAAAGAGTATCATGAGCTTCCTGCATGATAACTTTCTTCAGCGCCGAATCTGCTGGCACACAGATACGTCCTTTGTACCACAGAACTCCTTCTTCATCTTCAGTGAATCCAGGTACCTTTCCTGTACCAATACGACGTTTGATTCTGTCGATACTTTCATTCCCTTTCTGAGCTTCCTTGATTTGGCTAATCAAAGTGGGTTGAAGTTCAATGCTAGCTAAGAATCCTTTGCTAACTAATTCAGTTCTGAACTGCTCCAACCCTCATACAAGTTTGGCTGCTTCTCCTTGATCATGGTGTTTAGCCTGCAAGGCAATCTGCTAAGAGCATCCGCTACCACATTGGCTTTGCCGGGGTGATAGTGAATGTCAAGGTCATAATCCTTGATTAACTCTATCCATCTCCTTTGCCTCATATTCAGCTCCTTCTGAGTGAAAATATACTTTAAGCTCTTATGATCTGAGTAAATCTCACAGCGATTACCCATCAGATAATGACGCCATGTCTTCAATGCCAAAACTACGACTGCTAATTCAAGATCATGGGTTGGATAGTTCTGCTCATGCTGCTTCAGTTGTTGGGACAAAGAAGCGATGACTTTACCTTCTTGCATCAACACACATCCGAGACCAATCTTGGATGCATCACAATACACATCAAATGGCTTCTTGATGTCTGGCATGATCAGTATTGGGGTTGATATCAATCTCTTCTACAGTTCTTGAAAACTGGCTTCACATTTGTCGGTCCATTCAAACTTCTTGTCCTTCTTCAATAATTGGGTCATGGGTTTGGCAATGCTCGAGAATCCTTATACGAACTTGCGGTAGTATCCCGCTAATCCGAGAAATGCACGGACTTGGGTTTGAGTGGTTGGGGCTTCCCATTCTTCGACATCTTTGATCTTGGCGGGATCAATAGAGACTCCTCCGGTGGACACAATATGTCCTAGGAATCCTACTTATTCAGCCAAAACTCACACTTGTTGAACTTGGCATATAACCAATCCTCTCTCAGGGTTTCTAGGATGATCCTCAGATGTTGCTCATGCTCTCCTTCTAACTTGGAGTAGATAAGGATATCGTCGATAAACACAACTACAAACTTATCTAGGAAATTCATAAAGATCTTATTCATGAGATTCATGAAATAAGTAGGGGCATTTGTTAATCCAAAAGACATAACCGTATACTCGTATAAACCATAGCGAGTAGTAAAGGCGGTCTTCGGAATATCCGTTGCACGAATCTTAAGTTGGTGATAACCAGTCCTATTGAGAATACCTGGGCTCTAGTCAACTGATCAAATAGATCCTCTATCTTTGGCAAGGGGTACTTGTTCTTGATGGTGACATCATTCAACTTTCTGTAATCTGTGCACAAACGATTGCCTCCATCTTTCTTGTCGACGAATAACACTAGTGATCTCCATGGCGATGCACTTGGTTGAATCAAGCCTTTTGCTAACATGGCATCCAACTGCTTCTTCAGTTCCACTAACTCTGAGGGGTTCATGCTATAGGGTCTCTGGGCTATGGGTCCGGTTCCGAGGATTAGTTCGATAATGAACTCAATATCCCTATCCGGGAGCATACCTAGCAATTCATCTGGAAATACGTCGGGGTATTCACAGACTACTCTAACCTAGTCTATGGTGGTTAGGGCTAGACTCTTGTTGCACTTGAATTGGCGGGGTAAGGTTTCAGATATATGCTCTACTGTGACTCCAGAGCTACTGGGCATGGTGATGGCTTTCTTAGCACAGTCTATCATTCCTTTATGCCTTGACATCCAGTCCATACCTAGTACTACTTCCAATCCTTTGGTTCCAAGTACAATTAGGTTGGCATAAAAATCTATCGCATGTATTCTGATAGGCACATCTTTGCAAATTTTTCTAGCTTTGGTGGTTGAACCGGGGATTTGAACTATCATGACATGCTTCAAGTTGGTTGGGTGAATCTTACTAGTGCATGCAAATTCTTCGGTGACAAATGAATGTGATGCTCCCGAATCAAACAACACTCTTGCTAAAACTGAGTTGACAGAAAACATACCCAGCACTACATCTGGCGCTTCCTGGGCTTCTTCGGCGTTCATGTGGAAGAGACGACCGTTGTGGTTGTGAGGGTTCCCTAGGCAACCCTTCTCCCTGGTTGAACACGACGTTGTTGTTGAGCTGGGGCATTCACATTGGCAGTGGCCGCATTCTTCTTGGGACACTCATTGGAATAGTGACCCTTCACTCCACACTCGAAACAGGTGATCTGGGATTTGTCTTTTGCTGTGATAGGCACAGCATTGCTGCTAGTTATGGGTGCAGTGTTGTTGTTGTTGTTGTTGTTCTTGGGAGGTGCACGATTGAAATTGTTAGCATTGCCGGAGTTGTGATTGTTTCCTCTGGACTTCACATTGCCTCCGCTACGGTTGGGGTAGCTTGGGCGAGACATTGGTGATCGATTGTTCCTTGGTGCATATCTTGGTGAGGGGTTGGGACGGTACTTCGGGTGACTGCTGGATCCAGATTGCTGCATCATACGACATTTGCGGTTGCCGTTTGACTGGTTAATCTTCCCTTCCATCTGAATGGCCGAGTCGACTAGCTCTTCGAGATCCTGGAAACGGATGTTGATGAGGACAGTCTGCATCTCATCATGTAGTCCGTTCAAGAATCTCTCCTTCTTCTTGGCCTTCGTGTTGATCTCATCAGGTGCATATCTTGCAAGCGACAGGAATCTATCACGGTATTCCACCACAGTCATTCTGCCTTGCTTCAAGTCTCTAAATTCATCCCTCATTCTGGTGACTAGACCTTGTGGCACGTGGGTGCGGTTGAACTTGATTTTGAAGGCTTCCCATGTCATCACTTGACCATGGTTCATGTTACGGATACTAGTCCACCAAGCTCTTGCATCTCCCGCCAGGTAATGGGTGGCAAAGAGAACTTTCTCGTTGTCGTTAACTCCTGTAACTTCTAAGTTGTTTTCCATTGTCTGTAACCAGTCATCAGCATCTAGTGGGTTCTCAGCTTGGTTGAAGATTGGGGGATTGGTATTCTTAAAGTTTTTGAGTTTGGATCCATGGAGATCCTGATTTCCATGCCCTTGGTTGTTGAGAGCCATCTGGGCGATCTGTTGCAGGGTTGCTAATTAGCTTGGTGTTCTGCCCTGCTTACTTCTCTGTCTGTGATGAGATTCTGCAAGATCTGCAGCATTGGGTCTTGCGACGAGCTGCTCCCTCCTTGGTTTCCACGAGTCATCTGAAGATTGAGGTAGATAAAGGGGTAAGAGGGAAAGTTCTAAGGTTTCATGGTTTTGGTTTCAAGCTAAAACTTTGATTTTGACTCAGGTTTTTGCAACTAACTTCATTTCATTCATGCAAACAAGCACACGATACAAACACACACCACAACCACAAAAGAAAACAGATGGTTTGAAGAACCATTCTGCAAGCTACGATACAGTGGGACCGATACATCTCATGCTACGACAGTGCTCTAGTGCATCTACTCATTATCGATGAAGTCGGAGTCCTCATCGTCGGTGTAGAAGTCCACTGCATCCTCCTCCAGAAAGTCATCATCATTGCTGAGGTAAGAATGCATGTCTCCCTAGATGTCTTCACCCTCCTCTTCTTCCTCCTTTGCTGCAAGATGAGCTTCCTGCTCCTTGACGGTCTTCTCGAGGTCGGCCACCTTCTTGCAAAGACGGGCGATGGTGCGATCCTTCTTCTCGCACTGGAGGCGAAGAGACTGACGATCCTTGACTAGCAGTGAGAAAGTCTGGGCCTTCTGGTCGGCAATGGCACAGTTGTGGTTGGCAAACTCCCTACCATTGTCCAACTCCTTCTGACAATCGTACAGTAGGAAGTCAAGGTTCTCCACTTGACGCTTCAGCTCCGGATGACTTGGCATCTCCATCGGCATTCCCATGAAGTCACGTCTTGCATAGTGAGCAAAACGGGTTCCTTGGATTTGGTTGACCATAAGGGCACATAGACGTGCGAGAGCTTCATGCATTTCCCTGGCTAATCCATCTAGCCAGTTGTTCTCTCTCACGGAGAACTGGATTCTCCTGGATGTTGGTGCTTCTATGCTTCCTCTAAGATCAGCGGTGACTAGCCACTGTAAATCTCCTCCTGGGGGTCCTGGAAGTTGAGCTCCAAGAAACTCCGGATGTGGGCGTCCCAGTAACTCCGACAGTGAATCCAGGTCCCTCTCGAAGATCAGTTGACCTCTGTTTCCCAACTGGTAGAACTTGCTAAACTGAGTCTCCATCTACAAGAATTAAGGATGAGGAAATTAGTGAAGTGATCCAGTGTGTCAAATTTGAAGTAGTAATGGAAGAATTTTTGAGGAACATGAATTTTTGAGAAAGAATGAATTCCCAAGGATAAGAGAGGAAATAGTTTTTCATAAATACTCACTTTGGTTTTGAAACTAAGTTTTTGTTTGGACGTCCATTCTAACTAGGGTCTCCTATGGTCAGGATGGCTCTGATACCAACTTGTCAACACCCAGATTTTTAATCCCAGATGCCTGTTATGTCATTCATCACAATCCCGGGATTACCATTTTTGCGAGACATAACAGATTGGATATCACAATACATCATCCATTACAAACCATACATAAGGTCTTACACAAATAAGGATCTCAGATCCAGTCTTAATACAACAAGCAGCGGAATAAATAATAAGTGTAGCGGTGGGGTCCATCTTTAGGGGCACAGGCAATGCTGACGAAGGCAGATAGTCCTAGTTATCATAGTCGTCCTGTTGTCCATCATCTTGGTAGTCTCCTTCATAGTCTAGCCATGAGAATACCCAAGGACAAAAGCCATGAGTACTCTTTAAGTACTCGCAAACTACAACTAACAAGTAGTATAGTTCTAAGTTAAAGTGTTAACTCTAATTTTAACTATAAAGTTAAGTTTGAAACCTAAGCTGAGTTCAGAAGCAAAGAAAGATAAAATAAAGTTCTAGAATCACTTAAGTTGGGAAGCTAGTGTCATAAACACAACCCTGTTGTGGTCAAGTCAAGATTCATCATTCATTTCATAAGTTATTTTGAAAACATCTGACAACGAAACAGTATGGCCATTCCAACTGTCCATAACCGCGGACGCGGCTATTCGAATAGTTTGACACTCTGCAGAGGTGGTACACTTTCACCATAAGATTCGATACATCTGTCAGGGATAACCCTGAATCATCATACTTAGTATGCAGATAATCAAACATAACCTTTCCTTTACACACCCTAGTATAAGCACCTCTCCTATGAGCATGGCCTCCCAACCATGACCATCTGTCATCTTGGGCACTGCATAGGTGGACAACATTGAGAGGTAGCCTCAGCTCAAACCTCTCCCGTGAGGGAAATAATACTAATGCATATAAACTTCTGGCTAAGCCTTACCCAATTCAGGTATTGTGGTTGTACGGTAAATTTGGAATGGTATCGCATCCGAATCCAACCCTCGGTTTTATAAAAGGGTTAAGGCTCATGCCTCAATATTTTCATCATCATAAACCATTTGTGTTTCTCAACACATGTCAAAACATATCAATAGAATGACTCATCATTCCAAGGTTTTCATAATTCATTTTCACCAAGTATTCCCACCTAAAGTGACTCAAGTTTTTTATCTACTCTAAACTACTAAGTTAAAGGAAGTAAAGCTGGAAAGATGGAATCAATCTCATGCCATAGAATGACATCTAAAGTTATCTATAGGTCAAGTTTTATACTCTTTATGCTACCTTCATAACAAGTAAAGAACTTTGGGTAAAGTAAAGGAAGTAAAGCTTGGAAAATAATACTTGGGGTAAAATAATAGTCAAAGTGGTATAACCAAAGCATGCCTAAAGCATCTTTGCTTGGGTTATCTGGATTGCAAGGGTTAGCTTGCATTGCTAATGGTGGCTTGTTAGGTATAATACTTGCAAGTGTTAGATTGCCTTGGTTGGTGTAGTGGTTGAAGTTTTCTTCCTCTTCTTCTTGGTAGAACTCCTCCTCCTCGAAAGCTTGGTCGGTACTACCGTCTATAAATACATACGGAGTACACAATCACCAAACAATACTTAACTAGTCTAATTATCACTCTAAGGCACACATTTCATGATCTATTATCATCACAAGCATCACAAGTTTTATTAACTAGTTTCATTCTTTTTATTTTAGAAAAGTAATTTCTACTCATTGAAAAATAACTAATATTTAATATTCACCACTTAAAATATGGGATCATGTGGACACATGTCATCACCACATATTCTAACATGTGGGAATGTGATTTAAGGGTTGGATCATAATTACTTTGGTTTAAGTTCATTATTTAATGATTTAAAGTGACTAGAAATGCCTATATAGCATTATTTTGGTACTAGTCCAAAGTCACTACATGTAAACCCTAATATTATTACATATTAATATAGGTATGGTTAAATGCGATTTTTGAGATTTGGAATCAACTCAAAAGCTATCATGGTTGATTTTTGAAAAATGTTTGAATGTGCAAAAGCTTCTGTATTATTATTTTTACTAGGAGAGATCTATAACTCTAATTGAATTAATTCCAACGGGCTTGGGTAGATCTTTTAAGTAGCTTTCTAAAAAAATTGGAATCACTCCATTTGTATTTGTAAATCTCTCTGAATTGATTTTCAAACTAGGGGACGGAACTAAGTTCAAACTAAAATAGAAAAATCCTAATTTGAATTAAATGGGTCGCGCGGGAAAGCTAACAGGTCGGCCTAGTGGCACTCCGCGGCGCGGGGCACAGCTGACAGGGGGTCCACCGGTCAGAGGCTCTTTACACGCGAAGCGGTACGTCGCGATGTGGGTTGTTAGATTAGAACTAGGATTTACGGCTGGGGCTCGTCATCGACGACAGACAGGTCGCCGGCGAGGTTTAACCCTAGCGGCTCGGCGGGGGTGCTCAGGGGGTGTACCAGGGCTCCAACAACGACGGCGATGGGGGTAAACGAACTGGTGGACGACGGCGAGCTCAGGGGTGGTCGAGGCAGCTCTGGGGGTGGATGAAATCGACGTCGCCTTCTCCTCCTCTACAGCGGGCTCCTCCGGCCAAATTCCGGCGAACCAGTGCTCGCGCTGCTCCGGCTAGAGGTGGGGAAGGACCAGTGAGGTGAGGGGAGTAGAATGGTGTGAGTGGTTTGTGCTGGGGTGGCCTCTATTTATAGCTCGACGAAGCGACCGAGAGTGATGAGCGGGCGACTCCGGCGAGGGCAGCATAGCGTGCTAGCGGCGTGGCTCGAGGTAGGGGACGGTGGCCTGCCTCCTAGCAGTGCGCTATGGCTTAAATGCGAGGCTAGGGGCGGTGGTAAGTAGTCGGGCGGTGCTCACGATCTGAGCGACTGAGCGGCGGTCTTCACGGCGTGCGGTGGCTCTGGTGCAAATGGCGGCGAACGGGCATGTCCGGGCGGTTCCCTGGGTCGTGGCGAAGCGGTGAGCATGGGCTGCGGTCGAGGGGCGACGGGTGCATGCTTGTCGGGCGCGGCGCTCTAGCGCATGCTCGGCATGGCGCAGACACTCTGGGCGCGGATATCTGCGGGTGGTCCATGGCTCGGCCTTTCTCGGGGAGGGGACAGAGGGTGGCGGTGTGGTCTGGGCTAGCTCCTAGACATGGCAAGAGAGAGAGAGGGGCGGTCTGCTGCGGCGTTGGCAAGTTAGGCCGGCGAGCATGTCCTCGGGGTGGCATGGCATTGCTGCTAGGGGGTAGGGTATGGGGTGTTTATGGCCTGGTTGGATCAAGTGGAGACAGAGGGAGTGATTTGAGGTAAAATGGGTGGCAAAACCCTATAGAAAATAGTGAGCTAATACTAGGTGTAATTCCTGCCTGCCAAGTGTTTGTGGAAATGGCCGCAAGAAAAATAGTTTTGAATTTTGAAAAGATTTTTGGTGGGTGTGTTAGTCATAAGCTTGAGACTCTATGGTTGCTTGGGTTTTGAAAATGAAGCTCATTTGAGTGGTTTTTGAAATAGGGTGATCTTGATACCTACACTAGATTCAATTTTCAAATGTCATTTAAAATTAGTGTTTGAAAGTTTTTGGAAGATCACAAAGTGGGCCTTGGTACATCATTATGTGTACTAGCAAGGGGTGCAAAGATCCACATTTGTTTCTGTTAGGTTTTGAGTTCTAGGAATAGCCAAAATAGGCATGTTGATTAAAATGGCACAAATGACCATTCTCTTCTTTTATTCATTTTGATTTGTTTTTCTTTGGGATTTGTTTGGGAATGATCTAAATGATGTTTATTTCACCTAAGAATCATTTTACAAGCAATGGATCACTTAATCATGGCAATTCAAAACAACTCCAATTTTAAATGCACACACATATGAATGCTTTGATAATTTTAAATAGAAAGTTTTTGTTAACCCTAATTTTGATGATTTGGATCTTAATAACCTTGGATTAAAGTTTTGGGATGTTACAGCCGCCTCCCGTGAAGCGAGTAATCGCGGATTTAGCACCCCGTACTCCGACATTTACGCTTTGCTATTTATGGTTACTGCTAGAGATGCTCTTAGCCTATATAAGGAGGTGCCTATGGGTGGGATTAAACACAAAATAAATTTAGTTATTCGCTTGGGTTAGAATACTCCCTTTCTCTCTCTAGTTGCCTTTGTTGTGGCATGGTCCCAGGGAAAGGATTATCCATGAAAAGTTGACGCATCTGCGGCACGCTGTTGTGCTGCAGTGATTCCGCCAGGAGGTCTACTTTCGCAACCCCAACAGGGATCAAGGAGTTTGGGAGTTGTCGCATTGCACTGTATGCATGTGATAACTCGGTGGGGATATTGAAGCTTCCGGGCCATCGTACAAGGACCTGGGGGTGAAGTGCGAGGAGCTTCGTGACCTTGAGGTCGGACGGGTACGACTACATCATCCATGCCCATGCATGAGCGTAACGCTCACTTAGTCTTCAAGGGTACGTTACCACTGTCTTCCTCCGTTACTGTATTACTTTTAGATAGATCCTAGGGCATTCAGTGTGTTCTGCGTATTTAATTTTTTTGTTATCTGCTACGGAAACCCTATAGAGTCGTCCCCAATGGTGACAATGGAAATGGATTGGAAGGTGTCGAGATCAGCCATGATGTTTTTCCAGACCGGGGTGTCGAGTGTAACAACCTCGGACCCTACGCTCTAAGTTCAAGCCTGGATGGACCGAAAGTGCTTAAAATAGTACAGCGGGGGCCCAGGGGCCACCCACGTATAGACCCGTCGGCCGTCCTAACCACTTCCAAGAACATCAGGACAAGAGCAAGCGGCGTAGACAACAGGCGAAGAGATCAAATACATACACAAGTGAGTATGTATGCAAGCTACCTTACAGCAGTTCTCAGAGCCATACCATCTAAAAGAAATAGAAATATTACAACGCCATACGGCAAGATCCAAATATCCTAGATAGATATAATAGTGTAGGATAGCTCCTCATACATCAAACATCAGAATATCAAGCGGAAGCGGGAAACAAGATCCGAGTACGGACAAGAAGCAAATCAGCATAAGATGCCACATAAGTAAGCACATCCCGCCCACAGATCTCACGGATCCCCATCCCCGGAATCTCTACACCGAGTGATCGATACCAACATCATCTGTCTCCTCCACCCAATATCCATCTTGTGAATACACCTGTTCATTTGAATCAAAAAAATTATCGTGTGAGACCCTAGGGGTACTCAGCAAGTCTTTATGCCTCTAAAGGGGACATAACCTGGGGTGACGCAATTGCAGCAAAAGATAATAACTAACAAGTCTATAGATACTCGCTAACCATCCGCCTAACCAATGATAGACGGATGTCCGTTTATTAGAAACAACAGTTATAATAGTATAAAGTAACAGATCCATCCTCCTTCTCGCTTACCAACGAGAAAGCGGACGAACAACCCATCTGTTGGCAGTTTTATTAACCATTCCATGAGTATTGCACTACTTACTAGTCAGATATTTAGTCAAATTAAAAGCGATACTTTAGTTATGCTTGTCTATGATCGAGAAACTGCGCTCCAAGTCGTCCATAACCGCGGACACGGCTTTCAGAAAGATTTACCCTACAGGGGTGCACAAATAGCAACACACACTCGATCAACCTCGGAAAAACCAACTCAAAACCCAACGAGGCATTCACGATAAAGCGATCACAGGATTCTTCTTACCCAGAGCGGCGATCTATGGTCGTGTCCATGGTGCGGAGCTAGGATGCCATTTCCTTTGGTGGTGAGATCCAGAATGTGGATGAACATGCTCAACCCTGCTCTCCTCCCCATCCCGAATTGGAGCTCGCCCTCACCATGGTCGCACCCATGACACGGCACGGGGATGAGAATTCATTCCCAGGGGAGATCTGTCACCATGCCGAACATGTTAGGTATGAGATCCAGAACATGGCCGAACCTGCTCGGCCCTGCTATCCTCCTCATTCTGAATCAGAGCTCACCCTCACCATGGCCGCACCCATGGAATGACATGGGGATGAGAGTTCATTCCCGGAGGAGATCTATCACCATGCCGAACCTAGTCGGTCCTGCTATCCTCCCGAATCTGAGCTCGTCGTCGCCATGGTTGCACCAGCATCAACCACCACGTTTGGTAGTGTGCATGAGTGGGTTCTGTCTCTTCTCACATAAATTGGGAGTTCTATTTTTTTATTGTTAATTGGAAGTTTTCAGAGAACCTTTTTCCTCTCTCTCTCTCTAACAGTTATGTTTCTTTTTTCCCAAATTGGTAGCAAATCTATAGCAGCTTCTCTCTTCAATCATTCGTTCCTTTTGGCCCTCGTGTTTGCCCGATCTGGTAGCAAATCTAGAGTAGCAAATAACACCAGCAAAATACATACATTTAGAAAACAAAAACACAGGTAGATAAAGTTGTGCGTAGCTAATATAGAATATGGGGATAGATAGTAGGGTACTTAACGAGGTTCGATACATTCGCTGCTCAACTGCCAACACGCAACATATAAAAACAAAATAAGTTGCTTTATAGCATCACACACGTTCAGCCCCTCCTGGCTTGCGCCTCCACCTACTCCCTCTAGTGCTTCCTCCACTTCTTGCTGCCTATTCCCTTGATCTTGGGGACCTTGGGCTTGATCGAAGGCATGCGACCCTCCTCGATGGCCAGCTGCTGGAGGTTGCAGAGGTGAATGCCGAGCACCTTGTGTTGAGCAAGGAAGGCGTTGCCGTTCACGGTCGTGCCAACATTGGTGTTACAGGAGCTCAAGCCCTCTACATGCATTACGAGGCAGTTGAAGTCGGTGTCGGCGAGTCTGTTCTTGTAGAAGAGGCGCATGTAGATGCCGCCAGCAAAGTAGGCGTCATACTAGTCGGCCTGCAGCCTCCTCAGCACCTGACGAGTCTTGGTGTGCTTGGACTCATCGTCGTTGCAGACGTTGTTGCTGTGCACCTATTGGAAAAAATAGTAGTGTGCATGATAATGAGGACATGGTTGAGATCCCTTGATTGTCAGGATTGATTGTTCACATAAATTAACCGACTGAGATCTGTTGACACAAGATCAAACAAAATAAAATTGGATTGAATGCAAACAGGCGGGTTCATCAGAACACAAGATCAATATAGCATCCAACACGAGATGATTATATGATGTAAGAAGATCGATCTAGCATCCAACGATTGAAATGTGAACAACCGAACCCTAATAACCCAAGATCTAGCATCCAACAATGGGAATGGGAGAAGAACTACGGAAGGGGAGCAAACCCTAGTTATCTCCGACCATGGGTCAACAATGCCGGTGTCATAGGGGTTCACTAGAGAGATGTACTCATCCGGATCGTAGGGGTCCCATTCGAGCGGGATCTACCCGCAACCGGTGGGGGCCTCCTCGTCGGTGTCTATGTCAGAAGCGGGGACAGGGGCATGGACGGGGACGTCGACTGCTTTCAATGCCTCGAGGGGGCCTAAACAGAGACAGGGGCCTCCTCGCATGTGTCCTTGGAGGCGAAGATGGCCAACGCATCCTCCTTCTCCATCACTAGCACGGTTGGGGTTTTCTTGGCAGTTTGACAGTGGAGACGGTTGCGTGAGGAGAGTGGGCGAGAGTGAGACTGGGTAGGCGAAGATGGAGAGGGAGAGGAGCTCTATAATAAATGTGAAGGGAAGGGACATTTCGTTGCACCACCGTGCATCGTGTACTAATTGCATCACTACTGCACCATGCACCACGATACGCGCATGTTAAGTCACGTTTTTTCCAAGGCCATGCATGGCAGTACTGGATTCTGCCGCATGCAAAGGGTGAACACACTATTTCTAAGTACAAATGTTGACATGTCCATAAAATTGGCGATAAAAATAAATAAAAGGGGAAATATAATGGAGAAGGTAGGTGGTTGTACGGTGAGACTTGTGGGGTTTTGCCAGATTTGGCAGAGGGAGGTGTGGATGAGTGCGAGAGACATGATGAAGGTAGGGATGTTGGGTCTCCTCGAGGGCCTCCCTCCTCAAAGCCCATTTGGTTGCACCGTAGGTAGCTCTTCGGCCTCCGGCTGACGCGTGGAAGTTTCTTGCAATGGGGCCCAGTTCGAAGTGAGATTGAAAGTGATCTGCGTAAAAATGGGATATGCCTTAGTAAAATCCAGTGACCATAAATTGCAGCGCACATGGATGACCGTGCACTCGATGACCCCATTACCCTGTGCATGTGTTGCGGCGTAGTAGTAGTGGTAGGCTTTTCAGACAAGATTAAACATGACATGATCACTCGACAAATTATTTAATGTATGGCTTCGTGTTCCTTCTTGTAAAAGTGTCTCTAAGAGAGACATCCGTGCATTCTCACGCTATAGTGTGAAGGGCACGATGCGTGCAACGATCCACGTTGGATCACAGAGGATCAATAGTTAGTGCGCATGATCCGCGTGATAACTGTGTCAACCAATCAGGGTGTAGCAGCCACAACGAGCACACATTTGGGCTTTTATGTGAGTTTGTGACACAAAGAGGACAAAAGTAAGTAGTATAAAAAACCAAGGGCAAAACAGACTAAGGGATTCAAATAGAAAATAGGAAGAGATTATAAAAATGGAAAATGAGTGTTTTATACAATGAAATACATCTTTGCATACATCAAATTAATTGCAATTCAAATATCCATGAAATGACACTCCATGTGTCAGACTCCATGTGTCATACCATGGTCAAAAAGCCTAGGAACATGTTGGAATGCAACTACCACATGCAATGGAGCACTAGTGTGGTAGAGGTTGCATCACCACACCCAGTTGAGTGTGTGTGGTCATGTGGATCATTGTGGTTTCGAAAATAACACATGCAATGACACTCCATGTGTCAGACCATGGTCAAAAAGCCCAGGAACATGTTGGAATGCAACTGCCACATGCAATGGAGCACCAGTGTGGTAGAGGTTGCATCACCACACCTATTTGAGTGTGTGTGGTCATGTGGATCATTGTGGTTTGGAAAATAACACATGTGGTGTCAGACTCCATGTGTCAGACCATGGTCAGAAAGCCTAGGAACATGTTCGAATGCAACTGCCATATGCGATTGAGCACTAGTGTGGCAGAGGTTGCATCACCACACCTAGTTGAGTGTGTCCGGTCATGTGGATCATTGTGGTTTGGAAAATAACACATGCAATGACACTCCATGTGTGAGACTACATGTGTCATACCATGGTCAGAAAGCCTAGGAATATGTTGGAATGCAACTTCCACATGCAATGGAGCACTAGTGTGGCAGAGGTTGCATCACCACACCTAGTTGAGTGTGTGTAGTCATGTGGATCATTGTGGTTTGCAAAATAACACATGAAATGACACTCCATATGTTAGACCATGGTCAAAAAGCCTAGGAACATGTTGGAATGCAATTGCCACATGCAATGGAGCACTAGTGTGGCAGAGGTTGCATCACCACACCCAGTTGAGTGTGTGTGTGGTCATGTAGGTCATTGTGGTTTGGAAAGAACACATGTTGTGTCACACTCCATGTGTCAGACCATGTTCCGAAAGCCCAGGAACATGTTGGAATGCAACTCCCACATGCAATGGAGCACTAGTGTGGCAGAGGTTGCATCACCACCCCCAGTTGAGTGTGTGTGGTCATGTGGATCATTGTGGTTTGGAGAAGAACACATGTGGTGTCAGACTCCATGTGTTAGACCATGGTCAAAAAGCCTAGGAACATGTTAGAATGTAACTGCCACATGCAATGGAGCACTAGTGTGGAAGAGGTTGCATCACCAGACCCAGTTGAGTGTGTGTGGTCATGTGGATCATCGTGGTTTGGAAAAGAACACATGCAATGATACTCCATGTGTCAGACCATGGTCAGAAAGCTCAAGAACATGTTGGAATGCAACTTCGACATGTAATGGATCATAGTGTGGCATAGGTTGCATCACATGTGGTGTCAGACTCCATGTGTTAGACCATGGTCAGAAAGCCTAGGAACATGTTGAATGCAACTGCCACATGCAATGGAGCACCAGTGTGGCAGAGCTTGCATCACCACACCTAGTCGAGTGTGTGTGGTCATGTAGATCATTATGGTTTGGAAAATAACACATGTGGTGTCACACTCCATGTGTCAGACCATGGTCAGAAAGCCCAAGAACATGTTGGAATGCAACTACCACATGCAATGGAGCACAAGTGTGGTAGAGGTTGCATCAACACACCCAGTTGGGTGTGCGTGGTCATGTGTATCATTGTGGTTTGGAAAATAACACATGAAATGACACTCCATGTGTCAGAACAATAGAAAGTCCAGGAACATGTTGGAATGCAACTGCCACATGCAATGGAGCACTAGTGTGCCAGAGGTTGCATCACCAGACCCACTTGTGTGTGTGTGGTCATGTGGATCATTGTGGTTTGTAAAAGAACACATGCAATGATACTCCATGTGTCAGACCATGGTCAAAAAGCCCAGGAACATGTTGGAATGCAACTGCCACATGCAATGGAGCACCAGTGTGGCAGAGGTTGCATCACCACACCCAGTTGAGTGTGTGTGGTCATGTGGATTATTTTGGTTTGGAAAAGAACATATGTGGTGTCAGACTCCATGTGTGACACCCTCGAATCGGCCCTATGCAGATTTCAGTGATTCTTGCCAAACTCGCATAGAAACCATTCAAGGATGCCCACTAGGCACTTGCGTGCGGGTGGAAAACAAAGTAATATCATTACCCAATAGTTCAAGATGGAATCCACAGAACATATATATACAACAATGACTCCTCTCGAGTCAAGAATTCTAATATACAGTACAAAGATCCAAATCACATTGAAAACGATACATCCAAGTACAGATAAAATGCAAATTGGGCTAAGAGCTCTAAAGGATAACCAATGGTGTCCATAACCCTGCCTAGGCCAATCCAGAGGGGTAACCCTGCTAACAACGTCGAACTTATACCCGTTAAACAAAGGGGTGCTGACAAAGGGCAAAGGAAAAAGGGAGCGGTCAGTACTGAGGCCAGTACACGGTGAGTCTAGAATTCGGCGGCTCTCGCCTACATAGGTATGGTGTACTGAAGCGGTAGTGAAGCATGCACTAAACAACCTATAGAGACTCGATGCAACTTTCGACTATCAGAGAGGGATAAGAAAGACCTATTCGGAACCAACCTGATACTAACACCAAACATACCCATCCTGGTATTTCCCCCTCGAGACCAAATGAAGAAGTCATCCCAAGGAACTCACACAGTTGGCAATTTTATTCATTCATTTCATGGTAGTTATCCAACTTACTAGTCATATCAGATCCACGTCAAATTATAACAGTAATTCTATAGTTATAGTTGTCTATGAACGAGAAACTGTGCTCTAAGTCGTCCATAACCACGGACATGACTTTTCGAAAAGATTTAACCCTGTAGGGGTGCACCAAAGTATCCACACGCACTTCAACCCTTGTTGTCAGATCAGGTATGTGCAAGATCATAAAACATACACCCAACAGTATGTCGACGGGGCTTCGGACATGACGTTTCCTAGACCCAAAGCAAGTACATGGGGCCACCCCACTAAGCTACCCACAACGAAGTAGGCCATCTCTGATACAGACCCATGGTGTGTGGCAATGGCTATAAATGACTAGGAACCTAAAAGGGTGACTAGGTTTGTCGATACAGCGAAAACATGGCATGGGGTTCCTAAACTGTACAAGGGCTTCACGCGTAATAGTAAATAAAGTAGTAAAACATGGTATAAGTACATGATAGTAATAATGCCCCAAACTAGTTTGTGGCCCCTAGCATAGTACTTTGAAATCTGGTAGTAAGTCAATAGGGGTGCCCACACACCCCACCGGTGGTTAGCGCACTCGATCTCAGAATTGATGTCAAGAAATCGGGTCCTAGGTGGACACAAGTGGGCAGGTAAAAACCAAATAACATCTATTACCCATTGGTTCCTCTACATTATATCTATTTCTAGCATTTTAATTAAAAAGTTATAATGAAAGCCATGATCATCACCACCATTAAGCATGTGGCAACCTCCCAATAACTATTGAACATCGATGATGCGCAGCAACACCTGAGCAAGCATCTACGACTCGTAAGGCCGACTGTTTATCAAATAACAGGTAATAGGAGGTGTCCAAGGCAATATAGAGGTTGCACGGAATATAAATGGTACGGAAAACTAAATCATTGTGACATGAATAATAGTAGATCAACATGAGGAAGTAAAGACTATAATTGTAAAATAGGTAGAAAGGGGGAGAATGCTTGCTTGGAAAAAATAGTCGAAGATACATCTCTGAAGGACTTGTCGACACTCGCATCAACTCAACGGCCTAATCCGTGAAGAAGCAAAACACTAAAAAAACACCGGATGCACTATTTAATACTATGGAATAAGATCAAGCATGTTCATAATATGATGCATGACATGGCAAAGATGCGATGCAACTAGGCAATATTAAGAGAAATCGGGATCCTAACATTTAATTAGGACATTCATGTTGTTTAGATACCCCGCAATTTAAATGTTGAATTAACAGGGAAAAACATGGTATCGATTCGCTACATTTAAATGGAGTCGAGATAAGACAAATATAGCCCGCATATGGTCTCCATATGTATGCGAGCATGACAATTTATATGCAACAAGTATATGTCATATATTATAAAAATAGGGGTTTCGGAAAAAAAAGGTCACACATTGGGGTTCAGAGGTCTTCGGTTCCAAGGGGTTCGGGTTTCATCTTCTAGTCTTCTAGTTCCGAGATAGGGTCTTCAGGTCCGGGAAGAAGGTACTGGGTTCCATGATGGAGATGTTAGGGTCCGTGTCGAATATCTTGTCGGTGGTCCTTCGAGTGGCGCCATGCTCATTCTTTGGAACATCATCATCGGAGTCATGTAGTCGTGGTAGTGGCCAGTGCTCCATCTCCACGCGGTCGTCATCGCCATGCCACGACACCAACACTACTACACCATCATCTCTCTTGCACCACTACACTCCACATCATCGAGGAGTCACTCGTGGCACATGTGGTTCAATCGGAGGCCCTAGACATTGCATAGCATTAGTGGCACAAACACACAGGCAACACAAGGAATTGAGTCAGGCAACAGCACGGTACCAGAGCAAGACCAATCAAGGCTTGCACACACGTTGGTCAACAAAAGAGCTTGGCCATGACCCAGAATGGCAGAACACGGTGACAGGTTTGTCGAGGTCGTCCTCTCAGCGGCGCCGCTAGCAAAACACTGGTTCATTCTGTAGGGTGAAGGAAGGCGGCCATGCTAGGAGGAGAGGATGCATGGGAGGAGGCCACTGTCGGGAATGTCCATGGGACGGCAAGGCACTAACAAAGGCCAACAACAGTGATTGGACGTGAGCAAGGTCGCGTAAGACCTTGGCTCGAGGACGACAAGGGCCACGCAGGATGACGAGTCGACAAGCTCGAGACAGAGGGTGGAAAGGACGGTGTGGAGAATCTCACGGGCACGGCGACGAGGGGGCTCACCGGCCGGGCAGAGAAGAGAGGCGTGCGGGACATGCGTGGGAAATGGGAAGGTGGACGACGCTAGAGGGGGTGCGGTCGGCGCTGGCTCGCAGGCGGGCGCAAAAGAGGAGGCCCACGGGCGGAGTAGCGTGGTTGCGGAGATCAGGGAGGGAGGCGGGGCGCTCCCGATGGTGGAAAATAATTCTATAGGACCTGGTCCACAGGTGGACCAATTTGCCTGATTAACACGTGGCAATTTAGATCTACAAAATAGTTTCTAATCCTATTTTTTTCCACTGTGTTGGACACATGTCATTTGCTGAAATTAGTCCATGCCACCAAATCCGTGGACCAGGTCCCATAGAATTATTTTCCGGTGTGGTGTTGTGTCGGTCGCGTCTAGGTCGAGTCGGGTGGGTCGTTGCGGCGAGGGGCATTGAGTGTTGGGTCGCGTGTGCGTGAGTGCGTGTTGTGTTGGCCAACTGTGCGCGTGGGTTAGGTCTGTGTGGTGTGGTGTGGGTACGGAGATGGGGAGATATGCAGCGTGTAGGTTAGGGTTTGGTTGTTTTAGGGTTGTTAGGGTTTTGATCTAGATGGGTTGGGCCGGGTAGTAGGTGGTCTGGCCGGTTGGGCCTCTAGCCTGGCCGACCGGACTACCTCCCCGGGACTTATAAAATATGTTTTATTTATTTATTTTGTTTTAAATAGTTTTTTGGTAAATAGTTTTAGACAAATAAAAGATCTAGAAAAGCCCGGGGATTTATACTTTGAAATAAGAAGGGGGCTAATGTAGAAAACAAAATAGGCTTTTGGGGAAAATACTTTTAAGAGGAAAACATATGCATGATGTCATGATGATGCTCAAATGCAATGTGGCATGATGACATGATCATGTTATCATGATGATGCACAAAATAGTAACAATCAAGCAATTTTCTAGTAGTGGTTTTATCGGGGTGCTACACAATGGAGCACCAGTGTGGTAGAGGTTGCATCACCACACCTAGTTGAGTGTGTGTGGTCATGTCGATCATTATGGTTTGGAAAAGAACACATATGGTGTCAGACTCCATGTGTAATACCATGGTCATAAAGCCCAGGAACATGTTGGAATGCAACTGCCACATGCAATGGAGCACCAGTGTGGCAAAGGTTGCATCACCACACCGAGATGAGTGTGCGTGGTCATCTGGATCATTGTGGTTTGGAAAATAACACATGTGGTTTCACACTCCATGTGTCAGACCATGGTTAGAAAGCCCAAGAACATGTTGGAATGCAACTGCCACATGCAATAGAGCACTAGTGTGGCAGAGGTTGCATCACCACACCAAGTTGAGCGTGTGTGCTCATGTGGATCATTGTGGTTTGGAAAAGAACACATGCAATGACACTCCATGTGTTAGACCATGGTCAGAAATCCCAGGAACATGTTGGAATGCAACTGCCACATGCAATGGAGCACTAGTGTAGTAGAGGTTGCATCACCACACCCAATTGAGTGTGTGTGTTCATGTGGATCATTGTGGTTTCGAAAAGAACACATGCAATGACACTCCATGTGCTAGACCATGGTCAGAAAGCCCAGGAACATGTTGGAATGCAACTGCCACATGCAATGGAGCACCAGTGTGGCAGAGGTTGCATCACCACACCTAGTTGAGTGTATGTCGTCATATGGATCATTGTGGTTTTGAAAAATAACACATGTGGTGTCAGACTCCATGTGTCAGATCATGGTTAGAAATCCCAGGAACATTTTGGAATACAACTGCCACATGCAATGGAGCACTAGTGTGGCAGAGGTTATATCACCACCCCTAGGTGAGTGTGTGTGGTTATGTGGACCGTTGTGGTTTGGAAAAGAACACATGTGGTGTCAGACTCCATGTGTCACACCATGGTCAAAAAGCGCAGGAACATGTTCGAATGCAACTGCCACATGCAATGGAGCACTAGTGTGGCAGAGGTTGCATCACCACACCCAGTTGAGTGTGTGTGGTCATGTGGATCATTATGGTTTCGAAAAGAACACATGCAGTGACAATTGTTCTGCATCCAATGGTGGCCATTAGATAGAGTCTTCTAGAAGGCCTGCCCAAGTAGTGGCCGTTAGATCGAGTCTTCTAGAAGGCCCGCCTCAAGACACTTGTTCAGCATCCCGATAGTTACAGACCATTCGATCGGGGTGCTTGGTCGATTGGAACAATTCTTCGTAAGAGCGATCCGTAGTAGGCTGTTCTACGGCATGATTAGCCGTGCTTACTATCCGCTTGCTCTAGACAAACTGGCAAGAACATGTGCTCCCACTTGCCAGTGTCACGTGTTCCGTGGGCCCACCTGCCAGTGTCACATCCCCTTTACTTCTCTTCCTCCCCCTTTACTTATCTTCCTTCCCCTGGAAGCCACTGTCCCCACTTCTCTTCCATCCTGCCGTAGCCGCAAGCCGATGATGCCTACAACGATCTCTCCCCCAGCCACCCCAATCCCCCACCCCTGTTTCGCCATGGGTTCACGGGGAGATGGAGAGGAACCCCGTCGAGATGACAACGATGGTGATTTTGATGTGAGTCATCTCATCTCTAACTTGTGTGGCCATTTATCTATTTTTAGCTAGATCTACTCTGATTACTCATGCCCGTATGATGTGTTAGGCAAGCCAGACGTTGTACGACTCCGAGTATCATGGTTTAGCGGAGGGAGATAGTCATCCGCAATGTAAACATGGAGATGTGCCCGCTAAATTTGTACGTTCGAAGGACGCAACGTAGGCAGGAGGTTTTTAGGGTGTCAAGCACATGGTGCAATGTTGCCACGCAGAAGTTGTGGTGTTGTCAAATGGTTAGGTCCAGAGTGGCCCAAATCGATACAGAAATCGCTGGACAAACTATGGGATATGACTGTTGAGTTAAAAGAAGCCATAGTCAGCTCAATTCTTGAGACTGCTAAGATGAAGTTATTTGACCATGGTGACACACCCAAGCCTCACTGTGATGTCAAGAGGGTGCAAGACAAGGTTAGCAAAGTCGAGGAGGAGAGGGACATGGCGTTGGCCCTAAAGGCTAAAGTAGAGCAATAACTGACTGAAGCAAGGATTGAACTTCAGCAGGCCAAAGTACAGCAGGCTACAATTACGGGTATGGACAAGTTCATGAGGATAAGTGCAGAGAAACAATTAAAGTTATACAAGGAATATGCTAAAAGCATGACGCAGATGATTTAATCCTTGCGCTCGCATGAAGATGTGCATCGGGCTAAGATTAGAAAGATCAAGGATATGTTTGATAATTAGTTCTATTTAGCTAGAGCTCCATACTTTTTTAATTGTAATAATAGTACTTGTTGACCAAGTGGTATGAACTAGTGGTCTCGGAGTCCTGGGAGAAAAAATTGGCCGTCCGTTATTCCATCTTAACCCTTCATTTCTTCCTTTTGTTTGATGATGGTTGTAATCTGACTTTGGCAGTTTGTTTAAACGTAATATATGTGGATTCTTCCGCATGCAAATAACACAGACACAATTTATAAAGTGGAAGCACGTACACCCTATTAGTGTGTTGGAGAGAGAGATCCGGGAGCTTCGCCAGATGCAGGGGAGGCAGGAGCAGGGAGGTGGTGAGATAGACGGGATCAAGATTAGGACAGAAAGTGGTAACAATTTCCTCATTATCTAAGAAATATCGGTTGCCATTGTTGTTTATTATGTTGCATTGTCGTTGTCCAGCAGCTGAAATATGTTGCTTCTTCATGGAGTGTAGCAGCTTAGAACTTGTTTTTTAGCTTAGAACTTGTTTTTCAGCTCAGAACCTTATAATAAGTGTAATCCCAAAAGTAGAGATTTATGAAGCGCTTAAATAATTTATTTCTGTGCCACTAACATCCATCGAATTTGGAGACCCCCTCCCCCTCAACAATCGCGGTCCAGCTGCTGTGAGTTTTCAGATAGTAGTGGCACAATCACAATTTTGGATTCAACTAGTGACTCGGCCGTTTCCAAACCTCAAGCCGTGGTACATTTTACTCCGAGAACGGGGGTAGATTGTTTCGCCTGACAAGTTCCACGCACACAACTCTATAATTTAACCAATTACATATATAGGTTCAAGTTCAACACATTATTATGCATCTTCACTGCCAGCCTTCTTCCACTGACTGGGTGCTAACTTACTTGCCTTCACGTCCACTGGCTTGTTCATTGCCTGCCTTCTTCCTCTTCCTGGGTGCCAGTTTTCTTACTTTCACGTACACTGCATCTCCGAGTCGAGGGAAGTCAGGATAATAGACACCAGAATCGTGTCCACCATCATCACTCCACTCATTTTAATTTTCTTCCCGCAGCAAAATGACTAACTTGGTAGTCATGTTTCTAACCTTGCGCTTCCTGCCAAAGAAACAGGGCATGGCTAACTACCTAATATCTATAGAGTAAACAAAAAAATTACAATTCAACATAAACATGCGAACTCCAAGAGACTTTTGCTTACCAGGAGGAAGGGTTCGAGTGACCACCCTGTCCAAGAATAGCAGGGCGACTCTCAGTAGTAGCAGCTTCCACATCCAGTACATTATAATTCAGCATAAACATGCAAGCCGAAGTAGACTTTTTCATCAACCCAATTAGCTGACAGATTATTGGCTCAACACGTCGAGCTCGTTGGGGAAACCCAAGATGAAGGTATGATGAGCACAGCAGCAAGTTTTCCCTCAGTTATGAAACCAAGGTTATCGAACCAGTAGAAGCAAGGAAACACCTCCCAGGTGTTGTTGCCAACTTGGAATCCTGCACAACACAAGCACAGAGCTTTGCCCCAAACTTACAGCGAGGTTTTCAATCTCACCGGTTTTGCTGAAAACAAAGGATTAAACGTATTGTGTCGAAGAAAGTAATAGCTTGCAGAAAGTAAATAGAAAATAGTAAACAGTTGTAGGTTGATGGTAAAAGAAAGGACCGAGGTCCATAGTTCACTAGTGGTGGTTCTCCTTAAGATAGATGACATGTTGGGTGAACAAATTACAGCGGGGCAACTGACAAACATCGAGAAAGCATACATGCATATACTAATCATCTTGACTCCTATGAGATTTGATTGGGCATTACAACATTATACATAGACCGTAATCCAACTGCATCTATGACTAATAATCCACCTTCAGGTTATCATCTGAACCCCCTCTAGTATTAAGTTGCAAGCAATAGATAATTGCATTACGCATTGCGTGTAAAGTAAACAATACGATTGTTCTACGAACAAGGGATTGCTGTTTTCTCCCTAGTAGCAACAGCACATCTAGTACCTTAGGGATTTCTGTCACTTCCCCAGATTAGTATAGGCATGAACCCACTATCGAGCATAAATACTCCCTCTTGGAGTTGCTAGCATCTACTCGGCCAAGATATCTACTAAACAACGGAGAGCATGCAAGATCACAAATAACAAAGACATGATAGAATCAATAATCAATCTGAAATAGCATCTCAATATCCATCGGATCCCCGCAAACACAACATGTAGGATTACAAATAGATGATCTTGATCATGAATGGAGCTCACAAGATCTAAACATGGTAGCACAAAGGAGAAGAACCAAACATCTAGCTACTACATGGACCCGTAGTCCAAGGATGAACTACTCACGCATCATACTGGAGGCTTGCATGGTGATGAAGAAGGCCTCCAGGGTGAATTCTCCCCTCCGGCAGGGTGCTGGGAAGAGCTTCAGATCCCTCCCGATCTAGGGATGGAGATGACGGCGGCTACAGACTCTTTCGTGGAATTTTGATCGGGTACTTAGGGTTTTTGTATCAGAGGCATCTTATAGGAGAAAAGGGAGGCCGAGGGGGTGCCCTAGGCGGCCACACCACCCCCTAGCATGGGCTAGGCCTGGTCACGCGGCCAGGTGGTGTGGCGGCCCTCTGGCCCCTCTCCGTCTCGTATTCTGGCTCCATGTCCCCCTCGGTGAAATACTGACTTTGGCTTTTGTCCCGTCCAATTCCGAGAATATTTATTTTCTGACTTTCCTGGAACCAAAAACAGCAAAAAACAGGCAGCTGGCACTGTGGCATCTTGTTGATAGGTTAGTCTAAGAAAGTGTATAAAAAGTACTCCAAAGTGTGGACAAAACATAAGAAAGTAGATAAGAACCAAGCATGGAACATAAAAAATTATAGATGCGTTAGGAACGTATCACTGACTATCACACGTTATAGGAACAATGATGCCTCGTTCATCCATAAAGCTGAACTGTGTGGTCTGCTTTGACCCTATTTTAGTATGTTTATGTATATAAGCAACCATACCAGGCATAATGCAAATCCAAGCAAGCGATTCTTCTATCATGAGACAATGAAGTTGATTCCACTTGCCCTTCCTATTTGCTAAATTATAGTCATAGCTGAAGAGGATTACTGTAACCAGGTAAGGGTGGTCCACAGAGATCCTACTTGACAGAAATTTGGGGACACAAAATAAGAATTGTTTGTCAGCATTGGGCTAGAAAACCTTTCTAGGTTCAATCTATCTCTATAATGTCGATAGCCAGCTAGCAGTTATAGTTAGTGCGAAGAGCAAATAAAAGAGTAGCTCACCCACATGTAGAAAGAACTTCTTCCTTGGTAGTAGGATCTACCATCCTCCGTGCTTCTTAGCTCGTTGGTAGTGGAGGCGGGCTAGAGCCTCGCAGCGGTAGGAACAACATGCGGCATTGGAGCTCGGGATCAGCGAGTGGGCGCATCAACTTGGAGCCGGAAGTTAAATGTCTGAAGGGATCGTCCTGGTTGGAGGGTGGATTTCGTCGCTGCTAGTCTAGGGTTCATGCGAAGGAGGGAGTGAATTTGTGAATTTAGTCAACACACTAAGGCGTTTAGTTCCTCGTTTTGCCTACGTGGTTTCCGCGTTGGTGCTCGCATCACGGATAGAGTACTGACACGAGGGTCCCGACCGTCTACTTCACGGGGCAGTTGACAGAATGTTTGAATTTGGTAGGGGTGGAACAATTTTTCCTCGAAATGGGCCCTCTTGATAGTTGGCAGACCAACTTTGTGAAACGTGGCAACTACAAGCAATTTGGACCCCATGATGCACTCACACGCCAACTTTGGGGGCGCAAACTAACAAGCCCCACATAGGATGCGACAATTAATAGAAAGAGAGACATAAGGAGAAAAACAGACGCCTCGTGGGTTCACAGACTACAAATGAAGAGTCTTACAACATAGGTTACAAGGGCAAACGTTAAGGCCCCAATAATAAAATAGAGTACAGAAAAAGGAAAAAGCCCTAGGAGCCAGATGGGCTAGGTTGCACCAAGAAACAGGTTGGTCAAGTGCAAGGGATGCATGCCCGGGAAAGATAGCATAACTCCTGGACCTGCCTAGATGGGGTGACCTAATTGTGAGGAGGTCGGCAAGAATGCCACAGGTGGCATGACCCAGCATACAAGGCTCAATCATGGTCCACCCTCAGGCAGCAGAGAAGAACATGCAATTTCATCTAGAGAGATGTCACATGCAGTAGGAAGAACCACGACATCGTGGTCTTAGGAAGGGGTCAGTCATCATCCACTGTGACTGCCAGCAGGTCATTGAAGCATAGCTCACCAGCGCGAGTGGCGGGCTTGGTTGATCCCTCATTGAGTTGTTGCTTGCGCATCACGCCTTATCCACCACTGAGATGTAGTTGTTCTCCTCGGAGTGGATGACGCGAGATCTGCGTCGAGGGACACATGCGGCTTTGGCGGCAACGACCATGGTGTTTCAAGCACCAGAGAGGATCCAACCTCCTCGAGTAGCAGGGTGAGCGCCATGATAGGCCCCACAGCACAAGAAGAAGATGACAGTGAATGCGTGGGAGCAGGAAGCGCTTGCAGCCATGCTTGAGTAGAAAACATATCGCTAGCCTCATCCTCCCGCAGGCTAGGAGGGCTAGCCCAAGCATGAGAAGGTGGGAACAACGTCTCATCGGTGATGCCCATGACAAGCGCAACAACATCTAGAAGGGGAACTTTGAGATCGGCACTCAAAGGCAACCCACGAACCAAGATGTCAGCAGTGAGGGTGGGGCACTAAAGAGGATAGAGCGGGAAATGCCATCAATGAGACCCACAGAGGCGGAGGACAAGTTGAAAACATGATCCCCTTGTAGGTAGGATAAGAAGGGCACGAGCACATGGGAATGCGGAAGAAGGCCCGTTCACCTAGGGCGCATTTGGTAGCCTGCAGGAGTTTTTCAGACCAACCCAGCAATGCTGGCCATGGCACTGCCCATTGCAAACGAGCGATGTGCCAACTTCTGTAGCCCGTTTGGTAGCCTGGGTCGCATCCTTTTGGGCCGAAATTGTAGCCTGTTTAGTTTGCCTGTTTTTTCCAGCAGATGCAAAAAAGGGTGTTTGCTGCCCAGCCTTGTTGCTTCTCTTTGCACACACATGCTAATACACTCACCACATTCAAATGTGGTGATCTTACCACAAAACATGAACACAACACAGTAGCATGGATCAGATCACATCACCCATTCATAGAAACTAGAAACTAGACTAGGCACATTCATAGAAACTAGACTAGAAACTGGACTAGGTAGGTTAGTTCATAGTCAGGTCTATCCCATGGCACTTGATAGGTTGTTCATGTCAGGTGTACACACCCCTGACCCAAAAGACTCCCAGAAGATAGTGGTTCGACATTAACATCCACCAGAGAAATGACTAGTCTATATATACAATCAACATTAGATAGGAGGATCAGATGAGCTTACCGCAGGTGATCAACTCCTCCATGCTATTGAAAGCCCTGAAGCGAGTCACCTTGAAGCCCTTCTGCTTGTTGATGTACTTGAAGGCGAGGACGTCCCCAACCCAGAGCTTGATCTTGGATGCAAACACACTCCAGCCCTTCATGAAGTACATCTACCCCTCGAACATCTGCAGCTGCACACTCTACTCACAGAAGGAGGAGGTCTTCAGGGGGAGAGTGTAGACCTACTACCTTATCTGCAGCTGCTTCAGCACAACCGCCTTCGTGCTTTCCGGGAGCTAAAGTACAGTCAGGTATGTGGCCTTGATCTGGACATAGAAGCGATGAGGGAGGTCATCATTGCATGGTGACCAAGGCATTGCTTACGGCCCTGACGTTCCTTCTTCTTCCTCGTCTGCACTTCTGCCAGCAAGCGGTTGAGGGCAGGTCTAGCCGTTGAGGGATGGAGGTCTCGAATGAAATCCTCGTACCCAGGCATAGGAGCAAGTGTGTTCCTGCACAAGGTGTCCCAGTCCTGCTTGGGTACCTTGCCGATCAGAACTGGTCAGAAAACAATAGTAAATGCACTGCAAATCAAACAAATCAATAGCAGTTGTGCAAATCTAACAGCCAAGCATCTACACAAGCACATTGCCATTGACATCCATCTAGACATGAATAATGGTGGTTGCCAAGCATCTGCACAAGCATAGTGACATTGACATTGACATTGATCTAGACATGCAAAATTGTGCTGCTAAGCATCTACACAAGCACATTGCCATTGACATCCATCTAGACATGCATAATGGTAGTGTCCAAGCATCTGCACAAGCACATTGACATTGACATTGATCTAGACATGCAAAATTGTGCTGCCAAGCATCTACACAAGCACATTGCCATTGACATCCATCTAGACATGCATAATGGTAGTGGCCAAGCATCTGCACAAGCACATTGATATTAACATTGATCTAGACATGCAAAATAGTGTTGCTAAGCATCTACACAAGCACATTGCCATTGACATCCATCTAGACATGCATAATGGTAGTGGCCAAGCATCTACACAAGCACATTGACAATGCCATTGATCTAGACATTCAAAATGGTGTTGCCAACCATCTACACAAGCACATTGACATTGACATTGACATTGATCTAGACATGCAAAATGGTGCTACCAAGCATCTACACAAGCACATTGACAATGCCATTGATATACACATTCAAAATGGTGTTGCCAACCATCTACACAAGCACATTGACAATGGCATTGATCTAGACATTTAAAATGGTGCTGCCAACCATCTACACAAGCACATTGACAATGATTTAAACATGCAAAATTGTGTGCCAAGCATGTCACAAACACATTGCCATTGTAGATCATCGTCAAAGACAATGTTATTCGTGTCTCCCACGCTTATCCACGCGTGCAACGGTTGGGCGGTGGTAGCCCATTTTTGCGCCGAACCGAGGCTGGCTCCACGAAAACGGCCGATTTGGCCGTTGTTGTTGGGGGGATACCCCCGGGTAGGGTCACGCCGGGGTATAAAGGCCGAGTTAGCCGAGGGTCGGCAAGGCTAAAGCGGATGCTGGCCGAGTCACCTCAAGGCAGGCCGAATCACGGAGTAACCCGGACCAGGGGGTGTCCACCTAACTAGGTCTCAACCGACTTAAGTCGTAAGTCGGAATGCCGTATTTAACTTGTATGCAGGAACGGGTGTGGCCGGATCAACTATGATCCGGGTCATATCTAGCTTCTAGGAGAAGGAAGGAATCTCGTTGGTCAAAAGAAGCCCCGGTATGCACTGCATGAGCGAAGCAAAAGAGGGCAGGACCACCGAGGCGTGGCTGACAGAGGTGACGACGCCCGTGTCGGCTGACGCAGGCGCCGCGGAGGCTCACGTAGCCTCTGCATGGGTGACGCAGGGGAAAAGCACCCCGGTCGGTTTGCTATTTTGGGAGGAGGAATATTCCCTAGAATATGCCTCCACGTATGCCCTAAGTAGAGACCTAGCCACCCCTATATAAGGAGGGCTAGGGCCTATGTAGAAGGGGTTCCTCTATTCTGAAAGGTTATAGGTTCTAAGGGTCTTGTACGGGTTAACTGTGGGTGAGAGTAAGAGAGCTCCGTCTTCCTCCTCTCGCCAATACAGCTCTAGGAGCACTTGTAATCTGTGAACTGAATCGAATACAAAGCTTCTGTGTGGGGAATCACCTCACTATCCCTCCCTGGATTCCCCTAGTGCAAGTAGTCCCCACCTTTAGCCTATCCATGGCATCTGCCGTGACACCACCACGACAGTTGGCGCCCACCGTGGGGCTAGCGGCGCTAGCAGGGGTGAAGATCCGGATGGGAAACCTCATCGGCACCGGCGAACGCATCGTCTCTGGGCTCGTTCAGCGCTTTGGAGCGCTGGACTTCGTCAGCAACAACGCTAGCTGCTTCGGCACACGCCCACTTCCGCGCAACGGCCTCTTTGTCAAGTTGGGTGCGCATAAGGTCTACGTTGCTGTGGACGTATCATGCGTTCATCCGCGGCACGTCGTCGAGGCAAGGGAGCCACCCCTTAGCGTGGTTCATGGGGCGCGTATCACTTGCTCCCCAGACCGTGCTGAGGTGATGATGACTGCGCCAGATGCAGGCGCAAGCAAGGATCTAGCACCGGATCCGGAGGTAACACCTAAGGCACCGAGGAAAGGTAGAGGACCTCCACTAGATAGGCTTGAAAATGTACTGAGAGAAGCTATGGATAGCTTGGCAAACCCGGTAGCAGCAGTGGTAGATCCGGCTCAGGCACAGGCCGAGCTAGAGGAAACTAGGCAGAAAATTCTAGAGGGAGCGAAAAAGATTGCTGTGGCTCAACAGTCGTTGAACATGACGCTGTGTGAGTACACAAAGGCAAATAAAGTAGATGTTGTAAAAGTGAAGGGGAGAAATCTCATGAGTGAAATGAACAAAGAGGGTGACACTCGGATTGAGGAGTCAGAAAACTGTTTGTCCGTGGGGCTGCCGAAGTACAGTACCCCGGCGAAAAAACTCAGAGCAGCGGATGCAGCTGCATCCGAGATAGAGGGTCTGACGGGTGAAGCCCGTCAGAGACAGCAAGATCAAGTCAATGAGTTGGTTCGGATCGCGAACAGGCAAAATGAGGAACTGCTCAGGGCACACCCGGAGAGAGCTCGGGCCTCCAAGATCATTCATTCGGCGGTGGGTAATCTGGAGAAATCCGCTAGAGCCGCATCGTCTCCTCCTGGTGGTCCAAGGAGAGAGGAGGTAGTAACCTCGGCCAGGAGAAACAAGCAGATTGTTCCGTATGACCCGACAAGGGCAGGAAAAGCAAAAGAGGTACAAAGAAACGACGATCGACGGAGTGTAAGCCGAGGTGAAGTTGGCCGAGGTAATCGTGACCAAGGCAATGCTGGTCAAGGAAACGTTGTTAACAGCAATGCCGGACAACACAACTCTGCAGGACAACCGTAGCAGTGGAATATACCAAGGCAAGAGCAAAGTGTCGGCCGAGGTATGCAATAGAGAGATGCGCCACGAGAGCAAGACCGGTATAATGATGGAGATTCAGAAATGGTGAATACAGGATACCCAAGGCCGGACTATCATGTGATAGGGTCGAGATTGGGAAGCAGGGATTTGATGTCGGATGATGCCAGGTTGAAACTGGATCGACTGTATAGGTCGGAACAGATTGAAAGTCAAGGTCCTCTGGGTCCTGCATGTTTTGGACCCCGGATCATGAAAGAGCCACCGGTACCTAACTTCCAGTTACCCAAAGGCACGAAGACGTATGACGGCAGCACTAAGCTGGAGGATTGGTTGATAAATTATGCTACGGCTGTGAAAATTGCTATAGGTAACTTGCGATGGGCTGTGAGATACGTACCCCAGATGTTGGAGGGGCCAGCAAGGGTGTGGTTGAACAATTTGCCGCCCGGAAGTATTAACTGCTGGATCGATTTTGAGGAAATGTTCATCAGCAATTTCTCGAGTATGTATCAGAGGCCAAATAGGCCACAGACCCTAGCTATGTGCAAGCAAAGACCGAATGAGACGGACCGGGAGTTTTTGACCCGGTGGTGTACCGTGAGAAACTCGTGTGAGGGTGTGATAGAGTCACAGGCCATAGCATGGTTTGCGCAAGGATGCAGATATGCAAGCGAGCTGTGGCAAAAGTTGCAAAGGAAAATGCCAACTACGTTGGCAGAGATGATCCGGATTGCTGATTCGTATGCTTTGGGTGATCCGACTCAACCTAGGCTCGTGTCCAATTAGTCGAATGAGGAGTATTACCAGAGAGATGGAGCCGGATCATCCCGGAGGAACGATTACAGAGGTAAAAGGAGAGATGATAGACCGGATCACTGGTACGGTTCGCAACAAGTTGCAGCTGTGAATCAAGATCAGCCAGGAATAGGGAGCAATCAGCATCAGAAAACTGGAGGGCAACAATGGACACCAATGAATGATGGCAAGAAAACTTGGACACCAGAACAGAAGAAACAGTGGCAAGAAAAGAAGGACCGTCCGAGGTATACTTATGAGTCGATGTTGGATCAGCCGTGTAAATTTCACACGCCAAATCCGAGTAACCCAGCGGGTCATGCAACGAGGCAATGTGAGTGGATGTGTAAGATAGAACAAGGTGGTTCGGGGAATGCTCAGGCACCCCGGAATGATCAACCTCGGCAGGAGTTACCCCGGCAGCAATTGCTCTCTGGAGCGAACACGCAACAGCTAATGTTGCCTCCCCCTCCGCCGAGGTATGATAACCATGAGAGAAGGGATGCAGTGCATCAAGTAGAAAACCAGCATCAGCCGGATCAGAGATACCCCGGAAATGAGGGGAGAAATGAGTACAGGGAGCATCATCAGAGTTACTGTGTGTTTACCACCGAGGAAACAGATAGGAAGAGCTTGTAGCACCGACATATGGAGGTCAATGCGGTAATGCCAGCGGTGACAAGGTATATGCCTTAGTCGGACCAAGAAATTACTTGGAACATCAAAGGTCATCCCAAGCTTATGCCGAGTCCTGTTTCGTATGCATTAGTGCTGGACCCGACATTCATTGGGCCTAACATCAATGTGAGGTTCTCCAAGGTACTGATTGACAATGGCAGTAGCATTAACATCATGTATGTGGATACAATGCGCAAGTTGGGTATCTCGGAGAACATGCTCCAGGCTACAAGGACAACTTTCCATGGTATTGTACCAGGCATTTCTTGTGAGCCCATAGGCAAAGTCCGGGTTGACGTGTTATTCGGCACAAGAGATAATTGCCGAACTGAGAATCTGGAGTTCAAAGTGGTGAACTTGGAAAGTGCGTATCACGCGTTACTCGGAAGACCAGCATTGAACAAGTTCATGGCAAGCTGCCACATCAGTTATCTAAAGATGAAGTTGCCCGGGCCAAATGGAGTGATTACCATTGCTGGAGATTTCCGACGTTCCATTGAGTGTGCCTCAGCCGGGTCTAACCTAGCCGAGTCACTCGTGATTGCGCAAGAGAAAAGAAAAATCCAAGAGGTGGCAGCATTAGCTCAGTCCGCGCAGCAGTATATGCCGGCGTTGAGTAACCCGCATGGTAGCGTTTCGTTCCAAGCCGCGAAGGATACTAAGAAAGTGCTTGTTGATGATATGTTCCCAGAGCACACCGTAACAATTGGTGCCGGGTTGAATGATAAATAGGAAAGCGAGCTCGTCAACTTCCTCCGTGAGAATCGGGATATTTTTGCTTGGTCTACACAGGACTTGCAAGGTGTTCCGAGGGAGTTGGCCGAGCACTCTTTGAACGTGAGACCCAGAGCAAGGCCGGTGAAGCAACCTCTCCGCCGCTTCGCCGAGGATAGGAGAAAAGTCATTGGAGACGAGATAGCTCGGTTGCTAGCAGCAGGATTTATCATGGAAGTACTCTATCCGGATTGGCTCTCTAATCCGGTGCTGGTGGAGAATAAGAAGGATGACCCGAACGTGGCAGTAGTTTGGCGTATGTTTATCGATTACACGAACCTGAACAAGGCGTGTCCAAAAGATCCATTTCCACTGCCTAGGATAGATCAGGTCATAGACTCAACCGCGGGATGTGAACTGTTGTCATTCATTGATGCATATTCTGGTTTCCACCAGATACCTCTGAATCCGGATGATCAAATAAAGACCGTATTTATCACCCCGTATGGGGCTTATTTCTATCGCACCATGCCGTTTGGTTTACGTAATACAGGTGCAACGTACCAAAGATGTATGCAAAAATGTTTGCACGACCAAATAGGTCAAAATGTACAAGTGTATGTGGATGATGTGGTTATCAAGACCAAGGAAAGCAAAACGCTCCTTGACGACATCAGGCAGACATTCGCGAACTTAAGAAGGTTCCAAATGAAGCTTAACCCGAAAAAATGTACCTTCAGTGTCCCGGCTGGAAAATTACTTGGATTTCTCGTCTCCAGCCGAGGTATCGAAGTTAATCCAACTAAGATCCAGGCCATTGAACGAATGGAGCTGCCTCTTAACAATGTCCAGAAGTTCACTGGGTGCCTGGCATCATTAAGTCAGTTTGTATGTCGGTTGGGAGAAAAGGCATTGCCTCTCTACCAACTCATGAAAAAGTCGGATAAGTTCGTTTGGACGCCACAGGCCGATGAAGCCTTTGCTCACTTAAAGAAGATGTTAGCCACTGCACCAATGTTAGCCTCTCCACTATCAAAAGAGCCAATGTTGCTCTACATAGCCGCAACCAACCGAGTTGTAAGTGCAGTGATTGTGGTAGAGCGCGACGAAGAGGGTAAGTCGGTGCAGAGGCCAGTGTATTACTTGAGCGAGGTATTATCTGCCTCAAAGCAGAACTACCCACACTTTCAAAAGGTGGCATATGGTGTCTATATGGCAGCTAAGAAGTTAAAGCATTACTTTGAGGAGCACCCCATCAAAGTAATATGTGAAGCTCCCATATCCGAGATAATGGGTAACAAGGATGCAAGTGGTCGAATTGCAGAATGGGCAATCGAACTAGCTCATTATGCGCCACAATATGACAGAAGAGAAGCAATCAAGTCTCAGGCTATGGCGGACTTTTTTGTGGACTAGGCCGAGGTACAATACGAACCACCGCCACCAGATCCGAACTACTGGAGGATGCATTTTGACGGGTCAAAAACAAAAACCAGGCTAGGCGCTGGAGTTGTGCTTACCTCGCCAAAGAAGGACCAGCTGAAATATGTGCTGCAAATCCATTTCGCGGCATCAAACAATGTCGCTGAGTATGAAGCACTTGTGCATGGGCTCAAAGTGGCAAAAGTGATTGGGATACGATGGATACTATGCTTTGGCGACTCGGATTTGGTAATACAACAAGTGTCGGGGTTGTGGGACGCCCTGGATCCAAACATGGCTCTATACAAATTTCATGTGCAGAAGATATCTGGTTACTTTGAGGGGTGTGAATTTCACCATGTACCCTGGGTGCAAAATGAGGCTGCCGACATGCTGTCAAAGCTCGGATCAACCCGACAAGCAATTCCACTGGGTGTAGCATTGGAACACCTCAGAAAACCATCTATCAGGCCGTCCCCAGGAACCGACTCAATCTATGTCCCAGAAAATACAGAATCTGGAGCTGAGCCCATGGACATTGACATGGGAGGTGGTGCGTGAAACCCGGGGACTGCATCAGCAAACCCGGGGACTGCCTCAGCAAACTGGGGACTGCCTCGCAGGACCCGGGGACTGCTCAGCGTGATCCGGTTGAAGTTATGCCGGTGGATCAGATGGAAATTGATGAGGATGTATTCCCTGTGCGAGCAATACCAGCTTGGGCACTGCCTATATTTCAATTCCTGAAAGATGGAATGTTACCCACTGGGGAGGTGTTATCCAGGCAAACTCAGAGGAGAGCAAAGGCATACACAATTATCAATTCTGAGTTGTACAAACGGAGTGTGACCAATGTCCTCCAGCGGTGCGTTGACCCGGAAGAAGGGCTTGACATCCTCCGAGATATACATCAAGGGGAGTGCAGGCATCATGCCTCATCCCGAGCCTTGGTGGCAAAAGCGTTCCGGCACGGATTCTACTGGCCAAGTGCCTTAGAACAAGCAGAAGATCTGGTGAGAAAATGCAATGGTTGTCAGAGGTATGCTACCAAGACACATATGCCAATATCGGAACTCAAGACCATACCAATTACATGGCCATTTGTCGTATGGTGCTTGGATATGGTTGGCCCATTTAAACCAGCAAGGGGAAATATGACTCACATCTTGGTCATGGTGGATAAGTTTACAAAATGGATTGAAGTGAAGCCTATAAGAAAAGTGTGATGGAGCTACGGCCGTAACATTTCTCAAAGACATTATCTTGAGATATGGTTATCCTCACAGTATCATAACTGATAATGGCACAAATTTTGCTGAAGGAGCATTTGCGCGATTCTGCCGGGATAAGAAGATCCGGCTGGACATTGCCTCGGTAGCCCACCCCGCATCGAACGGATAGGTGGAAAGATCCAACGGATTAGTGTTATCCGGGATAAAACCCCGGCTCATTGAGCCGCTGCAAAGATCAGCGGGGTGCTGGATAGAAGAACTACCAGCGGTACTGTGGAGTTTAAGAACAACTCCAAATCGATCAACAGGCTATACGCCGTTTTTTCTAGTATATGGGGCAGAAGCTGTATTCCAGCCGACATAGCGCATGATTCGCCTAGGGTCACCCAATACACAGAAGCCGAAGTGCAAGAAGCCCAGTAAAATGATGTTGATCTGCTGGAAGAAGCGAGAGAATTGGCATTGTCCAGATCCGCCATATATCAGCAAAATCTTCGACGCTATCATAGCCGGAAAGTAAGCCCCCGAGTCTTTCGGGAAGGCGATCTGGTGCTCCGGTTGGTACAACGTACTGCTGGCATGCATAAATTACCCCCCCCCATGGGAAGGGCCATTCATTATGAGCAAAGCATTGCACAATGATTCTTATTATCTTATCGATGCAAAGCCACAGGAAAAGAACAAGGCGGATAGGTCCGGCGAGGAATCCAAGTGTCCATGGAATGTAGCTCTACTTCGTCCTTTCTACACTTAGCAGAGAAGTGTATGTATCCGAGTCTTCTCATATGTCGGTATGTATGCCGGCAATGAGCTTATCAATGAAATGTTGGCACCTCGGGCAGTAACTCGGGGAATGCCTTAATAATATGTGTTGTCTTTTATCATTTATATGTCAGCTGGAGTAAGTTGTTCTACTTAACTCGGATTAGTAATGTGTGAGCACCAAAAACCCAACTCTTCGACTTGCTGCTGTCCAACAAGAATTGGCTTCATGGCAAGCAAGTGAACAGGTTTGGAATTGTGTAGCACATGAAAAACTACTAAGGAAAAGAACTTAATCGAGCCGACGTTTGTTTTTCGACTAACCTTGTATTTACTTTCAAATTATTATGCTGAATTATTTTGAGCTAAGCCTAAAAGTTTCTAAGTATTGTTAAAACAATTTTTGAAGCTCGGGTCCATAAGTCGTAAAACCGAATCAAGGTAGACACGAACCGAGCCAGAAGATTGGACAAACAAGAAAATGAAACTCGGGGACTACGCCCAAGTTAATCCGGCATACAAACTTAGTAGCAGAATATCACATGAGTACGGGATACAATTCCACCCGGCATACCAGAGATCTGATAAGTTTTCAAGTGTTTTTACTTAAGGAGCAGCAGGAGGAGGAAGTCTGGCGTCATATTCGCCTTCTTCGATATCCGAGGCATCGTCCTCTCCATCCTCGTCTGAACCATCTTCAAAATTTTCGACCTCTTCGTCACCAGCGGCTTCTAGGAAGCTCGGACCCTCAGTCCATTCATGAATGGGAGCATATTCAATGAGACTATCGGCGCAAGCCTGGCGCCCAGCTACCCATTCCGGGTCATTGGTCCACTTGGATCCGGTGCGCAGGCGCGTCAGGAGGCTGAGATCGATCTTCTCATACCACGTGAGTATGTGGTGGAGAACGGTCTCAGCTACAGCACGTCCAGCGGACTCTCTCCAAAGGTCGAGCTGGGTCTCGTTCTCCGTCAGCTTTTCAGCAAGGATTGTGATTCTCTCCGGAGTGTCCTCGCCAGGCCAGAACGTGTTGAAGACTCGGACTGAAACGTCGAGGAGATCTTTGCCGTAGTTCTTGATGATTTCCACACGAGATGACAGGCTGACCAACAGGTCCTCCATGTCATAGAGAATGTCCTCACCGTCAGGAGCGACGGGAGTACCCCTCTCTCGGCGGAAATTGGCAACAGTGGCGCTCGCAATGGGAGTACCCTCTAGAAATTTGCCTAAAAAGGAACAAGAGAAGCAAGTAATGAAAAGACATGTGAGGTAACCCGGAGAAGTATGCCAGATAAGGAAAAGGAACTTACGTAAAATGTGGTTGTGGATCCGGGTCAATTCATTGATGCAATTATCGCGTCTTTGACGGAGCTGCACTAGTTCAGCGTTCGCTGACTCGAGTTTGATGTCGGCCTCCTGGAGAAGTTCGTGGTCCTTAGCAATTTGGAGATTGAGGCGCTCGTGCTCTTCGGTGAAGTCCTGGCCAGCCTTTTCAAGCTCGGTTTGGTGCTGCGCCTTCATCTTCTTCATTTCTGCCTTTAGCTTGGCAATCTCGTCGTTCTTGGTTCGGAGGAGGGCAAGCTCATCGTCTTTCTTTTTGAGCTCAGCCTAATGCTGCCCTGCTTGTTCGAGAAAATGCAGCATCATGTCAGGCACGGGCACACTATCTTCAAGAGATGCTGAAATAGCGTGTTGACCCGGCAGAGCCGAGGTATGAATGTTTGCAGAGCCAAGAAGAAAAGGAGATGGAAAGCAAAGCAGGGTCGGACAAAAGTATCTTACCCTTAATCTGATCCAGATTCTTCCTCATAAGCTTGTTCTCAGCCTCCACCCCAGCTGCGAAAACCGAATGACGGATTAGTTCTGCAGAAAAAGATGAAGGAAAACAGAAAAATGTGAAGAAGGGAACTTACCCCTTTTCTCATGCTCAGTGAGATGTGCATTGTGCTTTACGAGCAGCATCTTGTGGGTATCCAGGAGACGCTAGAACTCAGTGCTACGGTGGTTGGTGGTCACCTGAAAAGAGTACAAAAATTTGGCTTAAGCCTTGTGCATATTCGAAGTGTACAAGACCCGGGCCAAGTGGAACTTAACCCGGATCTAGGTGTGGGCATATTCGAAGTGTGCAAGATCCGGGCCAAGTGGAACTTAACCCGGCTCTAGGTGTGTGCATATTCAAAGTGTGCAAGATCCGGGCCAAGTGGAACTTAACCCGGCTCTAGGTGTGTGCATATTCGAAGTGGGCAAGATCCGGGCCAAGTGGAACTTAACCCGGCTCTAGGTGTGTGCATATTCGAAGTGCGCAAGATCCGGGCCAAGTGGAACTTAACCCGGCTCTAGGTGTGTGCATATTCGAAGTGCGCAAGATCCGGGCCAAGTGGAACTTAACCCGGCTCTAGGTGTGTGCATATTCGAAGTGCGCAAGATCCAGGCCAAGTGGAACTTAACCCGGCTCTAGGTGTGTGCATATTCGAAGTGTGCAAGATCCGGGCCAAGTGGAACTTAATCGGCTCTAGGTGTGTGCATATTCGAAGTGTGCAAGATCCAGGCCAAGTGGAACTTAACCCGGCTCTAGGTGTATGCATATTCGAAGTGTGCAAGATCCGGGCCAAGTGGAACTTAACCCGGCTCTAGGTGTGTGCATATTTGAAGTTGTCAGGGAGCTACGTTAGTTTTCTAAGGAGCATCCGGCCGAGTAACAAGTTACTCCCCCGGAGGCTCGGGGACTAATGGTTATATCGCTAGTGCATGCTAAGGAAAAGGTGAAGTAACGTACCTCCATCATCCGGCCCGCGAGGTTAATCGCCTTAGAGGCTATGTTCATCTAAGCAGCAAACTCGGCGGGACCGAACTTCTCCGGGAGATCGTCGTTATAGACGAACTCCGCCTTGTTCCAGTTGTTCATAAACTCGATCAAGGTCGGAGGATATCGCTCATCGCTGAGCATGTGGGGCGCCACCAAGCCCTTCGCATGTGCCTCTCTCCTCTCAACCTGAGCAAGGGCCGGACTGGTGTGCAGAACGAGTTGCTGCGCACTAGTTGGCTCGGTAGGGGCGTCCTTCGGTGCTGGAGCTTTCTGGGCAAGCATGGACGCGAGGGTGCGTTGTCCAAACCTGGTGGACGCTGCCTTGGTGACGTCAGGGGCTTTCTTGCCTTTGGCTTGCTGAGAGGAGGAAGTGGTTGCGGCAGATTTCCCCTTAGGAGCTACCTGGGTACTTCCTCGCCGAGACTGAGAAGACTCGGACAAGGCGGAGGAGCTTGGCGCTGGTGCCCTTGTTGTTGGAGTTGGTGCTGCTGCTGAAGTCCTTGCTGCCGGAGTTGGTGCTGGTGCCAGAATTGGTGATGGTGCTGGTGCTGGTGCTGGTGCGGAGCGGTAGTTGCTGGTTGTGGCGGAGCCGAAGTGGTGGATGTCGCTGCCTCGGCTGGATCCGTCTCCCCCGCTCCAGGGTTGCCCCCCTCTTGACGAGGTGATCTGGAACCCGGAGCAGCCGCAGAACCCTCTGGAATAGGGATCAGCGGGCGTGACTCGTCGTCACGAGGAGGAGAAGGGCTAGGTCGGAGCGGTGAAGAGATGCTAGATCCACTCTGGGGAACATCCTCCGTAGCACTGCCAAATCAAATAATGTCAGAAGAGAGACTAAAACAATGCAAGGAAGAATAAGTTGCAGAGGGAAAAGAGGCTTACGCATCCGAGGTCAGGGGATCCTTGGGTTTTCGAGCCCTTCGTGCTGGGGCCTTGCCTGCTGGCTTGGAAGCGGTTTTGTCTCCGGACTTCTTTTGCCTTTTGGAGGGCTGAGAAGGTCCGGAGGAGGAACTTGGTGCGGCTCCACGCCTCTTCTTCGACGCTGCCGGAACAGGTTCACCCGTGGCAAGGGGAGGGTCCTCGTGGATCTTCCCACCGGGGTTAGCTGATGCCGGAAAAGCATAAGAAAGGGGGACAGCGTCAACAGCTTCCATCACCTCAATATCCGAGTCATCCTCATCGTCGGGCCAATATCTAATAGAAGAGAGTTTACCGGTGGGTCGCTTGGTCGCGTCGGACATTGGGAGGAACATCTCCTGGTCCGGTTCTTCCTCGTCCGAGCTCTCCCGGTCAGGCGCGCATTTGAGGGTAGGGTCGGGGCCATCCTCAATTGTCTGCTGAAGGAATTGCTAAAGGAGAAAAAAGACAACGGAGTTAAAAATAAGACGGCAACTGACATAAGATCTAATCCGAAGAAAGTTGGTGGCACGAAGCTTACCACGGGAGGAAGCCTATCCCGGCAATAATGCTCAATTCCCCACGTCCACTCGGAGGAGAAGTCCTTGTGGGTGGTGAAGAGCGCCTTGACCCGGCGGTAGATTTCGGTGTTGCTAAGCTCGAAGGACGAGGTCCGGTTGGGGTCGCGACCCCAACTCATGTGGCACACCTTGTGAGTGTGCTTCTGGAGAGGGGAGATCCGGTTGCGGACAAATGTGATCATGGTGTCCTCGTTGCGCAACCCGAGATGCTTCAGCTCCTTGAACTTTTTATTGACCTAGTTGGCCAATACTGTGGGCTTCTTGGGGACAACGTCCCACAACTCCGGGTTAGGTGGACCCGGAGCATAGGGAAGCAGCCGGATCAAGTCTTCAGTGCCCTCGTTCCGGACATAAAAGAAAGTTCGGGCCCATCCTTTGCAGGAGTCCAGCCCGGTGACTCGGGGGAAAATAGATAGCCTCTAGGGTGAGATGGATGCAGCTCCGAATTGAGTGAGCTGCTTATCCTCCGGATCGAGTTGAATATTCGGAATGACATTACGACGAAGGCCGAAAAACCGGATCCATAGCTCCTTCGTGGGCCATAATCTGACGTAGCCCTCGATCGTAGAGGCAAAAGCAGAAAGAGAAGTGATTGCGTTGGCAGGAAGGTGGTGCGGCTGGAGTTCGTATGTGCTTAACCAATCATGGAAGAAATCGCTGACCGGCAAACCAAACCCCCGTTGGAAGTGCGACAAGAACACAACGTACTCACCCGGATTGGGTGAGGGGGCGAGTTCGGCGGAGGCGAGGCACGCGATGACTCCGGCGGGAATGCGTCTGGTGCGGTAGAGCCAGTCCAGGTCATCTTGGCAGACCCAGGACCCGGCCCACGCACCACGGTCCGCCGTGGCGGTGTCTTCCTCCATCTCTTGCTCGGCAACGGCGAGCTCCTCCTCTGTCATCTCTAGCTCGTTGCCCTCACTGTCGCTAGCCACGGTGGGGGGCAGCGTCCTAGATTGGCAACGACCCGTGGCGAAGGAGGCGCGTAGCGGTGGCGGTGATGTAGAGGCGTGGGGAAGCAGTGTGGCGGCGGCGCTGCTACTTGGAAGCAGTGGCGGCGGCGCTATCGCGGGGAAGACGAAGAAGAAGAAGTGCTAGAGGCAGAGGGGCGCGGAAGGGGGAAAAAGACCTAAGGGTGCGCCCCTCCCCTATTTAATCACTCCCTCGAGGGGGAAGTGGGATCGTGTCAAACGAGTACGCCGCACGGTGTGGCCGTGTATTGCCCGCGTTGACCAATCAGCAGCAAGCCACATGGAGGGCCACAGGGTGTAACAGATCCCATGACATGACGCACTGATGCGGTTAACGAGGAGGCAGGCCAGACGTGACGTGCGCCACAGTGACCACTGACAATTACTGCAGTAGTTATTGTGGCTGGCCCTTAAAATGAGGCAATCTAATGATTAGCCTCCACGTGGGCTAGCATACGAGAGAAGGAAAGAAGACCCGGATGAGACCGTGGTAACCCGGCCAGCAAGTGAAAACTTGGAATGTGCCAAGGGAAAGTAAAACCATGAGGTCCGAGTTAGGATGGTAACCCGGCCAGCAAGTGAGAGCTTGGAACGTGCCAAGGGAAAGTAAATCCAGAGAATCCGAGACAAGGAGGGAACCCGGAGAAGGAGCATAAAGCTCGATGGAATTGAACCTGTTGTGGCCTTAGCGGCTAAGGCAGCTAAGACCGCACCAGCTTCGGGGACTAATGTTGGGGGGATACCCCCAGGTAGGGTCACGTCGGGGTATAAAGGCCGAGTTAGCCGAGGGTCGGCAAGGTAAAGCGGATGCTGGCCGGGTCACCTCAAGGCAGGCCGAATCACGGAGTAACCCGGACCAGGGGGCGTCCACCTAACTAGGTCTCAACCGACTTAAGCCATAAGTCGGAATGGCGTATTTAACTTGTATGCAGGAACGGGTGTGGCCGGATCAACTATGATCCGGGTCATATCTAGCTTCTAGGAGAAGGAAGGAATCTCGCTGGTCAAAAGAAGCCCCGATACGCACTGCATGAGCGAAGCAAAAGAGGGCAGGACCACCGAGGCGTGGCCGACAGAGGTGACGATGCCCGTGTCGGCTGACGCAGGCGCCGCAGAGGCTCACGTAGCCTCTGCATGGGTGACGCAGGGGAAAAGCACCCCGATCGGTTTGCTATTTTGGGAGGAGGCATATTCCCTGGAATATGCCTCCACGTATGCCCTAAGTAGAGACCTAGCCACCCCTATATAAGGAGGGCTAGGGCCTATGTAGAAGGGGTTCCTCTATTCTGAAAGGTTCTAGATTCTAAGGATCTTTTACGGATTAACTGTGGGTGAGAGTAAGAGAGCTCCTTCTTCCTCCTCTCGCCAATACAGCTCTAGGAGCACTTGTAATCTGTGAACTGAATCAAATACAAAGCTTCTTTGTGGGGAATCACCTCACTATCCCTCCCTGGATTCCCCTAGTGCAATTAGTCCCCACCTTTAGCCTATCCATGGCATCTGCCGTGACACCACCACGACAGTTGTTCCTGTGCCGGGCTATGGGCTGCTTTAATACCCGTGTTGGACACAACGAAGAGGTAGCTCGGGTAATCAAACATACCGTTTTCTGCAGTAGTGGACCTGTCTGGACCTGATACAGCCTACCAAACACGTGGATCCAAGGAAGAAGATGCCAAAGAATCCAAAGTGCAGCCTGTAGACAATCTTTTTGGGCTTGGATCTCAAGGCATGCCATAGGCCAGAGGGGCCAAGGGTGATCTTCTTCCTTGGGTCGGAGAAAGGGCCCCACTTACCAATTGGAAGGCATTGGCAATGGCTGAAACAAAAATTCAGCAATTTAGGAAAAATGAAAAGGAAGTGGGAAATCAAAGCTTAATCCAAAAGGAAAGGAAAAAAGAAAAGAAAAACAATATAGCAACAGTGCGTTCATGGTCGTCACTGCCGCCGCCGCGCTGGCCGGCGCCATGCCGCCGCCTGCCCCAAAAACAAAAGCCGGAACCCTGGCTACTGCACCACCTCTCACGGCCACAAGAAGGCACCTTCTCCTGGCCTCCGCCGCATCCGCCTTCCCCACGGCAGCCGCATCCGCCGCCGCCGGTCGATTCACCGAGATCCCTAGCTCCGGCGGCGTGAAGGCCCTAGAGCTCCGGGAGGGTTCCGGCGAGGTCCCGGCCGACGGAGACCAGGTGAAGGCGATAGGTGCCGCGCTTCTGCACACTTTACTCTACCAGCATCCTTTCTTGCTTGTGCCCCCCACTGGCCATTATCCAACTTAATACAGTACCTTTAAACCAAAAATTGCTCTAGTCTACTCCACTGTCCATACTGAGCTAACACGATACATTTAAGTGCAAGGATTTCTTACATGTAACGTACTAATTTTGTTGCTAGAATGATGTTAATTTTTATTAGGTAGCAAATATGTTCTTATGGTTCACCCGTTTAAAAGAAATGATCTTATGGTTCCCTGCATGTGTGAAGGTTGCGATTCACTATTATGGGAGACTGGCTGCGAAGCAAGGATGGCGCTTCGACTCAACATACGATCACAAGGACGCGACTGGGGATCCGATACCTTTTGTGTTTACCATCGGTTCCGGAAAGGTGAGATGAGAGTTTCATTGGAACTCTCTGCAGAAATAAGTGAGGGCATCTTGGGTGTTGGTACTACACTAAATCATGTTATTTATGTTTGTTTTCCGAAAGCTTGAGGCTACAGCATACCAGATGTTTTCTGTTATTATGGCTAATAAGCTTAGCTATTTCCCTTTTATGAGGAAATTCTACCACATTTATGCCTATCATTTTTTAAAACTACTGTACTTGCTTGCAAACATGCCCAAGGAATGAAATATACACAGAGAGTTTATTGTGCGATGCTATGCACACATCTGATTTTATGACAGTACAAGTCACAGTTGCATAATTGACATAAGCATTACAGCCTAGAATGGGCTGTCTCCAAGAATAGTGGAGTACTACCTCCGTTCCACAATATAAGCCTTTTTAGGAAACTAAAACAGCTTGCTAAAAAGGCTTATATTGTGAAACAGAGGGAGTATTTCTTTGTGAAGTTTTGGCATTTAATTCAATTTTTATCAAGAAAAAACCCCTCTACCAAACAGGCCCTAACTGAAAACTAGCTTCAGAACCGTTGAATTCACCTTAAAACAAGTGTCTACTGTTATTGCTATGGATGCTCGCTGGGAATTATTGATCAATAATGGTCTTGATGTGCTTCTCTCGTTTATGTGATATTCCACAGTTCTTGTTGGGATGTCTGTCTCTTGAATATTTTTCAGGCTGACAATCTTGCCATAATAATTTAATACATGAGCCTTCAGGTTATAGCTGGTATTGAAGCAGCAGTGAAGTCCATGAGAGTCGGCGGTCTTCGTCGTGTGGTCATTCCACCATCACAGGGATATCAAAACACATCACAAGAACCAGTTCCTCCTGATGTAACTTCCGCGCTACCTGAATTCCTGAGTTTCGCCTTTATTGTCTTATTTTGCTCATGCTCATTTGGAGTTTCTCCAATCCTGTCAATTCCTAGTTTCCAATTATATCCTTTCTGTTGCACGTGTCATGCATTCATAAATGTGTTCTCCTAGAAGTCTATCATTGATTAGTGTTTTATTAAAATCATGCGTATGGATGTGTTTAGATTGAGGACATTCCCACTTCAATTGCTGAATGATGTAATTGGCAAGACATCATGGAGGTACTAAATTTCCTTGTTGTTTCATGTGCAGTTTTTTGATCGGCAGAGATTATTTACTACTATATTCAACCCGACACGCCTCGCGAATGGCGAGGGTTCCACTCTTGGTACCGTCATCTTCGACATCGAGCTAATCAGCATAAGGCAGCATACATAAGTGTTGTGCTTTCCCAAGGCTGCAGGCCGATCACCGTGCTAACTGAAACCTTTTGGGACTGTCCGCTTCTACCTCGAAGAAACTCTGAGCTAGGACTTGATCTGCTCAATCTGTCTGTAAATGTAATATATGAAGAACGTTTCGAAACCTCCTTCTCCACTTGTTAAGCAATCTCAGTCTGAGAGGTGCAGATTGTACAGTACAGAAAGAAAAGGCGACGATTAAAAATGCCAAGTGAATGCAGTTTGATACACGTCGTGTTTTTCTACTTCTCTATTCTTAGCTCAACATCAGAATATCGTATTTTTTAGGTCAGCAGACTGCTGGTTGCTTTTGAAGAGCAGAATATTGAATCAGAGAGCTGAACAGATGGTGTCTGATGATACACCCTCGGCTATAAATAATTAGCAGTGTCCTTTCTCTGTGTTTCCGAGAATCATGATTAAGATTCTGTTTAGCGCATGCCATGTGAAGTTCAGTACTCTCTCTTACTCTGATTATTGCTCTCTTGCCCCTATTTTTCTAAGAAAAGCTGAGTCGTCCATTGCTTTGTCATAGTTTAGCCATGTTCATTTATGTTTCTCGGTAGTAATGAAAACACACACTTACTTTAGGAATTCAACCAACTCTGAAACATGTTCTTCTTCGAAAGAAACTGCTGAAGATGGGAAAAGGAACTGTATGAACTTCACCGACAATATTTCTCGACATCCTCTTTTTGTAAGTGTACTTTTCTACTATTGTTTAGCTAGTTACTTTTACTTTGGCGAAGATCGAGTACTTCTTTTGCCGGGGCATACATTTTTTTAACAAAACGGATAATTTGACTCATTTTATTTAAAAAGCAAAAGAGAATTGACCAGTTCATTACGGGGAACCGGCCGAAAACCGATACAGATGCGCCAATGTCATCATGGAACACGACCACATTGGACAACACCACCATCGGCCGACCTGGCCACCCACACGGAGCACACACACCACGAAGAAGAAATGCCACCGCCGAGGTTGCCACCTAGCGCCATCATCATCACTCCTCCGCGAGCCAGCGACTCCGACTTCACCATCGACGACCCAAACGAAGCCTCGCATCAAGCGACGCCTGAACCCATGTCGGCGCATGCCAACAGTCGGCCACACACACCAACGGTAGATAGCTCCGACCTTGACGCCGAGCCTCCCGAGAGAAATATGTTGGGCTTGCGCGCGATCGAGCCCCCTGCAAAGACCACCGGCCGCCGGTCATCGTCACCGCCTGGACGTGCTCCATCGCAGCTCCGACTCCACAACAACATAGCAAGCACAAAGAACCCATCGGACACGCCGGAAAGACTGACTACCGAAGCCCGAACCGTGACCCAAGCTCAGCTCGACGCATCATCGTTGCCAAACTGCACATCAGTGCCCTTGAGGAGCCGCCTCAGCACCCACACGACGGCCCAGCCGCCATCCACGAGTCTCCAAGCTCCAGCCGACCCCGAAAAACGATGCCCCCAAGGAGGAGAAAGATGTGCATCGCCTTCATCGCCCAATCCCGAGGATCTGAGGTTTACCTCCAAAGACCACGGATGAGGGGAGGATCCCATGGTGACGCTTCCAAGAAAGTCAACGGCACCCGCGGGTGTAAGTCGCCGCTGGTTCCGACAGATACCGGAACAAGGATTTCTGCTCGGAAATCTCCACCACCTACAATCCGAAGCGGCCTGATACATTGCAAATTTATCTATAATTTTTTTATGTTCCATGCTTGGTTTTATCTACTTTCTTGTGTTTTGACACTTTGGAGTACTTTTCATATGATTTCTTGGACTAACCTATTAACTAGAGCCACAGTGCCAGCTGCCTGTTTTCTGCTGTTTTTGGTTCCAAGAAAGTCAGAAAATAAATATTCTCGGAATTGGACGGGACAAAAGCCAAAGTGCCTATTTTTTCCGAAAGTCATCAGATGCCAGAATACGAGACGGAGAAGGGCTGGGGGCCGGCCACACCACCTACCGCACGGCCAGGCCTGGCCCGCGCCAGGGGGTGGTCTGGCCGACCCCAGCACCCCCTCGGCCTCTCCTTCCGCCTATAAGATGCCCTCGGGACGAAAACCCTAAGTACCCGATCAAAAATCCACGAAAGAGTCTGTAGCTGCCGCCATCTCCATCCCTAGATCGGGAGGGATCTGAAGCTCTTCTCGGCACCCTGCCGGAGAGGGGAATTCACAATGGAGGCCTTCTTCATCATCATGCAAGCCTCCGGTGTGATGCGTGAGTAGTTCATCTCTGGACTACGGATCCATGTAGTAGCTAGATGGCTGGTTCTCCTCCTTTGTGCTTTCATGTTTAGATCTTGTGAGCTCCGTTCATGATCAAGATCATCTATGTGTAATTCTGCATGTTGTGTTTGCGGGGATCCGATGGATATTGAGATGCTATTTCAGATTGATTATTGATTCTATCATGTCTTTGTTATTTGTGATCTTGCATGCTTTCCGTTGTTAGTAGCTATCTTGGCCAAGTAGATGCTAGCAACTCCAAGAGTTAGTATTTATGCTCGATAGTGGGTTCATGCCTCTAGTAATCTGGGGAAATGACAGAAATCTCTAAGGTACTAGATGTGCTGTTGCTACTAGGGAGAAAACAACAATCCTTTATTCATAGAACAATCGTATTGTTTACTTTACACGCAATTCGTAAAGAAATAATCTGTTGCTTGCAACTTAATACTGGAGGGGGTTCGGATGATAACCTGAAGGTGGATTATTAGTCATAGATGGAGTTGGATGGCGGTCTATGTATAATGTTATAATGTCCAATCAAGTTTCAAAGGAGTCAAGATGATTAGTATATGCATGTATTGCTTTCTCGATGTTTGTCAATTGCCCCGCTGTAATTTGTTCACCCAGCATGTTATCTATCTTAAGGAGAGCCACATCTAGTGAACTATGGATCCCGGTCATTTCTCTTACATACAATCTATAAAATGTTTATTGCTTTGTGTTTACTTTCTGCAAACTATTACTTCCATCCATTCGATACGTTTAATCCTTTGTTTTTAGCGAAACCGGTGAGATTGACAACCTCATCGCAAGTTGGAGACAAAATTCTGTGGTTGTGTTGTGCAGGTCACCACGTTGCTGCTGACACTGGTAGTGCGCCCTGTCGACGTTCAGCTAGCTACACATTTGGGGTGTTTCCTTGCTCCTACTGGATTGATAACCTTGGTTTTGTACTGAGGGAAAACTTGCTGCTGTGCTCATCATACCTTCCTCTTGGGATTCCCCAACGAGCTCGATATAATTTGGGCCATCAAGCATATTTTCTGGCGCCGTTGCCGGGGAGTCAAGGACATCTTCACAAGGGGAGTCATTCATAACCAATCTCTTTACTTTGTTATTTTTGTTTTGCTTAGATTCTTTTTGCTTTGTTTGCTTGTTTCTTTATCAAAAACACACCAAAAAAATAGTTTTACAAGTCTGCTTTCTTTATTGAAAACACACAAAAAAATTAGTTCCTATCTTGAGTTGCTATTATGTCTAGCCTTGCTCCAATCACTATGTCACCCGAGGAAATGATTTTCACTTTTAAACAAGGAATGGAAGAGAGTTTCAAGGAAGCTTGGTCTAGAGTCTCTGATCTACATGAGAAAACTGAGCCTAAAATGACTCAAAGCTTGTTACTTAGTAGTTTTTACCTTGGAATTGCTCTTTGCTATAAATATGCTTTATATGTTGTTGTGGGAGGAGATTTCCTCCAATGTAATGAGGATGATGCTATTAATGCTATAAAGAAATTGATCCTCACTTATAACTTGCCTAGCCAAACTGATATTTCTTTCGCAAGAATATTTGCTAGATTGAACACTCTTGAGACTAGCACTACTAGCTTAAAAGATTGCTATATACGCTTAGGGAGCATCACAATTATGTTCCAATAAATTCTGAACCATCAAAGTGGCTCCCTACAGTAAATATTGAGATAAACACTGAAACTTTTCAAGCCCGCTGTGATATCATGTCTGAATTTTGTCTTATGCCCAAAGAGATTTATGAATCTTTGAACCTTTGGGGGCTTACTGAAGGAGGAAAAGAAATATCTCTTGCTAATAATGCTACCATATTACCTATTGGAATAGCTGAAGGATTGTTTACAAAGATCCTTGGGAAAATGATTTCTACTGATTATCTTGTTATTGAATGTGCAGGAAAAGGACAAATTACACTTGGAAGGTCCCTATTAGAACTCCTTGGAGAAATAATAGATGTGGGAAAGGGGACCATGCACCTTTCTTCTCCACCAAACAATCATATTTTCCCCAAGGTTAAAAATAAAAGTAAGAGAGGTAAGGGCAAAAAATTTGGTTTTAATGCTTCTTCATTTGAGAGCACTTGATTATTTTTCTTACTTCTTATGCCTAACTTAAAGGCGTTAAAGAAAGTACTTATTGGGAGATAACCCAAAAGTTTTAGATGAGTCTTGGAAGTTATTACTTCAGTAATAACCGCTCCTTATCCTTTTTATTGCTTTTTGTGCCAAGAGTAACCTCTAATGAGAGAGAAGTAATGATTGAGAAAGTTGCTGTCCCGAAACAGATTTCTGTGCTTCACCATAAAAATTCGTGTAAAATCTCTGAACGTCTTTTTGAGGCGTGAATTTTTGTGCTTCTGACCCAGGTTGTTATCTAACTTTAGTTAGTTTAACACTTTTTGAGTTGAGCAACATAAGGTCTTCGAAAAAATTCGTCTTTACCTGCTGGTCTGTTTTGACAGATTTCTGCCATTTTCTGCATTTGCTTCTTGTTGGTTCCTTTTTGAGTTCTTGTGGGGAATTGAGCTTTTTGAGGGAAGTGCTATAGTAGCTAGTGTTCTAATGGAAGTTTATTTGGTGTTAGAACTGAACCTTAAGACCTATTATCTTGAGTACACTAATGTTGCTAATAAAGATTGTGTGAAGTTTTGTATGAAGGAAAATTTCAGGTGTATGGAAGGAATGAGTAATGAGATGAAGGATGGACTACAGCTCAAGCTTGGGGATGCCACGCGTGTCACCCCAAGAAATATCCAAGAAGTACAAGCTTCAAAGCTTGGGGATGCCCAAGGCATCCCCTTCTTCATCAATAAAAATCCTAGGTTTCTTCCAAACGCTTTATTTTTATTGTTTCATGCATAGTTGTGTTGTTCTTGGAGCGTCTTCTTTTTTGTTTTCGTTTTGGTTTTCCGTTTGCTTGGTTTTCTTAGTTTGCTGAATAAATTGGTTGGACCTCCTCTTTCATACATTGGTTTGCAAATAGTTTGGTTTGGTTTGGAAAAAAGTAGGAAAGTTCATGCTTATGTGGTAAAAAGAGCTTGTTTTTGACTGTGGCCTATGCTTTGTCATGCCATGCTTGATATTGTTTTGTCTTTATGCTTAGTATTCTTTGTTTTAGCATGACTTGTTATAAAAAATTGAGATTGCTTAATGTGCCTTGGATGAATCATGCGTTGTTTTAGCATATTAAAGTATATTATAGTGGTATTCTCCTTTGATGTTTTATTTGGGTTGACTTGGCACATGCTCACACCATGTTATGACTATCTCAAGTCGCCATAGCCTTTATGATCCTTTAGTTTTCAACTTGTAGTATCACTTTATGCTTTGATCAATGATGTTTTGTCGCTCTGCATGATTATGGCCATTATTGCTCTCTTAGTTTGTCACTCCCAGTCTTTTGCTAGCCTCCACAACCAAGTATGAGTTCCACTCATGCATCCAACTCCCTAAACCAAGGTATTCCAAAGATTCCACCATACCTACCTACTAGCTCATGCTATTCCAAGTATATTCATGCTTTTGTTTACCTTCCAAATTAAACTTGTTATGAGAAAACTAGTGATTAAAGCTCTCACGAACTTGATGGCACACTTTACTTTTTTTGCATCTAATAAACTTGAACCATTGGGTCCTTCTTTGTTGCGTATATGCTTACGCTTTATAAGTTGAAATTAGCAGAACCATGTTTCATGGGGAACGCTTTCAACATTGCACTTGTACTTTGTACCCCATTGATATCATGTTCTTTTGCTTACGGATCCCGGCAGTGTGAAATAAAAGTGGAACGTGTAAGATCATGGAGTTTGTATGTGTGTTAGAGAAACGTCTGGGCCGCTAGCCTAAGCCATGCCTAATCATGGTGGAAACTTGCAGCATCACCATAATGAGCACTCTATGAAGCATCCTCAATAAAAACCTATGCAAATAGCAAATAAAAAGATCGCTGAGATGCCCATTGTCTGCTTGCCTTGTCATTTTGATTATGGGATAGCTCCTGTATCATGTGCAAGGGGTACCCCGTTGGCGGTTCTTTATGATACACATGTACTTACAATGACAAGAGCTTACTCGTGACTAGAGTTGAGTAGCATGAGATTCGGTCTTCGTAAGTAAGGGGCATGAGATTTTGGTTTATAAATTGTCAAGCATATCCTCTTAGTTGTGTCATTTTAACCTTAATCACCTTAAAAATGCTTATGATAGGGGCAATGAGAGCTAAAAGCTATAAGTACCATAATTTTTGGAAGCTCTTTATGAGACTTGAATCCCTACTTCCTTCTATGAAGGCCTTTCTTCCACCATTATATTGAGTGTCCACCTTCTACCTTTATGCACCTACTTTGAGAGCATAGTGGCCATTCTTAGTTCTATGTGCATTGTCCCAAGACTAGTTGATTGATGCATAACTTGATATTGCTTGTTTTAAACTATTTGTATCCTCTTATGAACTTTGAAGGTGTCCTATGCATTTATATTTGCTACTCTATGAGGGACAAGCTGAATACTATTATGCTATGTTTTCTTTATGTGAAACAAACAAACGTCTTGCAAAGCATTGTTATTCATGAATCTTTTGTTTGTGCATTTTCATGTTGCATCATAGTCTCTTTGTCTTATTGCTAGAACTTTGTCTTTCATGTTATGATTGAAGTACTATGATCCCAGCTTCGAATGTTTTACAAATACTTTGATCAAGTCTTTTGATGGTGCGTGTCACCTCAAAAATTATTCTTTCTTTTTATCACTTACCTACTCGAGGACGAGCAGGAGTTAAGCTTGGGGATGTTGATACATTGCAAATGTATCTATAATTTTTGATGTTCCATGCTTGGTTTTATCTACTTTATTGTGTTTTTTCCACACTTTGGAGTACTTTTCATATGATTTCTTGGACTAACCTATTAACTAGAGCCACAGTGCCAGCTGCCTGTTTTTTGCTGTTTTTGGTTCCAGGAAAGTCAGAAAATGAATATTCTCGGAATTGGACGGGACAAAAGCCAAAGTGCCTATTTTTTCCGAAAGTCATCAGATGCCAGAATACGAGACGGAGAAGGGCTGGGGGCCGGCCACACCACCTACCGCACGGCCAGGCCTGGCCCGCGCCAGGGGGTGGTCTGGCCGACCCCAGCACCCCCTCGGCCTCTCCTTCCGCCTATAAGATGCCCTCAGGACGAAAACCCTAAGTACCCGATCAAAAATCCACGAAAGAGTCTGTAGCTGCCGCCATCTCCATCCCTAGATCGGGAGGGATCTGAAGCTCTTCTCGGCACCCTGCCGGAGAGGGGAATTCACAATGGAGGCCTTCTTCATCATCATGCAAGCCTCCGGTGTGATGCGTGAGTAGTTCATCTCTGGACTACGGATCCATGTAGTAGCTAGATGGCTGGTTCTCCTCCTTTGTGCTTTCATGTTTAGATCTTGTGAGCTCCGTTCATGATCAAGATCATCTATTTGTCTTGTCAGCTTTGAGTTGGTGTTCTCACCATCCTTCTTCAATATTATGACGCACCTCCTAGTTCACCTAATCGAAGAGATTAACATTCTCGGTCCTCTATTTCTACACAATATGTTCCCCTTTGAGAGGTTCATGGGAGTCTTAAAGAAATATGTTCATAACCATGCTAGGTCAGAAGGAAGCATCTCAAAGTAAAAGTCCACCTCCAAGTCCACCTCCAAGGACATCGTCTCCTCCCAGTAAAAGTCCACCACCTCCAAGTCAAATCCATGACCTCAACACGAGTCCATCTCAATCTACGCAGCCGCCTCCACCCACTAAGGGCCAAAAGCGAAAGAATAGCACCGCTCCGTCGAGCGATAACCGACGCCCAAAGCAACAGTTGTCGCCCCTCCCAAGAGTACCGCCGGTTCCTCCCAAGAGGGCTTACGACCTGATCGATGAGGAGACCGATGCGGTCGTACGGGCCGAAGTGGATGCTCATTTTAAAAAGAAACAACCTGAACTAGAGGTCCAAATAAAACCGGAAACCAAGGAGCACTTTAGGAAATTACTGACGCAGCCATCCCAAGCTCAGTTAAATGCGCTAGATGACTATACATGATGCCTTCAGAAGACACCGAAACAAAAGAGATCAAGTGGTAGAGGAAGCATCACAAAAGACGTTCCCTAGCAGGGAGAATAAGCAAAACAATCGACTGGTAGTGGAAGCATCAGAACAGACATTCCCCAGCTGGGGAAACAAGCAAAGCAATTGAGTGGTAGCAGAAGAATCAAAAGCGACGTTCCCCAGCTGGGGAAACAAGCAAATCAATCGACCCCTCGCTCTAGGTGCCCGAACCTCAACTATATGGGGGAGAACCTTTGCATATGGAAACTGCTAAGATATTGGCCGAGCAATGTAATATGTCTATTCATGAAATTATTCACGGCGATGATATGCCCAAGGCTGATGTAGCACCCAAATTTGTTCACGGGGAGCATCTGGTCAGTTTTGAGAGGCTTCGGGATATGCCAACAAAAATGCGACGATTGCATGAATGGTACATGGAAGTATCAAAAGAAGAGCGATATTGGCTCATAGCGAAAGTTCGAAAATAGCATTACTTCACGGAAGACGAGGTCCCTATTGAATTTACAGAATTCTTTCAGTTATTCAATTTAAAGGAACTCGACAAATTTATCCTCAATTGCTATTGTCTGTAAGTGATTACTTTATTTATGTAATTAAGTCTCTAGCTCAGCTTATTCAATTCATTGCCGGTAAGTATACTCACTATATTCTTTTGTACGCTATAATAATGCAAATTGAAGATTCTCGAATGTAAAAGAAAGGCTATCAACGGATTTGGGTTCATTGACCCACATCGAGTTAATGGAGTTGTGCTAAAGGATAAGCCACTGGAGACCAAGCAAAACTTGCTCCGGTTTCTCATGAACCAACATTTTTGTAATAAAATACTATTTTCTTACCACTCCGGCAAGTGAGTTCTTGTACATATTAACTTTTGCTTACTGGATGTTCAGTGTAAATGATGAGTTATTGACGTATATAAACCTCGCGTAGGTACTACTGGATTATTCTAAGCATTTCAGTTGACTTGAGAAGAGTTCACATCATGGACTCATTAAACAAAGACATGGAAGAGTACCGCAACATTATCGATATGCTCCAGATATAATTTCAACCATTGTCGCACTATATCGGCTTCTTTCGTTCATTTTCTACGATATCAAGTAGTTATTAACTCATACATTCATTTTCTTTGTCGGGTAATATTTGGACACGGTTCAAGAACAAGGTCTATGGTCAATGGCGTGAGGAGCTATTTTTTAAATCGGTCTCGGTAAGCAGTACGAGCTAGGTTCACACATCTATTCAATTCTAATGTATGTACATTTATCATGCTAGAGTTATTATTTGATTGAATTCTATTCTTGTAAAGTGCGCGAGGCAGCCACGGGGGACTAATCTATGTGGATTCTACGTGTGCGAGTTCATTTGCATCACTACTGAGAAGCCCTTGGAAACTGTTCGAGTAAATAAACAATATATTCACCCTTTATTTTTATTACAAAAAGTTGTGTTGAGTCTAATTCATATGGTCTCCTTCTTTATAGTTGGACGCGATGCGGGACAAACTCCTACCACAAGACCGTCTACTAGCAATCCAAGAGGAATTGGCTGGATTTTTTGTCGACGAGGTCATAGACCCATACGGAGAATACTCTCTAGATAGATCCTAAAACATCCATATAATGATCTTCATGTAATCAAATAGACATGCTCTGGACCCGGTTGACACTCCATGTAATGACTTCTATGCATGTATGCTTGTAAGAGAAATTATATTATATATGCATCAACGTGTACAAGTACTGTGTAGTAGTGTTGTGTATGTATACGAAAACTTCTTTGTAATGAAAACACATAATGAAAAATAATTGAACACAAAACACAAATAAAAAGAAAAACACAAAACCGTAAAACCCTATCTCCTGCCGTGGCAGCCAAATGGCCCAAAACGCTGCCGCGACAGTCACCCTTTAGTCCGGATTCGTGTTACGAATTAGGACTAAATGTCCTCCAACCTAGCGCAGCTCGCGGGGCCACGTGGTGGACCTCTAGTCCCGGTTCGTAACAGAACCGAGACCTTTAGTTCCGATCAGGTAGTCCCGGTTTGTATTCTAGGACTAAAAGTTCTTACGAATCGAGGCTAATGGCGTTTCTACTAGTGCTTACAGACTTGTTGAGACTTTGTTTTAAGGGAAACTGTGACGAGGCCCGTGTCGATTTTGTTTGAAAGAGTAATGACCTTCATTTTTTATGGAGAAAAAAACTAAACTTGCGTTCACAGTTACTCGAACTAGTCCACTAGGGTGACGGGGTTCGACATCCACTATCCCGGGCTCACTTCTGGAACACATCCGACGAGATCAAAGATACTTCCTCCGTCAGAAAATAACTGATTTAAATTTTTCAAAATTCACATGTATCTAGACAGTAGACGGAGGGAGTACAATCTATCGTAGACCTTATCTTCTGGTTCACTCCTTAGGTCTTTTTTGTTTGTTTTGAAAATGAAGGTCATATCTCCTAAACACAGCCACAATTTTGTTAAATAATACTCCCCCCATTTTAAAATATAAGATGTTTTAGGTTTGTGAATGGAGTATATCTGTATAAGTTCACTCCAAACCTAGATAAACCTACCTACTAAAAGGGGTCTAGATACACTCTCTTCATAAAGCTAAAACATCTGATATTTTGAAACGGAGAGAGTATGTGAGATGACAAGACCAAAACATTTTACAAGAATAATACTCATACATCTAAATTTAGTAAATTTCCAACATCTATTTTGAGATGAATAAGCAACAATAGTATATCTACCTATTAAAAAAAACTACTCCCTATGTCTTAAAATAGATATCATAGATTTGTTAAAATTTGAATTTATCTAAATAATATTAGGTATATAAACACATCCAAATTTAGACAAACTTTCGACATCTTTTTTGAGATGGAGAGAGTAATAGATATATGCCTCGTGAAGACGGACTGATTTTGGTCAAATGAAGGCAAACTTATTTTAGTTGGAGCCGATGTAATGTTGTAGGTGTATGTGATGATTTCTATGTGATGACTTCAATAATAATCCTAAAACTCCGGAATCAAGTCTTCAATATGCTTTGTGTCTATATCGTAAATTTGTGTTCGAAAAGCAAGTCAAACGGATTTACTATGAGATTGTAAAATTGTGTCGACAAATGCTATGCCGTCCATAGAAAGAAATGACGAAAATACCCCCTCCCCCTCAAGCTCGAGCACTTGCTGTTCTCTTCTCCTTCCGTCCGCTTCCTCTCCCGGCGGTTGGCTTTCCCTCCCCGATTTCTCACGCCACCATCCTCCAGCTCTCTCCGGCGAACACCTCCCTACCACCGAGCACGCCATCTCGAACCAATTACCCCGTCACAGCCCTCGGCCGTCTTCCTCCTCCGTGGTACTGGACCGGCGTGGAGCCGAGATCCACGCGAGCCCGGACTGATTTCTGCCGTCGGTAACGAACCCTAACCTGTATTTTTTTTCTGTTCCTAGAGCTTTCTTCCGGTACTCTCTTTGCTGCGAGCAATCTGGAACCAAAATATATTCTCCCCGAGGTGCATACTCCAATTCGTCCATTCTGTTGCGAATTCGTTTGTTGCGTGGAGTGCTAGCAGCAGTTCATTTTCCAAATGAATTTGGGGGTTCGGCTGAACTTCCATGCCCCCAACTCTAGGTCTGTCCCTGTTAGCACTGCACATGCTTCAGATAGTTTTCTAGTGGAGAGCAGCTAGTAGCAGATTTCAGTTCAGAGAAGAGCTAGTAGTAGATTGTAATGGTGACCACCTGCTCTGTATTGGCTATTAGTTCTGCTAGGATATCCTGCTTTTGGAAAACGACCATTTATGTGTTTAGCTTCTTAGATACAGTATACATTCTTCATGAAATGGGCACCTAGGAACTGTCTGTATGCTTTAATCTTGACATCTAGGTGGCTGATGTGCAGTGGTAGAATAGAGGCCATTAAATCTTATGTCTTGACCATGAACTTGTTTATCTGCTTATTACCACCGGCTTCTGTTTATTTGTTTTATGACTGTGCTTGTTGTCCGTGTGATATGCCCGTGTGTACTTTGAAGTGTCAAAATCGTTCGATCACCAAACTGTGTTTTTGTTTCTTTGCAGTCTGCAGTGAACCCATACATTCTCAATGCTCTTTCTGAGATAGCATGTCTGAACAACAGGACCATGTTAGTAAAAGCTCCTGCTCAAGTATTAGCACCAGTACTCAGGGGAGTGATGAGGATGTGACCATCCCTGCCCTTTTAACCGAAGCAAAGAACAACGGGCGCAGTCTTGGAAAGCGGCTGTCCCACTTAGATTCACTCCCGGTACTAATCTGTCAGTCATTGAATGTGTGTTTGTCGTTGTTTTGCTGCCTTTTGATCCCTTTTGAATCTTCCATATGTACTGGCAGAAGCTATTTCTCCGTTGGCTTGTTTGGCATGGAATTGAAACTTGTATAAAACAAACTGGTAGCAATGGATGGGCAGTCTAGTATAGAACAGTGTTACCTGTAGTCATATAATTATAATCATTATGCTCCAAGTTCATTATGTTTATAATACTTACCTTCGTATCAAGTTACTGATGACGTCCTTATTTGCAGCACACCCCTCGAGTTAATGGGAAAATTCCTGATTTTAATAATGCAACAATAGACCATGAATCATTATTGGAAAGGTAAAGGCTGCACCCCCCTCCTCTGTTTTCTGCCATGTCCATTTTACCTTATGCTTCTTTTTGACAGATTGGGCACTTACGGCTTAGCTGAATATCAGATAGAAGGAGATGGTAATTGCCAGGTTAGTTTATTACATGCTTTACAGAATAACTAGATTGTGTTTATAAAGCCAAATGTTAAGAAGAAAACATTTCTACTACATCCCTCTAATCCATCCTACATGTAGGAACTATTAATTTTCAGTATCTTCTTCCCTTAAAAAGATGTTATCTTCTTATCTTATAATATAACTTTACAGATCATCTTCCAGGTGGAATTTTTACCGTGCCTTCAATCTTTCCCAATTTTTCTTGCGTGTTTTATCTACAGTTTCGAGCTCTGGCAGACCAGATATTCCGCAATCCTGACTATCACAAACATGTGAGGAAGGCAGTAGTGAAGCAGGTAAATCGGCCCTCCCTCTTTTTATCTATAACCATCTATTTTCATGATAGCTGGTTAGAAATAACATCTCTGTGTTTTAGCTAAAGGAATTCAGAAAACACTATGAAGGCTATGTACCACTGGACTACAAGGTTTACTTGAAGAAAATGAAAAGGTTCTATACTTCAAGTCCATATCAGATTTGAGATTCTGATCATGTTTAAAGTTCAATTTGTTGTTCATCTCCTTATATATAGCTATATTATTTGTGATGCTGTAGATCTGGGGAATGGGGAGATCATGTAACCTTGCAAGCAGCTGCAGACCGGGTAACATAATACTTCCAAGATGTGGCTGATTACTTTCATATGAGTAAAAACCTTCGTACCACATTTGGTTTTGCATTATCTCTTGTGGCATTTAGTACTTGTGGATTGAGTCCGATGTTTTCATGTTCAAAATAGAACCCCTTTAAAAAATGTGAAGCTAGTATATTCTTTACTTATTTTAGTAGAAAGAACTCTGGATTCATTGCTCTGAAGTCATTTCTCTTATTCTGAGTTTGGTAGACTACCCAAAGCGTGTTTTATCCCTATTATCTCGTGCATCTAAATTGGCTAGCAACATCATGTTTTTATACTTAGTTGCTTTTGTTTTTCATGATGACCACACATGCTCTCACTCACTGGTTCATGTTTCATAGCTATATTTTGGAGTTACATCTTCTGTTAATCAGGTGCATTCAGATATTCTTTCAAATAATATGGTCTGCCCTCTTATGTAAATATGAGAGAAGTCGAAGTTGCCAGTACGCAATCGTTTCAATATTAAGAGGCATCATGTATCAGTTATATAATTCGTCTAATATCTTTTTATTTGTTCAATCAGTTTGGTGCCAAAATTTGCCTGCTGACATCATTTAGAGACACATGCCTAATCGAGATAGTCCCCAGGGATGTCGCTCCTACAAGAGGTTAGCGTTGAGATCTTGCTTTTCCCAAAGCTTACTTATTCTGTTCCGTGCCGGACTTATGTCGTCACTGGGGCAATCCTTCAACTTCAGAAATATTTTCCCGCTGTTAGCAGCTAAATATTTCTATCCTCATATGAATTGGTTTTTATCATTCCCTTTCTCCCTTTTGCAGAGCTTTGGCTAAGTTTCTGGTGCGAGGTACACTACAATTCCTTGTATGCAAATGAAGGTGAGCAGTATTTTTCTCGATGATACCTGCCAGTTGTAACAACATCATCTTTGTGCTTAAATTTGAAAAAAATAAACCTAATGGAGTATGTATGTCATTGTTAGTGGACCAAGTTCACGTGAGCTTGCACTCATTATAAAATCTTCTCCCTGCAGATCTTCCGACACGCAAGTCTAAAAAGAAACACTGGCTGTTCTAGGTAGGGTTCGCTGGTTCTTGGATTCTTCTGTTTTCACAGCATCTGTACTATCACTGCACGTAACCTTATTTCATTCTGCTGCTGCTGTAAGTTGTAATATCGCACCCGGGGAAAAACAGACTTGTGTAAGCCTATGTACAGTGAAATGCTGAGAATGTTCTGTTGCTTTGCAAGGAAGATGAGACAGAGAAACTAGATATACACAGTTTGTATTGTGTAGTTGCCATAGTTGAGCAGGAGCAAATAAATAAATAATAACTTTGAGTCAATATAATTCATTCATCTATAAGCAAAGGTGCTTTGAGTGTCAAAACCTAATTTATACTAGTCAATAAAGAACTCCCAAGATTCGAATCTCTTTAGATCCTTGTCTCTGTTTTCACCTTCCACTTCGCTGTTGAAGTCATGAGTTAATTCTAAGATTAGTCACTGGGGTTTCTGAGAGAGTTTCTTGAGTTCCCCAAGCAGCTGGTTTCAATTGATCTCTGGCACTGCACTTTGATTGCATATATTGGTTGTAGTTGTCCTTGTCATCAGTAGCGTTTCAGAGTGAACCAGTGGTACACGTAGTACAGTGTCACCTACCAAGCAATAATATGTGCTCAAGATACCATAACCAGAGCTAGCACCATTATATATCTTCACTAGTCCCCCTTACGCCTAGTTTGCCTGGCAACATGCAAATATGTGCCTGAACGAGAAGGAGAGAGTATGGTGTAGAAGGAAAAAAAATGCAAACCACTAGCATAGGAATAGAAAAATGGAGGAAAGAGCCAGCAAAGTACAAGTAAATTTGCTCTGTGAATAGGAGACATCGGGGAAGAAATGCATTTTTGTGCTTAGAGATAGGCAGCGACATGAAATAAAGCTCGTACACATCTTTTCGGCGCAGAGGCTAGAGATCTGAACCTTGCAGAGGCTGAGGGTCTCAATCTCCTTTTCGAAAATAGATAGGCAGCGATCTTGATGATTTCATCGAGCAGGCAACTGTGATGGAAGTCTGGGACTGGGATACGCCTTCCCTCAGCCTGACCGCTCATCCTTTGCTAGGGAATGCAATGACTCGCAGTTCTTGACCTCGTCACCAATTACTTGTTTGTCGTCGTGATGGTGCCATCTACGGCTGGATGAAGCTGAGAGACTCGCGTTGCCCACTTCTTGGTAACCACTTGTGCCAAAGGGAAGCGTGATGGACTTGCTGACAAGCGTAGGCTCGACAAGTTAGAGATGAAGGAAGAAGGGAGATTGATCTAAGCTACAAGCTTGAGCGGCATATGGCTGCAATCGATGGTTGATTCTAGAACCATAAGACGATACAAACAAAATATAAAATATGTCTGAAGGTGAGCAGTATTTTGCTCGATGATACCTGCTAGTTGTAAGAACATCATCTTTGTGCTTAAATTTGATTTTTTTTTCGAATGGAGTGATTATGTTAGTGGTTAGTAGGCCCAGTTCACATGAGCTTGCACTCACCATAAAATCTTCTCTCTCTAGATCTTCCGACACGCAAGTATAAAAACAAGCACCGGCTGTTCTAGGTAGGGTTCACTGGTTATTGGATTGACCGCTTCCCCCTGATTCTTCTGTTCTCAGTCTAGCAACATCTATACTATCCTTATTTCATTCTGCTGCTGCTGTAAGTTGTAATATCGTCCCGGGGGAAAACAGACTTGTGTAAGCCTATGTACAGTGAAATGTTAAAAATGTTCTACTCCCAGTTGACTCAACTTTGTCTAGATTCATATGTATCTAGTTAAGTATCTAGTCTAGATGCATCCGTACCTAGACAAAGTTGAGTCAACTAATATGGGTCGAAGGGAGTATTGCTTTGCAAGGAAGATTTTTTTTCTAGAATACACTCTAGAAGGTGTATTAATCATATAGAAGAAATACCAGACGACACACAACGCCGCAAAGCGGCAAGTTTACTGCCAACAGAGGTGACAACTCCTCATTGAACAACAATCCTAACCTCCGTCCATCCATGCCAGCGGCAGTGGCTTCGGGAAGCTAAAACTATCCATTTTAAAAAGACCCGCTAAGCGCCACCTATCAAACTCCTCACTAATCTTCGCCCTAATCGACTCCACCGATGGAGTGGCTCCGTTTAACACCATGTCATTCCGGTGCTTGCAGATGCACCAGAAGACCAAGATGAGCACCGTCCAAAAGTGACGTCGGGTCATGACAGGGTTTAGCGCAGGTCGTAATGTACAGAGAAACTAAATATACACAATTTGTATTGTGCAGTTGCCATAGTTGAGCAGGAGCAAATAAACAAATAATAACTTTGAGCATCAAAGTAAAACATTTGTCTATAAGCAAGGTGTTTTGAGCGTAAAAAAACTAATTTATAGCCATGTAAAGAACTCCCAAGATTCGAATCTCTTGAGTTCCCCAAGCAGCTGGTTTCGATTGATCTCTGGCATAGCACTTTGATTGCATATGTTGGTTGTAGCTGTCCTTGTCACTAGTAACGTTTCAAAATGGATCTGTGATACGCGGTGGTACAGTGTCACCTACCAAGCAATAAGATGGGCTCAAGATACCATCATTAGAGCAAGCACCACTATATATGTCACAAGTACTAGTACCTAGAGTCACCACGACTCCCCATTGCGCCTTGTTACTTGTTAGTTTGCCTAGAAACACACAAATATGTGACTGAACAAGGAGGAGAGAGTAAGGTGTAGAAGGGAAAAAACAACGCACAACCACCAATAGAGCAAAAGAAAAATGGAGGACAAAGATCATAAAAAAAGGGGGGAGGACAAAGAGCTACCGAAGTATAGTAAATCTGCTATGTGAATAGGAGACATTGGGGAAGAAATGCATTTTTGTGCTTAGCCAGCAATTTTGACAATGTCATCGAGCAGGGGTCTGATATGGAAGTCTAGGGCAGAGATGCAACGACTCACAGTTCTTGACCTCGTCGACAATGCCTTGGTGTTCGTCGTGGTGTTGTCATCTACGGTTGGATAAAAGTGAGAGGCTGCCGTTGCCCATTCCATGGTTTGTGCCAGAGTGAAGCGCGGCACGATGATGGCCTAGCTGACAAGCATAGGTTCTAAATTAGAGGGAGGAGATGAAGGAAGAAGGGAGATTGATCTGAGCTACCAGCTTCAGTGGGCACAAGGCTTGCTATATAACTATAAGATGGTAAACAAATTTTAAAATATGTCAGAGAAATCCATTCTGATTTAGTGTCGTTTGGAAAATATTGTTTGAGATGTTTGTTGCTAGCAATTAATTCTGAGGGAGCTCAAAGAAATAATATGGTGATGCATTCTAGTGCATGATCTCCATGTGATACACAATGGTTTGATTATGCATAGCATGTTTCTTGTGAATTAATTTTGTAACTTGATCATATATTATGTACAAACATATTAGCGTTGAGAAGGTAAAATTAAGACAGTGCGCTTGTATACAAAGCCAAGTAATAAATACCACGATTAATCGTGTGGAAAATATCTTGTGTTCTGGGTTAATTAAATAGGTTGTATGTGGTGTCTCTTTTTCTATAGCTGCATGCAATGTTTGCATTAATGAGCACCATCGTGAAAATCTTAGAGCAAGTACAATAAGGTACAGTCAGCAGACTATAGGATTTAAAATAATATATTTGTGCTTAGTTGGATGAGAGAGAAGAGGAGAGAGAAAATGAGTGGGTGCTTAGTTAAGAGCCAGCTGCAGCACGTGCTCCTAGGCACTATGTGAGAGTGAAAAGTGGGTCATACATTAATAAAGTATTATATTTTTACCTCTAACTATTGTACATATTGGCTATTAGATGACTCTAGATGACATTGACATGGCTTATAGCCAACAGCTGGCTCTACTATTGCCCTTGCTCTTATAAATTCTTCTTGGTAAGAGATATTGACCTTGTACCTGCAAATTGTGTTTTTTTTATAATGGCCCTGTATTTATAACCGGATGGAGTACTATATTCAGATATAGCACGATATATATTTCTCTAGTATGAAGAGCCACCACCAATCTCATATGCACATTGTTAGAAGTTAGTTTGCCAACTCCTCACAACACACACATTTGTGCTTGATTGAACGAGGATGAGAGAGTAAGGAGTAGAAGGAGAAAAAGTAACGAACCGACACCAGTACGACAACTAAAAAATGGACAAAGAACTAGTGAAGAGTGGTAATCACACATCTTCTCCAGGAATATGAGACGTTAGGGAAGAAATAACCGTTCATATACAAAGGCAGGCAACTAGATCCCTCCGCCGCGCACTGAAAATCGTTGACAGCTGGTGGATATTATTCTGAGCCTCTCTAGCTCGAGTCATTAGTTTGGTGAGTAGGCACATAGTTGACGCTGCACTTGGATTTTCCTGTACTATTTAACAGCCGAGATCCGGTTACAACATTTGCATAAAACTATTCGGAGTTACTTACGGTGAGAAAAGGTTCCAGTGTGGAGAACTCGTTCAGTTGGAAGTTTATTTGGAGGCAATTTAGACAAAAATAACCTAAATTTAAAGAAATTTCACAAAATGAACTCTCGCCAAAAAAATTTCACGGGACTAAACCTTTCAGGTAGCGCCCTACAGCCAGGCGCTATGCTCTGCAGTGTAGTGTCTTGCTTCTAGGTGCTACACCCCTACGAGCGTGGCGGCTGCGTGGCCAACCCGGGTCCCACCCGAGCAGTGTAGCGCCTAAGTCCCATGCGCTATGACCCTAAGTGTTGCGCCTTGCTCTTAGGTGCTACACTTTGAGACTTAGCTAGCCACGCGCGGCCTCGCTCCCCATCCCGACCCAGTCACCCTCCTAGGCGCCAGGAAGAACAAAGGGAGCCCGTCCGGTTCCTCTCTCCCCTCCCTCTCAAATCCCCTTCCAAAAACCATCAGATCCGAAGGAGTTGCCCATGGATTTGGTCTCCAATCTCCCCTGAAGGTATTCTCCTCTGATCCCCTCTTTTTCATCCAATAAATCTTCCACATTGAACCCTAGGTGTAGATGGATTCATATTTTGGCCCATTTATGCATGTTTTTGGTGAGTTAGGAGTTGTATATGAGTTGTATTCGTTGTGGAATGCAAGTGTGTTGTTGATTTGCATTGTATGTCATGTTTGCATATAGATTTGTATATATGTATGGAAAATATGCTCCACATGGTTCCATATGGCTTTGTAGTTTCTTGTAGAAAATGAAATAATGGCGACATAGGATGAACCACTCACATATGTCTTAATGTTTGGAATGTATATAGGATGGTTTATCTACTCAGGTGATTATTATGATATTGAACACCGGGGCTTCTTGATGGCGGATAAGCATATGGTAATGAAATCATAGTTGGATTTGTTTGTTTTAAATTTTCTATTAATTCAATTGTGTTGGACGTGTAAAGAAGCATAATGTTTTGACTTGTATGTATGCAGAAGCTTCGATCCCTCAAGATTTGTTCTCATGGCGTGTCCTCGAGTGACACGTCGTACAACGAGCGGTACACTCCGTACATCGAGCAGCTAGGCCTCCTCCCTTTCATCACGCTTATTAGCCGCTCGACGCCAAACCTCAACATGGCTGCTATCACCGCACATGTCGACCGGTGGAGGCCGGAGAAGCACACTTTCCACCTCTGGACCGACGAGGTCACCCTACTCTTCAGGATGTTTCCATGATCTTTGTACTTCCTATCGTGGGGAACCCTTTGTGTATGAACTCATATTCTGACTGGTGGCGCCATGAGATGCAGCTACTTATTGGTATGGCTCCTGAAGAGGGTGAAGACAAGAGTAAAGATAGAATCCCAACAGATGCGACATACGCTTGGATTGTGGAGAACTTCGCGCATTGCCCGGAGCCGGTCGAGGTTGATTTGATCGAGATACATGCTCGTGTGTATGTGTGGTATGTCCTCTCTACGACTCTGCTTGTCGACATCGGAGGTAGGACCGCTCAGTGGATGTGGCTCAAGCCACTAACACACTTTGACAACAATATTAGCTGGGGTTGAGTGACTCTTACCTACTTGTACTGGCAGGTAATCACTTGTCCACTACTCTTAGTTCATTTTTTCCACCCCACACATATCCTATCCTAACCTTTATTTTGTTTACTTGCAGTTGGACGATTATGTCGTAGGTCAAGTGACAAAGACAGAATAGGTGGTGCTATGGTTCTTCTCTAAGTATGGATCCGGGATCGCTTACCAGTTGGGCATCCGAAACATGTGAGCTACCTTCCTTGGCTGGAGTTTGGGAGGCACCCTCTACGCCTCCCCACTTGGGCTTTCAAGTGGGACGTCGTGTCGGAGATGACAAGCGATGTCGATGCCATGTACATGAAGCACATGAACGAGTTCGATGTGCTTAAGCCCGAGTAGGTAAATGTTTGTCTTTACATCACTCCCCAGAATGTTTTACCCACGAGTCGAAATCTACAAAAAAGCATGTTCTTGCGATATGTTGTAGGTGGAATGGGAGCCTTATGGTGGCGCGGACAATTTTGGTGCACCAGTTGGTTTTGAGATTAACCCAAAGTGCTTGGAGGAAAAGCGTATTTGACTCATGCGCTGACCATTAATTTGCAACTGGGCGGTTGAATACCATCTTCCACACCGTGTAATGAGGTAGTTCGGGGTGTTTCATGTTAACCCTCCAACGTGGAAGGACACTGAAAAGGAGCTTCCTAGGTTAGTTAGCACGTGAAATTGCGCCCAATTGCACCGTCATATTCTATTTGGTTGTACTGATAGAGTTCTTTTTTCAAATGCAGGTTGGACAGGAAGAGGTAGAGGAAGATCAAGAAGTGGGATTACGATCATAGGAAGTATGTCACAGAGTTCTTGCTTTGTGTGGAGAATGTAGGGGTTCCTCGCATAAAAATAATAATTTTTTACCCTACGCCCCTGAACCCCTGATGCTGCCAGTACCTATCTATTAGTAATACAGTAACAGGAGGGGCTTTTCGTGAACTTACCCTTGAAGACCGAAAAGCGTTGTCAACGCTCAGGAGAGCGTGGTTGATGTAGACGAGCCGAAGCCGACCTCAAGGTCGTGATGAAGTCCTTGCGCTCCTTTGGCTCCAACGACTTGAGTGCCTCAAGTGCGACACCTCGCGGGGAGTTACACACGTCCGGTGCCTAACGATGACTCCCGCTTCCCGATCCAGCAGCAGTTGCGGAAGTAGAGCTCCTGGATCCGAATCCCGCAGCGCGACGGCGCTGCGCGGTGAAGATGTCTCTCGTTCGCGCAGTCCGAACTTGGGACCACGGTCATGAGAGAGAGGGAGAGAGATAAAATATCAATTAGACGTCCTCCCAAACGTGAGAAGACCTTTATTGATTATTAGGTGTATTTATCTGGCCAAATACCCCCACTATATATAGGAGGAGGGGAGGTACTACCTCCCTCAAAGTCCCGGGGTGGGACTAAAGGAGAGGAGGGGGAGGGGAGGCCGTCGGCCAGCCCTGATGGGCCCCGCGCGGGGGGCTTGTCCCAGCCGGCCAACCCCCTTGCCCCTTCTCCCTCTCTCCTTTCCCTAATGGGCCCTCTTCCCTCCGGGAATTGGCCCATTAAGCCTTTTAACCTTTTAAATTGATTTTATCTTTATTAAATAATTATGAATAAATGATTAAATCATTATTTAACATTCATTCACATATTATTCAACCTCTGTGACTATGGAACACTTCCACCTCCTCTCCGGATATCCTCCGGACTTACCGAAACCCTTCCGGTTTTCTCTGTACTATTCTTCAACGATTCTACCGATCCTATAAACACTCTCTAAGCATCATCAAGCCCTTAAGCGTGATACCCCACAGTTTGGGAACACTCCAGACATGTTCGGGACACTCCTGCACAGATGATCGACAGAGGGACCTGGATGGCCATGTGACCCCTGTGCATTCCACGAAGATCTTTCATCGTTTGAATCGGGACAATCGTTTCTTATTCCTTTTGTCTCTCGATACTTGCATTGCCGGAGATCTGATCAATGACATCACCATGTTGTGTTCAATCTCGTTACCAAACAACACTACTTGACTCGTTCCGACAAGCGATATCCCTGTGATTAAATCACATGTTTTGCAACTATTGGATATAACTTCTCCAAGTGGGCCCTTGAGTATCTTTTCGTCACATGGACGGACACATCCCGCTCTTGACATATATTTCCTCTACGGTTTCCTCTGAGTACCTGAACACACCTTTATAACCACTGTATTACCAAGTGGCACTTGATGCTATCTAAGCACTCTCGGGAGACAGTGATTGATATAGCCTCACGGTCTAAGGAATAGTCTACAAGGACCCATTTCTAATCATCGTAATTTGAACTTCGTGACATGATCGGGTCATGATGTTTAGGTTGGGTATTGGTTCATCTTCTCATTCTCAGAATGAGTTGACTCCATTTCCAACTGGCATAAATGCCACATGATCAGGAAACATGATCATTTGTTGACCAATGAACCGGTGACTAGAGTTTCACTGGGAACCCCTGGTTGTTTGTATATCACACGTGTATTGATGTTTCCACTCAATACAGTTATAGCATGATATAAAACTTAATCGCAAACTAAATGAAATATGATAATAGTCCTTACTACTATTTTTCTCTAGGGCATATTTCCAACAGTCTCCCACTTGAACTAGAGTACAAATACACTAGGTGCATTTGTTCTTTAATCATTGACACCATATATCTGGTACCCTGAACATGTTTGCTTATAGAAGAGGTTGAGTCTTGGGTCTGTACTTTTACAGTCCCAAATCCTTTGCAACTTACTAATGTCACCTTGATTGACATTAATACTTTATCATCACATGATAACATCTGTGTGTATGCATCGTCGCTATGGCAGCAGAACGAGGCCTGATTCCAGGAGCCTATAGTGACTTTAGATCAACCTCGAGGGCTTTCTCATGGGCACTGTGCCCTGGGACACATCATTCTACGTTAAAAGCGAACTAGCCCCGCCATAATATTATACAACACTTTAGATGGTACCCTTATCTATTATTATAAATATATTCATCGAAACATGAGTGCACTCTGTGCAACTTTCGATGTTTTGTTCACCTCGCTTCCTACTTGACTTCAATCGGTATTTACAGGAGTTTCCAACATATTCCCTTATAACATAACCCTTTATGTTTTAAGATATGTCATCCTTCATGGATTTGGAAAATGTGTCTGCAGTTCTCTATTAGACACTGCGGACAAACTTAGCTCAACGTTCTATGATTCGAACTTAATCACCTTTTAAACGTTCCTTATTGAATCATCTATTATGTTAAGTTATCATCATGGTTTTCTAAGATAGAACCTATGTCTCAACATAGTGGATGATGATCATCATATTCTTTATTTCAACCATTGATTTTAAGCTTAATACTATTCCTAACTTGAGTTATTAAGGACTAGTTCCTTAATTAACTTCTATTCTGAAACCCTTTTCAGAATCCCTTAAGGAATACTACATAATATCATAATACACCTATTATCAACTTCTACACCTCATAAATCATTATTTATTGGTACTTGCGCTTTTATTCTTAACGTGTCGAATACACACTTAAGGATTACTCCTATAAGCTCCCCCTCAAAATATGTTTCTACCATATTTGGGTATGAGTCAGTACTCTTACTCAAACTATGTTCCTAGATATTTGAATTTGAGACTTATATTGGTCCCACTAAAAAATATGTCATTCCCATATTGTTTTAGGAAGAATTTCAAAGCTCCCACTCAATTTTATGCAAATTGCATATCTAATCACTATTTTGAACAACTTCAAATCCTTTGATCAAATATCAAAGTGAGAGATTTACTAGGAGACACTAGTACTTTTACTAGTCTTAAATCCACTAGACATTTAGCACACTTGAATCAAATTCATTTGAATTCGTCCAATACTTGACAAATTGTGCTTTTGTCATTCACCCCCTTTTCCACTATGGCTTTGCAGTCATTTGGGAAAATTCAAGTAACCCCTTTTACTTGTGAGATTCAGCAACAAATTGCTTTCTAATCTCAAGGGAATTTTGCTTTTAGGATTTCTCATAATTCTAGTTTACCATTATTACCTTAGTAGTTCGTAGGTATGCCATATTCCAAGAATCATGACAAATGATTCATAAATATCTCCATACTAGATATGGATTACATTTTGAATCCTACTTCATGTAGTGAAAACACTAATGGGAAAACACAATGATCATTATCACTGATTCTTTCCTTTGTGAAGAGAATTGTTCAAGAACATTTTCCGTTGCGCTTCTCAACACTCTGATGCAGGGTTTTGAATCCTCATCATGTTTTACACTATCTTCCATTTGCTCCATAATCAAGAAATATCACTAAAAGTGAGCTTTCTCAATAATGCACCCAAATCCAAGCAATACAAGTTTTGCTTCTCTTTTGGTTTCAGCTATGGATTTTGTATTCAAAGTTTCTAATGAATACTCTACAAGGACTTATTCGCTATTGTTTTGGTTATATCGAATAACCCCAAAAGTTTTACAACGATCCATACTAGATATGGAGCCACTTTCACGAATCCAGATGGTTCACTATATATTCTAATTGAGTGCTAACTATTTCTAACTAATGGTCTCTACATCTACACTACAACGATTTATTTGGTGCCATCTATTTACCCATTTTGATATCTAATATCATATTGTGATGCTTTGCATTTTGACGTTTCAAAACGCTTTGCATTTCATAATTACTTTTATGCCATTCTTTATAAAGTCGAATTTCATTACTATTGATCAAATCATAGTAATTAGATTCTCTTTATCTTTATACCCTTTGTTAATGAAACACTTTGATCAAATAAAATGGTTTCATATTCATATTTCCTTTAGTAAACTTATTTACACATTTAAACAATCATATAATGATAATTATCATTTTTGTTAAAACACAATACATCGAATGTGTATTTACTTTTAACAATTCATTTAAACACTTTATATTCAAGTAATACACGGTGCTCAAGTTATTTTGCCGAACTTAGGCATGATTTTGATGTGATAAGAAATCAAATGACTTTCACATATTATCAACATAACTTTTGAATTTAAACAATGGTTTCATTTATTAATGAAATATCATTAAGTTCTGTGTTTTAAGGCATTTCAATATTTTACAAATGTTCATGTATTATCAATTAGTTTCAATAAACAAGGATAATTCACATATAATCAAACAAGATATGAACACAAATAGAAATCATTTATAAAAGTAGAACAACTGTTTGTTACAAACTCATATGAATAACCGTGTCACAAAGTATGAGACACACTAAAGAAGTTCATAATATTTTGATTACAATAACTATCCAAAAACATAAACTAAATGATAAATGTCGAGGGAGAGCGTCGTTGGCCATCATCATCATGCTCGCCATCAACACGCAACGTCACCTCCTCTCCAGCAAGCACCTCTCATGCAGAAGGACCTGTTTTCAGAAAAACAGAACAAGTATCAAATTTACTTAACACTGCAAATGTGTTTGCAAGATTATAACATTTATAAAATTGTATATCAAATATATACTTTTGTCATCGATGACCTCTCCGGTGATTGGTTCAACCTTTATGTTCCTGAAACGTAATATGAACTCTTGGAAATCCAATGTTTCCGTATCACCACTCATGATGCTACTCTGGACATGTCCTTCGTAGCTAGGAGGCAATGATCGAAGCAGTACGCCTATCGCAAACGAATCATCCATCCAGTAATCCATGAAGTGAACCAGTCTCATGTGTGCATCAAGCATGCGCTCTAAGTGACCCTTCAGACATGTATGCTCCTCCATATGTATGGAAAGGAACTCTCCAAGCAGCTCGTGCTTCCACATGCGCACATGTCCTATGAACTCTGCTCTCAGCTGATCCACCATTGAATATGGATCAAGATCACCCATGAGCGGATGGAGTTCATTCACCATCCTGTAATGCATTATTATCTGAATGTAGGTGGACATCTCTTGAAGATAGTAGCGGTCTGCCAGCTCTTGTGGGGTCTCATAGTGGTCTAGCTCAGTCAAATCCATCGTGCAGCGTATGTAGTCTACCACATGATTCCTAGTAAGGAGATCACTCAGGCGCACAAGCCAACTAGGGAAGTTGGATCCATCAAGTCTAAGTTTCTCACCCTTTACCCATTCCTCAATGACAAAGTAAGCTTCATGGCGAGCCATCTCTACTTTTGTAATTGCAAAGAGGAATTTAGACTAAGTTTATAATTAAATGAGTTAATAATAACTCCACTCAGAAACACCTATACCCATAAGAGTTCCTAGTGATAACATGACCCCTATCAGCCACATCTCTCCTGATCATCACGACCATCAATGTGGGTTCAAGGGTGGACGCTAAACGTCGGTCACATCATTCATGCGACTCATGCTCGATCTTTCGACCATCCGTGTTTCGAGGCCATGTCTGTACATGCTAGGCTCGCCAACTCAACCTTAGTGTATTCACTGTGCAACATGGCTTACACCCACTGTATGCGAACATAGATATGTCTGACACCCGATCATCACAACCTGCCTCATACCGAAGAACTTTCTTGGTGGTGCACGCTAAGGGGGAACACAATCATTGGTAATTTTAACAGGGATCATCTTATTAGGCTACCGTCGAGTATCTAATACTAGCACACAATAAGATATACAAACAATAACATTGAATGTAAATGCGATGTGATATGGTCCTTCACGTCGTGATCTCCATCCGTCGTCACCGGATTCCGGCACCAGGGTACCAGCGTCGTAGACACCAGGGTACCGATATCATCCCGGCATGGTAGTCCGTCATCTCCGTGACTATCTACTACTACGTAACATAAGGTAATCACTTTACCTTTGCCACAACCATATCACAAAGCAACGCCCCCTGCAAAACAAAGTTAGATGCCTCTACTTTATCTTTGCATGTTTTACGTGGCTGAATGGGCTTTCGCACAAGAACCGTTCTTACCTACGAACTTTCAACACAACGCTGATCAAGTAGTTGTCTCTACTACACCCCTTTCGGGGCCCTCCGTTGCAAATTGTATACCAACTAATGCGAGAGAGACAAATGCCCCCTAAGCCACTTTATACGGTACAAGCCGTATGTCAAGCGTGGACCAGTCTCGCGAATGAACGCGTAAAGGCGGTTGGGGGCCGCTTCATCAAGCATTACTGCGGTATACACAAGTACATGTGGGAGGGTAATAACTAAAATATCAATGCCCACATGCTACATCTCATGTGTTCTACCCGTATTAGCATTACTACGCATAGATCTAGCTCTGATACCACTGTAGGGGTTCCGCGCATGAAAATAATAAAATTTTACCCTACGCCCCTGAACCCCTGATGCTGTCAGGACCTATCTATCAGTAATACAGTAACGGGAGGGGATTTTCGCGAACTTACCCTTGAAGACCGAAAAGCGTTGTCAACGCTTAGGAGAGCGTGGTTTATGTAGACGAGCCGAAGCCGACCTCAAGGTCGTGATGAAGTCCTTGCGATCCTTTGGCTCCAACGACTTGAGTGCCTCAAGTGCGACACCTCGCGGGGAGTTACACATGTCCGGTGCCTGACGATGACTCCCGCTTCCCTGATCCAGCAGCAGTTGCAGAAGTAGAGCTCCTGGATCCGAATCCCGCAACGCGACGGTGCTTCGCGGTGAAGATGTCTCTCATTCACGCAGTCCGAACTTGGGACCACGGTCACGAGAGAGAGAGAAAATATCAATTAGAGGTCCTTCCAAAAGTGAGAAGACCTTTATTGATTATTGGGTCTATTTATCTGGTCAAATACCCCCACTATATATATGGGGAGGGGAGGTACTACCTCCCTCAAAGTCCCGGGGTGGGACTAAAGGAGAGGAGGGGGAGGGGAGGCCGCCGGCCAGCCCTAATGGGCCTCGAGCAGGGGGCTTGGCCCAGCCAGCCAACCCCCTTGCCCCTTCTCCCTCTATCCTTTCCCTAATGGGCCCTCTTCCCTCCAGGAATTGGCCCATTAAGCCTTTTGACCTTTTAAATTGATTTTCTCTTTATTAAATAATTATGAATAATTGATTAAATCATTATTTAACATTCATTCACATATTATTTAACCTCCCTGACTATGGAACACTTCCACCTCCACTCCGGACATCCTCCGGACTTACTGAAACCCTTCCGGTTTTCTTTCTACTATTCTTCGGCGATTCTACCGATCCTATAAACACTCTCTAAGCATCATCAAGCCCTTAAGCGTGATACCCCACGGTTCGGGAACACTCCAGACATGATGAGGACACTCCCGCACCAATGATCGACAGAGGGACCTAGATGGCCATGTGACCCCTGTGCGTTCCACGAAGATCTTTCGTCGTTTGAACCGGGGCAGTCATGTCTTATTACCTTTGTCTCTCGATACTTGCATTGCCCGAGATCTGATCAATGACATCACCATGTCGTGTTCAATCTCGTTACCGAACAACGCTACTTGACTCGTTCCGACAAGTGATATCCCTGTGATCAAATCACATGCTGCGCAACTATTGGATATAACTTCTCTAAGTGGCCCCTTGAGTATCTTTCTGTCACATGGATGGACAAATCCTGCTCTTGACATTTATTGCCTCTATGGTTTCCTCCGAGTACCTGAACACACCTTTATAACCACTGTATTACGAAATGGCGCTTGATGCTATCTAAGCACTCTCGGGAGACAATGATTGATATAGCCTCACAGTCTAAGGAATAGTCTACGACGATCCATTTCTAATCATCATAACTTGAACTTCGTGACATGATCGGGTCACGATGTTTAGGTTGGGTATTGGTTCATCTTCTCATTCTCAGAATGAGTTGACTCCGTTTCCAACTGGCATAAATGCCACATGATCAGAAAACATGATCATCTGTTGACCAATGAACCAGTGACTAGAGTTTCACTGGAAACCCCAGGTTGTTCATATATCACACGTGTATTGATGTTTCCACTCAATACAGTTATAGCATGATATAAAACTTAATCACAAACTATATGAAATATGATAATAGTCCTTACTACTATTTGTCTCTAGGGCATATTTCCAACAGAGCTCAACAGAGTGAATTGAATAGTGGAAGAGCTCATTCCCTAATTGTATTCAATAACTACATTCAGTGGTTTCTTGAAAATACGAATACAACAAGCTTGTCAGGGATGGGACCCAAATACCGTTTTCTTCCTCGCTCAACTTTGTGGTAAAGTTTGCCTTGCCCATCCATAACTTTCCATCTTTTTATTGCCTAACATGTTCATGTCTTTACTCCGCAGCGAAAGGATATAAAGAAACATGCCGATGAAATTGAGGTGATTCTCGACGATACCCCGGCGGGAAAAAGGGAGAAGGCATACATCGAAGGTTCCTCAAGGTATGGACGAAAATGAAATGAGTCCTCTTACCAGGACATCTCCTCTACTTTCTTACAGCGTTTGACGCAACAGATGCGTCGGTTATCTAACCTGCTAGGTTTTCGCGATCCCGAGTACACAACACCGTCACATTCTAGGTCCAAGTCGACCATCGACCTAGCGGATCATCTTGAGGATGACGTAGAGGATGAGACCACCTCAGTGGTTCGTACGGATGATGATGTATGGGATAACCTTACATTTCTTACATGCCCACCTTGGTTTGTTTGCCCATGACCTTAGCCATACATTTGATACATGTAGTTGCCTTCTATGTAGAATGAGATGAAGGAGGATTATGGAATTCGGTCTGCTTACATGTTTAAGCCAAGGAGAGAATTACATCGCTATACATTGATCGAATTCAAGAGCAAAGGAAAGAACAATGTTGTCAAGGACAAGCCACCACGAAGGTCAAAAGCTGGGAGAAGGTCGAGGGGTCTAGATATGATGATGACTTGGAAGAAGAAGAGGAGGTGAGAAAGAGGATACCCCCGAGGAGGGGACGAGGCCTAAGGACGCGTGGTAGGAAGTATTTCTATGCCGAGTACTATGTCTTGGTACTTGTGTGCTTGCACTATGTTCTAGTAAACTGCTGAGAACTTTTTTTTGTATTGCACTATGCTATATGCACTATGCCGAGTACTTTGTTGTTGTATTGCACTATGTTCGATGCACTATGCCGAGTACTATATGTTGATGTTATGTATTGCCGAGTACTATGTGCTGTAACTATGCCGAGTACTATCTATTATGAACTATGCTGTTTGTAAACTACTATCTATGAACAGAAGAGAAGTGCAAGTGTAGCGCCTGAAGGAAAGACGATATGCATGTGTAGTGCCTAAGTGTCATGCACTATGCTCCGATGTATAACACCTAAGTAGAACGCGCTATGCTCTGATGTATAGCGCCTAAGGCGAAGGCGCTATGCTATTAAATTTAGTGACGCTTAGAGCATACAGAGAGCAAATCAGAAGCGATAGCCAAAATTTTCTCTAAGTCGCCGTATAGCGCCTAAGACTTAGGCGCTATGCTCCGATGTGTAGCGCCTATCCCTTAGGCGTTGTACATCGACTTAGAGGAAATTTCGGTTGCCTCTTCCAAATTGCTCTCTGTACATGTCCTGGGTCTCAAAAATTTAATAACATAGCGCCTTTCTCTTAGGCGCTACACATGCTTAGCGCCTGAGTCTTCGGCGCTATGCTGCCGAAAAATACCCAGTTTGTTGATCTTACAGGAACAACAGCAACAAGGTAACAATATAGTCCAAGTCATAGTTCACAACATAATCTGAGACAATAATACATAGTTCACAACATAATCCAAGTCATAATTCACAACATAATCCAATACAATAAGGCACAGTTCACAACATAATCCAAGTCATACATCAAAATCCATAAGATAACAAGGTTCAAAATAAATTCCACATAGTGGAGTCCAAGCCATAGTTCACAACACAGTTCGACATGAGCAAGTTCAAGAGCTCACACATATGGATTCGACATTGCTCTATTGTGTCGAACAAGGACCTTTACCCTTTTCCTTCCTCTTCCTCTCTTCTTATTCTTCCTCATTTTCCTTGAAGTCACGAGCAAGTTGAACCACTACGCCGAGTTGTTCCTCAAATTGCAGTATACTCTCCTATTTCTTCTTGCTCTCTTCTTCCTCTCGTATGCGAGCGGCCTCTTCAGCTACCCTATCAAAATGACGATGATTCGCCCTCTCTTGCCTAAGGTTCTTCAAAAACACACTCCTTTCCCATCTTGATTTTCTTCCGCTGCCTCTCTCTTTTCCTTCTCTTTCTTTTCTCTTCTTTCCTCTACCGCACGCCATCTCCTATCAAACTCTTCATCAAACAACCTTTATTTTTAGCTCTTGTTCTTTTCCTCTTCCACTTTCCTCATCCTCTATTCTTCCTCCGCATCTTGATCCTTCACCCCCCTCAAAGCCTCCTCCCACACCCATGAGAAACTTGGACCGTTCCCATCATTGTCCCCCTGCACCCCTTCCCCTTCTCGGGTTGAGTAGACATACCTACAACAAAATTTGCAAGAAAAAAAGTTAGTAATGACAATTGAGAGGAAGTAATGAATAGTGAGAGGAAATAACACCAATATTAAGCAATAGTAATGACATAGGAATATACGGATTTGGTCCTGCCAAGTAACCTATCATACTAGCCGGATTAAAACCACCACACCCTCTTCTAAGCCCAAGTTGTCGACCTCTTTGTTGCCTAGGAGCTTGTTGCCTAGGGACATGTTGGCTTTGGAATTGTTGGCTTGGAACTTGTTGGCTACCACTCAGTTGTCTTGAAACTTGTTGGCTAGCACTCGGTTGACTTGTGCTTGCTTCATTTCCTTTTGCTCTCTTCCGTTGGAAACACTTTCTTACATTGTGCCCTTCACCATTGCATGTTCCACACCGGGCTCTCTCACGAGTATCTTGGAATTGGTCGTTGCCCGTTTCTCGACCACCACCACGACCCCATCCGTCCATGTCACTCCTAAAGCGCTTTGTCCTGCGTCTTCCATGTTTAACCACCTTCCATTACGGATCGGGCCATAGTTGAATTCCATGGTACTCCGGCCATTGTGATTGGTCCAGGTATGGGTGAAATCTAGGAGACCATGTATTCTTAGTAGTCTCGATAGAGAACACAGACTCTCTCACCGTGAGCAAATGATTATAGTCCAAATTTCGCGTGTGAGCCACCATTAGCAAGTGCGAGCCACCACCTCCTCCTTGTATGCAACCCAACAGGGCTCGGATGAGATATGCACGGTCTTCTAACATATATGTATTCCCAAACCCACATTATGTATACCCTCCAACTCAACAACATCACTTGGGTCCATCCATTTCAATTCAATCCTCACTTTCTCCAAGACCTCGGTGTAGGTGGGGCTACATTCAAACACAATATCTAGCTCATCTAGGCCCGGTTCTATATTGTCTTTCAAAAATGCATCCTTGTCCACATGATGAACATGAACAATTCTCGCCATCCCTAACACATAGGAGAATATATTCATTAAATACCCATGCCAAGATGAACACAAAAATCCTAGTCACATTACCAAACCCATAGCTAACACGAACACTCCCTTACATAACAAAAACCCTAAGCCTAATTCCAACAACCCTAAACCTAACTAAATGCTTCGTAGACATCATTCTACCCAACATTGGCCAATACACCCAACAAAAATCCAAACATTTCGAATCAAATCGAATTTCTAGGGTTTCAACCCACATCCCACCAAAATAAAAGATTTCAATCGGTAAAAACAAAGGGAAATGAGGGGAGGTACCTCTAGTAGCTTGGGAGGGGTCGAAATCCACCAAAAGAAGCTTCAGAAATGATGGATTTGGGAGAGGGAGGAGAGAAGGGTGCCGCCTCCGTGTTCTTCTTTTCTTGGGGGCGCCTGAGAGAGAGACTGGGTCGGGATAGGGAGGAAGGCCGCGCGCGGCTGGCTAAGTCTCGAAGTGTAGCGCCTAAGAGCAATGTGCTACACTTAGGGGCATAGCGCCTGGGACTTAGGGGCATAGCGCCTGGGACTTAGGCGCTACACTACTCGGGCGGGACCTAGGCTGGCCACGCAGCCGCCACGCTGGCAGGGGGTGTAGTGCCTAGAAGCAAGGCGCTACACTGCAGACCATAGCGCCTGGCTGTAGGGCGCTACCCAAAAGGGTTAGTCCCGTCAAATTATTTTGGCGAGTGTCCATTTTATAAAATTATTTTAAATTTAGGTTATTTTTGTCCACATTGCCTTGGTTGGAAAAGGGCTGCTACACACATGGCATGTTCTGTACGACAATGCATATGCACCTTCCATTTAGTAGACCAGATCAAGAGAATCCTGATGTTATATCATACAGAAATCAGACATGCAACTGTCGTGTGCACAATAGTTCCGCAATCCGCATTTGGAAAGCTCCTTGTCGCTCAAACTCCTTGTAAAATTGACGATCTAGAGATACATGTAGGACCTATAAACCTGGACAGGGGGAGTAGTGTCCTTGTCATCAGAAGCTTTTCAAAATGGATCAGTGATAAACGTAATATATACTATACGTGTCACCTACCAAGCAATAATATGTGCTCAAGATACAATTACTAGAGCTAGCAGCATTGTACAGTTCATTAGTATCAAGAGTCACCACGAGTCTCATTTGCGCCCTTTTACTTGTTAGTTTGCCTGTCAACACACAAATATGTGCCTGAACGAGGATAAAATAACACATAACCAGTAATTGCTGGTATAGCAATAGGAAAATCGAGAAGAAAGATCCAGCAAAGTATGAGTAAATCTGCTCTGCGAATAGGAGACATTGGGGAAGAAATGCAATTTTGTGCTTAGAACTAGCAGCGACATTGCTGACTTCATCGAGCAGGCAACCAAGATGGAAGTATGAGACAGGGAGACGGCTTCCCTCAGCCTGACCGCTCATCCTTTGCTAGGGTATGCAATGGCTCAGAGTTCTTGACCTCATCAGCATTGACTTGGTGGTCGTCGTGGATGAAAGTGAGAGGCTGGCGTTGCCCACTCATGGTTTGTGCCAAAGGGAAGTGTGAACCGGCGCCGGTGATTGGCTAGCTAATAAGCCTAGGTTCTACGAGTTAGAGGGAGGAGATGAGCATGGAAAGAAGGAAGATTGATCCGACGTGGAAAGCTTCAGCAGGAACAAGAAGGCTTGCAACCAACACTTAATTAGAGCCATAAGGTGATAAATAGATTTTAAAATATGTCAGAGAAATCTGTACTAATTTATTACTATCATTGGGTAGTTTGAGATGTTTGTTGCTAGCAACAACGAGCTCAAGAAATAATGTGGCAATGCATTCTAGTGCATGGTCTCCATGTGATACATAAGGGGTTGATTATGAACTAGGTATAGGATGTTCAAGTAATTTTTTTAACATGACATATATTATGTGCAACAAACATATTAGCCCTGAGAATGTAAATACAACATTTTACACTTTACATGGTAATAGATTACCTTAGCCATCAGATCAACATAAATATATGAACCACGGAGATCATTTCGGAGGACCTTAAGATTTCTCGTCGCAACGATAATCAAATCGTTACATAGATTGCCATGTTTCTATTTGGAGACCAATAGTGCTTTGGAAAACAATACATGTATGCAAACATAAAACTAATCCAATTCTACTGTAGAAAGGCTTATAGCCGCCCAGGTGATTAGTGACAGGCAAAGAGGTGCCTGTCACTACTAAGTACTCCCAGCGATGGACAAGGATAAGCATGTCACTAGTACAAAACAGTAGTGATGGACGTATAAATATGATTGTCACTAATATTTTTTATGAAGACCGTTCGAATGGAAAAATTACTTAGTGACGACACCTATAAATACCTGTCACTGATAACGTTGTGAGTAGTAACGGACTCAAAATGTGCCAGTCACTAGTAATTTCCATGGAGGTCAGCTGAAAGGACAAATTTCTTAGTGCCAGACATCTAAAAAGGCTTGTCATATTGGGTTATGTGAACATGTCATTGCTACGACATCTTATTATGCTATCCCAAATATATGTGGAAAATACTATTTTTTATAAATATTAATGTGGTACCCAGATTCGTGGAAAACACATTTAATTTTTTTATTATCGAAATTCAAACCAGTAACATGCAGGATAATGGTCTGTCACCCGTACATCAACTCAAAGATGATGGAGAAAGAGATATTTAAGTATGGCAATCAGACATTCTCTGTAGTCTAGGAATAGGAGACGCCAGGGAAAAATTACCGTTCGTGCACAGAGCAATGCAACAACACCTTTCCTCAGTTTCACAGTGAAAATGTTTGACCATTGGTGGCTTATTCTCAGGCTCTCTGAATAGAGTTATTAGTTTTTCTGAAACAAGCAAAAGGCTTGCCATTTTCATTGAATAAGGAGAAGGTTTTTAGATAGTGCTTACAAACTACGTCTTGGCCAAAGCCAAGACCAAACAATAAAAACGACTACTCACGCAAGATTAAACTACTAAGAGCTTTTGCCCCCGCAAAGCACCACAAACGTGCTTCCTCCTTGATTTTTGTTACCATCATATCAACGGTGACGGCGTGACCTCGAAAAACTCTTGCGTTCCTTTCCTTCCATATTTTCCATGAGACCAACATTGCGAGTGAAGCCAAAGCCTTCTTTTGTGGTCCTTTCTTGTGAATCGCCTTCTTCCACCACTCTTTCACGGAGTGGATTTGGTGACAAGTAGACGTGTTGATTTGGTGGAGACTGAGCCAAGTCTTTAACTTGTTCCAAATCCTCATGGATAAGCGATACTTGAAAAGGAGGTGGAGGGGCGACTCTTGTCTTTGATTGCATAGCTTACATAGTCCACAATTTGGCAATCCTCTTCGGGAAAGCCTATCCGCCGTCCACACTCTATTTTGTAGGATCAACCAAGCAAAGAACTTGCATTTAGGAGTTGCCCAAGGCTTCCAAACAAGGGGGGGGGGGCAGCGATGAGGTGGTTAAGCCCAAGAATTGCATATTGTACGCCGATTTAGCTGAGTAATGTCCATCATTTGTGAGCTTCCAAGAGATAGCGTCCGACCTTTGGGGTTGTAGAGTTACATTGGCAAGCTTCTCCCAAAGCTTGTAGAATTGGTGATTATGCTCCAAGGATAAGCCATTTTGGGTGTTGATTTGGGAGACCCAAAAGTCATTTTGCAAAGCATTTTGCACCAAACATTTCTTCTTCCTAGATATATCAAATATTAGAGGGGCGACGTCCTTGGGTCTCATTCCATCTAGCCAACTCGCCTCCCAAAAGAGAGCCTTTTTCCCATCTCCGATGATGACCGTTGTGGCCACCGCAAAGAGGTCATGGTCCTTTGAGGTGCAAGGATTTCCAAGGCCGACCCATGGCTTGTTCTCGTCTTTCCATTCTTGCCAAAGCCACCTTAATCTTAGGGCCGTTGAAAGCTTTTTGAGGTTGAGGATTCCAAGGCCTCCTTTATCCTTAGGCTTGCAAACAAGGTTCCAATTAACTTTGCATTTGTCACCGGTAACCTTATCACAAGCCGCCCATAGGTATGCTCTTCTCAAGCTATCAATCTTCTTTAGCACCTCAATAGGAACATCAAGGACGGTGATGAAGTAGATGACCACACTTGTAAGCACCGACTTCACAAGACTAGATCTCCTGGCAATAGTAACGTGCTTTCCAATCCATGGCACAAGCTTTTCCGCCACCTTGTCTTCCAAAGGTTGGAAATGGATTCTTTTGAGACGGTTCACCAATAAGGGGAGCCCAAGATACTTCATTGGGAAGGAGGTACGCACGGCCGGGAAAGCTTGTAGGATGTCCTCAAGATCGATGTTCTCATAACGGATATGTGCCACTTGACTTTTTGTGCAATTTGTGACAAGTTCGGTGACCTCACCAAAAAGCTCAAGCATGGAAGCCAAGAATGTAATATCTTCTTTGATGGGCTTCACAAAGATGGCAGCATCATCGGCATATAGAGAAGTCCTAACCGTGGGGGCACGACCACGAAGCTTGTGAAGACGTCCTTGATCGGTGGCTTTGCAAAGGATATGATGTAGCGGGTCTATTGCCAACACAAAAAGAAGTGGTGAGAGGGGGTCTCCTTGCCTAAGACCCCTCCCATGCTTTATTGGGTTACCGGCCACACCATTAAGGAGGACTCTAGAGGTTGAGGTGGATAGGAGCGCCGTAATCCACTCTCGAAATTTGCTTGGGAAGCCTAGGTGTTGTAGCATGTCCATCAAGTAGTCCCATCTAACCGAATCAAACACTTTCTTGATATCGAGCTTGAAGAGGAGCGTCAACCATTTAGCCTTGTGGAGTTTCCTTGCAAGGTTCTTCACGTAGAGGAAGTTGTCATGAATGCTTTTTTAATGAAGGTGCTTTGGGCGTTTGAGACAAGGCTATGCATGTGGGGGGCAAGCCGGGAGGCGATCATCTTGGAGATGAGCTTCGAAATAGCATGAATGAGACTAATGGGTCTAAAGTTGGCCACATCTTCGGCTCCTTCCTTCTTAGGAATGAGGGCAATATTTGAGGAGTTGAGCCAATGGAGATTGTTTGAGTGTAGGCTTGAGAATTGATTGATCACCACCATAATATCCACTTTAATGGTGGACCAACAAGCTTTGAAGAAGTCTCCCGTGAAGCCGTCTGGCCCCGGGGCTTTGTCACTAGCGGTATCATCCACTGCAGCTTTCACTTCCTCCTCCAAAAAGGGGCATCGAGCTCGGAAAGATCACATTGGGGTTGTGGAATAACATTCCAATTAAAATTCTTTGTGCGCGGGGATCCTCTTTTGATGATCTTGCGGAAGTGGTTTTGTATTATTTCCTTCTTTTGATTGTGCTCCGTGACCCATCCATTGTTGTGTTTAAGCCGATGGATGTGGTTCTTTCTTCTTCTAGCATTGATGCGTAGGTGGAAGTATCTAGTGTTTGCATCTCCCTCTTTTAAGTTCGTCACTCTTGAGCTTTGTCTCTTCAAGCCTTGTTGAGTACCGCGAGTCCAATGACTCTTCTTTTGAGTCTAGTCCGAAGGTCCCTTTTCCTCCACACTAAGGCTTCGGGTTTCTTGCGCAACATCAAGACGTAGTATGGCCTCCAAGGCCATGTGTAGCTCAACCTTCGCTTGGGAGAAAAGTGTTTTGCTCCACTTGCGCAACCGCTGTCCGGTTCTCTTAAGCTTGTGGAGAAGGCGTTGGCAAGGCTCGGTATGGGAGGTATTGTCACTCCAAGCGGTGTTCACTTCTCCCATAAAGTTTGGCATATTGACCCAGAAATTTTCAAAGCGAAAGGATTTGGGCTTCTTAGGACTGCTATCATTTGCAAGCAAGAGAGGGTAGTGGTCGGACAATGAAGAGGAGAGCGCGTAGAGAAGGTGCTTCGATAAGGTGAGGTCCCAATCTTCATTACAAAAGAAGCCATCAAGCTTGCTAAGGATGGGCTCTTGTTGCTCGTTGCTCCAAGTGAACTTGCGATTTTATAGGTGGATTCCTTTGAGGTCGCAAGAATTTAGCGTGTTGCGAAATCTAACAATCCTTCGACGGTTGACATTGCCACGGTTCTTGTCTTGGGCCCTATGAATTTGGTTGAAATCTCCGGAGACAAGCCATCTTGTTCCAAGAGGAGGCTTTGCGGCAATAAGCTCCTCATAAAAGGCCTCCTTTAGGTTGCTGCGCGTTGGTCCATAAACCGTTGTTAGCTTGTAGGAGATATCCGAGACGTTGATATGAACATTAGCCGAGATGGAGAACGTTCAATGGAGATGTTTGAGGTTTGGACAATCCTATCGTCCCATAGCATGAGGATTCCACCTCGAGTTCCGACCGCTGGCCTTTGCGCAAATTTCCGCAGCTTTTGACCTCCCAGGTGGCAAGCGGTGAAAGAATCGACATGCTGAAGTTTGGTCTCTTGGAGGTAGACAATATGACACGAGGTAGAGGCCACTAGATCACTAAGAACGTCATGTCATTTTGGGCAGTTTAGGCCATGGGAATTCCAGCTCATCACATTAATATCCAAATTTAACATTGATCACTAGGATTATAACATAGTTCTACTATGGCTACAATAGGCCTGTAGCCTGGCACGGACACACACTAGAAACAAAAGCCTCGCCAGGGCCAACAACAACAGCTAGTCTAAGCTGCAAACAGGCGAAAGCAGACACTAGAAACACAACACACTAGATTAGCTAGCAGCAGATGCTTGTCTTCCATCATCACGAATGTGCGAACCACTAGTAGTAGCAAATGGTTGTCTTCAATCATCAAGAATATGCTCACGTCAAGCAAACCAGAGAAGCGATCAGGCACTGATAACCTGATCAGCAGCTTGCTCCACGGCAGCTGCACCGCCATGCTCTAGCAAAGCATCCTCTACTACGGTCGCAAAGTCACAGTCGAGCCTCAAGAGCGCCCGCAGTGCCGCAAGCACAATGTCTAGAAGCTTTCCATCAAACATCTGGACGAATTTTGCTACGACTGCTTCAGTTACCGAGTCGCCTTCTTTGACGATGCCGAGCCTCTGACACAACAGCCTCTCCGCCAGCTATGCGATCGGCATGTCATTCTTCTTGGCCTCCAGTCTTGGGCTTGAGCGCACCGGGAACCCGGCGAACGACGAGACGCCCATGGGGACAGGGTGGGGACGAAGAGTGGCGTCAGGGTCATGGTAGCTTGTGCCGCTGAAGCAAGCACAAGTGAGGTCACCACCAACTGGGCGTCGATCACCGGGGTGTAGGGGCTCGCCGCGGGGGGCGTCGAAGCCGGGCAGTGGACAGGTGTGGCCGGCGACAGCTCTCCATCAGATGCCACGGGTGTGGCGGTCGTCCTGGTCATGCTCCTGATCATTAGAGGGGAAGGAGCTGCGCTTTCAGCTGATGAAGCCCCAACAATGGCCATGTCGAGCCTCTCCGGGCACGGTCCTTCGCGGGGGAGGGGGGGGGTGGCGGCAGCGACGTCTCTGTGCTGAGAGCTGGCGGCGGCTGAGTGGCAGGCTACACCCAGGGGAAATCCTCGAGCGCCACCGCGCTGACCGGAGGGCCGAAGCAAGGCAGAGCCGACTTGATCCACGAGGAGCGGCCGATGAAGCTTGCCTCCGTCACGGTCCAGCTTGCAGCAGCGCTTGGCGCGGCTGGCGGCGAGCGGCCCCTTCAGCGTGCCGCGTCGAGGGAACTTGAGCGGCGCCGAGCCTCAGACGAGGGATCACGGCGACGACGACCCGAGGCTGGAATGACCTGCCCTCCCTAGAGCCGTTGGACACGCGAGTAGTCGATCTTCCTGGCGTCCTCCTCCATGCCGATGCTGCGGCGCCTGTCCCCGCATCTGTCGTAGCTGTCCCTCTGGCCTCTGTCATTGCGTCGCCTGTCGTCGCGGTCGTCATGGCGCCGGCGCACATGAGCGGCTTCTGGAAAGGCGCTGGTGCTAGGAGGAGCGGCGACCGTCGCGGCCGTGGCGGTCACGATCATCATCGTCGTTGCGCCTGTCGTGCCTCCGTCTTCGGTCGTCGTCGCTGCAGTGGCGCGTAGTTTGGTCAGCTAGGCATAGAGTTAACGTTGGAATTGGAATACCTGTAGTCTGGCCGAGATTCGCTGAGATCAAACAGCTGAGACGCAAGCAACTACCCGAGTAGCGGTACCTGATTATAACGTTTTTTGTACAGAAGAAAGCTATGTCGATTTTCTTGCAGTGAGTTTCTCTCTCGATGTTAGCGTTGTATGCAATCATCCTTCATCGTGTTTTCCCTCATCACGTACAAGAGAAATTGGAATGGTTGAACATGCACGCTTTGCCGCGTCGTTTACAGTCTATTGGCAGAGTGTGATAGATGTGTTATACTCACTGCTGGTAACACATTTTATTTTTTTTGTTTTACAATAAATTAAATATATGAGCACGTGTGGGGTTGAGTATTTTAGTCCGTAGACAAATATATCATTTACGTATTAGACATATCTGAAACTGAGAGATCTAACCTTAGACGCAAGAAACATGCCCTTATTTCATATTAAAACTCATAAGCAAAATAGGAGTATCAGTGTTTTTTCAAGTAACAAAATGGTACATCAAGAAAACTTCAAACAAAAACATATCGAGCAATAGACCAAGTTCAGTAGCACAAGAAACTGACATGTTACATGATCAAGATAAAAAACTAATGATATGATAAAAAACTAATGATGTCAAGACAAGCTAATTTATGAAGATCACATGATAATCTTGTTCCACTGTCTCAAAATCGATGCTTGCAATTATTTGGATTGCAGAACTCCAAGGGAAGGCACACTTTATATTCAACACTTATAAGTGGCTGAATTATTTAATGATTAGTTTAGTCAATATAGACAACCATATTACATATATACTAATTTGATGCAGGAGTTATACTTGATATATTCCAAATTATTCCCTGGTTCAATAATATTTAAAAGAGAATGTATGGGTGGAAGTTGCCACTAGTCTTTACATAAAAGTAACATGTAATATGTAATCAAGTTTGATAATTTGTGTACACCAAAATGAAAAATAGAAGTTATAATATTTCTTTTGGACCCACTTAGTCGATAGAACCCATTTGTTCATTAATCATAGATCATGCTTCAAGTCAAGGGCACTGGAATTTTTGTTAACTCTATCGATTTACACAAGCATCTCATGTATTTTTAAGATATGCTAATATATTCAAAACAAAATTCAGTTGTAGAGTCTAAGAGGGGCCAAAATCATTTTATTCTGCTTTTTAGGAATACATACATGTTAATTGTTGAAGTGACATCAAACGCGACCTTTTCTCGCAAGGCGCGACCATTTCTCGCCCTGTTAGCGCTCCACACTTTCATTCAGTGATTCTTCCGTTTGATTACTGTAGATTCCGGGTTCTAGCAAATCTCTATGCGCTGTGTCATCACATGCCTCTCGACTCTTCTCCTTTTCAATTCCTTTTTTTTCCGCCATCCGTCCGTGATTTTCCAGTCAAAGCGGTGAGGATGATGCGACATCTTCACTTAGTCCCGCATAGGAGCATCTCTACCCGCGCCGCCCCTCTCTCTTGAAGGGTTCGCAACATAGAAAACAAAAAAATTCCTACGATTTGAACTATATGCCAAGATCTATCTACTAGATGCAAGCAATGGGTGGATATACATCCATAGAGAACTTACCCTCGAAGACAACAAAGCTTTGTTAACGTTATGGAACTCGTGGATGATGTAGTCGTACACTTGCCGATCTCAAGATTGTGATGAAGTCCAGCCGGTCGAGCAGGTCCAGCTCCAGCACATCCATCAGATCCAGCTCCAGCAAGTCTAGAACCGCAAAGCAGCAGTGCATCCGTGCTCGCACACACGTCCGGTACCGCGACAACCTCCGCCCCTCGCTCCAGCGAAGAAGCGGAAACAACAACTTCTTTCCAGATAAAGCCACTGGAAACATGTATCTCGCTAATCCAAGACCATGGGGAAATAATACTAGAGGGGGAGAGAGATCCTTCACGAGGAGGTGTGAGTGTGAAAGTGTGAGAGGGGGGCCTTTTATAGGAGGAGGGGAGGGTACCCCTCCCATGGCCAGTGCCCATGGAGGGTGTCTCTTCACCTTCCCCATTCATGTGGTGGTAACCCCCTCCACATTAAAATGCCCTTTCACATTCTCTTTTAAAGTCTCCACTTTAAATGCATTAGATTTATCCAAATTTAATGCTCTCTCATTTAATAAAACTCTTTTAATAATTTTATTCAGAATTTTGTTAATTACTTTAATTAACAAACATTCACATAAAACTCCCTGCAACATTTTAATATTACATGCAGAACCAATTTCGGCAATTTCATCCAAAACAGTTTTGGTGTCTATTGAAATAATTCTAGCGCTTTCTTAAATCTTTATCTGAAATATATTTGCTCCAAATGGTGTCGGTATTCCTTAAGTGTGTCACCCTACGGTTCGCGAATAATGCAGACATGATCAAGACTCCTCTCAGATCCATAATCAGAAGCGGGACCTGGAGATCCATACTGACTCCTACACATTCAACGATGACTTCTGTGATCGTGTGAACCTTTAACGCTAGTAACTAAAGCCCTTTTTCTCACGATATATTATATGTACGAGATTCGATCATCGGTATCTCTATACTTAGTTTGATCTCGTTGCTGACATGCACTCTTTTCTTGTTCCCATGATATAACATTCTAGTGATCTCATCATTTGCTTGTAAGCTAACCAATGTGATATCACCGAGAGGGCCTAGAGTATATCTATCCGTCATCGGGATGGATAAATCCCACTCTTGATCCATGAGCCTCTACATAACACTTTCGTAGCACTGAACCCACCTTTATAATCACCCTTTCACGGTGTGACGTTTGATGTTATCAAGATACTCTTCTAGTGTTAGTGATTGACATGATCTCATGGTCTAAGGACTAGGATTACTTTGTATGGTGTTATAGCAATATAAACACAATGATTTTGATCGTAATGCTATACTTCAGATGAATATTCATCACATCATTCCACTAATGTTGTGACCTCATTATTAACAACATCCAATGTCCATGATCAGGAAACCTTGATCATCTTGTTAATCAACGGGCTAGTTTATAAGAGAGACATAACTAGAAACTTTCCTTTTGTTTATTAAACACACATGTATTAACGTTTCCAAATTAATACAATTATAGCATGCAAAATAAACATTTATCATAAACAAGGAATAAGATAATAACCACTTTATTATTGCCTCTCGGGCATATTCCCTTCAGTCTCCCACTTACACTAGAGTCAATAATCTAGTTTGAAAAACTTTGCGTATTGAACACCTATGGCTTTCTGGTGTTGCATATACGCGATTGCTAGTGGTTAACATAATCTCCGGATCTGACAGTTTCAGGTCCGTGTGTATTTGCATGTCTTTGCGTCTCTACGCATCACTCTTTCTCAAATGAGATGGCATTGTATAAATTTGGTCTTTTGGTGAGACCTTTAGTTCGTTCGGGTTAAAATATATTGATATTATTGTCATACAATATATCTTCATAGTATTAGCCCACTTTGAACCACACCTAGTTTGACAAACTACTTAATACAAATGCCCTCCTATGCTGCTACTATAGCAGTCATATACTTAGCCTTTTGTTGTAGTATCCGTCACAATGTCTCAACTTTAGAACTCATCCAAATCCATCATGGAACATCCTTTCCATTACATTGTGCCAACCATAGTCTAAATTGAGATAAATTTAGTTTGTATCTTGTGACAAAACTAGTATCAATGTAGCACTTTACAATGAACTACCTTTAACTATTTGTCACTTAGACATGATATATTCTTAGTTCTTCCAAAGCTTTACTATTGTCCAATGATCATCTTATGAATCATTCTGGTATGTGCTTATAACATTTAGAGCATAGGACATTCTGGATATATACATATCACGGTATAATCGATCAAAATCTTCATGTGATTTTACTCACCAAGTGTTGAAACACTTGAATCTTGATACAATCCTTTCCATGCAGCAAGAACCTTTCTTGTTGTTTCCATATTGAACCCTTTCAATATCTCATATATGTATGTCTGGCACAACCATATTAGCGCCTCAATCTATCCATATAGATATTGATGCCAAATATTCCGGTTTTGCCCAAGTCTCTCATCGAAATCTTATTTTAATGAAATTATTAACTTGTGTCAATACAAGATACATAATTTCCAATCAACAATATGTCCTCTACATAATGTATTAGAAATATGTCTCAGCGCTCCCACTTAATTTCTTGCAAATGCAAGCATCTTCATCATCTCCGATGAATTTAAACTCTTTTAACAGTTTCATTATGGTGAAGATTCCAACTCCGCTATGCTTACTTCAACTATTGAAGTTTGCATGCCCTTTTAGCACCCTTTGAATTAACAAAACCCTTCGGACCATGTCATGTACACGTCCTAGGTAACCGTTCTATTAGAAGAACCTTGTTTTGTTTATTCAACTACCATATACCAAATTATATGTAGTGGTTGCTACATTAATCCGTCAAGACTAAATATCGCTATGAAATATCAAATCTTGTCATAGTCAACTCCTTGAACATTATCATAAACTTATTTCTGACATGTCGACTATTTTATAGATGTTAAACATCCATGTCTATTTCTTTATAGATCCAAACACGACTGATAGGCTTTACGCCTTTTCAGAGGGTCTTCCTAGTTCAGAAAATTGATTTCTCGCGTATGGATACTATCACGGATTCTATGACTTCTAGTCATTTTATGGAGTCAGAGCCCATCATCGCTTCTTTGCATGCAGTCGGTTCATCATTTTCAAAACAATAACGACTTGTTTATCAAATATCACTATTGATTCTTACTGACCCACACGGTTCAATAGGAACTCTAATCTCTGAGATCACACCCTTTGTAATCACGGGAGCCATGAGCACTGTGGCTGCCACCGGGACACTTTCCGGCGCTGCGCTACTTAGCAGATATAGCTAAGGTTCAACAACCTTATCAAAGTTCTATGGACATCCCACTTAACTTTTCACAAAAACTTCCTTCTCAAGAAACTTGACGTTCCAAGCGACAAACTCTTTTGTCCTCGATGTTATGGAGAAATTCCCAACAAATTCTTTGGGTTAACCTACAAAGACGTGATGATCCGACTTTGGTTGTAAACATTTTACTTATTCATAGCATACCAAAATTTAAGAAAATATAATTCGGGTTTTATCCCAAACCATAACTCATATGGTGTCATTTCAACAGATCACGATGGTGCTCTTTTCAGTGTAAAAGCGATAGTCTCTAAAGCTTTAATCCTTAAAACATAATGGCAGTTTTATAAATGACACCCTTGATCTTACCATGTCAAACATGGTTTGATTTCATCTCTCGAATATGCCATACTCCTAGGGTTTATTGGGAAACATAAATCATGGAACAATTTCTCAAATCTTAGGTGTTTTGCTAAACATGTAACTCAAATATCTTCCTTTATGATCGAATCATAAACTCTTTATTTTCTTGTTACAATGATTTTCCACTTCATCTTGAAAGTTTTTGAACAATTTTCAAAAGTTTCATACTTCTTCCTTATTAAGTAAATATATAGATATATTCACTCAAATTTCTAGAGAAAACATATGAAGCAAAAGGATCCATCGCATATGGCTACACATAATGGACAATGCACATCAGCATGCACAATTTCCAATAAGTTAGTCATCCGTTCCTCTTTGGCCTATGAACAGAGTTTCAATTATCTCGAGGAAAGTTTCACAAGCGTCATTGATCAAAATCAAAGACTCCAAAAATCCATCAACATGGAGTTTCTTTATGTTTTCTTTCCAATATAATTCAAACAGCTATGTCACTTCATAAGTGATCTTCCAATCATTTGTCTTACGACATTTTAGCAATAATGTTTATGGATGTGATTTCTCCAACTAGACTTGTAAAAGTTCATCCATCCTTTATGGAATAGGGTAATTATTTGAACAACCATTGTTCTCGTAATACCGGAACAAAATAACAATTGTTAAAACAAATCTTGAAGGCTAGGTTTGATGACAACGAAAAACACAATAACACTTTATTTGTTTTCGATGAACATCATCACTTATTCTCTTGCTAGTTACTTAGGCCATTGCAGTTCATGAATTGCGTTGTCCTGTATGACACTTCATACCAACCAATTCGGTATCCAATACCGGTATCCAATACCTAAGAACCACATTGTTTAACAAGCAAGGAATACAACCATACCATATGTATCTTCTATATACCTAAGTTGGACATCTCCAACTTTTTCTTTTCTGCCAAATATTTTATAGATTCTCTTTTAGCAATTCCTTTTCCTTTTAAAAGAATCTATCAACATCAATAGTGGTGTCATTCACATGACACATAGTACAAACCGTATATAATCAAACACTAATACCTTTGGACTTGCACTTTGAAGTGGATCACCATCATCAAATGTTTGGCATTCTTTCAAAAATCCATTCTTTAGTAATCTTTTAGTGTAGTAAACATTTTACGTACATCTTCTATTCATCCTTATCATGACAACTTTCATGATCAAGCTACTATAGCCTATAAGGATGAATCGTGAGTATAATGTTAGTTCCCAAATCCTTTTGGGAGACCCGGATGCCTAGCATCTCCATCCTTCACAAATTCTCATACAATATGAGAACATGTATTTTGCTAAATTATACTCTATCATAATGCAACCAAAAAATTGATTCAGATATCACAATATCTTTCACACATGATGGTTTCTGAAACAGTTATTTCAGCTCCTAGATAACCTTGATATTAAAAACAACTTTTGAATATCAAGAATCATGGAGGCAAACATGATACTTTAGATACTAACATTGGAATTATTACTCTTGATTTAATACTACTTATTAAACTTCATGGAGTAAACCGAGTTTGCTGAAAGTTTGCAATAGGACTTCTAAACTTTAAATTGACATTCAAAACAATACGATACCAGTTCGTAAAGTAAATATCCAGAATTCTATAGTTCTATTATCTCAATTAAAACTAAGCATAAGGTAGTAAACAGATGCCAATGACTACAACAAATTATGCAAATTCACTTTTATTTATTTTATGACAAATTTGGTTCGACTAATCCAAATTAGAAATGAACTCCCACTCAAAAACGACATCCCTCGTGCCTTTTTGGTGATTACATGAACCAAATCCACTACACCAAGTCCGATCATCACGTGAGTCGGTGTAGCTTCAAAGGCGACCATCTATATGGGCATCATATCAACTATATGACTCATGCTTAACCTTTCAGTCCGTGTTCCGAGGCCATGTCTATACATGCTAGGCTCGCCAAGTAAGAACCTTAGTACTCGCATGTGTACAACTGTCCTACACCCGTTTGTATGAAAGCGCAGAGTCGAGTACACCCGATCATCACGTGATGTCTCGAAACACGATCTATAGAACGGTGCATACTTAAGGAAGAACACATTTTATCTTGATATTTAAATGAGGGATCATCTTATAATGCTACTAAAATGCCAAACAAGCAATATAAGATGCGAACATCAAATGTGTAAAGTGGGATGATATGGTGCATGCATTTGATCACCATCATATGCATCATGGTATGATCTCTATCATTCCTTTGTGTGTAAGGCCAAGGTCTATGGAACTTACACGTTAGGTGTGTTGTAAGAGTATCAACTATACATCAACTTACAACATTACCATATCATGACACTAGCCCAACAACGATCTAAACTAGACGCCTCTAATTTATCAATTGCAAATTTTTATGTGGCTTAGGTCTTTCGAAGATAGAACTAGTCTTACCTACGAACATGGAACCACAACGATGATAACTAAGTTATTAGCAACTCGTTGTAAATCAGATATTGACTATAGTAGGAGAGACAGACACCCGCCAGCGACTTATGCAAAACTAGTTGCATGTCAGTCGTGGAACCGGTCTCATGTGCGATGACACATAAGGTTCGTCCGGACCGCTTCATCCCACTATGCCACCAATATCCAAAATACATGAAAGAAGCAATAACATGATCATCATCGCCCACATATAAACATATGTGTACTACCCATGCAAAGAACCTATGCATAGATCAGGATCTGATACCACTAAAGGGTTCGCGGCATAGAAAACAAAAAATTTCCTACGATGTGAACTATACGCCAAGATCTATCTACTAGATGCAAGCAATGGGTGGATATACATCCATAGAGAACTTACCCTCGAAAACTACAAAGCTTTGTTAATGTTATGGAACTCGTGGATGATGTAGTCGTACACTTGCCGATCTCAAGATTGTGATGAAGTCCAGCCGGTCGAGCAGGTCCAGCTCCAGCATGTCCATCAGATCCAGCTCCATCAAGTCTAGCACCGCAGAGCAGCGGTGCATCCGTGATCGCACACACGTCCGGTACGGTGACAACCTCCGCCCCTCACTCTAGCGAAGCAGCGGAAGCAGCAACTTCTTTCCAGATAAAACCACTGGGAACATGTATCTCGTTAATCCAAGACCATGGGGAAATAATACTAGAGGGGGAGAGAGATCCTTCACGAGAAGGTGTGAGTGTGAAGGTGTGAGAGGGGGCCTTTTATAGGAGGAGGGGAGGGTACCCCTCCCATGGACGGCGCCCATGGAGGGTGTCCCTTCACCTTCCCCATTCATGTGGTGGTAACCCCCTCCACATTAAAATGCCCTTTCACATTCTCTTTTAAAGTCTCCACTTTAAATGCATTAAATTTATCCAAATTTAATGCTCTCTCATTTAATAAAACTCTTTTATTAATTTTATTCAGAATTTTTTTAATTACTTTAATTAACAAACATTCACATAAAACTCCCTGCAACATTTTAATATTACATGCAGAACCAATTTCGACAATTTCACCCGAAATAGTTTCGGTGTCTATTGAAATAATTCCAGTGCTTTCTTAAGTCTTTATCTAAAACATATTTTCTCCAAATGGCGTCGATATCCCTTAAGTGTGTCACCCTACAGTTCGCGAATAATGCAGACATGATCGAGACCCCTCTCAGATCAATAATCAGAAGCATGACCTGGAGATCCATACTGACTCCTACACATTCAACGATGACTTCTATGATCGTGAGAACCTTTAATGCTAGTAACTAAATCCCTTTGTCTCGCGATATATTACATGTCCGAGGTTCGATCATCGGTATCTCCATACCTAGTTTGATCTTATTGCCGACATGCACTCTTTTCTTGTTCCCGTGGTATAACATTCTAGTGATCTCATCACTTGCTTGCAAGCTAACCAATGTGATATCACCGAGAGGGCCAGAGTATATCTATCCGTCATCGGGATAGACAAATACCACTCTTGATCCATGAGCCTCTACATAACACTTTCATAGCACTGAACCCACCTTTATAATCGCCCTTTCATAGTGTGACGTTTGATGTTATCAAGATACTCTTCCAGTGTTAGTGATTGACATGATATCATGGTCTAAGGACTAGGATTACTTCGTATGATGTTATAGCAATATAAACACAATGATTTTGATCGTAATGCTATACTTCGGATGAATGTTCATCACATCATTCCACTAATGTTGTGACCTTGTTATTAACAACATCCAATGTGCATGATCAGGAAACCTTGATCATCTTGTTAATCAACAAGCTAGTTTATAAGAGAGGAATATCTAGGAAATTTCCTTTTGTTTATTAAACACACATGTATTAACGTTTCCAAATTAATACAATTATAGCATGCAAAATAAACATTTATCATAAACAAGGAATAAGATAATAACCAATTTATTATTGCCTCTCGGGCATATTCCTTTCATCTCTCACCCCTACTGTCCCACACACTCACCTCCTCCTTATCTTCCTCACCACCGGCAAAGCGTGGCGGTGGATGGGTGCACGTGGTCGGGGGGCGATGTTGAATTGGTACTGGGTAGGTTCGAGGCAGGAAGCAGAGACGGACAATGCTGGATACGGGAGTTATACGGGAGGCGGTGGCCTCATGAGTGGAGGGGGAGAAGTGAGTAGAGGTGAGAGGGAGAGCTCGGGAGCGTCCTTTTCAATTCCTTTTTTGCCATCCGTTTCTTATTTTTCTAGTCAATCCGGTGAGGATGATGTGACATCTTCGCATATTCCCGCATAGGAGCGTCTCTATCCACGCCACCCTCTCTCTCATCCACACCGTACCACGTGCTCACCTCCTCCTTATCTTCCTTACTACCGGCAAAGCGTGGCGATGGACGGGTGCGCGAGGTCGGGGGTGATATTGAATCATTATTGGTAAGGTTCGAGGCGGGGAAGCATAGGCAGCCAACGCTGGACGGGTGGCAGTGACCTCGTGAGTGGAGGGGGCGGAGGTGAGAGGGAGACCTTAGGAGCAGTGGGGCGGTGCATGTTGTTGGTGGAGACAGGGGAGGGGCTGGGATGGACGAGAGCTTGGGACTCGGGAGCTCGGGTGGAGGGGAATGGGATCGAGATGGGGGTGAGGGCAGGACGGGAGGGACCATCTCGTAAGACTTCAGTTAACACCTGAAACTACACAGTTGAGATGACTCAGAGTGAAAATCAGATGGCCAAAAACGCGCGCATGGGCAGATGACCTCAAATGGCTCGCTTTCTCTCAGGCTTAAGCTATAGTATGATGTTCTTTTTGTGACGAGGCCAAAACAATTGAACATCTTTTTATTTCATGTCCTTTAGCAAAAATAGTGTGGTGTATGGTATTTTTTACTTATAACTTACCACCTCCAACCAATATAACTAATATGTTGGGAATTGGCTTAATGGAGTGGATAAAGTGAATAAAGACAAGATTCGTATTGGCATTTCGGCTACATGTTGGTCCATTTGAAAATGTCGTAACAATTGTATTTTTAATAAGGCCAGAGTACCATCTTTTTTGTAGGTTATCATTATGGCGGCATATTGGATTCAGCTTTGGGCTCTACTTCTCCTAGAGCACCAACATTCACCCATGGTTTCTGGGTGCAACCGTTTTGTGACAGTTACTATAGATTTTTTCAACCAGGCTTCGTGGCATCATTCTAATAGATTATCTGATGTCTAGTAGCCGTGATTACTCTCGTGTGAGAATTTTATCTTTTTTTCAGATGGTTGGTGTTTGTATCAACCCTATCTAGTCCTTGAGTTGTAAGAATATGTTTATTCGAACTAGTTCTTAATAAAAGGGCTGTGTGCATCCGAGGATGCAGAGGCCGGGGTCATCCCCCTTTTGAAAAAAAACATACAAGCAGATTCTAGGAAGTGTGATTACCTAACCGACACGCATAGGTTCGATGAGTTCGAGGGAGGGGAGGAGAGAAGAATACGATTTAGAGAGTGATATGAGGGAACAAGGCTTCAGCGGGAGCAAAGCTTGCGATCAACCATCAGATGATAACCAAATTTTAAAATATGTCAAAAATTCATACTAATTTAGTATCATCTAAGAATATATTTGACATGTTCGCTGAAGCTGAATTAGATTCATCTCCCAAGCAGTTACTAGCAATTAATTTTGAACTAGATCAAAGAAACAATGTGGAGTTGCAATCTAGTGCATGATCTCCATGTCATCATTGATATCATTCATGATTTGGATATGCACTTTGTATAGAATGTTCCTTTCTTCATCCATATTTTTTGGAATTTTTATGGTACATTTTACTATTTGACCTTCTCTTGTTTGAATTTTTCCCCACAATTGTTATAGTCGTAGGCGCATAGTCGATCTACTGAGGACCAAGCAATCACACGACACGATAATGACACCCAAATTTTTTAACGCAGTTCGGCAAATTGCCTACTCTGTGTGGCATGACTACGGGCGCTCCTCCCTCTTGCTTGCCATGAAGCCAATTCTTGTTGGACAGCAGCAAAGTCAAAGAGTTAGGTTTTTGATGCTCACACATTACTAACCCGACTAACATATAAGCGTCTTAACCCAGCCGACACAAAAATACGAAAACAAGAGACAAGTATTATAGCAGTCCCCGAGTCTCTGCTCGGGATGGCAAAGTTTTTATTGATAAGCTCATCGCCGACATACATACCGACATACGAGTATTTAGGATACATTCACCTCTTAGGTGTAGAAAGGACGAAACAGTGCTACGTTCCATGGTATTTTGGATTCTTGTCTAGACCTATCCGCCTTGTTCTTTTGCTGGGGCTGTGCATCAGTAAGATAGTAGGAATCATTGTGCAAAGCTTTGCTCACAATGAAAGGTCCTTCCCATGGAGGGGATAACTTATGCATGCTAGCAGTGTGCTATATTAGCCGTAGCACCAAATCACCTTCCCGGAAAACTCGAGGGTTTACTTTCTGGCTATGATAGCGTCAGAGATTTTGCTGATATATGGCGGATCTGGACAAGACCAGTTCTCTTGCTTCTTCCAGCAGATCAACATCGTTCTGCCGGGCTTCGCGCAATTCGGCTTCTGTGTATTGGGTGACTCTTGGCGAATCAGGCTCTATGTCGGCTGGTAATACAGCTTCTGCCCCATATACCAAAAAGAATGGCGTATAGCCTGTTGATCGATTTGGAGTTGTTCTTAAACTCCACAGTACCCCTGGTAGTTCTTCTATCCAGCACCCTGCTGATCTTTGCAGCGGCTCTATGAGCCGGGGTTTTATCCCGAACAATACCAGTCTGTTGGATCTTTCCACTTGCCTGTTCGATGCGGGGTGGGCGACTGAGGCGACATCTAACCGGATCTTATTTTCTCAGTAGAACCTCACGAATGCTCCTTCGTCGAAATTTGTTCCATTATCAGTTATGATGCTATGGGGATAGCCATACCTAAGGATTATATCTTTGAGGTATCTTACTGCTGTTGCCCCATCACATTTCCGAATTGGTTTCATTTTGATCCATTTGGTGAACTTGTCAACCATGACCAGAATATGGGTCATCCCTCCTTTGGACGGCTTAAATGGTCCTACCATGTCTAGGCACCATACAAAAAATGGCCATGTAATGGGGATAGTTTTCAGCTCCGACATTGGTAGGTGAGTTTTTGTGGCGTACCTTTGACAACCATTGCATTTTCTTACCAAGTCCTCTGCTTGCTGCAAGTCACTGGGCCAATAAAATCCATGCCGGAAAGCTTTTGCTACTAAGGCTCTTGAGGAGGCATGGTGGCCACATTCCCCTTGGTGAATATCCCAGAGTATGTCAAGTCCTTCCTCCGGATCAACACACCGTTGTAGTACCACTGTCACACTTCTTTTGTATAGTTCCGCGTTGATAATTGTATAGGCCTTTGCCCTTCTCTGAATTTGCCTTGAGCTTATTTCATCATCCGACAAAATTCCCTCTTTCAGGAAATCAAAAACTGGCTTTGCCCAAGTTGGTATAGTCTGGACGGGAAATGGTTCCTCATCAACTTCCATTGCATCCACCGACATAACTCCTGCCGGATCAAGCTAAACAATCCCCGGGTTGGCTGAGGCAGTCCCCGGGTTTGCTGAAGCAGTCCTCGGGTTTGCGGAGGTGCTTCCCCATTCTATCTCCATAGGTGCAGCTCCTGATCCGGGAAGTGACGGGATATAAATTGAATCTGATTCGGGTGACGGTGTGATAGATGGTTTTCTCAAGTGCTCCAAAGCCACGTTTGGCGGAATTGGTTGCCGGGATGATCCTAGCTTGGACAGCGTAACTGCTGCCTTGTTTTCAGTCCGAGGTATGTGATGGAACTCACATCCTTCGAAGAACCCGCTTATTTTCTGAACATGGAACCTATATAACGCCATGTTAGCATCCAGGGCATCCCAATTTCCATACACTTGTACCACCAAATCCGAGTCTCCAAAGCATTGTATCTGACGTATTCCCACTTCTTTTACCACTTTGAGACCATGCACCAATGCTTCGTACTCCGCCACATTATTCGAGACACTGAAGTGGATTTGAAGGACATACTTCAGTTGATCCTTCTTGGGCGAGGTAAGTACCACTCCGGCGCCCAACCCATGTTTGAGTTTTGATCCGTTGAAATGCATTCGCCAATAATTGGAGTCCGTCGGGGGTGGCTCGTATTGCATTCAGCCCAGTCCACAAAGAAATCCGCCACAGCTTGTGACTTGATCGCATCCCTTCTATCGAACTGTGGTGCGTATGGAGCTAACTCGATAGCCCACTTTGCTATTTGGCCGCTTGCGTCTTTGTTATTCATGATCTCTGAAATGGGTGCCTCACATATCACCTTGATGGGGTGTTCCTCAAAATAGTGTTTGAGTTTCTTGGCCGACATATATACGCCGTATGCCATCTTTTGATAGTGAGGATAGTTCTATTTTGAGGCTGATAATACTTCGCTCAGATAATACACAGGCCTTTGCACCGACTTTCCTTCCTCCTCACGCTCCACTACGATCACTGCACTTATGACTCGGTTGGTCGCGGCTACGTAGAGCAACATTGGCTCCTTAGGTAGTGGTGCAGCTAGGATTGGCGCGGTAGATAACATCTTTTTCAATTCTCGAAATGCAAGATCCGCCTATGGCATCCATGTGAACTTTTCTGCCTTTTTCATTAGCTGATAGAGGGGCAAGGCCTTCTCTCCCAACCGACAAAAGAACCGACTTAATGATGCCAGGTAACCAGTGAACTTCTGCACATTGTTAAGGCATTTTGGCAGTTCCATTCTTTCAATGGCCTGAATTTTCATCGGGTTAGCTTCAATGCCACGGCTGGACACCAAAAAACCGAGTAAGTTTCCAGCTAGTACGCCAAAGGTGCATTTCTCTGGGTTCAATTTCATTTGGAACCTTCTCAAGTTCGTGAATGTCTGCCAGATATCCTCAAGGAGCATATTGCTTTCCTTGGTTTTTATTACCACATCATCCACATAAACTTGCACATTTTGACCTATCTGATCATGTAAGAATTTTTGCATGCATCTCTGGTACGTTGCTCCTGCATTACGTAATCCAAACGGCATAGTTCGATAGCAATAAGGCCCATACGGGGTAATAAATGTAGTCTTTATTTGATCATCCGGATTCAGAGGTATCTGGTGGAAACCAGAATATGCGTCAATGAATGACAGTAGCTCACATATGGCCATTGAGTCTATGACTTGATCTATTCAAGGGAGCGGAAATGGATCTTTAGGACATGCCTTATTCAGGTTCGTGTAGTCGATACACATGCGCCATACCACAGCCACGTTCGGATCATCTTTCTTTTTCTCCACCAGCACCGGATTAGAGAGCCAATCCGGATAGAGTACCTCCATGATAAACCCGACCGCTAGTAGTCTTGCTATCTCATCTCCAATAACTTTCCTTCTATCTTCTGCGAAACGCCTGAGAGGCTGCTTTACCGGCTTAGCCCCGGGTCTTACATTTAATGAGTGCTCAGCCAACTCCCTCGGTACATTTAATGAGTGCTCAGCCAACTTCTTCGTGTCCTTAATTGCTTGGAACGATACGCTCCTGTGCGGGTTGGTCAGGGCCGGCATATGTTGTTGCGCGGATTGAGCCAATGCGGCCACTTCTAGTATCTTCCTTTTTTCTTGAGCTATCACGAGTGACTTGGCCAAATTGGATCTGGCTGAGGCGCACTCGATCGAACGCCGGAATTCCCCTGATACAGTTATCACGCCCCTTGGTCCGGGAAACTTCATCTTAAGGTAACTGATGTGGGTAGTTTCCATGAATTTGTTTAGCGCTGACCTGCCGAGTAACGCGTGATAAGCGCTCTCCAGATTTACCACTTCAAATTCTAAGTTCTCAGTGCGGCAGTTGTCTCTTGTGCCGAATAACACGTCAACCCGGACTTTACCAATTGGTTAACAAGAAATGCCCGGCACAATGCCATGAAAGGTGGTCCTTGTTGCTTGCAACATGTTCTCTGTTATCCCCAACTTGTGCATGGTATCCTTGTACATAATGTTGATACTGCTACCATTGTCAATCAATACCTTGGAAAATCTTACATTGAGATTCGGCCCGATGAACGTTGGATCCAGGACCAGAGCGTAGGTTCCTGGGCTTGGCATGATCTTTGGGTGATCCTTGACACTCCATATAATCTCCTGATCCGCCCAAGGCATATACCTCACCACCGTTGGCATTACTGCGTTTACCTCCATATGTCGCCGCTGCAAGCTTTTCCGGTCATTCTCTTCAGTGGTGAACACACAGTAGCTTTGATGATGTTCCCTGTACTCATTTCGTCCCTCATTCTCGTCGTAACCTTGACCTTGTTGCTGGTTATTGCCCACTTGATGTACAGCGTCCCTTCTTTTCGGATTCTCGTACCTCGGAGGAGGTGGTGGCAACATTAGTTGCTGTCCGTTCCCCCCTGTCAGTAACGGTGGCCGGGGTGCTTCATTTGTAGGTGCTTCGTTCCGAGGTGCCTGAGCATTCGCCGAACTTCCCTGTTCTAGTTTCCTCATCCATTCACACTGCCAGGTTGTATGATTCGCCGGGCTATTCGGGCTTGGCGTATGGAACTTGCAAGGTTGATCTAGCATAGACTCAAATGTATACCTCGGTCTATCCTTTCGTTCTTGCAAATACTTTTTATGTTCTGGGGTCCAAGGCTTTCTCCCTTCGTTTTTCTGTTGCCAGCTCTGCCCTCCAGTTTTTTGGCGATGACTGGCTCTGGCATTGGATTGATCCCGGTCCACTGGTGCGACCTACTGTGAGTTATAACGATAATCCAGACGCTCATCCCTTCTTTTTCCTCGAAAATCATTCCTCCTTGACGATCCGGGGCCGTCCCGACTGTAATACTCTTCGTTTGCCTCGCTAGACATTAACCGAGGTTGCGTTGGATCTCCCAAGGCATACGAGTCTGCGATGCGGATTGTCTCGGCCAAGGTAGTTGGCATATCTCGCTGTAATCTTTACCACAGTATACTTCCATATCTGCATCCCTGAGCGAACCACGCAATAGCTTGTGATTCAATTACTCCTTCGCACGAGTTTCGCACATTGCACCACCGAGTAAGGAAATCTCTATCTGGCTCATTCGGTCTCTGCCGGCATAACGCAAGGGTTTGTGGTCTGTTGGGTCTCTTGTAAGTGCTTGAGAAATTGCTAACGAACAGCTCCTGGAAATCCAACCAGCAGTTAACGCTTCCTGGTGGCAAACTGTTCAACCAAACTCGCGCTGGTCCTTCCAACATCTGTGGTACATACCTCACCGCCCATCTCAAATTTCCTGTTGCGATCTTGACTGCTGTGGCATAGTCAATCGGCCAATCCTCTGGCCTGGTACTACCATCATAAGTTCGGGTTCCTCTAGCCAGCTGAAAGTTCGGCACTGGTGGCTCATTCATGATCCGGGGCCCGAAACATGCTGGACCCGGGGGACCTTGTATCTCGATTTGCTCCGACCTATAAATCCTATCCAATTTCAACCTTGCATCATCTAGCTGCAAGTTCCTACTTCCCAGCTGTGATCCAATTACGTGGTGATCCGGTCTGGGGTATCCATCCTTGACCATAGCCAAGTAACCATCATTGTACCTTTCCTGATCTGGATGTGCATGATGCTATTGTGCTGCTTGTCCCGCACTCCCGTCTTGCCGAGGTACTCGCTGTTGCTGCGTTCGAGGTAAATTTTGTCCCACTCCCACGGGATCGCGCTATCCGGCATTGCCGTTGGCAGCATTTCTTTGACCGGCATTGCCTTGGTCATGGTTACCTCGGGCAGCCACACCTCAGCTAGTACTGTGCCGGTCCTCACCAACTTGCACTACTTTTCCTTTTCTAGCCCTTACCGGGTCATAAGGAACCATTTGCTTGTCTCTTCTTCCAGAGTCCACTACCTCTTCTCTCCGGGGATTATGACCCGGTGATGACGCGGCTCCTCTGGATCTTGCCAGGTTATTTCTGGCCGAATGTACTACCTGTGACGCCCCTGGCGGTGCTGGGTTAGCCTTGTTTATTTCTTCATTTTGTTGGCATGCAACTCTCAACAAGTGATTTACCCTCTCTTGCTGCCTTTGTCGAGCCTCTCCGGTTAAACCTTCTAACTCAGATGCGGCCGCATTTGCTGCCCTGAGGTTCTTTGCCGGGGTACTATACCGATCCAACCCTCCTGTAACTATTATGGCTGTCTGACCCGGCCTAGGCTCGTACTCCTTGTTAATCTCAGTGATCAAGTTCCTACCCCGGATTTTCACTCCATCGATACGGTTTGCCTTAGCATACTCTCTCAAGGTGATATTCAATGATTGATGCAGCTCTGCTACTTTCTTTGCTCCAGCTAACATTTTCCGCCTAGTTTCCTCTAACTCAATTTGTGCTTGAGACGGATCTGCTACAGGTGCTATTGGTGTTGCTAAACTATCTATTGCTTGCTGGAGAACATTTTATGGCCTCTCTAGCGGGGGAAACCTAGACCTAGTCTGCTTTGGTGTTACCTCTGGCTCTGGCGCCGAATCTTTACTTGGTCCCGCGTTTAGCATGGTCATCAGGACCTCAACGCTGATAGTGGGGCGAGCGATACGCACTCCACGAGCTGCACTGAGAGGTGGCTCGCCTCCCTCGATGATGTGTCGCGGGTGAACACATGACTCATCCACCCCGACGTAGATCTTGTGCGCGCCAAGCTTGAGGAAGACGCCGTTGCGCGGTGGAGGGTGCCTGCCGAAGCTTCCCGCGTTGTCGCTGACGTAGTCCAGCGCTCCAAAGAGCTGAACCAAGCCTGAGACGATACGCTCGCCGGTGCTTGAGAAGTTCCGCGTCTGAATTTTCACCCCTACTAGCACCGCTAGCCCCACGGTGGGCGCCAACTGTCATGGTGGTGGCACGGCAGATGCCATGGATAGGCTAAAGATGGGGCCAATGAGTGCTAGGGGAATCCAGGGAGGGAGAGCGTGGTGATTCCACGCATGGAAGTTCTTGTATATTCTCTATCAATGGTGTTTACAAGTGATCCTAAGGCTCTCAACAAGAAGGAGACGATGTCTCTTACTCCCTGTCCACTAGCCCTAGAGTTCTACCTTAGACAAAGATGGCGCCAATTGACGAGGGGTCACCTGCAAAACAAATAGACAGGGCCGGCATAAATCCTTTGCCGCCTAGACCATCATCTGGGAGATGCTCCATGGGCCGGGTCACACCGTGATTCGGCCTGCCTTGAGGTGACCCTGTCAGCACTTGCTTTGACCGCTCTGTACCCCGGCTAACTCGGACCTTATACCCCGGTGTTACCCTACCCGGGGGTATCCCCCAACATGTTCTCCTTCATTTTTTGTTCTCCTTTGTTGTCGTGGTTTCCTACATGGTCATCTGATAAAATATCATCAGGGTTTATGATGGTATTACCGTTTTGGCCACATGGCGTTGAGGTATCTCCGTTGATCATGTACACATGGTGGCGTGTTATATGTGGCCTGACGGTGTTGCCTTTTCTTCTGCGGGTGCATTGGTAGTACTTCGAGATCGTAGTTCTGGATAAATTTTTGCCATCCTTTCCTCAAAATCGATGTTCTCACTGCTTTCTTCGGGTTCTGAATGTGTTGGGTTTTCTCCATGTGGTGAGATTGATTGATCACCTTCTTTTCCTGCTTCGATCTGAGCTGTGATGTTTGTGGGGGGTCCAACGAGCGGTGCTGGTACTGTTATAAGCATGTCTTTTCCCACCGACGGTTCTGATGTGATTAGGGCCGAAGGGTGTGATTCCTGCATGTTGTCTCCTTTGAAGTGGATGCTTCCGATGATTAGATCGGATCCGCCGTTGAAATCAGCGGGCACTACTACAAGGGTGGGTGGGTGTGGATCTGCTTTCGTCGAGTTGATGCTTGGTGGAGAGTGTTCCGATGAATCCTTGGTTCCAGCGTTCAGGTTTCCCACAGATGGCGCCAATTGACGAGGGGTCACCTCGACAATGCCCATGATGATGGACTTGGGGTTTCGCGGAAAAGAGAACGCTGGGATTTCGTCGGATGTCAGGGAAAACAATGAAGACTAAGTCGCCTGAATATTGGGAAAACACTCTATTAAAAGTTGTCCACTAGATTTTGGTACCCTCACTTGGGCTTCTCTTGCCATATATATAATAGGCCGGGTCTCAAAGTTATATGCGGATAGGTTTCATACACGCGTGATTACAATACCAACATAATGTCGATTCATGATTTCTTTCCTAATACAATAAGAAGTTTCTATCGACTGCTTCCTTGAGCTTTTATCTGGAATCTCTATGGGCCATAGGCCTTTTACCCAATGTAGGGTAGCGAATAGTGAGCATCCGAGTAATCATACCCATGTCAGCGCCCAAGTTAAGTGACAAGCCGCAGTTGATGTAACCAGCCTTTGCAAGGACTAGGATGTCCTCCTCGTTGAGTCTCGTGAACTCATTACGTGCCTACAAGGTGTTAGCAATAACATAGAACAAATAGCAAATTGCAGGATGTTGAATATTCTTCCCCTTGTTCACCCTACTAGTGAAACTCATTCTATTATAGTATTGTTCGAGGGTAGGTTCTAAGCCAGTAAAGGATGCGCGTAAGGCATGAATATCATTGTTTGGCAAATTAAAACATGCGCATGATTCATCTAAAGTTAAAGTGTAGTTGTTGTTCATAAGTCGTAACGAAATAGTATCCTCTCCTTGTTATTGTTTAACAGTGCTTTGCAACGAACTTAGGAATTCAATGGTTAAGCGGAGATAAGTAGGTACATCATTGTACACAAAGTTTTGTAGGCCAACTCTATTGCAAAGTAAATTAAATTCATCAGAAATACCGAGTTGGTTCAATATAATGGGGCAAGCCAACTTGGTGGCCTTCACTTCGAGGTTCTTGATCCTGTTGAGGCGATCACGATGGGCCTCATCCCTGAACCGTAGCCCCATGCGTTCCTCAGTGGCAGCCCGAGAAGCGCTAGCGGTGGCACGAGCACGAGTTTGGCTCCTTGTGTTCATCATCTAAAACATTGAAGAAAGGCAAAAATAAAACTTTTTGATCAAACAACAGTAAGTGTATTATATTCCTCATCATAGCACACTAAAGAATTCTCCTCAAAATAGTAATCTAGGAAAGAAAATCATGGCAATTGGTTCATAGTAGGTCTCACCCTAGATTGATAATGATAATAGATCGAAGGTGAATTTTCAAAAAGTAATTGGAGGATCGGAGGTGAAACATATCGTAGATCACTTGTGTACGAGGAAATCGAACAAAATTGAGTAGAGATGAAGATCTCTTGAGGTTTTGAGAGAGTTTGGAGGTAGAAGAAAGAAAAATGATTGAAGTTTTGGAGTTGGGAGTACCTTCCCGTGCGATTTTGTGGTCGAACACAACTATACGGGCGGAACTATACGGGCGGAACTATACGGTCGGAACAAGGTGTTCCGGCCGTATAGTTGGCCTTTTGCCAAAATATTAGGGTTTCCTCCTGGCGGCACAGCTATAAGGACACAACTATATGGCCGGAACAAAATGTTCCCGCCGTATAGTTAGTCGTTAAACTGTTTGTCCCTGCGAAAGAAAATATACAAAGGCATTGATATCGATACGACCGGAATTTTTATTCCCGTCGTATAGTTGGTCGTTAAACTCTCTATAGATATGAAAAGAAATTGTACGGAGGCACTGATATCTATACGACCGGAGCTATACGGTCGGAATTTTTATTCCCACCGTATAGTTGGTCGTTAAACTCTCAGTACATATTGCAGATTTTTTTTTCAATGGCAAAGATATCTATACGACTGGAACTATACGGCCGGAATTTTTATTCCCGCTGTATAGTTGGTCGTTAAACTCTCCGTGTGCATAATTTTTTTTGTTTCTTCGAAAACTATTTCTTTCCTGTAACTTAGTGATATACCTTGTTTTTGACAGTAAATATTGCCGACCAACAATAGCATGAATAAAGCAGAATTTCAAGTACTACCAAACTTCTTCTCCTCAAATGGAGTTTTCTAGCACTCTTTATTAATCATAAACTTAAATTAAAACTAAAAACTTAAATCAAACCTTTATTTCACATGGGTTGCCTCCCATGGAGCGCTCTTTTATGGTCAATAGCTTGACCTTAATGATACTCACTTGGGCTAGATGAGTGGAACACCCACTCCAAAGTAATTGGCCTTCAAAGTGATGGCCTCCTTTTCATCATGCTTGGCTTTTTTCTTCTTGGGGAAATGAATAACAAAAGGATCATGTGAAGGTAATTGCAGCTTCACATTCCCTTCATGCCGATTAATCAAAGCCTTAATAGTTCTTAAGAAAGAACGGCCTAAAATAATAGGAGAAGTAGCATCTTCAGGCATGTCAATAATAACAAAATCAATGAGAGCATGCCAGCCTTTAATGTATACTAAAGTGTTCTCCTTAATTCCTACAACTTGTTTGTAGGTAGAATCTGCTAGATGCAATTTTAACTCAGTAATTTAAAAGGAGCCAAGATTTAACTTGTTAAAAAGACTCTTTGGAATTGTTGAGACGCTTGCACCTAGATCACAAAGTGCAGCTATCTCATTGCCTCCAATTTTAATCTTAATAGTAGGCTCAAATATGTCATCTAGTTTAACAGGTAATTTTTCAGCGATTTGCTTGTATTCTTCCTCAAGCTCACGTACCTTTACTGCTACTTGATTGACAAAGTGTTGGTACATAGCTTCCTCACTACCTTCACTTACCGGAATCTTGACGTTGATCCTTTTTACGAGATCTTCAACGGTGTAGCTTGGTGAAGGAGCATTACTATAGTCAAGTTCTTCAGGCTCCTCCCTTTGGATCCTCATCATTTTGAGTTCTTCAATAGGATTGGGTTCAGATTTACCTATAAATTTAGCTAGCATGAGAGGTTGACTCTTGGATATCTTACCTAGCTGTGCCACAATGATCCTTGTTCTTTCTTGGAGTGCCTGCAAATCATTTATCAAACTAAAAGCTTGGTTAGATAATTTACCAAGCATGGCATCATGGTTCTCCGTAATTTTAACAATAATATTATTTTGTTCATTTTGTGAGTCTATGGAAGACTTAAGTGTTTCTTGGTGACGAGGGTTTAACTCATCAATGCCCATTGTTATGGACTTGGGTTTTGGACAAGGAGGGAGCACTGGAAGCATCAATCGGCTAGCAAACAAGCACACAAGGGACTCGAAAATTTACCCAGGTTCAGGCCTCATAGAGGTCCCTACTCCTGCTTGTCTGCTCGTGGAATTATCAAAGGAATCGAGGATTACAATGGTGCACAGATGCAATCTTGCGAGGGTTGTGAAAACTAGGGTTGCGTGTGTGTCCTCCTCGCTGCCCCCCTGATGGCTCAGTGTTGATGTAGAGCTCGTTGGGAACCCCAAGAGGAAGGTATGATGAGCACAGCAACAAGTTTCCCCCAGTTATGAAACCAAGGTTTAATCGAACCAGTAGGAGCAAGGAAACACCCCAAAGGTGTTGCTAGCTGAGCCTTGGCAGGGCGCACTACCGGTGCTAGTAGCAACATGGAGACCTGCACAACACAACCACAGAACTCTGTCCCCAACTTGCGATGAGGTTGTCAATCTCACCGGTTTTGCTGAAAACAAAGGATTAAACGTATCGAATGGAAGGAAGTAATAGTTTGCAGAAAGTAAACACAAAGCCGTAAACTGTTTATAGATTGTATGTAAAGAAAAAGGACCAGGATCCATAGTTCACTAGAGGTGGCTCTCCATGATAGATAACATGCTGGGTGAACAAATTACAGTGGGGCAATTGACAAACATCGAGAAAGCAATACATGCATATACTAATCATCTTGACTCCTTTGGAACTTGATTGGGCATTACAACATTATACATAGACCGCCATCCAACTGCATCTATGACTAATAATCCACCTTCAGGTTATCATCCGAACCCCCTCCAGTATTAAGTTACAAGCAACAGATTATTGCTTTACGAATTGCGTGTAATGTAAACAATACGATTGTTCTATGAACAAAGGATTGTTGTTTTCTCCCTAGTAGCAACATCACATCTAGTATCTGATACATTGCAAATGTATCTATAATTTTTGATGTTCCATGCTTAGTTTTATCCACTTTCTTGTGTTTTGTTCCAACTTTGGAGTACTTTTCATATGATTTCTTGGACTAACCTATTAACAAGAGCCACAGTGCCAGCTGCCTGTTTTTTGCTGTTTTTGGTTCCAGGAAAGTCAGAAAATGAATATTCTCGGAATTGGACGGGACAAAAGCCAAGGTGCCTATTTTTCCGGAAGTCATCAGATGCCAGAATACGAGACGAAGAAGGGCTGGGGGCCGGCCACACCACCTGACCACGCGGCCAGGCCTGGCCCGCGCCAGGGGGTGGTCTGGCCGACCCAGCACCCCCTCAGCCTCTCCTTCCGCCTATAAGATGCCCTCGGGATGAAAACCCTAAGGGCCCGATCAAAAATCCACGAGAGTCTGTAGCCGCTGTCATCTCCATCCCTAGATCAGGAGGGATCTGAAGCTCTTCCCGGCACCCTGCCGGAGAGGGGAATTCACCCTGGAGGCCTTCTTCATCACCATGCAAGCCTCCGGTGTGATGCGTGAGTAGTTCATCCTTGGACTACGGATCCATGTAGTAGCTAGATGGCTAGTTCTCCCCCTTTGTGCTTTCATGTCTAGATCTTGTGAGCTCCGTTCATGATCAAGATCATCTATTTGTAATTCTGCATGTTGTGTTTGCGGGGATCCGATGGATATTGAGATGCTATTGTAGATTGATTATTGATTCTATCATGTCTTTGTTATTTGTGATCTTGCATGCTTTCCGTTTTTAGTAGCTATCTTGGCCAAGTAGATGCTAGCAACTCCAAGAGTTAGTATTTATGCTCGATAGTGGGTTCATGCCTCTGGTAATCTGGGGAAGTGACAGAAATCTCTAAGGTACTAGATGTGCTGTTGCTACTAGGGAGAAAACAACAATCCTTTGTTCATAGAACAATCATATTGTTTACTTTACACGCAGTTCGTAAAGCAATAATCTGTTGCTTGCAACTTAATACTGGAGGGGGTTCAGATGATAACCTGAAGGTGGATTATTAGTCATAGATGCAGTTGGATGGCGGTCTATGTATAATGTTGTAATGCCCAATCGAATCTCAAAGGAGTCAAGATGATTAGTATATGCATGTATTGCTTTCTCGATGTTTGTCAATTGCCCCGCTGTAATTTGTTCACCCAGCATGTTATCTATCTTAAGGAGAGCCACCTATAGTGAACTATGGATCCCGGTCCTTTGTCTTTTACATACAATCTACAATCTTTTACTGCTTTGTGTTTACTTTCTGCAAACTTTTACTTCTTTCCATTCGATACGTTTAATCCTTTGTTTTCCGCAAAACATGGTGAGATTGACAACCTCATCGCACGTTGGGGACAAAGTTCTGTGGTTGTGTTGTGCAGGTCTCCACGTTGCTACTAGCACCGGTAGTGCGCCCTGCCAAGGCTTAGCTAGCAACACCTTTGGGGTGTTTCCTTGCTCCTACTGGTTCGATTAAACCTTGGTTTCATAACTGTGGTAAACTTGTTGCTGTGCTCATCATACCTTCCTCTTGGGGTTCCCAATGAGCTCTACATCAACATCGCACCAGCATTTTTCTGGCACCGACACTGAGCCATCAAGCATTTTTCTGGCGCCGTTGCCGGGGAGTCAAGGACATCTTCACAAGGGGAGTCCCTCATAACTAATCTCTTTACTTTGTTATTTTTGTTTTGCTTAGTTTCTTTTTGCTTTGTTTGCTTGTTTTTATCAAAAACACAAAAAAATAGTTTTACTAGTTTGCTTTCTTATTTGAAAACCCAAAAAAATGACTACTCTTGAAAACACTAAGTTGTGTGACTTCACTAGCACCAACAACAATGATTTTATGAGCACTCCTATTGTTCCACCTGTGCCTGAAGATACTTTCTTTGAGATAAAACCTGCTTTACTCAATCTTGTTATGAGAGAGCAATTTTCTGGTATTGGTAATGAAGATGCTGCTTCCCATCTAAATAACTTTGTTGAACTTTGTGAGATGCAAAAGCATAGGGATATAGATGGCGATATTATTAAACTGAAATTGTTTCCTTTATCTTTGAGAGGAAAATATAAAGAATGGTTGAATTCCTTAACTAGGAATAGTATTGATTCTTGGACTAAGTGCAAAGATGCTTTCATTGGAAAATACTATCCTCCTTCTAAGATTATATCTATGAGAAGTGAAATAATGAAGTTTAAACAATCTGATAATGAACATGTTGCTCAAGCTTGGGAAAGAATGAAATATTTGGTTAAGAATTGTCCCACTCATGGACTGACTGCTTGAATGATCATCCAAACTTTTTATGCAGGATTGAACTATTTTTCAAGGAACCTATTGGATTCTGCTGCTGGAGGTACCTTTATGACCATCACTTTGGGTGTTGCAAAAAAACTTCTAGACAATATGATGGTTAATTATTCTGAATGGCATACCGAGAGAGCTCCACAATGTAGGAAGGTAAATTCTGTTGAGGAAACTTCCTCCTTGAGTGATAAAATTGATATTATTATGTCTATGCTTGTTAATGGGAAAGCCCATATTGATCCAAATAATGTTCCTTTAGCCTCTTGGGTTGCTCAAGAAGAGCAAGTTGATGTGAACTTCATAAGAAATAACAACTTTGGCAATAATTCTTATAGGAGTAATTTTGGTACAAACAATTATAAGCCATATCCTCGCAACAATGGTAATGCTTATGGAAATTATTACAACAATAATAGGAGTGCTCCCTCTGAACTCGAAGTTATGCTTAAAGAGTTTATTAGTAACCAAACTGCTTTCAATAAAACTATTGAGGAAAAACTCTCTAATGCTAAAAGAAATATAGCATCTTTGGGTGAAGCTCAATCTTCTTTGAATAAAATGGCTGCTAAACCTGAAACTAATGATAATCCCTTTGCAGCTACTAATGCTATACAAGTAAGAATTGATGAAAATGTTAGACTATTAGCTGAATTACATGCTAAGTGGGAAAGATAAGATGAAATTGCTAGAAACATTAGTGTTTCTACTATTACCACCACTAGTGTTGAGGCTAGTAATAGTTATACTACTTTAGATGATAATTTTGATTTTGATCTTGATGGATGCAATATCTCTGAAGTTATTAAGTTCCTACAAAAGCTTGCTAAAAGTCCTAATGCTAGTGCTATGAACATGGCCTTTACAAAACACATTACTGATGCTCTCATAATGATTAAAGAAGAAAATATGAAACATAAAGCCTCTATTCCTACAAAACAAGAAGATGGTTGGGAACCCATCATTAAGATGAAAGTGAATGACTTTGATTTTAAAGCTTTATGTGATCTTGATAGTAGTGTTTCTATTATGCCTAGAAGGATTTATGATATGCTTGATTTGCCTCCTCTTGAAGATTGCTATTTGAATGTCCCACTTGATGATAATGCTAAAAAGAAACTCATGGGGAGTATTAATGATGTTCTTATTATGGTTAACAATACCTATGTCCCCGTTGATTTCTATGTTTTGGATGTTGAATGCAATGCTTCTTGTCCTATTACTTTGGGAAGACCTTTTCTTAGAACTGTTGGTGCCATTATTAATATGAAAGAAGGCACCATTAAATATCAACTCCCACTCAAGAAAGGTATAGAACACTTCCCTAAGAAGAGAGATAAGATTTATTTTTCTTCTCCTATGAAAACAAAATTTGGTCTTAATGCTTGTTCATTTGAGAACACTTGATTCTTTTTCTTGCTTCTTATACCTAACTTAAAGGCGTTAAAGAAAAGTACTTATTGGGAGATAACCCAAAAGTTTTAGATGAGTCTTGGAAGTTATTACCTCTATAATAACCTCTCCTTATCCTTTTTATTTGCTTTTTGTGCCAAGAGTAACCTCTAATGAGAGAGAAGTAATGATTGGGAAAGTTGCTGTCCTGAAACAGATTTCTGTGCTTCACCGTAAAAATTCGTGTAAAATCTCGGAACGTCTTTTTGAGGCGAGAATTTTTGTGCTTCTGCCCCAGGTTGTTACATAACTTTCTTTAGTTCAACACCTTTTGAGTTGAGCAACAGAAGGTCTTCGAAAAAATTCGTCTTTACCTGCTGGTCTGTTTTGACAAATTTCTGCCATTTTCTGCATTTGCTTCTTGTTGGTTCCTTTTTGAGTTCTTTTGGGGAATTGAGCTTTTTGAGGGAAGTGCTTAAGTAGCTAGTGTTCTAATGGAAGTTTATTTGGTGTTAGAACTGAACCTTAAGACCTTTTATCTTGAGTGCACTAATGTTGCTAATAAAGATTGTGTGAAGTTTTGTATGAAGGAAAAAATTTCAGGTGTATGGAAGGAATGAGTAATCAGATGAAGGATGGACTAAATCTCAAGCTTGGGTTTTTCCACGCGTGTCACCCCAAGAAATATCCAAGAAGTACAAGGGTCAAAGCTTGGGGATGCCCAAGGCATCCCCTTCTTCATCAATAAAACCCCAGGTTTCTTCCAAACGCTTCATTTTTATTGTTTCATGCATAGTTGTGTTGTTCTTGGAGCGTCTTCTTTTTCGTTTTCGTTTTGGTTTTTCGTTTGCTTTGGTTTGCTTAGTTTTCTAAATAAATTGGTTGGACCCCCTCTTTCATGCATTGCTTTGCAAATAGTTTGGTTTGGATTGGAAAAGAGTAGGAAAGTTCATACTTATGTGGTAAAAAGAGCTTGTTTTTGACTGTGGCCTATGCTTTGTCATGCCATGCTTGATATTGTTTTGGATTTATGCTTAGTATTCTTTGCTGTAACATGACTTGTTATAAACAATTGAGATTGCTTAATGTGCCTTGGATGAATCATGCATTGTTTTAGCATATTAAAGCATAGTATAGTGATATTCTCCTTTGATGCTTTATTTGGGTTGACTTGGCGCATGCTCACACCATGTTATGACTATCTCAAGTCACCATAGCCTTTATGATCCTTTAGTTTTCAACTTGTAGTATCATTTTATGCTTTGATCAATGATGTTTTGTCGCTCTGCATGATTATGGCCATTATTGCTCTCCTAGTTTGTCGCTCCCAGTCTTTTGCTAGCCTCCACAACCAAGTATGAGTTCCACTCATGCATCCAACTCCTTAAACCAAGTTATCACAAAGAGTCCACCATACCTACCTACTAGATTACGCTATTACAAGTATATTCATGCTTTTGTTTACCTTCCAAATTAAACTTGTTATGAGAAAACTAGTGATTAAAGCTCTCACGAACTTGATGGCACACTTTACTTTTTTGCCCTTAATAAACTTGAACCATTGTGTCGTCCATGTTGTATATGCTTGCACTTATTTGTTGGGAATTAGCAGAACCATGCTTTCATGGGGAACGCTTTCAACATTGCACTTGGTACTTGTACCTAGTTGATATCATGCCCTTTTGTATATGGATGTCGTCGGTGTGAAATGAAAGGGGAGCTTGTAAACTAGGGTTGCGTGTGTGTCCTCCTCGCCGCCCCCTGATGGCTCAGTGTTGATGTAGATCTTGTTGGGAACCCCAAGAGGAAGGTATGATGAGCACATCAACAAGTTTCCCTCAGTTATGAAACCAAGGTTTAATCGAACCAGTAGGAGCAAGGAAACACCCCAAAGGTGTTGCAAGCTGAGCCTTGGCAGGGCGCACTAACGGTGCTAGTAGCAACGTGGAGACCTGCACAACACAACCACAGAACTCTGTCCCCAACTTGCGATGAGGTTGTCAATCTCACTGGTTTTGCTGAAAACAAAGGATTAAACGTATCGAATGGAAGGAAGTAATAGTTTGCAGAAAGTAAACACAAAGCAGTAAACATTTTATAGATTGTATGTAAAGAAAAAGGACCGGGATCCATAGTTCACTAGAGGTGGCTCTCCTTGATAGATAACATGCTGGGTGAACAAATTACAGCGGGGCAATTGACAAACATCGAGAAAGCAATACATGCATATACTAATCATCTTGACTCCTTTGGAACTTGATTGGGCATTACAACATTATACATAGACTGCCATCCAACTGCATCTATGACTAATAATCCACCTTCAGGTTATCATCCGACCCCCCTCCAGTATTAAGTTGCAAGCAACAGATTATTGCTTTACGAGTTGCGTGTAATGTAAACAATACGATTGTTATATGAACAAAGGATTGTTGTTTTCTCCCTAGTAGCAACAGCACATCTAGTACCTTAGAGATTTCTGTCACTTCCCTAGATTACCGGAGGCATGAACCTACTATCAAGCATAAATACTAACTCTTGGAGTTGCTAGCATCTACTTGGCCAAGATAGCTACTAACAACGGAAAGCATGCAAGATCACAAATAACAAAGACATGATAGAATAAATAATCAATCTGAAATAGCATCTCAATATCCATCAGATGCTCGCAAACACAACATGCAGAATTACAAATAGATGATCTTGATCATGAACGGAGCTCACAAGATCTAGACATGAAAGCACAAAGGAGGAGAACCAGCCATCTAGCTACTACATGGATCCGTAGTCCAAGGATGAACTACTCACGCATCACACCAGAGGCTTGCATGGTGATGAAGAAGGCCTCCAGGGTGAATTCCCCTCTCCGGCAGGGTGCCGGGAAGAGCTTCAGATCCCTCCCGATCTAGGGATGGAGATGACGACGGCTATAGACTCTTTTGTGGATTTTTGATCAGGTATTTAGTGTTTTCATCCCGAGGGAATCTTATAGGCGGAAGGAGAGGCCGAGGGGGTGCTGGGGTCGGCTAGACCACCCCTGGCGCGGGCCAGGCCTGGCTGTGCGGCCAGATGGTATGGCTGGCTCCCAGCCCTTCTCCGTGTCGTATTCTGGCATCTGATGACTTCCGAAAAAATAGGCACTTTGGCTTTTGTCCCTTCCAATTCCAAGAATATTCATTTTCTGAATTTTCTGGAACCAAAAACATCAGAAAACAGACAGCTGGCACTGTGGCTCTTGTTAATTGGTTAGTCCAAGAAATCATATGAAAAGTACTCCAAAGTGTGGACAAAATACAAGAAAGTGGATAAAACCAAGCATGGAACATCAAAAATTATAGATACATTTGCAATGTATCACCCCCTCTTAGCCTTTATATAGATAGGCTAGGTGTCAGGTAGCAGGTCGAGTCAGTTACAGGTTAGGGTTTTCCCTTTAAACTTTCTATCTTTAGCTTCTTCTTGTTCCGCAAGCAATCGAGAGTCCGTAGGTTACTCGAGTTCTCCATTTGGGCCTTGGCAATGCCGTGGGATTCCGCCGTATTCAGCCTGTTTATACCAAGCTCGAGTACCTGTAGGGTATACCCATGTCAGTAGCCCTCCGAGTGTCCAGTGGAATCACAGATTCGACTGGGGACTTTATGAAGCCTTTCGAGTGCATGACTGAGTATTTTTTCGAGTGCTCTGTTTGTGTCATAGGGATTGTTGATGTGCGTGCCTAATTTGACCGATGTATCGGTACCAGTTAACTACCTTAGGGTAAAACAACACAATCTACTCGAACTCGAGTCCCCAGACTCGAATTCGGAAAAGTGCTGGTGTAATTCGACTCAAGCCGCGGAGGTCTTACAGGAGTCGAATTCCAATATATGGGTGTGAGCACTCGATGCGTCTGACAAGACATGTTCATCGTACCTGTTGGCAAGGATATATTTCTGGTAGTGCGCAGTGAATGCATTGCTAGGCCTTATTCATGTCTTATCTTCACGCTGCAAGCGCGACATCCGAATTTTGTCATCGCGGAGATGATTCGGGTGACCCAGGAGACGCAATCTCTTTGTAGGGAAACATCATGAGGTGGTGTCACCATAAGCTTCGAGTGTGGATGTTATTGACACACCGTACGATGTACAAATAATCATGGGGTGCACGACCAGCGCTCCCTATGGGAGTAGCCCCCGAGTGCCTGGTTGAGTCAAAGACTCAGGCAGGGACTAAAGAACTTTTGCGACTGCTGTCATCTTTTGTTTGCTTGTTTCAGTCGAATTTGTTGCCAGCGCTCCCTATGGGAGTAACCCATGTCCATAGTCGAATCGTGGATTTGAGTGATTGGGTATGCTTTGAATGTTCATGTTCCTGTAGAAGAGAAAAAGAAAAAATCGTAGGGTGCGCGACCAGCGCTCCCTATGGGAGTAGCCCCCGAGTGCTTGGTGGAGTCGAAGACTCGAGCAAGGACTAAAGTAATCGAAGTCTTCTGCTGCTAAATTTTGGATGACATTAGTGCTGACGATGTGATGACCTCAGTTGCCCACGTGAGCGGGTTTGACAGGACGTGACGAGCGGTGGGTCCCATTTTCTGACTCTGACTTGACCGGCCGTGCGTAATCTTTGTTTTAACCGTGCCTCCTCGATTTCCACGCGTAATGGGAGTAGTGGGGGACGGTTCGCTTTGGGTCCTCCACGTGTCAATCTCGATGAATGCCACGCGTCTGATAGGGTTTTTGCTGGCCAGTGCATTACATCTTCCAGGGGGTTAAGTAGCAGTGCTGCGACGGTAATTTTCCCATCTGCTCTTTTCTTTGCCTTTGCCTCCATCGCCATTGCTGCTTCTCCTCTGCTTCCTAGAGTTCATATTTCTCGCGGCACTGGACCAGCTCTGTGTATTCCCTAGTTACTTCCTCCGGTCGCATCGCCACCGCAGGATAGGGAAGAACAAGGGAGGTGTTGCGGCTGAATCCGCCGCCGCCAGTGTTGCTGCCAAGAAGAAAGGCAGCTCCGCCGCTGCGGGCACCAGCGCCGCCGTCGCCGGGAAAAAGAAGGGCGCGGGCACTCGCGTCACCAACGGCGCGTGGCGCGCGTCCATTATCAAGTCTTCTGAGCTCCGTCTCCTGCGCCAAGACGGAGTTCTATCTTCCGCAGTCGCTGACGCGCGCATCCTCGGTGGTGAGGTAATCCCTTCTCCTCCTGTCGGTTTTCGGGTGATGTTCCTAGCGTTCATCATCCGTGGTCTCTTGCTGCCCCTGCATCCTTTCTTCAGGGGCCTTCTCTGTTTCTATGGGAGCCAGCTGTATCAGCTGTCCCCCAACTCCATCCTCCATGTAGCTTGCTACATTACTCTTTGCGAGTGCTGGCTCAGAATCGAGCCGCACTTGGGTCTATCCAAACGTCTCTTCAAGCTAAAGCACCAGTCGGCGTCTGGCTCCGTAGTTTACGATGTAGGCGGCTACGGTATCCACGTCGACTCCTCCGTCACGTACTTAGATATCAAACTCATGGAGTCCGTCCAAGGGTGGAGGGACAAGTGGTTCTACATCCACGACCATAAGGCCGACGGAGACCACTTCGGACTCGCGCCCTTTGATCCCGCGATGCCTGATGTCTACGCACTTCTATTCTTGTAGACAGTTGTTGGGCCTCCAAGTGCAGAGGTTTGTAGAACAGCAGCAAGTTTTCCCTTAAGTGGATCACCCAAGGTTTATCGAACTCAGGGAGGAAGTGGTCAAAGGTATCCCCTCTCAAGCAACCCTGCAATCAAGATACAAGAAGTCTCTTGTGTCCCCAACACACCCAATACACTTGTCAGGTGTATAGGTGCACTAGTTCGGCGAAGAGATAGTGAAATACAAGTGGTATAGATAATTATAAGTGGTAACGGTGATAGAAAATACTTTGATGGTGTGGAAAAGACTAAAGGCAAACTGAAATAAAGATGGAAGCAAGCAAACATGTAACAGATCTAGTAGCAAACGGTGTTTCAATGCTTAGAAACAAGGCCTAGGGATCATACTTTCACTAGTGAACACTCTCATATAAATATATTCTTCTTTATGCTACTACGCTGAACTATTCTCCGGTTGAAGACTCTAATCGATGGTAGGGCTATAATAGCACACCTCAAAGTAAGCCTTTCCCATCTAGAAAACCCCACACTGTCACCTTGAGCACTAGATGGTTCCAACAAACACCACAATTTCATAGAAACATCCAACTCCAAATATAACTCATAACAAGTATTTGTAATCTCTAGCCTAAGTGCCACCATGGTGTGCACGCTGTCACTTTCACACACATGGGGAGAGCAGAGATCTATTAAAGCACTTGAGTAGCAAGGTAGATCTATAGATTACAAGCTCATGATCTCAATAAGATCATGCATATAGAGAGAGATGAACACATAACTACCGGTAGAACCCTTAGCCTCGAGAGAGAACTACTCCTTCCTCATCATGGGAATCAGCAATGGTGATGGAGATGGCGGTGGAGATCGATGGAGATGGCTCCGGGGGCACTTCCCTGTCCCGGCAGGGTGCCAGAACAGAGACTTTCTGTCCCCCAAATCTCCCCTTCGGTGGCGGCGGCGCTGTGGAACTTTTCATGGCTAGAGGCTGGGCGATCTAGGGTTTTGGTATCGGGAGGCTCTTATAGGCGAAAGGGCAAGGTCGGTGGAGGCCGGAGGGGACCACACCACCTGGTGGCGCGGCCAGGGGGACCCGTGCCACCCTATGGTGTGGCTGGCCCTTGTTCCCTCTCCTCTCGTCTTCTGGCTCTGTGAATCTTCCAGGAAAATATCGACTTTGGCTTTTGTCTGGTCCAATTCTGAGAATAGTCGAAGAGGCGAGGTCGGTGGCCGGCCAGGGGGCCCACACCACCTGGTGGTGTGGCCAAGGCTAGCCCACGCCACCATATGGTGTTGCCAGGCCCTGGCCCTCCTCCGTCTCGTATTCTGGCTCCGTGAGTCTTCCGGTAAAATAGGAACTTTGGCTTTTGTCCCGTCCAATTCCGAGAATATTCATTTTCTGACTTCCCTAGAACCAAAAACAGCAGAAAACAGGCAACTGGCACTGTGGCTCTTGTTAATAGGTTAGTCCAAGAAATCATATGAAAAGTACTCCAAAGTGTGGACAAAACACAAGAAAGTAGATAAAACCAAGCATGGAACACCAAAAATTATAGATACATTTGCAATGTATCAACATCCCCAAGCTTAACTCCTGCTCATCCTCGAGTAGGTAAGTGATAAAAAGAAAGAATAATTTTTGAGGTGACATGCACCATCAAAGACTTGAGCAAAGTATTTGTAAAACATTCAAAGCTGGGATCATAGTACTTCAATCATAACATGAAAGACAAAGTTCTAGCAATAAGACAAAGAAACTATGATGCAACATGAAAAGGCACAAACAAAAGATTCATGAATAACAATGCTTTGCAAGACGTTTGTTTGTTTCACATAAAGAAAACATAGCATAATAGTATTCAGCTTGTCCCTCAATAGAGTAGCAAATATAAATTGCATAGGACACCTTCAAAGTTCATAAGAGTGACTAGATACAAATAGTTTAAAACAAGCAATATCAAGTTATGCATCAATCAACTAGTCTTGGGACAATGCACATAGAACTAAGAATGGCCACTATGCTCTCAAAGTGGGTGCATAAAGATAGAAGGTGGAAAGTCAATATAATAGTGGAAGAAAGGCCTTCATAGAAGGAAGTAGGGATTCAAGTCTCATAAAGAGCTTCCAAAAATTATGGTACTTATAGCTTTCAGCTCTCATTGCCCCTATCATAAGCATCTTGAAGTGATTAAGGTTAAAGTGAACAAACTATGGTGTACATGCTTGATGAAGTATAAGTCAGAAATCTCATGTCCCTTGTATACGAGGGCCGCTCCTCATGCTACTCAAGTTTAGTGACTGGTAAGTTCTTGTCATTGTAAGTATATGTGTATCATAGAGAACCGCCAACAGGGTACCCTTTGCCCGATGATACGGAAGAATCCCCATATCAAAATGACAAGGCAAGCAGACAACGAGCATGTCAGCAATCTTCTTATTTACCATGGGAATATGGTGCTTTTTTCTCTCTTTCCTCTTTTCATAGTATCTCCTTTTTTCTCTTTTCTCTTTTTTCTCAATATAGGACTCTTTTTTATAAGAAGCATGCTTCATAGACAGCTCATTATGGTTACGCTGCAGGTTTCTACCATGTCAGCATGGATTAGACCAGCGGCCCAGGCATTTCTCTAACACATATACATAACTCCATGGACTTACAAGCTCCCCTTTCATTTCACACCGACGACATCCATATACAAAAGAGCATGATATGAACTAGGTACAAGTACCAAGTGCAATGTTGAAAGCGTTCCCCATGACAGCATGGTCAATCCGACTGAACAATCAGAGAATGGCTGCCTCTACCGCGCTTTCCCAACAAGTTGCGTCCATTTTCTCCAAAGTTCTGTATCGCCTTTGTTACGAGAAAGTACTAATGCTTTGTTACTCGAAAGCCGTTCCAATCAAGGCAAGAGCCAGAAGTAGACCGACTTGTAGATCGGGTAGCAATAGGCTATGACATAGCTCACTTTACCAAGAACATAGGGCGTAAGATCAAGCGGTTCTTCCACCGAAAGATGGGGATCCTGTCTCTCCACAAGGGTTCCCTTTCTATCGAACTGGCCTTGGCGAGTCGCTTTAATTCCACTATGATGGTAGAGTAAGGGGTGGCCCCAAAGCGGAATTGAACGGTGGTAGTTGGTCGAAGCTCCAGTGGGTAGCCACTCCCTTCTCAGGGAACCGTACGTGAGACTTCCACATCATACGGCTCCGTCCCGAGCTTCCGTCGTCGGCCCTATCTCTTTTGCTTTTTTTCTATCTAATTGAATCTACATTCACTCGCTTATTCCCAAGTAAAGGAATGAACAAGGAGGCATCAGGACCAGAGAATCACCGTCTAGTACCTCCGTACCCGCTCCTACTTTATTAATTAGGGAGTGTTCCCTATGAAAAGAACAAGAAGGCACTGTACTTTGAGTAGGAAACATTTCCCTACTTCGCTTCCCTGCTAACGGCTGCGACTACGGCTATGGTTCTTAATCGAATCCAATAACGGAACGGCGGCCCATCGATATCCTTTCCCTCAATACCGGTATCATACCAAGGAAGCAGGCATTGGCAAAGAGTTCATCTTTATCCAGCCCTCGGCATCCTATGCACGTACGAATTATCTAGTTGTATCCTAGCGATAAGTAGCACTAGCGTTAGTAGAACAAGCAACGGCGCGGTCCAAACATCTCCTTTTTCGTAGCACAGTTTTTGGTAGGGTTTTCTTTCTTCCAATGATTTTCCCATCAGATGGTTTTGCAGGGTGTGCGTTATTTATACCTTTGAGAGGTCCACTTAGACTATTATTATTTTCTCTTTAGCTACGTAGGTTATATAAGATTCAATTCAATCTAACAAGCGGACTGGACTACCTTCGGCTACTACAAGATATTTAGAAACCTAAGAAGCTGAGCCTACTTTACGCACTTAAGGCAGCAGCAGATGATGAAGAAATGGGCGGTAGATGATAATGAGAAAGGGCGCCCCTTGGCATTTCCTGTGGGGGAGTATGATTGATCCAATCACGACGAATGATGTCAACCCCCTCTTTTGCGCCTAACTTGACTCTGATTCCCCCACTATGAGAGCTGATCCAGGGGCTAGTTCGGCTACAGAATGGAATTTACGAAAGCCCGTCTTTCCGGCTCAATGTATTGCCCTTTGGGACTAGGATCTGACGAGGAAGGGACACCAAACATAGTCTTTTAAAGCTCAAAAGGAAGGAATAGAGGCTAGTAATCATACATCGATGGTCGTCAACTATCGATTGAAGCATTATCGAGGGCCAATGCATGAACATCCGTTGATTGCGTGTAATTGCTTGGGCTATACCTGTTTTAGTTTCACTTCTTTCTCTACTGGGCGGATCCATAAAATAAAGATAGACCAATTAAGTACTAAGTTGAACTGACCTGGCCTAGATGGTGAACCGTCATAACCTTTAGCTTTGTTTAAAGAAATCGATCGAGTGAACTACGAATCGAAACATAGATGAGGGTACAATACATGTTCGATTGTGAGATCCAACCAAATATGCTAATTCATTGGTGAATTGAGCGAGCCCTGTCAGAACAATTTTATTGATCGTTGACTCCGGTCGATATCTCCCTTTTGATCAGAATCTCTTGGCCTAAGCGCACTAGTATTTCTTAATTGATTTCCTACTGGTGAAAAAGGGACTTAGCCCCTATCTAAGAGAAGTGACTGTTCAACGTTTCCAGCTGGTAGCAGAAGTAACGAAGTTTCCTCGGATACAATTCGATCCTTCTACGGCTAAATCTCAATTTGTGGAAAGCCTTCGATGGCTTCCTTATAAAAACATCCATTTGTATATGGGTATAGATGGTCTTTCATTATTCTTCGTGATATTGACCACATTTCTGATCCCTATTTGCATTTCAGTGGGTTGGCATTTTATTGACTAGCTTTCCAATCAATTAAAGAAGAGGCAGGTTATTATGTAAGATAAGAATAGTGGAGTGGAGACAGTGAACTGAACATCGCACTAGAATAGCGAACTTAACTTAATTGTTCTGCTAATCCCCAAAAAATAAGTGCAAGCATATACAACATAGACGACACAATGGTTCAAGTTTATTAAGGGCAAGAAAAGTAAAGTGTGCCATCAAGTTCGTGAGAGCTTTAATCATTAATTTTCTCATAACAAGTTTAATTTGGAAGGTAAACAAAAACATGAATATACTTGGAATAGCATATGCTAGTAGGTAGGTATGGTGGACTCTTTGGAATAACTTGGTTTAGGGAGTTGCATGCATGAGTGGAACTCATACTTGGTTGTGGAGGCTAGGAAAAGACTGGGAACGACAAACTAAGAGAGCAATAATGGCCATAATCATGCAAAGCGACAAAACATCATTGATAAAAGCATAAAGTGATACTACAAGTTGAAAACTAAAGGATCATAAAGGCTATGGTGACTTGAGATAGTCATAACATGGTGTGAGCATGCGCCAAGTCAACCCAAATAAAGCATCAAAGGAGAAAACCACTATACTATGCTTTAATATGCTAAAACAACGCATGATTCATCCAAGGCACATTAAGCAATCTCAATTGTTTATAAAAGTCATGCTAAAGCAAAGAATATTAAGCATAAAGCCAAAAAAATATCAAGCATGGCATGATAAAGCATATGCCACAGTAAAAAACAAGCTCTTTTTACCACATAAGCATGAACTTTCGTACTCTTTTCCAAACCAAACCAAACTATTTGAAAACCAATGTATGAAAGTGGGGGTCCAACCAATTTATTCAGCAAACTAAGAAAACCAAGCAAAAAAAAAACCAAAACGAAAATGAAAAAGAAGACGCTCCAAGAACAACACAACTGTGCATGAAACAATAAAAATGAAGTGTTTGGAAGAACCTGAGATTTTTTATTGATGAAGAAGGGGATGCCTTGGGCATCCCCAAGATTTGATGCTTTTACTTCTTGGGTATTTCTTGGGGTGACACGGGTGGCATTCCCAAGCTTGAGCTTTAGTCCATTCTTCATCTCATTACTCATTCCTTCCATACACCTGAAATTTTTCCTTCACACAAAACTTTACACAATCTTTATTAGCAACATTAGTGCACTCAAGATAATAAGTCTTTGGGTTCAGTTTCAACACCAATAAAACTTCCATTAAAACACAAGCTACTGTAGCACTTCCCTCAAAAACCTCAATTCCCCAAAAGAACTAAAAAAGGAACCAACAAGAAGCAAATGCAAATAATGGCAGAAATCTGTCAAAACAGACCAGCAGGTAAAGACGATTTTTTTAGAAGACCTTATGTTGCTCAAATCAAAAAGTGTTGAACTAGAGAAAGTTTGATAACAACCTGGGGCAGAAGCACAAAAATTCATGCCTCAAAAATACGTTCAGAGATTTTACACGAATTTTTACGGTGAAGCACAAAAATCTGTTTCGGGACAGCAACTTTCCCAATCATTACTTCTCTCTCATTAGAGGTTACTCTTGGCACAAAAAAGCAAATAAAAAGGATAAGGAGCGGTTATTACTGAAGTAATAACTTCCAAAACTCATCTAAAACTTTTGGGTTATCTCCCAATAAGTACTTTTCTTTAACGCCTTTAAGTTAGGCATGATAATTTCAATGATGCTCACATAAGAAATATGAATTTAAGTAAAAGAGAGTATCAAGAAGTAAATTCAAAGCACATTTAAGTCTAACCCACTTCCTATGCATAGGAATCTTGTAAAGAAACAAGTCATGAAAGCACAAAGCAACAAGCATAGAAAAGCAAAACAAGTGCTACTTCAAGACTTTCAACATAAAGAGGGGAAACTTAATATTGTTGAGATATATAAAACCATGTTTCCCTCTCTCATAATAAGTTTCAGTAGCATCATGAATAAAATTAACAATATAACAATCACATGAAACATTCTTATCATGAGCCACATGCATAAAATGATTATTACTCTCCACATAAGCGTAGTCATTCTTATTAATTGTGGTGGGAGAAAATTCAACAAAATAGCTATCATTATTATTCTCATTACCATAATCATCAAATATAGGAGGCATATTGTAATCATAATTAATTTTATCCTCAATAGTAGGTGGACTGAAAATATCATATTCATCATTGTAATCATCATATATTGGAGGTTTTGTATCATCATAAGCAATTGAATATCTATCTTCCAAAGCTGGGGAACTAAAAAGATCATTTTCATAAAAACTAGCTTCCCCAAGCTTAGACTTTTCCATAGCATTAGAAATAATGGTGTCCAAAGAATTCATACTAACAACATTGCTATTAGCATGCAAATAAAGTTCCATAGGTTTTTTAATTTTCTCTTCAAACAGTTCATGTCCTAACTCAAGATAAATACTATAAAGCTCTCTAATTTTGTTGTTGGTTTCCATTAAGCCTAACTAGTGAAAACAAGAAACAAAAAGACAAAATTGCAGAATCTAAAGGAAATAACTTCGAGCACTCACACCAACGGATGTGAGTACCTTTTACCTTACCTCCCCGGCAACGGCGCCAGAAAATAGGCGTTTGCCGTGGGAGGTTCTTATTCTTTAATCCTCCGGTGTGAATACCTTTTACCTTACCTCCTCGGCAACAGCGCCAGAAAATACCTTGATGTCTACGCACTTCTATTCTTGTAGACAGTTGTTGGGCCTCCAAGTGTAGAGGTTTGTAGAACAGTAGCAAGTTTTCCCTTAAGTGGATCACCCAAGGTTTATCGAACTCAGGGAGGAAGTGGTCAAAGGTATCCCCTCTCAAGCAACCCTGCAATCAAGATACAAGAAGTCTCTTATGTCCCCAGCACACCCAATACACTTGTCAGGTGTATAGGTGCACTAGTTCGGCGAAGAGATAGTGAAATACAAGTGGTATAGATAATTATAAGTGGTAACGGTGATAGAAAATACTTTGATGGCATATAAAAGACTAAAGGCAAACTGAAATAAAGATGGAAGCAAGCAAACATGTAACAAATCTAGTAGCAAACAGTGTTTCAATGCTTAGAAACAAGGCCTAGGGATCATACTTTCACTAGTGAACACTCTCATATAAATATATTCTTCTCTATGATACTACGCTGAACTACTCTCCAGTTGAACACTCTAATCGATGGTACGGCTATAATAGCACACCTCAAAGTAAGCCTTTCCCATCTAGAAAACCCCACACTGTCACCTTGAGCACTAGATGGTTCCAACAAACACCACAATTTCATAGAAACATCCAACTCCAAATATAACTCATAACAAGTATTTGTAATCTCTAGCGTAAGTGCCAGCATGGTCTGCACGCTGTCACTTTCAAACACATGGGGAGAGCAGAGATCTATTAAAGCACTTGAGTATCAAGGTAGATCTATAGATTACAAGCTCATGATCTCAATAAGATCATGCATAGAGAGAGATATGAACACATAGCTACCGGTAGAACCCTTAGCCTCGAGAGAGTACTACTCCCTCCTTATCATGGGAATCATCAATGGTGATGGAGGTGGCGGTGGAGATCGATGGAGATGGCTCCGGGGGCACTTCCCCGTCCCGGCAGGGTGCCGGAACAGAGACTCTCTGTCCCCCGAATCTCCCCTTCGGTGGTGGCGGTGCTGTGGAACTTTTCGTGGCTAGAGGCTAGGCGATCTAGGGTTTTGGTATCGGGAGGCTCTTATAGGCGAAAGGGCAAGGTCGGTGGAGGCTGGAGGGGCCCACACCAACTGGTGGCGCGGCTAGGGGGGACCCGCGCCACCCTATGGTGTGGCTGGCCCCTGGCCCCTTTCCGTCTCGTCTTCTGGCTCCATGAATCTTCTGGGAAAATATCGACTTTGGCTTTTATCCGGTCCAATTCCGAGAATATTCATTTTCTGACTTTCCTGGAACCAAAAACAACAGAAAATAGGCAACTGGCACTGTGACTCTTGTTAATATGTTAGTCCAAGAAATCATATGAAAAGTACTCCAAAGTGTGGACAAAACATAAGAAAGTAGATAAAACCAAGCATGGAACATCAAAAATTATATATACATTTGCAATGTATCAACGACGTGCAAGAGGAGGCGCTCCTGGAAGAACGTAGTGATGCCCGGCGAGTCCGCGGAGACAGATGTGCTGTACGAGCGTGTCTGCGACCTCGAGAGTCGCATGGGAAAAGAAGAGGGAGGTTGCGCCCTAATTCGTGCATGGCTGCGTCGTCGCGTCTAGCCCCTACAGGACAGAGTCCACCCTATGTTCCAGTGGGCTGGTGCGGACAATGTCACTCGCGTATCTGCCAATGGCATTTCCGCGAGTGATGTAGATAAAAGGGTGCGACTGGTCACCAAGTACACCGCCAAGGATGTGCTCCCCAGTGAACCAGTCGTACCTCCATTCGATGCTGCTAACCCTCCTCCTGAGGTACAGTTGTGCTACGAAGTAGCTTGTTTGTCGAATGCTTCTCTTTTCTTGACTTGTGCTAACTTGTTTTCTATATGCAAGATTGGAGGGTGTCACCCTATATGCCCCCTCTTCCTGAGGGGGTTATCCCTCACGAAGCCTTGGAAGAGGATGAGTCGGAGTCGTCCGTCCCATCTAAGGGGGAGAAGGAAGCCCCCGAGTCGAGTAGTCCGGACACTCGCAAGCATTCGCGCAACGAGGATTCGGATGCATCTTCTCCTTCGACTCCAGAAGGTGCCACTATTGGTGCTGAGTCGCTGATACCTGCCATTCCTATGAGCGCCGTGGCGCCATCTTCCTGCAAGAAGATGCGGCTGCCGAAGGAGTCGTCGTCAGAGTCAGGGGATCAAACCTTCGATTTTGACAAATTTGATTGGTAAGTATACGAGTCTTCTTTTTGGTTCTTCTTTGGAGTTGCATTCTCTGGATGTTGGTTTTGTTCTGCAGTCAACCGGCGGCGTCATCTTCTGGCAGCATCCAATTTTTGAAGGAATCCGGAGCCGCGACCTCCAAAGCCAAGAAAGTGTCTGAGTGCACTCCTTCTCCTCCATTGGCGGCCCACTTCGGTCATAATTCATCAAGTTCTCCACACGATGTGGAGCACCAGATGGTTATCCGGACGACTGCGCGTCAATCGACTTTGGAGTCATTGGAGGATCATGTATGTGTAGTATCTCTTCTTTTGATTTTGCAGTCGAATTTTTCATCTATGCCATCTGCTGACCCTTTACTGTTTCTTTTGTCATAGGTCATTATGAAGGAAACCGCTCGCCTGGCTGAGCAGGTGCTTGTGATGGGTCGTTAGCATGCAATGCTAGCCAATCGCCATCACGCGGTTGAAAGTGAGTGTTCATTACTTTTTCTTCTGCATCCTTGTGATATATTTGACTGATGGTTTATCTTTGTTTGTGTCACAACTGAGCATAATGCACTCCTACGTGATGCCGCTTCCCTCGAGAAAACACTCGCCGCGGCAGTGAAGATCCGCGATGAGGCAATCGCAGCACAGGACGAATCGCGGAAACACGAAGAGGATCTGCGTGCCTCCATCATAGCTAGGGAGAAGTTGTTCGAAGAACAACTTTTCTCGATCGCCAATGCTCTCTCAGGTATTCCCTTGTATGGATTTTCGTCGTGTCCGTTCTTTCGAATTTGTTGCTGTGCTGACTTTTGTGTCAATGCTTTATTCTTGTGTAGATGCCAGCGGTCTGAGCTTCGACCCCCAGGCACTCTGTCGTGATGATGCCCTGGCAGGTGTCATTTCGGCAGTCGAAGATCGCAGCGCTGCCGTTCAGGGGACGCTCACCAAGGCCAAGGGCGTGCTCAATCACCTCCGAGAGGAGCTGGCGCCCAAGGCTGAGTTGATCGAGAATATGGATGAGTTGGTGGAGTCCCTTGCTAGAGGCATTCCTGCGGGCTTCAAGAACTCACTCCGTGCTGCTGGCGCTTCAATGTCACTCACGATGGTCCAAGCCCATGGAGTCGAGGTTGATCCTGCAGCGGTCTCCAAGGCAATGCCTGTCAGCGCGGATGGCCAACGGGTAGTCTTTGCTCCCTTCATAGCTGCATGTGGCAAGTACGTGCCACAGCTGATCAATACAGTTGCAAAGTATTCTGAGGAACTACAGCGAGCCAAGAAGGCGGCGAAGGCTGCGGCGTTAGGGGCCGGCGGGAAGTCTGTGGCGTCTGATACCACCACAGACTCGATGAGGCCCCCAAAACCAAAGTCCAAGTCGAAGAAACTAGTTGCTCCTCAGTAGTCGTGTTTGTAATAGTTGAATAGTTTGTCTCTTTTGTCTAGAACATGCCTTTTGGCGAGTGTATCTGTTGATACTTTATTATTCTTGAATGCACTCGAGTCTTTTGTCTATGCATCGCCTTAGTCTTCTTATTGTCTCTTGCTTGGCTTGTGATAGGGCACATCGAGTGGTCCTTCGAGTGAACCTTGGAATATGCCATCCGCTGATGATACTGTGCCGCAGTCGCACTCAAGGGTAGATGAACTGTCCTTGCTCTCGCGACTCCGTGACCGCGTGAAGCAGTTGGAGCGTGAATTGCCCGTACTCCGTGGTAATGCAGACATATGGAAGTCGAGGGCGGAGAAGGTCGTCGCCCGAGAGCAATATCTGCTAGGGGAGGCGACGCAGCTGGGTGACAAATTCAAGTGTTAGCTTTCTTCTTCCTTATCTTTTTCTTGTAGTCACCCACAATGGTTTCGTTGTCTTCATACTTTTGCCTTTGTTTGGTATAGTTGTCAGTGCACGCCATCCGCAGGATGAGAAGGATAGTATTGCCATTCGCATGAATGATCTGACCCAAGAGCATCTTCAGACGAGTGGTTACTTCTGGGTGGATCATGATCGTGCAATCGCACTTGCGACCCTGCAGGATCATGCTTCGTGAGTGCTTCACTTCCTGAAGAAGTTGCAATCCTGCTTGAAGAATATTTATCAAACGATGTTCCCACTGGACGTCGTTCCATCGAGCCTACTGGCCCTTCTTGCCAAATTCTAGGACTTGAGTGCAGTCCGCGAGTGTGTACAACAACAGTTAGTGGCTGGTGCCAAGGCTGCTCTATCGCTGGTGCGACTGCATAGGCCTGATGTGGATGTTGCAGCAATTGCGGCCGGACCGACAGCGCCACCAGCAGGTTTGACTTGGAACATGGTGCCTCACTACCAGGAGGTGGATCATCTGACGGAGGAGATCGTCGACTTCTTCGAGGAGCAGACCAACTTTCCTTTGTTGCAGCAGTAGTTTAGTTTGTATCCTGTACATAGTTGCACCAGTGTTGTAAAGTTCATATATATGTGCTGTGTATATTTGATTGACATTGATGTATATAAGGAGCTTGTTAGCGTGTATGTTTTGCGAGTGCGTTGCACTATGCGATTCCTTTTCGTTAGCCTGACTTGTGTTTATCTTAGCACCTTGCCAACCTATCAGGTGTGTTGCAACTGGGTTGGTGCTTGTCAAGGGTTTCGATTGGTGCGTCAGTTACTCAGGATATCGCATTAGTTCGTAGAACAGATGTGTATAGGGTGTCGCAGCCCCCGAGTGGATAATTTTGCAAAAATAAAAGGAACACAGAGTTTTGGGGCACTTGGCTTTATTTATTCGCTGGATAGTACGGGGTACAATGTGTGGCTAAGTAGCCTTGGCTGAGTAGCCTTATTTGCAATGTAAAAATAAAAGACGACTAAGGGTAGAAGCGCTACAGCTGCGCGACGTTCCAGGGGTTGGAGTATGCGACTCCTGTCTCGAAATCTTTAAGGCGATAGGCGCCACCTAGGATTACTTCTGTAATCACGTATGGTCCCTCCCAGGGGGACTCGAGCTTGAGATGCCCTTGTTGTTTTAGTCGCAGGACCAGGTCACCTTCGACGAAGGCCTGAGGCGTAGCCTTCTGCTATGGTAGTTGTGCAGGTTCTGCTGGTAGATTGTTGATCTTTCTGCGGCGATTTCCCGCGCCTCATCAAGGAGGTCGACGAAGTCTTCGAGTGGAAGAGTTGACTCCTGCTCGCTGTAAGCGACCACTCGTGGTGCTTTGTATCGTACCTCTGCGGGTAGCACCACTTCAGCCCCGTGCACCATGAAGAACGGGGTGTACCCTGTGGTGCTGTTTGGAGTTGTGCGTAGGCTCCAGAGTACCGATTACACCTCATCTGGCCAGCAGCCCATGGCCTGTTCGAGTGGCCTAAGGAGTCGCTTCTTGATGCCGCCGTAGACGAGCCCGTTGGATTTTTTGACCTGACCATTGGTCTGTGGATGTGCTACGGAGGCATAGCTGACGTTGATTCCCAGATTCTCGCAGAATTCTCGGAACTCCTTGGATGTGAAGTTCATCCCATTATCCGTGATGATGCTGTGTGGTACTCCGAAGCGATAGACGATGGACTCGAAGAACTTGACTATGTTGTATCCTGACTGATTAGTCACTGGCATGGCCTCTATCCACTTGGTGAACTTGTCGACTGCGACCAGGAGGTAGACGTAGCCTCCTCGTGAGGACTTTGGGAGATTGCCGACCATGTCGAGTCGCCATTGCACGAAGGGCCAGACCAATGGAATTGACCGGAGCTCCGCGCCAGGTGCGTGTGGCTTGTCCGCGAATCACTGGCAAGCGTTGCATTTTTGGACGATGTCCTTGGCGTCACGCATGGACATAGGCTAGTAGAATCCAGCTCGTAGTGCTTTGGCTATGAGGACTCGACTGCCAGCGTGGTGCCCGCAAGTCCCCTCATGGATGTCGAGGAGAACAGCCCTTCCATCAGCGTTGGAGATGCATCGTTGGAGTACTCCTGTGATGCTGCGCTTGTACAGTTCGCCGTTGAGAACAGCGAATGCCTTGGATTGCCGCGCAATGTGCCACGCATCAGTCGGGTCATCCGGTAGCCTTTTGCTGAGAAGGTACGTGATGTACGGTTGAGTCCAGGATGGCTCGATCATCATGACGCTCATTGGTCCTTCGAGTCCGGTGTCAAGCTCCAAGTCGTCGAGTGCCATGGGCTCATTGGACGGTGCAACCCCCGAGTCCGTTGGTGCGCTTGTTTTCTTCTCTGCGGCCTTTGGCTTTATGGAGCGTTCGCAGATGCGCTCGAGAAATACCCCAAGTGGTATGGGGGCGTAGGTAGAGCCAATGTTAGCGAGTGCGTCCGCCTCTTCATTGCTTTCGCGGCCTATGTGCCGCAGCTCGCAACCGTCAAAGTCCCCTTCGAGTGTGTCGTAGAGGTCGCGGTAGGCGATCATATTGTCGTTCAGTGTGTCGCTCGTGCATTGTCTAGTTGACGACGAGCTTGGATTCGCCGTATATTATGAGCCTCTTGGCGCCACAGGCTTTTGCCATCCTCATCCCGTATAGCAGGGCCTCGTATTCAGCTTATACTTCAGCTTGTCTCCCTGGGGCGATGTCAGTATGACACCTGCGCCATCTCCGTCCTTTCGCTTGGATCCATCGAAGTGCATTGTACAAAGGTAGGACATATCTGTTTTTTCAGGGAGCTGGTTCTCCATCCAGTGCACGAGGAAGTCCGGGAGGACTTGCGACTTGATTGCGTCACGTTTTTCATATGTAATGTCTCGTGGGGATAGTTCGATTCCCTAAAGCGCGACTCGTCCGGTGGCGTCGGGATTGTTGAGGATATGCCCAAGCGAGGCATCGTTGACTACCACGATTGGGTGTTCCTGGAAGTAGTGGCGTAGTCGTCGGGCTGTCATGAAGACACCGTACGCCAGCTTCTGGTAGTGCGGGTATCGCTGCTTTGTTGGCGTGAGTACCTCGCTGAGGTAGTAGACTGGGCGCTGTACCTCGTGGACCTTGTTTTCCTCGTCTCGTTCTACTACGAGCACTGTGCTGACCACCTGGTTGGTGGCGGAGATGTATAGTAGCAGTGGTTCCCTTTTGCATGGGGTCACCAGTACTGGCAAGGTGGACAGTAGGCGCTTGAGGTCTTCGAATGCTTCCTGTGCCTCGTTGGTCCATGATACATTGAAAATGTATCTATAATTTTTGATGTTCCATGCTTAGTTTTATCCACCTTCTTGTGTTTTGTTCCAACTTTGGAGCACTTTTCATATGATTTCTTGGACTAACCTATTAACAAGAGCCATAGTGCCAGCTGCCTGTTTTCTGCTGTTTTTGGTTCCAGGAAAGTCAGAAAATGAATATTGTCGGAATTGGACGGGACAAAAGCCAAAGTGCCTATTTTTCCGGAAGACATCAAGTGCCAGAATACGAGATGGAGAGGGGCCATGGATCCACCAAATCACTTGGCCGCACGGCCAGGCCTGGCCCACGCCAGGGGGTGGTGTGGCCGCTCCCGGCACCCCCTCGGCCTCTCCTTCCGACTATATATTGCCCTTGGGACAAAAACCCTAAGTGCCCGATCAAAAATCCACAAAAGAGTCTGTAGCCGCCGTCATTTCCATCCCTAGATCGGGAGGGATCTGAAGCTCTTCCCGGCACCCTGCTGGAGAGGGGAATTCAACCTGGAGGCCTTCTTCATCACCATGCAAGCCTCCGGTGTGATGTGTGAGTAGTTCATCCTTGGACTACGGATCCATGTAGTAGCTAGATGGCTGGTTCTCCTCCTTTGTGCTTTCATGTCTAGATCTTGTGAGCTCCGTTCATGATCAAGATCATCTATTTGTAATTCTGCATGTTGTGTTTGCGGGGATCCGATGGATATTGAGATGCTATTTCAGATTAATTATTGATTCTATCATGTCTTTGTTATTTGTGATCTTGCATGCTTTCCGTTGTTAGTAGCTATCTTGGCCAAGTAGATGCTAGCAACTCCAAGAGTTAGTATTTATGCTCGATAGTGGGTTCATGCCTCTGGTAATCTAGGGAAGTGACAGAAATCTCTAAGGTACTAGATGTGCTGTTGCTACTAGGGAGAAAACAACAATCCTTTATTCATAGAACAATCGTATTGTTTACTTTACACGCAGTTTGTAAAGCAATAATCTGTTGCTTGCAACTTAATACTGGAGGGGGTTCGGATGATAACCTGAAGGTGGATTATTAGTCATAGATGCAGTTGGATGGCGGTCTATGTATAATATTGTAATGCCCAATCAAGTCTCAAAGGAGTCAAGATGATTAGTATATGCATGTATTGCTTTCTCGGTGTTTGTCAATTGCCCCGGTGTAATTTGTTCACCCAGCATGTTATCTATCTAAGGAGAGCCACCTCTAGTGAACTATGGATCCTGGTCCTTTTCTTTACATACAACCTATAAACTGTTTACTACTTTGTGTTTACTTTCTGCAAACTATTACTTCTTTCCATTCGATACGTTTAATCCTTTGTTTTCCGCAAAACACGGTGAGATTGACAACCTCATCGCAAGTTGGGAACAAAGTTCTGTGGTTGTGTTGTGCAGGTCTCCATGTTGCTACTAGCAACGGTAGTGCGCCCTGCCAAAGCTCAGCTAGTAACACCTTTGGGGTGTTTCCTTGCTCCTACTGGTTCGATTAAACCTTGGTTTCATAACTGAGGGAAACTTGCTGCTCTGCTCATCATACCTTCCTCTTGGAGTTCCCAACGAGCTCTACATCAACACCACCATCAAGCATTTTTCTGGGCGCCATGCATTGAGCCATCAGTCCACTCGAACTTGTCAGCTTTGCAGAGAAGTTGGTAGAAGGGAAGTGCCTTTTTGCCCATTCGACGGATGAATCGACTGAGCGCCGCGATTTGCCCCGCCAGCTGCTAGACACCTCTTATGTTCTTCGGCTTCTCCATGGCCAGTATGGCTTTTATTTTCTTTCGGGTTCGCCTCGATCCCTCTCTCGGAGATGATATACCCGAGTAGTTGCCCAGATGGTATGCGAAAGGCGCACTTGTCCGTATTGAGCTTGATCCGGTAGCGGTTGAGGTTGGCAGAGGTTTCGCGTAAATCGTCGATTAGTGAAGCTTCCTCTCTAGTCTTGATTACGATGTCATCAACATGAACTTGAATGTTGCGACCACGTTGGTTCTTGAGGCAAGCCTGCATGCACCGCTGCTAGGTGGCTCCTGCTTTTTTTTAGCCCGAAGGTCATTGTGTTATAGCAAAATACACCGAAAGGCGTTGTAAACACCGTTTTCTCTTGATCTTCCTCCTTCATTCGAATCTGATTGTAGCCTGAGTAAGCGTCGAGGAAGCATATGCGCTCACAGCCCGCGGTGGAGTCGATGATCTGGTCGATTCGTGGTAGCGGGAATTGGTCCTTTGGGCAATGCTTATTCAGAGAGGAGAAGTCCATGCACATCCGCTGGATATCCGTGTCCTTTTTTGGTACTAGCACCGTGTTGGCGAGCCAAGTGCTTTCCTTGATCTCGCGTATGAATTTGGCATCGAGGAGTCCGTTGATCTCCATTCCGACTGCCTTTGCTCTTGGTTCAGACTGTTGCCGAATTGTTTGTTTGACTGGCCTTCCGTCTGGGTTGACATTGAGTGCGTGCTCGGCGAATTCCCTAGGAACTCCTAGCATGTCCGCTGGACACCAGGCGAAGATTTCCCAGTGCTCACGGAGGAATTCGATGAGCACGAGTTCCTATGTGGGGCTCAAGTTATTGGTGATGAGGGCTGTCTTGGCGGGATCTGATGGGTGGACCTGAACTTTCTTCGTGTGTACCGAATAGTCGAAGGATAGGTTGGGTGAGCTTGGCTGGCTCAGGGGAGGCAGACTATTGTCCATCGACTCCTTCAGTCTTGCGAGTTCTTCCTGCATGTCGAAGGACTGGGAAATTCTGTTGAACTCCCTATCGCAATTATCGGACCTCTCGAAGCTCCTGTTGATTGTGATGACGCCATTAGGGCCTGGCATTTTCATCTGCAGATAGGCGTAGTGCGGTACTGCCATGTTCATAGAGAACGCGACACGTCTGAGGATGCAGTGGTACTGTGAGGGCCAGTCGATGACTTCAAAGTCGATGCGTTCGTGTCTAAAGTTTTTTGGTGTGCCAAAGATGACATCGAGGTTGATTTTGCAAGGGGATATATGCCCTTGCCTGGGACGATGTCATGGAATGTTGTGTCAGAGGCCTCTAGGCAGGTCAGAGGGATCCTCATTGCTCGCAAGGTACTCGCGAAGATAAGGTTGATGTGGTTCCGCCGTCCATGAAGACACGACTCATGTCGAAACCTCCAATTTGCGCCTCGAGTACGAGGGGACAGTGGCCTAGACGAGGTACTTGGCGCGGATGGTCGCGCTTGTCGAAGGTGATGCAGGAGTCGCTTCCACTGAGGTACTCAGCGGTGGATGGTGGCGAGTTTGTCACCAGGTTGACTTGGCGAGTGATGGCCTTTTGCACCCGGTTGGAGGGGCGACCCTTTTGGATCATCATGGTGCCCATGGCCCATCACTACAAGGAATCTGGCTATATATGACCCTCTATTTTCATCACAGAATCGTCACAATAGTCGTTTATGATGATTCTATGATGATTTTGAGATCGTCGAAAGCTGGGCGTCGCAAATGAACTATAACGACGATTTTTGTGAAATCATCATAACCGTCTATGACGCTATTGGATCGTCATAGACGTTATGACGATATGATATAATCATGGCTAAACTGGTCATGCCATGTTGGATCCCGCGTGGCCAATCCGACATGGCGAAGAATCAGCCCGCTCCACGTCAGTCATTTAAATGGGCCAAGCCCAGATTTCAGCATGTGTTTTTTTCTTGCTAATACTCATCTGCTACATGGGACAATCGAAAAATTACAGCCTTTTTATATTATGGGCCATAGCCTATTTACAGTCCATTTAAATTTATATGCATCCTTATTTCAGGACCTGGTCCCACTTCTCAAATAGGTCCCACCTGTCAAGTAAATCTCACAAATTGGCTCCATTCGTCAATATTCGTGATACATAGCAGTGAACAGATAACCAAAAAGGCATATTCGTTTCTGTCATTGGTTTTATTCACCAGTTTGAGATTACATACAAAATCAATATTCGAGACAGATAACAATCTTACAACTAATGAAATTATTTAAAACTGGCTATTACAATCTTTACAGTCTATTACAGATATATGCCCAACTATTACAAGAAGTGACTACTATTTGCTGGCTACTCTTCACGGCTCACTTTACAATAAGAGACAGATAACAATCTCACTCACTTCAGATTTCTTGGCTCTTGAGCTCCTGTAAACAAGGAACAACCACATTAGACATACCTAAAATATAGCAAATCAACCTGGCAACCAATTTGTAAATAAAAAGTTTCAGTATTCTACAGTATATACAAAAATAAACATTGCAAAGAATCAAGAAAGCTTCTTTACAACTGTCTTTGCATAACATGGGATCATTGACTCTTACTTATTTATTTAGTGATCTAATTTAACTACTTCAGCAACTCTCTGATTGGGACATGGATATACACCTTCTGACAATAACACAACAACTAGAAACAGAATAATGAATAGATGTTGAAGCAGCTAGGATTTGATCCTGAAGCATGAGGGCTTACACAATTGGCAGCTGTAGGTCAAGAAGATCTGGTCACTGTCATCGTTGACACATGCCATTGCAGGAACTCGTCGTGTAGAAGTCCACCATGCGCTCCCGCCAACATTCATAATGCTTCTATACACATGTATCATGCAACCAAAAGGGATAACTGTGAGATAACAATTGAATGAACAAACTATAGACTATACACAAGGATCAGTGTTAGCGGAATTAAGATATATTAGTACAGGGCAATGACAGTACCAATCTAGTGCAAGATAATAAAGCAAAAAATTAATCAGGCTGTTCAAAATACAGTAGCGAAAAAGGGATATGCCACATAAACAACTTGAGGTATAAATCATATATATAACTTGAGTTAACATGGTTAACATGGTGTGCTTAAGTTAACACATCAACAGTAAAACCACAGATAGTATGTGTGCTTAAGTTAACACGTCAGCATCATTTTTCAATTTAAGTTACCCAAGTTTACACGTGTGGATTACTGCCAAGATTGCACTGGATAAATATCTTCTCCACTCTTGAGGTAACCACAAGTAGAACCAAGCATCATACAGTAGCCACATACAAAGTAGAATCAAGCATCTAAGGCACATACATTCCACTGAGATTTGGCTGGACATTAATGAAGATGCAATCACCAGTAGCTATTAGTCCAAGCACACAAAGGGAACCACAATCAAATTTGGCAGAATAGAATAAGGATTTTTGCATGATACAAATAGGAGTAAGCATACAAACCACATGCTCGATTAGTGTGTATCATCAGTGATGCTATAGTACTTAATTCTCTTTAGTATACCATTTACCCAATAGTGTAAGGCTCAATCAACCAAAAGTACATAACATGATCAAAGGTCCAATAGCTACGAGACAATCATCTGCACAGAAACACTCAGTTGAGGAATAAAGATTACAAGAACAAAACCCTAAACCTAAAGACAAGTTTTTTGACAGAAACCTAAAGACAAGTTGGAACAACACATTTAACTACATAATTGTTTATTAGAACTTAAAGTCAGTTGAGACCACCTCCATAGAACATGATACCATAAATCGAGCACCAACCCTGCATACATCGAGCTCAAACCATACCACATCGACAGATTTCAATTGTTCTAGTGTAAAGCGTTGCCCCATGAACAATTCAAAGAGAGCAGGATGCTATCGTACCTGGATCTGGCGGCTGCCTTGTCAGCCACCACACATAGGGCTTGTTGTCGGGGTGAAGTGCATCTGGCGCGGCCTTGTCAGGGAGAAGCGGATCCGGTGGCTGCGTGACCAGGACGAGGGGATGTGGCGACACTCTTGTCATGAACAATGCGTTGATGGCCGTCCCTATGGTGGAAAGACATGAGTCAGAGGGAGATAGGGGTATGGGGATTCAGAGAGAAGGGGATGGGGAAGAACTTAACGTGTGCGGGCAGCCGAATATGGCGGTATGGAGGGCCCGGGACAGCCAGATCCGTGGGATGCGAGCTGATGGAGAAGCCCGACACCAGGATCCTTTTGCGTGTCAGCCTCCTTCTCCGCCGGCGCCACTGACGCAGGAATGTCGCCGCCATCACCATGGACCTCCTGCCCCTCTGTGAATCACCAAGATACAGAACTAGGGTTTTTGTTGTAGGTGCGGGTTTATGATTCCACGAGGTGGAACAGAGAGAGGGGAGGAGGCGGTGTCCAGAGAGATGGTCGGTAGGCAGGGAGTTACCGGAGTTGGCCGGGATCTAGGTGGCGGCGGAGGTGGAAGAAAGCGCAGGAGGAAGGAGGGGAGGAAGGAGACGCTATGAGTTGTGAGGGTTTCGTCGTCGACCCAGTGCGGTGCAGGATGAGACGATGGAGTGGGTCCACGCATGGATTAGGTAGGTGCGGGCTCGCCATGTCATCGATCCGTGTCAACACCCCAGATTGCAATCTTTTCCATCCATTCTCGTATGATCCAACGGTTGTCATTGCATCTCTCAATTTCCATTCTCCAAGTGTCAAAATCGCGGTGCTTTGCGAAGCAACCACCAAAGGGCTAACTGAAAATGGTACCAACCCATTTAAAAAAAAATAATAAACCACCTTACATGGACAATTTTCAGACCGGGGTATCTCAAACCTTTCCGTCCACCCTGCCGAAAAAGACAAATTTCAGCCAAATCGATAGAAGTGGGTCCGGTTTGAACTACATGTACATGATCTAAAGCTCATGATTTTTTGAAAAATCATTTTTATACTTGCAATATGATGTTTCTTCAGAGATCCAATGCAAGTTTAGCGAGGCTCGGACCCTAGCTAAGAATCTTCACTCCCGCCGTTTTGACCATAGTTTGAAACGGGCATAAAAAATTCATAAACGGTCCGAACAATGTAAATCCTTCGCGTGGCGTCATGTTATATGACATAGTTGCAAGGAAAAATACCAAACTTGGTAAATTGAGTATGTCTCAAAAAAACCTTCACAAAATGACCTATCATGTACGAGGTTTCATGGCTTTCGGGTCAAATGACCAATGTTATGGCTAGAATCAGGGCATAGTTTGTGATAATATGTCCGTACTGTGCACGCATGTGCATCATGGGATGGCGAACAATGTTGCAGGAGGAAATGTTTTATTTCGTCGCACGAAAAATCTATTTTCCATTTTCCGAGCGTGAAAAACAGGGGTTTTTGTGAAGCAACCACCAAAATGCTCATTCACAATGCTACCACCGCATTTTTCAAAAATACTATACCACCTTACATCGACAATGTCCCAACCAGGAAATCTCAAACCTTTTCGTCCACTCCTAGTGAAAAAGACAAATTCCTGTCGAACTAGCAGGAAGTGGGTCCGGTATGAACTACATGTACATGATCTAAAGCTCATGATATTTTGAAAAAATCATTTTTATACTCGCAATATGATGTTTCTTTAGAGATCTAATGCAAGTTTAGCGAGGCTCGGACCCTAGCTAAGAACCTTCACTCTCGCCGTTTTGACCATAGTTTGAAATGGGCATAAACAATTCATAAACGGTCCGAACAATGTAAATCCTTCGCGTGGCGTCATGTTATGTGACATAGTTACAAGGAAAAATACCAATCTTGGTAAATTGAGTATGTCTCAAAAAAAACCTTCACAAAATGACCTATCATGTTCGCGGTTTCATGGCTTTCGGGTCAAATGACCAATGTTATGGCTAGAATCAGGGCATAGTTTGTGATAATATGCCTGTATTATGCACGCATGTGCATCATGGGATGGCGAACAATGTTACAGGAGAAAATTTTCTATTTCGTCGCACGAAAAATCTATTTTCCATTTTCCGAGCGCAAAAAATGGGGGGTTTTGTGAAGCAACCACCAAAATGCTCATTCACAATGCTACCACCGCATTTTTCAAATACTGGATCACTTTACATGGACAATGTCGCAACCAAGAGATCTGAAACCTTTCCGTCCACCCCTGGTGAAAAAGATAAATTCCTGCCGAACCAGTAGGAAGTGAGTCCGGTTTGAACTACAAGTACATGATCTAATGCTTATGATTTTTTTAAAAATCATTTTTAGACTCATAATATAATGTTTCTTCAGAGATCCATCGAATTTTTTTAGTAAGAGTCAACCCCTAAACGAGAATAGTCACTCCCTTGTTCCAATCTCATATTTTGAATTATGATATTGTCCCTACAATGGACTAATGTGGGATTAGTAAATCCACTATTTTTGAGTAATCAAAGTATTTATAATTAATACCCTAAGATCTTCTACTGAATTTTATAAAAAAATAGAAACCAAAAACAATTATTTTGGACTTACTATGAAAAAACTACAAAAGAATTAAGAAAACAAAAAAACTGAACAAGGAGAGCTGGCCAGGCCCTAATCTGCCGCTCCCACCGAGGCCCATCGCAACCTACTCCCTCACAAAGGCCCATCATAGCGAACCCCCTTACCACCGAGGCCCATCGCGATAGAGAAATCAGCCCATGCGCAACAATTGAATAGATATAATGGGTCGTTGTAGTATTATGACAAGAAAGATTGGTTGGTGCAGTGGTATGGTTCGCCGGGTTCGGTGGGGAGGTTGCGGGTTCAAATCCCTGCATCTCCTCTTTTTTGCAAATAACTTCTGCCTACTATAGTTTAACATATATGACACGTAAGCAGCGCCGTGTAAGCAAATATTAACACACGGATATTACACGTAGTAAAAAACTGCACATAGACACGACACATAGGCGCAATTGCTGACGTGGCTGACTACCAATTTTAACTTATCTTAATTTGGACCTCATGATGATTTTAAATCGTCATAGTGAGGTTCAAATAACGTTGTAGGCTATATCCATCAGGTTATGACGATTTGAGCTAATGAAACTATGACGATCCTGAGCAAAATCGTCATAATTTTGTAAGATTTTGAACCTTCAGAATGGCTTTTGACCATCTGGAGCGAAATCGTCATAACTCTATGACGATTTTGTCCATGGTCACTATGAGAAGGTCATAGAATAACACATTTCTTGTAGTGCGTGGGTACGGCTCGCCTCCGTGATGCTGGTCAGGCGCAACTACTTTTGGCGGTGGTCCAGGTGGTGGTGGAGGAGCTCCGTGTGCAACAGCGCCTGGGGCGGCTCCGTAGCCCCTATTGACTACGTCACGATTCATCCGAGCCAGACCGTCATGAAGTTTGAGGAACTCGCGGTAGTCTTTGAGGAGGTGGCTGGATTTCTTTTTGCCGTCATGCTTGTCGATGTAGAAGTGCACGGTGCATGGCCCGGACAGCTTGTCTTCAATGGATGCGGCGGGCGCCTCATCGCGAGTGCGGCGCTGCCATACTTGCGTGGTTTTCCTGGAGTCACGGTATCCGCCGCTACGGTAGCCGCTGTTGCGGTTGTCGTCGCGTCTCTCGGCGTAGCCGGCTGCGACCATGTTGACGTTGTCGCGGTCATCATAGATGCGCATTCGACATTTGCTTCGGCGGTCGCGTCTGTGCTCGAGTTCTGCTTCCTCGTCGGAGTGAACACGATTATTCACCGAATCTTCTCCATCAGCCCACCGATTCGCAATTTCCATCAGGTGGTCAATGGTTTTGGGCTTCGAGCGGCCCAGCTCCTCCCTGAGCTCTATGCGGCGAATGCCGCCGTTGAATGCGTCGATTGCGCGATCTTCCGAGATATTTTCTGCGGAGTTCTTGATGATGGACCACCTCTAGATGTACGAGCATAGTGATTCGCCTGTCCTTTGCTGGCAGCACCTTAGCTCTTCAATTAACACGGGCCTTTTGTAGGTGCCCTTGAAGTTGCGCACAAAGCTGTAGACCAGCTCTTCCCAACTGCGAATGGATCCGCGTGGGAGGTTGTTGAGCCATGCTCGGGTGGTGCTCTGTAGCTGTAGCTGCAGGCATTGCATAGCCGTGCTTCGACTCCCACCGTGGATCCTGACGGAGGAGATATGATCCTCTAACCAGATTTTCGGGTCCTGCAGACCGTCAAACTTCGGGTTCTCTGATGGGAGCTTAAACCCCTTGGGAATTCGCTTTTGCCTGATGGCCCTACTGAAGCATCTAGCGCCACAAAGCTCCACATCTTCGTCTTTAGAATCAGTCGATCGGGCACGTCTCGCCCTTGAGTTGTCGATCTTGCGCTGCGTGAGATCATCGCGCGCGTCGTAGTCGTGGTCATGTCGCCGGGAGCGGTGGCGTTGAGACAGATCGTGACTGTCATCACTAGATGAGGGCGAGGAGTAGCGTGTTTCTAGAGCCTTGCCTTTCTTCGGCTCCGGTGTCGGTTCTTTGTCGAGGGCAGCCTTGATTAACCCCAAGCCTATGAGCATAGATCGGTGCATGGCAGCTCGAGGGTCTCTAGCTGGCGGCTGATTGTTGAGGAGGTACATGGTGGCCGCCGTTACCATAGCTTGCGGTGTTTTTGGAAGCACGTTGCCACGTGTATCCACCGTCATGGAGCCGAAGTCGAGGAATTTTGCGGCTTCTACATGCTCTTGTTCAGTGAGTTGGCCCAGTCGAGATCGCCTCTTGTTAGCGATGTACTCGTTGCACCTGGAGGAGGATCCTCCGTGGGAGGAGAGCCCAGCTCGTCGGAGACTCGACTCGTCTGCCGCCTTTTTACACGCCTCGAGTTGCGCGATTGTTTGCAGTTGGCGTTTGTACTCTTCTTTCTGGAGCCAATGGTAGCCCATCAATAGTTCTTGCAGGGAGCAGAAAGGCAAAGGGTGGCCTCGTAGGGCTTCTCGGCAGCGGGCCCACTCGAGGTCGTTGAGCCTGATCACGACACGTTCGCCAGTTTGCTCGTTTATCATGGTTGGAGGTTCGACTGCCCCTTCGTTGTTGACGGGGCCGCCGTTAGTGGGACCGCCGTTTGGAGGTCCGCCATTGGGTGGTCAGCCATTAGGTATGCCACCGTTTGGTGGGTCGGTTCCATTGACACCGTTGCCTGTGTTGTCGCGATTGGTGGAGGAGTCGCCCGTGTTGAGGACGGCACACATGAAGTGGTTGGGGAAGCTGCTGCTCTCGCAACTTTCAGATTTGGAGCCGTAGGCTCCATCTTCGGTTGCCAGATCGCCCAGATTGGATTCGCGACTGCTGTCGCTGGCCGTGTTCTCGACTGTTGTCGAGGCATTGAGCTCACCGAGGGTGCCGATTGGCAATGGGAACCATGATGCTGGAGAAATCGATGGTATTGTCGGCTGGTCAGGCATGTGAAGCGTGCCCATCTGACCAACTTGGAAGCGGAAGCTCCCCATCGCCAGGCTGATTCCATCGCCCACGGACTTGAAAGCCGGGCGAGATGCCGGCGTGTGGACGGTGAAGTCGAACGCGCCGAAAAGCTGGCGAATCTCCACTGTTGCAGAGTTGTAGATCGCAGTTGATGGGGCCGAAGAAGCTGCAACATCAGCGCTCCCAATTCCCACAGACGGCGCCAATTGACGAGGGTTTAACTCATCAATGCCCATTGTTATGGACTTGGGTTTTGGAGAAGGAGGGAGCGCTGGAAGCATCAATCGGCTAGCAAACAAGCATACGGGGGACTCGAAGATTTACCCAGGTTCAGGCCTCATAGAGGTCCCTACTCCTGCTTGTCTGCTCGTGGAATTATCAAAGGAATCGAGGATTACAATGGTGCGCAGATGCAATCTAGCGAGGGTTTTGAAAACTAGTGTTGCGTGTGTTTCCTCCTCGCCGCCCCTCCTAGCCTTTATATAGATAGGCTAGGTCTCAGGTAGTAGGTCGAGTCGGTTATAGGTTAGGGTTTTCCCTTTAAACTTTTTATCTTTAGCTTCTTGTTCCGCAAGCAATAGAGAGTCCGTAGGTTACTCGAGATTTCCATTTGGGTCTTGGCAACACGGTGGGCTTCCGCTGTATTCAGCCCGTATATACCAAGCTCGAGTACCTACAGGGTATACCCATGTCACTTGGAGACTACCATTACTAGTTCCCATATTATTATTAGAGTTAGCTGCATGACTAGCATAATGTTTCTGAAAGTTAGGATTGTAACTCTTCTTCCAAGTAGGATTATAATCATTACGAGCTACGAAGTCTATTTCTTCAATATTTGTTTCAGGGGTGGCTCGGACCTGGGTTTCCTTACCTTTTATGGCTAGTATGAGCTCATCCAACTTGGGTTCAGTTCTTCATTCTCTTGTGGTGAGATATAGTTCACCTTCTTCGTGTTTGATCTTTCCACATGCCATTGGGCATGGTTGTATTGCATATTGTCTAGCAGCTACTTTGCCTCGGTAATGTGTTTACCCGTAAATGTTCCTCCAGCTGTAGTATCAAGCATAGATTTAGACACACGATTAAGAGCATTATGAAATAAATGGAGGATCAACCAATCTTCAATCCCATGACTAGGACAGTTTCTTAAGCATTCTTTCATCCTCTCCCATGCAAGCGCTAGTGGCTCACGCTCTTCCTGTCTAAAGCCAGTAATATTAGATTGGAGTTGCATAGTCTTTGCAGGTGGGAAAATTTTAGTCATAAATAAATAAGTACATCCCACCCATGATGTAATAGTATTTTAAGGCAAAGATAGCAACCATTCTTTAGCTCTCCCTCTTAGAGAGAAAGGAAACAAACAATTTGACCACATCAGGGTGAACGTCTTTTATACGCATCATATCACATATTTTAGTGAAAGTATTCAAGTGCATACCCTCATCTTCAACAGTAGAGCCTCCAAATTGATTCTATTGAACCAAACTTAAGTAATGGGGCTTAATTTGATAGTCATCATCAGCAATTGCTGGCTGAGTAATAGGAGTACACAAATAATCATTATTGGGAGTAGCAAACTTCCCAAGCTTCTTTTCAGCCATATTTCCTATGTTTTTGGTTGAATTATAATAGTAAAAGCAAGAATTTAAAGGCTCACTAATTTTTTTGGTTTATCAAATAAAGACTGAAAGCAAACTAACAAAATTTAAAACAAGAATTAAAACTAGCAAGGTTCCTAATAACCTCACCAGGGTAGCTATTGCTTCCCCAACAACGGCGCCAGAAAAATGGTTGATACCTTCGATCCGGATTACAGATGTAGTGTAGCATGTGGACATCATCTAGCATGTAAATAAACATTTACCAAATATTTTCCATCATTATTGTGGCCCAAAAGCAATTAAATTCCTTTTATTGACAAACACCTAAAATCTCCTTCTATTAAGGAAAGTTTGTTTTTCTCCAAAACACTTTCCCAAATTAATTCACATTTGATACCCATAAACGCTACCCTATCCTCCCACTTCAAAAATAATTATTTTTTAAGAGTCTTAATAATTCTTTTTGCCCATTTTCTTAAATGGCAGAAACAAGAAATTAAATATATTAAATACTTTTATTCATCAGTAAATCTTGGGAAAATTCCCAAAAGTGTGAATTCATATCTTGGACCTTTTCACATCAAAAACTCACCTTGTTCCATGTAAAAATATCAAATGAGCCTCTAGAAACCATTTTTGCACTATTTGAATAAATGAGATAAACATGATCTAAAATGACCCAATAAATGCCACAAAATTCCTGGAGGTACACCCTGACTATACCTATCTACCAGCACTTTTATCCCATCTTGCCAAGATCATGTTGGAGAAATTCCATCATAACTACTAGTTGGCCAATATTTGAAATTAATCCAAACTATGATCAAAACCAAGTCAAACCGCCTTCAAACCTCTCCAATACTTCTCCACAGCAACCACCATCACCCCCTGGTCGAAATAACTATAGAATCACCCTATCCCATGTCCTTTACCCCTTGAAAGGAGGAAAAGATATGTCATTTATTGGTGTGCCACTCTTTATATCAAAATCTAGGCAGCAACCACTCCCCTCTCTCTCTCTGGTCGTGCCTAGGCCCCACACACCACCCCAACACCACCCCTCTTGTCCAATCCCTGGCCAACCACCATCCCAAGCTTGGCAATGGACTTTGTCCACCATACACCCATCCCCCTTCGGATATAAGGCTAGGAGGCCACCCCCGAGCCTCTCATGCCACTCATTTGCTTCCTATCCTCTCACTTACCTCCCTAGAGCACACACTCCCCTTTCCCTTCCCTGTCTTGCCCGACAGAAGTAGCAAATGAAGCTCTCGTCCGTGAGGGAAGTTTGAGCGTAGCTCCTCCTCCTTTGCTCACCTCCCTCTGCATGTCACCTAGGAGAACCCTCCTTGATTCCCTGCATCTAACCCTGCCCTCCCTTTTGCTCAGGATGGCCCCTAGAAGACTCCCAATGATCCCCGAAGCCGCCGCTCCAGCAACCTTCGCGCGCCCTCGAGATCTGCAGCAAAGCGGGTCGTGTCGCCCCTCGTCCGGCTTCCCACAGTACGCCGCATCGCCCTGAGGCCTCCCCTTTGCCGGGTGCGGACGCATGTGAGCTTCCCGTGCTTCCCCGCCACCCCTAGGGTTTCCGCCACCAGCCCCCTTTCTATTTGGGGACGACGACTGACGTCCATCGATCTCCACTGGATCCAACGCCCAACAACTCGCCATACCCCTTCAGCGCCCTTTGCCAATGACAACCGAGCCCCACAGCGTGGGATTTGAATTTCCCCTCCCGCGCGAAGCGCGCCCCCAGGTGGGCCGAATTCCCCATACGCGGCCCGGCAGCCAAAAGATCTAGCATGATTCCCTTTTTCCTTTTTGAATTTAATTCCAGATCTATTATTTAGCCTGTTACTTTAAATCCAAATAAAAATTGAAAATGCATGATTCCGTCCAGATGAAATTTTTACCTTGTTCCTTAGGGTTTTCCTCAACATGTAGAACAAACCCTCTGCTCAAAACAATATTCATCTTTTTCTGGTAAAACCAAAGCAAAGAAGTATAGATTTCCACTAATAAATTCTTTCTATGAGTTCTACAACCCCAAATGGAGTAAAACCTTTGAGTACTGAAAGGTATGGATGATACCTTGCATGTACAAGTGGCCCCATCCTAGTTTCTTTCGTGGTTTTCCCATAACAAAAATAACAATAATAAACTAAAACTGCCTTTGGGAAATTCTTGAGCCCAAACCAAAACTGGTATTGATCAAATTCCAACTCTAAGTGACGTGGTACATCAGTACCTATAAAAACCTAGGAGATCACTATTTATTGATCCTCTTTTGTACTTAAATGAATTAAATAATTTTGTACATGGTTTTATCACTAAATAAATCATTTAAGAAGCTTACCAACTCCAACAATGGTGATTCCAATTCCTACTAGAAGGAATTTGTAATACCTATCCATTGTCCTTTACCTCATATCAATTGGACCTGTATAACAAATCTGGTTAAAAAGACAATTTGACTACATAGCTGATTTTGGGAATTTCTTGAGGGCATTCTGGTAAATATTTTGGAGTAATTCCAACTCTCGCTGAATCAGTCCATCAAACCCCACTTAACCCTAAAGGTAAATAATTTTTGGAACCATAGATCTTTTTATGTGAATTATTTCCTAAAACTAGAGCTTTTATCACTAGAAAATCCATAGTAAATCAAAGGAGGTTGATAAAATAGTGAAACCACTTTTGTTGGCTTCATATTATCATTACCTATATGATGGTATCATATTTATATAATGATATTATACAGAACCAAGCCTTTGGACTTACCCCCCCCCTAATTAAGGGATGTATGCCACATAAATCATAAAGAAAACTCCAACAATGCAAATACAGTATTTTCCAATTGCTATAAACTCAATATATCCAAAACCTACTGAAGTGAATAATGTGTTGAATGTTTCTTTTCTGTATGGTAAGTGTGTTTGTATGCCTGGTGTTGATTGTGCCCTTTATTTGCTTGCATGTGATCCGTATCGATGATAGATGCGATTATATCAGAGACGAGAAGAAGTTGGTTATTATGGTTTCTAAGGAGAAGTCCAGGGACATATATTGCCAGTTTGCTAATCTCAGGCAAGCTAACTTCTTTCTCATAAGCCTTGTCCTACTGTTTTACTTATGCATGTTTTATCTACTATTTATTAAAACTGCATTGTTTTACTATATGTTGTTGTATATTTATGGTAGTGGTTTGGCTCCTCCGAACTATTACACTTTGGTACTACTAAGTACAACCCTCTTGATGACACCTACTTGTCCCTAGTATGGTAGATGATGTAATACACCATACCCCTTTTGGAGACCCCAATTTATTGAAGTAAAGCTATAGGATGGGAAGACCCTGGAAAAGTTTTACAAAGAGTTTTGTGATAAACCTTGGTGAGGTTTGACCTACCAAGAGAAGTTTGAGAAAGAAAAAGGTTTTCGTTTTACAAAAGATGTTGAAGGAAAGAGGAGGTAAAATGTTTACGAAAATGCACCCGGTTCTTTGCAGCTTTAGCTATAACAACTTAATACGTTCAACCACATTACTCTGGAATGGGACAGGGCTAGGCTTGATGTTTGTTTACTCTATTATAAGTTGCCTACAACTACTACAGCGGATTTAAAATCCTGGAGGGTGGGCCTTCTCCTGTAAAGCTCCATGTGGGACACCGACCTAGAGAAGGAACGAAGGGTCTATGGGCCTCCGCGTGTTACTATGAGCCCCTCATTGAAAGAGCACACTTTGTGCAGTGCAAAAAGCGCTCCGGTTGGCTTGGGAACTATATAGGGCATCCCAGTGTTGAGGGGAACAACTCTCATAGGGTAGGCACTTATATTGGAGTGGGCATCCGGAGAGTCATGATCGGTTACTCAACCCACGATCGGTGTAGATCAGGGTAGGGTACCCAGATGGTGTGGGTAAAGTGTACAACCTCTACAGAGTGTAAATTTATTCGAATAGTCGTGTCCACGGTCATGGACGGGTTGGACAAAATACTGTAGAGCGGTGTTGTTTTTGATTTCAAATAGGATTTTAGAAAAGCAATGGCTTTGGAAATGTTTTGACCATGGGATGGTCAGAAGGAATACCTGTTTTGACCATGGGATGGTTGGAAAGTAAGGAAAGGAGTTTGGTCATGGGATGACCAGAAGGAGGAACAAATGGGTGACCCAGTCCTAATGTTTTCCAAAACTTTTAAAAAAGGTTTCTAAAATGTTTACAAAGGTTTTCAACAAAGATATGTAGATGCTATATCTACAAGAGAAACTAATTGAGAAAAGAACCTCTCTTGGAGCCCTCCTACTACCACAGCCATAATGCATATCCTCTTGTTATTATTGTTATCTTAAGGTGGTTTGCTAATACATTCAAAGTACTCACTGGCATTGTCCCTGGCTATTAACTTGGTCAGATATCAAGAAGAGGATGAAGTTGACGGCTATGCGAGCTAGGACGTTCTCCCAATCAGTTGCCTGTAGGTTAAGGCATGGCTCGGGCTCTATGCTTGATGAAGTTCTGCTGATATTTACTGATGTAGCCATAATGGCATGTAAGGTATGACATGTATCCGCTTAAGAAATGGATGTTTACTTTGACACTTGTCGGTTATGTGCCCTGACTAACTGATCATGGGATCGTGGTGTATGCATAACAGGGATTCTCGAAGGATTAATCCGGGGGCCCCACAGGAAGATCATCGAAGACCCCCGCATTTTGATAACAAAGAGAAGTGCCGGAGTTTTGCCTTTTATATGTATCTTGAGTCTTTAGGAACACCGCACTATTAAGAGGGGTTATCTCAATGAGCTTGTTGGGGATGATTTTCTAAGCCTTATACACATCCCATACACCCACTAGTTCCATCACCAAAGAGAGAGGAGAAAGAAATCTACATTTGATAGCATCTCTGCCAGGTACGGTTCTTAGGTGAACCGGTTCCCAGACCAGGCGGTCCGATACCAGCTCCGGAAAACCGAACCCAAACTAGGATTCTCGGTTTATTACACCAAGTATATCTGGGCTCATGCACAGTGAGTATTGCGGTTTGGATTCCGGTTTTTCTGGGTTGTATACCGGGTGGTCCAGTGTGTGGGCCAGTCCAACCGAACTTATAACCGGGTTTCGCAGAAAGTGCTCCAAACGGCTAGATTTCTTCCTTGAGTATAAATACCTCTTCTTCCAGCTTGAGGAGGTTAGGCATTCAGTTCATATCTCATTCTTGGAGCTCTCTCTCTCCCCCCATTGTTGAAACACAATTTCTTGAGGATCTCCCATTCTACCCAATCAAACTCAAATCCCTTTGGTAGAAAGCAAGAGGAGGTCCCGATCTACATTTCCACCAAGCCAAATTTCATTCCCCCTTGAGTTCATCGAGTTAGCTTGTTACTCTTGGGTTTGTGGGAAACCCTAGGCGGCTAGGGTCGCCCGGATGCATTCGGCTTGTGATTTGCTCCGTGGAAAGTTTGTGAGGGTTTGGAGACTACCTTAAAGTCTACCACGAGTAAGTGAGGTATTCCTTCGTGGGATAGGCTCGAAGAAGAAGGTGAGACTTCGTGGCATTAGGGAATCCTTCGTGGAACCTCACACCTCTCCAACGTGACGTAGCCCCCTTCCCAAAGGTGGTGAACACGGGAAGACATCTTCGTCTCCGCAAGCTTTGGTTATTCCTTAACCACTCTATTACTTGTGTTGTTTACTTTGTGATAGCCTTCATGCTTGAAGTATCTTGTATCATCATCTAGGTTGCCTCACCTAGTTTGCATTTAGGCACACTTATATTCTGCAAAGCCTAAAACTTGCAAAGGATTATAAAGAATTTTGTAGAAACCTATTCACCCCCCCTCTAGGTAAACCATCTTACACTTTCAATTGGTATCAGAGCCTAGTGCTCTTCTAAGGGATTTACCGCCTAAGAGAAAAGATGGGTTTCTCCGATGATGAGGAGGGAAAGACTTATTCGGTCAAGGAGATCTGTGAACTCTTTACCAAACAGTCCCTTGAAAAGGCTAAGGCGGATTCCGATCTCCTTGCTCGAATAAGTTTTCTTGAGGGACGTTTTACGGGGATGGGCGAGGGGGTCATTCTTGCCGGACCTTCGGTAGTACCTCAAGGGAGGCTGATGGACACTGGTAAGGAGGCTATGAACGAGGCCTCTAGCGAGAGTGACCCGACAAAAGCCTCTATGCCTCCTAATCCATTTCCATATATATATATATCCTAAACAAAAGAACATTATGCCTCATATTAATGGTTCGGGTCCCGCACCTCACTATGATGGAACTCACTTATCTCATTGGAATGTCTCTATGGAATCTCATCTTCGCAGCTGCAGTGTGGAGCTTTGGGAGATTGTGGGCAAGGACTTCTATCCACAAGATCCCAACAATCTCACTCCGGGAGAATACTATGACCGTCAACTAAATGCAACGGCGTGTGACAAGATAAGGAGTGCCATTCACCGCACTCTCTATGATCAAGTTAGCAACATCCCCACCCCAAAGGAGCTTTGGGAGAGGATTTTCATTCTCCAAGAGGGAACCTACCTTATCCAAAAATCCAAGTATGAAGCTACAAAGTCAGAGATGAGCATGTTCATGAACAACGATGGTGAGTCCATCACCGAAGCATACAAGAGACTTGTTGCCCTCCATGTAAAGATTGATGGTCTGGGTTGTGACAAGTATGATGATGGGTTCAACTTGAATGATGATATTATCAAGTCCAAGATTCTCTCCATGATTGCCGCCTCCGACAAGAAGCTTGCCTTGAACTTGCAACTTCTAGATTCAGCTCGCCACTTCTCGCCTGATGATCTCGTGTCCTATCTTGTTGCCACGGACAATATGGCGGATGAAGGACAAAAGATCTAGGAGATCAACCGTGCCATTGGGCCTTCTCAATCCCTTGCATTGAAGGGTAAGTATGCGCAAGAGAGTGGTGCAAATGATGAAGAGAGTGATAGTGAGGGCATTGATGACATGCTAGCTCAAGTTGCACTCTTCACCAAGAACTTGAAGTTCCGAAGAAGAAGGAGCTCAACCGGACCAAGCGAGAAGAAGAGGAATTGCTAAAATTGTGATGAGTCGGACCACTTTGCCGACAAATTCCCATATGAGAAGAGACTTGACAAGCCCAAGTATGAAGAGGGCTCCAAGCCAAGATTAAAGCCAAACCCCATCAACGAGAGATACAAGATGAACAAGAAGCGTGATGGCAAAGACTTTCTTGGCCAGGCGTACCTATACGATGCAGAGAGTGAATATGAGTAGAAGGTTGTGGGGGTGGACGGTTTGGAATTTGCCGAACCCGGGTCACTCTTCACATATGACTACACCAAAGACTATGCCGATGACTCCATCACTCCCAAGGTCGCCAGTACTTGCCTCATGACAAGGAGTACTAAGGTAATATCTTTCCCTCCATCTCTCTCTAGCATCTTGGATGATCATGTTAGTACCAATGATAGTGACAATGATGAATTCGATGAAAACTATGTACAAGAAATGTGTAAAATCATGAAGTCCCTTCCTAGCAATGCTCGTGCTAGATTCAAACAATTAATGAGCCTTGTCAATTCACGTGACGAGACCATTGATAGTTTGGAGTCTCATATGGATGATGAGAAACTAAGATTCAATCTTCTTGAGCAAGAGCTAAGCAAGAGTCTCATATGAACTAGATAAGGCAAAAGATATGGATACCACAGATAGAGCTATCACCTTGTCCCAAGATCTTGATACTTCAAAGAAAGAACTTGAGGTTGCTCATGCTTCTCTCACCAATGACCTTGATAACCTTGAGAAAGCTAATTTGCTTGTCAAGCGTGAGCTCATAAAACTTGGGGAGAATCATGATCAACTTCCAGTGTCCTATGAGAAGGCTCTTGGTACATTGAAGGATCCTATCATTGTTGAGGATATTACTTGTGCTTCTAACCCTTACTTGGATCAAGCTAGTCTCCTTGAGGAGAATAAGAAGTTGAAGGAACAACTTGAGATGGAGCGTCTCAAACCTACCACCAAGGGCAAGATTCTTGATGAGATTCTTGCTCGACAAACGATGAGAGCTCCAAGGAAAGGTATGGGGTATGACCCCAAGAACAACAAGAATGGTGCTAACCCACCTAAAAGTATCAAATTTGTGCGTGAAGGGCACAAGGTGGTTGACCAAGTAAAGAAGAATGTTGTGAATGGGGGAGCCACAAGGGGAGGGAAACCCCAACCACAAGTTTGCAGGAAAATCTAATCCCTCCTATGTGCTATGTAAGGGCACCCAAGGAGATGTATATGCCAAATATGTTGGCCCTTACAATGGTTATGCTTATAGGTGGTACTCAATTTGGGTACCAAAAGATCTTGTTGCTAATGCTAGGGGACCCATTACTCAATGGGTTCCTAAACCAAAGAATTCATTTTGTAGGGGTATGCCTCCGGTGGAACAAAATGGGTGTTTGATAGTGGATGCACCAATCATATGACCGGAGGTAGAAGTGCGCTTGACCAATTTATTCATGATGTTAATTCAACGTCAAGCATCACTTTTCGAGACAACTCTAAAGGAAAGGTACTAGGTTTTGGCAAGTTGGTGGTCTCCAAGGCCTTGACCCTAGAGACCGTCATGCTTGTTGAAAACCTTGGCTACAACTTACTTTCTATAAAACATCTAGTGGATGCCGGTTATGATTCCTATTTCTCTAGATCTTGGGTGAAAGTCTTTAGGGGTGATAATCTCAAGTTGGTACTTGTTGGATATGTGGAAGACGACCTCTATGTGGTCGACCTCTCGCAAGAGAGTCAATCTCTTTCCACATGTATAATGGCCAAAGTTGACGAAGGATGGCTTTGGCATCGCCGCCTTGGCCATGTCAACATGAGAAATCTTAAACAACTCCTAAAGGGTGAACATATTGTTGGACTAACTGGTGTGTCTTTTGAGAAAGATCGTGTGTGTAGTGCTTGCATTTCAGGTAAGCAACATGGGAGGAGTCATCCATCAATATCCAAGGTGGCCACGTCAAGACCTTTGGAGATTCTCCATTTGGATCTCTTCGGGCCATCAAGATATGATACTCTTGGTGGAAGGAAATATGGCCTTGTCATCGTCGATGATTACTCAAGATACACTTGGGTATTCCTTCTCAAGTCAAAGGATGAGACCTACAAGTACTTCATGATCTTCGCCAAGCAAGCTCAACGCACTCATGAAGTGGAGATCAAGAACATTAGGACCGACAATGGCACCGAATTCAAGAATTATACCATGCAAGAGTTTGTTTAAGGTGAGGGGATCAAGCATGAAATATCGGCTACATATAGTCCTCAACAAAATGGTGTTGTTGAAAGGAAGAACAGAACTACCATTGAGATGGCAAGAACTATGTTGAGTGAGTTCAAGTCACCCCACAACTTTTGGGGAGAAGCCATCGCCACCGCGGTTCACTACTCGAACCAGCTCTTCCTCCGAGCTCCCTTTGACATGACCCCGTACGAGATTCTCACAAAGAACAAGCCCAATGCCAACTACTTCCGAGTCTTTGGGTGCAAGTGCCTCGTCAAGAACAAGAAAGAAAAGCTCGGTAAATTCGAATCGAGAACTATGGAGGGCATTTTTGTTGGTTATGCGGAAAACTCTCACGCCTATAGATACTACAACAAAGCCAATGGTTGTGTTGAAGTATCTTCTGACGTGGAGTTTTTGGAGGATAATGGTCCCCAAGGGGAGCAAGTTGTTCCACATGTTGTAGGCGATGGAGATTCCTCTCAAGTCATCAAGTTGATGGGAATTGGGCATATCTTTCCCACCGAACATCACACTCATGATCAAGTTGTTGATGGGGGAGAATCAAGCCCAACTCAAGAAGATCCAAGCTCTACTCAAGTTGAACCATCAAGTGCACCTCATGAGGAACAACTCTCGCAAACCGAAGAACAAGAACCAATCCCTCAACCCGTTGAGCAAGACCAAGAAGAAGTTCTAGTTCCTCAAAATCAAGGTCAAGCTCAAGATGTGGTCAATGATGAAGGACCAACGAAGGATGAATTCGTTGATCATGAAGGAACTATCCGGAAGATCAAGTCCGCCTCTATTGCAAGTGGACTCCAAGTCAATAATATATTTGGAAGCATATCAAGAGGAATCGAGACTCGCAACAAGAAGAAGCAACTCACTACCTTTTGTGGCCATCATGAATTTGTGTCCAACTTCGAGCCATTCAAGGTCCATGAAGCTCTAGAAGATCCGGATTGGGTCATTGCCATGCAAGAAGAACTCGAGTGCTTCACCTGCAGTGAAGTTTGGTCTCCTGTGGAGAGACATAAAGATCATCGCATCAATGTCATTGGGACCAAGTGGGTATTCAAGAACAAGCAAGATGAGACTGGAACCGTCACAAGGAACAAATCAAGGTTAGTGGCGCAAGGGTATGCTCAAATAGAAGTTATTGACTATGAGGACACCTTTGCGCCCATTGATCGCCTTGAAGATATTCGTCTCTTGCTTGCATATGCATCTTTTCATAACTTTAAGCTTTATCAAATGGATGTGAAGAGTGAATTTCTTAATGGTCCCTTGAAAGATGTTGCATATGTAGCTCAACCCCCGGGGTTTAAAAACACACGCTTTCCAAACCATGTGTATCTACTCCATAAGGCGCTCTATAGACTAAAGCAAGCTCCTCGTTCTTGGTATGAGCACCCCTTAGGGATTTCTTACTCCTGGACGGGTTTAGCATGGGTAAAGTCGATTCCACCCTTTTCACTAAGCGGGTTAAAGGGGTGGCTTATTTATTGTTCAAATTTATGTTGATGATATTATTTTTGGTGGAGCTAACGAATCACATAACAAAGCTTTTGCCGAGTTGATGACCCAGAAATTTAGGATGTCCATGATGGGGGAGTTGAAGTATTTCTTAGGCTTCATTGTGAAGCAACTTGCTCAAGGCACCTTCATCTCCCAAGAGAAGTACATGAAGGCCATGCTTGCGAAATTTGAGATGAACAATGCCAACCCCATGAAGACACCCATGCCACTTAATGGGAAACTTGGCCTTGGAGAAGGTGAGAAGGATGTGGACCAAAAGGTATATCGCTCCATGATTGGCTCCTTGATCTACCTCTGTGCTTCTAGGCCGGATATCATGTTAAGTGTTGGATGTGTGCTCATTTTCAATCCGCTCCCAAGGAGTGCCACTTGATGGCGGTAAAACGGATTTTTAGGTACCTTGTTCTCCCTCCTACTCTCGGGCTTTGGTATCCAAAGGGGTCAACCTTTGAGCTTGTTGGATATTCGGATTCCGATTGGACCGGTGATAAGGTTGAACAGAAGTCGACCTCTGGGGCTTGCCAATTTCTTGGCCGATCGTTGGTGAATTGGTCATCCAAGAAACAAAACTTTCTTGGCCGGTCGTTGGTGAGTTGGTCATCCAATTTCTTGACCGGTGATAAGGTTGACCGAAAGTCTACCTCCGGGGCATTGCAAGTTTTAAGTCATAGGTAGAATTTTTACATCGCAAAGATCAGGTTTGGGGCCTCCCCGACTAGTTCGGTCCTAGGCCTGGTTGAACCGGATCTGACACCAGGTCGCCCGGTTTGAGTCTGGATAACCTGCGCTGCCACTGGGTCGTCTGGTCTGTGTCCGGTTATCCGGTGCTGACACCAGACCATCCGGTGATGACCCACAAGTATAGGGGGTGTATCGCAGTATTTTCGAGGGAAGTGAAACCCAATTTATTGATTCGACACAAGGGGAGCCAAAGAATATTTATAAGCCTTAACAACTAAGTTGTCAATTCAGCTGCACCTGGAAACAATCTTGCTCACATCAGTTTATCAGTAGCAACAGTTCTGTAGTAGGAATAGCAAAGTAGCAGCCGCAGTAAAGTAAAGACAACAGTTACAATAGCAGTAAACAGTAGGATCCGAGTGCAGTAGGCATAGGATGGATGGACGGGTGTTGCATGGACAAGACAATTCGCATAGCAACCAGAATATAGGGCAATTGCAGATAAATAAGATAAATCATCCAAGTACTAGATAATCCTAGGCATGTGTTCCATATATAGTCATACGTGCTCGCAATGAGAACTTGCACAACATCTTTTGTCCTGCCAGCCCGTTTGCAGCGAGGCCTCAAGGGAACTACTGGCAATTAAGGTGCTCCTTTTAATAGAGCACCGGAGCAAAGCATTAACACTCCGTGAACACATGTGATCCTCACATCAAAGCCATTCCCTCCAGTTATCACGATTTCTGTCACTTCGGGGCCATTGGTTCCGGACAACAATGTGTGTATACAACTTGCAGATAAGACCATAAACAATACTATCATAATGAATCAATAACATGTTCAGATCTGAAATCATGGCACTCGGGCCCTAGTGACAAGCATTAAGCATAACAAGTCGCAACAAAGTCATAAAGCACTAATAGAAGATACTAGGCACCATGCCCTAACAATCTGATGCCATTACATGAACAATCTCATCCAATCCCTACCATCCCCATAGCCTACAGCGGGGGATTACTCACTCATAGATGGGGGAAACATGGTTGGTCGATGGAGAAGCGATGGTGATGATGATGGCGATGATCTCCTCCAATTCCCCGTCCCGGCAAGGTGCCAGAATGGAGTTTCTGGTGCTGTTTCGTAGAATCTGGTGGTGGCGGCGGAGCAGAACTCCTTCTGGAGAAACATCGAACCCCCCTGAGTTTTTAGGTCAGAAGGCAACTTATAGGCGAAGAGGGAGACCGAGGGGGAGTCTGCGGCGGCCAGACCACCCCCTGGTGCGGCCGGGGCTTGCCCGCGCGGCTAGGTGGTGTGGCCTAGGCCTAGCCCCCCTCCGTCTTGTATTCTGGCTCCGGGAGTCTTCTGGTGAAATAGGATTTTTGGCATATTTTCCGGCATTTTTCCTCATAGTTGATTTTCTGCACAAAAAGTAGACACCAATGCAATTCTACTGAAAACAGCGTCAGTCCGCATTAGTTGCATCCAAATCACACAAGTTTAGAGGAGAAACAATAGCAAAAGTGTTCGGAAAAGTAGATACGTTTTGGACGTATCAACTCCCCCAAGCTTAGCTTATTGCTTGTCCTCAAGCAATTCAGTTGAAAACTGAGTGCGATAAAAGAACTTTCACGAACACATTTGCTTCATATGATGTATATATTCTCAACATGTGATCAACTACTTAGACAATTCATAATAAGGAGTATGCAACCGAGTTTAGTTAATAGGAATTGCAAGCTATGAAGAGATTCCAACTCAAAAATAATAAGTAGCATGAAGCATAAACATAAGCAACATTACAATGCTCATAACAAGGTATGATAGAGTGGTATCTCGCTTGCCTTTGATTATGATTGCCAAGGCACCTCTAAAGTTCAAGTGAAGACTAGAAGTAAAGATGTCAAAGATACAAGCATCGAAGTCATAACACAAATAATCAAGTAATGAGACAAGCACAAAGAATGACAACTATGCTCTCAAGAAGGTGCTCAAAGAATATGTGGAGACTCAACAAGTAAAAGAAAAGGTTTTGAATAATTTGAAAAGCTTCCAAATGCTGAAAGTATGGTACTCATTAGCTTTGAGCTCTCATTGCCCCTATCATAAGCATCTTTAATGTGTTTAAGGTGAAAGTGAGGTCCAATATGAGTTATATGCTTGACAGACTATAAACTGAAAATCCCATGTCCCTTGAGTACGAGGACCGCTCCTCATGCTACTCAACTTTAGTTACCGGTAAGTTTTTGTCATTGTAAATATGTGCGTATCATAGAGAACCGCCAACGGGGTACCCCTTGCCCGATGATGCGGAAGAATCCCCATATCAAAATGACAAGGCAAGCAGACAATGAGTATCTCAGCAATCTTCTTATTTACCATGGGAAAATGGTGATTTTTTCTCTCTTTCCTCTTTTCATAAATCTTTTTTTCTTTTTCTCAATAGCTATCTCTCTTTTTTATAAGAAGAATGCTTCATAGATATCATTATGGTTACGCTGCAGGTTTCCACCATGTCAGCATGGATTAGACTAGCGGCCCAGACGTTTCTCTAACACACATACATAACTCCATGGACTTACAAGCTCCCCTTTTATTTCACACCGACGACATCCGCAAACAAAAGAGCATGGTATCAACTGGGTATATATTTACAAGTGTTGAAAGCGTTCCCCGTGACAGCACGGTTCTGCTAATCCCCAGCCTATAATTTGCAAGTATAACTTTCATGGACAGTCACAATGGTTCAGGTTTATTAAGTGCAGAAAATAAAGTGTGCCATCAAGTTCATAAGAGCTTTACTAACTAACTTTCTCATAACAAGCAAACATTTTCTTCGGAAGAAAACAAGGCATATTGAATATGCACGGAAGTAGCAAATGATGCTAATAGGTAGGTATGGTGGACACTTTGGAATTATTTGGTTTAGGGAGTTGGAAACTTGAGTAAAACATACTCAGTGTAAGTGAAGGCTAGCAATAGTAAGGGAGCAACAAACGAGAGAGCAATAGCTGTCATAATCATGCTTGCAACAAAACATGACTAAACATGGCATGAAAGTGATTCAAGATCCTCAAGGCAAAATAATTCATCGAGGCTTAACTGATTATTTCAGTCATGTGCATGCGTGAGCATGTGCCAAGTCAATTCAAATGAAACATTCAGAGGAGGATACCATGGTGTCATACCAAGTTATGAATAGAGTAATGCACGCAAACATTCATAAAACATGCTACAAACTATTAGCAAGCTGGAACTTAATCATACGAAAGCAAGAACTACTAAGCATCCAAAGATAACATACACCCTACACGAATAGGATAAGCATGCCCACAATGATGAGTATATGTACAAAAATGAAAACAAATAGAGTTCGTTACCAGCCTCTTACCACGCCTCAAGTTGTCATTAATCCTCATTATTGCTCTTCACTTGGGTGGCTTGAATAATAATATGAAACCAATATCCACTGAGGACTGCTAAACCTTATAGAAAACTCACAAAACCAAAGAAGAACGACAAATATTTTTGTTGTTTTCGATTTTAAAACAAGAACCAAAAAGGAAAAACAAGCAAAGAAAAATCTTTTTGGGTTTTTTCGAATAGTTCAAACAAAACAAAAAGGGAAAAACAAACCAAGGAAAAAAGAAGAAGAAGCAAACCAAAGAGAAACACCAGAAATATTTTTGGTCTTTTTGTGGTTTAGAAAGAAAAAGCAAAGAAAGAATGAAAACTAAAAAGAGAACGAAACATGAATATACAAAGTACCGACGCAACATGATAAGGAGATGAGTGCGATGTCGGCGTACCTCCCCCCAAGCTTAGGCTTTTGGCCTAAGTGGGTATCAATCCCAAGCCGGCCAGGATGACGTGTCACCGTAGTATGACGAGGAGGTACCCTCGTCCTGGTGCGAGCTCGAGTACGTCCCTCTGTAGTGTGCGGAGTAATCGTACGAGGCTACATCGTCCTGGTGCTGCTCATGGAAACCGAGCAAGCGAAGCTGCTCGTCTACCTCCTCCTTAGAGTGCGACCACTGTCTCTTGTGAACACTAAACAAAGAATACTACGTCAAAGGGATCTCCCTCTCATCCCCATCAGTAAACAACATCTTATATACTAGACTGTCCAAATCAGAAGCAGCAGTGACAAAGTGATGAGTTTTCATAGCAACAAGGTTAAGCCTTTGTGGTGCCAATACAGTATCATTGGGGTCCACTGAAAGACCTAATGCATTGACCATACGCGAGGCAATGATGCCCCCATAGATATGCCCCCTAGCAGCTAGGCGGCGAGCAATAAGCAAGCCAAGGTTGTACCGAGTATCATTGTTAAGTGCAGCAGCAAGGAAAGCTAAATGATAGTTCGACATATTACCGGTGTTCTCCCTACCAAGTATGCTAGTAGCAAGATAGTATGCAAAGTATCTAAGAGCAGGGAGTTGGATGTTTCTTATCTTTCCGCGTTGCGCCACGCGGTCATCATCATTGGTCACCCCTCTATAAAGCTCCAGCAAATCAGCGGGTCGCCCTTGAATTTTCTTCACGGTCCCTGTCATGCTTACACCTACAATACTACAAAATCTTTCCAATGGCATGGTAACGGGCAGATTATAAATTTTGAAAGAGACAGTTGACTGATAGGGCGTGTTAGTAAACATGAAGCTCTCAACAAAGATTTTGGTGAGCATAGCGTATTGCTCACTCTCATCTTGCATATATGAGGTCAAACCAACCCTCTCAATCAGTAGCAAGAAATCATCAAGAATCCCTGCAGCTTGTAAGAAAGTAAAACAAGGAAAAGTAGATGGGCGAGCATCCCCATCATCCCTTTCATTACCAATACGAGTTGCAATGAGATCTTCGTTGTATGATGGCCTAAACTGAGAGGCTGATCTTGAGGGCCTCGACCTCCTAGGTGCATCCATCTCAAATATCTCTCCAAAGGTATGGTTGTTCATGCTTGGTATTCTGAAATTTAAACACCTATTAAACAAGTGATTGCAAAGTGAATAAAATGAAGAATTCTACTCATAGGGACTTGTAAGAGGCCTAAACATGCATCAAAACTATATCTCTAAGCATGAAACAAGCTTAGAAGATCTCATAACCTGTCACCTACAGCAGCAAAATACTCAAGATATAATCCACTAAACACAAATCTACTTGGACAAGGGGAGGAGTCACATACCAGAGAACAAGTGCTCCAAATTTCAGCAACAAAGATGGGCTGAGCAAGGAGATCGAAAAAATCGAGAGCAAGCACATCAAGAATGCGATTTTGAGCAATGAACTAGAGCTTACTCGGGAGAGAGAAGAAAGTGGCAGGTGAGAGAGTTAGTGGAGGGCCAGGGGTGGCCCACACCATGGCATGGCGCCACCCAAGGCAGTCCGTGCCACCAGGTGGTGAGCCTGCCTGGTGGGCCCCCCTGGTACCTCCCAGGCACTCCTCTGCCCCTTTTTTCACGTAAAAATTTAATATGAATTTTCTGGAATTTTTCGAGACACTTTATTTTTGGGCATTTTTCACGTATAGAAGAATGATTTTCTGACAGACAGATTTTTTTTTGGAAATAATGCAACGACAAAACAAAGCTAGGACTACAGAAGTTCTAAGACACTCTAACATGCAAGCAACTAACAACAAAAAGGAAAACTAAACAAAAACAAAAACTAAAATGGATAGAATAGAAGTAAGCAGAGATAATCATAGTGAAAATATTGTTTTGTTTAATGAAATCCTTTTGTTAACAAGGTTGATCAGGTCTTGTTACCAAAACAATTCCATATGAGACAAAACTTTGTATTCCACTAATGATTATGTTACCTCAACCTTGATAGCAATGGTCCCAATCATAATAGTTTCAAATTTTTCTCTTGGTATAGGACAATATATTTCTCCAACTTGAATGCCCTCAACATGTTCAATTGAATTCAAACCATAAGTCCTTTCAATCTTCTTGGGGAAATAGACAATATGTTCCTTGTCATTAACATTAAAGGTCACCTTTCCTTGATTACAATTAATAACAGCCCCTGTAGTATTAAGAAAAGGTCTCCCAAGAATAATAGACATATTATCATCTTCAGGCATTTCAAGCACAACAAAATCAGTTAATATCAAGCAATTATGAGCCACTTGAACAGGTACATCCTCACATATACCAACATGAATAGTGGTAGATTTATCAGCCATTTGCAAAGATATATCAATTGGTATTAATTGTTCTAGTTGAAGCCTCTTATAGAGAGAGAAAGGCATAACACTAACTCCAGCTCCCAAATCACACAAAGCAGTTCTAACATAACTGTTCTTAATAGAGCAAGGGATAGTTGGAAACCCTGGGTCTCCAAGTTTCTTTGGAACCTTACCATTAAAGGAATAATTAGCAAGCAAAGTAGAAATTTCTTCATTAGGGATCTTCCTTTTAATTCGAGACAATATCCTTCATAGACTTTGAGTAAGGAGGCAATTTAATAGCATCAGTCAAAGGAATTTGCAGGAATAAAGCTTTCATCCACTCACAAAACTTATTATAGTGTTCATCTTCCTTTGACTTGTGTTTCTTATCAAGGAAAGGCATAGGTTTTTGGACCCAAGGCTCTCTTTCACTACCATGTTTCTTAGCAACAAAATCTTCTTTAGTGTATTTAGTATTCTTAGTGTGCTTTTTAGGTTCTTCTTCAGCTTTTTCTTCATTAGGAACTTCATTTTCTTCATTACTACTTTCAGTTTCAGCATCAGAAATAGATATACTATTAGGATCTATAGCAGGTTCAGAGGGCTCTACAACAGTTTTATGTTTCTTTTTCCTTTTCTTACGAGTAGAGCTACTATTTTCAGCTTGTTGAGAATCCTGCTCAATTCTTTTGGGATGCCCCTCGGGATATAGAGGATCCTGGGTAGCAGCACCACTCCTAGTTCTAATTTCATAAGCATGTTTTTCTTTAGCAGCATTAACTAGCAAGTCTTTTTGCACTTTAATGAGTTGATCTATTTGAGTTTGAATCATTTGAAAGTGTTTAACAATCATTTTAACATCATTAGAGGTTCTTTCCACAATATCTTTCAACTCGACAATAGCTCTAGTGTTTTCCATTAGATGATTTTGCACCCTTTTATTAAAATTATCTTGCTTAACAATAAAGATATCGAATTCTTCTAAGCATTGATCAGGAGGTTTACAGTAAGGGATATCACCTTCATCAAAGTATTGGAGAGAGTGTACCTCAATAGTGGATGAGTAGGGAATAGGCTTACATAATTCTTCTATATGACGTAAATTCTTGACATCTGCAGCTTTAATTCCCTTCTCCTTAAGACATTTCTTAGCTTCCTTCATCACTTCATCATTTAATTCAATAACTCCCCTCTTCTTTGATGTTGGAATAGGCACCGGAATAGTTGGTTCAGGTACAATTACTTCAGGTATAGCTTGTTCAGGAGGAGTCAAATCTTCATAGTTCTTAATTAATTTAGCCATCCTCAGCTTCCTTAGGAGTTCTATTCCTAAAAACACAATCAGCACAACTATATAGGTATGTCCTAGATTCTTCGGTTAGTCCATTATAAAATATATGAAGAAGCTCATTCTTAGGTAATGGACTTCCAGCCTGCGCATGAATCAAAGCACAAAACCTTGCCCAAGATTCGGGCAATATCTCTTTTTATCCCTGTTTAAAATCAAAAAGTTCCTGCAAAATAGCATGTCTAGCACTAGGAGGAAAATATTTCTGCAGGAAAGTACTAATCAAGCAATCAGGGCTATCAATAGATCCAGGAGGTAAATTACTAAACCAAGTTTTAGCTTCTCCTTTCAGTGAAAAGGGGAAAATCTTAGCAACAAAGTAAGTACGCATCTTAATATCATCAGAAAACAAGCCACTCATGGTAGAAAGTTCATTCATATGTGCTACCGCACTTTCATTTTTAGTCCCACAAAAAGGTTCTTTCTCAACAATAGCTATGTAAGATAGATCGAGAGAGAAATCATAATCTTCATCTATAATGTTTATGGGAGAAGCAGCAAACTTAGCAATAGGAGACAATTTGGGTCTAATAGTACGCCTCTCAAGGAGACTCTTAGCAGTGCTCCTATCATGGGTGTTTTTACATTCTTTAATAAATTCATCAGTCATCTCAACATAACCATCTTCAATATCATAACTTTCACTAGACTTAGGTGAACTAACAGGTGTAGTAGTGTCTTCATTAGGAGTTTCAGTATTTCCAGCTATAGTTCTACCAATCTTAGCGTCTAGGAAAGGACCTAATGAACCACTCTTATCAAGCACAGTAGAAGCAGCATCATAAGCATCAAAAGTTTCAGGTTCAGCAGTAGTAGCAGTGTGTGTAGCATGTGTATGTGATGGTGTAACGAGCTTACTCATAACAGATGGTGAATCAAGAGCAACAGAGGTGTTCAGAACCGTACCTCTTCTTGTAGTGGATGGTAAAATAGGAACCTTGGCATCACGAGAGTTACCCATGATGGATGGATAGCAGCGAACAATAGAGAATCCAAGTGAACTTAATAAATAAAGCTATGCTCCCCGGCAACGGCGCCAGAAAATAGTCTTGATGACCCACAAGTATAGGGGGTGTATCGCAGTATTTTCGAGGGAAGTGAAACCCAATTTATTGATTCGACACAAGGGGAGCCAAGGAATATTTATAAGCCTTAACAGCTGAGTTGTCAATTCAGCTGCACCTGGAAACAATCTTGCTCACAACAGTTTATCAGTAGGAACAGTTCTATAGTAGGAATAGCAAAGTAGCAGCAGCAGTAAAGTAAAGACAACAGTAACAATCGACATGAACAGTAGGATACGAGTGCGGTAGGCATAGGGATGGATGGACAGGCGTTGCATGGACAAGACAATTCACATAGCAACCAGAATATAGGGCAATTGCATATAAATAAGATAAAGCATCCAAGTACTAGATAATCCTAGGCATGTGTTCCATATATAGTCATACGTGCTCGCAATGAGAACTTGCACAACATTTTTTGTCCTGCCAGCCCGTTTGCAGTGGGGCCTCAAGGGAACTACTGGCAATTAATGTGCTCCTTTTAATAGAGCACCGGAGCAAAGCATTAACACTCCATGAACACATGTGATCCTCACATCAAAGCCATCCCCTCCGGTTATCCCGATTTCTGTCACTTCGGGGCCATTGGTTCCGAACAACAACGTGTGTATACAACTTGCAGATAAGACCATAAACAATACTATCATACTGAATCAATAACATGTTCAGATCTGAAATCATGGCACTCGGGCCCTAGTGACAAGCATTAAGCATAACAAGTCGCAACAAAGTCATAAAGCACTAATAGAAGATACTAGGCACCATGCCCTAACAATATGATGCTATTACATGAACGATCTCATCCAATCCCTACCATCCCCATAGCCTACAGTGGGGGATTACTCACTCATAGATGGGGGAAACATGGATGGTCGATGGAGAAGCAATGGTGATGGCGATGATCTCCTCCAATTCCCCGTCCCGACAGGGTGCCAGAACGGAGTTTCTGGTGCTGTTTCGTGGAATCTGGTGGTGGTGGCAGAGCAGAACTCCTTCTGGAAAAACGTCGAACCCCCCTGAGTTTTTAGGTCAGAAGGCAACTTATAGGCGAAGAGGGAGACCGACGGGGAGTCTGGGGTGGCCAGACCACCCCCTAGCGCGACCTGGGCTTGCCCGCACGGCCAGGTGGTGTGGCCTGGGCCCAGCCCCCCTCTGTCTCATATTCTGGCTCCGGGAGTCTTCTAGTGAAATAAGATTTTTGGCATATTTTCCGGGATTTTTCCTGATAGTTGATTTTCTACACAAAAAGTAGACACCAATGCAATTCTGCTGAAAACAACGTCAGTCCATGTTAGTTGCATCCAAATCACACAAGTTTAGAGGAGAAACAATAGCAAAAGTGTTCGGGAAAGTAGATACGTTTTGGACATATCATCCGGTTCTGGAGCCGGTCAGACTGGCCTTGGTACCAAACCTCTCTGCCATGTCTCTCTTCTACCATGCACTTGCCCAAATCCAAGTTTTTCCTCCGTTTTTTCAATGTTGCAGATGATGATGACTATGTGGACAATGAGTATGTGCTTGAGGAATATGGCAGGGGCAAGAGGGCTCGTCGAGCCAGTCAGTCTGTGCAGCGTGAGGAAGAGGGCAGCACCCGTTCTGGTCGCATCAAGAGCAAGGCCATCAGGGGCAAGAAACCTATCGTGCAAGATGAAAAAGAGAATGTGCCCACTCAAAATCTGAAGAATATGGAGATTGCTATGTACCAGACCCTTCGCAAGCAGAATCCCTATCGCTTCAAGTCTTGCACTTACCCTGGCACTGACAAGAAATTTTGAACTGAGACACAAGCATTGATGTGGGATCACATTTACACTCAGTTCAAGGACACCTCCTGTGGTAACATTCTTGCTTTCAATGTGGACTGGTTCAACATGTATGCTGCCTCAGATTATCGTTTTGTTGATGATGCCTTAAACAAAATGGATCTATTTGACCTTGTGTGTCTTAAGGAGGACTACTATCCTGAGTATATCCGTCAGTTCTTCTGCACTATGTCCTGGATGACTGGCACCCGGTGAAATGGATCGTATGGGAACCTAGAGGGGGGGTGAATAGGTGCTACACCAATTTTTAATTCTTTTTCAATTTTAGGCTTAGCACAAAGGGTAAATTCTCTAGATAAACTATTGGGTGGAATTTCCCTATATGCAAACCTATCTACTAGCGAGTAAAGAGCGAGTGGAAGAGGAACGAGTAAACCGATGTGAAGCACGCGGAGACACAGGATTTGTTTGACCGCAGTTCCTTCCTTGTTAAGGGAAGTACGTCTGCGTTGGAGGGGTGGGCGGCACTAAGACCACCATGCCACAAAAGGCCTCACCCTGTTCTCCGATGGATCTCGCTACAAAAGGCCTGATCCACCTTCCACTGTAGGTACCCTTCGAGGCGGGCACCGGCACCTTTACACAAATAGCGGGGCAACAACTCCACAACAACTTGGAGGCTCCCGAAATGACAACAAGCTGCCACAAGAACAAAGTTGTCAAATACAATAAACAAGATCTAGATATTAAAAAGAATACTAGATCAGGGGTTTCTCCAAGTGAATGGAGAGGAGTTGAAGCGCTTGATTCTTGATGATGATGATGAACTTCTCCTCCTTCAATTCCACCAAAGATCAAGACCTTCGGGTGGTTGAAGTGGGAGATCGAGAATGAGAGCTCTTGCAAAATGTCTGGTCAATTTTGAATGAATCAAGAGTTCTGAATGTTGGGAAGGAGGGGTAATTATACCCCCTTCAAAAACCAGCCGTTGCACACTTTGGGGGCCGGATTATCCGGCCCAAGTGAGGGACGGATTATCCGGCCTGGGGAAACCACTGCCCCAGACACGGAATATCCGGCAGAAAGTCCGACCCCTATCAGAGCGTCGCGCCGAGCCTGCCCTTGATCAACTTCTAGGGGCTGGATTATCCGGCCATATGCAAGGGCCAGATTATCCGGCCTGGGGAGGAAAAACCGCCCCAGTTCAGATTTTCTGGTAGAAAATCCGACCGGATACCGAGCGACACTCCTTGGCCCCTTTTTCTCAAAAACTAGTGGCCAGATTATCCGGCCCGTGCGACACCCGGATTATCCGGCCCGGGGAGGAAAAACCGCCCGAGTTCGGATTTTCCGGGAGAAAATCTGACCGGGTATCGTGCGACGCGCCTTGGCTTCCTTGAGAGATGAGGTGGGGCGGATTATCCGGCCCCCCTCAAAACTTCCTGCACACTTAGCGCACATGAATAGTCTCCATAGTATTGTTATCTAACACGCAAAACATAGGAAAACATGAAATGTTCTTTCAATCTCCCCCTTTTTGGTGTTAGATGACAATACCAGGATTTGCAGGAGAAAGACACAAGACAAACAGTGATAACTATGAAAGGGACTCCCCCTCAATGTGTGCATAATAGAGTTTTGCATTGGAATACAAATGCACACAAATAGGTGAATCTATTCCATAGACATATGAGCAAAAAACACATACCACCGAAGTAGAGAATAGGCATCCTTGACATAAATCACAATTATTACTGGATAACCATTATGAGCGTGCCTTCCGTGATAAACCTCCAGCAATAGTATATGAACAGATAGATCCATAAGCATAATCCATGATAACCACATAAAGTCTCAAACAACCACAAATCACGAATTTAAAGTTCAACGCTAAATGGGCATAAGCAAGAAATAACGAATAGAAAAGTGCAAGTGCTTATGCCCGACCCATGCAAATCCATAGACAACCTAATAGAACTACTTCTCCCCCTTTGGCATCGAGACACCAAAAAGGGAGAAGAGCTGCTCGTTATGAGCCCTTCCCCCCGTGCCCTGCCCTTTAAGATGAAATCCGCCAGGGCCAGATTATCTAGCCTACACTTGGGCCGGATTATCCGGCCTAAAATCTGGGATTCTGTTATACACAGAACCAGGCCCGCGCGTCCCCAAACAACAACCCCACAAGGTGTACAAGGGACTTGTGTGCAAGAATAGATGGCTTAGGGGTAGGGAAGGCTTAGGATTAAGAGAGCCAAACTGAGATGGTACTAGAAACTCAAAATTGCAAAATCCAAATCAAACAAAAGCCAAGATTGAGTGTGATTCCCATAAGAACATGAGAGAGCAAATAACATCCAAAAACATCCAATTCTCCTCAAGGGAGAGGGCTATGGCCGGAGCCACCTTGTTGGAGTGTATGGTGTGACACCGTGAAGATATATCTTGGGTTCACGACCAATACTCATCAATAAGCTCACATATCACAACATGATATTAAGAGAAATGATTTATCTTGCTATTGGCATGATGGGGGGAGGGTTAGCCCAATGAGTTAGGACCACACTCCCCCTATATCCATGCCCACACCTAGACCAAAGAAGGATTGAGATGTACGAGTGAGTGCATGGGTAATCAAGACAAGCTCCCGGAATCAATGATATTTAGCTCATTCCTCAAATAGCAGAATCTTGCTTCATCAAGTGGCTTTGTAAAAATATCCGCCAGTTGGTTCTTCGTGCTCACAAAGGATAGATCAATATCGCCGCGAGCAACATGGTCACGAATGAAATGATTCCGAATCTCAATATGCTTCGTCCTTGTGTGCTGAACAGGATTGTATGCAATTTTGATTGCACTTTCATTATCACATAAAAGAGACACTTTGTCACAATTGACACCGTATTCCTTTAAAGTTTGCCTCATCCACAATAATTGAGTACAAGCGCTGGCAGCAGCAACATATTCAGCTTCGGCCGTGGAGAGAGATATACAATTCTGCTTTTTGGAGGACCAACATACAAGAGATCTTCCCAAGAAATGACAAGCTCCAGAAGTGGATTTCTGATCATCCTTATCACCAGCCCAATCTGAGTCAGTATAACCACGTAAAGAGAAATTGGAGCCCTTGGGATACCAGAGACCAAAGTTGGGGGAACGAACCAAATATCGAAAGATCCTCTTGACCGCCACTAAGTGGCTTTCTTTAGGAGCTGCTTGAAACCTTGCACACACTCCCACACTCAACACAATATTCGGTCTAGATGCGTAGAGGTAAAGAAGAGAGCCGATCATGGACCGGTATACCTTTTGGTCCACATCTTTACCATGAGGGTTAAGTTCAAGATGACACTTTGTTTGCATCGGAGTGGCGACACCATTTAGATCCGTCATCTTGAATCTCTTGAGCATGTCTTGGATGTACTTTTCTTGATTAACAAAGGTTCCTTATCTAAGTTGCTTGATCTCGAATCCAAGAAAGAACCGTAATTCCCCCATCATAGACATCTCAAACCTGTCAGTCATAAGCTTTGAAAATTTATCGTTAAAAGCTTTGTTAGTAGAATCAAAGATGATATCGTCTACATATAGTTGGCATACAAAGAGCTCCCCCTTAACCTTCTTAGTAAAAAGAGTGGGGTCGATTTGCCCAACTTCGAAGCCATGATCTAACAAAAGCTCTTTAAGGTGCTCATACCACACACGTGGGGCTTGTTTAAGGCCATAGAGTGCCTTATCGAGTTTGTAGACATGGTTTGGAAAGTTAGGATCCTCAAACCCCGGGGGTTGCTTTACGTATACCAACTCATGTAGAGGACCATTAAGGAAGGCACTCTTTACGTCCATTTGCTGCAACTTAAAATTGTTATGTGCAGCATAAGCAAGTAGGATACGGATGGACTCAAGGCGAGCCACTAGAGCATAGGTCTCGCCGAAGTCGATGCCCTCAACTTGGGAGTAACCTTGTGCCACAAGTCTTGCCTTGTTCCTCACAACAATGCCATTCTCATCATGCTTGTTCTTGAAAATCCACTTGGTGCCGATAACATTGCGGCACTCTTTGGGTTTCTCCATGAGTTTCCAGACTTTGTTGCGCTCGAAATTATTCAATTCTTCATGCATAGCAACAACCCAGTCTGGGTCTTCAAGAGCTTCAAAGACCTTCTTAGGTTCCACCATGGAGATATGAGCTTGATGCTCACCAAAACTGGCCAATTCTCTTCTTGTAGAAACCCTTCGTTGAAGATCACCAACAACCTTGTCGAGAGTGTGACCCCTCAACTCAAGGTTACGATTAGCCCGAGCCTTGCGACAAAGTTAAATAAGTTTGTTGTCTCTTGGAGGAGGAGATTCATCACTTGAGTCTTCATTGGAAGCATTTTCTCCGCCTTGATCAGTAACTGGAACATCAGTAGCAGGTGGTGGAGATGCATGCCCTTGAGGTGAATCCGTAGCCATAACAGGAGGCTGCAGAACTGGAGAGCCAGGGCTGGATAATCCGGCCGATGGAGAGGCCAGATAATCCGGCCTGGGAGTACTTGCAGCAGCTTCATCAGGAAGCCTGGGACTTGCTTGAACTGGCGAGGGGCCGGAAAATCTGGGGCTAGCCGGAAAATCTGGCCTGGAGCATGTGTTGAAATCTTCTCCACTAGGAGCAACATGGTCAGCTGTAGTGGGGTGGCCGGATAATTCGGTGTCAACCGGGAAATCCGGCCTGAATCTTTCTGGAACATCTTGACCTTCAGTAGTTGATGGAGATGGTGTAGAAGTTGCCCCCGTGGTTGGAGCATGTTGAGTATGTGTAGATGAGGGCTCTATATGAGTAGAGCATTGTCCTTCCCGGTCCGCCACAAGGGGTTCCTCAATGGGGCGGAAGAATCCCACGCCCATTCTTCTTATGCATCTTGGGGTATTTCAACATCTGCATCACAAACACCAACTTGCTCCGCACGGGAACCGTCATTTTCCTTGAACACCACACTACAAGATTCTACAACAGTTCCGGAGAGCTTATTGTAGACTCTATAAGTGTGGGATTCGGCACCATAACCAACAAAAATACCTTCTAAAGCCTTAGATTCCAACTTAGATAAACGAACTCCTTTAATGAGAAAGAAACACTTACATCCGAATACCCGAAAGTATGAGATGTTTGGCTTGTTACCGGTAAGTATTTCATACGGAGTCTTGTCCAAGATCTTGTGGAGGTATAAACAGTTGGATGAATGACAAGCAGTAGAGATTGCTTTAGCCCAGAAGTTATATGGAGATTTAAATTCGGCTAACATTGATCTTGCCATGTCCATTAGAGTTCGATTCTTCCTCTCGGCTACACCATTTTGTTGAGGGGTGTACACAGCGGAATATTGATGTCTTATCCCCTCTTCACTTAGGAACTCATTTAAGGTGTAGTTCTTGAACTCCGAGCCGTTATCACTCCTTATAGCTAGAATGGGGACGTTGTGTTGACGTTGAACCTCGTTGGCGAAGTCGATGACAGTTTGTTGAGTTTCACTCTTCAACTTGAAGAAATAAACCCAAGTGTCTCTTGAGTAATCATCAACAATCACTAGACAATACTTCTTTCCACCGAGGCTTGCATGAGATGGAGGTCCGAAGAGGTCCACATGAAGGAGCTCCAAAATCCTTTTTGAAGAGATAATGGTTTTCCTTCGATAAGGTGAGTCATGCATTTTCCCTTCAACACACGCCCTGCAAACACGATATTTGGCAAAAGAGACATTTTCTTTTAGTCCAAGAATGTGGCCACCCTTGTGGAGACTTTACAAAGTTCTCATATTGACGTGGGCTAGTCGGCGATGCCATAGCCAACCCGTGTCAGCCTTTCCGAAAAGACACATCGGGCCTGTAGTGGTTTTCCCTGAAAAGTCCACCATGTACAGGTCGTTTTCGACATATCCCAAGAAAGCGACATTTAGAGACTTGCTCCACAAGAGTACCACCAAATCAACATCAATATAAACTGCAAAGCCCATCTTACCAAGGGCACGAACTGAATGTAAGTTGTACCCGAGGGTCTCAACAAGCATGACGTCCACGAGAGAGATATCGTGAGCCACCACAACTTTGCCGAGACCTAATACCTCAGATTTTGACTTGTCACCATAGGAGACGGTTATGTGATCAAGGTTTGGCCGCATCTCCATGATGATCTCCTTGCTTCTGGTCATATGACTCGCGCAACCGCTATCGAGTACTCATTTAGAACCACCGGAAGCATAGGCCTGCAAGATAATTACTTCTTGGTTTTAGGTACCCATTTTTCAATGGGTCCTCTCATGTTAGTAACAAGGGTCTTGGGAACCCAAATAGACCAAGGAATGTAACAATCATAAGGGACTACATAACTAGCATAAACATCACCATAATAATCACAATATAGTTCAAATTTAGGATTGTTGATCCCTGCAAAACCATCATAATTAGTCTTGTCATTGGTAATGTTGCTAGTCTTCGATTGAGCAGTCTTGCTCTTTTTCTTATTTTTCTTGCTCTTTATCTTGGGTATGTAACCAAGACCTTCTTTACTATTGTTTTTTCCTTTGCCTGCTTAGTATCTCATCAATAACTCCTTTGCCTTTGTGTTGAGAACTTCTTGCAAGGTCTTCTTTTTAAAAGGATGAAGTGGAGGTACTTGGCACATCATACCGTTTCAATTGAGTTTGGAGCTGGTCATGAGACTCATTTAGAGTAGAATGATCACTCTTCAATGCCTTGTGAGCACTTTCAAGATTATCAAACTTCTCCAAAAGTCTAGCATGAACAACCCCAAAGTCAATATTTTCTTTCTTTAGTTTCTTTACCTTGGCAAGAGCATGGTCACGTTCTTTAATGAGCTGAGCTACAGCTTCTTCTTGTGACTCCTCAAGGGATTCGAGTCTTTCTTCCAAAGATACTCGAGCTTCCTCTTCCTCTTCCAAGGCATTCTTCAAAGAAGCTATCTCGAAGGCATCTTCTCTTTCAATTATGCCCTTTTCTTCAAGGAGATCTTCGTCTTGAGCAAGTTGACTCATAAGAGCATCAAAATGGAGTTTGTGCTCACCTTGTAGGTTAGTGAAAAAAGTATCCAAGGCAATAACTTCTTCTTTCATTTCAATACTGTCATGATCATCCATATCCAAAATTATGTTAGTCTTAGGAAATGAAGAGCTAGAAGTTGATACCTCGGACCCTCTTGCCATTAGACAAGTGGCATTGTTGTTGATGGCGTTCTCGTTCGGCGAGTCGAAGATAGAGGAGGGAGTCTATGTGGTGGCTATAGCAGCCACCTCGTGGGAACTATCATCATCCTCTTCATCTTCACTTGCGGAGGAGTATTCCTCTTGAGCTACATGGACAATCTTGGGTTGCTTCTTGAAAGGGCCATTCTTCTTAATAAACGGCTTCTTCTTAGGAGCTTTAGATTTCTCTTTAAGAATGAGCCTGCCACCATTGTCTTCTCTATTTTGATATGGACACTCGGCTACAAAGTGCATTCTATCTCCACAGTTGAAGCAAGTTCTCAATCTTGGGCCACTTTCTCTTCTTCCATTTGACCCGTTCTTGCGCTCAAGTTCAGACTTGGCTTTGGCAGGGTCCTTCCAAAAGTTCCTTGCATAGAATGCCATGTACTCACCATGGGCACGTTTGACCTCATCGGGGCAGTCCATGGATACCCCCTCAAAAGCTCCTTCATCTTCCTCTTGCTCAACAACATTGGCTTTGACAGCCACATTGACACCCTTTTGTATTCCAATGGCCCGAGCACGGACATCTTCAGCATTCTTTGCCGCCACTTTGAATGACGCCATTTCTTGCATGACTTCGTTGGATGTCATTTGATGATAGTTGTGTCTACCTTGCAGGCTCTTCAAATCCGTTGGCTCGAAAGCCATTAAGGCACTCACATATTTTCTTTTATTCCATGCATCATCAATGTGAGTGGCCCCATGCTTCCAAAATGTTGTTGCGATGCCCTTGAGTCTTCTATACATGTCCTCATGGTTTTCACCACCCAACATGTAGAATCCCTCAGCTTCATTACTAAGGGCATCATACCTGTTTCTTCTCATGCTTTCATTTCCAATGAAGAGATCCGTAAGAACATCCCAAGCCTCTTTAGCTATGCTGAGATGTTCGATGTGTGGCATGTCCTTGGGACCCACACCCAGCTGTATCATGTGGAGAGCAGTGGCATTCAACTGGCTATCCACAACTTCTCTTCTCGTTAGATTGGTTTGATCTCCAATATGAAGACCCTCTTCAATAATCCTCCACAATTCAATAGAGGAGCTGCAAACATGAGATTTCATTAGGAATTGCCATTGATTAAAAGAGGATGCAGTGAGCTTGGGTGGATCACCCCTATTGTTTATATGAGGATGAGGGATAGGTGGGTCGGGGGAATATACGTGGCGAACCTCACTATATTCCTCCTTACCACTTCCCTTCTTGGAGGTGGAACCATTATGTTTTTCACCTTCCACATCATCATCCTTGGATCCGGTGTTACCCTTTTCCTTAGATGATGGTGTGGCAGCCTCAGAGGAGGATGGAGATGGGGCTATGGATGATGTAAGGCAAGCAATCATTTGATTCATCTCCTCCATCTTGGCCTCAAAGGATTTCAACGAGGTTGTTTCGAACGACTTGAGATCATCCATTGTGACCTTATCCACAACCTCATTTCCATCATCCTTGGTACCCATACTACTCCTAGGCGGTTAAGCCCGAATTAAGAGCCGGGGCTCTGATGCCAATTGAAATGGATCGTATGGGCACCTAGAGGGGGGGTGAATAGGTTCTACACCAATTTTTAATTCTTTTTCAATTTTAGGCTTAGCACAAAGGGTAAAATCTCTAGATAAACTATTGGGTGGAATTTCCCTATATGCAAACCTATCTACTAGCGAGTAAAGAGCGAGTGGAAGAGGAACGAGTAAACCAAAGTGAAGCACGCGGAGACATAGGATTTGTTTGACCCTAGTTCCTTCCTTGTTAAGGGAAGTACATCTGCGTTGGAGGGGTGGGCGGTACTAAGACCACCATGCCACAAAAGGCCTCACCCTGTTCTTCGATGGATCTCACCACAAAAGGCTTGATCCACCTTCCACTATAGGTACCCTTCGAGGCGGGCACCGGCACCTTTACACAACTAGCGGGGCAACAACTCCACAACAACTTGGAGGCTCCCGAAATGACAACAAGCTGCCACAAGAACAAAGTTGTCAAATACAATAAACAAGATCTAGGTATTAACAAGAATACTAGATCAGGGATTTCTCCAAGTGAATGGAGAGGAGTTGAAGCGCTTGATTCTTGATGATGATGAACTTCTCCTCCTTCAATTCCACAAATGATCAAGACCTTCGAGTGGTTGAAGTGGGAGATCGAGAATGAAAGCTCTTGCACAATGTCTGGTCAATTTCGAATGAATCAAGAGTTCTGGACGTTGGGGAAGAAGGGGTATTTATACCCCCTTCAAAAACCAGCCGTTGCACACTTTGGGGGGCGGATTATCCAGCCCAAGTGAGGGCCGGATTATCCGGCCTGGGGAAACCACTGCCCCAGACACGGAATATCTGGCAGAAAGTCCGACCCCTATCAGAGCGTCGTGCCGAGCTTGCCCTTGATCAACTTCTGGGGGCTGGATTATCCGGCCATATGCGAGGGCCGGATTATCCGGCCTGGGGAGGAAAAACCGCCCCAGTTCGGATTTTCCGGTAGAAAATCCGACCGGATACCGAGCGACGCGCCTTGGCCCCTTTTGCTCGAAAACTGGTGGCCGGATTATCCGGCCCGTGCGACACCCGGATTATCCAGCCCGGGGAGGAAAAACCGCCCAGTTCGGATTTTCCAAGAGAAAATCCGACCGGGTACCGTGCGACGCGCCTTGGCTTCCTTGAGAGATGAGGTGGGCCGGATTATCCGGCCCTTGGTGGGGCGGATTATCTGCCCCCCCTCAAAACTTCCTGCACACTTAGCGCACATGAATAGTCTCCATAGTATTGTTATCTAACACGCAAAACATAGGAAAACATGAAATGTTCTTTCACCCGGTGCTTTCGTGTCACCTATGAAGATTTGGTTGAGGTCATGGGCTATTCTGACAAGCCAGGTGGTTTTCGGATTCATAGTGAGAAGATCAAGCCTGCTAACTCTCTTGCTTTCTGCTATCCCAAGGATTCTGAGTATGCTCCTCCATGCATCTCTGGCATGTAATTTTACTACCACACTTTGGCCAGCATCTTCCGTTAGTCGCTTGTTCCCCGGGTTGGAGATACTACAAACTACCGTGGGTACTTTGCCAATCTCCTATATTATTGTCACCCTGACAGGTTGAGGAAGATTGATGGCTATGACTTTGTGTACTTTGAGCTGCGGCTAGCTGATTTGGACAGGATGACCCCCACTTTCTGTGTGTATGTACAAAAGCTGCTCAACAAGGTTGTGCCTCCTGGTGTGATGGCTGGTGAGCATGTGGAACAAGAGCAGCTTACCCTTTCTCTTCGTGGTGTGTCTCCTGAGGTCCTGTCGATGAAGCCTCCCGAGCAGCGCACCAAGGCTGCTCATGATCCTCAGCCACACTTTGCTACTCGGTCTGGTTCTCGTCGTCCTGTTGGAGAGTCCTCCTCCTCACGTCCCAGGCACAAGGGTGGTCCTTCCACTTTCTTCAAGCGAGTATTTCAGATGTGTCGCTCGTCCTATGTGTGAGCCACAAGGCTCTTGAGATGAGCCAAGAGACTCGGTGCCGGCACAATGAATTTCTCATGACCCAGCATGTCACTCCTCCACCGGATGGTCCCGAGATGACTCCAGTTCCTTATGTCAACTATGAGATGCTGCCCCTTGATGATGATATGCTCTTCGGCTACTTCCCCAGTCAGTTTCCTCATGGTGGCCCTAGTGGTTCCTCTGCTGCTCGTCGTGGTTCTGATGATGATGAATAAGAGGAGATCCATGAAGACGAAGATGCGTCCGTTCACCCACCGCCGCCTCCTACGTTCTTCTAGTTGGGTTCCGTTAGCATCACTCTACTCCTCTTCCTTTTTGGTGTTTCAACGCTAATGAGGGAGAAGAGTAGAGTTCATTTAGGTATCTACGGGTTCCTTGCCGGGGGTTTTCGGGGTTCTCCCTTTGCACAATGCCCTTTGCTTTATCTTTGCTTCTTATGGCATTGTGCTTACCATTTGCTTTCGTGTTGGAACTATTTGCTTTACTTTCGTATGTTGGACAAGTGTGTGCTATGTGTGTGAACCATGGATATGTCTATTGTGCTATGACTATGTGTACTTCTATTATTTGTCTAGCCTTGCATAGATATCCATGATCTATATCTTGTCATATTATGCTAGCTTCCATAAAGACATGCGGGAAGCTCTCCATACATTATTTAGGTGCACCTTGCATTCAAACGCAAATTCAACCAAGTGCATACTTTATGGGGGAGCTTACATATGTCTCTATGGAATTCCTTGGTTTATAGCTCTCTATTAGATCCTTGTGAACTCTAGCTCGGTTTGTAATCGCCGACCAAAAAGGGGGAGATTGAAAGGGTAGTTTACCCTATACTGTTTTTGGTTGACAATGACACCGTAGTTAGAGCGGACTAATGCTACCTACTAGTGTCTTAAACAGGTTTTAGTCCGCCAGTATGTTGGAAGATCATGGAAGACCCCTAATACGTTGCTAACGTATCTATAATTTTTGATGTTACATGCTTGTTTTATATCTACTTTCTTATATTTTGTCCACACTTTGGAGTATTTTTATACACTTTCTTGGACCAACCTATTAACAAGATGCCACAGTGCCAGTTGCCTGTTTTCTACTGTTTTTGGTGCCAGGAAAGTCAGAAAATGAATATTCTCGGAATTGGACGGGACAAAAGCCAAAGTCGATATTTTATCGGGAGACACATGGAGTCCGAAGGAGAGACGAAGGGGGCCATAGGGCAGCCACACCACCCCTTGGCGCGGGCAGCCCTAGGCCATGCCAGGGCATGGTGTAGGCCCCCTGGCCAGCAACGACCTTGCCCCTTCGCCTATAAGAAGCCCCCAGGACGAAAACCCTAAATTGAACAACCTTTAGCCATGAAAAGTTCCATAGCACCGCCGCCACCGAAGGGGAGATTCGGGGGATAGAAAGTCTCTGTTTCGGCACCCTGTCGGGACGGGGAAGTGCCCCTGGAGCCATCTCCATCAACTCCACCACCATCTCCATCGCCGTTGCTGATTCCCATGATGAGGAGGGAGTAGTTCTCTCTCGAGGCTAAGGGTTCTACCGATAGCTATGTGTTCATCTCTATCTCTCTATGCATGATCATATTGTGATCATGAGCTTTGTAATCAAGTAGATCTACTTTGCTACTCAAGTGCTCTAATAGATCTCTACTATCCCCACGTGTGTGAAAGTGACAGCGTGCACACCATGGTGGCACTTAGGCTAGAGATTACAAATACTTGTTATGAGTTATATCTGGAGTTGGATGTTTCTATAAAATTGTGGTGTTTGTTGGAACCATCTAGAGCTCAAGGTGACAGTGTGGGGTTATCTAGATGGGGAAAGCGGACTTTGAGGTGTGTTGTTATAGCCCTACCATGGATTAGAGTGTCCAACCGGAGAGTAGGTAAGAGTAGTATCATAAAGAGAAGATATTTATATGAGAGTGTTCACTAGCAAAAGTATGATCCCTAGGCCTTGTTTCTAAACATTGAAACACCATTTGCAACTAGATCTGTTACATGTTTGCTTGCTTCCATCTTTATTTCAGATTGCCTTTAGTCTCTTCCTATCCGTCAAGCTCTTTTCTGGCACCGTTACTGATACATTGCAAATGTATCTATAATTTTTGGTGTTCCATGCTTGGTTTTATCTACTTTCTTGTGTTTTTTCCACACTTTGGAGTACTTTTCATATGATTTCTTGGACTAACCTATTAACAAGAGCCATAGTGCCAGTTGCCTGTTTTCTGCTGTTTTTGGTTCTAGGAAAGTCAGAAAATGAATATTCTCGGAATTGGACGGGACAAAAGCCAAAGTTCCTATTTTATCGGAAAACTCACGGAGCCAGAATACGAGACGGAGGAGGGCCAGGGCCTAGCAACACCATATGGTGGCGTGGGCTAGCCTTGGCCGCGCCACCAGGTGGTGTGGGCCCCCTGGCCGGCCACCGACCTCGCCTCTTCGACTATAAGAAGCCTCTCGATGCGAAAACCCTAAATGGTCAAGCCTCTAGCCACGAAAAGTTCCGCAGCGCTGCCGCCATCGAAGGGGAGATTCGGGGGACAGAAAGTCTCTGTTCCGGCACCCTGCCGGGATGGGGAAGTGCCCCCAGAGCCATCTCCATCGATCTCCACCGCCATCTCCATCACCATTGCTGATTCCCATGATGCGGAGGGAGTAGTTCTCTCTCGAGGCTAAGGGTTCTACCGGTAGCTATGTGTTCATGTCTCTCTATGCATGATCTTATTGAGATCATGAGCTTGTAATCTATAGATCTACCTTGCTACTCAAGTGCTTTAATAGATCTCTGATCTCCCCATGTGTGTGAAAGTGATAGCGTGCACACCATGGTGGCACTTAGGCTAGAGATTACAAATACTTGTTATGAGTTATATCTGGAGTTGGATGTTTCTATGAAATTGTGGAGTTTGTTGGAACCATCTAGTGCTCAAGGTGATAGTGTGGGGTTTTCTAGATGGGAAAGGCTTACTTTGAGGTGTGCTGTTATAACCCTACCATCGATTAGAGTGTTCAACCGGAGAGTAGTTAAGAGTAGTATCATAAAGAGAAGATGTTTATATGAGAGTGTTCAGTAGTGAAAGTATGATCCCTAGGCCTTGTTTCAAAGCATTGGTACACCATTTGCTACTAGATCTATTACATGTTTGCTTGCTTCCATGTTTATTTCAGTTTGCTTTTAGTCTCTTCCACGCCATCAAGCTATCTTCTATCACCGTTACCACTTATAATTATCCACACCACTTGTATTTCACTATCTATTCGCCGAACTACTGCACCTATACACCTGAAAAGTGTATTACGTGTGTTGTGGACACAAGAGACTTCTTGCATCTTGATTGTAGGGTTGTTTGAGAGGGATACCTTTGACCACTTCCTCCCTGAGTTTGATAAACCTTTGGTGATCCACTTAAGGAAAAACTTGCTGTTGTTCTACAAACCTTTACACTTGGAGGCCCAACAACTGTCTACCAGAATAGAAGTGCGTAGACATCAAGCTATTTTCTAGCGCCGTTGCCGGGGAGGTAAGGTAAAAGGTACTCACATCCTCGGTGTGAGTGCTCGAAGTTATTTCCTTTAGATTCTGCAATTTTGTCTTTTTGTTTCTTGTTTTCACTAGTTAGGCTCAATGTAAAACAACAAAAACATTAGAGAGCTTTATAGTATTTATCTTGAGTTAGGACATGAAGTGTTTGAAGATAAAATTAAAAAACCTATGGAACATTATATGCATGCTAATAGCAATGTTGTTAGTATGAATTCTTTGGACACTATTATTGCTAATGCTATGGAAAAGTCTAAGCATGGGGAATCTACTTTTTATGAAAATGATCTTTTTAGTTCCCCAGCTTTGGAAGATAGCTATTCTATTGCTTATGATGATACAAAACCTCCAATATATGATGATTGCAATGATGATTATGATATTTTTAGTCCACCTACTATTGAGGATGAAATTAATTATGATTACAATATGCCTCCTATATTTGATGATTATGGTGATGAAAATAATAATGATAGCTATTTTGTTGAATTTGCTCCCACTACAATCAATAAGAATGACTATGTTTATGTAGGGAGTATTAATTCTTTTATGCATGTGGATCATGATAAGAATGTTTCTAGTGATAGATATATTATTACTTTTATCCATGATGCTACTGAAAGTTATTATGAGAGAGGGAAATATGGTTTTATGTGTCTCAACAATATTAAGTTTCCCCTCTTTATGTGGAAATTTTTGAAGTTGCACTTGTTTTGCTTTCCTATGCTTGTTGCATTGTGCTTTCACGACTTGTTTCTTTACAAGATTTCTATGCATAGGAAGTGGGATAGACTTAAATATGCTTTGAATTTGCTTATTGATGCTCTCTTTCATTTCAATTCATATTTCTTATGTGAGCATCTTATCAAACTATCATGCCTAACTTAAAGGCGTTAAAGAAAAGTACTTATTGGGAGATAACCCAAAAGTTTTAGATGAGTCTTGGAAGTTATTACCTCTGTAATAACCTCTCCTTATCCTTTTTATTTGCTTTTTGTGCCAAGAGTAACCTCTAATGAGAGAGAAGTAATGATTGGGAAAGTTGCTGTCCCGGAACAGATTTCTGTGCTTCACCGTAAAAATTCGTGTAAAATCTCTGTACGTATTTTTGAGGCATGAATTTTTGTGCTTCTGTCCCAGGTTGTTATATAACTTTCTTTAGTTCAGCACGTTTTTATTTGAGCAACAGAAGGTATTCGAAAAAATTCGTCTTTACCTGCTGGTCTGTTTTGACAGATTTCTACCATTTTCTGCATTTGCTTCTTGTTGGTTCCTTTTTGAGTTCTTTTGGGGAATTGAGCTTTTTGAGGGAAGTACTACAGTAGCTAGTGTTCTAATGGAAGTTTATTTGGTGTTATAACTGAACCTTAAGACTTATTTATCTTGAGTGCACTAATGTTGCTAATAAAGATTGTGTAAAGTTTTGTATGAAGGAAAAATTTCAGGTGTATGAAAAGAATGAGCAATGAGATGAAGGATGGACTAAAGCTCAAGCTTGGGGATGCCATGCGTGTCAACCCAAGAAATATCCAAGAAGTACAAGCATCAAAGCTTGTGTAGGCCTAAGGCATCCCCTTATTCATAATAATAATCCCAGGTTTCTTCCAAACGCTTCATTTTTATTGTTTCATGCACAGTTGTGTTGTTCTTGGAGCGTCTTCTTTTTCGTTTTCGTTTTGGTTTTTCATTTGCTTTTGTTTGCTTAGTTTTCTGAATAAATTGGTTGGACCCCCTCTTTCATACATTGGTTTTCAAATAGTTTGGTTTGGTTTGGAAAAGAGTAGGAAAGTTCATACTTATGTGGTAAAAAAAAGCTCATTTTTGACTGTGGCTTATGCTCTGTCATGCCATGCTTGATATTGTTTTGGCTTTATGTTTAGTATTCTTTGCTGTAGCATGACTTGTTATAAACAATTGAGATTTCTTAATGTGCCTTGGATGAATCATGCGTTGTTTTAGCATATTAAAGCATAGTATAGTGGTATTCTCCTTTGATGCTTTATTTGGGTTGACTTGGCACATGCTCACACCATGTTATGACTATCCAAAGTCACCATAGCCTTTATGATCCTTTAGTTTTCAACTTGTAGTATCACTTTATGCTTTGATCAATAATGTTTTGTCGCTCTGCATGATTATGGCCATTATTGCTCTCTTAGTTTGTCGCTCCCAGTCTTTTGCTAGCCTCCACAACCAAGTATGAGTTCCACTCATGCATCCAAATCCCTAAACCAAGTTATTCCAAAGAGTCCACCATACCTACCTACTAGCTTATGCTATTCCAAGTATATTCATGCTTTTGTTTACCTTCCAAATTAAACTTGTTATGAGAAAACTAGTGATTAAAGCTCTCACGAACTTGATGGCACACTTTACTTTTCTTGCCCTTAATAAATTTGGACCACTGTGTCGTCTATGTTGTATATGCTTGCACTTATTTGTTGGGAATTAGCAGAACCATTCTTTCATGGGGAACGCTTTCAACATTGCACTTGGTACTTGTACCTAGTTGATATCATGATCTTTTGTATATGGATGTCGTCGGTGTGAAATAAAAGGGGAGCTTGTAAGTCCATGGAGTTATGTATATGTGTTAGAGAAACGCCTGGGCCGCTGGTCTAATCCATGCTGACATGGTGGAAACCTGCAGCGTAACCATAATGAGCTGTCTATGAAGCATTCTTCTTATAAAAAAAGAGTCCTATATTGAGAAAAAAGAGAAAAGAGAAAAAAAAAGAGATTATGAAAAGAGGAAAGAGAGAAAAAAGCACCATATTGCCATGGTAAATAAGAAGATTGATGAGATGCTCGTTGTCTGCTTGCCTTGTCATTTTTATATGGGGTTTCTTCCGTATCATCGGGCAAGGGGTACCCCGTTGGAGGTTCTCTATGATACACATGTACTTACAATGACAAGAACTTACCGGTGACTAAACTTGAGTAGCAAGAGGAGCGACCCTCGTATACAAGGGACATGAGATTTCTAACTTATACTTCGTCAAGCATGTACACCATAATTTGTTCACTTTAACCTTAATCACTTCAAGATGCTTATGATAGGGGCAATGAGAGTTGAAAGCTACAAGTACCATAATTTTTGGAAGCTCTTTATGAGACTTGAATCCCTACTTTCTTTTATAAAAGGCCTATCTTCGACCATTATATTGAGTATCCACTTTCTATCTTTATGCACCTACTTTGAGAGCATAGTGGCCATTCTTAGTTCTATGTGCATTGTCCCAAGACTAGTTGATTGATGCATAACTTGATATTTCTTGTTTTAAACTATTGTATCTAGTCACTCTTATGAACTTTGAAGGTGTCCTATGCAATTTATATTTGCTACTCTATTGAGGGACAAGATGAATACTATTATGCTATGTTTTCTTTATGTGAAACAAACAAACGTCTTGCAAAACATTGTTATTCATGAATCTTTTGTTTGTGCCTTTTCATGTTGCATCATAGTTTATTTGTCTTATTGCTAGAACTTTGTCTTTCATGTTATGATTGAAGTACTATGATCCCAGCTTTGAATGTTCTACAAATACTTTGATCAAGTCTTTGATGGTGCATGTCACCTCAAAAATTATTCTTTCTTTTTATCACTTACCTACTCGAGGACGAGAAGGAGTTAAGCTTGGGGATGTTGATACATTGCAAATGTATCTATAATTTTTGGTGTTCCATGCTTGGTTTTATCTACTTTCTTGTGTTTTTTCCACACTTTGGAGTACTTTTCATATGATTTCTTGGACTAACCTATTAACAAGAGCCATAGTGCCAGTTGCCTGTTTTCTGCTGTTTTTGGTTCTAGGAAAGTCAGAAAATGAATATTCTCGGAATTGGACGGGACAAAAGCCAAAGTTCCTATTTTATCGGAAAACTCACGGAGCCAGAATACGAGACGGAGGAGGGCCAGGGCCTAGCAACACCATATGGTGGCGTGGGCTAGCCTTGGCCGCGCCACCAGGTGGTGTGGGCCCCCTGGCCGGCCACCGACCTCGCCTCTTCGACTATAAGAAGCCTCTCGATGCGAAAACCCTAAATGGTCAAGCCTCTAGCCACGAAAAGTTCCGCAGCGCCGCCGCCATCGAAGGGGAGATTCGGGGGACAGAAAGTCTCTGTTCCGGCACCCTGCCGGGATGGGGAAGTGCCCCCAGAGCCATCTCCATCGATCTCCACCGCCATCTCCATCACCATTGCTGATTCCCATGATGCGGAGGGAGTAGTTCTCTCTCGAGGCTAAGGGTTCTACCGGTAGCTATGTGTTCATGTCTCTCTATGCATGATCTTATTGAGATCATGAGCTTGTAATCTATAGATCTACCTTGCTACTCAAGTGCTTTAATAGATCTCTGATCTCCCCATGTGTGTGAAAGTGATAGCGTGCACACCATGGTGGCACTTAGGCTAGAGATTACAAATACTTGTTATGAGTTATATCTGGAGTTGGATGTTTCTATGAAATTTTGGAGTTTGTTGGAACCATCTAGTGCTCAAGGTGATAGTGTGGGGTTTTCTAGATGGGAAAGGCTTACTTTGAGGTGTGCTGTTATAACCCTACCATCGATTAGAGTGTTCAACCGGAGAGTAGTTAAGAGTAGTATCATAAAGAGAAGATGTTTATATGAGAGTGTTCAGTAGTGAAAGTATGATCCCTAGGCCTTGTTTCAAAGCATTGGTACACCATTTGCTACTAGATCTATTACATGTTTGCTTGCTTCCATGTTTATTTCAGTTTGCTTTTAGTCTCTTCCACGCCATCAAGCTATCTTCTATCACCGTTACCACTTATAATTATCCATACCACTTGTATTTCACTATCTCTTCGCCGAACTAGTGCACCTATACACCTGACAAGTGTATTAGGTGTGTTGGGGACACAAGAGACTTCTTGTATCTTGATTGCAGGGTTGTTTGAGAGGGATACCTTTGACCACTTCCTCCCCGAGTTCGATAAACCTTGGGTGATGCACTTAATGGAAAACTTGCTGCTGTTCTACAAACCTCTGCACTTGGAGGCCCAACAACTGTCTACAAGAATAGAAGTGCGTAGACATCAGTTGCCACTTATAATTATCCATACCACTTGTATTTCACTATCTCTTCGCCGAACTAGTGCACCTATACACCTGACAAGTGTATTGGGTGTGTTGGGTACACAAGAGCTTTCTTGTATCTTGATTGTAGGGTTGCTTGAGAGGGATACCTTTGACCACTTCCTCCCCGAGTTCGATAAACCTTGGGTAATCCACTTAAGGGAAACTTGCTGTTGTTCTACAAACCTCAGCACTTGGAGGCCTAGCAATTATCTACAAGAATAGAAGTGCGTAGACATCAAGCTATTTTCTGGCGCCATTGCCGGGGAGGTAAGGTAAAAGGTACTCACATCCTCCAGTGTGAGTGCTCGAAGTTATTTCCTTTAGATTCTGCAATTTTGTCTTTTTGTTTCTTGTTTTCACTAGTTAGGCTTAATGGAAAACAACAACAAAATTAGAGAGCTTTATAGTATTTATCTTAAGTTAGGACATGAAATGTTTTAAGAGAAAATTAAAAAACCAATGGAACTTTATTTGCATGCTAATAGCAATGTTATTAGTATGAATTCTTTGAACACCATTATTGCTAATGCTATGGAAAAGTCTAAGCTTGGGGAAGCTGGTTTTGATGAGCATGATATTTTTAGTCCCCCAAGCACGGAGGAGAAAATTTACTTTGATGATATTATACCTCCAATATATGATGATTACAATGATGAATATGATATTTTCGGTCTACCTACTATTGAGGAGGAAATTAATTATGACTACAATATGCCTCCTATATTTGATGACTATGGTGATGAGAATAATAATGATAGTTATTTTGTTGAATTTGCTCCCACTACAATTAATAAGAATGACTATGTTTATGTGGAGAGTATTAATTATTTTATGCATGTGGCTCATGATAAGAATGTTTTATGTGATAGTTATATTTTTAATTTTATTCATGATGCTACTGAAAGTTATTATGAGAGAGGGAAACATGGTCTTATGTATCTCAACAATATTAAATTTCCCCTCTTTATGTTGAAAGTCTTGAAGTTGCACTTGTTTTGCTTTCCTATGGTTGTTGCTTTGTGCTTTCATGAATTGTTTCTTTACAAGATTCCTATACATAGGAAGTGGGTTACACTTAAATGTGTTTTGAATTTGCTTCTTGATGCTCTCTTTTACTTCAATTCATATTTCTTATGTGAGCATCTTCTCAAACTATCATGCCTAACTTAAAGGCCTTAAAGAAAAGTACTTATTGGGAGATAACCCAAAAGTTTTTGTCGAGTCTTGGAAGTTATTGCTTCAGTAATAACCTCTCCTTATCCTTTTTATTTGCTTTTTATGCCAAGAGTAACCTCTAATGAGAGAGAAGTAATGCTTGGGAAAGTTGCTGTCCCGAAACAGATTTTTGTGCTTCGCTGTAAAAATTCGTGTAAAATATCTGTATGTTGGTTTGAGTTGTAATTTTTTGTGCTTCTGCCCCAGGTTGTTATCCAACTTTCTTTAGTTCAACACTTTGGAGCAACAGAAGGTCTTCGAAAAAATCGGTTTCTATCTGCTGGTCTGTTTTGACAGATTTCTGCCAGTATTTAAATTTACTTCTTGTTGATTCCTTTTTGGGTTCTCTTTGGGGAATTGAGCTTTTTGAGGGAAGTGCTACAGTAGCTTGTGTTTTAATGGAAGTTTTACTTGTGTTGGAACTGATCCCAAAGACTTATTATCTTGAGTACACTAATGTTGCTAATGAAGATTATGTGAAGTTTTGTATGAAGGAAAAATTTCAGGTGTTAAGGAAAGAATGATGTAATGAGATGAAGAATGGACTAACGCTCAAGCTTGGGGATGCCACTTGTGTCACACCAAGAAATATCCAAGAAGTTCAAGCGTCAAAGCTTGGGGATGCCCAAGGCATCCCCTTCTTCATCAATAGTAATCTCAGGTTTCTTCCAAACACTTCATTTTTTCATGCACAGTTGTGTTGTTCTTGGAGCGTCTTCATTTTTGTTTTTAGTTTCCGTTTGCTTGGTTTTCTTAGTTTTCTTGAATAAATTGGTTGGACTCCCTCTTTCATACATTAGTTTTCAAATAGGTTGGTTTGGATTGAAAAAGAGTAGGAAAAGTTCATACTTAAGTGGTAAGAGGAGCTTGTTTTTGACTGTGACCTATGCTTTGTCATGTCATGCTTGATATTGTTTTGGCTTTATGCTTAGTGATTTTTCTGTAGCATGACATGTTATAAACAATTGAGATTGCTTAATGTGCTTTGAAAGAATCATGTGTTGTTTTAGCATATTAAAGCATAGTATTGTGGTATTCTCATTTGATGTTTTATTTGGGTTGACTTGGAGCATGCTCACACCATGTTATAACTATCCCAAGTCACCATAGCCTTTATGATCCTTTAGTTTTCGACTTGTAATATCACTTTATGCTTTAATTAATGATGTTTTGTCGCTTTGCATGATTATGGACATTATTGCTCTCTTAGTTGGTGGCTCCCAGTCTTTTGCTAGCCTCCATAACCAAGTATGAGTTCCACTCATGCATCCAACTCCAAATAAAACCAAGTTATTCCAAAGAGTCCACCATACCTACCTATTAGCATTTGCTATTCCAAGTATATTCATGTTTTATCTACCTTCCGAATTAAAACTGTTATGTCAAAATTAGTGATTAAAGCTCTCACGAACTTGATGGCACACTTTACTTTTCTTGCCCCTAATAAACTTGAACCATTGTGTCGTATATGTTGTATATGCTTGCACTTATACGTTGGGATTAGCAGAACCATGATGCCATGGGGAACGCTTTCAACATTGCACTTGTACATTGTACCCAGTTGATATCATGCTCTTTTGTGTATGGATGTCGTCGGTGTGAAATGAAAGGGGAGCTTGTAAGTCCATGGAGTTATGTATGTGTGTTAGAGAAATGCCTGGGCCGCTGGTTTAATCCATGCCTAATCATGGTGGAAACCTGCAGCGTAACCACAATGAGCAATCTATGAAGCATTCTTCTTATAAAAAAAGAGATAGAGATTGAAAAAAAGAGAAAAAAAGAGAAAAAAAGAGGAAAGAGAGAAAAAAACCATTTTACCATGGTAAATAAGAAGATTGCTAAGATGATTGTTGTCTGCTTGCCTTGTCATTTTGATATGGGGATTCTTCCGTATCATCGGGCCAGGGTTACCCCGTTGGCGGTTCTCTATGATACTCATGTACTTACTATGACAAGAACTTATCGGTAACTAAACTTGAGAAGCATGAGGAGCGGCCCTCGTATTCAAGGGACATGAGATTGCCAACTTATACTTTGTCAAGCATATACTCCATATTTTGTTCACTTTAACCTTAATCACTTCAAGATTCTTATGATAGGGGCAATGAGAGATAAAAGCTAATAAGTACCATAATTTTTGGAAGCTCTTTATGAGACTTGAATCCCTACTTCCTTCTATGAAGGCCTTTCTTCCACTTTTATATTGAGTCTGCACCTTCTATCCCTAGGCACCAATTAAGAGAGCATAGTTGTCATTCTTAGTTTAATGTGCATTGTCCCAAGACTTGTTGATTGATTCATAACTTTGATATTGCTTGTTCTTAAACTATTTGTATCTAGTCTCACTTATGAACTTTGAAGGTGTCCTATGCATTTATGTTTTGCTACTCCATGAGGGACAAGCTGAATGCCACTATGCTATGTTTTCTATATGTGAAACAAACAAACGTCTTTCAAATGCATTGTTATTCATGATCTTTGTTTGTACCTTTTCATGTTACAACATAGTTACTATGTCTTATTGTTAGAACTTCATCTTTCATGCTCATGTTTAGAGTACTTTGATCCCATCTTTCATGCTTTGCAAATACTTTGATCAAGATTATCATGGTGCATGTCACCTCAAAAATTATTCTTTGTTTTTATCACCTACCTACTCGAGGACGAGCAGTAGTTAAGCTTGGGGATGTTGATACGTTGCTAACGTATCTATAAGTTTTTATGTTCCATGCTTGTTTTATATCTACTTTCTTATATTTTGTCCACACTTTGGAGTATTTTTATACACTTTCTTGGACTAACCTATTAACAAGATGCCACAGTGCCAGCTGCATGTTTTCTGCTGTTTTTAAAGCCAAAGTCGATATTTTACCGGGAGACACATGGAGTCCGAAGGAGAGACGAAGGGGGGCCACAGGGCAGCCACACCACCCCTTGGCGCAGGCAGCCCTAGGCCACGCCAGGGCATGGTGTGGGCCCCCTGGACGGCCACCGACCTTGCCCCTTCGCCTATAAGAAGCCCCCGGGCCAAAAACCCTAAATCAAACAGCCTCCAGCCACGAAAAGTTCCGCAGTGCTGCCGCCACCGAAGGGGAGATTCGGGGGACATAAAGTCTCTATTCCGGCACCCTGCCGGGACGGGGAAGTACCCCCGGAGCCATCTCCATCGACTCCACCACCATCTCCATCGCCGTTGCTGATTCCCATAATGAGGAGGGAGTAGTTCTCTCTCGAGGCTAAGGGTTCTACCGATAGCTATGTGTTCATATCTCTCTCTCTCTCTATGCATGATCATATTGTGATTATGAGCTTTGTAATCAAGTAGATCTACTTTGCTACTCAAGTGCTTTAATAGATCTCTGCTCTCCCCATGTGTGTGAAAGTGACAGCGTGCACACCATGGTGGCACTTAGGCTAGAGATTACAAATACTTGTTGTGAGTTATATTTGGAGTTGGATGTTTCTATGAAATTGTGGTGTTTGTTGGAACCATCTAGAGCTCAAGGTGACAGTGCGGGGTTATCTAGATGGGGAAAGCGTACTTTGAGGTGTGCTGTTATAGCCCTACCATGATTAGAGTGTCCAACCGGAGAGTAGTTAAGAGTAGTATCATAAAGAGAAGATATTTATATGAGAGTGTTCACTAGCGAAAGTAGGATCCCTATGCCTTGTTTCTAAACATTGAAACACCGTTTGTAGCTAGATCTGTTACGTGTTTGCTTGCTTCCATCTTTATTTCAGATTGCCTTTAGTCTCTTCCTATCCGTCAAACTCTTTTCTGGCACCGTTACCACTTATAATTATCCATACCACTTGTATTTCACTATCTCTTCACCGAACTAGTGCACCTATACACCTGACAAGTGTATTGGGTGTGTTGGGGACACAAGAGACTTCTTGTATCTTGATTGCAGGGTTGCTTGAGAGGGATACCTTTGACCACTTCCTCCCTGAGTTCGATAAACCTTGGGTAATCCACTTAAGGGAAACTTGTTGTTGTTCTACAAACCTCTGCACTTGGAGGCCCAACAACTGTCTACAAGAATAGAAGTGCGTAGACATCAACCCCCCCCATTTCGATAATGAAGAGAAGTGCTGGAGTTTTGCCTTTTATATGTATCTTGAGTCTTTAGGAACACCGCACTATTAAGAGGGGTTATCTCGATGAGCTTGTTGGGGATGATTTTCTAAGCCTTGTACACATCCGATACACCCACTAGTTCCATCACCAAAGAGAGGAGAAAGAAATCTACGTTTGATAGCATCTCTGCCAGGTTCGGTTCTCAGGCCGGTTGAACCGGTCCCCAGACCAGGCGGCCCGGTACGAGCTTTGGAAAACCGAACCCAAACCGGGATTCTCGGTTTATTACACCGAGTCTATCCGGGCTCACGCACAGTGAGTATTCCGGTTTAGATTTCGGTTTTCCGGGCTATATTCCGGGTGGTCCGGTGTGTGGGCCGGTCCAACCGAACTTATAACCGGGTTTCGCACAAAGTGCTCCAAACGGCTAGATTTCTTCCTTGAGTATAAATACCTCTTCTTCCAGCTTGAGGAGGTTAGGCATTCAGTTCATATCTCATTCTTGGAGTTCTCTCTCTCCCCCCATTGTTGAAACACAATTTCTTGAGGATCTCCCATTCTACCCAACCAAACTCAAATCCCTTTTGTAGAAAGCAAGAGGAGGCCCCGATCTACGTTTCCACCAAGCCAAATTTCATTCCCCCTTGAGTTCATCGAGTTACCTTGTTACTCTTGGGTTTGTGGGAAACCCTAGGCGGCTAGGGTCGCCCAGTGGCATTCGGCTTGTGATTTGCTCCGTGGAAAGTTTGTGAGGGTTTGGGGACTACCTTAAAGTCTACCACGAGTAAGTGAGTTATTCCTTCGTGGGACAGGCTCAGAGAAGAAGGTGAGCCTTCGTGGCGTTGGGGAATCCTTCGTGGAACCTCACACCTCTCCAACGTGACGTAGCCCCCTTCCCAAAAGTGGTGAACACGGGAATACATCTTCTTCTCCGCGTGCTTTGGTTATTCCTTAACCACTCTCTTACTTGTGTTGTTTACTTTGTGATAGCCTTCGTGCTTGAAGTATCTTGTATCATCATCTAGGTTGCCTCACCTAGTTTGCATTTAGGCACACTTATATTCCGCAAAGCCTAAAACTTGCAAAAGATTATAAAGAATTTTGTAGAAACCTATTCACCCCCTCTAGGTAAACCATCTTATACTTTCAGAAGAAAAAAATGAAAATATCAGAACATACATGTGTATTAGCGCTTGTGTCTATCTACCATTCAGGAGAATGATATACTGAAAGGATAGTGGGTAAAATACCGTACCTAGCATCCTTCATCTCAGTATCGCTAATAACAACATTAGAGGTCTTGCCATTGTTCCCATGTTGCCACTTGTCAAAGCGATTAGGGAAGCTAGGAGCCCAATGATTAGGATCACTGATAACCCACAAGTATAGGGGATCATGTGTAGCCTTTTCGATAAGTAAGAGTGTCGAACCCAACGAGGAGCTAAAGGTAGGATAAATGTTCTCTCAAGTTCTATCAACCACTGATACAACTCTATGCACACTAAATGTTTGCATTATCTAGGATTTAAACTAGAGCAACAATACGAGTACTAGAGATAGCTTTGCATGATAATAATTAACAAGAAAGTAAACGTAGTTGCTGCAGCAATAAAATACACTAAACTAACTGAACCATGAGTGTGGAATAGTGGTGGTAATTGTGGTGGCTTTGTCCAAGTTTAAATAGCGAATAGATCGGGTTCATTGTCTTCGATGCAGTTTTCTATGTGGGAGAGGCTAAATATACATGCGCTTCACTACTCTGAATTACATGTACTATATGATTGGATTGTTAACAAACATCTGTAAGTACTAACAATGCATTAAGGTTTCCCCAACCATAGCCTTAAGTTTAATGGTCCTCTTACTCCCATATGTGCAACGTTCCGGTTCGCGTCCTCAGGTTTCTGTCACTCCGAGAAAACTCCCCCTTCCTTTTATACATACTACAAACCCTATGATGTTTAATCCATGCGCGCACAAATATAAATGGACACCAAAGGACTATACTATATCAACATACAACTCAAATGAACCAAAGACGTTCAACCATTCAATCTAAGAACAAAGAAACTACGCAAACATGACATAGATCATAGGATTATAAGGTATAGCATCAAACGTCATGTTTACATAGGACTATATAGAGGTGTGTGGGAGGATGAACCACTGCATACTAGGAGGATTAGGTGATGGAGATGGCGGAGAAAATGGTGAAGAGGGCGGTGGCGGCGCCGGAGGCGGCGAGGGGGACTCCTTCCCCGCCGCCTGTATCATGGGGGAGCACCGCCCCTTAGCCCCCTTCCTTCATGGATTCTTTGGAGCCCTCCCCCATAGAGATGGGATCCATGGGGGAGGCAAAAACGTGGCTTTAGCGTCTACAAATTCGTGGGTAGAGGTGTCTTGGGCAAAGTAGGTTTCCTCCCTTTATATAGCTTCTCGAATTCCCGTCACCCCATCTTGGGCTGCAGTAAATCGGGCCTAGCGGGCCCATATGGACTCGGAATCAGCTAAATTTTAAGTCCAGAACGTTTGTCGCGGAATTTCTAACAACTTTGTAGTCGAAGAATTTTCCGTTTGATTCCGTCTTCGACCTGAAACGTGATCATCTTCAAAAAGAGTTGTAAGACAGATTTCTGGAAAAATCCCAATTTGACTCCAACAAGGTTTCCACTTGTATTCTTGGTAATTCCTACACATCAAAGTGTCAAACAAGAACATTGTGCACTTTTGAAACTATTAGTAGGTTAGTCCAAATAAATCATAAACTTTATATAAAAGGAGTGTCAAAAGCATATTATTAGCATAAAACCATCAAAAATTATAGATACATTATGGACGTATCAACATCCCCAAGCTTAGTTTCTGCTCGTCCTCGAGTAGGTAAACGATAAAAACAATATAATTTTTGAGGTGACATGCAGACAACACAATCTTGATCATCATTATTGTAAAAACGTTGATAGTTGAGATCAAAGGTACTGTAAACATGAACATGAAAGATAGAGTTCTAACAATATAGCAACTATGTTGTAACATGAAAAGGTACAAACAAAAGATCATCAATAACAATGCATTGAAAGACGTTTGTTTGTTTCACATATATAAAACATAATAAGAGTGGTATTCAACTTGTCCCTCATGGTATAGCAAAACATAAATGCATAAGACACCTTCAAAGTTCATAAGGGTGACTAGATACAAATAGTTTAAGAACAAGCAATATCAAAGTTATGAATCAATCAACAAGTGTTGGGAAAATGCACATTAAACTAAGAATGGCGACTATGATCTCTCAATAGGTGCATAAAGATAGAAGATGGAGACTAAACATAAAAGTAAAAAAGGCCTTCATAGAAGGAAGCAGGGATTCAAGTCTCATAAAGAGCTTCCAAAAATTATGATACTTATTAGCTTTCAGCTCTCATTGACCCTATCATAAGCATCTTTAAGTGATTAAGGTTAAAGTGAAAAAACTATGGAGTATATGCTTGACAGAGTATAAGTTGGCAATCTCATGTCCCTTGAATACGAGGGCCACTCCTCATGCTACTCAAGTTTAGTTACCGGTAAGTTCTTGTCGTAGTAAGTACATGTGTATCATAGAGAACCGCCAACGGAGTACCCCTTGAACATGATACAGGAGCTATCCCATAATCAAAATGACAAGGCAAGCAGACAATGAGCATCTCAGTAATCTTCTTATTTACCATGGGAAAATGGTGCTTTTTTCTCTCTTTCCTCTTTTCTAATCTTTTTTTTCTTTTTCTCAATCTCTATCTCTTTTTTATAAGAAGAATGCTTCATAGATTGCTCACTATGGTGATGCTGCAAGTTTCCACCATGATTAGGCATGTCTTAGGCTAGCGACACATGCGTTTCTCTAACACACATACATAACTCCATGGGCTTACAAGCTCCCATTTCATTTCACACCGACGACATCCATAAAAAAAAGAAGCATGCTATCAACTGGGTACAATGTACAAGTGCAATGTTGAAAGGGTTCCCCATAACAGCATGGTGCTGCTAATACCAACGTATAAGTGCAAGCATATACAACATAGATGACACAATGGTTCAAGTTTATTAGGGGCAAGAAAAGTAAAATGTTCCATCAAGTTCGTGAGAGCTTTAATCACTTATTTTCACATAACAAGTTTAATTCAGAAGGTAGATAAAAACATGAATATACTTGGAATAGCAAATGCTAATAGGTAGGTATGGTGGACTCTTTGGAATAACTTGGTTTTATTTGGAGTTGGATGCAAGAGTGGAACTCATACTTGGTCTGGAGGCTAGAAAAAGACTAAGAGCGACCAACTAAGAGAGCAATAATGGCCATAGTCATACAAAGCGACAAAACATTATTAATTAAAGAATAAAGTGATATTACAAGACGAAAACTAAATGATCATAGAGGCTATGGTGACTTGGTATAGTCTTAACATGGTGTGAGCATGCGCCAAGTCAACCCAAATAAAGCATCAAAGGAGATACCGCAATATTATGCTTTTGAATGCTAAAACAAGGCATGATCCTTTCAAGGCACATTAAGCAATCTCAATTGTTTGGAACAAGTCATTCTACAGCAATAATCACTAAGCATAAAGTCAAAACGATATCAAACATGACATGATAAAGTCTAGGCCATAGTCTAAATAATCTCCTTTTGTACCACTTATAAGCATGAAGCTTCCTACTCTTTTCCAATCACCAATCAACTTATTTAAAACCACATATGATGCAGGGGTCCAACCATTTTTTAAAGAAAACCAAACAAAATAAAACTAAAAACAAAAACAAAGACGGTCCAAAAACAACGCAATTGTGCATGAAACAATAAAAATGAAGTGTTTGGAAGAAAACCTGAGATTTTTATTCATGAAGAAGGGGATGCCTTGGGAGAATATCATTTTGCGGCCCGAAAGTTGGGGTGGCCAGGCAACACGGTACCCAAGTTGATTTTTATCACCGCGATTTGGAAAGTTGGGGCGCCAATTGCTGAGAGGGGTCTTTCGAGTGAATGATGGCCAAACCCAATATTTTCAAATCGCGCCCGTTAAGTCAGGATATTCCGTTACACTAGTTCCTGATGTGCCTCTCCTTCGTCGGTCACTCTTCTTAGCCACCCTGCACGTGTCGTAGGGGCAAATCCATTACTGTACTTTCCTAACTCTTGACACTGAATCTTGCTACGGCGGCGGCGGTCCCTTTTCTTCCCTTCCCCGACCCTAAATCTGCCGGCGGCGGAGGACCTTTTTCTCCCTCCCCCGACACTGAATACGGCGGTGGTGGCCCAACATGTCTTGCAAGGCAAAGGTTGTAGCTATGTCGCACACTGAAAAGGGTCTGTTGGGGCCCAAGTCTGGGGCTCAACGCGTAGCAGCGGCGAGGTCTTCAGCCCCGGTTAGCAAGGAGGCCAGCAAGGATTCTGCTCCCAAGGTATCTACGAGCAGCGGGTTGAAGAGAAAAGCAAGGCCGGCAGCGGATTGTTCGGCTCCGGTGGGCGGATGCAGCACTCAGATCTCGAACAAAAAAACCTAGGAGAAGAACGAGAGGTGAATTTTTCTTATTTGTGCCTTATCTTGCAAGTAGATTAGTTATGGCATAATAGAATCGAATGAACTAAAATGTTCCCCTTTTTAATCAAATTAGGCACAACTTTGATACAAGGGACCTATATGAGTTCACAGTTCATGTTCGGCAGTACACTGCAAAACTTGATTTTGGTTGCGAGAGGGTTGTGTTCGGGCAAGATGTGCATCTGTTTGTGAATTGCAAAGAGGTTGTGTCTGTTTCACAGCTGGTAGATATGCTTGCCGCTAGAATTCCCTAGGGTTCTAGATAGAGGACAAAATTGGTGTGGCGTAACATGAATGATACCTATCAGCAAATTGAGCACTCCCATGAGCTTCAGATGGTTTGGGAGTGTTGTGCAGCTGATCGTAAGGTGAAAGTTGAAGCGATGATTGATGATATGTATGCAGATGTTGGAGATCATGCTGCCAGAGCTTCTGCTCCTAGAGAATAGGGATCAATAGATTCTGATATAGATAAGTTCAGTATACGCGTAGAGGTGGATTCATACATGGCAAAACTTGATGAGGGAGTTAATAAGCCAGTTTCGTCATGTACTGTGGAGATCACTGTCGATTCCAAAAACATAACTCTTGATGAAATGGGAGAGATGATCGGTAAGGAAATCAGTATTGGGCCTAAGCAGATGGCAAAAATCCGGTGGTGGCATCATAAGAAGCAGCAATTCATAGATGTTTTGGATACTGAAGATCTTATGCAGATTATGCGGCAAAAGAAGCGAACCAGGAAGGTGTTCTTCCTTGGTACCATTTCTGATGTTGTTGAACAGGTTATAGTGGATGTAGATGCCCCTGTAGTGGCTGAACAGAATGAGGTGGTCGACGTTGATGAGATCTGATGAGAGTTGCTACCCTGGGCTTGTCATATGGACCGCGGGGTTCCCCTGCCTGTGTTTGTAATATTGACTGCGGTTGCATTTAGAGTGTGCTTCTGTGATTATGTTTGTTGAGAGATTGCGATATAATGCTGTGCGAGCTGTTGAGATTTTCGGACATGTCACTCACTAAAACCATCGTTGTTGTAATAAGACATAAGTACATTGTAGTTGACATGATTATGTTTCTTAAGATGACGTACCATACTTGTTTCTGTTATTATGTTTGTTGGGACATTGTAATGTAATGTTTTGTGAAACCATGACTGGACTAGTGATGCATAAATACATTGTAGTTGACATGATTATGTTTCTTGAGATGATGTACTGTACTTGTTTCTGTTAACTTTTTTGTTGAGAGACTGTAATGTAATGTTTTGCGGAACCATGACAGGACAAGTGATGTGTAAGTACCTTGTAGTCGACATGATTTTGTTTCTTGAGTTGATGTAATATACTTGTTTCTGTGATTATGTTTGTTGAGAGATTGTAATGTGATGTTTTGTGAAACCATGTTGTGGTTATGTTTGTTGAGAGATTATAATGTAATGTTTTGTGAAACCATGACTGAAGAAGTGATGCATAAGTACCTTGTATTTGACATGATTTTGTTTCTTTAGATGATGTAATATACTGGTATGTTTTCGTTAGGCAATGAAATTGGGATGTAGGGAGTGCAGGTTTAATATTTGAAATGAGAATGTGTGAAGAGAATCCATATCAGGCAGGAGACAGTAATCCAGGGAAAGGGCATGGTATCCATTAAACTATTGTAACATGCCAATTTAGTCATTGTTGCAGCGGTAGAAGGGCTGCTCTCTCTCTATGTATCTCTCTCTCTCTCTCTCTCTCTCTCTCTCTCTCTCTCTCTCTCTCTCTCTCTCTCTCTCTCTCTCTCTCTCTCTCTCTCTCTCTCTCTCTCTCTCTCTCTCTCGCCGACGCCGATGCCGTCGCCTGCGACGACGCATTCGCCATGCTGTCCTTGAATGGCGAGGACGACCAGTCGAGCAGTGACAGCCTTCTCTCTGACATCGAGTATTCCTTCCATGATGTGAGTTCCTCGGTTTTCTCGGGCTAGGTTAGGCAATGGTAAATCTCTCGATCTGAGCTCCATATGTGCATGCAATCGTGTTCAATTTCAGCTTTGCGTTTACCTATAGGTACCAAGGACGATCTACGACTCCAAATGGGAGGGCCTAGATCTCGATGGAGAAGTGCCATGTGACCATGGGCTAAAACTGAGGAGATATGTTGCATTCTAAGGCAGTAACACTGGGAGAAGGTTTTTTGGCTGTACAAATCAGGTTTGTTTACATTATGTGCACTGTGACATGAAGTAAAATGTATCGTGCATGTTCATAACACTATAGTGTGTGTGTTTTTAGGTTGGCCCGGTGTGTAAAACAGTAGAGTGGGTGGATCTTGAGTGGCCAGATGCACTTAAGAAATGTTTGGCACAGTTATGGGAGATGTATGAGTTGGGAAGGTCAGGGAGATTTACTGATGTAAGTGATGCAGCTGAAAAAAATTACAAGTTGTCGGTACGAAATAAGGAGCTGGAACAAGAAATCAAGAATTTGCAGTCAGAGCTAACTGACGGAATCGATGGGAGCTTGGTTGTTGGAACTGCAAAGAAGCTTCAGGATAGTCACAGGTTGCTGATTCATAATACAAAAAAGGAGAGGGATTAGCTCAGGGAAGACAAGAAGAAGCTAGAGTACTGCATTGCGGATCTGTTGGAGGAACTGAAGAAGGCACGCGAGGGTGAACAAGGACAGACTATAGAGGATAAAGGAAATTCGAGATGAATAATTTATGTTGTGCCAATGCCTGAAACTAGTTAATTGTAAGACTTGTAGTTGCGCTTTCCGAACTAAGCCAAACTCAATCCTCGAGCAAACTAATTTCAGACGAACACACATATCGTGCATAGAGTTAAGTTCACGCTTACAAAATCACCACTGTAGAGGATAAACCGGGCAGTTCAGTACTAAATAGACATATGTTGTGTTCAAGCGAGCCTGGCCCGGAGCTGCCTGTTTTCCTCCCTAAGATTGGCCAGCTCCTTCAGTACTATGTCGTGCTTCAGCTGTAGGTTCCAGCGCTCCGTCACGGATTGGAGAATTTTGTCCGTAGCCATACAATTTTCCTTCAAGATCCCTTCATGATCTCCGTCTTCTTCCTAGTCGAGGCGCGGCCTTCACTGTGTAGCTTCGCCCAGTCGGCGTTTAACTCCTTTAGTTTCTGGTACTTGTCAGAAAGGACCACGACTGCAGCGCGCAGTTGGTCAAAGGCCAGTTTCTGGGTATTCTGCTTCTCCCTTTGGATTGCTATCTTGTCATTTAGCCAGGTCGCCAGGTCCTGGTCGATCTTTCGCCTCTTTCCCTGCAACAAAAATACATAGTATGGTTTGTTCAGTTCACCAGGACAAGATGGTTAGTTTCCATAATTAACTGAATCGACTAGTGGCACTATCATAATTTCAAGGAAGAAGCAATCTAGGACTAATCAACATTTTATGAATCGACTAGTGGCACTGTCATAATTTCAATTTCAAAGACAAATAAGATTTATCAGCAGTTTAGTGTGCTGTGGGTTTTTCCCAATATCACCAAATAGTAGTGGGAGAGTGGCAAACTCATAATGCAGAAACCAGATACATAATGGAAAGAGAACATGGTGTCCATTCATGAACATGAACACCAACACATGTCCAGATAGATAAGGAGTTGCCCTAGGATTCTTATTGCGCCCTATAATGGGACGAAGACATAGGCATTGCTCCTTGAACCTAAACATTACAAAAGGAGAGGAGGACGAACTGATATCCGTGTCCCCGCTAACGGGAATCAGACTTGGGCATTGCTCCGGTACGCCTCCAGGCATGCCCTTAGCTCCTCGTTCTCTTTCCGAACACCCTCGAGTATGGTGATCCCTCTGCTCATGTCCGCCTTCATCTCCTTGACTGCATCCAGGCAACAGTTCCTGTCATGGTAGGCTTGGATGGTAGCCTTGGTTTCCTCGACGCGTCCTCGGAGTGCCTCGCTGACTTCGTCCTGCAGGAGAATGCACCTTTCCACGAGATTATTCTTCTCCTCCGTGAACTCGTTGATTATCTTGATGGCATGTTCTTGCCTGTCCAAGTTACTGTCAAGCACTTTCTGCAGCCTAACGACGTCACGTGCAAAATCTAGCGAGATCTCCTTCTGCACAGATAATTGCTTGCGTAGGATCTCATTAGCTTGGGTGAGGGAGCGTGCAAGATCATGTTGGTTGGCAATCTTGGAACTAATCGCGACCACCTAGTCACGGTACTCGGCCTTCGATCGCTGCATCGTTCATGTTAATTGAAATAGGAATTCTACAATTACACTCCAGGTCCGAGGTGAATACTAATACAGATCAAAAAATCCCCGTTGAATCTATTGGCCGCAGTGTTAAAAAATGGACCTAGAGATCTATTCATGACCAAGATAAACTAATCCTAATCACAAAAAATCCATAGTGAATCTATGAACAACGGTATTAAGGAAAGACCAAGAGATCCAGTCATATTCATGAAAACTAATACAACTCGCAAAAGAAGAAGAAAAACCAATGCGGGGCGGACAGCATCTAAGAAATCCACATCATAACTCGGAGAAATAATAGCGTGGAGATTTGCTACCTTGCTGAGACATGGAACAGGGTCGAATGGGTCCTGCAACGCCTGCGGAGTGGTGGATTCGGGCTCCACGACCGGCCTGTAATACGTAGAAGAGGAAGAGCCAGAAGAAGAAGAAAAACAAGAAGAAGCTGATTAAGATCATGATGGAGAGGGAGATGGAGAATAAGTAGAACAAGGAGACCGTACTGGGAGGAGCTCTCTCCTGCTAGAACATTCGGCGCCATTGTCGGAGGATATTGGGCCTCGATGAGAGGGTGGGCTTGAGTGGCTGGCAGAGCAAGAAGTGCCTCGTGACGAGTTCTCTCCCTTTTCTCCGTGAGGATCGTCGACCGGCCTCTCCCCCTCCTAAGTGGAGCCATGGCTTGCAGGGTGAGTACGGCGGCGGCAGGAGGAAGGAGATAGTGATTAGTGTGGGAGAAGAGTAAAAGAGTACATGCCGTGGTCCAGTAGTACTAGTACTATTATACAAGACCACCGTGTACGGTCTACCTTCTCAAAGAAGCCAGGGAGGCAGGGGTAGGGAATTGATGGGACTTGTCTTTATTGTGATGGACACTTCAATGGTCTTTGGCACCGCCCAAAATCCAGTATATAATAAGGGGAGTGCGAGACGGGTGGTCGTCACGGGAATCGGCGTGCACATCCCGCGTGCGTGTGTCACGTGTTAATGAGGCAATGACGCGTGCAACTACTGCACGATCACGTCAACACGTCCAACTCCGTCGAACTCCACGTGATAGGCACGTACGGGATATTTACGAGTCTAGAATACACTGTGCCACTTTTGTTGTGATTAAATTATGTTCAGTACGCGAGATATTACTTCTTTCTTCCTTTTTTTGGCAATCCACAAATGCATGCATGGACACGACGCACGAAACTGTAGCTCTTCCTTGATCAGATCGGCACCCTACTCTGTGTACCCGCCATCGACCATTCGGAGCAACTACCTCGAGCACGATGCCCCCTCGCCGTGGCAATGGCAAGTCCAAGCCGTCCACTGACCGTCTTGCGTCCCCGGCTCTTCGCTGCATCGTCCGCGCTCGTGAGTCGCCTGCTGAGGCAGCACGTCATGTCCGACCGCACCAGGATCCATCGACATCAGCACTCGAGGACACCGCGACGTCGAATCTCGTACCGGCCATGCAGATGGAGCGTGGGGTACCTGCAACGTCGGACGAGCGCAAAGCAGCAGCCCAGACGGGGGCGCGTGTTGCACCGGCGAGTACGGACAAGAAGAGGAACGAGAAGAAGACTAGGAAGAAGAGAGGAGATAGCTATTTGGACGAGTCCGACTCGGCCAACGAGGAGGCGTTCATCGATCAGTTCGAGGCTGAAGCGGAGGAGAGTGATGTGGACCTGTGGGACTACGAAGAGGAGGAGGAGGAGGACTCGGAAGAGGAGATAGCTGATACATTGCAAATGTATCTATAATTTTTGATGTTCCATGCTTGGTTTTATCCACTTTCTTGTATTTTGTTCCAACTTTGGAGTACTTTTATTATGATTTCTTGGACTAACCTATTAACAAGAGCCACAGTGCCTGCTGCCTGTTTTCTGTTGTTTTTGGTTCCAGAAAAGTCAGAAAATGAATATTCTCGGAATTGGACGGGACAAAAGCCAAAGTGCCTATTTTTCCGGAAGGGATCAAGTGCCAGAATACGAGACGGAAAAGGGCTGGGGGCCGGCCACACCATCTGGCCACGCGGCCAGGCCTGGCCCGCGCCAGGGGGTGGTCTGGCCACCCCCAGCACCCCCTCGGCCTCTCCTTCCGCCTATAAGTTGCCCTCGGGACGAAAACCCTAGGTACCCGATCAAAAATCCACGAAAGAGTCTATAGCCGCCGTCATCTCCATCCTTAGATCGGGAGGGATCTGAAGCTCTTCCCAGCACCCTGCCGGAGAGGGGAATTCACCCTGGAGGCCTTCTTCATCACCATGCAAGCCTCCGGTGTGATGCGTGAGTAGTTCATCCTTGGACTACGGATCCATGTAGTAGCTAGATGGTTGGTTTCTCCTCCTCTGTGCTTTCATGTTTAGACCTTGTGAGCTCCGTTCATGATCAAGATCATCTTTTTGTAATTCATACATGTTGTGTTTGCGGGGATCCGATGGATATTGAGATGCTATTTCAGATTGATTATTGATTCTATCATGTCTTTGTTATTTGTGATCTTGCATGCTTTCTGTTGTTAGTAGCTATCTTGGCCAAGTAGATGCTAGCAACTCCAAGAGTTAGTATTTATGCTCGATAGTGGGTTCATGCCTCTGGTAATCTGGGGAAGTGACAGAAATCTCTAAGGTACTAGATGTGTTGTTGCTACTAGGGAGAAAACAACGATCCTTTGTTCATAGAACAATTGTATTGTTTACTTTACACGCAGTTCGTAAAGCAATAATCTGTTGCTTGCAACTTAATACTGGAGGGGGTTCGGATGATAACCTGAAGGTGGATTATTAGTCATAGATGCAGTTGGATGGCGATCTATGTATTATGTTGTATTGCCCAATCAAGTCTCAAAGGAGTCAAGATGATTAGTATATGCAGGTGTTTGTCAATTGCCCCGCTGTAATTTGTTCACCCAGCATGTTATCTATCTAAGGCGAGCCACCTCTAGTGAACTATGGATCCCGGTCCTTTTCTTGACATACAATCTGCTATGTGTTTACTTTCTGCAAACTTTTACTTCTTTCCATTCGATACGTTTAATCCTTTGTTTTCCGCAAAACACGGTGAGATTGACAACCTCATCGCAAGTTGGGGACAAAGTTCTGTGGTTGTGTTGTGCAGGTCTCCACGTTGCTACTAGCACCGGTAGTGCGCCCTGCCAAAGCTCAGCTAGTAACACCTTTGGGGTGTTTCCTTGCTCCTACTGGTTCGATTAAACCTTGGTTTCATAACTGAGGGGAACTTGCTGCTGTGCTCATCATACCTTCCTCTTGGGGTTCCCAACGAGCTCTACATCAACACCGCTAACAAGCATTTTTCTGGGCGCCGTGCATTGAGCCATCAAGCGATTTTCTGGCACCGTTGCCGGGGAGTCAAGGACATCTTCACAATGGGAGTCTCTCATAACCAATCTCTTTACTTTGTTGTTTTTATTTTGCTTAGTTTCTTTTTGTTTTGTTTGCTTGTTTTGTTCTTCAAAAACACAAAAAAATTAGTTTTACTTGTTTTGCTTTCTTATTTGAAAACCCAAAAAAACGACTACTCTTGAAAACACCAAGTTGTGTGACTTCACTAGCACCAACAACAATGATTTTATGAGCACACCTATTGCTCCACCTATGGCTGAAAATAGTTTCTTTGAGATAAAACCTGCTTTGCTCAATCTTGTTATGAGAGAACAATTTTCTGGTATTGGTAATGAAGATGCTGCTTCCCATCTAAATAACTTTGTTGAACTTTGTGAGATGCAAAAGCATAGGGATATAGATGGTGATATTATTAAGCTGAAATTGTTTCCTTTCTCTCTGAGAGGAAAAGCTAAAGAGTGGTTGAATTCCTTAACTAGGAATAGTATTGATTCTTGGACTAAGTGCAAAGATGCTTTTATTGGAAAATACTATCCTCCTGCTAAGATTATATCCATGAGAAGTGAAATAATGAAGTTTAAAAAACTTGATAATGAGCATGTTGCTCAAGCTTGGGAAAGAATGAAATCTTTGGTAAAGAATTGTCCCACTCATGGACTTACTGCTTGGATGATCATCCAAAAATTTTATGCAGGATTGAACTATTCTTCAAGGAACCTATTGGATTCAGCTGCTGGAGGTACCTTTATGACCATCACTTTGGGTGCTGCAACAAAACTTCTAGACAATATGATGGTTAATTATTCTAAATGGCATACTGAGAGAGCTCCATAAGGTAAGAAGGTAAATTCTGTTGAAGAAACCTCCTCCTTGAGTGATAAGATTGATATTATTATGTCTATGCTTGTTAATGGGAAAGCCCATATTGATCCAAATAATGTGCCTTTGGCCTCTTTGGTTGCTCAAGAAGAGCAAGTTGATGTGAACTTCATAAGAAATAACAACTTTGGCAACAATGCTTATGGTAATAATGCTTATAGGAACAATTTTGGTAACAACAATTATAAGCCATATCCTCCCAACAATTGTAATGCTTATGGAAATTCTTACAACAATAATAAGAGTGTTCCCTCTGAACTTGAAGTTATGCTTAAAGAGTTTATTAGTAAACAAACTACTTTCAATAAAACTATTGAGGAAAAACTCTCTAATGCTGAAAGAAATATAGCATCTTTGGCTGAAGCTCAATCTACTTTGAATAAAATGGCTGCTAAACCTGAAACTAATGAGAATCCCTTTGCAGCTACTAATGCCATACAAGTAGGAATTGATGAAAATGTTAGACTATTAGCTGAATTACATGCTAAGTGGGAAAGAGAAGATGAAATTGCTAGAAACATTAGTGTTTCTACTATTACCACCACTAGTGTTGAGGCTAGTAATAGTTCTACTACTTTAGATGATAAAGTTGATTTTGATCTTGATGGTTGCAACATCTCTGAAGTTATTAAGTTCCTACAAAAGCTTGCTAAAAGTCCTAATGCTAGTGCTATAAACATGGCTTTTACAAAACACATTACTAATGCTCTCATAAAGATTAAAGAATAAAAGATGAAACATAAAGCTTCTATTCCTATAAAGCAAGAAGATGGTTGGGAACCCATCATTAATATGAAAGTGAATGACTTTTATTTCAAAGCTTTGTGTGATCTTGATAGTAGTGTTTTTATTATGCCTAGAAGGATTTATGATATGCTTGATTTGCCTCCTCTTGAAGATTGTTATTTAAATGTTCCACTTGATGCTAATGCTAAAAAGAAACTCATGGGGAGTCTTAATGGTGTTCTTATTATGGTTAATTATTCCTATCTCCCTGTTGATTTCTATGTTTTGGATGTTGAATACAATGCTTCTTGTCCTATTACTTTGGGAAGACCTTTTCTTAGAATTGTTGGTGCCATCATTGATATGAAAGAAGGCATCATTAAATATCAACTCCCACTCAAGAAAGGTATAGAACACTTCCCTAAAAAGAGAGAAAAGATTTCTTTTGCATCTCCTATGAAAACAAAATTTGGTCTTAATGCTTCTTCATTTGAGAACACTTGATTCTTTCTTTGGTTCTTATGCCTAACTTAAAGGCGTTAAAGAAAAGTACTTGTTGGGAGATAACCCAAGAGTTTTAGTTGAGTCTTGGAAGTTATTACCTCTCTAATAACCTCTCCTTATCATTTTTATTTGCTTTTTGTGCCAAGAGTAACCTCTAATGAGAGTGAAGTAATAATTGGGAAAGTTGCTGTCCCGAAACAGATTTCTGTGCTTCACCATAAAAACTCCTGAGAGAGTTCTGTATGTCGTATTGATCTGTAATGTTTTTTGATTCTACCCCAGGTTGTTATCTAACTTTCGTTAGTTCAACACTTTTTGATTTGAGAAACATAAGGTCTTCGAAAAAATTCGTCTTTACCTGCTGGTCTGTTTTGACAGATTTCTGCCATTTTCTGCATTTGCTTCTTGTTAGTTCCTTCTTGAGTTCCTTTGGGGAATTGAGCTTTTTGAGGGAAGTGCTAAAGTAGCTAGTGTTCTAATGGAAGTTTATTTGGTGTTAGAACTGAACCTTGAGACTTATTTATCTTAAGTGCACTAATGTTGCTAATGAGATTGTGTGAAGTTTTGTATGAAGAAAATTTTTAGGTGTATAGAAGGAATGAGTAATGCGATGAAGGATGGACTAAAGCTCAAGATTGGGGATGCCACGCGTGTCACCCCAAGAAATATCCAAGAAGTACAAGCGTCAAAGCTTGGGGATGCCCAAGGCATCCCCTTCTTCATCAATAAAAATTCCAGGTTTCTTCCAAACGTTTCATTTTTATTGTTTCGTGCACAGTTGTGTTTCTCTTGGAGCGTCTTATTTTTTGTTTTCGTTTTGGTTTTTAGTTTGCTTGGTTTGCTTAGTTTTATTAATAAGTTGGTTGGACCCCCTCTTTCACACTTTGGTTTGCAAATAGTTTGGTTTGGTTTGGAAAAGAGTAGGAAAGTTCATGCTTATGTGGTAAAAAGAGCTCGTTTTTTACTGTGGCTATGCTTTGTCATGCCATGCTTGATATTGTTTTGGCTTTATGCTTAGTATTCTTTGATGTATCATGACTTGTTATAAACAATTGAGATTGCTTAATGTGCCTTGGATGAATCATGCGTTGTTTTAGCATATTAAAGCATAGTATAGTGGTATTCTCCTTTGATGCTTTATTTGGGTTGACTTGGCACATGCTCACACCATGTTATGACTGTCACAAGTCACCATAGCCTTTATGATCCTTTAGTTTTCAACTTGTAGTATCACTTTATGCTTTGATAAATGATGTTTTGTCTCTCTCCATGATTATGGCCATTATTGCTCTCTGAGTTTGTCGCTCCCAGTCTTTTGCTAGCCTCCACAACCAAGTATGAGTTCCACTCATGCATCCAACTCCCTAAACCAAGTTTTTCAGAGAGTCCACCATACCTACCTACTAGCTTATGCTATTCCAAGTATATTCATGCTTTTGTCTACCTTTCACTTGTTATGAGAAAACTAGTGATTAAAGCTCTCACGAACTTGATGACACACCTTACTTTATTACCACTAATAAACTTGAACCATTGGGTCCTTCTTTGTTGCGTATATGCTTGCGCTTTATAAGTTGAAATTAGCAGAACCATGTACCATGGGGAACGCTTTCAACATTGCACTTGTACTTTGTACCCCGTTGATATTATGTTCTTTTGCTTACGGATCCCGGCGGTGTGAAATAAATGTGGAACTTGTATGATCATGGAGTTTGTATGTGTGTTAGAGAAACGCCTGGGCCGCTAGCCTAAGCCATGCCTAATCATGTTGGAAACTTGCAGCATCACCATAATGAGCACTCTATGAAGCATCCTCAATAAAAACCTATGCAAATAGCAAATAAAAAGATCGCTGAGATGCTCATTGTCTGCTTGCCTTGTCATTTTGATTATGGGAAAGCTCCCGTATCATGTGCAAGGGGTACCCCGTTGGCGGTTCTTAATGATACACATGTACTTACAATGACAAGAGCTTACTCGTGACTGAAGTTGAGTAGCATGAGGTTCGGTCTTCGTAAGTAAGGGGCATGAGATTTCGGTTTATAACTTGTCAAGCATATCCTCTTAGTTGTGTCACTTTAACCTTAATCACCTTCAAGATGCTTATGATAGGGGCAATGAGAGCTGAAAGCTATAAGTACCATAATTCTTGGAAGCTCTTTATGAGACTTGAATCCCTACTTCCTTTACAAAAGGCCTTTCTTCCACCATTATATTGAGTCTCCACCTTCTATCTTTATGCACTACTTTGAGAGCATAGTGGCCATCCTTAGTTCCATGTGCATTGTCCCAAGACTAGTTGATTGATGCATAACTTGTTATTGCTTGTTTGAAACTATTGTATCTAGTCACTCTTATGAACTTTGAACGTGTCCTATGCATTTATATTTGCTACTCTATTGAGGGACAAGCTGAATACTATTATGCTATGTTTTCTTTATGTGAAACAAACAAACGTCTTGCAAAGCATGTTATTCATGAATCTTTTGTTTGTGCCTTTTCATGTTGCATCTTAGTTTCTTTGCTTATTGCTAGAACTTTGTCTTTCATGTTATGATTGAAGTACTATTATCCCAGCTTTGAGTTTTGCAAATACTTTGATCAAGTTTTGATGGTGCATGTCACCTAAAAAATTATTCTTTTTATCACTTACCTACTCGAGGACGAACAGGAGTTAAGCTTGGGGATGTTGATACATTGCAAATGTATCTATAATTTTTGATGTTCCATGCTTGGTTTTATCCACTTTCTTGTGTTTTGTTCCAATTTTGGAGTACTTTTATTATGATTTCTTGGACTAACCTATTAACAAGAGCCACAGTGCCTGCTGCCTGTTTTCTATTGTTTTTGGTTCCAGAAAAGTCAGAAAATGAATATTCTCGGAATTGGACGGGACAAAAGCCAAAGTGCCTATTTTTCCGGAAGGGATCAAGTGCCAGAATACGAGACGGAGAAGGGCTGGGGGCCGGCCACACCACCTAGCCACGCGGCCAGGCCTGACCCGCGCCAGGGGGTGGTCTGGCCGCCCCCAACACCCCCTCGGCCTCTCCTTCCGCCTATAAGTTGCCCTAGGGACAAAAACCCTAGGTACCCGATCAAAAATCCACGAAAGAGTTTGTAGCCACCGTCATCTCCATCCCTAGATCGAGAGGGATCTGAAGCTCTTCCCGGCACCCTGCCGGAGAGGGGAATTCACCCTGGAGGCCTTCTTCATCACCATGCAAGCCTCCGGTGTGATGCGTGAGTAGTTCATCCTTGGACTACGGATCCATGTAGTAGCTAGATGGATGGTTTCTCCTCCTTTGTGCTTTCATGTTTAGATCTTGTGAGCTCCGTTCATGATCAAGATCATCTTTTTTTAATTCATAGATGTTGTGTTTGTGGGGATCCGATGGATATTGAGATGCTATTTCAGATTGATTATTGATTCTATCATGTCTTTGTTATTTGTGATCTTGCATGCTTTCCGTTGTTAGTAGCTATCTTAGCCAAGTAGATGCTAGCAACTCCAAGAGTTAGTATTTATGCTCGATAGTGGGTTCATGCCTCTGGTAATCTGGGGAAGTGACAGAAATCTCTAAGGTACTAGATGTGTTGTTGCTACTAGGGTGAAAACAACGATCCTTTGTTCATAGAACAATTGTATTGTTTACTTTACACGAAGTTCGTAAAGCAATAATCTGTTGCTTGGAACTTAATACTAGAGGGGGTTCAGATGATAACCTGAAAGTGGATTATTAGTCATAGATGCAGTTGGATGGCCGTCTATGTATTATGTTGTATTGCCCAATCAAGTCTCAAAGGAGTCAAGATGATTAGTATATGCATGTATTGCTTTCTCGGTGTTTGTCAATTGCCCCGCTGTAATTTGTTCACCCGGCATGTTATCTATCTAAGGAGAGCCACCTCTAGTGAACTATGGATCCCGGTCCTTTTCTTTACATATAATCTACAACTGTTTTCTGCTTTGTGTTTACTTTCTGCAAACTTTTACTTCTTTCCATTCGATACGTTTAATCCTTTGTTTTCCGCAAAACACGGTGAGATTGGCAACCTCATCGCAAGTTGGGGACAAAGTTCTATGGTTTTGTTGTGCAGGTCTCCACGTTGCTACTAGCACCGGTAGTGCGCCCTGCCAAAGCTCAGCTAGTAACACCTTTGGGGTGTTTCCTTGCTCCTACTGGTTCGATTAAACCTTGGTTTCATAACTGAGGGAAACTTGTTGTTGTGCTCATCATACCTTCCTCTTGGGGTTCCCAATGAGCTCCACATCAAGACCGCCAACAAGCATTTTTCTAGGCGCCGTGCAGTGAGCCATCAATAACACTCTTATTCGAGGAAGGGGCGGTGTGGAGTCATCAGAGGAAGACACCGATGGCAGCGATGGCAGGGACCATGGCGTTGACGAAGACAAGGACGAACAGGAAGACAAAGACGATGGCTTCTTCGAAATATGATCATTTATTTTATTTATTTTAGTTAGATAGATGGATTTTCACTTGTTTATGGAGGTAAAGTATCGATGGCACGGATAGAGAGGTGGCACGGATTGACCATGCATAAAAAAGTGGAGAAGGGAGGGGTTATCCTGCCTGTTGGATCACATGGGATCAACGGTCGGTGGAGATGATCCGCGTGACATCTGTGTCAGCCAATCAGGGCATAGCACCTAGAGTGAGCACATGTTTGGGATCTCCACATGTTTGGGCTTTTGTGAGATTTGTGACCGAGAGAGAGGGAAAATCTCTTTTCACAATCCGATTATGGATCCACCAGTATCATTCAAATGTGTGCTCTTTTTACTAACAACAACCAGAGTCATTGCATGTGTGTTCTCTTCAGAGACCACACATGGATCCACTAGTGTCATTGCATGTGTGTTCTATTTATTAACAACAACTAGAGTCGTTGAAATGTGTGTTCTCTTCAGAGACCACACATGGATCCACCAGTGTCATTGCATGTGTGCTCTTTTCACTAACAACAACCAGTCATTGCATGTGTGCTCTTTTCACCATCCACCTACGGATCCACCAGTGTCATTGCCTGTGTGTTCTTTTTAGTAACAACAACCAGAGGTATTGCATGACTGTTCTTTTCACATACCACATATGGATCCACAAGTGTCATTGCATGTGTGCTCTTTTTACTAACAACAACTAGAGTCATTGCATGTGTGTTCTTTTCACATACCACATATGGATCCACCAGTGTCATTGAAATGTGTGTTCTCTTCAGAGACCACACATGGATCCACCAGTGTCATTGCATGTATGTTCATTTCACTAACAACAGTTGGAGTCATTGCATGTGTGTTCTTTTCACATACCACATATGGATCTACAAGTGTCATTGCATGTGTGCTCTTTTCACAATCCACCTATGGATCCACCAGTGTCATTGCATGTGTGTTCTTTTTAGTAACAACAATTGGAGTCATTTCATGACTGTTCTTTTCACATACCACACATGGATCCACCAGTGTCATTGCATGTGTGTTCTCTTCACAATCCACACATGGATCCACCAGTGTCATTGCATGTGTGCTCTTTTTACTAACAACAACCAGAGTCATTGCATGTGTGTTCTCTTCGGAGACCACACATGGATCCACCAGTGTCATTGCATGTGTGTTATTTTTACTAACAACAACCAGAGTCATTGCATGACTGTTCTTTTCACATACCACATATGGATCCACCAGTGTCATTGCATGTGTGTTCTTTTTACTAACAACAACCAGAGTCATTGCATGTGTGTTCTTTTCACATACCACATATGGATCCACCAGTGTCATTGAAATGTGTGTTCTCTTCAGAGACCACACATGGATCCACCAGTGTCATTGCATGTATGTTCTTTTCACTAACAACAACTGGAGTCATTGCATGTGTGTTCTTTTCACATACCACATATGGATCCACCAGTGTCATTGTATGTGTGCTCTTTTCACAATCCACCTATGGATCCACCAGTGTCATTGCATGTGTGTTCTTTTTACTAACAACAACTAGAGTCATTGCATGACTGTTCTTTTCACATACCACATATGGATCCACCAGTGTCATTCAAATGGGTGTTCTCTTCAGAGACCACACATGGATCCACCAGTGTCATTGCATGTGTGTTCTTTTCACTAACAACAACTAGAGTCATTGCATGTGTGTTCTTTTCACATACCACATATGGATCCACCAGTGTCATTGCATGTGTGCTATTTTCACATACCACACATAGATCCACCAATGTCATTGCATGTGTGTTCTTTTCACTAAAAACAAGTAGAGTCATTGCATGTGTGTTCTTTTCACATACCACATATGGATCCACTAGTGTCGTTGCATGTGTGCTCTTTTTACTAACAACAATTGGAATCATTTCATGACTGTTCTTTTCACATACCACATATGGATCCTCCGGTGTCATTACATGTGTTCTCTTTTTACTAACAACAACCAGAGTCATTGGATGTGTGTTCTCTTCAGAGACCACACATGGATCCACCAGTGTCATTGAAATGTGTATTATTTTCAACTACCGCTATTGGCCACAAACAATCGGGGCGCATAACTAACCAGCAACCGCTCTGGGATTCTAGAAGACCCGATCCCCGATTGTTAGGCGCCGTTGGATCGGGGTGCGTGGACGATAGTGATGTCCTTCACGAGGGCGGTCCGCGAGAAGTCTGTTCTGCGAACTGATTGGCCGTGGCAACTACGTTGGGCCTACGTCCTTGCCCTTATCCCCTTAACCTCGGGGCTGATAATCAGATCGTGTTCCTTCATCGCCATGGAGAGGGAGAGGCCCAAACTCAGCTTGCACGATGCTTAGATGTTCGCCCACTACGACATACTCGCGCCGCCGTTCGCGAGGCTTCTGGCCGGCTTCGAGCTCAGCTACGCCGGGGTTCCTGTCGTGCCCCTCTTGCATGACAACGCGTTGGCAAGGTAGATCGAGGAGCGCCGCCGCCAGCTGTCGGAGCGGAAGAGGGTAATGGTGCGGTACTCGCGTACGAGCGCGTACTAGCGAAAGCTGTTCAAGAAGGAGAGAGCTGCGTTGATTGAGCTGTGCGGAACCCACCAGCGGGAGATCCACCCGGATATACGCAACCCCGAAGGGAGGCAACGCTTCTGGGCAGTGCCTGGGCGTACGACCTCCAACGTTATCAATGCAGCGAGCCGTGAAGAATCCATGAGGAGGAGGAACGCTGCCGGGAACGTCGGCATCGATTCCGACGCGGAGGAGTCTGGCGGCGACGCAGACAATGCCGTCAATGATGGAGACTGTGGGAGCGTCATAGTCGATTAGGGCCACTTAAGCATAAATTAAATCTATGTACGGTATCTTAATGCGCTCTTTGGATCTGGGTCACTTGAGTCATGGTCGATTATCGTCATAATCTATATATGTTGGCCATGTTTTAGTTGTCTTTGTCTTTGAAACTACTCTATCGAAACTCGTCTGATCCTAAAAATAAAGTTCGCGTGTTCCCTGGCATATCTGATGGGACAATACGTTGACTCTGCTCCCAGCACTTGACGGCATAGCCGTAATTTGGAGTGCGCCAGAGGAGAAGGGATCGAGCGTGTTGTAATAGTGTACTACTCCTGTCTAGATATAACTGACTTAGTTTTTTTAGATATTTAATAAATGTGTTTATACCCAAAACATGTCTAGATACATGTTTTAGGTTTCTCTGTCTTTCAAACTAATCAAAAGTCGTCAAATTCTGAACAAACAAAGTCATTGCGTTCACACCTGATGGGACAATACGCTAACTCTGCTACTTGATGGCACAACCATAATTCTAGAGTGCACTAGAGGAGATGGGAATGCAAGGGAGATGAGAACTAGTAGCCGCGTCCAAACGTAGGTAAAAAATTAATGTAATAATATTTAAAAAAAATGTAATCTGGTCCACATGGCCCCATCACAGACACGTTGCACGCACCAGATATAAATAAAGACGACACGACTAGTTTAGTTTCAATGATATAATTCAACATACAACATTACTGTGCCCGTATCTTTCTGCTCCTCTTATTAGTCTGCTATCCCACGCTGCATTAAGCATCAGTTGATGACGATAAAAAAATGATAAAATGGCAAATAAAACAATTTTTAATCTTACCTTTCATCCGAAGAATCGTACAAAGATGAAATTAGCAGGGATTTATTATTTCTCCTGCAGTTAGCCGAAAGATCCTCAAGAACATCCTCAATCACCCCTGCCACTTCTTCATATTCTAATACACCTCCATTATTTGCCCTTTCCTCCCTGTTTCGCTTACCCTTTTGTTTATTTTCACATCGTTTTCTCGCCGGCACCTCCACTTCTTCATAAATTGGCTGCTTACGTACATTTTCCTCCGAGTGCTCATCACCGTCTTCGTGCTGCTCTTCCGCTAGTTCTAACTGAGAAGCCTCATTTTCTGCCATCAGGGTGTAAACAGGGACAATAGCATGTGTAACTGGGTTTTTGCACAACCTCTTGATATGGCTGAATCCACCACAACATCCGCATTTTCTTTTCCTAGTTCCCAGCCTTGGACCTTTATCGGTGGAGGCTTGGATCCTTAGCTTTCTAGGCTTCCCAGGTGGCCTCCTAAGAATTGGTGGTTGAAGTTTGAACACTGGATCAACAATCTCCCAATCATTTTCATCGGCCATAGGTGGTACGTTTTCTGCATAAGTTGCAGCAAACTTGTCCACAGAGAAATAGTTGTCGACATAGTTCTCTATTTCAGCTCCGTTACCTCTAAGCTTTAAGATGAAGTAAATTGCATAGTGACATGGCAGACCAGTAATCTGCCACTACCTGCATGAACAAGTCTTGTTTCCAATGTCTATAGTGTACCTTCGTTCACTTCCATGTTTGTATTTTGCATAAACCTCAGCCAATATTCTGGAACTTCTGACCACCCTCATCTTTATCGTTCTCATTATCCTGGTTCTTGCATTCAGTAACATAACCACCTTTGGAACTATTTTATGGCCTAAAAAATTTCTTGCACAAATTCTTTGCCTTAAATCTATCTTAACCATTATGCACTGTCTTATTGCATCCAACAAAATAACAATTCCAATTGTCTTCATGCCCAAAATCTTATCATTGAAACTCTCTGCCAAATTGTTGCATACAAAATCCACCTTGATTAACTCACCAAACTTGCTTCTGGCCCATAGCTTGGTGTGATGTTCTTCAAGGTATTTTTTCACCTTTGGCACTACATACATGTTCTGCAAGTAAGTAGCATCCGTGCTTGGGGTGTATGTGTATGCTGATCGCGACAAGTCCTCTTCAAAGATCTTTCCTTTGAACTTCTTCGTGAAGTTAGTAGCGAGGTGCCGCATGCCTTCCCTATGCTCAACCCAAGGAAACACAGCATCAACAGCATTCTCAAGACCCTCGGATGCACCGGTGTGTACCACCAAGCCTTCAGGGTGACCAATTACTTCCCGTAGTCTCTGCATGAACCATGTCCAGCTTTCATTTGATTCACCCTCAAGAACAGCATAAGCTACGGGTAGAAGACAATTATGCACGTCCAAAGCACAAGCAGAAGCAACATGTCCCCTGAACTTCCCTGTTAAAGAAGTTGCGCCTATTGCCAAGTATGGCCTGCAGCCGTCTAGGAACCCCTTCCAGCATGCCTTCAGGCAGACAAAACATCTCCTGAAGCATATCTTATCTGCCTGCTTATACCTGACCCCCCTCGAGACCTTTTCTCTCCCTTTCACAACCTCGTAATCGATGTCAACAACACTACCAGGTGATGTTTTCTCTACCTGACCTTTGAAACTATACAACATATGAAAACTGTCATTCCACTTGCCTTGAATGAAGTCTAGAGCCATCTCCTTCCCATCAAAGACTCTGTGGTAAGGAATCAGAACGTTAAACTTTTTGCTAATCTTTGCTCTGAGTTCAGCAGGTCCAATGTTATGATCCTGCCTCACCCAGTCAAGTACAGTAGCATCAATCCACTTGGTAGTCGCCGGTCTAATTTTACCACTTAAAGAAGTATTAGGGCAGTTGTGTTTCTTCGTGTTTACTTTGATCTGCATTCGATAAGAATCCAAATAATCCAGAGCTAGTTATCAGCAGAATAAATATGAGAAAGATTGAAACTAAATGTAGCTATTGCAACCTGAAATGGGTGTCCACCCCGCATTGGAGATGCATGTAATCTCCATTTACACACATTACTTTCCCTACAGTGCACCCTAAATATCTTTTGATCGCTCTTTTCAATGATAAATTTGAACCCAACTCTGATTGCATAGGTTGCAACTGCATATCTGCAGTCCTCCACATTATCAAAGACAGTACCCTCATCAATTGTAGGATTGTCCCTGTCAAAGTGTATCACTGGCCTGTTCACGTCTTCATCGTCGTATCTACATCCCATTTCCAAATCTTCACATTCCTCTTCCTCATCAGTCCCATAGTCAGGCTCAAAGTTCGAATCAACCAAATATTCCCTACTCTCCATCCTATCAGGGTTAGCAGCCACGTCTGGATATGCTTTCTCATCATCATCCACACCGCCACACGTTTCAATGCCTTCATGCTCGCTTGACAAAGCATCACGCTCAAGGACAAGTTGTACAGACGTCCTACAGTTACCAACACATATCCTTGCCATCACCATGGAACTAGAAACGCTAATTGGAGTATGCAGATAAGGAATCACGGTTCTTACCCTTCAATGTGGACGCACGCCACCTTCTCCGGGCTCCATACCTCCAAAGCTCTACACCTCGCTTCCTCTCCCCCCGTTTTGTTGTCCTATGTGCTCTCCAGACTTGAAGGATATTTCGTGCTCTCCAGCCACGCAGGACCCATATCCGTGCTCTCAAGCCTCGTAGGAACCATCTCCGAGCGGGATCCGGATCACCAGCGTCATTGGGCCCCTAACCCAATGGCCGACTCTCGGTTTTCGTTTCCAGACGCGCCTGGGCGGTGGGCGGCGGCAAGGAGACAGGGCAGGGAGGGGAGGGGAGGGGACGTGAGGGGATGGCAGGGAGGGGAGGGCGGGAGGACGACGGCCCAATGGGACGACGAGAGCGGTGCACGACTGAGTGGAGTGGCGGCGGCATGAGTAGAGGAGAGCGGCGGAGCGGAGCGGAGCTGGTTGCGACAAAGCATGGAAAATTGCACAATAATGTGTTGGTGGCCGGCACCAGCCCTCGAACCTGGGACACGCGTCGTAGAAGGTGGAGGAGACGGGCCTGCCTGTCAAAAAACATGCCACCTGTCAGCGCACTATGCACGGGGAGCACTTCATGGTATTTTTTAACAGGTCCCACATGTCAGTCTGTTTGATCAAAACTTGCATGCAGTGCATGGCTGGTTCAAACGCTAGTTCCGAAAAAAAGCCCGTTGATCCAAACTTGAATTGGTAGTTCCGCTTCTTCTCCCCCGTCTCCTCGTCTCCTCGCAGTGGCAGTTCCGCTTCGTCTCCCTCGTCAGTTATCCTCTTCTTCTTCTCCTCGCAGTGGTAGTTCTTCTTTCTTCCTCGATCAGAACATCCCCACACGTAAGCCATGGCCAGTAGCCGAATGAAGAGGAACTGGGCCGATCTCCCGGCCGACCCACTTCGCAAGATCGCCGACTATTTGCTAGAGAAAGAGGAGTACATCGACACCTATGCTGCTTGTCGGGAAGTCTGCACCGATTGGCGACGCACTTTAAAGGTGCCCGAATTCCATCTCAACAACTGGATCATGATAGATCACACACTTCCAGACGTTGGCGACTTCACCTTCCTCAACCTCGCCACTGGTCATTGCTTCAAGACAAATCTAATGGACGTCCATCGCAGGTTCACATTCACATCCGATATTTATTGGTATTTTCCATTGTAAACATCTTAGTGCTAACTGATGCCCTCTTATTCTAAAAGAATCTACTTCGTCGGTGTTTCTCGTGGCGTCATCGTGCTTGCTCAGAGGGTGGAGCCGTACCAGATTCGGCTTCTGAACCCAATCACTCATAATTCTAACACTGAGTTTCAAGCACACATACTATCTGATCCTCTGCAATCTGTCATCGTGACGAAGTCCCCGACGATGGTGTTCATTTGCACTAATTATCCAGATCGTATTGCATGGGCTGATGAGAGCACCCCAACGGGGGAAATCAATGAATCATTTGGAGAAGGATTGTATTCGCCACCTCCTGCTATGCTTCTGGACTGCATGACGATATTTCGAGGGGAAGTATATGCATTACTTGAGAATGGAGACATCTTGTCGACCAACATCAAGTTAGAGCAGCGCGCGAGCACTGTCATGATGGCCAAGATAATTTTGGCCCCAGTCTTTGAACAGGTACGCGGAACTTACAAATTTTACCTTGTGGAGTCAGATGGTGATCTGCTTCTTGTGTTGAACGGGGATTTTGCCAAAGGGCAAGCGGTGTTGTACCGGATGGACACGGAGAACCGCTCTCTCGAGGCCGTCGGTGACATTGGAAGTCGTGCCCTCTTTGTTGATTACAAACGGTCTATCTCCATGACACCAGGTTACACCCCACAGTCAAACCCGGTTGCATATACTACAAGAATTATATCACACTGTATGATCATGAGGTTCAAGCCTGGGAAGAGGAACCAACAATGACGTATGGCTTAAGTCTGGAACATACACTGAGGCCTTACCCTCTGGACGAGATACTGGCAGCACATTGCAGACGGAGAGAGTTCTTTGAATGTGTGTTGCAGCATGCGGGAGCCGACGACGATGAAATATATAGGGGAGAATGAATCCTATATTCATACTAGGTTATTTGCTAGCATTTTCAGGTCTATTTTTCCAAGTAGAAATTTGTACTGTATTTATATTATTTCGATGAGCAGTATGCATATTAACTTTCAGACAAAATTCTAATGTATTTAAATTTAGTACTTTCAGAATTCAAAGTATTTATTTTTAGTAGCTTCTTTCAGAATTCTCTGTGTTCGACATGGGCATCAGCTCAGCGCCGGAATTCAGGTTCCACATGAAAAATTGCACAATAATGTGTTGGTGGGCGGCACCACCCCTCGAACCTGGGATGCACGCCGTCGAAGGTGGAGGGGGCGGGCCCGCTAGTCAGAAAACATGCCACCTCGGCATCCCCTGTTTCTGATGCCTTTTAAAAAAAGAAAACACGCCACGTCGTTATCCCCTATTTCTGATGGTGTTGCTACACTCGACGGTACATGGTGGCATATAAATAATATCGTATAAACATAAGGACACAGTCGTCAACATTTCTAAAATGAAACCCGGTCCCGTCTCCTACCTGTCCTGGTACATTGCCCGATGAGGTGGATAGCCACGACCGATCTTTTTAATACGTTCGAACTCTTATGCTGAGAAGAGAAATAAAGATTGAGCTGTTAATGCAACGAATGTAGAATTATTACCCTCTAAGGAAATGGGAAATGGTTATTTTCATGTGTGCTCATAGTCCAAACCTACTGTCAGTCTTTCACTCCCCTTCTCCGACTAACCACAGTTCACCTTGCGTAGCTCCTCCGCGCCGCACCAACTAGGGTAACATGGCCCGGCCTAAGCCACCGCCGCGACAGCCGCCGAAACTGGGGTATTTAGCCCCTCTAAGGCAGGCCATGAAGCTCTACTTCAAGGCTGAACTCCCATTGCCCTGCCAGGCGGATGATTTTCCCGAATGTGCCGAATCGGCCGCAGCGGCGACTGCGCCGTCATCGGCGCCAGATGCGGCAAGCAAGGCCAAGAGAGCGATGTAAAGAAATCGCGCGGCGGCATTACGACATGCTCTAGGCAGTGGGAACAAGGTACATATCAAATCGTTCATGAGAGCATGCCGCCACCGAGGGTACACACCCTGGAACAGGGCAGCGCCAAGGTCTAGGAACTCTCGCGTCCATACTTCGGTGCGGACTATCTTACCTCCGTGGGGGAGGCTGGGAGCACGCCGTCTGTGGCAAAGATGCTCCATCCTACGCACCGTCGGAGGCCGTACCGTGGTGGCGACTAAGCGTCTACACTCAGCATGCTGAATTGTTCGACAGCCAGAGCCAACGGCGGGCATCAGCTCAGCCCCGGAATTCACACATGGACCTACGATCCCGAGAAGGAGATGTCGAATTTTCGTTTCGAAGAAATCATTGCGGCGGCGCGGATGGTCCAACTGAACTGGGACTGGCGCACGCAAATCTTTCATGCATGAACGATGCAGATTTCTTGTAGTTTGGTGGGAGGCAATAAATCAGTTTGGGTTAAATGATCAAAGAACTTATGTCCTCTCAAGGCAATTGGCCAGCCAACTTTTCTGCTGGAGATCTGTAGTTTCTTCAGTGTAGAATAGTTAAGTTCAGACTGAAGAATGGCTTTTGTAGATGAAATGCTGACGAATTGTTCTATAAACTAGTAGGAAGTGTAGCCCACTTTTGTGCAGGTATAAGACCCTTTTGTATGGAAGTACTACTGTTGTAAGCAAATACTATCAAGTATCTATTTCCTTCAATTACTAGTCGTGGTTCAATCCAGTTAACTGGCATCTTTCTATCCCAGACTACAGATTTTGCGTCTGCTGTCTATGTTGTAAACCATTTTTCCTTTGTTTTGTGTTGCCTCCAAAATGGTCCTGTAGTTCAATGTGTTACAAATGTAGCTACCTTGTACTTGAAGAGGAGATGGACTATATTTTCCCGGCATCCACAAAATTGATATTGCTCATTGCTAGACCACCCTCTTTTCATGAGGTCGTCCTTGATTATTCACAGAAATTATAAAGCACGGTGTTCAACAATATCGATTCAAACTATTACACACACACACTACATCAAATTCATTACCCACACATACTACATCGATTCAAACTATTACACACACATACTACTTCAAACTATTACACACACGTACTATATCGATTCAAACTATTACACACTAGTCCTTAACCCGTACATTCGCCCGGGCTAGTTTGTAGAATAAGAAAAACAATCATACTATTAAAATTCTCATCAAATTTTAGTATTCCTCATCGATTAGACCTAGTTTGCTAAAATTCAATTTTCCTACCACTGCCAAATAATTATGAAAAACACAAACATGTTGCATTAATATTATTGCAAAGTGTCATCTTTATATGTAAATTCAACTCCATTACTTTTTCTGATAGCTTCTCCGAACCTTTCAATAACCATTACAAAGTAATCTTGAAGATTTCTCTAGGGAAAATCATTTATATAATTATTTTAGTTGGTATCATGCAAGTCTTCATCATGTTCTCAAATATTTGTACAAAACATAAGATAATAGTAATAATTCATATGTAATTCTTATATTTTTAACATAGAGAGTCGATTTGCCTCTCCCCCTAGAAGTCGTGCGCCCCATAGAACTTGCGGGAAGAAACTCTCATATTATTTAGTTTAGGAAAAAATGTGATTATATTTCCTGGCACTGCAAACTAAAACTAATTTTTCTAGTATCAGTGGACATTGTGAAGAATGGTTCGATAACATTATACATATAAATAATTGCATATACTCTGGAATATTTTAAGAGGGGTAAAAATGTTCCATTCTCGAGTATTTTATATTAAAAGTGAGGGCATTAATCATATTTCGGCTATGGAAACCTACATGAGTGATTATTTTTATAAGGATCATCCAATGGTACGAAAGAAGGATATGAGGACAATGTATGAAGTTTCCTACCGTCTTTATTTGTTTCCAAGTCTGCCCAGACCTTTTTCATGGTTATATAGATCTCCCATTTAATACTCCTTAGAGTAGCATCAAACTTGTTGAATAGTTGCATGGTTAAAAAAATCAATATCCTCTAACTTTTTTGGCTTTATTTTGTATTATCATTTTCTTAGAACTCATTATAAGAAAAGATTCAATATGCAGAGTTAGGAGTATTGGTTAAGGAAGCAATAGAAGAAAGGTGTTTATGTTTTGTAAACATTATTTCTTCATTCATTACCAAATTTCCACCTAGATTCTACAGTGTTATATAAGAATTTCAGCTGAATTGTTATAATTATATTATCTTTTATAAAAATATTTTGGACAAAAATGACAAAATAGAGGAATACCAATATATGTTCTTGTAAAAAGCCATTTGCGGACTAATTGAAGGCTGCTACTGAATGAGGCATATTGTGTAACATGATTTTTTTTTAAAAAATACTAAAGAAACTACTTTATGTTCCGTCAACTTGATGGATGTTTAAGCAGTGAAAACTAAATCACTCTTCTACATATGATGCATTATTACCCCGCAAAAAACATAGCCTAGTTAATCAATTATATCTCCGTATGTGTAGATACATGATAGGGACAAATAGTAGAAGGAAACACCAACAAAGCGTCAATGTAGATTTTTCCCCTCCTTGCGGAATCAGCATTGGATGAAGGATTTGAACTATATGAATTTTTCTTTTTCCTCTTAGCTATGTGCATTAATTTCTTTTCACAAACTTTAGGCCCATATTTAAACATATAACCTTCTATGGAACAGTACTTAAACCAAATAACTTTATTATGAGTAGAAAGTTACCCTTCGCTCGGAGGATTGATCGAGTACTTGGCCACATGCATGAGTAGGCCTGTTGCAGGGATGTCCCATTAAAAAGGTAGGTCCGATGCTGTTCTATGTTATCCATCCTTCTGTTCCAAGCATTCAGTAGACTGATCCTTTGAAAAAGTAAAATAGTAGATTAAGGATCATGAAAAATGATTTTCTCAAACAATGGGCCAACCTTTTTATGTGTTGGGGTATAGAAAATTTGTTGAAAATGAAACGTCATTGCAACAATTTCTTAAATCAGTAAGTCATTTTGCTATAGCCTAGCATTCTTTAGCAGATTACTACTGCAGACTTCTAGGGCAGAGGTTGAATTTCTTCAGCTAAACCTTCAAATATGAACATGATGCTTAGAAAAAATTAGACATATGTAGCGATACAGGTAAAAACTTATTTCAGAAAAACAAAATAAGATATCAAAATACTATAGATACAAACGGAGCGTTAACAATCACATTATTTTTTGTAATGCAAGCAGTGTAAAGAAAATATAACACGACACTTTTGTACTAAGTGTAGATCTCCAACAACCTCAGACCTGAAAGTATTTATTAATTGCCATTATAAAAAGTATATGGAAGTAAGGTGGTAACATATGCTAAACTACAGAGTAATGTGTTCTGTAATTGCATTGTTAGAGAACCTCGCCGCAAATTTGAACTGATGCTTTGATCTGTTGACCTTATACCATTATTCCTACATATAGGTCACAACCTTCTCAACTGTGTACTGAATTGTAGTAAGCATCCTATAAAGCTCATGACTCTTATGCTGAGGAAGAACTACACAATTTGTGAGAGTTGGACATAGTTTAGGGAGGCTCACACATGTACATTGGCACATGCATGATATGCGTGAAGTTAAAGCCTCTGCAAAACCTGAAGAGATAGTGTCCACGGGGACTGAACATACACTTCAATATATATATTCACATAAAGAACAGTAGACTACAACTATAATAAGTCAATGCCTGCAGTTGAATTTACCAAATTTAGAACATAGTCTTTCTTTGCTGCTTTGCAATCATCTATTGGTGCACCATATGTGTGCATGGACAACCAACTTCTGCCAAAGTCAACTTTACATCAGTACACATGGTAAATGATCAGAAATACTAATGAATGAATACTTCACCATAGTTCATGATACAGATTGTTAAATACGAAATTACCAGTAAACGTAGGCTCATAGCAAGCCATACAACGGTACTCTAGATCGATCCGGAAGAATCAATTTTCAAACAACTGACATGCAACTTCCAACAACGATTCATCAAATTTTCAAACAACTGACCTGCACCACGTCCCACTGAAGCCTCACAACATGGGACCTCAGGCCGGTGCAAGCTGTGCGTCTTGATTGGAGATTTTTTGATGCGCCGGCGTAGGAGCGCATGATATTCCTTCGCCATTCTCACATGATGATTATGGCCACCACATCACATGCGACCTCTGGTCGCTGCAAGGCCATGTATCTTTGATCGGAAATTCTTGCCACGACGGGATCTTGTTGTTAGAATACATATACGTGTAGGATTTAGAGATAGACTAGGACTCTACATCTTGTACTCCAAGTCTCCACCTACCCCGTGTAATTCTATATAAACCCCACAAGGGTCAATGCAATACAACACAATATTCTAGGGATCAATATTTTCTACATGATATCAGAGCGGTTTGCGTCACGACGCCGATCCTAGGTTCTTCCACCACTTCCGCAACACGCCGCCCCTGGGAAGATTACTTCTCGGGGACGCGGCACCCGGTCTCGATCAAAGATCGGATCAGTTCTTAAACTAGATTAGATCCAATTTCAATTCCTAGTTCGTAGTTTAGATTCAATTTAGCCAAATAAATCCCTAATTACGATCCTTGTGTCCGGTGAGAAATCCAGATCAGCTCGGCATCGTGGCGCAACAATTTTACGGCGAGTCCCTGATCACACTCGCGGCGGCAGGTCTTCCTCGCCTCTACGTCAATCTGGTGCAGGAGCACCTACGTCACGGCGCCGTCCACAAACTGGCCGAGTTGCTGCACCAGCCGTTAGCCCTCCAGCAGAACACCCGCTCGGGCTAAATCATCACGGTGTCTAGGAGCGGAACGAGCTGTCACCAGGGCTAGATCCACCTACGCCATGCAGCTGCATTAACGTCCATGCATACGGGAGTACCAACAACACGCTAAGGCACACATGGTCTCAAGCACCTGGCGGCTCACGGAGGGCACCTGACGCAAGATTCCGCGCGCTACAGGATCTACGCTGCTTTGGACTACATGATCTATGCTGCTTCAAGACGCGACTACACCGACATCAAGATCTGCACTGCTTCGAGACAAGACTACACCGACACCAAGATCTGCACTACACCGAGCTGAACTACATCGACCCGAACATCAACATCAAGTTGTACAACTACACCAAGATCTTCGTCGAGCACATCCACATAGAAGCGACATCGAGCACATCCACACGCCAGGCCGGTGTGGGACACGACATCGACGGCTTCTCACGTGCAGGACGGCATCGACACCATCGTCGCTACAAGGGACGCCTTCAAGCGACGCTCTACGTCATGCCTACTATGACATCATCAACAATATCATCGCCAAGGTCTACATCAACGTGGTCTTCATGAACATCTTCGTCAACACACACCGCCGCCGCCGCTACATCGTCCACACGATGGACATATAACTACGACGCCCTCTGGCAGTACACGTACTGCAAGGCACGACGACGGCATTGGCCGTGTCCACGACCCCGACGACGGTATCAACCGCGTCCACGACACCGACGACTGCATCAACAAATCGGCATCACTAATGCCCATACGACCGCGCATACGGTTCTAGCAAAACCCTGTGTACTTGGTGGCTTCCTCCAGTCCTGGCAAAACTGGTGGTCTCACCTACGACCGCGTCCACGAGGCGCCCCCGACGGTACCTTTACAAGGTGCAAAACGTCTACAACTGCAACTTCGTCAACAACAACAACAAAAACCGCGCAATTTTTTTGCGCCTCCGGCACCGGCGGCCACACAACATACGACGACTACGACATCGACCACACCCACCTCGACCACGGCTACATCACGATCAGATATCTCGACATCGACATCAAGAACAACGTCTACAGCAACTCAAGAACTCCAGTCAGCAGCGTCCACATCGTCACTTGCGTCCACGCCACTCCCGCTGTGACTGCGGGAGGGAAGAGAGGCACCAGAAGGGGACGCAGTCACCGCCCCTATGTGCCAGCCATAATCATGTTCACGCAGGTGATGATGCAAAGAAAGTGAAGACGACGAAAGCGCAAGACTTCAACTAAGCGGAGAAAAAAATTCAAACGATTAAATTACTGCTCCCGAATATTCAACTGACTGATTAATTTCTTATAACGTACTCTATTTTTCTTTGCCAAAGGGGGATGTTAGAATACATATACGTGTAGGATTTAGAGATAGACTAGGACTCTACATCTTGTACTCCAAGTCTCCACCTATCCCGTGTAATTCTCTATAAACCCCACAAGGGTCAATGCAATACAACACAATATTCTAGGGATCAATATTATTTACACTCGTAACTTCTTTCCCTTACATACTCCCCTAACTTGATTGAGTTTCGATATGACGGGAGGAGATCTTGGGAGGATACTGGATGGAGCAGATCGGAAACCGGGAGGCAAGCAGGACGCAGTGGAGTTGTGGGGCGATATGCATTAGGCTTCCGTCGATGGCGCGGGAGCGGTGAGATGGCGAGACGGCACCAAAAGAGAGACGTGTAGGGCAGATTCTTAGATTAGACGGCAAAGGAAGCGTGTGTGTTGACCGATGGCATATATTAATCCTATAGCTATAGATGGCTAACAATACGATCGGATGGATGAAGTTTACTTTTACCTGAGGGTTAACGTGGAGCCTCCTACAGTTCCTTCAATTAGTAAATATAAGATTTTTAGTCGATGCTAACTTCCTACTACGCTCTCCATACTACAAATTCATTAGCCACACATACCACGGCAATTCACTAGAGCTCTGTCTTCACTCGAGGGAAATCAGAACCACCAGCTCGTCCAAGCCCGGTCCCCCCACCAAAACTGTGTGCGCCATCGTGAAACGGTGTTGGTCCTATGCCATCGATCCTTCCAGGCCAACACTGCAGGCAACGAGCACGCTTTCTGGCAGCCTCTTCGGGGCCCTGAATGCCATATACCGATTCCAGAACCTCCTCCAGGTGGATGATGACCGGGTGCTTCCAGCAAAGCTGTCGCCCTGCCCTTCTTGGAATCTGCACCTCGTACATCTTAGGAACGGTGTCAGGATCTTTCAGCCACGCCATTACCTCGATGACCTATCTGTCGCTCGGTGGCACGATTTCCACCAGCTCGCCGCCAAGGATACTGACGACCTGCTTGAGGGCCTCCGGCTCCCAAGCATCCAATGGGAGGCCGTCAAAGCCGAGTTTGGAGAAGAAACGAAGCTGCCCCAAGCGATCGTCCCACCCACAGGCGCGATGCCAACGCATGAAGCTCATTTTCTCCCCGCAGCACTCGAAAGAACGGGAAGAATGCAGAACGCGCTCGGTGTCTGAGTTGTGCTCGAACCGGACAAAAAAATCGAATGGCGGCGCGCATACCTCAATGTTGACCTCATTTCGTCTGATCCCAAAACGAGACCTGAAAGCCAACAGCAACTCTGTCGGCGACACGGCAGGACGGACGCCTAGCATGGTGGCCATGAGAGCGTGGTCGTCGAACTGTTGTGTCAGAGCTACCATGCCTGGGGTGAGCGGTAGCACGAAACTTCCCGAGGCCGGTCGCCGGCCTGGATCGCCCGACGGGACGCGCTCCGCCGTGCGAGAAGGACTAGCCAGAGGCGAGATATTAGTCCAGGGACGCGAAGCTCCGATACGGCGGACGATGCAACGGCGACGGCTGCGAGCTTCGATTAGAGGCGTGGGAGGTTGACCGGACATGGCAGGGACGCAAATTAGAGCAAGTGCAAGCTCCGATCTGAGACGAGCAGCCGGAGCTGGGCAAATGTTATGGGGAGGGGAGCAGGGGAGAAGACCAGAGCAGAGCAAAGAAATAGATCTGGTCCACTCAGGGATCTGGTCCACGCAGGGGTAAGCTAGTCCACGACCGCAAAAGATAACAGGGAATACTGACATGGCGGGCCAAGAAGAATTGACCTAACGGCGGTATTTGAGTTCAACCGTTTTTCGTCTGGTTCAAACGACCGTTTGTCCGTTATATTTGTATTCACCCCCATTTGGCCCTTCTGGACAATTGGCGAATCTACTATGGCCGCTCCGCGCGATTGATGACAACTCGGGTACCGCGGTGCGCTCACCCACCAAGTTTGGTACCGCAAACGAACATTCACATGCCTTGGACATCCCTAAGCTTTGACGCCTGTACTTTTTGAATATTTCTTGGAGTGACACGGGTGGCATCCTCAAGCTTGAGCTTTAGTCCATTCTTCATCTCATTACATCATTCTTTCCTTACACCTGAAATTTTTCCTTCATACAAAATTTCACACAATCTTTATTAGCAACATCAGTGTACTCAAGATAATAAATATTTGGGTTCAGTTCTAACACAAGTAAAACTTCAATTAAAACACAAGCTACTGTAGCACTTCTCTCAAAAAGCTCAATTCCCCAAAGAGAACCCAAAAAGGAATCAACAAGAAGCAAATGCAAATTGCAGAAATCTGTCAAAACAGACTAGCAGATAGAAACTGATTTTTTCAAAGACCTTCTGTTGCTCAAATCGAAAAGTGATGAACTAACGAAAGTTGGATAACAACCTGGGGCAGAAGCACAATCAATTACAGCTCAAACCGACATACAGAGATTTTACATGAACCTTTACAGCGAAGCACAAAAATCTGTAATTATTTGTAATTCGCATTCCCTATCCATACTAAGATAGATAACAACTTAAAACTGAAAGTAAAAACTACTTAAAGATAAAGCAAACAAGTGCACACAAGAATATTCACCCACACGCTATTGCTCCCCGGCAACGACGCCAGAAATGGTCTTGATAACCCACAAGTATAGGGGATCGTGTGTAGCCTTTTCGATAAATAAGAGTGTCGAACCCAACGAGGAGCTAGAGGTAGGATAAATATTCTCTCAAGTTCTATCAACCACTGATACAACTCTACGCACAACGTTTGCATTATCTAGGAAATAAAACTAGAGCAATAATACGAGTATTAGAGATAGCTTTGCATGATAATAATTAATAAGAAAGTAAAATTAGTTGCTGCGGCAATAAAATACACTAAACTAACTGAACCATGAGTGTAGAATAGTGGTGGTAATTATTATGGCTTTGTCCAAGTTTAAATAGCGAATAGATCGGGTTCATTATCTTCGATGTAGTTTTCTATGTGGGAGAGGCTAAATATACATGTGCTTCACTACTTGGAATTACATGTACTATATGATTGGATTGTTAGCAAACATCCGTAAGTATTAACAATGCATTAAGGTTTTCCCAACCATAGCCTTAAGTTTAATGGTCCTCTTACTCCCATACATGCAACGTTCCGGTTCGCGTCCTCAGGTTTCTATCACTCTGGCAGAACTCCCCCTTCCTTTTACACATACTACAAACCTTATGATGTTTAATCCATGCGCGCACAAATATAATGGACATCAAAGGACTATACCATATCAACATACCACACAAATGAACCAAAGACGTTCAACCATTCAATCTAAGAACAAAGAAACTACGCAAACATGACATAGATCATAGGATTATATGTTATAGCATCAAACGTCATGTTTACATAGGACTATATAGAGGTGTGTGTGGGAGGATGAACCACTGCATACTAGGAGGATTAGGTGATGGAGATGGCGGTGAAGATGGTGAAGAGGGCGGCGGCGGCGTCGGCGGCGACGCGGGAGACTCCTTCCCCGCCACCGGTATCATGGGGGAGCACCGCCCCTTAGCCCCCTTTCTTCATGGCTTCTTGGGAGCCCTCCCCCATGGAGATAGGATCCATGGGGGAGGAAAAAACATGGCTTTGGCGGCTGCAAATTCTTGGGTAGAGGTGGCTTGGGCGAATTAGGTTTACTCCCTTTATATAGCTTCTCGGATTCCCATCACCCATCTTAGGCTGCAGTAAATTGGGCATAGCAGGCCCGTACGAATTTGGAATCAGCTAAATTTTATGTCCAGAATGTTTGTCGCGAAATTTCCAACAACTTTGTAGATGAAGAGTTTTCCGTTTGATGCCGTCTTCGACCCGAAACGTGACCATCTTCTAAAAGAGTTCTGAAACAGATTTCTGGAAAAATCCAAATTTGACTCCAACAAGGTTTTCACTTGTATTCTTGGTAATTCCTACACATAAAAGTGTAAAACAAAAACATTGTGCACTTTTGCAACCATTAGTAGGTTAGTTTAAATAAATCATAAACTTTATACAAAAAGGAGTGTCAAAATCATATTATTAGCATAAAACCATAAAAAATATAGATACGTTATGGACGTATCAATCACCATAGACGTGGCAAAAGCCTTTCTTCTTATCATTTTTATTCTTGAAGGTGGTTGAGTGAGTGGTCTTGTTCTTGCCATCAAACTTCGTTTTGCCTTCAGATTTGTTCTTATTCTTAAACTTGTGGGATTGAAAGTTTTTCTTCTGTTCCAAATTGGCACTAGAAGCTCCCTCAAATCCTCGAGCACGTGTGTCATTTTCTCTCGCCTTCTCCTACATATGAAGGGACCCAATGAGATCCGTAACATAAAACTCTTGTCTCTTATGTTTCAGAGAAGTAGCAAAGTTCCTCCACAAGGGAGGAAGCTTGGCAATAATTCCTCTGGCCACAAACTTGTTTAGGAGGGTACACTTGAACTGCTCAAGTTCTTTGGCAACTGATTGTATCTCATGAGCTTGCTCAATGATGAATCTCTTATCAACTATCTTGTAGTCATAGAATTGCTCCATGACATATAACTCAGTGCCAACATCCGAGATCCTAAACTTGGCCTCGAGCGTATCCCACACGTCCTTTCCATTATCAAATGACATGTATGAGTCAACAATATTGTCCTAAAAATACTGAACAGAGCCGCCAGAAATATGGTATCGGCTTTCTTAAATTCCGCTTCCTGCTCAGCAGAAAGATCTCCTTCGGGTTTGCCAAGGGTGGCACTATAGCAGTTTAGGTTTTCAAACCATAGAATTTCTCTCGTGCGCCATCTCTTATAGTGCATACCATCAAAAGAAGGCGGACTAGTAGCCGTGGCTACATAGTGAAATTCAGTTGCCTATGATCAGGTTTTTGGATTGTTGAAATATAAGCAATAATCCATATGATTTAATCCAAATAATAAAGTGATAAAGCATGATCATATAAGCAGTGCCAAAACTAATCATGCATATTAACAAAGTAGATGAACATATTACATCTAAATAAGATAAACCTATTACATCTACACCAAACGCTAGAATAAAGAACTCTAGCAGAATATGAAAGAGAAAGTTCAAAGTTACGTACGGTGCCACAGGAGGATTCGCGTTCGGGTTGGCGTTGACACTAGTATCGTCAGCCATGTCGCTGATGTAGAGGTTGCTGATGTCCGGAAAGAAGTCCTCGTCGGGGAAGGAGTATTTCGTGATGGCGTCAATAGTCGCGGGGAAACGCTCCCCAAAAACCTGATCGCCCCTTCACCCGTACAGGTTCACAAGAGGCGGGGTTCCGGAGGCCTACTGTCCCGATCTGCGGTGCACGCCGCAAGCCGGGATGGGGAAGACAAAGATAGCGACACAATAGACTAAAAGGAGACGTGTGTGATAGGCCATGGCGATTAGGATTAGTGCAAACGCTTATATAGTGCATGTCAGGGAGATCGTGGGGCTCATCCCACGTCCGATTCGGTAACAACCCACATTCCAGAAAGTCTGAAAACAGACTCGTAATTAATCTATGATTAGTTTTCCTAAATAGCAAAAATAAATCTCGTCTCGGCGAGATTCCCACAACCTGCGGCGCGCGTGCGCGTCATGATAAGGCGAGGCGAGGCGGGCGGCGTCAGAAGAGGAGTGCGCGTGAGCTTCTCTTCTTCTCACACCTTAGTGAGTGGTGGAACATCCTAGTATATAAGAAGATGTTACTCTCACTCAACTAGCAATGTGGGACTAAACTTTAGCACCACTAGCAATGTGGGACTAAACTTTAACACCACTAGCAATGTGGAATCTCTCAAGTTCCCCAAGCATCTAGTTTTGACCGGTATCTGCCGTAGCACTTTGATTGCAAATATTGGTTGTAGTTGTCCTTGTCATCAGATGCGTTTCAGAATGGATCAGTGATACAGTTAGATGTATCAATCTAATCAAGAAAGAATTAAGAAGGAAATCCCTTCCCTCTTGCCACCGGCCGTGGACAAGGCCCCTGGCCGGCCCTCTTGCGCCCTCCCTCTAGCACCACCATAACATTTGGTATCAGCTTTTCCGGGTTCGATCATGTCCAGCCCTCCACCGAGTTCTTCCCACCCGCCGCCGCCGCACTCCGACGCCCTCGCCGTTCTCTCCCCGGCGGAGATGACCACAGCCCTCCGCAATCTCGCCACCGCGGTCCAGGAGATCCACCTCTACTTGGCCGGGCCCTACGGGCCGCTGCTCCTGCCGTGGCAGCCACCGCATCTGGTGGTCTCCGCCGTGGTCGCCGCCACCACCCCGCCCTGGTTGCCGTGGCCGTCCCAGCCCCTCGCGGGCCCCGTCGCAGCCATGGCCCTGTTGCAGCAGCCGCTGCTGCCACTCAGCCCCGGGCCAGCTACGACCGCGCCGGCGGGAGTTCCGATCCAAGTCCGGTTCCCGCCCTCGCCGTCACCGCTTCCGTCTTGGATCGCTACCCGCCACGTGTCGGCGGCGGTGAGGCTGCAGGCTGCTGCGCGCGGCCTCCTAGCGCGCCGGCGTGTGCGGGAGATGCGTGGTCTGCAGCTGCCGCTCCTCCAAGTTGCCCTTCGCTGCGCCAAGGACCTCGATCTCGTCCGCTGCATCGGGGCTCTTGGGCATGTGGTTTCCCCCACGAGCGGCGGGCATCTTGTTTTCCCCGTGTGCAGCGACCTCAAAGTCTGCAACATCAGCGGTTGGGAGGGCGCACCCCTCCTCGACAGGAGCACACCGCGTAACACCACTGCATTCCGCCGCCGGCCGCCGCGAGGGCACCTCCGCTCGTCGCTCTTGCGACCTCTTCCAGGTGGTCGTACACATGCACTCCGTTTGTCCAGATGGTGTCCATGGGATCCAGGTGGCTGTACACGTGCATGTATATCGTGCGAATGGTGTCCACTTTTTGTTATGGGGTCCAAAATAGAGCGTCCCAGCCCATTTCAGGTTGAGAGTAATAAACCAAGCCGAGATGCAAAATGCTTGTTTTTAAGTGTGAAGTTTGTGTCGCGTCGAGTCATCGTTATAAGTTGGTTAGGTTGCAGCTCGAGGACGAGCTGCATGTCTAGGTGGGGTGTAGTGTTAGAGTACGTCATGGACATGGGTTGGCAGTATATCCCATTAGTCTTAGGGTTAATTAGAGATAAGGGTCACTTGCTTAGGGGTCAAGTAAGCCTTGCTTGGGAGTCAAGTAAACCTCTCTATATAAGGAGAGGAGATGTATCAATCTAATCAAGTAAGAATTAAGAAGGAAATCCCTTCCCTCTTGCCACCGGCCGTGGGCAAGGCCCCCGGCCGGCCCTCTTGCGTCCTCCCTCTAGCACCACCATAACAGATATAGTTAGTATAGTGTCACCTACCAGGCAATAATCGCAATATACCATCGTTAGAGCTGCCACCAACTATATACTCCCTCTATTCAAAATATAAGATGTTTTAGCTTTGTAAAAGGAGTGTATCTAGACCTCTTTTAGTATATAGGTTCACTCCAAAGCTAGATGAACCTCTACACTAAAAGGGTTCTCGATACACTTCATTCACAAAGCTAAAACATTTTATATTTTGAAAGGCAGAGAGTAGTTCACTAGCATCTAGAATCACCAGGAGTCTCCCTTGTGGCTTGTTACTTTTGTTTGTTTTCCTACCAACCCACAAATATGTGCTTGAACGAGGAGAAGAGAGACTAAGGTGTAGAATAGAAAAAGTAACGCACAACCACTAGTATAGCAAGAGAAAAATGGAGAAGAAAGAGCCAGCAAAGTACTCCATTAAATCTGCTCTGTGAATAGGAGATGTTGGGGAAGAAATAAATTGTGGTGGTCCGAGCTTGGAAGCAACACCGGATGATCAAGCAAGTAACTGAGTCGGTAGACAGCTTCCATCAACCTCACCGCTCATTATCTGCTTCGGGCTGCAATGACTACAGTTCTCAACCTTGTCGGCGATGACTTGGGGGATGTCATGGTGGGATGCCATCTACGGATGGAGGGGAGGGAAACGCTAGTGTTGCTAACTCCACGGATCATTGCCGCGGGAAACTAGCTAACAAGCGGTAGCTAGGTTCGACAAGTTCGATAAAAGGAGATTGATCTGAGGTACAAGATTCAACGGAAGGCTTGCCACCAACACTTGCTTTGAACCATAAGATGGTAACTGAATTTAAAAAATATGTTAGGAAATACATACTAATTTATCTTTAAAACTGTATTTGAAATGTTTGCTGACCCTGGATTTGATTCATCACCCAAGCAATTACTAGTAAATAATTTTGAGTGAGATCAAAGAAATAATGTGGGGTTGCATTCTAGTGCATGGTCTCCATGTCATACATTGATAACATTAATGATTTGATTAATGATTTTATAATAACTTAGTATTATGTTTGTCAAATTGACGACCTAGGGATAAGCGCGGGACCTATAAAACCGGACGGAGGGAGTAGCATGTTCCTTTCATCTATAAAATTGTTTGCATTTATCGCTTCTAATTAATGTGAAGTATTTCCTAACGTGACGTAGATTATGTGCAAACATTTTTTTGACATAAGATTATGTGCAAACATATTTGCCCTGAGAAGGTAAAAACGTCATCTTACCCTTTACATGTCTATAGATCACCTTAGCAATCAGATCAACAGAACTGAACGGTCTAAAATCTTTTAGGTGCATTTTAAAATTTCTTGTTGCAGTAATAATATTCAAATTATTATAATCAAGATCAGCATTTTATATCCAAGTTGGATACTAATAATGCTTACGAAAACAAGTCATATTTGCAAACATGAAATTAATCCAAGGGTCCGATCGAGATCCAAGAAGATAACTTGAATAACACATGGTTGGTCACACTTCCATTGCATACATTGGTTGGGTTGTCCTTGTCATCAGAGAATCATTCAAAAAATGGATCAATGATATACGGAGTGTAGATTTACCTACCAAGCGATAATGCGTGTGCGGTGTACTCTCCAGATCGAACGGCCACGTAGGTAACTAAGTTCTACGAGAAAAGTCTCTGGTGAGGTGCTTTATGCTCTGGACAATGAGCCTCGAGTATACAGGCATGAAAAGTAAATTCTAACGGAACCGATTCCTAGTGGTGTTCCATCCGCCCGTGCTTTTCTTTGAGATTCGTGTTGTCACGTCATCATTTATTTGTATATTGGACCTGAGAGCTAGTATTCGTTTTGTAAATCTTGTATTCTCTCCAGTGGGCCCATTAATATTATTAATATTTCAGCATGTTTTTAGAAATATTTCAACGCAATTTCATTGTCAAAAAATTTTCTAGATGTTTTCATTGCAGTTTGACTATGTTTGATTCTGGTTTTTTTAGCTTGTAGTGAGCATATTTCAGAACTTCCATATGAATTAGTAAATTTTTAACATATATTCGAGAGTTGTCAATCTTATTTTCTGCCTTGTTTCACCCATTTTACACATTTCATACAAGAGTACAATTATCACATTATGTTCTCAATGAAATTTTACAAATAGTTCACATATCTCGATACCAATTCAAAATGATTTGATAAATAATCCATTGTGCTCCACAAATGTTCCAACTTCACAGAGAAATATACGAATCAAATTCGTTTGAAATCTTAGAGCTAACAAACAAGATTAGCATTCAGATGGAAGAATAAATAACCTCCAAGAAAAAATAAAAAAGTTGTGAGCTAATTTCACAAAAAGTTACATGCGTTCTCAATGAAATCTCACAAGTAGTTCACATATCTCAATAACAATTCAAAATGATTTGATAAATAGTCCATTGTGCTCCAGAAATGTTCCAACTTCATACAGAAATATACGAATCAAATTCATTTGAAATCTTAGAGAAAACATACAAGATTAGCATTCAGATGGAAGAATAAATACCCTCCAAGAAAAAATAAAAAAACTTTGAGCTAATTCCACAAATAGTTACATGCGTTCTCAATAAAATTTCACAAATCTCGGTATCAATTCGAAACGATATTTCAAATACTCCACTAGGCTCCAGATATATTTCACGAATTTATAGAGAAATAGACGAATCGAATTCGTTTCAAATCTCAAAGCAAACAGAGAAGAGTCAGAAGGAAGAAAAAAACTCCACCAAAACCATTGTCCAGATTTGCACCCTCATGGATATCTAACACAAATCTTTGTTGTAGAAATTGAACCCCAAACCAACCCTGTACATGGACATGGTGGCGGTTGCACCTTCGTTTTCTTCCGGTGGCTCTCATCCATGGAGGCGAGGCACTTTGATGGAACTACGAGAAGGATGGGAGGGAAGAGGAGCCAGAGCCTTGGGAGCCGGTCGTCCCGGCCACAGGCCCGCAGCCTCGTTGTCGTTCCGGCCGACGGCTCACCCTTTCGCCGCTGCTGCTTCGCCGCCTTTTCTGAATCCAGATTCAGAATGTGAGAGAGAGAAAAGAGAGAGAGGGTTGCAGGGAGGATGGTGTGTGGTCCAGGATACTATCTAGTATTCCCTCCGTTCGGGATTATAAGGCCATAGAGCTTTTCCAAATTGTTTGAGATTATAAGTCATATCTCATTTATTATCCCATCTCCACCAATGGATGTTATCTTTTTTCTCTCTCTTCTCCCATAGATGTAAAACTATTGGTGCATGCAGTAGTAATGATGAGGCGTAATTAAGTTTCTTGGTCTTATCAAATTGGCTAAATGGCCTTATAATCCCAAACATAGGAGTACAGTAGTACTAGTATTCACTACTGGTACTAATATGAAATAAAAAATACCTGGCACCCAGAGCGAATCGTAATCCATCAGCGAATGCTGGATTCTTAACCGGTAGGAACCGGTTCCAACAGAAAAATCACGTTGTATACATGTAGGGATCCGATTATTCCCCGGCTGCTTGTCACATACCAAAACAGGTACTCTCGGATTGGAGAAGTGTTATTGATAACTAACATGTAACGTTGTTCCATTGTGTACCTTTTTTATCCTCGGCTCTGATTTACTAGTCCCTTATTGTCTTTAATTTCCCTAACATAGTGAGATGTATGAATTTTAGTTCGGAATTGAATTGGACTAAGATGGAAAGAAAATGACCTATAATTTCAATTTTATTGTTTCTACGTGCATAGAATTTTTGTTGGAATCAAAGGGTAGCACTCAATTCAAATTCCTGTTTGGATGTACAAATCATGGAACTGAATGTGTTGTTGAGTTTGGACAATATAAACTTGTCTACATGTATGAAAAATAGTATTTGCATATTATTTTCACACATAGTAAAATTAAAATATTGTCACACATAATAAAATTAAAATTTTACTTTTCACACACAATATAATCTTGTCTACAATATGATTACAAACAAGTTACATCTAGATTTCGGTTCACATTGTGATGTCAATGACTACAAAATATGCTTACAGCAACATCTTCAACTCTTCAAAAAATCAAACATATAAATACATTAGTATGAAACACATGAACACATGACAAAAGAGGTCATGTTGTAAGGGAAGGGGAGGGTTTGGGCTAAGGCTGGCTAGGGGAGGGACATGGAAGAGGACGTTGGATCCAATACCCACCTGCTCCCGTCCACCGGCGCTGATTGCCCCCTCCATGGCTGGATCGACCTAGGGTTCCTAGGGGGCTGGGGAGGGGACGATCGAGGCTCACGAGAACCATGGGAGGAGAAAATGGTGCGGAAGAGGATGGAGGGCAAGGGGGACGAGAGAGGACGGAGGGGAGGAGCTTAACGGCGGCGACCTGTCACGGTCGAGTTTCTGCGCAGGGTCGAGAGAGCAAAGGGAAGGTCGATGCCTTGTTTCTCTCCTCATGAAGCCTTGTTCGGTTTGCTCGGGATTGATTGGGTTTGGCATGGATTGAAGGGGATTAAATCCCATCTAAGTCAAAATCCCTCCTAAATCCCTCCAAACCACTTCAATACACTTGGGAAGTGGATTAACCGAACATGGCCTGAATGGGTATGCGGGGGTCGGGGCAGACCGCGGGGACAGTTTTCGTGGCCTTTCCGAGGGGTGGAGCTCGGAATCCCGAGCGGGCTCTTTACACGCGCCACCGGCGGGCATGGAATAGATTTTCCTTTCCATGGAACTATTCTGAGCACAATCCAAACGGTGAAAATAGCTCCCGATTTCCAAATTACCCAATTCCACGCTCCAATTCATGCATCCAAACACTGCGTGTAATTATACGATTTTCTCTCTTTCTGTCTCTTCCCTAATGCATGCGCTTTCCTTCCCAATGTACCCAATATTTTCTCTCCTTAGTCTTCTCCAATGTTCGTGGTTTCCTCTCTCAACAATTGATGCGTGCAGTAATTAATGGGACGTACTTCTTACGTCCTGAAAAGGATTAACATATTTTTTATGGATACATATAGATATGTTTTAGTATATAAATACATACAAATTTAGATAAATTTGTGACATCTAATTTGAGATAGAGGGGTACTAATTAACCTCTTTATCCCAACAATTCTGTACTTTGGCGTTGGAATTGGATATCCTAATAGATGGAGCACTATTTTGATAACGACTATTTTCTGTTTTCCTATAGGTTCGCATCAAGGTTGAGATATGATGATATTAGACAATTTATAAATGCATAAATATGATATATCGGCCTTTCCATATCTCTTGCTAATTAATGTGAAGCCTTGACACTAGATAGTAGATCGGCATAAATGAACTGTCCAAAGATCATTTGGGATCGTCTTAAAATTTCTAGTTGTAACAAAGTTATTACTACGTCAGTCTGAAAAAGGATGTCAGAGCCTTAGTACAAATTCGTTTCTGTAAAAAAGACCAAAAAAAATTCAAAACACTTCAAGTTAAGCCTTCATGTTTGAATTTCGAACTGAAATCTTTCTCGTATTGTCTCCGTCGTTCTCGATCGATCCGATCCGATCGCACGCACAACACGCGTCTAGATCGATCTCACGCACCTTCGCCTTGCTCCGCGTGTCTGCTCCGAGCCTCCACCTGCACCTGAGAAAGGCTCCAACGCGCTCCCTGCTCCGAGCCCCAACCTGCGCTGGGCTGACGCCGGCACCGGCACCACATCGCTGCCAGCACCTACAGGGCGTTGCCGCAGACAAGCTCCGCCACCGTTCGCGCATGCCGAGCTCTGTGCCCTCACCGTGCTCGCTGCCAGATGGCTCCTGCCCGCCTGCCTGCTCCGCGGGGCCGATCTCCCTCCTACGGCCTGCTCCTGCTCTAGCTCGCGTGTCCTCACCGGCGCTCGTCCTCCTCTCTCCGCTGTGCCGAGCTCCCTCCGCCGTCCGTCGCTCCATCGTCCGTTGCTCCGCTCCAGCGACTCTGAGTCTGAGGAGGAGGAGGAGGAGGTGGCACTCCTCGATGTTGCCATGTTGGGATCAGCAGCCTCTCCATCTGCAACATCGCTACCGCCCACGAGCTCCAGTTCCAGCAGCTTGTCGGCCATGCCGCCCCGTCACGAGCTCCAGCTCGCTGGCACCTGAAGAGAACGACACAAGAAATTAGCAGAATTAACATTACAGGATTCATGCATTTATAGTGATTCACCAGAACCAAAATTGCGCCGGTGACATTGACTTGTTGCGTAGCTAGGAACTCAACATTTACGCTCGCCTCTTATCCACGTGGTGACCTTAGCTCACACGTAAATATCTTACACCGTACTAGTTAGATATATAGATCTACTTGTCTATAACCTTAAAAAAACATACAACACAAGAGTTGTGCGAAACGGAAAAATGAAGTTACTCCTGCAAGGAAATGTCAAATGATCGATTGTGTACGATCAATTTGACGAATTCATCTAAAACAACTCCAAACTTCAACAAAAAATTGAGAACTTCCAGCTGAGAAAACTCGGAAATTGATTGCTGGAATGGAATCAAGTCGTCGACCAGTATCATTTTCATGTAGACCTCATATTGAAACTATGAACCGATAAACAGATAATCAGTCAACAGATGTTGAACAAGGTTACACTACAAGCAGATGAACTGGCACACTAGAGAGGTGTAGATCTATCGGTGACCAAACCTAAAAACTTAAACCACGAGATTTGTGCGAAATGGCGAGGTTAAGCTACACCTCAAAAAAGAATTCAAACAGTCAACCATGTGCAATCAATTGGATGAAATTCGTAAAAAAGTTCTAAACATCAACATGAAATTGACGATTTATAGTTAGTAAAACTCGGAACTGATTGTCAGAATAAGATCATAACATAGACGTGCATATTTTTCATGTTGACTTTATTTTAAATCAAATCATGGTTGTGCTAGTAAGAAGGATTCAGGCGAAGGAGATTTACAAGAGTGAGGAAGAGCAAGTTCATGTTCCTTCACATGCGAGCCAGCCAATGTGGAAACTGCCGAATCATCAGTTTCTAACGGGTCCGACCCATTAGTACTTTAAGAAGCATACGAGTCACAACACGGAGAAATCCCACCCAACCACTCAACATGTTTTTTTTAAAGTGAACATAGAATATATTAAGCCAGCAAGTCGCCTCATTAAAAACCTTCCAGTCTCTTAGGTGCTTTGGTAAGAAAAAGAGTGCGTCTGAAACTTGCAGCTTCTTCAAAGTTTGGTTACATCATTTGCAATGATCTCCGCCACGCAGGGCGGTGCTGCATTACACGTAGAATTTCTACCACTAGCCTTACCTAACTGAGCTAAAGCATGAGCAGCAGCATTGCCTAAGCGACCAACTTTAGTTACTGTGATCCCATCATAAACCCTAATGGTTTCCTGGGCCCGAAGATACAAGCTCCAACAGTCAGATCAATCCCTCTTTGGATCATTAATAGCTTGAACGACACGCAGACAGTCGGTCTCAACAGTTCGTTTCCCTGGAAACTTCTGAATTGGAGTATTGAAGCCCTCCAAACATGCCATCACTTCAGCCTCTTCCGCGCTCGCACACGTGGGAATAAACTTCCACTCTGATATTAGCACATGACCATGATCATCTCTGGCAATCACACCAATACCAGTTCTTCTTGTTAGCGGGTCCCAGCCCCCATCAACATTGATCTTAATTTGTCCTACTGCCGGCGCCGTCCATACAGAGCATCTAGTTGATACCAAAGCCTCATGTGGTTCTGAACATATATTTGCTTTTCCTTTATCATCAGCGCTAGCAGGGCCTTTCCCTTTTGTATCATAACATGGGAGCTTACAAGCTCGCAACGATTCACAATAATTCCGAAGGTAAGGCATCGATGCAGTGACTGAAGCCTTGCCATGTTGGAGATATGCCCAAGAGGCAATAATAAAAGTGGTTATTATTATATCTTTGTGTTTATGATGAATGTTTACATCCCATGCTATAATTGTATTATAAAGAAACACTAATACATGTGCGTTTTGTAAACATAAAAGAGTCCCTAGTAAGCCTCTTGTTGAACTAGCTTGTTGATTAATAGATGATCATGGTTTTCTGATCATGGACATTGGATGTCATTAATAACAAGGTTATATCATTAGGAGAATGATGTGATGGACACACACCCATAGTAAGCGTAGCATAAGATCAAGTCATTAAGTTTGTATTGCTATAAGCTTTCAAATGCATAGTAACCTAATCCTTCGACCATGAGGTTATGTTAATCACCATCACCGGATGGGTACTTTGATGACATAAAACGCCGCTTCGTAACTGGGTGGTTATAAAGGTGTCATTGGGTATTCTGAAAGTATGTGTTGAAGCGCATGGACCAAGATTGGGATTTGTCCATCCATATGACAGATAGATATGCTCTGGGCCCTCTCGGTGGAATGTCATCTAGTTAGCTTGCAAGCATGTGACTAGGTCACAAGGGATGACATAACACGGAACGAGTAAAGAGTACTTATCAGTAACGAGGTAGAACTAGGTATGGAGATACTGACGATCAAACCTCGGATAAGTATAGTATCGCGTGACAAAGGGAATTGGTTTTCGTATGTTAATGGTTCTATCGATCACGAAGTCATCGTTGAGTATGTGGGAGCCGTTATGGATCTCTAGATCCCGCTTATGGTTATTGATCGGAGAGGTGTCTCCATCATGTCTGCATATTCACAAACCGTAGGGTGACACACTTAAGGTTCGAAGTTGTTTTAAGTAGATATGGAATGTGCGTTGGAAACCGAATGTTGTTCGGAGTCTCGGATTGGATCCGGGACATCACGAGGAGATCCGGAATTGTCCGGAGAATAAGATTCATATATTGGGGATCATTTTCTAAGTTAGGAAATGTTCTAGAGTATTTGTATGGGGATTCTAGAAGGTTTCGGAATGTTCCGAAAGGATCTAGAAGATTTCTTTGAGTTTGCTTGAAAACCAAGAAAGGATCAAGGAATCCTTGTGGGGCAAGACAAGGAGTAGTGGGGGAGGAGGACTCCTCCCCCCTTCCCAATCCACCGGCCAAGGAGGGAGGGGAGTCCTACTAGGACTCCCCCTCCCATGGCGCCTCCCTCCTTTAAATAGAGGGGTGGAGGCGCCACCCCCTTGCCCCTTCAATCCTAAAACCCTAGCCACCTCTCTCCTCCTCCTTCCCTCTGCTCTGGCTTAGGCGAAGCCCTGCAGAATCCTCTACTCCACCACCACCACCACCACGCCGTCGTGCTGCTGGGATTCCGTGGAGAGATCTACTACCTCCGCTGCTCGCTGGAACGGGGAGAGGAAGGTCTACTTCGACTCCGCACATGTGACCGACTGCGGAAGCGCTGCCGGAACGCGGCGCCGGAAGGATCGTCTACTCGATCTTGAGATCGGCAAGTGATCGACTACATTAACCACGATATCCGTTCTGGCACAAGGCTTTCGGATCTACAAGGGTTAGTACAGATCTATCTCGTTGCACATGTCTAATAGATTAGATCTTGGCTTTTATCTAGATTAGATCTGGGTTTTGTTCGTTCTTGCGATAGAAATTTTTTGTTTTCCATGCTATGAACCCATCAGTGGTATCAAAGCCGTGTCTATGCGTAGATCTGTTGCACGAGTAGAACACAATGGTTTTGTGGGTGTTGGTGCTCGTGTCGTCTTTTGCTTTATGTACTTTGCATCTTGCGGTATGGTGGGATGAAGCGGCTCGGGCTAACCTTACATGTCATCGCACATGAGACTTGCTCCACGCTTGACGTGTAACTTGCTTTGCACAAGTGGCTTTGCGGGTGTCTGTCTCTCCCACCATAGTATAGATCAAATCTACACTTTGCACTTGATAGCACTTGTATCAACGTTGTGGTTCAGTTTCGTAGGTAAGATCCGTTCTTATTCGAAAGCCCCAAACCACATAAAACATGCAAAGAAAATTAGAGGCGTCTAACTTGTTTTTGCAGGGGTTTTATGATGTGATATGGTCATCATGTGATTGTGATTATATTTGATGTATGCAATTATCCTTGTTGTAATATGGCAACCGGCAGGAGCCTAATGGTTGTCTTAATTCTGTTAAGACATGCGTGTCTATTCATCTTGTAATAGCTTTATTCCAAGTAGTTGTAATAGTTGCTAGTAAGGATGGACAACCATGAAGCGGCACCAATGACCTTGACGCAATGCTGGTGATGATGGAGATCATGTCCGTGCTTTGGAGATGGAGATCAAAGGCATAAGAAGAAAGGGCCATATCATATCACACTAATTGTGAATTGCCTGTGATGTTAATCCTTTATGCATCTTGTATTGCTTAGATCGCGACGGTAGCATTATAAGATGATCCCTCTCACTAAATATCAAGTAATAAAAGTGTTCGTCCTTAGTTGGCACCGTTGCTAAGACTCGTCGTTTCGAAGCATCTCGTGATGATCGGATGTGATAGATTATACGTGGGCATACAACGGGTGCAAGCCAGATTTGCACATGCGGAAACTAAGGTTAATCTTGACGAGCCTAGCATGTACAGACATGGTCTCGGAACACGGAATACTGAAAGGTAGAGCATGAATCATATAAGTGATATGATGAACATGAAGATTGTTCGCCGATGAAACTACATCTTCTCTCGTGAAGATCGGACTTGGTGTAGTGGACTTGGTTCGTGTAATCACTAAGACAATGTGAGGGATGTTGTTTTGAGTGGGAGTTCACCTAGTTAATTTAAGAATTAAAATTAAACTCAATTTATCATAAACTTAGTCTAAACTACTTGCAAATTTGTTGTAGATTATGGCAAACCTCTCCATCAATTTCAATGCGTTCCTAGAGAAAGAAAAGCTTAAGAACAATGGAAGCAACTTCACGGACTGGCTCCGTGGTCTGAAGATTGTCCTTAGGGCTGGTCAGTTGACCTATGTGCTCGAAGCACCGCTAGGTGACCCACCTGCAGAAGATGCCACCGATGACGTAAAGAATGTTTATGCCACTCGGAAAAATCATTACTCCACAGTTCAGTGTGCCATCCTGTACGGTTTAGAAACGGAGCTTCAGAAGCGATTTGAGCACCACGACCCGTTCGAGATCATTAAGGAGCTCAAGCTCATTTTTGAGACTCACGCGGCCGTGGAGAGCTATGAGGCCTCCGAAAAGTTCTTTAACTGTAAGATGGTAGAGGGTAGCTCCGTTAGCGAGCACGTGCTCACCATGTCTGGGCACGCAAACAAGCTCCAAGAGTTGGGGATAACGATTCCTAATGAGTTAGGGATTCACCGTGTCCTCCAATCACTGCCACCGAGTTATAAGAACTTTGTGATGAACTACAATATGCACTGCATGAACAAGACGTTGCCTGAACTATCGTCCATGGTGAAAACTACTGAAGTGGAGATCAAGAAGGAGCACCAAGTGTTGATGGTTAATAAGACCACCAATTTCAAGAAACAGGGCAAGCCTAAGAAAAAGGGCAACTTCAAGAAGGACGGCAAGAAAGCTGCCGCACGTGCTAAGAAGCCCAAGGCTGGTCCTAAGCCTGAAACTGAATGCTTCTACTGCAAGGGTGCTGGTCACTGGAAGCGTAACTGCCCCAAGTACCTGGCGGATCTGAAGAACGGCAACATCAAGAAGAAAGGTATATTCGATATACATGTTATTGATGTGTATCTTACTAGTAATCGTAGTAATGCCTGGGTATTTGATACTGGTTCGGTTGCTCATATTTGTAACTTGAAACAGGAGATGCGGAATAAACGAAGACTGGCGAGAGACGAGGTGACGATGCGTGTTGGAAATGGCTCCAAGGTTGATGTGATCGCCGTCGACACGCTCCCTCTACATCTACCTTCGGGATTAGTTTTAAATTTGAATAATTGTTATTTGGTGCCTGCGTTAAGCATGAACATTATATCTGGATCTTGTTTATTGCGAGACGGTTACTCTTTTAAGTCCGAGAATAAAGGTTGTTCGATTTATATGAGCAATATCTTTTATGGTAATGCACCTGAGATGAATGGTTTATTCTTACTAAATCTCGATAGTAGTGATACACATGTCCACAACATAGATGCTAAACGAACAAAATTGAATGATAATTCTACATACATGTGGCACTATCGTCTTGGTCACATTAGAGTGAAGCGTATGAAGAAACTCCATTCTGATGGACTTCTTGAAACACTTGATTTTGAATCACTTGAAAGATGCGAAGCATGTCTAATGGGAAAAATGACTAAGACTCCATTCTCTGGAATAATGGAGCGAGCTACAGACTTATTGGAAATAATACATACCGATGTGTGTGGTCCAATGAGTGTAGCATCGTGTGGTGGATATCGTTATGTTCTCACTTTCATGGATGACTTAAGTAGATATGGGTATGTCTACTTTATGAAACATAAGTCCGAAACTTTCGAGAAGTTTAAGGAATTTCAAAGTGAAGTGGAAAATCATCGTAACAAGAAGATTAAGTTTCTGCGTTCTGACCGTGGAGGTGAATATCTAAGTTATGAGTTTGGCATGCATTTAAAGAAATGTGGAATACTTTCGCAATTGACACCGCCAGGAACACCACAGCGTAATGGTGTGTCCGAACGTCGTAATCGAACTCTCTTAGATATGGTTTGGTCTATGATGTCTCTTACAGATTTACCGCTATCGTTTTGGGGCTATGCATTAGAGACAGTCACATTCACTTTAAATAGGGCACCATCTAAATCTGTTGAAACGACACCGTACGAATTGTGGTTTGGTAAGAAACCTAAGTTGTCGCTCCTTAAAGTTTGGGGTTGCGAAGCGTATGTAAAGAAGTTACAACCTGATAAGCTTGAACCCAAAGCGGAGAAATGCGTCTTCATAGGATACCCTAAAGAAACAATTGGGTATACCTTCTATCATAGATCCGAAGGCAAAGTTTTCGTTGCCAAGAATGGATCCTTTCTTGAGAAGGAGTTTCTCTCGAAGGAAGTGACTGGAAGGAAAGTAGAACTCGACGAGGTTATTGAACCTTCTCTCGGAGTTGAGAGTAGCGCAGCACCGGAAGATGTTTTTGTGCCGCCTGCACCAATTGGAGAGGAAGCTAATGATGGTGATCATGAAACTTCGAACGAAGCTGCTGCTGAACCTCGCAGGTCAACAAGGGTTCGTACCACTCCTGATTGGTATGACCCTGCCTTGAACGTCATGTTGGTGGACAACACTGATGACCCTGCGACGTATGAAGAAGCTATGGTGAGCCCAGATTCTGACAAATGGCTAGAAGCCATGAAATCCGAAATGGGATCCATGTACGAAAACCAAGTATGGACTTTGGTGGACTTACTGGATGGCCGTAAGGCTGTCGAGAACAAATGGATTTTCAAAAGAAAAACAGATGCTGATGGTAATGTTACCGTCTATAAAGCTCGACTTGTCGCGAAAGGGTTCCGACAAATTCAAGGAGTTGACTACGATGAGACATTCTCACCAGTAGCGAAGCTAAAGTCTGTGAGGATTTTGTTAGCAATTGCTGCATATTTCGATTATGAGATTTGGCAGATGGATGTCAAAACGGCGTTCCTTAATGGTGACATTGAGGAAGAGTTGTATATGGTACAACCCAAGGGTTTTGTCGATCCTAAAGATGCTGACAAGGTATGCAAACTTCAGCGCTCCATTTATGGACTGAAGCAAGCATCCCGGAGTTGGAATCAATGTTTTGATAAAGTAATCAAAAACTTTGGATTTATACAAACTTATGGAGAAGCTTGTATTTACAAGAAAGTGAGTGGGAGCTCTGTAGCATTCCTAGTACTATATGTAGATGACATATTGTTGATTGGGAATGATATAGAACTTCTTAATAGTGTCAAAGACTATTTGAATAATAGTTTTCAATGAAGGATCTTGGCGAAGCGGCATATATTCTAGGCATCAAGATTTATAGAGATAGATCAAGACGCCTAATGGCGCTTTCACAAAGTACATACTTAGACAAAGTTCTAAAGAAGTTTAGAATGGAAGAGAGCAAGAATGGGTTCGTGTCCATGTTGTCAGGTAAGACCTTGAGTAAGACTCAAAGTCCAGCTACAGCAGAATATAGAGAGAAGATGAATAATATTCCCTATGCCTCGACCATAGGTTCTATCATGTATGCCATGCTGTGTACAAGACCGGATATAGCACATGCTGTTAGTTTGACTAGAAGATATCAAAGTGATCCTGGAATGGAGCACTGGACAACGGTCAAGAATATCCTAAAGTACCTGAATAGGACTAAGGATATGGTTCTTTCTTATGGAGGTGATGAACAACATGTTGTAAACGGTTACACTGATGCTAGTTGGAACACTGATCCAGATGACTCGAAGTCATAGTCTCGATACGTATTTATTTTGAATGGTGCTGCAGTGAGCTGGAGGAGTGCCAAGCAAAGCGTTGTGGCGAAATCTTCAACTGAATCGGAATACATAGCTACTTCAGAGGCTGCACAAGAAGCCATATGGATGAAGGAGTTCATTACTGAACTTGGCGTGGTTCCTAGTGCGTTGGACCCGATGGCCATCTACTGTGACAACACAGGTGCCATAGCTAATGCACAGGAGACAAGGTCACATAGCAAGCTGAAGCACATCAAGCTACGTTTCCATGCTATTCGCGAGTATGTCCGAGGTGGTGACATAAAGATTTGCAAAGTATACACTGATCTGAATGTGGCAGATCCGTTGACTAAACCTCTCCCTAGAGCAAAGCATGACCAACACCAGAACGCCATGGGTGTTAGGTATATTACCATGTAATCTAGATTATTGACTCTAGTGCAAGTGGGAGACTGTTGGAGATATGCCCAAGAGGCAATAATAAAAGTGGTTATTATTATATCTTTGTGTTTATGATGAATGTTACATCCCATGCTATAATTGTATTATAAGGAAACACTAATACATGTGTGTTTTGTAAACATAAAAGAGTCCCTAGTAAGCCTCTTGTTGAACTAGCTTGTTGATTAATAGATGATCATGGTTTCCTGATCATGGACATTGGATGCCATTAATAACAAGGTTATATCATTAGGAGAATGATGTGATGGACACACACCCATAGTAAGCGTAGCATAAGATCAAGTCATTAAGTTCGTATTGCTATAAGCTTTCAAATGCATAGTAACCTAATCCTTCGACCATGAGGTTATGTTAATCACCATCACCGGATGGGTACTTTGATGACATAAAACGCCGCTTCGTAACAGGGTGGTTATAAAGGTGTCATTGGGTATTCTGAAAGTATGGGTTGAAGCGCATGGACCAAGATTGGGATTTGTCCATCCATATGACGGATAGATATGCTCTGGGCCCTCTCGGTGGAATGTCATCTAGTTAGCTTGCAAGCATGTGACTAGGTCACAAGGGATGACATAACACGGAACGAGTAAAGAGTACTTATCAGTAACGAGGTAGAACTAGGTATAGAGATACTGACGATCAAACCTCGGATAAGTATAGTATCGCGTGACAAAGGGAATTGGTTTTCGTATGTTAATGGTTCTATCGATCACGAAGTCATCGTTGAGTATGTGGGAGCCGTTATGGATCTCCTGATCCCGCTAATGGTTATTGATCGAAGAGGTGTCTCCATCATGTCTGCATATTCACGAACCGTAGGGTGACACACTTAAGGTTCGAAGTTGTTTTAAGTAGATATGAAATGTGCGTTGGAAACCGAATGTTGTTCGGAGTCTCGGATTGGATCCGGAACATCACGAGGAGATCCGGAATTGTCCAGAGAATAAGATTCATATATTGGGGGATCATTTTCTAAGTTAGGAAATGTCCTGGAGTATTTGTATGGGGATTCTAGAAGGTTTCGGAATGTTCCGGAAGGTTCTAGAAGATTTCTTGGAGTTTGCTTGAAAACCAAGAAAGGATCAAGGAATCCTTGTGGGGCAACACAAGGAGTAGTGGGGGAGGAGGACTCCTTCCCCCTTCCCAATCTGTCGGCCAAGGAGGGAGGGGAGTCCTACTAGGACTCCCCCTCCCATGGCGCCTCCCTCCTTTAAATAGAGGGGTGGAGGCGCGACCCCCTTGCCCCTTCAATCCTAAAACCCTAGCCGCCTCTCTCCTCCTCCTTCCCTCTACTCTGGCTTAGGCGAAGCCCTTCAGAATCCTCTACTCCACCACCACCACCACGCCGTCGTGCTGCTGGGATTCCGTGGAGAGATCTACTACCTCCGCTGCTCGCTGGAACGGGGAGAGGAAGGTTTACTTCGACTCCGCACGTGTGACCGACTGCGGAAACGCTGCCGGAACACGGCGCCGGAAGGATCGTCTACTCGATCTTGAGATCGAAAAGTGATCGACTACATCAACCACGAGATCCGTTCTCGCACAAGGCTTTCGGATCTACAAGGGTTAGTACAGATCTATCTCGTTGCACATGTCTAATAGATTAGATCTTGGCTTTTATCTAGATTAGATCTGGGTTTTGTTCGTTCTTGCGATAGAAATTTTTAGTTTTCCATGCTACGAACCCATCATGCCTTCCCCATGCATCAGGTTATTCCGATGGTGCCACACCCTCCAGAGTAGAAAAATGACTTTGTCTCTCTCCTTTGGGGTTGTTCGATCAAGCAACCGAAGCACCCACTCCTTCCCAGAATTTTGAAAGGCACTCTCTGGAGGCAAATTCCAATGGTTTCTCATGCCATGATGGCTCAATGCACGGCGCCCAGAAAAGTGCTTGGTGTGTGGTGTTGATTTAGAGCTCGTTGGGAACCCCAAGAGGAAGGTATGATGAGCACAGCAGCAAGTTTCCCTCAGTTATGAAACCAAGGTTTAATCGAACCAGTAGGAGCAAGGAAACACCTCAAAGGTGTTGCTAGCTGAGCTTTGGCAGGGCGCACTACCGGTGCTAGTAGCAACGTGGAGACCTGCACAACACAACCACAGAACTTTGTCCCCAACTTGTGATGAGGTTGTCAATCTCACCGTGTTTTGCGGAAAACAAAGGATTAAACGTATCGAATGAAATAAGTAAAAGTTTGCAGAAAGGAAACACAAAGCAGTAAAAGATTGTAGATTGTATCTAAAGTAAAGGACCGGGATCCATAGTTCACTAGAGATGGCTCTCCTTAGATAGATAACACGCTGGGTGAACAAATTACAGCGGGGCAATTGACAAACACCGAGAAAGAAATACATGCATATACTAATCATCTTGACTCCTCTGAGACTTGAGTGTGCATTACAACATAATACATAGACCGCCATCCAACTGCATCTATGACTAATAATCCACCTTCAGGTTATCATCCGAACTCACTCCAGTATTAAGTTGCAAGCAACAGATTATTGCTTTACGAACTGCGTGTAAAGTAAACAATACGATTGTTCTATGAACAAAGGATTGTTGTTTTCTCCCTAGTAGCAACAACACATCTAGTACCTTAGAGATTTCTGTCACTTCCCCAGATTACTAGAGGCATGAACCCACTATCGAGCATAAATACTAACTCTTGGATTTGCTAGCATCTACTTGGCCAAGATAGCTACTAACAACGGAAAGCATGCAAGATCTCAAATAACAAAGACATGATAGAATCAATAATCAATCTGAAATAGCATCTCAATTATGGCACTTGATCCCTTCCGGAAAAATAGGCACTTTGGCTTTTGTCCCGTCCAATTCCGAGAATATTCATTTTCTGACTTTTCTGAAACCAAAAACAGCAGAAAACAGGCAGCTGGCACTGTGGCTCTTGTTAATAGGTTAGTCCAAGAAATTATATGAAAAGTACTCCAAAGTTGGAACAAAACACAAGAAAGTGGATAAAACCAAGCATGGAACATCAAAAATTATAGATACATTTGCAATGTATCATGCCATCACAGAGTACTCGTGCTAGAGTGCATGTAACGAGTGCATGATGGGAATCTTCAATGCCGTTGCCGCAAATGGTACACACGGGATCTGCAGATTCAATACGATGGTGTAGAGCTTCACGAACAGCAAGTGTATTAGACGTCGCTTTACAGGCGAAAATACGGAGCTTCGGCGGTACCTCCGCTTTCCAAATAATGTCCCCAATTTTCCGTTCTCCATCTGGTGATGCACTAGATTGCTCAGGGCTCATCGTCGGCAAGGCCGGCTGGAGACCAAGGCAGTAGGCCGATCTTATAGTAAACACGACATGTTTCTCTAGTAGCCACGCTACAAAATCTTTTGTCTGTATTAATGGTAACTTGATGCGAAGAATCGTGCTTACATCCGTTGGCACACATAGCTCCTTGACCACCTGGGCGTTCCAGGTATGTGTAGCAGGATCAATCAACTCAGATACCCACCGCCTCCTTCAGTTAGCTCGCCGAGCAGTGACCTTTGGAGGATCCCCCGTGGTAGCCAGTTATCGCGAAATATACGTACACTCGTTCCTGACCCAATGCCCTGCCACGTTGCCAAGGTGTTCTGAATAAACGCCGTGTCTAATAGATAATCTGAGGGGTAATATCTCGCTTTCAATAATCGAGCACATAGACTATTAGGGAACTGAATAAGACGCCACACCTGTCGCGCTAACAAGGCCTGGTTAAAAATCTTGAGATCCCGGAACCCGACACCTCCATGGTATTTCAGTCGAACCAGCCGATCCCATGCCATCTAGTGCATACGTCTCCTGTTCTGCTCATCCCCCACCAAAAATCTCGAATAATCTTTGTTAACTCTTCTAGTAGTCCGGTAGGAAATTTGAAAACCCCCATAGTGTAGGTAGGGAGAGATTGTAAAACAGCTTTAATAAGAGTCTCTTTTGCCGCTGAGGACATATATTTTTCTGCCCAGTCTATAGCCCTTTCCCTGAACCTTATTTAGTGGGCTTGAATTTACCACTCTTCATGCATCCCTCGGGGGTTGGAAGACCCAAGTATTTTTCTTCAGAACTGGATGTTTCATACTGCAGAATAGCCTTTATTTCATTTTGTACATCAGACGAGCAGCTCTTCCCATACATTATGGAGCACTTGCCCAGGCTTACTTGTTGACGTGTGCCTTTTTCATAGTCATTTAGTAAGCTTTTCACAACATTAGCTTGTTCAGCCGATCCTTCAAAAAACATCAAGCAATCATCTGCAAATAATAGATGGGAGATGCTCGGGGCCCTTCTGCATATATGTAATTCTCTAAGAGTTCCTGCCTCTATTTTCTTTTTTATCACACAAGATAAACCGTTAGCAACAAACATAAATAAGTATGGCGATAGGGGATCACCTTGACGAAGCCCACGTGTTGGAGTGAAAGAGTCTACTAGATGACCATTGAAGCGAATATAATAGCAGACGGTGGTGACGCAAGCCATAACCCACCGAATCCATTGACTATGAAAGCCCAATTTCGCCAGAACTCCCTCCAAAAACCTCTAGTCCACCCGGTCATAAGCCTTGGCCATATCTAATTTGTACGCATAGTACTTTGATCTCGCCGTTGAGCTAGTCTGAATAGCATGAATGCACTCGAATGCCACCAGCGCATTATCCGTAATTAACCTTCCCGAAATGAAAGCACTCTGAGTAGTGGAAATAATATATTGGAGAAACGGCCTCAACCGATTCACCAGGCACTTTGAGACCACTTTATATATTACATTGCATAAACTGATTGGCCTGGAGTCTTTTAGCGCTTCAGGGTCATTTTTCTTCGGAATCAGAACTATTGCCGTGTCATTCACCTCATCGGGCATGACACCCTCCTCAAAAAACCGTTGCACTGCAGCAACAACATCATGGCACATGATCTCTCAGTTGCGTTGGAAGAATCTTGCTGAGAAACCATCAGGTGCAGGCGCCTTTAAAGGTCCAATCTAAAATAGCGCATCACTTATTTCTTTTTCAGTAAAAGGGGCGCACAGTTTTTCATTGATATTCTGTTCCACACATTCCTTCATCTAATCAAGCACAATACTAGGATCCGTGCTCTCCTCCCTAGTATAGAGTCCCTAGAAAACTCTATTGCCATGTTCTCCATCTCAATGGAGTCCGACATCCAGGTACTGTCCCCCCTCTTCAGTCTTCGGACCCTATTTTCTTGTGTCTCCAAGAAGCTTTACGGTGAAATTTTTTAGTATTACGGTCCCCCTCTTTCAACCACTAAATACGAGACCGTTGCATCCATTGAATTTCCTCTCGGTACAGCATTTCATCCATCTCACGCATCAGTCTTTGTTTCTCCTCGGAGCTCTCTGTATCACTTTTATCTTGAAGAACTTCTATCATATGTCTCAGCCGCTCTATCTCTTTAGGGACTGGTTTGAAGTGTTGTTTTTTCCAACCATACAATTTTGTCACATAACCTCCCTCAGTGACACATTAACATCACCTAGGTCGCTGCACGGTACTCGCCTGGACCATGCCTCCTCCACTGCGGTAGCAAGGGTCGGCTCCCTCTCCCAGGCCACCTCGTAGCGTCTGATCGGCCGCTCAGCACGGCAACTAGGGACCTGCTCAGCCTCAAGCAAAAGCGGACAATGGTCCGACCGCGACGATGTTAGGTGCCTCAGTCGAAACTCTGGGAATCTCGCTGACCAAGCTGGAGACGCTACCGCTCTGTCCAGGCTCACCTTCACATTTCGCCCCCCTTTTTGCTTATTATCAAATGTCCACGGTGAAAGATTGCGGAAGTATAGATTGTATTGATATTGTAAGAGGTGATTACATTGAGAGCCCTTAGGCTGTTTATATAGTACTAGAAGACTTGGGGGACAAGAAGCCTAATAGAGATAGAATTGGATTACAAATTTAAACTACCAAATATAGTGCAAACCGTGACATACTCTAACACACGGAACACCTGCAAAACCAATGTCGTGAAGGTCGTAGTGTGATAGAGCGTCACGGAAATTAACCATAAGCCTCTCCGATCTCTTGCTTCTAGAAAAATGTTCTTCCTGCCACATAGCCTCGTTGAAGTCGCCAAACATCAACCATTGTTCTGAGGATCTTGGCTTTAGGTCATGCAATAAGGCCCACATGTGATGGCGATCAGCTGGCTTTGGTTCTCCATATACGAAGGTATACCTCCACATGCAATCATACGGACCTCCACTAATATGAACGTCAATGCCTCTTACTGAAAGAAAGAAGATCAACAGTGAGTCCCTCCTGCCAGTATAACGCAAGGCCGCCTCCTTTTCCATCCCCTTTAACATGAAAATACCCACTCATACCAATACGAAAGCGCAAATTCTTCACATGCTCTTCACTTTGCCTAGTTTCATAGAGGAAGACTAGGCAGGGCCTGTAAGACTGCACAAGGCAGTCAAGCTCTCGAACTGTCGCCGGCGCGGGCAAAGCTACAGTGTTGCAGTGGGGTCAATTGACCCCGACGACATTGGCCCAAACCCTTGTAAGTATAGCCCAGTAAAAGAATGACCCCACTTAAAATAGAGTTTGACCCTAGCCCGTGGACTCCTCCCGTGTGCAAGTCCACAAGTCGATGCCCCACGCAAATACGTAACCATGCCCCGCACGCAGCACTAGCATCCCACGGCTCGCTGAATGCCTGAATCAATCAATCCCCAAATAAAGCATCGCTTGGACGTGGAACTTCTCGCTCGTCGCCTCTTCCTATTACATTCCTTCTCTGCAAAGTCTGTCGTCGTCTTGCAGTCAGCACACATCTGCTCATGTAGGTCGCTGGCCGTCCTCGCCACCCCCGTCCTCTGCAAAAATCGACGGTTTCTTCTCTACGATTTGTAAGTGCCACTAAACCCTGACTCTCCATCTAATTGATCTGAAGGATATTTAATTCTTAATTCTCAAATTAACTTAGGGTTCCTGATGTGTCGATTTATTTGCTTGAAAGTTTGGCTATTTGGCTAACGAGAGATAAGTGGATCAACGATCTAGATTAGGTGTCAAATAATTCCTAGGGCAATGTCAGGTAATATAATAAGAAGGGTCCTGGACCTTAATTTCGCATGTGTACTACTTTGTACGGATTTTGGTATTAACGATCTCCAAGAGAGGCGATTTTAAATGAGCTTTCTTATAACCAGAAAATAAGAAGAGCATATCAGAATATATAAGACCAAAGCAACAAAATGAGATCATGCCAAAATATTTAATTCGAGGTCCATATATGCAACGACCTGGTTTCAAGTATCTATAGAGAAACATAGAATACAAATTGTGCGTCCAGCCGCTTGAGTATACACGTACATTAGGAGTACATTTTATAGGCACATTTTTTCTACTTGCTCGATTTGACCCCGGCTACCCTTTTTCCTGGCTTCGCCCCCCGCCATGTGACAGTTCCAGCCTAGCAGACTCATTGGGCCCGACGGTCCTCCTCGCTGGAGGCCACCGATGTTGCCATATCAGATTTGTTGTCACCCATCTTCCTTAGTTTTGAACGATCCCTTGGATCAATATACGGCGGGGGAGGAGGAGGAGCCTCCCCGGGAGTGATTGCTGCACCATTCGTGTCCATAGCTGCATCATTAATTTTACCATTATCAAAGATTAAGTTCCTCCGTGTGTTAGTGTCCTGACCGCTGCCATCCTCCATCCCTGTAGCGCTAGGCTTCAATGGGCTGGTGATGGTTTCCCCTACCTCCTCATCATCATCGAGCTCTGCCTCCTGCGATGAACGCTTCCTCGGCTGGAAAGTACTCGCTCCTCTACCCGACCAGTTGCCATGACCACGCTCCCTACCGCATTCGCGGTTAACAAAACTCCTCGGCTCAGGTTGTGGTAGAGTTGTGCGTTGCGTAGCTAGCATCCATGTGCCATATTGTAAGTCTTTCTCCTCCCAGTCTCCATCCCCACACTCCTCATGATCATGTACAATGAGCCCGCAGTGCCGACAAAAGTATGGTAGTTTTTCATACTTGACAAACAGCATCTTCCTCCCCTCTCTATCAATGTTCAAGAACACAAACCTGGACAAGGGATTTGCAACTTCAATCAAAACACGCAGACGGACGTAATTTCCTTCAAACAACAGTTTCAGAGACATCTGTACTTCCTTTGTCTTGCCGATTCTTCTGGCCAGATCATTGATACATCGTAAACGTATCTATAAGTTTTGGTGCTCCATGCTTGTTTTATATCAACTTTCTTATGTTTGGTTTACACTTTGAGGTATTTTTATATATTTTCTGGAACTAACCTATTAATAAGATACCGCAGTGCCAGTTGCCTATTTTCTGTTGTTTTGGTTTCAGAAAAACTAGTAAGGAATTATTCTCGGAAGTAGACGAGACAAAAGCCAAAGTCAATATTTTACTAGAAGGAACACGGAGTCCGAAGGGCAGCCGAAGTGGGGCCACGAGGCGGCCACACCATAGGGTGGCGCGGCCCCCCCGTGCGCGCTAGGCCCTGGTGTGGGCCGCTCGGGCGGCCACCGACCTTGCCCCTTCGCCTATAAAAGTACCCCGATGCAGAAACCCTAAAGACCCGATCAAATATCCACGAAAGAGTTTGTAGCCGCCATCATCTCCATCCCTAGACTCGGGGGGATCCGAAGCTCTTCTCGGCACCCTGCCGGAGGAGAGAGATCATCCCGGAGGCCTTCTTCATCACCATGTCAGCCTCTGGAGTGATGCGTGAGTAGTTCACACTTGGACTATGGGTCCATACATTAGCTAGATGGTTGGTTCTCCTCCTTTGTGCTATCATGTTTAGATCTTGTGAGCTCCGTTCATGATCAAGATCATCTATTTGTAATCCAATATGTTGTGTTTGCGGGGATCCGATGGATATTGAGATACTATGTCAGATTGATTATTGATTCTATCATGTCTATGTTATTTGTAATTTTGCATGCTCTTCGTTGTTAGTAACTATTTTGGCCAAGTAGATGCTTGCAACTCCAAGAGGGAGTATTTATGCTCGATAGTAGGTTCATGCCTCTAATAATCTGGAGAAGTGACAGAAATCTCTATGGTTGTAGATGTGTTGTTTCTACTAGAGAGAAAACAACAATCCTTTGTCCATGGGGTAATCATATTGTTTACTTTACACACTTTTCTTAATGCAATTATCTGTTGCTTGCAACTTAATACTGGAAGGGGTTCGGATGATAACCTGAAGGTGGATTATTAGTCATAGATGCAGTTGGATTACGATCTATGTATTATGTTGTAATGCCCAATCAAATCTCGTAGGAGTCAAGATGTCTAGTATATGCATTGTTATGTTTTCTCAATCTGTCAATTGCCCCACTGTAATTTGTTCACCCAACATGCTATTTATCTTAAGTAGAAACACCTTTAGTGAACTGTGGATCCCAGTCCATTCCTTTACTATTGATATACCATCTATTGTTTACCGTTTATTGTTTACTTTCTACAAACAATTACTATCTTCCACACTATATGTTTAATCCTTTGTTTTTAGCAAAACTAGTGAGATTGACAATCTCACTGTAAGTTGGGGCGAAGTTTTGTGGTTGTGTTGTGCAGGATTCCAAGTTGTTAGCAACACCTTGGAGTTGTTTCCTTACTCCTACTATTTTCGATAACCTTGGTTTCATAACTGAGGGAAACTTGTTGCTGTGCTCATCATACCTTCCTCTTGGGGTTCCCAACGAGCTCTACATATCTTGAGCCATCAAGCACTTTTCTGGTGCCGTTGCCGGGGAGTTAAGGACATCTTGAATCTCTTCCTCCTCGTCAATCACTTTTCAGGGAGAAAGAAGATTCTTGCAAGGAGAGTCTCTCACAACCAATCTCTTTACTTTGTTTTTGTTTTGCTTAGTTTCTCTACTTTATTTTGTTTTCTTCTTTTTATTAAAAATATAAAAAAATTTAGTTCACGGAAACTAGATCAAGAAGAAATTACTGAAGCTGGAAGCTCATTGGATGAAAAAAAGGAGGAGAGTGATGATCAAGAGAAGGAAGAGTGGAGCAGCTACCCATGTCTACCTCCCAATAAGAGTAACTCTTTAACTAATAGCTTATTTGATCACCCTCCATGCTTACCAAAGGAGGATGAGTGTTATATTTATATTGTCGAGTTTGTTCATGATGCTACTGAAAATCATTATGAGAGAGGAAAATATAGTTGTTGGAATTCTCATGTTACTAAAACACCTCTCTTTATATTGAAAGTTCCAAAGTTGCTCTTGTTTTATCTACCCATTCTTGTTACCCTGTGCTTCTTTGATTTATTTTCTTACAAGATTCCTATGCATAGGAAGTGGTTTAGACTTGAATGTGTATCATATTTCCTCCTTGATGCTCTCTTTTGCTTCAATTCATATTTCTTATGTGAGCATCTTCTCAAATTACTGAGCCTAGCTCAAAGGCGTTAAAGAAAAGCACTATTGGGAGATAACCCAAATTATTTTAATTTTCAGTAAGTTTTTATTTTGTTGAGTCTTGGAAGTTATTGCCTCAGTAATAACCTCTCCTTATCCTTTTTGTGTGGTTTTTGTGCCAAGAATAACCTCTAATGAGAGAGAAGTAAGACTTGAGAAAGTTGCTGTCCCGAAACAGATTTTTGTGCTTCACTGTAAAAAATCGTGAAACATCCCTGTACATCGGATTGAGATGTAAATTTCTGTGATTATGCCCCAGGTTATTATCTAACTTTAGTTAGTTTAGCACTTTTCGATTTGAGCAACATAAGATCTTCGAAAAAATCGGTTTTTACCTGCTAGTCTGTTTTGACAGATTTCTGCCATTATTTGCATTTGCCTCTTAATCTCTTTCTCTTTGAGTTCTCTTTGATCACCTGAGCTTTTAGAAGGAATTGCTACAATATCTTATGCTTTAATGGAAGTTTTACTTGTGTTGAAACTAAACCTAAAGACTTATTATCTTGAATACACTAATGTTGCTAATGAAGATTATGTGAAGTTTTATATGAAGGAAATTTTCAAGTGTAGGGAAGAATAATGTGATGAGATGAAGTATGGACAAAAGCTCAAGCTTGGGGATGCCACCCGTGTCACCCCAAGAAATATTCAAGAGGTAAAAGTGTCAAAGCTTGGGGATGCCCAAGGCATCCCCTTCTTCATCAATAAAAATGTCAGGTTTTCTTCCAAAACACCTCCTTTTTATTGTTTCATGCACAATTGTGTTGTTCTTGGAGCGTCTTTGTTTTTGTTTTTGTTTTATTTTATTTGGTTTGCTTAAATAAATTGGTTGGACCCCCACATTCATATGTTGTTTCAAATAAGTTGATTGGTGTTGGAAAAGAGTAGGAAGTTTCAAGCTTATAAGTGGTATAAAAGGAGCTCATTTTGACTGTGGCCTAGACTCTATCATGTCATGTTTGATATTGCTTTGACCTTATGCTTAGTGATTATTGCTGTAGCATAACTTGTTCCAAAGAATTGAGATTTCTTAATGTGCCTTGAAAGAATCATGCGTTGTTTTAGCATACAAAAGCATAATATTGTGGTATTCTCCTTTGATGCTTTATTTGGGTTGTATTGGCACATGATTACACCATGTTAAGACTATGAACCAGTCACCTTAGCCTCTATGATCATTTAGTTTTTGACCTGTAATATCACTTTATGCTTTAATTAATAATGTTTTGTCGCTTTGCATGATTATGGTCATTATTGCTCTGGTCGCTCCTAGTTTTTTGCTAGTCTCCACTTGTACCAAGTATGAGTTCTACTCATGCATCCAACCTCCAAGAAAACCAAGTTATTCCAAAGAGTCCACATAAATTCCTATGCATGGTGTGTTACACCATTCCAAGTATATTCATGCTTTTATCTACCTTCCAAATTAAACTTGTTATGTGAAAATTAGTGATTAAAACTCTCACAAACTTGATGGCATACTTTATTTTTTTGCACTTAATAAACTTGAACCATTGTGTCCATCTATGTTTCTTATATGCTTGCACTTTATAAGTTGTGAATTAGCAGAACCATGATACCATGGGGAACGCTTTCAACATTGCACTTATTATTCAGTTGATATCATGTTCTTTTGTTTATGGATCCCGGTGGTGTGAAATAAAAGGGGAGCTTGTAAGCTCATGGAGTGTGTATGTGTGTTCGAGAAACACCTGGGCGACTAGCCTAAGCCATGCCTAATCATGGTGGAAACTTGCAGCATAACCATAGTGAGCATTATGTGAAGCATCCTCAATAAAAACCTATGCAAATAGCAAATAAAAAGATCGCTGAGATGCTCATTGTCTGTTGCCTTGTCATTTTGATATGGGAAATCTCCTGTGTCATGGGACAAGGGGTACCCCGTTGGCGATTCTCAATGATACACATGTACTTACAATGACAAGAACTTACTTGTGACTAAAGTTGAGTAGCATGAGATTCGGTACTCGTAAGCAAGGGGTATGAGATTTTCAACTTATACCTTGTTAATCATATCCTCATATTTGTGTCACTTTAACCTTAAGCACCTCAAGATGCTTATGATAGGGGCAATGAGTGCTGAAAGCTAATAAGTACCATAATTGTTGGAATCTCTTTATGAAACTTGAAATTCCTGCTTCCCTCTGTGAAGGGCCTTTCTTTTTTACTTTTATGTTGAGTCTCCATCTTCTATCTTTATGCACGAATTAAGAGAGCATAGTGGTCATTCTTTGTTTAATGTGCATTGTCCCAAAACTTGTTGATTGATTCATAACTTTTATATTGCTTGTTCTTAAATTATTTGTATCTAGTCACCCTTATGAACTTTGAAGGTGTCCTGTGCATTTATGTTTTACTATACCATGAGGGACAAGCTGAATAGCACTCTTATTATGTTTTCTATATGTGAAACAAACAAACGTCTTTCAATGCATTGTTATTCATGATCTTTTGTTTGTACCTTTTCATGTTACAACATAGTTGCTATGTATTATTGTTAGAACTCTATCTTTCATGCTTATATTTAGAGTACTTTGATCCCAGCTATCAATGCTTTATGAATACCTTGATCAAGATTTTGATGGTGCATGTCGCCATAAAAATTATTCTTTTTATCACTTACCTACTCAAGGACAAGCAGGAGTTAAGCTTGGGGATGCTTGATACGTCATAAACGTATCTATAATTTTTGATGCTCCATGCTTGTTTTATATCAACTTTCTTATGTTTTGTTTACACTTTGAGGTATTTTTATACATTTTCTGGAACTAACCTATTAACAAGATGCCGCAGTGCTAGTTGCCTGTTTTCTGCTGTTTTTGGTTTCAGAAAAGCTAGTAAGGAAATATTCTCGGAAGTGGATGGAACAAAAACCAAAGTCAATATTTTACCAGGAGGAACACGGAGTCCGAAGGGCAGCCGAAGTGGGGCGATGAGGCGGCCACAACATAGGGTGGCGCCCCTGGGCGCGCCAGGCCCTAGTGTGGGCCCCTTGGGCAGTCACCGACCTCGCCCTTCGCCTATAAAAGTACCCCGATGCAGAAACCCTAAAGACCTGATCAAAAATCCATGAAAGAGTCTGTAGCCGCCGCCACCTCCATCCCTAGATCGGGGGGGATCCGAAGCTCTTCCCAGCACCCTGCCGGAGGGGAGAGATCATCCCGGAGGCCTTCTTCATCACCATGCCAGCCTTCGGAATGATGCGTGACTAGTTCACCCTTGGACTATGGGTCTATACAGTAGCTAGATGGTTGGTTGTCCTCCTTTGTGCTATCATGTTTAGATCTTGTGAGCTCCGTTCATGATCAAGATTATCTATTTGTAATCCTATATGTTGTGTTTGCGGGGATCCGATGGATATTGAGATACTATGTCAAATTGATTATTGATTCTATCATGTCTATGTTATTTGTGATCTTGCATGCTCTCCGTTGTTAGTAACTATCTTGGCCATGTAGATGCTTGCAACTCCATGAGGGAGTATTTATGCTCGATAGTGGGTTCATGCCTGTAGTAATCCGGGGAAGTGACAGAAATCTCTAAGGTTGTAGATGTGTTGTTTCTACTAAGGAGAAAACAACAATCCTTTGTCCATGGGGCAATCGTATTGTTTACTTTACATAGTTTGCTTAATGCAATTGTCTGTTGCTTGCAACTTAATACTAGAAGGTGTTCTGATGATAACCTGAAGATGGATTATTAGTAATAGATGCAATTGGATTACGGTATATGTATTATGTTGTAATGCCCAATCAAATCTCGTAGGAGTCAAGATGTCTAGTATATGCATTGTTATGCTTTCTCAATCTGTCAATTGCCCCCACTATAATTTGTTCACCCAACATGCTATTTATCTTAAGGATAAACACCTCTGGTGAATTGTGGACCCCAGTCCATTCCTTTACCATTTATATACCATCTACTGTTTACCGTTTACTATTTACTTAATGCAAGCAATTACTATCTTCCACACTATACATTTGATCCTTTGTTTTCAGCAAGTCTAGTGAGATTGACAATTGATACATTGCAAATGTATCTACAATTTTTGATGTTCCATGCTTGGTTTTATCCACTTTCTTGTGTTTTGTTCCAACTTTGGAGTACTTTTCATATGATTTCTTGGACTAACCTATTAATAAGAGCCACAGTGCCAGCTTCCTGTTTTCTGCTGTTTTTGGTTCTGATACATTGCAAATGTATCTATAATTTTTGATGTTCCATGCTTGGTTTTATCTACTTTCTTATGTTTTGTCCACACTTTGGAGTACTTTTCTTATGATTTCTTGGACTAACCTATTAACAAGATGCCACAGTGCCAGTTGCCTGTTTTTTGCTGTTTTTCGTTCCAGGAAAGTCAGAAAATCAATATTCTCGGAATTGGACCGGACAAAAGCCAAAGTCGATATTTTACCGGAAGACTCACGAAGCCAGAAGACGAGACGGAGAGGGGCCATAGGGTGGCCACACCATGTGGTGGCGCGGGCTCGCCCTGGTCGCGCCACCAGGTCGTGTGGGCCCCCTGGCCGCCCACCGACCTTGCCCTCTGGCCTATAAGAAGCCTCCCGATGCATAAACCCTAAATAGTCAAGCCTCCAGCCACGAAAAGTTCCACAGCGCCGCCACCACTGAAGGGGAGATTCGGGGGACAGAAAGGCTCTGTTCCGGCACCCTTCCGGGACGGGGAAGTGCCCTCGGAGCCATCTCCATCGATCTCCACCACCATCTCCATCACCATTGCTGATTCTGATGAGGAGGGAGTATTTCTCTCTCGAGGCTAAGGGTTCTACCGGTAGCTATGTGTTCATCTCTCTCTCTATGCATGATCATATTGTGATCATGAGCTTGTAATCTATAGATCTACCTTGCTACTCAAGTGCTTTAATAGATTTCTGCTCTCCCCATGTGTGTGAAAGTGATAGCGTGCACACCATGGTGGCACTTAGGCTAGAGATTACAAATACTTGTTATGAGTTATATTTGGAGTTGGATGTTTCTATGAAATTGTGGTGTTTGTTGGACTCATCTAGTACTCAAGGTGATAGTGTGGGGTTTTCTAGATGGGACATGCTTACTTTGAGGAGTGTTGTTATAGCCCTACCAACAATTAGAGTGTCCAACCGGAGAGTAGTCAAGAGTAGTATCATGAAGATGATATATTTATATGAGAGTGTTCACTAGTGAAAGTATGATCCCTAGGCCTTGTTTCTAAGCATTGATACACCGTTTGCTACTAGATCTATTACATGTTTTCTTCCTTCCTTCTTTATTTCAGTTTGCCTTTAGTCTTTTCCTCGCCATCAAGTTATTTTATATCACCGTTACCACTTATAATTATCCATACCACTCGTATTTCACTATCTCTTCGCCGAACTAGTGCACCTATACACCTGACAAGTGTATTAGGTGTGTTGGGGACACAAGAGACTTCTTGTATCTTGATTGCAGGGTTGCTCGAGAGGGAATACCTTTGACCACTTCCTCCCTGAGTTCGATAAACCTTGGGTGATCCACTTAAGGGAAAACTTGCTCCTGTTCTACAAACCTCTACACTTGGAGGCCCAACAACTGTCTACAAGAATAGAAGTGCGTAGACATCAAGCTATTTTCTGGCGCCGTTGCCGGGGAGGAAAGGTAAAAGGTATTCACAGCAGAGGATTAAAGAAGAAGAACCTCCCACGGCAAACGCCTATTTTCTGGTGTGAGTGCTCGAAGTTATTTCCTTTAGATTCTTCAATTTTGTCTTTTGTTTCTTGTTTTCACTAGTTAGGCTTAGTGGAAAACAACAACAAAATTAGAGAGCTTTATAGTATTTATCTTGAGTTAGGACATGAAGTGTTTGAAGAGAAAATTAAAAAACCAATGGAACTTTATTTGCATGCTAATAGCAATGTTATTAGTATGAATTCTTTGGACACCATTATTTCTAATGCTATGGAAAAGTCTAAGCTTGGAGAAGCTAGTTCTTATGAAAATGATCTTTTTAGTTCCCCAGCTTTGGAAGATAACTATTCTATTGCTTATGATGATACTATACCTCCAATATATGATGATTACAATGATGATTATGATATTTTTAGTCCACCTACTATTGAGGAGAAAATTAATTATAATTACAATATGCCTCCTATATTTGATGATTATGGTGATGAGAATAATAATGATAGCTATTTTGTTGAATTTGCTCCCACTATGATTAATAAGAATGACTATGTTTATAAGGAGAGTATTAATTCTTTTATGCATGTGGCTCATGATAAGAATGTTTTATGTGATTGTTATATTGTTAATTTTATTCATGTTGCTATTGAAAGTTATTATGAGAGAGGGAAACATGGTTTTATGTATCTCAACAATATTAAGTTTCCCCTCTTTATGTTGAAAGTCTTGAAGTTGCACTTGTTTTGCTTTATTATGTTAGTTGCTTTGTGCTTTCATGACTTGTTTCTTTACAAGATTCCTATCAATAGGAAGTGGGTTAGACTTAAATATGTTTTGAATTTGCTTCTTGATGCTCCCTTTTACTTCAATTTATATTTCTTATGTCAGCATTTTCTCAAAACATCATGCCTAACTTAAAGGCGTTAAAGAAAAGTACTTATTGGGAGATAACCCAAAAGTTTTAGTTGAGTCTTGGAAGTTATTACTTCAGTAATAACCGCTCCTTATCCTTTTTATTTGCTTTTTGTGCCAAGAGTAACCTCTAATGAGAGAGAAGTAATGATTGGGAAAGTTGCTGTCCCGAAATAGATTTCTGTGCTTCACCGTAAAAATTCGTGTAAAATCTCTGTACGTCCTTTTGAGGCGTGAATTTTTGTGCTTCTTCCCCAGGTTGTTATCTAACTTTCGTTAGTTCAACACTTTTTTATTTGAGCAACAGAAGGTCTTCGAAAAAAAATCGTCTTTACCTGCTGGTCTGTTTTGACAGATTTCTGCCATTATTTGCATTTGCTTCTTGTTGGTTCCTTTTTGAGTTCTTTTGGGAAATTGAGATTTTTGAGGGAAGTGCTACAGTAGCTAGTGTTTTAATGGAAGTTTATTGGTGTTATAACTGAACCTTAAGACTTATTTATCTTGAGTTCACTAATGTTGCTAATAAAGATTGTGTGAAGTTTTGTATGAAGGAAAAATTTCAGGTGTATGGAAGGAATGAGTAATGAGATGAAGGATGGACAAAATCTCAAGCTTGGGGATGCCACGCGTGTCACCCCAAGAAATATCCAAGAAGTACAAGCGTCAAAGCTTGGGCATCCCCTTCTTTCATCAATAAAAATCTCAGGTTTCTTCCAAACACTTCATTTTTATTGTTTCATGCACAGTTGTGTTGTTCTTAGAGCGTCTTTGTTTTTGTTTTCAGTTTTAGTTTGCTTTGGTTTGCTTAGTTTTCTGAACAAATTGGTTGGACCCCCTCTTTCATACATTGGTTTGCAAATAGTTTGGTTTGGTTTGGAAAAGAGTAGGAAAGTTCATACTTATGTGGTAAAAAGAGCTCGTTTTTGACTGTGGCCTATGCTCTGTCATGCCATGCTTGATATTGTTTTAGCTTTATGCTTAGTATTCTTTGTTGTAGCATGACTTGTTATAAACAATTGAGATTGCTTAATGTGCCTTGGATGAATCATGCGTTGTTTTAGCATATTAAAGCATAGTATAGTGGTATTCTCCTTTGATGCTTTATTTGGGCTGACTTGGCACATGCTCACACCATGTTATGACTATCTCAAGTCACCATAGCCTTTATGATCCTTTAGTTTCCAACTTGTAGTATCACTTTATGCTTTGATCAATGATGTTTTGTCGCTCTGCATGATTATGGCCATTATTGCTCTCTTAGTTTGTCGCTCCCAGTCTTTTGCTAGCCTCCACAACCAAGTATGAGTTCCACTCATGCATCCATCTCCCTAAACCAAGTTATTCCAAAGAGTCCACCATACCTACCTACTAGCTTATGCTATTCCAAGTATATTCATGCTTTTGTTTACCTTCCAAATTAAACTTGTTATGAGAAAACTAGTGATTAAAGCTCTCACGAACTTGATGGCACACTTTACTTTTCTTGCACTTAATAAACTTGAACCACTAGGTCCTTCTTTGTTGCGTATATGCTTGCGCTTTATAAGTTGAAGTTAGCAGAACCATGTATCATGGGGAACTCTTTCAACATTGCACCTGTACTTTGTACCCCGTTGATATCATGTTCTTTTGCTTACGGATCCCGGCGGTGTGAAATAAAAGTGGAACTTGTAAGATCATGGAGTTTCTATGTGTGTTAGAGAAACGCCTGGGCCGCTAGCCTAAGCCATTCCTAATCATGGTGGAAACTTGCAGCATCACCATAATGAGCACTCTATGAAGAATCCTCAATAAAAACCTATGCAAATAGCAAATAAAAAGATCGCTGAGATGCTCGTTGTCTGCTTGCCTTGTCATTTTGATATGGGGATTCTTCCGTATCATCGGGCAAGGGGTACCCCGTTGGCGGTTCTTTATGATACATATGTACTTACAATGACAAGAGCTTACTTGTGACTAAAGTTGAGTAGCATGAGGTTCGGTCTTCGTAAGTAAGGGGCATGAGATTTCGGTTTATAACTTGCCAAGCATATCCTCTTAGTTGTGTCACTTTAACCTTAATCACCTTAAAGATGCTTATGATAGGGGCAATGAGAGCTGAAAGCTATAAGTACCATAATTTTTGGAAGCTCTTTATGAGACTTGAATCCCTACTTCCTTTTACAAAGGCCTTTCTTCCACCATTATATTGAGTCTCCACCTTCTACCTTTATTGTTGGGGGGATAACCCCGGGTAGGGTCACTCCGGGGTATAAGGGCCGAGTTAGCCGAGGTTCAGCAAGGTCAAAGCGGATGTTGGCCGAGTCACCTCAAGGCAGGCTGGATCACGGAGTAACCCGGACCAGGGGGGTCGCGTAACATTGTCTCGTCCGACTCAAGGAGTAAGTCGGAAATACTTGTCTAGCTTATATGCAGGAACAGGTGTGGCCGGATCGACTGTGATCCGGATCCTCGCTTGGCTTCTAGGAGAAGGAAGGAATCTCTCTGGTCAAAAAAGAAGGTCCGGTGCGTACTGGATGAGCGAATAAAGCAAGGGCAGGACCACCGGATCGTGGCCGACAAGGGTGACGACGCTAACGTCGGCTGACGCGGGCGCCGAAGAGGCTACGTCGCTAAAGCAAGTGTGACGCGGGGGAAAAGCACCCCTGTCGGGTTACTACTTTGGGAGGGGGCATATTCTTAGGAATATGCCTCCACGTATGCCCTAGGCCAGGACCGAACCACCTCTATATAAGGGGGGTTGGGATTCTGGTAAGGGGGTTGGGTCTTTTCGGATACATGGAAAGGAGAATTCTAGTTGCTCGAGCACTAGAGGATCTAGGGTTCTTGGGCTAGTTGGCAGGCAAGAGTAAGAGAGTTTCTTCTTCCTCCTCTTGTCAATACAGCTCGAAGAGCACTTGTAATCTTGGAGATTGAGCATCAATACAAAGCTTCTGTGTAGAGAATCACTCTACTATCCCTCCCTGGATTCCCTAGCGCATATTAGTCCCCACCTTTAGCTTATCCATGGCATCTGCCATGACACCACCACGACAGTTGGCGCCCACCGTGGGGCTAGCGGCGCTAGCAGGGGTGAAGATCCGGACGGGAAACTTCATCGGCACCGGCGAACGCATCGTCTCCGGGCTCGTTCAGCGCTTTGGAGCGCTGGACTACGTCAGCGACAACGCCGGCTGCTTCGGCACACGCCCCCTTCCGCGCAACGGCATCTTCATCAAGCTCGGTGCGCACAAGGTCTACGTTGCTGTGGACGTGTCTTGCGTTCATCCGCGTCGCGTCGTCGATGCAGGAGAACCACACCTCACTGTGGCTCGCGGGGCGCGTATCGCTCGCTCCCCGGACCATGCAGAGGTGATGATGACTGCGCCAGGCGCGGGCATGAGCAAGGATCCAGCGCCGGACCCGGAGGTAACGCCCAAGGCACCGAGGAAAGCTAGGGGTCCTCCGCTAGAGAGGCCTGAGAACGTGCTGAGGGAAGCTATGGATAGCTTGGCAAACCCGGTGGCAGCAGTGGTAGATCCGGCTCAGGCACAGGCCGAGCTAGAGGAGACCCAGCAAAAGATACTGGAGGGCGCAAAGAAAATAGCAGCGGCTCAGCAGTCGTTGAACATGACGCTGCGCGAGTACGCAAAGGCAAACAAGGTTGATGCAGTAAGGGTGAAAGGGAAAAATCTCATAAGTGAGATGAACAGAGAAGGTGATGATGGACCAGAAGGGTCGGAAAACTATCTGTCTGTGGGGTTGCCGAAGTACAGTACCCCGGCGAAGAACCTCAGAGCAGCAGATGCCGCGGCGTCCGAGCTAGAGGGTCTGACGGGTGAAGCCCGTCAAAGACAGCAAGACCGGGTTAACGAGCTGGTTCGGATCGCGAATAGGCAGAACGAGGAGCTGCTGAGAGGTAACCCGGAGAGAGTTGGAGCTTCTAAGATCGTCCATTCGGCGATGGGTAACCCGGAGAAATCCGCTGGAGCCGCATCGTCGCCTCATGGTGGCCCAAGGAGAGAAGAGGTAGTAACCTCGGCCAGACGGAACAAGCAGATCGTTCCGTACGACCCAAAGCGTGCGGGACAAGAAAAAGAGATGCGGAAAAACAGCGATCGACGAAGTGTGAGCCGAGGTGAACCTGGCCGAGGTAACCACGACCAAGGCAATGCCGGTCAAGGGAATGTTGCCAACGGCAATGCCGGGCAGTGAAACTCGGCAGGAGCAAGTCAACCGCAACAGCGAAATGTACCAAGGCAAGAGCAAAGTGCCGGCCGTGGTATGCAAAAGAGAGGACCACAACGAGAGCAAGACCGATACAATGACGGAGACTCGGAGATGATGAATGCGGGATACGCAAGACCGGACTATCATGTGATAGGGTCGAGATTGGGAAGCAGAGATTTGATGCCGGATGACGCCAGGTTAAAGCTGGATTGCCTGTATAGGTCGGAACAGATCGAATGTCAAGGTCCTCCGGGTCTAGCATGCTTTGGACCCCGAATCATGAAAGAACCGCTAGTACCCAATTTCCAATTACCCAGGGGCACGAAGACGTATGACGACAGTACAAAGCCGGAGGATTGGCTGATAAATTACGCAATAGCTGTGAAAATTGCAACTGGCAACTTGAGATGGGCTGTACGATATGTACCCCAAATGTTAGGGTATGGCTGAATAATTTGCCACCTGGAAGCATCCATTGCTGGATAGATTTTGAAGAAATGTTTATCAGCAACTTCTCAAGTACATATCAGAGACCGAATAGACCGCAGACCCTGGCGATGTGCAAGCAGAGATCTAACGAAACAGATCGTGAATTTTTGACCCGGTGGTGTACCGTGAGAAACTCGTGTGAGGGAGTCATAGAGTCATAGGCTATAGCATGGTTCGCACAAGGGTGCAGATATGGCAGCGAGTTGTGGATGAAATTGCAAAGGAAAATGCCAGTCACGCTGGCAGAAATGATCCGGATTGCGGATTCTTATGCTTTGGGTGATCCAACTCAACCTAGGATCGCGTCAAACGAGTCAAATGAGGAGTACTATCCGAGGGACGGAGCCGGGTCATCCCGGAGGAACGATTACAGGGGAAAAAGGAGAGACGATAGACCGGACCATCGGTATAGTTCGCAAAAAGTTGCGGCCGTGAATCAAGATCAGCCCGGAGCAGGGAGCAACCAACGCCAGAAAACAGGAGGGCAATGGACTCCTCGAAACGATGGCAAGAAAACATGGACACCGGAGCAGAAGAAGCAATGGCAAGAAAAGAAAGATCGTCCGAGGTATACCTATGAGTCAATGTTGGACCAGCCGTGTAAATTTCACACGCCAAATCCAAACACCCCGGCGGGTCACACAACAAGGCAATGTGAGTGGATGCGCAAGATAGAACAAGGTGGTTCGGGGAATGCTCAGGCACCCCGGAACGATCAACCTCGGCAGGAGTTACCCCGGCAGCAACTGCTCTCCGGAGCAAACACGCAACAACTGATGTTGCCTCCCCCTCCGCCGAGGTATGACAACAGTGAGAGAAGGGATGCAGTGCATCAGGTGGAAAACCAGCATCAGCCGGATCAGAGGTACTCCGGAAACGAGGGAAGGAATGAGTACAGGGAACATCACCAGAGCTATTGTGTGTTCACAACAGAGGAAATAGATAGGAAGAGCTTGCAGCGCCGACATATGGAGGTTAACGCGGTTATGCCTGCAGTGACGAGGTACATGTCTTGGTCGGACCAGGAAATTACTTGGAGCGTCAAAGATCACCCCAAGCTTATGCCAAGTCCGGGCTCGTATGCACTAGTGTTAGATCCGACGTTCATTGGACCTAACATTAATGTGAGGTTCTCAAAGGTACTAATCGACAATGGCAGTAGCATTAACATCATGTATGCGGATACGATGCGCAAGTTGGGCATCTCGGAGAACATGCTCCAGGCTACAAGAACAACTTTCCATGGTATCGTACCAGGCATATCCTGTGAGCCCATAGGCAAAGTCCGGGTCGACGTGCTATTCGGTACGAGGGATAACTGCCGAACTGAAAATCTGGAGTTTGAGGTGGTGAACTTGGAGAGCGCGTATCATGCATTACTCGGGAGACCAACACTGAGCAAATTCATGGCAAGTTGCCACGTTAGTTATCTGAAGATGAAGTTGCCCGGGCCAAATGGAGCAATTACTATCGCTGGGGATTTCCGACGTTCTATTGAGTGCGCCTCAGCCGGGTCTAACCTAGCCGAGTCACTCGTAATTGCCCAAGAGAAAAGAAAAACTCAAGAGGTGGCGGCTTTAGCTCAGTCCGCGCAGCAGTATATGACGGCGTTAAGCAACCCGCATGGGAGCGTTTCATTTCAAGCCGCGAAGGACACCAAGAAGATTCCAGTGGATAACCTGTTTCCGGAGCGTACCGTAACAATTGGTGCCGGGTTAACTGACAAATACGAAAGCGAGCTCGTCAACTTCCTCCGTGAGAATCGGGATATTTTTGCTTGGTCCACACAGGACTTGCAAGGTGTTCCGAGGGAGTTGGTCGAGCACTCTTTGAATGTAAGACCCGGAGCAAGGCCGGTGAAGCAGCCTCTCCGACGCTTCGCCGAGGATAGGAGAAAGGTCATTGGTGACGAGATAGCTCGGTTGCTAGCAGCAGGATTTATCATGGAAGTGTTGTATCCGGATTGGCTCTCTAATCCGGTGCTGGTAGAAAAGAAGAAGGATGATCCGAACGTGGCAGTGGTTTGGCGTATGTGTATCGATTACACGAACCTGAACAAGGCGTGTCCAAAAGATCCATTTCCATTGCCGAGGATAGATCAGGTCATTGACTCTACCGCGGGATGTGAACTGTTGTCATTTATTGACGCTTATTCTGGTTTCCACCAGATACCTCTGAACCCGGATGATCAAATAAAAACTGCCTTTATTACCCCGTACGGGGATTATTGCTATCGCACTATGCCGTTCGGTTTACGAAATGCAGGAGCAATGTACCAAAGATGTATGCAAAAATGTTTGCACGATCAAATAGGTCAAAATGTACAAGTCTACGTGGATGATGTGGTTATTAAGACCAAGGAAAGCGCAACGCTCCTTGACGACATAAGGCAAACATTCACGAACTTGAGGAGATTCCGGATGAAGCTTAACCCGGAGAAATGTACCTTCGGTGTCCTGGCTGGGAAATTACTCGGATTTCTCGTCTCCAGCCGAGGTATCGAGGTTAATCCAACTAAGATCCGAGCCATCGAATGAATGGAGCTGCCGAAGTGTCTCAACGACGTCCAGAAGTTCACTGGATGCCTGGCGTCGTTGAGTCGGTTTGTATGTCGGTTAGGGGAAAGGGCACTGCCTCTCTACCAACTCATGAAAAAATCAGATAAATTCGTTTGGACGCCGCAGGCCGATGAAGCTTTTGCCCACTTGAAAAAGATGTTGGCCACTACACCAGTGTTAGCTTCTCCACTGTCAAAGGAGCCAATGTTGCTCTACATAGCCGCAACCAACTGAGTTGTAAGTGCAGTGATTGTAGTGGAGCGAGATGAAGAGGGTAAGTCGGTGCAGAGGCCAGTGTATTACTTGAGCGAGGTATTATCTGCCTCAAAACAGAACTACCCGCATTTTCAAAAGGTGGCATACGGAGTTTATATGGCGGCAAAGAAGTTAAAGCACTACTTTGAGGAGCATCCCATCAAAGTGATATGCGAAGCCCCCATATCCGAGATAATGAGTAACAAAGATGCGAATGGCAGAATTGCAAAATGGGCAATTGAGCTAGCACCATACGCGCCCCAGTATGATAGGAGAGAAGCGATCAAGTCCCAGGCTGTGGCGGACTTTTTCGTGGATTGGGCCGAGGTACAATACGAACCGCCGCCACCAGATCCGAACTACTGGAAGATGCACTTTGACAGATCGAAAACCAAAACCGGGTTAGGCGTCGGGGTTGTGCTTACCTCGCCAAAGAAGGATCAGCTCAAGTACGTATTGCAGATCCATTTCGTGGCATCAAACAATGTCGCTGAGTACGAGGCTCTTGTGCATGGTCTCAAAGTGGCAAAGGAGATTGGCATACGTCAGATAATCTGCTTTGGCGACTCGGATCTAGTAATACAGCAAGTGTCCGGAGTGTGGGACGCCATGGATCCAAACATGGCACTATACAGATTTCATGTGCAGAAGATCTCGGGTTACTTTGAGGGATGCGAATTTCACCATGTGCCTCGCGTGGAAAACGAAGCTGCCGACATGCTGTCAAAGCTCGGATCGACCCGACAGGCAATTCCACCGGGCGTAGCATTGGAGCACCTCAGAAAACCATCTATCAGGCCGTCCCCAGGAACCGATTCAATCTATGTCCCAGAAAACGCGGAATCCAGAGTTGAGCCCATGGACATTGACATGGGAGGTAGCACGCCGAACCTGGGGACTACCTCGGCGAACCCGGGGACTACCTCACTAGACCCGGGGACTGTTCAGCGTGATCCGGCTGAAGTTATGACGGTGGATCGAATGGAAATTGATGAGGAGATGTTCCCTGCGCGAGCAGTACCAGCTTGGGCACTGCCTATATACCAGTTCTTGAAAGATGGAACGTTACCCACTGAGGAAGTGCTAGCCAGGCAAACTCAGAGGAGATCCAAATCTTACACAATCATCAATTCCGAGCTATACAAACAGAGTGTAACCAATGTCCTCCAGCGGTGTGTTGACCCGGAAGAAGGACTTGACATCCTCCGAGATATACACCAAGGAGAATGCGGGCATCACGCCTCATCCCGGGACTTAGTGGCAAAGGCGTTCCGGCATGGATTCTATTGGCCAAGTGCCTTGGAGCAAGCAGAAGATCTGGTGAGAAAATGCAATGGTTGTCAAAGGTACGCCACCAAGACACATATGCCTATGTCGAAACTCAAAACCATACCAATTACATGGCCATTTGCGGTGTGGTGCTTGGATATGGTTGGCCCGTTTAAACCAGCAAGAGGAAACATGACACACATTCTGGTCATGGTGGACAAGTTTACAAAATGGATCGAAGTGAAGCCTATAAGAAAATGTGATGGGGCTACGGCCGTAACATTTCTCAAAGACATTATCTTGAGATACGGTTATCCTCATAGTATCATAACTGATAACGGCACAAATTTTGCTGAAGAAGCATTTGCACAATTCTACCGAGATAAGAAAATCCGAATCGACGTAGCCTCGGTAGCCCACCCCGCATCGAACGGACAAGTGGAAAGATCCAACGGATTAGTGCTATCCGGGATAAAACCCCGGCTCATTGAGCCGCTGCAAAGATCAGCGGGGTGCTGGATAGAAGAACTACCAGCGGTATTGTGGAGTTTAAGAACAACTCTGAATCGATCAACAGGCTACACGCCGTTCTTTCTGGTATATGGGGCAGAAGCTGTAGTACCAGCCGACATAGAGCATGATTCGCCTAGGGTCACCCAATACACAGAAGCCGAAGTGCAAGAAGCCCGGAAAAATGATGTTTATCTGCTGGAAGAAGCGAGAGAACTGGCACTGTCTAGATCCGCCATATATCAGCAAAATCTCCGACGCTATCATAGCCGGAAAGTGTGCCCCCGAGTCTTTCGGGAAGGCGATCTGGTGCTCCGGTTGGTACAGCGTACCATTGGCATGCATAAATTATCCCCCCATGGGAAGGGCCATTCATTGTGAGCAAAGCATTGCACAATGATTCTTACTATCTCGTAGATGCAAAGCCACAGGAAAAGAACAAGGCGGACATGTCCGAAGAGGAATCCAAGCGACCGTGGAATGTAGCACTACTTCGTCCCTTCTACACTTAGCTAAGAAGTGCATGTATCCGAGTCATCTCATATGTCGGTATGTATGTCGGCAATGAGCTAATCAATAAAATAGCAGAGCCTCGAGCAGTAACTCGAGGACTGCCTTAATAAATGATTGTTGTTACTTTTTATGCGTTAGCTGGAATGACTCGTTTCACTTAACCCGGATTAGTATGTGTGAGCACCAAAAACCCAACCCTTCGACTTGCTGCTGTCCAACAAGAATTGGCTTCATGGCAAGCAAGGGAACAAGTTTGGAATTGCGTAGCACATGAAAAACTACTAAGGAAACGATCCTATTCCAGCTAACGTTTGTTTTTTCGGACTAACCCCGTATTTATTTCAAGATATTATGTTGAATTATTTTGAGCCAAGCCTCAAAGTTTCTCAGTATTGTTAAAACGATTCTTGAGGCTCGGATTCGTAAGTCGTAAAACCGAATCAAGGTAGATACGGATCGAGCCGGAGAATTGGACGAACAAGAAAATGAAACTCGGGGACTACGCCCAAGTTAATCCGGCATACAAGCATAGTAGCAAAATATAATGTATTTAGCATACAATTGCACCCGGCATACCGGGGATCTGATAAATTTTCAAGTTTTTTCAACTAAGGAGCGGCAGGAGGAGGAAGTTCGGCGTCATCATCACTGGCTTCAATATCTGAAGCAGCGTCTTCTCCATCATCGCCCGACCCATCCTCCACGTTCTCCATCTGCTCCTCCTCGCCGGATTCCAAAAAGCTCGGCCCCTCAACCCAGTCATGGATGGGAGAATATTCGACAAGGCTGTAGGCGCAAGCCTGGCGCCGAGCTACGCACTCCGGATCATCGGTCCATTTGGATCCGGTGCGCCGGTGTGTGAGGAGGCTCAGGTCGATCTTCTCGTACCATGTAAGGATATGATGGAGGAGGGTATCTGCTGCGGCACGCCCGGCGGATTCTCTCCAGAGATCAAGCTGTGTCTCGATTTCCAATAGCTTCTCAGCAAGGAGTGTGATCCTTTTCGGAGCGCTTTCGCTTGGCCAGAAAGTGTTGAAGATCCGGACCGCAACGTCGAGGAGATCTTTCCCATAGTTCTTGATGGTTTCCACCCGAGCTGACACGCGGACCATCAGGTCCTCCATGTCTAAGGGGAGCTCTCACCACCAGGAGCGATGGGAGTACCCCTCTCTCGGCGGAATTTGGCAACGGCAGCACTGGCGATGGGAGTACCCTCCGGAAAGTTATCTGAAAATAAGGAAAGGGAAGATGCTGAAGCAAAGGCATATGAGATAACCCGGAAAACTAGGTCAGACAAGGGGAAGAAACTTACGTGAGATATGACGATGGATCCGGGTCAACTCCTTGATACAACTGTCGCATCTCTGGCGAAGTTGTTCAAGCTCGGCGAGCGCCGACCCAAGCTGGACCTCGGATTCCTTAAGCAGGTCCTGGTCCTTGGAGATGTGAAGGGTAAAGCGCTCACGCTCTTCGGTGAAGTTCTGGCCAACTTTTTGGATCTCGGTTTTGTGTTGGGCCTTCATCTTCTCCATCTCGGCCTTGAGTTTGGCTATTTTGTCGTCCTTGGTCCGGAGGAGGGAGAGCTCATCGTTCTTCTTCTTCAACTCGGCTTGATGCTTGCCTGCTTGTTCGAGAAAATGCAGCATCATATCAGGCACGGGCACACTATCCTCAAGCGATGCTGAAATAGTGTGTTGACCCGGCAAAGCCGAGGAGTGAATGTTTGCCGAGCCAAGGAGAAGAAAGAATGGAAAACACAATGACGTTGGCCGAAAGAGGACATACCTCGGATTTCCTCCAAGTTCTTCCGCATAATCTTGTTTTCAGCCTCCACCCCAGCTGCAAAAAAACCGAATAAGGAGGTTAGTCCGGCAGAAACAAATGAAACGGAGAGGTGTTAAGAGAGGAAATTACCCCTCTTTTCATGCTCCGCGCCAAGTGCAACATGTTTTGCACGCAAGATCTTGTGGGTATCAAGCAGGCGCTGAAACTCGGCGCTCCGGCGATTGGTGGTTACCTGACAAAGGTACAAGCGTGTAAAATTAGTTCGTTGCATATTTGGAGTGTACGAAATCCGGGCCAAGCGGAACTTAACCCGGCTCTAGGTGTGTGCATATTCGAGGTATACGAGATCCGGGCCAAGCGGAACTTAACCCGGCTCTAGGTGTGTGCATATTCAAAGTATACAAGGTCCGGGCCAAGCGGAACTTAACCCGGCTCTAGGTGTGTGCATATTCGAAGTATACAAGATCCGGGCCAAGCGGAACTCAACCCGGCTCTAGGTGTGTGCATATTTGAAGTGTACAAGATCCGGGCCAAGCGGAACTTAAGCCGGCTCTAGGTGTGTGCATATTTGAAGTATACGAGATCCGGGCCAAGCGGAACTTAACCCGGCTCTAGCTGTGTGCATATTTGAAGTTTACATGCAGCTACGTTGATCTTCTAATGAGCATCCGGCCGAGTAACAAGTTACTCCGCCGGAGGCTCGGGGACTAATGGTTATTATCTACAGCATGTAAAGAGGAAACGGCGTACCTCCATCATACGCCCAGTGAGGTTAATGGCCTTGGCGGCGGTATTCATCTGAGCGGAAAATTCAGCTGGGCCGAATTTTTCCGGGAGATCGTCGTTGTAGACGAACTCCGCCTTATTCCAGTTCATGACAAACTCGATGAGGCTCGGAGGGTACCGTTCGCCAGTGGGCATGTGAGGTGCCACCAAGCCCTTTGCGTGAGCTTCTTTCCTTTCAATCAGGGCAAGAGCTAGGCTAGTGTGAAGAACCATCTGCTGCGAATCGACTGGCTCGGCAGGAGGATCCGTCGCTGCTGGTGACTTCTTTGGAAGCATTGACGACAAGGTTCACTGCCCGACCTCGACGGAGGTGGACTTGCCTTTGGCTTGCTGGGAGGATGTGACCACAGTGGATTTGCCCTTGGAAGCCGCTGGAGTGGTTCCTCGCCGAGCTTGGGATGACTCGGACGAGGCAGACGAACTTGGCACGTGAGCTTTGGTGGCTGGTGCTGGAGCTGCTGTTGGTTTCTTCGGAGCCGGGACAGGCGCTGGTTCGGTGGCTAGTGCTGGAGCTGCTGCTGGTGCTGGAGTTGCGGTAGACTTGGTGGTTGCTAGTTGCGGCAATGCCGAAGTAACGGACGCCGTTGCCTCGGCCGATCCGACCCCTCCCGATCCGAGGTCACGTTCCTCTGAAGGAGGTACTGCGGAACCCGGAGCGGCCGCAAAGCCCTCTGGAATAGGGCTCAGCGGGCGTGACTCGTCATCACGAGAAGGGGAAGGACTAGACCGAAGAGGAGAGGAGATGCTCGATCCGCTCTGAGGGACCTCCATGGGAGTCCTGCAAAATAAAATAATGTCAGGAGTGAAATTACCCCGATGCAGGGAGAAGTGTGTTACGCAGTGAAAAATGACTTACGCATCCGAGGTCTCGGCCTCCTTAGGTTTCCGGGCCCTCCGTGCCGGGGCTTTGCCTGCCCGTTTGGAGGCAGTCTTGTCTCCGGCCTTCTTTTACCTTTTGGTAGGCTGAGAAGGTTCGGAAGAAGAACTTGACGCGGATCCGCGCTTCTTCTTCGACGCCACCGGAACAGGCTCGCCTGTGGCAAGTGGAGAATCCTCGTGGATGTGCCCACCAGGGTTAGCTGATGCCGGGAAGGCAAAAGAAAGAGGGACAGCCTCAACGGGTTCAATCATGTCGATATCTGAGTCATCCTCATCGTCTGGCCAATCTCTAAGAGAAGAGAATTTACCGCTGGGTCGTTTGGTGGCGTCAGTTGTGGGGAGGAACATCTCCTGGTCCGGCTCCTCCTCATCCGGGATTTCTCGGTCCGGGGCCCACTTAAGGGTCGGATCAGTACCATCCTCGAGGGTTTGCTGGAGAAACAGCTGAGAAAAAAGCACAAGGAGCAGAGTCAAAAATACGATAAGAACCGACACGTAGTTGATCCGAAATAAGTTTACTCCGCGAAGCTTACCGCGGGAGGAAGCCTGTCGCGGCAGTAATGCTCGATTCCCCACGTCCATTCGGCGAAAAAATCCTTATGGGTGGTGAAAAGAGCCTTGACCCGGTGGAAGATCTCCGTATTGCTCAACTCGAACGAGGAGGTTCGGTTGGGGTCGCGGCTGAAGCTCATATGGCACAACTTGTGAGTGCGCCGCTGGAGGGGAGAGATTCGGTTGCGCACGAAGGTGATCATGGCATCCTCGTTGTGCAATCCGAGCTTCTTCAGCTCCGCAAAACTTTTGTTGACTTGGTTGGCCAGAGCTGTAGGTTTTTTGGCGACCTCCTCCCAGAAATTCGTGTCCGGGGGACCCGGAGCGTAGGGCAGCAACCGGATCAAGTCTTCGGTGCCCTCGTTCCGGACGTAGAAGAAGGTCCGGGCCCATCCTTTGCAGGAGTCAAGCCCGGTGACCCAGGGAAATATCGAAAACCTCCGGGGCGAGATCGAGGCAGCTCCGAACTGAGTGAGCTGCTTGTCCTCCAACTCGACGTGGATGTTGGGGACGACGTTGCGACGGAGGCCGAAGAACTGGATCCACAGCTCCTTCGTGGGCCATAATCCGGTGTAGCCCTCGATCGAAGAGACAAAAGCGGACAGAGAGGTGATGGCATTCGCCGGGAGATGATGTGGTTGCAGGTGATAGGTCCGGACCCAGTCCCGGAAGAAATCACTCACCGGAAGACCAAATCCCCGTTGGAAATGGGATAGGAAAACAACGAACTCACCCGGATTGGGTGAGGGGGCCAATTCCGAGGAGGGGAGACGAGCGGCGACGCCGGTGGGAATACGCCGGGTCCAGTAGAGCCAGTCGATGTCGTCCTGGCAGACCCACGAACCGGCCCACGCGCCACGGTCCGCCGTGCCGGCGTCCTCCTCCATCTCCTGCTCGACGACGATGAGCTCCTCCTCCGTCATCTTGAATCCGCTGTCCTCGCTGGAGCTGGCGGCAGCGGGGCTCTGCGGTCTAGATTGACGAGGACCCGTGGCTAAGCAGTGGTGCAGCGGTGGCTGCGGTGCGGAGGCACGGAGAAGGTGCAGCGGCGGCGCTGCTGCAACGGGCACTGGCGGCAGCACGGTCGCGAGGAAGAAGAAGAGGAACGGGCGAAGGGGCACGAAGATGGAAAAGTGCTAAGGGGCGCGCCCCTCCCCTATTTAACTGCCCCCAGTAATCAACAAGTGGGATCACGCTGCGCTGGAGAGCCACGCGTCGTGGCCGTGTATCACCGGCATTAGCCAATCAGAGAGAAGCCACAACGGAGGCCACAGAGAAAAAATGATCCCATGACACGACGTGTAGTTGCGGGAAACGAGGAGACAGGCGTGACGTAACCCACGCGTAGTAATCACTGACAGTTACTGCGGCAGTTACAGTGCAGGCCCTTAAAATGAGGTAACGCAATGATTAACCCTTATGTGGGTTGGCGTATGAGAGAAGGAAGCAAGGTCCGGATCCGAGCCTCCGTGGTAACCCGGCAGACAAGTGAAAACTTGAAATGTGCAGAGGGAAAGTAAAACCATAGGATCCGAGCTACAATGGTAACCCAGCCGACAAGTGAAAACTTGGAACGTGCGAAGGGAACGTAAATCCATATAATCCGAGACAAGAAGTTAACCCGGAACTAAACGTCCGAGGCTTAAATACGAATGAACCTGATGTGGCCTTAGCGACCAAGGCCGCTAAGGCCGCACCAGCTTCGGGGACTAATGTTGGGGGGATAACCCCGGGTAGGGTCACTCCGGGGTATAAGGGCCGAGTTAGCCGAGGTTCAGCAAGGTCAAAGCAGATGCTGGCCGAGTCACCTCAAGGCAGGCCGGATCACGGAGTAATCCGGACCAGGGGGGTCGCCTAACATTGTCTCGTCTGACTCAAGGAGTAAGTCGAAAATACTTGTCTAGCTTATATGCAGGAACATGTGTGGCCGGATCGACTGTGATCCAGATCCTCGCTTGGGTTCTAGGAGAAGGAAGGAATCTCTCTGGTCAAAAAAGAAGGTCCGGTGCGTACTGGATGAGCGAATAAAGCAAGGACAGGACCACCGGATCGTGGAAGACAAGGGTGACGATGCTAACGTCGGCTGACGCGGGCCCCGCAGAGGCTACGTTGCTAAAGCAAGTGTGACGCGGGGGAAAAGCACCCCTGTCGGGTTACTACTTTGGGAGGGGGCATATTCTTAGGAATATGCCTCCACGTATGCCCTAGGCCAGGACCGAACCACCTCTATATAAGGGGGGTTGGGATTCTGGTAAGGGGGTTGGGTCTTTTCGGATACATGAAGGAGAATTCTAGTTGCTCGAGCACTAGAGGATCTAGGGTTCTTGGGCTAGTTGGCAGGCAAGAGTAAGAGAGTTTCTTCTTCCTCCTCTTGTCAATACAGCTCGAGGAGCACTTGTAATCTTGGAGATTGAACATCAATACAAAGCTTCTGTGTAGAGAATCACTCTACTATCCCTCCCTGGATTCCCCTAGCGCATATTAGTCCCCACCTTTAGCCTATCCATGGCATCTGCCGTGACACCACCACGACATTTATGCACCTACTTTGAGAGCATAGTGGCCATTCTTAGTTCTATGTGCATTGTCCCAAGACTAAGTTGATTGATGCAAACTTTGATATTGCTTGTTTTAAACTATTGTATCTAGTCACTCTTATGAACTTTGAAGGTGTCCTATGCATTTATATTTCCTACTCTATTGAGGGACAAGCTGAATACTATTATGCTATGTTTTCTTTATGTGAAACAAACAAACGTCTTGCAAAGCATTGTTATTCATGAGTCTTTTGTTTGTCCCTTTTCATGTTGCATCATAGTTTCTTTGCTTATTGCTAGAACTTTGTCTTTCATGTTATGATTGAAGTACTATGATCCTAGCTTTGAATGTTTTACAAATACTTTGATCAAGTTTATGATGGTGCATGTCACCTCAAAAATTATTCTTTCTTTCTATCACTTACCTACTCGAGGACGAGCAGGAGTTAAGCTTGGGGATGTTGATACATTGCAAATGTATCTATAGTTTTTGATGTTCCATGCTTGGTTTTATCTACTTTCTTACGTTTTGTCCATACTTTGGAGTACTTTTCTTATGATTTCTTGGACTAACCTATTAACAAGATGCCACAATGCCAGTTGCCTGTTTTCTGCTGTTTTTGGTTCCAGGAAAGTCAAAAAATCAATATTCTCGGAATTGGACCGGACAAAAGCCAAAGTCGATATTTTACCGGAAGACTCACGGAACCAGAAGACGAGACAGAGAGGGGCCATAGGGTGGCCACACCATGTGGTGGCGCGGGCTAGCCCTGGCCGCCCACCGACCTTGCCCTCTGGCCTATAAGAAGCCTCCCGATGCATAAACCCTAAATCATCAAGCCTCCAGCCACGAAAAGTTCCGCAGCGCCGCCGCCACCGAAGGGGAGATTCGGGGGATAGAAAGTCTCTGTTTCGGCACCCTGCCGAGACGGAGAAGTGCCCTCGGAGCCATCTCCATCGATCTCCACCACCATCTCCATCACCATTGCTGATTCCCATGATGAGGAGGGAGTAGTTCTCTCTCGAGGCTAAGGGTTCTACCGATAGCTATGTATTCATCTCTCTCTCTATGCATGATCATATTATGATCATGAGCTTGTAATCTATAGATCTACCTTGCTACTCAAGTGCTTTAATAGATCTCTGCTCTCCCCATGTGTGTGAAAGTGACAGCGTGCACACCATGGTGGCACTTAGGCTAGATATTACAAATACTTGTTATGAGTTATATTTGGAGTTGGATGTTTCTATGAAATTGTGGTGTTTGTTGGACTCATCTAGTACTCAAGGTGACAGTGTGGGGTTTTCTAGATGGGACAGGCTTACTTTGAGGAGTGTTGTTATAGCCCTACCAACGATTAGAGTGTCCAACCGGAGAGTAGTCAAGAGTAGTATCATGAAGATGATATATTTATATGAGAGTGTTCACTAGTGAAAGTATGATCCCTAGGCCTTGTTTCTAAGCATTGATACACCGTTTGCTACTAGATATGTTACATGTTTGCTTGCTTCCTTCTTTATTTCAGTTTGCCTTTAGTCTTTTCCTCGCCATCAAGTTATTTTCTATCACCGTTACCACTTATAATTATCCATACCACTCGTATTTCACTATATCTTCACCGAACTAGTGCACCTATACAACTGACAAGTGTATTGGGTGTGTTGGGGACACAAGAGACTTCTTGTATCTTGATTGCAGGGTTGCTTGAGAGGGAATACCTTTGACTACTTCCTCCCAGAGTTCGATAAACCTTGGGTGATCCACTTAAGGGAAAACTTGCTGCTGTTCTACAAACCTCTGCACTTGGAGGCCCAACAACTGTCTACAAGAATAGAAGTGCGTAGACATCAGGTTCCAAGAAAGTCAGAAAATGAATATTCTCGGAATTGGACGGGACAAAATCCAAAGTGCCTATTTTTCCGGAAGACATCAAGTGCCAGAATACGAGACAGAGAGGGGCCAGGGGGCCACCACACCACCTGGCCGCGCGGCCAGGCCTGACCCGCGCCAGGGGGTGGTGTGGCCGCTCCTGACACCCCCTCGGCCTCTCCTTCCGCCTACATATTGCCCTCGAGACAAAAACCCTAAGGGCCCGATCAAAAATCCACGAAAGAGTATGTAGCCACCGTCATCTCCATCCCTAGATCGGGAGGGATCTGAAGCTCTTCCCGGCACCCTGTCGGAGAGGGGAATTCACCCGGGAGGCCTTCTTCATCACCATGCAAGCCTCCGGTGTGATGCATGAGTAGTTCATCCTTGGACTACGAATCCATGTAGTAGCTAGATGGATGGTTCTCCTCCTTTGTGCTTTCATGTTTAGATCTTGTGAGTTCCGTTCATGATCAAGATCATTTATTTGTAATTATGCATGTTGTGTTTGCGGGGATCCAATGGATATTGAGATGCTATTTCAGATTGATTATTGATTCTATCATGTCTTTGTTATTTGTGATCTTGCATGCTTTCCGTTGTTAGTAGCTATCTTGGCCAAGTGGATGCTAGCAACTCCAAGAGTTAGTATTTATGCTCGATAGTGGGTTCATGCCTCTGGTAATCTGGGGAAGTGACAGAAATCTCTAAGGTACTAGATGTGCTGTTGCTACTAGGTTGAAAACAACAATCCTTTGTTCATAGAAAAATCGTATTGTTTACTTTACACGCAGTTCGTAAAGCAATAATCTGTTGCTTGCAACTTAATACTGGAGGGGGTTCGGATGATAACCTGAAGATGGATTATTAGTCATAGATGCAGTTGGATGGCGGTCTATGTATAATGTTGTAATGCCCAATCAAGTTCCAAAGGAGTCAAGATGATTAGTATATGCATGTATTGCTTTCTCGATGTTTGTCAATTGCCCCGCTGTAATTTGTTCACCCAGCATGTTATCTATCTTAAGGAGATCCACCTCTAGTGAGCTATGGATCCCGGTCCTTTTTCTTTACATACAATCTACAAACTGTTTACTTCTTGTGTTTACTTTCTGCAAACTTTTACTTCTTTCCATTCGATACGTTTAATCCTTTTTTTCGCAAAACACGGTGATATTGACAACCTCATCACAAGTTGGGGACAAAGTTCTGTGGTTGTGTTGTGCAGGTCTCCACGTTGCTACTAGCACTGGTAGTGCGCCGTGCCAGAGCTCAGCTAGTAACACCTTTGGGGTGTTTCCTTGCTCCTACTGGTTCGATTAAACCTTGGTTTCATAACTGAGGGAAACTTGCTGCTGTGCTCATCATACCATTCTCTTGGGGTTCCCAACGAGCTCTACATCAACACCGCCATCAAGCATTTTTCTGGGCGCCGTGCATTGAGCCATCAAGCATTTTTCTGGCGCCGTTGCCGGGGAGTCAAGGACATCTTCACAAGGGGATTCCCTCATAACCAATCTCTTTACTTTGTTATTTTTGTTTTGCTTAGTTCCTTTTCGCTTTGTTTGCTTGTTTCTTTATTCAAAAACATACAAAAATTAGTTTTACTAGTTTGCTTTCTTTTCAAAAACACACAAAAAAATAGTTTTACAAGTTTGCTTTCTTATTTGAAAACACACAAAAATTAAGTCTTCTTTAGTTGTCACCTCTTCCTTAGCTCACCATGTTGATCCCGAAATTCACCCTAAAAGACCTTTCAATTTGTAGTGGTTCTATAATTGGGAAAGATAATATTGAAGAATTCTTTAATCATGTTAGCAAACATGAGCATACTGAGGATAGATCCCTTGCAGAACTTGCTCCAAACTATGAGACTGTTGCATCTTATTTAATTCACATGTTAGAAGTTAGGTTTGTTAACCTCAACCCCTTAATGCAAGTAATGTTTCTTAAGCTTAAATAAATTGAAGACCCTGAAAAGAGGGATTTTATTCTAGAAACTTCATTTAAGGAGTTCTATGATGTTGCCAAGGAAGTTAGAAAAGTCTTTGAACGTTTCAATATGCTAGGATCATGTGTAGATGTTGTTGGAACACGAGAAAAGATGAACAAAACCGAACCTAATGGGGAGGAACCTAAGATACCAATACCCTTCAAACTAGTAGCAATACATGATGCCATAGAAAAGAATCTTGATTGGATTGTTCCTGCAAACCCTTTTGATAAGAATGGTGAACCTAAGAGCATTGAGAGAGGATTATCTAGAACTTATTTGGATGATATAACTTGCATTGTTGAAGATATTTCTGGTATTAATCTTAATGCTTCTTCATTTGAGAACACTTGATTCTTTCTTTGCTTCTTATGCCTAACTTAAAGGCGTTAAAGAAAAGTACTTATTGGGAGATAATCCAAAAGTTTTAGATGAGTCTTGGAAATTATTACCTCTGTAATAACCTCTCCTTATCCTTTTTATTTGCTTTTTGTGCCAAGAGTAACCTCTAATGAGAGAGAAGTAATGATTGGGAAAGTTGCTGTCCCGAAACAGATTTCTGTGCTTCACCGTAAAAATTCGTGTAAAATCTATGAACGTTTTTTTGAGGCGTGAAGTTTTGTGCTTTTTCCCCAGGTTGTTATGTAACTTTCGTTAGTTCAACACTTTTTGATTTGAGCAACAGAAGGTCTTCGAAAAAATTCGTCTTTACCTGCTGGTCTGTTTTGACAGATTTCTGCCATTTTCTGCATTTCCTTCTTTTTGGTTCCTTTTTGAGTTATTTTGGGGAATTGAGCTTTTTAAGGGAAGAGCTACAGTAGCTAGTGTTCTAATGGAACTTTATTTGGTGTTAGAACTGAACCTTAAGACCTTTTATCTTGAGTACACTAATGTTGCTAATAAAGATTGTGTGAAGTTTTGTATGAAGGAAAAATTTCAGGTGTATGGAAGAATGAGTAATAAGATGAAGGATGGACTAAACCTCAAGCTTGGGGATGCCACGCGTGTCACCCCAAAAAATATCCAAGAATTACAAGCGTGAAAGCATGGGGATGCCCAAGGCATCCCCTTCTTCATCAATAAAAATTCCAAGTTCCTTCCAAACGCTTCATTTTTATTGTTTCATGCACAGTTGTGTTGTTCTTGGAGCGTCTTCTTTTTTTGTTTTAGTTTTGGTTTTTAGTTTGCTTTGGTTTGCTTAATTTTCTGAATAAATTGGTTGGACCCCCTCTTTCATACATTGGTTTGCAAATGGTTTGGTTTGGTTTGGAAAAGAGTAGGAAAGTTCATGCTTATGTGGTAAAAAGAGCTTGTTTTTGACTGTGGCCTATGCTTTGCCATGCCATGCTTGATATTGTTTTGGATTTATGCTTAGTATTATTTGCTGTAGCATGACTTGTTATAAACAATTGAGATTTCTTAATGTGCCTTGGATGAATGATGCGTTGTTTTAGCATATTGAAGCATAGTATAGTGGTATTCTCCTTTGATGCTTTATTTGGGTTGACTTGGCGCATGCTCACACCATGTTATGACTATCTCAAGTCACCATAGCCTTTATGATCCTTTAGTTTCCAACTTGTAGTATCACTTTATGCTTTGATCAATGATGTTTTGTCCCTCTGCATGATTATGGCCATTATTGCTCTCTTAGTTTGTCGCTCCCAGTCTTTTGCTAGCCTCCACAACCAAGTATGAGTTCCACTCATGCATCCATCTCCCTAAACCAAGTTATTCCAAAGAGTCCACCATACCTACCTACTAGCTTATGCTATTCCAAGTATATTCATGCTTTTGTTTACCTTCCAAATTAAACTTGTTATGAGAAAACTAGTGATTAAAGCTCTCACAAACTTGATGGCACACTTTACTTTTCTTGCACTTAATAAACTTGAACCATTGGGTCCTTCTTTGTTGCGTATATGCTTGCGCTTTATAAGTTGAAGTTAGCAGAACCATGTATCATGGGGAACGCTTACAACATTGCACCTGTACTTTGTACCCCGTTGATATCATGTTCTTTTGCTTACGGATCCCGACGGTGTGAAATAAAAGTGGAACTTGTAAGATCATGAAGTTTGTATGTGTGTTAGAGAAACACTTAGGCCGATAGCCTAAGCCATTCCTAATCATGGTGGAAACTTGCAGCATCACCATAATGAGCACTCTATGAAGAATCCTCAATAAAAACCTATGCAAATAGCAAATAAAAAGATCGCTGAGATGCTCGTTGTCTGCTTGCCTTGTCATTTTGATATGGGGATTCTTCCGTATCATCGGGCAAGGGGTACCCCGTTGGCGGTTCTTTATGATACATATGTACTTACAATGACAAGAGCTTACTTGTGACTAAAGTTGAGTAGCATGAGGTTCGGTCTTCGTAAGTAAGGGGCATGAGATTTCGGTTTATAACTTGTTAAGCATATCCTCTTAGTTGTGTCACTTTAACCTTAATCACCTTAAAGATGCTTATGATAGGGGCAATGAGAGCTGAAAGCTATAAGTACCATAAGTTTTGGAAGCTCTTTATGAGACTTGAATCCCTACTTCCTTTTACAAAGGCCTTTCTTCCACCATTATATTGAGTCTCCACCTTCTACCTTTATGCACCTACTTTGAGAGCATAGTGGCCATTCTTAGTTCTATGTGCATTGTCCCAAGACTAAGTTGATTGATGCATACTTTGATATTGCTTGTTTTAAACTATTGTATCTAGTCACTCTTATGAACTTTGAAGGTGTACTATGCATTTATATTTGCTACTCTATTGAGGGACAAGTTGAATACTATTATGCTATGTTTTCTTTATGTGAAACAAACAAACGTCTTGCAAAGCATTGTTATTCATGAGTCTTTTGTTTGTGCCTTTTCATGTTGCATCATAGTTTCTTTGCTTATTGCTAGAACTTTGTCTTTCATGTTATGATTGAAGTACTATGATCCTAGCTTTGAATGTTTTACAAATACTTTGATCAAGTTTATGATGGTGCATGTCACCTCAAAAATTATTCTTTCTTTTTATCACTTACCTACTCGAGGACGAGCAGGAGTTAAGCTTGGGGATGTTGATACATTGCAAATGTATCTATAGTTTTTGATGTTCCATGCTTGGTTTTATCTACTTTCTTATGTTTTGTCCATACTTTGGAGTACTTTTCTTATGATTTCTTGGACTAACTTATTAATAAGATGCCACAGTGCCAGTTGCCTGTTTTCTGCTGTTTTTGGTTCCAGGAAAGTCAAAAAATCAATATTCTCGGAATTGGACTGGACAAAAGCCAAAGTCGATATTTTACCGGAAGACTCACAGAGCCAGAAGACGAGACGGAGAGGGGGCATAGGGTGGCCACACCATGTGGTGGCGCGGGCTAGCCCTGGCCGCCCACCGACCTTGCCCTCTGGCCTATAAGAAGCCTCCCGATGCATAAACCCTAAATAGTCAAGCCTCCAGCCACGAAAAGTTCCGCAGCGCCGCTGCCACCGAAGGGGATATTCGAGGGACAGAAAGTCTCTGTTCCGGTACCCTGCCGAGACGGGGAAGTGCCCTCGGAGCCATCTCCATCGATCTCCACCACCATCTCCATCACCATTGTTGATTCCCATGATGAGGAGGGAGTAGTTCTCTCTCGAGGCTAAGGGTTCTACCGGTAGTTATGTGTTCATCTCTCTCTCTATGCATGATCATATTATGATCATGAGCTTGTAATCTATAGATCTACCTTGCTACTCAAGTGCTTTAATAGATCTCTGCTCTCCCCATGTGTGTGAAAGTGACAGCGTGCACACCATGGTGGCACTTAGGCTAGAGATTACAAATACTTGTTATGAGTTATATTTGGAGTTGGATGTTTCTATGAAATTGTGGTGTTTGTTGGACTCATCTAGTACTCAAGGTGACAGTGTGGGTTTTTCTAGATGGGACAGGCTTACTTTGAGGAGTGCTGTTATAGCCCTACCAACGATTAGAGTGTCCAATCGGAGAGTAGTCAAGAGTAGTATCATGAAGATGATATATTTATATGAGAGTGTCCACTAGTGAAAGTATGATCCCTAGGCCTTGTTTCTAAGCATTGATACACCATTTGATACTAGATCTGTTACATGTTTGATTGCTTCCTTCTTTATTTCAGTTTGCCTTTAGTCATTTCCTCGCCATCAAGTTATTTTCTATCACCATTACCACTTGTAATTATCCATACCACTCGTATTTCACTATCTCTTCGCCGAACTAGTGCACCTATACACCTGACAAGTGTATTGGGTGTGTTGGGGACACAAGAGACTTCTTGTATCTTGATTGCAGGGTTGCTTGAGAGGGAATACCTTTGACCACTTCCTCCCTGAGTTCGATAAACCTTGGGTGATCCACTTAAGGGAAAACTTGTTGCTGTTCTACAAACCTCTGCACTTGGAGGCTCAACAACTGTCTACAAGAATAGAAGTGCGTAGACATCAGGTTCTAGGAAAGTTAGAAAATGAATATTCTCGGAATTGGACGGGACAAAATCCAAAGTGCCTATTTTTCCGAAAGACATCAAGTGCCAGAATACGAGACGGAGAGGGGCCAGGGGGCCACCACACCACCTGGCCGCACGGCCAGGCCTGGCCCGCGCCAGGGGGTGGTGTGGCTGCTCTCGGCACCCCCTCGGCCTCTCCTTCCGCCTATATATTTCCCTCGGGACGAAAACCCTAAGGGCCCGATCAAAAATCCACGAAAGAGTATGTAGCCGCCGTCATCTCCATCCCTAGATCGGGAGGGATCTGAAGCTCTTCCCGGCACCCAGCCGGAGAGGGGAATTCACTCTGGAGGCCTTCTTCATCACCATGCAAGCCTCCGGTGTGATGCGTGAGTAGTTCATCCTTGGACTACGGATCCATGTAGTAGCTAGATGGCTGGTTCTCCTCCTTTGTGCTTTCATGTTTAGATCTTGTGAGATCCGTTCATGATCAAGATCATTTATTTGTAATTCTGCATGTTGTGTTTGCGGAGATCTGATGGATATTGAGATGCTATTTCAGATTGATTATTGATTCTATCATGTCTTTGTTATTTGTGATCTTGCATGCTTTCCGTTGTTAGTAGCTATCTTGGCCAAGTAGATGCTAGCAACTCCAAGAGTTAGTATTTATGCTCGATAGTGGGTTCATGCCTCTGGTAATCTGGAGAAGTGACAGAAATCTCTAAGGTACTAGATGTGCTGTTGCTACTAGGGAGAAAACAACAATCCTTTGTTCATAGAACAATCATATTGTTTACTTTACACGTAGTTCGTAAAGCAATAATCTGTTGCTTGCAACTTAATACTGGAGGGGGTTCGGATGATAACCTGAAGGTGGATTATTAGTCATAGATGCAGTTAGATGGCGGTCTATGTATAATGTTGTAATGCCCAATCAAGTTCCAAAGGAGTCAAGATGATTAGTATATGCATGTATTGCTTTCTCGATGTTTGTCAATTTTCCCGCTGTAATTTGTTCACCCAGCATGTTATCTATCATAAGGAGATCCACCTCTAGTGAACTATGGATCCCTGTCCTTTTTCTTTACATACAATCTACAAACTGTTTACTTCTTGTGTTTACTTTCTGCAAACTTTTACTTCTTTCCATTTGATACGTTTAATCCTTTGGTTTTCGCAAAACACAGTGATATTGACAACCTCATCACAAGTTGGGGACAAAGTTCTGTGGTTGTGTTGTGCAGGTTTCCACATTGCTACTAGCACCGGTAGTGCGCCCTGCCAGAGCTCAGCTAGTAACACCTTTGGGGTGTTTCCTTGCTCCTACTGGTTCGATTAAACCTTGGTTTCATAACTGAGGGAAACTTGCTGTTGTGCTCATCATACCTTCCTCTTGGGGTTCCCAACGAGCTCTACATCAACACCGCCATCAAGCATTTTTCTGGGCGCCGTGCATTGAGCCATCAACAACCTCACTATAAGTTGGGGCAAAGTTTTGTGGTTGTGTTGTGCAGGATTCCAAGTTGTTAGCAACATCTTGGAGTTGTTTCCTTACTCCTACTAGTTCGATAACCTTGATTTCATAACTGAGGGAAACCTACTGCTGTGCTCATCATACCTTCCTCTTGGGGTTCCCAACGAGCTCTACATATCTTGAGCCATCAATCATCAACAATAAATTCCTTCCTATACAATTCAGGTATTCCATGGATTTGCACCCAGGTGTACATGCCACCAAAAACCACTTTCTCCAGATCTTCACTCCATCATAATCCTCAATGAGAACCGCCCAGCCGCGAAACGTCTAAGACCCCTGATTTACGACTTTCTTCCAATCACCGAGGCAGTGCATCTGGAAGATGAACATGTCCTCCCCTGCCTCTCTACAATTTGGTTCTCTAGACAAATTCCAAATAGCCTTCATCTTGCTGAGTAGGGCCTCTGCGCTGAACGATCTCGACGTGTGCACTTTCGTGATTGCCATCCAGCGCGCCTCCTTCAATTCTTTCACCTGATCAGATCCGACCATAATGTCGACTAATTCGTCCTTCCTCAAGACCAGATGTTTGAGCATATCCTCAATACTGGCCTCTATCCTTGTCGACGACTCTACCGCCGACGCCAAACCTCCACATCGCGAAAACCTCCCGGATGCAGCACCGCGAGGGTTAGGGCACCCGCGATAGCCCCAGGGACACGGGCTCCTGCAGATCGCTGGTAAACACGGTGGAAAATGGACTTGGCAAAACCAATCTCATGGGTGACTCGCGTCGCTGCCGGAGCCCTAAAACCCTAAAGGAGATGGTGCACAAGAGAGGTCATGTTCCTCACTCAACATGTTTTCATTTCCTGAAGATGCAGAAGATCTCGTACGGGCTACCAAATATGTCCTAACTCCGTGTGCCGAGTTAACCAAACTAATAACTCGACTCGGAGAGCCTCAGAATAACCCACCAGTAGTCAACCACTTTCAATGTGAAACTGACGAAAGTTGCTGCTGCAAGCTCTATGCACGAATTGTAATTTCTTCCCCGACGTCTCCTATTGCTAGAGAGAATGTATGACTAACATACTTAACTATCTCTTTCTCCATCATCTTTTTGTTGATGTACTGGTGTTGGGGCGTTACTTTTTTCGCTTCTACACCTGCACGTGTTTGTATGTTTCTTCATGGAGTTCGAAGGCTAACTAGTACTTCCTCCGTTTTAAAATATAAGATGCTTTAGTTTTATAAAAAGAGTGTATCTAGACTAGTTTTAGTGTGTAGATTCACTCTAAACCTATATGAACCTGCACACTAAAAAGAGTCTACATACACTTCTTTACAAAGATAAAACATCTTATATTTTAAAACAGAGGGAGTACAAGGCACAAGAGAGACTGGTGGTGACTCTCGATATACTAGTCAAATGTATACGTTGGTGGTGCTAGCTCTCCGAGGATAGTATTCCGCACACATGTTATTGTTTGGTAGGTAACAATTCGGTAGGCATATCATTGGTCTATTTTGCAAACTCTTTTGACAACACAATGTAATCAAACAGCGACCAACCGTGTGTTATTGAAGAGTGCATTTGAATTTGGATGGAATTGGAATGGAAATGAAACCGTTCTGGACCCTGCACCCATTTCTCCCAACTGGTTCGCCAAACGAGAATATACCCCTCAGATGCAGAATACACCCTCCTGCAAATCGGTGGAATCTTGCGGAATGGTTGGCTAACCATCACCATAACAAGTCAATCTCACACTAGTAGAAAAATCCATTATAGTAATCATTTTGCTAGTGGCGCGCTAAATTAATTACATGCCACTATTTCTGGGAAAAATATTAGCGGTGTTCACAAAATGTCGCCACTACTAAAATCAAGTGGTGGCTTTCGGGAAAAATGAAACGCCAACAGTATGTGAGCCCTGCGAGTGCAACCGGGAGAATTTGATTGTAGCATTCGTGCTATGGGAATGCCACCAGTGCTTTTACTTCTGATGGCGTTTGGTTATTTGGAATGCCACCACTATCTTTGTTAGCAAGGAACATTCATACCCATCATAATGCACCGGTTGATATCCAGCAGATGCATGTCCTTCCTATCAGCCAAGCCTTTTTGTTCAGATGTATCTAGGCAAGTAGTTTGATGAATAATACCAAAACCAGACAAATATTCATCAAACTCATGATTCACATACTTAATGCCATTGTCAGTACGTAAAATTTTAACACATGCATTATACTGATTCATAATCAGATTATGGAAATCCTTGAAGCATCCAAATACATCACTTGTGTTCTTCAACACATACACCCAAGCAGTTCTAGTGCAGCAGTCTATAAAGTTAACAAAATAACAATAACGATGAAGAGAGGCTACTCCACTAGGACCCCAAAGATCGGAGTGAATTGTTTCAAGTGGCACTACACTCCTATTATCAGACAATACATAGGAGATGCGGGTCTTCTTCCCATATTGGCATGCATCACACACTAAATCCTCTTTCTTGACCTTCTTATAAAGGCCAGGATAAATATGTCCCAGGTTGACAAAAGGCATATGGACCAATCTACCATGATGAAGAAGTTCTTCCAATGATGAGAAAGATGTAGCAACACTTATTGCATATGACAAGTTGGCATCCATGTAGTATAAGCCACCACGCATGCTCCACATCCCAAGATTTCTTCCAGTCCCAAGTTCTTGAAATAAGCACCATGTTGGAAAAAAGATAGCGACACAATTAAGCTTATTTGTAATATAACTAACAGACTATAGGTTAATTGGGAATGAGGGGACATGGAGGACCGAATAAAGTAACATGCCATTGTAGCAGATAACTTCTCATGATCCCATAATGTTCTGTGCTGACCCAGCAGCTAGTTTAACATTTTGCAATTTTGTACCCACTAAAATATTTCCTGAAACAAGCCATATGCCTAGATGCGCCTGAATAAATTAACCAAGGTACGTCCATAGTACAAGAGTTGTTGCCCCTGAAGTTTGTAGAGGCAGCAGAGGTTGAAGGCGATGTTGTCTCCATTGTTTGCTTGTCACCTACTCCCTCCGTTCAGAAATATAAGACGTTTTAGCTTTGTGAAATGAATGTATCTAGACGCTTTTAGTGTATAGGTTAAATTGACACTTCTCCCACTCTTAAGTAGAAAGTTCCATTTTCACAATGGATTGAGGTGCTTCTTGAGAGACTGCAGAAATATTTGCTCTGCATGTTAGACGGAATCCTCCGCCACGACCCCTTCCATCAAACCACGCCCTCGGCCCCGTCCTCGCCAGTCCTGTCCTCTACCACCTCCTCCTCCAGTTAGTTCAGGACATGCAAACCGGAAGTTTCCAGGTTTTCCGCACTTAAAACACTTCTTCTCAGATAAATCCGTTGTTGGTCGTGGATAATTTCCACCCTCGGTGACATAAAGTTTTGGTCTTCTTTGTGTGATGCCTTCTACAGCTGACCCAACTGTCTCCAGGTTCAACTGAGTTTCTTCACTAATTATAGCTGAATGGCTTGCTCCATGGTGGGTAGTGTCGTACTCCCATATATTGCAACCCTCCTATTTCCAAACTTGGAATTCAGACCCTTAAGAAAATCACTCACGAGCCTCTTCTCTATGCATTTATTGACTTTCTCCATACACTTGCCACACTCAAGGTCTATTGAATCATAAAAGTACAGATCACTCTAGAGTCTTTTCAACTCAAAAACATAGTCCACCATAGACGGTTCTCCTTGGCTCAACGCTTGCAATTCCTTTTGTATCTTGCAAGCAATCATTTCATTGTCAACTTCTAAAAAAGTATCTTTCAAAAGCCTCCAGATTTCTGAAGCTTCCTTAATCCTCTCAACCTGTTTTGCAATCTTGGGTGATAGAGAGCTCGGCAGCCAAGCCCTGACTAGGGCATTCGTCATCCTCCACCCCTGTCCTTCCTTTGATTCCTCTTTAGCTGGCTTCTCCATCGTTCCAAGTATATACCCCTCCAACTTTCTTGAGACCAATATTGTCTCGACATGCTCCTCCTAGCTAGCATAGCTCTCTGAACCCTCTAACTCCAACAATGGCATCTGCAAAGGATCGATTTCCTCCCTACCTTATGTTTCTTGTCTTCCTACTACTCCTCATTGTTTACTGAGGGCATCAAACATGTTTTTGTATCTGTCATCCATTGCTTGAAGTACAACCGAAAGTTCACTAGTCAGAAACTGTTGCAGAGTGATGCCCTCACACGCCATCTTCTGAAATAAAAAATTCCCCTTCTCCTGATGCTTGTCCTAGCACTTCCCCCCTTCTCCTGATGCTTGTCCTAGCACTTGCTCTTAAATCTCATTACTCACTCGCCTCAAATTGACAGACAAATGCTCAAATTCTTACAAAGCTGAGCTCCCCCTTCTTGTAAATCCATCAACGAGAATCCCACTAGCTTCTGGTCACTTACAGATCCACGACCCAGCGGTCCTTTTCTCCTGCTCCTGCTACGTCTGCCAGCTGCGCTGTCGCCACACCGATCTCCACGACGCCTGAACCACCACAGCCAGCCTTCGTGCCTTCAGCACCACTTCCTCACAGCGGCCAGTCAGGCAGTCACCGACCAGGTCCCTCTCCGCTGCAGCTCTGATACCATATTGTTGCTCATAGTCATAGGGAGTCCACCGCGAGAAGCTTCAGTGGGGATATGAGAAAGAGTTTTCAAGAAGTTTGTCGTTCCTTCACTCCTTTGTTGTGTATATACATGATACATTGGCATATTAGTACCTACTGGAAAACTACTACTTCAAATGAGTCCTATGAATCACTCCTTTGTTTGTGAACTGTGATGCCGTTCTAGTGTTGCAAGAAGTTATGATTTATGTGCTGCAGAAGTATGAGATGTACCTTATTTAGATTGTTTCTTTGCTTCTCGATTGTTATTATATTACTCCTACTGAATATTGTGCTTCACTAGTACAACTCTGAATATTGTGTTTCGGTAGTACCTTAATGCTCAACTGAGAACCTGAAATTCGAGTGATTAGTAATTGGTTTTCATACACTTTGTTGCCAGCATGTATAGTCAAATGATCATCTTGCTTGTCTAAATAGTAAGCCTTAGGCATGTCTAACTAGACTAAACACATGGATTGTTAGAAATCGTTAACATAGTAATTTCTCTCTTTAGTTATTAGGGAATGAGTAAATTCCACTTTTAACCCCTTCGTTTGATTTTTTGATACTAGTTACCTCCATTTATCAAGTTTTCATTCTAATTACCCTACTTAGCAAAAGTTGTGCCAATTTTTATCCCTTTTAAAGTTTTCTGAGTGTTTTGACCGTAGATCCTGGATGTCAGGTACACGTGGCGACCAATAGGCAGTTTTTCTTCTTGGTTTTCTTATTGCTGTTATATTTCTGAATCTTGCAAATTTCTCCTAGCGGTCAAAATTTATATGCACGAGCTCAGCTAGGACGCCTCTTTTTTGCCTTTACGTACATCTTGCGAGTGAAACAGATACGACACAACTAGCAGCCACGGGTGAATATTTTGATCCTCGGCTAGCTCATTTAGGATTTGAAACAGATGTACCCTCTCCGATTTAAAATATTAGATGTTTTAGCTTTGTGAAAAAAATGTATGTAGACACCTTTTATTGTAGGTTCATGTAGGTTTACAGTGAACCTACATACTAAAAGGTACTAGATACACTCCTTTCACAAATTAAAACATCTTATATTTTGAAACGGAGAGAGTAGTACTTTACTTTGCATATTATTCTACTGTACTGCTGGTATATATGAGGATCTAGATTCAGAAATTCCACTTGCTTGTTGCAAGCTCTACGTACGTACCCATCTAGGTTCCGCATCTGAGATTTCTAGCTATAATAGACTATATTTGACAAGTAACAAGCTTAGTTATCATGAACATTCCGTACAGTCATGTATGTGTGTGCGCGTCAGTGGCATGGGTGGGCTTCAAACTTGAAACAAAAAGGCAGGTGCATACTAAATTAGTGAACCACGCGAATGACTCTCTCTAGATCAGAATGCTCACAAAATTTTATAAGGGGTAAAATTTGCCACAACTTTTGCTAAATGGGGTAATTAGGATGAATTCTTGCTAAATGGGGTAATTCGTGTCAAAAAAATTAAACTAAAGGGTAAAAAATGGAATTTACTCTTAGGGAATCGTTTATAAACACCATATGAAGTGTTAGAAATCTTGGACACAATGAAACATGTTTATTGCCATGGTAACAGCATGTACTGGTGACTAGGAGTCACTAAAAATATCTACGTGTGAGTATAAGCATATAACTTGCCAATTTTCGTTCGAGAAGGTTCTCTTTGTATAACCAATGCATGTACAATCACACATATGTGTACAATCAGATTACTGATATTTTTTCATGGTTTCATTTCTATGTGAAAGACTATGTACTTGTTGGAATAAAACTTGTTTTACTTGACTGTCTAAAATTCAGTGCTACTCTATTCATAACTGTATATCTGGCCAGTTATGAAATAATGCATATTTTTTATCACTCTAGACAGTTGCTGCATGGTGCAAATTAGGCCAAAACGAATGTGTCTTACTTCAGTTGCTCTTATAGAAGTATTCAGTGACATGGGTTGTAACCATTGTTTCATTTTTTGTTTATAAAGGGAAGAAAGTTGATAGAGCTAATGAGCTGTTGAAGGCAGCTGATAAGATTATAGAGCAAATTGACTCTAGTAGGTCAATCGTTGCGGCACCACTTCCTTACAATGTAAAGCTGGAAGGTGTTCAATCTTTCTTTGTTCGGCATGACAAGGTATGTTATTTGTATAGCCTTGAATAGCAGACCTGACAGGCCGCTGCGTCCTTCGCCCTTCGCCCTTCGCCCTTCGCCGCCGCCAGGCCTCTAGGGCATGCCGCCGCGCCCTTCGCCACCCCTAGGCCGTCGGCTCGCTCGTCGCCGCCCATCCAGCTTACTTACCCTGCTCGCCCCCAGTGCCTCCCCTTGGTCCCATCTATGGCGGTGTCATCCCGGCTGGCCGGCTCTCTTGCCGTCGCCGCAAGCTGAGAAAGATGGGCGTGCCGGTGGAGGAGGAAAAGAGTCCGGCAGCGGAGGAGGACAAGAATACAGCGCCACAGGTCTCGTTTCTTGGTTCTCCTGCCCCATGTTCGTTGGTTCCCCAAATACAGAGGTGGCTCTGTGGTGCTCGAGTGTAGTTCCTGTGTGGTGCAGCAGAGGAGGACAAGAATCAACCAATCTAATATCTGCGTGACTGGCAAATAAATCCGAGTTAGGGATGGGGCCAAGATCTCTGAAGTGTTATTAGTTGATGAATGAGAAAAAAGCAAGCTCTGTTCATCTGTTCTAACTTTCTCTGATAAATCAGGGAATGTGTCTTGCCATTAAAACTGAATTGTGGTTCCAGTTCTGAATTTTTGTTATGTGACTATTAATGTGGAGAAATGGGAGTATCTAGACATAGCTTCATCCATTCAGAATCTGTCTCTAGCATTGCTGAACAGACTAGCATTGATGTTCTTGACAAGTAGGCTGTCTCTAGCAGCCTTTAGTCAATTTTACTTGTCCTCTGATTTTCTTAACGGAGATTTGGATCCTACAAAATTTCAGGAATGGATCTGAGCAGTGCATAAGGTTCAGATCTTGTTTGTCCTCTGTTTTTCTTAACGGAGTTTGTGCTCTATTTTTCTTAACAAAGTTTTTGCTCTGTTTTTCTTAATAATTTTTTGGACTTGTTGCTTGTAAATGCTTGGCACTTTGAGTCCAGGCTCAATGGAGATCACCAGTTGAGTTGAAAAAGCAGAAGCCATATTCATGTTCTGAACAAGGATATCATCTTCAAGAAATTAGCAGCCCATCTTAGGGATCTACTTCCCTCACATTTGCTTGTTCCTAGTTAAGCTAGAGAAGCAAAGTTTGTGATTTGAACAAGTACTGTATATTAAATGTCCTTTAACCTTTTATAATATGGAATATTTGTTCTGGGCATGTATGTAACAAAGCACAAAGAGGAGATGGCAGTTTGTACAAGCTAGCTAGTGTATTCTCATTATGTCCGCATATGTCCAGCGGACGTCCACGGACAGATGAGTTAATTTACACGGACACTGTGGACAACTAAATTAGTTTACACGGCTAACATAATTCATGCAACGGATGTCATGGACGTGTCCGTCTACATCCTGACTGGTGATGCAACATAGCCTATCAAGAAGTGCAGAATACGGCTCAAATCATGTTTTCGAGTGTGGCATGCCCCCAAAGGCTTGCCCAAGGAGCTCGAAAATAGGTGGTTTACCAAACACGCTATTAACTCTGGACTTGGAATTTCCTATAGCCTAGCCGAGACCCAGAGCAGCGGTACGTGATTGTAATGTTTTTGTATAGAAGAAAGTTGTGTCGATTTGCTTGCGGCGAGTTGCTTTCTCAATGGAACACTTCACGTATAGGCATGATAGGATTGACTGATCATGGTGGCAGAGCTGTATGCAATCAACTTCCTTCATCGCATTTTTCCTCTTAATTACCGGACATCGTTGGGTACAAGCAGATTCCGTGAAGTGTGGTTTCCTAGCCGACATGCCTAGGTTTGACGAGTTCGAGGGAGGACATAAGAGAAGAAGGAGATTCAGAGATATGAGGGAACACGGCTTCAGCGGGAACAAACTTGTGGTGAACTCTTCATTAGAGAGGAACATCCGAACATAAGATGATAACCAAATTTTAAAAGAAGTCAAAAAATCCATACTAATTCAGTATCTCTAAAAATAAATATTTGAGATGTTCGTCCAAGCTGAATTAGATTCATCTCCCAAGCAATTACTAGCAATTAACTTTGAAGGAGATCAAAGAAATAATGTGGCGCTGCATTATGGTGCATGTTCTTTCATTTATTTTGTCCTTGCATTTATCTCCTTCTGATTAATGTGGAGTATCCTATATAACTAAATAGTTCACCCCCACTAATCTATTTATCTAAACATGCAGCTATGCCACCTCAACGGTCCCACTAAATCACCCAACTCATGTCCACGTCACCCACCCTGCATGCATGCAGACCAAGCACGGATGCCATATTTCGTCTACTAAAACCATTTCTGTTTGCAGACCCACTCTATGTTTTGCCACTTATTAATTCCTCGTGAGGCGCTTACATGTGTGACCCTCTCTCTTCATTGGTTAGATCTTCTCTTACTCTACTAGATGGAGTTGAACCGGCCGTTCGCTTTCCGCGCCACTCAGAAATCAGAATTGTAAATGCTATTCATCTGGTGTCTTTATATATGGCGTCTCTCTCTTTAGATCTCTCTATCTTTGTGAGCATATCGACGAGAGGCCATGGCTTCACCATCCCTCTTCCTCGCACAAAGCCAAAATAATTTGGCTTCGTATCCCTGGCCTATCCGGCATGCCATGTATCCTCAGTACATCCCGTTCTTCCCAGTCCTTGCGGGCTGTGAATATTAGCTACAAGCAGCGGACGTGGGTGCTCACACTCCCTGCACAACAAGATTGCTTACATGTGCGTGTGAGACATGGTCAAGAGAAGCGTCACCCTATCTTTAATCTGTTACAGTACAAAATTTGTATAAGATCTGTGACTTTTATTTTTGTATGCCAAGGTGCAGACGCGCAACTTTTAGGACATTGCTTTTTCTGAAGGAGATTTTGAGCCAGCTCTATCTGTGTATGGCTGATTGTCTGCGGGATGAATGATCCGACGTGCAAGGTGCAGACTAATTATTATTGCATTGAAGATTATTCCATTTGTTGCTTTCTATTCATATGTTAGACCAATGTAAAAATTTCTTCAAAGCCTCAGAGTTGAAGGCCAGAATACGAAGATTACACGAATTATACTGTATTCATGTATTTTTTTTCCACGTTTATAATAATAAGAAATTAGGTATGTTTCTTTTGCAGTCGGACATGTTGGCCTCTTTATATATATACGAATGGTTACTAACTTAGGGCAGAAGTGGTGAGTTAAAGAAATCAACTTATTTTTTGTTCAGGAGGTTTGCGAGATCTTATCTTAATTGCCACGTAAATAACTCGCACCGTTTGTTTACTCAGGTGATCCATCATGTATTTCATTTTATTTTCTATCGTAGTGATGTTTCAGAGATTTGGACCGCAAGTCTGATATCTATTTGGGCTTTACGTTTCGAACTTCCCGAGAATGATGGAAACTCAATTTGTGTACACCACCCTTCATATGCGATATGCCACAACATCCTTCTCTAACTCCCCCAATTACTCCACCAAATAATCAATTCCCCTCCCCTTCACGTTCTACATCAGCACATACATGCAGCGCACGGTCAGCCTAAAAGTCACCTTTCACGAACTCCATATAGAGCCATCCACTAACTCTATACTCCAAAGGGTCTACTCAATATACGGCATCTGAGGAGTCGCTTCAAGATGCCTCGCCTATCCCTCTGCCTAACAGAAGTACCATCGTATAGATTGCTCATCCACACATTTTTTTAAGTTTATTCTGCTTCTCTTAATTTCTCAACATCTCAACATATTCAAGTGGGGATTTTGAGTCGGTGTCAGGCTGTCAGCATCTCAACATCTTTTTTGCAGCTTGGTTGTCCTTCGCTTATGTTGTCGGACGGGCTCGACATACTCTCCTAGCAAGCTGGGCGCTTATACTCAACACCTAAGAAGATAAGGTTCAGTTTTCCTGCCATTGGAGTGTGATGGATGTCATCTACTCCAGTATTGCAGTGCCTGAAGTATTCTGCAGCTCCTATGGTTCATACGATCAATGATCAACTTGAGTACTGATGAGCTTTTGATGAAGTGTACATCATGGCTATTAATTGCTTCTTATTGTTTTCAGGCCAGTGGTTTTCTCTCTGTTTCTTTGGATAATAAGTTTACAATATTTTGTATCAATATTTTAAATCAAGGAATTCAGAGGAATTGCACAGGACAATTTGCAACATGCAACTGTTTATACATCTGCAGTGTTTGCCTTCCTTCCATGAGAATACATACTGACTCGTGAGCTTGAACCTCACTTATAACAGAATTGATTTGTGTTATTATATAATAACATTTGTGTTATTATATAATTCAGAAATTCAAAACATGGGCATTGTAGTAGTAGCATTTTCTTCATCAATTCCTCATTTTTCTTAACCAGTTCATCACTTTTTTTTTTGAAGTAACAGTTCATCATTTTCTCATTTATTCTTCTCTCACATTACATGCTAAGATTTCTGCCGAACCATGTGGGGTGTCATTTGGCGTGCCTCATTGGTCATTAATCATTGAGATCATCTTCACACGGTTGTTTACACTTCATATAATATATGATGCCCGAGATATGAAATTGTATTCTATTTAGAGTGTCACCTTTTTTTATGCATTATGGAGGAAAGAACAGATTTAGTATATGATATTTGTTCATACACAATGGAGAATACCAAGCAAACTATCTACATGTTTGTTTCATACATATATTTTTCTATTTATTTGTTAATTTTTCTGCAGCAACGCGCAGGGAATCATCTAGTTTTCTAAGTAGATTACTCCCGAGAAGGTAAAAACAACATCTTACACTTTACATGGTTATAGATCACCTTAGCCATTAGATCAAGGTAAATGAACGGTCCTGATCATTTGAGGGCATCTGAAATTTTCTCGTTGTAGTAATAATCAAAATATTACAATCAAGATATGTTTATATCCAAGTCAAAGACCAAAAATGCTTTAGAAACCAAAACATATTTGCAAACACTAAATTAGTATGCCTCCGTGAAAGATAACTTCAATACCTCATGGTTGTTTCGCAATTTGATTGCATACATTGATTGTGTTGTCCTTGTTGTTAGAAACGTTTTTAAAACGGATCAATGGTATACAGAGTGTAGTGTTACCTATCAAGCAATAATGCGTGTGTGAGATACTATCATCCGAGCAAGCACCAATATATATTTGACTAGTACCATCATTCTCTCTTGCGCATGGTGTTACTCTAGTTAGTTTGCCAACTCCTCGAAGCAGCTAGCACACAAACATGTGCCTGATCGAATGAGGAGGAGTGAGGTGTAGAAGGGAGAAAATAACGCCCCGACGCCAGTACAACAACAGAAAAATGAAGGAGAAAGAGCTAGTGAAGCATGGCAATTATACATGTTGTTTACGAATAGGAGGTGTTAGGGAAAAAATGACTGTGTGTGCGTAGAGTTAGGCATCAACAACATTACTAAGTGTTACACAAGCTACTGAAGTTGCAATACCAACAACTGGCTAGATGGACCGAGTGATCGATCGATTTAGAGCATCTCTAGCAGATACCGTATCCCGCGGTACTGCAAAACATGGATACGATGTACCACAAACCGTTTGTTTTACAAAAAAAAAAGATACCGCATATGCATATTCTGTTTTGCGGTACGCATACGCGGTATCTGTTTCGCGCCATAGTTTTTGGCCCCGCAAAACAGAACCGTGCATTCACCTCAGAAATATTTGCAGATAAAATTAAGCAATGCATGCAGTTTTAAATCATCGAATTGATCAATGGTATAGACTTACAAATCAACAATATTCTATAGTTTACAACAACATTTCAAAATGAAGAATTCAAGAGCACAAATGAATGAGAGTTCTGTATAGAATACAAATGGAAACAAAAAACTCAATGGAAACTCCTTCCAAGCAAAGACCAGCGGTGTGCAATAAGATCTTGATAAAGATTGCAATGATGAGTCCTATTTTTAATCTGCTGGTAGGTTTGAAGGATTGCTTCTATCGTCTTGTCAGGGTTTCTTCTAAGCTTGACATGGCAACCAACATTGTCATGCTCCAAGGGCAACTTTTTGTTCCTCCCATCCTCAACAATCATGTTGTGAATAATAACACATGCTGTCATGATGTGTTCAGGTGTTTCTTCTGCCAGTATCGAGAAGGCTCTCGGATAATTGCAAACCTAGCTTGGAGCACACTAAAGTTCTTTCAATGTCTTTACGGGCTGCTTTTTGACAAGTGGAAAAATGAGTTTCCTAAGGGTTTTGGGGTTTACTTATTGTTTTCACAAATGTTGCCCATTATGGATAAATGCCATATGTGAGATAATACCACGGTGTACTCATCACCATTGATCTTGTAGTTGCAGGCTGACTGTTTTCCATTTGCTAGCTTAAACAGATGAGATCTCTGCAAAAATTGATGTCATTCAGAGAACACGGTAGACCAAAGAAGCAATACCATATCCACAAGTCATGCGAGGCCACTGTTTCGAGCACGATTGTTGCATCTCGGTGATGGTCAATGTACTGCCTGTGTCATGCTTTTGGACAGTTTTTCCACCTCCAATACATGTAATCGAAGCTTCTGAGCATCCCGGCCAACCTATTTTCTCATTCTCTTCCATCAGCCTCTTTGTGTCCTCCTTGTTTGGTGCTCGCATGTACGTTGGACCAAAGACCTTGATCAATGTCTTCGCGAATTTACGCACGCATGTTATGGTCATATCTTCGCCAATACAAAGATATTCGTCAGTGTAGTCAACTGACACTTCATTGGCGATCACCCTCATTGAAGCAGAGATCATCTGGTACAAACTGAAACCAAGCAATCTAGCACAATTCCTACGTTGCATGAAGTACCGACAGTTGGCCTCGTAAGCTTTCATAATCTTCTCGAATAGGGGCCGTCTCATTCGGTACCGACGGTGAAATAGACGAGCAGGGTAGATGGGTACCTCGGCAAAATAATCCTGTATGAGCATCTCATGCCCTAGAACGCGGTTGTGTGGGATATACAACCGGCCAGCAGTTGATCCCCTCCTCCTCTTTCGGCTATTATCCTCCGTCTCCAGTTCGTCGACGGCAACCAGCAGGAGGAGGTCCTCCGCGTTGTCATCATCGAGGATGTTGTCTTCCCATTCGGACTCGTCGGACGACGAGTCCTCCATCAAACACCGAACGGAAGAACTCGTCGCAGAACACCAGGACTCACTCCACGACGAACTTATCTGCAAAACTGCCATCCTAAATCTAAGAAATTTCGAATTTGTAGCCAAAAAGATATAGGAGAAAGAGGGTTTACCGGTTCGGACGGTTGGCTCGGCCGGGCCGCATAGCAGATCTAAGCGTACGGGCAGTAGATTGGTAAGGGAGAGGGAGGCTACGCACCAATTCCACTGTAGATCGAACGGTGATGGCGTCCACGGTGGCGTCACGGTGCGGTAGCACGGAGATGGCGGCGGACGACGCGACGAGCACTCCAGAGCGATGGCGGCACGCAGCGGGCGGCAGCGCGACGCCGCCGTGCACTTGCCGGGAACCGGGGTCCGGGGGATTTGTACGGGCCGGTGGTGGTGGCGAAAGCGGAGGAGGAAGATGTCCAGACGGGAGTCGTGAATCTTCAGCGCGTCTCCAATGGCCAGTGTTTGCGGGGAGCGGTAAAAGGTACAGGCGAAACAGAAATTATATGGAATGCGGAGGTCGTTATGCGGGGAGCCGGAAAAAAACTTCGGATGTAGCACGATATGCAGCATCTAGAAAAACCATTTTATCCATCTCACACTGCAAACGGATGGTTATTTTGCACTTCGGAGCTGCATGCGGTATGTGCTAGAGATGCTCTTATAAGTAAGCTTATTTAAGGCGTGCGACGATGCGACGATAGGCAGCGTGGCGTGGGGGGCATAAGATTTGGCGACCAACTGGGCCACGACGGTTTCATGGACTCGTCGATTCAATGATTCGGCTGTGATTATATCTTCGGATGAAAGGCAACAATTTGCTCGGTAGTGTGGCAGAGGATTTGGCTACCTACAGTTCCACCACGAATTGCATCCATGCATCGATTGGGCTGTGATATTCTCGTGAAAGGCTATGAACGAGAGCAGGGGATTCTTGGCGACCCTAAGAAAGCAACTCAGAAGTCGAGCAGCGGCGACGACCCTCCTTGACGAGTTTGAGCAGCGGTTGGCACGGGAGATGAGGCCGTGGGGAGGATGATGGGCTCGTGAGGCTCCGTTCCTCCGGTCTCCGCGTACGGCGCCGCCGGCGAAAGCGCCACTGCCCAAGTGCCCATCCTAGTCCTAATCATCGGAGGTGGAGGTACCATAGGAAGGAGACGGGACTAGTATAGGCGATCAACACAAAGGGCCACGGACTTGCACGGAGAAGCAGCCTTCATGTTCCAGATTAGAGCCGTCCGTGATATGCAGGTTCTTCTCTGCGAGGTCGAAGCACATTGTTACAGATACCGGTGTTAGTCCAAGATAAATGCTTGCAATAAAGAAGAATATGTGCAGGGCCGGCAGGGCCGGTCCTGAGATTTTGGGGGTCCGAGGCGAAATTAAAATTTTAAGCCCTTTATTATAATTTTTTATGGATATATGAGATGATGAGAAATAAATAGTTTAAGATACTTTCAACTATAATATTCATATAAAAATAACAATGTTTAAATTTCTTCCATAAATTCCTAAAAGCAAAGTCTGTGACGATGGAATGAATATCAATCTCCTCCACTAACTTTTTCTCGATGCATAGAGTCGCCAAACCATTTCACCTCTCTCGAGACATTATAGATCTCAAATAGGTCTTTAATAATTTCAACTTTGAAAAGCTTCTTTCAGCTGATGCAACAGTCACAGGCATAGTAAATAAGATCCAATAAGCAATAAAAATATTAGGATAACAATCTGCTTCCCTAACAAACTCAAAAAGCTCCATAGCAAGCATTAATGTATTTGGCAAAGTGAACTTCATAACACTTAACTCAGAAATAAGTGCATTTAACTCAACGTCACATATATCAGACCATTTGTACCAGGCCGAGTAAAAGCTTTTTGCAAATGTAGTGCAATGTTCTTCAATTGAGAACCATCCAATGCCTTCAAGATTGTCGAACTTATTAAAAACCCAAATATATTTAAATGACTGGAGTTCTTTAAATCTGCGCTAAGAATTCTAATTAGAATTAAGATTTAGAACTAAGAATTAGGACGTAACCAACAGAGACATGGGCGGGAGCGGACCACTAGACCAGCAGCCAGGCGGTCGATGGTCTAGCCTTCGCGCTTCGTATCGGTCGTCGAGGGCCTCGAGGCTCCCCGCTCCTGTATCCCGATCCAATATTCCAATTCAGTGGATACGACATGACTCGGACAGGAGCCGTACGATCAATTATTGGTTCCGTTTGCCTCGAAGAAAGTGAAGCAACCGACGTCGTCTAGGACTAGGAGTCGAGCGGTAGGCCTCCCCCTCGGCTTCGCCCTATACCCGTATCAATCGCCTCGACTCAAAGTCTACAACAACGGAAAAAAATCCCAATTAATCTACCAGCCCAATAAAAAATTCTTTTCTAAATGTATACTAGGTCTGTCTATATAGCATTTCTAGGAGGGCCCCTACTTTTTTGGGGCCCGAGGCGGCTGCCCCGCAGGTCCCCCCCAAGGGTCGGCCCTAAGGGCCGGATAACAACTACACCTGGTTTTTAAAATCCTAGGTGTTTAACATTCCTTTGTAAGATGGGAAACGATACTACTCCCCCGGGGATCCCGTGATTTGACCCCCTGGGTCGTCTAACACGCACGCGCGGTCGTGGTGGGGCCGCATCGCGCCGCTGCCGCCCAGCCGTGCCTCCACGCCCACACCCGCGCCTCCGCCCAGCCATGCTCCATGCCTGCACCACTGCGCTCCGCGCAAAGGCCGGAGATGGATGCCACCTGCCATGGGCGCCGTCCTAGGGAGACCCGCTGCTCCGCCTCCGCACCCTTGCGCCTCCATGCCCACGCCGCCGCCTAGCCGCACCTCCACGCCCGCCGGAGATGGAGGCCACCCGCCATGTGGCGCCGCCCCAGGGAGCCCCGCTGCTCCACCTCCACCCCGAGCGCACCTCCCTGCAAAGCTCCGTCTGGCTGTGTTGCCATATGTGACCTCCAGTCGGCATGTAGTCGCTGCGGTAGACGACTACAGCCGTCTGCTCACGGGTTTGCTACACGCGACCGCCGGCGGTGCTACCGAAGAACATGGGTGCTGCTACATACGCTGTCGAGGTTTTCTACGGGCGTGGCCGTCGGCGGTGCTACAAGCGGCGTCGGATTTTTTCTAAAATGTCATAATTTTTTTGCTACATATGTTCTATGCTTTTGCTATAAATGTACAAAATATTTGCTACAATGTCTCTGATGATATCTACGACAAAGTCAATTTTGCTACATTATGATAAAAAAATTGCTTCAAAGTCTCCAGCGAGGTGTTTTGTTCTTACACTATCATATTTTTTTGCTACCACCTTTTTTGATTCTGCTACAATAGTGTAAAGTGTTTACTTCGAGATCTCAGGCGATGCTTTTTTGCGAGAGTCTCCGATGATGTCTCCCGTGAAGTAGGTTTTACTAAATTAGGATATTTTTTCTCCTACAAGGTCTCTGGCGAGGTCTCCGATGAATTCTTCGGCGAGGTCGAGTCTATCTGTTCTTTTTCTGGACAGAACTGTTTTCTGCTACATGTAGCAAAAGCGGGAATATTTGTCGCAAAAGCAGGACAAATATAGCAAAAGCGGGATGAAGTCAGGAGGGAGAGATCTGGACCATTGATTTAGTTCGATCGGACGGCTGGGGAGCCGGGATGGAAATTTTCCTTCCTCGGGGACGCGAAGCACTGCCCTTGTAAAATAACCGAAGGAATACTCTGTATTACTAGCTAGGACGCCCACTACCTCTTCCCTTGGTAAGATAACATGATCGACTCCAAAACCAGCAAATTCAAGTACTCCCTCCAATTCATATTAATAGCCTCAACTTTTTTAATTCGTATCTATCTAGTCATAGGAATCTAGACAAAGTTGAAGCCATTAATATGGACCGGAGGGAGTATCCCTAAAGCCTACGGCTAATTAACCCTGCTTTGCTTGTCTTTGAGTGCATAAATAGATATGCAGTTTTCCATTAATATCTAAAATTACTAATATAAATATTCTACAATAATTATATTGTAATAATAACCAAAACCATATTGCAATCAAGATCGTTCCACTTCTTTCGGTGTTGGAGACCGATAATATTTGAAAAAAAAGACTTGTGAAAATTAATTAATTCAAGGGTGTGATCGACCAAGATCTAGGAGGATGACTTGATCACGTGGTTACTAGAACTTTGATTGCATATATTTGCTGTAGTTGTCCTTATCATCACAACCTTTTTAAGAATTCAGCAACTACACTGTATAGTGTTACCTACCAAGTAGTAATATGCGCTAAAGATACCATAATCAGAGCTAGCACCACTATGTATTTAACAAGTTTCAAGAGTCACCACAAGTCTAAAGTCTCCCTTTGCCCTTGTTACTTGTTAGTTTGCCTAGCAACAAGCAAATATGTGCTTGAACGAGGAGGAGAGAGTAGGGTGTGGAAGGGAAATATATATAAAACAGAACCACCAATACACCAACATAAGATGGAGACAGAGAAACCTTATCTATGAATAGGAGACATTGGGGAAGAAATAAATTTTGGTACTCAGAGCCATGCAACAACTTTAGGGTCTTCTTCGAGCAGGAAGTGAGCTGGTAGACAGCTTCCATCAACCTCACTGCTCATCCTTTGCTCTGGGGAGTGCTATTGCCTAGCCGACAAGCATATACAAGCTTCATAGGGAACAAGGATTGTCGTAAACACTTGATTAGAACCATATAGGATAATAACCGAAGATTAAAATATGTCAGATAACCCCTACTAATTTAGTATCAATTTGAATATATAGTTTGAGATGTTCGCTGAACCTGAAACAAATTTCCTCTCCCAAGCAATTACAAGCATTTAATTTTGAACAATCTCAGATAAATAATGTGGCAATGGATTCTAGCTCATGGTTTCCATGTTATACATATGCATATCATGTTCCTTTCATCTATACAATTATTCGAATTTATCTCTTGCTAATTAATGTGAAGTACTTGTGTAACATGACACTACCGTTTAAATTGTTACAGATCATATTGTCCATTAGATCAATATAAATGAACAGCACAAAATCGTTTGGAAGCATCTTAAAATTTCTCGTTGCAACATTAATGAAATTATTCATTCAGGATGGGCATGTTCGTATCCAAATTGGAATGCAATAGTGCTTTAGAAAACAAGACATATGCCCAAACATTAAATTTGCTCAATCGAGATGCAGGAAGATAATTTGAATAACACACATGCATGGTTGATCGCACTTTGATTGCTCACATTGGTTTTGTTGTCCTTGTCATTGGAAGCATTTTCAAAATGTACCAGTGATATACATACAATGTTACCTACCGAGTAATAATACGTATGTGAGATACAATCATCCCAGCTAGCACCAATATATATTTGACTACTATCGAGAGCCACCACCATTCTCTCTTGCGCCTGATGTTGCTCTAGTTAGTTTGCCAACTCCTCGAAGAAGCACACAAACATGGGCTTGAACTAGGAGGAGCAAGGTGTAGATGGGGTAAAAAATAACAGAAAAATGAAGGAGAAAGAGCTAGTGAAGCATGGTAATTATACATCTTCTTTACGAATAGGAGGCGTCAGGTAAGAAGTAACTGCCCGTGCATAGAATTAGACATCAATGACGTTACTTAGTTTCACATTGGGTTAGTCTGAGGCTCTCTGTATGGAGTTATCGTTATGGTTAGCTAGGCATAGAGTTGACGTCAGACTTTGACTTGCCTATAATTTTGCCGAGACTCGCCAGATCGAACAGCCCAGACGCAGGAAAACTAGTGAAGCAGCGGTGTTCCACGGGAAAAGACGGTGTTGATTTGCTAGTGGCGACTTGCTTTCTGCCCTAGAAAAATTGACAATGAGACTTGCGCGTACTCGGGCAGGGTAGCTAGAAAGGTGGACTTAGAGAATCAGCAGCCATCTGAACAAAACTGGTAATTACAAACCTTTTTTAAAATTAGTTAATCACAAAATCTTTTTGGGGGTGGTTGCGTTGCAAACGGAAAATAAATTTATTTGTTTGTGATGCTTAGTTAGTCTCTTATAAATAAACAACATGACTGTTGAATTCAGGCTATTGCAGTTTGTTTGGCGATACTGTACGTGCTCAATTAGAACGGGGCAGCGATCAGAGACTATAATTCTAGACATTCAGCTTTGTGCATTTGCCTATCTGCCACAAAGACGAAAATTGGTATATTCAAGGTCATGATTTATACATGTAATCTAACTAGAATTTGCCTGAGTTGACCATGTCCCTTCGAAAGATCCTTCTAAAGAGTCTTTGTAGGTTGTTTTTTGCGTCAGCTCTATAGGACGGCGGTATTACGGAAAATGGCTTTGGCACACGAGCTCCATGGAGGACTTTATTTTAAAAAATTGTAAACTTGATTTTGAAGTTCCAAAAATATCAGAACAAAATACATGGATGTAGTAAACTGTGTACACTACGGGCATGCAAAATTTTCATGTAAAATACTTTGTATTATAGGCTCAGCAAAAAAAAACAAATTGGACAATTTTTGGATGATTCAGAAGTTGCACTGATCACGCTCCTAGATCTGCATTTTTGTCATTTTTGCCTAGGATGGAATACTTGGTATATTTCGTTTTGAAGTTTTACATACTACTAGTAGAATAAATTATGGACTACAGCCTGGTATTTTTTTGATTTTTTTGAAACTTCAAATTTGAGTTTTTCGAATATTTAGTAAAAGTCCTCCATGGAGGACGGGTGCCAAATTGACGCACTCAGTGGTATTGGCCTCCTTTTCATTATCTAGCTCTCATTTAGTGCTTGTGTGTTGAGCAAATTGCTGATCTCCAAACTGAAAAGGGCTCGGCTGTTGCGCAGCTAATGCTTGGTGTGCAAGGGGCGGCACAGAATCTGCAGGCTGCGCAGCGCCAGACAACTGAACTACGGCAGCCTGCCATGGTGACGGGGCAGCCGGCCGTGCCTGTCCGGCAGCCTGCCGGCGCAGTTTCCACTGTCGCGGCAGGGGACGCTGCGGCCAGTCAATCTGCAGTTGTGGTACCGATGGATCAGGTATCGGCGGCTGGAGGGGTGAATGTTGACCTAGTGAAGGCGGCAAAAAAGAAGGGTCCTAAATGCTACAAGTGTGGGCAGCAAGGACATCATCTAGATGATTGTATTACTCCTCTTTGTGACATATGTTTGTCACCTGACCATGCAATGGCTGCTTGCTTGGTTAGGGATGCGCCCAAGTCGGCGATGGTCTGCTATGGTTTAGCTCATGAAGAGCTAATGTTCTGGGAACTTCCACTATCTGGTACTGTTCGGCCAAGGGTGGAAAACACTCGTATGAGTAGAGTTACTATTTCAAATGGGGTGATGACGATTGATGAAATAATTGCCCAACTCAAGTGGGTGGTTCCGGATGACTTGTATCAATGGGATGTGCGCCAGGTTGCTGAAAATATTTACAAGGTGAAGTTTCCTAGCAAGTTAGACCTTGTTCGTGCACATCACATAGGATTATACAAAGCCAAAGTTGGACCTTGTTCTATGTCCTTTGATTTTTGGGGAGCGAATGTGCAGCCAGCATGGTATATTGATCATGTGTGGGTCAGGATTCATGACCTTCCCTCGGAGGCATTAGATGACTATTTGGCTCTTTGGGGACTTGGCACATTATTTGGGAAGACTGTGGATCTGGACATGGGATTTACTAGGAGGACCAATGTACTGCGTATTCAGATTGCATGCCTTGATCCCACACTCATCACTAATCGTATGGACTTACTTATCAAAGGAGATTTCTATAAGCTCCGGTTTGAAGTTGAGGGTATGCCAATACAACCAAGAAGTGAAGATATGCAAATGGATGATGCTAATATGAATGGACCTGGTGATCAGGGGGATGGCGGTGCTGGACAAGGAGCCGCTCGGGATTCCAGGGCTGGACAAGGAGCCTCTAGGGATGCCAATGCTGAAGGTAATAGAGGACAAGCTGTTGAGCCAAACAATACGGGACAGGGGGAGGAACAGAACATGCAAACTGATGGTCTAGCTTTTAATCAAGCTGAAAGTCCGAGTCCCATTAAATTTGGGACTATTGACTATGAGTTAGTTGCTGCTAGTTTACCTCCAAAAAAATCTGGGGGCGTTGGGATGGATGATGAGGTAGTAAGTTCAAGGTCGGCTCCTGTTGCTAGTAGGTGTCTTGATTTTGTTGTTGTGAGCCCGGCTGTCGGTGGGTTACCTCATACCTCTGTAACCTTAGATGGGGGTGTTGCAGGCAGTCACCTGTTTTGTCGTCGACTGAGACGGTCGGCTCGCCTCAGACTACGGCAGGGCGTGTAGGCTTGAGCGAGATACTGAAGGAGGTCAATGACGATAAGTTGAGGGGAGCAAGCAAGGGCGCGATTGGAGGCGCTGCGTTTTCCGCTCCCAGTGATACTCGAGTGCAGGAGCAAGATCAGAGGCTTGGAGAATGCATGCCAACAAAGGGTCAGGTGGTGGCTTTTGGCGGAATACCAGAGAGCTTGGTGATGGGACTACGGTCTAATGGGAGGCTGCGGGCTCAACCAAATGCAGACGATACACAACTGGAACATGCATTGAGTCTGGCTCGGCGTCGCGATGATCTTCTTGCTAAAGGTACTAATCTTAATAATAAGTTTTCTTTACTTTCTTTTTCTGAAGAAGAAATAATTGAAAAGGCTAGTCGAATAGGTGTAGCGATGGGAGAATCGTTGTCTTGTAAAAAAGCAGCAGCTAAATTAATTTTAGATACATATTTTAACTATGTTGCAAAGTAATGATTCAGAAAATGCTGGGGAAGGTAACCTTCAAAGTTTAGTTGTTTCACGCGCAACAAGTCTATGTGATGACTTGGTTGGCGAAGAACAATATACCCCTGATGATGATCTCTTAGATCTTGTGGTTACCCAAGTGAAAGAAAAACGTACTAGAAGTCATAAGACTTATGATAAGACAAACGTGCGCATGAGTATTAGGATCAAAGTTAAAAAAAATAAAACATAATGTCAATGTTAAAAGGAATGTCGTGGAATAGCGAAGGTTTTCGTGACCCCGGAAAGCATTATTTTGTACAAGAAGCTATTAGGGAACACCGTTTAGATTTCATCGCCCTTTTGGAGACGGGGAGATCAAACTTTACTGTTCCTTTTTTGAAACATTTGGCAGCTGGAAAAGACTTCGCTTGGTTTTGTTTACCGCCGCATGGGAGGTCGGGGATATTCTTGTGGGTATCAATACTGCAACCCTTCATGTAAAAAGAGTTGAAACATGAGACTTTTGTGTAAAACTCTATATCCGTTCTAAAATTGATGGTTTTGAGTGGATTTTGATGCCTGTATATGGGGCTGCGCAAGAGATATACAAACCTTACTTTTTGTCTGAACTGGTGCGTTTTTGTGAGATTGAACCACTTCCGCAGTTATTGGCTGGCGATTTTAATATTCTTCATAACCAACGTGAAAAAAATAATAATAACTATAATCCAAGGTGGCCATTTGTGTTTAATGCCATCATTGAGAGCCTGGACTTACGAGAAATTGTACTCTCGGGTCGGCAGTTCACATGGGCCAATAGACGGGACACACAAACTTTTGAAAAGTTAGATCGGGTATTGGCAAGTGTTGAATGGGAGCAAAAATTTCCATTAGTTTCGGTAAGAGCATTAACAAGATCTGGGTCTGATCATACGCCTCTATTGTTTGACGCGGGCAATCAGGCACACATTAGTAATAAAGCCAGATTCTCGTTTGAACTTTCCTGATTGCGCCAAGAAGGTTTTTATGAGATGGCTGCTGCTGAATGGAATAATGTGTCGGCGAGTGATACTCCCATTCAGATTTTGTAGAATAAAATAAGACATTTGCGTCTTTTTTGAAAGGTTGGGCAAAGAATCTTTGTGGAAAATATAAAAAAGAAAAGGAGAGGCTCTTATAGATAATTGATGACTTAGATATTAAAGCCGAGTCATTTCCTCTAACCACGGTTGAAAAAGAAACTTTGCGGAATGCTAATGATCACATTTCTGCTCTTAGAAGAGATGAGGAAACAAAATGGGCTCAAAGAGCAAAGGTTAAACATATACAAGAAGGGGGCGATAATACTAAATATTTTCACCTAATAGCAAACGGAAAACATAGAAAGAAGAAAATATTTCAATTGGAACAGGAGGAAGGAACCATAGTGGGAGAAGAAAATTTAAAGGTCTATATAACTGAATATTATAAAAAAACTCTTTGGGAATCCTGATCTAAACAGTTTCTCTATGATGGAGGAACGGATTGAGGATATATCGCAGTTGTCTTTAAAAGAGAATGTTATTCTGACGGAAGAATTCACTGAGAAGGAAGTGTTTGAGGCTATCTCTCAATGGAACATAACAAGGCTCCCGGACCAGATGGTTTTCCTGCGGAGTTTTATCAAAAAATTTGGGAGGTAATAAAAGAAGATTTGATGGCTTTGTTTACTCATTTATATACTGGTCATTTACCTTTGTTCAAACTAAACTTCGGTGTAATCACACTCCTACCCAAAAAGGATAATGCGGTACAAATTCAACAATATAGACCTATTTGTCTTTTGAATGTAAGTTTCAAATTTTTTACTAAGGTTGCTACTAATCGCGTTACGGATTTGGCTCATAGAGTGATTAGACCAACCCAAACTGCTTTCATGCCAGCGCGTCACATCCTTGAGGGGGTAGTTGTCTTGCATGAAACAATCCATGAGTTGCATAGAAAGAAACTTAATGGTGTGCTTTTTAAAATTGACTTTGAAAAAGCGTATGATAAAGTTAAGTGGCCTTTTTTGCAACAAGTCCTTCGGATGAAAGGTTTTGATCCTGATTTTTGTGAATGGATTAAAAACTTTGTGCAAGGTAGCAGTGTAGGAATAAGGGTCAATGATGATATTGTCCACTATTTCCAAACACGAAAAGGTTTGAGACAAGGTGATCCGTTGTCTCCGATTCTTTTCAACATTGTTGCAGATATGTTAGCTATCCTAATTGCACGGGCTAATGACGATGGCTTAGTTGGAAGTCTCATTCCTCATTTGGTAGAGGGAGGGGTTTCGATACTTCAGTACGCGGATGACACTATATTGTTTATGGAGCATGATTTGGAGAAAGCCCTAAACATAAAGTTAATCCTAAGCATCTTCGAACAATTATCGGGGTTAAAAATAAACTTTCATAAGAGTGAATTTTTTTGTTTTGGAGAGGCGAAGGACATGGAACATCAGTACAAACAGGTTTTTGGTTGTGAGATTGGTTCCTTGCCCTTTCGGTATTTGGGGGTACCTATCCATTATAGAGAACTTCGAAACGCAGAATGGAATCCTGTTGAGAGCCGGTTCATGTCTAAGCTTGGGTGTTGGCAAAGCAGCATGCTCTCATATGGGGATAGACTGGTGCTCATTAATTCTGTTCTGACTAGTCTGCCTATGTTTATGATTTCATTCCTCGAAATACCTAAAGGGGTGAGAAAGCGTTTAGACTTCTTCCGATCACGATTTTTTTTGGCAAAGTCATGATACTAATAAGAAATATAGGCTAACAAAGTGGAATATTATTTGTTGGCCAAAAGATCAAGGTGGATTAGATATTGAAGTATTTCAAATTAAAAACAAGTGTTTGCTTAGCAAGTGGTTATTCAAACTCCTAATGGAAGATGGAATGTGGCAACAATTGCTTCATAACAAGTACCTACAAAATAAAACATTGTCACAAGTTGAGGCGAAACCTACGGATTCTCCTTTTTGGAAAGGTCTCATGAAGGTAAAGGTTGATTTCTTTTATAGAGGTTTTTTCTAGGTGGGGGATGGTTCAACTGTTCGTTTTTGGGAAGACGTATGGTTGGGCGACCCTTCACTCGCTCAACAGTACTCATCATTATATAATATCGTACGCATAAAAAATGTTTTAGTCGCGGACGTTTTAGGCCAAGTACCTCTAAATATTGGTTTTTGGAGGGCTCTTGTGGGTAATAAATGGGACGCCTGGTTATATTTATGTCAACGTTTAATGAGAGTTCACCTTAATGACGAACCGGATAAATTTGTATGGAAATTATCATCCACGAGGCTTTTTACGGTTAAATCTACGTATATTGACTTAATGAATGGTCATACTAGATACTTGCGTAAATACTTGTGGAAACTTAAAATCCTATTTAAAATTAAGATGTTCATGTGGTTCCTTAGTAATAAGGTCCTTTTAACAAAGAACAATCTAGCAAAACGGAATTGGAATGGGTGTCAAAAGTGTTGCTTCTGTGATTTAGCAGAAACTGTAGAACACCTATTTATCACATGTCGTTTTGCTAGGATTATTTGGCGTCTGGTTTTTTGTACTTATAACATAGCGCCTCCAGCCAACATCACCAATATGTTTGGAATGTGGCTGAATGGAATTGATAAGAAAACTAAAGCTAAAATTAGAATTGGAGTTTCAGCTTTATGTTGGGCTATTTGGAGATGTCGCAATAATATTATTTTTAATAAACAAATTAGTACTAATTTTTTGCAGGTTGTTCGTATGGCTACACACTGGATACAGCTATGGGCTTACCTCCTCCCGGCGGACCAGCGGGAATCCATGGCCTCTGGATGCGATCGTCTGCTGACGGTCGCTCGGGATTTCTATTTCCTGGCTACAGGCTGGCGGCATACTAGTAGATTGCAGAATGGCTAGTTTTATGCTGCTTTTAGTTTTCCGATGGCTGATACTTGTCTCAACCCTCGATGATCCATGATTGTAATAAACTGAACCACTGAATTTTGCAATAAAGGCTGTGTGCATCGATTGATGTAGAGGCCGGGGCTCAGCTTCCCATTTCTAAAAAAAAAAGTCTATATACGACTTGAATTCAGGCTATCACAGTTTTTTTTTGCCACACTGCACGTGCTAAATTAGAACGGGGACAAAGATGATAAACAATAATTCTAGACATTTAGCTATGTACACTTGACTATTTGTCACAAAGATGAAAAATTGTACATTTAGGATCATGATTTATTGACTACACTTTGCTTGTGTAGACCATGTTTTTCACGTATTTACTCTCGGTATTAGTGTGTACATAGATACAAAATGTGTTTGTTTTATATCAAGTCGACAGGGCGATAGAATATAATGCTGAAATAATTAACAATTTTCACATTAATTTAATCTAGGTATAAATCGTGACAGTGCAATTTCAAATATTAACTAGCATACACATAGTAGAACATCTGATGTTGTGAATGCATGCCATCTTTATCCATTATGTCTTGGCCTTTTTTTCGAAATGGGAAGCGGAGCCTCTCTGCATCAAGCGATGCACACAGCCTTTATTTATTATTAGAACCACATTGTTTGGCAAAAACCATTATAAAGATCATACAAACCGAACCACCAAAGCTAAACACTGAGCAAAAATGATAACTGTATCGCCAGTTCCCCAACGAGATCTATCAAACCTTTATCTACCTGTTTCGACTCCCCCATGGTCACTCACACTGTTGCCGCTTGCCAAGAGAAGTTGGAGTGCCTTGGCATGGCGGTATGAACTCAAGTGAAAGAAGTCCTAGAACCGCACAGCATATCCAGAGAGTTGCGCCCACGCAGACGCTTCGGATGTCGCCGCCTTCAAAATCTTCCGCCAACCCATCGTCAGCATGTAGATAAATGCGCAAACTCTCGCCACACCAGCCGCCGACACCATCTCGGTGCCAAGAAGCATCACCCCCTGCGCGCTAGCCACTCCACCCTCCTACCGCTTCCGTCCAACGCTGCTCCACAGGCGATGCTCCCAGGAGAGAACGTGATACCGACACGGCGGCACTGCCATCGCCCGAGCCGAAGATCTTAGGGTTTCCCTCGGAGTAGCAAGATTGAGGTCGACACAAGGTGCACGGTGATGCCTCCATCAAGGTAACGACATGGCAACGCTGCCATCGCCTGCCAATGGCTCGGTTTTCACCGTCACCTATGTCTCCCCGCCTCGCTGCTGGGACTGGAAGACGGATCGTGAGATCTGCAAAACCAGCCGTAGGCCGGCTACCTTCGACGGAGAAGATGGCCACCTCCACCAAACCCAGGGCCACCGCTGATCCTTACATCCGGTGAGAACTCCAAAAGTGATGCCCTCAAGAGGGGAACTTTGCACAGGATACCGCCATCGCTCGATCCCTCGGGATCTGAGGTTTCCCCAGAGTTTTCTTGGCTAGAGGGGTGAGGGGCACCAGATCGCTGTCCACCATGTTGCTGCTCCTCTGGCCATGCCGCAGCCGCCGCACGCCAGAGATGCCACGCTGCTGAGGTGCCCGACGTGCACCCCATCCGCAACGAGGATTGGCGTCCCCCACCGCCGATCGATGTCGGGGAAGATGAGAGATCCCTCCTATCTACCTATTTCGACTCCCCCATCGTCACCCACACTGTTGCCACTCGCCAAGAGAAGCTGGAGTGCCTTGGCACGACAACACGAACTCAAGTGAAAGGAGTCCTAGAACCGCATAGCATATCCACAGAGTTGCGCCCACGCACACGCTCCGGATGTCGCCGCCTTCAAAATCTTCCGCCAACCCGTCGTCGGCAATGTAGATCAATGCACAGATTCTCACCACTCCAACCACCGACACCACCTCGGTGCCAAGCAGCACCACCCCCCGCGCGCTAGCCGCTCCATCCCCTGCCGCTTCCGTCCATCGCTGCTCCACATGCGATGCTCCCAGGAGAGAACACGATACCAACACCGCGACACCGCCACCGCCTGACCCAAAGATCTTAGGGTTTCCCCCGGAGTAGCATGATTGAGGTCGACACAAGGTGCACGACGATGCCTTCATCAAGGTAACGATGTGGTAACGCTGCCATCGCCTGCCAATGGCTCGGTTTTCACCGGCACCTATGTCTCCCCGCCTCGCTGCTGGGACTGGAAGACGGATCGCGAGATCTGCCAAACCAGCCGCAGGCCGGCCACCTTCGACGGAGAAGATGACCACCTCCACCAAACCTAGGGCCACCGATGATCCCTACAGCCGGTGAGAACTCCAAAAGCGATGCCCTCAAGAGGGGAATTGTGCACAGGATACCGCCATCGCTCGATCCCTCGGGATCTGAGGTTTCCCCCGGAGTTTTCTTGGCTAGAGGGACGAGGGGCACCAGATCGCCGTCCGCCGCGTCACTGCTCCTCCGGCCATGCTGCAGCTGCCGCATGCCAGAGATGCCAGGCCGCTGAGGTGCCCGACGCGCACCCCATCCGCAACGAGGATTGGCGTCCCACGCCGCCGATCTACGCCGGGGAAGACGAGAGATCCCCCCTCCCCCGCCGCCGGCAGCGCCTAGCCTTTCCCTGGCCACGACCTTGGTGGCAGCGGGAGGAGGGAGGGGAGTTGGGGGGGGGGGGGGGGCTGAGGCGGAGACGGCTAGCCCCCCCCCCTCCCGTCGCCACACTGGGGCGAGAGGAGGGAGAGGCTGGAACGTGACTCGTTAACTTCTTCAAATATGGCCTGTCAATCAATTATCGAATATCATCGATGATCAAATTGTGTGAGTTGTAACCTGAGCACAAGTGGAACCATGTTTCATACTCTAAAGATATACTGGAATCTAGACGAATCCAAGTCACTTATTTTTTGACGGAGGGAGTGCATAATGTAGATAGTGTAGGTTCAGTATTGCCTTGTTTACTTTCTCAAAGAAAAAAGAAGTATTGCCTTGTTTACAGATATTTTATTTGTATATGCCAATAAATTATGGTTGGTCCTTAACCACACAGCCTACACACATGCGGGTACCAGGCGGCATCGAGAGTCTCTGCTAGAGGCAAGAATGATAGTATGTACTTGCAGAGTTGCAGTTCACGTAAATAATCGCTCTGTTCATATGCAGATTGCCTTTCAGCATGCGAGGTATATATTGCAGCAAGAACCGGAAGAACAAGATGTGCAACATCTCTTACGACAATTGAGGCTGCATGCTTTGGCGCCGGGGCACCCGCTACCACTGCCCTTGGTACGAGAAAATGATTGACTCCAAAACCGGAAAAATCAAGCACCCCTAGAGCCCAGAGCTAATTAACTCTGCATTTGTTTGTCCTTGCGCGTACAAAGAGAGGTTCGCTTTTCCGCGTTATATAATGGTCTAAAATTCCCTATCACTTTGCTCTACGAAAATTATATTGTCATAATAATCAAAAATATTGCAATCAGGATTTCTGGCTACCTCTAGCTACTTCTATCAAATTCCACTTGGTCCCCCTTTCCCTCGCCGCGGTTGCCCCTGTGGGTGACTCGACAGCAAAACCCTAGATCCAGCCGCCAGCAGCCCCTCCCTCCTCCCTCATCCTCGCCGCTGCCAGAGACAGTCGTCGGGCAAGCCCTGGGTGCCGTCAAGGAAGGTAGAGGTGCGGTTCCTTGTCGCACCGCATCTCCCCAGGTGAACTGAGGACGCTGGGGCATCATCCTCGGTCTCGGTGGGCGGTGTCGTTTCTCCGACGGGGTGACGCTCGCATGGATGTTGGCTGCCATCCTTGGCTACGTGGGCAGCAACACGGCAACATGTGCTGGTCCGGCGCGTGTGCTCTCCCGCATCATTCGCACCAGATCTAAAGGTTGTGGACATGTCTTGCACATCGCCCGAGTTATGTGGTCTCTCTTGACCACCAGAGCTTGGATGGGTGGGTCAAGGTGAGCTGGGAGACTAGAGGCTCCGGGAGAAATCCCTGGCCAGGATATCCAGGACGCCCACGATGATGGTCATGCCCGCATGCACCATCTTCCTTGCTGGAGGTTCTTTCGAGCCCCCTCCTACCATTCCACTGCTTCCCGGGTGAAAACCCACTTCCTTCTTAATGGGCGGTGGCAAAGAGTTGACGTTGTATCCTTCCTGAAGGCACTGCTTTGGGCAAAGGGGCGGTGATGTACTTGTCCAAATCCGGCAGGCTAGCAGTGGTGATTCCTTTAGCGAAATCCTTCTCTACGGCTCTCCGACGAGGGTACCATACCCTCTGTGTGTTGTTGTCCCTTTGTGTGATGCACCAGATGCTTACGTCAAGACAAGATGAGCTCCCATGACCGGTGGTGGAGTTTTTATGGCAGTGATCTCGACTGATCTTGGTCATCATACTTGTTCTATGCCGCATGGCATCAGTGTCTGCGGTTTCTGTTTGAGCTCTAGGGGACCGACTTTGGCTAACGGTTTGGTACCCTTCGAACTAGGGTGACAGAGTAGGGGATCTCTTAGGCAACAAAGAAGGATCATGACATTGCTCCTGGCATTTAGTGTAGACGCGGGATGGAATCTCTTCGACCGTGAGTTCTACTCAAAACACTTCCATCACCTTTCGTGTGTGCCTTGGTGGAGCAGGACTTTGACGATCAAGTTGTGTGTCTTGTGTAATCTTTGTTTTCTTGTGTGTGTTGTTGTATTGTAAGATGATCCCTCATAATCTTGTATCTTTAGCCGTTCTTGGCCTTACTAATTTAAAGTCAGGCACTTGTTGCCTTCAGTTTAAAAAGATTGCTCTGTTTATTTCTGAGTTGGAGACTCATAATGTTTTAGAAAGCAAAGTCCATAAACATCAATTAATCCAAGGGTCTCATTGATCGATATCCAGGAGCATGGATTGAATGGCACGTGGTTGCTCGCACTTTTTACATTGGTTGTAGTTGTCCTAGTCATCAGAAATGGTTTCAAAATGGATCAGCGAGATACATAGTATATTTACCTACCAAGCAATAATATGTGTTCAAGATACCACCATCAGAACTAGCACCACTATATATTTCACTAGTATCTAGAGTCGCCACGAATCTCACTTGCTCCTTGTTACTTGTTTGTTATTTTACCAAGCAACACGTAAATATGTGCTTGAACTAGGATAAGTACATATTAAGGTATAGAAGGGAAAAAAGAACACACAACCACCATTGTAGCACAAAATGGAGGAGAAAGAGCTACCAAAGTACATTAAGTCTGGTCTATGAATAGGAGACATCAGAGTCAAGATAAATTGTGGTCCTCAGATCTATGAAGCTACTTCAGATGTTTGTCCAAGGAGGGAAGATAAATTTTGTAAACTACATCCCACCGCTTATGCTTTGCTCTAGGATGGAATGAATCACAACACTTGGAAAGGTCCCCACTATCGCAGCCGCAATTCTTCCAGATCTTGTCATGTGTTACCAATAACGAAGGGTCATTCCGGTGAGGACTTGCATGTGGTGTAAAAGGAGGCATGAGTATGACACATGTGTTGTGACGAGTCCTTTTTTCAATAAAGGTAATAACGATACCAATTACACCCAAATTTTGCATCAGCATGACAACAATTTCTAATCAAGACATCAAGGACATACACAACCTCAATCATTATAAAAAAGAAAAGAAAAATAAAAACCAATCAATTGACGCAGTAGCGTATCAACCTCCATCGTTGACAACACCTTGACCACAATAAAAGTTCCCCTAAAAGCATCACCTTCTTCAAGGAATGACGACTGAGCATCATAGTGGCAAAATCCAACAAAGTCCGAATCATGGTATATCACCAACTATAGGAAGCCCGAGCAATCTCCGCGAAATACATTCAACAAGGAAGTGATGCGTAAACAAGACCACATTGCAAGGGGGGGTGTAAACACCACCATTGCCAAGTGCAACCACTAGAGGCCAGAGCTTGAGAACCTGGTACTCAAAGAGCATCACCAAACCGTAGTCACCATCACTAGTGGAAAGCGAGCCTCTAGTCCCGGCCCGTAAGGGGCTTTAGTCCCGGTCCTGGTAACCGGGACTGGAGGGGCGGGACTAAAGGCCCACTCATTAGTCCCGGCCCTCTTACCAGCCGGGACCAATGGGCATCCACGTGGCTGTCTCTGCGGGAGCTGGGTACCCCCCCCATTAGTCCCGGTTCGTATTACGAACCGAGACAAATGGTTCTCTGTCCCGGCAGAATTTTAGGCACTTTCCCTGCCGCGGCAGAGAATTGAATTTGTATCTTTTTTTCATTTCAAAATAGTTTTCTACGCTACCACATACCGTACATGTTCGTGCATACATAAGACACTTAAGGTCGAGCATACAAATATATACATGATAGTTACACATGGAGATCACAATTATCGGGACTAGAGCCCGTCTATTCAATTACATGGTTGGGGATCATCGGCGCCTATTCACACTAAATTCTCCGGCGTCATCTATCATCTCGTTCATCAAGAATCCTGCCAGTTCTTCAGCAATTGCTACTACGTGTTGCTGTGGTAGGAGCTGATCCCGCATTTTCTCGAACTATATAAGAAAAGGAGATCAATATGAATATCAATCATGATAACAAAAAGTGACGGTAATAAAAATGATGTTATGAATGTATTGCTTACATCGACTCTATAATCATTCAGCTCACTGGTAAACGTGCGTATGAACTCGCAAACGTAGAATCCACATAGATTCGTCTTCGGTGGCTGCCTCGCGCACTTTACGAGAATAGAATTCAATCAAAATAATAATCCAGCATCATAATTGTATTGAAACTAGAAGTAAAGAGATGCGCGTACTACTTACCGAGACCGGCTTAAACGTCAGCTTCTCAGTAAAGTCACCCGTAACCGCACTCTTGAACTGGTTCCAAACCCTACCCGGTAAAGAAAATGAATGAGTTATTTATTACGTGATATCTCAGGAAATCAACGAAAGAGACCGCTGTAGCGCGAAAATTACCTCTGGAGCATGTCCTGCATGTCACTAAACGGTTCCAGGGGTCTATTTAATGGGTCCATGACTTCAACTCTTACCTTATCAAGTTGAATGTCAATGAGAATCCAGTGGAAACTGTGCACGTTTATATATACATCAGTAACTCATCAATTACACTTAACATCGAGTAAGCAAAAGAGAATGTGTATAATAGAGTAAGACACTCACGCAAAATTGTAAGGAAACAGTATGTGGTCACAGAAATTTTGCTCCGTTAGAAATATTAGAAGGTTTTCCTGTGTGTCCTCGGGTTTATCCTTTAGCGTCCGACAATGTATTTTATCTGGGTCAATGAACCCAACACTGAAAATTGACCTTCTTTTACATTCCATGATCTTCATTCTGCATAATAATAGAGTACTAAAGGATATAATTAGGATAATTACATGCAATGAACTGAACAACTGAAAAAAATGAACAGCTTATATATAGACAATGAATTCAACAACTTACAGACAATAGCAACTCATGAGGCTTTTGTCGAGGGCGTCGAAAATATATAACTGGAAGAGTTCTAGAAACTCAACGTGGACCTCTTCTTCTCGGAAGTAGTAGTCATGTGGGACTTTCGCCACGATCATTATTCTCTCCTCCTTTACGGCTTCCAAGTACCATTTATTTAAACTACGCATTTGTGTTGGCAGTTGTTGGAACTGCTCAAAGCTGACCAAAGGCTTCCCTGAGACATATGTAGGGACTACCTGAGCCTTGGGTAACTTGTCGTCCTAGGAACCTAGCAATTCCTCAACTGTCACATTCATAGAGGCCGCAAGCTTCGCAGCTTCTTCCATATTCTGCTAGGGAATGTCATGGGATACCACCTTGAGGGGTGGGATCGATTTTTTGGCCTGTTCCTCGAGCTGGGGGACGTCCTTTCTTTTCCCGGTTGCACTTTGACTTGATGATTTGCTCCCGCTTGCACTTCTACTTGATTTGCTCTTCTTCACTTCCTTCTGAAGTGTGCGTCGATAGTCATCTGGCTTATGGTGCAAGTCATATTGCGATTTTGTGTTCAGAAAAGAAAGTGCATACGCTTTTTGCTTCTCGGTGTATACCGGGGCGGGCTCGGGTTTCTTCTTTTGAAGCTGCACAACACATTCTGCCTTTACGATCATGTCGGTTTCCTCTTCAGTACGATCATAAGGTCTGATAGGAAGATTCTTATGAGGTACTCTTGGGAGGGGCGACATTTGTTGTTTTGGGCTCCTGCGTCGTTTAGTACTAATCGGAGGCTGCGACGGAGATCGAGATGGACTCGAGCTGTGGTGGTCGTAATAATGGGGTGGGCTTCTTGGAGGTGATGGAGGTGAAGGTGACATGCGACCACTCGGAGGCGGTGTTGGCTTTCGCGTCCAGCCTGGAAGCTTGATGTTGTTCTTGTCCCATAGAATGATACCACCCAGTACTTCACCGAGTGTCCTCTCACCTTTAGGTCCAGGGATGTCAAGCTCCATTGAGTCCCACCCCATTGCGATTTTATCCACACCAACTTTAGCATAGCCAGCTGGAATCTCACGGCCATGCCAGCGTGCGCCAGGTGGACAAGGTAAACCACATCCGACCGCCACCTTGATGGATAGGTTCTTCACCTTCTGATGGAGCTCACAAGATGCCTGCTCCTTGATTCCATCCACGGGGTAGCCGGGACCGCCATCTACCATACGTGCATCGTCAGAAGGGACCTCCGATTCAGCCATGCTGCTTTTCCGCTGAGATGGGCCAGCGGTAATATCGAGTACAGGATCTTGCAGGCGCGCTGCTCCTCGAAGTTCGTCAATCTGTTGCTGATGCATTCGAAGTGTTCCTAGCAACTCGGTGAACCTGTCTCCCTCCTCCTCCTGCCATCGCCTCTTTGCTCTCTCTTGGCTTCTATAAGTATCTCTGTCTTTGGGAAACCCCATCTCCCACATATAACTAGGGCCAAGGCCTCGTACACGTCCTCCGCGTTCGTCATTCCCGAGGACCTTTGTCAGCAAGTCTTTCTCTCTATCGGGACGGAACTTTGTTGTCCCTGCTTTAATCTCCTTCACCATTTTCTGCCATGTATCCCGGGGTATCCTAATCCCGTCACTTCAAATAAGGTCCCCTGTACTTTCGTCATACTCACTCCCATGCCCAAGGAACCAATTCCTTGCCCTCAGATCCCATTATCCGCGTATTGGTTCTGGAGTGATCCCTTTAGCAAGCAACTCATTCTCTTTAGCATCCCACTTTGGCATGGCAGCCGCGTAGCCCCCTGGCCCCAGGTGATGGTGATATTTCTTCATCGCGGCATTTTTCTTGTTTTTCCGACATTTCCGTAGGAGGTTGTGACTCCTTGTAATTCACAAATGCATCCCAGTTAGCCTGCTGCTTCGTTAGATAGCATTCAAATTTAGGAGTCTTCTTCGTCTTTTGATACTTTTGCCATAATGCTTTCTTCTAGTTCTTGAATAGTTCGGCCATCTTCGTAAGAGTCCACTGCTTGACTTTCTTCCTCAATGCAGCTGTGTCGGCATCATCCTCACATTCTGGCAGGGTGAAATGTGTCATGAGGTCATTCCAAAGACCCTCTTTGCACCTGTCAGCGACATACTCACCCTCTTTCGCCCCTTTGGTCTTATTCCACTCTCGAACGGTGATCGGGATGCGATCCCTAACCATAACTCCGCATTGTTGTTTAAATACAGTTTTAGCCTTTTCGGGTTCCACCGGTTCACCCCGTGGTGATACCCGCATAATTGTATAACGCGTAGATGCGTCCAACTTTTTGGCCGGGCCTCGTTGGAATATTTTTTGCTCGATATGGAGGCCTAAGAGAAGAAACATTCGTCAATTTATATATATATATATATATACAACTCAGTTAATGCATCTACTGATCACCAGACTTCATATATATACCTTGTCGTCGACTTCTCCACCACCGGAGCCGTCGGCTTCTCCTTGATCATTCCGGTCGACCTCCTCTCCCTCACCGGAGGGGTTCAGATAAATCGACGGAGATTCGGGTGGATCAACATGGGGGGTGTCGTTGATCATATCCTCGAGAATTTTTTTCCTGTGCTAGGTCTCTCTGGATTGGATCCATAGTTTTCTACAAAATGCACACAATAACATTTTTCATTCAATATTGCTGCATAAAATAATACTAAACAATAATATGAACACGCAATTTGCTACAATAATACTAAACAATAGCAAAATTCTAGTGATGCCCTAACCCTAACCCTAAGTTCGGGGGCCCGCGAGCACTACCACATTAACCCTAAGTCCGGGGGCCCGCGAGCACTACCACCCTAACCCTAAGTCCGGTGGCCCGCGAGCACCACCACCCTAACCCTAAGTCTGGCTGCCCGCGAGCACTACCACCCTAACCCTAAGTTCGGTGGCCCGCGAGCACCACCACCCTAACCCTAAGTCCCACTGCCCACGAGCACTACCACCCTAACCCTAAGTCCGGTGGCCCGCGAGCACCACCACCCTAACCCTAAGTCCGGCTGCCCGCGAGCACTACCACCCTAACCCTAAGTCCGGCTGCCCGCGAGCACCACCACTCTAACCCTAAGTCCGGGGGCCCGCGACCACTACCACCCTAACCCTAAGTAATATTACACTACTAAATAATATTACAAGTATATATACACTACTAAATATTATTACACACAAAATTATATAATATATACACTACTATTACACTAGCTACTAAATAGTATTACAACTACTAAATAATGTTACAATTATACACTACTATTACACTATACTAAATAACACACAAAATTAAATAATATTACACTACAAAATAAAATTAACTATATACTACAAAAATACTATTACAACTACTAAATACTACAAAAATACTATTACACTAATACAAAATACTACAAAAATAATATCACACTAATACAAAATACTATTACAAATAAATATTACAACTACTAAATACTACAAAAAAAGCCGCCAGCCAGCCAGCAACCCAGCCAGCCAGCCGCCAGCCGGCCAGCGCGTGCAGGGGGAGCGAAGGGGAGGGGCGGCCCGGCCTGCTCGCCTACAGTGACGGCGCCGCCGCACCGTCGCGCAGCCGGACGGGGGAGCGAAGGGGAGGGGGCGCGGGGTACCTCTGGCAGGAGCGCGCGCGCGACTGGAGTGGCGGTGGCGGCGACGGTTGGGGTGGTGGCGGCCAGAGAATCGGGCAGCCTGCCGACGTCAGGTCGTCCTCGCGCGTAGGGGGTGCTCTGCGTGGGGAGAAGAAGGGGCACGCGGAGAGAAGAAGACGCGCCAAATGTATAGTGGGGGACCTTTAGTATCGGTCTATATAACAAACCGGGACTAAAGGGTCTTTAGTCCCGGTGTGTTATACTGACCGGGACTAAAGGTCCCCCCTTTAGTCCCGGTACGTGCCACCCATCGGGACTAAAGGGTTTTCGGCCCAGCCGAACAGGCGCGCGCCAACACCACACCTTTAGTCCCGGTGCATAGCACGCACCGGGACTAAAGGTCCCTTTTTCAAAAATTTCACCCCAGGGGCGCGCCTGTTTAAAAAAAATTCAATTAGCATATTTTTTAAACATTTGAATTTTACAGTTTTTGCATACTTATGAATTTGAGAAAAATTTCAAGATGAAAAGTTCTTGAATTTGAATAAGTAATCCAAATCTATTTTCTGTTTTATAAAATAATTATTCTAACTAGTGAAACTAATAACCATTTTGCCATTTTCAATTTAAAAATGCATTAACTATTATATTTTGCATATTTTTGAATAAGTGATTCAAATCAATTTTCTGTTTTATAAAATAATTATTCTAACTAGTCAAACTATTAACCATTTTGCCATTTTCATGTGATTCCGACGCTTCGGTGGTCTTCCTCCGGCGAAACCCTAGACCGGGGGCCCCGGATCGTCTACCCCGCCTTATTTTTTCCCGCCCGTTCTCTTCCGGATCGTAGCCCCTTTAGGGTGTAGGGTGTAGGGTTTTTGGTTTAGGGTTTAGGGTTTAGGGTTTAGGGTTTTTGGTTTAGGGTTTAGGGTTTTTGGTTTAGGGTTTAGGGTTCAGGGTTTTTGGTTTAGGGTTTAGGGTTTTTGGTTTAGGGTTCCCTCCTCTGACTTAGGGTTTAGGGTTCCCTCCTCTGACTTAGGGTTTAGGGTTTAGGGTTTTTTGTTTAGGGTTTAGGGTTTAGGGTTTTTGGTTTAGGGTTTAGGGTTCCCTCCTCTGACTTAGGGTTTAGGGTTCCCTCCTCTGACTTAGGGTTTAGGGTTTAGGGTTTTTGGTTTAGGGTTTAGGGTTTAGGGTTTAGGGTTTAGGGTTTAGGGTTCCCTCCTCTGACTTAGGGTTTAGGGTTTAGACTGATATCTGCCGCCTCTCTCCACTCTATCCCATGGCTTCCACCATACCTCTAACCCCAAGGAGGCAGAGATGGAGTCTTTCACGGGCTAGCAGGAAAATATTTTCTGAGGCGGAACTTCCAAAGATGCCATAGGGCATGTGCACCAAGGGCATATTCGAGAAGTTCCGCCACAGGAGATTTCCCAACCCTTTCCTCCATCCATGGGGATGAAACTCTCCATCCATGTTGGCTTGGTCATTGCCGTAACACATCTAGACTCATATCTGCCGGCTCTCCACTTTATCCCATGGCTTCCACCATACCTCTAACCCCAGGGAGGCGGAGATGGAGTCTTTCACGGGCTAGCAGGAAAATATTTTCCGAGGCGGAACTTCTGAAGATGCCATAGGGCGTGTGCACCAAGGGCATCTTTAAGAAGTTCCGCCACGGGAGATTTCCCAACCCTTTCCTCCATCCATGGGGATGAAACTCTCCATCCATGTTGGCTTGTTGAGTTGCTTGCCATGGCGTATCGATGCTCCTTTTATAGGCACGGCGCCGCTTCTACTTTGTCTTCTTCCTCCGACAGGGCGTCGTGCGCTACATGCTTTATCTCATCGAGCAGTGCGTCCACCCACGCATCCTTATCCTACCGACAGCTTTAGTCCCGGTTTGATCCCCCACCCGGTACTAAAGGTTACCCACGCGTCCTTATCCCACCGACAGTTTTGTTAGATGACACAAAAACCACCTTTAGTCCCGGTTGCACCCACTAGCCGGTACTAAAGGTTAGCCACCCCCAGATAAGGCCCTCCCAGATAAGCCTCCCCCAGATAAGTCCCCCCATCTTTTGTCCCGGTTTGAGCCCCCACCCGGGATGAAAGTTTCCCGCGCCACTGCGTTCCTGCGCTTTCTACCGGTTCCCACCTCTGTCTTCTTGCCATTTTTTCAGTATATATATGTACGCTTGGCCTCCATTTACATATCACATCTAGACTCATCATTCTCTTCCCATGGCTTCCATCGTATCTCTAACCACCCGGGAGGCGGAGGCGCTTTGCGCCTCGAACTACCCCTGCCCACCGGGCTACCGTGTCCCCACCGGCTGGATGTTGAGTGCCGGAGGCATGCCGGTCCCTCCTTTCCCTCTAGGTGTGGAGCGCCGGATGGCCATCATGAACCACTACTACCTCGAGCTCACGCCAGAGCAGCGGAGGAATCCCAACTGGCATCCCGACTATTTCCCTACTTGGGAAGCCTTCTTCATCAATCGGTGTGAGAGGGCGCTCGCCAGGCACGAGGAGGACGGCCCACCTCCTTCGAACTTCAACGACGCCGGCCGTCGGCTGTGGTGGCGCGGCCGGACTCTCTAGAGTGTCATGGCCTACAACACCACCGGCAATAACCCCCGCCTGCGATACCCTCAAATCTAGCCCACGCGTGCCCAACCTTCAAGGTTCAACTACGGCGACCCCGACGACGACAACGAAGACGGCGCCAGCGACTACGACGACTACAGTGGCGTGTATTACAGGGCTAGGTAGGAGCATGACTGAATCACTCCAACCATTAGGCATGTTTCTTAATTTTTAGTTGTGCTATGTATCTTAATTTTCAGTTGTGCTATGTATCCTTAGTGATTGTGGGTTCCTTCTCTTGTGATGGTACCTTCTCTTTGTGTGATCACCTACCGCGGCTCAGAACCCGGTCGTCAACGTCTAGTTTGATTGAGCAAGATGTATTACATGAAAGGGGACCTTTATGTCTCAAATAAAAGGTTTAATACATTACACAGATTTATGTCCCAAATAAAAGGTTTAATACATTATTACACATCACCAACATCTAGTGTTGTGGTTTTCTTCTGCACCGTAGCCATGGAGAATCTTCATCATTTAACAGGATGCTTGGGTCAGTTTTCACTTTGAAGGGCGGAACTTTATGAAACTTATTGTAATCTTCTGACATGTCTGTCTTGTCATCCACTCCCACGATGTTTCTTTTCCCTGAAAGAACTATGTGGTGCTTTGGCTCATCGTATTCTGTACTCTTTTGCTTATCTTTCCTTTTTCTCGGTTTGGTAGACATGTCCTTCACATAGAAAACCTGAGCCACATCGTTGGCTAGGACGAATTCTTCATCCATGTACGCAAGATTGTTGAGATCCACTGTTGTCATGCCGTACTTTTCGTCTACATGTACCCCGCCTCCTGTCAGCTTGACCCATTTGCACCGAAACAAAGGGACCTTAAAAGTAGGTCCATAGTCAAGTTCCCATATCTCCTCTATGTACCCATAATATGTGTCAATCTGCCCATTGTCATATGTTGCATCAAAGCGGACACCACTGTTTTGGTTGGTGCTCTTTTTATCTTGGGCGATTGTGTAAAATGTATTTCCATTTATCTCGTACCCTTGGAAAGTACATATAGTCGAAGATGGTAACCTGGCCAACGAGTACAACTCATCTCCAACAGTGCTGTTATTCATGAGATGTGTCTGCAACCAATTGCCAAAATTCTTCTCGTGTTTCCCTTTAATCAAGGTTTCAGGCTTCCCCGGGTTTTCGGAGCGTAGAATATTCTTGTGTTTCTCGATATACGGATCCACCACGGTGGAATTGTGTAGAACTGTGTAGTGTGCTTGAGTGAAAGAATGCCCGTCCCTACATACCATTGATTTCCCTCCTAGTGTGCCTTTTCCAGTCATCCTCCCCTCATACCGAGATTCGGGAACACCAATCGGCTTAAGGTCAGGAAGAAAGTCAACACAAAACTCAATGACCTTCTCTGTTCCATAGCCCTTGGAGATGCTTCCTTCTGGCCTAGCACGGTTATGAACATATTTCTTTAAGACTCCCATGAACCTCTCAAAGGGGAACATATTGTGTAGAAACACAGGACTGAGAATTCTAATCTCTTCGACTAGGTGAACTAGGAGGTGCGTCATAATATTGAAGAAGGACGGCGGGAACAACAACTCGAAGCTGACCAGACATTGGACCAAATCAATCTGTAACCCTGATAGACTTTCTCGATCGATTACCTTCTGAGAAATTGCATTGAGGAATGCACATACCTTCACAATGGCTAGTCGAACATTTTCTGGTTGAATTCCCCTCAATGCAACCGGAAGCAATTGCATCATAAGCACATGGCAGTCATGAGACTTTAGGTTTTGAAATTTTTCTCTTTCATATTTACTATTCCCTTTATATTCGACGAGAAGCCAGACGTGACCTTGATACTGAAAAGGACTTCAAAAAAGATTTCCTTCTCTTCTTTGGTAAGAGCGTAGCTGGCAAGCCCTTGAAACTGCCTTGGATGCTTGCCGTCTCATCCTTTATGATGTTGCTGGTCCTCCCGTGCTGCCGGGGTATCTTTTGACTTCCCATACAAGCCCAGGAAGCCTAGAATATTCACGCAAAGATTCTTCGTCAGGTGCATCACGTCGATTGCAGAGCGGACCTCATGCACTTTCCAATAGGATAGCTCCCAAAATATAGATTTCTTCTTCCACATGGGTGCGTGTCCGGTAATGGGGTCTTTCGGAACAGGTTGTCCTTCAGGACCCTTTCCAAAGATTACATCCAAATCCTTGACCATACCAAATACATCAGCACCACTACGGGGGACAGGCTTCGTCCGGGTTTCTGCCTTGCCATTGAAATGCTTGCCTTTGTTCTTTAAGGGATGACTGGGCGGAAGAAAACGACGATTGTACGGGTACACATTCTTTCTACATTTATCCAGATATATACTTTCAGTCTCATCTAAATAGTGCGTGCATGCATTGTATCCTTTGTTCGTCTGTCCTGAAATGTTACTAAGAGCAGGCCAATCATTGATGGTTATGAACATCAACGCTTGTAGGTCAAATTCCTGTTGTCTGTGCTCATCCCACACACGTACACCTGGTTTGGCCCACAACTGTAGAAGTTCATCAACTAATGGCCTTAGGTACACATCAATGTCGTTGCCGGGTTGCTTCGGGCCTTGGATGAGCACTGGTATCATAATGAACTTCCGCTTCATGCACAACCAAGGAGGAAGGTTGTAGATACATAGAGTCACGGGCCAGGTGCTGTGACTGCAGTTCTGCTCCCCAAAAGGATTCATGCCATCGGTACTTAGACCAAACCATAAGTTCCTTGCATCACCAGCAAAGTCCGGGAAGTCTCTCTCGATTTTTCTCCACTGCCGACCATCAGCAGGGTGCCTCAACATCCCATCTTTCTTACGGTCTTCCATGTGCCATCGCAACAACTTGGCATGCTCTTTATTTCTGAACAAACGTTTCAACCGTGGTATTATAGGAGCATACCACATCACCTTGGCAGGAACCCTCTTCCTGGGTTGCTTGCCCTCAACATCACCAGGGTCATCTTTTCTGATCTTATACCGCAATGAGTGCATACCGGGCATTTATCCATATTCTCGTACTTCTCACCACGGTAGAGGATGCAGTCATTAGGGCATGCATGTATCTTCTGCACGTCTAATCCTAGAGGACAGACAAGTTTCTTTGCTTCGTACGTACTGGAGGGCAATTGGTTATTTCTTGGAAGCAGCTTCTTCATTATTACCAGCAAATTTTCAAATCCCGAGTCAGTCATACCGGTCTCTGCCTTCCACTTCAACAATTCCAGTGTGCTACCCAGCTTCTTCTGGCCATCTTCACAAGTTGGATACAACAATTTGTTGTGGTCCTGTAACATCTGCTCGAACTGCAACCTCTCCTTTTCTGTGTCGCAGTCTCGCCTTGCATCACTAATGACCCAACCAAAATCATCAATGGGCTCATCTGGTTCCCGTTCTTCACCCCCTTCTTCTTCTTCATTATCTTCAACTGCGGTATCATCGTATTCAGGGAACATAGATCGGTAGTTGTCATCATCGTTCTCTTCTTCATCCCCGTCTTCCATCATAACCCATCTTTCTCCGTGCTTGGTCCAAACATTATAGCCGGACATGAAACCGGACCGAAGCAGGTGGCTCTGAATGACTCTTGAGGAAGTGTGAGCCTGCTCATTCCGACATTCAACACATGGACAACACATAAAACCATCCTGCCGCTTGTTCGCCTCGGCCACAAGGCGAAAAGAACGCACGCCTTTTCTGTAAGCGTCAGAGCGTCGGTCACCGTACATCCATGGGTGGCTCATCTGCATCATACAACCATGCATATATATCAAACGCAATCACGATGCTTAAATTAGTACCGCGCAGTCAAAACGAGAAAATAGTTGCTAACCTTTTAGGACACTTCAAAACAAAGAGGAGAAACCTTAAGTGTCGCTCTGGCACCTCATATCATATTTTGTCTTGTGTGAACTCAAGTGGCATCGCTCTAACAGGCATTTCACCGAACACCTCTAGTGCATATGAAGAAAAAAAGTTAGCACAAAGTTATACCCACCGCTCACATAGGAAAAAAACAGGAGAGAGTGGAGGGCTGGGTGCATATATATAGGGCCAGGCCATTAGTCCCGGTTTGAGATACAAACCGGGACTAAAGGTTCTGCCAGGAGCACGCGTGCCGGCCCAGACCCATTTATCCCGGTTTGTATCTCAAACCGGGACTAATGGTTCCTTACGGACCGGGACAAAGTGCCTCGGCCTCCTCGGGCCGTCTGGTTCGGACCATTAATCCCGGCCCCAGCCACGGCCGAGACTAGTGGCCCGAACCAAAGGCCCATTTTCTACTAGTGCATGTGTGTGTGCTTCCCCCATGTCAACCCGACCTGACCATACCTCTTGCTTTGAATCCAGAACAACATATCACATGAACTGTCCTGATGTGGTTGTCACTAAATAAAACATGACCATGCCCATGAGCATGGTACCAAGAAGCATGAAACACGGCTTCCACCATCGGGAACATCACCAGGTTAAGTCATGGATGCCACAAAATCCCACACAAGGACAATCCAACATGTGTGCGCCATCTCACTGGATCTTGATTGCCACTGGCTAGCACACAAACAACGCTTTATGCTTTTTCAATGAAAAAATAATAATGTGCCAATGCATTCTAGTGCATGGTTTTCATGTCATACATGTATACCATTAATGATTTGATCATGTAGTGCATATAGTAGCGTATTGCTTTCATCCATACAAATATTTGCATTTATCTCTTGCCAATTAAGCACTTTTTTTAACGTGACACTACACTTTAGATGGTTATAGATCACATTGGCCACCAGATCATCATAAATGAACGGTCTACAATCATTTGAGAGCATCTTAAAATTTCTCGTCGTAAATAATAATATAATTATTACAATCAAGATGGGTATATTAGTTCTGTATCTATGTCAGAGCCCAATTGTGATTTTGGAAACCAAGGCACATATATGAATTTAATCCAAGGATCTGATAGATCGAGATCCAGAAATATATAACTTAATTAATAACACATGGTTGGTCGCACTTTGCTCTCACATATTGCTTGGGTTGTCCGTTTTCATCAGAAGCGCTTCTAAAACCCATACACATGGTGTAGTGTTACCTACCGAGCAATAACACGAGGGGATACTATCATTAGACCTTGCACCACCAATATATATTTGACTACTAGTATCTAGAGCCACCACCGTTCTCTCTCTTGCGACTGGTGTTACTGTAGTTAGTTTGCCAACTCATCGAAAGCAACACACAAACATATGCTTATCGAGGAGAAGGAGAGAGTAAGGTGTAGGAGGGGAAAGAATAACACCCTAGCATGAACACAACAACAGAAAAAAATGAAGGAGAAAGAGGTGGTGAAGTATGGTATTCATCATCTTCTCTAGGAATAGTAGACGTCAGGAAACAAATAACCGCTCGTGCACGGAGCTAGGCAACAACGACAGTCCTCGGTTTCACACTGAAAATAGTTGTTAGCTAACGGGTTACTCTGAGGCTCTCTGGGCCGAGTTACCAATTTCTTCAGCTTGGCATGGAGTTCATGTTGGACTTCTATTTGCATGTATTCTTGCCGATACTCATCGAGATAGGACAGCCAAGACGCAGAGACATCCCAAGAAGCGGTCAGTGGTCATTAACGATTTTCTACGGATCAAAAGCAGTGTCGAGCTGCTTTCGGCGAGTTGCTTTCCAGCCTGGAGACTTGCAGATATAGGCAAGATATGATCGAAGGAATACGGGGCGGTGCTGCATGCAATCAACTGTCTTCGTCGCATTTTCCTTCATACTTTATGTACTAGTAAGTTGCCATGTGCTATGCACGTCTTCAAAATGTAACACACGTTTTGTAAATGCCAAATTTGAGTGATTTTTATGTCAATTATGTTCATATAGACCTTATTTGTAATTCAAGATGCTAAAATTTTGGCATAGCATGGATGAATACATCATTCCTTTTTGTCATGACTTTATGCTGCTGATGCTATGTTGCGCACAATCAAATTTTTTGCAGTGCCACTGAACGTAAATCTTGACAAAAACTTCATGAAGTGACTTTTATTTTGCAGGAAAATGCAGACAATATTTGGACATGACCTTAACGTATATAAATATATATCAGCTTTAGGAGTATATCACATCATAGATAAAGCATCATAAGCTTCAAATAAGTATGTAACATACAGGTTTAAGTATGTGACACAAAAACCTGCATTCAGATAGGTACGAAATTGAAAGAAGGCTAAATCATTGCACCAAGTTTAGGCGACCATGTTGCTTATTTTCTGAGTAGCACATATACAGCTGAAACTTTCATTGGGACCCTACCCTAGAGTTACATGTCTGAAACAAAAGACAAAGTTCTCACCAGTCGTCGCACTCAGAAAATGTGCCTTCACCCATTCACGCATCACCAGTGCATATCGAACACATGCATAAACTAGACGGCATGATCCGTGGAGGCATTCATAAAAACACTAGCCATGCACCGCCCAAACAATGCAGCCCTTTTCTGAGCAAAAAAAGTAAGTGAATTGAACATACCGTCAGAGCGGCACCTAAACCAATTCGCCAGGAAAATCCTATTAGAGCAAACCGGTGCTGGGTGCGGACTGGCCATGAATGCAAGACTATTTAGAGCGGCACCTAGAACCAAGTCTTCTGGGCAGGCACCTCTTCTCGGCGCGTCTTCGGTTCGGCCAGGATAGTCATCCTCGCTAGTGGCTGGGGTGCCCATTCATAGAATCTGATTCAATTAGGCTAGTAGGACAATCATCCTCGCCATCAAGATGTATCCTCGCAATAAACCTACAAGTGAAACCAAAGTTCAACAAAGAATGACAGAACGAAGAAGAATTGGCGGTTCTAGGTTTCTGTAGTTGGCTGTGGCGATGTCAGATAATGGAATCGAGGAGGCCACGCTGGGGATCGAGTGGCGCCGCCGCAAGGGATGCGCTCGAGTGGTGAGCCGCCTCAACAATCTGCTCTCGCCCGGGGGCAGTCACCTCGCCGGTTCTGCAAGGCGCAGGTGTGTTGTGCTCCATTCTCCTGGGGCATCGCTGCAGACCGGCGACTGCTGCGGGCGCGTCCGCTGCGGCCGGGTTGATCGCGTCCGTCCTCACTCGACGCTGCGTTCCTAAATGCTGAGACAAGATTCCTGGAAAAAATTAGCGGAACCTTTTGAGTTTTGTTCCGTGGTTTGGGGATGGAATAAGGGGTCATCGAGCTGATACAAGAAGTGAGTTAGCGGGGCGTGTTTCTCATCTTATGTGTGGGATGAGTTTTTCGTCCGACGGCATAAATCGCTAAGTGCACACAGAAATCTGATTAGGCTAAATCCAAGCATTAGATTATCTTAAGTGCTCTGGATCGCGTGATTCTAGTCCGTCCGTGTATGCTTTGCGGGTATGTTTAGCGAAACTCTTGTTTGCTCCTTTATAAGTAGTAGAGATCTACTAGCTAAATGCCTCGCTATGGAATCATAAAAGTATGGAGCATCATATTTTGGAGACAAAACCATTGGTTCCACAAGGGTCCAACACATGTCACTCACCCGTTTTGCCTCTAACTATCTGGACATGGTTTAGTGTATGCAATTTTAGTTGACCACTTTGATATAAAAAATCCGTGGTAAACATCTGATGTCATCGAGATTGTTAGTGTTGTGATACGTTTGATGTATACGTGGTTAAGAGGTTGAGTATGCTAGTTAAATTCGCACCTAAACTAATTAGTGGAAAGATTACATGGATTGAGGGATAAGAAGAGTGCAATGGTATTTTTATGCAATTAGGCAAAAGTAACACACAATCATTCACCAACATCAGGACTAATAATATCGCTAAATTGTTTCGGCTCAAACTGCTATCCACGTCGTCCCGATTCTTTTTGGCCATAGGATGGATGCCGGAGAGGACACTTGGCGCCATCGCAACGGACCTCTACTATCCTGGAAGGCGGGCCCTACCATGGGCCAGGCGAAAGATTCCCTGCCACGGACTTTCTCGCAGTTAGTGGTTTGACCCTGCGATGGCTCCCGGCTAGATGGACCCATGCGTTATTGGTCTTGGGTCGCACAGATTTAATAGACGTACGTCAAAGAGATGGAAATTTTGCAGTTTCACCCTACCACCTCTAGACCCAAAAGTATTGTCTATTTTCCGTATAAAACCGAGCAAACCCTAGATTGGGGCCATCACACCCCTCATTTTCCCCCTCCTCTCCAATCCCTAGCGCCACTACACATCGCGACCCCATCCTCCCCTCCCAGAAACCCTGCACCGCCGCCTAGGTACGTGCCTAGCGCCTTAACTACCGCCGCTGCTAACGCCTCGGCTCTCCCCAGTCTCCCTCATCCTGATGCGGTCGTTGGTTCTAGGCAGCTCATGGCAGCGACGACCAGCGGTCACTGCCGACATCAGCGGGACCTCGCCTCTTCACTCATCTGGTAGCATGAAGCGCCCCTGGCCATCTCCTCCTGGATACTGGTACGTCCTTCGTCGTTCATCGTATCTCTCTATCTCCATCCTTTCTCTCCTCTCTCTCTCTGGCAGCAGTGGAGGAAGTGATGGAGGACCACGAATATGACGACAGGGCGCGCGACATGCTCTGGACCACGGAGGACGACTACGGATAGCACCGATGACTAGTTGGTTCTCCGGTGTCCTCCATCTCTCTTTGTCCCCTTCCTCCTCTTTAGTGAGGTTGTAGGATGTGGCCAGCGGTGGCCAAGAGCCAGAGCATACCGGGTGTTCCCGTCAATCCCGTCAAGAATTAGCGCCAAGAAGGTTAGGTCGACACCCCCTACGCCTAGATTTTTCTCCTCCCTCTGATTTAACACGAACTTATCCTATCTTTCATATGCAGACCCAGGCGAAGGTGTGACCATGTGCTCTCCTTGTCAAGATGCCACCTCCATCCATGATGGCGCACCGAAACCACATGTACGCCAGGCAGAAACCCTAGCCCCCTCTCTTTGCGTCCCGCGGGTCCAAAGAGGGGATGTTGTCGCGTCCTCTCGCTCCACAGGAGCTCGACCCCTTGACCTATGCGTATGCAAGGTATACCCCCACTGCCTTACACATCTCCTCCTCGAGCACCTTGGTGGCGTCCTAGGCGGGCCTCGGCCTCCCGCGGTGCGGTGGTCAGCTTGGGCCAACGAAGGTGGGAGCAGCCGTTGCCTGATGGGGACGCGTTCGGAGCGCCTCTCTGCCTCCTCCTACATAGAGCTCACTACAAAAATACCCCCATACCAGGCGGATTTTGGGGCAGCACAAGCGGAAAGTACCTACAATAGTTGGATGCGCGACGGATGAGGGTTCAAGATGGCTTTCGAGGGTGGCAAAAATATTTACGTTGTGGTATTACCGGTACCGACACTAAATTGTGCCACAGTAGGTGGTAGGCAAGTGTGGAGCTGTTTATTGCCGTGGTTGACTGGGCGCGGGCATATTAGCTGGTGATTATACGCGACCTGCTAGTGGGCCCATCTAGATTGTGGGTTAACCCCGTCCCACTTACCGCTGAGATCCACCACAGAAGGCAAGAGTCGACCGAGTGGTTATAAAGTATCTCTTTTGTACTCTTCATCGTCTCCTCAGTCCGATCCCCACGTATGTTCATCCTCTCCCAGCATGAAAGCTTCAGCCGGCGGCAGGGCGAATCCGACGAGAGCTAGGAGGCGCGCTACAGAGATCGACTGCGAGTTGGACGTAAGCCTTTTTTCTGGATTTTAATTTCGATTTAGGCGGATATTTGGGGTTTCTTGATCGATATCAATCTATGTTTTCACATTTGGAGGGAAATCTCGTTTCTTCACATTTCATCATCCATCCCACAGATTCTGCCTAGATTACCTCCTGACGCTATTAACGACAACCCGCAATGGAATGGGGTTGAAACAGAAACATAGCTTGTGTGCAGCCTTCCACTGTGTCGCAGAGTTATGTATGACCATCGATGGACCAATTGTTGGGTCCGCAGCATAGAAAATAAAAAAATTCCTACGATGAGAACTATACGCCAAGATCTATCTACTAGATACAGAGCAACGGGTGGACATACATCTATGGAGAACTTACCCTCGAAGAAAACGAGTTTTGTTAACGAGTAGGAACTCGTGGTTGATGTAGTCGTACGCTTGTCGATCTCAAGATCGTGTGGAAGTCTGAGCGCCGCAAATCAGCAGCGCATCCGTCCTCGCACACACGTCCAAGCCACCGGACAACCTCCACCTCCTCGCTCCAGCGAATCAGCAGAAGCAGCAACTCCTTCCAGACGCAAGGCCACCGGGAACATGTATCTCGCTAATTCGAGACCATGGGGAATATCTAGAGGGGGAGAGAGATCCTTCACGAGGAGGTGTAGTTTGTGAGGGGGCAGAGGGGGGCTTTATATAGGAGGGAGGGAGACCCCTCACCTCCCATAGCCGGCGCATGAGGGGGGGACTCCTCCCCTCCTTCATTCATGTGGTGAACCTCCACTCACATAAACATGGCCTCCACCCAAAATCCCACTCACATGTATTTAATTTCCACCAAATTAAATGCAACTCTCAATTAATAAAAATCTTTTATTTATTTTATTCAGAATTTTGTTAATTACTTTAATTAACAAACATTCACATAAAACCCCTTGCAACATTTCAATATCACATGCAGAACCACTTTCTGCAATTTCACCCGAAACAATTCCGGTTTCTATCAAAACAATTCATGTTTCTATCGAAACATTTCCTGCGCTTTGCAAACCTTTTGTCTGGAACATATGTGCTCATAAATGGTGCCTGGCAACTCTTAAGTGTGTCACCCTACGGTTCGCGACTAATGCATACATGATTGAGACTCCTCTCGGATCAATAATCAGAAGCGGGACCTGGATATCCATACTGACTTCTGCACATTCAACGATGACTTCTGTGGTCGTGAAAACCTTTACCGCTAGCAATTTAATCCCTTTTTCTCATGATATAATACATGTCCGAGATTCGATCATCGGTATCCAAATGCCTAGTTTGATCTTGTTATCGACATGCACTCTTTTCTCGTTCCCGTGATATAACATTCTAGTGATCACATCATTTGCTTGCAAGCTATCTTAATGTGATATCACCGGGAGGGTCCAGAGTATATCTATCCGTCATCGGGATTGACAAATTCCACCCTTGATCCATGAGCCTCAACATAACACCTTTATAGCACTGAACCCACCTTTATAGTCACCCTGTTACGGTGTGACGTTTGATGTTATCAAGATACTCTTCCGGTGTTAGCAATTAACATGATCTCATGGTCTAAGGACTAAGACTACTTCGTATGATGTTATAGCAATATAAACATAATGTCTTGATCGTAATGCTATACTTCGGATGAATGTTCATCACATCATTTCACAAATGTTGTGACCTTGTTATTAACAACATCCAATGTCCATGATCAGGAAACCTTGATCATCCTGTTAATCTACAAGCTAGTCTATAAGAGAGGCATAACTAGGAACCCTTTTTGTTTATTAAACACACATGTATTGACATTTCCTATCAATAAAATTATAGCATGCAAAATAAACATCTATCATATACAAGGAATACATAATGACAACTTTATTATTGCCTCTCACGGCATATTTTCTTCAGTCTCCCACTTGCACTAGAGACAATAATCTAGTTTACATAGTGATAAATCTAACACCCATGGAGTTCTGGTGTTGATCATGTTTTTACCTAGGGAGAACTTTAGTCAACGGATCTGCTACATTCAGGTCCATGTGCACTTTACAAATTTTTATATCTTCATCCTTGACATGCTCGCGGATGGAGTGAAACCGGCGCTTAATATTCTTGGAATTTTTGTGCGACCTTGGTTCCTTGGCGTTGGCTATGGCTCCATTGTTGTCACAATAGATCACCATTGGGTCCAATGCACTAGGAACCACACCTAGTTCCGTTATGAACTCCTTCATCCAAACCGCTTCCTGCGCCGCTTCTGAAGCAGCAACATATTCTGCCTCCGTCATTGATCTAGCCACCATAGGTTGTTTGGAACTCCTCCAACTAACTGATGCTCCGTTCAAGAGAAATACGTATCCGTATTGAGATTTAGAGTCATACGGATCAGTGTCAAAGCTAGCATCGACATAACACTTAGCGACTAGCTCTTCTTCACCTCCGTATACAAGAAACATATCCCTAGTTCTTCTTAAGTACTTAAGGATATTCTTGACCGCTATCCAGTGTTCCGAACCTAGATCAGATTGGTACCTACTAGTCAAACTAATAGCATGTGCCACATCTGGTCTTGTACATAGCATGGCGTACATTATAAAGCCTATGGCTGAGGCATAGGGGATCTTATCCATTATCTCTCTTTCTTCCACCGTAGTCGGACTTTGAGTCTTACTCAATGTCTTGCCTTGCAACATAGGTAAGAACCCCTTCTTACTTTCATCCATATTAAACTTCTTTAATATCTTATCAAGGTATGTACTCTGCGATAGCCCAATTAGGCGTCTTGATCTATCTCTATAGATTTTAATGCCCAACATATATGAAGCTTCACCAAGGTCCTTCATCGAAAATTTGCTGTTTAGATAACTTTTAACACTGTTTAAAAGATCTATATCATTTCCAATCAATAATATGTCATCCACATATAATATTAGAAATGCCACATTGATCCCACTCACTTTCTTGTAAATACAAGCCTCTCCATAAGTTTGGACAAATCCAAACTCTTTGATCACCTCATCAAAGCGGAGATTCCAACTCTGGGATGCTTGCTTCAGTCCATAGATGGATCGCTGAAGTTTGCATACCTTATCAGCATCCTTAGGATCGACAAAACCCTTAGGTTGTATCATATACAACTCTTATTCAATATTACCATTGAGGAACGCAGTTTTGACATCCAACTGCCATATTTCATAATCGAAATATGCAGCAATTGCTAACATGATCCTAACCGACATAAGCATCGCTACGGGAGAGAATGTCTCATCATAGTCAACTCCTTGAATTTGTCGAAACCCTTTGCGACAAGTCGAGCCTTATAGATGGTCACATTACCATCAGCATCAGTTTTTCTTTTGAAAATCCATTTATTCTCAACGGCCTTTCGATCGTGAGGTAAGTCCACCAAGGTCCAAACCTGGTTTTTGTACATGGATTCCATCTTGAATTTCATGGATTCTAGCCATTTGTTGGAATCAGGGTTCATCATCGCTTCTTCATACGTCGCAGGGTCATCTATTTCATCAATCATGAAATTCATAACAGGATTGCCGTACAGTTCAGGAGCTGCACGTGTCCTGCTTGACCTGCGAGGTTCGGTAGTGTCCTCTTTTGGAGTTTCATGATCAATATCATTATCTTTCTCCTTATTAGGTGAAGTCAACTCTGAAACAACTTTCGGTGTTGCGCAACTCGCCATTTCATGAAGAGAAGGTTTAATAACCTCTTCGAGTTCTACCTTCCGACTACTCACACCTTTCGCGAGAAACTCCTTCTCAAGAAAGGATCCATTCTTGGAAATAAAGACCTTGCCCTCGGATCTGTGATAGAAGGTATACCCAATCGTTTCCTTAGGTTATTCTATGAAGACACATTTTTCTGCTTTGGGTTCAAGTTTATCCGGTTGAAGTTTCTTCACATAAACATCGCATCCCCAAACTTTAAGAAATGACAGCTTAGGTTTGTTTCCAAACCATAATTCATACGATGTCTTTTCAACGGATTTAGATGGTGCCCTATGTAAAGTGAATGCAACGGTTTCTAGTGCATAACCCCAAAATGGCAGTGGCAAGTCTGTCAGAGACATCATAGATCGAACCATATCCAATAAAGTACGATTACGACGTTCTGACACACCATTATGTTGTGGTGTTCCGGCAGGCGTGAGTTGTGAAACTATTCCACAGTCTTTCATATGTGTCCTAAACTCGTAACTAAGATACTCTCCTCCACGGTCGGACCGTAGAAATTTGATCTTTCTGTTACAATGATTTTCCACTTCATTCTGAAATTCCTTAAACTTTTTAAAGGTTTCAGACTTATGTTTCATCAAATAGATATACCCGCATCTACTCAAATCATCCGTGAAAGTAACAAAATAACGATATCCACCTCGCGCCGACACACTCATTGGTCCACACACATCAGTATGTATGATTTTCAATAAATCTGTCGCCCGTTCCATTGAACCGGAAAACGGCGTTCTAGTCATCTTGTCCATAAGGCATGGCTCACATGTATCAAATGATTCAAAATCAAGTGATTCCAAAAGTCCGTCAGAATGGAGTTTCTTCATGCGTTTAACGCCAATATGACCTAGACGGCAGTGCCAAATATATGAAGATATATCATTATCAAGCTTAATCCTTTTAGCATCAATATTATGAATATGCGTAATACTACTATCAAGATCCAATAGAAATAAACCATTCAACACAGGTGCATGACCATAAAAAATTGTTTTCAGACTTAAACGAATAACCACTTTGCATCAAACACGATCCGGATACAATGTTCATGCTTAGTGTAGGCACCAAATAACAATTATTCAGGTTTATAACTAATCCCGATGGCATATGGAGAGGCAGCGTTCCGACGGCGATCACATCAACTCTTGATCCATTGCCGACCCGCATCGTGACCTCATCCCTTGCTAGTTGTCGTTTGTTCCGCAGCCCCTGAACCGAGTTACATATATTAGCAACCGATCCCGTATCAAATACCCAGGTGCTACTGCGAGTACTAGTCAAGTACACATCAATAACATGTATATCACATATACCTTTGTTTGCCTTGCCGGCCTTCTTGTCCGCCAAATACTTGGGGTAGTTGCGCTTCCAATGGCCAGTCCCCTTGCAATAGTAGCACTTGGTATCAGACTTAGGGCCAGCTCGGAGTTTCTTTTCAGGCGCGGCAACAGATTTGCCGCCCTTCTTTCCCTTCTGCTTGCCTTTCTTGTCCTTCTTGAAACCGGTGGTCTTATTGATCATCAACACTTGATGTTGTTTCCTAATCTCCACTTTTGCAGTCTTAAGCATTAACAGAAGCTCGAGAAGAGACTTCTTCATGCCTGCATATTATAGTTCATCACGAAGCTCTTGTAGCTAGGTGGCAGAGATTGGAGAACATGATGTATGCCTAAGTCAATGGGAATCTTTATTCCCAAGGACACAAGCTTATCGGCGTACCAAGATATTTTGAGTATGTGCTCACTAACGGAGCTGTTCTCCTCCATCATGCAGCTAAAGAACTTTTCAGAAGCATTATAACTATCTACGGCAGCATGGGTATCGAAAATCATTTTCAATTCTCCCATGGTATCAAGGCATGTCATTTTTGAAACGCTTTCGAAGTTCTAGCTCTAGCCCATACAGTATGCCACAATGAACTAAGTTGTGGTCCTCCTGACGAGTTATATAGACGTTCTTTTCCTCGTCAGGGGCATCAGGAGCTGGTGGGGGTCCTAGCGGCGCCTCTAGCACATATTGCTTTTGTGCAGCAGTGAGGAGAATCCTCAAATTCATATCCCAGTTGGTGAAGTTGCTACCATTCGCAACAAGCTTCTCTTTCTTCATGAACACATTGAAATTAAAAGCAGGTGGTGCCATCTACAACAGAATTTGTAAAGTATATTTAGACTAGGTTTATGATAGATTGAGTTCAACTAATCCAAATTACTAATGAACTCCCACTCAAAAACGACATCCCTCGTGTCCTTTTGGTGATTACATGAACCAAATCCACTACACCAAGTCCGATCATCACGTGAGTCGGTGTAGCTTCAAAGGCGAGCATCTATATGGGCATCATATCAACTATATGACTCATGCTTAACCTTTCGGCCCGTGTTCCGAGGCCATGTCTGTACATGCTAGGCTCGCCAAGTAAGAACCTTAGTATTCGCCTGTGTAAAACTGTCTTACACCTGTTGTATGAAAGCGTAGAGTCGAAAACACCCGATCATCACGTGATGCCTCAAAACACGATCCATAAAACGGTGCATACTTAAGGAAGAACACATTTTTATCTTGATATCTAAATGAGGGATCATCTTATAATGCTACCAAAAACGCCAAACTAGCAATATAAGATGCTAACATCTAATGTGTGAAGTGAGATGATATGGTCCATGCATTTGATCTCTATCATTTGCATCGTGGTATGATCTCTATCATTCCTTTGTGTGTAAGGCCAAGGTCTATGGAACTTACACGTTAAGTGAGTTGTAAGAGTATCTATCATACATCTACTTACAACAATACCATATCAAGACACTAGCCCAGCAACGATCTAAACTAGACGCCTCTAATTTATCAATTGCAAGTTTTACGTGGCTTACGGCTTTCGGAGATAGAACCGGTCTTACCTACGAACATGAACCACAACGAGGATAACCAAGTTATTAGCAACTCGTTGTAAATCAGATATTGACTATAGTGAGAGAGACAGACACCCGCTATACACTTATACAAAACTAGTTACATGTCAGTCGTGGAACCGGTCTCATGTACGATGACATGTAAGGTTGGTCCAGGCCGCTTCATCCCACTATGCCACCAATATCCAAAATACATAGAAGATGCAATAACATGATCATCATCGCCCACATATAAATATATGTGTACTACCCGTGCAAAGCACCTACGCATAGATCAGGCTTTGATACCACTGTTGGGTCCGCAACATAGAAAACAAAAAATTTCCTACGATGAGAACTATACGCCAAGATCTATCTAATAGATACAGAGTAACGGGTGGACATACATCCATGGAGAACTTACCCTCGAAGACAACGAGTTTTGTTAACGAGTAGGAACTCGTGGTTGATGTAGTCGTACGCTTGCCGATCTCAAGTTCGTGTGGAAGTCCGAGCGCCGCAAATCAGCAGCGCATCCATCCTCGCACACACGTCCAAGACACCGGACAACTTCCACCTCCTCGCTCCAGCGAATCAGCGGAAGCAGCAACTCCTTCCAGACGCAAGGCCACCGGGAACATGTATCTCGCTAATCCGAGACCATGGGGAATATCTAGAGGGGAAGAGAGATCCTTCACGAGGAGGTGTAGTTTGTGAGAGGGGGGAGGGGGGCTTTATATAGGAGGAAGGGAGACCCCTCCCCTCTCATAGCCGGCGCATGAGGGGGGGAGACTCCTCCCCTCCTTCATTCATGTGGTGAACCTCCAATCACATAAACATGGCCTCCACCCAAAATCCCACTCACATGTATTTAATTTCCACCAAATTAAATGCAACTCTCAATTAATAAAACTCTTTTATTTATTTTATTCAGAATTTTGTTAATTACTTTAATTAACAAACATTCATAAAACCCCTTGCAACATTTCAATATCACATGCAGAACCACTTTCTGCAATTTTACCCGAAACAATTCCGGTTTCTATCGAAACAATTCATGTTTCTATCGAAATATTTCCTGCGCTTTGCAAACCTTTTGTCTGGAACATATGTGCTCCTAAATGGTGTCTGGCAACTCTTAAGTGTGTCACCCTATGGTTCGCGAATAATGCAGACATGATTGAGACTCCTCTCAGATCAATAATCAGAAGAGGGACCTGGAGATCCATACTGACTCCTGCACATTCAACGGTGACTTCTGTGATCGTGACAACCTTTAACGCTAGCAATTTAATCCCTTTGTCTCATGATATATTACATGTCCGAGATTCGATCATCGGTACCCAAATACCTAGTTTGATCTCGTTACCGACATGCACTCTTTTCTTGTTCCCGTGATATAATATTCTAGTGATCACATCACTTGCTTGCAAGCTATCTTAATGTGATATCACCGAGAGGGCCCAGAGTATATCTATCCGTCATCGGGATTGACAAATTCCACTCTTGATCCATGAGCCTCAACATAACACCTTCATAGCACTGAACCCACCTTTATAGTCACCCTATTACGGTGTAACGTTTGATGTTATCAAGATACTCTTCCGGTGTTAGCAATTAACATGATCTCATGGTCTAAGGACTAAGAATACTTCGTATGATGTTATAGCAATATAAACATAATGACTTGACCGTAATGCTATACTTCGGATGAATGTTTATCACATCATTTCACAAATGTTGTGACCTTGTTATTAACAACATCCAATGTCAATGATCAGGAAACCTTGATCATATTTTCAATCAACAAGCTAGTCTATAAGAGAAGCATAACTAGGAACCCTTTTTGTTTATTAAACACACATGTATTGACGTTTCCTATCAGTACAATTATAGCATGCAAAATAAACATCTATCATATACAAGGAATACATAATAACAATTTTATTATTGCCTCTTAGGGCATATTTCCTTCACCAATCACACCGGGCGCTTGTTCTTTGTATGCAGTCGGGAGGTTCCTAACAGTAGTGCCATTGTATGGGCTGATCCAGAGCACAAGTATCCGCACCTTCGACGGATGTTGCACTATATCTGGAATCGAGTTAAACATAAGAAAGTGCTACACGATTAATAGAAGGTGTTCCAGATTGAGGAAATTTACACTAGACCTCAACAAGAGGCGGCCAAGTTTCTCCGCGAGCAGAAGTAGGAATGCCATGAGCTCTCCTACGAGATGTTCGGTGTCATTACTAGAATGAGACAGATAGTTCAAACTGATAATATGGAGGACCCGCCGGATGATGACGCAAACTCTGTTACCTCCGCTGAGTCTATTGATGAGGATTAGTTTGAACATGGCTTTTATAATTGAGTAGTAATTCATATGTTATTTTTTGAATCTGTATTATACAATTATTATCTAAGTATAAATACTTTAATTCCTTTTTTTATTATTGTCTCCCTATCTTGTTTATGGGGCCAGAACGACCAAGCCCTCCAAGCTTTAGATCCCAATTCTATCCGAAAGAAAGTGTCCAGCTTTAGATCTCACTATCACTACCCACCTCTAGATCTTAGTTTCACCCATCACCTCTCCAGCGACCTTGATCGCGGCTGCGTGAACCTCTTCGGCGCCCGCGACCGCGGCTGCACGAACCGCTCCAGTGCTCTCGATCGCGGCTGCGCGAACTACTCTGGCGCCCTCCCTGGTACCTCCCGTTGATCTGAATGGTATCTGTATGTTCGGAATTTTTGTTCTAATTGTTCTGAGAGAATAAGGTAGAGTTATTGGACTTTCTAGGCTAGAAATGTCTAATGCAGAGAACAACCCTAACAAGGTAACTAGATATTGTCTAGCCGTTTCCTCTATCATGCGAGGTATAGTGGTGAGACTAGATCAATAACATGCATGTATGTATGTGTGAAATAACATAAGTTCATTTTAGGATCAGATGCTTGAGTTGTACATAAGTACAGCCTTTGCTATAGGTTTAGCAATGTTGTCTACATGACTAGATTAAGAAGAAGAAACCTGAGAAGGATAATCAAAAGATACAAGCCAACAATCCTTACTACATTTGCACCATGAACAAGACCAAATCTCAAAATAAAATATGGTAGCTTTCTTACCAAAATCATTAGTTGTTCTTTCATTCTATTAATGTTCGCACCTACCATAACCATAATTATTTCTTCCTTCATATGCAGTATTTTTCATGCCCTTTTGCCTCACATTCATGAAGATCACAGTGGCAATGAAACCATCGAAGAAGTTCATGTGAACCATGGAAATGACGGCCTATCATCTTGACTTCAATTAGGCAGACTATGTTGTTCAGAAGAAGCTGGAGGAAGAAGATATTTGTGCCTTCGAGTTTAAATCAAAGGAGAGATATTTGGTCATGACAGTGCATGACAGTGCATAAAATCTAAGTCAGTTGTTATGAAATAGTTAGTTAGTTTTTTAGAGATGTATGTGAACTAGATTGGGGTGACGAACTTGCATATGAACTATATATGTGTATCACTATCGTTTGATATGATTTTCTATTTATTATGAGTTTTCTGTGTTTTTATATGGATCTATACACAAAATATTCTAGATTAATTATCAATTTGATTATATTACTATGCACTAACGCATCTGCCGACATATACCAGACTAGGCAGTCTCTTTGTGTCGTCTCACAACTGCCACGACATGTACGTAGTGCCTCCCTACATGGGTCGCGACATAAATGTTTTGCTGCCGCAGAAGCGCTGGGTCGGCGGATCACGTTGTGCCGCGCTAAAAATTCCGCCACCGTTGCACAATTCCTGACGCAGTTATCCCTGGTGGCTTTTTTTGCCACGTCAACATGAGCGCGACGACTAAGGCTGTACTCCGGCGTCGATAAGCGTCAACACCTAAGCTCTTTGTTGTACCGACCAGCCTCCAGGCTTCCTCGCCACCGCCGCTATACACCAAGGCTGATGCCACCATAGCGGAGTCATCTACACGGAGATGTGCCCTCCATACCGAGCATATGTTGATGCCCCTGAGGTGAGATCCCACCCCTTTCCTACCACCTCTATATCACTTCTCTTTTTTCTCACATCTCTGTTTCCACTGGTTGAAGATGGCGAGCGGCGCCTACGTGATGATGCTGCGGCGGAGCATGATGGGTTCAGCGGTGCCGGCGCACAGGAGTCTTACAAGCGCCATAAGAAGCGACCTCCATGAGCAGGAAAATGCAAGATCGAGCACTGATGTAGTAGATAATGGATAGGATTTTTTTTATCTGAACTGTAATTCAAGCTAGGGTTCTTTCTCTGTTGCAAGCTGTGGTTATTTCTCTATTCAAAGAAAAATACTCATCTGTTCCTTCCATTCTTCTGAGAATTCCTTCCAGTTTCTCTTTGTTGGTTGCCGCTGCAAACCCTAGCTTATTAGCATGTGTTCCAGTGTGTAGAAGAAAGATATGTAGAATTAAAATCGCATAGCTAGAGAGTCATGTAGAAGTAGGATCATGTAGCTAGATTTGTGAACCATCAACCGTACCTAGGTTTCATAATAAATATTTTTGAAAGGCAATATGCCCACTGATATTTTGTTGCTTATTGCTTTTTTACTTAACTAACAGATGTGATATTTACATTTTTAAGCTAAACAGAGGAACGTGAGGATCTTGAACAATTTCGGGGGCTACTGTTGTCCATATATACCGGCAAACCCGGGTGGCCCATAGATGGCTATGGCCTAACCGGGTGGACCAGTTGCTGATAGACAAGATAAATGTACAGCTAGGATGAAGGAAGGCGGCGTGCCGCCACCTTAGATGGAAGCCGGCACCTTGGAGGATAAGACAATAAATTATGTATTAGTCTAGGACTCTGTAACCATATCCGGCTAGGACTCTCCATGTAATCCTTGGTCCTGGCGCCTTTATAAGACGGCCTACGGGAGCCTTTAGGGAACAAGTTACACAACCTAGAACAACAAGTGCATAGCACAACTCGCATAAAACGAACCCCACAATCCATGTAACATGGTGTATTTCCATTACAGTGATTTATAGCAGAAGTAGGATCTTGCCACCGTAGTGAGATCTGAACCTGGGTAAGCTGTGTCACGCCGTCCCGGACGCTCTCCGCATCACATCCCCGGTACTCTAAACTCTTTGTTAGGATACCCCTAAGACGTACGTGTCGACGATACCATGACAGTCCTGGCGGGGATCTCGACTGATCTAGGTCATCCTACTTGGTCTCTACGTACTGCATGGAATTAATGTCTTCGGTTTCCATTCAAGCTCTACGGGGAGCGACTCTGGCTAACGGTTTGGTACCCTTCGAACCAGGGCGACGGAGTAGGGTCCCTCTTCAACATTGGAGAAGCATCGTGATAGTGCTCGTACTATTTAGTGTAGACGCGGGCTAGAATCTCTTCGACTATGAGTTCCACTCAATATGCTTCAGTCACCTTTCGTGTGTGGCTTCAACTTGGTCGATGAGGACTTAGACAATCCAGTTGTGTGTGTGTCTTGTGTAAGTTCATCCCTCATCATCGTGTATCTTTAGTCGTTCTTGGCCTTATTAATTTAAAGTCGGGCACTTGTTTCCTTCAAACTAAAAAGATTTTTATGTTTCTTTCTGAGTTGGAGACTGATAATGTTTTAGAAAACAAAGTTCACGAACATTAATTAATCCAAGGGTCTTATTAATCGAGATCTAGGAGGATGTATCTTGCCACGTCGTTACTTGCACTTCATACATTGGTTGTTGTTATCCTAGTCATCAGAAACAGTTTTAAAATGGATCAGCAAGATACATAGTATAGGTTACCTATCAAGAAATAATATGCGTTCAAGATACCACCATCAGAGCTAGCACCATTATATGTTTCACTAGTATCAAGAGTCACCACGAATCTCCCTTGCTCCTTGTTACTTGTTTGTTAGTTCACTCAGAAACACCCAAATATGTGGTTGAAAGAGAAGTACATTGTAAGGTATAGAAGGGGAAAAGAACACACAACCACCAGTATAGCACAAAATGGAGGAGAAAGAGATACCAATACATTAACTCTGGTCTGTGAATAGGAGACATCAGGGAAAGGATAAATTGTGGTGATCATGGCTACGAAGATACTTCAGATCTTTTTCCAAGGAGGGAAGATAACATTTTTCAACCCCGTCCCACCGCTTATCCTTTGCTCTAGCCTATAATGAATCGCAACACTTGGCAAGGTCCCCGGCGAAGCTGTAGTTCTTCAAGATCTTGTCATGTGTTCTCGATAACGAAGGGTCGTTCCGGTGAGGACATGCATGTAGTGTAAAAGGACGCATGAGTGTGTCGCCTGTGTTGTGGCGAGTCCTTTTTTTGACAAAGGTAATAACGACACCAATTACACCCAACATTTGCATCAACATGATAACAATTGCTAATCAAGACATCAAGGACATACACAACCTAAATCATTTCAGAAATGAAAATAAAAATAAAACACCAATCAATTAATGCGGTAGAATATCAACCACCATCGTTGACAACACCTTGACCACAACAAAAGTTCCCCTAAAAGCATCGTCTTCTTCAAGGGACGACGAGTGAGAATCATAGTGGCAAAATCCAAGAAAGTCAGAATCATGGGATTTCACCCTCTATAGGAAGCCCGGGCAATCTCCGCGAAGTACATTCAACAAGGAAGTGATGCGTAAACACCACCATTGCAAGGGCGACATGTAAACACCACCATTTCCAGGTGCAACCACTAGAGGCCAGACTTGAGGACCTGGTACACTCAAAGAGCATCACCAAACCGTAGTCACCATGTGTGTGCTACCCCCATGCCGACCCAACCCGGCCACACCGCTAGCTTTGAATCTAGGACAACATATCACATGCATTGTCCTAAAGTGGTTGCCACTACATAAAAGTTAAAACATGACTGTGCATGCGGAGCACGAAGCATGGCTTGCCACCACCAGGTTAAGTCATGGATGCCACAAGAGCCCACACAAGGACAATCCAACAGCCCTGCATTGTCTCATCAGATCTTGATGGCCACTGGCTAGCACACAAACAACACTTCATGCTTTTTCAATGCAAAAAGAATACTGTAGAAATGCATTATAATACATGGTTTTCATGTCATACATCAATACCATTAATGATTTGATCATGTAGTGTAGTATATAGCGTGTTGCTTTCATCCATACAATTTATTGCACTTATCGCTTGCCAATTAAGCATTTTTTAATTGTGACGCTACACTTTAGATGGTTATAGATCACATTGTCCATTAGACCCTCGTAAATGAACAGACTACAATCGTTTGGGAGCATCTTAAAATATCTCGTTGTATGTAATAATATAATTATTAGAATCAGCATATTGGTTTTGTATCTATATTGGAGCCTAATTGTGCTTTGGAAACCAAGGCACATATATGAATTTAATCCAAGGATCTGATCGATCGAGATCCAGAAATATATAACTTAAATAACACATGGTTAGTCGCACTTCTATCGCACACATTGCTTGGGTTGCCCTTTTTCATCAGAAGCGCTTCTAAAACTTATAAACATGGTGTAATGTTACCTACCGAGCAATAACACGAGGGGATACTATGATCAGATCACCTTGCACCACCAATATATATTTGACTAGTAAAGTAGTATCTAGAGCCACCACCGTTTTCTCTCTGCTGCCTGGTGTTACTCTAGTTAGTTTACCAACTCCTTGAAGCAACACGCAACACGTGCTAATCGGGGAGGAGAGAGAGTAAGGTGTAGTAGGGGAAGGAATAACACCCCAGCACGAACACAACAACAGAAAAAATGAAGAAGAAAGAGGTGGTGAAGTATGGTAATCATCTTCTCTAGGAATAGTAGCCGTCAGGAAAGAAATAACCGTTCGTGGATGGAGCTAGGCAGCAATGACGGTCCTCGGTTTTGCAATTAGAATTGTTGTCATGGGTTATTCGGAGGATCTCTGGGCTGCGTTACCGATTTCGTCAGCTTGGCATTGAGTTGACGTTGGACTTGTATTTGTCTGTACTCTTGCCGAGACTCACTGAGATTGGACAGCCGAGACGCAGTGGCACGCAGAGCAGCGATGCGTGGTCATTAACGATTTTCTACGGATCAAAAGCAGTGTCGATTTGCTTGCAACGAGTTCCTTTGTAGCCTGGAGACTACTTTTGCACATTAAGGCGAGATTTGATCGATGGAATAACGGGACGGTGCTGCATGCGATCAACAACCTTCGTCGCGTTTTCCTTCCTACTATCTCTATGCAAAACACGATACCATGCAGCTCGGAGTTGGCTAACAGGCATATTAAAGTCAATCCTGAATGCCATGTTCATGGTGTAATGCCCAAAGATGTTAAGCGTGTGTTGCTTCTGCTCTCGGGTGAAGCTGGTTGGGAAAGAGCTGAGATTCTGACTTGAAGGTGCATGAGGAGTGCCAGATTGATACGGCCGGCCAAGCTGTTTTTGAGTCCTTGTTATGCTTTGAAAAAGTGGCACCATCGCTTCTCCGTACAAGGTGAATACTAGGTTCAATCACCGGGTAGATCGGCAATGGAGACCACAACATTTTAGAGCTTCTTATTTGGCAAGACCTAAGATATGGTATGAAGAATGCTCAAAATCCCTTTTGGTCTCTGACCGTGACCATGATAGCTAATGAATAAAGAGGTGTTAAGTTTTCAAAAAAGTTAGGTCAGGCTCTTATATATTTCACACATCTTGATTGCTCCATATTGTGAAATTAATTTGACCTCAAACGCCTGGACAGTCAAATGCGTGAGGCAAAAACTGATTGCAATCAACGAAAGATAGGTTTCTCGGTATATAGCGAAGCTAGCTGCCTAGCTTGATCTATCAATTCCCTCAAAAAATAAGAATCTTGATCTATCAATTGAAGCTGCCTAACAAGAAAATGATTTGGAGCTACAAAAACATCTAAAGCAAGTTTTTGCAAAACAAATATAAAGCAAGTAATAAAACAATTTGATCACATGTCAAACTCAAATTCAGTGCTAGTTTCTTCTTATTTATCACCGCATCGTGTTCCAACAGCCATGGCAAGCAAAGGTGTAGTTTGTTGTGTTGTACACATGTGAAAAGGATCAAGAATTTGATGCTATATCTTGGCCCAAACTATGAACACGGTAAGAGGAGGAAGAAGGGGAGGCAGAACACACTCAAGACATTTGGTGCTTGTTCTCCACATCTTTCTCATTCACAATCAGCCCTATATATAGGTGCTGAGAGGAGAAACTACAAGTTACCTAATACATGCTAAGTGTTAGGGTAATAGATAGTTGTATTACCAGAGGGCCAAAGGCCAGAATATATAGTACAAGTATAGGTGCAAATATACAGAAAGCCCCCTAACATATGGGGAAACTACATTATACAAATATATACTCTAACACCCCCCCCCCCCCCCAAACTCATGGTGGATCCACAACACTGAGTTTGGAGAGTAAGAAACCATGCTGTGCGCGGGTTTGTGCCTTTGTAAAGAAATCTGCCAACTGCAAGTCTGAAGGCACATAATGAAGCGCAACAACCTGATCCTGCACCTGAGCACGTGTATAAAAAGCATCAACACCAATATGCTTGGTCAGCTCATGCTTAACCGGATCACGTGCAATACTGATAGCACCTGTACTGTCTGACAAAAGTGGAGTGGGTGTCGTAACAGAGACCCCAAAATCTGCAAGCAATCACCGTAACCAGGTCACCTCAGCAGTCACCAAAGCCATAGCCCGCAACTCAGCCTCAACACTCGAACGGGAAACCGCTACCTGTTTCTACATCTTCCAAGCAACAAGCGAACCATCAAGAAACACACAGTAAGCAGAAAGTGAACGACGATCCGTAGGATCATTCGCCCACGTAGCATCAAGTAGCACTGGAGCTGGAGAGAGATAGAACGAGGGAAGAAAAGGCGACGGGTAATCGTGCCACGAAGATAACGAAGAACACGGAGGAGATGACTGTAGTGAACAGTGGTAGAAGCTGAGACAAACTGACTCAGAATATGAACAGGATAAGAGATATCAGGACGAGTGATAGCAAGATAAACAAGACTCCCAACAAGATGGTGAGAACGAGTGGGATCGGGAAGAGGATCACCATCAGTAGGACGAAGCTTAACATTAAGCTCCATAGGAGTCTCAACGGTGCGCTCATCCATAACAGCAGCGCGAGCAAGAAGTTCATGAATATACTTTTCCTGAGAGATAGAAAAGCCATCAGAAGTGGAGGAAACCTCAATCCCAAGAAAGTAGCGAAGAGGACCAAGATCAGTCATAAGAAACTGATCACGGAGACGAGCCTTGACAAAGGCAATATACTCAGGATCATCACCAGTAATGATCATATCATCAACATAGAGAAGGAGAAGAGTGCGTCCTCGAGGAGAAGTGTGAACAAAAAGCGCTGGATCATGAAGACTAGGAGAGAAACCAGCAGCAGTCACCACAGAGGCAAAACGCTCAAACCAGGCACGAGGGGCCTGTTTCAGGCCATAAAGGGAACGTCGAAGACGACAAACCATCCCATCGGGAATAGAATACCCATGAGGAGGCTGCATATAAACCTCCTCACTCAACTCGCCATTAAGCAAAGCGTTCTGAACATCAAGCTAGGACACAGACCATCGTCGAACAGAAGCAACAGCAAGAAGAGTACGCACAGTGGTCATATGGGCCACAGGGGCAAAAGTCTCATCATAGTCACGGCCGTGCTCCAGCTGAAAGCCACGAGCCACAAGACGCGCTTTATAGCGCTCAAGAGATCCATCAGAGCGGGTCTTAATTTTATAGACCCACTTACACGTGATAGGACGAACACCAGAAGGGGGAGAAACAAGATCCCAGGTGCCAGTGCGCTCAAGCGCAGCGATCTCCTCAGCCGCGGCAAGCTGCCATTCAGGATGACACGCGGCATCCCGATAAGAAGTCAGCTCGGAGACGACAGAGAGACCATACTGACTAGGAGAGTAACGGTCTGGAGCACGACGTTGACGAACAGGTCGTGAAGAGGGAAGCTCATCCGCAGAAGACGACTCATCAGAAGAGGAGGAAGAAGGAACAGCGGAGGAAGGGTCCAAAGCCGGAGAACGGGGAGAACTAGGGGAACTAGACGGAGGAGAGGATGGCGCCGAAAACAAAGGAGGCGCATCAGAAGGAGAAGGTGGAGGAGTAGAGACAGCGGGAGGTGTATCAGGAAAAAGAAGAAAAGTGAGATCATCAGCCGGGTAAGTACTAGAGGTGGGGCAAGGATAGAAAGGACGCGTCTCATCAAACGTGACATCACGAGAGATGCGCATCCGATGACCAACGGGGTCCCAACAGCGATAGCCCTTATGCTCATCACTATAGCCGAGAAAAACACACTCAACAGACTGAACGGTCAGTTTGGTGCGTTCGCGAGGAGGGAGAAGGACATAGCAAACGCAACCAAATAAACGAAGAGTCGAGTAGTCTTGACAGGTACCAGAGAGACGCTCGAGAGGAATGCCACCCTGAAGAGCAGCAGAAGGCTGGATGTTAATGAGGTAAGTCGACGTAGCAACAGCCTCAGCCCAGAAATGCGGCGGAAGAGAGGAAGCAATCATCATAGCACGGGTAATGATGATGCTTATGCTCGGCGACACCATTTTGAGCATGGGCGCCGGGACACGAGAACTGAGCAAGGGTGCCCTGCTCAGCGAGGACGCCCCGCAGGTGCTGGGAGATATACTCTCCTGCAGAATTAGAACGAAACACACGAATAGGAGTGGAATACTGAGTATGGACCATGGCCACAAAACGCTGATAAATAGGAAGCACCTCACTGCGAGAGCGCATAAAAAACAACCAGGTGTACCGTGAAAAATCATCAATGAACAAAATATAGTATCGATGGCCCCCTTTTGAAGCAAAGGGAGCTGGACCCCAAACATCTGAATGAACTAAATCAAAAGGTCGCTGAGATACAGACACACTAGTAGGATAGGGAAGCTGAATCTGTTTGCCTAACCTACAACCCTGACACGAATGTAAAGACACATCTCCTGAGACAGACCCCAGAAGACCACGACGAACTAATGACGATAAACAGGAGCCACAAAGATGGCCCAGCCGATGATGCCACTGCTGAAACGAGCTGGTGACAGAAGAAGCAACCGCAGGAGAACTGGCAGAGGAAGTGTCAGCGGAAGGAACGTGAAGCCAGTCTAACTCCCATAGCCCCGGAGACTCAATGCTGCGAGGACCAGCTCCAACCAGAGCCTGTGTACGATGGTCTTGAACAGCACAAGAATCAGCGTCAAGAATGACACGACAACCAGAATCAGTGAGCTGACTAGCAGAGAAAAGGTTCATCTTAAGACTGGGAACATGAGAAACATCAGGAACAGAGAAAGAGGAAGTAGAGAGGGTGCCTCGACTAGAAACAGGAAGAGAGGTACTGACATGGGTATACCCTACAGGTACTCGAGCTTGGTATATACGGCCCAAATACATACAGGCCCACGGTGTCGCCAAGGCCCAAAGCAAGGGACTCGAGTGGCCTACGGACTCTCGATTGCTTGAAGAACAAGAAGAAGTTAAAGATAGAAAGTTTGAAGGGAAAACCCTAACTTGTAACCGACTCGACCTGCTACCCGAGACCTAGCCTATCTATATAAGGGCTAGGAGGGGGTGACGAGGAGGACACACGCAACCCTAGTTTCCACAAACCCTCGCCAGATTGCATCTACGCACCGTTGTAACTTTAGACTCCCTCAATAATTCTACGAGCAGACAAGCAGGAGTAGGGTCCTCTACGAGGCCTGAACCTGGGTAAACCTTGCGTCCATGTGTGCTTGTTTGCTAGCCGTACCGAGATCTCCAGCGCTCCTCTCCTTCTCCGAAACCCAAGTCCATAACAATGGGCATTGACGAGTTAAACCCTCGTCAATTGGCGCCGTCTGTGGGAACTGTGAGTGTTGATGTTGCGATCTCGACGGCCCCATCATCAGGGATCTACGATTCGTCGACTCCAATATACTTGATCAATATCTACTTCAATCTCGCACAAGATCAGAAGAAATCTACGATACGTGCTCGAGGATTCAACATCATCTAGCTGATACGATCTACAGGATCAAGAATTTCTAGATATTCAGCAGCGGCCGGAAAGATTCATCATGAGCAAGCCGGCAGATTCAGCGACTCACTAGCTAGACACGCGAGGATCTACTGCAATTTGTTCGTCGCATGCGATGACAGCGCGATTGATAAAATACTCATGGCGTATTCGCGTCAGTACTAATCCGTGTGACAAAGTTGAGACAATCGGTTTGCATGGCCTCTTGGGACAGTACGACATGGCCAATCCTGTTCCGTACGCGTGTACCAGTCTAGGCCGAATCGATCGAGCCTTGGAGTTGCCGTATATGCATGCGCAACAAAGCTTCAGAGAAGAGAAAAAAAGATTGATCAACAGGCTCGTACCTGCGTGTGCAGTACTGCGCGTGTGCACTGTGATTCTACGCATACAGATGTGCAAATTGCCAACCGGCTTCACATGATGTTTGGATCAAAAGTTACTCAAAATTAGCTAGTTTTCTATACGTTTTCACCTTGCTTGTCATCGCTGCCAGGAATCACTTCGATAACCGGGGTTGTCGATGCCTGAGGCGGCCGTGCACGAAGCAGTACATCTGACTCTGCTCTCAGCCGAGAATCCACCGTGTCGATTCCCTCCATGAAAAAATACGAAGAATCCCGCATCGATCCTGACCTGCGGTGGTCTTCAGCTCAGGCGACTCGAGGGTTGCTTCGACTCCGATGACCCAGAGGCTCCCTCGATTCCGGCGCCCTGCCGCGGTCTTCGACTCCAGTGATTTGGGTGCTCCTTCGCTACTGCCAACATGCTGTGGTCTTCGACTGCCGTGACTTGCTATAATCTTTGGCTTCAGCGATCACAGGCCCACCGGTTGCATCAGCTCCCACGACCATAACTCGTTGGTCACAACGACTCCATATCGACTTCGTCCAATGCGCGACTCCGTCGACCTCGAATCTACACTCGGGGGCTCTTTTGACTCCGACGATCTGCAACAGTCTTCGAGTGTGGATACCTGCTACAATCTTCGGTTGCGGCACCTCGCTACCGTAATCGGCTTCGGCGACCCGCTGCCGCGTTGACTCCGGTCCGCCACATCAGATATTGAACGTCGTCTCGACTCCATCAACCACCTCGATGCTACGCTTGAGGGCTCTTTCGACTCCATCGACTCGCTGCGGTTTTCGACTTCCACGACTCGTCAGTCGCATCGGCTCCAGCAACCCGCCGCTATCTTCGGCCCCAGCGATTCAGGCGCTCGGGGGCTCCCTCCGCTTCGGCGACCTACCGCGTCCTTCGACTCCAGCGACCTGCTGCGGTCTTCGGATCTAGTGACTCGGGGGATCCTTCGACTCCGCCATACGACCTGCTTTGGTCCTCGACTCGTGGGATCCCTCATCATTGGCGGCCCAGCGACGAGCTGCGACCTTTGACTCCGGCGAGATGTTGCCTCCTTCGGCAACGGCAACCCATTACAACCTTCGACTCCACCGACTTACTGAGTCTTCGACTCCATCACGCGACTCACTGCGGTCTTCAGCTGCGGTCTTCGGGTGAGGTGACCCGATACGGTCTTCGACTGTTGTGGCCTGTTACAGTCTTCATATACGGCAATTCGTCATCACCACGCGACTTCGATCCGCCGCGTCGACTACGTCCGCCGCGTGACTCGCTGCCACTCAACTCTAGTCTTCGACTCTAGTGATTCGCTACGATATTCGACTCGGGGGCTAGGGGGCTCCCTCCGCTTCGGCGACCTGCCGCGATCTTCAGCCTCAATGACCGGCTGCGGTATTCATATCGGGTGACTCGGGGGCTCCCTCGACTCCCGCGGCAGCGAGCCGCTACAATCTTCGACTCCAGCACGTGACCTGATGCAGTCTTCGGCTGCGATAACGCGTTATGGTCTTTGACTTCGCCGACCTGATGTGTCTTCGACTCCTTCACGCGACCCGCTGCCGCATCGACTATGTCCGTGATTGCATCGACTTCATCCACAACGACTACCAATAAAGCTAAGTTACCCTCTATTAGAGATGCTTTCTTTCTTACTTTAATCTCACTCGAAACACTCGGGGACTACGCCCTCTTCGAGTAACCTAATGTTCCATTCACTCCACGCACTCAAGCACCACATACGCGATAGCCCGAGTAGCTGATTCTGCCTGATCGTCAAATCCTTGAACTCTGAGTACCTCAGCAAGGTACTGATACTAAGGGTAATCAGGCTAACGAAAAGGCCTAGCATATCGTACAAAAGTATCGACTCGATTGGCACCAGAATTTTAGTTTACAAGCCAATAGGCAAATATTCTCTACAAGATACAAGTACTTCACAATTCTTCATGTTTTATGCAGCTTACAAGGATGTCAACTGCGTCGAGATATTCTATCGGGTCCTCTAACAGGAGTCGAAAAATCAACTGGCTACGCCATAAACTCAAGACCCGAGTCGAGTCCCTCCTCGGATGGTTGCATCGCTGGATGCTACAAAAGACGTGACCATCACCGTGCACCCTATGATTTTTTATTTTCTTATTGCAGGGATACAGGCAATCACAATCAAACCCAACCACTCGAAGCACGGTTCGACTATGGACATGGGTTACTCCCATAGAGAGCGCCGGAAACAATTTCGACTGAAACAAGCAAGCAAAAGACGACATCAGTCGCAAAAGTGTTTTAGTCCCTATTTGAGTCTTCGACTGAAACAAACAAGCAAAGACGACAGCAGTCGTGAAAGTTCTTTAGTCTCTGCCTGAGTCTTCGACTCAACCAGGCACTCGGGGGCTACTCCCATAGGGAGTGCTGGTCGCGCACCCTATGATTATTTATACAAAAAACTGTGTGTTGATAACATCCACACTCGAAACTCATGGCGACACCGCCTCATAATTTCCCCCTACAAAGAGACTGCGTCTCCTGGGTCACCCGAATCGTCTCCGCGATGATAAAATTCGGATGCCGCGCCTACGGCGTGAAGGTAAGACCTGAATAAGGCCTGGCAACGCATTTAACTGCGCACTACAAGAAACATATCCGTGCCTACAGGCACGATGAACATGCCTTGACGGACGCGTCAAGTGCTCACACCCATATAACTGGAATTCGACTCCTGTAAGACCTACGCGGCCTGAGTCGAATTACGCCAGCACTTTTCCGGATTCGAGTCTGGGGACTCGAGTCTGAGTAGATTGCGTTGTTTCACCCTAAGGTGGTTAACTGATACCGACACTTCGGCTATATCAGGCACGTATATCAACAATCCCTATGACATAAATAAAAGCAGTCGAAAATGTACTCATTCAGGCACTCGAAGACTTCAAAAGTCCCCAGTCAAATCTGCGATTCCACTGGACACTCAGGGGCTACTGACATGGGTATACCCTACAGGTACTCGAGCTTGGTATATACGGTCCAAATACATACAGGCCCACGGTATCGCCAAGGCCCAAAGCAAGGGACTCGAGTGGCCTACGGACTCTCGATTGCTTGAAGAACAAGAAGAAGTTAAAGATAGAAAGTTTGAAGGGAAAACCCTAACTTGTAACCGACTCGACCTGCTACCCGAGACCTAGCCTATCTATATAAGGGCTAGGAGGGGGCGGCGAGGAGGACACACGCAATCCTAGTTTCCACAAACCCTCGCTAGATTGCATCTGCGCACCGTTGTAACTTTCGACTCCCTCAATAATTCCACGAGCAGACAAGCAGGAGTAGGGTCCTCTACGAGGTCTGAACCTGGGTAAACCTTGCGTCCATGTGTGCTTGTTTGCTGGCCGTACCAAGATCTCCAGCGCTCCTCTCCTTCTCCGAAACCCAAGTCCATAACAATGGGCATTGACGAGTTAAACCCTCGTCAGGTACCATCAGCCGTGGTAATACGGACAGGAGAAATAAGAGAGCGAAGAGCAGAAAGAATAGAAGACGCAGAAGTCATATGAAAAGAAGCTCCAGAATCCAGATACCACGGGGATGATGTACCTGACTGTGTAGAAGGTGGTGGTCGTGCGGTGCCAGAAGAGCTAGGAGCAGAACCAGCAGTACCCGTCGAGGAAGAGCCTGTAGCAGCGAGCAGACTACGAAGACCACGGATAATATCCCGATCATAATCATCCCGAGCAGTATCATCAGCACTCTGGGCTGCATCCTTGACCGGCTGGGTGGCATCGGAGGCAAGGGCAACGAGCGTCGGTGCAATAGGCGGCGTAGGCGCAACGGGGCACGGTGGACAGGAGACCTCACCGGAAAGCACACCCCAAAGGCGAAGACCGCGCATATGGACGCGCATGAAGGCATCGAAATCAGGATAATTCGCGCCATCAAAAATCATCGGGCAGCGAGGAATCGCAACATAGCCCAACGAGGAAGACATAGCTCTGTCGATTTTTTTTCTCAGAACCGATCTAGATCGGACGAAAACTGGGCGGTCGGGCGCGGCAGCGGAGAGCTGGTGCGAGCGGCGGCCGGGGACGGGCGACCGGAGGAGACGGCGAAGGAGGCGGAGTCGGCGGCAGTGGGCGGCCGGGGCGAGCAGCAGCGGCGGCCGGAGACGGAGGCGGTGGCGGCGGCCGGGCGTGGCGGCGGGATGCCGGGGCGAGCGGCGGCTGCGAGGGAGAAAAAAGCCTTACGGCTCTGATACCATGTTAGGGTAATAGATAGTTGTATTACCAGAGGGCCAAAGGCCAGAATATATAGTACAAGTACAGGTGCAAATATACAGAAAGCCCCCTAACATATAGGAAAACTACAATATACAAATATATACTCTAACACTAAGCAACTACATGTATGTACACGGTATGGTGGACTTGACCCTAGTCAAGTCTCCTCTAGTGGACTTGACCCAAAGTCGGTCAAGTCGTGTGCTTCCTAGAAATTACTTAGCAAGCAACGTGAAACTTCCTAGAAACTACAAGCCTACTCCAACAATCACTCCCTAGGCTTGAGTTTCGGTGACACCTCAACCATGCCGATGCTTGTGCGTAGCTCGGCCAGTCTCGAGTGAAGCGATCGTGGAAGACAGGATTCTTAGCGAGCGAGATGGCCGACTTGTTGTCCACCTTGAGCACGACCTGCTCTGCTTCAGTGTTGCTGAACTCGCCCAGCGACTGAGCAAGCCAGATCCCCTGGCAAGCAGCCGTGGTAGCATCCACGTAATCTGACTCGCAGCTCGAGATAGCCACGATCTTCTTCTTCTGGGAACGCCAAGTGACTGGGCTACTCCCCAGAAAGAATAGCGTGCCGGATGTGCTCTTGCGTGATTCGACGTCCCCACCCAAGTCGCTATCGCTATAGCCGACTAGGCGTGGTGCTCCTGTGCTTCTTCCGTACCTACATCTGAGTCACACGGACCCGGCGATGTAGCGAAGGATGCGCTTGACGGTGGCAAGGTGCTCCTCCGCCGGGGTCTCCATGAAGTGAGACACGAATCTGATAGCGAAAGTCAAATCCGCTCGCGTGTTGACCAAGTATCGGAGGCTCCGAACAATGCTCCGGTACTCAGTCGCATTTGTTACGGGCGTCGTGCTGCACTTGAACAGCTTGAAGCGTGGCTCCATGGGCACGTGGCAGGGGTTGGATCCGGCCATCCCTGCTTTCTCCAGCAGCTTTTGGGCATAGGCCGACTGTGAGATGACGATCCCGCTTGGCCCTTGTCGTACCTCGATTTCGAGGTAGTAGCTCAGCAGCCCGAGGTCAGACATTTGGACTATGCTCTGCATCTCCAGCTTGAACTTGTCGATGTCGCTGGAGTTGGAGCCAGTGATCACCAAGTCGTCGACATAGACTCCAACGATGAGTCGAGTTGGTGTTGTGCCTCGCGAGTACATGCCGTGCTCCGACTCGCATTATGCGAAGCCGAGCTTGACGAGGCACCCGTCGAGCTTGGTGTTACATGTCCTTAGTGCCTGCTTGAGGCCGTATAGCGCCTTGTTGAGTCGGAGCACCAGGTGCTTGTTCCCTGCTGCAACGAAGCCCGGTGGCTGTTGCACATATACCTCCTCTTCCAACTCGCCGTTGAGGAAGGCCGACTTGACGTCCATGTGGTGGACGACCCACCCCACACTTGCAGCAAGGGCCAGCAGGAGTCGAATTGACTTGAGTTGGGCCATAGGAGCGAAGACCTCGTCATAGTCGATCCCGTGCTATTGTACGTAGCCCTTCGCCACGATGCAAGCCTTATTCTTAAGGACCACACCTTGCGCATCCTTCTTCACCTTGTACACCCACTTCAGGCCGATCCCACGGCGACCTGGTGGTAAAGTGGTGAGTCGCCAGGTCGAGTTCTCCTCGATGGCCCTCATCTCTTCCTCCATCGCACACCTCCAGCTGGCGTCTGACTTGGCCTCACTGAACGAGTCGGGCTCCTCAGTGGCAACGAAGTAGAGCTTCTCTTATGGCTCCGTAGTCGGTCTTGCGTTGAGTATGTTTTGCAGCGTGCGGAACCGGTACTCGAGGTTGGGGTCATCCTTTGTGTCGAGCGTGCTTGCATACCTCGAAGGTGGCGAGACAAACTCGACTCTAGTGACAGCTGGAGTCGGTGACTCCACTACCGAGCTCCCTGGTGTTGATGGCGAGCCGGCTGGGGAAGTTCAACTCCCCGCTGGTGGACTCGGTGAGGGCGGCGAGTCGGAACCAAGATCCGCACTCCCGTCACTTGGAGTCGGCAGTGGTGCGAGTACCATGTGCTAGACCATGAACGTGTCGGCTCCGAAGGTGTTCACCAGAGTCTCTAGGGAGTTCCAATCCCAGTGCGCGCTCTCGTCGAACACAGCGTCATGGGTGATGGTGACTCGGCCTGTAGTCCGGTCGGCTCGATAACCCTTCGTGCTGGCTTCGTAGCCCACGAAGATCATTGGCCTGCTGCGATCGTCAAGCTTCTTCAGCCCGGGTCGCATCTCTCTGATGTGCACCACACAATCGAATGTGCGCAGGTAGTGCACATATGGCTTGTGGCCATGCCAGGTCTCGAATGGCGTTTTGCCATCCACGCTCTTGGTCGGTGACCTGTTCAAGATGAACACTAACATCGACACTGCCACACCCAAGAACTCATCAGGGACTTTCTTGGCCTTCAAGAGACTGCAGGCCATGCCCACAATTGTCTGGTTGCAGCGCTCGACGACGCTGTTCTGCTATGGGGAGTAGGAAGCCGTCAGGTGACGCTCCACTTCGAGGTCTGTGCAGTACAGGTGAACTCGCCTCCACGATTCGTCCTTAGCGTCCACAGCTTGTTGCCGGACTCCAACTCGAGTCCTGCCTGGAGTCGGATGATGGCGGTTACGGCCTCATCCTTCGTCGAGAGAAGGGCGAGCCACATGTACCACGTCAGGTCGTCAACTAGGAGGAGGAATCACCTCTGCCCGCTTGGTGTAGCCGGCATGATCGGCCCGCAGAGGTCGCCATGGACCAGCTCGAGTCGCTCCTTTGCCTGGTACTTCCCCTGCTGCATGAACGAGGCTCACCATTGCTTCCCTGCAAGACAGGCATCGCAGAGCTGGTTCACGTGGTCCATGAGGGGATGCCCACGCACCATGTCGCCTTTCGCCAGTTGGCGCAAGCTGTCGAAGTTGAGGTGCCCAAACCGTGCATGCAAGTCCATGCTGAGTCGACACCTGTGTGTATCGCCAGACACACTGGCTAGGCGACTCGCGTTGTCATCTAGTACAGCCGGTTGGCTTCGTGCCTAACCTTCATCAGCAGCTTTTTTTTGCTAGTCTCGCACTCGGAGGAGCCCGTCCTCGATCAGCACCTGGCAACCGTTCTTGTCGAACTGGCCCAGACCGATGATGTGCGTGTTCAACCGGGGTATGTAGTACACCCCGGTGATGGCCCGGTGCTCGCCTAACTTGCAGATGAATAACACCGTCCCTTGCCCGCAGATGTCCACCGTGGAGCCATCTCCGAATTTGACGGAGCCAGTGATGGTGGTGTCGAGCTCTGCGAATGTGGCGCGGTCACTAGTCATGTGATTGGTCGCACCCGAGTCGAGGTACTAGACGCCCTCTTTGGCTTCCCCCTCTTGCACCAGGTTGACCTACACCCTCTCCTCTAGCAAAAGGAGAGTTGACTTCGAGACGTCCGACTCGCCCACCTGTTGTCTAGGTGTGAGTGCCTCTCGAGTCTCTGCCGCCAACTACGAGGGTTGCTGCGCTAGTGTCGCCTTCGGCTCCAGGAGTCGAGGAGACTCTGACTCCTCCCGAGTCGACAGATCCCACTGGGTGACCTAGTGAATCCGAGAGTGCTCCGTTGGAGGGGTCGACTCCACCTCCGACTCTACCACCAGTCGAGTCGCTGACTCTGCCACTGGTCGAGACATGGGTGTCACCTCATGTGTGCCCGACTCTCCTTTGGAGCGAGTCGACACTTGGAGCTGCGGTGCGGACACCATAGTGTAGGCATGCATCATGAGCAGCGCCTCATCGTTGCGGCTCCGCCGCACACTAGGTGAGCCTCCTCGCGCTTATTCTTGCGGCAATCCCGCGCCCAGTAGAGACACGTGTCGCGGTCGTCGGTGCGTCTCTGCGCACTGGCTCTGCCCTTGCCACGCCCGTGGCCACGAGGCTTGCCGCCTCCGCTGCGTCCGGTTTGGGTGAACGATGCTCCTTCTCACAGCTTCATCCGCGCGAACCACTCCTCTTCAGAGAGGAGTAGCTTGCCAGCATGCTTGGCCTCCGTCTCCTCCTGCTCGTAGGGCTCCTCAGCCGCCTTGAGCCGGCCGATAAGCTCCTCTATGGAGATGGTGTCGAGGTCGAGCAAGGTCTCGATGGAACATGCCATCTGCGAGAACTTCAAGGGGACGATGGAGAGGAACTTACAAACGATGTCTAGCTTGCTAATCTTCACGCCAAGCACCCCAAGATGCGAGACGAGGGACAACAGGCGCATGCCAAAGTCACCGATGTCCTCACCATTGTTGAACTTGATGGCCTCGAGCTGCTTCTTCAGCGTCGTCGCCTTTGCCTCATGCACCCGGGTCACCCCGAGCCGCATCGTCTTCACCGCCTCCCATACCTCCTTCGTCGCCGCCTTGACTGTGAGGGTGGAGACCATCTCCAGCGGGACAGACCATAGCAGATACTCCATAGCCGTGCGGTCCGTCTCGCGCTTCGGCGTCCCGTCGGTGACGGCGACCCAGAGTTGACGCGCCTCCAGTATGACCTTCACGAGGAGTGCCCAGCTAGCGTAGTTCGTCTGATCTAGCATCTTCCACGAACTACCACTCTCACGGACTACCCGCTGAAAGATCTGTGGGCTCCCGATATCCTTCTTCTCTTGTGCTGTGGCGGTGGTGGCATCAGCCAATGCCTTGGTGTTGTCGCCCATCGCCACTGCTCTCTCTCAAACTCAGGATATGATACTAATTGTTGGCCCAAACTATGAACACGGTAAGAGGAGGAAGAAGGGGAGGCAGAACACACTCAAGACATTTGGTGCTTGTTCTCCACATCTTTCTCATTCACAATCAGCCCTATATATAGGTGCTGGAAGGGGAAACTACAAGTAAGTTACCTAATACATGCTAAGCAACTACATGTATGTACACGGTATGGTGGACTTGACCCTAGTCAAGTCTCCTCTAGTGGACTTGACCCAAAGTCAGTCAAGTTGTGTGCTTCCTAGAAATTACCTAGCAAGCAACGTGAAACTTTCTAGAAACTACAAGCCTATTCCAACACTATAGCGTAGTTGTTCCTTTGATATAATGGAGGGTTTTTTTTGGCAAAAAAGGAGGTATTTTTTTCAGAACTAAGGAGAAGAGCTGAGCCACACTACAAAAAGAAAACAAACACCAGTTTTTTAGAGCTACTCATCTACTCTTCATGAATCTGGTTGGGTCGAACATTTCATTACACGCTTTCCCCATTCCAAGCTCAAGGGTTTGATCAACTGAGATCCAGAAATATAACTTCAATACCACATATGGTTGATCGCACTTTGATTGCACACAGTGGTGTGGTGGTGTTGTCCTTTTCAACCAAGCGTTTCTTTTTTTTTGCGGGTAATTTTTTTTTTTGCGGGTTTCATCCAAGCGTTTCTAGAACTCATACACATGGTGGAGTGTGACCTACCGAGCAATAACCAGAGCTTGCACCACCAATATATATTTGAGTAGTATCTAGAGCCACCACATGTCTCTCTTGCGCCTGGTGTTACTCTTGTTAGTTTGCCAACTCCTTTGGAGCAACGCACAAAAATGTGCTCGACCGACAACAAGGAGAGCGAAGTGTAAGTGAAAGAATAACATCCAGCACGAACACAACAAAAGAAAAAAATGGAAGACGAAATAGGTGGTGAAGTATGGTAATCGTACATCCTCTTTAGGAATAGGAAGCGTTTGGGAAGAAATAACTGTCCGTGCACATAGCCTGGCAGCAATGGTGCTCCGCAGTTTCACACTGAAAAAGGACGACTGCAGCAAACTAACCTGTGGTTGGGTGGCTCGGTGGATGGTTGTATCCATAGCCCACCAGAGCTCAAACCTCAGTTTTGATACTGTGCGTTGCAAAAAGACGAAATATTCTTTCAGTGGGAGGTGAGGTTCCTATCGACAGCGAGACGTTCGTGATGACTTCGTCAATCTCAAGACCCGATCTGCCGACTCAGTCTCCCGGAAGTACTTATAGAGATAGGGTGTGCGTCTGTGCGTTCATAAGGGTGGATGCATGTAGGTGTGTTTTAAAAAAAAGACGAACTGCTGGTGGCTTGTGCTGAGTCTCTTTAAGTTGTGATGTCAGTTTGGCCAGGTAGGCATAGAGCTGACGCTGGTCTTCTAGTGACATGTACTCTTGCGGAGACTCGCCGAGAGGATGTACACGACTATCCGAGCAGCTATCCATGTAAGAACGTTGATCTTTTTTTGGAACCATGCAGGCATGCAGGAGAGTTGCATGTGATATATTAAGATAAGAAGAAGACCAAAGATGATCAAAATACAAATAAAACTTAAGAGACAAACGACCACCGGGTCAACATAAATCGACCAACATAAGCCTAAACAAGAGGCAAAGCGGAGACAAGATCACTACCCGACCAACAGAAGCCTAGACATAAACTAACTAAACAGGCCACCACGAGACTAAGTAGGTACTTCCTTCGATCCATATTACTTGTCGCTAAAATAGATGTATTTAATACTAAATATATCTAGATACATTTATTTCAACGACAAGTAGTAATATGGATCGGAGGGAGTAGAAAAATAGGCCCTCTACTCGTGGCAGCCCATTGAACTGCATCAGCTTTAACTTGAGTGATAACTTGTTGGATCGGTTTGTAATCATTATCAAACGTCCTTCTATTCCGCTCGCACCAGATTTCCCTGACTACAAGCATAAAGATGGACCGGAATCTCTTCTGGTCACTCCCCTGCAGCCTCATGTTTGCTGAAAACCACCAAGAGTTCAGAGAAGAAATATACTTAGGGTTCATCTGAGATAAATTTTCCCAGTTCCGGATCGAGCACCAAATGATGTAAACGACCGCGCATCTGACGAACAGGTGTTGAGCGTCCCTCCTATTTGCCTTGCAGAAAACACAAACTGAAATTTACGGGAGCCCTCTTTTCTGTAGTCCGTCGGCGGTCTAAATTCTCTGTTTGTGAAGGAGTAAGAGGAAGAGTTTCTTTTTAAGAGGCGCCCATGATTTCCAAATTAAATCGGCTGCGGCGCATGTTGTATTAGCTTTGAAGTGAGCAGCGTAAAATGATTTGAATGAAAAAAATCCGTTGCTCTCCCATATCCAAGTCCAAGTTGTAAGAGTATGAGATTGGCGTAATATATTGGATGTATTATTGAGCCTCATGTGTGGGTATATATAGGAGTACATGAATCATCTTGGAGTATAAGTCAAGTTAGGCTAGAATCCTAACTTTCCTAAACTATAATACTAGACCTATACGTATACTACTCTAACACTCCCCGCGGTCGTAGCGGTAGTGTCGTGAACAACAGAAACGTCGCAAACGGTCAGACTGGAGTGCCGAAGTAGACCAACAGGCTGACATCCCCGCAGTCGCAGCGGGAGTGTCGTAGACGATGTCACGGCGCGGATGCTTGGACTGTAGAAGAGGCTGATGATGCTCAAACAAGGTGGAAGCCCTTGTGCGTGGAGCTGATGATGCTCAAGCGAGGGAGTGGAGAGCGTGGAGCGGTGCCGAGGTCGATGTAGCCGTGCGAAGGGTCGTCGTGGTCGGGGTTGCCGGTGTCGATGTAGCCGCACATGAAACCGCAAGCGCATAGTACGCGAAGAGAATGACGGAGACACGTCGAGGCAGGTCGAAGGTGTCGATCAATGCCGGAGTCGATGCAGTCCGAGCCGTCGGGTACGATCGGCGCCAAAGTTTTGCCAGAACTAGGCACATGTCGGGGACAAAGGCACATCTTGGTTCTTCCAGAACCTAGTATGCCAAGAAGAATGTGTCGCTGATGCGGTCGAGGCAGTCGTAGAGGAAGGTTTCGATGCCGAAGAAGACGTTATCATGCCGACGAAGACGAGGCGTCCGGCACGAGTTTGCCAGACTCGGGAACGCGTCGGGGATGGAGGCACGCACCGGTGTTGCCAGTACCAGGCGTGCAGGGGTAGTTGCCATCATGAACCTGTGCACCAGTATCGTATGACGATGCCGACGAGTTTGATGTGGAGAAGACCTAGAAGGTGGCGAAACCAACGGCGACCTGAAGTGGTCATGTTGGACGCCTAGAGAGGTGTGGCGGCGGTACTCGAAGTAGGCGAAGAAGAACTCGGCGACGTGACGAAGACCATGCACGGACGGCGGTGATCTGCGCCTAGGGAGGCAGCGCGATGTAGCCAGGGACATCGGTGCGCGGATACGGCGATGAGGTGACGGCATGGCTGCGGGACGCGAGTTGGTGCAGCGGGCTGAGGCCACCGACGCGTACGCGCTTGTGAGGCGCGTTGGCAGCCAGTGGGCGAAGACCAAGGCGGTGACGCTGCGGCCCGAAGGGGCGACGCTGCGGCAGCCCGTAGCTCGATCGCTGGTAGACGCGTGCTCGAGGACGTGCTTGGCGTAGACGAGCGCGGGATCGATTGATCAGACCGACGGTGCGCCGTATGCGCCATGGCGTGGACGATGCATAGACCCGAGTCGATGGCGACATTGTCGGTGAAGTTCCGGACGATGACGACATAGACGATCCGCAAGGGACGGCCGCGACAGCCTCCCGAGGAAGGCGTAGCAGCCGGCTGTGGTGCGCGGCAGCCTGCCTTGAGGGCCGAAGGTGGCAGGCATACGAGCGTGGTGTAGATCGTCGGTTTCGATGGTCGAAGTAGAGGCGCGGCGATGACGACGGCGGTGGAGGGTGATACGTTACTAACGTATCCATAATTTTTGATGTTCCATGCTTGGTTTTATCTACTTTCTTATGTTTTGATCCAACTTTGGAGTACTTTTCATACACTTTCTTGGACTAACCTATTAACAAAGAGCCACAGTGCCAGCTGCCTGTTTTCTGCTGTTTTTGGTTCCAGGAAGTCAGAGAATGAATATTCTCGGAATTGGACGGGACAAAAGCCAAAGTCAGTTTTTTTACCGAGGGACACACGGAGCCAGAATACGAAACGGAGAGGGGCCAGAGGGCAGCCACACCACCTGGCCGCGCGGCCAGGCCTGGCCCGCGCCAGGGGTGGTGTGGCCAGCCCAGGAACCCCCTCGGCCTCCCCTTCCGACTATAAGATGCCTCCGATACAAAAACCCTAATTACTTGATCAAAATTCCACGAAAGATTATGTAGCCGCCGTCATCTCTATCCCTAGATCGGGAGGGATCTGAAGCTCTTCCTGGCACCCTGCCGGAGATGGGAATTCACCCTGGAGGCCTTCTTCATTATCATGCAAGCCTCCGGTGTGATGCATGAGTAGTTCATCTCTAGACTACGGGTCCATGTAGTAGCTAGATAGATGGTTCTTCTTCTTTTTGCTATCATGTTTAGATCTTGTGAGCTCCGTTCATGATCAAGATCATCTATTTGTAGTTCTGCATGTTGTGTTTGCGGGGATTCGATGGATATTGAGATGCTATTTCAGATTGATTATTGATTATATCATGTCTTTGTTATTTGTGATCTTGCATGCTTTCCGTTGTTAGTAGCTATCTTGGCCAAGTAGATGCTAGCAACTCCAAGAGTTAGTATTTATGCTCGATAGTGGGTTCATGCCTCTAGTAATCTGGGGAAGTGACAGAAATCTTTAAGGTAGTAGATGTGTTGTTGCTACTAGGGAGAAAACAACAATCCTTTGTTCATAGAACAATCATATTGTTTACTTTACACGCAATTCGTAATGCAATTATCTGTTGCTTGTAACTTAATACTAGAGGGGGTTCGGATGATAACCTGAAGATGGATTATTAGTCATAGATGCAGTTGGATGGCGGTCTATGTATAATCTTGTAATGCCCAATCGAATGTCAAAGGAGTCAAGATGATTAGTATATGCATGTATTTCTTTCTCGATGTTTGTCAATTGCCCCGTTATAATTTGTTCACCCAACGTGTTATCTATCTTAAGGAGAGCCACCACTAGTGAACTATGGACCCCGGTCCTTTCTTTTACCATCAATCTACAATCAACTGTTTACTGCTTTCTATTTACTTTCTGCAAAACTATTACTTTCTTCCACTCGATACGTTTAATCATTTGTTTTCAGCAAAACCGGTGAGATTGACAACCTCACTGTAAGTTGGGAGCAAAGTTCTGTGGTTGTGTTGTGCAGGATTCCACGTTGCTACGAGCACCGGTAGTGCGCCCTGCCAAGGCTCAGCTAGCAACACCTTTGGGGTGTTTCCTTGCTCCTACTGGATTGATACCCTTGGTTTCATAACTGAGGGAAACTTGTTGTTGTGCTTATCATACCTTCCTCTTGGGAGTCATCAAGTTTTTTTCTAGCGATGTTGACGGGGACTAAAGAAAAAGCTCCCACGTCAACAACGCGCCATCAAAGTCTTTTCTGGCGCCGTTGCCGGGGAGTCAAGGACATCTTCACAAGGGGAGTCCCCCATAACCAATTCCTTTACTTTGTTGTTTTTGTTTTGCTTAGTTTATTTTCTGTTTTGTTTGCTTATTTCTTTATCAAAAACACACAAAAAAATAGTTTTACAAGTTTGCTTTCTTTATTAAAAAAACACAAAAAAATTAAGTCTCCTATAGTTGTTACCTCTTTCTTAGCTTACCATGTTTATCCCTATGTTTATCCTGAAAGATCTTTCAATAGGTAGTGGCTCTATAATTGGGAAAGATAATATTGAAGAGTTCTTTAATCATGTTAGTAAGCATGAGGATATTGAGGATAGATCCCTTGCAGAACTTGCTCCAAATTATGAAATTGCTGCGGCTTCTCTAGTTCACATGTTGGAGGCTAGGTTTGTTAAGCTTAACCCCTTAATGCAAGTGATGTTTCTCAAACTTAAAGAAATTGATGACCCTAAAAAGAGGGATTTTATTCTGAAAACTTTGCTTAAGGAATTCTATGATGTTGCTAAGGAAGCTAGAAAAGTGTTTGATCATTTTAATATGCTAGGCTCATGTGTAGATGTTATTGGTACATGAGAAAATATGAACAAAACCTAACCTAATGGGGAGGAAACTAAGACACCAATACCTTTTAAACTTGTACCAATACATGAAGCCATAGAAAAGAATCTTGATTGGATTGTTCCTAAAAACCCGTTTGATGAAAATAGTGAACCCAAGAGCATTGAGATAGGATCCTCTAGAACTTATTTGGATGATATACCTTGCCTTGTTGAAGATATTTCTGGTATTAATCTTAATGCTTCTTCATTTGAAAATACTTGATTCTTTTTCTTGCTTCTTATACCTAACTTAAAGGCGTTAAAGAAAAGTACTTATTGGGAGATAACCCAAAAGTTTTAGATGAGTCGTGGAACTTATTACCTCTATAATAACCGCTCCTTATCCTTTTTATTTGCTTTTTGTGCCAAGAGTAACCTCTAATGAGAGAGAAATAATGATTGCGAAAGTTGCTGTCCCGAAACAGATTTCTGTGCTTCACCGTAAAAATTCGTGTAAAATATCTATACATCCTTTTGAGGCGTGAATTTTTGTGCTTCTGACCCAGGTTGTTATATAACTTTCGTTAGTTCAACACCTTTTGATTTTAGCAACATAAGGTCTTCGAAAACATTCGTCTTTACCTGCTGGTCTGTTTTGAAAAATTTCTGTCATTATTTGCATTCGCTTCTTGTTGGTTCCTTTTTTGAGTTCTTTTGGGGAATTGAGCTTTTTGAGAGAAGCACTACAGTAGCTTGTGTTTTATTGGTGTTCGAACTGAACCCAAAGACTTATTATCTTGAGTGCACTAATGTTGCTAATAAAGATTGTGTGAAGTTTTGTATGAAGGAAAAATTTCAGGTGTTTGGAAGGAATGAGTAATGAGATGAAGAATGGACTAAAGCTCAATCTTGGGGATGCCACGCGTGTCACCCCAAGAAATATCCAAGAAGTACAAGCGTCAAAGCTTGGGGATTCCCAAGGCATCCCCTTCTTCATCAATAAAAATCTCAGGTTTTTTCCAAACGCTTCATTTTTATTGTTTCATGCACAGTTGTGTTGTTCTTGGAGCGTCTTCTTTTTTGTTTTCGTTCTGGTTTTTCATTTACTTGGTTTGCTTAGTTTGCTGAATAAATTTGTTGGACCCCCTCTTTCATGCATTGGTTTTCAAATAGTTTAGTTTGGATTCGAAAAGAGTAGGAAAGTTCATGCTTAAGTGGTAAAGAGAGCTTGTTTTTGACTGTGGCCTATGCTTTGTCATGCCATGCTTGATATTGTTTTGGCTTTAGGCTTAGTATTATTTGCTGCAGCATGACATATTATAAACAATTGAGATTACTTAATGTGCCTTGGAAGAATCATGTGTTGTTTTAGCATATTAAACCATAGTATTGTGGTATTCTCCTTTGATGCTTTATTTGGGTTGACTTGGCACATGCTCACACCATATTATGACTATCCCAAGTCACCATAGCCTTGATGATCCTTTAGTTTTCAACTTGTAATATCACTTTATGCTTTGATCAATGATGTTTTGTCGCTCTGCATGCTTATAGCCATTATTGCTCTCTTAGTTTGTCGCTCCCAGTCTTTTGCTAGCCTCCGTAATCAAGTATGAGTTCCACTTATGCATCCAACTCCTTAAACCAAATTATTCCAAAGAGTCCACCATACCTACCTATTAGCATTTGTTATTCTAAGTATATTCATGTTTTTATCTACCTTCCAAATTAAACTTGTTATGTGAAAATTAGTGATTAAAGCTCTCACGAACTTGATGGCACACTTTACTTTTCTTGCATTTAATAAACTTGAACCATTGGGTCCTTCTTTGTTGCGTATATGCTTGCGCTTTATAAGTTGAAGTTAGCAGGACCATGTATCATGGGGAACGCTTTCAACATTGCACTTGTAATTTGTACCCCGTTGATATCATGTTCTTTTGCTTATGGATCCCGGTGGTGTGAAATAAAAGTGGAACTTGTAAGATTATGGAGTTTGTATGTGTGTTAGAGAAATGCCTGGGCCGCTAGCCTAAGCCATGCCTAATCATGGTGGAAACTTGCAGCATCACCATAATGAGAACTCTATGAAGCATCCTCAATAAAAACCTATGCAAATAGCAAATAAAAAGATCGACGACATGCTCATTGTCCGCTTGCCTTGTCATTTTGATTATGGGATAGCTCCTGTATCATGTGCAAGGGGTACCCCGTTGGCGGTTCTTTATGATATATATGTACCTACAATGACAAGAGCTTACTCGTGACTAAAGTTGAGTAGCATGAGGTTCGGTCTTCGTAAGTAAGGGGCATAAGATTTCGGCTTATAACTTGTCAAGCATATCCTCTTAGTTGTGTCACTTTAACCTTAATCACCTTAAAGATGCTTATGATAGGAGCAATGAGAGCTGAAAGCTAACAAGTACCATAATTTTTGGAAGCTCTTTATGAAACTTGAATCTCTGCTTCCTTCTATGAAGGCTTTTATTTTACTTTTATGTTGAGTCCCCACCTTCTATCTTTATGCACCTACTTTGAGAGCATAGTGGCCATTCTTAGTTCTATGTGCATTGTCCCAAGACTTGTTGATTGATGTATAACTTTGATATTGCTTGTTTTAAACTATTTGTATCTAGTCACTCTTATGAACTTTGAAGGTGTCCTATGCATTTATGTTTGCTACTCTATGAGGGACAAGCTAAATGCTACTATGCTATGTTTTCTTTATGTGAAACAAACAAAAGTCTTGCAAAGTATTGTTATTCATGAATCTTTTGTTTATGCCTCTTCATGTTGCAACATAGTTGCTATGTCTTATTGCTAGAACTTTATCTTTCATGCTATGTTGAAGTACTATGATCCCAACTTTCAATGTTTTACAAATACTTTGATCAAGTTTATGATGGTGCATGTCACCTTAAAAATTATTCTTTCTTTTTATCACTTACCTACTCGAGGACGAGCAGGAGTTAAGCTTGGGGATGTTGATATGTTGCTAATGTATCCATAATTTTTGATGTTCCATGCTTGGTTTTATCTACTTTCTTATGTTTTGTTCCAACTTTAGAGTACTTTTCATACACTTTCTTGGACTAACCTATTAACAAAGAGCCACAGTGCCAGCTGCCTGTTTTCTGCTGTTTTTGGTTCCAGAAAGTCAGAAAATGAATATTCTCGGAATTGGACGGGACAAAAGCCAAAGTCAGTTTTTCACCGAGGGACACACGGAGCCAGAATACGAGACGGAGAGGGGCCAGAGGGCGGTCACACCACCTGGCCGCGCGGCCAGGCCTGACCCGCGCCAGGGGGTGGTGTGGCCAGCCCAGGCACCCCCTCGGCCTCCCCTTCCGACTATAAGATGCCTCCAATACAAAAACCTTAAGTACCCGATCAAAATTCCACGAAAGAGTCTGTAGCCGTCGTCATCTCCATCCCTAGATCGGGAGGGATCTGAAGCTCTTCCCGGCACCCTGCCAGAGAGGGGAATTCACCTCGGAGGCCTTCATCATCATCATGCAAGCCTCTGGTGTGATGCGTGAGTAGTTCATCTCTGGACTACGGGTCCATGTAGTAGCTAGATGGCTGGTTCTTCTCCTTTGTGCTATCATGTTTAGATCTTGTGAGCTCCGTTCATGATCAAGATCATCTATTTGTAGTTCTTCATGTTGTGTTTGCGGGGATCCGATGGATATTGAGATACTATTTCAGATTGATTATTGATTCTATCATGTCTTTGATATTTGTGATCTTGCATGCTTTCCGTTGTTAGTAGCTATCTTGGCCAAGTAGATGCTAGCAACTCCAAGAGTTAGTATTTATGCTCGATAGTGGGTTCATGCCTCTAGTAATCTGGGGAAGTGACAGAAATCTCTAAGGTACTAGATGTGTTATTGCTACTAGGGACAAAAACAACAATCCTGTGTTCATAGAACAATCGTATTGTTTACTTTAGATGCAATTCGTAATGCAATAATCTGTTGCTTGCAACTTAATACTGGAGGAGGTTCGGATGATAATCTGAAGGTGGATTATTAGTCATAGATGCAGTTGGATGGAGGTCTATGTATAATGTTGTAATGCCCAATCGAATCTCAAAAGAGTCAAGATGATTAGTATATGCATGTATTGCTTTCTCAATGTTTGTCAATTGTCCCGCTGTAATTTGTTCACCCAACGTATTATCTATCTTAAGGAGAGCCACCACTAGTGAACTATGGACCCCAGTCCTTTCTTTTACCATCAATCTACAATCAACTATTTACTGCTTTGTGTTTACTTTCTGCAAACTATTACTTTTTTCCACTCAACACGTTTAATCCTTCGTTTTCAGCAAAACCGGTGAGATTGACAACCTCAATGTAAGTTGGGGGCAAATTTCTATGGTTATGTTGTGCAGGATTCCACGTTGCTACTAGCACCGGTAGTGCGTCCTGCCAAGGCTCAGCTAGCAACACCTTTGGGGTGCTTCCTTGCTCCTACTGGATTGATAACCTTGATTTTATAACTGAGAGAAACTTGCTGCTGTGTTTATCATACCTTCCTCTTGGGGTTTCCCAACGAGCTCGAGATATCTTAGGCCATCAGAGGGCGACTCAATCCGATCTATGATCGGTAAACCAAAAAAAAGTACCGGTCGAACGATCGGTGGAGAGAAAAAACGATCAAGAGATCGGAAAAGACTTACTAGGGCAGCCGATCACGGATCAGGGGACGAGCCCTGCGACGGATCGTGTGGCCCCTAGCGGAGATCATGGAGCGGCGGAAGCGTGTCGGCGGCGGCTCGAATTTAGGCCGATGCCATGTAAGAGTATGAGATTGGCATAATATGTTGGATGTATTAGTGAGACTCATGGACGAGTATATATAGGAGTACAAGGATCATCTTGGAGTACAAGTCAAGTTAGGCTAGAATCCTAACTTTTCTAAACTACAATACTAGACCTAACTTTCCTAAACTATAATACTAGATCTATACGTATACTACTCTAACACAAATGTCCTCCACCTCCTGAATTAGATTGATCGTACACGTCTCTTCCCAAAGCCTCAAGGCCTGCAAGAAGGTTTGAATATAAATACGTATGTCTTTTGATGTCGCCCATCCACTTGGAGTCCGACAGGGCCTCGGCGACGGTCCTCCTGGCCCTGGTTTTGGGGTGGACTGCTTGATAAATATCAGGAGTGAAATCTTCCACTGATTTGCCATTACCCCATTAGTCCATTTATCAATCCAGAAAAAAACACTTCCTTCCGTTCCCCACCACGAATTGAAAATATGCCTGATATTTTCATCCATGGGAGTCGCTAAGGTGATCCATGGCCTATCATTTGCAGCTCTGATATTCCATGCCCATCTAATATGTAAAGCCGTGTTCATGATTCTAAGATCCTTGATACCAAGATCACCATTTAGTTTTGGTCGGCAAACTGAAGCCAATTGACCAAGCACTGGAACCCATTGACAGTCTCGATTCCTTTCTAAAGGAATGCTCTTCGGATTTTGTCAATTGTTTTGATCACCCATGGGGGCTTCACAATTGTTTTGGGGTTGGAAATGTTGTTCCTAGCCAGGTCAGTGTCGACGGCGACGGGGCATCTTCGTCCTCCTGCGCGGTGGGTGGCCGCGAGTCCGCTCCGTCGGGCCGAAGCCTGCTTCTCCCGCCAGGATGCAGAACGGCGGCGCCCAGCTCTTCCCCAGCAACGGCGTGATGGGCGGCGGTCCGTGACGTGAGGTGATCACGTAAATGCCCATACTTGATGGATTTGGGTTTAAGGGGAGAGCGGCGGGCTGGAGACTTCGTCGGCTAACAGACAAACACTATAATTCTGAACATTTAGCTTTGTACATTTTCCTATTCCCATCACGTAGGATTGAACAAAGTCTGTTTTTCCCTCCTAAACTTTTCACTTGGCTCATATTTCCCCCTAAACTTTTACTTGGCTCAATAAACCGCCCTAAACACAAATATTCTCCATTCAATTTGGCTCATATTAGTCATGGTCGTGTGTTGGTATGCAACTAATTGTGGTTCTGCAAAGATACGGTCCTAAGGCCACTTTTTGGCAGAGTAAAATCCTAGATTAAGGGGGTAACATGGACCATTAGTGATAGTTTATGAGGGTTTAGTGAGCCAAGAAAAGGTTAGGGGGCAAACATGAACCATGTGAAAATTTTAAGGGGGAAAAGCGGACTTTGCTCCATAGGATTACTTTGGCAGACAAAGATGAAAATTGGTTCATTCAGGGTCATGATTTATATGGGTAAACCTGACTAGACTTTTCCGGAGTAGACCTCATGTTTTTACGGGGTATTAGTGTGTACATGCATACAATATGTGTTTGGTTTATATCTAGCGACAAGGCAGCAGACAATGATGTTGAAGTAATTAGCAGATTCTATATTAATTTAATCTAGATATAAATCGCTACAGTGTAATTTTCAAGATTAACTAGCATACACATACTAGACATGCAACATAAAGGCAAGTAGAACATATCACATCTACACGGCACGTGTAGTAATTATCAGAGGAAATAAGAGTAGGAAAGATAACGTACAAGTTGACTGATGGTATGACCAATGGTGAAACAGGAGTCGATGGCACTTGGCGGTAGTGGCAGCAGCAACAGAACAACGACATCAACATTAGCCATTACAATGTCGTTCAACATTGTGATGAAGTCGTGGAAGTCGGATATAGTCGAAGAATAAGGAGTTGAGCGGTCGTGTCGAGACACTTCTCAAAAACCTTATTGCCGCTCTCACCGTGCAGGATTAGAGAGAGAGAGTTTTGGAAGACTGCTCTCCTCGGCAACCATGCACGTGGTTGGCAGGATGGGGAACCGATGACAACACAACGAGGTGGAACAGTGGTGGTGTGCAAAGAGACAATGCAATCTAGTTCCCCGTGGCGGCTAGGGTTCGTGTCAACCTATTTATGTAGTGTAGGTCGGTAAGACGTGGGAGGCAATCCTTCTGTAAGACAACCCACGATCTAGGAAATCCAGAAATGGCTAAATTCTTAACTTGTAATACAGTTAATTTCCCGAACGGCAAACTTACAAACAAGTACGCCTGAGACACTCCTCTTCTCACAACAGTCACAATGTGTGTTTGGTTCAAAGAAAACAGTGCTAAGCCAATAATATCACTACACTGTTCGAATCGCTTGCCACGTGAGAGCGCACGGTGATTTAGAGGCATGCCGTTATTTTAATCTATCCGCCTCTCTCTTCTTTCTGGCGACCATGTGGGTCTACAATGCTTGCTCCTCATACATCTAGGACGTGTATGGTTGCTCGCTCCCGTTTTGAGGATCACGGGAGATCTTCTATGTAGAGTCATGCTAAGTGGAAACATGGATTGGGCCAATTTCGGTCCCGTATTTGGTTTCCCGCACCGACACTATTAGGGAGGCCGATAGAAACACAACCCCAATGTTTGGTTGTGTGCTTTTAATCTTCAGAGACAAAGTTTGGTTGTTGGTTCGCATACGGGATGATTTCTCACTTCTAATAGATATCAGTAATCTAACTATCGGGAGGAGGAAGAACATGACGATGACGTCGTGCCGCGCCTAGCACCAACGAATTTCCGATTGCTTCTTATCGAAGCAAGGTCACGTATACTTCTGTCTCTATTGCGAAGTTCTAGCAATGAACTGGGACTGACGGCAACATATACATTCCATAGCACTGCCACCACAACTCTGTTCTCTGCCAAAGGAGGACTCAACACTGAAGAAACTAACTCGGCTGAAGTTTTTAGAACAAGAACAAAACAGCAGGTGCGCCCGCTGCTCACTGCGCCTTCGCCAGAAATATCTCACCGGCGAGCATTTGATGTTACAGAGCAATTGAGATTCAGCGCGACTGTCAGGGTCGGCGGCGACAAAGACTTGCGCATGATGAGGTGTTACACAAGGTACCGAAGTTGCAATAGGCAACAACCGGCTAGATGGACCGAGTTTTAGAGTAAAGGCACGTGGCTATAGAAAGCACAAAGTCTTACAAAGTCAGAACCTGGGGATACCCGTTAAAACAAAGAGAATCACTGATACAAAAGACCCACTAGAGATGTATAACACCTGCTGCTACAAAAGTGAGGAAATTGGAAATAAAAACAGACAGGACTAACACACCCCTCAGAACAGCCAAACCAAAACAAAAAACAACCTAACCTACAACTTGACGAGCGCCAAATATAGCTTGAAATTTCCTTGTTGTTAGCTTCACGTTTTCCAGCATGGCCTCTGATTCAGGACAAACCCCTTACCCCTAAACTCGTGTATTCTTAAACACATGGACGGCTCAGATCGCTTGATATCCCTTCGTAATTAGTATAGTCAGCTATATGTAGCCCGGTATAAAACACGTGTAGCCTAACCAAATTATACGTCTTTCTAACAAACATATCTGTACTAGTACGTATGTTCACAAAAGGAAAAAAGTACAGCTATACGCGCCGAATCATGGTCGGCGATGGCCATGGCCGCAAGCTCTGGAAGTTGGTAGTGGTGGTGGTCAGGCCGGATCATTATCGGCGCCCGTCGTGGCCGCGAGCTCCCTGAGCTAGAAGTGGTGGAAGTCGTCTCCGGCGAGCCGGTGACTCGACCTGGCCGGCACACGCCTCGGTAGGGCCGGCAAGGTGGTGGCGGCGGACAGACTTGGTGGCGGCGCGACGCGTAAGCTGGGCGGTGGCCTGTCAGACAGTCCGGACTAGTGTCCGGCGAACTACTGGACAGTCCGGCGGCTTGGTCGGCTTCTTGTCCGGTGCGTCTTGTCCCTACCAGCGTGGACGGGCCACAAGGATGTCCAGAAACAACGAAGGAGGCGGCGGCGGCGGATGCGATGAATGCTAGAGGCGGCGGTGACTGGCAGTGGTGATGACGATGGCCGGCACCGGGAGGAAGACGGGTCGAGGGCGTATGCCTATATGTCCCGATCTGTATCCTATACTAGTATTGGATACGGGTTTATACGAGTTTAGGGAGAGGGGGTTGTACTGAATCAGAGGTCTTCCAGCATATCGCTCCACTTCTCCTTACGCTTTGCTGGCACCAAAATTTTCCACTGGAAGAGAAGTACAATCATTTTATACATACCTAAAATGGATGAAGCACAAGCCTTCTTATTGAAGACCAGATCGTTTCGTGTCGTCCAAATAGCCCAGGATAGTGCTCCGAACAGCGCCCATCCTAAAGCATTTTTTCCACTACCCGGTTGTTGATGGCAACTAATCAGTCGGAGGACGTTTCCATCCAAACGCCTCAGCCGGCAGCCACCAATTAAAATGAGAAAGATGGCAACTAAAAATAAGGTGACTAGCAGTTTCCAGCTCTCCACACATGCTACAACTAGCTTCCCCGGGCCAACCTTTAGCTTTTAACCGAGCAGTAACCTGGATACTACCCCTGAAACACATCCACGTGAAGATTTTGTTTTTAAGAGGTATATTAGCTCAATGATCCTGGCTAGATGGACCGAGTGATCGATCGATCGAAGCTTATTTATGGCGTGCGACGATAGGCAGCGCGGCAGGGGCATAAGATTTGGCGACTAACTGGGCCAGGACGGTTTCATGGACTCATCGATTTGCCTGTGATTATATCTTCGGATGAAAGACAACAATTTGCTCGATAGTGGCAGAGGATTTGGCTACCTACAGTTCCCCCATGAATTGCATCCATGCATCGACTGGGCTGTGATATTCTCACGAGTTCGAGCGTGTTTGGTTCAGAAAAGGTAACGTAAACGTAGACGTAATCACATCACAGTGGTACTGGTAACGGAATAGGCAAAACCACAAACCTGTTTGGTTCAACAAGGTAATCAGATCACATCGGTACTGTCTCCACAAAAATTTGGACAAATCGTCATGGTCTAATCAGGAACAAATCAAACTCTAGAACTTCAGGAAGATTAACAAGAAACCAATTGAAGATTCAGAGGAGGTGGAAGAGGACAGCGGCATGAAATTTCTGAGATGGCCTCGCAATAGGCTCCTCGCATGGCGTCATAGATTGGGGAATAATGCATGCGCTGGTGCTGCTCCTCGCCGGAGGCGGGTCGAAGGAAAAGATGGATGTCAGAGGGGATCGGGGGCGAGCTACAGAAGGAATTGGTGTAGAAGACGCGGCTGCTACTCACCGGAATTGGAACGACGAGGGCCCAGAGCTTGGCTGCTGCAGTTTGACCTCGATGCCATGGCTGCCGGCTCCTGCCGGATCTTCCAGTACGACTCCTACCGGTCGACTGGCCCTGCCCCCCTGCCCCCTGCGATTCATCGAACGCTGCGGCTCCCTCGACGGCTAGCTACTGCTCTCCCACCACCGGGCTCCGGCTGCGTCGCCGACGGCGGCCCTGTCGCGCAGCTTTATAGTTCGGGCTTCTTGGTCAAGCGATCCGGTGCCACACAAGCTCCCAGCTCTCTGAGGTGAGGAAGACGAGATGGAGGGCGAGGGACAAGGCGAGAGCGCGAGAGGCGTGGCGTTGGTCGCCGGCGACCGATACGGCTCGGATAGAGAAACAGATTACACAGGGGAGTGACCTAAAACGAATTTGTACAGCGATGTAATTTGATTACGTGGGATCTGATTACAGCCAAGTCCAACCAAACAGAAATTAATGTAATCAGGTTCCGCCGTTATCAAGTTACGTTACAAATCCACGAACTAAACACGTCCGAAAGGCTATGAACGAGAGGAGGGGATTCTTTTGGCACTGAACCTGACGGGCGATGACGACCCTACTCAAGCAACTCAGCAGTCGAGGGGCGGCGACGACCCACGAAGGTCTGATTTTTATCGCAACCTCAGGCCGGCCCTCCTTGACGAGTTTGAGGATCGGCTGGCAAGGGAGATGAGGCCGTGAGGAAGAGGATGCGCTCGTGAGTCTCCGTTCCTCCCGTCTCCACGTATGGCGCCGCCGGCGACAGCGCCACTGCCCGTCCTAGTCCTAGCCCTAATCACCGGAGGTGGAGGTACGAGCAGAAAGGAACAGGACTGGTATAGGCGACTAAAAAATATGCCATGTTTCTTCTCCATATTAGAGTCTCCCGAAACTTGCTATGTATATTTCCGTATAAATGTACTCGGTCGAGTTAGGTACACATCATGTTCTCACCGGCTGATCCCACTTCTCGTTATCGCGATCTACGTCTTTGCATTGTCATGTTTTAAAATTTTATTGTTGCTGCTATATATCTCTCCTGGTTTCTGCCTTCCGCAGGCACGTGAGTATACGAGTACGGTGAATAAGTCTAAGAGGATCATACGGGTTTCAAGTGAATTTGTATGGTCTTCGAAACGAATCGGTATCGAGTTTTTATTTTTTATTGTGAAAGTTTAGAAAAGAGGGTAACACCAAAGCAAAAGTGAAAGAAGAGTATGTGCAGGGTCGGATAACAACTACTGCACCCGGTCTTTGAAATCCTAGGTGTTTAACGTCCCTTTGTGTAAGATAACCAAAGAAATACTCTGTATTGGAGTACTAGGTAGGACACCCGCTATCTCTTCCCTTGGTAAGACAACATGATCGACTCTATAACTGACAAATTCAAGTACCCTTAAAACCTACAACTAATTAACCCTGCTTTGTTTGTCTTTACGTGCACTCCCTCCGTTTAGAAATAACTGACTTGAGTTTGTCTAAATTAGAATGTATCTACTTTAAAATGCGTCTAGATACATTCGAATCTAGACAAACCCAAGTCGGTTATTCCTGGATGGAGGGAGTATAATTTATTTATTTTAGATGGAAGCCCAAAGGTCCGGCTTTATAAATTAATAAAGCACCAAATAGCTTGAAAATGTTGGGCCAGGTCCCTCCACATGGAGGTGCGTTGGCAGCCCAACATCAGCCCGTGAAGTTCAACACGTTTCAACCGTTGATCGAGGTTCGTATCCAACGGCTGAGGTGCTCCTTGAGAGAGGAGTAGAAAAGAAAACCCTAGCTACTCTTGGTGGCTGTGTGAGAGTGACTCAATCAGAGAGTGAGCAAGTGAGAGAAGTAAGCCATTGTGGTTGCTGCTGAGAGAGGGTGAGAGAACACACAAGAACACCACAACCTAGTGAGAAGAGAGGAAGAAGAAGAAGAGGTGATTTCTGTCCAGATTTCTGAGATCTGACCGGTCTATCTTTAAGCTGGTGTTTGGAGGCTCAAACGTGCTTGGATTGACTCCAAACTTGATGAGCTTGTTCCTTGCTTTGAGTAGTTCGATCTGGTTGGCTGGTTTGAGGTCTGGGTCAGTGTAGCTTCAGATTTGAAAGCGATTTATTCAGTTCAAACTGCTGCAGTTTCAGCACAAAGCAGTTTTGGTAGACGAACAGTTTGGGCAGGCAAACGGTGTCCGATTGACTTGAATTTTTATGTGTATGTTAGGTATTCGTATGTCAGCTTGTCTACCAAATTTGGTGCTGTTTGGATCTACGGTTTAAGAGCAGTTTGCCGATTACCGAAGGGGACAGAAACTGAGATACTCTGCTTTGCTGTAATCTTTCTCTCAAGTGGTTGTTGTTGTTATTGCCGGTTGGCAACATGCTAAGTGTGTTATACATCTCTAGATGTTCTAGAGAAGACTCTGTACCCAGGTTGCTCATAGTGAAGCTCGCGTGGACCGGTTGGTCCGCGCCCTTGGTTTTTTCCTCCTCACCTTGAGGAGGTTTTTCCACGTAAATCCTTGTGTCACATGTGCATGTGCTCGTTGTTTTATTTCTGATGCATCTCTGTTGATTGAAACTATCCTCGAAGGTTCACCATAGACAGGAGCGTGTGAGGTTGTGTGTCTATCTCCTCCCCCCTCCCCCAACAGAAAAGTACAATGATGCTGATCAAATCAGCTTACAACGCAACACACAGACCGACCAGAAAGAATAAAAAACGAAGCTCCGTTGCCACCCAAGATGCCCGCCAAGAAGCTTGGAACCAATCGTGGATGGAGACATGAAGAGCCTGGGAGCCGGTAGCAGAGATTGGACGAAGAACAGCGACCTTGTAGGAAGAACATGGGCAATCGCCGTCATGCCACTCTCGCCACTCTTCCCCTTCCGCCGAGCCCCGAGGGTGCTGACCCCACCGCTTTGCTTGTCTTTACATGTATAAATAGATGTGTGGTTTTCCATTAATATCTAAAATGACCAATATAAATAGTCTACAATAGTTATATCGTAATAATAACCAAACTATATTGCAATCAAGATCGTTCCGCTTCTTTCAGAGTTGGAGACCGATAATATTTAAAGAAAACAAGACTTGTAAAAATCAATTAATTCAATGGTCTTATCGATCAAGATCCAGGAGGATGACTTGAATCACGTGATTGCTGGAACTTTGATTGCATACAATTGTTGTAGTTATCCTTATCATCATAACCTTTTTTAGAATTTAGCAAGATACAATGTATAGTGTTACCTACCAAGTAGTAATATGCGCTAAAGATGCTATAATCAGAGCTAGCACCACTATATATTTAACAAGTTTCAGGAGTCACCACAAGTCTGAAGTCTCCCTTTGCCCTTGTTACTTGTTAGTTTGCCTAGCAACAAGCAAACATGTGCTTGAACGAGGAGAAAGAGAGAGTAGGGTGTGGAAGGGAAATATACATAAAACAAAACCACCAGTACACAAACATAAGATGGAGGACAGAGAGATAACAAGGATAATAAACCTTCTCTATGAATAGGAGACATGGGGAAAGAAATAAATTTTGGTGCTCAGAGCCATGCAAAAAATTTAGGGTCTTCTTCGAGTAGGAAGTAAGCTGGTAGACAGCTTCCATCGACCTCACTACTCATCCTTTGCTCTGAGGAGTACTACTGCCTAGCCGACAAGCATATACAAGCTTCATAGAGAACAGGGATTGTCGTAAACACTTGATTAGAACCATATAGGATAATAACCGAAGTTTAAAATATGCCAGATAATCCCTACTAATTTAGTATTGTTTTGAAAATGTAGTTTGAGATATTCGCTGAACCTGAAATAGATTTCCTCTCCCAAGTAATTACAAGCATTTAATTTTGAACAAGCTCAAATAAATAATGTGGTAATGCATTCCAGCGCATGGTTTCCATGTTGTACATACGCATATCATGTTCCTTGCATCTATACAATTATTGCAATTTATCTCTTGCTAACTAATGTGAAGTACTTGTGTAATATGACACTACCGTTTACAGCATTACGGATCATCTTGTCCACTAGATCAACATAAATGAACGGCACAAAATCGTTTGGAAGCATCTTAAAATTTCTCATTGCAGTAATAATGAAATTATTCATTCAAGATGGGCATTTTCTTATCCAAATTGGAATGCAATGGTTCTTTAGAAAACATTACATATTTGCAAACATTAAATTTGCTCAATCGAGATCCAGGAAGATAATATTTGAATAACACACGGTTGGTCGCACTTTGATTGCACACATTGGTTTTGTTGTGCTTGTCATCGGAAGCATTTTCAAAATGTACTAGTGATATACATACAATATTACCTAACAAGTAATAATACGTGTGTGAGATACAATCATCCTAGCTAGCACCAATATATATTTTAGTAGTATCAAGAGCCACAACCATTCTCTCTTGCGCTCGATGTGGCTCTAGTTAGTTTGCCAACTCCTCGAAGAAGCACACAGACATGGGCTTGAACGAGGAGGTGCAAGGTGTATATGGGAAAAAATAACACCCCGACGCTAGTACAGCAATAGAAAAATGAAGGAGAATGAGCTAGTGAAGCATGGTAATTATACATCTTCTTTACGAATAGGAGGCGTTAGGGAAGAAGTAACTACCCGTGCATAGAGTTAGGCATCAATGACGTTACTTAGTTTCAAGCTAGGTTACTCCGAGGCTCTCCGTATGAAGATATCGTTATGGTTAGCTAGGCATAGAGTTGACGTCGGACTTTGACTTTCCTATACTTTTGCCCAGGTTCGCTAGATCGAACAGCCCAGTCGCAGGAAACTAGCGAAGCAGCAGTGGTACATGGGGAAAGACGGTGTTGATTTGCTAGTGGCGAGTTGCTTTCTGGCCTGGACAAATTGACAATGAGACTTGCGCGTGCTCAGGCAGGGTAGCTAGAAAGGTGGACTCTAGAGAATCAGCAGCCATCTGGACAAAACTGGTAATTACAAAAACTGTTTTAAAATTAGGTAATCACAAAATCTTTTTTGGGGTGGTTGGGTTGCGAACTGAAAAAAAAAATTGTTTGTGATGCTTAATTGGTCTCTTATAAATAAACAACACGACTGTTGAATTCAGGCTATTGCAGCTTGTTTGGCGGAACGGAGCAGCAATCAGAAACTATAGTTCTGGACATTATCTTTGTGCATTTGCCTTTCTGCTACAAATATGAAAATTGGTGTATTCAAGGTCATGATTTATACAGGTAACCTGACTAGACCATGTCCCATCGAAAGATCCTTCCAAAGAGTCTTTGTATGCTGTTTTTTGCGTCAGCTCTATAGGACGGTGGTTTTAGGCCCTTTTCAATGTCTAGCCCTCCTTCAGAGCTTGCGTGTTGAGCATCCGTATGCTCATACATCTCTTGTACGCCTTATACAAACTCTCCTTTTCCCCTTTATAAAATTCAGCCGCCGGCTCTTCGATAGCTAGAAAAGGAGACTAGAGATCAGTAGCCAGCTAGAAAAAGGAGGTAATCACAAAATCTTTTTGGGATAGGTTGTCATACTGAAGATATTTGTGATGCTTGATTAGCCTCTTATATATGACGAATTCAGGCTATCATAGTTTATTTGGCCATACTGTACGTGTTAAATTAGAACGGGGAGAGCGATGATAATTAACTCCAAAACCAGCAAAATCAAGCACCACTAAAGCCCAGAGCTAATAAACTCTGCATTTGTTTGTCCTTGAGTGTACAAACAGAGGTTCGCCGTTAATGTCTAAAATTCCCTATCACTTTGTTCGACGAAAATTATATTGTCATAATAATAAAAAATAGTGCAATCAGGATTTCTAGCTAACTCATGGCTACTTCTATCGAATTCCACTTGGTCCCCCTCTCCCTCGCACGGTCGCCCCTATGGTTGACTCGAGGGAAAAAAACCTAGATCCAGCCGCCAGCAGCCCCCCTCCTCCCTCATCCTCGCTGCTACTGGAACAGTCATCGGGAAATCCCTGGGTGCCATCAAGGAAGGTAGGGGTGTGGTTCCTTGTCACACCGCGTCTCCCCCGGTGGACTGAGGATGCCCAGGCAGGGGCCTCGGTCTCGGTGGCGGTGGCGTTTCTCCAACGGGGTGACGCTCGCATGGATGATGGTTGTCATCCTCGGCTACGTGGGCAGCAACACGGCAACAGGTGCTGGTCCGGCGTGCGCTATCCCTCATTCTTCACGCGAGATATAAAGGTTGTGGACATGTCCTGCACATCGCCTGAGTTATGTGACCTCTCTTGACCACCGGAGCTTGGCTAGGTGGGTCAAGGTGGGCTAGGAGACTGGAGGATCCGGGAGAAATCCCTGGCCAGGACGGCCATGACGACGGCAACGCCGCAGGCACCATCTTCCTCACTGGAGGCGCTTTCGAGCCCCTCCTACCATTCCACTGCTTCCCGGGTGAAAACCCACTTCCTTCTTAATGGGTAGCGGCAAAGAGTCGATGTTGCATCCTTCCTAAAGGCGTCGCTTTGGGCAAATGGGCGGTGATGTACTAGTCCGAATCCGGCAGGCTAGCAGTGGTGATTCCTTTAGTGGAACCCTTCTCTACGATTCTCTGACGAGAGTATCATATCCTATATGTGTCTTTGTCCCTTCGTGTGATGCACCAGACACTTACGTCAAGACAAGATGAGCTCCCATGACCGGTGGTGGAATTGTTTTGGTGGTGATCTCGACTGATCTATGTTATCCTACTTGGTCTATATTGCATGGCATCATTGTCTATGGTTTCCGTTCGAGCTCTAGGGGAGCGACTTTGGCTAACGGTTTGGTACCCTGATGAGTGCATGTTTGCATCATGTTTTACATTATTATTTTGCATTTTAGATGTAGGATCTTGGTATTTTACGGCGCTCGTGCATATTTTATATTTATTTTCACCAAGATCAGGACAGACGATGGATACAATGAACACAATTCTTGGAGCGGTTGTACTAGAGAGAAAAGGAGTCAAAAACAACGTAAACCGCTTATTTGGAAAATATCAATAATACCAGAAGAAAACCCGAAGCGATCAAGGCATACAGACGGTTTAACGACCAACTATAATGCGGGAATAAAATTTTCGGCCGTATAGTTCCCGCCGTATAGTTGGCGCCGCCACCGCCTCCTTAAATAGTTTCACCCCATGCAACTGGATTAAAAAGACGACATACAGAACAACCAGCAATTGCTGAAACCTCACCTCCAGAAGGCATCTAGAGGGGAAACTCATTCACCGGGGATCCATCTTCGCCCTACGCAGATCCGGGAGGCTAAGGCATCGATCTCCATCAACCGCTACATCACCACCATCTCCATCCATCCCACCTACATCTTATCTAGATCTTGTTGTAATTTCCATACTCGTTGTGGATTTATACAAGTACTATTTATCTATGATAGATTCCATTGTTATTGCCATGATGTTGATTGCCTCCATGTTTGAGTAGATTATTAGTTCTTAGGGAGATGGAGAAACCCTAGTATGAGATTGAAATAAGATAAAGTTTATTATGATATTCATCGCTGTGACCATGTGTTAGATTGTCTTTATCTTGATGTTGGGAAAAGTCGACCTCTCAATATTTGCCTCTTATGGAGACTTGATGGAGAGAACTACTTGTTGGTAGACGGAGGTGTGTTAGCACTTATAGTGACTATAAAGTTGTGGGCACTCCTTTCATATCAACTTGGGAACCGAAGAAATTCACGGAACAATATCCATGCCATGGATACGTCCTACGGGATTAACTCCCTTAATAGCGCAATAATTCGATTGATGTCGATTGCTGACTGTTGTGGTTATGAGGATGATATGAGCACTAGTTACTGCATATTTGTCCAAATACGGAGTTCCTCCCACACATACACAGTTGAGAATGTTCATGATAATAATCTTTACCTTAGTTCCTTATAATGCTAGAGGTGTATCCGCTACTATCTGAGAATGCATTTTCTCTATTGCAGTTCCAATCCCTCTTACATACGCGATACTTTCTGTGTTCAGTTGTTTTACTCTATTTATTGTTGCTCTTATACCAAAAAATAAAAAACACTTTTTTTCGCAATACTCACATTTTATCTTGTCACTTAGAACTTTATTTAGCATTTCTATTGTAGTATTTATTTTAAGAATTATTAGACTTCAGACTCCTGCTCCCTGTGGGATCGATATCTTTATTTCAAAACTAGCTACAAACGATTTGTGCACTTGCAGTCATCATACCCTTCAAACCAGGGCAACAAAGTAGGGGCTCTCTTAGCATCGGAGAAGGATTGTGACATTTCTCATGCCATTTAGTGTAGACGCGGGCTGGAATCTCTTCGATCGTGAGTTCCACTCAAAATGCGTCACCTTTCGTGTGTGGCTTCGCCTTGGTGGATGTTGACTTCGACGATCAAGTTGTGTGCGTCTTGTGTAATATTTGTTTGCTTGTATGCGTTGTTGTCTTGTAAGCTGATCCCTCGTCATCTTGTGTATTTAGACGTTCTTGGCCTTATTAATATAATGTCAGACACTTGTTGCCTTCAGTTTAAAAAGATTGTTCTAATTTATTTTTTAGTTGGAGACTCATAATGTTTTAGAAAGCAAAGTTCATAAACATTGATTAATCCAAGGGTCTTATTATTGATCGAGATCCAGGAGGATGTATTGAATGGCACGTGGTTGCTTGCACTTTGTACATTGGTTGTAGTTGTCCTAGTCATCAGAAATGGTTTCAAAATGGATCAGCGAGATACATAGCATAGTTACCTACCAAGGAATAATATGCATTCGAGATACCACCATCACAGCTAGCACCACTATATATTTCACTAGTCAAGAGTCACCACGAATCTTCCTTGCTCCTTATTACTTGTTTGTTATTTCACCCAACAATGCGCAAATATGTGCTTGAACTAGGATAAGTACATAGTAAGGTATAGAAGGGGAAAAAGAACACACAACCACCAGTATAGCACAAAATGGAGGAGAAAGAGCTACCAAAGTACATTAACTCTGCTCTCTGAATAGGAGACATTAGGGAAAGGATAAATTGTGGTTCTCGGTGCTACGAAGCTACTTCAGATGTTTGTCCAAGGAGGGAAAATAACTTTCGTAAACCCCGTCCCACCACTTATCCTTTGCTCCAGGTTGTAATAAATCGCATCACTTGGCAAGGTCCCCATCGGAGCTGCAGCTCTTCCAGATGTTGTCATGTGTTCCCAATAACAAAGGGTCATTCCGGTGAAGACTTGCATGTTGTGTAAAAGGAGGCATGAGTATGAAGCCTATGTTGCGGTGAGTCCTTTTTATGATAAAGGTAATAACGGTACCAATTACATCTAACTTTTGCATCAACAAGATAACAATCGGTTATCAAGCCATCAAGGACATACACAACCTAAATCATTACAAAAAAAAGAAAAAGAAAACACCAATCAATAGACGCGCTAGCATATCAACCACCATAGTTGACAACACCTTGACCACAACAAAAGTTTCCCTAAAAGCACCGCCTTCTTCAAGGAACGATGAGTGAGCGTCATAGTGGCAAAATCAAACAAAGTCCGGATCATGGGATTTCACCCTCTATAGGAAGCCCGAGCAATCTTCGCGAAATACATTCAACAAGGAAGTGACGCGTAAACAACACCATTGCAAGAGTGACGTGTAAACACTACCATTGGCAAGTACAACCACTAGAGGCCAGAGCTTGAGGACCTGGTACTCAAAGAGCATCACCAAACAAACAACTAGGGGTGGGCATTATAACCGAGGACCGAATCACCGGACCGAAATGACCTAGACCGAAGCCAAATAAACAGAAGCCGAAAATATCAGTACTAAATTCGGTCAGCCCTTCCAAAAAACCGAAATTACTACGGCTCTTTGGGTTTCAGTCTACGTGTAACGGGAAGACCGAAGAGACAAGGAAAATCTTCAACAGGAGAACTGTACGCATTAGGCCCTCTAGTCAATTTGTCCATGTGTTTCAACGTAGGCCACGCATTAGGCCCATAAGGTTTCACGAGTTCACGCATAACACGACACCGTACGGCCACAGTTGTGATTCTCAAAATAAATGAAAACCTTATCTAGTTGCCCCTTTCCCTAAGAAAATCTACTCGCCCCAGGATATGGCAACCGTCAGGGGTGGTGATGCCGGCGAGCTTCCCTGACATCTCCTCGCTCTTCCTCCTACTTCTTGCCCTCAGAGAGAAAATGTGCGCAGCTCCACTTTCACTTGCACTATTCAGGTATGGCTCTCGCGACCTCCACTGTTCCGACCGGTCCCCTGTTCATGTCAACCTATTTATGTAATGCAGGTCGGTAAGACGTGGGAGGTAATCCTTCTGTAAGACAACCCACAATCTGGGAAATCCGAAAATGGCTAAATTCTTAACACGTTAACACAGTTAATTTCCCGAACGGCAAACTTACAAACAAGTATGCCTGAGCCACTCCTCTTCTCACACCAGCCACAATGTGTGTTTGGTTCAAAGAAAAAAATGCTAAGCCAATAATATCGCTCTATTTTCACTACACTGTTCGAATCGCTTGCCACGTGAGAGCGCACGGTGATTTAGAGGCATGTTCTTATTTTAATCTATCTGCCTCTCTCTTCTTTCTGGCGACCATGTGGGTCTACAATGCTTGCTCCCCATACATCTAGGACGTGTATGGTTGCTCGCTCCCGTTTTGAGGATCATGGGAGATCTTCTATGTTGAGTCAGGCTAAGTAGAAACGTGGATTGGGCCAATTTCGGTTATGTATTTGGTTTTCCGCACCGACACTATAAGGGAGGCCGATAGAAACACAATCTCAGTGTTTGGTTGTGTGCTTTTGGTCTTTAGAGACAAAGTTTGGTTGTTGGTTCGCGTACGGGATGATTTCTCGCCTCGAATATATATCAGTAATCTAACTATCGGGAGGAGGAAGAACGTGAGAATGGTGTCGATGCCGCGCCGAGCACCAACGAATTTCCGATTGCTTCGTGCTTCGTGCTTCGAGTTCGCCTTTGCAATTGAAGCAAGGTCATATATACTTCTGTCTCTATTGCGAAGTTCTAGCTCTGAATTGGGACTGACGGCAACATATACAATCCATAGCACCGCCACCACAACTCTGTTCTCTTCCAAAGGAGGACTGAGTTAAAGAAACTAACTCGGATGAATTTTCCAGAACATGAACAAAACAGCAGGTGCGCCCGCTGCTGACCGCGCCTTCGCGAGAAACATCTCACCGTTGAGAATTTGATGTTACAGAACAATTGAGCATCCAAAATGGTGTAAGAAATTTGGAGATTCAGCACGACTGCCTCGGCTTGCTCAGCGTCCTCGGCGACAAAGACTTGCATGATGAGATGTTATGTTACACAAGGTGCCGAAGTTGCAATAGGCAACAACCAGCTAGATAGACTGAGTGATCGATCGATCGAAGCTTATTTAAGGCGTGCGAGGATAGGCAGCACGCTGGGGGCATAAGATTTGGCGACCACCTGGGCCACGACGGTTTCATGGACTCATTGATTCAATGATTCCGCTGTGATTATATCTTCGGATGAACGGCAACAATTTGCTCGATAGTGGAAGAGGATTTGGCTACCTACGGTTCCACCACGAATTGCATCCATGCATCGATTGGGCTGTGTGATATTCTCATGAAAGGCTATGAACTAGAGGAAGGGATTCTTCTGGGACTGAACCTGACGGGCGGTGGCGACCCTACGCAAGCAACTCAGCAGTCGAGCGGCGGCGACGACCCATCAAGGTCTGATTTTTACCGCAACCTCAGGCCGGCCCTTCTTGACGAGTTTGAGCAGCGGCTGGCAAGGGAGACGAGGCCGCGAGGAAGAGGATGGGCTCGTGAGGCTCCGTTCCTCCCGCCTCCGTGTACGGCGTCGCCGGCGACAGCGCTCTGCCTGTCCTAGTCGACATCGGCGGCGCCGGTAGGGGTCGAGGCGGGTCGACCGACCCGGCTCAGTTTTAGCGACAAACAAAATCAATTAGGCTTAGCATCTCGATTCGGTACAGAGGAGAAAAAACGCAGAGATATCTGCATTAGCGGTCCTAATTGTCTTCACATTAGTCCATATTCTTTGAAATTGCACGTGTGTCCTAATTCTTTCGTAAATATGTCACGCGAGGTCCTAAATTGGTCTGACGAGCGCTGACCGGTGCCACGTCTACTGGTGGGGCCTGGAGGTGTAACGGTTGTAGGTGAAAATTTGCAAATAGACCCATGTAGTCAATTTCGTCTCATAACTCGCTCTCTTCCCCCTTGCATCTCCCGCGATAGTGGAGGTGAGCTGGCGGCGGGGGTGCTCCTCCGGTGACCACCGGAAGAGATCGTCTACTGGCGGACGCGGCTCGGACGGAGCGCGCCATGATGGAGCCTGTGAGCAAGGGGCCGAAGCTGCGGCGACCCGATGATCCTCCTGTGCGCTACGGTATGGAACCCTAACCCTAAATCCCAAATTCGGTCTCTGTGTTAGTGGCGGTAGATAAGTAGCTCGAATCCCTAATTAAAATTGATGATTTGCATGAAATTTAGGATCATTGGAGGAGCTTTTCACGGTAGAAATCAATTATGCTGGTTTTTTTGTGGATTTGGACCGTCAAAGAGCTATGTGGATGGCAAGATAGCTTGTTTTGATGGATGCGATGCAGACACATGGTCTCCTTTGTGGCTCATTGATTTCATGCAGCAGCTAGGTTACTCTGAACCAGATAGATATGTTCTATATTGGCTGCTTCCTGGTTTGAACTTAGACATAGGGCTGCGGATTGTGGACTGTGATGCTGATACTTTGAGCATGATTGTCATAGTTTCAAAGTTCCAATATTTTCAGTTGTTTGTTGACCATAAGGATATGAATTATGGTAGTGTATCAATGGATGATGTTGCGATTTGTGGCTCCCCTCAACTCCCTCCAGTTTTGAGCCCTGGTAAGAGGCAGGGTAAGGCAGCAGCTGGAAGGTGCAATGTAGGCAGCAGCAGTAGCAATCTTCCACCTAGACAGCAACAAAACATTAGACATGAGTTGAGAAGAAGTAGGAGGAAGTTGGATGTGCAAGAGGATGCTCAACTTTGAACAGACAATGACAGTGATGACAGTGAATTGGATGCAGATTGGGTGGACTCTGACAATGAGTTAGAAGCTGATGATGATGATTTATATGAAGAATGGGTGGATGACAAATTTGAGAACCAAAGAAGAACAAATCCAGCTGGGTGGATGACAGTGATTATGACAGTGAAGATGACTTTGAGGACATGCAAGATTCAGATCTTGAACCAGCTGATTCAGGTGAAGAAGTTGAAGTAATTGACAAGGAAGGAAGGAAGAAAATTAAAAAGAATGAGGCGTCTACGGCAGACTACACCCGTGCCCAACGGCCACACAGCGGTGCGATTCTGGGACTGGAAGGTTTGAGTCTTTTCCTCACAGCCGGTATCTCAATCTAATCTCGTTGAAGAGATCCTGACTTTTACCTGCAACGTTTATTTGGGATTAATAAAATTGAATCAGAGCACGTACTGTTTTTTCTGTTGTTCTGAATGTGTGCTACATGGATTTCAAGCTGGCTAAATCTCTTCTACTACTTACTACTTGCTCTTCTACTACTTACTACTTGCTGAATCTCTTCTACTACGTACTACTAGTAACCGTGTCTATTGAAATTTCACTTGTACGATGCACATCCTCAACCAATGTTGATGTTAATTTGTCCAAAAAGTTCTTAGATGAGATTGATATTTACACCATCTTTAGGAAATTTGCATATATAAATGTTAGGGAAAATTTAAGGTATTATATAAAAAGTATACGATATGAATATTTCTTGCGATAACACATTTTAAGTGTTTATCGATAACATTTATGCATAATTGCATATACATTATTAGTTTGATGTCTATATTAAAGGGCCTTGACGTCTAACAATGGTACGGAGAAGGATGCTGCATATTGTTCCATTGTTTTCTTTTCAAATCTTTAACCAATGGTTCACACTTTGGATGATGTTTTCATAAAGACGGGGTTTAAACATTAGAAGAAAGCACCGGAAAATTTTAAATCTCATGTAGGTGGACCAAATAGCATTCTTTATAGTCAGTTTGTAGTTGTACTCGATGAAATTTGAAAATTGAATCTGTTTGGACTTTTTTCGGTTGGATACACTTGCTTTTCTGCCTAATTTTTTTACAACTTATTTGTTCGACCCGGCTCAGTTCAATTCTGGCTCCGCCACTAGCAGTCGTAATCACGGGAGCTGGAGGTACCAGACGAAGGGGATGGGACTAGTATAGGCGATTAAAAAATATGCCATGTTTTCGTCTCCATATTAGAGTCTCCCGAAACTGGCTATGTATATTTCCGTATAAGTGTACTTGGTCGAGCTAGGTACACTCCATGTTCTCACTAGATGATCCCACTTTTCGTTATCGCGATCTACGTCTTTGCATTTTCATGTTTTAAAATTTTGTTGTTGCTGCTATATACCTCCCGATTTCTGCCTCCCGCAGGCACGTGAGTATACGAGTACGGTGAATATAAGTCTAAGAGGATCATACGGGTTTCAGGTGGATTTATATGGTCTTCAAAACGAATCGATATCGAGTTTTTATTTGTTATTGTGAAAGTTTGAAAAAGAGGGTGACACCAAAGCGAAAGTGAAAGAAGAATATGTGCAGGGTCGGATAACAACTACTGCACCCGGTCTTTGAAATCCTAGGTGTTTAACGTCCCTTTGTGTAAGATAACCGAAGGAATACTCTGTATTGGAGTACTAGGTAGGACACCCGCTACCTCTTCCCTTAGTAAGACAACATGATCCACTCCAAAACCGACAAATTCAAGTACCCCTAAAGTCTACAACTAATTAACCCTGCTTTGCTTGTCTTTACGTGTATAATTTATTTATTTTAGATGGAAGACCAAAGGTCTCGTTTTATAAATTAATAAAACCCCAAACAGCTTGAAAAGTACAAGGATGCTGATCAAATCAGCTTACAACGCAACACATAGACCGACCAGAAAGAACAAGAATACGAAGCTCCGTTGCCACTCAAGATGCCCGCCATGAAGCTTGGAACCAATCGTTGATGAAGACATGAAGAGTCTAGGAGCCGGTAGCAGAGATTGGACCAAGGACAGCCACCTTGTAGGAATAACATGCGCAATCGCCGCCATGCCACTTTCGCCAGGAACGGGAACTCTTCCCCTTCTGCCGAGCCCCGAGGGTGCCGACCCCACCGCTTTGCTTGTCTTTACGTGTATAAATAGATGTGTGGTTTTCCATTAATATCTAAAATGACCAATATAAATAGTCTACAATAATTATATCGTAATAATAACCAAAACTATATTGCAATCAAGATCGTTCTGCTTCTTTTGGAGTTGGAGACCGATAATATTTAAAGAAAATAAGACTTGTAAGAATCAATTAATTCAATAGTCTTATCGATCAAGATCCAGGAGGATGACTTGAATCACATGATTGCTGGAACTTTGATTGCATACATTTGTTGTTGTTGTCCTTATCATCAGAACTTTTTTCAGAATTCAGCAAGATACAATGTATAGTGTTACCTACCAAGTAGTAATATGCGCTAAAGATGCCATAATCAGAGCTAGCACCACTGTATATTTAACAAGTTTCAAGAGTCACCACAAGTCTGAAGTCTCCCTTTGCCCTTGTTACTTGTTAGTTTGCCTAGCAACAAGCAAATATGTGCTTGAACGAGGAGAAAGAGAGAGTAGGGTGTGGAAGGGAAATATATATAAAACAGAACCACCAATACACCAACATAAGATGGAGGACAGAGAGATAGCAGGGATAATAAACCTTCTCTATGAATAGGAGACATGGGGGAAGAAATAAATTTTGGTGCTCAAAGCCATGCAAGATCGTTCCGCTTCTTTCGGAGTTGGAGACCGATAATATTTAAAGAAAACAAGACTTGTAAAAATCAATTAATTCAATGGTCTTATCGATCAAGATCCAGGAGGATGACTTGAATCACGTGATTGCAGGAACTTTGATTGCATACATTTGTTGTTGTTGTCCTTATCATCAGAACTTTTTTCAGAATTCAGCAAGATACAATGTATAGTTTTACCTACCAAGTAGTAATATGCGCTAAAGATACCATAATCAGAGCTAGCACCACTATATATTTAACAAGTTTCAAGAGTCACCACAAGTCTGAAGTCTCCCTTTGCCCTTGTTACTTGTTAGTTTGCCTAGCAACAAGCAAATATGTGCTTGAACGAGGAGAAAGAGAGAGAGTAGGGCGTGGAAGGGAAATATATATAAAACAGAACCACCAATACACCAACATAAGATGGAGGACAGAGATATAGCAAGGATAATAAACCTTCTCTATGAATAGGAGACATGGGGGAAGAAATAAATTTTGGTGCTCAGAGCCATGCAACAATTTTAGGGTCTTCTTCGAGCAAGAAGTGAGCTGGTAGACAGCTTCCATCAACCTCAATACTCATCCTTTGCTCCGAGGAGTACTACTGCCTAGCCGACAAGCATATACAAGCTTTATAGGGAACAAGGATTGTCGTAAACACTTGATTAGAACCATATAGAATAATAACCGAAGTTTAAAATATGCCGGATAATCCCTACTAATTTAGTATTGTTTTAAAAATGTAGTTTGAGATATTCGCTGAACCTGAAATAGATTTCCTCTCCCAAGTAATTACAAGCATTTAATTTTGAACAAGCTCAAATAAATAATGTGGTAATGCATTCCAGCGCATGGTTTCCATGTTGTACATACGCATATCATGTTCCTTGCATCTATACAATTATTGCAGTTTATCTCTTGCTAACTAATGTGAAGTACTTGTGTAACATGACACTACCGTTTAAATCGTTACGGATCATCTTGTCCACTAGATCAACATAAATGAACGGCACAAAATCATTTGGAAGCATCTTAAAATTTCTCGTTGCAATAATAATGAAATTATTTCATTCAAGGCGGTCCCCGTGAGCCGGTGTCTCTCTCCCGCAAAGAAAAGGAGGCGGCGGCTAGGGTTCCTCCCTAGCCTTCCACCCGCCGTCCGTGCCGCGTCTCCGCCGTCTACGGTCCGAAAATGACGGGTTCCTGCCTCCTTCGGTTATCGCTCCGGTGGTCGGAGGGGGTGGGGACCTCGGACTTGCGCTCGGCGCGGTTTAAGGGTCCCTAAAGTTAGAGTTTGGTCAATCGACATCGACGCTATGGTGGTTATGGTGGCGTTGTGCGGGACAAGAATAAGGTATATCCGCCTCCTCTTCCACCTCGCCATCGGCGATCTCGTCGGTGGTGCCGAAGAGGGCGGGGATTCGTCTGGTCGCTACTTTCATGGAGTGGTCGATCTTGTCCAGTCTACGTGTGTTTTAGGTTTGGTGTTTGAAGATTCGGATCAATTCAAGGGTTCAATAGCAACGACTTCGGCTCTAGGGCGCTGGTCCTTAGGTGCACGTGCACGAAGACTTCCCGACTGGCATCAACAACGACAAGCCGGCTCTGGTAAGGGAGCGGCGACAGTGGCGCGTCGGCGGCTCGCTCTAGCAGCAGTAGTGGTCGTTAGGTGGTTCAAGTACCTCAATGTAATGTTTATCATGTTTGGTGTGCCTTATACTTCTTGTGAACTTATGGAATAGATCCAAATTTTTCTCACAAAAAAAAAGATGGGCATGTTCCTATTAAGGATGGCAATGGGTAGGGTATGGACAGGGTAGAGCAATACCATACTCATACCCGTATAGTCAATGGGTACAAAAGCTTACTCATACCCGTACCCGTGGGTATAAAACTTTACCCATACCCATACCCGCCAGGTACCCATACCCATTGGATACCCGGTGGGTAGATCCAATAGTACACAAGTTATTCACAATTATACGTTCATCAATAACATATATTTGAAAAAATACAATTATATCTACTTAATAATAGTTAGACGAGTACATGAAAGTATCGAAGTTTAGAATTCACAATCGCATACTTGTCCCTAGGCTTCTTGGCCGCTTAGGTTGACACTCTACAGGTAAGTTTGATATGTCAGTTTAAATGGGCAGGGTATGGGTATACCCATGGGTACAAGTTTATACCCGTGCCCGTACCCGTAACTTAACGGGTAGATTATAGGTATTACCCGTGGTATAAAAGTGTGTCCATACCCTACCCATGCAGGTACGGTACCCGCTGGTACCCATACCCATGGGTAAAATTGCCATCCTTAGTTCCTATCCAAATTGGAACGCAATAGTGCTTTAGAAAACAAGGCATATTTGCAAACATTAAATTTGTTCAATCGAGATGCAGGAAGATAATAATTTGAATAACACATGGTTGATCGCACTTTGATTGCACAAATTGGTTTTGTTGTCCTTGTCATCGGAAGCATTTTCAAAATGTACCATTGATATACATACAACGTTACCTACGGAGTAACAATACGTGTGTGAGATACAACCATCCCAGCTAGCACCAGTATATATTTGACTAGTATCGAGAGCCACCACCATTCTCTCTCTTGCGCTTGATGTGGCTCTGGTTAGTTTGCCAACTCCTCGAAGAAGCACACAGACATGGGCTTGAACGAGGAGGAGCAAGGTGTAGATGGGGAAAAAATAACGCCAACCTCAGAAAAATGAAAGAGAAAGAGCTAGTGAAGCATGGTAATTATACATCTCCTTTACCAATAGGAGGGGTCAGGGAAGAAGTAACTGCCCGTGCATAGAATTAGACATCAATGACGTTACTTAGTTTCACATTGGGTTAGTCTGAGGCTCTCTGTATGGAGTTATCGTTATGGTTAGCTAGGCATAGAGTTGACGTCGGACTTTGACTTTCCTATAATTTTGCCAAGGCTCGCCAGATCGAACAGCCCAGACGCAGGAAACTAGTGAAGCAGCAACGTTCCACGGAAAAAGACGGTGTTGATTTGCTAGTGACGAATTGACAATGAGATGTGCGCGTACTCGGGCAGTGTAGCTAAGAAAGGGGGACTCTAGAGAATCAGCAGCCATCTGGACAAAACTGGTAATTACGAAAGCTTTCTTTTAAAATTAGGTAATCATAAAATATTTTTAGAGGTGGTTGCATTTCGAACTAAAAATAAATTTATTTGTTTGTGATGCTCAATTGGTCTCTTATAAATAAACAACACGACTGTTGAATTCAGGCTATTGCAGCTTGTTTGGCGATACTGTACGTGCTCAATTAGAACGGGGCAGCGATCAGAAACTATGATTCTAGACATTCAGCTTTGTGCATTTGCCTATCTGCCACAAAGACGAAAATTGGTATATTCAAGGTCATGATTTATACAGGTAATCTAACTAGAATTTTCCTGAGTTGACCATGTCCCATCGAACCTTCTAAAGAGTCTTCGTAGGTTATTTTTTGCGTCAGCTCTATAGGACGGTGGTATTACGGAAAATGGCTTTGGCAACTGAGCTCCATGGAGGACATTATTTAAAAAAAAAATTATTTTTCAAGTTCAAAAAACCAGGAAAAAATACATGGATGTAGTAAACTGTGTGCACTACGGGCATTGAAATTTTTAATTTAAAATACTTTGTATTATAGGCTCAACAAAAAAAAAAAATTGGACAATTTTTGGATGATTCAGAAGTTGCACTGATCAAGCTCCTAGATGTGCATTTTTGTCATTTTTTTCTAGGATAGAATATTTGGTATTTATTAAAGTTTTACATACTACTAGAAAATATGCCCGTGCGTTGCAACGGGAGGAAAACATTAGACACCCCTAATCCAATAAGAATGCTCAAATTACACGTCCTCCATTTCAACACTGCATTACACATATATCATTGCCGCTTACCATTCTTCTCGTCATCACGGACAGGCCATGGTGTGCACCTGATAAAAACGTTCCAATATGGTCAGTCCCAAAGCGATGAGTTTGGCCACCACACATCACACCTTTCATTGAACCGCACCAATGAAAGAATAAAACATAAAAACTAATCTTGCCGAGCTGGTGTGAGGGCCGCCCAAACTTGCCACGAGCCTATAATTTCATTCAAAATCCACATTACACAAAAGATTTTTGGAAAATATAAATAAGAGGAGCAATTAGAACACAACTCCGATCTAAATGCGTCAGGCCATTTTAGATATACAATCTTCAGCTGTTTGCAGCCATCATGACGCTAATCTCGTGCTAATCATATCTAAAATTATTCTAGGCACTTGGATAAGTACACATAGTAGGTTGTGTTGTGTTTTTGTGTTAAAAAACATGCTTACTTACTCCCAGGCCCCCGCGTCGCCTCTCCCAGGGGCGGCACGGGTGACGACGCAGCCTCCCACCTCCCCACCACCATCACCCCTCTTCGTCACCATCGCTGGTGGCCTCCACCGGGCAAATACCGTACGGAGCAGGCGGCGGTCCTCTTCCTTCTCCGACGGCAGGGGTGCCCGGGTGAGACTGGGAGTCACGTAGGAGACTTCTTGGGCGCAAGGCAGCACTGTTGGCCGGCGGGGTAGCCATGGTTTCGTTGGTGGGTGTCCTCGCGGCGCGACGGGTGGCACGCCGACGATCCCCTGACGTGCGGGCTAGTCTAGGGCCAAGCGGGCCAGATATGGGCCTGGTGGGCTTGTGCAGGTGGTGAGCTGGGCGGATGCTGGTGGGTAGCGATGTCCCGACAATGGCTATGGGCCGGTAGCCTCCTAGTGCTCCAGTGGCAGCAGGGCACTTGGCCATGGAGCTCCTGGCCGATGCGGCTTTGCTGGTGGTCGTCGGTTGCCCGCTCGCAGGATGCTGGTCGTCGTCCGGGCCTGCACTGCAGCCTACCAGCAAGGGTTTGTGGAAGGAAGGACAATAGTGACCTGGGGTTGCCGAGGTGGGAGGTTTTTGTCGCCCCCTTGGCGGCAAGTGCTAGTCTCTCCTGCGTTTTGTGTCCATCTATCGGTTCCCAATCGTCTTGCAGTGGACGACTAATGGATGGGCTAGAAGAAATCCCTATGCTATTGCAGGTCGACGGTGACGCCTGAGGGCGTCGTAACCTTCTTGGAGGAGTCGGCTCGGCTCTTCCATTATGCCTCATCCTAAGAAACAGAGGAAAACCTAGATCCATTTTTCTGGTTCAGGCATTGGCGACGCTATGGTGTCGTCCCCTCCTTGGAGGTGCTGTCCGAGTTGCTATGGAGTCCTCTATCCGTAATCAGATTCAATGGTGGCCAACTCGTAGAGCGTGGGCATCTAGAGCGCTATGTACACTGGTGCCGGCATATCGTCATCGATGCTATCCTCAGGTCTGGTCATGTCCACTCGTCCACTCGCCGACTCTTCTAGGCTTTATGGGTGGGCTGTATGTCGACGTGCCTACTGGAGTTAGGGTTGTTTCGAGTTGTTTTGCTTGGTTGTGACGCGGTCTCGATGCTTTGTGTCTCTTCGCCATGTCTTTGTGGCTGGTGGCTATGCTAGGCGTGTATTCATGTAGTGTGCTTGAGCGGGTGTGCGTTATTTGCCAATGACTTCATACCAATGGTTTCATATGTACGGGTTTTGGGTCCGGTTTACCTCGTAAACTGGATTGTTTGTTCTCTTGTCAACTTAATATACAAAATGCGCAGCTCTCTTGCAGGTTCTCGGAAAAAAACATGCTTCATCTTTTTTTTCTTGCTGACTTTTACCATTCATGGATAATGAGATATAATTTTGCGAGATGGCCCATTTGAGACTGGGAACCAAATCCAAGGGCCCCCTTTTCCGTGTAAACTCAAGAAGACAAAAAAAAACATATTGGCGGATCAAAATATTCTAAACAACAAATATGAAGAGTATTGAGAGCTTAAATGAGTAACCCATGGAAAAGAAGAACCATTATATATGCACTAAAATCTTGCTTTCTTGAGATGCGAAATAAAGCCAGTGTTATAAAATGGTCTTCTTAGTGCCATTCTATTTCAGAGTTCAGGCCCAGACAATCGTAAGCTTGATAACCAGGCACATTGAACCGTCTCAAACATGATATCCCCTGTGTAGTCAGGAGTTCCTGGAGTAAAGTTTCAGAAGTAAATAGGCTCTCCGTCAGTAAGAAATAGTGATTTCTAGATCATATCTGAGGTAGCTGAAAATGCCCTGGGTCATGTTTAGACGTACATTGTATTAATCGTGCACTTAAGTTTTGTTGCTAGCTCTTAGGATCTCGGATGATAACTCAGAACCTTGCACGTATTTAAATGGCAACTGCAACGACGCTGCACCCATGAACCGCACGTGCGGTTTCAAAGAGCAGAAGCAGATTTGACTTCAACAGGCGTACGCCCCCCTGGGCAACGACGACCAATAGTCTGTTATTTCAGCAGAACTTGATCTTGATTACAGCGCAATCATGATATATGACCGTGTATTTCCTCCACTCGCATATGCTAGTCTGGCCGGAGGTTGGGCGCTTAGGCGACTTCAAGAACAGGCGTAGCTGTCGCCTGGGGGAGCAACGGACTGCCGGCGCGCAGCTTTGGTAACAAATTGCTGAGAGTCCATGTCTCTGCACACAGTCTGTCTCGTAAAAACTGGATACGAAATCCACCTGCCTGTTGTCGCTGCATGCGGCTACCTCTTTCCAAAAAAAAGTTGCAGATTGGGATGAGAAGACCCGTCGAGATCAGCCATGACACCTTCCTCTATGAAGATGTCGAAGCCATGACCCATGGCGATGGCCTTTATCTGGTCGGACAAAAGGATTCGTTGACGGTCGTCGAGATGGATGTGCCTACGCTCCCATGATCTTGGGGGCTTGAGAAAATAGCCATGGGTTGCGGCCCGACACGGCAAGGTCGAAAGCCTGCTTGTCAGGTCCCTGGCGCGGCTCCTGGCGACCATGCTTCTCAATTTGAGGCGCGGTGGCTGCTTGGGTGGCGAGCGTACTACGGCGAGTTTATGCGACCGATTTGGTGTTTTGTAAGGATTTATACAGGCTATATGTGAGCTGATTTTCGTGAGGAGGGGGCAAAAAATCTGGATTTTATTGAGTAGGAACTTGTTTTGGTTGTGTGCAGGACGGGTGAAAGCCAGGGTTCAGGCCAAACGAGAACATTATGATAATTCGATTAGGACTGTCCCGCCTGACGCGAGTCCGATCTACTACGGTGTATTGTTCCATCCTAAAGACGTAATCTCGGATGGACCAAAGCGCAAAGTGACGTACGAAGGGAGAAATCTTAGTCTCTTTATTATTATATACTAGCACAAATGCCCGTACGTTACACCGGGAATAAAAGTTAGGAGTCCGTTTCAAACATAGCTGAGTCTGACTCCGACTTTTTATGCCACCATAAAAATAATGGGTTTTTGGTGGGCGGTTATATTCCCACCTTTAAGAGCAGACTATCTTGATTGCTTCACCATGTATTCGACCTCTAGCGGTCTTGACGGAGCCTGTCTGTTAGGCGGTGATTATTGGCCCTTAGTACTTCGATGTCCTTGATCAGACCGTGCTTGACTTCATAGGAGGGCATGTTCTTTTCTCGTTTTGGAGCACTCTCTGTGATTTACTTGTCCGCTACAACCGAGTCTTGTACTCCATGATGCATTAGGGTTGGTAGTGTTGGTTTATTTTAAATATTCTGGTCTTGGAGAATTTTTCTAAAAGATACCGCCGCACACTCTAGGGTAGATTCTTTTCTCGGATTTCTGCGTTAGGGTGCAAGGGCAACGTGATATTTTACAAACTACACTTTTGGTAGCTTAATAAGAACTCCAAAAATTCTTGAAAAAATGTGACCGAAATTTCCAGAAAGATAAGACAATTTCAAATGTCCTATACCGTGAAAAAATAGTTCATCTATTTAACTACTGAATTTAATGAATAAACTGGACAAATTAGTATACTGAAATAGCTACTTAACCATCTCGATTTTATTGATCCACCTGCACAATGTATATCTTTCAGGTAACCAGAAAAAAGCCGTGTAAATACTACGTAAATTAGCTAAAGTGTCACTTATTTCGTGACATTTAATACTTTCTTTCTTGCCGGGAAGTTGCAACATGAAAAGACTTCACATTCATATGTTCCAACATGCTGAATAAACCTGAAAGCAATTTAGACATATATGGTTTAGCATAATATATAAATTTGTAACTGCTAGCTGTACCTTGCATAGATTATGATTGCTTACATAATAAATGAAATTACTACATTCATCAGCAAATGATACTCTATTGACATTAGACTGAAGTATTCCCTCCGTCCCAAATTAACTGATTTCACTTTGTTTAGATACACATGTACCTATGTACTAAAATGCGCCTAGATACATGCGTATCGTATCTAGACAAAATGAAGTCAGTTAATTTAGGTAAGAGGTAGTATCAAAAGAAAAATAATTCAGCTAACAAATCACATAGGAATCAAGCAAGGATTCTATTACATGGTGCAATGAGAAGAAATCTGCATGTGACGCCCTCAATCTACATATGTCCTATGATGTATTTAGACAATTTTTCTTCAGAACAAAGTGCAGAAGCCAGTTGGACTATGCCCAACAAACCAATAGAGCAAAGGCATGAACTCGACACGGAGAAATTGCTAGCTAGAGGGTGCAGATCAGCATGGAGGAAGCCCTCCCGGGGGAAAGGAAAAAGGATGGACCCAAAATCATACCTTTCATCTGTAATCATCTGTAAGCAAAGCCTTGATCCATCAATCACCTCAATTTCCCTTTGTGCCGCAACTTGTTGCATCCATTAACCTTTCCTCTCTTAACCTTGGCAAAAGAGCATCGGTAGTACAGTACAAATCATGTACGTCGTCCATCAATATTATCTGTGACTATTTGAGTCTCTTGCCTCCGAACGAGATCTTCCAGAAGGTGGCGTTCGGGCTGCAGTCCAACATGAACTTGTACCTCACGAAGCCGTACCATCCTCTTGAGCGTCATGACCAACTTCCTGCCCATCTCCGGTGCCATGGTCTCCGACGTTTACCTCGGATGATTTTGCATCATTGCCCTCGGATCCGTCGTCAGGCAAACTGCATTAACTTCATTTTCCTCACGTTTCTCATACACGCGCCTTGCTTGTTGACCGTTCGACAATTTTGTTGGTGCGCGTATCGTTGGGCAAGAGATGGTGTGTGCTGCGAGTGACGGCGATTCTGCCTGTGTGCAAAAAGATGTCGGAGTCCGTGGCGCACCCGCGGGACTGCACGTGGATGCCGTGCAAGCTTCCGCTACTCTTCATGTCGGTCGGGCAGTATCAACCGTCTTCAGGGCGCTCGTCATCGTAGAAGGCCAAGGGATGGGTCATCAGCTTCTCTGTGCCCGTCGTGCTCATGCTCACTGCCCTCATGTGCTTCCTCCTCGGCTCGCCCTTCTACCTCAAGGCATACGCCGATAGGAGCGTGCTTGTGAGCGGCGTTGTGTAGGTGCTCGTCGCCAGCTACAAGAACCGGGGCGAGATGCTGCCGCCGGAGACCACCGACGCGTCGTCCTTCCACACTCTCTGTACAGCAACCCTGGTCCGTCTCTTCTCCCTGACTGGGCCGTCCGTGGAGCGAAGCTCTAACTCGAAGTGGGCCACCCTGGTCAGTGAGGCACAATGAGATATCCGGAAAGTATATCCCCAACAGCAGCTCCCGGAAACCTCCAAGATCCAAAGTCGTATTTCACCATCTAGCTTGATTTATCTTCGGCTTGCAGAATCATGAAGGGTTCCTAAAACTTTCAAAACAAAGGGTAGGATCCGAGTCTTAAAGCGAGTCAGACCTGTGAGTAAATCATCTATGTTTCCAACTTAAAATTCAAACTTAAGCCGGAACTTGGTCTCTGACGTAATCTGATAACAGTCAAGGTCAAGTCACGTTACTGACAGTCATTCATGTCAGCATGACCGTTGGTGGGTCCGTCTTTAGTAGAACCGAGGCGTCGTTTTAATGCGTGCGAGCAGATCGAGGCAACGTAATCCTCGCGAGGGGGTTACGTAGATCCTTCCACGACGTGTGGCACGGTTACTATTTATTTTTTGCACGAATCTTGCGCAAGTGAGGAATATAAGGGGTTGAGATATCCTTTCTCTACCTTACCTTCGCCATTTGCTTCCTTCTTCCCCTTGACGCCTGATACCTTTGATCCGGATTACGGATGTAGTATAGCTTCTTTTTCTCTAGTAGACCTAGGTTATCGAATTCTCAGAAAGCGAATACGTAGTTAAGTTACTTTAATGGACCTTCGGGAGTTTTAGAATTCCTTTTATGTTTTTGTCGGACCAGTAGCTTGCGTCTTTTTGTTATTGTCGATGATGGAGAGATAGGGCCTAGGGTGTTCGGTTTCACCTGTAGCTGTGCAAAACATCTGATGAAAATAAAAGATAGATATAAATTATGCGTGTACTTGTTAGAGCAAGATAAATTATATGTGGGTAGTGCATCCATAATTTTTATTGCCTCCGCAACCGCTTATAGCAATACCTACTAGTCTCATCCATAGAAGAAAGAGAACTAATGATATGCATAGTGATGTCACCGTTAATCCCAAGCAAATCTCTCACATACAGCCATACTACCCCTTCTGTCATTGGGGTTTCCAACCTACGGATCAGTCATCACTCATACTCTCTATACCTGGCTCAACCCTCGGGGTCTTGGGGTACCTGACAAGTCCTTAGATTGAGGCAAGCGAGGATACAATAATCATCATGTCATATAAACTAATACACGATCCCATCTATAATAAATAACATGCACAATTGCATCATGGCTAGGCCGAAGCTCTTAGCCCAAGGAGAATTACTCACACATAGAGATGAGATCAACAATCACAAATATTATAATGAAAATCATAAGATTGATAGCAATAGTCTTAGAATGTCACAAATTGGAGAAGAGATCTACTATTACAAGTGGTGAAATATGGCTATGGAGAAGGGTTTAGAGATCTGAGACGACTTTTCGGCGGAGTCTGGCTTCTTTGGGGCGGAGCGGGAGATGTTTTTCCATCGTCCGAGGCTTCTTTATATAGGGGTATCTTCACGAAAGTTGTTCTATTTGACCTAACAGTGGCAGCGCCAACTATACGACCAGAGCTATATGGTAGGAATTTTTGCTCCGACCGTATAGTTGGTCGTTAAGGTGTCTGCCTCCGTTGTTCGGCTCTAGGTTTCTTCTGGTTGTTGGAAATCTCATATCTTTGACTTTAATGTAGTGATTTCCTCCTTTAAATGACATTATCTGTGCAGGAAAAATATAAAAGAAAGGATTGCATACCCCTCTGAATATTAGCATTAGTGGCAGGGTTTAGAAATATATTTCATCAAGAATATGATTAATATCCAGTTTAAATGTACACGTAGATGGCTATATTTCAGAGCCATCAACCTCCCCAAGCTTAAACTTGATCGTCCCGTGCAAGAAAAGCAAAATCAAAAAGGAACTCAACATTTAAACTGAAATAACGAGATGGGGATCTTACTCATGATTAGTAGTCTCATGTTTCCTCCACTTCATAAATCTAAAAAACTTTAGCATAGATAGAGTAATGGCAAGCATATCATACGGGTTTCATGCATCCTTATAGCGCAGCAGAATTATTGTAAGCATGGATGATTCAAATGAGTAAACTTTATTCCATGTCAAGTAATCAACTCATAGGCTTGCCTTTGAATAGTAAAGTACGATCATGTAAATTAAGAGTGTGAGAGTTTTCATGAAAAGCATATATACTATAGTGTCTCAATTCTCCCACATCAATGGATCAATACTTTGCAAGCACTACTTTTCTATTTATTGTCCTTCAAGAATTTCAGTTTTTAAGTAATTGAGAGCATGCCAAAGATTTTCATTAGTTTATCGGGATGTTATCGACACACGTGGCATCACTAAGGTTTTTGTTCCTTTTGCATAATGATTACTCATAGCCAGAGGAGTGATTCCATCATAATTACAGCTACCCGGGAGTGCCAAGAATCTTACTCACTATAGCATTACTGATACAAGTGTTTAATCAACTCATAGCTGAAATCTAGGAGTTTCCTCCATGAAGATCATTCGTAGGCCAGCAGAGTTGTTGGCATCCCATGAAGTTTGACATGCGTAAAGCTATATCATTCTTATGATTAACAAGTCAAACTTTGGCATGCTCACAAAAACCACTAAACATTAATTCAATCGAACAAACCCTTTAAAAGAGAGCTATCAAGTCAATCAACATTTTTAGTGGTGTTGAGTATATCTAGAAATAAGCTTTCAAGACTAAGCACTACAACACCCAAGCCTTCAATTGTGAGATTTTTTCTTATTACAATTATTTAGCAATTTTTAGGCAAGACTTGGTTAATTACGAGAGATGGAACAAAATGATCCCTTTTAAATACCCATGCAAACGATAATCTTACAACGATACAAAGACTCACTCCACCAATATAATATCTTAACATTTACTACTAACTAGCATAGGTTTCTCAAACTTCAAATGGGGAGTCATAAGGTATACCTCTCATGTTTGGTTCCACTTCTCTCTTCATTTTTTTATTTTTTTCTTGGAAACTCAAAGTCGATCACTCTCCTGCAATTATATGAAGTCCTCGAGGTGGAAAGAAAAGCAAGAGGGAAAATAAGAAAAAATGGAGAAATCTTTTTGTGGTTTTTAAGAGGGACTTAAAAGAATAGAAAATTGGCGGCAACGCTCAGCTAGAAAATTTCGAAAGCAAAATATAGAAAGAACTAAAGATAAAGTATTGGGGAAACCAACACGAGTGCTTATAAACTCAAATAAAAACGCAACCTCAAAAAAAGCAAATAAACGCCAAATAAAGATACATGAGGAAAACTTCCCCCAGCTTAGGCTTTTGCAAGCCCTTCAAATCATTGTGGTGGCGGGAAAAAGTCGTTACTCCAGTTCGCGAATTGAGTTGAGAGGTTACTTGTTGATTTCTCGGAGGTTCAAAGAGAGGTTGTGCATCCTCTCCACAGTTCCTCCAAGTCCTTGGAAATCTTGGTATGTGGCGAACCGGGTTTGTGGCTGCTCTTCTTGATAAGGAACTTCTTGCTCGTCTTCTTGGTCCTCGTACTCTTCATGAATCTCTTCCTCGGGTTATTGTTTCTCAACCTGCGAATCATATAGCAAACGTCCTTCCTCGATAGATAAAAGACCATTAGGCATAGGAGCAGGGTAGATACGCAATATGCAGGTAATAAACACCACCTCTCCTAGTGAGCATTCCACAGGCCCTCAAGGTGGAGAAACCAACACGTGTCTCAGCTAGTACGGGTTGTAACTCACCTAGATCGATGTCTAGGGCATTGGCAAGCACGGTGATGATGCCTCCTCCTGTGATTGGCCCTTGGCTTTGGGAGGCTTGGTTTTCCAGGTAGCGCACAAGGATGTCGCCCAAGTTGAGTGACAAGCTACAGTTGATGTAAGCAGCCTTTAAGAGGACTAGGATGTCCTCCTCCTTGAGTCTCGTGAACTCATTATGTGCCTGCAAAGTGTTAGCAATAACATAGAACAAATATTGAATTGCAGGATGTTGAATATTCTTCCCCTTGTTCACTCTACTAGTGAAACTCATTCCATTATAGTATTGATCGGGGGAAGGACTTAAGCCGGTAAAAGATGCGCGTAAAGCATGAATATCATTGTTTGGCAAATTAAAACATGCGCACCATTCATCTAATGTTAAAGTGTAGTTGTTGTTCATCAGACGGAAAGAAATAGTATCCTCTCCTTGCCATTGTTTAACGGTGCTTTGCAACAAACTTAGGAATTCAATGGTTAAGCAGCGATAAGTAGGTACATCATTGTACACAAAGTTTTGAAGGCCAGCTCTATTGCAAAGTAAATTAAAGTCATCAGAAATACCGAGTCAGTTCAATATAATGGGGAAAGCCCACTTGATGGCCTTCACTTCGCGGTTCTTGATCCCGTTGAAGGGATCACGATGGGCCTCATCCCTGAACCGTATCCCCATGCGTTCCTGAGCGGCAGCCCAAGAAGCGCTAGCGGTGGCACGAGCACGAGTTTGGCTCCTTGTGTTCATCATCTAAAACATTGAAGAAAGGCAAAAATAAAACTTTTTGATCCAACAACAGTAAGTGAATCATATTCCTCATCATGGCACACTAAAGAATTCTCCTCAAAATAATAATCTAGGTAAGAAAATCATAGCAATTGGTTCGTAGTAGGTCGCACCCTAGATTGATAATGATAATAGACCGAGGATGAATTTGCAAAAAGTAATTGGAGGTTTGGAGAAGAAACATACCGTAGATCACTTGTGCGCGAGGAAATCGAACGAAATTGAGTATAGATGGAGATCCCTTGAGGTTTTGAGAGAGTTTGGAGGTAGAAGAAAGAAAAAGGATTGAAGTTCTGGAGTTGGGGGTACCTTCCCATGCGATTTTGTGGTCATACGCAACTATATGGGCGCAACTATACGGGCAGAACATGTGTTCCCACCGTATAGTTGGTGTTCTGTCAAAATATTAGGGTTTCCTCCTGGCGGCGCAGCTATACGGACGCAACTATACGAGCGGAATAAAATGTTCTAGCCGTATAGTTGGTTGTTAAACTGTCTGTCCCTGTGAAAGAAAATTTGCAAAGGCATCAATATCTATACGACCGGAACTATACGGCCGGAATTTTTATTCCCTCTGTATAGTTGGTCGTTAAACTCTCAGTACATATGAAAAGAAATTGTACAGAGGTATTGATATCTATACGACCGGAACTATATGGCTGGAATTTTTATTCCAGCTGTATAGTTGGTCGTTAAACTCTCAGTACATATTGCATAAAAAAATTCGATGGCAAAGATAACTACACGACCGGAACTATATGACTGGAATTTTTATTCCCGCCGTATAGTTGGTCGTTAAAATCTCTGTGTGTGTGAAATTTTTTCTGTTTCTTCGTAAACTATTTCTTTTCCTATAACTTAGTGATATACCTTGTTTTTGACAGAAAATTGATAGTAAATATTGTCGACCAACAATAGCACGAATAAAGCAGAATTTCAAGTACTACCGAACTTCTTGTCCTCGAATGCAGTTTTCTAGCACTCTTTATTAAACAAAAACTAAAAACTTAACTCAAACCTTTATTTAACATGGGTTGCCTCTCATGGAGTGCTCTTTTATGATCAATAGCTTTACCTTGATGATACTTACTTGGGACAGATGAGTGGAACACCCACTCCAAAGTAATTGGCCTTCAAAGTGATGGCCTCCTTCTCATCATGTTTGACTTTCTTCTTCCTGGGGAAATGAATAACAAAAGGATCCCGCGAAGGCAATTGTAACTTCATGTTCCCTTCATGAAGGTTAATTAAAGCCTTTATAGTTCTCAAGAAAGGATGACCTAGTATTATAGGAGTAATAGTATCTTCAAGCATGTCAACAATAACAAAGTGAATTAGAGCAGGATAGCCTTTGATGTAAACTAAAGTGTTCTCCTTAATCTCTACAACTTGTTTGTAGGTAGAATCTGCTAGATGCAATTTTAACTCAGTAATTTCAAAGGAGCCAAGATTTAATTTGTTAAAAAGACTCTTTGGAATTGTTGAGATGCTTGCACCTAGATCACAAAGTGCAGCTATCTCATTGGTTCCAATCTTTATCTTAATAGTAGGCTCAAATATGTCATCTAGTTTAATAGGTAACTTTTCAGCAATTTTCTTGTATTCTTCTTCAAGCTCACGTACCTTAATTGCTACTTGATCAACAAAGTGTTGATACAAGGCTTCACCATTACCTTCACTTACCGTAATTTTGACGTTGATCCTCTTTACGAGGTCTTCGATGGTGTAGCTTGGTGAAGGGGCATTAATATAATCAAGTTCTTCAGGCTCCTTCCTTTGGATTCTCATCATTTTGAGTTCTTCAATAGGATTAGGCTCAGCTTTACCTGCAAATTTGGCTAGAATGAGAGTTTGACTCTCGGTTATCTTACCTAGTTGTGCCTCAATGATCCTTGTTCTTTCTTGAAGGGCCTGCAAATCATTTCTCAAACTAACATCTTGGTTAGATAATTTACCAAGCATAGCATCATGGTTCTCCATAATTTTGACTAGAATATTATTTTGTTCATTTTGTGAGTCAATGATAGACTTAAGTGTTTCTTGGAGACTACCATTACTGGTTCCCATATTATTATTAGAGTTTCTTGCAGGACTAGCATAGTGTTTCTGAAAGTTAGGATTGTAACTCTTCTTCCAAGCAGGATTGTAATCATTACGAGCTACAATGTCTATTTCTTCAATATTTGTTTCAGGAGTGGCTCTTACCTGGGTTTCCTTACCTTTAATGGCTAGTATGAGCTCATCCAACTTAGCATTGAGATCTTCGTTATCTTGTGGTGAGACAGAGTTCACCTTCTTCGTGTTTGATCTTTCCACATGGCATTAGGCATGATCGTCTTGCATATTGTCTAGCAGCTACTTTGCTTTGATAATATGTTTACCCTTAAATGTTCCTCTAGCTGCAGTATCAAGCACAGACTTAGACACAGGATTAAGAGCATTGTAAAATAAATGGAGGATTAACCAATCTTCCATCCTATGACTAGGACAGTTTCTTAGGCATTATTTCATACTCTCCCATGCAAGCGCTAGTGGCTCATTCTCTTCCTGTCTAAAGCCAGTAATATTAGATCGAAGTTGCATAGTCTTTGCAGGTGGGAAAAATTTAGTCATAAATAAAGAAGTACATCCCACCCATGATGTAATAGTATTTTTAGGCAAAGATAACAACCATTCTTTAGCTCTGCCTCTTAGAGAGAAAGGAAATAGACACAATTTGACCACATTAGGGTCAACGTCTTTTATACGCATCATATCACATATTTCAGTGAAAATATTTGAGTGCATACCTGCGTCTTCAATAGCAGAGCCTCAAAATTGATTATGTTGAACCAAACTTAAGTAATAGGGCTTAATTTTATAGTCATCTGTAGCAATTGCTGGCTGAGTAATAGGAGTACGCAAATAACCATTATTGGGAGTAGCAAATTTTTTAGATTAGTCAGCCATATTTCCTATGTTTTGGGGTTTTCTTAGATTAAAAATTATAACAGTAAAAGCAAGAATTTAAAGGCTAACTATTTTTTTTGGTTTATCAATTAAAGACTAAATAGCAAACTAAAAAAATTAAAATCAAGAATTAAAACTACCAAGGTTCCTAATAACCTCACCAGGGTAGCTATTGCTTCCCTAGCAACGGCGCCAGAAAAAGGGTTGATACCTTCGATCCGGATTATGGATGTAGTGTAGCTTCTTTTTCCCTAGTAGACCTAGGTTATCGAATCCTCGTAAGCGAATACGTAGTGAAGTTGCTTTAACGGACCTTCGGTAGTTTTAGAATTCCTTTTGTGTTTTTACCGGACCAGTAGCTTGCGTCTTTTTGTTGTTCTCGATGATGGAGAGAGAGGGCCTAGGGCGTTCGGTTTCACCTGTAGCTGTGAAAAACATCTGATGAAAATAAAAGATAGAAATAAAGTATGCGTGTACTTATTAGAGCAAGATAAATTATATGTGGAAAGTGCATCCATAATTGCTATTGCCTCCGCAACCGCTTATAGCAATAACCTACTAGTCTCATCCATTGAAGAAAGAGAACTAATGATATGCATAGTGATGTCACCGTTAATCCCAAGCAAATCCTTCACATACAACCGTACTACCCCTTCCGTCACTGGGTTCCCAACCTACAGATCAGTCATCACTCATATTCCCTATACCTGGCTCAACCCTCGGGGTCTTCCGTACTTGGAAAGTCCTTAGATTGAGGCAAGAGAGGATACAATAATTATCATGTCGTACAAACTAATACACGATCCCATCTATGATAAATAACATGCACAATTGCTACATGGCTAGGTGATACATCCATTATTGCATCACTATTCTATATCATAATTTACTATTATTCATTGATATATTTCATATTAAGAGATGATACTTATGTTATTTCATCTGTTTTTGCTTGGTTGATGAATTTTGGAGGATGGCCCACTGAAGTCAGGATTCTGATGGAAAAGGCATTGTTTAGAGGCGAAATTCGTGAAGATTAGAAAATCCCCAAAAAATATACGGAAAATCCTATTTTTCCAGAAGACAAAGGAAGACAAAAGGGGTAGCGGAGATGGGTCAGAGGGGGCCCACACCACCCCCTGGCGTGGGCCAGCCCTGGCCGTGCCATCAGGTGGTGTGGCCACCCTGGCTCTGCTCTTTGGCATATATATTCCTCCTGAAACCCTAAGACTCGGAGAGCGACCACAGAAAGGTTCCGCCTCCTCTACGGGGCGAAAACTATAGAGAGAGAAAGAGCTCTCTGGCAGGCAAAAATCTGCCGGGGAAATTCCTTCCCGGAGAGGGGAGATCGTCGCCAGCAACACCGTCATCGAGCTGGAATTCATCGGGATCATCATGATCATCACCACCACCATCATCTCCACCAGCACCATCACCACCACTCCATACCGCTGTAACAATTGGGTTGAATTTTGCATAGTTCTTAGGGGAAACTTTCCCGGTGTTGATTACTTATTATAGTTGATGCTATTGAGTGGAACAATTGAATTATCGTTTATGTTCAGATTGTTACTTATAATTATTTCATCTCTGATCTTGATCCATATGATGTCTTGTGAGTAGTTCATTTATTTCTTGAGGACTTGGGAGAAGTCATGAAGTTAGTAGTGGAATTGTGTTGAGAAAGATTCAACGGTTTGATATTTAAGTTGTGGTGTTATTCTTCTAGTGGTGTCATGTCAACGTTGACTACATGACACTTCACCTTTATGGGCCTAGGGGAATGCATTGTGTATTTGGCTACTAATCGTAGGGTTTGCCGGAGTGACAGAAACCTGAACCCCCGTTAGGAAACCTTTGCACAAGGGAGTGTAGGATCTCAGAGTTTAAAGTTGTGGTTAGGTTTCTATCTTAATTACTTTCTTGTACTTGCGGGTTCTTGCAAGGGGTATAATCACAAGTATTTATTAGTCCTAGAAACGTCAGTACATTAGCACAGTTTCACCCACAAAACACTTATCTAACTAAAGAAGATTAATCAACTATATGAAGCGAAAGCTCTTGACAATATTCCCGTGTGCCCTCGAGAACGTTTGGTCACCTTAAGTAATACAACCGGATTGTCCTTTGCTAAAGAAAGGATTGGGCCACTTGCTGTATTTATTATTATTGTCTTTTATTTACTCGCACTTTATTTATCAGCATTATCAAAACCCCTAAAAATCCGTTTGCTAAGTATTTACAGAGAATTCCTGCTCCAAGCCACTCCTCAACACCTTCTGCTCCTCGTTGGGTTCGACACTCTTACTTATCGAAAATACTTCGATACACCCCCTATACTTGTGGGTCATCAAGACTATTTTCTGGCACCGTTGCCGGGGAGTGAAGCGCTATTGAAGAGTGGAACTGGTAAATGAAACTTTTACTATGAGTATTGTTTATTTCTGTTAGTTACTTTATTTCAATATGGATAATTCACTTAGTTTATTATTTTGTAATGCTACTACCACTGCTAAGGTAGTAGATGAACTTACACCTGCTGAAAATGATACTTTTAAGATACCTACAAGAACTATTGATCGTGTTATGGATAACTACTATTTTGGAGATGGAACTGTCCATCCCGGTGATCATTTGCTCTTTATACATGAATTATGCGGGTTGTTCAAGTGTGCAAGTATTACAACAGATCAAGTCAAGAAGAAGTTATTCTCATTATCACTGAAAGGAAGAGCTGAGGAATGGTATAAGATGCTGAAGAATGGTCAAGCTGTTGAATGGGAGGAAGTAGTGCCTCTCTTTTATTCCAAATTTTATCCTCCTAGTGAGATTCATAAAGATCGGAATCAAATATACAACTTTTGGCCTCTTGATGGAGAGAGTACAACTCAGGCTTGGGGGAGATTGAAGTTACTAATGCTCAAATGTCCTATTCATGAGCTCCCTAACAATATTATTATCAATAACTTTTATGCAAGGCTTTCTCTTCATGATAAGGATCTATTGGATGCTTCTTTCTTTGGATCATTTACAAGCATGGAAGAAGAATCTAAATGGGATCTTCTAGACCGTATTCAAGACAATGCTGAAGCATGGGAGAATGATAAAGGAAGAAAGTCAGGTATAAATTATGATTATGAATGCATTAAATCTTTTATGGGAACTGATGACTTTCATAATATTAGTAATGCTTATGGTCTAGATTCTCAAAGTATTGCAAATTATTTTAAGGCTTTTGCTTCTTATATTGAAATTCCTAAAAAGAAATGGAATAAGTATCATGAGCCATATAAAGATATTGCTAATTGTGTTCTTGCAAGAGATACTGAAGTTTATACTGCTCATCATATTTCACCTAAACCTTACATTGTGAAAATGCCTTTCCCAGTGAAGGTAAAGGAACATTCTAAGATAGCTAGTATGGTTAATGAAAGTACAAATAAACTGTTGAACATAATGAACAAATAGCTGTTGAACCTGTAATAGCAAATGTGAAAGACTTGGTCACTAAATATGTAGAAGATGGACACAGTATCCTCTGTAAGGATACTTCTAATATTGTTTCACAAAGTAGTGTTATGAGAGCTAGTGTCCCTGTGTTTTCTGTTAGAATAAGTGATCATTGCTATAATAATTCAGGTGATAGTTATATCGTTAAATTTATGCATGATACTAAAAGTTATTATGAGAGAGGGAAAAGTGCTCTTATGCATCTCAATGATATTAAGTTTCCTCGCTTTATGCTGAAAGTCCTTATGTTGCACTTGTTTTGCCTTCCTATGCTAGCAGCCTCTAGTTTCAACAATTTATTTTCGTACAAAATTCCCTTGCATAGGAAGTGGGTTAGACTTAAACATGTGTATATTTGCTTCTTGATTCTCTCTTTTACTTCAATTCCTATTCATATGTGAGCATCATTGAAATTATCATGCCCATCTTAATGGCTATAAAGAAAGAGCTTTTTGGGAGACAACCCAATATATTTTTGCTTTCAGTTTGTTTTTGTTTATTTGAGTCTTGGAAGTTATTACTCTGGTAATAACCTCTCCTTATCCTTTTTGTTTGGTTTTTGTGTCAAGATCAACCTCTAATGAGAGAGAAGTAATATTGGGGAAAGTTGCTGTCCCGAAACTGATTTTTGTGCTTCGCTGTAAAATTTTGTGTAAAATCTCTGTATGTCGGGTTGAGCTGTAATTTTTTGTGCTTCTGCCCTAGGTTGTTATTTAACTTTCTTTAGATTTGCACTTTTTGATTTGAGGAACAGAAGATTTTTGAAAAAAATGATCTTTACTTGCTGGTTTGTTTTGACAGATTTTTGCCACTCTTGCATTTGCCTCTTAAATCGATTTCCTTTTTGAATTCCTTTTGGACTTTCGGAAGGAGTTGTTTCAGTAGATTATGTTTTGATGGATTTCAGTTGAAATTGAACTTAAAAGGTTTATTACCTTGCATGCACTAATGTTGCTAATGAGAATTGTGTGAAGTTTTGTGTGAAAGAAATTTCCAGGTTATAGGAGAACATGGTGCAATAAGATGGTGGATGGTTAAATCACTCAAGAAATATGTGTATGAAGATGAAGATATTGATGCTATTCAACTGGTGACTCCGGAAAAATTTGTCAAAGACCAAAATAAGAGACTTGCAGAGTCCGTTTTCGAATAGGTAACAGTTCTGGTAAGAAAGGTCCGCGAAAAATTTGTCAATTTATATTTCTGCAGTTTTTATCTAACATGGAAAGCAATGAGTCGAAAGAGGGACGGAAATGAAGCCCGGGTGGCTCACACCACCCCGTGGCACGGGCCGACCTGGCCGCACCACCAGGGGGTGTGGCCACCCTGGAGCCCGTCTCCGACCTGTTTTCTCCCAGTACTTTCCTTTCATTGTAAAACTTCGTAATATATAATCCCCTAGATCCCCCCGAGGTTCGTATATCGTGTTCTCGTCGTGTTTTTGTTTTGATCTGTTTCTATTAGGAACTATTCGTAAAAGTTTCGAGGCACAATGGTCTCCGCCAACGATAAGGGCAAGGAACCTGTGGAAGATGATCTCCAAGACTCTGAGCAGGAGGAGGAGATCGAGAGTGAAGTTGAATAGGAGGCAAAGGAAGACCAGCATCCGCACAACAGCACCACCATTGCAACCATTGGAGTGGTGGCAAATCCCTCTAAGTTCAAAAGGACAACACGGATGTCCACTGGAGGGAAGACTTCGCGTCATTGCTTGGCTTCACGGTCACCTCCTCCACGCACCAAGAATACCTGCCATACCCTTATCCATGAGCATCAATTCCAAAATATGCCCAAGGAAAAACTACCCTCCAATTGGGATATGCCTCATTCTAACCATGCAGAAAAAGAATATTTCAAGGAGGAAGAGTGGGGAAAGAATCGCAAGAGCTGGCATTCACAGCCCGACATGATCATGAACTACATTGAGCATAACTCGGAGTTGATTCGTACTCTCACCTTCGAGATTGAGGACTTGAGGAAATTTATTGAAAAGCTCATCGAGAGAACACCACCACCATCGAAGGAGTAATCCGTCATCAGGTTTTGGCATCCCCTTGGTTTGTTCCAAACTTGGGGGAGTGTCGTGGTATCACATCACTATCTTTTATCTTTTTACCTTTTTAGTAGAGTCATATCATGAATAGAGAAGTTATCATATAGGATGGTTTGCATTATGGAAGTGTCTCCCCTCTCGTTAGATATCTATGTATCCCTTGGTGTGAGTTGCAGTTATGGAATATTAATGAGAAGTTCTATCATTTATTCTTTTGCATATCTTCTATTAGTTTTCAATTTCTATTATATGATTGATCTTGTTGTTAGTATTGGTATCACTTTGGGATCATGGAGTAAATTTCTTTGGTTTTGGCAAACCTGGCTCGGTCAGTAGCGACACTATTTGAGAATTGAATGAAAAAGAGAAAAGTACTTTTAAGAAATATAATTTCATCATCTTTGTTTCTTGATTGGCTCATAAGCTTAGTATTCTCTAGTTAAGATCTTTTGTGCTTCCAAGGAAGATTGCATGTTTTATTTTTATCACTTGTATGTTTGTTTGTTTCCTTCAACTCTTATGCTTGCTACCCAGCCTTGCTAGCCTAAAACCTGTACTGAGAGGGAATGCTTCTCGTGCATCTAATCTTTAAACCAAAACCTATGCCATTTGTGTCCACCATACCTACCTATTAGCATTATTGCTATTCCATGTAAATTCATGTTTTTATCTACCTTCTGAATCAAACTTGTTATGTCAAAATTAGTGATTTAAGCTCTCACGAACTTGATGGCACACTTTACTTTCTTGCACTTAATTAACTTGAACCATTGTGCCCATCTATGTTGCGTATATGCTTGCGTTTTGTAAGTTGTGAATTAGCAGAACCATGTTATCATGGGGAACGCTTTCAACATTGCACTTTGTTTAGTTGATATCATGTTCTTTTGCTTATGGATCCCGGCGGTGTGAAATGAAAGGGGAGCTTGTAAAGCTCATGGAGTTTGTATATGTGTTAGAGAAACGCCTGGGCGGCTGGTCTAAGCCATGCCTAATCATGGTGGAAACCTGCAGCATAACCATAGTGAGCAATCTATGAATCATCCTCAATATAAAAAAAGAAAAAAAATCCTATGCAAATAGGAAAGAAAAAAAGAGAGACCCTATGCAAATAGGAAATAAAAGGATTGCTGAGATGCTCATTGTCTGCTTGCCTTGTCATTTTGATATGGGGAATCTTCCGTATCATCGGACAAGGGGTACCCCATTGGCGGTTCTAAATGATAGACATGTACTTACAATGACAAGGACTTACTTGTGACTAAACTTGAGTAGCATGAGGAATGGTCTTTGTAAGTAAGGGGCATGAGATTTTCAGCTTATAAATTGTCAAGCATATCCTCATATTTGATCACTTTAACCTTAATCCCCTAAATATGCTTATGATAGGGGCAATGAGAGCTGAAAGCTAATAAGTACCATAATTTTTGGAAGCTCTTTATGAAATTTGAAATCCCTACTTCCCTCTGCCAAGGGCATATATTTTACTTTTTATTTGAGTCAGTAAACCTATTCCTTTATATCTCAGCAAGTATTTTGAGTTGTTGTGTTTCATTCATTCATATGATGATTTATTCAATCATGTTTCTTATGTTCCTTGTTTTGCACATTGATCTTATCTTAGTGGGTATTACTTTGAAAGCTATCATTGAAAACCCCCATTATGTTTGAACTCCTGCAAATTGTTAACCGTTCTTTGACCAAGAACAAAGCTTGCCATTACCAATTATGATTTACTTTGTGTATCTTTATTGTGTTTCCTTTACCTATTACAAGTTAAGATATATAAAGGTGAGTTATCTGCTATTATGATTTGTGTATTGATGAATGTGATGCTTCTTATCCGTATTCTTTTATCGAGACTTCACTCCATAAACCTGAGGTCATGTTTATTGAGCTCAGTTTTCGCTTGGGGACAAGCGAAGTCTAAGCTTGGGGGGAGTTGATACGTCCATTATTGCATAACTATTCTATATCATAATGTACTGTTATTCATTGATATATTTCATATTAAGAGATGATACTTATGTTATTACATCTATTTTTGCATGGTTGATGACTTTTGGAGGATGGACCGCTGAAGTCAGGATTCTGATGGAAAAGGCGCTGTTTGTAGGCAAAATTCACGAAGATCATAAAATCCCAAAAAATATACGGAAAATCTTATTTTTCCAAAAGACAAAGGAAGCCAGAAGGGGGAGCGGAGATGGGCCAAAGGGGGCCCACACCACCCCTTGGCGCGGGCCAGCCCTGGCCTCGCCACCAGGTGGTGTGGCCACCCTATCCCACCTCTGGCTCTGCTCTTTGGCGTATATATTCCTCCCAAAACCCTAAGACTCAGGGAGCGACCACAGAAAGGTTCCGCCGCCTCTGCGGGGCGGAAACTATAGAGAGATAAGAGCTCTCCGGCAGGCAGAAGTGTGTCAGGGAAATTCCTTACCAGAGAGGGGAGATCATCGCCATCAACACCGTCATCGAGCTGGACTTCATCGAGATCATCATCATCATCACCACCATCATCTCCACTAGCACCATCATCACCACTCCATACCGGTGTAACAATTGGGTTGAATCTTGCATAGTTCTTAGGGTACACTTTCCCAGTGTTGATTACTTGTTGTAGTTGATGCTATTGAGTGGAACCATTGACTTATTGTTTATGTTCAGATTGTTACTTATCATTATTTCATCTCTGATCTTGATCCATATGATGTCTTGTGAGTAGTTCATTTAGTTCTTGAGGACATGGGAGAAGTCATGTTGTTAGTAGTGGAATTGTGTTGATAAAGATTCAATGGTTTGATATTTAAGTTGTGGTGTTATTCTTCTAGTAGTGTCATGTGAACGTCGACTACATGACACTTCACCTTTATGGGTCTAGGGGAATGCATTGTGTATTTGGCTACTAATCATAGGGGTTGCTGGAGTTACAGAAACCTGAACCCCCGTTAGGAAACCTTTGCACAAGGGAGTGTAGGATCTTAGAGTTTAAAGTTATGGTTAGGTATCTATCTTAATTACTTTCTTGTACCTGTGGATGCTTGCAAGGGGTATAATCACAAGTATGTATTAGTCCTAGGAAGGTCAGTACATTAGCACAGGTTCACTCACACAACACTTATCTAACTAAAGAAGATTAATCAACTATATGAAGCAAAAGCACTTGCCGATATTCCCGTGTGTCCTCGAGAACGTTTGGTCATCTTAAGTAATACAACCGGCTTGTCCTTTGCTAAAGAAAGGATTGGCCACTTGTTGCATTTATTATTATTGTCTTTTATTTACTCGCACTTTATTTATCTGCATTATCAAAAACCTCTAAAAATCCGTTTGCTAAGTATTTATAGAGAATTCCTGCTCCAAGCCACTCGTCAACACCTTCTGCTCCTTGTTGGGTTCGACACTCTTACTTATCGAAAATACTGCGATACACCCCCTATACTTGTGGGTCATCACTAGGCCGAAGCCCTTAGCCCAAGGAGAACTACTTACACATAGAGATGAGATCGACAATCACAAACATTGTAATGAAAATCATAAGATTGATAGCAATAGTCTTACAATGTCGCCAATTGGAGAAGAGATCTACTACTAAAAGTGGTGGAATATGGCTATGGAGATGGAGAAGGGTTTGGAGATCTGAGGCGGATTTTTGGCGGAGTCTAGCTTCTTTGGGGTGGAGCAAGAGATGTTTTCCCGTCGCCCGAGGCTTCTTTATATAGGGTTCCTGATACATTGCAAATGTATCTATAATTTTTGATGTTCCATGCTTGGTTTTATCCACTTTCTTGTGTTTTGTCCACACTTTGGAGTACTTTTCATATGATTTCTTGGACTAACCTATTAACAAGAGCCACAGTGCCAGCTACCTGTTTTCTGTTGTTTTTGGTTCCAGAAAAGTCAGAAAATGAATATTCTCGGAATAGGATGGGACAAAAGCCAACGTGCCTATTTTTCCGGAAGTCATCAGATGCCAGAATACGAGACGGAGAAGGGCCAGAGGGCGGCCACACCACCTGGCCGCGTGGCCAGGCTTGGCCCACGCCAGGGGTGGTGTGGCCAGCCCAAGCACCCCCTCGGCCTCTCCTTCCGCCTATAAGATGCCCTCGGGGCGAAAACCCTAAGTACCCGATCAAAATCCACGAAAGAGTCTGTAGCCGCCGTCATCTCCATCCCTAGATCAGGAGGGATCTGAAGCTCTTCCCGGCACCCTACCGAAGAGGAGAATTCACCCTGGAGGCCTTCTTCATCACCATGCAAGCCTCCGGTGTGATGCGTGAGTAGTTCATCCTTGGACTACGGATCCATGTAGTAGCTAGATGGCTGGTTCTCCTCCTTTGTGCTTTCATGTCTAGATCTTGTGAGCTCCGTTCATGATCAAGATCATCTATTTGTAATTCTGCATGTTGTGTTTGCGGGGATCCGATGGATATTGAGATGCTATTTTAGATTGATTATTTATTCTATCATGTTTTTATTATTTGTGATCTTGCATGCTTTCCGTTGTTAGTAGCTATCTTGGCCAAGTAGATGCTAGCAACTCCAAGAGTTAGTATTTATGCTCGATAGTGGGTTCATGCCTCTGGTAATCTGGGGAAGTGACAGAAATCTCTAAGGTACTAGATGTTCTATTGCTACTAGGGAGAAAACAATAATCCTTTGTTCATAGAACAATCGTATTGTTTACATTACACGCAATTTGTAAAGCAATAATCTATTGCTTGCAACTTAATACTGGAGGGGGTTCGGATGATAAACTGAAGGTGGATTATTAGTCATAGATGCAGTTGGATGGCAGTCTATGTATAATGTTGTAATGCCCAATCAAGTTCCAAAGGAGTCAAGATGATTAGTATATGCATGTATTGCTTTCTCGATGTTTGTCAATTGCCCCGCTGTAATTTGTTCACCCAGCATGTTATCTATCTTAAGGAGAGCCACCTCTAGTGAACTATGGATCCCGATCCTTTTCTTTTACATACAATCTACAAACTGTTTACTGCTTTGTGTTTACTTTCTGCAAACTATTACTTCTTTCCATTCGATACGTTTAATCCTTTGTTTTCAGCAAAACCGGTGAGATTGACAACCTCATCGCAAGTTGGGGACATAGTTCTATGGTTGTGTTGTGCAGGTCTCCACGTTGCTACTAGCACCGATAGTGCGCCCTACCAAGGCTCAGCTAGCAACAACTTTGAGGTGTTTCCTTGCTCCTACTGGTTTGATTAAACCTTGGTTTCATAACTGAGGGAAACTTGCTGTTGTGCTCATCATACCTTCCTCTTGGGGTTCCCCAACGAGCTCTACATCAATACTGAGCTATCAAGCATTTTTCTGGCGCCGTTGCCAGGGAGTCAAGGACATCTTCACAAGGGGAGTCCCTCATAACCAATCTCTTTACTTTGTTATTTTTGTTTTGCTTAGTTTTTTTGTTTTGTTTTGCTTGTTTTGTTATCAAAAACACAAAAAAATAGTTTTACTAGTTTGCTTTGTTTATTGAAAACACAAAAATTTTAGTTCCTATCTTAGGTTGCTATTATGTCTAGCCTTGCTCCAGTCACTATGTCACCCGAGGAAATGATTTTCACTTTTAAACAAGGAATTGAGGAAAGCTTCAAGGAAGCTTGGTCTAGATCTCTGATCTACATGAAAAAACTGAGCCTAAAATGACTCAAAGCTTGTTCCTTAGCAGTTTTTACCTTGGAATTGCTCTTTGCTATAGATATGCTTTGGATGCTGTTGTGGGAGGAGATTTCCTCCAATGTAATGAGGATGATGCTATTAATGCTATAAAGAAATTGATCCTCACTTACAACTTGCCTAGCTAAACTGATATTTCTTTCGCAAGAATATTTGCTAGATTGAACACTCTTGAGACTGGCACTGCTAGCTTAAAAGATTGCTATAATACGCTTAGGGAGCATCATAATTATGTTCAAATAAATTCTGAACCATCAAAGTGGCTCCCTACAGTAAAGATTGAGATAAACACTAAAACTTTTCAAGCTCGCTGTGATATCATGTCCGAATCTTGTCTTATGCCCAAAGATATTTATGAATCTTTGAATGTTTGGGGTCTTACTGAAGGAGGAAAAGAAATATCTCTTGCTAATAATGCTACCATATTACCTATTGGAATAGCTGAAGGAGTGTTTACAAAGATCCTTGGGAAAATGATTTCTACTGATTATCTTGTTATTGAATGTGCAGGAAAAGGACAAATTACACTTGGAAGGTCCCTATTAGAACTCCTTGGAGCAATAATAGATGTGGGAAAGGGGACCATGCACCTTTATTCTCCACCAAACAATCATATTTTCCCCAAGGTTAAGAATAAAAGTAAGAGAGGTAAGGGCAAGAAATTTGGTCTTAATGCTTCTTCATTTGAGAACACTTGATTCTTTCTTGCTTCTTATGCCTAACTTAAAGGCGTTAAAGAAAAGTACTTATTGGGAGATAACCCAAAAGTTTTAGATGAGTCTTGGAAGTTATTACCTCACTAATAACCGCTCCTTATCCTTTTTATTTGCTTTTTGTGCCAAGAGTAACCTCTAATGAGAGAGAAGTAATGATTGGGAAAGTTGCTGTCCTGAAACAAATTTCTGTGCTTCACCGTAAAAATCCATGAAAAATCTCTAAACGCTTTTTGAGGTGTGAATTTTTGTGCTTCTGCCCCAGGTTGTTATCTAACTTTCGTTAGTTCAACAGTTTTTGATTGGAGCAACAGAAGGTCCTCAAAAAAATTCGTCTTTACCTGCTGGTCTGTTTTGACAGATTTCTGCCATTTTCTGCATTTGCTTCTTGTTGGTTTCTTTTTTATGTCTTTTGGGGAATTGAGCTTTTTGAGGGAAGTGCTACAGTAGCTAGTGTTCTAATGGAAGTTTATTTGGTGTTAGAACTGAACCTTAAGACTTATTTATCTTGAGTGCACTAATGTTGCTAATAAAGATTGTGTGAAGTTTTGTATGAAGGAAAATTTTTAGGTGTATGGAAGGAATGAGTAATGAGATGAAGGATGGACTAAAGGTCAAGATTGGGGATGCCACGCGTGTCACCCCAATAAATATCCTAGAAGTACAAGCGTCAATGCTTGGGGATGCCCAAAGCATCCCCTCTTCATCAATAAAAATCCCAGGTTTCTTCCAAACGCTTCATTTTTATTGTTTCATGCACAGTTGTGTTGTTCTTGGAGCGTCTTCTTTTTCGTTTTCGTTTTGGTTTTTGATTTGCTTTTGTTTGCTTAGTTTTTTGAATAAATTGGTTGGACCCCCTCTTTCATACATTGGTTTGCAAATAGTTTGGTTTGGTTTGGAAAAGAGTAGGAAAGTTCATGCTTATGCGGTAAAAAGAGCTTGTTTTTCACTATGGCCTATGCTTTGTCATGCCATGCTTGATATTGTTTTGGCTTTATGCTTAGTATTCTTTGCTGTAGCATGACTTTGTATAAACAATTGAGATTGGTTAATGTGCCTTGGATGAATCATGTGTTGTTTTAGCATATTAAAGCATAATATAGTGGTATTCTCCTTTGATGCTTTATTTGGGTTGACTTGGCGCATGCTCACACCATGTTATTACTATCTCAAGTCACCATAGCCTTTATGATCCTTTAGTTTTCAACTTGTAGTATCACTTTATGCTTTGATCAATGATGTTTTGTCGCTCTGCATGATTATGGCCATTATTGCTCTCTTAGTTTGTTGCTCCCAGTCTTTTGCTAGCCTCCACAACCAAGTATGAGTTCCACTCATGCATCCAACTCCTTAAACCAAGTTATTCCAAAGAGTCCACCATACCTACCTACTAGCTTATGCTATTCCAAGTATATTCATGCTTTTGTTTACCTTCCAAATTAAACTTCTTATGAGAAAACTAGTGATTAAAGCTCTCACGAACTTGATGGCACACTTTACTTTTCTTGCCCTTAATAAACTTGAACCATTGTGTTGTCTATGTTGTATATGCTTGCACTTATTTGTTGGGAATTAGCAGAACCATGTTGTCATGGGAACGCTTTCAACATTGCACTTGGTACTTTGTACCTAGTTGATATCATGCTCTTTTGTATATAGATGTCGTCGGTGTGAAATGAAAGGGGAGCTTGTAAGTGCATGGAGTTATGTATGTGTGTTAGAGAAACGCCTGGGACGCTGGTCTAATCCATGCTGACATGGTGGAAACCTGCAGCGTAACCATAATGAGCTCTCTATGAAGCATTCTTCTTATAAAAAAGAGTCCTATATTGAGAAAAAAGAGAAAAAGAAAAAAAATGAGATTATGAAAAGAGGAAAGAGAGAAAAAAGCACCATATTCCCATGGTAAATAAGAAGATTGCTAAGATGCTTGTTGTCTGCTTGCCTTGTCATTTTAATATGCAGATTCTTCCGTATCATCGGGCAAGGGGTACCCTGTTGGCGGTTCTCTATGATACACATGTACTTACGATGACAAGAACTTACCGGTGACTAAACTTGAGTAGCATGAGGAGCGGCCCTCGTATACAAGGGACATGAGATTTCTAACTTATACTTCGTCAAGCATGTACACCATAGTTTGTTCACTTTAACCTTAATCACCTTCAAGATGCTTATGATAGGGGCAATTAGAGATGAAAGCTATGAGTACCATAATTTTTGGAAGCTATTTATGAGACTCGAATCCCTACTTCCTTCTATGAAGGCATTTCTTCCACCATTATATTGAGTCTCCACCTTCTACCTTTATGCACCTATTTTGAGAGCATAGTGGCCATTCTTAGTTCTATGTGCATTGTCCCAAGACTAGTTGATTGATGCATAACTTGATATTGCTTGTTTCAAACTATTTTTATCTATTCACTCTTATGAACTTTGAAGGTGTCCTATGCATTTTGAGGGACAAGCTGAATACTATTATGCTATGTTTTCTTTATGTGAAACAAACAAACGTCTTGGAAAGCATTGTTATTCATAAATCTTTTGTTTGTGCCTTTTCATGTTGCATCATAGTTTCTTTGTCTTATTGCTAGAACCTTGTCTTTCATGTTATGATTGAAGTACTATGATCCCAGCTTTGAATGTTTTACAAATACTTTGATCAAGTCTTTGATGGTCATGTCACCTCAAAAATTATTCTTTCTTTTTATCACTTACCTACTCGAGGACGAGTAGGAGTTAAGCTTGGGGATGTTGATACATTGCAAATGTATCTATAATTTTTGATGTCCCATGCTTGGTTTTATCCACTTTCTTGTGTTTTCTCCACACTTTGGAGTACTTTTCATATGATTTCTTGGACTAACCTTTTAACAAGAGCCACAGTGCCAGCTGCCTGTTTTCTGCTGTTTTTGGTTCCAGAAAAGTCAGAAAATGAATATTCTCAGAATCGGACGGGACAAAAGCCAAAGTGCCTATTTTTCCGGAAGTCATTAGATGCCAGAATACGAGACGGAGAAGGGACAGAGGGCGGCACACCACCTGGCCGCGTGGCCAGGCTTGGCCCGCGCCAGGGGGTGGTGTGGCCAATCCAAGCACCCCCTCAGCCTCTCCTTCCACCTATAAGATGCCCTCGGGACGAAAACCCTAATTACCCGATCACAAATCCACGAAAGAGTCTGTAGCCGCCGTCATCTCCATCCCTAGATCGGGAGGGATCTGAAGCTCTTCCCGGCACCCTACCAGAGAGGGGAATTCACCCTGGAGGCCTTCTTCATCACCATGCAATCCTCCGGTGTGATGCGTGAGTAGTTCATCCTTGGACTACAAATCCATATAGTAGCTAGATGGCTGGTTCTCCTCCTTTGTGCTTTCATGTCTAGATCTTGTGAGCTCCGTTCATGATCAAGATCATCTATTTGTAATTCTGCATGTTGTGTTTGCGGGGATCCGATGGATATTGAGATACTATTTCAGATTGATTATTGATTCTATCATGTCTTTGTTATTTGTGATCTTGCATGCTTTCCGTTGTTAGTAGCTATCTTAGCCAAGTAGATGCTAGCAACTCCAAGAGTTAGTATTTATGCTCGATAGTGGGTTCATGCCTCTGGTAATCTGGGGAAGTGACAGAAATCTCTAAGGTACTAGATGTGTTGTTTCTACTAGGGAGAAAACAACAATCCTTTGTTCATAGAACAATCGTATTTGTTACATTACACGCAATTCGTAAAGCAATAATCTGTTGCTTGCAACTTAATACTGGAGTGGGTTTGGATGATAACCTGAAGGTGGATTATTAGTCATAGATGCAGTTGGATGGCGGTCTATGTATAATGTTGTAATGACCAATCAAGTTCCAAAGGAGTCAAGATGATTAGTATATGCATGTATTGCTTTCTCGATGTTTGTCAATTGCCCACTATAATTTGTTCACCCAGCATGTTATCTATCTTAAGGAGAGCCACCTCTAGTGAACTATGGATCCCGGTCCTTTTCTTTTACATACAATCTACAAACTATTTACTGCTTTGTGTTTACTTTCTACAAACTATTACTTCTTTCCATTCGATACATTTAATCCTTTGTTTTCAGCAAAACCGGTGAGATTGACAACCTCATCGCAAGTTGGGGACAGAGTTCTGTGGTTGTGTTGTGCAGGTCTCCACATTGCTACTAGCACCGGTAGTGCGCCCTGCCAAGGCTCGGCTAGCAACACCTTTGAGGTGTTTCCTTGCTCCTACTGGTTTGATTAAACCTTGGTTTCATAACTGTGGGAAACTTGCTGTTGTGCTCATCATACCTTCCTCTTGGGGTTCCCCATCGATCTCTACATCAATATTGAGCCATCAGTTCCCTTCACGAAAGTTGTTGTGTTTGACCTAACGGTGGCGGCGCCAACTATACGACCAAAGCTATATGGTTGGAATTTTTGCTCCGGCCGTATAGTTGGTCGTTAAGGCGTCTGCCTCCATTATTCGGCTCCAGGTTTCTTCTGGTTGTTGGAAATCTCTTTTCTTTGACTTTAATGTAGTGATTCCCTCCTTTAAATGAAATTATCTACGCAGGAAAAATATAAAAGAAAGAATTGCATACCCCTCTGATTGTTAGCATTAGTAGCAGGGTTTAGAGAGATATTTCATCCATAATATGATTAATATCCAGTTTAAATGTGGACGTAGATGGCTATATTTCAGAACCATCAACGCCACCGTGAAAAGCTCCTCTACCTTCCTCTCCAAACACATCGCGCTGCCCATCCTAGGTCACCGCTGCCCATACAATGGCTGATGCTTCGTCCTCCGGCACGACGGCGATAACAGCGTTGTCCTCCGCAACGGCGGAAAGGGAGAACTTCCGTGGGGTCAAGATCCCGTGCGTCCTTGACGACGAGAAGCTCCATGTCGTCAAGAAGGAAGGACTCCTCCGCGCTGGCGACTGGCGGAGCAGTTTTGGTCAAACCATCCCCACCCCCAATGCTGACGAGTGAGTGCACTTCGGCACCCACCTTGATAGAGGTTTGAGTCCCCCCCCTCAGACTTCTTTTCTGAGGTTATAGATCATTACGGAGTTCAACTCCACAACCTTCCCCCCGAACTCAATCTTAGAAATTAATGCTTATACATTTTTGTGTGAGGGGTATCTCAGAATTAGGCCGAGTCTTGTTCTATTCCGATATTATTTCAATACCTAGAGAAACTCTATCACTTTCGGTAATCCTTATATTACCGGAACTCTTAGCTTTAGCATTAGGAGAGAACGAGTCTGTCCTAGAATTAAGGCTAGTGAGTCCGTGAAGAGATGGTCGTCCATGTTCTTTGATCATAATGAAAAACTGGCTCCCGGCAAAACAACTGCTTTGCCAGCTTTCGTCGATGGTGCCACCACGCCCCAAGAATCCTAGGGAGCAGAAGCTCCGGCTCTCACCGACGATCTGCTTTGTGCCAAGAGGAAGATCAAGTATTTGATGAAGCACAAGGTTCTGAAAGGATCCGACATTATCCACTGCTGGCTGGCGCACTGGATTCAGCCCCTCCAACACCATGGTGACTGGTGATGACTGCAAGTGCATAGATCGTTTTGTAGCTAGTTTTGAAATAAAGATATTGATCCCACAGGGAGCGGCAGTCTGAAGTCTAATAACTCTTGAAATAAATAATACAATAGAAATGCTAGATAAAGTTCTAAGTGACAAGATAAAATGCGAGCATTGTGTAAAAAGGTGTTTTGGGGTTTTGGGTATAAGAGCAATAATAAAGTAAAGTAAAACAACTAAGTACAAAAAATAAGTATCGCGTATGTAAGAGAGATTGGAACTGTAATAGGGAAAAAGCGTTCTCAGGGAGTAGTGGATACACCACTAGTATTGTGAGGATCTAAGATAAAGATTATCATCATGAACATTCTGAACTATGTATGTGGGCGGGGGCGGGGGGGGGGGGGGGGGGACTCCGTATTTGGACAAATAGGCAGCAACCGCTGCTCACATCATCCTCATAACCGCAGCAGTCAGCAATCCACATCAATGAATTAGTGCGCTATTAAGGGACATAATCTCGTAGGACATATCCCATGGCATGGATAGTGTTCTGTGAGTTTCCTCGGTTTCCCAAGTTGATACGTAAGGGGTGCCAATAGCTTTATAGTCACTGTAAGTGCTAGCACACCTCCGTCTACCAACAAGTAGTTTCCTCCATCAAGTCCCCACGAGAGGCAAATATTGAGAGTTCAACTTCTCTCAACATCAAGATATAGAAAATCTAACACATGGTCATAGTGATGAATATCATAATAGACTTTATCTTATTTCAATCTCATACTAGGGTTTTCTCCATCTCCCCAAGAACTAATGATCTAATCAGACATGGAGGCAATCAACATCATGGCAATGGTAATGGAAACAATCAGAGATGAATAGTACTTGTATAAATCCACAACGAGTATAGGAATTACAACAAGATATAGATAAGATGTAGATGGGATGGATGGAGATGGTGGTGATGTAGCGGTGGATGATGAAGATCGATGCCTTATCCCCCTGGATCTGCGCAAGGCAAAGATGGATCCCTTGTGGATGAGTTCCCCTTCCAGATGCCTTCCGGATGTGAGGTTTCTGCGATTTTTGGGTGTTCAGTATGTCGTCTCCTCGAACCAATTGCATGGGGTGAAACTATTTGATGAGGCGGAGGTGGCGCCAACTATACGGCTGGAACTATATGGCCGGAAAAGTTGCTCCGATCATATAGTTGGTCGTTGGAATCTCTTCCTCCTTTGTTCGCTTCGGGTTTTCTTCTGGTATTATTAATATTTCCCAAATAAGCGATTTACGTTGTTTTTGACTCCTTTTCTCCACATTACAACTGCTCTAATAATTGAATCCATTGGATCCATCATATATCCCGATCCTAGTGAAAAGAAACATAAAATGTGTGTGTAAGCGTCGTAAAATACAAAGATCCTACATCTACAATGCAAAATAATAATATAAAACATGATGCAAATATGCACTCAACAACTTCCCCAAGCTTAAACTCTTGCTCATCCCGAGCAAGTTTTTGCTTAATGGATGTGATCCTCATATTCATGAAGCTGAGTCGATAAAATAAATGAGGCAGTTGCAGCATGTGTTTATCATATACGATACATGGGAATAAATTCGTGAATAGTACCTTACTCGAACCATCTGAATAGTATTAGCAGGCTTCCACACCTTAGTGATCAACAATTCATAAAAGATGAATCTCAACATAATGTAAAAGTATCCGGTTCAACCGAATGAGTTAGCGAGGTAGTCCCAAGTGTTTTAGGATCACCGTATTCACTTGGGATTTAGAATATGAAAAGTATCTCTTTGTCATACTACAATACAGTGGTATATGCCTACTTGCTCTTTACACACTCGCCCTTTTTCTTCCTTTTCTTTTCTTTTGTATATATGCTCACACTTTTGTTTTAAGTGCTGCGCAAAGGAGCTAGCCATACATTCCACTTCATGTCGGAATTCAAAGTTTAACGATCTCAATTACCAAATTCCAATTGTATATGAAGCATTCTTATGACTTGAAGATTCTACCTCGACTTATTCTCACTCTATTTTGAAAGCACTTTGATTTTCCTTTGTTCAAGGTTTCTTTTTCAACTTAATGGTATAGGGAATTTTTTTTGTAAATCAAACTGTAGACTTACAACATATTGACTAAATTATCTTTAGGTGTTCCATTAATACCAATGGTGTGGAAGACTCCTATTGCTATCATCAAGTGCAAGTAAAATTATACTCAAGCCATTCATATATCAATGAAGCAAACACAAACTCAATATTGCTCAATATATAATAATAAACTCGGAATTTCATAAAAGGGATCGACTATTCCTGAAGGGATTCTAATGATGCAAACTTACTGCCAGTTTGAACTAATGCGAAAATAGTAATAAAAACTTATAGGATAGATTATAAGGTCTTAAAGATCTCCCCAAGCTTCGAATCAAGCCAGGCGGGATCAATAATCCCTTGCGATTATTTGATACCGTGATTGTTGTAGATCACTATGGCGCCATGGCACGTGGTATCTTCTCCTCACGGGCCAGCCTGAGGCGGAGGGATTGATTGGCATCTTCTAATTCTTTAAAACACAGCTTGTAGGAAAGATTGTTCCTCTCCAGCACCTTCACCTGTTCTTTAATGAACTCATTGTTCTCCTGAAGTGTTTGTAGCGCTTTAAGACTCATAGAAAAGCCCGCTTCGGTTGTCAGCTTGATATCTTCATCTAGTTTATCAAGATAAAGTCGCAGCAATTGAAGGTGTTTGAGTGTACCTGGCTTCTCCTTGTCCAACTCTTCAATCTTCAGCTCTAGGGCCTTCAAATCCCTCTTCCGACACCCATGGTCGGCGTCGAGGAACTCTATAGGGATGGCCTTGATCTCCTTGCATTTTTCGCTATAGCTCCCGATCTCCATGGGAGCTTTTCTTCTTGACCTCTATCCCTTGGTTGAGAGTCCTCACATGTGAATAAGAGGTAGATTGGTTTATGGAGATTATGATTAGAGAGAAAGACAATGGAAGTATATAAGGGGGGGTCAGAGGTCGGTAACACTCGCGAGAAACATCAAATTGTCGCTCAAGAAAAGAATCTAAACGAAACAGGGAAAGAAATCACAGATTTGGAAGTTCCTTGTCGCGTAACGACCAACTATATGGGCACGGCTCATATATCTTCGGCCGTATAGTTGGTTCCGGGCAGATATTTCCAAATATCTCGAGTCCAGGTCGATTAAATCACGACTCGGAACCAACAATAAAGTTTTTTTATGAATATAACTAAACGAAAAGATCAAATGGAAAAGTGTCTGAGAGTTTAACGACCAACTATACGGCCGGAACTTTTTGCCCCGGTCATATAGTTGCAACCGTATATATACAAACACCGCAAATAAAAAGTGTCTGAGAGTTTAATGACCAACTATACAGCCGGATTTTTTGCTCTAGTCGTAAAGTTGTGACTGTATAGATACAGACACCAAAAAGCAAAACCATCTGATAGTTTAACGACCAACTATATGGCCGGAATTTTTGGCTCCGGTCGTATAGTTGCGATTGTATAGGCTCAGATAGCGAAAACAATTTCACAAAGATGATACAAAGAATTTAACGACCAACTATACGGCAGAGCTTCCTCTCCGATCGTATAGCTGTGCCCGTATAGTTGGTAAAACCTCTCTAAAGCTTTAGAAAAACACAAGGTATTCAAAGGAAAAAATTTCAAAAGTAGAAATTGTGAAAACAAATCACTTATTTAGGTAAGAACACTTACCTTGCACTTACCATTTGCTTATTCAAGGATGAAAAGTTTCTCCCACAACAAGGACTTCTTCTCTTTTGGAGGAATTGACTTTAGTTCATTGAATAATTCCCGTAAATGAAAATCACCAGGGCTAAAGTTCCTCTCAATAATATTGGTGTCTTCCTGGGAAAACATGGACACTTCATCTAATATCTTTATTTCTTGCCTCTGCATAATCTGCAACTCAAATTCTTGAAGTGAAAGAATCCAACGGATCAGTCTTGGCTTATGGTCTTTCCTTTCAAGGAGTTTTTTTAAGCCATCACGATCCGTGTGAACTCTCACCTTTGCATCAACTATATAGGAACGGAATTTGTCACAAGAGAAAAATACAGCAAAAAGTTCTTTTTCTTCCTCAGGGTAATTCTTTTGAGCACCATTAAGAGTTCTACTAGCATGATGTATAATATTAAATCTACGACCAATATGTTGTCCCAGAGTTACTCCTACAACATCATTACTAGCTTCACATATTAAGTCAAAGGTTGTATCCCAGATAGGTGGTTTAATCATGGGAGCATGAGATAAAGCATTTTTGAGTTTATCAAAGGCTTCAAGACACTTATCATCAAAATTAAATATTATTCCCTTTTTCAGGAGGTTAGTCAAAGGTTTAGATATTCCAGAGAAATTTCTAATGAACCTTCTATAAAAACCCACATGACCAAGAAAACTTCTTATACCTTTAATATCCCTAGGTTGTGGCATTCTCTCTATTGCTTCAAACTTAGCTCTATCAACTTCAATTCCCTTACCCGATACCTTGTGTCCAAGGAAATATACCGTCTTTGACCATAAAATGGCACTTCTCCCAATTTAGAACAAGATTAGTTTCTTCACAACGCTGCAAAACTCTTTTGAGATTATCCAAGCAACTAGTAAACGAAGTTCCATAAATAGAAAAGTCATCCATAAATACTTCCATTATAAGTTCTATAAAATCCGCAAAAATAACAATCATACATCATTGAAAAGTAGCTGGAGCATTACATAAACCAAAATGCATACGTCGATAAGCATGTAAACCATAAGGACTAATGAAAGTTGTATTAAGTTGGTCATCCGGATGAACATCTATTAGAGAAAAACCAGAGTATCCGTCCAAGTAACAAAAATGAGTATGGTTTGCTAACCTTTATAAAGCTTGATCTATGAACGATAATGGATAGTGATCTTTCCTAGTATCTTTATTTAATTTTCTGAAGTCTATGCACATCCTATGCCCAATAATAGTTCTAGTAGGTAACAATTCATTATTTTTATTAGGAACAATAGTAAAACTGCCCTTCTTAGGGACACAATCAACATGACTTACACATTCACTTTCTTTAATAGGATAAACATACATGCGTCTAGTAGGCGTACAATTTCTTTTCTTACCACTTCTTTCATTTCAGGCTTCAATCTTCTATTAAATTCTACAACTGGTTTAGCACCTTCTTCCATGAATATTCGATGGATGGCTATCATGGGACTGATGCCCTTCAAGTCATCCATTGAATACCCAAAGGCCTTACGATGCTCCTTAAGTATCTTCATGAGTTCTTCTTCCCCTGAAAGTTTAGCACTAATAATAACAGGAAATTCATTTGTATTGTCTAAAAACCTGTATTTAAGATTTTCTGGTAGAGTCTTCAACTCTGGGGTGGTAGTTCCTCGTCCCTTTCTTTTCGGGCTCTTCAAAAGCCTCATCGATTGGAGGTCCCAAAATAGGAAGTGAATTCATTTTCTAGTTCTCCCAGGGACTTGTCCTTCATAACTATTTCTTCATAATTTGGATCTTCATTTATTTCTTCTTCTTGATTACTAAAGAAAAGAGCTGCCATTTCCTCAATAGTTCTCTCTTCTTCATCTTCTTATTGTATCTGTGGAGGCCTGTCTTTAAATTTGGAAAAATGGAATTTATTCTCCGTTCCCCCGAGCTTAAGAGATACAATCTCCTTCTTGAAATTTACATAGGCACCTATATCACCTAAAAAGTTCCTTCCAAATATATGTGGGCAAAGAGTGTCAGCTGGCATATCAACAACTACAAAATCGATAGGAAAGTTTTAGTTGCCAACTGTGACAGTTGCATCTTCAACTACTCCCATTGGAATTCTAAGGTTTTTATTGGCTAACATAATTGTCATATCAGTATTTTCAATTGTAGCTAGTTCTATTTCTTCTTTTATTTCTAAGTAGAAATCATAAGATATAACATTAACTTCGGTGACCGTAATGCGAGGTTTCTTTAAATATGGAGTGAAGAATAGGCTTACCCACATCTTTTACCTTTGTTTTACCTTCAACAAGTATGGAAGTCACTTCATCAAGTTCAACTATGTTACAACGTGCGTACATATCCATAATTGCTTCCTTGGTTACCTCTTCATCTTTGGTCTCTTCCAGATGTTCCATGACTTCTGGCATGCTTTCCTCTTCCTTCTTCTCCTGTACTTCTTTGAACTGTTCATATTCATGAATATTCTTTTGTGCAGTGTTAGGGAAAGGCATTTCATATATTGGTTCTAGGGAGGTCGGTGTTTCTTTATCTTCTTTTTTATTTTCAGGTTCGGGGGGTGGATCATACTTGACTGGACCCTCCTTTGGAGCTTTTATATGTTTAGTGATACGTCCAAAACGTATCTACTTTCCTGAACACTTTTGCTATTGTTTCTCCTCTAAACTTGTGTGATTTGGATGCAACTAACACGGACTAACGCTGTTTTCAGCAGAATTGCCTTGGTGTCTACTTTTTGTGCATAAAATCAACTATCAGGAAATATCCCAGAAAATATGCCAAAAATCCTATTTCACCAGAAGACTCCCGGAGCCAGAATACGAGACGAAGGGGGGTTGGGCCTAGGCCACACCACCTGGCCGCGCGGGCAAGCCCAGGCCGCGCCAGGGGGTGGTCTGGCCGCCCCAGACTACCCCTCGGTCTCCCTCTTCGCCTATAAGTTGCCTTCTGACCTAAAAACTCAGGGGGGGTCAACGTTTTTCCAGAAGGAGTTCCGCTCCGCCGCCACCACCAGATTCCACGAAACAACACCTGAAACTCCGTTCTGGCACCCTGCCGGGACGGGGAATTGGAGGAGATCATCGCCATCATCGTCACAATCGCTTCTCCATCGACCATCCATGTTTCCCCCATCTATGAGTGAGTAATCCCCCGCTGTAGGCTATGGGGATGGTAGGGATTGGATGAGATCGCTCATGTAATGGCATCAGATTGTTAGAGCATGGTGCCTAGTATCTTTTATTAGTGCTTTATGACTTTGTTGCGACTTGTTATGCTTAATGCTTGTCACTAGGGCCCGAGTGCCATGATTTCAGTTCTGAACATGTTATTGATTCATTATGATAGTATTGTTTTTGGTCTTATCTAAAAGTTGTATACACACGTTGTTGTCCGGAACCAATGGCCCCGAAGTGACGGAAATCGGGATAACCGGAGGGAATGGCTTTGATGTGAGGATCACATGTGTTCATGGAGTGTTAATGCTTTGCTCCGGTGCTCTATTAAAAGGAGCATTGCTAGTAGTTCCCTTGAGGCCCCGCTGCAAATGGCTGGCAGGACAAAATATGTTGTGCAAGTTCTCATTGCGAGCACATATGACTATATATGGAACAGATGCCTAGGATTATCTAGTACTTGGATGCTTTATCTTATTTATCTGCAATTGCCCTTTGTTCTGATTGATATATGAATTGTATTGTCCATGCAACGCTCGTCCATCCATCCCTATGCCTACCGCATTCGAATCCTACTGTTTACTGCTATTGTTACTGTTGTCTTTACTTTACTACTGCTGCTACTTTGTTATTCCTACTACAAAACTGTTGCTACTGATAAACTACTGTGAGCAAGATTGTTTCTAGGTGCAACTGAATTGACAACTCAGTTGTTAAGGCTTATAAATATTCTTTGGCTCCCCTTGTGTCAAATCAATAAATTGGGTTTCACTTCCCTCCAAAATACTGCGATACACCCCCTATGCTTGTGGGTCATCAAGACTATTTTCTAGCACCGTTGCCGGGGAGCATAGATTTATTTATCAAGTTCACTTGGATTCTCTATTGTTCGCTGTTATCCATCCATCATGGGTAAGTCTCGTGATGGCAAGGTTCCTATTTTACCATCCACTACAAGAAGAGGTACGGTTCTGAACACCTCTGCTGCTCTTGATTCACCATCTGTTATAAGTAAGCTCGTTACACCACCACATACACATGCTACACACACTGCTACTACTGCTGAATCTGAAACTTCCGATGCTTATGATGCTGCTTCTACTGTGCTCGATAAGAGTGGTTCATTAGGTCCTTTCCTAGATGCTACGATTGCTATAACTATAGCTGGAAATACCGAAACTCCTAATGAAGACACTACCACACCTGTTAGTTCACCTGAGTCTAGTGAGAGTTATGACACTACAAGGAATGTGCTAACTAGTGACCCCAAATATTGGTCATAGAAAGGTCATAGTAATTCATCTATGACCTTTCTATGACCAAAAGCAGTAGGTCACATAGCGAGGGTCACTATAGACAACTAACGACCTTTTTTTGAATTGGTCATGGGCAACTATGACCAAAATAGATGGTCATGGTGTCTATGACCAATCAATTTGGTCATAGGCTATCTGCCCAGGCCACGTCAGCCAATCCTACGTGGAAGATTTCTGTGACCAAATCAATTGGTCGTGGATCAGATTCAGCCCAGTCCAACTCAACCTTCTAAATGGGCCGAGCCCAATAATTCATCCTGTGTAATTGTCTTTTTTTTCTACCTGACTATTTTAATTCTCTAAGCCGTGGCCATTTTACAGTGCACTTCCTTTTGGGCCGCAGCCTTTGTACATGTTTTGGCCTTGGCCATTTTATAGCCTGGTGGTATTTTGAATCTTGGCCCTTTTATTGTCCAATTGATTAATAATTTTCGAATTTATATGAATTGGTTTTCAAAACTTGTCCATTATTTCTTGGGCCATGGCCTTTTTGCAGCCCACTTATTTGTCTAGCATTTGGGCTGTTTCAATTCTACAGTAGAAGAATGTACATTTATATAATTATTTTCCTTCACATAACAACAATAATAATAAAAGCAGATATTATTTCAGCAGATAATATTTCAGCACAACACATATCTTTTCAGCAAATAATAAATATCATTCACTTGACTCACAATGGCATAGTTAGCCAACATCATCTAAAATGACAGCCACACATGGCATCCCAAATGACAGCCAAAAAATGACCAAAGTGCAGCCACACATGGCATCGAAAATGACAGCCAAAAAATGACCAACATACAGCCACACATGGCATCGAAAATGACAGCCAACACACAAGTTGTTCACAGTTCATAACTAGTCTAAGCAAAAAAACAGAACTAGCTCACAGAACTAGTCATCATACCAAAGATGAGCTCCCAGTAGCCTTAGCTCCAAGCAGTGCCATCAAGTGGGAGAACTTCTCATCCTGTTCTTGATGCTTGTTCAGAAGCAGTTCATACTTCTTGTCTCGTGCAGCTTGTATGGCTTCAACTTCTTCGGACTTCTTCCTGAATGCAGTAACTTCTTCTAGCATAGCTTCACCTTTCAGTTTGGACCTTGCCAGCTGCTCCTTGAGGTCACGAACATGGGCAGCTACAGCAGCAGACTTAGTACCAGAGGACTTTGACTACAGCCCAGCATTGATCAAGAATGTGCTTGACGGGCATTCCTTTCTGAGCACTTCAGCAACAATTTGGACATCGCATATTGGTTCTTCACCATCAGGTACTTCGGCATCCATCCTCTTCTCCATCTCAGCCTTCCATGAATGGATATAAGATGCAAATAAGATGAATCAAACAACAAAGGTATTCTATGAGAAGAGAATACAACAGTTCGAATGACTTACAATAGCGTTCTTAGCTGACTCTGAAAAGCCATTCTTTGAGTTGTTGTGTGTGGCCTTGAACAAGTCAACCGCGTTTAGTTCCTCACCATTGTGCTCCTCCTTCTGAAATGTCATTCAATCGAGAATCAAACTACAAGCTTTCTAGACAAAAGTTATTTGGGCCTAATAAAGAGAAAACATGATTTGTTCTTACAGTGGCATAGATATGAGCCGCGTAGGACCTTGAACCGGTCTTCTGCTGAAACTTCACCTTCATTCTGTTCTCTTTATTTGATTCACAGGTTTTCTACAAAAAAAATAGACTGTTATCATGGGCTAGCACTACCAATATAGACCAGCAACTACATGTTAAAAATATGCCACACATATACATCAATGAAGAACAGATGGTCGCATACATGTAAACAAAAGCTGAGAGCATGTACATGCAAACAGCAGCAGATACCATGCCAATAGCAGCAGATACATGCAAACAGTAGCAGATACATCAAAGACGGTACATGTAATGAGACCAAGATATCCCAATGTAGAGACATACCTTGTGTCGTCCTGTGGACCACAACTTCACTAGCGATTGCCATTCATCATCCGGCATGCCTTTCACAGGAGACTTGATGCTACCTTCATTAGCATTTACATTGTCAAAAAAAGCTTCTTGATCTGGTGCCGCCTATTCTTTGTTATTCTCTGCAGCTTAGCGGTGCATGCTTCTTGAATGGTCCGCGAGTTGGTGTCCATATCAAAATTTGACTACAAAGAAAGCAAGCATGGAAAGAGACATGATTAGCGATCATATGAAAGTTGTATCAGAAAGAAAGAAAGAAAAATTCAACAAACAGCAAGTTAACTTACAGCAACTTTGCCAACAAAGTCCTTGATCAGGTTGGCATCTTTTTTGTATTCTTTGAAGTGGGGAAGAACTGGTGCATGAGCTCTTGCAGTGAATCCACACTCTGAAGCAAACTTTGCAGCCAGCAAAGGCTTCTCAGGACCCTTCATCCCTTCAGCAATGTCGATTGTCACCTTAGTACCCAGCGACTTAGTAATCCTCTCCAGCCCTACACCTTTTCTTGTACGCTTGACAGCCACAATTGCATTGCCTGAATAGGACACAAAAATTGATTAGGACCAAACAAGATGGGTACGAAGATGTAGATATATCAGCAAAAACCACTACTGTGGAAATGACATGGCATTCATGTGGCATTTAATCCAATAGAAGCAAATGCAAGAGTAAGAAAAATAGTACAAGACGAACTTGCCTTCATCACATGTAGCTTGCTCACTCCCTTGCTCAGTTTCTTCAGGAAAGACACCATTTCTGTCCACCAAAGGTACAATATGGCCAAGGTCCATGCGAACGGGGCTGAGGTCCATGCAAACACGGCTGAGGTCTGTGTGGACAGTGCTTTCTTCATCAAGGAACACAGACCCATCGTCATCCCTATGCGGTGAGCTTTGTTGATCGTTGTGAAGCGGGTTTTCTTCATGGTTAGCTACAACAACCGCCTTCGCTTTCTTCCTGGTGACTCTATCAGGAACTTCATCAAGTTCCAGCAATCTCTTTGATGCTTCTGGAGCTACTGCCATCACCCTTCCTGGAGCCATTTGCGTAGATGCTTCTGGGCTACTCAAATTCCTGCTCTTCTTCTTAACAGCAGACTTCTTTCTCCTCCTAGAAACCTTTAGGTGTTCGTAAAAACAGCAAGGACAATGGCATTAGATCACAAGAAAACTATGCAAGAACAGAATGAAGGAAAAAACAGCAAACAAGACTGTTAAAAGCATGCACCTTAACATTCTTCTCCACTACTACACTGTCGTCAACTTCTTCTTCATCTCTAGGATTATAGTCCGAGCTATCCCCTTATGTTATGCCAGATGTGGAAGAGGATTCAGCAGTAACTACCCTATGTTCTTTACCAGCAATCGACTTCCTAATCATCGACACTATTGCAGAAATCCCAACAGACTGGAACACACGGTTGTTCCTCATCATTGTCCTAGCCCTAATCTTATCGATTTCGGTGAGGGGCGCTTCATTACATGAATAAAAAAACACAACCATTAGATGAATGGTTGAAATGCATGGGGGAGCAAGACAACTCAAACAGCTAAGGTTAATACTTCATTTAATGCAAGTAGATTAACTAGCAGGATAACCATGAGCTAGGCAGATTACACATGAGGAGCTAGGCAGATTATAGAGTAAATTAAGGCTCCGTTCAGAGCATGGGTTTGAAAAACATAGGAACAGAAAACCGTGCAGGAACAGGAAATCATTGTTGATGCAAAACTACAGGATTTAGAACCAGAGGAAAGGTGCATGCATAGGCGTTTGGACGAGCAATATAAAAACATAGGAAAAGTACACGTCCAGGTTTTTTTTAACTCCGCTGCACATAGCAGAGCCATGGCAGATGAATAATTTGCATATTTTATTCGACTACAAGACACATAGATGAGTATTTTAATAGGATAACATATCTGCACGCCTCGGGCATCCACAAAAACAAGAGATCAGACCAGATGTTTAAATTCCCATGGAATGTTGTCAGAATAGTAGGAAAGGCACAGTTCAATAAGCAGATTACAAGCATAAACCATGCACAGTTCTATACTAAGCACATACACACAAAAGACAAACAAGCAGCACACACATGAGGACAATTTGCATACCAGTCGGCTGCATCATACCTGCCATTGCTGATCTCGAGGTAGTGGAACTAGTGTTGCTGGGTAGCTGATGTAAACTTGCCCTATGTGCTTGCAAAAAAGAATAAAGATTAATTAGATAAAACAGGGATAAAGAAGAATGTTGCTTGCAAAATAGAATGAAGAAGCTATGTTGATAAAGGACATGCCAATGGCTGTTCATGTATGAGCAATAAAAAATGCAGTGGTACACTAAGCACACACAAAGAGGCAATGATGCATGCACATAGTGGTGATGCATTGGAACAAACTTGCCAGGACACAAGTAAGCAGGAATGGCTAGTCCATTATAAAGCATGGATGTACTTAGAATATAAATACACAAGTAAACATGAATGGTTGCCTAGTAAAAGGTAGTAATGAGCAAGCATGCCTTGATATGCCTTGATATCTTCACTAGATTAATAAGGAGGTAGTAATGAACAAAAATAATATGCTTAGTAATGAATAGCAAGCATGTGGTAGGAACAAGCAAGCATCACTTAATATCTGCCTTGATGAACAACATGAAATCCATACATTAGAGGCAGTAGCAAACCGCCCATCTTCACTACAACAACCCACCTTTCTATCTCACTGCTTTCCCTTGGTTGTTGAACTTCGTTTCGCTCAGTCTAACTTGCAAAATCCCTTGCCACTTTCCTGTGATGAACTTGTGGTTAGATATCAGTACCAAATACACATAGAACTGGAGCATATATAAAATAAGATAGCAATACCATCTTATGACTAAACAAATAAATTAGCTTCTATATAATTTACCACTACTTATCCATCATGCATATTAAATAAATCAAGATAAAAGCACAGAGTTCAACCATACTAGTTCTATAGCAGCAGATAACAGTAGTCTAACAGCAGATAACAACAGTCTAACAGCAGCATATAACATGAACATGAACAACAGATAACAGCAGATATCAGCAAAGTATATCAGCAGATAACAACAGATATCAGCAAAGTATATCAGCAGATAACATGAACATGAACATCATATAACAGCAGTTGACTATTCCCCTGTTTGGTAACAGCAGCAGATAACAACAGCAGTCTAACAGCAGCAGATAACAACTTTTCATCGTGATAGGATATGGATGCACGGTACAGAGGGTAGGGTGTCACGCGCGCGGTCATGAAACTGTTCTATAAAGCATGCGTGATGGGTGGACAGGATCGATTCATCCACGTAGCTTCAGTGCAGCAGATAGCAGCAAATAACATGTAACGCGAACCCTAACTCTAGCATGGCGCGCAAGCTCTAACCCCAAGCCCTATCCCTAGCCATGGCAAGCAAGCCCTAACCCTAGCCATGTCAAGCAAACCCTAACCCTAGCCATGGCGCGCGACCTAGGAGGACAATCGTGCGGAAGAACTCAAACTGGAGGGCAAGATCCGAAAGAAATTGAAGAGGGGACGAACGAAAATTACTTGCCTGATCCGATCTGAGAGGAGGACCATCGTGCGTCATCACGAAGTTGCTGCCGTCGTTGCCGAGCGTGTCCTGCCTCCCGCTAGGCCGTCGTCACCGAGTGTATCCTGGCCGAGCGTCTCCTCCCTCCCGGCGTGGCCGTCGCTGCCGAGCGTCTCCTCCCTCTCGCGTGGCCATCGGTGGCGTGGTTCGGGGGTGGGGATTGGAGATCTGGGGATGGGTGGGTGGGGTAGGGATGGGTGTGTGCAGTAGGGTGGGGTGGGGTGGGGTTTGGTGTGCGGTGGGGTGGTGTGCGGTGGGGTGGGCACGACGGTGCGGTGGGGTTTGTCCAAAATATTGCGCCGGTGGGGTGGGGTTTGTCCAAACCTGGGACTGGGAGGCGGGAAAAGCGGCGGGAAAATTATTTCGAGGGCATGAAAAATTCCAGGGAGGCGGGAAGAGCGGGGGCGGGAAAAATTCCAGGGAGAAACGTGAGGGAAATTTTAGCAATATTTTTTATAAGTTGTTTCCTTTGTAAAATAAATACAATTACATGCCCAACTATTTAAAATGTACCATTTTAAATCGGTTTTAAACTTTAAAAAGTAGACCATAAACTAAAATTCATTCAAATTATAGCGGCATGGCACACAACAATGTTACAGGAGTAGGTTTCCAACTTTATTATAAAAAAACCTATTTTTTATTTTCCATGCATCACGAAACTGGTGTTTTGTGAAGCAGCTACTGGGAATATATTGCAAAATTGGGCCGAAGCATTTTTATAAAATATTAGACCCTAGATGTACAATTGATCAATTGTTGACAACTCATCCTTTTTAAACACTCCTCGAGAAAAAAGACAAATTCGCGTCGATTCAGCACGAACTCTCACACATTTGAACCGCGGGTGATTCAAATATTGCCTAATCATGCCTAATAAACAAACAAAAAGTACATTGGTCAATCCTCGTACGGAGATAGCTAGGGGTAGATCCTCGGGGAAGTTCTGGACGTGTCGCTGGGAAACTCCCGCGAAACGTCCAACAAGGGGTAACCGCTGGAATATTGGGCCCAACTTTGGTTTTCTATGTAGATAAGGCCTAAACATGCCTAAACAAACAAAAAACTACATTGGTGGAACCTCGTACAGAGATAGCTAGGGGGTAGATCCCCCGGGCCCACCGAGACTAGGGTTTCGATGGGAGATGGCCGCCAGAGTGCCGGAATCCAACCAAAACTTGCATGTGGACATGCCATGTGTACACAAATGGGTAGATGGTTCATATATGCAATGGATATAGATCTCGGGTGTCACCATGTTCAATTCATGCGCATGCGATAACACTTATTGGAGAAGTTCTGGACGTGTCGCTGGGAAACTCCCGTGAGACGTCCAACGAGGGGCAACCGGTGGAATATTCGGCCCAACTTTGGTTTTCTCTGTATCTATGGCCTAAACATGCCTAAACAAACAAAAAACTACATTGGTGGAACCTTGTACAGAGATAGCTAGGGGGTAGCTCCGCCGGGCCCACCGAGACTATGGTTTCGATGGGAAATGGCCGCTAGAGCATCGAAATCCAACAAAAACTTGCATGTGTCCATGCCATGTGTACACAAGTGTGGTAGATAGTCCATAGATGCAATGGCTAGCTCACGGGTGTCATCGTCTTCAGTTCACGCGCATGCGATAACACTTATAGGAGAAGTTCTGGACGTGTCGCTGGGAAACTCCCGCGAGACGTCCAACAAGGGGCAACCGGTGGAATATTGGGCCCAACTTTGGTTTTATATGTAGCTATGGCCTAAACATGCCTAAACAAACAAAAAACTACATTGGTGGAACCTCGTACAGAGATAGCTAGGGGGTAGATCCCCCGGGCCCACCGAGACTAGGGTTTCGATGGGAGATGGCCGCTAGAGCGCCGCAATCCAACCAAAACTTGCATGTGGACATTCCATGTGTTAACAAATGGGGTAGATGGTTCATATATGCAATGGATATATATCTCTGGTGTCACCGTCTTCAATTCACGCGCATGCGATAACACTTATTATTGGAGAAGTTCTGGACGTGTCGCTGGAAAACTCCCGCGAGACGTCCAATGAGGGGCAACCGGTGGAATATTGGGCCCAACTTTGGTTTTCTATGTATCTATGGCCTAAACATGCCTAAACAAACAAAAAACTACATTGGTGGAACCTTGTACAGAGATAGCCAGGGGGTAGATCCCCCGGGCCCACCGACACTATGGTTTCGATGGGAAATGGCGCCAGAGCGCCGAAATCCAACAAAAACTTGCATGTGTCCATGCCATGTGTACACAAGTGTGGTAGATAGTCCATATATGCAATGGCTAGCTCACGGGTGTCACCGTCTTCAGTTCACGCGCATGCGATAACACTTATAGGAGAAGTTCTGGACGTGTCGCCGGGAAACTCCCGCGAGATGTCCAACGAGGGGCAACCGGTGGAATATTGGGCCCAACTTTGGTTTTCTTGTAGATATGGCCTAAACATGCCTAAACAAAAAAAACTACATTGGTGGAACCTCGTACAGAGATAGCTAGGGGGTAGATCTCCTGGGCCCACCGAGACTAGGGTTTCGATGGGAGATGGCCACCAGAGCACCGGAATCCAACAAAAACTTGCATGTGTCCATTCCATGTGTACACAAGTGTGGTAGATAGTCCATAGATGCAATGGCTAGCTCACGGGTGTCACCGTCTTCAGTTCACGCGCATGCGATAACACTTATAGGAGAAGTTCTGGACGTGTCGCTGGGAAACTCCTGTGAGACGTCCAACGAGGGGTAACCGGTGGAAAATTGGGCCCAACTTTGGTTTTCTATGTATCTATCGCCTAAACATGCCTAAACAAACAAAAAACTACATTGGTGGAACCTCATACGAACATAGCTAGGGGGTAGATCCCCCGGGCCCACCGAGACTAGGGTTTCGATGGGAGATGGCCGCCAGAGCTAGCGCCGGAATCCAAGCAAAACTTGCTTGTGGACATGTCATGTGTACACAAATGGGGTAGAAGGTTCATACATGCAATGGATATAGATCTCGGGTGTCACCGTCTTCAATTCACGCGCATGCAATAACACTTATTGGAGAGAAGTTCTGGACGTGTCGCTGGGAAACTCCCGCGAGACGTCCAACGAGGGGTAACCGGTGGAATATTGGGCCCAACTTTGGTTTTCTATGTAGATATGGCCTAAACATGCATAAACAAACAAAAAACTACATTGGTGGAACCTCGTACAGAGATAGCTAGGGGGTAGATCCCCCGGCCCCACCGAGACTAGGGTTTCGTTGGGAGATGGCCGCCAGAGTGCCGGAATCCAACCAAAACTTGCATGTTGTCGTGGTGGTGTCACAGTAGATGCCATGGATAGGCTAAAGGTGGGGACTAATACACACTAGGGGAATCCAGGGAGGGATAGTGGAGTGATTCTCCACACAGAAGTTTGTATTGATTTCTTTTGAAGATTACAAGTGCTCCTAGAGCTGTATTGGCGAGAGGAGGAAGAAGGAGCTCTCTTACTCTTGCCTACAGTTTTTCCCTAGAACCTTAGCTCCACCAGTCACTATGGAATCATAAAACCCTACCCAACTAGAGATCAACCCCTTCTACTGGAACCCTAGCCCCCCTTATATAGAGGAGGCTCGGTCCCTGCCTAGGGCATACGTGGAGGCATATTCCTAAGAATATGCCTCCTCTCAAAGTGGTAACCCGACCGGGGTGCTTTTCCCCCGCGTCATACATGCTTTAGCTACCTAAGCCTCTACGGCGCCTGCGTCAGCCGACATGGCGTCGTCACCCTTGTCGGCCATGACCTGGTGGTCCTGCCCTTGCTTGCTTCGCTCATGCAGTGCATACCGGACCTTCTTTTTGACAGAGAGATTCCTTCCTTCTCCTAGAAGCTAAGCGGGGACACGGATCATAGTAGATCCGGCCACACCTGTTCCTGCATATAGGTTAGACAAGCACTTCTGACTTACTCCTTAAGTCGGCTGAGACAATGTTAGGCGACCCCCCTGGTCCGGGTTACTTCGTGATCCGGCCTGCCTTGAGGTGACCCGGCCAGCATCCGCTTTGACCCTACCGAACCTTGGCTAAGTCGGCCTCTATACCCCGGAGTGACCCTACCCGGGGTTATCCCCCCAGCATTAGTCCCCGAAGCTGGTGCGGTCTTAGCTGCCTTGGCCGCTAAGGCCACATGAGGTTCATTTATGTTCGAGCCTTGGACGTTTATTTCCGGGTTAGCTCTTTATCTCGGATTATATGGATTTACGTTCCCTTCGCATGTTCCAAGTTTTCACTTGCCGGCCGGGTTACCACTGTGACTCGGATCTCATGGTTTTACTTTCCCTCTGCACATTCAAAGTTTTTACTTGCGGTCAGGGTTACCATGGTTTGATCCGGGCCTTGCTTCCTTCTCTCATACGCCAACCCACGCGGAGGCTAATCATCACGTTGTCTTATTTTAAGGGCCTGCACAGTAACCGCCGCAGTAATTGTCAGTTATCACTATGCGAGGGTCACGTCACGCCTGCCTCCTCGTTTAGCGCATCAGTGCATCACGTCACGGGATTGCTTCTGCTCTGTGGCCCTCTGTGTGGCTCCTCTACAATTGGCTGAGGCGTGCGATACACAGCCACACCATCTGGCTTGTTGGCGCAGCGCGATCCCACTCACCCTCTTAGGGGGTGGTCAAGTAGCGGAGGGGCGCCCCCTTAGCATTTTTCCCACTTCTGCGCCCTTCTGCTCATTGCTCTTCTCCTTCGTCTTCCTAGCGACCGTGCCGCCGCCAGTGCTTCTAGCAGCAGCGCCGCCGCCGTGCTTCTGCGTCGCAGCCATCGCTGCGTGACTTCCTCGCCATGGGTCCTTGCCAATCCAGGCCTCAGATCCCCGCCGCCGCTGGCGCCAGCGAGGGTAGTGAATACGAGATGACGGAGGAGGAGCTCGTCGTCGCCGAGCAGGAAATGGAGGAGGATGCCGCCGCGGCGGACCGCGGTGCGTGGGCCGGATCATGGGTCTGTCAAGATGACCTTGACTGGCTCTACCGGACTAGACGCATTCCTGCCGGCGTTGCCGCTCGTCTCCCCTCCGCCGAACTGGCCCCCTCACCCAATGCGGGTGAGTTCGTCGTGTTCCTGTCCCACTTCCAACGGGGATTTGGTCTGCCGGTGAGCGATTTCTTCCGGGATTGGCTTAGCGCCTACCACTTGCAGCCGCACCATCTCCCAGCCAACGCTATCACCTCTCTCTGCCTTTGCTTCTATGATCGAAGGCTACACCGGACTGTGGCCCACGAAGGAGCTATGGATCCGGTTTTTCGGCCTTCGTCGCAACGTCATCCCGAACATCCAAGTAGAGTCGAAGGATAAGCAGCTCACCCAATTCGGAGATGCCTCCATCTCACCCTAGAGACTTTCCGTTTTCCCCTGGGTTACCGGGCTTGACTCCTGCAAAGGATGGGCCCGGACCTTCTTCTATGTCCGGAATGCGGGCACTGAAGATTTGATTCGGTTGCTGCCCTACGCTCCGGGTCCACCTGACCCGGAATTCTGGGAGGAGGTCTCCAAGAAGACCACAGCTCTGGCCAACCGAGTTAACAAGAGGTTCGCGGAGCTGAAGAAACTCGGATTGTGCAACGAGGATGCTATGATCACGTTCGTGCGCAACCGAATCTCTCCCCTCCAGAAGCACACCCACAAGGTGTGCCACATGAGTTTTGGCCGCGACCCCAACCGGACCTCTTCCTTCGAGTTGAGCAACACGGAGATTTTTCGCCCGGGTTAAGGATCTTTTCACCACCCACAAGGATTTCTCCGCCGAATGGACTTGGGGAATTGAGCACTTCTGTCATGACAGGCTCCCTCCCGCGGTAAGCTTCGCGGGGCAAACTTATTTCGGGTGAAATATGTGTCGGTTTTTGTTGTGTTTTTGACTCTGTTCTTCATGCTTTTTCTCAGCTGTTCCTTCAGCAAACTCTCGAGGATGGTACAGATCCGACCCTTAAGTGGGCGCCGGACTGAGAAATCCCTGATGAGGAGGAGCCAGACCAGGAGATGTTTCTCCCTATGAACGACGCTACCAAATGACCCAGCAGTAAATTCTCTTCTCTTAGAGATTGGCCCGATGATGAGGATGACTCGGATGTCGACGTGATTGAACCTGGTGAGGCTGTCCCTCTTTCTTTTTCCTTTCCGGCATCAGCTAACCCCGGTGGGCATATCCACGAGGATCCTCCACTTTCTGCGGGCGAGCTGGTTCTGGTGGCATCGAAGAAGAAGCGCGGAGCCGCATCAAGTTCTTCCTCCGAACCTTCTCAACCCACAAAAAGGCGAAAGAAGGCCGGAGACAAGACTGCCTCCAAGCCGACAGGCAAAGCCCCGGCACGAAGGGCTCGGAAAACCAAGGAGGCCGAAACCTCAGATGCGTAAGTCATTTTTCGTTGCGTAACTCACTTTTCCTTGCATCGTGGCAATTTCTCTTCTGACATTATTCTCTTCTTCAGGGCTCCGGTGGAGGTCCCTCAGAGCGGATCAAGCATTTCTTCACCACTTCGATCTGGCCCTTCTCCTCCTCGTGACGACGAGTCACGTCCGCTGAGCCCTATTCCGGAGGGTTCTGTGGCTGCTCCGGGTTCCGCACTACCTCATTGAGAGGAACACGACCTTGGAGCGGGAGGGGTCGGTCTAGCCGAGGTGACAGCATCCACCACCTCGGCATCACCACAACCAGCAGCCACCGAATCTATCTCAACACCAGCACCAGCAGCAGTTCCAGTACCAGTGACCGAACCAGCTCCAGCACCTGTTCCGGCAACAAGAAAATTAACAACAGCTCCAAGTCCAGCTACAAGAGCTCCGTTGCCAAGATCTTCTGCCTCGTCCGAGTCAACTCAACCTCGGCGAGGAACTACTCCAGCAGCTTCTAAGGGGAAATCCACAACAGTTACCTCTTCCCAGCAAGCTAAGGGCAAAAAGGCTCCGGATACTACCAAGTCAGCATCCGTCGAGGCTGGGCAGCGAACCTTATCGTCGATGCTTCCCAAGAAAACTCCAACAGTGAAGGATGTTCCTGCCGAGCCAACTGATGCGCAGCAGATGGTTCTGCATACCAGCCTAGCCCTTGCCTTGGTTGAGAGGAAAGAAGTGCACGCGAAGGGCTTGGTGGAACCCCATATGCCCACCGGTGAGCGGTACCCTCCAGCATTCTTAAGTTTAAGATCAAAGACTCGGGCGGAAAAAGGGGGGAGCTCCCCCGTGGTTGGGAAGGTTACTATACCAAAAGCCATTGGAATTAATATTTTATATATCGGACTTTCTCAATTTAGAGATTTAAGAGCAGAAGAAAAAATGGGAAAATTCCAACATCTCCCAAAAAGAGATGAATTTATCTTGAATCGTGACCTTTTGGCTCAACTTTATCCTAGTTTTCCGAAGGAGCAACCCCCTTTTTCACCTTAAATTGGTCCAAATACGCAGAATTTCTGACTTTTCGCGGAGGACTCGATCCAGTCAGTAAAGTAGAAGCAGAAGCAAGGTAGGTAAAAGATAAGTCACAGATAGAAAAGAAAAGCACTGGTATAATAGGCGGATCGAACTCAAAGCAAGGCATTCAAGTCCAAGAAATTGAGAGCGCGGTGACTACCTGACGAACCCGAAGTTGACTAAAAAGAAGGGGCAATTGTCAATGTCTCACCTCAGGAGCAGTCCGAGCCTTATTGAGTTCGTCATGAACTGGAATAAGGCGGAGTTCGTCCACAACGACAATCTCCCGGAAAAGTTCGGCCCCGCAGAATTTTCTGCCCAAATGAATACCGCTGCTAAGGCAATTAATCTCGCGGGGCGAATGATGGAGGTATGTCGTTTCTCCTTTACATGCTGTAGATAATAGCCATTAGTCACCGAGCCTCCGGTGGAGTAGCTTGTTACTCGGCCGGATGCTCATTAGAAAACTAACGTAGCTCCATGTGAACTTCGAATATGCACACACCTAGAGCCGGGTTAAGTTCCACTTGGCCCGGATCTTGTACACTTCAAATATGCACACACCTAGAGCCGGGTTAAGTTCCCCTTGGCCCGGATCTTGTACACTTCGAATATGCACACACCTCCGCTGGGTTAAGTTCCACTTGGCCCGGATCTTGTACACTTCAAATATGCACACACCTAGAGCCGGGTTAAGTTCCACTTGGCCCGGATCTTGTACACTTCGAATATGCACACACCTAGAGCCGGGTTAAGTTCCACTTGGCCCGGATCTTGTACACTTCAAATATGCACACACCTAGAGCCGGGTTAAGTTCCACTTGGCCTGGATCTTGTACACTTCGAATATGCACACACCTAGAGCCGGGTTAAGTTCCACTTGGCCCGGATCTTGTATACTTCGAATATGCACACACCTAGAGCCGGGTTAAGTTCCACTTGGCCCGGATCTTGTACACTTCGAATATGCACACACCTAGAGCCGGGTTAAGTTCCACTTGGCCCGGATCTTGTACACTTCGAATATGGACCAAGCTAATTTTACGCTTCTGTACTTTTTTCAGGTAACTACCAATCGCCGGAGTGCTGAATTCCAACATCTACTGGATACCCACAAGATGCTACGTGCAAAGCACGTTGCACTTGTTGCAGAACATGAAAAAAGGGGTAAGCTTCTCCCTTGGTACTTCTCCGTTTTTCTTCACCTTCTTCTGCCGAGCTAATCTCCTCATTCGGTTTCTGCAGCTGGGGTGGAAGCTGAGAACATGATCATGCGGAAGAACTTGGAGGAAATCAGGGGTATGTCCTCTTTTGTCTGACCTCTTAGTATTTTCCATTTCCTCTTCTCCTTGGCTCGGAAAACATTCACTCCTCGGCTCTGCCGGGTCGACATATTGTTTCAGCATCGCTTGAGGATAGTGTGCCCGTGCCTGATATGATGCTGCATTTTCTCGAATAAGCAGGGCAGCATCAAGCCAAGCTGAAGAAGAAAGATGACGAGCTTGCTCTCCTCCGGACTAAGGACAACGAGATTGCCAGGCTCAAGGCTGAGATGGAGAAGATGAAGGCCCAGCACCAAACCGAGCTCCAAAAAGTTGGCCAGAACTTCACAGAAGAGCGTGAGCGCCTTACTCTCTAGATCTCCAAGGACCAGGATCTACTCAAAGAATCCGACATCCAGCTTGGATCAGCGATCGCTGAGCTTGAACAACTTCGCAAGAGACGCGACGATTGCATAAAGGAGTTGACCCGGATCCACAACCATATTTCACGTAAGTTCCTTTCCCTTATCCGACATAATTCTCTGGGTTACTTCATATGTCTTTTCTTCAGCTTCTTGCTTTGCCTTGTTTCCAGGCCACTTTCTAGAGGGTACTCCTATTGCAAGCGCTGCTGTTGCCAATTTTCGTCGAGAGAGGGGTACTCCCGTCGCTCTTGATGGTGAGAGCATTCCTTTAGACATGGAGGACCTATTGGTCAGCCTGTCATCTCGCATGAAAATCATCAAGAACTACGGCAAAGATCTCCTCGATGTTTCAGTCCGGATTTTCAACACGTTCTGGCCCAGTGAGAGCGCTCCAAAGAGGATCACACTTCTTGCTGAAAAGCTGTCGGATATCGAGACCCAGCTTGACCTCTGTAGGGAGTCCGCTGGGCGTGCCGCAGCTGATACTATCCTTCACCATATTCTCACATGGTACGAGAAGATCGACCTCAGCCTCCTTACACGCCGGCGCACCGGATCCAAATGGACCGATGATCCGGAGTGGGTAGCTCGGCGCTAGGCTTGCGCCTACAGCCTCGTCGAATATTCTCCTATCCATGACTGGGTTGAAGGACCGAGCTTCCTGGAATCCGCTGGGGACAAGCACGTTGAGAACGTTGAAGATAGGTCGGATGAGGACAGAGAAGATGATGCCTCAGATATTGAAGACAGCGACGACAACGTCGAACTTCCTCCTCCTGCTGCTCCTTAGGTCAAAAAACTTGAAAATTTATCAGATCCCCGCTATGCCGGGTGCAACTGTATGCTGTATATGTGATATTTTGCTACTACATTTCTATGCCGGATTAACTTGGGTGTAGTCCCCGAGTTTCATTTTCTTGTTCGTCCAATCCTCTGGCTCGGTCCGTGTCTACCTTGATTCGGTTTTACGACTTACGAAACCGAGCTTCAAAAATTGTTTTAACAATACTTAGAAACTTTTAGGCTTAGCTCAAAATAATTCAGCATAATAACTTGAAAATAAATATAGGGTTAGTCCGAAAGACAAGCGTTAGCTCGAATAAATTCGTTTCCTTAGTCGTTTTTCATGTGCTACGCAATTCCAAACTTGTTCTCTTGCTTGCCATGAAGCCAATTCTTGTTGGACAGCAGCAAGTCGAAGAGTTGGGTTTTTGGTGCTCACACATTACTAATCCGGGTTAAGTAGAACAACTTATTCCAGCTAACGTACGCGAGACAACAACAATAATTATTAAGGCAGTCCCCGAGTTACTGCTCGAGGCGCTGCTATTTCATTGATAAGCTCATTGCCGACATACATATCGACATATGAGACGACTCGGATACATACACTTCTTAGCTAAGTGTAGAAGGGACGAAGTAGTGCTACATTCCACGGTCGCTTAGATTCCTCTCCGGACCTGTCCGCCTTGTTCTTTTCCTGTGGCTTTGCATCTATAAGATAGTAAGAATCATTGTGCAATGCTTTGCTCACAATGAATGGCCCTTCCACATGGGGGGGATAATTTATGCATGCCAGTAGTACATTGTACCAACCGAAGCACCAGATCGCCTTCCCGAAAGACTCGGGGGCACACTTTCTGGCTATGATAGCGTCAGAGATTTAGCTGATATATGGCGGATCTAGACAATGCCAATTATCTCGCTTCTTCCAGCAGATCAACATCATTTTGCCGAGCTTCTTGCACTTCGGCTTCTATGTATTGGGTGACCCTAGGCGAATCATGCTCTATGTCGGCTGGTAATACAGCTTCTGCCCCATATACCAGAAAAAACGGCGTATAGCCTATTGATCGATTCGGAGTTCTTCTTAAACTCCAAAGTACCGCTGGTAGTTCTTCTATCCAGCACCCCGCTGATCTTTGCAGCGGCTCAATGAGCCAGGGTTTTATCCCGGATAATACTAATCCATTGGATCTTTCCACTTGTCCGTTCGATGCGGGGTGGGCTACCGAGGCTACATCGAGTCGGATCTTCTTGTCTCGGCAGAAGCGCGCAAATGCTCCTTCCACAAAATTTGTTCCATTATCAGTTATAATACTGTGTGGATAACCGTATCTCAAGATGATGTCTTTGAGAAATGTCACGGCCGTAGCTCCATCACATTTTCTTATAGGTTTCACTTCAATCCATTTCGTAAACTTGTCCACCATGACCAAAATGTGTGTCATGTTTCCTCTTGCTGGTTTGAACGGGCCAACCATATCCAAGCACCATACAGCAAATGGCCACGTAATTAGTATGGTCTTGAGTTCCGACATAGGCATATGTGTCTTGGTGGCGTACCTTTGACAACCATTGCATTTTCTCACCAGATCTTCTGCTTGTTCTAAGGCACTTGGCCAGTAGAATCCATGCCGGAACGCCTTTGCCACCAAGGCTCGGGATGAGGCATGATGCCTGCATTCTCCTTGGTGTATATCTCGGAGGATGTCAAGTCCTTCTTCCGGGTCAACGCATCGCTGGAGGACGTTGGTTACACTCTGTTTGTACAACTCGGAATTGATAATCGTGTATGCTTTTGCTCTCCTCTGAGTTTGCCTGGCTAACACCTCCTCAGCGGGTAACATTCCGTCTTTCAGGAATTGGAATATAGGCAGTGCCCAAGCTGGTATCGCTCGTGGAGGGAACATCTCCTCATCAATTTCCATCTGATCTACCGGCATAACTTCAGCCGGATCACGCTGAGCATTCCCCGGGTCAAGCGAGGTAGTCCCCGGGTTTGCTGAGGCAATCCTCGGGTTTGCTGATGCAGTCCTCGGGTTTTGCGTACTACCTCCCGTGTCAATGTCCATGGGCTCAGCTCCGGATTCCGTGTTTTCCGGGACATAGATCGAGTCGGTTCCTGGGGACGGCCTGATAGATGGTTTTCTAAGGTTTTCCAATGCTACACCCGGTGAAATTGCCTGTCGAGTCGATCCGAGCTTCGACAGCATGTCGGCAGCCTTGTTTTCCACTCGAGGTACATGGTGAAATTCACACCCCTCGAAGTAACCAGATATCTTCTGCACGTGAAATTTGTATAGTGCCATGTTTGGATCCAGGGCATCCCACACTCCGGACACTTGCTGCACCACCAGATCCGAGTCGCCAAAGCATATTATCCGACGTATGCCAATCTCTTTTGCCACTTTGAGCCCATGCACAAGAGCCTCGTACTCAGCGACATTGTTCAATGCCGCGAAATGGATCTGCAATACGTATTTTAGCTGGTCCTTCTTTGGCGAGGTAAGCACAACCCCGGCGCCTAATCCTTTTTGGTTTTCGACCCGTCAAAGTGCATCCTCCAGTAGTTCGGATCTGGTGGCGGTGGTTCGTATTGTACCTCGGCCCAATCTACAAAAAAGTCCGCCACAACCTGGGACTTGATCGCTTCTCTTCTGTCGTATTGGGGCGCATAAGGGGCTAACTCAATTGCCCATTTTGCAATTCTGCCACTCGCATCCTTGTTACCCATTATCTCGGATATGGGAGCTTCACATATTACTTTGATGGGGTGCTCCTCAAAGTAATGGTTTAACTTCTTTGCCGCCATATAAACACCATATGCCACCTTTTGAAAGTGCGGGTAGTTCTGTTTTGAGGCAGACAATACCTCGCTCAAGTAATATACTGGCCTCTGCACTGACTTACCCTCTTCATTGCGCTCCACTACAATCACTTGACTTACAACTCGGTTGGTTGCGGCTATGTAGAGCAACATTGGCTCCTTTGATAGTGGAGAGGCTAACACTGGTGCAGTGGCCAACATCCTTTTTAAGTGGGCAAAGGCTTCATCGGCCTGTGGCGTCCAAACGAATTTATCCGACTTTTTCATGAGTTGGTAGAGAGGCAATGCCTTTTCTCCTAACCGACATACAAACCGACTCAACGATGCTAGGCATCCAGTGAACTTCTGGACATCGTTAAGACACTTCGGCAGCTCCATTCGCTCAAATGGCCCAAATCTTAGTTGGATTAACCTCGATACCTCGGCTGGAGACGAGAAATCCGAGTAATTTTCCAGCCGGGACATCGAAGGTACATTTTTCTGGGTTAAGCTTCATCCGGAACCTTCTCAAGTTTGCGAATGTCTGCCTGATGTCGTCAAGGAGCGTTTTGCTTTCCTTGGTCTTGATAACCACATCATCCACGTATACTTGTACGTTTTGACCTATTTGGTCGTGCAAACATTTTTGCATACATCTTTGGTACGTTGCACCTGCATTATGCAAACCAAACGGCATAGTGCAATAGCAATAAGCCCCGTACGGGGTAATAAACACAGTCTTTATTTGATCATCCGGGTTCAGAGGTATCTGGTGGAAACCAGAATATGCATCAATGAACGACAACAGTTCACATCCTGTGGTTCAGTCTATGACCTGATCTATCCTCGGCAGTGGAAATGGATCTTTTGGACATGCCTTGTTCAGGTTAGTGTAATCGATACACATACGCCAAACCACAGCTACGTTCGGATCATCCTTCTTCTTTTCTACCAGCACTAGATTAGAGAGCCAATCCGGATATAGTACTTCCATCATAAATCCTGCTGCTAGCAATCGAGCTATCTCGTCTCCAATGACTTTTCTCCTATCCTCGGCGAAGCGGCGGAGAGGTTGCTTCACCGGCCTTGCTCCGGGCCTTACGTTCAAAGAGTGCTCGGCCAACTCCCTCGGAACACCATGCAAGTCCTGTGTAGACCAAGCAAAAATATCCCGATTCTCACGGAGGAAGTTGACGAGCTCGCTTTCCTATTTGTTACTTAACCCGGCACCAATTGTTATGGTGCGCTCCGGGAACATGTCATCAACTAGAACCTTATTGGTGTACTTTGCGGCTTGGAATGAAACGCTGCCATGCGGGTTACTCAACACCGGCATATACTGCTGCGCGGACTGAGCTAATGCCGCCACCTCCTAGATTTTTCTTTTCTCTTGCGCGATCACGAGTGACTCGGCTAGGTTAGACCCGGTTGAAGCACACTCAATGGAACGTCGGAAATCTCCAGCAATGGTAATCACTCCATTTGGCCCGGGCAACTTCATCTTCAGATAACTGATGTGGCAGCTTGCCATGAACTTGTTCAATGCTGGTCTTCCGAGTAACGCGTGATAAGCACTTTCCAAGTTCACCACCTCAAACTCTAGATTTTCAGTTCGGCAGTTATCCCTTGTGCCGAATAGCACGTCGACCCGGACTTTGCCTATGGGCTCACAAGAAATGCCTGGTATAATGCCATGGAAAGTTGTTCTCGTAGCTTGGAGCATGTTCTCCGAGATGCCCAACTTGCGCATCGTATCCGCATACATGATGTTAATGCTACTGCCATTGTCAATCAGTACCTTGGAGAACCTCACATTGATGTTTGGTCCAATGAATGTCGGATCTAGCACAAGCGCATACGAACCTAGACTCGGCATAAGCTTAGGATGATCTTTGATGTTCCAGGTGATTTCCTGGTCCGACCAAGGCATGTACCTCGTCACTGCTGGCATTACCGCATTGACTTCCATATGTCGGCGCTGCAAGCTTTTCCTATCTGTTTCCTCAGTTGTGAACACACAATAGCTCTGGTGATGTTCTCTGTACTCATTCCTTCCCTCGTTTCTGGGGTACCTCTGATCCGGCTGTTGCTGATTTTCCACCTGATGCACTGCATCCCTTCTCTCATTGTTGTCATACCTCAGCGGAGGGGGAGGCAACATCAGCTACTGCGTGTTCGCTCCGGAGAGCAATTGCTACCGAGGTAACTCCTGCCGAGGTTGATCATTTCGGGGTGCCTGAGCATTCCCCGAACCACCTTGTTCTATCTTACGCATCCACTCACATTGCCTCGTTGTGCGGGCTATTCGGATTTGGCGTGTGAAACTTACACGACTGGTCCAACATCGACTCATAGGTATACCTCGGACGGTCTTTCTTTTCCTGCCACTGTTTCTTTTGCTCCGGAGTCCATGTTTTCTTGCCATCGTTTCTTGGAGTCCATTGCCCTCCCGTTCTCTGGCGTTGGTTGCTCCCTGCTCCGGGTTGATCTTGATTCACAGCTGCAACTTGTTGCGAACCATAGCGATTATCCGGTCTATCATCTCTTCTTTTTCCTCTGTAATCATTCCTCCGAGATGACCCGGCTCCATCCCTCTGATAGTATTCCTCATTTGACTCATTTGACGCGAGCCTAGGTTGAGTCGGATCACCCAAGGGATACGAATCAGCGATCCGGATCATCTCTGCCAACGTAATTGGCATTTTCCTTTGCAACTTCATCCACAACTCGCTGCCATATCTGCACCCTTGTGCAAACCATGCTATGGCCTGTGACTCTATGACACCCTCACACGAGTTTCTCACGGTACACCACCGGGTCAAGAATTCACGGTCCATCTCATTAGGCCTTTGCTTGCACATCGCTAGGGTCTGCGGCCTATTCGGCCTCTGATATGTACTTGAGAAGTTGCTGATAAACATTTCTTCAAAATCTATCCAGCAGTTGATGCTTCCGGGTGGTAAATTATTCAGCCATACTCTGGCCGGACCTTCCAACATCTGGGGTACGTATCGTACAGCCCATCTCAAGTTGCAGTGGCAATTTTCATAGCCGTAGCATAGTTTATCAGCCAATCCTCCGGCTTGGTACTGCCGTCATACGTCTTCGTGCCTCTGGGCAGCTAGAAGTTGGGTATCGGTGGCTCCTTCATAATCCGGGGTCCAAAGCACGCTGGACCCGGGGGACCTTGACATTCGATCTGTTCCGACCTATACAGGCGATCCAGTTTCAACCTGGCGTCATCCGGCATTAAATCCCTGCTTCCCAATCTTGACCCTATCACATGATAGTCCGGTCTCGAGTACCCCGCATTTACCATCTCCGAATCACCGTCATTGTATCGGTTTTGCACTTGGAGCGCACCTTTCTATTGCATACCTCGGCCGGCGCTTTGCTCTTGCCTTGGTATATTCCGCTGCTACGGTTGTCCTGCTCCTGCGGAGTTTCGCTATCGGGCATTACCGTTGGCAGCGTTTCCTTGACCGGCATTGCCTTGGTCGCGGTTACCTCGGCCAACTTCACCTCGGCTCACACTCCGTCGATCATCATTTTTCCGCGTTTCTTTTTCTTTTCCCGCACGCGTCGGGTCGTACGGGACGATCTGTTTGTTTCGTCTGGCCGAGGTTACTACCTCCTCTCTCCTTGGACCACCATGAGGTGACGATGCGGCTCCAGCGGATTTCTCCGGGTTACCCATCGCCGAATGGATGATTTTGGAAGCTCCAGCTCTCTCCGGGTTAGCTCTCAGTAGCTCTTCATTCTGTCTATTCGCGATCCGAACTAACTCGTTAACCCTATCTTGTTGTCTTTGATGGGCCTCACCCGTCAGACCCTCTAACTCGGATGCAGCCGCATCCGCTGCTCCGAGGTTCTTTGCCGGGGTACTATACCTCGGCAACCCCACAGACAAATAGTTTTCCGACCCCTCGGCTCCATCATCACCTTCTCTGTTCATCTCGCTTATGATATTTCTCCCTTTTACTTTTACCGTATCAACTTTGTTTTCCTTTGCATACTCACGCAGTGTCATGTTCAGCGACTGCTGAGCCGCGGCTATTTTCTTTGCGCCCTCTAGTATCTTTTGCCTAGTTTCCTCTAGCTCGGCCTGTGCCTGAGCCAGATCTACCACTGCTGCTACCGGGTTAGCCAAGCTATCCATAGCTTCTCTTAGTACGTTCTCAGGCCTCTCCAGTGGAGGCCCTCTACCTTTCCTCGGTGCCTTAGGTGTTACCTCCGGGTCTGGTGCTGGGTCCTTGCTCGCGCCTGCCCCCGGCACAGTCATCGTCACTTCAGCACGGTTCGGGGAGCGAGTGATACGCGCCCCATGAACCACGCTAAGGGGTGGTTCCCCTGCCTCGACGATGCACTGCGGGTGAACACATGATACGTCCACAGCAACGTAGACCTTGTGCGCACCCAACTTGACGAAGAGGCCGTTGCGCGGAAGTGGGCGCGTGCCGAAGCAGCCAGCGTTGTCGCTGACAAAGTCCATCGCTACAAAGCGCTGAACGAGCCCGGAGATGATGCGTTCGCCGGTGCCGATGAGGTTTCCCGTCTAGATCTTCACCCCTGCTAGCGCTGCTAGCCCCACGGTGGGCACCAACTGTCGTGGTGGTGTCACGGCAGATGCCATGGATAGGCTAAAGGTGGGGACTAATACACGCTAGGGGAATCCAGGGAGGGATAGTGGAGTGATTCTCCACACAGAAGTTTGTATTGATTTCCTTTGAAGATTACAAGTGCTCCTAGAGTTGTATTGGCGAGAGGAGGAAGAAGGAGCTCTCTTACTCTTTCCTACAGTTTTTCCCTAGAACCTTAGCTCCACCAGTCACTATGGAATCATAAAACCCTAGACAACTAGAGCTCAAACCCTTCTACTGGAACCCTAGCCCCCCTTATATAGAGGAGGCTTGGTCCCTGCCTAGGGCATATGTTAGGAATATGCCTCCTCTCAAAGTGGTAACCCGACGGAGGTGCTTTTCCCCCGTGTCATACATGCTTTAGCTACATAAGCCTCTGCGGCGCCTGCGTCAGCCGACATGGGCATCGTCACCCTTGTCGGCCATGACCCGGTGGTCCTGCCCGTGCTTGCTTCGCTCATGCAGTGTGCACCGGACCTTCTTTTTGACCAGAGAGATTCCTTCCATCTCCTAGAAGCTAAGCGGGGACCCGGATCATAGTAGATCCAGCCACACCTATTCCTGCATATAGGTTAGACAAGCACTTCCGACTTACTCCTTATGTCGGCTAAGACAATGTTAGGCGACCCCCCTGGTCCGGGTTACTCCGTGATCCGGCCTGCCTTGAGGTGACCCGGCCAACAGCCGCTTTAACCATGTCGAATCTTGGCTAAGTCGGCCTCTATACCCCGGAGTGACCCTACCCAGGGTTATCCCCCCAACACATGTGGACATGCCATGTGTACACAAATGGGGTAGATGTTTCATATATGCAATGGATATAGATCTCGGGTGTCACCGTCTTCAATTCACGTGCATGCGATAACACTTATTATTGGAGAAGTTCTAGACGTGTCGCTAGGAAACTACCGCGAGACGTCCAACGAGGGGCAACCGGTGGAATATTGGGCCCAACTTTGGTTTTATATGTAGCTATGACCTAAACATACCTAAACAAACAAAAAACTACATTGGTGGAACCTTGTACAGAGATAGCTAGGGGGTAGATCCCCCAGGCCCACCGAGACTATGGTTTCGATGGGAAATGGCCACCAGAGCGTCGAAATCCAACAAAAACTTGCATGTGTCCATTCCATGTGTACACAAGTGTGGTAGATAGTCCATAGATGCAATGTATAGCTCACGTGTGTCACCGTCTTCAGTTCACGTGCATGCGATAACACTTATAGGAGAAGTTCTGGACGTGTCGCTGGGAAACTCCCGCGAGACGTCCAACGAGGGGCAACCGGTGGAATATTGGGCCCAACTTTGGTTTTCTATGTATCTATGGCCTAAACATACCTAAACAAACAAAAAAAATACATTGGTGGAACCTCGTACAGAGATAGCTAGGGGGTAGATCCCCCGGGCCCACCGAGACTAGGGTTTCGATGGGAGATGGCCGCCAGAGCGCCGGAATCCAACCAAAACTTGCATGTGGACATGCCATGTGTACACAAATGGGGTAGATGGTTCATATATGCAATGGATATAGATCTCGAGTGTCACCATCTTCAATTCACGCGCATGCGATAACACTTATTATTGGAGAAGTTCTGGACGTGTCGTTGGGAAACCCCCGCGAGACGTCCAACGAGGGGCAACCGGTGGAATATTTTGCCCAACTTTGGTTTTCTATGTAGCTATGTCCTAAACATGCCTAAACAAACAAAAAACTACATTGGTGGAACCTCGTACAGAGATAGCTAGGGGGTAGATCCCCCGGGCCCACCGAGACTAGGGTTTCGATGGGAGATGGCCGCCAGAGCACCGGAATCCAACCAAAACTTGCATGTGGACATGCCATGTGTACACAAATGGGGTATATGGTTCATATATGCAATGGATATAGATCTCGGCTGTCACCGTCTTCAATTCATGCGCATGCGATAACACTTATTATTGGAGATGTTCTGGACGTGTCGCTGGGAAACTCCCGCGAGACGTCCAACGAGGGGCAACCGGTGGAATATTGGGCCCAAATTTGGTTTTCTATGTAGCTATGTCCTAAACATGCCTAAACAAACAAAAACTACATTGGTGGAACCTTGTACAGAGATAGCTAGGGGGTAGATCCCCAGGGCCCACCGAGACTATTATATCGATGGGAAATGGCGCCAGAGCGCCGAAATCCAAAAAAAACTTGCATGTGTCCATGCCATGTGTACACAAGTGTGGTAGATAGTCCATAGATGCAATGGCTAGCTCATGGGTGTCACCGTCTTCAGTTCACGCGCATGCGATAACACTTATAGGAGAAGTTCTAGACGTGTCGCTGGGAAACTCCCGCGAGACGTCCAACGAGGGGCAACCGGTGGAATATTGGGACCAACTTTGGTTTTCTATGTAGATATGGCCTAAACATTCCTAAACAAACAAAAAAAGTACATTGGTGGAACCTCGTACAGAGATAGCTAGGGGGTAGATCCCCTGGGCCCACCGAGACTAGGGTTTCAATGGGAGATGGTCGCCAGAGCACCAGAATCCAACAAAAACATGCATGTGTCCATGCCATGTGTACGCAAGTGTGGTAGATAGTCCATTGATGCAATGGCTAGCTCACGGGTGTCACCGTCTTCAGTTCACGCGCATGCGATAACACTTATAGGAGAAGTTCTGGACGTGTCGCTGGGAAACTCCCGCGAGACGTCCAACGAGGGGTAACCGGTGGAAAATTGGGCCCAAATTTGGTTTTCTATGTAGCTATGTCCTAAACATGCCTAAACAAACAAAAATCTACATTGTTGGAACCTCGTACGAAGATAGCTAGGGGGTAGATCCCCCAGGCCCACCGAGACTAGGGTTTCGATGGGAGATGGCCGCCAGAGCTAGCGCCGGAATCTAACCAAAACTTGCATGTGGACATGCCATGTGTACACAAATGGGGTAGATGGTTCATATATGCAATGGATATAGATCTCGGGTGTCACCGTCTTCAATTCACGCGCATGCGATAACACTTATTATTGGAGAAGTTCTGGACGTGTCGCTGGGAAACTCCCGCGAGACATCCAACGAGGGGCAACCAGTGGAATATTGGGCCCAAATTTGGTTTTCTATGTAGCTATGTCCTAAACATGCCTAAGCAAACAAAAAACTACATTGGTGGAACCTTGTACAGAGATAGCTAGGGGGTAGATCCCCCGGGCCCACTGAGATTATGGTTTCGATGGGAAATGGCGTCAGAGCGCCGAAATCCAACAAAAACTTGCATGTGTCCATGCCATGTGTACACAAGTGTGGTAGATAGTCCATAGATGCAATGGCTAGCTCACGGGTGTCACCGTCTTCAGTTCACGCGCATGCGATAACACTTATAGGAGAAGTTCTAGACGTGTCGCTGGGAAACTCCCGCGAGACGTCCAACGAGGGGTACCCGGTGGAAAATTGGGCCCAACTTTGGTTTTCTATGTATCTATGGCCTAAACATGCCTAAACAAACAAAAAACTACATTGGTGGAACCTCGTACGAAGATTGCTAGGGGGTAGATCCCCCAGGCCCACCGAGACTAGGGTTTCGATGGGAGATGGCCGCCAGAGCTAGCACCGGAATCCAACCAAAACTTGCATGTGGACATGCCATGTGTACACAAATGGGGTAGATGGTTCATATTTGCAATGGATATAGATCTCGGGTGTCACCGTCTTCAATTCACGCGCATGCGATAACACTTATTGGAGAGAAGTTCTGGACATGTCGATGGGAAACTCCCGCGAGACATCCAACGAGGGGTAACCGGTGGAATATTGGGCCCAACTTTGGTTTTCTATGTAGCTATGGCCTAAACATGCCTAAACAAACAAAAAAAAATACATTGGTGGAACCTCGTACAGAGATAGCTAGGAGGTAGATCCCCCGGGCCCACCGAGACTAGGGTTTCGATGGGAGATGGCCGCCAGAGCGCCGGAATCCAACCAAAACTTGCATGTGGACATGCCATGTGTACACAAATGGGGTAGATGGTTCATATATGCAATGGATATAGATCTCGGGTGTCACCGTCTTCAATTCACGCGCATGCGATAACACTTATTATTGGAGAAGTTCTGGACGTGTTGCTGGGAAACTCCCGTGACACATCCAACGAGGGGCAACCGGTGGAATATTGGGCCCAACTTTGGTTTTCTATGTATCTATGTCCTAAACATGCCTAAACAAACAAAAAAAGTACATTGGTGGAACCTCATACAGAGATAGCTAGGGGTAGATCCCCTGGGCCCACCGAGACTAGGGTTTCAATGGGAGATGGTCTCCAGAGCACCAGAATCCAACAAAAACTTGCATGTGTCCATGCCATGTGTACGCAAGTGTGGTAGATAGTCCATAGATGCAATTTCTAGCTCACGGGTGTCACCGTCTTCAGTTCACGCGCATGCGATAACACTTATAGGAGAAGTTCTGGACGTGTCGCTGGGAAACTCCCGCGAGACGTCCAACGAGGGGTAACCGGTGGAAAATTGGGCCCAAATTTGGTTTTCTATGTAGCTATGGCCTAAACATGCCTAAACAAACAAAAATCTACATTGTTGGAACCTCGTACGAAGATAGCTAAGGGGTAGATCCCCCAGGCCCATCGAGACTAGGGTTTCGATGGGAGATGGCCGCCAGAGCTAGCGCCAGAATCTAACCAAAACTTGCATGTGGACATGCCATGTGTACACAAATGGGGTAGATGGTTCATATATTCAATGGATATAGATCTCGGGTATCACCGTCTTCAATTCACGCGCATGCGATAACACTTATTATTGGAGAAGTTCTGGACGTGTCGCTGGGAAACTCCCAAGAGACGTCCAACGAGGGGCAACCGGTGGAATATTGGGGCCAACTTTGGCTTTCTATGTAGCTATGTCCTAACCATGCCTAAAAAAACAAAAAACTACATTGGTGGAACCTTGTAAGAGATAGCTAGGGGGTAGATCCCTCGGGCCCACAGAGACTATGGTTTCGATGGGACATGGCGCCAGAGCGCCGAAATCCAACAAAAACTTGCATGTGTCCATGCCATGTGTACACAAGTGTGGTAGATAGTCCATAGATGCAATGGCTAGCTCACGGGTGTCACCGTCTTTAGTTCACGCGCATGCGATAACACTTATAGGAGAAGTTCTGGACGTGTCGCTGGGAAACTCCCGCGAGATGTCCAACGAGGGGTACCCGGTGGAAAATTGGGCCCAACTTTGGTTTTCTATGTAGCTATGGCCTAAACATGCCTAAACAAACAAAAAACTACATTGGTGGAACCTCATACGAAGATAGCTAGGGGGTAGATCCCCCAGGCCCACCGAGACTAGGGTTTCGATGGGAGATGGCCGCCAGAGCTAGCGCCGGAATCCAACCAAAACTTGCATGTGGACATGACATGTGTACACAAATGGGGTAGATGGTTCATATTTGCAATGGATATATATCTCGGGTGTCACCGTCTTCAATTCACGCGCATGCGATAACACTTATTGGAGAGAAGTTCTGGACGTGTCGATGGGAAACTCCCGCGAGACATCCAACGAGGGGTAACTGGTGGAATATTGGGCCCAACTTTGGTTTTCTATGTAGCTATGGCCTAAACATGCTTAACAAACAAAAAAAATACATTGGTGGAACCCCGTACAAAGATAGCTAGGGGGTAGATCCCCCGGGCCCACCGAGATTAGGGTTTCAACGGGAGATGGCCGCCAGAGCGCCGGAATCCAACCAAAACTTGCATGTGGACATACCATGTGTACACAAATGGGGTAGATGGTTCATATATGCAATGGATATAGATCTCGGGTGTCACCGTCTTCAATTCACGCGCATGCGATAACACTTATTATTGGAGAAGTTCTGGACGTGTCGCTGGGAAACTCCCGCGAGACGTCCAACGAGGGGCAACCGGTGGAATATTGGGCCCAACTTTGGTTTTCTATGTAGCTATGTCCTAAACATGCCTAATCAAACAAAAAACTACATTGGTTGAACCTTGTATAGAGATAGCTAGGAGGTAGATCCCCCGGGCCCACCGAGACTATGGTTTCGATGGGAAATGGCGCCAGAGCGCCGAAATCCAACAAAAACTTGCATGTGTCCATGCCATGTGTACACAAGTATGGTAGATAGTCCATAGATGCAATGGCTAGCTCACGGGTGTCACCGTCTTTAGTTCACGAGCATGCGATAACACTTATAGGAGAAGTTCTGGACGTGTCGCTGGGAAACTCCCGCGAGACGTCCAACGAGGGGTACCCGGTGGAAAATTGGGCCCAACTTTGGTTTTCTATGTAGCTATGGCCTAAACATGCCTAAACAAACAAAAAGCTACATTGGTGGAACCTCGTACGAAGATAGCTAGGGGTAGATCCCCCAGGCCCACCGAGACTACGGTTTCGATGGGAGATGGCCGCCAGAGCTAGCGCAGGAATCCAACCAAAACTTGCATGTGGACATGTCATGTGTACACAAATGGGGTAAATGGTTCATATTTGCAATGGATATAGATCTCGGGTGTCACCGTCTTCAATTCACGCGCATGCGATAACACTTATTGGAGAGAAGTTCTGGACGTGTCGATGGGAAACTCCCGCGAGACATCCAACGAGGGGTAACCGGTGGAATATTGGGCCCAACTTTGGTTTTCTATGTAGCTATGGCGTAAACATTCCTAAACAAACAAAAAAAATACATTGGTGGAACCTCGTACAGAGATAGCTAGGGGGTAGATCCCCCGGGCCCACCGAGACTAGGGTTTCGATGGGAGATGGCCGCCAGAGCGCCGGAATCCAACCAAAACTTGCATGTGGACATGCCATGTGTAGACAAATGGGGTAGATGGTTCATATATGCAATGGATATAGATCTCGGGTGTCACCGTCTTCAATTCACGCGCATGCGATAACACTTATTATTGGAGAAGTTTTGGACGTGTCGCTGGGAAACTCCCGCGAGACGTCCAACGAGGGGCAACCGGTGGAATATTGGGCCCAACTTTGGTTTTCTATGTAGCTATGTCCTAAACATGCCTAAGCAAGCAAAAAACTACATTGGTGGAACCTTGTACAGAGATAGCTAGGGGGTAGATCCCCCGGGCCCACCGAGACTATGGTTTCGATGGGAAATGGCGCCAGAGCACCGAAATCCAACAAAAACTTGCATGTGTCCATGCCATGTGTACACAAGTGTGGTAGATAGTCCATAGATGCAATGGCTAGCTCACGGGTGTCAACGTCTTTAGTTCACACGCATGCGATAACACTTATAGGAGAAGTTATGGACGTGTCGCTGGGAAACTCCCGCGAGACGTCCAACGAGGGGTACCCGGTGGAAAATTGGGCCCAACTTTGGTTTTCTATGTAGCTATGGCCTAAACATGCCTAAATAAACAAAAAACTACATTGGTGGAACCTCGTACATAGATAGCTAGGGGGTAGATCCCCCAAGCCCACCGAGACTAGGGTTTCGATGGGAGATGGCCGCCAGAGCTAGCGCCGGAATCCAACCAAAACTTGCATGTGGACATGCCATGTGTACACAAATGGGGTAGATGGTTCATATTTGCAATGGATATAGATCTCGGGTGTCACCGTCTTCAATTCACGCGCATGCGATAACACTTATTGGAGAGAAGTTCTGGACGTGTCGATGGGAAACTCCCGCGAGACATCCAACGAGGGGTAACTGGTGGAATATTGGGCCCAACTTTGGTTTTCTATGTAGCTATGGCCTAAACATGCTTAACAAACAAAAAAATACATTGGTGGAACCCCGTACAAAGATAGCTACGGGGTAGATCCCCCGGGCCCACCGAGACTAGGGTTTCAATGGGAGATGGCCGCCAGAGCGCCGGAATCCAACCAAAACTTGCACGTGGACATACCATGTGTACACAAATGGGGTAGATGGTTCATATATGCAATGGATATAGATCTCGGGTGTCACCGTCTTCAATTCACGCGCATGCGATAACACTTATTATTGGAGAAGTTCTGGACGTGTCGCTGGGAAACTCCCGCGAGACATCCAACAAGGGGCAACCGGTGGAATATTGGGCCCAACTTTGGTTTTCTATGTAGCTATGTACTAAACATGCCTAAGCAAACAAAAAACTACATTGGTGGAACCTTGTGCAGAGATAGCTAGGGGGTAGATCCCCCGGGCCCACCGAGACTATGGTTTCGATGGGAAATGGCGCCAGAGCGCCGAAATCCAACAAAAACTTGCATGTGTCCATGCCATGTGTACACAAGTGTGGTATATAATCCATAGATGCAATGGCTAGCTCACGGGTGTCACCGTCTTTAATTCACGAGCATGCGATAACACTTATAGGAGAAGTTCTGGACGTGTCGCTGGGAAACTCCCGCGAGACGTCCAACGAGGGGTACCCGGTGGAAAATTGGGCCCAACTTTGGTTTTCTATGTAGCTATGGCCTAAACAAACAAAAAACTACATTGGTGGAACCTCGTACGAAGATAGCTAGGGGTAGATCCCCCAGGCCCACCGAGACTACGGTTTCGATGGGAGATGGCCGCCAGAGCTAGCGTAGGAATCCAACCAAAACTTGCATGTGGACATGTCATGTGTACACAAATGGGGTAAATGGTTCATATTTGCAATGGATATAGATCTCGGGTGTCACCGTCTTCAATTCACGCGCATGCGATAACACTTATTGGAGAGAAGTTCTGGACGTGTCGATGGGAAACTCCCGCGAGACATCCAACGAGGGGTAACCGGTGGAATATTGGGCCCAACTTTGGTTTTCTATGTAGCTATGGCGTAAACATGCCTAAACAAACAAAAAAAATACATTGGTGGAACCTCGTACAGAGATAGCTAGGGGGTAGATCCCCCGGGCCCACCGAGACTAGGGTTTCGATGGGAGATGGCCGCCAGAGCGCCAGAATCCAACCAAAACTTGCATGTGGACATGCCATGTGTACACAAATGGGGTAGATGGTTCATATATGCAATGGATATAGATCTCGGGTGTCACCGTCTTCAATTCACGCGCATGCGATAACACTTATTATTGGAGAAGTTTTGGACGTGTCGCTGGGAAACTCCCGCGAGACGTCCAACGAGGGGCAACCGGTGGAATATTGGGCCCAACTTTGGTTTTCTATGTAGCTATGTCCTAAACATGCCTAAGCAAACAAAAAACTACATTGGTGGAACCTTGCACAGAGATAGCTAGGGGGTAGATCCCCCGGGCCCACCGAGACTATGGTTTCGATGGGAAATGGCGCCAGAGCGCCGAAATCCAACAAAAACTTGCATGTGTCCATGCCATGTGTACACAAGTGTGGTAGATAGTCCATAGATGCAATGGCTAGCTCACGGGTGTCAACGTCTTTAGTTCACGCGCATGCGATAACACTTATAGGAGAAGTTCTGGACGTGTCGCTGGGAAACTCCCGCGAGACGTCCAATGAGGGGTACCCGGTGGAAAATTGTGCCCAACTTTGGTTTTCTATGTATCTATGGCCTAAACATGCCTAAATAAACAAAAAACTACATTGGTGGAACCTCGTACGAAGATAGCTAGGGGTAGATCCCCCAGGCCCACCGAGACTACGGTTTCGATGGGAGATGGCCGCCAGAGCTAGCGTAGGAATCCAACCAAAACTTGCATGTGGACATGTCATGTGTACACAAATGGGGTAAATGGTTCATATTTGAAATGGATATAGATCTCGGGTGTCACCGTCTTCAATTCACGCGCATGCGATAACACTTATTGGAGAGAAGTTCTGGACGTGTCGATGGGAAACTCCCGCGAGACATCCAACGAGGGGTAACCGGTGGAATATTGGGCCCAACTTTGGTTTTCTATGTAGCTATGGCGTAAACATGCCTAAACAAACAAAAAAAATACATTGGTGGAACCTCGTACAGAGATAGCTAGGGGGTAGATCCCCTGGGCCCACCGAGACTAGGGTTTCGATGGGAGATGGCCGCCAGAGCACCGGAATCCAACCAAAACTTGCATGTGGACATGCCATGTGTACACAAATGGGGTAGATGGTTCATATATGCAATGGATATAGATCTCGGGTGTCACTGTCTTCAATTCACGCGCATGCGATAACACTTATTATTGGAGAAGTTTTGGACGTGTCGCTGGGAAACTCCCATGAGACGTCCAACGAGGGCAACCGGTGGAATATTGGGCCCAACTTTGGTTTTCTATGTAGCTATGTCCTAAACATGCCTAAGCAAACAAAAAACTACATTGGTGGAACCTTGTACAGAGATAGCTAGGGGGTAGATCCCCCGGGCCCACCGAGACTATGGTTTCGATGGGAAATGGCGCCAGAGCGCCGAAATCCAACAAAAACTTGCATGTGTCCATGCCATGTGTACACAAGTGTGGTAGATAGTCCATAGATGCAATGGCTAGCTCACGGGTGTCAACGTCTTTAGTTCACGCGCATGCGATAACACTTATAGGAGAAGTTCTGGACGTGTCGCTGGGAAACTCCCGCGAGACGTCCAATGAGGGGTACCCGGTGGAAAATTGGGCCCAACTTTGGTTTTCTATGTAGCTATGGCCTAAACATGCCTAAACAAACAAAAAACTACATTGGTGGAACCTCGTACATAGATAGCTAGGGGGTAGATCCCCCAGGCCCACCGAGACTAGGGTTTCGATGGGAGATGGCCGCCAGAGCTAGCGCCGGAATCCAACCAAAACTTGCATGTGGACATGCCATGTGTACACAAATGGGGTAGATGGTTCATATTTGCAATGTATATAGATCTCGGGTGTCACCGACTTCAATTCACGTGCATGCGATAACACTTATTGGAGAGAAGTTCTGGACGTGTCGATGGGAAACTCCCGCGAGACATCCAACGAGGGGTAACCGGTGGAATATTGGGCCCAACTTTGGTTTTCTATGTAGCTATGGCCTAAACATGCCTAAACAAACAAAAAAAATACATTGGTGGAACCTCGTACATAGATAGCTAGGGGGTAGATCCCCCGGGCCCACCGAGACTAGGGTTTCAATGGGAGATGGCCGCCAGAGTGCCAGCATCCAACCAAAACTTGCATGTGGACATGCCATGTGTACACAAGTGTGGTAGCTGGTTCATATATGCAATGGATATAGATCTTGGGTGTCACCGTCTTCAATTCACGCGCATGCGGTAACACTTATTGAAGAAGTTCTGGACGTGTCACTGGGAAACTCCCGCGAGACGTCCAACGAGGGGCAACCGGTGGAATATTGGGCCCAACTTTGGTTTTCTATGTAGCTATGGCCTAAGCATGCCTAAACAAACAAAAAAATACATTGGTGGAACCTTGTACAGAGATAGCTAGGGGTAGATCCCCCGGGCCCACCGAGACTATTGTTTCGATGGGAAATGGCCGCCAGAGCATCGAAATCCAACAAAAACTTGCATGTGTCCATGCCATGTGTACACAAGTGTGGTAGATAGTCCATAATTGCAATGTCTAGCTCACGGGTGTCACCGTCTTTAGTTCACACTTATAGGAGAAGTACTGGACGTGTCGCTAGGAAACTCCCGCGAGACGTCCAACGAGGGGCAACCGGTGGAATATTGGGCCCAACTTTGGTTTTCTATGTATCTGTATGGCCTAAACATTCCTAAACAAACAAAAAACTACATTGGTGGAACCTCGTACAGAGATAGCTAGGGGGTAGATCCCCCGGGCCCACCGAGACTAGGGTTTCGATGGGAGATGGCCGCCAGAGCGCCGGAATCCAACCAAAACTTGCATGTGGACATGCCATGTGTAAACAAATGGGGTAGATGGTTCATATATGCAATGGATATAGATCTCGGGTGTCACCGTCTTCAATTCACGCGCATGCGATAACACTTATTATTGGAGAAGTTTTGGACGTGTCGCTGGGAAACTCCCGCGAGACGTCCAACGAGGGGCAACCGGTGGAATATTGGGCCCAACTTTGGTTTTCTATGTAGCTATGTCCTAAACATGCCTAAGCAAACAAAAAACTACATTGGTGGAACCTTGTACAGAGATAGCTAGGGGGTAGATCCCCCGGGCCCACCGAGACTATGGTTTCGATGGGAAATGGCGCCAGAGCGCCGAAATCCAACAAAAACTTGCATGTGTCCATGCCATGTGTACACAAGTGTGGTAGATAGTCCATAGATGCAATGGCTAGCTCACGGGTGTCAACGTCTTTAGTTCACGCGCATGCGATAACACTTATAGGAGAAGTTCTGGACGTGTCGCTGGGAAACTCCCGCGAGACGTCCAATGAGGGGTACCCGGTGGAAAATTGTGCCCAACTTTGGTTTTCTATGTATCTATGGCCTAAACATGCCTAAATAAACAAAAAACTACATTGGTGGAACCTCGTACGAAGATAGCTAGGGGTAGATCCCCCAGGCCCACCGAGACTACGGTTTCGATGGGAGATGGCCGCCAGAGCTAGCGCAGGAATCCAACCAAAACTTGCATGTGGACATGTCATGTGTACACAAATGGGGTAAATGGTTCATATTTGAAATGGATATAGATCTCGGGTGTCACCGTCTTCAATTCACGCGCATGCGATAACACTTATTGGAGAGAAGTTCTGGACGTGTCGATGGGAAACTCCCGCGAGACATCCAACGAGGGATTACCGGTGGAATATTGGGCCCAACTTTGGTTTTCTATGTAGCTATGGCGTAAACATGCCTAAACAAACAAAAAAAAATACATTGGTGGAACCTCGTACAGAGATAGCTAGGGGGTAGATCCCCTGGGCCCACCGAGACTAGGGTTTCAATGGGAGATGGCCGCCAGAGCACCGGAATCCAACCAAAACTTGCATGTGGACATGCCATGTGTACACAAATGGGGTAGATGGTTCATATATGCAATGGATATAGATCTCGGGTGTCACTGTCTTCAATTCACGCGCATGCGATAACACTTATTATTGGAGAAGTTTTGGACGTGTCGCTGGGAAACTCCCATGAGACGTCCAACGAGGGGCAACCGGTGGAATATTGGGCCCAACTTTGGTTTTCTATGTAGCTATGTCCTAAACATGCCTAAGCAAACAAAAAACTACATTGGTGGAACCTTGTACAGAGATAGCTAGGGGGTAGATCCCACGGGCCCACCGAGACTATGGTTTCGATGGGAAATGGCGCCAGAGCGCCGAAATCCAACAAAAACTTGCATGTGTCCATGCCATGTGTACACAAGTGTGGTAGATAGTCCATAGATGCAATGGCTAGCTCACGGGTGTCAACGTCTTTAGTTCACGCGCATGCGATAACACTTATAGGAGAAGTTCTGGACGTGTCGCTGGGAAACTCCCGCGAGACGTCCAATGAGGGGTACCCGGTGGAAAATTGGGCCCAACTTTGGTTTTCTATGTAGCTATGGCCTAAACATGCCTAAACAAACAAAAAAATACATTGGTGGAACCTCGTACATAGATAGCTAGGGGGTAGATCCCCCAGGCCCACCGAGACTAGGGTTTCGATGGGAGATGGCCGCCAGAGCTAGCGCCGGAATCCAACCAAAACTTGCATGTGGACATGCCATGTGTACACAAATGGGGTAGATGGTTCATATTTGCAATGTATATAGATCTCGGGTGTCACCGACTTCAATTCACGTGCATGCGATAACACTTATTGGAGAGAAGTTCTGGACGTGTCGATGGGAAACTCCCGCGAGACATCCAACGAGGGGTAACCGGTGGAATATTGGGCCCAACTTTGGTTTTCTATGTAGCTATGGCCTAAACATGCCTAAACAAACAAAAAAAATACATTGGTGGAACCTCGTACAGAGATAGCTAGGGGGTAGATCCCCCGGGCCCACCGAGACTAGGGTTTCAATGGGAGATGGCCGCCAGAGTGCCAGCATCCAACCAAAACTTGCATGTGGACATGCCATGTGTACACAAGTGTGGTAGCTGGTTCATATATGCAATGGATATAGATCTTGGGTGTCACCGTCTTCAATTCACGCGCATGCGGTAACACTTATTGAAGAAGTTCTGGACGTGTCACTGGGAAACTCCCGCGAGACGTCCAACGAGGGGCAACCGGTGGAATATTGGGCCCAACTTTGGTTTTCTATGTAGCTATGGCCTAAGCATGCCTAAACAAACAAAAAAATACATTGGTGGAACCTTGTACAGAGATAGCTAGGGGTAGATCCCCCGGGCCCACCGAGACTATTGTTTCGATGGGAAATGGCCGCCAGAGCATCGAAATCCAACAAAAACTTGCATGTGTCCATGCCATGTGTACACAAGTGTGGTAGATAGTCCATAATTGCAATGTCTAGCTCACGGGTGTCACCGTCTTTAGTTCACACTTATAGGAGAAGTACTGGACGTGTCGCTAGGAAACTCCCGCGAGACGTCCAACGAGGGGCAACCGGTGGAATATTGGGCCCAACTTTGGTTTTCTATGTATCTGTATGGCCTAAACATTCCTAAACAAACAAAAAACTACATTGGTGGAACCTCGTACAGAGATAGCTAGGGGGTAGATCCCCCGGGCCCACCGAGACTAGGGTTTCGATGGGAGATGGCCGCCAGAGCGCCGGAATCCAACCAAAACTTGCATGTGGACATGCCATGTGTAAACAAATGGGGTAGATGGTTCATATATGCAATGGATATAGATCTCGGGTGTCACCGTCTTCAATTCACGCGCATGCGATAAGACTTATTATTGGAGAAGTTCTGGACGTGTCGCTGGGAAACTCCCGCGAGACGTCCAACAAGGGGCAATCGGTGGAATATTGGGCTCAACTTTGGTTTTCGATGTAGCTATGTCCTAAACATGCCTAAGCAAACAAAAAACTACATTGGTGGAACCTTGTACAGAGATAGCTAGGGGGTAGATCCCCCAGGCCCACCGAGACTATGGTTTCAATGGGAAATGGCCGCCAGAGCATCGAAATCCAACAAAAACTTGCATGTGTCCATGCCATGTGTACACAAGTGTGGTAGATAGTCCATAATTGCAATGTCTAGCTCACGGGTGTCACCGTCTTTAGTTCACACGCATGCGATAACACTTATAGGAGAAGTTCTGGACGTGTCGCTAGGAAACTCCTGCGAGACGTCCAAAGAGGGGCAACCGGTGGAATATTGGGCCCAACTTTGGTTTTGTATGTATCTGTATGGCCTAAACATTCCTAAACAAACAAAAAACTACATTGGTGGAACCTCGTACAGAGATAGCTAGGGGGTAGATCCCCCGGGCCCATCGAGACTAGGGTTTCGATGGGAGATGGCCGCCAGAGCGCCGGAATCCAACCAAAACTTGCATGTGGACATGCCATGTGTAAACAAATGGGGTAGATGGTTCATATATGCAATGGATATAGATCTCGGGTGTCACCGTCTTTAATTCACGCGCATGCGATAACACTTATTATTGGAGAAGTTCTGGACGTGTCGCTGGGAAACTCCCGCGAGACGTCCAACGAGGGGCAACCGGTGGAATATTGGGCCCAACTTTGGTTTTCTATGTAGCTATGTCCTAAACATGCCTAAGCAAACAAAAAACTACATTGGTGGAACCTTGTGCAGAGATAGCTAGGGGGTAGATCCCCCGGGCCCACCGAGACTATGGTTTCGATGGGAAATGGCGCCAGAGCGCCGAAATCCAACAAAAACTTGCATGTGTCCATGCCATCTGTACACAAGTGTGGTACACAACCAAAACTTTGGTTTTCTGTTAGACTTTTCTCTTTTGTTTGGATTTCTTTGTCCATAGAAACATGGTATACCAATAGGTTGAGCCCAAGATCCCTATTTGTCGTGATAAAACCTTTGCCATGAGAAATTTTGATGTACTCCTCGTGAAAAAGAAAAATCCGCTCCGATTTGCAGGAACTCTGACAGATTTGAATTGGGGGTGATTCAAATTTTGGAAAGGTGGAATTTTTTTCAAATTATAATAATAATGGGCAAAATTGAACCAGGGGAGCCCACCCGTCCTGTTTGGTTGTCGACAAGGGAGGGACCCTGGCCTTTCCCCTGGGCCAGACTCGCGACAGGGCAGGGCCAGACTCGGTAGGTCGGGGCCAAATCCCTCTCTCGCGACAGGGCAGCGGCGGCGCTAGGAGAGACGACCCGCCCCTCTTCCTCCGGCGACCGACCCCTCTCCACCGGTCGTCCTCCCCTCGCCTCCCCCCTTCCCGGCCTCTCCCCTCCCCGACCTCTCACCTCTCCGGCAGTTGTCGTTCTCCTGCCCCAAGATCTGCTCTGCCTCGACTTCTTGTCCTCTCCGGCGACGACGGACCGGCGGTTGGCGCTCATCTTCCTTTCCTTCGATGAAGGTTAGCCCCCATACTCCTTCTCCCCCCACCTTGTTTTGCTTCTAGATTTATTATTCACGTACGGTGTGATCGGTGTCGGGGAGGAGGGAGCAGAGGGAGGAGTAGAGCCTGTTGAGCTGCTTGCGGCGGTCGCGCTCGTACGCGTTGTGGCTGATCTTATGGTGGGTGCCCGAGCCGTTGCCGCTGGAGGAAGTGATGTTTTTGTTCGCCGGCAGGGCCACCGGGATCCCGTCGAGGTTGATATCGAGTTCCGGCCACTGCTGGTGGCCTCCCGCATCGGACAAGATGTCCGCCTCAAGCGAGGAGATGCTGCTGCCGAAAGGGTCGTCGAAGAGCTGGTGCTGATGCCCGATTGCCGTCCGGGAGCTAGCTCCGAGCTTCTCTCTTGCTCGCGTGGAGTGATGGGTTCGTAGCATGGAAAACAAAAAATTTCTACCACAAGAACGAACAAAACCCAGATCTAATCTAGATAAAAGCCAAGATCTAATCTATTAGACATGTGCAACGAGATAGATCTGTACTAACCCTCGTAGATCCGAACGCGTTACAAGATTAGATCTCGGGGTTGATGTAGTCGATCACTTGACGATCTCAAGATCGTGTGGACGATCCTTCTGGCGCCGCGTTCCGACAGCGCTTCCACAGTCGGTCACACGTGCGGAGTCGAAGCAGACCTTCCTCTCCGCGTTCCAGCGAGCAGCGGAGGTAGCAGATCTTCTCCACGAATCCCAGCAGCACGATGGTGTGGTGGTGGTGGAGTAGAGAATTCTGTGGGGCTTCGCCTAAGCCTGAGCAGAGGGAAGGAGGAGGAGAGAGGCAGCGGCCAGGGTTTTGAGTGGAGGGGGCAAGGGGGTGGAGCCTCCACCCCTCTATTTAAAGGAGGGAGGCGCCATGGGAGGTGGAGTCCTTGTAGGACTCCCCTCCCTCCTTGGCCGGCGGAATGGGAAGGGGAAGGAGTCCTCCTCCCCCACTACTCCTTGTCTTGCCCTACAAGGATTCCTTGATCATTTCTTGGTTTTCAAGCAAACTCCAAGAAATATTCTAGAACCTTCCGGAACATTCCGAAACCTTCTAGAATCCCCATACAAATACTCCGGAACATTTCCTAACTTAGAAAATGATCCCCAATATATGAATCTCATTCTCCGGACAATTCCGGATCTCCTCGTGATGTCCCGGATCCAATCCGAGACTCCGAACAACATTCGGTTTCCAACGCACATTCCATATCTACTTAAAACAACTTCGAACCTTAAGTGTGTCACCCTACGGTTCGTGAACATGTAGACATGATGGAGACACATCTCCGATCAATAACCATTAGCGGGATCTGGAGATCCATAAGGGCTCCCACATACTCAACGATTACTTTGTGATCGATAGAACCATTTAACATACGAAACCAATTCCCTTTGTCACGCAATACTCTACTTATCCGAGGTTTAATCATCGGTATCTCCATACCTAGTTCTACCTCGTTACTGATAAGTACTCTTTACTCGTTCCGTGATATGTCATCCCTTGTGACCTAGTCACATGCTTGCAAGCTAACTAGATGACATTCCACCGAGAGGGCCCAGAGCATATCTATCCGTCATATGGATGAACAAATCCCAATCTTGGTCCATGCGCTTCAACACATACTTTCAGAATACCCAATGTCACCTTTATAACCACCCAGTTATGAAGCGGCGTTTGATGTCATCAAAGTACCCATCCGGTGATGGTGATTAACATAACCTCATGGTCGAAGGATTAGGTTACTATGCATTTGAAAGCTTGTAGAGAAACGAACTTAATGACTTGATCTTATGCTATGCTTACTATGGGTGTGTGTCCATCACATCATTCTCCTAATGATATGATCTTGTTATTAACGACATCCAATGTCGATGATCAGGAAACCATGATCATCCATTAATCAACAAGCTAGTTTAACAAGAGGCTTACTAGGGACTCTTTTATGTTTAGAAAACACATAATTATTAATGTTTCCGGTTAATACAATTATAGCATGGGATGTAAACATTTATCATAAACATAAAGATATAATAATAACCACTTTATTATTGCCTCTTGGGCATATCTCCAACAGTCTCCCACTTGCACTAGAGTCAATAATCTAGTTAAAAATTTGTGCATTCAACGCCTATGGCTTTCTGGTGTTGTATAGACACTATTGCTAGTGGTAAACATAATCTTCGGATCTGACACTTCTAGGTCCGTGTGTATTTGCATGTCCTTGCGTCTCTACGCATTACTCATTCTCTAATGAGATGGCATTGTTTAAATTTGGTCCTTTGGTGAGACCTTTAGTTCCTTGGGATTAAATCATGTTGATACAATTGTCATACAATGTATCTTCATAGTATTATCCCGCTATGAACCACACCTAGTTTGATAACAAACTACTTGACGCAAATGCCCTCATTTGCTGCTACAATAGCAGTCATATACTTAGCCTTTTGTTGTAGTATCTGTCATAATGTTTTAACTTTGGTACTCAACCAAATCCGTTATGGAAATTCCTTTCCATTACATTGTGCCACCCATAGTTTAAATTGAGATAAACTTAATTTTGTGACAAAACTAGTATCAATGCAACAATTTACAATGAACTATTTGTCACCACTATAATATATTCTTAGTTCTTCCAAAAGATCATAGGAATATCCCTACTATTGTCCAATGATCATCTTATGAGTCATTCTGGTATATGCTCATAACATTTAGAGCATAGGACATATCTGGATGTGTACATCTCAAAGAATGATTGATCAAAATATTCTTGTGATTTCACCAAGTGTCAAAACACTTGAATCTCGTGTCAACACACTTGAATCTTGATTCAGTCCTTTCCGTGCGTCAAGAACCTTTCTTGTTGTTTCCATATTGAACTCATTCAACATCTTATCTATGTACATTTGGCAAAACCATATTAGCGTCTCAATATATCCATATAGACATTGATGCCTAATTCTTGGGTTATGCCCAAGTCTTTCATCGAAATGAAATTCTTAACATGTGTCAATAAAAGATACATCAGTTCTAATCAACAATATGTCTGTCACATAATGTATTAGAAATATGTCTTAGCGCTCCCACTTAATTTCTTGCAAAATGCAAACATCTTCATCGTCTCTGATGAAATTAAACCTTTTAACGGTTTCATTACGGTGAAGATTCCAACTCCGCGATGCTCACTTCAACCATTGAAGTTTTGCATACTCTTTTAGCATCCTTTGAATTAACAAAATCCTTTGGATTGTGTCATGGACACATCCTAGGTAACCATTCTATTAGAAGAACTTGTTTTGTTTGTTCAACTACCATATACCAAAATATATGTAGTGGTTGCTACATTAATCCTCCCAGACTAAATATCGCTATGAAAAATCAAATCTTATCATAGTCAATTCCTTGAACATTGTCGTAAACTCTTCCGACATGTCGATTATTTCATAGATGTGAAACATCCATGTCTATTTCTTTATAGATTCATATACGACTGTAAGGTCTTGCACCTTTCCAGAGGGTCTTTCAAATTCAAAGCTTGATTTCTCGTGTATGGAATTATCATGGATTTTATGGCTTCAAGCCACTTAACGAAGTCCGGGCCCATCATTGCTTCTTTGCATGCAGTCGGTTCATCATTGTCAAACAACAATGATTTAACTCTCAAATCTTGGCATTTGATTACTTACCCGACCTACTTGGTTCAATAGTAACTTAGATCTCCGTGACCACATTCTTTGAGGCACGTGAGCCATGAGCATTGTTGCTGCCTCCGGGACACTTACCGACGCTGCGCAACTCAACACATATTAGCCAAGGTTCTTCAACCTTGTCAAAGTTCTATTGTCCTCCCAGTTAACTTTTCACCAAAAATTCCTTCTCAAGAAACTCGACATTCTAAGTGACAAACACTTTTGTCTTCGGTGTTATGGAGGAATACCCAATGGTTATTCGAAATAACCTACAAAGACATGCTCATCCGACTTTGGTTGTAAACACTTTACTTATGCCTAGCATACCAAAAATTTAAGAAAGGACAACCTGGGTTTTATCCCAAACCATGACTTATATGGTGTCATTTCAACGGATCATGATGGAGCTCTTTTCAGTGTAAAAGGGGTAGTCACTAAAGCTTTAATCTTTAAAATATAATGGCAGTGTTATAAATGACACCTTTGATCTTACCATGTCAAACAAGGTTTGATTACATATCTCGAACACTCCATACTCCTATGGTGTTTCGGGAAATGCAAATCCATGGAACGATTCCTCAAATCTTAGGTGTTTTGCTAAACTTGTAACTCAAACATCTTTCTTTATGATCCAATCATAAACTTTTTTATTTTCTTGTTACAATAATTTTCCACTTCATCTTGAAAGTCTTTGAACATTTTCAAATGTTTCATACTTCTTCCTTATTGAGTAAGTATATACATATACTCACTCAAATCTTCGGAAAAGCATATGAAGTTGAAATCCATCGCCCACGACTACACATAATGGACTATATACATCAATATGTACAAATTCCAATCAGTTAGTCGTCCGTTCCTCTTTTGGCCTACGAACGGAGTTTTAATTATCTCTAGGAAAGTATCACAAGCATCATTTGATCAAAATCAAAGACTCCAAAAAATCCATCAACATGGAGTTTCTTCATGTATCCCTTTCAATATAATTTAAATAGCGATGTCACTTCGCAAGTGATCTTTCAATTATTTGTCTTCCGACATTTTAGCATTAGTTTTATGGTCGTTATTTCTCCAACCAGACTTGTATATCATCCATCTATTATGGAATACGGTAATTATTTGAATAACCTTTTGTCGTCATAATACCTGATCAAAATAACAATTATTGAAACAAATCTTGAAGGCAAGCTTTGATGTTAACGAGCAACACAACAACCCTTTGTTTGTTTTCGATGAACATCATCACATATTCTCTTGCTAGTTACTTAGGCCATTGTAGTTCATGAATTGTGTTGTCCTGTATGACACTTCATACCAACCAATTCGGTATCCAATACCGCAGAACCACATTGTTTAACAACCAAGGAATACAGCCATAACATGTATCTTCTATATACCTAAGTTGGACATCTCCAATCTTTTCTTTTCTGCCAAATATTTTATAGATTCTCTTTCAACAATTTCTTTTCTTTAAAAACAATCTATCAACATCAATAGTGGTGTCATTCACATGACACATAGTAAAAAGTGTGTATAGTCAAATACTAATACCTTTGAACTTGCACTTTGAAGTGGATCACCTTCATCAAATGTTTGGCATTCTTTCAAAATTCCATTATTTAGTAATCTTTTAGTGTAGTAAACATTTTACTTACATCTTCTATTCATCCTTATCATGACAATTTTCATGATCAAGCTGCTATAGCTTATAAAGGTGAATTGCGAGTATAATGTTTCTTTTCCAAAACTTTTGGAGGATTAGGACGACTGGCGTCTCCAATCTTCACAAATTCTCATCAAATATGAGGACGTATACTCTATCATGTTGTAACCAACACATTGTTTTAGATATCGTAATACCTTTCACATATGATGGTTTCTGAAACATTGCTTTCAGCTCTTAGATAAACTTGATATTAAAAACAATCTTTTGAGTATCAAGGATCATGGAGGCAAACATGATACATTAGATACTAACACTGGAATTGTTACTCTTGATTTAATACTGTTTATTAAACTTCACAGAGTAAACGGAGTTTGCTGAAAGTTTGCAATATGACTTTTAAACTTTAGATTGACACTCAAAACAATACGATACCAGTTCGTAAAGCAAATATCCAGAATTTCTATAGTTCTACTATCTCAACTATAACTAAGCATAAGGTGGTGAACGGATGCCAATGACTACAACAAATTATGCATATTCACTTTGATTATGTTTATGATAAATTGAGTTTGACTAATCCAAATTACAAATGAACTCCCACTCAAAACAACATCCCTCCAGTTGTTTTAGTGATTACACGAACCAAATCCACTACACCAAGTCCGATCATCACGTGAGATGATGTAGCTTTAAAGGCGAACAATCAACATGTTCATCATATCATCCATATGATTCATGCTTTACCTTTCGGTATTCCGTGTTCCAAGACCATGTCTGTACATGCTAGGCTTGTCAAGGTTAACCTTAGTATCCGCATGTGCAAATCTGGCTTGCACCCATCGTATGCACACGTAGAATCTATCACACCCGATCATCACGAGATGCTTCGAAACGACGAGTCTTAGCAACGGTGCCTACTAAGGACGAACACTTTATTACTTGATATTTAGTGAGAGGGATCATCTTATAATGCTACCGTCGCGATCTAAGCAATACAAGATGCATAAAGGATTAACATCACAGGCAATTCATAATTAGTGTGATATGATATGGCCCTTTCTTCTTATGCCTTTGATCTACATCTCCAAAGCACGGACATGATCTCCATCATCACCAGCATTGCGTCAAGGTCAGTGGCCCCGCTTCATGGTTGTCCATCATCACTAGCAACTATTACAACTACTTGGAATAAATCTATGACAAGATGAATAGACACGCATGTCTTAACAGAATTAAAGACAACCATTAGGCTCCTGCCGGTTGCCATATTACAACAAGGATCATTGCATACATCAAATATAATCACAATCACATGATGGCCATATCACATCACAAAACCCCTGCAAAAACAAGTTAGATGCCTCTAATTTTCTTTGCATGTTTTACGTGGTTTGGGGCTTTCGAATAAGAAAGGATCTTACCTACAAAACTGAACCACAATGTTGATACAAGTGCTATCAAGTGCAAAGTGTAGATTGGATCTATACTATGGTGAGAGAGACAGACACCCGCAAAGCCACTTGTGCAAAGCAAGTTACACGTCAAGCATGGAGCAAGTCTCATGTGCGATGACATGTAAGGTTAGCCCGAGCCGCTTCATCCCACCATACCGCAAGATGCAAAGTACACAAAGCAAAAGACGGCACGAGCACCAACGCCCACAAAACCATTGTGTTCTACTCGTGCAACAGATCTACGCATAGACACAGCTCTGATACCACTGATGGGTTCGTAGCATGGAAAACAAAAAATTTCTACCACAAGAACGAACAAAACCCAAATCTAATCTAGATAAAAGCCAAGATCTAATCTATTAGACATGTGCAACGAGATAGATCTGTACTAACCCTCGTAGATCTGAAAGCGTTACGAGATTAGATCTCGGGGTTGATGTAGTCGATCACTTGCCGATCTCAAGATCGTGTGGACGATCCTTCCGGCGCCGCGTTCCGGCAGCGCTTCCGCAGTCGGTCACACGTGCGGAGTCGAAGCAGACCTTCATCTCCCCGTTCCAGCGAGCAGCGGAGGTAGTAGATCTTCTCCACGGAATCCCAGCAGCACGGCGGTGTGGTGGTGGTGGTGGAGTAGAGAATTCTGTAGGGCTTCGCCTAAGCCTGAGCAGAGGGAAGGAGGGGGAGAGAGGCGGCGGCCAGGGTTTTGAGTGGAGGGGGCAAGGGGTGGTGCCTCCACCCCTCTATTTAAAGGAGGGAGGCACCATGGGAGGTGGAGTCCTTGTAGGACTCCCCTCCCTCCTTGGCCGGCGGATTGGGAAGGGGGAAGGAGTCCTCCTCCCCCACTACTCCTTGTCTTGCCCTACAAGGATTCCTTGATCCTTTCTTGGTTTTCAAGCAAACTCTAAGAAATATTCTAGAACCTTCCGGAACATTTTGAAACCTTCTAGAATCCCCATACAAATACTCCGGAACATTTCCTAACTTAGAAAATGATCCCCAATATATGAATCTCATTCTCCGGACAATTTTGGATCTCCTCGTGATGTCCCGGATCCAATCCGAGACTTCGAACAACATTCGGTTTCCAACGCACATTCCATATCTACTTAAAACAACTTCGAACCTTAAGTGTGTCACCCTACGGTTCGTGAACATGTAGACATGATGGAGACACATCTCCGATCAATAACCATTAGCGGGATCTGGAGATCCATAACGGCTCCCACATACTCAACGATGACTTTGTGATTGATAGAACCATTTAACATACGAAACCAATTCCCTTTGTCACGCGATACTCTACTTATCTGAGGTTTGATCGTCGGTATCTCCATACCTAGTTCTACCTCATTACTGATAAGTACTCTTTACTCGTTCCATGATATGTCATCCCTTGTGACCTAGTCACATGCTTGCAAGCTAACTAGATGACATTCCACCGAGAGGGCCCAGAGCATATCTATCCGTCATATGAATGAACAAATCCCAATCTTGGTCCATGCGCTTCAACACATACTTTCAGAATACCCAATGTCACCTTTATAACCACCTAGTTACGAAGGGGCGTTTGATGTCATCAAAGTACCCATCCGGTGATGGTGATTAACATAACCTCATGGTCGAAGGATTAGGTTACTATGTAATTGAAAGCTTGTAGCAAAACGAACTTAATGACTTGATCTTATGCTATGCTTACTATGGGCGTGTGTCCATCACATCATTCTCCTAATGATATGATCTTGTTATTAACGACATCCAATGTCGATGATCAGGAAACCATGATCATCCATTAATCAACAAGCTAGTTTAACAAGAGGCTTACTAGGGACTCTTTTATGTTTACAAAACACACAAGTATTAATGTTTCCGGTTAATACAATTATAGCATGGGATGTAAACATTTATCATAAACATAAAGATATAATAATAACCACTTTATTATTGCCTCTTGGGCATATCTCCAACATGGAGGTGGAGAGGTTGATTAGGGATTGATAGTGGACAAGACAGGGAACCTAGCTAAGCTACTAGCTACCTAACCTCGACGCTGATCTAGATAATTAATGGTATTATTCTGTGTGAGGCTCTGCTATGACCACAGCTAATGGAGTTTTAAAGAGATGTGATTTGCAGTAACTACTAGCAACTTCTGATGGCAGGTCTGGTTTGAGCCAGCTCCGGAGTGGTGACCTCCCATTTATATAGGGGCTAGAGATGAGGGTGGCGTCAATGTCGCATATACGACTTTCCAGATAACGAATTTAGCTGGCTAACTGATTCTGGATGGTCTAAGTCTAGGGAAAAATATGACAGCGATTTGTTTTACCTTGAACTGCTAGGCTAGCCACTATCTACATGCTCCAAAATTATTATTTTTTAAACTCCAGTCCATAGCCCAGCTTTATATATGCAGATAGTTATCATCGCTTGAAATAATGTTGAGGATATCCAGTACCAGATATAGAATATTGGACTGGTCGACCTACTATTTCGCCTTTTATATGTATTATTATTGCAACAAGCTGTATTGGACTAGTCGACCTACTATTTTGCCTTTTATATGTATTATCTTTTGAGTTAATATAAGCTAGTGACCTCTGCTCCCCATTGCGGTTCTCTTCTCCTAGTCACCAGATCAGTCCGCCATCGATGGAGGCTACGGTGGCGGTGAAGTTGAATGTGGCGAGGGCGGCATAACAGGAGAGGATTATTGAGCACCGGTGCTACCTGCAGCCGCCGTCGAAAGAGGCGCAGGAGATTGAGGATGCTGCTGCTGCGCTGTTGAATTTGGCGCAGGCGCCGGTAGCGGAGTTGAACTCACCTCACTGTTACATGGATTTGCTCCCGATGGGTGTGATGTGCAGGCGCAGAGGGGGTGAGCTGGTGCTTATGTGGGATGCCCAGTTCAGGTTCAAGTGTCTGCTCGAGGTGACGGCTTGGAACATGGCATCGTATAGGGCTCGCGTGACATCAGCTGGATCATCGTCACAGGAGATGTCTCAGGTGATCAAAATCACCAAATATGCTGGAGAGATGTCCTTCACTATTGAGTATGTTAGTAAGTTGGAGCTGCGCCAGTTGATGCTGAAAGCGGCAGAACACCCGCTCTCTGCTTGGTGTACTTGTTCGCTAAATCGCTAGAAGATGAAGTGAAGTTTAGGGATAATGGTTCTATCTTAGCAACCTTTTGGTGCAAGTTAGCAACCTTTTGGTGCAAGTGTAGTAGCTGTTTAGTGTAGTGTAGTGTAGCTGTATAGTGTAGCTATGTAGTGTAGCAAAGTAGTAGAAATATTTTGGCATAACATGGCAATGAAGAAGAAAAAGATGGGCATCAAGAAGAAGAACTTGGTATGTAGTAATGAGCCTAGCTATGTAATCCTTGCATCCTTTTGGTGTGAATATATGGGAAATGTTATGTTAGCTGAACCATGCTAGGTTTCTTGAATTTATGTTCTCTGTACATAGCACTTGCATGATGTTTGTGCACTAAAAGTTGACAGCAGTAATAGGTTTGCATATCAATCCCACTTAATTTAATACATCAAAAGTTCACAGGTTTGCACTACTTTCACACATACTACTGGCAGTAACATGTTTGTCCCCTTTTCATTTATAGATCTACACCATGGATGTCGAGATTGTCCTCCACCAGAATGCACAAAATGTCGAAGTCGTCGACATTAGTTCCGATGATGAAGCGACTGCCCACGAAGCTGCTGCCTGTGAAGCTGCTGCTATGCGGCGCGCTCTCCATGAAGCTGCGGCTGCTAGGAAGTGTGCTGCTCATGAAGTCGCCGCTGCTAGCAAGCGTGCTGCTGCTAAGCGGCGTGTTGCTGCTCGTGAAGCTAGAGTTGTTGCCATTCGAGGTAATCTTCTACGTATATGGTGCTGCTAAGTTTGTCTCTTCTATGTATATGCTGCTGCTAAGTTTCTCTCTTCTAAGCATGCCATTTTTTCTTACATGTAGGCCCAAAAATAAAGGTAAGGAGACTCACCTTTGATGAATGCTGTGTGTTTGTGAACCGTGTGGCTTTAGACGGTTCACAAGTTGAGTTTCTGAAGGAGGTAGCTCGTGAGAGGCCAACAAGACACATCTATGTTTGCACTATTCAGGGTGCTCACATAGATAGGCAGAGAGCAAAAATGGTATGCATTTTTGTCAATTAGTGGTCTGTTTGTTGCTTTCATGCCCTCCATTTCTGTGAATTAATGTTCTTTTTGTTGCTTTTATGCAGTACTTTGCAAGGAAGTACAGCTATTCCTTCATCAAGAAATACCTGGACTTGCCAACGCACATCAATGTTTTTTTGGCACGGGAGAGACATTGCTACTATGAAAGTTATATTTGGCAAAGGAAGCAATGTAGGTGTCCAGATCACCTCCAACTGGAAGAAGGTGATGAGGAAGACCAAGATGAAAGAGGGTGAAGTCTTCCTATTCTGGTTCCGTGGGTGCTCGGAGAAAAAAGGGTCGAGTAGCTATGTTCCATGTTGGACTTCCTGTAATATGCTAGTCGGAACTTAGTTGAAGTTGTGTCTGGTTGCTTTTGATCAAGTGGAGAAGTGTTCTAGGTTGCTTTTGGTGTTGTATGTATAGATGCTACTATTCCAGGATATATATGCTACATGTCCAGGTTGCTTTTGCTTTTGCTATTCTAGGTTCGAGCTAGAGCTATCATATATACTATTCCAGGTTCGAGCATCTTTGCTTTTGCTTGGTGATATATACTTTTCCTATTATTCCAGGTTGCTTTTGCTGCTTCAAGCATGTATTATACCAGTATGCTATTCGAGCACAAGACTTGTGCTGCTCACGTGTTTAGGAGCACAAGATAAAAGGCAATTTGACAAACTAAAGATCAGTGTTCTGGCACTCCATTACAATTTGAAAAACTAAAGATCAGTTCTGGCACTCCATTCTATCACATTGCTCCATTACAATTTGACAAACTAAAGATCAAAAGAAAAAAGATCAGTTCTAGCACTCCTCACTTCTTGAAGCAACACACCAAGACTCCTCACTTCTGGCAGCAGCAAGACTGCAAAACACACCAGCACTCCTCACTTCTGGCAGCAACAGGACTGCAAAACACAAGGACTCCAACACCATTAGCAACATGCCAGCAGTTTGCATTGAGCAAGCAGATAAAAAAGAAAGATAATGGAGGACAGAATTTACCTTCTAGATTTAAACTAATCATCATCGTCGTCCTGCCTATTATCTTCACCAACGTCATAGTACTGGTACATTGTCTCATCAACTCCGTTCTCGTTTTCAGGTTCATCATCCACCAGCTCTGTCATACGTTTCTTCATTCTTTCCACAACCACAGCATCAACTAACACTCGTTCATGGCGCCTTTACGATCTGGTTTCCACATTGGATTCATTAGCTAGCACCGGAACTTCAGGCGTGTCGTCATCTTGGTATGATAGGCCACCACCACCACAAGGACCCTTTTCCACTTCACTTTCCTTCATGCTCCACAAATGTCTATGCTGGAACTTTTGCACAACACGCCAATGCCCACCCAAAAGGGTGTATGGCACATAGAAGACCTTTGTTGCTTGTGCTGTTAGAAGAAAAGGATCATTCTTGTACCAGAACCTTGTAGTGTTAATGCTTATAAAGTGTTGATCCTCCCAAACTCGGCTCGTCTTCTTGCCGCCAAGATCAAACCAATCACAGCGGAACAAGACAACCGAACGATGGACGCCTCCGCTGGAATTGTATTGCAGCTTGATGATGCTTTTGAGCTGACCGTAGAAGTCAATGATGGTCGACTCATGGTCTCCCTCCACGACAATTCCACTATTCTGCGTGTTCTATTTTTCTCGCGGTCAACGGTGTGGTAGCGGACACCATCAACAACACATGCTGAATAAAGTCTCATCCGCGTATCTGGTGCACATGCCAAACAAAATAGATCATCACTGGCCTCATTCTTCTCGTACAATTTTCCAATATGCAAAAATAGGAAAAGAGTGAATTCCATCATAGTACTACTCCAAATTCAAGTAATTCCATCATAGTACTACTCCAAATTCGAAGTACTCACATGATTCTTAAACCATCTAGCAAATCCCTTCGCAAGCCATTTGTCAACACTGATGCGGCTATCTTGACCAATCAGCTCTTCCTTGCACAAACTGCAATGCCAACAAAAATATATAGTTAATTAAATGTACATTAGGGTAAAATGTACCAGGAAAAAAGATATCGAGTGCACAAGAGAGATGACATACTTGATATACGGTAGAACCTCAGGGCAACTTCTGAGCATATACCAGTGCATATTGTCATAGTCATCACTACTAGCCTTCAAATATTGTGACCCTCCAAGGAAATTGACACCATGGTTGAAAACTGAGACATCAGTACTTTGCGAATCGTTCCGCTCTCTATTTCTGCCCGGCCGATTAAATCTTGTTTCCACATCATCAAAGTACCGCGAGCAAAACGTCAGGCACTCATCAACAACATATGCCTCGGCTATTGACCCCTCAGGCCTCGCCGTGTTTCGCACATAACGCTTAAATGTAAGCATCCTTCTTTCGACGGGGTACATCCAACCGTATTGTACGGGACCTCTAAGTCTTGCCTCTTTGGGTAAATGGACCGCCAAATGGACCATGACAGTGAAGAAGGCTGGAGGAAAGATCTTTTCGAGTTTGCAGAGGATAACCGGAATTTCTTTTTTGAGTCTTTCAAGAACATATAGCTTAAGTGTTTTGCAGCACAAATCTCTGAAGAAATTCCCCAACTCAGCAACCGCTTCATATATTTCTTTATCCATTATTCCACGTAGTCCAGCAGGGTAAATCCTTTGGAGGAGGATGTGACAATCATGAGTTTTCATACCTTGGAGTTTGCCTCCATCAGGAGACACACATTTTGCAAGATTAGCGGCATACCCACCTGGAAATCTCACTGCTCTAATAAATTCACAGAATGCAAGCTTTTCTTCTTTTGTCATTGTATACCATGCTTGTGGCATCTCAAACGACTCACCACCTTCAACAGGCCGTAGATGCAAATCTTCTCTTATGCCCATATCTTCCAAATCAAGCCTCGAGTTAAGTGTATCCTTTGATTTCCCATCAATGTTCATAAATGTCCTAAGAAGATTATCACATATGTTTTTCTCGATGTGCATTACATCGAGATTATGCCTCAACTTGAGATCTGCCCAATACGGGAGGTCCCACAGGATACACCTCCAGTCCCAACATTGACCGTCATCCCGCTTCCTTTTTCTTTGACCCTTTCTCGGTCTCACATCTTTCACCTTGTCAAGTTGCTGCTCGAGCTCTTCTTTACTGAACTCTGTCGGTGCATCGCGGTTTTCAGTCTTCCCATTGAAATCTCTGCTTCTTCGCCAATGATGGTTGCGAGGAAGAAAACGTCGGTTCCCTATCCATCACAACTTGTTCCTTATTCTTTCTGAGCACGGGTTCTTGTCACACCGAACACATGCTTGATAACCAGCCGTGAGGCTGCCCGACAGAGTGTGCAACACAGGGAAATCATGGATGCACCATATTACCGTAGCCCGCAAATCAAACTTATCAGGACTCAGGGCATCATAGGTACGCACACCCTCCCATAGCTTCATCAGATCTTCAACGAGGGGCTCCATAAAGACATCAAAATCCTTTCCTGGAGAAGATGGACCCGGGATCAACAAAGCCATCATGAAGTTGGATTGATCCATACATGCCCAAGGTGGAAGGTTGTATGGCACAACAAATACAGGCCACATGCTATATTTCTTGCTTATTCCAAAAGGGTTAAAGCCATCTGTGGCAAGGCCAAGTCTTATGTTCCTCGCATCGGCGGCAAACTCTTCATGTTTATCATCAAAGTCTTTCCATGCCTCTCCATCAGCTGGATGGCTAAGTTCATTATCCATAGGTTGTCGCTTTAGCTTATGCCATTGTACCTCCTCAGATTGCTTCTTTGAAAAAAAAACATCCTCTGCAACCTTGGAATAATAGGAAAGTACCTCAACACCTTCTCCGGAATCTACCTCCTCCCATCTGCATCTTTCCACCTAGAGGCATCACATTTCGGGCACTTGTCAAGGTTGGCATATGTCTTCCGAAACAAGACACAGTTGTTTGGGCAAACATGGATTGAATCATAACCAAGCCCCAGTCTGCGGATTACACTCAATGCTTCTTCATAATTTTTGGGAATTGAGCTTTTAGAGTACTGGATGGTCAAGATACGGAGTATTCTGTTGATGGCAACGTTGCTTATCTAGTAGAAGGACTTGACGTGGAGTAACTTCACAGTGAAAGAAAATCTGGACATTGTACCACCATCGCTAGCTGGATGCTTCGCCTCCTCTATAAGCTCGGCATAGATTGTATTCATTCCCTCACCTTGTGGTTCAGATTGGTATAGATCGTTAAACAGATCAGGGATTCTATCATCTTCATCCCCATCCTCCTCCTCCAAAACAACATCCTCTTGCTGATCATCATCTTGTACAAAATCACCACCTTGTTGTGCATCAGGTTCATGATGTTCAGGTTCATCTCTAGGTTCTTCATGCAAAGCCTCTCCATGATGGATCCATCTATCATACGTGGATGCCATCCCACGCATCAGCAGATGAGCCTCTACATCATGTAGAGTCTGGTGATCACGGTTATTACAGCTGGGGCACGGGCAAAGAACTTGAGCACCCTCGGCAACACTTCTGTGAACAAACTGCATGAACTCGTTCACTCCCCTTATATGCTCATAAGAAAGCCTTCTAACTCCTTTGGTAATCCAGCGTCTATCCATCTGCATGCAAAAGACCAAAGAATTGTTAGCATGTAGAATTCCTAAGCTTAGAGTAACATCAAATGAAACCAAACCAGAAAATTCCATAGCTATAGATTTATTGCTAAATTATACAAGTGAAATGGCCTAATCTTTAAGTATCAGATTTATTGCTAAATTATAGCACTTGTAGCTACAGATTTGAGTGCTAAGTGTCATCTCCTTTAATTATTAATATGGATAATTTTAGTGTTAACTGCTACAGTTCTTGGTTCAGCCAGAATTTCAGTTTGTATTACTTCAATTATTGGATCATCCTGAATGCTTGAACTATTTGTTTTGCTTCAGATTTGTTCAGATTATTTGATTATAGAAACTGCATTCTAAAACAGTCAAAACAGTAGTCTAGTACAATCAACAAGTACTGTTTCAGTTTCCATCTACAAACAACTCGTTTTGCTTCTGATTTGGTGCTAACACCACATACTGCTCTAGTTTCATGCAAACATTAGAAATATGCTTCTGTTTTCAGCTAGTATGCTTCAGAATCGGTGAAACCAGTTAAGTCTGAATCTTCTACGCAAACAAATCCATTCAATCCTCGCAAGTTACTGAATCCTAGTCCGACCTAGAGGGGAGAGGGGAGAGGGGAGAGGAGAGGGGCACAGACCTAGAGGTGCTCGGCCGCGGCCCCTTGCTCGGCCGCTTTCTCTGCCCCTTGCTCGGTCGCGGCTTCGGCAGCACCGCCGCCGACGGGGAGTCGTAGAAGGGGCCTCGTGGCGATGGGAGTCGCAGAAGGGAGCCGCTTCCTCCTGTCCTGGTAGCAAGAAGAAAGCGGAAGGGGCTCCGTCGAGCAGCAGCACCGCCAACGGGGAGTCCGGCAGCACCACCGCCCCCACCCTCGCTGGTCGCCTACACCGGTAGCAAAGAGGAAGACCCGATTTTTCTGCTAGGTTCCCCGCAGGTCGCTGTGTATAGTCAGATACAAATAAAGTCTATTAATATACATAACGAAGGCCATAATATCAACAACACTTGCCTGGTTCAGTGGTAGGGGGCTATCTAAAACAGCGCCCAGTCGTGGGTTCGAGTCCCCGGTGCGCTATTTTTTGCCAATTAACTGGGTGTGGGTTCTACCCATAGTATGGTCCTAACTGGGCCACCATCCGGTGTAGCAGGTTTATTCGGGCCCAATATGTTAAATGGTCGAGCGGGCTGGTCCAGTCCAGCAAAGCATGCTAAATGGTCTGCAGAGAAAATATGGCCCAACATGCTAAATGCACCTGTCCCACCTGTTAGAATAGTCAAAATCATTGGGTCCCACTTGTCAAATGGTTCAAATGACACCTAGATACTGCCATGTAGAAGCAATTGCTGATGTGGCAACCCAGTCATGTCAATACATCCTAGTTAAGGACGTTATAGTATGGTCATAGATGTTATGACCATTTAAATAGGTCCTAATCTGCTAAAAAAGGTCGTGGACCACTACTGTTTAGGCTATGACCAATTCATGTAAGAATATTATGACCTTTATTGCTAAATTGGTCATAAAATTTATGGCTTTGGACCCTTCCAAATGGCCTACGATCATTTCGAACCAAATGGTCACAGAACTATGACAAAAAACCATGGTCGTTAAGAAAAGGTCACTAGTCAACACATTTCTTGTAGTGTGACATTGAAGATGGTTATGTTGAGATGACCGATGAATTTATTAAAGAATGTAAAAACACCCATGATAGGAGCGCTGCTAAGAGTCTCCTTGAGAGGCGTACTATTAGACCCAAATTGTCTCATGTTGCTAAGTTTGCTGCTTCTCCCATAAACACTGTAGATGAAGATTATGATTTCTCTCTCGATCTATATTACATAGCTATTGTCGAGAAAGAACCTTTTTGTGGGACTAAGAATGAAAGTACGATAGCACATATGAATGAACTTTCTACCATGAGTGGCTTGTTTTCTGATGATATTAAGACACGTACTTACTTTGTTGCTAAGATTTTCCCCTTTTCACTAAAAGGAGAAGCTAAAACTTGGTTTAGTGATTTACCTCCTGGATCTATTGATAACCCTGATTGCTTGATTAGTACTTTCCTGCAGAAATATTTTCCTCCTAGTGCTAGACATGCTATTTTGCAGGAACTTTTTGATTTTAAACAGGGAGAAAAAGAGGTATTGCCCGAATCTTGGGCAAGGTTTTGTGCTTTGATTCATGCACAAGCTGGAAGTCCATTACCTAAGAATGAGCTTCTTGATATATTTTATAATGGACTAACTGAAGAATCTAGGACATACCTAGATAGTTGTGCTGATTGTGTTTTCAGGAATAGGACTCCTAAGGAAGCTGAGGAATTAATGGCTAAAATAAGTAAGAATTATGAAGCTTGGACTCCTCGTAAACAAGCTATACCTGAAGTAATTGTACCTGAACCTACTATTTCGGTGCCTATTCCAACATCAAAGAAGAGGGGAGTTATTGAATTAAATGATGAAGGAAGCTAAGAAATGTCTTAAGGAGAAGGGAATTAAAGCTGCAGATGTCAAGAATTTACCTCCTATAGAAGAATTATGTAAGCCTATTCCCTACTCATCCACTATTGAGGTACACTCTCTCCAACACTTTGATGAAGGTGATATCCCTTACTCTAAACCTCCTGATCAATGCTTAGAAGAATTCGATATCTTTATTGTTAAGCAAGATAATTTTAATAAAAGGGTGCAAAATCATCTAATGGAAAACACCAGAGCTATTGTTGAGTTGAAAGATATTGTGGAAAGAACCTCTAATGATGTTAAAATGATTGTTAAACACTTTCAAATGGTTCAAACTCAAATAGATCAACTCCTTAAAGTGCAAAAAGACTTGCTAGTTAATGCTGCTAAAGAAAAACATGCTAATGAAATTAGAACTACAAGTGGTGCTTCTACCCAGGATCCTCTATATCCTGAGGGGCATCCCAAAAGAATTGAGAAGGATTTTCAACAAGCTGAAAATAGTGGCTCTACTCGTAAGAAAAGGAAAAAGAAACATAAAACTATTGTAGAACCCTCTGAACCTGCTATAGATCCTAATAGTATATCTATTTCTGATGCTGAAACTGAAAGTGGTAATGAAGAAAATGAAGCTCCTAATGAAGAAAAAGTTGAAGAAGAACCTGAAAAACACAATAAGAATACTAAATACACTAAAGAAGATTTTGTTGCTAAGAAACATGGTAGTGAAAGAGAGCCTTGGGTCCAAAAATCTATGCCTTTTCCCTGATAAGAAACACAAGTCAAAGGAAGATGAACACTATAATAAGTTTTGTGAGTGGATGAAACCTTTATTTTTGCAAATTCCTTTGACTGATGCTATTAAATTGCATCCTTACTCAAAGTATATGAAGGATATTGTCTCGAATAAAAGGAAGATCCCTAATGAAGAAATTTCTACTTTGCTTGCTAATTATTCCTTTAATGGTAAGGTTCCTAAGAAACTTTGAGACCCTGGGATTCCAACTATCCCTTGCTCTATTAAGAATAGTTATGTTAGAACTGCTTTGTGTGATTTGGGAGCTAGAGTTAGTGTTATGCCTTTCTCTCTCTATAAGAGGCTTCAACTAGAAAAACTGATACCAACTGATATATCTTTGCAAATGGCTGATAAATCTACCACTATTCCTGTTGGTATATGTGAGGATGTACCTGTTCAAGTGGCTCATAATTGCTTGATATTAACTGATTTTGTTGTGCTTGAAATGCCTGAAGATGATAATATGTCTATTATTCTTGGGAGACCTTTTCTTAATACTGTAGGAGCTGTTATTAATTGTAATCAAGGAAAGGTAACTTTCAATGTTAATGACAAGGAACATACTGTCTATTTCCCCAAGAAGATCTAAAGGACTTATGGTTTGAATTCAATTGAACATGTTGAGGGCATTCAAGTTGGAGAAATATATTGTCCCATACCAAGAGAAAAATTTGAGACAATTATGATTGGGACCATTGCTATCAAGGTTGAGGTAACGTAATCATTACTGGAATACAAAGTTTTGTCTCATATGGAATTGTTTTGGTAACAAGACCTGATCAACCTTGTTAACAAAATGATTTCATTGAACAAAACAATGTTTTCACTATGATTATCTCCATGTACTTCTATTCTATCCATTTTAGTTTTTGTTTTTGTTTAGTTTTCTTTTTGTTGTTAGTTGCTTGCTTGTTAGAGTGTCTTAGAACTTCTGTAGTTCTAGCTTTGTTTTGTCCTTGCATCATTTTCCAAAAAAATCTGTCTGTCAGGAAATCATTCTTCTATTCCTGAAAAATGCCCAAAAATAAAGTGTCTCGAAAAATTCCAGAAAATTCATATTAAATTTTTACGTGAAAAAAGGGGCAGAGGAGTGCCTGCGAGGTACCAGGGGCACCCACCAGGAAGGCACACCACCTGGTGGCGCGGCCTGCCCTGGGTGGCGACATGCCCTGGTGTGGGCCACCCCTGGCCCCCCACTAACTCTCTCACCTGCCACTTTCTTCTCTCTCCCGAGCAAGCTCTAGTTCATTGCTCAAAATCGCGTTCTTGCTGTGCTTGCTCTCGATTTTTTCGATCTCCTTGCTCAGCCCATCTTTCTTGCTGAAATTTGGAGCAATTGTTCCTTGGTATGTGACTCCTCCCCTTGTCCAAGTAGATTTGTGTTTAGTGGATTATATCTTGAGTATTTTGCTGCTGTAGGTGATAGGTTATGAGAGCTTGTAAGCTTGTTTGGTGCTATGATATATAGTTTTGATGCATGTTTAGGCCTCTTACAAGTCCCTATGAGTAGAAACCTTCATTTTATTCACTTTGCAATCACTTGTTTAATAGGTGTTTAAATTTCACAATACCAAGCATGAACAACCATACCTTTGGAGAGATATTTGAGAGTGATGCACCTAGGAGGTCGAGGCCCTCAAGATCAGCCTCTCAGTTTAGGCCATCATACAACAAAGATCTCATTACAACTCGTATTGGTAATGAAAGGGATGATGGGGATGCTCACCCATCCACTTTTCCTTGTTTTACTTTCTTACAAGCTGTAGGTATTCTTGATGATTTCTTGCTACTGATTGAGAGGGTTGATTTGACCTCGTATATGCAAGATGAGAGTGAGCAATACGCTATGCTCACCAAAACCTTTGTTGAGAGCTTCACGTTTACTAACACATCCTATCAGTCGACTGTCTCTTTCAAAATTTATAATCTGCCCTTCACCATGCCTTTGGAGAGATTTTGCAGTATTATAGGTGTAAGCATGACAGGGACCGTGAAGAAAATTCAAGGGCGACCCGCTGATTTGCTGGAGCTTTACCGAGGGGTGACCAATGACGATGACTGCTCTTAGATACTTTGCATATTATTTTGCTACTAGCATACTGGGTAGGGAGAACACAAGTAATATCTCCAACTATCATTTAGCCTTCCTTGATGCTGCGCTTAACAATGACACTCGGTACAACCTTGGCTCGCTTATTGCTCGCCGCCTAGCTGCTAGGGGGCATATCTATGGGGGCATCATTGTCTCGTGTATGGTCAATGCATTAGGACTTTTAGTGGACCCCAATGATACTGTACTGGCACCACAGAGGCTTGACCTTGTTTCTATGAAAACTCATCACTTTGTCACTGCTACTACTGATTTGAACAGTCTAGTATATAGGATGCTTTTCACTGACGGGGATGAAAGGGAGATCCCTTTGCCACAACCTTCTTTGTTTAGTGTTCACAAGAGACCATGGTCGTGCTCCAAGGAGGAGGTGGATGAGCAGCTTCGCTTGCTGGGCTTCCACGAGCAGCATTAGGAGGATGTTCCCTCCTATGATTACTCCGCACACTACGGAGGGACGTACTCGAGCTCGCACCAGGACGAGGGTACCTCCTCGTCGTACCACGGTGACACTACATCCTGGCCGCTTGGGATTGATACCCACTTAGGCCAAAAGCCTAAGCTTGGGGGAAGGTACGCCGACACCGCACTCATCTCCATATCATGTTGTGTCGGTACTTTGTATATTCATGTTTCGTTCTCTTTCTAGTTTTCGTTCTTTCTTTGCTTTTGCTTTCTAAAAACACAAAAAGACCAAAATTATTTCTGTTGTTTCTCTTTGGTTTGCTTCTTCTTTTTGCCTTGGATTGTTTTTCCCTTTTGCTTTGATTGAACTATTCGAAAAACCCAAAAAATATTTTGCTTTGCTTGTTTTTCCCTTTTGGTTCTTGTTTAAAAATCAAAAACACCAAAAATATTTGTCGTTCTTCTTTGGTTTTGTGAGTTTGTTGTAGGGTTCAGCAGTCCTTAGTGGGATTCGGTTTCATATTATTATTATTCAAGCCACACAAGTGAAGAGCAATAATGAGGATTAATGACAACTTGAGGCGTGGTAAGAGGCTGGTAACGAACTCTATATGTTTTCATTTTTGTACATATACTCATCACCGTGGGCTTGCTTAGTCTGTTCGTGTAGGGTGTATGTTATCTTTGGATGCTTAGTAGTTCTTGCTTTCTTATGATCAACTCCAGCTCGCTAATAGTTTGTAGCATGTCTTATGAATGTTTTCTTGCATTACTCTATTCATAACTTGGTATGACACCGTGGTATCCTCCTCTAAATGTCTCATTTGCATTGACTTGGCACATGCTCATGCATGCATATGACTGAAACAATCAGTTGAGCCTCGATGAATTATTTTGCCTTGAGGATCTTGAATCACTTTCATGCCATGATTAGTCCTGTTTTGTTGCAAGCATGATTGTGACAGCTACTGCTCTCTTGTTTGTCGCTCCCTTACTATTGCTAGCCTTCACTTTCACTGAGTATGTTTTACTCATGTTTCCAACTCCCTAAAACCAAACATTGCCAAAGTGTCCACCATACCTACCTATTAGCATCATTTGCTACTTCCGTGCATATTCAATATGCCTTGTTTTCTTCCGAATAAAATGTTTGCTTGTATGAGAAAGTTAGTTAGTAAAGCTCTCACAAACTTGATGGCACACTTTATTTTCTTGCATTTAATAAACCTAAACCATTGCATCCTTCTTTGTTGCGTATATGCTTGTGCTTTATAAGTTGAAGTTAGAAGAACCATGTTTTCATGGGGAACGTTTTCAACATTTCATTGGTACTTAGTACCTCGTTGATATCATGTTCTTTTACTTATGGATCCTGGCGGTGTGAAATAAAAGTGGAACTTGTAAGATCATGGAGTTTGTATGTATGTTAGAGAAACGCCTGGGCCGCTAGCCTAATCCATGCCTAATCATGGTGGAAACTTGCAGAATAACCGTAATGAGCATTCTATGAAGCATCCTCAATAAAAATCCATGCACATAGTAAATAAAAAGATCGCTGAGATGCTCATTGTCTGCTTGCCTTGTCATTTTGATTATGGGATAACTCATGTGTCATGTGCAAGGGGTACCCCGTTGGCGGTTCTCTATGATACGTATATACTTACAATGACGAGCTTACTTGTGACTGAAGTTGAGTAGCATGAGGATCGGTCTTCGTAAGTAAGGGGCATGAGACTTTGATTTATAACTTGTCAAGCATATCCTCTTAGTTGTGTCACTTTCACCTTAACCACATTAAAGATGCTTATGATAGGGGCAATGAGAGCTCAAAGCTAATGAGTACCATACTTTCAGCATTTGGAAGCCTTTCAAACTTTTCAAAACCTATTCATTTCCTTATTGAGTCTCCACTTATTCTTTGAGCACCTTCTTGAGAGCATAGTTGTCATTCTTTGTGCTTGTCCCATTACTTGAATATTTGTGTTATGACTTTGATGCTTGTATCTTTGACATATTTACTTCTAGTCTTCACCTGAACTTCAGAGGTGCCTTGGCACAAAGGCAAGCGAGATACCACTTTATCATACCTTTTTATGAGCATTGTAATGTTGCTTATGTTTATGCTTCATGCTACTTATTATTTTTGAGTTGGAATATCTTCATAGCTTGCAATGCCTATTAAGTAAACTTAGTTGGATACTCCTTATTATGAATTGTCTAAGTAGTTGATCACATGCTAAGAATATATACATCATATGAAGCAAATGTGTTCATGAAAGTTCTTTTATCGCACTCAGTTTTCAACTGAATTGCTTGAGGACAAGCAATAAGCTAAGCTAGGGGGGAGTTGATACGTCCAAAACGTATCTACTTTCCCGAACAATTTTTCTATTGTTTCTCCTCTAAACTTGTGTGATTTGGATGCAACTAACGCGGATTGAGGCTGTTTTCAGCAGAATTGCCTTGGTGTCTACTTTTTGTGCAGAAAATCAACTATCAAGAAAAATCCCGGAAAATATGCCAACAATCCTATTTCACCAGAAGACTCCCGAAGCCAGAATACGAGACGGAGGGGTGTTGGGCCCAGGCCACACCACCTGGCCGCACGGGCAAGCCAAGGCCGCGCCAGGGGGTGGTCTGGCCGCCCTAGACTGCCCCTCGGTCTCCCTCTTTGCCTATAAGTTGCCTTCTGACCTAAAAACTCAGGGGGGGTTGATGTTTTTCCAGAAGGAGTTCCGCTCCGCCGCCACCACCAGATTCCACGAAACAGCACTTGAAACTCCGTTTTGGCACCCTGCCGGGACGGGGAATTGGAGGAGATCAGCGCCATCATCGTCACCATCGCTTCTCCATCGACCATCCAAGTTTCCGCCATCTATGAGTGAGTAATCCCCCGCTGTAGGCTATGGGGATGGTAGGGATTGGATGAGATCATTCATGTAATGGCATCAGATTGTTAGGGCATGGTGCCTAGTATGTTTTATTAGTGCTTTATGACTTTGTTGCGAGTTGTTATGCTTAATGCTTGTCACTAGGGCCCGAGTGCCATGATTTCAGATCTGAACATGTTATTGATTCATTATGATAGTATTGTTTTTGGTCTTATCTACAAGTTGTATACACACGTTGTTGTCCGGAACCAATGGCCCCGAAGTGATAGAAATCGGGATAACCGGAGGGAATGGCTTTGATGTGAGGATCACATGTGTTCATGGAGTGTTAATGGTTTGCTCCGGTGCTCTATTAAAAGGAGCACCTTAATTGCCAGTAGTTCCCTTGAGGCCCCGCTGCAAATGGGCTGGCAGGACAAAAGTTGTTGTGCAAGTTCTCATTGCGAGCACGTATGACTATATATGGAACACATGCCTAGGATTATCTAGTACTTGGATGCTTTATCTTATTTATCTGCAATTGCCCTTTGTTCTGATTGCTATATGAATTGTCTTGTCCATGCAATGCCCGTCCATCCATCCCTATGCCTACCGCACTCGAGTCCTACTGTTTACTGCTATTGTTACTGCTGTCTTTACTTTACTACTGCTGCTACTTTGTTATTCCTACTACAAAACTGTTGCTACTGATAAACTACTGTGAGCAAGATTGTTTCCAGGTGCAACTGAATTGACAACTCAGTTGTTAAGGCTTATAAATATTCTTTGGCTCCCCTTGTGTCGAATCAATAAATTGGATTTCACTTCCCTCGAAAATACTGCGATACACCCCCTATACTTGTGGGTCATCATTTAGTAAAAGCTTTAACAACTTGCAACACAAGATCAGAATTTAAATAAAGTTCTTTAGATAATTCTTTAACATGGCCTTTTTATTATAGTCATGAATACAATCATGCTCTATTTCTATGCCTCCTTTGCTTCCTAGACCAAAATTCCCTGAAACTCTATGATCATGAATTCTATTTAGTAAAGCCCGAGCTTTAAGTATAGGAAGATTCATAAAGGCTCCTTCCACGAAAGAGTCTAGTTCAATTTTATTAGGTTCAATTAAACCACCATAAAATATATGTAGTAAATACCATTCAGGCAAATTATGATGAGGACATAGTCGTAGTAAATCTTTAAATCTAATATAAGCTCTTACCAGTCCTTCATTAGAACGATTCTTCCAAGTCATTATAAGGCACCTGATTCCAAAAGATTTTGATAATGGATAATATTTTGATAGAAATTCACAGGCCAGATTATCCCAAGTAGTAGTGGCTTCAGGGGGTAGAGATCTATACCATGAGAGAGATGTACTTGTCAAAGTTTGACTAAATTTTTTAACCCTTACATCATTAGCGGTATATCCCATCAATAGAAAAGTACCACATATATCTTTGAAACATGCAATATGCTCATATGGATCAGGATCTTCTTCATCTCTAGTAAATTGCTTCTTATGTAGAATACTAAGTAGTAGAGGATTTATTTCAAACCCCCTTGTCTTCTCATTGGAGTTGTCTCTTTTATAAATATCATAGGGCTTCCCAAAGTGGTTGAGTGGGTTAGCACTAGTCATATGCTCAAACTCCATAATGTTGGTGGAAACCTGTAACTCAAAACAAAATTTAGCAAGAAAAAAATAAGCAAAAACTAAAAGACCTACAACGCTTAGCTCCCTGGAAACAGCGCCAGAAAATAGCTTGATGACTGCAAGTGCATAGATTGTTTTGTAGCTAGTTTCGAAATAAAGATATTGATCCCACAGGGAGCAAGAGTCTGAAGCTAATAACTCTTGAAATAAATATTATAATAGAAATGGTAGATAAAGTTCTAAGTGACAAGATAAAATGCGAGTATTTTGTAAAAAGGGGTTTTTGGGTTTTGGGTATAAGAGCAATAATAAAGTAAAGTAAAACAACTGAGTACAGAAAGTAAGTATCGCGTATGTAAGAGAGATTGGAACTGCAATAGGGAAAAAGCATTCTTAGGGAGTTAAGATAAAGATTATCATCATGAAAATTCTCAACTATGTATGTGTGGGTGGAACTCCGTATTTGGACAAATAGGCAACCGCTGCTCACATCATCCTCATAACCACAACAGTCAGCAACTGACATCAGTCGAATTACTGCGCTATTAAGGGACATAATCCCGTAGGACATATCCCATGGCATGGATAGTGTTCAATGAGTTTCCTCAGTTTCCCAAGTTGATACGTATGGGGTGACAACAACTTTATAGTCACTGTAAGTGCTAGCACACCTCCGTCTACCAACAAGTAGTTTCCTCCATCAAGTCCCCACGAGAGGCAAATATTGAGAGGTCAACTTCTCTCAACATCAAGATGTGGAAAATCTAACACATGGTCACAGTGATGAATATCATAATAGACTTTATCTTATTTCAATCTCATACTAGGGTTTTCTCCATCTCCCCAAGAACTAATGATCTACTCAGACATGGAGGCAATCAACATCATGGCAATGGTAATGGAAACAATCATAGATGAATAGTACTTGTATAAATCCACAACGAGTATAGGAATTACAACAAGATATAGACAAGATGTAGATGGGATGGATGGAGATGGTGGTGATGCAGCGGTGGATGATAAAGATCGATGCCTTATCCTCCCGGATCTGTGCAGGGCAAAGATGTGTCCCTTGTGGACGAGTTCCCCTCCAGATGCCTTCCGGAGGTGAGGTTTCTGTGATTTTTGGGTGTTCTGTTTGTCGTCTCCTCGAACCAATTGCACGGGGAGGAGGCGCCAACTATACAGTCGGAACTATATAGCTGAAAAAGTTGCTCCGGTCGTATAGTTGGTCATTGGACTCTCTGCCTCCCTTGTTCGCTTCTGCTTTTCTTTTGGTATTATTAATATTTCCCAAATAAGTGATTTACATTGTTTTTTACTCCTTTTCTCCATAGTACAACTGCTCCAATAATTGTATCCATTGGATCCATCATCTGTCCAGATCCTGGTGAAAACAGACATAAAATGTGCATGCAAGCGCCGTAAAATACCAAGATCCTACATCTACAATGCAAAATAATAATGTAAAACATGATGCAAATACGCACTCATCAACCGGCTCATGCATACGGTCACCAAGAGCAAGACAGACTCTCTCCGGATATGCTCCAAGTCTTATTTGGATAAGGACTATGAGTCCCAGGTCAGATGGTTGATCAAGGAGCGGATCGAGAGGAAGATTCTGGATCTTTCCTTGGATATGTTTACGGTTGACGATCCCATGACACGAGTAAGTTTCCCAATAGTTACTCTTATACTCGAATATGTGTTCATTCGTAATTGTTACAGCTTTTCGCAATACTGAGTTGATTCTTCTTTCAGCTTGCTGACCTCCCTGAGTCGAAGCTTGCTCCTCTTGAGGGATATCCTCCTGAGATATCTCAGCAGGAAGGGGAACTTGTAGTGCTGCCGGAGGCGCTTACTCTGAAGCGTAAAACTCTGACTGTCTCCATCAGCACAAAGGAAGTGCCCGTTGTGAAGAGGTAACTTTCCTCACAAGGTCTTATATTTCATTTCTCATTCCTTCCAAAGCGTAACAATTTTGATCTATCACTCTTTAGAGCTAAATAGCTCATATAGGGCAAGGGGAAGGGAACTTCGGCAAAGCCCCTACGCCAGTCAAAGTTAAATTTGACTTCCCCTGCCACATCACCTCTGACTCCTACCCCAATGCCTTCTACAACACCGGAGATTACTTCATCTCCACATGTTGCAGAAGATCCGGCTCAGCATTCTGAGCTGGTGATCCTTGAATCGCAGACCGACGTCACCATGGGTGACTCGACCGCTGACATGGGTGAACCCTCAAAGGGTAATGATCCCTTAGCAGAAGTTTTTGCAGATAACCTCTTGAGCAATCCGGGTCTTGCCAAGCTTGGCATTACTCGGAAAACAGCGGAAGAAATCCATAAATTGGCTCAAGAATGTTTAGAGAGCCGGAACATCACTGCTGAGGAAGTGGCTCAAGCAGCCGAGGATGTAAAACTCTCCGAGCTTCTTGATCAAGTTCATCTACGTGACGACAAGCTGAAGGCCGGTGTGGCTCTGCCACCACCACTGACCCCGAAGACTCTCACCAAGAAGGTTTCTTCTGAGGTGAACATGAGTCTGAAGAAGCTGATCCATGAACATTTTGTAAGTCAGAATTCCAACTCACTCTTTTTACTTTATTATATATCATATCCTCTATCCCCCAAGCATGAAGTTGGATAGGAAATCCAGATTTATGCTTTCATAGGATGCCAAAGAATGAACTAGTATAACCCCCATGGCTTGTGCTGATATTTAACTTAGTTAAAATATTAGCCCAAGTCTTTAGTAGACTTCTGACTCTAGGTACTATTATGACTTACAAAAAGTTAATCCTTATAACCAGGAATTGTTGAAGGATATTTGTAATAAACAGAGAGATATCAAAGCTCTCCGTCTAGAGAATACTCAATTGAAGATTTCCATGGATGAAGCTGACGTTAATCATTTCACTCCTCATACTTGCTCTTTTGACTTCATAGTCGAATTATGATTCGACTCTTTCTTGTGTTTACAGAACTGGTCCAACAGTCAGGTAAAATGATGGAAGAGGCCGAGAATTTCAACTCCCTCGAGGTGGAAAACGCCAACTTATAGTGGGAGCTGAATGAACTCAAGGTGGATCATGAGAGCAGTATCAACAACGTTCTTGAGTCACTAGTATGGCCACCGAGGAACATGGTCGAAAGATCAGGATCTAGGACAATAAAATCTTGAATCTCAATGATGAGTTGGTCAAGGAGAAGTACATCAACCAAGCTCTCCGGGATGAACTCCAGAGTCTTTGGGCAGAGAAGACCAAAGTTGACGATGTTATCTTTGGTAATTTTCCTATCTCTAACCTTTCTTTCTTTCTGATTCCTAGGAATCCAGATATATGTCTGACTTTGCTTTTGTATATGCAGCTCCTTTGAACTTACTGGATTCTTCTTCCACCTATTCACGCACCAGCCGGCTTACCGAAGTCGGTGGCCTGCTTCACAATTTCCGCCAGTCAATGGAGGATATTGGCAAAGTTTTGAAGGTCCCGGTCTTGAACAGACTGTCCGCCTTTGAGGTGTGAGCTAAGGAGAAAGAGATGCTGATATGTCCATTTTGCATCACTATTCTATATCATAATTTACTATTATTCATTGATATATTTCATATTAAGAGATGATACTTATGTAATTTCATCTGTTTTTGCATGGTTGATGACTTTTGGAGCATGGACTGCTGCAGTCAGGATTTTGATGGAAAAGGTGCTATTTCGAGGCGAAATTCATGAAGATCAGAAAATCCGGGAAAATACATGGAAAATCCTATTTTTTTAGAAGACGAAGATTGCCAGAAGGGGAAGCGAAGATGGGCCACAGGGGGCCCACACCACGCCCTGGTCCGGGCCAGCCTAGGCCGTGCCACTAGGTGGTGTGGCCATCCTGGTCCATCCCCAGCTCTCCCCTCTGGCGTATATTATCCTCCCGAAACCCTAATACTCAGGGAGCGACCACAGAAAGATTCTGCTACCTCTGCAGGGCGGAAAACACCGAGAGAGAAAGATCTCTCCGGCAAACAGAATTCTGCCGGGGGAATTCCTTCCCGGAGAGGGGAGATAGTCACCATCAACACCACCATCAAGCTAGACTTCATCAGGATCATCATCATCATCACCATCACCATCATCACCATCATCACCCTCATCACCATCTCCATATCGATGTAACAATTGGGTTGAATCTTGCATAGTTCTTAAGGGAAACTTTCCTGATGTTGATTACTCTTTGTAGTTGATGTTATTGACCATTGAATTATTTTTTATGTTCAGATTGTTATACATCATTATTCCATCTCTGATCATGATCCATATGATGTCTTGTGAGTAGTTCGTTTTGTTCTTGAGGACATGGAGAAGTCATGTTGTTAGTAGTGGAATTGTGTTGAGAAATATTCAATGGTTTGTTAATTAAGTTGTGGTGTACTTCTTCTAGTGGTATCATGTGAACATCGACTACATGACACTTCACCTATATGGGCCTAGGGGAATGCATTGTGTATTTGGCTACTAATCGTAGGGGTTGCCAGAGTGAAAGAAACCTGAACCCCCGTTAGGAAACCATTGCACAAGGGACGTAAGGGTCTTAGAGTTTAAAGCTGTGGTTAGGTTTCTACCTTAATTACTTTCTTGTACTTACAGATGTTTGCAAGGGGTATAATCACAAGTATGTATTAGTCCTAGGAAGGTCGGTACATTAGCACAGGTTCACCCACACAACACTTAGCAAGCTAAAGAAGATTAATCAACTATATGAACCAAAAGCACTTACCGATATTCCCATGTGTCCTCGAGAACGTTTGGTCATCTTAAGTAATACAACTGGCTTGTCCTTTGTTGCATAAAGGATTGGGACACTTGCTGCATTTATTCTTATTGTCTTTTATTTACTCATACTTTATTTACTTGCATTATCAAAAACCCCTAAAAATCCGTTTGCTAAGTATTTGCAGAGAATTCCTGATCCATACCACTAACCAGCACCTTTTGCTCCTTGTTGGGTTCGACACTCTTACTTATCGAAAATACTGCGATACACCCCTATACTTGTGGGTCATCAAGACTATTTTCTGGCGCCGTTGCCAGGGAGTGAAGCGCTATTGGAGAGTGGAACTGGTAAAGGAAACTTCTACTGTGAGTATTGTTTATTCCTTTTGGTTACTTTGTTTTCATTATGGAAAATTTGCTGAGTTTCTTATTTCGTAATGCTACTACCACTGCTAAGGTAGTAGATGACCCACCACCTGTTGAGAGTGATGCTTTTAAAATACCTACAAGAATTATTGATCGTGTTATGGATAACTACTATGTTAGGGATGGAACTATCCATCTCGGTGATCATTTGCTCCTTATACACGAATTATGAGGGTTGTTCTCATTATCACTGAAGAAGTTATTCTCATTATCACTGAAAGAAAGAGCTGAAGAATGGTATAAGCTGTTGAAGAATGGTCAAGCTCTTGAATGGGAGGAAATAGTACCTCTCTTTTATTCAAAGTTTTATCCTCCTAGTGAGATTCATAAAGATCGGAATCAAATATACAACTTTTGGCCTCTTGATGGAGAGAGTACAGCTCAAGCTTGGGGGAGATTGAAGTTACTAATGCTCAAATGTCCCATTCATGAGCTCCCCAACAATATTATTATCAATAACTTTTATGCAAGGCTCCCTCTACATGATAAGGATTTACTGGATGCTTCTTGTGCTGGATCATTCACTCGCATGGAAGAAGAAGTTAAATGGGATCTTCTGGACCATATTCAAGACAATGCTAAAGCATGGGAGAATGACAAAGGAAGAAAGTCAGGTATAAATTATGATTATGAGTGCATTGAATCTTTTATGGGAACTGATGACTTTCAAAATATTAAAAATGCTTATGGTCTAGACTCTCAAGCTATTGCAACTTATTTTAAGGCTTTTGCTTCCTACATTGAAGTGCCTAAAAAGAAGTGGAATAAGTATTATGCACCTTATAAAGATGTTGCTAAGAGTGTTCCCACAAGAAATACTGAAGTTTATACTGCTAATCATGTTTCACCTGAGCCTTATATTGAGAAAATGCCTTTCCTAGTTAAGATAAAGGAACATTATATGATAGCTAGTATGGTTAATGAAAGTACAAGTAAATATGTTGAACCTAATAAACAAATGAATGATGAACCTATAATAGCAAATGTGAAAGATTTTGTCACTAAATATGTAGAGGGAGGACACACTATCCTTTGTAAGCATACCTCTAATATTGTTTCACAAAGTAGTGTTATGAGAGCTAGTGTTCCTGTGTTTTCTGTTAGAATAAGTGATCATTGATACAATGGTTCTTGTGATAGATATATTTTCTTAAGTTTATGCATGATACTGAAAGTTACTATCAGAGAGGGAAAAGTGTTCTTATGCATCTCAATAATATCAAGTTTCCTCACTTTATGCTTAAAGTCTTTATGTTGCACTTGTTTTGCCTTCCTATGCTTGTAGCCTATGGGTTCAACAACTTGTTTGTTTATAAAATTCCCTTGCATAGGAAGTGGGTTAGAATTAAAAATGTGTATTTTTGCTTCTTAATGCTCTCTTTCACTTCAATTCATATTCCTAAGTGAGCATCATCAAAACTATCATGCCCATCTTAATGGCTATAAAGAAAGAGATTTTTGGGAGACAACCCAATTTATTTGTGCTTTCAGTTTGTTTTTGTTTCTTTGAGTCTTGGAAGTTATTACTTCGGTAATAACCTCTCCTTATCCGCTTTGTTTGGTTTTTATGTCAAGATCAACCTCTAATGAGAGAGAAGTAATATTTGGGGAAGTTGCTGTCCCGAAACAGATTTTTGTGCTTCACCGTAAAAATTCGTGAGAGATCTATATATGTGGGATTGAGCTGTAATTTTTTTGCTTCTGCCCCAGATTGTTATTTAACTTTCGTTAGTTTTGCACTTCTTTATTTGAGCAATAGAAGATTTTCTAAAAAATTGATCTTTAACTGCTGGTCTGTTTTGACAGATTTTGCCACTCTTGCATTTGCTTCTTTATTCGATTTCCTTTTTGAGTTCTTTTTGGGTTTTCGGAAGGAGTTGCTTCAGTAGCTTATGTTTTGATGGTTTTCAGTTGAAATTGGACCTAAGAGGTTTTATCACTTCACTTATACTAATGTTTCTAATGAGAACTGTGTGAAGTTTTGTGTGAAAGAAATTTCCAGGTTAGTGGAGAAAATGGTGTCATAAGAAAGTGAAAGGTTTCATGACTCAAGCAATATGTGTATGAACATGAAGATATTCAAGTGGTGACTCTGGAAGAATCTACTAAATACCAAATTCAGAGACCTGCAGAGTCCGTTTTCGAATAGGTAACAGTTCTGGTAAGAAAAGTTCTGCGAAATATCTGTCCAGTTATATTTTTGCAATTTTTAGCCAACAAGGAAAGCTACTAAGAGAAAGAGGGACGGAAACGGAGCCAGGGTGGCTCACACCACCCTGTGGCGCGGGCCCACCCCTGGCCGTGCCACCAGGTGGTGTGGCCACCCCGGATTCCATCTCCGACCTGTTTTCTCCCAGTACCTTCCTTTTGTTATGAAACTTCATAATATATAATCCCCCGGATCTCCCGAGGTTCATATATCGTGTTCTCATCGTGTTTCGTTTCGATCTGTTTCTGCCAGGAACTATTCTTGAAAGCTTAGAAGCACAATGGTGTCCGCCAAGGATAAGGGAAAGGAGCCTATGGAGGAAGGTCTCCAAGACCCCGGGCAGGAGAAGGAGATCAAGAGTGAAGTTGAAGGGAGGCAAAGCACACCAGCACTACCATTGCAAGCATTGGAGTGGTGGCAAACCCTGCCAAGATTATGTCAACTGGAGGGAAGAGTCCTCGTCACTGTTCGGATCCATGGTCACTTCCTCCACGCACCAAGAATCCTTTCCATACTCTTATCCATGAACATCAATACCAGAATATGCCCAAGGAGAAATTACCCTCCAATTGGGATTTGCCTCGTTCTAGCCATGCAGGAAAAGAAGACTTCAAAGAGGTAGAGTGGGGAAAGAATCGCAAGAGATGGGATCCAAAACCCGACACAATCATGAGCCGCATCGAGCATAACTCGGAGTTGATTCGTACTCTCACCTTCGAGATTGAGGACATGGGGAAGTTGATCAAAAAGCTCATTTAGAGAATACCACCACCACCAAAGGAGTAATTCGTTATCAGGTTTGGCATCCCCTTGGTTTGTTCCAAGCTTGGGGGAGTGCCGCGGTATCACATCACTATCTTCTATCTTTTTACCTTTTTAGTAGAGTCATATCATGAATAGAGCAGTTATTGTGTAGGATGGTTTGCATTATGGAAGTGTCCCCTCTCTCATTAGATATGTATCCCTTGGTGTGATTTGCCGTTATGGTATATTAATGAGAAGTTCTATCATTTACTCTTTTTCTTATCTTATATTAGTTTTCAATTCATGGTTATATGATTGATCTTGTTGTTAGTATTGGTATCACTTTGGGATCATTGATTTAATTTAGTTGGTTTTGGCAAACCTAGCTCGGTCAGTAGCAACACTATTTTTAAGAGTTGAATGAAAAAGATAAAAGTACTCTAAGAAATATAATTTCATCATCTTTGTTTCTTGATTTGCTCATGAGTTTAGTATTCTCTAGTTAACATCTTTTGTGCTTCCAAGGAAGATTGCATGTTTGTTTTTATCATTTGTATGTTTGCGTGTTTCCTTCAACTCTTATACTTGCTACCAAGCCTTGCTAGCCAAAAACATGTACTGAGAGGGAATTCTTCTCGTGCATCCACTCCTTAAACCAAAACCTATGCCATTTGTGTCCACCATACCTACCTATTAGCATTATTGCTATCCCAAGTAAATTCATGTTTTTATCTACCTTCCAAATTAAACTTGTTATGTGAAAATTAGTGATTAAATCTCTCACGAACTTGATGGCACACTTTACTTTCTTGCATCTAATAAACTTGAACCATTGTGCCCATCTATGTTGCATATATGCTTGCGCTTTGTAAGTTGGGAATTAGCAGAACCATGCTGTCATGGGGAACGTTTTCAACATTGCACTGGTACTCTGTACCTAGTTCATATCATGTTCTTTTGTCTATGGATGTCGTCGGTGTGAAATGAAAGGGGAGCTTGTAAGTCCATGCAGTTATGCATGTGTGTTAGAGAAACGCCTGGGCCGCCGGTCTAATCCATGCTATCATGGTGGAAACCTGCAGCGTAACCATAATGAGCATCTATGAAGCATTCTTCTTATAAAAAAGAGATAGAGATTGAGAAAAAGAGAAAAAGAAAAAAAGATGAGAAAAGAGGAAAGAGAGAAAAAAGCACCATATTCCCATGGTAAATAAGAAGATTGATGAGATGCTTGTTGTCTGCTTGCCTTGTCATTTTGATATGGGGATTCTTCTGTATCATCAGGCAAGGGGTACCCCATTGGCGGTTCTCCATGGTACACATGTGCTTACTATGACAAGAACTTACCGGTGACTAAACTTGAGTAGCATGAGGAGCGGCCCTCGTATTCAAGGGAAATGAGATTTTCAACTTACAACTTGTCAAGCATATCCTCATATTTGATCACTTTAACCTTAATCACCTAAAGATGCCTATGATAGGGGCAATGAGAGCTGAAAGCTAATAAGTATCATAATTTTTGGGAGCTCTTTATGAAACTTGAAATCCCTGCTTCCCTCTGTGAAGGGCCATTCTTTTACTTTTTAGTTGAGTCAGTAAACCTATTCCTTTCTATCTCAGCAAGTATTTTGAGTTGTTGTGTTTCATTCATTCATATGATGATTTATTCAATCATGTTTCTTATGTTCCTTGTTTTGCACTTTGCCCTTATCTTAGTGTTTACTACTTTGAAAGCTATCATTGAAAAACCAGTTATTTGTGAACTCCAGCAAATTGTCAACTATTCTTCGACCAAGAGCTAAGTTTGCCATTACCAATTATGATTTACTTTATGTATCTTTATTGTGTTTCCTTTACCTATTGCAAGTTAAGTTATATAATGGTGAGTTGTCTGCTATTATGATCTATGTATTGAGGAATGTGATAATTCTTGTCCGTATTCTTTTATGGACTCTTCACTCCATAAACCTAAGGTCATGTTTATTGAGCTCAGTTTCGCTTGGGGACAAGCGAAGTCTAAGCTTGGGGGGAGTTCATACGTCCATTTTGCATCACTATTATATATCATAATTTACTGTTATTCATTGATATATTTCATATTAAGAGATGATACTTATGTAATTTCATCTATTTTTGCATGGTTGATGACTTTTGGAGCATGGACCGCTGCAGTCAGGATTCTGATGGAAAAGGTGTTGTTTGGAGGCGAAATTCGCGAAGATTAGAAAATCCAGGAAAATACATGGAAAATCCTATTTTTCCAGAATACGAAGATTGCTAGAAGGGGAAGCGGAGATGGGCCACAGGGGGCCCACACCACCCCCTGGCGCGGGTCAGCCTAGGCCGCGCCACCTAGTGGTGTGGCCATCCTAGTCCACCCTTGGCTCACCCCGCTGGCGTATATTATCCTCCTGAAACCCTAAGACTCAGGGAGTGACCACAGAAAGATTCCACCGCCTCTGCGGGGTGGAAAACACTGAGAGAGAAAGATCTCTCCGGCAGACAGAATTCTGCCGGGGGAATTCCTTCCCGGAGAGGGGAGATCGTCGCCATCAACAACACAATCAAGCTGGACTTCATCGGGATCATCATCACCATCACCATCAGCACCCTCATCACCATCTCCATATCGATGTAACAATTGGGTTGAATCTTGCATAATTCTTAGGGGAAACTTTCCCGATGTTGATTACTCTTTGTAGTTGATGCTATTGAGTGGAACCATTGAATTATTGTTTATGTTCAGATTATTATACATCATTATTCCATCTCTGATCATGATCCATATGATGTTTTGTGAGTAGTTCGTTTTGTTCTTGAGGACATGGGAGAAGTCATGTTGTTAGTAGTGGAATTGTGTTGAGAAAGATTCAATGGTTTGTTAATTAAGTTGTGGTGTACTTCTTCTAATTGTGTCATGTGAACATCTACTACATGACACTTCACCTATATGGGCCTAGGGGAATGCATTGTGTATTTGGCTACTAATCGTAGGGGTTGCCGGAGTGACATTAACCTGAACCCCCGTTAGGAAACCATTGCACAAGGGACGTAAGGGTCTTAGAGTTTAAAGTTGTGGTAAGGTTTCTACCTTAATTACTTTCTTGTACTTACGGATGTTTGTAAGGGGTATAATCACAAGTATGTATTAGTCCTAGGAAGGTCGGTACATTAGCACATGTTCACCCACACAACACTTAGCAAGCTAAAGAAGATTAATCAACTATATGAAGCGAAAGCACTTACCGATATTCCGATGTGTCCTCGAGAACGTTTGGTCATCTTAAGTAATACAACCGGCTTGTCCTTTCCTGCATAAAGGATTGGGCCACTTGCTGCATTTATTCTTATTGTCTTTTATTTACTCGTACTTTATTTACTTGCATTATACAAAACCCTTAAAAATCCGTTTGCTAAGTATTTGCAGAGAATTTCTGATCCATACCACTAGCCAGCACCTTCTGCTCCTCGTTGGGTTCGACACTCTTACTTATCAAAAATACTGCGATACACCCCCTATACTTGTGGGTCATCAGATGCCCTGGATCATCCATGACTGGAATATGTTGTATGCACGAACCGCGACACAGAATGCCCTTACCATGGTTATGAGCCACCATGGAAACATGGAGATTTGGCAAGTAACCAGGGGTTATTCTACTGTTTATGAAGACTGCAAGGAGCAAAACATCAAGGAGATCATGGATTCCTGCACCGGTTATGGGTGTCATGTAGTTGATCTGACCAGCTACGATACTCCATTCTTCAATTGCATGGAAATGCCTCCTCCACCTCCAGAATTTACTACTAAAGTTTCCGACGACGAGCAAACCAAATCTGACGTCCTCGTCGTGGAAAGATACCAAAGCAGAGGTGATGTTACCAATGAGCCGACAGATTCTCCTTCTTCACCTGTGGCATAAGAGGTGCCAGAAAAACAATGTGTTAATTTGAGAAACAAATCTTATTGTAATAACTAGAGTACTCTATTTTTGATCTGCTAGCTAGTAAAGATTTGAATGCTTTTACTTGTTTAGCACTTCTAGCTTTTTGTTATGTTGTGCTTGAAAATTACATAAGCACTTGAGGTAGTTTGAACTTATCGTTTGTCTAGCTTTCTGCCTTGTCCCTTTCGTGAGCTGACCAACTTTCAACACGGAAACTTTGCCGACCAACAGAGCTCAATTGCTAAACTAGTTTAAACTCGGAAATAAAGCCAGCTTCCAGTACCAACAATTCACTACTCGGAAAATACCCGCATCCGGCAATCAGACAAAAAACCAAAGTACAAACAAAAAAATTGTGTTTATACCCTAGGGTATCATTTTTAGAGCCGGAAATCTAACCAGAACAAACATGAGCATAAAGTACTTTCAAGTATTCTGGGATTTTTTTGACTTATGCCATGATCATTCGGAAATAAGATGGTACTATAAACTTCTCAAAAAAATTGAGGCAACCAATACTTTATTTCTAATTGAACATGTACACATATATGATTACAAAGAAAGATAATTTTAAGAATAAAAGGGATGTAGCTGAGCAATATTCCATGGTCTGTCTAATTCATCTAGATTTGTACTACATCCAGCTCTCTTTCTCTTCTTAGTGGCAGGTCTTTCTTTGACTGGCCACATATCAGTTAGGTAGTAAGAACCATTGTGTAATACTCGACTAACCAAAAAAGTCCCTTCCCAAATAGGGGAAAGTATGTGCTTTCTTTGTTGCACGAGTCGGAGAACCAGGTCGCCTTTACTGAAATAACAATTTCTGACTCTTTGACTATGATACTTGTGCAACTTCTGCTAATAGGCTGGTTATCTTTGCTCAGCAATGACACGAACTTCTTCGATTAAATCAATATCATTTTGTCGAGAAACTTCGGCATCCTCTTTGATATACGTAGCAATGCAGGGAGAGGTATGGATTAACCATAGACCAAGAAAAAAGATGTGTATCCGGTTGACTTTCTTCTGAGTTGTTCTCAAGCTCCAAATGACAGACGGCAATTCGTCCGCCCAAGCCCCCGCATCACGATGAGGTGGTGCTTCGAGTCTTGGTTTGAGGCCTTCAAGGATCAAACTGTTTGCCCTTGGGGATGTGTGACTGATGCAATATCAAGACAGATATTTTTATCGTTGTAGAATTCGGCAAGCTCTCCCATTGAAAAGTTGCTCCCGTTTTCCGTGATAATACTATGTGGATAGTCGTATCAGATTATTACATCCCTGACAAATCTTTTGGCTGTTGCTCCATCACAACTAGTGACGGGTTTAGCCTCAATCCATTTTGTGAACTTATCCACCATCACTAAGAGGTGAGTAAATCCACTTGGAGCCCGTTTGAATGATCCTACCATGTCAAGCCCCCAGACCGCAAAGGGCCGTGTTATCGGAATTTTTTATAGCTAATCAGCCGGAACATGAGCTTGTTTGGCGTACTTTTGGTAGCCTTTGCACGTCTTGACCAGCCGTTCGGCATTTGCCTTCGCTGTGAGCCAAAAAAATCCGTGTCTAAAAGCTTTTGCCACTAAAGATTTGGTGGCAGCGTGATGTTCGCATTCGCCTTTGTGGATTTCCCTTAGGATCTCCACTCCTTCTTCCAGAGAAACACTGCGCTGCAAAAACCTAGATATACTCTGCTTATAGAGCTCACCATTTATTATTGTATAGGTTTTTGCTCGTCGGACGATCTGTCGGCTCAAAACCTCGTCTTCGGGTAATTTTCCGTTTACCAAGAAATCAAGGTAGGGTCGAGTCCAGCTGGGAATTATAGCCAGAACTGCTACGAAAGGTGAGTCGGATTTGGTCAGATACTCCTCATCAACTCCTGCGATATAGGGAACTCTAAGGTGCTCCAAAAAAAGCGCCATCCGGGACCTTTTTCCGCACAGAACCTATCAGAGATAGTGCATCTGCTTCCTCATTTTGTACTCAATGTCTAAAGCTAAGAGCTCTATTCCCCATTTCGCAACGCGACTAGTAGCATCATTGTTATTGATTATATCCCTCGTGGGAGCTGTGCTCACCACGGTAATCTGGGGTTCCTGAAGTAATGTCGGAGCTTCCTAGATGCGAAGAACACACCATAGGCTAGCTTCTTATAATGCAGATACCGCTGTTTGGATTCAGTTAGGACTTCACTAAGGTATTAAGTTGGACGCTGCACTAGGTGCTCTAATTTTCCTCCAGCCTTTTAACTACCATGATAACACTGACGACCATGTTTGTCGCGGCTAGATAAAGTAGCATCGGTTCCTAAGGTTCCGTGTCAACACCCGGATTTTTAATCCCATATGCCTGTTATGCTATACATCGCAATCCCAGTATTACCATTTTTGTGAGACATAACAGATTAAATATCACAGTACATCATCCATTACAAACCATAAGAAGGTCTTACACAAATAAAGGATCTCATGGTCCAGTCTTAATACAAACAAGCAGCGGAATAATAAGTGTAGCGGTGGGCTCCATCTTCCGTGTCACAGGCAATGATGACGATGGGAGATGATCCTAGTTGTTGTAGCCGTCCTGTGATCCTTCTTCCAGATAGTCATCCTCATAGTCTAGCCATGGGAATAGCCAGGGACAAAGCCATGAGTACTCTTTAAGTACTCGCAAAGTATCACTATCAAGTAAGGTAGTTCTAGTAGGAAATGCTAAGCTCTAAGTTTATTTACAAAAGCTAGATTTATCTTAAGCTGAGTTCAGAAGTAAAGAAAGCTAATTTAATGTTCTAAATCACTTAAGTGGGAACCTAGTTTTCATATTCACAACCCTGTTGCGGTCAAGTCAAAGTAACAAATCATTTCACAAATCATTTTGAAAACAACTGACGACAGAATAGTATGGCTACTCCAATTGTCCATGACCACGGACGCGGCTATTCGAATAGTTTGACACTCTGCAGAGGTGGTACACTTTCACCACAAAATTCGATACATCCGTCAGGGATAACCCTGAATCATCATACTTAGTATGCAGATAATCAATCATCACCTTTCAATAAGACACTCTAGTATAGGCACCTCCCCTATGAGCTTGGTCTCCCGGCCATGGCCATCTACCATCCTGGGCACTACATAGGTGGACATCATCAAGAGGTAGCCTCAGCTCAAACCTCTCCCATGAGGGAACCCATACTAATGATAAAATTCTGGCGAAACCTTACCAATTCAGGTATTGTGGCTGTACAGTAAATTGGAATGGTATCGCATCCGAACCTAACCATCAGTTTTTATAAAGGGCTAAGGCTCATGCCTCAACAATTTCATCATCATAAACCATTTGTGTTTATCAACACATGTCAAAACATCTCAATAGAATGACTCATCATTCCAAGGGTTTCATAAGCATTTTCACCAAGTATTCCCATCTAAAGTGATCAAGTTTTATGGCCACTAAGGTTAAGAGTGTTCACTAATGAGGGGTACTAACCTTCAATCTCATGCCATAGAATGTCATCTAAGTATAACTAGATAAGGCCAAGTTTTATACTCTTTATGCTATCTATACTAAATGTAAAGAACTTTGGTAAAGTAAAAGAAAGTAAAGCTTGCAAGTAAAACTTGGGATGGGCATAAATCAAAATGGTATAACCAAAGCATGCCTAATGCATCTTGCTTAGGTTATCAAGCTTGCAAGTGTTATCTTGCATTGTTAACGATGGCTTGCCTTGGTTGGTGCAGTGATTTAAATTTTCCTCGTCTTCTTCGGGGTAGAATTCCTCCTCCTCGTAGACTTGGTCGGTACTATCGTCTATAAAGGAATACGGGGTACACAATCACGAAACAATACTTATCTATTGCTATATAGCACACTAAGGTTCACACTTGATGATCTAGCATCATCACAATCATCACATGAATTAAAGAACTAGTTTCATTATTTTACTTGAGAAAAGTAATTTCTACTAAATCAAATTAATTAAGATTTAATATTCTCCAAATAGAATATGGGATCATGCGGACACATGTCATCACCACATATTCTAATATATGGGAATGTGATTTAAAGTGTTGGTCACATTTTATAAATTTTATGTTTATTATTTAATAGATTTAAAGTGACTAGAAATGCCCTAATAGCATTCTTTTGGTACTAGTCCAATGTCACTGCATGCAAACCTAAATATTTTTATATATTTAGATAGATATCACCAAATGTGATTTTTGAGAGTTGGAATCAACTCAAAAGCTATTATGGTTGATTTTTGAAAAAAGTTTGAATGTAGAAAAGTCTCTGTCTTGTTATTTTTACTATATGTGATCACTAACTCCAATTGATTTCAGTCCAACGGGCTTGGATAGATATTTTAATTATCTTTCTAATAAAATTTGAATCAAGCATTTTGGTTAAGTGAAACTCTCTGAATTGATTTTTGAATAAGTGGACAAAATCTAGTTTTAACTAAATTAGAAAAAGATTATTTGAATCATTGGGCTAGCGCGGGAAAAGAAATAGGCTGGCCCAGTTGCACTGCACGGGCGCGGCAGGCTGCTGATAGGGGGTCCCATCCGTCAGTGGCTCTATCTAAGCGAACCGGTATGTTTCAATCCTAGCCTTACGATTAGAACGAGATCTACGACCATGGTTCATCGTCTCCGGTGAATAGCTCCGGCGAGAGAGAACCCTAACGTGGCATGGTGGGGGTACGTGGGGGCTCACCTGGGCTCCAGCTAGACGTGGCGATGGGGGCGATTGAGCTGGTAGACGACGGCGGTTCGAGGCGTGGTCGCGGCAGCTCCTGGGGTGGCTCCCATCGACGTCGCCTCTTCTCCTCTACAGCGGCTAACTCCGGCAAAATTCTGGTGGACGGAGGCTCGCCTTGCTCCCGGGATAGTATGGGAGGGTCAGTGCTGAGAGGGGAGTGAGATGGTGTGCGGAATGAGGCTGGGGAGGGGCTCCGTTTATAGCTCGACGAAGGGATCGAGCGGCATGGGCGTGGCTCGTCGGTGGCGACGCTACATGTAGCTAGCGGCGCGGCTGGAGGTAGGGGACGGTGCACGGTCTCCTAGCGGTCATCTCTAGCTTAAAGGCAGGGCATGGGGCGGTTGCATTGGGTCACGAGAGGGCGGTGCTCTACGCGACAGAAGCGGTGTTCGATGCGGTGCATGGTGGCTACGGGTCAAGCGGCAGCGAACGGGGATGTCTGGGTGGCTGTTGGGGTCATGGCGGAGTAGTGTGCGCGGGATGATGTCAAGGCGCAGAGTGTGCACGTTGGTCAGGCGTGGCGCTCTAGCGCGTGCTCAGCATGGCGTAGACGCTCTGGGCGTGGCATTGTTGGGGGTGGTCTAGGGCCTGGCTGTGGTCTAGGGGTGGATAGGGAGAGGCGGTAGACTATGGCGATCCTCCTAGGCATCGTGGATAGGCGTGGGGTGGTCTGCTGCGGCTTGTACGTGGTCGACCGGTTTTGGGCGGCGCTCTACTAGTGCAGCGGCGAAGGGGTGGCTATCTGTGGCTTGGTTATACTAAGAGGGAACAGAGGAGTGAAGAGGGGACAGAGGGCTGGACGATTACTGTGCAAAACTGTGGAGTTTGGCTGGTGGTTAATTTGTGTAGCTAAGGTGTTTGTTAAAATGGCCAAAGGAATTTACATTTGAATGTTTGTCTCGTAATTTTAGAGTGGTCTTGCATTAAGCTTGAGAGACTAGGTTTTTTTGGGATTGCCAAGGTGAATTCATTTGTTGTGTTTTTTAAAAAGTGTGATCTTAACACATACACTTGATTCAATTTTCAAATGTCCATGAAATAGATTTGAAAGATGTTTTTGTAAGTTTCTAAAGTGGGCCTTGGTACATCTTTACTTGGTCTAGCAAGCGGTGAAAAGAACTAGAATAGTTCCTGTTAGGAAATGTCTTCTAGGAACACCTAAAGTGACCTAGTGGTTTAAAATGGTCAAAATGACCATTTGGTTTATTTAATTATTTTTTATTTCTTTTTCTTTAGAGTGTGTTTGTAAATGGTCTAGATGATGTGGCATTCACCTTTAAACCATTTCACAACATTTAGAACAATCAAGCATGGCATTTTCAAACAATTCTACACTAATGCAACCCACACATGCATTCATGAACCATTTTAATAATAAAAGTTTTTGTTAACCCTAAATTGGGTGATTAGGCACTTGATAACCTTGATTAAAGTTTTGGGATGTTACAAACCTTCCCTCCTTAAACAAAATCTCGTCCCGAGATTTAAGAAAAACTGGGAACTAAAGAGATCTGGAAACTCAGTCCTAATATAATCTTATCGCTCCCATGTGGCTTCTTCTTCTTCTCTATGATTACTCCATTGGATCTTGAGAAACTTGATACTCCGGGTCCTGGTGGTTCTGAAGGATTATTCCAAGATATGGATGGGCACTTCGCGATACGTTAGATCCTTGTTGATATTGATGGCTCGGTGATCGATGTTCTTGAAAACTTTTGTCTTCTCCGGCACTTCTAGGCACTTGCGAAGTAACGAGATGTGGAACACATTATGGATGGCTGACATCTCCTCTGACAGTTCTAGTTGATAAGATACTTCTCCTTGGCGATTCAGAATCTTGAAGGGTCCAATATATATGGGGGCTAACTTTCCTTTCAACTGAAAATGTTGCATTCCTTTCAACGGTGACACTTTGAGATACACAAAATCTCCGACATTGAAGGTCAGGTCTCTATGTCTCTTGTCGGCATAACTCTTCTGTCTGGATTGGGCAATCTTGAGGTGCTCATGGACTTTGTGAACTTTCTCTTCAGCTTCTCGTAGGATGTCGGGTCCGAAAATCTGACTCTCTCCTACTTGCGACCAATTCAAGGGGGTACGACACTTCCTTCCATATAGAAATTCAAATGGGGCCATTTGCAAACTGGCTTGATAACTGTTGTTGTATGAGAATTCTGCGAAAGGCAGACAATCTTCCCATTTTGATCCATATTCTAACACACAGGCTCTCAACATATCTTCTAAGATTTGGTTAACTCTTTCAGTCTGTCCATCGATTTGCGGGTGGTAAGCTATGCTGAAATTCAACTTGGTTCCTAATCCTTCTTGGACCTTCTGCCAAAATCTCGAGGTAAATTGGGTTCCTCGATCCGACACTATGGTCTTGGGGGTTCCATGCAAATTGACGATTCTAGCAATGTATAACTCTGCTAGCTTAGAACTCTGGTAGGTTGTCTTGACAGGTATAAAATGGGCTACCTTGGACAGTCTATCAACTATGACCCAAATAGAGTCATTTCCCCTACTAGAAGTAGGAAAACCGGTGATAAAGTTCATTCTAACAGAATCCCATTTCCATTCCGGAATCTGTAATGGTTGCAATAGTCCTGCGGGTCTTTGATGTTCCGCTTTGACTCTCTGACATATATCACACTTGGCAATGTAGCTTCCAATTTCTCTCTTCATCTTGTGCCACCAAAATTGCTCCTTCAAATCCTGATACATCTTTGTTCCTCGGGGGATGGATAGAATAAACAGTATCATGAGCTTCTTGCATGATAACTTGCTTCAGCTCCGAATCTACTGGCACACAGATATGTCCTTTGTACCACAAAACTCATTCTTCATCTTCGGTGAATCCAGGTACCTTTCCTGTACCAATACGACGTTTCATTCTATCGATACTTGCATTTCCCTTCTAGGCTTCCTTGATCTAGCTAATCAAAGTGGGTTGAAGTTCAATCCTAGCTAAAAATCCTTTGCTAACTAGCTCTGTTCTAAACTGCTCCAACTCTTCATGCAAACTGGACTGGGCTTCTTTGATCATGGTGTTTAATCTACACGGCAATCTGCTAAGAGCATCCGCTACCACATTGGCTTTACCGGGGTGATAGTGAATGTCAAGGTCATAATCCTTGATTAACTCTATCCATCTCCTTTGCCTCATATTCATATCCTTCTAAGTGAAAATATACTTCAAGCTCTTGTGATCCGAGTAAATCTCACAGCGGTTACCCATAAGGTAATGACGCCATATCTTCAATGCTACAACTACGGCTGATATTTCAAGATCATGGGTAGGGTAGTTTTTCTCATGTTGCTTCAGTTGTCGAGACATATATGATATGACTTTGCCTTCTTGCATCAACACACATCCGAGACCAATCTTGGATGCATCACAATACACATCAAAAGGCTTCTTAATGTCCGGCATAATCAATATTGGGGCTGAAATCAATCTCTTCTTGAGCTCTTGAAAACTTGCTTCACATTTGTCAGTCCATTCAAACTTCTTGTCCTTCTTCAACAGTTGGGTCATTGGTCTGACGATGCTTGAAAATCCTTCAACAAACTTGTGGTAATATCCTGCTAATCTGAGAAATGCACGGACTTGGGTTTGAGTGGTTGGGGCTTCCCATTCTTCCACATCTTTGATCTTGGCGGGATCAACAACGACTCCTCCTGCCGACACATTATGTCCTAGGAATCCTACTTCTTTCAGCCAGAACTCACATTTGCTAAACTTGGCATACAGCTGATGCCCTCTTAGGGTTTCAAGGACAGTTCTCGGGTGTTGCTCATGGTCTTCTTCTGACTTGGAATAGATAAGAATATCGTCGATAAACACAACGACAAACTTATCCAAAAAGTTCATAAAAATCTTATTCATGAGATTCATGAAATAAGCGGGGGCATTGGTTAATCCAAAAGACATGACCGTATACTCATACAATCCATATCTGGTGGTAAAGGCGGTCTTTGGAATATCTGTTGCACGAATCTTGAGTTGATGATAACCATTCCTAAGATCAATCTTAGAAAACACTCTGGCACTAGTCAACTGATCAAACAGATCCTCTATTTTGGGCAGTGGGTACTTGTTCTTGATGGTGACATCATTCAGCTTCCGGTAATCTGTGCACAAACGGTTGCCTCCATCCTTCTTATCCACAAACAAAACAGGCGACCTCCATGGCAATGCGCTTGGTTGAATCAAACCTTTCTCCAGCATAGCATCAAGTTGCTTCTTCAGCTCCACTAGTTTAGAGGGGTTCATGCTATAAGGTCTCTGAGCTATGGGTCCAGGTCCAGGAATTAGTTCAATAATGAACTCGATATCCCGATCTGGGGGCATACCAGGCAATTCATCTGGGAATATGTCAGGGTATTCACAGACTACTCTGACTTGGTCTAGGGTTGGTTAGGCTAGACTCTTGTTGCATTTGAACTGGCGGGGCAAAGTTTCAGATACATGCTCTACTGATACTCCAGAGCTACTAGTCATGGTTATGGCTTTCTTGGCACAGTCGATCAATCCTTTATGTTTCGACATCCAATCCATTCCTAGTACTACTTCCAAACCTTTGGTTCCAAGTACTATTAGATTGGCATAAAAATATATCCCATGGATTCTGATAGGTACAGCCTTGCAAATTTTTCTAGCTTTGGTGGTTGAACCGGGTATTTGAACTATCATAACATGCTTCAAATTGGTTGGGTGAATCTTACTAGTGCATGCAAATTCTTATGTAACAAACGAGTGGGATGCTCCAAAATCAAACAACACTCTTGCTAATAGTGAGTTAACAGAAAACATACCCAGCACGACATCTAGCGCTTCCTAGAATTCTTCAGCATTCATGTGGAACAGATGGCCATTGCGGTTGAGCAAATTCCCTAGGGCAAATCTTCTTCCGGGCTGAACACGTCGTTGTTGCTGAGCTGGGGCATTCACATTGGTGGTGGATGCAAGCTTCTTGGGGCACTCGTTGGAGTAGTCACTACCTTGACTCCACATTCAAAGCAAGTAATCTGGGACTTGTCTTTGGCTGCAACAGGTATGGCATTGCTTCCAGTCCTGGGCAGTATTGCTGTTGTTGTTGTTGTTGTTGTTGGACTTGGGCGATGCACGGTTGAAATTGTTGGAGCTGTCGGGGTTATTGTTGTGGTTTCCTCCGGCCTTCATATTTCCTCTGCTACGATTGGGGTAGCTTGGACGAGACATTGGGGGTCTATTGTTTCTCAGGGCATATCCTACAAACGGGTTGGGGCGATACTTCTGGGTATTATGGGACCCAGTCTGATGCATCATCCTGCACTTGCGGTTGTCATTGGCTTGGTTTATCTTCCCTTCCATTTGGATGGCAGAGTTGACTAGCTCTTTGAGATCTTCAAAACGGATGTTGACTAACACAGTCTACATCTCATCATGCAGTCCGTTCAGGAATCTGTCCTTCTTCTTGGCTTTAGTGTTGATCTCATCAGGGGCATATCTTGCGAGGGACAGAAATTTGTCACGGTATTCAACTACCGTCATCCTGCCTTGTTTCAGTTCTCTGAACTCATCTCTCATTCTGGTGACTAAACCTTGTGGCACATGGGTGCGGCTAAACTTGGTATTGAAAGCTTTCCATATCATCACTTGATCGTGGTTCATAGTACGGGTGCTATTCCACCAGGTTCTTGCATCTCCTGCCAGATAGTGGGTGGCAAAAAGTACTTGCTCGTTGGCATCAACTCCTGCGACTTCTAGGTTATTCTCCATGGTTTGCAACCAATCATCCGCATCCAACGGGTCTTCAGACTTGCTAAAGATAGGGTATTGGTATTCTGAAATTTCTTAAGCTTGGATCCATGATGATCCTGATTTCCATGGCCTTGATTATTGTAGGACATCTGAGCTATCTGTTACAGGGTGGCTAGGTTGGCTTGGCGCTCTACTTTAGTAGGTTCACAGTCAGAAACTAGCATCTGCAGAATCTGCAATATCGGGTCCTGCGATGAGTTGCTTCCTCCGGGGTTTCCATGAGTCATCTGAAGATTGAGATAGATAAAGGGGTAAGAGGGAAAGTTCTAAGGTTCATGATTTTGTTTTCAAATGTTTTAGACTTTGAATTTGACTCCGGTTTGGCAAACTAACAACTTCTCATTCATTCGTTTAAGCACACAATACAAACACACACACACCACAACACAAAAGGAAAACAGATGGTTTTAAGAACCATTCTGTGAGCTAAGATATAGTGGGGCTGATACAACTCATTCCTACGGTAGTGATCAAGCGCATCTACTCATCATCAATGAAGTCGGAGTCATCATCATCGGTGTAGAAGTCCATGGCATCATCCTCTAGGTAGTCATTGTCATCGCTGAGGTATGAGTGAATATCTCCCTGGATGTCTTCACCATCTTCCTCTTCTTCTTTTGCTGCAAGCTAAGCTTCTTGTTCTTGGATGGTCTTCTCGAGGTCGTCCACCTTCTTGCGAAGACGAGCGATGGTGTGATCCTTCTTCTCGCGTTGCCGGCAAAGTGATTGACGATCCTTGACGAGCAGGGCGAAAGCCTGGTCTTTCTTGGCAGCAATGGCAAGGTTGTGGTTGGCGTAGGCTCGAGCATTGTCCAGTTCCTTCTGCCTATCATACAGTAGGAAGTCAAGGTTCACCACTTGGCGCTTCATCTCCAGGTGACTTGGCATCTCCAATGGCATTCCCATAGAATCACTCCTTGCATAGTGCGCAAAGCGAGTTCCCTGGATCAAGTTGGTGTTTTGTCCGCAAAGACGGGCGAGAGCTTCATGCATTGTCCTGGCTAATACATCTAGCCAGTTGTTCTCCCGCACAGTGAATTGAATCTTCTCAGAAAGGGGTGCTTCCATCTTGCCTCGAAGATCTGCAACTATCATCCATTGTAGATCTCCTCCTAGGAAATCCCTGAGTTGAGCTCCGAAGAATTCCGGATGCGGACGCTCAAGATACTCAGACAGTGCATCTAGATCCCTTTCAAAGATCAGTTGGCCTCCGTTGCCCAACTGGTAGAACTTGCAATACTAAACTTGCATCTACAAGAATTTAGGATGAGTAAGTTAGTGAGGTGATCAAGTGTGTCAAATTTTATGTAGTAATGTAAGAATTTTTGAGGAACATGAATTTTTTTGAAAGCATCAAGGATAAGAGTGGGAATATGTTTTCATAAATACTCACTTCATTTGTTTTTGAAACTAAGTTTTTGTTTGGACGTCCATTCTAACTAGGGTCTCCTATGGTCAGGATGGCTCTGATACCAACTTGTCAACACCCGGATTTTTAATCCCAGATGCCTGTTATGCCATACAACGCAATCCCATGATTACCATTTTTGTGAGACATAATAGATTGGATATCACAGTACATCATCCATTACAAACCATAATAAGGTCTTACACAAATAAAGGATCTCATGATCCAGTCTTAATACAAACAAGCAGCGGAATAATAAGCGTAGCGGTGGGCTCTATCTTTAGTGTCATAGGCAATGCTGACGATGGGAGATGATCCTAGTTGTCGTAGCCAGCCTGTGGTCCTTCTTCCGGATAGTCCTCCTCATAGTCTGGCCACAGGAATAGCCAGGGACAAAGCCATGAGTACTCTTTATGTACTCGCAAACTATCACTAACAAGGTAGTTCTAGTAGGAAATGCTAAGCTCTAAGTTTATTTGCAAAAGCTAGATTTATCTTAAGGTGAGTGAAGAAGTAAAGAAAGCTAATTTAATGTTCTAAATCACTTAAGTGGGAACCTAGTTTTCATATTCACAACCCTGTTGTGGTCAAGTCAAAGTAACAAATCATTTCACAAGTCATTTTGGAAACATCTGACGACGGAACAGTATGGCCACTCCAACTGTCCATGACCGCAGACATGGCTATTCGAATAGTTTGACACTCTGCAGAGGTGGTACACTTTCACCACAAAATTTGATACATCCGTCAGGGATAACCCTGAATCATCATACTTAGTATGCAGATAATCAATCATCACCTTTCAATTACACACTCTAGTATAGGCACCTCCCCTATGAGCTTGGCCTCCCAGCCATGGCCATCTACCATCCTGGGCACTACATAGGTGGACATCATCAAGAGGTAGCCTCAGCTCAAACCTCTCCCATGAGGGAACCCATACTAATGCATATAAAATTCTGGCTAAGCCTTACCAATTCAGGTATTGTGGTCGTACAATAAATTGGAATGGTATCGCATCCGAACCTAACCATCAGTTTTTATAAAGGGCTAAGGCTCATGCCTCAACAATTTCATCATCATAAACCATTTGTGTTTCTCAACACATGTCAAAACATCTCAATAGAATGACTCATCATTCCAAGGGTTTCATAAGCATTTTCACCAAGTATTCCCATCTAAAGTGATCAAGTTGTGTGCTTAGCACTAGCCACTAAGGTTAAGAGTGCTCACTAATGAGGGGTACTATCCTTCAATCTCATGCCATAGAATGGCATCTAAGTATAACTAGATAAGGCCAAGTTTTATACTCTTTATGCTATCTATACTAAATGTAAAGAACTTTGGTAAAGTAAAAGAAAGTAAAGCTTGCAAGTAAAACTTGGGATGGGCATAAATCAAAATGGTATAACCAAAGCATGCCTAATGCATCTTGCTTAGGTTACCAAGCTTGCAAGTGTTAGCTTGCATTGTTAATGATGGCTTGCCTTGGTTGGTGCAGTGATTGAAATTTTCCTCGTCTTCTTCGGGGTAGAACTCCTCCTCCTCGTAGACTTGGTCGGTACTATCGTCTATAAAGGAATATGGGGTACACAATCACCAAACAATACTTATATATTGCTATATAGCACACTAAGGTTCACACTTGATGATCTAGCATCATCACAATCATCACATGAATTAAAGAACTAGTTTCATTATTTTACTTGAGGAAAGTAATTTCTACTCATTGAAATTAATTAAGATTTAATATTCTCCAAATAAAATATGGGATCATGTGTACACATGTCATCACCACATATTCTAATACATGGGAATGTGATTTAAAGTGTTGGTCACATTTTATAAATTTTAAGTTTATTATTTAATAGATTTAAAGTGACTAGAAATGCCCTAATAGCATTCTTTTGGTACTAGTCCAATGTTACTGCATGCAAACCTAAATATTTTTATATATTCAGATAGATATCACCAGATGTGATTTTTGATAGTTGGAATCAACTAAAAAGCTATTATGGTTGATTTTTGAAAAATGTTTGAATGTAGAAAAGTCTTTGTCTTGTTTAAATCCAACGGGCTTGGATAGATATTTTAATTATATTTCTAATAAAATTTGAATCATGCATTTTGGTTAAGTGAAAATCTCTGAATTGATTTTTGAATAAGTGGATAGAATCTAGTTTTAACTAAATTAGAAAAATATTATTTGAATCGTTGGGCTAGCGCGGGAAAAGAAATGGGCCAGCCCAGCTGCACTGCGCGGGCGCAGCGGGCTGCTGACAGGAGGTCCCATGCATCAGTGGCTCTATCTAAGCGAACCGGTATGTTTCAATCCTAGCCTTACGATTAGAACGAGATCTACGGTCGTGGTTCATCGTCTCCGGTGAACAGCTCCGGCGGGAGAGAACCCTAACGCGACACGGTGGGGGTATGTGGGGGCTCACTAGGGATCCAGCTAGACGTGGCGATGGGGGCGATCGAGCTGGTAGACGACGGCGGTTCGAGGCATGGTCACAGCAGCTCCTGGGGTGGCTCCCATCGACGTCTCCTCTTCTCCTCTACATCGGCTAACTCCGGCAAAATTCCGGTGGACGGAGGCTCGCCTTGCTCCAGGGATAGTGTGGGAGGGTCAGTGGTGAGTGAGATGGTGTGCAGAATGAGGCTATGGAGGGGCTCCTTTTATAGCTCGATGAAGGGACCGAGCAGCATGGGCGCGGCTTGTCGGTGGCGATGCTACAGGCAACTAGCGGTGCGGCTAGAGGTAGGAGACGGTGCGCGGTCTCCTGGCGGTCCTCTCTTGCTTAAAGGCGGGGCATGGGGTGGTTGCATTCGGTCGGGAGAGGGCGGTGCTCTGCGCGGCACAAGCGGTGTTCGATGCAGCACATGGTGACTATAGGTCAAGCGGCGGCGAACGGGGATGTCTGGGTGGCTGCTGGGGTCATGGCGGAGCAGTGTGCGCGGGGTGAGATCGAGGCACGGAGTGTGCATGTTGGTCAGGCGCGGCGCTCTGGCACGTGCTCGGCATGGCGCAGACGCTCTGGGCGCGGCGTCGCTTGGGTGGTCCAGGGCCTGGCTGCGGTCGAGGGATGGACAGGAAGAGGCAGTAGACTGCGGCGATCCTCCTAGGCATCCTGGATAGGCGTGGGGTGGTCTGCTGCGGCTTGGACGTGGTCGACCGGCGGTGACCAATTTTGGGCGGCGCTCTACTGGTGCAGTGGCGAAGGGGGATGGCTATCTATGGCTTGGTTAGACTTAGAGGGAACAGAGGAGTGAAGAGGGGACAGAGGGGTGGACGATTACTGTGCAATACAGTGGAGTTTGGCAGGTGGTTAATTTGTGTAGCTAAGGTGTTTGTTAAAATGGCCGAAAGAAATTTACATTTGAACTTTTGTCTCAAAATTTTTGAGTGGTCTTGCATTAAGCTTGAGAGACTAGGTTTGCTTGGGATTGCCAAGGTGAATTCATTTATTGTGTTTTTGAAAAAGTGTGATCTTAACACATACACTTGATTCAATTTTCAAATGTCCATGAAATAGATTTGAAAGATGTTTTTGTAAGTTTGTAAAGTGGGCCTTGGTACATCTTTACTTGGTCTAGCAAGGGGTGAAAAGAACTAGAATAGTTTCTGTTAGGAAATGTCTTCTAGGAACACCTAAGGTGACCTAGTGGTTTAAAATGGTGAAAATGACCATTTGGTTTATTTAATCATTTTTGATTTCTTTTTCTTTGGATTTTGTTTGTAAATGGTCTAGATTATGTGGCATTCACCTTTAAACCATTTCACAACATTTAGAACAATCAAGCATGGCATTTTCAAACAATTCTACACTAATGCAACCCACACATGCATTCATGAACCATTTTAATAATAAAAGTTTTTATTAACCCTAAATTGGGTGATTAGGCACTTGATAACCTTGATTAAAGTTTTGGGATGTTACATTCTGGTGTTGCAAGGATAGGAGCGGACGGGAGTACTGCTTTCAGGTCTTGTAGTGCAGCTTCAGCTTTAGCAGTCCAAATGAATTTTTTGGTCTTTTTCAGGAGCTTGTAAAGTGGTGCGGCTCTTTCTCCGAGCCAGATGACAAACCGACTGACTGCAGAATGCAACCAGTTAGCCTTTGTACGTCCTTCAGCCGTGTTGGCCAGGAAATGTTGAGTATAGCCTTAATGTTGTCGCGGTTCACCTCTATGCCCCTCTGAGATACGATGAAGCCTAACAATTTTCTGGCTGGGATTTCAAAGAGGCACTTCTTCGGATTAAGAATTATGTTGTATTTGTGGAGATTGGAAAACGTTTCCTCCAAGTCGGAAATTAAGGTTTCCTTCTTTTTGTACATCACCGCTATATCATCCACATATGCATTCGATTTGATCGTGGAGGCAATGATGCATAGTGCGCTGGTACATAGCTCCTATGTTCTTGAGCCTAAAGGGCATCGTAATAAAACAAAAGGTTCTGAAGGAGCTTATGAATGAAGTTTTGAATTTGTCTGATTCCTTCATCCATATTTGGTGATAGCCGAAGTATGCGTCGAGAAAGCATAGGAGTTCTGAGCCTGTTGTCGAATCAATCACTTGATCAATTCTAGGCAAAGCGAATGGATCTTTGGGACAAGCCTTATTCGAGGAGGTATAATCAACACACATCCTTAAATCAGTGGTGTCCGTTTTAGGGACCATTACAGGGTTGGCCGACCAATCTGTATGGATGAACTCTTCTATGAATCCGGATAACTCGAGCCGGGCTAGCTCTTTAGCTATTGCTTTTCGCTTTTCATTGCCTAAATGTCGTAAGGACTGTTTGACAGGTTTAGCGTTTGGGTGTACATTTAGAGAGTGCTCGGCAAGTTCCCTAGGTACTCCGGTCATGTCAGATGGCTACCATGCGAAGATATATTGATTGGATTGGAGGAACTTGACGAGCGCACTTTCTTATGCGCGGTCTAAACCTACACCTATCTGGGTCACCTCGGAGGGGTCATCATCATTCAACGGTGTCGTCTTCATCTCTTTTGATGCCTTGAACTCCGGAGTCGGCTTTGTTACCTCCTTCTTCGTCACGGGCATCTCGGATGGGTCGATGGTCTTCTTGATCTCCTGGTACTCCTGGGCATGTAGTACGGCTTTGGTAAAGGCGGCATTTCCGTCTTCACACTCTCGTGCTTTCTTCGGGTATCCCCTAATGGTGATCACGCTGTTGGGACCTGGAATTTTCATCATATTGTAAATGTAACATCTACGAGCCATAAAAGCCCAGTAAGTTGGTCGTCCGAAGATAGCGTGGTATGCGCTCTTGAACGGGACCACTTCAAAAGAAAGTGATTATGTTCGGTAGTTATTTGGAGTTCCAAAGGTGACATCCAAAGTGATCTCTCCCAGAGAATTGGCTTGTCTTCCGGGGACAACTCTGTGAAAGATCATAGAGCTGTGGTTAAGATGAGTCTCCGAGATTCTCATCCGGCGCAGCGTTTCGACATATAGGATATTGATGCTACTGTCGCCGTCCATGAGGGTCTTGGAGAAACAATAGCCGTCAATAAGTGGATTGACAACTAGGGTGTACTTTCCTCGCTTGTGCAATTTGGGCGGATGATCGCTTCGGTCAAAGCTTATTGTGACCTCCGACCAATCCAGAAATTGTGGAACAGCCGGAACATTTGTGTTGAGCTCATGCATGACTGCTTTTTTGACCTTAGTTGGTTGAGATCCAAGGAAGGTGACATAAGTGTCTTCATTGGGAAGGTCTTCTTTCCATCCGACTTGGGATTTGAAGCTTTGGCTTCCTCCATGTCGGAATCTTCCTTGGTCTCTTTTTCTTTCTCGGAATTATTATTTCCTTTTCATCGCTTGGCCTTGTAGCGAGCAGATTCGTCTTTCTTGATGTCGTCATTGAAACGACACTCAGCATTTGTGTGGGACGAGCCCCCATTGGCATCTAAGTGATGCACACAAGGATTGTTGGCAATGTCGGTCCAACAGTAGGTTTTGTCAGGTTGCTGGTCCCCTCTACCTTGGACTCTTGATGTTCCACGACCGCGACGCAGCCGACTCCGCGTCCTGCTCGGCCTCCAGACCCGAAAGTGGCGTTGACAACTGCCGTTTCCGTGGTGGGTTTCTCTTCAGAGGTGTTCTTGCGCTTCTAAGTTGGTTGCTTCGGCTATTTTGCCAACTGTGGTACAGCTAGAACATTCAGTAGTCCTTCTGCATCGTCGTCAGCATCTGCATATTTGCTTGCCATTTCTATCATCTCTCCCAAATCAGTAACTTTGTTGCACTTCAAGCGATGACGTAGTAGACCAATTGGGAGTCCTACAATAAATGCTTCAATTGCAGTTCGATCATTTACTCCTTCACATGAGTTCTTGGTATCGATCCATCATCTGAGGTAATCTCGGAAAGTTTCTCTGGCTTTCTGGGTGCAACGATGTAAGTCTCCTACCGTACAGGACCTCCGATATATGCCTTCGAAATTCCGAAAGAACACGCTTTGCATGTCATACCAATTATGGATGGTATTTTCCGGAAGTTCATTGAGCCACGATCGTGCCATCTTCCTCAGCATAAGCGGGAGATACCTGGCCGTGACCAAGCCGTTTCCGCCTTTGGCGATGCAGCAAGCCTGGAAAAAATTCTGGAGCCAAGTATGTGGCCAAGCCACACCGTCGTAGGGCTGGATGTGTCTTGAGATAGCCAATCCTTCCACGAATTTTGTTTGTCGAATGCGCGGTCTGAAGCATTTTGGACCCACATAGACGTTTTCTAACTCGTAGCGCCGCGCCTCCATGTTAGAGATGATCCGGTGCCTCACATCACTAGGTGACAGAGAGCGTCGGCGTGGTTGTTTGTTGCGGCTGCAGTGCCTTGGAGCTGGACTTTTACTTCTGCCGCCACCTCCTCCGCCACGACGCCCTTGTTCTTCCGTACGTCATTTCCGCCATTGTGGTGAGGTTCAACCGGACGGCTTGTGTGTCTAGGAGGTGGCATATTTTGTCGGTCCTCCTCCTGACATTGCTCTTCTTCATCTTCCCTATGATTGTTCGACTATCGCCGGGGAGGGTGTCTTGGAACATGTGCTGCAACTGCGTCTCGCTCTGCGGCTAGAGCAACGTTACTCCAGTCTCGTGTGGTTATGTGTCATTGCCCTGAAGATCCGGTTCTTGAATAGTTATCCTCCCGACGGTTCGGCTGATATTAGTGTTCCGGGACACGTCGGGGCCTTATATCATGCCAAGCCGGATCCGTGCGACATTGGTCGGATTTGGAGACCAATTTTCCGCTTCCGGTCTTCGCAGTTTGCTGTTGCTCTAGGCCCTTGGTCAGTAGTTTTACCCCTAACCGGATTTGGTCTATGTTTGGAGTGTTCGCCAGGATATCTCGAGCCACGGCTGTGTTTTCCACTAGTGTCCCATACACCAAATCTCCTTTGCTGTCCAGCCGAGGTTCTCTTGTGATGGCATCATCTCCCTCAAAGAGGGTCTTGTGCACTTACAGATTTTTGTTAGCCCGCACGGGGCCGTTCCGGGTCTTCTGGTGCTGCAAGGAATTGAATTTCCCTACAGCCACAGTGCACTTTTTATCCTCGATGAGATTATTAGCTTCATCCACGAGTACTTGGCGATTCGCCTCTAGGGCTTGGGCTTTATCTTCCAACTCTGCAGGTGTTAGATCTGCAGCAGTAGGGATTGGAGAAGTAAGTGCGTCTCCGATGATTTTACGGGCACCAGGGTTAACCACATGTCCATCAACCGGAGTATCTTTCGGCTTGTCTGAGATTAGAGCTCCATCTGAGTCTTCTCCATACTCTTCGGCAATGGCCTCCTCACGCAGAGGGTCCTTCACCGGAGTCTTCTTCTTCTTTGCCCTCTTGGCAATGCCGGTAGTAGAGATGGCTTTGGGTCCATTTCTTGGAGTCAAGCTCTGATCAGTACTTTTGGACATCTGGACATCGGGATTATCTTCGACATCCATGTCATCCTATGCTTTGGCAGAGTTTTCTCCGGATTCTTCATCCATGGCTTCTCCTTCTTCTGCAGCTTTGGATTTGATTTCCTCTTCATACTCTGCGAAGAACTTTCAGAAATCTACCGACGTCATTGAATCATCCGAAGATGCTGGTAAGTTGGTGTTTGTTCCGATTGCCTCTAGCACCGAGTCTTTGTTGTCCCTAGCATGGGCAGAGCCGGATCCAGATCCAACGTATCCGACAAAGTGTGATGCGTGCGTCCTAAGGTAGTTTCGGCTTTCCTCGTGGGCTTCCTCGAAACGCTCAATGGTTTCAAGGATCTCATCCGCACTGGCGTTCTGCAACATCATGCGCCTCAACGTGTACCTCAGGAACGGCTGTCCTACTCTAGCATTGGCAGAGCCAGATCCGGAGCCAATGTTGCTTTGATCCTCTTGAACTTTGATCTCGCTGGGAAGATCGGTCTGGAATTCGACCTCGCTAGGGAGATCAGCTCCAGAATCGACGTTCGCAGGAAGATCGGCTTTAGGCTAGTTGTTCTCCACTATCTCCACATCAGGTGCGGCCTGGGTGGGATTAGGGTTTTCTGGAATCCGGAACTCAGCCGCCTCCGCGGACAAAGTGGATCCAAAAGCTTCTTATGCCTCTATCATCACCGCTGGGTGGGTTGGACAGGTTCTGTGAAACCGAGATAGACATCAATCTCGCCAAAAGACATGATTGTGTAGCTAGTCACGACGTCCCTAGCCGGAATCCAAGTCTCGTCGAGAAGAACGAGAGGGACGTCGCTGGCGTAGGGGACGTGACCGACGGTGATGGTCTCGCTGATTCTTGCAGATTCCGTCCGAAACGTAGATTCGAAGCTCACTTGCCCCATGGTGGGCGCCAACTGTCGTCGGATTGAAGACATGTACGCCGAGAGGAGGTCCTCGAGGCATGTGTAAGAGAGGGGTGTGAGTCGTATGGAGTTCCGGGACGGTGAGCACACAAGTTACCAAGATTCGAATCCGCCGATGGTGGATGGATCCTACTCCTGCTAGCAAATCCAGTAAAATGGCAGAGCCGGAATATGGGTTATAAGGGTTTTTCCTATGCGAGTTGACATTGTAAGTTATTGTGGTCTTGCCCTAAAGGCTTGTCCTAGGACGGCTTATATAGATATCCGGCCTAAGGTTTACAGGAGAGACCTATCCGGCTACGACTAAGAGTTGGTTATAGAGTATAACTTGAACTACAAGTAACTACTAAGGCCTATGTCGGTAAGTCTTATGGGTCTTTCGTAGCTGGACTGGACTCCGTCTCTTCTCCCTGACTGGGCCGCCCTGGAGCGAAGCTCTAACCCGAAGTGGGCCACCCTGGTCAGCAAGGCACAGTGAGAATACCCGAAAAGTATATCCCAACAACTTGAATCTAGGCTATCATAGTTTTTTTGGCCACACTACACGTGCTAAATTAGAACATGGAAAACGATGATAAACAATAATTCTGGACATTTAGCTTTGTACACTTGACTATTTGCCACAAAGATGAAAAAATGGTACATTCAGGGTCATGATTTATTGACTAGACTTTGCTTATGTAGACCATGTTTTTCATGTATTTGCTCGGTATTAGTGTGTGCATAGATACAAAATGTGTTTGTTTTATATCAAGTCGATAGGGCGATAGAATATAATGCTGAAATAATTAGCAGTTTTCACATTAATTTAATCTAAGTATAAATCATGATAGTATAATTTTCAAAATTAACTAACATACATATACTAGAACATGTGTTGTTGTGAATGCATGCCATCTTCATCCATTATGTCTTGACCTGTCAATCAATTATCGAATATCACCTATGATCGAATTGTGTGAGTTGTAACCTGAGCACAAGTGGAACCATGTTTCATACTCTAAAGATATACTGATATCTAGACAAATCTAAGTCATTTAGTTTTGGACAGAGGGAGTACATAATCTATATAGTGTAGGATCAGTATTGCCTTGTTTACAGATATTTTATTTGTACTAGTAAATGTACCCGTGCGATTGCACTGGAAAAGAAAAATATACTACGCGCGTAGTAGTTGTGATAGTATTAGGTAAAGTTGCGACGTGTCGCAAAAAGCAACACATTGAGACCATTGTTCTACGGTCATGCGGATCGTTTGTTGCTTAGTCTGCCCACTACTTTAAGTAAGGCCACTCACCCGTGCGCTACATCATGCATCATCGTTGCCACCTCACTCCACAATATTAATGCCTTTGCTTACCTTCAGGCTAAGAGTAGAGAAAGATTAGATAGACGGATAAATTATACTTCCTCCGTTTTAAAATATAAAATGTTTTAGCTTTATGAAAGAAATGTATCTAAATCTTTTTAAATATGTATATGTTTATGTAGGTTTAAAGTGAACCTACATACTAAAAGGGGTTTAGATACACTCCTTTTACAGAACTAAAAAAATTATATTTTAAAACAAAGGGAGTAGGAATTAAAGTGTGGACACATGGCGTCCGCTCTGACATCCGCTCCTGCACTGGTGATGCGAAGGCCTTCAACTCGATCATGCGAAGGAGGATTACAATCAGTGCCAGACTCAGGAATTTTGTTTAGCCGGGATGAACATTACGAGTAAATTTTTTTCACAAAAAATTGCAACTCTAATAGATAGAAATCATACGGTAAATGATACACAAAATATTTAATTATCATGATCGATGAAATAAAACTACTAAAAACATGAAAAAAACACAAGAACCTACTAACATGGATACTAACATGGATTTTTGTTGCGTGAGACACACATTGGTAGACAAAATAGTACCTCAAAGTCCAAGCTCGTACCTACAACATGTGAATAAAAGGAACATATGAGTGTAAATCTTGGCACAATTGTAAAAGTAGTTGATAAGATTGCATTGTACCATTAAGTTGTAGTAATAGAAGGAGCATGAACTTGTCGAGGTAGATGTCCTTGACGATCCTTCGGGACATGAAAAAGTAACATGATACCCAGATCGGCAATCACATTATCTAGATTAAATTACAACATGAACTTTGTAGAATTTCTTACAACATTAAATGCCCAAATTGAGTTTGCTGTCAACATACACAGGTGAATCGCCACAAGCCCACGAGAAAGAATACCTGCTGCTGCTGATTATTGTCATCGCGTGCCCGTTTGCGGTTGATTTTGTCTGCACCATCTCTTGCCAGTCGCTGGCGCTGGAGCTGTTGCCGCTGCCTCATCTTCCTCTTCCTCTAGCTGTAACGCGATTAGGTAAGTCTCCCCTTCCAGGTTTTCCTTGTCCGCGTCCATGGGCGACATCGCAGCGGCACTGACCAGCAGCGGCGCGCAGGTCCAGTTGGGGCACCGGTCGCCTGGTCGGGGGCGCTAGGGGTTTGGGCAAACTAGGAGACGGGGATTTGGGAATTGGGAACGGTGGCAGGTCTAGGCACTGATCGAACCGAACGAGTGGTTCTTGTATTCCTGATCGCACTAGTTTTTTTTTTAGGGTTACTGACGCCTTTTATTACTCAACAATCAGGGGTACAATATTGGTATCAGGGGGATCTATCAGCCACACATGGCGTCTGTGTTCTAAAGACATAAAAGAACGAGCTAGCATATGAGCATGTGTATTTGAGCATCTCTTCTCGTGGCTGAAGCTGACACTTTCAAAAGCATTCCTCTGTTGATCTATCTCTCTCAGAATAGAGTAATAGCTGTTTTTGCTTGCGTCTCGGATAGAATTTATAACCTCAAGACAATCTATGCCATATGTACTCGCTGGAGATTTAAGTCAGCTGCGAGAGCTAAACCTTCACGGCACGCTACAGCTTCAAGTGTAGCCGGATCAGAAGTACCCGGTACAGCTAGAACAGATGCGCCAGCAAAAATTCCACGCTCATCTCTGCAAATTGTTGCAACCACTCCTTTGTTGCCATGCTTTGAAACCGCAGCATCAACATTAATCTTCATATGATCTCTCAGAGGAGGTATCCAGGTCGACACCGTCATGGAAGAGGTTACTGATGTCTTCGGCAGCCAGGTTGTTTGGATTATATTCAGCTCAGCTAGGTAGTTGGTGATGAAACCAAAAATCGTTAGCGGGCTCCGAAAGATATCTTCGTGGATGGCCTTCCTCCTAGCGCTCTAGATTGCCCATAGAGCAACTACCACCTTCGTCAGTTGTTCATGGGAGAGTGAATCAATGAGAAAGAAAATTCACTCCTTAGCATTAGCACACTGATTGATACTGATATGCTCGTTCAGTTCATCATCAATAAGATCCCATACGCATCTTGCCGTTGTGCAGTCTAGAAGTGAGTGTCTCCAGTCATCGTGCGCAGCAGCACAAAACGGGCACCCTGGGGTTTCGCCATTTGCCGATGATAACGCACTGAACCCGTTGGCAGTGATTGGTGAGCTAGACGCCATAGGAACACTCGAATTTTGCTTGGGACTTTGGTCTTCCACAACTTAGTCCAGTCCTTTTGTTCAGTACCCGATGAAGAGCTAGAAGATCTCCCTTCGAGCCAATCCTCGCGAGTCTTCTTGGTCGTCACCCACAACCTGTACATGGACCGAACAGTAAACAATCCAGACTTCTCAAAGTGCCATGCCCAAACGTCCTCCCGGTTGGCTGTACTTAATGGAATTGACGTAATAAACTCAACATCCATAGGTAGAAGATGTTCATCGAGAAGGTCTGTTCTCCACTTAGCTCTTGTACTATCAATAAGTTCAGAGACCAACATTGGCGGATCATCAGTTTTCGCCGCAGTAGGGCGCAGTCTCGTGCTCCGTGGGATCCAATTCTCGTTCCAGATGGATGTGTTTGCTCCATTACCAATGCGCTTAATTAATCCAAGCTTCAATGCATCTCGGCCTTCTAATATTGCTCACCAAATCTGCGATGGTCTCCCTCCAAGATCAGCTGACATGAAATCTTGATCGCACTAGCTGATCGAACTAGCTAAAAGTCGTACGAACGGGCCCTTGCTATGTCACTGAAGCCCAATATAGCCTAAGCCCAACTTAGTTTCTTCCTCCAATACGATTGCCCTCTTCTTCCTGTTGACAGAAATTTAGAAACAGAGCTAATAGCGCTCCTACCTTCGATGGGGATGAGTCGGGTACCCTGCTCCGCGTCGGGAGACCTGGGGCGACCGCCCCTGCTCGCCCCTATGGTGGGTCCGCCCCTGATTACAATATGTGGAGATGATTGCTCTTGAGCTCAGTGAATTGATTCTTCTTCCCGTGAAAATAAAATATCCCCTCCGTGTCAAATTAGATATCCAAGATTTATCTAGATACATATGAATGTAGCCAAATCTGAGACATATAATATGTTCATGTCCTGCACATCGCCTGAGATACGTGACCTCTCTTGACCACCGAAGCTTGGATGGGTGGGTCAAGGTGGGCTGGGAGACTAGAGGCTCCGGGAGTCCCTGGCCAGGATGGCCAGGACAGCCACGACGACGGCCACGCCCGCAGGCACCATCTTCCTTGCTCGAGGCACTTTCGAGCCCCTCTCCTACAATTCCACTGATTCCCGGGTGAAAACCCACTTCCTTCTTAATGGGCAGCGGCAAAGAGTTGACGTTGTATCCTTCCTGAAGACGCTTCTTTGGGCAAAGGGGCGATGATGTACTTTCCCAAATCCGGCAGGCTAACAGTGGTGATTCCTTTAGCGGAACCCTTCTCTACGCTCTCTAGCGAGGGTACCATACCCTTTGTGTGTTGTTGTCCCTTTGTGTGATGCACCAGATGCTTACGTTAAGACAAGATGAGCTCCCATGACCGGTGGTGGAGTTGTCCCGGCGGTGATCTCGACTTATCTTGGTCATCATACTTGTTCTATACACCATGGCATTAGTGCCTGCGGTTTCCATTTGAGCTCTAGGGGAGCGAATTTGGCTAACGGTTTGGTACCCTTCGAACCAGGGAGACGGATTAGGGGCTCTCTTAAGCAACAGAGAAGGATCATGACATTGCTCCTACCATTTAGTGTAGACGCGGACTGGAATCTCTTCGACCGTGAGTTCCACTCAAAACACTTCTATCACCTTTCATGTGTGTCTGGGTGGAGCAGGACTTTGACGATCAAGTTGTGTGTGTCTTGTGTAATCTTTGTTTTCTTGTGTGTGTTGTTATCTTGTAAGATGATCCCTCATAACCGTGTATCTTTAGTCGTTCTTGGCCATTCTAATTTAAGACGAGCACTTGTTGCCTTCACTTTAAAAAGATTGCTCTGTTTATTTATGAGTTGGAGACTCGTAATGTTTTAGAAAGCAAAGTCCATGAACATTAATTAATCTAAGGGTCTTATTGATCGAGATCTAGGAGGATGGATTGAATGTCACGTGGTTGCTTGCACTTTTTACATTGGTTGTAGTTATCCTAGTCATCAGAAATGGTTTCAAAATGGATCAGTGACATACATGGTATAATTACCTACCAAGCAATAATATGTGTTCAATATACCACCATCAGAACTAGCACCACTATATATATATATATATATATATATATATATATTTCACTAGTATCAAGAATCGCCATGAATCTCCCTTGCTCCTTGTTACTTGTTTGTTATTTTACCCAGCAACATGTAAATATATGCTTGAACTGGGATAAGTACATAGTAAGGTATAGAAGGGAAAAAAGAGCACACAACCACCATTGTAGCACAAAATGGAGGAGAAAGAGCTACCAAAGTACATTAAGTCTGGTCTATGAATAGGAGATATCAGGGACAAGATAAATTGTGCTTCTCAGATCTACGAAGCTACTTCAGATGTTTGTCCAAGGAGGGAAGATAAGTGTAAGAGTATGAGTTTGGAGGAATATGATGAATGTATTATTGATCCTAATGGACGAGTATATATAGGCGTACAGGGAATCATCTTGGAGTACAAGTCAAGTTAGGACTGTACGTAAACAGATTCTAACTCTATCTAAACTATCATAACAATCATATATGCCTAATACTCTAGAACTCCCCAACAGTCGGAGTGGTAGCGTCGTGCACAACTGGAGCGTCGTGGATGGTCAGACTGGAGAGAAACCGAAGTAGAATCTAGTAGGCTGACATCCCCCCCATAGTAGCAGAGGGAGTGTTGTAGACAACGTGTCGCGCGGCGCAAATGCTTGGACTGTAGAGGAAGCTGATAAGGTACTCAAGCGAGGTGGTAGCCCTTTGTGCCAATGTCGAGGTAGCCGAGAGTGTTGGGCGCTACAACCTTGGTCGAGGTAGCCGTGCGAGGGTCGCCGTGGGCGATGTCGTGGTCGGGTGCTGGTGTCGAGGTAGCCGCACATGAAGCCGCAAGCGCATAGTGCGTGAGTAGAATGACAGACACGTGTCGAGGCAGTCGTTGAGGATGTCGATGCCGAAGTCGATGCAGTCCCAACCGTTGGAGACGAGGTGCGGCCATAGTTTTGCCAGAACCAGGCGCACGTCAGGGATGAAGGCATACTTTGGTTGTGCCAGAACCGAATACACAAAGAAAAACGTGTCGGTAACATGGTCGAGGCAGTCGTAGAGGATGGTGTCGATGCCGAAGAAGACGTTGTCGAGGCCAACAAAGATGAGGCGTCGATCCAAAATTTCCAGGCTCGGAGACGCGTCGGGGACGAATGTACGCACCGGTGTTGCCAATACCGGGAACACAAGGGCAGGGATGAAGACGTAGAAGGCGGCGCAACCAACAACGGCCTAGAGTGGCCATGCTAGACGCCTAGATTGGAGCAGCGGCGGTACTCAAAGTTGGCGAGGAAGAACCCGACAGCGTGACAAAGACCATGTGCGGACGGAGATGACTCGCGCTGAGGGAGGTGGCTTAGTGGAGCCAAGTATGTCGATGCACGGGGACGACGATGATGACCACATGCAGGAACGCTACGCCCCCAAGGGGGGCAACATCGCTGCAGGGCACGAGTCGGTACAGCGGCTGTGAGACCACCAGCAACGTACACGCCAAGGAAGACGCGTTGAAAGCCGGTAGCATGGACCAAAGGCGGTGGCGCTATAGCCCGAAGGGGCGACGCAGCAGCAACCCGTAGCTCGATCGATGGTAGGCACGTGCTGAGGGACGTGCTTAGCATAGACATGCGCGGGATCGGTTGATAAGACCGACAGTGCACCGTATGCGCCATGGCATGCATGACGCGTAGATCAGAGTCGATGGCGGTGTTGTCGGTGAAGTCTCGGACAATGACGACGAATAGGATCCGAGGGGGGTGGCCGTGGTAGCCTTCCAAGGAAGGCATAGCAGGCGTCCGCGGTGCGCGGCAGCCTGCCGTGAGGCCGTGACAGCCTGCCGAGGCAGGCGCACAGATGCAGTGTAGATCCTCGATGCCGATGGTCGGAGTAGAGGCGCGGCGATGACGACAACGGTGGGCGACTCAATCCGATCTAAGATCGGTAAACTAAAAAAGAAAACTGATCAAGTGACCGGTGGAGAAAAAACCCGATCTAGAGATCGAAAAAGACTCACCAGAGCAGCCGATCATAGATCGGCGGACAAACCCTGTGACAGATTGGGCGTCCCCCGGCGGAGATCATGGAGATAGATCCCCTTGGGGCGGCACGGTGGAAGCGTGCGGCTATTGTTCGGACCAGTTAGGCTGATACCATGAAAGCGTATGAGTTTGGCGGAATATGATGGATGTATTATTGAGCCTCATGGGCAAGTATATAGGGGGTCATCTTGGAGTACAAGTCATATTAGCATTGCACGTAAATAGATCCTAACTCTATCTAAGTACCGTAACAATTGTATATGCCTAATACTCTAACAATAAATTTTGTAAACCAGGTCCCACCGCTTATGCTTTGCTCTAGGCTGGAATGAATCACAACACTTGGAAAGTTCCCCGTTACCGGAGCCGCAATTCTTCCAGATCTTGTCATGTGTTCCCAACGAAGGGTCATTCTGGTGAGGACTTGCATGTGGTGTAAAAGGAGGCATGAGTATGACACATGTGTTGTGGCGAGTCCTTTTTTGATAAAGGTAATAATGATACCAATTACACCCAACTTTTGCATCAGCGTAATAACAATTTATAATCAAGACATCAAGGACATACACAATCTAAATCATTATAAAAAAGAAAATAAAAATAAAAACCAATCAATTGACGTGGGTAGCGTATCAACCACCATCGTTCACAACACCTTGACCACAACAAAAGTTCCCCTAAAAGAATCATCTTCTTCAAGGAATGACGACTGAGCATCATAGTGGCGAAATCCAACAAAGTCTGAATCATGGTATATCACCCACTATAGGAAGCTTGAGCAATCTCCACGAAATACATTCAACAAGGAAGTTACGCGTAAACAAGACCATTGCAAGGGGGACGTGTAAACACCACCATTGCCAAGTGCAACCACTAGAGGCCAGAGCTTGAGAACCTGGTACTCAAAAGAGCATCACCAAACCGTAGTCACCATGTGTGTGCTTCCCCCATGCCAACCCGACCTGACCATACCTCTTGCTTTGAATCCAGAACAACATATCAGATGCACTGTGCTGATGTGGTTGTCACTATATAAAACATGACCATGCCCGTGAGCATGGTACCAAGAAGCACAAAACGCGGCTTGCCACCGTCGGGACCATCACCAGGTTAAGTCATGGATGCCACAAAATCCCACACAAGGACAATCCAACATCCGTGCGCCATCTCACTGGATCTTGATGGCCACTGGCTAGCACCAAACAACGCTTCATGCTTTTTCAATGAAAAAATAATAATGTGGCAATGCATTCTAGTGCATGGTTTTCATGTCATACATCTATACCATTAATGATTTGATCATGTAGTGCATATAGTAGCGTCTTTCTTTCATTCATACAAATATTTGCATTTATCTCTTGCCAATTAAGCATTTTTTAATGTGATGCTACACTTTAGAATTTTGGTGGTTATAGATCACATTGGCCATCAGATCCTCATAAATGAACGGTCTACAATCATTTGAGAGCATCTTAAAATTTCCCGCCATGAGTAATAATATAATTATTACAATCAAGATCGGCATATTAGTTTTTTATCTATGTTGGAGCCCAATTGTGCTTTGGAAAACAAGGTGAAAGGGTAATTGCCCCTATGTGTGGTTTTGGTGACTAATGACAATCCCTATAGACTAATGTTTTCCTTGAGTTTTATATGAAGGAATATTCCATAGGTCATGCTTGTAGTCCATGTGTTGGATTCAAGTATGGATGCCATGAAGATAAAAATATACCTTGAGTATTGGCATCAAGATCATCGAGTTGAAGATAACAATATGATATGATCAAGATCTTGAGAGTGTGATCTCAATAGAAGAATTCAAGATATGGCTCTAAGTCAGTGTCATGATAGCCTCATTAGTTAAACTATGGTTGACTAAGATTTAGAGCATGTAATCAAATGAAGAGTTCCTTACGTACCTCAAGATATTGAGATGAAGCATGAGAAGATACTTGGTTGACCAATACAAAGAGTGAAGAGTGATTTCAAGTTGGTGATGTTTACGCGCTTCTATTCTTGTAGACAGTTGTTGGGCCTCCAAGTGCAGAGGTTTGTAGAACAACAACAAGTTTCCCTTAAGTGGATCACCCAAGGTTTATCGAACTCAGGGAGGAAGTGGTCAAAGGTATTTCCTCTCAAGCAATCCTGCAATCAAGATACAAGAAGTCTCTTGTGTCCCCAACACACCCAATACACTTGTCAGGTGTATAGGTGCACTAGTTCGGCGAAGAGATAGTGAAATACAAGTGGTATGGATAAAAGACAACGGTGCTAGAAAATAGCTTGATGGCATGGAAGAGACTAAAGGCAAACTGAAATAAAGATGGAAGCAAGCAAACATGTAACAGATCTAGTAGCAAACGGTGTTTTAATGCTTAGAAACAAGGCCTAGGGATCATACTTTCACTAGTGAACACTCTCATATAAATATATTATCTTCATGATACTACTCTGAACTACTCTCCGGTTGGACACTCTAATCCATGGTAGGGCTATAATAGCACACCTCAAAGTAAGCCTTTCCCATCTAGATAACCCCATACTGTCACCTTGAGCACTAGATGGTTCCAACAAATACCACAATTTCATAGAAACATCCAACTCCAAATATAACTCATAACAAGTATTTGTAATCTCTAGCCTAAGTGCCACCATGGTGTGCAGGCTGTCACTTTCACACACATGGGGAGAGAAGATATCTAATAAAGCACTTGAGTAGCAAGGTAGATCTACTAGATTACAAAGCTCATGATCACAATATGATCATGCATAGAGAGAGAGATGAACACATAGCTACCGGTAGAACCCTTAGCCTCGAGGAAGAACTACTCCCCCATCATCATGGGAATCAGCAACGGTGATGGAGATAGTGGTGGAGATCGATAGAGATGGCTCCGGAGGCACTTCCCCGTCCCGGCAGGGTGCCAGAACAGAGACTTTCTGTCCCCTGAATCTCCCCTTCGGTGGCGGCGGTGCTGCGGAACTTTTCGTGGCTGGAGGCTTGTCGACTTAGGGTTTTCGCATCGGGAGGCATCTTATAGGCGAAGAGGCAAGGTTGGTGGGCGGCCAGGGGGCCCACACCATGCCCTGGCGCGGCCAGGGGACCCGCGCCTAGGGGTAGTGTGGCCACCCTGTGGCCCCTCTCCATCTCGTCTTCTAGCTCCATGAGTCTTCCGGTAAAATATCGACTTTGACTTTTGTCCGGTACAATTCCGAGAATATTCATTTTCTGACTTTCCTAGAACCAAAAACAGTAGAAACAGGCAACTAGCACTATGGCATCTTGTTAATAGGTTAGTCCCAGAAATCATATGAAAAGTACTCCAAAGTTGGAACAAAACATAAGAAAGTAGATAAAGCCAAGCATGGAACATCAAAAATTATAGATACATTTGCAATGTATCAACATCCCCAAGCTTAACTCCTGCTCTTCCTCAAGCAGGTAAGTGATAAAAAGAAAGAATAATTTTTTAGGTGAGATGCACCATCATAAATTTGATCAAAGTATTTGTAAAACATTCAAAGCTGGGATCATAGTACTTCAATCATAACATGAAAGACAAAGTTCTAGCAATAAGACAAAGAAACTATGTTGCAACATGAAAAGGCACAAACAAAAGATTCATGAATAACGATACTTTGCAAGACGTTTGTTTGTTTCACATAAAGAAAACATAGCATAGTAGCATTCAGCTTGTCCCTCATAGAGTAGCAAATGTAAATGCATAGGACACCTTCAAAGTTCATAAGAGTGACTAGATACAAATAGTTTAAAACAAGCAATATCGAGTTATGCATCAATCAAAAAGTCTTGGGAAATGCACATAGAACTAAGAATGGCCACTATGATCTCAAAGTAGGTGCATAAAGGTAGAAGGTGGAGACTCAATATAAAAGTGGAAGAAGAGCCTTTATAGAAGGAAGCAGAGATTCAAGTTTCATAAAGAGATTCCAAAAATTATGGTACTTAATAGCTTTCAGCTCTCATTGCCCCTATCATAAGCATGTTTAAGATGATTAATGTTAAAGTGACACAACTAAGAGGATATGATTGACAAGTTATAAGCCGAAATCTCATGCCCCTTACTTACGAAGACCGAACCTCATGCTACTCAACTTTAGTCACGAGTAAGCTCTTGTCATTGTAAGTACATATGTATCATAAAGAACCGCCAACGGGGTACCCCTTGCACATGATACATGAGCTATCCCATAATCAAAATGACAAGGCAAGCAGACAATGAGCATCTCAGCGATCTTTTTATTTGCTATTTGCATAGGTTTTTATTGAGGATGCTTCATAGAGTGCTCATTATGGTGATGCTGCAAGTTTCCACCATGATTAGGCATGGCTTAGGCTAGCGGCCCAGGCGTTTCTCTAACACACATACAAACTCCATGATCTTACAAGTTCCACTTTTAGTTCACACCGCCGGGATCCATAAGAAAAAGAACATGATAACAACGGGCTACAAAGTACAAGTGCAATATTGAAAACATTCCCCATGATACATGGTTCTGCTAATTTCAACTTATAAAGCGCAAGCATATACGCAACAAAGAAGGACCCAATGGTTCAAGTTTATTAAATGCAATAAAAGTAAAGTGTGCCATCAAGTTTGTGAGAGCTTTAATCACTAATTTTCACATAACAAATTTAATTTGGAAGGTAGATAAAAACATAAATATACTTGGAATAGCAAATGCTAGTAGGTAGGTATGGTGGACTCTTTGTAATAACTTGGTTTAAGGAGTTGGATGCATGAGTGGAACTCATACTTGGTTATAGAGGCTAGCAAAAGATTGGGAGCGGCCAACTAAGAGAGCAATAATGGCCATAATCATGCAGAGCGACAAAATATCATTGATCAAAGCATAAAGTGATATTACAAGTTAAAAACTAAAGTATCATCAAGGCTATGGTGACTTTGGATAGTCATAACATGGTGTGAGCATGTGCCAAGTCAACCCAAATAAAGCATCAAAGGAGAATACCACAATACTATGCTTTAAATATGCTAAAACAACGTGTGATCCTTCCAAGGCACATTAAGCAATCTCAATTGTTTATAACATGTCATGCTATAGAAAATAATACTAAGCATAAAGCCAAAACAATATCAAGCATGGCATGACAAAGCATAGGCCACCGTCAAAAACAAGCTCTCTTTACCACTTAAGCATGAACTTTCCTACTCTTTTCCAATCCAAACCAAACAACCAATGCATGAAAGAGGGGGTCCAACCAATTTATTCAGCAAACTAAGAAAACCAAGCAAACAAAAAACCAAAACAAAAACAAAAAAGAAGACGCTCCAAGAACAACACAACTGTGCATGAAACAATAAAAATGAAGTGTTTGGAAGAAACCTGGAATTTTTATTGATAAAGAAGGGGATGCCTTGAGCATCCCCAAGCTTTGACGCTTGTACTTCTTGGATATTTCTTGGGGTGACACGCATGGCATCCCCAAGCTTGAGCTTTAGTCCATTCTTCATCTCATTACATCACTCTTTCCATACACCTGAAATTTTTCCTTTATACAAAACTTCACACAATCTTTATTAGCAACATTAGTGTACTCAAGATAATAAGTCTTTAGGTTCAGTTTCAACACCAATAAAACTTCCAATAAAACACAAGCTACTGTAGAACTTCCCTAAAAAAGCTCAATTCCCCAAAAGAACTCAAAAAGGAACCAGCAAGAAGCAAATGCAAATAATGGCAGAAATCTATCAAAACAGACCAGCAGGTAAAGACAAATTTTTTCGAAGACCTTCTGTTGCTAAAATCTAAAAGTGTTGAACTAACGGAAGTTAGATAACAACCTGGGGAAGAAGCACAAAAATTCACGCCTCAAAACGATGTACAGAGATTTTACACGAATTTTTATAGTGAAGCACAAAAATCTGTTTCGGGACAGCAACTTTCCCAAGCATTACTTCTCTCTCATTAGAGGTTACTCTTGGCACAAAAAGCAAATAAAAAGGATAAGGAGAGATTATTACAGAGGTAATAACTTCCAAGACTCATCTAAAACTTTTGGGCTATCTCCCAATAAGTACTTTTCTTTAATGCCTTTAAGTTAGGCATGATAGTTTGAGAAGATGCTCACATAGGAAATATGAATTGAAGTAAAAGAGAGCATCAAGAAACAAATTCAAAGCACATTTAAGTCTAACCCACTTCCTATGCATAGGAATATTGTAAAGAAACAAGTCATGAAAGCACAAAGCAACAAGCATAGGAAAGCAAAACAAGTGCAACTTCAAAAATTTCAACATAAAGAGGGGAAACTTAATATTATTGAGATACATAAAACCATGTTTCCCTCTCTCATAATAACTTTCAGTACCAACATGAATAAAATTAACAATATAATTATCACATAAAATATTCTTATCATGAGCCACATGCATAAAATGATTATTACTCTCCACATAAACATAGTCATTCTTATTAATTGTAGTGGGAGCAAAATCAACAAAATAGCTATCATTATTATTCTCATCACCATAATCATCAAATATAGGAGGCATATTGTAATCATAATTAATTTTCTCCTCAATAGTAGGTGGGATGAAAATATCATATTCATCATTGTAATCATCATATATTGGAGGTTTGGTATCATCATAAGCAATACAATAGCTATCTTTCAAAGCTGGGGAACTAAAAAGATCGTTTTCATAAAAACTAGCTTCCCCAAGCTTAGAATTTTCCATAGCATTAGCAATAATGGTGTCCAAAGAATTCATACTAACAACATTGCTATTAGCATGCAAATAAAGTTCCATAGGTTTTTTAATTTTCTCTTCAAACACTTCATGTCCTAACTTAAGATAAATACTATAAAGCTCTCTAATTTTGTTGTTGTTTTCCATTAAACCTAACTAGTGAAAACAAGAAACAAAAAGACAAAATTGCAGAATCTAAAGGAAATAACTTCGAGCACTCACACCGGAGGATGTGAGTACCTTTTACCTTACCTCCCCGGTAACGGTGCCAGAAAATAGCTTGATGTCTACGCACTTCTATTCTTGTAGACAGTTGTTGGGCCTCTAAGTGCAGAGGTTTGTAGAACAACAGCAAGTTTCCCTTAAGTGTATCACCCAAGGTTTATCGAACTCAGGGAGGGAGTGGTCAAAGGTATTCCCTCTCGAGCAATCCTGCAATCAAGATACAAGAAGTCTCTTGTGTCCCCAACACACCCAATACACTTATCAGGTGTATAGGTGCACTAGTTCGGCGAAGAGATAGTGAAATACAAGTGGTATTGATAAAAGACAATGGTGCTAGAAAATAGCTTAATGGCGTGGAAGAGACTAAAGGCAAACTGAAATAAAGATAGAAGCAAGCAAAAAATATAACAGATCTAGTAGCAAACGGTGTTTTAATGCTTAGAAACAAGGCTTAGGGATCATACTTTCACTAGTGAACACTCTCATATAAATATATTATCTTCATGATACTACTCTGAACTACTCTTCGGTTGGACACTCTAATCCATGGTAGGGTTATAACAACACACCTTAAAGTAAGCCTTTCCCATCTAGATAACCCCACACTGTCACCTTGAGCACTAGATGGTTCCAACAAACACCACAATTTCATAGAAACATCCAACTCCAAATATAACTCATAACAAGTATTTGTAATATCTAGCCTAAGTGCCACCATGGTGTGCACGTTGTCACTTTCACACACATGGGCAGAGCAGAGATCTAATAAAGTACTTGAGTAGCAAGGTAGATATACTAGATTACAAAGCTCATGATCACAATATGATCATGCATAGCGAGAGAGATGAACACATAGCTACCGGTAGAACCCTTAGCCTCGAGGAAGAACTACTCCCTCATCATCATGGGAATCAGCAACGGTGACGGAGATGGTGGTGGAGATCGATGGAGATGGCTCCGGGGGCACTTCCACGTCCCGACAGGGTGCCGAAATAGAGATTTTCTATCCCCCGAATCTCCCTTTCGGTGGTGGCGGTGCTACCGAACTTTTCATGGCTGGAGGCTTATCGACTTAGGGTTTTCACATCGGGAGGCATCTTATAGGCGAAGAGGCAAGGTCGATGGGCGGCCAGGGGGCCCACACCATGCCCTGGCACGGCCAAGGGGGACCCGCGCCTAGGGGTGGTGTGGCCACCCTGTGGCCCCTCTCCGTCTCGTCTTCTGGCTCCGTGAGTCTTCCGGTAAAATATCGACTTTGGCTTTTGTCCGGTCCAATTCCGAGAATATTCATTTTCTAACCTTCCTGGAACCAAAAACAGCAAAAAAACAGGCAACTGGCACTGTGGCATCTTGTTAATAGGTTAGTCCCAGAAATCATATGAAAAGTACTCCAAAGTTGGAACAAAACATAAGAAAGTAGATAAAACGAAGCATGGAACATCAAAATTATAGATACATTTGCAATGTATCAGTTGGTCAACACATGAAGCATAAAGAATGTACCACATGGATCATGTGGTATGGTAAGCCTTGTTAATTATGCATCATGAACTAACCCATTGTATATGTGTCTTTGTATTTTCTATATGGGATAGGTATCTTTCCATGGGCATTCTTCAAAACTAAAGATCTCATATATCCCATGAGAGGATGACATCAAGTGGTGATCGTCATCAAGGTTGAGAAGGGGAATTTCAAGATAACCATCTCGAGAAGATCATTTGCTTGAAGCTTTCCATCCATATTGGTGATAATGTATATGTGAAGACGTGTCTTAATGAAGCTATCCCATAGTGGTGTATGGGGGAGCAAATTATGAGTCTAAACGAAGCAACAACAATCAAGTGATGCATTCTGGCTTGAATGGAGCTTGAAGCGTTGTCATGAAGATCAAGCGGGATGCGCAAGGCAAAGGTATTGACCTTGCTATGTTTTCCTTTTACCGGTCTCAAGGTGGTTGTTGGGAGACCGGGTTATAGGATAGATAGCCGCACTATCAAGAGGGACTTCCGGTTGGGTAACTTGATCACATCGTCTTAGGGAGCTCAATCCTTTGCATACTTTGCTTCTTCCTATTTTGTTGCTTCTTAGTGTTTCTTTGTGTGAGTTTCTTGAGCTTATTGCTAGCTCTTCAACAAGCTCAAGTTCATCGAAAACGGAATTCATATGCATCTTCTATTGCGTTTTCGAGTTTAGAGGTTTTACCGGTTCGTTGTTAGGGAGGTTTCATACCTCACCTTATTTGGTTATTTACCTATTTCTCTTTATTGGGTTTTGTACTCTCTAATAGATAGATCTTGTTCTTAGCTTTTCAAAAAGCCCAAGTTTGCTAAAATCTGAGTCCGGACGCAAAAGTTATCGCCATTTTCGTGTGCCTGTTTTCATTCCGGCGGGAATTCCGGCGACGCCGGTTCTAGGGCCGAAATTTCCGGTGGTGACCGACCAGAAATTTCCGGCAAACCGCCAAAAAGCTGTTCTGTTTGCTCTTTCGGTTTTGACCGGAACTTTTCTGGTCGACCGAAATTCCGGTGCCAGTTCCGGCGGCACCGGTTTCCCCGCCGGAACGTGTCCGTCCAGCTCGTTTTGTCTCATACGGTTATCTCCCTTGAAGGAGTATAAAAGGGGGGCTTCTTCCCCAAAGTTCTAGGGTTTTTAGCACGTTTTTTACCACCATTATTGACCCCTTTGAGCTTGCTTCCTCTCCCTTCCCTCCTATAATTCTTGCATCTTTTTGAGGGCTTTTGAAGAGGAGATCTAGATCTACAATCCCCACCAATCATTTCCTCCTCTAAGTGAGGGGAACCCATTGGATCTAGATCTTAGAGTCATTGGTTGACTTCCTCCTTTGTTCTTCCTCTCTAATTCCTCCGTAGCACTTGTTGATTTAGTGTGATTTGAGAGTGAGGGATTTGAACACCCTTGGTGTTCTTGCTTTGTATTCTTGCATAAGTGTTGAGCTCTCCATTATGATTTGTTCGAGTGAGAGACCGTAAGCTTGTTACTCTTGGAGGGTGACCTCCTAGTTGGCTTGGCGGTTGGTGCTCGCGGTGTCCTCTTCGTGGAAGATTGTGAAGAGACCCGGGCTTCTCCTTCGTGGAGCTTGTGAAGTGGTTGTGGAGCTTGCCATCTCCGGAGTGGAGGAAAAGCTAGCCATAAGGAAAGGACCTATTCCTTCGTGGGCTAGACTCGGAGAAGAAGGTGAGCCTTCGTGGCGTTGGGAAATTCTTCGTGGAATTTCACACCTCTCCAACGTGACGTACCTTACTTGTAAGGGAACACGGGAATACATCTTCGTCTTCGCGTGCCTCGGTTATCTCTATACCCGAGCTTACTTTTCTTGTGATAGCCATAGAGCTTGAAGTACTTATATCTTGTGTTATCTTGCTTAGCTTATCTTGTTGTTGGTGCACTTAGTTGAGCCAAGTGTATTTAGGTTTTATGATTGCCTATTCACCCCCCCCCCCCTCTAGGCGACATCTCTATCCTTTCACAAGGCACTTATGAATTTAATCCAAGGGTCTCCGATGAAATATAACTTAAATAACACATGGTTGGTTGCACTTTGATCTCACACATTGCTTGGGTTGTCCTTTTTCACCAGATGCACTTCTAAAACTCATACACATGGTGTAGTGTTACCTACCGAGCAATAACACGAGGGAATACTATCATCAGACCTTGCACCACCAATATATATTTGACAAGTAGTATCTAGAGCCACCACCGTTCTCTCTATTGCGGCTGGTGTTACTGTAGTTAGTTTGCCAACTCATCGAAAGCAACACACAAACATATGCTTATCGAGGAGAAGGAGAGAGAGTAAGGTGTTGGAGGGGAAAGAATAACACCCCAGCATGAACACAACAACAGAAAAAATGAAGGAGAAAGAGGTTGTGAAGTATGGTACTCATCATCTCCTCTAGGAATAGTAGACGTCAGGAAACAAATAACCGCTCATCCACGGATGTAGGCAACAACGACATCCTCGGTTTCACACTAAAAATAGTTTTCAGCTGACGGGTTAATCTTAGGCTCTCTGGGCAGAGTTACCAATTTCGTCAGCTTGGCATGAAGTTCACGTTGGACTTCTATTTGCATGTACTCTTGCCGAGACTCATCGAGATAGGACAGCCGAGACGCAGAGACATCCCAAGGAGCGGTGCGTGGTCATTAACGATTTTCTACGGATCAAAAGCAGTGTCGAGTTGCTTTCAGCGAGTCGTTTTCCATCCTGGATACTTGCACATATAGGCAAGATATGATCGATGGAATACGGGGCGGCGCTGCATGCAATCAGCTGCCTTCACCGCATTTTCCTTCATACCTCATATTTTCTATACTAGTAAGTTGCCACGTGTAATGCACGTCTTCAAAATGTAACACATGTTTTTTAAATGCCAAATTTGAGTGAATTTAATGTTAATTATGTTCATATAGATCTTATTTGTAATTCAAGATGCTAAATTTTTTGCATAGTGTGGATGAATACATCATGGCATGACTCTATGCTGCTGATGCTATGTTGCGCACAACCAGTTTTTTTGAAATCTTGACAAAAACTTCATGAAGTGACTTTTATTTTGCAGTAAAAACATGACCTTAATGTATATAAATATATATCCGCTTTAGGAGAATATCATAGCACAGAAAAAGCAACATAAGCTTCACGGAATTATGTAACATACAGGTTTAAGTATGTGACACAAAAACCTGCATTAAGAAAGGTACAAAATTGAAAGAAGGCTAAATCATTGCACCAAGTTTAGGCGACCATGTTGCTTATTTTCTGAGTAGAGGCACATATACAGCTGAAAATTTCATTGGGACCATGCATACCCCTAGAGTTGCATGTCTAAAACAAAATAAAAAGTTCTCACCAGTCGTCGCACTCAGAAAATGTGGCTTCACCCCAGTGCATATCGAACACATGCATCAACTCGACGACATGATCCACGGAGGCATTCTACAAACACAGGCCATGCACCGCCCAAACAACGCAGCCCCTTTCAGTTTCCTACCTTATGACTGGAAGCAACAAAGAAAGTGAATTGAACATACCATCGGAGCGGCACCTATAGAACCAAGTCACCAGGAAAATCCTATTAGAGCACACCGGTGTCGGGTGAGGACTGGCCATGAATGCAGGACTAGTTAGAGCAGCTCCTAGAACCAAGTCTTCTGGGCATGCAACTCTTCTCGCCGCATCTTCGGTTTGGCCAGGACAGTCATCCTCGCCAGTGGCTGGGGTGCGCATTCATATAAACTGGTTCAATTAGGCTAGGACAATCATCCTCGCCTCCTCGCAATAAACCTACAAGTGAAACCAAAGTTCAACGAAGAATGACAGAACGAAGACGAATTGGCGGTTCTAGGTTTCGGTAGTTGGCTGTGGCGATGTCAGATAATGGGGCTCGATTGGCGTCGCCGCGAGGGATGCGCTCGAGCGATGAGCCGCCTTAACAATCTTCTCTCGCCCGGAGGCGGTCACCTCGCCGGTTCCGTGAGGTGCAAGTGTGTTGCCCTCCATTCTCCCGGTGCGTCGCTGCAGACCGACGACGGCTGAGGGCTGTCCGCTGTGGCCGGGTTGATCGTCCTCACCCGACGCTGCGTTCCTGGATGCTGAGACAAGATTCGTGGAGAAATTAGCGGAACCTTTTGAGTTTTGTTCCGTGATTTGAGGGTGGAATAAGGGGTCATCGAGCGGATACAGGAAGTGAGTCAGCGGGGCACGTTTCTTATCTTATGTGTGGGATGAGTTTTTGACGGTATGAATCGCTAAGTGCACCCGGAAATCTGATTAGGCTAAGCCCAAGCATTGTTAGATTACCTTAAGTGGGTTGGATCATTTGGTTCTAGTCCGTCTGTGTATGGTTTGCGGGGTACATTTAATGTAACTCTTGTTTGCTCCTTTATAAGTAGTAAAGGTAGAGATGTACTAGCTAAATACCTTGCTACGGGATCATAAAAATATGGAGCATCATATTTGAGGACAAAACCATTGGTTCTACAAGGTCCAACACCTGTAGCTCACTTGTTTTGCCTCTAACTTTCTGGACATGGTTTATTGTATGCAATTTTACTTGAGCACTTTGATATAAAAAATGGGTGGTAAACATCCCATATCATCGAGATTGTTAGAGTGTTGTGGTCCGTTTGATGTATACGTGGTTAAAAGGTTGTTGAGTATGCTAGTTAAATTCGCATCCAAACTAATTAGTGCAAAGATTACGGCGACTGAGGGATAAAAAGAGTGCGATGGTATTTTTATATAATTAGACAAAAGTGTGACACAATCATTCACCAACATCAGGACTAATAATATCGTCAAATTGTTTCAACTCAAATTGTTATGCACGTTGTTTCGATTCTTTTCTGCCACGGGATGGACACCGGAGAGGACACTTGGCGCCATCACAACGGACCCCTGCTATCTCGGAAGGCGGGCCCCACCACGGTTCAGGCGAAAGATTTCCTACCGCAGACTTTCTCACAGTTAGCGATTTGACCCTGCGACGCTCTGTGTCGCTGAATAGTAGGGCACCCAGCTAGACGGACCCACGCGTCATTGGGTTTGAGTCGAACGGATTTAGTAGACCTACGTCAAAGAGATGGAAATTTTGTAGTTTAACACTTCCACCTCTAGATCCAAAAGTATTGTCTACTTTCCGTATAAAATCGAGGAAACCCTAGATTAGGGCCATCGTGCTCTCCAATCCCTAGTGTCACCACCTACCACACGTCCTCACCTCCCAGAAACCCTGCGGGCGTGTTTAGTTGCTCGGTGTCGTTTTTGCCCATAGTGTAAATTGCATGCACGGGGACTGCACGGCACGCGGGGATCAGGCTCTGGGCCAAAATCTATTTGGTAGCCCGCATTGATACTATCAAGTAAAATTGGCAACAAAAAGAAAAGCGACTAAGTGTCTGCTTTTAGTCTTTGGAGGCAAAAATTTCCGTGTTTGGTTCCGATATGCCTTGATGATTTCTCGTCTCTAATCACTCCTAATCTTGATCTGACTGAGCGTTCTGCGTAGCCGCTGCCCACCGGAGCCGGTGATGCTCAACAACAAGATCAGCACGACTAAGGTGAGCACGGCAGCGGTGAGCTGCAGCGGCGTGCTCCTTGCCGGCTCGACCGTCGGTGGCGGCTCGGGGAGTGGGGAGTGGGCGGGCGCGCACGGGCTCCACGAACTCCTCTGGCCTCGAGACGCCATGGCGGAGGAGGACATGGCGGCTGGGCCCTGGAGCTTGCCCGATGAGGTGCGCCTCCGGCCTCCCACCTTGGCGGATGTTGGTTCCGTTGGAACTTCATCCGATTGATAAAATTGTCTCAATCTAATCCCCCCAATTCATCACGGGAGCACACAAGGGAACTGCAGCAATTTCAGATATACACCACGAGTTTATCTCCTTGTTCGTTAGCTCTTGTTCATTAACTGATCCTTGTGCCCACGATGATTGACTAATTTCAGCGCGGTGGAGAATCAGCTCGTTAGTCACCTGTTTCCATTAGCTGTCTTCCTTGCTACGTGGGCACAAAAATCACCCAGGTCCTCAGTCCATTGTCCTCAACTCCAAGCCCCGCCATGGCCGCTACTTCCTCCGATCAGCACAGTGGGTGTTGTTGTTAGTGGGTCGGAGCTCGGAGGTGATGTAGGTGGAGGTCGTGCACGCGGGCGCCATGAGCCAACTGCTGTGCAGGGAGGGACTTCAGCTATCAGGGAGCGATTCTAACCTGAAGTTGCAACTGCAGGGACTTCGGAAGCTACGCGTCGCCTCCAACCAAGGACGAGAGGGGCTCCTCCTCCGGAGACGGCGACACGATGGCCACCGAGATGGATAACGTGCAGGCGACGTGGTTGGGGCGGAGGCGCAGCTCGAGCGGCACAGTGTGGCGAAGCGAGGCAGCCGCGCCTCGCCACGGAACTGGACCGCCGAGCCATCCCCTAGCGCCTCGTCGGCGGCAAAGCGAGACAGCCACATGCAGCCACGCCTCGCCACGGAACTGGCCCGTTGAGCCGTCCGCCGGCGCCTCGTCGGCAGTGACAACAGCGACTAGCCAGGAGGAGGGTTGTGGAAGACTCGGTCGCTCCTTGGTCGCTCCCGAGCGACCGGGAGGGGGGGCGGAAAACCTAATCCCCCCGTCTCCCTCCTCCACCCTCCCCCCTCCCGGCCGTCGTCGGCATGCGCCGCCAGGCAAAGCCCGCGCGGTGCCAGCGGTGGCTGGATCTCCTCTCCCCGGCGCGCGGAGGACCGTGCGGAACGGCGTCCTCCCTAGCGGCCGTGAACCTAGGCAGGGGCGGTCGGGATCTAACGCGGTGGCGGCCTGCGGTCCGTGGCAGGGACGGCCCTTGCACCTGGAGGCGGCGGTGGTCTTCGGGCTTGCAGCGGTGGCCGTTCCCCGGCAGTCCTCAGCGGCGGCGGCGTGCTCCGCTGGCTGGGCGGCGGGTGACGCCGGAGCGACGGGGGCGGCCTCCTCTCTCGGCTGCGGCGACGACCCGGGCGGTGCGAGTTCCCGGCGAGCTCAGCCAGAGCTCTGCTGGCAGCCATGGCGATCTAGCAGCGGTGGTGGATCTGGTACCTCTCGGGATGCACGTGTCCGTGGGTGACGACGGCACGGCTGCAGCAGCGCTGTGGCGGAGCTGATGGGGCTGATCGGGCCTCGATCTGGGCCTAGCCGGCGGGCCGGGCCTGATCCGGGCCTGCTCCAGCCCTAACCGGATCTGATGCGGCGTCCGGACGGCACTCACCTCAGGTGATGGAGGGAAGTTCCCCTCCCCCACGCCGTCGTGTGCCTCGAGGCCTGCAAGTCCGTGAGACCTAATTGTCCCCTTCTCCGTTATTGTGATGTACCGCAGTTCGGAGCGGTGGCTAGAGCTTGAGGATGCCCGGGTGGCGGCCCCGGAAGGTGGTTTGCACGGGCGGCTCTTCGGCGAGCGCTGTGACAGTGGTGGTGGCTTCTCCCCTCGGTCATGTGGATGGCGAGGAGAGGGTGGCGGGAGGCTTTGGTGTTGGCAGCGCTTCGGCTTCGGCAGCTCCCAGATCGTGTGCTGGAGGCCTATCTTGGGGACAACGGGCGTGGCGGAAGACAGGGAGCGATACGAAGGTTTTTTCGAGCGAAAGCTCAGTGCTTCGGCACCATCGGCGGCGATGCCTGCGAGTATCGTTACCCTCCTGGGGCGCCGAGGCGGCTACCTCCCTCGCGATAGGGCTCTGGGTGAAAACCCTTGACCGTTGGTCTCGGCGGCGGCGGCGCGGTGTGTTGTTACCCTCTTGGGGGCGTCGTCGTGGAGCCCTGGATCATCCCGATCTCGGCTCCTTGTCTTCGGTGGAAAGTTTAGGTTCTCCGCGGTTGTCTTGTTTATTTTGATCTGCTTTGTAAAAGGGGTCTCCCATCCACCTTGTATCTGTTCGGTCGATGTGGCTTCATTCTATAAAGCGGGGCGAAAGCCTATTTCGAGGACTAGCCAGGAGGACGTGCTCGAAGAGGAGGGGATAAGGACGCGATTAGCGATGGTAATTAAGAAGAGGCGTGCACGCCTAGAGCTAACCACTCGTACCCACGGAGAAAAAGTTGCCCCCTTTTTGCCAGCTTTAAAGTTCATGCACGTGTGTTCCCGTAGAAACGTCCAAAATCGACGTGAGGCCAACTTTGGCCTGCTTTAAAATCCGTGCCATGCAGCAAACTCATGCGGGCCCAATAACCAAACATGCTTATTTCTTCTCGCCAGATGCGAGACACGAAAAACCGACCTACCAAACACGCCCTACACTGTCGCCTACGTACGCGCCTAGCGCCCCGACTACCGCCTCTGCCAATGCCTGGGCTCGCCTGAGCCTCCCTCATCCTGATGCGGTCGTAGGTTCTGGCAGCTCATGGCGGCGACGACCAGCATCCGCCGCCGACATTAGTGAAACCTCGCCTCTTCACTCTTCTGGCAGCATGAAGTGCCCGTGGCCATCTCCTCCTAGAGACTGGTACGTTCTTCGTCTCTCTCTGTCCTCGTCCTTGCTCTCCTCTCTCTCTCAAAAGGTATTCCAGAATGAGGAAATGAACACTAGAGCTCAACAAAGAGGTGGCCAAGTTTCTCCGCGAGCATAAGTAGGAATACCATGACCTCTCCTATGAGATCCTCGACGTCATTATGATGGCTCTAAAAATAGTCATTTTTCCCGCGTTTAAATATTATTTTTAGTCAAGCAATTGACAAGAATCTCTCTAGTCTTGCCACTAATGACTAATTATTGCAAAGATATGTAAATCATTGCTTTAAATTGTGTTGTGCAGGAAATTATGCTTTTTAGTGTGAAATCAGGAGTCATAAATAAAGATTTTGAGGAAGTCCACATGACCAAGTAATTCTGAGGCAATGACCATGCGACAGTAATCGTAACGACCACTGGTACGGGTAGTGTCCGTCCGTACCATCTGCCCATACCATGTGGCGGCGACTTCATCTCATCAAACCCTATAACTTTCGTGAAGACACATATATATTTTGATGTCCCAGCCGTCGTGCGTAGGGCGGCCATTCTTATATTGCATCACACCACCACTAAATGAGATCCACACCATAGTTCATCCCCTCCATCTTCTATCCTCTCCATTAGCTATAGCCATTACGGGCAGACGGTATGTGACACCCCCGGGATTAGGGCTAGACTAATCCTAGACCTTTGTTTGATATAAGCCTAACCCAAATCTCAGAAGCATAAAGAGAAAGAATCGGTAACATTACAGTGATCATACGACACAAAATCTATTACATCATGATCATAACTAAGCAGAGAACCAAAATATTACAAGTAGAGGTCACTGACCACAAACACCAAACAACGAAAGGCAAATTATGCTATTAAGTATAGCAAACTTAACAAATGGCCTAAGAGGCCTGAAGCATAACGATGACGTCCCATTCCATAGATTCCAGGCTGCCGATCGGGAACCCCAAGATATTCATCGATGTCGATGCCGTAACAAACTAATCTTCTATGGTAACACTTATCTGCTGCAAAAGTATCAACAAAGCAAGACTGAGTATAGGGTGTACTCCGCAAGACTTATGACTGGTGAGGTTATTTGCATAAAGCTAAAAAAAATTGTAAAAGAGGTAGGAGAAGCTTGACTAAGTAGAACAATTAAAAAGGGGATAAGAAAACGATATCACTAGCTTTGATCTTCTTTGATATCCACCGAATCCTTTTCAGCTGACCCTACCAACTAGGATCACCCCCTCGATCCCCGAGGAAGCATCCTTAAGCATACCTCACATCTCTTGTCAAGTTTTATGATTAGGTTATTCTTCTTTATGATCTTTGAATCCGTTCCCAAGTCGTCCATAACCGTGGACATGGCTTTTCGAAAAGATTATTACCCTAAAGGGGTGCACAACTTTACCCACACGTACCAACCTCAACTTAATGTTAGATATCGTTAGCCCTCTTCCTTGGAAGGCCAGCAGAGAGCAGTTGGACACTACATTTACCTTGCTTTCGCTGAGACCATGAGTCACGCCCTAAGGAGATGCCGCCGTAATGGGTCTATTCCCGAAGCCGGTTCCTAGAGATGTGCGCAGGGTTCAAGATTACAGAGGTCGTGCCTCTCTTGTTCCCGGCCACGCTTACCTACCTGTATGGATGCACCTCCTTCACCGCCTTCGAGAACAACCAGAATGCATATGTCGAATGGAATGCCTAAACTATGTGACTCATGAAATCTACTAGGCAAGTTAGTTGGTCGAGGGGGTTTCCAGGCCCCCGTGTGGCTGTACACTCGTCTTGGTTCAAGAGGCAAGAACTCAGGTCCTAGTGGTGGAAAGTATGGGACTGCAAAAACCACAACTCACCGTGGCCTCCCATACAAGCCTTAGCATGTTTAACTTACATCTTTGATCATACTACATCATCATGTCCAACTAGGTTCATTTGTAGCTCTGATTCATCAACCGGATGGACCAGCGGTAACAGCTAAGCTTGGCTAAGAACAACGGATATAACAACTTTGGCGAAGCTCATACGCCAAACCCTAGTTATGCTAGGAGTAGTGGATCAGAGAGTATAGGATACAAAGGTAACATGCATCAGATTGTGTTAATCTATCTATCGATAAAAGACTTTAGAATCGTATGCAGATGACAAGGATTGAAATACTTTAAAATTGTAGGATTATATCATGTGTGGGGATATGCTTGCCTTTGCCTGTTGATACCCAATACATAACTTCAGGTTCATCAGCTTGACTTGTTCGTCGATAACCTTCGATGGTGTTGATCTCGGTCTTCAATCTTGTACTTGATCTCGTTGCTCACATCAACTCCGAGGTCTACCGAGAAGAAGCAGAAATATCGGAAAGGAAACCAACAATCAACACATGACATCGATGCAATGCTCAAGTAAGGATGATGATATGACAAGTTAAATTGTATTGAAATGTCACCCTAAAGCATGCTTGGCAATTTAAGCGGGGTCCGAGGGGTACAAACCCTAGAATAGGGGGAACCTCCGAGTCACTTGCGGGAGTTCAATTGTTCTTCTAATTAAACGTGTCATATAAGTTACTTAACAATTCATGATTACGAGTCTATTATGTAGATCTCATTTTTCTGAACATTTTTATATATTATACATATTTTTCTCAGTTAAAATGAATTAGTTATGAATTTCCCAATTTAAATCCATTTTTAAAACAATTAAGTAATTTTGGAATAATTATAAATTATTTTCCATCTGGCCCCGCATTTCATGTTTTTATTAATTTCATAAATTAATTTCCAAAATGAATAAATTCTTGACAGACTGGGCCCACCTGTCATATTAATATTTATAGAAAACAATTTCAGAAATGATTAAAAGAAAAGAAAAGGGAATACTACATCAGCATGATGCATTGCTGACGTCAGCCCAGGAGGAACTCCCAGATCCTCGATCGATCCATCAATCTAGGGGTTGTGGGGTTGGTCTAGCTAGGAAGAGCAGGCAAAGTGGAGGCGAACGGTGGTGGCGCCGCTTGATTTTGGTCGCCCGAGACACGCCAACAAAGAGCTCCTGCGCGACGGCGGATGGTGCTCGGCGCGGGGACAAACAGGGAAGCGAGAGAGGAAGAGGAGGGTACCGGGGAACTCCGTGGATCACCAGAAATGTGGTATGCCTGACGGCGAGGTCCAGAGTGGCTGGAATCAGTGACGTGCACGCCGGCCGGAGCTCGGGAGGGAGCTGTCGATTGCGGCACTTGGGGCTTCCACAGCTTGTGAGCTTGAACGAGGAGAACAAGGAGAAGGTGGCGGTTCGAACGGTAGTCTCACCGAGGCTCGGTGACGTCGGGAACGTCGGGTCGACAGAGCACATGTGGGCTCGAGTTCTAACCAGAAAAGAGATTGGGGGTAAGAGGGGATCTAGGGTTCATCTATGGTGTCTCGCGGTACTTGTAGGCGTGGGGAATGTCAGTAGCGTGCATCGCAGCACTGGCGAGGATCCTGGTGCAGACGGGCGGCGGGGACGGCGACACGATGGAGCTTCCTCCGTCGGGATCGATCGAAGATGATGACGAGAAAGACGATGACGAAGGGGTACGGGCCAAGGTGGGCTGGCTTGGGCCAGTGTTGGGCCACGGAGAAGCTTGCTGAGAGGCTGTTGCTGGCTGCATTGCGCAGCCGAGAGAGGAAGGGGGAAGAGATATGGCGAGCTAGGATGGCCCTAGAATGAGGTCTAGCTCACTTTTTTTAAACAAAACATTTTTCTTTTCTGTTTTCTATTCTTCTCTTTGTATTTTCTTTTCGAATCTGTTTTGAATAGTTTCAAAAATACAAGAGGCTTTGTAAAATATCTGAAAACACTAAGGGACCCTTAGAATAATTTGGGCTCCATAATATTTTGTATTTTCAAAATATCAAAACCATTCTGAATACATTTCAAATAGAGAGGGGAAGTAGTGTTTAGGGTTTTGAGATCCTTTTTATTGCATGCAATTGAAGATGATGCTCATGCTATGCAGAAAACAAACCCTAATTGATATTAATGGAACTAGGGGTGTTACATTTCTATCCCCCTTAACAGAATCTCGTCCTGAGATTCCTAGGTAGGAAGATAGAAGGAAGAGGGTTATACTAGACTTTGATGACCTTCTCAAAGAGGTTGATCCATGCCACCATTATTGAATGAATTAAATGTTTCATTTTCTTTGAGATAGATACACACACTAAAGAGGAGAGGGAGTGACATAGAACAACAAACTGAGTATCTCATGGTCAACTCATGGATAGATGTTTCATAAACATCTCTAGAGCCAACAAGCATGAAACACGCCAAGGTAATAGAGGAAACAAAAGGAGAAGATTTCAAGTTGTTAGATAATTGGTCTTCATAAGGATTGAGACCAGGGAGCTTCAGAAGAGTTTGGGCTTCTAAAAAGGAGAGCATACACCAAAAAGAACACGACCACATACTTCGAGATATGAACCTCTACTAAACAACTTAAGTAGAGTTTCTAGTGATACGGAGATACGGATAACCAAGCTATTGAACTACTTTTGATACAGAAGGACCACTCTTCATTCAAAAGAAGGTCAAGACAGAAGGGTTGTTTTGGTGGAGAGGACTCATAAGAGTCACAAGGAACATGTAACAAAAGGAATTGTTGATTAACAAAATCGTAGTCGCTCTTCGAACATGTTAGAGAGACCAAAGGAAACTCTTTATTCATCCAAGTATATCAAAAACTTTGCCAAATATCATGATATCACTTTACACCACTAAAACAAATATATTAGAAGATTCCCGAGGACACGAGGAAAAAGAAACTTCATTCTCAGACTTCAGCTACTAGGCATAACAAGATGCTTACTGATACGTCCATTTTGCATCACTATTCTATATCATAATTTACTGTTATTCATTGATATATTTCATATTAAGAGATGATACTTATGTAAATTCATCTATTTTTGCATGGTTGATGACTTGCGGAGCATGGACCGCTGCAGTCAGGATTCTGATGGAAAAGGTGTTGTTTGGAGGTGAAATTCGTGAAGATCAGAAAATCCGGGAAAATACATGGAAAATCCTATTTTTCTAGAAGACGAAGATTGCCAGAAGGAGGAGTGGAGATGGGCCACAGGGGGCCCACACCACCCCCTGGCGCGGGGCACCCCAGGCCGTGCCACCAGGTGGTGTGGCCGCCCTGGTCCACCCCTAGCTCTCCCCTCTGGCGTATATTATCCTCCCAAAACCCTAAGACTCAGGGAGCAACCACAGAAAGATTCCCTCGCCTTTGGGGGGCGGAAAACACCGAGAGAGAAAGATCTCTCCAGCAGACAGAATTCTGCCGGGGGAATTCCTTCCTGGAGAGGGTAGACCATCGCCATCAACACCACCATCAAGCTGGACTTAATCGGGATCATCATCATCATCACCACCATCATCTTCACCAGCACCATCATCACCACCTTCATACCGCTGTAACAATTAGGTTGGATCTTTCATAGTTCTTAGGGGAAACTTTCCCAGTGTTGATTACTCTTTGTAGTTGATGCTATTGAGTGAAACCATTGAATTATTGTTATGTTCAGATTGTTGCACATCATTATTTCATCTCTGATCATGATCCATATGATGTCTTGTGAGTAGTTCGTCTTGTTCTTGAGGACATGGGAGAAGTCATGTTGTTAGTAGTGGAATTGTGTTAAGAAAGATTCAATGGTTTGTTAATTAAGTTGTGGTGTATTTCTTCTAGTGGTGTCATGTGAACGTCGACTACATGACACTTTACCTATATGGGCCTAGGGGAATGCATTGTGTATTTGGCTACTAATCGTAGGGGTTGCCGGAGTGACAGAAACCTAAACCCCTGTTAGGAAACCTTTGCACTAGGGATGTCAGGGTCTTAGAGTTTAAAGATGTGGTTAGATTTCTATCTTAATTACTTTCTTGTTCTTGCGGATGCTTGCAAGGGGTATAATCACAAGTATGTATTAGTCCTAGGAAGGTCGGTACATTAGCATAGGTTCACCCACACAACACTTAGCAAGCTAAAGAAGATTAATCAACTATTTGAAGCGAAAGCACTTGACGATATTCCCATGTGTCCTCGAGAACGTTTGGTCATCTTAAGTAATACAACCGGCTTGTCCTTTGCTGAAGAAAGGATTGGGCCACTTGCTTCATTTATTCTTATTGTCTTTTATTTACTTGCATTATCAAAAACCCCTAAAAATCCGTTTGCTAAGTATTTGCAGAGAATTCCTGATCCATACCACTAGCCAGCACCTTCTGCTCCTCGTTGGGTTCGACACTCTTACTTATCGAAAATACTGCGATACACCCCCTATACTTGTGGGTCATCACTTACCAATATAAAGGGTCTGGAGGATCGACCGAGTGACATTTAGCAACACAACTTTAAATGTTCTCCTCGATGCTTGAGATACAAATATCAAACATCAAGTAAAGTCAGACTTCGGATACAAAAGAAACCATAGGCACAACTCCTATAACAAATCATAGAAGATGTCTTATGAAGAGTGGTTGTTATTGCTGATTCAAGAGAATGTGACAAGAGGTCTTCCGGCTAATGGTGTCAACCATTACATCAACCTTATCGGGTTTTCAAAGAGACCTACGTCAAAACCTTGATGAACACCAAGCATCGTTGTTTCTTGAGATTCAGCTCTGGTTAGGTGGAATGATACTTCAGACTCAGCATGTACAAATATAAAGGTTGCAACATTTACCACCAAGGTAAAGTTACTAGATTCTCAAGACATGGACTATAGTGTCAAGCTCCAAGAATTGAGCTAGGTTGTGGAACCCGTGCATTAGCAAGTTATCAAAAGATAATTGCTCCTATATGAATTGGGTGCAACGGAACACAAATGCATCCTTTTTGTTGGGAGACATTTAGGAGGATACTAAAGTTTATAGAACTTCTTCTCTTCCAGGAAAAATCTGTCAATGGCTTAGCGTGCTTAGAGGATGTTCTCGAGATGTGAAGGTATCAAACTACCATCAAGAATACTTCACACATGCTTGATTGACTTGAAATGATTCCCAAGGAGATAAAAATAAACCTACTCGAATCCACAGCGACATCTTTCAACTATTGCACGTGAATCGGAGATGGTCACTTCTAACATCCAGAACACATGCTTCGAGATAACACGGAGACGGTTCTCAAAAGTTTCCAAGATTAATGCCAATTGTTCCATATGAATCATGTTTAGCTTGGGGAGGATAAGGATGTCATCGATGGGCTCAACAACAAACTTATCATGACACTCCAAGAAGATAGACTCACATGTGCTATGAACAAAACAACAATATTGGTCAGACCAAAGGACATGAAGATGTACCTAGGTGAAACATCACGAATAGATACACCATCAGGATAATCCTTAGGACTGAGTTTGATTTGATGATTTCCCAAATCAAATCAAAGGCGGGGATGATAACATTTCCACGAAGGAAACATTATCTTTCTTCATCGCGAACAAAACTAGAGGTCCCTTGAGAGAGGAACTGGGTTGGGTAGAACTTTTGTCTTACAACTCTCCAAGTTGTTGTTTAAGCTCCACCAACTAGTTCAGGGGTATCCAGTACGGATCCTTGGACAAAGGAGTAGTTCAGAGAACTTGCTTGCTCAAGAACTTGACAACACAGTCATGTGGCGACATGGCGATACCTCTAGAGAGACATCTAGAATATCATGAACCACCAATATGTCAATTAGTTTTAGAGGAAACTTGCTTGGTAAGGCAAGAAGACATAGTCTCAAAGCTTCGACACGAGCTTAACTCTTTGACCGGGAAGAGTGCACTAGAGCAGCGGACTTATAGCACAATCAAACTTCGGTTAGTGATAGGTTAACCATCACGCTAAGAATGACACAATTTTCCTAAAATCTCAAAGCAATAATGATTGCTAAGAATTTGGGATGACCACATCATTAGGCACGCGCATCATTCATGAGCGCGACAAGTCGGAAAAGGGTGGGTAAGAATATGTAGGAGCATCACTTCTTTAAGAGGGTCATGAATCTTGACATGACCTCTTAGTATATAAGAGTGTGATACTTTAAGGTAGAACAAATCATAAGCTAATCGATGCTTATCGATCTACGGATTACACTACTTTGACCTGGTCCTAGATATGACGAGGTATAGGAGTTTGTGTCTCCTGACAACCCGAAATGGTTTGTATTGATGGACCACAAGAGTACATTGTATCGGAAGACACCAATGCACATTTACATCTTGGCTACCAACTGGTAGACAATGGTCGAAACAACAAGGCAAAAGGAACATACTCAGGATAGAATCGCGAGATGTGGATGCATAAGTCAACAATCTTCCGAGGACCGATGCGGGAATGGAAGGTTTGGAAGAGTCATGAGTATAAAAGTAAGACTCACGAGGATTACTCTTGTCGTGATCTATTTGGTTCCATCGAGGAACATCTGCCATAACATGTGGTAGGGGAAGTCCTTAATTGTCACAATGCAATCGCGACAAATACCACAAGCTTGAAGGCTATACTAGAAGTTAGCCATCCTGAGGTAATGCGTAAAAATTAACAACAGGGATCAATGAAGTGGATCTTGGGTTAAAGGTCAGCTTCATGTGCAAGATTCACAATACCAAAATCTAGCACAATCAGGGATCTTCGGTTCAAGTTTGTGGGTTAAAACCCGAAGAAAGGAGTAATTACTACTTAGTAGTACATATGATATTACAAGGTAGTAACCACGAGGTAGCTTCCAAGAGAATAAACAACTTATGAAGTACCCAAACAAATGAAAAGGAGGCACACGAGGCGAAAGGTAACTTTGAGGCCTAGAATAGATCACTGTGGAACCATCAACATGATGTTGTGGACCCATAAGATAGAGAGATCATGATGGAAAGGAATCTCCCAGCTGAAGCGGAGCAAAGGGAAACAAAGAACACACGCACACTGACTCTAGAAACTCAACACTAGGTCAACTGGTTGAGAAACGACATGCCTAAAAGGCACCTAAGCTTTGAAAAACAAGACGAGATAGCAAAACTTTTCAAAGTCAACACAAGATAAGATGACCCAGAGTTAGAGCAAAACTGGATAAGGAGGAAAAGAAGCATACTAGAGTTTTCACAATTACTTTTCGTCTTTGAAATAGTTTTCACAAACACTAGACTCAACATTGACCAGTAGAAAGGTTTTCCTACAATCGGTACTGCTCTGATACCAAAACCTGTGACACCCCCGGGATTAGGGCTAAACAAATCCTAGACCTCTGTCTGATATAAGCTAACCTAAATCTCGGAAGCATACAGAGAAAGAATCGGTAACAATACAGTGATCCTACGACACAAAATTTATTATAGCAAGCTCATAACTGAACAGATAACCAAAATATTACAAGCAGAGGTCACTGACCACAAAGACTAAACAACGGAAGGCAAATTATGCTATTAAGTATAGAAAAATTAACAAATGGCCTAAGAGGCTTGAAGCATAACAATGACATCCCATTCCATAGATTCCAGGCTGCCAACCGGGAACCCCAAGCTACTCATAGATGTCGATGTCGTAACAAACTCATCTTCTATGGTAACACTTATCTGCTACAAAAGTTTCAACAAAGCAAGGCTGAGTACAGGGTGTACTCCGCAAGACTTATGGCTGGTGGGGTTACTTTGCATAAAGCTAACTTTCTTTATAAACTAGGTAGGAGAAGCTTGACTTAGTAGAACATTTTAAAAGGGGATAAGAAAGTGATATCACTAGCTTTGATCTTCTTTGATATCCACCAAATCCTTTTCAGCTGAACCTACCAACTAGGATCATCCCCTCGATCCCCGGGGAAGCATCCTTAAGCACACCTCACATCTCTTGTCAAGTTTTATGAGTAGGTTATTCTTCTCTATGATCTTTGAATTTGTTCCCAAGTCGTCCATAACCGTGGACACGGCTTTTCAAAAATATTATTACCCTACAAGGGTGCACAACTTTACCCATATGTACCAACCTCCTCTTAATGCCATATACCATTAGCCCTCTTCCTTGGAAGGCTGGCAGAGAGCGGTTGGACACTACCTTTACCTTGCTTTCGTCGAGACCATGAGTCACACCCTAAGGAGATACCACCGTAACAGGTCAAGTCCTGAAGCCGGTCCCTAGAGATGTGCAGATGGTTCAAGATTACAGAGGTCGTGCCTCTCTTGTTCCCGGCCATGCTTACCTACTTGTATGAATGCACCTCCTTCACTGCCTTCGAGAACAACTAGAATCCATATGTTGAATGGAATGCCTGAACTATATGACTCATGGAATCTACTAGGCAAGTTAGTTGGTCGAGGGGGTTTCTAGGCCCCCGTGTGGCTGTACGCTTGTCTTGGTTCAAGAGGCAAGAACTTAGGTCCTAGTGGTGGCAAGTATGGGACTGCAAAAACCACAACCCACCGTGGCCTCCCATAGAAACCTTAGCATGTTTAACTTACATCTCTGATCATACCACATCATCATGTCCAATAGGTTGATTCGCAGCTCTGATTCATCAACCGGATGGACTAGCGGTAACAACTCCGCTTGGCTAAGCACAACAGATTTAACAGCTCTAGCGAAGCTCATACGCCAAACCCTAGTTATGCTAGCAGTAGTGGATCGGGGGGTATAGACTACAAAGGTAACATGCATCAGATAGGATTAATCTATCTATCGATCGATCCAGGGGTTGTGGGGTTGGTCTAGCTGGGAAGAGCAAGCGGCGTGGAGGCGAATGGTGGTGGCGCCGCTTGACTTTGGTCGCCGGAGACATGCCGGCGACGAGCTCCTATAGCGGCGGCTGACGGTGCTCAGCGCGAGGACAAACCAGGAAGCAAGATAGGAAGAGGAGGGTACTGGGGAACTCAGTGACTCACCAGAAACATGGCAGGCCTGACGGCGAGGTCCGGGGTGGTCGGAATCAATGGTGTGCACCGCGGTCGGAGCTCGGGAGGGAGCTATCAGTTGCGGCACTTGGGGCTTCCCTAGTTTGTGAGCTTGAACAAGGAGAACAATGAGACGGTGGCGGTTGGAACGGTGGTCTCACCGACGCTTGGCGAGGTCGGGAACGCCGGGTCGGCAGAGCACTTGTGGGATCGAGTTCTGACCAGAAAAGAAATTAGGGATAAGAGGGGGGATCTAGGGTTCGTACATGGCTTCTCGGGGTACTCGTAGGCGTGGGGAACATTGGTAGTGCGCATCACAGCGTCGGCGAGGATCCTGGCACAGACGGGCGGCGAGGACGGTGCGACGGAGGAGCTTCCTCCATCGGGATCAAAGACGATGACGAGAAAGGCAATGAAGAAGGGGTACGGGCCAAGGTGGGATGGCTTGGGCCAGTGTTGGGCCGCGGGGAAGTTTGCTGAGAGGCTGCTACTAGCTGCACTACGCGACGGAGAAAGGGAGGGGAAGAGAGTGGGCGAGCTGGGCTGGGCCTGGAATGAGGTCTGGCTCACTTTCTTTAAACAAAACATTTTTCTTTTATGTTTTTTATTCTTCTCTTTGTATTTTCTTTTCAAATCTGTTTTGAATAGTTTCAAAAATACAAGAGACTTTGTAAAATATCTGAAAACACTAAGGGACCCTTAGAACAATTTGGGCTCCATAATATTTTGTATTTTCAAAATATCAAAACCTTTTTGAATACATTTCAAATAGAGATGGGAAGTAGGGTTTAGGGTTTTAATATCCTTTTTATTTCATGCATTTTAAGATGATGCTCATGCTATGCACAAAATAAACACCAATTGATATTAATGGAACTAGGGGTGTTACATGGTATGGGCGGACCCTACTCGTACCACTAGTCATTACGGCTGTTGTTGCCTGGTAATTGCTCCAGAATTACTTGGTCATGTGGAGTTTCTCAAGATCATTTATGATTCCTGATTTTGCATTAAAATCACAATTTCCTGCACAACACAATTCAAAGCAATGGTTTACATATCTTTGCAATAATTAGTCATTAGTGGCAAGGCTAGAGAGATTCTTGTTAATTGCTTGACCAAATACAATGTTTAAACACGGGAGAAGATAGCTATTTTTAGAGCCATCATAATGACATCGAGGATCTCGTAGGAGAGCTCATGGCATTCCTACTTATGCTCGCGGAGAAACTTGGCCACCTCTTGTTGAGCTCTAGTGTTCATTTCCTCATTCTAGAACACCTTTTGACAGAGAGAGAGAGGCGATCAAGAATGAGGACAGAGAGAGACGGTGAACGACGGAGTGTGCGAGAGGTGCTCTTCTTCTCGCACCTTAGTGAGTGGTAAAACAGCCTAGTATATAAGAAGGTGTAACTCTCACTCAACTAGCAATGTGAGACTAAAATTTAGCACCACTAGCACACACATGAGCTTCCACAAATAATGGGCCAAAGAGAATTTGTATTTCTTATGGGCCAAAAGCCCACATGCAAACACCTCAAATTCCAACACGCTCCTCCCTGACCGGCCCGGTGTTGTTGGTTGTGGATGGGAAGTCATCAAATGGGTCTAGAAGACCACACCATTCGAGAGATGAAGAGAAATAAGTAACAATCAATGAAGATCCTTGACGATCCATAGATCCCCAAGGCCAAAAGAAGCCCGCTTCATAGATGCACCAATTGCCAAGATCCGAGCAGAACCAATAGATCCGACAGTAACCCTCACAAGCCCTTCGTTGAATCTGGATCAGAGGCCCACGAGGGAGGAAGTGGCTGGAGAGACCTTATTCAAACATGTCATCGTCGCCTCCACCTCCTGATGTCGCTAGGGAGACAAAACCAAGAAAAACATACCTAAAAAACAAACGATAAAGAGGTCGGGTCCCCACTCCTCTATCCTCCAGCATGACCATCGGATGGAGGGAGTAGGCATCTGGAAAGGCCAGATCTAGGGCGGCGGCAGCTCTCGCGTGGGGGAGGGGTAGAGAGAAAGACAACTAGACTAACTGGCGCGTTTTATGACATTCCTGAGTAAGAATATTTTCCTCAGTACCATTTATTATATATCTAATTATTATTTTTATTAGAAAACTAACTATATATTACTACTCTATAGGTTCACGTGCACATTTTAGGGGGAAATTGGTTGTAAGTTTGGTCATTCGGAATTGAGCGATGATGGCATGATAAATGGCTCATATGGATGTAATTTCTGTCAGGTTATTTGGTTTTAGTTCCATGCATTTATGGGACGAGCGTTACATTTTCAAGTACCCAGGGTGAGTATTCACACCTTGGTCATTTGCATACATTTTACACATGATTTTTCTACAACAAAGTTTTATGATACATATTTTGGATAAGTTTGAACCGAGGAAACGATCTTTGGTACATATTTTTTTGAAGTAGGAAGGGAATGAAGCTTTAAGCAATGTCCCAGCAATGGAACACGCATTATATATTGCATAAACAGGTGGACCTTCAATAAAGAACCATCATCAACGATTAAATAGTGCTTAGTTGTTGTTTTTTAATTAACTTTTTTAGAAATAGAAAAATATATTTTCAATTACTTTCTCAGCTAGTAATAAGATTTTAAAAATATATTTTACTATAGATTATAAGGCGTGCGTTGCACGTGCACGTTTACTAGTTACATGGTAGAGCGCTCAAGATCGTGTAGGTGTGCTAGACAAGTCTATAAGATAAGCGGTAATGAGATATGTACGAAGATGTTGTCGATGAGGAACTTTTTTTAACATGTGTGTCTTAATTTTGGGCATGTGGAATTTCGATCGACCATGCAACTAGAGGCTCATAGAGGCAAATACGCATTCGATCGGATAGTTGTCGGATACAAGTTCCATATATATTGAAGGTATGTGATATTTCGTGCCTATATCTATATCTAGAAAATACCTGGCATCTAAGACCTCAAACAGTAGGCTCACTAACATATAAAATTGCAAATCACCCCATAAAACCTCGTCCTGTCGACAATCTCGAAAAATCACGGTGACGAGGTGTAACATCGGCAATGCCTATGGTTATGGATTTAGGGTTTCGCGGAAAAGAGAACGTCGGGGATTTCGTCAGCTGATCAGACAAACAAGGGAGTCGAAGTCGTATGATTGCTTATGGTCAAATCGATTACAGACCGCTTGAGGCTTTTTTTGGCGTCTCTCTGTTGGCTCCTCCTAGCCTATATAATAGGCTGGGTCCCGAGGCCATATACGGATAGGTTATAAATTATAATTATAATAATAATACAATGTCAGTTTCTAATTCCTCATTTAGCAAGTTGTGCTTTCCGTCAGATGCTTCCTAGGCCTTTTTCTTGGGCTTCGTAGACCATGACCATCATGTAACCAGGGTAACTAATCATAAGAACCCGAATATTCATACCCATGTTGGCAGCCCCCGAGACTCCATCCGAATCGCAGATTCAGATTGAGTCTCAAAGACAATTTTATCATAAACCGGGGTTTTATTTTGTTTAAATCATTGTATGGATTTGGTACAATATGCCTAATGCATCCTACGGATCGGAAATTAGTTAATTGCTATTGGACAAAAACACTGTGAACCTATATCAAATTCAAGTCCTCAGGCTTGAACTTAGAGTTTTCCTAGCATAATTCAGTACTGAATTCTAATTCTATTATTTTGGGTACCCAACGCGTCTGTCGGTTTTTTCATCGTATCATTGATATGGATAATTTACTGGCAGAGCGCATTCATGTGCGGTTACCAGGCCACACAGAATAAATTCTGGGGTCTTACCTTCATGTCATGGACACAGCATTCAAACTTATTTTCACGTCAGGCGCAGTCCGAGATTTTTTAAAATTTTATCGACTGCCTTGTTTAGCTGTTGGAATTGCTGAAGTTGTCATCTTCTTATTTTGTTCGAGTGATGCTTATAAACGCTCCTGATGGGAGAAAACATTTGAGGATACGAAGATGTGATTCTCATAAGTTTATATTGTTTTGACTGTGGCGGAGTTTTTATTTTATCGGGTGTGTTTTTCGATACACAAGGATAATATTGCTTCGGGTCATGCTTCAGCCTTATATGTAGAATGAAGTCTTTCTACCGGGTGCGCGATAGCGCTCCCGATGGGAGTACCCTCGAGACTACAGTCGAATATTTGTATTCGATTGTAGGCTCATGTCTCTAATCATCCGAAGAAAGTTTCAACTCAGGTATTCTTTTTCTAAACCATCATGATGTTTTTATCGGGTACGCGACAGTGCTTCCCATGGGAGTAACCTCTGAGGCTATGTCCGAATGCTTTCATTGGAACATAAGCTCAAGGTTGTGACTTGTTTTGTCTATTTTTCCTGATATTGCGACAACTTATACAAGCATCAATATATTATATTCATGGAGCCCCCTAGTATAGAAATATGAAGAACCAAAGTTGACTTTAGAAGAACTTGTCCTTTAAAGTAAAACTAAAGATGAAGGTACATGTTATGGCATAATTGCATGTCCGTTGGCCTTTATTTAATGTAAATTGCAGAAAAATAACAAAACTATAAGCATAAAAACGTCGCAGTTGCGCAACGTTCCATGGATTGGAGTACTTGACTCCATTTTATTGTTTTAGAGCCGATATGCTCCACCGGGTATTACTTCTGTAACGATGTAAGGCCCTTGCCATGGTGATCCTAGCTTTTGGTGACCATATTGTTTGAGGCGAAGGACCAAATCCCCTACGACAAAAGACCTGGGTCGTAATCGTCCGCTAGGGTAGTTGTGTAAATTCCGCTGATATATGGTTGCTATTTGTAAAGCAAGGTCGCGAGCTTCGTCGAGTGCGTCGAAGTCATCTTACAGTGCTTCTTGAGATGCTTATTCATCATATTCGGCAACTCGAGGAGCTCATGAATTACTTCAACTGGAAGGACAGCTTCCGCGCCATCACTAGTAGGAAAAGGCTTATCCACAGGAGTCATATAAGTGGCGTATGTCGAAAGGATGCCCCACGGGTAGTTATCCGTGGTGCATGGGCAAGGTGGTGCACAACTGATATGGGCATACCCATGGCACACAAACAAATCGGTGCGCCACGCATATGTGGGTCCCAGTCCCGGGGGTCGTCCCCATCCATGGGTGGCATACCCGTGGCGCACGGAATTGTCGTGCGCTACAGATAAGTTAGGTATCAGTGGCGCATGCTTTTTGGGTGTGTGACGGATAGGTGTGGACCCACAATTCGAAAAGTGAGAAAAGTTATCTGTGGCGCACGGAGTTGAGGTGTGCCACTGACCTCAAATACCAGTGGCACACCTAAAAGTGGTGCGCCACAGATAACTTTTCAAAATTCTGCTCCCCCTTGTGGATCGTTTTTTTAGGTTTGCAAAAAATAATAGAAAATGATAAAAACTTCAAAAAATAAAATCCTTTCGGATATAGGTAGGTTATGTGATCTAGTTTGTAGAAAAATTAACAAACATAAATTTCGATATTTTTTGCAAAAAAAGGTCATGGCGCGGTAAAACGGCCATAACTTTTGCATACAACGTCAAAAAATGTATAATATATCAAAACGACGAGCACGAAATTTTCTATCCACTCGCAACTGTCGGAGACCGTTTACCGATTTTTTTAGATTCTCCAAAATTCAAAAAGGAAAAAAGATATGGCAGAAACAAGATATTTTCCTATAGAAAAAAAACGAAGGGAACTTATCTATGGCGCACCCCATAGTGGTGCACCACGGATAACAAAGGCGGGATTTGAAATTCGAATCGCCACCCCGCCCACCTACCCCTTCTCCTTATATTCTCCTCCACCTCCTCCTTTCCCTCCCATTCTCCTCTGAATCCTCTCCTTTTCCACCTCCTCCTCTCTTGTTCCTCCTCCACCTACTCCTTCCCCTCTTCTCTTCCCCTTCTCTTCTCCTTCTCTCCTCCGCCTCTCCTCTTCCGGCCACTTCACTGTCCTCGAAATCCACCTCTCCTCTTCCGACCACCACCGAAGTCGTTCTCGAGTTCCTCTCCGACCACTGCCGATGTCGTCCTCGATCTCCTCTCCGACCACCTCCAACACCCTCCTCGAGCTCCTCTCTGACCATCGCCATGGCCTCCCACACCTCCTCTCCGACCATCGCCAACACCAACAGCGAGGCGACACTAGTGGTGGGCAGATCCAGATCTAGGTTTTTTTTTGAAATTTGAAAATTTTATCAGTGGTGCACCATACCCACATGCGCCAGGGATAAATTTGAGATATCCTGCGTTTTTCAAATTTTGAAATCGATATTAGTGGCGCATGATATACCCATGCGCCACAGAAAGTGGCTTATCCGTGGCGCACGCCTAGGTGCGCCACGGATAAAAAATTATCAGTGGCGCATGGCCTGTCCACCACTGACCTCTTTTTTGGTGCGCGATGGATAAGCCTTTTCCAACTAGTACATGGACCAGAAAGAAGGGTGTTTCTTGTGTTTAATCATTTAGGGTGGTGCGTAGACTCCATAGAACAAAGGGTAACTCATCTATCCAGTATCCTTTCGCTTTTTCTGGTGGTGCCAGCAATCTTTTCTTAATACCACTGGTGACGAGACCGTTGGCCTTTTCCACTTGCCCATTGGTTTGCGGGTGAGCAACTGAGGCGTAACTTACTTTTATACTCATCTTCTTACAGTACTCCTTGAATTCGTTAGTGAAGTTTGTTTAATTATTAGTGATAATACTCTTTGGTACCCTGAATTGGAACACTATTGATTTGATAAAATTCATAGCCGACATTCCATATTGGCTAGTGACAGGCATCGCTTCAATCCACTTTGTAAATTTGTCAACTGCTACTAGCAGAAAGATATATCCTCCTGGCGAAGATTTATGAATTTTACCCACCATATCAAGCCCCCACTAAGTGAATGGCCAAGCAAGAGGTATGGGGTTAAGTTCTACGGCAGGTGCATTGGGTTTTGTTGCGAAATGTTGACATGCTTTGTGATACATTGCAAATGTATCTATAATTTTTTATGTTCCATGCTTGGTTTTATCTACTTTCTTATGTTTTGTCCACACTTTGGAGTATTTATGTATGCTTTCTTGGACTAACCTATTAACAAGAGCCACAGTGCCAGTTGCCTGTTTTCTGCTGTTTTTAGTTCCAGGAAAATCAGAAAATCAATATTCTCGGAATTGGACCGGACAAAAGCCAAAGTCGATATTTTACCGGAAGACTCACATAGCCAGAAGACGAGACGGAGAGGGGCCAGGGGCCAGCCACACCATAGGGTGGCGCGGGTCAACCCTGGCCGCGCCACCAGGTGGTGTCGGCCCCTCCGGCCTCCACCGACCTTGCCTCTTCGCCTATAAGATGCCTCCCGATGCAAAAACCCTAAATCATCAAGCCTCCAGCCACGAAAAGTTCCGCAGCACCACCGCCACCGAAGGGGACATTCGAGGGACAGAAAGTTTCTGTTCCGGCACCCTGCCGAGACGGGGAAGTGCCCCCGAAGCCATCTCTATCGATCTCCACCACCATCTCCATCACCTTTGCTGATTCCCATGATGAGGAGGGAGTAGTTCTTTCTCAAGGCTAAGGGTTCTACCGGTAGCTATGTGTTCATCTCTCTCTCTATGCATGATAATATTGTGATCATGAGCTTGTAATGTATAGATCTATTCTGCTACTCAAGTGCTTTAATGAATCTCTGCTCTCCCCATGTGTGTGAAAGTGACAGCGTGCACACCATGGTGGCACTTAGGCTAGAGATTACAAATACTTGTTATGAGTTATATTTTGAGTTGGATGTCTTTATGAAATTGTGGTGTTTGTTGGACTCATCTAGTACTCAAGGTGACTGTGTGGGGTTATCTAGATGGGAAAGATGAACTTTGAGGTGTGTTGTTATAGCCCTACCAACGATTAGAGTGTCCAACCGGAGAGTAGTTCAGTGTATTATCATAAAGAAGAATATATTTATATGAGAGTGTTCACTAGTGAAAGTATGATCCCTAGGCCTTGTTTCTAAGCATTGAAACACCGTTTGCAATTAGATATGTTACATGTTTGCTTGCTTCCATCTTTATTTCAGTTTTCCTTTAGTCTCTTCCACGCCATCAAGCTATTTTCTATCACCGTTACCACTTATAATTATCTATACCACTTGTATTTCACTATCTCTTCGCCGAACTAGTGCACCTATACACCTAACAAGTGTATTGGGTGTGTTGGGGACACAAGAGACTTCTTGTATCTTGATTGCAGGGTTGCTTGAGATGGAATACCTTTGACCACTTCCTCCCTGAGTTCGATAAACCTTGGGTGATCTACTTAAGGGAAAACTTGCTGCTGTTCTACAAACCTCTGCACTTGGAGGCCCAACAACTATCTATAAGAATAGAAGTGCGTAGACATCACTTTGCATGTTCATATGATATCTTTTGCATCTTGCACTGTTGTGAGCCGGTAGAACCCTACGCGAAAAGCTTTGGCTGCAATTGCTCGGCTACTGGCGTGATGGCCACACACTCCTTCATGTATATCTTTAAGGATGATCTTCCCTTCCTCCGGCGTAATGCATCGTTGTAACACCCCTGAGATGGTTCTTTTATATAATTCTCGTTTAATGACTCTGAAAGCTTTACAACGACATGTATCACATCATCGGGGAGTTCCCCTCTCATCATTTATGCTACATACGGCTGCATCCATGTGGGCTCTATTATCTTGACTTATTTGAGTTCTAGCCCTTCATCAAGGACTTCTTCTGCACTTTCAGGTGTTGGCACAGCCCCTGAATTCTTTGCGACTTGACCTTCTTTTTTGTTTTTGGCACTATGACTTCAGAGACCCTTTTGGCTTTGATAGAGAGTTCTGTTATTTCCTCCCAAAAAACCGGGTGGTACTAGTAAGCATAAGGATCCGATATTTCCCAAATTATTAGCATCTTCATTGCTTGCCCTTCCTATGTGTGAAACTTCACACCCGTCAAATTGAGCTTCTATTATGTTGTATAGATCATGGTAAGCAACCATGGTGTCCCTGATAGCATCGCACTTGTTCATTTCTTGTTATGCCACAAGGTTGGAGTCACCAGATATTTTCAAGCAACTTGCACCGCAAGCTTTAGCCATACGCATGCCGTATAACATGGCTTCATATTCAGCTTTATTATTTAACGCATTTGCAAAACTCATCCGAAGTATGTAGCGCATTTTGTCGCCTTAAGGTGACCCTAATATGACCCCAGCTCCTTCTCCTTTTATCCTTTTGGACCCGTCGAAATACATTGTCCATGCGCTGGAGAGGTCTAGCGGACCCACACACTGTAGTTCTGTCCACTCTCTGATGAAGTCGGGTAAAACTTGAGATTTAATCATTTTGCGCTTCTTGTACGTGATATATCGAGGGGATAGCTCAATGCCCCATAAAGAGACGCGTCCTATAGCTTTTGGACTGTTGAGAATATTGGAGAGAGGTGCTTCATTGACTACTATGATCGAGTGTTCTGAAAAATAGTGGCGTAGTTTGCGTGCTGTCATAAAAACTGTATAAGCTAGCTTCTGATAGTGTGGATACCTTTGTTTGGATGGAGAGAGGACCTCACTTAGGAAATAGACTAGTCTTGGAATACCATGGGTTTCCCCTTATTCGGGTCGCTTGATGACCAAAACTGTACTTACCACCTGATTAATAGCAGCAATATAGAGTAGCAGGGTTTCTTTTTCTCGTGGAGACACGACGACAGGGGATGTCAAAAGTGTTTTCTTGAGGTCCTCGAAAGCATGCTGAGCTTCATCCATCCATTCAAATTTATCTGATTTCTTCATGAGGGCGTAGAATGGTAATGCTTTTTCGCCTAAGCGGGCGATAAAACGGCTGAGTGCCACGACTCGCCCAGCCAATTGCTGCATGCCCCGAAGATTTGTTGGCTTTTTCATCGTGAGGATTGCCTGTATTTTCTCAGGATTGGCCTCTATCCTCTTGCTAATACGAGATATCCGAGGAGTTGCCTCGCAGGGACTCCAAAGGAACACTTCGTCGGGTTGAGCTTGATGTACTATATGTCAAGGTTATCAAATGTTTCTTGAAGATCATCGATAAGAGTTGACCCTTTTTTGTTGTAAATATAACGTCGTCGATATAAACTTGTACATTGTTCCTATTTGGCTTCCTAAGCAATTTTGCATCATCCGCCGATATGTTGCACCCACATTTTTTTTGTCCGAAAGGCATTGTTGTGTAGCAGAATACACCATAGGGTGTGATACATGTTGATTTAGTCTGGTCTTCCTCCTTCATCTGAATCTGGTGGTATCGTGAGTATGCGTCTATAAAGGAAAGACGTTCGCACCCCATAGTCGCATCGATTATTTGATCGATTTGTGGTAGTGGGAAGTGATCCTTTGGACAATGTTTGTTTAGCGCCGTGAAGTCGATGCACATATGTAGCTCCTTTGTGTTTTTCTTCAGGACGCATACTGGATTTGTGACCCACTTTATTAAGTTCCTTGATAAATTTGGCGTCTGTTAGGCGATGGAGTTCTTTTCCAATGCCTTTGTGTTTTGGTTATGCGAAACGACGAAGTGACTGTTTTACTGGCTTGGCGTTACGATCCAGGTTAAGTGCATGCTCAGTGAGTTCCCCGGGATTTTTGGCATATCAACTAGCAGCCATGCAAAAATCTCCCAGTGCTCACGGATGAACTTGATGAGCGCGCTTTCCTATGCGGGACCGAGATTGGAGGCCACAAAGGTTGTATTTTTTGGATCTGTGGGGTGCACTTGGACTTCTCATATATCTTTTGTGGTGTCAAAATCTTGGTCAGGGTTGGCCCTTGACGTTGCTAGGGTCTATGCTTCCGTTGAGACTTTGAGTTGCTTGAATTCTACATCCACCCCGAAGATTCCGAGATTTTATTGAATTCTCGATCACAATTATCGGATCAGGTGAATCTACCTCTCACGGTTATGATTCCTCCTGGCGCTAGCATCTGCATTACCAAATATGAGTAGTGTGGCACAGCCATGAACCGTGCAAAGGCTGGTCATCCCAGAATTGCATGGTACTATGATGGCCAATCCATGACTTCGAACTCAAGCTTTTCGTGCCTGAAATTATCTTTGGATCCAAAAACAACGTCAAGATAAATTTTACCTAAGTGAATTCGTCTTTACTTGCAACAATGCCGTGGAAAGATGTCTCCATTGGTGCCAAATTTGTCAAGGAGAAGTTCATTACCCGTAGGGTTTTGGCGTAGATTAGGTTGATACTGCTTCCTGCATCCATGAAGACCTTGCTCATACCAAATTCGCTGATTTGTGCTTCTACTATTAGAGCTGAGTGTCCTGGCCATGGGACCCGAAGTGGGTGGTCGGCTCTACTGAATGTGATTTCTTGTTCGGGCCAATGGAGATACTCAGGTGTAGGTGGTGGTGTTGTTACCGCCATGTTGACTTGTGTTGTGATTAATTTCTGGATCATGTTTGACGGACGCCCTTTTTGGATCATTGACATTGTACCTTTGGACCTTGGGTATTCATCCTCCGGGTTTCTGATTGATGTGGTTTACGGTTGCCCTGCTATCGGCTATACCTGTAGCGGTGGTGGAGACGCGCCAATTGCCAATGTACCGGGTGTTGTGGTATATCCTCGATTCGCTGCGTCTACTGCTTTTGTGTTACACACCTCCTACATTTTTAAGAAAGTACGACGGTCCTTCATGAGATGGTTTGATCGTATCCTTCCTACGGAGTTGAAGAAACAATGCATACTGCAGGGTCCTTCCAACATTTGTAATTGAGACATGGGGGCTCCCGAATCCTCTGTTGGTACTGTTGTGTTGGTTGGGATCCTCCATTAACATCTCTGTGAACACGATATCCACTGTTATGATCGTCACTTCTTCAGTTATCTTCTCCAGAAAATCCGGCCGCCACATGGCTTGGTCCACTACGTCCGTCGTTGTTGCGTCTGTCCTGGTCTTCTTCGGGTGAGTGTCCTCGCTTGTTATTTACTACGTCTGCACCATCTGCCCTGCGATTTGTCATGTCCATTAATTGTAGAATTGTTTTTGGCTTGACTCGCCCCATCTCCTCTATAAATTCACTTCGTCGAAGACCGTTGTTGAAGGCGTCAATCGCCCTTTCATCGGATATAGCTTCAGCCGAGGTTTTGATGATGATCCACCTCTGGATAAAAGACCGTATTGGTTCACCCGGCTTCTTCTTGCACCCTCGCAGTTGCTCCAAGGATGCAGATCGCTTGAAAGTGGATGTGAAGTTTCAGATGAACTTGTCTTGAAGGTCGCTCCAGCTGCTGATGGATTCTTCGGGTAATTCTTTTAACCATGATCGTGTGGCACCACTTAGGTGTAACTACAGGCTTTGCATTGCGATAGTCTTGGAACCACCCTATAGTTTGACGGTTGCCGGATAATCTGCCAGCCAAGCTTTGGGTTCTTGAAGACCGTCGTATTTTTGACGATCATGGGGGAGTTTGAAATCTTTGGGTACTAGTGTTTTGCGAACCCATTGGGTAAAGTAACTAGCTCCACATAGTTCATGCTCATCCACACTTTCCCCATTGTAAAATCTGCGGCCGCTATGCTCCTCCCTGGATTTGTAAATCCTTCGTTGTGTGATGTTGTTTCTTGTGTTGTCTCGTGGTTCAGCATTTGAGAAGTGCACCCGATGTGGTCACTGTGATCATCGGGTGTGCCCCACATGCCGAGCGATGCTGCGACAGTGTGCGGATCTGTCGGGTTGTTGCGTGACTCCTTGTTCTCCTTGTGTGAGGGATGCTCCCACCATGCCGAGGTTCACGAGGAAGGATCGATGGAGGGCCGCACGAGGATCATCGGATGTTGGTTGAGTTGTGATTAGGTAGGTCTAGGCAGTGACGATTGTGGCCTGCGCTATTTTTATCTCTTATTTGTCCCTCTTGGTCTACCGACATAAATGATAGATCGAGGTTTCGGGCCATCTTGTTTCTTTCTACCTCAGGGATATTTTGTAGCCATGATGTTCCTCTCCTTGGCGGCGCACCTCCCATTATGCTTCCTGATCCTTAGGTAGAGCTAAGCTACGCCCCTCTGAGGCTAGATTCGTCGGCTAACCTTTTTATTTCATCGAGTTGTCTTTGCATCCTAAGCAACTCCCTCTTCTTGTGGTGGAGTTCGCACTGGTATGCCATGAGGTCCTTGCGTGTTGCTTCCTCTATCATGGGAACTGCTCCCGAAACTTCATCTCTTGCTCTTTTCCATGTCTCTGTGGATAATCAAAGAGTTAGATGTTCGCCGTCGCGTGTTCCATATCTTCCTTGTGCATCATGATTGTTGGGTGGGTCTCCTTTGTTTCCGTGGTTTCCTGCATTATCATCCAATAAAATGTTATTGGGATCAAGGATAGGGTTACCGTTGGAGTCTCGAGGTGTCGATGTTTCCCCAAGGAACACTCACACTTGGTGGTGTGTTATATATGAGTTGATGGCGTCATCGTCTTATCCGTGCAAGACACTGTTTGATAGATAAGTGAAATCCCTTAGTTTCTATTCCAGGTAAATCTCTGCCATCCTGATTCTAAATTCTATACTTTCGCTACTTTCTTTTGGTTCAATGCTTACTGGACTTGGGCCACATGGTGGCATTAGTTGGGTATTTGATCCGAAGGAGAGGCCTCTACGTAGATCAGCCAGATCCCCCAGATCTGTGGAGTTTCCAGATTTATCCCCGTCGTTTGCCGGCTAGGGCATAGATTCTCCTGGTGAGCTAATAGAGGATACGGGTATTGTTGTAGGCACTGTTGTTATGACTGATGGGTCCATAGATATCTAGGCCGGTAGGCAAAAAAAATGGGTTCCTCCACCTAGAAGTGGAAACTTCCGATGATGAGATCGGATCCGCTATTGAAGCTGACAGGAAAAAAATCAGGTGTGGGTGGGCGTGGATCCGCCGCTATCATTAGGTTGTTGCTTGATGGAGAGGGGGTACTGAATTCATGATTCCAGCGTCCAGATTCCCCAAAGACGATGCCAATTGATGAGGTGTAACCTCGGCAATGCCCATGGTTATGGACTTAGGGTTTCGTAGAAAAGAGAACGTTGGGGATTTCGTCGGCTGATCAGACAAACAAGAGAGTCGAAGTCGTATGATTGCTTATGGTCAAATCGATTACAGATCGCTTGATGCTTTTTTGGCGCCTCTCAGTTGGCTGGGTCCCGATGCCGTATACGGATAGGTTACAAGTTACAATTATAACACTAATACAATGTCGGTTTATAATTCCTTATTTAGCAAGTTATGCTTTCCATCGGATGCTTCCTAAGCCTTCTTCTTGGGCTTCGTGTGCCATGAGCCATCATGTAGCCAGGGTAACTAATCATAACAATCCAAATATTCATACCCATATCACACGGTTTCCTCAAAACAAATCTCAGAAAATCATGGTACATAAAGTTAATTTTGACCTTTCTCTCATAGAGAATGTACTATTGCAATAATTTGATTGGTTTTTTTAGACCAAGTTGGTTCAAAATATGTGCTACTTGCATGTCAATGGAACCCACATTCAACAAAATGTTTTTGCACTAACCATTCATCTCATACATTCATAATCGGTCGGTTCTGATTCCATACTAGGTGGACATGCGTGCTTCACCGCGCCGCCTACAGTCTATTTGGTAGGGTCTGGTAGTTGTGTTGTACTCACTGCTGGTAACACATTTTGTTTTATTTATGTTACCATAAATTAAATATATTAGCATGTGCGGGGTTGAGTGTTTAATAATCGGTAGACAAATGTGTCATTTACATGTTAGACATGTATAAAAATGAGAGATCTGACCCTAGACACAAGAAGCGGGCCAAGCTCATAAGCAACATAGGAGTATCAGTGTTTCTTCAAGTAAACAAAAATATACATCGAGCAAACTTCAAAAAAAATCGAGCAATAAACCAAGTTAAGTACCATAAGAAACTGGCATATTACATGATCAAGGTAAAAAAGTAATGATGTTGGAACAAGCTAACTTATGAAGATCACACGATAACCTTGTTCGACTGCCTCAAAATCAATACTTGCAACTATTTCAATTGCATAGCTCCAAGGGAAGGAACAACTTTGTATTCAACACTTATACGTGGCTGGATTATTAAATGGTTAGTTTAGTCAATATAGGCAACCAGATAGCATATATACTAATTCAGTTCAGGAGTTATACTTGATATATTCCAAATTATTCATTGGTTCAATGAAATTTAGAAGGGAAGGTGTGTCTGGAAGTTTCCATGAATCTTTACATAAAATCAAGACATATATGTAATCAAGTTTGATAATTTCTGTATATCAAAATGAAAAATAGAAGTTATAACATTTCTATTGGATCCACTTAGTCGATGTAATCCGCTTGTTCATTAATCATAGAGCTTGATCCAAGTCAAGGGCACTGAATTTTTTGTTAACTCGTGTAGAAATTGTAGAACAATGTAGAACATGTATCAATTTACACAAGCATCTCATATATTCTCGATATATGCTAATATATTCAAAAGCAAATTCAGTTGCACAACCTAAGAGGGGGCAAAATCAACTTATTCTGATTTGTTTTAGGAATACATATATGTTAATTGTTGAAGTGACATGAAATTACCAGCTCTATATTGGTCTCCTTATCCATAAAAACACTTGTCTTAATGTCCTTATCAATGAAAAATAGATATCTAAGTAACAAACATTTATTTGAGACCATTTACATGCGTCTGCAATACCGATGATCAGGTATAAACTAAGAAGCAGAGACTACTTTTCATGCTAAGACAACTGTATAGACATACCTGTTCGAGCAACAAAAATTATTTCACAGCAGCCAACAAGCATATAAACTATGAAAAACCATAGCCATATTTTTTTCATGCCAAGGTAATCAAGTATGGAGTAAACATGAGTTATTACTTATTGCAGAAATTAATTAGTCAAAGAAACCATGTAACCAATCTAATAAGTTTCTGCAGTAAAAAGACTAAGCTATCATTATAGTATATGTTAAAACCATCCTAACTTATATTCCTCCATGGTTGCATCATTTCATATAGATTACATTATCATAGTGATCAACTGACTCAAAATATTGAGTAATCATCCTCGGAGATCACATCACAGTGGAGTTCTGCTTACTTATATGATTTACTTGTGGTTCATGGTTAACTCATGAGCTGGAGGATACATGAAAAAAAGTTTAGGCGTAAATTTTCATATAGAACCTGGAGGAAAAACAATCGAGCACCTGATTAAATTACTCCGTCGTGAAACAGAGCAGGTTGAAATTGGTGTTACTAACAACAGACGAATTTTCTCACCCATGTCTTCCAGCAAAAATACTATCAATGTATGTCTTCTAAGAAATTAATAGATACGTAAATAGATATGAAGAAAACGGAGACACGCGAGGGCAAGTACCTAGCGGCAGAGCTTGACCATGGGGGAGGAGCTGCTCGGGAAAGAGGGTCCAGTGGGGGAGGAGGGGCACCGGGGAGGAGTCCCGACCGTCGGTGGGATGCCAAAGGCGAGGAGGAGTAGACGCGAATGTGCCATCTTAACCCCGTAGATTTTATACTTCACCCATGCTAGGGTTTCACGCAAGGGGCCACGCTGGGTCTAAAGGGAAGGATATGATGGGAGCAGAGGTTATCGTTAGTGGATGGGGCAAGGGAGCGGAGGTGAGAGGAAGAGCTCGGGAGTGGCGGGGGCGGCGCACGTTGCTGGGGAGATAGAGGAGGGCCTGGGATGGGAGGGAGCTTGGGGAAGGGGAAGGGATCGAGATATGGGTGGGGTGAGGGTGGGGATGAGAGGGACCAGCTCGTAAGACTTCGGTCAATGCCTAAAACTGCACGGTTGAGATGACTCAAAGTGAAGATCAGACGGCCATAAACGCGCGTGCGGGCGGACGGTGTCAGATTGCTCTCTTTTTCTTAAGCTTAATCATGGTGCTTCCCATGTTTATGATGCTTGGATCAAGAGGAAGTATGTGAGTTCTCTCATGCCATTTGAACCCACCAATTTGAAGAGCCTACAAGGATGACACAGTTACTACCTCATGACTTCTAATGAAATTATGCAAGAGATGTCCGCCTTCAAGATTGCGGCCAAGAATGCTGAAGATGCTCATGCACGGGCAATAGGCATGCAAAAGGGTGTTAATCTTTCCTTGAAGGCAAATGTTGTTTGATCATGAAGAGGAAGAAAGGAACAATGATATAATTGCCATGAGCTGTCCTGAGGAAGTCAAAATCGCTCATGGTGAGTACATGGCATTCTTGCGAGGAACTTTCGGAAAGATCCTGCCAAGGCAAAATATGAGCTTGAACGAAGAAATGGGTCAAGTGGAAGAAAGGAAAATGGTACAAAACTGAGGTCATGTTACAATTCTGGTGTCCGTTTTAATTCTATCATCGAATGTCCTTATCAAAGAGAAGATCATGGTGGTAGACTTGTGCTCAAGGACAAATCAAAGGCTCCACGCAAGAAGCCTTTCCAAAAAACAAGATCACATACAAGAAGTAACCGAATATTTTGTTAGTGGCACATGAGGAGTACTCGTCCGGAAGTGAAGACGAAGAGGGAGAAGACAACTCAAGGGAAGTGGCAGGCATAGCTACCACATCGACCGCTTCACTCTTCGACTATCCAAACAAGAACATCTCCAACAAGGACATCAATTGCTTCATGGAAAGGGCTTCCAAGGTATCACCTTCTACCACTTTTTTTTCTAAGACTACTATGAATGTTTAATTAGATGATCCTACTAGTCTTAAGGTAAAAGGAGAGGTTATTTATTTGGATCATTATATCACTAACTTGCAAGGTGAACGTAAGAAGCATTTCGAGGCCCTCATGGGTCAACTTGCCCATTCCAAAGGCCTTCTTGAAGAAAAAGGTAGGATTGAATGAGAGGATGCTCTTGAAATAACATCCTTGAAAAATGTTCTAGAAGAAGAGGAAGAGCTTCGGGATTACCTTGAGGAGAAGCTTGAATCTATCGAGGAGTCACATGATGACATTGTTTCTAAACTAATAAAAGAACATGACCTTGCTATTGCTAAAGCAAGAAAACTTAAAAAGGAAAAGGTTGAATTTGGGGCTTCTCAAGCTATACTAACCAAGGAACTACAAAAACTTGACATTGCCCACAAGGCTTTGGATAGAAAGCACTCTATTCTCAACAAGTCTCATGATCATCTCTAAACTCGACTAACTAAATTTGATGTCCCTAGCACCTCTACTCCTTTGTGTGATCATGCAGATATCCTTAAGGAAAATGCTAGGTTGAAGGATAAGCTTGCCAAGTCAACTCTTCCCAAAGGTAAGGAAGTGCTTGATGACCTTTTGAGTAAGCAAAAGTCAAACGATGGGAAAGAGGGTCTTGGCTATGTGTCCAAGACAAAGAAGAAGACGAACAAGAAGAAGAAGGCCAAGCCTACTCAAGCAAAGACAAGCACTGTAGGGCAACGCGCAGAGCTAGGCCGAAAACAAAAACTTTTCTGCTCCCGCGAGGTCTCCGGCAAACCACCCCAAGATCCGACTAAGGTCAAAGGAAATAGTTTATACCTCTTGACGTGCAGGTGCAAAAGGTGAGGAAGCGCATCGCGGTGGTGCCGTACATTCCCCTTATCTCGTCCGGCTCTGGTGAAATTCTTGATCCTGGGACCACCTTGTCGCCGGCTCCGTGCTCCTCCTCGCCTCCGACTACGCCACCGTCCAACGTCGCTGTTGAGCACCGCAGGTCTGATGACTCTGCTGTCACACAAACATCCAAGGTGGAACAATAGAAAGAGAGATGTTAGTCTTGGTCTTGCCGTCGCAGGACATGAAGGTGGTTGCCAAGTCTAGCGAAACCCTAGTAAAAAGCACTAGATTTTCTGTCCGCCACCACCCACCTTCCTTTATATAGGCGAGTAGGTGAGGGCACACAACACTTGTGTCTCTCGGTCCTAAACCCTAAGCCTAGTCAAAGTGGGTCCAACCCATTGACATGTGTCCCTATCCGAACAAGTCCAACTTGCCGGCTTGTGATAGTCAGATCAACATCCGCCTAGTACCACTCTCTTAAGTATGTGACCCCGTTGGCTTATGGTAAGCCAGACACAACTCAGTAATCATTCAGTCAGAGTTGTAGCTCAGTGACTTTACGACTAGAGTGGATAGTCAGTAGCGGCCTCTAGCAAGACTTGCCAACTCTCAGTTAAACAAAGGCTACTAAGGACCTGGTTTGTTTGCATACCACACATGTATCAATGTTTCCGCTTGATATAGTTATAGGACAATACGAAACTATCATGAACTATTTTGAGATATGATAATAAACCTATTTATTATTTGCCTCTAGGTCATATCCCTTTCAGTTTGAGTTTAGGAGGGGGAAGCTCCTCATCACCTTTTCTTATGGGTGTCTCAGAAACTCGGTTCATTTTGGGATCAACTATAGAGGCTGAATTAAAATATTCATCAAATTCCATTTTATCTATATCTTCGGGAAGATTGTAATTTTCAACTAAGCTTCTTTATAGCTTATCATTGGGAGTCTCATAAAATAGGGCAGCAAGACTAGTAATATTACCATTTCCTTCTTCATATTCTTCAAACTCCTCAATAGTTGGCCTATGTTGAAATTTAGAAGAATGGAAATTCATCCTATCCTTGCCAAACTTGAGATACACCGTTTACTTCTTGCAATCAAAGTTTGCTCCTGCAGTATTCAAAAAAGTTCTTCCAAAAATAATTGGACAATAAGCATCAGTAGGCATATCAACAAGTGCAAAATCAATAGGATACTTGTAAGGTCCAATACAAATTGCGACATCTCTAATTATTCCCATAGGAATTCTGAGTGTTTTATCTGCTAGCATAATTATCATATCAGTATCCTCTAATTCAGCTGGTTTGAGTTCATCCTGGATTTTTAAATAGATGTTATAAGGGATTACATTAACGGTTTTTCCAATAACGCAGAGGCCATAATAAGAAGATTCACCAAGACTGCAAGGAAGAATAGGTTTACCAATATTTTTAGCTTTTACCTTCCCTTCAACAAATTGAGAAGCTTCTGTGTCTAGCTAGATTACATTGCAATGTGTAAAAACATAGTTAATATATCTTCTTTAGTTGTCTCACCCATCACTTGCATGCCCCCTTGAATATTGTCTTCTATCTTTGCATCTTCTTCTAGCTTCTTGAGAATCATTCTTTCTTCTTGTAGTTGTTCTTCAATTTGTTGGGTTGCAATATGTTTCCTCGTCGTCCTTGGGAAAGGAAGGGGGTCAACATACGGTGCTCTTTTGTTTAATGGCTCTAGAGGGACCACAATTTTGATTTCCCCATCTTCAACTTGCTTAGGTGGTGGAGTATATCCAAGCCATTCTTTAATTGGGGCTTTAATGTGTTCTATAAAAGACTGGAGGCTGCAAAATAATATCATCATGAAGTTGAAGCTCATTAGCAGTTTCCTTAACCTTACTAGATTCCTTGTAAGCATTGAGATAATCATATTCAATTTCTATTCCTCCTTCACCGCCTAAATCAAATCCCCAAGTTTCTCTACTGCGACGAATTCATTCTAGACGTTCCCAATCTTTAATTATAGTTAAGTCCATAAAGGAACCTCCGGAATTTGAGTCAAGTTCATACTTTATTTCTTGATTAAGTCCCACATAGAAAATATGTAAAAAATACCTTTCAGGTAAATCATGATGGGGAAATCTATACTATTAAAAAGATTCACATACGTTTGTCGCACTACAAATTTTTCCGTCTGCTGTTTTTCCAGTTTTGCCCCTCCACCAGAAAAGAAATTACCCACTGGTGCCACCTGCAAGTCAACCGGTTTGTTTTTCTCCCTCTCTCCCCTTACTCCTCCGGGTTGACGGAGCTCCTCCCGAGTTTAGCCCCTCGACCTAATCCCTTCCCAGATCAGGACAGAGTGGAGAGAGAGGCGGCCGTGTCGGGGTATCGCGGGGCGAGGAGCAGACAGACAGCCGGCAATCAGAGAAATTTGGAGGCTGGGGTGGTGGGCGGCCGATCTGACTAGTGTATGTTGTAAACTGGTGGTGCGAGGCAAGCGGGAGCGGCCGAGCTGGCCAACGTCTATCGCCGATAAGAAGAGCAGGGCAAGAGGGGGCCTGGCGGAACGTGGGCAGGTGTGAGAGCATGGTAGGGTTGAATCGACACACAGGCAATGAGTTCCTATCCGATCACCTACAGTTCCTCCCCGACCGGACGGGGATGGACTAAATGCCGGCTAGACTCCTTGGAGGTCGCGGGTGGGAAGAGTAGGGGCGCAGGGACTCGACACCAGCGTCCTCATCATGAGATCCCGATCTCCTTCCATCTTTCCGGTGCTCTCCCATGAGCCAACGCTGCTAGCTATAACTTTTATTTCTTGGCTCGCCCCATCTTCCAGACCACTGCAGATCTCTCCTGCCCAAAATAATTTCAGGACAGCTGCTAGCTATATGACGATGGCAATAATTTCAGGACTTATCCAAGCAGAAGCACAAGTAAAAGAGGAAGGTTAACATTTATTTGAATGGCCTAATTAGTCAAAGATCCGTTGGATCTCTTCCCAATCGGATCAACTTATTTAGCAGCACGCAGTGGTCTGATTATATATTAGATAGACTTTTTCCTATACAAATTATGTAGTTACTTTTGGTAAAAATAGTTGGGGCATATGCCCAAAGAGAGATATTTTTATATAAAATTACCATGCTTGAAGAGGCAAAGATCGAAGGAAAACTCAAAACATTGATCCTTTGTAGAGCAGGTGAATGAGAATGAGGAATCTCGATGCTGAAGTGGGGTTTGGAGGTAACCCCTGAAAGCAAACATTTCAGCCTTGGAGGAGTTTCTCTTGTTGCAATGGAGGCTAAATTTTCACTGTTTCTGAAACTTGTTGGAGTCGGCTTTAAAGCAAGAATAGAGAATGAAGGCATGAGCTATTTCTGAAAATAGGTTACACACGAGGCGCAGTTCACCGCCTCGCCTGCCTACATGTACGCGTCCTTTGATTCAAACCCAACATAACATGCAAGGCTACACTGATATCCACAAGCATATGATACACAATTTTGCCGGAGATGTTCAGGACATGAACTCCAGAAGTGTGGGAAGAGCATATGAAGGTGAAGCCAGGGAAGAACACAAAGAACTAACAGATGGATGAACCTCCACATTTCACTTCTAGCATGTTAAGAAGCCACAACACACTTTCCGATGCATTAGATTTCATTTGGTTTTCTCGTGCTGAAATGCAGAACTTCATAATGATTAATATACAATATTCTTAGTATCTTCGATGGGCCTTGTATTGTATTTTGTTTGAATGTTTTTTGATGGTGACATGTGACTGTGGAGTGGAGGAATACAAAGCATTGTGATCGTGAGGCTAAACAAATGCATGTCCGGAAAACTAAACACAATCGCTTCATAAGATAACAATTTATTTTTCATTGCCCCTAGCATCGCACGGGCATTCTGCTAGTATATTAATAATATATTTATACCTCTTGAAGGCTCTTACCAAACCTTCTCCTAGGCGAGTTTTTAAATTAGTGATTGCCCTCCTTATTTCACCTGTCTTCACTTTGGGAAAGAATCAAAATACAAATTCTCCTTTAAACTTTTCTCAAGTATTAATATTTTCTGCAGGACAAATTCTATACCAAGATAGAGCATTTTTGGTTAGAGATTGGATTAAAAATTAGTTTTAATTCATCATCAGAATAGCCTTTAAATTTAAGTGTCCAACATAACTCAGTAAAATGCATTAGGTGAGCGTATGGATCCTCATCTGAATCATCTCCTGCAAATGTTTTCTTATGAATAATAGCGATGAAATGAGGGTTAACCTCATATTCTTGTTCGCTTCCCTTCACGAATTCCTTAACGAATCCTCTATTAAACTTCCTGAGGTATTTACTTGCATCAAGCTGATTCATTAGCCCGAGTGCAGTCATCATGTTTACATGAAACTAGTAAACAATTTAAGTATAAAAATTAATAGAATTAGCAACTAAGAGTGATGGCTCAAAAAGTGATGAGCTTGTTGGGAACCCCAAGAGGAAGGTATGATGAGACAACAGCAAATTTTCCCTTAGTTATGAAACCAAGGTTCTCGAACCAGTAGGAGCAAGGAAACAACCCCAAGGTGTTGTCTTCCAACTTGGAATCCTGCACAACACAACCATAGAACTTTGCCCCAACTTACAGTGAGGTTGTCAATCTCACCGGTTTTGCTGAAACAAAGGATTAAACGTATTGTGTGGAAGATAGTAATTGCTTGCAGAAAGTAACCAGTAAAATGGTAAATAGTAGATTGTATATTGATGGTAAAATAATGGACCGGGGTCCATAGTTCACTTGTGGTGATTCTCCTTAAGATAGATGACATGTTGGGTGAACAAATTACAGTGGGACAATTGACAAACATCGAGAAAGCATACATGCATATACTAATCATCTTGACTCCTATGAGTTTGACCAAAAAGTGACGAGCTCGTTGGGAACCCCAAGAGGAAGGTATGATGAGCACAACAGCAAATTTTCCCTCAGTGATGAAACCAAGGTTATCGAACTAGTAGGAGCAAGGAAACAACCCCCAAGCTATTTTTTCCAACTTGGAATCCTGCACAATGATACGTTCCAAACCGTCTATAATTTTTGATGTTCCATGCTTGTTTTATATCAACTATCTTATGTTTTGCCTACATTTTGAGATACTTTTATACATTTTCTGGAACTAACCTATTAACAAGATGCCACAGTGCCAGTTGCCTGTTTTCTTCTGTTTTTTGGTTCCAGAAAAGCCAGAAAATGAATATTATTGGAATTGGACGGGACAAAAGCCAAAGTCAATATTTCATCGAGGGGAACACAGAGCCAGAAGACGAGACGGAGAAGGGCCTCGAGGGGGCCACACCCCATGGCCGCGCGGCCTGGCCTGACACGCGCCTGGGGGGTGCAGCCGCCTCGGGCACCCTCTCGGCCTCCCCTTTCGCCTATAAAAAGCCTCCGATGCAGAAACCCTAAATCATTGGGGAGAAATCCACAAAAACCTCCACAGCGCCGCCGCCACCGAAGAGGAGATTCGAGGGATAGAAGTCTCTGTTCCGGCACCCTGCCGGGATAGGGAAGTGCCCCTGAAGCCATCTCCATCGACTCCACCGCCATCTCCATCGCCGTTGCTGACTCCCATGATGAGGAGGGAGTAGTTCTCTCTCGAGGCTAAGGGCTCTACCGGTAGCTATGTGTTCATCTCTCTCTCTATGCGTGATCTTATGAGATCATGAGCTTTGTAATCTATAGATCTATTCTGCTACTCAAGTGCTTTAATGAATCTATGCTTATCCCCACGTGTGTGAAGTTGATAGTGTGCACACCATGTGGCACTTTGGCTAAGGTTACATAAATACTTATCATGAGTATAATTTGAGTTGGATGTCTCTATGAGTTTGTGGTGTTTGTTGGAACCATCTAGCGCTCAAGGTGACAGTGAGGGGTTATCTAGATGGGGAATGCGAACTTTAAGGTGTGATGTTGTAGCACTACATCATCCAACCGGAGAGTAGTTCAGGGTATAATAATGAAGAGAATATATTTATATGAGAGTGTCCACTAGTGAAAGTATGATCCCTATGCCTTGTTTCTAAGCATTGAAACACCATTTACAGTCAGTCCTGTTACATGTTTGCTTGTTTCCACTCTTATTTCATATTGCAATTACCACTTATAATCATCCATATACTTGTATTTCACTATCTCTTCGCCGAACTAGTGCACCTATACACCTGACAAGTGTATTGGGTGTGTTGGGGGCATAAGAGACTACTTGTATCTTGATTGCAGGGTTGCTTGAGAGGGATACCTTTGACCACTTCCTCCCTGAGTTCGATAAACCTTGGGTGATCCACTTAAGGGAAACTTGCTGCTATTCTACAAACCTCTGCACTTGGAGGCCCAACACTGTCTACAAGAATAGAAGCGTGCGTAGACATCAAGCTATTTTCTGGCGCCATTGCCGGTGGAGGTAAGGTAAAACGTACTCACATCCTCTGGCTACTAAGCTATCTTCTAGTATGGTTGCTGGTGTGTGAGTGCTCGAAGTTATTTCCTTTAGATTCTGGAATTATATCCTTTTGTTTCTTGTTTTTATTTTCACTAGCTTAATGGAAAACAACAACAAAATTAGAGAGCTTTTTAGTATTTTTCCTAAGGTAGCACATGAATGGTCTGAAAAGGAAATTAAAAAACCCATGGAACTTTCTTTGCATGCTAATAGCACTGTTATTAGTATGAATTTTATTGACACCTTTGTTACTAATGATATGGAAACGTCTAAGATTGGGGAAGTTATTTTTTATGAAAATGATCGTTTTAGTTCCCCAGCTTTAAAGGAGAATTTGCTCTGATGATACTTTATCTCCCATATGTGGTAATTCTAATGATACTTGTGATATTTATATCCACATATTGAAAGCGACCCTTTTAAAATACCTATCGAAATTGTTAAACGTGTTATGAATAACTATTATTTGGAGATGGAACTGTCCATCCTGATGATCATTTACTCTTTATAGATGAATTATGAGAGTTGTTCAAGTGTGCAGGTATTTCAATGAACCAAGTTAATAGGAAGCTATTCGCTTTCTCACTTAAGGGCAAAGCAAGGGAATGGTATGAGCTACTAGACGATCCTCATCATTTGGAGTGGAAGGAACTTGAATCTCTCTTTTACTCTAAATTTTATCCAACTCGTGAAATTCATAAAGATAGGAATTATATTTATAATTTTCATCCTCATGATGGAGAAAGTATTGCCCAAGCATGGGGGAGATTGAAGTCACTAATGCTCAAATGTCCCATTCATGATCTCCCCAGGAATATTGTTATTAATAATTTTTATGCAAGGATTTCATGACATTACAAGGACTATCTAGATACTTGTTTACAGGGATCCTTCACAAGTAAGGAGGTCAAAGCTAAGTGGGATCTTCTTGAAACAATTCAAAGCAATACCGAAGATTGGGATAACAACAAAGGTAAAGAACCAGGTATAAACTATGAGTATGATTGCATTAAGTCCTTCGCTAAAACTGCTAATTTTCAAGAGCTTAGTGTTAAATATGGTATTGATCCTCAAATTCTTGTTGATTATTTTAGAGCCTTTGCTTCTCATATTAATCCTCCTAAAGAAAAATGGGACATGTATCATGAGCCTTTTAAAGACACTTGCATGAAAAATGAAACTGTTATTAATGATAGCAATAAACATGCTCAAACCTCTGAAAGTACTACTTCTTATAAGCATGTTAATTTTTGTGGAGTACATAGACCATGTGAAAAGAATCAAATTGAAGAAGGATATTGTATCACCCACAGGAATGAAAAAACTAGAACGTGGTATAGGGCTCTAAATGATCTTTGTAAAAAAGTTTGTGCCCTCTATCCTTTTATTTGTGAACTTTGCTTTGAAGTGGGTCATTTCAATTTTCAATGTTCAGGCCATAATAATAGCCCTTCTAATCCAATGAGTACTGCAAGTTTGTATTGTGATGACATGATCACTCCTAATCAGCATGATGAACTTACATTATTTTTGGGGTGTGAAGAATTATCAAGAAAAACTTCTTTGGTAGATATGAGTGCTTTTGATATGAATAGTGTCTTGCATGGTTGTCATCTTTATTGTGTTGATAGTTGGCACACAAATACTTACATACAAAATATTATAAAATTAAAGATGAGATTTTACCAAAATATGATAGGTCTAATATGTGTTTTGATCTTATTAATGAAAAGAAGGAATCCTCCAAAGTTTCTTCTATTGTCTCTAACAATAAATCAGGGTATAAGGAGAAGCTTCCTTTCAAGCTTCTCCCTCCTAAAAAGGAGAAGAAAAAGAAGAGGAGGCGGAGTAAAGGGAGGGAGGAAACGGTATTTTCCCCTAAGCACGTTGCTCCTATTATAGTTTTTGATGAGTATGAACTTGATGATGTTCCTATGCCTATTACCTATAGTAGTGATCATGATTGGGAAAAGAACACTTCTTTTGATATTCAAAATCTCTTTGGTACCACTTCCAGAAATGATGATATTAATAATTGATGTACTATTAGTGATATCCATGTTCCTTCCAGTGATGATATGTTTACAAATGAACACACTTTGGAAGATAACTATTTTATTTCTTATGATGATATTATACCTCCAATATATGATGATTACAATAATGAATATGATATTTTCAGTCCACCAACTATTGAGGAGAGAATTAATTATGATTACAATATGCCTCCTATATTTGATGATTATGGTGATGAGAATAATAATGATAGCTATTTTGTTGAATTTGCTCCCACTATAATTAATAAGAATGACTATGTTTATGTGGGGAGTATTAATTCTTTTATGCATGTGGCTCATGATAAGAGTGTTTTATGTGATAGTTATATTGTTAATTTTATTCATAATGCTACTGAAAGTTATTATGAGAGAGGGAAACATGGTTTTATGTATCTCAACAATATTAAGTTTCCCCTCTTTATGTTGAAAATTTTGAAGTTGCACTTGTTTTGCTTTCCTATGGTTGTTGCTTTGTGCTTTCATGACTTGTTTCTTTACAAGATTATTTTTCATAGGAAGTGGGTTAGACTTAAATTTGTTCCATATTTTCTTCTTGATGCTCTCTTTTACTTCAATTCATATTTCTTATGTGAGCATAATTGAAATTATCATGCCTAGCTCAAAGGCGTTAAAGAAAAGCACTTATTGGGAGATAACCCAAATTTCATTAGGAATCTTTTGTTGAGTATTGGAAGTTATTACCACTGTAATAACCTCTCCTTATCCTTTTTGTGTGCTTTTTATGCCAAGAGTAACCTCTAATGAGAGAGAAGTAAGACTTGGGAAAGTTGCTATCCCGAAACAGATTTTTGTGCTTCGCTGTAAAAATTCGTGAAGAAACTCTGTACGTCGGATTGAGCTGTAATATTTTGGGATTATGCCCCAAGTTATTATCCAACTTTAGTTAGTTCAACACTTTTCTATTCAAGCAACATAAGGTCTTCGAAAAAATTGGTTTTTACCTGCTGGTCTGTTTTGACAGATTTCTGCCATTATTTGCATTTGTTTCTTAAATCTCTTTCTCTTTGAGTTCTTTCCAATTTCTTGAACTTTTTAAAGGAAGTGCTACAGTGTCTTGTATTTTAATGAAAGTTTTACTTATGTTGAAATTGGACCTAAACACTTATTATCTTGAATACACTAATGTTGCTAATGAAGATTGTGTGAAGTTTTGTATGAAGGAAATTTTGAAGTGTAGGGAAGAACAATGTGATAAGATGAAGTATGGGCAAAATCTCAAGCTTGGGGATGCCACCCGTGTCACTCCAAGAAATATTCAAGAAGTACATGCGTCAAAGCTTGGGGATGCCCAAGGCATCCCCTTCTTCATCAATAAAAATCTCAGGTTTTCTTCCAAACACTTCATTTTTATTGTTTCATGCACAAATTGTGTTGTTCTTGGAGCGTCTTAGTTTTTGTTCTTAGTTTTAGTTTTCTTAGTTTGGTTGAATAAATTGGTTGGACCCCCTCATTCATACATCAGTTTTCAAATAATTTTGATTTGAATTGGAAAAGAGTAGGAACGTTCATGCTTATAAGTGGTATAAAAAGGAGCTTCTTTTTAACTGTGGCCTAGACTTTTTCATGTCATGCTTGATATTGTTTTGGCTTTATGCTTAGTGATTATTTGCTGTAGCATGACTTGTTACAAACAATTGAGATTGCTTAATGTGCCTTGAAAGAATCATGTGTTGTTTTAGCATATTAAAGCATAGTATTGTAGTATTCTGCTTTGATGTTGTATTTGGGTTGACTTGGCACATGCTCACACCATGTTAAGACTACACCAAGTCACCATAGCCTCTATGATCCTTTAGTTTTCAACTTGTAATATCACTTTATGGTTTAATTAATGATGGTTTATCTCTTTGCATGATTATGGCCACTATTACTCTCTTAGTTGGTCGCTTCCTGTCTTTTGCTAGCCTCCATACCAAGTATGAGTTCCACTCATGCATCCAATTCCAAATAAAACCAAGTTATTCCAAAGAGTCCACCATACCTACCTATTAGCATTTGTTATTCCAAGTATATTCATGTTTTTATCTACCTTCTAAATTAAACTTGTTATGTGAAAATTAGTGATTAAAGCACTCACGAACTTGATGGCACGCTTTACTTTTCTTGCACTTAATAAACTTGAATCATTGTGTCATCTATGTTGTATATGCTTGCACTTATACGTTGGGGATTAGCAGAACTATGCTGTCACGGGGAACGCTTTCAACATTGCACTTGTACATTGTACCCAGTTGATATCATGCTCTTTTGTTTATGGATGTCGTCGGTGTGAAATGAAAGGGGAGCTTGTAAGTCCGTGGAGTTATGTATGTGTGTTAAAGAAACGCCTGGATGGCTGGTCTAATCCATGCCTAATCATGGTGGAAACCTGCAGCGTAACCATAATGAGCAATCTATGAAGCATTCTTCTTATAAAAAAAGAGATAGAGATTGAGAAAAGAGGAAAGAGAGAAAAAAAAAGCACCATTTTCCCATGGTAAATAAGAAGATGCTGAGATGCTTATTGTCTGCTTGCCTTGTCATTTTGATATGGGGATTCTTTCGTATCATCGGGCAAGGGGTACCCCGTTGGTGGTTCTCTATGATACACATGTACTTACTATGACAAGAACTTACCGGTAACTAAACTTGAGTAGCATGAGGAGCGGCCCTCGTATTCAAGGGACATGAGATTGCCAACTTATACTTTGTCAAGCATATACTCCAAAGTTTGTTCACTTTAACCTGAATCACTTCAAGATGCTTATGATAGGGGCAATGAGAGCTGAAATCTAATAAGTACCATAACTTTTGGAGGCGCTTTATGAGACTTGAATCCCTGCTTGGCCTTTCTTTTACTTTTATGTTGAGTCTCCATATTCTATCTTTATGCACCTATTAAGAGAGCATAGTGGTCATTCTTAGTTTAATGTGCATTGTCCCAAGACTTGTTGATTGATTCATAACTTTGATATTGCGTGTTCTTAAACTATTTGTATCTAGTCACCCTTATGAACTTTGAAGGTGTCTTATGCATTTATGTTTTGCTACACTATGAGGGATAGGCTGAATACCATTTTCATTATGTTTTCTTTATGTGAAACACACAAACATCTTTCAAAGCATTGTTATTCATGAATCTTTTGCTTGTACCTTTTCATGCTACAACATAGTTGCTATGTCTTATTGTTAGAACTATATCTTTCATGCTATGTTAGAGTACTATGATCCCAGCTATCAATGTTATAAATACCTTGATAAAATGGTGCATGTCACCTCAAAAATTATTCTTCTTTTTATCACTTACCTACTCGAGGACGAGCAGGAGTTAAGCTTGGGGATATTGATACGTTGCAAACGTATCTATAATTTTTGATGTTCCATGCTTGTTGTATATCAACTATCTTATGTTTTGTCTACATTTTGAGATACTTTTATAAATTTCTGGAACTAACCTATTAATAAGATGCCACAGTGCCAGCTGCCTATTTTCTTCTGTTTTTGGTTCCAGAAAAGCCAGAAAATGAATATTCTCAGAATTGGACGAGACAAAAGCCAAAGTCAATATTTCACCGATAGGAACACGGAGCCAGAAGACGAGACGGAGAAGGGCCTCGAGAGGGCCACACCCCCTGGCCGTGCGGCCTGGCCTGGCCCGCACCTAGGGGGTGCAGCCACCTCGGGCACCCCCTCGACCTCCCCTTTCGCCTATAAGAAGTCTCCGATGCAGAAACCCTAAACCATTGGGATAAAGCCATGAAAACCTCCACAGCACCGCCGCCACCGAAGAGGAGATTCGGGGGACAGAAGTCTCTGTTCCAACACCCTGTCGGGATAGGGAAGTGCCTCCGAAGCCATCTCCATCTACTCCACCGCCATCTCCATCGTCGTTGCTGACTCCCATGATGAGGGGGGAGTAGTTCTCTCTCGAGGCTAAGGGCTCTACCGGTAGCTATGTGTTCATCTCTCTCTATGCGTGATATTATGAGATCATGAGCTTTGTAATCTATAGATCTATTCCACTACTCAAGTGCTTTAATGAATCTCTGCTTATCCCCACGTGTGTGAAGTTGACAGTGTGCACACCGTGTGGCACTTTGGCTCAGGTTACATAAATACTTATCATGAGTATAATTTAAGTTGGATGTCTCTATGAGTTTGTGGTGTTTGTTGGAACCATCTAGCGCTCAAGGTGACAGTGAGGGGTTATCTAGATGGGGAATACGAACTTTAAGGTGTGTTGTTATAGCTCCAACCGGAGAGTAGTTGAGGGTAGAATAATGAAGAGAATATATTTATATGAGAGTGTCCAGTAGTGAAAGTATGATCCCTAGGCCTTTTTTCTAAGCATTGAAACATCATTTACAATCACTCATGTTACATGTTTGCTTGTTGCCACTCTTATTTCAGATTGCAATTACCACTTATAATCATCCATATTACTTGTATTTCACTATCTCTTCGCCAAACTAGTGGATCCATACACCTGACAAGTGTATTGGGTGTGTTGGGGACACAAGAGACTTCTTGTATCTTGATTGCAGGGTTGCTTGAGAGGGATACCTTTGACCACTTCCTCCCTGAGTTCGATAAACCTTGGGTGATCCACTTAAGGGAAACTTGCAGCTGTTCTACAAACCTCTGCACTTGCAGGCCCAACACTGTCTACAAGAATAGAAGCGTGCGTAGACATCACACAACACAACCACTGAACTTTGCCCCAACTTACAGTGAGGTTATCAATCTCACCGGTTTTGCTGAAACAAAGGATTAAACATATTGTGTAGAAGATAGTGATATGTTGCAAACGTATCCATAATTTTTGATGTTCCATGCTTTGTTTTATCTACTTTCTTATGTTTTGTCCACACTTTGGAGTATTTTTATACACTTTCTGGGACTAACCTATTAACAAGATGCCACAGTGCCAGCTGCCTGTTTTCTGCTATTTTTGGTTCCAGGAAAGTCAGAAAATGAATATTCTCGGAATTGGACCGGACAAAAGCCAAAGTCGATATTTTACCGGAAGACTCACGGAGCCAGAAGAGGAGACGGATAGGGGCCACAAGGCGGCCACACCATGTGGTGGCGCGGGTCCACCCTGGCCACGCCACCAGGTGGTGTTGGCCCCCTGGCCGCCCACCGACCTTGCCTCTTTGCCTATAAGATGCCTCCCGATGCAAAAACCCTAAGTTGTCAAGCCTCCAGCCACAAAAAGTTCCACAGCGCCGCCGCCACCAAAGGGGAGATTCAGGGGACAGAAAGTCTCTGTTCCGGCACCCTGCCGGGATAGGGAAGTGTCCCTGGAGCCATCTCCATCAATCTCCACCACCATCTCCATCGCTGTTGCTGATTCCCATGATGATGAGGGAGTAGTTCTTCCTCGAGGCTAAGGGTTCTACCGGTAGCTATGTGTTCATCTCTCTCTATGCATGATCATATTGTGATCATGAGCTTTGTAATCAAGTAGATCTACCTTGCTACTCAAGTGCTTTAATAGATCTCTGCTCTCCCCATGTGTGTGAAAGTGACAGCATGCACACCATGGTGGCACTTAGGCTAGAGATTACAAATACTTGTTATGAGTTATATTTGGAGTTGGATGTCTCTATGAAATTGTGGTGTTTGTTGGAACCATCTATTGCTCAAGGTAACAGTGTGGGGTTATCTAGATGCGGAAAACGAACTTTGAGGTGTGATGTTATAGCCCTACTGTGGATTAGAGTGTCCAACCGGAGAGTGGTTCAGAGTAATATCATGAAGAGATTATATTTATATGAGAGTGTTCACTAGTGAAAGTATGATCCCTAGGCCTTGTTTCTAAGCATTGAAACACCTTTTGCAACTAGATCTATTACATATTTGCTTGCATCCATCTTTATTTCAGTTTGCCTTTAGTCTCTTCCACGCCATCAAGCTATTTTCTGGCACCCTTGTCTTATATCCATACCACTTGAATTTTACTATCTCTTCGCCGAACTAGTGCACCTATACACCTGACAAGTGTATTGGGTGTGTTGGGGACACAAGAGACTTCTTGTATCTTGATTGCAGTATTGCTTGAGAGGGAATACCTTTGACCACTTCCTCCCTGAGTTCGATAAACCTTGGGTGATCCACTTAAGGGAAACTTGCTGCTATTCTACAAACCTCTGCACTTAGAGGCCCAACAACTGTCTACAAGAATAGAAGTGCGTAGACATCAAGCTATTTTCTAGCGCTGTTGCCGTGGAGGTAAGGTAAAAGGTACTCACATGCTCCGGTGTGAGTGCTCAGAGTTATTTCCTTTAGATTCTACAATTTTGTCTTTTTGTTTCTTTTTTTCACTAGTTACGCTTAATGGAAAACAACAACAAAATTAGAGAGCTTTATAGTATTTATCTTGAGTTAGGACATGAAGTGTTTGAAGAGAAAATTAAAAAACCTATGGAACTTTATTTGCGTGCTAATAGCAATGTTGTTAGTATGAATTATTTGGACACCATTGTTGCTAATGCTATGGAAAAGTCTAAGCTTGGGGATGCTAGTTTTTATGAAAATGATCTTTTTAGTTCCCCAGCTTTGGAAGATAGCTATTCTATTGCTTATGATGATACCAAACCTCCAATATATGATGATTACAATGATGAATATGATATTTTTAGTCCACCTACTATTGAGGAGAAAATTAATTATGACTACAATATGCCTCCTATATTTGATGATTATGGTGATGAGAATAATAATGATAGCTATATTGTTGAATTTGCTCCCACTATAATTAATAAGAATGACTATGTTTATGTGGAGAGTATTAATTATTTTATGCATGTGACTCATGATAAGAATGTTTTATGTGGTAGTTATATTATTAATCTTATTCATGATGCTACCGAAAGTTATTCTGAGAGAGGGAAACATGGTTTTATGTATCTCAACAATATTAAGTATCCCCTCTTTATGTTGAAATTCTTGAAGTTGCACTTGTTTTGCTTTCCTATGCTTGTTGCTTTGTGCTTTCATGACTTGTTTCTTTACAAGATTCCTATGCATAGGAAGTGGGTTAGACTTAAATGTGTTTTGAATTTGCTTCTTGATGCTCTCTTTTACTTCAATTCATATTTCTTATGTGAGCATCTTCTCAAACTATCCTGCCTAACTTAAAGGCGTTAAAGAAAAGTACTTATTGGGAGATAACCCAAAAGTTTTAGTTGAGTCTTGGAAGTTATTGCCTCAGTAATAACCTATCCTTATCCTTTTTATGTGGTTTTTATGCTAAGAATAACCTCTAATGAGCGAGAAGTAATGATTGGGAAAGTTGCTATCCCGAAATAGATTTATGTGCTTCACCGTAAACATTCGTGTAAAATCTCTGTACGTCATTTTGAGGCGTGAAATTTTGTGCTTCTGCCCCAGGTTGTTATGTAACTTTCGTTAGTTCAACACTTTTTGATTTGAGCAACAGAAGGTCTTCGAAAAAATTGGTTTTCACCTGCTGGTCTGTTTTGACAGATTTCTGCCATTATTTGCATTTGCTTCTTGTTGGTTCCTTTTTGAGTTCTTTTGGGGAATTGAGATTTTTGAGGGAAGTGCTTCAGTAGCTTGTGTTTTAATGGAAGTTTTATTGGTGTTGAAACCGAATCTAAAGACTTATTATCTTGAGTGCACTAATGTTGCTAATAAAGATTGTGTGAAGTCTTGTATGAAGGAAAATTTTCAGGTGTATGGAAGGAATGATGTAATGAGATGAATAATGGACTAAAGCTCAAGCTTGGGGATGCCACCCGTGTCACCCCAAGAAATATCCAAAAAGTACAAGTGTCAAAGCTTGGGGATGCCCAAGGCATCCCCTTCTTCATCAATAAAAAATCTCAGGTTCTTCCAAACACTTCACTTTTATTGTTTCATGCACAGTTGTGTTGTTCTTGGAGCGTCTTCTTTTTCGTTTTGGTTTTGGTTTTCATTTGCTTGGTTTTCTTAGTTTGCTTAATAAATTGGTTGGACCCCCTCTTTCATGCATTGGTTTTCAAATAGTTTGGTTTGGATTGGAAGAGAGTAGGAAAAGTTCATGCTTAAGTGGTAAAGAGAGCTTGTTTTTGACTATGGCTTATGCTTTTTCATGCCATGCTTGATATTCTTTTGGCTTTATGCTTAGTGATCTTTGCTATAGCATGACATGTTATAAACAATTGAGATTGCTTAATGTGCCTTGGAAGAATCATGCGTTGTTTTAGCATATTAAAGCATAGTATTGTGGTATTCTTCTTTGATGCTTTATTTGGGTTGACTTGGCGCATGCTCACACCATGTTATGACTATCCCAGGTCACCATAGCCTCTATGATCATTTAGTTTTTGACTTGTAATATCACTTTATGCTTTAATTAATGATGTTTTGTCGCTTTGCATGATTATGGCCATTATTGCTCTCTTAGTTGGTCACTCCCTGTCTTTTGCTAGCCTCCATAACCAAGTATGAGTTCTACTGATGCATCCAACTCCTAAAGACAAGTTATTCCAAAGAGTCCACCATACCTACCTATTAGCATTTGCTATTCCAAGTATATTCATGTCTTTATCTACCTTCCGAATTAAACTTGTTATGAGAAAACTAGTGATTAAAGCTCTCACGAACTTGATGGCACACTTTACTTTTCTTGCCCTTAATAAACTTGAACCATTGTGTCGTCTGTGTTGTATATGCTTGCACTTATATGTTGGGGATTAGCAGAACCATGCTGTCATGGGGAATGCTTTCAACATTGCACTTGTACTTTGTACCTAGTTGATATCATGCTCTTTTGTCTATGGATGTCGTCGGTGTGAAATGAAAGGGGAGCTTGTAAGTCCATGGAGTTATGTATGTGTGTTAGAGAAACGCCTGGGCCACGAGTCTAATCCATGCTATCATGGTGGAAACCTGCAGCGTAACCATAATGAGCTGTCTATGAAGCATTCTTCTTATAAAAAAAGAGTCAGATATTGAGAAAAAAAGATATGAGAAAATAGGAAAGAGAGAAAAAAGCACCATTTTCCCATGGTAAATAAGAAGATTGCTGAGATGCTTGTTGTCTGCTTGCCTTGTCATTTTGATATGGGGATTCTTCCGTATCATTGGGCAAGGGGTACCCCGTTGGCAGTTCTCTATGATACACATGTACTTACTATGACAAGAACTTATCGGTAACTAAACTTGAGTAGCATGAGGAGTGGCCCTCGTATTCAAGGGACATGAGATTTCCAACTTATACTTTGTCAAGCATATACTCCATAGTTTGTTCACTTTAACCTTAATCACTTCAAGATGCTTATGATAGGGGCAATGAGAGCTGAAAGCCAGTAAGTACCATAATTTCTGTAAGCTCTTTATGCAACTTGAATCTCTGCTTCCTTCTATGAAGGCCTTTCTTTTACTTTTATGTTGAGTCTCCATCTTCTATCTTTGTGCACCTATTTAGAGAGCATAGTGGCCATTCTTAGTTCTATGTGCATTGTCCCAAGACTTGTTGATTGATGCATAACTTTGATATTGCTTTTTCTTAAACTATTTGTATCTAGTCACTCTTATGAACTTTGAAAGTGTCCTTGATACGTTGCTAACGTGTCCATAATTTTTGATGTTCCATGCTTGGTTTTATCTACTTTCTTATGTTTTGTCCACACTTTGGAGTACTTTTCATATGATTTCTTGGACTAACCTATTAACAAGAGCAACAGTGCCAGCTGCCTGTTTTCTGCTATTTTTGGTTCCAGGAAAGTCAGAAAATGAATATTCTTGGAATTGGACGGGACAAAAGCCAAAGTCAGTTTTTCACCGAGGGATACCTGGAGCAAGAATACGAGACGGAGAGGGGCTAGCACCCCAGGCACCCCCTCGGCCTCTCCTTCCGCCTATAAGTTGCCTTCGATACAGAAAACCTAAGTACCCGATCAAAATTCCACGAAAGAGTCTCTAGCTGCCGCCATCTCCATCCCTAGATCGAGAGGGATCTGAAGCTCTTCCCGGCACCCTGCCAGGGAGGGGAATTCACCCTGGAGGCCTTCTTCATCATCATGCAAGCCTCCGGTGTGATGCGTGAGTAGTTCATCTCTGGACTACGGGTCCATGTAGTAGCTAGATGGCTGGTTCTCCTCCTTTGTGCTATCATGTTTAGATCTTGTGAGCTCCGTTCATGATCAAGATCATCTATTTGTAATTCTGCATGTTGTGTTTGTGAGGATCCAATGGATATTAAGATGCTATTTCAGATTGATTATTGATTCTATCATGTCTTTGTTATTTGTGATCTTGCATGCTTTCCGTTTATAGTAGCTATCTTGGCCAAGCAGATGCTAGCAACTCCAAGAGTTAGTATTTATGCTTGATAGTGGGTTCATGCCTCTGGTAATCTGGGGAAGTGACAAAAATCTCTAAGGTACTAGATGTGTTGTTGCTACTAGGGAGAAAACAACAATCCTTTGTTCATAGAACAATCGTATTGTTTACTTTACACGCAATTCACAATGCAATTATCCGTTGCTTGCAACTTAATACTGGAGGAGGTTCGGATGATAACCTGAAGGTGGATTATTAGTCATAGATGCAGTTGGATGGCGGTCTATGTATAATGTTGTAATGCCCAATCAAGACTCAAAGGAGTCAAGATATGTAGTATATGCTTGTATGCTTTCTCGATGTTTGTCAATTGCCCTGCTGTAATTTGTTCACCTAACATGTTATCTATCTTAAGGAGAGCCACCTCTAGTGAACTATGGACCCCGGTCCTTTCTTTTACTATCAATCTACAATCAACTATTTACTACTTTGTGTTTACTTTCTGCAAACTATTACTTTCTTCCACTCTTTACGTTTAATCCTTTGTTTTCAACAAAACCGGTGAGATTGACAACCTCATCGCAAGTTGGGGACAGAGTTCTGTGATTGTGTTCTGCAGGTCTCCACGTTGCTGCTGGCACCGGTAGTGCGCCTGCCAAAGTTTAGCTAGCTACACCTTTGGGGTGTTTCCTTGCTCCTACTGGATTGATAACCTTGGTTTCATAACTAAGGGAAAACTTACTGTTTTGCTCATCATACCTTCCTCTTGGGGTTCCCCAACGAGCTCGTTAATACACGAGTCAGCAGTCCTATGCATTTATGTTTGCTACTCTATGAGGGACAAGCTAAATGCCATTATGCTATGTTTTCTTTATGTGAAACAAAACAAACGTCTTGCAAAGCATTGTTATTCATGAATCTTTTGTTTGTGCCTTTTCATGTTGCAACATAGTTGATATGTCTTATTGCTAGAACTTTGTCTTTCAGGTTATGATTGAAGTACTATGATCCCAGCTATCATTGTTTTACAAATACTTTGATCAAGTTTATGATGGTGCATGTCACCTCAAAAATTATTCTTTTTTTATCACTTACCTACTTGAGGACGAGCAGGAGTTAAGCTTGGGGATGTTGATACGTTGCAAACGTATCCATAATTTTTGATGTTCCATGCTTGGTTTTATCTACTTTCTTATGTTTTGTCCACACTTTGGAGTATTTTTATACACTTTCTGGGACTAACCTATTAACAAGATGCCACATTGCCAGCTTCCTGTTTTCTGTTGTTTTTGGTTCCAGGAAAGTCAGAAAATGAATACTCTCGGAATTGGACCGGACAAAAGCCAAAGTCGATATTTTACCGGAAGACTCACAGAGCCAGAAGACGAGACGGAGAGGGGCCACAGGGCAGCCACACCATGTGGTGGTGCGGGTCCACCCTGGCTGTGCCACCAGATGGTGTGGGCCCCCTGGCCACCCATCGACCTTGCCTCTTCGCCTATAAGATGCCTCCCGATGCAAAAACCCTAAGTCGTCAAGCCTCTAGCCACGAAAAGTTCCACAGCGCAGCCGCCACCGAAGGGGAGATTCGGGGGACAAAAAGTCTCTGTTCCGGCACCCTACCGGGACGGGGAAGTGCCCCCGGAGCCATCTCCATTGATCTCCACCACTATCTCCATCACTGTTGCTGATTCCCATGATGATGAGGGAGTAGTTCTTCCTCGAGGCTAAGGGTTATACCGGTAGCTATGTGTTCATCTCTCTCTCTATGCATGATCATATTGTGATCATGAGCTTTGTAATCAAGTAGATCTACCTTGCTACTCAAGTGCTTTAATAGATCTCTGCTCTCCCCATGTGTGTGAAAGTGAGAGCGTGCACACCATGGTGGCACTTAGGCTAGAGATTACAAATACTTGTTATGAGTTATATTTGGAGTTGGATGTCTCTATGAAATTGTGGTGTTTGTTGGAACCATCTAGTGCTCAAGGTGACAGTGTGGGGTTATCTAGATGCAGAAAATGAACTTTGAGGTGTGCTCTTATAGCCCTACCGTGGATTGTGGTGTCCAACCAGAGAGTAGTTCAGAGTAATATCATGAAGCGATTATATTTATATGAGAGTGTTCACTAGTGAAAGTATGATCCCTAGGCCTTGTTTCTAAGCATTGAAACACCTTTTGCAACTAGATCTATTACATGTTTGCTTGCTTCCATCTTTATTTCAGTTTGCCTTTAGTCTCTCCCACGCCATCAAGCTATTTTCTGGCACGTTGTCTTATATCCATACCACTTGTATTTTACTATCTCTTCACCGAACTAGTGCACCTATACACCTGACAAGTGTATTGGGTGTGTTGGGGACACAAGAGACTTCTTGTATCTTGATTGCAGGATTGCTTGAGAGGGAATACCTTTGACCACTTCCTCCCTGAGTTCGATAAACCTTGGGTGATCCACTTAAGGGAAACTTGATGCTGTTCTAAAAACCTCTGCACTTGGAGACCCAACAACTGTCTATCGTCGGATTGATGACAAGTACGCCATGAGGGGGTCCTCGAGGTGTGCGGAAGAGAGGGGTGTGAGACGTATGGTATTTCAGGACGGTGAGTACACAAGTTTACCCAGGTTCAAATCCGCCGGCTTTGGACGGATCCTACTCCTGCTAGCAATCCAGTAATACGGCAGAGCTGGAATATGGGTGACAAGGGTTCGCCTGTGCGAGTTGAGGGTCTAAAGTATTTGGTGCCCTAAAGGCTCTCCCTAGGACGGCTTATATAGATATCCGGCCTAGGGTTTATAGGAGAGATCTATCCGGCTACGACTAAGAGTTGGTTACAGAGTACATCTTGAACTACAAGTAACATTATGGGCCTAAGTCGATAAGTCTTCTGGGCCTTCCCGTAGCCGGATTGGACTCCGTCTTCTCTCCCTGACTGGGTCGTCCGTGAAGCAAAGCTCTAACCCGAAGTGGGCCACCCTAGTCAGTGAGGAACTGTGAGGATACCCGGAAAGTATATCCCCAACGGCAGCCCCCGGAGGCCTCCAAGATCCAAAGTCGGATTTATCATCATCTAGCTTGATCTTCGTCTTGCAGAATCTTGAAGGGTTCCTGAAACTTCACAACAAAAAATACGATCCGGGTCTTAAAAAATAAGTCGGACCTATCAATAGGTTACTCGGATTTTCCATCTTGATTTCAAACTAAGCCGGAACTTGGTCTCTAACGCCATATGACACAAGTCATGGTCAAGTCAAGTCATCTGACAGGCATTCCGTCAGCACGACCATTGGTGGGTCCGCGGTTCGCGGAACCGAGGCGTCGTTTCAATGTGTGCGCGGAGATCGAGGCGACGTAATCATCGTGTGGGTCCTTCACAGTTCCTTCCACGACGCATGGCAGTTGCACTGTAGCATTTGCACGAATCTTGGCGCAGTTAGGTGGATATAAGGGGTTAGGATTTTCTCCTTCTCCTTTCACCAGTCCTTTGCCTTTTCCTCTCCTCCCAATCGCTCTGCGCGCACAGAGCTCCTCCGTTCCTCCCCAAAAACTTCCAGCGCCGCCTGTTCTAGGTCATCTGCCCACCGGAGAAATGGCTTCTTCTTCCTCCTCTGGCTTGGCGGCAGCGGCGGCGACGGCGGCGACGGAAGCGGTGGCAGATAAAGAAAGCTTCTGTGGGCTCTGGATCCCCTATGTCCTCGACGACGAGAATCTCCAGAACATGGAGAAGGAAGGGCTCCTCCGTGCCGGCGACTGGCGGAGCGGCTTCGAGGAAACCATCCCCAACCCGCGCGCCGGTGAGCGGGTCCACTTCGGCACCCACCTCGACAGAGGTTTGTCGTTTCCTTCCTCGGAGTTCTTCTCCGAGGAGATTGATCATTACGGAGTTCAACTCCATCATCTTACTCCCAACTCTCTCTTAGAGATGAGCGCTTACGCTTCTTTGTGTGAGAGCTTTCTCGGCATTAGGCCGAGTTTGACTTTATTCCGGTACTATTTTCATGTCCAGAGAAATTCTATCACTGCCGGTGTTCCTTACATCACCGGTACTATTAGTTTTTCACTTAGACGCGAGTGCGCGTATCCCAAAATCTTAGCTAGTGACTCGGTCAAACAATGGCCAGCCACGTTCTTCTATCATAGGGATATTTCGGCTCCCGGCAAAGCTACTGCTTTGCCGGCTTTTGTTGACGGAGCTGCCACGGCCCAACCGTCTTGGGACGAGGTTGCTCCGGCTCTCACCGACAATCTGATCCTCGCTAAGAGGCGGATCGAATACTTGATCAAACATAAAGGACTGAAGGGATCCGACTTGGTCCAATGTTGGGTCTCACGTCAGATTTTGCCCCTTCAGTACCACGAACATCGACTGATGCACTCCATCACGTCGTCCAAGAAAGACTCCCTCCGCATCAGCCCCAAAGCCTACACCACGCAGGGCTATATAAGCCAGATTAAGTGGCTGATCAGGGAGCGGATCGAGAGGAGGATCCCGGAGATTTCTCTGGATATGCATACGGCGAAAAACCCCGTAGTGCTGGTAAGCTTCCATCGGTACACCTTTTATGTGTTTCAATCTTTGAGTTACACTGCAATACTGATATGTTTTCTTATTTTCAGCTTGCTGACCTCCCTGAGTCAGAACTTGCTCCGCTCGAAGGATACCCTCCTGAGTTTTCTCAGGAGACAGAGGTAGTACCATTGCCGGACCTTGCGCTCAAGAAGCGCAAAGCTCCGACAGTGGATGTTGGCACAAAGGAGGTGCCCGTCGTGAAGAGGTAACTTTCAATCACAACTTCCGCCTTTGTACTTTACTCGAATTTCTTTCCGAGATGTAATGTTTCCTACTTTACTACATTCTTAGAGAAAAACCGCTCATCAAGGGCAAGGGGAAAGGGATTTCTTCGAAGCCTCTGCGATAGACGAAGCTTACCATACCTTCTCCTGCCGTGGCTCCTCCGACTCCTACCCCTCAGCCTTCTGCAATGCCAGTGACAATTCCTTCTCTGGCTGTCGCAGAAGATCCGGCTCCTTCCACGGAGCATGCGATCCTTGAGTCGCAAACTGACGTCACCATGGGTGAGTCGGATCTAGATAAGGGCGAACCCTCTTTGGGTAATGATCCCTCGGCAGAAACCTTCACCGAAAACCTTATAAGCAATCCGGGACTTGCCAAGTTTGGCATGTCCCAGAAATCTGCTGAAGAAATCCAGCGGCTCGCCAGGCAATGCCTAGAGAAAAGTACTTTATCTGTCGAAGAAGAAGCGCAAGAAGCAGAGGACGTCAAGCACTCCAATCTTCTTGAACAAGTGCTTCTTTGCAACGAGAGGATCGGGTCCAGGGAGCTTCCAACTGCTCCTGTGACCCCTCTGACTCTCGCTAAGAAGGTTGCCGTTGAGGTGAACGCGAGTTTAGATAAACTCACTCGCGAACAATATGTAAGTCGAAATTCCAACTCCTGTTTTTCCTTTATTTCATATTGTATCCTCTAGCCCCCAAGCATGAAGTAGGATATATAATCCGGGTTTATGCTTCATTAGGATGCCAAAGAATGAACTAGTGTAGCCCCCAAGGCTCGTGCTGATATTAGCAAAAAATATTAGCCCGAGTCTTTAGTAGCTTTCTGACTTGGGGTATTCTGACTTACAGAATGTATATTCCTATAACTAGGATTTATTGAAGAATGTATGTGATAAGCGGAGAGATATCAAGGCTCTCCGACTTAAAAATGCTGAACTTAAAGTTGCCAAGGATGAGGCCGAAGGTAAACATTCCGAGACTCAAACCTTGTCTTTGTCATTTTCAATGTCAAATTTATCTGAACTGCTGTTCTTTTTGACTTACAGCACTGGTGAAACAATCCTGTGCTATGATTGAAGAGGCCGAGAACCTCAAGATCTTGGTGGTGGAGAACAAGGAGTTGCGCCATTAGCTGGATAAGCTCAAGGCGGATCATGAAAAGAGCATTGCTCAAATCCTTGAGTCCTCCTCCATGGCTACTGATGAGCGTGATCGCAAGATCACTAATCAAGATAAAACAATCTCGGGCCTTAAGAATGAACTTAGCAGAGAGAGGGACCTTTCCTAGGCGCTCCGGGCTGAACTCCAGAGTCTCCGGGAGGAGAAGACCAAAATTGACGACGTCATTTTTGGTACGTTCCATCTGTCTGATTTGTCTTTTTCTTCGACTTCTATCAATGTCAGATTTTTCTTAACTTGTTTTGTGTATAGGTCCTCTGAACTTGACGGACTCTTCTTCCACCGAGCCCTGCACCCACCGGCTTACCCAAGTCGGTGACCTGCTTCATGACTTCCGCCAATCCCTTGAGGATATCGGCGAAGCTCTCAAGATTCCGGACATGCACAGCATGTCGGATTTTCAGGTGCGGGACAAGGCAAAGGAGATGCCGAAACTTGTTCGGGATTGGAACATGTCCTACGTGTGGACTGCGGCGCAGAACGCTCTCACCATGGTCATGAGCCACCATGGAAACATGGAAATATGGCAAGTGACCAGAGGGTACTGCAAAGTAGATGAAGACGGCCAGGAGCAGGATCTTCAAGCCATCATGCCCTCCTGTGCCGGATATGGGTGTCACGTGGCTGACCTGACCAGCTACGAGACCCCTTTCTTCACCCGCGTGGACACTCCGCCTCCTCCAGAAGAATCAGTAGAAGTTTCTGATGATGAACGCACCACCTCGGATGCGGACATCTTAGAACGATACCAAGGCGGTGTATCCAGCGAGCCGGCAGCTCCTTCATCTCCTCCTACATCATAAATTGCCAGAAATATTTGTATTATCCTGAAAAAACATGATGCGTCTGTAATATGAAGTACTATGATTTTGCTAGTGCTAACCTTTTGATCTATTCAGCACTTTTGGCTTTTAAACTTTTTGCGTGCCTGAAATGTTTACATAAGCACTTGTATTTTTTCACCCATACTTATCATTTATCTAGCTTTCCGCCTCGTCCCTTTTGTGAGCTGGCTAAACCTTCTGCCGGAAACTTTGCCGAGCAACGGAGCTCAATTGCTAAACCAGTTTAAACTCGGAAACAAAGTCGGCTTCCAGTACCAACTATTCACTACTCGGAAAATGCTCGCATCCAGCAATCAGACAACTAACCAAAGTAAAGACTAGAATTTTTTTAGAGTTATACCCGAGGGTAGCAGTTTTAGAATCGGAAATCTAAACCAGAACGAACATGAGCATAAAGTACTTTCAAGCATTCTGGGATTTTCGACTATGACATGATCATTCGGAAATAAGATTGTAAAAACTTCTCAGAAAAACTTGAGGCAACCAAAACTTTTATTTCTCACAGAACATGTACATATATATGATTACAAAGAAGGATAAACTAAGAATAAAAGGGACGTAGCTGAGCAATATTCCATGGTCTGTCTAACTCATCCAGATTTGTACTGCCTCCAGCTCTCTTTCTCTTCTTAGTAGCAGGTCTTTCTTTGACTGGCCTCATGTCAGTTAAGTAGTACGATCCATTGTGCAATACTCGACTGACTAAAAAGGGCCCTTCCCATACTGGAGAAAGTTTGTGCTTTCTTTGTTGCACAAGCCGGAGAACCAAATCACCTTTGTTGAAAGATCTATTTCGGACTCTCTGGCTATGATACTTGCGTAACTTTTGCTGATAGGCTGTAGATCTCATTTCAGCAATGACGCAAACTTCTTCGACTAAGTCGAGATTGTTTTGTCGAGAAACCTCGGCATCCTCTTCAATATACGCGGCCACTCTAGGAGAAGTGTGAATCAAATCACTAGGAAGAACTGCTTCTGTGCCATAGACCAAGAAGAAAGGTGTGTATCCGGTTGACCTATTCGGAGTCATTTGTAAACTCCATATTACAGAGGGTAATTCCTCTGCCCAAGCCCCCGCAGCACGTCGTAGTGGTGCTTCGAGTCTTGGTTTGAGGCCTTGTAGGATTAAACCATTTGCTCTTTCGACTTGTCCATTAGCCTGTGGATGTGTGACTGACGCAATGTCAAGGCGGATATTTTGCTCGTTGAAGAATTCAGCCAATTCTCCCATAGAGAAGTTACTCCCGTTGTCCGTCATAATGCTATGCGGATAACCATACCGGATTATAACATCCTCGACAAATCTTTTGGTTGTTGCTCCATCACAACTAGTGACAGGTTTAGCCTCAATCCATTTTGTGAATTTATCCACCATCACTAAGAGGTGAGTAAATCCACTTGGAGCTCGCTTAAATGGTCCTACCATATCAAGCCCCCAGACCGCAAAAGGCCATGTTATAGGTATTGTTCGCAGCTGATCAGCCGGAACATGAGCTTGCTTGGCATACTTTTGGCAGCCTTTGCACGTCTTGACTAATCGTTCGGCATCTTCCTGAGCTGTAAGCCAGAAAAATCCGTGTCTAAAAGCTTTTGCCACTAAAGATTTGGCTGCAACGTGGTGACCACACTCGCCTTCGTGGATTTCCCTTAAGATTTCCACTCCTTCTGGAGATACACAACGCTGAAAACCCCTAGAAACACTCCGTTTATGGAGCTCACCTTTAACAATAGTATAGGCTTTTGCTCGACGGATAATCTGTCGGCTCAGCACCTCATCTTAGGGCAATTTTCCATCTACCAAATAATCGAGCTAGGGTTGAGTCCAGCTGGGAATTACAGCCAGAATTGCTATCAATGGTGAGTGGGATTTGGTCGGATATTCCTCATCTACTCCCTTTATTGAGGGAACTTTGAGGTGCTCTAAAAAAGCGCCATCCGGGACCTCTTTCTACGTAGATCCTATCCGAGATAGTGCGTCTGCTTCCTCATTTTCTGCTTGAGGGATGTGTTGAACTTCAAACCCTTCGAACGATTTAGATAGATCATCCACGACAGCTTTATATGCTGCCATGTGTTTATTTGCATTACAAATATCCGACACTTGTTGAGCAACAAGATCCGAATCTCTGTAACACATCAAATGTCGGATGCCAATATCCTTAGCAATCCGGATTCCATGCAGCAGTGCTTCATACTCGGCAATATTGTTTGTCGCTGTGAAGTGGATCTGCAACACATATAAAAGTTTATCTCCTTGGGGTGATTTGAGCACCATGCCAGCCCCCGAGCCCCCTCGAGCCTTAGACCCATCGAAGAAAAGGGTCCAATATTCCGACTCAGGGAGGATCATGTTCTCCTTCGTCTCTGTCCAATCAGCAACAAAGTCAGCAAGGATCTGGGATTTGATTACTGTCCGAGGTTTATACTCAATATCAAAAGCGGAAAGCTCTATTCCCCATTTGGCGACGCGTCCTGTGGCATCACTGTTGTTGATTATATCTCTCATAGGACCTGTGCTCACCACGGTAATTGGATGCTCCTGAAAGTAGTGGCATAACTTACGAGATGCTAGAAAAACACCATAAGCCAACTTTTATAGTGCGGATTCCGTTGTTTTGATTCTGTCAGGACCTCACTGACAAAGTAAGTCGGACGCTGCACCAGGAGTTCCTGATTTTCCTCTGGTCTCTCCACCACCATGACGATACTAACAACCTTATTTGTCGTTGCAAGATAGAGCAACATCGGTTCCTTAGGTTCCGGCACTGCAAGGATAGGAGCAGATGAGAGTACTTTCTTCAGGTCTTGTAGTGCAGCTTCAGCTTCGTCAGTTCAAACAAAATCCTTGGTCTTTTTCAGGAGTTTGTATAATGGTGTGGCTCTTTCACCAAGCCGGCTTACAAATCGACTGACCGCAGCGATGCAACTAGTTAATCTTTGTACGTCCTTCAGGCGAGTTGGCCTGGCAATATTGAGCATAGCTATAATTGTGTTGATAGGAAACATCAATACATGTGTGTTTAATAAACAAAAGGGTTCCTAGTTATGCCTCTCTTATAGACTAGCTTGTTGATTAACAAGATGATCAAAGTTTCCTGATCATGGACATTGGATGTTGTTAATAACAAGGTCACAGCATTTGTGAAATGATGTGATGAACATTCATCCAAAGTATAGCATTACTATCAAGTCATTATGTTTATATTGCTATAACATCATACAAAGTAGTCTTAGTCCTTAGACCATGAGATCATGTTAATTGCTAACATCGGAAGAGTATCTTGATAACATCAAACATCACACCGTAACAGGGTGACCATAAAGGTGGGTTCAGTGCTATGAAGGTGTTATGTTGAGGCTCATGGATCAAGAGTGGAATTTGTCAATCCCGATGACAGATAGATATACTCTGGGCCCTCTCGGTGATATCACATTAAGACAGCTTGCAAGCAAGTGATGTGATCACTAGAATGTTATATCACGGGAACGAGAAAAGAGTGCATGTCGGTAACGAGATCAAACTAGGTATTTGGATACCGATGATGGAATCTCGGACATGTATTATATCATGAGACAAAGGGATTAAATTGCTGATGTTAAAGGTTCTCACGATCACAGAAGTCATCGTTGAATATGCAGGAGTCAGTATGGATCTCCAGGTCCCGCTTTTGATTATTGATCTGAGAGGAGTCTCAATCATGTCTGCATTATTCACGAACCATAGGGTGACACACTTAAGGGTTGCCGGACACCATTTAGGAGCACATATGTTCCAGACAAATGGTTTGCAAAGCGTAGGAAATGTTTCGATTGAAACAGGAATTGTTTCGATAGAAACCGGAATTGTTTCGGGTGAAATTGCAGAAATTGGTTCTGCATGTGGTATTGAAATGTTGCAAGGGGTTTTATGTGAATGTTTGTTAATTAAAGTAATTAACAAAATTCTGAATAAAATAAATAAAAGAGTTTTATTAATTGAGAGTTGCATTTAATTTGGTGGAAATTATATACATGTGAGTGGGATTTTGGGTGGAGGCCATGTTTATGTGAGTGGAGGTTCACCACATGAATGAAGGAGGGGAGGAGTCCCCCCCTCATGCGCCGGCTATGGGAGGGGAGGGGTCTCCCTTCCTCCTATATAAAGCCCCCCTCTCCCCTCTCACAAACCACACCTCCTCGTGAAGGATCTCTCTCCCCCTCTAGATATTCCCCATGGTCTCGGATTAGCGAGATACATGTTCCCGGTGGCCTTGCGTCTGGAAGGAGTTACTGCTTCCGCTGATTCGCTGGAGCGAGGAGGTGGAGGTTGTCCGGTGGCTTGAACGTGTGTGCGAGGACGGATGCGCTGCTAATTTGCGGCGCTCGGACTTCCACACGATCTTGAGATCGGCAAGCGTACGACTACATCAACCATGAGTTCCTACTCGTTAACAAAACTCGTTGTCTTCGAGGGTAAGTTATCCATGGATGTATGTCCACCCGTTGCTCTATATCTAGTAGATAGATCTTGGCATATAGTTCTCATCATAGGAAAATTTTTGTTTTCTATGCCGCGGACCCAGCAGTGGTATCAGAGCCTGATCTATGCGTAGGTGCTTTGCACGGGTAGTACACATATGTTTATATGTGGGCGATGATGATCATGTTATTGCATCTTCTATGTACTTTGGATATTGGTGGCATAGTGGGATGAAGCGGCCCGGACCAACCTTACATGTCATCGTACATGAGACCGGTTCCACGACTGACATGCAACTAGTTTTTCATAAGTGGCTAGTGGGTGTCTGTCTCTCCTACTATAGTCAATATCTGATTTACAACGAGTTGCTAATAACTTGGTTATCCTCGTTGTGGTTCATGTTCGTAGGTAAGACCGGTTCTATCTCCAAAAGCCCTAAGCCATGTAAAACTTGCAATTGATAAATTAGAGGCATCTAGTTTAGATCGTTGCTGGGCTAGTGTCTTGATATGGTATTGTTGTAAGTAGATGTATGATAGATACTCTTACAACTCACTTAACGTGTAAGTTCCATAGACCTTGGCCTTACACACAAAGAAATGATAGAGATCATACCACGATGCAAATGATAGAGATCAAATGCATGGACCATATCACCTCACTTCACACATTAGATGTTAGCATCTTATATTGCTAGTTTGGCGCTTTTGGTAGCATTATAAGATGATCCCTCATTTAAATATCAAGATAAAATGTGTTCTTCCTTAAGTATGCACCGTTTTGTGGATCGTGTTTTGAGGCATCACGTGATGATCGGGTGTTCTCGACTCTACGCTTTCACACAACGGGTGTAAGACAGTTTTACACATGCGAATACTAAGGTTCTTACTTGACGAGCCTAGCATGTACAGACATGGCCTCGGACCGAAAGGTTAAGCATGAGTCATATAGTTGATATGATGCCCATATAGATGCTCGCCTTTGAAGCTACACCGACTCACATGATGATCGGACTTGGTGTAGTGGATTTGGTTCATGTAATCACCAAAAGGACATGAGGGATGTCGTTTTTGAGTGGGAGTTCATTAGTAATTTGGATTAGTTGAAATCAATCTATCATAAACTTAGTCTAAATATATTTTACAAATTCTATTGTAGATGGCACCACCTGCTTTTAATTTCAATGTGTTCATGGAGAAAGAGAAGCTTGCTGCGAATGGTACCAACTTCACCAACTGGGCTATGAATTTGAGGATTCTCCTCACTGCTGCACAAAAGCAATATGTGCTAGAGGCGCCGCTAGGCCCCCCCCCCCCAGCTCCTGATGCCCCTGACGAGGAAAAGAACGTCTATATAACTCGTCAGGAGGACCACAACTTAGTTCATTGCGGCATACTGTATGGGCTAGAGCCAGAACTTCGAAAACATTTTGAAAATGGCAATGCCTTTGATACCATGGGAGAATTGAAAATGATTTTCGATACCCATGCTGCCGTAGAGAGTTATAATGCTTCTGAAAAGTTCTTTAGCTACATGATGGAAGAGAACAACTCCGTTAGTGAGCACGTACTCAAAATGTCTGGGTACGCCGATAAGCTTGTGTCCTTGGGAATAATGATTACCATTGACTTAGGCATACATCGTGTTCTCCAATCTCTGCCACCTAGCTACAAGAGCTTCGTGATGAACTATAATATGCAGGGCATGAAGAAGTCTCTTCCCGAGCTTTTGTCAATGCTTAAGACTGCAGAAGTGGAGATTAGGAAAGAACATCAAGTGTTGATGATCAATAAGACCACCGGTTTCAAGAAGGACAAGAAAGGCAAGCAGAAGGGAAAGAAGGGCGGCAAATCTCTTGCCGCGCCTGAAAAGAAACCCCGAGCTGGCCCTAAGTCTGACACCGAGTGCTACTATTGCAAGGGGACTGGCCAATGGAAGCGCAACTGCCCCAAGTATTTGGCGGACAAGAAGGCCGGCAAGGCAAACAAAGGTATATGTGATATACATGTTATTGATGTGTACTTGACTAGTACTCGCAGTAGCACCTGGGTATTTGATACAGGATCGGTTGCTAATATATGTAACTCGGTTCAGGGGCTGCGGAACAAGCGACAACTAGCAAAGGATGAGATCACGATGCAGGTCGGCAATGGATCAAGAGTTGATGTGATCGCCGTCGGAACGCTGCCTCTCCATATGCCGTCGGGATTAGTTATAAACCTGAATAATTGTTATTTGGTGCCTGCACTGAGCATGAACATTGTATCCGGATCGTGTTTGATGCAAAGTGGTTATTCGTTTAAGTCTGAAAACAATGGTTGTTTGATTTATATGAATAATATCTTTTATGGTCATGCACCTGTGTTGAATGGTTTATTTCTGTTGGATCTCGATAGTAGTATTACGCATATTCATAATGTTGATGCTAAAAGGATTAAACTTGATAATGATATATCTGCATATATGTGGCACTGCCGTCTAGGTCATATTGGCGTTAAACGCATGAAGAAACTCCATTCTGATGGACTTTTGGAATCACTTGATTTTGAATCATTTGATACATGTGAGCCATGCCTTATGGGCAAGATGACTAGAACGCCGTTTTTCGGTTCAATGGAACGGGCGACAGATTTATTGAAAATCATACATACTGATGTGTGTGGACCAATGAGTGTGTCGGCGCGAGGTGGATATCGTTATTTTGTTACTTTCATGGATTATTTGAGTAGATACGGGTATATCTATTTGATGAAACATAAGTCTGAAACCTTTGAAAGGTTCAAAGAATATCAGAATGAAGTGGAAAATCATCATAACAGAAAGATCAAATTTCTGCGGTCCGACCATGGAGGAGAGTATCTTAGTTACGAGTTTAGCACACGTATGAAAGACTGTGGAATAGTTTCACAACTCACGCCTGCCGGAACACCACAACGTAATGGTGTGTCAGAATGTCGTAATCATACTTTATTGGATATGGTTCGATCTATGATGTCTCTGACTGACTTGCCACTGTCATTTTGGGGTTATGCACTAGAAACCGCTGCATTCACTTTAAATAGGGCACCATCTAAATCCGTTGAAAAGACACCGTATGAATTATGGTTTGGAAACAAACCTAAGCTGTCATTTCTTAAAGTTTGGGGATGCGATGTTTATGTGAAGAAACTTCAACCGGATAAACTCGAACCCAAAGCGGAAAAATGCGTCTTCATAGGATACCCTAAGGAAACGATTGGGTATACCTTCTATCACAGATCCGAGGGAAAGGTCTTTGTTGCCAAGAATGGATCCTTTCTTGAGAAGGAGTTTCTTGTGAAAGGTGTGAGTAGTCGGAAGGTAGAACTCGAAGAGGTTATTGAACCTTCTCTTCATGAAATGGCGAGTAGCGCAGCACCGGAAGTTGTTTCGGAGTTGACTTCACCTAATGAAGAGAGAGCTAATGATATTGATCATGAAACTCCGAAAGAGGACACTACCGAACCTCGCAGGTCAAGCAGGACACGTGCAGCTCCTGAACTGTATGGCAATCCTGTTATGAATTTCATGATTGATGAAATAGATGACCCTGCGACGTATGAAGAAGCAATGATGAGCCCTGATTCCAACAAATGGCTAGAAGCCATGAAATCCGAGATGGAATCCATGTACAAAAACCAGGTTTGGACCTTGGTGGACTTACCTCACGATCGAAAGGTTGTTGAGAATAAATGGATTTTCAAAAGAAAAACTGATGCTGATGGTAATGTAACTATCTATAAGGCTCGACTTGTCGCAAAGGGGTTTCGACAAATTCAAGGAGTTGACTACGATGAGACATTCTCTCCCGTAGCGATGCTTAAGTCGGTTAGGATTATGTTAGCAATTGCTGCATATTTTGATTATGAAATATGGCAGATGGATGTCAAAACTGCATTCCTCAATGGTAATATTGAAGAAGAGTTGTATATGATACAACCTAAGGGTTTTGTTGATCCTAAGGATGCTGATAAGGTGTGCAAACTTCAGCGATCCATCTATGGACTGGAGCAAGCATCCCGGAGTTGGAATCTCCGCTTTGATGAGGTGATCAAAGAGTTTGGGTTTGTCCAAACTTATGGAGAGGCTTGTATTTACAAGAAAGTGGGTGGGAGCAATGTGGCATTTCTGATATTATATGTGGATGACATATTATTGATTGGAAATGATATAGATCTTTTAAACAATGTTAAAAGTTATCTAAACAGCAAATTTTGATGAAGGACCTTGGTGAATCTTCATATATATTAGGCATTAAAATCTATAGAGATAGATCAAGACGCCTAATTGGGCTATCGCAGAGTACATACCTTGATAAGATATTAAAGAAGTTTAATATGGATGGAAGTAAGAAGGGGTACTTACCTATGTTGCAAGGCAAGACATTGAGTAAGACTCAAAGTCCGGCTACGGCGGAAGAAAGAGAGATAATGGATAAGAACCCCTATGCCTCAGCCATAGGCTCTATAATGTATGCCATTCTATGTACAAGACCGGATGTGGCACATGCTATTAGTTTGACTAGTATGTACCAATCTGATCCAGGTTTAGAACACTGGATAGAGGTCAAGAATATCCTTAAGTACTTGAGAAGAACTAAGGATATGTTTCTTGTATACAGAGGTGAAGAAGAGCTAGTCGCTAAGTGTTATGTCGATGCTAGCTTTGACACTGATCCGGATGACTCTAAGTCTCAATCCGGATACGTATTTCTCTTGAACGGAGCAACAGTTAGTTGGAGGAGCTCCAAACAACCTGTGGTGGCTGGATCAACAATGGAGGCGGAATATGTTGCTGCTTTAGAAGCGACGCAGGAAGTAGTTTGGATGAAAGAGTTCATTACGGAACTGGGTGTGGTTCCCAGTGCGTTGGACCCGATGGTGATCTATTGTGACAACAATGGAGCCATAGCCAACGCAAAGGAACCATGGTCTCACAAGAATTCCAAGCATATTAAGCGCCGGTTTCACTCCATCCGCGAGCATGTCAAGGATGGAGATATAAAGATTTGTAAAGTACACACGGACCTAAATGTAGCAGATCCGTTGACTAAAGTTCTCCCTAGGGCAAAACATGATCAACACTAGAACTCCATGGGTGTTAGATTTATCACTATATAAACTAGATTATTGTCTCTAGTGCAAGTGGGAGACTGAAGGAAATATGCCCTGAGAGGCAATAATAAAGTTGTTATTATGTATTCCTTGTATATGATAGATGTTTATTTTGCATGCTCTAATTGTATTGATAGGAAACATCAATACATGTGTGTTTAATAAACAAAAGGGTTCCTAGTTATGCCTCACTTATAGACTAGCTTGTTGATTAACAAGATGATCAAAGTTTCCTGATCATGGACATTGGATGTTGTTAATAACAAGGTCACAGCATTTGTGAAATGATGTGATGAACATTCATCCAAAGTATAGCATTACGATCAAATCATTATGTTTATATTGCTATAACATCATACAAAGTAGTCTTAGTCCTTAGACCATGAGATCATGTTAATTGCTAACATCGGAGAGTATCTTGATAACATCAAACGTCACACCGTAACAGGATGACCATAAAGGTGGGTTCAGTGCTATGAAGGTGTTATGTTGAGGCTCATGGATCAAGAGTGGAATTTGTCAATCCCGATGACGGATAGATATACTCTGGGCCCTCTCGGTGATATCACATTAAGACAGCTTGCAAGCAAGTGATGTGATCACTAGAATGTTATATCACGGGAACGAGAAAAGAGTGCATGTCGGTAACGAGATCAAACTAGGTATTTGGATACCGATGATCGAATCTCGGACATGTATTGTATCATGAGACAAAGGGATTAAATTGCTGACGTTAAAGGTTCTCACGATCACAGAAGTCATCATTGAATATGCAGGAGTCAGTATGGATCTCTAGATCCCGCTTCTGATTATTGATCTGAGAGGAGTCTCAATCATGTCTGCATTATTCGCGAACCGTAGGGTGACACACTTAAGAGTTCCCAGACACCATTTAGGAGCACATATGTTCCAGACAAATGGTTTGCAAAGCGCAGGAAATGTTTCGATTGAAACAGGAATTGTTTCGATAGAAACCGGAATTGTTTCGGGTGAAATTGCAGAAATTGGTTCTGCATGTGATATTGAAATGTTGCAAGGGGTTTTATGTGAATGTTTGTTAATTAAAGTAATTAACAAAATTCTGAATAAAATAAATAAAAGAGTTTTATTAATTGAGAGTTGCATTTAATTTGGTGGAAATTAAATACATGTGAGTGGGATTTTGGGTGGAGGCCATGTTTATGTGAGTGGAGGTTCACCACATTTATGAAGGAGGGGAGGAGTCCCCTCCTCATGCGTCGGCTATGGGAGGGGAGGGGTCTCCCTTCCTCCTATATAAAGCCCCCCTCTCCCCTCTCACAAACCACACCTCCTCGTGAAGGATCTCTCTCCCCCTCTAGATATTCCCCATGGTCTCGGATTAGCGAGATACATGTTCTCGGTGGCCTTGCGTCTGGAAGGAATTGTTGCTTCCGCTGATTCGCTGGAGCGAGGAGGTGGAGGTTGTCCGGTGGCTTGAACGTGTGTGTGAGGACGGATGCGCTGCTGATTTGCGGCGCTCGGACTTCCACACGATCTTGAGATCGGCAAGCGTATGACTACATCAACCACGAGTTCCTACTCGTTAACAAAACTCGTTGTGTTCGAGGGTAAGTTCTCCATGGATGTATGTCCACCCGTTGCTCTGTATCTAGTAGATAGATCTTGGCGTATAGCTCTCATCGTAGGAAAATTTTTGTTTTCTATGTTGCGGACCCAACACCCGTACCATGAATGAAGGTCAGATGATGACTTCGGAAGCATTCAAGGTTAAGTTCAGTCGCTCTCATGTGCCCCAAGGTTCAGTCACCAGAATGAGAGATGAGTTCAGAGAACTAAAGCAAGGAAGGATGATGGTAGTAGAGTACCATGACAAATTCTTGTCACTAGCTAGATATTCCCCGGATGAGATCAACACTAAAGCAAAGAAGAAGGAGAGGTTCCTAAATGGACTGCATGATGAGATGCAGATTGTGTTAGTTAACATCCGTTTTGAAGATATGGAAGAGCTTGTAGACTCTGTCATTCAGATGGAAGGGAAGATCAACCAAGCCAATGACAATCGCAAGCGCAGGATGATGCACCAGAGTGGATCCAACCATACCCAGAAGTATCGCCCCAACCCGTCTGCAGGATACGCCCCAAGAAACAACAAACCCCCAATGTCCCGTCCAAGCTATCCCAATCGTAGCGGAGGAAACCTAAAGCCTGGAGGAAACCACAATAACAACCCCGGAAACTCCAACAATTTCAACAGTGCACCGCCCAAGTCTAGCAACAACAACAACATCAACAACAACAACAACAACAATACTGCCCCAAGGACTAGAAGCAATGATGTGCCTGTTGCAGTCAAAGACAAGTCCTAGATTACTTGCTTTGAATGTGGAGTCAAGGGTCACTACTCCAACGAGTGTTCCAAGAAGCTTGCAGCATCCCCCAATGTGAATGCCCCAGCTCAGCAGCAGCACCGTGTTCAGCCTGGAAGGAGGTTTGCCCTAGGGAATTCGCTCAACCGCAACGGCCGTCTGTTCCACATGAATGCTAAAGAAGCCCAGGAAGCGCCAGATGTCATGCTGGGTATGTTTTCTGTTAACTCAGTTTTAGCAAGAGTGTTGTTTGATTCTGGAGCATCGCACCTGTTTTTTACAGAAGAATTTGCATGCACTAGAAAGATTCAATCAACCAAATTGAAGCATGTCATGATAGTTCAAATCCCCGGTTCAACCACCAAAGCTAGAAAAATTTGCAAGGCCGTACCTATCAGAATCCATGGGATAGATTTTTATGCCAATCTAATAGTACTTGGAACCAAAGGTTTGGAAGTAGTACTAGGAATGGACTGGATGTCAAAACATAAAGGATTGATCGACTGTGCCAAGAAAACCATAACCATGACTAGTAGCTCTAGAGTATCAGTAGAGCATGTATCTGAAACCTTGCCCCATCAGTTCAAATGCAACAAGAGTCTAGCCCAACCAACCCTTGACCAAGTCAGCGTAGTGTGTGAATACCCTGACGTATTCCTAGATGAATTGCCCGGTATGCCCCCAGATCGGGATATCGAGTTCATCATTAAACTAATTCCTAGAACTGGACCCATAGCTCAGAGACCTTATAGTATGAACCCGTCTGAATTAGTGGAGTTGAAGAAGCAACTTGATGCTATGCTGGAGAAAGGTTTGATTCAACCAAGCGCATCGCCATGGAGATCGCCTGTTTTGTTTGTGGATCAGAAAGATGGAGGTAACCATTTATGTATGGATTATCGGAAGCTGAATGATGTCACCATCAAAAACAAGTACCCACTGCCCAAGATCGAGGATTTGTTTGACCAGTTGACTCGTGCCAGAGTGTTTTCTAAGATTGATCTTAGAACTGGTTATCATCAACTCAAGATTCATGCAACGGATATCCCAAAGACTGCCTTTACCACAAGATATGGATTGTATGAGTATACGGTCATGTCTTTTGGATTAACCAATGCCCCTGCTTATTTCATGAATCTCATGAATAAGATTTTTATGAACTTTCTAGATAGGTTTGTCGTTGTTTTTATCAATGATATTCTAATCTATTCCAAGTCAGAAGAAGACCATGAGCTATACCTGAGAACCATCCTTGAAACCCTTAGAGAACATCAGTTGTATGCCAAGTTTAGCAAATGTGAGTTCTAGTTGAAGGAAGTGGGATTCCTAGGACATATCGTGTTGGCAGGGGGAGTTGCTGTCGATCCCGCCAAGATCAAAGATGCTGAAGAATGGAAAGCCCCAACCACTCAAACCCAAGTCCATGCATTTCTCGGATTAGCGGGATATTATCGCAAGTTTGTTGAAGGATTTTAAAGCATCGCAAGACCGATGACCCAATTGTTGAAGAAAGATGAATGGACGGACAAATGTGAAGCAAGTTTTCAAGAGCTCAAGAAGAGATTGATTCCAGCCCCAATTCTGATTATGCCTGATATCAAGAAGCCTTTTGATGTGTATTGTGATGCATCCAAGATTGGTCTCGGATGTGTGTTCATGCAAGAAGGCAAAGTCATAGCATATATGTCCCGACAACTGAAGCGGCATGAGCAAAACTACCCTACCCATGATCTTGAACTAGCAGCTGTAGTCTTAGCATTGAAGACATGGCGTCATTACCTTATGGGTAACCGCTGTGAGATTTATTCAGATCACAAGAGTCTGAAGTATATTTTCACTCAGAAGGAGCTGAATATGAGGCAAAGGAGATGTATAGAGTTAATCAAGGATTATGACCTTGACATTCAATATCACCCCGGCAAAGCCAATGTGGTAGCGGATGCTCTTAGCAGATTCCCGTGTAGATTAAACACCATGATCAAAGAAGCCCAGCCAAGTCTGCATGAAGAGTTGGAGCAGTTTAGAACTGTAACATCCCAAATCTTTAATCAAGGTTATCAAGATCCAAATCACCCAATTTAGGGTTAACAAAAACTTTTTATCATTTAAATAATTAGGAATGCATACGTGTGTTGCATTAATATGGAATTGTTTGAAAATGCCATGTTTGTTTGTTCTAATGGTTGTAAAATGATTCAAAGGTGAATGCCACATCATCTAGGTCATTCCAAAACCGAATACAAAGAAAAAGAAATCAAATGGAATTAATAAATGCAAATGGTCACTTTTGCCATTTTAATCCACTAGGCCACTTTAGGTGTTCCTAGAAGTCATTTTCAAACAGAAACAATTCTAACTCTTTGCACCCCTTGCTATTATAAGTAAAGATCTACCAAGGCCCACTTTGAACTCTTACAAAAACATTTAACCACTAATTTTAAATGACAATTGAAAATGGAATCAAGTGTATGTACATAGATCCCACTTTTTCAAAAACCACTCAAATAAGTTCACCTTGACAATCCCAAGCAACCACAGATGCTCAAGCATATGACTAACACACACACCAAAAATCATTTCAAAATTCAAAAAAACTTTCTTGCGACCATTTTGTCGAACAGTTGGCAGGCAGAGAAAGTTTGGCATAACTAATACTGTTGCTAATCAACTCTTTGTCCCCCTTTCGACCGCCTCTCCTCTTCCATGTCTCCCCTAGTTCCAACCAAGCCATCAAGGAGCTACCCCTTAGCCTCCAGCAGCAGTGCCGCACCGCTCGTTCTTGGTCGCCATCGGCCAAACATGGGCAACGCGCCAGAGACCAAGCCGCGCCAATCCAGCACCGTCCCTAGCTCCACCGCACCCTACCGCGCTCCCCTGTCCACCCCACGAAGCAGCCGAGCCCTAGACCACCGAGGCACGCCCGCACACCGAGCCTCTGTGCTATGCACGGAGCACGCCAGAGCGTCGTCCCTGACATGCTAGCACAAGCCATGCCTCGACCTCAGCTTGCATGCGCCGCTCCGTCATAACCCCAGCATGCTCCAGGACATGCCCTTTTCCCGCCGCACGACCAGCAGCCACCGCACGCAGTGTCGAGCACCACCTCTGCCGCTCAGAGCGCCAGCCTCGCCCGACCAAAAGCCATCGCCCCTAGCAGCGCCATTGCACCGTAGATGACCGCCAGGAGGCAGCCCACCGTCCGCCTACCTTGCCCATGCCTTTTGCACCCTGTACCGTCGTCTCCGATGAGCCACGCCCATGCCGCTCTGCCCCTTTGTCGACCCTATATAAGGAGCCCTCCCCAGCACCACTTCTCCACACTCCAACACTCCCCTCTCTCTCAGAACCACCCCACACCATCCCCGGAGCCACTCGAGCCACTCGAGCCTCCGTTCGCCAAAATTTCCACCGGAGCCGCCGCAGTAGAGGAAGAAGGGGGTCGTCAATTGCGACCACCCCAGGAGCCGTCGCGGCCACGCTTTGAGTCCGTCGTTGTCTCCATGATCGATCGCCCCCATCGCCACGTTAGCTGGAGCCCTGGTAAGCCCCCAATCGACCCCCACCGAGCCGCTAGGGTTCATTCTCGCCGGCGACCAGTTCGTCATCGACGATGAGCCAGAGCCATTGATCTAGGTTCTAATCGCATGGTCCATATCACCCTGTACCGCTTCACGTTTAGTTGTGCCGCTGACATGCGGGACCCCCCTGTCAGCTGCACCGCGGAGTGTCCCTGGGCCGGCCCATTTAGTTTCCTGCGCTGGCCCTAGAATTCAAATAAGTGTTTTTCTATTTAGTTTTAAACTCAATTCTGTTCACTAGTTTAAAAATCTATTCAGAGAGTTCTACTGAACCAAAATGAATGATTCAAATTTTGTTAGAAAGATAATTAAAATATCTATCCAAGCCCGTTGGATTTAAATCAATTGGAGTTGGAGATCTCACATAGCAAAAATAACAATATAGAGACTTTTCTGCATTCAAACATTTTTCAAAAATCAACCATAATAGCTTTTGAGTTGATTCCAACTCTCAAAAATCACATTTGACAATACCTATCTGAATATGTAATAATATTTAGGTTTGCATGCAGTGACTTTGGACTAGTACCAAAATAATGCTATATAGGCATTTCTTGTCACTTTAAATCATTAAAATAATGAACTTAAACTTATTAAAATGTGACCAACACTTTAAATCACATTCCCATGCATTAGAATATGTGGTGATGACATGTATCCACATGATCCCATATTTTAATCGGAGAATATTAAATCTTAGTTAATTTCAATGAGTAGAAATTACTTTTCTCAAATAAAATAAATGAAACTAGTTCATTAAACCTTGTGATGATTGTGATGATGCTAGATCATCAAGTGTGTTCATTAGTGTACTAAATAGACTAGTTAAGTGTTGTTTGGTAATTGTGTATTTCGTATGTATTTATAGACGATAGTACCGACCAAGTCTACGAAGAGGAGGAATTCTACCCCAAGGAAGAAGAGGAGAATTTCAACCACTTCACCAACCAAGGCAAGCTATTGTTAGAAAGCTAGAATTAAGCAAGTTAACCCAAGCAAAATGCATTAGGCATGCTTTGGTTATCCCTTTTTGATTTATACCAATCCCAAGTTTTACTTACAAGCTTTACTTCTTTACTTTACCAAAGTTCTTTACTTTATTTAATAGATAGCATAAAGATTATAAAACTTGGCCTATCTAGTTAGACTTAGATGTCATTCTATGGCATGAGATTGAGATTAGTATCCCACCTTAGTGAACACTCTTAACTTAGTAGTTAGAGCTAAACCAAAAACTTGATCACTTCAGATGGGAATACTTGGTGAAAATGATTATGAAAACCTTGGAATGATGAGTCATTCTATTGAGATGTTTTGACATGTGTTGAGAAACACAACTGGTTTATGATGATGAAAATGTTAAGGCATGAGCCTTAGCCCTTTTATAAAATAACTGATGGTTGGGTTTAGATGCGATACCATTCCAATTCTACCGTACAACCACATACCTGAATTGGGTAAGGCTTAGCCGGAAGTTTATATGCATTAGTACGGGTTCTCTCGCGGGAGAGGTTTGAGTTGAGGCTACCTCTCAATGTTGTCCACCTATGCAGTGCCCAGGATGCAGATGGCCATGGCTGGGAGGCCAAGCTCATAGGAGAGGTGCTTGTACTAGGGTGTGTAATTGAAATGTTATGATTAATTATCCGGATACTAAGTATGATGATTCAGGGTTATCCCTAACGGATGTATCGAATTTTGTGGTGAAAGTGTAACACATCTGCAGAGTGTCAAAATATTTGAATAGCCGTGTCCGTGGTTTGGACAGTTGGAGTGGCCATACTGTTCTGTTGTAAGATGTTTTCAAAATGACTTTTTAAATGATTTGTGACTTTGACTTGACCACAACAGAGTTGTGACTATGAAAACTAAGTTCCCAACTTAGGTGAATTTAGAACTTTATTTTATCTTTCTTTGTTTCTGAACTCTGCTTAGGTTTCAAACTTAACTTTACAAATCAATTTAGAGTTATCATTCCTACTAGAACTACCTTACTTGTTAGTGATAGTTTGCGAGTACTTAAAGAGTACTCATGGCTTTGTCCCTGGCTATTCCCGTGGCCAGACTATGAAGAGTACTATCTGGAAGAAGGATAGTAGGATGGCTACGACAAATAGGACTATCCCCCATCGTCAGCATTGCCTGTGACACTGAAGATGGAGCCCACCGCTATGCTATTTATTCTGCTACTTGTTTGTACTAAGACTGGATCATGAGATCCTTTATTTGTGTAAGACCTTATAATGGTTTGTAATGGATAATGTACTGTCATATCCAATCTGTTATGTCTCACGAAAATGGTAATCCTAGGATTGCGATGTATGGCATAACAGGCATCTGGGATTAAAAATCCGGGTGTTGACAAGTTGGTATCAGAGCCATCCTGACCATAGGAGACCCTAGTTAGAATGGACGTCCGAACAAAAACTTAGTTTCAAGACAAAAGAAGTGAGTATTTATGAAAACCTATTCCCACTCTTATCCTTGAGATTCTTTCAAAAAAATCATGTTCCTCAAAAATTATTATATTTCTACTTAAAATTTGACACACTTGATCACTTCACTAACTTACTCATCCTAAATTCTTATAGATGGAGGTTCAGTACTTCAAGTTCTACCACTTGGACAACGGAGGCCAACTGATCTTCGAGGGATCTTGATGCACTATCTGAGTACCTTGAGCGCCCACATCCGGAATTCTTCAGGGCTCAACTCAATGACCATCCAGGAGGAGATTTACAATGGCTGATAGTTGCTGATCTTCAAGGCAAGATGGAAGCACCACTTTCGAAGAAGAATCAATTCACTGTGAGAGAGAACAACTGGCTAGATGGATTAGCCAGGGCAATGCATGAAGCTCTCGCCCATCTTTGCGGACAGAATGTCAATTTGATCCAGGGAACCCACTTTGCGCACTATGCAAGGAGTGATTCTATGGGAATGCCTCTAGAGATGCCAAGTCACCCGGAGTTGAAGCACCAAGTGGAGAACCTTGACTTCCTACTGTATGATAGGTAGAAGGAATTGGACAATGCTCGAGAGTACGCCAACCACAACCTTGCCATTGCCGCCCAGAAGGCCTAGACTTGCTCACTGCTCGTCAAGGATCGTCAATCACTCCTTCGTCAACGCGCAAAGAAGGATCACACCATCGACCGTCTTTGCAAGAAGGTGGCCGACCTCGAGAAGACCATCAAGGAGCAAGAAGCTCAGCTTGCAGCAAAAGAAGAAGAAGAGGAAGAAGGTGAAGACATCCAGGGGGATATTCACTCGTACGTCAACAATGATGATGACTACCTGGAGGATGATGCCATGGACTTCTACACTGACGATGATGACTCTGACTTCATCGATGATGAGTAGATGCACTAGAGCACTAGCGTAGGAGTGAGAAGTATCGGTTCCCTTGTATCTTAGCTCATAGAATGGTTCTTAAAACCATCTATTTTTCTTTTGTTGTAGTGTGTGTGTGTGTGTTTGTATCGTGTGCTTTGCTTGAATGAATGAGAAGTTGTTAGCTTGCAAAACCTGAGTCAAACTCAAAGTTTTAGCTTTTGAAAACAAAACTATGAACCTTAGAACTTTCCCTCTTACCCCGTTATCTATCTCAATCTTCAGATGACTCATGGAAACCAAGGAGGGAGCAGCTCATCGCAGGACCCGATGCTGCAGATTCTATAGACGCTAATTTCGGACCGCGAAGCTGGTAGAGCAGAGCGCCAAGCAAATCTAGCCACCCTGCAGCAGATCGCCCAGATGGCCCACAATAATCAAGGCCATGGAAATCAGGATCATCATGGATCCAAACTCAAAAACCTCTAGAATACCAATCCCCCTATCTTTAGCCAGTCTGAAAACCCGCTGGATGCTGATGATTGGTTACAGACCATGGAGAATAACCTAGAGGTAGCAGGAGTGGATGCAAATGAGCAAGTTATGTTTGCCACCCACTATCTGGCAGGAGATGCAAGAGCATGGTGGAATAGCACCCGTAACATGAAGCACGGTAAAGTGATGACGTGGGAAGCTTTCAAGACCAAGTTTAGCCGCATCCATGTGCCGCAAGGTTTAGTCACTAGAATGAGAGATGAGTTTAGAGAACTGAAGCAGGGAAGAATGACTGTAGTAGAGTACCGTGACAGATTTCTATCCCTCGCTAGGTATGCACCGGAGGAGATCAACACTGAAGCCAAGAAGAAGGAGAGATTCCTAAATAGACTGCATGATGAGATGCAAATGGTGTTAATAAACATCCGTTTTGAAGATCTCAAAGAGCTAGTGAACTCTGCCATCCAGATGGAAGGAAAGATCAACCAAGCCAACGACAATCGCAAGCATAGAATGATGCACTAGAGTGGACCCAACAGTCACCAGAAGTATCGTCCCAACCTGTCTGCATGATATGGCCCAAGAAACAATAGACCCCCAATGTCTCGCCCAATCTACCCCAACCGTAGCGGAGGAAATGTGAAGTCCGGAGGAAACCACATAAACAACCCCGGCAACTCCAACAACTTCAACCGTGCATAGCCCAAGCCCAACAACAACAATAATACTGCCCCAAGGACTGGAAGCAACGCCGTGCATGTTGCAGCCAAAGACAAGTCCCAGATTACTTGCTTTGAGTGTGGAGTGAAGGGTCACTACTCCAATGAGTGTCCCAAGAAGATCGCCGCCACTGCCAATGTGAATGCCCCAGCTCAGCAGCAGCACCGTGATCATCCAGGAAGGAGATTCGCCCCAGGGAACCCTCACAACCACAACGGTCGTCTTTTCCACATGAACGCCGAAGAAGCCCAAGAAGTGCCAGATGTCGTGCTGGGTATGTTTTCTGTTAACTCAGTATTAGCAAGAGTGTTGTTTGATTCTGGAGCATCGCACTCGTTTGTTACAGAAGAATTTGCATGCACTAGTAAGATTCACCCAACCAATTTGAAGCATGTCATGATAGTTCAAATACCTGGTTCAACCACCAAAGCTAGAAAAATTTGCAAGGCTATATCTATCAGAATACATGGGATAGATTTTTATGCAAATCTAATAGTACTTGGAACCAAAGGTTTGGAAGTAGTACTAGGAATGGATTGGATGTCGAAGCATAAAGGATTGATCGACTGTGCCAAGAAAGCCATCACCATGATCAGTAGCTCTGGAGTAACAGTAGAGCATGTTTCTGAAACCTTGCCCCGTCAGTTAAAATGCAACAAGAGTCTAGCCCAACCAACCCTTGACCAAGTCAGCGTAGTGTGTGAATACCCTGACGTATTCCCAGATGAATTACCCGGTATGCCCCCAGATCAGGATATCGAGTTCATCATTGAACTAATTCCTGGAACTGGACCCATAGGTCAAATACCTTACAGTATGAACCCGTCTGAATTAGTGGAGTTGAAGAAGCAACTTGATGCTATGCTGGCGAAAGGTTTGATTCAACCAAGCGCATCACCATGGAGATCGCCTGTTTTGTTTGTGGATCAGAAAGATGGAGGTAACCATTTATGTATGGATTACCGGAAGCTGAATGATGTCACCATAAAAAACAAGTACCCACTACCCAAGATCGAGGATTTTTTTGACCAGTTGACTGGTGCTAGAGTGTTTTCTAAGATTGATCTTAGAACTGGTTATCATCAACTCAAGATTCATGCAACGGATATCCCAAAGACCGCCTTTACCACCAGATATGGATTGTATGAGTATACGGTCATGTCTTTTGGATTAACCAATGCCCCCGCTAATTTCATGAATCTCATGAATAAGATTTTTATGAACTTTCTAGATAAGTTTGTCATTGTTTTTGTCGATGATATTCTAATCTATTCCAAGTCAGAAGAAGACCATGAGCTACACCTGAGAATCATCCTTGAAACCCTTAGAAAACATCAGTTGTATGCCAAGTTCAGCAAATGTGAGTTTTGGTTGAAAGAAGTGGGATTCCTCGGACATATTGTGTCAGTAGGAGGAGTTGCTGTTGATCCCGCCAAGATCAAAGATGTTGAAGAATAGGAAGCCCCAACCACTCAAACCCAAGTCCATGAATTTCTTGGATTAGCGGGATATTACCGCAAGTTCGTAGAAGGATTTCCCAGCATCGCAAGACCCATGACCCAATTGTTGAAGAAGGACAAGAAGTTGGAATGGACCGATAAATGTGAAGCCAGTTTCCAAGAGCTCAAGAAGAGATTGATTTCAGCCCCAATATTGATTATGCCAGATATCAAGAAGCCTTTTGATGTGTATTGTGATGCATCCAAGATTGGCCTTGGATGTGTGTTAATGCAAGAAGGCAAAGTCATCGCATATCTGTCCAGACAACTGAAGCAGCATGAGCAGAACTATCCTACCCATGATCTTGAACTAGCAGCTGTAGTTTTAGCCTTGAAGACATGGCGTCATTACCTTATGGGTAACCGCTGTGAGATTTAGTCAGATCACAAGAGCTTGAAGTATATTTTCACTCAGAAGGAGCTGAATATGAGGCAAAGGATATGGATAGAGTTAATCAAGGATTATGACCTTGACACTCACTATCACCCCGGCAAAGCCAATGTGGTAGAGGATGCTCTTAGCATATTGCCGTGTAGATTAAACACCATGATCAAGGAGAAGCAACCAAGTTTGCATGAGGAGTTGGAGCAGTTTAGAACTAAGCTAGTTAGCAAAGGATTCTTAGCTAGCATTGAACTTCAACCCACTTTGATTAGTCAAATCGAGGAAGCCCAGAAGGGAAATGCAAGCATCGACAGAATCAAGCGTCATATTGGAACAGGAAAGGTACCTGGATTCACCGAAGACGAAGAAGGAGTTTTGTGGTACAAAGGACGTATCTGCGTGCCAGCAGATTCAGAGTTGAAGCAAGTTATCATGCAAGAAGCTCATGATACCCTTTATTCTATCCACCCCGGAGGACCGAAGATGTTTCAGGATTTGAAGGAGCAATTTTGGTGGCACAAGATGAAGAGAGAAATCGGAAGCTACATCGCCAAGTGTGATATCTGTCAAAGAGTCAAAGCGGAACTTCAGAGACCCGCAGGACTGTTGCAACCATTGCAGATTCCTAAATAGAAATGGGATTCCGTCAGAATGGACTTTATCACTGGTTTGCCTACTTCTAGTAGGGGAAATGACTCAATCTGGGTCATCGTTGATAGACTGTCCAAGGTAGCCCATTTTATACCTGTCAAGACCACCTATCAGAGTTCTAAGCTAGGAGAGTTGTACATTGCTAGAATTGTTAGTTTGCATGGAATCCCCAAGACCATAGTGTCGGATCGAGGAACCCAATTTACCTCGAGATTTTGGCAGAAAGTCCAAGAAGGATTAGGAACCAAGTTGAATTTTAGCACAGCTTATCACCCGTAGACCAATGGACAGACTGAAAGTGTCAACTAGATCCTAGAAGACATGTTGAGAGCTTGTGTGTTAGAGTATGGATCAAAATGGGAAGATTGTCTGCCTTCCGCGGAATTCTCATACAACAACAGTTATCAAGCCAGTTTGCAAATGGCCCCATTTGAGTTCTTATATGGAACAAAGTGTCGTACCCCTTTGAATTGGTCACAAGTAGGAGAGAGTCAGATTTTTGGACCCGACATCCTACGAGAAGCGGAAGAGAAGCTTCAGAAAGTCCGTGAGCACCTCAAGACCACCCCAACCCAGATAGAAGAGTTATGCTGACAAGAGACGTAGAGACCTGACTTTCAATGTCGGAGATTTTGTGTATCTCAAGGTTTCATCATTGAAGGGAACACAACGTTCTAGTCTGAAAGGAAAGTTAGCCCCTAGATATATCGGACCCTTCAAGATTCTAAATCGTCGAGGAGAAGTATCGTATCAACTGGAACTGCCTGAGGAGATGTCCGCCATCCATGATGTAATCCATATCTCGTTACTTCGCAAATGCTTAGAAATTCCAGAGAAGACCGAAGTGTTCAAGAACATCGATCACCGAGCTGTTGATATCAACAAGGATCTGATGTATCGTGAAGTGCCCATCCGTATCCTGGAAGAAACTTACAGAACCACCAGGACCCGGATTATCAAATTTCTCAAGATCCAATGGAGCAACCACATCAAAGAGGAAGCCACTTGGGAGCAAGAAGATTACATTAGGACTGAGTTTCCAGATCTCTTTAGTTCCTAGTTTTCTTTCTTAAATCTTGAGAGGAGATTTTGTTTAAGGGGGGAAGGTTCATAACATCCCAAATCTTTAATCAAGGTTATCAAGATCCAAATCACCCAATTTAGGGTTAACAAAAAGTTTTTATCATTTAAATAATTAGGAATGCATTTGTGTGTTGCATTAATATGGAATTGTTTGAAAATGCCATTTTTGTTTGTTCTAATGGTTGTAAAATGATTCAAAGGTGAATGCCACATCATCTAGGTCATTCCAAAACCAAATACAAAGAAAAAGAAATCAAATGGAATTAATAAATGCAAATGGTCACTTTTGCCATTTTAATCCACTAGGCCACTTTAGGTGTTCCTAGAAGTCAATTTCAAACATAAACAATTCTAACTCTTTGCACCCCTTGCTAGTACAAGTAAAGATCTACCAAGGCCCACTTTGAATTCTTACAAAAACATTTAACCACTAATTTTAAATGACAATTGAAAATGGAATCAAGTGTATGTACATAGATCCCACTTTTTCAAAAGCCACTCAAATACGTTCACCTTGACAATCCCAAGCAACCACAGATGCTCAAGCATATGACTAACACACACACCAAAAATCATTTCAAAATTCAAAAAAACTTTCTTGCGGCCATTTTGTCGAACAGTTGGCACGCAGAGAAAGTTTGGCCTAACTAATACTGTTGCTAATCAACTCTTTGTCCCCCTTTCGACCCCCTCTGCTCTTACATGTCTCCCCTAGTTCCAACCAAGCCATCAAGGAGCTACCCCTTAGCCTCCAGCAGCAGTGTCGTGCTGCCCGTTCTTGGTCGCCGCCGGCCAAATGTGAGCAACGCGCCAGAGACCAAGCCGCGCCAATCCAGCATCATCCCTAGCTCTGCCGCACCCTACCGCGCTCCCCTGTCCACCCCACGGAAGCAGCCGAGCCCTAGACCACTGAGGAACACCCGCGCACCGAGCCTCTGCGCCATGCACGGAGCACGCCAGAGCACCGTCCCCGATAGGCCAGCACAAGCCACGCCTTGACCTCAGCTTGCACGCGTCGCTCCGTCATAACCCCAGCATGCTCCAGGACATGCCCTTTTCCCGCCACGCGACCAGCAGCCACCACACGCAGCGTCGAGCACCGCCTCTGCCGCTCAGAGCACCAGCCTCGCCCGACCAAAAGCCACCGCCCCTAGTAGTGCCATTGCGCCGTAGATGACTGCTAGGAGGCAGCCCACCATCCGCCTACCTTGCCCATGCCTTTAGCACCCTGTACCGTCGTCTCCGACGAGCCGCGCCCATGCCGCTCTGCCCCTTCGTCGACCCTATATAAGGAGCCCTCCCTAGCACCATTTATCCACACTCCAACACTCCCCCCTCTCTCTCAGAACCACCCCACACCATCCCCGGAGCCACTCGAGCCACCGTTCACCGGAATTTCCACTGGAGCCGCTGCAGCAGAGGAAGAAGGGGGCCGTCAATTGCGACCACCCCAGGAGCCGCGGCGACCACGCCTGAGTCCGTCTCGTCTCCACGATCGATCACCCCCATCGCCACGTTAGCTGGAGCCCTGGTAAGCCCCCAATCGACCCCCACTGAGCCACTAGGGTTCATTCTCACCGGCGACCAGTTCGTCGTCGATGATGAGCCAGAGTCGTTGATCTAGGTTCTAATCGCACGGTCCACATCGCCCCGTACCGCTTCGCGTTTAGTTGTGCCGATGACATGTGGGACCCTCCTGTCAGCTGCCCTCTGTGCCACGGAGTGTCACTGGGCCGGCCCATTTAGTTTCCCGCGTTGGCCCTAGAATTCAAATAAGTGTTTTTCTATTTAGTTTTAAACTCAATTCTGTTCACTAGTTCAAAAAACAATTCAGAGAGTTCTACTAAACCAAAATGAATGATTCAAATTTTGTTAGAAAGATAATTAAAATATCTATCCAAGCCCGTTGGATTTAAATAAATTGGAGTAAGAGATCTCACATAGCAAAAATAACAAGACAGAGACTTTTCCACATTCAAACATTTTTCACAAATCAACCATAATAGCTTTTGAGTTGATTCCAACTCTCAAAAACCACATTTGACAATACCTATCTGAATATGTAATAATATTTAGGTTTGCATGCAGTGACTTTGGACTAGTACCAAAATAATGCTATATAGGCATTTCTAGTCACTTTAAATCATTAAAATAATGAACTTAAACTTATTGAAATGTGACCAACACTTTAAATCACATTCCCATGCATTAGAATATGTGGTGATGACATGTGTCCACATGAACCCATATTTTAATTGGAGAATATTAAATCTTAGTTATTTTCAGTGAGTAGAAATTACTTTTCTCAAATAAAATAAATGAAACTAGTTCATTAAACCTTGTGATGATTGTGATGATGCTAGATCATCAAGTGTGTGCATTAATGTACTAAATAGACTAGTTAAGTATTGTTTGGTGATTGTGTATTTCGTATGTATTTATAGACGATAGTACCGACCAAGTCTACGAAGAAGAGGAATTCTACCCCGAGGAAGAAGAGGAGAATTTCAACCACTTCACCAACCAAGGCAAGCTATTGTTAGCAAGCTAGAATTAAGCAAGTTAACCCAAGCAAGATGCATTAGGCATGCTTTGGTTATACCTTTTTGATTTATACCAATCCCAAGTTTTACTTACAAGCTTTACTTCTTTACTTTACCAAAGTTCTTTACTTTATTTAATAGATAGCATAAAGATTATAAAACTTGGCCTATCTAGTTAGACTTAGATGTCATTCTATGGCATGAGATTGAGATTAGTATCCCACCTTAGTGAACACTCTTAACTAAGTAGTTAGAGCTAAACCAAAAACTTGATCACTTTAGATGGGAATACTTGGTGAAAATGATTATGAAAACCTTGGAATGATGAGTCATTCTATTGAGATGTTTTGACATGTGTTGAGAAACACAACTGGTTTATGATGATGAAAATGTTAAGGCATGAGCCTTAGCCCTTTTATAAAATAACTGATGGTTGGGTTTAGATGCGATACCATTCCAATTCTACCGTACAACCATAATACCTGAATTGGGTAAGGCTTAGCCGGAAGTTTATATGCATTAGTATGGGTTCCCTTGCGGGAGAGGTTTGAGCTGAGGCTACCTCTCAATGTTGTTCACCTATGCAGTGCCCAGGATGGCAGATGGCCATGGCTGGGAGGCCAAGCTCAAAGGAGAGGTTCTTGTACTAGGGTGTGTAATTGAAAGGTTATAATTGATTATCCGCATAGTAAGTATGATGATTTAGGGTTATCCCTGACGGATGTATCGAATTTTGTGGTGAAAGTGTACCACCTCTGCAGAGTGTCAAATATTCGAATAACCGCGTCCGCGGTTATGGACAGTTGGAGTGGCCATACTGTTCCGTTGTCAGATGTTTTCAAAATGACTTATGAAATGATTTGTGACTTTGACTTGACCACAACAGAGTTGTGACTATGAAAACTAACTTCCCAACTTAGGTGAATTTAGAACTTTATTTTATCTTTCTTTGTTTCTGAACTCTGCTTAGGTTTCAAACTTAACTTTACAAATCAATTTAGAGTTAGCATTCCTACTAGAACTACCTTACTTGTTAGTGATAGTTTGCGAGTACTTAAAGAGTACTCATGGCTTTGTCCCTGGCTATTCCCGTGGCCAGACTATGAAGAGGACTATCTGGAAGAAGGATAGTAGGACGGCTACGACAACTAGGACTATCCCCCATCGTCAGCATTGCCTGTGACACTGAAGATGGAGCCCACAAAACAAAGATGTATCAGGATTTGAAAGAGCAATTTTGGTGGTACAAGATGAAGAGAGAAATCGGAAGCTACATAGCCAAGTGTGATATCTGTCAGAGAGTCAAAGCGGAACATTAGAGACCCACGGGACTTTCGCAACCATTGTAGATTCCAGAATGGAAATGGGATTCTGTCGGAATGGACTCTATCACCGGTTTACCTACATCTAGTAGGGGAAATGGCTCTATTTGGGTCATAGTGGATAGACTGTCCAAGGTATCCCATTTTATACCTGTCAAGACTACCTACCAGAGTTCGAAGCTAGCAGAGTTGTACATTGCTAGAATAGTCAGTTTACATGGAACCCCCAAGACCATAGTATTGGATCGAGGAACCCAATTTACCTCAAGATTTTGGCAGGAAGTCCAAGAAGGATTAGGAACAAGTTGAATTTCAGCACAGCTTATCACCCGCAGAATGATGGACAAACTGAAAGAGTCAACCAAATCTTAGAAGATATGTTGAGAGCTTGTGTGCTTGAGTATGGATCAAAATGGGAAGATTGTCTGCCTTCGCGGAATTCTCATACAACAAAAGTTATCAAGACAGTTTGCAAATGGCCCCATTTGAGTTCTTATATGGAAGGAAGTGTCGTACCCCCTTGAATTGGTCGCAAGTAGGAGAGAGTCAGATCTTCGGACCCGACATTCTACGGGAAGCCGAAGAGAAAGTTCACAAAGTCCATGAGCACCTCAAGACCGCCCAATCCAGACAGAAGAGTTATGCTGACAAGAGACGTCGAGACTTGACCTTCAACATCGGAGATTTTGTGTATCTCAAAGTATCACCCTTGAAAGGAACGCAACGTTTTAGTCTGAAAGGAAAGTTAGACCCAAGATATATTGGACCCTTCAAGATTTTGAATCACCGAGGAGAAGTATCATAGCAACTGGAACTGCCAGAGGAGATGTCAGCCATCCATGATGTGTTCCATATCTCGTTACTTCGCAAATGCTTAGAAGTTCTAGAGAAGACCGAAGTTTTCAAGAACATCGATCACTAAGCCATATATATCAACCAGGATCTGACGTATCGTGAAGTGCCCATTCGTATTTTGGAAGAAGCCTTCAGAACCACCAGGACCCGGAGTATCAAGTTTCTCAAGATCCAATGGAGCAACCATACCGAAGAAGAAGCTACCTGGGAGCGAGAAGATTACATTAGGACTGAGTTTCCAGATCTCTTTAGTTCCAAGTTTTTCTTAAATATCGGGACAAGATTTTGTTTAAGGAGGGAAGGTTTGTAACACCCCAAAAACCCTAATCAAGATTATCAAGTTCTAAGCACCCAAACTTAGGGTTAACAAAAACTTTTATTCCAAAACTAAAATATGAATGCATGTGTGGTTTGCATTAATCTATGATTGATTGAAATTGCCATGCTTGATTGTTACAAATGTTGTGAAATGGTTTAAAGGTGAATGCTACATCATTTAGACCATTTACAAACAAAATCCAAAGAAAAAGAAATCAAATATGAATAAAAAGATCAAATGGTCATTTTGGCCAAAGTTAACCACTTGGCCACTTTGAGTGTTCCTAGAAGAGAAATTTTAACAGAAACATTTCCACTTCTTTTAACCCCTTGCTAAACCAAGTAAAAGTGTATCAAGAGCCACTTTACAAAGTTGCAAAAACATTTTTCAAATCAATTAAATGGACAGTTGAAAATTGAATCTAATGCATATGTGAAGATCACTCTTTTTTCAAAAACCCATCAAACCAATTCCCCTTGACCTCTCCAAGCAAACATAGACACTCAAGCTTAAGTTAAGATCACTCAAAAAATTGAATCAAAAATTTCAAACTAATTCTCTTGCGGCCATTTCATCAAACACCTTAATTACACAAATTAACCCACTGCCTAACTTCACTGTTTTGCATAGTGATCATCGACCATTTGGTTTCCCCTTATCTCCATTGTCCCCTCTAGTGTCGAGAAGCACCCAGACCAACCCCCCTTTGGCCGTTATGCACAGTGGAGCACCGCCCATTTTTGGTCGTCGTCGGCCGACAGTGGACAGAGCGCCAGGAGCATCACCGCCCTCGCCAATGACAGGCACTAGACACGCCTCGGTCCACCGCCACCCCCTGTCCAAGCCACGACCCCTACTAAGCCCTGGACCACCCTAGCTACGCCGCGCCCCGCCTCTCTGCACCATGCCCAGAGCGCGTTAGCTTGCCGCACCCGACCGCCTAACATAGACCGCGCTTCGCCCTCGCCATGCACGCTCACGCTCGCCATGACCACAGCAACCCCGCAGACACCCTCATTCGCCGTTGCGCGACCCGCAGCTGCCGCACGCTGTCGCAAACACCTCCGCCTCTGTGCAGAGCGCCGCACGCTCCCGACCAAACCACACCACCCCATGCCTTGCCTTCAAGCCAGCAACGATCATCAGGGAACAAAGCACCGTCCAGTAGTCTCCGCCACGCCGATAGCCACCTATAGCATCGTCACTGACGAGCTCGCGCCCGCAACATTCGGTCCCCTCGCCGCAATATAAGTAGAGGCCTCCCTTGCCTCATTTCTCCACACCCCAGCACTTACCACTCCTCTCTGATCATCCCCAACTTCTTCCCGAAGCAAGGCAAGCTCTCCCTCGCCAAAATTTGGCCGGAGCCCGCCGCTGCTGGAGGAGAAGGGCGTCGTCGATTTCGACCACCCCAAGACCTGCCACGACCACGCCTCGAATCGCCGTCGTCTACCACGTCGATCACCCCCGTCGCCGACCCTAGTTGGAGCCCAGGTGAGCCTAGCCAAACCCCCATCGCTGTGCTAGGTTAATTTCTCGCTGGAGCAGTTCGTCGTCAGTGATGACTCCCAGATGTTAGATTAGAATTAGATCACACGGTCCAAATTCACCGATACCGTTTCGTTTAGATGCAGTAGCTGACCGGTGGGTCCGCGATTTCAGCAGCCCACTGCGTTGTGCAGTGCAGTTGGGCCGGCCCGTTTAGCTTTCCTGCTCAGGCCTATAAATTCAAATAATGATTTTCCTTTTTAGTTTAAACTAGTTTCTGTCCGTAGTTTCAAAAATCAATTTAGAGAGCTTCACTGAACCAAATTGAATGATTCAAATTTTGTTAGAAAGATATTTAAATTATCTATCCAAGCCCATTGGATTTAAATCATTTGGAGTTATAGATCACATATAGTAAAAATAACAAGACAGAGACTTTTTCAACTTCAAACATTTTACAAAAATCAACCATAAATGCTTTTGAGTTGATTCCAACTCTCAAAAATCACATTTGATAAGATCTACCTGAATATGTAAAAATATTTAGGTTTACATGAAGTGACGTTGGACTAGTACCAAAATAATGCTATATAGGCATTTCTAGTCACTTTAAATCTATTAAATGATAATCTTAAACTTTATAAAATATGACCAACCCTTTAAATCACATTCCCATGTATTAGAATATGTGGTGATGAAATGTGTCAACATGATCCCATATTTTAATTGGAGAATGTTAAATCTTAATTAATTTCAATGAGTAGAAATTACTTTTCTAAAATAAGATAAATAAAACTTAGTCTTTATTTCATGTGATGATTGTGATTATGCTAGATAATCAAGTGTGAGCCTTAGTGTGCTAAATAGACTTAGTTAAGTATTGTTTGGTAATTGTGTACCCCGTATTTATTTATAAACGATAGTATCGACCAAGCATACGAGGAGGAGGAGTACTACTAAGAAAAAGACGAAGACAACTTCAACCACTACACCAATCAAGGACAGCTATTATGTGCAAGCTAGATCTATGCAAGCAAACCCTTGCAATTATTAACCCAAGCAAGATGCATTAGGCATTCTTTGGTTATATACCTTTGATTTATACCAATCCCAAGTTTTACTTGCAAGCTTTATTCTTTTTTACTTTACTAAAGTTCTTTACTTTTAGTTAGTGCTTTGTGAGTTTTGGAAAAATAGGATAGATAGCATAAAGTGTCTAAAACTAGGCCTAACTAGTGGTACTTAGATGTCATTCCATGGCATGATATTGAAGATTAGCACCCCCCCATTAGTGAACACTCTTAACTTTAGTGGCTAGTGCTAAGCATAAAAGTTGATCACTTTAGATGGGAATACTTGGTGAAAATGATTATGAAAACCTTGGAATGATGCTACATTCTATTGAGATGTTTTGACATCTGTTGTGAAACACAAAGGATTTTTGATGATGAGAATGTTGAGGCATGAGCCTTAGCCCTTTATAAAAACTGATGGTTGGGTTCGGATGCGATACCATTCCAATTTTACCGTACAACCACAATACCTGAATTGGGCAGGGCTTAGCCAGAAGTTTATGTGCCTTAGTATGGGTTCCCTCGCAGGAGAGGTTTAAGCTAAGGCTACCTCTTGATAATTGTCCACATATGTAGTGCCTAGGATGGCAGATGGCCATGGCTGGGAGGTTAAGCTCATAGGAGAGGTGCCTATACTAGGGTGTGTACTTAAAGGGTTATGATTGATTATCCGCATACTAAGTATGATTGATTCAAAGTTATTCCTGATGGATGTATCGAATTTTGTGGTGAAAGTGTATCACCTCTGCAGAGTGTCAAACTATTTGAATAGCCGCGTCTGCGGTCATCGACAGTTGGAGTGGCCATACTATTCCGTCGTCAGATGTTTTCAAAATGACTTGTGAAATGAATTATGACTTTGACTTGACCACAACAGGGTTGTGAATATGAAAACTAGTTTCCCACTTAAGTGATTTAGAACATTAAATTAGTTTTCTTTACTTCTAAACTCAGTTTGGAGAAACCTAGCTTTTTGCAAATAAACCTAGATCTTAAGATTCCTACTAGAGTTGCCTTACTTGTTAGTGATAGTTTGCGAGTACTTAAAGAGTACTCATGGCTTTGTCCCTGGCTATTCCCGTGGCCAGACTATGAGGGGACTATCAGGATGATGGACAGCAGGAAGTCTATGACAACTAGGATCATCTCCCATCTTCAGCATTGCCTATGACCCTGAAGATGGAGCCCACTACTACGCTTATTATTCTGCTGCTTGTTTGTATTAAGACTGGATCATGAGATCCTTCATTTGTTTAAGACCTTATAATGGTTTGTAATGGATGATGCACTGTGATATCCAATATGTTATGTCTCGCAAAAATGGTAATCCTGGGATTGCGAGGTATGGCATAACAGGCATCTGGGATTAAAAATCCGGGTGTTGACATAATCATAAGGTGCACGACCAGCGCTCCCTATGGGAGTTGCCCTCGAGTGCCTATTCGAGTCGTAGACTCGGGTGGGGACTAAAACATTTGCGACTGCTATTGTCTTTTGTTGCTTGTTTTAGTCGAATGTGCTTTCAGCGCTCCCTATGGGAGTAACCCGTAGTTCACAATCGAATCATTGATTCGAGTGATGGGTTTTCTTGAAGTTTGTACACTTGTATAAAAATTCCTTCGGGTGCGCGGCCAGCGCTCCTGTAAGGAGTAGTCCCCGAGTGCTTGGTTGAGTCAAAGACTCGAGCAAGAACTAAAGTAGTCAAAATCTTGTTCTGCTAGAATGGATGACGTCAGTGCTAACGATGTGATGACCTCAGTTGCCCGCATGAGCGGTTTTGATGGGACGTGACGAGCAGTGGGTCCCACTTTCTGACTTTGATTTGACTGGGCATGCGTAATCTTCTATTTTAACTATGTTTCATCGATTTTTGCGCGTAATGGGAGTAGTGGGGGATGGTTCGTGATTCACCGCCGCCACGTGTCAATGGCGATGTGCGCCACGCGTTCAGTAGGGTTTTTGCTGGCCTTTGGATGACACCCGCAAGGAGGTTAAGTAGCAGCGCAGCTGCGGTAATTTTCCCCATATCTCTTCTTGCTTGTGCTTCCTTCGCCATTGTTGCTCTTTCTGCTCCCTTGCGCTCGTCCCCTCTGTGGCACTGGACCAGCTGCGCGTATTTCCCAACTACTTCCTGCGTTCTCACCGCCATCGAAAGATGGGCAAGAAGAAAGGAGGCGTCGCCGCTGGATCTGAGGCCACCATTGCTACCGCCAAGAAGAAGGGAGGCACCACCACTGTGGGCACTAGCGCTGCCGCCGCTGGGAAGAAGAAAGGTGCGGGCACCTGCATCACCAATGGCTCCTGGCGTGCATCTATCATCAAGTCCTCTGAGCTGCACACTCTTTGTCGAGATGAAGCTCTTCCTTCCACGGAAAATGACTCTTGAGTGCCTGGCGATGAGGTAATCCCTCGCCGTCCTGTGGGTTTCCGAGTGATGTTCCTTGTGTTCATCATTCGAGGTCTTTCTCTTCCCCTCCATCCTTTTGTCAGGGGTCTTCTTTGTCTCTATGGGCTCCAGCTACACTAGCTGTCCCCAAATTCGATTCTCCACATCTCTTGCTTCGTCACACTTTGCGAGTGCTAGCTCGGAATCGAGCCACACTTTGGTATCTTTAAGAGCTTTTTAAGCTCAAATGCCAGTCGGTGTCTGGTTTAGTAGTCTATGACGTAGGAGGCTGCGGAATCCACATCGACTCCTCCACCACCTACTTCAACATCAAGCTCACCGCTTCTGTCCAAGGGTGGAGAGACAAGTGGTTCTACATCCGCGACCAGAAGGCCGACGGAGAGCACTACGGACTCGCGCCCTTCGGCCCCGTGGTGGCTTGTAAGAGGAGGTGCTCCTAGAAGAACGTCGTGATGCCCGGTGAGTCCGAGGAGACGGAGATGTTGTACCAGCGTGTCTGCGACCTCAAGGGCCATATCGGGAGAGAAGAAGGTGGCGCTGCGCTCATTTGCACATGGTTGCGCCGCCGTATCCAGCCTCTGCAGGCCAGAATCGGCCTGATGCACCGCTGGGATGGGGCGGGCGATGTCACTCGCATATCTGCGGAGGGCATTTCTACGGAGGGCATTTCTGTGCAGGGCATTTCTACGGGTGAGGTAGACAAGAGGATGCAGTTGGTGACCAAGTACACTACCAAGGAGGATCTCCCAGGCGAACCAGTCGTGCCTCCTTTCGACGCCACTAACCCTCCTCCTGAGGTAGAACTGTACTGTGAAGTAGTTTACTTTGTCGATTCCCTACCAAGTACTTGATATATAATGATGTATCTTCTGATTGCAGGACTGGAGCATGGGTGCCAGTTGGCCTCCTCATCCTAAAGGGATTATCCCTCGCGAAGCGGAGGAGCAGGACGAGTCTGGGTCCATAGTCCCCATGGAGGAAGAAGAGGAAGCCCTCGAGTCTGGTGATCACGAGACTCACAAGCGCTCCCGCAGCAAGGATTCGGATGCGTCCTCACCATCGACGCCGGAGAATTCTCCTATTGCTGTTGCAGAGGGGCCCATCCCCGTCGTTCCTGTCTGCACCATGGCTCCTCCCGCTCGGAAGAAGCTACGGTTGCCGAAGGAGTCATCGGGGGACTCATTTGATCTTGATAACTTTGACGGGTAAGTTTTTAATATTTGTGAGTGCCTCTTGTTTTCTTGGAAGTTGCTTTTCTGAAGTGGTGCTGGGCATGCTTTGCTATCAGACGACATCGTCATCTTCTGACGACGTCCAATTTGTGAAAAAATCCAGAGTCGCAGACTCCAAGACCAAGGAGGTGGCCGCAAGGTCTCCTTCCCCTTAGTGGCAGCCTACTCCGGCGCCAATTATTCAAGTTCCCCACATGTTGGGGAGCATCAGATTGTTGCACGGACGACTGTCCGACAGGCATCTCCGGAGTCCCTGGAGGATCACGTAAGTATCCTTTTCTGCCGCTGGCAGTCAAATTTGTGCTTTTTGGTTGTTGTTGAATCTTCATTTTCACTTGGTGCAGCTCATCGTGAAGGAGTCTGCTCATCTTGCGGAGCAAATCCTTGCCATGGGTCGTCAGCACGCTCTGCTGGATAATCGCCACCACGCTGTCGAAAGTTAGTTCTACTCTTTTCTCTTTGCTCTATTTCCATAGGAATTTGTCGACTAAATTGTTGTCATGCTTTGTCCCTTGTATGTGAGCACAACGAACTTCTCTGTTGCATTACGTCTCTCGAGAAGGGGCTTGCCACGGCGGAGAAAAAACGTGATGAGGCAGTCACGGCTCTAGAGGAGTCACAGAAGCGTGAGGAGGACTTGCGCTCTTCCAACACCGAAAGGGAGAAGTTGTTCGAAGAACAACTTTTCTATATTGCCAAGCCTCTCTTAGGTAACCTTTAGTTTGATCATCCTTTGCTCCTTTTTGATGTCATGTTGCTGTGCTGATACTTTGTGTATGTAGATGCCGCTGGCATAAGCTTTGACGTCCAGGCCCTGCGTCATGCGGATGCCTTGGCCGACGCCATAGCTGCGATCGAAGACCGCAGTGTGTCCCTCCAAGATACACTCGGGAAGGTCAAGAATGTGCTGAGCCGCCTCCGCGAGGATATGTTCCCCAAGGCTGGCTTAATTGATACCCTTGATGGCTTGGTGGAATCCTTCACAGAAGGCGTCTTGGTGGACTTCAAGAACTCCCAGCAGTCTGTTGGCGCTACCATGGCACTCGTGATGGCGCAAGCCCATGGCGTGGAGTTGGATCCCAGCGTGATCTCCAAGGTGATGCCTGTCGATGCGGATGGCCAATAGGTAGTGTTTGCTCCCTTCTCTACTAGTTGTGGTAAATACGGGTCGCGTCTCATCGAGATAGTCGCCAAGTATTATGAGGAGTTACAACGAGTAAAGGCAGCGAAGGCTTCGGCGTCTGGGGTTACCACCGGGAAATATGTGGCATCGGAGACTGCCACGGATTCGAGGAAGCCCCCGAAGCCGAAGTCCAATTCGAAGAAGCAGACTGCTACTTAGTTGCCATTCTGTAAAAGTTGTAGTTTCCCCTTATCTGAACTATGCTTTTGTGGGAGTGTCCCTGTCGATACTTTGTTGTGCCTGAATGCGTTCATACTTTTGTCCATGTATTCTTGTTCCCTTATTTGCTTCTTGCTTGATTGTGACTAGGGTCCTTCGAGTGGTCCTTCGAGTGATCCTCACGATTCTCCTCCTACCGATGAAACCACGGTGCAACCGTGTTCCAAGGTAGAGCAATTGTTGCTGCTTTCGCGACTACGCGACCGTATTAAGCAGTTGGAGCGTGAGTTGTCCATCATCTATGGTAAAGCGGATGCGTGGAAGTCAAAAGCTGAGAAGGCCATTGCCCGCGAGAAGTATCTTCTAGATGAAGTGGCGCAGTTGAACGAGCAGTTTGAGTGTTAGCTCTCTGTCTTCTCATCTTTTGTGGTTTTAGCCAGTCGCAGCGATGCCTTGGTCTTACACTTTGATTCTTGATTGGTGTAGTTGTTAGCGCTCGTCATCCATAGGATGAGAAGGACCGGATGTCCATTCGAATGAATAACCTAACCCAGGAGCAGCTGCAGGCCAGTGGGTACTTTTGGGTGGACCATGACCGTGCAGTCGCGTTAGCGACCCTGCAGGATCGTTCGTCACGAGTACTTCAATGCTTGAAGAAAGCGCAGTCGTGCCTAAGGCATATCTGCCAAGCAATGTTTCCTCCCGACATGGTGCCCTCAAGCCTTTTGGCTCTTCTGTCGAAGTTTCAGGATATGAGTGCGGTCCGTGAGTGTGTGTGTGACAGTAGTTAGTTGCTGGTGCCAAGGCTGCGCTGTCGCTGGTGTGACTACATAGGCCATATGTAGAAGTCGTGTCTGTTGCTGATGGACCACCGCCTCTGCCTGAAGGGATGGCTTGGGACATGGTTCCGCATTATCGAGAGGTTGATCGGCTAGCGGAGGACATCGTCGATTTCTTCGAGGGGCAGACGAATGTTCTTCTTTTGCAGTAGTAGCGTAGTTTGTATCCTACACATAGATGTACAAGTGTTGTAAAGGTCGTATGATTGTATTTGGGTGTATTTAACACCTGTTGATATGTGAAGAGCTTGCTAGCTTGTATAATTTTCGAGTGTATGGTACTCTGCAGTTCCTTTTCGTTAGCCTAACGTGTATTTATCTAAGCACCTTGCCAACCTGTCAGGTGCGTTGCAACTAGGTTGGTGTTTATCAAGGGTTCGATTGGTAATGTGTCAGCTACTCGGGATACCGCGATTTGTTCATAGAACGGAGGTGTAAAGGATGGCGCAGCCCCCGAGTAATGAAATTGCAAGAAAGATAGAAAAAGACACAGAGTTTTGGGGCACTTAGCTTTATCTATTCGCACAATAGTACGAGGTACAAAGTGTGGCTAAGTAGCCTGGCTGAATAACCTTATTTGTAATGTAAAAAACAACTAGGGGTAGAAACGACGCAGTTGTGCAACGTTCTAGGGGTTGGAGTATGCGACTCCGCTCTTGAAATCTTTTAGGCGATAGGCGCCACCTGGGATTACTTCTGTAATCACATAAGGTCCCTCCCAAGGGGACTCAAGCTTGAGATGCCCTTGCTGCTTTAGTCGCAGGACCAGGTCTCCTTCGATGAAGGATCTAGGGTGTAGCCTTCTGCTATGGTAGTTGCGGAGGCTCTGCTGGTAGATCATTGATCTTTCCGCTATGATCTCACGTGCCTCGTCAAGGAGGTCGACGGAGTCTTCGAGTGCGATAGTTAACTCCTTCTCGCTATAAGCAACCACGCCGCGGGGCTTTGTAGCGCACTTCTGCGGGTAGCACCGCCTCAGCACCGTGCACCATGAAGAATGGGGTGTATCCCATGGTGCTGTTTGGAGTTGTGCGTAGGCTCCAAAGTACGGATTCCAGCTCGACTGGCCAGCACCCGGCAGCTTGTTCGAGTGGCTGAAGGAGTCGTTTCTTAATTCCGCCGCAGACGAGGACGTTGGCCTTTTCGACTTGATCGTTGGTCTGAGGGTGAGCTACCGAGGCATAGCTAATGTTGATTCCCAGGTTTTCGCAGAATTCCTGGAACTCCTTGGAGGTGAAGTTTGTCCCATTGTCCATGATGATGCTATGTGGCACTCCAAAGCGGTAGACGATGGACTCGAAGAATTTGACGGCGTTGGCGCCTAATTGATTCGTCACTGGCATGGCCTTGATCCACTTGGTGAATTTGTTGACCGCGACTAAGCGGTAGACATAACCTCCTCGTGAGGACTTTGGGATCTTGCCGACCATGTCGAGTCCCCATTGTGCGAAGGGCCAAGCCAATGGTATTGGCCTGAGTTTCGTGTCGGGTGCGTGTGGTTTGTCCGTGAATCGCTGGCAAGTGTTGCAGCGCTGGACGATGTCCTTGGCATCGTGCATGGCCATGGGCCAATAGAATCCAACTCGCAGAGCTTTGGCGGCGAGGGCACGACTACCAGCATGGTGTCCGCAAGTACCTTCATGTATGTCGAGGAGGACGGCCCTTCCGTCTCTATTGGAGACGCACCGTTGAAGTACCCCTATGATGATGCGCTTGTACAATTCGCCGTTGATGAGGGTGAATGCCTTGGATTGTCGCGCGATGTGTCACGCATCAGTCGGGTCATCTGGCAGCCTCTTGCTAAGCAGATATGTGATGTACGGTTGTGTCCGAGATGGCTCGATCATCATGACCTCCATTGGGCCTTCGAGTCCCGTGCCAAGCTCCATGTCATCGAGTGTCATTGGCTCGTTGGGTGGCGTAGCCCCTGAGTCTATTTTCGTACTTGCTTTCTTCTCTAGAGCCTTGGGTTTGATGGAGCGCTCGCAGATGCGCTCGAGGAATACCCAGGTGGTATGGGGGCGCAGGTGGAGCCGATGTTGGCGAGTATATCTGCCTCTTCTTTGCTTTCACGACCCACATGTCGCAGCTCACAGCCGTCGAAGTCTCCCTCGAGTATGTCGTAGAGGTCACTATAGGCGATCATGTTGTCGATCAGTGCGTCACACTCATGCATCGTTTGGTTGACCACCAGTTTGGAGTCGCCGTAGATGATTAGCCTCCTGGCGCCGCATGCTTTCGCCATCCGCATCCCGTGGATTAGGGCCTCGTACTCGGCTTCGTTATTGGAGGTAGTGAACTGCATTCGCAGAATATATTTCATCATGTCTCCTTGGGGTGATGTCAGTATGACACCTACGCTGGCTCCATCCTTTCGCTTGGACCCGTCGAAGTGCATTGTCCAGAGATAGGACATATCTAGTTTGTCGGGGAGCTGGTTCTCCATCTAGTGCACGAGGAAGTTCGGGAGAACTTGCGACTTGATCACGTCGTGCTTCTCGTATGTGATGTCGCGTGGCGACAATTCTATGCCCCAGAGCGCGACTCGTCCAGTAGCGTCAGGATTATTGAGTATATGCCCGAGTGGGGCATCGTTTACCACCACGATTGAGTGCTCTCGGAAGTAGTGGCGCAGTCGCCTAGTTGTCATGAAGACGCCATACGCCAGCTTCTGGTAGTGCGGGTACCACTGCTTTGTTGGCGTGAGCACCTCGCTGAGGTAGTATACTAGGCGTTGTACCCCGTGAACTTTATTATCTTCGGCTCGTTCCACCACGAGCACCGTGCTAACCACCTGGTTGGTGGCGGAGATGTAGAGCAGTAGTGGTTCCTTTTTGTGAGGCGTCACCAGTACTGGCGAGGTGGATAGTAGACGCTTGAGGTCTTCGAATGCTTCTTGCGCCTCGTCTGTCCACTCGAACTTGTCAGCTTTGAGGAGGAGTTGGTTGAAGGGCAGTGCCTTTTCGCCCATTTGACTGATGAACTGACTGAACGCCGCGATTCACCCAGCCAGCTGTTGGACGCCTTTTACGTTCTTCGGCTTCTCCATGGCTAGTATGGCCTTTATTTTCTTCGGATTTGCCTCGATCCCCCTCGCAGAGATGAGATACCCGAGTAGTTGCCCAGATGGCACGCCGAAGGCGCATTTGTCCGGATTGAGCTTGATCCGGTAGCAGTCGAGGTTAGCGAAGGTCTCGCGGATATCATCGATTAATGTGCCATCCTCCTTGGTTTTGATGACGATGTCGTCAACATAGACTTGGATATTATGACCAAGTTGGTTCTTGAGGCAAGCATGTGTGCATCGCTGATAGGTAGCTCCTGCGTTTTTTAGCCCGAAAGGCATCGTGTTGTAGCAGAACACACCAAAGGGCGTTGTAAACGCCGTTTTCTCCTGGTCTTCCTCCTTCATTCGAATCTGATTGTAGCCTAAGTAGGAGTCGAGGAAGAAGAGGCGCTCGCATCCCGTAGTGGAGTTGATTATTTGATCGATCCGTGGCAACGGGAAGTGATCCTTTGGGTAGTGCTTATTCAAGGAGGTGAAGTCCACGCACATCCGCAGGATATCCGTGTCTTTTTTAGGCACAAGCACTGTGTTAGCGAGCCAGGTGCTTTCCTTGATCTCGCATATGAAATTTGCGTCGAGGAGTATGTTGATCTCCATACCGACCACTTTTGCTCTTGGTTCAGACAGTCGTCGTATTGTCTTCTTGACTGGCCTTGCGTCTGGGTTCATGTTGAGTGAGTGCTCGGTGAATTCCCTAGGAACCCCGAGCATGTCCGCTGGACACCAGGCGAAGATTTCCCAGTGCTCACGGAGGAATTCGACGAGCGCGAGTTCCTATGCAGAACTCAAGTTGTTGGCGATGAGGGTCGTCTTGGTCAGATCTGTTGGGTGGACCTGGACTTTCTTTGTGTGCACCGACGAGTTGAAGGACAGGTCGGGTGAACTTGGCCTGCTCGGGGGAGGCAGACTGTTGTCTATCGACTCCTTCAGTTTTGCGAGCTCCTCTTGCATGCCAAAGGACTGGGATATTATGTTGAATTCCCTGTCGCAGATGGCGGACCTCTCGAAGCTTCCGTTGATTGTGATGACGTTGTTTGGTCTTGGCATCTTCATCTGCAGATAGGCGTAGTGTGGCACTGCAATGAACCTCGCGAACGCGACACATCCGAGGATGTAGTGGTACTGTGAGAGCCAGTCGATGCGCTCTCGCCGAAAATTTTGTGGCATGCGAAGATGACGTCGAGGTTAATTTTGCCTAGGGGTATACACCCTTCCCTGGGAAGATGCCGTGGAACGTTGTGTTTGAGTCCTCCAAGCATCTCAGAGGGATCCTCATCGCGCGCAAGGTACTTGCGAACATGAGGTTGATGCCGCTCCCGCCGTCCATGAAGACGCGACTCATATCGAAGCCCCCGATCTGTGCCTCGAGTACGAGGGGACAATGGCCTAGACAAGGAACTTGGCACAGGTAGTCGCGCTTGTCGAAGGTGATGCAGGATTCGCTTCCACTGAGGTACTCAGTGGTGGAAGGTGGAGAGTTTATCGCTAAATTGACTTGGCGAGTGATTGCCTTCTGCATTCTATTGGAGGGGCGCCATTTTTGGATCATCCCCATGTTGTCCACGGCTCGCGGGTATGGCTCACTTCCATGATGCTGGACTGGCACAGCCGCAGGTGGTGGTGGTCCGGGCGGTGGTGGAGGAGCTCCATGTGCCACAACGCCTAGGATGGCTCCGTAGCCCCGGTTGACCGCGTCGCGATTCATCTGAGCCAGGCCTTCGTGGAGCTTGAGGAACTCGCGGTAGTCCTTTAGGAGGTGGCTAGACTTTTTCTTGTGCTTATCGATGTAGAAATGCACGTTGCATGGTCCGGATAGTTTATCCTGGATAGATGTTGCGGGTGCCTCTTTGCGAATGCGGCGCTGCCACACCTGTGTGGTTTTCCCGCTGTCGTGGTATCCACCGCTACGATATCTGCTGTTGCGGTTGTCGTCGTGTTTTTCGGCGTAGCCGGCTGCGACCATATTGACTTCGTCGCGGTCCTCGTAGACGCGCATTCGACGTTTTCCTCGGCGGTTGCTTCTACGCCCAAGGTCGTCATCATCGTTGGAGTAAGTGCGGTTTTTTACCGAATCTTCTCCATCCGCCCACCGATTCGCGATTTCCATCAGGTGGTCGATCATTTTGGGCTTCGAGCAGCCCAGCTCCTCCCTGAGCTCTATATGACGGACGCTGCCATTGAACGCGTCGATCACGTGGTCCTCCGAGATGTTTTCTGCGGAGTTCTTGATGATGGACCATCTCTGGATGTACGAACGCAGCGACTCGCCAGACCTTTGTTGGCAGCCTCTTAGTTCTTCGATTGATGCAGGCCTTTTGTAAGTGCCCTTTAAGTTGCGCACGAAGCTGTAGACTATCTCTTCCCAGCTGCGAATGGATCCGCGGGAGGTTGTTGAGCCATGCACGAGCGGCGCCCTGCAGCTGTAGCTACAGGCATTGCATGGTCATGCTTCGACTCCCGCCGTGTAGCCTGACGGAGGAGATGTGATCCTCCAGCCAAATCTTCGGGTCCTGTAGGCCATCAAATTTTGGGTTCTCCGAGGGGAGTTTGAACCCTTTAAGCATTCGCTTTTGCCTGATGGCTCTGCTGAAGCATCTGGCGCCACAGAGCTCCACCTCGTCGTCTTCCGAGTCATTCGAACGAGCGTGTATTGCACGCATTTTGTCGACCTTGCGCTGCGTGATGTCATCACGTGCGTCATAGTTTTGGTCATGCCGTCGTGAGCGGCAACATCGAGATAGGTCGTGGCTATCATCGCTGGACGAGGGCGACGGGTAGCGTTTGGCCAGGGCCTTGCTTTTCTTTGGCTCTGGTGTTGGCTCTTTGTCGAGGGCGGCCTCGATTAGCCCCAGGCACGCGATCATAGATCGGTGCACGGCAGCTCGCGGATCTCTAGCTGGTGGCTGGTTGTTGAGGAGGTACATGGTGGCCGCTGTCACCGCAGCTTGCGGCGTCTTCGGGAGCATGTTACCCCACGTATCCACCGTCATAGAGCTGAAGTTGAGGACTTTCGCGGCCTCTACACGCTCTTGGTCGTTGAGATGGGCCAGTCGAGATCGTCTTTTGTTGGCCAGGTACTCGTTGCCTTTGGAGGAGGATCCTCTGTGGGAGGAGACCTAAGCTCGTCGAAGGCTCGACTCGTCCGCCGCCTTTCTGCGCGCCTCGAGTTGCACAATTACCTGCTGCTGGCGCTTGAATTCTTCCTTTAGAAGCCAATGGTAGCCCATCAGCATGTCCTGCGATGTGTTGGGGGTAGAGGATTACCCCGTAGAGCTTCTAGACAGCGGGCCCATTCGTTGTCGTTGAGCTTGATCAGCATGCACTCACCGGTGTTCTCATTCACCGTGAGGTTCGGCTCTCCTCCCGTCCCATTAATGGTGGGCGCACCGTTGGTGGGGCCACTGTTGGTAGGGCCACCGTTTTCGACTGGTATACCGCCGTTGGTCAGTCCAGTGCTAATGCCAGCATTTTCGTGATTGACGCCGGTGTTGCCCGCATTGATGAGGCGCACATGAAGTGATTGGGGAAGCTTTTGCTCCCACAAATTTCAGATCCGGAGCCGTAGGCTCCATCTTCTGTGGCCAGGTCACCCAGATCAGATCCGCGACTGTTGTCGTTGTCCATGCTCCCAGCTGTTGCCGGGGCGTTGAGCTCGCTGAGGGTGCCGATTGGTGGCGGGAACCACGATGCTAGAGCAATCGCGGGTGTCGTCGGCTGGTCCAGCATGTGAAGCATACCCAGTTGACCGACCTGGAAGTGGAGGCTCCCGATCGCCAGGCTGATCCCATCGCCCATGGACTTGAAAGCCGGTCGAGTGGCCGGCGTGTGGACGGTGAAGTCGAAAGCACCGAAGAGCTGGCGAATCTCCAATGTTGCAGAGTTGTAGATCGCGGTTGATGGGGCCGAAGAAGCCACAACATCAGCACTCCCAATTCCCACAGACGGCGCCAATTGACGAGGGTTTAACTCGTTAATGCCCATTGTTATGGACTTGGGTTTTGGAGAAGGAGGGAGCGCTGGAGGCATCAACCGGCTAGCAAACAAGCACACAGGGACGTAGGGTTTACCCAGGTTCAGGCTTCATAGAGGTCCCTACTCCTCCTTGTCTGCTCTTGGAATTATCGAGGGAGTCGAAGGTTACAGGGGGTGCGCAGATGCAATCTGGCAATGGTTATAGAAACTAGGGTTGTGATCGTCCTCCTCGCCGCCCCCTCCTAGCCTTTATATAGATAGGCTAGGTCTCGGGTAGCAGTTCGAGTCAGTTACATATTAGGGTTCATCCCTTTGAACTTTCTATCTTAAGCTTCTTCTTGCGTTGCAAGCAATCGGAGTCTCCATGGGTCACCCGAATCCTGTATTGGGCCTTGGCAACACCGTGGGCTTCTGCTATATCTGGACCGTATATGCCAAACTCGAGTACCTGTAGGGTATACCCATGTCAATATGTGCTCAACCAGATCATCTTGTAGCTGTTGATGCACTACCGGGTCTCGGATCTCCTGATGCATGGCGATGAATGCAACCCACGATGGTGGCACCTGGTGATCATTCTCTACAAGGGGTCCCTATCTATAGTACGGCTCGTCTTGCTTGACCAAATCCATTGGGCCCTTTCTCTCATCCTCAATGATCATGTTGTGCAAGGTCACACAACAGTTCATCACTTCCCACATCTGATCTTTCGACCAGGTCATAGCAGGGAACCGGACAACTGCAAACCTCTGTTGAAGCACACCAAATGCCCACTCCACGTCCTTCCTGCAAGCTTCATGTTCCTTGGCAAACTGAGAATGCTTGGGAAGCATCGGGCTTGAGATAGTCTTCACAAATCTTGGCCATCTTTGATAGATGCCATCTGCAAGATAGTATCCCTTGTTGTAGTGGTGCCCATTGATTTCAAAGTCCACAGGGGGAGCATGACCCTCAACAAGCCTGGCAAAGACATTTGAAGACCGGAGGAAGTTGATGTCGTGTTCGATCCTGCCATGCCAAAGAAGGGGTGCCAAATCCAAAGATCATGTGTAGCGACTGCCTCGAGTATCACAGTGCAACCTCCTTTGTGGCCTTTGTACATTCCTTGCCAAGAAAATGGACAGTACTTCCAGTACCAATGCATGTAGTTGATGCTTCTAGGCATCACATGAAATCCTCTACTTTCATTTACTGCGAGGATCCAAGCGGTGTCATCAGCATTGGGTGTTCTCAAGTACTATGGCCCAAACACTGCAATCACTGCCCTGCAGAACCTGTACAAGCAATCAATGGTGGTGGACTTGGCCATGCGAAGATAGTCATCAGCACTATCACCCAGATATCCATATGCGAGCAACCTCATCACCACTGTGCACTTCTGCAGTGAGGAAAACCCTACCATGCCGGTGCAGTCCTTCTTGCATATGTTATAGGGTTCGAACTCCTAGATGGCATGCATGATATTGAGAAAGAGTTTCCGTCTCATCCTGAAACGGCGCCGAAACACGACCTCTTCGTGCAGCGGCTCGTCCGCGAAGTAGTCAGCGTACAGCATGCAGTAGCCCTCCCTTCGATGCCTTGCTTTGCACTTCTAGTGAGCCTTCGCGGAGCCTCCACGCTTCAGCGCGCAGTCTGCGTGTACAACCGGGCCAAGGAGGCGAGGATTTGCATGTGCTCTTCATCTTTGGCAGCGGCGGTGGTGGTCTCTTCCTCCAGCAACAGGGCGAACATCTCCTTGTCTTCGGAGTCCATGGCCGGACGAGCAAAACGCCGAACACTTCACGGGCGGGGTGGCGGGAGCTCGTAACGAAGCAGAGCTGCGGTGAAACGAGGCCTAGACGGAGGGGGAAAGGTTGCGGCGGAGGCATCAGACCTATCTACAGGCGTGGTTTCGTCTTGGCGTGGTGGGACATCGCCAGCGATGGCATGGCAGCGACAAAAGCTCTCTACCACGGGAGAGCCGAGTCAGGGTAGGGAATGGGGTTGTCTCGCTGACAGGGTTGGCCCACCTGTTTTTCGCTGCGTTCGGCATCCCTAGGTGGTTCTCAGCGCCCTAGGTTTGGCCTGGGAATGCCGGATGAAAGTTGAGCCAAATCCGGACGAATTCGGCATCCTAGGAACATGACTAGGCGAAATTTCGCGTGCGGACGAAAAAATCACGCTGGAAACGCTCTCCTGGTAAGCCGAGTGGAGATGCTCTAATACCGCTTTTAGGGGCTGTTTGGTTCAGAGGATATGATTCAGAGGATGAGGATATCCCCAACCAACTGGTTAGGATAGCCAATTATTATGGTTGGTTGGAAGGATGAGATGTGTTTAGGGATAGCCAATTTTTTGTTTGGTTGAAGGGATGATATGTGGTTAGGTGGTTGGGGTCCACCCGTCATATCCTTAGCAATACCAAACTGGTATCTTTCCCTTATTCTGTTGGGATTTCTATTTTCGTGCCCCTGGTTCATTAGTTGTACTCAGTTTCCCTAGCCGCTTAACTTCTCCTCACTTTTGCCCCTCTCCTTCTCGGAAACTCATCTAAGAGCTCGAACGGCAGCTGCTGTTAGGTTGACCGTTGGCTGACGTGTGGGGCGGCGCGGTCTAGGACCACGTGGGGTCGTTTGGTCAGGAACGCGTTATGCTGACATGTGGGGTCGTGCCATGTGGGGTCGGTTTGTTGGAAACACGTTATGGGGACGTGGTGTGGGACCATGTGGGGCGCGTTTGGTGGTTTACGTGCGCCTGGACACCTAATTGGAAGTTTTCTTTTTTGTTATTTTATGATTGGCCTTTTTAAGTATTGAATTGATGCACTAGCCATCTGAACCAAAAGTCTGAACTGATGGAAAGGGCTAGGCAATATATTTCAACACTCACCCTACGTCTTTTGCCGTTTGTCCTATTGTGACGCATGTTTGGGGAGCCGCAATATTTCTTTGTAATTCTTGCGTTGGTTAGGATTTGATCCTAGGACCTCCTGCTCTGATACTATATTGAATCGCATGCACTAGCCAACGCAACCAATAATCCGAACTGATGGAAAGGGCTAGGCAATATATTTCAACATTAAGAGTGCTTTTCCCCCTCTCTCGCACTAGCAGTTGTGTTTTTTTGCCCAAAAAGGTAGAAAATCTAGAGCAGCTTCTCTCTTCATTCATTGTTCCTTTTGGCCCTCGTTTTTCTCCAATCTGGTAGCAAATCTAGAGCAGCAAATCTAACCAGCAACATTAATAAATTCAGTAAACAGAGCAGATGTAGATAAAGGAGATAATATAGGATATATAGTATGATACTTAATGAGGTTCGACAATTAGGCTGCTCAGCAGCAGCAGTGGACAAGTTCAACACAGACAAGATAAAAGAAGCTGCTTTACAGTAGTAGCACAAGATCAGTGGCCCCTCATGGCCTCTGCCAAGAGGGCCTCCGCCTCCTCCCTCTAGCGCCTCCTCCACTTCTTGCTGCCCAGTCCCTTGGCCTTGGGCGCCTTGGGCTTGATCGGGGGCATGCGACCCTCCTCGATGGCCACCTTCTGGAGGTTGCGGAGGTGAATACCGAGCGCCTGGTGCTTGTATATGAAGCCGTGGGCGTTCACGGACTCGTCGCAGGTCCTCACGTCCTCGGCATGCTTCACGAGGGAGTTGAAGTCGGTGGCGCGGAGCCTCCTGGTGGTGCAGAAGGGGCACATGTAGACGTCGCCGACGAAGAAGTTGTCGTACTATCCGGACTTCAGCCTCATCAGCACATGACGAGTCTTGGTGTCTTTGGACTCGTCGTCGCTGCGGACGTCGCTGCTATCCTCATGTTGGAGTGCAATAAGGACATGAATTAACCGATTGAGATCCTCTGATTATTCCCCAAATCTCAAACCAAATCAAATACTGATCCCAACTACGAACAGGGGGATTCAAATACGAATAGGGGGAATCATCGAAATACGAATAGGGAGATTCATCGAAATACGAGATCTAACACAAGAGGATTAGCTACTGTAAAAATACGAACAACCAAACCCTAATAACATTCTATATAGCATCCAACGATGGGAATGGGGGAAGAACAAGGGAAGAGGAGAAAACCGTGGTTACCTCTGACCATGGGTCAGTGATGCTGGTGTCGTAGGGGTTCTCTGGCCTTATGTAATCGACCTCCTCGTAGGGGTCCCAGCTGAGCGGGATCTGCCCAAGACCGGTGGGGGCCTCCTCGCCGGCAGCTACGACGGAAGCGAGGACAAGGGTCTGGACAGGGATGGCGACTGCCTTCGATGCCTCAACGGGTGCCTGTACAGGGATGGGGCCTTCTTGACGGCAGCCTTGGACGCGTCGATGGCCACCGCGCTGTTCTTCTCCATCGCCGACGTGGTTGGGGTTTTCTTGGGGGTTTGCAGAAGGTGATGGGACAGTGGAGACGGTTGAGTGAGCGAGTGAGTGATGAGTGAGAGTGAGGAGGCCTCTATAAAGGAGAAGGGAAGTGACGTTTCATTGCACCACCTTGCACCGCATAACTACGTATGCTACTGCACCGTGCACGACCACACGTGTCTGCTACCGCCCCGTGCACCGCACACGCGTACCATGAGTCACGTTTTTCCCTCGTGTCTAACCGTGACGACTTAGTTGTGCTCAGTTTTTTCCTTGAGTGTAACATTGACAGTTTGGTTGTACTCAGTTTTGCCCTTCAATACTAACACTGCCGTGTGCAATATACTCAGTTTTACCCTCCGGTGGCTAGTCAACAGATAGTCAAAGCATGGGTTTTAGCTAGCTAATTGAGTCATTTTATGCACAACAAATTCAAAAAGATCAAAATATAGTGGCATCTACCCAGGGAGTCTTATTATGTGACCTGCCATCATAAAAAATGTATATAAATCAAGTTTTAACCTAAATCATTACTTCTCAAATCACCTACTATGTATGAAGGTTCATGTCTTTCTACTCAAGCCTCTTTCCAAAACATCCCTCCCTAAAACATAGTTTGTCTGAATGAGGCAATAATGGTCAAACTGGTGTATATTTGAATTACAAATAGTTTTATGTATGCCAAGATGTATTTTATTGTATAAAAGACGCATTTTCCCTTTTTTAAATCTCTTTCTATTTTTTATTTGAATCCCTTTGTTAGTTTTGCCCTTGGTTCTTAAGTTCTACTTAGTTTTGCTCTTGGTTCTTAAGTTCTACTCAGTTTTCCCCTCTCTTAGTCACAATCTCTCACACTTGTGCTCATCTTGGTTGCTACGCTCTGATTGGTTGAGACAGTTGTCACGTAGATCGTGCCCATCAACAGTTGATCCTCTATGATCTAGCAAACAATATAACCCCTATATCTGTCGGGGCACCCCACTATCCATGCAAAATAACGAGTTTGCCATCGGTACTTTAACTCCATAAACAAATGAATTTGAATATAATTTGAAGGCAAAATGTTTAAAGGTGTATAATTTGTGCATTACATTCCATTATATGAAAATGATAATCTCTCAAGATTTTCTTAGCATAATATTATCACGTATTAAATGCGATTTCAAAGAGTTCAAATGTGTATAATTTTCGTAGACGCAAGTTTATACATTACATTCCACTCTATTAAAATGGTGGAGAAAAATGACAATCTCTCAAAATTTTGCTAGCACGTCATTATCTCGTTATTAAGTGTGATTTCATAGTGTTGAAAGGTTTAAAATTTTAGTATACGCAAGTTTATGTATTATATTTCACTCCATGGAAATGATAAATGATCAGGATTTTATTAGCACAATATTATCATGTTCTAAGTGCGATTTCAAAGAGTTCAAAGATGTATAATTTTCGTATATGCAAGTTTATGCATTATATTTCACTATATGAAAATGGCAATCTCTTAAGAGTTTCTTAGCACACCATTATCACATATTAAGTGCAATTTCAAAGAGTTCAAATGTATATAATTTTCGTATATGCAAGTTTATGCATTACATTCCACTCTATGAAAATGAGAGAGAAAATGATAATCTTTCAAAATTTTGTTAGCACATCATTATCACGTATTAAGTGTGATTTCAAAGTGTTCAAAGGTTTATAATTCTCGTATATGCAAGTTTGTGCATTATATTCCACTCTATGAAAATGATAATCTCTCAACATTTTCTTAGCACAACATTATCACGCATTAAGTGCGATTTCAAAGACTTCAAAGGTGTATAATTTTCGTATATGCAAGTTTATGTATTACATTCCACTATATGAAAATAGGGGAGAAAATGATAATCTCTCAAAATTTTGTTAGCATATCATTATCACGTATTAAGTGCCATTGCACAATGTTCAAATGTTTATAATTTTCGTATACGCAAGTTTATGCATTATATTTCACTCCATGGAAATGATAAATGATCAGGATTTTATTAGCACAACATTAGCATGTCCTAAGTGCGATTTCAAAGAGTTCAAAGATGTATAATTTTCGTATATGCATTACATTCACTATATGAAAATGAAGATAGACAAAGGGTCGCCGTCGCCGGAGAAGAAGAAGAAAGGAGAGGCAACGACACGGGTGCGGGGCTGGCTTGTGGTCCCATCTTGCAACGCCAACCTGGATAAGCTGTAGGTTCGACGCTCACGTGGATAAGCTGTGGGTCCGATACTGACCTGGATAAGTGGAGAGAGGTGTCCACTATGGGAAGCGACTGAACACGGCCCCACTTGTCAACATGTAACGTCAAGGGAATACGGCCCTACTTGTCAGCACGTAAAGGTGACGGTCCACTACGGGACCCGACTGAGCGCGACCTCACTTGTCAGCACGTAACGACAAGACTGACAGACAACGAGTTTTTAGACCGTGTGAGAGTTTCATACAAGAAGATAGGCAAAAGAGAGGAAAAGTTAAGCGGCTGGGAAAAACTAAGTACAACTAACGAACCGATGGCACGAAAATAGAAATCCCTATTCTGTTTGTCCGACGCACGAAGAAGAACATGGCCGTCGCACTGAGAAGAATGAGTCCACCGTCGGCCGTAGATGAGATCGAGGCGAGGTAAGTCGACGACCGAGGCCAAGTCATAGAGCTCCACCACGCTCATAGATGGCACCATTGTCGACGAGGACGACCTCTGCCATGGCCGCTTGATGGAGTCAATCTGCCATCACCGACGACTGAGGCAAGGTATAGGTGGTCGGTGTCGTCACGATGGAGTACATCAGGGTCACGACACCAGAAAGTCCACCAGGCCCATGGTCCATCAGTCCCAGATTAATCCCAGTCAGAGAAAGAGATAGATGGACCAGGCCCATGGTCCATCAGTCTCTGACCGTGGCTAGATCAAGGTCACGACTCCCAGTCCCAAATTAATCCCCCTTCCTCTCCAGGCCTCCACCGACCAGATCTAGGCAATTCTATATCCTCATCCATTAGGCGGCGAGAGCAAGAAGTAGCGCCATGGCAGCGGCGGGAAGGGATTGGACGCTCCTCCCCGACGACATCACACGGGACATTTTCGCCCGTCTCCAACCGAGCGACCCACTCTACCTCTTCCGGGTGAGTTACCTCTGCAAGGTCTGGCGACGCGCCCTCACTGATCCCCACTTCCTCCACCTCCTCCACGAGCGTCACGTGGCACCGCTGCCGCTGGGCTTCCTCCACGTCGACCGGGACGCCCCTACGTTCGTCCGTACCATCGACTGGCCCTTCTCCCCCACCGATGTCCCGGAACGCCGACACTGGAAGGTACTCGATTACAGACACGGCCGCGCCCTGTTTCTCTCCATGGCCGTGGCCGAGCACGGAGGGTTTGACCTCCTTGTGTGGGATCCAATCTCCGGTGACCGGCGCCGCGTGCCGGTGCCCCCAGATGCGAGCAGGGGCGAGTACCCAGGCGCGGCCCTGGTCTGCGTGGCGCCCGGGTGCAACCACCGGCCCACATGTAACGGGGGCCACTTCCAAGTCGCCTTCGTCGCCAATCCCCCGTTGTTATTCGATGTCGACGACCCAGATGTGGAAGAAATGGTGACGAGAGGCTTTGTCTACTCGTCGGAGATGGACTCATGGATCGAGGTCAACTCGATCCCCGACTTGTCTGAGGCGTTTGGCGGGCGGACCAGCGTGCTCGTGGGTCACTCGTTATACCTCATGTCTGATGATCTGATTATATTTGAGTTCGATTTGGCGGGTAGTACACTTTCGGTGATCCCCTCACCAGACATCGGTGTCTCGGTCTCCTACAACTCGCCGGATGAGGATAGAATCATACTCATGGTGACAGAGGATGGTGGACTCGGAATGGCTGAAGCACTCGATGGTTTTCTATATTTGTGGTCAAGGGAGACCACCGCTGGCAACATTGGAACATGGGAAAAGACCAGGTCATTGGACCCTTATGATCTATGTCTCTCAGCTAGGGGTTTTCATCTTATTGGTTTTGCCCAAGGAGCAAATACAATCTTCATGAAACTGTCAGATGGTGGCATCTTTACTTTCGAACTCTCATCAGGGCAGGGCAGGACAGTTCTCGAGGATGCTGGGGACTTCTACTGTGTGTTTCCTGTCGTCAGCTTCTATGCCACACATAATGTGCTCCAAGGGCCTGGTGGTGTGCAGCATAACCTGCCAAATGCTAACGTGGATGATGGCGATGAGGGGATTGTGGGTGTGGAGAAAGCTCTTGAGCTAGCTCAGCAGTAGTTTAACACAGGGTCCAATTCCATTGTGCAGATGGACTTCATCAACACAGTCCCATTGTCTCAGCCAATCCCTTCCACATCAGGTTAGAGCTCTTTGTTGGACGACAACTTTGCTATTCGTTCAGTGTTCTTTTGGACTAGCCTGTATCCTTAGTGTTGGAAATGAGTTTATTGAGATTTCAGATGTTGTAGGGCGAGTTTTTTACCAACCACTGTGAAATCGGAGTGCATTTACTTTAGGTATAGGTGTTAGCACAATTGTGAAATGTTAAATGTTATACACCACTCTGGTATTGGCTAGTATAAACTGTTCCACAATTTTTATAATCTGTTGAATCGTTTATCGATTGTTACAAAAGGCAGACAACAGATCATTGTTACCATCTGTTGAAGCACTTGTCAGCTCTTATAGAATGTAGTTACCACCTTTTTTTTCATCAAATTGGCTGATAGAATGATTAAAGCTGTGCTATTTAACTTGTGTACCTTCCAATTTCATGGCTTTGTTTTATCAAGTTAACAATGATACCTTGACCAATTTATGCTTCTGTTGTCACCTAGGGTTGTGCATTATGGAAAACTTGCTACAGAGTGCGCTACCACTTACTACAAGTATGGGTGTGCATTGCTATACAAAGCTCGGGGGCTTACAGATCGTATTGGTAATGGTCACAAGGAAACAGCAAATGAAGAATCAGTGCAGAGCAAATACCATAATGAAAACTCAAAGGCCAGTGGTACCAATGCTGAGGATGCTCCTTCTTTGGAGAAGGTTAATTCTAATGAAGATAATGATATCCCTCCCCTCAGACTCTCATATACACTGGAAGAATATTCTCATCTGCATCTCTTTAGTCTATGACCTCATACGTTCCCTTTATCTTGCTCTGTTCATACCTACTGAAGAGTGTACCTAACAAGCTGCTAATTAGTAATGCACTACTAGTTCCTCTCCGCACGTAAAGTGGTAGTCCTATTTGAAAGTCGGAACTGCTTGTTTCATGATCGTTCTGTAATCTAAGGGAGACCATTTAGTCAGCGTTGCTTCCCTAAATGTTATCGGGTTGCCATTACATTTTGCTGTATACTGTATAAATAGTGGTTGTGTGGCAGAATACAGAAAAAAAACTGTTGTTACTCATATAAAGCTTGTGTAGAAATTGATCATATTTTGAACACATCTCTGGTGCCATATGTCAGATCTGTGCCAGTGCGTGTGCGTGTGTGCGCGCGTGTGTCTGTGTATAGATTATTATTGCGAAGCACTGGATTCATTCTTCTTCGTTTTTGTATTATTTCTCTAACCATTGTACTTGCAGAGAGTAGGCTTAGCTTTTACTACATAAAAGTTCCTTTTGTTAGCAATCATGTAATACAGAAGTTACTGCATGATGTAAATAGTAGGTGTCTACATTTCAATCAGAATCTTAAGTTTTTTTTCCTTTTAAAGTTTAGGTGCAAATTCAGCAATGTATTATGATATCATGCTATATTACCCCTTTGTATACATGTCATTTTTTCTGTTGTATTTTCCTTTTCGTGAATGATCCAACAGCATAACAATTATGGTCGTGTTCAATATGCTGGTTCATATCCTTTCTGCTCTGGATGAAGTCATCAAAGAAAGAGGTAATATAAGTTTTCTTGGTTTACCTTCTGTCATTGAATTCACCTGGTGAATGGTCTCTGTACTTAAGTGCCCTACAGTTGATCTTCACTGCTGCAGGGAAGAAAGAGTCAAATAGTGAGCATAATGTTAGCAATCCTGATACTGACCCAAAGGCTGCTGAGAGAGGCACCAAGCGTGCTACTCCCTCCGTTCATAAATATAAGACCCAAAGGCTGCCGAGAGAGGCACCAAGTGTGCTACTCCCTCCGTTTAGAAATATAAGACGTTTTAGTTTTATGACTCAAATGTATGTGAATCACATGTATCTAGATATCTTTTAGTGTATAGGTTCGTAAAGATTTAGAGTGAACCTATACACTAAAAAGCGTGTAGATACATTATTTCACAAAGCTAAAATGTCTTAGATACATTATTTCACAAAGCTAAAATGTCTTGTATTTCTAAACGGATGGAGTACTTATGAGCCAATTTCTCGTGAGCCCTCTCCAAAGAGGCACGCTGAAGATCCATAGATCGTCAATCATCTGTGCATGTGATAGCAGCTATGGAACTGGCTATCTATGATTGTAACAAGATGTTTTTATCAATGTCATGAATTTTCTCAATGCCAATACTACAATTGGAATGATCAGTAGTTACTTTGACCATGAACATACAAATACCTGCTTTATATATACTCCCTCCGTCTCAAAATAAGTGACGTGGATTTGGCTAGATTCGGATGTATCTATATACTAAAACGTGTCTACATACATCCGAATCTAGATAAACCCACATCATTTATTTTGGGACGGAGGGAGTACCTTGTGTCTTCAAGTTGGATGATTGTCAAAAGGTAATCAGGCGATGCTGTTTAAAAATACCGATGAGGACATACTAACCTCATATGTAGACCTGGGAGACTGGGCAACCACTGAAATGCCACATGAGAAACTCGAGCACATTTGGTCTAGCTTATAGAACTGATCCGTGTACTACCTTCTAGGAGTACTAAGCAAAGTTATTTTCTGACTGATCCGTGTACTACCTTCTAGGAGTACTAAGCAAAGTTATTTTCTGACAATAGCACAGTTGGTCTAGCTTATAGAACTGACGCGTGTACTGCCTCTACCTTATACTCCCGCTTTTCATAATACTTCTCGGTTTTAAAATATAAGATGTTTTAGCTTTGTGAATAAAATATTTTTTAGTGTCTAGGTTTATCTAGATTTAGAGTGAACCTAGAAACTAAAAGGAATCTAGATACACTCGTTTCACAACCTAAAACATCTTATATTTTGAAACGGAGGGAGTATAAGATGTTTTAGCTTTGTAAATAAAGTGTATGTAGACTCTTTTTAGCGTGTATATTCATCTAACTAGAAGATGTCTAGATACTATAAAAGGTAAAACATCTTATATACTCTGAAAAGGAGGGAGTAGAACTGATCCGTATACTACCTTCTAGGAGTACTTAAGTTATTTTCTGACAATAGCACAGTTGGTCTAGCTTATAGAACTGACGCGTGTACCGCCTCACTTCTATTCTCTTCGTCTCAAAATACAGATATTTTAGAGTTGTGAATGAAGTGTATCTAGACACTTTTAGTGTGTAGGTTCACTCCAAATTCACCTGAATCTATAAACTAAAAGGTCTTGATATGCTCCTTTCACAAAGGAACATCTTATATTTTGAAACGGAGGGCCCATCTGTCCTTTTTTATTTAGTTGGACAGATTATTTTAGAAAATCGTATAAAAATTAAGCAAGAAAATGGATGCGCGCTAACGTCCTAGTTTTCGCGCTAAAAAATTCGTCTTAAAAAACAGTATAAAAATCAAGAAAAAATGGATGAGCTAACGTCTTAGTTCTAGAGCGAAAAATGGTTTTGGCTTCATCGAGGACTTTAGTTAAAAAAAATCAAAAACTTGAATTTAAAAGTTTCAAAAAATTCAGAAAAATACATGGATTAGTTAACTCTGTACACTATGAACTTGCAAAATTTCAATGTAAAATAATTTATATTTTAGGCTCAGCAAAAAAGACAAATTAGACGATTTTAGGGAAAATTCAAAAGTCACATTGTTCAAGATTCCATATTTGCATTTTTGTCATTTTTGCTTAGGATAGAATAATTGGTATTTCTATTGCTTGACAAGGTGTATCGTGTGGCAAAAAGGACTCGGACTCAAGTCGCTTTGAAAGGTATGTCATCATGATTCTTTGGTACTTGGGAGTTAGCATGTTCTGCTAGGAGCCGCTACCGACTGATCAATTATGATTAAGACTCAAATCGTGTCCGAGTCACCATGAGCCCGTCAGGTCACACACTTAAGAGCAGAAGAAAGTTTGGGTTGGACCTAGAACGGGAATCTGTTTGGGTTGGACCCGAATCAGACATGGACTTAGTTAGTGAGCTGAACTCATAGTGGGTAATATAGGCTTTAGTGAATGGCCATAAGTGAGTGGATCCCACTTTCACTCCACATATACTGGGGCGCAGATACCTAAGGTGCACGTGTTGGAAATATGCCCTAGAGAAAAATAATAATATAGGTTATTGATATATTTCATTAAGTTTATAATAGGTTTTATAGCATGCTATAACTGTATTGATAGGAACGACAATACACGTGTGATATGCAAACCACCAAAGTCCCTAGTGATCCTCTAGATACTGGTTCATTGGTCAATCGATGATCGAAGTTTCCCGATCATGGACATTTATGTGAATTGATAATAGGGTCATTTCATTCAGTTAATGAAAGTGATGGACATACCCAACATAGGAATTGTAACACGATCAAGTCACGAAGTTCATCATTACAATGACTGGAAACATAGTAACCAATTCCTTAGACCGTGAGACCATATCAATCACTATCACCCGAGAATACTTAGATAGCATCAAACGTCACTCGATGACATGGTGATTATAAAGGTGTGTTCAGGTATTCGGAGGGACATGTAGAGACATTATGTGTCAAGAGCGGGATTTTTTCATCCGCATGACGGAAAGATACTCTAGGCCCACTCGGAGACATGACATCCATAAAGCTGCAGCGTGTGACTAGGTCACGGGGATGTCATAGCTCGGAATGAGTAAAGTTATACTTGTTGGTAACAAGATTGAACACGGCATGATGATGTAGATGATCAGATCTTGGAAAAGTAAAGTATCAAAGTAACAAGGGAATTGGACGCTATCTTTCATGGTTCAATGACAAAGATTCTCGTGGAATGCACAGGGGTCATCATGGGTATCCAGGTCCCGCTGATGATCCTTGGTTCGAGAGGGGTATTGACAATGTCTGGAGTATTCCTGAACCGTAGGGTAACACACTTAAGGGTTTGACAATGCTCTAAGATCGTTTTGGCATCATAGGAATCACCGAATAAAAGAGAAGGGAAAACCGAAAGGGTTTCGGGAAAGTTCGGTGGGTGTCTGGAGTTGTCTGAAAGGAGTTCCGGTGCAACGGGGATTAAATATTATGTAAATATATGTTAATTATTGAATTATACATTTATTTATATTTATATGATTTAATGGGGCATTCCACCTAATGGGTCAATTCCCGAAGGAACTAAGGGCCCAAGAGGGGGCCGCCACCCTAGGAGGGGTTGTCGGTGACATATGGGCTTCTCCCCATGTGGGGCCCATGTGGGGGCTGGCCGGCGCGCCTCCCCACCTCCTCCCTTTGATTAGTCCCACCCTAAAGGAGGGCATATGGATGGATTAAAACACACCAATTAAGCTTTGAGGCGTCCCCCTCCAAGTCCTCTTCTCTCCCTCCCTCTCTCTCTCTCTCTCTCTCGTGAGCACGACCCCATTGTAAGGGCTGTGCGAACGAGAGTGTTCTTCACCGCAGAGCACCGTCGCACTACAAGGATTCTGGATCCAGGAGATCTACTTTCGCAACCTTTGTTGGATAGGGTCCGGGAGTCATCGTCAAACACCGTATGTGTGTGTGACTCCCCACGAGGCACTACACTAGTGGTGCTCAAGTCGTTCGAGCCATCGAGTCATTAGAGATGGTGAAGCTGGAGCTGGGGGAGCCATCCATGACCTTGACGTCGGCGTTGGTATGACTACATCAACCACGTTCTCCCAAACATTGACAAAGCTTTTCGGTCTTCAAGGGTAAGTTTTGAAAAGACCCTCTCGTTACCGCATTACTAATATATAGATCCTGGCATTAGGGTTATTCGCGTAGGAAAAAATATTGTTTTCAGGCGCTAAACCCCTACAGTGGTATCAGAGCTAGATCTATGCGTAGTATTGCTAGTACGGATAGAACACACGAGTTGTAGCGTGTGGACCTTGATCTTATAGTTGTTACCCCCCACGTGTACTTGTGCATACCGCAATAATGCTTGATGAAGCGGACCCCAACCGACTTTACGTGTTCATTCAAAATACTGGTCCACACTTGACATACAGCTTCTACTGCATAAAGTGGCTTTGGGGGGTGTCTGTCTCTCTCGCATTAGTTGGTATGCCATTTGCAAAGGAGGGCCCCAAAAGGGGTGTAGTATAGACAACTACTTGATCAGTGTGGTGGTGGAAGTTCGTAGGTAAGAATTGTTTTTTATGCGAAAGCCCTAGCATCCACGTAAAACATGCAAAGATAAAGTAGAGGCGTCTAACTTTGTTTTGCAAGGGCGTTGTGATGTGATATGGTAGTAGTCAAGGTAAATTAGTTTACTTTCTGTTTCTAAGTAGTAGTAATGGTCATGGTGATGATGGACTACAACGCCGGAGGTGCCGGTACCCTAGTGCTCCTAGCGCCGGAATCCGGAGACGCGGGATGGAGATCACATCATGAAGACCATATTGCATCGCACTTAAATTCAATGTTTATTGTGTGTGCATCTTGTTGTGTGATAGTATTAAGATACTCGATAGTAGCCTAATAAGATGATCCCTAAACACAATACCAATGAAAGTGTTCTCCCTTAGTGTGCACCACCAAGAAAGTTCTCCATTATGAGGCAGACTGTGACGATCTGGTGTCAGACATATCTGCATTCGCATACGGTGGGTGTAAGACATGTTGCACAATGAATACACTAAGGTTGAGTTGGTGAGCCTAGCATGTGTAGACATAGCCTCGGAACAAGGATGGTCGAAAGATCGAGCATGAGTCACATGATTGATGTGATTGACATTGGAGAATGTTTACCTTTGTAGCTATGTTGTTGGTCGTGATGATCAAGGGTGGCATAGGATCATGTAATCACTAAAACTATATCGCATCGCACTTACATTCAATGTTTATTGTTTGTGCATCTTGTTGTGTGTTAGTATTAAGATACTTGACAGTAGCCTAATAAGATGATCCCTAAACACAATACCAATGAAAGTGTTCTCCCTTAGTGTGCACCACCAAGAAAGTTCTCCATTATGAGGTAGACTGTGACGATATGGTGTCAGACATATCTGCATTCGCATATGGTGGGTGTAAGCCATGTTGCACAACAAATACACTAAGGTTGAGTTGGCGAGCCTAGCATGTGTAGACATGGCCTCGGAACACGGATGGTCGAAAGATCGAGCATGAGTCACATGATTGATGTGATTAACATTGGAGAATGTTTACCTTTGCAACTATGTTGCTGGCCATGACGATTAGGGGTGGCATAGTGAATTGGGATCATGTAATCACTAAAAATACTTTAGGGACATTTGTTTTAGTAGGAGCTCATCTAATATAATGTGATTATAATTTGAACTCACATATTATGAACTTAGTCTTAATGTATTTGCAAATACTTTTGTAGATTATGTTAAAACCCAAGTCTCTGTTTAGTTTTGAGGGATTCATGGAGAGTGAGAAACTCAAAGTAGATGGGTCCAACTTCATATACTGGTACCAATGCCTGAGGAACCTCCTCATCTTCCATGATTTGTTATATGTGTTGCGAGAACCGCTAGGAGATTTTCCCGTGGGCTTCACCGTACTGCGGGATGATCATTATTATCATGCTCGACGTGACGCCTTCATGACGGTCAAATACACTATGGTTCATGTCATGGAGCCTGCTCTGGGAGCACAGTTTCATGAGATTGAGGCCTTCAGTTTGGCTAACGGACTTAAGATGCTCTTTCCATCTCAAGTCAGAATCATGGAGTTTGAATACATGGATGATTTCCTCTCAAGCAAGATGAGGGAAAACACTAGCCTGGAAGACCACTTGGATATCATGGAAAGAGTTCATGAGCGCCTTGTGGACATCATGAACTACTGGGTGACCGAAATTTTTTTGATAGATGTGGTGTGGCGCTCGCTACCCCACAGCTACAAAGATGTCGTCTTGAACTACCTCGTGGAAGGGAAAGAGCTTACCTTCCTTGAGTTCATGGCTGATATGAGAATCCGGAATGTAGTGCTTGCTCCAGGAGCTGTCATCAATGGGAAAGGTATATATTTGATATAAAAGTTATAAATGTTTAATTTCAAACACTTATAGCAGTTTATGAAGAATTTGATACTTGTACTGTTTTGTGAAAACAGGACCCACTGCTTTAGAAGTGATTGAAGGAGTGGGCACAACAACGCGTGTTGATGGCAAACGAGATGCCAACAACGCTCTCCTTCGGAAGTTATCATTTGGATTATAAGTTTTGAATAAATTTGTAATCGATGAGAGTGAACTACAATAGTGTGTGTCTTGCATTTGTAAGATAGTTATTCATATGAATTCGAGACAAACCAGTTGTTTTATTCCTATGAGTAATATATTTTATGTTCACGGTTTTGATTATGAATAAGTTATTCATATTTTGATCTTGATGATAGAAATTTAAATGTTTATAAATTATGAAAATGCCAAAGGATATTCAAAACTTATAATGACATCATTTTGAATGACACTATTTTGTTAAGTCATATTGGTAGATGTAAAAGGATTCATGAGTGATGAAACCAAGGTTTAAAGATACTTGATCTTTTGACACATACAAACCATGCCCCTATCAGGAAAAATGACTCAAACTCTACATTCTAGTAAAATAGAGTGTATGTTGAATAATTAGATGTCATACATGATGATATGTTGTATTATTCAACAAATAGTGGATATCGTTATTTTGTGAAACTTCATTGTGAATCTAAGAGAATAATGTATTCGTTGAATGAGACACAAGTCGGAAACAATTTGTTATGAACAAAGAATTTCATAATGAATAAGAATATTGAATTAACAAGAATACGAGTCTTCATGATTTGATCAAAACGACAAGTATTGAAGTTGTGATTCAGGCATACAAGACTTGTGAAAAGTAACCTCTTTACTTTGATTTGTGTCAAGAAATGTCTTGAAAAAATTCAAATGGTTGACTATAATGTGTAGCAATGCTTAAGTCGAACAAATGGAATCTCGTAGCTGGAATTCTCAATTTTTTATGAATGATCAAAGGATTTTAGGATTGTGCCCAGAATATTGAGAAGACCTACATTTACAGAAAACTGAGTGGGAGCTAAGAGAGTTCCATACTCTTATATGTAACTGACATATTTGAGTGGGAGCTTGATGAAACATTCTCATATGTGATTGACATATTGTGAATGGTATTGTTGGTATTAGTAATAGAGAATATTGAGTAGATGAAGTGGAACGAATATTGAACATTGAGATCTATCAAGATAGATTGATATGTTTAATAGCGTTAAGTCGGAATGTTTTCCTAGATTGGATTCTGAAGGAGTTTAGAATGGAACAAGGTAAGAAGTAAGTTCTTACTTGTCTAACTAGGTGAAGCATTGAGATTGTCTCTATATGATGATGGTTAAAAGAAGGAAAAGATGTGTAACATCTACTATGCCTTAGTCATAGGTTCCATCTTGTAAAACAATGTTGTATACTCGATATAATATGACCCAAGTTCTTAATCAAAAGAATAGGTTCCGAAGTGATATCTGATCACTGAACAAAAGGGTTAAGTATAGTCTTCAGTGTCTGGAGAGAACTGAAGGTATATATATCTGATCTGTAAAGGATGGTGAACTTGATCGTAAAAGGTTACACTAGGAAGTTCCACCCAACCTACATGATTGGAGTTCTCACAACATTGAATGCCTTAAAATAAGATAAGTGTGGTTAAACATCGAAGTGGCTATCGATTATATATACATTAACAAAGAAGTATATGAGTACTTCAAAGATAAAATATGCAATGTTATGGCTGGGGGAGTCCATCTTCCTACAGGATGTATTCCTAATGCTCATGACAATGAAAATGTCATATTTGATAGACTAATCGGATGTCATGGCAGAAGGAACAAAAATAACACTCTGATGCTAAAGCATAAATATTTATACTGCAGGGTTATCATGTGATGATAAAGGGAAATGTCAAATTAGGTGACATTAACAAATTTGCAAAGACATATAGATCTGTATAGTACAGTCCATAGACGAAACCTCTTCCATTAGCAAGCATGATCATAACACCAAAAATTATGGTGTAATGATTCTTTCAAATGCAACTGGTTTATTTGTACTCTAGTGCAAGTGGGAGACTATTGTAAATATGCCCTAGAGACAAATAATAATATAGATTATTGACATATTACAATAAGTTTATAATAGGTTTTATATCATGCTATAACTATATTGATAGGAACATCAATACACATGTGATACACAAACCACCAAAGTCCCTAGTGATCCTCTAGACATTGGTTCATTGGTCAATCGATGATCGAGGTTTCTTGATCATGGACATTTATGTCAATTGACAATAGGGTCATTTCATTCAGTTAATGAAAGTGATGGACATACCCAACACAGGAATTGTAACACGATCAAGTCACGAAGTTCACCGTTACAATGACTAGAAACGTAGTAACCAATTTCTTAGACCGTGACACCATATCAATCACTGTCACCCGAGAATACTTAGATAGCATCAAACGTCACTCAGTGACACGGTGATCATAAAGGTGTGTTCAGGTATTCGGAGGGGCATGTAGAGGCATTATGTGTTAAGAGCGGGATTTATCCATCCGCGTGATGGAAAGATACTGTGGGCCCACTCGGAGACATGACATCCATAAAGCTGCAACGTGTGACTAGGTCATGGGGATGTCATGGCTCAGAATGAGTAAAGTTATACTTGTCGGTAACGAGATTGAGCATGGCATGGTGATGTCGTTGATCGGATCTCAGAAAAGTAAAGTATCCAAGTAACAAGGGAATTGGATGCTATCTTTCACAGTTCAACGATGAAGATTCTCGTGGAATGCACATGGGTCATCATGGGCATCCAGGTCCCGCTGATGATCATTGGTTCGAGAGGGGTCTCGGCCATGTCTAGAGTGTTCCCAAACCGTAGGGTAAGACACTTAAGGGTTTGACAATGCTCGGAGATCGTTTTGGCATCATAGGAATCACCGAAGAAAAGAGAAGGCAAACCTAAAGGGTTCCGAGAAAGTCCGGCGGGTATACGGAGTTGTCTAGAAGGAGTTCCGGTGCAAGGGGATTAAATAGTATGTAAATATATATTAATTATTGGTTAGTATACTAAGCGCATGTGCCCACGGGAACTCCACCATATGGCTGGTGGCGTAAGCTCACGCTCCTATAAGGGACAAGGAGCCAACGACCATGCATGCATGTAGGAATATTTTTGCGATCTAAAAATCCAAAATAAATTATATCTTAAACTGTTAATATGATTGATGATCCGTCTTCACCCCTGGACGTCTCGACGAATGTTTCAAAACAAGATCCCATCTTGATATTTTGTGACGATATTTTTTGCTATCGCTAATTGCTAGATTACTATATTATAGCTACCAGATTAATAATTCACAATTGCCATCCATATAACACATAGTCATTAGATAACATTTTACATGTTTTGTAATGATAACAATGATCTGTGTATAGAAAGTGAGTATTTGATCCATTCTAAACACGTAAAATATGACATTACCATCATATAAGGCTTATATTGGTGAGAAACAAAGTTCAGAAACCCGTGATAACCATTTGATTTTAATATGGTAACCAACTTTATTTACCTGGTGACCAAGTGACCATAATCTGGAAACTAGGGTCAGAAACAAATGTTGTCAAAACCTATCAACATGGGATCAAGTTTCAAAGATCCCATCATAACAAAGCCAACCGCGAAAGCGGATCTAAATTATTACTTACTATTTAAGAGATAAAACATTTTGAAGTTTGGAAAATTAAAATAATCCAACCGGATGGCATGTATGCATGTGTCATATACGGAATATAGTTTAAAAACCTAATAGTTTTAACCTGTCAATTAGCCTGACTTTACCTGGTAATCAATTGAATTTACCTGGTAACCAAGTGAACGTAATCTAGTAACTGGGTCAGAAAAAATGTTTTTAAATTATATTAATATGGGATCTAGTTTCGAAGATCTCATCGCGAAAAAACTAACTATGAAAACGGATCTGAATTTCGAATTATGGTTTAAGAGATAAAATATTTTGAAGTTTAGAAACAAATAGGAATCCAACGTGGGAGGTGGACCACGTGCATGCTTGCATAGTTAATTTGCCATATTAAATATGTGGCCACAAAATGCTAATCTGGGGCACGTGTCCTAGATAGCACAGTCCGTTAATTATTAAATTATACATTTACTTATATTTATTTAATAATTTAAATATGATTTAATGGGGCAACCCACCTAATGGGCCAATTCCTGAAGGGAATAAGGGTCCAAGAGGGGGGCATCGCCCTACAAGGGTTCTGGAGGAGCCGGCGACCACACATGGGATGCTCCCCACGTGGCGCCCATGCAGGGGCTGGTTGGCGTGCTTCCCCACCTCCTCCCTTTGATTAGTCCCACCCTAGGACTTTGAGGGAGGGAGTACCTCCCTTTCCCCTATATAAAGGAGGGCATATGGAGGGATTTAAACACACCAATTGAGTTTTGACGCGTCCCCCTCCAAGTCCCCTCCTCTCTCTCTCTCTCTATCTCTCTCTCTATCTCTCTCTCTCTCTCTCTCTCTCTCTCTCTCTCTCTCTTGTGAGTGCGGCCCCATTGTAAGGGTTGTGCGAACGAGAGTGTTCTTCGCTGCAGAGTGCCGTCCATTGTGAGGATTCCGGATCTAAGAGATCTACTTCCACAACCTCTGCTGGATCAAGGTCCGGGAGTCATCCTCAAACATCGTATGTGTGTGACTCCCCACGAGGCACTACACTAGTGGTGCTCAAGTCATTCGAGCCATCAAGTCATTGGAGCTGGTGGAGCCATCCACGACCTTGAGGTCGGTGTCGGTATGACTACATCAACCATGTTCTCCCGAACATTGACAAAGCTTTTCAGTATTCAAGGGTAAATTTCAAAAAGCCCCTCCCATTACTAAATTACTAATAGATAGACCCTGGCATTAGGGTTGTTTGTGTAGGAAAAATTATTGCTTTCAGGAGCTAAACCCCTATAGCACAGTTAGGTCATTCCATGTGTTGGAAACCCTAGTTGCATTTTCAATCCAGCCGTCGTACCGGACATAGCAGTCCACCACCGACGCTCCTCCTCGTACATGTGGATACCGGTAGAGGTGTTATACGATCAGCACACCAACGATCGTGGATTGGATCGGTTCATGAGGGATGTAGTGCTTCAACTGACGTGCTTCATCAGTAATCTACAACTGCTCGTCTAGTAGTAATCCTCGTGGATTTCTACCTTGGCTAAGGTCTTGGGTGTACTACATAGGAATTTTTTTGTTTTATCTCAACATATCCCAATAGTGGTATCAGAGTGATAGCTTCTGGTTTTAGGCTCGAGATCTTGCATATGTGATATGCGGTCGGCATTAGATTGGATCCATTTGTTGTTTTGGTGGTCGATCTATGAGATAGATCGGTTTTGTACGAGGTTAATTGGATCAACTATACTCGAGGGAATGGATGATCTGGTTTCCTTGATTATACTATTGAGATTGTGGAATGACATACCCCTATCGGTTGTCTTCCACCATTAGGATAGACTGTGACACGTAAATCCAGATGCGGTGATCGAAGATCAAAAAAGTTTGATCGAACCGGAGTACAAATCAGATTTGGATAAAATTGTTTTATCTGATGAAGAAATACACATTCGGAATGCAGATGAGATATGTGTTTTTTGAAAAATTGTCGAGCGTCCAACTAAGAGTTAGTCGGATAAATCAGTTATCTCGTATCAAGAAGAGAGTTGAGCTATTTGAAGGTTGACGATTATTCGCCTATATCTTAACAAGGTGTATCATGAGGCAAAAGGGACTCGGACGCAAGTCACATTGAAAGGTATGTCGTCATGACTCTTTGGTACTTGGGAGTCAGCATGTTCTGCTAGGAGCCGCTACTGAATGATCGATTACGAGTAAGGCTCAAACCGTTTTTGAGTCACCATGAGCCTGTCGGGTCACACACTTAAGGGCAGGAGAAAGTTTGGGTTGGACCCGAACCGGAAATCTATTTGGGTTGGACCCGAATCGGAAACGGATTGAGCCAGTGAGTTGGACTCACATTGACTAATATAGACTTTATCTATCTAGGAGTAATGCAGTAACTGTTGAAGGAGGTTTCATATACATACCCTTGTAGTCCGAAAGCGGTGAACGTTCCAAGGGGAACGTGGATGAGGTAGTCATACTTGTATCCAACCTCAAGGTCGCAAGGCTCCTTGCAGGTCACCCCTTGCTCCATCGTGTAGTAGCTCCGTCTCACAACATCCAAGGTGGCGCAAGTGACAACACCCTCACTACAAGAAATGTTTCCTTCCGCAATGACTTGGACCGACGGTCGTCGTAGAAGGCGCGTCTTCCGCGATGAATTTCTCGGCTTGACCATGGCCGATGGAAAACTTTTTTTTCCAGTTTCATGGCCCTCTACTACGACGAAACCGCTAAAAACATGGAGGAAGCTCGGCTGGCGCGTGGCAAAATCAAGATTTTCGTTTCCTCATGCGATGTTGACTCGCCAAACTCTTTTGAGGCGTATGGGTCCCAGACGTCAGTGTCTCTAGTGGACCATACTTTTCAGTCACGCCTCCCTAATTTGAACTCGATAACGTTGCCCGAGGCGTCTGCTGTTTAGTTAGGCTGCTGGGTCCCACATGTCAGCCTCTCATTAGAAGAATTGTGTGTATGTTGGAATTTTTCCTTCGCTCGCGCTACCCTTTTCCAAAGTTGATAGCGTTCCTCGATGCATCTACCATTTAATCAGGCAGCTGGGACCCACATGACATCCTCTCATTAGAAGAAACGTGTGTATGCTGGCATTTTTCCTTCACTCGCGCTACCCTGTTCCGAAGTTGATAACGCTGCTCGATGCATCTACCGTTTAATCAACCTCCTGGGCCCCACATGTCATCCACTCATTAGCAGAAACGTGTGCATGCTGGATTTTTTACCCTCGGTCACGCCTTTGTGTTCCAAACTTGATAATGTTGCTCGCTGCATCAGTCATTTATTCAGGCTAGTGGGTCCCTTATGTCAGCCTCACATTAGAAGAATCGTGGGTATGATGGAATTTTTTCTTCTCTAGCACTACCCTATTCCGAACTAGATAGCGTTGCTCGACGAATCTGTCATTTGGTCATGTAGCTGGGCCCCACATTTCATCCACTCATTAGAAGAAATGTGTGTATGATGGATTTTTTGCCCTTGGTCGCGCCTTCGTGTTCCAAACTTGATAGCGTTGCTCGCTGCATCAACCGTTTATTCAGGCTGGTGGGTCCCTATATGTGCCTCACATTAGAAGAATTGTGGGTACGATGGAATTTTTTCTTCTCTAGCGCTACCCTATTCTGAACTAGATAGTGTTGCTCGACGAATCTGTCATTTGCTCACGCTGTTGGGTCCCTCATTTCAGCCTCTCATTACAAGAAATGTATACATGCTGAAATTTTTTCTCGCTCGCGCCTCCCTGTTTCGAACTAGAAACGTTGCTCGATGCAGCATCTGTATAAGGTCGCGCTACTGGGTCCCACATATCAGCCTCTCTGTAAATGAAACATATGTATAATGGACTTTTTTTTGGCCGTGTCCGCTGTTTTCACCTTGGCAACTTGCTGGGTCCTAAATGCCAACCTCCTCTGTGCAGGAAACGTGTCTATGTTGGGTCCCAGATGACAACCCCTTTTTGAAAGAAGCGTGTATATGTTGGACTGTTTTTTTGGGCCAGATGTGAGCCTTAGAGTACAAAAAAATTCTCATAAAGGCCGAATTAAAAGGATTCTGGGCTAACTTGGGGCGGATGCCCTATTCGTCATGGCTTATATTCCATGGGCTCACTCCTAAATTGAATGGGCTATGGTCGGTGACCACAAGACCATGAAAAGGCCGAATTAGAAGGATTTGGTCTATGCTTGGGGTTGATAGGCTAATTTCATGGGCTCTACCTGGGCCTACTGGGCCCGACATGTTAGCTTATCTCTAAGTGCAACGTGTGTATGATGGACTTTTTTTCCGGCCGTGTCCGCTGTTTTCACCGTAGCAGCCATGTATGATCTTACTGCTGGGGGCCTTATATCAGCCTCTCTAGTATGTTCTGCCTTGTGGGTCCCCGATGCAGCCTTGTATGTTCTGTCTGGTGGGTCCCTGATGCCAGCCTCTCTATACAAGTATTTAAACTTTTTTCAAACCCACCCTCAAAAATAAACTCGAGGGACGCTGCAGGCTGGTGGTTCCATGATATCAGCCTCTCCGTAATGCGATATTGCTAGAAGAAAAAAAAGTAAACCCAAGACACACAAACATAGGCGATTCGAATAAAAGACCTTCAAATCAAATAAACTTAAACTGAGTGTGTTCCCACTACAACAAAGATATTTATAGAAAAAGTATCATAGGCCGAATTAAAAAGAGTTTGGCTATTCTACATAGGCTGCTCTATGTGGGTTATACTCGATAGGCTATGCTCCATGGGATTCTTTCTCAAATTTTACTAGGTTGTGCTCAACAGTCCCTTGACCCCTAATAGGCCAAATTAATATGTTCTCGGCTATGCTCCATGGGCTCCTTTCTCAAATTTCACTAGGTTGTGGTCAGCAGTCCCCTAACCTCGAAAATACCGAATTAAAATGTTCTAGGCTAAAGAGGGGCCGAATGAGCTATTATATTTCTTCTCCTGGTTAATAAAAATTGCATTGTGATGTGCTCGGCCGGATTTGAAACAAAGACCTTAGAGAGGGGGGACACGATAATTATTTTTGGCAGATATTCATGTCAAAATTCAACAGTACATAATAGGATAGAAAAATTATCAATAGATTTGAAGTTCATATTCAGCAGCACTTGGACAATTCAACATCATTTCAAAGGTGATCAAATAAGCAATACATACACTGAAATACACTAGCAGTACAGAGAGAACCATTTCTTGTTTCAGCTCTAAAAACCTTGTCGCCCGATCAGTTTGCCCTTTTCACCAGACACACTCGACCATCGAAGCAAGCAAAACTGACGTTCAAGTCTGCTTTGAGTACCTTATTCTCACATAAATGCCCGTGTGACCCCCCGTATGCAACCCAAAACTGCCAATTCTCATCTAGATTGTGACAAGGCCATGATCCAAAAGAAAAGCAAGACTATTTACTGCCCTTGGGGCAAACAAGTACCAGTAGAACAGTATTTCCACAAAATGCTTTAGTAATAGCAACAATAGAACATTTGAGAGATTTAGTAGCTTTCCTGCTTGAAATTTAATAGCAGTACAAATATAGTAAGTTCTTGTTCCATCTCAAAAAACCTTGGTGTACGATCAATTTGCCGTGTTCTCCGAACATGCTCGATCATTGGAACAAGCAAAACTAACGATCAAGTCTACTTCTGTGTGAATACCACCTCATTTCATTAATTCCTGTGTGACCCCCATATGCAACCCAAAATGCCCAAGACTCATCTAGATAATTGTGACAATACTAGGTTTCAAAAGAAAAGCATGACAATCTGCTGCACTTGATCTAAACAAATAACAGTACATCACTATTAGTTCAACAAAATACTTTGGTAATCACAACGACAGAACAAAGGCAAAGCAAGACCATCTCCTGCCCTTGACCTAAATAAGAAATACCAGTATATAATACAAAATACTCTGAAGTACAAGAACTAGTACTATACTAGTGCTACTATGCATCAAAAATCCACCCTCCAACACATAGATATCCCTAAGCGGGTTAAATAAATTTTATGCCAATTGGGTATTGTCCCTGCGATTGATGCATATTGAGTAATGCAGGCCCTGTGTAATATGAGATGGTTCATGGAACAACAAAAGGGAATGCTTTTTCCTCCGAATGATGTCCGACACCGCCCAGCTCCTACGCATGGACGAACTGCAGATTGCACCGGTCCAAAACCCCAGCTCTACTATCATGTAATAGGCAGTGATCAGCGCATTGAACAAGGGCGACGACCACACGTCCGGCCTGACGCACACGAAGGATATGATGATGTTACCCGACTCGTGCACATCAAATAGCATAGCAAACACCGTACCATCGTTCCCTGATCCGATCTTATGTACTCTCAATGAGCGCGGTGCCAATAGCGGCTGAGAGATGTACCTGGAGTTTCTAAAGGAAGTAAGATTCAACGGACTAAATTACAACATGTTAAATATTATAAGACAAAATTATAAAGTAAATATGAGTAACCTGAATGCGATAAAACATACATAGTACTCCCTCTTTTTCAAAATATAAGATCTTTTAGCTATTGTGAAACGAGTGTATCTAGACCCTTTTAGTATAGGGATTTCTATTTCCGTGCCCCTCGTTCGTTAGTTGTACTCAGTTTTCCCCAGCCGCTTAGTTTTTCCTTACTTTCCCCTCCCACCATTCTGAAACCCTCACATGTGCTCGGACGGGTGGATGCCATCAGGTCAAAGGCTTGACCGTTACATGCTGATAGGTGGGACCGTGTTGAGCGGGTCCTGCATTGAGCGTTATGTTACGTCGCCTCGACCGTTACATGCTGATAGGTGGGGCCATGTTGGGACGGGTCCTTCATACATGGTGAAGGGTGAGGCCGCGTTGGAACAGGTCTTGCATACGTGGTGAAGGGTGGGATCGCATGGAGACACGTCGGACCGGCCATTCTTGCTTCGAGCCTGGAACAGCTCCCACACCGCCCCTCTCCTCCGCTCCCCCGCCATCATGCCCTCCTACCTGAGAGCCCCTCCTACCTTATGTAATCCTCGGCCCCTGAGCCGCCCCCTCCCCTAGCCGTGGAGCCTACTCCGGCTCTGCTTCCTCCCCTACTAGATCTACCCCTTTCGCGGCACAGTATGCGATGACGGCGGGTGTACTGTTCCTCCCCATCGAGCGCGAAGAAGATTGGGTGGAATCAGAGGGATCTAATGCATGGATTCCATCTAGGTAAGTATTGTTTCCCTTTGTGGATTGATTATAGGTAGTAATTGAGCGCAAATCGCTGGTGCTCAGCCAACTACCTTGCTTTTTGAATAGGATTGATCCAACGCTGGCATTTTGGCTGGCGGTTAAACTGGATACTAGCGCAATTCGTGGTTGTGAATGGTATCTCTCTGGATTTTACTTCCTAGTGGTGGTTGCAACCTCCATAACTCTCAGAGATTTGAAAGATAAAATATATTCTAAATTCCCCTAGAGCAATGACGATTCAGTTGATTTGCAATATTTCAACATTAGCGAGCAAAGATTGCTCCCACTAATTAGCGAAGCTGATCTGGTAATGCTTTTCTCTTTGAATGCTATCGAACATTTTGGTCGAATTCGTCTTCATGTGCAACCTAAAGTTGAACACATGGGAAAGAGGGATAAAGCATCATATGGTGGTTAGGCATCATCAGGTGGTCGGGCATCATGTGTCTCTGCTGTCTTTGCTAATAGTGTGTGCCCCGTGCTCCTTGTAGGGCCACAACAGTACCATCTGTTGGCACTACGAGTGTAAGCCAAATCGCTTGCACGACCGATGTGGAAGACGAAGCAGAGCTTTCTGAGGGAGCGCCTCCACTAGATGATGAGGATGAGTTGATGTTTCCTGAATTGGTAGATAGATTTAGTAAACATGCACTAGAGGATCAATACACAGAGGAATTGGCCCATGGTGCCAGATTTGATGACACTGATGATGAAGAGAACAGGGAGAACAATGACAATCTTGTTTTAGCCGAGTATGATGGTGAGGACTTGCTAGTAATTGAGTGGGACAGGAATGATCCTAAGGTTTTAGAAGACACCGTATTTGAAACAAGGCGGGACTGTCGTAATGCCCTTACTACATATTGCATCTACGTCATTAATGATTATGTTGTTATTAAGAGTGAGCCAGCAAGGTTCACAGTGAAGTGCGCATACAAGAGGTGTAGGTGGAGGATGCATGCATCCACTATGCTCAGGAGTAGTTTGCTTCAGGTATTACAACCAGTTGTTTATTTTAGATCATTGTGTAGAATTTGTTAACTGTACCTGACATTTCCATTATGTTTCAGATAAAAGGTAATCGGTTTGAACATTCTTGTCCACCTCAAGGGGGGCAGCCAAAGGACAAAACAAAACTACCAAAGACTAGGTGGTTGGCAGATGCAATCATGGATTGGATGAGAGCGAACCCATCACTTGGTGCAACATCGCTCGTAAAAAAGTTTCTGAAAGGTTTAATATTACAGTACCTTACATGAGGATGTTCTATGCAAAGGAAATGGCTCTTGATAGGATCAATGGTCCATGGAATGATAGTTTTCAGTTGCTTTACAGCTTCAAAGATGAAGTGGAGATGGCTAGTCCAGGTAGTGTTGTACAGATAGACAGGCATACAGTTCAGTACAAAATAAGAGGGAATACAATGGAGAAGGAGTGCTTTAAAAGGGCTTTTGTTTGTTTCAAAGCTTGCTACCAAGGGTTTCTAGATGGTTGCAAGCCTTATTTGGCCGTGGATCAACATGTCTTCATGGTAGATTTAAAGGACAACTAGTAGCTGCTACTGCAGTTGATGGCCACAATTGGATGTTCCCTGTTGCTTTTGGATTTTTGGATATTGAGTCAGAGGAAAGTTGGACTGGGTTTCTAGAGAATTTGCGCGACCTCATAGGTCATCCACTAGGACTTACTATCCACACGGACACTTGCAAAGGTTTGGAGAAAGCTGTAGAAGCAGTATTCCCCGGAGTGGAGCATAGGGAATGTATGCGACACTTAGTGCATAATTCTACAAAGAAATTCAAGGGTAAAGTTTATACTAACAACCTATGGCCAGCTTCATACACATGTAGTTTGAGGAAGCATCTGTATCATTTGGAAGTGTTGTATAAACAAAAACCTGCGGTGAAGGAGTACTTGGATGCACATCATGGAATGGTGTGGTCAAGAAGCCAATTCAATGAAATTTTCAAGGTAGACTATGTGACAACTAACCTTGCAGAGAGTTTCAATGCAAAGGTCAAGTCATTGAAAGGGCTTATGCTGTGGCAAATATTTGATAAGCTTAGGTAGATGATCATGATAAAGATCGATTTGCGTCAAAGAATTGCATCAACAGTATATGCTGGCCATCTCATCCTCCCATCTTTGATTAAGGCATTGCATGCTAGAGCAAAACAATTGAAGATGAAATGCATTAGAAAAGGAATGGAGGCTGAGGTAATGTACACTAACAGTAAATATAGGTAATGGAGGTATCTAGTGAGTTTTGCTGACAGGACATGCCATTGCAGGCAATGGCAGCTCTGTGGGAAACCCTGCATACATGTATTGTTTTTCATGGGTGTTCTAGGAGGTGAAGAGGGTGAAGTTGATCAGTACATGTCGAAGTATTTCTCCGTTGCCAAATTTAGGGCAGCATATGCTCACAATGTTCCAGCCTTGTTGGGAAAATACCAATGGATGGAAGTGAATCCAGGCTTCAAGCTATACCCTCTAGTTTTTACTAGACCAGCAGGTAGGCCAAAGAGGAATAGGGTGAGAGCTAGTGCAGAGGGTGGTGCACCACCTCGATGACGTAAGTGCAAACGTTGTGGGATCCTAGGGCACATTACTAGGCTTTGTAAAACTGCAGTGGACCCAGCTTATGGAATGGATGATCAGGTGGGAGCAGCAAATAAAGATGAGAATGAAGTATCTGAACGAGAGGAGAATGAAGCAATGGATACATTGCAGATTGAACCAACGGATCGAGAGGAGATTGAACCAGATGTAGGGGAGATTGAACCAAATGAAGGGGAGATTACACCAAATGCATGGGAGATTAAAGCAATTTATTCATTAGAATCAAAGTTCAAAAGTAAAGGAATTACACAAGAGGATATTGAAGAAATGATGCCAATGTGTTTTGAGCCATATGAACCAATGAATCGAAACGTGGTTGAACCAATTGTACGACAGACTAAAGTACTTGATTCATTTGATGCAGAGAAAAAGAACAAACGGAAGAAGCTAATGGTGGACTCCGAGAATATTCCAGCGAAAACACTAGTAGTAAGAAAAAATGAATTTGAATTATTAATTTGAATTTGTATGATGAATTTGAACTACTGTCAATGTTTGTATTGAATTTGAACCACTGTCAATGTTTGTGACACTTCCAAGTTTGTATGTTGGATAACCGCATAATGTATGTGTTATTGCAAGTTTCTATTGTCATGCACCTAGTTGCTTAGCACTGCTCAGTTTTGCCCTCTACATGTGGTCAACACATGAGGTTTAGCTAGTTCATGGCTTAAACCATAGCAAACATTAACCAATTGATCCAAAATTTGGCACACTTGTGTATCCTGGATTGATTTACCATATGAAATTGGAAATTTTGGATTTACTTGTAATCAACCACAATTTTTTTTCTAGTGATTAAATTCAAATAAATGGTTTTAGGGTTATTTTAATTCAAAAGAGAAGTCAAAACATAGTGCAACCTTCGCATGGAGTCTTGTTGTCGTTGTATTGGAAACGGCAGTACCTAAACAGGTTAGATAGAGGTGTGGGGACTAGTAGGGAAGCTCTCGACAGTGTCCGCGAGCGGGATTGGATACGAGCAAGTGTAGCGAGACACAAGAAGTACCCAGGTTCGAGCCTTCGTGGTGAGGTAAAGCTCCTACTCCTGCCAATCTAACTATGAGTGGTATACGGGCTACAATCGCTCCTCGAGCTGTATCTTCTATCTACCTCCTTAAATGCACTGAGACCAACCCTTGCTACAAGAGCCTTGCCTCTCCTTATATAGGCACAGAGGCAATGGTCTCACTGGCCAGTCCGGCTGGCAGGTCCCACAGGCGGGCCCTAGCTGGCTGGTCATCTACAGTATCCGATACACTTACATCCCATCGAGGTACATGCGGTAGGGTCGTCATGGGTACAGTGAACACCGTGCAAGCCCGTCATCAGCATCTGGCCACTGTTCTCGCCTCACCCCGCAAAGTCTTCAGTATGGCCATGTAGTTGCGGGTCTTGTCATCGTACCAGGGCGTACCGCGCACTGTGCGACACGTCGCTCTATCCTCCTGATTGATCCCGCTACGCTGATGTAGCCGGCCCCGTGCCTTGCTACTCCTCGTGGTTCTGGCTACCGTAAAGTAGCCGGTATGACCTGCTTGTGTCCGGCTATGCTCAGCCAGCCGGACGCAAACCGGCTGCCGTAGTTCTTGTCCGGTTGGGGTATCCGGAGGTCATCCCGCGACACTAGCCCCTGAGCGCGTGTAGATTTCGCCCTTAGGTGAAATGTGCGCGTGCTCCTCCTCAACTTTGAAATTTCTGGCCGGCTACGTCTGGTGGTTGTGCTACCCATGACGTCAGCGCTAATGCCGGCCACGTGCGCACGCGCCATCATTGCTCTACGGCGTGCAGCGTAACGTCCCATCGCACGTCGCCTCGGGAAACTGCCGCTTGCCTCTTCGGTTTCCGCTCCGAGATCTTCTGCGTGTTCGGCGCCTGCACAAAGGATCCTGTGTGGTGGAGGGAGCGAGGCGTGGCCTGATGGGCGCTACATGGCACCGCGGATAGTTACACTTCCGAGCCTTTAAAAGGTCGCATGGGAGGGCAGTTCCTCCTTCCGCTCGTTGCCTTCCTAGTCCTCCCCCTGCGCCCTTGCCTTCTCGCTTTGTCTTGCCAGTTTTTGTCACCGGAGCTCGCCGTGCCACCCGTTTAGCATCGCCGGAGGCACGGGCCACCGCCACTGCACAGCCGGTGCGACGCCTAGCGAGCTGGAGATGGCTACCAAGCACGGAACTTGGTGCGGCTCCTCTGTGACGGAGGAGCACATAGAGAAATACCATGCCACCCACGTACTGCCGCCAGAGACGGAGGTGGAGTGCGGCTGGCGCCGGTGGGAGAGGAATCTCCGCATCCGGCGGAGGGGGAGCGGGCTATCTTCCTGTCCCACCTCGCTCGCGGCTTTGCGCTGCCGGTGCATCGCTTCTTCCTCACCTTCCTCGCCTTATTCGACCTCCGCCTCCACCACCTTGGCACCAATGCTGTTGGCTCGCTGGCGCACTTCGTTGTGTTCTGCGAGAGCTACCTTAGGATCCAGCCAGATCTCGGGTTGTTCTGCCGGTTCTTCCGCGTCCGGCCGCATGTCCAGTTCACCCAAGGGCCACTGGTGACGTGCGGCGGCGCCTCCATCTACTCACGCACGCAGACTGGCTACCCGAAGTTCCGGCTACAGGACACAGTGCGACTGTGGCAGTAGTCGTACTTCTACGTCTGCAACCTATTGACAAGGACCGGATCAATCTGTTGGCTTTCCAGGATGTGGATCTAGCCGACAGAATTGGGACTTGAAGATCCACGGGGAGAAGGCGGAGTCGGACACGACGTTGCAGCGGATGCACTCCCTCATCACCGCCGGCTTGACCGGCCTGGACATCACACTCAGTTGGATGTCCCAGCTGATGATGCCGCGGTAGCAGCACGCACACAAGATGTGCTACTACTCCGGCCGGCTGGACCCGACCCGGCTGTCCCGCCGTGATCCCTGCTACCACAACCTGAAGGAGTAGGTGTGGACAATTACGAAGGAGCGGCTGCTGGAGCACTGGAAGTTCAGGATGGTTCCCTATAGCCACGACCACCGCGCCCCCCGGGTAAGCTTCGCCAGCCAGTTTTTGCTTTCTTGTTCTATCTTTTTATTCGGCTGACCCTTGTCTTCTTTTTTTCACAGACCTTCCCCTGCATCATCCAGGAGGAGGGTGAGACCCCCCTCCAGAACTTCACGCCTGACCTTCCTGAGCCACGCGCTCGCCGGTCTGGCGAGGATTCAAATGGGGACGGCGACGTCTTCCCTAGCCGGAACGACGAGCCAGCTCATGACCCCCACGCGGAGGTTGATGAGGAGGAGGAGGCGGCACTGGCTCCCAAACCGACTCGGTGCTGCACAATAGACGGCGACTCCAGCCGGTCGAGCGCTGGTGGGAGCGGTTCTAGACTGTCTGGCACCGGTGGGAGCGGCTCCAGCCGGTCCAGTGGAGGAGGCAGGGCCAGTCGGCCTGCCGTGGAGGAGCCAGCCCCCAAGAGGAGCTGAACCGGCGCCCTTCCGCCAAGCCGCCTTGGTCACAAGAAGGGGCTGCCCCCCGTGGTGTCGGTGTAAGTCCTCTACTGACCCTTACGCCTTTTCCTCCTTTCTTTGTGCAGCTTTTTCTGTCTTTTGCTTACTTGCTTTTGTTTCTCTCTTGTCTTCCGTTTCTCAGCTCGCTGGTCTCCTTCGGTGTCGTGACCCCGCATGGGCGCCCACTGGCTCGCTGCCCCGCGTGCCGGACACCGTGCCACCTCCGGCTGCTCCTGCTCCCCCTCCTTCGCCTAGGGCACCGTCTCCGCCGCCGCCTTAGGCTGCTCCGGCTGCCACAGCCGGAGCAGGGGACGCCCCATCGACCACGGTGGTGCAGCCGGAAACGGCATCCCCACAAAGTGGAGGTAGTTCTCCCGTGGCGGTGCGGAGGGCCTCCACCGGCAAAGATCTTGTGGTCAGCACCGACGACAAATCCGACGACGAGCCAGGAGAGGAGTGGCGCACGACGGTGCTGGAGGCGAAGGAGTCGCTGGTCACCAACACTGTGGATGACGACGCTTCCTCCGCCGCGTCGCTGGCGGATCTTGCTGACACCCTCGAGCTGGCAGTGAAGGAGATCCGGCTGCTCGAGGCCGCAGCTGGCGGCAACCGGACCCTGGAGCAGAAGCTCGCAGCTACCAACGGGACCTCCTAGAGTAAGTCTTTTCATCCGGATTCCTCTACCAGATACTTTCGTCTTTCTCCTCTTCCATGCTTTTTTTGATAGTTGGTTTCCACAACCATCATGGTGTGCGCTCAGCGGGAGATCGATCGTCTAAAGAAGGCGAACGACAGGCTGAGAAAGTCCAACTCCATGCTCCGGCTGCAGAACAAGTACTGACACACCAAGACGGACGCCCTGGAAGCCACCATCAAGGAGCACGATGCCGCCCTCGCTAGCCGGGCCCAGGCCTTTGACCTCCTCGACGCCCAGAACAAGGACAAAGAGAAGGAGGTCAAACGGCTGACGGTTCAGGAGAAGGATCTGGTGGAGGAGCTGATGCAGGTTGGGCACACCGCCAATGGTAAGTTTCTCTCTGACTATCTTTGTCTTTCCGGATCCAGTATCCATATCTGACTTTCCTTTTTTCTGACAGCGTTTTATCCCGGCATAGACCTCCCAGCGTATAACCGGCTACAGGAGAATTGGCCAGGGAGCAGCCAACCACCCAGGAGCTAGTCGTCCTCCTTGGCGAGGAGGCCGCTAAGCTCCATCAAGCAGCTTAAGCAGTCTTCACGTTCCTGTGGCCGGACGCGCCGGTTCCGGAGACGATGGTGTAGCTAGCGGCCAAGGTGGCGGAGGTGCCGACTATCGTTGATCGCCCGAGGGATCTGGCGGTATGAGCCAGAGCAGATATGGCCTTGGCCTTGATGCTCTCTTGGTACAAGGACGCCCGCGTTGAGAAGATCGACAAGGGCTTCCGCGCTGGTGCCGACCTCGCCGCCATCCGCCAAGCCCATCCGGAGCTCCGCGCCTCCGCCATCAAGATCACCGACTACGTGGACATCGACGAGGTCCTCACCAACTCGGAGTCTGCTGGGACGCCTCATCCGGAAGCCTCGTCGCAGCCGACTGGTGGGGATGTCGGAGCCGGATCTGCCAGCGCGCCTGCTCCGCCTTCCGAGACCACCTCTGGCCAGGATCATCCTCACGGCAAGGGCCCTGCTGCCTATATATAACCCTGGAATGCCGGGTGAACTTGTATTTACTTCATTTTGTTGAACTCTATTGTCTGTGCCGGCTGTCTCTGACGCCGGGTGAACTTATGGGAGCTTCGGCTCCTTTTTATCCTATCATGCTATTTGCTTGCTTCCATCTTGTGATTTTCTGTATGCTTCGAAGTTTTTATCTTTTGCTCATTACGCTTATCCAGCTACCTTCATCTGACTGAATGCCTTTCGTTGGGGGAACTCTAACTCTAGTGGGGGCACGCTAGCGCACCCACTGGGTGTAGCCCCGAGATTCGGAGTAGCTGGCGTAGCCAAGTGCTTCGAATCTTCTTCTTTCTTTTCTTTAAGTCTTTAGCTTCATCTAGCTAGACACCTCTAGCCGGCTACCATAACTTGGGAGGTGCCCGGTTACTTTAACTGGCTGCACGCCTGTAGCCGGGGGAACTTCAATTCCAGTGGGGGCGTGCCAGCGCACTCACTGGGTGTAGCCCTCGAGATTCGGACTAGTTGGTGAAGCCAGGTGCTTCGAATCTTCTTCTTTCTTTTCTTCCTGCCCTTTCCCTCACCTGGGCTCCAAATATCCAGCTAAACGCCTTTAGCCGGTCGAAAACTACAAGATTCCACTCGGGGCGCGCGAGCGCACCCAGTGGGTGTAGCCCCGAGATTCGAAGCGCTTGATGAAGGCAAGGATTTCGAATCTTCCTTGTTCTTGAACTCCGACTCGATGTAGTCGTACAAAACAAACATACATATATTCACACTCGTTAATAGGTTAGTCGGTTAAGATAGTGCTTGTTAACCGGAGGACAACATTACTTTTTTTTGAAAACTAGCTTGCGCTTCTCTGGACACTTAGTCACTTTCTCGTGCGCTCTGCTGTTTATGCCGCGTCCTTGGCGGGCAGCCGGGTTGCGGTCTACAGCCGGAATCGAAGGGAGCTGACAATACATTGCACATGGTACTGGCGGCTCAATAGCCGGATAGTCTCAAACTAGGCACAAGGCCAGAATGCCCGATCCATCGAGTCTCCTCCCTATTTTTCATGTGGGATGCCTCAGGCTTTTTCTCTTGCTAGCCGGACAGTCGGGTTGCGGTCTATAGCTGAGATGAAGAGTGGGCCTCTAACATCGTCGCACACTACTCAGCCGGTTTGCAGATTTAGCGGGTCAGGCCAGCCGGCGAGTCCCTGGGTAGGGGTTGCCGGAGCCGAAAAAACTGAACCGGAAACAAAAACACACAAATTTCTAGCAAGGATCCCCCGGGTATCTCGCAGGGGTCCGCATTTTCATTCATAGAGTTCACGGGATACATACACTGTCCGGTGACTAGGTGTAAAACAGGCGGAGCAGGGCCGCGTTCCAGGGGCGTTCGGTCTCTTCATCCGACTTGTCCATCTTGTTCTTGCACGGCTGCTGCGCATCGATGAGGTAGTAGGAATTGCTGTGCAGTGCCCGGCTGATGATGAAGGGACCCTCCCAAGGTGGTGATAACTTATGTATGCCCTTCGTGTCCTGTACCAGCCGGAGAACCAGACCGCCCTCGTGGAAAGCGACGGGGTGGATCCAGCTCGAATGGTAGTGGCGTAGGCACTGTTGGTACAGGGCCGATCTGGACAGCGCCAGCTCACGGGCTTCCTTGAGGAGGTCCACGCTGTCCTCCCGGGCCTCCTGGTTGGCCTTTTCGTCATAGAGGAGTTTGCACGGTGAGTCAAACTCGATGTCCACAGAGAGGACGGATTCCGAGCCGTAGACGAGGAAGAACGGGGTGAAGCCAGTTGACCTATTCGGCATGGTGCGGAGGCTCCACAAAACAGCCAGAAGTTCCTCAATCCAGCATCTGGGCGACCGCTCCAAGGGCTTGATGAGGCGCGGCTTGATGCTGGCTAGCACTAGGCCGTTTGCTCTTTCGACTTGCCCATTGGACCGTGGGTGCGCAATGGAAGCAAGGTCCAGCCGAATGCCCTTGTCGCTGCAGAACTAGGCGAAGGCCCCCTTGGTGAAGTTCGTGCCATTGTCCGTGATGATGTTGTTGGGGTAGCCAAACCGGTTGATGATGTTGGTGAAGAAGGTGACGATTGTCGCCCCCTCCAGCTTCCGGATAGGCTTGGCCTCTATCCACTTTGTGAACTTGTCTACCGCCATCAGCAGGTGGGTCATGCCTGCGTGCGCCCGCTTGAAGGGACCGAACATGTCGAGGCCCCAGACAGCAAAGGGCCAGGTGATCGGTATAGTTTTGAGCACCACAGCTGGCATGTGCCTGAGCTGCCCGAAGCGCTGGCAACCATTGCACATGCAGACTAGCTGCTCGGTATCCTTGAGGACGGTGGGCCAGTAGAAGTCGTGGCGGAATGCCTTTGCGGCTCTTACCCTGGATGAAGTGTGGTGTCCGCACTCGCCCTGGTGGATGTCCTTGAGTAGCTGGTAGCCTGTATCCACATTGATGCATAGCTAGAAGATGCTGGATACGCTGCGCTTGTACAACTCCTTGTTGATGATGGTGTACGTGTGCGCGCATTGCCGGATTTGCCTGGCCTCGACCTCGTCATTCGGAAGTTCTCCATTGGCGATGTAGTTCATGAAGGGCTGTGCCCAGGATGGTATCTCCCGGATAGTGAGGATGCTCTCATTCTCCGGCTGAGGGGTGTTGGGGGGCCTCCCAGATGAGGTACCCAGAACGACAGCCCCCGAGCCGCTTGACGAGTCGACAGCCCCCGGGTCTTGCGAGCCAGAGGGTACAGACTTGTCGGAGTTGGTGCGAGCCTTCTTCTTTGCAGGTTCGGCCTGTTCCGTGTCTGCCGTGCCATCAACCAGAGTGCTTCCCGCCCAGATAATGGAATCCGACTCGGGAGACTGGTTGATGGAGGGCTTGTATAGATGCTCCAAGGAGACCCCTAGTGGGATCGCCTGCCTGGTGGATCCGATTTGGGCGAGTGGATCGGCTGCCTTGTTGTTGGCACGAGGGACGTGATGGAACTCACATCCGTGAAGCAGGCGCTGAGCTTTTGTACGTGGAATCGGTAGAGGGCCATGTTTGCATCACGGGCATCCCATTCTCTGGATACCCGCTGCACCACCAGATCCAAATCACCGAAGTAAATGATCCGGTTGATGCCAATCTCCTTGGCCAGCCGGAGGCCGTGCACCAGTGCCTCGTACTCGGTGACGTTGTTGGAGGCCTTGAAGTGTATCTGGAGAACATGCTCCAGCCGGTCTCCCTTGGGCAAGGTTAGGACGATGCCATCCCCCAAGCCCCCGAGCATCTTCGAGCCATCGAAGTGCATCCTCCAGTGGTCCGAATCAGGAACCGATGGGAGGTATTGGGTCTCGGCCCAGTCGACGAGGAAGTCCGCCAGAGCTTGCGACTTGATCGTGAGCTGGGGCTCATACTGGATGGAGTAGGCAGCGAGCTCAATGGCCCATTTGGCGACTCGTCCGGTGGTATCCTTGTTGCCGATGATTTCCGAAAGGGGTGCGGTGCACATGACCTTAATCAGATGCTCCTAGAAGTAGTGCTTGAGCTTCTTGCACGCCAGGTACACACCGTAGCACATCTTCTGGTAGTGGGGGTAGTTCTGCTTGGAGAGGGAGAGAACCTCGCTAAGGTAGTAAATGGGTCGCTGAACCAGCTGAGCCTTGCCTTCCTCGAGGCGCTCCACCACCAGGACGATGTTGACGACCCGGCTGATGGCTACTATATAGAGCAACATTGGCTCCTTGCTAGCTGGTGTGGCTAGAACCGGTGTTGTGGATAACATGCGCTTGAGGTCGTGAAAGGCGGCGTCGGCCTGCGAGGTCCAGGAGAACTTGTCCGTCTTCTTCATCAACTGGTACGATGGAAGTGTCTTCTCCCCTAACCGGCTGACGAAATGGTTGAGGGAAGCCAGGCACCCAGTGAACTTCTGTACTCCAAGCAAGCTCCTGGGCGGCTGCATTCTCTCGATAGCTGCAATCTTCTCCAGGTTTGCCTCGATCCCTCATTGTGAAACGAGGAAATCGAGTAGCTGGCCAGATGGGACGCCGAAGACGCACTTCTCCGGGTTCAGCTTCATCTGGTATCGGTGGAGGTTGTCGAACGTCTCCCCCCAAGTCCTCGAGGAGGGTGCGCTTCTTCTCCATCTTGATGATGACATCATCCACATAGGCATGCACGTTTCAGCCGATCTACGAGTGCAAGCATTTCTGCATACAACGCTGATAGGTAGCTCCGACATTCTTCAAACCGAAAGGCATGGTTACATAGTAGAAAGCCCCGTACAGGGTGATAAGCGACATCTTTATCTGGTCAGCCAGGTTTAGCCAGATCTGATTGTAACCGGAGTAGCAATCCAAAAGGGACAACAAGTCGCAGTCGGCCGTGGAATTGATAACCCGATCAATACGGGGCAAAGTGAAGGGGTCTTTTGGGCATGCGTTGTTTAGGTTGGTGTAGTCAACACACATACGCCAAGTCTTGTTTTTATTCAACACTAGGACTGTGTTGGCCAGCCAATCCGGGTGGTACACTTCCATGATGAACCCGGCTGCAAGGAGCCGGGTGATCTCGTCACCAATGATCTTTCTCTTTTCTTCTGCGAACCGGCGCAGAGGATGCTTGACCGGCTTGGCATCCGGCCTCACATGGAGTGAGTGCCCAGCGAACTCCCTCGGCACACCTGGCATGTCCTTGGGTGACCATGTGAAGATGTCCCAATTCTCATGGAGGAGGTCAACGGGCGCACCTTCCTATTTGCTGTCCAAGTTGGCACCAATGGTGACGAACTTGGTCGGGTCGGAGGGGTCGAGCAGGATCCTCTTCATCTCCTTTGCTGGCTGGAAAGCTGCCTCCCCGGCTGGCTTACTGCTAGCCGGCATTTCTTGTTGGGCCATGGCCACATTGTGCATGATCATGCGCTTCTCTTTGGTTATGATGAGGGCCTCGGCCAGCTTGGAGCCGTCTGAGGCACACTCCATCGACCGCCTAAAGCATCCGGCAACGATGATCACGCCGTTTGGTCCCAGCATCTTTGTCTTGAGATATGCATAGTGGGGGATGACCATGAACTTGGCGAGGGCAGGGCACCCAAGGAGAGCGTGGTAGGAGCTCGACAGGTTCACCACCTCGAACCACACCGGCTCATGCCATAAGTTCTCCTCGCTCCCGAAGATGACGTCCAGATGGATTTTACCCAGCAGAACACAAGCCGGCCCCAGCAGTACGCCGTGGAACATCGTGGTAGTCAAGCGCAGGTCACACTCACGGATGCCAAGTTTCTCTAGCAATGACCGGTAGAGCAAGTTGAGGCTGCTGCCTTTGTCGATGAGGATGCGTGAGAAGCGGCATGTGTGCTTGTTGGAGACGATGAGGGTGTCAAGCACCATAGCATAGCCCCCAGGATTCGGAAGCTCATTCGGCTGATCCTCCCGGCTCCAGGTGATCGGGGTCTCTGACCAGTTCAGGTACTCAGGAACTGGGGAGACGATGGCATTGACCTCCTTAGAGCGCCGCTTGCGGCTGTGCTTGTCATCCAGCTCTGTCTCAAATATGTGGTAGGCAGCGTGCGGCTGGGGGTAGCAGTTGTTGTTGTTGTTGCCGCTGTTGCCACTGTTACCATCATTGCTAGCTCCCCTAGCCGATGGTGGGGTTCCATCGGGAGGGGACAGGGGAAGCCGTTGCTAGTTGCCTTGGTCCTTCATCTGGCGGGTCGAGCTGCAGTTCCGGGTGGTGTGGGTAGCCGGCTTGAAGGGACCGCTATGCCACTTGCATGGGCCATTAAACATTTGGTCGAAGGTGAGCCGCGACTTCTGCCTTTTTGTATCATTGCTAGACGGTGCGTCGGGCGCGCCCTCCACAACATTGACCTGTCGCGCGTGGTAGCGAGGCTTCTGTTGTCCGGCTTGGCGGTCCCCATGGAACTAGTTGTCGTTGCCGTGGTGCTTGGAGGATCCGACTTTGCCAGTCGGGTTGCTTGGCCGGTCACGAGCCGGCTCCGATGGAGTCGGACGCCCATCAGCACTCACCCGGAGAGGTTTCTTCATTGTGGCATCGACCATGGCATACTGGTCCGCAACCGTCATGAGCTTCACCATGGTTTTTGGCTTGTCACACAGTAGCCGGTGGCGAAGCATGGTGCCTTCTCGGCACCCCTCAACGAAGAACCCGATCGCTTGGCTCTCCAGGATGCCCTCGTAGGTGTTGCGCAGCTCCATCCACCTGGCAGGTACTCGCGATCCGAATCTTGGTCGCCCTGGACGCACAAGGCCAGGTCGCGCGGGCGTCCCGGACGCTTGTACATGCCGGTGAAGTTGTGGACAAACACCTTCTCAAAATCTGGCCAGGCATTGATGTTGTTGGGCGTGAGGCTGTTGAGCCATGTCCTCGCCGACCCGGTTAGCATGAGGGGGATGTAGCGCACCGCTACGCGCTTGTTCCCGTGGGCGATGCCGACTACCGTGGCATAGTCGGTCAGCCAGTCCTCTGGCTTCATGCTACTGTCGTAGTTGGGGGTGTCCCTGGGCAGGGTGAACTTATCAGGAAACGGCTCGTTCTGGATGCGGGGTCTAAAACAAACCATTCCAGTGGAATCTTCCTCTTCCGTGACGCGTGCTTGAGCGAGGATCTCGATGCGGTCGCGGGCATCCGAGCATTCCGGGTTGGGCACTCCTACCCGGCCCGAGAAACGAGAACCGGCAGGTCATGGTGCTCCGGTTGGTGGAGGGGGAGGCGGTGGGTTGTTGTTCACCCTTTGCTCATGGCATGGCTGGCCCTTGTTGCCGGAGCTACGGCACTTGCTGTGGGCCTTAGTCGGAGGGGAGGACGCCTGCTGGGTCTCGCAGGGTGCGCCCTTGCCGTTACCGGGCGGCTTGCTTCCCTTGGAGCAACTGGGGTCCTCGTACATCTGCCGGTGGCATCAGCCTGCTCGTCCGCGATCCGGAGGAGCTCTTGCACCCCGGCATGCTGCCGGTCTCACTCCTCGCCCTCCAAGTTGGGCACTTCGTCTGCCACGGCTCGCGCCGCGCGCAGGTTCTTGATGGGTGTGCTGTAGGTGGGCCGCATGAGAGCAGGTGGTAGATCTGGCTCGCCATCCCTTTCCATCCTTCCGCCTAGCTCACCGCCCCGGCGCCATACCTGTTCGCACCATCTCGGCTCCATGATAGCCGGAGTGTGGCCATGCGCGTGGTTGTACTCGTGCCGGGTGATCTCGATTTGATTCTTGGTCGTAGCCAGCTCCATGGCCTCCTGTAGGAGAAGCTGCCTCTCAATGGTGAATTTGGCTTCCGACTCCTCCGGGTTATCCCCGAGGTTAACCGGCGTGAGGAGCCGGTAAATGGCCTCCTACACCAGGTTCTTGGGTTGTGGTGGAACAGAAGTTCTGACCTTGTCCGCGTCCTTCTCCCGAGGCTGGCAGGGCTAAGAGCTGGAGCCGGCCATCATTGCCTCGATGCCGCAAGGAGCGACGGAGGCACCACTGCCGAGGTACATCGGTTCCGTGACAGAGACGATCTCCCTAGGGAAACGCTCTGGCACGGTGGTGACGTAGATGGGGAGGTCGTCGGAGAGCAAAATAGAGTCGTTTGCCGGAAATGTGGATCCGGTGAAACACAAAGCATTGTCGATGATGCAGTAGAACTTGCCAAGTGTAAGCACCAGGCCGGAGGCCACGCGCCCACCGGCTAAAGTGCAGGGACCCATGCGGAACGTGACTCCGGTTGAAGCCATCTAGCCCCACGGTGGGTGCCAACTGTCGTTGTATTGGAAACGACAGTACCTAAACAGGTTAGATAGAGGTGTGGGGACTAGCAGGGAAGCTCTCGACGGTGTCCGCAGGTGAGATGGGATACGAGCAAGTGTAGAGAGACACAAGAAGTACCCAGGTTCAGAGCCCTCGTGGTGAGGTAAAGCTCCTACTCCTGCCGATCTGACTATGAGTGGTATACGGGCTACAATCCCTCCTCGAGTTATATCTTCTATCTACCTCCTTAAATGCACTAAGACCAACCCTTGCTACGAGAGCCTTGCCTCTCCTTATATAGGCAGAGAGGCAACGGTCTCACTGGCCAGTCCGGCTGGCGGGTCCCACTGGCGGGCCCTCGCTGGCTGGTCATCTACAGTATCCGGTACACTTACATCCCATCGAGGTACATGTGGTAGGGTCATCGTGGGTACAGTGAACGTTGTGCGAGCCCGTCGTCAGCATCTGGCCACTGTTCCCGCGTCACCCCGCAAAGTCTTCGGTATGGCCGTGAAGTTGCGGGTCTTGTCATTGTACTAGGGCGTACCGCGCACTGTGCGGCATGTTGCTCTGTCCTCCTGATTGAGTCTGGCTACGCTGATGTAGCCGGCCCTGTGCCTTGCTGCTCCTCGTGGTTCCGGCTACCTTAAAGTAGCCGGTATGACCTGCTCGTGTCCGGCTGCGGTCAGCTAGCCGGAAGCGAACTGACTACCGTAGTTCTTGTCCGGTTGGGGTATCCAGAGGTCATCCCCCGACACTTGTTATGTTAACTAAAACCTAGCATGAATAGTAAAGGAAAAGGAAATAAAGAGAAATGGGATTCTCTCCTAAACCACTTCTTGGAATGAGCTACTAGCTATGAAGATGCATGGCTTTCTACTCAGTCAACCTCCAAGATAACCCATCTCAAAACATACTTTGTCTAAATGAGGCCAAATTTGGCACAATTGTGTATCTTTGAGTTACAAACAATATAATGTCGGCCAAGATGGATTATTTTGGTCAAATAACACATTTTCCATTTGTTGCCAAAAGCTTGAATTTCCCTTAGTCATTTTTATCTAAGCGCCCTTGTTTTCCTTAGCTCTACTCAGTTTTCCCCTCCGGCTAAAGTTTTTCTCAGTTTTCGCCTCCTGCTAAAGTTTTCCTCACTTTACCCTCTCTCATGTCTCAGTTTGGCTAGCTCTCTGATTGGTCGAGATGTATGTCACACGAATCTTGGCCAGCCACCGTTGGATACATCATAATCCGACGGGCTAGAGGTCTCTGTCTCCCGATGGGCGCACCTAACCTTGTACGGCGAGGAGAGCCCGATAGGCTAAATGTCTCTCCCTCCATTTCCCTATCGCACATATACTAGCCGCATCAACTAGCGCTCAGTTTGGCTGCGCTCTGATTGGTCGAGATGTATGTCACATGGATCTTGGAAAACCACCGTTGGATACATCATGATCTGATGGGCTGGAGGTCTCTCCCTCCCTTTCCCTGTTGCACGTATACCAGACACATCTTCCTCCCCTCCTATCGACGTGCAGTGACGCGGACCTATGCGTGGGGGTCGAAATGGCTTGCGGCGGCGCGGATCTAAGCGCGGCTGCTAGAATGGCGTGTGGCGGTGAGGATCTAACCGTCTGAAAGTGGTGCCGATAGTGGCCATAGATGAAAGACACTGATGCAAGCCATCATCCATTCACATCTACGGATGTGGTGCCGATAGTGGTCATCGATGCAACGATGATTGAAGCCATCATCCACAACATCTACGGCTGTGGTGCCGATAGTGGTCATCGATGCGAAGACGATTGAAGCCATCATCCGCAACATCACTACAATGGCGCAGATCAAGCCCTCATGAACCAAAGCTGTGGGAGGCAGGCCACGGCCGACACGTGGAGGTGCATTTGACGGTGAAGGCTAGATGGGAGCACTTTGCCCGTACTTCTTGGAGTACACATATGGCGGGGAGGACGGCTAGCTCACCGTCCACTTAAAATTGGGACAAATTTAAGCCCAATTTGAACCAAAATTTCGTGACTTAAAATATATGGATGATTTGAATAAATTTGACATGTATTTGAGCCGTGAGACGGGTGGATATGCTCTAAAGTTGATTCATAAGTAGTAGTACTTGCTTTGACAATCTCCTGTGGGCTTGTATAAATTTGATCGAAATATGTATGATTGGAATAAAAATTGATATGTATTTGAGCAGTGAGGATGGTGGATATGCTCTAAAGCTGATTCATAAGTAGTACTCCCTCCGACCCAAATTAGTTGATTTAGATTTGACTAGATTCGATTGTATCTTGAGGAATTTGAGTCAACTAACTTGGGTTGACAATCTTAACCACTAATTTGGAACGGGGAATGGTTGTTGCTGCCAACGCTGCAACTCTACCTGGTAGCCATGATGGTAGCGACAGAACAGTCAAAACTGAGGGCAGCTATATCCAACTTGACCCTCTAGGCATTTGGCACTTCAACTATGGGCAGCTAGATCCAATGGCAAGCAACTCGGGCCCCGCAATGCATTCTCTCGACAACTTTGGGACCGCTAGATCCAATGGCAAGCAACTCGGGTACCTCAATGCATTCTCTCGACCACTTTGGGACCGCTAGATCAAATGGAAAGCAACTCGGGCACCACAATGCATTCTCTCGACAACTCTAGGACCTCAAAGTGACTAAATTAGTAGGAAATAACAACCATCTATTGAATAACAATTCTACTCTCTACTACCCCCCCTCCCCCCCCCCCCCGCGCTTCACTTGAAGTTCACATTTTAGATTTTCTATGACTTGATCAAGTACAGCAAGATCAACCTCAGGTGTCAACTTCTCTTTGCGAATAAGATCTGAATTCTTCCTCGACGGTATGCTTCAGCTCGAATATCAACAGGTTTTTGCGGGCCAATTCATCACCTAACTTGGCAACCATCTCCTCCAAATCCATCTTATGGCAGGACCACTGAGTTGATTCATCTTGCTATGCAATGTACCATGGATCATCGACCTACATAGCACACTGTAACAATCCCAAAACAAACTAAATTGGAATCAGTCCGACAAGCCATGTCAGCACTTCAAATTCAACGGTAGTACAAAGAGAAGGAGCTACATGCACTTCCGACGTGGTAGGAGAAGGATAATGTGTCCACGACATGATCGATTCCCCACCCTCGCCGGTGTACCCGCTACAACCACACATTGAGGACTAATTTGCACCTACAATATCAAGGAAATTACGGGAACCGAATTGATTAGGGTGGGCAGAGCAGGAGCAAAGATCTTAGCAAGCATTACTAGCAATTGCTACGACTGTTCATCGAGCTATGGCAGCAGAACCAAATACCCCGGTCGTCGTGGGTGGCGGACCTGCCTACGGTCGGTACTGCCCCAACGTATAATGCGTGCAGACAAAATAGGTGTCAGAGTCGTGGTTGAGGTGCAGCGCGACAGTCCGTCCGATACCTCCTTAGGACAGATCCGGTGACGCACCGACGATGGCTGCTCTGTCCGCCGATGGGATAGGAGCTACTCGGGGCTGGGGGCTGCGAGCGGATGAGAGAGAGAGAGTCTACGTGTCATATACGACCCCACCTGTCAATTATTTCATATTTGCCAATTTTGAAATTCTACCAAACTTTTTCTTTGAAATTTGCATATTTGCGACATGACCACCACATGCTAGTGACACACAAAATGGAAAATATGCAAGTTGCAAAGTAAAACGTGGCAAATATGCAAATCCCCCTCCAGCCCCACATGATGGCCCCACCGGTCATTGGCTACGAAGGCCCAACAGAACGACTCCACATAGTGGCCCCATTGTTCATTGGCTTCGATGGCCCCATAGAACGGCCCCATTTGTCATTGGCTGCACCGGCCACACAATCGGGAAAAACAGGACCCACAAGTCAGCGAGAGACGGATGGTTGGTCTGCCGTGTATCACGGCCCCACCTGTCAACATGTAATGGTTGAGGCGACATAACGTAACGCTCAACACAGGACCCGCCCAACACAGTCCCATGTGTTAGCATGTAACGGTCAAGCCTTTTACCTGACGGCATCCATCCGTCCGAGCGCATGTGAGGGTTTCGGAATGGCGGGAGGGGAAAAGTGAGGAAAAACTAAGCGGCTGGGGAAAACTGAGTACAACTAACGAACCAGGGGCACGAAAATAGAAATCCCTTTAATATATGGGTTCACTCCGAACTACACACTAAAAAGAGTGTAGATACACTCATTTCACAAAAAGCTAAAACATCTTTATATATTTTAAAATGGAGGGAGTAGCTACAGAGTACATGTGTAAGGCCATTGTTTCAAAGGAGAAGCTACTTGATCTAAGCAAGTAGTGCTAGCTCCCAGTACAGAGAGACATGCTTGAAAGGAAATGCTTGACCATTGGAGCATGCTAAACTGACGATCAATGCGTGTGTAATCCCCATATGGAACCCAAAATTCCCAAGTCTGATCTAGATAGCGATAAGGTCATGTTTCAAATGAAAAGCAAGACTATCTACTGCCCTTGATTTAAACAAGTATTAGTATAGCAGTATCAGTTCCACAAAATATTGTAGTAATTGCAAAAATAGAACATTTGAGAGATTCGATAGCTTTCCCGCTTGAAATTCAATAGCAGTACAGAGAGAATCAGTTCTTGTTCCAGCTCAAAAAACAGACTCGATCATTGGAGAAAGCAAAACTGACGATCAAGTCTGCTTCTATGTGAATACCTCCACCTAACGGCAATGCCTGTGTGACCCCTCATATGGAACCCAAAATGCCGAAGACTCATCTAGATAATTGTGACAATGTTAACTTTGAAAAGAAAAGTAAGACAAACTGCTGCACTTGATATAAACAAGTAACAGTACATCACTATTAGTTCAACAAAATACTTTAGTGATAGCAACGACAGAATATAAGGGAAAATCAAGACCATCTCCTGTCCTTGACCTAAACAAGTACTACCAGTATATGGTAGTACAAAATACTCCAAAGTACAAGAACTAGTACTATACTATTACTACTCCGAATCCAAAATGCAACCTCTGATACACATACATCCATCGTATGTAGTGAAAGTGGGATAAAAAAATCTGAGGTAGTAGAATGGTCAATTGGGAATTCTCCCTTGCGATGGATGCATATTGAGTAATGTAGGCCTCGGGTAGTAATCTAAGACGTTTGATGGTACACCACCATGGAATGCTTTTCCTTCTGCTGATGATAGGCACCGCCCTGCTACCAGGAGTGAAGGAATTGCGCATTGCACCCTCCCAAAACCCAACCTCTGTTGACAGGTGATAGACGGTGAACTACACATTGTACAAGGGTGACGAGCACCCGTCTATCCTGATGCACACGATGAATACGATGATGTTGCCCCACTCGAGCATGTCAAATAGCATAGCGAACACCGTGCCATCGTCCCTAGATCCGATGTTCTCTAGTATCGATGAGCGCGGTGCCAACAACGGCCGAGAGATATACCTGGGATTTCGAAAGGAAGTAAGAATCGGCAGACTAAATTGCAGCATGCTAAAAATCATAAGATCTACTACTATAATGGAGCAGTTTTGAATTGGATCCATAGATCCAATACTGACCGTTGGGCTGTTAGATCCAATGGTTCAGAGCAGCTGGATTCATGTTGAACAGCTAGTAAGAAAAAATACAGAGCCATGTTTCAAAGGAAATGCTAGCTCATCTCCAACGTTTGATCTAAAAAAAACTTGAATTGCAGATCATCATCACAATCAAGATGGTCATAGTTACCATCTCCCACATCATGGATGCAAAATGAGTAACCCAGTGTGAACCTATCATGCTTCTTAATCAGGAAATTTCGGAAATCTTCAGTAATCCAGACGGTGGCCGGCGACGCGCTGCTCTTCGGCTAAAAAATAGGCTATTTTCGGTGAACTCCTCCCGGTCCTCTCCCATCATTAAAGTTTTATAAAAGTGCAACTCCACCATGTATCGCGGAAACAAGCACGCCACCGACCTGACACACTGGACGGATACGGCGGGGCCATAGTCGAGCATGTCAAATCGCATGGCGAACAATGTACCATCATCCCCGGATACTACAGTCTCTACTCTCCATGAGCTAGGTGCCAGCAAAGGCTACGAGATGTACATGTGTTCCTCACCATAGTGGAAACTCTGCACTTCCATCGAGTGGGCTTTTTCAAGGTGAGCGAGGAGCGTTGTGGGCGGGGCGGCGGACTCGCAGCTAGGCTCAGTGCAGTTGCACAGGCCGTGCGGGCATGTCATCTTGTGGTTGAGGAAGTCGTGGAAGGTGACCAATGTCTCGCAACCGTCATTGGGGCATCTTCTACCTTTTCCGTCAGCGACTTGGCGGCGCAACTCCTTGGAGCATGCAGCCAGCCGGACGACGCTGGTAGTGTCCATACGCATAGCGATTTCTCCGAAGGCATCATCGCTGAACTTGCTCCAACCACCGTACCGAATGTTGTGCATCAAGTCCGCCATTGCATCCGGATGGACTGGGGGCGAGGGAAGATTCAAATACAATTGTTGGGGTTTCTTGGAGAAGAGTGATAGAGGCCTGCAAGAACCGATGCATCGAGCGAGAAATGGCTAGGAAAATTTAGGAAGTGCGTGCTCGAGAGGATCTAAAATGCGGCTAGCCAGCATTGGCGAATGGGGATCGGTGGAGATGGGAAAGATGTGAGGCTCTTTGAACGAGAGGTGTTAATTTTGTGTGTTCCCTCGTCGGTCTTCTGTAGTGTACAACTGGATCGAGGACGCCAAGTGGAGTTATAGCTAGAGTGCTAGACTAGCAAGCTGTCATGTCCAGGCTCAGTATTGTATCGTCTCATCACGTAGACTGTGTAATGGGAAAGGATGTGAACCCACATTTCTCCCTCGCTAGATAGCATGCACGGTAGAATCGCATTTCTCGCATGCGAAGGATTTGAACCCACATGCCGAAATAAAATGATGTCAATCCTCAAGCCAGCTCGCCCAACTCTGATAAATAGGAGTACTATAAAACTATAATCTGTGAAACTCAAAAAATAATTATAATTTTGAGCCATTTCCATAGAATATCCATTGTATATTTGGTTCTTGTACTTTGTATCATGTAGTAGCAATCAACCTATTAGCTACCTAATAGTACTCGTCATGCTCTAGAGAAATATAGAAGAACATTCTAGAATTATTGAGAAGTGTGTTTTGAGGTTTGTGCATATCATTTAGTGTGCTAAAGACTACGAATAGTATCTTCTAGATGCTAGAATGGATAGAATTAAGATCCAACGGTAAGGATGGGGTAAGCTATCTAGAATGGAAGTCAGTCAGCGACACATGCATGAAAGGGGGACTAGAAAGGTCCGGTAAACAAAGGTAAAATGAAAAACAAGTCTTGTAGACATCCCTTATTAATTTCCTTTTAGCATCATTTCCCAAGGATCGATTAAACATGGGTCTACTAGGGGAAAACTACTATACTTCATCCATAAATCCGGATCAAAGGCATCAACCCTTTTTCTGGCGCCGTTTTGGGGAAGCAATTCTCTATCCTGGTGAGGTCACTAGAGACCTTGTTTTTGTTGGGTTCGCAGCATAGAAAACAAAAAATTCCTACGATGTGAACATCTAAGCACCAATATCTGTCTACCTAGATACAATCAACGGGTGGATATACATCCATAGATAACTTGCCCTTGAAGAGCAACAAAGCATTATTAACGATACTGATTTCGTGGTTGATGTAGTCATACACTTGCCGATCTCAAGTTCGTGATGAAGTCCAGCGAGTCCAGTAGGTCCAGCACTAGCACGTCCAGCAGGTCCAACACCAGGAAGTCTAGCACCGCAAAATAGTGGTGCATCCGTGATCGCACACACATCCGGTACCCCAAAAACCTCTGCGTCCTCGCTCCAGCAATGCAGCAGATGCAGCAACTCCTTTCCAGGTAAAGTGACCGGGAACATGTATCTTGCTAATCCGAGACCATGGGGAATAGTTTCTAGAGGGGGAGAGATCCTTCACGAGGAGGTGTGAGATAAGAGGAGGAGTGGGAGGCCTTTTATAGGGAGAGGGGGCAGCCCCTCCCATGGCCGGCGGCCAAGGTGGTGCCCCCACCTCTTCCATCATTTATGTGGGTGGAGCTCCCACTCACATAAACATGCCTCCACTCAAAAGTCCACTCACCTCCATTAAATTTCCACCAAATTTAACGCAACCTCCCATTTAATAAAACTCTTTTATTTATTTTATTCAAAATTTTGTTAATTACTTTAATTAACAAACATTCACATATAACCCCCTACAACATTTCAATATCACATGCAGAACCAGTTTCTTCAATTCCTCCCAGAAACAATTTCGGTTTCCATCGAAATGATTCCAGCGCATCCTTAAATCTTTATCTGAAACATATTTGCTCCAAATGGTACTGGTATCTGATGACCCACAAGTATAGGGGGTGTATCGCAGTATTTCCGAGGGAAGTGAAACCCAATTTATTGATTCGACACAAGGGGAGCCAAAGAATATTTATAAGCCTTAACAACTGAGTTGTCAATTCAGCTGCAATTGGAAACAATCTTGCTCACAGCAGTTTATCAGTAGCAACAGTTTTGTAGTAGCAATAGTAAAGTAATAGCAGTAGTAAAAGTAAAGGCAGTAGTAACAATCGCAGTAAACAGTAGGATTAAAGCGTGGTAGGCATAGGGATGGATGGACGAGCGTTGCATGGACAAGACAATTCATATAGAAATCAAGATGTAGGGCATTTGCAGATAAATAAGATAAAGCATCCAAGTACTAAATAATCATAGGCATGTGTTCCATATATAATCATACGTGCTCGCAATGAGAACTTACACAATATCTTTTGTCCTGCCAGCCCGTTTGCAGCGGGGCCTCAAGGGAACTACTGGCAATTAAGGTGCTCCTTTTAATAGAGCACCGGAGCAAAGCATTAACACTCCATGAACACATGTGATCCTCACATGAAAGCCATCCCCTCCGGTTATCCCGATTTCTGTCACTTCGGGGCCATTGGTTCCGAACAACAACGTGTGTATACAACTTGCAGATAAGACCATAAACAATACTATCATACTGAATCAATAACATGTTCAGATCTGAAATCATGGCACTTGGGCCCTAGTGACAAGCATTAAGCATAACAAGTCGCAACAAAGTCATAAAGCACTAATAGAAGATACTAGGCACCATGCCCTAACAATCTGATGCCAATACATGAACGATCTCATCCAATCCCTACCATCCCCATAGCCTACAGTGGGGGATTACTCACTCATAGATGGGGGAATCATGGATGGTTGATGGAGAAGCGATGGTGATGATGATGGCGATGATCTCCTCCAATTCCCTGTCCCGGCAGGGTGCCAGAACGGAGTTTCTGGTTCTGATTTGCGGAATTTGGTGGTGGCGGCGAAGCAGAACTCTTTTTGGAAAAACATCGAACCCCCCTTGGTTTTTAGGTCAAGAGGCAACTTATAGGCAAAGAGGGAGGCCGAGAGGGTGACAGAGGTAGCCACACCACCCCCAGGCACGGCCTGGCCTGGCCCGTGCGGCCAGGTGGTGTGGGCCCCTCGTAGCCCTCCTCCGTCTCGTCTTCTGGCTCCGTGAGTCTTCTGGTGAAATAGGATTTTTGGCATATTTTTCGGGATTTTTCCTGATAGTTGATTTTCTGCACAAAAACTAAACCCCAAGGTAATTCTTCTGAAAACAGTGTCAGTCCGTGTTAGTTGTATCCAAATCACACAAGTTTAGAGGAGAAACAATAGCAATAGTGTTCGGGAAAGTAGATATGTTTTGGACGTATCAACTCCCCCAAGCTTAGCTTATTGCTTGTCCTCAAGCAATTTAGTTGAAAACTGAGTGTGATAAAAGAAACTTTCATGAACACATTTGCTTCATAAGATGTATATATTCTCAGCATATGATCAAGTACTTAGACAATTCATAATAAGGAGTATGCCAATAAGGTTACCCAATAGTCATTGCAAGCTATGAAGATATTCCAACTCAAGAATAATAAGTAGCATGAAACACAAACATAAGCAACATTGCAATGCTCATAAAAAGGTATGATAGAGTGGTATCTCGCTTGCCTTTGATTGTAGAGCAAACATAAATGCCAAGGCACCTCTGAAGTTGAAGTGAAGACTAGAAGTAAAGATATCAAAGATACAAGCATCAAGGTCATGACACAATTAACCAAGTTTTGAAACAAGCATAGTACACTAAGAATGACAACCATGCTCTCAAGAAAGTGCTCATAGAATACACTACTAGAGAAAAGCCTATAGGAGACATGCACATTAGAGGCGCATTTATACCATATGCGCCTCTGATAATATAGGCGAGGCACACCATGCAACCATGCACCTCTAGTAATTTAATAGGCAAGGCGCATATCTGCAGGATGCGCCTCCTCTATCATCTGTACGGATGAAATCTGGCACCCCCATCTTATGTGAGGCGCACCATCCGGACATGTGCTTCTAGTACTTAAACAGGCAAGGCGCATATGTCTCAAATGCGCCTCGCATATCTTGGGTGGGCCCGGGTGGAGATCGGTGGTCCAATATGAGAGGCGCATATTGTAAGATGCGCCTGCGATACTTACAATAGGCGAGGCACATTAAGGAGCATGCGCCTCAAGCAACCCCTGCGGGCCCGGGTGGCCGCATAGGCGAGGCGCATGTTGGCATGTGCGCCTCAAATAGTTCAGACTATCAGAGGCACATTTACTACGATATGCGCCTCGCATAACCTGGCTGACTTTTTTTGCACCTTTTTGGCACATGCACCCCAACTCACTTGCCTCACTTCTTCCTCTCCACCCAAAGACAGATTTGGTCGCCCCTCCTTCTCCCCACCTCATTTCCCACATTGATTCACCATAGAAGCTTGCTCAATCTCCATTGGTTGACACTCACATGTAAGTGAAGTTTCTTGCTCCTCTAGATCTACATGTCCCTTTACGTCTCCTCTATCTCTCTTGCGCAAGTTGTCATTGGAGGAAGCGTGAAGGCGTTTGCTTGTATGCTCATGCACGTTGTCGGCGACACCACGACTATATGATTGTGTTATGGTGCATGCTTCTTTTTGTGTAGGGATTTCATTTGAGATGCCAATGTTTCGTCGGAATGTCAATTAATTTATTTTCCGGCGAATTTCTGGCACTCGTGGATGTCCTCTTTTTAGGGGAGGTCATGTTGAATTTTTCGGGTGATCCAGGTGTCCATATATGCTCTAATTATTCTCTTGCTCTTTGTACCACGCGTAGGCAACCATGGTCCAACCACTGATTCGCAAAGCCCTTGTGGATAGGTGGATGAGATGCACGAGGACCGATATGGCACACACAAACAAGACGGAGATAAGATGTCTGTGTCGCGACTGCAAGCTGATGTATCTGATAAGGCACGATTCCGGAATGCTGGAGTCGCACCTGCTCCGACATAGTTTCATGGATGGCTACACTCGGTGGATACTAAAGGGAATATGCCTGAGAGGCAATAATAAAGTGGTTATTATCTTATTCCATGTTTATGATAAATGTTTATTTTGCATGCTATAATTGTATTGATCAGAGACGTCAATACATGTGTGTTTAATAAACAAAAAGGGTTCCTAGTTATGCCTCCCTTATAGACTAGCTTGTTGATTATCAAGATGATCAAGGTTTCCTGATCATGGACATTGGATGTTGTTAATAACAAGGTCACAGCATTTGTGAAATGATGTGATGAACATTCATCCGAAGTATAGCATTACGATCAAGTCATTATGTTTATATTGTTATAACATCATACTAAGTAATCTTTATCCTTAGACCATGAGATCATGTTAATTGCTAACACCGGAAGAGTATCTTGATAACATCAAACGTCACACCGTAACAGGGTGACTATAAAGATGGGTTCAGTGCTACGAAGGTGTTATGTTGAGGCTCATGGATCAAGAGTGGAATTTGTCAATCCCGATGATGGATAGATATACTCTAGGACCTCTCGGTGATATCACATTAAGATAGCTTGCAAGCAAGTGATGTGATCACTAGAACGTTATATCACGGGAACGAGAAAAGAGTGCATGTCGGTAACGAGATAAAACTAGGTATTTGGATACCGATGATCGAATCTCGGACATGTATTATATCATGAGACAAAGGGATTAAATTACTAGCGTTAAAGGTTCTCACGATCACAGAAGTCATCGTTGAATATGCAGGAGTCAGTATGGATCTCTAGGTCCCGCTTCTGATTATTGATCTGAGAGGAGTCTCAATCATGTCTGTATTATTCACGAACCATAGGGTGACACACTTAAGAGTTACCGGACACCATTTTGGAGCACATATGTTTCAGACGAAAGAATTGCAAAGCGCAGGAATTGTTTCGACAGAAACCGGAATTGTTTCGGGTGAAATTGCAGAAAGTGGTTCTGCATGTGATATTGAAATATTGCAAGGGGTTATATGTGAATGTTTGTTAATTAAAGTAATTAACAAAATTCTGAATAAATTTAATAAAATAGTTTTATTAAATGAGAGAGCATTAAACTTAGAGAATTTTAATGCATTTAAAGTGGAGACTTTAAAAGGGAATGTGAAGAGGAATTTTAATGTGGAGGGAGTTACCACCACATGAATGGAGGAGGTGAGGGGTCACCTCCATGAGGAGCCGACCATGGAGGGGGTACCCCCTCCTCATATAAAAGGCCCCCCTCTTCCTCCTTCTTCCTCACACCTCCTCGTGAAGGATCTCTCTCCCCCTCTAGAATTATTCCCCATGGTCTCAGATTAGCGAGATACATGTTCCCGGTGGCATTTCGTCTGCAAGGAGTTGCTCCTTCCGCTGGATCGCTGGAGCGAGGAGGTGGAGGTTGTCCGGTGGCTTGAACGTGTGTGCGAGTATGGATGCGCTGCTGAGTTGCGGTGCTCGGACTTCCACATGATCTTGAGATCGGCAAGTGTACGACTACATCAACCACGAGTTCCTACTCGTTAAGAAAACTCGTTGTCTTCGAGGGTAAGTTCTCGATGGATGTATGTCCACCCATTGCTCTGTACCTAGTAGATAGATCTTGGCGTGTAGTTCTCATCGTAGGAAATTTTTTGTTTTTGCTGCGGACCCAACAGATACGTGATGACGAAGATGATGATGAGGATGTCAATAATGGTGAAGATTAAGATGCCGGTCATGATCATGAAGATCGAGGCATCGACGGTGGGGCATGTGATGATCATGAAGATCAGGGTGGTACCAGGCATGAACATGAAGATGATCAAGGTGGCGCCGGGCATGAACACGAAGATCAAGGTGTCGACCATGATTCGAGCTGGCTGCGAGACCCTCATGTCCAAGATTTGCTTCTCAAGGAGACGAGTAACGCTAGAGCCGCCACTACAGAGAAATCTAAGCTAGAGCAAATGAAGAAAGACGCGGTCACTCCATTGTTTCATGGATGCAACGACGGTGATACCCGTATGAATGTAACGCTCAAGGCTGTGGAGATGAAGGCGAAACACAAAATGACCGACGAACGCTTCGACGACAACATCGCATTCTGGCACGATATTCTTCCCAAGAAGGGGAACACATGTACGACTAGTATCACTGAGGCCAAGAAAGTCGCGTGCCCTCTCAATCTACCACACGTGAAATACCACGTATGCATAAATGATTGCATCATCTACCGGGGCGAGGACACGGAGAAGACCACGTGTCCGGTGTGCAATACCTCTCGATACAAGAGAGGGACCAAGAAAGCTCCTAGAAAGGTGGTGTGGTACTTTCCTCTAACTCCTCATCTGCAGCGGTATTTCGTGGACCCTAAGGAAGAAAAGCTCATGCGCTGGCACGCGGAAAGAAAGAGGCCGAAAGACGATGATTCGGAGAAGGAGAAAATGCTGAGGCACCCTTCAGATGCTTGCCAGTGGAAGGCGTTGGACCTCCAATATTACCAACATTTTTGGAAAGAATCAAGGAACCTCAGGCTGGGCGTGAGCACCGGCAGACTCAATCCGTTCAGAAGCCAGAGCAGCACACACATCACCTGGCCCGTGTTTGTATGGATCTACAACCTCCCCCCTAATTGTGCATGAAGAAGAAGTACATAACCATGAGTATGCTGGTTCAAGGGCCAAAACAACCCGGTATAGACATCAATCTATATCTCATGTTGTTGAAAGAGGAGATGACCACATTATGGGAAGAAGGAGCCCGTACGTGGGACGCCTCGAGACAAGAATACTTCGACATGAGAGCGGCCGTGATCACGATGGTGCAAGACTATCCCGGTTACAGATACTTATCGGGCAGGTGGTCCAAGGATTCTATGGGTGCGTTAGGTGCAAAGATAATACAACGTACCACTAGCTACAGAAATATCCCGGGTCCGGGTAAACCATGTTCCTTGGGGCTCGGAGGTGGCTTCCCAAGAATCACGCCTGGATAAAGCTAGGAGATCTGTTCGATGGGGTGGCCGAGCTCCGAGGAATCCTAGACCAGAGGAGCGGCGTGCAAATCTACAAGTTGTTGAATAATTGGAAAGAATGCCCTTCACCGGGAAAGACCCAGAAGAAGTCAGAGCCGCTGTTGAAGGTATGGAAGGCGAGGTATGTTTTCTAGGACTTGCCATACTGGAAGATCCTCCGCGTGCCTCATAGCCTTGATCTTATGCATATCATGGAGAACGTGGGCGAGAGTCTGCTTGCCACCCTCCTTAACACCGACAAAACCAAAGATGGGTCGAAGGCAAGGAACAACTTGAAGCATATGGGCATCAGGGATGAACTTCAACCACCACCTAGCAATGGCGAGGAGGAGGACGAGGAGGAGACAGAAATGTAGAATAGTCATCATCGCAAGGGCAAAAAGCAGGTCAAGAAGGGCGAGGTCAAGCTCAAGGCCTTGTGCTTCACTCTGAGTAAGAAGGAGGCCATACAGTTTATGAAGTGCCTCCTCGTAGTCAAATTTCCGAACGGCTACGTGGGAAAGATAAGTAGATGGCTAGACGAGGCAAAGCAGTGCTTCAGCGGGATGAAGTCTGACGACGTCGCCGTGCTGATGATGCAGGTACTCCCGGTCGCGATCCGAGGTATAATGGACAAGCACGTCCGTGAAACATTGTTTGGCCTCTGCAACTTTTTTGACGTGATCTCTCGGAAGTCGATAGGCATTAAGCAGCTCACGAGGCTACAAGACGAGATCGTGGTGATACTATGCGAGCTCGAGATCTATTTCCCCTCCCCCCGCATTCTTTGACGTCATGCTTCATCTGCTTCTCCATGTCGTGGAGGATATCGTCCAGCTCGGTCCTCCGTTTCTGCGAAGCATGATGCCGTTCGAAAGGCTCAATGGACACATCAAAGGATACATTAAGAATAGGTCCCGTCCAGATGCATCGCAAACGGCTTCCTTGCCGAAGAGTGCATCACTTTCTGCTCGAACTTTTTACAAACCGAGACCCCTCTTGGTCTCCCATTCAACAAGCACCTCGAGAGGCTCGCTGGATGCGGTCACCACGAGGGTCGGCGCCCAAAGCATGTCGACATCGAGGGCTGAACCAAGGACTTTGAAAGAGCAAACCTGGTTGCACTACAACACCTATAGGTGGTCAATCCATACATATATGAGCACAAAGAGTTTATCAAGAAGAATTACGCTGACCAGGGGCACCAGTACTCGGAGGAAGATGTTATCAAGGAGCACAACTCCGGTTTCACGCGGTGGTTCAGGGAGAAGGTCATTGCTAATCCACCACAGAGCGAGTACTCGGAGGAAGATATACTCATATTCTCCTTGTCACGGGGCACCTCGCACAACCTGATGACCTATCAGGCATACGATATCAACAGATACACGTTCTATACAGAGGAAAAAGGCAATAACTGCGATTACCAGAACTAAGGGTTACGGGGATATTCTACACCGGCGACGTCCCATAAAGATACTACGGAAGGATCAAGGAGATTTTGGAGCTCGACTACGTTACAGAGAAGGTGCCGATGTTCCGTGTCAGGTGGGCCAAGAGCGTCGAGAAAGAAGGCCGATATTTCACCACCATGGTTATACCGTCAAAGACCACCAGCGCGAATGCACCCGCAAGAAATGAGCCTTGGGTTCTAGCTAGCAAGGTCGACCAATGCGGGTACATCACAGACCCGTCAAAGCCTAGCCGGGTTGTCGTCAGGAGAGGCAAAAGGAACATCATCGGAATGGACAGAGTCGCCAACGAGCAAGACTTTGACCAGAATGGTGACCCGGAGATGGAAGACAGATACGGCAACCAAGCACCGTACACCACAACCCTACCTAAGAAAGGACTCCCATTCAAAAGAAGTAGTGAAGACGTCCCGGACCTAACCTATGCAACCGCGACAAAGAAGGGCAAGAAGACGACTATTGTCAAGAAACACTAGCGCGCTGCGACCATTGTCAAGAACTGTCGTGTGTGTGTGGCATACTATTATGTATGAAACATTCATAATTATCATTTTTTTGTATGTTATAATATTGCATTGAGAATATTATGTATTGACGAGACACATTCATAATACTCACTTTTGTTGTTTTGGCAATATTTTAATTTTTAAAATATTTGAAGTATATTTTATAGTTTATATTGTGTTTCGACAATGTTTTTACATGATAAATAACCTTCAAAAAAAGTTTTCAAAAAATTTGAGCCACCAGGAATCGAACTTGGGTGGCTAGGCTTTAGTTTAGGACAAGGGACGAAACTAGTGGGCTAGGGTCAGTTTGTTAACAGATACAGCACACTGCGTTAGTTGACTAGTGCTAAGGAATACCAGAGGCGCATTCAAGCCAGATGCGCCTCATGTAAACTTACCCGAGGCGCATTTTCAAATATGCGCCTCGTATAAGCTGGTCGGTTGAGCCTTTTTTCCTCTTTCACATTTGTTGTTTTGGCAATATTTGAATTTTTTAAAATATTTGCAGTATAGTTTATAGTTCATATTGTGTTTGGACAATGTTTTTACATGATAAATAGCCTTCAAAAAAAGTTTTCAAAAAATTTGAGCCACCAGGGTTTGAACATGGGTGGCTAGGCTTTAGTTTAGGACAAGGAACAAAACCAGTGGGCTAGGGTCAATTTGTTGACAGGTATAGCGCACTGCGCTAGTTGACTAGTGCTAGAGAATACCCGAGGCGCATTCTGGCCAGATGCGCCTAGCGTAAACTTACCCGAGGCGCATTTTCAAATATGCGCCTCGCATAAGCTGGTCGATTGAGTCTTTTTTTCCTCTTTCACTTTTTCTCTAGATCGATCAGACGAAACTGCTGTCGCCTTTGCTCTGCCGTTGCCTTTGCTCTGCTGCTGCCGTCGCCTTTGCTCCGCCCGCGCCCGCCCGCCATGCCCAGGAGGAGGAGGAGCCCGCCCGTCCGCCCGCCGTGCCCAGGAGGAGGAGGAGCCCGCCCGCGCCGCCTCTTCCTCTGCCGCGCTGCCGTCACCCCTTCCTACCGCCGTCCGTGCCCGTCGTCCACCGTCTTCGAGGTGACCCCTTCCCCTCTACCTCCCCTTCCCCCTACCCCTCTTCCCTCCCCTCTGAAAAAATCGACAGGCTGTTCTGTAGCTTAGAAATCATCAGTTTTTGAATGAAGATATCTTGCCTGGGTTGCATAGTGAGATGAACTAGGCGAATTAGAGTGGCCAGGACTGTCTCAAATGAAGAAATTCAGATACCAGGCCCGCATTTTAGATCTCTTCAGCCCAACTTGCTTACTTGTTTTAGGGCAAGGATTAGATCTTAGTTGTGTCATCGCACATGAAGTGGTATTGATTATTGATCTAAGGAGGGAACAACATATGAGATAAGAAAGATTAAGCGAGAAAATTATATGGGCACACATGATTTGCTCGGAAGTGTGTTGGCCATGTGTAGATGTGTGCAAACAGCTCCCCTGGGCTATTGCATGTTACATGTTGGTGTTCTATACTGACATAATGTAGTGTAGGAGATGGCTAGGCTTTTTTATTGTTATACTTGTGAGGCTCTTGTCTCACTAAGTAAATGATGCGGACAACTACAATGAATAATATAGTACTTACCATGGACAATATGTACCTGGATAGATGAACCTGAAAATATTGAACACAAAAAGGGTGTGAATTGAGAGAGATGCACAGAGGTTCAGTACAAGTGATGTGAACAATAACCACACACTGCTTTTTCCTAGGACTAGGAGGCTAAAAGTAGATGGTCATTTCTTACATAAATAGAGCATTGCTAGTAATTATGTTCTGTTGCATTCACCAAAATCTAATGCTTCAGAGATGGCAACAATAACCACACACTGATTTTTAGTAATCTTTGCACCTCTCCTTGTTTGAATTGTTGGAAATAGGAAGCAGAAGGTCCAGAGATGGCAATAACTATACTTTTTTGATCTTGCAAGATAAGTAGCACTCATATGGGGAATTTTGGGTCCAATGTTTGTTTCCATGAAAAATATCCTCTCTGAAAATCAGATGTAGGTAGTTTATCTGCATGCCACTTGTTCTGCTGCATGATTCACCCAGAGCACCTTTCTTTTGTTTCATTTTTCATCACAAGTTACTGCAAAAAGATGTGCATGTATGTTGTATGTTCACCAAATGTCACTAGCTTTTTGATTAAAATGCACATAGCTACCATGCATCATGGTTTGTAGTTGGTGGATAGTGAGAGCTACATGCTGGAAACATGAGCCGAGATTAACATATTTATCCTTTTGTTGCACTTGAAAAACTTGTGTCATAGTTCATTTAGATCTACATAGAAGAGGCCCCATGATCTAGCTGTGGTGCCTACCCTTGCACATGTTCTCCTTTCCTTGTTGAAACCAGCACTTCATCATGTACCCATCTGACATTTTTCTGTTGAGTTTCTACTACATTTGGCACAAGCTTTACGTGGACCATACACTAGATAAAAAAGCATCTTGCTTCCACCAGGCACACTGCTTGACTTGGCCAGAAATGAAGTGTCTGTAATTGTAAGTAAGTAACCACCACCAGAAGGTTTATTGGGTGTGGAAAACATCTCCTAAGAAGCAGCTCTATTTTACATCTCATCTTTACTAATATTACTTAAACCTATATCTCCGTTTTAGATTCCTTGAATGTTATTCAAGAATTAGATCAAGCTATAGGTGCAATATATCTCAAGGTAGTCAGGAAAAGCATGTGAGGAATATAGCTTGTAGAGGTTCTGAACGTGGGAGTGAGGCATTTATAGTTCCATCTTTTATTTGCTTGATTCTTGTTAGTGGATTTGTAGACATGTATTTACTGCTGGCTCAAAATAACTTGTTGCTAGGTTGACTTGCTAAATTCAGTTGTGAGACATGAATGATTAGAGGTAGCTTTGAGATTACCCAAAATTGTTTTATGTGCAGTTGGATGCTTCTCTGGTTTAGCGAAGATCTATGGCTACTGCTAGCATATCTTCCACTGTGATGTCTCCATCTGGAGTGTACAAGTGGTAGATTCTGTTTCTTTATTTTTTTAGTTTGTGCATGTGCAGAGAAGGTCATAAAAGCTTACCTTTGTATGATGTCCAGATTTCTTGTATGTTGCTGGAAGCAAGTTGTGTGTGGTTGTGTTTGTGTATGCTGGCAGCAAAATGGTTGTGTTTGTGCCTATTTAGGATTTTTTGTGCAGGTTTTTCTTTTTGAGTTGCCAATGTTTCACTGAAATGTTGATTCATTTCCGTTCCAGCGAATTTCTGGCACTCCTAGACATAGAAAATTAGCAAAGGTTATGCCAAAATTTTCTGTGAATTTTTGTGCTTCTTAGTTCCATTTATTTGTGTTTTTAGAAATGTCGGCGGAGCAGGGCCCTTCTAGCAAGAAGTCCTTTTGGCAGCAGCAGGCGGAGATGGAATCCCAAGAGGACCCGGAATTCGTTCCGCGGGACGATGAGATGGAGGCGGACGAGGATATGTCGTCGGGCGATGAGGAGATGGGGGACATGGATGGCGATGCCACTACCACTAATGGCGGCGGTGAAGCTACTATGGACGATGGTAGCACATCGAAGAAGGCCCGAAAGGAGCATGCCCCGATCATGGTCGACATCAAAAGGTCCATCATCACAAGCGTGAACGATGAAGGTGCGCCTTTGGAGTCGGCCGAGTTTGTCGCGGGTTACTCAAACCAGCTCGTGGCAATCCTCCGGAACACCGTCACGATCAACACGGAGAACCTGAAGGCCGAAGAGAACAGGGGTTTCCGCATCCAGATCTTCCGGAAGCTGCACCCAAGATACGCGTTCCCGGGTGATGAGGAACACAAGTACAATAACGACAATCTCAAAGGGAATCCGGTGAACAAGTACGCCCTCAAGAAGATGACCAAGGCCTTGTCGAATTGGAAGGTCCGGGTGAAGAAGCTGATTTTCGAGGACGAGCTAAATTATTCGGAGATCGTCAAGAGGGAGCCTCTGGTCACAGAAGAACACCTCAAGGTGTTCAAGGCCAGATGTGAATCCTCCATGGGCAAGGCCAAGAGTTAGTACTTCAAGGAGTTGTACAAGAAGAACATTGGTACCCACCATCTTGGCTCCGGCGGTTATAGAGCTGCAATTCCCAAATGGGAGAAGGAGGACACCGATGCTCGTGCAAAGGGGTTGACCCCTCCCTTTGATGACATAAAAGAGCGCAGGCAAAGCACTTTGTTAGGGCCCATTTTTCCAAGCCGAAAGGGAGTTCTGATTATTCCTCGGAGCCCGTCAGCCCCTTCGCTACAAAGGTGACGGACTTCATGAGAAAATATGTAAGTAGTTTGCATGCAAGTCGATAAATTGTGTTCACGATTAATCAATGAAGTCCGGATTTTTGATCAAATGCTTCGCATTCCTTGTGCGCAGGACGAGGAGTGTAGGAGCTCCTCATCCAGGGGTCGGCGCCTGTCGCCAAGTGGGACACCACTTTTAACAGGGTGCTGAACCGAACCAAGAATGTCGAGCCCTTGGCGGCTCTGTTGTCGGCTGGTCGTGTGGTCGGCTTTGGCGGCATAACATGGTCCGAGTACTATGGCACCACGGAGTGGAAGGGCAGGAAGCATGCCAAAAGCACCAAGGTAAGACACCTAAGGGAACATGTGGAAGCCTTTCCCAATATAGTCCAAGATGCCGTGAACCAGGCTGTGTCGGCTGTCGAGACAAAGTTCCAAGAACAAGTTCATACCCAAGTCCAGGCACAAGTCCAGACACAAATGAACGATAAGCTCAACACCATCCTTCCCGCCTAGATGGAAAAGTACATCAAGTGGCAGAAGGGTGGTAAACGAGGGCCGCCACCGGTTCCCAACCTCGACAGCGCCCAATCGGACAACATGGCGCGGCCGGAGGCGCTAGTGACTCCTCTAGCGGGGCCGGTGGTGGTGGAGACTCCTCTAGCTCCGGAGCTTAACTTGCCCGTTGCGGCCCGCACCACCGTGCCATCAAGCAGCCACTCCACCACTTGCGCGCTCAATCCTGCTGGCAGCGGTGCCTCGACCTTGGCCGAGTTCGGCACCCTCAAGGTAAGTAACTAATTAAAGCGAGAGTTGGGAGGCTTAACCACACCGATGACTTGATCTTTGTTTTACTGACGCCCGGCCTACATGTCTTTCACAAAGAGACACTCCTTGCACTCTAATGCACTAGGTGGGCAGCCAGTTGAAGGATGTTGCCAAGGGTACTATCGTTCAACCGGAGAACCGTAAAATGGACAATGTCACAATGCCACCCGACATGATGAGGGTCAGATATAGTATGGTGCTTCTGGGCTACGAGCAAGTGGAACCTCCCTCTCAACCTCAAGGATGGGATGATGAGGAGACGACAGCGGTCCTCAATACCGGCTTTGGCTACTTGTACCTATGGTCGAAGAGCCAGATCCGTTTGGGGACGGAGGACCAGTTCAACATCACCCCAGAGGCAGCATAGCCAGCACATGATGAAGACTTCGAGATGGAAGACTTGGATAACATGGCAAAGGATCCCTATGATGATGATGGAGAAATTGATCCGAACTTCGGCGACCAGTTCGTTAACACAAGGTTTTCTGATTGGTATGAGCTGGGACCATAAGGCACACATCAAGTCGCCGATATCCAACCAGCACCGGCAAAACTCCCTTGCCATGTGCGTCTCTTCAAAACTAGTCAGGAGACGATGCCACCTGCTCCCTTCATCGAGCCTTCGAGGCAAACAGTTCCTTTGATCAGCCCCAGCACCCTTCATAAGGTGATCGGTGAGGTGAACATGGTGGCCGACGCCCCAAAGGGACCGAAGAAGGGCGGTCGCAAAAGGAAGCCTAAGGGTGACCGGAGCAAGGGTTCAAATCTTGTTCTCCGGGATCAGGACGGCTGCGAGGCAAGCCAGGAATCAGCAGCACGTGGCAGGTGCACCGATGATGTGTAACTCGTTGCTTGAGGTCGCAGGCTCTCAAATGCGCAATCTTCATTATAGTTGTCTCACAATTGAGGAGCACCGCATTCGCGAGAACGATCATCCGTACCTCGTTTTCAAGGCTAAGGTGCCTTATGTGACGTGCTTCGTTAGTGTACCCCTCGGGGATATCTTCTACCTATGGCATTCTGACATCTTCGACATGTTGAATGGGTTCCGGCTGCACAATACCCTGGTCCGGCTATTCTCCCTCAATATGTACATGCAGATCACCAGAGACAAGATCCCGGGCATCCAGATAGCGGATCCCTACTTCATGCAGGACGTCGTCCTAAAAGATGCCGAGGACATAGCGCTGGTGACCGACTACCTCTCAACCTTCCTGCAAACATACTCAAACAAGGATGTGATTCTCCTTCCCTACCATCCCACCACGGAGGATGATCAGACACGCTACGTGCTCATATGCTTGAATTTGAAACACTCAACAACTGTGTACCTTGACTCAAACAGTGCGCACCCGAAAAACTACACCAATATCAAGAACATTCTTGATGGTGCTCTCACCGGCTATGTCGCAGCGGGAGGCATCAAACCGGCAATGCCATATGTCAAGTTCGGCGCGCACGTGTTCTGCCACAACACCAAGTTCGCATGCGTCAAGCAGCCATCTGGCAGCAGGAAGGATGCCTTCTACGCCATTTACCACATGAAGGCGTTCTTCAATGACATGGAGAGCAAAACTCTGCCATCTGACCTCGCGAAGTGGGCTGAAAGGCTTGCAACAATACATGATCGCAACCTCAGGCAGCACATCTTAGACATCCAGGAGGAGCTCGCGACAATCGTGCACTAGGGAGTCATGAAATTCGGGGGCCTCTTCTACAGCGGCCATACACCACCCAACAGGGAGATGGCCGAACGCTTAGCGCAGCAGGGTGACTGCGGTACGTTCATGCAGATGGCGAAAACTCGGTCAAGCTTCATCAATGCCCCCTAAAGCCGACTCAATAGCATAAGAAGTCTTGATGATTGCATTGTCTGGGTAGCTAGCTGTTAGTTCCGAACTCGTGTTGTAACCTCTTATCACTATGTTAAACTTGCCTAGCAAAACTTCTAGAGTATGTTTCGTCAACCATTGAACTTGATTGTGAGCGACACTAGCTAGTTATTTGTGTTATGAACTATTTTAAGTGCTTGTTGCTTTTCATTCGTTATTGTCGCCCTACTTCTTGTGGTTTGCTTTCTTTGTCTTTCTTCAAAATGCCGATGATTAAAACGTGTTGTGGCGTCATGTGTGTGACCATGCCGTTGCTAGATCTAGTGTGCCAAGTAGACTAGAGGTTTGTGCATATACTCTACTTGCCACACCATATCCATCAGCGGCATTGTCATTTTCCGTGCCCAACCTAAGTATGAGGCAACTATTTCATCTCGTAGCCCCAAAGTCGAAAGAGGATAGATATTTTCGAGATTCATATACATAAGACATAATATGTCGAGTGGCAAGCCAAGGAAAGGGTTCTGGGTCCACGGCAACGACTCCTTTAGACACACCAAACTCGAAATGAGTCATTGCCATGGAGACCGAATCCTTTCCTTGCTTTGCCACTCGACATAATATGCCCATGCTATATGAATCGTGGAAGTATTTCTCTTCTTTTGTCTTTGGCGATACGAATAGATTAGATAGCGTGAATTAAATGTAGTTTCAAATATCTCATTGTAGCCCCAAAGTCGAAAGGAAGAAAGATATTACTTCACTATTCGTATAACACTGGCGACATTGTTATATGAATCGTGGAATGATTTCTTTCCTTTCGTCTTTGGCGATACAATGAAATGATAAACTATTTTATCTCGTAGCCCCAAAGTCGAAAGAGGACAATTATTTTCGAGATCCATATACATAAGACATAATATGTTCAGTGGCAAGCCTAGGAAAGGATTCTGGGTCCATGACAATGACTCCTTTCGACACACCAAACTCGAAATGAGTCATTGTCGTGGAGACCGAATCCTTTCCTGGCTTTACCACTAGACATATCATGCCCATGCTATATGGATCGTGGAAGTATTTCTCTTCTTTTGTATTTGGCGATACGAATAGATTAGATAGCGTGAATTAAATGAAATGGTGAAGTATTTAGTTTCAAATATCTCATTGTAGCCCCAAAGTCGAAAGGAAAGACATTGCTTCACTATTCGTATAGCACTGGCGACATTGTTATATGAATCATGGAATGATTTCTTTCCTTTCATCTTTGGCGATACAATGAAATGATAAACTATTTCATCTCGTAGCCCTAAAGTCGAAAGAGGATAAATATTTTCGAGATTCATATACATAGGACATAATATGTTAAGGGGCAAGCCAAGGAAAGGGTTCTGGGTCCACAGCAATGACTCCTTTAGACACACCAAACTCAAAATGAGTCATTGTCGTGGAGACTGAATCCTTTCTTTGGTTTGCCTCTTGACATATCATGCCCATGCTATATGAATCGTGGAAGTATTTCTCCTCTTTTGTCTTTGGCGATACGAATAGTATGAGGCACGAATCCAAGTCATTCTTGGTTTGCTTTTTTTTGGTCTTTCTTCGAAATGCCGATGATTAGAACATGTTGTGGCGTCATGTGTATGACTATGCCGCTGTTTGACATCGTGTGCCAAGTAGACTAGTAATTTGGGCATATACTCTACTTGCCGCACAAGATCAAACAGCGAGCATTGTTATTTCCATGCCCAACCTAAGTATGAGGCACTAATGCAAGTCATTCTTGGTTTTCTTTTTTTTGTCTTTCTTTGAAATTCCGATGATTAGAACATGTTGTGGTGTCATGTGTATGACTATGCCGATGTTTGATCTCGTGTGCCAAGTAGACTAGTAATTTGGGCATATACTCTACTTGCCGCACAAGATCAAACAGCGAGCATTGTTATTTCCATGCCCAACCTAAGTATGAGGCACTAATGCAAGTCATTCTTTGTTTGCTTTTTTTTTGTCTTTCTTCAAAATGCCGATGATTAGAACGTGATTTCTTACATCTTGTTGCACCCATATATATATGCATGATCTTATCTTGTGAACTGCTATTGTTTTGCACTAACATAGATAATATCATCTATCGTGTGTATAGGAGATGGCGAAGAAGTGCTATGTCGTGTACGCCGGCAAGGTTCCAGGTGTGTACGAGGAGTGGGAAGGCTGCCAGAAGCAAGTGAACGAATTCTCGGGCAACAGCTACAAAGGCTACAAGACTAGAGAGGTGGCGGAAGAGAAGTGGAGGAGGCACGTGAGGAAGAAGTGGAGGAACTTCCTCGTGATCACAACCTTGTTGCTCTTCATGGTAGGTTATGTGCTCTACTTGATCTAGATAGAGCTCCATCGTCGGAGTTGTAATGTGATTGTGAACTTGTACTCGGAGGTGTGAACTTGTGGCACAAACACTTGGTGTTGTGTGAAAACTTGGCACTTGTTGATGTATGAACGTGTATGTCGCGATTGATGTGCAATATACTTGTATTCATGTTGGTTCTATTATGCTTTTGCCAATTGCAAGTTTCTAGAAAATTTTGTGTTGTTTATATTGTATTCTAGACTATATTGTATATTTGAATACCTGTAAACTGTAATTTGAAAATTGCTGTAAAATTTGAATTTCGAAAATATACCCAAGGCGCATATGGGAAGTATAGGAGGCACATATTGGGTACTACCCGAGGCGCATACCACCACATATGCGAGGCGCATACCACATGTGCCTCCTATACTTCATATATGCGAGGCGCATATACTGATATGCGCCTCGCGTATATGCGAGGCGCATATACTGATATGCGCCTCGCGTATATGAAGTATAGGAGGCGCATGCGCCTCGCATAACAGATACTAGAGGCGCATATGATATGCGCCTTGCGTAGCAAATACTAGAGGCACGGTGCTAGAGGCGCATACCATATGCGCTTCGGATGGGGTTCCAGGTGCACCTCGGGTAGGCTTTTCTCTAGTAGTGATATGTGGAGACTCAACAAGGAAATGAAAAGGTTTTGAAAAGTTTGAAAGGCTTCCAAATTCTGAAAGTATGGTACTCGTTAGCTTTGAGCTCTCATTGCCCCTATCATAAGCATATTTAAATTCTTAAGGTTAAAGTGAGGTCCAATATGAGTTATATGCTTGACAGACCATAAATTGGAAATCTCATGTCCCTTGAGTACGAGGGTCGCTCCTCATGCTACTCAACTTTAGTTACCGGTAAGTTCTTGTCATAGTAAATACATGTGTATCATAGAGAACTGCCAACGGGGTACCCCTTGCCCGATGATACGGAAGAATCCCCATATCAAAATGACAAGGCAAGCAGACAATGAGCATCTCAGCAATCTTCTTATTTACCATCACTACTAGGAAACAGCTTATAGGTAGTCAAGATATTCTGTGGCGCATATGTAAAACCATGCGCCACAGATATGTATCAGTGGCGCACTAGTAAATATGTGCCATAGAAGTTTGGCAGTTCAGTGGCGTATGAAACCAATATGCGCCACAGAAGTCCACATTTCTGTGGCACATATTTTCGTGTGTGCCACAAAAAGTGATGATTCTGTGGCACATATAGATGCATGCGCCACAGAAAGATGATGGGACCTAGCACCAAAAAAAGGGGGAGAAACTTTTGTGGCGCATATTTCCATATGCGCCATAGAAAGTGATGTTTCTGTGATGCATATAGGTGTATGCGCCACAGAACATGCAAAAAACAGATCCCACCCCCCCCCCACCCCCACCCACCCCTCGTGGATCGCCTTTTCAATTTTGTAAAAAATAAACAAAAAATGATAGAAACTTCAAAAAAAAATTCCTTTGAGTTGTAGTTAGATTTTAGGGTATAGATCTAGACAAAATTGAAAAACATGAATTTTGATGTATTTTGCAAAAATAGGTCATGGCATAGTAAAACGGCTATAACTTTTGCATACGATGTCGAAAAAAATCTTTAACCTATCAAAATGATCGTCTCGAAATTTCCTACTCGAATTCAACCCCCTATGGTCGTTCTCAATTTTACAGAATCCCCAAATTTGAAAAGAGTAAAAAGTTATTTAGGATAGAAGATTTTTTCTACAAAAAAATATAAAAGGGGGTGAAACTTCTGTGGCGCATTTCAACCATATGCGCCACAGAAGTCTTGGGCGGGATTCGAAATTTGAATCCCGCCGGCGCCCTTCTCCCTTCCTTTTTCCTTTTTCTCCCCCTCCCCACTTCTCCTCCCCCTCCACACTTCCCCCCTTCTCCTCCCTCCTCCTTATCCACTCTCCGGCGACCTCCTCCTCCTCCTCCACCACCAACTCCGGCGACCTCCGGTGACCTCCTCCTCCTCCACCACCAACTCCAGCGACCTTCGGTGACCTCCTCCTCCTCCACCACCAACTCCGGCGACCTCCTTCTCCTCCTCCTCCTCCACCACCAACTCCGGCGACCTCCTTCTCCTCCTCCTCCACAACCAACTCCGGCGAGCTCCTCCTCCACCACCACCAACTCCGGCAACCTCCTCCTCCTCCACCACCACCAACTCCGGCGACCCCCTCCTAGCCCTCCCTCCTCCAGCCACTAGCCACCAGCCACCACCAGCCACCACCACCACCACCACCTCCGGCCAGATCTAGATCTGGCCCGGTTTTTTTTGAAATTTGAAAAAAACATCTGTGGTGCATATTGGCCATATGCGCTACAGAAGTTTGAGATTTCTGTGGCGCATTTCAAAATGCGCCACAAAAGATAGTTATCAGTGGCAAGGTAACAGTGGCGACTAAGATATGCGACACGGATAGTGAAAAAAGGTGCGCCACTGATAAGGGGTTTCCTAGTAGTGCATGGGAAAATGGTGCTTTTTTCTCTCTTTCCTCTTTTCTCATCTCTTTTTTTTCTTCTCAATAACTATCTCTCCTTTTTTATAAGAAGAATGCTTCATAGATTGCTCATTATGGTTACGCTATAGGTTTCCACCATGATTAGGCATGGATTAGACTAGCAACCCAGGCGTTTCTCTAACACATATACATAACTCCATGGACTTACAAGCTCCCCTTTTATTTCACACTGACGACATCCGTACACAAAAGAGCATGATATCAACTGAGTATATATTTACAGGTGTTGAAAGTTTTCCTCGTGACAGCGCGGTTATGCTAATCCCCAGCCTATAATTTGCAAGCATATAACTTTCATGGACAGTCATAATGGTTCAGGTTTATTAAGTGCAAGAAATAAAGTGTGTCATCAAGTTCGTGAGAGCTTTACTAACTAACTTTCTCATAACAATCAAACATTTTATTTGGAAGAAAACAAGGCATACTAAATATGCACGAAAAAGCAAATGATGCTAATAAGTAGGTATGGTGGACACTTTGGCAATATTGGTTTTGGGGAGTTGGAAACACGAGTAGAGCTCATACTCGGTGCAAGTGAAGGCTAGCAATAGTAAGGGAGCGACAAACGAGAGAGCAATAACTGTCATAATCATGCTTGCAACAAAACAGGACTAATCATGGCATGAAAATGATTCGAGACCCCTGAGGCAAAATAATTCATAGAGCTTAACTGATTATTGTTTCAGTCAGATGCATGCGTGAGAAGGTGCCAAGTCAATTCAAGTGAAACATTCAGAGGAGGATACCACAGTGTCATGCCAAGTTATGAATAGAACAATGCAAGCAAACATTCATACGACATGCTATAAACCATTAGTAAGCTGGAGCTAATCATAACAAAGAAAGAACTACTAAGCATCCATAAATAACATACACCTTACATGAACAGACTAAGCATGCCCACAATGATGAGTATATGTACAAAAATGAAAACAAATAGAATTCATTACCAGCCTCTTACCACACCTCAAGTTGTCATTAATCCTCATTATTGCCCTTCACTTGTGTGGCTTGAATAATAACATGAAACCAAACTCCACTAAGGACTGCTAAACCCTATGACGAACTTCACAAAACCAAAGAAGAACAGAAAATATTTTTGGTGTTTTTGATTTTTAAAGGCAAGAGCAAAAATGAGGAACAATTAAAGCAAAATCTTTTTGGGTTTTTCGAATAGTCCAAACAAAGCAAAAAGGAAGAAGCAAACCATGCCTAAAAAGACAAAGAAGCAAACAAAGAGAAACAACGAAAATATTTTTGGTCTTTTGTGTTTTGGAAGGCAGAAATAAAGCAAGAGCGAAGGCTAAAAAGAAAAACGAAACATGGATATACAAAGTACCGACTGAACAGGATATGTAGATGAGTGTGATGTCGGTGTACCTCCCCCCAAGCTTAGGCTTTTGGCCTAAGTGGGTATCAATCCTAATGCGGGTAAGGATTCCAAGCCGGCGGGTCATCATAAGAATGATCATAGTTAGGCCCTTGTGTAGAAGAAGCTCCCCAATCATAGGTAGGCTGCTGGTATGAAGACTCCCCCTCATTCGAGGGCTGGACCAAATCATCTGTAACCTCCCTTCCAGTATCCTGCTCCTATTGGGAGAGCTCTCCCAGGTATGTATTGAGCTCTTCCTTAGTGAGTGACCATCCTACCCTGGCATCAAGGTTAAACAAAGCAGGTGCAGGCAAAAGAACAACATGCTCGGACTTACTCCTTCTCCAACCAGCTTTGAGAAAGGTTATTTCATAAGACAAATCACTCAAATTATCCCAAGAAGTAACAAATTTATGTTGTATCATGGAATTAAGGTTAAGCCTTTCTATGGGAAACTGTAGGTCTAAATGATGAGGCAATACACCATGCAAAGCTAATAAACAAGAGGCAATGAGGCCTCCACAATTTCCACCTTTCTCGTCGTTAGCAGCAAGACGAAAAGCTATCAAGGCACCCAAATTATAAGTCCTATCTCGCTTTAAAGCAGCTGAAATGAATGCTAGATCATATGAGGATAATTTATTAGCAGTTTTCCTAGCGAGAACACACTTGGCAATAAAGTAAACAAAGTAGCGAATAGACGGGAGATGAATATTACGAATTTTACCACTCTCCTTTGAGAAGCTACTCCCTTGGCAAATCTCTGCATACAAGTCCATGAGTGGTGTAGGTCGCTCTATAATCCTTTCACACGAACCCCACTGGGGTACTTTAATAGCTGCACAAAAATCATCAAAAGGGAGGTCGACAGCTATATTGTAAATTTTGTAGTGAACCATGGGGTTAGGTAAGGAGCAACTAAATCAAAAGTCCTGCACCACAGACATAGTTAGTTTCACAAATTGGTAAGGTTCATCTCCCACAAAATGCTCCAATCCTGCATTAGTAATTAAAGTATGGAAGTCCTGAGAAATCCCTGCAGCCCTCATGAATTCGGGGCATGGATAGATGGAAGGAAAAACTTCCTCCTCTCGGTGAACCTTCATAACCTCAGGCACCCTTAATTCATGTTGGTTGAGTTGGTGTTCATCCATCCTCTTTTATGAAATTTTAGACAACCATCATACAAGTGATTGCAAAGTGAATACATAATGAAGGGAACTACTCATAGGGACTTGTAAGAAGCCTAAACATGCATCAAAACAAATTTTCTAAGCATTGAACAAGCTTACAAGCTCAGAAAAACTGTCACCTACAGTAGCTAAATACTCAAGATATAAACCACTAAACACAAATCTACTTGGACAAGCGGAGGAGTCACATACCGGAGAACAAATGCTCCAAATTTCAGCTGCAAAGATGAGATGAGAAAGGAGATCGAAAAAACATGGGCAAGAACAGCAAGAACGCGATTTCGAGCTATGAACTGATGTTTTCTCGGGAGAGAGAGAGAGAGAAGTGGCAAGTGAGAGAGTAGGTGGAGGGCCAGGGGTGGCCCACACCATGGCCAGGCATGCCCCTAGGATGGTCGCGCCACCAGGTGGTGTGCCTGCCTAGTGGCCCCCCTAGTACTCTCCAGGCACTTCTCTGCCCCTTTTTTCACGTAAAAATTTAATATGAATTTTCTGGAATTTTTCGAGACACTTTATTTTTGAGCAATTTTCAGGTATGGATGAATGATTTTCTGATAAAAAGATGTTTTCGGAAAGATGCAAAAGAAAAACAAAACCAAAACTTCAGAAGTTCTAAGACACTCTAATAAGCAAGCAACTAGCAATAGAAAAGTAAACTAAGTGAAGGAAAAATCTAAAATGGATAAAATAAAAGTAAGCGAAGATAACCAAGGTGAAAACATTGTTTTGTTCATCAAAATCCCTTTGTGAACAAGGTTGATCAGGTCTTGTTACCAAAACAATTTTATATGAAACAAAACTTGTATTCCACTAATGATTATGTTACCTCAACCTTGATAGCAATGGTCCCAATCATAAGAGTTTCATATTTTTCTCTTGGTATGGGACAATATATTTCTCCAACTTGAATGCCCTCAATATTTTCAATTGAATTTAAGCCATAATTCCTATCAATCTTCTTGGGAAATAGACAGTATGCTCTTTGTCATTAACATTAAAAGTTACCTTTCCTTGATTGCAATTGATAACAGCTCTTGCAGTATTAAGAAAGGGTCTCCCAAGAATAATAGACATATTGTCATCTTCAGGCATTTCAAGCACAACAAAGTCAGTTAATATCAAGTAATTATGAGCAACTTGAACAGGTACATCCTCACATATACCAACAGGAATAGTAGTAGATTTATCAGCCATTTGCAAAGATATACCAGTTGGTATTAATTTTTCTAGTTGAAGTCTCTTATAGAGAGAAAAATGCATAACACTAACTCCTGCTCCCAAATCACACAAAGTAGTTCTAACATAACTATTTTTAATAGAGCACAGAATAGTTGGAATCCCTGGGTCTCTAAGTTTCTTTGGAACCTTACCATTAAAGGAATAATGAGCAAGCAAAGTAGAATTTTCTTCATTAGGGATCCTCCTTTTATTAGAGACAATATCCTTCATATACTTTGAATAAGGAGGAAATTTAATAGCATCAGTCAAAGGTATTTGCAAAAATAAAGGTTTCATCCAAAACTTATTATAGTGTTTGTCTTCCTTTGACTTGTGTTTCTTATCAAGGAAAGGCATAGGTTTTTGGACCCAAGGCTGTCTTTCACTACCATGTTTCTTAGCAACAAAATCTTCTTTAGTGTATTCAGTATTCTTTGTGTGCCTTTTAGGTTCTTCTTCAACTTTTTTTTATCAGAAGCATCATTTTCCTCATTACCACTTTCAGCATCAGAGACAGATATACTATTCGGATCTTTAGCAGGTTTAGAAGATTCTACAAAAGTTTTATGTTTCTTTTTTCCTTTTCTTAGGATAAGTACCACTATTTTCAATTCGTTGAGAATACTGCTCAATTCTTTTAGGATGCCCCTCATGATATAGAGGATCCTGGGTGGCAGCACCACTTCTAGTTCTAATTTCATAAGCATGTTTTTCTTTAGCAGCATTAACTAGCAAGTCTTTTTGTACTTTAATAAGCTGATCAATTTGAGTTTGAACCATTTGGAAATGTTTGACAAGCATTTTAACGTCATTATATGTTCTTTCCACAATATCTTTTAACTCAATAATAGCTCTAGAGTTTTCCATTAAATGATTTTGCACCCTTTTATTAAAATTATCTTGCTTAACAATAAAAATATCAAATTCTTCTAAGCATTTATCAAGAGGTTTAGAGTAAGGAATATCACCTTCATCAAAATGTTGGAGAGAGTGTACCTCAATAGTGGATGAGTGGGAGATTGGCTTACATAATTCTTCTATAGGAGGTAAATTCTTCACATATGCAGCTTTAATTCCCTTCTCCTTAAGACATTTCTTAGCTTCCTTCATCACTTCATCATTTAGTTCAATAAGTCCTCTTTTCTTTGGTGTTGGTGTTGGCCCGGGCACAGTTAACTCAGGTGCAGTTGGCTTAGGTGAAGTCCAATCATCATAATTCTTGCTTATTCTAGCCATTAATTCCCCACCTTCTTTAGGAGTTCTATTCCTGAAAACATAATCAACACAACTATCTAGGTATGTCCTAGATTCTTCAGTTAGTCCATTATAATATATATCAAGAAGCTCATTTTTAGGTAATGGACATTCAGCCTATGCATGAATCAAAGAACAAAACCTTGCCCATGATTCAGGCAATATCTCTTTTTCTCCCTGTTTAAAATCAAAAAGTTCCTGCAAAATTGCATGTCTAGCACTAGGTGGGAAATATTTCTAAAGGAAGGTACTAATCAAGCAATTAGGGCTATCAATAGATCCAGGAGGTAAATTATTAAACCAAGTCTTAGCTTCTCCTTTCAGTGAAAAAGGGAAAATTTTAGCAACAAAGTAGGTGCGCATCTTAATATCATTAGAAAATAGGCCACTCGTGGTAGAAAGCTCAGACATGTGTGCTACATCACTTTCATTCTTAGTCCCACAAAAAGGTTCTTTCTCAACAATAGTTATGTAAGATAAATCAAGAGAGAAATCATAATCCTTATCTTTAATGTTTATGGGAGATGTAGCAAACTTAGCATTAGAAGATAATTTAGGTCTAACAATATGTTTTTCAAGAAGACTTAATAGCACTTTTATCATGAGTGTTTTGACATTCTTTAATAAATCCATCAATCATCTCTATATAACTGTCTTCAATATCATAGCTCTCTCTAGACTCAGGTGAACTGACAGGTGTAGTAGTGTCTTCATTAGGAGTTTCAGTGTTCCCAGCTATAGTTCTAGCAATCATAGCATCTAGGAAAGGACCTAATGAACCACTTTTATCAAGCACAGTAGAAGCAACATCATAAGTATTAGAAGTTTCAGATTTAGCAGTAGTAGCAGTATGTGTAGCATGTGTATTTGGTGGTGTAAGGAGCTTACTCATCACAGATGGTGAATCAAGAGCAACAGAGGTGTTCAGAACCGTACCTCTCCTTGTAGTGGATGGTAAAATAGGGACCTTGCCATCACGAGACTTACCCATGATGGATGGATGGCAGCGAACAATAGTGATTCCAAGTGAACTTGATAAATAAAGCTATGCTCCCCGGCAACGGCGCTAGAAAATAGTCTTGATGACCCACAAGTATAGGGGGTGTATTGCAGTGTTTTCGAGGGAAGTGAAACCCAATTTATTGATTCGACACAAGGGGAGCCAAAGAATATTTATAAGCCTTAACAACTGAGTTGTCAATTCAGCTGCACCTGGAAACAATCTTGCTCACAACAGTTTATCAGTAGCAACAGTTTTGTAGTAGCAATAGTAAAGTAATAGCAGTAGTAAAAGTAAAGACAGTAGTAACAGTCGCAGTAAACAGTAGGATTAAAGCGCGGTAGGCATAGGGATGGATGGACGGGCATTGCATGGACAAGACAATTCATATAGAAATCAAGACGTAGGGAATTTACATATAAATAAGATGAAGCATCCAAGTACTAAATAATCATAGGCATGTGTTCCATATAGTCATACGTGCTTGCAATGAGAACTTGCACAACATCTTTTGTCCTGCTAGCCCGTTTGCAGCGGGGCCTCAAGGGAACTACTGGCAATTAAGGTGCTCCTTTTAATAGAGCACCGGAGCAAAGCATTAACACTCCATGAACACATGTGATCCTCACATCAAAGCCATCCCCTCCGATTATCCCGATTATTGTCACTTCGGGGTCTTTGGTTCCGGACAATAATATGTGTATACAACTTGCAGGTAAGATCACAAACAATACTATCATAATGAATCAATAACATGTTCAGATCTAAAATCATGGCACTCGGGCCCTAGTGACAAGCATTAAGCATAATAAGTTGCAACAAAGTCAACAAGCACTAATAATAGATACTAGGCACCATGCCCTAATAGTCTGATGCCATTAAATGAACGATCCCATCCAATCCCTACCATCCCCATAGCCTACAGCAGGGGATTACTCACTCGTAGATGGGGGAATCATGGATGGTTGATGGAGAAGCGATGGTGACGATGATGGCGATGATCTCCTCCAATTCCCCGTCCCGGCAGGGTGCCAGAACGGAGTTTCTGGTTCTGATTTGTGGAATCTAGCGGTGGCGGCAAAGCGGAACTCTTTCTGGAAAAACGTCGAACCCCCCTTGGTTTTTAGGTCAAGAGGAAACTTATAGGCGAAGAGGGAGGCCGAGGGGGTGACCGAGGCGGCCACACTACCCCCCAGGCGCGGCCTGGTTTGGCCCGCGTGGCCAGGTGGTGTGGGCCCCTCGTGGACCTCCTCTGTCTTGTCTTCTGGCTCCGCGAGTCTTCTGGTGAAATAGGATTTTTGGCATATTTTCCGGGATTTTTCCTGATAGTTGATTTTCTGCACAAAAACTAGACACCAAGGTAATTCTGCTGAAAACGGCGTCAACACGTGTTAGTTGTATCCAAATCACGAAAGTTTAGGGGAGAAACAATAGCAAAAGTGTTCGGGAAAGTAGATACGTTTTGGACATATCAGTATCCCTTAAGTGTGTCACCCTATGCTCACGAATAATGGAGACATGATCGAGACCCCTCTCAGATCAATAATCAGCATCGGGACCTGGAGATCCGTACTAACCCCCACACATTCAACGATGACTCTAGTGATCGTGTGAACCTTGTACATTGTAACCAAATCCCTTTGTCTCGCAATATATTACATGTCCGAGATTTGATCATCAATATCTCCATACCTAGTTTGATCTTGTTACCGACATCCACTCTTTTCTCGTTCCCGTGATATAACATTCTAGTGATCACATCACTTGCTTGCAAGCTATCTCAATGTGATATCACCGAGAGGGCCCTAAGTATATCTATCCGTCATCGGAATGGAAAATTCCCACTATTGATCCATGAGCCTCAACATAACACCTTCGGAGTATCTGAACCCACCTTTATAGTCACCCTGTTACGGTGTGACGTTTGATGTTATCAAGTTATTCTTCTAGTGTTAGTGATTAACATGATCTCATGGTCTAAGGACTAGAATTACTTCGTATGATGTTATAGCAATTTAAACACAATGACTTTGATCGTATTGCTAAACTTCGGATGAATGTTCATCACACCATTCCACCAATGGTGTGGCCTCATTATTAACAACATCCAAAGTCCATGATCAAGAAACCTTGATCATCTTGTTAATCAATGAGCTAGTGTATAAGAGAGGCATAACTAGGTACCCTTTATTTGTTTATTAAACAAACATGTATTAACGTTTCCAATTAATACAATTATAGCATGCAAAATAAACATTTATAATAAACATGGAATAAGATAATAACCACTTTATTATTGCCTCTCGGGCATATTCCCTTTAGTTTTTATTTTTATTTTTGTTTGTAGTTTATTTTTTATTATTAGTTTAATTTTTTATCTATTGAAAACCCAAAAAACAGTTACTTGTTATTTTTTCTTGAAGGGATAAATGTTTATTTCTTATGCTATAATTGTGTTAATCGGAAACGTTAATACATCTGTGATTAATAAATAAAGAAAAGGTTCCTAGTAATGCCTCTCATTACACTAGTTTGTTGATTAGCATATGAGCAAGGTTTCCTGATCATGACATTGGATGTTGTTAATCCCGAGGTCGTAAAATTGGTAGAATGATGTGATGAACATTCGCCCAGAGTGTACTAATATGATCATGTCTTCAAGTTTATATTTCTATCTCATTCGAAGTAACTCTAATCCTTAGACCATGAGATCACGTCAATCACTAACTCTTGAAGAGTAATTTGATTCCATCAAACATCACACCATAACTGGGTGATTATAAAGATGCCGTCGGGTACTTGGAAAGTCTTAGTTGAGGCTCATGGATCAAGAGTGGGATTTGTCCATCCTGATGATGAAGAGATATACTCAGGTCCCTCTCGGTGATATCACATTAACATAGCTTGTAAGAAAGTGATAAGATCACTAAGAATGTTATATCAAGGGAACAAGAAAAGAGTACTTGTCGGTAACGAGATCAAACTAGGTATGGATGATACCAAATGATCAGATCTCGGACAAGTAAAATATCACGAGACAAAGGAATTGGTTACTATGAAAAAGGTTCACGCAATCACTAGTTTATCGTTGAGCTGGTGGGAGTCATTATGGATCACCAGGCCCCGCTAATGATTATTGATTAGAGAGAGTCTCGATCATGTCCACATAGTTCACGAGCCCGTAGGGAGACACACTTAATGGTAGTCGATGCATTTGAGTGGATAGGGAACATAGGAAAAAATACTGGACAGTGTAGGAATTGTTGTGATAAGTCTGTCGAAATATTTTTGGTGTATCAGAATATTACCGAGCATTGAATTGTTAATGTGTTTAGAATTACTCATTAAATAAAGTGTTCATTAAATTGAGTGGCATTAAACCAAGTGAATTATAGTGCTTTAATGGAAATACCTTTGATTTCTTGAGTGGAAATTGAATGAGAGATGAGTGGAAATAAATGGATGTGAGTGGAGTGTCTGCCCACATCAACGGGGGAGAGGTGGAGGCACCACCATGGCTGCCACTCCATGGCCCTTGGGCCTACCCCTCACCTATAAAAGGCCCCCTCCTCCTCTCATCTCACCCATTCTCCATTCTCTCATATGCCCTTTGGTTGGCATCTTCCTCCCCTTTCCAACCTTGTCCATTGACACGAGTACGACGCTTAGGAGAAGCACTTCTCAAGATCTTCTCCTATACCACCACTACCATATCATAGTGTCGCTGGAGTTCCTGAGGATCCGCTACTTCCGCTTCCAAGCTAGAGCGAGGGACGGAAGTTATCGGCACACCGTATGTGTGACCAATTATGGAGGCACTGCCCCTTGTGGCATTGTCATCGCGTCCTTGAGGACGGTCATGTACACTCTCCAACAGCCACGTTTGTTTGTGGGAATGTTATCCCGCTCTACGGTCTTCGAGGGTGAGTCCATATGAAACCGTTACAAATATCGCCTAGATTCGATCTTAGCAGTTGCAACCGTATGAATTTTTTGTTTTCTATACAACGAACCCTATTTGTGGTATCAGAGCTATGTCTATGCGTAGATGCTTTGTATGGTTAGAACACATAAAAATATGTGGGTGCTGATGATCATGTTATTGCATTCTGGATGTATTTTGGTTATTAGCGGCATAGTGGGATGAAGCAGCCCAGACTAAATTTACATGTCCCATCATATGAGACATGTTCCATGCTTGACATGCAACTAGTTTTGCATAAGTGTCCAGCGGGTGTCTGTCTCTCCCATTATAGTTGATATATGATTTACAATGGGTTGCTAATAATTTTATTATCATCATTATGGTTCCATGTTCGTAGGTAAGATCGATTCTATCTTCATAAGCCCAAAGCCACATAAATTATGCAAAAGATAAATTAGAAGCGTCTAGTTTTATTTTTGCTGGTCATGTGTCATGATATGGTAAATATTATAATTTTAGTATGGTAGGATACTCTCGGGAATTATAACAAAGCAAGTGGGTGTGCCATAGACCTTGGTGTTACACAAATGGAATGATAGAGATCATACGATGATGCACACGATAGTGATCAAGTGCAATAACTATATCATATCACTTTATGCATCTTATTTTTCTTATGTCTAGCTTTGCACTTGGCGGTAGCATTATAAGATCATCCCTCTCACTAAATATCAAGATAATAATATGTTGTTCCTTAGTATGCACTATTAAGAAAGTTTGTTGTTTCGAAGCACCACGTGATGATTGGGTGTGATAGACTCTACGTTCGCATACAACAGGCATAAGACAGTTTTACACACGTGAGTACTAAGGTTCTTACTTGGCGAGCCTAGCATGTATAAACATGGCCTCGGAACCTAAACCAAAAGGTAAATCATGAGTCATATGAATGATATGATTTCCATATGATGTTTGCCATTGGAGCTGCACCACTTCACGCGATGATCGGACGTGGTGTACGGAATTTGGTTCGTGTAATCACCAAAATGACTCGGGGGATGTTGTTTTGAGTGGGAGTTCATTTATTAATTTGGATTAATATGAACTCAATTTATCATAAAATCTAAGTGAATTTGCATAGTTCGGTGTAGTCAATGGCATTTGTTTATTAGCTTGTATTTAGCTATGATTGAGATAATAGAGCTATAGAATTCTTGATATTTTACTTTATGAACTGGTATTGTATTGTTTCATGAGTGTCAATCTAAAGTTTAAAGTAATATTGCAAACTTTCAGCAAAACCTCACTTACTCTGTGAAATTCAATAAATAGTATTGAATCAAGAGTAAAAAATTCTAGCGTTAGTATCTAAGTATCATGCTTGCCTCCATGATTCTTGATATTGAAAATTGTTTTAATATCAACGTTATATAGGAGCTAAAAATTGTTTCAGAAACCTTCATCTATAGAAGATATTGGGATATCTAAAGCAATGTCTTGGTTGCGATATGATAGAATATAATTTAATAAAATACATATTCTCGTATTGTATGAGAATTTGCAAAGGTTGGAGATGGTAGGCGTCCTGGTCACCCAAAATGTTTTGGGAATTAACATTATATTGACGATTTGTCCTTATGAGCTATAGTAGCTTGATCATGAAAGTTGTTGATACATTGCAAATGTATCTATAATTTTTGATGTTCCATGCTTGGTTTTATCTACTTTCTTGTGTTTTGTTCCAACTTTGGAGTACTTTTCATATGATTTCGTGGACTAACCTATTAACAAGATGCCACAGTGTCAGTTGCCTACTTTCTGCTATTTTTGGTTCCAAGAAGTCAGAAAATGAATATTCTCAGAATTGGACGGGACAAAAGCCAAAGTTACTATTTTCCCAGAAGACTCACGGAGCCAGAAGGAGAGTCGAAGAGGGGCCATAGGGTGGCCACACCACCCCTAGGCGTGGGTCCACCTAGGCCGCGCCAGGGCATGGTGTGGGCCCCCTGGCTAGCCACCGACCTTGCCTCCTTCGCCTATAAGAGCCTCCCGATACCAAAACCCTAGATCGTTAATCATCCAGCCACGAAAAGTTCCGCAGCGCCGCCACCACCGAAGGGGAGATTCGAGGGATAGAAAGTCTATGTTCCGGCACCCTACCGGGACGGGGAAGTGCCCCCGGAGCCATCTCCATCGATCTCCACCACCATCTCCATCACCATTGCTGATTCCCATGATGAGGAGGGAGTAGTTCTTCCTCGAGGCTAAGGGTTCTACCGGTAGCTATGTGTTCATCTCTCTCTCTCTATGCATGATCATGTTGTGATCATGAGCTTTGTAATCAAGTAGATCTACCTTGTTACTCAAGTGCTTTAATAGATCTCTGCTCTCCCCATGTGTGTGAAAGTGACAGCGTGCACACCATGGTGGCACTTAGGCTAGAGATTACAAATACTTGTTATGAGTTATATTTGGAGTTGGATGTCTTTATGAAATTGTGGTGTTTGTTGGACTCATCTAGTGCTCAAGGTGACAGTGTGGGGTTTTCTAGATGGGAAAGATGAACTTTGAGGTGTGTTGTTATAGCCCTACCATCGATTAGAGTGTTCAACCGAAGAATAGTTAAGAGTAGTATCATGAAGAGAAGATATTTATATGAGAGTGTTCATTAGTGAAAGTATGATCCCTAGGCCTTGTTTCTAAGCATTGAAACACCATTTGCTACTAGATTTGTTACATGTTTGCTTGCTTCTATCTTTATTTCAGTTTGCTTTTAATCACTTCCATGCAATCAAGTTATTTTCTCGCACCGTTACCACTTTTAACTATCCATACCACTTGTATTTCACTATCTCTTCGCCGAACTAGTGTGCCTATACACCTGACAAGTGTATTGGGTGTGTTGGGGACACAAGATACTTCTTGTATCTTGATTGCAGGGTTGCTTGAGAGGGAATACCTTTGACCACTTCCTCCCTGAGTTCGATAAACCTTGGGTAATCCACTTAAGGGAAAACTTGCTGCTGTTTTACAAACCTCTGCACTTGGAGGCCCAACAACTGTCTACAAGAATAGAAGTGCGTAGACATCAAGCTATTTTCTGGCGCCATTGTCGGGGAGGTTGAAGAAGAAACTCCCACGTCAACACCGCACTAGAAAAGCTATTTTCTGGCGCTGTTGCCGGGGAGGTAAGGTAAAAGTTATTCACACCGGAGGATTAAAGAAGAAGAACCTCCCACGGCAAACGCCTATTTTCTGGCGCCGTTGCTGGGGAGGTAAGGTAAAAGGTACTCACATCCTCCGGTGTGAGTGCTCGAAGTTATTTCCTTTAGATTCTGCAATTTTGTCTTTTTGTTTCTTGTTTTCACTAGTTAGGCTTAATGGAAAACAACAACAAAATTAGAGAGCTTTATAGTATTTATCTTGATTTAGGACATGAAGTGTTTGAAGAGAAAATTAAAAAACCTATGGAACTTTATTTGCGTGCTAATAGCAATGTTGTTAGTATGAATTCTTTGGACACCATTGTTGCTAATGCTATGGAAAAGTCTAAGCTTGGGAAGCTAGTTTTTTATGAAAATGATCTTTTTAGTTCCCCAGCTTTGGAAGATAGCTATTCTATTCCTTATGATGATACCAAACCTCCAATATATGATGATTACAATGATGAATATGATATTTTCAGTCCACCTACTATTGAGGAGAAAATTAATTATGATTACAATATGCCTCCTATATTTGATGATTATGGTGATGAAAATAATAATGATAGCTATTTTGTTGAATTTACTCCTACTACAATTAATAAAAATGACTATGTTTATGTGGGGAGTTTTAATTCTTTTATGCATGTGGATCATGATAAGAATGTTTTATGTGATAGTTATATTGTTGAGTTTACTCATAATGCTACTAAAAGTTATTATGAGAGAGGGAAACATGGTCTTATGTATCTCAACAATATTAAGTTCCCCTCTTTATATTAAAAGTCTTGAAGTTGCACTTGTTTTGCTTTACTATGCTTGTTTCTTTGTGATTTCATTACTTGTTTCTTTACAAGATTCGTATACATAGGAAGTGGGTTAGACTTAAATGTGTTTTGAATTTGCTTCTTGATGCTCTCTTTTACTTCAATTCATATTTCTTATGTGAGCATCTTCTCAAACTATCATGCCTAACTTAAAGGCGTTAAAGAAAAGTACTTATTGGGAGATAACCCAAAAGTTTTAGATGAGTCTTGGAAGTGCTCCTTATCCTTTTTATTTGCTTTTTTGTGTCAAGAGTAACCTCTGATGAGAGAGAAGTAATGCTTGGAAAGGTTGCTGTCCCGAAATAGATTTCTGTGCTTTACCGTAAAAATTCGTGTAAAATCTCTGTACGTCCTTTTGAGGCATGAATTTTTGTGCTGCTGCCCCAGGTTGTTATCTAACTTTAGTTAGTTCAACACGTTTTGATTTGACCAACAGAAGGTCTTCGAAAAAATTCGTCTTTACCTGCTGGTCTGTTTTGACAGATTTCTGCCATTTTCTGCATTTGCTTCTTGTTGGTTCCTTTTTTAGTTCTTTTGGGGAATTGAGCTTTTTGAGGGAAGTGCTACAGTAGCTAGTGTTCTAATGTAAGTTTATTGGTGTTGTAACTGAACCTTAAGACCTTTTATCTTGAGTGCACTAATGTTGCTAATAAAGATTGTGTGAAGTTTTGTATGAAGGAAAAATTTCAGGTGTATGGAAGGAATGAGTAATGAGATGAAGGATGGACTAAAGCTCAAGCTTGGAGATGCCACGCGTGTCACCCCAAGAAATATCCAAGAATTACAAGTCAAAGCTTGGGGATGCCCAAGGCATCCCCTTCTTCATCAATAAAAATCCCAGGTTTCTTCCAAACGCTTCATTTTTATTGTTTCATCCATAGTTGTGTTGTTCTTGGAGCGTCTTCTTTTTCGTTTTTGTTTTGGTTTTTTGTTTTATTTGGTTTGCTTAGTTTTCTGAATAAATTGGTTGGACCCCCTCTTTCATGCATTGGTTTTCAAATAGTTTGGTTTGGTTTGGAAAAGAGTAGGAAAGTTCATGCTTATGTGGTAAAAAGAGCTCGTTTTTTACTGTGGCCTATGCTTTGTCATGCCATGCTTGATATTGTTTTGGCTTTATGCTTAGTATTCTTTGCTGTAGCATGACATGTTATAAACAATTGAGATTGCTTAATGTGCCTTGGATGAATCATGCGTTGTTTTAGCATATTAAAGCATAGTATAGTGGTATTCTCCTTTGATGCTTTATTTGGGTTGACTTGGCGCATGCTCACACCATGTTATGACTATATCAAGTCACCATAGCCTTTATGATCCTTTAGTTTTCAACTTGTAGTATCACTTTATGATTTGATCAATGATGTTTTGTCGCTCTGCATGATTATGGCCATTATTGCTCTCTTAGTTTGTCGCTCCCAGTATTTTGCTAGCCTCCACAACCAACTATGAGTTCCACTCATGCATCCAACTCCTTAAACCAAGTTATTCCAAAGATTCCACCATACCTACCTACTATATTATGCTATTCCAAGTATATTCATGCTTTTGTTTACCTTCCAAATTAAACTTGTTATGAGAAAACTAGTGATTAAAGCTCTCACGAACTTGATGGCACACTTTACTTTTCTTGCCCTTAATAAACTTGAACCATTGTGTCGTCTATGTTGTATATGCTTGCACTTATTTGTTGGGAATTAGCAGAACCATGCTTTCATGGGGAACGCTTTCAACATTGCACTGGTACTTTGTACCTAGTTGATATCATGCTCTTTTGTCTATGGATGTCGTCGGTGTGAAATGAAAGGGGAGCTTGTAAGTCCATGGAGTTATGTATATGTGTTAGAGAAACGCCTGGGCCGCTGGTCTAATCCATGCTGACATGGTGGAAACCAGCAGCGTAACCATAGTGAGCTGTCCATGAAGCATTCTTCTTATAAAAAAGAGTCCTATATTGAGAAAAAAAGAGATTATGAAAAGAGGAAAGAGAGAAAAAAAGCACCATATTCCCATGGTAAATAAGAAGATTGCTGAGATGCTTGTTGTCTGCTTGCCTTGTCATTTTGATATGGGGATTCTTCTGTATCATTGGGCAAGGGGTACCCCGTTGGCGGTTCTCTATGATACACATGTACTTACGATGACAAGAACTTACCGGTGACTAAACTTGAGTAGCATGAGGAGCGGCCCTCGTATATAAGGGACATGAGATTTCTAACTTATACTCCGTCAAGCATGTACACCATAGTTTGTTCACTTTAACCTTAATCACTTCAAGATGCTTATGATAGGGGCAATGAGAGCTGAAAGCTATAGGTACCGTAATTTTTGGAAGCTCTTTATGAGACTTGAATCCCTACTTCCTTCTATGAAGGCCTTTCTTCCACTTATATGTTGAGTCTCCACCTTCTACCTTTATGCACCTACTTTGAGAGCATAGTGGCCATTCTCAGTTCTATGTGCATTGTCCCAAGACTAGTTGATTGATGCATAACTTGATATTGCTTGTTTTAAACTATTTGTATCTAGTCACTCTTAAGAACTTTGAAGGTGTCCTATGCATTTATATTTGCTACTCTATGAGGGACAAGCTGAATGCCATTATGCTATGTTTTCTTTATGTGAAACAAACAAACGTCTTGCAAAGCATTGTTATTCATGAATCTTTTGTTTGTGCCTTTTCTTGTTGCAACATAGTTCTTTGTCTTATTGCTAGAACTTTGTCTTTCATGTTATGATTGAAGTACTATGATCCTAGCTTTGAATGTTTTGCAAATACTTTGATCAAGTCTTTGATGGTGCATGTCACCTCAAAAATTATTCTTTCTTTTTATCACTTACCTACTCGAGGACGAACAGGAGTTAAGCTTGGGGATGTTGATACATTGCAAATGTATGTATAATTTTTGATGTTCCATGCTTGGTTTTATCTACTTTCTTGTGTTTTGTTCCAACTTTGGAGTACTTTTCATATGATTTCTTGGACTAACCTATTAATAAGATGCCATAGTGCCAGTTTCCTGTTTTCTGCCGTTTTTGGTTCCAGGAAGTCAGAAAATGAATATTCTTGAAATTGGATGGGACAAAAGCCAAAGTTACTATTTTCCTAGAAGACTCACGGAGCCAGAAGGAGAGTCGGAGAGGGGCCATAGGGTGGCCACACCACCCCTAGGCGCGGGTCCACCTAGGCCACGCCAGGGCATGGTGTGGGCCCCCTGGCTAGCCACCGACCTTGCCTCCTTCACCTATAAGAGCCTCCCGATACCAAAACCCTAGATCGTCAATCATCCAGCCACGAAAAGTTCCACAGCACCGCCACCACTGAAGGGGAGATTCGGGGGACAGAAAGTCTCTGTTCCGGCACCCTGCCGGGACGGGGAAGTGCCCCCGGAGCCATCTCCATCGATCTCCACCACCATCTCCATCACCATTGCTGATTCCCATGATGAGGAGGGAGTAGTTCTTCCTCGAGGCTAAGGGTTCTACCGGTAGCTATGTGTTCATCTCTCTCTCTATGCATGATCATGTTGTGATCATGAGCTTTGTAATCAAGTAGATCTACCTTGCTACTCAAGTGCTTTAATAGATCTCTGCTCTCCCCATGTGTGTGAAAGTGATAGTGTGCACACCATGGTGGCACTTAGTCTAGAGATTACAAATACTTGTTATGAGTTATATTTGGAGTTGGATGTCTTTATGAAATTGTGGTGTTTGTTGGACTCATCTAGTGCTCAAGGTGACAGTGTGGGGTTTTCTAGATGGGAAAGATGAACTTTGAGGTGTGTTGTTATAGCCCTACCATCGATTAGAGTGTTCAACCGAAGAGTAGTTAAGAGTAGTATCATGAAGAGAAGATATTTATATGAGAGTGTTCACTAGTGAAAGTATGATCCCTAGGCCCTGTTTCTAAGCATTGAAACACTGTTTGCTACTAGATATGTTACATGTTTGCTTGCTTCTATCTTTATTTCAGTTTGCTTTTAGTCTCTTCCATGTCATCAAGTTATTTTCTCGCGCTGTTACCACTTATAACTATCCATACCACTTGTATTTCACTATCTCTTCGCCGAACTAGTGCACCTATACACCTGACAAGTGTATTGGGTGTGTTGGGTACACAAGAGACTTCTTGTATCTTGATTGCAGGGTTGCTTGAGAGGGAATACCTTTGACCACTTCCTCCCTGAGTTCGATAAACCTTGGGTAATCCACTTAAGGGAAAACTTGCTGCTGTTCTACAAACCTCTGCACTTGGAGGCCAAACAACTGTCTACAAGAATAGAAGTGCGTAGACATAAGTTGTCATGATAAGGATGGTTAGAGGATGTAGGTAAAATGTTTACTACATTAAAAGGATTACAAAAAAGAATGAAATTTGAAAGAACGTCAAACATTTAATGATGGTGATCCACTTCAAAGTGCAAGTCCAAAGGTATTAGTATTTGACTATACACACTTTGAACTATGTGTCATATGTATGGCACAACTATTGATGTTGATAGATTCTTTTAAAAAGGAAAAGGAAATGCTGAAAGAAAATCTTGGAAATATTTTCCAGGAAAAGAAAAGGCTGGAAATGTCCATCTTAGGTATATAAATGATATAGACGTTATGGGTGTATTATTTGCTTGTTTAATGATGTGGTTCTTGGGTATTAGATATCGGTATTGCATACTGAATTATTTGGTGTGAAATGTCACACATAGCAACACAATTCATGAACTGCAATGGCCTAAGTAGCTAGCAAAATAATATGTGATGATGTTCATCGAAAACAAATAAAGTGTTATTATGTTTCTCATTGACATCAAAGCTTCCCTTCAAGATTTGTATTTTAATAATTGTTATTTTGTTCCTGTATTATGAGAATGATGGTTGTTCAAATAATTACCGTATTCCATTGAAGATGGATGAACTCTTACAATCTAGTTGGATAAATCATGTCCATAAACACTAATGCTAAAGTGTCGTAAGACGAATGGTTAGAAGATCACTTATGAGTAACACTGCAGTTTAAATCAGATTGGAAAGAAAACATGAAGAAACTCCATGTTGATGGAATTTTGGAGTCCTTTTGATTTTGATTCAATTTACGCTTGTGAGAATTTCCTGGAAATGATTTAAATTCCGTTCATAGGCCAAATAGGAACAAACGACTAACTTATTGGACATTGTGCATATTGATGTATATAGTCCATTATGTGTAGCCGTATGTGGTGGTTCATTCAAACTTCTTATACTTCAACCAAAGATTTGAGTGAATATATGTATATTTACTTAATCGGGGAGAAGTATGAAACATTTGAAGATGTTCAAATGATTTCAAGATGAAGTGGAAAATCATTGTAATGATAAAATAAAGAATTTATGATTGGATCATAAAAGGACAATATTTGAGTAACAAGTTTAGGAGAAACACCTAAGATTCAAGGAATCATTCCATGGATTTATGTTTCCCGATAAACCATAGGAGTATGGAGTATATGAGAGATGTAATCAAACCTTGTTTGACATGGTAGGATCAACGGTGTTATTTATAAAATTGCCATTATATTTTGAAGATTAAGCTTTAGTAACTACCGCTTTTACACTGAAAATAGCTCAATCGTGATCCATTGAAATGACACCATATGAGTTATGGATTGGTATGAAACATAAGTTGTTTTTCTTAAATTTTGGTATGCTAGGCATAAGTAAAATGTTTACAACCAAAATCGTATGAGCATGTCTTTGTAGGTTATCCTAAATAACCGTTGGGTGTTCCTCCATAACACCGAAGACAAAAGTGCTTGTCACTTAGAACATCAATTTTCTTGAGAAAGAATTTTTTTGCAAAAACATAATTGGGAGGACACTAGAACTTGATAAGTTTATTGAACCTTAGCTATATGCGCAGAGTTGTGCAGCACCAGAAAATGTCCTGGAGGCAGCCATAATGCTCATGGCTCCCATGCCTCAAAGTTTGTGGTCTCGGAGATCTAAGTTCCTATTGAACCGTACGTTGGGTAAACAGTCAAATACTAAGATTTGAAATTAAATTATTATTGTTTGACAATGCTGAACTGACTACATGCAAAGAAGTGATGATGGGCCCTGACTCCGTCAAATGGCTTGAAGCCATAAAATCTGTGATAGTTCCATACACGAGAAACCAAGTTACTGAACTTGGAAGACCCTCTGAAAGGCATAAAGTCTATCAGTCGTATTTGGACCTATAAAGAAACATACATGGATGTTTCACATCTATGAAATATTCGACATGTCGGTAAACATTTTACGACAATGTTCAAGGAGTTTAATACGACAAGATTCGATCTTTCGTAGCGATATTTAGTCTGGACGGATTAGTGTAGCAACCACTACATACGTAAACTGTTGTATATGATAGTTGAACAAATAAAACAATGTTCTTCTAATATAATGGTTTCCTAGGACGTGTACGTGACACAGTCCGAGGGGTTTTGTTAAATCAAAGGATCCTGAAAGGCATGCATATTTCAATAGTTGAAGTAAGCACAGCAGAGTTGGAATCTTCACCATGATGAAAATGTGAAAAGGTTTAATGTCATCAGAGATGATGAAGATGCTCGCATTTGCAGGAAATTAAGTGGGAGCGTGGAGACATATTTCTAATACATTGCGTATAAGACATATTGTTTATTGGAAATGATGTATCTTTTATTGACACAAGTTAAGGATTTCATTAAAGTTAGATTTAAATGAAAGTTTTGGGAAAAGCAGAATATTTGGCATCAAATTCTATTTGTATAGATTGAGACACTAATATGGTTATGCCAAATGTACATAGATAAAATATTGAATGATTTCAATATGGAAACAACGAGAAAGGTTCTTGCCACATGGAAAAGGTTGAATCAAAATTCAAGTGTATTGACACTTGGTAAGTGAATCGAGTTCCAAGTGTTTTGACACTTGGTGAGTAAAATCAGATGAATATCTTGATAAATGATATTCAAGTATTTTGACACTTTGTGAGTAAAATCACATGAATATCTTGATAAACAAGATTCAAGTGTTTGGACACTTGGTGAGTAAAACGAGATTCAAATGGCTTGAAGCCATAAAATCCGTGATAGTTCCATACACGAGAAACCAACTTACTGAACTTGGAAGACCCTCTGAAAGGCATAAAGTATGTCTGTTGTATTTGGATCTATAAAGAAACATACATGGATGTTTCACATCTATGAAATAGTTTACATGTCGATAAAGAGTTTACGACAATGTTCAAGGAGTTAAATACGGCAAGATTCGATCTTTCATAGCGATATTTAGTCTGGACGGATTAGTGTAGCAACCACTACATATGTCAATTGTTGTATATGCTAGTTGAACAAACAAAACAATGTTCTTCTAAAAGAATGGTTACCTAGGACGTGTATGTGACATGGTCTGAAGGTTTTTGTTAAATCAAAGGATGCTAAAAAGGCATGCAAGCTTCAATAGTTGAAGTAAGCATAGCGGAGTTGGAATCTTCACCGTGATGAAAATATTAAAATGTTTAATTTCAACATAGATGATGAACATGCTCGCATTTGCAAGAAATTAAGTGGGAGAACTGAGATATATTTCTAATACATTGTGTATAAGACATATTGTTGATTGAAAATGATGAATCTTTTATTAACACAAGTTAAGGGTTTCATTAAAATTAGATTTAAATGAAAGATTTGGGCAAAACCAGAATATTTGGCATCAAAGTCTATTTGGATAGACTAATACACTAATATGGTTATATCATATGTACATAGATGAAATATTGAGTGAGTTCAATATGGAAACAACGAGAAAGGTTCTTGCCACATGGAAAGGGTTGAATCAAGATTCAAGTGTATTAACACTTGGCGAGTGAATCAAGATTCGAGTGTTTTTGAAACTTAGTGAGTAAAATCACATGAATATCTTGATAATCGAGATTCAAGTGTTTTGACACTTGGTGAGTAAAATCACATGAATATCTTAATCAATCATACCGTGATATGTACATATCCAAATATGTCCTATGCTCTAAATGTTATGAGCATATACCAGGGTGACTCATAAGATGATCATTGGACGATAGTAAGGATATCCTTATGATCTTTGGAAGAACTAAGAATATATCATGTATGTATAGGTGACAAATAGTTCATTGTAAAGTATTACATTGGTACTAAACTGATAGTTCAATGTAAGATGTTACATTGGTACAAGTTTTGTCACAAGATACAATTTAAGTTTATCTCAATTTAGGATATGGGTTGAGGTGGCATAATTTGATGGAAGAAAGTTCCATGATGAATTTGGATGAGTTCCAAAGGGTCAAGTATTGTGATGGATACTACAATGAAAGGCTAAGTATAAGACCGCTCTAGTAGCAGCATATGAAGGCATTTGTGTCAAGAAGTTTGTTAATCAAACTAGTTGTAGTTCCAAGTGCAATAATACTATGAAGATCTATTGCACGACAATAGTACCAACATATTTTAAACACCAAGGAACTAAGGTCTCACCAAAGGACCAAATTTATACAATGTCATCTCATTTGAGAATGAGTGATGCGTAGAGACTCAAAGACAAGCAAATGCACAGAGACCTAAAAGTGTCAAATCTGTAGATTAGGTTTACCACAAGAAATGCATACGTACAACACCAGTCATAGGTGTTTATATGTGAAAGTTTTTCAAACTAGATTATTGACTCTAGTGCAAGTGGGAGACTGAAGGAAATATGCCCGAGAGGCAATAATAAAATGGTTATTATCTTATTCCATGTTTATGATAAATGTTTATTTCTCATGCTATAATTGTGTTAACCGCAAATGTTAATACATGTGTGTTTAATAAACAAATAAAAGGTTCCTAGTAATGCCTCTCATTACACTAGCTTGTTGATTAATAGATGATCAAGGTTTCCTGATCATGACATTGGATGTTGTTAATAACGAGGTCACAACATTGGTAGAATGATGTGATGAACATTCTCCCAAAGTGTAGTAATACGATCATGTCTTCAAGTTTATATTGCTATCTTATTTGAAATAACTATAATCCTTAGACTATGGGATCACGTCAATCACTAACTCTGGAAGAGTACTTTGATTCCATCAAACGGCACACCATAACAGGGTGATTATAAAGATGTTGTTCGGTAATTGGAAAGTCTTAGTTGAGACTCGTGGATCAAGAGTGGGATTTGTCCATCCTGATGACGGAGAGATATACTCAGGGCTCTCTCAGTGAAATCACTTTAACATAACTTGCAAGCAAGTGATAAGATCACTAAGAATGTTATATCACGGCAACAAGAAAAGAGTACTTGTCAATAATGAGATCAAACTAGGTATGGATGATACCAAATGTTCAGATCTCATACAAGTAACATAATGTGAGACAAAAGGAATTGGTTACTACGAAAAAGGTTCATGCTATCACTAGTTTATCGTTGAGCTGGTGGGAGTCATTATGGATCTCTAGGCCCCGCTAATGATTATTTATCGAAGAGAGTCTCGATCATGTCCACACAGTTCACGAGCCCGTAGGGAGACACACTTAAGGGTAGTCGACGCATTTGAGTGGATAGGGAACACACCGAAGAAAATACTAGACAACGCAGGAATTGTTCTGATAAATCTACCGGAATAGTTTTGGTGTATCAGAATATTACCGGGGATTAAATTGTTAATGTGTTCATTAAATTAAGTGTTCATTAAATTAAGTACTCATTAAATTAAGTGTTCATACAAATTGAGTGGTATTAAACCAAGTGAATTAAGGTGCTTTAATGGAAAGGCCTTTTATTTCTTGAGTGGAAATTGAATGAGAGATGAGTGGAGATAAATGTATGTGAGTGGAGTGTCCACCCACATAAATGGGGGAGAGGTGGGGGCACAAACATGGCTTACATGCCATGGCCCTTGGGGCTACCCCCTCACCTATAAAATCCCCCTCCTCCTCCTCTCATCTCACTCTTTCTCCATTCTCTCATATGCCCTTTGGTTGGAATCTTCCTCCCCCTTCTAGCCTTGTCCATTACCATGAGTACGGCGCTTAGGCAAAGCCCTGCTCAAGATCTTCTCCTACACCACCACTACCATTTCGTAGTATCGCTGGAGTTCCCGAGGATCCGCTACTTCTACTACTAAGCTGGAGCGAGGGATGGAAGTCATCGGCACATTGTATGTGTGACCAACTATGAAGGCGTTGCCCCCTTGTGGAGTTGTCATCGCGTCCTTGAGGACGGTTGTGTACACTCTACAACAGCCACATTTGTTTGTGGGAACATTATCCCGCTTTATGATTTTCAAGGGTGAGTCTAGATTCGATCTTGGCAGTTGCAACCGTAAGAATTTTTTGTTTTCTATGCAACGAACCCCATCATTTCTCTTATATAAAAATACCAAAAATAAAAGAGCCATGGCTCAAAAGAAACTTGGGGAGTATGCTACTCCCACTGATAATTTTATTCGTGCACCTATTACTCAGCCCGTTGTTGATGCGGAAACTTATGAAGTTAATCCTAACCTTTTGAGTTTGGTTCAACAGAACCAATTTGGAGGGTCATATGTTGAGGACTTAGGTCTGCACCTAAATACTTTTACCGAGATTTGTGACATGATGCGCATTAAAGATGTTGACCCAAACGCGGTTAAAATACGTTTACTTCCTTTCTCTCTAAGAGGAAAAGGCTAAGTATTGGCTGCTAGCTTTGCCTAAAGGCACCATTACATCTTCGTAGGAATGCACTAATCTTTTTATGACAAAACATTTTCCTACAGCTAATATTATGTAGCTAAGGTCCAACATTACAAGCTTTAGACAAGAAGACCACGAGCCACTAGTGCTTGCTTGGGAAAGGATGAAAGAAGCCATGATGAATTTTCCTAGTCATGGGATGGAAGAATGTCTTATATTACATTTATTTTATAATGGTAGTAACCCGATGTCTAAGTATATGCTAGATACCGCAATAGGAGGAACCATCATGGGAAAGCAAGTGAGTGTTGCAAAGAAATTACCTGATGATATGCAAAACAACCATGCCCAATGGCATATAGAAATATCCTCAAAAAGGGTGAAATCCATCACCGAGGAACATAATTAAGATCTTACTACAAAGATAGATGTGTTACTTAATATTGTGAAGGGTAAGGAGCATACCCAAATTAATGATATCACTACCGATGCTAATGAAGTTAATTTTCTAGCTCGTAGTCCTTATAATCTTGCTTGGAAGATTCAAACTTTGGCTCAAATTTTTAAAAACAGTATTCTAATCCTGTAGGTTCTCCTTACAATAACAATTATCATAAACATAGTGGAGCAAATCATGGCAATCTCTCTTTTGAAAATACTGTTAGAACTTTCATGCAAGAGCAAAATAATATGCTTATTAAAATCATGGAGAACCATGAGACTAGTATTGGAAAATTCAAAAACAAATAGTATTAGAAAATTATCTAACCAGGCTGTTGCAATTAGAAATGATGTACAGGCTCTATAGGAAAGAATCAAGACCATGGAGGCAAAATTGGGAAAAGTAGCTGAGATCCAAGATCTCATACTTGCAAAATTCAGTGGAAAGCCCGAGCCAAACTTGGTGGAAGACTTAAATATGATGAGGGGAGAAAATAAAGATGAGAGGCATGAAGAGCTAGATTATAGCAATACGCCATCACCATATTATACCGTGGAAGATCTATTGAAGATGATCACCGTAAAGAATCTAGGTATAGAACAAGGTAATGATGCTACATACCAAGAATTTATAAAATAAGTAGCATCTAAAGTCCGTGAACTAGAAATGGAGTATAAGAAACTAGCTGATAAGCTTCTAGCTAAGCTAGATGATATTTTTGAGCCCAGTATTAAAATTAAAATTGGGGTTAATGAGATAGCTGCTCTTTGTAATCTTGGTCCAAGCGTCTCAACAATTTCCAAGAGTCTGTTTGATAAGTTGAACTTAGGTCCATTTACAACTACTGAAATGAGACTCCATCTTGTTTATTAAACCTATAAACAAGTTGTTGGGATAAAAGAAAATATGGTTATTGAAATTAAAGGATATTCTGCTCTTATTGATCTTGTTATAGTAGACATGCCTGAAGATCCCATAGCACCTATAATTTTAGGTAGGACATTCCTAAGAACTAACAAAGCTTTGATTAATTTACATGAAGGGAATGTGATAATAGGACTACCATCTACAGATCCTTTTATATTCCACTTCCCTAGGAAGAAGAAGGCCAAGTGTAATGATGATAATGGTGTAATCATTTTAACTAATTACTTTGGAGTGGGTGTCCCACTTGCAAAGCCTAAATAATAACCATCTGGGTTAAGCTAATTGAACTTAACTAGAAGCGCTTCATGAGAGGCAATCCATGTGAAATAAAGTTTTTAATTTTGTGTTAGTTTTGTTTTTGTTTTGTTTTTCATAAAGAGTGTTCAAGAAGGTCCTTTGAAGAGAGGAGAAGAAATGAAGGTAATCCTCGATCTATTATTTATCCTAACACATGGCCATAAAGTACAAATGTTTTTATAAAGTTTATTTACTATCATGCTTTTGTTGCTTAGATGTGTAAAGGCATGCAAAGCTACTAAGTTGAGTTTTTGAAGCTTACAGTGAGCTTAACGAGCACTGATACGACCAGAGGCAACCGTACCACGCGCTAGTACCACATCATGACACAAGAAAATGCAAACTTTGGTTTTTGCTAGTTGACATAGTGTGTTTAACGACCATTGGTATAACTGGAGAGGACCGTACTGTCCGCTCGTACCATACCACGAGCAAAACATCAAGTTTGAGGCATATATTCCGAGGAGTTAACGATTAGTAGTATGGATGCGGGTGACCGTACCGAGTGCACCACAGGAGGGATCTATCAACCCCAAGGTAAGTCACTTGGTACGGGCGGGCTATGGCCGTACCGCGTACTCGGCCACAATATGAACCTAGGGAGAGGTAAACCTAAAATCTCTAAATCACAAAATTTTCTTTCTTCTTCCTCCAAACTCCAAAACACCTCCGTTGTATCTTCAATACTTATTGTTCTTTTTTTGATTCCTCACACCCAATCAGTTTAAGGTATGTTTCTCCTTTTGTGCCTAGCTTATTTGCATCAAAACCTTGCTCAATCCTTCACCATTATCAATTTACAATGAGGTCTTGTTCTTGAGCTAATCTTGATTATGCGCATGCTTAGTTTTGTTTTTAGAGGATATTATTTTGTAAAAAGTGTAGAGGATCACTTATGCTATATTTCTATTGGAAAAGATTTTTAATTAGCTTAATTTATTGTTTTATAGATGAATACGAGGAGCCATACACGTGTAGTGGTTGCGGAACAAGCCGTACCACCCATAATACGCTAACCCCTGAGTCATTTGGCATCGAGTTCATCGAGGAGTTTCAGCTTACTCGTTTCAACCATCTCAAGCACCGAGAAATCAAGTTCGCCAAGTAGGTGTGTCCTTAATTATATCATCAACCAACTGGGCATTCATCATAATTTTGATTTACTTTGCAACAATGCTGGTTTATATAACTTATTTTTTTAGGACGCTGCCACATATCGTCGCTTGACAATTGAGTTTCTCGGTACCTTGACGCATACGGTGGGTTCACACTACTGCTCCAAGGAGTATATTCCGGGAGTTGACTGCATCAATTTCCACCTTATAAATCGTGAGTATACCTTAACACTCGACCAATGGGGCCTGGGAGATGGAGGGAGCTCGGGACTCAGGAGGTTGGGTGGGGGATGGGATCAAGATGGGGGTGTGGGGGGGACGGAAGCGACCAGTTCGTACGACTTTGGTCAACAGCTGAAACTGCACTACTGAGATGACTCACAGTGAAGATCAAACGGTCAGAAACGCGCGCGCGGGCAGATATCCTCAGATGGCTCTCTTTTGCTCAAGCTTAAGCTAAAGCGTTGCAAGACGAAATGATTAGAATTTCACTTAAGTGTGACACCAAAGTTTAAGTTATATTGGAAACAGAGTCATGAAGAAACTCCATGTTGATAGAATTTTGGAGTCAAGATGTTTTCAAACGAGTTAACGCTTGTAAGACTTTCCTATAGATAACTAAAACTTTGTTCACGGGCAAAAGCTGAAGAAACTGCTAACTTATTAGGAAGTAATACATATTGATATATATGATCCATTACACGTCATTGTCGTCTCCACCTCCTGATGTCGCTAGGGAGACAAAACCAAAAACATACCTAAAAATCAAATGATAAAGAGGTCGGGTCCCCACTCCTCTATCCTCCAGCATGACCATCGGATGGAGGGAAGTAGGCGTCCGGAAAGGCTGGATCTAGGGGCGGCGGCAGCTCTCGCGTGGGGTAGGGGTAGAGAGAAAGGCAACTAGACTGACTGACACGTTTTATGACATTCCTGAGTAAGAATATTTTGCTCAGTACCATTTATTATATATATCTAATTATTATTTTTATTAGAAAACTAACTAAAAATTACTACTCTATAAGTTCACGTGCACATTTTACGGGGAAATTGGTTGTAAGTTTGGTCATTTGAAATTGACATAAGAAATGACTCACGTGGTTGTAATTTTTGTCAGGTTATTTGGTTTTAGTTTTATGCATTTATGGGACAACGGAGAGTTACATTCATAAGTACTCCCTCTGTCCTGGTTTAAAGGGCTTACGTGAATATCTAGATTGTTTATTTAACCAATAAAATATAAATTATTTAAAATAAATGCTATACCACTAGAAAGTATAACATATAAATTTTCTAACGATATAATTTTTATGTTAAATAATTAATATTTTATTGGTCAAATTAATGACCTAGATATACGTGTAGGCCCTTTGAACCGGTACAGAAGGAGTACCCGGAGTGAGTATTCACACCATGCTCATTTGTATACATTTTGCACATGATTTTTCTACAACAATATTTTATGATACATATTTAGGATAAGTTTTAACCGAGGAAACGATCTTTGGTACATACTTTTTGAAGTATGAAGGAAATGAAGCTTTAAGAAATGTCTCAGCAATGGAACAAAGCATTATATATTGTATAAACAGTGGACCTTCAATAAAGAACCATCATCAACAAATAAATAGTGCTTAGTTGTTGTTTTTTAATTACTTTTTTTGGAAATGGAAAAAAATATTTTTTAATTACTTTCTCAGCTAGTAATAAGATTTAAAAAATATTTTTTACTATAGATTATAAGGCGTGCGATTGCACGTGCACGTTTACTAGTTACATGTAGTTACATGGTAGAGCTCTCAAGCTTATGTAGGTGTACTAGACAAGTCTATAAGATAAGCGGTAATGAGTTGTGTATGAAAATGTTGTCGATGAGGAACTTTTTTTAACACATGTGTCTTAATTTTGGGCATGTGGAATTTCGACCGACCGTGCAACCAGAGGTTCATAGAGGCAAATACATATTCGATCGGATAGTTGCCTTACATTCAGGATATGAAAAAGAAAGTGGTTTTACTAGTTCCATCTATATTGAAGGTATGTGATATTTCATGCCTATATCTAGCAATTATATCTAGAAAATACTCGGCATCTAATACCTCAAACAGTAGGCTCACTAACATATAAAATTGCAACTCATCCCATAAAACCCCGTCCTGCCTGTGACATGACAATCTCGGAAAATCACGGTGACGAGGTGTAACCTCGGCAATTCCCATGGTTATGGACTTAGGGTTTCATGGAAAAGAGAACGCTGGAGATTTCGTCGGCTGATCAGACAAACAAGAGAGTCAAAGTCGCCTGATTGCTTATGGTCAAATCGATTACATATCCCTTGAGGCTTTTTTTGGCTCCTCTCCGTCAACTCCTCCTAGCCTATATAATAGGCTGGATCCCGAGGCCGTATACGGATAGATTATAAGTTAAAATTATAACACTAACACAATATAGGTTTCTAATTCCTTATTTAGCAAGTTGTGATTTCCATCGGATGCTTCCTGGGTCTTCTTATTGGGCTTCGAGGGCCATGAGTCATCATGTAATCAGGATAACTAATCATAAGAATCCGAATACATACCCATATCAGTATCCCCTAAGACTCTATCCGAATCGCAGATTCAAATTGAGTCTCAAAGACAACTTTATCATAAACCGGAGTTTTTCTTTTATTTAAATCATTGTAGGGATTTGATACAATAGGCCTGATGCATCCGACGGATCGGAAATCAGTTAATTGCTATTGGACAAAAGCACTATGAACCTACATCAAATTCAAGTCCCTAGGCTTGAACTTAGAGTTTTCCTAGCGTAATTTAGTACTGAATTCCAATCCTATTATCTTGGATACCCAACGCGTCTATCGGTTTTTTTATCATATCGTTGATACGGATAATTTACTGGCAGAGCATATTTATGTGCCGTTACCAGGCCACACAGGATAAATCCCAGGGTCTTACCTTCATGTCATGGACACGACATTCAGATTTATTTGTCGCGTCAAGCGCGGTCTGAGATATTTTGAAATTTTATCGACTGCCTTGTTTGACTATTGGAATTGCTAAAGTTGTCAGCTTCTTATTTTCTTCGGGTGATGCTTATAAACACTCCTGATGGGAGAAAACATTTTAGGATACGACAATGTGATTCTCATAAGTTTATATTATTTTGACTGTTGCGGAGTTTTTATTTTATCAGGTGTGTTTTTCGACACACAAGGATAATATTGCTTCGGGTCATGCTTCAGCCTTATATGTAGAACGAAGTCTTTCTATCGAGTGCATGATAGTGCTCCCGATGGGAGTATCCCCCGAGGCTACAGTCGAATATTTGTATTCGATTGTAAGCTCATGTCTCTAAACTCAGGTATTCTTTTTCTAAACCATCATGATGTTTTTATCGGGTGCACGACAGTCCTTCCCACGGGAGTAACCTCTGAGGCTATGTCCGGATGCTTTCATTGGAACATAAGCTCATGGTTGTGACTTGTTTTGTCTATTTTTCCTGACATTGTGACAACTTATGCAAGCATCAATATATTCTATTGATGGAGCCCGCTAGTATAGAAATATGAAGAACTAAAGTTAAGTTCAGAAGAACTTATCCTTTATTGTAAAACTGAAGACGAAGGTACATGTTATGGCATAATTGCCTAGCCATTGGCCTTTATTTAATGTAAATTGCAGAAAAATAACAAAACTCTAAGCATAAAAACATCGCAGTTGCCCAACATTCCATGAATTGGAGTACTTGACTCTTGTTTTCTTGTCTTAGAGCTGATATGCTTCACCGGGGATTACTTCTGTAACAATGTAAGGCCCTTCCCATGGTGATTCCAGCTTTCGGTGACTGCTGACTCGTGTACTAACGAGCTCGTTGGGGAACCCCAAGAGGAAGGTATGATGAGCACAGTAGTAAGTTTCCCTCAGTTATGAAACCAAGGTTATCAATCTAGTAGGAGCAAGGAAACACCTCAAAGGTGTTACTAGCTGAGCCTTGGCAGGGCGCACTACCAGTGCTAGCAGCAACGTGGAATCCTGCACAGCACAACCACAGAACTTTGCCCCCAACTTACGATGAGGTTGTCAATCTCACCGGTTTTGCTGAAAATAAAGGATTAAACGTATCGAGTGGAAGAAAGTAATAGTTTGCAGAAAGTAAACAGAAAACAGTAAACAGTTGTAGATTGATGGTAAAAGAAAGGATCGGGGTCCATAGTTCACTAGTGGTGGCTCTCCTTAAGATAGATAACATGTTGGTGAACAAATTACAGCGAGGCAATTGACAAACATCGAGAAAGCAATATGCATATACTACTCATCTTGACTCCTTTGAGACTTGATTGGGCATTACAACATTATACATAAACCGCCATCCAACTACATCTATGACTAATAATCCACCTTCAGGGTATCATCTGAACCCCCTCCAGTATTAAGTTGCAAGCAACAGATAATTGCATTACGAATTGCGTGTAAAGTAAACAATACGATTGTTCTATGAACAACGGATTGTTGTTTTCTCCCTGGTAGCAACAGCACATCTAGTACCTTAGAGATTTCTGTCACTTTCCTAGATTACTAGAGGCATAAACCCACTATCGAGCATAAATACTAACTCTTGGAGTTGCCAGCATCTGCTTGGCCAAGATAGCTACTTGAAGGAAATATGCCTGAGAGGCAATGATAAAGTGGTTATTATCTTATTCCATGTTTATGATAAATGTTTATTTTGCATGCTATAATTGTATTAATTGGAAACGTTAATACATGTGTGTTTAATAAACAAAATAAAAAGTTCCTAGTAGTGCCTCTCATATAAACTAGCTTGTTGATTAACAAGATGATCAAGGTTTCCTGATCATGGACATTGGATGTTGTTAATAACAAGGTCACAACATTGGTGGAATGATGTGATGAACATTCATCCGAAGTATAGCATTACGATCAAAGTCATTATGTTTTTATTGCTATAACATCATACGAAGTAATCTTAGTCCTTAGACCATGAGATCATGTTAATTGCTGACACCGGAAGAGTATCTTGATAACATCAAACGTCACATTGTAACAGGGTGACTATAAAGGTGGGTTCAGTGCTACAAAGGTGTTATGTTGAGGCTCATGGATCAAGAGTGGGATTTGTCCATTCCGATGACGGATAGATATACTCTGGGCCCTCTCGGTGATATCACATTAAGATAGCTTGCAAGCAAGTGATGTGATCACTAGAATGTTATATCACGGGAACGAGAAAAGAGTGCATGTCGGTAACGAGATCAAACTAGGTATTTGGATACCAATGATCGAATCTTGGACATGTATTATATTATGAGACAAAGTGATTTAGTTAATAGTGTTAAAGGTTCTCACAATCACAGAAGTCATCGTTGAATGTGTAGGAGTCAGTATGGATCTCTAGGTCCCGCTTCTGATTATTGATCTGAGAGGGGTCTCGATCATGTCTGTATTATTCGCGAACCGTAGGGTGACACACTTAAGGGATACTGACAATATTTGGAGCAAATATGTTTCAGATAAAGATTTAAGAAAGCACTGGAATTATTTCAATAGACACCGAAACTGTTTCGGGTGAAATTGCTGAAATTGGTTTTGCATGTAATGTTGAAATGTTGCAAGGGGTTTTATGTGAATGTTTGTTAATTGAAGTAATTAACAAAATTCTGAATAAAATTAATAAAAGAGTTTTATTAAATGAGAGAGCATTAAATTTGGAGAAATTTAATGCATTTAAAGTTGAGACTTTAAAAGAGAATGTGAAGGGGCATTTTAATGTGGAGGGGGTTACCACCACATGAATGGGGGAGGTGAAGGGACACCCTCGATGGGCCCCGGCCATGGGAGGGGTACCCTCCCCTCCTCCTATAAAAGGCCCCCCTCTCACACCTTCATACACACACCTCCTCATGAAGGATCTCTTTCCCCCTCTAGTATTATTCCCCCATGGTCTCGGATTAGCGAGATACATGTTCCCGATGGCTTTATCTGGAAAGGAGTTGCTGCTTCCGCTGCTTTGCTGGAGCGAGGGACGGAGGTTGTCGAGGTACCGGACGTGTGTGCGATTGATACGTTGCAAACGTATCTATAATTTTTGATGTTCCATGCTTGGTTTTATCTACTTTCTTATGTTTTGTTCCAACTTTGGAGTACTTTTCATATGATTTCTTGGACTAACGGTGCCAGTTGCCTGTCTTCTGCTGTTTTTGGTTCCAGAAAGTTAGAAAATGAATATTCTCGGAATTGGACGGGACAAAAGCCAAAGTCAATATTTCACCGAGGGGAACACGGAGCCAGAATACGAGACAGAGAGGGGCCAGGGGCCAGCCACATCATAGGGTGGCGCGGGTCTCCCTTGGCCATGCCACCAGGTGGTGTGGGCCCCTCCGGCCTCCACCAACCTTGCCCTTTCGCCTATATATTCCTCCCGATGCGAAAACCCTAAATCATCAAGCCTCCAGCCACGAAAAGTTCCACAGCGCCGCCGCCACCGAAGGGGAGATTCGGGGGACAGAAATTCTCTGTTCCGACACCCTGCCGGGACGGGGAAGTGCCCCCGGAGCCATCTCCATCGATCTCCACCACCATCTCCATCACCGTTGCTGATTCCCATGATAAGGAGGGAGTAGTTCTCTCTCAAGGCTAAGGGTTCTTCCGGTAGCTATGTGTTCATCTCTCTCTATGCATAATCATATTGTGATCATGAGCTTGTAATCTATAGATCTACCTTGCTACTCAAGTGCTTTAATAGATCTCTTCTCTCCCCCTGTGTGTGGAAATGACAGCGTGCACACCATGGTGGCACTTAGGCTAGAGATTACAAATACTTGTTATGAGTTATATTTGGAGTTGGATGTCTTTATGAAATTGTGGTGTTTGTTGGACTCATCTAGTACTCAAGGTGACAGTGTGGGGTTTTCTAGATGGGAAAGGCTTACTTTGAGGTGTGCTGTTATAGCCCTACCATCAATTAGAGTGTCCAACCGGAGAGTAGTTAAGAGTAGTATCATAAAGAGAATATATTTATATGAGAGTGTTCACTAGTGAAAGTATGATCCCTAGGCCTTGTTTCTAAGCACTAAAACACCATTTGCTACTAGATCTGTTACATGTTTGCTTGCTGCCATCTTTATTTCAGTTTGCTTTTAGTCTCTTCCACGCCATCAAGTTATCTTCTATCACTGTTACCACTTATAATTATCCATACCACTTGTATTTCACTATCTCTTCGCCGAGCTAGTGCACCTATACACCTGACAAGTGTATTGGGTGTGTTGGGGACACAAGAGACTTCTTGTATCTTGATTGCAGGATTGCCTGAGAGGGAATACCTTTGACCACTTCCTCCCTGAGTTCGATAAACCTTGGGTTATCCACTTAAGGGAAAAATTGCTGCTGTTCTACAAACCTCTGCACTTGGAGGCCCAACAACTGTGTACAAGAATAGAAGTGCGTAGACATCAAGCTATTTTCTGGCACCGTTGCTGGGGAGGTAAGGTAAAAGGTATTCACACCGGAGGATTAAAGAAGAAGAACCTCCCACGGCAAACGCCTATTTTCTGGCGCTGTTGCCGGGGAGGTAAGGTAAAAGGTACTCACATCCTCCGGTGTGAGTGCTCAAAGCTATTTCCTTTAGATTCTGCAATTTTGTCTTTTTGTTTCTTGTTTTCACTAGTTAGGCTTAATGGAAAACAACAACAAAATTAGAGAGCTTTTTAGTATTTTTCCTAAGTTAGAACTTGAATTGTCTGAAAAGAAAATTAAAAAACCCATGGAACTTTCTTTGCATGCTAATAGCAATGTTATTAGTATGAATCTTTTGAACACCTTTGTTACTAATGCTATGGAAACGTCTAATCTTGGGGAAGTTGGTTCTTATGAAAATGATCTCTTTAGTTCCCCAGTTTTAAGGAAGAAAATTTGCTCTGATGATACTTTATCTCCCATATGTGGTAATTCTAATGATACTTGTGATATTTTAAATCCACATACTAAAAGCATTCCTTTTAAAATACCTATAAAAATTGTTGAACATGTTATGAATAACTCTTATTTTGGAGATGGAACTGTCCATCCTGGTGATCATTTACTCTTTATACATGAATTATGCGGGTTGTTCAAGTGTGCAGGTATTTCAATGAACCAAGTTAAGAGGAAGCTATTCTCTGTATCACTTATGGGCAAAGCAAGGGAGTGGTATGAGCTACTAGATGATCCTCATCATTTGGAGTGGAAGGAACTTGAATCTCTCTTTTACTCTAAATTTTATCCTCCTCATGAAATTCATAAAGATAGGAATTATATTTATAATTTTCATCCTAATGATGGAGAAAGTATTGCCCAAGCATGGGGGAGATTGAAGTCACTAATGCTCAAATGTCCCATTCATGAGCTCCCCAGGAATATTGTTATTAATAATTTCTATGCAAGGCTTTCAGGACATTACAAGGACTATCTAGATACTTGTTTAGAGGGATCCTTCACGAGTAAGGAGGTCAAAGCTAAGTGGGATCTTCTTGAAACAATTCAAAGAAATACCGATGATTGGGATAACAACAAAGGTAAAGAACCATGTATCGCTGAAACTGCTGATTTTTAAGAGCTTGGTGCTAAATATGGTCTTGATCCTCCAATTCTTATTGATTGTTTTAGAGCCTTTGCTTCTCATATTAATTCTCCTAAAGAAAAATGGGACATGTATCATGAACCTTTTAAACACACTTGTAGTGAAAATGAAATTGTTATTAATGATAGCAATAAACATGCTCAAACCTCTGGAAGTACTATTTCTTATAAGCATGTTAATTTTTGTGGAATGCATATACCTTGTGAGAATAATCAAATTGAAGAAGAATATTGTATCACCCACAGGAATGAAAAAACTAGAACATGGTATAGGGCTCTAAATGATCTTGGTAAAAAAGTTTGTGCCCTCTATCCTTTTATTTGTGAACTTTGCTTTGAAGTGGGTCATTTCAATTTTCAATGCTCAGGCCATAATAATAGCCCTTCTAATCCAATGAGTACTGCAAGTTTGTATTGTGATGACATGATCACTCCTAATCAGCATGATGAACTTACATTATTTTGGGGTGTGAAGAGTTATCAAGAAAAACCTCTTTGGTAGATATGGGTGCTTTTGATATGAATAGTGCCATGCATGGTTGTCATCTTTATTGTGTTGATAATTGCCACACAAATACTTACATACAAAATATTATAAAAGATGAGATCTTACCAAAATATGACATGACTAATATGTGTTTTGGTCTTATTAATGAAAAGGAGGAATCCTCCAAAGTTTCTTCTATTGTCTCTTACAATGAACCAGGGTATATGGAGAAGCTTCCTTTCAAGCCTCTCCCTCCTAAAGAGAAGAATAAAAAGAAGAAACGGAGGAGTAAAAGGAGAGAGGAAACGGTATTTTCCTCTAAGCATGTTGCTCCTATTATAGTTTTTGATGAGTCTGAACTTGATGATGTTCATATGCCTGTTACCTATAGTAGTGATCATGATTAGGAAAATCACACTGCTTTTGATATTGAAAATCTCTTTGGTACCAATTCTAAAAATGATGATATTAATAATTGCTATACTATTAGTGCTATCCATGATCCTTCCAATGATGATATGTTTACAAATGAACACACTTGGGAAGATAACTATTCTATTGCTTATGATGATTCCATACCTCCAATATATGATGATTGCAATGATGATTATGATATTTTTAGTCCACCTACTATTGAGGATGAAATTAATTATGATTATAATATGCCTCCTATATTTGATGATTATGGTGATGAGAATGATAGTTATTTTGTTGAATTTTCTCCCACTACAATTAATAAGAATGACTATGTTTATGTAGGGAGTATTAATTCTTTTATGCATGTGGCTCATCATAAGAATGTTTTATGTGATAGTTATATTGTTAATTTTATTCATGATGCTACTGAAAGTTATTATGAGAGAGGGAAACATGGTTTTATGTATCTCGACAATATTAAGTTTCCCCTCTTTATGTTGAAAGTCTTGAAGTTGCATTTGTTTTGATTTACTATGCTTGTTGCTTTGTGCTTTCATGACTTGTTTCTTTACAATATTCCTATGCATAGGAAGTGGTTAGACTTAAATGTTCTTTGAATTTGCTTCTTGATGCTCTCTTTTACTTCAATTCATATTTCTTATGTGAGCATCCTCTCAAATTATCATGCATAACTTAAAGGCGTTAAAGAAAAGTACTTATTGGGAGATAACCCAAAAGTTTTAGATGAGTCTTGGAAGTTATTACCTCTGTAATAACCGCTCATTATCCTTTTTATTTGCTTTTTGTGCCAAGAGTAACCTCTAATGAGAGAGAAGTAATGATTGGGAAAGTTGCTGTCCCGAAACAGATTTATGTGCTTCATCGTAAAAATTCATGTAAAATCTCTGTACGTCCTTTTGAGGCATGAATTTTTGTGCTTCTGCCCCAGGTTGTTATCTAACTTTTGTTAGTTCAACACTTTTTGATTTGAGCAACAGAAGGTCTTCGAAAAAATTCGTCTTTACCTGCTGGTTTGTTTTGACAGATTTCTGCCATTATTTGCATTTGCTTCTTGCTGGTTCCTTTTTGAGTTCTTTTGGGGAATTGAGTTTTTTGAGGGAAGTGCTACAGTAGCTAGTGTTTTAATGGAAGTTTTATTGGTGTTAGAACTGAACCTAAGGACTTATTATCTTAAGTGCACTAATGTTGCTAATAAAGATATTGTGAAGTTTTGTATGAAGGAAAAATTTCAGGTGTATGGAAGGAATGAGTAATGAGATGAAGAATGGACTAAAGCTCAAGCTTGTGGATGCCATGCATATCACCTCAAGAAATATCTAAGAAGTACAAGCGTCAAAGCTTGGGGATACCCAAGACATTCCCTTCTTCATCAATAAAAATCCCAGGTTTCTTCCAAACGCTTCATTTGTATTGTTTCATGCACAGTTGTGTTGTTCTTGGAGCGTCTTCTTTTTCGTTTTCGTTTTGGTTTTTTGTTTGATTTGTTTGCTGAATAAATTGGTTGTACCCCCTCTTTCATACATTGGTTTTCAAATAGTTTGGTTTGGATTGGAAAATAGTAGGAAAGTTCATGCTTATGTGGTAAAAAGAGCTCGTTTTTGACTGTGGCCTATGCTTTGTCATGCCATGCTCGATATTGTTTTGGCTTTATGCTTAGTATTCTTTTCTGTAGCATGACTTGTTATAAACAATTGAGATTGCTTAATGTGCCTTGGATGAATCATGCGTTGTTTTAGCATATTAAAGCATAGTATAGTGGTATTCTCCTTTGATGCTTTATTTGGGTTGACTTGGCGCATGCTCACACCATGTTATGACTATATCAAGTCACCATAGCCTTTATGATCCTTTAGTTTTCAACTTGTAGTATCACTTTATGCTTTGATCAATGATGTTTTGTCACTCTGCATGATTATGGCCATTATTCCTCTCTTAGTTTGTCGCTCCCAGTCTTTTGCTAGCCTCCACAACCAAGTATGAGTTCCACTCATGCATCCAACTCCCTAAACCAAGTTATTCCAAAGAGTCCACCATACCTACCTACTAGCTTATGCTATTCCAAGTATATTCATGTTTTTGTTTACCTTCCGAATTAAACTTGTTATGAGAAAACTTGTGATTAAAGCTCTCACGAACTTGATGGCACACTTTGCTTTTCTTGCCCTTAATAAACTTGATCCATTGTGTCGTCTATGTTGTATATGCTTGCACTTATTTGTTGGGGATTTGCAGAACCATGCTGTCATGGGGAACGCTTTCAACATTGCACTTAGTACTTGTACCTAGTTGATATCATGCTCTTTTGTATATGGATGTCGTCGGTGTGAAATGAAAGGGGAGTTTGTAAGTCCATGGAGTTATGTATGTGTGTTAGAGAAACGCCTGGGCCACTGGTCTAATCCATGCTGACATGGTGGAAACCTGCAGCCTACCATAATGAGTTGTCTATGAAGCATTCTTCTTATAAAAAAAGAGTCCTATATTGAGAAAAAAAGAGAAAAGGAGAAAAAAAGATTATGAAAAGAGGAAAGAGAGAAAAACACACCATATTCCCATGGTAAATAAGAAGATTGCTGAGATGCTCGTTGTCTGCTTGCCTTGTCATTTTGATATGGGGATTCTTCCGTATCATTGGGCAAGGGGTACCCCGTTGGCGGTTCTCTATGATACACATGTACTTACAATGACAAGAACTTACCGGTGACTAAACTTGAGTAGCATGAGGAGCGGCCCTCGTATACAAGGGACATGAGATTTCTAACTTATACTTCGTCAAGCATGTACACCATAGTTTGTTCACTTTAACCTTAATCACTTCAAGATGCTTATGATAGGGGCAATGAGAGCTGAAAGCTATTAAGTACCATAATTTTTGGAAGCTCTTTATGAAACTTGAATCTCTGCTTCCTTCTATGAAGGCCTTTCTTCCACTTATATATTTAGTCTCCACCTTCTATCTTTATGCACCTACTTTGAGAGCATAGTGGCCATTCTTAGTTCTATGTGCATTGTCCCAAGACTAGTTGATTGATGCATAACTTGATATTGCTTGTTTTAAACTATTTGTATCTAGTCACTCTTATGAACTTTGAAGGTGTCCTATGCATTTATATTTGCTACTCTATGAGGGACAAGCCGAATGCTATTATGCTATGCTTTCTTTATGTGAAACAAACAAACGTCTTGCAAAGCATTGTTATTCATGAATCTTTTGTTTGTGCCTTTTCATGTTGCAACCTAGTTTCTTTGTCTTATTGCTAGAACTTTATCTTTCATGCTATGTTGAAGTACTATGATCCTAGCTATCAATGTTTTACAAATACTTTGATCAAGATTATGATGGTGCATGTCACCTCAAAAATTATTCTTTCTTTTTTATCACTTACCTACTCGAGGACAAGTAGGAGTTAAGCTTGGGGATGTTGATACGTTGCAAACGTATCTATAATTTTTGATGTTCCATGCTTGGTTTTATCTACTTTCTTATGTTTTGTTCCAACTTTGGAGTACTTTTCATATGATTTCTTGGACTAACCTATTAACAAGTGCCACAGTGCCAGTTGCCTGTCTTCTGCTGTTTTTGGTTCCAGAAAGTCAGAAAATGAATATTCTCAGAATTGGACGAGACAAAAGCCAAAGTCAATATTTCACCGAGGGGAACACAGAGCCAGAAGATGAGACGGAGAGGGGCCAGGGGCCATCCACACCAAAGGGTGGCGCGGGTCCCCCTTGGCCACGCCACCAGGTGGTGTGGGCCCCTCCGGCCTCCACCGACCTTGCCCTTTCGCCTATATATTCCTCCTGATGCGAAAACCCTAAATCATCAAGCCTCCAGCCACGAAAAGTTCCGCAACGCCGCCGCCACCGAAGGGGAGATTCGAGGGACAGAAAGTCTCTGTTCCGGCACCCTGCTGGGACGGGGAAGTGCCCCCGGAGCCATCTCCATCGATCTCCACCACCATCTCCATCACTGTTGCTGATTCCCATGATGAGGAGGGAGTAGTTCTCTCTCGAGGCTAAGGGTTCTTCTGATAGCTATGTGTTCATCTCTCTCTCTATGCATGATCATATTGTGATCATGAGCTTGTATTCTATAGATCTACCTTGCTACTCAAGTGCTTTAATAGATCTCTGCTCTCCCCATGTGTGTGAAAGTGACAGCGTGCACACCATGGTGGCACTTAGGCTAGAGATTACAAATACTTGTTATGAGTTATATTTGGAGTTGGATGTATTTATGAAATTGTGGTGTTTGTTGGACTCATCTAGTACTCAAGGTGATAGTGTGGGGTTTTCTAGATGGGAAAGGCTTACATTGAGGTGTGCTGTTATAGCCCTACCATCGATTAGAGTGTCCAACCGGAGAGTAGTTAAGAGTAGTATCATAAAGAGAATATATTTATATGAGAGTGTTCACTAGTGAAAGTATGATCCCTAGGCCTTGTTTCTAAGCACTGAAACACCGTCTGCTACTAGATTTGTTACATGTTTGCTTGCTTCCATCTTTATTTCAGTTTGCTTTTAGTCTCTTCCACACCATCAAGTTATCTTCTATCACCGTTACCACTTATAATTACCCATACCACTTGTATTTCACTATCTCTTCGCCGAACTAGTGCACCTATACACCTGACAAGTGTATTGGGTGTGTTGGGGACACAAGAGACTTCTTGTATCTTGATTGCAGGATTGCCTGAGAGGGAATACCTTTGACCACTTCCTTCCTGAGTTCGATAAACCTTGGGTGATCCACTTAAGGGAAAACTTGCTGCTGTTCTACAAACCTCTACACTTGGAGGCCCAACAACTGTCTACAAGAATAGAAGTGCGTAGACATTAGCGATCACGGATGCACTGCTGCTTTGCGGTGCTGGACTTGGTGGTGCTGGACTTGCTGGAGCTGGATCTGATGGACGTGCTGGAGCCGGACCTGCTGGACTTCATCACGATCTTGAGATCGGCAAGTGTACAACTACATCATCCACGAGTTCCAACTCGTTAGCAAAGCTTTGTTGTCTTCGAGTGTAAGTTCTCTATGGATGTATATCCACCCGTTGCTTGTATCTAGTAGATAGATCTTGGCGTATAGTTCCCATCGTAGGAATTTTTTTGTTTTCAATGTTGCGAACCCAACAGTGGTATCAGAGCCTGATCTATGCGTAGGTGCTTTGCACGGGTAGTACACATATGTTTATATGTGGGCGAGGATGATCATTTTATTGCTTCTTTCATGTATTTTGGATATTGGTGGCATAGTGGGATGAAGCGGCCGGGACCAACCTTACATGTCATCGTACATGAGACCGGTTCCATGACTGACATGCAACTAGTTTTGCATAAGTGGCTGGCGGGTGTCTGTCTCTCCTACTATAGTCAATATCTGTTTTACAACGAGTTGCTAATAACTTGGTTATCCTCGTTGTGGTTCCATGTTCGTAGGTAAGACCGGTTCTATCTTCGAAAGCCCTAAGCCACGTAAAACTTCCAATGGATAAATTAGAGGCGTCTAGTTTAGATTGTTGTTGGGCTAGTGTCATGATATGGTAATGTTGTAAGTAGATGTATGATAGATACTCTTACAACACACTCAACGTGTAAGTTCCATAGACCTTGGCCTTACACACAAAGGAATGATAGAGATCATACCATGATGCAAATGATAGAGATTAAATGCATGAACCATATCATATCACTTTACACATTAGATGTTTGCATCTTATATTGCTAGTTTGGCGCTTTTGGTAGCATTGTAAGATGATCCCTCATTTAGATATCAAGATAAAATGTGTTCTTCCTTAAGTATGGACCGTTTCATGGATCGTGCTTCGAGACATCACGTGATGATCGGGTGTACTCGACTCTACGCTACAGCGAGTGTAAGACAGTTTTACACACGTGAATACTAAGGTTCTTACTTGGCGAGCCTAGCATGTACAGACATGGCCTCGGAACACGGACCAAAAGGTTAAGCATGAGTCATATAGTTGATATGATTCCCATATAGATGCTCGCCTTTGAAGCTACACCGACTCACGTGATGATCGGACTTGGTGTAGTGGATTTGGTTCATGTAATCACCAAAAGGACACGAGGTATGTCATTTTTGAGTGGGAGTTCATTTCTAATTTGGATTAGTCGAACCATATTTGTCATAAACTAAATCAAAGTGAATTTTCTTAATTTGTTGTAGTCATTGGCATCTGTTTAGTACCTTATGCTTAGTTTTAATTGAGATAATAGAACTATAGAATTCTGGATATTTACTTTACAAACTGGTATCGTATTGTTTTGAATGTCAATTTAAAGTTTATAAGTCCTATTGCAAACTTTCAGCAAACTCTATTTACTCCATGAAGTTTAATAAGTAGTATTAAATCAAGAGTAAGAATTCCAATGTTAGTATCTAAAGTATCATGCTTGCCTCCATGATTATTGATATTCAAAAGTTGTTTTAATATCAAGATTATATTAGGAGCTGAAAATTGTTTCAGAAACCATCATGTGTGAAAGATATTGTGATATTTGAAACAATGTTTTTGGCTTGCATTATGATAGAGTATAATTTAGCAAAATACATGTTCTCATATTATGAGAATTTGTGAAGGATGGAGATGCTAGGCATCCGGATCTCCCAAAAAGGTTTTTGGGAACTAACATTATACTCGCGATTCTTCCTTACAGGCTATAGTAGCTTGATCATGAAAGTTGTCATGATAAGGATGAATGGAAGATGTAAGTAAAATGTTTACTACACTAATAGATTACTAAAGAATGGATTTTTGAAAGAATACCAAACATTTGATGATGGTGATCCACTGCAAAGTGCAACTCCAAAGGTATTAGTATTTGACTATATACGCTTTGTACTATGTGTCATGTGAATGACACCACTATTGATGTTGATAGATTCTTTTAAAAGGAAAAGGAATTGCTGAAAGAGAATCTATAAAATATTTGGCAGAAAAGAAAAAGTTGGAAATGTCCAGCTTAGGTATATAGAAGATACACATGTTATGGTTGTATTCCTTGCTTGTTAAACAATGTGGTTCTTTGGTATTGGATACCGGTATTGGATACCGAATTGGTTGGTATGAAGTGTCATACAGGACAACGCAATTCATGAACTACAATGTCCTAAGTAACTAGCAAGAGAATAAGTGATGATGTTCATCGAAAATAAATAAAGTGTTATTGTGTTTTTCGTTGTCGTCAAACCTAGCCTTCAAGATTTGTTTTAATAATTGTTATTTTGTTCAGGTATAAAGAGAACAATGGTTGTTTAAATAATTATTGTATTCCATAAAGGATGGATGAACTTTTACAAGTCTGGTGGGAGAAATCACATCCATAAACACTATTGCTAAAATGTCGCAAGACAAATGATTGAAAGATCACTTATGAAGTGGCATCACTGTTTTAAATTATATTGGAAAGAAAACGTGAAGAAACTCCATGTTGATGGAATTTTGGAGTCTTTGATTTTGATCAATTGACGCTTGTGAAACTTTCCTCGAGATAATTGAAACTCTGTCTATAGGCCAAACAGGAACGGATGACTAACTTATTGGATATTATACATATTGATGTATATAGTCTATTATGTGTAGCCATATGCGATGGATCTTTTTGCTTCACATGCTTTCTCCAAAAATATGAGTGAATATATCTATATATTTACTTAATAAGGAAGAAGTATGAATTTTTTTGAAAATTGTTCAAAAACTTTCAAGATGAATTGGAAAATCATTGTAACAAGAAAATAAAAGAGTTTATGATTTGATCATAAAGGAAGATATTTGAGTTACATGTTTAGCAAAACACCTAATATTTGAGGAATTGTTCCATGATTTGTGTTTCCCGATAAACCATAGGAGTATGGCATATTCGAGAGATGAAATCAAACCATGTTTGACATGGTAAGATCAAAGGTGTCATTTATAAAACTGCCATTATGTTTTAAGGATTGAAGCTTTAGAGACTACCGCTTTTACACTGAAAAGAGCACCATCGTGATCCGTTGAAATAACACCATATAAGTTATGGTTTGGGATAAAACCCGAATTGTCTTTTCTTAAATTTTGGTATGCTATGCATAAGTAAAATGTTTACAATCAAAGTCGGTTAAGCACATCTTTGTAGGTTATCCCAAAGAATTTGTTGGGAATTTCTCCATAACACCGAGAACAAAAGAGTTTGTTACTTGGAACGTCAAGTTTCTTGAGAAGGAATTTTTCGCGAAAAGTTAAGTGGGAGGACAATAGAACTTTGATAAGGTTGTTGAACCTTAGCTATATGTGCTAAGTAGCACAGCGCTAGAAAGTGTCCCGATGGCGTCCACAATGCTCATGGCTCCCGTGATTACAAAGGTTGTAATCTCGGAGATTAGAGTTCATATTGAACCGTGTGGGTCGGTAAGAATCAAATAGTGATATTTGATAAACAAGTAGTTATTGTTTTGACAATGATGAACCGACTGCATGCAAAGAAGCGATGATGGGCCCTGACTCCATAAAATGACTAGAAGTCATAGAATCCGTGATAGTATCCATACACGAGAATCAAGTTTCTGAACTTGGAAGACCCTCTGAAAAGGCATAAAGCCTATCGGTCGTGTTTGGATCTATAAAGAAATAGACATGGATGTTTAACATCTATGAAATAGTCGACATGTCGGAAAGAAGTTTACGGCAATGTTCAAGGAGTTGACTATGACAAGATTTGATCTTTCATAGCGATATATAGTCTTGACGGACTAATGTAGCAACCACTACATATAATTTGGTATATGGTAGTTGAATAAACAAAACAAGGTTCTTCTAATAGAACGGTTACCTAGGACGTGTACATGACATGGTTCGAAGGGTTTTGTTAATTCAAAGGGTGCTAAAAGGGCATGCAAACTTCAATAGTTGAAGTAAGCATAGCGGAGTTGGAATCTTCACCATGATGAAACTTTTAAAAGAGTTTAAATTCATCAGAGATGATGACGATGCTTGCATTTGCAAGAAATCAAGTGGGAGCGCTGAGACATATTTCTAATATATTATGTAGAGGACATATTGTTGATTGGAAATGATGTATCTTGTATTGACACAAGTTAAGAATTTCATTAAAATAAGATTTCGATGAAAGACTTGGGCAAAACCGGAATATTTGGCATCAATATCTATATGGATAGATTGAGGCGCTAATATGGTTGTGCCAGACATACATATATGAGATATTGAAAGGGTTCAATATGGAAACAACAAGAAAGTTTCTTCCTGCATGGAAAAGATTGTATCAAGATTCAAGTGTTTTCAACACTTGGTGAGTAAAATCACATGAAGATTTTGATCGATTATACCATGATATGTATATATCCAGAATGTCCTATGCTCTAAATGTTATGAGCACATACCAGAATGATTCATAAGATGATCATTGGACAATAGTAAAAATATTCTTATGATCTTTGGAAGAACTAAGAATATATCATGTATAAGTGACAAATAGTTAAAGGTAGTTCATTGTAAAGTGTTACATTGGTACTAGTTTTGTCACAAGATACAAATTAAATTTATCTCAATTTAGACTATGGGTGGCTCAATGTAATGGAAAGGATGTTCCATGATGGATTTGGATGAGTTCCAAAGTTGAGACATTGTGACGGATACTACAACAAAAGGCTAAGTATATAACTGCTATAGTAGCAGCAAAGGAGGGCATTTGTGTTAAGTAGTTTGTTATCAAACTAGGTGTGGTTCAAAGTGGGCTAATACTATGAAGATATATTGTCTGACAATAATATCAACATATTTTTATCCGAACGAGCTAAAGGTCTCACCAAAGGACCAAATTTATACAATGCCATCTCATTTGAGAATGAGTGATGCGTAGAGACGCAAAGACATGCAAATACACACGAACCTGAAAGTGCCAGATCCAGAGATTATGTTAGCCACTAGCAAACGCGTATATTCAACACCTAGGTGTTGTATATACAAAGTTTTTCAAACTAGATTATTGACTCTAGTGCAAGTGGGAGACTGAAGGGAATATGCCCGAGAGGCAATAATAAAGTGGTTATTATCTTATTCCATGTTTATGATAAATGTTTATTTTGCATGCTATAATTGTATTAATTGGAAACGTTAATACATTTGTGTTTAATAAACAAAATACAAAGTTCCTAGTACTGCCTCTCATATAAACTAGCTTGTTGATTAACAAGATGATCAAGGTTTCCTGATCATGGACATTGGATGTTGTTAATAACAATGTCACAACATTGGTGGAATGATGTGATGAACATTCATCCGAAGTATAGCATTACGATCAAAGTCATTATGTTTATATTGCTATAACATCATACGAAGTAATCTTAGTCCTTAGACCATGTGATCATGTTAATTGCTGACACCGGAAGAGTATCTTGATAACATCAAACGTCACACCGTAACAGGGTGACTATAAAGGTGGGTTCAGTGCTACAAAGGTGTTATGTTGAGGCTCATGGATCAAGAGTGGGATTTGTCCATCCTGATGATGGATAGATATACTCTAGGCCCTCTCGGTGATATCACATTAAGATAGCTTGCAAGCAAGTGATGTGATCACTAGAATGTTATATCACGGGAACGCGAAAAGAGTGCATGTCGGTAACGAGATCAAACTAGGTATTTGGATACCGACGATCGAATCTCGGACATGTATTATATCATGAGACAAAGGGTTAAAGGTTCTCACGATCACAGAAGTCATCGTTGAATATGTAGGAGTCAGTATGGATCTCCAGGTCCCGCTTCTGATTATTGATCTGAGAGGGGTCTCGATCATGTCTGCATTATTCGTGAACCATAGGATGACACACTTAAGGGATACCGACACCATTTGGAGCAAATATGTTTCAGATAAAGATTTAAGAAAGCGCTGGAATTATTTCAATAGACACCGAAACTGTTTCAGGTGAAATTGCTAAAATTGGTTCTGCATGTAATATTGAAATGTTGCAAGGGGTTTTATGTGAACGTTTGTTAATTAAAGTAATTAACAAAATTCTGAATAAAATTAATAAAAGAGTTTTATTAAATGAGAGAGCATTAATTTTGGAGAAATTTAATGCATTTAAAGTTGAGACTTTAAAAGATAATGTGAAGGGGCATTTTAATGTGGAGGGGGTTACCGCCACATGAATGGGGGAGGTGAAGGAACACCCTCCATGGGCGCCAGCCATGGGAGGGGTACCCTCCCCTCCTCCTATAAAAGGCACCCCTCTCACACCTTCATCCACACACCTCCTCATGTAGGATCTCTCTCCCCCTCTAGTATTATTCCCCCATGGTCTTGATTAGCGAGATACATGTTCTCGATGGCTTTATCTGGAAAGGAGTTGTTGCTTCCGCTGCTTTGCTAGAGCGAGGGACGGAGGTTGTCGGGGTACCGAACGTGTGTGCGATCACGGATGCACCGCTGCTTTGCGGTGCTGGATTTGGTGGTGCTGGACTTGCTGGAGCTGGATCTGATGGACGTGCTGGAGCTCGAGCTGCTAGACTTTGTCACGATCTTGAGATCAGCAAGTGTACGACTACATCATCCACGAGTTCCAACTCGTTAACAAAGCTTTGTTGTCTTCGAGGGTAAGTTCTCTATGGATGTATATCCACCCATTGTTTGTATCTAGTAGATAGATCTTGGCGTATAGTTCCCATTGTAGGATTTTTTTTGTTTTCTATGCTGCAAACCCAACACTACTAACAACGGAAAGCATGCAAGATCACAAAGAACAAAGACATGATAGAATCAATAATCAATCTGAAATAGCATCTCAATATCCATCGGATCCCCGCAAACATAACATGTAGAATTACAAATAGATGATCTTGATCATGAATGGAGCTTACAAGATCTAAACATGATAGCACAAAGGAGGAGAACCAGCCATCTAGCTACTACATGGACCCGTAGTCCAGAGATGAACTACTCACGCATCACACCGGAGGCTTGCATGGTGATGAAGAAGGCCTCCAGGGTGAATTCCCCTCTCCGGTAGGGTGCCGGGAAGAGCTTCAGATCCCTCCCCATCTAGAGATGGAGATGACGGCGGCTACATACTCTTTCGTGGAATTTTGATCGGGTACTTAGGGTTTCTGTATCGGAGGCATCTTATAGTTGGAAGGGGAGGCCGAGGGGGTGCCTAGGGCGGCCAGACCACCCCTGGCGCGGGCCAGGCTTGGCCGTGCAGCCAGGTGGTGTGGCGGGCCCCTGGCCCCTCTCTGTCTCGTATTCTGGATCCTTGTGTCCCTCGGTGAAAAACTGACTTTGGATTTTGTCCCATCCAATTCCGAGAATATTCATTTTCTGACTTCCTAGAACCAAAAACAGCAGAAAACAGGCAGCTCGCACTGTGGCTCTTGTTAATAGGTTAGTCCAAGAAAGTGTATGAAAAGTACTCCAAAGTTGGAACAAAACATAAGAAAGTAGATAAAACCAAGCATGGAACATCAAAAATTATGGATACGTTAGCAACGTATCAGTGACCATATTGTTTGAGGTGAAGGACCAAATCTCCTACGACAAAACACCTGGGTCATAATCGTCGACTATGGTAGTTGTGTAAATTCTGCTGATATATGGTTGTTATTTGTAAAGCAACATCGTGAGATTTGTCGGCGCGTTGACATCATCTTCCAGTGCTTCTTGGGATGCTTATTCATCATATTTGGCAACTCGAGGAGACTCATGAATTACTTCAACTGGAAGGACAGCTTCCGTGCCATGGACCAGAAAGAAGGGTGTTTCTTGTGTTGAATTGTTTGGGGTGGTGCGTAGACTCCATAGGACAGAGGGTAACTCATCTATACAGGCTCCTTTTGCTTTGTCGAGTGGTGCCAACAATGTTTTCTTAATACCACTGGTGACGAGACCGTTGGCCTTTTCCACTTGCCCATTGGTTTGCGGGTGAGCAACTGAGGCATAACTTACTTTTATACCCATCTCCTTATAGTACTCCTTGAATTCATTGGAAGTGAAGTTTGTTACATTGTCAGTGATAATATTATTTGGCACCCTGAATTAGAACACTATTCATTTGATAAAATTCACAGCCGACGTTCCATCTTGGCTAGTGATGGGATCGCTTCAATCCACTTTGTAAATTTGTCGAATGCTACTAGCAGAAAGACATGTCCTCTTGGCGAAGATTTATGAAGTTTACCCACCATATCAAGCCCCCACCAAGTGAATGGCCAAGCAAGAGGTATGGGGTTAAGTTCTGGGGTAGGTGTGTTGGGTTTTGTTGCGAAACGTTGGCATGCTTCGCATGTTCATATGATATCTTTTGCATCTTGCACTACTGTGAGCCAGTACAACCCTGCGCAAAAATCTTTGGCTGCAATTGCTCGGCTGCTGGCGTGATGGCCACACACTCCTTCATGTATATCTTTAAGGATGATTTTCCCTTCCTCAGATGTAATGCATCATTGTAACACCCCTGAGATGCTTCTTTTATACAATTCCCCTTTAATGACTCTGAAAGCTTTACACAGACGTGTGATTTGTCGTGCTTCTATCACAACCTCGGGGAGTTCTCCTCTCATCATGTATGCTACATACGGCTGCATCCATGTGGGCTCTATTATCATGACTTCTTTCAGTTCTAGCTCTTCATTAAGGACTTCTTCTGCGCTTTCAGGTGTTGGCACAGCCCCCAGATTCTTTTGTGACTTGACCTTCTTTTTTGTTTTTGGCACTATGACTTCAGAGACCCTTTTGGCTTTGATAGAGAGTTCCGTTATTTCCTCCCCAAAAAATGGGTGGTACTGGTAAGCATAAGGATCCGATATTTTCCAAATTATCGGCCTCTTCATTGCTTTCCCTTCCTATGTGTGAAACTTCACACCTGTCAAATTGAGCTTCGATGATGTTGTATAGATCATGGTAAGCAACCATGTTCTCCTTCATAGCGTCACACATGTTCATTGCTTGTTGTGCCACAAGGTTGGAGTCACCAAATATTTTCAAGCGAGTTGCACTGCAAGCTTTAGCCATACGCATGTCATATAATAGGACTTCATATTTAGCTTCATTATTTGACACATTTGCAAAACTCATCCGAAGTATGTAGCGTATTTTGTCGCCTTAAGGTGACACCGATATGACCCCAGTTCCTGCTCCTTCTATCCTTTTGGACCCGTCGAAATGCATCTCCCATGCGCTGGAGAGGTCTAGCGAACCCGCACACTATAGTTCTATCCACTCAGTGATGAAATCGGGTAAAACTTGAGATTTAATCATTTTGCACTTATCGTACATGATATGTCGAGGGGATAGCTCAATGCCCCATAAAGAGACGCGTCCTATAGCTTTTGGATTGTTGAGAATATTGGAGAGAGGTGCTTCATTGACTACTATGATCGGGTGTTCCAAAAAATAGTGGCATAGTTTGCGTGCTGTCTTAAAAACTCCAAAAGCTAGCTTATGATAGTGTGGATACCTTTGTTTGGATGGAGAGAGGACCTCACTTAGGAAATATACTGGTCTTGGAACACCATGGGTTTCCCCTTCTTCGGGTCGCTCGATGACCAAAACTGTACTTACCACCTGATTAGTAGCAGCAATATAGAGTAGCAGGGGTTCTTTTTCTCGTGGAGACATGATGACAAGGGATGTCGAAAGTGTTTTCATGAGGTCCTCGAAAGCACGCTGAGCTTCATCCGTCCATTCAAAATTATCTGATTTCATTATGAGGGTGTAGAATGGTAATGTTTTTTCGCATAAGCGGGCGATAAAATGGCTGATTGCCACGACTTACCTAGCCAATTGCTGCACGCCCCGGAGATTTGTTGGTTTTTCCATTGTGAGGATTGCATGTATTTTCTCAGGATTGGCCTCTATTCCTCTTGCTGATACGAGGTATCCAAGGACTTGCCTCGCAGGGACTCCAAAGGAGCACTTCATCGGGTTGAGCTTGATGTAGTATTTGTTAAGGTTATCAAATATTTCTCGAAGATCATCGATAAGAGTCGACCCTTGTTTTGTTGTAACTATAACATTGTTGATATAAACTTGTACATTTGTTCCTATTTGGCTACCTACACAATTTTGCATCATCCGGCGATATATTGCACCCGCATTTTTTAGTCCGAAGGGCATTGTTGTGTAGCAGAATACACCATAGGGTGTGATAAATTATGTTTTATCCTGGTCTTCCTCCTTCATCCGAATCTAGCGGTATCCTGAGTATGCGTCTATAAAGGAAAGATGTTCACACCTCGTAGTCACATCGATTATTTGATCGATTCATGATAGTGGGAAGTGATCCTTTGGACAATGTTTGTTTAGCGACGTGAAGTCGATGCACATATGTAGCTTCTTTGTGTTTTTCTTTGGTACGCATACTAGATTTGCGACCCACTCTGCTTTATTAAGTTCCTTGATAAATTTGGCGTCTGTCAGACGATGGAGTTCTTTTCCAATGGTTTTTTGTTTTGGTTTTGCGAAACGATGAAGTGACTATTTTACTGGCTTGGCGTTAGGATCTAGGTTAAGTGTGCTCAGTGAGTTCCCTAGGGATTTCTGGCATATCGGCTGGCAGCCATGCAAAAATCTCCCAGCGCTAACGGAAGAACTTGATGAGCGTGCTTTCCTATGCGGGACCGAGATTGGAGGCCACAAAGGTTGTCTTTTTTGGATCTATGGGGTGCACTTGTACTTCTCGTGTATCTTTTCTGGTGTAAAAATATTGGTTAGGGTTGGCCCTTGACGTTGCTAGGGGCTCTGCTTCCGTTGAGACTTTGAGTTGCTTGAATTCTACATTCATCCCAAAGGATTTCGAGATTTTATTGAATTCTCGATCACAGTTATTGGATCGGGTGAAGCTGCCTCTCACAATTATGATTCCTCCTGGCGCTGGCATCTTCATTACCAAATATGCATAGTGTGGCATAGCCATGGACCGTGTAAAGGCTGGTCATCCTGGGATTGCATGGTACTGTGATGGCCAATCCATGACTTCGAACTCAAGCTTTTCGCGCCTGGAAATTATCTTTGGATCCAAAAACGACGTCAAGATAAATTTTACCTAAGGGAATTTCGGCTTTACTTGGAACAATGTCGTGGAAAGATGTGTTTGTTGGCACAAGGAGAAGTTCATTTCCCTTAGGGTTTTGGCGTAGATTAGGTTGATACTGCTTCCTGCATCCATGAAGACCTTTCCCATATCAAATTCATCGATTTGTGCTTCTACTATTAGAGCTGAGTGTCCTGGTCATGGGACCCGAAGTGGGTGGTCAGCTCTACTGAATATGATTTCTTGTTCGGACCAATGGAGATACTCGGGTGTAGGTGGTGGTGTTGTTACTGCCATGTTGGCTTGTCTTGTGATTAATTTCTGGATCACGTTTGATGGACGCCCTTTTTGGATCATTGACATTGTACATTTGGACCTTGGGTATTCAACCTCCTAGTTTCTGTTTGTTGTGGTTTGCGGTTGCCCTGCTGTCGGTTGTACCTGTAGCGGTGGTGGCGGCATTCCAATTGCCAATGTACCGGGTGCTGCGGCATATCCTCGATTTGTTGCGTCTACTACTTTTGCGTTACACAACTCCTGCATTTTTAAGAAAGTACGACAGTCCTTCATGAGATGGTTTGATCGTCTCCTTCATGCGGAGTCGAAGTAACAATGCATATTGCAGGGTCCTTCCAACATTTGTAATGGAGACATGGGGGCTCCTGAATCATCTGTTGGTACAGTTGTGTTGGTTGGGTTCCTCCACTAACATCTCTATGAACATGATATCTGCCATTATGATCGTCGCTTCTTCAGTTATCTTCTCTAGAAAATCCGTCCGCCACATGGCTTGGTCCACTACGTCCGTCGTTGTTGCGTCTGTCCCGATCTTCTTCAGGTGAGCGTCCTCGCTTGTTATTTACTATGTCTTCACCATCTGCCCAGCGATTTTTCATGTCCATTAATTGTGAAATTTTTTTTGGCTTGACTCGCCCTAGTTCTTCTATAAATTCACTTTGTCAAAGACCACCGTTGAAGGCGTCAATCGCCCTTTCATCGAATATAGCTTCAGTCGAGTTTTTTATGATGATCCACCTCTGGATAAAAGATCGTATTGGTTCACCTGGCTTCTGCTTGCACCCTCGCAGTTGCTCCAAGGATGCATGTCGCTTGAAAGTGAATGTGAAGTTTCGGATGAACTTTTCTTCAAGGTCGCTCCATCTGCTGATGGATTCTTCGGGTAATTGTTTTAACCATGATCGTGTGACACCACTTAGGTGTAACTACAGGCTTTGCATTGCGGTAGTCTTGGAGCCACCCTGTAGTTTGACGGTTGCTAGATAATCTGCTAGCCAAGCTTCAGGTTCTTGAAGACCGTGATATTTTTGACAATCGTGGGGGAGTTTGAAATCTTTGGGTAGTGGTGTTTTGCGAACCCGTTGGGTAAAGTAACTGACTCCACATAGTTCATTCTCGTCCTCACTTTCCCCGTTGTAAAATCTGTGGCCGCTGCGCTCCTCCCTAGATCTATCAATCCTTCGTTGTGTGATGTTATTTCTGGTATCGTCTCGTGGTTCAGCATTTAAGAAGTACACCCAATGTGGTGAATGTGATCGTTGGGTGTGCCCCACATGCCGAGGGATGTTGCGATGGTGTGGGGATCTGTCGGGTTGTTGCGTGACTCCTTGTTCTCCTTGTGTGAGGGATGCTCCCACCATGTCGAGGTTCACGAGGATGGATTGATGGAGGGCCGCATAGGGATCATCGGATGTTGATTGTGTTGTGATTAGGTAGGTCTAGGCAGCGACGATTGTGGCCTGTGGTATTTTTTCTCTTATGTGTCTCTCTTGGTCTACCGACATAAACGATAGATTGGGGTTTCGAGCCATCTCGTTTCTTTCTGCCTTAGGGATATTTTGTAGCCACAATGTTCCTCTCCTCGGCGGCGCACCTCCCGTTATTCTTCCTAATCCTCGGGTAGAGCTAAGTTGTGCCCATCTGAGGCTAGTTTCATCGGCTAGCCTTTTTATTTTGTCGAGTTGTCTTTGCATCCTAAGAAACTCCCTCTTCTTGTGGTGGAGTTTGTACTGGTATGCCATGAGGTCCTCGCGTGTTGCTTCCGCTGTCATGGGAACTGCTCCCGAAACTATGGCTCTTGATCTTTTCCATGTCTCCGCGGATAATCGAAGAGTTAGCCGTTCGCCGCCGCGTGTTTCTTCTCTTCCTTGTGCATCATGATTGTTGGGTGGGTCTCCTTCGTTTTCATGGTTTTCTGCATTATCATCCGATAAAATGTCATTGGGATCAAGGATAGAGTTACCGTTGGAGTCTCGAGGTGTCGATGTTTCCCTGAGGATCACGCACACTTGGTGGTGTGTTATATATGAGCTACTGGTATCATCGTCTGATCCGTGGGAGACACCGTTTGATAGATCGGTGAAATTCCTTAGTTTTTGTTCCAGGTAAATCTTTGCCATCTTGATTCCAAAGTCTATACTTTCTCTATTTTCTTTTGGTTCAATGTTTACTGGACTTGGGCCACATGGTGGCATTAGTTGGGTATTTGATCCGAAGGAGAGACCACTACATATATCGGCTAGATCCCCTAGATCTACAGAGTTTTTGGATTTATCCCCGCCATTTGCCGACTAGGGCGCAGTTTATCCTAATGAGCTGATAGAGGACATGGGTATTGCCGTAGGCGCTGCTGTTATGACTGATGGGTCCATAGATATCTGGGTCGGTAGGCAAAAAAATCGGGCTCCTCCACCTGGAAGTGGAAACTTTCGATGATGAGATCGGATCCGTTGTTGAAGCTAACAGGAAACGAATCAGGTGTGGGTAGGCGTGGATCTATTGCTATCATCGGGTTGTTGCTTGATGGAGAGGGGGGCGCTGAATCCATGATTCCAGCATCCAGATTCCCCATAGATGGCGCCAATTGACGAGGTGTAACCTCGGCAATGCCCATGGTTATGGACTTAGGGTTTCGTAGAAAAGAGAATGCTGGGGATTTCGTCGGCTGATCAGACAAACAATAGAGTCGAAGTCGTCTGATTGCTTATGGTAAAATCGATTACAGATCGCTTGAGGCTTTTTTGGTGCCTCTCTGTTGGATGGGTCCCGATGCCGTATATGGATAGGTTACAAGTTACAATTATAATACTATTATAATGTCGGTTTCTAATTCCTTATTTAGCAAGTTGTGCTTTCCGTCGGATGCTTCCTGAGCCTTCTTCTTGGGCTTCATGGTCCATGAGTCATCATGTAACCAGGGTAACTAATCATAACAATCCGAATATTCATACCCATATCAGACGGTTTCCTCAAAACAAATCTCAGAAAATCATGGTACATAAAGTTAATTTTGACCTTTCTCTCATAGAGAATGTACTATTACAATAATATGATTGGTTTTTTTAGACCAAGTTGGTTCAAAATATGTGCTATCTGCATGTCAATGGAAGCGACATCCAACAAGTTTATGCGCTAACCATTCATCTCATACATTCATAATTGGACGGTTCTGATTCCATACTAGGTGGACATGCGCGCTTCGCCGCGTCGCCTACAGTCTATTTGGTAGGGTGTGGTAGGTGTGTTGTACTCACTGCTGGTAACATATTTTGTTTTATTTATGTTACCATAAATTAAATATATTAGCATGTGCGGGGTTGAGTGTTTAATAATCGGTAGACAAATGTGTCATTTATGTGTTATACATGTCTAAAAATGAGACATATGACCCTAGACGCAAGAAGCGGGCCAAGCTCATAAGCAACATAGGAGTATCAGTGTTTCTTCAAGTAAACAAAAAGATACATCGAGCAACCTTCAAAAAAAAATCAAGCAATAAACCAAGTTAAGTACCACAAGAAATTGGCATATTACATGATCAAGGTAAAAAAAGTAATGATGTCAGAACAAGCTAACTTATGAAGATCACACGGTAATCTTGTTCGACTGCCTCAAAATCGATACTTGCAACTATTTAAATTGCATAGCTCGAAGGGAAGGAACAACTTTGTATTCAACACTTATAAGTGGCTGATTATTAAATGGTTTGTTTAGTCAATGTAGACAACCAAATAGCATATATACTAATTCTATTCAGGAGTTATACTTGATATATTCCAAATTATTCATTGGTTTAATGAAATTTAAAAGAGAAGGTATGTCTGGAAGTTTCCATGAATCTTTACATAAAAGCAAGACATATATGTAATCAAGTTTGATAATTTTTGTATATCAAAATGAAAAATAGAAGTTATAACATTTCTTTTGGACCCACTTAGTCGATGTAATCCGCTTGTTCATTAATCATAGAGCTTGCTCCAAGTCAAGGGCTCTGAATTTTTTGTTAACTCATGTAGAAATTGTAGAACATGTATCAATTTACACAAGTATCTCATATATTCTCGAGATATGCTAATATATTCAAAATCAAATTCAGTTGCACAACCTAAGAGGGGGAAAAATCAACTTATTCTAATTTGCTTTAGGAATACATACATGTCACTTGTTGAAATGACATGAAATTACTAGCTCTATATTGGTCTCCTTATCTATGAAAACACTTGGCTTGATGTCCTTATCAATGAATTTTTTTAGATATATAAGTAACAAACATCTATTTGAGACCATTTACATGCGTCTGCAATACCAATGATCAAGTATAAATTAAGAAGCAGAGACTAGTTTTCATGCTAAGACAACTGTTTCGACATACCTGTTCGAGCAACAAAAATGTTTTCACAGTAGCCAACAAGCATATAAACTATGAAAACCATAGACATATTTTTTTTGATGCCAAGGTAATCAAGTGTGGATTAAACACCAGTTATTACTTATTGCAGCAATTAATTAGTCAAAGAAACCGTGTAACCAATCTGATAAATTTCTGCAATAAAAAGACTAAGTTATCATTATAGTATATGTTAAAACCATCCTAACTTAGCTTCCTCCATGGTTGCATCATTTCATATAGATTACATAATCACAGAGATTAGCTGACTCAAAATATTGAGTAATCATCCTCGGAGATCACATCACAGTGGAGTTCTGCTTACTTATATGACTTACTTGTGGTTCATGGTTAACTCATGAGCTAGAGGATACATGAAAAACAGTTTAGGCGTAAATTTTTATATAGAACCTGGAGGAAAAACAATCGAGCACTTGATTAAATTACTCCGTCGTGAAACAGAGCAGGCTGAAATTGGTGTTACCAACAACACACGAATTTTCTCACCCATGCCTTCCAGCAAAAAATACTATCAATGTATGTCTTCCAAGAAATTAATAGATACATAAATAGATATGAAGAAAACGGAGACCCGCGAGGGCAAGTACCTAGCGGCAGAGCTTGACCATGGGGGAGGAGCTGCTCGGGAACGAGGGTCCAATGGGGGAGGAAGGGCACCAGGGAGGAGTCCCGACCGTCGGTGGGATGCCGGAGGCGAGGAGGAGCAGACACGGATGTGCCATCTCAAACCCGTAGATCTGCTGTTTCGCCCATGCTAGGGTTTCACTCAAATGGGCACGCTGGGTCCAGAGGGGGGTATGATGGGAGCAGAGGTTATAGTGAGTGGAGGGGGTGGGGTAGCGGAGGTGAGAGAGAGAGCTCGGGAGTGGCGGGGGCAGCACACGTTGCTGGGGAGACGGAGGAGGGGCTGGGATGGGCGGGAGCTCGGGGAAGGGGAATGGGATCGAGATAGGGGTGGGGGTGAGCGCGGGGATGAGAGGGACCAGCTTGTAAGACTTCGGTCAACACCTAAAATTGCACGGTTGAGATGACTCAAAGTGAAGATAAGACGGCCACAAATGCGTGCGCGGGCGGATGGTCTTAGATTGCTCGAGCTTAAGCTATAGTATAATTTGTATCTACGGATTATCCATCCTATGGTTACAAATTAACTATAGTCTTAAGCCTGAACACATGCAAGTGCTCTGAGGCTATCTGCCGCTGGTTACCACGATTTCTGTGTCTGGCGTGTGGGCCATTGCAGTCCATCCAGAATGAGTCACAAACGGAAAAAAAAACTTCACGGTCTTCTCTCACCCGAGCGCCCTAGGTTTCTGGCTGGCGCCTGGCGGCCGCTGCCAACCCCCAACCACTGCCACCGCTCCATCACCTTTCCGATTTTCCCCTTTCCCATCCTATTCTAACTTTCAGCGATTCCTACCCTAGGAGCCAGCTCTCTGTGTGAGCTCGCCCCCACCCTTGCTACCTCGGAAGAGGAGGTAGATGATGGGTCTGCCCCCCATGGCGGGCTGAGTGAAGCGGACACGGAGCTCGTGTCGGAACACCTACAAGCATCGTATTTGGAGGTACAAAACCAATTTCGGATCTGCCCTGTGGAAGAGGATATAGATGCCATCTGGATGCCTTCGATCCTGTGCCTCCACGGTAGCGGCAACCAAAATTTGCGCCGTCCTTGACCCTGATAGCATGTTCACCGCATCGCATCCATGTGCTTCAGCATTTTCAGGTGATCCTGTACTTGCCGCCACCACCGGCAACAGCATGGCTGATCACCTGATCGCAGGTATGCATTTCTATTCATTTTCCAATCAGATGCCTGAGCTGCTTGGGCACTCACGATTGTACACCACCTAAGATGTGACTGCATTGAGGTTCCTTGGTATGTGATTGATTTAATTTATACATCACCGATCCACTGCTCACGTTTAGTTTAATCCCATCATTGTGTGTATCGTTAGAACATCGATATTTGGTTGCATCTATGGATCTGAAAAGCAGAGAGGTGTGTGATGTGTGGTATGATACGGCTCAGATAGATATTTGATCTTTTGTTTGCTTGCAAACAGCATCTTTCTCAACACACTGACTCATAACTACCAATGCATCATGCATGTTCTGTCAAACAATTTCATCCATCCACTTATTGCATGTATGAGCAGATCGAGTTGAGCATGCATGGAATTTAGCAAACCAAAATGCTCTTAATAGTAGGCAGGCAAGGGAATATAGTAGTCACCTTGTTTTGTCTGTTCCATCAATGTAGAAGAAGAACGACGAATTGGATCAGGTGGGTGTATTTTGTGGGACAACGAGTATAATATCATCAATCCTGAAACAGGGGCTGCTCTGCCGCCTAGTGTGCCAGGCTAGCTTTTGGTCCGAGGACCTTCCGTGATGAAAGGTACGGCCACACAAACCTATCTTTTCCATCTGATAAATAACGACTACAGTCTACTATTATCATCATCGATGGCTATCCTTTGATCTATGAAGAGTCACGGCCAGACCTCCTCTGTACACAATTTGAGAAATCAAGATGACATTAGTTAAAAAGTGAAAATTTGCAATTTATAGTATGGTGAAGTTGGAAAGTAAGCATCATAATCTGGTCAACTTGATGATATTGCGTTCTGCCGATTCACCATTTTTTTTGGTAATTATTACTGCAATTCAGCAGTTTTGTCCAGTGTTAGCTTTCTGTTCCATGCATGGTTTTTCGGGCCCAGCTCTCTTTGTCTTGGTCGGATCTTGTGGGTGGGCATGTTTAAGATTGATGACAAATGAATATGATAAGCTGTAAACTGCTGATGACAAAACTCTGGTTATGTTTTACCTGATTGATACACATTGCATTATGTTTATTGAAAACCAACCCAGAACAAGGGAACATGGTAATTCCGCTGTTTATTTGAAATCAGAATGACAAACTGAACTTATCTTAAAAATATGGATTGCTTAAACAAAGTATTAATTTTCTGACATTGTACTTATACATCCTCTATCGTGCAGATTAGAATGATTGCATCACTCGAGTGGTCAATCCAATGTAGTTTAGGATTTTATATTGACAACTGCAGCCGCTAAGATGTGCACCATGGAATTATGGTATCTTTTATTTCATACTCCCTTCGATCCATATTAATTGTCACTGGATTGGATGTATCTAGCACGAAAACATGTCTAGATATATTCATTTCTACGACAATTAATATGTGTCGGAGGGAGTAGTAGATTATAGAGGCTTACATATTTTGTTAGCATAGGTATGTAGAATGGTAGAAACTATGTTGGCTTATAATTGGTGTTTTACAGTAAGCTCTGACTTGCCACATACATCAAGTCGGTTTGTTCACGTGCTTTGTATTTTGACTATCTTTTAGTATGTGTTGAGGACCTTTTGGCCTCCAGCATTTGTGGGATAATCACAAAGTGGGTATCATGGTTTATGGTCGAACTATTAATGTATTGTTAAGTATTATAAACCATCGAGGTAGAAATGATCTTTAGTTGGCTAAAATGTTTGATTAGTTTGCGGTGCGTCCTCTGGCAATGCAGACCTGATCTGCCTCGACGCCCTTCCGCATTGCACCGTCTTCTACAAGAATATGATTAGGTAAGTCTCTTGTTTTAACCATCTTCCTATGTGATGTGATTTTTCAGTTCTCTAATTCTCGCTTTTACCTGTGCTGCACCATTTTTTCCATCTTTGCTACTTGCTTTTTCAAGGACTTCTACCTAAGGAGAGTGTGACTTAACACTCACAACAAGCCAATCCAAACTGATGAAGGAGGTGTGTTGTATGATTGGGAATTCGAGATCTTTTTCTGGTATGGAGAGAATGAGGATGGCAAGACCTACTAACCTCACAAGTCACAACAAGGGAGCTGACCAAGTAAGTCGATTTGTTCCTGTGCTTTGTATTTTGACTATCATTTGTGTGCTGAGGACCTTTTGAGCTCCAACGTTTGTGGGATAATCACGAAGCATGTATCATGGTTTATGGTAAAACTATTGATGTATTGTTAAATATCAAATGCACTAAACCGCTAATGTAGTTGTTCCAAAAAAAACACTGATGTAGAAATGCTCTTCAGTTCGGTAAAATGTTTGATTAGTTTTTGGCATTCCTCAGGCAATGTTGATCTGCTCTGCCTCGACACCGTTCCACATTGCGCCGTCTTATGCAAGAATATGATTAGGTAATTCTATTATTCTAACATCTTCACGTGCGATATGATCTTTCAGTTCTCTAATTCTCTTTACCTTTGCTGCACCATGATGCCTCCATCTGCATAAGAGTCTCCACCGTTTGTCTGATTTCGTCCTGTGTCAACGGAAGACCATGCCACCAGTCACACCTCCGGCTCCCTTTCTCTTGAGGCTCCCGTGTTGCATCGGCCATTAGCCTCTTTGCCCTTTCTACAGGTTCCGCGATGGGGTGTGCCGTGTGCGCGCTCCGATCTATCTGTTTCCTAAACAACTCACATTGCCAGATATATGTAAACCACTGAATAACATGTTCTTATTATTATTTAGTGTATTTTCGATCAGGTGATTTTATAGTCTGTACCTAGCTGACAACTAAATTCAAACTAAATTCTGCCATAAAAAAATTGTATATAAATAGATGCACTTCGCTAAATTTTGGTGCAATATTTGGCCCAGTTTACCCAGGCACGGGTTTGACTCGGTTACAGAAATGCCATAGACAGTTGCATTAAGATGCATAGTAAGTTACATAGTGGGATGTCAATCTACTGTTTGTTGATATTGACATCTGAAGGATGAATAATTTGAGGGATATCAATGTAGGCATTTGTGCATGTGTGCATTTAGAATCATGTAGCAGAAAGCCAGTGAGGGCTTGTGAAAGAAGCCCTAGGTATGCTCCCTGTTCCTCAAGTTACTTTGTCTACTACATTCTGATTATTATACATAGTAACCTTGAAAATTCATACTTAGTAAAGATAGAACCTATTATTCCTTCTTACCGTTGCTTATATGTTCGTACTCTCATGTGATTTAAGTTCATATATTATCCATAGGCTCTTCTATTTTCAAAGTTAACGAGAAACTTTCTTTCGCTCCATCTTTCTGTGCTGGTTAAGCTGATACCTAGCAGCAGGCTGGCATTCTGTTTGTTCCTTGCCTTGGAGACAAAATTAGTGCATTTTTTGGGTTGATCACATATGCTGTCGTGATGCGATTGGTGTTTGAGTTTTTCTTTTTCTATTAGCTTGTGTGAATCGTGGGTGACAAGATGTAAGTTTTTTGTAAGGAGACATGTTGGCAACCGCACCTTGCAAATTAGAGATTAAGAAATTTTTTAGAATGTAAAAAAACTTGGAGACCAAAATGTGTTACGCCTGGTGGCAGCTCGCAATACATTGTGTAGGCGGCGAGGCGAAGCTCGCCTTTTCGCCTAGTATGGTTTTACTACTATTCCTATTCACTCCATTTTCACTCTTACCCGGAAATGATTTGATGTCACTTGGGGGGGTCGCAACAACTTCAAAAACTTTTGAAAATGCTACTCTTTTCATCCAGAAAAGAATGTCGTGTAGTATTTGTCTATTACTAAAAGCTGCTATTTAATTTCACATGTATTTATTGTTAAAAAATCTCGCATGTATTATTTTTTCCAAAATATATGCAGAGCCTCAGAGTTTTTTTAAAATAACACACTTTGTTTAACGATTTTGAGAAGTATTGCACAAATTTGAAAAATTACAAATCTAGCATATACTCGGCTTCGGCCTGGTCGAATGTCTTTCAGTCGGCCTAGGCCTGACCGAATGGTCCATCGGCTGGCAACCAACATGCAATCGGTCAGGTCCTGGCCGATTGCTTCACTCAGTTAGGCCCTGGTCGATTGCTGCATTCGGTCAGGCCCAGGCTGATTGCTGCATTCGGTCAGGCCCTAGCCGATTTTTCTAATAGTCTTAGTCCTCACTAAATCCTGCATGATCAATGCGATGCCACGTGATTAGCCTAAACCTAGACAGTTGCAGCCCCCATTTTTCCCGCCAATTACTCCCGCCACCGGTTCCCGCTATTTTCTCCCATTGATTTCTCCCTCTACCGGTTCCTGCCATTTTCTCCCACTGATCTTTTGAGTGCTTCTATAAAACACTATCCACCAATATATTTTCATTCACCATTTCATCAGTTCATCCTCTTTCTCTCTCCCTTTGATTTCACCATGAGTGTGTCTTGTTTGGACCCTGACTACATGCCGAGGAAGATGAAAGATGCAAGGTTGCCACCAGCGTGAGCGCAGAGAGGTGTTGGTGCGGCCATCTTGCCAAGGTGAAGGAGAGCGAGGATTTCTCCGACAAGATGGCAATGAAGTTTTTCATGTGTCCCAACTATGACCAAAACCCACCCTATCAAGCTAGTTCATCGCACAAGAGGCCTCTGGTATGTTCTGAAAGGATGATGAATATGCCTTTTACGTCATTTATTTTTTTCTTTTATTCATACCATTAATGTGGTTCGAGTCTCCTCTGCCTCTTTACAAGTGGTACCATTGGATTGACATGGAGCAGCCAGCCTAGGCCTGCAGGAGATTGCGGACAGGAGTCGACATGTATGGGCTAGCTTTCACGCTGAGGAAAGTCCTGAAAGTATTGCCGCGTAGGAGAATAAGGATCGAGAGAGAGCTGAAAGAATTAAAAGCGAAATAAGCTCGAAACCGTGAGCTGAACAGGAAGAGGAGGGAGGAAGAGGAGCGCATGGAAGAGGTGCGCAAGGAGGCCCATGCGGCCGAAAGGCAGAGATTAAGGGAAAGGGTTGCTGAGGCGCAGGCAGTAGAAGAAGGTGGGGACAAGAACGAAAGTACCCGCGATGGACTCAGGACTACTAGACGTATGTCCCAGGAGTGATGTATCTACATTTCAGTTATAGTGTCGTGATGTATATTAATTTCAGCATAAGTGTTGTGATGTAACCTAATTTTAGTTTTAGTTTTGAGATGCATTCCACATATCGGACACAATGTATTTGTTCCCTCCAAATTCCCCCAAATTCTCCCGCAAAAGAGTTGCCGCCAACTTCTTCCCGCCAGATTCTCCCGCTATTTCTTTCCCGCCATTTCCTCCCGCCAATTTTTTCCCGCTATTTCTTCTATGTTCACTCTATAAAACCCTCCCCTCCCCGAGATTTGTAAGCACACAAGTTTTCTCCTCTCCTACAAATGTCTAGTTCCTCTTCTGATCGTAGGTTTAAGAAGTGGGAGTCCCACGAGCTTTTACGTTTGGCCAGAGAGTTTTCGATAGACGAAGTTCTAGTTACATGGGACACTCTCATTAGTAATGACGTCCTCCTTAATGAGCTGACTGAGAGATTTTTCAGGTCTTACTGTCCTAAGAGGACTCATAAGGAAATTCGCAAAGAATTTCTCTCGTTGAATGCGTTGTGGGAAGCGTTAAAGATTCGGACCACCGGTCCGATGGAGCATTGGGTAGATAACGCTTTGTACTGGGTAGAGAGCGAAGGTGAGGAAGATGAAGATGATCTCTTCATGCCATCGTACAACAAGAAGGCAAGAGCTTCCTAGGAGAAAGAAAGAGTAGAGAAGGAAATAGCAAAGAAGGACAAGGGCGCTTCATCATCTACGAGCAAGGGAAAGGGCTAGGCATCATCGTAGTTTGGTTATCTAATTTAACTCGGATCTTGTCAGTATCTTGTCAGGTTGTGGTTGTATCTTAATGCTCTCTTGCAGTTCGTGTTTGTATCTTAACTATCTATTGTAGTTGTTTGGTAGTGCAATGAGTAACAATGCAAAATAATAGTAATGTGTCTCACATATAGATAGGTTCATGTCTCGCATACAGATTGCCTAATGTCTCGGAAGTACATAGACATATGTCTCATACATAGATAGATAGATGACTCATACATAGAAAGATAGACATGTCTGGTGTATCACTGTCATCGTATCCCACGGTGCTCCAGTGGTGGGTTAGGGGGCGTCCAGCTGTACCTGTGGGGCGACCCAAAGTTTCGAGGATGAATCACTTACTCGTGCCTCTAAGGACAAAGTTATATGACTCAGCTAGGTTTGTAGTCATGACACCATACCTAGCTCCATGCGTGTCATGTAGCAAAGACCACCTCTCCAAAGGCTCGTGCTCTATCCACTGTTGGAAGTTTTTAATATGTCTCCAGAGCCTTCTCCTAGTACCAGGCGGATCAAATCCTGGCAAGTCACAAAGCCCTACATGGTCTTCCTCCATAGGCACTGCTCTTGTAGCTGCCTATGCAGTTACTTCTGCTTGATGTGCAGCTATAGCTACGGTTTGCGCCACTTTCCTTGTCCTGACATGTTTCTGAGTGAAGTCATCGAGATGTGCACGTATAAAATCATACTTCCATTCCTGGTTCTACTTGCACCGTTTTTTGAATAGCTTCATCAGGTTCTTATTCCTAAACTGTGAGAAGAAATTAGCAACTAAATTGCGCATTCACCAACGACTCTACATGTCGAGCTAGGGTGTTTGTTCTTCGGGACCTGGATGTATCAAACGTTTGACCGCATTGAGTATACATGCATGTGCATCGTGAATGATGCACATATTGGGCTTATCTTTCACAACTTCTATCTTGAACTGCCTGAAGAACCATGTCAAATTTCAGTGTTTTCGCCCTCCACAAAAGCAAATGCGAGTGGGACAATTTGATTATTGCCATCTTGACCAATGGTGGTAAGGATCTGACCCTTATACTTGATAGTGAGAAAAGTGTTGTCTACACATATAACTGGTCAGCAATGAGTGAAAGCTTGGATGCATACAGTAAAAGAGAAGAGCACTCGATGAAGCACCTTCATGGATGGGTCCTCTTGTATCACATAGTATTGGATGTCGACATAGGTGTCTGGGTTCCTATCCTGAGTGTATGGAGTTGTCGGACTATAGAGTCGTACGAGTCTCTGAACGAACCAAATTTGTCCTCAAGAGCCCTTTGCTTTGCCCTCCGAGCCTTGCCGTAAGAAATGTTGTACTTAAACCCGACACTTACTTTCTTCACTATAAACTTCACTTCCATCGCTTTTCCCTTCACTATCTCCGTGTAAAACAACCGAGCCAGAAGCATGGAGGAGAGGTTACGATGATCTCTAAGGATAGATGGAATCTCACATGTGTGCATCACTAGGTCGCTCACCAACCAATTTGTGTCATACTTAGGGAGATATCCATGCACCCTAGCTGGACAATTTATGTCCATGCATTCCATTGTCAAGTATTTCTTATAGGACACTGTTGTACTAAAAACCCTCTGTGTGGATAATGCCCAAGCAATGATTGCATGTTGCAAATTTTTCTTATCTGGCACCCTGGAAAGTTTTATTCTTGTGATATTCCCATGCAGAATCATGACCATCGTTAACGATCATTCCATTCGAGATATGTTGATTCCATGACGTAGGAATCGGCACGTCCTCTTCGTTGCCTTCTCCATCAGAATCATCAGAATCACCACTTTCACCATCCATGTAATCCTCCTCTTCCATCGAGTCCTGCATGTGTCCACCTTCCTCGTCCGCATCTGCCTCTCCACTATCGTCTCCTCCACCTCCTAACTGACTGTTTTTCCTTGGTTCATAACCACCACCTCCTCCTCCTACCTGACTGCTCTATTCTGATTCATAACCACCACCTCCAGCATTTGACATAGAGTACATCCTGTAACTGGATTCAGCACTATGGCCAAGACAGTAACCACCATTGCCTCTGACAAACCGATCTCCTTCAGGATGGGAAGCACTAGAGCGACAGGGTTTACATGTCTGTCCTCGCAACCATTTAACCACTTCAACCAGTCCTTGGTATGATCTACATGCGTCAAAATCCATAAAATGTTCGTCGTTGACTTTGTCCATAATGCTTGTACACTAACTAACATGGGTATACCCTACAGGTACTCGAGCTTGGTATATACGGTCCAAATACGTACAGGCCCACAGTGTCGCCAAGGCCCAAACGAAGGACTCGAGTAACCTACGGACTCTCGATTACTTGAAGAACAAGAAGAAGTTAAAGATAGAAAGTTTGAAGGGGAAAACCCTAACTTGTAACCGACTCGACCTGCTACCCGAGACCTAGCCTATCTATATAAGGGCTAGGAGGGGCGGCGAGGAGGACACACGCAACCCTAGTTTCCACAACCCTCGCTAGATTGCATCTGCACACCATTGTAACCTTCGGTTCCTTCGATAATTCCACGAGCAGACAAGCAGGAGTAGGGACCTCTACGAGGCCTGAACTTAGGTAAATCTTTGTCCCCTGTGTGCTTGTTTGCTAGCCGATAGATGTCTCCAGCGCTCCCTCCTTCTCCAAAACCCAAGTCCATAACAATGGGCATTGATGAGTTAAACCCTCGTCAATTGGCGCCGTCTGTGGGAATTGGGCGTGCTGATGTTGCGGCTTTTTCGGCCCCATCAACTGCGATCTACAACTCCGCAACAACGGAGATTCGCCAGCTCTTCGGTGCGTTCGACTTCACCGTCCACACGCCGGCCACTTGCCTAGCCTTCGAGTCCGTAGGCGACGGAATCAGCCTGGCGATCGGGAGCTTCCGCTTCCAAGTTGGTCAGATGGGCACGCTTCGCATGCCCGATCAGCCGACAGCACCGGCGATTGCCCCAGCATCATGGTTCCCTCCATCGATCGGCACCCTCAGCGAGCTGAATACCTCGACAGCAGTCGAGAACACGGTCAGCGACAGCAGTCGCGACTCTGATCTAAGCGATATGGCCACTGAAGATGGAACCTACGGTTCCGGATCTGAAAGTTGTGGAAGCAACAGCTTCCCCAATCACTTCATGTGCGCCGTCATCAACGTAGGCGATACCTCTGCCAATCGCGACAACGGTGGCAATCCCGATAACGGCACCGACCCGCCCAACACCGGCAACGGTGGCAATGGCGGCAACGGCGGTAACGGTGACAATCGCACCCCCGTCGATAATGGAGGAGCAGTCGAACCTCTATCCATAGTAAATGAGCAAACCAGCGAACGCGTCGTAATTAGGCTCAACGAGCAAGAATGGGCTCGCTGCCGCGAGGCCCTACGAGGCGCTCCTCTACCCTTCGGATCCCCGTAGGAACTGCTGATGGGCTATCACTGGCTCCTGAAGGAAGAATTCAAGCGCCAACTCCAAACAATCGCGCAACTCGAAGCGCGTAAAAAGGCAACGGATGAATCGAGCCTTCGTCGTGCTGGACTCTCCTCCCACGGAGGATCCTCCTCAAGGGGCAACGAGTACCTCGCCAAGAAGAGGCAATCTCGGATGGCCCATCTCACCGAGCAAGAACGCATAGAAGCCGCAAAAGTCCTCGACTTCGGCTCTATGACAGTCGACACACGAGGCAACATGGTCCCCAAGACGCCGCAAGCTGCAGTGACAGCGGCCACCATGTACCTCCTCAACAACCAGCCGCCAGCTGGAGATCCCCGAACCGCCATGCACCGATCTACGATCGCGGGCTTGGGATTAATCGAGGCCGCCCTCGACAAGGAGACAACACCAGAGCCGAAGAAGGGCAAGGCGCTGGCCAAGCGCTATTCCTCGCCCTCGTCCAGCGATGACAGTCACGACCTGTCTCGACGCCGCCGCTCACGGCGCCACGATCGTGACTATGATGCGCGCGACGACCTCACGCAGCGCAAGATCGACAAATCAAGGGCACAACGTGCTCGGTCGACTGACACGGAAGAAGAAGATGTGGAGCTCTGCGGCGCCAGATGCTTCAGCAGATCCATTAGGCAGAAGCGAATGCCTAAAGGGTTTAAACTCCCGTCGGAGAACCCGGAGTTTAACGGCCTACAGGAACCCAAGATCTGGCTGGAAGACCACATCTCCTCCGTCAGACTCCACGGAGGCAGTCGAAGCACTGCCATGCAATGCCTGCAGCTACAACTGCAGGGCGCCGCCCGAGCATGGCTCAACAACTTCCCACGCGGATCCATTCGCAGTTGGGATGAGCTGGTTTACAGCTTCGTGCGCAACTTTAAGGGCACATACAAGCGACCCGCATCAATCGAAGAGCTGAGATGCTGCCAACAAAGATCTGGCGAATCGCTGCGCTCCTACATCCAAAGGTGGTCCATCATCAAGAACTCCGCAGAGAACATCTCGGAAGACTGCGCGATTGACGCATTCAACGGTGGCGTCCGTCGCCTAGAACTCAGGGAGGAGCTGGGCCGCTCAAAGCCCCAGACCATCGACCACCTGATGGAGATCGCGAATCGGTGGGTCGATGGAGAAGATTCGGTGAAGAATCGCGCTCACTCCGACGAGGAGGAGGAACTCGAACGCAGACGCGACCGCCGAGGCAAGCGCCGCATGCGCATCTACGATGACCGCGACGACGTCAACATGGTCGCGGCCGGCTACGCCGATAGACGCGATGATAACCGCAACAACGGATACCGTAGCGGCGGATACCGCGACTCCGGGAAAACCACGCAAGTGTGGCAACACCGCACTCGCAAGGAGGCACCCGCGAACTCCATTGAGGACAAACTATCTGGGCCATGCACGGTAGACTTCTACATCGACAAGCATGACAGCAAGAGAAAGTCCAGCCACCTCCTTAAGGATTGTCGCGAGTTCCTCAAGCTACATGAGGGATTGGTTCGGATGAACCGTAATGCAGTCGAAAGAGGCTACGGAGCCGCTCCAGGCGCCGTGGCACATGGCGCACCGCCACCGCCACCTGGGCCACCCCCGAATGCAGCTGCACCGGACCAGCACCACGGAGGCGAACCGTACCCACGAGCGATGGGCACCATGATGATCAAAAAGGGACGCCCCTCCAACAGGGTGCAGAAGGACATCACTCGCCAAGTCAACTTGGCCACGCACTCGCCACCCTCCACCACTGAGTACCTTAGTGAAAGCGAGTCATGCATCACCTTCGACAAACGTGACCATCCGCCCCAGATACCCCTGGAAGATGCAATCCAACGGCTCAGAAAAACCCTACTGGACGTGTGGCACACATCGTGTTGGACACGTGGAGAAGGGGAAGCGCGAACCGTCCCTTCACTATTCCTATTACGCACGGAAATCGAGGAGACGCAGTTAAAATAAAGATTACGCACGCCCAGTCAAATCAAAGTTAGAAAGTGGGACCCACTGCTCGTCACGTCCCGTCAAACTCGCTCACGCAGGCAACTGAGGTCATAAAAGCGTCAGCACTAACGTCATCTAATCTACGCAGCGGAAAACTTCGACTACTTTAGTCCTTGCTCGAGTCTTCGACTCCACCAAGCACTCGGGGGCTACTCCCATAGGAAGCGCTGGTCGCACACCCTACGATTTTCTTTTCTTTTTTGCAGGAACATGGACAAGAAAAAGCAAACTCAACCACTCGAAATACGGTTCGACTATGGACATGGGTTACTCCCATAGGGAGCGCCGGAAACAAATTCGACTGAAACAAGAAAACAAAAGACGACAGCAGTCGCAAAAGTTCTTTAGTCCCTGCCTGAGTCTTCGACTCAACCAGGCACTCGGAGGCTACTCCCATAGGGAGCACTGGTCGCACACCCTATGATTATTTGTACAAAAAACTATGTGTTGATAACGACCACACTCAAAGATCATGGTGACACCGCCTCATAATTTTTCCCTACAAAGAGACTGCGTCTCCTGGGTCACCCGAATCGTCTCCGGCGATGATAAAATTCGGATGCCGCGCTTACAGCGTGAAGGTAAGACCTGAATAAGGCCTAGCAATACATTAGCTGTGCACTACCAGAAATGTATCCGTGCCTACAGGTACGATGAACATGCCTTGACGGACGCGTCGAGTGCTCACACCTATATAACTGGAATTCGACTCTTGTAAGACCTCTGTGTCTTGAGTCGAATTACACTAGCACTTTTCCAGATTTGAGTCCGGGGACTCGAGTTCAAGTAGATTGCGTTGTTTTACCCTAAGGTGGTTAACTGATACCGATACTTCGGTTATATCAGGCACGCACATCAACAATCCCTATGACACAAATAAAGCAGTCGAAATGCACTCGCTCAGGCACTCGAAAGACTTCAAAAAGTCCCCAGTCGAATCTACGATTCCACTGGACACTCGGGGGCTACTGACATGGGTATACCCTACAGGTACTCGAGCTTGGTATATACGGTCCAAATACGTACATGCCCATGGTGTCGCCAAGGCCCAAACGAAGGACTCGAGTAACCTACGGACTCTCGATTGCTTGAAGAATAAGAAAAAGTTAAAGATAGAAAGTTTGAAGGGGAAAACCCTAACTTGTAACCGACTCGACCTGCTACCCGAGACCTAGCCTATCTATATAAGGACTAGGAGGGGGCGGCGAGGAGGACACACGCAACCCTAGTTTCCACAACCCTCGCCAGATTGCATCTGCGCACCATTGTAACCTTGGTTCCTTCGATAATTCCACGAGCAGACAAGCAGGAGTAGGGACCTCTACGAGGCTTGAATCTGGGTAAATTTTTGTCCCCTGTGTGCTTGTTTGCTAGCCGAAAGATGTCTCTAGCGCTCCCTTCTTCTCCAAAACCTAAGTCTATAACAATGGGCATTGATGAGTTAAACCCTCGTCACTAACGATGCATGCTTCAAGGTTATATTCTAAACAACTTGTCAATCATTCCTTCAACTGACTAACACTCCATGTTTGAGGGGCAGTTAAATCCAACAACGTATACTCAAACTCATTCAAATTAGCTCCATACTTATTTGTTCGGATAGTACCAAGACCGTAGTAAAATACGAAGTTCAATAAATTAGACATCTCTACTGACATAAAAACATTTTTAAACTAATAATTTTTTTAGCAACAGTGCATATAACCATGTGAAACCACCTGCCAAATTTGACCAACGGATGGAAATACTGATTAAACCAGCAGCCAAATGTCCCCCTTATTATAATAAAATGTACTGACCAAAAAATAATCACTAAACCACCAGACAAATTTTCACACTAATCCACCTGCCAAATATTCTAATGGCCGACTAATCACAATTGAGTAGCCACATAACTATATACAATAACTGTGATTATCGAGGAATTTGAGTTTACCCTTGAAGTGTGAGAAAAATTTTGGTACATCGGCCTCGATCCACCGGACAAGCAGCATGGCGCAGCTTATACAACCCCCAACACCAAGCTCAACAGCACAACCACCATTGCCATTGCTTCAATGGCATACCACCACCATTCCTCCGAAAAACCACCACCAAATCGAATTTTGAGCTAACCCATCGGTAGATCGGGCTGCCCATACCACTCTAATGTTTTTTGAATGAAGTTTTGCTGGAAAACTAGAGAAAATTGGGGCAAAATAGGTGCTGGAAAATGAGGTCTCGCGCTGGGAGAGAGAAGAGAGGAGCTGGTCACGGGAGGAAGAAGGAGAGGAGCGGGCGTGGTCGCGCAGTCTTCAACCGATTCGGTTCCACTCGGCGAGGTCAAGACCGAGTGGTGCATTCGGCGAGGGCGTGGCCAATTGGGGCTTTCGGCCGGCGTGGGTCCGCGACCCTACTCGTCCACATGCAATCGGCTAGGTCCACGCCGAGTGGAGCTGACTCGGTCAGGCCGAGACCGAGTGGCCCATTCGGCTAGGTCCAAGTCGAGTATGTGCTAGATTTGTAAATTTTCAAATTCGCACAATACTTCTCAAAATTTAAAAAAAAAAGTGTTTTATTTTTAAAAAATCGTCGAGAGCATCACGCCTAGAAGAAAAACTCCAGTGATCTCCATCTCGTTGGGCCGAACCGCCGAACATTTCACACGCGCTCCCCAAACTAAGCCAGCCCAGACCTAGCCAAGCTCCATGGCGGCGCCGCCCCCGCCGCCGCTGCGCCTCACCGAATCGCCGCCGGACGAGCTCATCGAGGAGATCCTCCTCCGCTTCCCTCCCGACGAGCCGTCGTGCCTCCTCCGCGCCTCGCTTGTCTGCAAGCCCTGGAGACGCATCATCTCGCACCGCCGATTCCGCCGCCGCCTCCACGAGCTCCATGGGAGACCCCCCGTACTGGGCTTCCTACTAAACAACCGCATGGCTGTAGAAGACTTCGTCTCCACCACAGCCTCAGCCTTCTCCCTCGCCGTCCCAGGCGACTGGCGGGCCCTCGACTACCGCCATGGCCGCGCCCTTCTCCTCGACATGGTTCCGGGTTGGGGTGAGCTCGTGTTATGGGATCCAATCACCGGCGACCAGGAGCGCGTAGCGGTGCCAGAGGCGATGTGGAACAACACGTTCCAGGGCGACCACCCAACCGCAGCCATTGTCTGTGCGGCGGCCGAGTGCGACCACCGCGGCTGTCACGGGAAGAGGCCCTTTCACTTGGTGATGGTCTACTCTGACACCATCGGCTACCAGAACAGCTACCAAGCAGAGGAGGATCTGGAGTGGGACACATGGGCGTGCTCCTACTCGTCGGAGACCGGCGAGTGGAGCGACGTGAGCTGGATTAAAGATTCGACCTCGGACTTCAGAAAGCATACAACCAGCGTGCTCGTGGGGGACTCTCTGCTCTATTTCATGTCCGATCATGGAACAATCATCGAGTACGACTTGTCCGGGGATGATGCGACCACCATCTCACCACCTTTGGAGTTCCAAGGGAGCGATTCAGTTGCCCTCATTCTCACAGAGGACGGTGGACTTGGAGTTGCTGAATCTCTGTCAGACTCTGGTCTCACCATCTGGTCAAGGGTGGTTACTGACGGCAATGACGACACACTGTGGGTAAAGAGCCAGGTTATCTGCCTAGACACTGCTCTCGAGGAGGAGGAGGATGTAAGGCCTATGAGCTTTGCTGAGAGGGCAAACACCCTTTTCTTCAGAACGGCTGATGGAATCTTCACAATTGAGCTTCAGTCAGAGAAAGTGAGGAAGGTGTACAAGGATGAGGACGAGGACGACGGCGATTACGACTCTTGCTCTTTGGTTCCGATTGAAGGCTTCTACACTCCCATGGGCGTATCAAGGCGGAGAAGGTGAATACACTACTATGGATTTTATCAGTTTGTCCTCACTGCTATATGGACAAAGAAAAACCGAATTTCCTTGCTTGTATGCAGTAATGACAGCTCTGAATTTGTTTTGTTTCAGCTTGAAGAACTGAAGCGAGCAGCCACAGCCCAAGCTCTGTCGTGGACGATGGATGAGACTCTGAAGATGGTCGCCTCACTGCCAACATATAAGCGGTGATGCGCAAAGATTAGTCATGATGTGTATTTTGTTGCAGTCGTGCAGGCCATTTGTTTCTTGTGCTGACTATGTAGTCATGTGGGGATGAGCTCTGATCCTGTGTATTTTGGTTGGTCTTACTTTAGTACGTAGTTTCTTGATTCAGTTCAAGAAACCTACTACGTACATGTTTGGTGTCCAAGATTGGAGTTGAGTACATTATATTATGCAATCTCTGTTCCATTATGCCAATCATGTACTGTATGTCGAATCTGAAAAATGCCAGCGAGACTTTGTTGGCTGCCTGATAACTAATCCGCCTCTTAAGTTGGAATAAAGTTCCTTCATCTTACTCTTTTTTTTTTCATGAGCCTAGTGCTGTATCAATCAACTAAGAAAATGATTCTCCTTTCTTACCGTGGACAATGACATTTCTGTATTACTTTGAGTAGAGTACAGGGTGCAAAAGTTTTGTACACAGAAAAGCAACCGTCAAGTTGTTTCACAAGTCAGAGAGAGCCAAAGAAACTGAAGACTAACTGCTAGAAGAAGTCCTTGTCTTAATCATGCTTTGCCCATGCTTTTCCATAGGTTTAAGGACTCTTGCTATTCTGTGTTTTAGGTTTGAAGCAGAGATGGAGGCATGCTGAAAAAATCCTGGCGTTCCGGCAGCTGCAGTCTCGGCTGCTTGATGAGGCTCTGCGAGCGGTTAGCATGTCTGAAGCACATTGTTCCAGATGCCAGTAGCACTGCAGACTAGAACTGAATGCTTGCCATGAAAAACAATACTCCTATGTGCAATTGATTCCAAGGCCGGACAACAAGCACACCCGGTCTTTGAGATCCACCTTTTTCGTCATCATATATCATCCTTTGGAGTTTAACATCCCTTTTTAAGATAACCAAAGGAATACTCTGTATTTTGGTGATCCAAACCCATGTGTTCGCCCGCCCGCAAGGTGTTCTCGGTGAGTTGCTAGCCACAAATGTATGCAATGCAGCAGGGCTGCTGATGGATACTCCAAAAGCTGGCCCCTGCACTCCAACTCCGAATCGTCGGTTTATATCAGATATACTAGCATTCATCAGTCATCATGTTCAGATCCCAGAGTTGTTTTGATTTGGCTCGAAGAACTGGAGCAAGCGCTATCACAGGAAAGAAACATAACCATCGTTGAGATTTGTAAGCCAGATACTTGGTCCAGTACAAGCTGTGTGTGATGGCCTAGTAGCTACTATAACAATCAGCTTATATTCAGTACAAGCAAACCTTTTATCGACAGACACTACATGGAGAGTTGCACATTTTGGCATCAAGAAAGAACATTGGCATCAAGAAGGAACAATCTGTGTAAGAACAGAAATCAAAAGGCCCAAACCTACCAGCTACAGCCCGTTTGCGTGCTAAGATACACATGAACAAAGCAAAGAGATGGAACAAAGAGACAAGCTGATAGCAAAATCAACAGGATATGAAAAAACCCAACTGCTTTATGAGAGTAGAAACCACGAGGCCCAAACCTTCATGACAAAGCAAACGAAGCTGAACAAAGAAACAAGACGATGGCACAATCAACAGAGGATGTGAAAATGCAGTAGCTTTTTCATTAAAACTTTCAGACTTTATCATTACAGCGAATTGTTCCAACCGACATTAGATTAATAACTGCTTGAAATGATGCTACATCTTAATTTCTGCATCCCTGTCACATAACCATGAAGAGGAAGCATAAAAAACAAATAGTCCTTCACGGTTTCACCCCTTTCATCTGCATACGGTACATTCTCGAGTAAAGGCCATCCCTTGCAGAGACCAACGTTTCATGGCTGCCCTTCTCCACCACCTCGCCTTTGTCCATCACAAAGATCACATCCGCGCTCGCGACCGTGGACAACCTGTGTGTGATCCTGATGCTCGTGGTCTTGCCCGAGATCTCACCATTGTTCCTCCACCCCTTTGCTTCCAAAGAGCTCATCACCACCCTCTCGGACTCGCCGTCCAGAGCGCTCGTCGCCTCGTCTAGCAGGAGTATGGCGGGCTTCTTCAGTACAGTTCTCGCGATCGCGATCCGCTGCTTCTGCCCACCAGAGAGCTGGCTCCCTTTGTCCCCGACCACAGTGTCGTACCCCGTCGACAGGCCGCTGATGAACTCGTGGATGTTCGCCCGTGTTGCGGCCTCCACTATCTCTGCCTCCGACGCGCCCTCGTTCCCGTAGCTGATGTTCTCTCTGATGGACAGGTTGAACAGGATCGGCTCTTGCTGAACTACTCCTATCTGCTTCCTCAGACGCTTCAGGTTGTAGTCTCTGATGTCCTTGCCGTCAACGAGTACTTTTCCTTTGGAGGGTTCATAGAATCTTAGCAGAAGCGCGAACACCGTGGATTTTCCAGCACCGCTTTGGCCGACCAGTGCGACCCTTTGGCCTGGCTTGACTGTCAGACTGAAGCCATCTAGTACGGTCACTTTTGCTCTCGTGGGATAGCTGAAGCTGACATCTGCGAAAGCAACGTGACCCACAATACTGTCTTCATCATCAAAAGGCACTTCTGGTTCTTCTGCCACGATCAGCGTTTCTCTGTCGAGGATGTCGAGTGCCGGATCCAGCAGTGCGATCGCCGACATGACCATAGGGATCAAGGACCATAGCTCCGTGATGGAAGGCACTGTCAGTGCGAATGTCTGGTATGATCGTACGCAGTTCTCAAACGTTGCTAGTCCCTTCTCGAGTAGCGCGATGGTGCAGCTCAGCTGGATGGCGTGTGTCATATGCCATAAGCAGAGGGCAACCCCCTGCACTGCCCCGTACTTGATGCTCTCCATCCTGATTATCCGCATCGGTTCTTCCAGTGCCAAGTCCGCTTTCCTGAGTATCTCCTCTTCCTGAACAAAAGACGCCACCGTGCGAATGTTGCTGATGGCCTCTGAGGTGAGTGAGATGAGCTTCTGGTGGGAAGTAGAGACGTCGGTGGCAAAACCTTTCGCTGACCTGACTTGTACGAGGCTGGCGATCAGGTGACACGGCATCATGGCATATACGACTAGACCCATCCTCCAGTTCACTGCCGTGCTTAACACCGTTGCTATCAGGATCGAAGAGATGCATTGGATGATGACGGGCATCCGATCGGATATGACTGTTTTGATCATCGAGGTGTCACTGATAACACGTGAGGTCAGGAAGCCAACGCTGTTACCGGGTTCTTCAAACCAGCCTACTTCGCTCCGAAGAATGACTGCATTTAGCAAACAGAGATGATGTTATATTCCAAAGAACGAACGGTTCATATACTTCCGTGTTAAATGCAACTTGTGAGAGATACAGAATTTTATGTTCATCGTGTGCCAGACCTGAAAAGAGGGCCTCCCTTAGGTTATTCATCGCCCTTTCGCCGATCAGGCCATAGATATAGTGCTGAAAGATGTTACTGAAACATGTTACCAGCCCGACTAGGAACAAAATTATCGAGTATTTGCCGACTATTCTCTTTGCATCTGTCTCCAGGTATGCCATGCCGACTGTTATGATGAAGAAAGCAAATATAGGCCTTGAGATCCCAGAGATTGCTGCCGCTGTGGAACCTAGCAGAACTTGTACTGGCACAAGCTTAAAGGTTCTAAGGAATATTTTGTAGAAAACAGTTGTTCTTTTTATGGTCCCTTGCTTCGGTTTCTTCGAGGTCAGTTCAATTCTCTTCTCTTGATCATGTGCAGAAAGAGATGTCTCTTTGTCTTGTTCTTCTTCGCCTTGTTCAGTGTTTCTGTTTTACCAATCAAAATAAACTACTGAGCAAAATGAACACTTCTTACAAGTGACAAAATTAGGTACTTGTCATTGTCCAGTTGTGGAAAAACATATCCTCCAGCACTGTGCTTATGCATCTTCGGGCACACATGGTATCTAATACTTGTCAATTTTTGTTCATAATTGCACATGTACAATGTGATGATGGATTTCATAAGGGGGCATTATACAGTATAAAACAAGTGTGTTGGTCACATTTACCTTTCTTCACTGTTGCCAGATTTCTTCTCTAGATTTTGCATCTTGTATACGCTCGAGTAGAATGTACTTTTCTCTAGCAATTCTTCGTGTGTCCCAGAATGAGATACTCTTCCATTCTCTACAACAACAATCTTGTGTGCATTTATAATTGTTGATATTCTGTGGGCAATCAAGATAACGGTCCTCCCTTGCATAGCTCTATCAAGAGCATCCTGAATTAGCTTCTCGGATTCTGAATCAAGTGCACTTGTGGCTTCATCCAGAAGAAGAATTGGAGGATTTTTCAGAATAGCCCTTGCAATAGCTATTCTCTGTTTCTGGCCTCCTGATAGTTGCACACCTCTTTCTCCTACCTGAAGTGATCCATAAATATAGGAAATGCTCATTATTATATAGATTTGGTACCTGATTAAATTTTGTATAAATTAGCTATTTTTATGCAACAAATTGCTGCTCTGTGTGGACTGTCTAGGGAAAGGGACAATAGAGTGCCCAATTTGAAATGTATTCTGCATTCTCACAAGGCTATTTAAATTCAATAATTTTACTTGATTTGATTTACAAACATAGAATAAAAGAGATACTTGTGAGGTTTTCACCCTCCTTTCTTTGTGAACATGAAGTCTTACCTCAGTTGAGTATTGGTTTGGAAGTTTGGATATAGAAGAGTGCACATTAGCCGTTTTTGCTGCTTCAATTATCTCTTCGTCAGTTGAATCCATTTTGCCAATTCTCAAATTATCAGAAATAGTACCAGAAAAGAGTGACGGTTCTTGAGACACTGAACCTATATTTCTCCTCAGAGACTTCAGATCAAGCTCCTTAATGTTTTGACCATCAATAAATATGGCGCCTGCATTGTTAGACCATATTACTAACACTAGTAAAATCTGAAGTTTACCCTTTTACATCGTTTGAACCTTTTTTTTGGAACAATGTATTCTGTTTGACATGTCAACATACTTGTAGAGTTTTTTTTGGAATTTAACATGGCGTTTTTCTTTTCCCACTGCAAATTCTTCCATTTGCATACTCTGCATTAAAAATGGTCTCCTTCTTTCTACTATTCCAGCATCTTATTGTGTTTTGGATACATCAGTTGTTCAACGGATTTTTACCATTAAGAATATATGAAAAGAATAACATTGAAAAATACAAAATGTTAATAATAAATAAGAAAAAGTAAATTAAATAGTACTGGGGAAAATGTTGGAACACTTCTGACCAGTTAGAGAATTTCATAAATATTTATACCAGGTTAACATAGGTTAACTTTTTCCATGTTGTTAAAGATGTTCCAAACTTCTAACATAGGTTAACTTTTTCCTAAATTTTCCTAGTGATTATATTTTACATCTTCGCTTCAGAAGTGATTCAGTGACCCATGATTTGTTTAGAGTTCTACTTTTCTGAACTCTATTTTCATTTATCTATTTTTCTGTTTTTTCTTAATTTCCAAACCTCTTTAACAACATGGATGTGACAGAAACAAAATAGGGTATGCTGGATGGTGGCACAGCGGAGAACAATATTTTTTAACACAAAGGTGACAGATATTGTTTCCACCCTTTTTCCTCAGTTTCCACCCTTTTTCTCCAAGGACAATCTTTTTTCAACTTCAATATGTACAAAATGTAATGTCAAGTTGTAAAATCAAGCACTGCTGAACACAACCAAGCAAACAATATTGAAACTATACAAAAATTTATGCAGAGTTAGGAATATGTCCTAGATGTGTACCTGATATTGCATCGTAGAACCGTTGAACCAAAGAAATCACCGTGCTCTTCCCACATCCACTACTCCCCACGAGAGCCACAATCTTGCCTGCCGGTACAGCCAGCGAAAATTCTTGGAGAATTGGATTCCCTTCACGCGATGGATATGTGAAATCCACCTGCCGTATTTCAATGTCTCCAATGACCTTCGCTAATATTATTCCATTTGATTCATAACATATTGCCGGATTTCTTCTGATAACCTTAAATACTTCTTTACCGGCAGCTTTTGCTTGACTGAAGATCTGAAGATCTGGTGCTGCATTTGAGAGATATCTGAAATCACAGATAAAAAGATCAGCAATGATAACTTGTAAGTTTACTATTTTTGGATGAACAGTGATTTGATATAACGCTGCCAGTAGATTGTTACAAGGATGGTTCTCAGTATTACATTGCACCAGAGAGGATGTTGATGACGGCCGCAATTGTTTCACCCGCTTTCGCCGATCTTGCAGTTACTGCTACTGCTCCAACATAGATCGTCAGTGAATATGAACAGAAAGTTGTAATCTGTAACATTCCCAAACCTAGTCCTTTTATGAATGCCTCTTTCTTGCTTAACTTGTACTGCTTGTCCATGCATTTCATTAAGGATTTCATCGCCGAGTTTTCTCCAACAAATGAGAAGACAGTCTTGATATGTGAAAGAGCCTGCAGAAATTCATGTATTATTATAATACAAATTTAACATGATAACCTACTTACTTCTAGCAATACAGTCAGTTGTGTAGATACCTGTTCTACAACAGTGGTTGTTTCAGAGACGAAAACTGTCCTTGCCATCGACATGCAAATCATCGTTTTAACATATGTTGCTCCAACCATGAGAAGCATTGGAACAACTAACAGAGTGAGCATACCCACCTCCCAGCAGCACACAAAAGCAACAACGACAGAGACTAGGAATGTGGAGAAATTAGAAATAAAGTGACCCATCTGAGAAAAAATAAGTAAAGCCCGTGTTCATGGTTTTGTTATCATAAAACAAACTTTTGTGCTTCACTTTGATTACCAAACATACAGTGAATGTTATAAAATGCAAACTGATACCTTCTCACCAATTGCTTCTTTTATGACGCTCATGTGATTGGTTGCTCCAGCCATGATGTTCGCGGTGGTTAAGTCAGTGTCAAAAGCTCCAACATCTTGATTGAGTATTGATCTCAGATATGCGATCTGCATGCTTGTCATTTGTCTCTGACCTGTGTACATCCAACATCCAATTTCTGCAGCACGGGGTCATTGAAGGCAGAATGGTGAGACAGTTTATCTGAACATGACTGATACTATCATAAGCTTTGTGCACAGTTTTTGTTGTTGTGAAGTGCCGCTAGTGTTAGCCTGCTACTCCTCTGAACTTTAGATAATATATTTTGTCCAGCTATCTTCAGGTGGCTACTAGATAATGTCTCACTGAGGCATCGCCAAAAAATCATTAAATTCTAGCCAGCATCAAGGGCTCACAATTTCTTTTCTTCAAAACGATCATTTCCCTGATCCAAAATATTCACCTCTACTGTGCTGCCATGTAGACTTGAAGTAATTATACTGTTCGATACTTTCATAACTGTCAAATTGTTCAGTTCATCGCAATCTTAGGATTTTGACTGATTCCTTTAGGGTATAAGTTATATCTATAACTTCCACTATTTTGTTTACATTGTCAAAACTGGCGAAGGTTAGAAGAGTGTACTCACCAAGCATTCCAGCAGGAAGTGTAACAATTGCCAAGGACCACATATATGGAACTAACTACAAACCAGAACAAAAATATAAACATCGTCAATGACATAGACAGCTGCTTTTTTAACCTTAATAAAATCAAACAAAAACACTTGATAAAACCAATTGGTGTCTGATATCATGGCTTTGAATATTTTGGATAGAAAAGTAACCTTAGTAAGTTCATGCACAATTGCCTCCCGATTGCCTATGTTGTCCCCGAACATATCAACGGCTTTGCCGAGTATGTAATATGACATTGCAGGCGCCATGCCATGCAGGAAGGACCCAATCGTCCCTGCCACCATGAGCAGCCAATCTAGCGCATCTGCGTAGCAAAGCAGGCTGAAGAACAGGAACGGTTCATCCAGAACCACTGTTTCTAGCACTGAAGATGATGTGTTCTTGTTATCCTTGCTACTGGGTTTGGATGATTCGAGGGTGTAGTCCGCCTCTTGCATGTACGGCATTGCTATTGCGAGTCTAGCAGTACTTTGCAGAAGAGTAGCAGAAACACTGTGGTATACACATATATAGTAACAGATAACTTGGTTGGAAAACAATTCTATACGTAGGTACAAGGTAGACAAAACCAACGGTTACTCTCAAGGTTGCCTTATATGTTGAGCTATTACAGCATGAAATAAAATAATATTAGTTGATTACCTAAAAGCATGGTACAATGTATTGGCCTTAGCGGGTGCCGTTCTCAGTTGGAACTGTTTTTGGCTGGCATGAGCTAGTCAACCTGCTTATCCAAACTTGCAAGAAAGGAACTTTTTGTTTGGAATGCCATGTAACACTTGTATGTATTCACTGTAAGTCACACCAATGTGAAATACTAAGCATGAATCTTTTGTTGACCAACTCTGTTTTCATCTACGAATTTTGTACGAGTTAGAGAAGCCAGACTATTGTCTAGGATCTCACTTCAAAGATCCCTAACCCTACCAATTTAATATATTTTTGCTGGCTTAATGAGATCAAGACGATTTCATCTGGACAATAGGTTTAGGAGTGGTTACATAACCAAGGTTGGTGACATACCTGCTGCATAATTTGGGCATAGAGTTCACTGATGCATTTCTGTCCAACAAATAAAAATGAAACCGTTCCATGTGGAGTATGTTCTCTGAACTTTTGCTCATTTTTCATCAAAAAAGAATTGTGCAGGTTCCGTTAGCTGGGTGATCTACTCTCAAATTTTCTGAACAAAATTACAAGAATCTTATGCATATAGCTTCAGACAATATCTTTAGCCAAAAAGGGCATGTTTTCATTCATTTGTGTTCACCAAAATAAACTTCAGACGTGCAGACAGAGTACACCCTTCTAAACATGTTTTTTTCTTAAAAGGAGAATTGTGCTGCTGCTAGTTGTCTTAACTGAAGCTACTCCCTCCGGCCCAAATTAATTGACTTGGATTTGCCTACATTCGGATGTATGTAGCACTAAAACATGTCTAGATACATTCGAATCTAGACAAATCCAAGTCAATTAATTTGGGTCGGAGGGAGTACTATTTTTTAATAAGATTAAAAGAAATGAAGTGTACTACCTGTAGGCTGTAGCTATGTTGGATGAATCAGCTGTGTGCTCAGACATCACCGTCCCCTTTTGTTCCTTGTTAAGTCGGCAATCCCAGGAGCTTGGAACTACCCCCCACACCAAAACTTCTTTTGTCCCACAGGTGTTGATCCTGACCGGTCGTTTTGTCGAGAAAGAACACATCCAAAGAAGAATATTTCTGAAGGAATTTACAAACTTCTTTTGTCATACAGGTGTCCATATATGATGTACGTGGTCCCAACGACCAGGCACTTTGTTGAGAAGGAAAGCATCCAAAGAAGAATCTTTCTTAAGGAATTTACAAAGCGCTACAGACTCGAGAGTTTTCATATGTCCGCACAGCGAAAATGAATGAATACACTTCAAACAGATGTTTCATGTGATAGTGCCAGCATCAAATTCTGGACAGTGAAGCAAGCTGCTCTTACTAAACCACAGGATGCAAACAAAATAATATCACACAACGTTTAGCTCTGAAACTAAAATCTGTTCAGCACGATGCTGATCAGGAAACAATTTTTGTACACACTCACAGAGTACACAGGCAATACTTGGCCAAACTGACCGTGAAAGTGCGACATGCCAGTGCCACTGTCCAGATTCTAGCATGGGAAGTCAGCACCTACTCGTTTCTAGACAAGATTCGGCCGAAAATCATATCCCTGTGTGTGATTGTGTTTCCGTCAGATGTGTGTGTCATAGGTCAGTGGCAAGAGACGTTATTGGTTCCGTAACTTATGCGTTGAAGGCTTGTGTCCAACATATCTGTCATCCATCTCTGCGGCCCACCATCACCCCCGATGATGTTATACGCGTAGGACGACAGCCCGACATCCTCACCACATGAGCTTGCCTTCCCAAGCTTATACAGCCTTTCTGTTCTAGACAAAACTACAAGGTTGGAAAATGTTGAGAAGCTATTGCCAACAAACACATCCGCTCTCGCGCATACCTCAAAGTCGATGGCAGACTTTATAAGATAAGGCTGCCTATCGTATATGTCAGTAACTCCAAGTTTCTTCTTCTCATAAGCAATCATACCAACTCTCCAACCACTGGTGATTGAATCATCTTCTAGAAGGCTATCGGCTACTGCAAGATAAACTACAACCGGACGGCGTAGGTCAGTGATCTGTGAGACCTTATGAATAATCTCTCCTTTGCTGCTGCAGATTTCCTTTGAATTGGAACGCTGCTCCCACTTCTTGCAATGGATCATCCAATCTTTCTCTATTCTCATGTGAACAGCAATGTACTGCACTGAAAGGTTTGTCGAACCATCGATCCTCTTCTTATTATGAGAAATGGCAGCCTCGTGTCTTGCTTTTTTCCCCGCATCTTTAATCTTGGATATGACCTTGACTACTTCAGTTTCTATCTCAGGAGCTAAGGCGAGGCAATCGAAGATCCTGGCATAGTCTTTCACTGGCCAATGGTCAGGCCACAGAAACGGATGTTTCCCAGTCACATGAATTACCTCGGAGTCTGCGGCCTCACCCAATCTGGATTGTTGCAGTTGATCCAAGTCCCTATCCACTGTCCACCTCCTACCACTTCCCTTTTGGAGTTTGAAAGGCTCGGTATGATTCGAAACTTCTGAATACCAAGCTAGCCTTACAAACCCATGACAACGGGCATTGAACTTGTTAAAGTCAAACACCTTGTCAAATGTAATAGGCTGCAGTAAGTCAACTTCTTTGTAGAAAAGTGAAGCACTCAGACTTGGCATGAGCAGAGACCGGTTGAGAAATTTCGCCGTCAAGCAGGCCCTGGCAAATGCAATCTTCTGATTGTTCAATCCCCATATAATCTGTGGGACCTCAACAAACTTGTTTTTCCTAACTCCAGGAAACAAGTCAAGGGCTGTTGACTCGTAAAAATTCTTCTCAGACGAGCTTATGGCAAGAAAAGGGGAAATAATTGCTCTCAGTACGATAAGGCCAATCACTACGAGAAGGCATTTGCAAATGACAGGCCTCGTCGCCAAGCTAATGTGCTTGAGATGCTTAAGGTCTAGTAGGATGCTCATTGAAACAGTCCTTCGGTTCCTTCTGATCCTAGCAGGTCATTTTTATCACCCGATGGCGCAGGTTATCTCATTGCCAATGCCAGTGGCGCACGGCCAACATTTCCCTTTTGTTTTGTTTCTGAAGTACAAACTGTCCTGCAATCACGCTTGGATGGCTTCCACCAGTTGTTCCTAGGCAACGAGTAAATCAGGTTTCAAGCTCGGGTCATTCAGTTACTAATATAAGCATACTTCTTGAACCCTTGTGTTAACAGTCTAGTGTACGCTCCACCAGAGAAACTGCAAGATGAAATGAAAAGGCCAATTCAAGGTCATTAGGCTGCCACATATGCAATTTGAATATCTGCTTAGTGAATGCATAAAGAACTATTTTTTGCATTGTATTTACTCACAGCTGAACTGACTTAACAGTAAAATATTAGTTAATTACCCATAGCTTAAAGGATTTTTTAAAATAAATTCATGAATAATAGCACGCACATTAAGTTTTCATAGGATACCCTGGTGTGGAGTGGATGCAACCGAGAGTGTTGTAAGTCACAGCAGTTACAGAATCAGGAGAAATGTCAGGTATGGCAGCATCCACCACTAGGAGTATCCAATAGCGAAGGAGATTTAAAAGCAAAGTTACCCGTACAGAATCACTATCACGAACTAACAATCCATTTGCCAAAAAAGAAAACTAGCAGCAACATATATCCAACTTTTCATTTCATATGGAAGTCAACAAGGTGGAGCTTCACTAATGGATGTAAAGCACATCTCTACAACTGAGCAGCAAATCACCACTTTGTCCATGGATTTAGATCTGGCAGAAACTGTACCTCGTTAAGTTCTGCAGTGCAGCACGGCTTCCCCCCAAATGATGCCCTTGAGCCGGACCTCGCCTGAACCCGCTGCTCCACCTCCAACCTAAATAGTTTCTGAAACCGGAAACGAAGGCTCCTCCTCCGCCGACGCCGCCGTAAGCGCCCAGTCCACTCACCGGGGCCGCCGTTCCTCCTCCTCCGCTCCTGTGGGAGGCCTGATCCAGCTAGAGCTAGTGATTCGATCTGGTGCGGAGCGGAAGGATGAGGAGAGAAATGGGTAGCTCGACCTGATTCCGGTCATGGGACGCAGATCGCTCCGCTCCACGGCGAGGTCGCCACCGGAAGGAGGGAAGAAATGGGGGAAGGGGAAAAACACGAAGCGGGTAGGTCAGAGAGGGGGAAGGTGCACGAAGCCGTTCACTTGCACCGACTCCTGGGGCCCAGTTTGTCGTATATGCGGTATTTTTTTTTCGAAATTCCACCGATCTATTAAAAATCATCAAAATAAAAAATTACAAATAGGTCATTGGACCACCTAGCGCTGACTACAACCACTAGCGCGAGCCGAAGGCGCGCCGACGTCCTCGCCCCTCCATCACCGAAGCCGGGCAAAGCTTGTCGTAGTAGAGCTTGTTATAGTAGACAGACGGAAAGTCGTCGTGCTAAGGCACAAAGGACCAGCACAACAGAGCAACCATCGCCAAATATGATAACCGTAGATCGGAAGAGACTGACCTTGAATCACACTAACGAACACGAAGACGGACTGGATCCCGGGAGATCCGCCGGACAAACGACTCCACGCGCTCTCCGCTGGCGCTAGATGCACCACCGGAGCGAGGATAGAGCGGGGAGGACCTTATTCTGACTCCAGGAAGTAGCCGGCGTCTCAACATCCCGAAGAAGACACTAAAAAGAAAGCTAAACGAATAACGAAAAACCTCCCGCCGGCGAGAGGCCATGGTCCGCCACACCTCCAAGGCCCTAGGGCCACCGGAGGCGGAGCGGACCGACAACGTCGCCTGCGAGGGGGGCGAAACCCTAGATGGGTTTTAGCTTTTTCCTCTCTTGGCGGCTGCTACGTACCGCTTCAACATGTCTTGTTGCTAACCCTAGCCTTTTTTTTATGCGGTATTTGTTGTTGGTGTCCTAGCAACGCACCAGCATTCATCTAGTTTTATTAATTTTTTAAAGGCTAAGTTTGTCCGAGCAAGGGAATTTCCTTACTACATTTATTTTCACTCAAGAAATTGAAGTGGGTCAAAAAAGAAATTCGACGGTGTCCCTCAAAAAAGAAATTCGACAATAGAATAGATGAAATGATGAGAAAAAAAACTTGACAGACACGTCGTTTGGTTCTATGAATTGTTCCAAAAAATATGAATGTTTTCCTAAAAAAAATATTGTAATTACAAACTCCTAACCAATTCCAATGAGTTGCAGCATGACTAAATTAATTATTTACAACCAACAAGTGGAATTCGTGAGTCCCACACATTTATGAGACCTACATTCACACATGGACACGCCAAAATACATGTTCGTTACTCACAAGTCTCGTCTTCAAAAACTTTCGGCCAAGTTTCGTAAAACTTTTATGATACTGTATCAACTAAGTTGAAAAAAAATCGAAGTTCTAGCCACTTATACAATTATGCAGGAGCAGGACCCAAGGTTGGAAATACCTAAATATTATGAAAGCCCACATGTGACACACTTGTAAGTTTTGGTCCGCCGATAAGCTAGACCTCAGAGCCTCAAAGTAGTTCCTCCACACATGGACAATGCTTGTCAAATTTCAGTTGATTTCGAGTAAATTTCAGTGAATATACTTCCATTTCCATTCAAGCATAAATAGTGTAACTGGAATCAGTAAGAATTAAATCCAGATCATATCAGAATTGGATTGGGATCTAACTGAACGAATCGAATTCAATTCTTGAATATTGCATCGAAAGAAACGGCCAAATCACATGGCAAGTTTTCTCTACAGTTCAAAAGACTGCATGATACGGTTTTCGACCTGTTTCCTTCTAATTAACCAGTCAAGTCTCATGTCTCTAAATAAAATGAGGAAATATTGCCAGTTTGGTTCAAGGCAACTTTTACAGTATCTTTTACTACTCTTCAAAAGTGAGCAGTATAATCCGATATAATGGTTTAGAGAGATTTTGCCCAATAAGCCCACTTAGTAATATTGTGGAGAAAAAAGACAAAACTAGCTCAAAGGCCGGAAGACGCCATCCTGACTCCAGTTTACCCCGAACAGGACGCCCGCCGCCGCCACCGCTGTCCCCGGACGTGAGCCGCCGATCTCCCTCGGACGAGGGCCACCGCTCTCCCCTAGTGGTTCGCCGCCGCTTCCCTCGGACGGACGCCGCTGACACAGCTCGTACCCCAGGTTCACGTCGCCGCCCCTCTCCACTCTCTGCACCCCGCCGCCGCCTGTGGCGGCACCGCCACCGCCGTCACACGGGAGATCTCATCCGCAACCATTCACGCCTGTTCCCATACATGGTTTCGGATTGGACTATATGAAACCATAGCCTGTTCCCATACATTGTACATGTCCATCAGCATGTCCAGATTAGTTACTTATGATGTAATTGTAAGATGTATGTTTATTTCGAGCAATAAAAGTTGAAGGATCAGATTTACATGTCGATGTTTATTTCTAGCAATTTTGTTCAAAGAATCAGATGCTATAGCATTTTAATAATTACTTGGATATTGAGGTGTAGGTTGTGCCATTAGGATTTTGAGATGGTAAAATATCTTACAGATTAGTTAATTTGATGTAATTGTAAGATATATGTCTTCGATATAGACGACTGCGGAGCTTGATTCATTGTCATCGTGAGGTGTTGGTTTGGCGTGTAATTCAATCTAAGTTTCAGATTAATTTCGTTTGTGAGGATTGTTCAATTTCTAGATTAATTAGAGACGAGTGAGAATTGCATGCCTCTTGTTTGACAGATCGAGTATTTACCGCTGCATTTAAACCCTGCACCCATATGTCACACTCATTAGATGTTAGTACGAAACATCATCCAACTCCAGTTGTTGCAGGGTATGAACCATATCTGCATTATCAGGTTAATATCAGTGTAAGAAAGAAAGCATTTTTGCACAAATAATTTGTCGTGCCTTATGAAATAATAAGCTCAGTTGTTGTTTGAATTGATGATTCTGTAGTCAAGTACTTGTGCGCATAATGAAAATAAGTTCATGGGTGTAGAATAACCTGTCTAGTTAGAGTTCAGTTCTTGTTCAGATTGATAATTCATCTTGTTAACATGAGAATTGAGATTGACTAGATTGATAAATCACATGCCAATCCATCTTGCACATACACTTATTTTTTATATATGATTTACGTGACAATTCTCATGTATCTTACTTTGATGATGGCTGTTTTCAGACATGGACGATGATGGCGGTAGCTTGGAGCTTGAATGGGCATGGAGAAATCACATAGAGTGATTGATTTTTTAAAGATTCTTTCAGACAAGGTGGCCGAGAATAATGAGGATGCTTAGTTTGGCGAGAGTGACGTAGGCGAGAACATTTGGTCCTTTGTCTGCATATTTTTTAGATGCGGACTTCTGATGCGGCCTTCATATCTATATTTACTTGTCTATTGTAATAATAATCGGTACATTTAAGCCTGCATATGAAAACTCACGTTTTTCGTCCATCTAAATGCATTGTTGCTTAGTTAAAGAGTAAGCTGTTACAGTTTGTGGTTTTAAAATTTTCTCTGCCATGCTACAAACTTTTAAAATATTCTCTTTAAGCCAGTAGTCGGCAGACTGTTGTTTCGTTCCAAATGGAATCTGGATACGGCTCAAAGGTTCCTGAATGACTACAAGTCTAATACAGTAGCTATTTTTCTGTTAGAGTCTCCGAAGGAGGCGACGCTGAGATGTTATGGTAGTCATAGACTTAACCATGCTATGATTCTGAAGGTAGACAAAATGCATGTGAGCGTCTGCCTATATAGTCCTAGCACATTTTCTTCTGTACATCATGAATTGAGCAGGTGGCTTCACAGCCTTTACTATCTGATATGGAAAAACTCAAAAGAAGTCACATTTTAGTAACACTTAATAGGAGGCTGAAATTGTCTGACTTAAAACTTGACGTTTCCTGTTGATCGCCAAACTATCATTAAATCATGAATTCATGGTTGTCTGGACTCTAAAAATGAATTTGGTTCGAAATCAGATGGTGGAATTGATGGCCACAGAATTATTCGTTGTATTGCCCTAAGTACAGTGCCAACTATGGAAGTGGTTCTGGTCATGATGAAGTGTCTAAACTCTGACAAGACTTTATAGTTGGGAACTTCTCTTCTATTTTAAAGTCTCTTTTTATTTGATATATTTTATGAATTGAGAAACAGTAAATCACTCTGCCCTAGGTTGTACGTATTTGACATGGAAAATAAGCTCAAGGTGGGGGACAGGACGCACTAAAAACGTTTTGGGCCAGGCCTGATATTGGCCTGTCTAACGTGATCAGGGCAATTTCTTGACCAGTATAAATTGTAATAGTCTTCTAATATAAACTATTAGGAGCCTTTAGATGCACTAAAATGGAGGGCTTTCATTCATTTGAGGATTTGAGGGTACCACAAAAGAACTCTTTGTTCAAAGGAAAAGACTAAAATGATCTCTATTCAAAATTTTGTAACAAAGGTAATCTAGTTATTTTATGTTAAAACAAGACATAAGACTTTAATGAAAATTTCGATAGAATACAGCCACACAGCACAACTCACTTTCATAGAAAGGAACAAAATTCTTTCCGAGGGAAGTGAAGTCTCAGGCTTTACAAATCAAGAGAAGAAATGTGTACAACAATTGGCGCAATTACACTTGTTGTAACTTGTAACCAACCATTTCTTCTTCTTTCATACTGGTATTCAGTTGATCATCACCGACAAGCTGTTTCTCTTCAGATGTCTGTCCGTCGTCTGCAGCAGGCAAAGAGGAGCTCCTTGGCGGTCCACGTCACTTCCGCGAGATCACGCAATGACTCCGTCACATCTTTGTTTAGTGGGAAAAGCTTCTCCAAGCATTCTGTTGGGAGGAAATGTAAGCTTAAAATGATCAAGCAGAATATAATTACGTTAAGCTATTCAGGGAAAGGAACTTTGTGTTTATGTTGCCACGGAACAGAAAATGATTATAATTAGGTAAAGACTCTTAAATCGCACGAAAAGGCATTGCATGGATCATAAAAATTGCACATATGGTAAACAAAGAAAATTACAGTACTCTTGAATTTGGTTCTAACAGATTATAAATACTACTAAATACCAACTCTATAAAGCAATAGATTGCGTGAGAGTCATATTTATAACGTGGCTAGAAAGTAAAATCAGCATGATGTAGTACTTGCCAAGCTAACTAAAACGAATTGCAAGAACACGTTGAAGATGGCGAAAAGAAATGCACCTGGATGTCTCACGAGGTTCAACAGTGATAGCGAAGCAAGCACTCTCTCTTCTAGAACTCTGTCATAGCTTAGCCTATCTAAAAGCTTAGGTGCGAGAATGGAGCATGCCAAAGGATGGAAAGTGTTGCACCCATGCAGTGGGGAGAGGGAGCTGCTCATCCATGTTATGGTTACGAGGCCCGCCCGGACCAAAGTTGGGATTCCATCAGATATGCAGTTCGACAGTGCCACGAGGAATCGTTTGCTCCCAGTGTTTAGCAACACAAGGGCAAGTTTCTTTAGCCGCTCTTCAACTAGCTTCTCTTCTTCCTGTGAATTAAGACAGCATCCAGGTAAGAAAAATCTGAAGTTATCCGACAGAACCTAGTTTCCAAACACATTACAAGGCAAATATACAGCATAGTTTCTAGAAAATGACCGCATACCGCTCGTGCACCCTTATTTTTAAATATCTCTGTTCTTCTAAAGGATTCTGATAGGGAGCCGTCTACACCTGCTCTCTTTAGTAGCCAAGCTTCTGCTATGGGTTCTCCCGAGGATGAAAACCGCCCTGCCAGGAGCAACAGAGCTCGAGCGCACTGTTCTTGCACCTTTCTGCTATGCGAACTATGCTCCAAAGCAGCTGCAATAGCATCAATTGCTTCCTCGCGGTAAACGCTGTACTGCAAAGGATCTTCCTGCAAGAGAACTGATATATGGGGATTGTACAAAAGCAGAAAAGCTTGACTGAGCAAAGTAACAAAGATTGGTTTATAAGATGTTACCAGGAGATCAAGCTGAAGTAGCATGACAGCGGCTAATGGATGTTGGATGAGAGGAGCCTGATGGAGATACACCAACAGAATTTGCATCGTATTTAAGCAGCCACCATTTTTCAGATCCTTGAGGAACTCTACAATCTGGGTTGTTCTGTTTGTAGAAGGGAATGATAAGTTTAATTCAAAGGATGATTTAGATTTGCTTCTCAGAATGTACAGTACAACTTTTATCAATAATGTGCACACGTTTTACCTGTTAAGGCAGGTTAGTTCGCTCAGCAAGTTAAGCGCAGCAGCACTGGGCTTCTGATTTCGTACCAGAAGTTGGACAACAGCCTCCTTCTTCAGATTATCAGCTAAGTAGTATCTACAACTGCCATCAGCTTGGATACATGTGGTCAAGAGAGAGATGCAGATTTTGCTTTCACGGGCATCACCAAATTCAAGTATGCTCATCAGAAGATCCAAGCCACCTAATGCAATCATCTGCTTTGCGTTCTCAACATTTCTATCGACGTCAAATCCCGTGAGGAGCTGATCTAGAAAGTACAGTGCAGCCATTTTTGGAGAACACTTCACAGAAGACAGAAGCTGCACCTCATCCCCACACTCCAATATGTGCAATACTAGTGGCATCCAATCCATAGATAACATCTGCTTAGCTCTTGGCTTCATCAAATAAAGCACCGCAGTTGCTTTCAGGAACAACCCGTTGCTTCTCAAAGCCAGAAGTCTCAAGAAAACCTCAAGTTGTGGATCTGCATTAAGCAGAATCTGACTATTTATCTCATTCTTCAAAACCAACTCTCCCATTATCAAGATTGCTGACTCAAGTACTGCATCGTCATTGGAAGTGAATGTAACCTCGAGAAGGCCTTGAATAAAAGAGGGGCATGCCAGCCAAGTTCCAAGATTAGGATCCCCTCCTAGATTTGAACATGCTCTGGCAATTTCATGCACAGCATACTCACACTGCGTAAGACTGTCCGAACTTGATACAGTGGAAATTGCTCGTCCTAGAGTCACTGCTACCTCACTGCCGTCTAGCTCTTTCTCGAGAGAGACATTGCCTTTCTTTGGTACCTTAGGGTGACTAATAACATTCCTGCTTAGATCTCCACGACATGGGAGCAATCGGAACGAGTAGGATTTGCGTGGGGTTGGGGCTGTTTCTTGAACAGTCCTTTCTTTCCGAATGCCGAAATGCTTTCCTTGTTGCCCAATGTTTCTCTGTCTACTCAAAACAGCATAAGTTAAATAACCTCAAACGTATATTGTGAATTAAAAATTCAGCTTTCAGAAATTAACAACACAATTTGGCATGCTTCAAACATCAATGTCAAAAGAAGGGTAAAATACACCAATTAGGCATGTGTTTCAAAGCCATCCCAAGTCTATCAAAATGGTTTGATTTTTCTGAAGACATGTTTTTCTTTTGTGAGGGGAGACATGTTTGAAGTCTCATTTCCATCATGTCAGTGATCGGTCAACCTTGACTGACGTTAACTATTATGTGAGTGTAAAGATACAATACCCAGATCACATTCCATATCTTCCAAAATTAGTGGATAGTTGGCCCCTTCTCTGGTGAGATAATCAACACTGCGAGTATTATCTTGGATAACAGTGGATCCATAGGGACAGCTTTACAAGACTTCTCCTTTGCAGGTAAGCCAAGTGCAATTTTACCACAAAAGGAATTAAAAAAAATCCTCGTTTGCTGGTTTAACAACTCTTGCAATACTAGGAAAAATGCAGCTCGCTCTTCACTCCCACGGTACTGGAAGTGCTATACTAGAAACATTTAGCCATAACAACATGAAAGTAACATGTTGATGTATGTGTAAAATATGAACTCAAGAATTAAGAGTAATATGCAACAAGATGAGCAGGAAGATATAGAAAAACTATTTACCAGATATCAATAACAGCAACACTATTTTTGAAAGCCCTATATTACAGTGCACTCTGAATGAATTTAGCAATATCCTTTACATATTTTTTTTAGAAATATTGACTGGAAATGCTATTGCATTATTCCTCAGTTAACTGGCAACTAAAAACCGGATCCTAGTTCAGCCTAGCACTTTAAATAACTAGAAATGCAGCCAAAATCCTCTAGTCCCCACACAATAAATAAAGATGCTTCCCTGGACACAAACAGCTGTCTGTCGTAATTATCACGACTGCAATGAGTGATCATAACTTGTCTTTTGTCAAAACCAATACCGGTAGTCCTAATCCGAAACACGCACACAAACTTGCATTGTTACAAAGTACATGGCTAATCAACGCATACCGGTAGTCCTAATCCAAGACACACACACAAACTTGCACCGTTACAAAGTACACGGATAATCAACACATATATGGTGAGAAACTGAGAATAAAGGAACTGTGGACTCACATGAGCAAGCTTCTCCATCTTCAGGCTAGCTGGATTTTCGTCCAATTGCACATCCATATCCAAAACAAATTCAGCCTCACCAGGCAGCTTTGCATTCTTGATGTCTTCCTGCTCAAATGCCATGCCGAAAACCGCATTGTACCTGTAAAAAGCAGATAAACTTATCACTCAAATTATTGACAATTAAGCAGCAACAATTTTCACAGTTCATCCACTGGCATTGTTCACTCACAGGTTTCTGTTGATGGAGCTAGTGCGCTGCGACAACGAGTGCTTCCCCCACTTGTCGAAATCCCCGGGTATGGAAGGCAACGGCACCGAGGGGGCGGGCGGTGCATCTCCGCCGCATTTGAGCCACTCCTTGTAGTACATTGCGAACTGAGCCGTGCCGCTGTCCATCTGGTCGTCGTACAGCCTCTGCAGGGTCTCCCTCCTCCTGCTGCCCCGGCCATCGGCGTCACAGCCGGCCACCGCGGCGAGCTCGGATTCATCGGCGAGCCAGACCTCGAGATGGAGCAAATGGGGCAGGAAGACGTGGGCCCAGAGGTCGGGGAGGAGGGTTTCGCGGGCCAGGCGGGGCGCGTCGACGAACACCTGGAGGAGGTGGCGCGCGGCGAGGGCGGAGTCACGCTCCATCCTGTACATGACGGCGAGGTAGAGCTGCGCGCACGCGGCGAGGTGGGAGTCCGGCACCCCGCAGGTGTAGCCCTGGTCTTCCGCGGCGGCGGCGGCGGCAGGGCGGGGAGGTGCGTGCAGCGAGGCGACGACGCCGAGGAGGCGGATGGAGTTGCGCAGCGAGCGGATCTTGGAGTCTCGCGGGGACGGTGCGGCGTCGGCGAGGCGCTCGACGCTCTCAATGGCGAGCTCGAGGTCGGACAACACGGCATGCTCTCGCCGCGCCGCCGCCGACGCCGCGGGCGCGAGGCACGAGGCGCACTTCTCCCGGAGCGCCCGGCGGAACTCCGGGTCCCTGGAGAACCGTCCGGCGTACCCGGACAGCATCGATACCACCGTGCCCACCGCGCTACCCGCGTCGTCGTGGCTTCGGGGAGGCGGCGACGCGTGCCTGCTAGAAAGCGTGCGGCGCGGCGGCGAGGGGAGCGAGTAGTCGGGCTCGGAGCGCTCCCGCGCGAGCAGCTCGCGGAGGGAGGAGGACGGCGGCGGCGTTGGCGACGTCATCGCGGCGGCGCGGGCTCTGGCCTTGGGGCGAGAACTGGATGGCGCGGTGGAGCGGCACTTCTCCGAAGCATTTAGGTGAGCGAGTAAATGGCGCGGTTAAAAGCATGGGACCCGCCGCCCAGGCCGGAGGTGCCCACCCACGGCGGGCACGGCCATGCACGCGTACAGTGAGAGCGCGACAAGAGGAAGAGAAGGCGGTGGTGGCGCCGGTAGGGAACTTTTGGATAGTGATATGGTCTCCAAGGTGTAAGAGTAAGAGCATCTCGCAGTGACCATAATCACCTCAAACCCTCGAAACCGTAAAATAACTGCTAGTTTTCAGTTTTAGCTAAAAAGATGACGTAAATCAGAGCCTGTAAACGTCCTCAAAAAAGTTTTAAGGGGCTCCGGAAAAATCTCGCCTCGAACATGTAATTCCCAGGCTAGAGACAAACCGAGCATAGACTGTATCTCCACGGAGGCAGTTGGTGGAAGAGAAATTTCACCAACCGTCACCAGAACGGCACCAAAGCCACCGAAATCCGAGCAAATTCTACCACCGTGCACCTATTTCGCTCAAATTTTTCCCAATCTCTAATGAATAGCCTACTTAGGACTGATTTAGAACCGATTAGCAGTGAGATTGGGAGCAGAAGTAAAACGCGACCAGCTTCCCTCGGCAGCACGCCATCCAGATCACGGCGAACGGAAGCGGTCGTCGGGACTGCAGCCCCTCGTCCCCGCCGCGCTGGAGGTAGGGGTTCTCGACGGGATGGGCGCGAGCAGGATGTACCGCCGGAACAACGGGCCACGACGCGAAGCTCAGTGAAGGCCGTGGAGCCTGACATGGAGCTCGGTGAACGGCGGCCTCATTGAAGGCCGTGGAGCCTAACGGCGCGACACGATCGAGGAGGAAGTGGTCGTTGCGGTGGTAGCAGACGAGCCATGCGCACCCGGTGGGTCGAGTGCACAGGCAGCGGGCGCCGAGGGGTTTGGCGGGAGAGCCGGGTAGAAGGCGGCGCCGTTGGGGAAGAAGACGCTGAGCGGAGGCTGTGAGTGGAGGGAGCAGAAGCGGCGAAGGAGCCGCGACATGGCAGGCTGCCGGCGCGCCAGCGGGAGGAAGAAGATGAACGAGGACCCAATATTAGTTTTTACGGTACCTGCTCTGCGCCAGCACAAATCGGAACGCAAAACACGTATTCAGTGCCATGCACTCACGAGTTTACGGTTCTTGTTTTAGGGACACTGCTAGAGATGCTCTAACTCTAGCCCCCTAAACCTTAGCTCATCTATCCGGCCTTCTAAACTAGAATTCTCAATTTTCAAACTACAACCACATAGCATTGAGATCATTGCATCACATATCAATGAAACTTTCAAATGGTTCAAATTCGAGCACTAGCAATTACTTTGACCACTTCCCTATTTCTATTGAACATGTATACAGTATGTAAAACCCACGACAACCGTCCGATGGCTTCCTCATCCACGGCAACCGTTCGATGGCTTCCTCTTAGCCTCCGTCGCACAACTAAGTGATAGTCTTCTCCGTCACCAAAACGTCCAAGGCATAAGTGTTACTCCTCTCTTTGTTCGCACCTGCATTTGTTCATGCATAGATCTACTAGATACTAGATACTATGTCTGGTCACTCCTACAGTATATGGCTGTATTTGCTAGTAGCCTAGTACATATATGGTGTTATTTTCCTTAGTTAAACTTGTTAGGATACGTACACAACTAGAGATAGACTAGAACTTTAAAGATCATCTTATATTTTAAGGCATAGGCTTCTTACTCTTCAAGTTTGTACTTCTATATAAAATCTTACGAGAGTCAAATCAGTACAACACAATATTTTAGGAATTAAATATTTTCTACAAAACTCATGCAAAAATATCTTACAGTACTATGCCAACATAGGTACATTCATGTTTTGCATTTAAACAAGTACTCCCTCTCTTTCATAATATAAGATGTTTTAGCTTTGTGAAGAGAATGTTTCTAGACGTCTTTTAGTGTGTAGGTTCAGAGAGATTCACTCAGAATCTACACACTAAAAGATGTCTAGATAACTTATCTTCGCAAACTTAAAATATCTTATATTTTAAAATGGAGGGAGTATTTAATTGACCTGAACAATACTTGTGAATTTCTGATTGTACGGTTACTAGCTAGGATAATAAATCCCATTTTTCCTTTTTGTTTGTGTCGGAGAGCTAGTTACTAGCCAGTAGCTAAATAAAATAAGCATTTCATAAGATTTTTCTGATTTTTCAACTACAACTAGAACGTCACGGAATGTACTTACGTAAACAGATACTACTACTTGAACCGGTGGTCAATTAGCTAGACAGGGATAGTACTAAAATAGTGTTAAAAAACTAGCTAAGCTAAGCTATGGAACATGCAACAAGTAGTGCGACACGGATGCAAACTTAACACAGCCGCTTTAGCAAATCAATGTGTGGCTAGATACAAACCATTTGGCATCTTGCTCAAACTCAGGCACATGTTTCAGGCCTATATAATAGCCTGGTTACACACTTGGGATCTTGGTTTGTTTTGCTCAGGATTAGCTGGCTGCAACTTGCAAACGGCATGCATGTGCATTGCATCCATTGCAGAAGGATCCAGGGAGAGTTCCTCAAAATAAAATAAAAAGATCAAGGGAGAGTGGTATACTATGGCTGCGTTTGGTGGCCTGCATAGGCCCAGCATGCCCTAGGAAAAAGAAAACTGACATGTTCAGATTCTCATTAAAGCAACCTACTAACAGGCCCACTGACAACATCCGATTTGGGCATTTTCAGGGATTCACCCTCGTCTTGCTCGACTGATGCAAAAGGAGGAGCTCTCCGCATGAGCGCATGCGACCATGGCGTCGGAGGGAGATTTTCTTCTGCAACGAAAAAGGAGAATCGGAGATATTCGATCACCTGCTGCTGAAACCCTAACATATTTATACCCTCCCCGCTCACCGCCAAAACTCAAACCACCACCACCCTCATGGAGCTCTATTCCCCAGTTGGCCCACGTCAGGTAAGCAACTCTCTCATCTCCGGTCACCGGCGGCGGCAGCGGCGGTGTTATGACTACTTCATCCTCTTCATGCAGCTGCCAGCTTCGTTGTCCACCTCCAGCGATGATGGTAACTAACCACACCTCCAACTAGGGTTCGTAGATCTGCAATGTTGCTAGGAGGGTTCATATATCTTGGTTCATAGCCTTGATGTATAGTATTTTGTTGATTCATAGCCTTAATGTGTAGTTTTAGCTTGATTTCATAGACTTGATGTGTATTTTGAACATGTTCTGCAATCTTGCTAAGGTAGAATTCATGTCTTTAGCTTGATCTTGTTGAAGGGTCCGTAGCATGGAAAACAAAAAAAATCTACCGCGAGAGCGAACAAAACCAAGATCCAATCTAGGGAAAAGCCAAGATCTAATCTACGAGATAGGTGCAATGAGATAGATGAGAACTAACCCTCGAAGATCCAAAGCATTAACAAGATTGGATCTCATGGTTGATATAGTCGATCACTTGCCGATCTCAAGGTCGCGTTGAAGATCCTTCCGGTGCCGCGTTCCGGCAGCGCTTCCGCACTCGGTCACACGTACGAAGTCGATGAAGACCTTCCTCTCCTTGTTCCAGCGGGCAGCGGAGATAGTAGATCCCCTCGGAATCCCAGCAGCACGACGGTGTGGTGGTGGTAGTGGAGGAGAGAATCCTACAGGGCTTCGCCTAAGCCGGAGCAGAAGGAAGAGGAGGAGGACGGTGGCGGGTAGGGTTAGGGTGAGGGGCAAGGGTGCGCCCTCCCCTCCCCTCTTTATATAGAGGGGGTGCGGCTAGGGATGCCCCCTTTTCCCTCCACCTCTAGGGCCGGCGCATGGGAAGGGGGGAGTTTCCTTCCCCCCCAAGTCATATCCCCTATTTTTTAGGGATTGATCCTTATCCACATGGGGCTGGCCGGTTTGGGCTTCTTGGGCCTGGTGCGGCTGGCCCATGGGCCATCGCAACATTCCCTCAGCCCACGTGGCCCCTCCCGGGGTGGTGGGCCCACTGGTAGCCCTCTAGAACCTTCTAGAAGCTCCGGTCAAAATACCGAAAACTTTTTTGAACCCCGAAAGATGACTTCCATTATATGAATCTTATTCTCCAGACTATTCTGAACCTCCTCGTGATGTCCTGTGCGGTTACCCAGCATACCACTGCATGTGTAGTACACTATAGTCGTTGACATGACATCCATAGAACACCGTTCCGTAAATATCACATCCCTCAGAGTGGTACAACAGAAACATTGCGGGTCCAAATTACAAACCTACACACTTCAATATTATTACAATACTAGAAGTTCAAGACTTCAAGAGAGTTTGAAACTTACAAACCAAATAACTTATTTCATAAGTTCAACGGAAGAACGAAAAACACAACGGTAATAAAGACGTGAGCTCAACTGCTTATTCTTTAGGGTTCGTGCTGCTCGTCTCAACCTAGATAACTATATTACGGCCTGACAACTACTCTAACTCGTTGTCTTCAGCTCCATAGTGTATCCCATAGTACACCCCTTCGATTCCACTAGACAGGTCCGGGCTCTTCATAGTAGACGTCGTTCTGGACCTCTGTAGCTACACCTGGTCATTCTTATGGCCCTCAAAGTCTAGCAAGGGGTTCAAAGGAAAGGGTGAGTAACAGCATTACCCAGCAAGTTCACTATATGCAAGGTGGGAAGTTTGATGCTCTAACTACCACCTCGGACTATAAGTCCTTGGTACTATGCAGTTTTGGTAAACATTTCTTTAAAGATTGATTTTATTATCAAAAACTATGCCCATCAGCCTTCACAGGTTGACCATAACTTCATGGTGTTCCTTTCCTGTCGCGTTCGTAGATCCTTCCCGGAACAGGGAGTAACATGTCACAATTCTTACACTCTACAGAGGTGCATTGCTTTACCCATAAGAGATCAACTCCTTGTTGCACAACCAGGCGTACTTTCCCATCCACAATTCCTTGATGTGGGGCCCAATAGGTGATCCAAGCCAATCACTGCCCCTCTCCGCGACCTGCATGAAGACACAACCTCCTCAAGCAGATATACCTTCGTTAACCCCCATATAGGCAGATATAACCCTGGCAACCCCTTGGAGACTCCAGTGAGCAGATCATGTCCCTGGCAAGCCCCATATAGGCAGATATACCTCTGACAGCCCCTCACGGAAAGTCTAGACACCAATATCGCAGGGAGCTAGGAGTCCCACTCATCTGCTGAGTCCTCGCAAGGAAGCTACAGCCTCATGATAAGGTCATCCGTCCATGCGAAAGGAAGAAGATCCAGCTGACTTCTCCATCCCATTCCAGATCTTATGGTTAACGCGTAATATACGGCGCTAGAATCACTGATGTCATGGTTTATTAAGTACTAGTTGTGCGGCAACTGGAATCCTAGATTCCATTGTTATTCTTAGTATTTATCATCACTTAGGATGATAATAGCATTTCATTTGTTTGGAAAAATACTTATTTTCTATCTCTTTTAGAACATAGGTGATAACACACAATTTTCAAATACTTTCATAAAGACTCTTCAAAGGACATGAGCAAGTGATGAACTTGCCTTGTGACTACAAGGTAGTGAAGTCAGATACTTCCACCAGACCTTGAGCTCTAGTTTCTACAAAAAACCATTATTGCCCGGTAAGGATAATATTTAAAGAGCAATATGCAATGCATAGTAATGTCATGCAATGATTTATTATTTACCTTCTTAGCATGTTTTACCCTCCTTATAAAGGTTTTATGTTTCTTTTAATTAATAAAAGAAAATTATAATTCAAGAAATCATTAAATCCATATTATTTTGATATTTAGCATTATTATAATAACTAATATTATTCTCAGAGTTTAAAATGAATTTATTTAATTTTTAACTCTTTTAAATGTTAAACTAAAAATTCCTTTAAGGAAATAAGACTTTATTTTTTATCACACTTGATTTACATTTCAAAAATACAAACTAGTATTTTTCTATAATAGTACTTCCTTTTAAGATCTTAAAAATGAATTTTATTCAATTTTAAGTGTTTTGTATATTTTTTATAAAATTCCAAAAGGAACATATACAATTTTAATAATAGACCTATATTTAATTACTTAAAATTATTATCTATTATTTTTATTGAAAGAGGATATTTTTGTGATTTCATAAATATATTATTTGTATTTTTAGGATTTTTTTAGAGCCTAAATTATCTCTAGGATATATTTGTAATTAGGTATCACATAAGTCCTTTTAAAACATGGGCCTGGCCCACTGGGATGGCCCGGTCCGACCCGACCCGCTTGGGCTAGGCAAAAGCCCCTAGGTCGTACTGGGCTGCTCACACCTGGCCCAGTACCACCCACTCGCTCTCTCTTCTCTCTCGCGTGACACCCTCTCTGGCCGCTCGATGTCACCGCCACCGCGGGTGATTCCGGCCGCCCCAGGACGCCATGTCCGTTGCCGCGGTGCAAGACGACATGGATGATGCCGCTGCTCGACACATGTCCGTTGCCGCGGTGCAAGACGACATGGATGATGCCGCTGCTCGACGTTGTGTTGCTCGATCTGGCGCTGGCGCTCTCTGCTGGCCGCGCTGACCCCCACCTCGTGGCTAGGGTTTGGGGTCCGCCGTGATCTAGCGCTCCCTCGATGACGTTGTGGTGTTCGTGGCGCTGCTCTTCCATGACTGCCACTGCCATGTGCAGGTGATGACCCACAAGTATAGGGGGTGTATCGTAGTATTTTCGATAAGTAAGAGTGTCGAACCCACAAGGAGCAGAAGGTGTTGGCGAGTGGCTTGGAGCAGGAATTCTCTGTAAATACTTAACAAACGGATTTTTAGGGGTTTTTGATAATGCAGGTAAATAAAGTACGAGTAAATAAAAGACAATAATAATAAATGTAGCAAGTGGCCAATCCTTTCTTTAGCAAAGGACAAGCCTATTGTATTACTTAAGATGATCAAACGTTCTTGAGGACACACGAGAATATCGTCAAGTGCTTTCGCTTCATATAGTTGATTAATCTTCTTTAGTTTGCTAAGTGTTGTGTGGGTGAACCTGTGCTAATGTACCGACCTTCCTAGGACTAATACATACTTGTGATTATACCATTGCAAGCATCCGCAAGTATAAGAAAGTAATTAAGGTAAAAACCTAACCACAACTTTAAACTCTAAGACCCTAACATCCCTTGTGCACAGGTTTCCTAACGTGGGTTCAGGTTTCTGTCACTCCGGCAACCCCTACGATTAGTAGCCAAATACACTGCATTCCCCTAGGCCCATATAGGTGAAGTGTCATGTAGTCGATGTTCACATGACACCACTAGAAGAATAACACCACAACTTAAATATCAAGCTATTGAATCTTTCTCAACACAATTCCACTACTAACAACATGACTTCTCCCATGTCCTCAAGAACTAAACGAACTACTCACAAGACATCATATGGATCAAGATAAGAGATGAAATAATGATATGTAACAATCTTAACATAAACGATAATTCAATGGTTCACTCAATAGCATGAACTACAAGGAGTAATCAACACCGAGAAAGTTTCCCCTAAGAACTATGCAAGATTCAACCCAATTGTTACAGCGGTATGAATGGTGATGATGGTGCTGGTGGAGATGATGATGGTGATGATGATGATGATCCCGATGAAGTCCAGCTCTATGGTGGTGTTGATGGCAACAATCTCCCCTCTTCGGGAAGGAATTCCCCCGGCAGAATTCTGTCTGCTGGAGAGATCTTTCTCTCTCTGTAGTTTTCCGCCCCATAGAGGCGGCGAAATCTTTCTGTGGTTGCTATCCAGGTATTAGGGTTCCGTGGGGATAATATACGCCAGAGGGGAGAGCCTGGAGTGGGCCAGGGTGGCCACACCACCTGCTGGCGTGACCTAGGGCTGCCTGCGCCAGGGAGTGGTGTGGGCCCCCTATGGCCCATCTCCACTCCCCCTTCTGGCAATCTTCGTCTTCTGGAAAAATAGAATTTTCCATGTATTTTCCCGGATTTTCTGATCTTCGCAAATTTCGCCTCAAAACAACCCCTTTTCCATCAAAATCCTGACTGCAGCGATCCATGCTCCAAAAGTCGTCACCCGTGCAAAAATAGATAAAATAACATAAGTATCATCTCTTAATATGAAATATATCAATGAATAATAGTAAATTATGATATAGAATAGTGATGCAAAATGGACATATCAACTCCCCCCAAGCTTAGACTTCGCTTGTCCCCAAGCAAAAACTGAGCTCAATAAACATGACCTCAGGTTTATGGAGTGAAGAGTCGATAAAATAATACAGACAAGAAGCATCACATTCATCAATACACAAATCATAATAGAAGACAGCTCACTATTATATAATTTAACTTGCAATAAGTAAAGGAAACACAATAAAGATACATAAAGTAAACCATAATTGGTAATGGCAAACTTAGCTCTTGGTCGAAGAATAGTTGACAATTTGCAGGAGTTCACACATAAAGGGTTTTTAATGATAGCTTTCAAAATAGTATTCACTAAGATAAGAGCAATGTGCAAAACAAGGAACATAAGAAACATGATTGAATAAATCATCATATGAATGAATGAAACACAATAACTCAAAATACTTGCTTGAGATAGAAGGGAATAGGTTTACTGACTCAACAAAAAAGTAAAAGATAGGCCCTTCGCAGAGGGAAGCAGGGATTTCAAGTTTCATAAAGAGCTATATGATACTTATTAGCTTTCAGCTCTCATTACCCCTCTCATAGGCATCTTTAGGTGATTAAGGTTAAAGTGATCAAATATGAGGATATGCTTGACAAGTTGTAAGTTGAAAATATCATGTCCCTTGAATACGAGGGCTGCTCCTCATGCTACTCAAGTTTAGTTATCGGTAAGTTCTTGTCATAGTAAGTATATGTGTATCATAGAGAACCGCCAACGGGGTACCCCTTGCCCGATGATACAGAAGAATCCCCATATCAAAATGACAAGGCAAGCAGACAACGAGCATCTCAGCAATCTTCTTATTTACCATGGAAAAATGGTGCTTTTTTCTCATCTCTTTTTTTATTTTTTTCTCAATCTCTATCTCTTTTTTTATAAGAAGAATGCTTCATAGATTGCTCATTATGGTTACACTGCAGGTTTCCACCATGATTAGGCATGGATTAGACCAGCGGCCCAGGAGTTTCTCTAACACACATACATAACTCCATGGACTTACAAGCTCCCCTTTCATTTCACACCGAAAACATCCATAAACAAAAGAGCATGATATCAACTAGGTACAATGTACAAGTGCAATGTTGAAAGCGTTCCCCATGACAGCATGGTTCTGCTAATTCACAACTTACAAAGCGCAAGCATATACGCAACATAGATGGGCACAATGGTTCAAGTTTATTAAGTGCAAGAGAGTAAAGTGTGCCATCAAGTTTGTGAGAGCTTTAATCACTAATTTTCACATAACAAGTATAATTTGAAAGGTAGATAAAAACATGAATTTACTTGGAATAACAATAGTGCTAGTAGGTAGGTATGGTGGACACAAATGGCATAGGTTTTGGTTTAAGGATTGGATGCACGAGAAGCATTCCCTCTCAGTACAGGCTTTTGGCTAGCAAGGCTAGGTAGCAAGCATAAGAGTTGAAGGAAACAAACAAACATACAAGTGATAAAAACAAACATGCAATCTTCCTTGAAGCACAAAAGATCTTAACTAGAGAATACTAAACTTATGAGCAAATCAAGAAATAAAGATGATAAAATTATATTTCTTTAGAGTACTTTTTATCTTTTCATTCAATTCTCAAAAATAGTGTTGCTACTGACCGAGCCAGATTTGCCAAAACCAACTAAATTAAGTCAATGATCCCAAAGTGATACCAATACTAACAACAAGATCAATCATATAATCATGAATTGAAAACTAATATAAGATATGCAAAAGAGTAAATGATAGAACTTCTCATTAATATTCCATAACGGCAACTCACACCAAGGGATACATAGATATCTAACGAGAGGGGGGACACTTCCATAATGCAAACCATCCTACATGATAACTTGTCTATTCATGATATGACTCTAATAAAAAGGTAAAAAGATAGAAGATAGTGATGTGATACCGCGACACTCCCCCAAGCTTGGAACAAACCAAGGGGATGCCAAAACCTGATGACGAATTACTCCTTCGATGGTGGTGATCTCTCATCATCGTCCGACTTCCAAGGTAAGGGATCCCCATAAACAAAAGACATCCTGGTCTCCATCATCCAGAAACTAGCAGCAGCACTTATGCGTTTAAACCTAACCTCATACTCACAGTTTTAATTTTGAACGTCGTAGAGCTATGCTTGTAGTTGGTTGGTTGTTCGGTGGAGTGAGAGAATTTCATCCTTAAACTTAGTAGTCTCCTTTTGGTGCTCGGTGATGAGTTCGGAACAAATCTTATGGATGATATCCACTTCGCGTTCCGCCATCTTCTTGTACCTAAAGACCTCTTGCTCTAGTGCTTCCATCCCGTCCTCCAGACTTTCTTCACCTTTAGGGCCCTGAACCTCTTTTATCTGTACCTTCCCATCTTCGAGCAACAACTCCTTGGGATGAATCTTCAACTCACGCATGTACGGGTTGATGATGTCCACGGAGGAATCTTCCTTGGTTGATCCATAGGAGGACATCGGGGCTCCAAAACCGAGACTCTACCTATCAGAAACAGATCAAAATGAAAACACGACGAGAACACGATATACGAACCTCGGGGGTTCTGGGGGATTATATATTACGATTTTTTACAACAAAAGGAAGGTACTCGGAGAAAACGGGTCGGAGACGGAGTCCGAGGTGGCCACACCACCTGCTGGCGTGGCCAGGGGGCCTGCACCGGGGGGTGATGTGAGCCACCCTGGCTCCGTTTATGTCCCTCTTTCGCTTCGTTGCTTTCCATGTTGGATAAAAACTGCAAAAATATAACTAAACAGATTCTTCGTGGACTTTTCATACCAGAATTGATAGCTATTCGAATACGGACTCCGCAGGTCTCTGAATTTGGTTTTTGATAAAATTTTCCGGAGTTACCGCTTGAATATTATCAATATCTTCATCTTCATACACTTATTGCTTGATTCATGAAACCTTTCACTTTCTTATTACACCATTTTCTCCACTAACCTGGAAATTTCTTTCACACAATTCTCATTAGCAACATTAGTATAAGCGAGGTAATAAACCTTTTAAGTTAAATTTAAACTGAAATCCATCAGAACATAAGCTACTGTAGCAACCCCTTCCAAAAACCCAAAACAATTCAAAAAAAGGAAATCGATTTAAGAGGCAAATGCGAGAGTGGCAAAATCTCTCAAAACAGACCAGCGGGTAAAGATCATTTTTTTTGAAAATCTTCTGTTGCTCAAATCAAGAAGTGAAAAACTAACGAAAGTTAAATAACAACCTGGGGCAAAAGCACAAAAAATTATAGCTCAAACCGACATACAGATATCTCGCACAAATTTTTACGGTGAAGCACAAAAATCTGTTTCGGGACAGCAACTTCCCAAAATCTTACTTCTCTCTCATTAGAGGTTGATCTTGACACAAAAACCAAACAAAAAGGATAAGGATAGGTTATTACCGAAGTAATAACTTCCAAGACTCAAATAAACAAAAACAACTGAAAGCACAAATAAATTGGATTGTCTCCCAAAAAGCTCTTTCTTTATAGCCATTAAGATGGGCATGATAATTTCAATGATGCTCACATTAGAATATGAATTGAAGTGAAAGAGAGCATCAAGAAGAAAAAATACACATGTTTAAGTCTAACCCACTTCCTATGCAAGGGAATTTTGTAAGTAAATAAATTGTTGAAACCAGAAGCTGCAAGCATAGGACGACAAAACAAGTGCAACATAAAGTCTTTCAGCGTAAAGCGAGGAAACTTAATATTATTGAGATGCATTAGAACCGTCTTACCTCTCTCATAATAACTTTCAGTATCATGCATAAATTTAATGGTATAACTATCACATGAACCATTGTAGCAATGATCACTTATCCTAACAGAAAACACAGGGACACTAGCTCTCATAACACTACTTTGTGAAACAATATTAGGGATATCCTTACAAAGGATAGTGTGTCCCTCTTCTACGTATTTAGTGACAAAGTCTTTCACATTTTATATTATAGGTTCATCATCCATTTTTTATCAGGTTCAACGGCTTTATTTGTACTTTCATTAACCATACTAGCTATCATAGAATGTTCCTTTACTTTAATCGGGAAATGTATTTTCTCAATGTAAAGTTCAGGTAAAACATGATTAGCAGTATAAACTTCAGTATTTCTTGCAGGAACACTACTAACAATGTCTTTATAAGGTGCATGATACTTATTCCACTTCTTTTTAGGAACGTCAATATAGGAAGCAAAAGCCTTAAAATAAGTTGCAATAGCTTGAGAGTCTAAACCATAAGCATTACTAATATTATGAAAGTCATCAGTTCCCATAAAAGATTCAATGCATTCATAATCATAATTTATACCTGACTTTCTACCTTTATCATTCTCCCATGCTTCAGCATTATCTTGAATACGGTCTAGAATATCCCATTTAGCTTCTTCTTCCATGCGTGTAAATGATCTAGCGCAAGAAGCATCCAATAGATCTTTATCATGAAGAGAAAGTCTTGCAAAAAGTTATTGATAATAATATTGTGAGGGAGATCATGAATAGGACATTTGAGCATTAGTAACTTCAATCTCCCCCAAGCTTGAGCTGTACTCTCTCCATCAAGAGGCCAAAAGTTGTATATTTGATTCCGATCTTTATGAATCTCACTAGGAGGATAAAATTTTGAATAAAAGAGAGGTATTACTTCCTCCCATTCAAGAGCTTGACCATTCTTCAGCATCTTATATCATTCCTCAGCTCTTCCTTTCAGTGATAATGAGAATAACTTCTTCTTGACTTGATCCGTTGTAACACCTGCACACTTAAACAACCCGCATAATTCGTGTATAAAGAGCAAATGATCATCGGGATGGACAATTCCATCTCCAAAATAGTAGTTATCCATAACACGATCAATAATTCTTGTAGGTATTTTAGAAGTATCATTCTCAGTAGGTGATGGTTCATCTACTACCTTAGTAGTGGTAGTAGCATTACGAAATAAGAAACTCAGTGAATTATCCATATTAAAATAAAGCAACTAACAGAAGTAAACAATACTCACAGTAGAAGTTTCCCTTACCAGTTCCACTCTCCAATAGCGCTTCACTCCCGGCAACGGCGCCAGAAAATAGTCTTGATGACCCACAAGTATAGGGGGTGTATCGCAGTATTTTTGATAAGTAAGAGTGTCGAACCCAACGAGGAGCAGAAGGTGTTGGCGAGTGGCTTGGAGCAGAAATTCTCTATAAATACTTAGCAAACAAATTTTTAGGGTTTTTTGATAATGTAGGTAAATAAAGTACGAGTAAATAAAAGACAATAATAATAAATGCAGCAAGTGGCCCAATCCTTTCTTTAGCAAAGGACAAGCTGGTTGTATTACTCAAGATGACCAAACGTTCTCGAGCACACACGAGAATATTGTCAAGTGCTTTCGCTTCATATAGTTGATTAATCTTCTTTAGTTTGCTAAGTGTTGTGTGGGTGAACATGTGCTAATGTACCGACCTTCCTAGGACTAATACATACTTGTGATTATACCCCTTGCAAGCATCCGCAAGTACAAGAAAGTAATTAAGGTAGAAACCTAACCATAGCTTTAAACTCTAAGACCCTGACATCCCTTGTGCAAAGGTTTCCTAACGGGGGTTCAGGTTTCTGTCACTCCGGCAACCCCTATGATTAGTAGCCAAATACACAATGCATTCCCCTAGGCCCATATAGGTGAAGTTTCATGTAGTCAATGTTCACATGACACCACTAGAAGAATAACACCACAACTTAAATATCAAACTATTGCATCTTTCTCAACACAATTCCACTACTAACAACATGACTTATCCCATGTCCTCAAGAACTAAACAAACTACTCACAAGACATCATATGGATCAAGATCAGAGATGAAATAATGATATGTAACAATCTGAACATAAACAATAATTCAATGGTTCACTCAATAGCATCAACTACAAGGAGTAATCAACACCGGGAAAGTTTCCCCTAAGAACTATGCAAGATTCAACACAATTGTTACAGCGGTATGAAGTGGTGATGATGGTGCTGGTGGAGATGATGATGATGATCCTGATGAAGTCCAGCTTGATGGTGGTGTTGATGGCGACGATCTCCCCTCTTCGGGTAGGATTTCCCCAGGCAAAATTTTGTCTATTGGAGATATCTTTCTCTCTCTGTAGTTTTCCGCCCCGCAGAGGTGGCGGAATCTTTCTATGGTCGCTTTCCAGGTATTAGGGTTCTTTGGGGATAATATACACCAGAGGGGAGACCCTGGAGTGGGCCAGGGTGGCCACACCACCTACTGGCGTGGCCTAGGGCTGCCCGCGCCAGGGGGTCCCCGTGTGGCCCATCTCCACTTCCCCTTCTAGCAATCTTCGTCTTCTGGAAAAATAGAATTTTCCATGTATTTTCCTGGATTTTCTAATCTTCGCGAATTTCCCCTCCAAACAACCCCTTTTCCATTAGAATCCTGACTGCAGTGGTCCATGCTCTAAAAGTCATCACCCATGCAAAAACAGATGAAATAACATAAGTATCATCTTTTAATATGAAACATATCAATGAATAACAGTAAATTATGATATAGAATAGTGATTCAAAATGGACGTATCAGCAGGCAGGGTTGTAGTGCCCCCTCGGGGTGCTCCCCGTGCTGCCACCTCACTGCCGCCGACCTCCTCTCTGCTTTCGCTTTTGTAACCTTACGAGGACCTCGAGTAAGTGCCCTATTCTCTTCTCTGTGCTCTACCTTGCCTCTATCCTATGCCATGTGGTCACTTTAGATGGATTTCCCCATTTAGGGTTCATACCTAAATTCCTAGGGTTCATTCCCCCTACAGTGGTGATTTAACATAACTCTAGGGTTAATCTTGCCTATGTTAATCCTTTATTGTTGATCTACTATTAGTGTAGTGTCAATCTCAGTTGAGCATGTTTGTTACTCCGTTCTCTATTATAAAACTCTCTGTATAAGCATGCTTAGCTTAATGTGGATGCCCAAGTTGTTGTGGTTATGGATTTACTCCTATGGAGTTGAGTTGAGATGCTCTCTGTACTTATGCTTGGTTAATTGTTTACTTGTGAAGCACTGATGTGTTTAGTCTAAGGATTTAATCCTATTACTGTGTAAATTTAAAGTTACTAGTGCTAGTCTCTGCTATGTTATTAATAATGAGATGATTTATAAAGATATGATTCCTATATGCTTGTAGGAAAGTGATTAAACTTAGTGGTTTCTGTACAGTGTGGCCCAGTGATAGACAATGTTGGTCCTTACTGTCCTTTCTAAAATAAAGTGTCTATTTATGATTCCTAAATCATTTAGGAAGATGATTATCTTTGTTGAAGAGGATCTGCTTGAGCTTGTACTCAAGCAGATATGAACCTGCTAGGTACAGAGGTGCTACCCTTCTGGGAATGTGCCCTGTACTAGCAGCTATGATGTGTATGTTTCTAGATAAAAATGGATCATATGGTCATTGATGATGGTCTAAGACCCTTCCTGTGCAAGAACACATGCCTTATTTGGCTGTTTATTATCTGATGTCCAATATGTCCACTTATCATGTGCTTGCAAGAAAATGAATGTCTAAGATGGAAATGATTAGATCTAAATGTTGGGATATACCCTGGTAGCCTTGTATTGATGTTGCCTTTTACTTCTGGCTTGTGGTAGCCCTAGATTTGTTTTTGCTTCCTCTTGGCCTTGTCTTGCTCCTCCTGGTGTTGTTGCTCCTATTTGTCCTTGTTGTCCCCCTAGTACACCCCCTCCTCAAGTCACCATCTTTGCTGGTGATCTCCTGGGTTTTCTATGGTGGAAAGTGCCATCAACTCGTGGTATGGTTGCAAGATCTGGTGCTGTTCTTGGATGTGCTGGTGACAAACTATGGTTGGGATCTTCTGTGAAGTGAATAGCAAAGCTTGCTTTTCTCTATGCTGCTATGATTTAAACTGCCCCTTTGCTCTTTGCCGCTGACACCTCAATGCATGCATTTAGGTGTGTGAGTTGCTTCACTATTTGCTTTGGCTCTGGATGAGATCAAGTAATCTGACTTTTACTTTCTACCCTTTTACTGGTTACTATACTAGTGAAACTTACCACTTTTCTACTTGGCTTCTATTGTGGCATTGGAGCTATTTGCTTAAAAAGACAGATACTACACATTGGTGAAACTTGCCCCTTTTAATTACTCTATGATGTAATATGAATAGTGCAATTCACTGTTCACCGCTGAGAGTAAAACTAATCAACTAACATTTTATTTCTTTTTGAGTGGTTTACCTTATTTTGCAGGAACAAGGTCTGGATGCTCAAGATGTAGTATAGGAATAGATAGGTAGTATAGATTCTTATTGTAATCTCCTTCTATTCTTCTTGTAAAGAATCTTGTAACAATATTTTTATGATTTAATAAAGATTCATTTTATTGGACTCTATTCCTTGTAATATTCTGTCTTGGTGTAAATATCTCCATTTGTAATCTTATTATGGAATAAAGAAAAGAAATAAGAATTCATTTCTTATTTGAAGTTTCTTGTCTTAAATTCATATTGTTGTTTAATATATAATCAAACAATGTTAATAAATTCTTTTGGAAATCCACTTTATGTTTCTAACTTCTAATTTTCAAATATTCTTCAAATGGTTTAAATTTCAAATTTGAATTCAAAATATTTCCCCCCAATACACAATAATGGCTAAAGGTCATGTCAAAATTTATAGCAATTGCTTCAGAGAGCTATTCCTACCTCTAGATAGTGAAAGAAACTCTGATCTCTTTAGGTTTTTATTTGGCGAAAAATTTACCTAGATTTTACAGATGAATGCATGCACATGCACAAGTTCCTATTTCTACCCTTCGTTGGTTCCTAAATGCTGGGATGTTACAAACTCCCCCCTTAAATTAAACTTCGTCCCGAAGTTTGCTGTTGTGTACCTAAATAGTTCTGGATATGTTGCTTTTAAGTCATCCTCTTTCTTCCATGTGGCCTCTCGCTCTGGGTGATGTTCCCATTGCACCTTGCAGTATTTGATTGCCCTATTTCTCAACCTTTTCCAGTTCTCTTCCAGAATTTTACAGTAATCTTCCTCTTTCTCCCATGTGGCCTCTCGCTCCGGGTGATGTTCCCATTGCACCTTGTAGTATTTGATTACCCTATTTCTCAACCTTTTCTAGTTCTCTTCCAGAATTTTATAGGGTTTCTCAACATAAGTCTAATCTTCTTGTAGCTCAATTTCTTGATGTGTAATTGCATCATCAGGAACTTTAAGACATTTCCGTAATTGTGACACATGGAAGACATTATGAACTTGAGCCAATATTTTTGGTAACTCAAGAGCATAAGCTATTGTCCTATTCTGACTCAGTATCTTGAATGGTCCGATATATATTGGACTTAGTTTTCCTTTGACTCCAAACCTCTTAACTCCCTTCATTGGACTTACTTTGAGATATACCATATCCCCCACTTCTGGATGCCACGATCTTCGACTTTGATCGGCATAACTATTCTGGCGACTTTGAGCTAGCTTCAATCGATCTCTAATAATATCGATGATATCTTGCTTCTTCTTGATATAATCTGGTGCAAATTCCTTGCTACTACTAGGTTCATACCCACATATTGGTGATATACATCTTCTACCATAAAGTACTTGATATTGTGCTGCTTTCAGACTACTTTGATAGCTATTGTTGTAAGAAAATTCTCCCAACGGTAGATGATCTTCCCACGAACCTCCAAAATCTAATGCACAAGATCTAAGCATGTCCTCCAAGATTTGATTGGTTCTTTCTGTTTGGCCTCTAGTTTCGGGATGATAGGCTGTGCTGAAATCCAACTTTGAGCCAAGTGCTTCATGTAATTGTTTCCAAAATGCTGAAGTAAACACAAATCCTCTATCTGATACAATCTTCTTGGGTACTCTGTGTTTACTTACTATCTCCTTGACATAGATTTCTACTAACTTTTCGGCATTATCTTTTTGATTTACCGGGATAAAATATGCACTTTTCGTGAATCTATCCACAATCACCCATATCATATCCTCCCGCTTCGGTGTCATGGGTAATCCTGTGATAAAATCCATACCAATTTCTTCCCATTTCCATTCCAGAATTTCTAACGGTTATAATGGTCTGGATGGATACTTTGGCAAGTATGGCATTCAGATACATACTTTGCAATATCTCTTTTCATGTTATTCCACCAGAATAATTCCTTAAGATCCATGTACATCTTCATACTCCCTGGATGGATTGAATACGGTGTTTCATGTGCTTCTCGGAGTATCGCCTCTTTGATTTCCGGTACATCTGGTACACAAAGACGGTTTTGGAACCATAAAGATCCATAATCTCCTAGGTGAAAAACCGTTTTTTGTCCTTTGGAAATTCTTCTGATTTCTTCAGCAATAAATGGATCATCAAGTTGATGTCGATAGATCTCATGACGAAGATCACTGCTTTGCTCTTCTATAACCCTCATGGTAGCTAAGCCTACACGAACTTATGTCCTTAGGAATTGTATCTCTAACCTTTCCAAATCCATTTGCAACTATTTTGGTAGTTCTCTATTGATGGGTTGAGTATCCGTACTCTTCTGACTTAAAGCATCTGCTACTACATTGGCCTTTCCTGGAGTATAGTTAATTATAAGATCATAATCCTTGATCAACTCCAGCCATCTTTTCTGCCTCATATTCAGCTCCTTCTGAGTAAAGAAATATTTAAGACTTTTATGATATGTGTATAGTTCACACCTTGCTCCATAGAGAAAATGTATCCATCCTTTTAAAGCAAAGACCACTGCTGCTAACTCCAAATCATGTGTTGGGTAGTTGACTTCTTGAGGTTTGAGTTGTCTAGACCCATAAGCAATTACCTTGCGATTTTGCATTAGCACACATCCGAGTCCTTCTTTGGATGTGTCACAATATACTGTGTAATCTTTTCTGGTTTCCGGTATATCTAGGATTGGTGCGGTTGTTAATCTGGTTTTCAATTCCTGAAAACTTGCTTCGCACTTCTCATCCCATATGAATGGTGCATTCTTTCTTAGAAATTTGGTCATTGGTCCAGCTATCTTGGAAAAACCTTCAATGAATATTCGATAATAGCCTGCCATGCCTAAGAAACCTCAAATTTGTTTCACATTAGTTGGTGCATTCCATTCCAATATTGATTGAACTTTGGACGGATTTACCGCAATTCCATCCTTACTGATTACATGACCAAGAAATTCCACCTTGTCTAACCAGAATTCACACTTACTGAATTTAGCATACAGCTTATGGTCTCTCAAGATTTGCAACGCTATCCTCAAATGATCTGCATGCTCTTCTTTATCCTTAGAGTATATTAAAATATCATCAATGAACACTATGACGAACTTATCCAGATAAGGCATGAAGATTTTGTTCATCAGGTTCATGAATATTGCTGGTGCATTGGTCAATCCAAAAGGTACGACGAGGTACTCATGATGTACATACCTTGACACAAATGCTGTTTTTGGAACATCTTCAGGTTTTATTTTTATCTGATGGTATCCTGATCTTAGATCAATCTTGGAAAATACTCCAGCTCCTTTGACTTGATCAAATAGATCTTGAATTCTTGGCAATGGATATTTGTTCTTGATGGTAACATTGTTGAGATTTCTGTAATCACCACACATTCTTCGTCCTCCATCTCTTTTATCCACAAAAACTACCAGAGTTCTCCATGGGGATACACTTTCCTAAATAAATCCTTTTCTGGCTAACTCGTCAATTTGCTCCTTAAGCTCTTTTAATTATTTTGGTCCCATCTTGAATGGTGCTTGGGCTATTGGTGTTGTACTAGGTATCAGGTCAATAGTGAATTATATTTCTCAATCAGGTGGCATTCCTGGTAATTCTGCTGGGAAAACATCTTGAAATTCCTTCACTACAGGAATATCTTCCAATTTGACCTCCTTCATTGAGTTCAATTGCAGATCTACCATGATATGACTATGTTTATATGCCTAATAGACTATTCTTCCTCCTCTTGGAGACTTGATTGAAACGGTTTTATCCTCACAATTGATCTGAGCCCCATACTCAGTCATCCAATCCATTCCCAACACTACTGCTATTCCCCTTAATGGAATCACATAAAGATCCGCATAATAGGTTTGACCACAGATGGAGATAACTTGATTTAATTTTATGTTTCAAACTACCACGATCCCTCCGGTCATGGGATTTTCTAATGGTGCCCTTCTATCTCGAACTTATCACAAAATTGTTCAGATATGAATGAAGTAGTTTCACCCGTATCAAATACAACTTTTCTAGGGTTTGTGAGAATGTTGAGCGTACCTATCACCGCTTGATCCGAGTTATCCACCTCCTCCAAGGTTGCGCAATTCAGCTTTCCAGTAGGTCTACCTCTCTTACCATTATCGCTCTTGCCATAGCTTCCACCTCTATTAGGCTGTCCACCTCCGCCTCTTGCTTGACCACTGCCTGATGTAGGCCAACCACCTAGTGATTTCTTGGGACAATCAGGCTTCATGTGCCCCTTCTGACCACACCCATAGCATATGATTACTGGCTTTCGACATTCACTTTGAAAATGCCCGGGTAACCCACAATTGTGACAGATAACATTCCTTCCGATTGGATTTGCACCTCGATTGGGGTTGTTGTTATTGAAGGGTCGATTCCTTGGTTTGAACTCCAACTTGTGTTTAGGCTTACTTGCTTGAATCCTCTTGGTTTCCTTCTTTGCTCTCTTCCTTCGATCCTCTTGGACATTCTTGTAATCATCCTCAAATGTGATGGCTGCATCAAGTAGTTGTTGAAAAGTCTGCTTATTAGCCAGCCTTAGCTGCATCTTCATAAATGGATTTAGACCACGCAGAAAATATTTCTTCCTCTTTTCCTCAGTGTTCACTTCATCCTCAACATAACGAGATAGTTGACTGAACTCCTGGATGTATTTCATGACACTGGTATATCCCTGCTGAAGCTCTTCAAACTCCCTACACTTCAGTTCAATAACACTTTCCGGAACATGATATTCACGGAATCTCTGCTTAAACTCCTCCCAGGTATACTCCCTACCTGGAGGTTGCATTGCCAACTGATTCTCCCACCATGATGTTGCAGGTCCGGTTAAAAGATGTGTGGCATACCTCAACTTTTCCTCATCATTGCACCCAACAGTCTTAAGTTTTCTCTCGGTATCTGCTAACCAATCCTCTGCATCCATTGGTTCAGGGGATGATGCAAAAGGTAAAGGCCCTGCATTTTGAACGTCAGAAAGACTCACACCATGCCCTTCAGGTTCCCTTTGATGTCCCACTCAATCCACTAAACCCTCCATAAATTTTGTTCTAGGACTCTTGCATCATTTGCATGTACTGCATAAAGTTCTGCTCCATCAACAACCTCATTGGTGGTGGTCGTAAATTTGCCTGCATTCTGGCGTCTTCATCTGTCTTTTCCTTAGTTTCACGCTCCATGCACTACTGTTCGGTCTCGTCCTCTACACCCGTTTCCATACCCCCTAGTCCTATAACATAAAGCGAACACTAATAATTACATCATGCATATGTGTTCTAAGCTCAACTTCAGGCACAGAACTAGTCACACAAGGGAAAACAAGATCCAGATAAGAACTAAATATGCATTACACATATTATACATTACAAACAACCTAGTTAGTACAACGTCATTACAAGCCCATACCATTTAGGTATTACAAACTCATGTGGATGTTATCCCGCTTATTTAGTTACATAAAGTGCTCAGACTCTAACTTCCGTATCATCATTGGGATCCTCCTTCTCAAGGTCACGCTCCCCAGAAGCTGCGACGTTCATCGTACATACCCGGAATACAACTGTGCTGACATGAAGTACGATGCACCGTCTGTGGAATGACTTGCCTCTTCGATGGACGATACTCAGTATCAAAAGTATCTGGACTTGACACATCATCCAGCTAAAGTCCGTCCATACCTTCCAACTCATCTGAGGTATCTTCAGAATCATCCTCATCACTGTCTTCTTCAATCTCCTCATGCATCTCGACTCCAGAATCATCAATAGAATATTCCGCTTCCGGTGCTCCCCAAGTACTCTGCTGGGTACGATAGTCCTCAGCTATAATTGGATAGTGCACGTTATCTAGAGTAGGATAATGTTCTGGTGACTCAAACACCATTTCTTCAGGATCTTCCTCATCGGACTCTACATCCTCTATGTGGACATCCCTTCCATCAACGGAATAAGACCTCACTCCCTTCCGACTAGTTTGCCCAGTATACCCAATAGAATCTTCCACAGGAATAGGATTCCCGACAGATCCATCCATTGACCCATACCTCCATCCTTTGGAGTTTCCAATAGGTAGTTCCGAGTCCTCGGTTTCCCAAGAATTCTGTGGTACTAGATGACTAGTGCCCTCATCAGGATATCTAGTGGGTTCTGGCATAGGTGAATAAGGATATGGTGTAAAATATGCTGGATCTATAGGTATATCCTTAAAAAATTGGGCTAACCCTACCCATTGCTCCATTCTCCAGTTGAGATGCTAACTTCTCCCTTTGTTCAGGATTATTCAAATCCTCTAACATATCAATCTGATCCTCTACAATAACCTGATGTGTCTTATACAAAGACCCAACTATCAGTCGATACTGATCCATAAACTTGGAAGCTAGTTTTGGATGCTTCTTTACTAAAGTAAGATGATTCGGAACTAGTTCAGTGTCTATACAGTCGTGAGGAATCACATAATATGTGCTTCCAGCTAACTCTTGTGACTTGTGCTCCCGAACATTGGATATCGCCTCCAGAATAGCAACATGGTATGCTACTAAATGACTTCTACCTTCCCCCATTGGTAAATCATGATATAAACCAAGCTTTTATGCTAGCTGGATACTAAAACGATATTTGGCTAACATTCGCCCATCATGGTATGTCAAGGTACTAACTGGAATATTAGTTGTGCAACCAAAAACCCTCAGAAGTTCTTGAAGTTGTTCAGTTAAAGCCCCCTGATAATCATCGAGAGTTTCTTCTTTCCTTGCCAAAGTCCGTTTTGGAAACTTTGGTGCCATTTTGACTGTATACAAAACATTCATAATTAGTAACCATTAATTATAATGATGCATCGTAATAAAGAATTATCGCACTAAAAATATAACGAAATATTCCCAATTGAATATTCATCATATAATCTAGAGAACTCTTTACTGTTGCCCCTAGACTCCTACATGTAGTTCCCTTAATTACTAGGTCTCCAACCTAAGGTGAAAGAAATTGCTCTGATAACAGCTGCGGTGACCCAGCATACCACTGCATGTGTAGTACACTATCGTCATTGACATGACATCCACAGAACACCGTTCCGTAAATATCACATCCCTCAGAGTGGTACAACAGAAACATTATGGGTCCAAATTATAAACATACACACTTAAATATTATTATAATACCATAAGTTCAAGACTTAAAGAGATTCAAACTTACAAACCAAATAACTTATTTCATAAGTTCAACGAAAGAATGAAAAACACAACGATAATAAAGACGTGAGCTCAACAGCTTATTCTTTAGGGTTCGTGCTGCTCAGCTCAACCTAGATAACAATGTTACGGCCTGACAACTACTCTGACTCATTGTCTTCAGCTCCATAGTGTATCACGTAGTCCAGCCCTTCGATTCCACCAGACAGGTCCGACTCTTCATAGTAGACGTTGTTCTGGACCTCCGTAGCATACACCTGGTCATTCTTCTGGCCCTCAAAGTCTAGCAACGGGTTCAAAGGAAAGGGTGAGTAACAGCGTTACCCAGCAAGTTCACTATATGCAAGATAGGAAGTTTGATGCTCTAACTACCACCTCAGACTATAAGTCCTTGGTACTACGCAGTTTTGGTAAACATTTCTTCAAAGATTATTTTATTATCAAAAACTATGCCCATCAGCCTTCACATGTTGACCAGAACTACATGGAGTTCCTTTCATGCCGTGTTCGTAGCTCCTTCCTAGAACAGGGAGTAACATGTCACAATTCTTACACTCTACAGAGGTGCGTTGCTTTACCCATAATAGATCAACTCCTTGTTGCACAACCAGGCGTACTTTCCCATCCACAATTCCTTGATGTGGGGCCCAGTAGGTGATCCAAGCCAATCAATGCCCCTCTCCGTGACCTCGCATGAAGACACGACCTCGCCAAGCAGATATACCTCTATTAACCCCCATATAGGTAGATATAACCCTGGCAACCCCTTGGAGACTCCAGTGAGCAGATCATGTCCCTGACAACCCCCATATAGGCAGATATACCTCTGACAGCCCCCCACAGAAAGTCTAGACACCAATATCGCGGGGAGCTAAGAGTCCCACTCATCTGCTGAGTCCCCGCAAGGAAGCTACAGCTTCATGATAAGGTCATCTGTCCATGCGGAAGGAAGAAGATCCAGCTGACTTCTCCATCCCATTCCAGATCTTATGGTTAACGCGTAATATACGATGCTAGAATCACTGATGTCATGGTTTATTAAGTCCTAGTTGTGCGGCAACTAGAATCCTAGATTCCATTGCCATTCTTAGTATTTATCATCACTTAGGATGATAATAGCATTTCATTTGTTTGGGAAAATACTTATTTTTTGTCTCTTTTAGAACATAGGTGATAACACACAATTTTCAAATACTTTCATAAAGACTCTTCAAAGGACATGAGCAAGTGATGAACTTGCCTTGTGACTGCAAGGTAGTGAAGTCGGATACTTCCACCAGACCTTGAGCTCCGGTTTCTACAGAAAACCATTATTGCCCGGTAAGGACAATATTTAAAGAAGCAATATGCAATGCATAGTAATGTCATGCAATGATTTATTATTTTCCTTCTTTGCATGTTTTACCCGCCTTATAAAGGTTTTATGTTTCTTTTAATTAATAAAAGAAAAGTATAATTCAAGAAATCATTAAATTCATATTATTTTGATATTTGGCATTATTATAATAACTAATATTATTCCTAGAGTTTAAATGAATTTATTTAATTTTTTACTCTTTTAAATGTTAAACTAAAAATTCCTTTAAGGAAATAAGACTTTATTTTTTATCACACTTGATTTACATTTAAAAAATTCAAACTAGTATTTTTCTATAATAGTACTTCCTTTTAATATCTTAAAAAATGAATTTTATTCAATTTTAAGTGTTTTGTATATTTTTATAAAATTCTAAAAGGAACATATACAATTTTAATAATAGACCTATATTTAATTACTTAAAATTACTATCTATTATTTTTATTGGATAGAGGATATTTTTGTGATTTCATAAATATATTATTTGTATTTTTAGGATTTTTTCTAGAGCCTAATTTATCTCAGGGATATATTTGTAATTAGGTATTTTACATAAGTCCTTCTTTTAAAACACGGGCCTGGCCCACTATGCTAGCCCGGTCCGACCCGACCCGCTTGGGCTGGGCAAAAGCCCCTAGGTCGTACTGGGCTGCTCACACCCGGCCCGGTTGTTGGGTCCGCAGCATAGAAAACAAAAAATTTCCTACGTTGAGAACTACACGCCAAGATCTATCTACTAGGTACAAAGCAACGGGTGGACATACATCCAACGAGAACTTATCCTCGAAGATAACGAGTTTTGTTAACGAGTAGGAACTCGTGGTTGATGTAGTCGTATACTTGCCGATCTCAAGATCGGGTGCAAGTCCGAGCGCCGCAACTCAGCAGTGCATCCATACTCGCACACACGTTCAAGCCACCGGACAACCTCCACCTCCTCGCTCTAGCGATCCAGCGGAAGCAGCAACTCCTTCCAGACGAAATGCCACCGGGAACATGTATCTCGCTAATCCGAGACCATGGGGGAATAATTCTAGAGGAGGAGAGAGATCCTTCACAAGGAGGTGTGAGGAAGAAGGAGGAAGAGGGTGGCCTTTTATAGGAGGAGGAGGTACCCCCTCTCTCCATGGGCGGCGCATGGGGGTGACCCCTCACCTCCCCCATTCATGTGGTGGTAACCCCTCCACATTAAAATGCCTCTTCACATTCCCTTTAAAGTCCCTACTTTAAATGCATTAAAATTCTCCAATTTTAATGCTCTCTCATTTAATAAAACTCTTTTATTAAATTTATTCAGAATTTTGTTAATTACTTTAATTAACAAACATTCACATATAGCCCCTTGCAATATTTCAATATCACATGCAGAACCACTTTCTGCAATTTCACCCGAAACAATTTCCGATTTCTATCGAAACAATTCCTACGCTTTGCAATTCTTTCATCTGAAACATATGTGCTCCAAAATGGTGTCCGGTAACTCTTAAGTGTGTCACCCTACGGTTCGCGAATAATACAGACATGATTGAGACTCCTCTCAGATCAATAGTCAGAAGCGGGACCTGGAGATCCATACTGACTCCTGCATATTCAACGATGACTTTTGTGATCGTGAGAACCTTTAGCGCTTGTAACTAAATCCCTTTGTCTCTTGATATAATACATGTCTGAGATTCGATCATCGGTATCCAAATACCTAGTTTAATCTCGTTACCGACATGCACTCTTTTCTCGTTCTCGTGATATAACATTCTAGTGATCACATCACTTGCTTGCAAGCTATCTCAATGTGATATCACCGAGAGGGCCTAGAGTATATCTATCCGTCATCAGGATTGAAAAATTCCACTCTTGATCCATGAGCCTCAACATAACACATTCCTAGTACTGAACCCATCTTTATAGTCATCCTATTACGGTGTGACGTTTGATGTTATCAAGATACTCTTCAGGTGTTAGCAATTAACATGATCTCATGATCTAAGGATAAAGATTACTTCGTATGATGTTATAGCAATATAAACATAATGACTTGATCGTAATGCTATACTTCGGATGAATGTTCATCACATCATTCCACCAATGGTGTGACCTTGTTATTAACAACATCCAATGTCCATGATCAGGAAACCTTGATCATCTTGTTAATCAACAAGCTAGTATATAAGAGAGGCATAACTAGGAACCCTTTTTGTTTATTAAACACACATGTATTGATGTTTCCGATCAATACAATTCTAGCATGCAAAATAAACATCTATCATATATAAGGAATACATAATAACAACTTTATTATTTCCTCTCAGGGCATATTTCCTTCAGTCTCCCACTTGCACTAGAGACAATAATCTAGTTCACATAGTGATAAATCTAACACCCATGGAGTTCTGGTGTTGATCATGTTTTTCCCTAGGGAGAGCTTTAGTCAACGGATCTGCTACATTTAGGTCCATGTGTACTTTACAAATCTTTATATCTCCATCCTTGACATGCTCGCGGATGGAGTGAAACCGGCGCTTAATATGCTTGGAATTCTTGTGAGACCTCGGTTCCTTTGCGTTGTCTATGGCTCCACTGTTGTCACAATAGATCACTATCGGGTCCAACACACTAGGAACCACACCTAGTTCCGTAATGAACTCTTTCATCCAAACCGCTTCCTGTGCTGCTTCTGAAGCAGCAACATATTCCACCTCCGTCGTTGATCCAACCACCATAGATTGTTTGGAACTCCTCCAACTAACTGCTGCTCCATTCAAGAGAAATATGTATCTGGATTGAGACTTAGAGTCATCCAGATCGGTGTCAAAGCTAGCATCAACATAACACTTAGCGACTAGCTCTTCTTCACCTCCGTATATAAGAAACATATCCCTAGTTCTTCTCAAGTACTTGAGGATGTTCTTGACCGCTCTCTAGTGTTCCGAAGCTGGATCAGATTGGTACCTACTAGTCAAACTAATAGCATGTGCCACATCCAGTCTTGTACATAGCATGGCATACATTATAGAGCCTATGGCCGAGGCATAGGGGATCTTATCCATCATCTCTCTTTCTTCCGCTGTAGCCGGACTTTGAGTCTTACTCAATGTCTTGCCTTGCAACATAGGTAAGAACCCCTTCTTACTTTTGTCCATATTAAACTTCTTTAATATCTTATCAAGGTATGTACTCCGTGATAGCCTAATTAGGCGTCTTGATCTATCTCTATAGATTTTAATGCCTAATATATATGACACTTCACCAAGGTCTTTCATCGAAAATTTGCTGTTTAGATAACTTTTAACACTGTTTAAAAGATCTATATCATTTCCAATCAATAATATGTCATCCACATACAATATCAGAAATGCCACATTGCTCCCACTCACTTTCTTGTAAATACAAGCCTCTCCATAAGTTTGGACAAATCCAAACTCTTTGATCACCTCATCAAAGCAGAGATTCCAACTCCGGGATGCTTGCTTCAGTTCATAGATGGATCGCTGAAGTTTGCATACCTTATTAGCATCCTTAGGATCGACAAAACCCTTAGGTTGTATCATATACAACTCTTCTTTAATATTACCATTGAGGAACGCAGTTTTGACATCCATCTGCCATATTTCATAATCGAAATATGCAGCAATTGCTAACATAATCCTAACTGACTTAAGCATCGCTACGGGAGAGAATGTCTCATCGTAGTCAACTCCTTGAATTTGTCGAAACCCCTTTGCGACAAGTCGAGCCTTATAGATGGTCACATTACCATCAGCATCAGTTTTTCTTTTGAAAATCCATTTATTCTCAACGGCCTTTCGATCATGAGGTAAGTCCACCAAGGTCCAAACTTGGTTCTCGTACATGGATTCCATCTCGGATTTCATGGCTTCTAGCCATTTGTTGGAATCTGGGCTCATCATCGCTTCTTCATACGTCTTAGGGTCATCCATTTCATCAACCATGAAATTCACAACAGGATTGCCGTACAGTTCAGGAGCTGCACGTGTCCTGCTTGACCTGCGAGGTTCGGTAGTGTCCTCTTTCGGAGTTTCATGATCAATATCATTAGCTCTCTCTTCATTAGGTGAAGTTAACTCCGAAACAACTTTCGGTGCTGCGCTACTCGCCATTTCATGAAGAGAAGTTTCAATAACCTCTTCGAGTTCTACCTTCTGACTACTCACACCTTTTGCGAGAAACTCCTTCTCAAGAAAGGATCCATTCTTGGCAACAAAAACCTTGCCCTCGGATCTGTGATAGAAGGTATACCCAATCGTTTCCTTAGGGTATCCTATGAAGACGCATTTTTCTGCTTTGGGTTCGTGTTTATCCGGCTGAAGTTTCTTCACATAAACATTGCATCCCCAAACTTTAAGAAATGACAACTTAGGTTTGTTTCCAAACCATAATTCATACGGTGTTGTTTCAACGGATTTAGATGGTGCCCGATTTAAAGCGAATGCAGCTGTTTCCAGTGCATAACCCCAAAATGACAGTGGCAAGTCAGTCAGAGACATCATAGATCGAACCATATCCAATAAGGTACGATTAAGACGTTCCGACACACCATTACGTTGTGGTGTTCCGGAAGGCATGAGTTGTGAAACTATTCCACACTCTTTCATGTGTGTGCTAAACTCGTAACTTAGATACTCTCCTCCATGGTCGGACCATAGAAATTTGATATTTCTATTACCATGATTTTCCACTTCATTTTGAAATTCCTTGAACTTTTCAAAGGTTTCAGACTTGTGTTTCATCAAATAGATATACCCGTATCTACTCAAATCATCCGTGAAAGTAACAAAATAACGATATCCACCTCGCGCCGACACACTCATTGGTCCACACACATCAGTATGTATAATTTCCAATAGATCTGTCGCCCGTTCCATTGAACCGGAAAACGACATTCTAGTCATCTTGCCCATAAGGCATGGCTCACATGTATCAAATGATTCAAAATCAAGTGATTCCAAAAGTCCATCAGAATGGAGTTTCTTCATGCGTTTAACACCAATATGACCTAGATGGCAGTGCCACATATATGCAGATATATCATTATCAAGTTTAATTTTTTTTAGCATTAACATTATGAATATGCGTAATATTACTATGGAGATCCATCAGAAATAAACCATTCAACATAGGTGCATGACCATAGAAGATATCATTCTTATAAATCGAACAACCATTGTTTTCAGATTTAAAGGAATGACCACTTTGCATCAAACACGGATCCGGATACAATGTTCATGCTCAGTGCAGACACCAAATAACAATTATTTAGGTTTATAACTAATCCCGATGGCATATGGACAGGTAGCGTCCCGACGGCGATCACATCAACTTTTGATCCATTGTCGACCCGCATCCTGACCTCATCCCTTGCTAGTTGTCGCTTGTTCTGCAGCCCCTAAACCGAGTTACATATATTAGCAACCGATCCCGTATCAAATACCCTGGTGCTACTGCGAGTACTAGTTAAGTACACATCAATAACATGTATATCACATATACCTTTGTTTGCCTTGCCGGACTTCTTGTCCACCAAATACTTGGGGCAGTTGCGCTTCCAATGGCCAGTCCCCTTGCAATAGTAGCAGTCAGTATCGGACTTAGGGCCAGCTCGGGGTTTCTTTTCAGGCGCGGCAACAGATTTTCCACCCTTCTTTCTCTTGTGCTTGCCTTTCTTGTCCTTCTTGAAACTGGTGGTCCTATTGATCATCAACACTTGATGTTCTTTCCTAATCTCCACTTCTGCAGTCTTAAGCATTGACAGAAGCTCGGGAAGAGTCTTCTTCATGCCCTGCATATTATAGTTCATCACGAAGCTCTTGTAGCTAGGTGACAGAGATTGGAGAACATGATGTATTCCCAAGTGAATGGGAATCATTATTCCCAAGGACACAAGCTTATCGGCGTACCCAGACATTTTGAGTACATGCTCACTAACGGAGCTGTTCTCCTCCATCATGCAGCTAAAGAACTTTTCAGTAGCATTATAACTCTCTATGGCAGCATGGGTATCGAAAATCATTTTCAATTCTCCCATGGTATCAAAGGCATTGCCATTTTTGAAACGCTTTCGAAGTTCTGGCTCTAGCCCATACAGTATGCCGCAATGAACTAAGTTGTGGTCCTCCTGACGAGTCACATAGACATTCTTTTCCTTTTCAGGGGCATCAGGAGCTGGTGAGGGGCCTAGCGGTGCATCTAGCACATATTGCTTTTGTGTAGCAGTGAGGAGAATCCTCAAATTCATAGCCCAATTGGTGAAGTTGCTACCATTCACAGCAAGTTTCTCTTTCTCCATGAACACATTGAAATTAAAAGCAGGTGGTGCCATCTACAACAGAATTTGTAAAGTTTATTTAGACTAAGTTTATGATAGATTGAGTTCAACTAATCCAAATTACTAATGAACTCCCACTCAAAAACGACATCCCTCGTGTCCTTTTGGTGATTACATGAACCAAATCCACTACACCAAGTCCGATCATCACGTGAGTTGATGTAGCTTCAAAGGCGAGCATCTATATGGGCATCATATCAACTATATGACTCATGCTTAACTTTTCGGTCCGTGTTCCGAGGCCATGTCTGTACATGCTAGGCTCGCCAAGTAAGAACCTTAGTATTCGCGTGTGTAAAACTGTCTTACACCCGTTCCTATGAAAGCGTAGATTCGAGTACACCTGATCATCACGTGATGTCTCGAAACACGATCCATAGAACAATACATACTTAAGGAAGAACACATTTTTATCTTGATATCTAAATGAGGGATCATCTTACAATGCTACAGAAAGCGCCAAACTAGCAGTATAAGATGCTAACATCTAATGTGTAAAGTGAGATGATATGTTCCATGCATTTGATCTCTATCACTTGCATCGTGGTATGATCTCTATCATTCCTTTGTGTGTAAGGCCAAGGTCTATGGAACTTACACATTGAGTGTGTTGTAAGAGTATCTATCATACATCTACTTACAACAATACCATATCAATACACTAGCCCAGCAACGATCTAAACTAGACGCCTCTAATTTATCAATTGCAAGTTTTACGTGGCTTAGGGCTTTCGGAGATAGAACCATTCTCACCTACGAACATGAACCACAACGAGGATAACTAAGTTATTAGCAACTCGTTGTAAATCAGATATTGACTATAGTAGGAGAGACAGACACCCGCCAGCCACTTATGCAAAACAAGTTACATGTCAGTCGTGGAACCGGTCTCATGTACGATGACATGTAAGGTTGGTCCGGGCCGCTTCATCCCACTATGCCACCAATATCCAAAATACATAGAAGATGCAATAACATGATCATCATCGCCCACATATAAACATATGTGTACTACCCGTGCAAAGCACCTACGCATAGATCAGGCTTTGATACCACTGTTGGGTCCGCAGCATAGAAAACAAAAAATTCCTACAATGAGAACTACACACCAAGATCTATCTACTAGGTACAAAACAACCGGTGGACATACATCCAACGAGAACTTACCCTCGAAGACAACGAGTTTTGTTAACGAGTAGGAACTCGTGGTTGATGTAGTCGTACACTTGCCAATCTCAAGATCGAGTGGAAGTCCGAGCGCCGCAACTCAGTAGTGCATCCGTACTCGCACACACGTTCAAGCCACCGGACAACCTCCACCTCCTCACTCCAGTGATCCAGCGGAAGCAGCAACTCCTTCCAGACGAAATGCCACCGGGAACATGTATCTCGCTAATCCGAGACCATGGGGGAATAATTCTAGAGGGGGAGAGAGATCCTTCACAAGGAGGTGTGAGGAAGAAGGAGGAAGAGGGTGGCCTTTTATAGGAGGAGGGGGGTACCCCCTCTCTCCATGGCCGGCGCATGGGGGGTGACCCCTCACCTTCCCCATTCATGTGGTGGTAACCCCTCCACATTAAAATGCCTCTTCACATTCCCCTTTAAAGTCCCTACTTTAAATGCATTAAAATTCTCCAAGTTTAATGCTCTCTCATTTAATAAAACTCTTTTATTAAATTTATTCAGAATTTTTTTAATTACTTTAATTAACAAACATTCACATATAGCCCCTTGCAATATTTCAATATCACATGCAGAACCACTTTCTGCAATTTCACCCGAAACAATTTCCGGTTTCTATCGAAACAATTCCTGCGCTTTGCAATTCTTTCGTCTGAAACATATGTGCTCCAAAATGGTGTCTGGTAACTCTTAAGTGTGTCACCCTACGGTTCGCGAATAATGCAGACATGATTGAGACTCCTCTCAGATCAATAGTCAGAAGCGGGACCTGGAGATCCATACTGACTCCTGCATATTCAATGATGACTTTTGTGATCGTGAGAACCTTTAACACTTGTAACTAAATCCCTTTGTCTCTTGATATAATACATGTCCGAGATTCGATCATCGGTATCCAAATACCTAGTTTGATCTCGTTACCGACATGCACTCTTTTCTCATTCCCGTGATATAACATTCTAGTGATCACATCACTTGCTTGCAAGCTATCTCAATATGATATCACCGAGAGGGCCCAGAGTATATCTATCCGTCATCGGGATTGACAAATTCCACTCTTGATCCATGAGCCTCAACATAACACCTTCGTAGTACTGAACCCATCTTTATAGTCACCCTATTACGGTGTGACGTTTGATGTTATCAAGATACTTTTCAGGTGTTAGCAATTAACATGATCTCATGGTCTAAGGATAAAGATTACTTCGTATGATGTTATAGCAATATAAACATAATGACTTGATCGTAATGCTATACTTCGGATGAATGTTCATCACATCATTCCACCAATGGTGTGACCTTGTTATTAACAACATCCAATGTCCATGATCAGGAAACCTTGATCATCTTGTTAATCAACAAGCTAGTCTATAAGAGAGGCATAACTAGGAACCCTTTTTGTTTATTAAACACACATGTATTGATGTTTCCGACCAATACAATTCTAGCATGCAAAATAAACATCAATCATATATAAGGAATACATAATAACAACTTTATTATTGCCTCTCAGGGCATATTTCCTTCACTAGTACCACCCACCCACTCGCTCTCTCTTCTCTCTCACGTGACACCCTCTCTGGCCTCTCGATGTCACCGCCACCTCGGGTGATTCCGGCCGCCCCAGGCCACCGTTTCCATTGCCACGGTGCAAGAAGACATGGATGATGCCACTGGTCGACACTGTCTCGCTCGATCTGGCGCTGGCGCTCTCCATTGGCCACGCTGACCCCCACCTCGTGTCTAGCGTTTGGGGTCCGCCATGCTCTGGCGCTCCCTCGATGACGTTCTGGCGTTCGTGGCGCCGCTCTTCCATGGCTACCACTGCCGTGTGCAGGCGTGGGTTGTAGCACCCCCTCGGGGTGCTCCCCGTGCTGCCACCTCACTACCGCCGGCCTCCTCTCTGCTTCCTCTTTGATAACCTTACGAGGACCTCGAGTAAGTGCCCTATTCTCTTCCCTGTGCTCTACCTTGCCTCTATCCTATGCCATGTGGTCACTTGCGATGGATGTCCCCATTTAGGGTTCATCCCTAAATTCCTAGGGTTCATTCCTCCTACAGTGGTGATTTAACATAACTCTAGGGTTAATCTTGCCTATGCTAATCCTTTGTTGTTGATCTACTATTAGTGTAGTGTCAATCTCCGTTGAGCATGTTTGTTACTCTGTTCTCTATTATAAAACTCTCTGTATAAGCATGCTTAGTTTAATGTGGATGCCCAAGTTGTTGTGGTTATGGATTTACGCCTATGGAGTTGAGTTGAGATGCTCTCTGTACTGATGCTTGGTTAATTGTTTACTTGTGAAGCACTGATGTGTTCAGTCTCAGGATTTAATCCTATTACTGTGTAAATTTAAAGTTACTAGTGCTAGTCTCTGCTATGTTATTAATAAGGAGATGATTTATAAAGATATGATTCCTATATGCTTGTAGGAAAGTGATTAAACTTAGTGGTTTTTGTACAGTGTGGCCCAGTGATAGACAGTGTCGGTCTTTACTATCCTTTCTGAAATAAAGTGTCTATTTATGATTCCTAAATCATTTAGGAAGATGATTATCTTTGTTGAAGAGGATCTGCTTGAGCTTGTACTCAAGCAGATATGAACCTGCTAGGTACAGAGGTGCTACCCTTCTAGGAATGTGCCCTGTACTATCAGCTGTGATGTGTATCTGTCTAGATAAAAATGGATCATATGGTCAGTGATTCTGGTTTGAGACCCTGCCTGTGCAAGAACACATGCCTTATTTGGCTGTTTATTATCTGCTATCCAATATGTCCACTTATCATGTGCTTGCAAGAAAATGAATGTGTAAGATGGAAAATGATTAGATCTAAATGTTTGGATATACCCTGGTAGCCTTGTATTCATGTTGCCTTTTACTTCTGGCTTATGGTAGCCCTGAATTTGTTTTGGCTTTCTCTTGGCCTTGTCTTGCTCCTCCTGGTGTTGTTGCTCATGTGTGGCCTTGTTGTCCCCCTAGTACATCCCCTCCTCAAGTCACCATCTTTGCTAGTGATCTCCTGGGTTTTCTGTGGTGGAAAGTGCCTTGAACTCGTGGTATGGCTGCAAGATCTGGTGCTGTTCTTGGATGTGCTGGTGACAAACTATGGTTGGGATCTTCTGTGAAGTGAATAGCAAAGCTTGCTTTGCTCTATGCTGCTATGATTTAAACTGCCTCTTTGCTCTCTGCTGCTGACACCTCAACACATGCATTTAGGTGTGTGAGCTGCTTCACTATTTGCTTTGGCTATGGATGAGATCAAGTAATCTGACTTTTACTTTCTACCCTTTTACTGGTTACTATACTGGTGAAACTTACCACTTTTGTACTTGGCTTCTATTGTGGCATTGGAACTATTTGCTTAAAAAGAAAGATACTACACATTGGTGAAACTTTCCCCTTTTAATTACTCTATGATGTAATATGAACAGTGCACTTCACTATTCACCACTAAGAGTAAAACTAATCAACTAACATTTTATTTCTTTTTGAGTGGTTTACCTTATTTTGCAGGAACAATGTCTAGATGCGCAAGATGTAGTATAGGAATACATTGGTAGTATAGATTCTTATTGTAATCTCCTATTCTTCTTGTAAAGAATCTTGTAACAATATTTTTATGATTTAATAAAGATTCATTTTATTGGACTCTATTCCTTGTAATATTCTGTCTTGGTGTAAATATCTCCATTTGTAATCTTATTATGGAATAAAGAAAAGAAATAAGAATTCATTTCTTATTTGAAGTTTCTTGTCTTAAATTATATAATCAAACAATGTTAATAAATCCTTTTGGAAATCCACTTTATGTTTCTAACTTCTATTTTTTAAATATTATTCAAATGGTTTAAATTTCAACTTTGAATTCAAAATATTTCCCCCAAAACACAATAATGCCTAAAGGTCATGTCAAAATTTATTGCAATCACTTCAGAGAGCTATTCGTACCTCTGGATAGTGAAAGAAACTCCGATCTCTTTAGGTTTTTATTTGGTGAAAATTTACCCAAATTTTACAGATGAATGCATGCACATGCACAGATTCCTATTTCTACCCTTCGTTGGTTCCTAAATGCTGGGGTGTTACATCCTGGATCCCATCCGAGACTCTGAACAATATCGAACCTTAAGTGTGTCACCCTGCGGTTCACGAACTATGCAGACATGATCGAGACACCTCTCCGATCAATAACCAACAGCAGGACCTGGAGATCCATAATGGCTCCCACATATTCAATGGTAACTTCGTGATCGAAAGAACCATTAACATACGATACCGATTCCCTTTGTCGCGTGATAGTCTACTTATCCGAGTTTGATCATCGGTATCTCCATACCTAGTTCAACTTTGTTTTTGATAAGTACTCTTTACTTGTACCGTGATATGACATCCCTTGTGACCTAGTCACATGCTTGCAAGCCAATTGGATAACATTCCATTGAGAGGGCCCAGAGTATATCTATCTGTCATTAGGATGGACAAATCCCATTCTTGATCCATGCGCTTCAACACATACTTTCAGAATACCTAATTCCACCTTTATAACCACCCAGTTAGGAAATGGCGTTTGATGTCATCAAAGCACTCATCCAGTGATGGTGATTAACATGACCTCATGCTCGAAGGATTAGGTTACTATGTATTTGAAAGCTTGTAGCAAAACAAACTTAATGACTTGATCTTATGCTATGCTTACTATGGGTGTGTGTCCATCACATCATTCTTATAATGATATGATCTTGTTATTAATAACATCCAATGTTCATGATCAGGAAACCATGATCATCTATTAATCAACAAGCTAGTTTAGTAAGAGGCTTACTAGGGACTCTTTTATGTTTACAAAACACACAAGTATTAGTGTTTCCTATTAATACAATTATAGCATGGGATCTAAACATTTATCATAAACATAAAGATATAACAATAACCACTTTATTATTGACTCTTGGGCATATCTCCAACAGCATCCCACTTGCACTAGAGTCAATAATCTAGTTACATGGTAATGTACCTAACACCCATGGCGTTCTAGTGTTGGTCATGTTTTGCTCTAGGGAGAGGTTTAGTCATTGGATCTGCCACATTCAGATCTGTGCATACTTTGCAAATCTTTATGTCAACATCTTGGACATAATCGCGAATAGAATGAAAATGTAGCTTGATGTGCTTCAGCTTCTTGTGTGACCTTGGCTCCTGTGCATTAGCTATGGCACCCATGTTGTCACAATAGATGGCCATCGGGTCCAACACACTAGGAACCACACCAAGGTCAGTAATGAACTCCTTCATCCCTATCGCTTCTTGTGCAGCCTTCGAAGTAGCTATGTATTCTGATTCAAGTGAAGATTTTGCCACAACGCTTTGCTTGGCACTCCTCCAGCTCACTGCTGCACCATTCAAAATAAATATGTATCCAAGCTGTGACTTTGAGTCATCTAGATCGGTGTTTCAACTAGCATCAATGTAACTATTTACAACGAGCTCTTCATCATCTCCATAAGAAAGAACCATATCCTTAGTCCTCTTCAGGTACTTTAGGATATTTTTTACCGTTGTCCAGTGTTCCATTCTAGGATCACTTTGATATCTGCTGGTCAAACTAACAGCATGTGCGATATCCGTTCTCGTACACAGCATGGCATACATGACAGAACCTATGGCTGAGGCATAGGAGATTTTGCTCATTCTTTCTCTTTCTTCTGTCGTAGCTGGACTTTGAGTCTTCCTCAAGGTCTTACCTAGAAACATGGGCAAGAACCCTTTTTTGCTTTCTTCCATTCTAAACCTCTTTAGAACCTTGTCCAGGTATGTACTTTGTGAAAGCGCTATTAAGCGTCTTGATCTATCTCTATAAATCTTGATGCCTAAAATGTATGCTGCTTCTCCAAGATTATTCACTGAAAAACTATTATTCAAATAGGCTTTGACACTTTCAAGAAGTTCTATATCATTCCCAATCAACAATATGTCACCCACATATAGTACTAGGAATGCTATAGAGCTCCCACTCACTTTCTTTTAAATACAAGCTCTCTAAAAGTTTGTATAAATCCAAAGTTTTTGATGACCTTATCAAAATGTTGATTCCAGCTCCGAGATGCTTGCTTCAGTCCATAAATGGAGCATTGAAGCTTGCATACCTTGTCAGCATCTTTAGGATCGACAAAACCCTTGGGTTGTACCATATACAACTCTTCCTCAATGTCACCAATAAGGAACGCCATTTTGACATCCATCTACCAAATCTCATAATCAATATATGCACTGATTGCTAACAAAATCCTCACAGACTTTAGCTTTGCTACCTGTGAGAAAGTCTCATTGTAGTCAACTCCTTGAATTTGTTTGATGTAGCCCGTCCTACGGACGCCTCTACATCTACACCACCAAGTCCCCCAAGTGGACCAATGACTTGTGCACGCGCCAAGCTCCTCCAAGCTAAGGTGAATTCGCTCCTTGTCTCATGTGATTTTGATACATCCTTAGATGGCTTGCTAATTCATTCCAATACCCTTTGCATCCTCAGTTATGAACCTTATGAAGAAATGCCAAGAGAAGGAACCAAGCCACCGCAAGAAGAAGGTCCAGGACAAACCGGCGCCAACTCCAATGCACCAGATTTCCCGCTGGAATTTCCAGCGCATGCTCCGGCAGACCAGACCATCGACCAGAAATTCTAGCGCGCGCCGAAACCTTCCGGCACCGACCGAACCGCGCGTATGTGAGTCATTCCGGCGCTGATTCCGGCGCCTCCGACCTTATGGCCGGAATCGTGTACCTGAATACCTACGTGGGTTTGATGCCCGAGAATATTCCTATTTCGTCTAGTTTTTAGCTTTTTATGCCTAAAGTACCCTTGAACTAGTGGCTGGCCTATAAATAGCTCCCACCTCTATTGTAAACCCTAGGCATGATATTTGGAATTAGAAGAAATTAAAACTCCTTTGTGGATCTATCTAGTTCTTACCTCATGCTCCTTGATTAAGGAGCACCAAATATCCCAAACCTCGTTGGAGTTTGCATCGTGCCTCCGCATTGTACAAGGCCTTGGCATCAGAGTCCTTTGCCAAGACGTCAAGATCTCACCAAGACTCCCTACTCACTGTGCTGGTTCGAGAGAGAGAGATCCCCGACCGACGCCGATCCTAGGGATTGCACCGGACCGGTAGCCGTCGGCGTAAGCAATTGGCTTGTATCATGTCTTCGTGGTGTGTGTGTTCATCGTGTGTGAGTTCACGAGTTTCGCTCTCTCTCCCTCACACCCCACTCACTCCGCCTCGATTTCAAGGGATTCGTGAAAGATCGGGCCATCCCCGAGGTTGCCCCTCAACATATTGGTATCAAGAGCTTCATTGCTCACGAATTCCCCCACCGATTTTTCTTTTCCCCAACAAATTTTTGAAAATCCCCAAAAAAGAGCCCCAAATTTGCCTTCGGATCGATCTCTGGATTTGGTGCGTTTTTCATGGTTTTGTTCCATAGATTTATTGCTTTGGGTACCGATCTACCTTCCTAGAACCTCTCCCCAGCCCAATTTGGACAGATTTCCAATTTGTTCGATAGATTTGACTTTTGGAGTTCATCACGAACTCAAACCGGCTCTAGGCCCGGCGGACCGGCCCAGCCACCGGAAATTTCGGCGCACGTTCTGGTGCACCGGAATTGCGACCAGAAATTCCGACGATAGGCTCGGCGCCGCCAGTTTGGCCATTGAAAATTCGAATTTCCCCAATTTTGCCATTTTTTCCTCTTGTGATTTTCAAGCCTCGTGTGTGTGTCGCCCATCTAAGTTCAAGCTTCCGCAATTCATAACATCCCGCGCTCTTCGACACCGCGACGCCGAACATCATTCCCAATCACCGGTAGAAAGATGTCAACAATACTGAAGGTATAACTTGCTCCACCTTGTTAACCCTTCTTCCTTTGTGTGTATCTATCCTATGAGAGCAACTCATTTTGTGTTTGCCTAAGCATTGTGCACTTGCCCTTGGAAAAGTGAGAGTGTTATGCAAATATAAAAGTGACATAGTAGTATAGAAAGGGAGAAAAAGAATAAAAAAGAGAAAAAGAAAAGGCAAAAGAAAAATATAAAGATACAAAGTCTCCCAATACAAAGAGAGTCTCAAAGCTTGTAAGCAAAGAGAGAGAGAGAGAGCACAACCAAGACAAGTGCACAAATCCGTTGCTTATCCTCTTTTGGCGAATGAGTTGTGGTCTCTCCTTGCGTTGGCACGACACTGAGAGTAGTCGACGTTAGGACATTTTGTGCTCATTTTGATAGTCGTGCTAACCACATCCGTCTCCACATGTGTGTATCCGTTATGTTTTTGTAGATCATTTCCTTTTTGCTTTTGATCTTTGGTTCTCTACCACCTTTAACAATAACCTTTTCTTTGGATCATTTCGTTTGGTTTTTCCACAACCCTAACCTTCCACCAAAAGATTTTGAGAGTTAGTCCTTTATTTAGTGTGAGTTTTCTTTGCGATTTCACTTTACAAGCTAATAGCACTCACTTGTGGTTTCTAGTTCGGTGCAATCCCCAAGGTGAAGTTGAAGGTTTCCTCCACCACATATTTCTCTCCATATACAATCCTTTGTGTTTTGCATGATGGATAGGCACGGTGAGTCGAGCCAACCACCTCCCTAATAAGAAGAACATGGACCATACATGACGCGCGCAAGCCACTACATCATCTGACATGAGTTCCGTGACCGTTGCCAAGCTCTTGAGATGGGACAAGATGAACAATTTGGCGAGACGCAAGCCGAGTTTAAGAACATCGACAACCACTTTGATGGCCTCGAAAGGCAAATGCATGCAATGCATCACAACTTTAGCCATCAAAGTGAAGCGCTCCAACGCTCCGTCACCGAAACAAATGACAAGCTTCGTCTCCTCATTGACGAAATGGCAAGACCATGTTCACGCGCATCAAGCTCCTAGCGTCATCGTTCTCCTCTTCGTCAAGATCGTCATATAAGTGCTACAAGACGCAATGATGCCCCCGTGGTTGAAGATGGAAGTTCTCCGAACTATGCACCTTCTTCATGGCACGCCGCAACGTCAAGCTATGATGGTGATTTATCTTCAAGGCTGCAAACAAGGCGAGAAGGACATCAACATCACGCAAGGACACTAGTGATCCAACAAGCACAACAACATGAAGAACCACGAGTGGAACCTCGAGTACAACCTCAAGTGCAATGCAATCGCCTGCGACACATACTTGACACCACGATTGATGACTCCAACTTGGAGGATCAAGCTCGCCTTCGACATGAAGCTCTCCATGATCCCCATCTTCATCATCGCCGTCATGAGCGTCCACACCAACACCATGGTCACCATGACGAACCTCCTCCACAACAAGACATGGAGCGTCAAGTGGTACATATTGAGCGACGCCCACCATGCCATGAGGCACAAGACCATGATCTTTGTCGTGAAGCCCATGTGCCTAACCTACATCACCAACCGAGGAATGATCCTCCTCTTCATCATCAACCGTGTCATGAGGCTCCACATCCTCAACACCCTCATGAGGCCCAAGCGCCTCAACCTCGTCAACAACCGCGCCAAGAGCAAGAGCAAGCTCCACAACAACAACATCAAGAGGAAGCTCCTCCACAAGGTCACGAGAACCAAGTTCCACCTCCTCAACCACAAGCTCATCAACAAGGTCAACAAGCTCGTCGCAATGACTGCAATGATGAAGAAACCTTTGGCAATCTCAAGCTCACGATGCCCAAGTTCACCAGATCAAATGACCCCGAAGAGTACCTCTCATGGGCACTCAAAGTCGACAAGATCTTCCGCATGCACAATTATAGCAACGAGAAGATGGTCGCCATGGCTTCGCTTGAGTTTGATGACTATGCCAACCTATGGTGGGAACAAGTTCAAGTTGCTCGTGACGCAAGACAAGAGCCACCAATCACAACTTGGCATGACATGAAGGCTCACGTGAGATCCCGGTTTGTTCCTTCGCACTACAAGCGTGACCTCTTCAATAATCTTCAATCACTTCGTCAAGGGACAAAGACCGTGGAAGAATACTTCAAGGAAATGGAGCTCAACATGATCCACGCCAACATTGACGAGCGCAAGGAGCAAACAATGGCCCATTTTCTCATTGGCTTGAACCACCCAATCAAGCACATCGTCGAGTTCCAAACATATACCAACATGGTTGAGCTTGTGCACATCGCAACAAAGGCCGAACGTCAAGTGCAAGAGGACACCAAGTACAACAAGCCCAAGACGTACTTCACCTAAAAGCAAGCCTCAACCGCTACACCAACCACCTTCAATGGAAGCTCCTCAAGTACCTCCAAGCCTTCCTTCAAGCCCACACTTCCCCAAGGAAAACTGCCCCCAAGTGGCAAACAAGCAAAGAATGATGCACCTTTCAACGGTGAATGCTACAAGTGTGGAGGAAAAGGACACAAGTCGGCTGAATGTGGAAACAAGAAAGTATTGTTCATCCATGACAATGGCGATGAAGAGTACTTGAGTGAAGATGAATTTGATGCCCGTGTCAAGGAAGGAATGGCAAGGAAACAAGTGGAAGATGACCAAGAACTTCTATTGTGCCAACATGACGCAAGTCCATCGCTTGTCGTCACAAGGATCTTGATTGCTCAAGCCCAAGAACATGAAGATCAAAGATCCAACATCTTTCAAACACGTGCCGGCATCAATGGGAAATCCATCAAAGTGATTATCGATGGAGGGAGTTGCCACAACCTTGCTAGCACCGAGTTGTGTGAGAAGCTCAACCTCACCCTCCATCCGCACAAGCACTCCTACCACGTGCAATGGCTAAGTGACCAAGGGTCCATGAAGTTCAAGCATACCGTATCGGTAACCTTTGCCATTGGTCCTTACAAAGACACGGTGGAGTGCGATGTTGTTCCCATGACGGTTTGCCATATGCTACTTGGTCGACCATGGAAATTCGACAAGGCTGCTCTACATGATGGTCACACCAACGTCTACACCTTCAAATGGCTAAACAAAACATGTGTTTTGCAACCAATGACTCCTACACAAAATAATTACGGACAATGCAAAGGCTTTAGCGAGGGCGCAAAACACAACACCTTCTTGTGAGAAGAGTGGTGAGCAAGAGAACCACCTCATAGTGAGTGAGATCCACAAGCCAAACTTGAGTGGAAAAACTACGAGTGCTCTCCTTGTCACCAAAAGTGAGATGAGACAAGTGAGGAATAACCCATCTATTTTGCACTACGTCCTCATTTGCAAGGGCCTAGCACAAAGAACTATTGACTTGACAAATATCCCTCCCTCTTTGATGATTGTCTTGCAGGAATTCAAGGATGTGTTCCCCGAAGAGCTACCACATGGACTACCTCCTCTTCGCGGGATCGAGCATCGCATTGACCTCATCCCTGGCGCACCCCTTCCAAATTGCGCTGCCTACCGCATGAACCCGTAGGAGATGGAGGAGATAGAACGTCAAATCAACCAACTTGTCTCCAAATGTTTGATCCAAGTGAACACTAGTCCGAGTGTCGTACTCGTGATTCTTGTTCCAAAAACGGATGATATGTTGTGGTTATGCATGGACTGCCATCCAATCAATGCTATCACCGTGCGTTATCGACATCCCATACCACGTCTAGATGACATGCTTGATGAGTTGTGTGGATCCACTATCTTTTCGAAAATTGATCTTCGTAGTGGTTACCATCAAATACGCATGGCTGAAGGTGATGAGTGGAAAACAGCCTTCAAGACCAAACTTGGTCTCTATGAATGGTTGGTCATGCCTTTTAGTTTATCTAATGCCCCATCAACCTTCATGTGCCTTATGAATCATATTTTGCATTCTCTCATTGGAAAGAGTGTTGTTGTCTATTTTGATGATATACTTGTTTATAGCAAGTCACTTGAGGACCATGTTACACATGTCAAGGAAGTTTTGCAAATCCTTAGACATGAAAAGCTCTATGCTAATCTTCACAAGTGCACTTTTTCTAAAGACAAGTTGATTTTTCTTGGATTTGTCGTTTCTTCGAAGGGCATTGAAGTTGATGTTTCCAAGGTAAAGGACATCCGAGATTGGCCCATTCCCACAAATGTGACTGAACTTCAAAGTTTTCATGGGTTGGTCGGTTTCTATTGTTGCTTTGTGAAAGACTTTTCTACCATTTCTTTTCCTCTCAACGAGTTGACCAAAAAGAATGTCACCTTCATGTGGGGCAAGGCACAACAAAAAGCTTGTGATGATCTTAAAAAGACGCTCACCGAAGCACCTCTTCTTGTGTTACCGGATTTCACAAAAACTTTTGAGATAGAGTGTGACGCTAGTGGTATTGGAATTGGAGGAGTCCTTATGCAAAACGGACGTCCTATAGCCTACCATAGCGAGAAACTTGAAGGTGCTCGCCTTAACTATCCAATTTATGACAAAGAGGTTTTTGCCTTAGTTCGTGTTCTTCAAGTTTGGCAACACTACCTTTGGCCTAAAGAATTTATCATACATTCTGACCATGAGTCGTTGAAATATCTTAAAGGCCAAGCCAACTTGAGCAAGATACACGCTAAGTGGGTTGAGTTTATGGAGTCTTTCCCATACATTGTCAAGTATAAGAAGGGAAAAGATAATGTAGTCATGGACGCTTTGTCTCACAAGCACACAAGACTTCTTACTTGACTTGAAATCAACGTGTTGGGTCTTGATGAAATCAAAACTTTGTATTCTTTCGACCCGTTCTTTGAACCAATTTTCGCAAAGTGCTCCATTGAAAAAGGAGTTGATGATTTATATTTGCATAAGGGCTTTCTATTTAAACAAAACAAGCTTTGCATTCCGAAGTTGTCCCTCCAACTTTTGCTTCTCCAAGAATCTCATGGTGGAGGCCTCATGGGTCACTTTGGCCGTGACAAGACGTTGGAAATGCTCTCAACTCACTACTTTTGGCCCAAGATGAAGTGCGATGTGGAACGCTACGTCTAACGATGCATTACTTGTGTTCAAGCTAAGTCCAAGTCTAACCCCTTTGGTCTTTATATGCCATTGCCTATTCCTTGTGCACCTTGGTCCGATATTAGCATGGATTTTGTGTTAGGATTGCCTAGGTCTAAGCATGGACATGATTCTATATTTGTTGTCGTGGATCACTTTTCCAAAATGGCACACTTCATACCGTGCCATAAGATCAACGATGCTTCACATGTTGCAAATTTGTTTTTCAGGGAAATTGTCTGTCTTCACGGTGTGCCAAGGACGATCTTCTCCGACCGCGAAGTCAAATTCATGAGCTACTTATGGAAGACCCTAATGGCCAAGCTCGGCATCAAGCTCTTCTTTCCTTTCGCGTCGCATCCTCAAACCGATGGCTAAACCGAAGTTGTCAACCGAAATCCCGGGACTCTCCTTCGTGTATTGATCAAGAAAAACCTCAAAGATTGGGAGGAATGCATTCCACACGCCGAGTTCGCCTACAACCGTGCCAAGCACTCAAGAACCAAGATGAGCCCCTTCATGATCGTCTATGGCTTCGAGCCCCTCACCGTGCTTGACATCCTACCGCTACCTCTTCATGAGCGCACCAACATGGACATCGACAAGCACGCACAAGCTATGAAGAAGCTCCATGAAGAAACAAGAGCTACGATCGAACAACACGTCCTTCATAAAGCATCAAGGCTCAACAAGGACAAGAAAGAGTTGATCTTTAAGGAAGGTGACCTCGTGTGGATACACCTAAGCAAAGACCGCTTCTCCAAAGAACGCGACTTCAAGCTAAAGCCAAGGGGAGATGGTCCTTTCAAGGTCCTCAAGAGAATAAACAACAATGCCTACATCATCGATATCCCGATCTCCAAGTACCTCGTGAGCAATACATTTAACGTCAAGGACCTTTCACCCTACCATGGATATGTTCAAGACAATAACCATGAAGAGTCGAGGATGACCCTTTCCCAAGGGGGAGCTGATGCAGCCCGTCCTACGGACGCCTCTACATCTACACCACCAATACCCCAAGTGGATCAATGACTCGTGCACGCGCCAAGCTCCTACAAGCTAAGGTGAATTCACTCCTTGTCTCATGTGATTTTGATACATCCTTGGATGGCTTGCTACTTCATTCCAATACCCTTTGCATCCTTAGGTATGAACCTTATGAAGAAATGCCAAGAGAAAAGGAGCCAAGTCACCGCAAGACGAAGGTCTAGGACAAACCGGCGCCAGCTCCGGTGCACCGGAATTCCTGCCGGAATTTCTAGCGCACGCTCCGGCTGATCGGACCATCGACCAGAAATTCCGGCGCGCACCGAAACCTTCCGGCGCCGACCGAACCGCGTGTCTGTGAGCCATTCTAGTTTTGACCGCGCCGATTCCGGCGCCACCGACCTTATTGCCGAAATCGTCTACCTGAATACCTACGTGGGTTTGATGCCCGAGAATATTCCTATTTCGTCCAGTTTTTAGCTTTTTATGCTTAAAGTACCCTTGAACTAGTGGCTGGCCTATAAATAGCCCCCACCTCTATTGTAAACCCTAGGCATGATATTTGGATTTAGAAGAAAACCCCTTTGTGGATCTATCTAGTTCTTGTCTCATGCTCCTTGATTAAGGAGCACCAAATATCCCAAACCTTGTTGGAGTTTGCATCATGCCTCCGTGTTGTACAAGGCCTTGGCATCGGAGTCCCTTTGCCAAGACGCCAAGATCTCACCGAGACTCCCTACTCACCGTGCTGGTTTGAGAGAGAGATCCCCGACCGACGCTGATCCTAGGGATTGCGCTAGACCGATAGCTGCCGGTGTGAGCAATTGGCTTGTATCGTGTCTTTGTGGTGTGTATGTTCATCGTGTTCATCGTGTGTGAGTTCATAGGTTTCGCTCTCTCTCCCTCATCCCCCACTCACTCCGCCTCGATTTCAAGGGATTCGTGAAATATCGGGCCATCCCTGAGGTTGCCCTTCAACATTGTCGGAACCCTTTCGCGACAAGTCAAGCTTTATAGACAATAACATTACCATCAGCATCTGTTTTCCTTTTGAAAATCCATCTGGTCTCGTCAGCCTTGCGGCCATCAGGTAGGTCCACCAAAGTCCATACTTGGTTTTCGTACATGCATCCAATTTCAGATTTCATGGCTTCTTGCCATTTGTTGGAATCTGGGCTCATCATTGCCTCCTCATACATCGCAGGGTCGTCAGTGTTGTCCACCAACATGACATTCAAGACAGGCTCATACCAATCAGGAGTGGTATGAACCCTCGTTGACCTGCGAGATTCAGCAACAACTTCGTACGAAGTTTCACAATCATCATCATTAGCTTCCTATCTTATTGGTGCAGGCGGCACAGAAACATCTTCCGGTGTTGTGCTACTCTCTAATGCGAGAGAAGTTTTAACAACCTCGTCGAGTTCTACTTTCCTTCCAGTCACATCTTTCGAGAGAAACTCCTTTTCAAGAAAGGATCCATTCTTGGCAACGAAAACATTGCCTTCAAGTCTATGATAGAAGGTATACCCAATTTTTTATTTAGGGTATCCTATGAAGATGCATTTTTCCGCTTTGGGTTCAAGCTTGTCGGGTTGTAACTTCTTTACATAAGATTCACAACCCCAAACTTTAAGGAACGACAACTTAGGTTTCTTACCAAACCACAATTCGTACGGTGTCATTTCAACAGATTTAGATGATTCCCTATTTAAAGTGAATGCAGTGTCTCTAATGCATAACCCCAAAACGATAACGGTAAATCTATAAGAGACATCATAGACCGAACCATATTTAAGAGAGTTCGATTATGACGTTCGGACACACCATTATGTTGTGGTGTTCCTGGCGGTGTCAATTGTGGAAGTATTCCGCATTTCTTTAAATGCATGCCAAACTCATAACTCGGATATTCACCTCCGCGATCAGAATGCAGAAACTTAATCTTCTTGTTACGTTGATTTTCTACTTCACTTTGAAATTCCTTAAACTTCTCAAAAGTTTCGGATTTATGCTTCATGAAGTAGATATACCCATATCTACTCAAGTCATCCATGAAAGTAAGAACATAACGATATCCACCGCGTGATGCTACACTCATTGGACCGCACACATCGGTATGCATTATTTACAATAAGTCTGTAGGTCGCTCCATTATCCTAGAGAATGGAGTCTTAGTCAATTTCCCCATTAGACATGCTTCGCATCTTTCAAGTGATTCAAGAAGTCCATCGGTATGGAGTTTCTTCATGCACTTCACTCCAATGTGACCAAGACGATAGTGCCACATATATGTGGAATTATCATTCAATTTTATTCGTTTAACATCTATGTTATGAACATGTGTATCACTACTATCGAGATTCAATAAGAATAAACCATTCATCTCAAGTGCATGACCATAAAGGATATTACTCATATAAATCGAACAACCATTATTCTCAGACTTAAACGAATAACTGTCTCGTAATAAACAAGATCCAGATATAATGTTCATGCTTAACACAGGCACCAAATAACAATTATTCAAATTTAAAACTAATCCCGAAGGTAGATGAAGAGGAAGCGTGCTGACGGCTATCACATCAACCTTGGAGCCATTTCCAACGCACATCATCACCTCGTCTCTTGCTAGTCTTTGTTTATTCTACAACTCCCGTTTCGAGTTACAAATATGAGCAACCGAACCAGTATCAAATATCCAGGCACTACTACGATTACTAGTAAGATACACATCAATAACATGTATATCAAATATACCTTTCTTCTTGATGTTGTTGTTCTTCAGATCTGCCAGGTGCTTTGGGCAATTGCGCTTCCAGTGACCCTCACCCTTGTAGTAAAAGCACTCAGTATCAGGCTAAGGGCCAGCCTTGGGCTTATTAGCAGGCGCGGCAACTTTCTTGCTGCCCTTCTTGAAGTTGCCTTTGTTCTTAGGCTTGCTCTGCTTCTTGAAATTGGTGGTCTTATTGACCATCAACACTTGGTGCCCTTTCTTTATTTCCACTTTAGCAGTTGTCAGCATCGAGAAGAGTTCAGGCAACGTCTTGTTCATGCAATGCATATTATAGTTCATCACAAAGTTCTTGTAACTAGGTGGCAGTGATTGGAGGACACGATGAATCCCCAACACATTAGGAATCATTATTCCCAAATCTTGAAGCTTGTTCGCGTGCCCAGACATTTTGAGCATGTGCTCGCTAACGGAGCTGCCCTCTTCCATCTTACAGTTAAAGAACTTCTCGGAGGCATCATAGATTTCCACGGCCACAAATATCATTTTGAGCTCATTGATAATATCAAAAGGGTCGCGGTGCTCATAGCGCTTCTAAAGCTCCGATTCTAAACCGTACAAGATGGCACACTGAACTGTGGAGTAGTGATTCTTTCAAGTGAGATAAACATTTTTAACATCATCGGCAACATCCTCTGCAGGTGGGTCACCTAGCGGTGCATCAAGCACATAGGTCAACTGACCAGCACTAAGGACAATCCTCAAGCCACAGAACCAGTCCATGAAGTCACTTCCATTGTTTTTCAGCTTTTATTTCTCTAGGAACACATTAAAGTTGATGGAGGGGGTCACCATGATCTACACCATGATCTACAACATATTTGCAAATATTTTAGACTAAGTTTATGACAAATTGAGTTCAAATTTAATTCTTAAATTAACTAGGTGAACTCCCACTCAAAACAACAACCCTCAAGTTGCCTTAGTGATTACACGAAACAAATCCACTACACCAAGTCCGATCTTCATGAGAGAATATGTAGCTTCAAAGGCGAACAATCAACATGTTCATCATATCATTCATATGACTCATGCTTTACCTTTCAGTAATCCGTGTTCCGAGACCATGTCTGTACATGCTAGGATCGTCAAGGTTAACCTTAGTATCCGCATGTGCAAATTTGGCTTGCACCCGTTATGTGCACACGTAGAATCTATAACACCCAATCATCACGAGATGCTTAGAAACGACGAGTCTTAGCAACGGTGCCTACTAAGGACGAACACTTTATTACTTGATATTTAGTGAGAGGGGTCATCTTATAATGCTACCGTCGTGATCTAAGCAATACAAGATGCATAAAGGATTAACATCATATGCAATTCATAATATGTGATATGATATGGCCTTTCTTCTTGTGCCTTTGATATCCATCTCCAAAGCACGGACATGATCTCCATCATCACCAGCGTGGCGTCAAGGTCGGTGGCGCCGCTTCATGGTTGTTCATCACTAACACCAACTATTACAACTACTTGGAATAAAGCTATTACATGATGAATAGACATGTCTTAACAAATTTAAAGACAACCATTAGGCTCCTACCGGTTGCCATATTACAATAAAGATCATCTCATACATCAAATATAATCACAATCTCATCATGGCCATATCACATCACATGCCCATGCAAAAACAAGTTAGACACCTCTAATTTTCTTTGCATATTTTACGTGGCTTGGGGCTTTCGCATAAGAACCGATCTTACCTACTAACAAGAACCACAACACTGATACAAGTGTTGTCAGATGAAAATTGTAAATTGGATCTTAACTATGGTGGGAGTGACAGACACCCGCAAAGCCACTTGTGTAATGCAAGTTGCACGTCAAGCGTGGAGCAAGTCTCATGTGCGCTGACATGTAAGGTTAGCCCGGGCCACTTCATTCCACCATCCCACAAGATGCAAAGTACACGCAAAGCAAACGACAACAAAAGCATCAACAACCACAAAACCATTGTGTTCTACTTGTGCAACAGATCTACACATAGACACGGCTTTGATACCACTGAAGGGTTCATAACATGGAAAACAAAAAATCTACCGCGAGAATAAACAAAACCAAGATATAATCTAGGGAAAAGCCAAGATATAATCTACAAGATAGGTGCAATGAGATAGATGAGAACTAACCATCGAAGATCCAAAGAATTAACAAGATCAGATCTCGTGGTTCATGTAGTCGATTACTTGCCGATATCAAGATCGTGTTGATGATCCTTCTAGTGCCGCGTTTTGGCAGCGCTTCCGCACTCGGTCACACGTACAGAGTCAATGAAGACCTTTCTCTCCCTGTTCCAGCAGGCAACAGAGGTAGTACTCCCCTCGGAATCCCAGTAGCATGACGACATGGTGGTGGTGGTGGAGGAGAGAATCCTGCAGGGCTTCGCCTAAGCCAGAGCAGGAAGAAGAGGAGGAGGAGGGTGGCGGCTAGGGTTGGGGTGAGGGGCAGGGTGCACCCTCCCCTGCCCTCTTTATATAGAGGGGGTGTGGCTAGGGTGGCCCCCTTTTCCCTCCACCTCTAGGGCCGGCGCATGGGGAGGGGGGGGGAGTTTCCTTCCCCCAAGTCATATCCCCTATTTTTTAGGGATTGATCCTTATCCACATGGGGCTGGCCGGTTTGGGCTTCTTGGGCCTGGTGCGACTGGACCATGCCCCCCCACAACATTCCCTCAGCCCATGTGGCCCCTCCCGGGGTGGTGGGCCCACTGGTGGCCCTCTAGAACCTTCTAGAAGCCCTGGTCAAAATACCAAAAACTTTTCTAAACCCTAGAAGATGACTTCCATTATATGAATCTTATTCTCTGGACTATTCTGAACCTCCTCGTGATGTCATGGATCCCATCCGAGACTCCGAACAACATTCGGTCTCCAACTCATATTCCATATCTACTTAAACAACATCGAACCTTAAGTGTGTCACCCTATGGTTCACGAACTATGTAGACATGATCGAGACACCTCTCCGATTAATAACCAACAACGGGACCTGGAGATCCATAATGGATCCCACATATTCAATGATAACTTCGTGCTCAAAAGAACCATTAACATATGATACCGATTCCCTTTGTCGCGCGATAACTCTACTTATCCGAGGTTTGATCATCGATATCTCCATACCTAGTTCAACCTTTTTTTCTGATAAGTACTCTTTACTCGTACCATGATATGACATCCCTTGTGACCTAGTCACATGCTTTCAAGCAAATTGGATGACATTCCGTCGAGAGGGCCCAGAGTATATCTATCCGTCATTAGGATGGACAAATCCCATTCTTGATCCATGCGCTTCAACACATACTTTCAGAATACCTAATGCCACCTTTATAACTACCTAGTTATGAAATGGCGTTTGATGTCATCAAAGCACTCATCCGGTGATGGTGATTAACATGACCTCATGGTCGAAGGATTAGGTTACTATGTATTTGAAAGCTTGTAGCAAAATGAACTTAATGACTTGATCTTATGCTATGCTTACTATGGGTGTGTGTCCATCACATCATTATCCTAATGATATGATCTTGTTATTAATAACATCCAATGTTCATGATCAGGAAACCATGATCATCTATTAATCAACAAGCTAGCTTAACAAGAGGCTTACTAGGGACTCTTTTATGTTTACAAAACACACAAGTATTAGTGTTTCCTATTAATACAATTATAGCATGGGATGTAAACATTTATCATAAACACAAAGATATAATAATAACCACTTTATTATGCCTCTTGGGCATATCTCCAACACTTGTAGACTCTATCAGTAATGGCCCATTGCGTATGTTGTGTAGACGAAGCATGTTGCAGATCATCTTTGTTTCGCTAGATATGTTTACATGCATCTATCTTGGGTAGTGAATGTATGAATCATTTTGCGACAAATGTAGCGGGCTGTGATCCCTATTGGGGACTTCCATAACCCTTTGTATGTGGATGAGAGTGAGCCCTTGATGCAAAATATAATGGTTCCTTCAATGAAACCCCCTCCTTGTGAGTGCCATTGTTTCTATGGACCCCAGTGTGCAAAGCTTTGTCACTTTCATCGCTGCAAAAGTGGCAGCAAAGCTTGCGAACTCGGAGAAGAAGGCACATATGAAGGAGACCATGAAATGGCTCCCGTACATGTCCACCTTCGTTCTTAACAAGTCGTGAGATCGTGAAGATTGACGTTGGTACTGAAAAGATATTTAAGGAGACCCATCTCATGTGCAGAAGCTTTATTCGAGCACTGTGGCACTGAGTATTTAGGAACTAAGGTGTACAATCATCTGAAGAAGTGGAGGGTATGTTGGATCCAGATACACAAGATGAGAGATGTGTAATGGTGTGAGGACACTTTCATGATTCTTTTGTGCCAAGAGCACTACCATAGGCATGCGCAGATTAGCACACTGCCTTACTGAATTGTTTCAAATGATTGCTGCCATTCACAACTTAGACATTATCTTCCTAAATTTCCTCACATGCATGATCATAATTGTCATTGAACTAACACACACTCTGTTGCAATCGTCGGATCACTCCAAGGATATAGGATTCATGAACAAGTCCATCTAGAACTATGTCCAGATACATACCATCTTCACCCACGGTCTTGCCACCGGCAGGTTGGCGATGCGGTCGAGTGAGCTCCTTGGTACTCCTAGACCTAAGGATGATGACACCCAATATTTGGACACCATGATCCTCGATGGCTCCAAAAATCCTACTGATGCTCGGGCAACTGCCACTCATGGCAAGAGGAAGAGGGGCGTCCAAGCTGATGATGAGATCCATGCCTTCACCAGCATGACTGATGATGTCAAGGACGCTGTGTATGCTATTAGGGACAATAAATCGATTTATATGTACCATAGCCTCTACTAGGCTGTCATGGACATTATTGTCTTCACGGAGGATCATCTCATGGTGGCTCTCAGCCAACTTGTCGACAACAAGGACGAAGGCGCCAACTTTTTTGGCATGCGTGAGGTGTGCATGATCCTTTGGCTCAGGACCTTCCTAGCCAAGTGGTACTACTAGAGCTTCGGTTGCTTCGATCCTAGAGGTGGTGTGCATGATATGGTGACGGTGATGGTGTCGATGATGAACCTATGATGCTTATGATGTACATTCTAGTTGTAGCTAGGTCCTAAAAACTTCTTATAGCTTGTATATTTTGATGAGGTGGTATATACTATTCCCTCGTGTCATGGTGAACTGGTGGTGGTAGGATGACACCCACTTTTGACGTGGTGGTCGGTTAACACCATAGTGTTAGGATGAACTTGTGATCCCCTTTTGCTAATGATCATCCATGCACCTATTAGTATGAAGTTGTGGTACAAAGTTGTGATGCTTGTTATGATTGCTAGATACTTATGATGATCTTGTGATGTTGTACCTTAACATGTTACTCTTGTAACTTGTAGAGAAAATTCTATGTGGTGTACATTGAGGTACTAAATGGAGTCTCCAACAATAGCTGCAAGGGTTTGATACTAGAGAGGAGGCATATGAGTCTTACCACAACTTCTTGGCCCATGAGAACAACAACTAGGGAGAACAACAGGTAGACGTACATTGTTGTCGAGGGAGAAGACCAGGTCCAATTTGTTGCGGGGGAACAATAGCATGCATGTCCAAGATGATAGCCTCAAAGATTTCATCATCATCGTTCTTCTTGTGGTGATCATGAAGTTAATCTTCTACTAAGTTCTTGTTTATGATCGGATTTAGTTGTACACTAGGATCCAGGGAGAGCCATACATTATGTGCCTAAACTCTAAACCCAAATGGAGAGAAGATCTCAACTAGGTACCGTGGCAAATGCTCTGGTAATACTCCCTCCGTTTCAAAATATAAGTTATTTTACTTTTGTGAAAATAGTGTATCTAGACTCTTTAGTGTGTAGGTTCATCTAGGTTTGGAGTGAACCTACACACTAAAGAGGAGTCTAGATACACTCCTTTCACAAAACTAAAACATGTTATATTTTGAAACGGAGAGAGTATATGACATGGGCCTCTTTAGCAAATCAATGTATGGCTGCATACAAACTTGCGATCTTGGTTTGTTCTGCTTGGGATCAGCTGGCTGTAACGTGCATGTGCATTACATGCATATGCAAGAAGGATCCATGTAAAACAATACACTACGTGTCTTCATTCATCTTTCTTAGGTCATTTCTTTCTACTGCAAATTATATCTTTTATACTACCTCCATTCAGAAATAACTTACTTAGATTTGCTAAGTTTGGATGTATCTAGACGTGTTTTATTGTATAGATACATTCGAATCTAAACAAATCAAAGTCAGTTATTTCTGAACAGAGGGAGTATTATATGTAATAATTTGTTTAGATTTGCTATTTCCAATCTATCTACTATTAGATTGTATAATTATTTTCACCATTATATTATTAGCCATGCTTTATCTATTGTTTTTATGAATTAAATCATATGATCAATTACTCATATTTCCAACATTATTTAAACAAGTATTTAATTGACCTGCACGCACACATGCACTTGTGAATTTTGGATTGCACCGTCACTATCTAGGACAATACTCTCTCCGTTCTAAGGCTTAAGGCCTATAATTTTTTTGAAAAGTCAAGCTACGGAAAGTTTGATCAAACCTTTTTTTAAAACTATCAAAAACTATGACATTATATAGATACCACGTGAAAATATGTTTTATGATATATCCAAGGATATATATTTTATATTGTAAATATTAATATTTTTTTCTAAAAACTTAGTCAAACTTTACATAGTTTGATTTTTTCAAAAAATTATAGGCCTTAAGCCTTGGGACGGAGGTAGTAAGTGAAACCAGTTATTCCTTTTTTTTGTTCGTGACGGAGATCTAGCTAGCCAGTAGCTAAATAAAACAGAGACCTTTCACAAGTTTTTTCTGATTTTTCAACTGCAACTTGAACGTCACGGAACGTACGTGCGTATTGGTCATACTTGAGCTGGTGGTCAATTAGCTACAGTATATAGTGTTAAAAAATAGCTCGCCAAGGACATGCAACAAGTAGTGCGACACTTACGGATACAAACTTAACAGCCGCTTTAGCAAATCGATGTGTGGCTACATACACATTTGGCATCTTGCTCAAACTCAGACGCATGTTCTAGCCTGTATATACTAGCCTGGTTACACACTTGCGATCTTGGTTTGTTCTACTACTTGGGATCAGCTGTCTGCAACTTGAAAGCTAGTGCGGCGTGCATGTGCTTTGTTGCATGCATGCAGAAGGATCCAGGGAGGAGAGCAATACACTATTATGTGTCTGTACCCAAATGGAAAGTAGATCTCAACCAGGTACCAATGGCCAACTGCATGCTCTCATAACATAACACACTACACCAACATGTGAGTGAGTATACTGGATTATGTAAGTGAGTCATGAGTAACAGCTTGTTGTAGCAACATCTTATGTTATGGAACCGAGTGAGATTATTGCTAACTAGCCTATGCATGTTACTTTTTAATATCCAAGATTTCTGGTCCTACATTTCTACTACTCTCCTTGTTTTAAAATAAGTAACTTGAATTTGTCTAGATTCGTATGTATCTATATTTAATATGTGTCTAAATATATATGAATCTTGACAGATACACGTCAGTTATTTTGGGTCGGAGTCGAAGGGAGTGCTGCATTGTTTGTTCCGCTGTTGAATCTTGGAAGAGAGGTCAGCTCCGCTGCTCTAAACTAATTGCATGGCAGGAACGATCACGATTGACCCTAGTTTGCTGCAGCTAGCGTGTGTGGTCGCAGGGAATCAGCCAGCGGCTACAGTGCATGCAGATGCAGGCCATCATGCATGCCGGAGGCAGACAGACAGCGCGCGTGGGCGCGGCAAACAGTCGTCGTACCCGTGAACCTCCACCTGCTGCGTGAGGGGCCTCTAAAGTCTAAACATATGGCCATTTGAGCCTAGATTATTACGTTTCTTACTAGTATCAGGTTGCAGATGGATCTGGTTGGTCTTGGCCTGCGCTTCTGTTTCTTTTGTCTTGCCCATTTGATGAGATGATCTCGTTTTGTTTTCATGGTGTTGTCAGGGGCTCAGGGCCCTGCGTTTTTACGGCGCCTGCGCCAAATTCTTTCCAGTTTGGGAATCGGGTTTGATTCCCTAGCTCCCCACCACCTTTGTTTGTTTGTTCGTTTGTTTGCTCCAGTACGTGTTCACCCGAGACTCCCAGAGGTATCCATCCATCTCACGCGCAGTCCAATCTTATCATGCTACTGTGCTTTTCTTTTTTCGAGAATCTCTTGCCATGTTACTCATTCACCGCTTGTAAAAACATGTCTTGAGCGAGGACATGGGGATTTGGATCCTGGTCCAGGATCCAACAGAGCCGCTTCATTGTGATGATGTCTTATGTGGCTATGTGAGAGGACATGTGGTCATGTGGATTGGATCCTGGTCCATGATCCAACAGAGCGAGGCCAAGCATAGATCGTGCGCAATACTTACAGGCTTTATTGCCCAGCTCAGCTTTAAACCGCAACAACCGTCCATAAAGATTTTATTACTTATTTTCCCAAAAAAAAGATTTTATTACTTATATTATATGGTAAGGACATTTTAAGGGGAGAAAATTTTGTTGAAGTATATCCAAATTTATTAAGTAGGCTAATTTCGACGAGCGTAGCGAGACCCGTCATCGGTACGTATGGATCATTGAATATATATATATATATATATATATATATATATATATATATATATATATATATATATGAAAAATACTTCTTACTCCCGGGTGTAACTACACCCACCTCTCATATACTACCTTACGGAAGCATTTGTAATACTTTATCTATTTGAGTATGTTCATATACTATATCTAAGATACTTACAAGCAAGTTAGGTGAAAAAATTGTAAGTGCACCCATAGTTTGAACTATATATGTAAAATACCGTCATATTTGTACATATAAAAGGAGTATGTGAATAAAAATTACATACTACCAAAAAAATAGTATATATACTGCCCAAATATTTTTATATACTTCATACTACGCGTACATACCTTCCGGTACGGTAGATACTGCCTATATAGTGTGAAACACGTGTGGGTATAGTTACACCCGGGTGTAGTATGAATGTCATATATATATATATAGGGGCTGAAAAAACTTGCATTTGTGAAATTCCCGGCATTGTGTAAATAGTCTCCGTTATAGTGATTTTTTCTCTCTATGTTGAAGAGCCTTTTCCACGTTAAATTTGAGGCCCATTGCTGTAATTTTCTTTTCGTTTTTCGTTATTTTCTTGTCGCGTTTATAACAAACTTGAACGGGATCATGCTAGATACAGAAAGAATGTCTCTCCCTAGACTGGTTTTTTTCATGCTAATCTGGTCTGACTTTGACATTTGGGCTCATGTGAAGATGAGAGAACCTAAAACAAAAGGTGGACCGGAGGGTTAAAAACCTGAAGTTGTTCAACATTAGTTTATTATGTAAGTGGTGGAGGAACCTGGAAAAATGCATCAAGTACTTGTCAATCCATTGTATTAAAGGCTAAATATTGTACACCATGACATAGATGTGGTGGTGGAGGTGGGCTTGTAGGTGGAGGCAGGCTAGCGAGAGTAATTCCATAGTTCTTTTCAGCTAGCATAAATGTGGAACTCTCGCCTTGACGCCGGGTGTGGTGTTGGTTATTCTTGTAACATAAAATATCTCAATCTTAATATATAGACACGTACGTAGAACTCCTGGTGAGTCCTCGAAAAAAAATATGGCAACTACCATGTGAAGCATAAACACAATAATTTTGTTGTGTCAAATGATCTCGTGAAAATCAAAATGTTCAGTGAGGGTGGAGTAATGTCCCTTTGTGAGAAATTTTCACACAAGTTTGTGATCAAATATGATTATTAGCAAAATGGTCGAATCTAGGAGCAATTTAAGATTTAGGAGGTGGTTAGATGCAAATTTCAAGAGGCAATGCAATACTTTGAAGGACATATTGGTGGGTTTAGCTCGGGGAGAGGGGCAAAGATGAACCAAGACAGAAATTCAACAAATAAATTTAATGTGAGATCCATGTACAAATGTTATCCTTCAACTAGTAGGACTGATAGGTCATTTAAACAATAGGAAGGAAAAAACAATTAAAACCAAAGTTTCATTATGTTCAATTTTGCACAATGTCGTTGCAACTAAGGATAACATGAAGAAAATAACATGGTTATGAATTATACTTGTAAACCTATCTTGCTGGTGAGATTATTATCATGTCTTTCTAATTATGTCTCTACATCTTACACGTGGAAAATCTACAGTAAGCAGTGCCAGACCATGGACCGAAATCCCGGGGGTGGGCAAATGGATTGGGGCGCTAAAAATGAGCTTCCGACTGATTTTAATTGACAAATGGACCAAATACTTGTAAACAGTATGTGGTGTCTTCATGGGCTTGAGGGCGATCACCACCACTGACAATAGGTCTATGGTTGCCTACACTAGACCTATATTTTTTTCACAATATATTTAGCGGGTATACAATGTTATATTCTTTTTAACAGGGTCAGACCAAGAGCTTCATTGATGACCACCGGTGGAATTACATCTTACAAAAAGGGACTCGAAAGAACCAAAAATTACAAACTAGCCCTTACCACTTGCACTAGGGACTTTAAAAGAAAACTAAAAGGGAATTAGGTCATGCTCCTTCTCCACCAAGATGAAAACACAACTCCGCGCATCCAACCTCGATGACGCCAGGGACTAGACCACTTGGGACGCGGAGGCGGGCACTTGTTGCACTTGAGCCATAGGGCCTCCGATATTTCTTAGCAACCTGTAGGTTGACGAAGACTTCCATCTGATGTCGGCCAGGAGAAGCAAATGTAACCAACTTAAGATGGGAGAGAGTGGTCTCCTACCATCCATGAAGTACAATGGCGAACAAGGTGTCATGATGAACTCTGGATAAGCATATTCGCTACCGTATTACAGATCCGGCCACCAATAGCTAGAAGCGTCGGAGCCTCTTACATCCTCGCCATCATGGCAAGCAAAGAAAGAGGATCCTTAACATTGACTACTTGATCTAGGTCCACAGAGTAAACCAACCTTATTGATGGAGTAACCTATAGGCTGTAGCTGCTTGCCCTACCACATCTGGCTCCACCCATCCGAACATCACGACAAGAAGAAGGACTTCAAACCGGCACCAGATCCATATGGAGGGATCCCATGGATTTTCCTAACATAACTCCGAGACAAGCTAACCCTACCTTTAGTGAACCTAGTATATGAAACCCTAGATCTGGTGCCTCTCCTAGTCCATTTCCAATCGGCTACTTTGAAGGACAATAGATCTGCCCATCTCTCCTATGTCAACTCTCAAGGGGTGGGAAAAGGGAGATTCTTCGAGAGAGGATAAGATAGCGGTGAAAAAAATGCAAATGTTACCCCCAATCAGAGAAAATCAGCGTAGTGTCCGGGATTGCTGCCTTTTGTTGGGTAATTTGGAAAAGTCATAACAGGAAAAACTTACTTACTGTTTTTTGAACTATATGGCTCGAGGTGGGATTGGCTCGAGCCTCAACTGACAAAAACTCACAAGCTTATCTAGCTCAAATTTTTCGTAAAAACACAAAAAGCCTTGCATTTTGATTTATTGATAGGAAAATAGAGTTTTGTACAATATATACACCATCTTAGACAAGTCGAGACCTCATACAACTCAACCCACTAGAACTAACTACAAGGCTCATTTTTATACATGTCCCGATAAGTTTGTTGAGCCAAGATTAAGTTAACAATGAGAGGCTGTTCGAACATCTTTATCATATTCGAATGTTTTCATGTACAATGTTGTATATGTGTAAATATGTGTATGTATTTGGTTACAGTTGGACTTGTAGTTAGTGGAAGGTTACATGTTGGAGTCGAACACCTGTAATCTCTCCTAATATATAAAAGCACCAAGAGTAGCCAAAATAGACAAAACGCGAACTAGGTTAGACACAAGATCGAGTTTCCAGGGACAGTACGACACGCGTGGCAGAGGCACTGGACTGGAGCGACGTTGTATATCTGATGTGTCGGTATACCATGTCAAGATTTGTTAGGAATGATGCCCTAGAGGCTCACATCCCGCCTTGTATTTGTAACCTAGTATCCGGCTTAGAGCTAGTTGTATATGTCACTACAATTGTTGCAGGTGTGGAACCATATACTTATATCTAGCTCTAGCTAGTTTGTCCTTAGTCGTTTGAGATTGGTAGGGAAATCCAGTGCCGAGACTAATTTGTAAGTCAGAAGATGACAATGTTTCACGTGTCATGAGCATGGAGATGCTATCCGCCTTGCATTGGCTAGTCGGAAGAGGTACGATAACCGGACTGATCCAAAGGTTGGTAAGATGTGAGCACACCGTCATACGCTCCGACTAACACAATGGAATCCTTAGACCTGAGGGGATTGCACGACCCGAGTTGTGGAAAAGCCGTATTTGACTCCATCTAACGCTCACCATAATTGGGAGTCATAAGGGTGGTCTTGGGACAACTTTGAAGCAAGCTGCATGACATGGATCAGCCAAGACGAAATTCGCCCCTCCATCTCGGAGAGATATTCTCTGGGCCCTCTCATGTGATATGATTCAGAAGCATGGCCATGCGCTACTCGATCAAGTGTTGATCGAGCTAGTCCGACTTAGTGAAGCCAGAGGTAATTAGTTATCACTACAACAAGAAGAGATTTAAACTGGCACTGGGATGACGGAATCTCCCTGTGGTTTATCACCAATATCGTGAGGCAAATGGACTCATACAGATCGTCACATTGAGGGAAATCGCGGAAACCGGGAGTTGACAAGTCTTACTAGAGGCTACTACCGATTATCAGCTCTAGTGGAAAAGTCACTGAGCTACTATTCTGACTGAATGATTACTAAGTTGTGTCCGGCTTACCGTAAACCTACATATATGATTGCACACTTAATAGAGTGGAACTAGGAGGAGGATGATCCGACTATCACAATCCGCCAAGTTGGACTTGGTCGGACAGGAACACATGTCAATGGGTTGGACCCACTTTGACTAGGGTTTACGACCGAGGGACAAAAGTGTTGTGTTCTCTCACCTACTCGCCTATATAAAGAAAGGTGGCTGATGGCGGACAAGACAATCTAGTGCTGCTTCCTAGGGTTTTGCTAGACTTGGCAATTCCACCTTCATGTCTCGCGACGGCAAGACTGAGACTAGCATCTCACTTGTTGTTGTTCCACCTTGTACGTGTGTGAGATAGTAGAGGCATGATGGCTCAAAATATATCGAGCTCGTTGGGGAACCCCAAGAGGAAGGTATGATGAGCACAACAGCAAGTTTTCCCTCTGTTATGAAACCAAGGTTATCGAACCAGTAGGAGCAAGGAAACACCTCCAAGATGTTGTTTCCAACTTGGAATCCTACACAACACAACCACAGAACTTTGCCCCCAACTTACAGTGAGGTTGTCAATCTCACCAGTTTTGCTGAAAACAAAGGATTAAACATATTGTGTGGAAGATAGTAATTGCTTGCAAAAAGTAAACAGAAAATAGTAAATAGCTTTGTAGATTGATGGTTAAAGAATGGACCGGGGTCCATACTTCACTAGTGGCGATTCTCCTTAAGATAGATGACATGTTGGGTCAATAAATTACAGCGGGGCAATTGACAAACATCGGGAAAGCATACATGCATATACTAATCATCTTGACTCCTGTGAGATTTGATTGGGCATTACAACATTATACATAGACCATAATCCAACTGCATCTATGACTAATAACCCACCTTCAGGGTATCATCCGAACCCCCTCTAGTATTAAGTTGCAAGCAACAGATAATTGCATTAAGCAAAGTGTGTAAAGTAAACAATACGATTGTTTTGTGAACAAAAGATTGTTGTTTTCTCCCTAGTAGCAACAACGCATCTAGTACCTTGGAGATTTCTGTCACTTCCCCATTTTCCTAGAGGCATGAACCCAGTATCGAGCATAAATACTCCCTCTTGGAGTTGCTAGCATCTACTTGGCCAAGATAGCTACTAACAACGGAAAGCATGCAAGATCACAAATAACAAAGACATGATAGAATTAATAATCAATCTGAAATAACATCTCAATATCCATCAGATCCCCGCAAACACAACATGTAGGATTAAAAATAGATGATCTTGATCATGAACGGAGCTCACAAGATCTAAACATGATAGCACAAAGGAGGAGAACGAACCATCTAGATACTACATGGACCCGTAGTCTAGGCATGAACTACTCATGCATCACACCGGAGGCAGACATGGTGATGAAGAAGGCCTCCAAGGCAATCTCTTCCCTTCGGCAGGGTGCCGGGAAGAGCTTCAGATCCCTCCCGATCTAGGGATGGAGATGACGGCGGCTATAGACTCTTTCGTGGAATTTTTTCAGGTACTTAGGGTTTTCGTCCCGAAGGCAATATATAGGCGAAGGGGCAAGGTCAGTGGAGTGCCAGGGGGCCCACACCCCCTAGTGGCATGGCTAGGGATGGCCACGCCACCACCAGGTGTGGTCGGCCTGGCTCCACTCTTCGTCCCCCCTGCGGAATCCGTGTTCCTTCTGGTGAAATATTGACTTGGGATTTTGTCCGGTCCAATTCCGAGAATATTTCCTCACTAGCTTTTCTGAAACCAAAAACAGCAGAAAACAGGCAACTGGCACTATGGCATCTTGTTAATAGGTTAGTTCCAGAAAATGTGTAAAAATACTCCAAAGTGTGGACAAAACATAATCAAGTAGATATAAAACAAGCATGGAACATCAAAAATTATAGATACGTTTACAACGTATCAACATCCCCAAGCTTAACTCATGCTCGTCCTTGAGTAGGTAAGTGATAAAAAGAAAGAATAATTTTTGAGGTGACATGCACCATCACAATCTTGATCAAGGAATTTATAACACATTGATAGCTAGGATCATAGTACTTTAACATAGCATCCAAGATAAAGTTCTAACAATAAGACAAAGCAACTATGTTGCAACATGAAGAGGTACAAACAAAAGATTCATGAATAACAATGCTTTGAAAGACGTTTGTTTGTTTCACATAAAGAATGCATAATGAGAATGGTATTCAGCTTGTCCCTCATAGTGTAGCAAAACATAAATGCATAGGACACCTTCGAAGTTCATAAGGGTGACTAGATACAAATAGTTTAAGAACAAGCAATATCAAAGTTATGCATCAATCAACAAGTTTTGGGACAATGCTCATTAAACTAAGAATGGCCACTATGCTCTCTCAATAGGTGCATAAATATAGAAGATGGAGACTCAACATAAAAGTAAAAGAAAGGCCTTCATAGAAGGAAGCAGGGATTAAAGTCTCATAAAGAGCTTCCAAAAATTATGGTACTTATTAGCTTTCAGATCTCATTGCCCCTATCATAAGCATCTTGAAGTGATTAAGGTTAAAGTGAACAAACTATGGAGTATATGCTTGACAAAGTATAAGTTGGCAATATCATGTCCCTTGAATATGAGGGTCGCTCCTCATGCTACTCAAGTTTAGTTACCGGTAAGTTCTTATCATAGTAAGTACATGTGTATCATAGAGAACCGCCAACGGGGTACCCCTTGCTCGATGATACGGAAGAATCCCCTTATCAAAATGACAAGGCAAGAAGACAATAAGCATCTTAGCAATCTTCTTATTTATCATGGGAAAATGGTGCTTTTTTCTCTCTTTCCTCTTTTCTCATCTCTTTTTTTCTCAATCTCTATTTCGTTTTATTAGAAGAATGCTTCATAGATTGCTCATTATGGTTATGCTGCAGGTTTCCACCATGATTAGGCATGGATTAGACTAGCCTCCCATGCGTTTCTCTAACACACGTACATAACTCCATGGACTTACAAGCTCCCTTTCATTTCACACCGACGACATCCATAAATAAAAGAGCATGATATCAACTGGGTATAATGTACAAGTGCAATGTTGAAAGTGTTCCCCATGACAACATGGTTCTGCTAATTCCCAACGTATAAGTGCAAGCATATACAACATAGATGACACAATGGTTCAAGTTTATTAGGGGCAAGAAAAGTAAAGTGTGCCATCAAGTTCGTGAGAGCTTTAATCACTAATTTTCACATAACAAGTTTAATGCGGAAGGTAGATAAAAACATGAACATACTTGGAATAGCAAATGCTAATAGGTAGGTATGGTGGACTCTTTGGAATAACTTGGTTTTATTTGGAGTTGGATGCATGAGTGGAACTGATACTTGGTTATGGAGGCTAGCAAAAGACTAGAAGCTGATACGTCCAAAACGTATCTACTTTCCTGAACACTTTTGTTATTGTTTCTCCTCTAAACTTGTGTGATCTGGATACAATTAACACGGACCGACGCTGTTTTCAGCAGAATTACCTTGGTGCCTAGTTTTTGTGTAGAAAATCAACTATCAGGAAAATTTCTGGAAAATATGCCAAAAATCCTATTTCACCAGAAGACTCACGGAGCCAGAAGACGAGACGGAGGAGGGCCACGAGGGGCCTAAACCACCTGGCTGTGCGAGCTAGGCTTGGTCGTGCCAGGGGGTGGTGTGGCTGCCTCGGTTACCCCCTCGGCCTCCCTCTTCGCCTATAAGATGCCTCTTGACCTAAAAACCAAGGGGGGTTTGACATTTTTCTAGAAAGAGTTCCGCTACGCCGCCACCACTAGATTCCGCAAATCAGAACCAGAAACTCCGTTCTGGCACCCTGCCGTGACGGGGAATTGGAGGAGATTATCGCCATCATCGTCACTATCGCTTCTCCATCGACCATCCATGATTCCCCCATCTATGAGTGAGTAATCCCCCGTTGTAGGCTATGGGGATGGTAGGGATTGAATGAGATCGTTCATGTAATGGCATCAGATTGTTAGGGCATGGTGCCTAGTATCTATTATTAGTGCTTTTTGACTTTATTGCAACTTGTTATGCTTAATGCTTGTCACTAGGGCTCGAGTGCCATGATTTCAGATCTGAACATGTTATTTATTCATGATGATAGTATTGTTTATGGTCTTACCTACAAGTTGTATACACACATTGTTGTCTGGAACCAAAGGCCCCGAAGTGACAATAATCAGGATAACTGGAGGGAATGGCTTTGATGTGAGGATCACATGTGTTCACGGAGTGTTAATGCTTTGCTCCGGTGCTCTATTAAAAGGAGCACCTTAATTTCCAGTAGTTCCCTTGAGACCCCGCTGCAAACGGGCTGGTAGGACAAAAGATGTTGTGCAAGTTCTCATTGCGAGCACGTATGACTATATATGAAACACATGCCTTTGATTATTTAGTACTTGGATGCTTTATCTTATTTATCTGCAAATTCCCTATGTCTTGATTGCTATATGAATTGTCTTGTCCATGCAACACCCGTACATCCATCCCTATGCCTACCGCGCTTCAATCCTACTGTTTACTGCTATTGTTACTATTGTCTTTATTTTACTACTGCTATTACTTTGCTATTCCTACTACAAAACTATTGCTACTGATAAATTGCTCTGAGCAAGATTGTTTCTAGGTGCAGCTGAATTGACAACTCATTTGTTAAGGCTTATAAATATTCTTTGGCTCCCCTTGTGTCGAATCAATAAATTGGATTTCACTTCCCTCGAAAATACTGCGATACACCCCCTATACTTGTGGGTCATCAAGACTATTTTCTGGTGCCGTTGCCGGGGAGCATAGCTCTATTTATCAAGTTCACTTGGAATCACTATTGTTCGCTGCTATCCGTCCATCATGGGTAAGTCTCGTGATGGCAAGGTTCCTATTTTACCATCCACTACAAGGAGAGGTACGGTTCTGAACACCTCTGTTGCTCTTGATTCACCATCTGTGATGAGTAAGCTCCTTACACCACCCCATACACATGCTACACATACTGTTACTACTGCTGAATTTGAAACTTCTGATACTTATGATGCTTCTTCTACTGTGCTTGATAAGAGTGGTTCGTTAGGTCCTTTCCTAGATGATATGATTGCTAGAACTATAGCTGGAAATACTGAAACTCCTAATGAAGACACTACTACACATGTTAGTTCACCTGAGCCTATAGAGAGCTATGATATTGAAGACAGATATATAGAAATGAATGATGAATTTATTAAAGAATGTCAAAATACTCATGGTAAAAGTGCTATTAAGAGTCTCCTTGAGAGGCGTACTATAAAACCCAAATTATCCCCTAATGATAAGTTTGCTACATCTCCCATAAATATTAAAGATAAGGATTGTGATTTCTCTCTTGATTTATCTTACATAACTATTATTGAGAAAGAACCTTTTTGTGGAACTAAGAATGAAAGTGTTGTAGCACATATGACTGAGCTTTCTACCATCAGTGGCCTATTTTCTGATGATATTAAGATGCGCACCTACTTTGTTGCTAAAATTTTCCCTTTTTCACTGAAAGGAGAAGGCAAAACTTGGTTTAATAATTTACCACCTAGATCTATTGATAACCCTGATTGCTTGATTAGTACTTTCCTTCAAAAATATTTCCCTCCTAGTGCTAGACATGCAATTTTGCAGGAACTGTTTGATCTTAAACAGGGAGAAAAAGAGGTATTGCCTGAATCATGGGCAAGGTTTTGTGCTTTGATTCATGCACAGGCTGGATGTCCATTGCCTAAGAATGAGCTTCTTGATATATATTATAATGGATTAACTAAAGAATCTAGGATATACCTAGATAGTTGTGATGATTGTGTTTTCAGCAATAGAACTCCCAAAGAAGCTGATGAATTAATGGCTAAAATAAGCAAGAATTATGATTACTGGACTCCACCTGAGCCAACTACACCTGAGTTAACTGTGCCTGAGCCAACGCCAACATCAAAGAAGAGGGGAGTTATTGAACTAAATGATGAAGTCATGACGGAAGCTAAGAGATGTCTTAAAGAGAAGGGTATTAAAGCTGAAGACGTGAAGAATTTACCTCCTATAAAAGAATTATGTAAGACAATCTCCCACTCATCCACTATTGAGGTACACTGTCTCCAACATTTTGATGAAGGTGATATTCCTTACTCTAAACCTCCTGATCAATGCTTAGAAGAATTTGATATTTTTATTGTTAAGCAAGATAATTTTAATAAAAGAGTGCAGAATCATCTAATGGAAAACTCTAGAGCTATTATTGAGTTAAAAGATATTGTGGAAAGAACCTCTAATGATATTAAAATTCTTGTTAAACATTTCCAAATGGTTCAAACTCAAATTGATCAGCTTATTAAAGTATAAAAAGATTTGCTAGTTAATGCTGCTAAAGAAAAACATGCTTATGAAATTAGAACTAGAAGTGGTGTTGCCACTCAAGATCCTATATATCCTAAGGGGCATCCTAAAAGAATTGAGCAGGATTCTCAACAAATTGAAAATAGTGGCACTTCTCCTAAGAAAAGGAAAAAGAAACATAAAAATATTGTAGAATCTCCTGAACCTGCTAAAGATCCTAATAGTATATCTGTCTCTGATGCTGAAACTGAAAGTGGTAATGAGGAAAATGATGCTCTTGATAAAGAAAAAGTTGAAGAAGAACCGGAAAGACACACTAATAATACTAAATACACTAAAGAAGATTTTGTTGCTAAGAAACATGGTAGTGAAAGAGAGCCTTGGGTCTAAAAACCTATGCCTTTGCCTGATAAGAAACACAAGTCAAAGGAAGATGAACACTACAACAAATTTTGTGAGTGGATGAAACCTTTATTTTTGCAAATTCCGTTGACTGATGCTATTAAATTGCCTCCTTATTCAAAATATATGAAGGATATTGTCTCTAATAAAAGGAAGATCCCTAATGAGGAAATTTCTACTTTGCTTGCTAATTATTCCTTTAATGGTAAAGTTCCAAAGAAACTTGGAGACCCTAGGATTCCAACCATTCCATGCTCTATTAAAAACAATTATGTTAGAACTGCCTTGTGTGATTTAGGAGGAGGAGTTAGTGTTATGCCTTTTTCTCTCTACAAGAGACTTCAATTGGAAAAACTAATACCAACTGATATATCTTTGCAAATGGCTGACAAATCTACTACTATTCCTGTTGGTATATGTGAGGATGTTCCTGTTCAAGTGCCTCATAATTGCTTGATATTAACAAACTTGTGCTTGAAATGCCTAAAGATGACAATATGTCTATTATTCTTGGGAGACTTTTTCTTAATACTGCAGGAGCTGTTATTAATTGCAATCAAGGAAAGGTAACTTTTAATGTTAATGGCAAGGAGCATACTGTCTATTTCCCCAAGAATATTAATAGGAATTACGGCTTAAATTCAATTGAAAATATTGAGGGCATTCAAGTTGGAGAAATATATTTTCCCATACCAAGAGAAAAATATGAAATTATTATGATTGGGACCATTTCTATCAAGGTTGAGGTAACATAATCATTGAGTGGAATACAAAGTTTTGTTTCATATAAACTTGTTTTGGTAACAAGACCTGATCAACCTTGTTAACAAAGGGATTTTAATGAACAAAACAATGTTTTCACCATGGTTATCTTCGCTTACTTTTATTTTATCCATTTTAGTTTTTCCTTTCGCTTAGTTTACTTTTCTTTTGCTTGTTGCTTGTATATTAGAGTGTCTTAGAACTTCTGAAGTTTAGGTTTTGTTTTGTTATTGCATCATTCCAAAATCATCTTTTTGCAGAAAAATCATTCATCAATACCTGAAAATTGCTCAAAAATAAAGTGTCTCGAAAAATTCCAGAAAATTCATATTAAATTTTTACGCGAAAAAAGGGGCAGAGAAGTGCCTGGAGAGTACCAAGGGGGCCCACCAGGAAGGCACACCACCTGGTGGTGCGGCCACACCAGGAGCGCGCCTGGCCATGGTGTGGGCCACCCCTAGCCCTCCACTCACTCTCTCACTTGCCACTTCTCTCTCTCTCCTGAGAAAACACCAGTTCGTTGCTCAAACTCGCGTTCTTGCTGTTCTTGCTCGCGATTTTTCGATCTCTTTTCTCAGCCCATCTTTGCTACTGAAATTTGGAGCATTTGTTCTCCGGTATGTGACTCCTCTGCTTGTCCAAGTAGATTTGTGTTTAATGGTATATATCTTGAGTATTTTGCTGCTGTAGGTGACAGGTTATGTGAGCTTGTAAGCATGTTCAATTCGTAGAAAAATTGTTTTGATGCATGTTTAGGCCTCTTACAAGTCCCTATAAGTAGTTCCTTTCATTATGTAATCACTTTGCAATCACTTGTATGATGGTTGTTTAAATTTTAGAATAGAAGAAGATGAACAACCACTCTTTTGGAGAGATATTTGGGAGGGACACACCCAGTAGGGCCAGGCCTTCAAGATCGGCTTCTCAATTTAGGCCATCATATAATGAAGATCTTATTGCACCACGCTTTGGCAATGAAGGAGATGAGGGAGATGCTCACCCATCTACTTTCTCTTGTTTTACCTTTTTGCGTGCTGTAGGGATCCTCAATGAGTTCTTACTCCTCGTTCAGAGGGTTGGGCTGACCACTTACATGGAAGATGAGAGTGAGAAATATGCCATGCTCACCAAAACTTTCGTTGAGAGTTTCGCTTTCACTAACACCCCTTATCATTCAACTGTTTCGTTCAAAATTTATAATCTGCCTATTACCATGTCATTGGAAAGATTTTGAAGCATTATAGGCATAGGCATGACTGGGACAGTGATGTCTACGCACTTCTATTCTTGTAGACAGTTGTTGGGCCTCCAAGTGCAGAGGTTTGTAGAACAGCATCAAGTTTTCCCTTAAGTGGATCACCTAAGGTTTATCGAACTCAGGGAGGAAGTGGTCAAAGGTATTCCCTCTCAGGCAATCCTGCAATCAAGATACAAGAAGTCTCTTGTGTCCCCAACACACCCAATACACTTGTCAGGTGTATAGGTGCACTAGTTCGGCAAAGAGATAGTGAAATACAAGTGGTATGGATAATTATAAGTGGTAACGGTGCCAGAAAAGAGCTTGATGGCGTGGAAGAGACTAAAAGCAAACTGAAATAAAGATGGCAGCAAGCAAACATGTAACAGATCTAGTAGCAAACAGTGTTTCAGTGCTTAGAAACAAGGCCTAGGGATCATACTTTCACTAGTGAACACTCTCATATAAATATCTTCTCTTTATGATACTACTCTGAACGACTCTCCGGTTGGACACTCTAATCCATGGTAGGGCTATAACAACACTCCTCAAAGTTTGATTTCTGCATCTAGATAACCCCACACTGTCACCTTGATCACTAGATGGTTCCAACAAACACCACAATTTCATAGAGACATCCAACTCCAAATATAACTCATAACAAGTATTTGTAATCTCTAGCCTAAGTGCCACCATGGTGTGCACGCTGTCACTTTCACACACATGGGGAGAGCAGAGATCTATTAAAGCACTTGAGTAGCAAGGTAGATCTACTTGATTACAAAGCTCATGATCACAATATGATCATGCATAGAGAGAGAGAGAGATGAACACATAGCTACCGGTAGAACCCTTAGCATTGAGAGAGAACTACTCCCTCATCATCATGGGAATCAGCAACAGCGATGGATATGGTGGTGGATATCGATGGAGATGGCTCCGGGGGAACTTCCCCGTCTCGGTAGGGTGTCGGAACAGAGACTTTCTGTCCCCCGAATATCCCCTTCGGTGGCGGCGGCGCTGCGGAACTTTTCGTGGCTGGAGGCTGTTCGACTTAGGGTTTTTGCATCGGGAGGCTTCTTATAGGCGAAGAGGCAAGGTCAGTGGGTGGACCAGGGGCCCACACCACCTGGTGGCATGGCCAGGGCTAGCCCGCGCCACCACATGGTGTGGCCAGCCTCTGGCCCCTCTCCATCTCGTCTTTTGGCTTCGTGAGTCTTCCGGTAAAATATTGACTTTGGCTTTTATCTGGTCCAATTCCGAGAATATTCATTTTCTGACTTTCCTGGAACCAAAAACAGCAGAAAACAGGCAACTAGCACCGTGGCATCTTGTTAATAGGTTAGTCCCAGAAAGTGTATAAAAGTACTCCAAAGTGTGGACAAAACATAAGAAAGTAGATATAAAACAAGCATGGAACATCAAAAATTATAGATACGTTTGCAACGTATCAGACAGTGAAGAAGATCCAAGGTCGACCTGTTGATTTGTTGGAGCTCTACCGAAGTGTGACAAATGACGATGACCGCGCAGCTCAGCGTGGGAAGATAAGGAACATTCAACTCCCAGCTCTTAGATGTTTTGCCTACTATCTTGCCACTAGCATTCTTGGTAGGGAGAACACTAGTAATATTTCTAATTATCATTTAGCCTTCCTCACTGCTGCACTTAATAATGATACCAAGTATAATCTTGGTTCTCTCATTGCTCGCCGCCTAGCCGCTAGAGGACCTATTTATGGGGGCATTATTGCCTCACGCATGGTGGTTGCTTTAGAACTTTTCGTGGATCCTAATGACACTGTATTGACTCCACAAAGGGTTGATCTTGCAGCTATGAAAATGCATCACTTTGTTACTACTAACTCTAGTATCGAGAGTTTAGTTTACAGGATGTTGTTCACTGACGGAGATGAGAGGGAAATTCCCTTGCCACAACCTTCTTTGTTCAGTATTTGTAGGATGCCATGGTCGCGCTCCAAGGAAGAGGTGGACGAGCAACTCCGCCTGCTGGGTTTCCACGGGCAGCACCAGGAAGATGTGCCATCTTTCGACTACTCTGCGCACTACGCTGGGGCGTCCTCAAGTTCGTATCAGGACGAAGGTACCTCTTCGCCATATTACGGAGACGCTCCATCTTGGCCAGCTTGGGATTGATCTCCACTTAGGCCAAAACCCTAAGCTTGGGGGGAGGTACGCCAACATCACACTCATCTACATATCATGTTCAGTCGATACTTTGTATATCCATGTTTCGCTTTCTTTTTACTTTTTGTTCTTGCTTTGTTTCTACTTTCCAAAACACAAAAAGACCAAAAATATTTTCGTTGTTTCTCTTTGTTTGCTTCTTTTTCTTTTTGCCTTGGTTTGCCTTTTTCCTTTTAACTTTGTTTTTTATTCGAAAAACCCAAAAAGATTTCACTTTGCTTGTTCTTTCTTTTGGTTCTTGCCTTTAAAAATCGAAAACCCAAAAATATTTGTTGTTCTTCTTTGGTTTTGTGAAGTTTGTTGCAGGGTTCAGCAGTCCTCAATGGATTTTGGTTTCATGTTATTATTCAAGCCACACAAGTGAAAGGCAATAATGAAGATTAATGACAACTTGAGGTGTGGTAAGAGGCTGGTAACGAACTCTATTTGTTTTCATTTTTGTACATATACTCATCATTATGGGCATGCTTAGTCTGTTCATGTAAGGTGTATGTTATTTATGGATGCTTAGTAGTTCTTGCTTTCTTATGATTAGCCCCAACTTGCTAGTAGTTTTTAGCATGACATATGAATGTTTGCTTGCATTGTTCTATTCATAACTTGGTATGACACCGTGGTATCCTCCTCTGAATGTTTCACTTGAATTGACTTGGCACATGCTCACACATGCATATGACTGAAACAATCAGTTAAGCCTCGATGAATTATTTTGCCTCAGGGTTCTTAAATCACTTCCATGCCATGATTAGTCTTGTTTTGTTGCAAGCATGATTATGACAGTTATTGCTCTCTTGTTTGTTGCTCCCTTACTATTGCTAGCCTTCACTTGTGCTAAGTATAAGCTTTACTCGTGCATCTAACTCCCCAAAACCAATATTGCCAAAAGTGTCCACCATACCTACCTATTAGCATCATTTGCTATTCCGTGCATATTAAGTATGCCTTGTTTTCTTCCGAATAAAATGTTCGCTTGTTATGAGAAAGTTAGTTAGTAAATCTCTCACGAACTTGATGGCACACTTTACTTTTCTTGCACTTAATAAACTTGAACCATTGTGCCCATCTATGTTGTGTATATGCTTGCGCTTTATAAGTTGAAGTTAGCAGAACCATGTATCATGGGGAACGCTTTCAACATTGCACGTATATTCCGTTGATATCATGATTCTTTTGCTTATGGATCCCGGCAGTGTGAAATAAAAGTAGAACTCGTAAGATCATGAAGTTTGTATATGTGTTAGAGAAACGCCTGGGCCGCTAGCCTAAGCCATGCCTAATCATGGTGGAAACTTGCAGCATAACCATAATGAGCACTCTATGAAGCATCCTCAATAAAAACCTATGCAAATAGCAAATAAAAAGATCGCTCAGATGCTCATTGTCTGCTTGCCTTGTCATTTTGATTATGGGATAGCTCCTGTATCATGTGCAAGGGGTACCCCGTTGGCGGTTCTCTATGATATATATATGTACTTACAATGACAAGAGCTTACTTGTGACTAAAGTTGAGTAGCATGAGGTTCGGTACTCGTAAGCAAGGGGCATGAGATTTCAACTTATAACTTGTCAATCATATCCTCATATTTGCTCACTTTCACCTTAACCATTTAAAGATGCTTATGATAGGGCAATGAGAGCTCAAAGCTAACGAGTACCATACTTTCAGCATTTGGAAGCCTTTCAAACTCTTCAAAACCTTTTCATTTTCCTTGTTGAGTCTCCACATATTCTATGAGCACTTTCTTGATAGCATAGTTGTCATTCTTAGTATAATATGCTTGTTTCAAAACTTGGTTAATTGTGTCGTGACTTTGATGCTTGTATCTCTGATATCTTTACTTCTAGTCTCCACTTGAACTTCAGAGGTGCCTTGGCATTTATGTTTGCCCTACAATCAAAGGCAAGCGAGATACCACTTTTTCATACCTTTTTATGAACATTGCAATGTTGCTTATGTTTATGTTTCATGCTACTTATTATTTTTGAGTTGGAATCTCTTCATAGCTTGCAATGACTATTGAGTAACTTTATTTACATACTCCTTATTATGAATTGTCCAAGTACTTGATCATATGCTGAAATTATATACATCTTATGAAGCAAAGGTGTTCGTGAAAGTTTCTTTTATCGCACTCAATTTTCAACTGAATTGCTTGAGGAAAAGCAATAAGCTAAGCTTGGGGGAGTTGATACGTCCAAAACGTATCTACTTTCCCAAACACTTTTGCTATTGTTTCTCCTCTAAACTTGTGTGATTTGGATACAACTAACACGGACTGACGCTGTTTTCAGCAGAATTACCTTGGTGTCTAGTTTTTGTGCAGAAAATCAACTATCAGGAAAATTCTCGAAAAATAAATCCTATTTCACCAGAAGACTCACGGAGCCAGAAGACGAGAAGGAGGAGGGCCACTAGGGGCCCACACCACCTGGCCGCGCGGGCCAGGCCTGGCCGCGCCAGGGGGTGGTGTGGCCGCCTTGGTTACCCCCTCGGCCTCCCTCTTCGCCTATAAGATGCCTCTTGACCTAAAAACCAAGGGGGGTTCGACCTTTTTTCAGAAAGAGTTCTGCTACGCCGCCACCACCAGATTCCGCAAATCAGAACCAGAAACTCTGTTCTGGCACCCTGTCGGGACGGGGTATTGGAGGAGATCATCGCCATCATCGTCACCATCGCTTCTCCATCGACCATCCATGATTCCCCCATCTATGAGTGAGTAATCCCCCGCTATAGGCTATGGGGATGGTAGGGATTGAATGAGATCGTTCATGTAATGGCATCAGATTGTTAGGGCATGGTGCCTAGTATCTATTATTAGTGCTTTTTGATTTTGTTGCAACTTGTCGTGCTTAATGCTTGTCACTAGGGCCCGAGTGCCATGCTTTCAGATCTAAACATGTTATTGATTCATGATGATAGTATTGTTTATGGTCTTACCTGCAAGTTGTATACACATATTGTTGTCCGGAACCAAAGGCCCCGAAGTGACAATAATCGGGATTGCCAGTAGTTCCCTTGAGACCCCGCTACAAACGGGCTGGCAGGACAAAAGATGTTGTGCAAGTTCTCATTGCGAGCACGTATGCTATATATGGAACACATGCCTATGATTATTTAGTACTTGGATGCTTTATCTTATTTATCTGCAAATGCCCTATGTCTTGATTGCTACTCCCTCTGTCCCAAAATGTAAGGCACCTAAGCTTTAGTCAAAAGTCAACTTACTTTAAGTTTGACCAAATTTATACATAAAAATATAAACATTCATAATACTAAATCAATATCAATAGATTCAAAAGAAAGTATAGTTTCTCAAAATATCCATTTGATATTGTAGATATTCATATTTTTTCATATAAACTTGGTCAAACTTAGAATACGTTGACTTTTGGCTAAAGCTTAGGCGCCTTACATTTTGGGACGGAGGGAGTATATGAATTGTCTTGTCCATGCAACACCCGTCCATCCATCCCTATGCCTACCGCGCTTTAATCCTAATGTTTACTGCTATTGTTACTACTGTCTTTATTTTACTACTGTTATTACTTTGCTATTGCTACTACAAAACTTTTGCTACTGATAAACTGCTATGAGCAAGATTGTTTCCAGGTACAGCTGAATTGAAAACTTAGTTGTTAAGGCTTATAAATATTCTTTGGCTCCCCTTGTGTCGGATCAATAAATTGGGTTTCACTTCCCTCGAAAATACTGCGATATACCTCCTATACTTGTGGGTCATCAGGAGCGACCAACTAAGAGAGAAATAATGGCCATAATCATGCAAAGTGACAAAACATCATTAATTAAAGCATAAAGTGATACTAAAAGTCGAAAACTAAATGATCATAGAGTCTATGGTGACTTGGTATAGTCTTAACATGGTGTGAGCATGCGCCAAGTCAACCTAAATAAAGTATCAAAGGAGAATACCACAATGCTATGCTTTAATATGCTAAAACAATGCATGATCCTTTCAAGGCACATTAAGCAATCTCAATTATTTGTAACAAGTCATGCTACAGCAATAATCACTAAGCATAAAGCCAAAACAATATCAAGCATGACATGACAAAGCCTAGGCCACAGTCAAAAACAAGACTCCTTTTATACCACTTAAGCATGAACTTTCCTACTCTTTTCCAATCCAAACCAACTTATTTGAAAACTAATGTATGACTGAGGGGTCCAACCAATTTATTCAAGCAAACTAAGCAAACAAAAGCAAAAACAAAAACGAAGACGCTTCAAGAACAACACAACTGTGCATGAAATAATAAAAGTGAAGTGTTTGGAAGAAACCTGAGATTTTAATTGATGAAGAAGGGGATGCCTTTGGCATCCCCAAGCTTTGACGCTTGTACTTCTTAGATATTTCTTGGGGTGACACGGGTGGCGTCCCCAAGCTTGAGCTTTTGTCCATACTTCATCTTATCACATTACTCTTCCCTACACTTAAAATTTTCCTTCATACAAAACTTCACACAATCTTCATTAGCAACATTAGTGCACTCAAGATAATAAGTTTTTTGGTTCAGTGTTAACACAAGTAAAACTTCCATTAAAACACAAGCTACTGTAGCACTTCCTTTAAAAATTTCAAATGATCATAGAGAACTCAAAGAGAAAAAGATTAAGAGGCAAATGCAAATAACGGCAGAAATCTGTCAAAACAGACCAGCAGGTAAAATCCAATTTTTTCGAAGACCTTCTGTTGCTCAAATCGAAAAGTGTTGAACTAACGAAAGTTGGATAACAACCTGGGGCAGAAGCACAAAAAATTACAGCTCAAACCGACATACAGAGAGTTTTCAAGAATTTTTACAGCGAAACACAAAAATCTGTTTCGGGACAGCAACTTTCCCAAGCATTGCTTCTCTCTCATTAGAGGTTACTCTTGGCACAAAAACCACACAAAAATGATAAGGAGCGGTTATTACAGAAGTAATAACTTCCAACACTCAACTAAAACTTTTGGGTTATCTCCCAATAAGTGCTTTTCTTTAACGCCTTTGAGCTAGGCATAAGAAGCAAGAAAAGAATCAAGTATTCTCAAATGAAGAAGCATTAAGATTGATACCAGAAATATCATCAACAAGGCAAGGTATCTCATCCAAATAAGTTCTAGAGGATCCTCTCTCACTACTCTTGGGTACACTATTTTCATCAAATAGGTTTTCAGGAACAATCCAATCAAAATTCTTTTCTAAGGCTTCATGCATTTCTACAAGTTTAAAAGGTATTGGTATCTCAATTTCCTCCCAATTAGGTTATGTTTTGTCCATCTTTTTTCATGTACCAATAACATCTACACATGAGCCTAGCATATTAAAACGATCAAAGACTTTTCTAGCTTCCTTAGTAACATCATAGAATTCTTTAAGCAAGGTTTCCAGAATAAAATCTCTCTTTTCAGGGTCCTCGATTTATTTAACTTTAAGAAACATTACTTGCATTATGGGGTTAAGGTTAACAAACCTAGCTTCCAACATGTGAACTAAAGAAGCTGCAACAATTTCATAATTTGGAGCAATTTCTGCAAGAGATCTATCCTCAATATCCTCATGCTTACTAACATGAATAAAGAATTCTTCAATATTATCTTTTCCAATTATAGAGCCACTACCTATTGAAAGGTCTTTCAGGGTGAACTTAGGGATCAACATGGCGAGCTAAGAACAAGGTAGCAACTATAGGAAGACCTAATTTTTTTGTGTTTTTGATAAAGAAAACAAGCAAACAAAGCAGAAATAAACTAAGCAAAACAAATAAAACAAAGTAAAGAGATTGGTTATGAGGGACTCCCCTTGTGAAGATGTCCCTGACTCCCCGGCAACAGCGCCAGAAAAAGAGCTTGATGGCTCAAAATATATCGAGCTCGTTGGGGAACCCCAAGAGGAAGGTATGATAAGCATAGCAGCAAGTTTTCCCTCAGTTATGAAACCAAGCTTATCGAACCAGTAGGAGCAAGGAAACACCTCCAAGGTGTTGTTTCCAACTTTGAATCCTGCACAACACAACTATAGAACTTTGCTCCAACTTATAGTGAGGTTGTCAATCTCACCGGTTTTGCTGAAAATGAAGGATTAAACGTATTGTGTGGAAGATAGTAATTGCTTGTAGAAAGTAAACAGAAAACAGTAAATAGCTTTGTAGATTGATGTTAAAAGAATGGACCGGGGTCCATAGTTCACTAGTGGTGATTCTCCTTAAGATAGATGACATGTTGGGTGAACAAATTACAGTGGAGAAATTGACAAACATCGAGAAAGCATACATGCATATACTAATCATCTTGACTCCTATGAGATTTGATTAGGCATTACAACATTATACATAGACCGTAATCCAACTGCATCTATGACTAATAATCCACCTTCAGGTTATCATCTTAACCCCCTCTAGTATTAAGTTGCAAGCAACAGATAATTGCATTAAGCAAAGTGTGTAAAGTAAACAATACGATTGTTATATGAACAAAGGATTGTTGTTTTCTCCCTAGTAGCAACAACACATCTTGTACCTTAGAGATTTCTGTCACTTCCCCAGATTCCTAGAGGCATGAACCCACTATCGAGCATAAATACTCCCTCTTGGAGTTGCTAGCATCTACTTGGCCAAGATAGCTACTAACAACGAAAAGCATGCAAGATCACAAATAACAAAGACATGATAGAATCAATAATCAATCTGAAATAACATCTCAATATCCATCGGATCCCTACAGACACAACATGTAGGATTACAAATAGATGATCTTGATCATGAACATGGCTCACAAGATCTAAACATGATAGCACAAAGGAGGAGAACCTACCATCTAGCTACTACATGGACCCGTAATCCAGGGATGAACTACTCACGCATCACACCAGAGGCAGGCATGGTGATGAAGAAGGCCTCCAGGGTGATCTCTTCTCTCCGGCAGGGTGCCGGGAAGAGCTTCAGATCCCTCCCGATCTAGGGATGGAGATGACGGCGGCTACAAACTCTTTCGTGGATTTTTTTTGGGTACTTAGGGTTTTCGTCCTGGAGGCAATATATAGGCGAAGGGGCAAGGTCGATGGAATGCTAGGGGGGCCACACCCCCTGGTGGCGCGGCTAGGGTTGGTCGCGCCACCACCAGGTGTGGCCGGCCTGGCTCCCCTCTTCGTCTCCCCTTCGGACTCAGTGTTCCTTCTGGTGAAATATTGACTTGGGCTTTTGTCCGGTCCAATTCCGAGAATATTTCCTTACTAGCTTTTCTGAAACAAAAAATAGCAGAAAACAAACAACTGGCATTGTGGCATCTTGTTAATAGGTTAGTTCCAGAAAATGTGTAAAAATACTCCAAAGTGTGGACAAAATATAAGAAAGTAGATATAAAACAAGCATGTAACATCAAAATTATAGATACGTTTACAACGTATCAAGGCACCACACCTGCGGTGCTCGTCAGCGGCATTTGGCAGCGAAGTGGAGGCAGAAGGAGGAGGAGCACGAAGCCGACGACGAGGTGGTCCTAGGATCGAGCAGTTCGCTAGATCCGAATGAGACAAGGGGAACGTATGGCACCACGGTGACATGCTTCCTCAGCTTCTGCACCTGCGTGTCGAGAGGTACGAGCTATTTCGTTTGACCTTAGCCGGATCTTGGGGTGGCTCGCTGGAGCAGAAAAGTTTTTGTTTTTGGCCTGGCTCAACGTGTTGCCCAAAAGTAGTATCAAAGCATCGGCTCTAGGTTCTTGGCCTAGTTCTTGCGCATGCGATGCGCTAGTGGGAAATATTGGATTTTTTGCTGTTTTTGTTTTGCCTTTTTGATCTGTTTTGATCTAGGGCAGTGGCAAGATCTGGTTTGTCTTGGCCAAGAGGTTGGTCAGAATTGGTCCAGATCTGAGTGGGAGATCACGTGACCGACGTCCACAATCAACCACTAAAGTTGCTTTTCTTCTTAGACAAGAATAGGACAGTTGTACCCTATCAAAAGTTATAGCTAAAAGTTAGCTGGTGTAATACGGAAAGGTTCTGACTTGTAGTTTCATTTTCTTCTTTTCCCCTCAAAGAAGGTCTAGTTAGATTATCCCGCCATTTGCTGCAACACTACAAGTCGGACAATTTTGCTTAGTGGGCTCATATTGCTGGGGCACTACCAATTCCCTTCGATAAAGTGAGAGAGATTCAGACTCTCTCTGCAGGGCACTTGGTCCTAGACGGAGCTATCACAATAGTTGTGGGCTTCGGGGTAAGGAGGGTTGTCGGACAATCCAACAGGAATCGGATAGAGATCTGATTGGCAAGGTGTTGCCTACCCAGAAGGTTTTCTGATTAGTAGCGACACAAAGGCTCACTAGTCGGATAACTAGCCGGGATCCTGAATCACTATCGACTATTGGAGGGATATCAGTCTCAGTGGGAGTGTGCACGATTAAAGAGTTTAATCCGCCTTCTCCTGTTACAGATACATTGTCTTAAGTGTTTTGCATCTTTCTTTTGTATATGGCACCTACTAGCACCCTTCAGATTTCCAGTTTTGCGTTGCGTATGATCCTTGAGAAGGACAAGCTGAATGGAACAAACTTTACCAACTGGTATCGTAACTTGAGAATCATTCTCAAGCAAGAAAATAATGAACTTGTCCTAGACAATCTGATGCCGGACGAGCCGGGCAATGATGAGCCTAATGTTGTAAGAACCGCTTTTCGCTGACTTCACGATGAGTCGATGGAAGTCAACTTCCTCATGCTTGCTCACATGGAGCCGGAACTGCAGCAACAATTCAAGAATGTTGAGGCATACGATATGATCGTTACCCTCAAGAGCATGTTTGAGACGCAGGCTAGGACGGAGAGGTATAATGTCTCCAGAGCCTTGCTTGGGTGCAAGCTAAAAGATGGAGATCCACTGGGACCGCACATGATCAAGATGGTCAGATATGTATAGTCCTTGGATCGTCTGGGTTTTCCCTTGAGCGAAGAGTTCGCTACCGACATTCTCCTGAATTCTCTTCCTAGTGTTTATGGTCCGTTCATTTTGAACTACCATATGCATGGCATGGATAAGAAGCTGCCAGAACTCCAAGGGATGATCAATACAACATTGGCCGACATCAAGAGAGGTGGCACCAATCAAGTGTTGATGGTGCAGAACGCTTCCAAGATCAAGAAGAAATCTTGGTCTAAGAAAGCCAAGCCAAAGGGAGACGACATGCTGGATCTAAGTCCCAACGTCGACTTAGTGACTAGCAAGCCGACAAAACCTGGAGGTACAGTATGCTTTTACTATAAGGGAGAGGGTCACTAGAAGAGGAACTATGACAAGTACAAGGCAAATAAATCCAAGAGTGGAAGTATGACTGCCGAATTAGGTACACTTGTTGTAAATATTATAGACATTTATCTTGCCGACATTCCTAGGAGCACCTGGGTATACGATACTAGATCGGTTGTTCATGTGTGTAACTCGATGCAGGGACTGGTAAGGCATAGAAGCGTGGCGAGAGGGAAGATTAACATCAGAGTCGAAACAAAGCAAGTGTTTCTGCATTATACGAAGGTGCAACTCCAGTTACCTTCAGGATTTATACTAGAACTAAATAAATGTTATTATGTTCCTGTACTAAGCCGAAACATGATTTCTGCCTCATATTTGATGGTGCAGGGTTATGTGTCGAATACTAAGAACAATGGTTGTTCCTTTTATTTGAATAATATGTTTCATGGCTATGCATCTGTCCAAGCCAAAAAAAATTGTGCTTGATCTTGAATGTAAATCAGTCTATAACTTGGATGCTAAAAGGTTGAAGCTGAATGATCTTAGTCTTACTTATCTATGGTATTGTCTCCTTGGTCATATCAGCTGGAAACGCATGCAGAAGCTCCATGGTGATGGACTCCTGGATTCGTCTGGCTTGGAGCCATTCGAAACATGTGAATCCTATTTGCTAGGGAAAATGACCAAGACACCTTTCGCAAAGAGTTACAAGAGGGCGTCCAACTTGCTGGGACTGATACATAGTGATGTATGCGATCCAATGAGCACGACATCTAGAGGTGGTTACGAGTATTCTGTCACATTCACGGATGATTTCAGTAGATATTGCTATGTCTACCTGACGAAATCCAAGTCGAAAATCTTTGAAAAGTTTAAAGACTTTAGAGTGAAGTGCAAAACCAACTCGGTAAGAATATTAAGTTTATGCGATCAGATCATGAAGGCGAATATATGGGCCATGAGTTTGATGACCATCTCAAGAGTTGTGGAATAGTTCCACAGCTCACCCCTCCGGAAACACCTTAGAGAAATGGTGTGTCGGAAAGGCGGAACCAAACCTTGTTAGACATGGTAAGGTCGATGATGAGTAAGACGGATTTACCTTTATCATTCTAGGGTTTTATAACACTAAACAAAGTACTATCTAAATCAGTAGAAAATACACCACATGAGATGTGGACGGGCAAAAAGCTGGCCTTGGCTTTTCTCAAGATTTGGAGATGTGAAGCTTTTGTCAAGAGATTGCAATCTGACAACCTCAACCCCAAGTCGGGTAAGGTAGTTTTCGTAGGCTACCCTAATAAAACTTTGGGTTACTATTTCCACAACCGAGAAGAGGGCAAAGTGTTTGTCGCTCGAAATAGTGTCTTTCTAGAGAAAGAGTTTCTAAGCCAGAAAGATAGTGGGAATTGTTGGAGATATGCCCAAGAGGCAATAATAAAAGTGGTTATTATTATATCTTTGTGTTTATGATGAATGTTTACATCCCATGCTATAATTGTATTATTAGGAAACACTAATACTTGTGTGTTTTGTAAACATAAAAGAGTCCCTAGTAAGCCTCTTGTTGAACTAGCTTGTTGATTGATTGATGATCATGGTTTCCTGATCATAGACATTGGATGTGATTAATAACAAGGTTATATCATTAGGAGAATGATGTGATGGACACACACCCATAGTAAGCATAGCATAAGATCAAGTCATTAAGTTCGTATTGCTGTAAGCTTTGAAATACATAGTAACCTAATCCTTCGACCATGAGGTTATGTTAATCACCATCACCGGATGGGTACTTTGATGACATCAAACGCCGCTTCGTAACTGGGCGGTTATAAAGGTGTCATTGGGTATTATGAAAGTATGTGTTGAAGTGCATAGACCAAGATTGGGATTTGTCCATCCATATGACAGATAGATATACTCTGGGACCTCTCGGTGGAATGTCATCTAGATAGCTTGCAAGCATGTGACTGGGTCACAAGGGATGACATAACATGGAACGAGTAAAGAGTACTTATCAGTAACGAGGAAGAACTAGGTATGAAGATACCGACGATCAAACCTCGGATAAGTAGAATATCGTGTGACAAAGGGAATTGGTTTCGTATGTTAAATGGTTCTATCGATCACGAAGTAATCGTTGAGTATGTGGGAGCCGTTATGGATCTCCAGATCCCGCTGATGGTTATTGATCGGAGAGGTGTCTTCATCATGTCTGCATATTCGCGAACCGTAGGGTGACACACTTAAGGTTCGAAGTTGTTTTAAGTAGATATGGAATTTGCGTTGGAGACCGAATGTTGTTCGGAGTCTCGGAATGGATCCGGGACATCACGAGGAGATCCGGAATGGTCCGGAGAATAAGATTCATATATTGGGGATCATTTTCTAAGTTGGGAAATGTTCCGAAGTGTTTGTATGGAGATTCTAGAAGGTTTCGGAATGTTCTGGAAGGTTCTAGAGGATTTCTTGGAGTTTATGGGGGAGGAGGATTCCTCCCCAAGACACGGATTCATGGGGGAGGAGGATTCCTCCCCCTTCCCACCGCCGGCCCAAGGAGGGGAGTCCTACTAGGACTCACCCTCCCCAGGCGCGCCTCCCTCCTTTAAATAGAAGGGAGGGGGTGCCCCCTCTTGCTCCTCCTATCATAACAACCAATCTCAGCCGCCTCTCTCCTCCACCTTTCTTCTGCACAGGCATAGGCGAAGCCCTGCAGAATTCTCATCTCCACCACCACCACCACGCCATTGTGCTGCTGGGATTCCGTGGAGAAGATCTACTACCTCCGCTGCTCGCTGGAACAGGGAGAGGAAGGTCTGCTTCGACTCCGCACGTGTGACCGTCTGCGGAAGCGCTGCCGGAATGCAGCGCCGGAAGGATCGTCCACACGATCTTGAGATCGGCAAGTGATCGACTACATCATCCACGAGATCTAATCTCGTAACGCTTTCGGTTCTACGAGGGTTAGTACCGATCTATCTCGTTGCTCATGTCTAATAGATTAGATCTTGGCTTTTGTCTAGATTAGATCTGGGTTTTGTTCATTCTTGCGGTAGAAATTTTTTGTTTTCCATGCTACGAACCCATCAGTGGTATCAGAGCCTTGTCTATGCGTAGATCTGTTGCACGAGTAGAACACAATGAGGTTGTGGTCGTTGGTGCTCGTGCCGTCTTTTGCTATGTGTGTACTTTGCATCTTATGGTATGGTGGGATGAAGCGGCTCGGGCTAACATTACATGTCATCGTACATGAGACTTGCTCCACGCTTGACGTGCAACTCGTTTTGCACAAGTGGCTTTGCGGGTGTCTGTCTCTCCCATCATAGTATAGATCAAATCTACACTTTGCACTTGATAACACTTGTATCAACGTTGTGGTTCAGTTTCGTAGGTAAGATCCGTTCTTAGTCGAAAGCCCCAAGCCACATAAAACTTGCAAAGAAAATTAGAGGCGTCTAACTTGTTTCTGCAGGGGTTTTGTGATGTGATATGGCCTACATGTGATTATGATTGTATTTGATGTATGCAATGATCCTTGTTGTAATATGGCAACCGGCAGGAGCCTAATGGTTGTTTTTAATTCTGTTAAGACCTGCGTGTCTATTCATCTTGTAATAGCTTTGTTCCAAGTAGTTGTAATAGTTGCTAGTGATGATGAACAACCATGAAGCGGCGCCACGGACCTTGACGCTATGCTGGTGATGATGGAGATCATGTTCGTGCTTTGGAGATGGAGATCGAAGGCATAAGAAGAAAGGGCCATATCATATCACACTAATTATGAATTGCCTATGATGTTAATCCTTTATGCATCTTGTATTGCTTAGATCGCGACGGTAGCATTATAAGATGATCCCTCTCACTAAATATCAAGTAATAAAGTGTTCATCCTTAGTTGGCACCATTGCTAAAACTCGTCGTTTCGAAGCATCTCGTGATGATCGGGTGTGATAGACTCTACGTGTGCATACAACGGGTGCAAGCCAGATTTGCACATGCGGAAACTAAGGTTAATCTTGACGTGCCTAGCATGTACAGACATGGTCTCGGAACACGGAATACCGAAAGGTAGAGCATGAGTCATATGATTGATATGATGAACATGAAGATTGTTCGCCGATGAAGCTACATCATCTCATGTGATGATCGGACTTGGTGTAGTGGATTTTGTTCGTGTAATCACTAAAACAACTCGAGGGATGTTGTTTTGAGTGGGAGTTCACCTAGTTAATTTAAGAATTAAATTTGAACACTATTTATCATAAACTTAGTCTAAACTACTTGCAAATTTGTTGTAGATTATGGCGAACGTTTCCATCAATTTCAATGCGTTCCTAGAGAAAGAAAAGCTTAAGAACAATGGAAGCAATTTCACGGACTGGTTCCGTGGACTGAAGATCGTCCTCAGGGCTGGTCAGTTGACCTATGTGCTCGAAGCACCGCTAGGTGACCCACCTGCAGAAGATGCCACCGATGACGTAAAGAATGTTTATGCCACTCGGAAACATCACTACTCCACAGTTCAGTGTGCCATCCTTTACGGTTTAGAATCGGAGCTTCAAAAGCGTTTTGAGCACCATGACCCGTTTGAGATCATTAAGGAGCTCAAACTCATTTTTGAGACTCGCACGGCCATGGAAAGCTATGAAGCTTCCGAGAAGTTCTTTACCTGCAAGATGGAAGAGGGTAGCTCCGTTAGCGAGCACGTGCTCACCATGTCTGGGCATGCAAACAAACTCCGAGAGTTGGGGATACCGATTCCTAATGAATTGGGGATTCACCGTGTCCTCCAATCACTGCCACCAAGTTACAAGAACTTTGTGATGAACTACAATATGCACTGCATGAACAAGACGTTGTCTGAACTATCGTCCATGCTGAAAACTGCTGAAGTGGATATCATGAAGGAGCACCAAGTGTTGATGGTCAATAAGACCACCAATTTCAAGAAACGGGGCAAGCCTAAGAACAAGGGCAACTTCAAGAAGGACGGCAAGAAAGCTGCCGCGCCTGCTAAGAAGCCCAAGGCTGGTCCTAAACCTGAAACTGAGTGCTTCTACTGCAAGGGTGCTGGTCACTGGAAGAACGGCAACATCAAGAAGAAAGGTATATTCGATATACATGTTATAGATGTGTATCTTACTAGTAATCGTAGTAGTGCCTGGGTATTTGATACTGGTTCGGTTGCTCATATTTGTAACTCGAAACAGGAGCTGCGGAATAAACGAAGACTGGCAAGAGACGAGGTGACGATGCATGTTGGAAATGGCTCCAAGGTTGATGTGATCGCCGTCGGCACGCTCCCTCTGCATCTACCATCGGGATTACTTTTAAATTTAAATAATTGTTATTTGGTGCCTGCGTTAAGCATGAACATTATATCTGGATCTTGTTTATTGCGAGACGGTTACTCTTTTAAGTCTGAGAATAAAGGTTGTTCGATTTATATGAGTAATATCTTTTATGGTTATGCACCTGAGATGAATGGTTTATTCTTATTGAATCTCGATAGTAGTGATACACATGTTCACAACATAGATGCTAAACGAATAAAATTGAATGATAATTCTACATACATGTGGCACTGTCGTCTTGGTCACATTGGAGTGAAGCGTATGAAGAAACTCCATTCTGGTGGACTTCTTGAATCACTTGATTTTGAATCACTTGAAAGATGCGAAGCATGTCTAATGGGAAAAATGACTAAGACTCCATTCTCTGGTATAATGGAGCAAGCTCGGACTTATTGGAAATAATACATACCGATGCGTGCGGTCCAATGAGTGTAGCATCGCGTGGTGGATATCGTTATATTCTCACTTTCACGGATGACTTGAGTAGATATGGGTATGTATACTTTATGAAACATAAATCCGAAACTTTCGAGAAGTTTAAGGAATTTCAATGTGAAGTGGAAAATCATCGTAACAAGAAGATTAAGTTTCTGCGTTCTGACCGCAGAGGTGAATATCTGAGTTATGAGTTTGGCATGCATTTAAAGAAATGTGGAATACTTTCACAGTTGACACCGCCGGGAACACCACAGCGTAATGGTGTGTCCGAACGTCGTAATCGAACTCTCTTAGATATGGTTCGGTCTATGATGTCTCTTATAGATTTACCGTTATCATTTTGGGGCTATGCATTAGAGACAACCGCATTCACTTTAAATAGGGCACCATCTAAATCCGTTGAAACGACACCGTACGAATTGTGGTTTGGAAAGAAACCTAAGTTGTCGTTCCTTAAAGTTTGGGGTTGCGAAGCATATGTAAAGAAGTTACAGCCTGATAAGCTTGAACCCAAAGCGGAGAAATACGTCTTCATAGGATACCCTAAAGAAACAATTGGGTATACCTTCTATCATAGATCCGAAGGCAAAGTTTTCATTGCTAAGAATGGATCCTTTCTGGAGAAGGAATTTCTCTCGAAAGAAGTGACTGGAAGGAAAGTAGAACTCGACGAGGTTATTGAACCTTCTTTCGGAGTTGAGAGTAGCGCAGCACCGGAAGATGTTTCTGTGCCGCCTGCACCAACTGGAGAAGAAGCTAATGATGATGATCATGAAACTTCGAACGAAGTTACTACTGAACCTCGTAGGTCAACGAGGGTCCGTACCACTCCTGAGTAGTATGACTCTGCCTTGAACGTCATGTTAGTGGACAACACTGATGACCCTGCGACGTATGAAGAAGCTATGGTGAGCCCAAATTCCGACAAATGGCTAGAAGCCATGAAATCCGAAATGGGATCCATGTACGAAAACCAAGTATGGACTTTGGTGGACTTACCGGATGGCCGTAAGGCTGTCGAGAACAAATGGATTTTCAAAAGAAAAACAGATGCTGATGGTAATGTTACCGTCTATAAAGCTCGACTTGTCGCGAAAGGGTTCCGACAAATTCAAGGAGTTGACTACGATGAGACTTTCTCACCAGTAGCGAAGCTAAAGTCTGTGAGGATTATGTTAGCAATCGCTGCATATTTCGATTATGAAATTTGGCAGATGGATGTCAAAACGGCGTTCCTTAATGGTGACATTGAGGAAGAGTTGTACATGGTATAACCCAAGGGTTTTGTCGATCCTAAAGATGCTGACAAGGTATGCAAACTTCAGCGCTCCATTTATGGACTGAAGCAAGCATCCCAGAGTTGGAATCAACGTTTTGATAAAGTAATCAAAAACTTTGGATTTATACAAACTTATGGATAAGCTTGTATTTACAAGAAAGTGAGTGGGAGCTCTGTAGCATTCCTAATACTATATGTAGATGACATATTGTTGATTGGGAATGATATAGAACTTCTTAATAGCGTCAAAACCTATTTGAATAATAGTTTTTCAATGAAGGATCTTGGCGAAGCGGCATATATTCTAGGCATCAAGATTTATAGAGATAGATCAAGATGCCTAATAGCGCTTTCACAAAGTACATACTTAGACAAAGTTCTAAAAAAGTTTAGTATGGAAGAGAGCAAGAAAGGGTTTGTGCCCATGTTGTCAGGTAAGACCTTGAGTAAAACTCAAAGTCCGGCTACGGCAGAAGATAGAGAAAAGATGAATAAAATTCCCTATGCCTCGGCCATAGGTTCTATCATGTATGCCATGCTATGTACAAGACCAGATATAGCACATGCTGTTAGTTTGACTAGCAGATATCAAAGTGATCCTGGAATGGAACACTGGACAATGGTCAAGAATATCCTAAAGTACCTGAATAGGACTAAGGATATGGTTCTTTCTTATGGAGGTGATGAACAGCTTGTTGTAAATGGTTACACTGATGTTAGTTGGAATACCGATCCAGATGACTCGAAGTCACAGTCTGGATACGTATTTATTTTGAATGGTGCTGCAGTGAGCTGGAGGAGTGCCAAGCAGAGCGTTGTGGCGAAATCTTCAACTGAATCGGAATACATAGCTGCTTCGGAGGCTGCACAAGAAGCCATATGGATGAAGGAGTTCATTATTGAACTTGGCGTGGTTCCCAGTGCATTGGACCCGATGGCCATCTACTGTGACAACACAGGTGCCATAGCTAATGCATAGGAGCCAAGGTCACATAGCAAGCTGAAGCACATCAAGCTACGGTTCCATGCTATTCGCGAGTATGTCCAAGATGGTGACATAAAGATTTTCAAAGTACACACTGATCTGAATGTAGCAGATCCATTGACTAAACCTCTCCCTAGAGAAAAGCATGACCAACACCAGAACGCCATGGGTGTTCAGTATATTACCATGTAATCTAGATTATTGACTCTAGTGCAAGTGGGAGACTGTTGGAGATATGCCCAAGAGGCAATAATAAAAGTGGTTATTATTATATCTTTGTGTTTATGATGAATGTTTACATTCCATGCTATAATTGTATTATTAGGAAACACTAATACTTGTGTGTTTTGTAAACATAAAAGAGTCCCTAGTAAGCCTCTTGTTGAACTAGCTTGTTGATTGATTGATGATCATGATTTCCTGATCATAGACATTGGATGTGATTAATAACAAGGTTATATCATTAGGAGAATGATGTGATGGACACACATCCATAGTAAGCATAGCATAAGATCAAGTCATTAAGTTTGTATTGCTGTAAGCTTTGAAATACATAGTAACCTAATCCTTCGGCCATGAGGTTATGTTAATCACCATCACCGGATGGGTACTTTGATGACATCAAACGCCGCTTCGTAACTGGGCGGTTATAAAGGTGTCATTGAGTATTCTGAAAGTATGTGTTGAAGTGCATAGACCAAGATTGGGATTTGTCCATCCATATGACGGATAGATATACTCTGGGCCCTCTCGGTGGAATGTCATCTAGATAGCTTGCAAGCATGTGACTGGGTCACAAGGGATGACATAACATGGAACGAGTAAAGAGTACTTATCAGTAACGAGGAAGAAGTAGGTATGAAGATACCGACGATCAAACCTCGGATAAGTAGAATATCGTGTGACAAAGGGAATTGGTTTCGTATGTTAAATGGTTCTATCGATCACGAAGTAATCGTTGAGTATGTGGGAGCCGTTATGGATCTCCAGATCCCGCTGATGGTTATTGATCGGAGAGGTGTCTTCATCATGTCTGCATATTCGCGAACCGTAGGGTGACACACTTAAGGTTCGAAGTTGTTTTAAGTAGATATGGAATTTGCGTTGGAGACCGAATGTTGTTCGGAGTCTCGGAATGGATCCGGGACATCACGAGGAGATCCGGAATGGTCCGGAGAATAAGATTCATATATTGGGGATCATTTTCTAAGTTGGGAAATGTTCCGGAGTGTTTGTATGGAGATTCTAGAAGGTTTCAGAATGTTCTGGAAGGTTCTAGAGGATTTCTTGGAGTTTACTTGAAAACCAAGAAAGGGATCAAGGAGACCAAGTGGGGCAAGACACGGATTCGTGGAGGAGGAGGATTCCTCCCCCCTTCCCACCGCCGGCCCAAGGAGGGGAGTCCTACTAGGACTCCCCCTCCCCAGGCGCGCCTCCCTCCTTTAAATAGAAGGGAGGGGGCGCCCCCTCTTGCTCCTCCTATCATAACAACCAATCTCAGCTGCCTCTCTCCTCCACCTTTCTTCTGCACAGGCATAGGCGAAACCCTGCAGAATTCTCATCTCCACCACCACCACCACGCCATCGTGCTGCTGGGATTCCGTGGAGAAGATCTACTACCTCCGCTGCTCGCTGGAACATGGAGAGGAAGGTCTGCTTCGACTCCGCACGTGTGACCGTCTGCGGAAGCGCTGCCGGAACGCAGCGCCGGAAGGATCGTCCACACGATCTTGAGATCGGCAAGTGATCGACTACATCATCCACGAGATCTAATCTCGTCACGCTTTCGGTTCTACGAGGGTTAGTACCGATCTATCTCGTTGCTCATGTCTAATAGATTAGATCTTGGCTTTTGTCTAGATTAGATCTGGGTTTTGTTCATTCTTGCGGTAGAAATTTTTTGTTTTCCATGCTACGAACCCATCAGGAATAGGGTGCATCTCGAAGAAATTTGGAATTCACTAACTCAGGACAAGTCAGCAACCTTGGAGGTTGATCCTGACGTTATGCCTAAGCCGACGAATGCACCAGAGCCACGAAGATCAACAAGACTACGTGGAGACGTACTTATGCTGGACGACGATGAGCCGACTACTTATCAGGATGCGATGGAAGTACTGATTCTGAGTCATGGCTTGGAGCCATGAGATCCGAGTTAAAGTTCATGGATGACAATCAAGTTTAGAACTTGGTTGATCTGCTAGATGGTGCAAGATCCATCGAGAGCAAATGGGCTTTAAGAGAAAAACTGACCAAGACAAAAATATTTCTGTCTATAAACCACAGCTTGTCGCGAAAGAGTTCTGACCAGTTCAAGGAGTTGACTATGACAAGACTTTCTCGCCAGTAGCGATGCTTAAGTTGGTAAGGATCATGTTAGCACTAGCTGCATATTTTGATTGAGAGATATAGCAGATGAATGTCAAAACGGGTTTCCTTAATGGAAATTTAACTGAGGACGTGTATACGATACAGTCTGAGGGTTTTGTCGATCCGGCTAGTCCTAACAAAGTTTGCAAACTTCAGAAATCCATCTATGGATTAAAGCAAGCAAGTCGGAGTTGAAACATTCGTTATGATACGGTATCTACCTATGATACTATAACCATCTCGTTCTTCATTAATTGTTGTACCACATCAGATTTTTGTCAACATGGCATGATACTCCCACTATGGATAGACTAAAGACTCCGGGCTAATATTCTCAAACTACTTGAAAATGGTCTTCGGCCTACTAATCCCAAACAGAGGGAGTACAATAAATTGCACTAGATATCACACATAAAGTGCAATTGAGAACAGTAAAATAACGCAGCAGAAAAATGACCAAACTACAGAAGACGCCGGTTAAGAAGTGTAGTAGAAAAAACACAGTAAAAAAGGGGGCAGCATAGAAAATGCAGTAAACATCCAAAAGTCTTGACATAATGCAGTAAACATAAAGAATTGCACCAAAGGAAATGCAGTAAACATAAAAGATTGCACCAAAGGAAATGCAGTAAACAACAAAGATTGTAGCTGACAGAGTGCAGTAAACATCAAAGAATGCAGTACAGAAAATGCAGTAAACATCAAAGAGTGCAGCTAACATACTACTTTTTCGCGAAAACACAAAAGTTTTGCATTTCGATTCATTGATAGAAAAGAGAGTTTTGTACATAAAGAGTGTAGCCGAAAGAATGCAGTAAACATAAAAAAATACAGCAGAGAAAATGCGGTAAACATCAAAACATGCAGTTGACAGAAAATGTAGTAAAGAACTTCTAAAATGTGCAGTAGAAGAAGATACAGTAGGCAAAACGCTGGTATTATGTGCACGGCCACCTTCACGAAAGGCAGCCAACATAAGAAGGTGCTGTTGAAAGCACGCAGTGAACATCAAAAAGTGAAATAAAGAAAATGCAAAGTGAACAATGTACATACTCCTACACAAATTAACTACTTACAGCCATCTCAAGTTCACGACCGATCCAATACAAATCAATGGAGCACGCAGGCTGCCGAGGAAAGTCCAGAACCTGGTTCAGTCCTCGCAAGGCACGGGGGACCAAAACCAAGCATCAAGTCAATCTCCGCATGACTGCTTGTGCTTGGTGAGATGCATAGATGACGGTTGTACCGAAACATATGCAGCGACGGCGCAGCGGATGCCTGCTCTATGTGCTGTGGAACGTGTGCAAACAGATGAAGATTGTTACTCTGCAAGGCCTTTATTGCCAAATATCAAAGAGGCCTCAACTTAAAACCGCAATCAATGTTCATGTTCAGCCGTTTAGGACTGACCCAACATAGCAGGACCAGCATATACATACAGAAGAAGGCCAGGCGTAAAATCTTATGACATGTATCCTTGTAGTGCTATATTTGAGTAATAAGCACCGTTAAAACAGAAGGAAGAAAATAGATGTGAAGTTTTCTTCATTTTTATTGATACCCAGCTGTCAATCAGCAGGTGATGAATGTTCAAGTAATCATAACAGCAGGTACAATATATACCATGTCTTTTGACAGACCAAAGTTGCATTGACGCGCAAAGGAAAAGCTTCAGCAAACGACTGACTGCTTACGAGTGATGATTGGTTCAAGAGATTGTGCAGGGTTTATTAGCCGGCAGATACGATGAGCTTCTATGCTATGCGAGTTCATAGCAGATTGGCTAGAGCACCAGGTTGTCCCTTCAGAGTGTCGATTCATCATGAAGCGGAGTGTGCTGCTCTCTACTCGGCATCTTCCTCCAGGTGGATCAGCTTCCCACTGATTTTCCTGGTACAGTCGTCAGGTTATTCATGGTTGATGTAAACTGATACATACCACAAACTAGATTACTCTACTGAATGTACAGATGGTGAAAGTGTTAGAAAGAAAAATGCAGGGTACATACCTTTGATGGTGTGGTTTCTCATCGGACAAAACTTTCATCAGCCTTTCCTCAAATGGTGTGGCATGCCAATTAACTTTCTGGTCCTAGTAACAGCACCGTACATAAGTTATACAGAAGATAACTATTTCGCTAAGGTACCGAACACGAACACTACAAGGAATATATACCTCTTTGTACTTGGTTGTGGTGTTTGGAATCCCATTGCCGTCCCAGGCCTTCGCCAACATCGGAGTAGGATTGTCATCGTTCCAGTTCAGCCCAGAAGCCACAAAGATTGGCACATCAGTGGCATCACTGATGTTCTCAAAACCCGGCAGCTTTCCCACGTTGCCACCGATTCCAATCTGGCTCTCACCATCTGCGGACGACGTCTTGAGCCAAGAGGACAGACTAGCTACGCCATGCTTCTCAGTGTATGAACTATTCTTCAGTAGCTCTCCAAAGCCACCATCCAGAAGCTGCTGGTTGCCATTCTGGTCTTTGGGTTCCTCTGGACATGTCACCTCTTGAGCTTGCTCTTTACTGTCGGCGTGAAATGAGAACGGTGCAGATTCTGATAGCTCCGTGTCTGTAGTCAGTGAGCTTGGAAAAGCTTGCTGAGATTTCTTGGTAGAATCTTCACACAAGTACATTCTTTTCGGAGGATGAGACGGCACCATGGGGGAAGACTCGTCTCTTAGTTCCATCCATTGCATTTTGTTCTCAATAGGTCTCAGAACAGGGTAGACGAACTGTTTGCCGGTCCTCCCACGCTTTCCAGTCTTGGCACTCCCCTGGAATGCTGTGAACATTGTTCCAGGAGTCTGAATGTCACCTCTGAGAACCAATGGTGTAGGGAAAGGTGAGTCGCTAGAATCAAGCTTATGGTTGGTGATGATCTGGCGTGAAGACTTGTCCTGCAACAATGATCCTGACTCTGATTCAACCCCACTGAAATCATCAGCACCTTCATCGATGTTCTGGTCAGGACTCGAAGCACCATGGCCATCACAACTGAACCTTTATATTAGAAGAGACAAAGAGTTAACAATGTGACTAGTTAACCATAGAAATGACACTTGTTTACAGGATCGTAGCAGTCATGAAGATAGAGGGTAGCTCTTTACCCTTCAGATGAGTAATGTTTGTCTTCAGATACTATTGCCCCTTTAATCTCCTGTGCATTGTAGGACGTGTCATTGCACTGTGTTGAATATCAGGAAGCAAATCACATGAAAAGAAGATCACGAAACACACTTGTTACCTCATTACTATCTCCTGCTTTGATATTGTTTGATACTACCAGAATTTCTGGAGGGGTTTCTGATATTGCGCCACAGGATTTGAGATAATTTGCCTGGTCATAGTGGAATATCATGAAAAGTCATCTCAAGGAAATTTTACAGAAAGTTTAATTTGTTAATATGATGACTATGCAGTGCAGAAATAAACCTAGAAAGTAGAAAAACACAAAAAAACTTCTCAAGGAAATTGAACGGAATGGGGAATTTGGTAATATGATGACTAGAAACCCCAACATGAACTGTGGCAAAATCTCATTAGCCAGTAAGGCATGACCTATTTCCTAAGATTAGAATCCTAACAATTGCATTGCATGCATCTAAGCAATTCTCCTAAAAGCTTAAGGTTGATGGGTAAAACAAACTATATATCTGAATACTCCCTCTCACATGTAGCCTGTAGGCTCCTCTAGACCTTGGATGTGGGATTGACGTAGCTCGCAACTATTTCTAATATTCCCTCCATCCCAAATTAACTGATGCAGTTTTGTCTAGATACGAATGTGTCTAGACGCGTTTTAGTGTGTAGATACATCCGTATCTAGACAAAACTGTGTAAATTAATTTGAGACAGAGGGAGTAATAGTTTGTCGGCTGAGTCTTGAACTAAAGACCTCTTGGTTCTTATATCATATTTAATTGCATGTGCCTAACTAGTTTGGTAAAAGCTTAAGCCAATTGGGAATGGATGGGTAATATCTTTCAGCACTAACTGATCATCATACTATTCTGAACTACCTATACCATACATACAAAATAACGTTGACGAGGTTATGCGTTCTATAGCATGATCCCCTAATATATTTTTGAAAAATATAAAACTTCAAATGGAATTCACGAAGTCAAGATTTAATTTTTGCAGTGCACATTGACTTCAGAAAATACGGGCCTGTTCGGTTCCCGGCCACACTTTACCTATACCATACAGACAAAATAATCTTTCCAAGGTTATGCGTTCTATAGCATGAGCCCTTCATATAGTTCTGGAAAGTCTAAAGCTTCAAACAGGGGATTCACAAAGTCAAGATTTAATTTTGGCAGTGCACATTACTTCAGAAAATACTAAAACTAGCTTCTGTGAGATTTCCAGTGTATGAATTTATAAAACATCCACTAAAAATGGTCTAAACAAGGGGTTGTAGGTTTAAACTACAAGTAGTATTCTTTGTAGGCAATCAAAACGTGTGTCTCCACAAGACAATAAGTTACAATTATTTACGTAACAAGTTATTTTATTGTTGCCAGGGCTGCATACTTCATACATTCTACTGAACTGAATATTTTCCAACTGATAAATGCGGAGAATAGGCGTTACACATGAATGAAAAAAATTAACATCCAATGAACACAGCACATTCAGGAGTTAGAACTTTAGATTTAAAAGTTCAAATACACAAACATAAATTGCTACATAAATCCCCAGTCAAAGAAAGCATAGAAAGAGAAAATAATGTTTGTTGACATATACATATTGCTACTGTGGATGCATGCTTTACACTCTACTCGCTGGCAGAGTTTAGTCAGGGCAAGAATGGGCCCTGCCAGAGAATAGGACACGACCCATATTACGAGCCAGAGAATTACCCATCTAGGCTACAGCACCTGCAGTCTATGACTATCCATGAAGATCACATGGACAGTGCAGGCGTGACAAATGGAACAGCTCAAATTCTATGCAGTATGAATACTAATGGAGCTGCACACGACAACAAAGACTGAAAAAGGAGAGCGCTTTGCAGGTACCTCTCGCCTGAGTTCGTCGTCGAGGCCTCCATCGTTCCCCAAATCCTCCTTCAGCTTTCCGCCCGCTTCAAATTCTGAGAAACAACACGCAAGACAAACAAAGGGACCAGCCAAAACAAATCGGTCAGTCCATCAACACATCGAATCCGATCCGATCGGCGCAACAAAAATTCAAAACGCACTCGCTGTGTCGTCGTCGCGGTCGTCCAGGAAGGCGTCCCCGAGCCGGCTCTGGCGCACGAGCGGATCCTGAAACAACCAAACCCCCACGGAAACAGATCATCGCCATGTGGATCGAAAGCGAGAGGTTTTGGGGACACGGAATCGCAGGGGGTGGTGCGCGTACCTGGAGACCGCCGCCGGAGGGGTCGTGGCGGCCGCGGAAGCACGAGAGGAAGCAGCCCATGGCGCCGCGGGATCCTCCTACCACGAGCGCGCGCTGTACCAGCCGCCTCCGCCGCTGCGGTTTGAGGGTTTGGGGATTGGTGCGGGATCCCGGGGAGTAATTGTTGGAAATGGAAAGAGTTGAATAGGAGGGGGAGAGGAGGCGGAGCGGAAAGGGGGCAGTGAGATTTGAAATGGAATTTCGAAACCGGAGCCGACAGCTCCGCCTGGTGGGTCCTGCTCTACCGTTTGCGGGTAGCGACGGACGCTGCGGCGACGACCGAATGAACAAGGACCCATATAAGCCCGGAAGCCCGGTCCAGCTGTGTTCAAATGATAAATCCCAGGTCCCAGCTAAATCTAATCGGGCCTCCCACATGGTCAAAAGCGTATCATGGCGTCATGGGCTGGAGGATTTTAGTCTCAGAACTGAGAATGCCAGGCAGCGAGTGGAGTGGTCCTAAAAAAAATAGGGAGCGAGTGGAGTGCTCGCCTGCAGGACCTAGGTAACTAGGAATTTTGGCGACTCCGGCATCGATCTCGATCCCACAGGAGAAAAACGTCTTCGACTGTCGAACCTAGGATCCCTTCCTCCCCTTCTGTTCGGGTTGATCCAGGGGTTGGCTAGTCCAGCTTCCCGGCCTTGGCAGGGCGACGGCGGTTAGGTTTTCGTTGGTTTCCGATCCAGTGGGCAGACCGACATGGATGTTGTTGTGGATGAGGTGCTGCAAAACATGAAGCTGTATGAAGCGGAGCTCGATGACGTTGTGCTCGGGAAGGAGGTGGTCGACAGCTGACCGAAGGTGAAGTGGTTGGCGGAAGTGAAGGTTTTAACTCAAAAATCTTTTGGACTGTAGACCCTAAAGTCGATGATGCTCGCGGCTTGGAGCCCTCCTCAAGAAGTTAAAATCCATGGAGTGGAGTCGAACTTGTTCGTGATTCAGGATGCTTGATTGGGTGACTAGAAGAGGATCATGGAAGATGGTCCTTGGCTGTTTCACAAATGCATGTTGATGGTGGTACCTTTTGATGGTGAAACGATGATTCCTACTATTGTCCCAAGAAAGGTTCGGACATGGATTCATATCCATAAAATACCGTCCCTTTTTCGCAACAAAGATGTGTTAACCCAACTTGCGAGTAGGATGGGAGAGGTGAGTTCAGACTAGGCCAGGGGATTTTACCAATCTAGGGTGAATCTCAATTCAATGTGCCCCTTGAAGAGGGTTATGCCGCTCACACCAGGTTATCAACATATGTTGCTTCAGACAAAATATGAGAATATGCCCAAGCCCGTCCCATCAACTAAAAAGCATGCCGAGCCTCGGGCCAGACTGCCTCCTTAAAACGCCTATTTTGAAATCACATGCCTCACCCGACACATCCTTCAGGCCTACTAAAATCCAGGCATGTCTCATAGGCCTAACTAGGTTTGTCCCCCGGGCCAAATTTCGGGTCGAGACGGGTCGGCCTGGCCAGGCTGCCATGCCTATGTTCGGCCGGTGGTTAGTGGAAGTATATTCAAGAGGCCTAGCGGCTGTCTTGTTACACTACTAGGAAAAGGTGAATATGGCTATCGCCAGCGCACGGGCACACGTACGCCGACGACCCTCAAGCCGGTGGTCGAATATCTCCCGCGCACGGCGGATCACACTCATGCTCCGGCGATAAGCTCTACCCCGGTTGAACACCATTGTGCGCCGAGTTGCATTTCTACGCCAGCATATTTATACCGTGTATTTATACAAGCGTATTTATACATTTCCATAGTTAATACGGTTACGCAAGTAGTATAGAAATACATACATAATTATTGATAGATATGGCATTATACAGGTCCACAGTTTATACGGTTACACAAGTAGTATAGAACTATATAGTAGCACATTATCTAGAGTTCACTCCTCACCCTCGTCAGAAAAGTCAGGAGGAAAACAAGGGAAGTAGATCGTGGCATGATAATGATTGAGAACAAATTTGAATTCCAGTCTGTCTTGCATGACGCCATATTCATTGAGGAGATTTGTCCAATCAGATCCACTAAAATATTTCCGGATCTCCTCATTGGTGACCGTAACCTCGTAACTCCTATCGCGATGATGGTGATGCGTCAAAGTGACATCAAATGCGGCAAGGTCATCAATACTTCTATAAACATGGTCCATGAATTCATGCTGAGCACCATAGGGAATTGACTTAGTAAAATTATAAGAAACAACAATTAGTTTTAATTTGCATTGTACTTGTAGTTAGATTGCACATATATGCATTTTAAAAAACATATCGTCCTAACATCAAAGTTCGTAGAAAGCGGTAAGACAATCTGCTTATTCATGCAATACCAACCATGTTAAGCACAATTATCGCACGCTTCTTCTCCTGGGCCATCGTGACGAATCCCATACCCTCTGATGCATTATGAATTTTCCTGGCTCGCAGTCGTAGGAGCATGCCGCCTCCTCATGGGACCTAAATGTCCCAAGCTAGAGCTTGATATTATTCACTGTGATCTGAGCCGCCCAAGTGGGGATCTTCGTTGGCCTCCTATGCACACCACATTACTTCGGCTCTGGCTGCGACATATTACTTAAAAAGATAATAATAGTCAAATACATATAGCAATTAAATTATATAACATACCAACATTGTAAATAACATTTCTACCTAAAACCCTCATCTGACATTTTTATTCTAAAATCCGGTAGAGTAGCGTCTCTACGATTTGTACTTTCCATGGCTAATCGTCAAATATACCATCTAATTTAGCGTCTTTACAAGACAATTACAGGAAATTTGTATTTTGCATAGATAATTAAAATTATATAAATTGCTACAATGTATATTCAATTAAACATCTAATTTAGCGTATATTATATAGGAAAATACATACAATGTATTATGCATGTGGGCAGATCACGATGGCGTGGGGAGAGAGGGGGGAGGGGAGGGGGAGAGGGAGGGGAGGTGAAGGGTTCGCGGTATAGAAAACAAAAAAAATCCTATGATACGAACACCAAACACGCCAAGATTTAATCTAGTAGATGCAAGTAACGAGTAATAGGTGATCCAGAAAAACTCATCCTCGAAGACCGTTTTTTTTACAAAATCTGATTTCGTGGATGATGTAGGTGATCACTTGCCGATCTCAAGATTGAGTAGATTAGTAATGCAATCTAGCAGCGCCTCCATGCTCGGTCACACGTACAGCTTGAGGACGATTCCCATACCCTTGATCCAGCGGGGTAGCGGAACATAAGATCCGCCAGAGAAAACTACTTAGGCATGGCTCGCTAATCCGAAAGCCAATGGGAGGGGAGGAAGAGAGCTCGTGTGTTTTAGATGGTGTGAGAGATCCACTATATATAGGAGGAGGGGGAGGCAGCCCCAAGGGGTGAGCACGTCCTAAGAGGTACCCCCACCTCTATCCTCATCATGTGGGTGGAGCTCCCACTCGCCTCCACTCATGCCTCATAATTTTAGTAGACATTTCACTCAAACCCTAAGAGTTTCTCTCCCATTAAATGAATAAACAATTTTATTTCAGAATTTTAATATTTTCAATTATTTTAATCAAAAAAATTAACAATTACCTCTCTACATTATTCCAATGTCACCCAAAACAATTCCATGCTATCACCCGGAATAATTTCGATGTTTCTCGAAATAATAGTCCTCAAAACAATTCTGATATTTGCTAAACTTTTTCTCTAACATACATTATATTCTCAAACGCGTCGACAAGCCTTAAGTGTGTCACCCTACGGTTCGTGAATAATATAGACATGATCGAGACTCATCTCCGATCAATAGTCAATAGTGGTACCCGGAGATCCATAATGACTCTCACATATTCAACAATGAATATTGTGATCACGTGAACCATCAACGTTGTATCCAAAAAAAATTGTCTCGCAATATTTTACTTGTTCGAGATTTGATCATCGGTATCAATCGTACCTAGTTCGGTCTTGTTACCGACAAGTACTCTTTTCTTGTTCCGTGATATGACATCCTTATGACCTAATCACATGCTTGCAAGCGGTACTGATGTGATATTACCGAGAGGGCCTAGAGTATATCTCTCTGTCATTTGGATGGACAAACCCCACTCTTGATCCATGAACCTCAACTAATACTTCCATAGTACCCAATGACACCTTTATAGTCACCATGTTCCGGTGTGATGTTCGATGCCGTCTAAGCACTCCTCTAGAGTTAGTGATTGACACGATCTCATGGTCGAATGATTAGGGTTACTTCATATGTGTTTGATATAGCAATGTAAACTTAATAACTAGATCATATTAATATACTTACTTTTGGTGTATGTTCACATATCATTCTTATAATGATATGATCCCATTATTAATAACATTCAATGTTCATGATCAGGAAACCTTGATCATCGATTAATTAACAAGCTAGTTAAATGAGAGGCATTACTAGGAACTCTTGTTTGTTTATTAAACATCCATGTATTAATGTTTCTGATTAATACAATTCTAGCATGAGAAAAAACATTTATCATAAACATGGAATAAAATAATAACCATTTTATTATTGCCTTTCGGGCATATTCTCTTCAGTTTTCCACTTGCACTAGATTCAATAGTCTAGTTTATACTTGCGCATTTAACACCTATAGCTTTCTGGTGTTGTTCATACGTGTTGCTTGTGGTAAACCTAATCTCCAAATCTAATGCTTTCAGGTCTCTGTGTATTTGCATGTCTTTGCGTCTCTACGGATCACTCATTTTCAAATGAGATGGCATTGTATAAATTTGGTCCATTGGTGAGATCCTAGTTCTTTGAGGTTAAAACATGTTGATACTATTTTCGTCTAATAGATCTTCATAGTATTAGCCTGCTTGAACTAAACCTAGTTTGATAACAAACTTCTTGACACAAATACCCTCCTTTGCTGCTACTAGAGCAGTCATATACTCAGCCTTAGTTGTAGTATCTATCACAATGTCTTAACTTTGAAACTCATCCAAATCCATTATGGAACTTTATTCCGTTACATTGTGGAACGCTAACCCATAGTCTAAATTGAGATAAACTTAATTTATATATTATGATAAAACTAGTATCAATATAACATTTTATGAAGGAGAAATGCCCTAGAGGCAAATAATAGATGAGTTTATTATCATATCTCTAGTTTATGATAGTTTCATACATTTCTATAACTGTATCAAGCGGAAGCATTGATACATGTATGGTATGTAAATAAACCAAATCCCTAGTAGCCTCTATACATACTAGTTCATTGGGCAACCAATGATCAAGGTTTCCTGATCATGGAGCATTTATGCCAGTTAACAATGAGGTTATAACATTGGAGAATGACATGATGGACATTACCTATAAGTATTGCAATGTGATCAAGTCACAAGGTTTGTCATTGCTATAGTTAGAAACTAAGAGACCTTCTCCTCAGACCGTGAGATCATGTTTAATCACTATCACCCGCGGTTGCTTAGACTGCATCAACTGTCACACCCTAACAGGATGATCATAAAGGTGTATGTTTGGTATTCCAGAGGGATACCTTGAGGCGTATGCATCAAGATCGATATTTTATCTCCCGAGTGACGGGAAGGTACACTGGGCCAACTCGGTGACATTGCATCCATGAATGACTAGGTAATGAGGATGTGATATCACAGTAACGAGTTAAGTAAACTTGTCTCTAACGAGATTGGTATATTACTAATACCAGAGATCAAATCTCGGACAAGTTATGTATCAAAGAAACAAAAGGAATTAGAATCGAAGTTTATGGTTCAAACGACAGAACATCGTGGAATGCCCAGGGGTCATTATGAGCATCATGGTCCCGCTGATGATCATAATGTCTGTGATATTTCTGAACTGTAGGGTAACACACTTAAGGGCCCTATGACACTTAGAGATCATTATGGAATCAGTAGGATCATAGTCGGAAAGGAGAGGAAATCGGAAATGTTTCGGGTAAAGTTCGAAGTTGTTCGGAGTGATAAACACAAAATGTTAAATATGTTATTAATATTAATTACTAGAATTAATAATAAAAATAATATTAAAAATTAATTTTAATGGGCAACTTCCCTAATGGGCCAAGTCCCTGGAGGGAAAAGGCCCAAGAGGGAGCCGCCTAGGGACCACCGGCGCCACGCCTAGGGCAGCCGCCACAAGCCACCTTGGGCCGCACACGCGGGGGAGATTGGGGCCCACCCGACCGGCCGTCGCCGCCTCCTTGTCCATGCGCCACCTTCCCTCCTCCTTTAGTCCCACATTGTCAGCTGGCAGTGTGGGGGTCCCTCATTTTCTCCTATATATAGAGGAGAATAGGAGAGGAACAAGAAATTAATTAGGAAATTCCTAAGGCATTTTTCCTTAGGGATTTTCCCTTCTCTCTCTATGTTGAATCTCATGTGCATGGATCCAAGAAGACCTGCACGCGTTAGAGACGACACCACTGATAGCTCCAAATATTGACAGTTTTTATCGAGGATTTTTCATTGGTTTTCACCTGGTTTCGTTGATTTTGATCTTTCAACTCACACTAATATTGTGAGTTAGCAAAAACTTATTCTTTTGTGATGAGTTTTACGTACTGCAGACTTTTGAAAAGATCTAAGAGGATTTATGGGCCAATCACACCTAAATGAACAAATATCCAATTGAAGACAATTCCATCCGAATCTTACTGAACCCTTAACGACCTGTAGTATGGCTGGAGGCCACCCATACCGTCCTCCATACGACATACCATCGTATCTGTTATATCAATACAAGTGTATTTTATGAAGGCGTAGAGGTAAAAATACAAACGCAGCCACCACACACCGTCCTAGAAGAGAGGATATCAGATCTAAAGAAGGAGAAGAACCTCACCTCATCCTTCGAAAGTCACTAGCCTCTTGATCATCAATTCCACCATAATTCCCCACTTGTTTTGAGAGAGAGATTCATCTTCACGGTGTCAAGCCAAATTTACTCATATATGGTGGCCTCGACCACCAACCTTTTGTGTGTTTTTCTTTTTGTTCGTTCTTGATGTTTCTCTTTGTTTTTTGTGTTATTCCTTCGTTTTTGGGTGTTCGTTTGCTTTTCACAGTTTATGCTTCCTATCCCAAGCTTATGCTCCTCCCAAAAGCCCCCTCTCTCTCCTGCACAAGTTTGTTCCTTGGCAAATTCAAAATCTGGGAAACTTTTACTAGCAGCATCGGAAATTCTGGCCAGGCGTCGGTAGTACTAGTCCTAGGAGAATTTCTCTGGAAGTTCTCCCCGATGGTACTACCGCCTGGGTCTGGAATATCCGTGTCACCGGTAGTTCCGCCTCCTGGCCGGTACTACTGGTCGGGCTCGTCGACCTATAAATATCGGGCACAGGGAGAAAACGTGGAATCTTCCCCATTTTCTTCCTAGACCTGATTTTACAGGGAGCCTCCGCTGGCCAGAGTTCTCCCGTGGAGGCACCACCGGCACCTAAGAATTCATCCACCCCTCCCCGATCTGCTCTGTGGGATCCATCCCCACCTCGATCTCCCACCATGGACTCCGGTACTTTCCCCTAACTCCCTCCATTCATGGAGATCTTGATCACCCTCTTGCCTGAGTTAGGGCATGCCATGTCTAGGGTTGTTCTTTGGCTAGAACTGTTTAAGGAGATCTTGGTAGGCCTAGGAACCTTTGCTAGAGTAGATTGAACCAATACATTGCGTGAATCCATACAGTGGTACTCGCAACTCTGATGAACCGCTCCATTCGTGCTCTCACCGGTACTACCGGTGAGGCACGATCGGTACTTCCAGTGGACACCTCGCCACCGGTAGTTCCGGCGGCTCACCGGAACTTCTAGTGCACCTAGTTTGGATTCATTCTTTGTGTTTTTTCAATCTCTCTCTGTTTTTTCCTTTGAACTTGTGCACTTACCCACCCCTTCCCTTCCTAACTTATGCTTTCTTCTCATGGCAAGGTGGTTCCCGTGGTGGATCCAAGCATTCCTGTGCTTTCTAAAGTGCTCCGCCGGAGATTGATGAGGATGATCTAGAGGTTGTGCGTCCGGCTAGCCAGACTGTCCGTCAGAGAGCAGCTGCTGTGTGCCGTGCTACCGAGGCTGAAGGGAAGATGCCTGTTGTGGCCTCCTAGAAGAAAACCACCACAAGGCCCTACTCGTCTAGTAAGAAGATCTCTTAGTGGCCGTAGGCAGCTTATGAGCAGTTTCGCAAATAGGATCCCTATGCTGCTCCCTATGACCGTCTGTCTCAAGACCTTTACTTCCACACAACTCGTCAAGAATAGATCTATCTTGAAGTTTACGCCCACAAGAAGAAGAATGATGTTGCCCCCAGAAGCATATCAATGTGGCTCACATGGAGAGCAAGCCTGCTTATTTTGGTAAAGCCCTTGAGATGTGCAGGAAATTTGGGCTCATCAAGATCATGGAGCATCGTCAGAATTTTGATGAGAGGGCCATTGCTCAGTTCTACACCATGATACATTGCAAATGTATCTATAATTTTTGATGTTCCATGCTTAGTTTTATCCACTTTCTTGTGTTTTGTTCCAACTTTGGAGTACTTTTATTATGATTTCTTGGACTAAGCTATTAACAAGAGCCACAGTGCCAGCTACCTGTTTTCTGTTGTTTTTGGTTCCAGAAAAGTCAGAAAATAAATATTCTCGGAATTGGACGGGACAAAAGCCAAAGTGTCTATTTTTCCGGAAGGGATCAAGTGCCAGAATACGAGACGGAGAGGGGCCAGGGGCCGGCCACACCACCTGGCCGCGCGGCCAGGCCTGGCCCGCGCCAGGGGGTGGTCTGGCCGACCCCAGCACCCCCTCGGCCTCTCCTTCCGCCTATAAGTTGCCCTCGGGATGAAAACCCTAAGTACCCGATCAAAAATCCACGAAAGAGTCTGTAGCCGCCGTCATCTCCATCCCTAGATCGGGGGGATCTGAAGCTCTTCTCGGCACCCTGCCGGAGAGGGGAATTCACCCTGGAGGCCTTCTTCATCACCATGCAAGCCTCCGATGTGATGCGTGAGTAGTTCATCCTTGGACTACGGATCCATGTAGTAGCTAGATGGCTGGTTTCTCCTTTGTGCTTTCATGTTTAGATCTTGTGAGCTCCGTTCATGATCAAGATCATCTATTTGTAATTCATACATGTTGTGTTTGCGGGGATTCGATGGATATTGAGATGCTATTTCAGATTGATTATTGATTCTATCATGTCTTTGTTATTTGAGATCTTGCATGCTTTCCGTTGTTAGTAGCTATCTTGGCCAAGTAGATGCTAGCAACTCCAAGAGTTAGTATTTATGCTCGATAGTGGGTTCATGCCTCTGGTAACCTGGGGAAGTGACAGAAATCTCTAAGGTACTAGATGTGTTGTTGCTACTAGGGAGAAAACAACGATCTTTTGTTCATAGAACAATTGTATTGTTTACTTTACCGCAGTTCGTAAAGCAATAATCTGTTGCTTGCAACTTAATACTGGAGGGGGTTCGGATGATAACCTGAAGGTGGATTATTAGTCATAGATGCAGTTGGATGGCGGTCTATGTATTATGTTGTAATGCCCAATCAAGTCTCAAAGGAGTCAAGATGATTAGTATATGCATGTATTGCTTTCTCGGTGTTTGTCAATTGCCCCGTTGTAATTTGTTTACCCAGCATGTTATCTATCTAAGGAGAGCCACCTCTAGTGAACTATGGATCCCGGTCCTTTTCTTTACATACAATCTACAACCTTTTACTGCTTTATGTTTACTTTATGCAAACTTTTACTTCTTTCCATTCGATACGTTTAATCCTTTGTTTTCCACAAAACACGGTGAGATTGACAACCTCATCGCAAGTTGGGGACAAAGTTTTGTGGTTGTGTTGTGCAAGTCTCCACGTTGCTACTAGCACCGGTAGTGCGCCCTGCCAAAGCTCAGCTAGTAACACCTTTGAGGTGTTTCCTTGCTCCTACTGGTTCGATAAACCTTGGTTTTATAACTAAGGGAAACTTGCTGTTGTGCTCATCATACCTTCCTCTTGGGGTTCCCAACGAGCTCTACATCAACACCATGCACCAAGCACTTTTCTGGGCACCGTGTATTGAGCCATCAAGCGATTTTCTGGTGCCGTTGCCGGGGAACGAAGAAGAAGAAACTCCCACGTCAACTACACGCCATTAAAGATTTTCTGGCGCCGTTGCCGGGGAGTCAAGGACATCTTCACAAGGGGAGTCCCTCATAACCAATCTCTTTACTTTGTTGTTTTTGTTTTGCTTGGTTTCCTTTTTTGCTTTGTTTGCTTGTTTTGTTCTTCAAAAAAATCCAAAAAAATAGTTTTACTTGTTTGCTTTCTTATTTGAAAACCCCAAAAAATGACTACTCTTGAAAACACTAAGTTGTGTGATTTCACTAGCACCAACAACAATGATTTTATGAGCACTCTCATTGCTCCACCTGTGGCTGAAAATACTTTCTTTGAGATAAAACCTGGTTTGCTCTTCCTTGTTATGAGAGAACAATTTTCTGGTATTGGTAATAAAGATGCTGCTTCCCATCTAAATAACTTTGTTGAACTTTGTAAGATGCAAAAGCATAGGGATATATATGGTGATATTATTAAGCTGAAATTGTTTCCTTTCTCTTTGAGAGGAAAAGCTAAAGAATGGTTGAATTCCTTAACTAGGAATAGTATTGATTCTTGGACTAAATGCAAAGATGATTTCATTGGAAAATACTATCCTCCTGCTAAGATTATATCCATGAGAAGTGAAATAATGAAGTTTAAACAACTTGATAATGAGCATGTTGCTCAAGCTTGGGAAAGAATGAAATCTTTAGTAAAGAATTGTCCCACTCATGGACTGACTGCTTGGATGATCATCCAAACTTTTTATGCAGGATTGAACTATTCTTCAAGGAACCTATTGGATTCAGCTGCTGGAGGTACCTTTATGACCATCACTTTGGGTGCTGCAACAAAACTTTTGGACAATATGATGGTTAATTATTTTGAATGGCATACTGAGAGAGCTCCACACGGTAAGAAGGTAAATTATGTTGAGGAAACCTCCTCCTTGAGTGATAAGATTGATATGATTATGTCTATGCTAGTTAATGGGAAAACCCATATTGATCCAAATAATGTTCCTTTAGCCTCTTTGGTTGCTCAAGAAGAGCAAGTTGATGTGAACTTCATAAGAAATAACAACTTTAGCAACAACGCTTATGGTAATAATGCTTATAGGAACAATTTTGGTAACAACAATTATAAGCCGTATCCTCTTAATAATACTTATGGCTATAATGGTAAACCTGAATTACCTAGTGAAGGAAGAATTTTAGAAGTTGAAAGAGCCACTAAAAACTTCATGCAAATGCAATATGAGCAAAATAAACTATTTACTAAAACTATGGAGGAACAATCCACCATCTTGAAGAACATTAGCCATCAACTTGAGAGTCTAAATAGGGAAATACCTAGTTTACAATTGAAACTCTCTAATGCTAAAAGAAATATATCATCTTTGTCTGAAGCTCAATCTTCATTGATTAATAAAATGGCTGCTAAACCTGAAACTAATGATAATCCCTTTGCAGCTACTAATGCCATACAAGTAAGAATTGATGAAAATGTTAGACTATTAGCTGAATTACATGCTAAGTGGGAAAGAGAAGATGAAATTGCTAGAAACATTAGTGTTTCTACTATTACCACCACTAGTGTTGAGGCTAGTAATAATTCTACTACTTTAGATGATAAAGTTGATTTTGATCTTGATGGTTGCAAAATCTCTGAAGTTATTAAGTTCCTACAAAAGCTTGCTAAAAGTCCTAATGCTAGTGCTATGAACATGGCCTTTACAAAACACATTACCGATGCTCTCATAAAGATTAAGGAAGAAAAGATGAAACATAAAGCTTCTATTCCTATAAAGCAATAAGATGGTTGGGAACCCATCATTAATATGAAAGTGAATGACTTTGATTTCAAAGCTTTGTGTGATCTTGATAGTAGTGTTTCTATTATGCCTAGAAGGATTTATGATATGCTTGATTTGCCTCCTCTTGAAGATTGTTATTTGAATGTCCCACTTGATGCTAATGCTAAAACAAAACTCATGGGGAGTCTTAATGATGTTCTTATTATGGTTAATGATTCCTATGTCCCCTTTGATTTCTATGTTTTGGATGTTGAATACAATGCTTCTTGTCCTATTACTTTGGGAAGACCTTTTCTTAGAACTGTTGGTGCCATCATTGATATGAAAGAAGGCACCATTAAATATAAACTCCCACTCAAGAAAGGTATAGAACACTTCCCTAAAAAGAGAGAAAATATTTCTTTTGCTTCTCCTATGAAAACAAAATTTGGTCTTAATGCTTCTTCATTTGAGAACACTTGATTCTTTTTTTGCTTCTTATGCCTAACTTAAAGGCGTTAAAGAAAAGTACTTGTTGGGAGATAAACCAAAAGTTTTAGATGAGTCTTGGAAGTTATTACCTCTGTAATAACCTCTTCTTATCCTTTTTATTTGCTTTTTGTGCCAAGAGTAACCTCTAATAAGAGTGAAGTAATGATTGGGAAAGTTGCTGTCCCGAAACAGATTTCTATGCTTCACCATAAAAATTCCTGAGAGAGCTCTGTATGTCGGATTGAGCTGTAATTTTTTATGTTTCTGCCTCAGGTTGTTATCTAACTTTCGTTAGTTCAGCACTTTTTGATTTGAGCATCAGAAGGTCTTCGAAAAAATTCGTCTTTACCTGCTGGTCTGTTTTGACAGATTTCTGCCATTTTCTGCATTCGCTTCTTGTTAGTTCCTTTGGGGAATTGACTTTTTGAGGGAAGTGCTACAGTAGCTAGTGTTCTAATGAAAGTTTATTTGGTGTTAGAACTGAACCTTAATACTTATTTATCTTAAGTGCACTAATGTTGCTAATGAGATTGTGTGAAGTTTTGTATGAAGGAAAATTTTCAGGTGTATGGAAGGAATGAGTAATGAGATAAAGGATGGACTAAAGCTCAAGCTTGGGGATGCCACGCGTGTCACCCCAAGAAATATCCAAGAAGTACAAGCGTCAAATCTTGGGGATGCCCAAGGCATCCCCTTCTTCATCAATAAAAATTCCAGGTTTCTTCCAAACGTTTCATTTTTATTGTTTCGTGCACAGTTGTGTTTCTCTTAGAGCGTCTTCTTTTTTCGTTTTCGTTTTTGTTTTTAGTTTGCTTGGTTTGCTTAGTTTTCTGAATAAGTTGGTTGGACCCCCTCTTTCACACTTTGGTTTGCAAATAGTGTGGTTTGGTTTGGAAAAGAGTAGGAAAGTTCATGCTTATGTGGTAAAAAGAGCTCGTTTTTGACTGTGGCTATGCTTTGTCATGCCGTGCTTGATATTGTTTTGGATTTACACTTAGTATTCTTTGATGTAGCATGACTTGTTATAAACAATTGATATTGCTTAATGTGCCTTGGATGAATCATGCGTTGTTTTAGCATATTAAAGCATAGTATAGTGGTATTCTCCTTTGATGCTTTATTTGGGTTGACTTGGCACATGATCACACCATGTTATGACTATCTCAAGTCACCATAGCCTTTATGGTCCTTTAGTTTTCAACTTGTAGTATCACTTTATGCTTTGATCAATGATGTTTTATCGCTCTGCATGATTATGGCCATTATTGCTCTCTTAGTTTGTCGCTCCCAGTCTTTTGCTAGCCTCCACAACAAAGTATGAGTTCCACTCATGCATCTAACTCCCTAAACCAAGTTTTTCCAAAGATTCCACCATACCTACCTACTAGCTTATGATATTCCAAGTATATTCATGCTTTTGTTTACCTTCCACTTGTTATGAGAAAACTAGTGATTAAAGCTCTCACGAACTTGATGGCACACTTTACTTTATTGCCTCTAATAAACTTGAACCATTGTATCTTCTATGTTGTATATGCTTGCACTTATTTGTTGGGAATTAGCAGAACCATGCTTTCATGGGGAACGCTTTCAATATTGCACTTGGTACTTGTACCTAGTTGATATCATGCTCTTTTGTATATGGATGTCGTCGGTGTGAAATGAAAGGAAAGCTTGTAAGTCCATGGAGTTATGTATATGTGTTAGAGAAACGCCTGGGCCGTTGGTCTAATCCATGCTGATATGGTGGAAACCTGCAGCGTAACCATAATGAGTTGTCTATGAAGCATTCTTCTCATAAAAAAAAGAGTCCTATATTGAGAAAAAAAGAGAAAAGAAAAAAAGCGATACTATGAAAAGAGGAAAGAGAGAAAAAAGCACCATATTCCCATGGTAAATAAGAAGAATGCTGAGATGCTCGTTGTCTGCTTGCCTTGTCATTTTGATATGGGGATTCTTCCGTATCATCGGGCAAGGGGTACCCCGTTGGCGGTTCTCTATGATACACATGTACTTACGATGATAAGAACTTACCGGTGACTAAACTTGAGTAGCATGAGGAGCGGCCCTCGTATACAAGGGACATGAGATTTCTAACTTATACTTCGTCAAGCATGTACACCCTAGTTTGTTCACTTTAACCTTAATCACTTCAAGATGCTTATGATAGGGACAATGAGAGATGAAAGCTATAAGTATCATAATTTTTGGAAGCTCTTTATGAGACTTGAATCCCTACTTCCTTTTTACAAAAGCCTTTCTTCCACCATTATATTGAGTCTCCACCTTCTATCTTTATGCACCTACTTTGAGAGCATAGTGGTCATTCTTAGTTCTATGTGCATTGTCCTAAGACTAGTTGATTGATGCATAACTTGTTATTGCTTGTTTGAAACTATTGTATCTAGTCACTCCTATGAACTTTGAAGCTGTCCTATGCATTTATATTTGCTACTCTATTGAGGGACAAGCTGAATACTATTATGCTATGTTTTCTTTATGTGAAACAAACAAACGTCTTGCAAAGCATGTTATTCATGAATCTTTTGTTTGTGCCTTTTCATGTTGCATCTTTGTTTCTTTGCTTATTGCTAGAACTTTGTCTTTCATGTTATGATTGAAGTACTATGATCCCAGCCTTGAATGTTTTGCAAATACTTTGATCAAGTCTTTGATGGTGCATGTCACCTCAAAAATTATTTTTTTTATCACTTACCTACTCGAGGACGAGCAGGAGTTAAGCTTGGGGATGTTAATACATTGCAAATGTATCTATAATTTTTGATGTTCCATGCTTAGTTTTATCCACTTTCTTGTGTTTTGTTCCAACTTTGGAGTACTTTTATTATGATTTCTTGGACTAACCTATTAACAAGAGCCACAGTGCCAGCTGCCTGTTTTCTGTTGTTTTTGGTTCCAGAAAAGTCAGAAAATGAATATTCTCGGAATTGGACAGGACAAAAGCCAAAGTGCCTATTTTTCCGGAAGGGATCAAGTGCCAGAATACGAGACGGAGAGGGGCCAGGGGCCGGCCACACCACCTGGCCACGCGGCCAGGCCTGGCCCGTGCCAGGGGGTGGTCTGGCCGACCCCAGCACCCCCTCGGCCTCTCCTTCCGCCTATAAGTTGCCCTCGGGACGAAAATCCTAAGTACCCGATCAAAAATCCACGAAAGAGTCTATAGCCGCTGTCATCTCCATCCCTAGATCGGGGGGGATATGAAGCTCTTCCCGGCACCCTGCCGGAGAGGGGAATTCACCCTAGAGGCCTTCTTCATCACCATGCAAGCCTCCGGTGTGATGCGTGAGTAGTTCATCCTTGGACTACGGATCCATGTAGTAGCTAGATGGCTGGTTTCTCCTCCTTTGTGCTTTCATATTTAGATCTTGTGAGCTCTGTTCATGATCAAGATCATCTATTTGTAATTCATACATGTTGTGTTTGCGGGGATCCGATGGATATTGAGATGCTATTTCAGATTGATTATTGATTCTATCATGTCCTTGTTATTTGAGATCTTGCATGCTTTCCATTGTTAGTAGCTATCTTGGCCAAGTAGATGCTAGCAACTCCAAGAGTTAGTATTTATGCTCGATAGTGGGTTCATGCCTCTGGTAATCTAGGGAAGTGACAGAAATCTCTAAGGTACTAGATGTGCTGTTGCTACTAGGGAGAAAACAACGATCTTTTGTTCATAGAACAATTGTATTGTTTACTTTACACGCAGTTCGTAAAACAATAATCTGTTGCTTGCAACTTAATACTGGAGGGGGTTCGGATGATAACCTGAAGGTGAATTATTAGTCATAGATGCAGTTGGATGGCGGTCTATGTATTATGTTGTAATGCCCAATCAAATCTCAAAGGAGTCAAGATCATTAGTATATGCATGTATTGCTTTCTCGGTGTTTGTCAATTGCCCCGCTGTAATTTGTTTACCCAGCATGTTATCTATCTAAGGAGAGCCACCTCTAGTGAACTATGGATCCCGGTCCTTTTCTTTATATACAATCTACAATCTTTTACTGCTTTGTGTTTACTTTCTGCAAACTTTTACTTCTTTCCATTCGATACGTTTAATCCTTTGTTTTCTGCAAAACACGGTGAGATTGACAACCTCATCGCAAGTTGGGGACAAAGTTCTGTGGTTGTGTTGTGCAGGTCTCCACGTTGCTACTAGCACCGGTAGTGCGCCCTGCCAAAGCTCAGCTAGTAACACCTTTGAGGTGTTTCCTTGCTCCTACTGGTTCGATAAACCTTGGTTTCATAACTGAGGGAAACTTGCTGCTGTGCTCATCATACCTTCCTCTTGGGGTTCCCAACGAGCTCTACATCAACACCACGCACCAAGCACTTTTCTGGGTGCCGTGTATTGAGCCATCACACCACTCTCTATATTGATACTGATCCTCAGGATAGAACTTTGAAGTGGATGACTCATGATAAGATGTTGACCGCCAAGTGGTTTGAGTTTGTTGATATTCTTGGATATCCCATTCAACAAGGCAAGCGCGCAAATGGGTGGCGTGTCCATAGGACCAAGGCCTTCGCTCCTGAAGTTTTGGAGCCTTTGTACATTGAAGGCTGGGGTGTGAATGGTCAGGTGGCTCATCCCCTTCCTACCTATGACATCATGCATAGAGTGTACCAGAACACCATTGCTCCCAAGGCAGGTAACTTCGATCAGCTTCATGCCTTCCAGATTGATCTTATGTATCATACTTATCGCCACGGAGAGTCTAATGAGTGGATTGATGTTATGGATTGTATGTTCCAAGAGATTTGGCTTGCACTAATTGAGAAGAGGTCGTGTCCCTATGCTCCATGCATTCAGACTCTTATCAATGCTAAGTGGCGGACCGCCACCCACTCTCATTTTCCTGAAGATGGCTTCACTATCCATGAGGAGAAGACTCTCCGTGTGATGAAGCATGAGAAACCCCGGTCTCAAGATGAAAGGGAAGCTGCTACTTTGAGGGCTGCAAGGGACGGTGTTGGGGCTTCAGGCCATGCTGGGTCTAGTGATGGGGATCGTGCTGAGGCTTCTCCTCCACCCCAACTTGAGAGGCAGCCATCTTGGGCCATGAATCTATTGAATAAGGTCAAGAAGACATTTTGTTTCATGCAAGACCATGAGTACCAAGCCTATGTTGACCAGAGGCACAGTGTTAAGAGGGAGAAGGCAATCATGAGGAAGCTTGATGCTGATGTATCTCCTGACTCCAGCTCCATCACTGCTCCCAAGGATCAGTGGATCAATGCTCATTGTAAGTGGACTGATAGTGATGATGAGGATGATGCCTCTGGCCCTCTTCCACCCGCTTGGAACAACGCCACATGGGACCCCGATCATTCTCCTCCTTATGTTGGTGGTTGGGGCGCGTAGTTTGCTGGCTTTTTCCCTTTTTGGCGTCTTGATGCCAAAGGGAGAGAAAGTTGTCCATTAGGGTGCTACGGGATTTGCATGGGTCATGTCATGAGCTCGTTCTTGTTTTGATCCTTTTAATGATTGTGAAAACTTTATTTCTCTATGTATGATTGTGGACCTCTATTAGTTGTATGTGGACCTCCATATTTGTGATATCTATGTGTATGATACTATCTATTGTGATATCTATGTGGCATTCTCGTGGTTGGTTATATTTGATGAAGCTATCTCTTTTATATCATATATTGTTTCTCACCATATGGTTGATGGTGCAAAGGTATGACTCACTCTCCTTCATTTATTTCCTTCCACTTGTCTTGCCTTTGTAATGTTAAGGGGGAGCCCTCTCGTATGTGTGCTTCTTGCATTCCATAAGCACACTTTCATCTCTTGCACACATCTAGGGGCTACTCTTACCATTACAAAAGGTTGTTCCTTTATGATCCTTATCTATGCAAATCTTATGGGGTTTTCATCAAACACCAAAAAAGGGGAGATTGAAAGGATTTTTATTTCTCAAAGTGTTTTGGTGTTGATGACAACTCTTCTTGTGGTTTAATTGTTTACCTAAGTTACAGGTTTTTACTTACGAACGGTTTGGTGTGTGGACTCATCTCTTGAAGAATCGTGAAGATGGCGCCTCTTAGTTAGACTTTCTCTCGTTGTTATGTTTTAGGAGGCCGTACTATCAAGAGGGGGTCCACCTAGGAAGGTTGTGGGAAATCACGTTTTCATGCATAGACCATACTTGCACATCCATAGCCTTCCTATCGTTCAGCTAGAGAGTGATCCTATGAGGAGTTTGAGCTATTTCTGCCTTGACCGGAAGTACCGGCCAGGCGTCGGTAGTTCTGCTCGCAGTTTTCTGCGGGGTTGGCCTAGTTGTAGTTCCAGATAAAGTTCCGGTGGAAGTTCCCCTCACGTTCAGTAGCTCTCTGTTTGAGACTGCTCTATTTGACAGAATTAACACCGGAAGTTGGTTCGGTAGTACCGGTCAGAAGTTTTGGTCACCCCTGATAGGAACTTCCGGCCAGCACTACCTGGCCATCTCCCTTGAGCGGTATTACCGCTCAGGCACCGGTAGTTCCGGTCAGGACCTCGCGACCTAGTATTTCCGGTGCTAGTTCCGATCCAAGTTCCGCCTGTACTTGAATTCGATTCAGAACACTTCTATTTTGAAGTGTCATATTTGTCGAAACTTTGGCCGGAACTTCTACCGGTAGTACCGATTAGTTAGTTTCGCCCGTCTCTATCGGAACTTCTGGCCAGACCGGGAGCCGCTCCAATCTGCTTTCGAGCCATTGGAGCATGCTCACCAGAAGTACCGGCCGCCCACCGGTAGTACCGGTGGTGTCGCGGGGGCAGTAATGGCTCAGTTTGAAGGGGGCCTATTTAAGACACCCTTCTTCCTCCTTCCCACTAAACTCTTCAATTTTTCTCTCTCCTCCATTAATACAATAGCTTCATCTTCCTAGATCTCTCTCCCTAGCCACTCAAACCTCTTGATCTTTTGAGGAGTGGGAGAGGTGACCTAGATCTACACTTCCACCAAAGGAATCGTGATTTCCCCCACCCATCCTTTGTGGATCTTGTTACTCTTGGGTTCTTGGAACCCTAGACGATGTAGGGCATCCTCGGAGCTAGGGCAATTGTTGTGAAACTTCGTGGTGTCGTCGAGGGCCTCCAATTGAGTTGTAGAGCCTCCCCTCTACCTTGATGTAAAGGTTTCGGTTGGCACCTTCAAGGTCACTGGTTAGTGGATTGTGAGGCCACCTTTGTGGTGGAGCTCCGCGGAGAAGAAGGTGAGGCCTTTATGGTGCTCGAGTGACCTTGTGTGGCCTTGACACATCTCCAACGTAGACGTAGCTTTCTTGGAAATGAACTACGGGAATTACATCTATGTGTCCCTTTGCCAGTTTACTCGTTCCTCTCCTTTACTATTTGCTTTACCGTTTTGATTACTTGTTGTATCGTTTGGCATATAGATTGTTGATCTAGTTGCATCTCTAGATAACTTAATTTTATGCAAAGCCGAAATTTGTAAGAAAAAACATAAAAATTGGTAGTCTCCTATTCACCCCCTCTAGTCGACCAAAGTTAGACCTTTCAAGGGGTTTTGTTATGATTACTCCAATAAGTGTGTGTTTGCGCAATTTACACTAGATACATACTCCCTTCATTCACAATGACCATGCATCCTGGGTTTAGTCAAAGTCAAACTCCACAAAATTTGTCATTTTAAGTAGCTTTATTAGTTGTTGTGCATGTGCAAGCTTGTGAAGTACCCGTTTCGGTGCAACACGTTGGGTCCACTTCATCCACTATTTTTTGCTAACTAGCAGCTAGTTGATTTTTAAAGTTCGCTATCATCCACATCTCTTAGTGTCACATGTATGGTGATATTTTTTGTGTCACTATATAGTTAAACATGCTTGCACATGTGACACTAGGAGTGGATTCATGTGGGTAGGAAGGAAGGAGGCTGAGGGTGGACACTGCCATATCAACTGGGCAAAGGTATGTAGGCTCATCTGCTACGGAGGGCTTGGGATTCCTGACCTTGCCCGCGCGGCCACTAACCTTCGGACCTGCTGGATGTGGAGGATGCATACAGACCCCTTGCAACCTTGGCACGGGTTAGATATGCAATTCACCAAGAGTGAGCGGGAGATCTTCTTTGCCTCCACCGTAATGGTGGTGGGTGAGGGGACGTCTGCACTCTTCTAGATGGACGGATGGGTGGATGGGAAGTCGATCGCGGAGATAGCGCAGGATCTTTTAGCGCTAATCCCCCAATGTCTGAGGAAGGTGCAGACAGTACAACAGGCGGTTGCTGACCACAGCTGGAATCCGACACCTGGGGTGCTATCAACCCCCTCACGCTATGGCAATACGTGCAACTGTGGATTAAGCTGCAGGACATGCACTGAGGGGTGAGCCAGACAAGCTAGTCTGGCGGTGGACGACGGATGGCCAACATTCATCCAAATCTTGTTACTATGCCCTCTTCCAGGGGTCCATAGTCTCAGGATTTTGGAAGTTGACCCAGAAATCATGGGCACCACCGGGGGTGAAGAGCAAGGACAAATGTTCGATGGGTGAGAGGCTGGAGCGCCGACAGCTGCCCCATCGGCCGTTCTGCGCAGAGACCATGTCACACATCCTCACTGGATGCCCGTTTTCTCGGACTATCTGGCATGAGGTCCTGTCTTGGATCCAATATACTGTTGGACTCCCGGTAGTTGAAGGACCCTTCACGGAGTGGTGGAAGCTAGTGGTGCGCTCCAACTCACGCCAGATGCGTCAAGGAACCTCGTTCGTGATCATGCTTACGGCACGGTGGATTTGGAAGCATAGGAACGCGATCGTCTTCAACAACAAGTCCCCCTCGGTGGCTTTCCTAGTCGACACGATCAAAGCTAGGCTAAGTCATGGACTGAGGCAGGAGCGCGAGGGTTGCGCCAGATACTCCATTAGACTAGGCTTGGCTTAGTCTTCTTGGGTCAAGTTGTATGGTGTGGGTGTTGGTCCTTTCCGGGCTTATAATTTGACTACTTCTTGATCTATCAATGCATAGAAAACGCAATTTTGGTGGGGAAAATAAAATAAGGATGGAATCTGACAAATACTGAATTGAAATCAGCTATATGCCAGTTGGCACTCTTTGGAAATGTTCATACGTAAATGAAAAGTGCAAAGAAAAAGGGGCAAGGAATGGATGCTCAGTTTGCAGTTGCTGAACCTTGTTTCTGGAGTATATCGGTTGTTGAAAAATTTGCAAAGATACACACGAATATCAAATAAACAATATGATATGATATACAAAAACGGTGGGAACAAACGAGATCAATGACAAACGCAGCGTAACGACCCTACTAAAAATATCCCGGTAGAGACAAATTTTGTAGCTGGAGCGCTGCCATATCCTAGTGCATCCTTAATAATATAATCAAACAGTACTGCATAAGACAGCAAGATTGGCATAAGCACACTCTGACAACCTTTCATTACTTCCTTAATTAGTGAGTATAATTTAATGCATAAGGACAAAATTCTGAGTACAAACAAAGAGAGTACAAAACCTAACAATTAAACTGCCGCAGGGTAAGCTGTCACATATTTGATGTCAATACTCAGTAGTTGATCTGTAGACGAAGAACCAAGAGTCAATAGGACCTGTTGGCTGTTGTTGTATTAGTTGTGGACTGACTGGAAACACTCGAGCACCAATCGGTCGATCGGCCTAGCTCTCCCGGCCGGCCTGCTGAATTCCGGTAAGTATGTTATACACTGGATCTCGTCTCTCTCAGTGAACACCTCTCTCTGTTTCTGGTATCTTGCTAGCATGCATGCATGCATGCATATATGGCGGATGGAAAAATAGATCAACATAGACGATCTGAGTGCCTTCCGTAAATGCGTCTGTAGGCGGTTCATATATTTATCTGATGCATATGCAGAATCAATGGCTGCACCTGACTGGGTTCCACCTGCGGTGAAGTTGGCAAGTTCCTGGGTGTTCCCGGCAGTGTCTCTCTCCAGCCTAGCCGCGCATCTCTTCCTGGTCTTCTTCTCCGGGATCCGCCGGCGACAAGCCTCCGGCGTGCCTAGAGTCTTGCTGTGGTTGGCGTACCAGGTGAACAACTGGGCGCCCATATATGTCCTCGGCAACCTGTACTTCGACACCGAGCCGCACGAGAAGCAGCTCTACGCGTTCTGGGTGCCGTTCCTCTTGCTACACCTCGCCCGGCCGGACAACATTAGCGCCTACAGCATGGAGGACAACGCGCTCGCAGGTCGCGTGATGCTGTTCGTTCCCCTGCAGTCGGTCGGAGCCTTCACAGTCATATACAGGTATATACATGTCGACAGTACCGCCGGGACCTTGCGTCCGGCGTCCTGGATCATGTTCTCCCTGGCCATTTTCAAGTATGTGGAGAGTGTGATGGCGCTAAGGCGAGGCGGCTTGGATAACATCCGGAGCTCATTCAAGCCAACAAAAAGTAGCAAAACCGGTCATGGTGGCGGATCAGATGAAGGGGACTCGGAAGAGGGGGAAGAGGACCCAGAAGAATCGGAAGACGACTCGGAAGAGGAAAATGTCATGGAAGTTGAGAAGGATCTGCTGGTTGCTCACTACCTCTTGGATATCTGCAAATGTGCCTTTACCGATTATTCGGTGAAAATGGATATTCGTAAGCGACAGCGAGTCCGAAAGTTTGGATGGAAAAAGATGCCCAAGGTGGTGGAGATGGAGCTCTCCCTCATGTACGACATCCTCTACACCAAGGCAGCCATGGTCCACACTTGGGGTGGCTATGGCATCCGTGTGGTATCGCCATTCCTCACCGCCACCGCGTTCTCGCTGTTTTTGTCCCGCTACAGAGATCAGGGGCTCAATAGCAGAGATGTCGATATCAGCTACATATTGCTCGGGACGACCCTGGTCCTTGATGTTACATGGCTGCTCAGAGCAATAGGGTGGGCACATGCGTTCTTCAACGGTACAAGAAGGTGGCATTGGGTCCAGTGTGCAGTTATTTCCCGCGGCAGATGGAAGTGGATCCGTCGCTTGGTCGTGTCTCTGGATACCTCCCGGCTCCCCATTTCAGGCTGCGAGCTTCTCAGGGACAAGAAGCCGAGCAGCTACAGGGCATGGTCTGGCATGGTCGGACAGCACAACTTGTTGCGTGACTTCCGTGACACCGAAAGGTGCAGCAGCAAGCTGGCGAAGAGTATTGGGTTGGAACAAAGCTGGAACGCGCACTGTTACTCGGGGCCGGGCAGGGCACTTGATTTCTCGCGAGATGTGGACATCAGAGAAAATTTGTTTCAACAAATCTGGTTGTTGGTACTCGTCGCAGCTCCTGAACCGAAACCCAAGGAGGAAGAAGCCGGAATGCAGCCAGCCGCTATGGTGCCACAACGTTCTTACCTGACGCGGAAGAAGTTAGACCTAGCTTTGGGCTTCGATCCTGAAATTGAAGAGGTGGTCCTTATCTGGCACATCGCCACGGGCGTTTTCCTCAGCTGCGCCCAGGAAGATTGTCCTGGAGAAGAATGGTCAACAGAGACGGAGAAGGTGATAAGGGCGGTCTCGGATTACATGTTGTTCATCATCGCTGTGCGGCCCGGCATGATACCCGGCCTCAAGTTCCGCAGCCTGTACGAAGACACCCGCAATGATCTGAATACATTATGGGTTGATGATAGGTGCGCCAGCCGTTGTACAGCAGGAGTCGACGAGGAGAAGCTTGCTCGCATCCTGCGAAGCAAGGTTGACACCCTTCGCAAGGTTGATATTCTTTCCCAAGGCACTCGATGTGCCTTGATGATGCTAAGACGGGTAAATAGGTCGATATCATGCTCCAAGATTCCAGAGTCAGACTTACCAGTCCTGAAGAAACTTAACATGTTGCATCAGGAATTGTTCCGCGTAGAATTGGATGTGGCCAAGATGTGCGAAGAATTAGATATGACCAAGATATGCAAAGAATTGGCTACTATGACCAACATGTGCGAGGAATTGGATATGACCATGATGTCCGAAGAATCGTGTATGGCCATGATGTGCGAAGAACTGGATAAGCTCGACGACATCTACAAAAAACTGGATATGCGCACGATGCTAGACGTCATCTTCGACATGTGGGTACGTCTACTCATCTATGTGTCTATCAGATGCAGCCGAGACTCCCATGCCAAGCAGCTCGGTCTAGGCGTTGAGCTCACGACCATCATCTGGATCCTGACACAACACACCGGCATAATGTCTCCCACGAGATCGAGGGGACTAATTAATGGTACGAATGCAGCTGCCTCCCAAGCTGCGCTTATCGAATTCCTAATCTATCATCTAGGCCTTTCACAATTTCGTAAGAGCAATTAAAACATAAGGAACTCTTTCACAATATAATGTATTATTTCTTAGTATGTTGCGTTTCGTGATTCTATGCTCATGTGCATGTGTGTCATTGGACTAGCCAAGTTTTTTTTTCTATAGTAGTGTGCAATGTTTGTATATTAGCTATCTAGGGTAGCACTCCAAGAAACATCCATTGTAAAAGGCCTAAGTCTCGTCAAGACATCTATATTGTACCGCTTTTCTGTCTTTATTATGAGAGTGCATGTATACCTCACTCGACTTAGCAACTGTTATCATTACCACAATGTTCAAACTAGCTTGTTGGCATCGATTTATAAATATTCATTACTTGTTCACCTTGGAAACTGTATTTATAGGCCTCGTTTTTTATATACAGGGTTTTTGGTTAACTCAAACTAGCAGAGTGCGAGGGCCCTGTCAAATTCCTTGTCGATCATGTAACTCTTATAACGATATGCGGCATCATTTTTAGCATGTCAAAAGTAATAAGCACTCATGGTTTTTTATGTAGATATGCATGCCTCCTAATGTTGGATTGTCTACTTGTTAAGAAAATTGCTTGATTGTCTCATCCTGATCACAACGATAACACATTTGTCATCATTCCAGCTAAGCTTAGCCAGTTGTCTATGTCAGGACTTAGGACCGTACTCCTTTGCACATATACCAAATGAAGATCTCATTTTTGTAGGTACTTTAAGTTTATGAATGTAGTTCTTACGGAAGTTATAGTTAGTATTTATCATGTCTATGTACATTTGATTTGACAAAAACCTTTTAGATGTCGTTGACTTCTAGATAAATACATTCGGGTTCATGCGTAAGGGATACTAGGCAAGTTGGCGCCATGACAGGCTGCACTCGTGAGACGAAACATATGCAATGCACATATGGTAGCACTGCTAAGTAATGACGTTGCTAAGGCAAATTCATCTACTGTACAAAATTAGGATTAGCTAGTGGTGTTAATTCATATTTGGACTTGATTACATAGTTGATAAGATTACTGTGGCATCCCGCAAAATCCACTACTAGAAAATCGCATTGTTTTTGTGCATTGCATCATCATGACCGCATGCTCATGTCATCATGCCACCTTGCATTTGAACATCGTCATGTCATCTTGCATTTGTTTGCATAGAACTATTTCCGAAAAGCCTAGTTTTGTTTTCTGAATATCCCTGTCTTCGTTTTCAAATTTTAAAACCGGGCTTCTCCGGATTATTTTGTTTTGTCTAAAAACGTTTTAATAAAGCCTTTTAGAAAATAAATAAAAACTTAAATTATTTTTGGGAGGCAGTCCGCCAGGCCCGAAAGCCCGGCCGGCCACCTCCAAGCCCTAAACTAAAATCTAGTCCTAATCCCTAACCTACCCCACCCTATCCTACCCGGCCCGTATAAAAACCTAGTCAACCGAGCTAACCCTAATCCCTAACCATCCCCCAACCTAACCCTCCCAACTTCCTCCACCCCGCCGCCAAAAGCAGCCGCGCGCGCAGCTCCCTCCCTCTGACCCCGCCCTCCTACCCGACAACTCCCTGGCGCCTGGCCCCACCAGCGCGCACGCCAACCACCAACGCGCGCACACACCCAGCACCCGCACCCACCCATCTCCACGCGCTGGGCCCCACCTCCACTTCTTTTTCCCGCCCACTCCCACAGCCACCAACCGCGCGCGCGCCAGCCGCCTCCTGCCCCGCACCCCCCACCCGACCAGGTCACCCACCTGGGCACGCCACCCTGCTCACGCGCGAGGACACCCTGGCCTCGAACCGCCCGTCCACCCCATACGCCACCTGCCCCCGCTCCTCTGCCTGGCCCCACCGCGGGACGCCCTGCACGCCTCTCCCTCTCGGCCGCCTGCAACCTTCCCCCACCTCGCGTCTCCCTCCGCTTCCTTGCTCGCCCCGCATCGCCGCCGCCCTCTCGGCCTCCACCACCGCATCCCAGCCTCCCGTCGCCGCCTGGCCGCTTTCCCCAACCGCTCCGGCCCCGCGGTTCCCGCCACCACCAACCGTCGCGGTTTCTGCCGCATCCTCCCCGAGCACCGCGCCTCCAGCGTGCGCCGCGCATCTCCGCCGCCACCCTCATCTTCCCGGAATCCCGCTGCCACCGCCGTCCTCGTCCCCGAGCCGCCGCGCGCCCGCGTTCCTTCGCCGTGAGCAGAGCCGCCACCACATCGCGGACGTCCTCGACCTCACCTCGCTCTCCCCTGGACGCCCCCGGCGAGTCCGCGTGCGCCACCCTCGCTGAGCTCCTCCGCCCCGAGCCGGGCCCCGCTCGCCTCGTCCTCCCGCGGCCGCGCCCGACCCTCCTCCCCGTGCAGGACCCTCAGGCCACGCCCCAGGCTGTCGACCCCGAGCCCGCCGCTGTGCGCCGTCTGCCTCTGCAGAGCTCGAACCACCGCCCCGCCTCGTGCTCACCTCCATCTACGCGATCGCCACCGCCTCTGTTTCCTTCCTCTAGCTCGCCGGCCTTCCAGGAACGCCACCGTGTCGCCCTCTGCATCGTCGCCGACCCAGTTGTCCGAGCTCGAGCACGCGCGCATGGTACTATTGCCAAGACGTTGGCTCTGCCTCGTCTCTTTTGTTTGTTTTTCCCCTGCTTGTACAAGGTGGGCTGTTGGAGAATGATGCTGACACGGTCTCCTGAGACCCGCGTCTATCCTTGCAGTCTGTTTGCCTCTAACGTCAAGTTCTGTACGAGCGCACCGACAAACGCCAAGACCATCCCCTCAACAAGAGATCCGATGCCACACGAGAGACCGGGATCGACACAAGACTAGACCTGGGTACGCAAGACCACCGTCACCTGAGAACTTTGTCAAGGATGCCAAGTTCTCCATCTATATCTGATGTTCGAGACCTAATCCCGAGAACCCCGAAGACGCTGGGACCGCCAAGCTCTCCACCCCGGATTCCAAGGCCGAGACCGAACCCCTCGGAACGCCAAGTTCTTCTTCCCGGAGCTCAAGACCGATCCCCGAGACCGAACCCCGTCGACCCAACGGAACCCCAAGATCTTTGAACCGCCACATGTGATCCCCTTTTCCGAGACCCCTATTTTATAATAAATAACATATACTTGTTGCACATTAAATTGTTCATGCTTGCATACATGTCATCTGGTGGGTTGGGTTAAATAGTCGAATCACATCATAATTAAATATGGGGTATATATGCGGACAAATATAGTCTTATACCGCCTCCAATTAAATTGTGTAGCGAACCGATGTCGTGTTTTGTCTTGTCAATACAATATTTAATTTGCGGGGTAGATAAATAACTCGAACCTATTAATTAATTGTCGGGACCCCGGTTCCGCTTAATACTGCAGAATTGCACCGCATCTGCATCATATCATAATCATGCCGGATCTTTTGCCGTAGTATTAAATATTGCATCCGGTGTTTGTTCTAGTGTTTGCTTCTTCGGGGATTAGGCCGATGAGTTGATGCGAGTATCGACAAGTTCTCCGGATATGAATCTTCGGCTATGTTTCCCAGGCGAGCATCTCCCCCCTTCTACCTATTTTGCATTTATAGTCTTTATTTCCTCCTGTTGATCTATTGCTCTCCGTGTCGCGATGCTTTAGATTCCGTGCACCAGTTATATCCCGTGCAGCCTCTATATTGCCATGGACACCTCCTAATACTTGTTGTTTGGTAGAGAGCTGGCCTTGCGAGTCGTACTTGCTTGCTCAGGTGTGATCTCGTGTTGTCAAGTACCACAGTTGTTGGAATGCCGGCAGATGCTTATTGGTGGAGATGCTTATTGGTGGAGATGATCATGGCTTTAAGTACAACTATTAAAAATGCTAGATATAACTAATACAGAGGCATCGGTGGACAATAGATGTTATTTGGTTCTTCCACGCTCACTTGTGTCCCGTAGGACCCCGAGTACTTGATATCTATTCCTTGATTTTTCGCACTATCCACATCCGGGAGGCCTTATGGACCCCCCTAAGCCAGAGCTTGATTCGTTTCTATTTCTTGGGGCCACAAAGTAGTTTGGGGCTTTATTACTATCCTGTACTTATGCCATGCTTTACTGCTTTATTTACGATTGTGCATGGAGCACCTATACTGTTTAGGATTGCGGAGTGTTTTCGCGGTATCGACAAGCCCAGTCACACTTTCGGGTTCCCAGTCGTTTACAGCCATTGACGCAAACCTTGGGTCCGTCTCGGAGCCGGCCAACTTCGTTGCGAGTAGCTTAATGGGGTGCCCCCTGAAATATTTATGAATCATGTGATCGCTTTGTCGTGAATGCCTCGTTGGGTTTTGAGTTGGTTTTTCCGAGGTTGATCGAGTGTGTGTTGCTATTTGTGCACCCCTGCAGGGTAAAACTTTCTGAAAGCCGTGTCCGCGGTTATGGACGACTTGGAGCACAGTCTCTCGATCATAGACAAGCATAACTAAAGTAGTGCTATAAACTTGACTTAATATGTGACTAGTAAGCATATGCAACTATAATGGAATGGATAATAAAAATGCCAACAACTGGTGGATCTGTGTGATCTGTGTCATACTATACCTGCCTAGTAAGTATTATAACTCCAATGGAATGTGATAAAAGTGCCAACCACTGCTGGGTTTTGGGATTCCTCAGGACTATTATATCTGACTAGTAAATGTTCCAACTACAACGGAATGTTAACTAAAACTGCCCACTACTTATGCTATCAGGAAGACTCGTGATATCTATATCTGATTAGTAATTGCTGCAACTATAACGAAACGAGTAAAATTGCCAAATGTGTGAGTTCCTTGGTCCGACTTTCTCGTTTGGTCTCGAGGGGGAAATACCAGGACGGGTTTGTTTAGTGTTAGCTTCAGGGTGGATCCGAATAGGTCTTTCTTATCCCTCTCTGATAACCGTCAGTTGTATCGAGTCTCTATAGGTTGTTTAGTGCCGCTGCGCTGCCGCTTCAGCCCACCATACCTATGTAGGCAAGAGCCGCCGAATTCTAGTCTCGCCGTGTACTGGCCTCAGTACTGACGCTCCTCTTTTTCCTTTGCCCTTTGTCGGCACCCCTTTTGTTTTAGCAGGTTTAAGTTCGACGTCGTTAGCAGGGTTACCCTTCCGGCTTGGCCTGGGCAGGGTTATGGACGCCATTGGTTATTCTTTAGGGCTCTTAGCCCCATTTGCATCTTGTCCGTAGTCGGACGCTCTATCGTTTCAAGGTGATTTGGATCTTTGTATTGTATATCTGTATTCTTGACTCTTTGAGTCGCTGTTGTATATATATATCTGTTCTGTGGGTCCCATCGGGGACTGTTGTGTAATGGTAGTACTTCGTTTTCCACCCGCACGAAAGTGCCTGGTGGGCGTCCTTGAATCGTTTCTATGCGGGTTTGGTGAAAAGGGCTAAAACTTGCATAGGGCCGATTTGAGGGTGTTACAGAGTGGTATCAGAGCTCGGCAGTTGCGATACCCCACAAGTCCAGCCTGTAGGATAACCTAGCTAACGGCCGAAGTAGAGTGTCAAAACTATTTTGCAAACTCGGTTGGATAGATCTGATTAGGTCTGCTTTTACTCATTATCCCTCTGCTGTTCTCCTCTTACCCCAGCGTGTTTTGAATCTGCTCTCTTATCTTTTCTTCGAGTCCAGGAATTCTCGTGGTTGGGTTTTCGTCGTACCTTCAGGGTTTCGCATCCTCCTTTGCTAATGGTGCATCTACTTTCCGGTCTTCATGCTATCTGAGGAATCCTTCATTTGTTGGACTTCTCTCTGCTCCTTCTTGTGCCTTCCGATGTTTTCCGACGCGACGACATCATCTAGGTCAGATCCGATGCAGAGTCTGCATCACTCTTTTGTTTCCGAATCTCGCTTGTCGAGATCTTCAGTCTAATTCCGAGGGTTGGTTGCATGATTCTCTGATTCGTGTGCAGAGTAATGGTTTGGGTGCGCGATGGACTGATCACCGTCCGACTACTCTTATCATTCGCTTTTTGTATATTGAATCGATGGATCCAGCAATTTTACTCCGTCCACGAAAGCTAGAGGTGGCTTTATTTGTTGATACCTCTACCTTTACCCTTTGTCCCCGGAGTGTTCTCTCGACGATCTCGGACAACGACCTCTTGTTAGTGGTGTCGCGAGGATCTACACGAAGCGCGAAGTTTCAGATCACCGGTCTTCTTCCCGGTACCAGGAGGCGGATCTCGAGGGCGAGATCCATTGTTAGTGGTGTCGAATTGTGGCATCCCGCAAAAACCACTACTAGAAAATCACATTGTTTTTATGCATTGCATCATCATGACCGCATGCTCATGTCATCATGCCACCTTGCATTTGAGCATCGTCATGTCATCTTGCATTTGTTTGCATAAAACTATTTCTGAAAAGCCTAGTTTTGTTTTCTGAATATCCCCATCTTCGTTTCAAATTTTAAAACCGGCTTCTCCGGATTATTTTGTTATGTCTAAAAACGTTTTACAAAAGCCTTTTAGAAAATAAATAAAAAGTTAAATTATTTTTGGGAGGCAGCCCGCCAGGGCTTAGAAAATAAATAAAAAGTTAAATATTTTTGGGAGGCAGCCCGCCAGGCCCGAAAGCCTGGCCGTCCACCTCCAAGCCCTAAACTAAAATCTAGTCCTAATCCCTAACTTACCCCACCCTATCCTACCCGGCCCGTATAAAAACCTAGTCAACCGAGCTAACCCTAATCCCTAACCATCCCCCAACCTAACCCTCCCAACTTCTTCCACCCCGCCGCCAAAAGCAGCCGCGCGCGCAGCTCCCTCCCTCTGACCCCGCCCTCCTACCCGACAACTCCCTGGCGCATGGCCCCACCAGCGCGCACGCCAACCACCAACGCGCGCACACACACCCAGCACCCGCACCCACCCATCTCCACGCGCTGGGCCCCACCTCCACTTCTTTTTCCCGCCCACTCCCACAGCCACCAACCGCGCGCGCGCCAGCCGCCTCCTGCCCCGCACCCCCCGCCCGACCAGGTCACCCACCTGGGCACGCCACCCCGCTCACGCGTGAGGACACCCTGGCCTCGAACCGCCCGTCCACCCCGTACGCCACCTGCCCCCGCTTCTCTGCCTGGCCCCACCGCGGGACGCCCTGCACGCCTCTCCCTCTCGGCCGCCTGCAACCTTCCCCCACCTCGCGTCTCCCTCCGCTTCCTTGCTCGCCCCGCATCGCCGTCGCCCTCTCGGCCTCCACCACCGCATCCCAGCCTCCCGTCGCCGCCTGGCCGCTTTCCCCAACCGCTCCGGCCCCGCGGTTCCCGCCACCACCAACCGTCGCGGTTTCTGCCGCATCCTCCCCGAGCACCGCGCCTCCAGCGTGCGCCGCGCGTCTCCGCCGCCACCCTCATCTTCCCGGAATCCCGCTGCCACCACCGTCCTCGTCCCCGAGCCGCCGCGCGCCCGCGTTCCTTCGCCGTGAGCAGAGCCGCCACCACATCGCGGACGTCCTCGACCTCGCCTCGCTCTCCCCTGGACGCTCCCGGCGAGTCCGCGTGCGCCACCCTCGCTGAGCTCCTCCGCCCCGAGCCGGGCCCCGCTCGCCTCGTCCTCCCGCGGCCGCGCCCGACCCTCCTCCCCGTGCAGGACCCTCAGGCCACGCCCCAGGCTGTCGACCCCGAGCCCGCCGCTGTGCGTCGTCTGCCTCTGCAGAGCTCGAACCACCGCCCCGCCTCGTGCTCACCTCCATCTACGCGACCGCCACCGCCTCAGTTTCCTTCCTCTAGCCTGTCGGCCTCCCAGGAACGCCACCGTGTCGCCCTCTGCATCGTCGCCGACCCAGTTGTCCGAGCTCGAGCACGCGCGCATGGTACTATTGCCAAGACGTTGGCTCTGCCTCGTCTCTTTTGTTTGTTTTTCCCCTGCTTGTACAAGGTGGGCTGTTGGAGAATGATGCTGATAACCGTCAGTTGTATCGAGTCTCTATAGGTTGTTTAGTGCCGCTGCGCTGCCGCTTCAGCCCACCATACCTATGTAGGCAAGAGCCGCCGAATTCTAGCCTCGCCGTGTACTGGTCTCAGTACTGACGCTCCTCTTTTTTCCTTTGCCCTTTGTTGGCACCCCTTTTGTTTTAGCAGGTTTAAGTTCGACGTCGTTAGCAGGGTTACCCTTCCGACTTGGCCTGGGCAGGGTTATGAACGCCATTGGTTATTCTTCAGGGTTCTTAGCCCCATTTGCATCTTGTCTGTAGTCGGACGCTATATCGTTTCAAGATGATTTGGATCTTTGTATTGTATATCTGTATTCTTGACTCTTTGAGTCGTTGTTGTATATATATCTGTTCTATGGGTCCTATCGAGGACTGTTGTGTAATGGTAGTACTTCGTTTTCCACCCGCACGAAAGTGCCTGGTGGGCGTCCTTGAATCGTTTCTATGCGGGTTTGGCGGAAAGGGCTAAAACTTGCATAGGGCCGATTTGAAGGTGTTACAATTACCTTACATAACAATACATGGTAGATTGTATATCCTACTTTGTCCACAAGAGGGCATGTCTGGTGACCAAAATCTGCAAGAGACCGTGAAGTACTCCCTCCGTACACAAATATAAGAAATTCTAGCTTTGTGAAATGAATGTATCTAGACACTTCCAATGTATAGGTTCACTCCGAACCTCTACGAACCTATATACTAAAAGACGTCTAGATATATTTGATTCACGAAGCTAAAACGTCTTATATTTCCGTACGGAGGGAGTAGCACAGTAGGACGGATGGTCTCCATGTTTCTCAAGAGGAAAAAATAGTGAGATCTTTGGTTCACGTGGGAAGGTGGAGAACATAGGGAGCTCTGCTTCATTGTCAAAAAGGATTGAGAGTTGGGCATCCGTTGAACTACAAGAAACACTACAGCGTACGGGGAGTTAAAAAAGTACTCCCTTTGTCCCAAAATAAGTGATTTAAATTTGTCTAGATTCGCACGTATCTATATACTGAAAGGCGTCTAGATACGTATGAAATCTAGACAAATCCACGTCACTTATTTTGGGACAGAGGAAGTATATAAAAAATAAAACAAACTTGCCTGCTCTAGCATTTCAAGTGACAATAGTTCAACGCTTTGTCAAATAGATTATCACAAACTACCACAGCAAGATGCACATACTATATCATCCAAACATTAAAGATGTTTTATATTCTATAGTGGGGAAATTGGAACTTACTTCAGACTAAGACATGTTGCTCTTGTAAATACTCAAACAAAATCGTGCACTTCGAGACATGAGCAAGTTGTATTTCATACCTAGGATTAAGCACCGCCCTTTCATAAACTCAAACTGAATTATGCACTCCTGAAGTACACACCTTCTAATGTGCCTGTCCGCCCAGTAGTATCCCTGTTGGAAGTGAAAAAGCCTCCTAGTTCCAGGTCCAACTTTTGTGCCATCCCTCTTTGCCCTCTTTAATCCCTACAGTATATACCCATAGTTGACCAAAATCTCATTTTTGCTCAGCTAGCTAATAATCAAGATCTCATGGAAACATTTTTTTGTGGACAAATAATGCATACTAGACTCCTCTTCGCGCTCCAGGGCGTAGCCGACAGACAATTCATTTGATGAGAAAATCGGTTGACGACTTAGCGATCCCTCCTCGCGCCCACCGGGGCGGTGCTCGAGCAAATAGTCTAATGGTGATACCGTTTAAGATAGGTAGCCGGCTATTACGTGACAACGCTTACATAGATGTGTTGTGCCGTGCTCAATTCCAGTGTAGCCGAAGATCCTTGACAGTACATGATACTAATTTCAGTGTATGCTCATTTGATTGCTAGTAATAAATGAATTACAGTGTATACTCAAGTTCATGGCAGCAAATGTTCAGATTTTTAGTGTAGTTCAATTACAGTGTAGCAAATGCCCAGATTTTCAGTGTAGTTCAATTAACGTGTACTTCAATTACTGTGTAGCAAATGCCTAGATTTTCATAGTTGGACCTGCTATGTGTTGAATCAAATGGATCTAGTTGATGATTGTTGTTCAATAGTTGCTAGCAAAATGAGTTTCAACCACAAATAAAAATTATTGCTACTACTGATTGCTGATTGTTGTTCAATGGTATGCATCTAGAAAGACAAGCAGAAACGACAAGCAGAAACACGTGAAAGTAAATTGGGATGCGTTTTGTTTGCTCACCGTGTTTTTCTTGACGTATGCTCAAAACTAGCATACATATAAAATTTAGGGACGTTACAGATATTTCACAACTCATATCAAACAAGCCAAATGTCTAGAAGCAAAAAGAATGGAAGGAACCAGATTCTGTGAGCTTCTCCCCACCACAGTTTCTGCCCACAATCTTTCAAAAGTTGGCTTCTCTAGAATCACAAGCTAAAAAGAAGTCGGCCTAAATTGACGATTGGGCGTCCGTCGGTGTCATGCTAACACCGAACCACCCACGGGCGCCAACCCAACTGTAAGGATTTGTTTCCATCATCTGCTTCTATAGTTGTTTCCGAGATTTTTGTTTTAATTTTCGCTTTGACAAAAAAAGAATTGAAAACAAATGTGAGACAGTTATGTCCGTTTTCATCCCTACGCGGAGCCAAACTTGGCAGGTTCACTTTGGGTCCACCCTACAAAGGTTCATCGTATTGGTTGGCGCCATCACTGTGGAAGTCTCCATATCGCGCAAATGTGAGACAGTTATGTCCGTTTTCATCCCTACGCGGAGCCAACCTTGGCAGGTTCACTTTGGGTCCACCCTACAAAGGTTCATTGTATTGGTTGGCGCCATCACTGTGGAAGTCTCCATATCGCGTGTCCTAATCCTTATAAATTGTCTAAAGTAGCAATGTTAAGTCTTTTACAAGAGTTGGCATAAGAAAATTTGGAGGATCGTCGAACAAGGTCCAAGATCAAACCTGGTTGCATGCCTGGCTAGATTATCAGCTGCCTCATTATACTCCCTAGGGCAGTGAACATAGGTTGCTATCAGTGATCATGAGAACTACTCGATTCAACAACTGTCTGATTAGGTGTGGCTGTTTCATTTGTCTTTTTGGCTTTTGAAGCTTTTTTCCACAATGCAAATATGCTACTGCCAGCAGCACTGTTCTTCTTCATCTAGATTACAAGAAACCAAGAGAGAAATACACAAATAGTCAATATGTTGTTGCACTGCTAGTAATTGATGCAAATATGTGGTATTGCTAATTTATACACTACTAGTAATTTATACACGGCTAGTCTGCCAGTAATTGAATTACCGAATCTGCTAGAAGGATTTTGTTGCACAGCTAGTAATTGATAGAAATTACAAAACTGAATCTGCTACTAGGAAATTAGGAATTGGTACTGAATTTTAGAAGCATCTAGCCATCTAGAAAACCTGAAAAACAAGATCAAAGAGGGGAAAAACGCATGTTGAAAACGTACCTGGCCGTTGATGTCCGCCGCCCGCCGCCGCTTGACCGCTTCCGGCCGGCGGCAAGCAGGCCGCTGCTCGTCCGGCCGAGGGGCGAGGTCTGCCGCGCCTCCGCCTGGTGGAGCCGTGAAGGTCGCGTCTGCCTGGCGGCTGGTCGTGAGTGGGGATCGACTCTGGTCGTGATACATGTGCGGTGCGGTGCGGTGCGGTACAACCTGGATAATTGATGGACTCTGGCTTCATCTCCACGGCCCGACCCAACCTGCCCGGCCGCCGGACGTGCGGGATGTACGTGGTCTTCCAGTGATACGACTCATCCGATTCGGCGCATCCGATTTGACTTATCGACGTATCTAATTTACATAATCGATGCGTCGGTCTAGACAGCGCAAGTATCACGCGGGTGCCCGCCTGTCGGCTGCTTGGGGCTATATGTAAGTAAAACATTATTAATACTTAAACTGGCTTTCCATTAAAAAAGATCTTTTTTTTAGAAACACAGTATAAATGCAGACGCTCACAATGCGTACATACACTCACCCCTATGAACACACACACGCATACCCTACCCCTATGAACACCTCCGAGAGACTGAGCCGGCGGGTCTTGAAATTGACGAAGTCACCACAGGCGCCTCGCTATCGACGGGAACGTCGCCTCTCACTGAAAGAATATTCCGCCTTTATGAGACACCAAAGCGTCAAACCTGGGGTTTGAACTCTGGTGGGCTGGGGTACCACTGCCCTCCTAACCATCCAACCACGGGTTGGTTCTCTTTTTGAACAAATTAAAATTAAAAATTACTACTTCTACTACTGATGGAGGAGGCCGTCCCTACGGCTACTGGCCGTCGTTGCCGCAGCCACCGTTGCCGCGGTCGCCGCTGTCGCTGGCACCGTCGATCGCCGCTATAGCCGACCAAATGGCCTCCTGCTGGAGGCGGTCGTGGTAACGCTCGCTGGCTTGGCTACGAGTCTCCATCTTACCGGCCACCTTCGCGCGGTCCGCCACCTCTCGGTTGGCCAGAGCCTTCTCCATCTCGGCCACCCAGTGGTCTCTGACCCCCGGGTAGGCCAAGTCAGGCTCAAGCTGGCCGGCTCCAGGAAGGTCTGCCTAATGGCCACAAGACAAAGAGTCACCATCGGGTGGAAGGCTCCACCCGGCCCGTCTCAAGATTCTCCGGCTGGCCCGTCTAGCCGGAGGCCGGGGGAGCCGGCTGGGTGGCCACCTCTACACGGCCGCCTTGGATCCGTTGGCCACTGGTACGGGGGAGGGTGACGCTCCTTCCTGAGCGCACCCTTGACCGGACAGGCTGGCGTGCCGCCCGGACGGCGCTACTAGACGAGGATGCCAAAGCGCCAAGGCTGAAGGATGACGAGTAAAACTCCGGCTGACGGATAAAGCGTTAGGCTGATGGATAAAGCACCGGGTGACACCCAAAGCGGCGGCGCTGGGACGCTGAGGGGCTGCCCCCACCTGTACTGAGGCGTGACCGGGTCCTAAACCACGGGCTAGACCCGGCAGCTGGCCCGCTTTGTAAACCCAAAGCCCAAAACAGTAAACCCTAGAGCCACGTTGTAACCTACCCTTCTATCAGTATATAAGGAGGGGTAGTGCCAGGATTCTAGGTAAGGGATCACAAGTTAGAAGTTAGCCAGAATCGCTAAGTCAAGTAGTTCATCTTCCTCTAGCTCTTGATAGCAGCTAGGGAAACAGCTCAAGGAGCACTTGTATTGAGCATCTTCTCCCCATATAGTAGATCCTTGCAGGAGTAGGAGCATTACCTCGATAAGAGGGCTCTAAACCTGGGTACATCGATGTGTCTGCAGTATCTGTGCACAACCCGTTGCGAGTAGCCACCGATAGCATCCTAATTGTCCCCTCACATGCCATCCCCGATGGCACTGCCGTGTTCCACACCACGACAGTTGGCGCCCACCATGGGGCATAGCGCTTCAGCTGAGGTCATCTTCCGCTCGTCGCCGGTGAGCGAGTCGCCTCTGGCCTCGTCCTCACCATCGTCTCCTTCGACTGCGTCCTCGACAACGCATCCTGCTTCAACGAGGAAACTTTCCCAAGTGACGGCTCCGTCATGCACTTCAGCGAGAACCGCGTCTACGTCACCACCGTTGCTGAGGAGTTCCCGTGCAAGGTCGTGGCTGTCTCCAGCGCGCCTCCAGGCTTCTCCACCCCGCTCCTCGCCAGCGGCATCGTCGAGGTCATGATGGCTGGCGTAGGTGAAGGTCGTCGCCCGCCTCTAGAGCGCGATGCAGGCGCCAACGACGCCACCCCGCGTGAACAAGATGTGGACCCTCTGGAGGACTCCATCTAGAACCTTTCGCATCCCCATCACCCCCGACATGGACCCGGCAGCTGCAGCAGCGACGTTGGAGGCCACACGCAAGAACCTCCTAGAGGAAGCCAGCAAGGCCGCCGCCTGGACGCGACTATGCGGGAGTACAGCACCGCGCACGACTTCTCCCGCTTACCTAGTGTAAACCGATAGGCGCCACCCCAGGGTCGTAACTTAGGTTCGAAGCAGGACCGTGCTGCTGACTCACGGGTCCGCACGCCGTAACCGGTTTACAGTATGCCGGCCAAGAACATGAGGGTCGCGGAAGCCGCCGCCGCAGAGCTTAGCCACCTGGAGGCGACGAGCTGCGCTGCCAACAGGCGCGCGTCCAGCTCCTCGTCGCCACGGCCAACCAGCAACATGCCGAGGCAGGCACAAGCCTCAGAGGAAACAACAAGAGCCATCAACCTCGCTGGGTGGGCAGTTCGGTTGCAGACAGAAGGAAAGCCTCCTCTCCAAATGTTACGAAGCATAACAGCCGTCCGCATGGCGGATCAGCTGGCCGTGGGCAAAACCCACGCGAAGCCACCAACAGGAATCGCGATCCGGCTGATGAAGTCGGGAGAGCCCATGCGCCGCCCAAGTCAGGCCTGTCAGGACGACTTGGCCCACATGAGCCGGAGGAACCGCGAGACGCACGCGCACGCATCGACCTGTTGGTCCAGTCACGTGTGTTGGAGGAGGAAAGCCCAGTCGGCCCAAGATGTTTCAGACCGTGCATCCGGAACGAACCGTTTCCAAAGGGATTTTTGCTCCCAAGGGATACGCCAAAGTACAATGGCACAGTCAAGCCAGAGGACTGGCTGGTAGACTACACCACCACGGTGGGCATCACGAGCGGCAACCGCTAGGTAGCTCTGCGCTACGTCCCGCTTATGCTTCTTGGCTCAGCCAGGACGTGGCTCAATAGCCTCCCCGACAACAACATCAACGCTTGGATCGATTTCGAGCATGCGTTCGTCCGCAACTTCACCGGCACCTACAAGCGCACGGGTCGCCCTGGCGAACTTGCCTTGTGCGTCCAAGGCAAGGACAAGACCGATCGGTCCTACATCACCCGGTGGACAAGCATGCACAACTCTTGCGAGGGAGTACGCGAGAACCAAGGAATCGACTTCTTCATCAATGACTGCAGAGATGGCACCATGCTGAAGCATAAGCTTCGCTGGGTGGAGTCCGACACCATTGCCAAGACCATGGAGATCGCGGACAAGTATGCCATGGCAAGAGGAAGGACAATCAACCGGATAACCAGTATGGTTCCAGGCAGGTGGCAGTTGTCCAAGAGGACTGATGACCCACAAGTATAGGAGGTGTATCGCAGTATTTTCGAGGGAAGTGAAACCCAATTTATTGATTCGACACAAGGGGAGCCAAAGAATATTTATAAGCCTTAACAACTGAGTCGTCAATTCAGCTGCACCTGGAAACAATCTTGCTCATAGCAGTTTATCAGTAGTAACAGTTTTCTAGTAGCAATAGCAAAGTAATAGCAGTAGTAAAGACAGTAGTAAGAATTGCAGTAACAGTAGGATTAGAGTGTGGTAGGCATAGGGATGGATGGACGGGCGTTGCATGGACAAGACAATTCATATAGCAATCGAATCATAGGGCATTTGCAGATAAATAAGATAAAGCATCCAAGTACTAGATAATCATAGGCATGTGTTCCATATATAGTCATATGTGCTCGCAATGAGAACTTGCACAACATCTTTTGTCCTGACAGCCCGTTTGCAGCGGGGCCTCAAGGGAACTACTGGAAATTAAGGTGCCCCTTTTAATAGAGCACCGGAGCAAAGAATTAACACTCCGTGAACACATGTGATCCTCACATCAAAGCCATTCCCTCTGGTTATCCCGATTGTTGTCACTCTGGGGCCTTTGGTTCCGGACAACAACGTGTGTATACAACTTGCAGGTAAGACCATAAACAGTACGATCATAATGAATCAATAACATGTTCAGATCTGAAATCATGGCACTCGGGCCCTAGTGACAAGCATTAAGCATAACAAGTTGCAACAAAGTCAAAAAGCACTAATAATAGATACTAGGCACCATGCCCTAACAATCTGATACCATTACATGAACGATCTCATCCAATCCCTACCATCTGCATAGCCTACGGCGGGGGATTACTCACACATAGATGGGGGAAACATGGATGGTCGATGGAGAAGCGATGGTGATAATGATGGCGATGATCTCCTCCAATTCCCCGTCCTGGCAAGGTGCCAAAACGGAGTTTCTGGTTCTGAATCACGGAATCTGGTGGTGGCGACGGTGCGGAACTCTTTCTAGAAAAACATCGAACCCCCCTGGGTTTTTAGGTCAGGAGGCGACTTATAGGCGAAGAGAGAGGCCGAGAGGGTGCGTGGGGCGGCCAGACCACCCCTGGCGTGGCCAGGCCCAGCCCACGCGGCCAGGTGGTGTGGCCAGGCCCCAGCCCCTCTCTGTCTCGTATTCTGGCTCCTTGAGTCTTCTGGTGAAATAGGATTTTTGGCATATTTTCCGGAATTTTTTCTGATAGTTGATTTTCTGCACAAAAACTAGACACCAAGGTAATTCTACTGAAAACAGCGTCAGTCTGTGTTAGTTGTATCCAAATCACACAAGTTTAGAGGAAAAACAATAGCAAAAGTGTTCGAGAAAGTAGATACGTTTTAGACGTATCAACTCCCCCAAGCTTAGCTTATTGCTTGTCCTCAAGCAATTCAGTTGAAAACTGAGTGCGATAAAAGAAACTTTCACGAACACATTTGCTATCATAAGAGAACCGCCAACGAGGTACCCCTTGCACATGATACATGAGCTATCCCATAATCAAAATGACAAGGCAAGCAGACAATGAGCATCTTAGCGATCTTTTTATTTGCTATTTGCATAGGTTTTTATTGAGGATGCTTCATAGAATGCTCATTATGGTTATGCTGCAAGTTTCCACCATGATTAGGCATGGCTTAGGCTAGCGGCCTAGGCGTTTCTCTAACACATATACAAACTCCATGATCTTACAAGTTCCCCTTTTATTTCACACCGCCGGGATCCATAAGCAAAAGAATCATGATATCAACAGGGTACAAAGTACCCGTGAAATGTTGAAAGCGTTCCCCATGGTACATGGTTCTGCTAACTTCAACTTATAAAGCGCAAGCATATACGCAACAAAGATGGATGCAATGGTTCAAGATTATTAAGTGCAAGAAAGTAAAGTGTGCCATCAAGTTCGTGAGAGCTTTACTAACTAACTTTCTCATAACAAGCAAACATTTTATTCGGAAGAAAACAAGGCACACTAAGTATGCACGGAACAGCAAATAATGCTAATAGGTAGGTATGGTGGACACTTTTGGCAATATTGGTTTTAGGGAGTTGGAAACACGAGTAAAACTTATACTCAGTGCAAGTGAAATCTAGCAATAGTAAGGGAGCGACAAACGAGAGAGAAGTGATTGTCATAATCATGCTTGCAACAAAACATGACTAATCATGGCATGAAAGTGATTCAACACCCCTGAGGCAAAATAGTTCATCGAGGCTTAACTAATTATTGATTCAACCATATGCATGCATGAGCATGTGCCAAGTCAATTCAAGTGAAACACTCAGAGGGAGATACCACAGTGTCATACCAAATTATAAATAGAGCAATGCAAGCAAACATTCATATGACATGCTACAAATTATTAGCGAGCTGGAGCTAATCATAAGAAAGTAAGAACTACTAAGCATCCATAAATAACATACACCCTACACGAATAGACTAAGCATGCCCACAATGATGAGTATATGTACAAAAATGAAAATAAATAGAGTTCGTTACTAGCTCTTACCACACCTCAAGTTGCCATTAATCCTCATTATTGCCCTTCACTTGTGTGGCTTGAATAATAACATGAAACCAAATTCCACTGAGGATTGCTGAACCCTGCATCAGACTCATAAAACCAAAGAAGAAGAACAAATATTTTTGGTGTTTTCGATTTTTAAAAGCAAGAACCAAAAAGGAAAAACAAGCAAAGCAAAATCTTTTTGGGTTTTTCGAATAGTTCAAACAAAACAAAAAGGAAAAACAAACCAAGGCAAAAAGAAGAAGAAGCAAACAAAGAGAAACAACAGAAATATTTTTGGTCTTTTTGTGTTTTAGAAAGCAAAAACAAAGAGAGATCGAAAACTAAAAAGAGAACGAAACATGAATATACAAAGTACCGACGAAACATGATAGGGAGATGAGTGTGATGTCGGTGTACCTCCCCCCAAGCTTAGGATTTTGGCCTAAGTGGGTATCAATCCAAGTACGAGTAAGGGTTCCAAGCAGGTGGGTCATTGTAAGAATGATCGTAGTTAGGCCCTTGGGAAGAAGAAGAAGCTCCCCAATCATAAATAGGTTGCTGATATGAAGACTCCCCCTCATTCGAGGGCTGGACCGAATCATCTGTGACCTCCCTTCTAGTATCCTGCTCCTGTTGGGAGAGCTCTCTCAAGTACGTATCAAGCTCCTCCTCAGTGAGTGACCATCCTACCCTGGTATCAAGGTTAAAAAAAATAGGTGCAGGCAAAAGAACAAATCGCTCGGACTTACTCCTTCTCCATCCAGCCTTGAGAAAGGTTATTTCATAAGACAACTCACTCAAATTAGCCCAAGAAGAAATTAATTTATGATGTATCATGGAATTAAGGTCAATCCTTTCTATGGGAAACTGTAGGTCTAGATGATGAGGCACTAAACCATGCAATGCTAATAAACGAGAAGCAATGATGCCTCCACAAATTCCACCTTTCTCGTGGTTAGCAGCAAGGTGGAAAGCTATCAAGGCACCCAAATTATAAGTCCTATCTTGTTTAAGAGCAGAAGAGATGACTGCTAGATCATACAAAGATAACTTATTGGCAGTTTTCCTAGCAAGAACACACTTGGCAATAAAGTAAGCAAAGTAGCGAATAGACGGGAGATGAATGTTACGGATTTTCCCGCTCTCCTTCGAGAAGCTGCTCCCTTGGCAAATCTCCGCATACAAGTCCATGAGTGGTGCAAGTCACTCTTTAATCCTTCCACACGATCCCCACTGAGGTACCTTAATAGCTGCACAAAAGTCATCAAGAGGAAGGTCGGCAGCTATATTGTAAATTTTGTAGTGGACCATGGGGTTAGGTAAAGAGTGACTAAATCGAAAGTCCTGCACCACAGACATAGTTAGTTTCACAAATTAACAAGGTTCATCTTCCACAAAGTGCTCCAATCCTGCATTAGCAACCAAAGTATGGAAGTCCTGGGAAATTCCTGCGGCCCTCATGAACTCGAAGCATGGATAGATGGAAGGAAAAACTTCCTCCTCTCGGTGAACCTTCATAACCTCAGGCACCCTCAGTTCATGTTGGTTGAGTTGATGCTCGTTCATCTTCTATTCTGAAATTTAAACATCCATTACACAAGTGATTGCAAAGTGAAAATATAATGAAGGGCACTACTCATAGGGACTTGTAGAGGCCTAAACATGCATCAAAACTATATCTCTAAGCATTGAACAAGCTTACTAGCTCTCATAACCTGTCACCTATAGCAGCAAAATACTCAAGATATACTTCACTAAACACAAATCTACTTGGACAAGCAGAGGAGTCACATACCGGAGAATAAATGCTCCAAATTTCAGCAGCAAAGATGGGCTGAGCAAGGAGATCGAAAAATCGAGGGCAACAATAACAAGAACGCGATTTCAAGCAATGAACTGGTGTTTTCTCGGGAGAGAGAAGAAAGTGGGAAGTGAGAGAGTGAGTGGAGGGCCAGGGGTGGCCCACACCATGGCCAGGCACGCCCTTGGGCTGGCTGCGCCACCAGGTGGTGTGCCTGCCTGGTGGGCCCCCTGGTACCTTCTAGGCACTTCTCTGCCACTTTTTTCACGTAAAAATTTAATATGAATTTTCTAGAATTTTTCGAGACACTTTATTTTTGAGCAATTTCCAGGCATAGATGAATGATTTTCTGATAGAAAAAGTTTCTGGAATGATGCAATGACAAAACAAGGCTAAAACTTCAGAAGTTCTAAGACACTCTAACATGCAAGCAACTAACAACAGAAAAGTAAACTAAACGAAAGCAAAAACTAAAATGAATAGAATAGAAGTAAGCGGAGATAATCATGGTGAAAACATTGTTTTGTTCAATGAAATCCTTTTGTTAACAAGGTTGATCAGGTCTTGTCACCAAAACAATTTTATATGAAACAAAACTTTGTATTCCGCCAATGATTATGTTACCTCAACCTTGATAGCAATGGTCCCAATCATAATAGTTTCAAATTTTTCTCTTGGTATGGGACAATATATCTCTCCAACGTGAATGCCCTCAACATGTTCAATTGAATTCAAACCATAAGTCCTATCAATCTTCTTGGGGAAATAGAAAGTATGTTCCTTGTCATTAACATTGAAAGTTACCTTTCCTTGATTGCAATTAATAACAGCTCCTGCAGTATTAAGAAAAGGTCTCCCAAGAATAATAGACATATTATCATCTTCAGGCATTTCAAGCACAACAAAATCAGTTAATATCAAGAAATTATGAGCCACTTGAACAGGTACATCCTCACATATACCAACAGGAATAGTAGTAGATTTATCAGCCATTTGTAAGGATATATCAGTTGGTATTAGTTTTTCTAGTTGAAGTCTCTTGTAAAGAGAAAAAGGCATGACACTAACTCCTGCTCCCAAATCACACAAAGTAGTTCTAACATAACTATTTTTAATAGAGCAAGGAATAGTTGGAATCCCTGGGTCTCCAAGTTTCTTTGGAACCTTACCATTAAAGGAATAATTAGCAAGCAAAGTAGAAATTTCTTCATTAGGGATCTTCCTTTTATTCGAGACAATATCCTTCATATCCTTTGAATAAAGGAGGCAATTTAATAGCATCAGTCAAAGGAATTTACAAGAATAAAGGTTTCATCCACTCACAAAACTTATTATAGTGTTCATCTTCCTTTGACTTGTGTTTCTTATCAGGGAAAGGCATAGGTTTTTGGACTCAAGACTCTCTTTCACTACCATGTTTCTTAGCAACAAAATCTTCTTTAGTGTATTTAGTATTCTTAGTGTGCTTTTCAGGTTCTTCTTCAACTTTTTCTTTATCAGGAACATCATTTTCTTCATTACCACTTTTAGTTTCAGCATCAGAGACAGATATACTATTAGGATCTTTAGCAGGTTTAGAAGGTTCTATAATAGTTTTATGTTTCTTCTTTCTTTTCTTAGGGGTAGTACCACTATTTTCAGCTTATTGAGAATTCTGCTCAATTCTTTTAGGATGCCCCTCAGGATATAGAGGATCCTGGGTAGCAGCACCACTTCTAGTTCTAATTTCATAAGCATGTTTTTCTTTAGCAGCATTAACTAGCAAGTCTTTTTGTACTTTAATAAGCTGATCAATTTGAGTGTGAACCATTTGAACATGTTTAACAAGCATTTTAACATCATTAGAGGTTCTTTCCACAATATCTTTTAACTGAACAATAGCTCTAGAGTTTTCCATTAAATAATTTTGCACCCTTTTATTAAAATTATCTTGCTTAACAATAAAAACATCAAATTCTTCTAAGCATTGATCAGGAGGTTTAGAGTAAGGGATATCACCTTCATCAAAATGTTGGAGAGAGTGTACCTCAATAGTGGATGAGTGGGGAATTGGCTTACATAATTCTTCTATAGGAGGTAAATTTTTGACATCTGCAGCTTTAATTCCCTTCTCCTTAAGACATTTCTTAGCTTCCTTCATCACTTCATCATTTAGTTCAATAACTCCCCTCTTCTTCGATGTTGGTATAGGCGCGGGTATAGCTGGCTCAGGTATAATTGTTTCAGGTATAGCTGGTTCAGGAGGAGTCCAGTCTTCATAATTCTTGCTTATTTTAGCCATTAATTCCTCAGCTTCCTTGGGAGTCCTATTCCTAAAAACACAATCAGCACAACTATCCAGGTATGTCCTAGATTCTTCTGTTAGCCCATTATAAAATATATCAAGAAGCTCATTCTTAGGTAATGGACATCCAGCCTGTGCATGAATCAAAGCACAAAACCTTGCCCATGATTCAGGCAATATCTCTTTTTCTCCCTGTTTAAAATCAAAAAGTTCCTACAAAATAGCATGTCTAGCACTAGGAGGAAAATATTTCTGCAGCAAAGTACTAATCAAGCAATCGGGGCTATCAATAGATCCAGGAGGTAAATTTTTAAACCAAGTTTTAGCTTCTCCTTTCAGTGAAAAGGGGAAAATTTTAGCAACAAAGTAGGTGCGCATCTTAATATCATCAGAAAACAGGCCACTCATGGTAGAAAGCTCAGTCATATGTGCTACGACACTTTCATTCTTAGTCCCACAAAAAGGTTCTTTCTCAACAATAGCTATGTAGGATAGATCAAGAGAGAAATCATAATCCTTATCTTTAATGTTTATGGGAGATGCAGCAAACTTAGCATTTGGAGACAATTTGGGTTTAATAGTACGCCTCTCAAGGAGACTCTTAGCAACACTCCTATCATGGTTGTTTTGACACTCTTCAATAAATTCATCGGTCATCTCAATATAACCGTCTTCAATATCATAGCTCTCTCTAGACTCAGGTGAACTAAAAGGTGTAGTAGTGTCTTCATTAGGAGTTTCAGTATTTCCAGCTATAGTTCTAGCAATCATAGCATCTAGGAAAGGACCTAATGAACCACTCTTATCAAGCACAGTAGAAGCAGCATCATGAGTATCAGAAGTTTCAGATTCAGCAGTAGTAGCAGTGTGTGTAGCATGTGTATGTGGTGGTGTAAGGAACTTACTCATAACAGATGTTGAATCAAGAGCAACAGAGGTGTTCAGGACTGTACCTCTTCTTGTAGTGGATGGTAAAATAGGAACCTTTCCATCACGAGACTTACCCATGATGGATGGATGGCAGCAAACAATAATGATTCCAAGTGGACTTGATAAATAAAGCTATGCTCCCCGGCAAAGGCGCCAGAAAATAGTCTTGATGACCCACAAGTATAGGGGGTGTATCGCAGTCTTTTCGAGGGAAGTGAAACCCAATTTATTGATTCGATACAAGGGGAGCCAAAGAATATTTATAAGCCTTAACAACTGAGTTTTCAATTCAGCTGCACCTGGAAAGAATCTTGCTCACAACAGTTTATCAGTAGCAACAGTTTTGTTGTAGCAATAGCAAAGTAATAGCAGTAGTAAAGTAAAGACAATAGTAAGAATTGCAGTAACAGTAGGATTAGAGCGCGGTAGGCATAGGGATGGATGGACGGGCGTTGCATGGACAAGACAATTCATATAGCAATCGAATCATAGGGCATTTGCAGATAAATAAGATAAAGCATCCAAGTACTAGATAATCATAGGCATGTGTTCCATATATAGTCATACGTGCTCGCAATGAGAACTTGTTCAACATCTTCTGTCCTGCCAGCCCGTTTGCAGCGGGGCCTCAAGGGAACTACTGACAATTAAGGTGCTCCTTTTAATAGAGCACCGGAGCAAAGCATTAACACTCCATGAACACATGTGATCCTCACATCAAAGCCATTCCCTCTGGTTATCCCAATTGTTGTCACTTCGGCGCCTTTGGTTCCGGACAACAACATGTGTATACAACTTGTAGGTAAGACCATAAACAATACTATCATAATGAATCAATAACATTTTCAGATCTAAAATCATGGCACTCGGGCCCTAGTGACAAGCATTAAGCATAACAAGTTGCAACAAAGTCAAAAAGCACTAATAATAGATACTAGGCACCATGCCCTAACAATCTGATGCCATTACATGAACGATCTCATCCAATCCCTACCATCTGCATAGCCTACAGCGGGGGATTACTCACTCATAGATGGGGGAAACATGGATGGTCGATGGAGAAGCGATGGTGATGATGATGGCGATGATCTCCTCCAATTCCCCGTCCCGGCAGGGTGCCTGAACGGAGTTTCTGGTTCTAAATCGCGGAATCTGGTGGTGGCGGCAGAGCGGAACTCTTTCTGGAAAAATGTTGAACCCCCTGGGTTTTTAGGTTAGGAGGCAACTTATAGGCGAAGAGAGAGGCCGAGGGGGTGCCTGGGGCGGCCAGGGCCGACTCGCGTGGCTAGGTGGTGTGGCCAGGCCCCAGCCCCTCTCTGTCTCGTCTTCTGGCTCCTTGAGTCTTCTGGTGAAATAGGATTTTTGGCATATTTTCCGGGATTTTTCCTGATAGTTGATTTTCTGCACAAAAACTAGACACCAAGGTAATTCCGGTGAAAACAGCGTCAGTCCGTGTTAGTTGTATCCAAATCACACAAGTTTAGAGGAAAAACAATAGCAAAAGTGTTCGAGAAAGTAGATACGTTTTAGACGTATCAAGGACCCGGTTGCAGGCGGCAGCCGGAGTCAGAAGCCCGACGATCGGCCACCTCGGCCCAAGTACACCATCGAATCAATGCTTGACGACCCCTGCAAGTCCTACAATGGTGGCAACAAGCCAGCTACACACACAACCCGCCAATGTACCTGCACGAAGAAGATGGCCGAAGTTTGTGGTTTACCACCGCCACCCCCGCCTCTACCAGCCGGCGGCCAGCAAGACAATCACGAGCGCCAAAACCGCCAGAATGAAGATGGAGGAGACTACCCTCGTCGGGTAGGAAATTACCACATCTTCACCACCGAGCCGGAGACCAAGCATAGCAAAAGGCACCGCGAGGCGGAGGTGAACGCAATCGTTCTTCCCGTGCCCCAGTTCCTAAACTGGTCGGAGCAACAGGTCAAGTGGAGCTAGAAGGACCAACTGGACGTGCTACCGCACCTAGGCACATATGACATGGTCCTGGATCCCATCATTGTCTCCAAGAAGCACTCGTGTAGGTTCTTCCGTGTCTTGGTGGATGGAGGGAGCATCATCAACCTCCTGTACCGCAGCTTGCTAGACTGGCTCGGCATCAGCGAGTCCTAGCTGGACCCATCTAGCACCTCCTTCCATGGAGCTGTTCAGGGTCCATCGCGCTCGCCCATCGGTAGGATCAAGCTAGATGTCATCTTCGGCACAGAAGACAACTTCCATTGTGAGCCTATCTAGTTCGAGGTGGTCAACCTTTGCAGCGCTTACCACGCCATCTTGGGACGCCCCGTTCTCACCAAGTTCATGGCTGTGCCCCACTATGCATACCTCAAGATGAAGCTTCCCGGGCCAAAAGGTGTAATCACCATCGAGGGTGACTACGGCGATTGGTGGAATGAGCCACTAACGGCTCCAAGATCGTCGAGGCCATGATCATCGTGGAGGAGAAAAACATCATCATGCAGAACGTGGTGGCCCTGTAGGCGGACATGCCAGCTAGCGAGCCAAAGCCAACCGGAGAGGTGCAATTCAAGCCATCCAAGGGAACTAAGAAGATCCTGCTAAATGAGGTCGAGCCGGACAAGTTCGTCCTGGTCGGAGACAACCTTGATAGCAAATAGGAAAGCGCGCTCGTCGACTTCCTCCATGAGGATCGAGATATCTTTGCATGGTCCCCTAAGGACATGCCTGGTGTTCCAAGGGAGCTCGCCGAGCACTCTTTACATGGCAGGCCGGATGCAAAGCCGGTAAAACAATCACTACGCCGCTTCGTGAAAGAGAAGAGAAGAACCATTGGTGAAGAAATCACTCGGCTGCTTGCAGCCGGATTCATCATGGAGGTTTTCCACCCAGAATGGCTGGCAAACCTAGTGTTGGTGTTGAAAAAGAACAAGACTTGGCGCATGTGTGTTGATTACACCAGCCTCAACAAGGCATGCCCCAAAGATCCATTCGCCCTGCCAAGGATAGACCAAGTGATCGATTCCACGGCTAGCTGCGAACTGTTGTCGTTCCTGGATGCGTATTACGGATACCACCAGATTCGGCTGAACCCTGCTGATCAAATAAAGACGGCATTCATCACCCCGTACGGGGCCTACTGCTACACCACCATGCCATTTGGACTGAAAAATGTAGGTGCCACATACCAGCGCTGCATGCAAAAGTGCCTACAATCACAAATTGGTAGAAACATGCACTATGTCGGTGGCGTGGTGGTAAAGATAAAGGAGAACAAAACACTCCTCGGAGACCTAAAGGAGACATTATCCAACCTTCGCCGGTTCCAGATGAAGCTGAACCTAGAGAAGTGCGTATTCGGCATCCCAGCCGGTCAGCTCCTCGGTTTCCTCGTCTCCGAAAATGGAATCGAGGTCAACCCGGAAAAGATCGGCGCAATCGAGCGCATGCAGCCGCCACAAAATCTACACGATGTGTAGAAGTTCACCGAGTGCCTGGCCTCCCTCAGCCGGTTCGCCAGCCGGCTGGGCGAGAAAGCACTTCCCCTGTACTAGCTCATGAAGAAGACGGACAAGTTCATGTGGACGGCGCAAGCGGACGAGGCCATCCGCAACCTCAAGCGTATGCTATCCTCCCCACCAATACTGGCGGCCCCCGCCAAAAAGGAGCCAATGCTAATGTACATTGCCTCTACCAACTGGGTCATCAGTGTCGTGCTGGTGGTGGAAAGACCAGAAGAAGGACAGGCCCAGCCAGTTCAACGCCTAGTGTACTACCTTAGTGAGGTGCTCTCGCTGTGAAAGCAGAACTACCCCCACTATCAAAAGCTAGTGTACGGTGTGTACATGGCCGCCAAGAAGCTGAAGCACTACTTCCAAGAGCACTCCATCCAGTAGTGGCGTTAGCCCCCTAGCGGAGATCATTAGCAACAAGGATGCCACAGGCTGAGTGGCAAAATGGGCGATAGAGCTCGCCGCACACTACATCTGGTACGAGCCAAGAACGACGATCAAGTCTCAAGCCCTGGCGGATTTCATCGTCGATTTGACAGAGACATAGTACCTGCCTCCATGCCCCGCCTCCATGCATTGGAAGCTACACTTCGATGGCTCCAAGATGTACGCGGGGCTCGGAGCCGGAGTCGTCATCACCTCTCCGAAGGGAGACCGGCTGGAGTACGTCTCGCAGATCCATTTTCGCACATCCAACAATGTCGCCAAGTACGAAGCGCTCGTCCATGGGCTCAAAATGGCCAAGGAGATCGGCATCAGGCGCATCCTCTGCTTCGGTGACTCGGACTTGGTGGTGTAGCAAGTGTCAGGTGATTGGGACGCCAAAGACGCAAACATGGCGCTATACCGCTTCTTCATACAGCAGCTCTGCCCCTTCTTTGAAGGATGCGAGTTTCATCATGTACCTCGAGTAAACAATGAAGCCACGGACGCACTCGTTCGCGTCGGATCAACAAGGGCAATGATTCCGCCTAGGGCCGCCCTCGAGCACCTACGCAAGCCCTCCATCACGCCCGCTCCGGAATCCGACTCCATCATGCTCGACGCAGACCCGGGGACTGCCGACTCCAAACAACTCGAAGCTACAACCAAGGTAGCGGGGACTGCCATGCCGAACCCGGGGACTACCGCCTCCATCTCGATGACTGCTGGGCCGAAGGTCGTGACACCCCCAACCGGCTCCACCAGCCCGAGGACTGCCTGATGATCCTGAGCCTCATGGGCCGAAGGTCGTTACTAGCAGACCGCCTGATGAGCCCGAGCCGGTCGGGAGCGAGTAAGTTAAGCTGATCATGCAAACCGTCTGTGCCATCCGGGAAACACCTCCATGGGGCAAGCCATTCTAGCCAAAGAGGAACTGCCGAACGGAGAGGTTGAGGCAAGGCAGGTGAAGCGAAGAGCAAGCGCATACACCATCATCAACAATGAGCTCTACAAGCGCAGCGTGGGAGGAATACACCAGCGCTGCATGAGCCATGAGGAAGGAATACGACTGTTGGTGGACATTCACCAAGGCGAATGCGGCCACCATGCATCATCAAGAGAAATAGTGGCCAAGGCATTCCGTCATGGGTTCTATTGGCCCACGACGTTGGAGGACGTAGAGCAGCTGGTGCAGGCATGCAATAGGTGCCAGCGATCCGCCCAGCAGAAGCACACTCCATCTTCAGCGCTCAAGACAATTCCTATCACCTGGCCATTTGCCGTCTAAGGCTTGGACATGGTAGGGCCCTTCAAAACAGCGCGATCCGGCATGACACACCTGCTGGTAGCCGGGGACAAGTTCACCAACTGGATCGAGGCAAGGCCAATCAAGAAACTGGACGGGCCAACGGCGGTCAAATTCTTCACCGACATCATCACACGCTTCGGCTACCCCAACAACATCATCATCGACAATGGCACGAATTTCGCCAAAGGGGCCTTCGTGTGTTTCTGCAGCGATAAGGGCATCCACCTGGACTTGGCCTCTGTCGTGCACCCCCAATCCAATGGGCAGTGCGAGCGATCAAATGGTCTTGTCTTAGCCGGAATCAAGCCAAGGCTGATCGAGCTGCTCATGAGGACTCCCAGATGCTAGATAGAGGAGCTATCGGTTGTGTTGTGGAGCCTACACACAACGCCAAATTGCTCCACTGGCCACACACCATTCTTCCTCATCTACGGAGCAGAAGCAGTTCTGCCGACTGACGTCGACTTCGACACACCACGCAAGCTGTTATACAATGAGCAGCAGGCCAAGGAAGCACGCGAAGATAGTGTCGACCTCCTCGAAGAAGCGCGTGAGCTGGTGACATAGGTATGATTACTCGGATGCTTATAATGTGCTACCCTATATTGGGTAAAAGACCTCCGGCCCATGAAGACTTTAGGTGATGGCTCAAGGAACAGCCGATAAATACTTTGATTATATTAGGAAAGTGACTATGAACCGACATTGAATTGGTGTTGTAAATTACACGTGTATGAAACCTATCCGCCTACAGCTTTGAGGCCTAGCCTATTATATATAGGATGGGAGAAGCCCAAGCGAGGGTACCAGAAAACTCCCAGGCAACTTGTAATAGTGCGGTTCCCAAATATTCAGGCAACTTTTTGACTCCATTGTTTTCCTGACATCCGACGAAATCCCCAGAGTTCTCTTTTCCGCGAAACCCTAAGTCCATCACCATGGGCATTGCCGAGCTTACCCCTCGTCAATTGGCGTCGTCTATGGGAAATCTGAATGCTAGAACCATGGATTCGGTGGACCGCTCTCCACCAAGAATCAACCCGACAAAAGCAGATCCACACCCGCCCACCCCTGTATTGGTACCCACCAATTTCAATGGAGGACCGATCTAATCATCGGAAGCTTCCACTTCCAAGTAGAAGACCCGCAAGAATCACACCCTTCGGCCCTGATCACATCAGAACCGTCGATGGAAAGACCTACACCCATGGTGGTACTAGCATCTTCCGTCGGGTCCTCCATGAATGCCACAACACAGATCGAAGCAGGCAAAGAAAGCGAGCAAATCGAGACGAATCTAGGGGACCTTGATGGTCTTTACGACAATCTCTCATTCGGATCAGATCCACAGCTAACACCACCACGCGAAGCAAGCCCGACAAATTCAGAACCCGAAGAAAGCAGCGAGAGCGTCGACTTCGAAATAAGGATGGCGAAGATTTACCCAGACCTACAATCTCAGAATACTAACAGCGCATCCTTCGGAGGAGAAGACAACGTCACCACTCCATGCATAACACGCCACCAAGTGTGCATGGTCAACGGGAACACTTCAACACCACACGACTCTAACGGTAACCCTATCCTCGACCCCAATGATATTTTTATCAAATGACAATGCAGGTTATCACAGCAACGAAAGGGACCACGAAAACAGAGGAGAAACGGCGGATAACCGCATAGTCCAAGGAAGAGGAGGAGAACCACATGACGGAGAGAGGCGAACTCTTCGGCTACCAGCAACGGCATGGCAAAGGGCAAGGGAAGCAATTTCGGGAGCAGTTCCGATGACAGCAAACACTTCACATGAGGATCTATTAGCATATCAATATCTGCTTCATCACAAGAAGAGAGACCTACTAAGGATGCAAAGGTGAGATTTACAACCTCACTGTAAGTTGGGGCAAAGTTCTGTGGTTGTGTTGTGCAGGATTCCAAGTTGCTAGCAACATGATACATTGCAAATGTATCTATAATTTTTGATGTTCCATGCTTAGTTTTATCCATTTTCTTGTGTTTTGTTCCAACTTTGGAGTACTTTTCATATGATTTCTTGGACTAACCTATTAACAAGAGCCACAATGCCGGCTGCCTGTTTTCTGCTGTTTTTGGTTCCAAGAAAGTCAGAAAATGAATATTCTCGGAATTGGACGGGACAAAAGCCAAAGTGCCTATTTTTCCGAAAGGGATCAAGTGCCAGAATACGAGACGGAGAAGGGCCAGGGAGCCACCACACCACCTGGCCACGCGGCCAGGCCTGGCCCGCGCCAGGGGGTGGTGTGGCCGCTCTCGGCACCCCCTCGGCATCTCCTTCCACCTATAAGTTGCCCTCAGGACGAAAACCCTAAGTACCCGATCAAAAATCCACGAAAGAGTCAGTAGCCGCCGTCATCTCCATCCCTAGATCGGGAGGGATCTGAAACTCTTCCCGGCACCCTGCCAGAGAGGGGAATTCACCCTGGAGGCCTTCTTCATCACCATGAAAGCCTCCGGTGTGATGCGTGAGTAGTTCATCGTTGGACTACGAATCCATGTAGTAGCTAGATGGCTGGTTTCTCCTCCTTTGTGCTTTCATGTTTAGATCTTGTGAGCTCCATTCATGATCAAGATCATCTATTTGTATTTCATACATGTTGTGTTTGCGGGGATCCGATGGATATTGAGATGCTATTTCAGATTGATTATTGATTCTATCATGTCTTTGTTATTTGAGATCGTGCATGCTTTCCGTTGTTAGTGGCTATCTTGGCCAAGTAGATGCTAGCAACTCCAAGAGTTAGTATTTATGCTCGATAGTGGGTTCATGCCTCTGGTAATCTGGGGAAGTGACAAAAATCTCTAAGGTACTAGATGTGTTGTTGCTACTAGGGAGAAAATAACAATCCTTTGTTCATAGAACAATCATATTGTTTACTTAACATGCAGTTCGTAAAGCAATAATCTATTGCTTGCAACTTAATACCGGAGAGGGTTCGGATGATAACCTGAAGGTGGATTATTAGTCATAGATGCAGTTGGATGGCAGTCTATGTATTATGTTGTAATGCCCAATCAAGTCTCAGAAGAGTCAAGATGATTAGTATATGCATGTATTGCTTTCTCGGTGTTTGCCAATTTCCCCGCTGTAATTTGTTCACCCAACATGTTATCTATCTAAGGAGAGCCACCTCTAGTGAACTATGGATCCCAGTCCTTTTACTTTACATACAATCTTTTACTGCTTTGTGTTTACTTTCTGCAAACTTTTACTTCTTTCCATTCGATACGTTTAATCCTTTGTTTTCTGCAAAACACAGTGAGATTGACAACCTCATCGCAAGTTGGGGACAAAGTTCCGTGGTGGTGTTGTGCAGGTCTCCACGTTGCTACTAGCACCGGTAGTGCGCCCTGCCAAAGCTCAGCTAGTAACACCTTTGGGGTGTTTCCTTGCTCCTACTGGTTTGATTAAACCTTGGTTTCATAACTGAGGGAAAACTTGCTGCTATATTCATCGTACCTTCCTCTTGGGGTTCCCAACGAGCTCTACGTCGAAAGTCGAGCGCATCAAGATTTTCTGGCGCCGTTGTCGGGGAGTCAAGGACATCTTCATAAGGGGAGTCCCTCATAACCAATCTCTTTACTTTGTTTTTTTGATTAGCTTTCTTTTTGCTTTGTTTGCTTGTTTTGCTCTTCAAAAACACAAAAAAATTAGTTTTACTAGTTTGCTTCCTTATTTCAAAAACACAAAAAAATTAGTTCCTTTCTTAAGTTGCCTTTATGACTAGCTCTGCTCCAATCACTATTTCATTATGGATAGCTCACTCAGTTTCCTATTTGGGAACAATATTATGACTGCCAAGGTAATAGATGAACCACCGCCTGCTAGAACCTCCTTGGAAGAAGAAATTGCTGAACCTGAAAGCTCATTAGATAAAAAAGAGGAGGAGAGTGATGGACAAAAGGAGGAAGAATGGATCTACTCATGCCTACCTTCTAATGAGAGTAACTCTTTATCCCTTACATTATTTGATTGTCCCCCATGCTTATCAAAGGAGGGTGAATGTTATGTTCCCGAGGATTCTTTTGAAAATGTTTATAATAAAGCTCTAGTGCTTGTAGATCATGAAAAGCATGCCTTATGTGATGCTCTCTTTTACTTCAACTCATATTTCTTATGTGAGCATCTTCTCAAATTATCATGCCTAACTTAAAGGCGTTAAAGAAAAGTACTTGTTGGGAGATAACCCAAGAGTTTTAGATGAGTCTTGGAAGTTATTACCTCTGTAATAACCTCTCCTTATCGTTTTTATTTGCTTTTTGTGCCAAGAGTAACCTCTAATGAGAGAGAAGTAATGATTGGGAAAGTTGCTGTCCCGAAACAGATTTTTGTGCTTCACCATAAAAATTCCTGAGAGAGCTCTGTATGTCAGATTGAGCTGTAATTTTTTGCGCTTCTACCCCAGGTTGTTATCTAACTTTCGTTAGTTTAACACTTTTTTATTTGAGCAACATAAGGTCTTCGAGAAAATTCGTCTTTACCTGCTGGTCTGTTTTGACAGATTTCTGCCATTTTTCTGCATTTGCTTCTTGTTAGTTCCTTCTTGAGTTCTTTTGGGGAATTGAGCTTTTTGAGGGAAGTGCTACAGTACCTAGTGTTCTAATGGAAGTTTATTTGGTGTTAGAACTGAATCTTGAGACTTATTTATCTTAAGTGCACTAATGTTGCTAATGAGATTGTGTGAAGTTTTGTATGAAGGAAAAATTTTAGGTGTATGGAAGGAATGAGTAATGAGATGAAGGATGGACCAAAGCTCAAGCTTGGGGATGCCACGTGTGTCACCCCAATAAATATCCAAGAAGTACAAGCGTCAAAGCTTGGGGATGCCCAAGGCATCCCCTTCTTCATCAATAAAAATTCCAGGTTTCTTCCAAACGCTTCATTTTTATTGTTTCATGCATAGTTGTGTTTTTCTTGGAGCGTCTTCCTTTTCGTTTTCGTTTTGGTTTTTAGTTTGTTTGGTTTGCTTAGTTTTCTGAATAAGTTGGTTGGACCCCCTCTTTCACACTTTGGTTTGTGAATAGTTTGGTTTGGTTTGGAAAAGAGTAGGAAAGTTCATACTTGTGTGGTAAAAAGAGCTCGTTTTTTACTGTAGCCTATGCTTTGTCATGCCATGCTTGATATTGTTTTGGCTTTATGCTTAGTATTCTTTGCTGTAGCATGACTTGTTATAAACAATTGAGATTGCTCAATGTGCCTTGGATGAATCATGCGTTGTTTTAGCATATTAAAGCATAGTATAGTGGTATTCTCCTTTGATGGTTTATTTGGGTTGACTTGGCACATGCTCACACCATGTTATGACTATCTCAAGTCACCATAGACTTTATGATACTTTAGTTTTCAACTTGTAGTATCACTTTATGCTTTGATCAATGATGTTTTGTCGCTCTGCATGATTATGGCCATTATTGCTCTCTTAGTTGGTTGCTCCCAGTCTTTTGCTAGCCTCCACAACCAAGTATGAGTTCCACTCATGCATCCAACTCCCTAAACCAAGTTATTCCAAAGAGTCCACCATACCTAACTACTAGCTTATGCTATTCCAAGTATATTCATGCTTTTGTTTACCTTCCACTTGTTATGAGAAAACTAGTGATTAAAGCTCTCACGAACTTGATGGCACACTTTACTTTACTTTCCCTTAATAAACTCGAACCATTGTGTCTTCTATGTTGTATATGCTTGCACTTATTTGTTGGGAATTAGCAGAACCATGCTTTCATGGGGAACGCTTTCAACATTGCACTTGGTACTTGTACCTAGTTGATATCATGCTCTTTTGTATATGGATGTCGTCGGTGTGAAATGAAAGGGGAGCTTGTAAGTCCATTGAGTTATGTATATGTGTTAGAGAAACGCCTGGGCCGCTGGTCTAATCCATGCTGACATGGTGGAAACCTGCAGCGTAACCATAATGAGATGTCTATGAAGCATTCTTCTTATAAAAAAAGAGTCCTATATTGAGAAAAAAGAGAAAAAAAAGAGATACTATGAAAAGAGGAAAGAGAGAAAAAAGCACCATATTCCCATGGTAAATAAGAAGAATGTTGAGATGCTCGTTGTCTGCTTGCCTTGTCATTTTGATATGGGGATTCTTCCGTATCATCGGGCAAGGGGTACCCCGTTGGCGGTTCTCAATGATACACGTGTACTTACAATGACAAGAGCTTACCGGTGACTAAACTTGAGTAGCATGAGAAGCGTCCCTCGTATACAAGGGACATGAGATTTCTGACTTATACTTCGTCAAGCATCTACACCATAGTTTGTTCACTTTAACCTTAATCACTTCAAGATGCTTATGATAGGGGCAATGAGAGCTGAAAGCTTTAAGTACCATAATTTTTGGAAGCTCTTTATGAGACTTGAATCCCTACTTCCTTTTACAAAAGGCTTTTCTTCCACCATTATATTGTGTCTCCACCTTCTATCTTTATGCACCTACTTTGAGAGCATAGTGGCCATTCTTAGTTCTATGTGCATTGTCCCAAGACTAGTTGATTGATGCATAACTTGTTATTGCTTGTTTGAAACTACTGTATCTAGTCACTCTTATGAACTTTGAAGGTGTCCTATGCATTTATTTTTGCTACTCTATTGAGGGACAAGCTGAATACTATTATGCTATGTTTTCTTTATGTGAAACAAACAAACATCTTACAAAGCATGTTATTCATGAATCTTTTGTTTGTGCCTTTTCATGTTGCATCATAGTTTCTTTGCTTATTGCTAGAACTTTGTCTTGCATGTTATGATTGAAGTACTATGATCCCAGCCTTGAATGTTTTGCAAATACTGTGATCAAGTCTTTGATGGTACATGTCACCTCAAAAATTATTTCTTTTTATCACTTACCTACTCGAGGACGAGCAGGAGTTAAGCTTGGGGATGTTGATACATTGCAAATGTATCTATAATTTTTGATGTTCCATGCTTGGTTTTATCCACTTTCTTGTGTTTTGTTCCAACTTTGGAGTACTTTTCATATGATTTCTTGGACTAACCTATTAACAAGAGCCATAGTGCCAGCTGCCTGTTTTCTGCTGTTTTTGGTTCCAGGAAAGTTAGAAAATGAATATTCTCGGAATTGGACGGGACAAAAGTCAAAGTTCCTATTTTTCCGGAAGGGATCAAGTGCCAGAATACGAGACGGAGAAGGGCCAGGGAGCCACCACACCACCTGGCCGCGCGGCCAGGCTTGGCCCACACCAGGGGGTGGTGTGGCCGCTCTCAGCACCCCCTCGGCCTCTCCTCTCGCCTATAAGTTGCCCTCGGGACAAAAACACTAAGTACCCGATCAAAAATCCACGAAAGAGTCTGTAGCCGCCGTCATCTCCATCCCTAGATCGGGAGGGATCTGAAGCTCTTCCCGGCACCCTGCCAGAGAGGGGAATTCACCCTGGAGGCCTTCTTCATCACCATGCAATCCTCCGGTGTGATGCGTGAGTAGTTCATCCTTGGACTACGGATCCATGTAGTAGCTAGATGGCTGGTTTCTCCTCCTTTGTGCTTTCATGTTTAGATCTTGTGAGCTCCGTTCATGATCAAGATCATCTATTTGTAATTCATACATGTTGTGTTTGCAGGGATCCGATGGATATTGAGATGCTATTTCAGATTGATTATTGATTCTATCATGTCTTTGTTATTTGAGATCTTGCATGCTTTCCGTTGTTAGTAGCTATCTTGGCCAAGTAGATGCTAGCAACTCCAAGAATTAGTATTTATGCTCGATAGTGGGTTCATGCCTTTGGTAATCTGGGGAAGTGATAGAAATCTCTAAGGTACTAGATGTGCCGTTGCTACTAGGGAGAAAACAACAATCCTTTGTTCATAGAACAATCGTATTGTTTACTTTACATGCAGTTCGTAAAGCAATAATCTGTTGCTTGCAACTTAATACTGGAGGGGGTTCGGATGATAACCCGAAGGTGGATTATTAGTCATAGATGCAGTTGGATGGCGGTCTATGTATTATGTTGTAATGCCCAATCAAGTCTCAGAGGAGTCAAGATGATTAGTATATGCATGTATTGCTTTCTCGGTGTTTGTCAATTTCCCCGCTGTAATTTGTTCACCCAGCATGTTATCTATCTAAGGAGAGCCACCTCTAGTGAACTATGGATCCCGGTCCTTTTACTTTACATACAATCTACAATCTTTTACTGCTTTGTGTTTACTTTCTGCAAACTTTTACTTCTTTCCATTCTATACGTTTAATCCTTTGTTTTCCGCAAAACACGGTGAGTTTGACAACCTCATCACAAGTTGGGGACAAAGTTCCGTGGTTGTGTTGTGCAGGTCTCCACGTTGCTACTAGCACCGGTAGTGCGCCCTGCCAAAGCTCAGTTAGTAACACCTTTGGGGTGTTTCCTTGCTCCTACTGGTTCGATTAAACCTTGGTTTCATAACTGAGGGAAAACTTGCTGCTATATTCATCGTACCTTCCTCTTAGGGTTCCCAACGAGCTCTACGTCGAAAGTCGAGCGCATCACAACACCTTGGAGTTTTTTCCTTGCTCCTACTGGTTCGATAACCTTGGTTTCATAACTGACGGAAAACTTGTTGTTGTGCTCATCATACCTTCCTCTTGGGGTTCCCAACGAGCTCGATATATTTTGAGCCATCAAGCCTTTTTTTGGCGCCGTTGTCGGGGAATTAAGGACAGCTTCACAAGGGGAGTCCCTCACAACCAATCTCTTTACTTTGTTTTTTGTTTTGCTTAGTTTATTTTTGCTTTGTTTGCTTGTTTATTTTTATCAAAAACACAAAAAAATTAGTTGTACTGGTTTGATTCCTTTTATCAAAAACACAAAAAACGACTACTCTTGAAAACACTAAGTTGTGTGACTTCACTAGCACAAACAACAATGATTTCGTGTGTACACCCATTGCTCCACCCGTTCCTGAAGCTACTTCCTTTGAAATTAAACCTGCTTCTCTCAATCTTGTTATGAAAGAACAATTATCTGGTGTTGGTATTGATGATGCTGCTTCTCACCTTAATAAGTTCGTTGAACTTTGTGAGATGCAAAAACATAGGGTTATAGATGGATATATTATTAAGCTTAAATTGTTTCCTTTCTCTTTGATAGGAAAAGCTAAAGAATGGTTGCTATCCCTACCTAGAAATAGTATTGATTCTTGGATTAAATGCAAAGATGCTTTCATTGGAAAATACTATCCTCCTGCTAAGATTATATCTATGAGAAGTGAAATAATGAAATTTAAACAATTTGATAATGAACATGTTGCTCAAGCTTGGGAAAGAATGAAATCTTTGGTAAAGAATTGCCCCACTCATGGACTTACTGCTTGGATGATTATCCAAACCTTTTATGCAGGACTGAATTATTCTTCAAGAAATCTATTGGATTTTGCTGCCGGAGGCACCTTTATGACCATTACTTTGGGTGCTGCAACAAAGCTCCTTGATAATATGATGGTTAACTATTCTGAATGGCACACTGAGAGAGCTCCACAAGGTAAGAAGGTAAATTCTGTTGAAGAAACCTCGTCCTTGAGTGATAAAATTGATGTTATTATGTTTATGCTTGTTAGTGGAAAAGCTCATATTGATCCAAATCATGTTCCCTTAGCCTCTTTGGTTGCTCAAGAAGAGCAAGTTGATGTGAACTTCATTAGAAGTAATAATTTTAGCAACAATGCCTATAGGAACAATTTTGGTAGTAATAGTTATAGGCCATATCCTCCCAATAATGGTAATGCTTACGGAAATTCCTACAACAACAATAGAAGTGCACCCTCTGAACTTGAAGTCATGCTTAAGGATTTTATTAATAAACAAACTGCTTTCAATAAAACTGTTGAGGAAAAACTTTTGAATGCTAAAAAAAATATATCATCTTTGTCTGAAGCACAATCCTCTTTGATTAATAAAATGGCTGCCAAACCTGAAACTATGGAAAACCCCTTTGCTGCTACTAATGCCATACAAGTTAGAATTGATGAAAATGTTAGACTGTTAGCTGAATTGCATGCTAAGTGGGAAAGAGGTGATGAAATTGCTAGAAATAGTAGTATTTGTACTATTACCACTACCAATGTTGATGCTAGCAAACCACATGAAGTCCCCATTAATATGGGAGACAATAGTTCTACTACCTTGGATGGTAATGTTGATTTTGATCTTGATGGTTGCAATATTTCCGAAGTAATTATGTTCCTACAAAAGCTTGCTAAGAGTCCTAATGCTAATGCTATGAATATGGCCTTTACAAAACACATTACAGATGCTCTCATAAAAATTAAAGAAGAAAAATTGAAACATAAAGCTTCTATTCCTAGGAAATTAGAAGATGGTTGGGAACCCATCATTAATATGAAAGTGAAATGATTTTGATCTCAAAGCTTTATGTGATCTTGGTACTAGTGTCTCTATTATGCCTAGAAAGATTTATGAAATGTTTGATTTGCCACCATTGGAAGATTGTTATTTAAATGTCCAACTTGATGATAATGCTAAAAATAAACTCATGGGGAGTATTAATGATGTTCTTATTATGGTTAACAATACCTATGCCCCTGTTGATTTCTATGTTTTGGATGTTGAATGCAATGTTTCTTGTCCTATTATTTTGGGAAGACCTTTTCTTAGAACTATTGGTGCCATTATTGATATGAAGGAAGGCACCATTAAATATCAATTCCCATTCAAGAAAGGTATAGAACACTTCCCTAAGAATAGAGAAAGATATATTTTGCCTCTCCTATTAAAACAAAATTTTCTCTTAATGCTTCTTCATTTGAGAATACTTGAATCTTGCTTCCTATGCCTAGCTCAAAGGCGTTAAAGAAAAGCACTATTGGGAGATAACCCAAATTTTTTATTCAGTAAATTTTCTTTTGTTGAGTCTTGGAAGTTATTGCTTCAGTAATAACCTCTCCTTATCCTTTTTGTGTGGTTTTTGTGCCAAGAATAACCTCTAATGAGAGAGAAGTAAGACTTGTGAAAGTTGTTGTCTTGAAACAGATTTTTGTGCTTCACTATAAAAAATCACGAAACATCCTTGTACGTCGGATTGAGTAATTTTTGTGCTTATGCCCCAGGTTATTATCTAACTTTTTGATTTGAGCAACATAAGGTCTTCGAAAAAATCGGTTTTTACCTGCTGGTCTGTTTTGACAAATTTCTGCCATTATTTGCATTTGCCTCTTAATCTCTTTCTCTTTGAGTTTTCTTTGATCACTTGGGCTTTTAGAAGTAATTGCTATAGTAGCTTGTGTTTTCATGGAAGTTTTACTTGTGTTGAAACTGAACCTAAAGACTTATTATCTTGAATACACTAATATTGCTAATGAAGATTGTGTGAAGTTTTATACGAAGGAAATTTTAAAGTGTAGGGAAGAACAATGTGATGAGATGAAGTATGAAAAATCTCAAGCTTGGGGATGCCACCCGTGTCACCCCAAGAAATATTCAAGAAGTACAAGCGTCAAATCTTGGGGATGCCCAAGGCATCCTCTTCTTCATTAATAAAAATCTCAGGTTTTCTTCCAAACACTTCATTTTTATTGTTTCATGCACAATTGTGTTGTTCTTGGAGCATCTTTGTTTTTGTTTTTAGTTTTATTTTGTTTGGTTTGCTTAAATAAATTGGTTGGACCCCGCATTCATATGTGGTTTCAAATAAGTTGATTGTCGATTGGAAAAGAGTAGGAAGTTTCATGCTTATAAGCGGTACAAAAGGAGCTTGTTTAGACTATGGCCTAGACTTTATCATGTCATGTTTGATATTGCTTTGGCTTTATGCTTAGCGATTATTGCTGTAGCATTATATGTTCCAAGCAATTGAGATTGCTTAATGTGCCTTGAAAGAATCATGCGTTGCTTTAGCATTCAAAAACCATAATATTGTGGTATTCTCCTTTGATGCTTTATTTGGGTTGACTTGGCACATGCTTACACCATGTTAAGACTATGAACAAGTTACCTTAGCCTCTATGATCATTTAGTTTATGACTTGTAATATCACTTTATGCTTTAATTAGTAATATTTTGTCGCTTTGCATGATTATGGCCATTATTGCTCTCTTAGTTGGTTGCTCCCAGTCTTTTGCTAGCCTCCACCTGTACCAAGTATGAGTTCTACTCATGCATCCAACTCCCAATAAAACCAAGTTATTCCAAAGAGTCCACTATAAATTCCCATACATGGTGTGTTACACCATTCCAAGTATATTCATGCTTTTATCTACCTTCCAAATTAAACTTGTTATGTGAAAATTAGTGATTAAAGCTCTCACAAACTTGATGGCACACTTTACTTTGTTGCACTTAATAAAATTGAACCATTGTGTCCATCTATGTTGTGTATATGCTTGCGCTTTATAAGTTGTGAATTAGTAGAACCATGCTATCATCGGGAATGCTTTCAACATTGCACTTATTATTTAGTTCATATCATGATCTTTTGCTTATGGATCCCGGCGGTGTGAAATAAATGTGGAGCTTATAAGCTCATGGAGTTTGTATGTGTGTTAGAGAAACGCCTGGGTGGCTAGCCTAAGCCATGCCTAATCATGGTGGAAACTTGCAGCATAACCATAGTGAGCATTCTATGAAGCATCCTCAATAAAAACCTATGCAAATAGCAAATAAAAAGATCGCTGAGATGCTCATTCTCTGTTGCCTTGTCATTTTGATATGGGATAGCTCCTGTATCATGGGGCAAGGGGTACCCCACTGGCGGTTCTCTATGATACACATGTACTTACAATGACAAGAACTTACTCGTGACTAAAGTTGGGTAGCATGAGGTTCGGTACTCGTAAGCACGGGGCATGAGATTTTCAACTTATAACTTGTCAAGCATATCCTCATATTTGTGTCACTTTAACCTTAATCACCTCAAGATGCTTATGATAGGGGCAATGAGAGTTGAAAGCTAATGAGTACCATAATTTTTGTAAGCTCTTTATGAAACTTGAATCTCTGCTTCCCTTTGCGAAGGGCCTTTCTTTTTTACTTTTATGTTGAGTCTCCATCTTCTATCTTTATGAACCTATTGAGAGAGCATAGTGATCATTCTTAGTTTAATATGCATTTTCCCAAAACTTGTTGATTGATTCATAATTTTGTATCTAGTCACCCTTATGAACTTTGAAGCCATCCTATGCATTTATGTTTTGCTATACCATGAGGGACAAGCTGAATACCATTCTCACTATGTTTTCTGTATGTGAAACAAACAAATGACTTTCAATGGTACTTAAAAGAAACGACTTTCAATGAAAGACGTATGTTTGTTTCACATATAGAAAACATAATGAGAATGGTATTCAGCTTGTCCCTCATAGTGTAGCCAGACATAAATGCATAGGACACCTTCAAGATTCATAAGGGTGACTAGATACAAATAGTTTAAGAACAAGCAATATCAAAGTTATGAATCAATCAACAAGTTTTGGGACAATGCATATTAAACTAAGAATGACCACTATGCTCTCTCAATAGGTGCATAAATATAGAAGATGGAGACTCAACATAAAAGTAAAAGAAAGGCCCTTCATAGAAGGAAGCAGGGATTCAAGTCTCATGAAGAGCTTCCAAAAATTATGGTACTTATTAGCTTTCAGCTCTCATTGCCCCTATCATAAGAATCTTTAGGTGATTAAGGCTAAAGTGAACAAATATGTGGATATGCTTGACAAGTTATAAGTTAAAATCTCATGCCCCTTGCTTACGAGTACCGAACCTCATGCTACTCAAATTTAGTCACGAGTAAGTTCTTGTCATTGTAAGTGCATGTGTATCATAGAGAACCATCAACGGGGTACCCCTTGCTCGATGATACATAAGCATTCCCATAACAAAATGACAAGGCAAGCAGACAATGAGCATCTCAACGATCTTTTTATTTGCTATTTGCATAGGTTTTTATTGAGGATGCTTCATAGAATGCTCACTATGGTTATGCTGCAAGTTTCCACCATGATTAGGCATGGCTTAGGCTAGCCACCCAGGCATTTCTCTAACACATATACAAACTCCATGAACTTACAAGCTCCCCTTTTATTTCACACCGCCGGGATCCATAAGCAAAAGAATCATGATATCAACTAAATAATGTGCAATGTTGAAAGCATTCCCCATGGTAACATGGTTGTGCTAATTCACAACTTACAAAGCGCAAGCATATATGCAACATAGATGGGCACAATGGTTCAAGTTTATTAAGTGCAAGAAAGTAAAGTGTGTGATCAAGTTTGTGAGAGTTTTAATTACTAATTTTCACATAACAAGTTTAATTCAGAAGGTAGATAAAAACATGAATATACTTGGAATAGCAAATGCTAATAGGTAGGTATGGTGGACTATTTGGAATAACTTGGTTTTATTTGGAGTTGAATGCATGAGTGGAACTCATACTTGGTACATGTGGAGGCTAGCAAAAGACTGGAGGGACCAACTAAGAGAGCAATAATGGCCATAATCATGCAAAACGACAAAACAATATTAATTAATGTTGGAAATATGCCCTAGAGACAAATAGTAGTAAGGACTATTATCATATTTCATATAGTTTATGATTAAGTTTTATATCATGCTATAACTGTATTGAGTGGAAACATCAATACACGTGTGATATACAAACAACCAGGGGTTCCCAGTGAAACTCTAGTCACTGGTTCATTGGTCAGCAGATGATCATGTTTCCTGATCATGTGGCATTTATGCCAGTTGGAAATGGAGTCATCTCATTCTGAGAATGAGATGATGAACCAACACCCAAGCTAAACATCATGGCCAGATCATGTCACAAAGTTCAAGTTACGATGATTAGAAATGGATCCTCGTAGACTATTCCTTAGACCGTGAGGTTATATCAATCACTGTCTCCCGAGAGTGCTTAGATAGCATCAAACGCCATCTAGTAATATGGTGGTTATAAAGGTGTGTTCAGGTATTCGGAGGAAACCATAGAGGCAATATATGTCAAGAGCGGGATTTGTCCGTCCATGTGACGGGAAGATACTCAAGGGCCCACTCGGAGAAGTTATATCCAATAGCTGCGCAGCGTGTGATTTGATCACGAGGATATCACTTGACGGAACGAGTCAAGTAGCATTGTTCAGTAAGGAGATTGAACATGACATGGTGATGTAATTGATCATATCTCGGGCAATGCAAGTATCGAGAGACAAAGGGAATAAGACACGACTGTCCCGGTTCAAACGACGAAAGATCTTCGTGGAACGCACAGGGGTCACATGGCCATCCAGGTCCCTCTATCGATCATTGGTGCGGGAGTGTCCCGACTGGAGTGTTCCCGAACTATGGGGTATCACGCTTAAGGGCTTGATGATGCTTAGAGAGTGTTTATAGGATCGGTAGAATCACCGAAGAAAAGAAGAGAGAAAACCGGAAGGGTTTCAGTAAGTCCGGAGGATGTCTGGAGTGGAGGTGGAAGGTATTCCATAGCCACAGGGATTGAATAATATGTGAATGAATGTTAAATATTGATTTAATCATTTATTCATAATTATTTAATAAAGAGAAAATCAATTAAAGGTCAAAAAGGCTTAATGGGCCAATTCCGGAGGGAGAGGGCCCATTAGGGAAAGGAGAGAGGGAGAAGCGGCAAGGGGGTTGGACGGCTGGGCCTACCCCCCCCCCCCCCCCCCGCGCGGGGCCCACTAGGTGGCCGGCGGCCACCTCCTCCCCCCTCCTCTCCTTTAGTCCCACCCCGGGACTTTGAGGGAGGTAGTACCTCCCCTCCCCCTATATATAGTGGGGTATTTGGCCAAGATAAATACACCAATAATCAGTAAAGGTCTCCCCACTTTTGGGAGGACCTCTAATTGATATTTTCTCTCTCCCCCTCTCTCTCTCGTGACCGTGGTCCCAAGTCTAGACTGCGCGAGCGAGAGACATCTTCACCGCGGAGCGCCGTCGCGCTGCGGGATTCGGATCCGGGAGCTCTACTTCTGCAACTGCTGCTGGATCGGGGAAGCGGGAGTCATCGTCAAGCACCGGATGTGTGTAACTCCCCGCGAGGTGTCGCACTTGAGGCACTCAAGTCGTTGGAGCCAGAAGGAGCGCTAGGACTTCATCACGACCTTGAGGTTGGCTTCGGCTCGTCTACACAACCACGCTCTCCTGAGCATTGACAATGCGTTTTGGTCTTCAAGGGTAAGTTCGTGAAAAGCCCCTCCCGTTACTGTATTACTAATAGATAGGTCCTGGCAGCTTCAGGGATTCAGGGGCGTAGGGTAAAATTTTATTGTTTTCATACGCGGAACCCCTACAGTGGTATCAGAGCTAGATCTATGCGTAGTAATGCTAGTACGGGTAGAACACACGAGATGTAGCGTGTGGGCGTTGATATTTTAGTTTTTACCCTCCCACGTGTACTTGTGTATACCGCAACAATGCTTGATGAAGCGGCCCGCAACCGACTTTACGCGTTCATTCGCGAGACTGGTCCACGCTTGACATACGGCTTGTACCGTATAAAGTGGATTAGGGGGGTGTATGTCTCTCTCGCATTAGTTGGTATACCATTTGCAATGGAGGGCCCCGAAAGGGGTGTAGTAGAGACAACTACTTGATCAGCGTTGTGCTGAAAGTTCGTAGGTAAGAACGGTTCTTGTGCGAAAGCCCATTCAGCCACGTAAAACATGCAAAGATAAAGTAGAGGCGTCTAACTTTGTTTTCCAGGGGGCGTTGCTTTGTGATATGGTTGTGGCAAAGGTAAAGTGATTACCTTTTGTTACGTTGTAGTAGACAATCATGGAGGTGACGCACTACCATGCTGGAATGACACCGGCACCCTAGTGTCTACGGCGCCAGAACCCTGGCGCCGGAACCCGGTGACGACGGATGGAGATCACGACGTGAAGGACCATATCACATAGCATTTACATTCAATGTTATTGTTTGTATGTCTTATTGTGTGCTAGTATTAGATACTCGATGGTAGCCTAATAAGATGATCCCTGTTAAAATTACCAACGATTGTGTTCCTCCTTAGTGTGCACCACCAAGAAAGTTCTTCGGTATGAGGCGATCCAGGGTTACAGGCCTGGGTGTCAGACATATCTACGTTCGCATACAATGGGTGTAAGCCATGTTGCCCAGCGAATACACTAAGGTTGAGTTGGCAAGCCTAGCACACTAGAGAAGCATGGCCTCGGAACACGGATGGTCGAAAGATCGAGCACGAGTCACATGAATGATGTGACTGGCGTTTAGCGTCCACACTTGAACCCACATTGATGGCCGAGACGATCGGGGGAGATGTGGCTGATAGGGGTCGTGTTATCACTAGGAACCCTTCTGGGGATAGGTGTTCCTGAGTGGAGTTATTATTAACTCATTTAATTATAAACTTAGTCTAAATTCCTTTTGCAATTATAAATGTAGATGGGACCTTTCGTGTTGACAATTGAATAGTTAGGAGGAGAAAAGCTCAGATTAGATGGATCGAACTTCTCCATTTGGATTGCAAGTCTCCATGTTCTCCTTAGCAAGAACGATGTGGTCGACTACATACTCGACGGTATGGATTTGGATCAGCCCACTGATGGCTCAATGCACGGCGCCCAGAAAAGTGCTGGTGCATGGTTGATGTAGAGGTCGTTGGGAACCCCAAGAGGAAGGTATGATGAGCACAGCAGCAAGTTTCCCTCAGTTATGAAACCAAGGTTTAATCGAACCAGTTGGAGCAAGGAACACCCCAAAGGTGTTACTAGCTGAGCTTTGGCAGGGCGCACTACCGGTGCTAGTAGCAACGTGGAGACCTGCACAACACAACCACAGAACTTTATCCCCAACTTGCGATGAGGTTGTCAATCTCACCGTGTTTTGTGGAAAACAAAGAATTAAAGGTATCAAATGGAAATAAGTAAAAGTTTGCAGAAAGTAAACACAAAGCAGTAAAAGATTGTAGATTGTATGTAAAAGTAAAGGACTAGGATCCATAGTTCACTAGAGGTGGCTCTCCTTAGATAAATAACATGCTGGGTGAACAAATTACAGCGGGGCAATTGACAAACATTGAGAAAGCAATACATGCATATACTAATCATCTTGACTCCTTTGAGACTTGATTGGGCATTACAACAATATACATAGACCGCCATCCAACTGCATCTATGACTAATAATCCACCTTCAGGTTATCATCCGAACCCCCTCCAGTATTAAGTTGCAAGCAACAGATTATTGCTTTATGAATTGCGTGTAAAGTAAACAATACGATTGTTCTATGAACAAAGGATTGTTGTTTTCTCCCTAGTAGCAACAACACATCTAGTACCTTAGAGATTTCTATCACTTCCCAGATTACCAGAGGCATGAACCCACTATCGAGCATAAATACTAACTCTTGGAGTTGCTAGCATCTACTTGGCCAAGATAGCTACTAACAACGGAAAGCATGCAAGATCACAAATAACAAAGACATGATAGAATCAATAATCAATCTGAAATAGCATCTCAATATCCATCGGATCCCTACAAACACAACATGCAGAATTACAAATAGATGATCTTGATCATGAACGGAGCTCACAAGATCTAAACATGAAAGCACAAAGGAGGAGAACCAGCCATCTAGCTACTACATGGATCCGTAGTCCAAGGATGAACTACTCACGCATCACACCGGAGGCTTGCATGATGATGAAGAAGGCCTCCAGGGTGAATTCCCCTCTCCGGCAGGGTGCCGGGAAGAACTTCAGATCCCTCCTGATCTAGGGATGGAGATGACGGTGGCTACAGACTCTTTCGTGGATTTTTGATCGGGTACTTAGGGTTTTCGTCCTGAGGGCATCTTATAGGTGGAAGGGAGACCGAGGGGGTGCCAGGGCTGGCCTCACCACCCCCTGGCGCGGGCCAGGCTGGGCCACACGGCCAGGTGGTGTGGTGGCCCCCTGGCCCCTCTCCGTCTCGTAGTCTAGCATCTGATGACTTCCGGAAAAATAGGCACTTTGGCTTTTGTCCCGTCCAATTCCGAGAATATTCATTTTCTGACTTTCCTAGAACCAAAAACAGCAGAAAACAGGCAGCTGACACTGTTGCTCTTGTTAATAGGTTAGTCCAAGAAATCATATGAAAAGTACTCCAAAGTTGGAACAAAACACAAGAAAGCGGATAAAACCAAGCATGGAACATCAAAAATTATAGATACATTTGCAATGTATCACCCATGGACCTTGAGACCCCAGAGGAGCGGAAAGACCGTTATCTCCGTCATGAGATGGCCTCCTATATTTCAGTTGTGATGCGTTGCAGAATGATGGACGAGCTGTGGCCTTTCGTGGGTGATGTCAACCCTCGTTCGGTGATGCTACAGCTTAGGACACATTTCGTGGAGCAGACACACATTTGGGAGCATGAGCTGATGGGAGACTTCCTCTCCATTAAGATGGAGGAGAACTCATCATTGGACGACCACTTGGAGCGCATGCATGATGTGTACATGAGGCCAGCATACTTCCTGGACGTCTGGATTGCTGGCTCTTTTGCAAACACCGCTGTGCTGCGGTCACTGCCACCAAGCTACCAAGCACAAGTCAGGACTTGCATAATGAGGGGCGACGCGGAAACAATGGAGTTCCACCGGTTCATGACACATCTCAGGAATGTGTTGGTTGAACCAGATGTCGCTCAGGTCGTCAACGACAAAGGTATATATTTGATATACAATTTTATAAATGTTATAATCTTGCAAACACATTTGCAGTGTTAAGTATATCTGATACTTGTTATGTTTTGCTGAAAACAGGTCCTTCTACATGAGAGGTGCTTGCTGGAGAGGAGGTGACGTTGCGTGTTGATGGCGAGCATGATGATGATGGCTGACGACACTCTCCCTCGACATTTATCATTTAGTTCGTGTTTAGGATGATTATTGTAATCAAGAGATTGTGAACTTCTTTAGTGTGTCTCACACTTCGTGAGACGGTTATTCATATGAGTTTGTAACAAACAGTTGTTCCACTTTTATGAATGATTTCTATTCATGTTCATATCTTGTTTGATTATGTGTGAATTATCCTTGTTGTTTGAAACTAATTGATAATGCATGAACATTTGTAAAACATTAAAATGCCTTGTTTAAAATACCCAACTTAATGATATGTTCATTAATGAATGAAAAACCATTGTTTGAATTCAAAGTTATGTGATAATATGTGAAAGTCATTCGATTTCTTATCACATATAAATCATGCCTAAGTTCGGCAAAATAACTTGAACACCGTGTATTACTTGAATACAAAGTGTTTAAAGAATTGTTAAAAGAAAATACATATTCGATGTATTATGTTTTAACGAAAATGGTAATTATCATTATTGTTTAAATGTGTAAAGTAGTTTACCAAAGGAAACATGAATATGAAATCATTTGATTTGATCAAAATGTTTCATTAATAAAAGGGTATAAATATAAAAGAGAATCCAATTACTATGATTTGATCAATAGTAATGAAATTCAACTTTATAAGAGTGGCATAAAAGAAATTGTGGAATGCAAAGCGTTTTTGAAACGTCAAAATACAAAGCGTCACAATGTGATATTAGATATCAAAGGGGTTGAATAGAAGGCACCAAATAAATCGTTGTAGTGTAGATGTAGAGACCATTAGCTTAGAAATAATTAACACTCAATTAGAAGGCAGTATACCATTTGAATTCGTGAAAGTTTTGGGGAAATTCGATATAACCAAAACAATAGCGAATAAGTCCTTGTAGAATATTCATTGGAATCTTTGAATACAAAACCCATAGCTAAAACCAAAAGGAAAGCAAGATTCGTATTGCTTGGATTTTGGTGCATTTTTGAGACAGCTCACTTCTAGTGATGTTTCTCAATTATGGAGCAAATGGAAATTAGTGAAAAACACGATGAGGATTCAAAACCCTGCATCAGAGTGTTGAGAAGTACAACAGACAACGTTCCTGAATGATTCTCTTCACAGAAGGAAAGAATCAATGATTTTGATCATTGTGTTTTCCTCACTAGCGTTTTCACTATATGAAGTAGGATTCAAAATGTAATCCATATCTTATATGGAGACATTTCTAAATCACTTGTCATGATTTTTGGAATATGACATACCTACGAACTACTAAGGAAATAAAGGTAAACTAGAATTATAAGAAGTCCTAAAAGCAAAATTCCCTTGAGATTAGAAAGCAATTCGTTGCTAAATCTCACAAGTAAAAGCGGTTACTTGAATTTTCCCAAATGACTGCAAAGTCATAGTAGGAAAAAGGGGTGAATGACAAAAGCACAATTTGTCAAGTATTGGATGAATTCAAATGAATTTGATTCAAATGTGCTAAATGTCTACTGGATTTAAAACTAGTAACAGTACTAGTATCTCATAGTAAATCTCCAAGTTTGATATATGATCAAAGGATTTTGAAATTGTTCAAAATAGTGGGAGGATATGCAATTTGCATAAAATTGAGTGCGAGCTATGAAAGTCTTTCTGAAACAATAGGTGATTGACATATTTTTTGAGTGGGAGCAATATAAGTCTCAAATTCAAATATGTAGGAACATATTTTGAGTGGGAGCTTATAGGAGTAATTCTTAAGTATGTTAAGAATGAAAGCGCAAACACTTATAAATAATGATTTATAGGATGTAAAAGTTGATAATAGGTGTATTATGATATTATGCAGTATTCCTTAAAGGATTCTGGAAAGGGTTTCAGAATAGAAGTTAATTAAGGAACTGATCCTTAATAACTCAAATTAGGAATAGTATTAAGTTTAACATCAATGGTTAAAAGAAAGGAAAAGGATGATCGTCATCCACAATGTTGATACATAGGTTCTTTCTTAGAAAACCATGATGATAACTTAGCATAATATGTGATCCAATTAAGGAACGTTTGAAAGTGATTAAGTTTGAATCATAGAATGTTGAGCTAAGTTTGTCCATAGTGTATAATAGAGAACTGTAGACATGTTTTCCAAATCCATAAAGGATGACATATCTTAAAGCATAAAGGGTTATGTTATAAGGGAATATGTTGGAAACTCCTGTAGATACCAATCAAAGTCAAGTAGGAAGCAAGGTGAACAAAACATCGAAAGTTGCACATAGTGCACTAGTGTTTCGATGAATACATTTATAATAATAGATAAGGGTACCATCTAAAGTGTTGTATAATGTTATGGCGGGGCTAGTTCGATTTTAACGTAGAATGATGTGTCCCAGGGCACAGTGCCCATGAGAAAGCCCTCGAGGTTGATCTAACGTCACTGTAGGCTCCTAGAATCAGGCCTCGTTCTGCTGCCATAGCAACGATGCATACACAAAGATGCTATCATGTGATGATAGAGTATTAATGTCAATCAAAGTGACATCAGTAAGTTGCAAAGGATTTGGGACTGTAAAGTACAGACCTAAGACTCAACCTATTCCATGAGCAAGCATGTTCTAGGTACCGGTTATATGGTGCCAATGATTGAGAACAAATGCAGCTAGTGTATTTGCACTCTAGTGCAAGTGGGAGACTGTTGGAAATATGCCCTAGAGACAAATAGTAGTAAGGACTATTATCATATTTCATATAGTTTATGATTAAGTTTTATATCATGCTATAATTGTACTGAGTGGAAACATTAATACACGCGTGATATACAAACAACCAGGGGTTCCCAATGAAACTCTAGTCACTGGTTCATTGGTCAATAGATGATCATGTTTCCTGATCATGTGGCATTTATGCCAGTTGGAAATGGAGTCATCTCATTCTGAGAATGAGATGATGAACCAATACCCAAGCTAAACATCGTGACCAGATCATGTCACGAAGTTCAAGTTACGATGATTAGAAATGGATCCTCGTAGACTATTCCTTAGACCGTGAGGCTATATCAATCACTGTCTCCCGAGAGTGCTTAGATAGCATCAAACGCCATCTGGTAATACAGTGGTTATAAAGGTGTGTTCAGGTATTCGGAGGAAACCGTAGAGGCAATATATGTCAAGAGCGGGATTTGTCCGTCCATGTGACGGGAAGATACTCAAGGGCCCACTCGGAGAAGTTATATCCAATAGCTGCGCAACGTGTGATTTGATCACGAGGATATCACTTGTCGGAACGAGTCAACTAGCATTATTCAGTAACGAGATTGAACACGACATGGTGGAGGTCTGTCCAGGTTCAAATGACGAAAGATCTTCGTGGAACGCACAGGGGTCACATGGCCATCCAGGTCCCTCTGTCGATCATTGGTGCGGGAGTGTCCCGACCATGTCTGGAATGTTCCCGAACCATGCGGTATCACGCTTAAGGGCTTGATAATGCTTAGAGAGTGTTTGTAGGATCAGTAGAATCACCGAAGAAAAGAAGAGAGAAAACCGGAAGGGTTTCGGTAAGTCCGGAGGATGTCCAGAGTGGAGGTGGAAGGTGTTCCATATCCATAGGGATTGAATAATATGTGAATGAATGTTAAATATTGTTTTAATCATTTATTCATAATTATTTAATAAAGAGAAAATCAATTAAAAGTCAAAAAGGCTTAATGGGCCAATTCCGGAGGGAGAGGGCCTATTAGGGAAAGGAGAGAGAGAGAAGGGGCAAGGGGGCTGGCCGGCTGGGCCTACCCCCTCGCGAGGGGCCCACTAGGTGGCCGGCGGCCACCTACTCCCCCTCCTCTCCTTTAGTCTCTGGTAGCTCTACTTCCGCAACTGCTGCTGGATCGGGAAAGCGGGAGTCATCGTCAAGCACCGGACGTGTGTAACTCCCCGCGAGGTGTCGCACTTGAGGCACTCAAGTCGTTGGAGCTAGAAGGAGCGCAAGGACTTCATCACGACCTTGAGGTCGGCTTCAGCTTGTCTACATCAACCACGCTCTTCTGAGCGTTGACAACGATTTTCGGTCTTCAAGGGTAAGTTCGCGAAAAGCCCCTCCCGTTACTGTATTACTAATAGATAGGTCCTGGCAGCTTCAGGGGTTCAGGGGCGTAGGGTAAAATTTTATTGTTTTCATACGCGGGACCCCTACAATTAAAGCATAAAGTGATATTACAAGTCGAAAACTAAATGATCATAGAGGCAATGGTGACTTGGTATAGTCTTAACATGGTGTGAGCATGCGCCAAGTCAACCCAAATAAAGCATCAAAGGAGAATACCACAATATTATGCTTTTGTATGCTAAAACAACGCATGATTCTTTCAAGGCACATTAAGCAATCTCAATTGTTTGTAACAAGTCATGCTACAGCAATAATCACTAAGCATAAAGTCAAAGCAATATCAAGCATGGCATGATAAAGTCTAAGTCACAGTCAAAAACAAGCTCCTTTTTACCACTTATAAGCATGAACTTTCCTACTCTTTTCCAATCCAAATCAACTTATTTGAAACTATGTATGAATGCGAGGGTCCAACCAATTTATTCAAGCAAACTAAGCAAACGAAAACTAAAAAAATGAAGACGCTCCAAGAACAACACAATTGTGCATGAAACAATAAAAATGAAATGTTTGAAAGAAACCTGAAATTTTTATTGATGAAGAAGGGGATGCCTTGGGCATCCCCATCCCCAAGATTTGACGCTTGTAGTTCTTGAATATTTCTTGGGGTGACACGGGTGGCATCCCCAAGCTTGAGCTTTTGTCCATTCTTCATTTTATTACATTATTCTGCCCTACACTTTAAAATTTCCTTCATACAAAACTTCACAAATCTTCATTAGCAACATTAGTGTACTCAAGATAATAAGTTTTTGGGTTTAGTTTCAACACAAGTAAAACTTCCATAAAAACACAAGCTACTATAGCAATTACTTTTAAAAGTTCATGTAATTGGCAAGAACTCAAAGAGAAAGAGATTAAGAGGCAAATGCAAATAATGACAGAAATCTGTCAAAACAGAATAACATGTAAAAACCTATTTTTCTGAAGACCTTCTGTTGCTCAAATCGAAAAGTGTTAAACTAACGAAAGTTAGATAACAACCTTGGTCAGAAGCACAACAAATTACAGCTAAATCCGACATACAGAGATTTTTCACGAATTTTTATAGCGAAGCACAAAAATCTGTTTCGGGACAACAACTTTCCCAAGCATTATTTCTCTCTTATTAGAGGTTATTATTGGCACAAAAACCACACAAAAATGATAAGGAGAGGTTATTACTAAGGCAATAACTTCCAAGACTCAACAAAAGAAAAATTTATTGACTAAAAATTTGGGTTATCTCCGAATAAGTGCTTTTCTTTAACGCCTTTGAGCTAGGCATAAGAAGCAAGAATCAAGTATTCTCAAATGAAGAAGCATTAAAAGCAGATTTTGTTTTAATAGTAGAGGCAAAAGGAATCTTCTCTATCTTCTTAGGGAAGTGTTCTATACCTTTCTTGAGTGGGAATTGATATTTAATGGTGCCTTCTTTCATATCAATAATGGCACCAACAGTTCTAAGAAAAGGTCTTCCCAAAATAATAGGACAAGAAGCATTGCATTCAACATCCAAAACATAAAAATCAACGGGGACATAGGTATTGTTAACCATAATAATAACATCATTAATACTCCCCATGAGTCACATGGCCATCCAGGTTCATAGTTCACTAGAGGTAATTCTCCTTAAGATAGATGACATGTTGGGTGAACAAATTACAGCGGGGCAATTGACAAACATCGAGAAAGCATACATGCATATACGAATCATCTTGACTCCTACGAGATTTGATTGGGCATTACAACATTATACATAGACCGTAATCCAACTGCATCTATGACTAATAATCCACCTTCAAGTTATCATCCGAACCCCCTTCAGTATTAAGTTGCAAGCAACAGATAATTGTATTAAGCAAAGTGTGTAAAGTAAACAATACGATTGCCCCATGGACAAAGGATTGTTGTTTTCTCCCTAGTAGCAACAGTACATGTAGTACCTTAGAGATTTCTGTCACTTCCCCAGATTACTAGAGGCATGAACCCACTATCGAGCATAAATACTCACTCTTGGAGTTGCTAGCATCTACTTGGCCAAGATAGCTACTAACAACGGAAAGCATGCAAGATCACAAATAACATAAACATGATAGAATCAATAATCAATCTGAAATAGCATCTCAATATCCATCGGATCCCCACAAACACAACATGTAGGATTATAAATAGATGATCTTGATCATGAACGGAGCTCACAAGATCTAAACATGGTAGCACAAAGGAGGAGAACCAACCATCTAGCTACTACATGGACCCATAGTCCAGGGATGAACTACTCACGCATCACACCGGAGGCAGTCATGGTGATGAAGAAGGCCTCTAGGGTGATCTCTCCCCTCCGGCAGGGTGCCGGGAAGAGCTTCAGACCCTCCCGATCTAGGGATGGAGATGGCGGCGGCTACATACTCTTTCGTGGAATTTTGATCGGGTGCTTAGGGTTTTCGTCCCAGGAGGCTTTTATAGGCGAGGGGGCAAGGCCGGTGGAGCACCAGGGGGCCCACACCCCCTGGTGGCACGCCCCCAAGGCCGCGCCACCACTAGGTGTGGCCGCCCTGGTGCGCCACTTCGTCTCTCCTCCGGAATCCGTGTTGCTTCGGGTAAAATATTGACTTTGGCTTTTGTCCGGTCCAATTCCGAGAATATTTTCTTACTAACTTTTCTAAAACCAAAAACAGCAGAAAACAGGCAACTGGCACTGTGACATCTTGTTAATAGGTTAGTTCCAAAAAATGTATAAAAATACTCCAAAGTGTGGACAAAACATAAGAAAGTAGATATAAAACAAGCATAAAACATCAAAAATTATAGATACGTTTAGAACATATCAGTGTCAAGCGGTGACAGTGGGGGACGAACAGATGGGTCGAGCCGCTGGGCGCGGTCGGCCGGACAGGCTGGACCGTGACCCCAAATCGACCACGGGTCGATCCGAACGGATAGAAACAGATCGTTCATGTTGTGTCGGCCCTGTGGAGATGCTCTTAGTGGACTGCTCGCCTCTATGGGCTATGGGCTGGATGACAACTCGATTATATGTATAATCTTTTTTCTCAGATTCTTTGGTATTCACGTGAATACAGGGGCATACCTAGCGCCGCCCATGGCTATCACTAAATCTTGAGCTAACTTTTTTTCCTAATATGTGGAAAGATCACCTCGGGCTCTGCATCCAAGAGATGCACATAGCCTGATTTATTAAATTATTCTTAATACCTTACAAGAGATTTTACAAAGATAAAAAAACTAAAGCCCACCCAACGGGCAACAACTCGCTAATCCTACCAATACCGATGAAGGGGGTGTCCATGAATAGGGCCAATATCCCTGACATCATACCGACGCGCATCATCAAAAAATGAAGACCTCCAAATCGTCCAATGGCGAGCAAGTGGCACAACCGGTCCGATAGACCTTCAACGCGTAGATAGCACAAAACCAGCCCAAAAGAAACTAGAAAGAAAACAAAGAGAAAACAATACCGACAACAATGCCTCGGCGAAATTGGAAATGACTCACCACCGTTGCGCCCTCCGGATATTTCCCACCTCGCTTATAGCCCTTAGAAGCGTCGCGTACCAAGCAGCGCCTCCAAGAAGGGGAGCGACAACGATGGCGCTGCTACCGAACCAATCCAAGGGTTTCCCCTGGTATGCTACGAGTAGTGGGAAGGAGGTACACCCGACGCCCTACATGAAGGACGGCGACACCCTCAAGCGTCACCGCGTCGGTGCCGAGACGACAAAGATTTCTCCCGACCCTAAAGAACCAACCTCCGGTCGCTTCGTAGCGCTCCACCAACCTTGCCATCTACCAGCACACGCCATCACGTTCTTGCAATCATCACCATCGTCTCACCGTGGCCAGGTTGCGAGGCCGGTAAATCGAAAATAGGAAGCTTTGGCTAGGTTGATGGAGTAATAGCACGTGGGAGGGGACTACCTCTGTCGCCGGAAGGCAGCCACCGACCGGATGTAGTAGCAGGGGCAAACTAGACCCTTACTGGTCCGGCTGAGCCCGAATGGGACCATAAAGCCCCCTCTGCCACACTGTAGCAGGGGCACCATTGACGCCATCAAACCTAGCACCAGCTCCCGCTTCACAGTCCAATAGGGGAGCTTCCACCGCGCCAGAGGAGGCTCGCTCAGACTCAGACGGGGCGCAATCGGGCCCAGATCTGCGCCAGGTAGACGGGCGCTACCGGCCACGCCGGCTAGCCAACCTCCGACGACCTGGCTCCCAGCGCACCAAGCGGCCGCTCCACCGCCACCCTGCCCACCCGGCGTTCACCGAACCGCCACCAAGCCTAGGAGCACCGCCGCTAGGGGACTGCGCCGCGCCACCACTCCTCGCATGCGGGGAAGAGACAGTCGCCGCCACCGGTGCCGACACCGCACAGGCGAGGCCCGGCGGCCCGTCCTGGCAGCGGCGACGAGGAGGATGTGAGGGGAGGGGGAAGGAGGCGACGGCGCTGGATTTCCCTATTCACCCGCGCGGGGGCGAGACAGGGGACGAAGCGGTGGGTCCTACCGACCGTGGTTTACACTGACTAGCAGATTGAAAGAAGAGGAAAAAAGCGTTTCATCATTCTACCTACGGTTATTAGCTGGGTGTCTTTGTTAGGACCGTAGTCCCTAACCCACATCAAGATCTCATTTTGTACTTCCTATTTTCTCAAGATTTGTCTAGATTCGGATGTATCTAGTCATATTTTAGTGTTAGATATATTCGAATCTAGCAAAAGCTAAGAACATTAATTTAGATTGGATGGAGTAGGTACTTTAAGTTTCTAATAAGTACTCCCTCCGTTCGGAAATATAAGACATTTTAGTTTTGTGAAATAAATATATCTAGACATTTTTTAGTGTATTGGTTCACTACAAACGTCTATGAACCTATACACTAAAATATGTCTAGATACTAAATCTTATAATTCCGAACCGAGTGAGTAAATTTCTTGCGGACGTAATAGTTAGTATTTATCATGTCTAGGTACATTGATATGACAGAAATTTTTCTAGACGCATTTGACTTCCCGACAAAGACATCTGATTCATGCGTAAGGGATATGCACATCAGGAGTTGCAATCATAACCATGATGTACATTTCTCACCATTTAGCACTCAATATTCAGTGGTATCGCCGATAGAACGTCGTGGGTAGTACTACTATAAAAGGAGGAATATTGTTCACGGGATCACCTCCAAAAAAGTGTGTGCTTGTCCCGTTACCAACTTTGAAATCCTCACAGTTAGAGAAATCACGTTTTACACGCACTAGTCCGTTAGAAGGGTGAATCTGTTGATATAACTATTACTCGAGATAAATCCTTTGTGAGATATTAGTTTCAGAGTAGTTACTAATTTAAAAATCCATTTGATAAGTGGGAACCTTTTTCCACGTCAAGATTTCCACACCATGTCCGTGAGTCTGCAAAAAAATCTCCGCTTATTAGTTAGCCTTTTCCTTTGTCCTATCACCGTTTTTATTTGGGTTAATTATCGGATTGCCTTCGCGTCCATGTGCTCAGTTTTGCCCTCAGTTGTGAATGATGCTTAGTTTTGCCCCTAGTCTGTGCGCAAGAACTCATTCCGTACTCTTGCCGTCTCTGTCAGGTCAACGTATTTGACTCGGACCTTTCAGGTGGGACCAGGCGGTAGGCAAAGACCCGCTATAAGACCAGACCATCGCTGGCCGCGGCTTGTGGGACCCAGTAGAGAACCGTTGGTTGTGTGCGATAAAAGCGGCGGAATGCGCCCTAGAGCTCGTAGCGGCGAGCGGGGATCAACCGGGCGGGGGGCGGGGTTGGAGGCGGCCACACGCAGAGGTGGGCGGCGACCCCTGTTGGTAGCTAGGAGCCGGGCGCGAGCGACTGAGACGGCGGCGTCGACGGGAAGCGTCGCCGATGGTGGGAAGATTGCTATGGAGGGCACGGTTGTCTGCTACAACTACATGGGCCATGCGCGGAGGCGTTGAGATCCCCTTCGGCGCCGGGGGGTCGCGAATCAAGCTCCATGTCTTTTTCTTGCTCCCGCGCCACCTCGCAGATCGAGATTCCGATGCGCATGGAGATGTCGATCTTCCTCTGTCTGCGGTGTCGGGTGAATGTTATTCGGAGGGTTGTGCCCACACCGAAGAACACTGATCGTCTGTTCTACTTGTGCAGCGAGAAAGGGTAAGAATCAGGCCAATTTCACTATTTTCGTGGTCGGGATCCTTGAGAAATACGGTTGATCTATGTGGCATTCATGTAGGTAAAATATTTCTTCCTTTGGGTCGATGTTTTGGCCCAGACGCTGATGAATAAATTACTAGAAGAGCACGGAGAATGGTTAGCCATATTGCCACAGACTGCAGCGGCTGCAAGGCGAGCTCCGGCAGAAGAGACAGGGTGGAGCACGTATTGATAGAGAGGTAGCTGTTGAGCTAAGGAGGTTGAACCAGAAGATTAGGAAGCTCGAAGACCAAGCACAAATTTGCAATTACATTTGGGCATTTGTAGGTATGGTAATCTCACTGGGTGTAATGTTGAAATTGTATAAAAAGGCATAAATTTGAGAGAAATTTGTAAGCTTGAAATTGTATGAAAAAGGTTGCAAGAATGGAGAGAAAATGGGAAATTTAGAAACTTTTATCAATGAATAAAATGCAGATAGGCTTTGCCTTTCCCTAAAAAAAAGGTTTTGTTGTGGGCTATCTCAGATTCTAGAGCCCAGTGTCGACTTGACTAATGGGCCAACTCCATCCAATTAGGCCCATTCGGGGTGGACAAATGAGAAGGATGGATTCATTAGCCCAAAAAAATGAGAAGGGTGGAAGATGAACAAAAAAAGTGTGGCTAGGACTCGAACCCAAGACCACGTTGGTTGGTGCCGTGAAGGGCTATGCTGGTAACCGGTGGGGTGGATGCAAAGATATTAAGATGGAAAGGGAAGAAAGCTATCTATAGTTAGTGCATAACTTGGTTTAGGGTTTAAAACGCATGTTTGTACTAAATTTTGGGGCACGTTGCTTAACCAGTTGTGTAATTTGATCTTTGGGCACACATAATTGATCTTTGGACACGAACATTTTTAAACACACATAAATGATCTTTGGGCATGGACATTTTTAAACACATATAATGACTTAGATAAATAAGATGCAAACGAGTAGCATCGTTACATAGATAAGTCCAGGGACATGACATAGAAAAATACGGGAAACAAAATAAACATGATAAAACTAAAACATGACAAGGTTGACGAACAACTTCACTCTGGGCTCGCTTCACGAACATCTTCATCTTGAACTTTCTTCCACCTTGGTCGCACCCCTTCACCACCGTCTTCAACTTCACTCCTTGTAGGGGAGACAGTGCATCTGATTTTCGGTGGGGAAGATGCACTCATAGTTAGTGAAGATGTTGTACGTCATGAAGAATAGTGACTCGCAACCACACCAAAACACTTGGTCGAGGAGCGCGTATGTGTCGAACGGGTTGGTGAAGGTGACCATGAGCAACTTGAGGGTGACGCCATCACGAACTTTGTCGAGGTGAAACATCACCGATGAGCCTAATGGGAGGTGGGCAAAACCGGCGATGAGGAAAGCATGGGCGTGCTAGACGTACCCCCTCCACCTGGATTGCGTCCATACACAAAGCGATCTCTCCATGACAACACCTGCCAGGTAGCGCAACTCCTGCATGCTAGGCGACCGACGGAAGGTCGGTCCATAGTACTACATCTTTGGGTGGTGCTTGGGGTTATCGAAGAGGATGGAGGGCTCGCTGGGGTTCATGTTGTTTGAAGTGGAGACAATGGATCTGGCTTGGGTGGTGTGTGGGAGAGGAAGAGAGGCGTATAAATAGGCTAGAACGGTAATTATGGTTGCCAATGAAACGAGGGGGTGTGGTGTGCATCTGGGGCGTGTATCCGTTGCCATTTCACAGTAAAATGAGGGGGTGGTGCCTGTGTACCCGAGTCATTGCGATGCATCTGAATCGAGCGTGCTTAATGGCTCTGGTGCGACGAGTCACCGCGGTACATCTGGATCGACGTGGCGAGGCGCGCATGCATGCCAACGTCGTCGCTTCCCACACATGCCTCGAAAATATGAGACGGGCTCATTGCATAACGGACACGACACCGGACCGTGACACGGCCAACGGTCCACGTAGCATGCCCACTCGGAACCCCCATCCATGTTGAGAAAAAAAGAGTCCAACCAATCAGATCGAAGAATGAGCTTCTCGCTAATCGCCTAGAGCCTGCCTGTAGATTCCTTCTAGAAGACGATCGGATGGTTGTAGTTCAGCGCTAGGGTTAGGCCGACGATCATTGTTTGGCGAGGTTTGGGACAAGGTTTGGAGGCAGTAAACGGGGTTTTGAAAAGTTTGGCAAAGTTTCAAAGTTTTTAAAAGCTTCATTTTGGAGTGACCAAGTGTTGGAAATATGCCCTAGAGACAAATAGTGATAAGGATTATTATTATATTTCATAAAGTTTATGATTAAGTTTTATATCAAGCTATAACTGTATTGATAGGAAACATCAATACATGTGTGATATATAAACAACCAGGGGTTCCCAGTGAAACTCTAGTCACTGGTTCATTGGTCAACAGATGATCAAGTTTCCTGATCATGTGGCACTTATGCCAGTTGGAAATGGAGTCAAGTCATTCTGAGAATGAGATGATGAACCAATACCCAACCTAAACATCGTGACCCGATCATGTCATGAAGTTCAAGTTACGATGATTACAAATGGATCCTCGTAGACTATTCCTTACACCGTGAGACTATATCAATCACTGTCTCCTGAGAGTGCTTAGATAGCATCAAGCGCCACTTGGTAATACAGTGATTATAAAGGTGTGTTTAGGTACTCGGAGGAAACCTTAGAGGCAATATATGCAAGAGCAGGATTTGTCCATCCACGTGACGAAAAGATACTCAAGGGTCCACTCGGAGAAGTTATATCCAATAGTTATGCAGCGTGTGATTTGATCACAGGGATATCACTTGTCGGAACGAGTCAAGTAGCATTGTTTGGTACCGAGATTGAACATGACATCTGATGTCATTGATCAGATCTTGGGCAATGCAAGTATCGAGAGACAAAGGAATAAGACACTGTAACATCCCAAAACTTTAATTAAGGTTATCAAGATCCAAATCACCCAATTTAGGGTTAACAAAAACTTTTTATCATTAAAACAATTAGGAATGCATATGTGTGTTGCATTAATATAGAATTATTTTGAATTGCCATGTTTGTTTGTTCTAATGGTTGTAAAATGATTCAAAGATGAATTCCACATCATCTAGATCATTCCCAAGCAAAATCTAAAGAAAAAGAAATCAAATGGAATTAATAAATGCAAATGGTCATTTGTGCCATTTTAATCCACTAGGTCACTTTAGGTGTTCCTAGAAGTCAAATTCAAACAGAAACAATTCTAACTCTTTGCACCCCTTGCTAGTACAAGTAATGATCTACCAAGGCGCACTTTGAAATCTTACAAAAACATTTGAACACTAATTTTAAATGGCATTTGAAAATGGAATCCATTTTATATGCATAGATCACACTTTTCTAAAAACCACTCAAACGAGTTCACCTTGACAATCCCAAGCAACCACAGATGCTTAAGCATATGACTAACACATCCACCAAAAATCATTTCAAAATTCAAATAAAATCTTCTTGCGGCCATTTTGTCGAACAGTTGGCAGGCAGAAAAATATTGGCCTAACTATTACTGTTGCCAATTGAATTCTTGTCTCCCATTTAACCCTCACATCTCTCCTCTCTCCCCTCTTAGCCTAACTAACCCCCAGACAATCCCCCTCCTACCCCTCAGCGCCAGTACTGCGCCGCCCGTTCTTGGTCGCCACCGGCCGAGCGTGGGCAATGCGCCAGAGATAGCGCTGCGCCAATCCAGCTTGCCCCTTAGCTCCGCCACACCCTACCGCGATCCCCTGTCCACCCCACGGACACAGCCAGCCCCTGGACCACCGTGGACAGCTCGCGCCCACCACCTCTGCGCCATGCATGGAGCACGCCAGAGCGTCGTCCCCGGCAGGCCAGCACAAGCCGCGCCTCGACCCTAGCTTGCACACACCGCTCCGCCTTAACCCCATCACACCCCCCAGACACGCCCTTTTTCCGCCGCGCGACCAGCAGCCACCGCACGCCGCGTCGAGCACCGCCTCTGCCGCTCAGAGCACCAGCCCTTCCCGACCAAACGCCACCGCCCCTAGCATCGCCATCAAGTCGTAACTGACCGCCAGGAGGCAAGCCACCATCCGCCTACCCCACCCATGCCTCTAGCGCCCTATACCATCGTCACCGACGAGCTCACCATCGCCCTCACGGTCTCCTCGTCGAGCCTATATAAGGAGCCCTCCCCAGCACCATTTTGCCACACTACCTCACTCCCCTCTCACCACTGATCCTTCCTCACCTTTCGTCGGAGCCGCTCGAATAGCCGTTCGCCGAAATTTCCACCGGAGCCGCCGCAGCAGAGGAGGAAGAGCCCCGTTGATTTCGTCCGCCCTAGGAGCCGTCGCGACCTCGCCTGAGCCCGCCGTCGTCTCCTTGTTCGATCGCCCCCATCGCCACGCTAGATGGAGCCCTGGTAAGCCCCCATTGCACCCCCACTGAGCCGCTAGAGTTCTGTCTCGCTGGTGACCAGTCTGTCGTCGATGATGAACCACCACCGTCGATCTAGGTTCTAATCACACGGTCCACATCGCCCCGTACCGCTTCGCGTTAGAAGAGCCGCTGACATGCGGGACCCCCCTGTCAGCTGTCCTCTGCGCCGCGGAGTGTAACTGGGCCGGCCCGTTAGTGTTCCCGCGCTAGCCCTAGAATTCAAATTTAGGTTTTTCTATTTAGACTTAATCTAGTTTCTGTCCACTAGTTTAAAAATCAATTCAGAACGATCTACTGAACCGAATTGAATGATTCAAATTTTTTTGGAAAGATAATTTAAATCTCTATCCAACCCCGTTGGATTTAAATCAATTAGAGTTATAGATCACCTAAAGAAAAAATAACAAAACAGAGACTTTTCTACATTCAAACATTTTTCAAAAATCAACCATAATGACTTTTGAGTTGATTCCAACTCTCAAAAATCACATTTGATCATACCTATATGAATATGTAATAATATTTAGGTTTGCATGCAGTGACTTTGGACTAGTACCAAAATAATGCTATATAGGCATTTCTAGTCACTTTAAATCATTTAATTATTAATCTTAGCCTTTATAAAATGTGATCCAACATTTAAATCACATTCCCATGTATTAGAATATGTGGTGATGACATGTTTCCACATGTTCCCATATTTTAATTAGAGAATATTAAATCTTAATTAATTTCAATGAGTAGAAATTACTTTTGTCAAATAAAATAAATGAAACTAGTTCATTAAAATCTTGTGATGATACTAGATCATCAAGTGTGTGCCTTACTATGCTAAATAGACTAGTTAAGTATTGTTTGGTGATTCTGTATTCCATATATATTTATAGACGATAGTACCGACCAACTCTACGAGGAGGAGGAGTTCTACCCCGGAGAAGACGAGGAGAATTTCAACCACTGCACCAATCAAGGCAAGCCATCATTAACAATGCAAGCTAACCCTTGCAAGCTAGCTAACCTAAGCAAGATGCATTAGGCATGCTTTGGTTATACCATTTTGGATTTATACCCAATCCCAAGTTTACTTACAAGCTTTACTTTCTTTTACTTTACCAAAGTTCCTTACTTTGTTTATAGATATCATAAAGAGTATAAAACTTGGCCTATCTAGCTAGACTTAGATGTCATTCTATGGCATGAGATTGAGATTAGCATCCCACCTTAGTGAACACTCTTAACTTAATAGTTTAGAGCTAAAGCAAAAACTTGATCACTTTAGATGGGAATACTTGGTGAAAATGACTTATGAAAACCTTGGAATGATGAGTCATTCTATTGAGATGTTTTGACATGTGTTCAGAAACACAAATGGTTTATGATGATGAAAATGTTGAGGCATGAGCCTTAGCCCTTTATAAAAACTGATGGTTGGGTTCAGATGCGATACCATTCCAATTTTACTGTACAACCACAATACCTGAATTGGGTAAGGCTTAGCCGGAAGTTTATATGCATTAGTATTGGTTCCCTCGCGGGAGAAGTTTGAGCTGAGGCTACCTCTCAATGTTTTCCACCTATGCAGTGCCCAGGATGGCAGATGGCCATGGTTGGGAGGCCAAGCTCATAGGAGAGGTGCTTATAGTAGAGTGTGTAAAGGAAAGGTTATGTTTGATTATCTGCATACTAAGTATGATGATTCAGGGTTATCCCTGACAGATGTATCGAATTTTGTGGTGATAGTGTACCACCTCTGTAGAGTGTCAAACTATTCGAATAGCCGTGTCCGCGGTTATGGATTCTGTTGTCAGATGTTTTCAAAATGACTTATGAAATGAAATGTGACATGACTTGACCACAACATGGTTGTGACTATGACAACTAAGTTCCCACTTAGGTAATTTAGAACTTTATTTTATCTTTCTTTGTTTCTAAACTCAACTTAGGTTTCAAACTTAACTTTACAAATAAACTTAGAACTTAGCATTCCTACTAGAACTACCTTACTTGTTAGTGATAGTTTGTGAGTACTTAAAGAGTACTCATGGCTTTGTCCCTGGCTATTCCCGTGGCCAGACTATGAGGAGGACTATCCGGAAGGAGGACAGCAGAACGGCTACGACAACTAGGATCATCTCCCATCGTCAGCATTGCCTGTGACACTGAAGATGGAGCCCACCGCTACGCTATTTGTTTTGCTACTTGTTTGTACTAAGACTGGATCATGAGATCCTTTATTTGTGTAAGACCTTATAATGGTGTGTAATGGATGATGTACTGTGATATCCAATCTGTTATATCTCGCAAAAATGGTAATCCTGGGATTGCGATGTATGGCATAACAGGCATCTCGGATTAAAAATCCGGGTGTTGACAGACACGACCGTCCTGGTTCAAACGACGAAAGATCTTCATGGAACGCACAGGGGTCACATGGCCATCCAGGTCCCTCTGTTGATCATTGGTCCGAGAGTGTCCCGACCATGTCTGGAGTGTTCCCGAACCGTAGGGTATCACGCTTAAGGGTTTGATGATGCTTAGAGAGTGTTTATAGGATCGGAAGAATCACCGAAGAATAGTAGAGAGAAAACTGGAAGACTTTCAGTAAGTCCGGAGGATGTCCAGAGTGGAGGTGGAAGGTGTTTGATGACCCACAAGTATAGGGGGTGTATCGCAGTATTTTCGAGGGAAGTGAAACCCAATTTATTGATTTGACACAAGGGGAGCCAAAGAATATTTATAAGCCTTAACAACTGAGTTGTCAATTCAGCTGCACCTGGAAACAATCTTGCTCACATCAGTTTATCAGTAGCAATAGTTTTGTAGTAGGAATAGTAAAGTAACAACATTAGTAAAGTAAAGACAGTAGTAACAACAGCAGTAAACAGTAGGATTCGAGTGCGGTAGGCATAGGGATGGATGGACGGGGGTTGCATGGACAAGACAATTCACATAGCTATCAGAACATAGGGCAATTGCAGATAAATAAGATAAAGCATCCAAGTACTAGATAATCCTAGGCATGTGTTCCATATATAGTCATACGTGCTCGCAATGAGAACTTGCAGAACATCTTTTGTCCTGCTAGCCCGTTTGCAGCGGGGCCTCAAGGGAACTACTGGCAATTAAGGTGCTCCTTTTAATAGAGCACCAGAGAAAAGCATTAACACTCCGAAAACACATGTGATCCTCACATCAAAGCCATTCCCTCCGGTTATCCCGATTTCTGTCACTTCGGGACCTTTGGTTCTGGACAACAACGTGTGTATACAACTTGCAGGTAAGACCATAAACAATACTATCATAATGAATCAATAACATGTTTAGATCTAAAATCATGGCAATCGGGCCCTAGTGACAAGCATTAAGCATAACAAGTCGCAACAAAGTCATAAATCACTAATAGTAGATACTAGGCACCATGCCCTAACAATCCGATGCCATTACATGAACGATCTCATCCAATCCCTACCATCCCCATAGCCTACAATGGGGGATTACTCACTCATAGATGGGGGAAACATGGATGGTCAATGGAGAAGCGATGGTGATGATGATGGCGATGATCTCCTCCAATTCTCCATCCCGGCAGGGTGCCAGAATGGAGTTTCTGGTACTGTTTCGTGGAATCTGGTGGTGGCGGCGGAGCGGAACTACTTCTGGAAAAACGTCGAACCCCCCTGAGTTTTTAGGTTAGAAGGCATCTTATAGGCGAAGAGGGAGACCGAGGGGGTGTTTGGGGCGGCCAGACCACCCCCTGGCGCGGCCAGGCCTAGCCCGCGCGGCCAGGTGGTGTGGCTTGGGCCCATCCCCCCTCCGTCTTGTATTCTGGCTCCGAGAGTCTTTTGGTGAAATAGGATTTTTGGCATATTTTCCAGGATTTTTCCTGATAGTTGATTTTCTGCACAAAAACTAAACACCAAGGCAATTCTGCTGAAAACAGCGTCAGTCCGTGTTAGTTGCATCCAAATCACACAAGTTTAGAGGAGAAACAATAGCAAAAGTGTTCGGGAAAGTAGATACGTTTTGGACGTATCAACTCCCCACAAGCTTAGCTTATTGCTTGTCCCCAAGCAATTCAGTTTTAAAACTGAGTGCGATAAAAGAAACTTTCACGAACACATTTGCTTCATATGATGTATATATTCTCAGCATGTGATCAACTACTTGGACAATTCATAATAAAGAGTATGCAACTAAGTTTACTTAATAGGATTGCAAGCTATGAATAGATTCCAACTCAAAAATAATAAGTAGCATGAAGCATAAACATAAGCAACATTACAATGCTCATAACAAGGTATGATAGAGTGGTATCTCGCTTGCCTTTTTATTGTGAATGCCAAGGCACCTCTGAAGTCCAGGTGAAGACTAGAAGTAAAGATATCAAAGATACAAGCATCAAAGTCATAACACAAATAATCAAGTTTTGAGACAAGCACATTACACTAAGAATGACAACTATGCTCTCAAGAAGGTACTCAACAAGGAAATAAAAAAGTTTTTGAATAGTTTGAAAGGCTTCCAAATGCTGAAAGTATGGTACTCATTAGCTTTGAGCTCTCATTGCCCCTATCATAAGCATCTTTAATATGGTTAAGGTGGAAGTGAGGTCCAATCTGAGTTATATGCTTGATAGACTATAAACTAGAAATCTCATGTCCCTTGAGTACGAGGGCCGCTCCTCATGCTACTCAACTTTAGTCACCAGTAAGTTCTTGTCATCGTAAATATGTGCGTATCATAGAGAACCGCCAACGGGGTACCCCTTGCCCGATGATATGGAAGAATCCCCATATCAAAATGACAAGGCAAGCAAACAATGAGCATCTCAGCAATCTTCTTATTTACCATGGGAAAATGGTGCTTTTTCTCTCTTTCCTCTTTTCCACAAAACAATTTCATATGAGACAAAACTTTGTATTCCACTAATGATTATGTTACCTCAACTTTAATAGCAATGGTCCCAATCATAATAGTTTCAAATTTTTCTCTTGGTATGGGACAATATATTTCTCCAACTTGAATGCCCTCAACATGTTCAATTGAATTCAAACCATAAGTCCTATCAATCTTCTTGGGGAAATAGACAGTATGTTCCTTGTCATTAACATTGAAGGTCACCTTTCCTTGATTACAATTAATAACAGCTCCTGCAGTATTAAGAAAAGGTCTCCCAAGAATAATAGACATATTATCATCTTCAGGCATTTCAAGCACAACAAAATCAGTTAATATCAAGCAATTATGAGCCCCTTGAACAGGTACATCCTCACATATACCAACAGGAATAGTGGTAGATTTATCAGCCATTTGCAAAGATATATCAGTTGGTATTAATTTTTCTAGTTGAAGTCTCTTATAGAGAGAGAAAGGCATAACACCAACTCCAGCTCCCAAATCACACAAAGCAGTTCTAACATAACTATTCTTAATAGAGCAAGGGATAGTTGGAATCCCTGGGTCTCCAAGTTTCTTAGGAACCTTACCATTAAAGGAATAACTATCAAGCAAAGTAGAAATTTCTTCATTAGGGATCTTCCTTTTATTTGAGACAATATCCTTCATATACTTTGAATAAGGAGGCAATTTAATAGCATCATTCAAAGGAATCTGCAAGAATAAAGGTTTCATCCACTCACAAAGCTTATTATAGTGTTCATCTTCCTTTGACTTGTGTTTCTTATCAGGGAAATGCATAGGTTTTTGGACCCAAGGCTCTCTTTCACTACCATGTTTCTTATCAATAAAATCTTCTTTAGTGTATTTAGTATTCTCAGTGTGCTTTTCAGGTTCTTCTTCAACTTTTTCTTTATCAGGAACATCATTTTCTTCATTACCACTTTCAGTTTCAGCATCAGAGATAGATATACTATTAGGATCTTTAGCAGGTTCAGAGGGTTCTACAATAGTTTTATGTTTCTTTTTTTCTTTTCTTACGAGTAGTACCACTATTTTCAGCTTGTTGAGAATCCTGCTCAATTCTTTTGGGATGCCCCTCAGGATATAGAGGATCCTGGGTAGCAGCACCACTTCTTGTTCTAATCTCATAAGCATGTTTTATTTAGCAACATTAACTAGCAAGTCTTTTTGCACTTTAATAAGTTGATCTATTTGAGTTTGAACCATTTGAAAGTGTTTAACATCATTAGAGGTTCTTTTCACAATATCTTTTAACTCAACAATAGCTCTAGTGTTTTCCATTAGATGATTTTGCACCCTTTTATTAAAATTATCTTGCTTAACTATGAAAATATCAAATTCTTCTAAGCATTGATCAGGAGGTTTAGAGTAAGGGATATCACCTTCATCAAAGTGTTGGAGAGAGTGTACCTCAATGGTGGATGAATGGGGGATAGGCTTACATAATTCTTCTATAGGAGGTAAATTCTTGACATCTGCAGCTTTAATTCCCTTTTCCTTAAGACATTTCTTAGCTTCCTTCATCACTTCATCATTTAATTCAATAACTCCCCTCTTCTTTTATGTTGGAATAGGCACAGGAATAGTTGGTTCAGGTATAATTATTTCAGGTATAGCTGGTTCAGGAGGAGTCCAGTGTTCATAGTTCTTGCTTATTTTAGCCATTAATTCCTCAGCTTCCTTGGGAGTCCTATTCCTGAAAACATAATCAACACAACTATCTAGGTATGTCCTAGATTCTTTAGTTAGTCCATTATAAAATATATCAAGAAGCTCATTCTTAGGTAATCTACTTCTAGCCTGTGCATGAATCAAAGCACAAAACATTGCCCATGATTCAGGCAAAAAGTTCCTGCAAAATAGTATGTCTAGCACTAGGAGGAAAATATTTTTGCAGGAGAGTACTAATCAAGCAATCAGGGCTATCAATAGATCCAGGAGGTAAATTACTAAACCAAGTTTTAGCTTCTCCTTTCAGTGAAAAGGGGAAAATCTTAGCAACAAAGTAAGTAGGCATCTTAATATCATCAGAAAACAAGCCACTCATGGTAGAAAGCTCAGTCATATGTGCTACCGCACTTTCATTCTTAGTCCCACAAAAAGGTTCTTTCTCAACAATAGCTATGTAAGATAGATCAAGAGAGAAATCATAATCTTTATCTTTAATGTTTATGGGAGATGCAACAAACTTAGCAATAGGAGACAATTTGGGTCTAATAGTACGCCTCTCAAGGAGACTCTTAGCAGCGGTCCTATCATGGGTGTTTTTACATTCTTTAATAAATTCATCGGTCATCTCAACATAACCATCTTCAATATCATAACTCTCACTAGGCTCAGGTGAACTAACAGGTGTAGTAGTGTCTTCATTAGGAGTTTTAGTATTTCCAGCTATAGTTCTAGCAAACGTAGCATCTAGGAAAGGACCTAATGAACCACTATTATCAAGCACAGTAGAAGCAGCATCATAAGTATCAGAAGTTTCAGATCCAGCAGTAGTAGCAGCGTGTGTAGCATATGTGTGTGGTGGTGTAACGAGCTTACTCATAACAGATGGTGAATCAAGAGCAACAAAGGTGTTTAGAACCGTACCTCTTCTTGTAGTGGATGGTAAAATAGGAACTTTGCCATCACGAGACTTACCCATGATGGATGGATGGCAGCGAACAATAATGAATCCAAGTGAACTTGATAAATAAAGCTATGCTCCCCGGCAACAGCGCCAGAAAATAGTCTTGATGACCCACAAGTATAGGGGGTGTATCGCAGTATTTTCGAGGGAAGTGAAATGCAATTTATTGATTCGACACAAGGGGATCCAAAGAATATTTATAAGCCTTAACAACTAAGTTGTCAATTCAGCTACACCTGGAAACAATCTTGCTGACAGCAGTTTATCAGTAGCAACAGTTTTGTAGTAGGAATAGTAAAGTAACAACATTAGTAAAGTAAAGACAGTAGTAACAACAGTAGTAAACAATAGGATTCGAGTGCGGTAGTTATAGGGATGGATGGACGGGCATTGCATGGACAAGAAAATTCACATAGCAATCAGAACATAGGGCAATTGCAGATAAATAAGATAAATCATCCAAGTACTAGATAATCATAGGCATGTGTTCCATATATAGTCATACGTGCTCGCAATGAGAACTTGCACAACATCTTTTGTCCTGCCAGCCCGTTTGCAGCGGGGCCTCAAGGCAACTACTGGCAATTAAGGTGTTTCTTTTAATAGAGCACCGGAGCAAAGCATTAACACTCCGTGAACACATGTGATCCTCACATCAAAGCCATTCCCTCCGGTTATCCCGATTTCTATCACTTCGGGGCCTTTGGTTCCAGACAACAATGTGTGTATACAACTTGCAGGTAAGACCATAAACAATACTATCATAATGAATCAATAACATGTTTAGATCTGAAATCATGGCACTCGGGCCCTAGTGACAAGCATTAAGCATAACAAGTCGCAACAAAGTCATAAAGCACTAATAGTAGATACTAGGCACCATGCGCTAACAATCCGATGCCATTACATGAATGATCTCATCCAATCCCTACCATCCCCATAGCCTATAGCGGGGGATTACTCACCCATATATGGGGGAAACATGGATGGTCGATGGAGAAGCGATGGTGATGATGATGGCGACGATCTCCTCCAATTCCCTGTCCCGGTAGGGTGCCAGGACGGAGTTTCTGGTACTGTTTCATGGAATCTGGTGGTGGCAGCAGAGCGGAACTCCTTCTGGAAAAACGTCGACCCCTCCTGAGATGTTAGGTCAGAAGGCATCTTATAGGTGAAGAGGGAGACCGAGGGGGTGTATGGGGCGACCAGACCACCCCCTGGCGTGGCCAGGCCTAGTCCGCGTGGCCAGGTGGTGTGGCCTGGGCCCATCCCCCCTCCGTCTCGTATTCTGGCTTCGGGAGTCTTCTGGTGAAATAGGATTTTTGGCATATTTTCCGGGATTTTTCCTGATAGTTGAATTTCTGCACAAAAACTAAACACCAAGGCAATTCTGCTGAAAACAACATCAGTCTGTGTTAGTTGCATCCAAATCACACAAGTTTAGAGGAGAAACAATAGCAAAAGTGTTCGGGAAAGTAGATACGTTTTGGACGTTGATGACCCACAAGTATAGGGGTGTATCGCAGTATTTTCGAGGGAAGTGAAACCTAATTTATTGATTCGACACAAGGGGAGCCAAAGAATATTTATAAGCCTTAAAAACTGAGTTGTCAATTCAGCTGCACCTAGAAACAATCTTGCTCACAACAGTTTATCAGTAGAAACAGTTTTGTAGTAGGAATAGCAAAGTAACAACAGTAGTAAAGTAAAGACAGCAGTAACAGTAGCAGTAAACAGTGGATTCGAGTGCGGTAGGCATAGGGATGGATGGACGGGCGTTGCATGAACTAGACAATTCACATAGCAATCAGAACATAGGGCAATTGCAGATAAATAAGATAAAGCATCCAAGTACTAGATAATCCTAGGCATGTGTTCCATATATAGTCATACGTGCTCGCAATGAGAACTTGCACAACATCTTTTGTCCTTCCAGCCCGTTTGCAGCGGGGCCTCAAGGGAACTACTGGCAATTAAGGTGCTCCTTTTAATAGAGCACCGGAGCAAAGCATTAACACTCCATGAACACATGTGATCCTCACATCAAAGCCATTCCCTCCGGTTATCCCGATTTCTGTCACTTCGGGGCCATTGGTTCCAGACAACAATGTGTGTATACAACTTGTAGATAAGACCATAAACAATACTATCATAATGAATCAATAACATGTTTAGATCTAAAATCATGGCACTCGGGCCCTAGTGACAAGCATTAAGCACAACAAGTCGCAACAAAGTCATAAAGCACTAATAAAAGATACTAGGCACCATGCCCTAACAATCTGATGCCATTACATGAACGATCTCATCCAATCCCTACCATCCCCATAGCCTACAATGGGGGATTACTCACTCATAGATGGGGGAAACATGGATGGTCGATGGATAAGTGATGGTGATGATGATGGCGATGATCTCCTCCAATTCCCCATCCCGGCAAGGTGCCATAACGGAGTTTCTGGTGCTGTTTTGTGGAATCTGGTGGTGGCGGCAGAGCGGAACTCCTTCTGGAAAAACATCGAACCCTCCGAAGTTTTTAGGTCAGAAGGCTCCTTATAGGCGAAGAGAGAGGCCGAGGGGGTGCCTGGGGGGCCCACACCACCCCTGGCTCTTCTCCGTCTCGTATTCTGGCTCTTGGAGTCTTCGGGTGAAATAGGATTTTTGGCATATTTTCCGGGATTTTTCCTGATAGTTGATTTTCTACACAAAAAGTAGACACCAAGGCAATTCTACTGAAAACAGCATCAGTCCGCATTAGTTGTATCCAAATCACACAAGTATAGAGAAGAAACAATAGCAAAAGTGCTCGGGAAAGTAGATACGTTTTGGACGTATCAATTCCCCCCGAGCTTAGCTTATTGCTTGTCCTCAAGCAATTCAGTTGAAAACTGAGTGCGATAAAAGAACTTTCACGGACACATTTGCTTCATATGATGTAAATATTCTCAGCAATGTGATCAACTACTTAGACAGTTCATAATAAAGAGTATGCAACTGAGTCTACTTAAAAGTCATTGCAAGCTATGAAGAGATTCCAACTCAAAAATAATAAGTAGCATGAAGCACAAACATAAGCAACATTACAATGCTCATAAAAAGGTATGATAGAGTGGTATCTCACTTGCCCTTTGATTATGAATATCAAGGCACCTCTGAAGTTCAAGTGATGACTAGAAGTAAAGATATCAAGGATACAAGCATCAAAGTCATAACATAAATAATCAAGCAATGGGACAAACACAAAGAATGACAACTATGCTCTCAAAAAGGTGCTCAGAGAATATGTGGAGACTCAACAAGTAAAAGAAAGTTTTTGAATAATCTGAAAGGCTTCCCAATGCTGAAAGTATGGTACTCATTAGCTTTGAGCTCTCATTGCCCCTGTCATAAGCATCTTTAATGTGGTTAAGGTGAAAGTGAGGTCTAACCTGAGTTATATGCTTGACAGACTATAAACTGAAAATCCCAATTCCCTTGAGTACGAGGGACGCTCCTCATGCTACTCAACTTTAGTTACTGGTAAGTTCTTGTCATCGTAAGTATGTGTGTATCATTGAGAACCGCCAACGGGGTACCCCTTGACCGATGATACAGAAGAATCCCCATATCAAAATGACAAGGCAAGCAGACAATGAGTATCTCAACAATCTTCTTATTTACCATGGGAAAATGGTGCTTTTTTCTCTCTTTCCTCTTTTCATAAATCTCTTCTTTTTTTCTTTTTCTCAATAGCTATCTCTCTCTTTTTTTATAAGAAGAATGCTTCATAGATATCATTATGGTTACACTGCAGGTTTCTACCATGTCAACATGGATTAGACCAGCGGCCCAGGCGTTTATCTAACACACATACATAACTCCATGGACTTACAAGCTCCCCTTTTATTTCACACTGACGACATCCGCAAACAAAAGAGCAAGGTATCAACTAGGTATATATTTACAAGTGTTGAAAGCGTTCCCCGTGATAGCACGATTCTGCTAATCCCCAGCCTATAATTTGCAAGCATATAACTTTCATGGAGAGTTCACAATGGTTCAGGTTTATTAAGTGTAGAAAATAAAGTGTGCCATCAAGTTCGTGAGAGCTTTACTAACTAATTTTCTCATAATAAGCAAACATTTTATTCGGAAGAAAACAAGGCATATTGAATATGCACGGAAGTAGCAAATGATGCTAATAGGTAGGTATGGTGGACACTTTGGCAATATTTGGTTTAAGGGAGTTGGAAACATGAGTAAAACACTCAGTGGGAGTGAAGGCTAGCAATAGTAAGGGAGCGACAAACGAGAGAGCAATAGCTATCATTATCATGCTTGCAACAAAATAGGACTACTCATGGCATGAAAGTTATTCAAGATCCTCAATGCAAAATAATTCATCGAGGCTTAACTGATTATTACAGTCATGTACATGCGTGAGCATGTGCCAAGTCAATCAAATGAAACATTCAGAGGAGGATACCGTGGTGTCATACCAATTTATGAATAGAGCAATGCAAGCAAACATTCATAGACATGCTACAAACTATTAGCGAGCTGGAGCTAATCATACAAAAGAAAGAACTACTAAGCATCCAAAGATAACATACACCCTACATGAACATACCAAGCATGCCCACAGTGATGAGTATATGTACAAAAATGAAAACGAATAGAGTTCGTTACCAGCCTCTTACCACGCCTCAAGTTGTCATTAATCCTCATTATTGCTCTTCACTTGTGTGGCTTGAATAATGATATGAAACCAATATTCCACTGAGGACTGCTGAACCCTGTAGCAAACTCACAAAACCAAAGAAGAACGACAAATATTTTTGGTGTTTTCGATTTTTAAACAAGAACCAAAAGGGAAAAACAAGCAAAGCAAAATCTTTTTGGGTTTTTCGAATAGTTCAAACAAAGCAAAAACAGAATAACAAACCAAGGCAAAAATAAGAAGCAAACCAAAGAGAAACAACAGAAATATTTTTGGTCTTTTTTGTGTTTTTAGAAAACAAAAGCAAAAGAAGAACGAAAACTAAAAAGAGAACGAAAACATGAATATACAAAGTACCGACACAACATGATATGAAGATGAGTGCGGTGTCGGCGTACCTCCCCCCAAGCTTAGGCTTTTGGCCTAAGTGGGTATCAATCCCAAGCTAGCCAGGATAAAGTGTCACTGTGGTACGACGAGGAAGTACCCTCGTCCTGGTGCGATCTTGAGTACGTCCCTCCATAATGTGCGGAGTAATCATAGGAGGGCACATCTTCCTAGTGCTGCTCGTGGAAACCCAGCAAGCGAAGCTGCTCGTCCACCTCCTCCTTGGAGCGTGACCACGGTCTCCTGTGAACACTAAACAAAGAAGGTTGTGGCAAAAGGATCTCCCTTTCATCCCCGTCAGTGAAAAGCATCCTATATACTAGACTGTCCAAATCAGAAGTAGCAGTGACAAAGTGATGAGTTTTCATACCAACAAGGTCAAGCCTCTATGGTGCCAGCATAGTTTCATTGGGATCCACTAAAAGACCTAATGCATTGACTATACGCGAGGCAATGATGCCCCCATAGATAGGTCCCCTAGCAGCTAAGCGGCGAGCAATAAGCGAGCCAAGATTGTACCGAGTATCATTGTTAAGCGCAGCAGCAAGGAAGGCTAAATGATAGTTGGAGATATTACTTGTGTTCTACCTACCAAGCACGCTAGTAGCAAGATAATATGCAAAGTATCTAAGAGGAGGGAGTTGGATATTTCTTATCTTTCCGCGCTGCGCCACGCGGTCATCATCATTGGTCACCCCTCGGTAAAGCTCCAACAAATCAGCGGGTCGCCCTTGAATTTTCTTCACGGTCCCTGTCATGCGTACACCTACAATACTACAAAATCTCTCCAAAGGCATGGTGAAGGGTAGATTATAGATTTTAAAAGAGATAGTCGACTGATAGGATGTGTTAGTATACGTGAAGCTCTCAACAAAAGTTTTGGTGAGCATAGCGTATTGCGCACTCTCATCTTGCATATATGAGGTCAAACCAACCCTCTCAATCAGTAGCAAGAAATCATCAAGAATACCTATAGCTTGTAAGAAAGTAAAACAAGGAAAAGAGGATGGGTGAGCATCCCCATCATCCCTTTCACTACCAATACGAGTTGCAATGAGATCTTCGTTGTATGATGGCCTAGCCTGAGAAGCTGTTCTTGAGGGCCTCGATCTCCTAGGTGCATCACTCTCAAATATCTCTCCAAAAGTATGGTTGTACATGCTTGGTATTCTGAAATTTAAACACCTATTAAACAAGTGATTGCAAAGTAAATATAATGAAGGATTCTACTCATAGGGACTTGTAAGAGGCCTAAACATGCATCAAAACTATATCTCTAAGCATCAAACAAGCTTACAATCTCTCATAACCAGTCACCTACAGCAGCAAAATACTCAAGATATAATCCACTAAACACAAATCTATTTGGACAAGGGGAGGAGTCACATACTAGGGAATAAATGCTCCAAATTTCAGCAAGAAAGATGGGCTGAGCAAGGAGATCGAAAAAATCGAGAGCAAGCACAGCAAGAACGCGATTTTGAGCAATGGACTGGAGCTTACTCGGGAGAGAGAAGAAAGTGGCAGGTGAGAGAGTTAGCGGGAGGCCAGGGGTGGCCCACACCAGGGCATGGCGCCACCCAGGGCTGGCCGCGCCACCATGTGGTGTGCCTGCCTGGTGGGCCCCTGGTACCTCCCAGGCACTCCTTTGCCCCTTTTTTCACGTAAAAAATTAATATGAATTTTCTAGAATTTTTCGAGACACTTTATTTTTGGGCATTTTCAGGCATAGAAGAATGATTTTTCTGATAGACAGATTTTTTTGGAAACATGATGCAAGGACACAACAAAGCTAGAACTACAGAAGTTCTAAGACTCTCTAACATGCAAGCAACTAACAACAAAAAGAAAACTAAACGAAAGCAAAAACTAAAATGCAAAGGATAGAAATAAACGGAGATAATCATAATGAAAACATTGTTTTGTTCAATGGAATCCTTTTGTTAACAAGGTTGATCAAGTCTTGCTACCAAACCAATTGCATATGAGACAAAACTTTGTATTCCACTAATGATTATGTTACCTCAACGTTGATAGAAATGGTCCCAATCATAATAGTTTCAAATTTTTCTCTTGGTATGGGACAATATATTTCTCCAACTTGAATGCCCTCAACATGTTCAATTGAATTCAAACCATAAGTCCTTTCAATCTTCTTGGGGAAATAGACAGTATGTTCCTTGTCATTAACATTGAAAGTCACCTTTCCTTGATTACAATTAATAACAGCTCCTGCAGTATTAAGAAAAGGTCTCCCAAGAATAATAGACATATTATCATCTTCAGGCATTTCAAGCACAACAAAATCAGTTAATATCAAGCAATTATGAGCTACTTGAACGGGTACATCCTCACGTATACCCATAGGAATAGTGGTAGATTTATTAGCCATTTGCAAAGATATATCAGTTGGTATCAATTTTTCAAGATGAAGCCTCTTATAGAGAGAGAGAAAGGCATAACACTAACTCCAGCTCCCAAATCACACAAAGAAGTTCTAACATAACTATCCTTAATAGAGCAAGGGATAGTTGGAATCCCTGGGTCTCCAAGTTTCTTAGGAACCTTGCCATTGAAGGAATAATTAGCAAGCAAAGTAGAAATTTCTTTATTAGGGATCTTCCTTTTATTCGAGACAATGTCCTTCATATACTTTGAGTAAGGAGGCAATTTAATAGCATCAGTCAATGGAATTTGCAAGAATAAAGGCTTCATCCACTCACAAAACTTATTATAATGTTCATCTTCCTTTGACTTGTGTTTCTTATCAGGGAAAGACATAGGTTTTTGGACCCAAGGTTCTCTTTCACTGCCATGTTTCTTAGCAATAAAATCTTCTTTGGTGTATTTAGTATTATTAATGTGGTTTTCAGGTTCTTCTTCAACTTTTTCTTCATTGGGAACTTCATTTTCTTCATTACCACTTTCAATTTCAGCATCAGAGATAGATATACTATTAGGATCTATAGCAGATTCAGAGGGTTCTACAATAGTTTTATGTTTCTTTTTTCCTTTTCTTACGAGTAGAACCACTATTTTTAGCTTGTTGACAACAATGTGTGTATACAACTTGCAGATAAGACCATAAACAATATTATCATAATGAATCAATAACATGTTCAGATCTGAAATCATGGCACTCGGGCCCTAGTGACAAGCATTAAGCACAACAAGTCGCAACAAAGTCATAAAGCACTAATAAAAGATACTAGGCACCATGCCCTAACAATCTAATGCCATTACATGAACGATCTCATCTAATCCCTACCATCCCCATAGCGTACTGCGGGGGATTACTCACTCATAGATTGTTTAAACATGGATGGTTGATGGAGAAGTGATGGTGATGATGATGGCGATGATCTCCTCCAATTCCCCGTCCCGGCAGGGTGCCAGAACAGAGTTTCTGGTGCTGTTTCATGGAATCTGGTGGTGGCGGCAGAGCGGAACTCCTTCTGGAAAAACGTCGAACCCCCTGAAGTTTTTAGGTCAGAAGGCTCCTTATAGGCGAAGAGAGAGGCCGAGGGGGTGCCTAGGGGCCCACACCACCCCCTGGCTCTTCTCCGTCTCGTATTCTGGCTCCTGGAGTCTTCGGGTGAAATAGGATTTTTGGCATATTTTCCAGGATTTTTCCTGATAGTTGATTTTCTGCACAAAAAGTAGACACCAAGGCAATTCTGCTGAAAACAGCGTCAGTCCGCATTAGTTGTATCCAAATCACACAAGTATAGAGAAGAAACAATAGCAAAAGTGCTCGGGAAAGTAGATATGCTTTGGACGTATCAGACGTATCAGTGTTCCATAACCATGGAGATTGAATAATATGTGAATGATTGTTAAATACTGATTTAATCATTTATTCATAATTATTTAACAAAGAGAAAATCAATTAAAAGGTCAAATGGCTTAATGGGCCAATTCCGGAGGGAAGAGGGCCCATTAGAGAAAGGTGAGAGGGAGAAGGGCTAGAGGGGGCGGTCGGCGCCCTAGTGGGCCATCCCCCCTGCGTGGGGCCCATGGGGGTGGCCAGCGGTGCCACCCCTCCCCCTCTCCTCTCCTTTAGTCCCACCCCGGGACTTTGAGGGAGGTAGTACCTCCCCCCTATATAAAGTGGGGTATTTGGCTAGATAAAGACACACAATATTCAATAAAGTTCTTCTCACTTTTGGGAAGACCTCTAGTTGATATTCTCTCTCTCTCTCTCTCTCTCTCTCTCGTGACCGTGGTCCCAAGTTCGGACTACGCGAACGAGAGACATCTTCACCGCGGAGCGACGTCGCGCTGCGGGATTCGGATCCAGGAGCTCTACTTCTGCAACTGCTGCTGGATCGAGGAAGCGGGAGTCATCGTCAGGCACCGGACGTGTGTAACTCCCCACGAGGTGTCACACTTGAGGCACTCAAGTTGTTGGAGCCGCAGGAGCGCAAGGACTTCATCACGACCTTGAGGTCGGCTTCGGCTCGTCTACATCAACCACGCTCTCCTAAGCGTTGACAATGCTTTTCGGTCTTCAAGGGTAAGTTCGCAAAAATCCCCTCCCGTTACTGTATTACTAATAGATAGGTCCTGGCAGCATCAGGGATTCAGGGGCGTAGGGTAAAATTTTATTGTTTTCATACACGGAACCCCTACAGTGGTATCAGAGCTAGATCTATGTGTAGTAATGCTAGTACGGGTAGAACACACGAGATGTAGCGTGTGGGCGTTGATATTTTAGTTGTTACCCTCCCATGTGTACTTGTGTATACCGCAGCAATGCTTGTTTAAGCGGCACCCAACCGACTTTACGCGTTCATTCGCGAGACTGGTCCATGCTTGACATACGGCTTGTACCGTATAAAGTGGCTTAAGGGGGTGTCTGTCTCTCTCGCATTAGTTGGTATGCCATTTGCAACGGAGGGCCCCGACAGGGGTGTAGTAGAGACAACTACTTGATCAGTGTTGTGCTGAAAGTTCGTAGGTAAGAACGGTTCTTGTGCGAAAGCCCATTCAGCCACGTAAAACATGCAAAGATAAAGTAGAGGCGTCTAACTTTGTTTTGCAGGGGGCATTGCTTTGTGATATGGTTGTGGCAAAGGTAAAGTGATTACCTTATGTTACGTAGTAGTAGATAGTCACGGAGGTGACAGACTACCACACCGGAAAGACACCAGTACCCTAGTGTCTATGGTGCCGGAACCCTGGCGCCAGAATCTAGTGACAACGGATGGAGATCACGACGTGAAGGACCATATCACATCGCATTTACATTCAATGTTATTGTTTGTATATCTTATTGTGTGCTACTATTAGATACTCGACGATATCCTAATAAGATGATCCCTGTTAAAATTACCAATGATTGTGTTCCCCCTTAGGGTGCACCACCAAGAAAGTTCTTCGGTATGAGGCGACCCACGGTGAGTGGGTGTCAGACATATCTACGTTCACATACAGTGGGTGTAAGCCATGTTGCACAGCGAATACACTAAGATTGAGTTGGCAAGCCTAGCACGTTATAGAGATGTGGCCTCAGAACATGGATGGTCGAAAGATCGAGCACGAGTCGCATGAATGATGTGATCGACGTTTAGCATCCACCCTTGAACCCACATTGATGGCCGTGATGATCGGGGGAGATGTGGGGAAAAGGGGTCGTGTTATCACTAGGAACCCTTCATGGGATAGGTGTTTCTGAGTGGAGTTATAGTTAACTCATTTAATTATAAACTTAGTCTAAATTCCTTTTGCAATTATAAATGTAGAAAAAGTTCTCCCCGATGCCACCTTTCCTATTGACGATTGATTGGTTAGAAGGAGATAAGCTCAGACTAGATGGATCAAACTTATCTATGTGGGTTGCGCGTCTCCATGTTCTCCTTAGCGAGAATGACGTGGTCGAATACATACTCGATGAGATGGATTTGGATCAACCCATTGACCTAGAGACCCCAGAGCAGCGGGAAGACCGCTATCACCATCGGGAGATGGCCTCCTTCATTTCAGTTACAATGCGTTTCGGAATGGTAGACGAGTTGTGGCCTGTTGTTATGGACAGTTGGAGTGGCCATACTGTTCCGTTGTCAGATGTTTTCAAAATGACTTATGAAATGAATTGTGGCATGACTTGACCACAACATGGTTGTGACTATGACAACTAAGTTCCCACTTAGGTGATTTAGAACTTTATTTTATCTTTCTTTGTTTCTGAACTCAGCTTAGGTTTCAAACTTAACTTTACAAATAAACTTAGAACTTAGCATTCCTACTAGAACTACCTTACTTGTTAGTGATAGTTTGTGAGTACTTAAAGAGTACTCATGGCTTTGTCCCTGGCTATTCCCGTGGCCAGACTATGAGGAGGAATATCCGGAAGGAGGACAGCAGGACGGCTACAACAACTAGGATCATCTCCCATCGTCAGCATTGCCTGTGACATTGAAGATGGAGCCCACCGCTAAGCTATTTATTCTGCTACTTGTTTGTACTAAGACTAGATCATGAGATCCTTTATTTGTGTAAGACCTTATAATGGTGTGTAATGGATGATGTACTGTGATATCCAATCTATTATGTCTCGCAAAAATGGTAATCCTGGGATTGCGATGTATGGCATAACAGGCATCTAGGATTAAAAATACGGGTGTTGACAAGTTGGTATCAGAGCCATCCTGACCATAGGAGACCCTAGTTAGAATGGACGTCCAAACAAAAACTTAGTTTCAAAACCAAAGTGAGTATTTGTGAAAATCTATTTCCCCTCTTACCCTTGAGATTCTTTCAAAAAGATACATGTTCCTCAAAATTCTTACTTTACTCCATAAAATTTGACACTTGATCACCTCACTAACTTTCTCATCCTAAATTATTATAGATGGAAGTTCAGTACTGCAAGTTCTACCAGTTGGGCAACGGAGGCCAACTGATCTTCGAGAGGGATCTTGATGCACTGTCTTAGTACCTTGAGCGTCCGCATCCGGAATTCTTCGGAGCTCAACTCAACGACCACCCAGGAGGAGATTTGCAATGTCTAGTAGTTGCTGATCTTCGAGGCAAGATGGAGGCACCACTTTCCGAGAAGATTCAATTCACCGTAAGAGAGAACAACTAGCTAGATGGATTAGCCAGGGCAATGCATGAAGCTCTCGCTCGTCTTTGCGCACAGAATGTCAACTTGATACAGAGAACTCGCTTTCCTCACTATGCAAGGCGTGATTCGACGGGAATGCTACTAGAGATGCCAAGTCACCCGGAGTTGAAGCGTCAAGTGGAGAACCTCGACTTCCTACTGTATGACAGACAGAAGGAATTGGACAATGCTCGAGAGTTCGCCAACCACAACCTTGCCATTGCCGCCCAGAAGGCCCAGACTTTCTCACTGCTCGTCAAGGATCGTCAATCACTTTGCCATCAACGCGCAAAGAAAGATCGCACCATCGACCGTCTTTGCAAGAAGGTGGCCGACCTTGAGAAGACCATCAAGGATCAAGAAGCGCAACTTGCAGCAAAAGAAGAAGATGAAGAAGGTGAAGACATCTAGGGGGATATTCACTCGTACCTCAGCAATGATGATGACTACCTAGAGGATGATGCCATGGACTTCTACACCGATGATGATGACTCCGACTTCATCGATGATGAGACATGCACTAGAGCACTATCGTAGGAGTGAGAAGTATCGGTCCCATTGTATCTTAACTTACAGAATGGTTCTTAAAACCATCTGTTTTCCTTTTGTTGTGGTGTGTGTGTGTTTGTATCATGTGCCTTGCTTGAATGAATGAAAACAAGTTAGTTGCAAAACCTGAGTCAAACTCAAAATTTTAGCTTTGAAACCAAAACCATAAAACTTAGAACTTTCCCTCTTACCCCATTATCTATCTCAATCTTCAGATGACTCGTGGAAACTTGTCTATCCATATGACAGATAGATATGCTCTGGGCCCTCTCGGTGGAATGTCATCTAGTTAGCTTGCAAGCATGTGACTAGGTCACAAGGGATGACATATCACGGAACGAGTAAAGAGTACTTATCAGTAACGAGGTAGAACTAGGTATGGAGATACCGACGATCAAACCTCGGATAAGTGGAATATCGCGTGACAAAGGGAATTGGTTTCGTATGTTAAATGGTTCTATCGATCACGAAGTCATCGTTGAATATGTGGGAGACATTATGGATCTCCAGATCCCGCTAATGGTTATTGATCGGAGATGTGTCTCCATCATGTCTACATGTTCACGAACCGTAGGGTGACACACTTAAGGTTCGAAGTTGTTTTAAGTAGATATGGAATATGCGTTGGAGACCGAATGTTGTTCGGAGTCTCGGATTGGATCCGGGACATCACGAGGAGATCCGGAATTGTCCGGAGAATAAGATTCATATGTTGGGGATCATTTTCTAAGTTAGGAAATGTTTCGGAGTGTTTGTATGGAGATTCTAGAAGGTTTCAGAATGTTCTGGAAGGTTCTAGAAGATTTCTTGGAGTTTGCTTGAAAACCAAGAAAGGATCAAGGAGTCTTTGTGGGGCAAGACACGGATTCGTGGGGGAGGAGGATTCCTTCCCCCCTCCCAATCCGCTGGCCAAGAAGGGAGGGGAGTCCTACTAGGACTCCCCCTCCCATGGCGCCTCCCTCCTTTAAATAGAGGGGAGGGGCGCCACCCCCCAGACCTCTCCCATAAAAAACCCTGGCCGCCGCGTCTCTCCTCCTCCCCTCTGCTTAGGCTTAGGCGAAGCCCTGCAGAATTCTCTACTCCACCACCACCACCACACCGTCGTGCTGCTATGATTCCATGGAGAAGATCTACTACCTCCGCTGCTCGTTGGAACAGGGAGAGGAAGGTCTGCTTCGACTCCGCACATGTGACCGACTGCGGAAGGGCTGCTGGAACGCGGCACCGGAAGGATCGTCCACACGATCTTGAGATCGGCAAGTGATCGACTACATCAACCACGAGATCCGATCTCGTAACACTTTCGGGTCTACAAGGGTTAGTACAGATCTATCTCATTGCACATGTCTAATAGATTAGATCTTGGCTTTTATCTAGATTAGATCTGGGTTTTGTTCGTTCTTGTGATAGAATTTTTTTGTTTTCCATGCTACGAACCCATCAGTGGTATCAGAGCCGTGTCTATGCGTAGATCTGTTGCACGAGTAGAACACAATGGTTTTGTGGGTGTTGGTGCTCGTGCCGTCTTTTGCTTTGTGTACTTTGCATCTTGCGGTATGGTGGGATGAAGCGGCTCGGGCTAACCTTACATGTCATCGCACATGAGACTTGCTCCACGCTTGACGTGTAACTTGCTTTGCACAAGTGGCTTTGCGGGTGTCTGTCTCTCCCATCATAGTATAGATCCAATCTACACTTTGCACTTGATAGTACTTGTATCAACGTTGTGGTTCAGTTTCGTAGGTAAGATCCGTTCTTATTCGAAAGCCCCAAACCACGTAAAACATGCAAAGAAAATTAGAGGCGTCTAACTTGTTTTTGCAGGGATTTTGTGATGTGATATGGCCATCATGTGATTGTGATTATATTTGATGTATGCAATGATCCTTGTTGTAATATGGCAACCGGCAGGAGCCTAATGGTTGTCTTTAATTCTGTTAAGACCTGCGTGTCTATTCATCTTGTAATAGCTTTATTCCAAGTAGTTGTAATAGTTGCTAGTGATGATGGACAACCATGAAGCGGCGCCACTGACCTTGACGCAATGCTGGTGATGATGGAGATCATGTCCGTGCTTTGGAGATGGAGATCAAAGGCATAAGAAGAAAGGGCCATATCATATCACACTAATTATGAATTGCTTGTGATGTTAATCCTTTATGCATCTTGTATTGCTTAGATCGCGACGGTAGCATTATAAGATGATCCCTCTCACTAAATATCAAGTAATAAAGTGTTCGTCCTTAGTAGGCACCGTTGCTAAGACTCGTCGTTTCGAAGCACCTCGTGATGATCGGGTGTGATAGATTCTACATGTGCATACGACGGGTGCAAGCCAGATTTGCACATGCAGATACTAAGGTTAACCTTGACAAGCCTAGCATGTACAGACATGGTCTCGGAACACGGAATACCGAAAGGTAAAGCATGAGTCATATGGATGATATGATGAACATGTTGATTGTTCGCCTTTAAAGCTACATCATCTCACGTGATGATCAGACTTGGTGTAGTGGATTTGGTTTGTGTAATCACTAAAACAACTAGAGGGATGTTGTTTTGAGTGGGAGTTTATTTGTAATTTGGATTAGTCGAACTCAATTTATCATAAACACAATCAAAGTGAATTTGCATAGTTTGTTGTAGTCATTGGCATCCGTTCACCACCTTACGCTTAGTTATAGTTGAGATAGTGGAACTATAGAAATTCTGGATATTTGCTTTACGAACTGGTATCGTATTGTTTTGAGTGTCAATCTAAAGTTTAAAAGTCCTGTTGCAAACCTTCAGCAAACTCCGTTTACTCTGTGAAGTTTAATAAACAGTATTAAATCAAGAGTAACAATTCCAGTGTTAGTATCTAATGTATCATGTTTGCCTCCATGATTCTTGATACTCAAAAGATTGTTTTTAATATCAAGTTTATCTAAGAGCTGAAAGCAATGTTTCAGAAACCATCATATGTGAAAGGTATTGCGATATCTGAAACAATGTGTTGGTTACAACATGATAGAGTATATGTCCTCATATTTGATGAGAATTTGTGAAGGTTGGAGACGCTAGTCGTCCTAATCCTCCAAAAGGTTTTGGAAAAGAAACATTATACTCACAATTCACCTTTATAAGCTATAGCAGCTTGATCATGAAAGTTGTCATGATAAGGATGAATAGAAGATGTAAGTAAAATGTTTACTACACTAGAAGATTACTAAAGAATGGAATTTTGAAAGAATGCCAAACATTTGATAAAGGTGATCCACTTCAAAGTGCAAGTCCAAAGGTATTAGTATTTGACTATACACACTTTGTACTATGTGTCATGTGAATGACACCACTATTGATGTTGATAGATTCTTTTAAAAGAAAAGGAATTGTTGAAAGAGAATCTATAAAATATTTGGCAGAAAAGAAAAGATTGGAGATATCCAACTTGGGTATATAGAAGATACATGCTATGGCTGTATTTCTTGGTTGTTAAACAATGTGGTTCTGCGGTATTGGATACCGAATTGGTTGGTATGAATTGTCATACATGACAACACAATTCATGAACTGCAATGGCCTAAGTAACTAGCAAGAGAATATGTGATGATGTTCATTGAAAACAAACAAAGGGTTGTTGTGTTGCTCGTTAACATCAAAGCTTACCTTCAAGATTTGTTTCAATAATTGTTATTTTGATCAGGTATTATGACGACAAAAGGTTGTTCAAATAATTACCGTATTCCATAATAGATGGATGATATACAAGTCTGGTTGGAGAAATAACGACCATAAAACTAATGCTAAAATGTCGCAAGACAAATGATTGAAAGATCACTTGCGAAGTGACATCACCGTTTAAATTATATTGAAAGGGATACATGAAGAAACTCCATGTTTATGGATTTTTGGAGTCTTTGATTTTGATCAAATGACGCTTGTGATACTTTCCTAGAGATAATTAAAACTCCATTCATAGGCCAAAAGAGGAACGGACGACTAACTGATTGGAATTTGTACATATTGATGTATATAGTCCATTATGTGTAGTCGTGGGCGATGGATTTCAACTTCATATGCTTTCTCCGAAGATTTGAGTGAGTATATGTATATACCTACTCAATAAGGAAGAAGTATGAAACATTTGAAAATGTTCAAAGACTTTCAAGATGAAGTGGAAAATTATTGTAACAAGAAAATAAAAAAAAAGTTTATGATTGGATCATAAATATGTTTGAGTTACAAGTTTAGCAAAACACCTAAGATTTGAGGAATCGTTCCATGGATTTGCATTTCCCAAAACACCATAGGAGTATGGAGTGTTCAAGATATGTAATGAAACCTTGTTTGACATGGTAAGATCAAAGGTGTCATTTATAAAACTGCCATTATATTTTAAAGATTAAAGCTTTAGTGACTACCGCTTTTACACTGAAAAGAGCTCCATCGTGATCCGTTGAAATGACACCATATAAGTCATGGTTTGGGATAAACCCAGGTTGTCCTTTCTTAATTTTTTGGTATGCTAAGCATAAGTAAAATGTTTACAACCAAAGTCGGATGAGCATGTCTTTGTAGGTTATTTCGAATAACCATTGGGTATTCCTCCATAACACCGAAGACAAAAGTGTTTGTCACTTAGAATGTCGAGTTTCTTGAGAAGGAATTTTTGGTGAAAAGTTAAGTGGGAGGACAATAGAACTTTGACAAGGTTGTTGAACCTTGGCTAATATGTGTTGAGTTGCGCAGCATCGGTAAGTGTCCCGGAGGCAGCAACAATGCTCATGGCTCACGTGCCTCAAAGGATGTGGTCACGGGGATCTAAGTTCCTATTGAACCAAGTAGGTCGGGTAAGTAATCAAATGCCAAGATTTGAGAGTTAAATCATTGTTGTTTGACAATGATGAACCGACTACATGCAAATAATCAATGATGGGTCCTGACTTCGTTAAGTGGCTTGAAGCCATAAAATCCGTGATAATTCCATACACGAGAAATCAAGCTTTGAATTTGAAAGACCCTCTGGAAAGGTGCAAGACCTTACAGTCGTATATAGATCTATAAAGAAATAGACATGGATGTTTCACATCTATGAAATAGTCGACATGTCAGAAAGAGTTTACGACAATGTTCAAGGAATTGACTATGATAAGATTTGATCTTTCATAGCGATATTTAGTCTGGACGGATTAATGTAGCAACCACTACATATATTTTGGTATATGGTAGTTGAACAAACAAAACAAGTTCTTCTAATAGAATGGTTACCTAGGATGTGTCCATGACACGATCCAAAGGGTTTTGTTAATTCAAAGGATGCTAAAAGAGTATGCAAAACTTCAATGGTTGAAGTGAGCATCGCGGAGTTGGAATCTTCACCGTGATGAAACCGTTAAAAGGTTTAATTTCATCAGAGACGATGAAGATGTTTGCATTTTGCAAGAAATTAAGTGGGAGCGCTAAGACATATTTCTAATACATTATGTGAAAGACATATTGTTGATTAGAAATGATGTATCTTTTATTGACACAGGTTAAGAATTTCATTTCGATGAAAGACTTAGGCATAACCCAAGAATTAGGCATCAATGTCTATATGGATAGATTGAGGCGCTAATATGGTTTTGCCAAATGTACATAGATAAGATGTTGAATGAGTTCAATATGGAAACAACAAGAAAGGTTCTTGACGCACGGAAAGGACTGAATCAAGATTCAAGTGTGTTGACACGAGATTCAAGTGTTCTGACACTTGGTGAAATCACAAGAATATTTTGATCAATCATTCTTTGAGATGTACACATCCAGATATGTCCTATGCTCTAAATGTTATGAGCATATACCAGAATGACTCATAAGATGATCATTGGACAATAGTAGGGATATTCCTATGATCTTTGGAAGAACTAAGAATATAATAGTGGTGACAAATAGTTCATTGTAAATTGTTGCATTTATACTAGTTTTGTCACAAATTAAGTTTATCTCAATTTAAACTATGGGTGGCACAATGTAATGGAAAGGAAGTTCCATAACGGATTTGGTTGAGTACCAAAGTTAAAACATTGTGACAGATACTACAACAAAAGGCTAAGTATATGACTACTATTGTAGCAGCAAATGAGGGCATTTGTGTCAAGTAGTTTGTTATCAAACTAGGTGTGGTTCATAGCGGGATAATACTATGAAGATACATTGTATGACAATTGTATCAACATGATTTAATCCCAAGGAACTAAAGGTCTCACCAAAGGACCAAATTTATACAATGCCATCTCATTGGAGAATGAGTAATGTGTAGAGACGCAAGGATATGCAAATACACACGAACCTGGAAGTGTCAGATCCGAAGATTTTGTTTACCACTAGCAATAGTGTCTATACAACACCAGAAAGCCATAGGTGTTGAATGCACAAGTTTTTAACTAGATTATTGACTCTAGTGCAAGTGGGAGACTGTTGGAGATATGCCCAAGAGGCAATAATAAAGTAGTTATTATTATATATTTATGTTTATGATAAATGTTTACATCCCATGCTATAATTGTATTAACCGGAAACATTAATACTTGTGTGTTTTGTAAACATAAAAGAGTCCCTAGTAAGCCTCTTGTTAAGATAGCTTGTTGATTAATGGATGATCATGGTTTCCTGATCATGGACATTGGATGTCGTTAATAACAAGATCATATCATTAGGAGAATGATGTGATGGACACACACACCCATAGTAAGCATAGCATAAGATCAAGTCATTAAGTTCGTTTTGCTACAAGCTTTCAAATGCATAGTAACCTAATCCTTCGACCATGAGGTTATGTTAATCACCATCACCGGATGGGTACTTTGATGACATCAAACGCCGCTTCGTAACTGGGTGGTTATAAAGGTGTGATTGGGTATTCTGAAAGTATGTGTTGAAGCGCATGGACCAAGATTGGGATTTGTCTATCCATATGACAGATAGATATGCTCTGGGCCCTCTCGGTGGAATGTCATCTAGTTAGCTTGCAAGCATGTGACTAGGTCACAAGGGATGACATATCACGGAACGAGTAAAGAGTAATTATCAGTAACGAGGTAGAACTAGGTATGGAGATACCGACGATCAAACCTCGGATAAGTAGAATATCGCGTGACAAAGGGAATTGGTTTCGTATGTTAAATGGTTCTATCGATCACGAAGTCATCGTTGAATATGTGGGAGCCATTATGGATCTCCAGATCCCGCTAATGGTTATTGATCGGAGATGTGTCTCCATCATGTCTACATGTTCACGAACCGTAGGGTGACACACTTAAGGTTCGAAGTTGTTTTAAGTAGATATGGAATATGCGTTGGAGACCGAATGTTGTTCGGAGTCTCGGATTGGATCCGGGACATCACGAGGAGATCCGGAATTGTCCGGAGAATAAGCTTCATATATTGGGGATCATTTTCTAAGTTAGGAAATGTTTCGGAGTGTTTGTATGGAGATTCTAGAAGGTTTCGGAATGTTCTGGAAGGTTCTAGAAGATTTCTTGGAGTTTCCTTGAAAACCAAGAAAGGATCAAGGAGTCTTTGTGGGGCAAGACACGGATTCGTGGGGGAGGAGGATTCCTTCCCCCCTCCCAATCCGCCGGCCAAGGAGGGAGGGGAGTCCTACTAGGACTCCCCCTCCCATGGCACCTCCCTCCTTTAAATAGAGGGGAGGGGGCGCCACCCCCCAGACCTCTCCCATAACAAACCCTGGTCGCCGCCTCTCTCCTCCTCCTTCCCTCTGCTCAGGCTTAGGCGAAGCCCTGCAGAATTCTCTACTCCACCACCACCACCACACCGTCGTGCTGCTGGGATTCCGTGGAGAAGATCTACTACCTCCGCTGCTCGCTGGAACAGGGAGAGGAAGGTCTGCTTCGACTCCGCACGTGTGACCGACTACGGAAGCGCTGCCAGAACGCAGCGCTGGAAGGATTGTCGACACGATCTTGAGATCGGCAAGTGATCGACTACATCAACCACAAGATCCGATCTCGTAACGCTTTCGGGTCTACAAGGGTTAGTACAGATCTATCTCGTTGCACATGTCTAATAGATTAGATCTTGGCTTTTATCTAGATTAGATCTGGGTTTTGTTCGTTCTTGCGATAGAATTTTTTTGTTTTCCATGCTACGAACCCATCAGTTTAGTCACCAGAATGAGAGATGAATTCAAAGAACTAAAGCAAGGCAGAATGACTATAGTGGAGTACCGTGACAGATTCTTGTCCCTCACCAGGTATGCACCTGATGAGATCAACACGAAGGCCAAGAAGAAGGAGAGATTCCTGAACAGACTGCATGATGAGATGCAGACAGTGCTAGTCAACATCCGTTTTGAGGACCTCAAAGAGCTAGTCGACTCTGCCATTCAATGGAAGGGAAGATCAATCAAGCGAACGACAACCGCAAATGTCGGATGATGCACCAAGCTAGATCCAACAGTCACCAAAAGTATCGCCCCAACCCGTCTGCCGGATATGCCCCACAGAACAATAGACCCCCAATGTCTCGCCCGAGCTACCCCAACCATAGCGGAGGTAATGTGAAGACCGGAGGAAACAACAACAACCACCCGGCAACTCCAACAACTTCAACCATGCACCGCCCAAGTCCAACAACAACAACAACAATACTGCACCTAGAACTGGAAGCAATGTTGTGCCTGTTGCAGCAAAAGACAAGTCTCGGATTACTTGTTTAGAGTGTGGAGTGAAGGGTCACTACTCCAATGAGTGTCCCAAAAAGATTGCCGCCACTTCCAATGTGAACGCCCCAGCTCAACAGTAGCATCGTGTTCAGCCCGGAAGAAGATTCGCCCTAGGGAACCCTCACAACTGCAATGGCCATCTCTTCCACATGAACGTCGAAGAAGCCCAAGAAGCGCCAGATGTCGTGCTGGGTATGTTTTCTGTCAACTCCGTTTTAGCAAGAGTGTTGTTTGATTCTGGAGCATCGCACTCGTTTGTTACTGAAGAAATTGCATGCACTAGTAAGATTCACCCAACCAACTTGAAGCATGTCATGATAGTTCAAATACCTGGTTCAACCACAAAAGCTAGAAAAATTTGCAAAGTTGTGCCTATCAGAATACATGGGATAGATTTTTATGCCAATCTAATAGTACTTGGAACCAAAGGTTTGGAAGTAGTACTAGGAATGGATTGGATGTCGAAGCATAAAGGATTGATCGACTGTGCCAAGAAGTCCATCACCATGACCAGTAGCTCTGGAGTATCAGTAGAACATATATCTGAAACCTTGCCCCGTCAATTTAAGTGCAACAAGAGTCTAGCCCTACCCACCATTGACCAAGTCAGAGTAGTCTATGAATACCCCGACGTATTCCCAGATGAATTGCCCGGTATGCCCCTGGATCGGGATATTGAGTTCATTATCGAACTAATTCCTGGAACCGGACCCATAGCTCAGAGACCCTATAGCATGAACCCATTAGAGTTAGTGGAGCTGAAGAATCAACTGGATGCTATGCTGGAGAAATGCTTGATTCAACCAAGCGCATCGCCATGGAGATCGCCCATGCTGTTCGTCGACAAGAAGGATGGAGGCAAACGTTTGTGCATAGATTACAGGAAGCTGAATGATGTCACAATCAAGAACAAGTACCCTTGGCCCGAAATAGAGGATCTGTTTGATCAGTTGACTGGTGCCAGCGTGTTCTCTAAGATTGATCTTAGGACTGGTTATCACCAACTTAAGATTCGTGCCACGGATATTCCAAAGACCGCCTTTACCACCAGATATGGATTATATGAGTATATAGTCATGTCTTTTGGATTAACCAATGCCCCCAGTTATTTCATGAATCTCATGAATAAGATCTTTACGAACTTTCTGGATAAGTTTGTCGTTGTGTTTATCGACGATATTCCTATCTACTCCAAGTCAAAAGAAGACCATGAGCAACATCTGAGAGTCATCCTTGAAACCCTGAGAGAGCATCAATTGTATGCCAAGTTCAACAAATGTGAGTTTTGGCTGAAAGAAGTAGGATTCCTCAGACATATTGTGTCTGCCGGAGGAGTCGCTGTTGATCCCGCCAAGATCAAAGATGTTGAAGAATGGGAAGCCCAACCACTCAAACCCAAGTCCATGCATTTCACGGATTAGCGGGATATTACCACAAGTTTGTAGAAGGATTTTCGAGCATCGCAAGACCTATGACCCAATTGTTGAAGAAGGACAAGAAGTTTGAATGGACCGACAAATGTGAAGCAAGTTTCCAAGAGCTCAAGAAGAGATTGATTTCAGCCCCAATATTGATCATGCCAGATATCAAGAAGCCGTTTGATGTGTATTGTGATGCATCCAAGATTGGTCTCGGATGTGTGTTGATGCAAGAAGGCAAAGTCATAGCATATCTGTCTCGACAACTGAAACAGCATGAGCAAAACTACCCCACCCATGATCTTGAGTTAGCAGCTGTAGTTTTAGCTTTGAAGACATGGCGTCATTACCTTATGGGTAATTGCTGTGAGATTTACTCAGATCATAAGAGCTTGAAGTATATTTTCACCCAGAAGGAGCTGTATATGAGGCAAAGGAGATGGCTAGAGTTAATCAAGGATTATGACCTTGACATTCACTATCACCCGGCAAAGCCAATGTGGTAGCGGATGCGCTTAGCAGATTGCCGTGTAGGTTAAACACCATGATCAAGCAGAAGCAACCAAGTTTGCATGAGGAGTTGGAGTAGTTTAGAACTGAGCTAGTTAGCAAAGGATTTTTAGCTAGCATTGAACTTCAACCCACTTTGATTAGCCAAATCAATGAAGCCCAGAAGGGAAATGCAAGTATCGACAGAATCAAACGTCGTATTGGTACAGGAAAGGTACCTGGATTTACCGAAGACGAAGGAGGAGTTATGGTATAAAGGACGTATCTATGTGCTAGCAGATTTGGAGCTGAAGCAAGTTATCATGCAAGAAGCTCATGATACTCTTTGTTCTATCCACCCCGGAGGAACGAAGATGTATCAGGATTTGAAGGAGCAATTTTGGTGGCACAAGATGAAGAGAGAAATTGGAAGCTACATCGCCAAGTGTGATATATGTCAGAGAGTTAAAGAGGAACATCAGAGACCCGCAGGACTGTTGCAACCATTGCAGATTCCAGAATGGAAATGGGATTCCGTCGGAATGGAATTTATCACCGGTTTGCCTACTTCTAGTAGGGGAAACGACTCAATCTGGGTCATCATTGATAGACAGTCCAAGGTAGCTCATTTTATACCTGTCAAGACAACCTACCAGAGTTCGAAGCTAGCAGAGTTGTACATTGCTAGAATCGTCAGTTTGCATGGACCCCCAAGACCATAGTGTCGGATCGAGGAACCCAATTTACCTCGAGATTTTGGCAGAAAGTCCAAGAAGGATTAGGGACCAAGTTGAATTTCAGCATAGCTTATCACCCGCAAACCGATGGACAGACTGAAAGAGTCAACCAAATCCTAGAGGATATGTTGAGAGCTTGTGTGTTAGAGTATGGATCAAAATGGGAAGATTGTCTGCCTTTTGCAGAATTCTCATATAACAACAGTTTTCAAGCCAGTTTGTAGATGGCCCCATTTGAGTTCTTATATGGAAGAAAGTGTAGTATCCCTTTGAATTGGTCGCAAGTAGGAGAGAGTCAGATTTTCGGACCCGACATCCTACAAAGAAGCCGAAGAGAAGGTTCACAAAGTCCGTGAGAACCTCAAGACCACCCAATCCAGACAGAAGAGTTATGCTGACAAGAGACGTAGAGACCTGACTTTCAATGTCGGAGATTTTGTGTATCTCAAAGTTTCGCCATTGAAGGGAACGCAACATTTTAGTCTGAAAGGAAAGTTAGCCCCAGATATATCGGACCCTTCAAGATTCTAAATCGTCGAGGAGAAGTATCGTATCAACTGGAACTGCCTAAAGAGATGTCTACCATCCACAATGTGTTCCATATCTCATTACTTCGCAAATTCCTAGAAGTGCTGGAGAAGACCGAAGTTTTCAAGAACATCGATCACCAAGCCGTTGATATCAACAAGGATATGACGTATCGTGAAGTGCCTATTCGTATCTTGGAGGAAGCTTACAGAACCACCAGGACCCGGAGTATCAAATTTCTCAAGATCCAATGGAGCAACCATACCGAAGAAGAAGCCACTTGGGAGCAAGAAGATGGCATTAGGACTGAGTTTCCAGATCTCTTTAGTTCCTAGTTTTCTTTCTTAATCTTGGGACGAGATTTTCTTTAAGGGGGGAAGGTTTGTAACATCCCAAAACTTTAATTAAGGTTATCAAGCTCCAAATAACCCAATTTAGGGTTAACAAAAACTTTTTATCATTAAAACAATTAGGAATGAATATGTGTGTTGCATTAATATAGATTGTTTTGAATTGCCATGTTTGTTTGTTCTAATGGTTGTAAAATGATTCAAAGATGAATTCCACATCATCTAGATCATTCCCAAGAAAAATCTAAAGAAAAAGAAATCAAATGGAATTAATAAATGCAAATGGTCATTTGTGCCATTTTAATCCACTAGGTCACTTTAGGTGTTCTTAGAAGTCAAATTCAAACAGAAACAATTCTAACTCTTTGCACCCCTTGCTAGTACAAGTAATGATCTAGAAAGGCCCGCTTTGAAATCTTACAAAAACATTTGAACACTAATTTTAAATGGCATTTGAAAATGGAATCCATTTCATACGCATAGATCACACTTCTCTAAAAACCACTCAAATGAGTTCACCTTGACAATCCCAAGCAACCACAGATGCTTAAGCATATGACTAACACATCCACCAAAAATCATTTAAAAATTCAAATAAAATCTTGTTGCGGCCATTTTGTCGAACAGTTGGCAGGCAGAAAAATATTGGCCTAACTATTACTGTTGCCAATTGAATTCTTGTCTCACATTTAACCCTCACATCTCTCCTCTGTCCCCTCTTAGCCTAACTAACCCCCAGACAATCCCCCTCCTACCCCGCAGCACCAGTACCGCGCCGCCCGTTCTTGGTCGCCGCCGGCCGAGCATGGGCAACGCGCCAGAGACAGCGTCGCGCCAATCCAGCTTGCCCCTTAGCTCCGCCACACCCTACCGTGATCCCCTATCCATCCCATGGACACAACCAGCCCCCGGACCATCGTGGACAACTCGCGCCCACCCCCTCTGCACCATGCACGGAGCACGCCAGAGCGTCGTCCCCGGCAGGCCAGCACAAGTCATGCCTCGACCCCAGCTTGCACGCGCCGCTCTTCCTTAACCCCAGCACACCCCCAGACACGCCCTTTTCCCGCTGCGTGACCAGAAGCCACCGCACGCCGCGTCGAGCACCGCCTCTGCCGCTCAGAGTGCCAACCCTTCCCGACCAAACGCCACCGCCCCTAACGTCACCATCAAGTCGTAGCTAACCGCCAGGAGGCAAACCACCGTCCGCCTACCCCGCCCATGCCTCTAGCGCCCTGTACCGTCGTGGGCGACGAGCTCACCGTCGCCCTCATGGTCTCCTCGTCGAGCCTATATAAGGAGCCCTCCCCGGCACCATTTTGCCACACTACCTCACTCCCCTCTCATCACTGATCCTTCAACGCCTTTCGCCGGATCCGCTCGAGCACCCATTCGCCGGAATTTCCACCAGAGCCACCGCAGCAGAGGAGGAAGAGCCCCGTCGATTTCGTCCACCCTAGGAGCCACCGCGACCTTGCTTGAGCCCGCCGTCGTCTCCTCATTCAATCGCCCCCATCGCCATGCTAGCTGGAGCCCTGTTAAGCCCCCATTGCACCCCCACCGAGCCGCTAGGGTTCCATCTCGCCGGCGACCAGTCCGTCGTCGATGATGAACCACCCCCGTCGATCTAGGTTCTAATCGCACGGTCCACATCGCCCCGTACCGCTTCACGTTAGAAGAGCCGCTGACATGCGGGACCCCCCTGCCAGCTGTCCTCTATGCCATGGAGTGTAACTGGGCCGGCCCGTTAGTGTTCCCGCGCTGGCCCTAGAATTCAAATTTAGGTTTTTCTATTTAGACTTAATCTAGTTTCTGTCCACTAGTTTAAAAATCAATTCAGAACGATCTACTGAACCAGATTGAATGATTCAAATTTTTTTGGAAAGATAATTTAAATCTCTATCCAACCCCGTTGGATTTAAATCAATTAGAGTTATAGATCACCTAAAGCAAAAATAACAAAACAGAGACTTTTCTACATTCAAACATTTTTCAAAAATCAACCATAATGACTTTTGAGTTGATTCCAACTCTCAAAAATTACATTTGATCATACCTATTTGAATATGTAATAATATTTAGGTTTGCATGCAGTGACTTTGGACTAGTACCAAAATAATGCTATATAGGCATTTCTAGTCACTTTAAATCATTTAATTATTAATCTTAGACTTTGTCGTGGTGGTGTCATGGCAGATGCCATGGATAGGCTAAAGGTGATGCCAATATGCACTAGAGGAATCCAGGGAGGGATAGTGTGGTGATTCCACACACAGATGCCTTGTATTCTCCAAGCTAGATGAGTTTACAGATGCTCCTTGAGCTATATTGGGGAGAGGAGGAAGAAAGAACTCTCTTACTCTCACCACTACCTATCTCACACGAACCAACTACTCAAATGCCAACCCCTTATACAGATGCCCTAGTGATCCTTATAAAGGGGAGGCTAGGTCTCCAATTAGGGCATACGTGGAGGCATATTCCTGGGAATATACCTCTTCCCAAAATAGCAAACCGACCGGGTCACTTTTCGCCATCGTAAGCCATGCAGAGGCTACATAAGCCTCTGCGGCGCCAGCGTCATCCGACACAGGGCGCATCACCCTTGTCGGCCATGCCTCGGTAGTCCTTCCCTCTGTCTGCTTTGCTCACGCTCCAGCGTACAGTGACCACCTTTTGACCAGCGAGATACCTTCCTTCTCTTGCAAGCCTAATATAACCCGGATCGTACCTGGTTAATCCGGCCCCATGGGTACCTGCATACAAGTTACAATATACCTGCCAGCATACGACATACGTCGGTCGGGACTCAGTTAGGCGGACATCCTCCGGTCCGGGTTACGCTGTTATTCGGCCTGCCTTGAGGTGACTCGGCTAGCATTCGCTTTGACCTTGTCGTACCTCAGCTAACTAGGCCTCTATACCCCGGTGTGACCCTACCCGGGGGTATCCCTCCAACATTAGTCCCCGAAGCTGGTGCGGTCTTAGCAGCTTCAGCAGCTAAGGCCACGACAAGTTCAATTTACCGAGCCTTTTGCTCCCTTTTCCGAGTTACCTCATAGCCCGGATTTCATGGGCTAGCTTTCCCTTGGCACATTCCAAGTTTTCACTCACTGGCCGGGTCACCCTTTAATTATCCGGGTTATCCTTCCTTCTCTCGTACGCTTCCCCACGTCCCACGTGGAGGGTAATCATTATCTTGCCTCATTTTAAGGGTCTGCGCCAGTTACTGCACTTATTGTCAGGTGTTACTGTTGCACACGTCGCGTCGCGTCTGCCTCCTCGTTAATTGTATCACCACGTAGTGTCGTGGGATCCCCTGTGTCGTGTGGCCCTTCCTGTGGCTTGCCTCTGATTGGCTGACCCGGCTGATACATGGCCACACCGTGTGGCCTTGACGCGCAAAACGATCCCACTACCTTCCACTGGGGTGTGGTTAAATAGGGGCGGGGCGCGCCCCTTGGGTGTTTTCCCCTTCTCGCGCCCCTCTGCCTCTCTGCCTCTTCTTCTTCCTAGCGATAGCGCCGCTGCCGCCACATCTGCTTAGCAGCGCCGCCGCTGCACCGTGCCTTTTCGCACCTGCCTCGCTGCTACTCCCGCGCTACTCCACCGCCATGGGTCCGCGCCAGTCCAAGTCTCTGCCCCCACCTCCGATAGGGCCGGTGAGGACAGTGACCTAGACATGACCGAAGAGGAGCTCGCCGTCGCTGAAGAAGAAATGGAGGAGGGGGCGGAAAACACGGAGCACGGTGCCTGGGCCGGTTCCTAGGTGTGCCAGGACGACCTTGACTGGCTCTACCATACCCGCCGCATCCTTGAGGGCGCGATTGCCCACCTCGCCTCCTAGGAGCTCCCTCCCTCACCCAATCCGGGTGAGTTCGTCGTGTTCCTTTATCATTTCCAGCGCGTCTTCGTCCTGCCCGTGAGCGATTTTTTCCATGACTTCCTCAACATCTACGAACTCCAACCCCACCATCTTCCGGCGAACGCCATTACGTCCCTTTCTTCATTCGCCTCCACCGTAGAAGGGTATGTCGGCCTGTGGCCTACCAAAGAGCTCTAGATCCGGTTCTTCGGTCTACGAAGGAACGTGATTCCGAATAAACTGCTTGACCCGGAGGACAAACATCTGACACAATTCGGTGCTGCCTCTATTTGTCCCCGAAAACTATCCGTCTTTCCCCGGGTCATGGGGCTTGATTCCTGCAAGGGCTGGGCCTGAACTTTCTTCTATGTCAGAAATGGCACGAATGAAGATCTGATCCGGCTGCGCCCCTATGCTCCGGGTCCTCCCAATCTGGATTTGTGGGACCGGGTTTCCAAAAAACCCACTTTCTTGGCGAATCAAGTCAATAAGCGGTTCAAGGAGTTGAAGGATTTGGGACTGCGCAACGAGGACGCGATGATCACTTTCGTTCGTAGCCGGATCTCCCCTCTCTAGAAGCGCACACACAAGCTTTGCCACATGATCTGTCGACTTGACCCCAACCAGACTTCCTCATTTGAATTGAATAACACCGACATATTCCGCCGGGTCAAGGCCCTCTTCACGACCGACAAAGACTTCTTCGCTGATTGGGAGTGGGGGATGGAGCATTTCTGCCAGGACAAGCCTCCTCCTACGGTAAATCTCGTGATTCAATCTTTTTCCGAGTTATATCATATGTCAGAGTATGTTGTTTTTTTGATCCTTTTGCATTTCCTTCTTAGTTGTTTCTTCAGCAAACCCTCGAACATGGCACCGAGCCTTCCCTCAAATGGGCGAAGGATCGACTTGCCTCGGACGAGGAGGAGCCGGATCAGGAAATGTTCCTGCCATTCCCTGATGCAACGAAGCGACCCACTGGTAACTTCTCTTCCTTAAGGGACTGGCCTAATGATGAAGATGATTCCGATGTTGAGGTGATGGAAGCATTTGACGTCGTACCCCTTTCTTACGCATTTCCGGCTTCAGCTAACCCGGCAGGGCAGATCCATGAAGATCCCCCTCTTGCTACGGGTGAACCGGTCCTGGCGGCATCCAAGAAACGGGCTGCCACTTCTGCTGCTTCATCCGGACCTGCTAAAACGACCAAGAGGCGAAAGAAGTCCGCCGACAAGACCACCACCAAGCCTCCGACTAAAGCCATAGTCCAGAGAGTTCAAAAGCCCAAGGAGCCTTTGACTTCTGACGAGTAAGTCACTTTTATCTTTGTCTAATTCTTTGCTTCATGTTTTTCTATCTATATGCCTTTCTTTTGTTATAACTTGTTATTCATCATTTGATTCGGTAGGGCTGCGGTGGAGGTTCCTCAGAGTGGTTCAAGTATCGCTTCGCCTCTCCGGCATAGCCCATCTCCCCCTCGTGGCGATGATACACGCCCGCTGAGCCCCATTCAGGAGGGTTCAGTGGCTGCTCCGGGTTCTAGCCCACCTCGTCCAGAGGAGGGTAACCTTGGAGCAGGGGGAAGTGGCTCTGCCGAGGCAGCGGATGCTCCCAGCTCTTCATCGGCTCAGCCGCAACCTGCTACCTCCGAGGTACCAACAGCACCACCGCCAAGACCAGCACCAGCACAAGCATCAACGTCAGCACCAACAGCAGCACCACAAGCACTAGAGCCAGCACAAGCACCTTTCGCCTCGTCCGAGTCTTCCAAGCCTCGGCGAGAAGACCCAGCTAGCACCAAGGTTGCACCTAAGTCTAAATCCGTAGCTTAAACCTCCGCTTCTCAGGAGCATCCCAAGGCCAAGAAAAGTTCTGACGCCGCTAGAGCAGCATCAATTGAGGCTGGACAGCGCACGCTCGCTTCCATGCTGCCGAAGAAGAATTTGCCGAAGAAATATGCCTCCCCCGGGTCAGCTAGCATGCAACTTGCGTTGCATACTAGCCCCGCTGCTGCCCAAGTTGAAAGGAGGGAGGCCCACGCCAAGGGTTTGATTGCGCCCCACATGCTTAGTGGAGAGCACTATCCTCCGGCCCTAATTGAGTACGTCAATAACTGGAACAAGGCGGAGTTTGTCAATCCCAATGATGATCTTCTAGAGAAGTTTGGGCCCGTGGAGTTTGCCACACAAATGAACACAGCAGCCAAGGCTATCAACCTTGCCGGCCGGATGATGGAGGTATGCTACTTTGTCTTTTCTTTAGCATGCACAAGTGCTTAGAGATATATCCATTAGTCCCCGAGCCTCCGGGGGAGTAACTTGTTACTCGGCCGGATGCTCCTTAGAGAATTAGCGTAGCTCCCTAGTAACTTCGGATATGCACACACCTAGAGCCGGGTTAAGTTCCACTTGGCCCGGATTTTGTACACTTCGAATATGCACACACCTAGAGCCGGGTTAAGTTCCACTTGGCCCGGATCTTGTACACTTCGAATATGCACACACCTAGAGCCGGGTTAAGTTCCACTTGGCTCGGATCTTGTACACTTCGAATATGCACACACCTATAGCCGGGTTAAGTTCCACTTGGCCCGAATCTTGTACACTTCGAATATGCACACACCTAGAGCCAGGTTAAGTTCCACTTGGCCCGGATCTTGTACACTTCGAACATGCACACACCTAGAGCCGGGTTAAGTTCCACTTGGCCCGGATCTTGTACACTTTGAATATGCACACACCTAGAGCCGGGTTAAGTTCCACTTGGCCCGGATCTTGTACACTTTGAATATGCACACACCTAGAGCCGGGTTAAGTTCCACTTGGCCCGGATCTTGTACACTTCGAATATGCACACACCTAGAGCCGGGTTAAGTTCCACTTGGCCCGGATCTTGTACACTTCGAATATGCACGTAATTAAGTCAACTTTGCTTTTCTCAGGTCACCACCAATCATCAGAGTGCTGAGTTTCAGCGCCTCTTGGACACACACAAGGCGCTACGCTCGAAACATTCTATACTTCTTGCTGAGCTTGAAAAAAGGGGTAAGTTTTCTCTTTGCCTTCTTCCTTACCTTTCCCTGCTTTTCCGTCGAACTAATCTGTTATTCGGATTGGGCAGCCGAAGTGGAGGCCGAAAACACCATCATGAGGAAGAACTTGGATCAGATAAAAGGTAAGTCACTTCGGTTACTTAATTTCCGTGTTCTCTTTCCTTTCTCCTGAGCTCGGCAAATATTCATACCTCGGCTTTGCCGGGTCAACAAACTATTTCAGCATCCCTTGAAGATAGTGTGCCCGTGCCTGATATGATGCTACATTTTCTCGAACAAGCAGGGCAACACCAGGCCGAACTTAAGGAGAAGGATGATGAGCTCGCCCAACTCCGAGCCAAAGACGATGAAATTGCCAAGCTCAAGGCCGAGATGAAAAAACTTAAGGAGCTCCATAAGGTTGAGATGGACAAGGCTGGCCAAGATTTCACCAAGGAGCAAGAACGCCTCAAGCTTCAACTCGCAAAAGATTAAGAGCTACTGAAGGAGGCCGACGTCAAGCTTGAATCGGCAAATCCTGAACTTGAGATACTCCGAAAGAGGCGTGTTGATTGCACCACAGAGCTGACACGGATCCACAGTCATATCTCTCGTAAGTTCTTTTCCTTCAACCGACATGAATCTCTCTGGGTCAACCTCCTTTACTCATTTCACTTGTCTTGTTTTCAGGCAAATTCCCAGAGGGCGATGCCATTGTTGTTGCTGCGGTTACCAAGTTCCGTCAACAGAGGGGTACCCCAACTGGTCCTGGTTCTGAAAACATTCCTTATGATATGGAGGACTTGCTGGTCAGTTTATCCTCTCGCATCGAGATTGTGAAGAACTATGGTTCGGGGCTCCTGGATGCCGCTGTCCGGATTTTTCGTGCACTATGGCCTGGTGAGGATGCTTCGGAGGGATCCACTGCCTCGATCAACAGATTGATGGAGTGCGAGACCCAGCTTGATATCTGGAGGGAATCCGCCGCACGCGCCGGAGATGAAACTGTTCTCCACTTCGTTCTCACATGGTATGAGAAACGAAATCTGAATCTTCTCGAATGCTTGCGCACCGGATCAAGGTGGTCAAATAATCCGAATTGGATAGCTCGGTGCAAGGCTTGTGCCCATAACCTCATTCAGTTTGCCCCCATCCATCAATGGAACGAGGGACCAAGCTTTCTCGGCGCTGTTGATGACGAATATGTCGAAGATGGTTTGGATGAGGAGGAAGAGTACGAAGCCTCGAACGTCGAAGAAAATGAAGATGACGATGAAGCTGAGGCCGAAGTTCCACCTGCTGGTGCCGAGTTACCTCCTCCTGCTGCTCCTTGAGCACCCAAAAACACTTTGAAGTTTATCAGATCCCCGGTATGCCAGGTGCAGATGTATTAAGCATACTGATTATGTTTGGCTACCAAGTTATTTATGCCGGATTATCCTAGGCGTAGTCCCCGAGTTTCATTTTCTTGTTCCCTCAATTTCATGGCTCGGCTCGCGTCTACCTTGATTCGGTTTTGTGACTTTCGAGTCCGAGTTTCAAAAATTGACTTAACAATACTTGGAAACTTTAGGCCTAGCTCAAAGTAATCCAGCATAGTAAATGTAAAGTAAACATAAGGTTAGTTTGAATAACAAATGTCGGCTCGATTAAGTTCTTTTTCTTAGTCGTTTTTCGTGTGCTACGCAATTCCAAACTTGTTCTCTTGCTTGCCATGAAGCCAATTCTTGTTGGACAGCAGCAAGTCGAAGAGTTGAGTTTTCGGTGCTCACACACTACTGATCCGGATTAGGTAGAAGCAACTTACGCCAGCCGACATAAAAATAAAAATCAAGTACAGAAGATAACAAATATTATTAAGGCAGTCCCCGAGTTACTGCTCGAGGTGCCAAGATTTCATTGATAAACTCATTGTCGGCATACATACCGACGTATGAGAGACTCGGATACACACACTTCTTTGTTAAGTGTAGAACAGACGAAGTAGAGCTACATTCCATGGACGCTTAGATTCCTCGCCGGACCTGTCCGCCTTGTTCTTCTCCTGTGGTTTTGCATCAATGAGATAATAAGAGTCATTGTACAATTCTTTGCTCACAATGAATGGCCCTTCCCATGGGGGGATAACTTATGCATGCCAACAGTACATTGTACCAGCCGGAGTACTAGATCACCTTCCCGCAAGACTCGGGGGTTTACTTTCCGGCTGTGATAGCGTCGGAGATTTTGCTGATATATGGCGGATCTAGACAATGCCAATTCTCTCGCTTATTCTAGCAGATCAACAACATTTTGCTGGGCTTCTCGCACTTCGGATTCTGTGTATTGGCTGACCCTAGGCGAATCATGCTCTATGTCGGCTGGTAACACAGCTTCTGCCCCATATACCAGAAAAAATGGCATATAGCCTGTTGATCGATTCAGAGTTGTTCTTAAACTCCACAGTACCGCTGGTAATTCTTCTATCCAGCACCCCGCTGATCTTTGCAGCGGCTCAATGAGCCGGGGTTTTATCCCGGATAATACTAATCCGTTGGATCTCTCCACTTGTCCGTTCGATGCGGGGTGGGCTACCGAGGCAACATCCAGCCGGATCTTCTTATCTCGGCAGAATCGCGCAAATGCTCCTTCAGCAAAATTGGTGCCGTTATCTGTTATGATACTATGAGGATAGCCATATCTCAGAATGATATCTTTGAGGCATGTCACGGCCGTAGCCCCATCACATTTTCTTATTGGCTTTAACTCAATCCACTTTGTAAACTTGTCAACCATGTCCAAGATATGGGTCATGTTCCCTCTCGCCGGCTTAAATGGACCAACCATATCCAAACACCATACAGCAAATGGCCAGGTAATTGGTATGGTCTTGAGCTCCGACATTGGCATGTGCGTCTTGGTAGCATACCTCTAACAACCATTGCATTTTCTTACTAGATCTTCTGCTTGTTCCAAGGCACTTGGCCAGTAGAACCCATGCCAGAAAGCTTTTGCCACTAATGCTCTGGATGAGGCGTGGTGCCCACATTCCCCTTGATGTATATCTTGGAGGATGTCCAGCCCTTCTTCCGGGTCAACACATTGCTGGAGGACGTTTGTGACGCTCCTCTTGTATAGTTCGGCATTGATAATCGTGTATGCCTTTGCGTGCCTCTGAATTTTCCTGGACAACACCTCTTCATTGGGAAAAGTTCCATCCTTCAGGAATTGAAATGTGGGCAGTGCCCAAGCTGGTATGGCTCGCACCGGAAACACATCCTCATCAATTTCCATTTGATCCACTGACATAACCTCGGCCGGATCATGCTGTGCAGTCCCCGGGTTCTATGAAGCAGTCCCCGGGTTTCCTGAACCACTTCCCAGATTAATGCCCATGGGTACAGCTCCGAACTCCGGATCTGCCGGGATGAAAATTGACTCGGATTCTGGGGATGGCCTGATAGATGATTTTCTGAGGTGCTCTAGTGCTACACCTGGCGGAATTGCTTGTCAGGTTGATCCGAGCTTCGACAATACGTCGGCAGCCTCGTTTTCTAGCCGGGGTACATGGTGAAATTCGCATCCCTCAAAGTACCCTGATATCTTTTGCACATGAAATCTGTACAATGCAATGTTTGCATCCAAAGCATCCCATTGCCCCGAAACATGCTGAACTACCAAATCTGAGTCGCCAAAGCATTGGATCCGACGTATTCCAATTTCTTTTGCCACTTTGAGCCCATGCACAAGTGCTTCATATTCTGCAACATTGTTCGACGCTGCGAAATGGATCTACAACACATACTTCAGCTGGTCCTTCTTGGGTGAGGTAAGCACAACTCCGGCGCCTAACCCGGTTTTTGTCTTTGATCCGTCAAAATGCATTCTCCAGTAGTTCAGATCTGGCAATGGTGGCTCATATTGCATCTCGGCCCAATCCATGAAAAAGTCGGCCACAGCCTGAGACTTGATCGCATCTCTCCTGTCGTTCTGCGGAGCATAAGGGGCAAGCTCAATTACCCGTTTTGCGATCCGGCTGCTTGCGTCCTTGTTGCTGATTATCTCAGATATGGGGGCTTCACATATCACTTTTATGGGGTGCTCTTCAAAATAGTGCTTCAGTTTCTTTGCTGCCATATACACACCATATGCCATTTTCTGATAGTGAGGATAGTTTTGCTTTGATGCTGATAATACCTCGCTCAGGTAATAGACTGGCCTCTGCACCGACTTACCCTCTTCATCGCGCTCTACCACTATTACTGCACTTACAACTCGGTTGGTTGCGGCTACGTAGAGCAACATTGGCTCTTTTGATAGTGGCGAGGCTAATACTGGTGCAGTGGCTAACATTTTCTTTAGCTGAATGAAGGCTTCATTTTCCTGCGGCGTCCATACGAACTTGTCCGCCTTTTTCATTAACTGATAGAGAGGCAATGTCTTTTCTCCCATCCGACATATAAACCGACTTAAGGATGCCAGACAGCCAGTGAACTTCTGGACATCGTTAAGACACTTCGGCAGTTCCATTCGCTCTATGGCTTGGATTTTAGTTGGGTTAGCTTCGATACCTCGGCTAGAGACAAGAAATCCGAGTAATTTCCAGCCGGGACACCGAAGGTACATTTCTCCGGTTTAAGCTTCATTCAGAACCTCCTTAGATTCGCGAATGTTTGCCTGATATCATCAAGGAGCGTTTTGTTTTCCTTGGTTTTTATAACCACATAATCTACATATACTTGCACATTTCGGCCGATTTGGTCGTGTAAACATTTTTGCATACATCTTTGGTATGTTGCCCCTGCATTACGTAAACCAAAAGGCATGGTGCGATAGCAATAAGCCCCATACGGGGTGATAAACGCAATCTTTATTTGATCATTCGGGTTCAGAGGTATCTGGTGGAAACCAGAATAAGCATCTATGAATGACAACAGTTCACACCCAGCAGTAGAATCTATGACTTGATCTATCCTTGGCAGTGGGAATGGATCTTTTGGGCACGCCTTATTCAGGTTTGTGTAATCGATGCACATACGCCAAACCACTGCCACATTTGGATCATCTTTCTTCTTTTCCACCAGCACCGGATTAGATAGCCAATCCAGGTAAAGCACTTCCATGATAAATCCAGCTGCTAGGAGTCGAGCTATCTCATCTCCAATGACTTTTCTCCTATCTTTGGCGAAGCAGCGGAGAGGTTGCTTCACCGGCTTTGCTCTGGGTCTCACATTCAAAGAGTGCTCAGGAAACTCCCTCAGAACACCTTGCAAGTCCTGTGTGGACCAAGCAAAGATATCCCGATTCTCGTGGAGGAAGTTGACGAGCTCGCTTTCCTATTTGTCATTTAACCCGGCACCAATCGTTACGGTGCGCTCTGGGAACAGATCATCAACAGGCACTTTCTTTGTATCTTTTGTCGCTTGAAATGAGACACTTCCATGCGGGTTACTCAGTGCCGGCATATACTGCTGTGCGGATTGAGCCAATGCCGCTACTTCCTGGATCTTTCTCTTTTCTTGTGCGATCACAAGTGACTCGGCTAGGTTAGACCCGGCCGACGCACATTCAATGGAACGTCGGAAATCTCCTGCTATGGTAATTACTCCATTTGGGCCAGGCAACTTCATCTTCAAGTAGCTGATGTGACAACTTGCCATGAATTTATTCAGGGTTGGCTTGCCGAGTAACGTGTGATACGCGCTTTCTAAGTTCACAACCTCAAACTCCAAATTCTCAGTTCGGCAGTTATCTCGTGTGTCGAATAATACGTCAACCCGGACCTTGCCAATGGGTTCACAGGAAATGCTCGGCACAATACCATGGAAAGTTGTCCTCGTGGCCTGGAGCATGTTCTCCGAGATACCCAACTTGCACATTGTATCCATGTATATGATATTAATGCTGCTGCCATTGTCAATCAGCACCTTAGAAAATCTCACATTGATATTGGGCCTGATGAATGTTGGGTCCAGCACTAATGCATACGAACCAGGACTTGGCATAAGCTTGGGATGATCCTTGATACTCCAGGTAATTTCCTGATCCGACCAAGGTATATACCTCGTCACTGCCGGCATAACTGCGTTCACTTCCATATGTCTGCGCTGCAAGCTCTTTCTATCTGTTTCCTCTGTGGTAAACACACAGTAACTCTGGTGATGCTCTCTGTATTCATTTCTCCCCTCATTTCTGGGGTACCTTTGATCTGGCTGATGCTGATTTTCCACCTGATGCACTTCATCCCTTCTCTCATGGTTTTCATACCTCGGCGGAGGTGGTGGCAACATTAACTGTTGCGTGTTCGCTCGGGAGAGCAATTGCTGCCGGGGTAACTCCTGCCGAGGTTGATCGTTCCGAGGTGCCTGAGCATTCCCTGAACCACTTTGTTCAATCTTCATCATCCACTCGCATTGCCGAGTCATGTGACCCGCCGGGTTACTCGGATTTGGCGTGTGAGACTTGCACGGCTGGTCTAGCATTGCCTCATACGTATACCTTGGTTGTTCTTTCTTTTCTTGCCACTGTTTCTTCTGGTCTGGCGTCCAAGTTTTCTTGCCATCATTTCTTGGGGTCCATTGTTTCCCTCCAGTTTTCTGACGCTGATTACTCCCTGCTCCAGGTTGATCTTGATGTACAGCTGCATCTTGTTGCGAACTGTATCTGTAATCTGGTCTATCATCTCTTCTCTTACCCCGGTAATCATTCTGCCGGGATGACCCGGCTCCATCGCTGGTAGTACTCCTCATTTGACTCGTTTGACACAAGCCTAGGTTGAGTCGGATCACCCAAAGCATATGAATCAGCAATCCGGATTGTCTCTGCCAGTGTAGTTGGCATATCCCTTTGTAGCCTTTGCCACAGCATGCTTGCATATCTACACCCTTGTGCAAACCAAGCTATGGCCTGTGACTCAATCACGCCCTCGCATGAATTTCTCATGGTGCACCAGCGGGTCAAGAACTCCCTGTCTGTTTCATTTGGTCTCTGCTTGCACATCGCTAAGGTTTGTGGCCTATTCGGCCTCTGATACGTGCTCGAGATGTTACTAACAAACATTTCCTAAAATCGATTCAACAGTTGATACTTCCGGGTGGTAAATTGTTTAACCATACCCTTGCTGGTCCCTCCAGCATCTGAGGCATGTATCTCACTGCCCATCTCAAGTTGCCTGTAGCAATTTTCACCACCGTCGCGTAGTTGATCAACCAATCCTCTAGCTTTGTGCTACCATCATATGTTTTCGTGCCTCTGGGTAACTGGAAGTTAGGCACTGGAGGTTCTTTCATGATCCGGGGCCCAAAGCACGCTGGACCCGGAGGACCTTGCCCCTCAATCTGCTCCGACCTATAGAGCCGATCCAGTTTTAACCTGGCTTCGTCAGGCATCAAGTTCCTGCTTCCCAACCTTGACCCTATCACGTGATAGTCCAGCCTAGGGTATCCTGTGTTCACCATTTCCGAATCACCATCATTGTATCTATCTTGCTCTTGTGGAGCGCCTCTCTTTTGCATACCTTGGCCGGCACTTCGCTCTTGCTGTGGTATATTCCGCTGTTGCGGTTGCCCTGCACCCGCCGAGTTACGCTGTCCGGCATTGCCGTTTACAATGTTTCCCTAACCGGCATTGCCTTGGTCGTGGTTACCTCGGCCAGCTTCACCTCGGCTGACACTTTGTCGATCCTCATTTCCCTGCACTGCTTTTCCTTTCCCTACCCTTGCCGGGTCATAGGGGACTATCTGTTTGTTTATCCTCGCCGAGGTTACCACTTCCTCCCTTCTTGGGCCACCATGAGGGGACGATGCAGCTCCAGCAGATTTCTCCGAGTTACCTATCGCTGAATAAACGACTTTGGAAGCCCCAGCCCTTGCCGGGTTAGCCCTGAGCAACTCTTCATTTTGTCTGTTAGCGATCCGAACCAACTCATTGACCCTCTCCTGCTGTCTTTGCTAGGCTTCACCTGTCAAACCCTCTAACTAGGATGCAGCTACATCCGCTGCTCTGAGGTTCTTCGCTGGGGTACTGTACTTCGGCAGCCCCACGGACAAAATGTTCTCTAACTCTTCAACTCTAGTATCACCCTCTTTGTTCATTTCACTGATGAGGTTTCTCCCCTTTACTTTTACAACATCTACCTTATTTGCTCTTGCGTACTCGTGTAGTGTCATGTTCAACGACTGCTGAGCTGCGGCTATCTTTTTCGCACCTTCTAGTATTTTCTACCTAGTTTCTTCTAACTCAGCATGTGCCCGAGCCGGGTTTACCGCGGGTGCTATGGGGCTCTCTAGGATATCTATCGCCTGCTGTAGCACGTTCTCTGGCCTCTCTAGTGGAGGACCTCTACTTTTCCTTGGTGCCTTGGGTGTTACCGCCGGATCTGGTGCCGGATCCTTGCTCGCGCCAGCGCTAGGCGCCGTCATCATCACCTCGGCGCGATCAGGGGGCGAGTGATACGCGCCCCATGAGCCGCGCTAAGGGGTGGCTCGCCTCCCTCGATGACATGCCACGGGTGAACGCACGACACATCGACGGTGATGTAGATCTTGTGAGCACCAAGCTTGACGAAGAGGCAATTGCACGGAAGAGGTCGTTTGCCAAAGCAGCCAGCATTGTCGCTGACGTAGTCCAGCGCTCCAAAGCGCTGAACGAGCCCAGAGACGATGCGCTCGCCGTTGCCGATGAGGTTTCCCATCCGGATCTTCACTCCTGCTAGCGCCGCTAGCCCCACGGTGGGTGCCAACTGTCGTGGTGGTGTCACGGCAGATGCCATGGATAGGCTAAAGGTGAGACCAATATGCACTAGAGGAATCCAGGGAAGGATAGTGTGGTGATTCCACACAGAGATGCCTTGTATTCTCCAAGCTAGATGAGTTTACAGATGCTCCTTGAGCTATATTGGGGAGAGGAGGAAGAAAGAACTCTCTTACTCTCACCACTACCTATCTCCCAGGAACCAACTACTCAAATGCCAACCCTTCTACAAAGGCCCTGTGGCGCCAGCGTCATCCGACACAGGGCGCGTCACCCTTGCTGGCCACGCCTCGGTGGTCCTTCCCTCTGTCCGCTTCGCTCACGCTCCAGCGTACAGTGACCACCTTTTGACCAGCGAGATACCTTCCTTCTCTTGCAAGCCTGATATAACCCGGATCGTACCTGGTTAATCCGGCCCCGTGGGTACCTGCATACAAGTTACAATATACCTGCCGGCATACGACATACGTCGGCCGGGACTCAGTTAGGTAGACATCCTCCGGTCCGGGTTACGCTGTGATTCGGCCTGCCTTGAGGTGACTCAACCAGCATTCGCTTTGACCTTGCCATACCTCAGCTAACTCGGCCTCTATACCCCGGCGTGACCCTACCCGCGGGTATCCCCCCAACAGACTTTATAAAGTGTGATCCCACATTTTTAAATCACATTCCCATGTATTAGAATATGTGGTGATGACATGTGTCCACATGATCCCATATTTTAATTGGATAATATTAAATCTTAATTAATTTCAATGCGTAGAAATTATTTTTCTCAAATAAAATAAATGAAACCAGTTCATTAAAATCTTGTGATGAATGTGATGATACTAGATCATCAAGTGTGTGCCTTAGTGTGCTAAATAGACAAGTTAAGTATTGTTTGGTGATTGTGTATTCCGTATATATTTATAGATGATAGTACTGACCAAGTCTACGAGGAGGAGGAGTTCTACCCCGAAGAAGACAATGAGAATTTCAACCACTGCACCAATCAAGGCAAGCCATCATTAACAATGCAAGCTAACCCTTGAAAGCTAGATAACCTAAGCAAGATGCATTAGGCATGCTTTGGTTATACCATTTTTGATTTATACCCAATCCCAAGTTTACTTACAAGCTTTACTTTCTTTTACTTTACCAAAGTTCCTTACTTTGTTTATAGATAGCATAAAGAGTATAAAACTTGGCCTATCTAGCTAGACTTAGATGTCATTCTATGGCATGCGATTGAGATTAGCATCCCACCTTAGTGAACACTCTTAACTTAATAGTTTAGAGCTAAACCAAAAACTTGATCACTTTAGATGGGAATACTTGGTGAAAATGACTTATGAAAACCTTGGAATGATGAGTCATTCTATTGAGATGTTTTGACATGTTTTGAGAAACACAAATGGTTTATGATGATGAAAATGTTGAGGCATGAGCCTTAGCCCTTTATAAAAACTGATGGTTGGGTTCGGATGCGATACCATTCCAATTTTACCGTGCAACCACAATACCTGAATTGGGTAAGGCTTAGCCGGAAGTTTATATGCATTAGTATTGGTTCCCTCGCGGGAGAGGTTTGATCTGAGGCTACCTCTCAATGTTTTCCACCTATGCAGTGCCCGGGATGGCAGATGGCCATGGCTGGGAGGCCAAGCTCATAAGAGAGGTGCTTATACTAGAGTGTGTAAAGGAAAGGTTATGTTTGATTATCTGCATACTAAGTATGATGATTCAGGGTTATCCCTGACAGATGTATTGAATTTTGTGGTGAAAGTGTTCCACCTCTGCAGAGTGTCAAACTATTCGAATAGACGTGTCCGCTGTTATGACAATTGGAGTGGCCATACTGTTCCATTGTCAGATGTTTTCAAAATGACTTATGAAATGAATTGTGACATGACTTGACCACAACATGGTTGTGACTATGACAACTAAGTTCCCACTTAGGTGATTTAGAACTTTATTTTATATTTCTTTGTTTAACTCAGCTTAGGTTTCAAACTTAACTTTAAAAATAAACTTAGAACTTAGCATTCCTACTAAAACTAACTTACTTGTTAGTGATAGTTTACGAGTACTTAAAGAGTACTCATGGCTTTGTCCCTGGCTATTCCCGTGGCCACACTATGAGGAGGACTATCCGGAAGGAGAACAACAGGACAGCTACAACAACTATGATCATCTCCCATCGTCAGCATTTCCTGTGACACTGAAGATGGAGCCCACCGCTATGCTATTTATTCTGCTACTTGTTTGTACTAAGACTGGATCATGAGATCCTTTATTTGTGTAAGACCTTAAAATGGTGTGTAATGGATGATGTACTATGATATCCAATCTGTTATGTCTCACAAAAATGGTAATCCTGGGATTGCGATGTATGGCATAACAGGCATCTGGGATTAAAAATCTGGGTGTTGACAGACACGACCGTCCCGGTTCAAACGACAAAAGATCTTCGTGGAACGCACAGGGGTCACATGGCCATCCAGGTCCCTCTATTAATCATTGGTCCGGGAGTGTCCCGACCATGTCTGGAGTGTTCCCGAACCGTAGGGTATCACACTTAAGGGTTTGATGATGCTTAGAGAGTGTTTATAGGATCAGAAGAATCACCGAAGAATTGTAGAGAGAAAATCGGAAGGGTTTCGGTAAGTCCGGAGGATGTCCTGAGTGGAGGTGGAAGGTGTTCTATAACCACGGAGATTGAAAAATATGTGAATGATTGTTAAATATTGATTTAATCATTTATTCATAATTATTTAACAAAGAGAAAATCAATTTAAAGGTCAAAAGGCTTAATGGGCCAATTTCGGAGGGAAGAGGGCCCATTAGGGAAAGGTGAGAGGGAGAAGGGCTAGAGGGGGTGGTCGGCGCCCTAGTGGACCATCCCCCCCACGCGGGGCCCATGGGGGTGGCCGGCGGCGCCACCCCTCCCCCTCTCCTCTCCTTTAGTCCCACCCCGGGACTTTGAGGGAGGTAGTACCTCCCCCCCTATATAAAGTGGGGTATTTTGGCCAGATAAAGACACACAATATTCAATAAAGGTTTTCTCACTTTTGGGAAGACCTCCAATTGATATTCTCTCTCTCTCTCTCGTGATCGTGGTCTCAAGTTCGGACTACGTGAATGAGAGACATCTTCACCACGGAGCACCGTCGCCCTACGGGATTCGGATCCAGGAGCTCTACTTCCACAACTGTTGCTGGATCAGGGAAGCGGGAGTCATCGTCAGGCACCGGATGTGTGTAACTCCCCACAAGGTGTCACACTTGAGGCACTCAAGTCATTGGATCCGCAGGAGTGCAAGGACTTCATAACGACCTTAAGGTCGGCTTCGGCTCATCTACATAAACCACGCTCTCCTGAGCATTGATAACGCTTTTTGTTCTTCAAGGGTAAGTTCGCGAAAATCTCCTCCCGTTATTGTATTACTAATAGATAGGTCCTGGCAGCATTAGGGGTTCAGGGGCGTAGGGTAAAATTTTATTGTTTTCATACGTGGAACTCCTACAGTGGTATCAGAGCTAGATCTATGCGTAGTAATGCTAGTACGGGTAGAACACACGAGATGTAGCGTGTGGGCGTTGATCTTTTAGTTGTTACCCTCCCATGTGTACTTGTGTATACCGCAACAATGCTTGATGAAGCGGCACCCAACCGAATTTACGCGTTCATTCGCGAGACTAGTCCACGCTTGACATACGGCTTATACCGTATAAAGTGGCTTAAGGGGGTGTCTGTCTCTCTCGCATTAGTTGGTATGCCATTTGCATCGAGGGCCCCGAAAGGGGTGTAGTAGAGACAACTACTTGATCAACGTTGTGCTGAAAGTTCGTAGGTAAGAGCGGTTCTTGTGTGAAAGCCCATTTAGCCACGTAAAACATGCAAAGATAAAGTAGAAGCGTCTAACCTTGTTTTGCAGGGGGCGTTGCTTTGTGATATGGTTGTGGCAAAGGTAAAGTGATTACCTTATGTTACATAGTAGTAGATAGTCATGGAGGTGACGGACTACCACACCGGAAAGACACCAGTACCCTAGTGTCTATAGCGCCGGAACCCTGGCGCCGGAATCTGGTGACAACGGATGGAGATCACGACATGAAGGACCATATCACATCGCATTTACATTCAATGTTATTGTTTGTATATCTTATTGTGTGCTAGTATTAGATACTCGACGGTATCCTAATAAGATGATCCCTGTTAAAATTACCAATGATTGTGTTCCCCCTTAGTGTGCACCACCAAGAAAGTTCTACGGTATGAGGCGACCCACGATGAATGGGTGTCAAACATATCTACGTTCACATACAGTGGGTGTAAGCCATGTTGCACAGTGAATACACTAAGGTTGAGTTGGCAAGCCTAGCATGTTACAGAGATGTGGCCTCAGAACGCGGATGGTCAAAAGATCGAGCACGAGTCGTATGAATGATGTGATCGACGTTTAGCGTCCACCCTTGAACCCACATTGATGGCCGTGATGATCGGGGGAGATGTGGGGAAAAGGGGTCGTGTTATCACTAGGAACCCTTCATGGGATATGTGTTTCTGAGTGGAGTTATTATTAACTCATTTAATTATAAACTTAGTCTAAATTCCTTTTGCAATTATAAATGTAGAAAAGGTTCTCCCCGATGCCACCTTTCGTGTTAACGATTGATTGGTTAGAAGGAGATAAGCTCAGACTAGATGGATCAAACTTCTCTATGTGGGTTGCGCGTCTCCATGTTCTCCTTAGCGAGAATGACGTGGTCGACTACATACTCGACGAGATGGATTTGGATCAGCCCAGTGACCTAGAGACCCCAAAGCAGCGGGAAGACCGCTATCACCGTCGGGAGATGACCTCCTTCATTTTAGTTGCAATGCGTTTCGGAATGGTGGACGAGCTGTGGCCTGTTGTGGGTAATGTCAACCCTCGTACGGTAATGCTATAGCTTAGGACACATTTCGTGGAACAAGCACACATATGGGAGCATGAGCTGATGGGAGACTTCCTCTCTATTAAGATGGAGGAGAACTCATCACTTGACGACCACTTGGAGTGCATGCATGATGCGTACATGAGGCCTGCATACTTCTTGGATAGCTGGATGACGGGCTCTTTTGCAAATGGCGTTGTGTTGCGGTCGCTGCCACCAAGCTACCAAGCACAAGCCAGGACTTGCATTATGAGAGGCGACGCGGAATCAATGGAATTCCACAGGTTCGTATCACATCTCAGGAATGTGATGGTTGAACCTGTTGTCGCTGAGGTCATCAATGACAAAGGTATATATTTGATATACAATTTTATAAATGTTATAATCTTGCAAACACATTTGCAGTGTTAAGTATATTTGATACTTGTTCTGTTTTACTGAAAACAGGTCCTTATGCATGAGAGGTGCTTGCTGGAGAGGAGGTGACGTAGCGTGTTGATGGCGAGCATGAAGATGATGGCTAACGACACTCTCCCTCATCATTTATCATTTAGTTTATGTTTAGGATGATTATTGTAATCAAAAGATTGTGAACTTCTTTAGTGTGTCTCACACTTTGTGAGACAGTTATTCATATGAGCTTGTAACAAACAGTTGTTCCACTTTTATTAATGATTTCTATTCGTGTTCATATCTTGTTTGATTACGTGTGAATTATCCTTGTTTTGAAACTAATTGATAATGCATGAACATTTGTAAAATATTGAAATGCCTTTAAAATACCCAACTTAAATGATATTTATTACTAAATGAAAACCATTGTTTAAATTCAAAGTTATTGATAATATGTGAAAGCCACTTCTTTTCTTATCACATATAAATCATGCCTAAGTTAGGCAAAAATAACTTGAACACCATGTATTACTTGAATACAAAGTGTTGTTAAAAGTAAATACATATTTGATGTATTGTGTTTTAACGAAAATGGTAATTATCATTATATGATTGTTTAAAAGTGTAAAGTAGTTTACTAAAGGAAACATGAATATGAAATTATTTGATATGATCAAACTGTTTCATCAACAAGGGGTATTAAAGATAAAAGAAAATCTAATTACTATGTGACGAGGGTTTAACTCGTCAATGCCCATTGTTATGGGCTTGGGTTTTGGAGAAGGAGGGAGCGCTGGAGGCATCAGTCGGCTATCAAACAAGCACACAGGGATGCAAGTTTTACCCGGGTTCAGGCCTCGTAGAGGTCCCTACTCCTTCTTGTTTGCTCTTGGAATTAACGAAGCAATCGAAGATTACAGGGGCACGCAGATGCAATCTGGTGAGAGTTGTGGAAACTAGGGTTGCGTGTATCCTCCTCGCCGCCCCCTCCTAGCCTTTATATAGATAAGCTAGGTCTTGGGTAGCAGGTCGAGTCGGTTATAGATTAGGGTTTTCCCTTTAAACTTTCTATCTTAAGAGTCTTCTTATCTCGCAAGCAATCGATACTCCGTGGGCCACTCGAATTCTCCATTTGGGCCTTGGCAACGCCGTGGGCTTCCGCCATATCTGGACCGTATATACCGAACTCGAGTACCTTTAGGGTATACCCATGTCAGTAGCCTCCGAGTGTCCAGTGGAATCGTAGATTCGACTAGAGACTTTATGAAGCCTTTCGAGTGCATGACTCAGTGCATTTTTGAGTGTTTAAGTTGCATCATAGGGATTGTTGATATATGTGCCTGATTTTTCCGATGCATCGGTATCAATTAACTGCCTTAGGGTAAAGCAACGCAATCTACTCGAACTCGAGTCCCCAGACTCGAATTCGGAAAAGTGCTAGCGTAATTCGACTCAGGCCGCGGAGGTCTTACAGTAGTCAAATTCCAGTGTATAAGTGTGAGCACTCGACGCGTCCATCAAGGCATGTTCATCGTACCTGCAGGCACGGATATGTTTCTGGTAGTGCGCAGCAGATGCGTTGCCAGGCCTTATTCAGGTTTTATCTTCACGCTGTAAGCGCGACATCCGAATTTTTGTCATCGTGGAGATGATTCGGGTGGCCCAGGAGACGCAGTCTCGTTGTAGGGATAGTATGAGGCGGAGTCGCCATAGCATTCGAGTGTGGATGTGATCAACACACAGTACGATGTACGAATAATCATAGGGTGCACGACCAGTGATCCCTATGGGAGTATCCCCCCGAGTGCCTGGTTGAGTCGAAGACTCAGGCGGGGACTAAAAACTTTTTGCGACTGCTGTCGTCTTTTGCTACTTGTTTCAGTCGAATTTGCTTCTGGCGCTCCCTATGGGAGTAACCCATAATCCTCAATCGAATCGTAGATTCTAGTGGTGGGTATGTTCTGAATGTTCTTATACCCGCATAAAGATAAATCGTAGGGTGTGCGACCAGCGCTCCCTATGGGAGTAGCCCTCGAGTGCTTGGTTGAGTCGAAGACTCGAGCGAGGACTAAAGTAGTTGAAATCTTCTGCTGCTGATATGACGTTAGTGCTGACGATGTGATGACCTTAGTGGCCTGCTGTAACATCCCAAAACTTCAATCCAAGCTTATCAAAGATCAAATCATCCAAATTTAGGATTAACAAAAACTTTTCCATAATTAAAATGAAAGCATTCATATATGTGTGCATTTAAAATAGGAGTTGTTTTGAATTGCCATGATTGTGTGATCCTTTGCTTCTAAAATGTTTCTTAGGTGATTTAAACATCATCTACATCATTCCCAAACTTTTCTTAAAAGAAATCAAATCAAAAAGATTTAAAATGGAGAAATGGTCATTTTGCCAAAATTAACTCCCATGCCTACTTTGGCTATTCCTAGTACTCAATTCTTAACAGAAACAATTCTGGATCTTTACACCCCTTGCTAGTACACATAATGAGGTACCAAGGCCCACCTTTTGATCTTCTAAAAACCTTCTGTAAACTATTTTAAATAACATTTAAAAATTGAATCTTTATCATATGGGAAGATCCCACTTTTTCAAAAACCACTCAAACAAGCTCAACTTTCAAAACCCAAGCATCTGCAGACTCACCAGCACCAACTTAGCACACCCACCAAAAATCTTTTCAAAATTCAAAACTTGAGTTCTTGCGGCCATTTCATCGAACAGGTGGCAGACACAGATCAAACATTTGTCAAAACACTATAGTGTGCAGTACTTCTTGTCACCATTTGGGCCTAACTCGGTCCCCATGTCCCCCCAGCTCAAACCCCGGCCCTAGCTCTCTCTCCCTCTCCCCTAGCTGCTCCAGTGCCAAGCCGCCCGACGCCATGCGCCAGGTCGACCATGGACAGCTCGCACAAAGCCGCCCCGCGCTCTCCTTCGCCCGCTGGCAGACAGGCGCCATCACACTGCACCGCCTCGACCAGCCCCCGACCAAAATTGAGCAGAGGACAAGCCCCAGTTGCTCGCGCCCATGTCTCTGTCCGCCATGCCGATCACCCCGGAGCGCCGCGCCCGCCAGAGCAGCACCGGCCTCACCAAGCCCTAGCCTTGCATGGCAGCAACCGCATCAGGCCCAGCAACCGCCCAGACATCCTTGTTCGCAGCCTCGCGACCAGCAGCCCCGAGGAACCACGTCGAACACCGCCGCCCGCGCCCAGTGCACCGCCCGCTCCCGACCAGCATAGACCGCCCCTTGCCGCGCCATCAAGCCATAGAGAATCGCCAAGAGACCGGCCACCGTCCGCCTACCTAGCCCATGCCCTTAGCTCGCTGTGCCGTCGCCCACGTCGAGCTCTGCCCATGCCGCTCTGCACCCTTCGCTCGCCTATATAAGGAGGCCTCCCCAGCAAGCTCTCTTCACACCATTCTCATCCCCACCTCTCACTCTCACTCCCCACCGCCAGCCAGAGCCGCTCGAGCACTAGAGCACCAGAATTGCAGCCGGAGCCGCCGCCTCGGGAGGAGAAGGGCGTCGTTGATCCAGGCCATCCCAGGAGGCGCTGCTTGTACCAGGAGAACCGCCGTCGTCTTCCACTTTGTTCGCCCGCATCGCCGACCCTGCTGGAGCCCCGGTACGCCCCCACTGCACCCTCACCGACCGCGCTAGGGTTCGAGCTCGTCGGCGACCCGTCTGTCATCGACGACGACCCTCAGCCGTCGATCTGCCCTCTAATCGCACGGCCACCTTTCATCCATACCCCTTCGGTACCCCCCCTGTTCCACTGACGGGTGGGGCCCTCACTTAAGCCAGCCCGCGACGCTGCGCGGAGCACAGTGGGCTGGCCCATTTCGTTCCCGCGCACGTTTCAGATTCAAATTAGGAATTTTCTTTTTAGTTAGAATATAGTTTCTGTCCAGTGTTTCAAAATTCAATTCTGTGAGTTTGACAAATCCAAATTGCATGAAACCAATTTTGTCTGAAAGGTATTGAAAAGATCTATCCAAGCCCGTTGGATTTAATTCATTTAGAGTTATAGATTTCTCCTAATAAAAATAAGAAGACAGAAGCTTTTGCAACTTGAAACATTTTTATAAAATCAACCAAGTTAGCTTTTGAGTTGATTCCAACTCTCAAAAATCACATTTCATCATATCTATCCAAATATGTAATAATATTAAGGTTTACAGATAGTGACTTTGGACTAGTACCAAAATAATGCTATATAGGCATTTCTAGTCACTTTAAATCATTAAATAATAAACTTAAACCAAAGTAATATTGATCCAACCTTTAAATCTCATTCCCACATGTTAGGATATGTGGTGAGGACATGTGTCCACATGATCCCATGTTTTGGTGGTGAATATTAAATTTTAGTTAACATTTCAATGAGTAGAAATTACTTTTCTAAAATAAAAAGATTAAAACTATTGAATTAAACTTGTGATGCTTGTGATGATAATAGATCATCAATTGTGTGGTTTAGAATACTACTTATCCTAGTTAAGTATTGTTTGGTGATTGTGCACTCCCTATGTATTTCTAGACGATAGTACCGACCAAGCCTTCGAGGAGGAGGAGTTCTACCAAGAAGAAGAAGAACAAGAAAACTTCAACCACTGCACCAACCAAGGCAAGCTATTAGTGGCAAGCTAACCCTTGCAAGCATGCTTTAGTAAGCTATTGTAGCAAGCTAGATTAAAACTAGATGGTTTAGTAAAGATGCCTTAAGCATACTTTGATCACACCCCTTTAACTCGTAGTACCTCAAGTCTTATTAACAAGTTTTACCCCCTTAGTTACACAAAGTTCTTCAATTAATTTTGAAGGTAGCATAAAGAGTATAAAACTTGACCTACTTAGAAACCTTTAGATGTCATTCTATGGCATGAGATTGATCCCACCTTTCCACTTTAGTGAACACTCTTAACCTAGTGTTTTAGAATAAATCAAACTTGATTCACTTTAGATGGGAACACTTGGTGAAAATGAGTTATGAAAACCTTGGAATGATGAGTCATTCTATTGAGATGTTTTGACAGGTGTTGAGAAACACATTTGGTTTATGATGATGAAAATGATAAGGCATGAGCCTTAACCCTTTTATAAAACTGATGGTTGGATTCGGATGCGATACCATTCCAATTTTACCGTACAACCACATTACCTGAATTGGGTAAGGCTTAGCTGGAAATTTATATGCATTAGTATTAGTTCCCTCACGGGAGAGGTTTGAGCTGAGTCTACCTCTCAATGTTGTCCACCTATGCAGTGCCCAAGATGACTGATGGTCATGGTTGGGAGGCCATGCTCATAGGAGAGGTGCTTATACTAGGGTGTGTAATGTAAAGGTTATGTTTGATTATCTGCATACTAAGTATGATGATTCAGGGTTATCCCTGACAGATGTATCGAATCTTGTGGTGAAAGTGTACCACCTCTGCAGAGTGTCAAACTATTCGAATAGCCGCGTCCGCGGTTATGGACAGTTGGGATGGCCATACTGTTTTGTTGTCAGATGTTTTTCTAAATAACTTGAAATGAATGATGAACCTTGACTTGACCACAACAGGGTTGTGTTAATGGAAATAGCTTCCCAACTTAAGTGATTCTCGACTTTATTTTATCTTTTCTTGTTTCAGAACTCAGCTTAGGTTTCAAACTTAACTTGATAGTTATTCTTTCAATTCAGTACTTTAACTTAGAATCATAACCCTTGCTAGTAGTAGTTTGCGAGTACTTAAAGAGTACTCATGGCTTTTTTCCCTGGCTATTATCATGGCCAGACTATGAAGGAGATTATCAAGATGATGGTCAGCAGGACGACTATGATAACTAGGACTATCTGCCTTCGTCAGCATTACCTGTGCCCCTGAAGATGGACCCCACTACTACGCTATCGTTTATTTCCGCTGCTTATTGTATTAAAGACTGGATCATGAGATCCTTATTTCTGTAAAACCTTATGTATGGTTTGTAATGGATGATGTACTGTGATATCCAATCCGTTATGTCTCACAAAAATGGTAATCCTGGGATTGCGAGGTATGGCATAACGGGCATCTGGGATTAAAAATCCGGGTGTTGACACCCGCGTGAGCGGCTTTGATGGGACGTGACGAGCGGTGGGTCCCACTTTCTGACTTTGATTTGACCGGGCATGCGTAATCTTCTATTTTAACTATGTCTCCTCGATTTCCGCGCATAATGGGAATAGTGGGGGGACAGTTCGTGCTTCAGCTTCGCCATGTGTCAATGGCGATGTGCGCCACGCGTGTAGTAGGGTTTCTACTGGCCGTTGGATGGTTTCTGCGAGGAGGTTAAGTAGTGGCACAACTGCGGTAATTTCCCCATTTGTCTTTGTTGTTCTTGCCTCCATTGCCATTTCTGCTGCTTCCCTGCGCACTTTCTCGTTGCGGCGCTGGACCAGCTCCGCATCTTTCCAAGCTACTTCCTCCGTTCTCACCGCCATCGGAAGATGGGCAAGAAGAAGGGAGGCGCCGCTGCTGGGTCTGCCGCTGCCATTGCCGCCGCCAAGAAGAAGGGCGGCTCCGCTACTGTGGGCACCAGCGCCACCGGCGCAGGAACTCGCGTCACCAATGGCGCTTGGCGTGCGTCTATCATCAAGCCCGCCGAGCTTCATCTTCATCGTCAAGATGGAGTTCTTCCCTCCATGGAGGACGACTCACGAGTGCCCGGCGTGGAGGTAATTCCTTGCCCTCCTGCTGGTTTCTGGGTGATGTTCCTTGCGTTCATCATCCGAGGTCTTTCTCTGCCCCTGCATCCTTTCTTCAGGGGCCTCCTTTGTTTCTACGGGCTCTAGCTGCATCAGCTGTCCCCAAATTCTATTCTCCACATCTCCTGCTTCATTACCCTTTGCGAGTGCTGGCTCAGAGTCGAGCCACACTTTGGCCTCTTTAAGAGGCTTTTTAAGTTGAAGCGCCAGTCAGCATCTAGTTCTATAGTCTACGACGTAGGAGGCTACGGAATCCATGTCGACTCTTCCGCCACCTATTTCGATATCAAACTCACGGCGTCCGTCCAAGGGTGGAGAGACAAGTGGTTCTACATCTGCGACCAGAAGGCCGACGGAGAGCACTACGGACTCGCGCCCTTCGATCCCGCGACACCGTGCAAGAGGAGGCGTTCTTGGAAGAACATAGTGATGCCTGGCGAGTCCGAGGAGACGGAAGTGATGTACAAGCGCATCCGCGACCTCGAGAGTCGCATAGGTAAAGAAGAGGGAGCCAATGCCCTTATTCGCACATGGTTGCACATCGTGTCCAGCCTCTGCAGGCCAGAGTCCACCCCATGTTCCGCTTGGCTGGTGCGAACGATGCCACTCGCATATCTGCCGATGGTATTTCTGTGGGTGAAGTAGATAAGAGGCTGCGATTGGTGACGAAGTATACCGCTAAGGAGGTTCTCCCAGGCGAACCAGTCGTGCCTCCTTTCGACGCCTCTAACCCTCCTCCTGAGGTACAGTTGTACTACGAAGTAGCTTTCTTTGTCGATTGCCAGTAAGTTCTTGATGTATAATGAATTATCTTCTGAATGCAGGATTGGAAGGTGTCTCCCAATTTGCTACCTCTCCCTGAAGGGGTTATTCCTCGCGAAGTTGATGAAGAGGACGAGTCGGAGTCGACCGTCCCAATTGAAGAGGAGGAGGGAGCCCCTGAGTCCAGCGACCCGGACACTCGCAAGCGCTCTTGCAGCGAGGACTCAGATGCTTCGTCGCCGTCGACTCCAGAAGGCCCTTCTGTTGGTGCAGAGGATCCAATGCCTGCCGTTCCTATGCGGTCCGTGGTGCCTCCTGCCCGGAAGAAGCTACGACTACCAAAGGAGTCGTCGGAGTCGGAGGAGCAAACCTTCAATTTTGACAAATTTGACAGGTAAATTTTCGACTTTGTCTTAGTTTCTTTTTTGAGTTGCGTTCCCTGAAGTTTCTGCTGGATGCGTTCTATAGTCAAGAGGCATCGTCGTCTTCTAGCGACGTCCAATTTTTGAAGGAATTTGGAGTCACAGACTCCAGGGCCAAAGAGGTGGCCGAACGATCTTCTTCTCCTCCATTGGCGGCCCACTTCGGGCACAATTCTTCGAGTTTCCCACATGCTGGGGAACACCAGATTGTTACCCTGACGACTGCGCGGCAGTCATCTTCGGAGTCTCTGGAGGACCATGTAAGCATCTCTTTGCTGTGTTGGCAGTCGAATATATACTTGGTGTTGTTGCTGAGCTTTTGGTTTCTTCTGAATGCAGCTCATTGTGAAGGAGGCTGCCTGCCTGGCGGAGCAAGTCCTGGAGATGGGTCGACAGCATGCACGACTGGACAATCGCCATCATGTTGTTGAAGGTTAGTATTGCTTTTGTATTTGTCTTGGTGAAGTGTCGAGATGCGATTGATGATACATCCCCTCTTGCAGTTGAGCATAACGAAATTCTGCACCGTGCCGCTTCACTTGAGAAGGCGCTTGTCGCGGCGGCGAAGAGTCACGACGAAGCAATCACGGCCTTGGAGGAATCGCCAAGCGCGAGGAGGACTAGCGGAAGCGCGAAGAAGACTTGCGTTCCTCCAATGCTGAGAGGGAGAAGTTGCTCGAGGAGCAGCTTGTCTCGATTGCTAATTCCCTCTCAGGTATTCTTTCAGCTAAATTGTCTTTGTTTCTTGATTTGACATCGTGGTATCGCACCAACACTTTGCTTTATGTAGATGCCGGTGGCCTGAGCTTTGACGCCCAGGCCCTTCATCGTGACGATGCATTGGCTGGTGCCATCGCTGCAGTCCAAGACCGCAACGCTTCTCTTCAAGGGACGCTGATGAAGGCCAAGAATGTGCTTAGTCGCATAAGCAGGGATCTAACCCCCAAGGATGAGCTGCTCGACAACCTGGAGGACCTAGCGAAATCCCTTGCTGGGGGTATTCCCATGGACTTCAGGAACTCTCAGCGGTCCGTCGGCGCCACCATGGCACTCGCAATGGTGCAAGCCCATGGCATGGAGGTGGTCCTGCCGCGATTTCCAAGGAGATGCCCGTCGGCGCGGATGTCTAGCAGGTAGTGTTTGCTCCCTTCGCTACTGGATGTGGTAAATATGGGCCGCAACTCATCAGTATAGTCGCCAAGTACTCGGAGGAGCTGCAGCAAGCGAAGAATGCGGCGAAGGCTGTGGCATCAGGGGCCAACACTAGAAAGTCTGTGGCGTCGAAGACCGCCACGGATTCGACGAGGCCCCCAAGTCCAAGTCAATGTCGAAGAAGCAGGTTGCTCCTTAGTAGCTATCTTGTAATAGTTGTAGCTTTAACTTCTGTGTTGGAACAATGCTTTTATGGAAGTGTCCCAGTCGAGACTTTTGTTGAGCTTGAATGTGTATATGCCTTTTGTCAATGTATTCTTGTTCTCTTATTTTTGCTATTGCTTGGTTTATGATAGGGTATGTCGAGTGGTCCCTCGAGTGATCCTCTTGATTCACCACCCACTGATGAGACCTTGGCGCAGCCGCGCTCAAGGGTGGATGAGTTGTCCCTGCTTTCGCGACTGCACGATCACATTAAGCAACTGGAACGTGAGTTGCCCATCCTCCGCGGTAACACGGATGTATGGAAATCAAGGGCGGAGAAGGCTACCGCCCGCGAGCAGTATGTATTGGAGGAGGTGATGCAGCTGGGCGATTAATTCAAGTGTTAGCTTTCTGCCCTCTTATCTTTTCTTTTAGTCAGTCGTGGCAATGCTTTGTCTTCATACTTTGCCCTTTTTGCTTGGTGTAGTTGTCAGTGCTCGTCATCCACAGGATGAGAAATACCGGATTGCCATTCGGATGAATGACCTGACCCAGGAGCAGCTTTAGGCGAGTGGGTACTTTTGGGTGGACCATGATCATGCGATCGCACTTGTAACCCTGCAGGATCATGCTTCTCGAGTACTCCACTTTTTGAAGAAGGCGCAGTCGTGCCTTAGGCATATCTACCAAATGATGTTTCCACTGGACGCCATCCCTTCAAGCCTGTTGGCTCTTCTGGCGAAGTTCCAAGATCTGAGTGCAGTTTGCGAGTGTGTGCAACAGCAGTTAGTGGCTGGTGCCAAGGCTGCTTTGTCGCTGGTGCGTCTGCATAGGCTAGATGTAGACGTTGCAGCTGTTGCTGCTGGGCCACCGACCCTGCCGGAAGGTTCGACCTAGAACATGGTTCCACATTACCAGGCAGTTGATCGCCCAGCAGAAGAAATCGTTGATTTCTTCGAGGAGAAGACGAACGTTCTTCTATTGCAGCAGTAGCTTTAGTTTGTATCCTGCGCATAATTGTACAAGTGTTGTAAAGTTCATATGGATATGTTGTAATTAATTTCTATTGATATGGAAAGAGCTTGCTAGCTTATTTGTTTTGCGAGTGTATTTGTACTATGCAGTTCCTTTTTGTTAGCCTGACTTATATTATCTCAGCACCTTGCCAACTTGTCAGGTGCGTTGCAACTAGTTTGGTGTTTTATCAAGGGTTCGATTGATGTTGTGTCAGCTACTCGGGATACTGCGACTTGTTCGTAGAATGAGGATGTAAAAGGTGCCGTAGCCCCCGAGTGATAAGATTGTCAAAAAATGAGAGAAAACACAGAGTTTTGGGGCACTTAGCTTTATTTATTTGCAGAATAGTACGAGGTACAATGTGTGGCTAAGTAGCCTGGCTAAATAGCCTTATTTGTAATGTAATAAAGACGACTAAGGGTAGAAACGACGCAGCTGTGCGACATTCCAGGGGTTGGAGTATGCGACTCTTGTCTTGAATTTTTTAAGGCGATAGGCGCCACCTAGGATTACTTCTGTAATCACGTAGGGTCCCTCCCAGGGAGACTCGAGCTTGAGATGCCCTTGTTGCTTGAGTCGTAGGACCAGGTCTCCTTCAACAAAGGATCTTGGGAGTAGCCTTCTGCTATGGTAGTTGTGGAGGCTCTACTGGTACTTCGTTGATCTTTCCGCTGCGATTTCGCGCGCCTCGTCAAGAAGGTCGACGGAATCTTCGAGTGCGAGAGTTGACTCCTGCTCGCTGTAGGCGACCACCCGTGGAGCTTTGTAGCGTACTTCTGCGGGTAGCACCGCTTCAGCACCGTGCACCATGAAGAACGGGGTGTATCTCGTGGCGTTGTTTGGAGTTGTGCGCAAGCTCTAGAGTACGGATTGCAGCTCATCTGGCCAGCATCCTACGGCTTGTTCGAGTGGTCGGAGTAGTCGTTTCTTGATTCCAACATAGACGAGGCTGTTGGCCTTTTCGACTTGACCGTTGGTCTGTGGGTGAGCTACCGAGGCGTAGCTTATGTTGATTCCCAGGTTTTCTCAGAATTCCTGGAACTCCTTGGAGGTGAAGTTCGTCCCATTGTCCATGATGATGCTATGTGGCACACCGAAGCGGTATACAATGGACTCGAAGAACTTGACAGCGCTGGCTCCTGATTGGTTTATCACTAGCATGGCCTCGATCCACTTGGTGAACTTGTCGACTGTGACCAAGAGGTATACGTAACCTCCTCGCGAGGATTTCGGGAGCTTGCCGACCATATCGAGTCCCCATTGCATGAAGGGCCAAGCCAATGGTATTGGCCGGAGTTCCGCGCTCGGTGCGTGCGGTTTGTCCGCGGATCGTTGGCAAGCGTTGCAGCGCTGGACGATGTCCTTGGCGTCGCGCATGGCTGTGGGCCAGTAGAATCAAGCTCGCAGAACTTTGGCGATGAGGGCGCGACTGCCAGCATGGTGCCCGCAGGTCCCTTCATGGATGTCGAGGAGGACAGCCCTTCCATCCGCGTTGGAGACGCACCGTTGGAGTACTTTTGTGATGATGTGCTTGTATAGTTCCTCGTTGATGACGGCGGATGCCTTGGATCGTCGCGCAATGTGTCGCGCGTCAGTCGGGTCGTCAGGCAGCCTCTTGCTAAGAAGATATGTGATGTAGGGTTGAGTCCAAGATGGCTCGATCATCATGACGCCTATTGGTCCTTCGAGTCCTATGTCGAGCTCCAGGTCATCGAGTGCCATTGGCTCATTGGGTGGCGTAGCCCCCGAGTCCGTTGATGCGCTTGCTTTCTTCTCTGGAGCCTTTGGCTTGATGGAGCGTTCACAGATACGCTCGAGAAATACCCCAGGTGGTATGGGGGCACAGGTGGAGCCAATATTGGCGAGTGTGTCCGCCTCTTCGTTGCTTTCGCGGCCTACGTGCCGTAGCTCATAGCCGTCGAAGTCCCCTTCGAGTGTGTTGTAGAGGTCGCAGTAGACGATCATGTTGTTTCTCAGTGCGTCGCACTCGTGCATTGTTTGGTTCACCACCAGTTTGGAGTCGCCGTAGAAGATGAGCCTCTTGGCGCCGCAGGCTTTCGCCATCCTCATCCCATGGAGTAGGGCCTCGTACTCAGCTTCATTGTTGGAGGCCGTGAACTGCATTCGTAGAATGTATTTTAGCTTGTCTCCCTGGGGCGATGTCAGTATGACACCTGCGCCGGCCCCGTCCTTTCGTTTGGATCCATCAAAGTGCATTATCTAGAGATAAGACATATCTGGTTTGTCGGGGAGCTGGTTCTCCATCCAGTGCACAAGGAAATCAGGGAGGACTTGCGACTTGATCGCGTCGCGCTTTTCATATGTGATGTCTCGTGGAGACAGCTCAATTCCCCAAAGCGTGACTCGTCCGGTGGCATCAGTGTTGTTGAGGATATGCCCGAGCGGGGCGTCGTTGACCACCACGATTGGGTGCTCCTGGAAGTAGTGGCGTAGTCGCCTAGCTGTCATGAAGACGCCGTACGCCAGCTTCTGGTAGTGCGGATATCGCTGTTTTGTTGGCGTGAGCACCTCGCTGAGGTAGTAGACTAGGCACTGCACCCCGTGGACCTTGTTTTCCTCGGCTCGTTCCACCACGAGCACCATGCTGACCACCTGGTTGGTGGCAGAGATGTAGAGCAACAACGGCTCTTTTTCACGTGGAGTCACCAGTACTGGCGAGGTGGATAGCAGACGTTTGAGGTCTTCGAATGCTTCTTGCGCCTCGTCTGTCCACTCGAACTTGTCAGCTTTGCGGAGAAGTTGGTAGAAGGACAGTGCCTTTTCGCCCATTCGACTGATGAATCGACTGAGCGCCACGATTCGTCGAGCCAGTTGCTGGATGCCTCTTACGTTCTTCGGCTTCTCCATGGCTAGTATGGCTTTTATTTTCTTCGGGTTTGCCTTGATCCCTCTCGTGGAGATGAGATACCCGAGTAGTTGCCAGATGGTACGCCGAAGGCGCATTTGTCCGGATTGAGCTTGATCCGGTAGCGGTCTAGGTTGGTGAAGGTTTCACGTAGATCGTCGATTAGCGAGGCTTCTTCTTTTGTTTTGATGACGATGTCATCAACGTATACTTGGATGTTGCAACCAAGTTGATTCTTGAGATAGGCCTGCATGCACCGCTGATAGGTGGCTCCTGCGTTTTTAGCCCGAAGGGCATCGTGTTGTAGCAAAACACACCAAAGGGCGTCGTAAACACCGTTTTCTCTTGGTCTTCCTCTTTCATTCGAATTTTATTGTAGCCTGAGTAGGCTTCGAGGAAGTAGAGGCGTCCACATCCCGCGGTGGAGTCGATGATTTGGTCGATTAGCAGCAACGGGAAGTGATCCTTTGGGCAGTGCTTATTTAGGGAGGTGAAGTCCACGCACATCCGCAGGATATCCGTGTCTTTTTGGGCACAAGCACTGTGTTGGCGAGGCAGGTGCTTTCCTTGATCTCGCGTATGAAGTTTGCATCGAGGAGTGTGTTGATCTCCATTCCGACCGCTTTTGCTCTTGGTTCAGACAGTCGCCGTATTGTCTGCTTGACTAGCCTTGCGTCTGGATTTACATTGAGTGCGTGCTCGGCGAATTCCATGGGAACCCCTGGCATGTCCGCTGGACGCCAGGCGAAGATTTCCCAGTGCTCACGGAGGAATTCGACGAGCGCGTGTTCCTATGCGGAACTCAAGTTGTTGGCGATGAGAGCCGTCTTGGTCGGGTCCGTTGGGTGGACCTGGACTTTCTTTGTGTGCACCGACGAGTCGAAGGACAGGTCGGGTGAACTTGGCCTGCTCAGGGGAGGCATGCTATTGTCTGTCGACTCCTTTAGTCTTGCGAGTTCCTCCTGCATGCCGAAGGACTGGGAGATTCTATTGAATTCCCTGTCATAGCTATCGGACCTTTCAAAGTTGCCGTTGATTGTAATTACACCATTGGGACCCGGCATCTTCATCTGCAGGTAGGCGTAGTGTGGTACTGCCATGAACCTCGCGAACGTGACACGTCCGAGGATGCAGTGATATTGTGAAGGCCAGTCGACGACCTCAAAGTCGATGTGCTCTCGCCAAAAGTTTTGCAGCGTGCCAAAGATGATGTCGAGGTTGATTTTTCCCAGGAGATATATGCCTTTCCCTGGGATGATGCAGTGGAATGTCGTGTCTCAAACTTCTAGACACGACAGAGGGATCCTCATCGCACGCAAGGTACTCGCGAACATGAGATTAATGCCGCTGCCGCCGTCCATGAAGATGCAACTCATGTCGAAGCCTCCAATCTGCGCCTCGAGTACGAGGGGACAGTGGCCTGGACAAGGAACTTGGCGCGGGTGGTCACGCCTGTCGAAGGTGATGCAGGAGTCGCTTCCACTTAGGTACTTAGTGGTGGAAGGTGGAGATTTTATCGCCAAGTTGACTTGGCGAGTGATGGCCTTCTCCACTCGATTTGAGGGACGCCCCTTTTGGATCATCCCCATGTTGCCCACTGGTCGTGGGTATGGTTCGCTGCCATGATGCTAGACCGACGTGGCCACAGGTGGTGGTAGTTTGGGCGGCGGTGGAGGAGCTCCATGTGCCACAGCACCTGGGGCGGCTCCGTAGCCCCTGCTGACCGCCTTGTGGTTCATCCGAGCCAGTCCCTCGTGGAGTTTGAGAAACTCGCGGCAGTCCTTGAGAAGGTGGCTGGATTTTTTCTTGTCGTCATGCTTGTCGATGTAGAAGTGCACGTTGCATGGCCCGGACAGTTTTTCCTCGATGGTTGTTGTGGGTGCCTCTTCGCGAGTGCGGTTCTGCCACACCTGCGTGGTTTTCCTAGAGTCGCGGTATCCGCCGCTGCAATAGCCGTTGTTGCAGTTGTCGTCGCGTTTCTCGGCATAGCCGGCTGTGACCATGTTGACATCGTCGCGGTCATCGTAGATACGCATTTGCCGCTTGCTTCGACGGTCGCGTCCGCGCTCGAGGTCGTCGTCATCGTTGGAGTAGGTGCGGTTTTTCACTGAATCCTCTCCGTCGGCCCACTGATTCGCAATTTCCATCAGGTGGTCGATTGTTTTGGGCTTCGAGTGGCCCATCTCCTCCCTGAGATCTATGCGGCGAACACCACCATTGAACGTGTTGATTGCACGGTCTTCCAAGATGTTTTCCGTGGAATTCTTGATGATGGAACACCTCTGGATGTACGAGCGTGGCGATTCTCCCAACCTTTGCTGGCAGCCCCTCAGCTCTTCGATTGATGCGGGCCTTTTATAAGTGCCCTTGAAGTTGCACAAAGCTGTAGACCAGCTCTTCCTAGCTGCGAATGGATCCGCGCGGGAGATTGTTGAGCCGTGCGCGGGCGGTGCCCTGCAGCTGTAGCTGCAGGCATTGCATGGCCGTGCTTGGACTCCCGCCATGTAGCCTGACGGAGGAGATGTGGTCCTCCAACCAGATTTTCGGGTCCTGTAGACCGTCGAATTTTGGGTTCTCTGTCGGTAGCTTGAATCCTTTAGGCATTCGCTTCTTCCTGATGGCCCTGCTGAAGCATCTGGCGCCACAAAGTTCAGTCTCGTCCTCTTCTGAGTCAGTCGAACAAGCACGTATTACCCTTGATTTGTCGATTTTGCGCTGCGTGAGGTCGTCGCACGCATCGTAGTCGCGACCGTGCCGCCGTGAGTGGCGATGCCAAGACAGATCGTGACTGTCATTGCAAGACGAGGGCGAGGAATAGCATTTTGCTAGAGCCTTGCCTTTCTTTGGCTCTGGCATTGGCTCCTTGTTGAGGGCAGCCTCGATTAGCCCCAGGCCCACGATCATAGATCGGTGCATGGCAGCTCGCGGATCTCCAGCTGACGGCTGGTTGTTGAGGAGGTATATGGTGACCGCCGTCACCGCGGCTTGCGGTGTCTTTGGGACCACGTTGCCCCGCGCGTCGACTGTCATAGAGCTGAAGTCGAGGACTTTTGCAGCTTCTATGCGTTCTTGCTCGGTGAGATGGGCCATCCGAGATCACCTCTTGTTGGCCACGTACTTGTTGCCTTTGGAGGAGGATCCTTCGTGGGAGGAGAGCCCAGCTCGTCGAAGACTCGACTCATCTGCCGCCTTTTTACGTGCCTCGAGTTGCGCGATTGCATGTAGCTGGCATCTGTATTCCTCCTTTAGTAGCCAATGGTATCCCATCAGCATGTCCTGTGGCGTGCCGGGGGGCAGAGGATTGCCTCGTAGAGCTTCTCGGCAACGGGCCCACTCGTTGTCGTTGAGCCTGATTATGACGCGCTTTCCAGTGTTTTCATTCACCATGGTTGGCGGTCCTTTTGCCGCTCCATTATTGATGGGCGCACTGTTGCCACCATTGGTGGGGCCGCTGTTAGGTATGCCGCCATTGGGTGGACCACCGTTGGGTATGCCACCGTCTGGTGGCCCGGTGCCAGATCTGTTACCAGTATTGTCGCGATTGGTGGCGGTGTCGCCTGCGTTGATGACCGCGCACATGAAGTGGTTAGGGAAGCTGTTGCTCCCGCAAGTTTCAGATCCAGAGCCGTAGGCTCCATCTTCAGTGGCTAGGTCACCCAGATCGGATCTGCGACTGCTGTCGCTGTCCATGCTCCCAGCTGTTGCCGAGGTGTTGAGCTCGCTGAGGGTGCCGATTGGTGGCGGGAACCACAATGTTGGAGCAATCGCGGGTGCCGTTGGCTGGTCAGACATGCAAAGCGTGCCCATCTGACCAACCTAGAAGCAGAAGCTCCCAATCGCCAGGCTGATTCCATCGCCCACGTACTCGAAAGCCAGGCGAGTGGCTGGCGTGTGGACGGTGAAGTCGAACACACCGAAGAGTTGGCGAATCTCCGCTCTTATGGAGTTGTAGATCGCGGTTGATGGGGCCGAAGAAGCCGCGACATCAGCACTCCCAATTCCCACAAACGGCACCAATTGATGAGGGTTTAACTCGTCAATGCCGATTGTTATGGGCTTGGGTTTTGGAGAAGGAGGGAGCGCTAGAGGCATCAGTCGGCTATCAAACAAGCACACAGGGATGCAAGTTTTACCCAGGTCCAGGCCTCGTAGAGGTCCCTACTCCTGATTGTCTGCTCTTGGAATTAATGAAGGAATCGAAGATTACAGGGGCGCGCAGATGCAATCTGGCAAGAGTTATGGAAACTAGGGTTGCGTGTGTCCTCCTCGCCGCCCCCTCCTAGCCTTTATATAGATAAGCTAGGTCTCAGGTAGCAGGTCGAGTCGGTTACAGATTAGGGTTTTCCCTTTAAACTTTCTATCTTAAGCTTCTTCTTGTCTCGCAAGCAATCGAGAGTCCATGGGCCACTCGAATTCTCCATTTGGGCCTTGGCAACGCTGTGGGCTTCCGCCCTATCTGGACCGTATACACCGAACTCGAGTACCTGTAGGGTATACCCATGTCACTATGATTGGATCAAAAGCAATGAAATTCAACTTTATAAGATTGGCATAAAAAGAAATTGTGAAATGCAAAGCGTTTTGAAACGTCAAAATGCAAAGCATCACAATGTGATATTAGATATCCAAGTGGGTGAATAGATGGCGCCAAAATAAATCGTTGTAGTGTAGATGTAGAGACCATTAGTTAGAAATAGTTAGCACTCAATTAGAATATATAGTGAACCATTTGAATTCGTGAAAGCGGCTCCATATCTAGTATGGATCGTCGTAAAAGTTTTGGGGTTATTCGATATAACCAAAACAATAACGAATAAGTCCTTGTAGAGTACTCATTAGAAACTTTGAATACGAAATCCATAGCTGAAACCAAAAGAGAAGCAAAACTTGTATTGCTTGGACTTTGGTACACTTTCGAGAAAGTTCGCATTCAGTGATATTTCTCGATTATGGAGCAAATGGAAGATAGTGTGAAACATGATGAGGATTCAAATCCCTGCATCAGAGTGTTAAGAAGGAAAGAATCAATGATAATGATCATTGTGTTTTTCCCACTGGTGTTTTCACTACATGAAGTAGGATTCAAAATGTAATCCATATCTTGTATGGAGACATTTGTGAATCATTTGTCATGATTACCGAAATATGACATACCTACGAACTACCAAGGAAATAATGGTAAACTAGAATTATAAGAAATCCTAAAAGCAAAATTCCCTTGAGATTAGAAAGCAATTCATTGCTGAATCTCACAAGTAAAAGGGGTTACTTGATTTTCCCAAATGACTGCAAATCCATAGTGGAAAAGGGGGTGAATGAAAAAAGCACAATTTGTCAAGTATTGGACGAATTCAAATGAATTTGATTCAAATGTGCTAAATTTCTAGTGGATTTAAAACTAGTAAAAGTACTAGTATCTCATAGTAATACTCCAAGTTTGATATTTGATCAAAGGATTTTGAAGTTCTTCAAAATAGTGAGTGGATATGCAATTTGCATGAAATTAAGTGGGAGCTATAAAAGTCTTCCTAAAACAATATGTGTATGACATATTTTTGAGTGGGAGCAGTATAAGTCTAAAATTCAAATATGTAGGAACATAGTTTGAGTAAGAGTAGTGACTCATACCCAAATATGTTGGGAACATATTTTGAGTGGGAGCTTATAGGAGTGATTCTTAAGTGTGTTAAGAATAAAAGCGCAAGTACCAATAAATAATGATTTATAAGGTGTAGAAGTTGATAATAAGTGTATTATGATATTATGTAGTATTCCTTAAGGGATTCTGAAAAGGGTTTCAGAATAGAAGTTAATTAAGGAACTGGTCCTTAATAACTCAAGTTAGGAATAACATTAAGTTTAACATCAATGGTTGAAAGAAAGAAAAGGATGATCATCATCCACTATGTTGAGACATAGGTTCTATCTTAGAAAACCATGATAATAACTTAACATAATATATGATCCAATAAGGAACGTTTGAAAAGTGATTAAGTTTGAATCACAGAACATTGAGCTAAGTTTGTCCGTAGTGTCTAATAGAGAACTATAGACATGTTTTCCAAAATCCATAAAGGATGACATATCTTAAAGCATAAAGGGTTATGTTATAAGGAAATATGTTGGAAACGCCTGTAAATACCGATTAAAGTCAAGTAGGAAGCGAGGTGAACAAAAACATCGAAAGTTGCACAAGGTGCACTCGTGTTTCTATGAATACATTTATAATAATAGATAAGGGTACCATCTAAAGTGTTGTATAATGTTATGGCGGGGCTAGTTCGCTTTTAACATAGAATGATGTGTCCCAGGGCACAATGCCCATGAAAAAGCCCTCGAGGTTGATCTAAAGTCACTGTAGGCTCCTAGAATCAGGCCTCGTTCTGCTGCCTTAGCGACGATGCATACACACAGATGTTATCATGTGATGATAAAGTATTACTGTCAATCAAGGTGACATTAGTAAGTTGCAAAGGATTTGGGACTATAAAGTATAGACCCAAGACTCAACCTCTTCCATGAGCAAGCATGTTCAGGGTACCGAATATATGGTGGCAACGATTAAGAACAAATGCAGCTAGTTTATTTTTACTCTAGTGCAAGTGGGAGATTGTTGGAAATATGCCCTAGATACAAATAGTGATAAGGATTATTATCATATTTCATAAAGTTTATGATTAAGTTTTATATCATGCTATAACTGTATTGAGAGGAAACATCAATACACGTGTGATATATAAACAACCAGGGGTTCCCTGTGAAACTCTAGTCACTGGTTCATTGGTCAACAGATGATCAAGTTTCCTGATCATGTGGCATTTATGCCAGTTGGAAATGGAGTCAACTCATTCTAAGAATAAGATGATGAACCAATACCCAACCTAAACATCATGACCTGATCATGTCATGAAGTTCAAGTTATGATGATTACAAATGGATTCTCGTAGACTATTCCTTAGACCGTGAGGCTATATCAATCACTATCTCCCAAGAGTGCTTATATAGCATCAAGCGCCACTTGGTAATACATTGGTTATAAAGGTGTGTTCAGGTACTCGGAGGAAACCGCAGAGGCAATATATGTCAAGAGCGGGATTTGTCCGTCCACATGACAGAAAAATACTCAAGGTCCCACTCGGAGAAGTTATATCCAATAGCTACACAGCGTGTGATTTGATCACAGGGATATCACTTGTCGGAACGAGTCAAGTAGCATTGTTCGGTAACAAGATTGAATACGACATGGTGATGTCATTGATCAGATCTTGGGCAATGCAAGTATCGAGAGACAAAGGGAATAAGACACGACCGTCCCGGTTCAAACGACGAAAGATCTTCGTGGAACGCATAGGGGCCACATGGCCATCCAGGTCCCTCTGTTGATCATTGGTCCAGGAGTGTCCTGACCATGTCAGGAGTGTTCCTGAACCGTAGGGTATCACGCTTAAGGGTTTGATGATGCTTAGAGAGTGTTTATAGGATCGGAAGAATCGCTGAAGAATAGTAGAGAGAAAACCGGAAGGGTTTCGGTAAGTCCGGAGGATGTCCGGAGTGGAGGTGGAAGGCGTTCCGTAACCATGGAGATTGAATAATATGTGAATGAATGTTAAATATTGATTTAATCATTTATTCATAATTATTTAATAAAGAGAAAATCAATTAAAAGGTCAAAAGCCTTAATGGACTAATTCCAAAGGGAAGAGGGCCCATTAGGGAAAGGTGAGAGGGAGAAGGGCTAGAGGGGGTGGCCGGCGCCCTAGTGGGCCAGCCCCCCCCCCACACGGGGCCCATGGGGGTGGCCGGTGGCGCCACCCCTCCCCCTCTCCTCTCCTTTAGTCCCACCCCGGGACTTTGAGGGAGGTAGTACCTCCCCTCCCCTTATATAAAGTGGGGTATTTGGCCAGATAAAGACACACAATATTCAATAAAGGTCTTCTCACTTTTGGAAAGACCTCCAATTGATATTCTCTCTCTCTCTCTCTCTCTCTCTCTCTCTCTCTCTCTCTCTCTCTCTCTCTCTCTCTCTCTCTCTCGTGACCGTGGTCCCAAGTTCGGACTGCGCGAACGAGAGACATCTTCACCACGGAGCGCCGTCACGCTACGGGATTCGGATCCAGGAGCTCTACTCCCGCAACTGCTGCTGGATTGGGGAAGCGGGAGTCATTGTCAGGCACCGGACGTGTGTAACTCCCCGCGAGGTGTCACACTTGAGGCACTCAAGTCGTTGGAGCTGCAGGAGCGCAAATACTTCATCACGACCTTGAGGTCGGCTTCGGCTCGTCTATATCAAGCACACTCTCCTGAGCGTTGACAACGCTTTTCGGTCTTTAAGGGTAAGTTCACGAAAAGCCCATCCCGTTACTGTATTACTAATAGATAGGTCCTGGCAGCATCAGGGGTTCAGGGGCGTAGGGTAAAATTTTATTTTTTTCATACGCGAAACCCCTACACTAAGAAGGATCCATACTTAGTTTTCATTTTTATATTTCAAACTTGTTTAAATATTGATCAATGTTAGGTTTGACCAATATTCAAATGAGCATAACAAATTCAAAAAAAAATAAAAAAACATGCGCACATAGTCTTCTTATGTCCTATACTAACGACCCAAGTTGATAAATAAGGTCTAAATACATTTAAACGAAAAAATCATGTATCTAATGAGATATCTCAAACTATGTCATGTGAAGTTAAGGGTGAAAAGAAGTGGTTTAGGGTTTGGAACACGAAAAGTTTCAAAAAAGCTTTGAAATGCTTCATTTTGGAGTGACTAAGAAGGATCAAGGCTTAGATTTTTATCATGTTTCAAACTTGTTTAAATGTTGGTCAAAGTTAGGTTTGACCAATATTCAAATAAGCATAACAAATTCAAAAAAATAAAAAAAAATAAAAAACCTACGCACACAGTCTTCCTATGTCCTATACTAACGATTCAAGTTGATAAACAAGGTCTATATACATTCAAACGAAAAAATCATGTATCTAATGTGATATCTCAGACTCTATCATATGAAGTCAAGGGTGAAGAGAAGTGGTTTAGGGTTTGGATCATGAAAAGTTTTTAAAAGCTTCATTTTGGAGTAACCAAGAAGGATCCAGACTTAGTTTTTCATTTTCATGTTTCAAACTTGTTTAAATGTTGGTCAAGTTAGGTTTCACCAATATTCAAATGAGCATAACAAATTCAAAAATCTACGCACATAGTCTTCTTATGTCCTATACTAACGATGCAAGTTGATAAACAAGGTCTACATACATTCAACCGAAAAAAAATCATGTATCTAATGTGATATCTCAAACTATGTTGTATAAAGTCAAGGGTGAAGAGATGTGGTTTAGGGTTTGGAACATGAAAAGTTTCAAAAATCTTTGAAAAACTTCATTTTGGAGTGGCTAAGAAGGATATAGGCTTAGTTTTTCATTTTCATGTTTAAAACTTGTTTAAATGTTGGTCAAAGTTAGGTTTGACCAATATTCAAATGAGCATAACAAATTCAAAAAAATAAAAAAAATAAAAAACGTATGCACACAGTCTTCTTATGTCCTATACTTGTCGTGGTATTGTTGACGATTACGCCATGGAGGGGTCCTCACAAAGCGTGTTAGAGAGGTGGGGAAGGCGGTGAGTTGACGGGTACGAGGTAACACAGCTTACTCAGGTTCTAGTCCTGCGACGGTGGCGGAACTCTACTCCTGCTATAATCACTATAATGGCAATACACCGAGTTATAGGGATTGGTTCGCTATGCAGGTGTTGCTCTAAGCACTATGGCTCCCATATGTCCGGCTGATAAAGGCACGAGAAAACACAAATCGCTGGTTGCTAGAGGCTCTTGTCAAGCCTCGTAATTGCCTTACTTTATTTCTTTGGTGATTTTTGTTGATACAAGGTGCAGCCCTATGGGGGCTTCTATACACGTCCACGCAGGGACTAGAAGATTAGACTAGGACTAGAACTACTAGTTCTACCAGTACTCAAACTTGCACCTAATCCTACTCATATATGTACTGTAACAAGGTTACTTTCTACAACGTTTTCTAGACTGGGGTACGGTCCTATGTGTGTGCGAGATCAAGAAAGGATGACCTATCTGAACTACATATACAACTACAACAATGTATGAGTCTCTGAATGGGCTTAGGATGAGAAGAGCTCTTCAATCTCAAGCACTCTAGCCTTAGGGTTACCATTGAGAGGACATTCACTGCTTTGAAGAACAGGTTCAAGATCCTTGATCAGAAGCCATTCCACACCTTCCCTACCCAGGTAAAACTAGTGCTTGCATGTTGCATACTCCACAACTGGATCCTGGGGTATGACCTTGATTCGTATGTGTCGAATGAGGAGAGTGTGATTCCTGACAAGAATGACATTGGCCATGGTGTGAAAGCATTTGACAATGAAGCTTGGAAGGAGAAGAGGATGGAATGGGCAACGGCAATGTGGAATGACAGAGGCCCTATCACCATCTGAGAAGAAGAAGAAGAAGGTGAAGAAGAAGAAGAAGGAGAAGAAGATGATGATGAAGAGAAGAAGGTTGCAGTACCCCCTCCCCTGGTTCCAGAACAATAATCATGATCGACTATGCTTGTGAGCTGACATTCGTATTAGCTAGGGTTGTGTGATGATGAACTGCATATTCGTAGTAGCTAGGTGTGTCCGTCGATGAACTTCCGACTCAGATTATGATTTCTACTTTCAGTTGTGTGATAGAAGGGTAAGATCACTCATTGGAGAGAAGAGGTGACCATATTTGAGGTCTGTGGCCAGTCAAACACACACATTTGCTTCACATTTGTACTCGGGGCTTGCAACTAGCTATCAAACAGGCTGCACAAAATGCCCCATAGATGAACTGTAGGCTAACAAACGGTGTGCAATTTATAGCTTAAGTCTTGTATTAGGCTGGTAGTGTCAGCTACAACACTACCGGGCTGGGTCAAAAAATAGATGTAGGCTACCAAACGGGCCCAAGATAGATCCCCCACTAGCTGACAGAGCTAAAGCAAATGTTGATGCCTTGATGGAGCTGTTTGAATAAACAGTTTTGTTGGCTCGGCACCTGTAGTAATTAGAAATAGTATGGGTCAGTATTTGGGGTCGTCAGCTATGGTTTTCGCCGGAGCGTGTGATCCTCCCACACTGGAAGCTCTCGCCTACCGAGAGGCTCTGTCTTCATCTTCCCTTCAGCTGAGGAGACTTGCTGTGGCGAGTGATTGCAAGCAGGTACTGTAGTTGCCAACATTGTTAAAGGTACGGGAGGAATGCATGCATCCATCATTCGCAGGATAGCTCTGAATAAGGCAGACTTTGAAGATGTAACATTGGTTTTCGAAGGGAGGAAGTCAAATACCGAAAACCTTTATCTTGCTCGTTATGCTCTTTCTCCAGGACCGGGGCGCCATGTGTGGCTGCTAGAACCCCATGATCCTAATTAATCCCTGTACTTCTGGGTTTTGATCAATAAAGCTACATAGCAAGTTATCCTCAAAATAAGAAAGCTGTGTATACAGACTAGCTCTGGATGAAAGATTAGCAATCAATACAAATTCGAGTCACGGTTCTAATGGTGATCGAACCCTCTGGAACACGATCTGTAAGACAAAGGTACCACCAAAAATCAGAGTTTTTGTTTGGAGATTGGCTACCAACTCTCTTGCTGTCCAGGAAAATAGGAGCAGATGATTACTAAATATAATCCCAACGTGTATGATATGTGGCATGGAAAATGAAGATGGGTACCATGCAGTAATGAAGTGTACTACAGCCAAAGCAATCAGACAGGAATCGAGGAAAATTTGGAATCTACCATTGGAGAAGGATTTGAGATATACTGGGAAGGATTGGGTCCTTATTTTACTAAACAAGCTTGACGAGGAATCAAAGTCAAAAATAATGTTTATCTGGTGGAGGACCTGGCATCACCGAAATAACATATTGTTTAATAAAGGAGATGCAAGCATCACTCACTCGGTAAGATTTATTAATAACTACTGGGAATCCTTGCAGGTGATCTCTGATGGGGTGGTGGAAATAGACAAAAAAAAGGTAAAACACCTATCTGCAAGCAGCCTGAAATTGGTGAGGGCAATGATGCACAAACAGCTGAACTTACATGGATAAGACCGGATAATGGATGGATTAAAATTAACTTTGATGCTTCGTTTCTGAAAGACAATTCAAAAAGGGCATGGGGTGCAATTGCTAGAGACAAAAACTGCTCTGGTATCTTCTCAGCCTAGGATAGCATCCCGTTTTGCGAATCTGCGGAAATGGGTGAAGCTATAGCATGTTTAGAAAGCCTTAAACTTGCTATTAAGTTCGCTACAGGGAACTTGATGTTCGAAACTGACTGCCTTTCTCTTCTGAAGATTTTTGATCCAGGCTCAGTGGACAGATCTCCGGTGTGTCTTATTGCAAAGGAATTCCAGATGTTGAAGCCTGAAGGAAGATTAGTTAGTTTAGTTTATGCAAATAGAAAGGTTAATGGGGTTGCCCATAACCTGGCCCAACTTGGGCGGAGTGAGTTGTATGGAGGTGTAATGCAAGCTCTTGTTCCAGCTTGCGTGGCTGAACTGGTTTTGCAAGATTGTAAGAACAGTTTGCCTATAATATACAACTCATTTTCAAAACAAAAAAGAAGCTGTGTATGATGTGTGTTGGGTGGTGTGGTGCTTTCGCGAGACGTCTTCCCTTCCGTGCTGCCTTCGGAGCCTCTGTCGGAGTTCTCCTGTCCCTCTGGGCGTTGGTCATGCTAGATCTGGCTTGCTCAGTTGAGGGTGCGAGGTTGACACAACGGGGCAGTGTGCTCTTCGATCGATGACAACACTAGGAAGCTTTGTACTTCCTCCGGTCCATATTATTATTCTCAACTTTATTTAAATTTGTACTTATCTAGTTAAATACTACTCCTTTCATTCAAAAATATACGACGTTTTAGCTTTCTGAATTAAATGTATCTAGATATATTTTAGTGTATAGGTTAGTAGAGGTTTAAATTGAACCTATACATAAAAAAACGTCTAGATACATCAATTTCATCACAAAGTTAAAATGGCTTATATTTGTGACCGGAGGAGTATAAGTTAAAACCATTAATATGGACGGGAAGAAGTATCTAGTTTTCATCCTGCCTTTCCAGATTAATCGGTCAACTCTTTGTTCTATAATGAAATGCAGGAACTACCCGTCCCTATCGAGGTTTCCTGCAAAGAGAACTGCTTGCAGCGACCAAACAAGCCAAAGCCTATCTCCTCGAGATCTACTATTCTGAGCCACAGACGTGGGCATGACTCGGGACGCGGTGGCATGTCGCATGTATTTAAACCTGTTACGCACCTAGCGTATAGACTAGTCGACAAGATCAGTTACCAAAAAAAAAATTCTCATCTGAACGCCACGGCAAGGCATCCTTGGCAAAGCAAAGCACCGAAATCGACCACAAACATTATTGACAACCCTTGCTACCAGCAGCTGGATGGCGATCCCAAGCTGCGTCCACAAACGGTGCACTGCATGAGGTTTAGCAGGAGACATTGCGGGGCTGTACGTGAAGAGGAAAGGAAAAGAAGACAAATCAAAGATTTCTGAAAGAAAAAAAATTGAGACGAGTCAAACAAGAAATTTGTACGTACTCAGCAGGTTCGGGGTGCGTGCATATCCTCTCGAGTCTAGACTATGGACCATCCACCTGCTTGCTTCTGGATCCAGCTGATGACTGGGACCGAACTGCGAAGGAAAAGCCGAAAACGTTACTGCTCTTGAGGAGAAGAAGAAGCAGTGCTGCACTCTCAGATCTCTTTCGTACACAACACACTACACAGGTATTTTGTGATAAGAAATGCATTTTTGGGTTGCCAAATGCAGTTGATATCACGTGTTGCTTAGTCAGCTTTATGATATCTATCGGCCACGGCTTTTCTCACGCCTATTTTGAGCATCTCTAACGGTGGCTTCATTTTAGACAGCAGATTTAAAAAATAAAGCAGCTGTTTTCGTGATTTGGGGCAGCAAAATGGCTGCCACTTTACTAGCTGTCACATTTTATAGCACGACTGCTCCCGTGGCTGCCTCAAAATGGCGCACGCCTACCGCGCCACCGACTCTACTTTTCAACAATATTTTCGTATATATGAACAAAAACTTGAACTCAAATGACAGTAAATAAATAAAATTAAAATAATAGTTAACTATTACTACATGCCAATACAAATATATCATCAAATGCTTCATCAAGTAGCACACAAATCATCAAACAACAACAACAAACATACAAATAAAAGAAGGGCAAACAAATGTTCAAATATCTTGGGTTCATCAAGTTGTCTTCGCGACCATTTGTCAACACCCGGATTTTTAATCTCAGATGCCCGTTATGCCATACCTCGCAATCTCAGAATTACCATTTTTGCGAGACATAACGGATTGGATATCACAGTACATCATCCATTACAAACCATACATAAGGTCTTACATAAATAAGGATCTCATGATCCAGTCTTTAATACAACAAGCAGTGGAAATAAAAGATAAGCGTAGCGGTAGGGTCCATCTTCAGGGGCACAGGCAATGCTGACGAAGGCAGATAGTCCTAGTTATCATAGCCGTCCTGATGACCATCCTCTTGATAGTCTCCTTCATAGTCTGGCCATGAGAATAGCCAGGGACAAAAGCCATGAGTACTCTTTAAGTACTCGCAAACTACTATTAACAGGTACTATAGTTCTAAGTTAAAGTGCTAAATCTAAATTTAACTCTAAAGTTAAGTTTGAAATCTAAGCTGAGTTCAGAAGCAAAGAAAGATAAAATAAAGTTCTAGAATCACTTAAGCTAAGAAGCTATTATCATAAACACAACCCTGTTGTGGTCAAGTCAAGATTCATCATTACTTCAAAGTATTTAGAAAACATCTGACAACGAAACAGTATGGCCATTCCAACTGTCCATAACCGCGGACGCGGCTATTCGAATAGTTTGACACTCTGCAGAGGTGGTACACTTTCACCACAAGATTCGATACATCTGTCAGGGATAACCCTGAATCATCATACTTAGTATACAAATAATCAAACATAACCTTTCCTTTACACACCCTAGTACAAGCACCTCTCCTATGAGCATGGCCTCCCAACCATGACCATCAGTCATCTTGGGCACTGCATAGGTGGACATCATGAGAGGTAGCCTCAGCTCAAACCTCTCCCATGAGGGAACTAATACTAATGCATATAAATTTCCAGCTAAGCCTTACCCAATTCAGGTAGTGTGGTTGTACGGTAAATTTGGAATGGTATCGCATCCGAATCCAACCATCAGTTTTATAAAAGGGTTAAGGCTCATGCCTCATCATTTTCATCATCATAAACCAGTTGTGTTTCTCAACACATGTCAAAACATCTCAATAGAATGACTCATCATTACAAGGTTTTCACAATTCATTTTCACCACGTGTTCCCATCTGAAGTGACTCAAGTTTTTGATCTACTCTAACTACTAAGTTAAGAGTGTTCACTAAGGTGGAAGGATGGGATCAATCTCATGCCATAGAATGACATCTAAAGGTTTCTATGTAGGTCAAGTTTTATACTTTTATGCTACCTTCAAAACAAGTAAAGAACTTTGTGTAAACTAATGGAGATAAAACTTGTCAATAAGACTTGATGTACTAATAGTTAAAGGGGTGTGATCAAAGCATGCTTAAGGCATCTTTGCTAAACCATCTAGTTTGTTTCTAGTTTGCTAAGCACTAAACTTGCAAGGGTTAAACTTGGTTATTGCTAGCTTGCTAAGGGTAGCTTGCACTATTAATGGTGGCTTGCCTTGGTTGGTGCAGTGGTTGAAGTTTTCTTCGTCTTCTTCTTCTTCTTGGTAGAACTCCTCCTCCTCGAAAGCTTGGTCGGTACTAGCGTCTATAAATACATAGGGAGTGCACAATCACCAAACAATACTTCACTAGGCTAAGTAGCATTCTAAGACACACAATTGATGATCTATTATCATCACAAGCATCACAAGTTTAATTCAATAGTTTCAACCTTTTTAATTTAGAAAAGTAATTTCTACTCATTGAAATATTAACTAAAATTTAATATTCACCACCAAAATATGGGATCATGTTGACACATGTCATCACCACATATTCTAACATGTGGGAATGAGATTTAAAGGTTGGACCAATATTACTTTGGTTTAAGTTCATTATTTAATGATTTAAAGTGACTAGAAATGCCTATATAGCATTATTTTGGTACTAGTCCAAAGTCACAACATGTAAACCTTAATATTATTACATATTTATATAGATATGATGAAATGTGATTTTTGAGAGTTGGAATCAACTCAAAATCTAACTTGGTTGATTTTATAAAAATGTTGCAAGTTGCAAATGCTTCTGTTTTGTTATTTTTATTAGGAGAAATCTATAACTCTAATTGAATTAAATCCAACGGGCTTGGATATATCATCTTAATACCTTTCAGACAAAATTGGTTTCATGCAATTTGGATTTATAAAACTCCCTGAATTGATTTTCAAACTAGGGGACAGAAACTAGATTTAACTAAAAAGAAAATCCAGATTTGAATAGGTGGGCTAGCGCGGGAAAAGAAATGGGCCGGCCCAGTGGCGCTCCGCGGCGCGGGGCTCAGCTGACAGGGGGGTTCCACTTGTCAGCGGCACTTAAAACGCGAAACGGTACGCGCGCTGTGGGTCGTAGGATTAGAAAGGAAATCTACGGCTGAGGGCCGTCATCGACGACGAACAGGTCGCCGGCGAGCTCGAACCCTAGCGGCTCGGTAGGGGTCTGCTGGGACGTACCAGGGATCCAGCGGGGTCGGCGAGGCGGGCAAACGAACTGGAAGACGACGACGAGGCGAGGCGCGGTTGCGGCGGAGCTTGGGGTGGTCGCAATCAGCGGCGCCCTTCTCCTCCAGAGGCGGCTGCTCCGGCTCCAATTCCGACGAGCTGCTGCTCCCTTTGCTCCGGCTAGAGGTGGGTGAGGTTCAGAGAGGTGAGGGGAGTGGAGTGGTGTGGAGAGAAGAGGCTAGGGAGGGCTCCTTTTATAGGCCCGATGGTGAGACCGAGCGGGATGGGCAGTCGACGATGGCGACATGGCTACGGCGGGGTAGAGGCATGGCTGCGGGTGGCGATCGATGTGTGGTTCCCTGGCGGTGCTCTAGAACTTGAATGCGAGCGTAGGGGCGGTGGCACGCGGTCTGGGCGAGGTGGCGCTCTGAGAGGCAGAGGCGGCGGTGTCCACGACGAGCGGTGGCTGTGAGGCGTTGGGCGGCCAGCGGGGGTGTCTGGGGTGTTCTCCAGGTCGAGGCGGAGCAGCGGGCGCGGGCTGCTGCCAAGGGGCGGTCTGTGCGAGCGGGGACCAAGCACGCTATGGGGGCGGCACTGGCATGATGTGGTGGCGCTGGGCGCGGTTTGTGCTCGGTGGTCCACTGCTGCTCTTGGCTCGGGCAAGGGACAGAGGGTGGCGGTGAGATCCTGGCTACCTCCTAGACATGGCGAGGGAAGAGGGAATGGTCTGCTGCAGCGGGGCAAGGGTTGGCCGGCGAGGCATGGCTCGGCATGGCATGGCATGGTGACTAGGGACAAGGGAGAGGGGTGTTAGGGGTTTGGTTAGATCAAGAGGGGACAGAGGAGATAAATGAAGATCATTTGGGGGCAAAACCCTGTAGTCAACAGTGAGCTAGGATTAGAGTAGAGATTATGCATGCCAAGTGTTTGATTAAATGGCCGCATGAAAGAAAGTTTTGAATTTTGGTTTCAAAATTTTTGAGTGATCTCCACTAGTGATAGGTAGTCTCTGGTTGCAAGGGTTTTGAAAGTGGAGCTCAAAGAGATGGTTTTTGAAATAGGGGTGATCTATGCATATGCATTAGATTCAATTTTAAACTGTCATTTAAAATAGTTAACAGAATGTTTTTAGCAGATCAAACGGTGGGCCTTGGTACCTCATTATGTGTACTAGCAAAGGGTGCAAAGATCAAGAATTGTTTCTGTTAAGTTTTGAGTACTAGGAATAGCCAAAGTAGTGTAGTGGATTAAAATGGCCAAAATGACCATTCCTCCTTTTTAATTCTTTTTGATTTGATTTTCTTTAGGAAAAGTTTGGAAATGATGTAGATGATGTTTAAATCACCTAAGAAACATTTTACAAGCATTGAATCACACAATTATGGCAATTCAAAACAACTCATATTTTAAATGCACACATATATGAATGCTTTTATTTTAAATTTGGAAAAGTTTTTGTTAACCCTATTTTTGGATGATTTGATCTTGATAAGCTTGGATTAAAGTTTTGGGATGTTACACCATTCCACTTCCACCACTCCTCGATGAGGTCCTTTTGAAGCTCCGCATGCATATCCTAGTCTCTAACATCATGGTAAGCCTCTAGGAAATGAGCAATTCAGAATAAAGAAGGGCAAACAAATGTTCAAATATCTTGGGTGCGGCGTGTCGGTGGATGCTGCGAGGCAGCTGAACGGTCACGGGAGGGTGACTGCTCGTTGGTGAACGGGAATTTGGACGTAGTGGCGCCGAAGTGGCTGAATCGACGGAGATGCGACCGTCGGGCGGACGGAGCCCACGACGACGGAGGTCCCAAATCAGGTCGACGCCCACACCATGCTGTTGCGGGGACGACTGGGCTGGGCTAGGCGGGGCTGGGCGGCGCCGCAGGGCGGTGTATTGATGGCTGGCGGCGGCGGGAGCGGTAGGCGGTAGCAGCGGGAGGGGAAACTGAAGTTTCTGGGCAGCAGCTGTGGCAAATATGCCATGCTTTGGGGCATTGTCACAACAAATTTGGGGCACCAAATCTAGACGGGGTAGTTTTTTTTTGCGAATCTAGACGGGGTAGTTGTTGAAGACTGCTTTTGCTCCAAAGTGTCCTATTCGGTAGTTATTACGTGATGTATCCAATTATGGGGCAAGGCGTTAGATATGCTCTTATAGCAATTTCTTTCTTTCAACGGAACTGAATCAGTTCTGGCCTTTTGGGGCAGTATACAAAATGACTGAAGCCTCATCTGAGACACATGAATCGGGAAACCGCGGGAAGGAGGAAGACATGCCTTTTGAATTCGTATTCGTACGAGGAGCGAAATCAGAGTGGAACTTTTAAAAGTGATCCGTTCAAATGTGACACATGAGAAACGAACAATAAATTTGCCACCATCTTCTTTTGAGCAAATTGGTCATCACCTTCTGTATTGGATGCAGAAGAAACTACATTGGAATTTTTTATTTATAGTTGTGAATGAATTATTCTATTCTTTAAGCGTGGTGAGCAGGACGCCACCTGAGGGCATGAGCCGGTCTGCTTCAGTATATAGTATCACGGGTGCAAATAAATAAATTATAAAAAATGCAAAAAATTATTTGAAAATGTCAAGAAATTCTGGAAAAAAAGTAGCATGTACATCCGGATATTTTGTGTTTGCACACACGTTTTTGGAAAAAAGAAACATTTCATATGACTTGTACAAAACCGACAAAAAAATGTTCAAGAATAATCACGTTGGAGAATCAGAATATGTTTTTTTTACACGTGACATAAATTTTTTTCCCGAAAACTTGTGTGCAAACATAGAATATTCAAATGCAAATGTGAATATTTTTTCTAATTTTTTTAATACTTTAAAATATGTTTTTAAACAATAGGTTTATCTGTAGCCGTAAGCCGAATTGAATTTCCACGTATTATTTCTCCTCCATCTCTCTCGCTTGTGCAGTTTGAACTTGGTACCGTAGACGAGTCAGCAACTCATCCCCTTCACAAGCTCCAGCCCCCACTTTCACATCCACTGATCCACACCACCAAACACCCAAAAGGACAAATCCCACCCGCCACCGCTAAACCCCGAGCCCACGTGGCGCCATCACCACCCTTTATTACCGCCCCATTTCTCCCACAACCCCGAGCCACTGCCACTACGAGCCCAAAACACACGCGGCCAAGGATCGAGCACACGACACCATGCCGCCCACCCCCGCCACCGCCGCCGCCGCCACGCCCGCCGTGATGCCGGAGCACGCGGCGCGACACTTTCCTCGAGTGGTCCGCGTCAACCCGCGCAGCGACCGCTTCCCCGTGCTATCCTTCCACCATGTCGAGCTCTGGTGCGCGGACGCTGCCTCCGCGGCCGGCCGCTTCTCCTTCGCGCTCGGCGCGCCGCCCGCTGCCCGGTCCGACCTCTCCACGGGGAACTCCGCGCACGCCTCCCTGCTGCTCCGCTCGGGCGCTCTCGCCTTCCTCTTCACCGCGCCCTACGCGCCGCCGCCGCAGGACGCCGCCGCGGCCGCAGCCACCGCCTCCATCCCCTCCTTCTCCGCCGACGCCGCGCGGACGTTCGCGGCCGCCCACGGCCTCGCGGTGCGCTCCGTCGGGGTCCGCGTCGCCGACGCCACCGAGGCCTTCCGCGTCAGCGTAGCCGGCGGCGCTCGCCCAGCCTTCGCCCCCGCCGACCTCGGCCGCGGCTTCGTTCTCGCCGAGGTCGAGCTCTACGGCGACGTCGTGCTCCGATTCGTCAGCTACCCGGACGACGCCACGGCCGCCGTGCCCTTCCTGCCGGGGTTCGAGCGCGTGAGCAGCCCCGGCGCCGTGGACTACGGGCTCACGCGGTTCGACCACGTCGTCGGCAACGTCCCGGAGATGGCCCCGGTCATCGCCTACATGAAAGGCTTCCTGGGGTTCCACGAGTTCGCCGAGTTCACCGCCGAGGACGTCGGCACGACCGAGAGCGGGCTCAACTCGGTGGTGCTCGCCAACAACTCCGAGGCCGTGCTGCTGCCGCTCAACGAGCCCGTGCAGGGCACCAAGCGACGGAGCCAGATACAGACGTACCTGGAGTACCATGGAGGGCCCGGCGTGCAGCACATCGCGCTCGCCAGCAACGACGTGCTCAGGACGCTCAGGGAGATGCGGGCGCGCACGCCCATGGGTGGCTTCGAGTTCATGGCGCCACCCCAGGCGAAATACTATGACGGCGTGCGGCGCATCGCAGGTGACGTGCTCTCCGAAGAGCAGATCAAGGAATGCCAGGAGCTGGGGGTGCTCGTCGACAGGGATGACCAAGGGGTGTTGCTCCAAATCTTCACCAAGCCAGTAGGGGACAGGTAAAAACACAACCTTTCCAGCCTTTGCAATTACTAAGTTCTAGACATTTCCAGCCTTTGCACTTACTAAGTTCTAGACATTCCTTCAACAAAAAAAGGTTCTGGACATTACATGATGCACGTATATGATGCAGAAAGGTATCAGGTCTTAGGTTCAGCATCGCGATAGTGAGCCTTATGAAACTCTTTTTTAGTGTATATCCATGCATGATGCATCTTTAGGCCTTGTTCGGTTCCTTAGGGATTGGGAGGGATTTACATGGATTGAAGTGGATTAGATCCCATCTAAGTCAAAATCCCCTCTAATACTCTCCAATCCACTCCATTCCACCTCTGAAGAGGATTAACCGAACAAGGCCTTAAGAAGATTGTGACAACTAAAAGGGGAATAAAGCTCCCTGTGCAGAGTGGAAAACCAGTGTATCCCAGATTCCCAGTTCCCAGGGTATAGGTCCAGGAAGTAGTAGTATAATAATTCAGTGGTTTCAGGTTCAGTGCTCTAGTGACTTATTACCATCTTTAATTCCAAATCTAACTGCATCAACTATTGTGTCCAGGCCAACGTTTTTCCTGGAGATGATCCAAAGAATCGGGTGCATGGAGAAGGACGAGGTCGGGCAAGAGTACCAGAAGGGTGGCTGCGGCGGGTTTGGCAAGGGCAATTTCTCCGAGCTGTTCAAGTCCATTGAGGACTATGAGAAGTCCCTTGAGGCCAAGCAATCTGTTGTAGCTCAGCAATCCTAGGATAGAAGCTGGAGCAGCAGATCCAGTACTTTGTACTATCATGGAGCAAAAGAGAACACAGATGTTCTTTGCAAAATGCAACATCACAATTACATCCATGTTATAATGGTGAAGCTGAACACATATGTATCCTATGTACAATGAATGTAATAGATGGTTAGAGAGGGCTCACACAGATGAACATATGGCATTGTTGTACTATCTTGCTTGCAAGTAAAATAAAAGAAGAATCATACTGGGGATCTGCCCTTGGGATGCTTATTATTTTCTGATACTATTTTTCTTCAGGCAAAGCCTATTGTCCTGTACTTCTCCGAGGTAAATCTGTGGGCAGAATAAGACCAAATTGCATCCAGCAACCTGAAACAGCCAGATGAAAGGTAGAATAATGTCATCTAGGCATAACTGGGTGTATCAGGCATCATCTTGTTTTTATGGGAATTTGAATGGCAGTATGGCACAAAGATGGACCTGCAAAGTCTCTATTCTATTTTTAGTATCTCGTCAGAGGATAATTGAATAAGCTGCTCTATTGCTTATCTTGTTTCCTTGTTGGAAGGCATCACACATGTGACTGTTCAGTTGCATTGCATAAAGTCATCAATCAATCATATGGCATGTTTATAGAGAAGATACTTTTTACTGTTACAGAGTAACACATACTCAAGGAAAAATAAAAACTCTATGAATCGGTTAACTGATTTATTCAAGAACTAAAGAGATATGTTCCAATGGCATCGTGCATCATAATAATATGGAACCATGAATGGTACATGTGTTACATATATTATACTACCTTTGTTTCATAATATAAGATGTTTTTGGTAGGCTATTAGCCCTACCTAAAACGTCTTACAATAGCCTACCCAAAACGTCTTATATTGTGAGTAAAATCGTACCCTCAACTGTGTATGCTCGAAGACTGTCCAACTAAAAAGACAGGAAGATATGGAAGCGCACCTCATTGTCAGGAGCAAAACAGCCTAGAGAACATGTAAGCATGGCAGCCTTGCAGCGCGTCAAGCAGTGGCGCAGTCTGTGATGCTTCCGAGACATCACGGTCCCTCCACTTCTGCACCATCTTCTCAGCATCTGGCGCAACCTGGTGCTGCAGCACCGAAGCAGCAAGCGGTCCGATCAGATTAAGCCTCGTTGCTGCTGAGATCACATCCCGCATTGTCACAAACATGTAAGCCCGCTGCGTCGTCTCGCTGTCGAATCCAACCAACCCGCATATCAACCCGAATATCGGTGCATGGTGAAATGACACGCTCGTGGAGCCGAGGTATGTCTTCCGGAGATCCTGGAGCGACTGAATCTCAGTGAATACAGACGCGGCGACCCTCAACAGAGCCGAGCCCTGCGACGTTGACGCCTTCCTGCCGACTTCGTTCGTCAACGTAGCTTCCAGAACCTGATCTAGCTTGACCCATGTCGCGGCATCAGGAGACTTGCACGCACAGTAGACGACGAACGGAAGCAGCAGGCTGCCGATGTTCTCCAAGGCCTGGATCAGAAATAACCTCAGGTCTTCCGGGTTGTTCACTATGCGAGATTGCATAGCGGCTTCGAGGCCGTAGGAGTGCGCGAAACCTCCGGTGGGAAGAATGGAGTCCAGTAGCTGCCACTGGCTCCAGAACAATTGCTGATTCATACTTGATGCAGTGGCGCTGGCATGCATTTCACTCATCACCGAATCCTCTGATCCACTCTCATTTTCTTCAAAGCCGAGTGGTCTTGGTCCATTTGGTATCAAAAGGAGTCGATGGAACAATCTTCAGTTCTGATAAGAGTAAACATTTGTGAACATACACAGCACATGATCCTCAAATCGCAGGAAATTTAAATGCAAATACACTAGTGTTTATCAGCTCGCTCATGATTATGTACATCTCACTTGAGTTTAATTAGTCACACTAGTCGTCCAAAGATCCAAACAGGATGAAACTCCCAGCTTGGCATTCGGTCGAACACCCCGAGGGCGTTGGGCAGAAGCAAGAAGGTTCGAGGTTTCAGTCAACTACATAACTGAAGAGAGGAGCACAACCTGGCATACCTTTCGGCGTCAAACCTCCGGCGAACAAACTCGCGATGTATCCCTCCACTGTTCGAGGAGGGTAAACTTTATGCTTCAGGCGATGAAGCCATCGACGCCGCCCCGCGCTGGCTTGGTCGAACACTCGGCGATCGCTTCGGTTTGGTGGGATGGATGAGGCAGGTTCAGACTTCAGAGAGAGAGAGAGAGAGAGAGAGGGAGAGGTCAACAAGAAGAAGCGAGTGGAACTAGCATGGGCTTGCGTTTCATTATATTCGGCCCGATATCCAGGTCCAGCCCACGCTTCCTAAACTTCGTCGGCCCACACAAACGCCACTTCCGTTTCATTTAAAGGAGGGGGAGAGAGAAAGAGAGGTGAAGAGAGAGAGAGAGAGAGACAGAGAGGGGGAAGGGTTTCTCCTGCTTTTCCCTGCCGCCTCCCGTCCCCCACCTTTCCGGCGAGCGCTCGCCTCTCTCCCGGCGACGCCGCAACACCAGCAAGCGGCGCTCCGATCCACCCCCGCTCTCCTACACCGGGCCGCAGCGGTGTAGGGTTTGCTTTGTGCCGCTCCGCTGATCGGAGCTCGCGGTGACGCGTCCCCGGCCTTCCGCAGTCTCCTGTCGCAGTGATTCGGTCACGGTATGCTTTCCGGTGCTCCTTCGCCTCCCGTCTCCGTGATGAAGTAATGCTTGTGTGCTCGTGACTCGAGTGTGGGGTTTAGAGGGTTAAGCTTCGGTGCTCCGCCTCCGAATCGCTCCACCCCTTCGAACCGGAGATGGTGAAGCGGGGTCTGGGAGTGGAGTGCGAGGTTCGAGGGCTAAGGCACGTTCGTGCTTGATTGCGGTCAGTGTTGGATTACAGCTTGCGAGATTGGAATCGCAGGGCATTGCCTTCTGATAGATATGGGTTTTTCCTTTATTTTTGGCGATTTGGTGTGTATTAAGTCGACGAAATCACTTGGTGCTAGTGGTTTACGTTGCTCCTTTTTTCCCTTCCAGATTAGCTATGTTTCTACTTGAAATCTCGCCTGCTGCTATATGGTAAATGTTCAGTAATTTTGTGAACCAGATCATCTGTCGACCCCGTGCTCCATGTCCACTAATTCTGTGGTCTGACTGCTAGTTCAACCAGAAATCCAGAGCCCTAGTTCATTTTATCCATATTGAATCTTATACCTGATATGTTTTCTAAAAACACAGTGGCATGACTGGTGCAGTGGGCACATCAGCCAAACTACTCCAGCGAAATCTTCATGTGTTCAGATCTCCTGATTGCTCAATTGGCAAATATCTCGGTTTTTACCCACACTAATGTGAAGAAATGCTTCGTGTATATTCGTTACTAACACAACATACATGTAGTGTAGGAGGTTGGCCCTTTTGGTGTGAAGTGAGTGGTCAGGTGTTTGATCCGACATTATATTACTTACCTTTTTATGCTTGATTTTCTCCTATCTAGCTTACTTCTACCATAATGCACGTATCACCAGTTCTATGGTTCGGCCCAGCTTTGAAAACTATGCACTCAGCTTCACATATGCTGTTAGGCTGTCACCAGTTGAACATGTCTCATCGCTAACTTGCTTTTTGGCAGGATACTACTGAATCCCTTTGCCAACAGGACTTGAAGCCTGGTCTGCTGCGATGGCAAATACGAACATAACCGGCATCTTGGAGAAGGTTTGCACTATTTTACATTTCTTGATAAGAAATCCCTTAGTTTTGCTCTTTATTCATGCTTTATAACATTATTACTTTGATGTATGTGCTCCCAGATGACAGGGAAAGATAAAGATTACAGATATATGGCAACATCAGATCTGCTCGGTGAATTAAACAAAGAGAGTTTCAAAGCAGATCATGATCTCGAATCAAAGTTGACAAATATTGTCATTCAACAACTTGAGGATGCTTCAGGAGATGTTTCTGGTTTAGCTGTGAAATGGTATTACCCCCCTCTCTTTCAGCATCATTGTGTTCTTCATGTTTGTGTTGAAATTATCTTGTATAAAATCGTGAATCACTTCTTTACATGGTGCTGGAATCAGGGGAATGGGGATTTAGCATGTTAAGATCTCGTTATTCTTGATTATCCTCTGCTTCCTGCTAGAGTTTGGGTCACTACATTGTAGTTTCTTAAGATTCACTATCTGTTTATATTTGTTAAAATGGCATGCTACCCCGTTTATTTTGGAGATTGCCTATTGGCTTGTTTAAAAGAGAATATTATTTGGATTATATTGTGTGCTATTTTCTTGTGCTTCAGTTATTGCATCTGGGCGAGCATTTTTTTTGCACTGAAATTTGATTCCTAGGTCTGCTCTTATTTTGTACATCCGTTTTTTCGCTCTTATTGATTCTTGTCTTGGTTAGCTTGGCTCCACTTGTCAAGAAGGTTGGTGGGGATAGAGCAGTCGAGATGACCACCAAGCTTTGCGATAAATTACTCAATGGAAAGGACCAGCATCGTGACATTGCTAGTATAGCACTGAAGACAATCATTATGGAAGTTAATATTGCATCACTTGCTGAAAAGATTTTGGTTTCTCTTGCCCCACAGCTTATCAACGGTGTCACTGGTGTAAGTGCTTAGTCTGTTGCTTGACTGCTAGATATTTCCAGACTTGTATGTACATTCAAATATTCTAGTTTGCCATAGTAATTGAATTGTTCAGTGCTTGCTAGTTAAGTTTTGATGCTTGTGATAGGGCCTTCTAATTTGAATAGTGTACATATGTGTAAGTTGTGAGTACCTTCCTGTGTATTAATTGTATCTCACCCATCTGTTCAGTCTTACTGGAGATAACCCATCTATGAACTTTGTTAATTTGGGTTTTGCAATGTGACTGCAAATATATTTACCATTGTGTTGATGTTATTTTGCTCCCTGAACCGAATTATTTGTCGCAGGTTTGTCTAGATAAGCATGTATCTAGACGCATTTTAGTGTATAGATACATGTGAATCTAGACAAATCTGCGACATCTAATTTGGGACAGAGGGAGTAGTTATTTGTGGTTAGCATTCTTAACTCGAGGTAGAGCGGGCAAGAGTATTGCAACCCAATATATGTGTCTTTCAACCTTTGATTTTGGTCAATATTTGCTTTCAGTCAATATTTGATTTCTCTAGTTTCCTCTGTTTCCGTATGTAGGATGTATTGGGTTTCATTAAGACAAGTATTTGACAGGTACTTGCTAATTTGTGGTTTAGGTGACATGAAATTGGTGTCACTAGTTTCGTTTTCTTAAGTCCTTATTGATAATAGTGATTTTATATCCTGTAAACCACTTATTGGTTAAAACCTTTGTTGGAACAAAATCTAATACGCCCTACATACGGGAGTAGACTATTAGAAGTTCTGTACTGTAGTTGGCCACCACGAAAAGGTAATTCAGTTGCCTATGAGGAAAAGGCATCTAACATAGCTTTTGATGAACAAGTGTGAAGCTACCCTTTTTGACACAGGAAGACTTTTGCTGGAAAATCAGCAAGAGAAAATGTACACTGTTTACTATTTGGGAACATTAAATATATCAATTAATTAGGGCACTTTGAAAGCTTTTATTATGTTCCATTGCTTCTTGTTTGATGTAATTCTACCGGATTTGCAGTACATTCTATTGCGTAGTTTTGACATTATATCTGGATGTATTGTTTGTTTGCACGTTTCAAGTGTATGTCTCATACACATGGTTTTACTTGTTCTGTGGGTTGTCATGGAGATGTTAACCTAACTGCAAATGTCTTGATGCATTTCTTCTTTTGTTGACAGGGAAAAAGTGCTGAAATTAAATGTGAATGTCTTGATATATTATGCGATGTACTTCACAGATTTGGCAACTTGATCACAAAAGATCATGCGAATATGCTTACTGCACTTCTAACCCAGCTGAGCTCCACTCAGGCTAGTGTCAGAAAAAAGTCGGTTTCGTGCATTGGTAAGTGTAGTCATGCCAGACTGCATTTTGCAGTTATTTTGATTTCTTTTTATTGCTTGCAAATGATTTCGCTATCGTAGTTTTTATACTAATGCTTAGCATGTCATATTTTTTGCAGCATCGCTTGCTCCATGTTTGTCAGATGATCTATTAGCCAAGGCAACTTTGGAGGTTGTCCAATTGCTGAAAAATAGAAGTGCAAAGTCTGAAAGAACCCGAACAAATATCCAGATGATTGGTGCTCTAAGGTATATATGCTTTCAACCTTCAAACCATGCCTGTGGCAAGCCTCAAGCCTTCATAAGTATTGAAGGGAACAGTGTATGCTCATTTGTTCATAATTAAGTGACAGTAAAATGGAACCACCTACGCTCACCCAAATGGATTTTGCATCCTAGACCGTCTGTTCTTGTGTATGAACACTCTAGATTATTCCATCATTCCTCAGCATTGCTTCGGGCTCCGTTCACTGCTTCATTTCACATGGAATGGTCGGTCCAACATATTTGGGTTGCTGCTCCACAGACCAGACTGGACATAATAGCATGTATGAGCTAAATGTTTGAACTTAAGTTTGGTTTGTCCAAACATCGATAAATTATTTAGAAAAAATGAATCTGGCTTGGATAATATGCCCATTGGAGAAGTTGTTCTGAAATGAAAATGACATTTGGTAGAGGTTCTATTCATGAGATTTTGTGATCACTGCAACTCATGTTCTCACATAATTTGTTTTGATTTGTAGTCGCTCAGTTGGATACCGTTTTGGACCGCACCTTGGCGAAGCTGTTCCTTTGCTCATAAGCTATTGTACAAGTGCATCAGAAAATGATGAAGAGCTCCGTGAATACAGCTTGCAGGTGAGAATTTATGTTCCTACGTGAGCTTACCGGAGTCTGCACTTCTCCATGGCTTTAAATTTTCTCCATCTTTTAGGCCCTCGAGAGTTTTATGCTCAGATGTCCAAGAGATATATCCCCATATTGTGAGGGTATTTTGGATCTTGCTTTGGAATATGTAAGCTATGATCCAAATTTCACTGATGACATGGATGATGATATTGATGATGAAGGAGAAGATGAGGAAGATGATGAGTATGTTACTTATATCCTTACAATGCGGAGAAATTGGCTTGTATTAATGTAACTGAAACATGTTTTAACATTTTCCCCAGTGAGAGTGCAAATGAATACACAGACGATGAGGATGCAAGCTGGAAGGTTCGTCGGGCATCAGCGAAGTGCCTGTCTGCAATTATAGTATCTCGTCCTCAAATGCTGTCTAAGATGTATCAGGAGGTAGGTTGACAAAAGCAAGTTAACGCAACATGCTGTAGTTTGCAATTTGTTCTTCATGGTGGCATGATTACATTCTGGCCATATTTCAATGTTTTGAGTCGATTTTAACCATTTATCACCTATTTCAACAAGTAGCTACCCAGTTAAGTGCTTGCATGGACCTTGCTGTAATGTATTCGGTTGTATCATTGTATACAGGCTTGTCCCAAGTTAATTGAGCGTTTTAGGGAAAGAGAGGAGAATGTAAAGGTAAGTCCATGGTATTTCATTGCTAAATTAGATTTGAGTTGACATTGTTTATCAATGTCTTATGAAGCTTCTCGGTGATTTTAGATGGACATCTTCAACACGTTTATTGAGTTGTTACGCCAAACTGGTAATATGACAAAAGGACAAGGTGACACTGACAAGTCTAGGTAAACAAACTATCTGTTTTATTACTTTCTACACATACTTACCAGATTCATATTGAATCTACCATAAGTAATATATGGTATAGTAGCTTTTTGGTGCAGATTATTAATAACTTGAAGTCGAGCCTATTTTGCTTACAACTTGCTATGACTTCTTGTTTGAATGCAAAGATTGTGATCTGGTCTGCAGATACAAATATTCAACTTGATTCGTTATTATGCATAGGGGGAAAGTGTTTCTGTATGGCCATTGCAGTTTCTGTGCACTAAGCTCGTGTTAACTATCTGTTTTCTTTGCAGCCCTCGATATCTGCTGAAACAAGAGGTACCCAAAGTTGTCAAGTCTATCAATAGGGAGTTGCGTGGAAAATCAATCAAGACAAAGGTTTGATCTTCAACTATCATGAAAGCATGTCTATGGGCTCGCTAATTATGATTTTATATGGTTTTATTGGCATTTACAGGCTGGAGCATTCTCGGTATTGAAGGAGCTTGTTGTTGTATTACCAGATTGTCTTGCCGATCAATTTGGGTCCCTTGTTCCCGGGATTGAGAAGGCTTTGAATGTTAGTGATTTCCATTTTCTGACAAGTTTCTTATGCAGGACTTCTATTGTTTTTAACTTTCCATCTATTTGATAGGATAAATCATCTACCTCCAACCTGAAGATTGAAGCCCTTGCATTCACAAGGATTGTTATGGCTTCACATTCACCCACTGTGTTTCATCCATACGTGCAGGTATTATAGCTACCATCTTTAATAAAGCACTTGAGATACTTGTAGTTGTGGTAGTTACTTGTTACTAAATGCAGAATTAATTCTCCAGGCACTTTCTGGCCCAATATTATCTGCTATTGGAGATAGATATTACAAAGTCACCGCGGACACTTTACGGGTGTGCGGGGAGTTAGTCCGTGTCCTTCGTCCAAATTCTGAGGTTTGGCCTTGTACTACATGTGCTGATGACATAAGAACCCAGTTGTTTTGATTTTTCAAGTTTTTTTTCTTCTGTTAATGCAGGCAAGTTCTCTGGATTTCAAGCCCTATATTGGTCCAATCTATAATGCTATATTGGCCCGGTTGGCGAATCAAGATCAAGATCAGGTTTATACCTCTCTCTCTCTCCCTCTCCCTCTCCCTCTCCCTCTCCCTCTCCCTCTCATGTTATTCTATTTTGCCAGGAAGTCAAAGAGTGTGCCATATCTTGCATGGGCCTTGTGATCTCCACTTTTGGTGATGGTCTTCGAAGGGAATTAAAGAAGTGCCTTCCCATACTTGTTGATAGGATGGGCAATGAAATAACACGACTTACAGTAGTCAAGGTAAGCAATCAACAGCACCTTCTGAATCAATATTCACCTGAGATCCATTAATTGCTTTCATTTGTATATGTTGTTTATCCTCAGAGTTTGAAATAATTATTTGAAGTTCTCCAAAAATATGGATAATTGTTAACGTTAGTTATGTAAAGTACAATGTACCAATTTATTTGCCTGGATTGTATGCCCTTTCATCGTTGCTTAATGCCTACTTGTGGTGATTTTTTACAGAGATGTTTGTATGCCCTGTGTTTTCTTGTATTAGTCGTTTCTATGGCTATTCATTGCTTTGTTATTCTGTTGTGGTATTTGAATTGCTCATTCATTTACAGGCATTTGCGGTGATCGCAAATTCACCTCTTCGGATTGATCTATCATGTGTCCTGGACCATGTCATTTCTGAGCTAACAGCTTTTCTTCGAAAGGTAGAGATATATTATGAACATTGCTTGTTTTGATTTTGTTGTCTTGAAAAATTCTGGTTTAAATTTGTTAACATCACATCAAACTTTGAAGTTTTACTTACTGTCGCTGTTCAACAGGCCAATAGAGCCCTTAGGCAGGCAACATTGGGAACCCTAAATTCGCTGGTTGACACATATGGGGGTCAAATCAGCTCATCCTCTTATGAAACTATAGTCACAGAACTTTCCACCCTCATAAGGTTCTTTTCTCAGCTAGCATTCTTCAACGATCCTCCATTTTTTGTTTGCCATGGCAACTGATATTGGCTTATCTAATGTGGCAGTGACATGGATTTGCATATGGCTGCTCTTGCATTGGAACTCTGTTGCACAGTACTGGTCAACAGAAAATCCATTCAAAATGTTGGTTTAGCTGTGAGATCTAAAGTTTTGCCTCAAGCCCTTATTTTGATCAAGAGTGCTCTGTTGCAAGGTCAAGCACTACAGGTACATTTTCAGTTCAAATATAGGTACTACTTGATTTCGCTATGCTGCAACTGACAGAAGACATTGTTTCTGTTACAGGCACTACAGATTTTTTTTGCTGAACTGGTCCAGTCTGCAAATACAAGCTTAGATACTTTGTTGGACTCCCTTATTTCTGCTGCCAAATCATCACAGTCAGATGGTCTTGCCAAGCAGCCGCTGTCCTCCATTGCACAGTGTGTTGCTGTGCTGTGCTTAGCAGCTGGTGATCAAAAGTGTGGGTCAACTATTGAAATGCTTAAAGGCATTCTAAAGGATGACCGTGCTGCTAATTCTGTAAGGCTTGCTTGTTCCTATCATGGACATCTGCTGTTTAACAGATATACACTTTATCTATGTCAGACTTGTGATCTTTGCCATATCATGCCATGTATGTATAGTTACAATTTGCAGAATTCAAGGGCATTATTTATCTGGTATATCATTGTGAAATTGGGATACTGTGTGATATCTTTGTTTCATATGCATTCTATTATCTCAAAATTGTCTAACTGCTGCTGTTCATAATCTAGTTTTTCAATGTTGCACTTGTTTGTCATTTAGAGTATACGTATGAATTGGTGCTCTTTTGTCTAATGATATTAATCTGTTATAAGCATTGAATAGGAGTCGCATGAATCTTAAAGTCTCAGTGGTAGGGTTAGTGCTTAGTCATGATAGGCATTTACAAATTATTATGGTTTGTCATTGGTTGATTGCATACATTTATGCTTATGTTGAAGATCTACATGCCATTTTCTCTGTTATTTGTTAATTGCTTATAATCTGTATTCCAGGCTAAACAACACATGGCCTTGTTATGTTTGGGAGAAATTGGAAGAAGGAAGGACCTCAGCAATCATGCTCGAATTGAGAATGTTGTCATTGAATCATTTCACTCACCTTTTGAGGAGATAAAGTCTGCAGCATCATATGCTCTTGGAAACATTGCTGTTGGCAATCTATCCAAATATTTGCCATTTATTTTGGATCAGATTGACAATCAACACAAGAAGCAGTATCTTTTGCTTCATTCACTGAAAGAGGTTAGTATCTGTTGGAATTATGTTGGTAAAACAGACTTTCCATATAATTATTACTTAATCTGTGCTCTTGTGCAAAACCTATTAGGTAATTGTGCGGCAGTCTGTTGATCATACTGGTCAGAGTGAGCTTCAGGATTCAAACATTGTGAAGATATTGGCATTGCTCTTTAATCACTGTGAAAGTGAGGAGGAGGGAGTTCGGAATGTAGTTGCTGAGTGTCTAGGCAAAATTGCTCTTATTGAACCTAAAAAATTAATCCCTGCTCTGAAAGTATGAAGAATGTTGACAGTTATTTTCCACATTGGATTCATTTTATGATGTGATCTGATGGGGCATTTCTTTTTTATTTTTAGGAGCGCACTTCAAGCCCAGTAGCAAACACAAGGGCTACTGTTGCTACTGCTATAAAATATTCAGTTGTTGAACGGCCTGGAAAAATTGATGAAATCTTGTACCCTGAGATTTCTACTTTCCTTATGTTAATTAAAGATAGTGACAGGGTACTAATACATCTTGACATAACTCAATATCTTTACTAACTAATACTAGTAATTAGGATGTGAAGCTGATAACTGCATTTGTTGTTTGCACTTTGCAGCATGTGAGACGAGCAGCTATCCTGGCCTTGAGTACAGCTGCCCACAACAAGCCAAGTTTGATTAAAGGTCTTCTTTCTGATTTGTTGCCTCTTTTGTATGACCAAACTGTCGTGAAGGTATAATCCGTTGCTTATTAGTATTTATCTTTAGCCATGACCTGGGGATGTTACATACTTCCTCTGTTTCCATTTAATAAGACGTTTTGGCGGGCTAATTAAGCTTGCTGAAACGTCTTATAAATGGGAACAGAGGGAATATAATTTACATCCTATGTTAAGTTGTTGCAATAAATCCTCATCTTGTTCATCTCTGATGTAACGATTTCCTTCTTTGCAGGAAGAATTGATCAGGACAATTGATCTAGGGCCATTCAAGCATGTTGTTGATGACGGACTTGAACTTAGGAAATCTTCCTTTGAATGTGTGGACACGTTGCTGGATAGTTGTCTTGATCAATTGAATCCGTCGTCCTTTATCGCTCCTTTTCTCATATCTGGTTTGTGTGGTAAGTACAGTTAGACATTATATATTTCATCACAACACTCCATCTCTATTTCAATGTAGTGGTATAGTCCTGGACTGCGTAGATTCACCTTGTTAATTGTATTACCATTGGGTAATCTTCAACTTTAAGGCCTCGTTTGGCAGCTGTGTTTCCTAGTGTCCCGATGTGTATTATACCCGGTGGTTTTGGTGAAACAACTCAACTCACCCGATACACTTCTCCTTCCAAATACTCTCGGGTCTAAAAAACGCGACAGGACCCTCGCGTTTCGGAAACTTGTGAATCCGACGTGTTTCTAAGGTTTTACCCGGGCTTACACAACTGCAAACCGGGCTGCCAAATGGGCTGTTAAGTGCATTTTTGGGTAAAAGCCTGGGTTGGTAAAATACACGTGGATTCCTTTTTAAACCAGACAGCCAAACAAGGCCTAACTGTATATAAACCATGTCTTTACTTTTCAACAGGTATATTAAATGTACTTTTGTTGTTGCAATATAATATATAGCTTAGTTCTTCGATATTCCTTCTGCATCACATTAATGATCACTATGTAGTTTTCTTCCCTACTCTTTCTAAAGCCTGGTACAACACGTATATTAGCATATGTTTTCAATTGTGAACTTGCTGATCAGTTGTTCTTACTGTACTGCTTGGTTCAGATCATTATGATGTGAAAATGCCTTGCCATCTGATTCTCTCAAAGATAGCAGACAAGTGCCCTTCTGCTGTTCTTGCAGGTTTGTTGTCATCAAGGACCTTGAAGGGAAGTTTCATATGCCGCAAACACCCTTTCTAATGTTCTTACTGTCCTGTTTCAGTTTTGGACTCATTGATTGAACCTTTGGAGAAAACTATCAGTCACAAACCCAAGGGCGACGCAGTGAAGCAGGAGATCGATCGCAACGAAGACATGATTCGCTGTGCTCTTCGAGTAATTGCTGCTCTAAGCCGCATAAGGTAACGCCTGATTCGACCCTTTGCTAGTTCATGGCTCGTTCTGGTTTAGCCAAAAAATTAACTGTCTGTCATCCTTTCCCTTGCTTGTTCAGTCACCAATACGATATTAGGCTTATTTAGTTTGCACTATGGACATTCCATAGTGTGCAGCTTTTATCCTTGGTTCTTAAAATAGAATCTGTAAACTAAGTATACCTGACCTTAACTTTTCTTTTATATCTGTCGACATCCATCTGCAGTGGCAGCGACTACAGCATGAAGTTGAAGAATCTGATGAACAAGATAACAGCCACCCCTTCACTTGCTGAGAAGTACAAGTCGGTGTGCAACGAATGAAGGCTAACTATTTGTATATGGTAGAAAATAGATGAGTCAACCTGGTTCAGGCGCCAGCCAATTCTGAGGCAGAACATACCCAACCGCTCATTGCGGTAGATTAATACAGTACCTCTCACCGACCCTTTTTTTTGCTGAAAGGTTCTGCGAAAACGTGCCAACAAAAGGTGGTTGAATATCCAACATTCCTTTTCTGTAGAAAATCTGATAGTGCCTCCATGTTAATCAAAATTAACTATTAAGCGGCTTGGAGACGAGAATGCAGGCAGGGGCGTAGGTCTGCTTTACCAAACCGTGACGTTGGTGGCTACCAATTCGCTCTGGAATTATGGCCTGGCCATGATGCAGCTACGAGGGCTGGGCGCGTTTGGTAGCCTGCATGGATTTCTTGGTCCAGTTCGTTAGTGTTGAGATGACAGCTCTGAGCTAGCTTTTGTAGCCTGTTTGGTAGCCCTGCGTACATTTTTTTTTCATGAGTGGAGAACATAGGTCTATCTGTTTAGTGGGCTGCATTGGCCCAATAAGAACAGAAACACATATGTTTGGTTGTAGCATGTGCACTCGCTGTGGTAACCTCCCACATTGGAGTGGCGAGCATATCCACAAGTAGTTCATCAAAATCATAGCACACACAATAGCAATCATCACAATCACAACACACAGATGACACAAAGTGAGCATAACACAGAAGTAGTTCATCACTGGAGTTGCTACTATGTAGCACTTCCGACCACAGTTTCATCAACCCTAGCTAATGGAGGGGATGTTTCACCACCTTCCAAAATATATAGTTCTCGTTCAAGCAGATCAATTGCACAATCATAGAGCTAAGATATTAAGTAGTACGACTTATGTTGTTCCATAGATAGATGTTCCTGTCTCAGATGTAGTTCTTGCGCAGCCAATACCTGAGTCATTCCCTCCTATCACAGACACATGGAAGTGTACAACCAACCTTGGATCGGGTTATCGCCAAGGTGATGCATGGCCAGGATAAGCGCGTGGGAGGTGTACAGATGCTTCTCAATGATAGTCTTGGGGGTGAACATGAGCTTCATCTAAGTGTAATTCTCCGCTGGATTGGAAAGGAGATCCACCGGGCAACTTTGTGACAAAACAAAATTCTGTTACTTAAGAAGCGCAGAAAAATCTTCAAAAATGTGAACATGAATTGAATAATGCATCACAACCTTCAACAACTCCATCTGCCTGCCGTTCTCCATCCTGAAAGACGAGGTGTCCGGACACCATTCGACGTCGTCCAAACCCTGCACCTTGAGCATAAGAGCCCACTTCCTCTTCCACTTCCTCATATGGTTGTACACCTGAGTTAAGGTGACATGCGTTACAGTGAAGTCAAGCACATCATTGCATACACGCTGCAGGTAAACCTCCTTGAATCCCTGGTCACACCTAATCCCTTCCTTGACAAACTCACAAAGCCTGTTCATAATGAACAGAGATAGAGAAGCCTCCCACACCATTGGTTTCGGCGTGTACATGTACGAAGCTTGAATGGGGATAACATTCTCAACAATCTCAATTGGCAGTTCTGTTGTCTTGTCCATCGAATTGACCTACGATGATGAACGAGACACTAGCATCATGGTCTACAAACAATTTGCACTATAAATGCTAACGGTAAGTATGAACAAGCAGATCATCATAAGTCCAGACAACAGAGAAGAACATGATCACACTAACTCACACAGCATGAATAATCTATGAGCATCACAGATAACACTACATCACACAACATTAACAGATCTAAGAGCATCTATGTACAGCTAACACTACATCACACATCATGAACAGATCATCACAAATAACACTACATCACATAGTGACATGGGTATGCCCCACGGGCACGCATGTTTGGCCTATACGGTGCAGCCCAAGAGAAGCCTACGACAAGGCCCAAGATGATCCGGGGCCTGTTCGTTTGCGGTACCAAAGTTTCCGGGCGAGTGCACCGCGGTACCTAAGTTGCCTGAAATTGCCGCGTTTCAAAATGTTGGGCCGCCAACTACCGAGAAGGGCCATTTCGATGCAAACTCATCTCACCCCTACCAAATCCAAACATTCCGTGAAACTGCCCCGTGAAGTAGACGGTCGGGACCCTCATGTCAGTAATATTTCCGTGACGCGAGCGCCAACGCGGCAACCACGTAGGCGAAACAAGAGACTAAAGGAGCATGGTGTGTTGACCAAATTCACAAATCCACTCTCTCCCTCCTTTCGCATGAACCCTAGCACCGGTGGCATCGAAATCCCCTCTCCAATCAGAATGATCTCTTCGGGCATTTGACTTCCGGCGCCAAGTTGCTGCGCCTACTCGCTGCTACCGATCTCTAATGCCGAATGTCGTGCCAGCCATTGCGACGATCTAGCCCGCCTCTACCGCCGACGAGCTGAGCAGCACGAAGGATGGCAGATCCATTTGCCGAAGAAGAAGTACTTCTGGCTAATTGCGGGTGAGCTACTCTTCTCTTTGCTATTCGCACTATCTATAACTGCTAGCTGGCTATTGGCATTACAGAGATATATCGAACATAGAATTGTTTGCTAGCACGACGCTGAGAAACAATTCTTATCTTTTTTCCCCAATTTTCTGTCAAGTAGGATCTCCGCTGAACCCAAATACACGGTTATGGTCACCCTCTGTGGTTACCACATTAAATTAGCAGATGGGAAGAGCACATGGAATCAAGCTCACAATCTGAAGATAGAAGTAGCGCATGTGCAGTTATGCACTATCCCTGGTTTGGTTGTTGCTGTGCGTGAACTTGCTGAAATGAGGCCAGAGCAGACTGCACGGTTCAGCTTCGTTGATGAACGAGGCTTCAAGGTTCCTATAGCGTGTGACAACTAGCTAATTGGGTTGATGAAATAGTATGCTGGGCTTCACGTGGTTATGCTGATTTGTAACATACTAGATGAGGAAGCTCCTGCTACTGGGAGTCGCCCAGCTACTATTGGACAGGGTGGTCTAACTCGAACCCCTGCTATTGTTGAGCAAAATGTGGTTCCTCATCCGCGACATGCTTCTGTCAGGAAACCTCCTCGTAGGAGTCCCCGTATTGCCGTTGTGGAAAACTCTGCTCTAGAATCTGCTCTAGAGTCCCCGTGATGTTGTTGCTCCGGCTGCTGACCCAATCCATCCCGCTGTTAAGCAAACTAAGGCTTCAGGAGGCTGCCCCACTGTTGTTGCCAAGACCGTTGCCTTGTGTGCTGCTCCTCCTCGAAACCGTCCTCAAGTTGTGCGAACCCGTGCGCTGGAATCTGCTGGTACTGGTCGTCCTCGTGTTGTTGATCTAACCGCTGTTGACCCAATCTCTGCCACTGTTGAGCAAACTAAGGCTTCCAGAGGCTGCCCCACTGTTGTTGCAAAGACTATTGCCTTGTGTCCTCCTCGAACCCGTGCTCAGGTTCAGCGAGTTACTGGTCTGGAGCCAGCTCATGGTCTGGACTCTGCTAGCACTTGAAACACTGCTATTGTGGGAACTGCTCCTGATCGTCGATGTGGCATGGCAATAGCTGATCCTATTGTGGATATCGTTAGAAGGGCCCCTGCCTGTCCACCATGTAATGTAGCTCCCGCTGCTAAGGGCCCTCGCCTTGCTCCTGGTCCTGGTACTTCCACCGAGGTTGATCCAGGTAACGATGATGCTGGTGATGGTGACGGTGGCATTGTGGCTGGGTCTGATGGTGCTGCTCCACCTCTCGAACCTCTCGGAGGTTTCTATCCTGCAGAACCTGATGATGGCAAAGTAATTGTTCGTATCGGTGTCGCGGATTATACTGCAAAATTAGATGATGGCACAGAAAAATTCTATGATGAGTTTGATGTAATCCTTGGCAGATACGATCCTGAAGTGGTAGAGCTATCTGACATGATGGCATCGTTACGTGTGAAGGTGCTGTGGGGGTCCTCCCAGGAAGCACATTTGTTATATTTTGGTTACAGGAGAAAAAAGGCTATCGAAGTGAAAGATACCAGGGATTTAGTCATACCATTTACAAGAAAACATTATAGAGGTGAAGTATACTTCCACTTGATAGTACAAATGGTTGGAGAGGAATTGGAACTCGACAATAGAGATGATGGACTTTTAGAAGGCATGCGTGACCTGATCCATGGCATCACTAGGGCTGGTGTGACTGAGGATAGCTTCGAACAGAGGAGAGTCTTACAGAGGATCGTCATAAAGAGGAGCAGGAAGAGCATCCCTAGAAAGGGCACCCAAAAGAAGAACGTCACCAAGGAGACCACGCCAGAGAAGAGGACGCCCAAGAGTCGCACGAAAAAAGGCACCACGCCGCAGAGTACACCCCTGAGATCCAGTCAAAATGTCACACCGAACGGTAGCAGCAAAAACGCTAAGAGGGCTAGCATGGTGGTGAACACTCCCAGGAATGGTAGCAAAGAGGCGAAGATGGCCAGCATGGAGGCTACAACACCCAGTAGGAGAAGAAAAAAAAATACTAATTTGGAGCGGAACACGCTGCTAAGGTCAGGCAATAATGCCAGCACGAAGGAGAACACGCCCAATAGTAGCAGCAAAATGGCTAATTTGGAGCGGAACACGCCGCTGAGGTTAGGCAATAATGCCAGCACGAAGGAGAACACGCCCAATAGTAGCAGCAAAAGGGATAATTCGAAGAAGAACACGCCGCAGAAGTCAGGCAATAATGCCAGCACCCTGGAGCCAACACCCGTGAGGGGAGGCAGGAAGGAGATCACACCCAAGAGCGACAACAAAAGGCCTAGTTCGATGGGGAATGGAACGCAGATGTCAAGCCCTACTGATACCATCAGGAAAGATTACATTAGGAAGGAGGATGTACACAGGAAGAGCAAGAGGTTTCTGTACAGTCAAGATGAAATTGATTCTGACTACTGTTTGTCTACTGAAGTACCTGGGATGCGTGCAAACGTAAGACCACCCAATGTGGTTGCAGCAGAACCAACCGAGTATCTTGGAGAAAACAGAGTTGCCGGAGGTGGATTGGGGCAATGTTCCGGTCCATCCGGGTGGAGACGATGGTGCAGCCCCACCCATGGGAGTCAATATGATTTGTGCAGTACTAGGCATTAGAGACGATGTCCAGGATTTGGAATCAGATGAAGAAGAAGGCACTATAGAGGATCAAGAATCTGGTGATGATGAAATAGACGAGGAACTTAACGATGAGGCTGGTATTCCAGTCGATGATTTGGGTGTTGAAGTAAAAGAAATGAAACATGACCACGAGTATCCTATAATTTTGGTCAGCACCGAGTTCAGTAGCATGCATGAGTTCAGGATGTCATTCCGGCATTTTTGTATCAATGGGGAGTTCGACGTTTATCGACTGAAGAACACTGTCCATAGGTATGAGGCCGTTTGCAAGTTAACGTGGATGAATGGACGGGCCGAGGTACATTGTCCATGGAGGATCACAACAAGAGCCTTACCTGCGTCGAAGGCAATTAGGGTACTAGGGCAATGAATGCAGCAAACCATTAGAACTTTCTCTCTTTTCACTCTATAACTACAATTGTTGTGCGATATCTTTCTGGCAACTAGTCGACTCCGCTTATCTTTTAAATGAATCTGTGTTGCAGGTGAACAAAATGGGCCCTCCACACATGTGTCCGACAGGCAGCAAACTGAAATCCTCAATGGCTGATACGGAGTGGGTGGCTATACAATCTATGTCCATACTAAAGGATAACTCTAAGGAGACCACGAAGAATATTTAGACTAGCCTCGGTTCTAAATACAACATTGTCCTACCGTATTACACGGTTTGGAAAGGTAAAGAGAAAGCTCTGGGGTCTTGCACGGGGATTGGACCAATAGCTTCAGGATGCTATACAACTTCAAGGCGGAGGTACAAGCTAGGTGTCCAGGGAGTGTTGTGGAGATTGACACCGAATCAGTAAGTGGTAAAATATATTTCAAAAGATTTTTCATGGCGCTTAAACCTTGCATCCAGGGATTCAAGGATGGTTGTAGGCCGTATCTGAGTGTAGACAACACTGTCATAACTGGCAAATGGAAAGGCTGCCTTCCATCTTCCACATCACTTGATGGTCACAACTGGATGTTCCCAGTGGCATTCAGGCTGTTTGAAATAGAAACGGAGGAAAACTGGGTCTAGTTTATGAGGCAGCTGAGGAGATCAATAGGCCACATGGATCCATTGGCTATATCCACGGATGCATGCAAAGGGCTGACGAATGCAGTGAAGGAGGTGTTCCCGCGAGTTGAAGGTAGAGAATGCCATGCCCATATGATGCTCAACTTGTACTCACACTACGCAGGCAACGCATTTCGTTACATGTTTCCTGCTGCTAGAGTTTACAAACCTAGTAGCAGCGAATATTTCATGAGCAAGATTTTTGCGGAAGCCCCTGAACTTCCAGAATACTTAGCCATGCATCATTCGCAGCTATGGAAGAGGAGTCAATTCAACCCTGACATCAAAGTTGATTACATAAACAACAACCTTGCAGAATGCCTGAATAACTGGGTGAAGGACATAAAAGTGTGTCATGTTCATATCTTGATGGACAACATACGTGGTATGATCATGAAGTTGTTAAATATATGGAGAGAGATCGGTAGGAGACTTAGAGGACATATGCTACCGCCAGTTGTACAGCAACTGCACAAGAGAAGCCGAGGACTTGCTCATCTTAAGGTTCTCCCGTCAACCAGCAGCAGTTGTGAGGTGGTCGATATGTCCAAGAGTGGCAAAAGGGATGTTGTGAACATCCAGCTGCGAGAATGCACCTGCTTAGAGTGGCAGCATACCGGGAAACCTTGTGACCACGCCTTGGCCTTCTTTGTGAAGAAAAGAACTCTACCACATTTGGATCAGTATTTGTCAGACTACTACTCTATGGAAAAGTTCAGAGCTGCGTACGCTGGATCCATCGAGCCATGTACAGACCCATCTCAGTGGCCTCAAGTCCAACTGCCTTTCGAGCTTTGCTAGCCAGTTACAAAAAGGGGCAAAGGAAGACCTCAGGTGAATAGATTTAAGAATTTTCTCGAGAAGAAGGGTTCGGCTTTCTGTGCTACCAAGAAGGACAAAAACAGATGCAAGACCTGTCATCTTATAGGCCATAGAGCGGGCTATCCCCTTAATGCCCCCAAACCTTGGTATGAGATGGTACATTCACAAAAAAATTGTTTATAGTCTGTAGATATAAGGTAGTAATCCATGTACTGTTTTTTTACAGGAAGCGCAAGGTAAGAAACAAGACATCCGACTCAGTGATTTTGCTGCGGGAAGAAAACCAAAACAAGTGGAGTGATGAAGCTCGACAAAATTCTGGTGCTGATTGGCCTGACTTCCCTCGACCCAGAGATGCAGGGTATGTGAAGGTAAGAAAATTGGCACCCAGGAAGAGGAAGAAGGCAGGAGATGAAGAAGCCAGTGGACATGAAGGCAAGAGGAAGAAAGTTGGCACCCAAGCAGAGAAAGAAGGCTAGCAGTGTAGAAGCCTAATGATGTATTGAACTTGAACCTATATATGTAGTCCGGTTAAACTCTAGAGCTATGTGCGTGGAACTTACCGGGCGAAACAATCTGCCTCCCGTACTCAGAGTAAAATGCATCGCGACTTTAGGATTGGATACGACCGAGTGATGGCCCAAATTATATCGAGCTCGTTGGGGAACCCCAAGAGGAAGGTATGATGAGCACAACAGCAAGTTTTCCCTCAGTATGAAACCAAGGTTATCAATCCAGTAGGAGCAAGGAAACACCCCAAAGGTGTAGCTAGCTGAACGTTGGCAGGGCGCACTACCGGTGCCAGCAGCAACATGGAGACCTACACAACACAACCACAGAACTCTGTCCCCAACTTACGATGAGGTTGTCAATCTCACCGGTTTTGCTAAAAACAAAAGATTAAACGTATCGAATGGAAGGAAGTAATAGTTTGCAGAAAGTAAACACAAAGCAGTAAACAGTTTGTAGATTGTATGTAAAAGAAAGGACCGGGGTCCATAGTTCACTAGAGGTGTCTCTCCTTAAGATAGATAACATGCTGGGTGAACAAATTAGCAGGGGCAATTGACAAACATCGAGAAATCAATACATGCATATACTAATCATCTTGAATCCTTTGGAACTTGATTGGGCATTACAACATTATACATAGACCGCCATCCAACTGCATCTATGACTAATAATCCACCTTTAGGTTATCATCCGAACCCCCTCCAGTATTAAGTTGCAAGCAACAGATTATTGCTTTACGAACTGCGTGTAAAGTAAACAATACGATTGTTCTATGAACAAAGGATTGTTGTTTTCTCCCTAGTAGCAACAACACATATAGTACCTTAGAGATTTTTGTCACTTCTCCAGATTACCAGAGGCATAAACCCACTATCGAGCATAAATACTAACTCTTGGAGTTGCTAGCATCTACTTGGCCAAGATAGCTACTAAAAACGGAAAGCATGCAAGATCACAAATAACAAAGACATGATAGAATCAATAATCAATCTGAAATAACATCTCAATATCCATCGGATCCCTGCAAACACAACATGCAGAATTACAAATAGATGATCTTGATCATGAATGGAGCTCACAAGATCTAGACATGAAAGCACAAAAGAGGAGAACCAGCCATCTAGCTACTACATGGACCCGTAGTCCAGAGATGAACTACTCACGCATCACACCGGAGGCTTGCATGATGATGAAGAAGGCCTCCAGGGTGAATTCCCCTCTCCGGCAGGGTGCCGGGAAGAGCTTCAGATCCCTCCCGATCTAGGGATGGAGATGACGACGGCTATAGACTCTTTTCGTGGATTTTTGATCGGGTCCTTAGGGTTTTCGTCCCGAGGGCATCTTATAGGCGGAAGGAGAGGCCGAGGGGGTGCTGGGGTCAGCCAGACCACCCCCTAGCGCGGGCCAGGCCTGGCCGCGCGGCCAGGTGGTGTGGCCAGGCCCCAGCACTTCTCTGTCTCATATTCTGGCATCTGATGACTTCCAGAAAAATAGGCACTTTGGCTTTTGTCCCGTCCAATTCCGAGAATATTCATTTTCTGACTTTCCTGGAACCAAAAACAGCAGAAAACAGGCAGCTGGCACTGTGGCTCTTGTTAATAGGTTAGTCCAAGAAATCATATGAAAAGTACTCCAAAGTGTGGAGAAAACACAAGAAAGTGGATAAAACCAAGCATGGAACATCAAAAATTATAGATACATTTGCAATGTATCAACTTTCTCAAGCTTAACTCCTGCTCGTCCTCGAGTAGGTAAGTGATAAAAAGAGAATAATTTTTGAGGTGACATGCACCATCAAAGACTTGATCAAAGTATTTGTAGATCATTCAAAGATGGGATCATAGTACTTCAATCATAACATGAAAGACAAAGTTCTAGCAATAAGACAAAGAAACTATGATGCAACATGAAAAGGCACAAACAAAAGATTCATGAATAATAATGCTTTGCAAGACGTTTGTTTGTTCACATAAAGAAAACATAGCATAATAGTATTCAGCTTGTCCCTCATAGAGTAGCAAATATAAATGCATAGGGCACCTTCAAAGTTCATAAGAGTGACTAGATACAAATAGTTTAAAACAAGCAATATCAAGTTATGCATCAATCAACTAGTCTTGGGACAATGCACATAGAACTAAGAATGGCCACTATTCTCTCAAAGTAGGTGCATAAAGGTAGAAGGTGGAGACTCAATATAATGGTGGAAGAAAGGCCTTCATAGAAGGAAGTAGGGATTCAAGTCTCATAAAGAGCTTCCAAAAATTATGGTACTTATAGCTTTCAGCTCTCATTGCCCCTATCATAAGCATCTTGAAGGTGATTAAGGTTAAAGTGACACAACTAAGAGGATATGCTTGACAAGTTATAAACCGAAATCTCATGCCCCTTACTTACGAAGACCGAGCCTCATGCTACTCAACTTTAGTCACAAGTAAGCTCTTGTCATTGTAAGTACATATGTATCATAAAGAACCGCCAACGGGGTACCCCTTGCACATGATACAGGAGCTATCCCATAATCAAATGACAAGGCAAGCAGACAATGAGCATCTCAGCAATCTTTTTATTTGCTATTTGCATAGGTTTTTATTGAGGATGCTTCATAGAGTGCTCATTATGGTGATGCTGCAAGTTTCCACCATGATTAGGCATGGCTTAGGCTAGCGGCCCAGGCGTTTCTCTAACACACATACAAACTCCATGATCTTACAAGTTCCACTTTTATTTCACATCGCCGGGATCCATAAGCAAAAGAACATGATATCAACGGGGTACAAAGTACAAGTGCAATGTTGAAAGCGTTCCCCATGATACATGGTTCTGCTAATTTCAACTTATAAAGCGCAATCATATACGCAACAAAGAAGGACCCAATAGTTCAAGTTTATTAAGGGCAAGAAAAGTAAAGTGTGCCATCAAGTTCGTGAGAGCTTTAATCACTAGTTTTCTCATAACAAGTTTAATTCGGAAGGTAAACAAAAGCATGAATATACTTGGAAAAGCATAAGCTAGTGGGTAGGTATGGTGGAATCTTTGGAATAACTTGGTTTAGGGAGTTGGATGCATGAGTGGAACTCATACTTGGTTGTGGAGGCTAGCAAAAGACTGGGAGCGACAAACTAAGAGAGCAATAATGGCCATAATCATGCAGACCGACAAAACATCATTGATCAAAGCATAAAGTGATACTACAAATTGAAAACTAAAGGATCATAAAGGCTATGGTTACTTGAGATAGTCATAACATGGTGTGAGCATGTGCCAAGTCAACCCAAATAAAGCATCAAAAGAGAATACCACTATACTATGCTTTAATATGCTAAAACAACGCATGATTCATCCAAGGCACATTAAGCAATCTCAATTGTTTATAACAAGTCATGCTACATCAAAGAATACTAAGCATAAAGCCAAAACAATATCGAGCATGGCATGACAGAGCATAGGCCACAGTCAAAAACAAGCTCTTTTTACCACATAAGCATGAACTTTCTTACTCTTTTCCAAACCAAACCAAACTATTTGCAAACCAGTGTATGAAAGAGGGGGTCCAACCAATTTATTCAGAAAACTAAGAAAACCAAGCAAATGAAAAACCAAAACGAAAACAAAAAATAAGATGCTCCAAGAACAACACAACTGTGCATGAAACAATAAAAATGAAGCGTTTGGAAGAAACCTGGGATTTTTATTGATGAAGAAGGGGATGCTTTGGACATCCCCAAGCTTTGACGCTTGTACTTCTTGGATATTTCTTGGGGTGACACGCGTGGTATCCCCAAGCTTGAGCTTTAGACCATCCTTCATCTCATTACTCATTCCTTCCATACACCTGAAAATTTTCCTTCATACAAAACTTCACACAATCTTTATTAGCAACATTAGTGCACTCAAGATTATAAGTCTTAAGGTTCAGTTACAACACCTATAAACTTTCATTAAAACACTAGATACTGTATCACTTCCCTCAAAAAGCTCAATTCCCCAAAAGAACTCAAAAAGGAACCAACAAGAAGCAAATGCAGAAAATAGCAGAAATCTGTCAAAACAGACCAGCAGGTAAAGAAGAATTTTTTCGAAGACCTTATGTTTCTCAAATCAAAAAGTGTTGAACTAACGAAAGTTAGATAACAACCTGGGGCAGAAGCAAAAAAATTCACGCCTCAAAAAGACATTCAGAGATTTTACAAGAATTTTTACGGTGAAGCACATAAATCTGTTTCGGGACAGCAACTTTCCCAATCATTACTTCTCTCTCATTAGAGGTTACTCTTGGCACAAAAACCAAATAAAAAGGATAAGGAGCGGTTATTACTGTAATAATAACTTCCAAGACTCATCTAAAACTTTTGGGTTATCTCCCAATAAGTACTTTTCTTTAACGCCTTTAAGTTAGGCATAAGAAGTAAGAAAAAGAATCAAGTGTTTTCAAATGAAGAAGCATTAAGATCAATACCAGAAATATCTTCAACAAGACAAGGTATCTCATCCAAATAAGTTCTAGAGGATCCTCTCTCAGTGCTCTTAGGTTCACTACTTTCATCAAACGGGTTTTCAGGAACGATCCAATCAAGATTCTTTTCTATGGCTTCATGCTTTGCTACTAGTTTAAAGGGTATTGGTATCTTAGGTTCCTCCCCATTAGGTTCGGTTTTGTTCATCTTTTCTCATGTACAAACAACATCTACACATGAGCCTAGCATATTGAAATGTTCAAAGACTTTCCTAGCTTCCTTGGCAACATCATAGAACTCCTTAAACAAAGTTTCTAGAATAAAATCCCTCTTTTCAGGGTCCTTAATTTCTTTAAGCTTAAGAAACATTACTTGCATTAAGGGGTTGTGGTTAACAAACCTAGCTTATAACATGTGAATTAAAGAAGCGGCAGCAATCTCATAGTTTGGAGCAAGTTCTGCAAGGGATCTATCCTCAGTATCCTCATGTTTACTAACATGATTAAAGAATTCTTCAATATTATCTTTCCCAATTATAGAACCACTACCAATTGAAAGGTCTTTTAGGGTGAATTTAGGGATCAACATGGTGAGCTAAGGAAGAGGTGACAACTAAAGGAGACTTAATTTTTTTGTGTTTTTGAATAAGAAAGCAAACTTGTAAAACTAATTTTTGTGTGTGTTTTGATAAAGAAACAAGCAAACAAAGCAAAAGAAAACTAAGCAAAACAAAAATAACAAAGTAAAGAGATTGGTTATGAGGGACTCCCCTTGTGAAGATGTCCTTGACTCTCCGGCAACGGCACCAGAAAATATGCTTGATGGCCCAAATTATATCGAGCTCGTTGGGGAACCTCAAGAGGAAGGTATGATGAGCACAACAGCAAGTTTTCCCTCAGTATGAAACCAAGGTTATCAATCCAGTAGGAGCAAGGAAACACCCCAAAGGTGTAGCTAGCTGAACGTTGGCAGGGCGCACTACCGGTGCCAGCAGCAACGTGGAGACCTGCACAACACAACCACAGAACTCTGTCCCCAACTTACGATGAGGTTCTCAATCTCATCGGTTTTGCTAAAAACAAAGGATTAAACATATCGAATGGAAGGAAGTAATAGTTTGCAGAAAGTAAACACAAAGCAGTAAACAGTTTGTAGATTGTATGTAAAAGAAAGGACCGGGCTCCATAGTTCACTAGAGGTGGCTCTCCTTAAGATAGATAACATGTTGGGTGAACAAATTACAGCGGGGCAATTTACAAACATCGAGAAAGCAATACATGCATATACTAATCATCTTGACTCCTTTGGAACTTGATTGGGCATTACAACATTATACATAGACCGCCATCCAACTGCATCTATGACTAATAATCCACCTTTAGGTTATCATCCGAACCCCCTCTAGTATTAAGTTGCAAGCAACAGATTATTGCTTTACGAATTGCATGTAAAGTAAACAATACGATTGTTCTATGAACAAAGGATTGTTGTTTTCTCCCTAGTAGCAACAACACATCTGATACCTTAGAGATTTCTGTCACTTCCCCAGATTACCAGAGGCATGAACCCACTATCGAGCATAAATACTAACTCTTGGAGTTGCTAGCATCTACTTGGCCAAGATAGCTACTAACAACGGAAAGCATGCAAGATCACAAATAACAAAGACATGATAGAATCAATAATCAATCTGAAATAGCATCTCAATATTCATCGGATCCCCGTAGCCACAACATGCAGAATTACAAATAGATGATCTTGATCATGAACGGAGCTCACAAGATCTAGACATGAAAGCACAAAGGAGGAGAACCAGCCATCTAGCTACTACATGGACCCGTAGTACAGAGATGAACTACTCACGCATCACACTGGAGGTTTGCATGATGATGAAGAAGGCCTCCAGGGTGAATTCCCCTCTCCGGCAGGGTGCCAGGAAGAGCTTCAGATCCCTCCGGATCTAGGGATGGAGATGACGGCGGCTACAGACTCTTTCATGGATTTTTGATCGAGTCCTTAGGGTTTTCGTCCCGAGGGCATCTTATAGGCGGAAGGAAAGGCCGAGGGGGTGCTGGGGTCGGCCAGACCACCCCCTGGCGTGGGCCAGGCCTGGCCATGCGGCCAGGTGGTGTGGCCGACCCCAACCCTTCTCCGTCTCGTATTCTGGCATCTGATGACTTCTGTAAAAATAGGCACTTTGGCTTTTGTCCTGTCCAATTTCGAGAATATTTATTTTCTGACTTTCCTGGAACCAAAAACAGCAGAAAACAGGCAGCTGGCACTGTAGCTCGTGTTAATAGGTTAGTCCCAGAAATCATATGAAAAGTACTCCAAAGTGTGGACAAAACACAAGAAAGTGGATAAAACCAAGCATGGAACATCAAAAATTATAGATACATTTGCAATGTATCACCGAGGCCACTAGTTGATCCGAAATTGTGACTGTACCACTACTATCTGAACAATCGCGATAGCTGAGCGGTTGGTCTCCAAAATCGATGGGTGTTAGTGGCACATACATGAATTATTTATAGGCGCTTAATAAATTCTTGCTATTGGCAGTACACTTATGATAAGTTTCTGGGCTAAAAAACAAGTTCTAAGCTGGCTGCTACACTCCACGAAGCAGCAACTTATTTCAACTGCTGGACAACGACATGGCAACATAAACTGCAAATGCAACAGATAATGCCCAGATAATGAGGAAATTGTTTCCACTATTTGACCTAATCTTGAGCCCGTCTGTCTCACCACCTCCCTGCCCCTGCCTCCCCTACACGTGGCGAAGCTCCCGGATCTCTCGCTCCATCGCACTAATCTCCTCTTTCTTGTCCCACACAGTATCACGCAGATCTTGAACAAGCTCTCTGTGAAAACCTATCAGTGGCTTTTCGATCCACACAAACTTGTCATAGTCAGTCCCCCTCCCTTCCTGCGAATTATATCGAAGGAAACAAAAAAAGAATTACATTACGCTTTTCGGATCCGGGTTACCATTGTACCTACAATAGGAACTTACCGCTCTGATGCTGCAGTTGCTGAATTTTCCTGTAGTATTTTTGTCGGTCCACGAAATCCATCTTGGCATCTTCTCACCGCACAAACACAACATATCGGGGTAGCAATTGTAGGGCACCCTCCGGTACCTGATGGGGGCACCAGCCTGACGGCGTTGAGCCGACCCTGATTCTGCCCGAGACGAACTGCATGAGCTGCAAGCCATGAGCAAGGGGAGCGAGGGTAGAGGAAAGAGGAGCCTTTGGATGTCAGGGTAGTGGTGAAGCGTGATTTATCCCCACTTAATAACTCAGGCAGAATCCTACCGTCCACATTCGGCTGACAGGTGGGGAACCTAGTGTGCGGACTTGTCAACCAAACCTCGCGCCTTCGTGGTTCAAAGGCCCTCTCGCGTGCATTGGACAAATTTTTTTGGCACCTTGCCCACGTACATATCACTAGGAGGCCTTGCTCAGGAACCAGACATGCCTGGCCCACAATCTTACTCCCTCCTAGGAACTTGTCAAGGCTCGCGCCGGCAGATCCATCTGCTCCACCGCTTCCGATAGGGCTCGCCGTGGCAGATCCACCCCAAGATCCTACCGTCGCAGTATCAAATGGCCATGGTTTCTTGAGAGGAGCGACGATGCTACGTCTCCGAGCTCGGCCCCTCCTACCTGTAGAAGGACTGGTGCAGCGTCGAGCTCGAGCAGGAGCCGCCAGGCGCGACGGCGCTTGGTCCATGCCAACCCCGTCACCTTCGTCATTGTCGATTCTGATGTGGAGGACGACAGGGACGAAGCTGTGCAGAACGCCATTGTTGCCTCCTTGGCGAAGCACAAGCCACAGATGGGAGTGGATGTCGCTGTGAAGGGCACGGCGGTGTCACTAATCGAGGTGGACTCCGACGACATCGCTATGATGTGGGTTTAGATGTTGTTTAGGATGGTTGTAATTTAGGTTGTGTTTAGTGCGAGTACAATTATTGTAATGTGTTTGTCGAGCTATATTGAGAAATATGCACAATAGCAGCGTGTGGGTGCTTCCACTTTAGAAATTGTGTCTGTGCCATTTGCATGTTGCATTATCATCGAAGATTGCATGTAAACAATCCAACGAAAATCAGATTACAACCATCAGACAGGAGTGGCAGGATGGAAGAGAAGTTGGGACAGTGGCTTCAAGGGGAAGGAAGAGAAGTAAGGGGGGCGGGACACTGGTAGGTGGGCCCATGGAACACGTGACACTGACATGCGGGAGCGGGAGCACGCGGTATTGCCAGTCTGTCCAGAGCAAGCGGACTTTGCAACATGACAACAACAAGCTGATTGGACCAATAACTCGTCGAATTATTAAGGAGTGCTAAAATAACTACAACTAGGGTACATTCGCACAACACGTATGCTCTACGCACCTGAGAAGCATCGCTTAAGTCTAAACGTAACGACAACATAAGTACTACATTTCCCTGTCGGTCTTCTCGATACAAATGTAGAAATGCATCTTCTTGTTCGGTCCAGCACCGACAAGGTACTGAGATGGCACACAAAGGATCGACCTTAGGTCCGCATACTCCACCTCCCGCGGTGTCGGGCAGCTCGGCGCCTCGGCTAGCACAAGAATGCTATCGGACGATGGCGATTGGGCGTTCGCCCACATGCGCACCGTGTATAGGGGCCAGGCGCATGAGACCGACCTAACGCATACCACACACATGAAGGTGGGCCCAGCTCTGGTTCTCGGAGCACCGGCGGTGATGGTCAGGACGAAAACAGAGCCGCCCCTTGGAAAATTAGTCGGCGGCGTGCCGAGTCAGTGAACGACAACTGCTCTTGGAGAAGTTGGGCTTGCCCGTACGAGATCCTAATCACTTCGATCAAGTGATCCTCTCAAAGGTGGACGACGAGCTCTTCCGGCGGGCCGGTGTAGTTACAACCCGGCTCCATGTAGGAGCACGCATCGTGCCGCCACACGAGCTCGTGGAGCAGGAGCTCGTGGTAGGAGTAACGGCGAAAGCATCCTGGGTGGGAGCACATGAGCGGGAACGTCGCTGCGAAGTTGCGCATGAGGATCTCTAGATTCTTGGGCTGCAGCATCTGCCACATCTAGAGTTTGTCGAGAAAAAGATCAGCAGTTAGATCGGCGAATAGCAGGAATATATAGGATAAATTCAAAAGCTTGTAAAATGATTTCTTAGCATGAAGGTAGCGACCGAGAATCAGTGAATGCCGTCCGGGAACGGCGCACGAAAGTCAGTGGCGTCGTCTGGGCGCATAGTGACGTGTGGTGGATGAGGGGAGAGGGGGCTGTGGAGTAGACGTGCTCACTCACGAGCTCTATGATATTACTAGTAGGCTATAGGGGAGTGGAAATAATAGTAATATAAGTGAAAATGTAAGCGCGGCCCAGCCTACTCACGGATCGCTCTTACGAAGAGCCATCTTATTCGCCCACGCGCCCCAATCGAACGGTCTGCAACAATAACACACATGCAATGACATTGGTGGATCCATATGTGGTTTGTGGAAAAAAACACACATGCAATGATGCTTATTGATCCATATGTGGTTCATGGAAAGAACACACATGCAATGACATTGGTGGATCCATGTGTGGTTTATGACATGAACACACATGTAATTAGATTGGTTGATCCATGTGGTTTGTGGAAAGAACACACATGCAATGACTCTGGTGGATCCATGTGTGGTTTGTGAAAAGAACACACATGCAGTGACTCTGGTGGATCCATATGTGGTTTGTGAAAAGAACACACATACACTGACTCGGGTGGATCCATATGTGATTTGTGGAAAAGAACACACATGCGATGACATTGGTGGATCCATATGTGGTTTGGGGAAAGAACACACATGCAATGACATTGGTGGATCCATATGTGGTTCATGGAAAGAACCCACATGCAATGACATTGGTGGAGCCATGTGTGGTTTGTGACATGAACACAGATGCAATGACATTGGTGGATCCATGTGTGGTTTGTGGAAAGACCACACATGCAATGACTCTAGTGGATCCATATGTGGTTTGTGGAAAAAAACACATGCAATGACATTGGTGGATCCATATGTGGTTTGTGGAAAGAACACACATGCAATGACATTGGTGGATCCATATGTGGTTCATGGAAAGAACACACATGCAATAACATTGGTGGATCCATGTGTGGTTTGTGACATGAACACACATGCAATAACATTGGTGGATCCATACGTGGTTCATGGAAAGAACACACATGCAATGACATTGGTGGATCCATGTGTGGTTTGTGACATGAACATACATGCAATTACTCTGGTGGATCCATGTGTGGTTTGTGGAAAGAACACACATGTAATGACTCTAGTTGATCCATATGTGGTTCATGGAAAGAACACACATGCAATGATTCTAGTTGATCCATGTGTGGTTTGTGAAAAGAACACATATGCAATGACTCTAGTTGATCCATATGTGGTTTGTGAAAAGAACACACATGCAATTACTCTAGTGGATACATATGTGGTTTGTGGAAATAACACACATGCAATGAACACTAGTGGATCCATATGTGGTTTGTGATAGGAACACACATGCAATGACATTGGTTGATCCGTATGTAGTTTGTGACAATAACACACATGCAATGCCATTGGTTGATCCATGTGGTTTGTGGAAAAGAACACACAGGTAATGACATTGGTTGATCCATATGTGGTTTGTAACAGTAACACACATGCAATGACTCTGGTGGATCCATGTGTGGTTTGTAAAAAGAACACAAATGCAATGACTCTGGTGGATCCATATGTGGTTTGTGAAAAGAACACACATGCAATGACATTGGTGGATCCATATTTGGTTTGTGTAAAGAACACACATGCAATGACTCTGGTGGATCCATATGTGGTTTGTGGAAAGAACATATATGCAATGACTATAGTGGATCCATATGTGGTTTGTGAAAAGAACACACATGCAATGACTCTAGTGGATCCTTATGTGGTTTGTGGAAAGAACACACATGCAATGACATTGGTGGATCCATTTGTTTTTTGTGACATGAACACACATGCAATTACTCTAGTGGATCCATGTGTGGTTTGTGGAAAGAACACACATGAAATGACTCCGGTTGATCCATGTGGTTCATGGAAATAACAGACATGCAATGACATTGGTTGATCCATATGTGGGTTGTGGAAAGAACACACATGCAATGCCATTGGTGGATCCATATGTGGTTTGTGGAAAAACCACACATACAATGCCATTGGTTGATCCATGTGGTTTGTGGAAAATAACACACATGCAATGACTCTGGTGGATCCATGTGTAGTTTGTGGAAAGAACACACATGCAATGACTCTATTGGATCCATATGTGGTTTGTGGAAAAGAACAGACATGAAATTACTCTAGTGGGTACATATGTGGTTCATGGAAAGAACACACATGCAATGACATTGGTTGATCCATATGTGGGTTGTGAAAAGAACACACATGCAATGCCATTGGTTGATCCATATATGGTTTGTGAAAAGAACACACATGCAATGACTCTGGTGGATCCATATGTGGTTTGTGGAAAGAACACACATGCAATGTATCTAGTGGATCCATATGTGGTTTGTGGAAATACCACACATGCAATAACTCTAGTGGATCCATATGTGGTTTGTAGAAAAGAACACACATGCAATGGCATTGGTGGATCCATATGTGGTTTGTGGAAAGAACACACATGCAGTGACATTGGTGGATCCATATGTGGTTCCTGGAAAGAACCCACATGCAATGACATTGGTGGATCCATGTGTGGTTTGTGACATGAACACACACGCAATGATATTGGTTGATCCATATGTGGTTTATGACAATAACACACATGCAATGCCATTGGTTGATCCATATGTGAAAAGAACACACATGCAATGACTCTGGTCGATCCATATGTGGTTCATGGAAAGAACACACATGCAATGGCATTAGTGGATCTATGTGTGGTTTGTGACATGAACAAACATGCAATGGCTCTAGTGGATCCAAATGTGGTTTGTGAAAAGAACATACATGCAATGACTCTGGTGTATCCATATTTGGTTCATGGAAAGAACACACATGCAATGACATTTGTTGATCTATATGTGGGTTGTGAAAAGAACACACATGCAATGCGATTGGTTGATCCATATATGGTTTGTGAAAATAACACACATGCAATGACTCTGGTGGATCCATATGTGGTTTGTGGAAAGAACACAGATGCAATGACTCTAGTTGATCCATGTGGTTTGTGGAAAGAACACACATGTAATTACATTGGTTGATCCATGTGGTTTGTGAAAAGTACACACGTGCAATGACTCTGGTGGATCCATATGTGGTTTGTGATAAGAAGACACATGCATTGACATTGGTGGATCCATATTTGGTTTGTGGAAAGAACAAACATGCAATGACATTTGTTGATCCATATGTGGTTTGTGAAAACAACACACATGCAATGACATTGGTGGATCCATGTGTGGTTTGTGACATCAACACACATGCAATGACATTGGTGGATCCATATGTGGTTTGTGACATGAACACACATGTAATTACTCTGGTGGATCCATGTGTGGTTTGTGGAAAGAACACACATGCAATGAATCTGGTTGATCCATGTGGTTTGTGGAAAGAACACACATGTAATGACATTGGTTGATCCATGTGGTTTATGGAAAGAACACATATGCAATGCCATTGGTTGATCCATGTTGTTTGTCAAAAGAACACACATGTAATGACATTGGTTGATTCATATGTGGTTTGTGGCAGTAACACACATGCAATGACTCTAGTGGATCTATGTATGGTTTGTCAAAAGAACAAACAGGCAATGACTCTGGTGGATCCATATGTGGTTTGTGAAAAGAACACACATACAATGTCATTGGTGGATCCATATTTGGTTTGTGGAAAGAACACACATGCAATGACTCTGGTGGATCCATATGTGGTTTTTGGAAAGAACACATACGCAATGACTCTAGTGGATCCGTATGTGGTTTGTGAAAAGAACACACATGCAATGACTCTGGTGGATCCTTATGTGGTTTGTGGAAAGAACACACATGTAATGACATTGGTGGATCCATATGTGGTTCATGGAAAGAACACACATGCAATGACATTGGTGGATCCATGTTTGGTTTGTGACATGAACACACATGCAATTACTCTGGTGGATCCATGTGTGGTTTGTGAAAAGAACACACATGCACTGACTCTGGTGGATCCATATGTGGTTTGTGAGAAGAACACACATGCACTGACTTGGGTGGATCCATATGTGATTTGTGGAAAAGAACACACATGCAATGACATTGGTGGATCCATATGTGGTTTGGGGAAAGAACACACATGCAATGACATTAGTGGATCCATATGTGGTTCATGGAAAGAACCCACATGCAATGACATTGGTGGATCCATGTGTGGTTTGTGACATGAACACAGATGCAATGACATTGGTGGATCCAAGTGTGGTTTGTGGAAAGACCACACATGCAATGACTCTAGTGGATCCATATGTGGTTTGTGGAAAAAAAACACATGCAATGACATTGGTGGATCCATATGTGGTTTGTGGAAAGAACACACATGCAATGACATTGGTGGATCCATATGTGGTTCCTGGAAAGAACACACATGCAATGACATTGGTGGATCCATGTGTGGTTTGTGACATGAACACACATGCAATAACATTGGTGGATCCATACGTGGTTCATGGAAAGAACACACATGCAATGACATTGGTGGATCCATGTGTGGTTTGTGACATGAACATACATGCAATTACTCTGGTGGATCCATGTGTGGTTTGTGGAAAGAACACACATGTAATGACTCTAGTTGATCCATATGTGGTTCATGGAAAGAACACACATGCAATGATTCTAGTTGATCCATGTGTGGTTTGTGAAAATAACACATATGCAATGACTCTGGTTGATCCATATGTGGTTTGTGAAAAGAACACACATGCAATTACTCTAGTGGATACATATGTGGTTTGTGGAAATAACACACATGCAATGAACACTAGTGGATCCATATGTGGTTTGTGACAGGAACACACATGCAATGACATTGGTTGATCCATATGTGGTTTGTGACAATAACACACATGCAATGCCATTGGTTGATCCATGTGGTTTGTGGAAAAGAACACACAGGTAATGACATTGGTTGATCCATATGTGGTTTGTAATAGTAACACACATGCAATGACTCTGGTGGATCCATGTGTGGTTTGTAAAAAGAACACAAATGCAATGACTCTGGTGGATCCATATGTGGTTTGTGAAAAGAACAGACATGCAATGACACTGGTGGATCCATATTTGGTTTGTGGAAAGAACACACATGCAATGACTCTGGTGGATCCATATGTGGTTTGTGGAAAGAACATATATGCAATGACTATAGTGGATCCATATGTGGTTTGTGAAAAGAACACACATGCAATGACATTGGTGGATCCATGTGTTTTTTGTGACATGAACACACATGCAATTACTCTGGTGGATCCATGTGTGGTTTGTGGAAAGAACACACATGGAATGACTTTGGTTGATCCATGTGGTTCATGGAAATAACAGACATGCAATGACATTGGTTGATCCATATGTGGGTTGTGGAAAGAACACACATGCAATGCCATTGGTTGATCCATATATGGTTTGTGAAAAGAACACTCATGCAATGACTCTGTTGGATCCATATGTGGTTGTGGAAAGAACACACATGCAATGACTCTAGTGGATCCATGTGTGGTTTGTGGAAAGACCACACATGCAATAACTCTAGTGGATACATATGTGGTTTGTGGAAAAGAACACACATGCAATGGCATTGGTGGATCCATATGTGGTTTGTGGAAAAAACACACATACAATGCCATTGGTTGATCCATGTGGTTTGTAGAAAATAGCACACATGCAATGACTCTGGTGGATCCATGTGTAGTTTGTGGAAGGAACACACATGCAATGACTCTAGTGGATCCATATGCGGTTTGTGGAAAAGAACAGACATGAAATTACTCTAGTGGGTACATATGTGGTTCATGGAAAGAACACACATGCAATGACATTGGTTGATCCATATGTTTGTTGTATAAAGGACACACATGCAATGCCATTGGTTGATCCATATATGGTTTGTGAAAAGAACACACATGCAATGACTCTGGTGGATCCATATGTGGTTTGTGGAAAGAACACACATGCAATGAATCTAGTGGATCCATATGTGGTTTGTGGAAAGACCACACATGCAATAACTCTAGTGGATCCATATGTGGTTTGTGGAAAAGAACACACATGCAATGGCATTGGTGGATCCATATGTGGTTTGTGGAAAGAACACACATGCAATGACATTGGTGGATCCATATGTGGTTCCTGGAAAGAACCCACATGCAATGACATTGGTGGATCCATGTGTGGTTTGTGACATGAACACACACGCAATGATAGTGGTTGATCCATATGTGGTTTATGACAATAACACACATGCAATGCCATTGGTTGATCCATATGTGAAAAGAACACACATGCAATGACTCTGGTCGATCCATATGTGGTTCATGGAAAGAACACACATGCAATGACATTTGTGGATCCATGTGTGGTTTGTGACATGAACAAACATGCAATGGCTCTAGTGGATCCAAATGTGGTTTTTGAAAAGAACACACATGCAATGACTCTGGTGGATCCATATTTGGTTCATGGAAAGAACACACATGCAATGACATTTGTTGATCCATATGTGGGTTGTGAAAAGAACACACATGCAATGCGATTGGTTGATCCATATATGGTTTGTGAAAATAACACACATGCAATGACTCTGGTAGATCCATATGTGGTTTGTGGAAAGAATACACATGCAATGACTCTAGTTGATCCATGTGGTTTGTGGAAAGAACACACATGTAATTACATTGGTTGATCCATGTGGTTTGTGAAAAGTACACACGTGCAATGACTCTGGTGGATCCATATGTGGTTTGTGAAAAGAACACACATGCATTGACATTGGTGGATCCATATTTGGTTTGTGGAAAGAACACACATGCAATGACATTTATTGATCCATATGTGGTTTGTGAAAAAAACACACATGCAATGACATTGGTGGATCCATGTGTGGTTTGTGACATCAACACACATGCAATGACATTGGTGGATCCATATGTGGTTTGTGACATGAACACACATGCAATTAATCTGGTGGATCCATGTATGGTTTGTGGAAAGAACACACATGCAATGATTCTGGTTGATCCATGTGGTTTGTGGAAAGAACACACATGTAATGACATTGGTTGATCCATGTGGTTTATGGAAAGAACACATATGCAATGCCATTGGTTGATCCATGTTGTTTGTCAAAAGAACACACATGTAATGACATTGGTTGATTCATATGTGGTTTGTGGCAGTAACACACATGCAATGACTCTAGTGGATCCATGTGTGGTTTGTCAAAAGAACAAACATGCAATGACTCTGGTCGATCAATATGTGGTTTGTGAAAAGAACACACATACAATGTCATTGATGGATCCATATTTGGTTTGTGGAAAGAACACACATGCAATGACTCTGGTGGATCCATTTGTGGTTTTTGGAAAGAACACATATGCAATGACTCTAGTGGATCCGTATGTGGTTTGTGAAAAGAACACACATGCAATGACTCTGGTGGATCCTTATGTGGTTTGTGGAAAGAACACACATGCAATGACTCTGTTGGATCCATATGTGGTTTGTGGAAAGAACACACATGCAATGACTCTAATGGATCCATGTGTGCTTTGTGACATGAACACTCATGCAATTACTTTGGTGGATCCATGTGTGGTTTGTGGAAAGAACACACATGCAATGACTCTGGTTGATCCATGTGGTTCATGGAAAGAACAAACATGCAATGCCATTGGTGGATCCATATGTGGTTTGTGGAAAGAACACACATGCAATGTATCTAGTGGATCCATATGTGGTTTGTGGAAATACCACACATGCAATAACTCTAGTGGATCCATATGTGGTTTGTAGAAAAGAACACACATGCAATGGCATTGGTGGATCCATATGTGGTTTGTGGAAAGAACACACATGTAGTGACATTGGTGGATCCATATGTGGTTCCTGGAAAGAACCCACATGCAATGACATTGGTGGATCCATGTGTGGTTTGTGACATGAACACACACGCAATGATATTGGTTGATCCATATGTGGTTTATGACAATAACACACATGCAATGCCATTGGTTGATCCATATGTGAAAAGAACACACATGCAATGACTCTGGTCGATCCATATGTGGTTCATGGAAAGAACACACATGCAATGGCATTAGTGGATCTATGTGTGGTTTGTGACATGAACAAACATGCAATGGCTCTAGTGGATCCAAATGTGGTTTGTGAAAAGAACATACATGCAATGACTCTGGTGTATCCATATTTGGTTCATGGAAAGAACACACATGCAATGACATTTGTTGATCTATATGTGGGTTGTGAAAAGAACACACATGCAATGCGATTGGTTGATCCATATATGGTTTGTGAAAATAACACACATGCAATGACTCTGGTGGATCCATATGTGGTTTGTGGAAAGAACACAGATGCAATGACTCTAGTTGATCCATGTGGTTTGTGGAAAGAACACACATGTAATTACATTGGTTGATCCATGTGGTTTGTGAAAAGTACACACGTGCAATGACTCTGGTGGATCCATATGTGGTTTGTGATAAGAAGACACATGCATTGACATTGGTGGATCCATATTTGGTTTGTGGAAAGAACAAACATGCAATGACATTTGTTGATCCATATGTGGTTTGTGAAAACAACACACATGCAATGACATTGGTGGATCCATGTGTGGTTTGTGACATCAACACACATGCAATGACATTGGTGGATCCATATGTGGTTTGTGACATGAACACACATGCAATTACTCTGGTGGATCCATGTGTGGTTTGTGGAAAGAACACACATGCAATGAATCTGGTTGATCCATGTGGTTTGTGGAAAGAACACACATGTAATGACATTGGTTGATCCATGTGGTTTATGGAAAGAACACATATGCAATGCCATTGGTTGATCCATGTTGTTTGTCAAAAGAACACACATGTAATGACATTGGTTGATTCATATGTGGTTTGTGGCAGTAACACACATGCAATGACTCTAGTGGATCTATGTATGGTTTGTCAAAAGAACAAACAGGCAATGACTCTGGTGGATCCATATGTGGTTTGTGAAAAGAACACACATACAATGTCATTGGTGGATCCATATTTGGTTTGTGGAAAGAACACACATGCAATGACTCTGGTGGATCCATATGTGGTTTTTGGAAAGAACACATACGCAATGACTCTAGTGGATCCGTATGTGGTTTGTGAAAAGAACACACATGCAATGACTCTGGTGGATCCTTATGTGGTTTGTGGAAAGAACACACATGTAATGACATTGGTGGATCCATATGTGGTTCATGGAAAGAACACACATGCAATGACATTGGTGGATCCATGTTTGGTTTGTGACATGAACACACATGCAATTACTCTGGTGGATCCATGTGTGGTTTATGAAAAGAACACACATGCACTGACTCTGGTGGATCCATATGTGGTTTGTGAGAAGAACACACATGCACTGACTTGGGTGGATCCATATGTGATTTGTGGAAAAGAACACACATGCAATGACATTGGTGGATCCATATGTGGTTTGGGGAAAGAACACACATGCAATGACATTAGTGGATCCATATGTGGTTCATGGAAAGAACCCACATGCAATGACATTGGTGGATCCATGTGTGGTTTGTGACATGAACACAGATGCAATGACATTGGTGGATCCAAGTGTGGTTTGTGGAAAGACCACACATGCAATGACTCTAGTGGATCCATATGTGGTTTGTGGAAAAAAAACAGATGCAATGACATTGGTGGATCCATATGTGGTTTGTGGAAAGAACACACATGCAATGACATTGGTGGATCCATATGTGGTTCCTGGAAAGAACACACATGCAATGACATTGGTGGATCCATGTGTGGTTTGTGACATGAACACACATGCAATAACATTGGTGGATCCATACGTGGTTCATGGAAAGAACACACATGCAATGACATTGGTGGATCCATGTGTGGTTTGTGACATGAACATACATGCAATTACTCTGGTGGATCCATGTGTGGTTTGTGGAAAGAACACACATGTAATGACTCTAGTTGATCCATATGTGGTTCATGGAAAGAACACACATGCAATGATTCTAGTTGATCCATGTGTGGTTTGTGAAAATAACACATATGCAATGACTCTGGTTGATCCATATGTGGTTTGTGAAAAGAACACACATGCAATTACTCTAGTGGATACATATGTGGTTTGTGGAAATAACACACATGCAATGAACACTAGTGGATCCATATGTGGTTTGTGACAGGAACACACATGCAATGACATTGGTTGATCCATATGTGGTTTGTGACAATAACACACATGCAATGCCATTGGTTGATCCATGTGGTTTGTGGAAAAGAACACACAGGTAATGACATTGGTTGATCCATATGTGGTTTGTAATAGTAACACACATGCAATGACTCTGGTGGATCCATGTGTGGTTTGTAAAAAGAACACAAATGCAATGACTCTGGTGGATCCATATGTGGTTTGTGAAAAGAACAGACATGCAATGACACTGGTGGATCCATATTTGGTTTGTGGAAAGAACACACATGCAATGACTCTGGTGGATCCATATGTGGTTTGTGGAAAGAACATATATGCAATGACTATAGTGGATCCATATGTGGTTTGTGAAAAGAACACACATGCAATGACATTGGTGGATCCATGTGTTTTTTGTGACATGAACACACATGCAATTACTCTGGTGGATCCATGTGTGGTTTGTGGAAAGAACACACATGGAATGACTTTGGTTGATCCATGTGGTTCATGGAAATAACAGACATGCAATGACATTGGTTGATCCATATGTGGGTTGTGGAAAGAACACACATGCAATGCCATTGGTTGATCCATATATGGTTTGTGAAAAGAACACTCATGCAATGACTCTGTTGGATCCATATGTGGTTGTGGAAAGAACACACATGCAATGACTCTAGTGGATCCATGTGTGGTTTGTGGAAAGACCACACATGCAATAACTCTAGTGGATCCATATGTGGTTTGTGGAAAAGAACACACATGCAATGGCATTGGTGGATCCATATGTGGTTTGTGGAAAAAACACACATACAATGCCATTGGTTGATCCATGTGGTTTGTAGAAAATAGCACACATGCAATGACTCTGGTGGATCCATGTGTAGTTTGTGGAAGGAACACACACGCAATGACTCTAGTGGATCCATATGCGGTTTGTGGAAAAGAACAGACATGAAATTACTCTAGTGGGTACATATGTGGTTCATGGAAAGAACACACATGCAATGACATTGGTTGATCCATATGTTTGTTGTATAAAGGACACACATGCAATGCCATTGGTTGATCCATATATGGTTTGTGAAAAGAACACACATGCAATGACTCTGGTGGATCCATATGTGGTTTGTGGAAAGAACACACATGCAATGAATCTAGTGGATCCATATGTGGTTTGTGGAAAGACCACACATGCAATAACTCTAGTGGATCCATATGTGGTTTGTGGAAAAGAACACACATGCAATGGCATTGGTGGATCCATATGTGGTTTGTGGAAAGAACACACATGCAATGACATTGGTGGATCCATATGTGGTTCCTGGAAAGAACCCACATGCAATGACATTGGTGGATCCATGTGTGGTTTGTGACATGAACACACACGCAATGATAGTGGTTGATCCATATGTGGTTTATGACAATAACACACATGCAATGCCATTGGTTGATCCATATGTGAAAAGAACACACATGCAATGACTCTGGTCGATCCATATGTGGTTCATGGAAAGAACACACATGCAATGACATTTGTGGATCCATGTGTGGTTTGTGACATGAACAAACATGCAATGGCTCTAGTGGATCCAAATGTGGTTTTTGAAAAGAACACACATGCAATGACTCTGGTGGATCCATATTTGGTTCATGGAAAGAACACACATGCAATGACATTTGTTGATCCATATGTGGGTTGTGAAAAGAACACACATGCAATGCGATTGGTTGATCCATATATGGTTTGTGAAAATAACACACATGCAATGACTCTGGTAGATCCATATGTGGTTTGTGGAAAGAATACACATGCAATGACTCTAGTTGATCCATGTGGTTTGTGGAAAGAACACACATGTAATTACATTGGTTGATCCATGTGGTTTGTGAAAAGTACACACGTGCAATGACTCTGGTGGATCCATATGTGGTTTGTGAAAAGAACACACATGCATTGACATTGGTGGATCCATATTTGGTTTGTGGAAAGAACACACATGCAATGACATTTATTGATCCATATGTGGTTTGTGAAAAAAACACACATGCAATGACATTGGTGGATCCATGTGTGGTTTGTGACATCAACACACATGCAATGACATTGGTGGATCCATATGTGGTTTGTGACATGAACACACATGCAATTAATCTGGTGGATCCATGTGTGGTTTGTGGAAAGAACACACATGCAATGATTCTGGTTGATCCATGTGGTTTGTGGAAAGAACACACATGTAATGACATTGGTTGATCCATGTGGTTTATGGAAAGAACACATATGCAATGCCATTGGTTGATCCATGTTGTTTGTCAAAAGAACACACATGTAATGACATTGGTTGATTCATATGTGGTTTGTGGCAGTAACACACATGCAATGACTCTAGTGGATCCATGTGTGGTTTGTCAAAAGAACAAACATGCAATGACTCTGGTCGATCAATATGTGGTTTGTGAAAAGAACACACATACAATGTCATTGATGGATCCATATTTGGTTTGTGGAAAGAACACACATGCAATGACTCTGGTGGATCCATTTGTGGTTTTTGGAAAGAACACATATGCAATGACTCTAGTGGATCCGTATGTGGTTTGTGAAAAGAACACACATGCAATGACTCTGGTGGATCCTTATGTGGTTTGTGGAAAGAACACACATGCAATGACTCTGTTGGATCCATATGTGGTTTGTGGAAAGAACACACATGCAATGACTCTAATGGATCCATGTGTGCTTTGTGACATGAACACTCATGCAATTACTTTGGTGGATCCATGTGTGGTTTGTGGAAAGAACACACATGCAATGACTCTGGTTGATCCATGTGGTTCATGGAAAGAACAAACATGCAATGCCATTAGTGGATCCATATGTGGTTTGTGGAAAGAACACACATGCAATGCCATTGGTTGATCCATGTGATTTGTATAAAATAACAAACACACAATGACTCTGGTGGATCCATGTGTAGTTTGTGGAAAGAACACACATGCAATGACTCTAGTGGATCCATATGTGGTTTGTGGAAAAGAACACACATGCAATTACTCTAGTGGGTACATATGTGGTTCATGGAAAGAACACACATGCAATGACACTGGTTGATACATATGTGGGTTGTGAAAAGAACACACATGCAATGCCATTGGTTGATCCATATATGGTTTGTGAAAAGAACACACATGCAATGACTCTTTTGGATCCATATGTGGTTTGTGGAAATAACACACATGCAATGACTCTAGTGGATCCATGTGTGGTTTGTGGAAAGACCACACATGCAATGACTCTAGTGGATCCATATGTGGTTTGTGGAAAAGAACACAAATGCAATGACATTGGTGGATCGATATGTGGTTTGTGGAAATAACACACATGCAATGACATTGGTGGATCCATATGTGGTTCATGGAAAGAACACACATGCAATGCCATTGGTGGATCCATATGTGGTTTGTGGCAGGAACACACATGCAATGCTATTGGTTGATCCATGTGGTTTGTGGAAAATAACAATAACGCAATGACTCTGGTGGATCCGTGTGTTGTTTGTGGAAAGAACACACATGCAATGACTCTAGTGGATCGATATGTGGTTTGTGGAAAAGAACACACATCCAATTACTCTAGTGGGTACATATGTGGTTCATGGAAAGAACACACATGCAATGACATTGGTTGATCCATATGTGGGTTGTGAAAAGAACACACATGCAATGCCATTGGTTGATCCATATATGGTTTGTGAAAAGAACACTCATGCAATGACTCTGTTGGATCCATATGTGGTTTGTGGAAAGAACACACATGCAATGACTCTAGTGGATCCATGTGTGCTTTGTGGAAAGACCACACATGCAATAACTCTAGTGGATCCATATGTGGTTTGTGGAAAAGAACACACATGCAATGATATTAGTGGATGCATATGTGGTTTGTGGAAAGAACACACATGCAATGATATTGGTGGATCCATATGTGGTTCCTGGAAAGAACCCACATGCAATGGGTGGATCCATGTGTGGTTTGTGACATGAACACACATGCAATAATATTGGTTGATCCATATGTGGTTTATGACAATAACACACATGCAATGCTATTGGTTGATCCATATGTGAAAAGAACACACATGCAATTACATTGGTGGATTCATATGTGGTTCATGGAAAGAACACAGATGCAATGACATTGGTGGATCCATGTGTGGTTTGTGACATGAACACACACTACAAGGAATGTGTTATCTTGTGACCCCCCATATTGGCCACTGAAAGGTCATAGTTATCCATCTATGACCTTTCTGTGACCAAAAACAGTTGGTCACATAGTGAGCGTCACTATAGACAACATATGTCCTTATTTTTTAATTGGTCATAGACGGTTATAACCAAAATAGATAGTCATAGACTCTATGACCAAAATTTTGGTCACGGACAATCTGACCAATCCATGTCAGATCCTACGTGGACAATCCTACGTGGAAAATTAGTGACCAAACCAAATGGTCATCGATCAAAATAAGCCCAATCCAGTTTAATGATTTACATGGGCCAAGCCCAACAATTTCAGCCTATTTAGTTTTTCCTGTCAATTTCAATCAACTACATGGACCATGCCCAACATTTCAGTCTTTTCATTTCGGGTGATGGCCTTTTCAGGTTTATTTATTTAGATTTGTTTTCCATTTTTTTAAATGATGGGTCCACTAGAAAGATGGGATGGGTCCCGGTTGTCTAGTTCTAATAAGTGGGCCCCTATTGTCAGGGTCTGCTCTTCAGATTTCAATTTGAAAGCTAATAAATAACAAATGTTTAAATAGGAACCGACATAAAACACACAATACTTCAAATGACACCTATAATCAGTCTGTTACATATATACAGTTACATACAATGGCAATCACAGTATAACTAGCTCTATAGGTGTAATAGAGCAATAACAAGATCCAAGAGATTCATGTGTCGTGGAACTTCTTTAGCTTTTACTGCACGTCCACAAATGGTCCTCAATCTTGTTTTAATCGACTCCATCATGCTCATCCTGATAGACAAAATAAAATCCTAAAATAGGTAAATACAAAAGTAAGAACAAAAGAAAATTGTAGTTCATAAGAACATAAATCTCATATTCGGCTGTAGCTAGCAGTTCATGACACAAATTTAGTAGTGCGATATTAAGCGGAAAATCAAAACTGATCTCGTGCTCATCTGCACCGAACAGCCGAACCTAGATGGTGTTGAATGTTGTATTTGTCTAAGTCAGTTTGCCGCTACCATTGCCAGCCATCATGATGCATAGACATAGGTTAGACCCTGTCAACTATCGATCCTCCATCTCTTTACTTCATATTCAAATGCTGTAACTACGAGATGAAGTGCACAAACACGCTCAACTAAACACAAATGCAGATATTAAGGACGGTGCTCACCAGTAAGGCAATAGCTCAACTAGTTACTACAGCTCAAAAACGTATATATAATTCTAACAAAAGCACCTGAATTATTCGTCACAACATAACAATCCAAATGTAGTACACAGTTTTTGGAAACTAAAACTGTTTTGGAATAGCATAGCTCATGGAAATGTCCAAGTCATGGGAGTATGTTTTTACATTTAAAATTTCAATAAACAAAACATGGTATCATACTTTTTACCAAATAATATAACCACAAGTAGCCTCTTTCTATTTTGTGTGTCCAAACCAAGGAACTTTGTACCAGTTTTAAAGATAGAAACATATGCGCAATAAAATATAGAATTAACAGTACCTATAGTCCAAAACATGTTGCATTAAACTAGAGAGCACACCAAACTTTGTTGTAAGAAAATACAAGTCAATCCATGATTCGTGAACCAAAGTTAGATCAAGAATTTGGTCTCATGATTTTCCAACATACTAGAAGTATCATGCATAATAACCAGCAAGTAAATCTACCCATGCCTCCATGGATACCGAGAGTGAAGGCAACAAATGATGATTTTACACAGTTGTGTAAGGAAGAAATATGTTGTGCAGGTGTCCTTTGTATCATACCTATGTTTCCATAACTGTCAGATGAGGATGCCCTGTTGTACTGCTTCGCCATAAGGGGCATGCTTGGGGGCTAGCAGAAAAAAGAACAAGAGGACAGCAACATGAAAATCTTATATTGACTGTGTCAAAAACACATGTATATTGACTGTGTATGCTAAGGGCCAACTAAATATTAGCAGGAAATAATTACACAATTATGAACCATATGGACACACACAAAATATAGTATGTTCATTATAAGAAGCACTTTACAGAACAAACTGGACTACAGTTCCAAATTATCAGACTTAAAAAATTGATATATGAATGAACATGGAGTAACACAACGATCTAGTTCTAGTCAGCAATGAGAAGAGACGTGATTGGATTAATCAAGCACTGACCTAGAGTCGCTGCCACAGGAGCTCACCTTCCCCTTCAACTTGCAACCTACACCACACTTTTAATATATTGTCGCACCATCGCAGCGTAGAGGTTGTCGCCGTTGCTGCAGCCTCTTGTAGATGTTGTCGCCGCTGCTGCTGCCACTTATCAATGTCACCGTCGCCATCACCGCCACAACCCCAGGTAGATGTCGTTGTTGCCGCCAAAGTATGTTATATAATGCACTCTTTAGTACTCAATATATTTTACAATGCTGAGCGTAAGTGTATATCACCAATTCAATAAGCCCCATGTCCTATAAGTAGAAAATATAGACGAAAGAACATGTGCAATATCTTAAACTTGGTTGACTACAACTATCATAAAAGGAAATATGCAAAAGTAGCTGTATGCATGTAGCTCATCATGAAAAGAATCAGCTAATAAAATAATTCAGACCTTATGCGTCAATGATTCTTGTATGTTACAGCCATGTGCAATTTCTAAATGTTACAAGTGATTTTTGAAGGCATCAACTCCTGTCTACTTATGCATTAGCAGTTTACTGTACCAAGCCCAGTTTCTCGTAACAACACTACGAATTTTGCTTGGCCATATGAACAGATTAGTGAACCGTAAATAAATTAATAAACCGGAAATTTTTACTTGCAACAATTTCATCAGATTATGACCCACATGAATGTTTTTGAAGTATAAACTACAAGTTTAGGCCTTATCGCATCAAATATGTCTCAAACCTAGAAAATAATCTAGTCATTTTTCCTAGCTTATCTAGTTCCCACCTACTCCAACCTCAGTTGTTTCTGTAGCAAGCTCAGCAAGTGTCCTTCCCTTAAACTGAAGGTGCATCCATAAGTATCTCGTCTATGCATCACAAGTTAGCACGGTCTTAATACATGCGCATGAGCCGCCAAACTGAAACAAAATCCTAGATCAAATACCCACAATGCTAACCACCAATAAGATAACACCATATCTTGGCTGTTGGTTTGATTTAGCGCAAAGCATTATCTCTAAACAACACAATTCCTTGCTACCCTTCTATGTGATAACACATAATTTAATTTACAGAATTAGAATGCTCTACAGTTCATGAACGATTTCAGAAGGTGTAAATAGTATTGAAGCAAAACCCATTGGAATTAATTATTGTAGTAGCAACGCCAGCATCAAGCATGTGCAAAGTTCTCTCGTAAGAAGATAAAACAGAACAGAAAGTTAGCTAGTGCAAAATATCATGGTGTTCCAAAATAAATTTATACAACAATACATCCATAATTCGTTTCTATTTTCTACTGCCGATTAACTCCTGCCTAGGTGAATTTACAGCTAGGCCTGATCTAAACCATAAAAGTACACTACAAACTAGTGCCACAGTTAGGCTTGCTAGAAACGCACCCGAACTGGACGCATGGAACAAAGGGAATTAACATACGGATTAGAGTACCTCTTCAAGCGGATGGATGATTCGTGGTGTTGAACCCCGATAAGATGGTAGCTGCTGGCGGCGAGCTCTAGACTTGATCAGCCTGGGTGGTCATAGTGGCAACGAAGCGGCTGTAGACTACGGCTCGACAGAGGCACCAGCTGGGAAACATGGCTTTGTACACGGCACTGCCGGCGACTCGTGGAGGAGGAGATCTCGCGGTCCCTGAGGGCAGGAACTTGGCCGCCATCTCCTGCTACGTGCGGATGCCAGTCCGCGGTGAGGCTAGCTCGACGAAGCACCTCCCGCGGATCCCTCAGTGATGCCGTCGGGACTCCTCCTGCCTGGTGGTTTGCCGCATCTTCCTGGTGTACCCGGGAGCACCACCGCCGCGTCTCTCGTGTAGAGCGGACGGATAGAGGAGGGGATAGGGTTTGGTTCGCAACGTCTCTCGTGTGAGTGTGTGGCTGTGGTGTATCGCGTGGTGTGTGTTTGTGTGTTTACGGTGGTAGGTGGCTGGCTGCCGGGCCTTGGGCCTTGAAGCTGGCTACCTCCCTACACATATCAGTAGCGTTCCGAACTACTGGCCTCAGATCGGCCCAGTTCGGCTACCTTCCCTATGCTTTTTTCATAACTTTTTGATAATGTTTTGAAATAAAAATATTAGAAAAAACTATTACTATAATAAATGTACACAGGTTACACCAAAGTATGGAAAACAATGTTTTTCAAGAACCGTTTCAATTTTATTGCACAAAAAAATCATTTTTTATTTTTTGAGTGCCGAAAAGGGTTTTTTGTGAAGGAACTACAACAAATATGAGGAAAACTAGTATCACCTCTATTTAAAAAATAGTAGATCAAGTCAAAAATATATGGCTAGGTCTCATATGTCATCGGATAGGTTGTGCATTTTGACCTCGTGGTCAACAAGTCGATGTGTGGACTATATATGTCACTAGTAGATTAAAACCTAGTTATATCTAGACATGTAAGCGAAAGTTTACACATCAACATGATACCTAGGTGAAATTGCTAAGGTGGTCGCCTAGTCATTTCTAGACATGATGAATTAACGGTCATGACTATTTAAATTGGTCATAATTGGCTAAAAATAAGGTCGTGAACAATTGTTATCTAGATTATGACCAATTCACGTACGGAAACTATGACCTTTCTGAGAAAAATGGTCGTAGTTCTTCAGGGTTTGGAGCCTCTCAGATGCCTTATGACTAATTGATGTGAAATGGTCACAAATCTACGACCAATTCAATCGCGGTCACTAAGAGAAGGTCACAAGTTAACACATTTCTTGTAGCGACACATGCAATGACATTGGTGGATCCATATGTGGTTCATGGAAATAAGACACATGCAATGACATTGGTGGATCCATGTGTGGTTTGTGACATGAACACACATGCAATTACTCTGGTGGATCCATGTGTGGTTTGTGGAAAGAACACACATGCAATGAATCTGGTTGATCCATATGTGGTTCATGGAAAGAACACACATGCAATGACTCTGGTTGATCCATGTGTGGTTTGTGAAAAAAAAACACATGCAGTAACTCTAGTTGATCCATATGTGGTTTGTGAAAAGAACACACATGCAATTACTCTAGTGGATAAATATATGGTATATGGAAAGAACACACATGCAATGAACAGTGGTGAATCCATATGTGGTTTGTTACAGGAACACACATGCAATGACATTGGTTGATCCATATGTGGTTTGTGACAATAACACACATGCAATGCCATTGGTTGATCCATGTGGTTTGTGGAAAAGAACACACATGTAATGACATTGGTTGATCCATATGTGGTTTGTGACAGTAACACACATGCAATGACTCTGGTGGATCCATGTGTGGTTTGTCAAAAGAACACACATGCAATGACTCTGGTGGATCCATATGTGGTTTGTGAAAAGAACACACATGCAATGACATTGGTGGATCCATATTTGGTTTATGGAAAGAACACACATGCAATGACTCTGGTGGATCCATATGTGGTTTGTGGAAAGAACACATATGCAATGACTCTAGTGGATCCATATGTGGTTTGTGAAAAGAACACACATGCAATGACTCTGGTGGATCCTTATGTAGTTTGTGGAAAGAACACACATGCAATGACATTGCTGGATCCATATGTGGTTCATGGAAAGAACACACATGCAATGACATTGGTGGATCCATGTGTGGTTTGTGACATGAACACACATGCAATTACTCTAGTGGATCCATGTGTGGTTTGTGGAAAGAACACACATGCAATGACTCTGGTTGATTCATGTGGTTCGTGGAAAGAACAAACATGCAATGACATTGGTTGATCCATATGTGGGTTGTGGAAAGAACACACATGCAATGCCATTGGTGGATCCATATGTGGTTTGTGGTAGGAACACACATGCAATGCCATTGGTTGATCCAGGTGGTTTCTGGAAAATAACAATAACGCAATGACTCTGGTGGATCCGTGTGTAGTTTGTGGAAAGAACACACATGCAATGACTCTAGTGGATCGATATGTGGTTTGTGGAAAAGAACACACATGCAATTACTCTAGTGGGTACATATGTGGTTCATGGAAAGAACACACATGCAATGACATTGGTTGATCCATATGTGGGTTGTGAAAAGAACACACATGCAATGCCATTGGTTGATCCATATATGGTTTGTGAAAAGAACACTCATGCAATGACTCTGTTGGATCCATATGTGGTTTGTGGAAAGAACACACATGCAATGACTCTAGTGGATCCATGTGTGGTTTGTGGAAAGACCACACATGCAATAACTCTAGTGGATCCATATGTGGTTTGTGGAAAAGAACACACATGCAATGATATTAGTGGATCCATATGTGGTTTGTGGAAAGAACACACATGCAATGATATTGGTGGATCCATATGTGGTTCCTAGAAAGAACCCACATGCAATGGGTGGATCCATGTGTGGTTTGTGACATGAACACACATGCAATGATATTGGTTGATCCATATGTGGTTTATGACAATAACACACATGCAATGTTATTGGTTGATCCATATGTGAAAAGAACACACATGCAATTACATTGGTGGATCCATATGTGGTTCATGGAAAGAACACACATGCAATGACATTGGTGGATCCATGTGTGGTTTGTGACATGAACACACATGCAATTACTCTAGTGGATCCATATGTGGTTTGTGAAAATAACACACACGCAATGACTCTAGTGGATACATATTTGGTTCATGGAAAGAACACACATGGAATGACATTTGTTGATCTATATGTGGGTTGTGAAAAGAACACACATGCAATGCCATTGGTTGATCCATATATGGTTTGTGAAAAGAACACACATGCAATGACTCTAGTGGATCCATATGTTGTTTGTGGAAAGAACACACATTCAATGACTCTAGTTGATCCATATGGTTTGTGGAAAGAACACACATCTACTGACATTGGTTGATCCATGTGGTTTGTGAAAAGAACACACATGTAATGACTCTGGTGGATCCATATGTGGTTTGTGAAAATAACACACATGCAATGACATTGGTGGATCCTTATTAGGTTTGTGGAAAAGAACACACATGCAATGACATTGGTGGATCCATGTGTGGTTTCTGACATGAACACACATGCAATTACTCCGGTGGATCCATGTGTGGTTTGTGGAAAGAACACACATGCAATGACTCTGGTTGATCCATATGTGGTTCATGGAAATAACACACATGCAATGACATTGGTGGATCCATGTGTGGTTTGTGACATCAACACATGCAATGACATTGGTGGATCCATATGTGGTTTGTGACATGAACACACATGCAATTACTATGGTGGGTCGATGTGTGGTTTGTGGAAAGAACACACATGCAATGACTCTGGTTGATCCATGTGTTTTGTGGAAAGAACACAGATGTAATGACATTGGTTGATCCATGTGGTATGTGGAAAGAACACATATGCAATGCCATTGGTTGATCCATGTTGTTTGTCAAAAGAACACACATGTAATGACATTGGTTGATCCATATGTGGTTTGTGACAGTAACACAAATGCAATGACTCTGGTGGATCCATGTGTGGTTTGTCAAAAGAACACACATGCAATGACTCTGGTGGATCCATATGTGGTTTGTGAAAAGAACACACATGCAATGACATTGGTGGATCCATATTTGGTTTATGGAAAGAACACACATGCAATGACTCTGGTGGATCCATATGTGGTTTGTGGAAAGAACACATATGCAATGACTCTAGTGGATCCATATGTGGTTTGTGAAAAGAACACACATGCAATGACTCTGGTGGATCCTTATGTAGTTTGTGGAAAGAACACACATGCAATGACATTGCTGGATCCATATGTGGTTCATGGAAAGAACACACATGCAATGACATTGGTGGATCCATGTGTGGTTTGTGACATGAACACACATGCAATTACTCTAGTGGATCCATGTGTGGTTTGTGGAAAGAACACACATGCAATGAGTCTGGTTGATTCATGTGGTTCGTGGAAAGAACAAACATGCAATGACATTGGTTGATCCATATGTGGGTTGTGGAAAGAACACACATGCAATGCCATTGGTGGATCCATATGTGGTTTGTGGTAGGAACACACATGCAATGCCATTGGTTGATCCAGGTGGTTTCTGGAAAATAACAATAACGCAATGACTCTGGTGGATCCGTGTGTAGTTTGTGGAAAGAACACACATGCAATGACTCTAGTGGATCGATATGTGGTTTGTGGAAAAGAACACACATGCAATTACTCTAGTGGGTACATATGTGGTTCATGGAAAGAACACACATGCAATGACATTGGTTGATCCATATGTGGGTTGTGAAAAGAACACACATGCAATGCCATTGGTTGATCCATATATGGTTTGTGAAAAGAACACTCATGCAATGACTCTGTTGGATCCATATGTGGTTTGTGGAAAGAACACACATGCAATGACTCTAGTGGATCCATGTGTGGTTTGTGGAAAGACCACACATGCAATAACTCTAGTGGATCCATATGTGGTTTGTGGAAAAGAACACACATGCAATGATATTGGTGGATCCATATGTGGTTTGTGGAAAGAACACACATGCAATGATATTGGTGGATCCATATGTGGTTCCTAGAAAGAACCCACATGCAATGGGTGGATCCATGTGTGGTTTGTGACATGAACACACATGCAATGATATTGGTTGATCCATATGTGGTTTATGACAATAACACACATGCAATGTTATTGGTTGATCCATATGTGAAAAGAACACACATGCAATTACATTGGTGGATCCATATGTGGTTCATGGAAAGAACACACATGCAATGACTCTAGTGGATCCATGTGTGGTTTGTGACATGAACACACATGCAATGACTCTAGTGGATCCATATGTGGTTTGTGAAAATAACACACACGCAATGACTCTAGTGGATCCATATTTGGTTCATGGAAAGAACACACATGGAATGACATTTGTTGATCTATATGTGGGTTGTGAAAAGAACACACATGCAATGCCATTGGTTGATCCATATATGGTTTGTGAAAAGAACACACATGCAATGACTCTAGTGGATCCATATGTGGTTTGTGGAAAGAACACACATTCAATGACTCTAGTTGATCCATATGGTTTGTGGAAAGAACACACATGTACTGACATTGGTTGATCCGTGTGGTTTGTGAAAAGAACACACATGTAATGACTCTGGTGGATCCATATGTGGTTTGTGAAAATAACACACATGCAATGACATTGGTGGATCCTTATTAGGTTTGTGGAAAAGAACACACATGCAATGACATTGGTGGATCCATGTGTGGTTTCTGACATGAACACACATGCAATTACTCCGGTGGATCCATGTGTGGTTTGTGGAAAGAACACACATGCAATGACTCTGGTTGATCCATATGTGGTTCATGGAAATAACACACATGCAATGACATTGGTGGATCCATGTGTGGTTTGTGACATCAACACATGCAATGACATTGGTGGATCCATATGTGGTTTGTGACATGAACACACATGCAATTACTATGGTGGGTCGATGTGTGGTTTGTGGAAAGAACACACATGCAATGACTCTGGTTGATCCATGTGTTTTGTGGAAAGAACACAAATGTAATGACATTGGTTGATCCATGTGGTATGTGGAAAGAACACATATGCAATGCCATTGGTTGATCCATGTTGTTTGTCAAAAGAACACACATGTAATGACATTGGTTGATCCATATGTGGTTTGTGACAGTAACACAAATGCAATGACTCTGGTGGATCCATGTGTGGTTTGTCAAAAGAACACACATGCAATGACTCTGGTGGATCCATATGTGGTTTGTGAAAAGAACACACATGCAATGGCATTGGTGGATCCATATTTGGTTTGTGGAAAGAACACCCATGCAATTACTCTGGTGGATCCATATGTGGTTTGTGGAAAGAACACATTTGCAATGACTCTAGTGGATCTATATTTGGTTTGTGATAAGAACACACATGCAATGACTCTGGTGGATCCTTATGTAGTTTGTGGAAAGAACACACATGCAATGACATTGCTGGATCCATATGTGGTTCATGGAAAGAACACACATGCAATGACATTGGTGGATCCATGTGTGGTTTGTGACATGAACACACATGCAATTACTCTAGTGGATCCATGTGTGGTTTGTGGAAAGAACACACATGCAATGACTCTGGTTGATTCATGTGGTTCGTGGAAAGAACAAACATGCAATGACATTGGTTGATCCATATGTGGGTTGTGGAAAGAACACACATGCAATGCCATTGGTGGATCCATATGTGGTTTGTGGTAGGAACACACATGCAATGCCATTGGTTGATCCAGGTGGTTTCTGGAAAATAACAATAACGCAATGACTCTGGTGGATCCGTGTGTAGTTTGTGGAAAGAACACACATGCAATGACTCTAGTGGATCGATATGTGGTTTGTGGAAAAGAACACACATGCAATTACTCTTGTGGGTACATATGTGGTTCATGGAAAGAACACACATGCAATGACATTGGTTGATCCATATGTGGGTTGTGAAAAGAACACACATGCAATGCCATTGGTTGATCCATATATGGTTTGTGAAAAGAACACTCATGCAATGACTCTGTTGGATCCATATGTGGTTTGTGGAAACAACACACATGCAATGACTCTAGTGGATCCATGTGTGGTTTGTGGAAAGACCACACATGCAATAACTCTAGTGGATCCATATGTGGTTTGTGGAAAAGAACACACATGCAATGATATTGGTGGATCCATATGTGGTTTGTGGAAAGAACACACATGCAATGATATTGGTGGATCCATATGTGGTTCCTAGAAAGAACCCACATGCAATGGGTGGATCCATGTGTGGTTTGTGACATGAACACACATGCAATGATATTGGTTGATCCATATGTGGTTTATGACAAGAACACACATGCAATGTTATTGGTTGATCCATATGTGAAAAGAACACACATGCAATTACATTGGTGGATCCATATGTGGTTCATGGAAAGAACACACATGCAATGACTCTAGTGGATCCATGTGTGGTTTGTGACATGAACACACATGCAATGACTCTAGTGGATCCATATGTGGTTTGTGAAAATAACACACACGCAATGACTCTAGTGGATCCATATTTGGTTCATGGAAAGAACACACATGGAATGACATTTGTTGATCTATATGTGGGTTGTGAAAAGAACACACATGCAATGCCATTGGTTGATCCATATATGGTTTGTGAAAAGAACACACATGCAATGACTCTAGTGGATCCATATGTGGTTTGTGGAAAGAACACAAATTCAATGACTCTAGTTGATCCATATGGTTTGTGGAAAGAACACACATGTACTGACATTGGTTGATCCATGTGGTTTGTGAAAAGAACACACATGTAATGACTCTGGTGGATCCATATGTGGTTTGTGAAAATAACACACATGCAATGACATTGGTGGATCCTTATTAGGTTTGTGGAAAAGAACACACATGCAATGACATTGGTGGATCCATGTGTGGTTTCTGACATGAACACACATGCAATTACTCCGGTGGATCCATGTGTGGTTTGTGGAAAGAACACACATGCAATGACTCTGGTTGATCCATATGTGGTTCATGGAAATAACACACATGCAATGACATTGGTGGATCCATGTGTGGTTTGTGACATCAACACATGCAATGACATTGGTGGATCCATATGTGGTTTGTGACATGAACACACATGCAATTACTATGGTGGGTCGATGTGTGGTTTGTGGAAAGAACACACATGCAATGACTCTGGTTGATCCATGTGTTTTGTGGAAAGAACACAGATGTAATGACATTGGTTGATCCATGTGGTATGTGGAAAGAACACATATGCAATGCCATTGGTTGATCCATGTTGTTTGTCAAAAGAACACACATGTAATGACATTGGTTGATCCATATGTGGTTTGTGACAGTAACACAAATGCAATGACTCTGGTGGATCCATGTGTGGTTTGTCAAAAGAACACACATGCAATGACTCTGGTGGATCCATATGTGGTTTGTGAAAAGAACACACATGCAATGGCATTGGTGGATCCATATTTGGTTTGTGGAAAGAACACCCATGCAATTACTCTGGTGGATCCATATGTGGTTTGTGGAAAGAACACATTTGCAATGACTCTAGTGGATCTATATTTGGTTTGTGAAAAGAACACACATGCAATCACTCTGGTGGATCCTTATGTGGTTTGTGGAAAGAACACACATGCAATGACATTGGTGGATCCATATGTCGTTCATGGAAAGAACACACATGCAATGACATTGGTGGATCCATGTGTGGTTTGTGACATGAACACACATGCAACTACTCTCGTGGATCCATGTGTGGTTTGTGGAAAGAACACACATGCAATGACTCTGGTTGATCCATGTGGTTCATGGAAAGAACAGACATGCAATGACATTGGTTGATCCATATGTGGGTTGTGGAAAGAACACATATGCAATGCGATTGGTGGATCCATATGTGGTTTGTGGAAAGAACACACATGTAATACCATTGGTTGATCCATGTGGTTTGTGTAAAGTAACACACATGCAATGACTCTGGTGGATCCATGTGTAGTTTGTGGAAAGAACACACATGCAATGACTCTAGTGGATCCATATGTGGTTTGTGGAAAAGAACACACATGCAATGAACACTGGTGGATCCATATGTGGTTTGTGACAGGAACACACATGCAATGACATTGGTTGATCCATATGTGGGTTGTGAAAAGAACACACATGCAATGACTCTTGTGGATCCATATGTGGTTTGTGGAAAGAACACACATGCAATGACTCTAGTGGATCCATGTGTGGTTTGTGGAAAGACCGCACATGCAATGACTCTAGTCGATCCATATGTGGTTTGTGGAAAAGAACACACATGCGATGACATTGGTGATCCATATGTGGTTTGTGGAAAGAACACAAATGCAATGACAGTGGTGGATACATATGTGGTTCGTGGAAAGAAGACACATGCAATGACATTGGTGGATCCATGTGTGGTTTGTGACATGAACACACATGCAATGACATTGGTGGGTCCATATGTGGTTCATGGAAAGAACACACATGCAATGACATTGGTGGATCCATGTGTGGTTTGTGACATGAACACACATGCAATTACTCTGGTGGATCCATGTGTTGTTTGTGGAAATAATCAGACATGCAATGACTCTGCTTGATCCATATGTGGTTCATGGAAAGAACACAGATTCAACGACTCTGGTTGATCCATGTGTGGTTTGTGAAAAGAACACACATGCAATGACTCTGGTTGATCCATATGTGGTTTGTGAAAAGAATACACATGCAATTACTATAGAGGATACATATGTGGTTTGGGGAAAGAACAAACATGCAATAAACACTGGTGGATCCATATGTGGTTTGTGACAGGAACACACATGCAATGCCATTGGTTGATCCATGTGGTTTGTGGAAAGAACACACATGCAATGACATTGGTGGATCCATGTGTGGTTTGTGACATGAACAAACATGCAATTACTCTGGTGGATCCATGTGTTGTTTGTGGAAATAAACACACATGCAATGACTCTGCTTGATCCATATGTGGTTCATGGAAAGAACACAGATGCAACGACTCTGGTTGATCCCTGTGTGGTTTGTGAAAAGAACACACATGCAATGACTCTGGTTGATCCATATGTGGTTTGTGAAAAGAACACACATGCAATTACTATAGAGGATACATATGTGGTTTGGGGAAAGAACAGACATGCAATAAACACTGGTGGATCCATATGTGGTTTGTGACAGGAACACACATGCAATGCCATTGGTTGATCCATGTGGTTTGTGGAAAAGAACACACATGTAATGCCATTGGTTTATCCATATGTGGTTTGTGACAGTAACACACATGCAAGGACTCTGGTGGATCCATGTGTGGTTTGTCAAAAGAACACACATGCAATGACTCTGGTGGATCCATATGTGGTTTGTGAAAAGAACACACATGCAATGACATTGGTGGATCCATATTTGGTTTGTGCAAAGAACACACATGCAATGACTCTGGTGGATCCATATGTGGTTTGTGGAAAGAACACATATGCAATGACTCTAGTGGATCCATATGTGGTTTGTGAAAAGAACACACATGCAATGGCTCTGGTGGATCCTTATGTGGTTTGTGGAAATAACACACATGCAATGAGATTGGTGGATCCATATGTGGTTCATGGAAAGAACACACATGCAATGACATTGGTGGATCCATGTGTGGTTTGTGACATGAACACACATGCAATTACTCTGGTGGATCCATGTGTGGTTTGTGCAAAGGACACACATGCAATGACTGGTTGATCCATGTGGTTCATGGAAAGAACAAACATGCAATGACATTGGTTGATCCATATGTGGGTTGTGGAAAGAACACACATGCAATGCCATTGGTGGATCCATATGTGGTTTGTGGAAAGAACACACATGCAATGCCATTGGTTGATCCATGTGGTTTGTGGAAAATAACACACATGCAATGACTCTGCTGGATCCATGTGTAGTTTGTGGAAAGAACATGGATGCAATGACTCTAGTGAATCCATATGTGGTTTGTGGAAAAGAACACACATGCAATGAACACTGGTGGATCCATATGTGGTTTGTGACAGGAACACACATGCAATGATATTGGTTGATCCATATGTGGGTTGTGAAAAGAACACACATGCAATGCCATTGGTTGATCCATATATGGTTTGTGAAAAGAACACACATGCAATGACTCTGGTGGATCCATATGTGGTTTGTGGAAAGAATACAAATGCAATGACTCTAGTGGATCCATGTGTTGTTTGTGGAAACACCACACATGCAATGACTCTAGTGGATCCATGTGTGGTTTGTGGAATAGAACACACATGCAATGACATTGGTGGATCCATAAGTGGTTTGTGGAAAGAACACACATGCAATGGCATTGGTGGATCCATATGTGGTTAATGGAAAGAATACACATGCAATGACATTGGTGGATCCATGTGTGGTTTGTGACATGAACACACATGCAATGACGTTGGTGGATACATATGTGGTTCATGGAAAGAACACACATGCAATGACATTGGTGGATCCATGTGTGGTTTGCGACATGAACACACATGCAATTACTCTGGTGGATCAATGTGTGGTTCATGGAAAGAACACACATGCAATGACTCTAGTTGATCCATGTGGTTTGTGGAAAGAACACACATGTAATGACATTGGTTGATCCATGTGGTTTGTGGAAAGAACACACATGCAATGACTCTGGTGGATCCATATGTGGTTTGTGAAAAGAACACACATGCAATGAATCTAGTGGATCCATATGTGGTTTGTGAAAATAACAAACATTCAATTACTCCGGTGGATCCATATGTGGTTTGTAGAAAAGAACACACATGCAATGACATTGGTTGATCCATATATGGTTCATGCAAAGAACACACATGAAATGACTCTAGTGGATCCATATGTGGTTTGTGGAAAGAACACACATGCAATGACTCTAGTGGATCCATATGTGGGTTGGGAAAAGAACACACATGCAATGACTCTGGTGGATCCATATGTGGTTTGTGGAAAGAACACACATGCAATGACATTGGTGGATCCATATGTGGTTCATGGAAAGAACACACATGCAATGACATTGGTGGATCCATATGTGGTTTGTGAAAAGAACACACATGCAATAACATTTGTTGATCCATATGTGGTTTGTGAAAAGAACACACATGCAATGACATTGGTTGATCCATATGTGGTTTGTGAAAGGAACACGCATGCAATTACTCTGGTGGATCCATATGTGGTTTCTGGAAATAATACACATGGAATGACTCTAGTGGATCCATAAGTGGTTTGTGTAAAAGAACACACATGCAATTACTCTAGTGGGTACATATGTGGTTTGTGGAAAGAACACACATGCAATGATTCTGGTGGATCCATATGTGGTTTGTGAAAAGAACACACATGCAATGACTCTGGTGGATCCATATGTGGTTTGTGGAAAGAACACACATGCAATAACATTGGTGGATCCATATTTGGGTTTGTGTAAAGAACACACATGCAATGAAATTTGTTGATCCATGTGTGGTTCATGGAAAGAACATGCATGCAATTACTCTGGTGGATCCATGTGTGGTTTGTGACATGAATACATATGCAATTACTCTGGTTGATCCATGTGTGGTTTGTGCAAAGAAAACACATGCAATGACTCTAGTGGATCCATATGTGGTTCATGGAAAGAACACACATGCAATGACTCTGGTTCATCCATGTGTGGTTTGTGGAAAGAACAGACATGCAATAACTCTGGTGGATCCATATGTGGTTTGTGGAAAGAACACACATGCAATGACTCTAGTGGATCCATATGTGGTTTGTGGAAAAGAACACACATGCAATGACATTGGTGGATCCATATGTGGTTTGTGGAAAGAACACACGTGCAATGACATTGGTGGATGCATATGTGGTTCATGGAAAGAACACACATGCAATGACATTGGTGGATCCATGTGTGGTTTGTGACATGAACACACATGCAATGACATTGGTGGATCCATATGTGGTTCATGGAAAGAACACACATGCAATGACATTGGTGGATCCATGTGTGGTTTGTGACATGAACACACATGCAATGACATTGGTGGATCCATATGTGGTTTGTGACGGGAACACACATGCAATGCCATTGGTTGATCCATGTGGTTTGTGGAAAAGAACACACATGTAATGACATTCGTTGATCCATATGTTGTTTGTGACAGTAACACACATGGAATGACTCTGGTGGATCCATGTGTGGTTTGTCAGAAGAACACACATGCAATGACTCTGGTGGATCCATATGTGGTTCGTGAAAAGAACACACATGCAATGATATTGGTGGATCCATATTTGGTTTGTGGAAAGAACACACATGCAATGACTCTGGTGGATCCATATGTGGTTTGTGGAAAGAACACATATGCAATGACTCTAGTGGATCCATATGTGGTTTGTGAAAAGAACACACATGCAATGACTCTGGTGGATCCTTATGTGGTTTGTGGAAATAACACACATGCAATGACATTGGTGGATCCATATGTGGTTGATGGAAAGAACACACATGCAATGACATTGGTGAATCCGTGTGTGGTTTGTGACATGAACACACATGTAATTACTCTGGTGGATCCATGTGTGGTTTGTGGAAAGAACACACATGCAATGACTGGTTGATCCATGTGGTTCATGGAAAGAACAGACATGCAATGACATTGGTTGATCCATATGTGGGTTGTGGAAAGAACACACATGCAATGCCATTGGTGGATCCATATGTGGTTTGTGGAAAGAACACACATGCAATGGCATTGTGAAGGAAATATGCCCTGAGAGGCAATAATAAAGTAGTTATTATGTATTCCTTGTATATGATAGATGTTTATTTTGCATGCTATAATTGTATTGATAGGAAACATCAATACATGTGTGTTTAATAAACAAAAAGGGTTCCTAGTTATGCCTCTCTTATAGACTAGCTTGTTGATTAACAAGATGATCAAGGTTTCCTGATCATGGACATTGGATGTTGTTAATAACAAGGTCACAGCATTTGTAAAATGATGTGATGAATATTCATCCGAAGTATAGCATTACGATCAAGTCATTATGTTTATATTGCTATAACATCATACGAAGTAATCTTTATCCTTAGACCATGAGATCATGTTAATTGCTAACACCGGAAGAGTATCTCGATAACATCAAACGTCACACCGTAACAGGGTGACTATAAAGATGGGTTCAGTATTACGAAGGTGTTATGTTGAGGCTCATGGATCAAGAGTGAAATTTTTCAATCCAGATGATGGATAGATATACTCTGGGCCCTCTCGGTGATATCACATTAGGATAGCTTGCAAGCAAGTGATGTGATCACTAGAATGTTATATCACGGGAACGAGAAAAGAGTGCATGTCGGTAACGAGATCAAACTAGGTGTGGAGATACCGATGATCAAATCTCAGACATGTAATATATCGAGAGACAAAGGGATTTAGTTACAAGCGTTAAAGGTTCTCACGATCACAGGAGTCATCGTTGAATGTGTAGGAGTCAGTACGGATCTCCAGGTCCCGCTGCTGATTATTGATCGGAGAAGGGTCTCGATCATGTCTGCATTATTCGGGAACCGTAGGGTGGCACACTTAAGAGTTATCGGACACCATTTTGGAGCACATATGTTTCAGACGAAAGAATTGCAAAGCGCAGGAATTGTTTCAATAGAAACCGGAAATTGTTTCGGGTGAAATTGCAGAAGGTGGTTCTGCATGTGATATTGAAATATTGCAAGGGGCTATATGTGAATGTTTGTTAATTAAAGTAATTAACAAAATTCTGAATAAATTTAATAAAAAGAGTTTTGTTAAATGAGAGAGCATTAAATTTGGAGAAATTTAATGCATTTAAAGTGGAGACTTTAAAAGGGAATGTGAAGAGGCATTTTAATGTGGAGGGGTTACCACCACATGAATGGGGGAGGTGAGGGGTCACCCCCCATGCGCCGGCCATGGAGAGAGGGGGCACCCCCCTCCTCGTATAAAAGGCCACCCATTCCCTCCTTCATCCTCACACCTCCTTGTGAAGGATCTCTGTCCCCCTCTAGAATTATTGCCCCATGGTCTCGGATTAGCGAGATACATGTTCCCGGTGGAATTTCGTCTAGAAGGAGTTGTTGCTTCCGCTGGATCGATGGAGCGAGGAGTTGGAGGTTGTCCGGTGGCTTGAACGTGTGTGCGAGGATGGATGCGCTGCTGATTTGCGGCGCTCGGACTTCCACACGATCTTGAGATCGGCAAGCGTACGACTACATCAACCACGAGTTCCTACTCGTTAACAAAACTCGTTGTCTTCGAGGGTAAGTTCTCCATGGATGTATGTCCACCCATTGCTCTGTATCTAGTAGATAGATCTTGGCGTATAGTTCTCATCGTAGGATTTTTTTTTGTTTTCTATGCTGCAGACCCAACAGTGGTATCAGAGCCTGATCTATGCGTAGGTGCTTTGCACGGGTAGTACACATATGTTTATATGTGGGCAATGATGATCATGTTATTGCATCTTCTATGTACTTTGGATATTGGTGGCATAGTGGGATGAAGCGGCCCAGACCAACCTTACATGTCATCGTACATGAGACCGGTTCCACGACTGACATGCAACTAGTTTTGCATAAGTGGCTAGCGGGCGTCTGTCTCTCCTACTATAGTCAATATCTGATTTACAACGAGTTGCTAATAACTTGGTTATCCTCGTTGTGGTTCATGTTCGTAGGTAAGACCGGTTCTATCTCCGAAAGCCCTAAGCCACGTAAAACTTGCAATTGATAAATTAGAGGCGTCTAGTTTAGATCATTGCTGGGCTAGTGTCTTGATATGGTATTGTTGTAAGTAGATGTATGATAGATACTCTTACAACTCACTTAACGTGTAAGTTCCATAGACCTTGGCCTTACACACAAAGGAATGATAGAGATCATACCACGATGCAAATGATAGAGATCAAATGCATGGACCATATCACCTCACTTCACACATTAGCATCTTATATTGCTAGTTTGGCGCTTTTGGTAGCATTATAAGATGATCCCTCATTTAGATATCAAGATAAAATGTGTTCTTCCTTAAGTATGCACCGTTTTATGGATCGTGTTTTGAGGCATCACGTGATGATCGGGTGTTCTCGACTCTACGCTTTCATACAACAGGTGTAAGACAATTTTACACATGCAAATACTAAGGTTCTTACTTGACGAGCCTAGCATGTACAGACATGGCCTCGGAACACGGACCGAAAGGCTAAGCATGAGTCATATAGTTGATACGATGCCCATATAGATGCTCGCCTTTGAAGCTACACTGACTCACGTGATGATCGGACTTGGTGTAGTGGATTTGGTTCATGTAATCACCAAAAGGACACGAGGGATGTCGTTTTGAGTGGGAGTTCATTAGTAATTTGGATTAGTTGAACTCAATCTATCATAAACTTAGTCTAAATATATTTTACAAATTCTATTGTAGATGGCACCACCTGCTTTTAATTTCAATGTGTTCATGGAGAAAGAGAAGCTTGCTGCGAATGGTAGCAACTTCACCAACTGGGCTATGAATTTGAGGATTCTCCTCACTGCTGCACAAAAGCAATATGTGCTAGAGGCTTCTCTAGGCACCCCACCAGCTCCTGATGCCCCTGACAAGGAAAAGAACGTCTATATAACTCGTCAGGAGGACCACAACTTAGTTCATTGCGGCATACTGTATGGGCTAGAGCCAGAACTTCGAAAACGTTTCGAAAATGGCAATGCCTTTGATACCATGGGAGAATTCAAAATGATTTTTGATACCCATGCTGCCATAGAGAGTTATAATGCTTCTGAAAAGTTCTTTAGCTGCATGATGGAAGAGAACAGCTCCGTTAGTGAGCACGTACTCAAAATGTCTGGGTACACCGATAAGCTTGTGTCCTTGGGAATAACGATTCCCATTGACTTAGGCATACATCATGTTCTCCAATCTCTGCCACCTAGCTACAAGAGCTTCGTGATGAACTATAATATGCAGGGCATGAAGAAGTCTCTTCCCGAGCTTCTGTCAATGCTTAAGACTGCAGAAGTGGAGATTAGGAAAGAACATCAAGTGTTGATGATCAATAAGACCACCGATTTTAAGAAGGACAAGAAAGGCAAGCAGAAGGGAAAGAAGGGCGGAAAATCTGTTGCCGCGCCTGAAAAGAAACCCCGAGCTGGCCCTAAGTCTGACACTGAGTGATACTATTGCAAGGGGACTGGCCATTGGAAGTGCAACTGCCCCAAGTATTTGGCGGACAAGAAGGCCGGAAAGGCAAACAAAGGTATATGTGATATACATGTTATTGATGTGTACTTGACTAGTACTCGCAGTAGCACCTGGGTATTTGATACGAGATCGGTTGCTAATATATGTAACTCGGTTCAGGGGCTGCGGAACAAGCGACAACTAGCAAGGGATGAGGTCACGATGCGGGTCGGCAATGGATCAAGAGTTGATGTGATCGCCGTCGGAACGCTGCCTCTCCATATGCCGCCAGGATTAGTTATAAACCTGAATAATTGTTATTTGGTGCCTGCACTGAGCATGAACATTGTATCCGGATCATGTTTGATGCAAAGTGGTTATTCATTTAAGTCTGAAAACAATGGTTGTTCGATTTATATGAATAATATCTTTTATGGTCATGCACCTGTGTTGAATGGTTTATTTCTGTTGGATCTCGATAGTAGTATTACGCATATTCATAATGTTGATGCTAAAAGGATTAAACTTGATAATGATATATCTACATATATGTGGCACTGCCGTCTAGGTCATATTGGCGTTAAACGCATGAAGAAACTCCATTCTGATGGACTTTTGGAATCACTTGATTTTGAATCATTTGATACATGTGAGCCATGCCTTATGGGCAAGATGACTAGAACGCCGTTTTCCGGTTCAATGGAACGGGCGACAGACTTATTGGAAATCATACATACTGATGTGTGTGGACCAATGAGTGTGTCGGCGTGAGGTGGATATCGTTATTTTGTTACTTTCACGGATGATTTGAGTAGATACGGGTATATCTATTTGATGAAACATAAGTCTGAAACCTTTGAAAGGTTCAAACAATTTTAGAATGAAGTGGAAAATCATCATAACAGAAAGATCAAATTTCTACGGTCCGACCGTGGAGGAGAGTATCTTAGTTACGAGTTTAGCACACATATGAAAGACTGTGGAATAGTTTCACAACTCACGCCTGCCGGAACACCACAACGTAATGGTGTGTTAGAACGTCGTAATCGTACTTTATTGGATATGGTTCGATCTATGATGTCTCTGACTGACTTGCCACTATCATTTTGGGGTTATGCACTGGAAACCGCTGCATTCACTTTAAATAGGGCACCATCTAAATCCGTTGAAAAGACACCATATGAATTATGGTTTGGAAACAAATCTAAGCTGTCATTTCTTAAAGTTTGGGGATGCGATGTTTATGTGAAGAAACTTCAACCGGATAAACTCAAACCCAAAGCAGAAAAATGCATCTTCATAGGATACCCTAAGGAAACGTATGGGTATACCTTCTATCACAGATCCGAGGGCAAGGTCTTTGTTGCCAAGAATGGATCCTTTCTTGAGCAGGAGTTTCTCACGAAAGGTGTGAGTAGTCGGAAGGTAGAACTCGAAGAGGTTATTGAACCTTCTCTTCATGAAATGGCGAGTAGCGCAGCTCCAGAAGTTGTTTCAGAGTTGACTTCACCTAATGAAGAGAGAGCTAATGATAATGATCATGAAACTCCGAAAGAGGACACTACCAAACCTCGCAGGTCAAGCAGGACACGTGCAGCTCCTAAACTGTACGACAATCCGGTTGTGAATTTCATGGTTGATGAAATGGATGACCCTACGACATATGAAGAAGCGATGATGAGCCCGGATTCCAACAAATGGCTAGAAGCCATGAAATCCGAGATGGAATCCATGTATGAGAACCAAGTTTGGACCTTGGTGGACTTACCGCACGATCAAAAGGCCGTTGAGAATAAATGGATTTTCAAAAGAAAACTGATGCTGATGGTAATGTAACCATCTATAAGGCTCGACTTGTCGCAAAGGGGTTTCGACAAATTCAAGGAGTTGACTACAATGAGACATTCTCTCCCGTAGCGATGCTTAAGTCGGTTAGGATTATGTTAGCAATTGCTGCATATTTCGATTATGAAATATGGCAGATGGATGTCAAAACTGCATTCCTCAATGGTAATATTGAAGAAGAGTTGTATATGATACAACCTAAGGGTTTTGTCGATCCTAAGGATGCTGATAAGGTGTGCAAACTTCAGCGATCCATCTATGGACTGAAGCAAGCATCCCGGAGTTGGAATCTCCGCTTTGATGAGGTGATCAAAGAGTTTGGATTTGTCCAAACTTATGGAGAGGCTTGTATTTACAAGAAAGTGAGTGGGAGCAATGTGGCATTTCTGATATTATATGTGGATGACATATTATTGATTGGAAATGATATAGATCTTTTAAACAGTATTAAAAGTTATCTAAATAGCAAATTTTCGATGAAGGACCTTGGTGAAGCTTCATATATATTAGGCATTAAAATCTATAGATATAGATCAAGACGCCTAATTGGGCTATCGCAGAGTACATACCTTGATAAGATATTAAAGAAGTTTAATATGGACGAAAGTAAGAAGGGGTTCTTACCTATGTTGCAAGGCAAGACATTGAGTAAGACTCAAAGTCCGGCTACGACGGAAGAAAGAGAGATAATGGATAAGATCCCCTATGCCTCAGCCATAGGGATGACTCTAAGTCTCAATCCGGATACGTATTTCTCTTGAACGGAGCAACAGTTAGTTGGAGGAGCTCCAAACAACCTGTGGTGGCTGGATCAACGACGGAGGCGGAATATGTTGCTACTTCAGAAGCAGCGCAGGAAGCGGTTTGGATGAAGGAGTTCATAACGGAACTAGGTGTGGTTCCTAGTGCGTTGGACCCAATGGTGATCTATTGTGACAATAATGGAGCCATAGCCAATGCCAAGGAACCAAGGTCTCACAAGAATTCCAAGCATATTAAGCGCTGCTTTCACTCCATCCGCGAGCATGTCAAGGATGGAGATATAAAGATTTGTAAAGTGCACACGGACCTGAATGTAGCAGATCCGTTGACTAAAGTACTCCCTAGGGCAAAACATGATCAACACCAGAACTCCATGGGTGTTAGATTTATCACTATATAAACTAGATTATTGTCTCTAGTGAAAGTGGGAGACTGAAGGAAATATGCCCTGAGAGGCAATAATAAAGTAGTTATTATGTATTCCTTGTATATGATAGATGTTTATTTTGCATGCTATAATTGTATTGATAGTAAACATCAATACATGTGTGTTTAATAAACAAAAAGGGTTCCTAGTTATGCCTCTCTTATAGACTAGCTTGTTGATTAACAAGATGATCAAGGTTTCCTGATCATGGACATTGGATGTTGTTAATAACAAGGTCACAACATTTGTGAAATGATGTGATGAACATTCATACAAAGTATAGCATTATGATCAAGTCATTATGTTTATATTGATATAACATCATACGAAGTAATCTTTATCCTTAGACCATGAGATCATGTTAATTGCTAACACCGGAAGAGTATCTTGATAACATCAAACGTCACACCGTAACAGGGTGACTATAAAGATGGGTTCAGTACTACGAAGGTGTTATGTTGAGGCTCATGGATCAAGAGTGGAATTTGTCAATCCAGATGATGGATAGATATACTCTGGGCCCTCTCGGTGATATCACATTAGGATAGCTTGCAAGCAAGTGATGTGATCACTAGAATGTTATATCACGGGAACGAGAAAAGAGTGCATGTCGGCAACGAGATCAAACTAGGTATGGAGATACCGATGATCAAATCTCAGACATGTAATATATCGAGAGACAAAGGGATTTAGTTATAAGCGTTAAAGGTTCTCACGATCACAGGAGTCATCGTTGAATGTGTAGGAGTCAGTACGGATCTCGAGGTCCCGCTGCTGATTATTGATCGGAGAAGGGTCTCAATCATGTCTGCATTATTCGCGAATCGTAGGGTGGCACACTTAAGAGTTACCGGACACCATTTTGGAGCACATATGTTTCAGACGAAAGAATTGCAAAGCGTAGGAATTGTTTCAATAGAAACCGGAAATTGTTTCGGGTGAAATTGCAGAAGGTGGTTCTGCCTATGATATTGAAATATTGCAAGGGGCTATATGTGAATGTTTGTTAATTAAAGTAATTAACAAAATTCTGAATAAATTTAATAAAAAGAGTTTTATTAAATGAGAGAGCATTAAATTTGGAGAAATTTAATGCATTTAAAGTGGAGACTTTAAAAGGGAATGTGAAGAGGCATTTTAATGTGGAGGGGTTACCACCACATGAATGGGGGAGGTGAGTGGTCACCCCCCATGCATCGGCCATGGAGAGAGGGGGCACCCCCCCTCCTCCTATAGAGAGCCACCCATTCCCTCCTTTATCCTCACACCTCCTTGTGAAGGATCTCTCTCCCCCTCTAGAATTATTCCCCCATGGTATCGGATTAGCGAGATACATGTTCCCGGTGGCATTTCGTCCGGAAGGAGTTGCTGCTTCCGCTGGATCGCTGGAGCGAGGAGGTGGAGGTTGTACGGTGGCTTGAATGTGTGTGCGAGGACGGATGCGCTGCTGGTTTGCGGCGCTCGGACTTCCACACTATCTTGAGATTGGCAAGCGTACGACTACATCAACCACGAGTTCCTACTCGTTAACAAAGCTCGTTGTCTTCGAGGGTAAGTTCTCCATGGATGTATGTCCACCCGTTGCTCTGTATCTAGTAGATAGATCTTGGCGTATAGTTCTCATCGTAGGAATTTTTTTGTTTTCTATGCTGCGGACCCAACACATTGGTTGATCCATGTGGTTTGTGGAAAATAACACACATGCAATGACTCTGGTGGATCCATGTATAGTTTGTGGAAAGAACACAATGCAGTGACTCTAGTGGATTCATATGTGGTTTGTGAAAAAGAACACACATGCAATTACTCTAGTGGGTACATATGTGGTTCATGGAAAGAACACACATGCAATGACATTGGTTGATCCATATGTGGGATGTGAAAATAACACACATGCAATGCCATTGGTTGATCCATATATGGTTTGTGAAAATAACACACATGCAATGACTCTGGTGGATCCATATGTGGTTTGTGGAAAGAACACCCATGCAATTACTCTAGTGGATCCATGTGTGGTTTGTGGAAAGACCACACATGCACTGACTCTAGTGGATCCATATGTGGTTTGTGGAAAAGAACACACATGCAATGACATTGGTGGATCCATATGTGGTTTGTGGAAAGAACACACATGCAATGACATTGGTGGATCCATATGTGGGTCCTAGAAAGAACCCACATGCAATGATATTGGTGGATCCATGTGTGGTTTGTGACATGCACACACATGCAATGACATTGGTTGATCCATATGTGGTTTATGACAATAACACACATGCAATGCCATTGGTTGATCCATATGTGAAAAGACCACACATGCAATGACTCTGGTAGATCCATATGTGGTTCATGGAAAGAACACAAATGCAATGACATTGGTGGATCCATGTGTGGTTTGTGACATGAACACACATGCAATGACTCTAATGGATCCATATGTGGTTTGTGAAAAGAACACACATGCAATGACTCTGGTGGATCCTTATATGGTTTGTGGAAATAACACGCATGCAATGACATTGGTGGATCCATATGTGGTTCATGGAAAGAACACACATGCAATAACATTGGTGGATCTATGTGTGGTTTGTGACATGAACACACATGCAATTACTCTGGTGGATCCATGTGTGGTTTGTGGAAAGAACACACATGCAATGACTGGTTGATCCATGTGGTTCATGGAAAGAACAGACATGCAATGACATTGGTTGATCAATATGTGGGTTGTGGAAAGAACACACATGCACTTCCATTGGTGGATCCATATGTGGTTTGTGGAAAGAACACACATGCAATGCCATTGTTTGATCCATGTGGTTTGTGGAAAATAACACACATGCAATGACTCTGGTGAATCCATGTGTAGTTTGTGGAAAGAACACACATGCAATGACTCTAGTGGATTCATATGTGGTTTGTGGAAAAGAACACACATGCAATTACTCTAGTGGGTACATATGTGGTTCATGGAAATAACACACATGCAATGACATTGGTTGATCCATATGTGGGTTGTAAAAAGAACGCACATGCAATGCCATTAGTTGATCCATATATGGTTTGTGAAAAGAACACACATGCGATGACTCTGGTGGATCCATATGTGGTTTGTGGAAAGAACGCACATGCAATGACTCTAGTAGATCCATGTGTGGTTTGTGGAAAGACCACACATGCACTGACTCTAGTGGATCCATATGTGGTTTGTGGAAAAGAACACACATGCAATGACATTGGTGGATCCATATGTGGTTTGTGGAAAGAACACACATGAAATGACATTGGTGGATCCATATGTGGGTCCTAGAAAGAACCCACATGCAATGATATTGGTGGATCCATGTGTGGTTTGTGACATGCACACACATGCAATGACATTGGTTGATCCATATGTGGTTTATGACAATAACACACATGCAATGCCATTGGTTGATCCATATGTGAAAAGACCACACATGCAATGACTCTGGTGGATCCATATGTTGTTCATGGAAAGAAAACAAATGCAATGACATTGGTGGATCCATGTGTGGTTTGTGACATGAACACACATGCAATGACTCTAGTGGATCCATATGTGGGTTGTGAAAAGAACACACATGCAATGACTCTGGTAGATCCATATTTGGTTCATGGAAAGAACACACATGCAATGAGATTTGTTGATCCATATGTGGGTTGTGAAAAGAACACACATGCAATGACATTGGTTGATCCATATATGGTTTGTGAAAAGAACACACATGCAATGACGCTAGTGGATCCTTAAGTGGTTTGTGGAAAGAACACACATGCAATGACTCTAGTTGATCCATGTGGTTTGTGGAAAGAACACATGTATTGACATTAGTTGATCCATGTGGTTTGTGAAAAGAACACACATGCAATGACTCTGGTGGATCCTTATATGGTTTGTGGAAATAACACACATGCAATGACATTGGTGGATCCATATGTGGTTCATGGAAAGAACACAGATGCAATGACATTGGTGGATCTATGTGTGGTTTGTGACATGAACACACATGCAATTATTCTGGTGGATCCATGTGTGGTTTGTGGAAAGAACACACATGAAATGACTGGTTGATCCATGTGGTTCATGGAAAGAACAGACATGCAATGACATTGGTTGATCAATATGTGGTTTGTGGGAAGAACACACATGCAATGCCATTGGTTGATCCATGTGGTTTGTGGAAAATAACACACATGCAATGACTCTGGTGGATCCATGTGTAGTTTGTGGAAAGAAGACACATGCAATGACTCTAGTGGATTCATATGTGGTTTGTGGAAAAGAACACACATGCAATTACTATAGTGGGTACGTATGTCGTTCATGGAAAGAACACACATGCAATGACATTGGTTGATCCATATGTGGGTTGTGAAAAGAACACACATGCAATGCCATTAGTTGATCCATATATGGTTTGTGAAAAGAACACACATGCGATGACTCTGGTGGATCCATATGTGGTTTGTGGAAAGAACGCACATGCAATGACTCTAGTGGATCCATGTGTGGTTTGTGGAAAGACCACACATGCAATGACTCTAGTGGATCCATATGTGGTTTGTGGAAAAGAACACACATGGAATGACATTGGTGGATCCATATGTGGTTTGTGGAAAAACACACATGCAATGAAATTGGTGGATCCATATGTGGGTCCTAGAAAGAACCCACATGCAATGATATTGGTGGATCCATGTGTGGTTTGTGACATGAACACACATGAAATGCCATTGGTTGATCCATATGTGAAAAGACCACACATGCAATGACTCTGGTGGATCGATATGTGGTTCATGGAAAGAACACAAATGTAATGACATTGGTGGATCCATGTGTGGTTTGTGACATGAACACACATGCAATGACTCTAGTGGATCCATATGTGGTTTGTGAAAAGAACACACATGCAATGACTCTGGTGGATCCATATTTGATTCATGGAAAGAACACACATGCAATGACATTTGTTGATCCATATGTGGGTTGTGAAAAGAACACACATGCAATGACATTGGTTGATCCATATATGGTTTGTGAAAATAACACACATGCAATGACTCTGGTGGATCCATATGTGGTTTGTGGAAAGAACAAACATGCAATGACTCTAGTTGATCCATGTGGTTTGTGGAAAGAACACACATGTATTGACATTGGTTGATCCATGTGGTTTGTGAAAAGAACACACATGCAATGACTCTGGTGGATCCATATGTGGTTTTCGAAAAGAACACACATGCAATGACATTTGTGGTTCCATATTTGGGTTGTGGAAAGAACACACATGCAATGACATTGGTGGATCCATGTGTGGTTTGTGTCATGAACACACATGCAATTACTCTGGTGGATCCATGTGTGGTTTGTGGAAAGAACAGATATGCAATGACTCTGGTTGATCCATATGTGGTTCATTAAAAGAACACACATGCAATGACACTGGTGGATCCATGTGTGGTTTGTGACATGAACACACATGCAATGACATTGGTGGATCCATATGTAGTCTGTGACATGAACACACATGCAATTACTCTGGTGGATCCATATGTGGTTTGTGAAAAGATTACCCATGCAATGACTCTTGTTGATCCATGTGGTTTGTGGAAAGAACACACATGTAATGACATTGGTTGATCCATGTGGTTTGTGGAAAGAACACATATGCAATGCCATTGGTTGATCCATGTTGTTTGTCAAAACAACACACATTTAATGACATTGATGATCCATATATGGTTTGTGATAGTAATACACATGCAATGACTCTGGTGGATCCATGTGTGGTTTGTGAAAAGAACACACATGTAATGACATTGATGATCCATATGTGGTTTGTGACTGTAATACACATGCAATGACTCTGGTGGATCCATGTGTTGTTTGTCAAAAGAACACACATGCAATGACTCTGGTGGATCCATATGTGGTTTGTGAAACGAACACACATGCAATAACATTGGTGGATCCATATTTGGTTTGTGGAAAGAACACACATGCAATGACTATGGTGGATCCATATGTGGTTTGTGGAAAGAACACATATGCAATGACTCTAGTGGATCCATATGTGGTTTGTGTAAAGAACACACATGCAATGACTCTGGTGGATCCTTATGTGGTTTGTGGAAAGAACACACATGCAATGACATTGTTTGATCCATATGTGGTTCATGGAAAGAACACACATGCAATGACATTGGTGGATCCATGTGTGCTTTGTGACATGAACACACATGCAATGACATTGGTGGATCCATATGTGGTTCATGGAAAGAACACACATGCAATGACATTGGTGGATCCATGTGTGGTTTGTGACATGAACACACATGCAATGACATTGGTGGATCCATATGTGGTTTGTGAAAGGAACAGACATGCTATGCCATTGGTTGATCCATGTGGTTTGTGGAAAAGAACACACATGTAATGACATTGGTTGATCCATATGTGGTTTGTGACAGTAACACACATGGAATGACTTTGGTGGATCCATGTGTGGTTTGTCAAAAGAACACACATGCAATGACTCTGCTGGATCCATATGTGGTTCATGAAAAAACACACATGCAATGACATTGGTGGATCCATATTTGGTTTGTGGAAAGAACACACATGCAATGATTCTGGTGGATCCATATGTGGTTTGTGGAAAGAACACATATGCAATGACTCTAGTGGATCCATATGTAGTTTGTGAAAAGAACACACATGCAATGACTCTGGTGGATCCTTATGTGGTTTGTGGAAATAACACACATGCAATGACATTGGTGGATCCATATGTGGTTCATGGAAAGAACACACATGCAATGACATTAGTGGATCCATGTGTGGTTTGTGACATGAACACACATGCAATTACTCTGGTGGATCCATGTGTGGTTTGTGGAAAGAACACACATGCAATGACTGGTTGATCCATGTGGTTCATGGAAAGAACAGACATTCAATGACATTGGTTGATCCATATGTGGGTTATGGAAAGAACACACATGTAATGCCATTGGTGGATCCATATGTGGTTTGTGGAAAGAACACACATGTAATGCCCTTGGTTGATCCATGTGGTTTGTGGAAAATAACACACATGCAATGACTCTGGTGGATCCATGTGTAGTTTGTGGAAAGAACATACATGCAATGACTCTAGTGGATTCATATGTGGTTTGTGGAAAAGAACACACATGCAATTACTCTAGTGTGTACATATGTGGTTCATGGAAAGAACACACATGCAATGACATTGGTTGATCCATATGTGGGATGTGAAAAGAACACAAATGCAATGACATTGGTGGATCCATGTGTGGTTTGTGACATGAACACACATGCAATGACTCTAGTGGATCCATATGTGGTTTGTGAAAAGAACACACATGCAATGACTCTGGTGGATCCATATTTGGTTCATGGAAAGAACACACATGCAATGAAATTTGTTGATCCATATGCGGGTTGTGAAAAGAACACACATGCAATGACATTGGTTGATCCATATATGGTTTTTGAAAAGAACACACATGCAATGACTCTGGTGGATCCATAAGTGGTTTGTGGAAAGAACACACATGCAATGACTCTAGTTGATCCATGTGGTTTGTGTAAAGAACACATATGCTATGACTCTAGTGGATCCATATGTGGTTTGTGTAAAGAACACACATGCAATGACTCTAGTGGATCCTTATGTGGTTTGTGGAAAGAATACACATGCAATGACATTGGTGGATCCATATGTGGTTCATGGAAAGAACACACTAGCAATGACATCGGTGGATCTATGTGTGGTTTGTGACATGAACACACATGCAATTACTTTGGTGGATCCACGTGTGGTTTGTGGAAAGAACACACATGCAATGACTGGTTGATCCATGTGGTTCATGGAAAGAACAGACATGCAATGCCATTGGTTGATCAATATGTGGGTTGTGGAAAGAATACACATGCACTGCCATTGGTGGATCCATATGTGGTTTGTGGAAAGAACACATATGCAATGCCATTGGTTGATCCATGTGGTTTGTGGAAAATAACACACATGCAATGACTCTGGTGGATCCATGTGTAGTTTGTGGAAAGAACACACATTCAATGACTCTAGTGGATTCATATGTGGTTTGTGGAAAAGAACACACATGCAATTACTCTAGTGGGTACATATGTGGTTCATGGAAAATAACACACATGCGATGACTCTAGTGGATCCATATGTGGTTTGTGGAAAGAACACACATGCAATGACTCTAGTGGATCCATATGTGGTTTGTGAAAAGAACATACATGTAATGACTCTGGTGGATCCATATGTGGTTTGTGGAAAGAACACACATGCAATGACATTGGTGGATCCATATGTGGTTCATGGAAAGAACACACATGCAATGACATTGGTGGATCCATATGTGGTTTGTGAAAAGAACACACATGCAATAACATTTGTTGATCCATATGTGGTTTGCGAAAAGAACACACATGCAATGACATTGGTTGATCCATATGTGGTTTGTGAAAGGAACACACATGCAATTACTCTGGTGGATCCATATGTGGTTTGTGGAAATAACACACATGCAATGACTCTAGTGTATCCATAAGTGGTTTTTGTAAAAGAACACACATGCAATTACTCTAGTGGGTACATATGTGGTTTGTGGAAAGAACACACATGCAATGATTCTGGTGGATCCATATGTGGTTTGTGAAAAGAACACACATGCAATGACTTTGGTGGATCGATATGTGGTTTGTGGAAAGAACACACATGCAATGACATTGGTGGATCCATATTTGGTTTGTGTAAAGAACACACATGCAATGACATTTGTTGATCCATGTGTGGTTCATGGAAAGAACACACATGCAATTACTCTGGTGGATCCATGTGTGGTTTGTGACATGAATACAGATGCAATTACTCTGGTTGATCCATGTGTGGTTTGTGCAAAGAAAACACATGCAATGACTAGTGGATCCATATGTGGCTCATGGAAAGAACACACATGCAATGACTCTGGTTGATCCATGTGTGGTTTGTGGAAAGAACAGACATGCAGTAACTCTGGTGGATCCATATGTGGTTTGTGGAAAAGAACACACATGCAATGACATTGGTGGATCCATATGTGGTTTGTGCAAAGAACACACATGCAATGACATTGGTGGATGCATATGTGGTTCATGGAAAGAACACACATGCAATGACATTGGTGGAGCCATGTGTGGTTTGCGACATGAACACACATGCAATGACATTGGTGGATCCATATGTGAAAAGACCACACATGCAATGACTCTGGTGGATCCATATGTGGTTTGTGGAAAGAACACACATGCAATGACATTGGTGGATCCATATGTGGGTCCTAGAAAGAACCCACATGCAATGATATTGGTGGATCCATGTGTGGTTTGGGACATGCACACACATGCAATGACATTGGTTGATCCATATGTGGTTTATGACAATAACACACATGCAATGCCATTGGTTGATCCATATGTGAAAAGGCCGCACATGCAATGACTCTGGTGGATCCGTATGTGGTTCATGGAAAGAACACACATGCAATGACACTGGTGGATACATGTGTGGTTTGTGACATGAACACACATGCAATGACTCTAGTGGATCCATATGTGGTTTGTGAAAAGAACACACATGTAATAACTCTGGTGGATCCATATGTGGTTTGTGGAAAGAACACACATGCAATGACATTGATGGATCCATATGTGGTTCATGGAAAGAACACACATGCAATGACATTGGTGGATCCATATGTGGTTTGTGAAAAGAACACACATGCAATAACATTTGTTGATCCATATGTGGTTTGCGAAAAGAACACACATGCAATGACATTGGTTGATCCATATATGGTTTGTGAAAGGAACACACATGCAATTACTCTGGTGGATCCATATGTGGTTTGTGGAAATAACACACATGCAATGAATCTAGTGTATCCATAAGTGGTTTTTGTAAAAGAACACACATGCAATTACTCTAGTGGGTACATATCTGGTTCGTGGAAAGAACACGCATGCAATGATTCTGGTGGATCCATATGTGGTTTGTGAAAAGAACACACATGCAATGACTTTGGTGGATCGATATGTGGTTTGTGGAAAGAACACACATGCAATGACATTGGTGGATCCATATTTGGTTTGTGTAAAGAACACACATGCAATGACATTTGTTGATCCATGTGTGGTTCATGGAAAGAACACACATGCAATTACTCTGGTGGATCCATGTGTGGTTTGTGACATGAATACAGATGCAATTACTCTGGTTGATCCATGTGTGGTTTGTGCAAAGAAAACACATGCAATGACTCTAGTGGATCCATATGTGGCTCATGGAAAGAACACACATGCAATGACTCTGGTTGATCCATGTGTGGTTTGTGGAAAGAACAGACATGCAGTAACTCTGGTGGATCCATATGTGGTTTGTGGAAAAGAACACACATGCAATGACATTGGTGGATCCATATGTGGTTTGTGCAAAGAACACACATGCAATGACATTGGTGGATGCATATGTGGTTCATGGAAAGAACACACATGCAATGACATTGGTGGAGCATGTGTGGTTTGTGACATGAACACACATGCAATGACATTGGTGGATCCATATGTGAAAAGACCACACATGCAATGACTCTGGTGGATCCATATGTGGTTTGTGTAAAGAACACACATGCAATGACATTGGTGGATCCATATGTGGGTCCTAGAAAGAACCCACATGCTATGATATTGGTGGATCCATGTGTGGTTTGGGACATGCACACACATGCAATGACATTGGTTGATCCATATGTGGTTTATGACAATAACACACATGCAATGCCATTGGTTGATCCATATGTGAAAAGACCGCACATGCAATGACTCTGGTGGATCCGTATGTGGTTCATGGAAAGAACACACATGCAATGACACTGGTGGATACATGTGTGGTTTGTGACATGAACACACATGCAATGACTCTAGTGGATCCATATGTGGTTTGTGAAAAGAACACACATGTAATGACTCTGGTGGATCCATATGTGGTTTGTGGAAAGAACACACATGCAATGACATTGGTGGATCCATATGTGGTTCATGGAAAGAACACACATGCAATGACATTGGTGGATCCATATGTGGTTTGTGAAAAGAACACACATGCAATAACATTTGTTGATCCATATGTGGTTTGCGAAAAGAACACACATGCAATGACATTGGTTGATCCATATATGGTTTGTGAAAGGAACACACATGCCATTACTCTGGTGGATCCATATGTGGTTTGTGGAAATAACACACATGCAATGACTCTAGTGTATCCATAAGTGGTTTTTGTAAAAGAACACACATGCAATTACTCTAGTGGGTACATATGTGGTTTGTGGAAAGAACACGCATGCAATGATTCTGGTGGATCCATATGTGGTTTGTGAAAAGAACATACATGCAATGACTTTGGTGGATCGATATGTGGTTTGTGGAAAGAACACACATGCAATGACATTGGTGGATCCATATTTGGTTTGTGTAAAGAACACACATGCAATGACATTTGTTGATCCATGTGTGGTTCATGGAAAGAACACACATGCAATTACTCTGGTGGATCCATGTGTGGTTTGTGACATGAATACAGATGCAATTACTCTGGTTGATCCATGTGTGGTTTGTGCAAAGAAAACACATGCAATGACTCTAGTGGATCCATATGAGGCTCATGGAAAGAACACACATGCAATGACTCTGGTTGATCCATGTGTGGTTTGTGGAAAGAACAGACATGCAGTATCTCTGGTGGATCCATATGTGGTTTGTGGAAAAGAACACACATGCAATGACATTGGTGGATCCATATGTGGTTTGTGCAAAGAACACACATGCAATGACATTGGTGGATGCATATGTGGTTCATGGAAAGAACACACATGCAATGACATTGGTGGAGCCATGTGTGGTTTGTGACATGAACACACATGCAATGACATTGGTGGATCCATATGTGAAAAGACCACACATGCAATGACTCTGGTGGATCCATATGTGGTTTGTGTAAAGAACACACATGCAATGACATTGGTGGATCCATATGTGGGTCCTAGAAAGAACCCACATGCTATGATATTGGTGGATCCATGTGTGGTTTGGGACATGCACACACATGCAATGACATTGGTTGATCCATATGTGGTTTATGACAATAACACACATGCAATGCCATTGGTTGATCCATATGTGAAAAGACCGCACATGCAATGACTCTGGTGGATCCGTATGTGGTTCATGGAAAGAACACACATGCAATGACACTGGTGGATACATGTGTGGTTTGTGACATGAACACACATGCAATGACTCTAGTGGATCCATATGTGGTTTGTGAAAAGAACACACATGTAATGACTCTGGTGGATCCATATGTGGTTTGTGGAAAGAACACACATGCAATGACATTGGTGGATCCATATGTGGTTCATGGAAAGAACACACATGCAATGACATTGGTGGATCCATATGTGGTTTGTGAAAAGAACACACATGCAATAACATTTGTTGATCCATATGTGGTTTGCGAAAAGAACACACATGCAATGACATTGGTTGATCCATATATGGTTTGTGAAAGGAACACACATGCCATTACTCTGGTGGATCCATATGTGGTTTGTGGAAATAACACACATGCAATGACTCTAGTGTATCCATAAGTGGTTTTTGTAAAAGAACACACATGCAATTACTCTAGTGGGTACATATGTGGTTTGTGGAAAGAACACGCATGCAATGATTCTGGTGGATCCATATGTGGTTTGTGAAAAGAACATACATGCAATGACTTTGGTGGATCGATATGTGGTTTGTGGAAAGAACACACATGCAATGACATTGGTGGATCCATATTTGGTTTGTGTAAAGAACACACATGCAATGACATTTGTTGATCCATGTGTGGTTCATGGAAAGAACACACATGCAATTACTCTGGTGGATCCATGTGTGGTTTGTGACATGAATACAGATGCAATTACTCTGGTTGATCCATGTGTGGTTTGTGCAAAGAAAACACATGCAATGACTCTAGTGGATCCATATGAGGCTCATGGAAAGAACACACATGCAATGACTCTGGTTGATCCATGTGTGGTTTGTGGAAAGAACAGACATGCAGTAACTCTGGTGGATCCATATGTGGTTTGTGGAAAAGAACACACATGCAATGACATTGGTGGATCCATATGTGGTTTGTGCAAAGAACACACATGCAATGACATTGGTGGATGCATATGTGGTTCATGGAAAGAACACACATGCAATGACATTGGTGGAGCCATGTGTGGTTTGTGACATGAACACACATGCAATGACATTGGTGGATCCATATGTGAAAAGACCACACATGCAATGACTCTGGTGGATCCATATGTGGTTTGTGGAAAGAACACACATGCAATGACATTGGTGGATCCATATGTGGGTCCTAGAAAGAACCCACATGCAATGATATTGGTGGATCCATGTGTGGTTTGTGACATGCACACACATGCAATGACATTGGTTGATCCATATGTGGTTTATGACAATAACACACATGCAATGCCATTGGTTGATCCATATGTGAAAAGACCGCACATGCAATGACTCTGGTGGATCCGTATGTGGTTCATGGAAAGAACACACATGCAATGACACTGGTGGATACATGTGTGGTTTGTGACATGAACACACATGCAATGACTCTAGTGGATCCATATGTGGTTTGTGAAAAGAACACACATGTAATGACTCTGGTGGATCCATATGTGGTTTGTGGAAAGAACACACATGCAATGACATTGATGGATCCATATGTGGTTCATGGAAAGAACACACATGCAATGACATTGGTGGATCCATATGTGGTTTGTGAAAAGAACACACATGCAATAACATTTGTTGATCCATATGTGGTTTGCGAAAAGAACACACATGCAATGACATTGGTTGATCCATATATGGTTTGTGAAAGGAACACACATGCAATTACTCTGGTGGATCCATATGTGGTTTGTGGAAATAACACACATGCAATGAATCTAGTGTATCCATAAGTGGTTTTTGTAAAAGAACACACATGCAATTACTCTAGTGGGTACATATCTGGTTCGTGGAAAGAACACACATTCAATGATTCTGGTGGATCCATATGTGGTTTGTGAAAAGAACACACATGCAATGACTTTGGTGGATCGATATGTGGTTTGTGGAAAGAACACACATGCAATGACATTGGTGGATCCATATTTGGTTTGTGTAAAGAACACACATGCAATGACATTTGTTGATCCATGTGTGGTTCATGGAAAGAACACACATGCAATTACTCTGGTGGATCCATGTGTGGTTTGTGACATGAATACAGATGCAATTACTCTGGTTGATCCATGTGTGGTTTGTGCAAAGAAAACACATGCAATGACTCTAGTGGATCCATATGTGGCTCATGGAAAGAACACACATGCAATGACTCTGGTTGATCCATGTGTGGTTTGTGGAAAGAACAGACATGCAGTAACTCTGGTGGATCCATATGTGGTTTGTGGAAAAGAACACACATGCAATGACATTGGTGGATCCATATGTGGTTTGTGCAAAGAACACACATGCAATGACATTGGTGGATGCATATGTGGTTCATGGAAAGAACACACAAGCAATGACATTGGTGGAGCCATGTGTGGTTTGTGACATGAACACACATGCAATGACATTGGTGGATCCATATGTGAAAAGACCACACATGCAATGACTCTGGTGGATCCATATGTGGTTTGTGGAAAGAACACACATGCAATGACATTGGTGGATCCATATGTGGGTCCTAGAAAGAACCCACATGCTATGATATTGGTGGATCCATGTGTGGTTTGGGACATGCACACACATGCAATGACATTGGTTGATCCATATGTGGTTTATGACAATAACACACATGCAATGCCATTGGTTGATCCATATGTGAAAAGACCGCACATGCAATGACTCTGGTGGATCCGTATGTGGTTCATGGAAAGAACACACATGCAATGACACTGGTGGATACATGTGTGGTTTGTGACATGAACACACATGCAATGACTCTAGTGGATCCATATGTGGTTTGTGAAAAGAACACACATGTAATGACTCTGGTGGATCCATATGTGGTTTGTGGAAAGAACACACATGCAATGACATTGGTGGATCCATATGTGGTTCATGGAAAGAACACACATGCAATGACATTGGTGGATCCATATGTGGTTTGTGAAAAGAACACACATGCAATAACATTTGTTGATCCATATGTGGTTTGCGAAAAGAACACACATGCAATGACATTGGTTGATCCATATATGGTTTGTGAAAGGAACACACATGCCATTACTCTGGTGGATCCATATGTGGTTTGTGGAAATAACACACATGCAATGACTCTAGTGTATCCATAAGTGGTTTTTGTAAAAGAACACACATGCAATTACTCTAGTGGGTACATATGTGGTTTGTGGAAAGAACACGCATGCAATGATTCTGGTGGATCCATATGTGGTTTGTGAAAAGAACATACATGCAATGACTTTGGTGGATCGATATGTGGTTTGTGGAAAGAACACACATGCAATGACATTGGTGGATCCATATTTGGTTTGTGTAAAGAACACACATGCAATGACATTTGTTGATCCATGTGTGGATCATGGAAAGAACACACATGCAATTACTCTGGTGGATCCATGTGTGGTTTGTGACATGAATACAGATGCAATTACTCTGGTTGATCCATGTGTGCTTTGTGCAAAGAAAACACATGCAATGACTCTAGTGGATCCATATGTGGCTCATGGAAAGAACACACATGCAATGACTCTGGTTGATCCATGTGTGGTTTGTGGAAAGAACAGACATGCAGTAACTCTGGTGGATCCATATGTGGTTTGTGGAAAAGAACACACATGCAATGACATTGGTGGATCCATATGTGGTTTGTGCAAAGAACACACATGCAATGACATTGGTGGATGCATATGTGGTTCATGGAAAGAACACACATGCAATGACATTGGTGGAGCCATGTGTGGTTTGTGACATGAACAGACATGCAATGACATTGGTGGATCCATATGTGAAAAGACCACACATGCAATGACTCTGGTGGATCCATATGTGGTTTGTGGAAAGAACACACATGCAATGACATTGGTGGATCCATATGTGGGTCCTAGAAAGAACCCACATGCTATGATATTGGTGGATCCATGTGTGGTTTGGGACATGCACACACATGCAATGACATTGGTTGATCCATATGTGGTTTATGACATTAACACACATGCAATGCCATTGGTTGATCCATATGTGAAAAGACCGCACATGCAATGACTCTGGTGGTTCCGTATGTGGTTCATGGAAAGAACACACATGCAATGACACTGGTGGATACATGTGTGGTTTGTGACATGAACACACATGCAATGACTCTAGTGGATCCATATGTGGTTTGTGAAAAGAACACACATGTAATGACTCTGGTGGATCCATATGTGGTTTGTGGAAAGAACACACATGCAATGACATTGGTGGATCCATATGTGGTTCATGGAAAGAACACACATGCAATGACATTGGTGGATCCATATGTGGTTTGTGAAAAGAACACACATGCAATAACATTTGTTGATCCATATGTGGTTTGCGAAAAGAACACACATGCAATGACATTGGTTGATCCATATGTGGTTTGTGAAAGGAACACACATGCAATTACTCTGGTGGATCCATATGTGGTTTGTGGAAATAACACACATGCAATGACTCTAGTGTATCCATAAGTGGTTTTTGTAAAAGAACACACATGCAATTACTCTAGTGGGTACATATGTGGTTTGTGGAAAGAACACGCATGCAATGATTCTGGTCGATCCATATGTGGTTTGTGAAAAGAACACACATGCAATGACTTTGGTGGATCGATATGTGGTTTGTGGAAAGAACACACATGCAATGACATTGGTGGATCCATATTTGGTTTGTGTAAAGAACACACATGCAATGACATTTGTTGATCCATGTGTGGTTCATGGAAAGAACACACATGCAATTACTCTGGTGGATCCATGTGTGGTTTGTGACATGAATACAGATGCAATTACTCTGGTTGATCCATGTGCGGTTTGTGCAAAGAAAACACATGCAATGACTCTAGTGGATCCATATGTGGCTCATGGAAAGAACACACATGCAATGACTCTGGTTGATCCATGTGTGGTTTGTGGAAAGAACAGACATGCAGTAACTCTGGTGGATCCATATGTGGTTTGTGGAAAAGAACACACATGCAATGACATTGGTGGATCCATATGTGGTTTGTGCAAAGAACACACATGCAATGACATTGGTGGATGCATATGTGGTTCATGGAAAGAACACACATGCAATGACATTGGTGGAGCCATGTGTGGTTTGTGACATGAACACACATGCAATGACATTGGTGGATCCATATGTGAAAAGACCACACATGCAATGACTCTGGTGGATCCATATGTGGTTTGTGGAAAGAACACACATGCAATGACATTGGTGGATCCATATGTGGGTCCTAGAAAGAACCCACATGCTATGATATTGGTGGATCCATGTGTGGTTTGGGACATGCACACACATGCAATGACATTGGTTGATCCATATGTGGTTTATGACAATAACACACATGCAATGCCATTGGTTGATCCATATCTGAAAAGACCGCACATGCAATGACTCTGGTGGATCCGTATGTGGTTCATGGAAAGAACACACATGCAATGACACTGGTGGATACATGTGTGGTTTGTGACATGAACACACATGCAATGACTCTAGTGGATCCATATGTGGTTTGTGAAAAGAACACACATGTAATGACTCTGGTGGATCCATATGTGGTTTGTGGAAAGAACACACATGCAATGACATTGGTGGATCCATATGTGGTTCATGGAAAGAACACACATGCAATGACATTGGTGGATCCATATGTGGTTTGTGAAAAGAACACACATGCAATAACATTTGTTGATCCATATGTTGTTTGCGAAAAGAACACACATGCAATAACATTGGTTGATCCATATGCGGTTTGTGAAAGGAACACACATGCAATTACTCTGGTGGATCCATATGTGGTTTGTGGAAATAACACACATGCAATGACTCTAGTGTATCCATCAGTGGTTTTTGTAAAAGAACACACATGCAATTACTCTAGTGGGTACATATGTGGTTTGTGGAAAGAACACGCATGCAATGGTTCTGGTGGATCCATATGTGGTTTGTGAAAAGAACACACTTGCAATGACTTTGGTGGATCGATATGTGGTTTGTGGAAAGAACACACATGCAATGACATTGGTGGATCCATATTTGGTTTGTGTAAAGAACACACATGCAATGACATTTGTTGATCCATGTGTGGTTCATGGAAAGAACACACATGCAATTACTCTGGTGGATCCATGTGTGGTTTGTGACATGAATACAGATGCAATTACTCTGGTTGATCCATGTGTGGTTTGTGCAAAGAAAACACATGCAATGACTCTAGTGGATCCATATGTGGCTCATGGAAAGAACACACATGCAATGACTCTGGTTGATCCATGTGTGGTTTGTGGAAAGAACAGACATGCAGTAACTCTGGTGGATCCATATGTGGTTTGTGGAAAAGAACACACATGCAATGACATTGGTGGATCCATATGTGGTTTGTGCAAAGAACACACATGCAATGACATTGGTGGATGCATATGTGGTTCATGGAAAGAACACACATGCAATGACATTGGTGGAGCCATGTGTGGTTTGTGACATGAACACACATGCAATGACATTGGTGGATCCATATGTGAAAAGACCACACATGCAATGACTCTGGTGGATCCATATGTGGTTTGTGGAAAGAACACACATGCAATGACATTGGTGGATCCATATGTGGGTCCTAGAAAGAACCCACATGCAATGATATTGGTGGATCCATGTGTGGTTTGGGACATGCACACACATGCAATGACATTGGTTGATCCATATGTGGTTTATGACAATAACACACATGCAATGCCATTGGTTGATCCATTTGTGAAAAGACCGCACATGCAATGACTCTAGTGGATCCATATGTGGTTCATGGAAAGAACACACATGCAATGACACTGGTGGATACATGTGTGGTTTGTGACATGAACACACATGCAATGACTCTAGTGGATCCATATGTGGTTTGTGAAAAGAACACACATGCAATGACTCTGGTGGATCCATATTTGGTTCATGGAAAGAACACACATGCAATGACATTTGTTTATCCATATGTGGGTTGTGTAAAGAACACACATGCAATGCCATTGGTTGATCCATATATGATTTGTGAAAAGAACACACATGCAATGACTCTGGTGGATCCATATGTGGTTTGTGGAAAGAACACACATGCAATGACTCTAGTTGATCCATGTGGTTTGTGGAAAGAACACACATGTATTGACATTGGTTGATCCATGTGGTTTGTGAAAAGAACACACATGCAATGACTCCGGTGGATCCATATGTGGTTTTCGAAAAGAACACACATGCAATGACATTGGTGGTTCCATATTTGGGTTGTGGAAAGAACACACATCCAATGACATTGGTGGATCCATGTGTGGTTTGTGACATGAACACACATGTAATTACTCTGGTGGATCCATGTGTGGTTTGTGGAAAGAACACACATGCAATGACTCTGGTTGATCCATATGTGGTTCATGGAAAGAACACACATGCAATGACACTGGTGGATCCATGTGTGGTTTGTGACATGAACACACATGCAATGGCATTGGTGGATCCATATGTGGTCTGTGACATGAACACACATGAAATTACTCTGGTGGATCCATGTGTGGTTTGTGAAAAGAACACACATGCAATGACATTGGTGGATCCATATTTGGTTTGTGTAAAGAACACACATGCAATGACATTTGTTGATCCATGTGTGGTTCATGGAAAGAACACACATGCAATTACTCTGGTGGATCCATGTGTGGTTTGTGACATGAATACAGATGCAATTACTCTGGTTGATCCATGTGCGGTTTGTGCAAAGAAAACACATGCAATGACTCTAGTGGATCCATATGTGGCTCATGGAAAGAACACACATGCAATGACTCTGGTTGATCCATGTGTGGTTTGTGGAAAGAACAGACATGCAGTAACTCTGGTGGATCCATATGTGGTTTGTGGAAAAGAACACACATGCAATGACATTGGTGGATCCATATGTGGTTTGTGCAAAGAACACACATGCAATGACATTGGTGGATGCATATGTGGTTCATGGAAAGAACACACATGCAATGACATTGGTGGAGCCATGTGTGGTTTGTGACATGAACACACATGCAATGACATTGGTGGATCCATATGTGAAAAGACCACACATGCAATGACTCTGGTGGATCCATATGTGGTTTGTGGAAAGAACACACATGCAATGACATTGGTGGATCCATATGTGGGTCCTAGAAAGAACCCACATGCTATGATATTGGTGGATCCATGTGTGGTTTGGGACATGCACACACATGCAATGACATTGGTTGATCCATATGTGGTTTATGACAATAACACACATGCAATGCCATTGGTTGATCCATATCTGAAAAGACCGCACATGCAATGACTCTGGTGGATCCGTATGTGGTTCATGGAAAGAACACACATGCAATGACACTGGTGGATACATGTGTGGTTTGTGACATGAACACACATGCAATGACTCTAGTGGATCCATATGTGGTTTGTGAAAAGAACACACATGTAATGACTCTGGTGGATCCATATGTGGTTTGTGGAAAGAACACACATGCAATGACATTGGTGGATCCATATGTGGTTCATGGAAAGAACACACATGCAATGACATTGGTGGATCCATATGTGGTTTGTGAAAAGAACACACATGCAATAACATTTGTTGATCCATATGTTGTTTGCGAAAAGAACACACATGCAATAACATTGGTTGATCCATATGCGGTTTGTGAAAGGAACACACATGCAATTACTCTGGTGGATCCATATGTGGTTTGTGGAAATAACACACATGCAATGACTCTAGTGTATCCATCAGTGGTTTTTGTAAAAGAACACACATGCAATTACTCTAGTGGGTACATATGTGGTTTGTGGAAAGAACACGCATGCAATGGTTCTGGTGGATCCATATGTGGTTTGTGAAAAGAACACACTTGCAATGACTTTGGTGGATCGATATGTGGTTTGTGGAAAGAACACACATGCAATGACATTGGTGGATCCATATTTGGTTTGTGTAAAGAACACACATGCAATGACATTTGTTGATCCATGTGTGGTTCATGGAAAGAACACACATGCAATTACTCTGGTGGATCCATGTGTGGTTTGTGACATGAATACAGATGCAATTACTCTGGTTGATCCATGTGTGGTTTGTGCAAAGAAAACACATGCAATGACTCTAGTGGATCCATATGTGGCTCATGGAAAGAACACACATGCAATGACTCTGGTTGATCCATGTGTGGTTTGTGGAAAGAACAGACATGCAGTAACTCTGGTGGATCCATATGTGGTTTGTGGAAAAGAACACACATGCAATGACATTGGTGGATCCATATGTGGTTTGTGCAAAGAACACACATGCAATGACATTGGTGGATGCATATGTGGTTCATGGAAAGAACACACATGCAATGACATTGGTGGAGCCATGTGTGGTTTGTGACATGAACACACATGCAATGACATTGGTGGATCCATATGTGAAAAGACCACACATGCAATGACTCTGGTGGATCCATATGTGGTTTGTGGAAAGAACACACATGCAATGACATTGGTGGATCCATATGTGGGTCCTAGAAAGAACCCACATGCAATGATATTGGTGGATCCATGTGTGGTTTGGGACATGCACACACATGCAATGACATTGGTTGATCCATATGTGGTTTATGACAATAACACACATGCAATGCCATTGGTTGATCCATTTGTGAAAAGACCGCACATGCAATGACTCTAGTGGATCCATATGTGGTTCATGGAAAGAACACACATGCAATGACACTGGTGGATACATGTGTGGTTTGTGACATGAACACACATGCAATGACTCTAGTGGATCCATATGTGGTTTGTGAAAAGAACACACATGCAATGACTCTGGTGGATCCATATTTGGTTCATGGAAAGAACACACATGCAATGACATTTGTTTATCCATATGTGGGTTGTGTAAAGAACACACATGCAATGCCATTGGTTGATCCATATATGATTTGTGAAAAGAACACACATGCAATGACTCTGGTGGATCCATATGTGGTTTGTGGAAAGAACACACATGCAATGACTCTAGTTGATCCATGTGGTTTGTGGAAAGAACACACATGTATTGACATTGGTTGATCCATGTGGTTTGTGAAAAGAACACACATGCAATGACTCCGGTGGATCCATATGTGGTTTTCGAAAAGAACACACATGCAATGACATTGGTGGTTCCATATTTGGGTTGTGGAAAGAACACACATCCAATGACATTGGTGGATCCATGTGTGGTTTGTGACATGAACACACATGTAATTACTCTGGTGGATCCATGTGTGGTTTGTGGAAAGAACACACATGCAATGACTCTGGTTGATCCATATGTGGTTCATGGAAAGAACACACATGCAATGACACTGGTGGATCCATGTGTGGTTTGTGACATGAACACACATGCAATGGCATTGGTGGATCCATATGTGGTCTGTGACATGAACACACATGAAATTACTCTGGTGGATCCATGTGTGGTTTGTGAAAAGAACACACATGCAATGACATTGGTGGATCCATATTTGGTTTGTGTAAAGAACACACATGCAATGACATTTGTTGATCCATGTGTGGTTCATGGAAAGAACACACATGCAATTACTCTGGTGGATCCATGTGTGGTTTGTGACATGAATACAGATGCAATTACTCTGGTTGATCCATGTGCGGTTTGTGCAAAGAAAACACATGCAATGACTCTAGTGGATCCATATGTGGCTCATGGAAAGAACACACATGCAATGACTCTGGTTGATCCATGTGTGGTTTGTGGAAAGAACAGACATGCAGTAACTCTGGTGGATCCATATGTGGTTTGTGGAAAAGAACACACATGCAATGACATTGGTGGATCCATATGTGGTTTGTGCAAAGAACACACATGCAATGACATTGGTGGATGCATATGTGGTTCATGGAAAGAACACACATGCAATGACATTGGTGGAGCCATGTGTGGTTTGTGACATGAACACACATGCAATGACATTGGTGGATCCATATGTGAAAAGACCACACATGCAATGACTCTGGTGGATCCATATGTGGTTTGTGGAAAGAACACACATGCAATGACATTGGTGGATCCATATGTGGGTCCTAGAAAGAACCCACATGCTATGATATTGGTGGATCCATGTGTGGTTTGGGACATGCACACACATGCAATGACATTGGTTGATCCATATGTGGTTTATGACAATAACACACATGCAATGCCATTGGTTGATCCATATCTGAAAAGACCGCACATGCAATGACTCTGGTGGATCCGTATGTGGTTCATGGAAAGAACACACATGCAATGACACTGGTGGATACATGTGTGGTTTGTGACATGAACACACATGCAATGACTCTAGTGGATCCATATGTGGTTTGTGAAAAGAACACACATGTAATGACTCTGGTGGATCCATATGTGGTTTGTGGAAAGAACACACATGCAATGACATTGGTGGATCCATATGTGGTTCATGGAAAGAACACACATGCAATGACATTGGTGGATCCATATGTGGTTTGTGAAAAGAACACACATGCAATAACATTTGTTGATCCATATGTTGTTTGCGAAAAGAACACACATGCAATAACATTGGTTGATCCATATGTGGTTTGTGAAAGGAACACACATGCAATTACTCTGGTGGATCCATATGTGGTTTGTGGAAATAACACACATGCAATGACTCTAGTGTATCCATCAGTGGTTTTTGTAAAAGAACACACATGCAATTACTCTAGTGGGTACATATGTGGTTTGTGGAAAGAACACGCATGCAATGGTTCTGGTGGATCCATATGTGGTTTGTGAAAAGAACACACTTGCAATGACTTTGGTGGATCGATATGTGGTTTGTGGAAAGAACACACATGCAATGACATTGGTGGATCCATATTTGGTTTGTGTAAAGAACACACATGCAATGACATTTGTTGATCCATGTGTGGTTCATGGAAAGAACACACATGCAATTACTCTGGTGGATCCATGTGTGGTTTGTGACATGAATACAGATGCAATTACTCTGGTTGATCCATGTGTGGTTTGTGCAAAGAAAACACATGCAATGACTCTAGTGGATCCATATGTGGCTCATGGAAAGAACACACATGCAATGACTCTGGTTGATCCATGTGTGGTTTGTGGAAAGAACAAACATGCAGTAACTCTGGTGGATCCATATGTGGTTTGTGGAAAAGAACACACATGCAATGACATTGGTGGATCCATATGTGGTTTGTGCAAAGAACACACATGCAATGACATTGGTGGATGCATATGTGGTTCATGGAAAGAACACACATGCAATGACATTGGTGGAGCCATGTGTGGTTTGTGACATGAACACACATGCAATGACATTGGTGGATCCATATGTGAAAAGACCACACATGCAATGACTCTGGTGGATCCATATGTGGTTTGTGGAAAGAACACACATGCAATGACGTTGGTGGATCCATATGTGGGTCCTAGAAAGAACCCACATGCAATGATATTGGTGGATCCATGTGTGGTTTGGGACATGCACACACATGCAATGACATTGGTTGATCCATATGTGGTTTATGACAATAACACACATGCAATGCCATTGGTTGATCCATATGTGAAAAGACCGCACATGCAATGACTCTGGTGGATCCATATGTGGTTCATGGAAAGAACACACATGCAATGACACTGGTGGATACATGTGTGGTTTGTGACATGAACACACATGCAATGACTCTAGTGGATCCATATGTGGTTTGTGAAAAGAACACACATGCAATGACTCTGGTGGATCCATATTTGGTTCATGGAAAGAACACACATGCAATGACATTTGTTTATCCATATGTGGGTTGTGTAAAGAACACACATGCAATGCCATTGGTTGATCCATATATGATTTGTGAAAAGAACACACATGCAATGACTCTGGTGGATCCATATGTGGTTTGTGGAAAGAACACACATGCAATGACTCTAGTTGATCCATGTGGTTTGTGGAAAGAACACACATGTATTGACATTGGTTGATCCATGTGGTTTGTGAAAAGAACACACATGCAATGACTCCGGTGGATCCATATGTGGTTTTCGAAAAGAACACACATGCAATGACATTGGTGGTTCCATATTTGGGTTGTGGAAAGAACACACATCCAATGACATTGGTGGATCCATGTGTGGTTTGTGACATGAACACACATGTAATTACTCTGGTGGATCCATGTGTGGTTTGTGGAAAGAACACACATGCAATGACTCTGGTTGATCCATATGTGGTTCATGGAAAGAACACACATGCAATGACACTGGTGGATCCATGTGTGGTTTGTGACATGAACACACATGCAATGGCATTGGTGGATCCATATGTGGTCTGTGACATGAACACACATGAAATTACTCTGGTGGATCCATGTGTGGTTTGTGAAAAGAACACACATGCAATGACTCTGATTGATCCATGTGGTTTGTGGCAAGAACACACATGTAATGACATTGGTTGATCCATGTGGTTTGTGGAAAGAACACTTATGCAATGCCATTGGTTGATCCATGTTATTTGTCAAAAGAACACACATTTAATGACATTTATGATCCATATATGGTTTGTGACAGTAATACACATGCAATGACTCTAGTGGATCCATGTGTGGTTTGTCAAAAGAACAGACATGCAATGACTCTGGTGGATCCATATGTGGTTTGTGAAAAGAACAGACAAGCAATAACATTGGTAGATCCATATTTGGTTTGTGGAAAGAAGACACATGCAATGACTCTGGTGGATCCATATGTGGTTTGTGGAAAGAACACATATGCACTGACTCTAGTGGATCCATATGTGGTTTGTGTAAAGAACACACATGCAATGACTCTGGTTAATCCATGTGGTTCATGGAAAGAACAGACATGCAATGACATTGGTTGATCCATATGTGGGTTGGGGAAATATCACACATGCAATGCCTTTGGTGGATCCATATGTGGTTTGTGGAAACAACACACATGCAATGCCATTGGTTGATCCATGTGGTTTGTGGAAAGTAACACACATGCAATGACTCTGGTGGATCCATGTGTAGTTTGTGGAAAGAACACACATGCAATGACTCTAGTGGATCCATATGTGGTTTGTGGAAAAGAACACACATGCAATGAACACTGGTGGATCCATATGTGGTTTGTGATTGGAACACACATGCAATGATATTGGGTGATCCATATGTGGGTTGTGAAAAGAACACACATGCAATGCCATTGGTTGATCCATATATGGTTTGTGAAAATAACACACATGCAATGACTCTAGTGGATCCATATGTGGTTTGTGGAAAGAATACACATGCAATGACTCTAGTGGATGCATGTGTGGTTTGTGGAAATACCAGACATGCAATGACTTTAGTCGATCCATATGTGGTTTGTGGAATAGAACACACATGCAATGACATTGGTGGATCCATATGTGGTTTGTGGAAAGAACACAGATGCAATGACATTGGTGGATCCATATGTTGTTCCTAGAAAGAACACACATGCAATGACATTGGTGGATCCATGTGTGATTTGTGACATGAACACACATGCAATGACATTGGTGGATCCATATGTGGTTCATGGTTAGAACACACATGCAATGACATAGGTGGATACATATGTGGTTTGTGACATGAACACACATGCAATGACTCTGGTTGATCCATGTCGTTTGTGGAAAGAACAGACATGCAATGACTCTGGTGGATCCATATGTGGTTTGTGAAAAGAACACACATGCAATGAATCTAGTGGATCCATATGTGGTTTATGAAAAGAACACACATGCAATTACTCTGGTGGATCCATATGTGGTTTGTGGAAAGAACACACATGCAATGACATTGGTGGATCCATATGTGGTTCATGGAAATAACACACATGCAATGACATTGGTGGATCCATATGTGGTTTGTGAAAAGAACACACATGCAATAACATTTGTTGATCCATATGTGGTTTGCGAAAAGAACACACATGCAATGACATTGGTTGATCCATATGTGGTTTGTGAAAGGAACACACATGCAATTACTCTGGTGGATCCATATGTGGTTTCTAGAAATAACACACATGCAATGACTCTAGTTGATCCATAAGTGGTTTGTGTAAAAGAACACACATGCAATTACTCTAGTGGGTACATATGTGGTTTGTGGAAAGAAAACACATGCAATGATTCTGGTGGATCCATATGTAGTTTGTGAAAACAACACACGATGACTCTGGTGGATCCATATGTGGTTTGTGGAAAGAACACACATGCAATGACATTGGTGGATCCATATTTGGTTTGTGTAAAGAACACACATGCAATGACATTTGTTGATCCATATGTGGTTTGTGGAAAGAACACACATGCAATGACATTGTTGGATGCATATGTGGTTCATGGAAAGAACACACATGCAATGACATTGGTGGAGCCATGTGTGGTTTGTGACATGAACACACATGCAATGACATTGGTGGATCCATATGTGGTTCATGGAAAGAACACACATGCAATGACATTGGTGGATCCATGTGTGGTTTGTGACATGAACACACATGCAATGACATTGGTGGATCCATATGTGGTTCATGGAAAGAACACACATGCAATGACATTGGTGGATCCATGTGTGGTTTGTGACATGAACACACATGCAATGACATTGGTGGATCCATGTGTGTTTTGTGGAAAGACCACACATGAAATGACTCTAGTGGATCCATATGTGGTTTGTGGAAAAGAACACACATGCAATAACTCTGGTGGATCCATTTGTGGTTTGTGGAAATAACACACATGCAATGACATTGGTGGATCCATATGTGGTTCATGGAAAGAACACACATGCAATGACATTGGTGGATCCATGTGTGGTTTGTGACATGAACACACATGCAATGACATTGGTGGATACATATGTGGTTTGTGGAAAGAACACACATGCAATGACTCTGGTTGATCCATATGTGGTTCATGGAAAGAACACACATCCAATGACTCTGGTTGATCCATGTGTGGTTTGTGAAAAGAACACACATGCAATGACTCTGGTTGATCCATACGTATTTTGTGAAAAGAACACACATGCAATTACTCTAGTGGATACTTATGTGGTTTGTGGAAAGAACACACATGCAATGAACACTGGTGGATCCATATGTGGTTTGTGACAGGAACACACATGCAATGACATTGGTTGATCCATATGTGGTTTGTGACAATAACACACATGCAATGCCATTGGTTGATCCATGTGGTTTGTGGAAAAGAACACACATATAATGACATTGGTTGATGCATATGTGGTTTGTGACAGTAACACACATGCAATGACTCTGGTGGATCCATGTGTGGTTTGTCAAAAGAACACACATGCAATGACTCTGGTGGATCCATATGTGGTTTGTGAAAAGAACACACATGAAATGACATTGGTGGGTCCATATTTGGTTTGTGGAAAGAACACACATGCAATGACTCTGGTGGATCCATATGTGGTTTGTGGAAAGAACACACATGCAATGACTCTAGTTGATCCATGTGGTTTGTGGAAAGAACACACATGTATTGACATTGGTTGATCCATGTGGTTTGCGTAAAGAACACACATGCAATGACATTGGTTGATCCATATGTGGGTTGTGCAAAGAACACACATGCAATGCCATTGGTGGATCCATATGTGGTTTGTGGAAAGAACACACATCCAATGCTATTGGTTGATCCATGTGGTTTATGGAAAATAACACACATGCAATGACTCTGGTGGATCCATGTGTAGTTTGTGGAAAGAACATACATGCAATGACTCTAGTGGATCCATATGTGGTTTGTGGAAAAGAACACACATGCAATTACTCTAGTGGGTACATATGTGGTTCATGGAAAGAACACACATGCAATGACATTGGTTGATCCATATGTGGGTTGTGAAAAGAACACACATGCAATGCCATTGGTTGATCCATATATGGTTTGTGAAAAGAACACACATGCAATGACTATGGTGGATCCATATGTGGTTTGTGGAAAGAACACACATGCAATGACTATAGTGGATCCACGTGTGGTTTGTGGAAAGACCACACATGGAATGACTCTAGTGGATCTATTTGTGGTTTGTGGAAAAGAACACAAATGCAATGACATTGTTAGACCCATATGTGGTTTGTGGAAAGAACACACATGTAATGACATTGGTGGATCCATATGTGGTTCCTAGAAAGAACCCACATGCAATGACATTGGTGGATCCATGTGTGGTTTATGACATGAACACACAAGCATTGACATTGGTTGACACATATGTTGTTTATGACAATAACACACATGCAATACCATTGGTTGATCCATATGTGAAAATAACACACATGCAATGACTCTTGTGGATCCATATGTGGTTCATGGAAAGAACACACATACAATGACATTGGTGGATCCACGTGTGGTTTGTGACAGGAGCACACAAGCAATCACTCTAGTGGATCCATATGTGGTTTGTGAAAAGAACACACATGCAATGACTCTAGTGGATCCATATTTGGTTCATGGAAAGAACACACATACAATGACATTTGTTGATCCATATGTGGGTTGTGAAAAGAACACACATGCAATGCCATTGGTTGATCCATATATGGTTTGTGAAAAGAACACACATGCAATGACTCTAGTGGATCCGTATGTGGTTTGTGGAAAGAACACACATGCAGTGACTCTAGTTGATCCGTATGTGGTTTGTGGAAAGAACACACATGTAATGACATTGGTTGATCCATGTGGTTTGTGAAAAGAACACACACGCAATGACTCTGGTGGATCCATATGTGGGTTGTGAAAAGAACACACATGCAATGACATTGGTGGATCCATATTTGGTTTATGGAAAGAACACACATGCAATGACATTTGTTGATCCATATGTGGTTTGTGAAAAGAACACACATGCAATGACATTGGTGGATCCACGTGTGGTTTATGACATGAACACACAAGCAATCACTCTAGTGGATCCATATGTGGTTTGTGAAAAGAACACACATGCAATGACTCTAGTGGATCCATATTTGGTTCATGGAGAGAACACACATGCAATGACATTTGTTGATCCATATGTGGGTTGTGAAAAGAACACACATGCAATGCCATTGGTTGATCCATATATGGTTTGTGAAAAGAACACACATGCAATGACTCTAGTGGATCCGTATGTGGTTTGTGGAAAGAACACACATGCAATGACTCTAGTGGATCCGTATGTGGTTTGTGGAAAGAACACACATGTAATGACATTGGTTGATCCATGTGGTTTGTGAAAAGAACACACACGCAATGACTCTGGTGGATCCATATGTGGGTTGTGAAAAGAACACACATGCAATGACATTGGTGGATCCATATTTGGTTTGTGGAAAGAACACACATGCAATGACATTTGTTGATCCATATGTGGTTTGTGAAAAGAACACACATGCAATGACATTGGTGGAAACATGTGTGGTTTGTGACATGAACACACATGCAATTACTCTGGTGGATCCATTTGTGGTTTGTGGAAAGAACACACATGCAATGACTCTGGTTAATCCATATGTGGTTCATAAAAAGAACACACATGCAATGACATTGGTGGATCCATGTGTGGTTTGTGACATGAACACACATGCAATGACATTGGTGGATTCATATGTGGTTTCTGACATGAACACACATGCAATTACTCTGGTGGATCCATGTGTGGTTTGTGGAAAGAACACACATACAATGACTCTGGTTGATCTATGTGGTTTGTGGAAAGAACACACATGTAATGACATTGGTTGATCCATGTGGTTTGTGGAAAGAACACACATGCAATGCCATTGGTTGATCAATGTTGTTTGTCAAAAGAACACACATGTAATGACATTGGTTGATCCATATGTGGTTTGTGACAGTAACACACATGCAGTGACTCTCGTGGATCCATGTGTGGTTTGTCAAAACAACACACGTGCAATGACTCTAGTGGATCCATATGTGGTTTGTGAAAAGAACACACATGCAATGACTCTGGTGGATCCATATTTGGTTCATGGAAAGAACACACATGCAATGACATTTGTTGATCCATATGTGGGTTGTGAAAAGAACACACATGCAATGACATTGGTGGATCCATATTTGGTTTGTGGAAAGAACACACATGCAATGACTCTGGTGGATCCATATGTGGTTTGTGGAAAGAACACACATGCAATGACTCTAGTGGATCCATATGTGGTTTGTGAAAATAACACACATGCAATGACTCTGGTGGATCCTTATGTGGTTTGTGGAAAGAACACACATGCAATGACATTGGTGGATCCATATGTGGTTCATGGAAAGAGCACACATGCAATGACATTAGTGGATCCATGTGTGGTTTGTGACATGAACACACATGCAATTACTCTGGTGGATCCATGTGTGGTTTGTGGAAAGAACACACATGCAATGACTCTTGTTGATCCATGTGGTTCAAAAGACAAGCAATGATATTGGTTAATCCATATGTGGGTTGTGGAAAGAACACACATGCAATGCCATCGGTGGATCCATATGTGGTTTGTGGAAAGAACACACATGCAATGCCATTAGTTGATCCATGTGGTTTGTTGAAAATAACACACATGCAATGATTCTGTTGGATCCATATGTAGTTTGTGGAAAGAACACACATGCAATGACTCTAGTGGATCCATATGTGGTTTGTGGAAAGAACACACATGCAATTACTCTAGTGGGTACATATGTGGTTTATGGAAAGAACACGCATGCAATGACATTGGTTGATCCATATGTGGGTTGTGAAAAGAACACACATGCAATGCCATTGGTTGATCCATATATGGTTTGTGAAAAGAACACACATGCAATGACTTTGGTGGATCCATATGTGGTTTGTGGAAAGAACACACATGCAATGACTCTAGTGGATCCATGTGTGGTTTGTGGAAAGACCACACATGAAATGACTCTAGTGGATCCATATGTGGTTTGTGGAAATGAACACACATGCAATGTCATTGGTGGATCCATATGTGGTTTGTGGAAAGAACACACATGCAATGACATTGGTGGATCCATATCTGGTTCATGGAAAGAACACACATGCATTGACATTGGTGGATCCATGTGTGGTTTGTGACATGAACACACATGCAATGACATTGGTGGATCCATATGTGGTTCATGGAAAGAACAGACATGCAATGACATTGGTGGATCCATATGTGGTTCATGGAAAGAACAGACATGCAATGACATTGGTGGATCCAAGTGTGGCTTGTGACATGAACACACATGCAATTACTCTGGTGGATCCATGTGTGGTTTGTGGAAAGAACACACATGCAATGACTCTGGTTGATCCATATGTGGTTCATGGAAAGAACACACATGCAATGACTCTGGTTGATCCATGTGTGGTTTGTGAAAAGAACACTAATGCAATGACTCTGGTTGATCCATATGTGGTTTGTGAAAAGAACACACATGCAATTACTCTAGTGGATACATATGTGGTTTGTGGAAAGAACACACATGCCATGAACACTGGTGGATCCATATGTGGTTTGTGACAGGAACACACATGTAATGACATTGGTTGATCCATATGTGGTTTGTGACAATAACTCACATGCAATGCCATTGGTTGATCGATGTGGTTTGTGGAAAAGAACAAACATGCAATGAACTCTAGTGGATCTATCTTGGCATAATTTGATGTTTGCCACGATGTATTTCATTGTAAAAGACACTCACTTTCCATTTTTATACTACTCAGCTTTGCCCTTGGTTTTTTGATACTACTCAGTTTTGCCCCCTCTCTCTTTCTTAGAAGCCCAAACCTGTGCCGACTGTGTCTGCTACGTCGTGATTGGTTGTCACATTTGTCACGCGGATCATGCACACCAACCGTTGATCCTGTGTGATCCAATGAGGCTCGTTGCACACGTCGTGCCCTTCACAGGACAGCACGAGACAGCACGGACGTCTCCCTCAGTGAGACTTCTACAAGAAGGAACACGATGCCGTCCATGGAAAAAGTCGTCGAGTGGTCATGTCATGTTTAATCTAGTCTACAAAGGCTACAAGTCTACTACACGACAACTGGTCATCCACGGCCCACGGGCTATACCATTTTTTCTATGCAGCGCGCCTGCACTCTCACTTCCGACAGCCCCCCACCACACGAACCTTCCACGCGGCAGCCGCAGCCAGAAGAGCTGCCTACCGGGGCCCTCGAGGAGGCCTAAACGTCCCCGCATTAAAAACCCAGCCTATCGGGTCCTCCATTCGCACTCATCCCCCACTCCTCTCTCTTCCATATCTAGCAAAACCCCACAATATTGAACATACACACCTGAACCTTCTCCATGAAACCAGTGCATGGGGGTGAGTGTGCGGGCATCGCCGCTGGGGTGGTGCTTCACGCGGCAGATCTAGAGGAGCATCACGCAGCACAAGGAGAGGAGGACGTGCAGTTCAACCCCTTGAGGGACCATGTGCTCGCCGGTTCTGACGACATCGGAGGCCCCGATGAGGGCGTGGAGTTCGACGAACACGCTCCGCTCGTGTACCCGGAGGTACATCTATTTCTACATGTTTCATATTTTCTGCTCGAGCTTAATCTATCCTGGCTTCATATAAAAATCTAGTCCTGATGATTAGATGCAACGTACGAACTGGTACATGGAGAGATCTAGTCTGTTCTGAATGAATCCACATTATTTATTTATTAATAAGTTATCAAGAACACAAACCACATTAATTTAGGAGCAAGCTGGGGGACGGCTATAATGAACTGCTGAACCTGTATAGACATGTTATTGCATCAAAAGTAACTCGGAATGGTGGAAGGAATATATATTTATTATTTTTCCCATTTTGGTTTGCATTCCATACATTATAGGTAGATCCAAGTGAGATGGACTCTGACAAGGAGAACAGGGACAACAAGAGCCGCCATGTCATGAAGAAGCTCAAGAGCGGGATAATCCCTTTCAGCACTCGACTTGGGGAGATTAGGTGCCCTTTCTGTAAGAAAAGAGTCAACTCGAGGATTGCCAGCTTGATTCCGCATGCGGTTGGCATCGGTAAAAGCCCGGCTAGTAAACACAAGTCGGCGACCAAGGCTAAGCACGCTGCTTATGGCAAATTCCTGAGGGAGTATATCAAGACCGGCCTAGTGTCCCCTTACTTAGGAATCAACAACTTCTAGCCGACCAACCCATCACTCTGCTGGCCCGGCCACTAATATATTTAGTTCTCTTACCGTATCTAGACCCTTAAACCATGTGGATTTCTATTTTTGTACCCTTCAAATTATATTCAAGTTCATATGTTTATGGAGTTAAAGTTCCGGTGGCATACTTGTTATTTTGCATGGATAGAGGGGTGCACCAACAGATATAAGGGTTATCCTGTCCGCTAGATCATAGAGGATCAACGGTTGGTGGGCACGATCCGTGTGATAACTATCTCGACCAATCAGAGCGTAGCAGCGAAGATGAGCACAAGTGCAAGAGATGGATACAAAGAGAGGGGAAAACCGAGTAGCACTTAAGAACCAAGGGCAAAACTGAGTAACTTAAAAACCAAGGGCAAGAGTGACAAAGGGATTCAAATAGAAAATAGAAAATGATTTTTAAAATGGAACTAAACTGCCAGTGTTACGCTTGAGGGCAAAACTGAGGACAACTGAATCGCCAGGGTCAGACACGAGGGAAAAAATGTGACTCACGGTATGCGTGTGCGATGCACGGGGCGGTAGAGGAAACGTGTGGCCGTGCATGGTGCAGTAGCGTACGCGGTGCATGGTAGTGCAACGAAACGTGGATTCCCTTCTCCTTTAATAGAGGCCTCCCCACTCCCACTCATCACGCACTCGCTCACTCTACCGTCTCCACTGCCCCATCACCTTCTGCAAACCCCCAAGAAAACCCCAACCATGCCGGTGATGGAGAAGAACGGCGCGGTAGACATCGGTGCCTCCAAGGCCGCCGGCCAGGAGGCCCCCGTCCCCGTACAGGCCCCCGCCCCCGTCCCCGCATCCGCCGTAGCCTCCGGCGAGGAGGCCCCTACCGGTCTCGGACAGATCCCGCTCGGCTGGGACCCCTACAAGGAGGTTGTCTACATAAGGACGGAGAACCCCTACGACACCAGCATCACCGACCCATGGTTGGAGGTAACCAGGGTTTTCTCCCCTTCCCTTGTTCTTCCCCTGTTCCCATTGTTGGATGCTAGATCGTATGTTATTAGGGCTCGGCTATTCGTATTTTTATAGTAGCTAATCCTCTTGTGTTAGATCTCGATTTTTGATGAATCCCCATGTTCGTAGTTGGGATCAGTATTCAATTTGGTTTGAGATTTGGGGCATAATCGGGAGATCCCAATCGGTTAATTTATGCAAATAATCAATCCTGATAATCAAAGTATCTCAATCATGTCCTTATTGCACTCTACTATTTTTTTCCAACAGGAGGATAACAGCGACGATGAGTCCAAGGACACCAAGACTCGTCATGTGATGAGGAGGCTAAAGCCCGGCCAGTACAACAACTTCTTCGCCAGTGATGTGTACAGGTGCCCCTTCTGCCCCACCAGGAGGCTCCGCGCCACGGACTTCAACTCCCTCGTGAAGCATGCCGAGGACATGAGGACCTGCTGCGAGTCTGTGAACATCCACGGCTTCATAGACAAGCACCAGGCGCTCGGTCTTCACCTCCCTAACCTCTAGAAGGTGGCTATCGAGGAGGGTCGCATGCCCCTGATCATACCCAAGGCACCCAAGGTCAAGGGACTGGGCAGCAAGAAGTGGAGGAGGCGCCAGAGGAAGGAGGCGGAGGCCCTCCTGGCAGAGGCCACGAGGGGCCACTGATCAGCTGCTGCTGTAAAGCAGCTTCTTTTGTCTTGTCTGTGTTGAACCTGTCAGCTGCTGCTGCTGAGCAGCCTAATTGTCGAACCTCGTTAAGTACCATACTATATAACCTATATTAGTTGCTTTATCTACTTCTGCCCTGTTTACTGAATTTATTTATGGTGCTGGTTAGTTTTGGTGCTCTAGATTTGCTACCAGATTGGGGGAAAAGAAGGGCAAAAGGAACAATGAATGAAGAGAGAAGCTGCTCTAGATTCGCTACCTTTTTGGGCAAAAAAAACACAACTGTTAGCGAGAGAGGGGAAAAGGCGCCCTTAAAAAGGCCAAATAACAAAAAAACTACCAATTTAGGCGTCAGGACGCACGTAACGGTCAAGCCTTTGACCAGACAGCACCCCCCTCCGAGCGCATGTCAAGAGCAGGATTTGTCCGTCCATGTGATGGAAAGATACTCAAGGGCCCACTCGGAGAAGTTATATCAAATAGCTACGCAGCGTGTGATTTGATCACAGGGATATCACTTGTCGGAACGAGTCAAGTAGCATTTTTCGGTAAAGAGATTGAACATGACATGGTGATGTCATTGATCAGATCTCGGGCAATGCAAGTATCGAGAGACAAAGGGACTAAGACACGACTGTCCCAGTTCAAACGATGAAAGATCTTCGTGGAACGCACAAGGGTCACATGGCCATCCAGGTCCCTTTGTCGATCATTGGTGCGGGAGTGTCCCGACCATGTCTGGAGTGTTCCCGAACCATGGGGTATCACGCTTAAGGGCTTGATGATGCTTAGAGAGTGTTTATAGGATCGGTAGAATCACCGAAGAATAGTAGAGAGAAAACCGAAAGGGTTTCGGTAAGTCCGGAGGATGTCCGGAGTGGAGGTGGAAGGTGTTCCATAGCCACGGAGGTTGAATAATATGTGAATGAATGTGAAATATTGATTTAATCATTTATTCATAATTATTTAATAAAAGATAAAATCAATTTAAATGGTCAAAGGCTTAATGGGCCAATTCCGGAGGGAAGAGGGCCTATTAGGGAAAAGGCAAGAGGGAGAAGGGCCGAGAGGGGAGGCCGGCGCCCTAGTGGGCCAGATCCCCCGTGTAGGGCCCATGGGGTGGCCGGCGGCACCACCCCCTCCCCCTATCCTCTCCTTTAGTCCCACCCCGAGACTTTGAGGGAGGTAGTACCTCCCCTTCCCCTATATATAGTGGGGGTATTTGGCCAGATGTCGGGGGGATGACCTCCGGATACCCCAACTAGACAAGAATCATGACAGTCGGATCGCGTTCGGCTGGCTGAGCACAGCCGGACAAGAGCAAGTCAAGCCGGCTACCTCACGGTAGCCGGAACCGCGAGGAGCAGCAAGCAGGCACGGGGCCGGCTACATCCGCGTATCCAGGACTCAATCAAGAGGATAGTGCGACGTGCTACACAGTGCATGGTATGCCCTGGTACAATGACAAGACCCACAACTACCCGACCATACCGAAGACTATGCGGCGTGACGCGGGAATAGTGGCCAGACGCTGACGACGGGCTCGCACGGCGTTCACTGTACCCACGACAACCTTACGCTTGTACTCTGATGGGATGTAAGTGTACCGAGTACTGTAGATGACCAGCTGGCTGGGATCCGCCTGTGGGGCCCGCCAGCCGGACTGGCCAGTGAGACCATTGCCTCTCTGCCTATATAAGGAGAGGCAAGGCTCTAGTAGAAGGGGGTTGGTCTCAGTGCATTTAAGACAGTAGCTAGAGAATACAGCTCGAGGAGCGATTGTAGCCCATATATCACTCATAGTCAGATCGGCAGAGTAGGAGCTTTACCTCATCACGAGGGCTCCGAACCTAGGTACTTCCTGTGTCTTGCTACACTTTCTTGTACCCAATCCCGCCTGCGGACGCTATCGAGAGCTTCCATGCTAGTCCCCACACCTCTATCTCACATGCTCAGGTACTGCCGTTCCCAATACAACGACAGTTGGCGCCCACTGTGGGGTAAGATGGCTTCGACCGGAGTCACGTTCCGCACGGGACCCCGCACTTCAGCCGGTGAGCGCGTGGCCTCCGGCCTGGTGCTCACGCTCGGCAAATTTGACTGCATCATCGATAATGCTTCCTGCTTCATCGGAACCTCGTTTCCGGCAAACGGTTATATCCTTCTTTTCGGCGACCTTCCCGTCTACGTCGCCACCATGCCGGAGCATTTCCTTAGGGAGATCGTTTCTGTCGTGGAGCCGCTGCCCCTCGGCAGCAGCGCCTCCGTCGCCCCTCGTGGCGTCGAGGTAATGATTTCCGGCTCCAGCTGTCACCCCCGCCAGCCGCGGGAGCGGGGTGCGGACGAGGGCGGAACTTCTGCTCCGCCATAGTCTAGGAATCCGGTGGAGGAGGCTATCGACCGGCTCCTCATGCCGGTTAACCTCGGGGATAACCCGAAGGAGGCGGAGGCCAACTTCGCCATGGAGAGACAGCTTCTCCTCTAGGAGGCCATGGAGCTAGCTGCGAACCGCAAGCAGATCGAGATCACCCGGCACGAGTACGACCGCGCACACGGCTTCCCTCCGGCTACCGTGGAGCCGAGCCGACGCGGACAAGTGCGACGCCGGGGCAGTGAGCTAGGTGGCCGGATGGAGAAGGATGGCGAGCCAGATCCAACACCCGTTCTCATCCGGCCCACCTATAGCACACCCATCAAGAACCTGCACGCGGCACGAGCCGCGACAGACGAATTGCCCAACCTGGAGGCGAGGAGCGAGCCCGACAGCACGCCCGGGTGTAGGAGCTCCTCCGGATCGCGGACGAGCAGGCCGATGCCAACCGGCAGATGCAGGAGGACCCTAGCTGCTCCAAGGGAAGCATGCCGCCCGCCAACAGCAAGGGTGTGCCCCGCGACACCCAGCAGGCGTCCTCTCCTCCGGCTAAGGCCCGCAGCAAGCGTCGCGGTTCTGGCAGGAAGGGCCAGCCGCGCCAGGAGCAAACGATAACAGCAACCCACCGCCTCTCCCTCCACCAACCGGAGCGCCAAGACCTACCGGTTCCTGTCTCTTGGGCCGGGTAGGAGCGCCCAACCCGGATTGTCCGGATGCCCGTGACCGCATCGAGCTCCTCGCTCAAGCGCGCGTCACGGAAGAGGAAGACTCCACCTGACCGGTTTGTTTCGGACCCCGCATCCAAAACAAGCTGTTTCCGGATAAGTTCACCCTACCCAGGGACACCCCCAAGTACGACAGCAGCATGAAGCTGGAAGATTGGCTGACCGACTATGCCACGGCAGTTGGCATCGCCCATGGGAACAAGCGCACAGCTGTGCGCTACGTCCCCCTTATGCTAACCGGGTCAGTGAGGACATGGCTCAACAGCCTCGCGCCCAACAGCATCAACGCCTGGCTAGACTTTGAGAAGGTGTTCATCCGCAACTTCAACGGCATGTACAAGCGTCCGGGCCGCCTGCGCGACCTGGCCTTATGCGTCCAGGGCGACCGCGAGACGGACCGCGAGTACCTCGCCAAGTGGATGGAGCTGCGCAACACCTGCGAGGGCATCCTGGAGAGCCAGGCCATTGGCTTCTTCATTGAGGGATGCCGAGAAGGCACCATGCTTCGCCACCGGCTACTATGTGACGAGCCAAAAACCATGGCAGAGCTCATGACGGTTGCGGACCAGTACGCCATGGCATATGCCGCCATGAAGAAGCCCCTCTGATTAAGTGCCGACGGGCGTCCGAATCCGATGGAGCCGGTCGCGACCGTCCGAGCAATCCGGCTGGAGAAGCCGGATCCTCTAGGCGCCATGGCAATGACAACCGGTTCCATAGGGACCGACAAGCCGGACAGCAGAAGCCTCGCTACCACGCGCGGCAGGTCAATGTTGTGGAGGGCGCGCCCGACACACTAGCTAACGATGCAAGAAGGCAGGAGCCACGGCTCACCTTCGACCAGATGTTTGACGGCCCATGAAAGTGGCATAGCGGTCCCTTCAAGCTGGCTACGCACACCACCCGGAACTGCAGCTGGAACCGCCAGCTAAAGGACCAGGGCAACCAGCAACGTCTTCGCCCGCCCCCTCCTCGTGGACCACCACCACCGGCTATGGGAGCCAGTAATGATGGTAACAGTGGCAACAACAATGGCTACCCCCAGACGCACGCCGCCTACCACATCTTCGAGACGGAGCTGGACGACAAGAACAGCCGCAGGCGACGCTCCAAGGAGGTCAACACCATCGTCTCCCCAGTCCCCCAATACATGAACTGGTCGAAGACCCCCATCACCTGGAGCCCGGAGGATCATCCGGATCAGCTTCCGATTCCCGGGGGCTACGCCATGGTGCTTGACCCCCTCATCATCTCCAACGAGCGTACCTACCGCTTCTCGCGCGTCCTCATCGACGGAGGCAGCAGCCTCAACCTTCTCTACCGGTCTTCGCTGGAGAAGCTGGGCATCCGTGAGTGTGACCTGCGCCCGACTACCACAACGTTCCACGGCGTACTGCCAGGACCGGCTTGCGCTCTGCTGGGAAAAATCCAGCTGGACGTCATCTTCAGGACCGAGGAGAACTTCCGCCACGAGCAGATATGGTTCGAGGTGGTGAACCTAACAAGCTCCTACCATGCTCTCCTCGAGCGCCCCGCCCTCGCCAAGTTCATGGCCGTCCCCAACTACGCGTATCTCAAGACGAAGATGCCGGGACCAAACGACATGATCACCATCGCCGGCTGCTTTAGGCGGTCGATGGAGTGCGCCTCAGCTGGCTCCAAGCAGGCAGAAGCCCTCATCATAGCCAAAGAGAAGCACGTGATCATGCGCAACATGGCCATGGCCCATCAAGAAATGCCGGCTAGCAGCAAGCCGGCAGGAGAAGCATCTTTCCAGCCGGCAAAGGAGACAAAGAGGATCCTGCTCGACCCCTCTGACCCCACCAAGTTCGTCACCATTGGTGCCAACTTGGACAACAAATAGGAAGGTGTGCTCGTCGACTTCCTCCGTGAGAATTGGGACATCTTCGCATGGTCACCCAAGGACATGCCAGGTGTGCTGAGGGAGTTCGCCGAGCACTCGCTTCATGTGCGGCCGGATGCCAAGCCGGTCAAGCAGCCTCTGTGCCGGTTCGCAGAGGAGAAAATAAAGATCATTGGTGACGAGATCACCTGGCTCCTTGCAGCCGGGTTCATTATGGAGGTGTACTACCCAGACTGGCTGGCCAACCCAGTCCTGGTGTTGAAGAAGACCAAGACCTGGCGCATGTGTATCGACTACACCAGCCTAAACAAGGCGTGCCTAAAAGACCCCTTCGCCTTGCCCCGTATCGATCAAGTTATCGATTCCATGACCGGCTACGATTTGTTGTCCTTCTTGGATTGTTACTCTGGTTACAACCAGATCCGGCTAAATCCGGCTGACCAGATAAAGACATCATTTATCACCCGATACGGGGCTTTCTGTTATGTAACCATGCCTTTCGGTCTATAAAATGCAGGCGCTACCTATCAGCGCCGTATGCAAAAATGCTTGCACTCACAGATCGGCCGAAACATGCATGCCTATGTGGACGATGTGGTCATCAAGACCAAGGAGAAGCGCACCCTCCTTGAGGACTTGGGAGAGACATTCAGCAACCTCCAGCAGTACCAGATGAAGCTGAACCTGGAGAAGTGCGTCTTCGGTGTCCCATCCGGCCAGCTCCTCGGTTTCATCGTTTCACAGTGAGGGATCGAGGTAAATCTGGAGAAGATTGCGGCCATCGAGAGAATGCAGCCGCCCAGGAGCTTGCTTGGAGTCCAAAAGTTCACCAGATGCCTGGCCTCCCTCAGCCGTTTCGTCAGCCGGTTGGGGGAGAAGGCACTTCCGTTGTACCAGCTGATGAAGAAAACGGACAAGTTCTCCTGGACCTCGCAGGCCGACGCCGCTTTTCACGACCTCAAGCGCATGCTATCCACAGTGCCGGTTCTAGCCACGCCGGCTAGCAAGGAGCCGATGTTGCTCTATATAGAAGCCATCAGCCGGGTCGTCAGTGTCGTCCTGGTGGTGGAGCGCCCTGAGGAAGGCAAGGCTCAGCCGGTTCAGAGACTCATCTACTACCTCAGCACGGTTCTCTCCCTCTCCAAGCAGAACTACCCCCACTACCGGAAGATGTGTTATGGTGTGTACCTGGCTTGCAAGAAGCTCAAGCACTACTTTCAAGAGCATCCGATTAAGGTCATGTGCACCGCACCCCTTTCGGAAATCATCGGCAACAAGGACGCCACCGGCCGAGTCGCCAAATGGGCCATCGAGCTCGCCGCCTACTCCATCCAGTATGAGCCTCGGCTCACGACCAAGTCGCAAGATCTGGCAGACTTCCTCGTCGACTGGGCCGAGACCCAGTACCTCCCACCGGTTCCTAATTCAGACCACTGGAGGATGCACTTTGACGGCATGAAGATGCTCGGGGGTTTGGGAGTCGGCATCGTGCTCACCTCGCCCAAAGGAGACCGGCTGGAGTACATCCTCCAGATCCACTTCAAGGCCTCCAACAATGTTGCCGAATACGAGGCACTGGCGCATGCCTCCAGCTAGCCAGGGAGATCGGCGTCAACCAGATTCTTTGCTTCGGCGACTCGGATCTGGTGGTACAGGAGGTATCCGGAGAGTGGGATGCCCACGACGCAAACATGGCTCTCTACCGGTTCCACATACAGAAGCTCAACACCTTCTTCGACGGATGTGAGTTCCATCACATCCCTCGCGTCAACAATGAGGCAGCCGATTCGCTCGCACGAATCGGATCCACCAGGCAGGCGATCCCACCAGGGGTCTCCTTGGAGCACCTGCGCAAGCCCTCCATCAACCCGTCCCCCGAGTCGGATTCCATTATCTGGGCGGGGAGCGCTCCGGTGGATGGCACGGCAGATGTAGAGCCGGCAGAACCTGCGAAGAAGAAGGCTCGCACCAACTCTAGCAAGTCTATACCCCCGGCTCGCAAGACCCGGGGGCTGCCGACTCATCAAGCGGCTCGGGGGCTGCCATTCCGGGTACCTCGTCTGGACGACCCCCGACGTCCCTCAACCGGAGAGCGGAAGCATCCTCACTATCCGGGAGATACCATCCTGGGCACAACCCTTCATGAACTACATCGCCAACGGAGAGCTTCCGGATGACGAGGTGGAATCCAGGCAAATCCGGCGACGCGCACATACGTACACCATCATCAACAAGGAACTGTATAAGCGCAGCGTATCCGGCATCTTCCAGCGGTGTGTCGATGTGGACACAGGCTATCAGTTTCTCAAGGACATCCACCAAGGCAAGTGTGGGCTGATACGTCCAAAACGTATCTACTTTCTCGAACACTTTTGCTATTGTTTCTCCTCTATACTTGTGTGATTTGGATACAACTAGTGCGGACTCATGCTGTTTTCAGCAGAATTGCCTTGATGTCTACTTTTTGTGCAGAAAATCAACTATCAGGAAAAATCTCGGAAAATATGCCAAAAATCCTATTTCACCCGAAGACTCCAGGAGCCAGAATACGAGACGGAGAAGAGCCAGGGGGTGGCCACACCACCTGCTGGCGCGGGCCAGGCCAGGCCGCGCCAGGGGGTGGTGTGGCCCCCCAGGCACCCCCCGGCCTCTCTCTTCACCTATAAGGAGCCTTCTGACCTAAAAACTTCGGGGGGTTCGACGTTTTTCCAGAAGGAGTTCCGCTTCGCCTACACCACTAGATTCCACGAAACAGCACCAGAAACTCCATTCTGGCACCCTGCCGGGATGGGGAATTGGAGGAGATCATCGCCATCATCATCACCATCGCTTCTCCATCGACCATCCATGTTTCTCCCATCTATGAGTGAGTAATCCCCCGATGTAGGCTATGGGGATGGTAGGGATTGGATGAGATCGTTCATGTAATGGCATCAGATTGTTAGGGCATGGTGCCTAGTATCTTTTATTAGTGCTTTATGACTTTGTTGCGACTTGTTGTGCTTAATGCTTGTCACTAGGGCCTGAGTGCCATGATTTAATATCTAAACATGTTATCGATTCATTATGATAGTATTGTTTTTGGTCTTATCTACAAGTTGTATACACACGTTGTTGTCCGGAACCTATGGCCCCGAAGTGACAGAAATCAGGATAACCGAAAGGGAATGGCTTTGATGTGAGGATCACATGTGTTCACGGAGTGCTAATGCTTTTCTCCGGTGCTCTATTAAAAGGAGCACCTTAATTGCCAGTAGTTCCCTAGAGGCCCCACTGCAAACAAGCTGGCAGGACAAAAGATGTTGTGCAAGTTCTCATTGCGAGCACGTATGACTATATACGGAACCCATGCCTAGGATTGTCTAGTACTTGGATGCTTTATCTTATTTATCTATAATTGCCCTATGTTCTGATTGTTATGTGAATTGTCTTGTCCATGCAACGCCCGTCCATCCATCCCTATGCCTACCGCACTCAAATCCCACTGTTTACTGCTTTTGTTACTACTGTCTTTGCTTTACTACTGCTGTTACTTTACTATTCCTACTACAAAACTGTTGCTACTGATAAACTGCCGTGAGCAAGATTGTTTCTAGGTGCAGCTGAATTGACAACTCAGTTGTTAAGGCTTATAAATATTCTTTGGCTCCCCTTGTGTCGAATCAATAAATTGGGTTTCACTTCCCTCGAAAATACTGAGATACACCCCCTATACTTGTGGGTCATCAAGACTATTTTCTGTTGCTGTTGCCGGGGAGTATAGCTTTATTTATCAAGTTCACTTGGATTCTCTATTGTTTGCTGTTATCCATCCATCATGGGTAAGTCTCGTGATGGCAAGGTTCCTATTTTACCATCCACTACAAGAAGAGGTACGGTTCTGAACACCTCTGCTGCTCTTGATTCACCGTCTGTTATGAGTAAGTTCCTTACACCACCACATACACATGCTACACACACTGCTACTATTGCTGAATCTGAAACTTCTGATGCTTATGATGCTGCTTCTACTGTGCGTGATAAGAGTGGTTCATTAGGTCCTTTCCTAGATGCTACGATTGCTAGAACTATAGCTGGAAATACCGAAACTCCTAATGAAGACACTACCACACCTGTTAGCTCGCCTGATTCTAGTGAGAATTATGATATTGAAGATGGTTATGTTGAGATGACCGATGAGTTTATTAAAGAATGTAAGAACACCCATTATAGGAGCGCTGCTAAGAGTCTCCTTGAGAGGCGTACTATTAGACCCAAATTATCTCCTGCTGCTAAGTTTGCTGCTTCTCCCATAAACATTATAGATGAAGATTATGATTTCTCTCTCGATCTATCTTACATAGCTATTGTCGAGAAAGAACCTTTTTGTGGGACTAAGAATGAAAGTGCGGTAGCACATATGAATGAACTTTCTACCATGAGTGGCTTGTTTTCTGATGATATTAAGATGCATACTTACTTTGTTGCTAAGATTTTCCCCTTTTCACTGAAAGGAGAAGCTAAAACTTGGTTTAGTAATTTACCCCTGGATTTATTGATAGCCCTGAGTGCTTGATTAGTACTTTCCTGCAGAAATATTTTCCTCCCAGTGCTAGACATGATATTTTGCAGGAACTTTTTGATTTTAAACAGGGAGAAAAAGAGGTATTGCCCGAATCTTGGACAAGGTTTTGTGCTTTGATTCATGCACAGGCTGGAAGTCCATTACCTAAGAATGAGCTTCTTGATATATTGTAGAATGGACTAACAGAGGAATCTAGGACATACCTAGATAGTTGTGCTGATTGTGTTTTCAGGAATAGGACTCCTAAGGAAGCTGAGGAATTAATGGCTAAAATAAGCAAGAATTATGAAGATTGGACTCCTCCTAAACAAGCTATACCTGAAGTAATTGTACCTGAACCATCTATTCCTGTGCCTATTCCAACATCAAAGAAGAGGGGAGTTATTGAATTAAATGATGAAGTGATGAAGGAAGCTAAGAAATGTCTTAAGGAGAAGGGAATTAAAGCTGCAGATGTCAAAAATTTACCTCCTATAGAATAATTATGTAAGCTTATTCCCTACTCATCCACTATTGAGGTACACTCTCTCCAACACTTTGATGAAGGTGATATCCCTTACTCTAAACCTCCCGATCAATGCTTAGAAGAATTTGATATCTTTATTGTTAAGCAAGATAACTTTAATAAAAGGGTGCAAAATCATCTAATGGAAAACACTAGAGCTATTGTTGAGTTGAAAGATATTTTGGAAAGAACCTCTAATGATGTTAAAATGATTGTTAAACACTTTCAAATGGTTCAAACTCAAATAGATCAACTCGTTAAAGTGTAAAACGACTTGCTAGTTAATGCTGCTAAAGAAAAACATGCTTATGAAATTAGAACTAGAAGTGGTGCTGCTACCCAGGATCCCCTATATCCTGAGGGGCATCCCAAAAGAATTGAGCAGGATTCTCAACAAGCTGAAAATAGTGGTTCTACTCGTAAGAAAAGGAAAAAGAAACATAAAACTGTTGTAGAACCCTCTGAACCTGCTATAGATCCTAATAGTATATCTATCTCTGATGTTGAAACTGAAAGTGGTAATGAAGAAAATGTTGTTCCTAATGAAGAAAAAGTTGAAGAAGAACCTGAAAACCACACTAAGAATACTAAATACACCAAAGAAGATTTTATTGCTAAGAAACATGGTAGTGAAAGAGAACCTTGGGTCCAAAAACCTATGCCTTTCCCTGATAAGAAACACAAGTCAAAGGAAGATGAACACTATAATAAGTTTTGTGAGTGGATGAAGCCTTTATTCTTGCAAATTCCTTTGACTGATGCTATTAAATTGCCTCCTTACTCAAAGTATATGAAGGACATTGTCTCGAATAAAAGGAAGATCCCTAATGAAGAAATTTCTACTTTGCTTGTTAATTATTCCTTCAGTGGTAAGGTTCCTAAGAAACTTGGAGACCCAGGTATTCCAACTATCCCTTGCTCTATTAAGAACAGTTATGTTAGAACTGCTTTGTGTGATTTGGGAGCTAGAGTTAGTGTTATGCCTTTCTCTCTCTATAAGAGGCTTCAACTTGAAAAATTAATACCAACTGATATATCTTTGCAAATGGCTGATAAATCTACCACTATTCCTATGGGTATATGTAAGGATGTACCTGTTCAAGTGGCTCATAATTGCTTGATATTAACTGATTTTGTTGTGCTTGAAATGCCTGAAGATGATAATATGTCTATTATTCTTGGGAGAAATACTGCAGGAGCTGTTATTAATTGTAATCAAGGAAAGGTGACTTTCAATGTTAATGATAAGGAACATACTGTCTATTTCCCCAAGAAGATTGAAAGGACTTATGGTTTGAATTCAATTGAACATGTTGAAGGCATTCAAGTTGGAGAAATATATTGTCCCATACCAAGAGAAAAATTTGAAACTATTATGATTGGGACCATTGCTATCAAGGTTGAGGTAACATAATCATTAGTGGAATACAAAGTTTTGTCTCATATGGAATTGTTTTGGTAGCAAGACTTGATCAACCTTGTTAACAAAAGGATTACATTGAACAAAACAATGTTTTCATTATGATTATCTCCGTTTATTTCTATCCTTTGCATTTTAGTTTTTGCTTTCGTTTAGTTTTCTTTTTGTTGTTAGTTGCTTGCATGTTGGAACTTTTATAGTTCTATCCTTGTTTTGTCCTTGCATCATGTTTCCAAAAGAAAAAAAATCTGTCTGTCAGAAAAATCATTCTTCTATTTCTGAAAAATGCCCAAAAATAAAGTGTCTCGAAAATTTCCAAAAAATTCATATTAAATTTTTACGTGAAAAAAGGGGCAACGGAGTCCCTGGGAGGCACCAGGGGGGCCCACCAGGAAGGCACACCACATGGTGGCGCGGCCAGCCTTGGGTGGCGCCATGCCCTGGTGTGGGCCACCCCTGCCCCCCACTAACTCTCTCACCTGCCACTTTCTTCTCTCTCCCGAGTAAGATCTAGTTCATAGCTCAAAATCGCGTTCTTGCTGTGTTTGCTCTCAATTTTTTCGATCTCCTTGCTCAGCCCATCTTTCTTGCTGAAATTTGGAGCATTTGTTCCCTGGTATGTGACTCCTCCCCTTGTCCAAGTAGATTTGTGTTTAGTGGATTATATATTGAGTATTTTGCTACTGTAGGTGACTGGTTATGAGAGCTTGTAAGCTTGTTTGATGCTTAGAGATATAGTTTTGATGCATGTTTAGGCCTCTTGCAAGTCCCTATGAGTAGAATCCTTCATTATATTTACTTTGCAATCACTTGTTTAATAGGTGTTTAAATTTCAGAATACCAAGCATGAACAACCATACTTTTGGAGAGATATTTGAGAGTGATGCACCTAGGAGGTCGAGGCCCTCGAGGACATCCTCTCAAGCTAGGCCATCATACAATAAAGATCTCATTGCAACTCGTATTGGTAGTGAAAGGGATGATGGGGATGCTCACCCATCCTCTTTTCCTTGTTTTACTTTCTTACAAGCTGCAGGTATTCTTGATGATTTCTTGCTACTGATTGAGAGGGTTGGTTTGACCTCATATATGCAAGATGAGAGTGTGCAATACGCTATGCTCACCAAAACTTTTGTTGAGAGCTTCACATTTACTAACACACCCTATCAGTCTACTGTCTCTTTCAAAATCTATAATCTATCCTTCACCATGCCTTTGGAGAGATTTTGCAGTATTGTAGGTGTGCGCATGGCAGGAACCGTGAAGAAAATTCAAGGGCGACCCGCTGATTTGTTGGAGCTTTACAAAGGGGTGACCAATGATGATGACCGCGTGGCGCAGCGCGGAAAGATAAGAAATATCCAACTCCCTGCTCTTAGATACTTTGCATATTATCTTGCTACTAGTGTACTTGGTAGGGAGAACACAAGTAATATCTCCAACTATCATTTAGCATTCCTTGCTGCTGCACTTAACAATGATACTCGGTACAATCTTGGCTCGCTTATTTCTCACCGCCTAGCTGCTAGGGGGCCTATCTATGGGGGCATCATTGCCTCGCGTATAGTCAATGCATTAGGTCTTTCAGTGGATCCCTATGATGCTATGCTGGCACCACAGAGGCTTGACCTTGTTGCCATGAAAACTCATCACTTTGTCACTGCTACCTCTGATTTGAACAATCTAGTATATAGGATGCTTTTCACTGACGGGGATGAAAGGGAGATCCTTTTGCCACAACCTGCTTTGTTTAGTGTTCATAGGAGACCGTGGTCGCGCTCCAAGGAGGAGGTGGACGAGCAGCTTCGCTTGCTGGGTTTCCACGAGCAGCACCAGGAGGATGTGCCCTCCTATGATTACTCCGCGCATTATGGAGGGACGAACTTGAGTTCGCACCAGGATGAGGGACCTCTTCGTCGTACCAGGATGACACTTCATCCTAGCCAGCTTGGGATTGATACCCACTTAGGCCAAAAGCCTAAGCTTGGGGGGGGGGGGGGTACGCCGACACCGCACTCATCTTCATATCATGTTGCATTGGTACTTTGTATATTCATGTTTTCGTTCTCTTTTTAGTTTTCGTTCTTCTTTGCTTTTGCTTTCTAAAAACACAAAAAGACCAAAAATATTTCTGTTGTTTCTCTTTGGTTTGCTTCTTCTTTTTGCCTTGGTTTACTTTTCCCTTTTTGCTTTGTTTGAACTATTCGAAAACCCAAAAAGATTTTGCTTTGCTTGTTTCTCCCTTTTGGCTCTTGTTTAAAAATCGAAAACACCAAAAATATTTGTCGTTCTTCTTTGGTTTTGTGAGTTTGCTACAGGGTTCAGCAGTCCTTAGTGGATATTGGTTTCATATTATTATTCAAGCCACACAAGTGAAGAGCAATAATGAGGATTAATGACAACTTGAGGCGTGGTAAGAGGCTGGCTTAGTCCGTTCAAGTAGGGTGTATGTTATCTTTGGATGCTTAGTAGTTCTTGCTTTCTTATGATTAGCTCCAGCTCGCTAATAGTTTGTAGCATGTCTTATGAATGTTTGCTTGCATTGCTCTATTCATAAATTGGTATGACATCGCGGTATCCTCCTCTGAATGTTTCATTTGAGTTGACTTGGCACATGCTCATGCATGGACATGACTATGATAATCATTTAAGACTTGATGAATTATTTTGCCTTGAGGATCTTGAATCACTTTCATGCCTTGAGTAGTCCTGTTTTGTTGCAAGCATGATAATGACAGCTATTGCTCTCTCGTTTGTTGCTCCCTTACTATTGCTAGCCTTCACTTTCACTGAGTATGTTTTACTCAAGTTCCCAACTCCCTAAACCAAATATTTCCAAAGTGTCCACCATACCTACCCATTAGCATCATTTGCTACCTCCGTGCATATTCAATATGCCTTGTTTTCTTCCGAATAAAATGTTTGCTTGTTATGAGAAAGTTAGTTAGTAAATCTCTCACGAACTTGATGGCACACTTTATTTTCTTGCACTTAATAAACCTGAACCATTGCGTCCTTCTTTGTTGCGCATATGCTTGCGCTTTATGAATTGAAGTTAGCAGAACCATGTATCATGGGGACCGCTTTCAACGCTTCATAGGTACTTTGTACCTAGTTGATACCATGTTCTTTTGCTTATGGATCCCGGTGGTGTGAAATAAAAGTGGAACTTGTAAGATCATGGAGTTTGTATGTATGTTAGAGAAACGCCTGGGCCGCTAGCCTAAGCCATGCCTAATCATGGTGGAAACTTGCAGCATAAGCATAATGAGCATTCTATGAAGCATCCTCAATAAAAATCTATGCACATAGTAAATAAAAAGATCGCCGAGATTCTCATTGTCTGCTTGCCTTGTTATTTTGATTATGGGACAGCTCCCATGTCATGTGCAAGGGGTACCCCGTTGGCGGTTCTCTATGATACGTATATACTTACAATGACAAGAGCTTACTTGTGACTGAAGTTGAGTAGCATGAGGATCGGTCTTCGTAAGTAAGGGGCATGAGACTTCGATTTATAACTTGTCAAGCATATCCTCTTAGTTGTGTCACTTTAACCTTAACCATTTAAAGATGCTTATGACGGGGGCAATGAGAGCTCAAAGCTAATGAGTACCATACTTTCAACATTTGGAAGCTTTTCAAAATTATTCAAAACCTTTTTCTTTACTTGTTGAGTCTCCATTTATTCTTTGAGCACCTTCTTGAGAGCATAGTTGTCATTCTTTGTGTTTGTTCCATTACTTGATTATTTGTGTTATGAATTTGATGCTTGTATCCTTGATATCTTTACTTCTAGTCATCACTTGAACTTCATAGGTGCCTTGATATTCATAATCAAAGGCAAGCGAGATACCACTCTATCATACCTTTCTATGAGCATTATAATGTTGCTTATGTTTGTGCCTCATGCTACTTATTATTCTTGAGTTGGAATCTCTTCATAGCTTGCAATGACTATTAAGTAGACTCAGTTGCATACTCTTTATTATGAACTGTTTAAGTAGTTGATCGCATTGCTGAGAATATTTACATCTTATGAAGCAAATGTGTTTGTGAAAGTTCTTTTATCGCACTCAGTTTTCAACTGAATTGCTTGAGGACAAGCAATAAGCTAAGCTTGGGGGGAGTTGATACGTCCAAAACGTATCTACTTTCCCGAACACTTTTGCTATTGTTTCTCCTCTATACTTGTGTGATTTGGATACAACTAATGCGAACTGACGCTATTTTTAGCAGAATTGCCTTGGTGTCTACTTTTCGTGCAGAAAATCAACTATCAGGAAAATCCCGAAAAATATGCCAAAAATCCTATTTCACCCGAAGACTCCAGGAGCCAGAATACGAGACAGAGAAGAGCTAGGGGGTAGCCACACCACCTGCTGGCGCGGGCCAGGCCAGGCCACGCCAGGGGGTGGTGTGGGCCCCCCAGGCACCCCCTCGGCCTCTCTCTTCGCCTATAAGGAGCCTTCTGACCTAAAAACTTCGGGGGCTTCGATGTTTTTCCAGAAGGAGTTCCGCTCCACCGCCACCACCAGATTCCATGAAACAGCACCAGAAACTCCGTTCTGGCACCCTGCCGGGACGGGGAATGGAGGAGATCATCGCCATCATCATCACCATCGCTTCTCCATCGACCATCCATGTTTCTCCCATCTATGAGTGAGTAATCCCTCGCTGTAGGCTATGGGGATGGTAGGGTTTGGATGAGATCGTTCATGTAATGGCATCAGATTGTTAGGGCGTGGTGCCTAGTATCTTTTATTAGTGCTTTATGACTTTGTTGCGACTTGTTGTGCTTAATGCTTGTCACTAGGGCCCGAGTGCCATGATTTCAGATCTGAACATGTTATCGATTCATTATGATAGTATTGTTTTTGGTCTTATCTACAAGTTGTATACACACGTTGTTGTCCGGAATCTATGGCCCCGAAGTGACAGAAATCGGGATAACCAGAAGGGAATGGCTTTGATGTGAGGATCACATGTGTTCACGGAGTGTTAATGCTTTGCTCCGGTGCTCTATTAAAAGGAGCACCTTAATTGTTAGTAGTTCCCTAGAGGCCCCGCTGCAAACGGGCTGGCAGGACAAAAGATGTTGTGCAAGTTCTCATTGCGAGCACGTATGACTATATACGGAACACATGCCTAGGATTGTCTAGTACTTGGATGCTTTATCTTATTTATCTGCAATTGCCCTATGTTCTGATTGTTATGTGAATTGTCTTGTCCATGCAACGCCCGTCCATCCATCCCTATGCCTACTGCACTCAAATCCCACTGTTTACTGCTTTTGTTACTACTGTCTTTGCTTTACTACTGCTGTTACTTTACTATTCCTACTACAAAACTGTTGCTACTGATAAACTGCTATGAGCAAGATTGTTTCCAGGTGCAGTTGAATTGACAACTCAGTTGTTAAGGCTTATAAATATTCTTTGGCTCCCCTTGTGTCGAATCAATAAATTGGGTTTCACTTCCCTCGAAAATACTGCGAGACACCCCCTATACTTGTGGGTCATCATGGGCATCACGCTTCATCCAGGGAAATAGTCGCCAAGGTGTTCCACCACGGTTTCTATTGGCCCACCACCCTCGAGGATGCCAAGCAGCTAGTCCGCGCGTGCAACGGGTGCCAGCGCTTGGGCAACTCAGGAACATGCCGACTACGGTGCTCAAAACCATACCGATCACCTGGCCCTTCGCTATCTGGGGCCTCGACATGGTCGGTCCCTTCAAGCGGGTGCGCGCAGGCATGACCCATCTGCTGGTTGAGGTGGACAAGTTTACAAGCTGGAGGGGCCGACCGTCGTCACCTTCTTCACCGACATCATTAACCGCTTCAGCTACCCCAACAGCATCATCACCGACAATGGCATGAATTTTGCCAAGGGGGGCTTTGCCCGGTTCTGCAGCAACAAGGGCATCCGGCTAGACCTCGCTTCTGTGGCGCACCCGCAATCCAACGGGCAAGTCGAAAGGGCAAATAGCCTAGTGCTAGCCGGCATAAAGCCACGCCTCATCGAGCCCTTGGAGCGGTCGCCCGGATGCTAGATCGAAGAACTTCCGGCTGTGCTGTGGAGCCCCCGCACCACGCCGAATAGGTCAACCGGCTTCACCCTGTTCTTCCTCATTTACGGCTCGGAAGCCATCTTGTCCGCAGACATCGAGTTCGACTCACCGTGCAAGCTCCTCTACGATGAAAAGGCCAACCAGGACGCACGGGAGGATGGCGTGGACCTCCTCGAGGAGGCCCGCGAGCTGGCACTGTCCAGATCGGCCCTGTACCAGCAGCGCCTACGCCATTACCATTTGAGCCGGATCTACCCTGTCGCATTCTATGAGAGCGACCTGGTTCTCCGGCTGGTGCAAGACACGAAGGGCATGCACAAGTTATCACCGCCCTGGGAGGGTCCCTTCATCATCAGCCGGGCGCTGCCCAACGACTCCTACTACCTCATCGACGCACAACAGCCATGCAGGAACAAGATGGACAAGTCAGATGAGGAGACAGAGTGCCCCTGGAATGCGGCCCTGCTCCGCCCGTTTTACACCTAGTCACCGGACAGTGTATGTATCCCGCAAACCCTATGAATGAAAATGTGGACCCCTACGAGATGCTCGGGGGGCTCCTTGCTAGAAATTTGCGTGTATTTGTTTCCGGTTCAGTTTTTCCGGCTCTGGCAACCCCTACCCCGGTGCTCGCCGGCTGGCCCGACCTGCTAAATCAACAAACCGGCTGAGTAGTGTGCGACGATGTCAGAGGCCCACTCTTCGTCTCAGCTACAAACTGCAACCCGGCTGTCTAGCTAGCAAGAGCAAAAGCCTGAGGCATCCCACATGAAAAACAGGGAGGAGATGCGATAGACCGGGTGTCCCGGCCTTGCAACTAGTTTGAGACGATCCGGCTACTAAGCTGTCAGTACCGTGCACAATGTATTGTCAGCTCCCTTCGATTCCGGCTGCAGACCGCAACCCGGCTTCTCGGCAAGGACGTAGCATAAACAGCAGAGCACACGGGAAAGTGGCTAAGTGTCCAGAGAGGCACAAGCTAGTTTTCGAAAAAAATCCCGCCTTTCGGCTAAAAGGCGCTACCTTAACCGACGAACCTATTGACGGGTGGGAATGTATGTATGTTTGTTTTTGTACAACTACATCGAGTCGGAATTCAAGAAGGAGGAAGATTCAAAGTCCTTGCCTTCATCAAGCGCTCCGAATCTCGGGGGCTACACCCACTAGGTGCGCTCACGCGCCCCCAGTGGAATCTTGTACTTTTCGACCAGCTAAAGGCGTTAGCCGGATATTTGGAGCCCAGGGTGAGGGCAAGGGCAGGAAGAAAAGAAGAAGATTTGAAGCACCTGGCTACGCCAGCTACTCCGACTCTCGGGGGCTACACCCAGTGGGTGCGCTGGTGCGCCCCCACTGGAATGGAAGTTCCCCCGGCTGTAGACGTCCAGCCAGTGAAAGTAACCGGCTAGAGGTGTCTAGCCGGATGAAGCTAAAGACTTGAAGGAAAGAAAGAAGATTCGAAGCACCTGGCTATGCCAGCTACTCCGAATCTCGGGGGCTACACCCAGTGGGTGCGCTGGCGTGCCCCCGCTGGAGTTGGAGTTCCCTCGGCTAAAGGCGTTCAGCCGAGCAAAGACAGCCGGATAAATTCAACCAGCAAAATATCAAAACTTCAAAGCACACAAAAATCACAAGTTGGAAGCAACCAAATAGTTCAGTTGGATAAAAAAGAGGGGAGACGAAGCTCCCATGAGTTCACCTGGAGTCGGAGACAGCCGGCACAGACAATAAGGTTCAAACAGAACAAGATAAATAACAAGTACACCTGGCATCCCGGGGATCATATCTAGGCGGCGGGGCCTTTGCCGTGCGGAGGATCCTAGCTGGAAGCAGTCTCGGGAGGTGGAGGAGGCGCGCTGGCAGATCCGGCTCTGGCGTCCCCACCAGTCGGTTGCAACGAGGCCTCCACATTAGGAGTGCCGACAGACTCCAAGTCGGTGAGGACCTCGTCGACGTCCGTGTAATAAGCGATCTTGATGGTGAAGGCCCGGAGCTCCGGATGGGCCTGGCGGATGGCGGCAAGGTCGACACCGGTGCAAAAAACCCCGTCGATCTTCTCGACATGGGCGTCCTTGTACCAAGAGAGCATCAGGGCCAGGGCCATTTCTGCCCCGGCTCGCGCCGCCAGATCCCTCAGGCGATCGACGTTAGCCGACACCTCTGCCACCCTGGCCGCCAGCTGCGCCATCGTCTCCGGAACCGGAGCATTCGGCCACAGAAACATGAAGATAGCCTAAGCCACCTAGCGAAGCTTAGCGGCCTCCTCGCCAAGGAGGACGACCAACTCCTGGGCGGTCGGCTGCTCCCCCAGCCAGTTCTCCTGCAGCCGGTTATATGCCAGCAGGTCTACGCCGGGATAAAAAGCTATCAAAAAAAGGAGCGTCAGATCCGGCTACCAGATCCGGAAGGACGAAGAGAGTCGGAGAGAAGACTTACCTTTCGCCGTGTGACCGACCTGCATCAGCTCCTCCACCAGAGCCTTCTCCCGACCCGTCAGCCGTTTGACCTCCTTCTCTTGGTCCTTGTTCTGGGCTTCGAGGAGGTCAAATGCTTGGGCCTGGCTGGCGAGGGTGGTGTCGCTCTCCTTGATGGTGGCCTCTAGGACGTCCATCTTGGCGTGCCAGTCCTTATTCTGCAGCCGAAGCGTAGAATTGGACTTGCTCAGCCAGTCGTTCGCCTTCTTCAGGCGATCGATTTCCTGCTGACCGCACACCATGATGGCTGCGGAAACCGGCTATGATCAAACAACTATGAAGAAGAAGAAAGACCAAAGTATCCGGCTGAGGGGACTTACTCTGCGAGGTCCCGTTGGCAGCCGCAAGCTTCTGCTCTAGGGTCCGGTGATGACCCACAAGTATAGGGGGTGTATCGCAGTATTTTCGATAAGTAAGAGTGTCGAACCCAAAAAGGAGCAGAAGGTGCTGGCTAGTGGTATGGATCAGGAATTCTCTGCAAATACTTAGCAAACGGATTTTTAGGGGTTTTTGATAAAGCAAGTAAATAAAGTACGAGTAAATAAAAGACAATAAGAATAAATGCAGCAAGTGGCCCAATCCTTTATTCCGCAAAGGATAAGCCGGTTGTATTCATTAAGATGACCAAACGTTCTCGAGGACACATGGGAAGACTGTCAAGTGCTTTCGCTTCATATAGTTGATTAATCTTCTTTAGCTTGCTAAGTGTTGTGTGGGTGAACCTGTGCTAATGTACCGACCTTCCTAGGACTAATACATACTTGTGATTAAACCCCTTGCAAACATCCGTAAGTACAAGAAAGTAATTAAGGTAGAAACCTAACCACAGCTTTAAACTCTAAGACCCTTACGTCCCTTGTGCAATGGTTTCCTAACGGGGGTTCAGGTTCTTGTCACTCTAGCAACCCCTATGATTAGTAGCCAAATACACAATGCATTCCCCTAGGCCCATATAGGTGAAGTGTCATGTAGTCGACGTTCACATGACACCACTAGAAGAAGTACACCACAACTTAAATATCAAACTATTGAATGTTTCTCAACACAATTCCACTACTAACAACATGACTTCTCCCATGTCCTCAAGAACAAAACGAACTACTCACAAGACATCATATGGATCATGATCAGAGATGGAATAATGATGTATAACAATCTGAACATAAACAATAATTCAACGGTTCACTCAATAGCATCAACTACAAAGAGTAATCAACACCGGGAAAGTTTCCCCTAAGAACTATGCAAGATTAAACCCAATTGTTACAGCAATATGGAGATGGTGATGCGGGTGCTGATGGTGATGATGTTGGTGATGATGATGATGATCCCGATGAAGTCTAGCTTGATGGTGATGTTGATGGCGACGATATCCCCTCTCCGGGAAGGAATTCCCCCGGCAGAATTCTATCTGTCGGAGAGATCCTTCTCTCTTGGTGTTTTCCGCCCCGCAGAGGCGGCGGAATCTTTCTGTGGTCGCCCTCAAAGTATTAGGGTTTCGGGAGGATTATATACACCAGAGGGGAGAGCCAGAGGTGGGCCAAGGAGGCCACACCACCTGGTGGCACGGCCTAGGCTGGCCCGCGCCAGGGGGTGGTCTGCGCCCCCTATGGCCCATCTCCACTCCTCCTTCTGGCTTCCTTCGTCTTCTGGAAAAATAGGATTTTCCGTATATTTTCCCGGATTTTCTGATCTTCGCGAATTTTGCCTCCAAACAACACCTTTTCCATCAGAATCCTGACTACAGTGGTCCATGCTCCAAAAGGCATCAACCATGCAAAAACAGATGAAATAACATAAGTATCATCTCTTAATATGAAATATATCAATGAATATTAGTGAATTATGATATAGAATAGTGATGCAAAATGGACGTATCGTCCGGTTACCTTCGACTGTGGCCTCGAGCAGCCGGATCTCCTTTACCGCAAGCTAGTGGGTGGCGGCAAGGTCCGCCAGTGAAGCGGCAGAGGAGGCGTCGTCGTCGATGGCGTTGGAAACCAGCGACTCCTTCGCCTCGGCCACCGCCGTCCGCCACTCCTCCCCCGGTTCGTCGTCGAAGTTGTCATCGGTGACAACCACGAGCTCCTTACTGGTGGAGGCCCTCCTCGCCGCCACAGGAGAACTACCTCCACTTTGTGAAGAAGGCACAGCCGTATCCGGCTGCACCACCACAGTCGGCGGAGCATCCCCTGCTCCGGCTATGGCAGCCGGATCAGCTTGAGGCAGTAGCGGAGACGGTGCCCTAGATGAAGGAGGATGAGCGAAGGCAGATGCGGGTGGCGCGGTATCCGACGTGCGGGGCGGCGAGCCAGTGGGCACCCACGCCGGGCTCGAGACACCAAAGGAGACCAGCGTGCTGGACAACGGAAAGCAAGAGAGAAACAGAAGCAAATAAGCAAAAGACAGAAAAAGTTGCACGAGGAAAGGAGGAAAAGGCAAAAGGGCCAGCAAATAGCTTACCCCGGCACCACGGGGGGCGGCCCCTTCTTGCGACCAAGGCGGCTAGGCGGAAGGGCACCAGTCTGGTTCCTCTTGGGGGCCGGCTCCTCCAAGGTGGGCTGGCTAGCCCCGCCACCTCCTCCGCTGTACCGGCTGGAGCCGGTCCCGCCGGTGCCGGACCGACTGGAGTCGCCATTCGTCTTGCGGCGCCGAGTCGGCTCGGGAGCCGGCGCGGCCTCCTCCTCCTCATCAACCTCCGCGTGGGGGTCAAGGGTCGGCTCGTGATTCTGGCTGGGGAAGGCGTCACCGTCCCCATCCGACTCCTTGCCGGACCTGCGAGTGCGTGGCTCAGGAAGGTTAGGCGTGAAGTTCTGGAGGGGGTTCTCGCCCTCTTCCCGGAGAATACAGGGGAATATCTGCCAAGAAAAGAAGCACAAGAGATTAGCTGGACGACAAAAAATCGCAAGAAAGAAAAATCCGGCTTGAAAGACTTACCCGGGGCATGCGGTTGTCACGGCTGTAAGGGGCTAGCCCAAACTTCCAGCCTTCCGGTAGCCGCTCCTTCGTGATCATCCACACCGATTCCTTCAAGTTGAGGTAGCGGGGATCACGGCGGGACAGCCGGGTCGGGTCCAGCCGGCCGGAGTAGAAGCACATCTTGTGCGCACGCTGCTGCAGTGGCATCATCAGCCTGGACATCCAGCTGAGGGTGATGTCCAGGCCGGTCAAGCCGGCTGTAACGAGGGCACGCATGCGCTGCAGCATCGCGTCCGACTCTGTCTTCTCACCGTAGATCTTCAGATCCCATTGCTGCCGGCTAGATTCCACGTTTTGGAAAGCCGACAGGTTGATCCGGTCCTCGGCGGTGAGGTTACGGACGTAGAAGTATGACTGTTGCCAAAGTCGAATTATGTCCTGCAGCCGGAACTTGGGGTAGCCGGTCTGTGTGCGGGAGTAGATGGAGGCGCCACCACATGTCACCAGCGGCCCCTTGGTGAACTAGACCTGCAGCTAGACTCAGAAGAGCCGATAGAAGAGCCCGAGATCCGGCTAGATCCTGAGGTAACTTTCGCAGAAAGCCACAAAGTGCGCCAGCATCCCGATGGCGTTGGCGCCGAGGTGGTGGAGGCGGAGGTCGAAGAAAGCAAGAAAGGTGAGAAAGAAGGGATGCACCGGTAGCGCGAAGCTACGAGCAATATGCGACAGAAAAATCACCCGCTCCTCCTTCGTCGGGTGCGGTGATTCTTCCTCCTCTAGCGCCAACCACACCGCCACTTCCGTCTCCGGCGGTAGCACGCAGGTGGCGCGGTACTTCTCGATGTGCTCCTCCGTCACGGAGGAGCCGCACCAGGCTCCACGTTCGGCAGCCATCTCCGACTCACGGGGAAGTGCTCTGGTTGAGGAGTGACGGTGGCCCGTACCTCCGACGATGCTAAACTGGAGGCGCGACGGACTACAGTAGCAGCAGCAGCAAGCAAGGCAGCACGAGGAAGGCAAGGGCACATGAGAAGATTGGGAAGGCAGCGAACAGAGGGACGAACCGCTCTCCTCGGGCGGCCTTTTAAAGACCCGGAAGCGGAACCATCCACGGTGCCATGCGGCGCCCATCCAGCCGTACCCCACTCTCCCCACCGCACGGGATCCTTTATGCAAGCGCGGGATGCGCAGACGATCCCGGAGCAGAAACCGAAGAGGCAGACGGCAGTTCCCGAGGCGTCGTGCGATGGGACGTTACACTGCCCGCCGCAATGTAATGATGGAGCGTGCGCGCGTTGCCGGCGTCAGCACTGACATCACGGGTAGCGCAACCGCTAGGTGTAGCCGGCCAGAAAATTCAAAATTGGAGAGGAGCGTGCGCACATTTCACCTAAGAGCGAAATCTACACGCGCTCGGGCTAGTGTCAGGGGGATGACCTACGAATAGCCCAACCAGACAAGAATCACGACAGTCAGATCACGTCCGGCTGGCTGAGCGCAGCCAGACAAGAGCAAGTCAAGCCGGCTACCTCACGGTAGACGGAACCGCGAGGAGCAGCGAGGCATAGGGCCGGCTACATCCGCGTAGCCGGACTCAATCTAGAGGACAATGCGACGTGCTGCACAGTGCACGGTACACCCTGGTACGATGACAAGACCCACAACGACCCGACCATACCGAAGACTTTGCAGGGTGATGCGGGAACAGTGGCCAGACGCTGACGACGGGCTCGCACGGTGTTCAATGTACCCACGATGACCTTACCGCTTATACTCTGATGGGATGTAAGTGTACCGAGTACTGTAGATGACCAGTCGGCTGGGACCTGCCTGTGGGGCCCACCAGCCGGACTGGCCAGTGAGACCGTTGCCTCTCTGCCTATATAAGGAGAGGCAAGGCTCTAGTAGAAGGGGGTTGGTATCAGTGCATTTAAGATAGTAGCTAGAGAATATAGCTCGAGGAGCGATTGTAGTCGGTATATCACTCATAGTCAGATCGGCAGGAGTAGGAGCTTTACCTCATCACGAGGACTCCGAACCTGGGTACTTCCTATGTCTCGCTACACTTGCTTGTACCCAATCCTGCCTGCGGACGCTGTCGAGAGCTTCCCTGCTAGTCCCCACACCTCTATCTCACCTGCTCAGGTACTACCATTCCCAATACAACGACACCAGATAAACACACACAATATTCAATAAAGGTCTTCTCACTTTTGGGAAGACCTCCAATTGATATTCTCTCTCTCTCTCTCTCTCTCTCTCTCTCTCTCTCTCTCTCTCTCTCTCGTGACTATGGTCCCAAGTTTGGACTGCACGAATGAGAGACATCTTCACCGCGGAGCGCCGTCGTGCTGCGGGATTCAGATCCAGGAGCTCTACTTCTGCAAATGCTACTGGATCGGGGAAGCGGGAGTCATCATCAGGCACGGGACGTGTGTAACTCCCCGCGGGGTGTCACACTTGAGGCACTCAAGTTGTTGGAGCCAAAGGAGCGCAAGGACTTCATCACAACCTTGAGGTTGGCTTCGGCTCGTCTACCTCAACCACGCTCTCCTGAGCGTTGACAATGCTTTTCGGTCTTCAAGAGTAAGTTCACGAAAAGCTCCTCCCATTACTTTATTACTAATAGATAGGTCCTGGCAACATCAGGGGTTCAGGGGCGTAGGGTAAAAATTTATTGTTTTCATACGTGGAACCCTTATAGTGGTATCAGAGCTAGATCTATGCATAGTAATGCTTGTACGGGTAGAACACATGAGATGTCGCGTGTGGGCGTTGATCTTTTTGTTGTTACCCTCCCATGTGTACTTGTGTATACCGCAGTAATGCTTGATGAAGCGGCCCCCAACCGACTTTACGCGTTTATTTGCGAGACTGGTCCACGCTTGACATACGGCTTGTACCGTATAAAGTGGCTTAGGGGGGTGTCTGTCTCTCTTGCATTAGTTGGTATGCCATTTGCAACAGAGGGCCCCGAAAGGGGTGTAGTAGAGACAACTACTTGATCAGCGTTGTGCTGAAAGTTCGTAGGTAAGAACGGTTCTTGTAAGAAAGCCCATTCAGCCACGTAAAACATGCAAAGATAAAGTAGAGGTGTCTAACTTTGTTTTGTAGGGAGCGTTGCTTTGTGATATGGTTGTGGCAAAGGTAAAGTGATTACCTTATGTTACGTAGTAGTAGATAGTCATGGAGGTGACGGACTGCCACGCCAGAATGACACCAGTACCCTGGGGTCTACGGCGCCAGAACCCTGGCGCCGGAATCCAGTGACGACGGATGGAGATCACGATGTGAAGGACCATATCACATCGCATTTACATTCAATGTTATTGTTTGTATATCTTATTGTGTGCTAGTATTAGATACTTGACGGTAGCCTAATAAGATGATCCCTATTAAAATTACCAATGATTGTGTTCCCCCTTAGTGTGCACCACCAAGAAAGTTCTTCGGTATGAGGCGACCCAGGGTGAATGGGTGTCAGACATATCTATGTTCGCATACAGTGGGTGTAAGCCATGTTGCACAACGAATACACTAAGGTTGAGTTGGCAAGACTAGCATGCCATAGAAGCATGGCCTCAGAACACGGATGGTCGAAAGATCGAGCACGAGTTGCATGAATGATGTGACCGATGTTTAGCGTCCACCCTTGAACCCACATTGATGGCCGTGATGATCGGGGGAGATGTGGCTGATAGGGGTCGTGTTATCACTAGGAACCCTTATGGGGATAGGTGTTTCTGAGTGGAGTTATTATTAAGTCATTTAATTATAAACTTTGTCTAAATTCCTTTTGCAATTGTAAATTTAGAAAAGTTCTCCCTGATGCCACCTTTTCTATTGACGATTGATTGGTTAGAAGGAGAGAAGCTTAGATTAGATGGATCAAACTTCTCTATATGGGTTGCGCGTCTCCATGTTATCCTTAGCGAGAATGACGTGGTTGACTACATATTCGACGGGATGGATTTGGATCACCCCATTGACCTAGAGACCCCAGAGCAGCGGGAAGACCGCTATCTCCGTCGGGAGATGGCCTCCTTCATTTCAGTTACAATGCGTTTTGGAATGGTGGACGAGCTGTGGACTTTCATGGGTGATGTCCACCCTCGTACGATAATGCTATAGCTTAGGACACATTTCATGGAACAAGCACGCATATGGGAGCATAAGCTGATGGGAGACTTCCTGTCCATTAAGATGGAGGAGAACTCATCACTTGACGACCACTTGGAGCGCATGCATGATGTGTACATGAGGCATGCATACTTCTTTGATAGCTAGATGACGGGCTCTTTTGCAAATGGTGTTGTGCTGCGGTCGCTGCCACCAAGCTACCAAGCACAAGTCAGGACTTGCATTATGAGAGGCGACGCGGAATCAATGGAATTCCACCAGTTCGTATCACATCTCAGGAATGTGTTGGTTGAACCAGATGTCGCTCAGGTCATCAATGACAAAGTATATATTTGATATACAATTTTATAAATGTTATAATCTTGCAAACACAGTTGCAGTGTTAAGTATATTTGATACTTGTTCTGTTTTACTGAAAACAGGTCCTTCTGCATGAGAGGTGCTTGGTGAAGAGGAGGTGACGTTGCGTGATGATGGCGAGCATGATGATGATGGCCGACGACACTCTCGCTCAACATTTATCACTTATTTTATGTTTTGGATAGTTATTGTAATCAAAAGATTATGAACTTCTTTAGTGTGTCTCGCACTTGGTGAGATGGTTATTCATATGAGTTTGTAACAGATAGTTGTTCTACTTTTATGAATGATTTCTATTTGTGTTCATATCTTGTTTGATTATATGTAAATTATCCTTGTTGTTTGAAACTAATTAATAATGCATGAACATTTGTAAAATATTGAAATGCCTTAAAATACCCAACTTAATGATATGTTCATTAATGAATGAAACCATTGTTTGAATTCAAAATTATAATGATAATATGTGAAAGTCATTCAATTTCTTATCACATGTAAATCATGCCTAAGTTTGGCAAAATAACTTGAACACTGTGTATTACTTGAATACAAAGTGTTTAATGAATTGTTAAAAGTAAATACATATTCGATGTATTGTGTTTTAATGAAATTGGTAATTATCATTATATGATTGTTTAAATGCGTAAATAAGTTTACCAAAGGAAACATAAGTATGAAACTATTTGATTTGATCAAAGTGTTTCATCAACAAAGGGTATAAATATAAAAGAGAATCTAATTACTATGATTTGATCAAAAGTAATGAAATTCAAATTTATGAGATTGGCATAAAAGAAATTGTGGAATGCAAAGTGTTTTGAAATGTAAAAATGCAAAGCATCACAATGTGATATTAGATATCAAAATGGGTGTATAGATGGCACCAAATAAATCGTTGTAGTGTAGATGTAGAGACCATTAGTTAGAAATAATTAGCACCAATGAGGATGGCTCCATATCTAGTATGGATCATCGTAAAAGTTTTGGGATTATTCGATATAACCAAAACAATAACGAATAAGTCCTTGTAGAGTATTCATTGGAAACTTTGAATACAAAATCCATAGTTGAAACCAAAAGGGAAGCAAAACTAGTATTGCTTGGATTTTGGTGCATTCTTGAGAAAGCTCACTTTTAGTGATATTTCTCGATTATGGAGCAAATGGAAGATAGTGTGAAACACGATGAGGATTCAAATCCCTGCATCAGAGTGTTGAGAAGCGCAATGGAAAACGTTCCTAAATGATTCTCTTAATGAAGGAACGAATCAATGATAATGATCATTGTGTTTTCCCCACTAGTGTTTTCACTACACGAAGTACGATTCAAAATGTAACCCATATCTTGTATGGAGACATTTGTGATTCATTGTCATGATTCTTGGAATATGACATACATACGAACTACTAAGGAAATAATGGTAAACTAAAATTATCAGAAATCCCAAAGCAGAATTCCCTTGAGATTAGAAAGCAATTAGTTGCTGAATCTCACAAGTAAAAGGGATTACTTGAATTTTCCCAAATGACTACAAAGCCATAGTGGAAAAGGGGGTGAATGACAAAAGCACAATTTGGCAAGTATTGGACGAATTCAAATGAATTTGATTCAAGTGTGCTTAATGTCTAGTGGATTTAAAACTAGTAAACGTACTAGCGTCTCATAGTAAATCTCCAATTTTGATATTTGATCAAAGGATATTGAAATTGTTCAAAATAGTGAGTAGATATGCAATTTGCATGAAATTAAGTGGGATCTATGAAAGTATTCCTAAAAACAATATGTGATTGACATATTTTTTATTGGGAGCAATATAAGTCACAAATTCAAATATGTAGGAACATATTTTGAGTGGGAGCTTATAGAGTGATTCTTAAGGATGTTAAGAATAAAAGCGCAAGTACCGATAAATAATGGTTTATAAGGTGTAGTAGTTGATAATAGGTGTATTATGATATTATGTAATATTGCTTAAGGGATTCTGAAAAGGGTTTCAGAATAGAAGTTAATTAAGGAACTAGTCCTTAATAACTCAAGTTAGGAATAGTATTAAGTTTAACATCAATGGTTGAAAGAAAGAAAAGGATGGTCATCATCCACTATGTTGAGACATGGGTTCTATCTAATAAAACCATGATGAGCTAAATTTGTCCATAGTGTCTAAAAGTGATTAAGTTCGAATCACATAATGTTGAGCTAAATTTGTCCGCAGTGTCTAATAGAGAACTGTAGACATATTTTCCAAATCCATAAAGGATGACATGTCTTAAAACATAAAGGGTTATGTTATAATGGAATATGTTGGAAACTCCTGTAAATACTGATTAAAGTCAAGTAGGAAGCAAGGTGAACAAAACATCGAAAGTTACACAGAGTGCACTAGTGTTTCGATGAATACATTTATAATAATAGATAAGGCTACCATCTAAAGTATTGTATAATGTTATGGCGGGGCTAGTTCGCTTTTAACGTAGAATGATGTGTCCCAGGGCACAGTGCCCATGAGAAAGCCCTCGAGGTTGATCTAAAGTCATTGTAGGCTCCTGGAATCAGGCCTCGTTCTGCTGCCATAGCGACAATGCATACACACAGATGTTATCATGTGATGCTAAAGTATTAATGTCAATCAACGTGACATTAGTAAGTTGCAAAGGATTTGGGACTGTAAAGTACAGACCCAAGACTCAACCTCTTCCATGAGCAAGCATGTTCAGGGTACCGAATATATGGTGCCAATGATTAAGAACAAATGCAGCTAGTGTATTTGTACTCTAGTGCAAGTGGGAGACTGTTGGAAATATTCCCTAGAGACAAATAGTAATAAGGACTATTATCATATTTCATATAGTTTATGATTAAGTTTTATATCATGCTATAACTATATTAAGTGGAAACATCAATACACGTGTGATATATAAATAGCCAGGGGTTCCCAGTGAAACTCTAGTCACTGGTTCATTGGTCAAGAAATGATCATGTTTCCTGATCATGTGGCATTTATGCAAGTTGGAAATGGAGTCAACTCATTCTGAGAATGAGATGATGAACCAATACCCAACCTAAACATCATGACCCGATCATGTCACGAAGTTCAAGTTACGATGATTAGAAATGGATCATCGTAGACTATTCCTTAGACCGTGTGTTGGGGATATACTTTTCGGGTATCCTCACAGTTCCTCACTGACCAGGGTGGCCCACTTCGGGTTTGAGCTTTGCTTCACGGGCGGCCCAGTCAGAGAGAAGAGATGGAGTCCAATCCGGCTACGGGAAGGCCCAGAAGACTTACCGACTTAGGCCCATAGTGTTACTTGTAGTTCAAGATGTACTCTGTAACCGACTCTTAGTCGTAGCCGGATAGATCTCTCCTGTGAACCTTATGCCGGATATCTATATAAGCCGTCCTAGGGAGAGCCTTTAGGGCACCCACAATAGTCTACAATCTCAACTCGCACAGGCGAACCCTTGTAACCCATATTCCGGCTCTGCCGTATTACTGGATTGCTAGCAGGAGTAGGATCCGTCCAAAGCCAGCAGATTCGAACCTGGGTAAACTTGTGTGCTCACCGTCCCGGAATACCATACGTCTTACACCCCTCTCTTCCGCACGCCTTGAGGACCCCCTCATGGCGTACTTGTCATCAATCCGACAATAGTTAGCGCCCACCGTGGGGCAAGTGAGCTTCGGATCTGCGTTCCGAGTGGAATCTGCAAGAATCGGAATCAGCAAGACTATCGCCGTCGGTCGCATCCTCTACGCCAGCGATGTCCCTCTCATCGTTCTTGATGAGACCTGGATTCCGTCTAGGGAGGCTGTGACTGCCTACACCATCATGTCTTTTGGCGAGATCAATGTTTACATCGGTTTTGCTGAACCTGTCCCACCCACCCCAGTGGTGATGATAGAGGCAGAGGAAATTTCTGGGTCCCCTTTGTCCGCGGAGGCGGCAGAGTTCCAGATCTCAGAAAACCTTAATCACATCCAGCTCGCACCAGTTGCGGAGCTGGTGGAGAAATCCGAGCCTGAAGCAGACCTAGCGGTCCAAGTTGAATCTGGAGCGGATCTCCCTGGAGAGGCCGAATCCCAGATCGACCCACCCGCTGAGGTTGAAATCCAGGAGGAGCACAACAACAACGACGGTTCCGGCTCGGACGATGCCGGGACAGACAGGCCTTTCCTGAGGTACCACTAAGACGCGTGATAATGCAAAACTCAGGCGTAGATGCAATTCTCGAGACCATCAAACGTTTCGACGAAGCCTACTATGAAGACCGTAGCTATCTCAGGAGGGGCACATCACACTTTATCGGATATGTGGGATCCGGATCCGGCTCTACCGATGCTGGAGACAACACCGACTCTGTGCTTGAGGCGATCGGAACAAACGCCGACGTACCCGCATCCTCGGATGAATCGATGACGTCAGCAGATTTCCGAAAGTTCTCCATGGAATATGAAGAGGAGTATAACTCCAAAGATATAGAGGAAAGAGAAGCCATGGATGAAGGATCAGGGGAACACTCTCCCAAAGCGCAGGATGACATGGAAATCGGAGATAATCCTGAGGTCCAGATGTCCGAAAGTAGCGATCAGAGCTTGACTCGGGGAAACGAACCCAAAGCCGTCTTTGCTACCGGCGCTGCCAAGAAGGCAAAGAAGAAGAACAAGAAGAACAAGACCCCGGCAAAACATCCTCCGGTAGAGGAGGTGATCACCGAGGAATACGAGGAAGACTTGGATGGAGCACTTATCCCAGATGAGCCCAAAAAAGAAGAGTCGGTGGATGGACACGTGATCACCAAAGGTGCGCGTAAACTCATCGACGCTGCATTAACCACACCTATTCCTACAGCTGCAGAACTTACTGCTGAAGAGCTAGACGAGAGGGCACAGGCCCTAGAAGCGTGTCGTCAAGTACTCCTTGATGAAGCTAAAAACATTGAGGAGGAAAAGAAACGCATGGCATCTGCGGAGAAGTACAACTCCAGACAACACCAGAAGACCAGGAAACATCACACTAACGACAACCAATTCCCGCAGATTCACAAAGTCCTCTTTGGAGGAGAAATGGGGATGCCTCGGAAAGACAGCAAAGGGGATTGGGTGTACCCAACACCAGTACAGAACACTGTTGCGGCCCGAGAAATCCTATCGGCTAATCTAGGCCCGGAGCAGATCCGGTTGGGCATCAAGTTACTCAACAAGGGACTGGAGCAACAAAAGGTCGCCATGTCCGGAAGTCAAAAGCTGGTCTCCGATTCCGACCAGTGCCGCACAGATCCGACATGGGCTGACATAAGACCCTAGCGCGTTTCGGAGCAGCACCACCGCTTCGATCGTCGGGAAGACAATTACTCAAGAACCGGGTCTTCGGGACAGCACCACAAAGCTGCCCGTGACTGGCATAACGTTAACCTAGTTGTAGAGCAAGATGCAATTGCTGCACTGAATCCGAGAAACCCGCCACAGCGAGAGTCGAAAGACCGCAGGGACGATGACAAAGAGAGATGTCGGGAGGAGGACGACAAAGAATGCCACCTCCTAGACATGCAAGCCGTCCGGATGACGGACAAAGGAACGACGGACACCGTGCCGAGACAAGCCGACAGGGGGCTCGTCACAATGAAGACCCTCCCTGGAACCGGAATAATGACGTTCCAGATGGAGGCCGGCGATTAGCCAGAAATAACCCAGCTGCTCCACCCTCTCCGCCAAGTAGCCATCACAATGGCTCCCAAGGAGGCCAAGGAGGGCGTCGTGGTGGAGGAGGTGGTGGCAGAAGCCGAAGTCCGGCTCCAAGGCACCGCAGCCACAGTCGACACTCGGGACGATCTCTATCCCCGAACTACGCAAGGCACGGGATCAACTCCAATATAGAGGCGCAGCGCTACAAAAATGATGATATATACGTGGTCCCAAAGTGCTTCGGACCACGCATAAGAGCTACAAGATTCCCAGAAGGATTTGCTATCTCAAGACATATTCAAGCCTACGACAACATAGCTCGGCCAGATACTTGGCTACAGGATTTCTTCCAAGCTTGCTGCATCGCCAAAGGCGGAAACAGCCTGGTTGCAACCCGATATCTCCCACTCATGTTGCGGAAGACGGCACGATCATGGCTTAATGAACTTCTAGAGAACACCATCCACAATTGGTATGACATGCAAAGTGCGTTCTTTCGGAATTTCGAAGGCACATACCGGAGTCCCTATACGGTCGGAGACCTACAGCGCTGCACCCAGAAAGCCGGAGAAACTTGCCGGGATTATCTCGGATGATGGATCGACACCAAGAACTCCTGTGAAGGAGTAAATGACCAAACTACAATTGAAGCTTTCATTGCAGGTCTCCCAATTTGTTTACTGCGTCATCGCTTGAAGTGTGACAAGGTCACTGATTTGGGAGAGATGATAGAAACAACGAGCAAGTATGCAGATGCTGACGATGATGCAGAGGGATTACTCAACGCCCTGGTTGTGCCATAGTCGCCAAAACAACCAAAGCAACAAGCTCAGAAGTGCAAGAATACCTCGGAAGAAAAACCCAACGCGAAAACGGCAGTGGTCACTACTACTTCCGAGTCTGGAGGACGAGGAGGATGCGGCGGAGGCTGCGGACGCGGTCGTGGGACTTCAAGAGTTCAAGGTAGAGGAGACCAGCAACCCGGAAAAACCTACTCTTGGGCCGACATTGCCAATAACCCGTGTGTGCATCACTTAGACGCCAATGGGGGCTCGTCCCACACCAACATCGAGTGTCGTTTCAATGACGACATTAAAAGAGATGACACCACTGGCTACAAAGCTAAGCGGAAGAAGGGAAAGAAGAATCCCGAAAAAGATAAAGAGACCAAGGAAGATTCCGACATGGAGGAAGCTGGTGCTTCAAATCCCAAGCCGGAAGGGAAGAAAAATTTTCCAACCAAGAAAGACACTTATGTCACCTTCCTCAGATCTCAACCAGCAAAGGTCAAAAAGGCAGTGCTACATGAGCTCAATGCAACAGTTCCGGCTGTCCCCCAATTCTTGGACTGGTCGGAAGTGGCAATCACATTTTACCACGCTGATCATCCACCTAAGTTGCACATGCGAGGAAAATACGCCTTAATCGTCATTCCACTTATTGACGGTTATGGTTTCTCCAAGACTCTCACGGACGGTGGCCGCATTATTAATATTATGTATGTCGAAATGCTACGCCGGATGAGGATCTCGAAGACCCAGCTGAACCACAGCTCTGTGATCTTTCACGGAGTTGTCCCAGGAAGATAAGCTAATTCGCTGGGAGAAATCACTTTGGATGTTACCTTTGGAAGTCCAAAGAACTATCGGACGAAGGCACTTTCCTTCGAAGTGGTCCCGTTCAAGAGCGCGTACCACGCTATATTCGGGCGTCCGGCTTACTGGGCTTTTATGGCTCGTCCGTGTTACATTTACAATATGATGAAAATTCCAGGTCCCAACGGCGTGATCACCATCAGGGGAGACCCGAAGAAAGCGCGAGAGTGCGAGGATGGAAATGCCGCCTTTGCTGAAATCGTGCTGCACACCCAGGAGTACCAGGAGATCAAGAAGAGCATAGATCCGTCCGAAATGCCCGCAACAAAGAAGGAGGTGACAAAGCCGAATCCGGAGTTCAAGGCATCAGAAGAGACGAAGAAGACGCTGTTGAAGGATGATGACCCCTCCAAGGTGACCCAGATAGGTGTAGGCCTAGATAGCGCATAGGAAAGCGCGCTCGTCAAGTTCCACAAAGCAAATCAAGATATCTTCGCATGGCAACCATCTGACATGACCAGAGTACCTAGGGAACTTGCCGAGCACTCTTTAAATGTAAACCCGAACGCTAAAACCGTTAAACAGTCCTTACGATGTTTCGGCGATGAAAAGCATAAGGCAATAGCTAAGGAACTAGCACGGCTCGAGTTAGCCGGATTCATAAAAGAGGTCATCCACACTGAGTGGTTGGCCAATCCTGTAATGGTCCCTAAAAAGGACACCACTGATTTAAGGATGTGTGTTGATTATACTGCCTTGAACAAGGCTTGTCCAAAAGATCCGTTCGCTCTGCCTAGGATTGATGAAGTTATCGATTCTACGGCAGGCTCGGAAATCCTCTGTTTTCTCGACGCATATTCCGGTTATCACCAAATCCGGATGAAGGAATCTAACAAAGTCAAACCTTCATTCATAACCCCTTTCGAACCTTCTATTTTGTTATGATGCCCTTTGGGTTGAAGAACGCAGGAGCTACGTACCAGCGCACAATGCAGCGTTGCCTCCACGACCAACTCGGACGCAATGTACATGCATATGTGGATGATATTGCGGTGATGTCCAAAAAGAAGGAAACATTGATTTCCGACTTGGAGGAAGCGTTCGCCAATCTACAAAAATACAACATAATGCTTAATCTGAAGAAATGCTTCTTTGGAATTCCAGCCAGAAAAATATTAGGTTTCATTGTGTCTCAAAGAGGCATAGAGGTGAACCGAGACAAAATCAAGGCTATACTCAATATTTCCTGGCCAACTCGCCTGAAGGACGTACAAAGACTAACTGGCTGCATTGCTGCAGTCAGTCGGTTCGTAAGTCGGGTCTGTGAAAGAGCCGCACCATTATACAAACTCCTGGAAAAGACCAAGGATTTTGTGTGGACCGACGAAGCTGAAGCTGCATTACAAGACCTGAAGAAAGTACTCTCATCTGCTCCTATCCTTGCTGCACCAGAACCATAGGAACCGATGTTGCTTTATCTTGCTGCGACAAACAAAGTCGTTAGTATCGTCATGATAGTGGAGCAAAGTACACACTGATCTGAATGTGGCAGATCCGTTGACTAAACCTCTCCCTAGAGCAAAACATGACCAACACCAGAACGCCATGGGTGTTAGGTATATTACCATGTAATCTAGATTATTGACTCTAGTGCAAGTGGGAGACTGTTGGAGATATGCCCAAGAGGCAATAATAAAAGTGGTTATTATTATATCTTTGTGTTTATGATGAATGTTTACATCCCATGCTATAATTGTATTATAAGGAAACACTAATACATGTGTGTTTTGTAAACATAAAAGAGTCCCTAGTAAGCCTCTTGTGGAACTAGCTTGTTGATTAATTGATGATCATGGACATTGGATGTCATTAATAACAAGGTTATATCATTAGGAGAATGATGTGATGGACACACACCCATAGTAAGCATAGCATAAGATCAAGTCATTAAGTTCGTATTGCTATAAGCTTTCACATGCATAGTAACCTAATCCTTCGACCATGAGGTTATGTTAATCACCATCACCGGATGGGTACTTTGATGACATCAAACACCACTTCGTAACTGGGTGGTTATAAAGGTGTCATTGGCTATTCTGAAAGTATGTGTTGAAGCGCATGGACCAAGATTGGGATTTGTCCATCCATATGACGGATAGATATGCTCTGGGCCCTCTCGGTGGAATGTCATCTAGTTAGCTTGCAAGCATGTGACTAGGTCACAAGGGATGACATAACATGGAACGAGTAAAGAGTACTTATCAGTAACGAGGTAGAACTAGGTATGGAGATACCGACGATCAAACCTCGGATAAGTAGAATATCGCGTGACAAAGGGAATTGGTTTCGTATGTTAATGGTTCTATCGATCACGAAGTCATCGTTGAGTATGTGGGAGCCGTTATGGATCTCCAGATCCCGCTGATGGTTATTGATCAGAGAGGTGTATCCATCATGTCTGCATATTCACGAACCGTAGGGTAACACACTTAAGGTTCGAAGTTGTTTTAAGTAGATATGGAATATGCGTTGGAGACCGAATATTGTTCGGAGTCTCGGATTGGATCCGGGACATCACGAGGAGATCCGGAATTGTCTGGAGAATGAGATTCATATATTGGGGATCATTTTCTAAGTTAGGAAATATTCCGGAGTATTTGTATGGGGATTCTAGAAGGTTTCGGAATGTTCCGGAAGGTTCTAGGAGATTTCTTGGAGTTTGCTTGAAAACCAAGAAAGGATCAAGGAGTCCTTGTGGGGCAAGACAAGGAGTCGTGGGGGAGGAGGACTCCTCCCCCTCCCAATCCGCCGGCCAAGGAAGGGAGGGGAGTCCTACTAGGACTCCCCCTCCCATGGCGCCTCCCTCCTTTAAATAGAGGGGTGGGGGCGCCACCCCCTTACTCCCTACACATCAAGCCCTAGCCGCCGCCTCTCTCCTCCTCCTTCCCTCTGCTTAGGCTTAGACGAAGCCCTGCAGAATTCTCTACTCCACCACCACCACCACACCATCGTGCTGCTGGGATTCCGTGGAGAAGATCTACTACCTCCGCTGCTCGCTGGAACGGGGAGAGGAAGGTCTGCTTCGACTCCGCACGTGTGACCGACTGCGGAAGCACTGCCGGAACGCGGCGCCGGAAGGATCGTCCACACGATCTTGAGATCAGCAAGTGATCGACTACATCAACCACGAGATCTAATCTCGTAACGCTTTCGGATCTACGAGGGTTAGTACAGATCTATCTCGTTGCACATGTCTAATAGATTAGATCTTGGCTTTTATCTAGATTAGATCTGGGTTTTGTTCGTTCTTGCGGTAGAATTTTTTTGTTTTCCATGCTACGAACCCATCAGTGGTATCAGAGCCGTATCTATGCGTAGATCTGTTGCACGAGTAGAACACAATGGTTTTGTGGGCGTTGGTGCTCGTGCCGTCTTTTGCTTTGTGTACTTTGCATCTTGCGGTATGGTGGGATGAAGCGGCTCGGGCTAACCTTACATGTCATCGCACATGAGACTTGCTCCATGCTTGACGTGTAACTTGCTTTGCACAAGTGGCTTTGCGGGTGTCTGTCTCTCCCACCATAGTATAGATCCAATTTACACTTTGCACTTGATAGAACTTGTATCAACGTTGTGGTTCAGTTTCGTAGGTAAGATCCGTTCTTATTCGAAAGCCCCAAACCACGTAAAATATGCAAAGAAAATTAGAGGCGTCTAACTTGTTTTTGCAGGGGTTTTGTGATGTGATATGGCCATCATGTGATTGTGATTATATTTGATGTATGCAATGATCCTTGTTATAATATGGCAACCGGCAGGAGCCTAATGGTTGTCTTTAATTCTGTTAAGACCTGCGTGTCTATTCATCTTGTAATAGCTTTATTCCAAGTAGTTGTAATAGTTGCTAGTGATGATGGACAACCATGAAGCGGCGCCACTGACCTTGACACAATGCTGGTGATGCTGGAGATCATTTCCGTGCTTTGGAGATGGAGATCAAAGGCATAAGAAGAAAGGGCCATATCATATCACACTAATTATGAATTGCCTGTGATGTTAATCCTTTATGCATCTTGTATTGCTTAGATCGTGACGGTAGCATTATAAGATGATCCCTCTCACTAAATTTCAAGTAATAAAGTGTTTGTCCTTAGTTGGCACCGTTGCTCAGACTCGTCGTCTCGAAGCATCTCGTGATGATCGGATGTGATAGATTCTACGTGTGCATACAACGGGTGCAAGCTAGATTTGCACATGCGGAAACTAAGGTTAATCTTGACGAGCCTAGCATGTACAGACATGGTCTCGGAACACGGAATACCGAAAGGTAGAGCATGCATCATATAAGTGATATGATGAACATGAAGATTGTTCGCCGATGAAACTACATCTTCTCTCGTGAAGATCGGACTTGGTGTAGTGGACTTGGTTCGTGTAATCACTAAGACAATGTGAGGAATGTTGTTTTGAGTGGGAGTTCACCTAGTTAATTTAAGAATTAAAATTGAACTCAATTTATCATAAACTTAGTCTAAACTACTTGCAAATTTGTTGTAGATTATGGCGAATCTCTCCATCAATTTCAATGCGTTCCTAGAGAAAGAAAAGCTTAAGAACAATGGAAGCAACTTAACGGACTGGCTCCATGGTCTAAAGATTGTCCTCAGGGCTGGTCAGATGACCTATGTGCTCGAAGCACCGCTAGGTGACCAACCTGCAGAAGATGCCACCGATGACGTAAAGAATGTTTACGCCACTCGGAAAAATCATTACTCCACAGTTCAGTGTGCCATCCTGTACGGTTTAGAAACGGAGCTCCAGAAGCGTTTTGAGCACCACGACCCGTTCGAGATCATTAAGGAGCTCAAGCTCATTTTTGAGACTCACGCGGTCGTGGAGAGCTATGAGGCCTCCGAAAAGTTCTTTACCTGTAAGATGGAAGAGGGAAGCTCCGTTAGCGAGCACGTGCTCACCATGTCTGGGCACACAAACAAGCTCCAAGAGTTGGGGATAACGATTCCTAATGAGTTAGGGATTCACCGTGTCCTCCAATCACTGCCACCGAGTTATAAGAACTTTGTGATGAACTACAATATGCACTGCATGAACAAGACGTTGCCTGAACTATCGTCCATGCTGAAAACTACTGAAGTGGGGATCAAGAAGGAGCACCAAGTGTTGATGGTCAATAAGACCACCAGTTTCAAGAAACAGGGCAAGCCTAAGAAAAAGGGCAACTTCAAGAAGGACGGCAAGAAAGCTACCGCACCTGCTAAGAAGCCCAAGGCTGGTCCTAAGCCTGAAACTGAATGCTTGTACTACAAGGGTGCTGGTCACTGGAAGCGTAACTGCCCCAAGTACCTGGCGGATCTGAAGAATGGCAACATCAAGAAGAAAGGTATATTCGACATACATGTTATTGATGTGTATCTTACTAGTAATCGTAGTAGTGCCTGGGTATTTGATACTGGTTTGGTTGCTCATATTTGTAACTCGAAACAGGAGCTGCAGAATAAACGAAGACTAGGGAGAGACGAGGTGACGATGCGCGTTGGACATGGCTCCAAGGTTGATGTGATCGCCGTCGGCACGCTCCCTCTACATCTACCTTCGGGATTAGTTTTAAATTTAAATAATTGTTATTTGGTGCCTGCGTTAAGCATGAACATTATATCTGGATCTTGTTTATTGCGAGACGGTTACTCTTTTAAGTCTGAGAATAAAGGTTGTTCGATTTATATGAGTAATATATTTTATGGTAATGCACCTGAGATGAATGGTTTATTCTTATTGAATCTCGATAGTAGTGATACACATGTTCACAACATAGATGCTAAACGAATAAAATTGAATGATAATTCTACATACATGTGGCACTGTCGTCTTGGTCACATTGGAGTGAAGCGTATGAAGAAACTCCATTCTGATGGACTTCTTGAATCACTTGATTTTGAATCACTTGAAAGATGCGAAGCATGTCTAATGGGAAAAATGACTAAGACTCCATTCTCTGGAATAATGGAGCGAGCTACAGACTTATTGGAAATAATACATACCGATGTGTGCGGTCCAATGAGTGTAGCGTCGCGTGGTGGATATCGTTATGTTCTCACTTTCACGGATGACTTAAGTAGATATGGGTATGTCTACTTTATGAAACATAAGTCTGAAACTTTCAAGAAGTTTAAGGAATTTCAAAGTGAAGTGGAAAATCATCATAACAAGAAGATTAAGTTTCTGCGTTCTAACAGTGGAGGTGAATATCTGAGTTATGAGTTTGGCATGCATTTAAAGCAATGTGGAATACTTTCGCAGTTGACACCACCAGGAACACCACAGCGTAATGGTGTGTCCGAACGTCGTAATCAAACTCTCTTAGATATGGTTCGGTCTATGATGTCTCTTACAGATTTACCACTATCGTTTTGGGGCTATGCATTAGGGACAGCCGCATTCACTTTAAATAGGGCACCATCTAAATCCGTTGAAATGACACCGTACGAATTGTGGTTTGGTAAGAAACCTAAGTTGTCGTTCCTTAAAGTTTGGGGTTGCGAAGCGTATGTAAAGAAGTTACAACCTGATAAGCTTGAACCCAAAGCAGAGAAATGCGTCTTCATAGGATACCCTAAAGAAACAATTGGGTATACCTTCTATCATAGATCCGAAGGCAAAGTTTTTGTTGCCAAGAATGGATCCTTTCTTGAGAAGGAGTTTCTCTCGAAAGAAGTGACTGGAAGGAAAGTAGAACTCGACGAGGTTATTGAACCTTCTCTCGGAGTTGAGAGTAGCGCAGCACCGGAAGATGTTTTTGTGCCGCCTGCATCAATTGGAGAGGAAGCTAATGATGGTGATCATGAAACTTCGAACGAAGTTACTGCTGAACCTCGCAGGTCAACGAGGGTTCGTACCACTCCTGATTGGTATGACTCTGCCTTGAACGTCATGTTGGTGGACAACACTGATGACCCTGCGACGTATGAAGAAGCTATGGTGAGCCCAGATTCCGACAAATGGCTAGAAGCCATGAAATCCGAAATGGGATCCATGTACGAAAACCAAGTACGGACTTTGGTGGACTTACCGGATGGCCGTAAGGCTGTCGAGAACAAATGGATTTTCAAAAGAAAAACAGATGCTGATGGTAATGTTACTGTCTATAAAGATCGACTTGTCACGAAAGGGTTCTGACAAATTCAAGGAGTTGACTACGATGAGACTTTCTCACCAGTACCGAAGCTAAAGTCTGTGAGGATTTTGTTAGCAATCGCTGCATATTTCGATTATGAAATTTGGCAGATGGATGTCAAACCGGCGTTCCTTAATGGTGACATTGAGGAAGAGTTGTATATGGTACAACCCAAGGGTTTTGTCGATCCTAAAGATGCTGACAAGGTATGAAAACTTCAGCGCTCCATTTATGGACTGAAGCAAGCATCCCGGAGTTGGAATCAACGTTTTGATAAAGTAATAAAAAACTTTGGATTTATACAAACTTATGGAGAAGCTTGTATTTACAAGAAAGTGAGTGGGAGCTCTGTAGCATTCCTAGTACTATATGTATATGACATATTGTTGATTGGGAATGATATAGAACTTCTTAATAGTGTCAAAACCTATTTGAATAATAGTTTTTCAATGAAGGATCTCGGCGAAGCGGCATATATTCTAGGCATCAAGATTTATATAGATAGATCAAGACGCCTAATAGCGCTTTCACAATGTACATACTTAGACAAAGTTCTAAAGAACTTTAGAATGGAAGAGAGCAAGAAGGGGTTCGTGCCCATGTTGTCAGGTAAGACCTTGAGTAAGACTCAAAGTCCGGCTACGGCAGAAGATAGAGAAAAGATGAATAATATTCCCTATGCCTCGGCCATAGGTTCTATCATGTATGCCATGCTGTGTACAAGACCGGATATAGCACATGCTGTTAATTTGACTAGCAAATATCAAAGTGATCCTGGAATGGAACACTGGACAGCGGTGAAGAATATCCTAAAGTACCTGAATAGGACTAAGGATATGGTTCTTTCTTATGGAGGTGATGAACAGCTTGTTGTAAACGGTTACACTGATGCTAGTTGGAACACCGATCCAGATGACTCGAAGTCACAGTCTGGATACGTATTTATTTTGAATGGTGCTGCAGTGAGCTGGAGGAGTGCCAAGCATAGCGTTGTGGCGAAATCTTCAACTGAATCGGAATACATAGCTGCTTCGGAGGCTGCACAAGAAGCCATATGGATGAAGGAGTTCATTACTGAAATTTCCGTGGTTCCCAGTGCGTTGGACCCGATGGCCATCTACTGTGACAACACAGGTGCCATAGCTAATGCACAGGAGCCAAGGTCACATAGCAAGCTGAAGCACATCAAGCTACGTTTCCATGCTATTCACGAGTATGTCCGAGATGGTGACATAAAGATTTGCAAAGTACACACTGATCTGAATGTGGCAGATCCGTTGACTAAACCTCTCCCTAGAGCAAAGCATAACCAACACCAGAACGCCATGGGTGTTAGGTATATTACCATGTAATCTAGATTATTGACTCTAGTGCAAGTGGGAGACTGTTGGAGATATGCCCAAGAGGCAATAATAAAAGTGGTTATTATTATATCTTTGTGTTTATGATGAATGTTTACATCCCATGCTATAATTGTATTATAAGGAAACACTAATACATGTGTGTTTTGTAAACATAAAAGAGTCCCTAGTAAGCCTCTTGTGGAACTAGCTTGTTGATTAATTGATGATCATGGACATTGGATGTCATTAATAACAAGGTTATATCATTAGGAGAATGATGTGATGGACACACACCCATAGTAAGCATAGCATAAGATCAAGTCATTAAGTTCGTATTGCTATAAGCTTTCACATGCATAGTAACCTAATCCTTCGACCATGAGGTTATGTTAATCACCATCACCGGATGGGTACTTTGATGACATCAAACACCGCTTCGTAACTGGGTGGTTATAAAGGTGTCATTGGCTATTCTGAAAGTATGTGTTGAAGCGCATGGACCAAGATTGGGATTTGTCCATCCATATGACGGATAGATATGCTCTGGGCCCTCTCGGTGGAATGTCATCTAGTTAACTTGCAAGCATGTGACTAGGTCACAAGGGATGACATAACATGGAACGAGTAAAGAGTACTTATCAGTAACGAGGTAGAACTAGGTATGGAGATACCAACGATCAAACCTCGGATAAGTAGAATATCGCGTGACAAAGGGAATTGGTTTCGTATGTTAATGGTTCTATCGATCACGAAGTCATCGTTGAGTATGTGGGAGCTGTTATGGATCTCCAGATCCCGCTGATGGTTATTGATCGGAGAGGTGTCTCCATCATGTCTTCATATTCACGAACCGTAGGGTGACACACTTAAGGTTCGAAGTTGTTTTAAGTAGATATGGAATATGCTTTGGAGACCGAATGTTGTTCGGAGTCTCGGATTGGATCCGGGACATCACGAGGAGATCCGGAATTTTCCGAAGAATGAGATTCATATATTGGGGATCATGTAACATCCCAAAACTTCAATCCAAGCTTATCAAAGATCAAATCATCCAAATTTAGGATTAACAAAAACTTTTCCATAATTAAAATGAAAGCATTCATATATGTGTGCATTTAAAATAGGAGTTGTTTTGAATTGCCATGATTGTGTGATCCTTTGCTTCTAAAATGTTTCTGAGGTGATTGAAACATCATCTACATCATTGCCAAACTTTTCTTAAAAGAAATCAAATCAAAAAGATTTAAAATGGAGAAATGGTCATTTTGCCAAAATTAACTCCCATGCCTACTTTGGCTATTCCTAGTACTCAATTCTTAACAGAAACAATTCTGGATCTTTACACCCCTTGCTAGTACACATAATGAGGTACCAAGGCCCACCTTTTGATCTTCTAAAAACCTTCTGTAAACTATTTTAAATAACAGTTAAAAATTGAATCTTTATCATATGGGAAGATCCCACTTTTTCAAAAACCACTCAAACAAGCTCAACTTTCAAAACCCAAGCATCTGCAGACTCACCGGCACCAACTTAGCACACCCACCAAAATCTTTTCAAAATTCAAAACTTGAGTTCTTGCGGCCATTTCATCGAACAGGTGGCAGACACAGATCAAACATTTGTCAAAACACTATAGTGTGCAATACTTCTTGTCACCATTTGGGCCTAACTCGGTCCCCCTGTCCCCCCATCTCAAACCCCGGCCCTAGCTCTCTCTCCCTCTCCCCTAGCTGCTCTAGTGCCAAGCCGCCCGACGCCTTGCGCCAGGTCGACCATGGACAGCTCGCACAAAGCCGCCCCGCGCTCTCCTTCGCCCGCTGGCAGACAGGCGCCATCACACCGCACCGCCTCGACCAGCCCCCGACCAAAATCGAGCGGAGGACAAGCCCCAGTTGCTCGCGCCCATGTCTCTGTCCGCCATGCCGATCACCCCGGAGCGCCGCGCCCGCTAGAGCAGCACCGGCCTCGCCAAGCCCTAGCCTTGCGTGGCAGCAACCGCAGCAGGCCCAGCAACCGCCCAGACATCCTTGTTCGCAGCCTCGCGACCAGCAGCCCCGAGGAACCGCGTCGAACACCGCCGCCCGCGCCCAGTGCACCGCCCGCTCCCGACCAGCATAGACCTCCCCTTGCCGCGCCATCAAGCCATAGATAATTGCCAGGAGACCGTCCACCGTCCGCCTACCTCGCCCATGCCCTTAGCTCGCTGTGCCATCGCCCACGTCGAGCTCTGCCCATGCCGCTCTACACCCTTCGCTCGCCTATATAAGGAGGCCTCCCCAGCAAGCTCTCTTCACACCATTCTCATCCCTACCTCTCACTCTCACTCCCCACCGCCAGCCGGAGCCGCTCGAGCACCAGAGCGCCGGAATTGCAGCCGGAGCCGCCGCCTCGGGAGGAGAAGGGCGTCGTTGATCCAGGCCATCCTAGGAGGCGCCGCTTGTACTAGGATAACCGCCGTCGTCTTCCACTTTGTTCGCTCGCATCGCCGACCCCGCTGGAGCCCCGGTACGCCCCCACTGCACCCTCACCGACCGCGCTAGGGTTCGAGCTTGCCGGCGACCCGTCTGTCGTCGACGACGACCCTCAGCCGTCGATCTGCCCTCTAATCGCATGGCCACCTTTCATCCATACCCCTTCGGTACCCCCCTGTTCCACTGACGGGTGGGGCCCTCACTTAAGCCAGCCCGCGACGCTGCGCGAAGCACAGTGGGCCGTCCCATTTCGTTCCCGCGCACGTTTCAAATTCAAATTAGGATTTTTCTTTTTAGTTAGAATATAGTTTCTGTCCAGTGTTTCAAAATTCAATTCTATGAGTTTGACAAATCCAAATTGCATGAAACCAATTTTGTCTGAAAGGTATTGAAAAGATCTATCCAAGCCCGTTGGATTTAATTCATTTAGAGTTATGGATTTCTCCTAATAAAAATAAGAAGACTGAAGCTTTTGCAACTTGAAACATTTTTATAAAATCAACCAAGTTAGCTTTTGAGTTGATTCCAACTCTCAAAGATCACATTTCATCATATCTATCCAAATATGTAATAATATTAAGGTTTACAGACAATGACTTTGGACTAGTACCAAAATAATGCTATATAGGCATTTCTAGTCACTTTAAATCATTAAATAATAAACTTAAACCAAAGTAATATTGATCCAACCTTTAAATCTCATTCCCACATGTTAGGATATGTGGTGAGGACATATGTACACATGATCCCATGTTTTGGTGGTGAATATTAAATTTTAGTTAACATTTCAATGACTAGAAATTACTTTTCTAAAATAAAAAGATTAAAACTATTGAATTAAACTTGTGATGCTTGTGATGATAATAGATCATCAATTGTGTGGTTTAGAATACTACTTAGCCTAGTTAAGTATTGTTTGGTGATTGTGCACTCCCTATGTATTACTAGACGATAGTACCGACCAAGCCTTCGAGGAGGAGGAGTTCTACCAATAAGAAGAAGAAGAAGAAGAAAACTTCAACCACTGCACCAACCAAGGCAAGCTATTAGTGGCAAGCTAACCCTTGCAAGCATGCTTTAGTAAGCTATTGTAGCAAGCTAGATTAAAACTAGATGGTTTAGTAAAGATGCCTTAAGCATACTTTGATCACACCCCTTTAACTCGTAGTACCTCAAGTCTTATTAACAAGTTTTACCCCCTTAGTTACACAAAGTTCTTCAATTAATTTTGAAGGTAGCATAAAGAGTATAAAACTTGACCTACTTAGAAACCTTTAGATGTCATTCTATGGCATGAGATTGATCCCACCTTTCCACTTTAGTGAACACTCTTAACCTAGTGTTTTAGAATAAATCAAACTTGCTTCACTTTAGATGGGAACACTTTGTGAAAATGAGTTATGAAAACCTTGGAATGATGAGTCATTCTATTGAGATGTTTTGACAGGTGTTGAGAAACACAATTGGTTTATGATGATGAAAATGATAAGGCATGAGCCTTAACCCTTTTATAAAACTGACGGTTGGATTCGGATGCGATACCATTCCAAATTTACTGTACAACCACATTACCTGAATTGGGTAAGGCTTAGCTGGAAATTTATATGCATTAGTATTAGTTCCCTCACGGGAGAGGTTTGAGCTGAGGCTACCTCTCAATGTTGTCCACCTATGCAGTGCCCAAGATGACTGATGGTCATGGTTGGGAGGCCATGCTCATAGGAGAGGTGCTTATACTAGGGTGTGTAATGGAAAGGTTATGTTTGATTATCTGCATACTAAGTATGATGATTCAGGGTTATCCCTGACAGATGTATCGAATCTTGTGGTGAAAGTGTACCACCTCTGCAGAGTGTCAAACTATTCGAATAGCCGCGTCCGCGGTTATGGACAGTTGGGATGGCCATACTGTTTCGTTGTCAGATGTTTTTCTAAATAACTTGAAATGAATGATGAACCTTGACTCGACCACAATAGGGTTGTGTTAATGAAAATAGCTTCCCAACTTAAGTGATTCTAGACTTTACTTTATCTTTTCTTATTTCAGAACTCAGCTTAGGTTTCAAACTTAACTTGATAGTTATTCTTTCAATTCAGTACTTTAACTTAGAATCATAACCCTTGCTAGTAGTAGTTTGCGAGTACTTAAAGAGTACTCATGGCTTTTGTCCCTGGCTATTATCATGGCCAGACTATGAAGGAGATTATCAAGATGATGGTCAGCAGGACGGCTATGATAACTAGGACTATCTGCCTTCGTCAGCATTGTCTGTGCCCCTGAAGATGGACCACACTGCTACGCTATCGTTTATTTCCGCTGCTTGTTGTATTAAAGACTGGATCAAGAGATCCTTATTTGTGTAAAACCTTATGTATGGTTTGTAATGGATGATGTACTGTGATATCCAATCCGTTATGTCTCGCAAAAATGGTAATCCTGGGATTGCGAGGTATGGCATAACGGGCATCTGGGATTAAAAATCCGGGTGTTGACAAATCATTTTCTAAGTTAGGAAATATTCCAGAGTATTTGTATGTGGATTCTAGAAGGTTTCGGAATGTTCTGGAAGGTTCTAGGAGATTACTTGGAGTTTGCTTGAAAACCAAGAAAGGATCAAGGAGTCCTTGTGGGGCAAGACAAGGAGTCGTGGGGGAGGAGGACTCCTCCCCCCCTCCCAATCCGCCGGCCAAGGAAGGGAGGGGAGTCCTACTAGGACTCCCCTCCCATGGCGCCTCCCTCCTTTAAATAGAGGGGTGGGGGCGCCACCCCCTTACTCCCTACACATCAAGCCCTAGCCGCCGCCTCTCTCCTCCTCCTTCCCTCTGCTCAGGCTTAGGCGAAGCCCTGCAGAATTCTCTACTCCACCACCACCACCACCACACCGTCGTGCTGCTGGGATTCCGTGGAGAAGATCTACTACCTCCGCTGCTCGCTGGAACAGGGAGAGGAAGGTCTGCTTCGACTCCGCACGTGTGACCGACTGCGGAAGCGCTGCCGGAACGCGGCACCGGAAGGATCGTCCACACGATCTTGAGATCGGCAAGTGATCGACTACATCAACCACGAGATCCAATCTCGTAACGCTTTCAGATCTACGAGGGTTAGTACAGATCTATCTCGTTGCACATGTCTAATAGATTAGATCTTGGCTTTTATCTAGATTAGATCTGGGTTTTGTTCGTTCTTGCGGTAGAAATTTTTTGTTTTCCATGCTACGAACCCATCAGTTTTCCTAGCATCTTGTAAGCTACGACACTATTTCCAGGAGCATCCAATTACCATGGTGAGCACAGCTCCCATGAGAGATATAATCAACAACAGTGACGCCACAGGACGCGTCGCCAAATGGGGCATAGAGCTCTCAGCTCTCGATATTGAGTACAAACCTCGGACAGCAATGAAATCCCAAATCCTCGCCGACTTTGTTGCTGATTGGACAGAGACGAAGGAGAATATGATCCTCCCTGAGTCAGAATATTGGACCCTATATTTTGATGGGTCTAAGGCTCGCGGGGGCTTGGGGGTTGGCGTGGTGCTCAAATCACCCCAAGGATATAAACTTCTATACGTGTTGCAGATCCACTTCACAGCGACAAATAATATTGCCGAGTATGAAGCAGTGCTACATGGAATCTGGATTGCTAAGGATATCGGCATCCGATGTTTGATGTGTTACGGAGATTTGGATCTTGTTGCTCAGCAAGTGTCGGATATTTGTAATGAAAATAAGCACATGGTAACATATAAAGTTATGGTGGATGATTTATCTAAATCGTTCGAAGGGTTTGAGGTTCAACACATCCCTCGAGCAGAAAATGAGGAGGCAGATGCACTATTTCGAATAGGCTCTGCACGGAAGGAGGTCCCGGATGGCGCTTTTTAGAGCACCTCAAAGTTCCCTCAATAAAGGGAGTAGATGAGGAATATCCGACCAAATCCGACTCACCTTTGATAGCAGTTCTGGCTGTAATTCCCAGGTGGACTCAACCCTACCTTGATTATCTAGTAGATGGCAAATTACCCGAAGACGAGGTTCTGAGCCGGCAGATTATCCAACGAGCGAAATCCTATACTGTAGTTAAAGGTGATCTCTATAAGCGGAGTGTGTATGGGGTCTTTCAGCGCTGCGTATCTCCGGAAGAAGGAGTGGAAATCTTAAGAGAAATCCACGAAGGCGAGTGTGGTCACCACGCTGCAGCCAAATCTTTATTTGCAAAAGCTTTTAGACACGGTTTTTTCTGGCTTACAGCTCAGGCAGATGCCGAACGGCTAATCAAGACGTGCAAAGGCTGCCAAAAGTACGCCAAACAAGCTCATGCTCCGGCTGATCAACTACGAACAATACCTATAACATGGCCTTTTGCGGTCTGGGGGCTTGCCATGGTAGGACCGTTTAGACGGGCTCCAAGTGGATTTACTCACCTCTTAGTGATGGTGGATAAATTCGCCAAATGGATTGAGGCTAAACCCATCACTAGTTGTGATGGAGCAATAACCAAAAGATTTGTCGAGGATGTTGTAATTTGGTATGGTTATCCGCATAGTATTATCACGGACAACGGGAGTAATTTCTCTATGGGAGAATTGGCCGAATTCTGCAACGAACAAAATATTCGGCTTGACATTGCGCCAGTCGCACATCCACAAGCTAATGGACAAGTCGAAAGGGCAAATGGTTTAATCCTACAAGGCCTAAAACCGAGACTCGAAGCACCACTACGACGTGCTGTGGGGGCTTGGGCAGAGGAATTACCCTCTGTAATATGGAGTTTACGAACAACTCCGAACAGGTCAACCGGATACACACCATTCTTCTTGGTCTATGGCGCAGAAGCAGTTCTTCCTAGTGATTTGATTCACACTTCTCCTAGAGTGGCCGCGTATATCAAAGAGGATGCCGAGATTTCTCGACAAAATGATCTCGACTTAGTCAAAGAAGTTCGCGTCATTGCTGAAATGAGATCAACAGCCTATCAACAGAAGTTACACAAGTATCATAGCCAGAGAGTCAAAAACAGATCTTTCAATAAAGGCAATTTGGTTCTCCGGCTTGTGCAACAAAGAAAGCACAAACTTTCCCTAGTATGGGAAGGGCCCTTTTTAGTTAGTCGAGTATTGCACAATGGTTCATACTACTTAACTGATATGAGGCCAGTCAAAGAAAGACCTGCTACTAAGAAGAGAAAGAGAGCCGGAGGCAGTACAAATCCAGATGAGTTAGACAAACCATGGAATATTGCGCAGCTATGTACCTTTTATTCTTAGTTTATCCTTCTTTGTAATCATATATGTGTACATGTTTTGAGAGAAATAAAAGTTTTGGTGGCCTCAATTTTTTCTGAGAAGTTTTTACCATCTTATTTCCGAATGATCATGTCATAGTCGAAAATCCCACAATACTTGAAAGTACTTTATGCTCATGTTTGTTTTGGTTTAGATTTCCGATTCTAAAAATGCTACCTTCAGGTATAACTCTAAAGTTTCTAGTCTATACTTTGGTTATTTGTCTGATTGCCGGATGCAGGTATTTTCCGAGTAGTGAATTGTTGGTACTTGATACGTCCATTTTGCATCACTATTCTATGTCATAATTCACTATTATTCATTGATATATTTCATATTGAGAGGTGATACTTATGTTATTTCATCTGTTTTTGCATGGTTGATGACTTTTGGAGCATGGACCACTGCAGTCAGGATTCTGATGGAAAAGGTGCTGTTTGGAAGCAAAATTCGCGAAGATTAGAAAATCCGAGAAAATATACGGAAAATCCTATTTTTCCAGAAGACGAAGGAAGCCAGAAGGAGGAGTAGAGATGGGCCACAGGGGGCCCACACCACCCCTAGCACGGGCCAGCCTAGGCCACACCACCAGGTGGTGTGGCCGCCCTGGTCCACCCCTGGCACTCCCCTCTGGCATATATTATCCTCCCGAAACCCTAAGACTCGGGGAGCGACCATAGAAAGATTCCGCCGCCTCTACGGGGCGGAAAACACCGATAGAGAAAGATCTCTCCGGCAGACAGATTTCTGCCAGGGGAATTCCTTCCCAGAGAGGGGAGATCGTCGCCATCAACACCATCATCAAGTTGGACTTCATCGGGATCATCATCATAATCATCACCACCACCATCATCATCAGCACCCTCATCACCATCTCCATATTGCTGTAACAATTGGGTTGAATCTTGCATAGTTCATAGGGGAAACTTTCCCGGTGTTGATTACTCTTTATAGTTGATGCTATTGAGTGAACCATTGAATTGTTGTTTATGTTCAGATTGTTATACATCATTATTCAATCTCTGATCATGATCCATATGATGTCTTGTGAGTAGTTCGTTTTGTTCTTCAGGACATGGGAGAAGTCATGTTGTTAGTAGTGGAGTTGTGTTGAGAAAGATTCAATAGTTTGATATTTAAGTTGTGGTGTACTTCTTCTAGTGGTGTCATGTGAATGTCGACTACATGACACTTCACCTATATGGGCCTAGGGGAATGCATTGTGTATTTGGATACTAATCGTAGGGGTTGCCGGAGTGACAGAAACCTGAACCCCCGTTAGGAAACCATTGCACAAGGGACGTAAGGGTCTTAGAGTTTAAAGCTGTGGTTAGGTTTCTACCTTAATTACTTTCTTGTACTTACGGATGTTTGCAAGGGGTATAATGACAAGTATGTATTAGTCCTAGGAAGGTCGGTACATTAACACAGGTTCACCCACACAACACTTAGCAAGCTAAAGAAGATTAATCAACTATATGAAGCGAAAGCACTTGATAGTCTTCCCATGTGTCCTCGAGAACTTTTGGTCATCTTAAGTAATACAACCGGCTTGTCCTTTGCTGCATAAAGGATTGGGCCACTTGCTGCATTTATTCCTATTGTATTTTATTTACTCGTACTTTATTTACTTGCATTATCAAAAACCCCTAAAAATCCGTTTGCTAAGTATTTGCAGAGAATTCCTGATCCATACCACTAGCCAGCACCTTCTGCTCCTCGTTGGGTTCGACACAATTACTTATCGAAAATACTGCGATACACCCCTATACTTGTGGGTCATCAAGACTATTTTCTGGTGCCGTTGCTGGGGAGTGAAGCGCTATTGGAGAGTGGAACTGGTAACGGAAACTTCTAATGTGAGTATTGTTTACTTTTGTTAGTTGCTTTATTTTTGTTATGGATAATTCGCTGAATTTCTTATTTGGTAATGCTACTACCACTGCTAAGGTAGTAGATAAACCACCACCTGCTGAGAATGATGTTTTTAAAATACCTACAAGAATTATTGATCGTGTTATGGATAACTACTATGTTGGGGATGGAATTGTCCATCCTGGTGATCATTTACTCTTTATACACGATTTATGCGGTTTGTTCAAGTGTGCAGGTATTACTACAAATCAAGTTAAGAAGAAGTTATTCTCTTTATCGCTGAAAGGAAGAGCTGAGGAATGGTATAAGCTATTGAAGAATGGTCAAGCTCTTGAATGGGAGGAAATAATACCTCTCTTTTATTCAAGGCTTTATCCTCCTTGTGAGATTCATAAAGATCGGAATCAAATATACAACTTTTGGCCTCTTGATGGAGAGAGTACAACTCAAGCTTGGGGGAGATTGAAGTTACTAATGCTCAAATGTCCCATTCATGAGCTCCCCAACAATATTATTATCAATAACTTTTATGCAAGGCTCCCTCTTCATGACAAGGATTTATTGGATGCTTCTTGTGCTGGATCATTTACTCGCATGGAAGAAGAAGCTAAATGGGATCTTTTGGACCTTATTAAAGACAATGCTAAAGCTTGGGAGAATGACAAAGGTAGAAAGTCAGGTATAAATTACGATTATGAATGCATTGAATCTTTTATGAGAACTGATAACTTTCAAAATATTAAAAATGCTTATGGTCTAGACTCTCAAGCTATTGCCTCTTATTTTAAGGCTTTTGCTTCCTACATTGAAGTTCCTAAAGAGAAGTGGAATAAGTATCATGAACCTTATAAAGATGTTGCTAAGAGTGTTCCTGCAAGAAACACTGAAGTTTATACAACTAATCATGTCTTACCTAAACCTTATATTGAGAAAATGCCTTTCCCAGTTAAGATAAAGGAACATTCTATGATAGCTAGTATGGTTAATGAAAGTACAAGTAAAGCTGTTGAACCTGATAAACAAATGGTTGATAAACCTATAATAGCAAATGTGAAAGACTTTGTCACTAATTATTAAGAAGAGGGACACACTATCCTTTGTAAGGATACCTCTAATATTGTTTCACAAAGTAGTGTTAGAATAAGTGACCATTGTTATGATGGCCCTTGTGATAGCTATATTGTTAAGTTTATGCATGATACTGAAAGTTACTATGAGAGAGGGAAAAGTGTTCTTATGCATCTTAATAATGTCAAGTTTCCTCGTTTTATGCTGAAAGTTTTTATGTTGCACTTCTTTTGCCTTCCTATGAAAGTAGCCTCTGGTTTTAACAACTTGTTTGTTTACAAAATTCCCTTGCATAGGAAGTGGGTTAGACTTAAACATGTGTATTTTTGCTTCTTAATGCTCCTTTTCACTTTAATTCATATTCTTATGAGAGCGTCTTCAAAGTTATCATGCCCATCTTAATGGCTATAAAGAAAGAGCTTTTTGGGAGACAACCGAATTTGTTTTTTCTTTCAGTTTGTTTTTGTTTCTTTGAGTCTTGGAAGTTATTACTTCGGTAATAACCGCTCCTTATCCGTTTTGTTTGGTTTTTGTGTCAAGATCAACCTCTAATGAGAGAGAAGTAATATTTGGGAAAGTTGCTGTCCCGAAACAGATTTTTGTGCTTCACCGTAAAAATTCGTGAGAGATCTCTGTATGTCGGATTGAGCTGTAATTTTTTGTGCTTCGGCCCCAGGTTGTTATTTAACTTTCATTAGTTTTGCACTTTTTGATTTGAGCAACATAAGATTTTCTAAAAAATTGATCTTTACCTGATGGTCTGTTTTGACAGATTTTGCCACTCTTGCATTTGCTTCTTTATTCGATTTCCTTTTTTGAATTCTTTTTGGGTTTTCGGAATGAGTTGCTACAGTAGCTTATGTTTTGATGGTTTTCAGTTGAAGTTGGACTCAAAAGGTTTTATCACTCCATATGTACTAATGTTGCTAATGAGAACTGTGTGGAGTTTTGTGTGAAAGAAATTTCCAGGTAGTGGAGATAATGGTGTAATAAGGAAGAGACGGGTTTTATGACTCAAGTAATAAGTGTATGAAGATGAAGATATCGATGATATTCAAGTGCTGACTCCGGAAGAATCTACTATATACCAAATTCAGAGACCTGCAGAGTCCGTTTTCAAATAGGTAACAGTTCTGGTAAGAAAAGTTCCGCGAAAACACTATCCAACTATATTTTTGCAGTTTTTAGTCAATAAGGAAAGCTACGAAGCGAAAAAGGGACGTAAACGGAGCCAGGGTGGCTCACACCACCCTGTGGCGCGGGCCCTCCCCTGGCCGCACCACCAGGTGGTGAGTCCACCCCGGACTCCGCCTCCGTCTCGTTTTCTCCCAGTACCTTCTTTTTGATATGAAACTTCGTAATATATAACCCCCCGGATCCATCGAGGTTCGTATATCATGTTCTCGTCGCGTTTTTGTTGCGATCTGTTTCTGCCAGGACATACTCTTTGAAAGTTTAGAAGCACAATGGTGTCCGCCAAGGATAAAGGGAAGGTGCCTATGGAGGAAGACCTCCAAGATCCCGGGAAGGAGAAGGAGATCAAGAGTGAAGGTGAAGAGGAGCAAGGCCAACATCCGCACACCGGCACTACTATTGCAAGCATTGGAGTGGTGACGAAACCTACCAGGGTTAGAAGGACTGCACGGATGTAGACTGGGGGGAAAGCTCCTTGTCATAGTTTGGCTCCACGGTCACTTCCTCCACGCACCAAGAATCCTTTCCATACCCTTATCCATGAGCATCAATACCAGAATATGCCCAAGGGGAAATTACCCTCCAATTGGGATTTTCCTCATTCTAGCCATGCAGGAAAAGAAGACTTCAAGGAGGAAGAGTGGGAAAATAATAGCAAGAGCTAGAATTCTCAACCCGACATGATCATGAGCCGCATTGAGCAAAACTCACAGCTGATTCATAATCTCACCTTTGAGATTGAGGACTTGGGGAAACTGATCAAAGAGCTCATCGAGAGGATACCACCACCACCAAAGGAGTAATTCGTCATCAGGTTTGGCACTCCCTTGGTTTGTTCCAAGCTTGGGGGAGTGCCGTGGTATCACATCACTATCTTCTATCTTTTTACCTTTTTAGTAGAGTCGTATCATGAATAGAGAAGTTATTATGTAGGATGGTTTGCATTATGGAAGTGTCCCCTCTTTCGTTAGATATGTATCCCTTGGTGTGAGTTGCCGTTATGGAATATTAATGAGAAGTTTTATCATCCACTCTTTTTCATAGCTTATATTAGTTTTCAATTCGTGGTTATATGATTGATCTTGTTGTTAGTATTGGTATCACTTTAGGATCATTGAGTTAATTTAGTTGGTTTTGGAAAACCTGGCTCGGTCAGTAGCAATACTATTTTTGAGAGTTGAATGAAAAGATAAAAGTACTCTAAAGAAAAATAATTTCAGCATCTTTCTTTCTTGATTTGCTCATAAGTCTAGTATTCTCTAGTTAAGATCTTTTGTGCTTCCAAGGAAGATTGCATGTTTGTCTTTATCACTTGTATGCTTGTTTGTTTCCTTCAACACTTATACTTGCTACCCAGCCTTGCTAGCCAAAAACCTGTACTGAGAGGGAATTCTTCTCGTGCATCCACCTCCTTTAAACCAAAACCTTTGCCATTTGTGTCCACCATACCTACCTATTAGCATTATTTCTATTCCAAGTAAATTCTTGTTTTATCTACCTCCCAAATTAACCTTGGTATGTGAACATTAGTGATTAAAGCTCTCACGAACTTGATGAAACACTTTAATTTTCTTGCATTTAATAACCTGAACCATTGGGTCCTTCTTTGTTGTGTATATTCTTGCGCTTTATGAGTTGAAGTTAGCAGAACCATGTATCATGGGGAACGCTTTCAACACTGCATTGGTACTTTGTACCTAGTTGATATCATGATCTTTGCTTATGGATCCCGGCGGTGTGAAATAAAAGTGGAACTTGTAAGATCATGGAGTTTATATGTGTGTTAGAGAAATGTCTAGGCCGCTAGCCTAAGCCATGCCTAATCGTGGTGGAAACTTGCAGCATAACTATAGTGAGCATTCTATGAAGCATCCTCAATAAAAACCTATGCAAATAGCAAATAAAAAGATCGCTGAGATGCTCACTGTATGCTTGCCTTGTCATTTTGATTATTGGATAGCTCCTGTGTCATGTGCAAGGGGTACCCCGTTGGCGGTTCTCAATGATACACGTGTATTTACAATGAGAAGAGCTTACTTGTGACTGAAGTTGAGTAGCATGAGGTTCGGTACTCATAAGTAAGGGGCATGGGACTTCAGTTTATAACTTGTCAAGCATATCCTCTTAGTTGTGTCACTTTAACCTTAATCACCAAAAGATGCTTATGATAGTGGAAATGAGAGCTGAAAGCTAGTAAGTATCATAATTTTTGGGAGCTCTTTATGAGACTTGCAATCCCTACTTCCTTCTGCGAAGGGACTTTCTTTTACTTTTTAGTTGAGTCAGTAAACCTACTCCCTTCTATCTCAGCAAGTATTTCGAGTTGTTGTGTTTCATTCATTCATATGATGATTTATTCAATCATGTTTCTTATGTTCCTTGTTTTGCACATTTCTCTTATCTTGATGTTTACTACTTTGAAAGCTATCATTGAAAACCAGTTATTTGTGAACTCCAGCAAATTATCAACTATTCTTAGACCAAGAGCTAAGTTTGCCATTACCAATTATGATTTACTTCATGTATCTTTATTGTGTTTCCTTTACCCATTACAAGTTGAGTTATATAATAGTGAGTTATCTTCTATTATGATCTATGTATTTGATAAATGTGATGCTTCTTGTCCGTATTCTTTTATCGTCTCTTCACTCCATAAACCTGAGGTCATGTTTATTGAGCTCAATTTTGCTTGGGGACAAGCGAAGTCTAAGCTTGGGGGGAGTTGATACGTCCATTTTGCATCACTATTCTATGTCATAATTCACTATTATTCATTGATATATTTCATATTGAGAGGTGATACTTATGTTATTTCATCTGCTTTTGCATGGTTGATGACTTTTGGAGCATGGACCGCTGCAGTCAGGATTCTGATGGAAAAGGTGCTGTTTGGAGGCAAAATTCGCGAAGATCAGAAAATCCAGGAAAATATACGGAAAATCCTATTTTTCTAGAAGACGAAGGAAGCCAGAAGGAGGAGTGGATATGGGCCATAGGGGGGCCACACCACCCCCTGGCGCGGGCCATCCTAGGCCGCGCCACCAGGTGGTGTGGCCACCCTGGTCCACCCCTGGCACTCCCCTCTGGCGTATATTATCCTCTCGAAACCCTAAGACTCGGGGAGCAACCACAGAAAGATTCCGCCGCCTCTACGGGGCGGAAAACACCGAGAGAGAAAGATCTCTCCGACAGACAGATTTCTGCCAGGGGAATTCCTTCCCAGAGAGGGGAGATCGTCGCCATCAACACCATCATCAAGCTGGACTTCATCGGGATCATCATCATCATCACCACCATCATCATCAGCAGCACCCTCATCACCATGTCCGTATTGCTGTAACAATTGGGTTGAATCTTGCATACTTCATAGGGGAAACTTTCCCGGTGTTGATTACTCTTTGTAGTTGATGCTATTGAGTGAACCATTGAATTATTGTTTATGTTCATATTGTTATACATCATTATTCCATCTCTGATCATGATCCATATGATGTCTTGTGAGTAGTTCGTTGTGTTCTTGAGGACATGGGAGAATTCATGTTGTTAGTAGTGGAGTTGTGTTGAGAAAGATTCAATAGTTTGATATTTAGGTTGTGGTGTACTTCTTATAGTGGTGTCATGTGAACGTCGACTACATGACACTTCACCTATATGGGCCTAGGGGAATGCATTATGTATTTGGCTACTAATCGTGGGGGTTGCCAGAGTGACAGAAACCTGAACCCCCGTTAGGAAACCATTGCACAAGGGACGTAAGGGTCTTAGAGTTTAAAGTTGTGGTTAGGTTTCTACCTTAATTACTTTCTTGTACTTATGGATGTTTGCAAGGGGTATAATCACAAGTATGTATTAGTCCTAGGAAGGTCGGTACATTAGCATAGGTTCACCCATGATGGCTCTGTGTAGAAAAATGCTAGAGCGGTGTTGATGTAGAGCTCGTTGGGAACCCCAAGAGGAAGGTATGATGATCACAGCAGCAAGTTTCCCTTAGTACGAAACCAAGGTTTAATCGAACCAGTAGGAGCAAGGAAACACCCCAAAGGTGTTACTAGCTGAGCTTTGGCAGGGCGCACTACCGGTGCTAGTAGCAACGTGGAGACCTGCACAACACAACCACAGAACTTTCTGCCCAACTTGCGATGAGGTTGTCAATCTCACCGTGTTTTGCGGAAAACAAAGGATTAAACCTTTGCGTGTAATGTAAACAATACGATTGTTCTATGAACAAAGGATTGTTGTTTTCTCCCTAGTAGCAATAGAACATCTAGTACCTTAGAGATTTTTGTCACTTCCCCAGATTACCAGAGGCATGAACCCACTATCGAGCATAAATACTAACTCTTGGAGTTGCTAGCATCTACTTGGCCAAGATAGCTACTAACAACGGAAAGCATGCAAGATCACAAATAACAAAGACATGATAGAATCAATAATCAATCTGAAATAGCATCCCAATATCCATTGGATCCCCGCAAACACATGTATGATTACAAATAGATGATCTTGATCATGAACGGACCTCACAAGATCTAGACATGAAAGCACAAAGGAGGAGAACCAGCCATCCAGCTACTACATGGATCCGTAGTCCAAGGATGAACTACTCACGCATCACACCGGAGGCTTGCATGGTGATGAAGAAGGCCTCCAGGGTGAATTCCCCTCTCTGGCAGGGTGCCGGGAAGAGCTTCAGATCCCTCCCGATCTAGGGATGGAGATGACGGCGGCTACATACTCTTTCATGGATTTTTGATCGGGCCCTTAGGGTTTTCGTCCCGAGGGCATCTTATAGTCGGAAGGGGAGGCCGAGGGGGTGCCTGGGCTGGCAAAACCACCCCCTGGCGCGGGCCAAGCCTGGCCGCGCGGCCAGGTGGTGTGGCCGCCCTTTGGCCCCTCTCCATCTCGTATTCTGGCATCTGATGACTTCCGGAAAAATAGGCACTTTGGCCTTTGTCCCGTCCAATTCCGAGAATATTCATTTTCTGACTTTCTTGGAACCAAAAACAGCAGAAAACAGGCAGCTAGCACTATGGCTCTTGTTAATAGGTTAGTCCAAGAAATCATATGAAAAGTACTCCAAAGTGTGGACAAAACACAAGAAAGTGGATAAAACTAAGCATGGAACATAAAAAATTATAGATACATTTGCAATGTATCAACATCCCCAAGCTTAACTCCTGCTCGTCCTCGAGTAGGTAAGTGATAAAAAGAAAGAATAATTTTTGAGGTGACATGCACCATCAAAGACTTGATCAAAGTATTTGTAAAACATTCAAAGCTGGGATCATAGTACTTCAATCATAGCATGAAAAACAAAGTTCTAGCAATAAGACAAAGAAACTATGATGCAACATGAAAAGGCACAAACAAAAGATTCATGAATAATAATGCTTTGCAAGACGTTTGTTTGTTTCACATAAAGAAAACATAGCATAATAGTATTCAGCTTGTCCCTCATAGAATAGCAAGTATAAATGTATAGGACACCTTCAAAGTTCATAAGAGTGACTAGATACAAATAGTTTAAAACAAGAAATATCAAGTTATGCATCAATCAACTAGTCTTGGGACAATGCACATAGAACTAAGAATGGCCACTATGCTCTCAAAGTAGGTGCATAAAGGTAGAAGATGGAGACTCAATATAATGGTGGAAGAAAGGCCTTTTTATAAAAGGAAGTAGGGATTCAAGTCTCATAAAGAGCTTCCAAAATTTATGGTACTTATAGCTTTCAGCTCTCATTGCCCCTACCATAAGCATCTTGAAGTGGTTAAGGTTAAAGTGAACAAACTATGGTGTACATGCTTGACGAAGTATAAGTTAGAAATCTCATGTCCCTTGTATACGAGGGCCGCTCCTCATGCTACTCAAGTTTAGTCACCGGTAAGTTCTTGTCATCGTAAGTATATGTGTATCATAGAGAACCGCCAACGGGGAACCCCTTGCCCGATGATACGGAAGAATCGCCATATCAAAATGACAAGGCAAGCAGACAACGAGCATCTCATCAATCTTCTTATTTACCATGAGAATATGGTTCTTTTTTTCTCTCTTTCCTCTTTTCATAATCTCTTTTTTTTCTCTTTTCTCTTTTTTCTCAATATAGGACTCTTTTTTTATAAGAAGAATGCTTCATAGACAGCTCATTATGGTTACGCTGCAGGTTTCCACCATGTCAGCATGGATTAGACCAGCGGCCCAGACGTTTCTCTAACACATGTACATAACTCCATGGACTTACAAGCTCCCCTTTCATTTCACACCGACGACATCCATATACAAAAGAGCATGATATCAACTAGGTACAAGTACCAAGTGCAATGTTGAAAGCGTTCCCCATGAAAGCATGGTTCTGCTAATTCCCAACAAATAAGTGCAAGCATATACAACATAGACGACACAATGGTTCAAGTTTATTAAGGGCAAGAAAAGTAAAGTGTGCCATCAAGTTCGTGAGAGCTTTAATCACTAGTTTTCTCATAACAAGTTTAATTCGGAAGGTAAAAAAAGAATGAATATACTTAGAATAGCATAAGCTAGTAGGTAGGTATGGTGGACTATTTGGAATAACTTGGTTTAGGGAGTTGGATGCATGAGTGGAACTCATACTTTGTTGTGGAGACTAGCAAAAGACTGGGAGCGACAAACTAAGAGAGCAATAATGGCCATAATCATGCAGAGCAACTAAACATCATTGATCAAAGCATAAAGTGATACTAAAAGTTGAAAACTAAAGTATCATAAGGGCTATGGTGAATTGAGATAGTCATAACATGGTGTGAGCATGTGCCAAGCCAACCCAAATAAAGCATCAAAGGAGAATACCACTATATTACGCTTTAATATGCTAAAACAACACATGATTCATCCAAGGCACATTAAGCAATCTCAATTGTTTATAACAAGTCATGCTACATCAAAGAATACTAAGCATAAATCCAAAACAATATCAAGCATGGCACGACAAACATAGGCCACAGTAAAAAACGAGCTCTTTTTACCACATAAGTATGAACTTTCGTACTCTTTTCCAAACCAAACCAAACTATTTGCAAACCAATGTATGAAAGAGGGGGTCCAACCAATTTATTCAGAAAAAACTAAGCAAACAAAAGCAAACGAAAAACCAAAACGAAAACGTAAAAGAAGACGCTCCAAGAACAACACAACTGTGCATGCAACAATAAAAATGAAGTGTTTGGAAGAAACCTGGAATTTTTATTGATGAAGAAGGGGATGCCTTGGGAATCCCCAAGCTTTGACACTTGTACTTCTTGGATATTTCTTGGGGTGACACGCGTGGCATCCCCAAGCTTGACCTTTAGTCCATCCTTCATCTCATTACTCATTCCTTCCATACAACTGAAATTTTTCCTTCATACAAAACTTCACACAATCTTTATTAGCAACATTAGTGCACTCAAGATAAATAAGTCTTAAGGTTCAGTTCTAACACCAAATAAACTTCCATTAGAACACTAACTACTGTAGCACTTCCCTCAAAAAGCTCAGTTCCCCAAAAGAACTCAAAAAGGAACCAACAAGAAGCAAATGCAGAAAATGGCAGAAATCTGTCAAAACAGACCAGCAGGTAAAGACGAATTTTTTCAAAGACCTTCTGTTGCTCAAATCCAAAAGTGTTGAACTAACGAAAGTTAGATAACAACCTGGGGCAGAAGCACAAAACTTCACGCCTCAAAAAGAAGTTTAGAGATTTTACACGAATTTTTAGGTGAAGCACGGAAATCTATTTCGGGACAGCAACTTTCCTAATCATTACTTCTCTCTTATTAGAGGTTACTCTTGGCACAAAAAGCAAATAAAAAGGATAAGGAGCGGTTATTACTGAAGTAATAAGTTCCAAGACTCATCTAAAACTTTTGGTTTATCTCCCAATAAGTACTTTTCTTTAACGCCTTTAAGTTAGAAATAAGAAGCAAAGAAAGAATCAAGTGTTCTCAAATGAAGAAGCATTAAGACCAAATTTTGTTTTCATAGGAGAAGCAAAATAAATCTTCTCTCTCTTCTTAGGGAAGTGTTCTATACCTTTCTTGAGTGGGAGTTGATATTTAATGGTGTCTTCTTTCATATCAATGATGGCACCAATAGTTATATGAAAAGGTCTTCCCAAAGTAATAGGACAAGAAGCATTGTATTCAACATCCAAAACATAGAAATTAACGGGGACATAGGCATTGTTAACCATAATAAGAACATCATTAAGACTCCCCATGAGTTTCTTTCTAGCATTATCATCAAGTGGGACATTCAAATAACAATCTTCAAGTGGAGGCAAATCAAGCATATCATAAATCCTTCTAGGCATAATAGAAACACTACTATCAAGATCACATAAAGCTTTGAAATCAAAGTCATTCACTTTCATATTAATGATGGGTTCCCAACCATCTTCTTGTTTTATAGGAATAGAAGCTTTATGTTTCATCTTTTCTTCTTTAATCTTTATGAGAGCATCAGTAATGTGTTTCGTAAAGGCCATGTTCATAGCACTAGCATTAGGACTTTTAGCAAGCTTTTGTAGGAACTTAATAACTTCAGAGATATTGTAACCATCAATATCAAAATGAAATTTATCATCTAAAGTACTAGAACTATTACTAGCCTCAACACTAGTGGTGGTGATAGTAGAAACACTAATGTTTATAGCAATTTCATCTTCTCTTTCCCACTTAGCATGTAATTCAGCTAATAGTCTAACATTTTCATCAATTCTTACTTGTATGGCATTAGTAGCTGCAAAGGGATTATCATTAGTTTCAGGTTTAGCAGCCATTTTATTCAAAGAAGATTGAGCTTCAGCCAAAGATGCTATATTTCTTTCAGCATTAGAGAGTTTTTCCTCAATAGTTTTATTGAAAGGAGTTTGTTTACTAATAAACTCTTTAAGCATAACTTCAAGTTCAGAGGGAGCACTCCTATTATTGTTGTAAGAATTTCCATAAGCATTACCATTGTTGGGAGGATATGGCTTGTAATTGTTGTTACCAAAATTACTCCTATAGGCATTGTTGCTAAAATTGTTATTTCTTATGAAGTTCACATCAACTTGCTCTTCTTGAGCAACCAAAGAAGCCAAAGGAACATTATTTGGATCAATATGGGTTTTCCCATTAACAAGCATAGACATAATAATATCAATTTTATCACTCAAGGAGGAGGTTTCCTCAACAGAATTTACCTTCTTACCTTGTGGAGCTCTCTCAATATGCCATTCAGAATAATTAACCATCATATTGTCCAGAAGTTTTGTTGCAGCACCCAAAGTAATGGTCATAAAGGTACCTCCAACAGCAGAGTCCAATAGGTTCCTTGAAGAATAGTTCAATCCTGCATAAAAAGTTTGGATGATCATCCAAGCAGTCAGTCCATGAGTGGGACAATTCTTTACCAAAGATTTCATTCTTTCCCAAGCTTGAGCAACATGTTCATTATCAAGTTGTTTAAACTTCATTATTTCACTTCTCATAGATATAATCTTAGCAGGAGGATAGTACTTCCCAATGAAAGCATCTTTGCACTTAGTCCAAGAATCAATACTATTCCTAGTTAAGGAATTCAACCATTCTTTAGCTTTTCCTCTTAAAGAGAAACGAAACAATTTCAGCTTAATAATATCACCATCTATGTCCCTATGCTTTTGCATCTCACAAAGTTCAACAAAGTTATTCAGATGGGAAGCAACATCTTCATTACCAATACCAGAAAATTGTTCTCTCATAACAAGATTGAGTAAAGCAGGTTTTATCTCAAAGAAAGTATCTTCAGGCATAGGTGGAGCAATAGGTGTGCTCATAAAATCATTGTTGTTGGTGCTAGTGAAGTCACACAACTTTGTGTTTTCAAGAGTAGTCATTTTTTTGGGTTTTCAAATAAGAAAGCAAACTAGTAAAACTATTTTTTTTTGTGTTTTTGAATAAAGAAACAAGCAAACAAAGCAAAAAGAAACTAAGCAAAACAAAAATAACAAAGTAAAGAGAATGGTTATGAGGGACTCCCCTTGTGAAGATGTCCTTGATTCCCCGGCAACGGCGCCAGAAAAATGTACTTTTGATGGCGTGTGGTTGACATGGGAGTTTCTTCTTCTTCGTTCCCCGACAACAGCACCAGAAAAATGCTTGATGGCTCTGTGTATGGGGCCAGAAAAATGCTGGAGCGGTGTTGATGTAGAGCTTGTTGGGAACCCCAAGAGGAAGGTATGATGAGCACAGCAGCAAGTTTCCCTCAGTACGAAACCAAGGTTTAATCGAACCAGTAGGAGCAAGGAAACACCACAAAGGTGTTACTAGCTGAGCTTTGGCAGGGCGCACTACCGGTGCTAGTAGCAACGTGGAGACCTGCACAACACAACCACAGAACTTTGTCCCCAACTTGCGATGAGGTTGTCAATCTCACCGTGTTTTGCGGAAAACAAAGGATTAAACGTATCGAATGTAAAGAAGTAAAAGTTTGCAGAAAGTAAACACAAAGCAGTAAACAGTTGTAGATTGTATGTAAAAGAAAAGGACCGGGATCCATAGTTCACTAGAGGTGGCTCTCCTTAAGATAGATAACATGCTGGGTGAACAAATTACAGCGGGGCAATTAACAAACATCGAGAAAGCAATACATGCATATACTAATCATCTTGACTCCTTTGAGACTTGATTGGGCATTACAACATTATACATAGACCGCCATCCAACTACATCTATGACTAATAATCCACCTTCAGGTTATCATCCGAACCCCCTCCAGTATTAAGTTGCAAGCAACAGATTATTGCTTTACGAAGTGCGTGTAAAGTAAACAATACGATTGTTCTATGAACAAAGGATTGTTGTTTTCTCCCTAGTAGCAACAGCACATCTGGTACCTTAGAGATTTCTGTCACTTCCCCAGATTACCAGAGGCATGAACCCACTATCGAGCATAAATACTAACTCTTGGAGTTGCTAGCATCTACTTGGCCAAGATAGCTACTAACAACGGAAAGCATGCAAGATCACAAATAACAAAGACATGATAGAATCAATAATGAATCTGAAATAGCATCTCAATATCCATCGGATCCCCGCAAACACAACATGTATGATTATAAATAGATGATCTTGATCATGAACGTAGCTCACAAGATCTAGACATGAAAGCACAAAGGAGGAGAACCAGCCATCTAGCTACTACATGTGATGGGGATATGCCAAAGGGGGTATGCTCAGCAGTAGGTTTCGAGTGGGCCGGAAGGCCCGCGAGTGCACCTAAAGGACAGCAACTGGACTCTGAGGAAAGAAGAGGCCCATCGACTAGCGACTGGAAGCCCAGGAGCGTAGCAGAAGCCCAGTCGGATTAGGTCAAAGGCTCCCGGATCCTTATCTTGTTCGGGGACAACTTGTAAACCCTGGGAGGTGCTTCATATATAAACCTCCCTAGGGTACAGTAGAGACTTACGTTCCATCATACACCCCCTCAAGCGACTCGCCGCCCAGCCGCCGAGCTCGCCGCCCCTGTAACCCACTCTCTCATAATCTAACCTAGCAGGAGTAGGTCTTTACCCTTCGGGGGGCCGAACCTGGGTAAACCCTTGTGCATCTGCCCCATCTTGCACCGCAGATGGCCGCCAACTCTTCCTCATGAAACTCTCAATCGCTGCCTTTGGCAGCGACTGCCGTGGCCATTTCCATGACAGTGGCGCCCACCGTGGGGCATAGTGGGACTGGCCTGAGTTCTGCGGCGAGACCCTACTCGCTGATCGAGCGGCCGCTCGCCACCGGCCGCATGATCGCCTTTGGCGGGATCTTGCAGATCCTGCCCAACAGCTACATCCCGGCGTCGCGCCCGGTCACACACGCCGCGGTCAATGCCGATCAGCTCCATCAACCTCTTCGTCGGCTTTATCGGCGCGGTCGACCCAGTCGTGACCATGATTGTCAGTGGATCGCCTCCACACCGCGATCTACTTTTGGAGGAGCAGGTCTGCTCCATCAGGGGCCTCGTCACTGAGTACGACTCGGCTGCTAGCGACGTGGTCGAGACCAACGTCGCCACCAACGACGACGCCGACTCCACGAACCCCGCATCGGCCAACGGATCCATCACCATCGCGTCACGGGAGGACTCCATCACGCGAGTCTCCAACCCTGAAGATTTCAAGGATCCCTCCATACTGGGGATCTTCGACTCCGACTCCGGCTCAGAATCCCCCGAGGATCTTCGCGCCAGATCTAATCGCTTCAACGCGATTTACATGGCGGGTAGCGCGGCCGCCCCGCCAGATCCATTCTCCATGCCGATTCTGCCGACCGCGAGGGCCACGGAGGTGGAACAAGCCCGTCTGCAGCTCCAGGAGGTGCAACGCAACAAACTCGCCGAGCGCAAGAAATACCGCCTCGAACAAGAGATGGCGAAGGAGCTGTCACTCTATCACCAGCGCCGCATCAGGACCCGCCTGAACCCCGATGTTCAGGGCCGCGTCCTGAACTTCAACGACGAGGGCGACCCCACACGCACCGCCGAGCGTGAACACGGCGAGAACACGCTGCCAGGAGGAGGCAACCCCGCAAGACCACCACCTGGAGCACCGGCGAATGGGGCCCCTCCACCACCCATAGGCCATGCGCCCCCACCTGACCAACCACGGATCATCATCTGCCTCAAGCCCGGGATGCCAACGGGCTACCACTGTACTCCACCCAGATGGACAACGTCGTCGCGGCAGACGCCGCGATTGCCAACCTTGATTTCCAAGGCGACGACACACTATAGATCCAGTATGCCAAGGCCCTAATCGTCAGGGCCGTCAAGCAACAAGCGGCGGGAGTAGATCCGCAAGGGCGGATGTATTCCCTCTCGTCAGCAAGCAGGGCGGCATCAAGCCGGCGCCAAGTCACTAGTCGCAATACCAAAAACTGGTGTACGCGGTATTCCGAGCACAGCGGCGACTCCCGCACTACTTCCAGGAGCACCCAATAACGGTGGTATCCTCCGTGCCCCTGCATGACATCATACGCAATCGAGATGCGACTGGGCGAGTCGCCAAGTGGGTCGTCGAGATCGGCGTCCACAACATCAAATACGAGCCCCGAAAAGAGATCAAGTCGCAGGCCCTGGCCGATTTCCTCGCCGACTGGGAAGAGGCACAGCAGCCAGAGAAGCTCCCATACCTCCACTAATTGTCGCTCCACTTCGACGGCTCCAATATCTGCTCGGAATACCGCCAATCTCTCTCTTCGCCTCCAGGACATCCACGCCGGCGACTGCGGCCATCACGCCGGCGCCAAGTCGCTAGTCGCCAAGGCCATGCGGCATGGTTTGTACTGGCTAACCGCACACGCCGACGCCACGGACGTTGTCCAAAGATGCGTCGGATGCCAGAAGTACGCCAACCATACGCACCTTCCTGGTTCAGCGCTCAAAACAATCCCCATCACGTGGCCATTCGCCGTATGGGGGATGGACATGGTCGGCCCGTTCAAGAAGGCCCCAACGGGTTTCACTCACCTCCTGGTCGCAGTCGACAAGTTCACCAAATGGGTGGAGGCCAAGCCGATCAAGAAGTGCGACGGCAAGACGGCTACCAAGTTCCTCCGCGAACTCATCTACCGATACGGCTACCCACACAACATCATCACAGACAACAGCACCAACTTCGCCAAGGGGGCCATGGCGGAATTCTGTGAGGAGCACGACATACGACTCGACCTCGCATCAGTCGCCCACCTAGAGTCAAACAGCCAAGCAGAGCGCGCCAACCAGAGCGTCCTCCACGGTCTCAAGCCACGACTACAGGTGCCCCTCGAGCGCACCCTAGGATGCTGGGTCGACGAGCTCCCCTCCGTGATATGGGGGATCCGCACCTCCATCAACCGATCAACAGGGTTCATGCCTTTCTTCATGGTGTACGGCGCCGAGGTCGTAATGCCAACAGACCAGGAGCACGACTCCCCTCGAGTCGCCAACTACGTCGAGGCGGCCAACGAAACCGCCCGCCTAGACAGCGTTGATCAACTCGACGAAGCACGCGACCTGGCTCGCTCCCGCACCGCCATATACCAGCTGCCTAGGGCTCACCAAGCGACTGGCTCTCCAAGCCAGGGAGGAGACGCGTTACAAACAACACATTCATAACCTACAACAGGATCACGACCAATACGGTCTAGCACAATGCTCGGGGACTCGTTCACAAACGAACCTCACCCGTACTCGGGAACTCGCCGCTCAGGAGACGCGAGGGGCAAAAACAAACGCGAAAACAAGGCAAAATCATAGAAAATACATAGTCGAGTTATACCCCATTAAAGGGCGGACGCGCTCGGGGACTCGCTCAAATTGTTAAACAAAACACTGCCTTAATAAAACACAAGTTGACCAAGTCCCTGCGACACGGGTTACAAAAATCATACAAACGTTCGCCACCTGGCATCTATTACAACTTTTTACATTTGCTCATTCCACAGGCCCTGACGAGGAAGAAGCACCACCACCCTTGACGCGCACAAAGGGCTGCCACGGGTTTGTCGTGTACATGGTCAGCGACTTCGCCAATGATGACCGGAAGGGCTTCTCCGACTTCATATCGCGGTGCTCCGGCTTGGGGTCGCTAGGCGCCAACACCGTCTCCTGGTACGGCAGCAGATCCCCCATCGCCAAGACATGATCAGCATAAGGAGCGGCCTTCGCGGTCAGCTTCAGCACCTCCGACATCTCCACCGTGCCGGTCGCCGAGGGATATCCACTCGTGACGTCGTCAAGATCGAAGTCGTCGGGGAAATGCGCGAGACCCAAGCTCAACGCCGTGGCGGCCCCACGTCTTAACGCCGAGCGCGTCATCCAATCAACAATCGTGGGCACCTCCTCAAGATAGCGCCACACCTCCATGAGCCCCCCAGGGATGACTTCGGTGGGAGACATGCCCTGAAGAGCCGCCTAGACACACAACGCCGAGGCTGTGGCTGCATTTACCACGGCAGTTACGCACTGCGAGGCAGTATAAGTCTACACCACCGGGTCGCTTTGGCCTACCACAACTGCAAAGTCAGATGTCAGTGAAACAATGAAACCCCCAAAGCGGGGACCCAACAAAAGGCTAAAGCAATGACAGAAACTCACCAAGCAGCTTGCGGCAATTCTCATTGACGTGCTTCTCCAAGGCGGCCTGGTCGTTATGCAGTCCCACGATGATGGAGTCCGCGGCCTTGCGTTCCTCTTCAGCAGCAGCTACGGCAGCCTTCGCCTGTTCTTCCGAAGAAATTGAGGCCGCTTTAGCATCCTCCAACTCCTTGACCAAGGAGGCCACTCGCTCATTCGCCGCGTCCAGTTCCGCGAGTGGGACATACCCCTCACGGGCTTTGGAGACCTCAGCCGGGAAACCGTCTGCAAGTGGAGATGTCAAAGTATTGTATAAAACCAGCTCACAACAAGCAAAGAAGAACAACGCCAAACACTCACCGATCCTCTCCTAAAGCTGCCGATTCACCTCATGTGCCTCGCGCAAGTCACGCTCCAGGCGCTCTCGTGCAGCCTGCCGATCAGTCGACTCCCGCTGCAACCCCTACAAAACAACAAGACCAGCTAAGCGTCAGGAGGAAAATTATCACCAGTTCCAAGTCGCTGAAATTCAGCGACCAGGAATTCGGGGACTGGAGAAGGAAGAAAAAACCAAGACCAGTTCCCAGTCGCTGAAATTCAGCGACTAGGAACTCGGGGACTGGAGAAGGAAGAAAAACCAAGACCAGTTCCCAGTCGCTGAAATTAAGCGACTAGGAACTCGGGGACTGGAGGATATAGGAAGATAAAGACAATTCCCAGCCGCTGAAATTCAGCGACTAGGAATTCGGAGACTGGACATTCCTGAATGGCAGCGCCGAGCATCTTGTGAAGTTCAGCAGCGTCAGTCGACGGGACTGTGAAGGAGGTGCGCCCGCGGTGGGCCTCAATCTCCGTGTCCACGATTTCCAGGAACTACGGAGATTGCGCATCCGCACCGCCTGGAAACCCCCTCACCATAAAGCGAGGGAACGTCGCCGACGCCCTGGCAGGGGCGCTGGCCGCCGGGGCCGGCACCTCCGGTGCTGATGCAGCTGCCGCTGGCTCTAATCGCGTTGCTGTCCCCTCTTCGACGAGCGGCATAGCAACTGGCTCCGCGGTGCTTCCCCGGTCGCGGCATCGTCGGCGCCGCCCTTCTGTTTCTTCGCGACTTCAGCAGACGCGACATCATCGGACGCCTTCCTCTTCTTGGGGAGATCACCTTCTCCCGCGACAGTGGCCGGGGGAATCTTGGCCACCGAAGGGCGACCAATCTTCTTAGCCCCCGACCTGCACGAGCCCTTCTAATCAGCACAACCGTGACACGAAAGGTGCAAAGCAAATTGGGAAAAGGAAGTGTAACTTACTTGGCGACTGGAAGAACGCGAAGACCGGTACTGATATGGGCAGGCTTGTCCAACTCGGGACCAAGCTTGCGACTGAGCCCCCGCTCGAATACGTCTGAAGCCCATGAAACCGAAGGCTTCCTTGATGATGAAGCCTTGGTCGCCGGGATCTCCGGCTCCGACGCTGCTGCCTTCGACGGCAATGGCGACTTGGGCGGCACCACGTCGGTGGCTTCTTGGCTTGGGACCCCCGAGCTCGACGGCGCGATTGAAGCCAGGGGCGCCTCTACCACCACCTCCGTGTCCTCGCCCTCCAACCCCTTCGTTGGGATTGCGGCCCTCGGGACCTTGTGCGAGACTTCAGGAGACCCTTCGCCGTCGGAGTCGTCGTCCGACCCGAACACCACTGACGACCTGACTAGCGACGCGGGCCTTTTCGCCGGCGACTTGGGCCGGCGTGGGGGCTTCGAAGGCGTGGCGGTGCGCCGGGATGTCTGCTCCTGGGCGACCTCGTCGCCTTCTTCGAACTCGTCCAAGCTGCGGCTCGCTTCGACCTCTCGCTGCTTCTGCATTCGGGTTTTGCGGGCCACATGGTGGCTATCGGAAGGATTCCCCTCGGAATCTTCTTCCAGCTCCTGGGGGACTTCTTCATCGAGCGGAGGGAGCCAACCCTCCAGTACCTAAAAAAGCTGAGAACCATTGCGAGTCAGAAACACGACAAGCGAAAAGAACGAAATTGGAACACGAACGGAGCGATTGGAAAGAAGACTTACTGTAGGGGCTTCATTCTTCACGGGAGTATACGGGGCGACTCCGACCGCCGCACCCGTGAACTCCACGTCGGTGATCTTCTTCAGGGCGGCCTTGTAATCTTCGGCCTCCCACGACTCGTTGCTGGTGCGAGATGGATCAAGCTTCCCGCTGTACTCGTACATCCAGTGTGGACGAGCCACCAGCGGAACCAGGCGCCGCCCGAGCCAGCAATTGTAGAGGTTGATCGGAATCAACCCCTGGTCCTTCAGCTTCTGGATCTGGTCCATCATCTCCGCGACGGCCATCCGCTGATCTTCCGGGAGCTTCTTTGGTGCCAGTCGACGAGGCTCGCTCCTCTCGGCAACAAATTCAGGGAGGGAGACCTCGCCGGAGGGAGTGGCTTCCTTGACGTAAAACCAGCTTTTCTTCCACTCGCTAGCGGCCTTCTTCGGCAGGAGAAGCTTGACGAAGTTGGCCTTTGGCTTCAACTGGAAGGTGACCCCGCTTGCGGCCAGCATCAAACCGCTGGACACCTCGCGCCCGATGCGGCCGTGGAAGAGCTCCAGCCACAGTGGGAAGTACGGCCTGCAGCTCGCAGAAGGCGACGAAGATCGCCAGCTGCTCGATGCTATGTGGACCAAGATCTGAGGGCTTGATCGCGTAGTACGCATAGAAGCGGCGGAAGAAGAGCGAAGTGGGGAACCCTAAGCCCCTCTCGAGATGGCTGGTGAAGCAGATAAACTCGTCGGGCCGCAGTTTTGGCTCGGCCTCGGAAGAGGGGGGAACTCGCCAATTCCCCTTGCGAAGCACCCCGGCGTCCTCGAAGGATTTCAGTTGGGCCGTGGTGCACTTGGATTTTCCCCACGAGCCTTTGGGAGGCGCCATTGAGTGGAAAGCGGAATCGCACGATGTGAGGAGAATAGGTCGGGGGTGAGCAGAGAGGAAGAGCAAATGAGGAAGGATGAAGAATGCGAAGCAGGGTCGCGAAGCTGATCCATCACTCCCCTTATATGGGAAAGGTCACCCGCCAAAATCAGGATAGCCGTTACCCACGGTAATTGCGCCATAGTTACCGTTGGAAATTCCAACGGATAGTTTGACTAAGGATTACGGTCCAACTTCGGTGGTCCACTCGCCGTTCGCCAATCTCTCTCTTCGCCGAAATCACGACTGAGCAGCAATGATGTTCATTAAAGTGACGAGTGGAGTTGTGGAGAAATTCTCCTTGGCATTAATAGAGGCCATCGCCGATTCGACTGGGCACCCAAATTGGGCTCGCCTACTTCAAGCACCAAAAGGACGCCTGCACCTATATCAACAATGGCATCGGGGACTACTGATGGGGATATGCCAAAGGGGGTATGCTCAGCAGTAGGTTTCGAGTGGGCCGGAAGTCCCATGAGTGCGCCTGAAGGATAGCAACTGGACTCTGAGGAAAGAAGAGGCCCATCGACTGGCGACTAGAAGCCCAAGAGCATAGTAGAAGCCTAGTCGGATTAGGTCAAAGGCTCCCGGATCCTTATCTTGTTCGGGAACAACTTGTAAACCCTGGGAGGTGCTTCATATATAAACATCCCTAGGGTACAGTAGAGACTTATGTTCCATCATACACCCCCTCAAGCGACTCGCCGCCCAGCCGCCGAGCTCGCCACCCCTGTAACTCGCTCTCTCATAATCTAACCTAGCAGGAGTAGGTCTTTACCCTTCGGGGGGTCGAACCTGGGTAAACCCTTATGCATTTGCCCCCATCTCGCACCACAGATGGCCGCCAACTCTTCCTCACGAAACTCTCAATCGCTGCCTTTGGCAGCGACTGCCGTGGCCATTTCCACGACAACATGGATCTGTAGTCCAAGGATGAACTACTCACACATCACACCGGAGGCTTGCATGGTGATGAAGAAGGCCTCCAGGGTGAATTCCCCTCTCCGGCAGGGTGCCAGGAAGAGCTTCAGATCCCTCTCGATCTAGGGATGGAGATGATGGCGGCTACAAAATCTTTTGTGGATTTTTGATCGGGCCCTTAGGGTTTTCGTCCCGAGGACATCTTATAGTCGGAGGGGAGGCCGAGGGGGTGCCTGGGCTGGCCACACCACCCCCTGGTGCAGGCCAAGCCTGGCCGCGTGGCCAGGTGGTGTGGCCGCCCTCTGGCCCCTCTCCGTCTCGTATTCTGGCATCTGACGACTTCCGGAAAAATAGGCACTTTGGCTTTTGTCCCATCCAATTCTAAGAATATTCATTTTCTAACTTTCCTGGAACCAAAAACAGCAGAAAACAGGCAGCTGGCACTGTGGCTCTTGTTAATAGGTCAGTCCAAGAAATCATATGAAAAGTACTCCAAAGTGTGGACAAAAAACAAGAAAGTGGACAAAACCAAGCATGGAACATCAAAAATTATAGATACATTTGCAATGTATCAACCCACACAACACTTAGCAAGCTAAAGAAGATTAATCAACTATATGAAGCGAAAGCACTTGATAGTCTTCCCATGTGTCCTCGAGAACGTTTGGTCATCTTAAGTAATACAACCGGCTTGTCCTTTGCTGCATAAAGGATTGGGCCACTTGCTGCATTTAATCCTATTGTCTTTTATTTACTCGTACTTTATTTACTTGCATTATCAAAAACCCCTAAAAATCCGTTTGCTAAGTATTTGCAGAGAATTCCTGATCCATACCACTAGCCAGCACCTTCTGCTCCTTGTTGGGTTTGACACTCTTACTTATCAAAAATACTGCGATACACCCCCTATACTTGTGGGTCATCAGTACTAGAAGCCGGCTTTGTTTCCGAGTTTAAACTGGTTTAGCAATTGAGCTCCGTTGCTCGGCAAAGTTTCTGTGCAGAAGGTTTAGCCGGCTCACGAAAGGGACGAGGCGGAAAGCTAGATAAACGATAAGTATAGAAGAAAAAGTATAAGTGCTTATGCAAACATTTCAGGCACACAAAATTTAAAGCCAAAAAGTGCTGAATAGATAAAAACTTAGCACTAGCAAAAGTATCATGCTACATATTTACATATCCATATTGTTTTTCAGAATAACACATTTTTTTCTAATGATCTATGATGCAGGAGAAGAGGTAGGCGCTGCCGGCTCGCTGGATGCATCGGCCTCGGTGTGATAATGTTCCGAGATGTTCAGATCCAATACGGTTTGTTCATCGTCGGAAACTTCAGCTTCTTCTTCCGGAGGGGGAGGCGGTGTGTCCACGCGAGTGAAGAAGGGAGTGTCGTAGCTGGTTAAGTCAGCTACATAGCACCCATATCCAGTGCAGGAGTCCATGATGGCCTTGATGTCTTGCTCCTATCCGTCTTCGTCCACCTTGTAGTACCCTCTGGTCACTTGCCAGATTTCCATGATTCCATGGTGGCTCATGACCATGGTGAGAGCGTTCTGCGTTGTTGATCGCGCGTAGGACATATTCCAGTCCCGGACGAGCTGCGGCATCTCCTTCGCCTTGTCCCGCACCTGAAAGTCGGACATGTTATGCATGTCCGGAACCTTGAGAGCTTCGCCAATGTCCTTGATGGATTGGCGGAAGTCATGAAGCAACTCAGCGACTTGGGTAAGCCGGTGGGTGCGGGGCTCAGCAGAAGTGGAGTCTGTCAAGTTCAGAGGACCTATACATATAACACAAAAAAGGTTAAGTAAATCCGACATCGAAAGAGTCGAAGAATGTAGACAAGTCAGAAACATGGAAACATACCGAAGATGACGTCATCAACTTTGGTCTTCTCTTCCCGAAGACTCCAGAGTTTAGCCCGGAGTGCCTTAGAAAGCTAATTCGTGGCGCACCTATTTTCCCCAACTTCTACGCTACGGCTAAAAAGTGCCTGTAGCGCACTGCCGGGTGCGCTACAGGAATCTCGACATAGTAGTGGCGCACAACACAGTGCGCTACCACTGTTTTCTCTGTGGCGCATGACAAGTGCGTTGCTACTATGTAGTTAGTAGTAGCGCACTATGTCATGCGCCACTACGGTTATTCCTGTGGCGCATGACATAGTGCGCTACTAGTAGCTGACTAGGTGCGCCACCAACGTGGTGCGCCACTAACAACGTACATGTGCGCCACGGCTTAGCTTTTCAAAAAAGAAAAAAAAATACTCAATACAGATGATATTCAATACAGATTATATACAATACAGCTGATATACACAGATATACAGTACAAAAATAAATACACAGATATACAATATAGAAATAAATACACAGACAAGATAGAAACAAATACATATAGATAAGTCACATACATAAATACACAGTATAAGTTATATTATTTCGATCAAGTTACAAAGTAGCTAGTGATAACATGAATACATGTCTCAACCAAGTTAGAGCTCGCGGAAGCTCACCTAGACATCTAAAGTAGGAACATGTATGAAAGACAACCAAGGACAATAACCATCACCACGACGGAGGTATAGGTCTTCATCCGGTTCCTCGTCCTAACTCCCGCTAGATAGCACGCGTATCTAGCTTCTGCCTCCGCCATAGTATTGTACACTTTGTAGCTATTGCCGCTAAAACGGTGCACCTGTCTCCGGCAGTCTTCCCAATCATTATAGACTGCAGGAACCCGCCCCTTGTACACGACGTACCACGTCATCTAAATGTTGGCAATAATAATTAAATGATGGTGAAAGAACAAGTAAAAGTCGCATATAAAGATATACTTATCAAATAAGGTAACAATGTAAGCAAAAAATACCAAGTAGTAGCATGTACATGTCGACACACACAAGTACACGTGGGGATAAAGAACTACAACTAGACCAACACATCAAGACTTCTGGCTCGGCTCAGGGAACGGGAGGACGCCTTGTTTCGTCATGAACGCCCTATAGTCACCCTGCATCTTTAGGCGATCTACTATGTCACGGTTATTTGGGGGATTGCCTCCGTAGAAGACCTCCCCTGAAGTCATGACATCACGGCTGATGATTGCCCCAAACTGTTGCTGGATGCGATACATCTCTTGTCTAATATCTGGATCATTGATCCTGGCCTTGACTTCGGCCCACCGTTTGAGATGATCTGGCAGCGTAGAATTCTGTTGCTCTAGTAGGAATGCCCTCATGTGATGGAGTGCATAGTAGGCTTCCTTCTGACTGCCTCCCGGCTGCTTCACGCAAGAGAATTCCGTCACATGGGTGAAGACGTGCCTGCGAAACTTGAGCTTCTTACGCACGAAGGTGGCGCCTTCCGTTGAGGCATAGCCGGTGAGAGCATCATCAAGAACTTCCTTGATCTTGTCATAGTTTTTCTTCTTCTCTTGACTCCCCGAGTCGAAATACGTGGATTGCGAATGTTTCGGCGACAAGCAAATGAGTGTGCAGTGTTGATCTCTGCGCAAAACAATTCAAACAGAATGTGTTGGAAAAAGAATGATGAAAATCTAATAAAGCATGTTATGGCGGCGAGTGAATAATGACTTACTCGGGAAAGAAAGGCACGAGAATGTATTCCTTTGTCTTGTTCGCCACCAAGATGCCTTGGAGGTACGAGGCCACGAATCGCCGTTCAATGGCGCTTCCTAAGCAGCCATCACGCATGTAGTAAGGGTCCACTATAGCGATGCCCGGGGTGTTCTCTCTACTGATCTGAATGGCCAGGCTGAGAGAAAATAGGCGTACCATGGTATAGTGCAGCGAATACAGGTGGAACATATTGAAGATGTCGTCAAACCGCAGAAAGAATAGATCCGTGGGGACATTATCAACGAAGGCCAAGCCTCGTGGTACCTTAACCACGAATACCGGGTGCGAGGGATCTTTCTCCGCAAGAAGGCGTCTCTCTATCGTCAGCACACCGTCATGCACACTCCTCATTTCTGAAGTGGCGAGCCTGAGCAATTTCTTAGTTAGCATGGGCTCACCAGCCACATGCATCCTCCACATAATACCCTTTGGTCTTGGTGGCCCGTCCTGAAACCTGATCGGATTCGTAGTTGACGCCACCGGCTGGCTCGAGCTGCGAGATTTTGTTTTCTTGGTCTTCTTGCCTTTTGCGAAGTGGGTAGGCACCGCAATCTGAGCATCGATCGCCTATGTAGTGTGTTAGGGCTTAGAACATAGGGCCGGTTGGATGTATCTGCTGGCTCAGTGAAGGTGCAAGCTAGAGGCTTCTCCTGAGAACCAAAGAGACGTTTGTTGCAAGTGGCTTTCTCTGCGGGGCCACCAGCTGGGTCTTCGTTTAGGTCGCCGGGGAAAAGATTAGTGTTGATGAAATCATCGAAGTAATCTTCGTCATCCTCATTCGGGTCCTGCGCCATGGTCATGTCAATATGACCAGCCGAACAATCACGTGGAGGTGACGGTGTGGGGGTCTTGCCATGGCTTGGCGCTGGCACGGCAGACAATGTTGTTGTCTGTGGGGTGATGGCCCCGACCGTCCCCAAACGAATCATGCTCTTTGGCCATAGCAGGAATAAGCCGAAGCAACTTCTGAGGACAGCCGGCTCTTCTTCATCCGCTCCTGGGGGTTGAATGGGAGGTTCCAGGTCATCGCAGCCCCTTAGCACCCAGATAATTTTAACCCTATGCACGCTATCTGGCATCGGCTTTGAGTGGAACGTGCGGTGCAAGGGTTGAATGATGGTACCCTTGGCAACATCCCTCAACTCGTTGTTCACGAAGCTTAAGAGAGTGCATGGAACATCCATCTGCGAACAACATGTATGGCATTAAAAAGATGCCATAAGAGTAATAAATGGCGAGGCGGTAAACTATTTGGTTTACCGTGATGGCGTCGAGCTCGGCTAATGTCGAGGCACCGCATACGACGACGGGCGTGCAAGAGACGGAGGGGCTGCTTGATGGCACGGTGCCGGCCGCCGATGTATTCTCCCTATCGGTTGCATTAAGCTCCGGCGCCGCAGTGATGGCAGGGGGAGTCAGGAATGCTTCTGGCGCCGCCGTGCTAGCGGGCGGAGTCACCAATGCTTCCGGCACCGCCGTGCTAGTGGGCGTAGTCACGAACACATAATTCACCGGGATCGTCGGCGCCACATTGTTTGAGTGGCTACTGACCATGCTTGGAATCAGGCACGGCCCTTGTCGACCACCCGCACTCCAGTTCGCTATTGACTCCACCAAGGTAGAAGGATGGAGGTGAGGGTGATTGCCAGGTTGTCTTGGACGATCTGCGGGATCCGCGCCACTTGTTCCTTAAGTTCCTGAACCTCACGGTTTTCCTCGTCGCTCCTTCCCTCCACACGCGTCCTCGGGGGTGGACCAAAATGATCCACCCAATTTTTATCCCCGAAGCTGGCCAGACGGCCAGCCGACGATGGCTTCTTTGTAACCGGCGTGATTTTCTTGGCCCGGTTCATCGCCCTGTTAAAAGGGTTATCCCACCGGGTGGCCTCCATCGACCCGTGGGATGAGTAACCATGGGATCCCTGACTAGCAATTTCCTCGTCCTGCAGAAGAAGTAACATGAACCGTTTAGAAATTCGACTTGATCGATTATAATGTAATCGACTTGATCCGCGGTAATTAAATTACTTACCGCAAGAACCTAGAAGTCCTTCACCTTAGTTTCCGCAGTGAGTTCGTTGGTTTTGGGGTCCACATGGTAACGAGCCCTGATGAAGTTTCGAAGCTGCTTGTTTTCAAATTTCGAAAAGGGGTTAGGTATCCCCTTAGCTCTATACTCGTCGTCCTCCTTATCCCATTTGGGCTCCGCAGCTCTGTAACCACCAGATCCAAGATGGTGGTGACCTATATTCATCTCCTGCAATTCCTTTCCCCACTTACTCGAGGCCTTGGCTGCTTCGAAGGTGCACTTGGCCTTGAACTCCTGGAATTGATCTTCGGTGATCTGCAGGTCAATCTTCTGGATCTCCTCGAGACTTTTCTCTTCTTTAAATATCTTCTTCTTTATTCGGGTTCTCCAGCTGGCCAGGGCGGTGCTCATCCTCGTGAGGGCGGATTTATTTACTTCATTCCCATGATAATCTGTGTTCCGATACTGAAGGGGGAACTTGTATCTTGTGTGCAGCTTCTCGAAGAGGAGTGTGCGCAAATGGCCATTATCTTTATGCCGGAGATTCTCGGTGTTGATCGAGATGGTGGTCCGGGTGATAGCCGCCACTTGCCCACCGTACCCTTTGACCACATGGTCGGGCGCCAAAGGAACCCCTTTTGGGCTCACTTCGGTAATTTCCTCTCTGACGGTGCCGAACGTGTTCAGGCGCCTTTCCTTCTTCTTATTAGGTGGATTACTACCACTTGTTGTACCCTCGCCGCCATCAGTGGTTTCATCATCTGACGTTCCTTCGGCCGCTTCTTCTTCCTCCGCGTCTTCCATCTCATCGGCATCGCTCTCGGAAGGGTTGTATTCTTCATCACCCTCTGTCATTCTTTCTAGCTGCTCGACCTCCTCCCAGAATGACAAGGGTCTGTTTTGAGGTCTCACTTCTCCTTCAGCATTGATACGCTGAGAAGATCCAGCCTCGTCGTTGTCACACATGTTTGCACTAATAAAAGGCAAATAATGGTTAGTAAGTGCGCGGAAAAATCCAGCATGACCATTGCTCATTTTTGTTAAACTAGGAGTGCCCGATTTCTGCCGAAACGGAAGTTAATCAACATTTCGGCGAAAATCGGGACTCATTTCATACAAGCACCTGCATACGAACAAGAATCTTAGGAGTACTTTATTCAGGAACCTGACCATGAACAAAAAGATATTGACATATTATCTTTTCTTTCAACAAGAATCACTGTAAATATGCACATTTAGAATAGACACAACTTCAAATAGAATTTCAAAGTATGTATGAAGTGATAGTTTAATAAAATCGATAAAAAACTGGTTCATATAATAAACTCACATGTGCTCTAAGCAATGGTCATGAGCAAACAGACCTAGAAAGTAAGCAATGAGATTTGCTAATTACCTTCGATACAGTTCATCACTCAAATTAATCAACCATTGCTAACACGACAACATCAAAACTAAGTCATAGACTTGTAGCCCCTAAAACAGATTAGGATTTTGTCCAAACACGTGTGTTACATCCCAACATTTTATACATACTAGGTGGCAAATTATACAGTGGCATAGCAAAAAATCATACTAGGTGGTACATCCCAACCATAATCATACAGTGGCATAGCAAAAAATCAGTAACTCCGCTTGCACAAATTATCCTGAAGCTATTTTTCAAGATTATATAATACTGATTATATGATCATACAAACAGAACTTTAGTTAATACTGCGTTATATAATACTGCATTATATAATTCTGCATGATGATATATAATACTGCATTATATGATCATACAAACAGAACTGCATTATATAATACTGAATGACTGAACCCTAAAAACTATCACTAATTGGGGTTGAAATTAGGGTCACTGAATGACTGAACCCTAAACACTATCACTGCATTATGTGTTCTAGGTCATGTGCTCGAAGGAGGAAACCCTAATTATGGTTGAAATTTTTGGAATCTATCACTGAATCAAGCTAGGGTTCATGTGCTCGGAGGAGGAAACCCTAGAGAGGGGAGAGAGCAAGAGAGGGGAGAGGGGACGCTCACCTCAAAGACGACGACGATGAAGAGCGTGCGGACGATGACGATGAAGAGCGCGAACGGAGATCCTCCACGGACGCGCGGCGGCCTCCTCTCCTCCTCCTCGGACGCGGCGGCCTCCTCTCCTCCTCCACCGACGCGGCGGCCTCCTCTCCTCCTCCACGGACGCGGCGGCCTCCTCTCCTCCTCCTCGGACGCGGCGGCCTCCTCTCCTCCTCCTCGGCAGGCAGCGGGCGAGCGGCGGAGGCGGCAGATCGAGCGGCGGAGGATAGATGGGAGATGGGAGCGAGATGGGAGATGGGAGATGACGACCGTGCGCAGCACAACAGACTTGTCACGACACTTAGCCGTAGTGCACCCTTACCTAGTGCGCTACAGGTAACCGTAGTGCACTAGGTAAGCGTGCGCTACGGCTAAGTGTCGTGACAAGTCAAACAAATAGCCGCCGCCCCGTTAGGTGACACTAGCACTTGCATATCCCACTGGTTCTGCCCTAGTTATTTACGCTCACAAACCTGGAGCACCCAGGTTCGAACCCTGGTGCCCCCATTTTTTGTTTTTATTTTAAAACTACTTTAAAATGTTAAAAAATATCCCAAAAATTATGTAAACTATATAAAATATATGTTATATGTTTTATATGACAAAAATGGTACATATATATCATCAAAAGTGGTACAAAAGTGATTCAAAGTAGAAAGAAATTAAATAATAATGTGTCCATCAATAATATGCCATCCATATGCATCAATACAATCTTTTTTGAGCTAGCGTTTTACAATCTTTTTTCCCTTCTTTGTCGCGGTTGAATAATTTAGCCCTGGCACTTTTATGTTTCTTCGCTCGAACGGGCTACCTTTTTTGGGTAAGGTTGTCCTTTTTCTTCTTGTGATGTATGTTTTTTCATCGTAGTCGTCGTCATCTTCAATCTCTGGATCACCGTACTGGTCGAAGTCTTTCTCATTGGCGACTCCATCCATTCCAATGATGTTTCTTTTTCCTCTCCTCACGACAACATGGCTAGGCTTTGTCGGGTCAGTAATAAAAAAACATTGGTCCACTTTGCTAGCCAGTACCCACGGTTCATTTTTCGCGGCGACATGCGCACCGACGGCCTTGGATTTGGTTGCTTCGGGTATTAACATGGTTGTGAAATACCGGTCTTCTCTTTCGACGCTCTTGGCCCATCTGACACGGAACATCGGCACCTTTTCTCCATAGTAGTCGAGCTCCCAGATCTCCTCGATCCTTCTGTAAAATCTTTCCTTCACATTGTCATCGGTGTAGAATTCCGATGTTATGCCTGAGTTCTAATAGTCACACTTGTTGTCCTTTTCCTCCATGTACAATGTGTAGCCGTTTATATCATACGCCTGATAGGTCACCAGGTTGTGCATGGGTCCCTGTGACAAGGTTAATATGATGTTTTCCTCCGCAGAATGCGATTGCGGGGGATTATCTAGGAGCGTCTGCCAAAACCAACGTGTGAAATCTGAGTTGTGGTCTTTGATTATTTCTCCCTGCGTCCTCTGTATGCCCCGGTCACTATACTTCTTCTCGGTTGACCTTTTGTACTTTTGTACCCCTTGACCAGTTCTAAATGTTGTAGCGCGACTAGGTTTACTCTATCAAAGTCTACGCGTCGACAATCGTAGTCTGCATGTAGTACGCGACGACCCTCTCGGTGACCCGATCCATCGAGCTTGCCAAGGTGCCTATTGACGGGAAGACCGATAGGGTTCTCGATGCCTAGATAATTCATGCAGAAAGAGATGCACTCTTCGGCCAGAAAGCCCTTGGATATGCTTCCATCTGGACAGGACCTGTTGCGAATGTATCCTTTGATGTGTCCGTTCATCCCTTCGAACGACACCATGCTGCGGAGGAACATCGGCCCGAGTTGGATGATATCCTCCACGATATGGACCAGCAGATGCACCATAATGTCGAAGAATGCAGGCGGGAAGTAGATATCGAGCTCGCATAGTATCACCACGATCTCCTCTTGTAGCCTCCCGAGCTGTTTCACGCCAATTGACTTTCGAGAGACAACGTCGAAAAACTTGCAGAGCCCAAACAATGTTTCTCGGACAAGCTCGTCCATTATACCTCGTAGTGCAACCGGAAGTATCTGTGTCATTAGCACGGCACAGTCGTGAGACTTCATTCCACTAAACCTCTACTTAGCCTCATCTAGGTACCTGCTTATCTAGCCAGCGTAGCCGTAAGGAAATTTGACTCCTAGAAGGCACTTGAAAAACTATTTGATCTCATCCTGGCTTAGTGTGAAGCACGAAGGGGGGCAGTAATATTCGTTCTTCTTGACCGTTTTACCCTTTCTACGACCTTGTTGTGTCGCCTCCGACTGATGATCATCGTCATCTTCCTGATCATCAGGAGTAGGGCGTCCTCCGTGAAGATCCTTCCGGATGTCCATGAATATCTAGTCGTTCCTTGCTTTAGGACCATCTTTCATCCTATCTGGCATGTTGATTAGGGTAGCGACTAGACTCTCGCACACGTTCTTCGTGATATGCATGATGTCAAGGCTATGAGGCGTGCGGAGAAACTTCTAGTATGGCAACTCCCAGAAAACAGACCTTGTTTTCCATACCTTCATCAACGGCTTGTCTTGCTGCCTCTTTCGCTCCTTTCCCGGTTTAGGACACTCTTTCCAGTTTTTCAGCAATTCATCCACTTCTTCACTGCTCCTCTGCTCTGGGATTCCTCGGGTCTCGGATTTTCCATTGAATAGATCTCCATGTTTTCTCCATGCATCATTCTTTCCAAGCCATCTACGGTGCCCCATGAACACGGTTTTCGAAGACCCTGGATCTTTCTCTAGTTGGAGATAGGTCGTGTTATCCATGCACCTAACGCATGCGTAGAATCCTTGGATAACCTGCCCCGAGAAATATCCGCAACCTGGATAGTCTTGCACCGTAGTGACCAACACGGCTCTCATAGTGAAATAATCTTGTGTGATAGCATCATACGTATTGGCTCCGGATTCCCATAACATGGCTAGCTCCTCTTTCAACAGCCCGAGATATAGATTGATGTTGGTACCAGGTTGTTTTGGCCCTTGAATTAGCATACTCATTTGTATGTACTTCTTTTTCATGCACAACCAGGGAGGGAGGTTGTACATCCATACAAACACGTGCCAAGTGCTGTGCGTGCTGCTCTGGCTACCGATCGGATTTAGTCCATCGGTGCTTGCACCTAGCCTGATGTTTCTCGAATCTCCACCGAATTCGGGGAATTCGAGGTCTAATGCTTTCCACTGGCTACCATCTGAAGGGTGTGTCAGCAGCTCGTCCTTTTTAGGGTCATCGTCATCTGCTGGCTTCTTTCTTTCCGCATGCCAGCGCATGAGATTTGCTTCCTTGGGGTCTGCGAAATAGCGTTGCAGATGAGGAGTGATAGGAAAGTACCATACCACTTTTCGAGGAGCTTTCTTCCCTTTCTTGTATCGACTAACACCACACACCGGGCATGTGGTTTTCTCCGCGTCCTCGCCCCGATAAATGATGCAATCGTTGATGCAGACGTGGTATCTAATGTGCGGTAGATCAAGAGGACACACGATTTTCTTGGCGTCCTCGATACTAGTTGGACACGTGTTCCCCTCCGGGAGACGATCGTGCCAGAATGCCATCATATCATCAAAGCTTGCGTCGGTCCATTTGTGTTTTGCCTTCATCTCCATAGCCTTGAGCATTACATTCAACCGGGTATCATCGGGCTTGCATCCTTCATACAATGGAGTAACCACATCTTTCTCAAGTTGCGCAAGCTTGGCTTTCTCTCTGGCGGCAGCCCTGGCGTTACTCATTTGCTTGAGAAGTAGTTCTTGAACATAAGGGTCCTGTACCCAGCCTGACGTTGTTCCATCGTCTGCTCCAGCATCTAGATCATCATCATCCTGGTCTGCTTCCGCACCTTCACCATCTCCAGGAGACTCTTCTTTATCTCGCCCGTCCTCGCCATGATCATGATCATGTTGCCCGCCTTCCTCATTTTTTGCTGCCCCATTTATGGCCTCATCGTCTTCGTCATCACTTATCCACCGAGTGTAGCCATCCATGAAACCATGGCGGAGCAGGTGCGCCTGCAGATTTCCGGAATCTGGGTCAATCAACCAATTGAGTTTGCATCTTCTGCACGGACATCTTATCTCCGTCATGTTATTTCGTATCATGTCGGCCATCGCACATTTCAAAAATCTAGCCACAATGCCTTCGCTCATTATGCGGACCATGGTTGCCTGCGCGGTGTACAAGGTAGAATTAGAAGTTTATTACAACCACAGAACCAATGCATGCATGCAATGGTCGATGGAAAATTTCGGCATGACCTATCCTAAAATTAGGACCTTTGCGAAATGCCAAAGTCTTGCCAAAATGGAAATGAATCAACATTTTGGCAAAACAATGACAATATATGAGAGAGCATACAATGCATGCTCTCCAAACACATGAGAGCATCGATCCTCTCCATAGATATGTGACCACATATCATCCATACACATAAACACATCCTCTTACATAGACAACTTACCAAGATGAGAGACCGAGAAGATCTCAAAGGAGAGGTAACAGACCGAGAGATGGTGGCCGGAAGGAGAGCTTTCCTCTATTATGTATGTAGCATCCAAGGTAAGTTTTACATGCTACAAATGGTGAAAGAGTGGAGAAATTGAGGTGGAAGGAGGAGGGGGCGAGATTCAAGGAGGAAGAAGGAGGGGAAAGTGAAGTGTGAGATGGTGAGATCTAGTCAAATGTGCAAAGGTGTGTCTGCCAAAAAGAAGTAGCAGAACGCACATCCGTGGCGCACATGGGGGGTGCGCCATAGGAGTAAAGAACATCCGTGGCGCACATAGCGGCAGTGCGCCACAGACGTGTTTTCCAAGTTAACAATACGGGTGGCCCGATCTTGCCTGTAGCGCACGGAGGCCGTGTGCACCACGACTACCGGCCACACCTGTAGCGCACTTCACTGGGGTGCGCTACGGCTATGTGGTCTACGGCCGATAGGGGGCTGGCCCACACACATCCGTGGTGCACCATCCGCATGTGCGCCACGATTATGGTAGATAGCCATAGGGCACCTGTGGCCAGTGCGCCATGCCTATTTTAGCCGTGGGGCACCACTAGCACGTGCGCCATAGATATGCGGATTACCTATAGCCATTTTCCTGGTAGTGAACCGGTGATGGAGTAATCACCGGCGTTGCGGAAGGTTGAGGGGCAGGAGTCAGAGGAGCCATAGTAGGCGAAGCCATAGTCAGCTTCGTCTGTCGCAGGGGCTTCGAAGAAGTTCCCTTCCCCTTGCCCTTGATGAGCTGCTTAGCTCTGAGAATGTAATAGAATGGAAAACATTACATCTCGGAAGAAATTATGAGTAAAGCACAAAGGTGGAAGTTGTGTTGAAAGTTACCTCTTCACAACTAGCACCTCCTTTGTGCCGACGGCCACTGACGGAGCTTTGCGCTTCCTGGGCACAACGTCCGGTAGTGGGACCAGTTCCGCCTCCTGAGAAAACTCCAGAGGATATCCCTCGATAGGAGCCAGCTCCGACTCGGGGAGGTCGGCAAGCTGAAAAGAAGAAAATATCTCAGTATTGCAAAATAGTTTAAAAGGTGAAACACATAAAAGGGTTTATTGTTGAAGCTTACCGGAACTACAGGGTCTTCCACTGTGTGCATGTCTAGAGACAAGCCCGGAATCTTTCTCTCAATCCGCTCCTTGATCAGCCATTTGATCTGGCTTATGTAATCTTGTGGCTTTAAAGCCTTAGGACTAATGCGGAGGGAATCATTCTTCGACGCCACGATGGAGTGCATCAGACAGTCACCGTGGTGTTGGAGAGGCTGGATCCGGCGTGCGACCCAGCACTGCACCAGGTCGGATCCTCTCAAGCCCTTGTGTTTTATCAGGTATTCGATCCACCTCTTAGCGAGGATCGGATCATCACTGAGAGCCGGAGGAGCCTCGTCCCAAGATGGAAGGACCGTGGCGGCTCTGTCGATGAAAGCCGTCAAAGCAGTAGCTTTACCGGGAGCAGGAATATCCTTATGGTAAAAGAAAGTGGCCGGCCATTGTTTGACCGACTCACTAGCTGTAATGCAAGGATAACTACGCTTGCGTCTAACTGAAAGGCTAATAGTGCCGATAATATAACGATTATCGACAGTGATGGAGTTTCTATGGACATGAAAGTAGAAGAGGAACAAAGTGAGACTCGGCCTAATGCCGAGGTATCCCTCACACAACGTTGCGTAAGAGCTCATCTCTAAGATGGAGTTGGGAGGAAGATGGTGAAGCTGAACACCGTAATGGTCTATCACCTCGGAAAATAAATCCGAGGGAGGGAAAGACAAACCTCTGTCGAGGTGAGTGCTGAAGTGTACCCACTCGTTAGTGTGCAGGTTGGGGATGGCTTTGCCGAAACCACTCCGCCAGTCGCCGGCGCGGAGGAGCCCTTAAATTCTCCATGCCACGGAGCTTCTCGTCATCGAGGAGACACGAGAACCAAACCACACGGTTACTCTCTTTCTTCTCCGATGCCGCCACTGTTGCCGCCGCTGCGAAGCCAGCCAAGCTGGAAGAGGAATATGAAGCCATTTCTCTGGTGCACCGGTGACCTTGGATGGGTGGCGCTAGGAATCTGGGAGGCAGAAAAGCTCTGTGCGCGAGGGATAAGTGGAGGAGAAGGAACGGCGAGGGAATAGGTGAAGATGAGGAAAAGGAAATCCTCACCCCTTATAACCACCTAACCGCGCCAAGATTCGTGCAAACGACACTATGTAAACGCCACGCATCGTGGAAGGAACTGGGAAGGTCCCACGCGATGATTACGTCGCCTCGATCTCCGTGTACGCATTGAAACGGTGCCTCGGTTCCACGAACGGCAGACCCACCAACGGTCGTGCTGACATGATGGTTGTCAGATGACGTGACTTTACCATGACCGGTGTCAGATGACGTCAGAGAACAAGTTCCGGCTTAGATTGAATGTTAAGCTGGAAAATCCGAGTAACGTACTGATAGGTCCAACTTATTTTGAGACCCGGGTCGTATCTTTTGTTTTGAAGTTTCAGGAACCCTTCAAGATTCTGCAAGCCGAAGATCAAGCTAGATGATGATCTTGGAGACTTCCGGGGGCTGCTATTGGGGATATACTTTTCGGGTATCCTCACAGTTCCTCACTGACCAGGGTGGCCCACTTCGGGTTAGAGATTTGCTTCATGGGCGGCTCATTCAGAGAGAAGAGACGGAGTCCAATCCGGCTATGGGAAGGCCTAGAAGACTTACCGACTTAGGCCCATAGTGTTACTTGTAGTTCAAGATGTACTCTGTAACCGACTCTTAGTCGTTGCCGGATAGATCTCTCCTGTGAACCTTAGGCCGGATATCTATATAAGCCGTCCTAGGGAGAGCCTTTAGGGCACCCACAATAGTCTACAATCTCAACTCGCACAGGCGAACCCTTATAACCCATATTCTGTCTCTGTCGTATTACTGGATTGCTAGCAGGAGTAGGATCCGTCCAAAGCCGGCGGATTCGAACCTAGGTAAACTTGTGTGCTCACCTCCCCAAAATACCATACGTCTCACACCCCTCTCTTCCGCATGCCTCGAGGACCCCCTCATGGCGTACTTGTCATCAATCCGACGACACCATGAGGCTATATCAATCACTGTCTCTCGAGACTGCTTAGATAGCATCAAGCGCCACTTGGTAATACAGTGGTTATAAATGTGTGTTCAGGTACTCGGAGGAAACCGTAGAGGCAATATATGTCAAGAGCGGGATTTGTCCATCCACGTGACGGAAAGATACTCAAGGGCCTACTCGGAGAAGTTATATCCAATAGTTTTGCAGCGTGTGATTTGATCACAGGGATATCACTTGTCGGAACAAGTAAAGTAGCATTGTTCGGTAACGAGATTGAACACAACATGGTGATGTCATTGATCAGATCTTGGGCAATGCAAGTATCGAGAGACAAAGGGAATAAGACACGACTGTCCCGGTTCAAACGACGAAAGATGTTTGTGGAACGCACAGGGGTCACATGGACACCCAGGTCCCTCTGTCGATCATTGGTGCGGGAGTGTCCCGACCATGTTTGGAGTGTTCCCGAACCGTGGGGTATCATGCTTAAGGGCTTGATGATGCTTAGAGAGTGTTTATAGGATCAGTAGAATCACTAAAGAATAGTAGAGAGAAAACTGAAAGGGTTTCGGTAAGTCCGGAGGATGTCCGGAGTGGAGGTGGAAGGTGTTCCATAGCCACGGAGGTTGAATAATATGTGAATGAATGTTTTATATTGATTTAATCATTTATTCATAATTATTTAATAAAAGAGAAAATCAATTTAAATGGTCAAAGGCTTAATGGGCCAATTCCGGAGGGAAGAGGGCCCATTAGGGAAAAGGCAAGAGGGAGAAGGGCCGAGAGGGGAGGCCGGCGCCCTAGTGGGCCAGCCCCCCCCCCCTCGGGGCCCATGGGGTGGCCGGTGGTGCCACCCCCTCCCCCTCTCCTCTCCTTTAGTCCCACCCCAAGACTTTGAGGGAGGTAGTACCTCCCCTCCCCCTATATATAGTGGGGGTATTTGGCCAGATAAGCACACACAATATTCAATAAAGGTCTTATCACATTTGGGAAGACCTCCAATTGATACTCTCTCTCCTCTCTCTCTCTCTCTCTCTCTCTCTCTCTCTCTCTCTCTCTCTCTCTCTCTCTCTCGTGACTATGGTCCCAAGTTCAGACTGCGCGAACGAGAGACATCTTCACCGCGGAGCGCCGTCGCATTGTGGGATTCAGATCCAGGAGCTCTACTTCCACAACTGCTGCTAGATCGGGGAAGTGGGAGTCATCGCCAGGCACCGGACGTGTGTAACTCCCCGTGAGGTGTCACACTTGAGGCACTCAAGTTGTTGGAGCCAAAGGAGCGCAAGGACTTCATCACGACCTTGAGGTTGGTTTCGGCTTGTCTACATCAACCACGCTCTCCTGAGCATTGACAACGCTTTTCGGTCTTCAAGGGTAAGTTTGCGAAAAGCCCCTCCCGTTACTATATTACTAATAGATAGGTCCTAGCAACATCAGGGGTTCAAGGGCGTAGGGTAAAAATTTATTATTTTCATACGCGGAACCCCTACAATTTGGACCTGGCGTGTGGAATTTGCATGGCTGATCCAACATAGACTCATATGTGTATCTTGGCCTATCCTTTGTTTCTTGCCACTGTTTCTTTTGCTCCGGCACCCAAGGTTTCTTGCCTTCACCCTTTTGTTTCCACTGTTGCCCTCCAGTTTTCTGACACAGGCTAGCGCCGGCATTGGGTTGATCCTGATCCACAGCTACCACTTGCTGCAGGCTGTACCGGTAATCCGGCCGATCATCTATTCTTTTACCTAGGAAATCAATCCTCCAGGATGACCCGGAACCATCTCTGTTGTAGTATTCCTCATTTGCCTCACTTGACATTAGCCGAGGTTGGGTTGGATCACCCAAGGCATACGAGTCGGCAATCCAAATCATTTTTGTCAAGGTAGTTGGCATATCTCACTACAACCTCTGCCACAACATACTTCCGTATCTGCAGCCTTGTGCAAACCACGCAATAGCTTGTGATTCAATTACCCCTTCACATGAATTATGCACATTGCACCACCGAGTCAAGAATTCTCGGGCCGGCTCATTCGGTCTTTGCCTGCACAGTGCCAGAGTCTATGGTCTATTCAATCTCTTGTATGTGCTCGAGAAGTTACTAACGAACATCTCCTCGAAGTCTATCTAGCAGTTGATACTTCCCTCTAGCAAATTATTTAACCAGACCCTTGTTGGCCCCTCTAACATCTATGGTACATACCTCACGGCCCATCTCAGATTTCCTTCGGCTATGTTTACCGCTGTCGCTTAATCAATAAGACAATCATCCGGCTTGGTGCTGCCGTCATACATCTTTAGTCCTCTAGCAAACTGAAAGTTCACCACATGTGGCTCTCTCATGATCCGCGGTCCAAAGCATGCTAGACCCGGAGGACCCTATACTTTGATCATCTCTGACCTATAAATCCGGTCCAACTTCAGCCTTGCATCATCCGGCTGCAAATTCCTATTCCCCAGTCTCGATCCAATCACATGGTGCTCTAGTCTAGGAAATTCGGCATCAGCCATTGCCAAGTAACCATCATTGTACCTATCTCAACAAGGACGAGCATATTGCTGCTGCACTGTCGGGCCAACACTTCTCTCCTGCCAAGGTGCGTATTGCTGCTGCTATTGCCAAGGTGCATTTTGCCCTACTCCCGCCGAATTACGTTATCCAGCATTGCCATTGGCAGCATTTCTCTGACCGGCATTGCCTTGGTCGCGGTTACCTCGGCCAGCTTCACCCCGGCTCGTACTGTGACGATCCTCATCAATTTGCGAGTGTGGTCACCACGCTGCAGCCAAATCTTTATTTGCAAAAGCTTTTAGACACGGTTTTTTCTGGCTTACAGCTCAGGCAGATGCCGAACGGCTAATCAAGACGTGCAAAGGCTGCCAAAAGTACGCCAAACAAGCTCATGCTCCGGCTGATCAACTACGAACAATACCTATAACATGGCCTTTTGCGGTCTGGGGGCTTGACATGGTAGGACCGTTTAGACGGGCTCCAAGTGGATTTACTCACCTCTTAGTGATGGTGGATAAATTCGCCAAATGGATTGAGGCTAAACCCATCACTAGTTGTGATGGAGCAACAACCAAAAGATTTGTCGAGGATGTTGTAATTTGGTATGGTTATCCGCATAGTATTATCACGGACAACGGGAGTAATTTCTCTATGGGAGAATTGGCCAAATTCTGCAACGAACAAAATATTCGGCTTGACATTGCGCCAGTCGCACATCCACAAGCTAATGGACAAGTCGAAAGGGCAAATGGTTTAATCCTACAAGGCCTAAAACCGAGACTCGAAGCACCACTACGACGTGCTGTGGGGGCTTGGGCAGAGGAATTACCCTCTGTAATATGGAGTTTACGAACAACTCCGAACAGGTCAACCGGATACACACCTTTCTTCTTGGTCTATGGCGCAGAAGCAGTTCTTCCTAGTGATTTGATTCACACTTCTCCTAGAGTGGCCGCGTATATCGAAGAGGATGCCGAGATTTCTCGACAAAATGATCTCGACTTAGTCAAAGAAGTTCGCGTCATTGCTGAAATGAGATCAACAGCCTATCAACAGAAGTTACACAAGTATCATAGCCAGAGAGTCAGAAACATATCTTTCAATAAAGGCAATTTGGTTCTCCGGCTTGTGCAACAAAGAAAGCACAAACTTTCCCTAGTATGGGAAGGGCCCTTTTTAGTTAGTCGAGTATTGCACAATGGTTCATACTACTTAACTGATATGAGGCCAGTCAAAGAAAGACCTGCTACTAAGAAGAGAAAGAGAGCCGGAGGCAGTACAAATCCAAATGAGTTAGACAAACCATGGAATATTGCGCAGCTACGTCCCTTTTATTCTTAGTTTATCCTTCTTTGTAATCATATATGTGTACATGTTTTGAGAGAAATAAAAGTTTTGGTGGCCTCAATTTTTTCTGAGAAGTTTTTACCATCTTATTTCCGAATGATCATGTCATAGTCGAAAATCCCAGAATACTTGAAAGTACTTTATGCTCATGTTTGTTTTGGTTTAGATTTCCGATTCTAAAAATGCTACCTTCAGGTATAACTCTAAAGTTTCTAGTCTATACTTTGGTTATTTGTCTGATTGCCGGATGCAGGTATTTTCCGAGTAGTGAATTGTTGGTACTTGATACGTCCATTTTGCATCACTATTCTATGTCATAATTCACTATTATTCATTGATATATTTCATATTGAGAGGTGATACTTATGTTATTTCATCTGTTTTTGCATGGTTGATGACTTTTGGAGCATGGACCACTACAGTCAGGATTCTAATGGAAAAGGTGCTATTTGGAAGCAAAATTCGCGAAGATTAGAAAACCCGAGAAAATATACGGAAAATCCTATTTTTCCAGAAGACGAAGGAAGCCAGAAGGAGGAGTGGAGATGGCCACAGGGGGCCCACACCACCCCTAGCACGGGCCAGCCTAGGCCACACCACCAGGTGGTGTGGCCGCCCTGGTCCACCCCTGGCACTCCCCTCTGGCATATATTATCCTCCCGAAACCCTAAGACTCGAGGAGCGACCATAGAAAGATTCCGCCGCCTCTACGGGGCGGAAAACACCAATAGAGAAAGATCTCTCCGGCAGACAGATTTCTGCCAGGGGAATTCCTTCCCAGAGAGGGGAGATCGTCGCCATCAACACCATCATCAAGTTGGACTTCATCGGGATCATCATCATAATCATAACCACCACCATCATCATCAGCACTCTCATCACCATCTCCATATTGCTGTAACAATTGGGTTGAATCTTGCATAGTTCATAGGGGAAACTTTCCCGGTGTTGATTACTCTTTGTAGTTGATGCTATTGAGTGAACCATTGAATTGTTGTTTATGTTCAGATTGTTATACATCATTATTCAATCTCTGATCATGATCCATATGATGTCTTGTGAGTAGTTCTTTTTGTTCTTCAGGACATGGGAGAAGTCATGTTGTTAGTAGTGGAGTTGTGTTGAGAAAGATTCAATAGTTTGATATTTAAGTTGTGGTGTACTTCTTCTAGTGGTGTCATGTGAATGTCGACTACATGACACTTCACCTATATGGGCCTAGGGGAATGCATTGTGTATTTGGATACTAATCGTAGGGGTTGCCGGAGTGACAGAAACCTGAACCCCCGTTAGGAAACCATTGCACAAGGGACGTAAGGGTCTTAGAGTTTAAAGTTGTGGTTAGGTTTCTACCTTAATTACTTTCTTGTACTTACGGATGTTTGCAAGGGGTATAATCACAAGTATGTATTAGTCCTAGGAAGGTCGGTACATTAACACAGGTTCACCCACACAACACTTAGCAAGCTAAAGAAGATTAATCAACTATATGAAGCAAAAGCACTTGATAGTCTTCCCATGTGTCCTCGAGAACTTTTGGTCATCTTAAGTAATACAACCGGCTTGTCCTTTGCTGCATAAAGGATTGGGCCACTTGCTGCATTTATTCCTATTGTCTTTTATTTACTCGTACTTTATTTACTTGCATTATCAAAAACCCCTAAAAATCCGTTTGCTAAGTATTTGCAGAGAATTCCTGATCCATACCACTAGCCAGCACTTTCTGCTCCTCGTTGGGTTCGACACAATTACTTATCGAAAATACTGCGATACACCCCCTATACTTGTGGGTCATCAAGACTATTTTCTGGTGCCGTTGCTAGGGAGTGAACCGCTATTGGAGAGTGGAACTGGTAACGGAAACTTCTAATGTGAGTATTGTTTACTTTTGTTAGTTGCTTTATTTTTGTTATGGATAATTCGCTGAGTTTCTTATTTGGTAATGCTACTACCACTGCTAAGGTAGTAGATAAACCACCACCTGCTGAGAATGATGTTTTTAAAATACCTACAAGAATTATTGATCGTGTTATGGATAACTACTATGTTGGGGATGGAATTGTCCATCCTGGTGATCATTTACTCTTTATACACGATTTATGCGGGTTGTTCAAGTGTGCAGGTATTACTACAGATCAAGTTAAGAAGAAGTTATTCTCTTTATCGCTGAAAGAGAGAGCTGAGGAATGGTATAAGCTATTGAAGAATGGTCAAGCTCTTGAATGGGAGGAAATAATACCTCTCTTTTATTCAAAGTTTTATCCTCCTAGTGAGATTCATAAAGATCGGAATCAAATATACAACTTTTGGCCTCTTGATGGAGAGAGTACAACTCAAGCTTGGGGGAGATTGAAGTTACTAATGCTCAAATGTCCCATTCATGAGCTCCCCAACAATATTATTATCAATAACTTTTATGCAAGGCTCCCTCTTCATGACAAGGATTTATTGGATGCTTCTTGTGCTGGATCATTTACTCGCATGGAAGAAGAAGCTAAATGGGATCTTTTGGACCTTATTAAAGACAATGCTAAAGCTTGGGAGAATGACAAAGGTAGAAAGTCAGGTATAAATTACGATTATGAATGCATTGAATCTTTTATGAGAACTGATAACTTTCAAAATATTAAAAATGCTTATGGTCTAGACTCTCAAGCTATTGCCTCTTATTTTAAGGCTTTTGCTTCCTACATTGGAGTTCCTAAAGAGAAGTGGAATAAGTATCATGAACCTTATAAAGATGTTGCTAAGAGTGTTCCTGCAAGAAACACTGAAGTTTATACAACTAATCATGTCTTACCTAAACCTTATATTGAGAAAATGCCTTTCCCAGTTAAGATAAAGGAACATTCTATGATAGCTAGTATGGTTAATGAAAGTACAAGTAAAGCTGTTGAACCTGATAAACAAATGGTTGATAAACCTATAATAGCAAATGTGAAAGACTTTGTCACTAATTATTAAGAAGAGGGACACACTATCCTTTGTAAGGATACCTCTAATATTGTTTCACAAAGTAGTGTTAGAATAAGTGACCATTGTTATGATGGACCTTGTGATAGCTATATTGTTAAGTTTATGCATGATACTGAAAGTTACTATGAGAGAGGGAAAAGTGTTCTTATGCATCTTAATAATATCAAGTTTCCTCGTTTTATGCTGAAAGTTTTTATGTTGCACTTCTTTTGCCTTCCTATGAAAGTAGCCTCTGGTTTTAACAACTTGTTTGTTTACAAAATTCCCTTGCATAGGAAGTGGGTTAGACTTAAACATGTGTATTTTTGCTTCTTAATGCTCCTTTTCACTTTAATTCATATTCTTATGAGAGCGTCTTCAAAGTTATCATGCCCATCTTAATGGCTATAAAGAAAGAGCTTTTTGGGAGACAACCGAATTTGTTTTTTCTTTCAGTTTGTTTTTGTTTCTTTGAGTCTTGGAAGTTATTACTTTGGTAATAACCTCTCCTTATCCGTTTTCTTTGGTTTTTGTGTCAAGATCAACCTCTAATGAGAGAGAAGTAATATTTGGGAAAGTTGTTGTCCCGAAACAGATTTTTGTGCTTCACCGTAAAAATTCGTGAGAGATCTCTGTATGTCGGATTGAGCTGTAATTTTTTGTGCTTCGGCCCCAGGTTGTTATTTAACTTTCATTAGTTTTGCACTTTTTGATTTGAGCAACATAAGATTTTCTAAAAAATTGATCTTTACCTGATGGTCTGTTTTGACAGATTTTGCCACTCTTGCATTTGCTTCTTTATTCGATTTCCTTTTTTGAATTCTTTTTGGGTTTTCGGAATGAGTTGCTACAGTAGCTTATGTTTTGATGGTTTTCAGTTGAAGTTGGACTCAAAAGGTTTTATCACTCCATATGTACTAATGTTGCTAATGAGAACTGTGTGGAGTTTTGTGTGAAAGAAATTTCCAGGTAGTGGAGATAATGGTGTAATAAGGAAGAGACGGGTTTTATGACTCAAGTAATAAGTGTATGAAGATGAAGATATCGATGATATTCAAGTGCTGACTCCAGAAGAATCTACTATATACCAAATTCAGAGACCTGCAGAGTCCGTTTTCAAATAGGTAACAGTTCTGGTAAGAAAAGTTCCGCGAAAACACTATCCAACTATATTTTTGCAGTTTTTAGTCAATAAGGAAAGCTACGAAGCGAAAAAGGGACGTAAATGGAGCCAGGGTGGCTCACACCACCCTGTGGCGCGGGCCCTCCCCTGGCCGCACCACCAGGTGGTGAGTCCACCCCGGACTCCGCCTCCATCTCGTTTTCTCCCAGTACCTTCTTTTTGATATGAAACTTCGTAATATATAACCCCCCCGGATCCATCGAGGTTCGTATATCGTGTTCTCGTCGTGTTTTTGTTGTGATCTGTTTCTGCCAGGACATACTCTTTGAAAGTTTAGAAGCACAATGGTGTCCGCCAAGGATAAAGGGAAGGTGCCTATGGAGGAAGACCTCCAAGACCCCGGGAAGGAGAAGGAGATCAAGAGTGAAGGTGAAGAGGAGCAAGGCCAACATCCGCACACCAGCACTACTATTGCAAGCATTGGAGTGGTGACGAAACCTACCAGGGTTAGAAGGACTGCACGGATGCAGACTGGGGGGAAAGCTCCTTGTCATAGTTTGGCTCCACGGTCACTTCCTCCACGCACCAAGAATCCTTTCCATACCCTTATCCATGAGCATCAATACCAGAATATGCCCAAGGGGAAATTACCCTCCAATTGGGATTTGCCTCATTCTAGCCATGCAGGAAAAGAAGACTTCAAGGAGGAAGAGTGGGAAAATAATAGCAAGAGCTAGAATTCTCAACCCGACATGATCATGAGCCGCATTGAGCAAAACTCACAGCTGATTCATAATCTCACCTTTGAGATTGAGGACTTGGGGAAACTGATCAAAGAGCTCATCGAGAGGATACCACCACCACCAAAGGAGTAATTCGTCATCAGGTTTGGCACCCCCTTGGTTTGTTCCAAGCTTGGGGGAGTGCCGTGGTATCACATCACTATCTTCTATCTTTTTACCTTTTTAGTAGAGTCGTATCATGAATAGAGAAGTTATTATGTAGGATGGTTTGCATTATGGAAGTGTCCCCTCTTTCGTTAGATATGTATCCCTTGGTGTGAGTTGCCGTTATGGAATATTAATGAGAAGTTTTATCATCCACTCTTTTTCATAGCTTATATTAGTTTTCAATTCGTGGTTATATGATTGATCTTGTTGTTAGTATTGGTATCACTTTGGGATCATTGAGTTAATTTAGTTGGTTTTGGAAAACCTGGCTCGGTCAGTAGCAATACTATTTTTGAGAGTTGAATGAAAAGATAAAAGTACTCTAAAGAAAAATAATTTCAGCATCTTTCTTTCTTGATTTGCTCATAAGTCTAGTATTCTCTAGTTAAGATCTTTTGTGCTTCCAAGGAAGATTGCATGTTTGTCTTTATCACTTGTATGCTTGCTTGTTTCCTTCAACTCTTATACTTGCTACCCAGCCTTGCTAGCCAAAAACCTATACTGAGAGGGAATTCTTCTCGTCCATCCACCTCCTTTAAACCAAAACCTTTGCCATTTGTGTCCGCCATACCTACCTATTAGCATTATTGCTATTCCAAGTAAATTCTTGTTTTATCTACCTCCCAAATTAAACTTGGTATGTGAACATTAGTGATTAAAGCTCTCACGAACTTGATGAAACACTTTAATTTTCTTGTATTTAATAACCTGAACCATTGGGTCCTTCTTTGTTGTGTATATGCTTGCGCTTTATGAGTTGAAGTTAGCAGAACCATGTATCATGGGGAACGCTTTCAACACTGCATTGGTACTTTGTACCTAGTTGATATCATGATCTTTGCTTATGGATCCCGGCGGTGTGAAATAAAAGTGGAACTTGTAAGATCATGGAGTTTATATGTGTGTGAGAGAAATGTCTAGGCCGCTAGCCTAAGCCATGCCTAATCATGGTGGAAACTTGCAGCATAACTATAGTGAGCATTCTATGAAGCATCCTCAATAAAAACCTATGCAAATAGCAAATAAAAAGATCGCTGAGATGCTCACTGTATGCTTGCCTTGTCATTTTGATTATTGGATAGCTCCTGTGTCATGTGCAAGGGGTACCCCGTTGGCGGTTCTCAATGATACACGTGTATTTACAATGAGAAGAGCTTACTTGTGACTGAAGTTGAGTAGCATGAGGTTCGGTACTCATAAGTAAGGGGCATGGGACTTCAATTTATAACTTGTCAAGCATATCCTCTTAGTTGTGTCACTTTAACCTTAATCACCAAAAGATGCTTATGATAGGGGAAATGAGAGCTGAAAGCTAGTAAGTATCATAATTTTTGGGAGCTCTTTATGAGACTTGCAATCCCTACTTCCTTCTGCGAAGGGACTTTCTTTTACTTTTTAGTTGAGTCAGTAAACCTACTCCCTTCTATCTCAGCAAGTATTTCGAGTTGTTGTGTTTCATTCATTCATATGATGATTTATTCAATCATGTTTCTTATGTTCCTTGTTTTGCACATTTCTCTTATCTTGATGTTTACTACTTTGAAAGCTATCATTGAAAACCAGTTATTTGTGAACTCCAGCAAATTATCAACTATTCTTAGACCAAGAGCTAAGTTTGCCATTACCAATTATGATTTACTTCATGTATCTTTATTGTGTTTCCTTTACCCATTACAAGTTGAGTTATATAATAGTGAGTTATCTTCTATTATGATCTATGTATTTGATGAATGTGATGCTTCTTGTCCGTATTCTTTTATCGTCTCTTCACTCCATAAACCTGAGGTCATGTTTATTGAGCTCAATTTTGCTTGGGGACAAGCGAAGTCTAAGCTTGGGGGGAGTTGATACGTCCATTTTGCATCACTATTCTATGTCATAATTCACTATTATTCATTGATATATTTCATATTGAGAGGTGATACTTATGTTATTTCATCTGCTTTTGCATGGTTGATGACTTTTGGAGCATGGACCGCTGCAGTCAGGATTCTGATGGAAAAGGTGCTGTTTGGAGGCAAAATTCGCGAAGATCAGAAAATCCAGGAAAATATACGGAAAATCCTATTTTTCTAGAAGACGAAGGAAGCCAGAAGGAGGAGTGGATATTGGCCATAGGGGGGCCACACCACCCCCTGGCGCGGGCCATCCTAGGCCGCGCCACCAGGTGGTGTGGCCACCCTGGTCCACCCCTGGAACTCCCCTCTGGCGTATATTATCCTCTCGAAACCCTAAGACTCGGGGAGCAACCACAGAAAGATTCCGCCGCCTCTACGGGGCGGAAAACACCGAGAGAGAAAGATCTCTCCGACAGACAGATTTCTGCCAGGGGAATTCCTTCCCAGAGAGGGGAGATCGTCGCCATCAACACCATCATCAAGCTGGACTTCATCGGGATCATCATCATCATCATCACCACCATCATCATCATCAGCACCCTCATCACCATCTCCGTATTGTTGTAACAATTGGGTTGAATCTTGCATACTTCATAGGGGAAACTTTCCCGGTGTTGATTACTCTTTGTAGTTGATGCTATTGAGTGAACCATTGAATTATTGTTTATGTTCAGATTGTTATACATCATTATTCCATCTCTGATCATGATCCATATGATGTCTTGTGAGTAGTTCGTTGTGTTCTTGAGGACATGGGAGAATTCATGTTGTTAGTAGTGGAGTTGTGTTGAGAAAGATTCAATAGTTTGATATTTAGGTTGTGGTGTACTTCTTATAGTGGTGTCATGTGAACGTCGACTACATGACACTTCACCTATATGGGCCTAGGGGAATGCATTATGTATTTGGCTACTAATCGTGGGGGTTGCCGGAGTGACAGAAACCTGAACCCCCGTTAGGAAACCATTGCACAAGGGACGTAAGGGTCTTAGAGTTTAAAGCTGTGGTTAGGTTTCTACCTTAATTACTTTCTTGTACTTATGGATGTTTGCAAGGGGTATAATCACAAGTATGTATTAGTCCTAGGAAGGTCGGTACATTAGCATAGGTTCACCCATGATGGCTCTGTGTAGAAAAATGCTAGAGCGGTGTTGATGCAGAGCTCGTTGGGAACCCCAAGAGGAAGGTATGATGATCACAGCAGCAAGTTTCCCTTAGTACGAAACCAAGGTTTAATCGAACCAGTAGGAGCAAGGAAACACCCCAAAGGTGTTACTAGATGAGCTTTGGCAGGGCGCACTACCGGTGCTAGTAGCAACGTGGAGACCTGCACAACACAACCACAGAACTTTCTGCCCAACTTGCGATGAGGTTGTCAATCTCACCGTGTTTTGCAGAAAACAAAGGATTAAACATTTGCGTGTAATGTAAACAATACGATTGTTCTATGAACAAAGGATTGTTGTTTTCTCCCTAGTAGCAATAGAACATCTAGTACCTTAGAGATTTTTGTCACTTCCCCAGATTACCAGAGGCATGAACCCACTATCGAGCATAAATACTAACTCTTGGAGTTGCTAGCATCTACTTGGCCAAGATAGCTACTAACAACGGAAAGCATGCAAGATCACAAATAACAAAGACATGATAGAATCAATAATCAATCTGAAATAGCATCCCAATATCCATTGGATCCCCGCAAACACATGTATGATTACAAATAGATGATCTTGATCATGAACGGACCTCACAAGATCTAGACATGAAAGCACAAAGGAGGAGAACCAGCCATCCAGCTACTACATGGATCCGTAGTCCAAGGATGAACTACTCACGCATCACACCGGAGGCTTGCATGGTGATGAAGAAGGCCTCCAGGGTGAATTCCCCTCTCTGGCAGGGTGCCGGGAAGAGCTTCAGATCCCTCCCGATCTAGGGATGGAGATGACGGCGGCTACATACACTTTCATGGATTTTTGATCGGGCCCTTAGGGTTTTCGTCCCGAGGGCATCTTATAGTCGGAAGGGGAGGCCGAGAGGGTGCCTGGGCTGGCAAAACCACCCCCTGGCGTGGGCCAAGCCTGGCCGCGCGGCCAGGTGGTGTGGCCGCCCTTTGGCCCCTCTCCATCTCGTATTCTGGCATCTGATGACTTCCGGAAAAATAGGCACTTTGGCCTTTGTCCCGTCCAATTCCGAGAATATTCATTTTCTGACTTTCTTGGAACCAAAAACAGCAGAAAACAGGCAGCTAGCACTATGGCTCTTGTTAATAGGTTAGTCCAAGAAATCATATGAAAAGTACTCCAAAGTGTGGACAAAACACAAGAAAGTGGATAAAACTAAGCATGGAACATAAAAAATTATAGATACATTTGCAATGTATCAACATCCCCAAGCTTAACTCCTGCTCGTCCTCGAGTAGGTAAGTGATAAAAAGAAAGAATAATTTTTGAGGTGACATGCACCATCAAAGACTTGATCAAAGTATTTGTAAAACATTCAAAGCTGGGATCATAGTACTTCAATCATAGCATGAAAAACAAAGTTCTAGCAATAAGACAAAGAAACTATGATGCAACATGAAAAGGCACAAACAAAAGATTCATGAATAATAATGCTTTGCAAGACGTTTGTTTGTTTCACATAAAGAAAACATAGCATAATAGTATTCAGCTTGTCCCTCATAGAATAGCAAGTATAAATGTATAGGACACCTTCAAAGTTCATAAGAGTGACTAGATACAAATAGTTTAAAACAAGAAATATCAATTTATGCATCAATCAACTAGTCTTGGGACAATGCACATAGAACTAAGAATGGCCACTATGCTCTCAAAGTAGGTGCATAAAGGTAGAAGATGGAGACTCAATATAATGGTGGAAGAAAGGCCTTTTTATAAAAGGAAGTAGGTATTCAAGTCTCATAAAGAGCTTCCAAAATTTATGGTACTTATAGCTTTCAGCTCTCATTGCCCCTACCATAAGCATCTTGAAGTGGTTAAGGTTAAAGTGAACAAACTATGGTGTACATGCTTGACGAAGTATAAGTTAGAAATCTCATGTCCCTTGTATACGAGGGCCGCTCCTCATGCTACTCAAGTTTAGTCACCGGTAAGTTCTTGTCATCGTAAGTATATGTGTATCATAGAGAACCGCCAACGGGGAACCCCTTGCCCGATGATACGGAAGAATCGCCATATCAAAATGACAAGGCAAGCAGACAACGAGCATCTCATCAATCTTCTTATTTACCATGAGAATATGGTTCTTTTTTTCTCTCTTTCCTCTTTTCATAATCTCTTTTTTTTCTCTTTTCTCTTTTTTCTCAATATAGGACTCTTTTTTTATAAGAAGAATGCTTCATAGACAGCTCATTATGGTTACGCTGCAGGTTGCCACCATGTCAGCATGGATTAGACCAGCGGCCCAGGCGTTTCTCTAACACATGTACATAACTCCATGGACTTACAAGCTCCCCTTTCATTTCACACCGACGACATCCATATACAAAAGAGCATGATATCAACTAGGTACAAGTACCAAGTGCAATGTTGAAAGCGTTCCCCATGAAAGCATGGTTCTGCTAATTCCCAACAAATAAGTGCAAGCATATACAACATAGATGACACAATGGTTCAAGTTTATAAAGGGCAAGAAAAGTAAAGTGTGCCATCAAGTTCGTGAGAGCTTTAATCACTAGTTTTCTCATAACAAGTTTAATTCGGAAGGTAAAAAAAGAATGAATATACTTAGAATAGCATAAGCTAGTAGGTAGGTATGGTGGACTATTTGGAATAACTTGGTTTAGGGAGTTGGATGCATGAGTGGAACTCATACTTTGTTGTGGAGACTAGCAAAAGACTGGGAGCGACAAACTAAGAGAGCAATAATGGCCATAATCATGCAGAGCAACTAAACATCATTGATCAAAGCATAAAGTGATACTAAAAGTTGAAAACTAAAGTATCATAAGGGCTATGGTGAATTGAGATAGTCATAACATGGTGTGAGCATGTGCCAAGTCAACCCAAATAAAGCATCAAAGGAGAATACCACTATATTATGCTTTAATATGCTAAAACAACACATGATTCATCCAAGGCACATTAAGCAATCTCAATTGTTTATAACAAGTCATGCTACATCAAAGAATACTAAGCATAAAGCCAAAACAATATCAAGCATGGCACGACAAACATAGGCCACAGTAAAAAACGAGCTCTTTTTACCACATAAGTATGAACTTTCCTACTCTTTTCCAAACCAAACCAAACTATTTGCAAACCAATGTATGAAAGAGGGGGTCCAACCAATTTATTCAGAAAAAACTAAGCAAACAAAAGCAAACGAAAAACCAAAACGAAAACGTAAAAGAAGACGCTCCAAGAACAACACAACTGTGCATGCAACAATAAAAATGAAGTGTTTGGAAGAAACCTGGAATTTTTATTGATGAAGAAGGGGATGCCTTGGGCATGCCCAAGCTTTGACGCTTGTACTTCTTGGATATTTCTTGGGGTGACACGCGTGGCATCCCCAAGCTTGACCTTTAGTCCATCCTTCATCTCATTACTCATTCCTTCCATACAACTAAAATTTTTCCTTCATACAAAACTTCACACAATCTTTATTAGCAACATTAGTGCACTCAAGATAAATAAGTCTTAAGGTTCAGTTCTAACACCAAATAAACTTCCATTAGAACACTAACTACTGTAGCACTTCCCTCAAAAAGCTCAATTCCCCAAAAGAACTCAAAAAGGAACCAACAAGAAGCAAATGCAGAAAATGGCAGAAATCTGTCAAAACAGACCAGCAGGTAAAGACGAATTTTTTCAAAGACCTTCTGTTGCTCAAATCCAAAAGTGTTGAACTAACGAAAGTTAGATAACAACCTGGGGCAGAAGCACAAAACTTCACGCCTCAAAAATAAGTTTAGAGATTTTACACGAATTTTTAGGTGAAGCACAGAAATCTATTTCGGGACAGCAACTTTCCTAATCATTACTTCTCTCTTATTAGAGGTTACTCTTGGCACAAAAAGCAAATAAAAAGGATAAGGAGCGGTTATTACTGAAGTAATAACTTCCAAGACTCATCTAAAACTTTTGGGTTATCTCCCAATAAGTACTTTTCTTTAACGCCTTTAAGTTAGAAATAAGAAGCAAAGAAAGAATCAAGTGTTCTCAAATGAAGAAGCATTAAGACCAAATTTTGTTTTCATAGGAGAAGCAAAATAAATCTTCTCTCTCTTCTTAGGGAAGTGTTCTATACCTTTCTTGAGTGGGAGTTGATATTTAATGGTGTCTTCTTTCATATCAATGATGGCACCAACAGTTATATGAAAAGGTCTTCCCAAAGTAATAGGACAAGAAGCATTGTATTCAACATCCAAAACATAGAAATCAACGGGGACATAGGCATTGTTAACCATAATAAGAACATCATTAAGACTCCCCATGAGTTTCTTTCTAGCATTATCATCAAGTGGGACATTCAAATAACAATCATCAAGTGGAGGCAAATCAAGCATATCATAAATCCTTCTAGGCATAATAGAAACACTACTATCAAGATCACATAAAGCTTTGAAATCAAAGTCATTCACTTTCATATTAATGATGGGTTCCCAACCATCTTCTTGTTTTATAGGAATAGAAGCTTTATGTTTCATCTTTTCTTCTTTAATCTTTATGAGAGCATCAGTAATGTGTTTCGTAAAGGCCATGTTCATAGCACTAGCATTAGGACTTTTAGCAAGCTTTTGTAGGAACTTAATAACTTCAGAGATATTGTAACCATCAAGATCAAAATCAAATTTATCATCTAAAGTACTAGAACTATTACTAGCCTCAACACTAGTGGTGGTGATAGTAGAAACACTAATGTTTATAGCAATTTCATCTTCTCTTTCCCACTTAGCATGTAATTCAGCTAATAGTCTAACATTTTCATCAATTCTTACTTGTATGGCATTAGTAGCTGCAAAGGGATTATCATTAGTTTCAGGTTTAGCAGCCATTTTATTCAAAGAAGATTGAGCTTCAGCCAAAGATGCTATATTTCTTTCAGCATTAGAGAGTTTTTCCTCAATAGTTTTATTGAAAGGAGTTTGTTTACTAATAAACTCTTTAAGCATAACTTCAAGTTCAGAGGGAGCACTCCTATTATTGTTGTAAGAATTTCCATAAGCATTACCATTGTTGGGAGGATATGGCTTGTAATTGTTGTTACCAAAATTACTCCTATAGGCATTGTTGCTAAAATTGTTATTTCTTATGAAGTTCACATCAACTTGCTCTTCTTGAGCAACCAAAGAAGCCAAAGGAACATTATTTGGATCAATATGGGTTTTCCCATTAACAAGCATAGACATAATAATATCAATTTTATCACTCAAGGAGGAGGTTTCCTCAACAGAATTTACCTTCTTACCTTGTGGAGCTCTCTCAGTATGCCATTCAGAATAATTAACCATCATATTGTCCAGAAGTTTTGTTGCAGCACCCAAAGTAATGGTCATAAAGGTACCTCCAGCAGCAGAGTCCAATAGGTTCCTTGAAGAATAGTTCAATCCTGCATAAAAAGTTTGGATGATCATCCAAGCAGTCAGTCCATGAGTGGGACAATTCTTTACCAAAGATTTCATTCTTTCCCAAGCTTGAGCAACATGTTCATTATCAAGTTGTTTAAACTTCATTATTTCACTTCTCATAGATATAATCTTAGCAGGAGGATAGTACTTCCCAATGAAAGCATCTTTGCACTTAGTCCAAGAATCAATACTATTCCTAGTTAAGGAATTCAACCATTCTTTAGCTTTTCCTCTTAAAGAGAAAGGAAACAATTTCAGCTTAATAATATCACCATCTATGTCCCTATGCTTTTGCATCTCACAAAGTTCAACAAAGTTATTCAGATGGGAAGCAACATCTTCATTACCAATACCAGAAAATTGTTCTCTCATAACAAGATTGAGTAAAGCAGGTTTTATCTCAAAGAAAGTATCTTCAGGCATAGGTGGAGCAATAGGTGTGCTCATAAAATCATTGTTGTTGGTGCTAGTGAAGTCACACAACTTTGTGTTTTCAAGAGTAGTCATTTTTTTTGGGTTTTCAAATAAGAAAGCAAACTAGTAAAACTATTTTTTTTGTGTTTTTGAATAAAGAAACAAGCAAACAAAGCAAAAAGAAACTAAGCAAAACAAAAATAACAAAGTAAAGAGAATGGTTATGAGGGACTCCCCTTGTGAAGATGTCCTTGACTCCCCGGCAACGGCGCCAGAAAAATGTACTTTTGATGGCGTGTGGTTGACGTGGGAGTTTCTTCTTCTTCGTTCCCCGACAACAGCACCAGAAAAATGCTTGATGGCTCTGTGTATGGGGCCAGAAAAATGCTGGAGCCATGTTGATGTAGAGCTCGTTGGGAACCCCAAGAGGAAGGTATGATGAGCACAGCAGCAAGTTTCCCTCAGTACGAAACCAAGGTTTAATCGAACCAGTAGGAGCAAGGAAACACCACAAAGGTGTTACTAGCTGAGCTTTGGCAGGGCGCACTACCGGTGCTAGTAGCAACGTGGAGACCTGCACAACACAACCACAGAACTTTGTCCCCAACTTGCGATGAGGTTGTCAATCTCACCGTGTTTTGCGGAAAACAAAGGATTAAACGTATCGAATGTAAAGAAGTAAAAGTTTGCAGAAAGTAAACACAAAGCAGTAAACAGTTGTAGATTGTATGTAAAAGAAAAGGACCGGGATCCATAGTTCACTAGAGGTGGCTCTCCTTAAGATAGATAACATGCTGGGTGAACAAATTACAGCGGGGCAATTAACAAACATCGAGAAAGCAATACATGCATATACTAATCATCTTGACTCCTTTGAGACTTGATTGGGCATTACAACATTATACATAGACCGCCATCCAACTACATCTATGACTAATAATCCACCTTCAGGTTATCATCCGAACCCCCTCCAGTATTAAGTTGCAAGCAATAGATTATTGCTTTACGAAGTGCGTGTAAAGTAAACAATACGATTGTTCTATGAACAAAGGATTGTTGTTTTCTCCCAAGTAGCAACAGCACATCTAGTACCTTAGAGATTTCTGTCACTTCCCCAGATTACCAGAGGCATGAACCCACTATCGAGCATAAATACTAACTCTTGGAGTTGCTAGCATCTACTTGGCCAAGATAGCTACTAACAACGAAAAGCATGCAAGATCACAAATAACAAAGACATGATAGAATCAATAATGAATCTGAAATAGCATCTCAATATCCATCGGATCCCCGCAAACACAACATGTATGATTACAAATAGATGATCTTGATCATGAACGTAGCTCACAAGATCTAGACATGAAAGCACAAAGGAGGAGAACCAGCCATCTAGCTACTACATGTGATGGGGATATGCCAAAGGGGGTATGCTCAGCAGTAGGTTTCGAGTGGGCCGGAAGGCCCGCGAGTGCACCTGAAGGATAGCAACTGGACTCTGAGGAAAGAAGAGGCCCATCGACTAGCGACTGGAAGCCCAGGAGCGTAGTAGAAGCCCAGTCGGATTAGGTCAAAGGCTCCCGGATCCTTATCTTGTTCGGGGACAACTTGTAAACCCTGGGAGGTGCTTCATATATAAACCTCCCTAGGGTACAGTAGAGACTTACGTTCCATCATACACCCCCTCAAGCGACTCGCCGCCCAGCCGCCGAGCTCGCCGCCCCTGTAACCCACTCTCTCATAATCTAACCTAGCAGGAGTAGGTCTTTACCCTTCGGGGGGCCGAACCTGGGTAAACCCTTGTGCATCTGCCCCATCTTGCACCGCAGATGGCCGCCAACTCTTCCTCATGAAACTCTCAATCGCTGCCTTTGGCAGCGACTGCCGTGGCCATTTCCATGACAGTGGCGCCCACCGTGGGGCATAGTGGGACTGGCCTGAGTTCTGCGGCGAGACCCTACTCGCTGATCGAGCGGCCGCTCGCCACCGGCCGCATGATCGCCTTCGGCGGGATCTTGCAGATCCTGCCCAACAGCTATATCCCGGCGTCGCGCCCGGTCACACACGCCGCGGTGATGCCGATCAGCTCCATCAACCTCTTCGTCGGCTTTATGGGCACGGTCGACCCAGTCGTGACCATGATTGTCAGTGGATCGCCTCCACACCGCGATCTACTTTTGGAGGAGCAGGTCTGCTCCATCAAGGGCCTTGTCACTGAGTACGACTCGGCTGCTAGCGACGTGGTCGAGACCAACGTCGCCACCAACGATGACGCCGACTCCACGAACCCCGCATCGGCCAACGGATCCATCACCATCGCGTCACGGGAGGACTCCATCACGCGAGTCTCCAACCCCGAAGATTTCAAGGATCCCTCCATACTGGGGATCTTCGACTCCGACTCTGGCTCAGAATCCCCCGAGGATCTTCGCGCTAGATCCAATCGCTTCAACATGATTTACATGGCGGGTAGCGCGGCCGCCCCGCCAGATCCATTCTCCATGCCGATTCTGCCGACCGCGAGGGCCACGGAGGTGGAACAAGCCCGTCTGCAGCTCCAGGAGGTGCAACGCAACAAACTCGCCGAGCGCAAGAAATACCGCCACGAACAAGAGACGGCGAAGGAGCTGTCACTCTATCACCAGCGCCGCATCAGGACCCGCCTGAACCCCGATGTTCAGGGCCGCGTCCTGAACTTCAACGACGAGGGCGACCCCACACGCGCCGCCGAGCGTGAACACGGCGAGAACGCACCGCCAGGAGGAGGCAACCCCGCAAGACCACCACCTGGAGCACCGGCGAATGGGGCCCCTCCACCACCCATAGGCCGTGCGCCCCCACCTGACCAACCACGGATCATCATCTGCCTCAAGCCCGGGATGCCAACGGGCTACCACTGTACTCCACCCCGATGGACAACGTCGTCGCGGCCGACGCCGCGATCGCCAACCTTGATGTCCAAGGCGACGACACGCTATAGATCCAGTATGCCAAGGCCCTACTCGTCAGGGCCGTCAAGCAACAAGCGGCGGGAGTAGATCCGCAAGGGCGGATGTATTCCCTCTCGTCAGCAAGCAGGGCGGCATCAAGCCGGCGCCAAGTCACTAGTCGCAATACCAAAAACTGGTGTACGCGGTATTCCGAGCACAGCGGCGACTCCCGCACTACTTCCAGGAGCACCCAATAACGGTGGTATCCTCCGTGCCCCTGCATGACATCATACGCAATCGAGATGCGACTGGGCGAGTCGCCAAGTGGGTTGTCGAGATCGGCGTCCACAACATCAAATACGAGCCCCGAAAAGAGATCAAGTCGCAGGCCCTGGCCGATTTCCTCGCCAACTGGGAAGAGGCACAGCAGCCAGAGAAGCTCCCATACCTCCACTACTTGTCGCTCCACTTCGACGGCTCCAATATCTGCTCGGAATACCGCCAATCTCTCTCTTCGCCTCCAGGACATCCACGCCGGCGACTGCGGCCATCACGCCGGCGCCAAGTCGCTAGTCGCCAAGGCCATGCGGCACGGTTTTTACTGGCTAACCGCACACGCCGACGCCACGGACGTTGTCCAAAGATGCGTCGGATGCCAGAAGTACGCCAACCAGACGCACCTTCCTGGTTCAGCGCTCAAAACAATCCCCATCACGTGGCCATTCGCCGTATGGGGGATGGACATGGTCGGCCCGTTCAAGAAGGCCCCAACGGGTTTCACTCACCTCCTGGTCGCAGTCGACAAGTTCACCAAATGGGTGGAGGCCAAGCCGATCAAGAAGTGCGACGGCAAGACGGCTACCAAGTTCCTCCGCGAACTCATCTACCGATACGGCTACCCAAACAACATCATCACAGACAACAGCACCAACTTCGCCAAGGGGGCCATGGCGGAATTCTATGAGGAGCACGACATACGACTCGACCTCGCATCAGTCGCCCACCTAGAGTCAAACAGCCAAGCAGAGCGCGCCAACCAGAGCGTCCTCCACGGTCTCAAGCCGCGACTACAGGTGCCCCTCGAGCGCACCCTAGGATGCTGGGTCGACGAGCTCCCCTCCATGATATGGGGGATCCGCACCTCCATCAACCGATCAACAGGGTTCATGCCTTTCTTCATGGTGTACGGCGCCGAGGCCGTAATGCCAACAGACCAGGAGCACGACTCCCCTCGAGTCGCCAACTACGTCGAGGCGGCCAACGAAACCGCCCGCCTAGACAGCGTTGATCAACTCGACGAAGCACGCGACCTGGCTCGCTCCCGCACCGCCATATACCAGCTGCCTAGGGCTCACCAAGCGACTGGCTCTCCAAGCCAGGGAGGAGACGCGTTACAAACAACGCATTCATAACCTACAACAGGATCACGACCAATACGGTCTAGCACAATGCTCGGGGACTCGTTCACAAACGAACCTCACCCTTACTCGGGAACTCGCCGCTCAGGAGACGCGAGGGGCAAAAACAAACGCGAAAACAAGGCAAAATCATAGAAAATACATAGTCGAGTTATACCCCATTAAAGGGCGGACGCGCTCGGGGACTCGCTCAAATTGTTAAACAAAACACTGCCTTAATAAAACACAAGTGGACCAAGTCCCTGCGACATGGGTTACAAAAATCATACAAACGTTCGCCACCTGGCATCTATTACAACTTTTTTACATTTGCTCATTCCACAGGCCCTGACGAGGAAGAAGCACCACCACCCTTGACGCGCACAAAGGGCTGCCACGGGTTTGTCGGGTACATGGTCAGCGACTTCGCCAATGATGACCGGAAGGGCTGCTCCGACTTCATATCGCGGTGCTCCGGCTTGGGGTCGCTAGGCGCCAACACCGTCTCCTGGTACGGCAGCAGATCCCCCATCGCCAAGACATGATCAGCATAAGGAGCGGCCTTCGCGGTCAGCTTCAGCACCTCCGACATCTCCACCGTGCCGGTCGCCGAGGGATATCCACTCGTGACGTCGTCAAGATCGAAGTCGTCGGGGAAATGCGCGAGACCCAAGCTCAACGCCGTGGCGGCCCCACGTCTTAACGCCGAGTGCGTCATCCAATCAACAACCGTGGGCACCTCCTCAAGATAGCGCCACACCTCCATGAGCCCCCCAGGGATGACTTCGGTGGGAGATATGCCCTGAAGGGCCGCCTAGACACACAACGCCGAGGCTGTGGCTGCATTTACCACGGCAGTTACGCACTGCGAGGTAGTATAAGTCTACACCACCGGGTCGCTTTGGCCTACCACAACTGCAAAGTCAGATGTCAATGAAACAATGAAACCCCCAAAGCGGGGACCCAACAAAAGGCTAAAGCAATGACAGAAACTCACCAAGCAGCTTGCGGCAATTATCATTGACGTGCTTCTCCAAGGCGGCCTGGTCGTTATGCAGTCCCACGATGATGGAGTCCGCGGCCTTGCGTTCCTCTTCAGCGGCAGCTACGGCAGCCTTCGCCTATTCTTCCAAAGAAATTGAGGCCGCTTTAGCATCCTCCAACTCCTTGACCAAGGAGGCCACTCGCTCATTCGCCGCGTCCAGTTCCGCGAGTGGGACATACCCCTCACGGGCTTTGGAGACCTCAGCCGGGAAACCGTCTGCAAGTGGAGATGTCAAAGTATTGTATAAAACCAGCTCACAACAAGCAAAGAAGAACAACGCCAAACACTCACCGATCCTCTCCTGAAGCTGCCGATTCACCTCATGTGCCTCGCGCAAGTCACGCTCCAGGCGCTCTCGTGCAGCCTGCCGATCAGTCGACTCCCGCTGCAACCCCTGCAAAACAACAAGACCAGCTAAGCGTCAGGAGGAAAATTATCACCAGTTCCAAGTCGCTGAAATTCAGCGACCAGGAATTCGGGGACTGGAGAAGGAAGAAAAAACCAAGACTAGTTCCCAGTCGCTGAAATTCAGCGACTAGGAACTCGGGGACTGGAGAAGGAAGAAAAACCAAGACCAGTTCCCAGTCGCTGAAATTCAGCGACTAGGAACTCGGGGTCTGGAGGATATAGGAAGATAAAGACAATTCCCAGCCGCTGAAATTCAGCGACTAGGAATTCGGAGACTGGACATTCCTGAATGGTAGCGCCGAGCATCTTGTGAAGTTCAGCAGCGTCAGTCGACGGGACTGTGAAGGAGGTGCGCCCGCGGCGGGCCTCAATCTCCGTGTCCACGATTTCCAGGAACTACGGAGATTGCGCATCCGCACCGCCTGGAAACCCCCTCGCCATAAAGCGAGGGAACGTCACCGACGCCCTGGCAGGGGCGCTGGCCGCCGGGGCTGGCACCTCCGGCGCTGATGCAGCTGCTGCTGGCTCTAATCGCGTTGCTGTCCCCTCTTCGACGAGCGGCATAGCAACTGGCTCCACGGTGCTTCCCCGGCCGCGGCATCGTCGGCGCCGCCCTTCTGTTTCTTCGCGACTTCAGCAGACGCGACATCATCGGACGCCTTCCTCTTCTTGGGGAGATCACCTTCTCCCGCGACAGTGGCCGGGGGAATCTTGGCCACCGAAGGGCGACCAATCTTCTTAGCCCCCGACCTGCACGAGTCCTTCTAATCAGCACAACCGTGACACGAAAGGTGCAAAGCAAATTGGGAAAAGGAAGTGTAACTTACTTGGCGACTGGAAGAACGCGAAGACCGGTACTGATATGGGCAGGCTTGTCCAACTCGGGACCAAGCTTGCGACTGAGCCCCCGCTCGAATACGTCTGAAGCCCATGAAACCGAAGGCTTCCTTGATGATGAAGCCTTGGTCGCCGGGATCTCCGGCTCCGACGCTGCTGCCTTCGACGGCAATGGCGACTTGGGCGGCACCACGTCGGTGGCTTCTTGGCTTGGGACCCCCGAGCTCGACGGCGCGATTGAAGCCAGGGACGCCTCTACCACCACCTCCGTGTCCTCGCCCTCCAACCCCTTCGTTGGGATTGCGGCCCTCGGGACCTTGTGCGAGACTTCAGGAGACCCTTCGCCGTCGGAGTCGTCGTCCGACCCGAACACCACTGAAGACCTGACTAGCGACGCGGGCCTTTTCGCCGGTGACTTGGGCCGGCGTGGGGGCTTCGAAGGCGTGGCGGTGCGCCGGGATGTCTGCTCCTGGGCAACCTCGTCGCCTTCTTCGAACTCGTCCAAGCTGCGGCTCGCTTCGACCTCTCGCTGCTTCTGCATTCGGGTTTTGCGGGCCACATGGTGGCTATCGGAAGGATTCCCCTCGGAATCTTCTTCCAGCTCCTGGGGGACTTCTTCATCGAGCGGAGGGAGCCAACCCTCCAGTACCTGAAAAAGCTGAGAACCATTGCGAGTCAGAAACACGACAAGCGAAAAGAACGAAATTGGAACACGAACGGAGCGATTGGAAAGAAGACTTACTGTAGGGGCTTCATTCTTCACGGGAGTATACGGGGCGACTCCGACCGCCGCACCCGTGAACTCCGTGTCGGTGATCTTCTTCAGGGCGGCCTTGTAATCTTCGGCCTCCCACGACTCGTTGCTGGTGCGAGATGGATCAAGCTTCCCGCTGTACTCGTACATCCAGTGTGGACGAGCCGCCAACGGAACCAGGCGCCGCCCGAGCCAGCAATTGTAGAGGTTGATCGGAATCAACCCCTGGTCCTTCAGCCTCTGGATCTGGTCCATCATCTCCGCGACGGCCATCCGCTGATCTTCCGGGAGCTTCTTTGGTGCCAGTCGACGGGGCTCGCTCCTCTCGGCAACGAATTCCGGGAGGGAGACCTCGCCGGAGGGAGTGGCTTCCTTGACGTAAAACCAGCTTTTCTTCCACTCGCTAGCGGCCTTCTTCGGCAGGAGAAGCTTGACGAAGTTGGCCTTTGGCTTCAACTGGAAGGTGACCCCGCTTGTGGCCAGCATCAAACCGCTGGACACCTCGCGCCCGATGCGGCCGTGGAAGAGCTCCAGCCACAGTGGGAAGTACGGCCTGCAGCTCGCAGAAGGCGACGAAGATCGCCAGCTGCTCGATGCTATGTGGACCAAGATCTGAGGGCTTGATCGCGTAGTACGCACAGAAGCGGCGGAAGAAGAGCGAAGTGGGGAACCCTAAGCCCCTCTCGATATGGCTGGTGAAGCAGATAAACTCGCCGGGCCGCAGTTTTGGCTCGGCCTCGGAAGAGGGGGGAACTCGGCAATTCCCCTTGCGAAGCACCCCGGCGTCCTCGAAGGATTTCAGTTGGGCCGTGGTGCACTTGGATTTTCCCCACGAGCCTTTGGGAGGCGCCATTGAGTGGAAAGCGGAATCGCGCGATGTGAGGAGAATAGGTCGGGGGTGAGCAGAGAGGAAGAGAAAATGAGGAAGGATGAAGAATGTGAAGCAGGGTCGCGAAGTTGATCCATCACTCCCCTTATATGGGAAAGGTCACCCGCCAAAATCAGGATAGCCGTTACCCACGGTAATTGCGCCATAGTTACCGTTGGAAATTCCAACGGATAGTTTGACTAAGGATTACGGTCCCACTCCGGTGGTCCACTCGCCGTTCGCCAATCTCTCTCTTCGCCGAAATCACGACTGAGCAGCAATGATGTTCATTAAAGTGACGAGTGGAGTTGGGGAGAAATTCTCCTTGGCATTAATAGAGGCCATCGCCGATTCGACTGGGCACCCAAATTGGGCTCGCCTACTTCAAGCACCAAAAGGACGCCTGCACCTATATCAACAATGGCATCGGGGACTACTGATGGGGATATGCCAAAGGGGGTATGCTCAGCAGTAGGTTTCGAGTGGGCCGGAAGTCCCACGAGTGCGCCTGAAGGATAGCAACTGGACTCTGAGGAAAGAAGAGGCCCATCGACTGGCGACTAGAAGCCCAAGAGCATAGTAGAAGCCTAGTCGGATTAGGTCAAAGGCTCCCGGATCCTTATCTTGTTCGGTAACAACTTGTAAACCCTGGGAGGTGCTTCATATATAAACATCCCTAGGGTACAGTACAGACTTACGTTCCATCATACACCCCCTCAAGCGACTCGCCGCCCAGCCGCCGTTCCATCATAATCTAACCTAGCAGGAGTAGGTCTTTACCCTTCGGGGGGTCGAACCTGGGTAAACCCTTATGCATTTTCCCACATCTCGCACCGCAGATGGCCGCCAACTCTTCCTCACGAAACTCTCAATCGCTGCCTTTGGCAGCGACTGCCGTGGCCATTTCCACGACAACATGGATCTGTAGTCCAAGGATGAACTACTCACACATCACACCGGAGGCTTGCATGGTGATTAAGAAGGCCTCCAGGGTGAATTCCCCTCTCCGGCAGGGTGCCGGGAAGAGCTTCAGATCCCTCTCGATCTAGGGATGGAGATGACGGCGGCTACAAAATCTTTTGTGGATTTTTGATCGGACCCTTAGGGTTTTCGTCCCGAGGACATCTTATAGTCGGAGGGGAGGCCGAGGGGGTGCCTGGGCTGGCCACACCACCCCCTGGTGCGGGCCAAGCCTGGCCGCGCGGCCAGGTGGTGTGGCCGCCCTCTGGCCCCTCTCCGTCTCGTATTCTGGCATCTGACGACTTCCGGAAAAATAGGCACTTTGGCTTTTGTCCCATCCAATTCTGAGAATATTCATTTTCTAACTTTCCTGGAACCAAAAACAGCAGAAAACAGGCAGCTGGCACTGTGGCTCTTGTTAATAGGTCAGTCCAAGAAATCATATGAAAAGTACTCCAAAGTGTGGACAAAAAACAAGAAAGTGGACAAAACCAAGCATGGAACATCAAAAATTATAGATACATTTGCAATGTATCAACCCACACAACACTTAGCAAGCTAAAGAAGATTAATCAACTATATGAAGCGAAAGCACTTGATAGTCTTCCCATGTGTCCTCGAGAACGTTTGGTCATCTTAAGTAATACAACCGGCTTGTCCTTTGCTGCATAAAGGATTGGGCCACTTGCTGCATTTAATCCTATTGTCTTTTATTTACTCGTACTTTATTTACTTGCATTATCAAAAACCCCTAAAAATCCGTTTGCTAAGTATTTGCAGAGAATTCCTGATCCATACCACTAGCCAGCACCTTCTGCTCCTTGTTGGGTTTGACACTCTTACTTATCAAAAATACTGCGATACACCCCCTATACTTGTGGGTCATCAGTAGTAGAAGCCGGCTTTGTTTCCGAGTTTAAACTGGTTTAGCAATTGAGCTCCGTTGCTCGGCAAAGTTTCTGTGCAGAAGGTTTAGCCGGCTCACGAAAGGGACGAGGCGGAAAGCTAGATAAACGATAAGTATAGAAGAAAAAGTATAAGTGCTTATGCAAACATTTCAGGCACACAAAATTTAAAGCCAAAAAGTGCTGAATAGATAAAAACTTAGCACTAGCAAAAGTATCATGCTACATATTTACATATCCATAATGTTTTTCAGAATAACACATTTTTTTCTGATGATCTATGATGCAGGAGAAGAGGTAGGCGCTGCCGGCTCGCTGGATGCATCGGCCTCGGTGTGATAATGTTCCGAGATGTTCAGATCCGATACGGTTTGTTCATCGTCGGAAACTTCAGCTTCTTCTTCCGGAGGGGGAGGCGGTGTGTCCACGCGAGTGAAGAAGGGAGTGTCGTAGCTGGTTAAGTCAGCTACATAGCACCCATATCCAGTGCAGGAGTCCATGATGGCCTTGATGTCTTGCTCCTATCCGTCTTCGTCCACCTTGTAGTACCCTCTGGTCACTTGCCAGATTTCCATGATTCCATGGTGGCTCATGACCATGGTGAGAGCGTTCTGCGTTGTTGATCGCGCGTAGGACATATTCCAGTCCCGGACGAGCTGCAGCATCTCCTTCGCCTTGTCCCGCACCTGAAAGTCGGACATGTTATGCATGTCCGGAACCTTGAGAGCTTCGCCAATGTCCTCGATGGATTGGCGGAAGTCATGAAGCAACTCAGCGACTTGGGTAAGCCGGTGGGTGTGGGGCTCAGCAGAAGTGGAGTCTGTCAAGTTCAGAGGACCTATACATATAACACAAAAACGGTTAAGTAAATCCGACATCGAAAGAGTCGAAGAATGTAGACAAGTCAGAAAGATGGAAACATACCGAAGATGACGTCATCAACTTTGGTCTTCTCTTCCCGAAGACTCCAGAGTTTAGCCCGGAGTGCCTTAGAAAGGTCCCTCTCTCTGCAAAGCTCGTCGTTGAGATCCGAGATTTTCTTCTCATGGAGTGCAATCTTGTGATCGCGCTCCACGGTGGCCATGGAGGAGGATTCGAGAACTTGAGCTATGCTCTTCTCATGATCCGCCTTAAGCTGGTCTAGCTCTTAGCGGAGATCCTTGTTTTCCATCACCAAGGTCTTCAGGTTCTCGGCCTCTTCGATCATAGCACATGACTGTTTTACCAGTGTTGTAAGACAAAAGAACAACAGTTCAGTAAAAAATATTCGACTATGAAAACACAGGACAAGGTTTGAGTCTCAGAATGTTTACCTTCGGCCTCATTCTTGAAAACCTTTAGCTCAGCATTTTCAAGTCAGAGAGCTCTGATCTCTCTCCGCTTGTTGCAGATATTCTTCAACAAATCCTGGTTATATGAATTAACTTTCTATAAGTCAGAATACCCAGAGTCAGAAGTCTACTAAAGACTCGGGCTAATATTGTTACTAATATCAGCACGAGCCTTGGGGGCTACACTAGTTCATTCTTTGGCATCCTAAGGAAGCATAAACCCGGACTGTATATCCAACTTCATGCTTGGGGGCTAGAGGATATGACATAAAGTACAATAAAGAAAAATGTGAGTTGGAATTCCGACTTACATGTGTTTATGTGTGAGCTTGCTCAGGCACATGTTCACCTTGGTGGTAACCTTCCCGGTGAGGGTGAGTGGAATAATTGGAGGTGGTGGAAGCACACCAGCTCTTAGTCCCTCGTCGGGAAGGCGAACTTGTTCAAGAAGGTCGGAGTACTTCATGTCCTCCGCTTCTTGTGCTTCTTCTTCGGTAGAGAGATTTTGGCTCTCCAGGCATTGCCGGGCCAGAAGCTGGATTTCTTCCACGGATTTTTGAGACAAACCAAATTTGGCAAGTCCCGGATTGTTCAGGAGGTTTTTAGAGAAAGCCTCTACCGAGGGATCATTACCCGAAGAGGGTTCACCCTTATCTAAACCTGAACCACCCATGGTGGCGTCAGTATGCGACTCAAGGGTCGCTGGCCCCGTTGAAGGAGCCGGATCTTCTGCGACAACCACTACTAGAAAAAAGCTAATTCGTGGCGCACCTATTTTCCCCAACTTCTACGCTACGGCTAAAAAGTGCCTGTAGCGCACTGCCGGGTGCGCTACAGGAATCTCGACATAGTAGTGGCGCACAACACAGTGCGCTACCACTGTTTTCCCTGTGGCGCATGACAAGTGCGTTGCTACTATGTAGTTAGTAGTAGCGCACTATGTCATGCGCCACTACGGTTATTCCTGTGGCGCATGACATAGTGCGCTACTAGTAGCTGACTAGGTGCGCCACCAACGTGGTGCGCCACTAACAACGTACATGTGCGCCACGGCTTAGCTTTTCAAAAAAGAAAAAAAAATACTCAATACAGATGATATTCAATACAGATTATATACAATACAGCTGATATACACAGATATACAGTACATAAATAAATACACAGATATACAATATAGAAATAAATACACAGACAAGATAGAAACAAATACATATAGATAAGTCACATACATAAATACACAGTATAAGTTATATTATTTCGATCAAGTTACAAAGTAGCTAGTGATAACATGAATACATGTCTCAACCAAGTTAGAGCTCGCGGAAGCTCACCTAGACATCTAAAGTAGGAACATGTATGAAAGACAACCAAGGACAATAACCATCACCACGACGGAGGTATAGGTCTTCATCCGGTTCCTCGTCCTAACTCCCGCTAGATAGCACGCGTATCTAGCTTCCGCCTCCGCCATAGTATTGTACCCTTTGTAGCTATTGCCGCTAAAACGGTGCACCTGTCTCCGGCAGTCTTTCCAATCATTATAGACTGCAGGAACCCGCCCCTTGTACACGACGTACCACGTCATCTAAATGTTGGCAATAATAATTAAATGATGGTGAAAGAACAAGTAAAAGTCGCATATAAAGATATACTTATCAAATAAGGTAACAAAGTAAGCAAAAAATACCAAGTAGTAGCATGTACATGTCGACACACACAAGTACACGTGGGGATAAAGAACTACAACTAGACCAACACATCAAGACTTCTGGCTCGGCTCAGGGAACGGGAGGATGCCTTGTTTCGTCATGAACGCCCTATAGTCACCCTGCATCTTTAGGCGATCTACTATGTCAGGGGGATTGCCTCCGTAGAAGACCTCCCCTGAAGTCATGACATCACGGATGATGATTGCCCCAAACTGTTGCTGGATGCGATACATCTCTTGTCTAATATCTGGATCATTGATCCTGGCCTTGACTTCGGCCCACCGTTTGAGATGATCTGGCAGCGTAGAATTATGTTGCTCTAGTAGGAATGCCCTCATGTGATGGAGTGCATAGTAGGCTTCCTTCTGACTGCCTCCCGGCTGCTTCATGCAGGGGAATTCCGTCACATGGGTGAAGACGTGCCTGCCAAACTTGAGCTTCTTACGCACGAAGGTGGCGCCTTCCGTTGAGGCATAGCCGGTGAGAGAATCATCAAGAACTTCCTTGATCTTGTCATAGTTTTTCTGCTTCTCTTGACTCCCCGAGTCGAAATACGTGGATTGCGAATGTTTCGGCGACAAGCAGATGAGTGTGCAGTGTTGATCTCTGCGCAAAACAATTCAAACAGAATGTGTTGGAAAAAGAATGATGAAAATCTAATAAAGCATGTTATGGCGGCGAGTGAATAATGACTTACTCGGGAAAGAAAGGCACGAGAATGTATTCCTTTGTCTTGTTCGCCACCAAGATGCCTTGGAGGTACGAGGCCACGAATCGCCGTTCAATGGCGCTTCCCAAGCAGCCATCACGCATGTAGTAGGGGTCCACTATAGCGATGCCCGGGGTGTTCTCTCTACTGATCTGAATGGCCAGGCTGAGAGAAAATAGGCGTACCATGGTATAGTGCAGCGAATACAGGTGGAACATATTGAAGATGTCGTCAAACCGCAGAAAGAACAGATCCGCGGGGACATTATCAACGAAGGCCAAGCCTCGTGGCACCTTAACCACGAATACCGGGTGCGAGGGATCTTTCTCCGCAAGAAGGCGTCTCTCTATCGTCAGCACACCGTCATGCACACTCCTCATTTCTGAAGTGGCGAGCCTGAGAAATTTCTTAGTTAGCATGGGCTCACCAGCCACATGCACCCTCCACATAATACCCTTTGGTCTTGGTCGCCCGTCCTGAAACCTGATCGGATTCGTAGTTGACGCCACCGGCTGGCACGAGCTGCGAGATTTTCTTTTCTTGGTCTTCTTGCCTTTTGCGAAGTGGGTAGGCACCGCAATCTGAGCATCGATCGCCCTATGTAGTGTGTTAGGGCTTAGAACAGAGGGCCAGTTGGATGTATCTGCTGGCTCAGTGAAGGTGCAAGCTAGAGGCATCTCCTGAGAACCAAAGAGACGTTTGTTGGAAGTGGCTTTCTCTGCGGGGCCACCAGCTGGGTCTTCGTTTAGGTCGCCGGGGAAAAGATTAGTGTTGATGAAATCATCGAAGTAATCTTCGTCATCCTCATTCGGGTCCTGCGCCATGGTCATGTCAATATGACCAGCCGAACAATCGCGTGGAGGTGACGGTGTGGGGGTCTTGCCATGGCTTGGCGCTGGCACAGCAGACAATGTTATTGTCTGTGGGGTGATGGCCCCGGCCGTCCCCAAACGAATCATGCTCTTTGGCCATAGCAGGAATAAGCCGAAGCAACTTCTAAGGACAGCCGGCTCTTCTTCATCCGCTCCTGGGGGTTGAATGGGAGGTTCCAGGTCATCGCAGCCCCTTAGCACCCAGATAATTTTAACCCTATGCACGCTATCTGGCATCGGCTTTGAGTGGAACGTGCGGTGCAAGGGTTCAATGATGGTACCCTTGGCAACATCCCTCAACTCGTTGTTCACGAAGCTTAAGAGAGTGCATGGAACATCCATCTGCGAACAACATGTATGGCATTAAAAAGATGCCATAAGAGTAATAATTGGCAAGGCGGTAAACTATTTGGTTTACCGTGATGGCGTCGAGCTCGGCTAATGTCGAGGCACCGCATACGACGACGGGCGTGCAAGAGACGGAGGGGCTGCTTGATGGCACGGTGCCGGCCGCCGATGTATTCTCCCTATCGGTTGCATTAAGCTCCGGCGCCGCAGTGATGGCAGGGGGAGTCAGGAATGCTTCTGGCGCCGCCGTGCTAGCGGGCGGAGTCACCAATGCTTCCGGCACCGCCGTGCTAGCGGGCGTAGTCACGAACACATAATTCACCGGGATCGTCGGCGCCGCATTGTTTGAGTGGCTTCTGACCATGCTTGGAATCAGGCACGTCCCTTGTCGACCACCCGCACTCCAGTTCGCTATTGACTCCACCAAGGTAGGCAGGATGGAGGTGAGGGTGATTGCCAGGTTGTCTTGGACGATCTGCGGGATCCGCGCCACTTGTTCCTTAAGTTCCTGAACCTCACGGTTTTCCTCGTTGCTCCTTCCCTCCACACGCGTCCTCGGGGGTGGACCAAAATGATCCACCCAATTTTTAGCCCCGAAGCCGGCCAGACGGCCAGCCGACGATGGCTTCTTTGTAACCGGCATGATTTTCTTGGCCCGGTTCATCGCCCTGTTAAAAGGGTTATCCCACCGGGTGGCCTCCATCGACCCGTGGGATGAGTAACCATGGGATCCCTGACTAGCAATTTCCTCGTCCTGCAGAAGAAGTAACATGAACCGTTTAGAAATTCGACTTGATCGATTATAATGTAATCGACTTGATCCGCGGTAATTAAATTACTTACCGCAAGAACCTAGAAGTCCTTCACCTTAGTTTCCGCGGTGAGTTCTTTGGTTTTGGGGTCCACATGGTAACGAGCCCTGATGAAGTTTCGAAGCTGCTTGTTTTCAAATTTCGAAAAGGGGTTAGGTATCCCCTTAGCTCTATACTCGTCATCCTCCTTATCCCATTTGGGCTCCGCAGCTCTGTAACCACCAGATCCAAGATGGTGGTGACCTATATTCATCTCCTGCAATTCCTTTCCCCACTTACTCGAGGCCTTGGCTGCTTCGAAGGTGCACTTGGCCTTGAACTCCTGGAATTGATCTTCGGTGATCTGCGGGTCAATCTTCTGGATCTCCTCGAGACTTTTCTCTTCTTTAAATATCTTCTTCTTTATCCGGATTCTCCAGCTGGCCAGGGCGGTGCTCATCCTCGTGAGGGCGGATTTATTTACTTCATTCCCATGATAATCTATGTTCCGATACTGAAGGGGGAACTTGTATCTTGTGTGCAGCTTCTCGAAGAGGAGTGTGCGCAAATGGCCATTATCTTTATGCCGGAGATTCTCGGTGTTGATCGAGATGGTGGTCCGGGTGATAGCCGCCACTTGCCCACCGTACCCTTTGACCACATGGTCGGGCGCCAAAGGAACCCCTTTTGGGCTCACTTCGGTAATTTCCTCTCTGACGGTGCCGAACGTGTTCAGGCGCCTTTCCTTCTTCTTATTAGGCGGATTACTACCACTTGTTGTGCCCTCGCCGCCATCAGTGGTTTCATCATCTGACGTTCCTTCGGTCGCTTCTTCTTCCTCCGCGTCTTCCATCTCATCGGCATCGCTCTCGGAAGGGTTGTATTCTTCATCACCCTCTGTCATTCTTTCTAGCTGCTCGACCTCCTCCCAGAATGACAAGGGTCTGTTTTGAGGTCTCACTTCTCCTTCAACATTGATACGCTGAGAAGATCCAGCCTCGTCGTTGTCACACATGTTTGCACTAATAAAAGGCAAATAATGGTTAGTAAGTGTGCGGAAAAATCCGGCATGACCATTGCTCATTTTTGTTAAACTAGGAGTGCCCGATTTCTGCCGAAACGGAAGTTAATCAACATTTCGGCGAAAATCGGGACTCATTTCATACAAGCACCTGCATACGAACAAGAATCTTAGGAGTACTTTATTCAGGAACCTAACCATGAACAAAAAGATATTGACATATTATCTTTTCTTTCAACAAGAATCACTGTAAATATGCACATTTAGAATAGACACAAATTCAAATAGAATTTCAAAGTATGTATGAAGTGATAGTTTAATAAAATCGATAAAAAAACTGGTTCATATAATAAACTCACATGTGCTCTAAGAAATGGTCATGAGCAAACAGACCTAGAAAGTAAGCAATGAGATTGCTAATTACCTTCGATACAGTTCATCACTCAAATTAATCAACCATTGCTAACACGACAACATCAAAACTAAGTCATAGACTTGTAGCCCCTAAAACAGATTAGGATTTTGTCCAAACACATGTGTTACATCCCAACATTTTATACATACTAGGTGGCAAATTATACAGTGGCATAGCAAAAAATCATACTAGGTGGTACATCCCAACCATAATCATACAGTGGCATAGCAAAAAATCAGTAACTCCGCTTGCACAAATTATCCTGAAGCTATTTTTCAAGATTATATAATACTGATTATATGATCATACAAACAGAACTTTAGTTAATACTGCGTTATGTAATACTGCATTATATAATTCTGCATGATGATATATAATACTGCATTATATGATCATACAAACAGAACTGCATTATATAATACTGCATTATATAATACTGAATGACTGAACCCTAAAAACTATCACTAATTGGGGTTGAAATTAGGGTCACTGAATGACTGAACCCTAAACACTATCACTGCATTATGTGTTCTAGGTCATGTGCTCGAAGGAGGAAACCCTAATTATGGTTGAAATTTTTGGAATCTATCACTGAATCAAGCTAGGGTTCATGTGCTCGGAGGAGGAAACCCTAGAGAGGGGAGAGAGCAAGAGAGGGGAGAGGGGACGCTCACCTCAAAGACGACGACGATGAAGAGCGTGCGGACGATGACGATGAAGAGCGCGGACGGAGATCCTCCACGGACGCGCGGCGGCCTCCTCTCCTCCTCCTCGGACGCGGCGGCCTCCTCTCCTCCTCCACCGACGCGGCGGCCTCCTCTCCTCCTCCACCGACGCGGCGGCCTCCTCTCCTCCTCCTCGGACGCGGCGGCCTCCTCTCCTCCTCCTCGGCAGGCAGCGGGCGAGCGGCGGAGGCGGCAGATCGAGCGGCGGAGGATAGATGGGAGATGGGAGCGAGATGGGAGATGGGAGATGACGACCGTGCGCAGCACAACAGACTTGTCACGACACTTAGCCGTAGTGCACCCTTACCTAGTGCGCTACAGGTAACCGTAGTGCACTAGGTAAGCGTGCGCTACGGCTAAGTGTCGTGACAAGTCAAACAAATAGCCGCCGCCCCGTTAGGTGACACTAGCACTTGCATATCCCACTGGTTCTGCCCTAGTTATTAACGCTCACAAACCTGGAGCACCCAGGTTCGAACCCTAGTGCCCCCATTTTTTGTTTTTATTTTAAAACTACTTTAAAATGTTAAAAAATATCCCAAAAATTATGTAAACTATATAAAATATATGTTATATGTTTTATATGACAAAAATGGTACATATATATCATCAAAAGTGGTACAAAAGTGATTCAAAGTAGAAAGAAATTAAATAATAATGTGTCCATCAATAATATGCCATCCATATGCATCAATACAATCTTTTTTGAGCTAGCGTTTTACAATCTTTTTTCCCTTCTTTGTCGCGGTTGAATAATTTAGCCCTGGCACTTTTATGTTTCTTCGCTCGAACGGGCTACCTTTTTTGGGTAAGGTTGTCCTTTTTCTTCTTGTGATGTATGTTTTTTCATCGTAGTCGTCGTCATCTTCAATCTCTGGATCACCGTACTGGTCGAAGTCTTTCTCATTGGCGACTCCATCCATTCCAATGATGTTTCTTTTTCCTCTCCTCACGACAACACGGCTAGGCTTTGTCGGGTCAGTAATAAAAAAACATTGGTCCACTTTGCTAGCCAGTACCCACGGTTCATTTTTCGCGGCGACATGCGCACCGACGGCCTTGGATTTGGTTGCTTCGGGTATTAACATGGTTGTGAAATACCGGTCTTCTCTTTCGACGCTCTTGGCCCATCTGACACGGAACATCGGCACCTTTTCTCCACAGTAGTCGAGCTCCCAGATCTCCTCGATCCTTCTGTAAAATCTTTCCTTCACATTGTCATCGGTGTAGAATTCCGATGTTATGCCTGAGTTCTAATAGTCACACTTGTTGTCCTTTTCCTCCATGTACAATGTGTAGCCGTTTATATCATACGCCTGATAGGTCACCAGGTTGTGCATGGGTCCCTGTGACAAGGTGAATATGATGTTTTCCTCCGCAGAATGCGATTGCGGGGGATTATCTAGGAGCGTCTGCCAAAACCAACGCGTGAAATCTGAGTTGTGGTCTTTGATTATTTCTCCCTGCGTCCTCTGTATGCCCCGGTCACTATACTTCTTCTCGGTTGACCTTTTGTACTTTTGTACCCCTTGACCAGTTCTAAATGTTGTAGCGCGACTAGGTTTACTCTATCAAAGTCTACGCGTCAACAATCGTAGTCTGCATGTAGTACGCGACGACCCTCTCGGTGACCCGATCCATCGAGCTTGCCAAGGTGCCTATTGACGGGAAGACCGATAGGGTTCTCGATGCCTAGATAATTCATGCAGAAAGAGATGCACTCTTCGGCCAGAAAGCCCTTGGCTATGCTTCCATCTGGACAGGACCTGTTGCGAATGTATCCTTTGATGTGTCCGTTCATCCCTTCGAACGACACCATGCTGCGGAGGAACATCGGCCCGAGTTGGATGATATCCTCCACGATATGGACCAGCAGATGCACCATAATGTCGAAGAATGCGGGCGGGAAGTAGATATAGAGCTCGCATAGTATCACCACGATCTCCTCTTGTAGCCTCCCGAGCTGTTTCACGCCAATTGACTTTCGAGAGACGACGTCGAAAAACTTGCAGAGCCCAAACAATGTTTCTCGGACAAGCTCGTCCATTATACCTCGTAGTGCAACCGGAAGTATCTGTGTCATTAGCACGGCACAGTCGTGAGACTTCATTCCACTAAACCTCTACTTAGCCTCATCTAGGTACCTGCTTATCTAGCCAGCGTAGCCGTAAGGAAATTTGACTCCTAGAAGGCACTTGAAAAACTGTTTGATCTCATCCTGGCTTAGTGTGAAGCACGAAGGGGGGCAGTAATATTCGTTCTTCTTGACCGTTTTACCCTTTCTACGACCTTGTTGTGTCGCCTTCGACTGATGATCATCGTCATCTTCCTGATCATCAGGAGTAGGGCGTCCTCCGTGAAGATCCTTCCGGATGTCCATGAATATCAAGTCGTTCCTTGCTTTAGGACCATCTTTCGTCCTATCTGGCATGTTGATTAGGGTAGCGACTAGACTCTCGCACACGTTCTTCGTGATATGCATGATGTCAAGGCTATGAGGCGTGCGGAGAAACTTCTAGTATGGCAACTCCCAGAAAACAGACCTTGTTTTCCATACCTTCATCAACGGCTTGTCTTGCTGCCTCTTTCGCTCCTTTCCCGGTTTAGGAAACTCTTTCCAGTTTTTCAGCAATTCATCCACTTCTTCACTGCTCCTCTGCTCTGGGATTCCTCGGGTCTCGGATTTTCCATTGAATAGATCTCCATGTTTTCTCCATGCATCATTCTTTCCAAGCCATCTACGGTGCCCCATGAACACGGTTTTCGAAGACCCTGGATCTTTCTCTAGTTGGAGATAGGTCGTGTTATCCATGCACCTAACGCATGCGTAGAATCCTTGGATAACCTGCCCCGAGAAATATCCGCAACCTGGATAGTCTTGCACCGTAGTGACCAACACGGCTCTCATAGTGAAATAATCTTGTGTGACAGCGTCATACGTATTGGCTCCGGATTCCCATAACATGGCTAGCTCCTCTTTCAACAGCCCGAGATATAGATTGATGTTGGTACCAGGTTGTTTTGGCCCTTGAATTAGCATACTCATTTGTATGTACTTCTTTTTCACGCACAACCAGGGAGGGAGGTTGTACATCCATACAAACACGTGCCAAGTGCTGTGCGTGCTGCTCTGGCTACCGATCGGATTTAGTCCATCGGTGCTTGCACCTAGCCTGATGTTTCTCGAATCTCCACCGAATTCGGGGAATTCGAGGTCTAATGCTTTCCACTGGCTACCATCTGAAGGGTGTGACAGCAGCTCGTCCTTTTTAGGGTCATCGTCATCTGCTGGCTTCTTTCTTTCCGCATGCCAGCGCATGAGATTTGCTTCCTTGGGGTCTGCGAAATAGCGTTGCAGACGAGGAGTGATAGGAAAGTACCATACCACTTTTCGAGGAGCTTTCTTCCCTTTCTTGTATCGACTAACACCGCACACCGGGCATGTGGTTTTCTCCGCGTCCTCGCCCCGATAAATGATGCAATCGTTGATGCAGACGTGGTATCTAATGTGCGGTAGATCAAGAGGACACACGATTTTCTTGGCGTCCTCGATACTAGTTGGACACGTGTTCCCCTCCGGGAGACGATCGTGCCAGAATGCCATCATATCATCAAAGCTTGCGTCGGTCCATTTGTGTTTTGCCTTCATCTCCATAGCCTTGAGCATTACATTCAACCGGGTATCATCGGGCTTGCATCCTTCATACAATGGAGTAACCACATCTTTCTCAAGTTGCGCAAGCTTGGCTTTCTCTCTAGCGGCAGCCCTGGAGTTACTCATTTGCTTGAGAAGTAGTTCTTGAACATAAGGGTCCTGTACCCAGCCTGACGTTGTTCCATCGTCTGCTCCGGCATCTAGATCATCATCATCCTGGTCTGCTTCCGCACCTTCACCATCTCCAGGAGACTCTTCTTTATCTCGCCCGTCCTCGCCATGATCATGATCATGTTGCCCGCCTTCCTCATTTTTTGCTGCCCCATTTACGGCCTCATCGTCTTCGTCATCACTTATCCACCGAGTGTAGCCATCCATGAAACCATGGCGGAGCAAGTGCGCCTGCAGATTTCCGGAATCTGGGTCAATCAACCAATTGAGTTTGCATCTTATGCACGGACATCTTATCTCCGTCATGTTATTTCGTATCATGTCGGCCATCGCGCATTTCAAAAATCTAGCCACAATGCCTTCGCTCATTATGCGGACCATGGTTGCCTGCGCGGTGTACAAGGTAGAATTAGAAGTTTATTACAACCACAGAACCAATGCATGCATGCAATGGTCGATGGAAAATTTCGGCATGACCTATCCTAAAATTAGGACCTTTGCGAAATGCCAAAGTCTTGCCAAAATGGAAATGAATCAACATTTTGGCAAAACAATGACAATATATGAGAGAGCATACAATGCATGCTCTCCAAACACATGAGAGCATCGATCCTCTCCATAGATATGTGACCACATATCATCCATACACATAAACACATCCTCTTACATAGACAACTTACCAAGATGAGAGACCGAGAAGATCTCAAAGGAGAGGTAATAGACCGAGAGATGGTGGCCGGAAGGAGAGCTTTCCTCTATTATGTATGTAGCATCCAAGGTAAGTTTTACATGCTACAAATGGTGAAAGAGTGGAGAAATTGAGGTGGAAGGAGGAGGGGGCGAGATTCAAGGAGGAAGAAGGAGGGGAAAGTGAAGTGTGAGATGGTGAGATCTAGTCAAATGTGCAAAGGTGTGTCTGCCAAAAAGAAGTAGCAGAACGCACATCCGTGGCGCACATGGGGGGTGCGCCATAGGAGTAAAGAACATCCGTGGCGCACATAGCGGCAGTGCGCCATAGACGTGTTTTCCAAGTTAACAATACAGGTGGCCCGATCTTGCCTGTAGCGCACGGGGGCCGTGTGCGCCACGACTACCGGCCACACCTGTAGCGCACTTCACTGGGGTGCGCTACGGCTATGTGGTCTACGGCCGATAGGGGGCTGGCCCACACACATCCGTGGTGCACCATCCGCATGTGCGCCACGATTATGGTAGATAGCCATAGGGCACCTGTGGCCAGTGCGCCACGCCTATTTTAGCCGTGGGGCACCACTAGCACGTGCGCCATAGATATGCGGATTAGCTATAGCCATTTTCCTGGTAGTGAACCAGCGATGGAGTAATCACCGGCGTTGCGGAAGGTTGAGGGGCAGGAGTCAGAGGATCCATAGCAGGCGAAGCCATAGTTAGCTTCGTCTGTCGCAGGGGCTTCGAAGAAGTTCCCTTCCCCTTGCCCTTGATGAGCTGCTTAGCTCTGAGAATGTAATAGAATGGAAAACATTACATCTCGGAAGAAATTATGAGTAAAGCACAAAGGTGGAAGTTGTGTTGAAAGTTACCTCTTCACAACTAGCACCTCCTTTGTGCCGACGGCCACTGACGGAGCTTTGCGCTTCCTGGGCACAACGTCCGGTAGTGGGACCAGTTCCGCCTCCTGAGAAAACTCCAGAGGATATCCCTCGATAGGAGCCAGCTCCGACTCGGGGAGGTCGGCAAGCTGAAAAGAAGAAAATATCTCAGTATTGCAAAATAGCTTAAAAGGTGAAACACATAAAAGGGTTTATTGTTGAAGCTTACCGGAACTACAGGGTCTTCCACTGTGTGCATGTCTAGAGACAAGCCCGGAATCTTTCTCTCAATCCGCTCCTTGATCAGCCATTTGATCTGGCTTATGTAATCTTGTGGCTTTAAAGCCTTAGGACTAATGCGGAGGGAATCATTCTTCGACGCCACGATGGAGTGCATCAGACAGTCACCGTGGTGATGGAGAGGCTGGATCCGGCGTGCGACCCAGCACTGCACCAGGTCGGATCCTCTCAAGCCCTTGTGTTTTATCAGGTATTCGATCCACCTCTTAGCGAGGATCGGATCGTCACTGAGAGCCGGAGGAGCCTCGTCCCAAGATGGAAGGACCGTGGCGGCTCTATCGATGAAAGCCGTCAAAGCAGTAGCTTTACCGGGAGCAGGAATATCCTTATGGTAAAAGAAAGTGGCCGGCCATTGTTTGACCGACTCACTAGCTGTAATGCAAGGATAACTACGCTTGCGTCTAACTGAAAGGCTAATAGTGCCGATAATATAACGATTATCGACAGTGATGGAGTTTCTATGGACATGAAAGTAGAAGAGGAACAAAGTGAGACTCGGCCTAATGCCGAGGTATCCCTCACACAACGTTGTGTAAGAGCTCATCTCTAAGATGGAGTTGGGAGGAAGGTGGTGAAGCTGAACACCGTAATGGTCTATCACCTCGGAAAATAAATCCGAGGGAGGGAAAGACAAACCTCTGTCGAGGTGAGTGCCGAAGTGTACCCACTCGTTAGTGTGCAGGTTGGGGATGGCTTTGCCGAAACCACTCCGCCAGTCGCTGGCGCGGAGGAGCCCTTAAATTCTCCATGCCGCGGAGCTTCTCGTCATCGAGGAGACACGAGAACCAAACCACACGGTTACTCTCTTTCTTCTCCGATGCCGCCACCGTTGCCGCCGCTGCGAAGCCAGCCAAGCTGGAAGAGGAATATGAAGCCATTTCTCTGGTGCACCGGTAACCTTGGATGGGTGGTGCTAGGAATCTGGGAGGCAGAAAAGCTCTGTGCGCGAGGGAGAAGTGGAGGAGAAGGAACGGCGAGGGAATAGGTGAAGATGAGGAAAAGGAAATCCTCACACCTTATAACCACCTAACCGCGCCAAGATTTGTGCAAACGACACTATGTAAACGCCACGCATCGTGGAAGGAACTGGGAAGGTCCCACGCGATGATTACGTCGCCTCGATCTCCGTGTACGCATTGAAACGGTGCCTCGGTTCCACGAACGGCAGACCCACCAACGGTCGTGCTGACATGATGGTTGTCAGATGACGTGACTTTACCATGACCGGTGTCAGATGACGTCAGAGAACAAGTTCCGGCTTAGATTGAATGTTAAGCTGGAAAATCTGAGTAACGTACTGATAGGTCCAACTTATTTTGAGACCCGGGTCGTATCTTTTGTTTTGAAGTTTCAGGAACCCTTCAAGATTCTGCAAGCCGAAGATCAAGCTAGATGATGATCAATCCGACTTTGGATCTTGGAGACTTCCGGGGGCTGCTATTGGGGATATACTTTTCGGGTATCCTCACAGTTCCTCACTGACCAGGGTGGCCCACTTCGGGTTAGAGATTTGCTTCATGGGCGGCTCACTCAGAGAGAAGAGACGGAGTCCAATCCGGCTATGGGAAGGCCCAGAAGACTTACCGACTTAGGCCCATAGTGTTACTTGTAGTTCAAGATGTACTCTGTAACCGACTCTTAGTCGTTGCCGGATAGATCTCTCCTGTGAACCTTAGGCCGGATATCTATATAAGCCGTCCTAGGGAGAGCCTTTAGGGCACCCACAATAGTCTACAATCTCAACTCGCACAGGCGAACCCTTATAACCCATATTCTGTCTCTGTCGTATTACTGGATTGCTAGCAGGAGTAGGATCCGTCCAAAGCCGGCGGATTCGAACCTAGGTAAACTTGTGTTCTCACCTCCCCAAAATACCATACGTCTCACACCCCTCTCTTCCGCATGCCTCGAGGACCCCCTCATGGCGTACTTGTCATCAATCCGACGACACCATGAGGCTATATCAATCACTGTCTCTCGAGACTGCTTAGATAGCATCAAGCGCCACTTGGTAATACAGTGGTTATAAATGTGTGTTCAGGTACTCGGAGGAAACCGTAGAGGCAATATATGTCAAGAGCGGGATTTGTCCATCCACGTGACGGAAAGATACTCAAGGGCCTACTCGGAGAAGTTATATCCAATAGTTTCGCAGCGTGTGATTTGATCACAGGGATATCACTTGTCGGAACAAGTAAAGTAGCATTGTTCGGTAACGAGATTGAACACAACATGGTGATGTCATTGATCAGATCTTGGGCAATGCAAGTATCGAGAGACAAAGGGAATAAGACACGACTGTCCCGGTTCAAACGACGAAAGATGTTTGTGGAACGCACAGGGGTCACATGGACACCCAGGTCCCTCTGTCGATCATTGGTGCGGGAGTGTCCCGACCATGTTTGAAGTGTTCCTGAACCGTGGGGTATCATGCTTAAGGGCTTGATGATGCTTAGAGAGTGTTTATAGGATCAGTAGAATCACTAAAGAATAGTAGAGAGAAAACCGAAAGGGTTTCGGTAAGTCTGAAGGATGTCCGGAGTGGAGGTGGAAGGTGTTCCATAGCCACGGAGGTTGAATAATATGTGAATGAATGTTTTATATTGATTTAATCATTTATTCATAATTATTTAATAAAAGAGAAAATCAATTTAAATGGTCAAAGGCTTAATGGGCCAATTCCGGAGGGAAGAGGGCCCATTAGGGAAAAGGCAAGAGGGAGAAGGGCCGAGAGGGGAGGCCAGCGCCCTAGTGGGCCAGCCCCCCCCTCGGGGCCCATGGGGTGGCCGGCGGTGCCACCCCCTCCCCCTCTCCTCTCCTTTAGTCCCACCGCAAGACTTTGAGGGAGGTAGTACCTCCCCTCCCCCTATATATAGTGGGGGTATTTGGCCAGATAAGCACACACAATATTCAATAAAGGTCTTCTCACATTTGGGAAGACCTCCAATTGATACTCTCTCTCTCTCTCTCGTGACTATGGTCCCAAGTTCAGACTGCGCGAACGAGAGACATCTTCACCGCGGAGCGCCGTCGCATTGTGGGATTCAGATCCAGGAGCTCTACTTCCACAACTGCTGCTAGATCGGGGAAGTGGGAGTCATCGCCAGGCACCGGACGTGTGTAACTCCCCGCGAGGTGTCACACTTGAGGCACTCAAGTTGTTGGAGCCAAAGGAGCGCAAGGACTTCATCACGACCTTGAGGTTGGTTTCGGCTTGTCTACATCAACCACGCTCTCCTGAGCATTGACAACGCTTTCCGGTCTTCAAGGGTAAGTTTGCGAAAAGCCCCTCCCGTTACTATATTACTAATAGATAGGTCCTAGCAACATCAGGGGTTCAGGGGCGTAGGGTAAAAATTTATTATTTTCATACGCGGAACCCCTACAATTCGGACCTGGCGTGTGGAATTTGCATGGCTGATCCAACATAGACTCATATGTGTATCTTGGCCTATCCTTTGTTTCTTGCCACTGTTTCTTTTGCTCCGGCATCCAAGGTTTCTTGCCTTCACCCTTTTGTTTCCACTATTGCCCTCCAGTTTTCTGACACAGGCTAGCGCCGGCATTGGGTTGATCCTGATCCACAGCTACCACTTGCTGCAAGCTGTACCGGTAATCCGGCCGATCATCTATTCTTTTACCTAGGAAATCAATCCTCCAGGATGACCCGGAACCATCTCTGTTGTAGTATTCCTCATTTGCCTCACTTGACATTAGCCGAGGTTGGGTTGGATCACCCAAGGCATACGAGTCGGCAATCCAAATCATTTTTGTCAAGGTAGTTGGCATATCTCACTGCAACCTCTGCCACAACATACTTCCGTATCTGCAGCCTTGTGCAAACCACGCAATAGCTTGTGATTCAATTACCCCTTCACATGAATTATGCACATTGCACCACCGAGTCAAGAATTCTCGGGCCGGCTCATTCGGTCTTTGCCTGCACAGTGCCAGAGTCTATGGTCTATTCAATCTCTTGTATGTGCTCGAGAAGTTACTAACGAACATCTCCTCGAAGTCTATCTAGCAGTTGATACTTCCCTCTGGCAAATTATTTAACCAGACCCTTGTTGGCCCCTCTAACATCTATGGTACATACCTCACGGCCCATCTCAGATTTCCTCCGGCTATGTTTACCGCTGTCGCTTAATCAATAAGACAATCATCCGGCTTGGTGCTGCCGTCATACATCTTTAGTCCTCTAGCAAACTGAAAGTTCACCACATGTGGCTCTCTCATGATCCGCGGTCCAAAGCATGCTAGACCCGGAGGACCCTATACTTTGATCATCTCTGACCTATAAATCCGGTCCAACTTCAGCCTTGCATCATCCGGCTGCAAATTCCTATTCCCCAGTCTCGATCCAATCACATGGTTCTCTAGTCTAGGAAATTCGGCATCAGCCATTGCCAAGTAACCATCATTGTACCTATCTCAACCCGGACGAGCATATTGCTGCTGCACTGTCGGGCCAACACTTCTCTCCTGCCAAGGTGCGTATTGCTGCTGCTATTGCCAAGGTGCATTTTGCCCTACTCCCGCCGAATTACGTTGTCCAGCATTACCATTGGCAGCATTTCTCTGACCGGCATTGCCTTGGTCGCGGTTACCTCGGCCAGCTTCACCCCGGCTCGTACTGTGACGATCCTCATCAATTTGCACTGCTTTTCCTTTCCCTGCCCTCACTGGGACATATGGGATCATTTGTTTGTCTTTTCTTCCCAGGATTATCACTTCCTCTCTTCTAGGGCCATCATGAAGTGATGACACAGCCCCAGCGGACTTCGCCGGGTTATTCCTTGTTGAATGAACTACGTGTGAAGCTCTGGGTTGCACTAGGTTTGCCTTGTTTATCTCCTCATTCTGCTGACACGCTACCCTTAACAAATGGTTAACTCTCTCCTATTGCCTTTCTTGGGCTTCTCCGGTCAAACCGTCTAACTCGGATGTCGCTGCATTGGCAGCCCTGAGGTTTTTTTGCCGGGGTGCTATACCTCTCCAGCCCTGCTGTTACTATAGTAGCTGTCTGACCTGGCTTAGGCACATACTCCCTGTCTATCTCAGTGATCAAGTTCCTACCTCTGATTTTCATCCCATCTATACGGTTTGCTTTCGCATACTTCCGCAGAGTAATGTTCAGTGATCGTTGTAACTCAGCTACCTTTTTTGCCCCAGCTAACATTTTCTGCCTAGTCTCCTCTAGCTCGGCCTATGCCTGAGCCGGATCTACTACCGGTGCTATGGGTGTTGCTAAGCTATCTATTGCTGGTTGAAGCACATTCTCTGGCCTCTCTAGTGGAGAGAATCTAGACCTTGCCTGCTTCGATGTTGCGTCCGGATCTAGTGTTGGATCCTTGCTTGCTCTTGCATCAGGCGTCATCATCATGACCTCAGCGCAACTAGCAGGCAAGTGATGCGCGAGCTATGGGCCACGCTGAGAGGTGGTTCGCCTCCCTCGATGACACGCTGCGGGTGAACACAGGACTCGTCGATTCCGACGTAGATCCTGTGGGCACCAAGATTAATTAAGAGGCCATTGCACGGAGGACGGCGCCTGCCGAAGCTACCAACGTTGTCGCTGACGTAGTCCAGCACTCCAAAGTACTGAACAAGCCCGGAGACGATGTGTTCACCAGTGCTGATGATGTTTCCCGTCCGGATTTTCACTTCTAATAGCACCACTAGCCCCACGGTGGGCGCGAACTGTCGTGGTGGTGGCACGGCAGATGCCATGTATAGGATAAAGATGGGGCCAATGTGCACTAGAGGAATCCAGGGAGGGATAGTGTGGTGATTCCACACAAAAGTGTTTGTATTTCTCTCTTGTTGATGATGGATTACAAGGGCTCCTCGAGCTGTTCATGGTAAGGAACCTATTGCTCTTACTACCCACAACTACCACTCTAGAGTTCTCCCTTAGTAAAAATGGCCAACCCTCTCTATCGAGGTCCTGCCCCTCCTTATATAGGGGGGCTAGGTTACAACTTACGGCATACGTGGAGGTATATTCTCCGAATATGCTGCTCGGTAAAGTTATATGCCTCTTTTACACTTTAACAAGCTGTTTCAGACTCCAAGCGTAAGCCTCTTTGAGCCCCTCTGCGGCATGGCATCATCCAACATTGGCTATGTCGTGGAAATGGCCACGGCAGTCGCTGCCATAGGCAGCGATTGAGAGTTTCGTGAGCAAGAGTTGGCGGCCATCTGCGGTGCGAGATGGGGGCAGGTGCACAAGGGTTTACCCAGGTTCGCCCCCCCGGAGGGTAAAGACCTACTCCTGCTAGGTTAGATTATGAGAGAGCGAGTTACAAGGGCGGCGAGTTGCTTGAGGGGGTGTATGATGGAACGTAAGTCTCCACTATACACTAGGGAGGTTTATATATGAAGCACCTCCCAGGGTTTACAAGTTGCCCCCGAACAAGATAAGGATCCGGGAACCTTTGACCTAATCCGACTGGGCCTCTGCTACGCTTCTGGGCTTCTAGTCGCCAATCGATGGGCCTCTTCTTTCCTCAGAGTCCAGTCACTGTCCTTCAGGCACACTCGCGGGCCTTCCGGCCCACTCGAAACCCACTACTGAGCATACCCCCTTAGGCATCTCCCCTTCAGTAGTCCCCGAGGCCATTGTTGATGTAGGTGCAGGCGTTCTTTGGTGCTTGAAGTAGGCGAGCCCAATTTGGGCGCCCAGTCGAATCGGCGATGGACTCTATTAATGCCGAGGGGAATTTCTCCACATCTCCACTTGTCACTTTAATGAACATCATCGTTGCCCATTCGTCATTTCGGCAAGAATAGAGATTGGCGGGTAGCGAGTGGATCACCGAAGTTGGACCGTCAACCTCAGTCAAACTACCCGTTGGAATTTCCAACGGTAACTACGGCGCAATTACCGTGGGTAACGGCTATCCCGATTTTGGCTGGTGACCTTTCCCATATAAGGGGAGTGATGGATCTGCTTCGCGAGCCTGCTTCGCATTCTTCATCCTTCCTCATTTGCTCTTCCTCTCTGCTCGCCCCCGACCTATTCTCTTCGCATCGCGCGATTCTGCTTCCCACTCAATGGCGCCTCCCAAAGGCTCGTGGGGAAATCCAAGTGCTCTACGGCCCAGCTGAAATCCTTCGAGGACGTTGGGGTGCTTCGCAAGGGGAATTGGTGAGTTCCCCTTCTTCCGAGACCGAGCCAAAGCTGCGGACTGGTGAGTTCATCTGTTTCACCAGTCATCTTGAGAGGGGCTTAGGGTTCCCCACTTCGCTCTTCTTCCGCCGCTTCTGCGCGTACTACGCGATGAAGCCCTCGGATCTTGGTCCGCACAGCATCGAGCAGCTGGCGATCTTCGTCACCTTCTGCGAGTGTTACCTCGGTTGCAGGCCTTACTTTCCGCTATGGCTGGAGCTCTTCCACGGCCGCATCGGGCGCGAGGCGTCCAGCGGCTTGATGCTGGCCGCAGGCGGGGTCACCTTCCAGTTGAAGCCGAAGGCCAACTTCGTCAAGCTTCTCCTACCGAAGAAGGCCGCCAGCGAGTGGCAGAAAAGCTAGTTCTACGTCAAGGAAGCCACTCCCTCCAGCGAGGTTCCCCTCCCTGAATTCATTGCCGAGAGGAGCGAGCCCTGCCGACTAGCACCAAAGAAGTTCCCTAAAGATCAGCAGATGGCCATCGCGGAGATGATGGACCAGATCCAGAAGCTGAAGGACCAGGGGTTGATTCCGATCAACCTCTACAATTGCTGGCTTGGGCGGCGCCTGGTTCCGCTGGCGGCTCGTCCACGCTGGATGTATGAGTATAGCAGGAAGCTTGATCCATCTCGCACCAGCAAGGAGTCGTGGGAGGCCGATGATTACAAGGCTGCCCTGAAGAAGATCACCAACACGGAGTTCACGCGTGCGGCAGTCGGAGTCGCCCCGTATACTCCCGTGAAGAATGAAGCCCCTACAGTAAGTCTTCTTTCCAATCGCTCCGTTCGTATTCCAATTTCGTTCTTTTTGCTCGTCGTGTTTCTGACTCACAATGGTTCTCAGCTTTTTCAGGTATTGGAGGGTTGGATCCCTCCGCTCGATGAAGAAGTCCCCCAGGAGCTGGAGGAAGATTCTGAGGGGAATCCTTCCGATAGCGACGGGGAAGACGAAGAGGTCGCTCCCCCAGCGCCTGTGGCTCACAAGACCCGAATGCAGAAGCAGCGAGAGGTCGAAGCGAGCCGCAGCCTGGACGAGTTCGAAGAAGGCGACGAGGTCGCACAAGAGCAGACGTCCTGGCGCACCGCCATGCCTTCGAAGCCCCCACGCCGGCCCAAGTTGCCGGCGAAGAGGCCCGCATCGCCAGTCAGGTCGTCAGTGGTGTTCGGGTCGGACGACGACTCCGACGGCAAAGGGTCTCCTGAAGTCTCGCACAAGGTCCTGAGGGCCGCAATCCCGACGAAGGGGTTGGAGGGCGAGGACACAGAGGTGGTGTTAGAGGCGCCCCTGGCTTCGATCGCGCTGTCGACCTCGGGGGTCCCAAGCCAAGAATCCACCGACGTGGTGCCGCCCAAGTCGCCATTGCCGTCGAAGGCAGCGGCGTCAGAGCCGGAGATCCCAGCGACTGCGGCTTCGTCGTTAAGGAAGCCTTCGGTTTCGTGGGCTTCAGACGTATTTGAGCGGGGGCTCAGTCGCAAGCTTGGTCCCAAGTTGTACAAGCCTGCCCATATCAGTACCGGTCTTCGCGTTCTTCCAGTCGCCAAGTAAGTTACACTTCCTTGTCCCAATTTGCTTTGCATCTTTCGTGTCGTGGTTGTGTTGATTAGAAGGACTCGTGCAGGTCGGGGGCTAAGAAGATTGGGCACCCTTCGGTGGCCAAGATTCCCCCAGCCACCGTCACGGGAGAAGGTGATCTCCTTAGGAGGAGGAAGGCCTCTGAGGATGTCGTGACTGCTGAAGTCGCGAAGAAACAAAAGGGCAGCACTGACAACACCGCGACCGGGGGAAGCGCCGCAGAGCCAGTTGCTGCGCCGCTCGTCGAAGAGGGGACAGCGACGTGATCAGAGCCAGCGACAGCTGCATCCGCGCCGAAGGTGCCGGCCCCGGCGGCCAGCGCCCCTGCCAGGGCGTCGGCGACATTCCCTCGCTTTATGGCGAGGGGGTTTCCAGGCGGTGCGGACGCGCAATCTCCACAGTTTCCGGAAATCATGGACGCGGAGATTGAGGCCCGCCGCGGGCGCACCTCCTTCACGGTCCCGTCGACAGACGCTGCTGACCTTCACAAGATGCTCGGCGCTGCCATTCAGGTATGTCCAGTCCCCGAATTCCTAGTCGCTGAATTTCAGCGGTCAGGAATTGTCTTTATCCTCCTATATTCTCCAGTCCCCGAGTTCCTAGTCGCTGAATCACGGCGACTGGGAACTGGTTTTGGTTTTCCTTCCTATATTCTCCAGTCCCCGAGTTCCTAGTCGCTAAATCGCGGCGACTGGGAACTGGTTTTGGTTTTTCTTCCTTCTCCAGTCCCCGAGTTCCTAGTCGCTGAATTTCAGCGACTGGGAACTGGTCTTGGTTTTCCTTCCTTCTCCAGTCCCCGAGTTCCTAGTCACTGAATTTTAGCGACTCGGAACTGGTCTTGGTTTTTCCTTCCTTCTCCAGTCCCCGAGTTCCTAGTCGCTGAATTTCAGCGACTTGGAACTGGTGATAATTTTCCTCCCGATGCTTAGCTGGTCTTGTTGTTTTGCAGGGGTTGCAGCGGGAGTCGACTGATCGGCAGGCTGCGCGAGAGCGTCTGGAGCGTGACTTGCGCGAGGCACAGGAGGTGAACCGGCAGCTTCAGGAGAGGATCGGTGAGTGTTTGGCGTTGTTCTTCTTTGCTTGTTGTGAGCTGGTTTTATGCGATACTTTGATATCTCCACTTGTAGACGGTTTCCCGGCTGAGGTCTCCAAAGCCCGTGAAGGGTATGTCCCACTCGCGGAACTGGACGCGGCGAATGAGCGAGTGGCCTTCTTGGTTAAGGAGTTGGAGGATGCTAAGGCGGCCTCAATTTCTTTGGAAGAACGAGCAAAGGTTGCCGTCGCTGCCGCTGAAGAGGAACACAAAGCCGCGGACTCCATCATTGTGGGACTGCATAACGACCAGGCCGCCTTGGAGAAGCACGTCAAGGAGAGTTGCCGCAAGCTGCTTGGTGAGTTTCTGTCATTGCTTTAGCCTTTTGTCCGGTCCCCGCTTTGGGGGTTTCATTGTTTCGCTGATATCTGACTTTGCAGCTGTGGTAGGCCAAATTGACCGGGTGGTGCAGACTTATACTGCTTTGCAGTGCGTGACTGCCATGGTGAATGCGGCCACAGCCTCGGCGTTGTGTGTCTAGGCGGCTCTCCAAGGCATGTCTCCCACCGAAGTCATCCCTGGGGGGCTCACGGAGGTGTGGCGCTATCTGGAGGAGGTGCCCGCGGTTGTGGAGTGGATGACACGCTCGGCGCTTAGACGCGGGGCCGCCATAGCGTTGAGCTTGGGACTCGCGCATTTCCCCGACGACTTCGATCTTGACGATGTCACGAGTGGCTATCCCTTGGCGACCGACACGGTGGAGATGTCGGAGGTGCTGAAGCTGACCGCGAAGGCCACTCCTTATGCTGATCGTGTATTGGCGATGGGGGATCTGCTGCCGTACCAGGAGTCGGTGTTGGCGCCTGGCGACCCCGAGCCGGAGCACCACGACATGAAGTTGGAGCAGCCCTTCTGGTCGTCATTGGCGAAGTCGCTGACCACGTATCCAACTAACCCGTGGCAGCCCTTTGTGCACGTCAAGGGTGGTGGTGCTTCCTCTTCGTCAGGGCCTGTGTAATAAGCAAATGTAAAAGTTGTAATAGATGCCAGGTGGCGAACATTTGTATCACTTTTGTAACCCGTGTCGCAGGGACTTTGTCGACTTGTGTTTTATTAAGGCAGTGTTTTGTTCAACAATTTGAGCGAGTCCCCGAGCGTGTCCGCCCTTTAATGGGGTATAACTTGACTATGTTTTTCTATGTGTTTGCCTTGTTTTTGCGTTTGTTTTTGCCCTTCGCATCTCCTAAGCGGCGAGTTCCCGAGTGCGGGTGAGGTTCGTTTGTGAACGAGTCCCCGAGCATTGCTAGACCGTATTGGTCGTGATCCTGTTGCAAGTTACGAATGCGTTGTTTGTAACGCGTCTCCTCCCCTGGCCCGGAGAGCTAGTCGCTTGGCGAGCCCTAGGCAGCTCTCTTACTGGGTGTGTTCCCGAGCCGCGTGGGGTCCCTGTTTTGTGGAGTCCCCGTGCGTGGTACTTAACCGTTCGAGTCGCTTTGCGCGAGGGTGGGGGGACAGGTCACTGTGAGAAGCGTGTGTCGGATGTCTTGGCCCGGCGGGCCAGTCGGGCTAGGCGACTCCAATGGCGGCTCCGGGTTGGTGTTTTTCGTGGACGGCCCAAGGCCGGATTTTTCTAGTGCCCTTGTGCCGCACTACATGGCCGTGCCGGTCGCTCGACCAGAGGTTGACTTCCGTAGGTAGCATATTGCTAGTATGTACGAGTGCGAGTGGCACAAGAATATGGTGAGTGGACACAATTTGTGCGATCCGAATGAATTTCATTATATATGCCGATGGAGTACAGTGTGAGGTTCTAAGTATAGAACTTTCTGAGGAGGTTTACGTTCCATGGCCTCCCGATCTCCAATTGGCCGTCACCCCGTATGTCGATGAGGTAGTAGGCATTGTTGCCAAGGACTCGGCCTATGGCGAATGGCCCCTCCCATGGGGGGGATAGCTTGTGCATGCCCTTTTTATCTTGGACCAGTCGTAGGACCAGGTCGCCTTCCTGGAAGGTGCGAGTTCGCACTCGGCGGCTGTGATAGCGGCGAAGTCCCTGCTGGTATATGGCGGTGCAAGAGCGAGCCAGGTCGCGTGCTTCGTCAAGTTGATCAACGCTGTCTTGGCGGGCGGTTTCGTTGGCCGCCTCGACGTAGTTGGCGACTCGAGGGGAGTCGTGCTCCAGGTCTGTTGGCATTACGGCCTCAGAGCCGTACACCATGAAGAAAGGCGTAAACCCTGTTGATCAGTTGACGGAGGTGCGGATCCCCCATATCACAGAAGGGAGCTCGTCGACCCAGCATCCTGGGGTGCGCTCGAGGGGCACCTGTAGTCGCGGCTTGAGACCGTGGAGGACGCTCTGGTTGGCGTGTTCTGCTTGGCCGTTTGACTCTGGGTGGGTGACTGATGCGAGGTCGAGTCGTATGCCGTGCTCCTCATAGAATTCCGCCATGGCCCCCTTGGCAAAGTTGGTGCCGTTGTCTGTGATGATGCTGTGTGGGTAGCCGTACCGGTAGATGAGTTCGCGGAGGAACTTGGTAGCCATCTTGCTGTCGCACTTCTTGATCGGCTTGGCCTCCACCCATTTGGTGAACTTGTCGACTGCGACCAAGAGGTGAGTGAAGCCTGATGGGGCCTTCTTGAACGGGCCGACCATGTCCATGCCCCATACGGCGAATGGCCACGTGATGGGGATTGTCTTGAGTGCCAAACCAGGAAGGTGCGTCTGGTTAGCGTACTTCTAGCATCCGACGCATCTTTGGACAACGTCGGTTGCGTTGGCGTGTGCGGTGATCTAGTAGAAGCCGTGCCGCATGGCCTTGGCGACTAGTGACTTGGCGCCGGCATGATGGCCGCAGTCGCCGGCGTGGATGTCCTGGAGGATCTTGCGGCCTTCCTCTGGCTGTACGCAGCGCTGGAACACGCCGGTCACGCTGCGCTTGTGGAGCTCGCCGTTGATGATGACGAAGGATTTGTAGCGGCGTATGATCATTCGCGCCTCTGTCTCGTTGCTCGGTAGGAGTTTGTGTTCCAGGAAGGCGACGTATGGCGCTGTCCAGTCGCTAGGTTCCACAAACATGGCGACTAAGGCCGGTTCTGGTTGTAGTGGAATCCCGACGTCGATCTCCTTCGGTGGGCTGATGGAGGGCTTGTGGATGATGTCGAGGAAGTCGCCTACTGGTGGCGTCTGTCGAGCCGACCCGATGCAGGAAAGTGCGTCCGCCTCCTCGTTTTTACGCCTGTCGATCCACTCGACGGAGTAGCCGTCGAAGTGTCCTCCCAGTTGGTCGACAGCCTAGCGGTATGCTATCATTGTTGGGGAAACAACGTCGCATGTCCCGGCCACTTGGCCGGCGACTAGGTCGGAGTCGCCGTAGCATCGTAGGCGATTGATGTTCATCTCCTTGGCGGCTCTCATGCCATGGAGGAGGGCCTCGTATTCCGCCATGTTGTTGGTGCAGGGTGTGAAGTTGAGGTGGAGCACGTAGCAGAGCTTGTCTCCTTTGGGGGAGGTCAGTATGATCCTAGCCCCCGCGCTGTCGGTGTTCTTGGAGCCGTCGAAGTGGAGAGACCAGTAGTGGAGGTATGGGAGCTTCTCTGGCTGATGTGCCTCTTCCCAGTCGGCGAGGAAATCAGCCAGGGCTGCGACTTGATCGCTTTTCGGGGCTCGTATTTGATGTTGTGGACGCCGATCTCGACGGCTCACTTGGCGACTCGCCTAGTCGCATCGCGATTGCGTATGATGTCTTGCAGGGGCGCGGAGGATACCACCATTATTGGGTGCTCCTAGAAGTAGTGTGGCAGTCGCCGCTGTGCTCGGAACACCGCGTACACCAGTTTTTGGTATTGCGGGTAGCGCTGTCGTGAGTCTGTTAAGACTTTGCTGATGTAGTATACTGGGCGTTGTATGGGGCGCTCCTTGCCCTCTTCTGGTCGTTCGACGACCATCACGGCGCTGACGACCCGATTGGAGGCCACGACGTAGACGAGCATTGGCTCTCTGTCGAGTGGCACGGCGAGTAGTGGTGCCGCGAGTAGCACTTCTTTGAGTGCTTTCACTGCGTTGTCGGCCTCTGCGTCCCATTGGAACGTTGGGTTCTTGCGCATCAGGTGGTATAGGGGCATTGCCTTCTCGCCTAGTCGGGGAATGAAGCGACTGAGAGCCGCGACTTGCCCTGCCAACTTTTGGACGTCACGCAGGCACTCGGGTTTCCCGAGTCGCGCGATGGTATCGATCTTGGTGGGGTTGGCCTCAATGCCTCTCTTGGAGACTACGTACCCCAGAAGTTGTCCAGTGGGTACGCCGAAGGTGCATTTTCTGGGGTTCAGCTTGATGTTGTACCTCCATAGATTTGCGAAGGTTTCTGCTAGGTCGGCGAGCAGATCGTCCTGGCGGGTGGATTTTACCACCACGTCATCGATGTAGACGTGGATGTTGTCGATGTAGATCGTCCAATTTGGCTTGCTAGACACTCCTGCATGCACCTCTGATATGTGGCGCCTACGTTCTTGAGGCCGAATGTCATGGCCGTGCAGCAGAACGCACCAAATGGCGTGATGAACGCCGTCTTATCTTCGTCTTCGACCACCATCTTGATCTGGTTGTAACCAGAGTAAGCGTCGAGAAAACACAGCGACTCCGATCCTGCGGTCGAATCGATGATCTGATCGATGCGCGGTAGGACGAACTCCTCCTTCGGGCAGGCGCTGTTGAGGTTGGTGTTGTCTATACACATTCTCCAGGTGTTGTTCTTTTTGAGAACCAGGACTGGGTTTGCCAGCCACTTGGAGTACTTAATTGGCCGGATGAAGCCTGCGGCTAGCAGGCGCTGGACCTCCTCGGCGATTGCTCGACGACGTTCTTGATTGAAGGGCCATAGTGACTGTTTTATTGGTCGCACTTTGGGGTCGGCATTGAGTTTGTGCTCAGCGAGTTCCCTTGGGACACCTGGCATGTCACATGGCTTCCATGCGAAGATGTCGCGGTTCTCACGGAGGAACCCGATGAGCGCGCTTTCCTATGCGGGGCTCATATGCGCCCCGATGGTGACCGTCTGGCTACAGTCGCCTGGGACGAGCTCGACGGTGCGGGTGTGCGTGGTCGCCTCGAACATGGAGTTCGTGGTGATTGGTTTCTTTAGGATGGTGGGATCGTCCTTGTTGATGTTGCCCGCGTATTTCGCGAGCTCCTCCGCATGGTCAGTCTCCGCGGCAATGACGGTGTCGGCGAGCTCGGCGCCTTTTTCCTGGCATTCCACGGCCATATCGGGGTCGCCGTGGATGTTGATGATGTCGCTCGGCCCGGGGAGCTTCATCATGTTGTAGGCATAGTGTGGGGTCGCCATGAACTTTGCGAATGCCTGGCGGCCCAGGACGCAGTGGTAGGGACTGCGGAAGTTTACTAGCTCGAAGACGATCCTTTCCGTGCGGTAGTTTGCCGGGGTGCCGAAGGTGACTGGCAGCATCACCTTCCCGATCGGGTACGCCTTCCGACCGGGGACGATGCCGTGGAAGGTTGTCAGTGTTGGCTCGATGGCTGTTTCTGGGAGCTGGAGCCTTTTGAAGGTGTCGAGGTACAGGATTTTGATGGATCTCCCACCGTCCATCAGCGTCTTGGGCAGCCAGTAGTCGGCCACCTTTGGCCTGACCACCAGGGTGACTCACCCTGGATACTCGATTCTTGGCGCGTGGTCCTGGCGACTCCAGGTGATGCTTTGCTCGGACCAGTTTAGGAAGCGGGGGATGTCGACTTGCGTCACCGAATTGATGGCAACCGCGCGGGCGAGTACCTTCTTCTCACGCTTGGTGCCGAGCACGGTGAAGGTATGAAGCGACCCGACAGCGGTTCTGAAGCCGCCGATGTTCCCGTTGTCCCGTGGTTGGTTGTTGTTGGGGTCCTCCCTTGCACGTCTTGCCTTCTCGATCTCTTTGAGAGAGTGGCAGTCGGCGGTGGTGTGGGTGGCTGGTTTTCCCTCCCTGCTATGGTAGATGCAGGGTTGATTAAGCAGGGCGGTGGGGTCGAATTTCGGCCTCGTCGCGTTGTTGGCGCGGTAGTTCCCGCTGTCGCGGTAGTTTCCTCCGTCGTGGCGGTAGTTTTTGGAGTCGTGTTGGCCATAGCCGGTGTTGGCAACGAAGTCGACTCGCCCGTCGGTCCGGTGCTTGCCGGTGATGCGGGTGTTGTTGTAGCGCATGTCGCGTAGTTGTGCGCTGTCATGGATGCTGGTGCGCCGTCTTTCTCCCGACTCGTCATCGGAGTCTTGGTTGGGATCTTCCTCCGCGTAGCGCTTGGCAATCTCGAGGAGGTCGGGGATGTTGTCGAGCGTCCGGTAGACCCTCTTGATCTTGGCGACCAGAGGTTCGTACCGGCACGCGTTTTTGAAGCGGTGTATCGTCGTGTCTGGGTGGATGCCGGAGGCGTTTATCCACAGCTCTTGCCACCTTTGGATCCACCGGCGGGTCGACTCGCGTTGTCCCTGGATGCATCGCTCCAGGTCCTCGATGGTGGTGGCGCGGGTGTAGGAACCCTCGAAGTGCTTGACGAAGGCGTCCCGCATTTCTTCCTAGGAATCGATGTTGTCGGCGAGTAGCGTATTGATCCATTGCCGGGTCGCACCCTCCATCATCAGGGGGAGGTAGCGAGCGGCGAGCAGGTCGGTGTGGCCTGCGATCCCCATTGCCATGAGATATGTGTCTAGCCAAACAGTGGGGTCGTACGTCGGGTCGTATTTCTCGATCTCCTTAGGGGCCTTGAAGTTGGCGGGGTATTTTTCCCCGTGGATCATGGGTCCAAAGCATTGTGGCTCGACTCGACTGAGTGAGCCTCTTGGCTCCGGCTCGCCGCGGTTGGCGAGGGTGTGTTGCAGGTCATAGGGCTGGCGCAACCGCCACGCCTGATTGTTGATGATGTGCGTTCAGGCGTTGAGTGGTTACCCGTTTGCAGTGACGGTGTTGTTCACAGGCCACGGCTCGTTGGTCGACAACGCGGGGTTGGCGGCTCGCGGTTGGTTTGCTAGTGGTTGGGGAGGTGGGCAAACTATCGCGTTGGCCATGGTTGGGTGGCCGCTTGATGCCGCCTTGCTTGCTGACGAGCGGGAATACATCCGCCCATGCGGATCTACTCCCGCGGCTTGTTGCTCGACGGCCCTGACGAGTAGGGCCTTGGCATACTGGATCTGTTGCACGTCGTCGCCTTGGACATCGAGGTTGGCGATCGCGGCGTCGGCTGCGACGATGTTGTCCATCGGGGTGGAGTACAGCGCTAGCCCGTTGGCGTCCCGGGCTTAAGGCGAGATGATGATGCGTGGTTGGTCAGGTGGGGGCGCACGGCCCATGGGTGGTGGAGGGGCCCCATTCGCCGGTGCTCCAGGTGGTGGTCTTGCGGGGTTGCCTCCTCCTGGCAGCGCGTTCTCGCCATGTTCGCGCTCGGTGGCGCGTGTGGGGTCGCCCTCATCATTGAAGTTCAGGACACAGCCCTGAACATCAGGGTTCAGGCGGGTCCTGATGCGGCGCTGGTGATAGAGTGACAGCTCCTTCGCCGTCTCTCGTTCGAGGCGGTATTTCTCGCGCTCGACGAGCTCGTTGCGCTGCGGCTCCTGGAGCCGCAGGCGGGCTTGTTCTATCTCCGTGGCCGTCGCGGTCGGCAGAATCGGCATGGAGAACGGATCTGGCGGAGCGGCCACGCTTCCCACCATGTAAATCGCGTTGAAGCGATTGGATCTGGCGCGAAGATCCTCGGGGGATTTCGAGCCGGAGTCGGAGTCAAAGATCCCCTGTATGGAGGGATCCTCGAAATCTTCGGGGTTGGAGACTCGCGTGATGGAGTCCTCCTGTGACGCGGCGCTGATGGATCCGTTGGCCGATGCGGGGGTCGCGGAGTCGGCGTCGTCGTTTAGGGCGTCGTCATTGGTGGCGACGTTGGTCTCGACCGCGTCGCTAGCGGCCGAGTCGTACTCGGTGACGAGGCCCCTGATGGAGCGAACCTGCTCCTCCGAAAGTAGATCGCGGTGTGGAGGCGATCCGCCGACGATCACGGTCGCGGCTGGGTCGACCGCGCCGGTAAAGCCGACGAAGTGGTTGATGGAGCCGATTGGCATCACCGCGGCGTGTGTGACCGAGCGCGACGCCGGGATGTAGCTGTTGGGCAGGATCTGTGTAGCATCCCAATTGTCTAACAATGGTAATGCTACTTGGTCTAGTAATATATATGCTACTTCCTATATAAAATTGTTGCATCATAAACATATCATGCTCATGTCATCATGCCACCTTGCATTTGAGCATCATATAAAACCCTCTTTCTTTGGTTCTTCTCTCATATGCATTATTAATTGTATTTGCCTCTTGATATTGTATTTGGTTGTTGATATATTGTTTAATGCCCAAGTTGAGTTGGGGGCATATCTTTTATTCACCTCCACCACCTTTTCTTTTCACCACCTTATAACTCCACCATTCCATTTACCATGGGCCTTTATTTTTCTTTGGTATTTATTCTAGCTCATGGGAGATAGGATGGATCAAATCCTCTAAATTCTTTTGCTTGGCCTTATTTCCACTTCTTGGGGATGCAAAAGTATAATGCCATACCATTATATTGTTTTCACAAAATAAAACATGGCAATTAATATTTTGCATGAGCCATTTTTTCCCTAAACCTCTTTCTCTCTCTTTGCTTGGGTTCACCTCCTTTTCATCTCATGCTCAATCCAAGCCCTCTCCTCACTCCATAGCTATCTCTGTTCTATTTTTCAAAATATGCAAAATCTCCCAAAAGGGTTAATTCTTGGGCTTGTTTAATCTGCAACAAAACAAAAATCAAATTAGTTAATAAAATGAAGAGAAAAAAACGATATAACAAAAAAACCTTACCTGCAGCCCAGCAGCAGTACCAGAGCAGCAGCCCACCGACGCAGCCTTCCCCAGCCGCGGCCCAGCTCGCCTTCCCAGCCCGTACCGGTTCGATCCGGACAGCGCCGTCGCCTCGCTCTGTTCCTCTTCCCCCTCCGTCTGACGCCGTCTCGCCCCTCCTCTCTCCTCTGCTCTGACAGAGAGGAGCAGGTGGCCGTTCCCCGCCGTCTGCCGCGTCAGCCCACGCCTCCCGCACGCCAGCTCCTCCTCCTTATCCTCGTGCTGAGCCGCCTTTCTCCCTAACCCTAGCTACCTGCTTCGTTCCCTCTTCCTCTTCCCCGCGTGCCACCACCAGACCGTGTGCCGCGACGTCGTTGCCACCCCAGCCGGGGACCGGGAACACGCCAGGGAGCGTCGCCGCAGACCGTGGAGTCGATCCCGCCCGCTGGGAGACGCCAAGCTCGCCGCAGCTGCCCCACGTCAGAGAGCCGCCAGCACCACCACCACGACCTCGCCGTCCCCTCCGCTCCGACCACCTCCTGCCTCGATTCCGGTGGGAATCGATCGAGGTGAGCTCCCCCTCGACCCTCTTCCATTTTCCCCCCTCTGCGTGCCTAGCGCCGCCCGTTTGTGACCCCTACCGGCGAGCCGCCCCGCCGACGCGCAGACCCAGCCTGGCGCTCCCCCCTCTGTTCCCCGATATGCCCTGTCCAGCATAGCCCGCCGCTGCCGACCCTTCCTAAACGAGATCGGTAGCCGAAGCCTCCCTCTGCAATTTCCGTTTTGTCGGCCAGAGCTATCTCGCCGCGGATGCGACGCCACCCTCGCTAGAAAATCTCGCCGTCGTCAGTCGTCGTCGAGATTCAGAGAACAGCGCCAGATTCAGTCAGAGCTCACGCGGCCGTTTTGCGAAAAGAACCCCTGCAACTTCTGTCGACCACGCTCAGGTCCCTAGCAGCCCCTGCGGCCCCACGCGTCAGCCCCGGTGCAACTTTGCAAGCAAGCCCCCGCGCTTTGCCGTTTCCCAACCCGCGCTCCCCGGACCGCCGACGTGTCAGTCGCCCGCTGGCCGCGCGCGTGTGTGGCCCCATCAACACCCAGCCCCACCAGTCAGTCGCAACGGCTAGAAGCAAACGCGGTGTAAAAAGAAATTTTGCGCGCGGGTCTCGCCTAGTCAGCAGCTGGCCCACTGTCAGCGGCTGTGGCTAGGTTTTCCTGGGTGACAAAAGTTTTCCTATTTAGCTGTTTAAACAAAACAAATTCAAAATTATTTAAATTCAATTTCAAATCAGTTTTAAATAACTTTTAAATTATAAATCCAAATAATACATATGATATATGTTTTGAAATCAGAAAAATGTGAGGAATTCAAATATGCTATCCAAAATATTATTTGAGCACTTTAAAATTTCGAGGTAATTAAAATTACAATAAAATGCCCTTTTTCTTAACTAATTAATAACTTTAGTTTTATAACTCCAAATTTGACAAATAATATGTCTAAATCGATCAGCGCTATGAGCCCGTTCTATCTATGCATTCCATGTTCTGAATTGCAGCATGCATCATATAAATATAAACTATACAGCAACTTATTTGAGTATAAAATGTGACTAAAACTCAATAAAATGCTTTATTCTTGTACTCCACACCTCACCCATGCCATGCTACATTATTGCCATGCAAATTGTGCATCATTCATCATGGCATGATTGTTTGCTTGTCGCATTTTAATCCATATGCTTGTGCACTCTATTTATGTTGGCCCTTGTTTGTTTGGTTCTTCTTCGAATAGACGCTGAGCAGGGGATATATCAGGAAACCCAGGAGCACTACCCAGATCTATCCCTCGCTTCAACTGAGCTGCCAGGCAAGCACTACCACATGCTTGCATACATATAGTATCTATTTACTCTATCTTATTCTTGCATCATTGAGTCGCGATTGCATTAAACTGAATCCCATGTACTGCATAGCCTTTACTTTTAAACCCCACCGAAGCTTGTTCCTCCATCCCATGAGCCATTACTACAGGAGTTGTTTGAGCCATGCGGGTCGTAGAACAGCATGTGTAGGGTTTGTGAGAGTCTAATGGATAACGAGGTACCTAAACAACTTAATCTGAGTAGTGATGGGATAACTAATGAAAGTGGCACCGGTGAGCAATATCTGCTATTTGGTTCTTCATGCTCCCTTGTGTCCCATAGGACCCCGAGTACTTGATTCCTGTTCCTTGACTATTCGCACTATCCACATCCGGGAGGCCTTATGGACCCCCCTGAGCCAGAGCTTGATTCATTCTTATTTCTTGGGGCCACAAAGTAGTTTGGGGCTTTATTACTATCATGTACTTATGCCATGCTTTACTGCTTTATTTAAGATTGTGCGAGGAGCACCTGTACTGTTTTGGATGCGGAGTGTTTTCGCGGTATCGACAAGCCCAGTCACACTTTCGGGTTCCCAGTCGTTTACAGCCATTGACGCAAACCTTGGGTCCGTCTCGGAGCCGGCCAACTTCGTTGCGGGTAGCTTAATGGGGTGGCCCCCTGAAACATTTCTGAATTCTGTGATCGCTTTGTCGTGAATGCCTCGTTGGGTTTTGATTTGGTTTTTCCGAGGTTGAGTGAGTGTGTGTTGCTATTTGTGCACCCCTGCAGGGTAAATCTTTCTGAAAGCCGTGTCCGCGGTTATGGACGACTTGGAGCACAGTTTCTCGATCATAGACAAGTATAACTAAAGTACCGCTTTTAATTTGACTAAGTACCTGACTAGTAAATAGTGCAACACTCATGGAAGGGTTAATAAAACTGCCAACGGATGGGGGTTTGTTCGTCCGCTTCCTCGTTGGTAAGCGAGGAGGAGGATGGATCTGTTAATATTACTGTTATAACTGTTGTTCTTAATTAAGGGACATCCGTCTATCTTTGGTTAGGCGGATGGTTAGTGAGTATCTATAGAATTGTTAGGTGTTGTCTTTTTCTGCAATTGCGTCACCCCAGGTTGTGTCCCCTTTAGAGGCATAAAGACTTGCTGAGTACCCCTAGGGTCTCACACGATATATTGTTTGATTCAGATGCACAGGTATACTCACAAGATGGATACTGGGTGGAGGAGATGGATGATGTTGGCAACGATCACTCAGTGTAGAGATTCCGGGAACAGGGATCCGTGAGATCTGTGGGCGGGATGTGTTTATTTATGTGGAATCTTATGCCAATTTGCTTCTTATCCGTACTCGGATCTTGTTTTCCGCTTCCGCTGATACTCTGATGTTTGATGTATGAGGAGCTATCCTAAAATATTATCTCTATCTAGGATGTTTGGATCTTGCCGTATGGCGTTGCAATATTTCTATTTCTTTTTAGATGGAATGGCTCTGAGGAATGTTGTATGTGGCTTGCATACATACTCATTTGTGTATGTAGTTGATCCCTTCGCCTGCCGATTACGCCGCTCGTTCTTGTCCCGATGTTCTGGAAATGGTTAGGACGGCCGAAAGGTCTACCTGTGAGTGGCATTTGGCCCCACCGTACTATTTTAACTATTTCCGCTCATCTAGGCATGTAACTAAGAGCGTAATTCACCGAGGTAGTTACAATTGGTATCAGTGCCATCCCGCCGTTCAGGGTCTCAGCCAAATGGTCGTTGTCAGTTTAGCAAATATTTTGAGTAGTTATGTATACTAGGGAAATACAAAACGTGAGAGTAGGACTGCTTCCACTTTTCTTCTTATCCACCCACCCAGCCTTTTCTGGTAAGGAAGTGTAACATTTTCAATCCTCTTCTAAAATTCAAACTAGGATTCACGTGTTCTGGGTTCCGTAGTACCATAGGTTGTGTGTGTGAGTGTGTGTGTGTGAATCCCTTGTCTATCTGTTGCTTTTGCAAACCGACGCGATCTATCTGATTCGTTGTATACCGACGCGATCTGTCTTACTCTTTGTTATCCGACGTTATCTTGTTTGGGGTGTTCGTTTTTGTAGTTACTAATCTTTAGGTTTATCTGAAGAAGGTGTTGGGATATGTGTTTTACTTATTCATGTGCGGAGTAATGATTTGAGTGCGGGGAGTCGCGACCATACCACTACTCTTCTCATTCGCTCTTGTATATTGAATTGGTAGAGTTACTAATCTTGATTCGTTAAGTGGTTTTGCACATATAGTGGTATTTTAATGCCGAAATTTGCGGAAAATTTTCTTTGTAGTTTGTGTACCACACTCCTTGTTCAGTCGTGTGCGATATGCTTAATATCTTCTAGGTGCTTTGAACTTTGTTGATATTTTAATATCATCTTAGTAATTTGTATCCTTTAATCGTGGTTAATTCCATTTTGGTACTATTTTGGATTATTATTATTCTCCATTATGGTACTAACTTGTGTTTTATATCAATCACAGGATGGCACCACCACGCCGTTCTGAGGAGGACATACAACCTGAACTGGGGGCTGCGTTGTCAAGCATCGCCAATGCCTTGGCCGCAATGTAGCAGAACCAGCAGCGATTTGAAGAAAGTGTCAGGAGGAATGAGTTTGTTCCGCTACCTCCACCTTCCAAGCGAGGAGACATCAAAAGCTTCCTGAAGTTCAACCCATGCCAATTTGATGTTTCTGATCAACCACTTGATGCTGATGATTGGTTGCATGAGATGTCAAGGTTACTGGTGACTGCTGATGTTCCTGAGCAAGAATGGGTAAAATGTGCCACTCACCTTCTGAAGGGAGATGCAACTCTGTGGTGGGAGAATTACCTCAAGGCAAACTACACTGGTTTTCAGCCTACTTGGGAACAGTTCACTGGAGCTTTCAAAGAGCAATATCTGTCAGAAATTGTCATGGAGAAGATGAAGGAAGTGTTTATCAACCTCAAGCAGGGCAATGACAATGTCAATACCTACATCAGAAACTTCATGAACCTTTCTCGTTATGGTGGCGATGAGATCTATGATGACAAGAAGAAGCAAAAGAGGTTCAGACAAGGGCTCAATGCATCGATTAAATATGCAATCACACATGCAAGGCTGGCGTCTTTTTTGGAACTCCAACATATAGCTCTGCAGGAAGAAGCAAGTAGGCAAGTGTTTGAGGAGTCAAAGAAACACAACCGTGATGCAGCAAGCTCTTCAGCTATGTCAACTCCTTCTAAGCGTCGTGTCTGGGTTCCTAACACCCCACCGTCGCTCCCGGCTCCACCAAGACCTTCAAGCTACGCAGCAAGGCCACCAAACTTCCTCACTGCTGCTCCCAGGGGCTACAACCACAACTACCTTAGAGCGCCTGGCGGAGTCCCTGGCTACGTTGCTCCACGTCCACCTGGTGCTTGCTAAACTTGTGGAAACACTGGGCATCAACACTGGAACTGTCCATTGAACAACAAAGCTCTTCCTCCACCACCTCCAAGACCTGCGGCAAGCTCTCCTATGGTTCGTGCACCACCACCTCGGGCTCTCAACATTAACACCAAGCCCGGGTCTACTGTTGCTCGTGCCAACTGTGTCAACGCCGCTCAAGCTGAGCATGCACCTGGAGTTGTGATGGGTATGATTTCCGTTAACTCAGTCCCTGCATGAGTTTTGTTTGATTCTGGTGCATCGCATTCTTTTGTTTCTCACAAATTTGCAAATGAGAATGAGTTAGCTATGGATCCTCTCCTTAAGCGGCTAATGGTCCTTTCTCCTGGAGCAACAATGGCAGCTTCTAAAATCAGCCATGGCAATCAAATTGAGATTGGTGGTTATTCGTTCCAGGCTTCCTTAATTATTCTAGGCAATTCTGACATTGATGTTATCTTGGGCATGGATTGGTTGACAGCAAATGCAGTTGTGATTAATTGTGCTGAACACTCGGTTTCTCTGAAAATTCCTGAAGGCCATATAGTCTATTCTCCAAGTCTGACTCCTGCTATTCAGCTTTTCTCTTTGGCGGCTCTGAATGATGATGCTATGGAAGCTATTCAGAGTGTTCCGGTGGTCTGTGAGTTCCTAGATGTTTTTCCTGAAGAGTTACCGGGTATGCCTCCGGATCGTGAGGTCGAGTTTGTGATTGAGCTTGAACCTGGTACCGCTCCTATTTCTAAGCGGCCTTATAAAATGGGTCCTGCTAAGTTGGCTGAACTCAAACGTCAGCTTGATGAACAAGAGAAGTTGGGTTTCATTCAGCACAGTACTTCTTCTTGGGGTATCCCAACCATCTTTGTGAAAAAGCGAGACAAGACTGATAGACTTTGTGTTGACTATCGGGCTCTCAATGCTAAAACCATCAAGAATAAATATCCCCTGCCGCGGATTAATGATCTCTTCGATCAGCTAGTTGGAGCTGTGGTTTTCTCTAAGCTTGACTTGAGAAGTGGTTATCATCAAATCAAGATTCACAAGGAAGATGTTCCTAAAACAGGTTTCACCACCCGCTATGGCCTGTATGAGTACATGGTCATGTCTTTCGGTCTCACCAACGCACCTGCCACCTTCTCGAGGCTTATGAACTCGGTTTTCATGGAGTATCTTGATAAGTTCGTTGTGGTCTATCTGGATGACATCCTAGTCTATTCTAAGTCAAAGGAAGAACATGAAGAACACCTTTGGTGTGTCCTAAACAAGCTTCGTGAGAACCGCCTGTATGCAAAGTTCTCCAAATGTGAGTTTTGGCTCCCTCAAGTCACCTACCTTGGTCACGTCATCTCTGCCAAGGGCATTGCCGTCAACCCAGAAACTATAAAGACAATTGTTGACTGGCTTCCTCCATTAAATGTCAAAGAAGTCCGGAGTTTCCTTGGTTTGTCTAGTTATTGTCGTCGCTTCGTGCAGAACTTCTCGAAGATTGCGAAGCCTCTTACCGATCTCCTCAAGAAAGGCAAGAAATACCTTTGGACTCCTGCATGTCAAGCAAGCTTCGAAACACTCAAAGAGAAGCTCACTTCCACACCAGTCTTGATTCCTCCAGATACATCAAAGCCTTTCCAAATATTCTGTGACGCCTCATTGCAAGGATTGGGTGCGGTCCTTATGCAAGAAAAACAAGTTGTTGCTTATGCCTCTCGACAGTTGAAGACGCATGAGATCAACTATCCTACACATGACCTCGAGCTCGCAGTAGTTGTCTTTGCTTTGAAAGTATGGAGGCACTACTTGCTTGGCAACCGTTGTGAAATCTTTTCTGATCACAAGAGTCTGAAGTATATCTTCACACAGCCTGATCTCAACCTTCGTCAGAGGAGGTGGATTGAAGCAATCAATGATTTCGATTTGACCATCAACTACACTCCGGGCAAAGCTAATGTCATGGCCGATGCTCTCAGCCGCAAAGCTTATGTCAGCAACCTCATGGTGGAAGAACAACAACCTCTCTTGTGCGAGGAATTCCGTCAGCTCAACATTGAAATTGTGGATCAAGGGTATCTTCTGAACCTTCTGGCAACCCCTCTCTTGGAAGAAAAGGTTCGCTCCATTCAACTTGGTGATCCGTACACCAAAAAGATCCTCTCCAACATTCAGCTTCCGAAGTATGAGTCCTTCCACGTCGACGACCAAGGCACTCTTTTCTTTGAACACCGGATGTTTGTTCCGAACTACCCGGGTTTAAGAGAGCAAGTTCTCAAGGAGGCGCATGATTCTGTTCTTTCTATCCACCCTGGCAGCACAAAGATGTACATGGACTTGAAAACACAATATTGGTGGCCTGGGTTGAAACGATATTGTGCCAAGTATGTCTCGGAGTGTGATGTATGCCGCAGAGTTAAAGCTGTCCATCAGAAACCTTCTGGTCTTCTACAGCCATTGAAACCTCCAGAATGGAAATGGGAGAAAGTAGAGATGGACTTCATCACTGGTTTTCCAAGGTCGCAGAAGGGCAACAATGCAATCTTTGTTGTCATTGACAGGCTTTCTAAAGTGGCTCACTTCTTTCCCGTCAAGGAAACTATTTCTGCAATTCAGTTGGCTGAGCTCTATATCAACAGAATTTTCTCTCTGTATGGAGTTCCTCTTGAGATCAGTTCAGACCGTGGAAGCATCTTCACTTCCAAGTTCTGGGGAAGTTTCCAAAATGCTTTGGGAACAAAATTGAACTTCAGCATAGCTTACCACCCTCAGTCGCAAGGACAAGTTGAAAGGATCAATCAGATTCTGGAAGATATGCTCCATGCTTGCGTCATCTCTTTCGGCATGAAGTGGGAAGAATGTCTTCCTTATGCTGAATTCTCTTACAACAACAGCTTCCCGAAAAGTCTAAAGATGGCACCATTTGAGGCTCTCTATGGTCGCAAATGCAGAACTCCAATTGGTTGGTCGGGCGCAGGTGAAAGAATATTGTTTGGCCCTGACATTGTAACTCAAGCGGAGGAGAAAGTTCATATCATTCTTGAAAACCTGAAGATTGCTCAAAGTCGCCAGAAGAGCAATTATGATAGAAAGCACACGGACATGGAGTATGTCCCTGGTGATCTCGTTTACCTTCGTGTCACTCCCATGAGAGGCACGCACCGCTTTGGTATCAAAGGAAAGCTGGCTCCTAGATACATCGGTCCATTCAAAATCCGTGGAAGAAGAGGAGAAGTTGCTTATGCTCTCGAACTTCCTGAAAAACTCAAGGTCCATGATGTTTTCCACATCTCTCAACTCAAGAAGTGCTTCAAGGATCCCGGCAGGACCGTGGACCATGAGCTTATCAATCTCCAAGAAGACCTGTCTTATCAAGAACACCCCACAAAAATCCTTGAAGTCGCAGAAAGAAGGACTCGCAACAAGTCCATCAAGTTCTGCAAGGTGCAGTGGTCGCACCATTCTGTTGATGAAGCCACTTGGGAACATGAAGATGAGCTCCGTGCCAAGTATCCTAGAATCTCGGGGCGAGATTCCTGTTTAGTGGGGGAGAGTTGTAGCATCCCAATTGTCTAACAATGGTAATGCTACTTGGTCTAGTAATATATATGCTACTTCCTATATAAAATTGTTGCATCATAAACATATCATGCTCATGTCATCATGCCACCTTGCATTTGAGCATCATATAAAACCCTCTTTCTTTGGTTCTTCTCTCATATGTATTATTAATTGTATTTGCCTCTTGATATTGTATTTGGTTGTTGATATATTGTTTAATGCCCAAGTTGAGTTGGGGGCATATCTTTTATTCACCTCCATCACCTTTTCTTTTCACCACCTTATAACTCCACCATTCCATTTACCATGGGCCTTTATTTTTCTTTTGGTATTTAATCTAGCTCATGGGAGATAGGATGGATCAAATCCTCTAAATTCTTTTGCTTGGCCTTATTTCCACTTCTTGGGGATGCAAAAGTATAATGCAATACCATTATATTGTTTTCACAAAATAAAACATGGCAATTAATATTTTGCATGAGCCATTGTTTCCCCTAAACCTCTTTCTCTCTCTTTGCTTGGGTTCACCTCCTTTTCATCTCATGCTCAATCCAAGCCCTCTCCTCACTCCATAGCTATCTCTGTTCTATTTTTCAAAATATGCAAAAGCTCCCAAAAGGGTTAATTCTTGGGCTTGTTTAAATCTGCAACAAAACAAAAATCAAATTAGTTAATAAAATGAAGAGAAAAAAAAAGATATAACAAAAAAACCTTACCTGCAGCCCAGCAGCAGTACCAGAGCAGCAGCCCACCGACGCAGCCTTCCCTAGCCGCGGCCCAGCTCGCCTTCCCAGCCCGTACCGGTTCGAGCCGGACAGCGTCGTCGCCTCGCTCTGTTCCTCTTCCCCCTCCGTCTGACGCCGTCTCGCCCCTCCTCTCTCCTGTGCTCTGACGGAGAGGAGCAGGTGGTCGTTCCCCGCCGTCTGCCGCGTCAGCCCACGCCTCCCGCATGCCAGCTCCTCCTCCTTATCCTTGCACCGAGCCGCCTTTCTCCCTAACCCTAGCTACCTGCTCCGTTCCCTCTTCCTCTTCCCCGCGTGCCACCGCCAGACCGTGCGCCGCGACATCGTTTCCGCCCCAGCCGGGGACCGGGAACATGCCAGGGAGCGTCGCCGTAGACCGTGGAGTCGATCCCGCCCGCTGGGAGACGCCAAGCTCGCCGCAGCTGCCCCACGTCAGAGAGCCGCCAGCACCACCGCCACGACCTCGCCGTCCCCTCCGCTCCGACCACCTCCTGCCTCGATTCCGGTGGGAATTGATCGAGGTGAGCTCCCCCTCGACCCTCTTCCGTTTTCCCCCCTCTGCGTGCCTAGCGCCGCCCGTTTGTGACCCCCGCCGGCGAGCCGCCCCGCCGACGCGCAGACCCAGCCTGGCGCTCCCCCCTCTGTTCCCCGATGTGCCCCGTCCAGCATAGCCCGCCACTGCCGACCCTTCCTAAACGAGATCGGTAGCCGAAGCCTCCCTCTGCAATTTCTGTTTTGTCGGCCAGAGCTATCTCGTCGCGGATGCGACGCCACCCTCGCTGGAAAATCTCACCGTCGTCAGTCGTCATCGAGATTCAGAGAACAGCGCCAGATTCAGTCAGAGCTCGCGCGGCCGTTTTGTGAAAAGAACCCCTGCAACTTCTGTCGACCACGCTTAGGTCCCTAGTAGTCCCTGCGGCCCCACGCGTCAGCCCCGGTGCAACTTTGCAAGCAAGCCCCCACGCTTTGCCGTTTCCCAACCCGCGCTCCCCGGACCGCCGACGTGTCAGTCGCCCGCTGGCCGCGCGCGTGTGTGGCCCCATCAACACCCAGCCCCACCAGTCAGTCGCAGCGGCTAGAAGCAAACGCGGTGTAAAAAGAAATTTTGCGTGCGGGTCTCGCCTAGTCAGCAGCTGGCCCACTGCCAGCGGCTGTGGCTAGGTTTGCCTGGGTGACAAAAGTTTTCCTGTTTAGCTGTTTAAACAAAACAAATTCAAAATTATTTAAATTCAAATTCAAATCAGTTTTAAATAACTTTTAAATTATAAATCCAAATAATACATATGATATATGTTTTGAAATCAGAAAAATGTGAGGAATTCAAATATGCTATCCAAAATATTATTTGAGCACTTTAAAATTTCGAGGTAATTAAAATTACAATAAAATGCCCTTTTTCTTAACTAATTAATAACTTTACTTTTATAACTCCAAATTTGACAAATAATATGTCTAAATCGATCAGCGCGACGAGCCTGTTCCATCTATGCATTCCATGTTCTGAATTGCAGCATGCATCATATAAATATAAACTATACAGCAACTTATTTGAGTATAAAATGTGACTAAAACTCAATAAAATGCTTTATTCTTGTACTCCACACCTCACCCATGCCATGCTACATTATTGCCATGCAAATTGTGCATCATTCATCATGGCATGATTGTTTGCTTGTCGCATTTTAATCCATATGCTTGTGCACTCTATTTATGTTGGCCCTTGTTTGTTTGGTTCTTTTTCGAATAGACGCTGAGCAGGGGATATATCAGGAAACCCAGGAGCACTACCCAGATCCGTCCCTCGCTTCAACTAAGCTGCCAGGCAAGCACTACCACATGCTTGTATACATATAGTACCTATTGCCTCTATCTTATTCTTGCATCATTGAGTCGCGATTGCATTAAATTGAATCCCAAGTACTGCATAGCCTTTACTTTTAAACCCCACCGAAGCTTGTTCCTCCATCCCATGAGCCATTACTACAGGAGTTGTTTGAGCCATACGGGTTGTAGAACAACATGTGTAGGGTTTGTGAGAGTCTAATGGATAACGAGGTACCTAAACAACTTAATCTGAGTAGTGATGGGATAACTAATGAAAGTGGCACCGGTGAGCAATATCTGCTATTTGGTTCTTCATGCTCCCTTGTGTCCCGTAGGACCCCGAGTACTTGATTCTTGTTCCTTGACTATTCGCACTATCCACATCCGGGAGGCCTTATGGACCCCCCTGAGACAGAGCTTGATTCATTCTTATTTCTTGGGTCCACAAAGTAGTTTGGGGCTTTATTACTATCATGTACTTATGCCATGCTTTACTGCTTTATTTAAGATTGTGTGAGGAGCACCTGTACTGTTTTGGATGCGGAGTGTTTTCGCGGTATCGACAAGCCCAGTCACACTTTTGGGTTCCCAGTCGTTTACAGCCATTAACGCAAACCTTGGGCCCGTCTCGGAGCCAGCTAACTTCGTTGCGGGTAGCTTAATGGGGTGGCCCCCTGAAACATTTCTGAATCCTGTGATCACTTTGTCGTGAATGCCTCGTTGGGTTTTGATTTGGTTTTTCCGAGGTTGAGCGAGTGTGTGTTGCTATTTGTGCACCCCTGCAGGGTAAATCTTTCTGAAAGCCGTGTCCGCGGTTATGGACGACTTGGAGCACAGTTTCTCGATCATAGACAAGTATAACTAAAGTACCGCTTTTAATTTGACTAAGTACCTGACTAGTAAATAGTGCAACACTCATGGAAGGGTTAATAAAACTGCCAACGGATGGGGGGTTGTTCGTCCGCTTCCTCGTTGGTAAGCGAGGAGGAGGATGGATCTGTTAATATTACTGTTATAACTGTTGTTCTTAATTAACAGACATCCGTCTATCTTTGGTTAGGCGGATGGTTAGCGAGTATCTATAGAATTGTTAGGTGTTATCTTTTGCTGCAATTGCGTCACCCCAGGTTGTGTCCCCTTTAGAGGCATAAAGACTTGCTGAGTACCCCTAGGGTCTCACACGATATATTGTTTGATTCAGATGCACAGGTATACTCACAAGATGGATACTGGGTGGAGGAGACGGACGATGTTGGCAACAATCACTCGGTGTAGAAATTCCGGGAACAGGGAACCGTGAGATCTGTGGGCGGGATGTGTTTATTTATGTGGCATCTTGCTTCTTATCCATACTTAGATCTTGTTTTCCGCTTCCGCCTGATACTCTGATGTTTGATGTATGAGGAGCTATCCTAAAATATTATCTCTATCTAGGATGTTTGGATCTTGCCGTATGGCGTTGCAATATTTCTATTTCTTTTTAGATGGAATGGCTCTAAGGACTGTTGTATGTGGCTTGCATACATACTCATTTGTGTATGTAGTTGATCCCTTCGCCTGCCGATTACGCCGCTCGTTCTTGTCCCGATGTTCTGGAAATGGTTAGGACGGTCGAAAGGTCTACCTGTGAGTGGCATTTGGCCCCACCTTACTATTTTAACCATTTCGCTCATCCAGGCATGTAACTAAGAGCGTAATTCACTGAGGTAGTTACAATCTGCAAGATCCCGCCGAAGGCGATCATGCGGCCGGTGGCGAGCGGCCGCTCGATCGGCGAGTAGGGTCTCGCCGCAGAACTCAGGCCAGTCCCACTATGCCCCATGGTGGGCGCCACTGTCGTGGAAATGGCCACGGCAGTCGCTGCCATAGGCAGCGATTGAGATTTTCATGAGGAAGAGTTGGCGGCCATCTGCGGTGCGAGATGGGGGCAGGTGCACAAGGGTTTACCCAGGTTCGGCCCCCCGGAGGGTAAAAAGACCTACTCCTTCTAGGTTAGATTATGAGAGAGCGAGTTACAAGGGCGGCGAGTCGCTTGAGGGGGTGTATGATGGAACATAAGTCTCCACTATACCCTAGGGAGGTTTATATATGAAGCACCTCCCAGGGTTTACAAGTTGCCCCCGAACAAGATAAGGATCCGGGAGCCTTTGACCTAATCCGACTGGGCCTCTGCCACGCTTCTGGGCTTCTAGTCGCCAGTCGATGGGCCTCTTCTTTCCTCAGAGTCCAGTCACTGTCCTTTAGGCGCACTCGCGGGCCTTCCGGTCCACTCGAAACCCACTGCTGAGCATACCCCTTAGGCATATCCCCTTCAAGCTACGTCACCCTTGTCGACCACCTCCCACTGGTCCTTCCCTCTGTCCGCTTTGCTCATGCTACAGTTTATAGAGACCACCTTTTGACTAGCGAGATTCCTTCCTTCTCTTGTAAGCCAAGTGATAACCCGGCTAGCGCCTGGCTAACTCGACCACCAGGATACCTGCAAACAAGTTACAAAAGGCTAGCTGACATACATTATATGTCGGCCAGGACTAGGTCAAGCGAATATCCTTCAGGCTGGGTCACTTCGTAAGTCGGCCTTCCTTGAGGTGACTCGGCCAGCTTACGCTTTGACCTTGCCATACCTTGGCTAATATGGCCTTTATACCCCGGCGTGACCCTACCTGGGGGTATTCCCCAACATATACAATAAACAAAAGTACTGCTAGGCCTATGCATCAGCTCGCGGGCTTCGTAGACTCCCTGGCAACCTCCGATGATGTGGCATTTGCAGCAGCAGCCCCTGACGTCGTGGCCTTCACCGCGTTCAGTCGCTTTTGCTCCACGGAGTACTTCGCGAGTGTTTCTATGAGCCGAGGCCCATACTTATGATAGCGAGCAGCAAAAGGTGAAAATGCTACCTCTTTGCCTTCTTCAGTCACTGGCATCTTCGACGTGATCCTTCTCATGTTCATCCCAGTGATGTAGGCCTACGCCATCGCCAGCCCAAGGGATGCAACCTCTCCCTTTTATATCTGCTTGTAGTCCGCGAGCATGCCCTCGGTGAATGTTTCAGCCAGACCGTCAACATCCTCGATCGCCTTGGCCTCGACATCATCTCTTCTCGGAGACGTGCAAGCACGACCTTGGCCTTCTAGAGTGCGTCTTTGGTGGAAACGTTGCGGTCCTCGACTGCAGCCACGACGCTAGCCAAGAGATTCTCGCGGGTTAGCGCCTGACGGTCAAAGTAAATGCCGGCCGTATCTACGAAATCATAGCAGTTCATGGCTAGAGGAAAAAAGGGTCACAGAAGACATAACACTAGAGGAAAAATGAACCAGAAGTATTACCGGAAAGAGTCTAGGCAACAGCCAGAAGCTGTTCTGCAAACCCTCTCTCCCCTTCAGCTGCAGCCGCTGCCCGGTCATCCTCCTGCGGCTGTGCCTCCACCTTGTAGCGCTCGAGGGCATCGATTGCGTCTTTTCTCTTTGTCTCCGTCGTGCTAAGACTCTTCTCAAGATATCTTAGTCGACAAAAAATTTCATTATTTTCCTCTAACAACAAAAGGGTAGGTTAGTTAGAATATTGATCCAACCTTCATGTGAATCACTCGAAGAAGAAAGGACCTTACTTTGCAGCTGTCGATGGTCAGTATCCAGCCGCACATAATCCTTGCCAAGGAGAATCATGTCTTGAAGAAAGGGATGTAATAGATTTTGCATTAGAACGAGCACAAAAGTACTCGGGGGATCCCTTGGATGACTAAACATACACTTATGTGATCACCCGAAGACTCTGAAGGTTCTTTTCTGGTCGTCCGAGTCAGAACCCTGTGTTCCCTCAGCTTGGAGGAACATTAGTAGCTCGCGCCGGAGTTGGCCGCTGTCTTCGACGAAGGCTCGGGTTGTTCCGCACCCTTTCCCCTGGAGTCAACGACTCCCTCGTCTTCCAGCTCAAGGATGGTGTCAGATGAACATGATGCCATGACACTTCAGTACATGCAAAAAAATACTAAGTGCAAGGAGAACAATGATAGGAACAACCCAAGAAACATGGCCAAAATACTGGAGACTCACCCGTCAAATCTGTTAAGGTCAAAAGGTTCATCCTGCTTTTGCTTCTTCAGTGAAGGGGATGCATGCTACGGACATGAACAACAGGAATCGGATCTGCGATGCCCTTCTCAGGAGCAAGGTCCTTCTGTGTCACCGGCGTGGAGGCATCCGACTCCTCACTCCATTCTCGCTCGCGAGACCCGGACTCACTAGACACGGGCTCCCTGTTCCTCGGTGGTAGGCATAGTCGAGTCTGACTCGTCTTTCTCCGTGGCCTCAGGAGGGATTACGCCCTCTGGATAATGAGCCATTGAGCCTGTAACCTTCCACTCCTTCAACAAAGGGGATAATGCCATTAGTTTAGCATTAAAATTGTCCTATGGACAAAAGGAAACATGCAGCAGAAGACCACCTCTAGAGGATAAAACGTAGCATGGAACGGTAGGGTTTTCGACTCAGCAGGAAGAGTCTCCTTCAAAGTGATCTTGGTTAATGACCTGATCTTCTTCTCGAGCTCCACCGAGGACATGTCCACTGAGCAGACGCTTGTTGGATCCATCACACTAGTCTAGAGATACATTGGATAAGCCCTAGCCTATAGTGGCTGCACCCGACATCGTAGCCACGTTCGTATGAGGTCCATGCCAGTGACCTCCTTGCCTCAAACGAGTTGAAGATCCAACACCCACTTGTACAAGACCTCGACGTCGTCCGCCTCACCCGGCATCACAACGTTCTTCCAGGACCTTTACCTCTTTAGCTCTGCCTTTGGGTCAAAGGGAGCGAGTCCGAACATCTGCCCTGTTGCCTTCTGGTCCTGAATATAGAACCACTTGTCCCTCCACCCTTGGGCAGAGTCGATCATGTTGAGGCTAAAGTACTACACAAGGGAATCTACATATATCCCGCACCCGCCAAGGTCATACACTATGGATCCTGACCCCGATTGTATTTTCAAACTAAGAAGTTTCTTGAAGAGACTGAAGTGTGGCTCGATATCGAGCTAGCACTCGCAAAGGGTGATGAAGCACGCAATGTGCTGAACAAAATTGGGAGTCAGCTGGTGGAGCTGAATCCCATAGAAACAAAGTAATCCATGAACAAAGTCGTGGAGGGGAAGAGAGAGACCTCGATGAAGGAAGGCAACAAACATGAGGTGAAATCCGGCGGGAGGATCATAAATTACCTCCGGTCTGGGGATTCAATAGTTATCTTCCGCGGCCAGAATAAGGTCGGCATGCCAAAGAGGATGGAGCTCGTGGAACCTCATTATCGAGCGCCGCCAGGACCCATTGGTCACATGGGATCCGGTTCCCTTCTTCGCAGCAGCAACAGCGGTGCCGGACCTAGTGGCAGTGGTGGATTTCTTCTTCATAGCGATGGCGGTGGCGCTAGATCCAGCAGCAGCGGCGACCTTCTTATTTCCCATTTTCTCCGGCGAAGAGACCGAAGGAAATAACTAGGGAATGCTCTAAGCACGTCCAACGCAGCAACGGGTGCAGAGAAGTGGAGAGAAGAAGAGCGGAAATGGCAGAAACACAAGAAGGAAGAAGAAGCAGAGTAACAAAATTACTGCCGTAGATCGCTACTTAAGCACTGGCAGGATACCATCCGACGGTCAACAATCCTCTACTTCGACGCGTGGCACGCATCGGTGATGACATGTGGCGGCGTGCACAATGAACCATCGCTGCATGATCCCCACTCAGTGCAAAAATCGAGGAGATGCAGTTAAAACCCCAAAATTACGCATGACGGGTCAAATACCAGTTAGACGTTGGGGCCCACATTTGTCATGTCCCATCAACACCGCTCACGCCTACAGCGTGTCGAGTGCATACCTTAAGCACTGGAATTCGACTCTATAAGACCTCCACGGCGTGGCTCGAATTACACCAGGAATTTTCTGAATTCAAGTCTAGGGACTCGAGTTTGAGTAGATAGTGTTGTTTTTCCCTAGAACACCCTCGAATCGGCCCTATGCAAGTTTTAGCCCTTTCCGCCAAACCCGCATAGAAATGATTCAAGGACGCCCACCAGGCACTTTCGTGCGGGTGGAAAACGAAGTAATACCATTACACAACAGTCCTCGATGGGACCCATAGAACAGATATATATATACAACAACGACTCAACGAGTCAAAAATACAGATATACAATACAAAGATCCAAATCACCTTGGAAACGTTATAGCGTCCGAGTACGGACAAGATGCAAATGGGGCTAAGAGCCCTGAAGAATAACCAATGGCGTCCATAACCCTGCCCAGGCCAAGCCGGAAGGGTAACCCTGCTAACGACGTCGATCTCAAACCTGCTAAAACAAAAGGGGTGCCGACAAAGGGCAAAGGAAAAAGAGGAGCATCAGTACTGAGGCCAGTACATGGCGAGTCTAGAATTTGGCGGTCGTCGCCTACACAGGTATGGTGGACTGAAGCGGCAGCGCAGCGGCAGTAAACAACCTATAGAGACTCGGTATCACTGGCGGCTATTAGAGAGGGGTAAGAAAGACCTATTCGGATCCTACCTGATACTAACACCAAACATACCCATCCTGGTATTTCCCCCTCGAGACCAAACGAGGAAGGCGGACCAAGGAACTCACACAGTTGCTAGTCTTACTCATTCCATTATAGTTGCAGCATTTACTAGTCAGATATATAGCATGAGTCATCCTGATAGCATAAGTAGTGGGCAGTTTTAGTTAAAATCCGTTGTAGTTGGAACATTTACTAGTCAGATAAAATTAGCACGTGACATCCCAAACCCAGCAGTTGTTGGCACTTTTATTATCCATTCCATGATAGTGAAGCTGATTACTAGTCACATATTAAGTCAAATTTATAATACTACTTAAGTTATGCTTGTCTATGATCGAGATACTGTGCTCCAAGTCGTCCATAACCGCGGACACGGCTTTAAGAAAGATTTACCCTGCAGGGGTGCACAAATAGCAACACACACACGATCAACCTCGGAAAAACCAAATCAAAACCCAACGAGGCTTTCACGACAAAGCAATCACAGGATTCATAAAATATTTCAGGGGCCCACCCCACTAAGCTACCCGCAACGAAGTTGGCCAGCTCCAGAACGGACCCAGGGTTTGCGAGAACGGCTGTAAACGACTGGGAACCCGAAAGAGTGACTGGGCTTGTCGATACCGCGAAATCGTGCCGCGATCCAAAATAGTACAGGTGCTCCACGCACAATCTTAAATAAAGTAGTAAAGCATGGCATAAGTACAGGATAGTAATAAAGCCCCAAACTAGTTTGTGGCCCCAAGAAATAAGAAATGAATCAAGCTGTGGCTAAGGGGGATTCATAGACTCTCCCGTATGTGGATAGTGCGAATAGTCAAGTAACAGGTATCAAGTACTCGGGGTCCTACGGGACACAAGTGAGCATGGAAGAACCAAATAACATCTATTGTCCACCGATGCCTCTGCATTAGTTATATCTAGCATTTTAATAGTTGTATTTAAAGTCATGATCATCTCCACCATTAAGAATCTCCACCATTTATCATGTGCCAACTTGCCGTCAACGGTGGAACGACAACAACATGAAGCAACACATAAACAAGCAACTACGACTCACAAGGCCGACTATCTATCAAGCAACAGGCAATAGGATGTGTCCATGGCGATATAGAGGCTGCAAGGAATATGAATGGTGCAGGAAACTAAAGCATCGTAACACGGATAGCAATAGATCAATAGGAGGAAATAAAGACTATAAAGAAAAATAGGTAGAAAGGGAGAGATGCTCGCCTGGGAAACACTGCCGAAGGTCCATATCCGGAGAACTTGTCGATACTCGCATCAACTCATCGGCCTAATCCGTGAAGAAGAAAACACTAGAAGAAACACCGGATGCAATATTTAATACTACGGCAGAAGATCTGGCATGCTTATGATATGATGCATGACATGGCACAGATGCAGTGCAATTAGGCCATATTAAACGGAACCGGGGTCCCGGCAATTAATTAAATGTTCAAGTTATTTAGACCCCCGCAATTTAAATGTTGATTTATCAATGCAAAGCATGTCATCGGTTCGCTAGGCAAATTTAAATGGAGGCGATATGAGAAGAATATAGCCTGCATATAGTCTCCATATTTATCTATTAGATGAATCGATAGAATACCCCCAAATAACCACAATATGTATGCAAGCATGAGCCATTTAATATGCAACAAGATATATGTTATATATTATAAAATAGAGGTCTCGGAAAAGGGGATCACACTTTAGGGTTCGACGATCTTGGGGTTCGATGTGGTTCGGGTCCGGTCTCGCCGGGATCGGTCTTCGGGTCTGGCTTCGAGGCGTTGTAACCGTCCGTGAGGTAGATCTTGTCGGTTCCACCTCGAATGCCTTGGGATTTTTCCGTGACGGAGTACTTGCCGATGGTCATCGAGTGTGTCACCAGGTGCAGTTCTCCAGGTTCGGTTGGCGGTGAACTTGATTCAACACCGAGGCAATCTTCGAGCAGTGCCACGATTATTCGCAATGAAGGTCAAATTAGCTAAGGTACACCACATCTCCACAGGACACCACAGTTCCTCGCTTACACGGACAGCAGCAGGCCACCTGGGACAAAGCACCATAGGAGACGCACGCAAAAATGACGGAGAGCAAAGGCGTGATACAGAGAGGAGGGCGACACCGGGTCGTCGGTTGAGGACGCACATCTGGGGCTGAACATGGCGTCGGGGACGAGGACAGGGTGGAGGTCACGGGGACAGGCGGAGGAGGACCTCGTGACGACGGCGATAGTCCTGGACCAGGACGACACAGAGCTCTGCGAGGGGGCACAACACGCACGGCGAAAAGCGGCACTGGCGGCGGAGCTCTGTAGGGCGCCAACGATGTGGACGTGCAGTCGCTGGCGCGAGCCAGAGAGGAGACGCCGCCGGTCAGAGAAGAGGCGGCTCGCGCGCGAGGCGAAGGAAGAGGCGGTCGACGGCGCCGTCTACAGAAGGACGGGAGAGGAGGAGCGGGCTGGGTCGCGGGAGAGGAAAGCGCCGGCAAGGAGGCGACGCGCACCGAGGTGGAGAGATCGGCGGCAGGGTCGGGTTAGCAGGGACGAGCGGCCCCGGGGTGGAGGAGCTCGACAGGCGGAGCTCAGCGCTGCGGCGGCCGGGAACCGGAAGGAGGCGGGGAAGGAGGCGACGGGGCCGACGGGAGGAGAGATTGGCAGTGGCGAGCACGAGGGAAGCCGTGGCGGTGGTTGGCCGAGGAGGCGGGGTCGGGGAGAGGGGAGGAATCACGGGGAGAGAGAGGGAGTGGTTCACGGGGTGGGGTCCATGCGGGACGGACGGGAGCGTGTCTGGGCGGATGGAGCGGTGCATAGCAGTAGGTGGGAGCGGGGCGAATCGATGGGCGCGTGCGTGCACGGGCGACGGGGCGTGAGGAGCGGGCGCGTGGGCAGGGACGCGTCAAGACCGCGTCGGCAGAGGGGTGGGACCGGGGTGGTGTTGACCGGGAGCAGGTGGCGTGGGGATTGGGGTGGGCTTGGTGAGTGGGTCGGGCAAGAGGCGTGGGAAGCGTGCAGGGGAGGTGTGGGAGTTGGTGGCTGGGCGGGAAAGAGGAGGAGGTGGGGCCAAACGACGACCAGGTGGTGTGGGGGAAGTGCCGGTGGCGGCGGGATGGAGAGAGGGAGGGGGTGGCTGGCAGTTGGAGATTAGGGTTTGGTTGCTGCTGGGTAGTAGGTGGCTGGCTGGGCCTTTTGGGCCTGGCCGGCTGCCTCCCCTAATAAAATATTTGTTTTATTTTTATTTTATAAAACCTTTCGCAAACAGTTTTTAGATAAAACAAAATATTTGGAAAAAGGCTAGGGTTTTAATTTGAAATAAAGATGAGGGATATTTAGAAAACAAATATAGACTTTTAGAAAATAGTTTTAGGCAAATAAAATGCAGAATGACATGACGATGCTCAAATGCAATGTGGCATGATGACATGAGCATGCGGTCATGATGATGCAATGCACAAAAACACAGCGATTTTCTAGTAGTGGTTTTAGCGGGATGCCACATGCCCTAAGGCAGTTAACTGATCCAGATCCATCAGATAAATCAGGCACGCCTATCAACTATCTTTATGACATAAGGAGGCACTCGATAAAACATTCGGATGAGCACTCTAAAGACTTCATAGTCTCCATCCGAATCTACGATTCAAAGGACCCTGGGGGGCTACTAACATGGGTATGCCCCACGGGCACCCAGGTTTGGCCTATACGGTGCAGCCCAAGAGAAGCCTACGACAAGGCCCAAGACGATTCGGGTGGCCCAAGTTCTAGAAGACGTGGATCCTTGGGAAGCACGACAATGTGTAGATAGGAAACCTAAAGGGAAAAACCGTAATCTGTAACCGACTCGGCCTTGCTATCCCGAGACCTAGCCTCCTATATAAAGTCTAGGAGGGGCATCGAGAAAGGTACCTCGCAACCCTAGCTCACACACCACCAGATTGCATCTGCGCACCCCTATAATCTTTGATTCCTCCATTAACAAAGAGCAGATAAGCAGGAGTAGGGTCCCCTCTGAGGAACTGAACCTGGGTAAACCGTGTGTTCCCGATGTGCTTGTTTTCTAGCCGATCGATGCCTCCAATGCTCCCCACTTCCTCTAACCCAAATCCATCAACCGTGGACATTGACAAGTTAACCCCTCGTCACACAGCATGAACAGATGTATGAGCATCACAAATAACACTACATCACACAACATTAGCAGATCTAAGAGCATCTATGTACAACTAACACTACATCACACATCATGAACAGAGCATCGCATATAACACTACATCACACAACATGAACAGATGTATGAGCATCACAGATAACACTACATCACATAGCATTAATAGATCTAAGAGCATCTATGTACAGCTAACACTACATCACACTACATCTAGGATCTATGAGCATCACAGATAACACTACATCACACACGCTCGTCGTGCCATCTAAGTATAGCTAGCCAAGGTGAGAGGTTTCTTACTGTAGCTTCCAGAGGATGCATCACATAGGTAGGGGACGAAGGAGCTGCCGGTATGCCGACCGTCGTCGTAGTCCATGGAGTTTCCGCCAATCCGGCAGGTGCCTCAGTCGACTTTGTTGGCCGCAAGATCACCGTGGTCGCCTTCGCCGGAGTAGCCGGAAGGACAGCCAAAGACTGGCTCCAGGGTGAAGTAGGACGGCCAATTGACGCCGTGCTCGCTGGCGAAGATGGCAGGACCAGCGTCTTCGTGCTGGACGCAGAAGAATCAAACGACATCGATCTAGATCTGATGGGCGAAAAACTCGATGGGGAGGTGGAATGGTGGATTTGGATTTTGGGGGCGGAACACCGTTGTCTCTAAATAGGGTGGGGAGCAGAAAGGCGGTGACGAGGGTTTAACTCGTCAATGCCCATTGTTATGGACTTGGATTTTGGAGAAAGAGGGAGCACTGGAAGTCTCGATCGGCTAGCAAACAAGCACATAGGGAAGCACGGTTTACCCAGGTTCAGGCCTCGTAGAGGACCCTACTCCTGCTTGTCTGCTCTTGATTGATGATGATCCGAAGGATTACAATGTCGCCGATGGCAGTGGGTGCGCAGATTGGATCTGGCGTATGTGTGAGAGATTGATGTCTAGATCTATTGTCTATTGTGGCGATCATAGATCTGTCTATTGGGGTGAGTTGCGATCTGTTGTGGGATACCCTTCTCGTTGGACCCTCCTAGCCTTTATATATAGGGAGGCTAGGTCTCAGGTACCAATACGAGTTGGTTACAAGTTGTATTCAAACTCTAGTATTGAGACTTTCTTGTCTTGTGTGTTTGGGAGTCCGTGTCCATATGGGCTTCATACCACTCTAACCGTCATAGGAGTCATGGACCTTGGCAATTTGTCGAGTGGGCCATCCATCGAGACGCACCAAGTAGGCCAATAGTAGGTGCCTATAGGGCATACCTATGTCAGTAGCCCCCGAGTGTCCATGCAAATCGTAGATTCGGGTGGAGACTTAGAAGTCTTGAGTCTTGCATTAGGATGTCGGAGTCGACAATTGTGTCGAGTGCGAAAAACTCACCCGGAAGTTCATCGGGTCAGTTGAATTTGAAGTAGTTTCATAGGGATGATGGTAAACGTGCCTGGTGCGCTCGATGGATCAGGACCAGTTAATTTCTCTAGGGAAAAACAACGTTACCTACTCAAACTCGAGTCCCCAGACTCGAATTCAGAAATTGCTGGCGTAATTCGACTCGGGCCACGGAGGTCTTATAGAGTCGAATCCCAGTGTATAAGTGTGAGCACTCGACGCGTCCGTCAAGACTTATTCATCGTACCTGTAGGTACGGGTTATTTCTGGTAGAGCGTAGCAGATGTGTTGTCAGGCCTTATTCAGGTCTTATCTTCACGCTATAAGCGCGACATCCAATTTTTTTGTCATCGTCGAGATGATTCGGGTGGCCCAAGAGACGTAATCTCTTTATAGGGAAAATATGAGGCGGAGTCACCATAAGGTTCGAGTGTGGATGTTATCGACACACAGTACGATGTACAAGGAAAAATAATCATAGGGTGCGCGACCAGCGCTCCCTATGGGAGTAGCCCCCGAGTGCCTATTCGAGTCGTAGACTCAAGTGGGGACTATAAGTATTTTGCAACTGTTGTCGTCTTTTTCTTGTTTCAGTTGAATATGCTTTCAGTGCTCCCTATGGGAGTAACCCGAAGCCCACAATCGAATCGTAGATTCGAGTGAAGGGTTTTCATAATGCTTGGATATCTTCACAAATATCTCCAGGTGCGCGGCCAGCGCTCCCTATGGGAGTAGCCCCCGAGTCCTTAGTCGAATCGTGGATTCGAGTGAGGATTCAGAGCGTGCTACTCGAAGATCTTGTATATGCACATTCAGTGTTCCAGTTTGGAGTAGCCCCCGAGTGTCCGGCGGAGTCGTAGACTCAGGCAGAGACTCGAGTATTGTATCATGTAGACGTAGTCGATGATCACGCGAGGAGAAACCACTGACCCGGAAGTGCATCGAGTCAGCATCTCACGCATAAGGAGCGAAAAGTCGACGATGTAGTCAAAGTCATGTGGCGATTAACCGGGTAAGTCGACGATGCAGATGAAGTCGACGTCGTTGCTTCTATCGGGTGCATGGTGAGGATCACATCTTTTGTAGCATCCAGCGATGCAACCATCCGAGGAGGGACTCGACTCGGGTTTTGAGTGTATGCCGTAGCCAGTTGTTTTGTCGACTCCTGTTGGAGGACCCGATAGAATAGCTCGACAAAGTCGACATCCTTGTAAGCTGCATAAAACATGAAGAATTGTGAAATACTTGTATCTTGTAAAAAATAGTTGCATGTTGGATTGTAAAGTAAGATTCTGGTGCCATTCGAGTCGACACTTTGCACTGTATGCTAGGCCTTTTCGTTAGCTTGATTACCCTTAGTCTCAGTACCTTGCCGAGGTGCTCGGAGTCAAGGATTCGAGGATCAGGAATAATCAGCTACTCGGGCTGTCACGTATAAGGTGCTCGAGTGCGTGGACTCGACGACACATTACTTTACTTCGAAGAGGGCGCATCTCCCGAGTGTTTCGAGTGCGATTAAAGTCAGAAAGAAATCATCTCTAAGTAGAGAACTTAGCTTTATGGGTAGTTTCGTGGACAAAATCGATGCGGTCGCGGAGCGATGCGGTAACGAGACGCGTGGTGGAGTCGAAGGTTGTAACTGGTTGCCTTTGCTGAAGGAGGCAGCATCTCGCCGGAGTCGAAGGTCGCAGCTTGTCGCTGGGCCGCCAATGATGAGGGAGCCCCCGAGTCGCTGGAGTCGAGGACCGAAGCGGGCCGCACGACGGAGTCGAAGGGCCCCCCGAGTGTAGGGTCGATGTAGTCGAGGCAGCGTTCGAGAGCTGATGCGGCGGACCGGAGTTGACGCGACAGTGGGTCGCCGAAGCCGATGGCGGTAGCGGGTCACCATATCCGAAGGTCGTAGCGGGTCACCGCAGCCGAAGACTGCATCGGGTCATCGGGGTCGAAGACCGCAACGGGTCGCTGGAGCTGAGGGAGCCCCCGGGTCACTGGATCTGAAGACCGTAGTGGGTCGCTAGAACCGAAGGATCCCCCGAGTCACCGGAGTCAAAAACCGCAACGGGTCGCACGGCGGAGTCGAATGAGCTCCCGAGTCGCTGGAGTCAAGGACCGAAGAGGGTCTCCGGAGTCGAATACCATATCAGGTCGCAGATGTCGTGGGATCCCCCAAGACGCTGGATCCAAAGACCGCAGTTGGAGCCAAATGATCCGATGCGACCGGCGGGTCGTGCGAGTTGAAGATTGTAGCGAATCATTATAGTCGAAGGAGTCCCCGAGTCGTCGGAACCAAAGACCACAGCAAGTCGCTGGAACCGAAGACCGCAGTGGGTCGTGCGGTGGGGTCGGCGCAGCGGACGTATCGACGTGGCTCCCGAGTGTAGTCGATGGGTCACGGGGGTCAATATGACTGGCGAGTTTTGGTGATATACGCCGGTTGCACTTCCGGCCGTAAAATCCACGTTCGTGCGATTAATGCTCCGGCCGCAAAATCTATGTACATACGCAGTTTGGTCTTCACTTGCAGCCTTTATTTATTTGATCACACGCATACAACATGCAATAGGTGGCTCGGCGCCCCTTCTTCTTTTCAGCAAATAACAAGCTTGCCTCGGGTCTTGATCTAGGATCTGATTCCTTTATTTTTTTCTGCCTGCAGTCGCACGCGCGCGTTGAACCAATATACGATGCGGCCTTTTCCGATTTGGATTCAGCTTGTGCTTCGATTGATGCCCTTTTTTCTTCTTTTGATCAACAGCTAGCCGCGATCGAATTAGTACCACTGCAAACCGATCCGCACATGGGCAGTTTGATGGCACGTTTGCTTTAGTCAATTTCCATCTTGCATTAGGGTAAACGTCAAACAGGCTTTCGCGAGTTGCGGTTTTGGACTTGCCATATAAGAACTATCATGTACGTTCCCACACGATTTTTTCAAGTCGGCATCTGCCGGTGTCCGTGCCGCATCGGGTTTGAGATTGCTTCTTGAAGTCATGAGCCCGTCGAGTTGCTGCTGTGAAGCAGCCCTGGATCTCCTGGCGATTCATGAATATGTGCCGCTTATTGACTACAGAACACGCTGATGGCGATTCAACCATATGCCCGTGGTGAAAACCAAATGCGCCGACGGATTTGTTGATAAGCATGCCGACGCTGACGGATCAATCGGATGGGATCCGGCCATTGTTGACGATGAAGGAGTCGAAACAGACCTGCTCTGCAGGAGCCAACGAATCGTAGATTACCGATGATGGGGCCGCCGAGATCGCAACATCAGTGATCCCGTTCCCACAGACGGCGCCAATTGACGAGGGTTTAACTCTTCAATGCCCATTGTTATAGACTTGGGTTTTGGAGAAGAAGGGAGCGCTGGAAGTCTTGATCGGCTAGCAAACAAGCACACATGGACGCAAAGTTTATCCAGGTTCAGGTCTCGTAGAGGATCCTACTCCTGCTTGTCTGCTCTTGATTGATGATGATCCAAAGGATTACAATATCGCCGATGACGGTGGGTGCGCAGATTGGATCTGGCATATGTGCGAGAGATCGATGTCTAGATCTATTGTTTATTGTGGCGATCGTAGATCTGTCTATTGGAGTGAGTCGTGATTTGTTGTGGGATACCCTTCTCGTTGGACCCTCCTAGCCTTTATATATGGGGAGGCTAGGTCTCAGGTACCAATACGAGTTGGTTACAAGTTGTATTCAAACTCTAGTATTGAGACTTCCTTGTCTTATACGTTTGGAAGTCCGTGTCCATATAGACTTCATACCACTCGAACCATCATAGGCGTCATAGACCTTGGCAATTCGTTGAGTGGGTCATCCGTCGAGCCGCACCAAGTAGGCCAATAGTAGGTGCCTATAGGGCATACCTATGTCAGGCAATGAGAAAATTCCTCCCGTCGGAATTTTGTGGTCGCGCGCGGCTTCCTGCCATCTCCCTGCCTGCATGAGCTCTGATGCCGCGTTCCCCCATTTGCACGTAGCGATGCTGGCTCCGGCAAAACGGCCGAATCGAGCGTTGTTCCTAGGCCTGGTTGAGGGGTGCTTTGAAGTTCAGACTGATGCGGTTCAGACTGATGCGGACCAAAAGGACACGCGGGCAACCAATCAGCCCATTTTCGTCCCCGTCTGGCCTGGCTGCACCATCTGCAGGCTACCAAACTCGCCCACTGTAGCTGCTACAGACTTTCGGCAGCAAATTATTCTTCGGTTGAATTTTTCCATACAGTTCTCGCCCACCTGATGATAAAATAATCTGGAAGATGGCTGGGCAGCTGGTAGCTATGGATAATACAAAATGATCAAATTTTCAACGGTTTCCTGATGCAAAGTTGATGGATCTACCCGATCGTCAACTCCACCTCACGATCTTGGCCACTGGTTTCCGTACATGCAAATGCATACTAGACATTAATTAAATCTTTAAGCGTGGTGACATATCCGCATGGGGAACACTCCCGCGCAACGTGTTTTCAACCATGGGATATTTGTTAGGAATGGATCTGCACTATCTATTCGGTCACAAGATGAAGTTTATTTTTATGTTACCCTGCGTCCCTTCTCTGACTGACATTCGTCCCTCAACATATGCTCACCGAGACCTTGGGGAAAAAAACTGGAGCCCAACCCACACGGCCGCACTCCACCCTCCAGGTATGTCCTGTTTCTTCCCTTCCTCACTCACTATTCATACACATAGACTGTTCAGTCTTCATATAGAAAAATGGCCAACATTAATTAATGTACTCCTTCCATCTCGAAAGAGATGTCACAGATTGTCTAAATTTAGTTGTATCTACACATTATTTAGTATATAGATGCATCAAAATTTAGAAAAAAATCGACATCTATTTTGGAGACGGGGTAGTACACATACACAGTTGATTCTACGGGAACAACAACAACAAAAAAAATCGTCCCCCGCGCCGCCTCCTCGAGTGAGGCGGCCAGGGCTCCCTTCCCGCCCACCTCCCAAGCCCGTCTCCTCCCCATAAACTGCAGCAGCGCGGGAGGAGACTGGAGCCTGCTCGACCCAGATCCATGCCTGGTATGCCCTTGCCATCGCGTCCCGGTTGATTACCGTGAAAGCGGTGGACGTTGTTCCCTCCCGCGCGGCAGTGGTGCTGCCTCCCCCGATTCCCGATGCGCTCCCCGTTTTCTATCTCCTAGGCCTCGTGTCGGTGTTCACAGAGAGACTACGAGGATGAACTCAAGACCTTGATGACGCATGCTCGTAGGTGATAAGTTAGGTGGCGCATTAAGGACCGCTCGTGTTGTGGTTTTTTTTGGGGGGGAGAAATCCCTGTCGGCTTGTCTAGCACCACACGGTGACGCATGCGGTTGTCACCGTTCTGTTGGAAGGGCGTCGGTTGTACCCCTTCTCCACCCCTTCCGCGTACGGAGGGAATCTGTAGAACCAGTATGAGTAGCAGCATCGTCATTGTCGCATTCCTTACTGAAGGTGTTGCTTGGTACTCGACAATTAAGAGTGCGAGGATCGTGATGGGCTACCCCGGAGGGCGCAAAGGTTGTGGGCCTTCTTTATTTTTGTCGATATGCCAGTATTAGCTTTTGTTTCTTTTCTTTTTTGGGGATTGATTATGCTGCGGTCCCACCATATTGGATGTATCGGTTGGTTGATATATTAAGATAGCGGGGCGAAGGCCTGTTTAGAGGAGGAGTACACACATACAATGTTCAGTCCTCCTACAAAAAATGAATTGCCCAGATTGATTATTGAACACATGTATAGTTTATAAAATAGGAAAACCACACGTTAGGTGGCCTTGTATTTCTCATTATATAAGAGGATTACAAGGAGTCCCGGTTGCATACAACACGGACATATATACAAGGAATAACACGCTTACATATCCTACATCTATACAAACACGTGTAGGATATGTATTCTTACACCCTCCCTCAGTCAAAACTGGGCAGCCGACTATTGTTGAGACTGTCCCGAAAGTCTAAGAAGAGAGGCGATGGTAATCCTTTGTTGAAGATGTCTGCGAACTGTGATAAACTAGGAATGTGTAGCACCTTAACCTCTCCAGTGGTCATGCGATCTCTAACAAAGTGTAGATCAATCTCCACATGCTTGGTACGCTGGTGATGCACTGGATTCTGTGTCATGTAAACAGAGCTCACATTGTCACAGAAGACCACTGAAGCATCATGCACCGGTCGATGAAGCTCCAAAAGTAGTTGTCGAAGCCAATAAAATCCAGCCACCACATTTGCTACCGCCTGATACTCAGCCTCCGCACTCGATCGGGAAACAGTGTGCTACCGCTTAGCCGACCAAGACACCAAATTCACGCCGAGGAACACACAATAGCCTGAAGTAGACCGTCGAGTGTCTAGACAACCTGCCCAGTCAATGTTAGAGTAGGCCAGCAATTTGTTTGATGTGCGTCGATACAAAGTGAGACCATAGTCGGTGGTGTCGCGGATGTAGCGTAGAACACGCTTCACAAGGAGCAAGTGATTAGCCCGTGGATCATGCATATGAAGACATATATGTTGTACTGCATAGGAGATATCTGGCCGAGTGAAAGTGAGGTATTGGAGACCTCCTGCAATACTGCAATATTCTGTAGGATCAGCCACGGGATCAATAGACTGAGCTGCAAGCTTAGGAGCTGTATCAACTGGAGTGGAGATAGATTTACACTGTAACATACCAGCTTTATCAAGAAGATCCAATGCATACTTCTCCTGTGAGAGGAACAAACTGTCCTTAGTGCATCTAACTGAGATGTCCAGAAAATAGTGAAGCTCACCCATATCTGTCATGTTGAACTGTTTACGAAGAGAAGCAATTAAACCGTGCAACAAAGTCAGAGAAGACGCTGTCAGGATAATGTCATCCACATAGAGCAGGAGATAGGCCATGTCAGTGCCACGCCGGTAGACAAACAGGGAGCTATCGGACTTGGAGCCAATGAAACCAATAATAGCAATGAACGAAGCAAACCGCTGAAACCATGCTCGAGGCGCCTGCTTCAAACCGTAGAGAGATTTATTGAGGCGACACACCTTGTTAGGAAATCTGGGATCAGTAAACCCGGAAGGCTGTCGAGCATACACGGTCTCGATGAGTGTGCCATTGAGGAAGGCATTCTTGACATCAAGCTGATGAATCAGCCAGTTACTAGAGAGCGCAAGTGATAACACCATGCGTATCGTGGCTGGCTTGACCACAGAGTTGAAAGTCTCATCAAAATCAATACCTTCGCGCTGAGTAAAACCCCGGAGGACCCAACGAGCTTTGTATCGTTCCAACGAACCATCAGACTTCATCTTGTGACGAAAGATCCAATTGCCGGTGACAATGTTGGCACGGCGAGGAGGATCAACTAAGTCCCAAGTGTTGTTGGAGAGAAGCGCACTGTACTCTTCAACCATTGCATCATGCCAGTTGGGGTCTTTGATAGCACCACGATAAGTCTTCGGTATTGGAGACAATCCTTCAACATGAAAATTAAAAATCGTCTTGGGCTGCACAATGCCGTGCTTGGCATGCATGAGCATGGTGTGAGACGGTGGCGGCAGTGGTGCTCAAGGACGACGAGTCCGAGGAGCATCCATGGCGGGAGGCGGGGTAGAAGCCGTGGATGGCGAGCTCGTAGAAGGCTCCGGGGCACCATCATCCGTACACACGGCGGGTGAGGAAGCGGATGAGAGCGATCCTGACAGCGACGATTCGGCCGAGGACGGGCCAGGTGAGGTGGCCCGAGGCGGCGTGTGCGGGGCGGAAGATCCTGCCGCGGCAGGAGAAGTGCATGCGGCAGGCTGCCGGGTAGCTACGGCAGGCTGCCGAGTGGCCGTGGCAGAGCCCGCGGCAGAAGTTCCAGAAGTTCCCATGGTGAATGGCATCGGCAACATCGGCTGCTCAACCTGCAGAAAGTCATAACTTTGCAAAGTAGGAGTAGAGGATGGTGGTGATGCGTTAGAGGCAAAGGGAAAGACAGACTCGTCAAACACGACATGGCGAGAGATGATGATCTTTTGGGTGGAACGATCAAGGCAGCGATAGCCATGATGTTGAGATGGATACCCAAGGAACACACACGGCACAGAGCAAGGTGCAAGTTTATGCGGGGAAACGACGGTGGTGTTGGGGTAGCATAAGCATCCGAAGACCCTAAGACCGGCATATGTAGGGTCGACACCATGAAGGGCTCGAAAAGGCACGCGATCCGCGATGGCCTTGGAAGGCAGCCGATTGTGCAACAATACGGATGTATGGAGAGCCTCGGCCCAGAAGCGAGGTGGCATGCTAGCTTGAATTAGAAGGATGCGAGTGATGTCGTTAAGGGTGCGAATAATTCTCTCGGCTTTACTGTTTTGTTGTGAAGTATAGGGACATGAGAAGCGGAGTGCTATCCCATGGCGTTGGGCAAACGATTGCAGGAGGAATTATCGAACTCACGACCATTGTCACACTGGATGGCTTTCAAGGGTGCATGAAACTGAGTTTGGGCTAAGGCGTGGAGGGACGACAAGTGTGAGAAAGCTTCTGACTTGGCACGTAAAGGATAAACCCAAGTGTATTGAGTGAAATCATCGAGACAAACAAGATAATACTTAAAGCCACAAATACTCTCAACAGGAGATGTCCACAAATCACAATGTATAAGTTGAAACGGAGAATGTGTTACACGATTGGTAGAAGAAAAAGGTAGATGAACATGGCGACCTAATTGACAAGCATGACACAAACTAGATTTATTTTTATCCCTAGGAATAATGCAGGAGTGAGCTAATGACTCCATGACCGGCCGTCCAGGGTGTCCAAGGCGTCGATGCCACATGCAGGGTCGACAATGAGGAAGGCATGTGGGCGGCTGGGGGAGGAGGTCCTGACAGGGTAGAGGGCTCTGGGACTATTGCATCTGAGAATCTCGGTCCTTGTTAGAAGATCCTTCACAGAAAAAGCAACAGGGTCAAACTCGATGGAAACACGATTATCAATGGTGAATTGACGAACGAACAGGAGATTTTTGACTATATCGGGAGATACTAAGACATTGCGAAGATGCAGAGGACGCGAGGGAGTGGAAATAGGAAAACATGCATGCTCAGTAGCGGTGATCGGAAGGGTGGAACCGTTACCGACAACGATAGCACGAGAGGAAGAAGAAGGAGGAGACATGGAGGTGAGCATACCGGGGTTCGATGTGAAGGAAATATGCCCTGAGAGGCAATAATAAAGTTGTTATTATGTATTCCTTGTATATGATAGATGTTTATTTTACATGCTATAATTGTATTGATAGGAAACATTAGTCATGCCTCTCTTATAGACTAGCTTATTGATTAACAAGATGATCAAGGTTTCCTGATCATGGACATTGGATGTTGTTAATAACAAGGTCACACCATTGGTGGAATGATGTGATGAACATTCATCCGAAGTATAGCATTACGATCAAGTCATTGTGTTTATATTGCTATAACATCGTATGAAGTAATCTTTATCCTTAGACCATGAGATCATGTTAATTGCTAACACCGGAAGAGTATCTTGATAACATCAAACGTCACACCGTAACAGGGTGACTATAAAGATGGGTTCAGTGCTATGAAGGTGTTATGTTGAGGCTCATGGATCAAGAGTGGAATTTGTCAATCCAGATGACGGATAGATATACTCTGGGCCCTCTCGGTGATATCACATTAGGATAGCTTGCAAGCAAGTGATGTGATCACTAGAATGTTATATCACGGGAACGACAAAAGAGTGCATGTCGGTAACGAGATCAAACTAGGTATAGAGATACCGATGATCGAATCTCGAACATGTAATATATCGAGAGACAAAGGGATTTAGTTACAAGCGTTAAAGGTTCTCACGATCACAGGAGTCATCGTTGAATGTGTAGGAGTCAGTACGGATCTCTAGGTCCCGCTGCTGATTATTGATCGGAGAAGGGTCTCGATCATGTCTGCATTATTCACGAACCGTAGGGTGGCACACTTAAGAGTTACCGGACACCATTTTGGAGCACATATGTTTCAGACGAAAGAATTGCAAAGCGCAGGAATTGTTTCAATAGAAACCGGAAATTGTTTCGGGTGAAATTGCAGAAGGTGGTTCTGCATGTGATATTGAAATATTGCAAGGGGCTATATGTGAATGTTTGTTAATTAAAGTAATTAAAAAAATCTGAATAAATTTAATAAAATAGTTTTATTAAATAAGAGAGCATTAAATTTGGAGAAACTTAATGCATTTAAAGTGGAGACTTTAAAAGGGAATGTGAAGAGGCATTTTAATGTGGAGGAGTTACCACCACATGAATGGGGGAGGTGAGGGGTCACCCCCCCCCCCATGCGCTGGCCATGGAGAGAGGGGGCACCCCCTCCTCCTATAAAAGGCCACCCATTCCCTCCTTCATCCTCACACCTTCTTGTGAAGGATCTCTCTCCCCCTCTAGAATTATTCCCCCATGGTCTCGGATTAGCGAGATACATGTTCCCGGTGGCATTTCGTCTGGAAGGAGTTGCTGCTTCCGCTGGATCGCTGGAGCGAGGAGGTGGAGGTTGTCCGGTGGCTTGAACGTGTGTGCGAGTGCGGATGCACTGCTGAGTTGCGGCACTCGGACTTACTCACGATCTTGAGATCGGCAAGTGTACGACTACATCAACCACGAGTTCCTACTCGTTAACAAAGCTCGTTGTCTTCGAGGGTAAGTTCTCTATGGATTTATGTCCACCCATTTGCTTTGTACCTAGTAGATAGATCTTGGCGTGTAGTTCACACCGTAGGAAATTTTTTGCTTTCTATGCTGCGGACCCAACACGATGCAAAGTGGGAGGTGGCGCCAGTGTCCATGACCCAATCGGTGGTGGGCGGTTGAAGGCCCATCGTATGGAACTGATTCATCAGCACGGACTGGTCCCATGTGGCAGTCGATGAAGCCGGTGATGACGGGGGTGCAGCGCCGAGCCCATATACAGGAGCCTGAGGAGCATAGCCCCCGTAGCCATAGGCGTGCGACACGGTGTAGGGCCCTTGCGCGTAGAAGGCGTGCTACGCGGGCGAGGGGCGTTGCATGTAGCTGGGGGGTCGAGCCTGCATACCAGGGCCGTATGGCCACATCTGGATCGCGCCGTTCCAGGGCAGGAGCGTCGTGGGCCAGGTTGGAGGAGCGGTGGCCGGAGGTGTGACGACGGGGCCAGCTTGGGGGTGATGGTGGTGTCCTTGGCAGCGTCCGTTGTGGCCTTCTTATTTTTCTTGCCCTTGCCACCGTTGCCCCGTCCGGAGTTGGGGGCGGTGGCGGTGTTGGAGTAGAGGGCCGTGTCGCCGTTGCCATTGTGCGAGCGGCGATTCTTGCGCTTCATGTCTTGGAGCGCGAGAAGAGAACGGCGCTTCTCAAACGAGATGTCGAGCATGAGGGAGATGAGATCGGCGGCGCCCTCGTATTGCTAGGAAAGTCCGTTGAGGTAGTGGATCACCAGCTTGGCATCGTCTTCCGGGGAGCCGAGATCTACGAGACCGTTGGCGAGGGCCTTGATCTTCTTCAAGTACCCGGTCATGTTCATCTCGCCCATCTTGATCTCGCCCAGCTCGGTGGAGAGGTGGAGCTGGCGGTTGATCTTGTGGTCGTTGAAGAGCCTGTTGATGTTTGTCCACAGCTCGACGGTGAGGAGGTCTTCGCCCGGTGTCATGACGACGTCAAGGAGGACGAGGGACACGGACCCGTAGAACCAGGAGACGACCGTGGCATCCAAGAGAGCCCACTCCGGAGTCAGAACGAACGGAGCAGGGGCGTCAACATGGTCGAGCAGCGCAAAATTGCGGAGGGCGGCGCGGAAGAAGGTGCGCCATTGGTGATGAACGCCGGTGTCGAGGGACAGCTCGACGGGGACGTGCCCCTTGATGGAGTGGAGGCCGACGGCTTGGGCATGCAACGAGGTGAGCGATAAGGCCTCCGCGCTGGAGGAGGGGCGGTGGCGAGGGCGAGCTTTGACTGGGCGTCAGCAGCTTCTTTGGCCTCGCGGTCTTCTTTTTCCTTCGCGGCTTGCGCGATCCATGCGGCGTCGTCACCCATTGCAGAGGGGCGGCGAGGCTAGAAAGGTAGAGGTGGGTGGTTTGCAGAGGCCGGACACCGAGATCGGCTGCGGCGAAAGCGGGAGGAGGCGCATGTCCAGTTAGGGTTTTGCACTTGATACCATATAAGATAGGAAAACCACACGTTAGGTGGCCTTGTATTACTCATTATATAAGATAAGAGGATTACAAGGAGTCCCGGTTGCATACAATACGGACATATATACAAGGAATACACACGCATACGTATCCTACATCTATACAAACACGTGTAGGATATGTATTCTAACATAGTTCGATACCACTGTTTATGTCTACTATTGTACTGAATCAGGAACATTCGTCTAATATAGTAGCATCGCTGATTTGCCTTCACGTTAGCAAATCCGGAGCGACTCATCTTCTCTTCCTTCTCCTTCCTACTCCATGAATCCACCCTAGGGTTCTTCATCCCACGCATGCTGCCACTATGGTTGCTTGGTGTTGCCTCATGAGAATTTCACCAGCACGACACCATACAACTGTCCATGCCACACCGGCTCTATGCATTGTCGCCGCAACAACAAACGATGGTGGTAGCGTCCAACGCCCGAGAATGAGGGTTACAATTATCTTTCTAATAAAGGTAGCATGGTGGCAAGTGTGTGTTGACTCATTTAGCTTTCTATATGTCGTTCAATGTAGGCATGTGTGTTGGTTACGATTTAATTTATATTTTTGGTTTGAAAACATGATTCATTCCATCAGTTTGTTTTTGATGACCAACTCTTTATTTACTATACAATTGTTTGTTTAGTTTCTTGCTATCTCCGATCAGCGTTTCATGTAGCCATCGATATTATTTTATAAATATTACTAAAATAAAATAAAATAAAAACATTCTATTACCCACAATAGTTTTACCAGATGCACGTGAAAACATGCCCTACCTATCACGAGGTGTCTACCATATTGTAGGCAGCGGGGCGAAGCCCGCCTATCCACCTAGTTTTATATATAGGTCGTCAACGGAAGACTCGGTTTGGTTTGGTCACATGTCTTTGAATAGTCCTATAGATGACCGCGAAACAAGATGGGTTCCACGAGCAAGCTAACAGATCTCTAAGTGCACTTCACGTAAATTTGAGAAGAAATATGGTTAGTATCCTCATATTCTCCATAGAGGCTACATACACCCGTGGAGGGCCCTTGCCTGTGACGAATGTTGTCATTAGATGGCAATATTCTCCTCACCAGCTACCATAGAAACACTCTGATCTTCAAGAGAATAGCGATCTTCCGGATCTCACTATAGTGTTTCCTCGGGAGCCTTGGCAGAGCATCCGGTATAGGGATCGAACCGAGAACCTACCAAAGGTAAGGGACCAAGAGATGTTATCAAGGAGGGACTATAGTTGGACGCCATGTATCCCCCTCAAAAGGATTGCCCATTCAATCCTCTCAGTTATGTAAAATTCTCTTCGGAATGGCAAGTGCCACTCCAAGGCGTTACATGACTAGTCACCGATGCTCCAGGGCAGCAACAATGGCGAAAAGATTTGGGAATCTATCTTTTAGGGGCCTCGACCCCTGCCACCAATCCACCTAGAAGCGATTAGATAGTAGACGCGCCACTCTGGACCTCGTGTTTTTCCCCCAAGCAAAAGAAGTGTTTGACTTTCTGGATAGATTTCCAGAATTGGGAGCCATGTTGGTAATCATCCACCAAGGGGTCACTCGCTTGTAAGTACTTCCTCCTAATGAAGCCTTGGTCTCCGGTGTAGATCTTCCAGACCCATTTAACCACCAGGCGGGCGTTCATCAATTTTGTGTCAATTATTCCTAGGCCCCCAAGGCTCTTAGTTTACACATAGCAAACCATCTCACCCAGTGGTACTTCTTTTTAGATCAATTAGCTTCCCAACAACTTTCGCAACAAAAAAGTATTAGGTTCCCAACAAACATCCCATGATGAACACCATCCCTCAACATACACACCCCCATGGAAAGCGGGGGTGGCTAGACGCGATTCAAATTTGAATCTCGTCGCCGCTCCGTCGTGCCACCGGTGACCCCATCCTGCCCGAGCAGCGCCATGGTGACGCGGTCCACCTCTGTGGTGACGCCCCCGCTCCGGTGGCGTGCCTCGGCCGCCTCGGCATTTGTGGGGTGCCACCCCGGGTGGTCCCCGGCAACGGTCCTGCTTCAGCCGGCAGAGGGCCGGCTTGTCCTCCTCAGCGACGCTGGGGTCGTGGTGGATGCGCGCGACTGCCGGCGAGGGGAATTCGTGCGCCAGGGCGCCGCGCTCCTCTTCCCGGCGCACCGTCAAGGTTGGCTGCCGAGAGCGGCCGGCCGAACGCGAGGCTTCACCGCCACGGCCGCCCGCTCGACCGTTCTCGCCGGAGCAGGTAGCGGAGCTAGCCGACTTGCACGGCTTGGCTTGGGGCGACATCGAGGAGGAGCCCGGGGAAGGTGAAGACGGCGGCTTGCGGATGGCGGCGGCGCCGGTGGTGGGGAGCTGCGAGGGCTGGGACATGGAGAGCGGGGAGCAGGGGGTCGCGACCCCTAGATGCGTCTCGCCGCTACTGCGTCCGTCCCTCGGGGAATTTCTCCCACTGGCCAGGGCTGCCGTGAGGCGACCTCGCCGGAGGAGGGATTCCTGGCGACGGCTGCCCCATCGATGTCGCAGCAGGGGGCGGGCGGAGTAGGGAGAGCCCTCGCGGCGATGGGCTGGTGTATGGGCGGAGACAGGGGACCCAGGAGGGATAGCCAGCCGGGCTGCTCGCGGGCCTCGGCCTGCTGGTAGCCTGGACCGGCCGGCTGATGACCCACAAGTATAGGGGGTGTATCGCAGTATTTTCGATAAGTAAGAATGTCGAACCCAACGAGGAGCAGAAGGTGCTGGCTAGTGGTATGGATCAGGAATTCTCTGCAAATACTTAGCAAATGGATTTTTAGGAGTTTTTGATAAAGCAAGTAAACAAAGTACGAGTAAATAAAAAACAGTAGGAATAAATGCAGCAAGTGGCCCAATCCTTTAGGCAGCAAAGGACAAGACGGTTGTATTTCTATAGATGACCAAACGTTCTCGAGGACACATGGGAAGACTATCAAGTGCTTTCGCTTCATATAGTCGATTAATCTTCTTTAGCTGGCTAAGTGTTGTGTGGGTGAACCTGTGCTAATGTACCGCCCCATCCAAGACTAATACATACTTGTGATTAAACCCCTTGCAAACAGAAACTAAACCACATGTTTAAACTCTAAGACCCTTACGTCCCTTGTGCAATGGTTTTCTAACGGGGGTTCAGGTTTCTGTCACTCCGGCAACCCCTATGATTAGTAGCCAAATACACAATGCATTCCCCTAGGCCCATATAGGTGAAGTGTCATGTAGTCGACGTTCACATGACACCACTAGAAGAAGTACACCACAACTTAAATAACAATCTATTGAATCTTTCTCAACACAACTCCACTACTAAACAAGACTTCTCCCATGTCCTCAAGAACAAAACGAACTACTCACAAGACATCATATGGATCATGATCAGAGATGGAATAATGATGTATAACAATCTGAACATAAACAATAATTCAATGGTTCACTCAATAGCATCAACTACAAAGAGTAATCAACACCGGGAAAGTTTCCCCTATGAACTATGCAAGATTCAACACAATTGTTACAGCAATATGGAGATGGTGATGATGGTGGTGATGATGGTGGTGATGATGATGATGATACCGATGAAGTCCAGCTTGATGATGGTGTTGATGGCAACAATCTCCCCTCTCCGAGAAGGAATTCCCCCGGTAGAAATCTGTCTGTCGGAGAGATCTTGCTCTCTCGGTGTTTTCTGCCCCGCAGAGGCGACGGAATCTTTCTATGGTTGCTCCCTGAGTCTTAGGGTTTCGGGAGGTTGATATACGCCAGAGGGGAGAGGCTGGAGTTGGCCAGGGCGGCCACACCACTCCCTGGCGCGGCCTAGGCCTGCCCGCGCCATGGGGTGGTGTGGGCCCCCTGTGGCCCACCTCCACTCCATCTTCTGGCATCCTGAGTCTTCTGGAAAAATAGAATTTTTCGTATATTTTTCCGGATTTTCTGATCTTCGCAAATTTTATCTCCAAACAGCACCTTTTCCATCAGAATCCTGACTGCAACGGTCCATGCTCCAAAAGTCATCAACCATGCAAAAATAGATGAAATAACATAAGTATCACCTCTCAATATAAAATATATCAATGAATAATAGCGAATTAAGACATAGAATAGTGATGCAAAATGGACGTATCAACTCCCCCCAAGCTTAGACTTCGCTTGTCCCCAAGCGAAACTGAACTCAATAAACATGACCTCAAGTTTATGGAGTGAAGAGTCAATAAAAGAATACGGACAAGAAGCATCACATTCATCAAATACATAGATCATAATAGAAAACAACTCACTATTATATAACTCAACTTGTAATAAGTAAAGGAAACACAATAAAGATACATAAAGTGAATCATAATTGGTAATGTCAAACTTAGTTCTTGGTCGAAGAATAGTTGATAATTTGCTGGAGTTCACAAATAGCTGGTTTTCAATGAAAGCTTTCAAAGTAGTAAACTTCAAGATAAGAGCAATGTGCAAAACAAGGAACATAAGACATGATTGCATAAATCATCATATGAATGAATAAAACGCAACAACCCAAAATACTTGCTGAGATAGAGGGGAGTAGGTTTACTGACTCAACTACAAAGTAAAAGAAAGGCCCTTCGAAGAGGGAAGCAGGGATTGCAAGTCTCATAAAGAGCTCCCAAAAATTATGATACTTACTAGCTTTCAGCTCTCATTGCCCCTATCATAGGCATCTTTAGGTGATTAAGGTTAAAGTGACACAACTAAGAGGATATGCCTGACAAGTTATAAGTTGAAATCTCATGCCCCTTACTTACGAGTACCGATCCTCATGCTACTCAACTTCAGTCACGAGCAAGCTCTTGTCATTGTAATTACATGTGTATCATTGAGAACCGCCAACGGGGTACCCCTTGCACATGACACAGGAGCTATCCCATAATCAAAATGACAAGGCAAGCAGACTGTGAGCATCTCAGCGATCTTTTTATTTGCTATTTGCATAGGCTTTTATTGAGGATGCTTCATAGAATGCTCACTATAGTTATGCTGCAAGTTTCCACCATGATTAGGCATGGCTTAGGCTAGCGGCCCAGGCGTTTCTCTAACACACATATAAACTCCATGACCTTACAAGTTCCATTTTTATTTCACATCGCCGGGATCCATAAGCAAAACAACATGATATCAACTAGGTACAAGTACCAATGAAGTGTTGAAAGCGATCCCCATGATACATGGTTCGGCTAACTTCAACTCATAAAGCGCAAGCATATACGCAACAAAGAAGGACCCAATGGTTCAAGTTTATTAAATGCAAGAAAGTAAAGTGTGCCATCAAGTTCGTGAGAGCTTTAATCACTAATTTTCACATAACAAGTTTAATTTGGGAGGTAGATAATACAAGAATTTACTTGGAATAGCAATAATGCTACTAGGTAGGTATGGTGGACACAAATGGCAAAGGTTTTGGTTTAAAGGAGGTGGATGCACGAGAAGAATGCCCTCTCAGTACAGGTTTTTGGCTAGCAAGGCTGGGTAGCAAGTATAAGAGTTGAAGGAAATAAACAAACATACAAGTGATAAAGGCAAACATGCAATCTTCCTTGGAAGCACAAAAGATCTTAACTAGAGAATACTAGACTTATGAGCAAATCAAGAAAGAAAGATGATGAAATTATTTTTCTTTAGAGTAATTCTATCTTTTTCATTCAAGTCAAAAAATAGTGTTGCTACTGACCGAGCCAGGTTTGCCAAAACCAACTAAATTAACTCAATGATCCCAAAGTGCTACCAATACTAACAACAAGATCAATCATATAACCACGAATTGAAAACTAATATAAGCTATGCAAAAGAGTGAATGATAGAACTTCTCATTAATATTCCATAACGGAAACTCACACCAAGGGATACAAATCTAACGAGAGAGGGTACACTTCCATAATGCAAACCATACTACATAATAACTCCTCTATTCATGATATGACTCTACTAATAAGGTAAAAAGATAGAAGATAGTGATATGATACCGCGGCACTCCCCCAAGCTTGGAACAAACCAAGGGGATGCCAAACCTGATGACGAATTACTCCTTAGGTGGTGGTGGTATCCTCTCGATGAGCTCTCTGATCAGTTTCCCCAAGTCCTCAATCTCGAAGGTGAGATTACGAATAAGCTGCGAGTTTTGCTCAATGCGGCTCATGATCATGTCGGGTTGAGAATTCCAGCTCTTGCTATTCTTTCCCCACTCTTCCTCCTTGAAGTCTTCTTTTCCTGCATGGCTAGAACGAGGCAAATCCCAATTGGAGGGTAATTTCCCCTTAGGCATATTCTGGGATTGATGCTCATGGATAAGGGTATGGAAAGGATTCTTGGTGCATGGAGGAAGTGACCGTGGAGCCAGGTTGTGACGAGGAGCTTTCCCCCCAGTCTGCATCCGTGCCGTCCTTCTGACCTTGGAAGGTTTCACCACTCCAATGCTTGCAATGGTATTTCCGGCATGCGGATGTTGGCCTTGCTCCTCTTCACCTTCACTCTTGATCTCCTTCTCCTTCCCGGCGTCTTGGAGGTCTTCCTCCATAGGCTCCTTCCCTTTATCCTTGGCGGACATCATTGTGCTTCTAAGCTCTCAAAGAGTATGTCCTGACAGAAACAGATCGAAACAAAAGCACGACGAAAACACAATATACGAACCTTGGGAGATCCGGGGGGTTATATATTACGAAGTTTTATATCAAAAGGAAGGTACTGGGAGAAAACGAGTCGGAGGCGGAGTCCTGGGTGGCCTCACCACCTCGTGGCGCGGCCAGGGGTGGGCCCGCACCATGGGGTGGTGTGGGCCACCCCGGCTCCGGTTCCGTCCCTTTTTTGCTTCGTAGATTTCCTTATTGACTGAAAACTGCAAAAATATAGTTGGATTGTATTTTCGTGGAACTTCTCTTACCAGAACTGTTACCTATTTGGAAACGGACTTTGCAGGTCTCTAAGTTTGTATATATTAGATTCTTCCGGAGTCATTACTTGAATATCATTGATATCTTCATCTTCATACACTTATTACTTGAATCATAAAACCCTTCTCTTCCTTATTACACCATTGTCTCCACTTCCTGGAAATTTCTTTCACACAAAACTTCACACAATTCTCATTAGCAACATTAGTATATATGAAGTGATAAAACCTTTTGGGTCCAAATTCAACTGAAAACCATCAAAAAAAAAGCTACTGAAGTAACTCCTTCTGAAAACCCAAAAAGAATTCAAAAAGGAAATCGAATAAAGAAGCAAATGCAAGATTGGCTAAATCTGTCAAAACAGACCAGCAGGTAAAGATCAATTTTTTCGAAAATCTTCTGTTGCTCAAATCAAAAAGTGCAAAACTAACGAAAGTTAAATAACAACCTGGGGCAGAAGCACAACAAATTACAGCTAAATCCGACATACAGAGATCCCTCACGAATGTTTACGGTGAAGCACAAAAATCTGTTTCGGGACAGCAACTTCCCCAAATCTTACTTCTCTCTCATTAGAGGTGGATCTTGACACAAAAACCAAACAAAACGGATAAGGAGCGGTTATTACCGAAGTAATAACTTCCAAGACTCAAATAAACAAAAACAAACTGAAAGCAAAAACAAATTGGGTTGTCTCCCATAAAGCTCTTTCTTTATAGCCATTAAGATGGGCATGATAATTTTGAAGAAGCTCTCATAGGGATATGACTTGAAGTGAAAGAGAGCATTAAGAAGCAAAAACACACACATTTAAGTCTAACCCAGTTCCTATGCAAGGGGATTTTGTAAACAAACAAGTTGTTGAAACCATAGGAAACTTCCATAAGAAGGCAAAAGAAGTGCAGCATAAAACGGGGAAACTTGATATTATTGAGATGCATAAGAACACTTTTCCCTCTCTCATAATAACTTTCAGTATCATGCATAAACTTAACAATATAGCTATCACAAGGACTATCATAGCAATGATCACTTATTCTAACAGAAAACACAGGAATACTAGCTCTCATAACACTACTATGTGAAACAATATTAGAGGTATCCTTGCAAAGGATAGTGTGTCCCTCTTCCTCATACTTAGTGACAAAGTCTTTCACATTTGCTATTATAGGTTCATCAACCATTTGTTTATCAGGTTCAACAGCTTTATTCATACTTTCATTAACCATACTAGCTATCATAGCATGTTCCTTTACCTTAACTGGTAAAGGCATTTTCTCAATATAAGGCTCAGGTAAGACATGATTAGCAGTATAAGCTTCAGTATTTCTTGCAGGAACGCTCTTAGCAACATCTTTATAAGGTTCATGATACTTATTCCACTTCTTTTTAGGCACTTCAATATAAGAAGCAAAAGCCTTAAAATAAGAAGCAATAGCTTGAGAGTCTAGACCATAAGCATTTTTAATATTTTAAAAGTCATCACTTCCCATAAAAGATTCAATGCATTCATAATCATAATTTATACCTGACTTTCTACCTTTGTCATTCTCCCAAGCTTCAGCATTGTCTTGAATACGATCTAGAAGATCCCATTTAACTTCTTCTTCCATGCGAGTGAATGATCCAGCACAAGAAGCATCCAGTAAATCTTTATCATGTAGAGGGAGCCTTGCATAAAAGTTATTGATAATAATATTGTTGGGGAGCTCATTTATGGGACATTTGAGCATTAGTAACTTTAATCTCCCCCAAGCTTGAGCTGTACTCTCTCCATCAAGAGGCCAAAAGTTGTATATTTGATTCCGATCTTTATGAATCTCACTAGGAGGATAAAACTTTGACTAAAAGAGAGGCACTATTTCCTCCCATTCCAGAGCTTGACCATTCTTCAGCAGCTTATACCATTCCTCAGCTCTTCCTTTTAGTGATAATGAGAATAACTTCTTCTTAACTTGATCTATAGTAATACCTGCACACTTGAACAACCCGCATAATTCGTGTATAAAGAGTAAATGATCACCAGGATGGACAGTTCCATCCCCAACATAATAGTTATCCATAACACGATCAATAATTCTTATAGGTATTTTGAAAACATCTTTCTCAGAAGGTGGTGGCTTATCTACTACCTTAGCAGTGGTAGTAGCATTACCAAATAAGAAACTCAGCGAATTATCCATAATGAAAATAAAGCAACTAGCAGAAGTAAACAATACTCACAGTAGAAGTTTCCTTTACCAGTTCCACTCTCCAATAGCGCTTCACTCCCCGGCAACGGCGCCAGAAAATAGTCTTGATGACCCACAAGTATAGGGGGTGTATCGTAGTATTTTCGATAAGTAAGAGTGTCGAACCCAACGAGGAGCAGAAGGTGCTGGCTAGTGGTACGGATCAAGAATTCTCTGCAAATACTTAGCAAACGAATTTTTAGGGGTTTTTGATATAGCAAGTAAACAAAGTATGAGTAAATAAAAGACAGTAGGAATAAATGCAGCAAGTGGCCCAATCCTTTATGCAGCAAAGGACAAGCCGGTTGTATTTCTATAGATGACCAAACGTTCTCGAGGACACATGGGAAGACTGTCAAGTGCTTTCGCTTCATATAGTTGATTAATCTTCTTTAGCTTGCTAAGTGTTGTGTGGGTGAACCTGTGCTAATGTACCGCCCCATCCAAGACTAGAACATACTTGTGATTAAACCCCTTGCAAACATCCGTAAGTACAAGAAAGTATTTAAGGTAGAAACCTAACCACAACTTTAAACTCTAAGACCCTTACGTCCCTTGTGCAATGGTTTCCTAACGGGGGTTCAGGTTTCTGTCACTCCGGCAACCCCTACGATTAGTAGCCAAATACACAATGCATTCCCCTAGGCCCATATAGGTGAAGTGTCATGTAGACGACGTTCACATGACACCACTAGAAGAAGTACACCACAACTTAAATAACAATCTATTGAATCTTTATCAACACAACTCCACTACTAACAACAAGACTTCTCCCATGTCCTCAAGAACAAAACGAACTACTCACAAGACATCATATTGATCATGATCAGAGATGGAATAACGATGTATAACAATCTGAACATAAACAATAATTCAATGGTTCACTCAATAGCATCAACTACAAAGAGTAATCAACACCGGGAAAGTTTCCCCTATGAACTATGCAAGATTCAACACAATTGTTACAGCAATATGGAGATCGTGATGAGGGTGCTGATGGTGATGATGGTGGTGATGATGATGATCCCGCTGAAGTCCAGCTTGATGATGGTGTTGATGACGACGATCTCCCCTCTCCGGGAAGGAATTCCCCTGGCAGAAATCTGTCTGCCGGAGAGATCTTTCTCTCTCAGTGTTTTCCGCCCCGCAGAGGCGGCGGAATCTTTCTGTGGTCGCTCCCTGAGTCTTAGGGTTTCGGGAGGTTGATATAAGAGGGGAGAGGCTGGAGTGGGCCAGGACGGCCACACCACTCCTTGGCGCGGCCTAGGCCTGCTCGTGCCATGGGGTGGTGTGGGCCCCCTGTGGCCCACCTCCACTCCATCTTCTGACATCCTGAGTCTTCTGGAAAAATAGAATTTTCCGTATATTTTCCCGGATTTTCTGATCTTCACAAATTTTGTCTCCAAACAGCACCTTTTCCATCAGAATCCTGACTGCAGCGGTCCATGCTCCAAAAGTCATCAACCATGCAAAAATAGATGAAATAACATAAGTATCACCTCTCAATACGAAATATATCAATGAGTAATAGCGAATTAAGACATAGAATAGTGATGCAAAATGGACGTATCACCGGCCCACCTGTGGCCTGCCTTACCCATTGGACTACCGGCCCAGTCGTAGCCCATTTTGGGGGGGGGCGACGCGGTCGGACTTGCCCCAGAAACCCTCGCTCGCTCGGTCGGCTCCCTCAGATTCGACCCCGACCCTGCCGCCGGCCACCACCTCTCCCACCTCGACACATGCCCCTCCGCCGCGCGCGCGTCCCCGTCACCGCTCTTACCTCGCGACCCTCATGTCGCACAGGGGCCGGAGCCCGTCGGCGGGCGCTCGCCCGCCCTCCCCTCACCACGGCCCCTCTCTGCCGCGCGCATCGCAGCAAGCTGGGCGGCGCCCCCTCTCGCTAGGGGCATCTAGGGGGCATACCGTCCGCCTGGCCACCGGTCCCCGCCGCAGCCACGCTTCCAGCAGGCTCGCCGGCCATCGAGGTTGCCGCCTCGGGCTCGCCGCTGCTTTGATGAGCCACGGGCAAGGTCCCCTCCCCCGGCCGACCTGGAGCGGGAGGCCAGGCTCCGGGAGGCGGCTATCTTCTCGCGGGATGGCGCTTCCCAGGTGCGGCAGGGAGCTGGACAGGCATATGGCGAGCATTGGAGGGACGGGCCAGTGCAGTGCTCCCCTCAGGCGCATGTGGCAAGGGGAGGGAGTGAGCTGCCCGGGTCAACTGGTGTCAAGAAGAAGAAGAAGAAGAAGAGGAAGTCGGGTGCGTCATCCGCTACCACAGGTCCTACCTCGACGGTGGGATCTGGCGCGGCATTCCCTGCCGCACCACCCCAGGCGGGTGCGGACGGGGGAAGTGGGACCTCATGGGTCGCGCCGCTACACCGGGCGAGGGAGTGTCTGTAGTACTATGGCCACGGCGTGGACGAGGGCTTTTAGTTCATCGACATGGGCGGGGTTCCGATGACGGTTCCGGAGACGTTGGCGACGGTGACGGTGCTACTGGACCAGGACCCTCCCTTGGCGATTGAGGTGACTGAGGCCCTAATCCAGGAGGAGCTGCCAGCGGTCTTGCCGGGCCATGAGTGGCCGGTCCGCCGCGTGTCCACCTCCGAGTTCGCGGTCTCGTTTATATTGGTCGCGATCCTGAGGATGTGCGCTTGCGGCTCCTCCTTCACCCTCTCGCTCCACCAGATGAAGGTCTCCATCTAGCCGTCCTCTGCTGGTCAGGGGGTTGTGGCCTCGCTGTCCGAGGTCTGGGTGTGCCTCCAAGGTATCCCGGCTGAGGCAAAGAAGCCGGAGATTGTTTCCCTCATCGGAAAAGCGGTGGGCAAGGTGCTCGAGGTGGACCTGGGCTCCCTACCGGGACACGGAGCGGCCTAGATGAGGTTCCTTTGCCCGGACCGCTCGGTGTTCCCCGTGTCCCTGCCACACTTATTCTTCGACCGCGTGGGCAAGGACCTCGTGGTGGAGCTCGACGAGGGCTCGGCGCTCTCTGAGACTAGCCCATCGCGCAGTATGGCTCCAACCTTGACCTCCCGCTCTCTTAGGGCCTGACTGCCTCTAGGACTCCACTCTCCCTGGAGGGGGTGACCTCGGGGAGTGTGGGGATGGTGGTGTGCTCTCAGACCTCCCCACAGTCGCCGGGGGTGGTGTGCTACACGCTCGCCCCGGATACGCCGGACCCGACGTGGTGGCGTCTGAGTCGACCGAGTCTAACCCTCCAGCGGCTGGGGCCAAGCTACGCCGTCCCAGGGTCCCGCGCCCACCTCCCCCTCCGTCGTCCCGCCACAGCGTCCGCCTTGCGGGGGCCAGGGCAGGGCTGTCGGGGCCGGAGCCGACGGTGGAGGAGCACGTGACTCGCCGCGTGACCGCTGGTGACGAGTTCCTAGGTACCTCCTCCTCTCCCCCCTTTCAGTTCCCGATCTTTCTAGCTCCTCTGGTTCCAGGTTCTCTGTGCTCGCTGAGGTCTCTCTGGCCCACCTAGGAGAAGTGGCTGATGACTGTGGGATTGTGTTTCGCGGCGAGAAGGGACCCAGGGTTTCTCAGCTTGCTGCCATTAAGGCGTGGGAGGGGTATGAGGGTGTGATCGCTTCAGCCCGTTGATACGTCCAAAACGTATCTACTTTCCCGAACACTTTTGCTATTGTTTCTTCTCTAAACTTGTGTGATTTGGATGCAACTAACGCGGACTGGCATTATTTTCAGCAGAATTGCCTTGGTGTCTACTTTTTGTGCAGAAAATCAACTATCAGGAAAAATTCCGGAAAATATGCAGAAAATCCTATTTCACCAGAAGACTCCAGGAGCCGGAATACGAGACGGAGGGGGGCTGGGCCCAGCCACACTACCTGGCCGCGTGGGCTGGGCCTGGCCGCGCCAGGGGGTGGTCTGGCCGCCCCAGACTTCCCCTCGGTCTCCCTCTTCGCCTATAAGAAGCCTTCTGACCTAAAAACTCCGGGGGGTTCGACGTTTTTCCAGAAGGAGTTCCACTCTGCCGCCACCACCAGATTCCACGAAACAGCACCAGAAACTCCGTTCTGGCACCTTGCCGGGACAGGGAATTGGAGGAGATCATCGCCATCATCATCACCATCGCTTCTCCATCGACCCTCCATGTTTCCCCCATCTATGAGTGAGTAATCCCCTGCTGTAGGCTATGGGGATGGTAGGGATTAGAAGAGATCGTTCATGTAATGGCATCAGATTGTTAGGGCATGGTGACTAGTATCTTTTATTAGTGCTTTATGACTTTGTTGCGACTTGTTATCCTTAATGCTTGTCACTAGGGCCCGAGTGCCATGATTTCAGATCTGAACATGTTATTGATTCATTATGATAGTATTGTTTATGGTCTTATCTGCAAGTTGTATACACACGTTACTGTCCGGAACCAATGGCCTCGAAGTGATAGAAATCGGGATAATCGGAGGGAATGGCTTTGATGTGAGGATCACATGTGTTCACGGAGTGTTAATGCTTTGCTCCGGTGCTCTATTAAAAGGAGCACCTTAATTGCCAGTAGTTCCCTTGAGTCCCCGCTGCAAACGGGCTGGCAGGACAAAAGATGGTGTGCAAGTTCTCATTGCGAGCACGTATGACTATATATGGAACACATGCCTAGGATTATCTAGTACTTGGATGTTTTATCTTATTTATCTGCAATTTCCCTATGTTCTGATTGCTATGTGAATTGTCTTGTCCATGCAACGCCCGTACATCCATCCCTATGCCTACCGCACTTGAATCCTACTGTTTACTGCTATTGTTACTGCTTTCTTTACTTTACTACTGTTGTTACTTTACTATTCCTACTACAAAACGGTTGCTACTGATAAACTGCTGTGAGCAAGATTGTTTCCAGGTGTAGCTAAATTGACAACTCAGTTATTAAGGCTTATAAATATTCTTTGGCTCCCCTTGTGTTGAATCAATAAATTGGGTTTCACTTCCCTCAAAAATACTGCGATACACCCCCTATACTTGTGGGTCATCAAGACTATTTTCTGGCGCCATTGCCGGGGAGCATAGCTTTATTTATCAAGTTCACTTGGATTCTCTATTGATCGCTGCTATCCATCCATCATGGGTAAGTCTCGTGATGGCAAGTTTCCTATTTTACCATCCACTACAAGAAGAGGTATGGTTCTTAACACCTCTGTTGCTCTTGATTCACCATCTGTTATAAGTAAGCTCGTTACACCACCACATACACATGCTACACACACTGCTACTACTGCTGAATCTGAAACTTCTGATGCTTATGATGCTGCTTCTACTGTGCTTGATAAGAGTGGTTCATTAGGTCCTTTCCTAGATGCTACAATTGCTAGAACTATAGCTGGAAATACTGAAACTCCTAACGAAGACACTACCACACCTGTTAGTTCACCTGAGTCTAGTGAGAGTTATGACATTGAAGATGGTTATGTTGAGATGGCCGATGAATTTATTAAAGAATGTAAAAACACCCATGATAGGAGCGCTACTAAGAGTCTCCTTGAGAGGCGTACTATTAGACCCAAATTGTCTTCTATTGCTAAGTTTGCTTCTTCTCCCATAAACATTATAGATGAAGATTATGATTTCTCTCTCGATCTATCTTATATAGCTATTGTTGAGAAAGAACCTTTTTGTGGGACTAAGAATGAACTTTCTACCATGAGTGGCTTGTTTTCTGATGATATTAAGATGCATACTTACTTTGTTGCTAAGATTTTCCCCTTTTCACTGAAAGGGGAAGCTAAAACTTGGTTTAGTAATTTACCTCCTGGATCTATTGATAGCCCTGATTGCTTGATTAGTACTTTCCTGCATAAATATTTTCCTCCTAGTGCTAGACATGCTGCAGGAACTTTTTGATTTTAAACAGGGCGAAAAAGAGGTATTGCCTGAATCTTGGGCAAGGTTTTGTGCTTTGATTCATGCACAGGCTGGAAGTCCATTACCTAAGAATGAGCTTCTTGATATATTTTATAATGGACTAACCGAAGAATCTAGGACATACCTAGATAGTTGTGCTGATTGTGTTTTCAGGAATAGGACTCCTAAGGAAGCTGAGGAATTAATGGCTAAAATAAGTAAGAATTATGAAGATTGGACTCCTCCTGAACTAGCTATACATGAAGTAATTATACCTGAACCTACTATTCCGGTGCCTATTCCAACATCAAAGAAGAGGGGAGTTATTGAATTAAATGATGAAGTGATGAAGGAAGCTAAGAAATGTCTCAAGGAGAAGGGAATTAAAGCTGCAGATGTCAAGAATTTACCTCCTATAGAAGAATTATGTAAGCCTATTCCCTACTCACCCACTATTGAGGTACACTCTCTCCAACACTTTGATGAAGGTGATATTCCTTACTCTAAACCTCTTGATCAATGCTTAGAAGAATTTGATATCTTTATTGTTAAGCAAGATAATTTTAATAAAAAGGGTGCAAAATCATCTAATGGAAAACACTAGAGGTATTGTTGAGTTGAAAGATATTGTGGAAAGAACCTCTAATGATGTTAAAATGATTGTTAAACACTTTCAAATGGTTCAAACTCAAATAGATCAACTCGTTAAAGTGCAAAAAGACTTGCTAGTTAATGCTGCTAAAGAAAAACATGCTTATGAAATTAGAACTAGAAGTGGTGCTGCTACCTAGGATCCTCTTTATCCCGAGGGGCATCCCAAAAGAATTGAGCAGGATTCTCAACGAGCTAAAAATAGTGGCTCTACTCGTCAGAAAAGGAAAAAGAAACATAAAACTGTTGTAGAACCCTCTAAACCTGCTATAGATCCTAATAGTATATCTATCTCTGATGCTGAAACTAAAAGTGGTAATGAAGAAAATGAAGTTCCTAATGAAGAAAAAGTTAAAGAAGAACCTGAAAACCACACTAAGAATACTAAATACACTAAAGAAGATTTTATTGCTAAGAAACATGGTAGTGAAAGAGAACCTTGGGTCCAAAAACCTATGCCTTTCCCTGATAAGAAACACAAGTCAAAGGAAGATGAACACTATAATAAGTTTTGTGAGTGGATGAAACCTTTATTCTTGCAAATTCCTTTGACTGATGCTATTAAATTGCCTCCTTACTCAAAGTATATGAAGGATATTGTCTCGAATAAAAGGAAGATCCCTAATGAAGAAATCTCTACTTTGCTTGCTAATTATTCCCGTAATGGTAAGGTTCCTAAGAAACTTGGAGACCCAGGGATTCCAACTATCCCTTTCTCTATTAAGAATAGTTATGTTAGAACTGCTTTGTGTGATTTGGGAGGTGGAGTTAGTGTTATGCCTTTCTCTCTCTATAAGAGGCTTCAACTAGAAAAACTAATACCAACTGATATATCTTTGCAAATGGCTAATAAATCTACCACTATTCCTATTGGTATATGTGAGGATGTACCAGTTCAAGTGGCTCATAATTGCTTGATTTTAACTGATTTTGTTGTGCTTGAAATGCCTGAAGATGATAATATGTCTATTATTCTTGGGAGACCTTTTCTTAATACTGCAGGAGCTGTTATCAATTGTAATCAAGGAAAGGTGACTTCCAATGTTAATGACAAAGAACATATTGTCTATTTCCCCAAGAAGATTGAAAGGAATTATGGTTTGAATTCAATTAAACATGTTGAGGGCATTCAAGTTGGAGAAATATATTGTCCCATACCAAGAGAAAAATTTGAAACTATTATGATTGGGACCATTGCTATCAAAGTTGAGGTAACATAATCACTAGTGGAATACAAAGTTTTGTCTCAAATGAAATTGTTTTGGTAGCAAGACCTGATCAACCTTGTTAACAAAAGGATTTCATTGAACAAAACAATGTTTTCACCGTGATCATCTCCGTTTACTTCTATTCTATCCGTTTTAGTTTTTGCTTTCGTTTAGTTTTCTTTTTGTTGTTAGTTTCTTGCATGTTAGAACTACTGTAGTTCTAGTTTTGTTTTGTCCTTGCATCATTTTTCAAAAAAATCTGTCTATCAGAAAATTATTCTTCTATACCTGAAAATTGCCCAAAAATAGTGTCTCGGAAAATTCCAGAAAATTCATATTAAATTTTTACGTGAAAAAAGGGGTAGAGGAGTGCCTGGGAGGTACCAGGGGGACCCACCAGGTACGCACACCACCTGGTGGCGCGGCCTGCCCTGGGTGGCGCCATGCCCTGGTGTGGGCCACCCTTGGCCCTCCACTAACTCTCTCACCTACCACTTTCTTCTCTCTCCCGAGTAAGCTCCAGTTCATTGCTCAAAATCGCGTTCTTGATGTGCTTACTCTCGAATTTTTCGATCTCCTTGTTCAGCCCATCTTTCTTGCTGAAATTTGGAGCATTTGTTCCTTGGTATGTGACTCCTTCCCTTGTCCAAGTAGATTTCTGTTTAGTGGATTATATATTGAGTATTTTGCTGATGTAGGTGACTGGTTATGAGAGATTGTAAGCTTGTTTGATGCTTAGAGATATAGTTTTGATGCATGTTTAGGCCTCTTACAAGTCCCTATGAGTGGAATCCTTCATTATATTTACTTTGCAATCACTTGTTTAGTAGGTGTTTAAATTTCAGAATAGAAGATGAGTAAGCACCACCTAAACCAACATGAACTATGGGTGCCTGATACGTCCATTTTGCATCACTATTCTATGTCTTAATTCACTATTATTCATTGATATATTTCGTATTGAGAGGTGATACTTATGTTATTTCATCTGTTTTTGCATGGTTGATGACTTTTTGGAGCATGGACCGCTGCAGTCAGGATTCTGATGGAAAAGGTGCTGTTTGGAGGCAAAATTTGCGAAGATCAGAAAATCCGGGAAAATATACGGAAAATCCTATTTTTCCAGAAGACTAAGGATGCCAGAAGATGGAGTGGAGATGGGCCACAGGGGGCCCATACCACCCCATGGCGCGGGCAGCCCTAGGACGCGCCAGGAGGTGGTGTGGCCATGCTGGCCCACTCCAGCCTCTCTCCTCTGGCGTATATCATCCTCCCGAAACCCTAAGACTCGGGGGCGACCATAGAAAGATTCCGCCACCTCTGCGGGGCGGAAAACATCGAGAGAGAAAGATCTCTCTGGCAGACAGATTTCTGCCGGGGGAATTCCTTCCTGGAGAGGGGAGATCGTCGCCATCAACACCACCATCAAGGTGGACTTCATCGGGATCATCATCATCATCACCATCAGCACCCTCATCACCATCTCCATATTGCTGTAACAATTGTGTTGAATCTTGCATTAGTTCATAGGGGAACTTTCCCGGTGTTGACTACTCCTTGTAGTTGATGCTATTGAGTGAACCATTGAATTATTGTTTATGTTCAGATTGTTATACATCATTATTCCATCTTTGATCATGATCCATATGATGTCTTGTGAGTAGTTCGTTTTGTTCTTGAGGACATGGGAGAAGTCTTGTTGTTAGTAGTGGAGTTGCGTTGAGAAAGATTCAATAGATTGTTATTTAAGTTGTGGTGTACTTCTTCTAGTGGTGTCATGTGAACGTCGTCTACATGACACTTCACCTATATGGGCCTAGGGGAATGCATTGTGTATTTGGCTACTAATCGTAGGGGTTGCCGGAGTGACAGAAACCTGAACCCCCGTTAGGAAACCATTGCACAAGGGACGTAAGGGTCTTAGAGTTTAAAGTTGTGGTTAGGTTTCTACCTTAAATACTTTCTTGTACTTACGGATGTTTGCAAGGGGTTTAATCACAAGTATGTTCTAGTCTTGGATGGGGCGGTACATTAGCACAGGTTCACCCACACAACACTTAGCAAGCTAAAGAAGATTAATCAACTATATGAAGCGAAAGCACTTGACAGTCTTCCCATGTGTCCTCGAGAACGTTTGGTCATCTATAGAAATACAACCGGCTTGTCCTTTGCTGCATAAAGGATTGGGCCACTTGCTGCATTTATTCCTACTGTCTTTTATTTACTCGTACTTTGTTTACTTGCTATATCAAAAACCCCTAAAAATTCGTTTGCTAAGTATTTGCAGAGAATTCTTGATCCGTACCACTAGCCAGCACCTTCTGCTCCTCGTTGGGTTCGACACTCTTACTTATCGAAAATACTACGATACACCCCCTATACTTGTGGGTCATCAAGACTATTTTCTGGCGCCGTTGCCGGGGAGTGAAGCGCTATTGGAGAGTGGAACTGGTAAAGGAAACTTCTACTGTGAGTATTGTTTACTTCTGCTAGTTGCTTTATTTTCATTATGGATAATTCGCTGAGTTTCTTATTTGGTAATGCTACTACCACTGCTAAGGTAGTAGATAAGCCACCACCTTCTGAGAAAGATGTTTTCAAAATACCTATAAGAATTATTGATCGTGTTATGGATAACTATTATGTTGGGGATGGAACTGTCCATCCTGGTGATCATTTACTCTTTATACACGAATTATGCGGGTTGTTCAAGTGTGCAGGTATTACTATAGATCAAGTTAAGAAGAAGTTATTCTCATTATCACTAAAAGGAAGAGCTGAGGAATGGTATAAGCTGCTGAAGAATGGTCAAGCTCTGGAATGGGAGGAAATAGTGCCTCTCTTTTAGTCAAAGTTTTATCCTCCTAGTGAGATTCATAAAGATCGGAATCAAATATACAACTTTTGGCCTCTTGATGGAGAGAGTACAGCTCAAGCTTGGGGGAGATTAAAGTTACTAATGCTCAAATGTCCCATAAATGAGCTCCCCAACAATATTATTATCAATAACTTTTATGCAAGGCTCCCTCTACATGATAAAGATTTACTGGATGCTTCTTGTGCTGGATCATTCACTCGCATGGAAGAAGAAGTTAAATGGGATCTTCTAGATCGTATTCAAGACAATGCTGAAGCTTGGGAGAATGACAAAGGTAGAAAGTCAGGTATAAATTATGATTATGAATGCATTGAATCTTTTATGGGAAGTGATGACTTTTAAAATATTAAAAATGCTTATGGTCTAGACTCTCAAGCTATTGCTTCTTATTTTAAGGCTTTTGCTTCTTACATTGAAGTGCCTAAAAAGAAGTGCAATAAGTATCATGAACCTTATAAAGATATTGCTAAGAGTGTTCCTGCAAGAAATACTGAATTTATACTACTAATCATGTTTTACCTGAACCTTATATTGAGAAAATGCCTTTTCCAGTTAAGGTAAAGGAACATTCTATGATAGCTAGTATGGTTAATGAAAGTACAAATAAAGCTGTTAAACCTGATAAACAAATGGTTGATGAACCTATAATAGCAAATGTGAAAGACTTTGTTACTAAATATGAAAAAGAGGGACACCCTATCCTTTGTAAGGATACCTCTAATATTGTTTCACAAAGTAGTGTTATGAGAGCTAGTATTCCTGTGTTTTCTGTTAGAATAAGCGATCATTGCTATGACGGTCCTTGTGATAGTTATATTGTTAAGTTTATGCATGATACTGAAAGTTACTTTGAGAGAGGGAAAAGTGTTCTTATGCATCTCAATAATATCAAGTTTCCTCGTTTTATGCTGAAAGTTTTTATGTTGAACTTATTTTGCCTTCTTATGCAAGTTGCCTCTGGTTTCAATAACTTGTTTGTTTACAAAATTCCCTTGCATAGGAAGTGGGTTAGACTTAAATGCGTGTGTGTTTTTGCTTCTTAATGCTCTCTTTCACTTCAATTCATATCCATATGAGAGTTTCTCCAAAATCATCATGCCCATCTTAATGGCTATAAAGAAAGAGCTTTATGGGAGACAACCTAATTTGTTTTTGCTTTTAGTTTGTTTTTGTATCTTTGAGTCTTGGAAGTTATTACTTCGGTAATCACCACTCCTTATCCGTTTTGTTTGGTTTTTGTGTCAAGATCAACCTCTAATGGGAGAGAAGTAAGATTTGGGGAAGTTGCTGTCCCGAAAAAAAAGATTTTTGTGCTTCACCGTAAAAATTCGTGAGAGATCTCTGTATGTCGATTGAGCTGTAATTTTTTGTGCTTCTGCCCCAGGTTGTTATTTAACTTTCGTTAGTTTTGCACTTTTTGATTTGAGCAACAGAAGATTTTTGAAAAAATTGATCTTTACCTGCTGGTCTGTTTTGACAGATTTTGCCACTCTTGCATTTGCTTCTTTATTCGATTTCCTTTTTGAATTATTTTTGGGTTTTCGGAAGGAGTTGCTATAGTAGCTTATGTTTTGATGGTTTTCAATTGAAGTTGGACTCAAAAGGTTTTATCACTTCACTTATACTAATGTTGCTAATAAGAACTGTGTGAAGTTTTGTAAGAAAGAAATTTCCAGGAAGTGGAGATAATGGTGTAATAAGGAAGAGAAGGGTTTTATGACTCAAGTAATAAGTGTATGAAGATGAAGATATCAATGATATTCAAGATATGACTCCGGAAGAATATACTAGATACCAAATTCAGAGACCTGCAGAGTCTGTTTTCAAATAGGTAATAGTTCTGGTAAGAAAAGTTCCACGAAAATACGATCCAACTATATTTTTGCAGTTTTCAGTTGATAAGGAAAGCTACGAAGCGAAAAAGGGACAAAAACGGAGCCAGGGTGGCTCACACCACCCTGTGGCGCGGCCCACCCCTGGTCGCGCCACCAGGTGGTGAGTCCACCCCGGACTCTGCCTCCGACTCGTTTTCTCCCGATACCTTCCTTTTGATATGAAACTTCGTAATATACAACCCCCCGGATCCCCCGAGGTCCGTATATCGTGTTTTCGTCGTGTTTTTGTTTCGATCTGTTTTTGTCAGGACATACTCTTTGAAAGCTTAGAAGCACAATGGTGTCCGCCAAGGATAAAGGGAAGGAGCCCATGGAGGAAGACCTCCAAGACCCCGGGAAGGAGAAGGAGATCAAGAGTGAAGGTAAAGAGGAGCAAGGCCAACATACGCACACCGGCACTACCATTGCAAGCATTGGGGTGGTGGCAAACCCAACCATTGGAGGGAAGCCTCCTCATCACTGCTCAGATCCCTGGTCACTTCCTCCACGCACCAAGAATCCTTTCCATACCCTTATCCATGAGCATCAATACCAGAATATGCCCAAGGGGAAATTACCCTCCAATTGGGATTTGCCTCGTTCCAGCCATGCAAGAAAAGAAGACTTCAAGGAGGAAGAGTGGGGAAAGAATAGCTAGAGCTAGAATTCTCAACACGAAATGATCATGAGCCGCATTGAGCAAAACTCACAGCTGATTCGTAATCTCACCTTCGAGATTGAGGACTTGGGGAAGCTGATCAGAGAGCTCATTCTGAGGATACCACCACCACCTAAGGAGTAAATCGTCATCAGGTTTGGCATCCCCTTGGTTTGTTCCAAGCTTGGGGGAGTGCCAAGGTATCATATCACTATATTCTATCTTTTTACCTTATTAGTAGAGTCATATCATGAATAGAGTTATTATGTAGTATGGTTTGCATTATGGAAGTGTCCCCTCTCTCATTAGATATGTATCCCTTGGTGTGAGTTTCCGTTATGGAATATTAATGAGAAGTTATATCATTCACTCTTTTGCATAGCTTATATTAGTTTTCAAATTCGTGGTTATATGATTGATCTTGTTGTTAGTATTGGTATCACTTTGGTATCATTGAGTTAATTTAGTTGGTTTTGGCAAACCTAGCAACACTATTTTTGAGAGTTGAAAGAAAAGACAGAAGTACCCTAGAGAAAAATAATTTCATCATCTTTCTTTCTTGATTTGCTCATAAGTTTAGTATTCTCTAGTTAAGATCTTTTGTGCTTCCAAGGAAGATTGCATGTTTGTCTTTATCACTTGTATGTTTGTTTGTTTCCTTCAACTCTTATACTTGCTACCCAGCCTTGCTAGCCAAAAACCTGTACTGAGAGGATATCTTCTCGTGCATCCACCTCCTTTAAACCAAAACCTTTGTCATTTGTGTCCACCATACCTACCTAGTAGTATTATCGCTATTCCAAGTAAATTCTTGTTTTATCTACCTCCCAAATTAAGCTTGTTATGTGAAAATTAGTGATTAAAGCTCTCACGAACTTGATGGCACACTTTACTTTCTTGCACTTAATAAACTTGAACCATTGTGCTCACCTATGTTGCGTATATGCTTGCGCTTTGTAAGTTGTGAATTAGCAGAACCATGCTGTCATGGGGAACGCTTTCAACATTGCACTGGTACTTTGTACCAAGTTGATATCATGTTCTTTTGTCTATGGATGTCGTCGGTGTGAAATGAAAGGGGAGCTTGTAAGTCCATGGAGTTATGCATGTGTTAGAGAAACGCCTGGGCCGCTGGTCTAATCCATGCTGACATGGTGGAAACCTGCAGCGTAACCATAACGAGTATCTAGGAAGCATTCTTCTTATAAAAAAGAGATAGAGATTGAGAAAAAAGAAAAGAAAAAAAAGAGGTTATGAAAAGAGGAAAGAGAGAAAAAAGCACCATATTCCCATGGTAAATAAGAAGATTGCTGAGATGCTTGTTGTCTGCTTGCCTTGTCATTTTGATATGGGGATTCTTCCGTATCATCGGGCAAGGGGTACCCCGTTGGCGGTTCTCTATGATACACATATGCTTATGATGACAAGAACTTACCGGTGACTAAACTTGAGTAGCATGAGGAGCGGCCCTCGTATTCAAGGGACATGATATTCTGAACTTATAACTTGTCAATGCATATCCTCATTTTTTATCACTTTAACCTTAATCACCTAAAGATGCCTATGATAGGGGCAATGAGAGCTGAAAGCTAGTAAGTATCATAATTTTTGGGAGCTCTTTATGAGACTTGCAATCCCTGCTTCCCTCTTTGAAGGGCCTTTCTTTTACTTTGTAGTTGAGTCAATAAACCTACTTCCTCTCTATCTCAGCAAGTATTTTGAGTTGATGTGTTTCATTCATTCATATGATGATTTATGCAATCATGTCTTATGTTCCTTGTTTTGCACATTGCTCTTATCTTGATGTTTACTACTTTGAAAGCTTTCATTGAAAAACCAGCTATTTGTGAACTCCAGCAAATTATCAACTATTCTTCAACCAAGAGCTAAGTTTGCCATTACCAATTATGATTCACTTTGTTTATCTTTATTGTGTTTCCTTTACTTATTACAAGTTGAGTTATATAATAGTGAGTTGTCTTCTATTATGATCTGTGTATTTGATGAATGTGATGCTTCTTGTCCGTATTCTTTTATCGACTCTTCACTCCATAAACCTGAGGCCATGTTTATTGAGCTTAGTTTCGCTTGAGGACAAGCGAAGTCTAAGCTTGGGGGGAGTTGATACGTCCATTTTGCATCACTATTCTATGTCTTAATTCACTATTATTCATTGATATATTTCGTATTGAGAGGTGATACTTATGTTGTTTCATCTGTTTTGCATGGTTGATGACTTTTTGGAGCATGGACCGCTGTAGTCAGGATTCTGATGGAAAAGGTGTTGTTTGGAGGCAAAATTGGCGAAGATCAGAAAATCTGGGAAAATATACGGAAAATCCTATTTTTCCAGAAGACTAAGGATGCCAGAAGATGGAGTGGAGATGGGCCATAGGGGGCCCACACCACCCCATGGCGCGGGCAGCCCTAGGTTGCGCCAGGAGGTGGTGTGGCCACCCTGGCCCACTCCAGCCTCTCTCCTCTAGCGTATATCATCCTCCTGAAACCCTAAGACTCGGGGGGCGACCATAGAAAGATTTCGTCGTCTCTGCGGGGCGGAAAACACTGAGAGAGAAAGATCTCTCCGGCAGACAGATTTCTGCCGGGGGAATTCCTTCTCGGAGAGGGGAGATCGTCGCCATCAACACCATCATCAAGCTGGACTTCATCGGGATCATCATCATCATCACCACCATCATCACCATCAGCACCCTCATCAACATCTCCATACTACTGTAACAATTGTGTTGAATCTTGCATTAGTTCATAGGGGAAACTTTCCCGGTGTTGATTACTCCTTGTAGTTGATGCTATTGAGTGAACCATTGAATTATTGTTTATGTTCAGATTGTTATACATCATTATTCCATCTCTGATCATGATCCATATGATGTCTTGTGAGTAGTTCGTTTTGTTCTTGAGGACATGGGAGAAGTCTTGTTGTTAGTAGTGGAGTTGCGTTGAGAAAGATTCAGTAGATTGTTATTTAACTTGTGGTGTACTTCTTCTAGTGGTGTCATGTGAATGTCGACTACATGACACTTCACCTATATGGGCCTAGGGGAATGCATTGTGTATTTGGCTACTAATCGTAGGTGTTGCCGGAGTGACAGAAACCTGAACCCCCATTAGGAAACCATTGCACAAGGGACGTAAGGGTCTTAGAGTTTAAAGTTGTGGTTAGGTTTCTACCTTAATTACTTTCTTGTACTTATGGATGTTTGCAAGGGGTATAATCACAAGTATGTATTAGTCTTGGATGGGGCGGTACATTAGCACAGGTTCACCCACACAACACTTAGCAAGCTAAAGAAGATTAATCAGTTATATGAAGCGAAAGCACTTGACAGTCTTCCCATGCGTCCTCGAGAACGTTTGGTCATCTTAAGTAATACAACCGGCTTGTCCTTTGCTGCATAAAGGATTGGGACACTTGCTGCATTTATTCCTACTGTCTTTTATTTACTCGTCCTTTGTTTACTTGCTTTATCGAAAACCCCTAAAAACCGTTTGCTAAGTATTTGTAGAGAATTCCTGATCCATACCACTAGCCAGCACCTTCTGCTCCTCGTTGGGTTCGACACTCTTACTTATCGAAAATACTGCGATACACCCCCTATACTTGTGGGTCATCAGTGCCTAAGGTCATGAAGGTCCACCAGGAGGAGGAAGTTTTTCCTTCCATTCTCCAAGATTTCCACACTTTGGTTTCTAATGCAGGGTTGGAGCATTTTTTGGAAGATGAACCTTGTCAATTTGTGAAGCTAACCATGTCTGTGGTGCAGGACTTTTAATTTAGTCACTCTTTGCCTAACCCCATGATCCACTACAAAATTTACAATATTGCTGTCGACCTTTCTCTTGATGACTTTTGTGCAGCTATTAAGGTACCTCAATGGAGATCATGTAGGAGGATTAAGGAGCGACCTGAACCACTCATGGATTTATACGCAGAAATTTTCCAAGGGAGCAGCTTCTCGAAGGAGAATGGAAAAATCCGTAACATTCATCTTCCCTCCATTCGTTACTTTGCCTACTTTGTTGCCAAGTGTGTTCTTGCTAGGAAAACTGCCAATAAGTTATCCTCATATGATCTAGCATTTATCTCTGCTGCTCTTAAACGAGATAGGTCTTATAACTTAGGTGCTTTGATAGCTTTCCGTCTTGCTGCTAACCGTGAGAAAGGTGGAATTTGTGGAGGCCTCATTGCTTCTCGTTTACTAGCATTGTATGGTTTAGTGCCTCATCATCTAGACCTACAGTTTCCCATAGAAAGTCTTGATCTTAATTCCATGATACAGCATAAATTTGTTTCCTCATGCGCTAGTATGAGTGAGTTGTCTTATGAAATAACCTTTCTCAAAGCTGGGTGGAGAAAGAGCAAGTCCAAGCGTGTTGTTCTTTTGCCTGCACCTGTTTTGTTTAACCTTGATAACAGGGAAGGATGGTCCCTCGCTGAGGAGGAGCTTGACACGTACTTGGGAGAGCTCTCCTAATAGAAGCAGGATACCAGAAGGGAGGTCACGGATGATTCGGTCCAGCCCTCGAATGAGGGGAAATCTTCATATCAGCAGCCTGCTTATGACTGGGGAGCTTCTTCTTCTTCCCATGGGCCCAACTACGATCACTCTTATCATGATCCTCCTGCTTGGAACCCTTACCCGTATTTGTATTGATACCCACTTAGGCCAAAAGCCTAAGCTTGGGGGGAGGTACGCCGGCATCGCACTCATCTCCTTATCATGTTGCGTCGGTACTTTGTATATTCATGTTTCGTTCTCTTTTTAGTTTTTGTTCTTTCTTTGCTTTTGCTTTCTAAAACACAAAAAGACCAAAAATATTTCTATTGTTTCTCTTCGGTTTGCTTCTTTTTCTTTTTGCCTTGGTTTGTTTTTCCCTTTTTCTTTGTTTGAACTATTTGAAAAACCCAAAAAGATTTTGCTTTGCTTGTTTTCCTCTTTGGTTCTTGTTTTAAAAATCGAAAACACCAAAAATATTTGTCATTCTTCTTTGGTTTTTGTAAGTTGGCTACAGGGTTCAGCAGTCCTCAGTGGATATTGGTTTCATATTATTATTCAAGCCACACAAGTGAAGAGCAATAATGAGGATTAATAACAACTTGAGGCGTGGTAAGAGGCTGGTAACAAACTCTATTTGTTTTCATTTTTGTACATATACTCGTCACTGTGGGCATGCTTAGTCCGTTCATGTAGGGCGTATGTTATCTTTGGATGCTTAGTAGTTCTTGCTTTCGTATGATTAGCTCCATCTCGCTAATAGTTTGTAGCATGTCTTATGAATGTTTGCTTGCATTATTCTATTCATAAATTAGTATGACATCGTGGTATCCTCCTCTGAATGTTTCATTTGCATTGACTTGGCACATGCTCACGCATGCACATGACTGTAATAATCAGTTAAGCCTTGATGAATTATTTTGCCTTGAGGATCTTGAATCACTTTCATGCCATGATTAGTCCTATTTTGTTGCAAGCATGATTATGACAGTTATTTCTCTCTCGTTTGTCGCTCCCTTACTATTGCTAGCCTTCACTTACACTGAGTATGTTTTACTCAAGTTTCCAACTCCCTAAACCAAATATTTCCAAAGTGTCCACCATACCTACCCATTAGCATCATTTGCTACTTCTGTGCATATTCATTATGCCTTGTTTTCTTCCGAATAGAATGTTTGCTTGTATGAGAAAGTTAGTTAGTAAAGCTCTCACAAACTTGATGGCACACTTTATTTTCTTGCATTTAATAAACCTGAACCATTGTGTCCTTCTTTGTTGCGTATATGCTTGCGCTTTATAAGTTGAGGTTAGCAGAACCATGTTTTATGGGGAACGATTTCAACATTTCATTGGTACTTAGTACCTCGTTGATATCATGTTCTTTTGCTTATGGATCCCGGCGGTGTGAAATAAAAGTGGAACTTGTAAGATCATGGAGTTTATATGTATGTTAGAGAAATGCCTGGGCCGCTAGCCTAAGCCATGCCTAATCATGGTGGAAACTTGCAGCATAACCATAATGAGCATTCTATGAAGAATCCTCAATAAAAATCTATGCACATAGTAAATAAAAAGATCGCTGAGATGCTCATTGTCTGCTTGCCTTGTCATTTTGATTATGGGATAGCTCCTGTGTCATGTGCAAGGGGTACCCCATTGGCGGCTCTCTATGATACGTATATACTTACAATGACAAGAGCTTACTTGTGACTGAAGTTGAGTAGCATGAGGATCGGTATTCGTAAGTAAGGGGCATGAGGCTTCGATTTATAACTTGTCAAGCATATCCTCTTAGTTGTGTCACTTTCACCTTAACCACATTAAAGATGCTTATGATAGGGGCAATGAGAGCTCAAAGCTAATGAGTACCATACTTTCAGCATTTGGAAGCCTTTCAAACTATTCAAAACCTTTTCTTTTACTTGTTGAGTCTCCACACATTCTTCGAGCACCTTCTTGAGAGCATAGTTGTCATTTTTTGTGCTTGTCTCATTACTTGATTATTTGTGTTATGAATTTGATGCTTGTATCTTTGACAATATTTACTTCTAGTCTTCACCTGAACTTCAGAGGTGCCTTGCACAAAGGCAAGCGAGATACCACTCTATCATACCTTGTTATGAGCATTGTAATGTTGCTTATGTTTATGCTTCATGCTACTTATTATTTTTGAGTTGGAATCTCTTTATAGCTTGCAATGCCTATTAAGTAAACTTAGTTGCATACTCTTTATTATGAACTGTCTAAGTAGTTGATCACATTGCTGAGCATATATAGATCATATGAAGCAAATGTGTTCGTGAAAGTTCTTTTATCGCACTCAGTTTTCAACTGAATTGCTTGAGGACAAGCAATAAGCTAAGCTTGAGGGGAGTTGATACGTCCAAAACGTATCTACTTTCCTGAACACTTTTGCTATTGTTTCTTCTCTAAACTTGTGTGATTTGGATGCAACTAACGCGGACTGACGCTGTTTTCAGCAGAATTGCCTTGGTGTCTACTTTTTGTGTAGAAAATCAACTATCAGGAAAAATTCCGGAAAATATGCAAACAATCCTATTTCACCAGAAGACTCCAGGAGCCAGAATACGAGACGGAGGGGGTCTGGGGCCCAGCCACACCACCTAGCCGCGCGGGCTAGGCCTGGCCACGCCAGGGGGTGGTCTGGCCGCCCCAGACTACCCCTCGGTCTCCCTCTTCGCCTATAAGAAGCCTTCTAACCTAAAAACTCCGGGGGGTTCGACGTTTTTCCAGAAGGAGTTCCGCTCCGCCGCCACCACCAGATTCCACGAAACAGCACCAGAAACTCCGTTCTAGCACCCTGCCGGGACAGGTAATTGGAGGAGATCATCGCCATCATCATCACCATCGCTTCTCCATAGACCCTCCATGTTTCCCCCATCTATGAGTGAGTAATCCCACGTTGTAGGCTATGGGGATGGTAGGGATTGGATGAGATCATTCATGTAATGGCATCAGATTGTTAGGGCATGGTGCCTAGTATCTTTTATTAGTGCTTTTTGACTTTGTTGCGTTGTTATGCTTAATGCTTGTCACTAGGGCCCGAGTGCCATGATTTCAGATCTGAACATGTTATTGATTCATTATGACAGTATTGTTTATGGTCTTATCTGCAAGTTGTATACATACGTTATTGTCTGGAACCAATGGCCCCGAAGTGACAGAAATCGGGATAACCGGAGGAAATGGCTTTGATGTGAGGATCACATGTGTTCACGGAGTGTTAATGCTTTGCTCCGGTGCTCTATTAAAAGGAGCACCTTAATTGCCAGTAGTTCCCTTGAGGCCCCGCTGCAAACGGGCTGGCGGGACAAAAGATGTTGTGCAAGTTCTCATTGCGAGCACGTATGACTATATATGGAACACATGCCTAGGATTATCTAGTACTTGGATGCTTTATCTTATTTATCTGCAATTGCCCTATGTTCTGATTGCTATGTGAATTGTCTTGTCCATGCAACACCCATACATCCATCCCTATGCCTACCGCACTCGAATCCTACTGTTTACTGCTATTGTTACTGTTGTCTTTACTTTACTACTGTTGTTACTTTACTATTCCTACTACAAAATAGTTGCTACTGATAAACTGTTGTGAGCAAGATTGTTTCCAGGTGCAGCTGAATTGACAACTCAGTTGTTAAGGCTTATAAATATTCTTTGGCTCCCCTTGTGTCGAATCAATAAATTGGGTTTCATTTCCCTCGAAAATACTGCGATACACCCCCTATACTTGTGGGTCATCACCCGTGCACGAGATGCACGGGAATGCGAGCGCGCCCTGGTCCTTGCGGAGGCTGGGCCATCTGGATCCGGCCACTGCAGGGATCCGCCTCTGGCGACTGAGGACAGGGAGGTCCTCCAGAAGCCTGCCCCCTTGGGCAGGCCTCGGGAGAGACCACCCAAAGCTACTAAGAAACCACAATCCCGTGGTCGTGCCCGTTCGGCCCCCACTAAGGGGCCCCCTCGCACTGAGTCGTTCTAGATGGACATCCTTCGTGCCATCTGGGTGTTCATCTGTAACATCAGGGGGTTCGAGCACGAGGGTCGCCGCCGCTAGATCAAGGAATACTTGCGCACCGAAGCTCCGGATATTGTCGGGCTTCAGGAGACGATTCGCCAGGATTTTTCGGTTGCTGAATTGGAGGGTCTCAGTCGCTCCCGCTTCGCCTGGTCCTGGCTGCCGGCCAATGGCCACTCGGGAGGGATCCTCCTTGGGGTTAAGGAGGATACCTTCGAGGTAGAGGATATGGACCGTAGGGATTTCTTCGTGAGCATGTCCCTTACCCATATACAATCTCGTTTCAAGTGGGAGATGATCATTGTCTATGGCCCTGTGGACCATAGGAGGTCCGCCGAGTTTTTGCAGGAGCTCAAGTCAAAAGTGTAACAATCTGATATCCCCGTAGTGGTAGCCAGGGACTTCAACCTGATTCGTTCCGTGGATGACAAGAGCTCGGCAAACGTGGACCTCCCTAGGATGCGTATGTTTAACGACTGCATCGCCGATCTTGCGTTGCGCGAGATTGTGCGGGTGGGAGCGTGATATACGTGGACCAACAAGCAGCTGGACCCAATCCACAGTGTCCTGGACCGTGTTTTTGTGTCGGTAGACTGGGAGGTGGCCTTTCCTCTTTGCTCCCTGAAGGCGGTCACCAGGATTGGCTCTGACCACACCCCCTCCTCCTGTCTACAGGGGGTGGCCTCCCTCCGCGACTGAACCGCTTCCACTTCGAATCCTTTTGGCTCCAGAAGCCTGGGTTTGTGGAGGCAGTTCGGTCCAAGTGGCTGGAGGCCAATGCCTCTCCTCCTCTGGTTTATTGCGCGGTTGATATTTGGCACCATTGTGCCAAGCTCGTCCGGCAATTTATGAGGGGATGGGGGGCAAACCTGGGGGCGGCCCTCAGGGAACATAAGGAGGTGCTGCTGTAGGAAATCCAGGCCCTTGACCTGGAGGCTGACCAGCGCGGCCTCTCGCAGGAGGCCTGGTCCCATAGGTATTCCCTTGATACCTCCATTATGGAGATCTGTGAAGGGGAAGAGGCTTTCTGGCGGCAGTGGAGCCGCCAGAACTGGGTCGTTCTAGGGGGAGTCGAACACGGCCTACTTCCATGCTATTGTCAATGGCAGGAGGAGAAAGTGTTTGATCCCTTGCCTCTGGGAGGGGGATGTTCTTATGGAGTCCCCACAGGAACTCTCCTCCCATATTTATGCCTTCTACAAAGGGTTGTTCTCTGTGGCGCCACCTTCAGGGCTATCATTGGCTCCTGACTTCTGGGTGGGTGAGGCGACGGTGTCCTCCGTGGAGACTGCCGAGCTTACTCTCCCGTTTCTCCCGGAGGAGGTGGCAGCGGCATTGAAATCCATGAGGACCAGGCCAGCGCCTGGCCCTGATGGCCTGCCAGTAGCATTCTTCCAGACCTTCTGGGCCCAGCTGGAGCCGGTGATCATGAGGATGTTTTAGGAGTTCTATATCGAGACCCTGGTTATGTCTCGTCTGAACTTTGGTGTGATTACCCTGATCCCCAAAGTAGTGGGGCCACGGATATCCGCCAATTCAGACCAATCATGGTCATTAATGTCATTCAGAGACTCCTTGCGAAAGTTTGTGCCCTACGGCTCGCTCCAGTCATGGAGCGGCTCACCCATCCTCTTCAGTTCGCCTTTCTTAAGGGACGCTTGATTCATGACGGTGTCCTCGCACTTCATAAAATTATTCACGAGGTGAAGGCACGCCGCCAGAAGGGAATGTTCCTTAAGTTAGACTTCCAGAAGGCCTATGACCGGTTGGACTGGGCCTTCTTGAGGTTAGTGCTAGAGAGGAGGGGTTATGACAGGATGATCTGCTGGGTTATGCAGTTTGTGATGAGTGGCAGGACGGCGATCAATATTAATGGGGAGATTGGTCCTTACTTTAGTCCGTCATGTGGTGTTAGACAGGGGGATCCTATTTCCCCCTTTCTCTTTAACTCCACGGTCGATGCCTTGGCAGAGATTTTGGATAAAGCCAAAGTTGTTGGCCACATCTCTGGTGTGGTGGGGCATCTTATCCCTGGAGGAGGTATCTCCCACCTCCAATATGCGGACGATACCATGGTTATGGTGCAGGGCTCGGATCTCGACATTATCAATCTCAAGTTCCTGCTCCTCTGCTTTGAATCCATGTCAGGGTTGAAGATTAATTTCAACAAGAGCGAGGTGCTCGTTTTAGGGTACTCTGAGGAGGATCGGCAACGCATCGCCGGTAACTTGAATTGTAGACTGGCAGATTTCCCTACTACCTACCTGGGGATGCCCATCCGGGAGACTAGGGTTCTGATTAAGGATCTTGCTCCCCTGGTCACGCGGGTGCGGTCTAAAGCCGAACCCTGGCGAGCTAGGCTAACGACCAAGGGGAGCAAGACGGTCCTGATCAAGTCATGTCTCTCGAGCATGCCCATGTACCAAATGGGGCTATACCTGCTCCCAGAGGGGACCCATGCAGACTTCGCCAAGGAGCTGTCTAGGTTCTTCTGGGCCACGAGGGATGGCCACCAGAGGTACCATATGGTTAAATGGGCAGACTTATGCGCCCCCAAATGTCTTGGGGGCATAGGTATCCTTGACTCACGCCACTTTAATGTGGCGCTGATGTTAAAATGGGTTTGGCGTATCCTGAGGGATGAGGGGGGCCTCTGGCTTCAACTTATCAAGGCCAAGTACCTCCGCGGTCGCCCCCTTTTAGCTTGTGAGCGTCGAGAGGGATCCCAGTTCTGGCGGGCCATTCAGGACATTAAACCCTATATCGGGAGGGGCATCTCCTTTGCCGTTGGGGACGGGCACAAGGTACGGCTGTGGCTTGATCCATGGTTCATGTCATCCCCGCTTTGCGAGCAGTTCCCGGCGCTTTTTGCGATCTCCGCCTCGCCGTCGATCCTAGTTGCCGAGGCCTTTCGGGAGGGGGGCTGGAACATCTTGTTCCGGCGGACCTTTAGCGCGGTCGAGGCGGAGGAGTTTCAGCGCTTGATGGCTGCTCTCCCTCCCTCCTTATCAGAGGAAAGGGACTCGGCCTCGTGGCGCCTGGCCCCGGGCGGGGTGTTCTCGGTCAGCTCGGCTTACCGGGCACTATTCCAGGGCCCGGAGCTGTGGTGGACCTCGGCACTTTGGAAGGCTCCTCTTCCCCCTAGTATTCGCATCTTCGTTTGGCAACTCCTTCGCGACTGTTTGCCTTCGGGAGTCGAGGTGGCTAAGCGCAATGGCCCGGGCAATGGTCTGTGTCCCCTATGTGGGACTCCGGAGACCTGTGCCCATATTATGTTCTCCTGCACGACGGCTCAGCTTTTGTGGAGCTTTGTTAGGGAGGCGTTAGGGCCAGCTTGGCAGGCCGAGGCGGACCGTGCCGGGAGGGGACGCCACCTCTTTTGGCTGGTGTTCGCGGTCCTAGCTTGGACCCTATGGAACGTGAGAAACAAGATGGTGATTGAGCGTGTTTACCCCACCCGTGTTTCTGACTTGATTTTTTCTTTTATTGCCTTCCTTCAGCAGTGGTCCCCTTTGGTGAGGCAGCGTGACCGGGAGACCTTCGACGACACTCTTTGGGCCTTGAGGACGACGGCGTCCCCCTTCTCGGCGCCGGCTCGCGTGTGAGGCTGCCTTCTCTGGGCAGTGGCTGGGGTGTTGTTGAGTTTCCGTCGTTTTTCTTCTTGCTTTGGGCTTTGATGTGTTGTGGCCCCAGCGGACGTGGACCTGTTTTCCATTTTCCTTTGGCCTCGGCCGGTTGTCGTGGTTGGATCCTTGTGTGAACTTGTTGCTTTATTTATAAAGCGGGGCGAAAGCCTGTTTCGAGAAAAAGGTTTAGGATCCTTTACCTTGTAGCTTCATTCTAGTTCAAGTTCGTTTACAGTTAGAAATTTACAGCCAGGAAACTTGGCAAGAAAAAAAAGAGAAATTGAAGAGAACGGAAAAAGGTTGTTTTCTTGCGCATCAAGTTTAAAATCTTCTCCTTTTCTTTGCGAGACCTCGTGGCCCATAGATTTAACTCATCGTAGACTCTCTGATTGGCATGACACATCCTTGGTATTGAAGATTCTACGGCTGCTGCCTTCCAAATAGTGAGCAGACTCGCGACAAAGCAGATTGGCCAAACTGAAGAAGCGGATAATTTGAACTTGCACGGCAAAATCAGAGATGGTAGCTAGTTTGTCCCAAACAGAGACGCAAGTGGGATCCTATCAAAGTACCACGATCTAAAATTTGAACTAGAAATCACAAAATAAATATAAATTTGGACTTTGGTGGAATCACATTGACACCTTAGGGCTTGTTTGATTCGCAGGATTAGAGTGTCATGTCCAGCTGAATCCTATAAGATTTGAAAAATACATGATTTTTTTTAAAATAGTGTTTGAATCATAGGAAAAATATGAAGGAATTATAACATGTTTTTTTGCGAATAACATGCGGTTTGAGTGGATGGAAAAAATTCTCCAAACGTAGTGCAATGCAATTCTATGGAATTTTTTTTCTAAAAATAAAATCCTACGAATCAAACGATGCTCATAGAAAAAATTCCTACGGATTAAAGTCCTCCAAAATTTCTATTGGATTCGTTTCGTTTGAATCAAACAAGCCCTTAGTCCCAAATCCCCTGGAGAGTTCTTGCAATGTAATCGCAATGTGGTGTACTGATTCGAGTACGGGACAAGAGTCACACCCTACGTCTGAAACCCAATATTCCATTGTCATGTTATCTTTGGCACTCTTTAGCTACCCTAACTGTTCCTACTTTTTCGCAAGACTTACATATATCAACAGTTTTTTTTTTTTTTTGACAGGGTACTTATACCAACAGTTTCTTTATAGGTGAACATTGTACGTGAGCCGTTCACAACTCAGAGGTCGTTTGAATTAGCAGGGTTTGGTCAATTCTTGGTTCGTTTAGATCATAATATACAAATCGTTCCTAATTAATGTGGGTTGTTGAAGCATCAAATCAGATGATTTGCTTGCCAGCCCCAGCAATGTCCACAGGTCGTGGCGAGAAAATTCTCTCAGGTCTAGCCATTCACACGGCCCCTAGACAAATATCTCTATGATTTTATGCTAATTAACTATCGTCTACTTGTTGTTAAGCCTTGTCAGCGATAGACACTGCTAAATACTTAAAGAGAGTTGGCCGAGTTTGCATTAGTCTTTCAAGAAATGTCAACTTAAACAAGACACGCAAATTTCCCGTTAGTATACAGGCTGGACAAGTGGACATGTTGTGCTGAGCTAAGAACTTGCTATTGGAAACATAGAAAGCCAAAGCTATCTCTCCAGCCTCCTCCGAAGCATTGACTCGCCACACATTTTCGTCGTTCCTCTACGCTCGCTGCACTTGCCACCATCAGCCGGAAACCGACCTGCGCCCGATGCTCTACCTGCCGCCTCCATACGCCGTCGTGCTGCGGATCAGATGATCTGAGCGGCGGCACTAAAGTGGAGAAGGCAAAGCTTCCCTCGGTGAGTGTATCCAGCGGTCTCCTTTTTCCTCTCGATCCAAGTGCTACTCCCTCCGTTTCAAATATAACATGTTTTAGTTTTGTAAAACTAATGTATCTGAACGTCTTTTAATGTGTAGGTTCGCTCCTGTGTAGGTTGAGGTTTGGATACATTACTTTTACAAAAGGTAAAACATCTTATATCGGAGTACATCACTTCTTCTCACTTCTTATTCTCCTATGTAGGTCAGACCTGGAGGATAGTAGAGAGGTTAAAAATTAAGAAACACTGATCAGTCACAAGGCATTAGCTATTTCCGTGTGTGATCAATCACTCCCTTTCTCTGAGAGAGGAGCAGAGGCAAGAAGCCATGGCTGAGTCCGTTGTTAGTACCGTGGTTGGGAGCGTGGGCAATCTCGCTGTCCAGGAGACCAAGTTGATATGTGGGGTCACCCATGAAGTGGGGTTCTTGATAGATGAGTTGATGCGGCTGCAAGCCTACCTAAAAGACGCTGACAACAAATGGAGATCAGGAATGCAAGAGTTGCTATCTTGGTGAGGCAGATTAGGACTGCAGCTTATGAAGCTCAAAATGTCATCGAAGCTGCACATCACATGGAGAGGAGAAACAAGCTAAAGAATGGATTGATGGGTGCCATCTCAAGGTATGCTCGCCTACCAAGTGACTTGGTCACCCTTCGTAAACTTGGTGGTGAAGTCCAACGCGTGAGAAGGAAGCTCAGTGAGATATTTCAGAATGCGAAAAGTTTGAAAATTGATTTGGATAATATTGTTGCGGTGAGGGGCCTCGTTGAGGATGTGTCTCCTCCACAAGATTGTGGTCTTATGGAATATGATGTTGTCATGATTGGTTTTGAGGATGAGCATGAAGAAATTGTGGATAAATTAGTTGATAAAAATGAGAATACGCTTAGTGTCGTCTCCATAGTTGCCATGGGTGGGGCGGGGAAAACAACATTGGCAAGAAAAGTTTGCACTTCATCTAGAGTAAAACTACGCTTCGAGGCAGTTGCTTGGGTGACCGTATCTCAAAAGTTCAAGGGCATTGATTTATTGAAGGATATAATGAAACAGGTTATGGGGCACAAAGATGGGTCAATTGATCAGATGCAAGAGCATGAAGTGGGACAGAAGATTAATGATTTCCTGTTCCTAAAAAGATACTTAGTGGTTCTTGATGATGTGTGGGAAACAGATACATGGGAGCAAATCAACAGAAAGGTTAAAGCCTTTCCAGATGCAACTAATGGGAGTAGGGTACTATTAACCACGCGAAGCAAAGATGTTGCACATCATGTTGAAATGCCAACATATGTTCATGTTCTAAAGCAATTAGATGAAGATAAAAGTTGGGAACTTTTTAGCAGCAAAGCTTTACCAACACACAGAAGATCTAGCATCATAAATTATGTGGACGAGTTTGAGGAACTAGGGAGAAGTCTTGCAAAGAAGTGTGATGGATTACCACTTGCACTTACAGTTTTCGGAACTATTTGTCAAAAAATCTAAATATACAAGCATGGTCAGATATACTATTGACTTGGCCATCAACCAAAAAGACACAAATGATGCGAGAAATACTAGCTCGCTGTTACAAGGACCTGCCAAGTCAAAATTTAAGATCTTGTTTCCTCTATCTTGCTGCTTTTCCTGAGGATTTTGAAATAAACGTGCAAGATCTTATTCACTTATGGATTGCAGAAAGCTTCATTCCACTTGCACCAAACCGTAAACTAGAAGAAATAGCACTCAAGTATGTGACTGAGTTGGCTCAAAGACGCTTGGTCCAAGTTGTTGAAAAAATCAGCTCACCTAGATTGATAAATACAATAAGGGTCCATGACATTCTACGTGACTGGTGTATTGAAGAAGCAAGAGAAGATGGTTTTCTTGATTTGGTCGACAAAACTGCAGGTCAGGCTTCCCCTCCACTCTTTGTAGATAGTTCAATCCATGTTTGGTCCAATAGTTTTGTCGGTGGCATGCCTGTCTTCTAGCTAACATGTGGATGCACTATATAAAATACAGACCAAGTTGGTGCAACACCTTTTGATACCGTCAGATCCTACCGTTTCTCTCTTCAAAACTCCAGTGGTCAGATTGTGCAGGCGACACCTAATGTCCGAACCCTATTTGGTTTTGGAGTTTCATCAATATGCCTAACTAAGATGAGATATCTGAGAGTTCTTCACATGGAATACTCATTGATAAAGGGTTTCTCTAGGGCAATTGATGGGTGCATTCACCTAAGATGCCTTACGTTGAGAAGATGTTCAGGTGTGTGGCTCCCTTCTTCAATTGGAAAACTCCTTTACCTGCAGACAATAGATCTGAGAGGCACGGAATTGGACTCAGTAGTGCCAAAATCCCTCTGGAATATCTCTTCTCTAAGACATGTTTACTTGAGTGGGGAGTTTTCTCCACCAAATGTGAGGAATGTGCTACAACAGAAACAGCTCCAGACCTTACACATCAAATTTTACAGTCAATACATGGCGGCATTTCTGAGACAAATGACCCAACTCACTACTTTGTCGGCAATGAAATTCGTGCCTGAGGGTATGATTAATCTATTTGCAAACATGCCTCACCTTGTTAGCATTTCTCTCGGTCATTTCGATGTGACCGATGTGCCACATCGTGACCGTATGTTCAGAATAGGCGGCAAGCCGTTTGATGGCCGACAAGAGAACTTCATTAAAGATGATCCAATGCCGATCTTGGAGAAGCTTCCATGTCTTGTTGTACTGAAGCTGGAGGGGTACCGAGGTCAAACCATGTCCTGCTCTGCTAATGGGTTTCGTCGTTTACAAGAGCTAGAACTTCAGCTATGTTCTGTTAAGGAGTGGAGGATAGAGGAGGGGACAATGCCAAGGCTCTCCCACCTGTCATTTTGGGATTGCAGGAATGTGGAGACTCTCCCCGAGTGGTTGTTGCACCTTCCCTCCCTCGAATACCTGCAACTTGCTCGCATGGGTTGCGATGTCAGACGATATTGCATCACACTGAAGGAACTGTACCGGAAAGGATGCGAGGTAACTATATATTCCACTGCCTTTTTGTTGATTTGGGATGATGTATGTGTACTTTCAACATCGATAGATTGCTCCAATTTATTTTCTTCTCTGTTCCTTTTTGCAGGTAAACCATGAGTATAGAATATTTGGATAAACTATAAATATTGTTTGTTAAAAGCTTGTTCCATTTCTCGTTCAACAGAGGGACAAGCATATGTATCTATATCCATCGAACATTGTCTGTTTGTTTGCAATTGTAATAATCAAAATGAATTGGAGCACGAGTCTAAACCGTGCTAGTTGTTTACATTGTGGATTTATTTGCACATACATGGATTGTGAAGTGGAGAAACAATATATTTGTCATATCGAGCAATGAGCTCTCACTATTATCAACTCTTGTGATGCTAGTTGCTCAATACAAAGTTTTAATTAGATCGGTTGTCGTTGGTTTTTCTTTTTTGTTCAATTTCCACCTCGCATGTTGTTAAGAGTTTCAGGAATTGGCCTTTATAAACCCGTACAATATTACCATGATTAGTCACTTAATTTTATTGTGCCTGCTTGAATCAGCACAAATAATGTCCACTTGACAACTTCAGTCAAATGCAACGCTGCCAGTCTGAATTACCACAAAAGGCCTCTCGTATGAATTCCTTTGCAGGATCGCCACAAATGTACTTTCAGGTCAGTAGGAGTAGATGGCTAGAGATATAAAACTTGTTCAATAACTACGGCATATTTTCAGGATCACGTCCAGAACCAAACGAAGAGAGATAGAAACTAGTCACTCATCTAGTCAATGGCTTGTTTTTTTATGAACTCAAACGTAGCATCATGACTATATATACAATCAAGAGAGTTAATACAATTATTGAAAGCCTGGATGCACTGAGCTTGCTGTTTGCCAAAGCAGAGTCAACGGGGATAATTCCCTCCTTCTCGGATAGGTATTCTATACCCCATTGTGTGTCCATTTATGTGGATTTTTTCTTAAAGGCACAAATTCATATGCCGTGGTAAGTGGTAACTAAGGAATTACTTAGAATATTTTTTGAATTCTCCGGGTTAAAATGCAACATGGGAAAGAGCTCCCCATCTACTGCAATCAGGATGTGGTCGTTGAAATCAGCTCATCTCTAAATTGCAAGGTAGTTCAGTTTCCAATAATTTACCTTGGGCTACCTCTACACTTTAAAAAGGCCTGCAAGCCTAGATCGCGGCCCGGTTGGGCCTGATCTGGGATCTGGGTTCTGGCCCTACTGCGTCCTGAGGATCAGGGGATCCCTCCCTGGACCGGGCACCCTCCCCCGGCGTGTGGCTGGGGCGCCGGAGCGGGACCTGTGGGTCTTGCTCCGGTGGGCACATGGCAGGCGCAGGCCCGTGGGTCTTGCTCCGGTGGTTATCCCCGTGCGCAGGTGCGGCGACTCGCGTTGCGGCAGCCGGCAGCGGAGCTCCTCGGCCGGCGATGGTCCTAAGTCTGGCGGTGGCTCAGGTGTAGGCTGGGCGGAGGCGCGGCGGCACCGGCGTTGGCGGCGGGGCAGCGAAGGGTTGCGCCCCGGCGGCGTCTTTCCTGACTCAGTTCTGGGTTGGGGTGGGCCTGCTACGGTGCGGGCATGGGCGGCTCCCTGGAGGAGGGGGAGGGGTGACGGATTGTCTGGGTTGGTGGTGGGGTTCGCGGCTGCCCTTGCTGCAACATGGCGACGGGGGATTCAGGGGCCCTTCCGGGATCGGCCGGGCCCGATACCTGGTGTGACCCTATTGCCGCGCCCGGTCGGCTACTGCCATGGCGGTGGAGCTAGTTCCCTCCCGTGCGGCGGCGATCCTACTACCCCCGGTACATCTGTCCCTTTACTCGGACCTCGAGGCCTTGCGACGATGCCCATAGGGAGATGCTGAAGCTGGTGCCTTTTCCGTGGTGGCGTGTGCTGGCTGGCGGTGGGTTGGGTGGAGCATTCCGGATCGTCCGTGGTGGTGGGGCTTTGGGGGTGGGCGAAATCCTTGTTGGCCCAGTACGGCTCCGACGCGGTGGCACCTGCTGGTGTCACTTTCCTTCTTGAAGGGCGTCGGGTACTCCCTCTCCACCCCCTCCATGTACTAGGGGAAACCCTAGGTTCAGTCCGGGCAACAGCGTCATCGTCGTCGCACTCCTTGCTGAAGGTGTTGCTGGGTACATGGCGGTTCAGAATGTCAGGAGCGCGGTAGGACCTTTTTCGGGGGGCGCAGCGGTAGAGGCCGTCTTCGATTCATCGATCTGCCATTGTTGGCATTTGTTTCTCTTTTGTTCTCTTTTCTTCTGTTGGGCTTGGTCTTGTGTTGTTCGGCCCCAGTGGTGTTTGGATCTTCCTTTGGGCGTTGTGCTGCCTGGCCCAGCAGCAGTCTCACCTATGTGCTTTACTTATAAAACGAGGCGAAAGCCTGATTTGAAGAAGAAGAAGAAGATTTTCGAGCTCTATTAGACAAGATTAGACAAAGATTAGCTGCATAGAAAACTAATATGTTCACCCAAGAAGGCAGACTAATTCTAGTTCAATCTGTGTTGAGTGCCTTGCAATCTTCCATTGCAATCTTCCATATGATATCTTTGGACTCACCTCATTGGGTATTCAAAACTATTGATAAAACCCGTAGAGCCTTCCTTTAGGGCATGTCCACCGGGCCAACCCAACCAGTCCGGGCGCGTCCGGACGCGTCCACGCGGACGTGTGGGATGTGCACGGCCTCCTAGCGGCCCGACCCATCCGGACCGACGCGTCCGGCTCGACCCATTCGTGCACCTAATTTCGGCAACGGTTGCGTTGGCCCGGACAGCGCGTGCGGGCTCCCGTGATCGACCATCACCTTTGGTGGTCCTCCAGCCAGTGGCACACAGACCACACCACTTCTCCCTCCAAAAACCCTCTCTCAAATTTCCACTAGCGGAAGCGGCAGGGAAGGCGATGGCTCCCTAATGACCCACAAGTATAGGGGGTGTATCGCAGTATTTTTGATAAGTAAGAGCGTCGAACCCAACGAGGAGCAGAAGGTGTTGACGAGTGGCTTGGAGCAGGAACTCTCTGTAAATACTTAGCAAACGGATTTTTAGGGTTTTTTGATAATGTAGATAAATAAAGTACGAGTAAATAAAAGACAATAATAATAAATGCAGCAAGTGGCCCAATCCTTTCTTTAGCAAAGGACAAGCCGGTTGTATTACTTAAGATGACCAAACGTTCTCGAGGACACATGGGAATATCGTCAAGTGCTTTCGCTTCATATAGTTGATTAATATTCTTTAGTTTGATAAGTGTTGTGTGAGTGAACCTATGCTAATGTATTACCTTTCCTAGGACTAATACATACTTGTGATTATACCCCTTGCAAGCATCTGCAAGTACAAGAAAGTAATTAAGATAAAAACCTAACCACAGCCTTAAACTTTGAGATCCTACACTCCCTTGTGCAAAGGTTTCCTAACGGGGGTTCAGGTTTCTGTCACTCCGACAACCCCACGATTAGTAGCCAAATACACAATGCATTCCCCTAGACCCTTAAAGGTGAAGTATCATGTAGTCGACGTTCACATGACACCACTAGAAGAATAACACCACAACTTAAATATCAAACCATTGAATCTTTCTCAACACAATTCCACTACTAACAACATGACTTCTCCCATGTCCTCAAGAACTAAACGAACTACTCACAAGACATCATATGGATCAAGAACAAAGATTAAATAATGACAAGTAATAATCTGAACATGAACGATAATTCAATGGTTCCACTCAATAGCATCAACTACAAGAAGTAATAAATACCGGGAAAGTTTCCCCTAAGAACTATGCAAGATTCAACCCAATTGTTACAGCGGTATGGAGTGGTGATGATGGTGCTAGTGGAGATGATGGTGGTGATGACGATGATGATGGTGATGATCCCGATGAAGTCCCGCTCGATGAGGATGTTGATGGCGACGATCGCCCCTCTCCGGGAAGGAATTTCCCTGGCAGATTTCTACCTGCCGGAGAGCTCTTTCTCTCTCTATAGTTTCCGCCCCGCAGAGGCAGCGGAACCTTTCTTTGATCGCTCCCCGAGTCTTAGGGTTTTGGGAGGATTATTAATGCCAAAGAGCAGAGCCAGAGGTGGGCCAGGGTGGCCACACCACCTGGTGGTGTGGCCTAGGGTGGCCCGCGCCAGGGGGTGGTGTGGGCCCCCTGGGGCCATCTCCGCTCCCCCTTCTGGCTTCCTTCGTCTTCTGAAAAAATAGGATTTTCCATATATTTTCCGGGATTTTCTGATCTTCTCGAATTTTGCCTCCAAACAGTGCCGTTTCCGTCAGAATCCTGGCTTCAGTGGTCCATCCTCCAAAAGTCATCAACCATGCAAAAGTAGATGAAATAACATAAGTATTATCTCTTAATATGAAATATATCAATGAATAACAGTAAATTATGATATAGAATAGTGATGCAAAATGGACGTATCAACTCCCCCCAAGCTTAGACTTCGCTTGTCCCCAAGCGAAAACTGAGCTCAATAAACATGACCTCAGGTTTATGGTGTGAAGTGTCGTTAAAAGAATACGGACAAGAAGCATCACATTCATCAATACACAACTCATAATAGAAAACAACTCACTATTATATAACTTAACTTGCAATAGGTAAAGGAAACACAATAAATATACACAAAGTAAATCATAATTGGTAATGGCAAACTTTGTTCTTGGTCAAAGAACGGTTAACAATTTGCAGGAGTTCAAACATAATGGGGTTTTCAATGATAGCTTTCAAAGTAATATTCACTAAGATAAGAGTAATGTGCAAAATAAGGAACATAAGAAACATGATTGAATAAATCATCATATGAATGATTGAAACACAACAACTCAAAATACTTGATTGAGATAGAAAGGAATAGGTTTGCTAACTCAACTAAAAAGTAAAAGATAGGCCCTTCGCAGAGGGAAGCAGGGATTTCAAGTTTCATAAAAAAGCTTCCAAAAATTATGGTACTTATTAGCTTTCAGCTCTCATTACCCCTATCATAAGCATCTTTAGGTGATTAAGGTTAAAGTGAACAAATATGAGGATATGCTTGACAAGTTATAAGCTGAAAATCTCATGCCCCTTGCTTACGAGTAGCATTCCTCATGCTACTCAACTTTAGTCACAAGTAAGTTCTTGTCATTGTAAGTACATGTGTATCATAGAGAACCGCCAATGGGGTACCCCTTGCCCGATGATACAGAAGCTTTCCCATATCAAAATGACAAGGCAAGCAGACAATGAGCATCTCAACGATCTTTTTGTATGCTATTTGCATAGGGTTTTCCCTTTTTCTTTTTTTTTCTTTTTTAGGATGCTTCACAGATTGCTCGCTATGGTTATGATGCACGTTTCCACCATGATTAGGCATGGCTTAGACTAGCCGCCCAGGCATTTCTCTAACACATATACGAACTCCATGAGACTTACAAGCTCCCCTTTCATTTCACACCGCTGGGATCTATAAGCAAAAGAACATGATATCAACTAAATAAAGTGCAATGTTGAAAGCTTTCCCCATGATACATGGTTCTGCTAATTCACAACTTATAAAGCGCAAGCATATACGCAACATAGATGGGCACAATGGTTCAAGTTTATTAAGTGCAAGAAAGTAAAGTGTGCCATCAAGTTCGTGAGAGCTTTAATCACTAATTTTCACATAACAAGTTTAATTCGGAAGGTAGATAAAAACATGAATTTACTAGGAATAGCAATAATGCTAATAGGTAGGTATGGTGGACACAAATGGCATAGGTTTTGGTTTAAGGATTGGATGCATGAGAAGCATTCCCTCTTAGTACAGGTTTTTGGCTAATAAGGCTGGGTAGCAAGCATAAGAGTTGAAGGAAACAAACAAACATACAAGTGAAACAAACATGCAATCTTCCTTGGAAGCACAAAAGATCTTAACTAGAGAATACTAAGCTTATGAGCCAATCCAGAAAGAAAGATGATGAAATTATATTTCTTAAAAGTATTTTTATCATTTTATTTTAATTCTCAAAATAGTGTTGCTACTGACCGAGCCAGGTTTGCCAAAACCAACTAAATTTACTTAATGATCCCAAAGTGATACCGATACTAACAACAAGATCAATCATATAACAGAAATTGCAAACTAAAATAAGATGTGTAAAAAGTAAATGATAGAACTTCTCATTAATATTCCATAACGGCAACTCACACCAAAGGATACATAGATAACTAACTAGAGGAGAGATACTTCCATAATGCAAACCATCCTATATGATAACTTCTCTATTCATGATATGACTCTATTGAAAAGATAAAAAGATAAAAGATAGTGATGTGATAACGCGGCACTCCCCCAAGCTTGGAACAAACCAAGGGGATGCCAAAACCTGATGACGAATTACTCCTTCGGTGGTGGTGGTGTGCGGATGTTGGTCTTCCTTTGCCTCCTCTTCAACTTCACTCTCGATCTCCTCCTCCTGCTCAAGGTCTTGGAGATCATCTTCCGCAAGCTCCTTGCCCTTATCGTTGGTGGAGACCATTGTGCCTCTAAACTTTAAGAATAGTTCCTGACAGAAACAGATCGAAACGAAAACATGACGAGAACATGATATACAAACCTCGGGGGATCCAGGGGATTATATATTATGAAGTTTAATAACAAAAGGAAGCTACTGGGAGAAAACGGGTCGGAGACGGGCTCCGGGGTGGCCACACCCCCTGGTGGCACGACTAGGTGGGCTCGTGCCACGGGGTGGTGTGAGCCACCCGGGCTCCGTTTCCATCCCTGTTTCGTCTCATTGCTTTCCATGTTAGATAAAAACTGCAAAAATATAAATTGACAGATTTTTCGTGGACCTTTTCTTACCAGAAATGTTACCTATTCGAAAACGGACTATGCAGGTTTCTGGATTTGGTCTTTGATAAAAAAAATCGGAGTCACCATTTGAATAGCATAAATATCTTCATTGTAAGAATCCCCAGAAATATAGTGCTTGATTATCTGACCATACACCACTTGTTACACCATTTTCTCCTACAACTTAGAAATTTCTTTCACACAAAACTTCACACAATTCTCATTAGCAACATTAGTGCATGCAAGATAATAAACCTTTAAGTTCAATTTTAACTGAAATCCATCAAAACATAAGCTATTGTAGCAACTCCTTTCGAAATCCCAAAAGGAATTCAAAAAGGAAATCGATTTAAGAGGCAAATGCAAGAGTGGCAAAAATCTGTCAAAACAGACCAGCGGGTAAAGATCATTTTTTTGAAAATCTTCTGTTTCTCAACTCAAAAAGTGCAAAACTAACGAAAGTTAAATAATAACCTGGGGCATGCACAGAAAAAATTACAGATCAGTACGACGTTTTGGGATTTTTAACGAGTTTTTATAGTCAAGCACAAAAATCTATTTTGGGACAGCAACTTCCCCAAATATTACTTCTCTCTCATTAGAGGCTGATCTTGACACAAGAACCAAACAAAAGGATAAGGACAGGTTATTGTAGAGCAATAACTTCCAAGACTCAAATAAACAAAAACAAACTGAAAGCAAAAATATATTGGGTTGTCTCTCAAAAATCTCTTTCTTTATAGCCATTAAGATGGGCATGATAATTTCAATGATGCTCACATAAGAATATGAATTGAAGTAAAAGAGAAAATCAAGAAGCAAATATACAAATGTTTAAGTCTAACCCACTTCCTATGCAAGGGAATTTTGTAAGAAAATAAATTGTTGAAACTAGAGGCTGCTAGCATAGGAAGGCAAAACAAGTGCAACATAAAGACTTTCATCATAAAGCGAGGAAACTTAATATTATTGAGATGCATAAGAAAATTTTTCCCTCTATCATAGTAACTTTCAGTATCGTGCATAAATTTAACGATATAACTATCACATGAACCATTGTAGCAATGATCACTTATTTTAACAGAAAAAACAGGGACACTAGCTCTCCTAACTCTACTTTGTGAAACAATATTAGAAGTATCCTTACAGAGGATAGTGTGTCCATCTTCTACATATTTAGTGACAAAGTCTTTTACATTTGCTATTACAGGTTCAACAGCTATTTGTTCATCAGGTTCAACAACTTTATTTGTACTTTCATTAACCATACTAGCTATCATATAATGTTCCTTTACCTTGACTGGAAAAGGCATTTTCTTAATGTAAGGTTCAAGTAAAATATGATTAGCAGTATAAACTTCAGTATCTCTTGCAGGAACACAATTAGCAATATCTTTATATGGCCCATGATACTTATTCCATTTCTTTTTAGGAATTTCAATATAAGAAGCAAAAGCCTTAAATAATTTGCAATACTTTGAGAATCAAGACCATTGATATGTCCAAAACATATCTACTTTATCGAACACTTTTGCTATTGTTTCTCCTCTAAACTTGTGTGATTTGGATGCATCTAACACGGACTAACGCTATTTTCAGCAGAATTACCTTGGTATCTAGTTTTTGTGTAGAAACTCAACTATCAGGAAAAATGCCGGAAAATATGCCAAAAATCCTATTTCACCAGAAGATTCATGGAGCCAGAAGACGAGACAGAGGAGGGCCACGAGGGGCCCACACCACCTGGCCACGTGGGCTAGGCCAAGCCACGCCTGGGGGTGGTGTGGCCGCCTCAATCACCCTCTTGGCCTCCCTCTTCGCCTATAAGTTGCCTCTTGACCTAAAAACCAAAGAGGGGTTCGACGTTTTTCCAGAAGAATTCCACTACGCCACCACCACCAGATTCCACGAATCAGAACCAGAAACTCCGTTCTGGCACCCTGACGGGACGAGGAATTGGAGGAGATCATCGCCATCATCATCACCATCGCTTCTCCACCGACCATCCATGTTTCCCCCATCCATGAGTGAGTAATCCCCCGCTGTAGGCTATGGGGATGGTAGGGATTGGTTGAGATTAATCATGTAATGGCATCAGATTGTTAGGGCATGGTGCCTAGTATCTATTATTAGTGCTTTTGACTTTGTTGCAACTTGTTATGCTTAATGCTTGTCACTAGGGCCCGAGTGCCATGATTTCAGATCTGAACATGTTATTGATTCATTATGATAGTATTGTTTATGGTCTTACCTGCAAGTTGTATACACATATTGTTGTCCGGAACCAAAGGCCCCGAAATGACAATAATCAGGATAACCGGAGGGAATGGATTTGATGTGAGGATCACATGTGTTCACAGAGTGTTAATGCTTTGCTCCGGTGCTCTATTGAAAGGAGCACCTTAATTGACAGTAGTTCCCTTGAGCCCCGCTGCAAACGGGCTGGCAGGACAAAAGAGGTTGTGCAAGTTCTCATTGCGAGCACGTATGACTATATATGGAACACATGCCTATGAATATCTAGTACTTGGATGCTTTATCTTATTTATCTGTAAATTCCCTATGTCTTGATTGCTATATGAATTGTCTTGACCATGCAACGCCCGTCCATCCATCGCTATGCCTACCGCGCTTTAATCCTACTGTTTACTGCAATTGTACTACTGTCTTTACTTTTACTACTGCTATTACTTTGTTATTGCTACTACAAAACTGTTGCTACTGATAAACTGTTGTGAGCAAGATTGTTTCCAGGTGCAGCTGAATTGACAACTCAATTGTTAAGGCTTATAAATATTCTTTGGCTCCCCTTGTGTTGAATCAATAAATTGGGTTTCACTTCCCTCGAAAATACTGCGATACACCCCCTATACTTGTGGGTCATCAAGACTATTTTCTGGCGCCGTTGCCGGGGAGCATAGCTCTATTTATCAAGTTCACTTGGAATCACTATTGTTCGCTGCCTTCCATCCATCATGGGTAAGTCTCCTGATGGCAAGGTCCCTATTTTACCATCCACTACAAGGAGAGGTACGGTTCTGAACACCTCTGTTGCTCTTGATTCACCATCTGTTATGAGTAAGCTCCTTACACCACCACATACACATGCTACACAGACTGCTAGTACTGCTGAATCTGAAACTTCTGATACTTATGATGTTGCTTCTACTGTTCTTGATAAGAGTGGTTCATTAGGTCCTTTCCTAGATGCTACGATTGCTAGAACTATAGCTGGAAATACTGAAACTCCTAATGAAGACACTACTACACCTGTCAGTTCACCTGAGTCTAGAGAGAGTTATGATATTGAAGATGGTTATATAGAGATGACTGATGAATTTATTAAGGAATGTCAAAACACTCATGATAAAAGTGCTATTAAGAATCTTCTTGAGAAACATATTGTTAGACCTAAATTATCTCCTAATGCTAAGTTTGCTACATCTCCCATAAACATTAAAGATAAGGATTATGATTTATATCTTGATTTATCTTACATAACCATTATTGAGAAAGAACCTTTTTGTGGGACTAAGAATGAAAGTGCGATAGCACATATGACTGAGATTTCTACCATGAGTGGCTTATTTTCTGATGATATTAAGATGCACACTTACTTTATTGCTAAAATTTTCCCTTTTTCACTGAAAGGAGAAGCTAAAACTTGGTTTAATAATTTACCTCCTGGATCTATTGATAGCCCTGATTGCTTGATTAGTACCTTCCTTCAGAAATTATTTCCCTCCTAGTGCTAGACATGCCATTCTGCAGGAACTTTTTGATTTTAAATAGGGAGAAAAAGAGATATTTCCTAAATCATGAGCAAGGTTTTGTGCTTTGATTCATGCACAAGCTGGATGTCCATTACCTAAAAATGAGCTTCTTGATATATATTATAATGGACTAACTGAAGAATCTAGGACATACCTGGATAGTTGTGTTAATTGTGTTTTCAGGAAGAGAACTCCCAAAGAAGCTGAGAAATTAATGGCTAAAATAAGCAATAATTATGAAGACTTGACTTCATCTGAACCAACTACACATGAGTTAAATGTGCATGTGCCTATACCAACATCAAAGAAGAGGGGAGTTATTAAACTAAATGATGAAGTGATGAAGGAAGCTAAGAAATGTCTTAAGGAGAAGGGAATTAAAGCTGAAGATGTGAAGAATTTACCTCCTATAGAAGAATTATGTAAGCCAATCTCCCACTCATCCACCATTGAGGTACACTCTCTCCAACATTTTGATGAAGGTGATATTCCTTACTCTAAACCTCCTGATCAATGCTTAGAATAGTTTGATGTTTTTATTGTTAAGCAAGATAATTTTAATAAAAGGGTGCAAAATCATTTAATGGAAAACTCTAGAGCTATTATTGAGTTAAAATATATTGTGGAAAGAACCTCTAATGATGTTAAAATGCTTGATAAACATTTCCAAATGGTTCAAACTCAAATTGATCAGCTTATTAAGGTACAAAAAGATTTGCTAGTTAATGCTTCTAAGGAAAAACATGCTTATGAAATAAGAACTAGAAGTGGTGCTGCCACCTAGGATCCTATATATCCTAAGGGGCATCCTAAAATAATTGAGCAGGATTCTCAACAAATTGAAAATAGTGGCACTTCTCCTAATAAAAGGAAAAAGAAACATAAAACTATTGTAGAGTCTTCTGAACCTGCTAAATATCCTAATAGTATATCTGTCTCTGATGCTGAAACTGAAAGTGGTAGTGAAGAAAATGATGCTCCTGATAAAGAAAAAGTTGAAGAAGAACCTGAAAGACACACTAAAAATACTAAATACACTAAAGAAGATTTTGTTGCTAAGAAACATGGTAGTGAAAGAGAGCCTTGGGTCCAAAAAGCTATGCCTTTCCCTGATAAGAAACACAAGTCAAAGGAAGATGAACACTATAACAAGTTTTGTGAGTGGATGAAACCTTTATTTCTGCAAATTCCTTTGACTGATGCTATTAAATTGCCTCCTTATTCAAAGTATATGAAGGATATTGTCTCTAATAAAAGGAAGATCCCTAATGAAAAAATTTCTACTTTGCTTGCCAATTATTCCTTTAATGGTAAGGTTCCAAAGAAACTTGGATACCCAGGGATTCCAACTATTCCATGCTCTATTAAAAATAGTTATGTTAGAACTGCTTTGTGTGATTTGGGAGCAAGAGTTAGTGTTATGCCTTTTTCTCTCTACAAGCGACTTCAATTGGAAAAACTAATACCAACTAATATATCTTTGCAAATGGCTGATAAATCTACTACTATTCATGTTGGTATATGTGAGGATGTACCTGTTCAAGTTGCTCATAATTGATTGATATTAACTGACTTTGTTGTGCTTGAAATGCTTGAAGATGATAATATGTCTATTATTCTTGGGAGACCTTTTCTTAATACTGCAGGAGCTGTGATTAATTGTAATCAAGGAAAGGTGACTTTTAATGTTAATGCAAGGAGCATACTGTCTATTTCCCCAAGAAGATTGATAGGAATTATGGTTTAAATTCAATTGAACATGTTGAGGGCATCCAAGTTGGAGAAATATATTGTCTCATACCACGAGAAAAATATGAAACTATTATGATTGGGACCATTGCTATCAAGGTTGAGGTAACATAATCATTAGTGGAATGCAAAGTTTGTTTCATATAAAATTGTTTTGGTAACAAGACCTAATCAACCTTGTTAACAGAGGGATTTTAATGAACAAAACAATGTTTTCACCATGATTATCTTTGCTTACTTTTATTTTATCCATTTTAGTTTTTTGCTCTCACTTAGTTTACTTTTCTGTTGTGAGTTGCTTGCTTATTAGAGTATCTTAGAACTTCTGAAGTTTTACCTTTGTTTTGTTTTTGCATCATTCCAAAAACATCTTTCTGTCATAAAATCATTCACCAATACCTGAAAATTGCTAAAAAATAAAGTGTCTCAAAAAATTCCAGAAAATTCATATTAAATTTTTATGTGAAAAAGGGATAGAGGAGTGCCTGGACTGATCCAGGGGGCCACCAGGCAGGCACACCACCTGGTGGCGCAGCCACCCCAGGGGCGCGCCTGGCCATGGTGTGGGCCACCCTTGGCCCTCCACTCACTCTCTCACTTGCCACTGCCTTCTCTCTCCCGAGAAAACATCAGTTCATTGCTCAAACTCACGTTCTTGCTGTTCTTGCTCGTGATTTTTCGATGTCCTTGCTCAGCCCATCTTTGCTGCTGAAATTTGGAGCATTTGTTCTCCGGTATGTGACTCCTCCGCTTGTCCAAGTAGAATTGTGTTTAGTGGATAATATCTTGAGTATTTTTCTACTGTAGGTGATAGGTTATGTGAGCTTGTAAGTTTATTCAATGCTTAGAAAAGTTGTTTTGATGCATATTTAGGCCTCTTACAAGTACCTATGAGTAGTTCCCTACATTATGTATTCACTTTGCAATCACTTGTATAATGGATGTTTAAATTTCAGAATATCAAAGATGAACAACCACACTTTTGGAAAAATATTTGAGAGGGACACACCTAGGAGGGAAAGGCCTTCAAGATCAGCCTCTCAGTTTAGGCAATCATATAATGAAGATCTTATTGCACCACGCTTTGGCAATGAAGGAGATGAGGGAGATGCTCACCCATCTATCTTCCCTTGTTTTACCTTTTTGCAAGCTACAGGGATCCTCAATGATTTCATACTATTGGTTCAGAGAGTTGGTTTGACTACTTACATGGAATATGAGAGTGAGCAATACGCCGTGCTCACCAAAACTTTCGTTGAGAGTTTCGTTTTCACTAACACCCCTTATCAGTCAACAGTTTCGTTCAAAATTTATAATCTGCCTATCACCATGCCATTGGAAAGATTTTGCAGCATTATAGGCATTAGCATGACTAGGCCAGTGAAGAAGATCCAAGGCCGTCCCGCTGATTTGCTCGAGCTCTACCGAAGTGTGACAAATGACGATGACCGCATAGCTCAGCATGGGAAGATAAGGAATATTCAACTCCCAGCTCTTAGATATTTTGCTTATTATCTTGCCACTAGCATTCTTGGTAGGGAGAACACTAGTAATATTTCTAATTATCATTTAGTCTTCCTCGCTGCTGCACTTAATAATGATACCAAGTATAATCTTGGTTCTCTCATTGCTCGCCGCCTAGCTGCTAGGGGACCTATTTATGGGGGCATTATTTCCTCATGCATGGTTTTTGCTTTAGAACTTTCTGTGGATCCTAATGACACTATGTTGACACCACAAAGGCTTGATCTTGCTGCTATGAAAACGCATCACTTTGTCACTGCTGACTCTAGTACGGAGGTTTTAGTATACAGGATGTTGTTTACTGACGGAGACGAGAGGGAAATTCCTTTGCCACAATCCACTTTGTTCAGTATTTACAGGAGGCCATGGTCGCGTTCCAAGGATGAGGTGGATGAGCAGCTCCGTTTGCTTGGTTTCCACGGTTAGCACCAAGGGGATGTGCCCTCTTACGACTATTCTACGCACTACGCTGGGGCGTCCTCGAGCTCGTATCAGGACGAGGGCACCTCTTCGCCGCATTACAGAGGCGCTCCATCTTGGCCAGCCTGGAATTGATACCCACTTAGACCAAAAGCCTAAGCTTGGGGGGAGGTACACCGACATCATACTCATCTACATATCATGTTTAGTCGGTACTTTGTATATCCATGTTTCGTTCTCTTTTTAGTTTTCGTTCTTTCTTTACTTTTTACTTTCTAAAACACAAAAATACCAAAAATATTTTCGTTGTTTCTCTTTGTTTGCTTCTTTTTCTTTTTAGCTTTGGTTTGCCTTTTCCTTTTAGCTTTGTGTTGATTATTCGAAAAACCCAAAAAGGTTTCGCTTTTCCTATTCTTCCTTTTCGTTCTTGCCTTTAAAAATCAAAAATGCCAAAAATATTTTATGTTCTTCTTTGGTTTTGTGAAGTTCGTTGCAGGGTTCAGCAGTCCTCAGTGGAGTTTGGTTTCATGTTATTATTCAAGCCACACAAGTGAAGGGCAATAATGAGGATTAATGACAACTTGAGGTGTGGTAAGAGGCTAGTAACGAACTCCATTTGTTTTCATTTTTGTACATATACTTATGATTGTGGGCATGCTTAGTTTGTTCATGTAAGGTGTATGTTATTTATGGATGCTTAGTAGTTCTTGCTTTCTTATGTTTAGCTCCAGCTTGCTAATAGTTTGTAGCATGTCATATGAATGTTCGCTTGCATTGTTCTATTCATAACTTGGTATGACACTATTGTATCCTCCTCTGAATCTTTCACTTGAATTGACTTGGCACATGCTCACACATGCATATGACTGGAACAATCAGTTAAGCCTCGCTGAATTATTTTGCCTTAGGGTTCTTGAATCACTTTCATGCCATGATTAGTCCTGTTTTGTTGCAAGCATGATTATGACAGTTATTGCTCTCTCGTTTGTCGCTCCCTTACTATTGTTAGCCTTCATTTGCACTGAGTATGAGCTCTACTCGTGTTTCCAACTTCCCAAAACCAATATTGCCAAAAGTGTCCACCATACCTACCTATTAGCATCATTTGCTTTTCGATGCATATTCAGTATGCTTTGTTTTCTTCCGAATAAAATGTTTGCTTGTTATGAGAAAGTTAGTTAGTAAAGCTCTCACGAACTTGATGGCACACTTTACTTCTTGCACTTAATAAACCTGAACTATTGTGACTGTCCATGAAAGTTATATGCTTACAAATTATAGGCTGGGGATTAGCAGAACCGTGTTGTTATAGGGAACGCTTTCAACACCTGTAAATATATACCCAGTTGATATCATGCTCTTTTGCTTACGGATGTCATCAGTGTGAAATAAAAGGGGAGCTTGTAAGTCCATGGAGTTATGTATGTGTGTTAGAGAAATGCCTGGGCGGCTGCATGCCTAATCATGGTGGAAACCTGCAGCGTAACCATAATGATCAATCTATGAATCATTCTTCTTATATAAAAGAGAGAGAGAGTTATTGAGAAAAAGAAAAAAAAGATGATGAGAAAAGAGGAAAGAGAGAAAAAACCACCATTTTCCCATGGTAAATAAGAAGATGCTGAGATGCTTATTGTCTACTTGCCTTGTCATTTTGATATGGGGATTCTTCCGTATCATCGGGCAAGGGGTACCCCGTTGGCGGTTCTCCATGATACGCATGTATTTACTATGACAAGAACTTACCGGTAACTAAAGTTGAGTAGCATGAGGAGCGGGCCTCGTATTCAAGGGACATGAGATTTCCAGTTTATGGTCTGTCAAGCATATAACTCGTATTGGACCTCACTTTCACCTTAACCATTTAAAGATGCTTATGATAGGGGCAATGAGAGCTCAAAGCTAATGAGTACCATACTTTCAGCATTTGGAAGCCTTTCAAACTTTTCAAAACCTTTTCACTTCCTTGTTGAGTCACTGATACATTGCAAATGTATCTATAATTTTTTATGTTCCACGCTTGGTTTTATCCACTTTCTTGTGTTTTGTTCCAACTTTGGAGTACTTTTCATATGATTTCTTGGACTAACCTATTAACAAGAGCCATAGAGCCAGCTGCCTATTTTCTACTGTTTTTGGTTCCAGGAAAGTCAGAAAATGAATATTCTCGGAATTGGACGGGACAAAAGCCAAAGTGCCTATTTTTCCGGAAGGGATCAAGTGCCAGAATACGAGAGGGAGAAGGGCCAGGGCCGGCCACACCACCTGGTCGCGCGGCAGGCTAGGCCCGTGCCAGGGGGTGGTGTGGTGGATTATTAGTCATAGATGCAGTTGGATGGCGGTCTATGTATTATGTTGTAATGCCCAATCAAGTCTCAAAGGAGTCAAGATGATTAGTATATGCATGTATTGCTTTCTCGGTGTTTGCCAATTGCCCCGCTGTAATTTGTTCACCCAGCATGTTATCTATCTTAAGGAGAGCCACCTCTAGTGAACTATGGATCTCGGTCCTTGTCTTTTACATACAATCTATAATCATTTACTGCTTTGTGTTTACTTTCTGCAAACTTTTACTTATTTCCATTCGATACGTTTAATCCTTTGTTTTCCGCAAAACACGGTGAGATTGACAACCTCATCGCAAGTTGGGGACAAAGTTCTATGGTTGTGTTGTGCAGGTCTCCACGTTGCTACTAGCACCGGTAGTGCGCCCTGCCAAAGCTCAGCTAGTAACACCTTTGGGGTGTTTCCTTGCTCCTACTGGTTCGATTAAACCTTAGTTTCATAACTGAGGGAAAACTTACTGTTGTGCTCATCATACCTTCCTCTTGGGTTTCCCAATGAGCTCTATGCCGAACGACGAGCACATCAAGATCTTTTCTAGCGCCTTTGCCGAGGAGTCAAGGACATCTTCACAAGGGGAGTCCCTCATAACCAATCTCTTTACTTTGTTGTTTTTGTTTTGCTTAGTTTCTTTTTGCTTTGTTTGCTTGTTTTGTTTTTCAAAAACACAAAAAAATTAGTTTTACTAGTTTGCTTTCTTTATCAAAAACACAAAAAAAAATTACTAGTTTGCTTTCTTATTTCAAAAAACGCAAAAAAACCAGTTCCTATCTTGAGTTGCCACTATGTCTAGCCTTGCTCCAATCACTTTGTCACCCGAGGAAATGATTTTCACTTTTAAACAAGGAATTGAGGAAAGTTTTAAGGAAGCTTGGTCTAGAATCTCTGATCTACATGAAAAAACTAAGCCTAAAATGACTCAAAGCTTGTTCCTTAGCAGTTTTTACCTTGGGATTGCTCTTTGCTATAGATATGCTTTAGATGCTATTGTGGGAGGAGATTTCCTCCAATGTAATGAGGATGATGCTATTAATGCTATAAAGAAATTGATCCTCGCTTACAACATGCCTAGCCAAACTGATATTTCTTTCGCAAAGATATTTGCTAGGTTGAACACTCTTGAGACTAGCACTACTAGCTTAAAAGATTGCTATAATACGCTTAGGGAGCATCATAATTATGTTCCAATAAATGCTGAACCATCAAAGTGGCTCCCTACAGTAAAGATTGAGATAAACACTGAAACTTTTCAAGCCCGCTGCGATATCATGTCTGAATTTTGTCTTATGCCCAAAGATATCTATGAACCTTTGAATCTTTGGGGGATTACTGAAGGAGGAAAATAAATATCTCTTGCTAATAATGCTACCTTATTTCCTATTGGAATAGCTGAAGGAGTGTTTACAAAGATCCTTGGGAAAATGATTTCTACTGATTATCTTGTTATTGAATGTGCAGGAAAAGGACAAATTATACTTGGAAGGTCCCTATTAGAACTCCTTGGAGCAATAATAGATGTGGGAAAGGGGACCATGCACCTTTCTTCTCCACCAAACAATCACATTTTCCCAAAGGATAAGAATAAGAATAAGAGAGGTAAGGGCAAGAAAGTGGGTTTTAATGCTTCTTCATTTGAGAATACTTGATCCTTTTTCTTGCTTCTTATGCCTAACTTAAAGTCATTAAAGAAAAGTACTTATTGAGAGAATAGCAAAAGTGTTCATCATATCTAACATGGACTGGCGCTGAAATCAGCAGAATTACCTTGGTGTTTTCAGCATAATTACCTTGGTGTTTTCAGCAAAAGTGTTCATCATATCTAACACTTTTGCTATTGTTTCTCCTCTAACACGGACGAGCGCTGTTTTCAGCAGAATTACCTTGGTGTCTAGGTTTTGTGCAGAAAATCAACTATTAGGAAAAATCCCGGAAAATATGCCAAAAATCCTATTTCACCAGAATATTCACGGAGCCAGAAGACGAGACGGAGGAAGGCCACGAGGGGCCCACACCACCTGGCCGCGCATGCTAGGCTAGGCCGTGCCTGGGGGTGGTGTGGCCGCCTCGGTCACCCTCTCGGCCCCCCTCTTCGCCTATAAGTTGCCTCTTGACCTAAAAACCAAAGAAGGGTTCGACGTTTTTCCAGAAGAGTTCTCCTATACCGCCACCACCAGATTCCGCGAATCAGAACCAGAAACTCCGTTCTGGCACCCTACTGGGATGGGGAATTGGAGGAGATCATCGCCATCATCATCACCATCGCTTCTCCACCGACCATCCATGTTTCCCCCATCCATGAGTGAGTAATCCCCCGCTATAGGCTATGGGGATGGTAGGGATTGGATGAGATTGTTCATGTAATGGCATCAGACTGTTAGGGCATGGTGCTTAGTATCTGTTATTAGTGTTTTTTGACTTTGTTGCAACTTGTTATGCTTAATGCTTGTCAGTAGGAACCGAGTGCCATGATTTCAGATCTGAACATGTTATTGATTCATTATGATAGTATTGTTTATGGTCTTACCTGCAAGTTGTATACACATATTGTTGTCCGGAACCAAAGGCCCCGAAGTGACAATAATCAGGATAACCGGAGAGAATGGCTTTGATGTGAGGATCACATGTGTTCACGGAGTGTTAATCCTTTGCTCGGGTGCTCTATTAAAAGGAGCACCTTTATTGCCAGTAGTTCCCTTGAGGCCCCGCTGCAAACGGGCTGGCAGGACAAAATATGTTGTGCAAGTTCTCATTGCGAGCACGTATGACTATATATGGAACACATGCCGATGATTATCTAGTACTTGTATGCTTTATCTTATTTATCTTCAAAAGCCCTATGTCTTGATTGCTATATGAATTTTCTTGTCCATGCAATGCCCGTCCATCCATCTCTATGCCTACCGCGCTTTAATCCTACTGTTTACTGCAATTGTACTACTGTCTTTACTTTTACTACTGCTATTACTTTGTTATTGCTACTTCAAAACTGTTGCTACTGATAAACTGCTGTGAGCAAGATTGTATCTAGGTGCAGCTGAATTGACAACTCAGTTGTTAAGGCTTATAAATATTCTTTAGCTCCCCTTGTGTCGAATCAATAAATTGGGTTTCACTTCCCTCGAAAATATTGCGATACACCCCCTATACTTGTGGGTCATCAACCATAAGCATTATTAATATTATGAAAGTCATCAGTTTCCATAAAATATTTAATGCATTCATAATCATAATTTATACATGACTTTATTCCTTTATCATTCTCCCATGCTTCTACATTGTCTTGAATACGGTATAGAAGATCCCATTTAGCTTCTTCTTCCATGCGTGTAAATGATCTAGCACAAGAAGCATCCAATAGATCCTTATCGTGAAGAGAAAGTCTTGCATAAAAGTTGTTGATAATAATATTGTTAGGAAGCTCATGAATAGGACATTTGAGCATTAGTAACTTCAATCTCCCCCAAGCTTGAGCTGTACTCTCTCCATCACGAGGCCAGAAGTTGTATATTTGATTCCGATCTTTGTGAATCTCACTAGGAGGATAAATTTTGGAATAAAAGAGAGTACTACTTCCTCCCATTCAAGAGATTAGCCATTCTTCAGTAGCTTATACCATTCCTCGGCTCTTCCTTTCAGTGATAATGAGAATAACTTCTTCTTGACTTGATCTGTTGTAATACCTACACACTTGAACAACCCACATAATTCGTGTATAAAGAGCAAATTATCACCGGGATGGACAGTTCCATCTCCAAAATAGTAGTTATCGATAACATGATCAATATTCTTGTAGGTATCTTAAAAGTATCATTTTTAGCAGGTCTAGGTTCATCTACTACCTTAGAAGTGGTAGTAGCATTACGAAATAAGAAACTAAGTGAATTATCCATATTGAAATAAAGTAACTAACAGAAATAAACAATACTCACAATAGAAGTTTCCTTTACCAGTTCCACTCTCCAATAGCGCTTCACTCCCCGGCAACGGCGCCAGAAAATAGTCTTGATGACCCACAAGTATAGGGGGTGTATCGCAGTATTTTCGATAAGTAAGAGTGTCAAACCCAACGAGGAGAAGAAGGTGTTGACGAGTGGCTTGGAGCAGAATTCTCTGTAAATACTTAGCAAACGGATTTTTAGGGGTTTTTGATAATGCAGATAAATAAAGTACGAGTAAATAAAAGACAATAATAATAAATACAGCAAGTGGCCCAATCCTTTCTTTAGCAAAGGACAAGCCAGTTGTATTACTTAATATGACCAAATGTTCTCGAGGACACATGGGAAATATCGTCAAGTGCTTTTGCTTCATATAGTTGATTAATCTTCTTTAGTTTGATAAGTGTTGTGTGGGTGAACCTATGCTAATGTACTGTCCTTCCTAGAACTAATACATACTTGTGATTATACCCCTTGCAAGCATCCGCAACTACAAGAAAGTAATTAAGATAAAAACCTAACCACAGCCTTAAACTTTGAGATCCTACACTCCCTTGTGCAAAGGTTTCCTAACGGGGGTTTAGGTTTCTGTCACTCCGGCAACCCCGCGATTAGTAGCCAAATACACAATGCATTCCCCTGGGCCCTTAAAGGTGAAGTATCATGTAGTCGACGTTCACATGACACCACTAGAGGAATAACACCACATCTTAAATATCAAACCATTGAATCTTTCTCAACACAATTCCACTACTAACAACATGACTTCTCCCATGTCCTCAAGGACTAAACGAACTACTCACAAGAGATCATATGGATCAAGATCAGAGATAAAATAGTGACAAGTAACAATCTGAACATGAATGATAATTTCAATGGTTCCACTCAATAGCATCAACTACAACAAGTAATCAATACCGAGAAAGTTTCCCCTAAGAACTATGCAAGATTCAACCCAATTGTTACAGCGGTATGGAGTGGTGATGATGGTGCTAGTGGAGATGATGGTGGTGATGATGATGATGATGATCCCGATGAAGTCCAGCTCGATGACGGTGTTGATGGCGACGATCGCCCCTCTCCGGGAAGGAATTTCCTCGGCAGATTTCTGCCTGCCGGAGAGCTCTTTCTCTCTTTGTAGTTTCCACCCCGTAGAGGCGGCGGAACCTTTCTGTGGTCGCTCCCTGAGTCTTAGGGTTTCGGGAGGATTATATACGCCAAAGAGCAGAGCCAGAGGTTGGCCAGGGTGGCCACACCACCTAGTGGCGCGGCCTAGGGTGGCTCGTGCCAGGGGTGGTGTGGGCCCCCTGGGGCACATCTCCGCTCCCCCTTCTGGCTTCCTTCGTCTTCTGGAAAAATAAGATTTTCCATATATTTTCCGAGATTTTCTGATCTTCGTGAATTTTGCCTCCAAACAGTGCCTTTTCCATCAGAATCCTGGCTTCAGTGGTCCATCCTCCAAAAGTCCTCAACCATGCAAAAGTAGATGAAATAACATAAGTATCATCTCTTAATATGAAATATATCAATGAATAACAGTAAATTATGATATAGAATAGTGATGCAAAATGGACGTATCACTCCTGCCGCCATGGTCGATGTTGCGCCCTCTGGTGTTCCTGCCGCCGAGAAGCGCGGCCGGTCGAAGAAGCTTGCCAAGGACCTGACGGCGGAGGAGCGGAAAACTGAGACGGAGAAGTGTGCTGGCCGGCGGGTTGCGGCATGAGCTCGACTCGCCGCAGCCAAGCTCGACAAGGAGCGCCGGGAGGAGAACAAGTGCTTCCTTGCCGCGCAGAATAGGGCCAACCACAACAAGCTGGAAGTGGATGCCGCCAAGCACGCCGTGAACATGATAAAGCAAGAGGCGCTGACCGCCGCTTTCGGTGGCACTGTGGCCTTCGGTAGCGGTGGCGATGATGTTCCCGGCCTGTCCATGGCCGAAGCATCCTCTACCAGCTCCATCACGTCCACCCCTTGCGGCCAGTCCAGGACGCCAGGCCCATGCACACCTTCGGTCAGAGGCCACACTAGGATCGTCGCCTCGCTCTCTCGATTCATCCATCCCCACACGGCATCTTCAGAGGCGGGAGAGACTGCCATCGACCTCAACCACACTCCAACGACCGCAGACACAACCTCGGAGGCGTCGAAGAAGCAGCGGTCCATCTTCGTCGCGGACATGCCGGCGCTAGCCAACATGTTCGGTGGAATGCCCGGCGCACCGCCAACCAACGACGACATGGTATGGTCGCAACCTTTCTTTGCCTTTTGTAGCACACCGCTCCCGTCTATTTACCATGGCCAAATTGGGTGTAGGATTTCATGGACAATGATGCCGAGGATGCCGTGCACGACATAATCAATGAGGGTGGCGACGACTATGGCGATGGCTATGAAGAGGACGCAGAGACCTAGCAAGAGACCCAACAAGATGCCTACAACATTGTGGACGAGTCATTGTTTGGAAACGATGGCGCTTTCATGGGCGAGGGGGTCATGACCGCGTCGCTGGCCGCTTCACTTGCAGCATCGCTTGTCGACAGCAAGAAGTTGAGCCAACGAACCTCAAGCTAAACCACTCATGAGGACAAGATCCTATGCAAGGCATGGATGAAGATTTCGCAAGATCCACTATGCGGCACCGAACAAAAGGGCTTTGCCTACTAGAAAAAGGTGGGCAGGTTCTTCCATGAGCATAGGAAATTCAGGAAGGACACCTTCTATAGCGATCTAAATGATCTCTTTCTATCTCTCTCCAAGTGATGGGGCACCATCCATGCCGAATGTAGCAAGTTCCAAGGCTCCTACGAGATGGTGATGAAAAGGAAAATAAGCGGCATGTTGCCAGTTGACATGGTAAAACCTCTTCCTCTCTTTGTCGATGTCTTGCATATGCATTGAGCCATTGTTGGCATCCATACGTGTAGGTCATGAAAGCAATGGAGCACTTCAATAAGGTGAATGACAACAAGGCCTTCACGTTGTCCCATTGTTGGACATTGATCAAGGATTGCAAAAAATGGGAGACTAGCTATGCCCTTTGGAAAGAACTTGACAACAAGAAGAAGGGTAAGAGCAATGCTTCTATGGGCGGTGTCATCGACCTAGACGACAACAATGATGAAGGCTTCCCAACCCTGTAGGCGCCCGTGCCCACCGGCCTGGAGGCCATAAGGCTACGAAGGCCGACATCGCCCGCCAGGTTGGTTCCTTGGCATTCCAAGAGACGTTGAAGAAGATCCTGGAGAAGAAGGAAGAGGCCATCGCCGAGAGAGAAGAGAGTCGGCGCAGAGAGAAAGAGGTCACCGCCAAGACCTTTGTCGAGCTTCGGACCCGGTCTATCGAGGTGGAGGAGGCCAATGCCAAGGCCAGGCTAATGGATATCAAGGCCAAGGCAAAGGCGAAGGAGGCCGAAGCCAAGGCTAGGTCTAGGTGGCGGAGGCAGAGGCCAAGGCCAAGGAGGCCTAAGCCAAGATCATGACCGAGGAGAATGCCATCATGCTCACCGACTTGACACCATCGTCGACCCCGATTGCAGGGCTTGGTCGCACTTATGCAGCAGACCATCTGAGCTCGTGATGCTTGAACGACAATGGCGATAGCGACTACAACTTTTTGGTCAGAGAAGTTGCCGTTCTTTTGGACATTGTGTATGATATAGCCCCCTTTTGCACATATAATATCCATTGGCCACTTGTTGGCGATTCCCAAAGGGCGATGACACAAGTCTACCAATTTATTTGATAGTCAGTTTGTGTGTTATTGACTGTGAATTTAAGTGTTTGACCTGTGGCAAAGTCTTGGCCAGCAATGACGCCAAGAAATGCCAGGTCGGACAGATGAGTCGCGCGGTTGGACGCGGTTGGCCGGACAGGTCAGACCGCGACCCAAAAGCGACTGCGGCCTGACCCAAACGGACCATTTCGATCACCGGTTTTAGTCGGTCCGGTGGAGATGCCCTTAGAAGGAAACCGAGACGTTACAGGGAGACCATTGCTTGGTTAATTGGAAAGCAGTTTGCTGTCCTAAATCATGTGTAGGTTTTGGGGGTCATGAATCTCCGAACTATGAGCACAGCCATGAGAGTGAGACGGACCCGGATTTCGAGATCTTCTATCCATATTATTATTCTTAACTTTATCTAGATTCGAAAGTATCTAGGTAAGTATTTAGACTAGTATTTAGACAAAATTGAAAATAATAATATGAATCTGAGGTACCTCCCTTGTGTTTTCATAGAAAATTTAGACTCTCCCAGTTCAGCCCGTGCCCTTGGGCCTAAATGACCCGCCAGTGATAAAGCATGTAATAGCTTGGCGAGACCTCTAGATGATCATGTTAGGGATATTTTTAACGCAGCTTTGGTCGTGGTCGTGGTCCTCGTGGACAACGGTGAGAGATGCAGCTTTTGGTTGGATTAGTGGATCAATGATAAAAGAGTATATATACTTTTAATTTCATAATTTTTTTAGTACGTGTAAATTAGTCTCACAACTTGTAAATTATGCACCTATAGTAGATAAACTTGTATTGAGGGAGCAAACAGGTCAACGATCATCCTGATGTTGACATGTGTCGTCGTAAAAAAGATCCATCTATATTTCTCTAGAATGGTGGGCGAAGAGATAAAACGGTAAAAGATACTGGCCCTGGTGTGTACAAATTAATTCCCCCTCTTGTCCGGGCAAAAAATAACAGTCGCGCAAGCATTGGACAACAACAGCTGGATTGAGGATATTAACAAGCCAGATTAACATCCGGTCGTTTATGCAAGTCCTTGCTCTTTGTGTGTGTGGGTGGGTGGGTGGGTGGGTGTGGAGTTTTCTCTACCAAGTCGGTGTATCACGCTCACTTTGCCGCATCAATCACCTATGAACCCACTAAAATGTAAAATAGCGTCCTGGCTCTTCTAAAAGATCTAAAAGTAATAAAAATTACAAATAGGTCATTTGACCACCTAGCGACAACTACAAACTATTGCCTTTTTATGTTAAGTGTCTTTGAGTGCTTGCATGTTTTTTTCTTCCTTTGAGGTCGTGTTGTCTAGCTTGTGGTCGTCGTTGTTAGTTGCAATATTCTGTAAGGCGGTGGCCTGGTGCTTGGACCCCGTATTCTTTTGCTAGGTCTTGCACCCTAGCTTTTCCCTCTCTTAATATTTCACATGCGGCCTTTCTATATGGTTCGATAATTATCGAAATCCTGGACCCTCAAGAAATCGTTGTCTAAGGTAGACAATTCACATGGGCCAATCGTAAGGAAGTTTCTACTTATGAAAAACTTGGTAGGATACTTGTGTGTCGAGGGGGAACAAAAATTCCCAATGGTATCAGTGCTTGCCCTTACACGTGGGTGCGGGGGGAGCGGATCTGATCGTTCACCTTTATTAATTGATTCTAGAGTAAAGAACCATCTAGGAAATAAGCCACAGTTATCCTTAGAATTGTCTCGGTTGCGCCCAGACGGCTTCTATGACATGGTTGCGGCCGAATGGGTTGTGGCATCTTGTGGAAGCGCTACAAACAGACCTCGTTGGTGGCTTGTTGGCGCCGCAACGCTGTCTTGAACACGTCCCCGAGGACATCCCATCCAAAGACGTGGTAGGTGGTCGGAGAGAAGGGTTCGCACTGCTGCGCCAGTACGGAGCCCCCGGCCTCCACCTCATGGGAGGACCCATGACGAATGCTCCCCGTGTTGGAGCCTCCACAACGGTGACTTTTGACAGGGGCTCCCATCATGAATCGGCTCTCTAATTGCTCAGTGGAGGGAACCGGGTGATGCGGCGGAGGAGAGAAAGTTATGGTGGATGGCTCGAGGGATGGAACCCTAAATCACCACTAGATCCTGGTATATAGCTGCAAGGTGGGCGCCTTTAGGGGCCCATGGATATATTTATGCAGTTCAGCCAATTATGCGGGATCTTTTTGGGTCAAGAAAATAGCCCAATTGCGAGAGTTTGCTAGTTTTGGGCTGATATCTGGGATATGCAAGATATGCTCTTAGCTTTCCTTTAGGTTCACGTGCATCTCGCCAAAAGTGTAGATCTTCATCGAGGCATCCATGACAAGTCATTGCAAGACTATGGGAGTACGCTGAATGGTCGGAGGAAGTTGAGTGGCGCGAAGAGACGGGACATGCGAGTGCTCGGTTGTCGAATTGTACGGAGTGGGACCTGCATGGACTCGGTCATAAGCTCACAGAACCGGCCAGACTTCAATGGTGCGCAAATGTGCCAAATTTCGCGTGCACCCGCTGTTACCGTACGATGTAGATCTGATGGCACGTATAAAATCTGGGATAAACAAGAAAAGATATTAAAGCTCTTTCTTTTTTAGAGAACGACTTACTTTATTAGGGCATATCGCTCGACATAAGACCAGCTATAGCTATTGGTACATCATACTGCCAGGGCAACGCTCTATTTACATCACGAAACCACCCTATTTTTGCGAGTTCATGGACTGGTTGATTCAACTCGTGCCTACAAGACACAATATCACAAGAGGAGAATCTTGTCCGCGCCCAGAAGAATTGCCCCCCACCCCACCCCACCCCCTCCTGAAACGAAACACCAAGTACCATGCTCCATCTGCCGCCACCAAAACAGATCTCCAGGACATGATCGGTATGGGATGGGAGCTAGTAATACCCTGCTGCCTCGCCACGCAAGGAAAACTCAGACCAACGTGTCCTGCCCCGCGCTGCGCTCGATGCCGGCCGCTGGAAATGACATGCACGGCGGCGGCAGCAGACAGCCACCACTGAGCAGCGTGCCTGAGAAGGCGAGACCGTCGTCATGCATGTGGTGGTCTGCCTGCCTGTTGAAAATATAAGCAAATTACCATAATATTTAATCCGAAATAAGTAATAATAAATCATGACTATAAGTGCTAGAATTAATCTAATCATGTATACTAGCAGAACAAACGAACAGATCATATTCAACCAGAATAAACAGATCACATCTATTCCAAGAGCTAGTACAAGAAACTGCAACAGAAACTGAACTAGATAGGAACAGATTACGTACGGTGCTGGAGGAGGAATCGGGTTCGCGTTCAGGTTGGGGTTGAGGTTGACACCAGTGTCGTCAGCCATGGCGTCGATGTAGAGGCTGCTGATGTCCGGGAAGAAGTTCTCGTCGGGGAAGGAGTGGTCGGTCGACGTGATGCCGTCAGTAGTCGCGCAGACGCGCTCCCCAAAAACCTGATCGCCCCTCACCCGTACAGGTTCACGAGAGGCGGTGGTTCCGGAGGCCTACTGTCCCGTCGTCCGGTGCACGCCGGAAGAGGGATGGAGAAGGTGTAGCGGCGGCGCAAGGTTCTGGAGGCAGGCGGGGCGGGCGGCGGAGGAGGAGGAGCGCGCGTGTATGCCACTCCTCTTCACTCTCTTTAAGAGGTAGTGAAACACTCCACTATATATATTGGTCCAACTCCCTCTAAACTAGCAAGGTGGGAGTAAACTTTGGTGCCACCCCTTACTAGGCATGAATGGGCCAAGAGAATTTCAAAATTTGTATTAGGCTATGGGCCAAGGCCCACACCCAAATTCCAACACTGCCTGCCTGCCTTTGGCACTTTGACTAGATCCTCCAAGACTTCAATGCGGCCACTGCACTAAACATCGTCTCTGCACCCTCACAAATGATCACATGCAAGGAGAAAAGCTTGTGGGGGTGCTGTTCTTCTCTCAGGCACACCAATACAGGTAGCAGCAATTAACATTTTCTATTTCCTGCCAGCTGCAAGCTGCAAACACATGGTGCCCGCCATGTGACATTTGCTGACCTTTTCTCCACATCGCCAAGTTGTATGAAAAATAAATGAGTTTTTTTCTGAGCATCGAAAAAGAAATGAGTTGTTTCTTGCCTGTTCCTTGCTTGCAATCTGCCAATCTGTGAGAATATTATATGAGCAGGACATTTATTATATGGTTGCTAATAATAGACTTTTGTTTTCTCACCTGACCAAACCTGGAAAAAATGCACACCTGCATTGCATGTTTAGTTTGTTTGGACAGGAGATTCAGGCACAGTTTGAAACTGGTTCCACCACAATCATTACGACGACCAAGTCCCTTCTAGTATAGTACTAGTAGTATATAATAATAATGCAAGATTAGGTCGTTGAAGTACTGGGCTGGCGCTAAGTGGGACACTAACCGCTGAAACTTCCTCAGAGTCTGAACTGAACCACCGTTACGCGGCAGTTAGCTGTCAAGTGTACCGGTCCATATCTCTGCACATGGGGCTTCTGTGCTTGCTTCCCATGGTCCACGAACTAGTCCACATTTCCGAAGCAATGCGTTTTCTATTCTAAGTTTCCAGTGGCGGTGACGGTGGTGCTAGTATAATACTACTATACGCTCTCAAGTTTAAGGGGAACCTGCCTTTTGCATACAGACATCTGCTTCCTTGATCTTGTGATGCCCAAGGTCATCAGTCTTGTGAACCACCACGTTACATGGCCCAAAGAATTGCTACAGTACAAATCTGCTTCCTTGATTTCGTGGTACGGAACACTCAAGCAACCGTTCTTGGCTGCCTCATCTTCCTCTGTTTTCAGCTTGCGCCAAATCAAAGCGTCCTTGTCGTGACAGCCTGACGGTCGGTTAAACTGTTGTACCAAGTGACTGCAATTCTGCACAATGCTTTCTTCTTTTTCTGGCTCTGTCGTACACACACATATATATATATATATACATATGAACAACTAGTTTCGTTATAAGAGGGAATAAGACAAACCCAGGAACTGCAAAATGCCTAAATGTAACAATCTTGTCTACAAGTTACAACGATGCTGAAGGAGCTAACCAAATTCTAACGAACAACATGTCAGGCAAATGGATAGGGCGGTTCAAAGTCTTTTTTTGGAATTTTCTCTCGAGATTTATCTAGATTCGGATATATCTAAAACTAACACATGACTAGATACATTTGAAAATGTTAGATTTGTCTAGATTCGGATGTATCTAACACTAAAACATGACTAGATATATTTGAATCTAAACAAGAACATTAGTAATATGGAGATGTATCTAACACTAAAACATGACTAGATATATTTGAATCTAAACAAAAACACTAGTAATATGGATCAGAAGGAGTAGCTGAATATATTGTGTTACTACTCTTACACCAGACCAGTTTTACAAACGATCAAAATGTACTGCTTTTCTTTAGTACTTCCACAGCAATTTACTGCTTATCCTTGCTGCTAATGCAAGTGTGTTTCTACAGTAGGCTTTCATATTGCTGGCAGATTTCTGCTTGAATAAGATAGCCTTGCTATTTTTGCCCGGACCGCTAGCATAGCATAGCTTGCCACCACAAGCCTGTGGCAGTGTTGGTTAACTCGGGCCCTCCCAAAATGCAATGCAGTGCAGTAAAAGCAAGCAGAAGTAACGTTTCAAAAGCAGAACCGGCACCGGTTTTGAACTAGTTTCTTCCTCAAAATGCAAGCGAAATTACTGCGTCCCAAAGGGATCATGACAGGATCTCAAGAATATCAACGAAATTCTAGATGGACAAGACGAGAAATACCACAACAACGTAATAGTACTGAAGTTGCAATATGGCATCAAGAACCAGCCTCAGGATCACATGAATGGTTAACACTGAATACCTCAAAATCCCTAGCACAACACAAACTACCTCCGACACACTGAAATTCCTAGTAGAACTATAGAAGGGGTGAAAAAGGAACACCTATATTAGTTCCGTTCTTCCATTCAGCTCAAGCTGCTTGCAGTAAAAAAAAAGTTACTACAGAGCTGCCGGAGGGAACGCCGAAATCCCCAATCCTGCCCTCGTTCCAGCGCCTCTTCTTCGGCCTGCCTCGGTATGTACAAATGCAATTCTGCCCGGTGCCCAGCAGCCCAGGAGTGAATCTGTCAGAAGGGGAATGAAGGGCAGATTCTCCAGCGGCGGGCCAAGAAGGGCGGGCGCCTAGCACTCGGCGGCGGAAGGGTCGGAGGAGAGGCGGACGAGGAGGCAGCGGAAGTCGGCGACGGGGCAGGGGATGCGGAGCGCGCCGGGGTGGCCGTACCCGTACTCCTGAGCGGCTCGCATGAGCAGCGCCGCGAAGGCCGGCCGGCCCAGCAGGTCCGCGCGCACCGCGAAACGCTCCACGGGACCGCCCTCCTCGCCTACGCACACCGGAACGTGCCCCTGAGGCACCCGTGCGCCGCCGGAGAAAGGCGACGACTGCTTCAGCGCCCGGAGCTGGCGGTAGGCCGCCGTAGCGGAGGCGGAGGAGGTGTCGGCCGCTGCGACGAGGGAGAGCCGCCTGAAGACGCGCTTCATGGTGACTCTTTAGGAATGGAGGTGGCTGGGAGGAGGTGGAGGGAGCAGAGGAAAGATGGGTTGTTGCGTTCTTGGGCGTTCGGCGAGGGTCAAGGGGATCAAGGCGTTTCTGGGTGGGCTAGTGCGCTGTGGGTGTTTTTATAGAGTAAGGAAATAGTGCGCGTTGCCAAAAAAAATTGCCATTTTCATTTTTCAGTTTACATTTCTTGGTGCGAGTTATTGTACGTGCACAGCAGCTGAACTTCTACAGACGACTGTATTCTGAACATCGTCACGCAGATCAGTGCCCTAAAACGAAGTGAAAATTTCGAAATTTAAAAACTAGAGATCTCGGGGGAAATTTTTAGTAGCAACGAGTTTGATCATAGTCATTACATACATCTGGAGCGCATCAAAAGCTGCTTGCGGTAGCTCCGGCGGCGACGACGACCTCAGTTCTCGTTGAGGTCGATGCGCCGCTGCACGCGCACGAGGGCGTGACGCGTCCCCTCCTGCTCGCGGAGGATCTCGTGCTCGCGGTTGAGCTCGGACTCGTGCACGAGCATCTCCACCGCGAGGCGCTCCTCGTCAGATTCATGCACGTAGTCCGCCGCGACGACGACCTGGGCGCGCAGAGGGGAGGGTGAGCTCCACTCGTCGGAAGACGGGGGAGAGAGAGGAGCATGGCGAGCACGTCTTGGAGGATCTGTCGCCAGATGTGGAGAAATTCCTCGCCGGAGGTGGGTGTGCTCGGGTTACACGGCGGAGCGAGTGAGGATCGTGACCCGCACCCGCCGCCATAGCCGGTATAGTGGTCGTGAGGGAATGGTAAAGGGCCACGGAAAAAAGTTTCACGGGCCAGGCCCCGATACGGGTACTGATAGGTCACACGTTTTGGACCAAAACTGTAAAATCGCCAGAATTTCACGGTTCCGGCAGATTTACAGGCACCGCTAGAGTTGCTCTTATGCTGTCTCCAAGGTCGGGGCAGTTTGCGGGTGGCCGTTCCCGTCGGCGGTTGGAAGATGGCGGTGCGCAGCGGATTCCCTGGCGGCTGGCCTCCTGGGCTAGCCTGATGGGGGCCACGTGATGCCGGTGGTTGTCCGGCAAGGTATGCGGCTGGCTGTGGTTCCGATGGATGTGGTTTGCTGAGGCTGCTTCCGACATAGGTGAGTTTCTCCAGACGAAAGTCCTGCTCGATTTCTGTCGATGCCGGTGACGACAACGCTTTCGGGTGTTGTTTGCCCTGTTGAAGGCGTCACCGAGGAGGTCCTCGACCTCTCCTGGCCTAGGATCTTGTTTTCCGGTGAAAACCGAATTCCGCATGTCGGAATGGCGATGGCGGCGTCATTGACGTCGCTACTTTGATGAAAGCATCGCTTTTGGAAACCAATCCTTTGGTAGGAGAACCTGGTGTGTGGTTGAGTGGTTGGCTAGACACCGCCGGTGGCATGATCGTGAAGTCTATGGTGCTAGGCTGGTTGATGGCGGTAGCGATAGGAGCAACCTTGACATGCAGGCGGCGCCGGACGATTCATGTTGTTGTCCTCTCAAGACCGGAGTGGCACATGCCGCTTCCCTTCGGCCATGTCTTCTCTCTCCGGTGTTGGTGAAGTCAGCGAACAAGCTCATGGAAGACGTGAGATGCGACAGGGTTGGAGTGACCTTGGTGAGTTGAAGTTGTCCAACCGTAAGCACGATGGACGATGTTTGATGATGCTGTGTGCTCCAGTTCGAGCTCTGTTGTATCTTTGTTGGCCTTCATGGCGCTCTATATGTTCTATGGCGCTCATGTCGATGTAAATGTTTTCGCCCAGTTTTCCTCCAATAAACCGAACAGTTTTGGGTCTCTGTACCATTTTCCTCTATTGCAATGAATATAGCAGTTCTTCTGCTGTTATTAAAAAAAAGGTTCGTAGCTTTTTGAAGCAATCCCTAAAAGTCGTAGTTTTCTGATGTCCTAGACCCAATTGTCATGGTTTTCTGCAATTTACTCGACAAATGGATAGGGCGGTTCACATTGAGGCTGCCTTTTTTTCCTGAAATTTCTCTTGTCTAGGTGAATATACAGGTATATACACTTTTAGTCCCACATCTTGTACCGTGGGAGCATTTTAGTCCCACATCTTGCAAAGTGAGCTATACTAGTCCCACAATTTGCATCCTCGGAGCATTTTAGTCCAATTTGATCGATTTTGACTAATTTTGACCAAAATCGTCGACCTGTGGCATTGCAATTTTTTAAAATGACCCCTGCGTAACTTTTCTCTGGCACTTGTGTCTTTGGTGTGGACTGACAGAAAGACCCACCTGTCAGTAGACGCACAAATAGTTAAAATACTTGTCACGGGAAGGGATTCGAAGTGCAAACCTCTGAGTAGATAACCACCGGCAAGGAAACCACTACATCGAACGATAATATTGGTTACTTTGGTCTTCGGAGGAGATAAATATCATAATAATGCTTACCTCCGCATGAGCATAATCTAGTGTTGACCGAGACGTAACTCCTTTCTGTCTTGCATATCCGTATGTGGTCGTGGCTAGCAGCTAGGACTCACATTAAGTCATGCATGTAGGCATGCAGACGAGTTAAAATGTATTAGCCTTAAAATATAGTATAACAACCGAGCGTTATTAACATTATGATTATGCCTCATGCGGTGTACTGGTAAGTTTAAAATTGTTTAGCAACAGCACCGGTGGTGAGTTCAAATTCCTAAACTGTTACAATTCTTTTATTATTTGTACGACCACTGAGAAGTGGGGCCCGCCTATCAGTCGTGGTTAGCGGCAGGTACACAAGGGTAATTTAAAAAAAAAATACGAAACTACATGTGCTCAGTTGGACGAATTCCGTCAAAATCGTAGAAATACGATTGAATTGGACTAAAATGTTGCCGAAATGCAAGTTGTAGGACTAATATTGCTCACTTTGCAAAATGTGGGACTAAAGCGCTCATCCAATGTAAGTTGTAGGACTAAATATGTATATAACTCGTGAATATATTGTGTTACTACTCTTACACCAGACCAGTTTTACAAACGATTTAAATGCACTGCTTTTCTTTAGTACTTCCACATCAATTTACTGCTTGTCCTTGCTGCTAATACAAATGTGTTTCTACAGTAGGCTTCCATTTCGCTGGCAGATTCTGCTTAAGGTAGCCTTGCTATTTTTGCCCGGACCACCAGCATAGCATCGTTTGCCACCAAGCAGAAGATAACGTTTCAAAAGCGGAACTCGGCACCGGTTTTGAACTACTCCCTCCGTTTCAAAATAAGTGATTTAGGTTTGTCTAAATTCACATTATGATTATGCCTCATGCGGTGTACTGGTAAGTTTAAAATTGTTTAGCAACAGCACCGGTTGTGAGTTCAAATCCCTAAACTGTTACAATTCTTTTATTATTTGTACGACCACTGAGAAGTGGGGCCCGCCTATCAGTCGTGGTTAGCGGCAGGTACACAAGGGTAATTTTAAAAAAAAATACGAAACTGCATGTGCTCAGTTGGACGAATTCCGTCAAAATCGTAGAAATACGATTGAATTGGACTAAAATGTTCCCGAAATGCAAGTTGTAGGACTAATATTGCTCACTTTGCAAAATGTGGGACTAAAGCGCTCATCCAATGCAAGTTGTAGGACTAAATATGTATATAACTCGTGAATATATTGTGTTACTACTCTTACACCAGACCAGTTTTACAAACGATTTAAATGCACTGCTTTTCTTTAGTACTTCCACATCAATTTACTGCTTGTCCTTGCTGCTAATACAAATGTGTTTCTACAGTAGGCTTCCATTTCGCTGGCAGATTCTGCTTAAGGTAGCCTTGCTATTTTTGCCCGGACCACCAGCATAGCATCGTTTGCCACCAAGCAGAAGATAACGTTTCAAAAGCGGAACTCGGCACCGGTTTTGAACTACTCCCTCCGTTTCAAAATAAGTGATTTAGGTTTGTCTAAATTCACATGTATCTAGACTTGTTTTAGTGTAAGATTCATTCGAATCTAGATAAAGTCAAGTCACTTATTTTGGGACGGAGGGAGTAGTTTCTTCCTCAAAATTCAAGTGAAATACCTGCGTTTCAAACGGGTCATGACAGGGTCTTGGGATATCAACGGAAATTCTCGATCGACAAGATGAGAAATGCCACAACAACGTGATAGTACTAAAAGTTGCAATATGGCATCAAGAACCAGCCTCAGGATCACATGTATGGTTAACACTGAATACCTCAAAATCCCTAGCACAACACAAACTACCTCCCACAAACTGAAATTCCTAGAGCTATAGAAGGGGCGAAAAAGGAACACCTATTAGTTCCGTTCTTCCATTCAGCTCAAGCTGCTTGCAGTAAAAAAAAGTTACTACAGAGCTGCCGGAGGGAACGCCGAAATCCCCAATCCTGCCCTCGTTCCAGCGCCTCTTCTTCTGCCTGCCTCTGTATGTACAATGAAATTCTGGCCAGTGCCCAGCCAGTGGCGGACCTAGGATTTTACCGATGGGTATGCCCCATAAAAAATTTGAGGGCCTTTTAAAATAAATATATTTGCTAATTAAATAAATAAGTGTACAATTTGGACCATAAAATGGTATAGAAGTAATAAATGATATCAAATTGAAAGATTAACTTCAGAAGTTGCACAAATTACCGAACAAATAGTTCAAACAAAACTAATAGTCTAAAATATGCATAAAAGAAACTTACAATGCTATTTGTTTAACTTGTCTGGCCAAAAAATATGCTCTTTGAATTGTATCTTGATCATTAACATAATAATTTTGAATGGGCTGCTTTTCACCTGGATCATGTGAAAGATTGTTGATGTTATAAACCGGTGGTGGCGGTTGCGGCGATGGCGGTGGTATCTGAGGCGGTGATAGTGGCATATCATTCACAATTTCCTCTTGAGTGTGTTTTGTCATCACAATTTTAACTGGAGAAGGATTTGAAGCAGCCGCAGCTTCTTTGCTGCGAAAAAGAGATACAATGTCTCTACCTTTCTTCTTCATAATTGAATAATTAAAAAATAAAACAATACAAATATGATAATTGTCTACGTACAATGTGCACCAATATTCATGATTTTGTGTCTGGTGGAATCATAGTTCATAGTCATAGAATATATAATCCCTCTCTAGAAATAAAAAAAAACAGATAATCATAAATATGTGTTGGCAATTTTCTAACTATTTAATCCTAAAATACTATGAATTTATAACTTCACAAAATCAGGTACTTGGATAATTACCTTAGAGGACGATAATTGTTGGTGGTCGTGGGCTCCCCCCGGACTTTGACGGACCGACATGTACAACCTCGCTGCGGCAATCGTTGGGCTACAGGCGTCGGGGAAACCTGCCGGCGTGCCGGCATACGGGAGACCTCGCGACGTGCTGGCTTCTAGACAGACTGCCGTTCTGATCTGCTCCCAGTGGCGACCTGGCTTGGTGTGGGCGTAAGGTGCGGCGGCGGCGTACACTAGCGTTGATCGCGGAGGCGTTTGGAGATCCGATCCTCATCTAAGCTGTTACCAATCGATCACGTTTCTCCTCTTTTCTCATACTAGGGAGCACCACCGGACGTATCAAGCTGACCATTTTTGCATATCGATCAGATATGCGTTATCCCTACTACTACGGCATGGTTCGACGGCTGGGCCGCAGGGTATGCCGCGGCATACCCGGCATACCCTGTGGGTCCGCCACTGTGCCCAGCAGCCCAGGGCCAGGGGTGAATCTGTTAGAAGGGGAAATGAAGGGCAGATTCTCCAGCGGCGGGCCAAGAAGGGCGGGCGCCTAGCACTCGACGGCGGAAGGGTCGGAGGAGAGGCGGACGAGGAGGCGGCGGAAGTCGGCGACGGGGCAGGGGATGCGCAGCGCGCCGGGGTGGCCGTACCCGTACTCCTGCGCGGCTCGCATGAGCAGCGCCGCGAAGGCCGGCCGGCCCAGCAGGTCTGCGCGCACCGCGAAACGCTCCACGGGCCCACCCTCCTCGCCTACGCACACCGGAACGTGCCCCTGAGGCACCCGTGCGCCGCCGGAGAAAGGCGACGACTGCTTCAGCGCCCGGAGCTGGCGGTAGGCTGTCGTAGCGGAGGCGGAGGAGGAGTCGGACCAACTCTAGGAGTGCCCCCAAATAGGCAAACTGAAAAACACAAGTACAGACGATTGTACTGTAAAACAAACTGTAAATTTTGAAATTTAAAAACTAGAGCATCTCGCGGGGAACATAGCTAAAAATGGGTAAACCCTAACTACTGTGGCGTTCCGCGGGGGGGGGGGGGGGGGGGCAAAATGGAGCTCGTCGGCGAGCTCTTGGACGCGTAGGAGTAGCTCCGGCGGCGACGACGACCTCAGTTCTTCGTGGGGTCGATGCACGAGCGCGAGGGCGCGACGCGTCTCCTCCTGCTCGCGAAGGATCTCATGCTCGCGGTTGAGCTCGGATTCGCGCACGAGTATCTCCATCGTGAGACACTCCTCGTCGGAGTCATGTGCGTAGTCCGCCGCGACGACGACCTGGGCGTGCGGAAGGGAGGGCGAGCTCCACTCGTCGGAAGACGGGGACAGGGAGGAGCACGGCGAGCACGACATGGCGGATCTGTCGCCGGATGTGGAGAAGTTGCTCGGCCAAGGTGGGTGTGCTCGCGGTGGTGGCTAGGGTTACGCGGCAGAGCTAGTGAGGATCGTGACCTGCACCCGCCGTCGCGGCCGGTAAATATAGTGGTCACGAGGGGGTGGTAACGGGTCACGGTAAAAAGTTTCACGGGCCGGGTCCCGATACGGGTACTGCTAGGTCACACGCTTTAAGCTGAAACTGTAAAACCGCCGGAATTTCACAGTTCCGGCGGATTTACACGCACCGCTAGAGTTGCTCTTATGCTGTCTCCAAGGTTTGGGACTGTAAAATCGGTTTTGCTAAATTTCACAAGATTTAGAGATCGCTTGTCCACTCCACTAATTTGTAGTTCCAAAGTGGAAAACATATATGCTATGCGAAGCTTTGTGAAAAGAACTAATTTTCAGATGAATGAGAGAGCTATATGCATAAGAATTTACTTAACACGTCATACCATTCGCTAAAATTTTAAATTAAAATGGTGATTTCAATTCCAAGACAACTAAACATGTAGGAAAAATTCTCGGTTAAATTCCATGATTTCGGCCTGAATTTATGGCCTATTCCTTGAACCAATGCCTCTCCATCGAGATTCATTTACAGTAAGAAAATTCAAGATCAGAAAAACAACTAACATATACTTCCTCTGAATATAAATTTTCAGAAGGTCAAACTATTTAAACTTTGACAAAAGTTTTTTCAAAAATATTAACATCTACCATGTAGAATTAATCTTATTAGACACATCATTAAATATATTTTGTGTTATATATGTATAGTACTATAATTGTTCACAATTTTTCTAAAAGTTTGATCAAATGGATTTTGTCTTTTGAGAAGAATTATATGTTTTGTTTTACGGAACGAAGGAAGTAATACTTGGAGATAAGCAAACTTATTAGACTTAGACCCACCACACATTTTTTCAGAATTTTATAGAAAATTTAGAGGGTCGATATCTAAAAATTCTTAAATTTTCACTATGAAAGCCGGTTGGATCTAAGAATCGACGCTGAGATTGTACCCGTTGCGAGTCAGGTCCATATTGGTTGTCATGTTTTGCTACGGTCACTCGGACCATTTGTGACGGTTTTCATCTGATTTCTTGCTAATTGGTAAAATGATTATATTCTTCTTAATCTTAATATGAGGTAAGACAAATCATTTCTCTATGTTTCGAAAAATACATCAGTACAATGGTCCATGGTCACTCCACTGATACCCCGATCATTTTGTCTGCCTTTTCCCTATTTTCTCACCTCGCTATTATAAGGCATCACCCGCTAAACAAAGCTAGATTCTCTTAGTGTCGTACAAGGTCGAGCTTACCCTTTGTTGAAAGACCTGAAACTAACCCAATCTGGTAGCGCCGGTATCGGTCGAGTTTTTTTTTCAAAATGGGGTAGTACTCCCCGGCCTATAGACCCAGCCCTTTATTAAAGACATAAGTCAAGTATCAAGTTTACAACTCAAGAGTTGGCCAAAATTATCACAAAGATCAACCAGCGAAATAAGGTAAACATATAACAACTAAACATTATGTAGTTGTCTAGTATGCTACCAAGTAGCCTGGTTTTAGAACTCTTGAGCGACCGTAAACAGCCTTTTGCATCCGGACGACATGACATCTCGGTGCCCAAGTGGTAATAGGTACGTCCACAACTGCACTCAATGCGCCATCATATGAATAACCTACATAAAAATGAAAGTTTTCTTCTTGTTAAAAACAATATCATTATGACATCCAGGTGGTATCGGTGGAGCTACCCTCTCTGCTACCGTGGGGCACGTACCCGTGAATACGCAACTTGGACCGTGTTAATTCGTTTGTGCTAACGTGTACCATTCTCGTAGTGTTGCTATTATTTTAGCAACCTGCTATTGATACGTTGCAAACGTATCTATAATTTTTGATGTTCCATGCTTGGTTTATATCTACTTTCTTATGTTTTGTACACATTTTGGAGTACTTTTTATATTTTTTTTGGACTAACCTATTAACAAGACGTCACAGTGTCAGCTGCTTGTTTTCTGCTATTTTTGGTTCCAGGAAAGTCAGAAAATGAATATTTTCGGAATTGGACGGGACAAAAGCCAAAGTCAATATTTCACCGAGGGGGACACAGGGCCAGAATACGAGACAGAGAGGATCTAGAGGCCGGCCACACCACATGGCCGCGCGGCCAGGCCTGGCCCGTGCCAGGGGGTGGTGTGGCCGCCTAGGGAACCCCCGCGGCCTCCCCTTTCGCCTATATATTGCCTCCGATACAGAAACCCTAAGTACCCGATCAAAATTCCACGAAAGAGTCTGTAGCCGTCGTCATCTTCATCCCTAGATCGGGAAGGATCTGAAGCTCTTCCCGGCACCCTGCCGGAGGGGAGAATTCACCCTAGAGGCCTTCTTCATCACCATGCAAGCCTCCAGTGTGATGTGTGAGTAGTTCATCCTTGGACCACGAGTCCATGTAGTAGCTAGATGGTTGGTTCTTCTCCTTTGTGCTACCATGTCTAGATCTTGTGAGCTCCGTTCATGATTAAGATCATCTATTTGTAATCCTACATGTTGTGTTTGCGGGGATCCGATGGATAATGAGATGTTATTTCAGATTGATTATTGATTCTATCATGTCTTTGTTATTTGAGATCTTGCATGCCCTCCGTTGTTAGTATATATCTTGGCCGAGTAGATGCTAGCAACTCCAAGAGGGAGTATTTATGCTCGATAGTGGGTTCATGCCTCTAGTAATCTGGAAAAGTGACAAAAATCTCTAAGGTACTAGATGTGTTGCTGCTACTAGGGAGAAAACAACAATCATTTGTTCATAAAACAATCGTATTGTTTACTTTACACGCAATGCGTAATGAAATTATCTGTTGCTTGCAACTTAATACTGGAGGGGGTTCGGATAATAACCTGAAGGTGGATTATTAGTCATAGATGCAGTTAGATTATTGTCTATGTATAATATTGTAATACCCAATCAAGTCTCATAGGAGTCAAGATGATTAGTATATGCATGTATGCTTTCTCGATGTTTGTCAATTGCCCCGCTGTAATTTGTTCACCCAACATGTCATCTGTCTTAAGGAGAACAACCACTAGTGAACTATGGACCCTGGTCCTTTCTTTTACCATCAATCTACAACCGTTTACTGTTTTCTGTTTACTTTCTGCAAGCTATTACTTTCTTCCACATAATACGTTTAATCCTTTGTTTTCAGCAAAACCGGTGAGATTGACAACCTCACTGTAAGTTGGGGCAAAGTTCTGTGGTTGTGTTGTGCCGGATTCCAAGTTGGCAACAATATCTTAGAGGTGTTTCCTTGCTCCTACTGGTTCGATAACCTTGGTTTCATAACTGAGGGAAACTTACTGCTGAGCTCATCATACCTTCATCTTGGGATTCTCCAACGAGCTCGATATCAACCATGAGTCAGCAAGTACTTTTCTGGCGCCATTGCCGGGGAGTCAAGGACATCTTCACAAGGGGAGTCCCTCATAACCAATCTCTTTACTTTGTTATTTTTGTTTTGCTTAGTTTATTTTTGCTTTGTTTGCATGTTTCTTTATCAAAAACACAAAAATATAGTTATACTAGTTTGCTTCTTTATATTAAAAAAAACAAAAAAAATTAAGTCTTTCTATAGTTCCTACCTCTTTCTTAGCTCACCACGTTGATCCCTAAGTTCACCCTGAAAGACCTTTCAATAGGTAGTGGCTCTATAATTGGAAAAGATAATATTGAAGAATTCTTTAATCATGTTAGTAAGCATGAGGATATTGAGGATAGATTCCTTTGCAGAACTTGCTCCAAATTATGAAATTGCTGCAGCTTCTTTAGTTCACATGTTGGAAGCTAGGTTTGTTAACCTTAACCCCTTAATGCAAGTAATTTTTCTTAAACTTAAAGAAATTGAGGACCCTGAAAAGAGAGATTTTATTCTGGAAACCTTGCTTAAAGAATTCTATGATGATGCTAAGGAACATAGAAAAGTCTTTGATCGTTTTAATATGCTAGGCTCATGTGTAGATGTTATTGGTAAACGAGAAAAGATGAACAAAATCGAACCTAATGGGGAGGAAATTAAGATACCAATACCTTTCAAACTTGTAGCAATGCATGAAGCCATAGAAAAGAATCTTGATTGGATTGTTCCTGAAAACCCGTTTGATGAAAGTAGTAAACCCAAGAGCATTGAGAGAGGATCCTCTAGAACTTATTTGTATGAGATACCTTGCTTTGTTGAAGATATTTCTGGTATTAATCTTAATGCTTCTTCATTTGAGAACACTTGATGCTTTTCTTGCTTCTTATGCCTAACTTAAAGGCGTTAAAGAAAAGTACTTATTGGGAGATAAACCAAAAGTTTTAGATGAGTCTTGAAAGTTATTACCTCTGTAATAACCGCTCCTTATCCTTTTTATTTGCTTTTTGTGCCAAGAGTAACCTCTAATGAGAGAGAAGTAATGCTTGGAAAAGTTACTGTCCCGAAACAGATTGTTGTGCTTCATAGTAAAAATTCGTGTAAAATCTCTATAGATCGTTTCAAGGCGTAAATTTTTGTGCTTCTGCCCCAGGTTGTTATCTAACTTTCTTTAGTTCAACACCTTTCGATTTGAGCACCAGAAGGTCTTCGAAAAAATTGGTTTTTACCTTCTGGTCTGTTTTGACAGATTTCTGCCATTATTTGCATTTGCTTCTTGTTGATTCCTTTTTGAGTTCTTTTTGGGGAATTGAGCTTTTTGAGGGAAGTGCTACAGTAGCTTGTGTCTTAATGGAAGTTTTACTTGTGTTGAAACTGAACCCAAAGACTTATTATCTTGAGTGCACTACTGTTGCTAATGAAGATTGTGTGAAGTTTGGTATGAAGGAAAAATTTCAGGTGTAAGGAGAGAATGATGTAATGAGATGAAGAATGGACTAAAGCTCAAGTTTGGGGATGTCACCCGTGTCACTCCAATAAATATCCAAGAATTACAAGCGTCAAAGCTTGGGGATGCCTAAGGCATCCCTTCTTCATCAATAAAAATCTCAGGTTCTTCCAAACACTTCATTTTTATTGTTTCATGCACAGTTGTGTTGTTCTTGGAGCGTCTTTGTTTTTTGTTTTTTGTTTTCGTTTTCTTGGTTTTCTTAGCTTGCTTGAATAAATTGGTTGGACCCCCTCTTTCATACATTAGTTTTCAAATAAGTTTGGTTTGGATTGGAAAAGAGTAGGAAAAGTTCATGCTTAAGTGGTAAAAAGGGCTTGTTTTTGACTGTGGCCTATGCTTTGTCATGTCATGCTTATTATTGTTTTGGCTTTATGCTTAGTAATTTTTGCTGTATCATGACATGTTAAAAACAATTGAGATTTCTTAATGTGCCTTGAAAGAATCATGCGTTGTTTTAGCATATTAAAGCATAGTATTAGGGTATTCTCCTTTGATGCTTTATTTGGGTTGACTTGGCGCATGCTCACACCATGTTATGACTATTCCAAGTCACCATAGCCTTTATGATCCTTTAGTTTTCAAGTTTTAATATCACTTTATGCTTTAATTAATGATGTTTTGTTGCTTTTCATGATTATGGCCATTATTGCTCTCTTAGTTGGTCGCTCCCAGTCTTTTGCTAGCCTCCATAACTAAGTACGAGTTCCACTCATGCATCCAACTCCAAATAAAACCAAGTTATTCCAAAGAGTCCACCATACCTACCTATTAGCATTTGTTATTCCAAGTATATTCATGTTTTTATCTACCTTCCGAATTAAACTTGTTATGAGAAAACTAGTGATTAAAGCTCTCACGAACTTGATGGCACACTTTACTTTTCTTGCCCCTAATAAATTTGAACCATTGTGTCGTCTATGTTGTATATGCTTGCACTTATATGTTGGGGATTAGCAGAACCATGCTGTCATGGGGAACGCTTTCAACATTGCACTTGTACTTTGTACCTAGTTGATATCATGTTATTTTGTCTATGGATGTCGTCGGTGTGAAATGAAAGGGGAGCTTGTAAGTCCATGGAGTTATGTATGTGTATTAGAGAAACGCCTGGGCCGCCGGTCTAATCCATGCGTAATCATGGTGGAAAGCTGCAGCGTAACCATAATGAGCAATCTATGAAGCATTCTTCTTATAAAAAAGAGATAGAGATTGAGAAAAAGAGAAAAAGAAAAAAAAGATGAGAAAAGAGGAAAGAGAGAGAAAAAAGCACCATTTTCCCATGGTAAATAAGAAGATTGCTAAGATGCTCATTGTCTGCTTGCCTTGTCATTTTGATATGGGGATTCTTCGGTATCATCGGGCAAGGGGTACCCCGTTGGCGGTTCTCTATGATACACATGTACTTACTATGACAAGAACTTACTGGTAACTAAACTTGAGTAGCATGAGGAGCGGCCCTTGTAATCAAGGGACATGAGATTTCCAACTTATACTTTGTCAAGCATATACTCTATAGTTTGTTCACTTTAACCTTAATCACTTCAAGATGCTTATGATAGGGGCAATGAGAGCTAAACGCTAATAAGTACCATAATTTTTGGAAGCTCTTTATGAAACTTGAATCTCTGCTTCCCTTTGAAGGGCCTTTCTTTTACTTTTATGTTGAGTCTCCATCTTCTATCTTTATGCACCTTCTGAGAGAGCATATTGGACATTCTTAGTTTAATGTGCATTGTCCCAAGACTTGTTGATTGATGCATAACTTTGATATTGCTTGTTCTTAAACTATTTGTATCTAGTCACCCTTATGAACTTTGAAGGTGTCCTATGCATTTATGTTTTCTACTCCATGAGGGACAAGCTGAATGCCACTATGCTATGTTTCTTTATGTGAAACAAACAAACGTATTGCAAAGCATTGTTATTCATAAATCTTTTGTTTGTGCCTTTTCATGTTACAACATAGTTGCTATGTCTTATTGTTAGAACTTTATCTTTCATGATATGTTGAAGTACTATGATCCCAGCTATCAAGTTTATGATGGTGCATGTCACCACAAAAATTATTCTTTGTTTTCATCACTTACCTACTCGAGGATGAGCAGGAGTTAAGCTTGGGGATATTGATACGTTGCAAACGTATCTATAATTTTTGATGTTCCATGCTTGGTTTTTATCTACTTTCTTATGTTTTGTCCACACTTTGGAGTACATTTTATACACTTTCTTGGACTAACCTATTAACAAGTTGCCATAGTGCTAGCTGCCTGTTTTCTGCTATTTTTGGTTCCAAGAAAGTCAGAAAATATATATTCTCGGAATTGGACGGGATAAAAACCGAAGTCAATATTTCACCGAGGGGGCACGGAGCTAGAATACGAGACGGAGAGGGGCCAGGGGCCGGCCACGCCACCTGGCCGCGTGGCCAGGCCTGGCCCATGCCAGGGGGTGGTGTGGACGCCTAGGGCACCCCTCGGCCTCCCCTTTCGCCTATATATTACCTCCGATACAGAAATCCTAAGTACCCAATCAAAATTCCACGAAAGAGTCTGTAGCCGCTGTCATCTCCATCCCTAGATTGGGAGGGATCTGAAGCTCGTCCCGGCACCCTGACGGAGGGGAGAATTCACTCTGGAGGCCTTCTTCATCACCATGCAAGCCTCCGGTGTGATGCGTGAGTAGTTCATCCTTAGACTATGGGTCCATGTAGTAGCTAGATGGTTGGTTCTTCTCCTTTGTGCTACCATGTCTAGATCTTGTGAGCTCCGTTCATGATCAAGATCATATATTTGTAATCCTACATGTTGTGTTTACGGGGATCCGATGGATATTGAGATGCTATTTCAGATTGATTATTGATTCTATCATGTCTTTGTTATTTGTGATCTTGCATGCTCTCTGTTGTCAGTAGATATCTTGGCCAAGTAGATGCTAGCATCTCCAAGAGGGAGTATTTATGCTCGATAGTGGGTGCATGCCTCTAGTAATCTGGGAAGTGACAGAAATCTCTAAGGTACTAGATGTGCTGTTGCTACTAGTGAGAAAACAAAAATCCTTTGTTCGTAGAACAATCGTATTGTTTACTTTATACGCAATGTGTAATGCAATTATATGTTGCTTGCAACTTAATACTGGAGCGGGTTCAGATGATAACCTGAAGGTGGATTATTGGTCATAGATGCAGTTGGATTACTGTCTATGTATAATGTTATAATGCCCAATCAAATCTCATAGGATTCAAGATGATTAGTATATGCATGTATGCTTTCTCGATATTTGTCAATGGCCCCGCTATAATTTGTTCACCCAACATGTCATCTATCCTAAGGAGAACCACCACTAGTGAACTATGGACCCAGTCCTTTATTTTACCATCAATATACAACGGTTTACTGTTTTCTATTACTTTCTGCAAGCTATTACTTTCTTCACACAATACGTTTAGTCCTTTGTTTTCAGCAAAATCGGTGAGATGTACAACCTCACTGTAAGTTGGGGGCAAAGTTCTATGGTTGTGTTGTGCAGGATTCCAAGTTGGAAACAACACCTTGGAGGTGTTTCCTTGCTCCTACTGGTTCGATAACCTTGTCTTCATAACCGAGGGAAACTAACTATTGTGCTCATCATACCTTCCTCTTGGGGTTCTCCAATGAGCTCGATATCAACCACGAGTCAGCAGCTACCACTAGTGGAAAATGGGCATCATGTCCCAGTTTGTAAGGGGCTTTAGTCCCGATTGCCCAACCGAGACGGGGCAATCGGGACTAAAGCCCCAACCCTTTAGTCCCAGTTGGGCTGCGAACCGGGACGAAAGGGCGGTCCACGTGGCCACTGGCTGTCACAAGGGGGAGGGGCATTCGTCCCGGTTCGTAATACAAACCGGGATCTACGGGTCTCTGCCGCGGCAGCATTTTGGGCACTTTTTGTGCCACGGCAGAGAATTCATTTTGTATATTTTCATTTATTTTGTTTCCCCTTTATCTATTTCCTTTTTGTGTTTTGGGCAGCATTTGTTTTGTGTTTTGCACTGAGCAATGAAGGAACCATTATATTACAAAACATCTCCCGATTATATTACACAGCAAGTATCGAATATATTACATTCATGCATATATACAATATATAGTCTTTTACGATCCCTATTACATTATCATCATCTCCGATAGTATTCTCCTTTTGGATCTAGGACCCCTGCATCTAAGAATCCCGCAATTTCTTCTTGGATTGCTTGTACGCGATCCTTTGGTAGAAGATGCCCCCGCAACCGTTCGATCTAATTTTAAAAAAGGAGTCAACATATATGAATGAAACTAAACACAATTGATGGTAATAAAACAAAATTCTGAATATTGTTTACATACTTGAAGTTGTTCTAAATTTCTGCCCTTCTCATAGGTCGTCTGATGAATGAACTCGCAAACATAATATCCACATAAGTTATTTCCGTTTGCCTGTCTCAGACACTTTACGAGAACAAAGTTCAATCAAAATAATAATAATTAAGCATGATAATGGTATCGAAACTAGAATCAAAGAGATGTGCGGATCTAGCTAGTAGTACTTACATTTAGTGGTTTAAATGTAAGATTCTCTTTCCAGGCACACTTAGCCTTGTTGGTGAACCGTTTCTAAGCGTTGCCCGGTAAAGAAAATGAATAAAATGAGTTATTAATTACTTGATATCAGTAAATGAAAGAAAGTTGGCGATATAGTGTCATAATGACTGAAGTTACCACTGAAGCATATCCTGCATTGGGGCCCACTTCTCAAGGGGTTTACATTTAGAGTCCATGACTTGTACTACTCCATTGTCAGGTTAAATGATTAGGAGAATATAATTGAAGTTGTGCATGCATAACTCATCAACTATACACTTGGCATCGAGTAAGCGAAATAGAATGTGTACAAGACAATAACACTCACTCGAAGTTGTAAGGTAATAATATTTCTCTTTTGGTATCTTGAGACCTTAACGCCATTACAATTTTATCCTATATTTTCTTGGGACTAAGTTTCACAGTAATTTCATGAATCCAATATGGGCCAATGAACCCAATGTCATAGATTTGTCCTCTTCTGTATTCGAGAATCTTCAGTCTGCATAATATAGTGAGTATGATTATACATGCGATATAAATGAGGTGAGATAACTAGAGACTTAATTATTACAGAAATAATACTTACAGACAATAGGCACTAACGATCGATTTGTTGAGGGCGTCTTGATTGAAAAACTGATGTAGTTCAGAAAATTCAGTCAGTATCTGGGCATCTCCATACCCGTAATGCTCGTTTCGAACTCCCATCACTGTCCAGTTTGCCCCTTCCTTTGTGGCTTTCATGTACTAATTATGCAATCTTCGCATTTTTGTTGGTAGACAGTTGACGTTCTTAGGTTTGACTAGAGGTTTCCCGTACTAGTATTCGTATGCTTCCTCGGCAATGGGGAACTCTAACTAGGCTACGTAAGCAACAATAGTCAAACCATGAGTAGCGGCCGCATCTTCGTACAATGCAACAATTTCTGGATCATACTGCTCGTCCGCACCTTTGTTCGACTCCACCCTGGTATCGGAAATCACTTTGAGCAGGGGGCACGATTGGTTTTTCTATAAACCGAGCTACGGAACTGAATTCCCACTTGCGCTACTGCTCTTCGACCGCACCATTGACTGATGTGACTTGACAATAGAGCGGTCATAAACTGATGATAGCCTTGGCTCGGGTTGATGAAGGATCTTCAACATTTTTTGTACTTTGGATTTTTGTTCTTTAGTGTTGGGGAACTATGGCTCTTTCGACCCCTTGAGGCTATCAAACCACTGTTCCGTTTGGGTCTTTGCGATCATCGTATTCTCCTCTTCAGTATAGTCGTAAGGTCTCTTGGGAGGAACCTTTGGTACTTTTGGGAGGGGCTTCGGTAGACGTTTCGGTGATCGGTTACTCTTCCGCTTTTGGCCCTGAGCCTTTTGTACTTTTGGGAGGGGCTGAGACGGCTGACGCGGAGGCGGAGACAGGCATGCTGGAGAAAGGGCCTATTTTGGCGGAGACGACTGTGCTGGAGAAAGGGCCTATTGTGGTGGAGACAGCGCCTGTCGCGTGACGAGATTTCAACTCGTCAATGCCCATTGTTATGGACTTGGGTTTTGGAGAAGATGGGGATGCTGGAGATCGTGGCATGGTTAACAGACAAACAACCAGGGGACACGGGATTTACCCAGGTTCAGGCCCCCGGAGGGAAAACCCTACTCCTGCTTGTCTGCTCTTTTATTGCGGCGGAACCGAAAGTTACAGGGTGCGCAGATTCGATCTGGCGTGGAGGTGTGTATGTCGTAATCGCAGGGTGTAATCGTTGTTGGGGTGTCCCCCTCGTTGGACCATCCTAGCCTTTATATATGGGGAGGCTAGGTCTCGGGTACCGATACGAGTAGGTTACAAGTTGTATTGAAACTCTAGTCTTGTTCTTCAAGGATCCGAAGGCGTCATGGGCCTGGACCACCCGAAAATCTTCATGGGGTGGCGTATATTGGCCGTGGGCCTTCCTTGGGCTGGACCAGGTATGCTGAAGTTACGTACCCGTAGGGTATAACCATGTCAGTAGCCCCCGAGTGTTTAGTCGAATCGTAGATTCGGCTGAGGACTCTTCAATCCTTCGGGTGTAACTCTGTCTTTCAAGAGAATGTGTAGGGATTGTTGATGCGTGTGCCTGACTCACCCGACGGATCAGGGTCAGTTAATCGTCTTAGGACAAAACAACACGATCTTCTTCAGGTGCGAGTCCCTCGACTCGAACCCGGAACATATGCTGGCGTAATTCGACTCAGGCCGCGGAGGACTTACAGGAGTGGAATTCCAGTGTTTTTAAATGATGTACCCAACGCGTCCGTCGGGATTTTTCATCGTACCTGCTGGTACGGATTCATACTAGCAGAGCGCAGTCAGGTGCGTTGCCAGGCCATCAGATGATATCTATAGGTCTTATCTTTGCGTCGCAGACGCAGCATCCGAATGTTTATCACCGCGGAGGTGTTTCGGGTGGCCAAGGAGGATGTTACTCACTTAGCATTAATTGGGGCAGAGTTGCCGAAAAGTTTTTGCATGCGGATCCGGAAGATCGCAGTCGAAGATTTCATAGGGTGCGCGACCAGCGCTCCCTATGGGAGTAGCCCCCGAGTCCGTAGTGGAGTCGTGGACTCGACGTAGGACTCGAAGCTCTTGTGTGTGAACGGCCATCGCTCCAGTTTGGAGTAGCCCCCGAGTGTCTAGCGGAGTCGTAGACTCGGGCAGAGACTCGAGTCTTGTATCATGCAACGGTAGTAGGAAAATCTCGTGGGCGTACCGCTGACCCGGAAGTACATCGGGTGCGCGACCAGCGCTCCTGATAGGAGTAGCCCCCAAGTGTCCATCCGAAACATAGATTCGGGTGGAGACTTAGTTGTCTTGAACCTTGTATTTGGATGTCGGAGTCGAAAGTTCTGTCGAGTGCAAAGCACTTCACCCGGAAGTTCATCGGGTCAGCTGAATTTGTTCGGCTGTTGTAAAGGAATCGACATCGTGGACGTAGTCAACACAATGGACTATAGGGGCGCGACCAGCGCTCCCTATGGGAGTAGCCCCCGAGTGTCTGTTCAAGTCGTAGACTTGAGCAGAGACTTTAATTCAGCCATTGTTTGCTTTAGGTCCGTAGGACACAATTTTTTCGGATGCTTGAATCAATCCTCCCTATGGGGGTAGCCCCCGAGTCTGTAGTGGAGTCGTAGACTCGGCGTAGGACTCGTAGATCTTCGAATGCGCGACCAGTGCTCCAATTTAGAGTAGCCCCCGAGTGTCTGGCGGAGTCGTAAACTCGGACAGAGACTCGAGTCTTGTATCGTGTAGTTGTAGCCGACAATATCACGGGCGTATCACTGACCCGGAAGTACATCGGGTGCGCGACCAGCGCTCCTGATAGGAGTAGCCCCCGAGTGTCTAGTCGAGTCGCAGACTCGAGTGGAGACTCATGAGAGGAGAAACCACTGACCCGGAAGTGCATCGAGTCAGCGTCTCACGCATAAGGAGCAGGGAGTCAATGTAGCGGGGTGATGCGGCATTTTAGCCGGAAGGACTCGACGTTGCGGATGAAGTCGACGTCGTTTCTTCTGTCGGGTGAGCGGCCAACGCCGCGTCTTTGTAGCATCAAGCGATGCAACCATCTGAGGAGGGACTCGACTCGGGTCTTGAGTTTATGGCGTAGCCAGTCGTCGACTCCTATTGGAGGACTAGATAGAATAGCTCGGCACAGTCGGCGTCTTTGTAAGCTGCAGAAAACATGAATAATTGTGAAGTACTTGTATCTTGTAAGGAATATTTGCCTTTCGGCTTGTATAGTAAGATTCTGGTGCCGATCGAGTCAGACACTTTTGCACTGTATGCTAGGCCTTTTCGTTAGCCTGATTACCCTTAGTCTCAGTACCTTGCCGAGGCACTCGGAGTTCAAGGATTCGACGATCAGGCAGAATCAGCTACTCGGGCTGTCGCGTTCGAGGTGCTCGAGTGCGTGGAGCCGATGGCACATTAGGTTTCTCGAAGAGGGCGCAGCCCCCGAGTGTTTCGAGTGCGAGTTAAAAATAAAATAAATCAACTCCGAGTAGAGGGAAACTTAGCTTTGTTGGTTGTCATGGCGAAGTCGACGCGGAAGCGGGTCACACGGCGGACGTAGTCGACGCGGTGGACCACGGTCATAGCAGCGACGGGTTCCTTGGGGTTGATGGCGGCAGCGAATTCCACATCCGAAGATTGTCGCGGTCGAAGACCGCACGGGGTCGCCACATCCGAAGGATGTATCGGGTCATCGTAGCCGAAAACCGCATTGGGTCGCCGATGTCGAGGGAGCCCCCGAGTCGTGGTCACTGAAGCCGATGCGGCTAGTTGCGGCAATCAAAGATCGCGTCGGGTCGACGCATCCGAAAGATGCAGTAGATCACCGTAGCCGAAGGCCATAGTGGGTCACCAGAGCGGATGGAGCCCCCAAGTCGCTGGAGCCGAGGATCGTATCGGGTCGCTGCGGTCGAAGACCGCAGCGGGTCACCGTATCCGAAGATTGTGGAAGGTCACCCGGCGGTGCTGGCGCAGCCCCTAGGCGTTTCCTCGTCGGTTTGGATGACTGCGGCGCACAGATAGCGCCTGCAGATTGGTTGGCTGCTGCCGCAGCTTTCGGATCCAGAACCGTAGGTCCCTTCATCCGAAGATGGATCGCACAGATCGGAGTTGCAGCTGCTGCTACTGTAGAACTCATCTGTTGATGGTGACGTGCGTAGCACGGGGTGTGGAGCCCACGAAGCGGGCCTGATCGGCGGCACGGGCATCCGCTCGGGGAGGCGGAGGGTGCCAGCTTGTCCCACCTGGAAGCAGAAGCTCTCGAACAGAATTTCGAGTCCGTCGCCTACGGGCTCGAAATCCTTCATGGTGGCCGGCGAGTGGGCGGTGAAGTCGAAAGCGCCGAAGAGGAGGTGATTCTCCGTCGCCGAGGAGTTGTAGATCGATCGGGTCGGAACCGTCACGACCGCACAATCAGCAGCCCCAATACCCACAGACGGCGCCAATTGACGAGGTTTCAACTCGTCAATGCCCATTGTTATGGACTTGGGTTTTGGAGAAGATGGGGATGCTGGAGATCGTGGCACGGTTAACAGACAAGCAACCAGGGGACACGGGATTTACCCAGGTTCAGGCCCCGGAGGGAAAACCCTACTCCTGCTTGTCTGCTCTTTTATTGCGGCGGAACCGAAAGTTATAGGGTGCACAGATTCGATCTGGCGTGGAGGTGTGTATGTCGTAATCGCAGGGTGTAATCGTTGTTGGGGTGTCCCCCTCGTTGGACCCTCCTAGCCTTTATATATGGGGAGGCTAGGTCTCGGGTACCGATACGAGTAGGTTACAAGTTGTATTGAAACTCTAGTCTTGTTCTTCAAGGATCCGAAGGCATCATGGGCCTGGGCCACCCGAAAATCTTCATGGGCTGGCGTATATTGGCCGTGGGCCTTCCTTGGGCTGGACCAGGTATGCTGAAGTTACGTACCCGTAGGGTATAACCATGTCACCGCGGCGACGGCAAAGATGGCTGATGCGCTAGAGATGGATGAGGCTGTGATGAAAATGGAGTTGTGCTCTGAGGAGTGGATGGCCTTGGCGTACGATTTGAAAGCACGATGTGTTCCCTTTTCGCCATAGAATGGTCATGTTTTTTGCTTCTCCCAGTTTAGTCACATCCCCTTCACCTACAGGGTAGTCAAGCTTGAGATGCACGAATCCGTTCATAACTTCATCCACCCCGGCAATAGCGTAGCCCTATGGAACCGGACAACAATGGTAAGTTGGTACCAGTCCAACTAATGGTAAGGCATATCCGACTGCCACCTTCATGGTTATGTTGAGAACTTTCACATGTAGCTCACAATGTGTCATCTCTGTGATATCATCCACTGGGTAGAAAAGAGGTGCCATCGCCGGTGCATCATTATCATCATCACCGGGGAGCTCCATGGAAGCCACACTACTTTTTCGATTAGTGGATGGACCGGTAGCATTGAAGGCAGCTTCGTCTACCATGTGCCGCTTAGATGGGCCGATAGCTTGTTGGCTAAGTACGTCAAGTTGATCCTGTTGCCGCTTTAATTGGTCTTCTATGTTGCGCATCCGGTTTACCTGCTTCATTACTTCAATTTCCTCCTTTTCCTTTCTCCTCTGACGGCTTCTATCAGAATATTCCTTCCTATGGTAGGTAAACCCAAGTTTCCATGGTTTGGATCCTTCTATGCCTCATGTTCGTCCCTCGTGTTCACGGTTCCCAAGGGCTAGTGCGAGCTTGTCATTCTCTCTATCGGGAATGAACACCCCATCTTCAACAACCTTTACTGCATTTCTAATCTCTTTGATGGGTATGGGAGTTTCTTTATGTCTTATGTTATATATGCACTTCCCTTATGAGTCCAACATGCCCCATTCCCGGAAAACCAATTCTTTACCCGTTCGATCCAATTGTATGGCTCTGGAGTGATCCCTTTAGCAAGCAGGTCAGACTCGAGTTTCTCCCACTTAGGCTTGCTAGCCTTGTAGCTACCTTGCCCCATAGTATGGTGATACTACTTTTAGCAGCATTTTGCTTATTCGTTTCAGACCTTTTCTTAGCTGGCGCTGATGTCTTGTACGCCACAAAATCATCCCAGTAGTCTTTTAGCTTCTCAAACGCTCTAGTGAATTTCAGAGTCTTCTCTTTCATGACATAGTCAAGGTGCAATCTTTTCTTCCAGTTGTTGAATTGCTGGGTCATCTTCTTAAGAGCCCACTCCTTGACATTTTCCTCCATGTGTTTCTTTAGTTCCTCCTGAGTTGGAATCTCCTCATCTGGATCCACCTCTAGCGTCGGTAGGGTGAAATTAACCATGAGCTTTTTCCAAAACATATAGAGCTTCCGGATCCTTTGACCTATTCCATTCTCTGACGGTGATCGGGATATAGTCCCTAATAATAACTCTGCATTGCCCTACAAATTTATTTGCAGCATCAATGGGAGTCTTCGGAGCACCGTCTAAAGTGACTTGTTCGATCCTGTACCTTTCATGGTCTCCCAACTTTCTGGCTGGGCCTCGTTTATTCTTTGCAGAAGATTTTCTCGATCCGGAGGACTAAAAGAAGAAAGAGCGTTAATATATGTATATAGACAATGGAGGCTTAATTAATTAATATATATATATATGCACCTCGTCGGCTTCTCCCTCAGCGGAGCCATCTGTTTGGTCGACCAGATCTCCCTCACCGGAGTTGTTCAGATATAGCAAAGTGACATCATTATCGATATGTCCTCCCCCGTTGATCATATCCTCAAGCGCCATTTCCTTTTTTTCGTCTCTGGGTTCCATAGTTTCTGCAAAAGGGGAAAAGCGGATGAGTCGAAGCGGCCAAGCGAGGAGGTTAGGTAGGCGATATTTGATGGGCTAGGGTGTCGTGGTTTGACGACGAGATAACCTTAAATGTAACCCTAATACATGACTGACAATTTAAAATAGGGTTCGAGGGATATAAACTGTAATTCGAAGAAACCCTAATATATGGCGCGCGTTGCCACACCCGTCCATCGTCCCTATATGGCGTGCGTTGTCGCGCCAATCCATCGTCCCTATATGGCGCGCGTTGTCGCACCCATCCATCGTGCCTAAATGCGCGCGTTGCCGCACCCGTCACCATCGTCCCTATATAGCGCGTGTTGTCGCGCCCGACCCGAAGACAGTACTCCCTCGAACTGTCGAAACCAAGTTAGAATGTTGTTGGCAACGAGGTTATCCAACTTCACTGCCTCATCTATTTCTGCGTATGAAATGCATATTGCAGAAAAGAAAATATTCGTTGCAATCGGTGATTATGAAAATAACAATAATAATTATGCTGACCTACAAATATCGAATCCAATTCATCTACAAATGAGTCTTTGATGGACCAAAAAGTATCCTCTATGTGCCTAGTTTAAACCTAATCATCAATCTTCTCAATCGCTAAACCCTAATAACTAACTAATTAAACCTAACTAACTAAAACCCTAACTAACTAACTAAACCCTAATAACTAACTAATTAAACCTAAATAACTAAACCCTAATAACTAACTAATTAAACCTAAATAACTAAACCCTAACAAACTAACTAAAACTAATTAAACTAATTATTAAGCAAAGAAAAACAGAGAAGGGGGAGAGAGGGCGCGCGCGAAGCGGCCGGTACCTGGGGGGAGCGCCGTGTGACGGAGGGAAAGCAGCGACGCCATGCGCGATGGGGGTGAGCAGCGGTGCACCGTGCGATGGGGGGAGCACGGAAGCCTCCGGGCCGGGAGAGAGCGGCAGCGACTTCTGGGAGAGAGCGGCGGTGCCGAAGCTAGGGAAGTGGCGGCCTTCCGTCTGGCGTGCGCGGCGGCGTGCGAAGGAGAGGACCATTGCGCCAAAATTGGGCAGCCTGCCGGCGTCAGGGTCGGAGGCGCGCGTGCGTCGAGACTTAGAAGAAATGTGAGATAGGGAAGGAGAAGGAACGGTGCGTGTTATAAAGGGGAGGGCCTCTCGTCCCAGTTGGTGGCTCCAACCGGGATGTATGCTCTGGTCTTTCGTCCCGGTTGGTGGGACCAACCGGGACGAAAGATCAGAGCATACGTCCCGGTTGGAGCCACCAACCGGGACGTATGATCTTTTTTTTGGCCACCAAAGCGACGCGCGCAGAGGACCTTTTGTCCCAGTTGGTGCCACCATCTGGGACTAAAAGTTCCTTTTTCAAAAGTTTTTCAAACTTTTCAGATGTTCCCGCCTTATTTTGAATTTGAAAAAACTTTTTGTCTTATAAAATAATTATTCTAACTATTCAAACTATTAAATTTGAAATTTCAGAAATGGTTTAAATTTGAATTTGAAAAAACTTTCAACATGAAAAGTGTTTGACTTTTGAATATCTAATCCAGAACCATTTTTTGTTTCCTAAAATAATTGTTCAAACTATTAACTATTTTGCCATTTTCAAATAAAAATGCATTACAAAATGAAAATAGTAGATCTATCGACAATCTTGGATACACAGACAAACCATTCGTTCTAGCCAATGGATTAGTCATAACCATGTCTAACCCTATAGTACATAGCTTCAGGGTCATCTTTCGAATCATCTTCGCCGTCGTCGCTATGACATATTCTGGGGATCCTCAGCCATTCTCTGGCTTGTGTAGGGGGGACCAGGGACCGTGAACCATGGCATATTCCGGGGGCACCTACCACTACGGCCTCGGATTCACAACACACGGGGGAGGGGGCTCCCGGATGACTATGCCGCTATGCCTGCGGCCTTCACCACCTCCACCCTTCTTGTGGTTTTGCGGCGGGTACTGCGGGCGAGGATGATCTCCCTCAGGGATGTAGCGCATCACACCGGCGATAGTCCGGTTCGCCTACCACAGGCGATGACCGATTTCATTGTGGTTCACCGGGGGCATGATTGCCCAAATATATCGAGCTCGTTGGGGAACCCCAAGAGGAAGGTATGAAGAGCACAGCAGCAAGTTTTCCCTCAGTAAGAAACCAAGGTTATCAATCCAGTAGGAGCAAGGAAACACCACAAAGGTGTAGCTAGCTGAACGTTGGCAGGGCGCACTACCGGTGCCAGCAGCAACATGGAGACTTGCACAACACAACCACATAACTTTGCCCCCAACTTGCGATGAGGTTGTCAATCTCACCGGTTTTGCTGAAAACAAAGGATTAAACGTATTGAATGGAAGGAAGTAATAGTTTGCAGCACGTAAACACAAACCAATAAACAGTTGATTGTAGATTGAAATTAAAAGAAAGGACCGGGGTCCATAGTTCACTAGAGGTGGCTCTCCTTAAGATAGATAACATGTTGGGTGAACAAATTACAGCGAGGCAATTGACAAACATCGAGAAAGCATACAAGCATATACTAATCATCTTGACACCTTTGAGACTTGATTGGGCATTACAACATTATACATAGACCGCCATCCAACTGCATCTATGACTAATAATCCACCTTCAGGTTATCATCCGAACCCCCTCTAGTATTAAGTTGCAAGCAACAGATTATTGCATTACGAATTGCGTGTAAAGTAAACAATATGATTGTTCTATGAACAAAGGATTGTTGTTTTCTCCCTAGTAGCAACAACACATCTAGTACCTTAGAGATTTCTGTCACTTCCCCAGATTACCAGAGGCATGAACCCACTATCGAGCATAAATACTAACTCTTGGAGTTGCTAGCATCTACTTGGCCAAGATAGCTACTAACAACAGAAAGCATGCAAGATCACAAATAACAAAGACATGATAGACTCAATAATCAATCTGAAATAACATCTCAATATCTATCGGATCCCCGCAAACACAACATGTATGGATTACAAATAGATGATCATGATCATGAACGGAGCTCACAAGATCTAAACATGAAAGCACAAAGGAGGAGAACCAGCCATCTAGCTACTACATGGACCCGTAGTCCAGAGATGAACTACTCACGCATCACACTGGAGGCTTGCATGATGATGAAGAAGGCCTCCAGGGTGAATTTCCCTCTCTGGCAGGGTGCCGGGAAGAGCTTCAGATCCCTCCCGATCTAGGGATGGAGATGACGGCGACTACAGACTCTTTCGTGGAATTTTGATCGGGTACTTAGGGTTTTGGTATCGGAGGCAATATATAGGCGGAAGGAGAGGCCGAGGGGGTGCTGGGGTCGGCCAGACCACCCCCTGGCATGGGCCAGGCCTGGCCGCGCGGCCAGGTGGTGTGTCCAGGCCCCAGCCCTTCTCCGTCTCGTATTCTGGCTCCGGATGTCTTCTTTTAAAATAGCAACTTTGGCTTTTGTCCCATCCAATTCCGAGAATATTCATTTTCTGACTTTCCTGGAACCAAAAATAGCAGAAAATAGGCAGCTGGCACTGTGTCTCTTGTTAATAGGTTAGTCCAAGAAATCATATGAAAAGTACTCCAAAGTGTGGACAAAACACAAGAAAGTAGATAAAACCAAGCATGGAACATCAAAAATTGTAGATACATTTGCAATGTATCAACATCCCCAAGCTTAACTCCTGCTCGTCCTCGAGTAGGTAAGTGATAAAAAGAAAGAATAATTTTTTAGGTAACATGCACCATCATAAACTTGATCAAAGTATTTGTAAAACATTCAAAGCTGGGATCATAGTACTTCAATCATAACATAAAACACAAAGTTCTAGCAATAAGACAAAGAAACTATGATGCAACATGAAAAGGCGCAAACAAAAGATTCATGAATAACAATGCTTTGTAAGACGTTTGTTTGTTTCACATAAAGAAAACATAGCATAATAGTATTCAGCTTGTCCCTCATAGAGTAGCAAATATAAATGCATAGGACACCTTCAAAGTTCATAAGTGTGACTAGATACAAATAGTTTAAAACAATCAATATCAAGTTATGCATCAATCAACTAGTCTTGGGACAATGCACATAGAACTAAGAATGGCCACTATGCTCTCAAAGTAGGTGCATAAAGGTAGAATGTGGAGACTCAATATAATGGTGGAAGAAAGGCCTTCATAGAAGGAAGTAGGGATTCAAATCTCATAAAGAGCTTCCAAAAATTATGGTACTTATAGCTTTCAGCTCTCATTGCCCCTATCATAAGCATCTTGAAGTGATTAAGCTTAAAGTGACACAACTAAGAGGATATGCTTGACAAGTTATAAACCGAAATCTCATGTCCCTTACTTACAAAGACCGAACCTCATGCTACTCAACTTTAGTCACAAGTAAGCTCTTGTCATTGTAAGTACATATGTATCATAAAGAACAGCCAACGGGGTACCCCTTGCACATGATACAGGAGCTATCCCATAATCAAAATGACAAGGCAAGCAGACAATGAGCATCTCAGCGATCTTTTTATTTGCTATTTGCATAGGTTTTTATTGAGGATGCTTCATAGAGTGCTCATTATGGTTATGATGCTAGTTTCCACCATGATTAGGCATGGCTTAGGCTAGCGGCCCAGGCGTTTCTCTAAGACACATACAAACTCCATGATCTTACAAGTTCCACTTTTATTTCACACCGCGGGATCCATAAGCAAAAGAACATGATTTCAACGGGGTACAAAGTACAAGTGTAATGTTGAAAGCGTTCCCCATGATACATGGTTCTGGTAATTTCAACTTATAAAGCGCAAGCATATATGCAACAAAGAAGGACCCAATGGTTCAAGTTTATTAAATGCAGGAAAAGTAAAGTGTGCCATCAAGTTCGTGAGAGCTTTAATCACTAGTTTTCTCATAATAAGTTTAATTTAGAAGGTAAACAATAACATGAATATACTTGGAATAGCATATGCTAGTAGGTAGGTATGGTGGACTCTTTGGAATAACTTGGTTTAAGGAGTTGGATGCATGAGTGGAACTCATACTTGGTTGTGGAGGCTAGCAAAAGACTGGGAGCGACAAACTAAGAGAGCAATAATGGACATAATCATGCAGAGCGACAAAACATCATTGATCAAAGCATAAAGTGATACTACAAGTTGAAAACTAAAGGATCATAAAGGCTATGGTGACTTGGGATAGTCATAACATGGTGTGAGCATGCTCCAAGTCAACCCAAATAAAGCATCAAATGAGAATACCACTATACTATGCTTTAATATGCTAAAACAACGCATGATTCATCCAAGGCACATTAAGGAATCTCAATTGTTTATAACAAGTCATGCTACAACAAATAATACTAAGCATAAATCCAAAACAATATTAAGCATGGCATGACAAAGCATAGGCCACAGTCAAAAACAAACTCTCTTTACCACTTAAGCAAGAACTTTCCTACTCTTTTTCCAATCCAAACCAAACTATTTGAAAACCAATGTATGAAAGAGGGGGCCCAACCAATTTATTCAGCAAACTAAGAAAACCAAGCAAACAAAAAACAAAACGAAAACGAAAAATAAGACGCTCCAAGAACAACACAACTGTGTATGAAACAAAAAAAATGAAGCGTTTGGAAGAAACCTGAGATTTTTATTGATGAAGAGGGGGGTGCCTTGGGCATCCCCAAGCTTTGACGCTTGTACTTCTTGGATATTTCTTGGGGTGACACGTGTGGCATCCCCAAGCTTGAGCTTTAGTCCATGTTTCATCTCATTACTCATTTGTTCCATACACCTGAAATTTTTCCTTCATACAAAACTTCACACAATCTTTATTAGCAACATTAGTGCACTCAAGATAATAAGTCTTTAGGTTAAGTTCTAACACCAATAAACTTTCATTAAAACACTAGCTACTGTAGCACTTCCCTCAAAAAGCTCAATTCCCCAAAAGAACTCAAAAAGGAACTAACAAGAAGCAAATGCAGAAATCTGTCAAAACAGACCAGCAGGTAAATACGAATTTTTTCGAAGACCTTCTGTTGCTCAAATCAAAAAGTGTTGAAATAACGAAAGTTATATAACAACCTGGGGCAGAAGCACAAAAATTCACGCCTCAAAAGGACGTTCAGAGATTTTACACGAATTTTTACGGTGAAGCACAGAAATCTGTTTCAAGACAGCAACTTTCCCAATCATTACTTCTCTCTCATTAGAGGTTACTCTTGGCACAAAAAGGAAATAAAAATGATAATGAGCGGTTATTACTGATGTAATAACTTTTAAGACTCATCTAAAACTTTTGGGTTATCTCCCAATAAATACTTTTCTTTAACGCCTTTAAGTTAGGCATAAGAAGCAAGAAAAAGAATCAAGTGTTCTCAAATGAATAAGCATTAAAACCAAATTTTGTTTTCATAGGAGAGGCAAAATAAGTCTCATCTCTCTTCTTAGGGAAGTGTTCTATACCTTTATTGAGTGGGAGTTGATATTTAATGGTGCCTTCTTTCATATGAATAATGGCACCAACAGTTCTAAGAAAAGGTCTTCCCAAAGTAATAGGACAAGAAGCATTGCATTCAACATCCAAAACATAGAAATCAACGGGGACATAGGCATTTTTAACCATAATAAGCACATATTAATACTCCCTATGGGTTTCTTTTTAGCATTATCATCAAGTGGGACATTCAAATAACAATCTTCAAGTGGAGGCAAATCAAGCACATCATAAATCCTTCTAGGCATAATAGAAACACTACTATCAAGAATTCAAGATCACATAAAGCTTTGAAATCAAAATCATTCACTTTCATATTAATGATTGTTCCCAACCATCTTCTTGTTTTATGGGAATATAAGCTTTATGTTTCACCTTTTCTTCTTTAATCTTTATGAGAGCATCAGTAATGTGTTTTGTAAAGGCCATGTTCATAGCACTAGCATTAGGACTTTTAGCAAGCTTTTGTAGGAACTTAATAACTTCAGAGATATTGCAACCATCAAGATCAAAATCAAATTTATCATCTAAAGTAGTAGAACTATTACTAGCCTCAACACTAGTGGTAGTGATAGTAGAAACACTAATGTTTCTAGCAATTTCATCTTCTCTTTCCCACTTAGCATGTAATTCAGCTAATAGTCTAATATTTTCATCAATTCTTACTTGTATGGCATTAGTAGCTGCAAAGGGATTATCAATAGTTTCAGGTTTAGCAGCCATTTTATTCAAAGAAGATTGAGCTTCAGCCAAAGATGCTATATTTCTTTCAGCATTAGAGAGTTTTTCCTCAATAGTTTTATTAAAAACAGTTTGCTTACTAATAAAGTCTTTAAGCATAACTTCAAATTCAGAGGGAGCACTCCTATTATTGTTGTAGGAATTTTCGTAAGCATTACCATTGTTGGGAGGATATGGCTTATAATTGTTGTTACCAAAATTATTCCTATAGGCATTATTGCCAAAATTGTTATTTCTTATGAAGTTCACATCAACTTGCTCTTCTTGAGCAACCAAGGAGGCTAAAGGAACATTATTTGGATCAATATGGGCTTTCCCATTAACAAGCATAGACATAATAACATCAATCTTATCACTCAAGGAGGAGGTTCCTTCAACAGAATTTACCTTCTTACCTTGTGGAGCTCTCTCCGTATGCCATTCAGAATAGTTAACCATCATATTATCCAGAAGCTTTGTTGCAGCACCCAAAGTAATGGTCATAAAGGTACCTCCAGCAGCAGAATCCAATAGGTTCCTTGAAGAATAGTTCAATCCTGCATAAAAAGTTTGGATGATCATCCAAGCAGTCAGTCCATGAGTGGGACAATTCTTTACCAAAGATTTCATTCTTTCCCAAGCTTGAGCAACATGTTCATTATCAGATTGTTTAAACTTCATTATTTCACTTCTCATAGATATAATCTTAGTAGGAGGATAGTATTTTCCAATGAAAGCATCTTTGCATTTAGCCAAGAATCAATACTATTCCTAGTTAAGGAATTCAACCACTCTTTAGCTTTGCCTCTCAAAGAGAAAGGAAACAATTTCAGCTTAATAATATCACCATCTATATCCCTATGCTTTTGCATCTCACAAAGTTCAACAAACTTATTTAGATGGGTAGCAGCATCTTCATTACCAATACCAGAAAATTGTTCTCTCATAACAAGATTGAGTAAAGCAGGTTTTATCTCAAAGAAAGTAGCTTCAGGCACATGTGGAGCAATAGGTGTACTCATGAAATCATTGTTGTTGGTGCTAGTGAAGTCACACAACTTAGTGTTTTCAAGAGTAGTCATTTTTGTGTGTTTTTGAATAAGAAAGCAAACTTGTAAAACTATTTTTTGTGTTTTTGATAAAGAAACAAGCAAACAAAGCAAAAGTAAACTAAGCAAAACAAAGAGATTGGTTATGAGGGACTCCCCTTGTGAAGATGTCCTTGACTCCCCGGCAACGGCGCCAGAAAAAGTTGTTGATGGCCGAAATATATCGAGCTCGTTGGGGAACCCCAAGAGGAAGGTATGATGAGCACACCAGCAAGTTTTCCCTCAGTAAGAAACCAAGGTTATCAATAGAGCAAGGAAACACCCCAAAGGTTTAGCTAGCTGCTGAACGTTGGCAGGGCGCACTACCGGTGCCAGCAGCAACGTGGAGACCTGCACAACACAACCACATAACTTTGCCCCCAACTTGCGATGAGGTTGTCAATCTCACCGGTTTTGCTGAAAACAAAGGATTAAACGTATCGAATGGAAGGAAGTAATAGTTTTCAGCACGTAAACACAAACCAATAAACAGTTGATTGTAGATTGAAATTAAAAGAAAGGACCGGGGTCCATAGTTCACTAGAGGTGGCTCTCCTTAAGATAGATAACATGTTGGGTGAACAAATTACAGCGAGGCAATTGGCAAACATCGAGAAAGCATACAAGCATATACTAATCATCTTGACACCTTTGAGACTTGATTGGGCATTACAACATTATACATAGACCGCCATCCAACTGCATCTATGACTAATAATCCACCTTCAGGTTATCATCCGAACCCCCTCTAGTATTAAGTTGCAAGCAACAGATTATTGCATTACGAATTGCGTGTAAAATAAACAATATGATTGTTCTATGAACAAAGGATTATTGTTTTCTCCCTAGTAGCAACAACACATCTAGTACCTTAGAGATTTCTGTCACTTCCCCAGATTACCAGAGGCATGAACCCACTATCGAGCATAAATACTAACTATTGGAGTTGCTAGCATCTACTTGGCCAAGATAGCTACTAACAACGGAAAGCATGCAAGATCACAAATAACAAAGACATGATAGAATCAATAATCAATCTGAAATAGCATCTCAATATCCATCAGATCCCCGCAAACACAACATGTATGATTACAAATAGATGATCATGATCATGAACGGAGCTCACAAGATCTAAACATGAAAGCACAAAGGAGGAGAACCAACCATCTAGCTACTACATGGATCCGTAGTCCAAGGATGAACTACTCATGCATCACACCGGAGGCTTGCATGGTGATGAAGAAGGCCTCCAGGGTGAATTCCCCTCTCCGGCAGGGTGCCGGGAAGAGCTTCAGATCCCTCCCGATCTAGGGATGGAGATGACGGCGGCTACAGACTCTTTCGTGGATTTTTGATCGGGTACTTAGGGTTTTCGTCCTTAGGGCAATATATAGGCGGAAGGAGAGGCCGAGGGGGTGCTGGGGTCGGCCAGACCACCCCTTGGTGTGGGCCAGGCCTAGACGTGCAGCCAAGTGGTGTGGCCAGGCCCTAGCCCTTCTCCGTCTCGTATTATGGCTCCAGATGTCTTCCGATAAAATAGCGACTTTGGCTTTTGTCCCGTCCAATTCCGAGAATATTCATTTTCTGACTTTCCTGGAACCAAAAATAACAGAAAACAGGCAGCTGGCACTGTGGCTCTTGTTAATAGGTTAGTCCAAGAAATCATATGAAAAGTACTCCAAAGTGCGGACAAAACGCAAGAAAGTAGATAAAACCAAGCATGGAACATCAAAAATTATAGATACATTTGCAATGTATCAGGGCGGGCCATCACCCTCGTACCTGGCGAGCTTCCTTTCCTGCCGGTTAGCGAAGAAGGCATTCCAGGTTTCGTAGTTGTCGGGATCCCAATGGGGATCCATCCGCTACTCCGGCGTGAGCTCTAGGTAGAAGTGGTTCGTGATGGCTGCCTCGCGGGTGGAACCTTGAGGCACAGGAGGGACTGGAACTCCTCCAACGCTCAACATCCAGTCAGCGGGCAGCCGGTAGCTCGATGGGCATGGGTAGCTGGAGGCGCATAGTGCCTCGGTCTCTTCGAGTGTCAGAATTGTTGTGAGAGAGGAAGGTGTGGATGTGTGGATAGACATGGCACGATCAGCCTAGATATAGAGGGAAAGGGCGGGAAAACATAGCGGGAAGCGGTGGGAAATGGCGGGAAATATCTTTAGTCCTGGTTAGTGGCTCCAATTGGGACTAAAAGGCCCGGTTAGAGGGAAAGGGTAGGAAAACATAGCGGGAAGCGGTGGGAAATATCAGGAAATATCTTTAGTCCCGGTTAGTGGCTCCAAATGGGACTAAAAGGCCTGGTTAGAGGGAAAGGGTGGAAAAACATAGCGGGAAGCGGTGGGAAATGGCGGGAAATATCTTTAGTCCCGGTTAGTGGCTTCAACCGGGACTAAAACACCTCGACAAGAATGTCGACATTATGTCGTGAGTGTCGACACTATATTGTGTTGCTTAATCTATAAATAGGCATCCTTATGAAGTTATCAACTACAAACATGATGGTGTGCGAGAGCAGGGACACCACTACGGTTAGCTTGAGGGAGATGCTGGCGGAGCCTAGTCCTCTGGCATCTCCAACAAATTGGCCATAGATGTACACCCTAATATGTGAAATTAGTTAGATCCCGGCGTATTGATCTAGTTAGAGAAGTTATAAACTCCAATACGATGGTGTGCAAGAGCAGGGACAACACTACGACCAACTTCAGGGAGATGCCTAAGGATCCAGTCCTCAAGCATCTCTCTGAAGCTGGCCATAGAGGCACTCCCTAATATGTGAAATTAGTTAGCTCCCTAGCATATTGATCTAGCTAAAGAAGTTATAAACTCCAAGATGGTGTGTGAGAGCAGGGATAACACTATGTCCATCTTCAGGGAGATGCCTACGGATCCAGTCCTCGGGCATCTCCCTTAAGCTGGCCATAGAGGCACTCCCTGTCCAGCAAAAAACCCGGGATGAGACTCGTTAAAACTTGCATTGGATATCTGAAGAAACATCACATTATGAGTCTAAAAATGATTTTTTTTCAAAAAATCACGAGCATTAGATCATGTACCTGTAATTCAAACCAGACCCACTTCCTACCGATTCGGCATACATTTGTCTTTTTCTCTAGGGGTGGACGGAAAAGTTTTAAAATCCCGGTTGGGACATTGTTCATGTAAGGTGGTCTAGTATTTTTTAAAAATGGGGTGGTACCATTTTTTATTTAATGTTTGGTGTTGCTTCACAAAATGCCCTGATTTTGGCACTCGGAAAATAGAAAATGGCCTTTCCATGCGACGAAAAATAAAACTTCCTCCTACAACATTGTTCACCATCGCAAGATGCACATTCATGCACAATAGATGCATGGTATCACAAACTATGCCTCGATTATGCACATAACATTGGTCATTTGGACCGAAAGCCATAAAACCTCGAACATGATAGGTCTTTTTGTGAAGGTTTTTTTGAGACATAATCAATATACCAAGTTTGGTATTTTTCCTTGCAACTATGTCACATAATATGAACTAGAGGTACACAATATGAGGCCATGAACATATCTTGGCGTATTTCCCTTGCTTATGATCGCTTCGGCCATAACCATGGAGCATCTTCTTTGCTCAGTTTTCACTGTGAAGGGCGGAATTTCATCAAATTTATTATACTCTTCTGACATGACTGTCTTGTCCTCAACTTCCATGATGTTATTTTCCCTAAAAGAACTATGTGATGCTTTGGCTCATCGTGTGATTTATTCGTTTGCTTATTTTTCTTTTTTTCGGTATGGAGGACATGTCCTTCACATAGAAAACCTGAGCCACATCATTGTCTAGGACGAATGGTTTATCTCTGTAACTAAGATTGTTGAGATCCACTTTTGTCATTCCGTACAACTGGTCTACCTTTACCCCTTCTCCATTCAGGTTGATCCATTTGCACCGAAACAAAAGGACCTTAAAAGAAACTCCATAGTCAAGTTCCCATATCTCCTCTATGTAACCATAGTATGTGTCCCTTTTCCCATTCTCGTCGGTTGCATCAAAGCGGACACCACTGTTCTGGTTGGTGCTCTTTTTATCTTGGGCGATCGTGTAAAATGTATTCTCATTTATCTCGTACCCTTGGTAATTCAATATAGTAGAAGATGGTGACCTAGCCAACAAGTAGAGCTGATCTCCAACATGGGTGTCATTCATTAGATGTGTTCGCAACCAACAGTTGAAAGTCTTCATGTGTTCATCTCTAATCCAGGAGTCAGGCTTTCCCGGGTTGTTGGAGCGTACAATATTCTTGTGTTACCCGATATACGGAGCTGCCAAGGTGGAATTCTGTAGAACCGTGTAGTGTACTTGAGTGAAAGATTTCCCGTCCCTACATATCATTGCTTTCTTTCCCAGTGTGCCTTTTCCACTCAGTCTCCCCTCATGCCATGATTGAGGAACACCAATCAGCTTAAGGTCAAGAATAAAGTCAACACATAACTCAATGACCTCCTCTTTTCCATAGCCCTTAGAGATGCTTCCTTCTGGCCTAGCACGGTTATGAAGATATTTCTTTAACACTCCCATGAACCTCTCAAAGGGGAACATATTGTGTAGAAATACAGACTGAGAATGGAAATCTCTTCGACTGGGTGAATCAGGAGATGCGTCATAATATTGAAGAAGGATGGTAGGAACACCAACTCAAAACTAACAAGACATTGGACCACATCCTTATGTAACCTTGTTAGAATATCTTGATTGATCACCTTCTGAGATATTGCATTGAGGAATGCACATAGCTTCACAATGGGTACTCGAACATTTTCCGGTAGAAGCCCCCTCAATGCAATCGGAAGCAACTACGTCATAATCACGTGATAGTCATGAGACTTCAGGTTTTGAAATTTTTCCTCTGCCATATTTATTATCCCCTTTATATTAGACGAGAATCCAGACGACACCTTAATACTGTAAAGGACTTCAAAAAATATTTCCTTCTCTGCTTTCATAAGAGCGTAGCTGGCAGGACTTAAGTGATGCCCTTTATCCGTCTTGTTCTGTGGATGCATCTTTTGTGGGTCTTTCATACGTTGTTGGTCCTCCCATGCTTTTGGTGTATCTTTTGTCTTCCCATACATGCCCAGGAAGCCTAGAATGTTCACGCAAAGGTTCTTCATCACGTGCATCACATCGATTTAAGAGCAGACGCGTAGGACTTTCCAATAGGGTAGCTACCAAAATATAGATTTCTTCTTCCACATGGGCGCGTGTCCGGTAGCGACGTCGTTCGGAACAGGCTGACCGCAGGACCCTTTCCAAAGATTACTTTTATGTCCTTGACCATACCAAATACATCATCACCAGTAGGAAGGTCAGGATTGTTCCGATGATCTGCTTCACCTTTAAAATGCTTGCCTTTATTTCTTACTTGATGATTGGTCAGAAGAAATCGACGATTCCCCAACTACATAACCTTCTTACATTTATGCAAATATGTAGCTTCATTATCATCTAAACAATGTGTGCATGCCTTGTATCCCTTGTTTGTCTGTCCTGAAAGGTTACTAAGAGTAGGCCAATCATTGATGGTTACAAAAAGCAGCGCTCGTAGGTCAAATGGCTTCTATTTGTGCTCATCCCACACACGTACACATGGTTTTCCCTACAACTGTAAGATTTCTTCAACTAATGGCCTTAGGTACACATCAATGTCGTTTCCAGGTTGCTTCGGGCCTTGGATGAGCACTAGCATCATATTGAACTTACGCTTCATGCACAACCAAGGAGGAAGGTTGTAGATACATAGAGTCACAGGCCAGGTGCTGTGACTACAACTCTGATTCCCAAAAGGATTCATGCCATCTGTACTTAGACCAAACCATAAGTTCCTCGCATCACCTGCAAAGTCCGGGAACTATCTCTCGGTTTTCCTCCACTACGACCCATCAGTGGGGTGTCTCAACTTCCCGTATTTCTTGCGGTCTTTATTGTGCCATCACAACTGTTGGAAATATGCCCTAGAGACAAATAGTAGTAAGGACTATTATCATATTTCATATAGTTTATGATTAAGTTTTATATCATGCTATAACTGTATTGAGTGGAAACATCAATACATGTGTGATATATAAACAACCAGGGGTTCCCAGTAAAACTCTAGTCACTGGTTCATTGGTCAACATGTGATCATGTTTCCTGATCATGTGGCATTTATGCCAGTTGGAAATGAGGTCATCTCATTCCGAGGACGAGATGATGAACCAATACCCAACCTAAACATCGTGACCCGATCATGTCACGAAGTTCAAGTTATGATGATTAGAAATGGATCCTCGTAGACTATTCCTTAGACCGTGAGGCTATATCAATCATTGTCTCCTGAGAGTGCTTAGATAGCATCAAATGCCATCTGGTAATACGGTGGTTATAAAGGTGTGTTCAGGTACTCGGAGGAAACCGTAGAGGCAATATATGTCAAGAGAGGGATTTGTCCGTCCATGTGACAGGAAGATACTCAAGGGCCCACTCGAAGAAGTTATATCCAATAGCTGCGCAGCGTGTGATTTGATCACGGGGATATCACTTGTCGGAACGAGTCAAGTAGCATTGTTCAGTAACGAGATTGAACACGACATGGTGATGCCATTGATCAGATCTCGGGAAATGCAAGTATCGAGTGACAAAGGGAATAAGACACGACTGTCCCGGTTCAAACGATGAAAGGTCTTCGTGGAACGCATAGGGGTCACATGGCCATCCAGATCCCTCTGTCGATCATTGGTGCGGGAGTGTCCCGACCATGTCTGTAGTGTTCCCGAACTGTGGGGTATCACTCTTAAGGGATTGATGATGCTTAGAGAGTGTTTATAGGATCGGTAGAATCACCGAAGAATGGTAGAGAGAAAACCGGAAGGGTTTCGGTAAGTCCAGAGGATGTCCGGAGTGGAGGTGGAAGGTGTTCCATAGCCACGGAGATTGAATAATATGTGAATGAATGTTAAATATTGATTTAATCATTTATTCATAATTATTTAATAAAGAGAAAAATCAATTAAATGGTCAAAGGCTTAATGGGCCAATTCCTAGAGGGGAGAGGGCCCATTAGGGGAAAGGAGAGAGGGAAAGGGGCCAAGGGGGTGGCCGGCTGGGCCTAGCCCCCCTGTGCGGGGCCCACTAGGGTAGCCAGAAGCCACCCCTTCCCCTCCTCTCCTTTAGTCCCACCTCAGGACTTTGAGGGAGGTAGTACCTCCCCTCCCCCTATATATAGTAGGGGTATTTGGCCAAATAAAACACACAAATAATCAATAAAGGTCTTCTCACTTTTGGGAGTACCTCTATTTGATATTTTCGCTATCCCCCTCTCTCTCTCTCGTGACCGTGGTCCCAAGTCTGGACTGCACGAGCGAGAGACATCTTCACCGTGGAGCACCGTCGCGCTGCGGGATTCGGATCCGGGAGCTCTACTTCCGCAACTGCTGCTGGATCGGGGAAGCAGGAGTCATCTTCAGGCACCGTGCGTGTGTAACTCCCCGCGAGGTGTCGCACTTGAGGCACTCAAGTCGTTGGAGCCAAGGAGCGCAAGGACTTCATCACGACCTTGAGGTCGGCTTCGGCTCGTCTACATCAACCACGCTCTATTGAGCGTTGACAACGCTTTTTGGTCTTTAAGGGTAAGTTCGTGAAAAGCCCCTCCCGTTACTGTATTACTAATAGATAGGTCCTGGCAGCTTTAGGGGTTCAGGGGCGTAGGGTTAAATTTTATTGTTTTCATACGCGGAACCCCTACAGTGGTATCAGAGCTAGATCTATGCGTAGTAATGCTAGTACGAGTAGAACACACGAGATGTAGCGTGTGGGTGTTGATCTTTTAGTTGTTACCCTCCCACGTGTACTTATGTATACCGCAGTAATGCTTGATGAAGCGACCCCCAACCTGTTGGGTCCGCAGCATAGAAAACAAAAAAATTCCTACGATGAGAACTATACGCCAAGATCTATCTACTAGATACAGAGCAACGGGTGGACATACATCCATGGAGAACTTACCCTCGAAGACAACGAGTTTTGTTAACGAGTAGGAACTCGTGGTTGATGTAGTCGTACGCTTGCCGATCTCAAGATCGTGTGGAAGTCCGAGCGCCGCAAATCAGCAGCGCATCCGTCCTCGCACACACATTCAAGCCACCGGAAAATCTCCACCTCCTCGCTCCAGCGAATCAGCGGAAGCAGCAACTCCTTCCAGACGCAAGGCCACCGGGAACATGTATCTCGCTAATCCGAGACCATGGGGGAATATCTAGAGGGGGAGAGAGATCCTTCACGAGGAGGTGTGGTTTGTGAGAGGGGAGAGGGGGCTTTATATAGGACGGAGGGAGACCCCTCCCCTCCCATAGCCGGCGCATGAGGGGGGACTCCTCCCCTCCTTCATTCATGTGGTGAACCTCCACTCACATAAACATGGCCTCCACCCAAAATCCCACTCACATGTATTTAATTTCCACCAAATTAAATGCAACTCTCAATTAATAAAACTCTTTTATTTATTTTATTCAGAATTTTGTTAATTACTTTAATTAACAAACATTCACATAAAACCCTTGCAACATTTCAATATCACATGCAGAACCACTTTCTGCAATTTCACCCGAAACAATTCCGGTTTCTATCAAAACAATTCCTGTTTCTATTGAAACATTTCCTACGCTTTGCAAACCTTTTGTCTGGAACATATGTGCTCCTAAATGGTGTCCGGCAACCCTTAAGTGTGTCACCCTACGGTTCGCGAATAATGTAGACATGATTGAGACTCCTCTAAGATCAATAATCAGAAGCGGGACCTGGAGATCCATACTGACTCCTGCATATTCAACGATGACTTCTGTGATCGTGAGAACCTTTAACGTTAGCAATTTAATCCCTTTGTCTCATGATATAATACATGTCCGAGATTCGATCATCGGTATCCAAATACCTAGTTTGATCTCGTTACCGACATGCACTCTTTTCTCGTTCCCGTGAGATAACATTCTAGTGATCACATCACTTGCTTGCAAGCTATCTTAATGTGATATCACCGAGAGGGCCCAGAGTATATCTATCCATCATCGGGATTGATAAATTCCACTCTTGATCCATGAGCCTCAACATAACACCTTCATAGCACTGAACCCACCTTTATGGTCACCCTATTACGGTGTGACGTTTGATGTTATCAAGATACTCTTCCGGTGTTAGCAATTAACATGATCTCATGGTCTAAGGACTAAGACTACTTTGTATGATGTTATAGCAATATAAACATAATGACTTGATCGTAATGCTATACTTCGGATGAATGTTCATCACATCATTTCACAAATGCTGTGACCTTGTTATTAACAACATCCAATGTCCATGATCAGGAAACCTTGATCATCTTGTTAATCAACAAGCTAGTCTATTCGCATAACTAGGAACCCTTTTGTTTATTAAACACACATGTATTGATGTTTCCTATCAATACAATTATAGCATGCAAAATAAGCATCTATCATATACAAGGAATACATAATAACAACTTTATTATTGCCTCTCAGGGCATATTTCCTTCAGTCTCCCACTTGCACTAGAGACAATAATCTAGTTTATATAGTGATAAATCTAACACCCATGGAGTTCTGGTGTTGATCATGTTTTGCCCTAGGGAGTACTTTAGTCAACGGATCTGCTACATTCAGGTCCGTGTGCACTTTACAAATCTTTATATCTCCATCCTTGACATGCTCGCGGATGGAGTGAAACCGGCGCTTAATATGCTTGGAATTCTTGTGAGACCTTGGTTCCTTGGCGTTGGCTATGGCTCCATTATTGTCACAATAGATCACCATTGGGTCCAACGCACTAGGAACCACACCTAGTTCCGTTATGAACTCCTTCATCCAAACCGCTTCCTGCGCCGCTTCTGAAGCAGCAACATATTCCGCCTCCGTTGTTGATCCAGCCACCACAGGTTGTTTGGAGATCCTCCAACTAACTGCTGCTCCGTTCAAGAGAAATACGTATCCGGATTGAGACTTAGAGTCATTCAGATCAGTGTCAAAGCTAGCATCGACATAACACTTAGCGACTAGCTCTTCTTCACCTCCGTATACAAGAAACATATCCTTAGTTCTTATCAAGTACTTAAGGATATTTTTGACCGCTATCTAGTGTTCCGAACCTGGATCAGATTGGTGCCTACTAGTCAAACTAATAGCATGTGCCACATCCGGTCTTGTACATAGCATGGCATACATTATAGAGCCTATGGCCGAGGCATAGGGGATCTTATCCATCATCTCTCTTTCTTCCGCCGTAGCCAGACTTTGAGTCTTACTCAATGTCTTGCCTTGCAACATAGGTAAGAACCCCTTCTTACTTTCGTCCATATTAAACTTCTTTAATATCTTATCAAGGTATGTACTCTGCGATAGCCCAATTAGGCGCCTTGATCTATCTCTATAGATTTTAATGCCTAATATATATGACGTTTCACCAAGGTCTTTCATCAAAAATTTGCTGTTTACATAACTTTTAACACTGTTTAAAAGATCTATATCATTTCAGGAGCTGTACGTGTCCTGCTTGACCTGCGAGGTTTGGTAGTGTCCTCTTTCGGAGTTTCATGATCAATATCATTAGCTCTCTCTTCATTAGGTGAAGTCAACTCCGAAACAACTTCCGGTGCTGCGCTACTGGCCATTTCATGAAGAGAAGGTTCAATAACCTCTTCGAGTTCTACCTTCCGACTACTCACACCTTTCGCGAGAAACTCCTTCTCAAGAAAGGATCCATTCTTGGCAACAAAGACCTTTCCCTTGGATCTATAATAGAAGGTATACCCAATCGTTTCCTTAGGGTATCCTATGAAGACGCATTTTTCCGCTTTGGGTTCGAGTTTATCCGGTTGAAATTTCTTCACATAAACATAACATCCCCAAACTTTAAGAAATGACAGCTTAGGTTTGTTTCCAAACCATAATTCATACGGTGTCTTTTCAACGGATTTAGATGGTGCCCTATTTAAAGTGAATGCAGCGGTTTCTAGTGCATAACCCCAAAATGACAGTGGCAAGTCAGTCAGAGACATCATAGATCGAACCATATCCAATAAAGTACGATTACGACGTTCTGACACACCATTACGTTGTGGTGTTCCGGCAGGCGTGAGTTGTAAAACTATTCCACAGTCTTTCATATGTGTGCTAAACTCGTAACTAAGATACTCTCCTCCACGGTCGGACCGCAGAAATTTGATCTTTCTGTTATGATGATTTTCCACTTCATTCTGAAATTCTTTGAACCTTTCAAATGTTTCTGACTTATGTTTCATCAAATAGATATACCCGTATCTACTCAAATCATCCGTGAAAGTAACAAAATAACGATATCCACCTCGCGCCGACACACTCATTGGTCCACACACATCAGTATGTATGCTTTCCAATAAATCTGTCGCCCGTTCCATTGAACCGGAAAATGGCGTTCTAGTCATCTTGCCCATAAGCCATGGCTCACATGTATCAAATGATTCAAAATCAAGTGATTCCAAAAGTCCATCAGAATGGAATTTCTTCAGGCGTTTAACGCCAATATGACCTAGACGGCAGTGCCACATATATGCAGATATATCATTATCAAGTTTAATCCTTTTAGCATCAACATTATGAATATGCGTAATACTACTATCAAGATCTAACAGAAATAAACCATTCAACACAGGTGCATGACCATAAAAGATATTATTCATATAAATCAAACAACCATTGTTTTCAGACTTAAACGAATAACCACTTTGCATCAAACACGATCCGGATACAATGTTCAAGCTCAGTGCAGGCACTAAATAACAATTATTTAGGTTTATAACTAATCCCGACGGCATATGGAGAGGCAGCGTTCCGACGGCGATCACATCAACTCTTGATCCATTGCCGACCCGCATCGTGACCTCATCCCTTGCTAGTTGTCGCTTGTTCTGCAACCCCTGAACCGAGTTACATATATTAGCAACCGATCCCGTATCAAATACCCAGGTGCTACTGTGAGTACTAGTCAAGTACACATCAATAATATGTATATCACATATACCTTTGTTTGCCTTGCCGGCCTTCTTGTCCGCCAAATACTTGGGGCAGTTGCGCTTCCAATGGCCAGTCCCCTTGCAATAGTAGCACTCGGTGTCAGACTTAGGGCCAGCTCAGGGTTTCTTTTCAGGCGTGGCAACAAACTTGCCACCCTTCTTTCCCTTGTGCTTGCCTTTCTTGTCCTTCTTGAAACCGGTGGTCTTATTGATCATCAACACTTGATGTTCTTTCCTAATCTCCACTTCTGCAGTCTTAAGCATTGACAGAAGCTCGGGAAGAGACTTCTTCATGGCCTGCATATTATAGTTCATCATGAAGCTCTTGTAGCTAGGTGGCAGAGATTGGAGAACATGGTGTATGCCTAAGTCAATGGGAATCGTTATTCCCAAGGACAGAAGCTTATCGGCGTACCCAGACATTTTGAGTACGTGCTCACTAACGGAGCTGTTTTCCTCCATCATGCAGCTAAAGAACTTTTCAGAAGCATTATAACTCTCTACGGCAGCATGGGTATCGAAAATCATTTTCAATTCTCCCATGGTATCAAAGGCATTGCCATTTTTGAAACGTTTTCGAAGTTCTGGCTCTAGCCCATACAGTATGCCGCAATGAACTAAGTTGTGGTCCTCCTGACGAGTTATATAGACGTTCTTTTCCTCGTTAGGGGCATCAGGAGCTGGTGGGGGGCCTAGCGGCGCCTCTAGCACATATTTCTTTTGTGCAGCAGTGAGGAGAATCCTCAAATTCATAGCCCAGTTGGTGAAGTTGCTACCATTCGCAGTAAGCTTCTCTTTCTCCATGAACACATTGAAATTAAAAGCAGGTGGTGCCATCTACAACAGAATTTGTAAAATATATTTAGACTAAGTTTATGATAGATTGAGTTCAACTAATCCAAATTACTAATGAACTCCCACTCAAAAACGACATCCCTCGTGTCCTTTTGGTGATTACATGAACCAAATCCACTACACCAAGTCCGATCATCACGTGAGTCGGTGTAACTTCAAAGGCGAGCATCTATATGGGCATCATATCAACTGTATGACTCATGCTTAACCTTTCGGTCCGTGTTCCGAGGCCATGTCTGTACATGCTAGGCTCGTCAAGTAAGAACCTTAGCATTCCCGTGTGTAAAACTGTCTTACACCCGTTGTATGAAAGCGTAGAGTCGAGAACACCCGATCATCACGTGATGCCTCAAAACATGATCCACAAAACGGTGCATACTTAAGGAAGAACACATTTTATCTTGATATCTAAATGAGGGATCATCTTATAATGCTACCAAAAGCGCCAAACTAGCAATATAAGATGCTAACATCTAATGTGTGAAGTGAGGTGATATGGTCCATGCATTTGATCTCTATCATTTGCATCGTGGTATGATCTCTATCATTCCTTTGTGTGTAAGGCCAAGGTATATGGAACTTACACGTTAAGTGAGTTGTAACAGTATCTATCATACATCTACTTACAATAATACCATATCAAGACACTAGCCTAGCAACGATCTAAACTAGACGCCTCTAATTTATCAATTGCAAGTTTTACGTGGCTTAGGGCTTTCGGAGATAGAACCGGTCTTACCTACGAACATGAACCACAACGAGGATAACCAAGTTATTAGCAACTCGTTGTAAATCAGATATTGACTATAGTAGGAGAGACAGACACCCGCTAGCCACTTATGCAAAACTAGTTGCATGTCAGTCGTGGAACCGGTCTCATGTACGATGACATGTTAGGTTGGTCCGGGCCGCTTCATCCCACTATGCCACCAATATCCAAAGTACATAGAAGATGCAAAAACATGATCATCATCGCCCACATATAAACTTATGTGTACTACCCGTGCAAAGCACCTACGCATAGATCAGGCTCTGATACCACAGTTGGGTCCGCATCATAGAAAACAAAAAATTTCCTACGATGAGAACTATACGCCAAGATCTATCTACTAGATACAGAGCAACGGGTGGACATACATCCATGGAGAACTTACCCTCGAAGACAACGAGTTTTGTTAACGAGTAGGAACTCGTGGTTGATGTAGTCGTACGCTTGCCGATCTCAAGATCGTGTGGAAGTCCGAGCGCCGCAAATCAGCAGCGCATTCGTCCTCGCACACACATTCAAGCCACCGGACAACCTCCACCTCCTCGCTCCAGCGAATCAGCGGAAGCAGCAACTACTTCCAGACGCAAGGCCACCGGGAACATGTATCTCGCTAATCCGAGACCATGGGGGAATATCTAGAGGGGGAGAGAGATCCTTCATGAGGAGGTGTGGTTTGTGAGAGGGGAGAGGGGGGCTTTATATAGGAGGGAGGGAGACCCCTCCCCTCCCATAGCCGGCGCATGAGGGGGGGACTCCTCCCCTCCTTCATTCATGTGGTGAACCTCCACTCACATAAACATGGCCTCCACCCAAAATCCCACTCACATGTATTTAATTTCCACCAAATTAAATGCAACTCTCAATTAATAAAACTCTTTTATTTATTTTATTCAGAATTTTGTTAATTACTTTGATTAACAAACATTCACATAAAACCCCTTGCAACATTTCAATATCACATGCAGAACCACTTTCTGCAATTTCACCCGAAACAATTCCGGTTTCTATCAAAACAATTCCTGTTTATGTCGAAACATTTCCTGCGCTTTGTAAACCTTTTGTCTAGAGCATATGTGCTCCTAAATGGTGTCCGGCAACCCTTAAGTGTGTCACCCTACGGTTCGCGAATAATGCAGACATGATTGAGACTCCTCTCAGATCAATAATCAGAAGCGGGACCTGGAGATCCATACTGACTCCTGCATATTCAACGATGACTTCTGTGATCGTGAGAACCTTTAACGTCAGCAATTTAATCCCTTTGTCTCATGGTATAATACATGTCCGAGATTCGATCATCGGTATCCAAATACCTAGTTTGATCTCGTTATCGACATGCACTCTTTTCTCGTTCCCATGATATAACATTCTAGTGATCACATCACTTGCTTGCAAGCTATCTTAATGTGATATCACTGAGAGGGCCCAGAGTATATCTATCCGTCATCGGGATTGAAAAATTTCACTCTTGATCCATGAGCCTCAACATAACAACTTCATAGCACTGAACCCACCTTTATGGTCACCGTGTTACGGTGTGACGTTTGATGTTATCAAGATACTCTTCCGGTGTTAGCAATTAACATGATCTCATGGTCTAAGGACTAAGACTACTTTGTATGATGTTATAGCAATATAAACATAATGACTTGATCGTAATGCTATACTTCGGATGAATGTTCATCACATCATTTCACAAATGATGTGACCTTGTTATTAACAACATCCAATGTCCATGATTAGGAAACCTTGATCATCTTGTTAATCAACAAGCTAGTCTATAAGAGAGGCATAACTAGGAACCCTTTTGTTTATTAAACACACATGTATTGATGTTTCCTATCAATACAATTATATCATGCAAAATAAACATCTATCATATACAAGGAATACATAATAACAACTTTATTATTGCCTCTCAGGGCATATTTCCTTCACAACCTACTTTACGTGTTCATTCGTGAGACTGGTCCACGCTTGACATACGGCTTGTACCGTATAAAGTGGCTTAGGGGGGTGTCTGTCTCTCTCTCATTAGTTGGTATGCCATTTGCAACGGAGGGCCCTGAAAGGGGAGTAGTAGAGACAACTACTTGATCAGCATTGTGCTAAAAGTTCGTAGGTAAGAACGGTTCTTGTGCGAAAGCCCATTCAGCCACGTAAAACATGCAAAGATAAAGTAGAGGCGTCTAACTTTGTTTTGCAGGGGGGCGTTGCTTTGTGATATGGTTGTGGCAAAGGTAAAGTGATTACCTTTTGTTACATAGTAGTAGATAGTCACAGAAGTGACGGACTACCACGCCGGAATGACACCAGTACCCTGGTGTCTACGGCACCGGAACCCTGGCGCCGGAACCCGGTGATGGCGGATGGAGATCACAACGAGAAGGACCATATCACATAGCATTTACATTCAATGTTATTGTTTGTATATCTTATTATGTGCTAGTATTAGATACTTGACGGTAGCCTAATAAGATGATCCCTGTTAAAATTATGAACGATTGTGTTCCCCCTTAGTGTGTGATACATTGCAAATGTATCTATAATTTTTGATGTTCAATGCTTGGTTTTATCCACTTTCTTGTGTTTTTCCCACACTTTGGAGTACTTTTCATATGATTTCTTAGACTAACCTATTAACAAGAGCCACAGTGCCAGCTGCCTGTTTTCTGCTGTTTTTGGTTCCAGGAAAGTCAGAAAATGAATATTCTCAGAATTGGACGGGACAAAAGCCAAAGTGCCTATTTTTCTAGAAGTCATCAGATGCCAGAATACAAGATGGAGAAGGGATGGGGGCGGCCACACCACCTGGCCGCGCGGCTAGGCCTGGCCCACACCAGGGGGTGGTCTGGCCGACCCCAGCACCCCCTCGGCCTCTCCTTCTGCCTATAAGATGCCCTCGGGACGAAAACCCTAAGTACCCGATCAAAAATCCACGAAAGAGTCTATAGCCGCCGTCATCTCCATCCCTAGATCGGGAGGGCTCTGAAGCTCTTCCTAGCACCCTGCAGGAGAGGGGAATTCACCCTGGAGGCCTTCTTCATCATCATGCAAGCCTCCAGTGTGATGCGTGAGTAGTTCATCTTTGGACTACGGATCCATGTAGTAGCTAGATGGCTGGTTCTCCTCCTTTGTGCTTTCATGTTTAGATCTTGTGAGCTCCGTTCATGATAAAGATCATCTATTTTTAATTCTGCATGTTGTGTTTGCAGGGATCCGATGGATATTTAGATGCTATTTCAGATTGATTATTGATTCTATCATGTCTTTGTTATTTGTGATCTTTCATGCTTTCTGTTGTTAGTAGCTATCTTGGCCAAGTAGATGCTAGCAACTCCAAGAGTTACTATTTATGCTCGATAGTGGGTTCATGCCTCTGGTAATCTAGGGAAGTGACAGAAATCTCTAAGGTACTAGATGTGTTGTTGCTACTAGGGAGAAAACAACAATCCTTTGTTCATAGAACAATCATATTATTTACATTATACGCAATTCGTAAAGCAATAATCTGTTTCTTGCAACTTAATACTAGAGGGGGTTCGGATGATAACCTGAAGATGGATTATTAGTCATAGATGCAGTTGGATGGCGGTCTATGTATAATGTTGTAATGCCCAATCAAGTCTCAAAGGAGTCAAGATGTTAGTATATGCTTGTATGCTTTCTCGATGTTTGTCAATTGCCCCGCTGTAATTTGTTCACCTAGCATGTTGTCTATCTTAAGGAGAGCCACCTCTAGTGAACTATGGATCCCAGTCCTTTCTTTTACATACAATCTATAAACTGTATACTGCTTTGTGTTTACTTTCTGCAAACTATTACTTCCTTCCATTCGATACGTTTAATCCTTTGTTTTCAGCAAAACACGGTGACATTGACAACCTCATCGCAAGTTGGGGACAAAGTTCTGTGGTTGTGTTGTGCAGGTCTCCACGTTGCTACTAGCACCGGTAGTGCGCCCTGCCAAGGCTCAGCTAGCAACACCTTTGGGGTGTTTCCTTGCTCCTACTAGTTCGATTAAACCTTGGTTTCATAACTGAGGGAAACTTGCTGATGTGCTCATCGTACCTTCCTCTTGGGGTTCCCAACGAGCTCTACATCAACACTGAGCCATCAAGCATTTTTCTGGCGTCGTTGCCGGGGAGTCAAGGACATCTTCATAAGGGGAGTCCCTCATAACCAATCTCTTTACTTTGTTATTTTTGTTTTGCTTAGTTTCTTTTTGTTTTGCTTGCTTGTTTCTTTATCAAAAACACAAAAAAAATTAGTTTTACTAGTTTGCTTTATTTATCAAAAAAAGTCTCCTTTAGTTGTTGCCTCTTCCTTATCTCACCATGTTGATCCCTAAATTCACCCTGAAAGATCTTTCAATTGGTAGTGGTTCTATAATTGGGAAAGATAATATTGAAGAATTCTTTAATCATGTTAGTAAGCATGAAGATACTTAGGATAGATCCCTTGCAGAACTTGCTCCAAACTATGAGATTGCTGCAGCTTCTTTAATTCACATGTTAGAAGCTAGGTTTGTTAACCTCAACCCCTTAATGCAAGTAATGTTTCTTAAGCTTAAAGAAATTGAGGACCCTGAAAAGAGGGATTTTATTCTAGAAACTTTGTTTAAGGAGTTCTATGATGTTGCCAAGGAAGCTAGGAAAGTCTTTGAACATTTCAATATGCTAGGATCATGTGTAGATATTGTTGGTACATGAGAAAAGATGAACAAAACCGAACCTAATGGGGAGGAACCCAAGATACCAATACCCTTTAAACTGGTAGCAATACAAGAAGCCATAGAAAAGAATCGTGATTGGATTGTTCCTAAAAACCCTTTTGATGAAAATAGTGAACCTAAGAGCATTGAGAGAGGATCCTCTAGAACTTATTTGGATGATATACCTTGCCTTGTTGAAGATATTTCTGGTATTAATCTTAATGCTTCTTCATTTGAGAACACTTGATTCTTTTTCTTGCTTCTTATGCCTAACTTAAATGCGTTAAAGAAAAGTACTTATTGGGAGATAACCCAAAAGTTTTGGATGAGTCTTGGAAGTTATTACTTCAATAATAAGCGCTCCTTATCCTTTTTATTTGCTTTTTGCGCCAAGAGTAACCTCTAATGAGGAGAAGTAATGATTGGGAAAGTTGCTGTCCCGAAACAGATTTTTGTGCTTCATCGTAAAAATCGTGTAAAATCTCTGAACGTCTTTTTGAGGCGTGAATTTTTGTGATTCTTCCCCAGGTTGTTATCTAACTTTCGTTAGTTCAACACTTTTTGATTAGAGCAACAGAAGGTCTTCAAAAAAATTCTATCTAACTTTCGTTAGTTCAACACTTTTTGATTTGAGCAACAGAAGGTCTTCAAAAAAAATCGTCTTTACCTGCTAGTCTGTTTTGACAGATTTCTGCCCTTTCTGCATTTGCTTCTTGTTGGTTCCTTTTTGAGTTCTTTTGGGGAATTGAGCTTTTTGTGGGAAGTGCTACAGTAGCTAGTGTTCTAATGGAAGTTTATTTGGTGTTATAACTGAACCTTAAGACCTATTATCTTGAGTGCACTAATGTTGCTAATAAAGATTGTGTGAAGTTTTGTATGAAGGAAAATTTCAGGTGTATGGAAGGAATGAGTAATGAGATGAAGGATGGACTAAAGCTCAAGCTTGGGGATGCCACGCGTGTCACCCCAAGAAATATCCAAGAAGTACAAGCGTCACAGCTTGGGGATGCTCAAGGCATCCCCTTCTTCATCAATAAAAATCCCAGGTTTCGTCCAAACGCTTCATTTTTATTGTTTCATGCACAGTTGTGTTGTTCTTGGAGCGTCCTCTTTTTTCGTTTTCTTTTTGGTTTTTTGTTTGCTTGGTTTTCTTAGTTTTCTGAATAAATTGGTTGGACCCCCTCTTTCATACATTGGTTTGCAAATAGTTTGGTTTGGTTTTGAAAAGAGTAGGAAAGCTCATGCTTATGTGGTAAAAAGAGCTTGTTTTTGACTGTGGCCTATGCTCTGTCATGCCATGCTTGATATTGTTTTAGCTTTATGCTTAGTATTCTTTGCTGTAGCATGACTTGTTATAAACAATTTAGATTGCTTAATGTGCCTTGGATGAATCATGCGTTGTTTTAGCATATTAAAGCATAGTATAGTGGTATTCTCCTTTAATGGTTTATTTGGGTTGACTTGGCTCATGCTCACACCATGTTATGACTATCTCGAGTCACCATAGCCTTTATGATCCTTTAGTTTTCAACTTGTAGTATCACTTTATGCTTTGATCAATGATGTTTTGTCGCTCTGCATGATTATGGACATTATTGCTCTCTTAGTTTGTTGCTCCCAGCCTTTTGCTAGCCTCCACAACCAAGTATGAGTTCCACTCATGCATCCAACTCCTTAAACCAAGTTATTCCAAAGAGTCCACCATACCTACCTACTAGCTTATGCTATTCCAAGTATATTCATGTTTTTGTTTACCTTCCAAATTAAACTTGTTATGAGAAAACTAGTGATTAAAGCTCTCACGAACTTGATGGCACACTTTACTTTTTTGCATCTAATAAACTTGAACCATTGGGTCCTTCTTTGTTGCGTATATGCTTGCGCTTTATAAGTTGAAATTAGAATAACCATGTATCATGGGGAACGCTTTCAACATTGCACGTGTACTTTGTACCCTGTTGATATCATGTTCTTTTGCTTACGGATCCGGGCGGTCTGAAATAAAAGTGGAACTTGTAAGATCATGGAGTTTGTACGTGTGTTAGAGAAACGCCTGGGCCGCTAGCCTAAGCCATGCCTAATCATGGTGGAAACTTGCAACATCACCATAATGAGCACTCTATGAAGCATCCTTAATAAAAACCTATGCAAATAGCAAATAAAAAGATCGTTGAGATGCTCATTGTCTGCTTGCCTTGTCATTTTGATTATGGGATAGCTCCTGTATCATGTGCAAGGGGTACTCCGTTGGCGGTTCTTTATGATACACATGTACTTACAATGCCAAGAGCTTACTTGTGACTAAAGTTGAGTAGCATGAGGATCGGTCTTCGTAAATAAGGGGCATGAGATTTCGGTTTATAACTTGTCAAGCATATCCTCTTAGTTGTGTCACTTTAACCTTAATCACCTTCAAGATGCTTATGATAGGGGCAATGAGAGCTGAAAGCTATAAGTACCATAATTTTTGGAAGCTCTTTATGAGACTTGAATCCCTACTTCCTTTTATAAAGGCCTTTCTTCCACCATTATATTGAGTCTCCACCTTCTATCTTTATGCACCTACTTTGAGAGCATAGTGGCCATTCTTAGTTCTATGTGCATTGTCCCAAGACTAGTTGATTGATGCATAACTTGATGTTGCTTGTTTTAAACTATTTGTATCTAGTCACTCTTATGATCTTTGAAGGTGTCCTATGCATTTATATTTGCTACTCTATGAGGGACAAGCTGAATACTATTATGCTATGTTTTCTTCATGTGAAACAAACAAACGTCTTGCAAAGCATTGTTATTCATGAATCTTTTGTTTGTGCCTTTTCATGTTGCATCATAGTTTCTTTGTATTATTGCTAGAACTTTGTCTTTCATGTTTTGATTGAAGTACTATGATCCCAGCTTTGAATGTTTTACGAATACTTTGATCAAGTCTTTGATGGTGCATGTCACCTCAAAAATTATTCTTTCTTTTTATCACTTACCTACTCGAGGACGAGCAGGAGTTAAGCTTGGGGATGTTGATACATTGCAAATGTATCTATAATTTTTGATGTTCCATGCTTGGTTTTATCCACTTTCTTGTGTTTTGCCCACACTTTGGAGTAATTTTCATATGATTTCTTGGACTAACCTATTAACAAGAGCCACAGTGCTAGCTGCCTGTTTTCTGCTGTTTTTGGTTCCAGGAAAGTCAGAAAATGAATATTCTCGGAATTGGACGGGACAAAAGCCAAAGTGCCTATTTTTCTGGAAGTCATCAGATGCTAGAATACGAGATGGAGAAGGGCTGGGGGCCGGCCACACCACCTAGCCGCGTGGCCAGGCCTGGCCCGCGCTAGGGGGTGGTCTGGCCGACCCCACACCTAGCCGCGTGGCCAGGCCTGGCCCGCGCTAGGGGGTGGTTTGGCCGACCCTAGCACCCCCTCGGCCTCTCCTTCCGCCTATAAGATGCCGTCGGGACGAAAACCCTAAGTACCCAATCAAAAATCCACGAAAGAGTCTGTAGCCGTCGTCATCTCCATCCCTAGCTCGGGAGGGATCTGAAGCTCTTCCCAACACCCTGCCGGAGAGGGGAATTCACCTTGGAGGCCTTCTTCATCATCATGCAAGCCTCCGGTGTGATGAGTGAGTAGTTCATCTTTGGACTACGGATCCATGTAGTAGCTAGATGGCTGGTTCTCCTCCTTTGTGCTTTCATGTTTAGATCTTGTGAGCTCCATTCATGATCAAGATCATCTATTTGTAATTCTGCATGTTGTGTTTGCGAGGATCTGATGGATATTGAGATGCTATTTCAGATTGATTAGTGATTCTATCATGTCTTTGTTATTTGTGATCTTGCATGCTTTCCATTGTTAGTAGCTATCTTGGCCAAGTAGATGCTAGCAACTCCAAGAGTTAGTATTTATGCTCGATAGTGGGTTCATGCCTCTGCTAATCTCGGGAAATGACAAAAATCTCTAAGGTACTAGATGTGTTGTTGCTACTAGGGAGAAAACAACAATCCTTTGTTCATAGAACAATCGTATTGTTTACATTACACACAATTCGTAAAGCAATAATCTGTTGCTTGCAACTTAATACTGGAGGGTGTTCGGATGATAACCTGAAGGTGGATTATTAGTCATAGATGCAGTTGGATGGCGGTCTATGTATAATGTTGTAATACCCAATCAAGTCTCAAAGGAGTCAAGATGATTAGTATATGCTTGTATGCTTTCTCGATGTTTGTCAATTGCCCCGCTGTAATTTGTTCACCCGGCATGTTGTCTATCTTAAGGAGAGCCACCTCTAGTGAACTATGGATCCCGGTCCTTTCTTTTACATACAATCTATAAACTGTTTACTATTTTGTGTTTACTTTATGCAAACTATTACTTCCTTCCATTCGATACGCTTAATCCTTTGTTTTTAGCAAAACACAGTGAGATTGACAACCTCATCGCAAGTTGGGGACAAAGTTTTGTGGTTGTGTTGTGCAGGTCTCCACGTTGCTACTAGCACCGGTAGTGCGCCCTGCCAAGGCTCAGCTAGCAACACCTTTGGAGTGTTTCCTTGCTCCTACTGGTTCGATTAAACCTTGGTTTCATAACTGGGGGAACTTGCTGCTGTGCTCATCATACCTTCCTCTTGGGGTTCCCAACGAGCTCTACATCAACACTGCGCCATCAGTGTGCACCACCAAGAAAGTTCTTCGGTATGAGGCGATCCAGGGTACATGCCTAGGTGTCAGACATATGTATGTTCGCATACAGTGGGTGTAAGCCATGTTGCACAACGAATACACTAAGGTTGAGGTGGCGAGCCTAGCATGTGCAGACATGGCCTCAGAACACGGATGGTCGAAAGATCGAGCACGAGTCGCATGAATGATGTGACCGACGTTTAGCGTCCACCCTTGAACCCACATTGATGGCCATGATGATCGGGGGAGATGTGGTGATAGGGGTCGTGTTATCACTAGGAACCCTTTTGGGGATAGGTGTTTCTGAGTGGAGTTATTATTAACTCATTTAATTATAAACTTAGTCTAAATTCCTTTTGTAATTATAAATGTAGATGGCACCTTACGTGTTGACGATTGATTGGTTAGAAGGAGAGAAGCTCAGATTAGATGGATCAAACTTCTCCATATGGGTTGCACGTCTCCACGTTCTCCTTAGCGAGAACGACGTGGTCGACTACATACTCGACGGGATGGATTTGGATCAGCTCACTGACCTAGAGACCCCAGAGGAGCGGAAAGATCGCTATATTCATCCTGAGATGGCCTCCTTCATTTCAGTTACCATGCGTTTCGAAATGGTGGATGAGCTGTGGCCTTTCGTGGGTGATGTCGACCCTCGTTCGGTGATGCTACAGCTTAGGACACATTTCGTGGAACAAGTACGCATATGGAAGCATGAGCTGATGGGAGACTTCCTCTCCATTAAAATGGAGGAGAACTCATCACTGTACGGCCACTTGGAGCGCATGCATGATGTGTACATGAGGCCTGCATACTTCCTGGATAGCTAGATGACGGGCTCTTTCGCAAACAGTGTTGTGCTGCGGTCGCTGCCACCAAGCTACCAAGCACAAGCCAGGACTTGCGTAATGAGGGGCGACGCGGAATCAATGGAGTTCCACCGGTTCGTGACACATCTCAGGAATGTGTTAGTTGAACCAGATGTCGCTCAGGTCATCAATGACAAAGGTATATATTTGATATACAATTTTATAAATGTTATAATCTTGCAAACACATTTGCAGTGTTAAGTATATCTGATACTTGTTTTGTTTTGCTAAAAACAGATCCTTCTGCATGAGAGGTGCTTTCTAGAGAGGAGGTGACGTTGCGTGTTGATGGCGAGCATGATGATGATGGCCGACGACACTCTCCCTTGACATTTATCACTTAGTTTATGTTTTAGGATGATTATTGTAATCAAGAGATTGTGAACTTCTTTAGTGTGTCTCACACTTCGTGAGACGGTTATTCATATGAGTTTGTAACAAATAGTTGTTCCACTTTTATGAATGATTTCTATTCGTGTTCATATCTTGTTTGATTACTTGTGAATTATCCTTGTTGTTTGAAACTAATTGATAATGCATGAACATTTGTAAAATATTAAAATGCCTTGTTTAAAATACCCAACTTAAATGATATTTCATTAATGAATGAAACCATTGTTTAAATTCAAAGTTATGCTGATAATATGTGAAAGTCATTCGATTTCTTATCACATATAAATCATGCCTAAGTTCAGCAAAATAACTTGAACACCGTGTATTACTTGAATACAAAGTGTTTAATTAATTGTTAAAAGTAAATACATATTCGATGTATTGTGTTTTAACAAAAATGGTAATTATCATTATATGATGTTTAAAAGTGTAAAGAAGTTTACCAAAGGAAACATGAATATGAAACTATTAGATTTGATCAATATGTTTCATCAACAAAGGGTATAAATATAAAAGAGAATCTAATTACTATGATTTGATCAATAGTAATGAAATTCGAATTTATAAGAATGTCATAAAAGTAATTTTGAAATGCAAAGCATTTTGAAACATCAAAATGCGAAGCATCACAATGTGATATTAGATATCAAAGTGGGTTGGATAGGAGGCACCAAATAAATCGTTGTAGTGTAGATGTAGAGACCATTAGTTAGAAATAGTTAGCACTTAATTAGAAAGTAGTAAACCATTTGAATTCGTGATAGTTTTGGGGTTATTCAATATAACCAAAACAATAGCGAATAAGTACTTGTAGAGTATTCATTGGAAACTATTGGAAACTTTGAATACAAAATCCATAGCTGAAACCAAAAGAGAAGCAAAACTTGTATTGCTTGGATTTTGGTGTATTCCTAAGAAAGCTCACTTTTAGTGGTGTTTCTCAATTATGGAGCAAATGGAAGATAGTGTAAAACATGATGGGGATTCAAAACCCTGCATCAGAGTGTTGAGAAGCGCAACGGAGAATGTTCCTGAATGATTCTCTTCACAGAAGGAAAGAATCAATGATATTGATCATTGTGTTTTCCCCACTGGTGTTTTCACTACATGAAGTAGGATTCAAAATGTAATCAATATCTTGTATGGGGACATTTGTGAATTATTTGTCATGATTATAGGAATATGACATACCTACGAACTATTAAGGAAATAATGGTAAACTAGAATTATGAGAAATCCTAGAGGCAAAATTCCCTTGAGATTAGAAAGCAATTAGTTGCTGAATCTCACAAGTGAAAGGGGTTACTTGAATTTTCCCAAATGACTGCAAAACCATAATGGAAAAGGGGTGAATGACAAAAGCACAATTTGTCAAGTATTAGATAAATTCAAATGAATTTGATTCAAATATGTTGAATTTCTATTGGATTTAAAACTAGTAAAGTACTAGTATCTCATAGTAAAACTCCAAGTTTGATATTTGATCAAAGAATTTTGAAGTTGTTCAAAACAGTGAGTGGATATGCAATTTGCATAAAATTGAGTGGGGGCTATGAAAGTCTTCCTGAAACAATATGTGATTGACATATTTTTGAGTGGGGGCAATATAAGTCTCGAATTGAAATATGTAGAAACATACTTTGAGTGGGAGCTTATAGGATCTCTTAAATACGTTAAGAATGAAAGCGCAAATACTTATAAATAAAGATTTATAGGCATAGAAGTTGATAATAGGTGTATTATGATATTATGTAGTATTCCTTAAAGGATTCTGAAAATGGTTTCAGAATAGAAGTTAATTAAGGAACTAGTCCTTAATAACTCAAAATAGGAATAGTAATTAAGTTTAACATCAATGGTTAATAGAAAGAAAAGGATGATCATCATCCACTATGTTGAGACATAGGTTCTATCTTAGTGAACCATGATGATAACTTAGCATAATATATGATCCAAATAAGAAACGTTTAAAAGTGATTAAGTTCAAATCACAGAATGTTGACCTGAGTTTATCCGCAGTGTCTAATAGAGAACTGTGGATATATTTTCCAAATCCATAAAGGATGACATATCTTAAAACATAAAGGGTTATGTTATAAGGGAATATGTTGGAAACTCCTATAAATACCAATTAAAGTCAAGTAGGAAGCGAGGTGAACAAAAACATCGAAAGTTGCACAGAGTGCACTGGTGTTTCGATGAATACATTTATAATAATAGATAATGGTACCATCTAAAGTGTTGTATAATTTTATGTTGGGGCTAGTTCGCTTTTAACATAGAATGATGTGTCCCAGGGCACAATGCCCATGAGAAAGCCCTCGAGGTTGATCTAATGTCACTATAGGCTCCTGGAATCAGGCCTTGTTCTGTTGCCATAACGACGATGCATACACAGAGATGCTATCATGTGATGATAAAGTATTAATGTTAATCAAGGTGACATTAGTAAGTTGCAAAGGATTTGGGACTGTAAAGTACAGACCCAAGACTCAACCTCTTCCATGAGCAAGCATGTTCAGGATACCGAATATATGGTGCCAAAGATTGAGAACAAATGCAGCTAGTGTATTTGTACTCTAGTGCAAGTGGGAGACTGTTGGAAATATGCCCTAAAGACAGATAGTAGTAAGGACTATTATCATATTTCATATAGTTTATGATTAAGTTTTATATCATGCTATAATTGTATTGAGTGCAAACTCAATACATGTGTGATATATAAACAACCAGGGGTTCCAGTAAAACTCTAGTCACTGGTTCATTGGTCAACAGATGATCATGTTTCCTGATCATGTGGCATTTATGCCAGTTGGAAATGAGGTCATCTCATTCCAAGAACGAGATGATGAACCAATACCCAACCCAAACATCGTGACCTGATCATGTCACGAAGTTCAAGTTACGATGATTAGAAATGGATCCTCGTAGACTATTCCTTAGACCGTGAGGCTATATCAATCATTGTCTCCCGAGAGTGCTTAGGTAGCATCAAACGTCATCTGGTAATACGGTGGTTATAAAGGTGTGTTCCGGTACTCGGAGGAAACCGTTTCCAACTGGCATAATGCGTGGTGGTGGCGTAGGAAAGGAGTCGCCCATCTCCATTTAGGGTTCCCGCACGTTGCAGACTAGGGACGACACCGCGTTCATGTCGGGCACCGGCAGCTTGTTGGCTGGTGGTGGAGGATTTGCTGCGATCAACGGAGCTAATCCAGGCGGCACGAACGGGGCCCGGCCAGGGGCAATGGTGGAGGGCGCAGTGGGGGTTCTTCGTCCATGGTGCAGCTACGGGTTGGCGGCGGAGGAGTGCGTGCGGGGGGGTGGTGACAGAGTGCATGCGGGGGAGTGGGATGTTCTACCACTGCGGGATGGGCCGAGGGAGGACATCGGTCAGACGTGTGAGCCATCCCCCTTCGCCCCCTTCCCTCCCCCCCCCCCCCCTCCCGCAAACGGGTCCCAAGTTTGAGCTGCGGATGCGCCGAAACGGACCCGCGTCCGGTCCGTCGGATTGCTTCGAACCCGCACGGTCCATTTGCGAGGGGTCATGGGAGTTGCCGTGATAGATTAGATCGACGTACGTACGGACACACAACAGTTGAATCTACCCCATTTGTTTCATATTACTTTGCACTTAGGAATAGTAAAAAAAATCAAACTTCATTAAGTTTAACCAATTATATATAATAAATTATTAACATTTATAATATTAAATTTATATAATATGATAATATGTTTTATCATGTTTCTATTAGTATTGATCTAATATTGTAACTGCTAATATACATTTCTATATACTTTTTAAAGTTTGACCCTGATCAAAGTTAAGGTGCGGAGTAATATGAAACGAATAGAGTATTAGATGATCGATGGCTAAAGTTTAGCCGGTAGAGATGAACTAATCCATACCGACACGACACGTACCTAGTTGTCAGATCTCGTGGATCCACCGAGCTTAAGAAGTACTCTCCGCATATTAGGTTTAGTCGAAGTTAAATATTCAAAGTTTGATTAACTATATATTTCAAAGTATAACCATTTACAAAATAACTTAATACTATTAGAACCATACTTCTATATTATATACTATATATGTTTGATATTGTGGAAATTAATATTGTGTACATTATACTTGATTAAACGTTATAAAATTGACTTTGACTCGGTCAAACATGTGGAGTAATATAAAAGAGAGAACGTATTAGGAGGAATTAGCTGTTGGGAGTGAGACAAGCTCATTAAAGAAACGCTGACGATTTCAGCGGTTGATGGCACGCTCAATACTAGTCCTATTCTAACACTGACCAAAATACTAGGTAGTGACAAGTAAAGCTCTACTGTGCTACAGCACAAAAATATTAAACACGAGGCGCGTGATCGAGCGTAAGTAAGATCGACGTGGAAGGGGACGTGTGGAAAAAAGAAAAGAGGAAGTTTCTCACACCAGGAACGGCCACTCTCCAAGACTCCGACGTCCTCCTTGGCTCCTTCCTACTGTCGCGGTGGAGACCGTTCCGTACGCGCCGCACGACGGAGGCTGCACGGCCGCTGTGTGCCGCCTCACCTGTGACGCATGGATCGCGTCGGTCGGGCTCGGCTTGGTCACGACTCGTGACCAGCCGCCGTGGGCACTTCAAGATGGCTGGCACGATGGGATCCGTCGCACCGACGCATTGCTTCCAACACTATTCGGTGCTGGATGATGAAACATTCGGCCCGTGAAGACCAGTTTCTCACTAGCGTTCCAAATCAAATCCAGAATTTGACGATATATTTAAAAGTTTTCTTTCTGTTACTAAAAAAAAACAAGAGTTCGATAGACACCCCCAAAACAGTTCGGCGATCGCAAGCAATCTAGTTTCGTCTTTCAAAATATTACAAAAAAAAGAAATTTGGCGATCACTCGTCGACCCCGATAGGCTCCTCCATGGAAGGCGAAGCCTTTGCCGTAGTTGTTGTGGCGGAGCTCGGGATGGGTTGGAAGACGTGGAGGCGGAGCGTTGCCACGGACCTCGGTGTGTACGTCGACGTGCCCGTGGCGGGGAGGTCCTCATCTAGAATGGCACCGCGGCGCGTCGTGTACCACGCCTTGACCTAGGGGCTCATTGTAACATCCCAATTTTAACAAACCTGATTAATTGTTCAGAATGCAAAAATCAGGGAAACAAAAACTTTTTCTTGTTAAGTGGTGAAATATTTGATTGATTGTTTGTTTGTGCTTATGCAATTGAATGTGTAGTGGTTGATATACTCCCCTACTTCACTCAAGTTTACAAAAGCTATTTAACAAAACAATCTTGGCTTATTTTACATATTCTCAAATGTTCTGGCATTATCCCTGGCTATTAATTTGGTCAGATTCGAAAAGTAAAGTGAACAAGAAGGTAACGTTGATAACTACGCGAGCTAGGACGTTCTCTCAGTCAGCTGACTATAGGTTAAGGCATGGATCGGGCTCTACGCTTGATGAAATTCCGTTGATGTTGATCGATGTGGCCATAATGGTAAGTGGGGTATAACTTGTGTCCGCTAAAGTAATAGATGTTTACTTTGATCATGGGATCGTGATGTATGCATAATAGGAATTCTCGGAGGATTAATCTGGGGGCCCACAGATTTGGTATCAGAGCCTCCTGACTGTAGGAGAACCTTAGTTAGCATGGTCGTTAGACAGGAAAACTATTTTGGAAACACCGGCTTTCGAAAACTATTTGCTTAAAAGCTTTTTGAAAAGTTCTACTTCTTACCCTCTCCTAAGTTCAAATATTTGAAAAATAGTTTCCTCTATCTCTCGTCCAAACTTCAAATATACGGATTTCAAACAACTAGGATCTAGAACTAGGTGAAGACCATGAGAACGAGATATAGAGAAGCAACTACCATCAAACACAAGGAGACTACAAGATCGCCCTATCACTGGAATCCCCATAATCAGAAGAAATCAAGTGCTACACTATCGAGAAGCATCCAATGACATGGCAAATGCTTCATCTGCAAGATAGTGACCCAGACTACAATAATGTGACACGTGGGATCCTTAGTCCTAAGATAGGATTCCCCCATAACGCGAGTAGTTAAGTCCTTGGTCCCTATAGTAAGCTGTGTTTGCTTGCCTAAGTGCATAATCTGTTACTTGATATGTGCTATTTGTATTTCTAGGTTAGGATAACTTTACAACTCCATCGCTCTATTCACCTTGTATGTATGATATAGTTTGAGTGACCCTAGTCGAAAGTGCTTTGGAAATCAATACACCACCGAGGAACTCAGGCAAACCCGTTAGTAGTCGCTATCGAGACCCGTACTAACCTAGGTCATAGACCAAAGAGCAACCAAGTAAGCAGGACCTCGACATCGTCAAAGTTAGAACCCTCTGAAGGCTTCTCCTCAACAGGATGGCATACTTCGTCAAACTCACTCCTTAAGACTCGTCACCAAAGTTGGACACCATTATTCACCTGCCGATAATAGCAAGAGTCCCGTTGAACCCGGAAGTCTACCACCGAAGGACCCCCACCATCCACAAGGAACCACAAGACTCTCTAACCCCGACAAGAAGTGAATACCTAAATACACTAACCTTCGGTATATTAGAGCTTCCGACAATCCCCAAAATACCAACTATATTGTTCGACCCCTCTGCCCAACCGACGCGAAGTTCCTCCATAGAAGGCCAGAATACTTCAACTATCTTGAAGATAAGGATGCATGAAGACAACAAGTCTACCCCGCCATCGAACAAAGACAACACAAAGAATTCAAGTAAAGACTACTCCTCCTAAGTTGGATGCCTCTACCCTGACTAAAGACTAGCAAGAAGAGTCGTTAACCGCTAACTTTCCCTGAGCTAACTCCTTAAGGCTTCGTTAGGAAATCACCCCCAACAAGGTTTGCGAAATAGGTATCACTAGAATACCTCAACTCAAGACCCAGGGAAAATACCGCCTTCCTCTAGCATCATGCCATCACTTCAAGACGGAAGATCTGCACCACTCGCGAAGGACCTTAGTGAAGCTCTAAGGTGAAAAGACTGCGTATTTTCAACTGAAATCCCGAAGACGGTCTACCGAAATATACTTCAAAAAGATTTCCAGATCCGACATCTTTTGCCAAGCATCAACTCACGATTCATCAGATGAGAGAATAACTAGAGATTTACGAGGCCCCTATGCTACTTTAGCTAAGGACCCACCTGAAGGACCGCCAATTCACTAACCCCCTCAATTCTAACCCTTTCGGAAGAACCGCCAACCCAGCTGCTCCGATAGGCTAAGAACGAATAAAAGTAGTATGTGAACCTCGCAGGATTTAGTCTGTGGACATCATCTGAAGGTTTCAATTCCAGACGAAAGGTAGGCGATAGTCTTCAAAGAACCATCCTATTACTCCAAGAAGGAAAGACTACATCATCTCTCTGAACCATTGTTTAATCCTAAGGGGGAATACTGCGTCATTCCCACAAAGATATAGGACCGTCCATCGGAAGCAATATCAAGAGTTTTGACCCTAAGTCATTGAATAGGAGACGATAAGCCCCTAAGGAAAACACCATGAATCCTTACAGAAACCGACATCAAGCCGTAAACTCTACCCTCAGAAGAGTAGTTCGTGAAGTTCCAACCAGAGGTAGTTTGCCCATCCTAAGTCCTCAAGATAACGAGTCCGGAAGGAAAAAAGATCATCCTTCACAACCAGGTCTGAAGCTTGCTCAACTCACCGTGCATCCAAGAAGACTGAAGCTCAACTTCCTGGCAGAGTAACCACACTCAAAGGAGAAGTTCATAAATTAGTACACTTGAGATCCCTAATACTACCCCGACTAAAAATCCCCTAACCCCATCTCTCCTGAATCTCGGGATGAGATTCTTTTAAGGGGAAAGGTCTGTAACATCTCAATTTTAGCAACCCTAATTAGTTGTTCAGAATCAAAAATCAGGGGGAACAAAAACTTTTTCTTGTTAAGTGGTGAAACGTTTGATTGCTTGTTTGTCTGTGCTTATCCAATTGAATGTATAGTGGTTGATATACCCCCCTACTTCCCTCAAGTTTACAAAAGCTATTTAAAAAAATAATCTTGGATTGTTTTACATATTCTCAAATGTCTCCACCTTTCTTCGACCTTCTTCTCCCTCTTGTCGGCATGGGCCTTCGAATTGGCAATGCACTTCTCGATCGATGCATGAAGGAGTTCGGCAGGAGGACCCATGGCCTTTTGCGTCTTGGACTTTTGGCCGAGTTCTAGCCTTCCTTCGGCGGTGGCTGGGGGTGGTGCCTTGGGGTTGTAGACGTCGTCCTTGACCTTGGCGAGCAACACACGAGTATCCATCCACTTCTGGCACTTCTCGATCATCTGGAACACATGGTGAAACTTGAACTTGGTTTTGGTGTCGTCACGGTACATGACGAGAGCACGATATAACTGCAAGGCGAAGTGTCAGTCACAAAAATGGCATGAACTCGGTGTAGGGACGATGAATTGCATTTACCTTGTTGTCTATGTTAGCGCCGCTTATTAGGCGATGCTCGATTTCCTCTTGGATCCCATGCCATTTGCTACATGCTTGTTGCATGACCCCCCCATGAGTCGTCATGACCTTCTCTCCGTGATCCATGTTGACCTTGTTCAACTGTGGATCCATTATGTTGTGCTCATCGAACGCATGCTTCACACGCCTCCAATTGTTCTCCGAGTTTTGGTTCGCACCGGTGATCACGTCGAGGCTCACCGACTTCCATGATTCGGCAAGGCACTCGTCCTCAAGGGCGGTCCACTTCATGCGGGGCTCAGCCGATGGTGTCATATTCGTCTTCCTCTTCCCCTTGCTCTTGATTATCGCCCAGGTTTCCTCTTTGGCTTCCTCTTTCTCTTCGCCTTGCGTTTGGTCATCGCCGGTATCCACCTGGTTGTCAGCAAGATCCTGCGAGTAAATTAAGGTCATGCTCGCTGTCAGCGTGGGACGATTCCTGTGAGCTAATGGCGGCGGCAGAGCTAGAAGCGATCATCTCGTCCATGTAGGAGTCACCCGACATTCCGCCGAACATGTTGCGGGCGTCTGTCTCGCCAAACTGGATGGCAGACCCATTGCTTTGGGAGAAATCCAGAGGACCACGGCGCAACGCCGGTGACCCGGATTTACGCGGGAGATCCGGTGTAGGGCACGTTGATGTCGACGCTAAAGTCGGGCGGACCGCGAGGTGCAGGACAGTGGGGGGAAGACCACATTAGGGTTGAATCCGCCAAGCTAGTCACCGTCGAACTCATGGGACGCTGAGAACCTCGGGCGCAGATTCGTCTGGCTCTCCTGGAACAGCGCCAGCGACCACGACAAGAAGCTCGTCGGAGATCCGATGTTGGCTTGGCTTCCCCAATGTACGCCGTACCACCCGGTTTGGAGAGGCGGATGACCCATGGCCGCTCGAGTAGACGCCATGTTGTGCTCGGACGCCGCTTTCGCCTTCATGACCACCTGCGCCTCGTCCTCGGCTTCTTCCAGCTTCTTCTTCTTCAACTTCCCCTCCATCTCCCTCCAGCCGTCTGATTCGATTTTTCTCCACTGGCAATCCTTCGCCCAGACTACGTCGGACCAGCCGTCCGGCTTCGGCGGCAGTGCTCTCGGATTTCTCTGCCTTGGCTGCGCAGGGTCGCCGACGGTGGTGCGAGGGTTGGCGAATTTCTTGGACGGCATGGCCGGCGGAGCTCGGGGAACTGGCGGGAGCTGTCGGGAAGGGTGGAGAAAGGCGGGAACTCGGTCTTCTGTCTCTGATATCCCTGGCCCACCAGTTTTTTTTTGCATCATCCGGCGTTTTTAGGCGACACCCAGCGCGTCGGGATCGTCCTGAGAACGCCGGATAAAAGTTAGGTCAAATCCGGTAGAATTCGGCGTCCTGAAAACGTGACAGGACGAAAACTGGGATAAAAAAACGTCTGGAAAGGCCTTTTTTTTTATGCTCGTATACTACTGGCGCTTAGTATTTGCGTTGCGTACCTAAAAAAATACTAGTACTTGCGTTGCGGGAGAGCGCGTGGCCTAGGACGAAAGAAATCAGTTGTCGCTCACGTCTGCATGATTTTTTTACGTACATCAAATTTTAAGATCAAAAAATCAACAGGAAAACAATTCGGCCCCGGTCCGCTTTGCCATTTTCAACGCGCTCTGCAGAAGACGGTGCCACCTTGACGGTGCTGCCTGCCGGCAGCTGCACCCTGAGCGTGGAGAAATCGCACACGAGGGAGGAAAGCCACATAAACCCATTATCTCGCTCGGCCGTGAAAATAAACCACAGTCCTGCGTGCTCCGTTCAAGCAACGTATCCCCGTGGATCCATCTTCTCGAAAGCTATATGTACCCCGGGTTTGACCATGAAACAAAACTGCATGTATTTTTTCTGCAAACAAGACAAAAGATATACCACTTTCATTAAATAAGAAGATTTTTGAATAATTGTCTAGGACAACACCTATGACTTTACAAATGAGTCTCCACTCTCCCAGAATTATATGACACAAATGTTTTGCTCCGCGCTAACACTCAAGTCTTGGCTTTATCCTTGATGTTCAGAATGATACGAGGAGCCGAAGATTCCTGACTCCGAAAAACTCTTGTGTTGCTTTCTTTCTAAATCTCCCAAGACACAAGCATTAGCACCGAAGGCATAGCTTTGCGAGAGTTTCCTCGTCGCATTATCATTTTGAACCACCAATCCTTGACGTTGACTTCGTTTGCCCACAAGGTCATGTCTATACCATGCTGGCCCATCCAAGGAAGAATGTCATTTCAAATAGAAATAGTAAACTGACACTTGAGGAGGAGGTGCGCTGCCGACTCTTGAACTTAGTTACAAAGTGTGCAATTGCCACAATTTGGCCACCCTCGACGAGCTAGTCTATCCACGGTCCACACTCTATTTTGGTGGCACCCATATCTTCCAAATTGCACTATCCGCAGTGGAACGATTATGACCTTCAAATTGCATCTTGTAGGCTGAGGCGGAGCACTTCCCATCATTTGTCAATTTCCGTGTTAGGGAGTCTTTGGTGGCAAGGTTGAATTGAATGTTCTATATAGTTTCCAAAGGGTGACGAATTGTTGAATGTGCTCCGCGAATTGTTGAATTGTTGAATACCGATTAGTTCATTAAAGTACAGGTAGGCTAGAACTAAGTGGGGCACTAATTGCTGCAACTTCGCTCTGATGAGCTGCGACACCGTTGTCCGACAGTTAGTTGTGAACTGTACCGGTCAATATCTCTGCACAATAGATTTGTACTAGGCTGAAAAAAGCCACCCTCCGTGTGATATTTTGCCAGGACCCAGACATAGAAATAGAAACAATAAATATATGTATGATAGGTCTAATAATTAATTGTAGAGGGGGGAGAAAGGCTTCGCTTTTTGTCTCAAGGATTTAATTAGAGTATGGTTTTGATTTCATTGGGCTCCAGGAAATCATGAAAAGCAAATTTTATATCTCTATCTGTCGAAAATTCGATCCTGGTATTTGTTTTACCTGGCTCTGCTCCCCCTTTGTGGGAAGATCTTGTGGAATTATGTGTGGTCTTAAATCCTCAAGATTTAGTGTCATGAAATTTATTACAAATAGAGATTTTGTTAAAGCTACAGTGTTTGACAACAAGTTATTAAGGGAGTTATTTCTAATTGTCATTTATGGTGTTGCTCAAGTTGGAGATATGAAAATTTTCTAACTGAATTTGCAAACATTTGTTCCCATCCTTGATAGGTGGGGACTTTAATATTCTTCGTTTTTCTAATAAAAAATAAGCTTGGTAAATATTCTAAATTTTATGATCTATTTAACTCAATTATCAATGTATGCTCTTAGGGAAATCAATTTATCTAGTGGTCAGTTTACTTGGTCAAATAATCAAAAAGATCCCATTCTTGAGAAATTAGATAGGGTCCTGGTAAATTCTGCTTGGGAAAACCATTTCCCCTTGACTCAAGTTAAGAAGATCTCTAGGGTTATGTCTGATAACAATCCCTTGGTGATTGATACTTGTGAAAGTGTGGAAGCTAAAGTTAATGAGTTTAATTTTGAAAAAACTTGGTTGTCTCATCCTGATTTCCATGATAGGGTTAAAAAAGCCTGACATTCCTCTACCAATGCTCAGGATAGCACCAGTCAGGTTTAGCAGAAGTTGAAATGTGTGAAAAAAATGTTTGAAAGGTTGGTAAATTAATGTTAGAGGCCAGTTCATTAAAGAAAAGAGAGATATCTTGCTGGAATTAGAAATTTTAGAAAATCTGGAGGAAGATAACTTACTTTCTAGAGCTCAGTTTCATGGGAAAGGTTTTATTCAATTCAAATTAATGTTGATATATGAGGAATAGGTTAAGTTTTTATTCAGTAGATCACGTGCAAAATGCCTCTTGGAGGGAGATAATAATAGTGCTTATTTCCATAGAATTTCTAATGGTAGGAAAATGAGGAATGTGATGTATTTTCTTAAACACAATGATGTTTTGATTCAGGGGACCTCTGATATCCTTTCCCATGCTACTGATTACTATAAGATGTTGTTTGGAAAAGGAGAAGGAAATCAATTAGGCTTGGACCCATCTATTTGGTCTGATAGTGAAAAATTGTGTGACACTGAAAATGATGTATTAGATAGTCCTTTCTCTCAGGAAGAGGTTAAAATGGATTTAGACCTCATGGTTAGAAATAAAGCCCATAGCCCAAATGGAATTCATGTTGAATTTTATCAATCATGATGGCCTATAAATAGAATTGATATAATGGTTATGTTTAAGGATTTCCATTCTGGTATTCTTGATTTATGTAGGATTAATTTTGGTATGATTATTCTCCTACAAAAAACTCCTGATGCTGGACCTATTTGTTTGTTATAAGTTTTATATAAGATCATTACTAAAGTAATTACAATCAGGATAGAACCCTTCATGGACAATTTGATTTCAAATTGTAAACTGCCTTTATTAAAGGTAGAAATATTATGGATGGGGTAATGCCATTTCATGAAATTTTACATGAATCTAGAAGGAAGAAGGTTCAGGGTGTAATTTTCAAAATTGATTTTGGAAAAGTTTATCATAAGGTTGATTGGGATTACCTGTTGAAATTGAAGGGTTTCGCAGCATAGTAAATCAAAATTTTCTAGGGAAGCGAACAGAGGGAAAGCCAAGATCTAATCTAGGAGATGCAAACAACGAGAGAGATTGGATTAGATCTTCATACCCTTGAAAATTCGCACAGCGGAACGTTCGTCGGAACGTGGGTGATGTAGTCGTACTCGCTTCTCCTCCTCGCGATCCGATCCGATCTAGCACCACAAGTGGCGGTGCCTCCGTGAGATGCACACGCGCAGCACCTCGACGTCTCCTCCTTCCTCGGACCAGCGAGTATGGTGGAGAGATGGATTGGATCTACAGCACGACGGCGTGGTGTATATGGTGGAGAATTTCTGCCGCAGGGCTTCGCCTACAAACAGTCGGGAGGGAGAGTGGAAGGGCAGCAGGGCAACTAGGGTTGGAGGAAGGTGTGTATGGAGGGGGGTGCACCAGCCCTCTATTTATAGAGGGGGGTGGCCAGCCCTAGCCTCTCCTCCAAGCCTATCTCTAGTTTAAACAATTTAAACTCTCCCTTATCTAGAAATCCTATCTTATCTTATCTCTAGTTTAAACGATTTAAACTCTCTAGGATCGGCTGGGCCCTATGGGGCCTTGTGCCCCTGGCCCAATGCGGCCAGGACACCCCCTCCCGGAAGGTGGGACCACGTTGGCCCCCTTCCGGAAGGTTCTAGAAGCTTCCGGTACAATACCGATTAATCCGGAACAATTCCGAACTCCAAAAACTGCACTGCCTTATATGAATCTTATTCTCCGGACCATTCCGGAACCTCTCGTGATGTCCCGGATCCCATCCGAGACTCCGAACAAAAATTCATAAACCAAGTATCCAATCTATCCTAGCGTCGAGACACGTTAAGTGTGTGACCCTGCGGGTTCGAGAATATGCAGACATGATCTTCTATCAATAATCAACAGCGGGGTCTGGGCACCCATATTGACTCCCACACATTCATCGATGATCATATCGGATGAACCATGATGCCAGGATTCAATCAATCCCATATATATATTCCCTTCGTCTCGCGATATTTTACTTGCCCGAGATTCGATCGTCGGTATCGTCATACCTAGTTCAATCTCGTTCACAGCAAGTACTTTACTCGTTCCGTAATTCGATATCACTTTGTGATCAACTCCTTAACCACATGCTTGCAAGCGGTGTTGATATCGATTACCGAGTGGGCCCGAAGTATATCTCTCCGACTTGGGAGGGACAAATTCCATCTCGATACATACAACCCAACAGATACTTTCCGATCACCTGAGAGACACCTTTATGATCACCCTCTCATAGGATGACGTTTGATGACCTCAAAGCTTTCTTCCGATACCAGGGAGTTGCATTATCTCATGGTCTAAGGAATACAATATTTGATATAAGAAAAGCTTCGCAAAGACGAACACGATGACACGATCTAATTGCTTTGCTTAGTTTGGGTCTGTCCACCATATCATTCTCCCAATGATATGATCTCATTATCAATTGACAACTCATGTCTATGGTTAGGAAACCTTAACCATCATTGATCAATGAGCTAGTCCATAGAGGCGTACTAGGGACACGGTGTTGTTCACAAACCACACAAGTATTAATGTTTCCGCTTAATACAATTCTAGCATGGAATATAAACTTTATCATGAACAAGAATTATAATAATAACATCTTTATTATTGCCTCTAGGGCATAATTCCAACAGTCTCCCACTTGCACTAGAGTCAATAATCTAGTTTATATTTGGCAACAATCTCACGCCCATGGCACTGAGGTGCTGATCATGTTTTACACGTGGAAGAGGTTTAGTCAATGGATCTGCGACATTCAGATCTGTATGTACTTTGCTGATCTTCAGATCTCCATCTGCTATATAATCTCGGATTATATGAAACTTGCGGTTGATATGCTTGGTCTTTGGATGATATCTTGGTTCCTTAGCAAGTGCTATGGCGCCAGTGTTGTCACACAATATCTCCAGTGGGTCCAATGCACTTTGAACCACGCCAAGCTCAGTGATGAAGTTTCTGATCCAAACTCCTTCACTTGACGCTTCTGCAGCAGCCATGTATTCCGCTTCTACTATAGATCCCGCGATCACGCTTTGCTTGCAGCTTCTCCAGCTCACAGCTCCTCCATTCAAAATATACACGTATCCTGTCTGAGATTTAGAATCATCCTTGTCGGTGTCGAAACTAGCATCGACGTAACCTTTTACGACGAGCTGTTCATCACCCCCATAGACTAAGAACATTTCTTTAGTCCTATTTAGGTACCTTAGGATGTTCTTCACGGCTGTCCAGTGTTCCACTCCTGGATCACTTTGATATCTGCTCGTCAAACTAAGAGCATTGGACACATCCGGTCTAGTACACAGCATGGCATACATGATGGAACCTATGGCCGAGGCATAAGGCACTTTGCTCATAGCTTCCCTATCATTTACCGTAGCTGGACACTGAGCCTTGCTCAATATCTTACCTGACAACATAGGCACTGAACCTTTCAATGCCTTATCCATTCTGAACCTTTTCAGAACTTTGTCTAGGTATGTACTCTGGCTTAAAGCTATCAGGCGTCTTTGTCTATCTCTATAGATTTTGATGCCCAATATATAAGCAGCTTCACCTAGGTCTTTCATTGAAAAACACTTGTTCAAATAACTCTTCACATCGTTAAGCATGTTGATGTCATTTCCAATAATCAATATGTCATCCACATATAGTACCAGAAACGTCACCGATCTCCCACTCACTTTCTTGTAGATGCAAGCTTCGTAGCAATTTGGAACAAATCCAAAGCTCTTGATCACTTGATCAAAATGAAGGTTCCAACTCCGAGATGCTTGCTTCAGTCCATAAATGGAACGCTGAAGTTTGCATACTTTATCAGCATCCTTAGGATCGACAAAACCTTCGGGTTGCATCATATACAACTCTTCATCAATGTTGCCATTGAGGAACGCAGTCTTGACATCCATCTGCCATATTTCATAATCATGAAACGCAGCAATTGCTAATAAAATCCGAATGGACTTAAACATCGCTACGGGAGAGAAAGTCTCATCGTAGTCAACACCTTGAACTTGTCGAAAACCTTTCGCAACAAGCCGTGCTTTATAGACGGTAACATTACCATCCGCGTCCGTTTTCTTCTTGAAGATCCATTTGCACTCAACGGCCTTTCGGTCGCTAGGAGGGTCCACCAAAGTCCATACTTGGTTTTCGCTCATGGATCCCAATTCGGATTTCATGGCTTCTAGCCATTTCTCAGAGTCTGGGCTCATCATCGCTTCCTCATAGTTCGTAGGTTCACTGTCTTCTACTAACAAGACAGTCAAGACAGGGTTGCCGTACCACTCAGGAGGGGCACGCGACCTTGTCGACCTGCGACGTTCAGTAGCAGCATCGTTCGAAGCTTCATGATCCTTGTCATTAGCTTCCTCTATTGTTGGTGCAGGCGGCACTGGAACAATTTCAGGTGTTGCGCTACTCTCCAATTCAAGAGAAGGTTCAATAACCTCGTCTAGCTCTACTTTCCTCCCACTCACTTCTTTCGAGAGAAACTCCTTCTCAAGAAAGGAACCGTTCTTTGCGACAAACACTTTGCCTTCGGTTCTGTGATAGAAGGTATACCCAATAGTTTCCTTAGGGTATCCTATGAAGACGCATTTCTCCGCTTTGGGTTCGAGCTTGTCCGGCATCAACTTCTTGACGTAAGCTTCGCATCCCCAAACTTTAAGAAATGACAACTTAGGTTTAGCACCAAACCACAGTTCATACGGTGTCGTCTCAACGGATTTAGATGGAGCCCTATTTAAAGTGAATGCAGCGGTTTCTAATGCATAACCCCAAAATGATAATGGCAAATCAGTAAGAGACATCATTGATCGGACCATATCTAATAGGGTTCGATTCCGGCGTTCAGACACACCATTGCGCTGTGGTGTTCCGGGTGGCGTGAGTTGTGAAACGATTCCACTTGCTTTGAGATGTGTGAGAAAATCATAACTCAAATATTCGCCCCCACGATCGGATCGTAGAAACTTAATCTTTCTGTTACGATGGTTCTCCACTTCATTCTGAAATTCTTTGAACTTTTCAAACGTTTCAGATTTATGTTTCATTAAATAGATATACCCTTATCTACTTAAGTCATCGGTAAAAGTGAGAAAATAGCGATATCCACCGCGCGTCGAAACACTCATCGGTCCGCATACATCGGTATGTATGATTTCCAACAAGTCCGTTGCTCGCTCCATCATACCGGAGAACGGGGTTTTGATCATCTTGCCCATGAGGCATGGTTCGCATGTGTCAAATGATTCAAAATCAAGAGACTCCAAAAGTCCATCAGAATGGAGTTTCTTCATGCGCTTTACACCAATATGACCTAGACGACAGTGCCACAAATAAGTAGTATTATCACTATCTACTTTGCATCTCTTAGCCTCAATGTTATGGATGTGTGTTTCATCCCTTTCGAGATTTAGAAGAAATAAACCATTCACAAGAGGTGCATGACCATAAAAGATATTACTCATATAAATAGAACAACCATTATTCTCCGATTTAAATGAAAAATCGTCTTGCAATAAACACGATCCAGAAATAATGTTCATGCTCAACGCAGGCACATAATAACATTTATTAAGGTTTAAAACTAATCCCGAAGGTAAAACTAAGGAGAGCGTGCCGACGGCCATCACATCAACTCTTGATCCGTTGCCAACGCGCATCATCACCTCATCCCTCGCAAGCCGCCGTCTATTCCGTAGCTCCTGTTTCGAGTTACAAATATTAGCAACCGAACCGGTATCAAATACCCAGGCACTACAACGAGGGCTAGTAAGGAAAACATCAATAACATGTATATCAAATATACCTTTGATGGTGTCAGCCTTCTTGTCCGCTAAGTACTTCGGACAGTTGCGCTTCCAGTGACCCTTGTCCTTGCAATAGAAGCACTCAGTGTCCGGCTTAGGACCAGACTTGAGCTTCTTCTCAGCAGGGGCAACGCGCTTGTCGCCGCCTTTCTTGAAGGGCTTCTTTGCACCTTTACCTTTCTTAAAGGAGGGCTTGTTGACCATCAACACATGATTATCCTTCTTGATGTCCACCTCCGCAGCCTTCAGATTTGCGAAGAGCTCGGTGATCGTATCAGTGGAACCAATCTGATTATGAGTCACTACAAAACTTTTGTAGCTGGGAGGGAGTGATTGCAGAACCCTGTCAATCTTGAGCTCCTCTGGAATCTTGCAGTCCAGTTGCTCAAGGCGTTGAGTGTAGCCTGACATCTTAATGGCGTGCTCACTAACGGAACTCCCTTCCTCCATCTTGCAGTTAAAGAACTTCCCAGAGATCTCATATCTCTCAGAACGGGCCTGAGTCTGAAACATGGTTTTCAACTCTTCGAGAATCTCAAAGGGCCCGGGATAGTTTTCAAAACGATTTTGAAGTTCCGGTTCCATAGCAAACAACATGGTGCTCTTAATCACACCATAATCATCTTTGCGCGACTGATAGACAGCTTTCTCATCAGCCGGCGTAGTTGCAGCAGGGGGGTTACCTAACGCTTTTTCAAGGACATAGTCCTTTTGTCCGCCAGACAGAATGATTCTTAGATTGCGGAACCAGTTGGTGAAGTTAGACCCATTGTTTCAAAGCTTTTCTTTCTCAGCAAAAACGTTGAAGTTGAAGTTGGACTTGGCCATGTGATCTACAGTATTTGCAAGTACAATTTAGACTATGTTCATGATAAATAGTTCAACTTAATCAAATTACTAGATGAACTCCCACTAAATTCAACATCCCTCAAGTTGTTTAGTGAACACGATCCAAATTCACCACACCTAATCCGATCTTCACGAGAAGAGATGTGGTTTCAATGGTGGACAACAAAGTGTCGATCATATCATTCATATGACTCATGCTTAACCTTTCGGTTCTTGTGTTCCGAGGCCATGTCTGTACATGCTAGGCTCGTCAAGCTAGACCCAAGTATTTCCGCGTGTGCAAAACTGGCTTGCACCCGTTGTATGTGAGCGTAGAGTCTATAGCACCCGATCATCACGTGATGCTTGGACACGACGAACTTTCGCAACGGTGCATACTTGGGGAGAACACAGTTTTTATCTTGATCTTTAAGTGAGGAATCATCTTATAATGCTACCGTCGCGATCTAAGCATAATAAGATACATAAAAGGATAAACATCACATGCATATAACTTTATGTGACATGGTATAGCCAATCTTCGCGCAATGATCTCCATCTTGTGCATTCCGGCATGATCTCCATCACTCCACCATGATTGCCTCCACCACGAATGGCAACTACAACTATTGCTAACTACTTAGCGATAAAGTAAAGCTATTACATGGCGTATAAGAAGTTGACTCGCAGGTCATACACAATTATAAAGACAACCATATGGCTCCTGCCGGTTGTGTACTCATCGACATGCAAGTCGTGAAACATTACAAAACATGATCATCGCATACATTATACACATCACATCTTGGGCCATACCATATCACAGAAAACACTCCCTGCAAAAACAAGTTAGACGCCTCTACTTTGTTGTTGCATGTTTTACGTGGCTTATGGGAGTAGATGCTAAGAACGATTCTTACCTACGGAAAGCCACAACGGTGATATTATGGTTGCCAAACTCCGGTGTTAATCCCATGAACACTATAGTGAGAGAAACTGACATCCACCAGCCGCATGTGTGGAACAAGCCACACGTCAAGTGCGGAGCCGGTCTCGCGAACGACGTCGCGTAAGGTTGGCCTGGACCGCTTCAATCTCACTATGCCGCGTCATAAGAAGAACACAAACAAGAGGCTTGCAACAGAAAACATCAACGCCCGCAACAACCATGTTGCGTTCTACTCGTGAATCACATCTACGCATAGATCTAGCTCTGATACCACTGAAGGGTTTCGCAGCATAGTAAATCAAAATTTTCTACGGAAGCGAACAGAGGGAAAGCCAAGATCTAATCTAGGAGATGCAAACAACGAGAGAGATTGGATTAGATCTTCATACCCTTGAAGATTCGCACAGCGGAACGTTCGTCGGAACTGGGTGATGTAGTCGTACTCGCTTCTCCTCCTCGCGATCCGATCCGATCTAGCACCACAAGTGGCGGTGCCTCCGTGAGATGCACACGTGCAGCACCTCGACATCTCCTCCTTCCTCGGACCAGCGAGTATGGTGGAGAGATGGATTGGATCTACAGCACGACGGCGTGGTGTATATGGTGGAGAATTTCTGCCGCAGGGCTTCGCCTACAAACAGTCGGGAGGGAGAGTGGAAGGGCAGCAGGGCAACTAGGGTTGGAGGAAGGTGTGTATGGAGGGGGGCGCACCAGCCCTCTATTTATAGAGGGGGCGGCCAGCCCTAGCCTCTCCTCCAAGCCTATCTCTAGTTTAAACAATTTAAACTCTCTCTTATCTAGAAATCCTATCTTATCTTATCTCTAGTTTAAACGATTTAAACTCTCTAGGATCGGCTGGGCCCTATGGGGCCTTGTGCCCCTGGCCCAATGCGGCCAGGACACCCCCTCATAGGCCCATGCCCCCTCCCGGAAGGTGGGACCACGTTGGCCCCCTTCCGGAAGGTTCTAGAAGCTTCCGGTACAATACCGATTAATCCGGAACAATTCCGAACTCCAAAAACTGCACTGCCTTATATGAATCTTATTCTCCGGACCATTCCGGAACCTCTCGTGATGTCCCGGATCCCATCCGAGACTCCGAACAAAAATTCATAAACCAAGTATCCAATCTATCCTAGCGTCGAGACACGTTAAGTGTGTGACCCTGCGGGTTCGAGAATATGCAGACATGATCTTCTATCAATAATCAACAGCGGGGTCTGGGCACCCATATTGACTCCCACACATTCATCGATGATCATATCGGATGAACCATGATGCCAGGATTCAATCAATCCCATATATATATTCCCTTCGTCTCGCGATATTTTACTTGCCCGAGATTCGATCGTCGGTATCGTCATACCTAGTTCAATCTCGTTCACAGCAAGTACTTTACTCGTTCCGTAATCCGATATCACTTTGTGATCAACTCCTTAACCACATGCTTGCAAGCGGTGTTGATATCGATTACCGAGTGGGCCCGAAGTATATCTCTCCGACTTGGGAGGGACAAATTCCATCTCGATACATACAACCCAACAGATACTTTCCGATCACCTGAGAGACACCTTTATGATCACCCTCTCATAGGATGACGTTTGATGACCTCAAAGCTTTCTTCCGATACCAGGGAGTTGCATTATCTCATGGTCTAAGGAATACAATATTTGACATAAGAAAAGCTTCGCAAAGACGAACACGATGACACGATCTAATTGCTTTGCTTAGTTTGGGTCTGTCCACCATATCATTCTCCCAATGATATGATCTCATTATCAATTGACAACTCATGTCTATGGTTAGGAAACCTTAACCATCATTGATCAATGAGCTAGTCCATAGAGGCGTACTAGGGACACGGTGTTGTTCACAAACCACACAAGTATTAATGTTTCCGCTTAATACAATTCTAGCATGGAATATAAACTTTATCATGAACAAGAATTATAATAATAACATCTTTATTATTGCCTCTAGGGCATAATTCCAACAGAAATGTGTCTCTCAAAAAGGGTTCAATGAATTTTGGTGTAAATTGGTGGTAAGGAATGACACCTTATGTGTTAAAATCAAGAATAAAAGAGGTAAAGATTTTGGTAGTCATAGAGGGGTGAGACAAGGTGATACCTTCTCTCCCTTCCTCTTTAATCTAGATGTTGAGGGGTTGGCTAAAATGATTCTTCAAGCCCAATATGTTGGTTTGGTGACCGAATTGGTATCCCATTTAATTGATAAAAGCGTTGTTATCTTACAGTATGCTGATGATACCATTTTTCTCATCCAAGATGATTTGGAACAGCTAATTCACACCAAGCTAATCTTGTACATGTTTGAAGCCATGTCAGGGTTGAAAATTAATTTTAACAAGAGTGAACTTATGTTGGTTTTGGAAGATAGTGAAAAAGGGTTAAGATATGCAAATATGTATGGTTGTCAGCTCAGTAATTGGCACATCAAATACCTTAGTGTCCCTGTTTGCGGCACTAGGTTACATGTGGCTGATTTACAGCCCTTATCTGATAAACTTAGGAAAAATCAGTTGGTTGGGTGGGGAATCCATCCTTAATTAGTGGAAGGTTTACCTTAATTCAATTCTCTTTGAGCATCCTCCTTATTTATCATATGTCAATGTACCTTATGGCTGATACAAACTTGGAAAACTTAACCAAAATCATCATAAGTTTTTTTGGGGAAGGGTCTAGTAATAAAAGAAAATATTATATGGTTAAATGGTCCTTAATTTGTAGGCCAAGGAAGAAAGGAGGTTTGGGTATTAAAAACTTGAAACTGTTTAATATTTGGCTTTTATGCAAATGGTGGTGGAAGTGGGAAGTGGGAAGTGGAATATGGACTTTGGAAGAAGATTGTAAAAGCAAAATATGGGATAACTCATGGTGTCTAGAAGGTTAAGGTGAAACAGAGTGATTATGCTGCATGGAAAGACTTAATGAAAATCAAACAAATCTATCTTGCTAGAAGAAAAATGGAACTAGGTGGAGGTAGAGAAACTGATTTTTGGCATGATTAGTGGGTTGCGAATTTCTCCCTTTGTGAGAAGTTTCCATAACCTTATGAGATTTGTAATCAGCACATTGGTACTATTAGAGAAATGTCTAATCTAGGGTGGTTTTTTACTTTTAGAAGGTGGTTGTCACCCAGATTAGCTTCTTAGTGGTAGGAGCTAAGGAACATGCTTTCTTCATTGATATTAAGTGAAGAAAAAGATAAACCCAAAAATATACTAAATCTGGTGTTTTCTCTGTTAAATCTCTTTATAATAAGTTGGTTGATGTTGGACTAGATAAATCCTTTAGACATCTATGGGAAGCTAAGTTGCCTCTTAAAAAAAGTGGGCGGGTAGTAGTGTCTATCGTTTTTACCCTTCAGATGAAACCATCAACCATTTATCCTTCACATGTACTACTGCTATTTACATGTACTGTTGTTATTTACACAAAGGGCATGTATGTCCCCATGTGTGATTTTGGTAATTAATGACAATCACTATGGACTAATGTGTAAATTGAGTTTCACTTGTAGGTTTGTCCATTGGCATCGTTTGGGCCATGTGTTGGTCTCAAGGTTGAAAGAATAATAATAAGAAGAAGAAGATCAAGTGTGTCTCGAAGAAGATGGAGTTCCTCATAGTGCATATTCAATACATCATTATTATGGGGATAGAAGAAATGAAGTGCAAGCTCAAGATGCACCATCTCTAGAAGATCTCATGCTTGAAACTCGCCATCCTTGGTGATCATGGAGTGATGAAGACAAGTTCAAAGAAGAGGTTTCCCTATAGAGTATGGGGGAGCTAGTCGCAAGTCGTCATCAAGCAAAGCGCGAGCAAGAGCAATAAAGAAAGGTGTTTCATCTTGAGGAGAAAAAGACGGTCTACATCAAGCTCAAGTGGAATGCTCGAGGCAAAGATATGATCTTGAAAGGTTTTCTATTTTACCAATCTCTTATAGTCTTGGGAGACCGGGTTTAGGATAGATAGTCGTACTATCAAGAGGGTCTCTCGAGTGACTAGATCGTTCATATCTTTCAGAGAGAGCTCAAACCTTTGCATACATAGCATCATCTTTCTTAGTTGTTTTTAGATCTTGTCCATGTGAGGATCTAGAGCTTGTGGTTATCTTCATAACAAGCTCTTGTTCATCAAAAACGGATTTCCCTTGCATATCTTCTTGCGTTTTTGATCTTGCGGGTTTTCCGACTCCACACCTTGGGAGATATCTCACATATATATTCATGGTATTTTCTCCCTTGGATTCTACACGTCGTTATCTTTCCAACAAAATAGGTTTCATCTCATTTTGAGTTCGGATGTGAAAGTTATTGCAGTTTTGGTTTATGAAGTTTTCCTGACCGAAAGTTCCGGCTCTCCACCGGTAGTACCGCTAGGGCATGTTTACCGCTGGTAGTTCCGATGGAAGTTCCGGACTATGTTTCGATGACCATGGGATGCATTTAGTAACTTCTCTATTTTGGTGAGTTCTATTTGGCAGAATTTTGGTCGGATGTTTTGGTTGTAGTACCGACCACGCCAAAAGTTCCGTGCACCGGCGGTGGTACCGGCCATGCCAGTTTATCTCTCTTCCGCGTCGCTATTTTTTGACCGTTGGCTGGGTGCCACCGGTAGTACCGTTCCCCCACGGTACTACCAGCCGTGCATGAATCTGTGCGTAACGGGCAGATCAGGGAGCCCTTTAAAAGGGGCTCCTCTTCCCCTTCATGAAAAAATTGCTTTTCTTGGTTCTTGGCCTTCTCTCCCTTATCCATTGTTGACCTTGAAGAGCTTGCCCTTCCCCCTTCTATGATTGTTGCATCTTCTTGAGGGATTTGAGAGAGGAGATCTAGATCTACAACCCCACCAAACCAAATCCCCTTTTTGTGAAGGAATCCTTGGGATCTAGATCTTGGAGAGTTTTGTGTTCTCCTCTTGTGTTCTCCTCTTGTGTTCTTCCTCTCTTATTCCCCCAATAGCTTTGGTAGCTTTGGTGGAATTTGAGAGTGAATGACTTGCCTCTTGCATTTGGTGCATAGGTTTGAGTTCTCCTCGGAGATTTGGCGATTTCAAGCTCTTGGGCTTGTTACTCTTGGATTTTTGGAACCCTAGACGGTTGTGTGGAGTTGTGGTGTGATCTTGGGGCCTCCAATTGAGTTGTGGAGTTTCCCCAAGCTTGTAGCCTTTGTGGTGTTTCTTGGGAGCCCTCCAATTGAGTTGTGGAGTTTGCCCCAAGCCTTGTACGAGTTCGGTGACCGTCCTCAAGTGTCCTATAGTGAATCGTGATTAGACATTTGTGGCGAGCTCAAGGGAGAATAGGGTGAGCCTTTTGTGGTGTTGGTGTGTTGCGTGCCTTCGCATCTTGAGGTGAGGCCTTGTGTGGCGTTGGGTGAACATCGAGCCACCACACCTCAAGGTAATCCATTTGTGGCGTTCGAAGTACATTGCGCCATCGCATCTTCTTCAATGGAGACGTAGCTTCTTGAAAGTAAACTTCGGGATAAAAATCATCGTCTCCGTGTCCATCGGTTATCTCTCAACCGAGCCCTTTACTTATGCAATTTATATTATGATAGCCATTGTGCTTGAAGTATTTTATCTTGCTTTCACCTTGTTGCTTGTCTTGCTTAGCATAGGTTGTTGGTGCACTTAGTTGAACCTAGTGGATATAGGTTTTGGCTTAATAAATTATAGTTTCATTCTGTATTTATTAGAGCCTAAACCGTAAACATTTTAAAACGCCTATTCCCCCCCCCCCCCCCCCTCTCGGTGACATCTGTTTCCCTTTCACCTTTGTGCACAAACTAGGCCTTATTGCTTTACCCCATATTTCTGGTGGATTGTGATTTTTTCCTTTGGAATTAACTTTCACATTGTATGTATTGTTGCCCTTTGTTCGGATCTGCAAAGACTAGAAATCGAGCATGCTTTGAAGGAAAATTAATTTCTTCCCCTATGCGATCAATTTGTTATATGTGTGCTTTCCTTCGTTACTGGGCAGGTCTTCAAAATGAATGGGATAGGAGCTTGATGGTTGACGGTGTTGATCGTCTGCAAGGGATGGCTACCTAGGTGCATGATATGGCGTATCATGCTCGATGCTGAGAGTCAGAAATGGAGAAGAGGATGAAGATGTGGATGTAAGTGGGGACTGATTGAAAAACCCTTGAGGGGTAGTTTGCCTAGCAGTTTCTCGTTTCTGGTTTAGAACCTCTTGTTTGTGGTGTCCTCTGTGAGTTGGTCTGAAAAACTTTTGGAGTTTGGTTGTGTCTTGATGGATGTGTGTTATTTCTAGACTAGTTGAACCTTGTTTTTACTTTCCTGTAAGACACTTGTTCTGTTATCACATGGGACTGCTTGCTTGATGGTGCATTCCATGAATTAGTCCACATTTCTGCACCAATGCGTTTTCAGTGCAGCAAACTGCCTTGCATACCTGAAATTTTAGCCACTATTTCCTTGAATTTGTGACACACAAGGTCGTCAGTCTGCTGAACCACCACGTTACATGACAAAAAACAATTGCTACAAACCAAGAGAGTTTGTAAGTTTGGTCTTCGCTTGCTTGGACACAGATGTTTCGTACCTTGATAAAGGAACACGAAAACGAACACTTAAGTAAGTAACCATGGCTGTCTCATCTCCCTCTATTTTCAGCTTGTGCCAAACCAAACTGTCCTTGTCATGACAGCCTGACGATCACTTAAATTGTTGCACAAACACAAAGACAGACTGCAATTCTGCAGGATGCTTTCTTCTGAACCTGGATCACTGCAAGACGTTAATCCACCGGAAACCCGGCAACTGGTTTCGTTATAAGAGGTAATAAGACAAACCCAGGAACTGCTAAATGCCTAAATGTAACAATCTTTTGATAAGAGCATCTCCACTCGGGGGACCCTAAAGGGCTATGGGGTGCCGACGCTTAAAATCACGTCCAGCCCGTTCCCCCAAACTTTTTTTCGCACCGGCGCGGTTTGCCATCCGGTGCCCCCAGGTCGAACCCAACCCACGGGAGGCTAGGGGGGGGGGGGCGCCGGATAGAGCTGAGAACGACGTGGGCCAGCCCTGAAAGCTCTGTTGCACGGATACGGCAGAAATCCCACGTATCGGGGGTTCGATACGTCCGGATACGGAGATACCTCTGGATATGCCAAGATACGTATCATGTACGTATCCAGCGATTTTTTGTTTTCCAAAAAAAAAATTAAATCGGATACTTCTGGGATACAGCCAGGATACGTTAGGGATACAGTACAGGATTACCCTAACCCCTGGATCGATACATACTACTCGTCCTCTCACCTCCCGACCTGCGTCATGCAGCCGCCACATGTAGATGAACACGGCCAGACACCGATGATGGTGATCCGCCGCACCGGAGAATAGATCCCTCGCTCGTCCCGCCGCTGGCATGGCACTGCTCCGTCCGCCGTCCGTCGCCCACCGCAGAGCAGACCCCTCCACCATCCGCCGCTACACTACTGCAATTTGCAGGTTAGTTCCATGCTCTCTCCCGTCAACTGCTCTGGTACAGTGGTACTCCACCCCGCAGATCGACCTACCTAGGAAGGCGATACATAAAAAGCTACAATAGAGTTCAATCACATTAGCTCAAGATATCTAGGAAGGGATCAGGTCATGCCAAATATGAACGTTTCTACTCTTTGCCAGCTTCACATTGAAAGTTGCAGTGGTACAAGAAAACTAGGATCATGTTTATGGTGTATTTTTCATGTTTTTTTTTACTGTAATGGTATCACTAAACTTCCACATTTTCATATCACATCATTAATTTCTATATATTTTTACAAGTTATTATATATATGAAAACGTATCCCCGTATCCATGTTTTTGAAAAATGGACGTATCGCAGTTTCACCGTATCCGTATCCGTATCCATATTGCCGTATCCGGGCAACATAGCCTGAAAGTGAGATAGACGGCTCGTCTCCCCAGCGTTGTCCCGTCACCGGTCGTGGCATCGAAATTGCTCGCCAGTGCATTCCCCGCCATGCCCTTTCACTGCTTCCCGCCCTATATGTAGGTGCGGCGGCCATCGCCATTGCAGATCTACATCATGGCCAGACCTCGCACCCTCTCCCTCTATATCTAGGGTAGCGGCCGGCGGTGCTCCTATCGCCAGTAGGGCCGGTGCACAGCCATGCCTGGCCGCCGTACTCCTCCACCTCTCCCAGCGCCCGCAGAAGAGTCGGGACCAAACCACACTGACTCAGAGTGCTCCGACCCCGAGTGGATCGACTTCGATGACTCCAGCAAAGCCAACACCGACAAGCTGGGCTGGGCCAGTTACGATCCCGATCCCGAGCCCGAGCCCGAGGAGCTTCCGCGGCTACCGATACCCCTTGGGTCGGCTTACCGGACCACCGGCGAGCCTTACGAGTGGGACATCTTCCTCAACGTTTTCCTACCGGAGCACTTCCGGCTGCAAGAACTCGACGGTGTCTACATGCGTCTCTTCTATGCGTCGCACAGAGAGGCGGATAATGCTTGCTTGCGTGCCAGCCGCGACCGAGCAAAGGAGGAGGCTGAGGTGCAGCTAGCAAGATAGAACTCACGGTTCGACCTGTGGGGTGTCGCTAGGCCGCCGCCTTCACCGCGCCCTCCTGGCGAGAGCAGCGCCTTCGGCCGCCATAGCCGCTAAGTTTATCTTTGCCTTTCTATGTAAAAATTGAAGATACATGTAAAAAATCGAAGTGTTCGAATGCTCCATTATTTTTTTGTATGGGGAACACGGCTGGGAGACAACGCCCCCAATCGTGAACCAATCCGGCGCCCATCCCCCCTAGGCCCAAAATCGAGACGCGTCGGATGACGTATGGGGGACTGAGTGGAGATGCTCTAACAAGTTACGACATCGCTGAGGAAGCTAACCAAATACTACTAATGAACTACCTGTTAGACAAATGGATCGTGCGATTCACATAGAGGCTGAAGTTTTTTCTGAATTTTCTTGTCTAGCTGAAGATATTCGCGCGATCCCCCTTTACACCAGACCAGTTGTACACTTGTACAAACGATCTAAATGTACTGCTTTTCTTTCTTTGACAGCAATGTACTGCTTGTCTTGTTGCTAACAAAAATGTGTTTCTACAGTGTGATTTCATATCGCTGGCAGAATCTCCTGAAATAAGTAGTCTTGCTATTTTTGCCCGAAGCATCAGCATAGCATCGCTTGCCACCACAAGTTTGCGCCAGTGTTGGTTAACTCACGCCCTCCCAAAAGGCAATGCAATAAAGTGTGGTAAAAGCAAGCAGAAGATAAGGTTTCAAGAGCGATAGCTCGGCATCGGTTTTGAACAAGTTTCTTCCTCTAAATTCAAGTGAAATTCCTGCGTCTCAAACGGATGATCTCAGGATATCAACGAAAAATTCTAGATAGACAAGACGAGAAATGCCACAACAACGTAATACGTACTACTCCTAAAAGTTGCAGTATGGTTAACACTGAGAACCAGCCTCAGGATCACATGTATGGTTAACACTGAATACCTCAAAATCCCTAGCACATCACACACACTACCTCCCACACACTGAAATTCCTAGAACTAGAAGGGGTGAAAAAAGGAACACCTATTAGTTCTGTTCTTCCATTCAGCTCATGCTGATTGCAATAAGAAAAAGTTGCTACAAAGCTGCACGAGGAAACCCCGAAATCCTCAAATCCTGCCCTCGCTCCGGCGCCTCTTCTTCGGTATGCCTCTGTATGACTGTATGTACATGGAAACTGCGCCCAGTGCCCAGGGGTGAATCTGTCAGAAGGGGAAATGAAGGGCAGATTCTCCAGCGACGGGCCAAGAAGGGCGGGGCGGAGGGCGCCTAGCACTCGGCGGCGGAGGGGTCGGAGGCGAGGCGGACGAGGAGGCGGCGGAAGTCGGCGACGGGGCAGGGGATGCGGAGCGCGCCGGGGTGGCCGTACCCGTACTCCTGAGCGGCGCGCATGAGCAGCGCCGCGAAGGCCGGCCGGCCCAGCAGGTCCGCGCGCACGGCGAACCGCTCCATGGGCCCACCCTCCTCGCCTACGCACACCGGCACGTGCCCATGCGGCACCCGCCCGCCGCCGCCGCCGGAGCAAGGCGACGATTGCTTTGGCGCCCGCAGCTGGCGGTAGGCCGCCGCAGCGGAGGCGGAGGAGGAGTCGGCCGCTGCGACGAGGGAGAGTCGCCTGAAGACGCGCCTCATGGTGGCTCTGTAGGAATGGAGACGGCTGGGAGAGTGGGAGGTGGTGGAGGGAGCAGAGGAAGGATGGGTTCTTGGGCGTTCGGCGAGGGAGAGCGCAAGGGTCAAGGCGTTGGGTGGGCTAGTGCGCTCCTGGGTGATTTTATAATGCAGGGGCCTAGTTCGCGTTGCCACTCTTTTCTGCCATTATTCCTACGCGCACACCAGCTAAGTTTCTATCCTGTTATGCTGTCACCGAGGTTTGGGATTATAAAAATCGGTTTTGCTAAATTTAAGAAGATTTAGAGCTCGCTTGTCACCTCTTGTTTCATTTCAATTGGCAGAAATAAAATAAAAGGGACAACAATACCATCGCTATACTGAGCCAATTCGAAATTCCAAAGTAAAATAAAAAATGCTAACGCGAATATTTGTGAAATGAAATGATTTACAGAAGAACGAGAGAGTTATATTCATAAGAATTGACTTAACACATCATACCATTCGCTGGAATTTTTAATTGAAATAACGGTTCTAATTCCAAGATAATTAAACATGTAAGATAAAAAAATCTCGATTACGGCGGTCAAACATACTCTTACTGTTTTTTCGTCTATTAGTCTACGTCTTGAACCAATGTCTCTCCATCGAGATTTGAGATCCATTTACAATGAGAAAAGTCAAGAGTATGAACAAACAGCTAACATATACTCCCTCTATGTATAAATTTCCAATGGTCAAGCCATGTAAACTTTTTACCAATGTTTTTAAAAAATACGAACATCTACCATATCAAAATAATCTTATTAGATACATCATTAAATATAGTTATAATATATGTGTAGTACTAAAATTATTCATTTTTCCTAAAATTTTGGTCAAAGTTTAGATTGTTTTGTCCTTTGATAAAATTTATATGATTATGGGACGGAGGTAAATACTACATGGATATACACAAGCTTAATAGACATAGACCCACATACACTTTTTTACATTTTTTATAGAAAATTTAAAGGGTCAAAATCACAAAATTCTAAAATAATTTTCACTATGAAAGCCAGTTGGATCAAAGGATCCATGTCCCTATTGGTTGCCATGTTCTGTGACACACACTATGTCGAGTTACAATTTTCATGATTTTCCTCAAATTAATAGGATAATTATATTCTTCAAATTAATGAGACGAGTCAACCTTTTATCTACATTTTGATTAATGCATTGGCATGATGGTACATGGTCGCTCTGCTGATATCCCGATCATTTTGCCTACCATCTTCCCATTTTCTCGCCTCACTTCGATGCAATAGTACCCACTAGACATAGTTTAGAATGCGAAGCATTTTTTCCTCACCTAGGGTTCTAGCAAAGGTGATCACTAGGTCTCTCTCCTTTATCCACTAGCGCCGCCATCGTTGGTTCCCTTGTCCTCGGCTGGTCGCTGTGTGTAGAGGGTGGGGAAACCTCAGATAGGATCTTGGCTCCCCGTAAGGTCTTCGAGTTCCTCGACTCTGGTTAGGGGCATCAGCGGTAATGAGAATAATGGTCATTTAGCCCGCCCTAAATCGGTGGTATTAGCCGAAGGAGCAGACGAGCTAGGTTTTGGAGTCAATCGTTGTGCATTAGTTCCGGCATGATAAGTGTTTGTCTACGACAACGGTGTTTAGGGTGTTCTGTGGAGGAGATGATGTCACAGCATATTGGTGTCTTCAAGTTTGGCCTCCACCAGGTATGACTTCGTAACTTGTGAGTTTAAGTTTGTGTCTCACATCTCCGTCTAGATGGAGATGGGAATATATCTTGACCCATCTCGGTATTGGATTTTCTAGAACAGTGATCTCACGAGATCATGGTCGTTGGCATCTTGTGGTTTACGTCGATGACTTCCTGGTCGGTGCTTCTACAAGCGCCTAGGTTTTTCCAAGCTTTCTCCGACACAAGATTTGCTACACCGGAGGCCCAGAGGCGGGCTCGAGCTTTGCTCGCGCCGCGTCATCAGGCGGCGCAGGAAAAAGAAAGTGTGGAACTGTTCAAGGACTTTTAGCGTAATTTTTTTTCTTGTATGATATTCTTATAAGGGTTGGTTTAAGATAATATATGGTCTTCTCCGGAAAAACTCAGCACCCAGTGGACAAGGCTAGCTTTTCTTAGTGCCATGCACACGAGGGGCATTAGGGCACCCACAACATTGTGCCAAAAATGGTTCCAAAATGAAAATTTGGCTTTTACAACTAGTTCCCTACACTTTGAGACTAGTTCCCAAACCAACAAAAGAGGGAACCAGAGCAACTAGCTGCTCTGATGCCAAATTCTTCCCTTCCGATATAATAATATATCTCTTGGATGGTCCTGGATGCGGATACTCCACGCCTGCGCCTGGCCGAGAGAGGGCGGTGCGAGTCGTCAGTGTCTGCTACTGGAGTGGGCGACTGGGCCATGCGGCCGCCGCTCATATCCTCTCGCGGCTTGAGTCGGTCGTCTCCGCTTGCGGCCGGCTCTCTTCTCCGCGCTCGCCGCCGGTGCTCGTCTCCGCTCACAGCCGCTGCTCGCCCACAACTACAAATACTCTGCTAGGATCAGTCCTCCTCGGATCTGAGAGCGGTAGAAAAGGGGAGACAAGGAGAGCCAGATCCATGGAAGGGATTTAGACAGGAAAGGGGGGAAATTTCTGGCATCGAACTCGCGCGAATGGTCGGAGGTTTGAAGAGAATATTTTTTACCAAGTTTTAATCGGCAATGGGGCCCACGCTACAGAAATTTAGCGATGGCTACGTTGTACAGCTGTTGCCAAATTTGTCTCCGCTGCCAAATTCAGTTTTTACAGGTATTTAGCTTTGGCAACATTGTGGATGTCCTTAAGTGCATTGTGATGGCGGTGGTTTCGGTTCAGACATTTAGTCCCTGTTTTTCTTGCGAAAATTTCGCTGATCTTAATAATCATTAACAACAGTGCAAAGAGCTTTAAAATTAATAAAAAAATATAAATATATCCGTGGACATCTAGTGATGACTACGCACACTAGCACGAGCCGAAGGCGCGCCGCCGTCCTTAACCCTCCACCACCAGGGCTGGACAAAGGTTACTGTAGTAGAGCTTTTTATAGTAAACAGACGGAAAGTCATCGTGCTAAGACCCAAAAGGACAAGCACACTAGAGCAACAACCATTGCCAATGTTAACATCCGTAGATCGGAAATGACTGATCCAAAATCACATCCACAAACATGAAAACCAACATGATCACAGGACTACGGACACAGGACTTTATGTGCCCTGTGTCGATGCTAGACGAACCACCGGAGCAAGAATAACATGGAAAGAAACTTTTTCTAACTTGATGTAGCCTTCAACTTACCATCCTGGAAAAGACAAAAAACAGCTTAAAAAAAATAGAAACCACACTAGCAAGGGCCGTGGTCCGCTACACTCTAAGATCACCAAGACGAAGCGCACAACCAATGTCACCTGCGAAGGAATGGAACCCTAGCCGGGGTTTTCAGCCGTCGCTCGGTCCGGATCTAGCTTACTACTTCCTCCGTTTTATAATATAATATGATTTAGCTTTATAAAGATAACATATGTAGAAATCTTTTAGTGTGTAGGTTCGGAGAAGTTTACTCTGAATCTATACACTAAAATTTTTCTAGATACATTATGTTCACAAACCTAAAACATCTTATATTTTAAAATGGACGCAGTATTTAGCTAGCTGTTGGGAGTGAGACGAACTCACAAACACAAAATACAGAGTAGCAAGCTCTACTCTGCTACACGTCACAAAATTACTAGTACTGTATTAAACACGAGGCACACGGCGATCGAGCGTACGTAGAAGGTTATTTCCTAAGAAAGACGTAGTACGGCAGGAGGGACATGGAGTAGAAAACGAACACGAAGTTTCTAACACCACGGAAATGTCACACTCGGCCGATGTCCACCGGGCGCGGTCCTCCTTGCCCCTATCGCGGTGTAGACCGATCCGTACGCGCCGGCCGCCGGGCAATGGCCCACCTCGCATCGGTCGGGCTCCGGGTGGGTCGGGTCACGACTCATGACCAGCCGCCGTACGTGGGTGGGTGTGGCTAGCTAAAGAGGGCCGGCACGATGGGGTCCGACGCACCGGCGTTCTGTCTCCGGTACCGTGTGTGTACATGCCAGGTACACAAACAGATACCATGCCGTAGTACTTGTCGAGAGACTAGTTTTTGGAGGAACGATGACACCTTAGGAGTCTCGGCTGCGTGTTGATATAGCCTGAAAAAGCCCCAGACGTGGCGATTACAGCGGAGAGATTACATTGATCGTAAGTTGGAGATAGAAAGATAAAAGCTATCATAGCTATCTTAGGAAACCTCCTACCGTAAGTTTCCTCAACACACGCACTATTCTAGGAAACCTCCTATCGTAAGTTTCTTAAACACACGCACGAATATGAGATGACGTGGAGTACTACTCTATAGTCATGTTATAATATAATGTGTACATAACGTATACAAATATTAAGTCTAACAGCCCCCTTAATCACAACCTTCAGAAAGATTGAGATAACGCTTGGATTCATTCAAATCCTTGACTGCTAAGGCTTTAGTGAATCCATCTGTAACTTGATCTTTGCTTGATATGAACTTGATCTCAAGCATTTTGTTAGCTACTCTTTCTCGAACAAAATGATAATCAATCTCAATATGCTTGGTTCTAGCATGAAAAATAGGGTTTGCAGACAGATGGGTAGCTCCTAAATTATCACACCATAAACATGGTTTTACCTTCTGACATAGGTATACCTACAGGTACTCGAACTTGGTATATACGGCCCAAATACGTACAGGCTTACGGTGTCGCCAAGGCCTGGATGGAGGGACTCGAGTAACCTATGGACTCTCCATTGCTTGAAGGACAAGAAGAAGCTAAAGATAGAAAGTTTGAAAGGGAAAACCCTAACTTGTAACCGACTCGACCTGTTACCCGAGACCTAGCCTATCTATATAAAGTCTAGGAGGGGGCGGCGAGGAGGACACAAGCAACCCTAGTTTCCACAACCCTCGCTAGATTTCATTTGCGCACCATTGTAACTTTTGACTCCCTCGATAATTCCACGAGCAGACAAGCAGGAGCAGGGACCTCTACGAGGCCTGAACCTGGGTAAATCCTTTGTCCCCTGTGTGCTTGTTTGCTAGCCGATAGATGTCTCCAGCGCTCCCTCCTTCTCCAAAACCCAAGTCCATAACAATGAGCATTGACGAGTTAAACCTTCGTCAATTGGCGCCGTCTGTGGGAATTGGGAGTGCTGATGTTGTGGCTTCTTTGGCCCCATCAAACGCGATCTACAACTCTGCAACAGCGAAGATTCGCCAGCTTTTCGGCGCCTTCGACTTCACCATCCACACGCCGGCCACTCGCCCGGCCTTCGACTCCGTGGGCGAAGGAATCAGCCTGGCAATTGGGAGCTTTCGCTTCCAAGTTAGTCAGATGGGCACGCTACGCATGCCCGATCAGCCGACGACGCCGGCGATTGCCCCAGCATCATGGTTCCCTCCATCGATCGGCACCCTCAGTGAGCTCAATGCTCCGGCGGCGGTTGGAAACATGGTCAGCGACAGCAGTCGCGACTCCGATCTAAGCGATCTGGCCACTGAAGATGGAACCTACGGTTCCGGATCTGAAAGTTGTGGAAGCAACAGCTTCCCATATCAATTCATGTGCGCCGTCATCAACGCTGGGGGACACCTCCGCCAACCGCGGCAACAATGGTAACACCGGTAACGGCACCGACCCGCCCAATGCTGCCAATGGCGGCAACAGCGGCAATGGAGGAGCAGTCGAACCTCCCAGCATAATCAACGAGCAAACCGGCGAACGCGTCGTGATCAGGCTCAACGAGCAAGAGTGGGAACGCTGCCGCGAAGCCCTACGAGGTGCACCTCTACCCTTCGGGTCCCCTCAGGAACTACTGATGGGTTACCACTGGCTCCTAAAAGAGGAATTCAAATGCCAGAAACAAGCAATCGCGCAACTCGAAGCGCGTAAAAAGGCGGCGGACGAGTCAAGCCTTCGTCGCGCTGGGCTCTCCTCCTACGGAGGATCCTCCTCAAGAGGCAACGAGCATCTCGCCAGGAAGAGGCAATCGCGGATGGCTCACCTCACCGAACAAGAACGCATAGACGCCGCGAAAGTCCTCGACTTCGGCCCTATGACAGTCGACACAAGAGGCAACATGGTTCCCAGGACGCCACGAGCCGCAGTGACGGCGTCCACCATGTACCTTCTTAATAACCAGCCACCGGCTGGAGATCCGCGCACGGCCACGCACCGATCTACGATCGCAGGCCTAGGACTAATCGAGGCCGCTCTCGACAAAGAACCAGTACCAGACCCAAAAAAGGGCAAAGCGTTAGCAAGACGCTACTCCTCGCCCTCGTCAAGCGATGACAGTCACGACCTGTCTCGACGCCGCCGCTCACGATGACACGATCGCGACTATGATGCACGTGACGAGCTCACGCAGCGCAAGATCGACAAGTCAAGGGCACGACATGCTCGGTCGACTGATTCGGAAGAAGAAGATGGAAAGCTCTGCGGCGCCAGATGCTTCAGCAGATCCATCAGGCAAAAGCGAATGCCTAAAGGGTTTAATCTTCCATATGAGAACCCGAAATTTGACAGTCTACAGGACCCCAAGATCTGGTTGGAGGATCACATCTCCTCAGTCAGGCTGCACGGAGGCAGTCGAAGTACCGCCATGCAATGCTTGCAGCTACAGCTGCAAGGCGCCGCCCGGGCATGGCTCAATAACCTCCCGCGCGGATCCATTCGCAGCTGGGATGAGCTGGTCTACAGCTTCGTACGCAACTTCAAGGGAACATACAAACGCCCCGCTTCAATCGAAGAATTGAGATGCTGCCAGCAAAAATCTGGCGAATCGCTGCGCTCTTACATCCAAAGATGGTCCATCATCAAGAACTCCACGAAGAACATTTCGGAAGACCGCGCGATTGATGCATTCAACGGCGGTGTCCGCCGCATGGAACTGTGGGAGGAGCTAGGCCGCTCAAAGCCCAAGACCATCGACCACCTGATGGAGATCACGAATCGGTGGGCTGATGGGGAAGACTCGTTGAAGAATCGCGTTCACTCTGACGAGGAGGCGGAACTCGAGAGAAGACGTGACCGCCAGAGTAAATGTCGTATGCGCGTCTACGACGATCGCGATGACGTCAACATGGTCGCAGCCGGCTACGCCGATAGACGCGACGATAACCGCAACAGCGGATACCGTAGCGACGGATATCGCGACTCCGGGAAAACCACGCAAGTATGGCAACGCCGCACTCGCGATGAAGCACCCGCGACCTCCATCGAAGATAAGCTGTCCGGACCATGCACGGTACACTTCTATATCGACAAGCATGATGGCAAGAGAAAGTCCAGTCACCTCCTCAAGGACTGTCGCGAATTCCTCAAGCTACATGAGGGGTTCGTTCGAATGAACCGCAATGCAGTCGAAAGAGGCTATGGAACCGCTCCAGGTGCAGTGGCACATGGCGCACCACCACCACCACCTGGGCCACCACCGAACGGAGCTGCACCGGACCAGCATCACGGAGGCGAACCATACCCACGGGCCATGGGCACGATGATGATCCAAAAGGGACGCCCCTCCAACAGGGTGCAGAAGGCCATCACTCGCCAAGTCAACTTCAGTTGTACATCAAGTTCAGCAAGCAAAGCTTCAATCCATATTAATTCTGCTGTGGCATTTGCAAGAGCTTTATATTCTGCTTCAGTGCTGGACCTAGAAACTGTAGCCTGTTTCCTTGCACTCCATGAAACTAAATTTGGTCCAAGAAAAATAGCAAAACCTCCTGTAGATCGTCTATCATCTAAACAGCCTGCCCAGTCAGCATCGGAGAAGGCACTTAGCAAACTAGATGAAGATTTTTGAAAAGTCAAACCAGCATGAACAGTACCCTGAATATATCTCAAGATTCTTTTAACAGCTGTCCAATGAGCAATTGTAGGAGCATGAAGATACTAGCACACTTTATTTACTGAGAAAGAAATGTCAGGCCTAGTAAGTGTCAAGTACTGCAAGGCCCCTACAATGCTTCTATATTGTGTACTGTCATCAGGACCAAGAGGAGTTCCCTCAGTCAAGGATAATTTTTTAGTAGAGGATAATGGTATAGGAGATGAAGTACATTTTGTCATATTCACTTTGGTCAATAATTCATCAGCATACTTTTCCTGGGTGAGAAGCAAACCATCCTGAGTTTTCTTTACCTCAATACCTAAGAAGAAGTGCAGATCTCCCAAGTCCTTGAGAGCAAAGTCATTATGGAGATCTTGAAGAAGTGCAGAAATGGCCTGATCTGATGAGCTAGTGACTATGATATCATCAACATAAATGAGAACAAATATCATAAGATTAGCTTTGTGGTAGATAAATAGAGAGGTGTCTGCTTTGGAAGGAGCAAAGCCAAGTTGTTGCAGTTTGGTACTAAGTCTAGAATACCATGCTCGAGGGGCTTGCTTGAGCCCATAAAGAGCTTTGTCAAGTTTGCAGATGTAATGTGGAGCAGCGGAAGATTCAAAACCTGGGGGTTGTTTCATGTAGACCTCCTCTTCCAGAACGCCATGTAAAAAACACGTTCTTGACATCTAGCTGCAGCAAACTCTAGCCCCTGGAAACCGCAACTGCCAAGACAATTCTTATTGTTGCTGCTTTAACAACAGGGCTGAAGGTATCCTCATAGAATATTCCATATCTCTGTTTGAAGTCTTTAGCAACCAAACATGCCTTGTACCTGTCAATTGTACCATCTGCATGTTTTTTTATGCGGTATATCCACTTACAATCAATAAGATTTTTGGTAAAGTGTGGAGGAACAAGATGCCAAGTTTTATTTTGCATTAGCGCAGAGTATTCTTCTTCCATCGCCGTGCGCCACCTATCATCCGTAAGATCCTCGGAGAGTGTTCTGGGTTCTCCTATAGAGGTGAACAAGCCATAGGGAATCGTACCATCAGTGTATTTTTTTGGGTGGCGTATACCTTTTTGTAAGCGGGTACGTGGTTCAGGTGGAGGCAGTGGAGGAGCCGGAGAAGATGATGCAGATGATGCATAAGTGCCCCCCACAGAAGATCCACCAGAGTTGTTGTTGCTGGCGACAGAACCAGGTGAATCCTGTTGCAGGGGACTCTCCTCAGGCGACGTATGCGTGGGAGTCTCTGGTGCATTGTCATCAGCAGGCGTATGCGCTGGGGAGGCGGGCGACTCATGATTGCGTGGGCTTGGTCGATGACGGGAGGGCGTGGCCGTCTCGTCCATGCATGGAGGAGATCGCGTGGCAGGCGCGTCACATCGCGGTGACAGCGGCCGGGGGCGGGACCGATGCGGGCCGCAGGGTGGTGTCGGGGTCGAGGACTGTCCGTCGCATGGAAGAGATCGCGCGGCAGGCGCGTCACGTCGCGGTGACAGCGACTGGGATCGGTCCTAGTCAGAGGGGGACCGGGAGCGGGACCGGTGCGGGCTGCAGGGTGGTGTCGGGGTCGAGGACCGTCCGTGATTGGTGCAGGACGGGTCCATCGTGGGAGCAGCACGGATTGGATCTACCTCGAGGGCAGAACGGATCAGATCACCATTGGGATTGCCGTTGCAGCTGTTTTGGTTTGTAGCGTCATTTTCTGTCGTGAAAGGACCGATTTGATCCGAAATTCTTGTTGCGTTTGGTTGTGATGACCCACAAATATAGGGGGTGTATCGTAGTATTTTTGATAAGTAAGAGTGTCGAACCCAACGAGGAACAGAAGATGCTGGCTAGTGGTATGGATCAGGAATTCTCTGCAAATAATTAGCAAACGGATTTTTAGGGGTTTTCGATAAAGCAAGTAAACAAAGTACGAGTAAATGAAAGACAGTAAGAAAGAATGCAGCAAGTGGTCCAATCCTTTATACAACAAAGGACAAGCTGGTTGTATTTCTATAGATGACCAAACGTTCTCGAGGACACATGGGAAGACTGTCAAGTGCTTTTGCTTCATATAGTCGATTAATCTTCTTTAGCTTGCTAAGTGTTGTGTGGGTGAACCTGTGCTAATGTACCGCCCCATCCAAGACTAATACATACTTGTGATTAAACCCTTGCAAACATCCGTAAGTACAAGAAAGTAATTAAGGTAGAAACCTAACCACAACTTTAAACTCTAAGACCCTTACGTCCCTTGTGCAATGGTTTCCTAACGGGGGTTCAGGTTTCTGTCACTCCGGCAACCCCTACGATTAGTAGCCAAATACACAATGCATTCTCCTAGGCCCATATAGGTGAAGTGTCATGTAGTCGACGTTCACATGACACCACTAGAAGAAGTACACCACAACTTAAGTAACAATCCATTGAATCTTTCTCAACGCAACTCCACTACTAACAACAAGACTTCTCCCATGTCCTCAAGAACAAAACGAACTACTCACGAGACATCATATGGATCATGATCATGTTGGAGATATGCCTAAGAGGCAATAATAAAAGTGGTTATTATTATATCTTTGTGTTTATGCTGAAAGTTTACATCCCATGCTATAATTGTATTATTAGGAAACACTAATACTTGTGTGTTTTGTAAACATAAAAGAGTCCCTAGTAAGCCTCTTGTTAAACTAGCTTGTTGATTGATTGATGATCATGGTTTCCTGATCATAGACATTGGATGTGATTAATAACAAGGTTATATCATTAGGAGAATGATATGATGGACACACACCCATAGTAAGCGTAGCATAAGATCAAGTCATTAAGTTCGTATTGCTGTAAGCTTTGAAATACATAGTAACCTAATCCTTCGACCATGAGGTTATGTTAATCACCATCACCGGATGGGTACTTTGATGACATCAAACGCCGCTTTGTAACTGGGCGGTTATAAAGGTGTCATTGGGTATTCTGAAAGTATGTGTTGAAGCGCATAGACCAAGATTGGGATTTGTCCATCCATATGACGGATAGATATACTCTGGGCCCTCTCGGTGGAATGTCATCTAGATAGCTTGCAAGCATGTGACTAGGTTACAAGGGATGACATAACATGGAACGAGTAAAGAGTTCTTATCAGTAACGAGGAAGAACTAGGTATGAAGATACTGACGATCAAACCTCGGATAAGTAGAATGTCGCGAGACAAAGGGAATTGGTTTCGTATGTTAATTGGTTCAATCGATCACGAAGTAATCGTTGAGTATGTGGGAGCCGTTATGGATCTCCAGATCCCGCTGATGGTTATTGATGGGAGAGGTGTCTTCATCATGTCTGCATATTCACGAACCGTAGGGTGACACACTTAAGGTTCGAAGTTGTTTTAAGTAGATATGGAATTTGCGTTGGAGACCGAATGTTGTTCGGAGTCTCGGAATGGATCCGGGACATCACGAGGAGATCCGGAATGGTCCGGAGAATGAGATTCATATATTGGGGATCATTTTCTAAGTTAGGAAATGTTCCGGAGTGTTTGTATGGAGATTCTAGAAGGTTTCGGAATGTTCTGGAAGGTTCTAGAGGATTTCTTGGAGTTTGCTTGAAAACCAAGAAAGGGATCAAAGAAACCAAGTGGGGCAAGACACGGATTCGTGGGGGAGGAGGATTCCTCCCCCCAACCCGCCGGCCCAAGGAGGAGGGAGTCCTACTAGGACTCCCCCTCCCCAGGCGCGCCTCCCTCCTTTAAATAGAAGGGAGGGGGCGCCCCCTCTTGGAGCTTGTCTCATAACTCCCAATTTCAGCCGCCTCTCTCCTCCACGTTTCTTCTGCACAGGCATAGGCGAAGCCCTGCAGAATTCTCACCTCCACCACCACCACCACGCCGTCGTGCTGCTGGGATTCCGTGGAGAAGATCTACTACCTCCGCTGCTCGCTTTAACGGGGAGAGGAAGGTCTGCTTCGACTCCACACGTGTGACCGTCTGCGGAAGCGCTGCCGAAACGCGGCGCCGGAAGGATCGTCCACACGATCTTGAGATCGGCAAGTGATCGACTACATCATCCACGAGATCTAATCTCGTTAACGCTTTCGGTTCTACGAGGGTTAGTACCGATCTATCTCGTTGCTCATGTCTAGTAGATTAGATCTTGGCTTTTATCTAGATTAGATCTGGGTTTTGTTCGTTCTTGCGGTAGAAATTTTTTGTTTTCCATGCTATGAACCCATCAGTGGTATCAGAGCCTTGTCTATGCGTAGATCTGTTGCACGAGTAGAACACAATGAGGTTGTGGGCGTTGGTGCTCGTGCCATCTTTTGCTATATGTGTACTTTGCATCTTGCGGTATGGTGGGATGAAGCGGCTCGGGCTAACATTACATGTCATCGTACATGAGACTTGCTCCACGCTTGACGTGCAACTCGTATTGCACAAGTGGCTTTGCGGGTGTCTGTCTCTCCCATCATAGTATAGATCAAATCTACACTTTGCACTTGATAGCACTTGTATCAACGTTGTGGTTTAGTTTCGTAGGTAAGATGCGTTCTTAGTCGAAAGCCCCAAGCCACGTAAAACTTGCAAAGAAAATTAGAGGCGTCTAACTTGTTTTTGCAGGGGTTTTGTGATGTGATATGGCCTACATGTGATTGTGATTGTATTTGATGTATGCAATGATCCTTGTTGTAATATGGCAACCGGCAGGAGCCTAATGGTTGTCTTTAATTTTGTTAAGACCTGCATGTCTATTCATCCTGTAATAGCTTTGTTCCAAGTAGTTGTAATAGTTGCTAGTGAAGATGAACAACCATGAAGCGGCGCCACGGACCTTGACGCAATGCTGGTGATGATGGAGATCATGTCCGTGCTTTGGAGATGGAGATCAAAGGCATAAGAAGAAAGGGCCATATCATATCACACTAATTATGAATTGCCTATGATGTTAATCCTTTATGCATCTTGTATTGCTTAGATCGCGACGGTAGCATTATAAGATGATCCCTCTCACTAAATATCAAGTAATAAAGTGTTCGTCCTTAGTTGGCACCGTTGCTAAGACTCGTCGTTTCGAAGCATCTCGTGATGATCGGGTGTGATAGACTCTACGTGTGCATACAACGGGTGCAAGCCAGATTTGCACATGCGGAAATCTTGACGAGCCTAGCATGTACAGACATGGTCTCGGAACACGGAATACCGAAAGGTAGAGCATGAGTCATATGATTGATATGATGAACATGAAGATTGTTCGCCGATGAAGCTACATCATCTCACGTGATGATCGGACTTGGTGTAGTGGATTTGGTTCGTGTAATCACTAAAACAACTGCGAGGGATGTTGTTTTGAGTGGGAGTTCACCTAGTTGATTTAAGAATTAAATTTTAACACTATTTATCATAAACTTAGTCTTAACTACTTGCAAATATGTTGTAGATAATGGAAAATGTTTCCATCAATTTCAATGCGTTCCTAGAGAAAGAAAAGCTTAAGAACAATGGAAGCAATTTCACGGACTGGTTCCGTGGACTGAAGATCGTCCTCAGGGCTGGTCAGTTGACCTATGTGCTCGGAGCACCGCTAGGTGACCCACCTGCAGAAGATGCCACCGATGACGTAAAGAATGTTTATGCCACTCAGAAACATCACTACTCCACAGTTCAGTGTGCCATCCTGTACGGTTTAGAATCGAAGCTTCAAAAGCGTTTTGAGCACCATGACCCATTTGAAATCATTAAGGAGCTCAAACTCATATTTGAGACTCGCACGGCCATGGAAAGCTATGAAGCTTCCGAGAAGTTCTTTACCTGCAAGATGGAAGAGGGTAGCTCCGTTAGCGAGCACGTGCTCACCATGTCTGGGCACGCAAACAAACTCCGAGAGTTGGGGATACCAATTCCTAATGAATTGGGGATTCACCGTGTCCTCCAATCACTGCCACCAAGTTACAAGAACTTTGTGATGAACTACAATATGCACTGCATGAATAAGACGTTGCCTGAACTATCGTCCATGCTGAAAACTGCTGAAGTGGAGATCATGAAAGAACACCAAGTGTTGATGGTCAATAAGACCACCAATTTCAATAAACGGGGCAAGCCTAAGAACAAGGGCAACTTCAAGAAGGACGGCAAGAAAGCTGCCGCACCTGCTAAGAAGCCCAAGGCTGGTCCTAAACCTGAAACTGAGTGCTTCTACTGCAAGGGTGCTGGTCACTGGAAGCGTAACTGCCCCAAATACCTAGCGGATCTGAAGAACGGCAACATCAAGAAGAAAGGTATATTCGATATACATGTTATAGATGTGTATCTTACTAGTAATCGTAGTAGTGGTCGGGTATTTGATACTGGTTCGGTTGCTCATATTTGTAACTCGAAACAGGAGCTGCGGAATAAACGAAGACTGGCAAGAGACGAGGTGACGATGCGCGTTGGAAATGGCTCCAAGGTTGATGTGATCGCCGTCGGCACGCTCCCTCTACATCTACCATCGGGATTAGTTTTAAATTTAAATAATTGTTATTTGGTGCCTGCGTTAAGCATGAACATTATATCTGGATCTTGTTTATTGCGAGACGGTTACTCTTTTAAGTCAGAGAATAAAGGTTGTTCGATTTATATGAGTAATATCTTTTATGGTTATGCACCTGAGATGAATGGTTTATTCTTATTGAATCTTGATAGTAGTGATACACATGTTCACAACATAGATGCTAAACGAATAAAATTGAATGATAATTCTACATACATGTGGCACTGTCGTCTTGGTCACATTGGAGTAAAGCGTATGAAGAAACTCCATTCTGATGGACTTCTTGAATCACTTGATTTTGAATCACTTGAAAGATGCGAAGCATGTCTAATGGGAAAAATGACTAAGACTCCATTCTCTGGAATAATGGAGCGAGCTATAGACTTATTGGAAATAATACATACCGATGTGTGTGGTCCAATGAGTATAGCATCGCGTGGTGGATATCGTTATGTTCTCACTTTCACGGATGACTTGAGTAGATATGGGTATGTCTACTTTATGAAACATAAATCTGAAACTTTCGAGAAGTTTAAGGAATTTCAAAGTGAAGTGGAAAATCATCGTAACAAGAAGATTAAGTTTCTGCGTTCTGACCGCGGAGGTGAATATCTGAGTTATGAGTTTGGCATACATTTAAAGAAATGTGGAATACTTTCACAGTTGACACCGCCGGGAACACCACAGCGTAATGATGTGTCCGAATGTCGTAATCGAACTCTCTTAGATATGGTTCGGTCTATGATGTCTCTTAAAGATTTACCGCTATCATTTTGGGGCTATGCATTAGAGACAGCCGCATTCACTTTAAATAGGGCACCATCTAAATCCGTTGAAACGACACCGTATGAATTATGGTTTGGTAAGAAACCTAAGTTGTCGTTCCTTAAAGTTTGGGGTTGCGAAGCGTACGTAAAGAAGTTACAACCTGATAAGCTTGAACCCAAAGCGGATAAATGCGTCTTCATAGGATACCCTAAAGAAACAATTGGGTATACCTTCTATCATAGATCCGAAGGCAAAGTTTTCATTGCTAAGAATGGATCCTTTCTGGAGAAGGAATTTCTCTCGAAAGAAGTGACTGGAAGGAAAGTAGAACTCGACGAGGTTATTGAACCTTCTTTCGGAGTTGAGAGTAGCGCAGCACCGGAAGATGTTTCTGTGCCGCCTGCACCAACTGGAGAGGAAGCTAATGATGATGATCATGAAACTTCGAACGAAGTTACTACTGAACCTCGCAGGTCAACGAGGGTCCATACAACTCCTGAGTGGTATGACTCTGCCTTGAACGTCATGTTAGTGGACAACATTGATGACCCTGCGACGTATGAAGAAGCTATGGTGAGCCCAGATTCCGACAAATGGCTAGAAGCCATGAAATCCGAAATGGGATCCATGTACGAAAACCAAGTATGGACTTTGGTGGACTTACCGGATGGTCGTAAGGCTGTCGAGAACAAATGGATTTTCAAAAGAAAAACAGATGCTGATGGTAATGTTACCGTCTATAAAGCTCGACTTGTCGCGAAAGGGTTCCGGCAAATTCAAGGAGTTGACTACGATGAGACTTTCTCACCAGTAGCGAAGCTAAAGTCTGTGAGGATTATGTTAGCAATCGCTGCATAATTCGATTATTAAATTTGGCAGATGGATGTCAAAACGGCGTTCCTTAATGGTGACATTGAGGAAGAGTTGTATATGGTATAACCCAAGGGTTTTGTCGATCCTAGTGATGCTGATAAGGTATGCAAACTTCAGCGCTCCATTTATGGACTGAAGCAAGCATCCCGGAGTTGGAATCAACGTTTTGATAAAGTAATCAAAAACTTTGGATTTATACAAACTTATGGAGAAGCTTGTATTTACAAGAAAGTGAGTGGGAGCTCTGTAGTATTCCTAGTACTATATGTGGATGACATATTGTTGATTGGGAATGATATAGAACTTCTTAATAACGTCAAAACCTATTTGAATAATAGTTTTTCGATGAAGGATCTTGGCGAAGCGGCATATATTCTAGGCATCAAGATTTATAGAGATAGATCAAGACGCCTAATAGCGCTTTCACAAAGTACATACTTAGACAAAGTTCTAAAGAAGTTTAGAATGGAAGAGAGCAAGAAAGGGTTCGTGCCCATGTTGTCAGGTAAGACCTTGAGTAAAACTCAAAGTCCAGCTACGGCAGAAGATAGAGAAAAGATGAATAAAATTCCGTATGCCTCAGCCATAGGTTCTATCATGTATGCCATGATGTGTACGAGACCGGATATAGCACATGCTGTTAGTTTGACTAGCAGATATCAAAGTGATCCTGGAATGGAACACTGGACAGCGGTCAAGAATATCCTAAAGTACCTGAATAGGACTAAGGATATGGTTCTTTCTTATGGAGGTGATGAACAACTTGTTGTAAATGGTTACACTGATGCTAGTTGGAACACCGATCCAGATGACTCGAAGTCACAGTCTGGATACGTATTTATTTTGAATGGTGCTGCAATAAGCTGGAGGAGTGCCCAGCAGAGCGTTGTGGCGAAATCTTCAACTGAATCGGAATACATAGCTGCTTCGGAGGCTGCACAAGAAGGCATATGGATGAAGGAGTTCATTACTGAACTTGGCGTGGTTCCCAGTGCGTTAGACCCGATGGCCATCTACTGTGACAACACAGGTGTCATAGCTAATGCACAGGAGCCAAGGTCACATAGCAAGCTGAAGCACATCAAGCTACGTTTTCATGCTATTCGCGAGTATGTCCAAGATGGTGACATAAAGATTTGCAAAGTACACACTGAACTGAATGTAGCAGATCCGTTGACTAAACCTCTCCCTAGAGCAAAGCATGACCAACACTAGAACGCCATGGGTGTTCGGTACATTACCATGTAATCTAGATTATTGACTCTAGTGCAAGTGGGAGACTGTTGGAGATATGCCCAAGAGGCAATAATAAAAGTGGTTATTATTATATCTTTGTGTTTATGATGAAAGTTTACATCCCATGCTATAATTGTATTATTAGGAAACACTAATACTTGTGTGTTTTGTAAACATAAAAGAGTCCCTAGTAAGCCTCTTGTTAAACTAGCTTGTTGATTGATTGATGATCATGGTTTCCTGATCATAGACATTGGATGTGATTAATAACAAGGTTATATCATTAGGAGAATGATATGATGGACACACACCCATAGTAAGCGTAGCATAAGATCAAGTCATTAAGTTCGTATTGATGTAAGCTTTGAAATACATAGTAACCTAATCCTTCGACCATGAGGTTATGTTAATCACCATCACCGGATGGGTACTTTGATGACATCAAACGCCGCTTCGTAACTGGGCGGTTATAAAGGTGTCATTGGGTATTCTGAAAGTATGTGTTGAAGCGCATAGACCAAGATTGGGATTTGTCCATCCATATGACGGATAGATATACTCTGGGCCCTCTCGGTGGAATGTCATCTAGATAGCTTGCAAGCATGTGACTAGGTCACAAGGGATGACATAACATGGAACGAGTAAAGAGTTCTTATCAGTAACGAGGAAGAACTAGGTATGAAGATACTGACGATCAAACCTCGGATAAGTAGAATGTCGCGAGACAAAGGGAATTGGTTTTGGTATGTTAATTGGTTCAATCGATCACGAAGTAATCGTTGAGTATGTGGGAGCCGTTATGGATCTCCAGATCCTGCTGATGGTTATTGATGGGAGAGGTGTCTTCATCATGTCTGCATATTCACGAACCGTAGGGTGACACACTTAAGGTTCGAAGTTGTTTTAAGTAGATATGGAATTTGCGTTGGAGACCGAATGTTGTTCGGAGTCTCGGAATGGATCCGGGACATCACAAGGAGATCCGGAATGGTCCGGAGAATGAGATTCATATATTGGGGATCATTTTCTAAGTTAGGAAATGTTCCGGAGTGTTTGTATGGAGATTCTAGAAGGTTTTGGAATGTTCTGGAAGGTTCTAGAGGATTTCTTGGAGTTTGCTTGAAAACCAAGAAAGGGATCACAGAAACCAAGTGGGGCAAGACACGGATTCGTGGGGGAGGAGGATTCCTCCCCCCCAACCCGCCGGCCCAAGGAGGAGGGAGTCCTACTAGGACTCCCCCTCCCCAGGCGCGCCTCCCTCCTTTAAATAGAAGGGAGGGGCGCCCCCTCTTGCACCTTGTCTCATAACTCCCAATTTCAGCCGCCTCTCTCCTCCACGTTTCTTCTGCACAGGCATAGGCGAAGCCCTGCAGAATTCTCACCTCCACCACCACCACGCCGTCGTGCTGCTGGGATTCCGTGGAGAAGATCTACTACCCCCGCTGCTCGCTAGAATAGGGAGAGGAAGGTCTGCTTCGACTCCGCACGTGTGACCGTCTGCGGAAGCGCTGCCGGAACGCGGCGCCGGAAGGATCGTCCACACGATCTTGAGATCGGCAAGTGATCGACTACATCATCCACGAGATCTAATCTCGTTAACGCTTTCGGTTCTACGAGGGTTAGTACCGATCTATCTCGTTGCTCATGTCTAGTAGATTAGATCTTGGCTTTTATCTAGATTAGATCTGGGTTTTGTTCGTTCTTGCGGTAGAATTTTTTTGTTTTCCATGCTACGAACCCATCAGTGGTATCAGAGCCTTGTCTATGCGTAGATCTGTTGCACGAGTAGAACACAATGAGGTTGTGGGCGTTGGTGCTCGTGCCGTCTTTTGCTATATGTGTACTTTGCATCTTGCGGTATGGTGGGATGAAGCGGCTCGGGCTAACATTACATGTCATCGTACATGAGACTTGCTCCATGCTTGACGTGCAACTCGTATTGCACAAGTGGCTTTGCGGGTGTCTGTCTCTCCCATCATAGTATAGATCAAATCTACACTTTTCACTTGATAGCACTTGTATCAACGTTGTGGTTCAGTTTCGTAGGTAAGATGCGTTCTTAGTCGAAAGCCCCAAGCCACGTAAAACTTGCAAAGAAAATTAGAGGCGTCTAACTTGTTTTTGCAGGGGTTTTGTGATGTGATATGGCCTACATGTGATTGTGATTGTATTTGATGTATGCAATGATCCTTGTTGTAATATGGCAACCGGCAGGAGCCTAATGGTTGTCTTTAATTTTGTTAAGACATGCGTGTCTATTCATCTTGTAATAGCTTTGTTCCAAGTAGTTGTAATAGTTGCTAGTGAAGATGAACAACCATGAACGGCGCCACGGACCTTGACGCAATGCTGGTGATGATGGAGATCATGTCCGTGCTTTGGAGATGGAGATCAAAGGCATAAGAAGAAAGGGCCATATCATATCACACTAATTATGAATTGCCTATGATGTTAATCCTTTATGCATCTTGTATTGCTTAGATCGCGACGGTAGCATTATAAGATGATCCCTCTCACTAAATATCAAGTAATAAAGTGTTCGTCCTTAGTTGGCACCGTTGCTAAGACTCGTCGTTTCGAAGCATCTCGTGATGATCGGGTGTGATAGACTCTACGTGTGCATACAACGGGTGCAAGCCAGATTTGCACATGCGGAAATCTTGACGAGCCTAGCATGTACAGACATGGTCTCGGAACACGGAATACCGAAAGGTAGAGCATGAGTCATATGATTGATATGATGAACATGAAGATTGTTCGCCGATGAAGCTACATCATCTCACGTGATGATCGGACTTGGTGTAGTGGATTTGGTTCGTGTAATCACTAAAACAACTGCGAGGGATGTTGTTTTGAGTGGGAGTTCACCTAGTTGATTTAAGAATTAAATTTTAACACTATTTATCATAAACTTAGTCTTAACTACTTGCAAATATGTTGTAGATAATGGAAAATGTTTCCATCAATTTCAATGCGTTCCTAGAGAAAGAAAAGCTTAAGAACAATGGAAGCAATTTCACGGACTGGTTCCGTGGACTGAAGATCGTCCTCAGGGCTGGTCAGTTGACCTATGTGCTCGGAGCACCGCTAGGTGACCCACCTGCAGAAGATGCCACCGATGACGTAAAGAATGTTTATGCCACTCGGAAACATCACTACTCCACAGTTCAGTGTGCCATCCTGTACGGTTTAGAATCGGAGCTTCAAAAGCGTTTTGAGCACCATGACCCATTTGAAATCATTAAGGAGCTCAAACTCATATTTGAGACTCGCGCGGCCATGGAAAGCTATGAAGCTTCCGAGAAGTTCTTTACCTGCAAGATGGAAGAGGGTAGCTCCGTTAGCGAGCACGTGCTCACCATGTCTGGGCACGCAAACAAACTCCGAGAGTTGGGGATACCGATTCCTAATGAATTGGGGATTCACCGTGTCCTCCAATCACTGCCACCAAGTTACAAGAACTTTGTGATGAACTACAATATGCACTGCATGAACAAGACGTTGCCTGAACTATCGTCCATGCTGAAAACTGCTGAAGTGGAGATCATGAAAGAACACCAAGTGTTGATGGTCAATAAGACCACCAATTTAAAGAAACGGGGCAAGCCTAAGAACAAAGGCAACTTCAAGAAGGACGGCAAGAAAGCTGCCGCACCTGCTAAGAAGCCCAAGGCTGGTCCTAAACCTGAAACTGAGTGCTTCTACTGCAAGGGTGCTGGTCACTGGAAGCGTAACTGCCCCAAATACCTAGCGGATCTGAAGAACGGCAACATCAAGAAGAAAGGTATATTCGATATACATGTTATAGATGTGTATCTTACTAGTAATCGTAGTAGTGCCTGGGTATTTGATACTGGTTCGGTTGCTCATATTTGTAACTCGAAACAGGAGCTGCGGAATAAACGAAGACTGGCGAGAGACGAGGTGACGATGCGCGTTGGAAATGGCTCCAAGGTTGATGTGATCACCGTCGGCACGCTCCCTCTACATGTACCATCGGGATTAGTTTTAAATTTAAATAATTGTTATTTGGTGCCTGCGTTAAGCATGAACATTATATCTGGATCTTGTTTATTGCGAGAAGCAAGTGATCGACTACATCATCCACGAGATCTATACTCGTTAACGCTTTCGGTTCTACGAGGGTTAGTACCGATCTATCTTGTTGCTCATGTCTAGTAGATTAGATCTTGGCTTTTATCTAGATTAGATTTGGGTTTTGTTCGTTCTTGCGGTAGAAATTTTTTGTTTTCCATGCTATAAACCCATCAGATCAGAGATGGAATAATGATGTATAACAATCTGAACATAAACAATAATTCAACGGTTCACTCAATAGCACCAACTACAAAGAGTAATCAACACCGGGAAAGTTTCCCCTATGAACTATGCAAGATTCAACGCAATTGTTACAACAATATGGAGATGGTGATGAGGGTGCTGATGGTGGTGATGATGATGATGATGATCCCGATGAATTCCAGCTTGATGGTGGTGTTGATGGCGACGATCTCCCCTCTCCGGGAAGGAATTCCCCCGGCAGAAATCTGTCTGCCGGAGAGATCTTTTTCTCTCGGTGTTTTCCACCCCGCAGAGACGGTGGAATCTTTCTGTGGTCGCTCCCCGAGTCTTAGGGTTTCGTGGGGATGATATACGCCAGAGGGGAGAGGCTGGAGTGGGCCAGGGCGGCCACACCACCTCCAGGCACGACCTAGGCCTGCCCGTGCCATGGGGTGGTGTGGGCCCCCTGTGGCCCACCTCCACTCCATCTTCTAGCATCCTGAGTCTTCTGGAAAAATAGGATTTTCCGTATATTTTCCCGGATTTTCTGATCTTCACGAATTTTGCCTCCAAACAGCACCTTTTCCATCAGAATCCTGACTGCAGCGGTCCATGCTCCAAAAGTCATCAACCATGCAAAAATAGATGAAATAACATAAGTATCCCCTATCAATATGAAATATATCAATGAATAATAGTGAATTAAGACATAGAATAGTGATGCAAAATGGACGTATCAACTCCCCCCAAGCTTAGACTTCGCTTGTCCCAAGCGAAACTGAGCTCAATAAACATGACCTCAGGTTTATGGAGTGAAGAGTCGATAAAAGAATACGGACAAGAAGCATCACAATCATCAAAAGCATAGATCATAATAGAAGACAACTCACTATTATATAACTCAACTTGTAATGAGTGAAGGAAACACAATAAAGATACATAAAGTGAATCATAATTGGTAATGGCAAACTTAGCTCTTGGTTGAAGAATAGTTGATAATTTGCTGGAGTTCACAAATAGCTGGTTTTCAAAGAAAGCTTTCAAAGTATTAAACTTCATGATAAGAGCAATGTGCAAAACAAGGAACATAAGAAACATGATTGAATAAATTATCATATGAATGAATGAAACACATCAACTCAAAATACTTGCTGAGATAGAGAGGAAGTAGGTTTACTGACTCAATCTACAAAGTAAAAGAAAGGCCCTTCGCAGAGGGAAACAGGGATTGCAAGTCTCATAAAGAGCTCACAAAAATTATGATACTTACTAGCTTTCAGCTCTCATTGCCCCTATCATAGGCATCTTTAGGTGATTAAGGTGAAAGTGAGGTCCAATCTTAGTTATATGCTTGACAAACTATAAACTGAAAATCCCAAGTCCCTTGAGTACGAGGGCCGCTCCTCATGCTATTCAACTTTAGTTACCGGTAAGTTCTTGTCATCGTAAGTATGTGCGTATCATTGAGAACCACCAACGGGGTACCCCTTGCCCGATGATACAGAAGAATCCCCATATCAAAATGATAAGGCAAGCAGATAATGAGTATCTCAGCAATCTTCTTATTTACCATGGGAAAATGGTGCTTTTTTCTCTCTTTCCTCTTTTCATAGTATCTCTTTTTTTTCTTTTCTTTTTCTCAATAGTTATCTCTCTTTTTTTTATAAGAAGAATGCTTCATAGATATCATTATGGTTACGCTGCAGGTTTCCACCATGTCAGCATGGATTAGACCAGCGGCCCAGGCGTTTCTCTAACACACATACATAACTCCATGGACTTACAAGCTCCCCTTTATTTCACACCGACGACATCCGCAAACAAAAGAGCAAGGTATCAACTCGGTATATATTTACAAGTGTTGAAAGCGTTCCCCATGACAACACGGTTCTGCTAATCCCCAGCCTATAATTTGCAAGCATATAACTTTCATGAAGAGATCACAATGGTTCAAGTTTATTAATTGCAAGAAAGTAAAGTGTGCCATCAAGTTCGTGAGAGCTTTAATCACTAATTTTCACATAACAAGTTTAATTTGGGAGGTAGACAAAACAAGAATTTACTTGGAATAGCAATAATGCTAGTAGGTAGGTATGGTGGACACAAATGGCAAAGGTTTTGGTTTAAAGGAGGTGGATGCACGAGAAGAATTCCCTCTCAGTACAGGTTTTTGGCTAGCAAGGTTGGGTAGAAAGTACAAGAGTTGAAGGAAACAAACAAACATACAAATGATAAAGACAAGCATGCAATCTTCCTTGGAAGCACAAAATATCTTAACTAGAGAATACTAGACTTATGAGCAAATCAAGAAAGAAAGATGATGAAATTATTTTTCTCTCGAGTACTTCTATCTTTTTCTTTTCAACTCTCAAAAAGGTGTTGCAACTAACCGAGCCACGTTTGCCAAAACCTATTAAATTAACTCAATGATCCCAAAGTGCTACCAATACTAACAACAAGATCAATCATATAATCATGAATTAAAAACTAATATAAGCTATGCAAAAGGGGGAATGATAGAACTTCTCATAAATGCTCCATAACGGAAACTCACACCAAGGGATACACATCTAACGAGAGAGGGGACACTTCCATAATGCAAACCATACTACAAAATAACTCCTCTATTCATGATATGACTCTACTAATAAGGTAAAAAGATAGAAGATAGTGATATGATACCGCGGCACTCCCCCAAGCTTGGAACAAACCAAGGGGATGCCAAACCTGATGACGAATTACTCCTTAGGTGGTGGTGGTATCCTCTCAATGAGCTCTTTGATTAGTTTCCCCAAGTCCTCAATCTCGAAGGTGAGAGTACGAATCAACTCCGAGTTGTGCTCAATACGGCTCATAATCATTTCAATTTGTGGATCCTAGCTCTTGTGATTCTTTTTCCATTCTTCCCTCTTGGAGTCTTCTTTTCCTGCATGGTTATGGATAAAGGTATGGAAGGGATTCTTGGTGTGTGGAGGAAGTGACCGTGGAGCCAAACTGTCACGAGGAGCTTTTCCCCCAGTCTGCATCCGTGCAGTCCTTCTAACCCTGGCAGGTTTCGTCACCACTCCAATGCTTGCAATGGTAGTGCCGGTGTGTGGATGATGGCCTCGCTCCTCTTCACCTTCACTCTTGATCTCCTTCTCCTTCCCGGGGTCTTGGAGGTCGTCCTCCATGGGCTCCTTCCCTTTATCCTTGGCAGACACCATTGTGCTCCTAAGCTTTCAAAGAGTATGTCCTGAAAGAAACAGCTCGAAACAAAAACACGACAAAAACACGATATGCGGACCTCGGGGGATCCGGGGGTTATATATTACGAAGTTTCATATCAAAAGGAAGGTACTGGGAGAAAACGGGTCGTGGACGGAGTCCTGGGTGGCCTCACCACCTGGTGGCGCGGCCAGGGGTGGGCCCGCACCATGGGGTGGTGTGGGCCCCTGTGGCCCATTTCCATCCCTTTTTCGCTTCGTAGCTTTCCTTATTGACTGAAAACTGCAAAAATATAGTTGGATTGTATTTTCGCGGAACTTTTCTTACCAGAACTATTACCTATTTGAACCCGGACTCTGCAGGTCTCTGAATTTGGTATCTAGTAGATTATGTTGGGCCCGTAGCATAGAAAACAAAAAAATTCCTACGGTGTGAACTACACGCCAAGATCTATCTACTAGGTACAAAGCAACCGGTGGACATACATCCAACGAGAACTTACCCTCGTAGACAATGAGCTTTGTTAACGAGTAGGAACTCGTGGTTGATGTAGTCGTACACTTGCCAATCTCAAGATCGTGATATAGTCTAGCAGGTCCGGCTCTAGCACGTCCATCAGATCCAGCTCCAGCACCACCAAGTCCAGCACCGCAAAGCAGCGGTGCATCCGTGATCGCACACACGTCCGGTACCCCGACAACCTCCATCCCTCGCTCCAGCAAAGCAGCGGAAGCAGCAACTCCTTTCCAGATAAAGCCACCGGGAACATGTATCTCGCTAATCCGAGACCATGGGGAATAATACTAGAGGGGGAGAGAGATCCTTCACAAGGAGGTGTGTGTGAGAAGTGAGGAGGGGGTGGCCTTTTATAGGAGGAGGGGGGTGACCCTCCTTCATGGCCGGCGCATGGAGGAGGTGACCCTTCACCTCCTCCATTCATGTGGTGGTAACTCCCTCCACATAAATTTGCCCCTTCACATTCTCTTGTAAAGTCTCTACTTTAAATGCATTAAATTTCTCCAAATTTAATGCTCTCTCGTTTAATAAAACTCTTTTATTAATTTTATTCAGAATTTTGTTAATTACTTTAATTAACAAACATTCACATAAAACCCCCTGCAACATTTCAATATTACATGCAGAACCAATTTCAGCAATTTCACCCGAAACAGTTTTGGTGTCTATTGAAATAATTCTAGTGCTTTCTTAAATATTTATCTGAAACATATTTGCTCCAAATGGTGTCGGTATACCTTAAGTGTGTCACCCTACGGTTCGCGAATAATGCAGACATGATCGAGACCCCTCTCAGATCAATAATCAGAAGCGGGACCTAGAGATCCATACTAACTCCTACACATTCAACGATGACTCTTGTGATCGTGTGAACCTTTAACGTCAGAACTAAATCCCTTTGTCTCGCGATATATTACATGTCCGAGATTCGATCATCGGTATCCAAATACCTAGTTTGATCTCGTTACCGACATGCACTCTTTTCTCGTTCCCGTGATATAACATTCTAGTGATCACATCACTTGCTTGCAAGCTATTTCAATGTGATATCACCGAGAGGGTCCAGAGTATATCTATCCGTCATCGGGATGGACAAATCACACTCTTGATCCATGAGCCTCAACATAACACCTTCGTAGCACTGAACCCACCTTTATAGTCACCCTGTTATAGTGTGACGTTTGATGTTATCAAGATACTCTTCTGGTGTTAGCAATGAACATGATCTCATGGTCTAAGGACTAAGATTACTTCGTATGATGTTATAGCAATATAAACATAATGACTCTAATCGTAATGCTATACTTTGGATGAATGGTCATCACATCATTCCACCAATGTTGTGATCTCGTTATTAACAACATCCAATGTCCATGATCAGGAAACCTTGATCATCTTGTTAATCAACGAGCTAGTCTATAAGAGAGGCATGGCTAGGAACCTTTTATTTGTTTATTAAACACACATGTATTGACGTTTCCTATCAATACAATTATAGCATGCAAAATAAACATTTATCATAAACAAGGAATAAGATAATAACCACTTTATTATTGCCTCTCGGGCATATTCCCTCCAGTCTTCCACTTGCACTAGAGTCAATAATCTAGTGAAAAACTTTGCATATTGAACACCTATGGCTTTCTGGTGTTGCATATACGCGATTGCTAGTGGTTAACATAATCTCTAGATCTGACAGTTTCACGTCCGTGTGTATTTGCATGTCTTTGCGTCTCTACGCATCACCCATTCTCAAATGAGATGGCATTGTACAAATTTGGTCCTTTGGTGAGACCTTTAGTTCGTTTGGCTCAAAATATGTTGATATTATTGTCACACAATATATCTTCATAGTATTAGCCCACTTTGAACCACACCTAGTTTGATAACAAACTACTTAACACAAATGCACTCCTTTGCTGCTACTATAGCAGTCATATACTTAGCCTTTTGTTGTAGTATCCGTCACAATGTCTCAACTTTGGAACTCATCCAAATCCATCATGGAACATCCTTTCCATTACATTGTGCCACCCATAGTCTAAATTGAGATAAATTTAATTTGTATCTTGTGACAAAACTAGTATCATTGTAACACTTTACAATGAACTACCTTTAACTATTTGTCACTTATACATTATATATTCTTAGTTCTTCCTAAGCTCATAAGAATATCTTTACTATTGTCCAATGATCATCTTATGAATCATTCTGGTATATGCTCATAACATTTAGAGCATAGGACATTCTAGATATATACATATCATGGTATAATCGATCAAAATCTTCATGTGATTTTACTCACCAAGTGTTGAAACACTTGAATTTTGATACAATTCTTTCCATGCAGCAAGAACCTTTCTTGTTGTTTCCATATTGAACCCTTTCAATATCTCATATATGTATGTCTGGCACAACCATATTTGCGCCTTAATCTATCCATATAGATATTGATGCCAAATATTCCTGGTTTGCCCAAGTCTTTCATCGAAATCTTATTTTAATGAAATTCTTAACTTGTGTCAATACAAGATTCATCATTTACAATCAACAATATGTCATCTACATAATGTATTAGAAATATGTCTCAGCGCTCCCACTTAATTTCTTGCAAATGCAAGCATCTTCATCATCTCCGATGAATTTAAACTCTTTTAACAGTTTCATCATGGTGAAGATTCCAACTCCGCTATGCTTACTTCAACTATTGAAGTTTACATGCCCTTTTAGCACCCTTTGAATTAACAAAACCCTTTGGACCATGTCATGTACATGTCCTAGGTTACCGTTCTATTAGAAGAACCTTGTTTTGTTTATTCAACTACCATATACCAAATTATATGTAGTGGTTGCTACATTAATCCGTCAAGACTATATATCGCTATGAAAGATCATATCTTGTCATAGTCAACTCCTTGAACATTGCCGTAAACTTCTTTCCGACATGTCGACTATTTCATAGATGTCAAACATCCATGTCTATTCCTTTATAGATCCAAACACGACCGATAGGCTTCACGCCTTTACGGAGGGTCTTCCAAGTTCAGAAACTTGATTTCTCGTGTATGGATACTATCACGGATTCTATGACTTCTAGTCATTTTATGGAGTCAGAGCCCATCATCACTTCTTTGCATGCAGTCGGTTCATCATTGTCAAAACAATAACGACTTCTTTTTCAAATCTTACTATTTGATTCTTACCGACCCACATGGTTCAATAGGAACTCTAATCTCCAAGATCACACCCTTTGTAATCACGAGAGCCATGAGCATTGTGGCCACCACCAGGACACTTTCCAGCGCTGCGCTACTTAGCACATATAGCTAAGGTTCAACAACCTTATCAAAGTTCTATTGTCCTCCCACTTTACTTTTCGCGAAAAATTCCTTCTCAAGAAACTTGACGTTCTAAGTGACTAACTCTTTTGTCCTCGATGTTATGGAGGAATTCCCAACAAATTCTTTGGGATAACCTACAAAGACGTGCTTATCCGACTTTGGTTGTAAACATTTTACTTATGCATAGCATACCAAAATTTAAGTAAAGACAATTCGGGTTTTATCCCAAACCATAACTCATATGGTGTCATTTCAACGGATCACGATGGTGCTCTTTTCAGTGAAAAAGCGGTAGTCTCTAAAGCTTTAATCCTTAAAACATAATGCCAGTGTTATAAATGACACCTTTGATCTTACCATGTCAAACAAGGTTTGATTTGATCTCTCGAGCATACCATATTCCTGTGGTTTATCGGGAAGTGCAAATTCATGGAACAATTCCTGAAATCTTAGGTGTTTTGCTAAACCTGTAACTCAAATATCTTCCTTTATGATCAAATCATAAACTATTTTATTTTCTTGTTACAGTGATTTTTCACTTCATCTTGAAAGTCTTTGAACAATTTTCAAATGTTTCATACTTCTTCCTTATTAAGTAAATATATAGATATATTCACTCAAATTTCTAGAGAAGCATAAAGATCCATCGCATATGGCTAGACATAATGGACTATATACATCAACATGCATAATATCCAATAAGTTAGTCATCCATTCCTCTTTGGCCTATGGACGGAGTTTCAATTATCTCGAGGAAAGTCTCACATGCGTCAATTGATCAAAATCAAAGACTCCAAAAATCCATCAACATGGAGTTTCTTCATGTTTTCTTTCAAATATAATTCAAACAGTGATGTCACTTCGTAAGTGATCTTTCAATCATTTGTCTTGCGACATTTTAGCAATAGTGTTTATGGATGTGATTTCTCCAACTAGACTTGTAAAAGTTCATCCATCTTTTATGGAATACGGTAATTACTTGAACAACCATTGTTCTCATGATACCGGAACAAAATAACAATTATTTAAACAAATCTTGAAGGCTTGGTTTGATGACAGCGAAAAACACAATAACACTTTATTTGTTTTCGATGAACATCATCACTCATTCTCTTGCTGGTTACTTAGGCCATTGTAGTTCATGAATTGCGTTGTCCTGTTTGACACTTCATACCAACCAATTCGGTATCCAATACCGATATCCAATACCTAAGAACCACATTGTTTAACAAGCAAGGAATATAGCCATAAAATGTATATCTTCTATATACCTAAGTTGGACATCTCCAACCTTTTATTTTCTGCCAAATATTTTATAGATTCTCTTTCAGCAATTCCTTTTCTTTTAAAAGAATCTATCAACATCAATAGTGGTGTCATAAACATGACACATGGTACAAAGTGTATATAGTCAAATACTAATACCTTTGGACTTGCACTTTGAAGTGGATCACCATCATCAAATGTTTGGTGTTCTTTCAAAAATCCATTCTTTAGTAATCTATTAGTGTAGTAAACATTTTACTTACATCTTCTATTCATCCTTATCATGACAACTTTCATGATCAAGCTACTATAGCTTATAAGGAAGAATCACGAGTATAATATCAGTTCCCAAAACCTTTTTGGTAGATTCGGATGCCTAGCATCTCCATCCTTCACAAATTCTCATACAATATGAGAACATGTATTTTGGTAAATTATACTCTATCATAATGCAACCAAAAACATTGTTTCAGATATCACAATATCTTTCACACATGATGGTTTCTGAAACAATTTTCAGCTCCAATATAATCTTGATATTAAAACAACTTTTTGAATATCAATAATCATGGAGGCAAACATGATACTTTAGATACTAACATTGGAATTCTTACGCTTGATTTAATACTACTTATTAAACTTCATGGAGTAAATAGAGTTTGCTAAAAGTTTGCAATAGGACTTATAAACTTTAAATTGACATTCAAAACAATACGATACCAGTTCATAAAGTAAATATCCAGAATTCTATAGTTCTATTATCTCAATTAAAACTAAGCATAAGGTAGTGAACATATGCGAATGACTACAACAAATTATGCAAATTCACTTCGATTTAGTTTATGACAAATTGAGTTCGACTAATCCAAATTAGAAATAAACTCCCACTCAAAAACGACATCCCTCGTGCCTTTTTGGTGATTACATGAACCAAATCCACTACACCAAGTCCGATCATCACGTGAGTCGGTGTAGCTTCAAAGGCGAGCATCAATATGGTCATCACATCAACTATATGACTCATGCTTAACCTTTCGGTCCGTGTTCCAAGGGCATGTCTGTACATGCTAGGCTCGCCAAGTAAGAACCTTAGTATTCGCGTGTGTAAAACTGTCTTACACCCGTTGCATGAAAGCGTAGAGTTGAGAACACCCGATCATCACGTGATGTCTCGAAACACGATCCATAGAACGGTGCATACTTAAGGAAGAACACATTTTGTCTTGATATTTAAATGAGGGATCATCTTACAATGCTACAGAAAGCACCAAACTAGCAGTATAAGATGCTAACATTTAATGTGTAAAGTGAGATGATATGGTCCATGCATTTGATCTCTATCATTTGCATCGTGGTATGATCTCTATCATTCCTTTGTGTCTAAGGCCAATGTCTATGGAACTTACACGCTGAATGTGTTGTAAGAGTATCTATCATACATCTACTTACAACAATACCATATCAAGACACTTGCCCATCAACGATCTAAACTAGACGCCTCTAATTTATCAATTGCAAGTTTTACGTGGCTTAGGGCTTTCGAAGATAGAACCGTTCTTACCTACGAACATGAACCACAACGAGGATAACTAAGTTATTAGCAACTCGTTGTAAATCAAATATTGACTATAGTAGGAGAGACAGACACCCGCCAGCCACTTATGCAAAACAAGTTGCATGTCAGTCGTGGAACCGGTCTCATGTACGATGACATGTAAGGTTGGTCCGGGCTGCTTCATCCCACTATGCCACCAATATCCAAAATACATGAAAGAAGCAATAACATGATCATCATCGCCCACATATAAACATATGTGTACTACCCGTGCAAAGCACCTACGCATAGATCAGGCTCTGATACCACTGTTGGGTCCGCAGCATAGAAAACAAAAAAAATCCTACGGTGTGAACTACACACCAAGATCTATCTACTAGGTACAAAGCAACGGGTGGACATACATCCAACGAGAACTTACCCTCGTAGACAACGAGCTTTGTTAACGAGTAGGAACTCGTGGTTGATGTAGTCGTACACTTGCCGATCTCAAGATTGTGATGAAGTCCAGCAGGTCCGGCTCCAGCACGTCCATCAGATCCAGCTCCAGCACCACCAAGTCCAGCACCGCAAAGCAGCGGTGCTTCCGTGATCGCACACACGTCCGGTACCCCGACAACCTCCGTCCCTCGCTCCAGCAAAGCAGCGGAAGCAGCAACTCCTTTTCAGATAAAGCCACCGAGAACATGTATCTCACTAATCCGAGACCATGGGGAATAATACTAGAGAGGGAGAGAGATCCTTCACAAGGAGGTGTGTGTGACAAGTGAGGAGGGGGGTGCCCCTCCTTCATGGCCGGCGCATGGAGGAGGTGACCCTTCACCTCCTCCATTCATGTGGTGGTAACTCCCTCCACATAAATTTGCCCCTTCACATTCTCTTTTAAAGTCTCCACTTTAAATGCATTAAATTTCTCCAAATTTAATGCTCTCTCGTTTAATAAAACTCTTTTATTAATTTTATTCAGAATTTTGTTAATTACTTTAATTAACAAACATTCACATAAAACCCCCTGCAACATTTCAATATTACATGTAGAACCAATTTTAGCAATTTCACCCGAAACAGTTTCGGTGTCTATTGAAATAATTCCAGTGCTTTCTTAAATCTTTATCTGAAACATATTTGCTCCAAATGGTGTTGGTATCCCTTAAGTGTGTCACCCTACGGTTCGCGAATAATGCAGACATGATCGAGACCCCTCTCAGATCAATAATCAGAAGCGGGACCTAGAGATCCATACTAACTCCTACACATTCAACGATGACTCTTGTGATCGTGTGAACCTTTAACGTCAGAACTAAATCCCTTTGTCTCGCGATATATTACATGTCCGAGATTCGATCATCGGTATCCAAATACCTAGTTTGATCTCGTTACCGACATGCACTCTTTTCTCGTTCCCGTGATATAACATTCTAGTGATCACATCACTTGCTTGCAACCTATTTCAATGTGATATCACCGAGAGGGCCCAGAGTATATCTATCAGTCATCGGGATGGACAAATCCCACTCTTGATCCATGAGCCTCAACATAACACCTTCGTAGCACTGAACCCACCTTTATAGTCACCCTGTTACGGTGTGACGTTTGGTGTTATCAAGATACTCTTCCGGTGTTAGCAATTAACATGATCTCATGGTCTAAGGACTAAGATTACTTCGTATGATGTGATAGCAATATAAACATAATGACTCTGATCGTAATGCTATAGTTCGGATGAATGCTCATCACATCATTCCACCAATGTCGTGACCTCGTTATTAACAACATCCAATGTCCATGATCAGGAAACCTTGATCATCTTGTTAATCAACGAGCTAGTCTATAAGAGAGGCATGACTAGGAACCTTTTATTTGTTTATTAAACACACATGTATTGACGTTTCCTATCAATACAATTATAGCATGCAAAATAAACATTTATCATAAACAAGGAATAAGATAATAACCACTTTATTATTGCCTCTCGGGCATATTCCCTTCAAATTCTTCTGGGGTCATCTCTTGAATATCATCGATATCTTCATTTTCATATACTTATTACTTGAGTCATAAAACCCTTTTCTTCCTTATTACACCATTATCTCCACTTCCTGGAAATTTCTTTCACACAAAACTTCACACAGTTCTCATTACCAACATTGGTATATATGAAGTGATAAAACCTTTTGAGTCCAACTTCAACTGAAAACCATCAAAACAAAAGCTACTGTAGCAACTCCTTCCGAAAATCCAAAAAGAATTCAAAAAGGAAATCGAATAAAGAAGCAAATGCAAGATTGGCTAAATCTGTCAAAACAGACCAGCAGGTAAAGATCAATTTTTTAGAAAATCTTCTGTTGCTCAAATAAAAAAGTGCAAAACTAACGAAAGTTAAATAACTACCTGGGGCAGAAGCACAAAACATTACAGCTCATTCCGACAGACAGAGGTCTCTCACGAATTTTTACGGTGAAGCACAAAAATCTGTTTCGGGACAGCAACTTCCCCAAATCTTACTTCTCTCTCATTAGAGGTTGATCTTGACACAAAAACCAAACAAAACGGATAAGGAGTGGTTATTACCAAAGTAATAACTTCCAAGACTCAAAGAAACAAAAACAAACTGTAAGCAAAAACAAATTGGGTTGTCTCCCATAAAGCTCATTTTTTATAGCCATTAAGATGGGCATGATAATTTTGAAGAAGCTCTCATAGGGATATGATTTGAAGTGAAAGAAAGCATTAAGAAGCAAAAACACACACATTTAAGTCTAACCCACTTCCTATGCAAGGGGATCTTGTAAACAAACAAGTTGTTGAAACCATAGGAAACTTGCATAAGAAGGCAAAAGAAGTGCAGCATAAAAACTTTCAGCATAAAACGGGGAAACTTGATATTATTAAGATGCATAAGGACACTTTTACCTCTCTCATAGTAACTTTCAGTATCATGCATAAACTTAACAACATAGCTATCATAAGGACTATCATAGCAATGATCACTTATTCTAACAGAAAACACAGGGATACTAGCTCTCATAATACTACTTTGTGAAACAATATTAGAGGTATCCTTACAAAGGATAGTGTGTCCCTCTTTTTCATATTTAGCAACAAAGTCTTTCACATTTGCTACAATAGGTTCATCAACCATTTGTTTATCAGGTTCAACAGCTTTATTCATACTTTCATCTACCATACTAGCCGTCATAGAATGTTCCTTTACCTTAACTGGGAAAGGCATTTTCTCAATATAAGGTTTAGGTAAAACATGATTAGTAGTATAAACTTCAGTATTTCTTGCAGGAACACTCTTAGCAACATCTTTATAAGGTTCATCATACTTATTCCACTTCTTTTTAGCCACTTCAATATAAGAAGCAAAAGCCTTAAAATAAGAAGCAATAGCTTGAGAGTCTAGACCATAAGCATTTTTAATATTTTGAAAGTCGTCAGTTCCCATAAAAGATTCAATGCATTCATAATCATAATTTATACCTGACTTTCTACCTTTGTCATTCTCCCAAGCTTCAGCATTATCTTGAATACGATCTAGAAGGTCCCATTTAACTTCTTCTTCCATGCGAGTGAATGATCCAGCACAAGAAACATCCAATAAATCTTTATCATGTAGAGGGAGCCTTGCATAGAAGTTATTGATAATAATATTGTTGGGGAGCTAATGAATGGGGCATTTGAGCATTAGTAACTTCAATCTCCCCCAAGCTTGAACTGTGCTCTCTCCATCAAGAGGCCAAAAGTTGTATATTTGATTCCGATCTTTATGAATCTCACTAGGAGGATAAAACTTTGAATAAAAGAGAGACACTATTTCCTCCTATTCCAGAGCTTGACCATTCTTCAGCAGCTTATACCATTCCTCAGCTCTTCCTTTCAGTGATAATGAGAATAACTTCTTCTTAACTTGATTTGTAGTAATACCTGCACACTTGAACAACCCGCATAATTCGTGTATAAAGAATAAGTGATCACCGGGATAGACAGTTCCATCCCCAACATAGTAGTTATCCATAACACGATCACTAATTCTTGTAGGTATTTTGAAAACATCTTTCTCAGCAGGTGGTGGCTTATCTACCACCTTAGCAGTGGTAGTAGCATTACCAAATAAGAAACTGAGCGAATTATCCATAACGAAAATAAAGCAACTAGCAAAAGTAAACAATACTCACAGTAGAAGTTTCATTTACCAGTTCCACTCTCCAATAGCGCTTCACTCCCCGGCAACGGCGCCACAAAATAGTCTTGATGACCCACAAGTATAGGGGGTGTATCGCAGTATTTTCGATAAGTAAGAGTGTCGAACCCAACGAGGAGCAGAAGGTGCTGGCTAGTGGTATGGATCAGGAATTCTCTACAAATACTTAGCAAACGGATTTTTAGGGGTTTTCGATAAAGCAAGCAAACAAATTACGAGTAAATGAAAGATAGTAAGAATGAATGCAGCAAGTGGCCCAATCCTTTATGCAGCAAAGGACAAGCCGGTTGTATTTCTATAGATGACCAAACGTTCTCGAGGACACATGGGAAGACTGTCAAGTGCTTTCGCTTCATATAGTCGATTAATCTTCTTTAGCTTGCTAAGTGTTGTGTGGGTGAACCTGTGCTAATGTACCGCCCCATCCAAGACTAATACATACTTGTGATTAAACCCCTTGCAAACATCCGTGGATACACTAGTAGAGACAGGATATGGCAATTGATGACTCTTGGCTAGTTGGCAAGGATCACAGATGTATGGGCTTGTTTCAGGAGAATAAGAAATATTATTTTTATGAAGTACTTGTTGAACTACAAATGAAGACGGGTGTCCTAAGCGACGATGCCATGTAGAGGATGATGGCTTTATTGTGACGAGAGCTTGCTTGTGAGACCCAGTAGATGAAGGAACTAGCGGGTAGAGGCCACCATGGCATGGTCCTTTAAACAGAATTCTCCTTGTTTCCTGATCCTTAATCAAAAAGAAGTATGGGTGAAACTCAAGAAAGACATTATTATCAAGGGTAAGTTTGTGAACAGAAAGCAGATTTTTGGAAGCACTTGGAACATTTAGAACATTGTTGAGATGTAATGAATTGGTTGGGGTGCATAATGTTGAATGAACAATATGACTTATTTGCATACCGTTGTTGTTGGCTGTGTGGACTCGATCACGCCCGTTGTACTTGTCATGCGTGTGAAGTTTGCTTAATTCGGAGGTCACATGATGAGTGGCTCCTGAATCCGGGTACCAGTTGGTGTCGACGCCGTATGATGCAACATGGGCACCCTTCTCATCTCCATCATCATCGGAGTCGTTTCGGTCTTGGTAGCGCCACCAACATGCGCTGGCGGGATGACCGTGAATCTTGCAGATTGGGCAGGTCACGTCGACGTAGGGTGTAGGGGCACGTCCACGGCGGTGCCCTCCATCATCACGGTGCCCTCCGCCATCGTCACGACGACGGCCACCGTCATCACGGCGACGCCCTCCATCTTCACGACGGTTGTCGCGACCAGCGTCATCACGATGCCAGTCACGACGTCCGTCGCGGTTGCCATCTCGTCCTTGATCATCACGGCGCCTCCAGCGCCCTCCATCATCACGGCGATCCCCGCCCCCACGATCAGGACGTGCGGGAGAGCGTCCACGGTCACCACGTGGACGGGAGTCGCGGCTGTCGTCGTGAGACGGGCGTGTGGCGACGTTGGCGGAGGAGGTGAAGCCAGTGTCATGTCCTGTGTCGGAGAGCATCTCGGTGCGAAGATCATTAGCACATATTTGATCGAAAAGGTCATCAAGAGTGGTACCGGGGTTTCCGTTCACAGAGGCGACGACAGAGTTGTAGCTGGCGTCAAGACCGTTGAGGATGTACGCAACCATCTCGTCTTCATCAATAGGTTTTCCTGCTGCGGCGAGCTCAGAGGCGAAGCCCTTCATCAGCGCGAAGAACTGCGCGGCAGTCAGCTCATTCTTCTTGGTGTTGTTGAGCGCTCCGCGGAGATGGTTGATCTTTGTGCGGGAGTGGGAGGAGCACGTGGCGGTGATGACGGACCATGCCGCTGCAGATGTCTCCAACCCCACCACATGGGGTATGATTTCTGGCGACAACGAGTTTACAAGAAACCCGAGCACTGTTTGATCCCGCGAGAGCCATGCCGCATAGGCAGGGTTGGGGATTGTGATCTTCTTGTGGTTGTCATCTTCAGCCTCCAACGTCTTCGCCGGCGCGGCGTCAGTGCCATCGAGCAAGCCGAGAACTTGAGCGCCACGAAGGGGGGGTAGAGGGGGGGTAGACGAGGGTCTTCCAGTAAAGGAAGTTAGCCCGCGTCAACTTCTGGGAGGGAGGGGATCCAAGGGCAGCAGAGAGCGCCGTCGACGATGAAGAGGAAGACGTCATGGCCACCAGGGAGGATCCGGTTGTAGTCTTGGTCGTTGTAGCTGCGGCGGCGACAAATATGTGGCGGCGGCAGAGATTGTTTTCTTGGCTTTGTAGATTGATTTCGTGGCGGCTAGGTCATGAAAGAGGTAGCTCTGATACCATATCGAGAGACTAGTTTTTGGGAGGAACGATGACACCGTTAGGAGTCTCGGCTGCGTGTTGATATAGCCTGGAAAAGCCCTAGGCGTGGCGATTACAGCGGAGAGATTACATCGATCGTAAGTTGGAGATAGAAAGATAAAAGCTATCGTAGCTATCTTAGGAAACTTTCTATCGTAAGTTTTCTCAACACACGCACTATTCTAGGAAACCTTCTATCATAAGTTTCCTAAACACACGCACGAATATGAGATGACGTGGAGTATTACTCCATAGTCACGTTACAATATAATATGTATATAACCGTGTACAAATATTAGGTCTAACAGTACTGCCTCGCTCCTCCGTGCAAACTTTTTGGGGGGCGAAAAAACAAAACATTTGGGCGGCCGGTCCGATCTGCCATTTTCAACGCGCTTTGGAGAAGACGGTGGCAGCATGCATATATACGTGCACGTACGTACGTGCCGGTGGCCATGACGTCACGTATTTCAATCCCCTCACCGCGCTCTGACGAAAGACTAATACGTAGTCTACCTGTGAAAATCAGCCGCGTGCCGGTGTGAATCTTTTTTTAAAAAAAAGGGGGCAGGGTCTCGAAGGACCCAAAGCTGCACATTAATAAGCGGTGGGATTACAAATTACAAGGTGGCCCAAAATTGAAAGAAAATTACAACCAGAGCCTCCACTTTTACACAGAGAACCCCAAAAAGAAATAAGAAAAGCAATCAAGTCCTCGTGGACCTTCTCCACCGCAGCATAGGAACGATCTCGCCGGTAGAAGCAGCGACGCTGGCATCGGTGACAAACCACTTGATGCGACGCCTCCGAAGAACCTTCCGCCGAAAAAGAAGGGCCTCCCAGATGGAGGTAGAAGAGCCACCAGGTCGTGGCCGAGGAGGGCCGCCATTCGGCCATAAGAAGCAGAGGCGAGGCGGAAATCGCCATCACACGTCCTCTACTGAGGAACTCCAGAAGAACGCAGCTATCGAACCCCGCCGCGCAGCTCGCCACTGGACAACACCACGCCTCCCTTAGTCTCCATCGCCTTGATGGTTGGAGAAGAGAGAGTGGAACGCCGGCCAGAAGCTTCCCACGCAGCCAAGAGCGCTTATTTGTGAAGGAGCCCGCCACGAGAATCGCCGCCGTCCACTTCCCCCATGGAAGCCCAGCGAGGACCGCTCGCAACAGACCGTCGGCACCGCGCTCTGACACCAAGGCGTAGCTCTAGTAGCCGATCTTATTCCTGGAGATCTCTAGTGTCCTCCCCGCCGCCAACACCACCTCCTGCCACCAGAGGAGCATAGCAACGGCAAGAACAGCTAGAACACAGCAGATCTGGTCGGCAAGATCTGATGTTCTACTCCAAACAGGCATAAAGCCCAGACGCCATCGCGGCAAAACAAATCTACAGCCTACTCTACTAAGAACTAAAGAGGCCAGACCACCTAGTCCATCCACTCGCCGGCCAGCATCGCCGCCGGAGAGGTAGAGGCCTAGGGGCGGCAGGGAGGAGAGGGGGTCGACTCTCAATGGGGGCACAGGTGGGGTGAGCGTTGTTCAGATGCTGTTGGTGTGAATCAGTGGATCCATCTTCTCGAAAGCAATACGTGCCATTTTTTTTGCGGGCATTCTAAATGGAGCTAGCGTGCGGTGCAGGAGAATTATGTAATAGTAGTACTACTATATGACGTGCCTTTCGGGGAGAAAGAAGGCGTATGTGCGTATACTTGACCCTTTATACGGTGGAAATTATAGCCGAGCTAGCCTTTCGACAACGACTGAGCGAGAGCAACATGTACGGGTGGAGCTTCGTAGGCTGCCTCGTGCGTCGCCGTCCTGACGAGGACAGCGCGTTCCGTGGTACGGAGGTCGCTTACGGTGTATATATAAGTTTTTTTTTACATGTTACGGAGTATATAAGTTAATTGCAAGTGGCGCGATCACGAAGCTGTTTCTATGATAACCTAGATTGTTTATCTGAACCAACAAACTACCGGGCGGGGCAGGGGACATCCGTCAAAAGCAGTATCTTCCTCTGGACGAAATGCGAGCATAGTCCATAAAATATTTATATCTGCACGCACGATTTCCCACGCTTGCGTATACAAAGTGAGTGGTGGAAAGCCAAGGCTAGGAATAGAGTGTGGTCGTAGTACACGATGAAGCCCGTGATCGTGATTCCGGACTGTACGGTATCGGGCCCGCGTGGACTTGCTTAGGGCAAGTCCAGCAGCACGCTAATATTTTCTTTCCTATATGTATATGTAGGGATCTCCTCTAAAATAATTTTTTTTCTAAATTTTGTTTATCTCTAGCAGGTATCCTAAGTTATCTCCCCTATATCATTATCATATATTTTTTTAATAGGATAGAGCCCACTTTATAATTTTTTTCCACACTGACACGTCACTCATCCCTTCGGAAGGGATAAAATCCCCCAATCGATAGCTTTGTGGAGGGCCAGAGCCACCATCCCCGCCGCCAGTCGTCGATCCCCGCGCCAGCCATCGATTCCGGCCACCGCGCACCGATTCCGATCGCCGCCTACCGATTCCCCATGCTCGACGGCTCCTGCTGCAGGTCAGGGACGGGCGCAAGTGGACCTAGCTGAGGCGGAGCTCGTCGGGCGGGCTGAAGGGCACCTCGACGGCAGCGGTCTACGTGCACGGTCGTCGTCCTCCGAGCGGTCAACGCATGCAAGTGGGCCAAGATCGATATAGGGGAGGCGGCCATCGCCCCCTTCCTGAGGGAAGATGAAGGGGTTGGGTCGGAGACCCCGATGTAACACCCTCAAATCGGTCCTATGCAAGTTTCAGCGATTCCCGCCAAACCCGCATAGAAACGATTCAAAGATGCCCACCAGACACTTGCGTGCGGGTGGAAAACGAAGTAATAACATTACACAATAGTCCACGATGAAACCCACAGAAACATATATATACAACAACGACTCCATGAGTCAAAAATACAGTTATACAATACAAAGATCCAAATCACCTTGAAACGATACAACATCCGAGTACGGATAAGATGCAAATGGGGCTAAGTGCCCTAAAGAATAACCAATGGTGTCCATAACCCTGTCCAGGCCAAACCAGAAGGGTAACCCTGCTAACGACGTCGAACTTAAACCTGCTAAAACAAAAGGGGTGCCGACAAAGGGCATAGGAAAAAGAGAGCGGTCAATACTGAGGCCAGTACACGGCGAGGCTAGAATTCGGCGGTCCTCGCCTACATAGGTATGGTGGACTGAAGCGGCAGCGCAGCATGCACTAAACAACCTATAGAGACTCGATAAACTGTCGGCTATTAGAGAAAGATAAGAAAGACCTATTCGAATCCAACCTGATACTAACACCAATCATACCCATCTTGGTATTCCCTCTCGAGACCAAACGAGGAAGTCAAACCGAGGAACTCACACATTTGACAGTTTTATTCATTCCATTATAGTTGTAGCACTTACTAGTCAGATATAATTAGCATGTGACATCCCAAACCCAGCAGTTGTTGGCACTTTTATTTCATTACATTGGAGTTGCGATACTTACTAGGCAGGTATAACATGACAGGATACACCCCGGTTCCATCAGTTGTTGGCACTTTTATTATTCATTCCATTGTAGTGAAGCTGATTACTAGTCACATATTAAGTCAAATTTATAGCACTACTTTAGTTATGCTTGTCTATGATCGAGATACTGTGCTCCAAGTCGTCCATAACCGCGGACACGGCTTTCAGAAAGATTTACCCTGTAGGGGTGTACAAATAGCAACACACGCACGATCAGCCTCGGAAAAACCAAATCAAAACCTAACGAGGCTTTCACGATAAAGCAATCACAGGATTCATAAAATATTTCAGGGGGCCACCCCACTAAGCTACCCGCGACGAAGTTGGCCGGCTCCGAGACGGACCCAGGGTTTGTGTCAATGGCTGTAAATGACTGGGAACCCGAAAGTGTGGCTGGGCTTGTCGATACCGCGAAAACATTCCACGTTCCAAAACAGTACAGGTGCTCCACGCACAATCGTAAATAAAGCAGTAAATGATGGCATAAGTACATGATAGTAATAAAGCCCCAAACTACTTTGTGGCCCCAAGAAATAAGAAATGGATCAAGCCCTGGCTAAGGGGATTCATGGTCCCACATGCGGATAGTGCGATAGTCAAGGAACAAGTATCAAGTACTCGGGGCCTACGGGACACAAGTGAGGAGTTAAAAACCAAATATTATCTATTGCCCACCGATGCCTCTGCATTAGTTATATCTATTCTCAGCATTTTAATATCAAGTTGTAATTAAAGCCATGACCATCTCCACCATTAAGCATCTCCACCATTAAGCATGTGCCAACCTTCCAACAACGGTGGAACAACAACGACGTGAAGCAGCACCTGAGCAAGCAACTACGACTCGCAAGGCCGACTGCCTATCAAACAACAGGCAATAGGATGTGTCCAAGGCAATATAGAGGCTGCAAAGAATATAAAGGGTGCACGGAAACTAAAGCATCACAACACGGATAACAATAGATCAACAGGAGGAAGTAAAGACTATAAATGAAAAATAGGTAGAAAGGGGGAGGATGCTCGCCTGGGAAACACTGTCGAAGATTCGTTATCCGAAGGACTTGTCGATACTCGTATCCACTCAATGGCCTAATCCGTGAAGAAGCAAAACACTAAAAGAAACACCGGATACACTATTTAATACTACGGCAAAAGATCCGGCATGATGTATGTATGATGCATGCCATGAAAAAGATGTGGTGCAATTAGGCAATATTAAGCGGAAACGGGGTCCCGACAATTAATTAAGAGGTTCGTGTTGTTTAGATACCCACAATTTAAATGTTGGCTTAACAAGGCAAAACATGGCATTGGTTCGCTACACAAATTTAAATGGAGTCCAGAATACGACAAAGGTATCCCGCATAAACACTCCATATTTAATTATAAGGTAAATCGACAGAGTACCCCCAACCAAATGAATATGTATGCAAGCATGACAATTTATATGCACAAGATAGATGTCATATTATATTATAAAATAAGGACTCGGATAGAGATCACACATTGGGGATCGGCGATCTTAGGTTCCGAGGGTCTAGGGGTCGACGAGATCGGTCTTCGGACTCCATGATCGGGCTTCGGGGTCTCGGCCATCGGATCCACTCTTCGGTTCCAGGGTCGGGGTTTGTGTGGGCGATCTTAGGGTTCTGGCTTCCATGGTCTTCGGGTGCGCCGGCAGTGGACGAACTTGGTGGGTCACGATGGTCTTGTCTCGTTTGAACAATAGCACAAACACCTTGCCGTCAGGGTACAGTACAGGGAGGCGAGCTTGTTCGTGTGGGATTCGATGCAGAGCTTGCAGGGTCGAGGCAGGGACGAGGTGGTTCTGTAGGCATTGGTTCGCGATGAAGCTATAGAAGGGGACAGCGGGGAGGTCCCACAGCAGTCAGAGCGCGAGGACGGCCTCGCGGGGTGCTGCACGACCGGGCTCTGCTCGAGACACCACGGTGCAGGACGAGCTCGTGGTTTCCCCGTGCTGAGCCTGCTGTAGAGGAAGGGGCGCCACGGAGGAGCACTGGGCGCCGAGGGCGAGGAGAACGAGGCAGGGTGGTCGGAGTTTGAGCTCGAAGACACGGGCGATGACCGGTGGTAGGGAGAGGAGGCGCTTGGGAGGAGCTCGGAGGAGCCTTTGCAGCGGGGAGACGGCTCGAGGCGGCTGTCTCCTGGCAGCGGCGTCGATCCAGGACAGAGAGACGGGGCAGGGTGGCGGTTGTTGGCGGCGGAGGAGGACCTCGCGGCGGACGCGGGAGGGGCGGAGGAGCTCGGACGGGAAGGCGGCGAGGCCGCCGCGAGGACGCGCGGCTCTGCGGGGAAGGGAGTGGCCTCCTGTTGCGCACGAGGCACGACTGCAGGGGACCGAGCCGAGGCGAGGCCGGCGGACTCCAGCGAGGTCGGACGAGCAGGGACCTGCGGCGGCAACGCACCGAGTCGCGCGATCGGACGTGCGGAACGGTGGAGAGGTCCAGAGGTTGGGGACGGCGCACGGGGCCCGGGATACGGCAGAGAGAGCCCAGGTCGCGGCGACGGTGGGAGGGTTCGCTCGCGAGGAGGCCACGAAGCGACAGCAGGCCAGAGAGAGGGCGTCGTCGGGGTTAGGTGAGGAGGAAAGAGACGGGGTCGCGTCGGTGGGGGGAGATAGCGGGGCGTGCGAGCATGCGTCGGTCGTGCGGGTGGTGGGGTCGGGCATGCGATCGGGGACGGTACGCACGGCGCGAGCGACGGGTTGCTGGGCTACTGCGTGCGCGTCTGTGGTGTGCGTTTGCGTGCGAAGCGGCTAGGTACGACGAACGCGGGTTTGGTCATGTCGAACAGGGTGTGAGCCCTGGTGGGGCTGGGTCGGGTACTGTGGCCGTGTCGGGGTGTGGCACTGTGCGTAAGGGCGCTTCGCATGCGCGTACGTGCTTCACGGGGTGGGGTGGTTCGCTGCGCTACAGCTGTGTTGCGTCACGTTGCGCTGCTGCCGCGCGCGCTGCGTGTAACGCGGGGTGTGTCGGGGTAGCTATGTGCGGTTTGGGGTGGGTTAGGGTTTGGTCCGGGGTAGGTAGATCTAGGGTTAGGTTTAGCTAAGGTTTTGTCCGGGTAGTAGGTAGTCTGGCCCGGTTAGACCTTTGGGCTGATCGGCTGGACTGCCTCCCTGTGATTTTATAAAATATCTTTTTGTTTATTTATTTTGTTTTAAATATTCTTTTGGTAAATAGTTTAGCAAATAAAAGATCCGGGAGACCGGGTTTTGGATTTGAATAAAGACAGGGTATTTAAAAAACAAAGATAGACTTTTTGGAAAATAGTTTTAGGCAAACAAATGCAAGATGACATGACGATGCTCAAATGCAATGTGGCATGATGATATGAGCATGCGGTCATAATGATGCACAAAATAAAAACAACACGCGATTTTCTAGTGGTGGTTTTACCGGGGTGCTACAATTCGACACCACTAATAATGGATCTCGCCCTCGAGATCCGCCTCATGGTACGGGGAAGAAGGCCGACGATCTGAACCTTCTCGCTTCGTGTAGATCCTCGCGACACCACTAACAAAGATTCTTACTCCATCTTCAAATCGGTGACACCACCAACAAGGATTGTTGCTCACATTCATCGAGAGAATTCTCCGGAGAACAAAGGACAAAGGTAAAGGCATCAAAAGGTAAGGCCACCTCTAACTTCAATGGAACGAGTAATTGCAGATCCACCGATTCAATGTACAAGAGCGAATGTTAAGAGTAGTCGGATGGTGATCAGTCCATCGCGCACCCGAAGCATTACTCTTCACATGAATAGGAAAATTATGCAACGAACTCTCGGAATTTAGACCGAAGATCTTGACGAGCGATGTTCGAAAAACTTCGGAACACCAAGGAGTGATGCAGGCTCTTCATTGGATCTGACGCAGAAGACATCGTCGCATTGGGAAAAACACCGGAAGATACAAAAGAAAGATTTCAGTGGATTTTGATCCACCGAAAGGTACAACAGATGAAGGGTTACTCAGATAACACGAAGAGCGGATGTAGAAGCACCGTTACCAAAGGAGGAAGCGAAACCCTGAAGGTACGACAGAAACCCAACCACGAGAATTCCTGGACTTGAAGAAAAGATAAGAGAGAAGATTTAAAACTCGAAAAGGTACGAGGAGAAGAGCATAAAGGTAAGAAGTAAAAATAGACCTAATCAGATCTATCCAACCGATTTTGCAAAATAGTTTTGACACTCTACATCGGCCGTTAGCTAGGTTATCCTGCAGGCTGGACCAGTGCGATATCATAACTGCTGGGCTCTGATACCACTTTGTAACACCCCCAAATCGGCCCTATGCAAGTTTCAGCGATTCCCGTCAAACCCGCATAGAAACGATTCGATGCCCACCAGGCACATGCGTGCGGGTGGAAAACGAAGTAATAACATTACACAATAGTCCATGATGGAACCCACAGAAACATATATATACAACAATGACTCCATGAGTCAAAAATACAGGTATACAATACAAAGATCCAAATCACCTTGAAACGATACAACATCCGACTATGAATAAGATGCAGATGGGGATAAGTGCCCTAAAGAATAACCAATGGCGTCCATAACCCTGCCCAGGCCAAACCGGAACGGTAACCCTGCTAACAACGTCGAAATTAACCTTCTAAAACAAAAGGGGTGCCGACAAAGGGCAAAGGAAAAAGAGAGTGGTCAATACTGAGGCCAGTACACGGCGAGGCTAGAATTCGGCGGTCCTCGCCTATATAGGTATGGTGGACTGAAGCGGCAGCGCAACATGCACTAAACAACCTATAGAGACTCGATAAACTGTCGGCTATTAGAGAAACATAAGAAAGACCTATTCGAATCCAACCTGATACTAACACCAATCATACCCATCCTGGTATTCCCCCTCGAGACCAAACGAGGAAGTCAAACCGAGGAACTCACACATTTGACAGTTTTATTCATTCCATTATAGTTGTAGCACTTACTAGTCAGATATAATTAGCATGTGACATCCCAAACCCAGCAGTTGTTGGCACTTTTATTTCATTACATTGGAGTTGCGATACTTACTAGGCAGGTATAACATGACAGGATACACCCCGGTTCCATCAGTTGTTGGCACTTTTATTATTCATTCCATTGTAGTGAAGTTGATTACTAGTCACATATTAAGTCAAATTTATAGCACTACTTTAGTTATGCTTGTCTATGATCGAGATACTGTTCTCCAAGTCGTCCATAACCGCGGACACGGCTTTCAGAAAGATTTACCCTGTAGGGGTGCACAAATAGCAACACACGCACGATCAGCCTCGGAAAAACCAAATCAAAACCCAACGAGGCTTTCACGACAAAGCAATCACAGGATTCATAAAATATTTCAGGGGGCCACCCCACTAAGCTACTCGCGATGAAGTTGGCCGGCTCCGAGACGGACCCAGGGTTTGTGTCAATGGTTGTAAACGACTGGGAACCCGAAAGTGTGACTGGGCTTGTCGATACCGCGAAAACATTCCACGTTCCAAAACAGTACAGGTGCTCCACGCACAATCGTAAATAAAGCAGTAAAGCATGGCATAAGTACATGATAGTAATAAAACCCCAAACTACTTTGTGGCCCCAAGAAATAAGAAATGAATCAAGCCCTGGCTAAGGGGATTCATGGTCGCACATGCGGATAGTGCGATAGTCAAGGAATAGGTATCAAGTACTCGGGGCCTACGGGACACAAGTGAGCAGTTAAAAACCAAATATTATCTATTGCCCACCGGTGCCTCTGCATTAGTTATATCTATTCCCAGCATTTTAATACCAAGTTGTAATTAAATCCATGACCATCTCCACCATTAAGCATGTGCCAACCTTCCAACAACGATGGAACAACAACGACGCGAAGCAGCACCTGAGCAAGCAACTACGACTCGCAAGGCCGACTGCCTATCAAACAACAGGCGATAGGATGTGTCCAAGGCAATATAGAGGCTGCAAAGAATATAAAGGGTGCACGGAAACTAAAGCATTGCAACACGGATAGCAATAGATCAACAAGAGAAAGTAAAGACTATAAATGCAAAATAGGTAGAAAGGGAGGGATACTCGCCTGGGAAACACTGTCGAAGATTCGTTATCCGAAGGACTTGTCGATACTTGCATCCACTCAACGGCCTAATCCGTGAAGAAGCAAAACACTAAAAGAAACACCGGATACACTATTTAATACTACGGCAAAAGATCCGGCATGATGTATGTATGATGCATGCCATGAAAAAGATGCGGTGCAATTAGGCAATATTAAGCGGAACCGGGGTTCCGACAATTTATTAAGAGGTTCGTGTTGTTTAGATACCCACAATTTAAATGTTGGCTTAACAAGGCAAAACATGGCATTGGTTCGCTACACAAATTTAAATGGAGTTCGGAATAAGACAAAAGTATCCCGCATAAACACTCCATATTTAATGATAAGGTGAATCGACAGAGTACCCCCAACCAAATGGATATGTATGCAAGCATGACAATTTAAATGCACAAGATAGATGCCATATTATATTATAAAATAAGGACTCGGATAGAGATCACACATTGGGGACCGGCGATCTTGGGTTCCGAGGGTCTAGGGGTCGACGAGATCGGTCTTCGGACTCCAGGATCGGGCTTCGGGGTCTCGGCCATCGGATCCACTCTTCGGTTCCAGGGTCGGGGTTTGTGTGGGCGATCTTAGGGTTCTGGCTTCCATGGTCTTCGGGTGCGCCAGCAGTGGACGAACTTGGCGGGTCACGGCGGTCTTGTCTCGTTTGAACAATAGCACAAACACCTTGCCGTCACGATACAGTACAGGGAGGCGAGCTTGTTCGTGTGGTCTTCGACGCAGAGCTTGCAGGGTCGAGGCAGGGACGAGGTGGTTCTGTAGGCGTTCGTTCGCGATGAAGCTATAAAAGGAGACAGCGGGGAGGGCCCACAGCAGTCAGAGCGCGAGGATGGCCTCGCGGGGTGCTGCACGACCGGGCTCTGCTCGAGACACCACGGTGCAGGACGAGCTCGTGGTTTCCCCGTGCTAGGCCTGCTGCAGAGGAAGGGGCGCCACAGAGGAGCACTAGGCGGCGAGGGCGAGGAGAACGAGGCAGGGGTGGCCAGAGTTTGAGCTCGAAGACGCGAGCGATGATCGGCGGTGGGGAGAGGAGGCGCTTGGGGAGGAGCTCGGAGGAGCCTTTGCAGCGGGGAGACGGCTCGAGGCGGCTGTCTCCTGGCAGCGGCGTCGATCCAGGACAGAGAGACGGGGCGGGATGGCGGTTGTTGGCGGCGGAGGAGGACCTCGCGGCGGACGCGGGAGGGGCAGAGGAGCTCGGACGGTAAGGCGGCGAGGCCGCCATAAGGACGCGCGGCTCTGCGGGGAAGGGAGGGGCCTCCTGTTGCGCGCGAGGCACGACTGCAGGGGACCGAGCCGAGGTGAGGCCGGCGGACTCCAGCGAGGTCGGACGAGCAGGGACCTGCGGCGGCAACGCACCGGGTCGCGCGGCCGGACACGCGAAACGGTGGCGAGGTCCGGAGATCGGGGATGGCGCATGGGGCCCGGGATACGGCGAAGAGAGCCCAGGTCGCGGCGGCGGTGGGAGGGTTCGCTCGCGAGAAGGCCAGGAAGCGACGGCAGGCCAGAGAGAGGGCGCCGTCGGGGTTAGGTGAGGAGAAAAGAGACGGGGTCGCGTCGGTGGGGGGAGATAGCGGGGCGTGCGAGCACGCGTCGGTCGTGCGGGTGGTGGGGTCGGGCACGCGATCGGGGACCGTACGCACGGCGCGAGCGACGGGTTGCTGGGCTACTGCGCGCGCGTCTGTGGTGTGCGTTTGCGTGCGAAGCGGCTAGGTACGACGCACGCGGGTTTGGTCGTGTCGAACAGGGTGTGAGCCCTCGTGGGGCTGGGTCGGGTACTGTGGCCGTGTCGGGCAGTGGCACTGTGCGTGAGGGCGCTTCGCAGGCGTGTGCGTGCTTCACGGGGTGGGGTGGTTCGCTGCGCGGCAGCTGTGTTGCGTCACGTTGCGCTGTTGCGGCGCGCGCTGCGTGTAACGCGGGGCGTGTCGGGGTAGCTATGTGCGGTTTGGGGTGGGTTAGGGTTTGGTCCGCGGTAGGTAGATCTAGGGTTAGGTTTAGCTAAGGTTTTGTCCGGGTAGTAGGTAGTCTGGCTCGGTTAGACCTTTGGCCTGATCGGCTGGACTGCCTTCCTATGATTTTATAAAATATCTTTGTTTATTTATTTTGTTTTAAATATTCTTTTGGTAAATAGTTTAGCAAATAAAAGATCCGGGAGACCGGGTTTTGGATTTGAATAAAGACAGGGTATTTAGAAAACAAAGATAGACTTTTTGGAAAATAGTTTTAGGCAAACAAATGCAGGATGACATGACGATGCTCAAATGCAATGTGGCATGATGGTATGAGCATGCGGTAATGATGATGCATAAAATAAAAACAACACGCGATTTTTTCTAGTAGTGGTTTTACCGGGGTGTTACACCCGACCTGTAGGGGAGCTCGTAGGGGCGCTGCTGGAGGCCGTTTTCATCTTCTCTCTCCCCATCTGCTATCGGGGGCTATCGGGGTTCTCCTGGACTTGCTCTTAAGCAGCTGCTAGGCGGTGGCCCATATCGAGCGGTTTAATTTGTTTAAGCAACTGCTAGGCGGTGCATCTAAAATCTCCTAGCCGCCGCCTCTCCTAGACCTTGCCGCCGCAACACCTCCTCCTCCTCCATAGACGGATCTGCCTCCCCCGGCCGGGTTCGCTGGTCGCGAGGGGTGGTGGGGAACCCGATCTATGGGTGGAGTTTTTAATAAAAGTAGTGCTTTCAGAAAATTAGATTTGGGTTTTGGTAGACATCTTCTTGACGTTTACGTCCATGGACATGTCATCATTCGTAATAAGTGATCTTCGGTCCTTCGTTCGACGACGAGATCTTCCCGGCGTCAATGGTGGTGGTGTAAGATTGAAGTTCTATAGTTACGGTCTGTCAGATCTTGCTTCACCAAATCGATCTTAGATTTTTTTTTCTCATGGTTGCTGCGAGGAGGATTATCCTTGCAATATTCGTCCCGGCTGCTACGTCCTCGATAATGGAGATTCATACTCTCGATTCCCCTGCGACGTCGATCTGGCTGTTCGGTTTCTTTTCCCTGGAATACTGGTGGTGGTGCTCTTGCCGATGTCTGGTTACTCTAATGTTTGCGCACGTGCACGTAACCTTGGCATTGCGGTCCAAATTAAAACTATGGGAGGACCCTCATTAGTATTTACAGGTATATTGTTTGACATATATGTGATGTTTATTGGGTTGTCTTCAGACAAGTGCAAGATTATGTCATGGAAGAAGAATATTTTGAAGACCTTCGAGTTTTACTCGTTTTCTTTTAGACTTTATTTTGCAGTCGTCGAAGATAGTTTATGTATCTCAATCATGAACTATTTGTTGCTATGAATATATGTCGTATTGATTGTAAAAAAAAGTCCACGATGTAATAGTATTATTTTTTCCGTTCGATAATACTCCCTCCGTCCCAAAATAAGTGACTTGAGTTTGTCTAAATTCACATGTATCTTTGTGCTAAAACGTGTGTAGATACATTCCAATCTAAACAAATCCACGTCAACGGAGGGAGTACCCATCTCCCTTCAAAGAAAAAATATAATACCCGTCCGCAGCACACAAGTATTCCACACGTACGTATCACTGTCTCGCTCGCGCGCTCTCTAGTCTAGTAGAGACTCTCGGTCAAGGCTGGAAGGGGAAAATTCAACGATACGTGTGAGATTTTGTTTTACGGCCACGTCGCGTCGACGTGCTTTTCACCTCGCTAGATCGGAATCAGAAAGATGCGTTCCATATCTCTTCGTAGTATCTTGCCCTTTTTCTTTATTTTTACTGCAGGGTCTTCGTACCTTTGCTGTGAAGATCTGCACTTGATGCTGCACTGCTGAACGAAGAGAAGAAGAAAATCTGCACTTGATGCATTCGTCTCTCCTCTCCTTTTGTGTCAAAAGCTGAGCTGTTCCATCCATGCCGGTACAGTAATATTTCCTGGGTCTTTCCTTGCCGCTGAAGCTGATGATGACGGAGCCACGCGCCGCGAACGTGCCCAGAGCTACAAAAGTCGCGCGTCGCTCTCCATCCTAGTACAAGACTCATCCCTTCATCCCGTGGTACGGGAAGAGAGCACGGAAAGATGTTCCGTTTGGAGTAACACAACCAACATGATAAGCTTGTTTTCTTGGTTGTTCAGGCAGCTTAGCTTTACGCCAGGAAGGCGTCGAAAGTTAAACCGAAATTCTTCATCGGGGACGACAAGTCCTCGCAAAGACGGCCGGAACATGGAGACCAAACGGGAAACACCGGCGGAACTTGAGCGACGCAACTCTCCTCTCCCTCCTCTCCCTCTCCCTCTCTTCTGTAGCTGCGCCCCTGTCTCCCTGTTCCTGGCCGAGCCGAGGCCCTCTCCGGCGGCACTGTTGCTGGAGAGCGGCGGAGGCGAGCCCCCCCTCCCCCCCCCCCCCTTAGTCTAGGTTGGTGGCTTCTCGCAGTAGGTGTCGTAGGTCTAGGTTTAGGTTCTTCTGTGTCTGCCCTTGTGGCGTTTGGCGAGATGCCGACCGGCATGTCCCCTCCGGCGTTCCTGCATGACGCCGGCAGGCCGTCCCCGCGGTGGTATGGCAAGCTCCAGAGGTTGGAGCATGTTGTTGTTGCCGTTGTGGGCGGAGGCCATCCAAATAAGTGCAGGCGCCTCTGGATCTGGCAGCCTCGTGCAGCCCTCCTCTCCCTGGCCGGCCGTGGTGGCGGAGGGTGGGAGGAGGTCGTGCCGATGGCCGCTGGGAAAGGAAGGCGGCCTGGGTGCTTGGCGCAAGGTCGTTCTGACCTGATCTGGCGTCGACTGGAGTTGATCTCCTCCGCTGCGGTGCTCCCTTGGTCGGAGCCATGTGTAGTGGGGTTGATTGGCTTCGGAAGCCTCCCGCATAAGGTCAGTGGGCTTGGTTTGCGATGGTTTGCTGCGGTGCTTTGTCGTCCTTCTCCGGCTGGCCGTGGTGGCGAGGAGAGTTGGGGTGGCGCGCCTCGGGGCCGACCTGCTGCATCACCAAGTCTTCGTGATCATGATGCTGCGGTTTGTGAAGCTGCGTCTTCGAATCTCCTTCAACGACGGCGAGGTTGCGCCGCCGTTATCCGTGGCCAAGAGGGCCACAGCTCCGCTCGGTTGAAGCCGAGCTTGCTCTTCCGCAGGTGGCGAAAGTTCTTCGTCGCCCTGTGCGCGAGAACCAAAGTCGGCGTCGCCCCAAGTGGCATGTTCCCCATCGGCGATGCGGGCTCCAGGGTGTCGACGACGAAGAGAAGCGATGGAGAAGGGCGAGGACCTGATCGCGTTTTCTATATTTCTTTTAGGATCCTTTCTGCAAGTGTGGCGTCCTTATCTTTCTTTCCCCCTATGGTTAGGGGTGTCTTTGTAATTGTACTCACCGCATGTTTTAATTGAGCAGCTTCTGGAGCCTTTTGGCCTCTTTCCTGTTCAAAAAGAGAAAAAAAAACAAAAATATGGGACACGCTTAAACAATTTGGAACCTCGGCGCACTGTACGGAAGGGGCCCTGGTGGACTCGGTCACAACACCATGTCCTACGCGCCATCCAATTCAGCGTTTTTTTTTTCTCTGTGAAAGAAAATGTGGATCCATTAGGCGGTAGTATCTCTCGATGAGTATTTTAGGAGTGCGGTACGCGCTGTCCGTACGTGATAAGTGCGCCGTGACCGTGATGCAGAGCAGCTAGTCCTGAAGTACGGAACGGTTGGGAGACACAACTTATCATGACTACAACTTGATCTGGCTCGCGAGCTATACCGCGGGGCCTCTGTGTCGGGACGGTGACGAGACGTACTACTACGGAAGTAGCCCCATTAGAATCTCAAAAAATACAAGTACGTGGATGAGATCTAGTATTTGTCATAAATTTATCTAGTTTCACGTGTTATGATACGGATACCACTAGCATCTCGTCTTGGACCTCACTATACCATGACACAAATTGATTGTGGTGGTATGAGTAGGTTGATCAGGTCATATATGATTAAAGTGTACAAACCTCCGCATATAAACTAAGTAATTAGTTAAGTCTCCGGTTATGAACAATTTGTTGACCTGATTATGTGGCTATGACATATTAGTTAATGGAAAAATGAAAGTTGTCACTCCGCCATCGGTTCTGGAAATCAGATGGATGCCCTTCCGTCGTACCCATTATCTTGATTTCTCAAGTTCCCGCGATACCAGACATGCCAGACCACGATCCAACCCCCACGGCCTAACCCGGATAGAAACGGACGTTTTTGTCACCAGTTTGGGTCGGACCCGTGGAGATGCCCGTGGAGATGCTCTAACTCCACCTGGTAGACATGAAGTAATCGATATAGACACGGTAATTCCTTGTCACATCTCGTTGGTCCATTCAGCTTAGGCAGTTTGTTAGCTCGCTGTTAGGAGTGAGACAAACTCACAGCACAAACACCGACGATTTCAGCAGCGGTTCGTGGATGGCACGCTTACTAGATATTGAACACTGAGCAAAATACAGAGGAGTAATTGTAAGCTCTACTCTTCTACACATTAACAAACACGAGGCGCGCAATCGAGCGTACATAGAAGGTGATAAGGAAGACATACGGTAGGAGGGACATGGAGTAGAAAAGAAAGAGGAAGTTTCTCAGACACCACGGACAAGTCACCCTCTCCGATGTGCACCTCGCCTTTGCTCGGTCCTCCTTCTCTCTGTCGCGGTTGCGCCGGACGACAACGCAGGATGCACGGCCGCTGCGGCCCACCTAGCATCGGGCGGGCTCGATCGGGTCGGTCATGACTCGTGACCACCCGCCGTGGGGTGGGTGTTGGTAGTACTTAAAGAGGGCGGACATGGCCGGGTCCTTTTTCTTTAGAAAAAAAAGCACGGTGGGATCCTGCGCACCAGCTTTCTGTCTCCAGTACCGTATGTGTACCTGCCAGGTACAAAAAACATACTCCCTCTAACATGGGTATACCCCACAGGTACTCGAGTTCGGTATATACGGTCCAGATACGGCAGAAGCCCACGGCGTTGTCAAGGCCCAATACAGAATCTGAGTGGCCCACGGACTCTCGATTGATGCGAGACAAGAAGAAGCTTAAGATAAAAAGTTTAAAGGGAAAACCCGAATCTATAACCGACTCGACTTGCTACCCGAGACCTAGCCTATCTATATAAAGGCTAGGAGGGGGCGCCGAGAGGACACACGCAATCCTAGTTTCCACAACTCTTGCCAGATTGCATCTGCGCACCCATGTAATCTTCGCTTCTTTCGTTAATTCCAAGAGCAGACAAGCAGGAGTAGGGACCTCTACGAGGCCTAAACCTGGGTAAATCTTGCGTCTCTGTGTGCTTTTTGCTAGCCGACTGATGCCTCCAGCGCTTCCTCCTTCTGCAAACCCAAGTCCATAATAATGGGCATTGATGAGTTAAACCCTCGTCAATTGGCGCCGTCTGTGGTAATTGGGAGGGCTGATGTCGCGGCTTGTTCGGCCCCATCAACTGCGATCTACAACTTCGCAACAGCGGAGATTCGCCAGCTCTTCGGCGCATTCGACTTCACTGTCCACACGCCGGCCACTCGTCCGGCTTTCTTGTCCGTGGGAGATGGAATCAGCCTGGCGATTAGGAGCTTCTGCTTCCAGGTTGGTCAGATGGGCACACTTCGCATGCCTGACCAGCCAACAGCATCCGCGATTGCTCCAGCATCGTGGTTCCCGCCACCAATCGGCACCCTCAACGAGCTCAACAGCTCAGCGGCAGCTGGGAGCACGGACAGCGACAACAGTCGCAGATCCGATCTGGGTGACCTAGCAACGGAAGATGGAGTCTGCGGCTCCGGATCCGAAAGTTGCGGAAGCAACAGCTTCCCCAACCACTTCATGTGTGCTGTCATCAACGCTGGCGACACCGCCGCCAATCGCAAAAATGGTGGCAATGGATCTGGCACCAATCCGCCCAACGGCGGCAATACCCAATGGTGGACCACCCAACAGCGGCCCCACCAACGGTGGCAATGGCACGCCCGTCAACAATGGAGGGGCAGTCGAACCACCAACCATGGTGAACGAGCACACCGGTGAATGTGTCGTGATTAAACTCAACGACAATTAGTGGACCCGTTGCCGAGAAGCTCTGCGAGGCAATTCTCTGCCCCCGGCACGCCACAGGACATGCTGATGGGCTACCATTGGCTACTAAAGGAGGAGTACATATGCCAACTACACACAATCGCGCAACTCGAGGCACGTAAAAAGGCGGCGGATGAGTCGAGTCTTCGATGAGCTGGGCTCTCCTCCCACGGAGGATCCTCCTCCAAAGGCAACGAGAAACATGGCCAATAAGAGGCAATCTCGGATAGCCCATCTCACCGAGCAAGAACTCATAGAAGTTGCGAAAGTCCTCGACTTCAGCTCTATGATAGTCGACACGCGGGACAACGTGGTCCCAAAGACACCGCAGGCCGCGGTGACAGCAGCCACCATGTACCTCCTCAACAACCAGCCGCCAGCTGGAGATCCAAGAGCTGCCATCCACCGATCTACGATCGCGGGCTTGGGGTTAATCGAGGCCACCCTCGACAAAGAACCAACGCCAGAGCCTAAGAAAGGCAAGGCTCTGGCAAAACACTATTCCTCGCCCTCGTCCAGCTACGACAGTCACGATCTATCTCGACGTCGTCGTTCACGTCAACATGATCACGACTACGATGCGCGCGATGACCTCACGCAGCGCAAAATCGACAAATCAAGGGCAAGACGCGCTCGTTCGACTGATTCAGAAGAGGACGAGACTGAACTCTGCGACGCCAGATGCTTCAGCAGGGCCACCAGGCAGAAGTGAATGCCTAACGGGTTCAAACTCCCGTTGGAGAACCGAAAGTTCGACAGCCTGCAAGACCCAAAGATCTGGTTGGAGGACAACATCTCCTCCGTCAGGCTACATGGCGGGAGTCGAAGCACGGCCATGCAATGCCTACAGCTACAGCTGCAGGTCGCCGCCCGCGCATGGCTCAAAAATCTCCCGCGCGGATCCATTCGCGGCTGGGAAGAGCTGGTTTATAGCTTTGTACGCAACTTCAAGGACACTTACAAAAGGCCCGCATCAATCGAAGAGCTGAGGAGTTGCCAGCAAAGGTCGGGCGAATCGCTACGCTCGTACATCCAGAGGTGGTCCATCATCAAAAACTCCGCAGAAAACATCTCGGAGGACCACGCAATCGACGCATTCAACGGTGGTGTTCGCCGCATAGAGCTCAGGGAGGAGCTGGGCCGTTCCAAGCCCAAGACAATCGACCACCTGATGGAAATTGCAAATCGGTGGGCCGATGGAGAGGAATCGGTGAAAACCCACACCTACTCCGACGACGACGACCTCGGGCGCAGACACGACTGTCGAGGCAAGCGGCGAATGCGCGTCTACGATGACCGCAACAACGTCAACATTGTCGCAGCCGGTTACGCCGACAAACGCGATGACAACCGCAACAGTGGCTATCGTAGAGGTGGATACCACGACTCTGGGAAAACCATGCAGGTATGGTAGCGCCGTGATGGCTCAGTGTTGATGTGGAGCTCATTGGGGAACCCCAAGAGAAAGGTATGATGAGCACATTAGTAAGTTTCCCTCAGTTGTGAAACCAAGGTTTAATCGAACCAGTAGGAGAAGAAAACACCCCAAAGGTGTTGTTAGCTGAGCCTTGACAGGGCGCACTACTGGTGCTAGTAGCAATGTGGAGACCTGCACAACACAACCACAGAACTTTGCCCCCAACTTGCGATGAGGTTGTCAATCTCACCGGTTTTGCTGAAAACAAAGGATTAAACGTATCGAATGGAAGGAAGTAATAGTTTGCAGAAAGTAAACACAAAGCAGTAAACAATTTGTAGATTGTATGTAAAAGAAAGGACTGGGATCCATAGTTCACTAGAGGTGGCTCTCCTTAAGATAGATAACATGCTGGGTGAACAAATTACAGCGGGGCAATTGACAAACATCGAGAAAGCAATACATGCATATACTAATCATCTTGACTCCTTTGGAACTTGATTGGGAATTACAACATTATATATAGACCGCCATCCAACTGCATCTATGACTAATAATATACCTTCAGGTTATCATCCGAGCCCCTTCCAGTATTAAGTTGCAAGCAATAGATTATTGCATTACGAATTGCGTGTAAAGTAAATAATACGATTGTTCTATGAACAAATGATTGTTGTTTTCTCCCTAGTAGCAACAGCACATCTAGTACTTTAGAGATTTCTGTCACTTCCCCAGATTACCAGAGGCATGAACCCACTATCGAGCATAAATACTAACTCTTGGAGTTGCTAGCATCTACTTGGCCAAGATAGCTACTAACAACGGAAAGCATGCAAGATCACAAATAACAAAGACATGATAGAATCAATAATCAATCTGAAATAGTATCTCAATATCCATCGGATCCCCGCAAACACAACATGTATGATTTACAAATAGATGATCTTGATCATGAACGGAGCTCACAAGATCTAAACATGAAAGCACAAAGGAGGAGAACCAGTCATCTAGCTACTACATGGACCCGTAGTCCAGAGATGAACTACTCACGCATCACACCGGAGGCTTGCATGATGATGAAGAAGGCCTCCAGGGTGAATTCCTCTCTCCGGCGGGGTGCCGGGAAGAGCTTCAGATCCCTCCCGATCTAGGGATGGAGATGACGGAGGCTATAGACTCTTTCGTGGATTTTTGATCAGGTCCTTAGGTTTTTGGTCGTGAGGGCAATATATAGGCGAAAGGAGAGGCCGAGGGGGTGCTGGGGTCGGCCAGACCACCCCCTGGCGCGGGCCGCGCGGCCAGGTGGTGCGGCCGGCCCCCAGCCCTTCTCCGTCTCGTATTCTAGCTCCAGATGTCTTCCGGAAAAATAGGCACTTTGGCTTTTGTCCCGTCCAATTCCGAGAATATTTATGTTTCTGACTTTCCTGGAACCAAAAACAGCAGAAAACAGGCAGTTGGCACCGTGGCTCTTGTTAATAGGTTAGTCCAAGAAATCATATGAAAAGTACTCCAAAGTGTGGACAAAACACAAGAAAGTAGATAAAACAAAGCATGGAACATCAAAAATTATAGATACATTTGCAATGTATCACTAGGCATCACCACGTTCTTCCAAGAACGCCTCCTCTTGCACGGCGTCGCGGGATCGAAGGGCGCGAGTCCTTAGTGCTCTCCATCGGCCTTCTGGCCGCGGATGTAGAACCACTTGTCTCTCCATCCTTGGACGGACGCCATGAGCTTGATATCGAAATATGTGGCGGAGGAATCGACATGGATTCCGCAGCCTCCTACGTCGTAGACTACGGAACCAGATGCTGACTGGCGCTTCAGCTTGAAAATCCTCTTAAAGAGGCCAAAGTGTGGCTCGACTCTGAGCCAGCACTCGCAAAGAGTAATATAGCAGGCGATGTGGAGGATAGAATTTGGGGACGGCTGATGCAGCTGGAGCACGTAGAAACAAAGGAGGCCCCTGAAGAAAGGACGTAGGGGCAAAGAAAGACCACGGATGATGAACGCAAGGAACATCACCCGGAAACTAGCAGGAGGACAAGGAGTTACCTCGCCACCTGGCACTCGCGAGTCATCCTCCACGGGTGACAAAACTCCATCTTGACGCAGGAGACGGAGCTCAGAAGACTTGATAATGGATGTGCGCCATGCACCATTGGTGACGCGGGTACCCGCGTCCTTCTTGTTCCCAGCACCGACGGCGCTGGTGCCCATGGTGGCGGAGCCGCCCTTCTTCTTGGCGGCGGCAATGGCGGCGGGGGACTCAGGGGCGGCACCTCCCTTCTTTTTGCCCATCTTGCGATGACGGTGCGAGCGGAGGAAGTAGCCCGGAAAGACGCGGAGTTGGTCCAGCGCCACGAAGAGGATGAGATCTAGGAAGCAGAGAGCAGCGGCAATGGCAATGGAAGCACAAGCAGAGAAAGAGCATATGGGAAAATTACCGCAGCTGCGCTGCTACTTAACCCCATTGCGGATGACATCCAACGACCAGTAGAAACCCTATTGGACGCGTGGCGCACATCGCTATCGACACGTGAAGAGGCCAAAACACGAACCGTCCCCCACTATCTCCATTACACGCGGAAATCGAGGAGACATAGTTAAAACAAAAGATTACGCACGTCCGGTCAAATCAAAGTCAGAAAGTGGAACCCACCGCTCGTCACGTCCCGTCAAAGCCGCTCACGCGGGCAACTAAGGTCATCACATCATCAGCATTGATATCATCAGGAGGATCATCAGAAGATTTTGACTATTAAGTCCTTGCTTGAGTCTTTGACTCCACCAAGCACTCGGGGGCTACTCCCATAGGGAGCGCTGGTCGCGCACCCTACGATTCATTTTTATGCAGGAATTTGAACATTAAAAGCACACCCACCACTCGAATCTACGATTCGTTTATGGGTCATCGGTTACTCCCATAGGGAGCGTCGAAAGCAAATTCAACTGAAACAAGCAACAAAAGACGACAGCTGTCGCAAAAGCTCTTTAGTCCCTGCCTGAGTCTTCGACTCAACCAGTCACTCGGGGGCTACTCTCATAGGGAGCGTTGGTCGCGCACCCTATGATTATTTTTCCTTGCATAACATACTGTGTGTCGATAACATCCACAGTCGAATGCTATGGCGACTTCGCCTCGTATTTTCCCTATAAAGAGATTATGTCTCCTGGGTTACCCGAATTATCTCCGTGAGGACAAAAGTTCGGATGCCACGCTTACAGCGTGAAGATAAGACCCGAATAAGGCCTGGCAACGCATCTGCTGCGCACTACCAGAAACATATCCGTGCCTACAGGTACGATGAACATGCCTTGACGAACGCGTTGAGTGCTCACACCCATACACTTGAATTCAATTCCTGTAAGACCTCCGTGGCCTGAGTCGAATTACGCCATCACTTTTCCGAATTCAAGTCCGGGGACTCGAGTTTGAGTAGATTGCGTTGTTTTGCCCTAAGGCAGTTAACTGATATCGATACATCGCCTAAATCAGACACGCACATCAACAATCCCTATGACATGAACTGAAGACTCGAAAAATACTCAATCATGCACTCGAAAGGCTTCATAAATTCCCCAGTCGAATCCGCGATTTCACTGGACACTCGGGGGCTACTGACATGGGTATACCCCACAGGTACTCGAGTTCGGTATATATGGCCTGGATACGGCAGAAGCCCACGGTGTTGCCAAGGCCCAATACAGAATTCTAGTAGCCCACGCACTCTCGATTGCTTGCGGGACAAGAAGAAGCTTAAGATAGAAAGTTTAAAGAAAAAAAAACCTAATCTGTAACCGACTCGACCTGCTACCCGAGACCTAGTCTATCTATATAAAGGCTAGGAGGGGGCGGCGAGGAGGACACACGTAACCCTAGTTTGCACAACTCTCGCCAGATTGTATTTACGCACCCCTGTAATCTTCGATTCTTTCGTTAATTCCAAGAGCAGATAAGCAGGAGTAGGGATCTCTACGAGGCCTGAACCTGGGTAAACCTTGTGTCCCTGTGTGCTTGTTTGCTAGCCGACTGATGCCTCCAGCGCTCTTTTCTTCTCTAAAACCCAAGTCCATAACAATGGGCATTGATGAGTTAAAACCTCGTCACCCTTCGATCCATATTAATCGACTGGGTTGGATGTATCTAACAGTAAAACATGTCTAGATATATTCATTTGTATGACAAGTAATATGGATCGGAGAGAGTAGTACCATGCCCATGCCGTACTACCTCATTCTTCCATGCTTTTTTTTAGGGCCAAAAATCCTCAGGAAGGATTTGGGCGCCGGTCCGCGTTGCCGTTTTCAAATTTCAACGCGCTTTGCAGAAGACGGTGCGTGCCGGTGGTCATTACGTTATGTAAGTATTTCAATCGGGCCATGACGGTAACCCTCAGCAGGTGCATCCGTGTGCTTGGATCCATCTTCTCGAAAGCAATACGTGCCAATGTTTGACCAGGAAGGAAAGAAAACTCCATGCATGCATTTCAAATGGAGCGTGCGGTGCACGAGAATTATATAGAGGTAATATTATAGCTGCACGAGGCAGTCGACACTATGATATTATAGGTCGACGTGCCTTTCGCGGAGAAAGAAGACGTGCGTGCGTGTACTTGACCCTTTATATGGTGGAAATAGAGGCCGAGCTAGCCCGTGACAAGGACTGAACCGAGAGCAACATATATATATGGGCGGAGCTTCCTGTTCTGCCTCGCGCGTCGCTGTCGTGACGAGCGAGGACTGCGCTTTCCGTGGTACGGAAAAGAAGCGCGCCCAATGTGCCTTTTGAAAGATTCCAAACCTAAGTAATTGTCGCTTAATAACGGAGTAAGGTAAGTGCAACCGGCGTGATCACAAAGCTGATATGATAGCCTGGATTGTTTATCTGAACCAACAAACCATGACGGCACGCAAGAACGAGACATGCGTCAAAAGCGGTAGTATCTCACTCTCGAGGAAAAGCAAGCATAGTCCGAACACAAACAAGACAAGACGAATTCTTTAAAAAGTACGTAGTAGCCGTATGTCTGCACGCACGATCTTCCATGTTCGGTTATAAAAATTGGCGGGGGTAAAGCCAAGGCATACACGATGGGTCGAGACGATGGAGCCCGTGACCGTGATTCCGGACTGTACGGTATGGGGGCCCCGTGTGGAGGTGCTGACATTTTCTGCCGCCATCGAGCAGCGCTACAGGTACGGAGCTATAGCGGGAGGCACAGTAGTTTGTTTAAGCAGCTGCTAGGCGGTGCAATAGTATTTTTTTTCTCCGATCCATAAAACTGTCTTTAATCCGTGTCGAAGGAAGATCTACAGGAAAGGAAAGTGGAGAAAAAAGTGGGAAAATATCGTGTTTGTTTTGACAAGTCATGCAGACCGGTTGATACGTACGGAAGCTTTCATTTCTTCGCCGGCCGCTTTGATAGATTTATCATAGAGATTTATTTTTATACTACCTCTAGGAGACACTCTCGTTCAAGGTTGGAAGGGGGGAAAATCAACGATACGTGTGAGATCATTTCGTTTCACGGCCACGTCGGTCGGCGTGCCTTTCACCTACTCACTACTAGTAGATCGGAATAAGAAAGAAGCGGCCGTATCTCCTTTCATCTTGCTCTGAAGATCTGCACTTGATAGTATTGCACTGCTGAAGAGAAACAAAGTCTGCACCTCACCTCACCGTCCCTCTTTCCTCTCCTTTTTTTTCTGTCAAAATCAAAAGCCGAACTGTTCCGTCCGTCAATCCATGCCGGTACAGTATTTCAATTTCCTCCGGTTCCCTTGCCGCTGATGATGACCGAGCCACGCCCGACGGCCCGAGGAAAGTTGCCGGGAGCTTTGGGAAGTCGCGCGTCATTTTCGATGCGGGAGGACCAACTTTTGAATTCGTATGTACTCCTACATGCCGTGGTACGGGAAGATCTTTCGTTGGGAGCAACACTGTAGGCTGGCAGGGGCGTGGAAAGTGAACATGTTTGGTGACGACGATGGCTGAGCCACGCGACTCGAACGTGCCGGGAGCTTCGAAAGTCGCGAGTCGCATTTTGTGCTAGACTAGAACGCTCATCCTTTGCACTACGTACATGCCCGTGGTACGGAAACGGAGCACAACAACGAACATGATAATCTTGTTTTCTTTTCTAGGTTGTTCAGGTAGCTTAGCTTTACGCGGGAAGTCGTCGAAAAGTTAAACCGAAATTCTCTGTCAAGGACGACAAGTCCTCGTAGGACGGCCGGAACAGAGAGACCAAACAGAACTTGAGCGGCACGAAGAGACACGGCATTCCGCATCGATGTTGGTCCAAGTGGTTCGTCCCTGGTGCTGGCGCCGACGGCCGTGAGTGGAGGCGAGCTTGCTGCGGTAGGCAGGGACTCGATCGTGTTTGACGCATACCTGCAGGGTGTTACGTGCAGAGTTGAGGGACCTGTTGTAATGTTGTTTCTTTTCTGGCCCTATCTGTAAGCTGTACTCACCGCTTTGATTAATCGCGGTATGTGGGTCCTTCGGGACCTATCTTTGTTCAAAAAAAATATTGGCGGGGCACGCGCTTAAACAGTTTGGAACCGAGGAAATGGGGGTGCACCGTACGGACGGTACGCGCGGGCCCAAATTACAAGACTGTACAGAAGGGAGGGGTCCTGGTGGACTCGGTCACGGCACCATGTCTTTTTCCTTCTTTTTTTTTTGAAGAGGATGTTTTATTTTCGTTTCGTAGACTTACTCGTACGCGGCATCCACTACAGCTCTCCGTGAGTATTTTAGGAGTGCTGTACACGCTGTCCGTGCGCGCCGTGACAGTGTCGCAGCCCATTTACGAGCATTACACTAGCGTGTACTCCTCCGATATGCTCCAGCTAGATATCCATGGCCCATGGGACAGAAGCATCTACTCCTGACGTACGGAACGGTTGGGAGACACAACTCATCGATGACTACAACTTGATCTGGCTAGCGACCTATAGCGCGGGCCTCCGTGTCGGGAGGGATCTATCGACGGTGCACACAAACCTACTCTCATGTCATTAATGTCGACGATGCCTTGGTAGCTAGATAAGCGGCGAATTCGCCGACGTTAGATTTATATCACCACCGACGGTGAAAAGGCGCTGACCCTAGCTTACACGAACGGAATGCGCACAAAAGAGCACTACCGTAAGCCCAACTCCAACGGATCGATCCATTCGACCACTAGCAGTCCGAATCGGTCCGCAGGGACGCCATGGTGGTGAAAACCCGCGCCAGCGCTCTGATCAAACGACCACGCGTGTCCAGATCAACCTATTCCTAGCCCAAATATGCGCTCGGAATGCAGCGCCGTAGGCAGAGCGCGTGCCCTCCCTCATGTCCTCGCGCCCACGCACGGACCCGCCTAGTAGTGATCGGTGCTACGCATGTTGCCACGGTCAGCGCGACATTGATGGCAGAGGCCAGCCAAAAGCGGGCGGGCGGTCAACACTTCTTAACCAAAGCGACGACACCCTGATCACCGCGTCTGTATCAATGGCCGAGGGCGGAGCGGGCATTTTTAGGCCGAGGGTGCGCGTGGCTATGCCTCCCGACAACCTGCGTCGTCAGGCTACGACAAGGACGAGGCCACCCGCGCCGCCATGGAGGCATCCAAGACGGAGGAGGATACCAAATGACGGTGGGAGGGGCTAGAGGCATCTAAAATCCCTAGGGAAAAGGGCCCATGTGGAAAACTACCATAAGGAAAGGGCCAAGGGCCAAGGGGCAAAGGGCCTAGCCGCCCCAAGCGGCCCACCCGGCCAGCCTTGGGCTGCGCGTGGGGTGGGGCTTCCCCCGATCGGCCGGCCCATGGTGTCCTAGGGCCCGTGGCGCCATATCCCCCCTCTCTCCCTTGTTTAGTCGCACATGGGAAATCCAATAGGGAGGGTACACCTCCCTCTGCCTATATAAAGGGGTAACCTGTGAGGAGTTTCAGGACTCTGAGGTCGGCTACGAGTACGACTACATCATCCATGTCCCCCTCATAACGTTAAACGCTTTCGGACTATAAAGGTATGTATCCGAAACCTCCTCGGCCCGTTACTGTATTACTCTTAGAATAGATCCTCGGCTAGTCAGGGCGTTTAAACGTAGGAATTTTTTTGTTTTCTGCCAATGAACCCCCTTCACGAAGCTCGATCCGGGGAGAAATGACGGATGTTGTTTCGGAGTTGGGGAGGGGCGGTAGAAATAGGGGGACTTTCGGCGGGAGAGATGACCCCCCTAGCTTTTCGCTGCAGCCGAAAAGCTCCCGTCATCGATGTCGTCGGCCGTGCTTGTGCGGGGGAGCTCCGCTTTTGCATCCGTTAGACGCATGACGAGGATGGCTCCCTGAAAACGGCTGAATCGACCGTAATCGTTGGGCCTGGTTGCATGCTACTTTAGGGTTCGTGCCAGCGCAGCCAAACCCCAGTGCAGACAACCAATCAACCCACTTTTTGCGCTAGCGAGCGTGTCTAGACCTCGTACAGGCTACTAAACGCGCTGCTACTGCATCGGTCGTCTCGGCCTGGTTCACCACACGTCTAAGCCAGCTTCTGAATGCTGTACAGTTGTAGCACAATATTCCAGACGTACGTATCGCTCTCGATCGAGGTTGTACGGAAAATTCAACGGTACGTGCGAGATCATTTCGTTTCACGGCCACGTAGAGCCGACGTGCCTTTCACTTCACTAGACCGGAACCAGAAAAGACGCGTCCGTATCCTGCTCCCAAGATCTGCACTTAGCTTTAGCCTTAAGCAGGCACAAGCGTCGAAAGCAAAAAAAACAGCTCTCTACATGGACGACAAGTCGCAGGAACTTGAGCGGCGCCAAGAGGCACGACAGAGAAAATCGTGCAACCATCCATCCTGTTCTGTGCGAACGCGGCAATCCACTAGGGCGTGTAATCCATTTCTGTGCGAGGAAAAAGCTTCAGTAGCTTTCCTTTCACGACGAGTATTTTCGGAGTGCGGTACACGCGCGCGAGACGTACGTACCGGACAAGTGCGCCGTGACGGTGATACAAAGTCCACTATTTACTACAAAGTCCACTATTTACGTAGGGATGGTTAACTAGTGTACATACTCCTGTCCGAGAAAAGAGAGGGTTTACTACTGAACTCATCCTACATGCTCTAGCTAGATATCCATGGGACAGAAGCACGTACTACTGATGTACGGAACGGTTGGGAGTATTATCATCAGGTCGTTCAAACTTGAGATCCTACTCCGATCCTGACCGAGCCGTGCAGGATGGCTTTCAATTCCTGACCCACCGTGGATACAACGGGCCACCACGCATGTCGGGGGGTCGATCGGCGGTGCGGAACGATGATGCCCTGGTAGCTCAGCCATCAATTTAATCGATCGACAATGACGAGCTACTTAGCATGCATGACTTGTTAGGTCTCTTGTATGGATCCATAATCGATAGAGTGGGACGAACACCACACAGGTATTGGCAGCGTGCATTTCCGCGGAGCTAGCTCGTGTTGGTTTTTTTTAGCTCGTGTTTGGTTTTGCCGGCGTGCGATTTTAGGAGGACGAGTTGGTATATATTGGCAAAACAATAAACGGTAGAAAAACCACACTTTTCTCCCTACCGCCGGGTCGCTAGGGAACCGCACTTTTCTCCCGACCGCGCGTCACCCTTTCCTGGCGACATGGGGGAACCCTTACTCCCGCCTCCGTCAGGGCCTCCCTTCCTCTCCCCCGCTTCGCCGCCGCCAGAGGGGTCGTCGCTGGCGAAGCCTTCGCACACCCCTGGGAAGGTGGCGCAGGGCGCTGATCCTGTTTCGTGGCGCGTCTCGGCTATTGGCGAGGTGCGGCGGCGGCTCGCTGACTCCTGGTTGCGGCGGCGGGGCATGGTGTTGGGGTGCGGGCGCGCTGAGGCTCGATGTGGAGGCAGCAAGGGTGATAGCGGAACAGTCGTTGCGCGGCGGCGCGCCGTGGTCTGGCGGTTGCGCGGGCTCTGGACCCGATCTGGGCTTCTAGTGTCGCGGCTCGGCTCGCGCTCGCTGGTCGTGGCGCTGTGCTGGTCGCGTCTGCTTCCTGGGGGTGTGGTTGTGCTGGCAGAGCGGGAAGGGGCAACGATGGTCGTGGTGGTTTTTTGTCCGATTGTTCGGGCTGGGCAGTGTGGCGAGGTCTTCGGTGCCAAACTTCTAACTGTGGCACAATTTTCTAGTTGCTGCTCGGTGCTGCGGCGGTGTCCTTGGCATGGTTGTGCGAAGTTGGTTTCAGCAGGGGTGTTGGTCGGCGTGCTTCGGAGCGCATGGTGGTGGCTCATGGGTGACCGATTCAGGGCGAGGTTTTCGAGCATCCCGGGAGAAATCCTTGTTCCGGTTTTGGCCAGAGCGGGCGATGGTGACGCCCGCGCGTGTCACGGACTTTTTTGGAAGCATTGTCATGTGTGGTGCTAACTCCTCTCTCTGCGGCCTTGACTCCGGAGGGAAACCTCAGATCGGGATCGGGCGATGGAGGCGCTACTGTGTCTCGTTCCTTCTTGGGGACATCGTCTCGGAGTCGTCTACGGCCAGGGGGTTCGGTGAAGGGGATGTTGACAGACAGTTGTGCAAGGTCCAAGGGTGAAGTTTGCAATGAGTAAACCTCGCACTGAGGTCGGGTCGCGGCTGATATTCGGTAGTCGGGTTTTTCGGCGTGTCCAATGGGTTCTCCTGCTTCACCGTGTTGTTGTGGAGTCGGAGCTGTGGTGGAGTTGTCCAGGCGGTGACGATGACCGGCCGCTGGTTGTCTCTGCAGGTTCTCGGTTGGCGCAAGGTCAGCTTAATTCCCTAGCGAAGCTCGTCGGCTGAGTCAGAGTTGTCTCTCCTTGGAGTGTGTGGCCAATTGATGGCATAAGCCGACATGGTTTCCGACGCCGTCTATGAGGCCATGTCTTGGATGTCGCTGGTGAAGTCAGAGTCGGCCTCGCGGAGGAGTGATGACGATGACGCTACGTGGCAACCTCGGTAGGAGTCTCCGTATCTGTCTGTGTCTCGTGTGGGTAGCCAGCTTGGCTGTGGTGGTGTGTCCAATACGATCATGTTCCATGACGACACTGGTGCATTTGTACGGGTTTTCAGCGGATTCCTTGCAAATAAACCGGTCAATTCTCTTCTTCTTTTTAAATAAAATAGGCAAAATTGCCTGTTTTGTTAAAAAAAATAAAAAAAATAAACGAACTCGATAGTCGCCTAATCTAGTGCTCCCTTTGTTGAGGATTTTTAGGCCGGAGGGCCCAAGCAGCAAGACCAAGACGTCTATTAATTTGTGTTAATAACTGAGATTTAATATCCCGGATCTCTGCACGGTTATTTTTCCACCCATCGTTGATCTGCATGCACTAGGGTGACATATTATAGGGGCTGCATGGAGGTGAACTGCAAACAGGTGAGAGAAATTAGTGGCTGCATGCGCGTGACATAATAATGACTCCGGCTAATAATCTCAAACTATCTGAAAATGCTGTGCGGACTAAACATCCATGGAGTACTACCAAGCAAACCCCGGGCCGCACCCAGGCCCGGCCCTGGGGCATGGCGGGAGGGGTGGCCGCCTCGGGCCCGTCGAACCGAGGGGCCCCAAAGTTTCAAATAGCTTAAGGTATATGCAGCGGAGGAGGAGCTCCTGTGGCGGCGCCATTGAGCACGTCGTGAGTTCCTCTTAGAAAAGAGACGAAGCGTTATGCACCTATGCTTTGGACTGGAACTTGGATCTATCTCTTTTGGCTTGGGCTTTTATTTTTTGGTTTGCGTGAGTTTTCCCTCGTTTATTTTAGGAATGAAAGGATTATGAGGCCTGGGCCTATTATTTTTATTATTTCTTTGGGCTGGGCCTGTTCGCTGATGTAGTTGAATGAGTAATTATGCACATCACACACTATATTGATTTGAGCACGGTATATTTTTTACATTTAGGCATATCAAGCGATGCATGTCTCCATATTTAGCTAGTTAAGTCGGAAGTCGTGTTGGGATCTTGTAAACTTATTTTTAGAAGGTACTTTAGTAGTGAAAGTTAACCTATAAAAAGTGGGGTGAACAGGTGGGCTCGACAATGGCCAAAGAATTGACATAGGAAATGTCGCATGCAATCAACTACTCCATCCGTCTCAAAATAGATGTCTTAGATTTGTTAAAATTTAGATAAATTTATATACTAAACGATGTCTAGATTCATTTAAATTTTAAAAAAGTTGTGACGTCTATTTTGAGATGGAGGGAGTAGTACTTTTTTTTTCCATCACGCGCTTGATTTCTTTGATCGCTTACAAATGTGAAAGTGCTAGGCCATGGCTAGATAAAATTCTAAGTGTCTGTATAATATTTGTCGTGAGCTCGAGATGGCCCATTGCCAACTTTCACACGCCAACATGGAGAGGTGAGAAACCGATCATCGGTAGATTTATATTGGCATACCTTCGTACGTGACTTTGCATTTAGAAATCTAAGAAAATAATTTAAGACAATATGTATACAATATTTCATACCAATATGGCTTTTGAATGCACTTAAATATTGGTTTCCGTGTACACTTGAGGTATTTACCAAGACATCCAATATATACATATAAAATATCGTACTATTTTGATGCTTCTAGGGCTCCAAAATTTAGGTTCGTCCCGAGCCCCTAAAATCTCAGGACCGGCCCTGGGCGCACCGTATGCAGTTCATGTAGCCCTCGAATGGAGAAGCTGGCTGGATCCAATTCCACGGGATCGCGCCACCTGATTAATAGCGAGGTGGTCGGTCGCGCCACGGAAATATCCACCCGTAAATGCTACATGCCGGCCTAGAACAAGCTCTACGCGTACACAAATAAGTAAATCTAGAGGCGACACTTCAGGTACGACAGCAACATGATCTAGTAGAATAGAAAATCAGCAAGAACTCACAACAAAGAACATATAGCGAGAAAATCATGCAGTGATCGATCTAGACTAGAAGATGAGCCAGAGCACACAAGCATAGTAGCATACCCAAAAATAGAGAGAAAATCAGCCGTATTTCCAGGTCTTTCCGTAGAAAAAGGAAAACATCAGTTTTGAAGAAAAGAGAAGGAAACAGCGTGTATTCCACGAGCCAGACCCGCCGGCACGTCGCTATCCGACCCTCCAGCTAGCCTCGTCCCACCTCGCGTCCCCGCTGTCGCCACGACCGTTCCATACGAGCCGGACTACGGACGCCGCAAGGCACGGAAGCGGGCGGGGGTCCGGTCACGGCACGCGCGGGCGCGCGGGTGACGGCAGCCAGGAGCCCCCACCTGAGCTGCCTGCGACCGGGAATCGCATCGGTTGGTCTTGGGTCTTGGCCATGGCTGGGAGCGAGAGGACAACCGCCTCGGGCTGGGTGGGTGCGGCGAGTTAAAGAGGGGGCAAAGGTGGGCACGATGGGGGTCTGGTGCACCGGCTTTTTGTCTCCCGGTACCCGCCGGGTACACGAAAACGGTACTGAGCGTACGTACCTCACTCACCATCCACCCCGCTCGGGGATCTAGTCAGGCCAACGCTATGCTCACGCGCGTGCATCCATCGGAAATGCAATTTCCATAGGAGGGGCCGGCACCATCTCTGTCCTCTATTTTGTTGGAGATTCATGTTACGTATTTTACAAAATAACCTTCTCACTTTATTTTTTGGTCTATTATAGATTTGCTGTTCAGCCCCTAGTGTTTTTTCAGGTTTTATACATATTTCATCGCTGATTTATCAACTTAGATAAAATACTCATTCAAATAAAATATTCTTTGTTTTTATCCATTTTAAATTACAATATAGTTTCACACAAAAATCATGGAATATTTCTTATATAATATTTTTTACGGAATGTTTTTTCATATCGAGTTTCTTTACAGATTCACACAAGATTTTTTACAGATTCCATATCGAGTTTCCATAGTTTCCATATCGAGTTTCTTTACATATTCATAGAAGATTTTTCAAATGTACCAAGATTCACTTAAGATGCATAGAAGAATCCTGAAACACAATATTTCTCAACAAAACTCATTCAATTTTCTTACATGTATCTGTCAAGAATCATATATAATTCATATTTTTTTTGGAAGATTAGTCTATGTTTCATATAAATTCGACAATCCATAAAAGAAACTTGCATGGAACATGAGATAAATTTGACATAAAGTTTCACTAATAGCGCTATCAAGAGATATCCATGTGATTTTTTTAAAGAAACTTTATACAATTTATATACATGTTTCACTAAAGTTTGACACCAAATCCATACACGATTAGTCTAAATTCGAAGATCCATAAAAGATTCAGAGAGGATTCATACAAAAATCATACAGATATATATAAGAAAAAGTGAAGAAAAATCTCATCCTGACCAAGAATCAACAGAAACTACCATCCCAACCAATCGTGCCCGCAAGGATCTAATTCGGTGCCTTCCTCAGATAAAAAAGCTAAGAAAAATGAAGAAAAAATTCGTGCCCATAAGGATCTAATTCGGCGGAGCTGGGGAGCCCCATGGCGGCGCGCGTCCTTGCGGTTGACGACGCAGAGCCCCATGGCGGCGCGTGTGCTGGTAGAACTGGGGAGGAGGGGTGGCTGGCGGAGCTTGGGATCCCCATGGCGACTTGCGCCCCAGCAGATCCATGGAGGGGCCTACACCCCAGTTCCATCTCTTGGGTCGTGGTGGCGTGCCGGTCGACGGTGGTGGGAGGGAGCAGGGGCATGGCGGCGCTAGGAGGTGGGCACAGGCATGGTGGTGGCGGTTGGGGGCAGGGTCGCGGAGGGGGCGACGGGGCTCGTTCTGGGATGGGAGCGAGACAAACCGCGGTTGACTTTTGTCCTTCCTTTGGGGATCGAGGTATTAATTCAACGTTTCTCAGGGGCATTTTTACAAATGTTGTGAATATGTTGACTAGCAGGACTTTGCACGAATCTCCAACAAACTTGTGGTAGAGATGGTACCGGCGGCCCAACTTATATGCGGTAAATCCGTGTTGGTGCATCCATCTCCTTCGTCCTATGTTTTCTAAATTTTCAACAAACTGGATCCTGAGAAATAAATTACGTTACCTCTCCGGTGCGTATTAATGGCACTTTGTCTGCATTAGTATACAGTGGCAGACCTAGAAACTTTCGGAAGCCTAGCGAACATGCTAAGGATGCCGTATTTTTAGACAAAATCGCCATACAAAGTCAGATAATGCAAGACATAGTGCGTTGGCGAGCCTGGGCGGCTCCCTGGGCTGTAGGCGTGGTAGATCCGTCCATGTTCGTATACTAGTATCTAGTTAGAGCATCTCAACTAGCGTTCCCAGGAGGGCCTCTCAGAATGTATTTTTGTCCGGACGGCGAAAAATCGCTAAGTCGCGTTCCGAGACATCCACTTTTCGACGGATTTGGCCCATCTTTCCCAGGCCGAACCCGAGTCGCCGGAAACCACCTGAGAATGCCGAAGGAAGCAAAAACTGGGTGGGCCAACCCTGTCGGCGACTGATGACCCACAAGTATAGGGGTGTATCGCAGTATTTTCGATAAGTAAGAGTGTCGAACTCAACGAGGAGTAGAAGGTGCTGGCTAGTGGTATGGATCAGGAATTCTCTCCAAATACTTAGCAAACGGATTTTTAGGGGTTTTTGATAAAGCATGTAAACAAAGTAAGGGTAAACAAAAGACAGTAGGAATAAATGCAGCAAGTGGCCCAATCCTTTATGCAGAAAAGGACAAGCCGGTTGTATTTCTTAAGATGACCAAACGTTCTCGAGGATACATGGGAAGACTGTCAAGTGCTTTCGCTTCATATAGTTGATTAATCTTCTTTAGCTTGCTAAGTGTTGTGTGGGTGAACCTGTGCTAATGTACCGACCTTCCTAGGACTAATACATACTTGTGATTATACCCCTTGCAAATATCCGTAAGTACAAGAAAGTAATTAAGGTAGAAACCTAACCACAACTTTAAATTCTAAGACCCTTACGTCCCTTGTGCAATGGTTTCCTAACGGGGATTTAGGTTTCTGTCACTCCGGCAACCCCTACGATTAGTAGCCAAATACACAATGTATTCTCCTAGGCCCATATAGGTGAAGTGTCATGTAGTCAACGTTCACATGACACCACTAGAAGAAGTACACCACAACTTAAATATCAAACTATTAAATCTTTCTCAACACAACTCCACTACTAACAACATGACTTCTTCCATGTCCTCAAGAACAAAACGAACTACTCACAAGACATCATATAGATCATGAACAGAGATAGAATAATGATGTATAACAATCTGAACATAAACAATAATTCAATGGTTCACTCAATAGCATCAACTACAAAGAGTAATCAACACCGGGAAAATTTCACCTATGAACTATGCAAGATTCAACTCAATTGTTACAGCAATATGGAGATGGTGATGAGGGTGCTGATGGTGATGATGGTGGTTATGATGACGATGATGATCCCGATGAAGTCCAGCTTGATGGTGGTGTTGATGGCGACGATCTCCCCTCTCGGGGAAGGAATTTCCGTGGCAGAAATCTGTCTGCCGGAGAGATCTTTCTCTCTCGGTGTTTTCCGCCCCGCAGAGGCGGCGGAATATTTCTGTGGTCGCTCCCCGAGTCTTAGGGTTTCAGAAGGATAATATGCGCCAGAGGGGAGTGCCAGGGGTGGACCAGGGTGGCCACACCACCTGGTGGCGCAGCCTAGGCTAGCCCGCGCTAGGGGGTGGTGTGGGCCCTATGTGGCCCATCTCCAGCCCCCCTTCTGGCTTCCTTCGTCTTCTAGAAAAATAGGATTTTTCGTATATTTTCCCGGATTTTTTGAACTTCGCGAATTTTGCCTCCAAACATCATATTTTCCATCAGAATCCTGATTGCAGCGGTCCATGCTCCAAAAGTCATCAACCATACAAAAACAGATGAAATAACATAAGTATCACCTCTCAATATGAAATATATCAATGAATAACAGTGAATTATGACATAGAATAGTGATGCAAAATGGACGTATCAACTCCCCCCAAGCTTAGACTTCGCTTGTCCCCAAGCGAAACTGAGCTCAATAAACATGACCTCAGGTTTATGGAGTGAAGAGTCGATAAAAGAATACGGACAAGAAGCATCACATTCATCAATACATAGATCATAATAGAAGACAACTCACTATTATATAACTCAACTTGCAATGAGTAAAGGAAACACAATAAACATACATAATGTAAATCATAATTGGTAATGGCAAACCTAGCTCTTGGTCGAAGAATAGTTGATAATTTCCTGGAGTTCACAAATAACTGGTTTTCAATGATAGCTTTCAAAGTAGTAAACATCAAGATAAGAGCAATGTGCAAAACAAGGAACATAAAAAACATGATTGAATAAATCATCATATGAATAAATAAAAGACAACAACTCAAAATAATTGCTAAGATAGAAGGGAATAGGTTTACTGACTCAACTACAAAGTAAAAGAAAGGCCCTTCGCGGAGGGAAGCAGGGATTGCAAGTCTCATAAAGAGCTCCCAAAAATTATGATACTTACTACCTTTCAGCTCTCATTGCCCCTATCGTAGGCATCTTTAGGTGATTAAGATTAAATTGATCAAATATGAGGATATGCATTGACAAGTTGTAAATTGAGAATCCCATGTCCCTTGAATATGAGGGCCGCTCCCCATGCTACTCAAATTTAGTCACCGGTAAGTTCTTGTCATCGTAAGCATATGTGTATCATAGAGAACCGCCAACAGGGTACCCCTTGCCCGATGATACGGAAGAATCCCCATATGAAAATGATAAGGCAAGCAGACAACAAGCATCTCAGCAATCTTCTTATTTACCATGTGAATATGGTGTTCTTTTCTCTCTTTCCTCTTTTCATAATATCTTTTTTTTCTTTTTCTCTTTTTCTCAATATGGGACTCTTTTTTTATAAGAAGAATGCTTCATAGATGCTCATTATGGTTACGTTGCAGGTTTCCACCATGTCAGCATGGATTAGACCAGGCGTTTCTCTAACACACATGCATAACTCCATGGACTTACAAGCTCCCCTTTCATTTCACACCGATGACATTCATAGACAAAAAAACATGATATCAACTTGGTACAAAGTACCAGTGCAATGTTGAAAGCGTTCCCCATGACAGCATGGTTCTGCTAATTCACAACTCACAAAGCGCAAGCATATACGCAACATAGATGGGCACAATGGTTCAAGTTTATTAAGTGCAAGAAAGTAAAGTGTGCCATCAAGTTTGTGAGAGCTTTAATCACTAATTTTCATATAACAAGTTTAATTTGGGAGGTAAATAAAACAAGAATTTACTCGGAATAGCAATAATGCTAATAGGTAGGTATGGTGGACATAAATGGCATGGGTTTTGGTTTAAAGGAGTGGATACACGAGAAGAATTCCCTCTCAGTACAGGTTTTTGGCTCGCAAGGCTGGGTAGCAAGTATAAGAGTTGAAGGAAACAAACAAACATACAAGTGATAAAAACAAACATGCAATCTTCCTTGGAAGCACAAAAGATCTTAACAAGAGAATACTAGACTCATGAGCAAATCAAGAAAGAAAGACGACGAAAATATTTTTCTTTAGAGGTACTTTTATCTTTTCTTTCAACTCTCAAAAATAGTGTTGCTACTGACCGAGCCAGGTTTGCCAAAACCAACAAAATTAACTCAATGATCCCAATGTGCTACCAATACTAACAACAAGATCAATCATACAACCACGAATTGAAAACTAATATAAGCTATGAAAAAGAGTGAATAATAGAACTTCTCATTAATATTCCATAACGGCAACTCACACCAAGGGATACATATCTAACGAGAGAGGGGATACTTCCATAATGCAAATCATCCTACATAATAACTTCTCTATTCATGATATGACTCTACTAATAAAGCAAAATGATAGAAGGTAGTGATGTGATACCGTGGCACTCCCCCAAGCTTGGAACAAACCAAGGGGATGCCAAACCTGATGACGAATTACTCCTTCGGTGGTGGTGGTGTTTTCTCATCATTGTTCGACTTCCAGGGTAAGGGTTTCCCATCAACAAAGGACATCGTGGTTTCCAGCATCCTGAAACTTGCAGCAGCACTTATGTGTTTAAACCTAACCTCATACTCACAGTTTTGATTTTGAACGTCATAGAACTATGCTTGTAGTTCGTTGGTTGTTTGGCGGAGTGAGAGGATTTCATCCTTGAGTTCAGCAGTCTCCTTTTGGTGCTCGACGATGAGTTCGGAACAAATCTTATGGATGATATCCACTTCGCGCTCCGCCATCTTCTTGTACCTAAAGACTTCTTGCTCCAGTGCTTTCATCCAGTCCTCCAGACTTCCTTCACCTTTAGGGCCTCGAACCTCTTTTATCCGGATCTCCCCATCTTCAAGAAACAACTCCTTGGGATGAATCTTCAACTCTCTCATGTATGGGTTGATGATATCCTCTAAAGAACCTTCCTTGGCTGGTCCAAAGGAAGACATTGTAGCTCCAAATCTGGGACTCTACCTGTCAGAAACAGATCGAAACGAAAACACGACGAAAACACGCTATACGAACCTCGGGAGATCCGGGGGATTATATATTACGAAGTTTCAAGATGAAAGGAAGGTACTGGGAGGAAACGGGTCGGAGGCGGAGTCTGGGGTGGCCACACCACCTGGTGGCGCGGCCAGGGGTGGGCCCGCGCCACATGGTGGTGTGAGCCACCCTGGCTCCTTTTTCGTCCCTTTTTCACTTTGTTGCTTTCCTTATTGGCTAAAAACTGCAAAAATATAGTCGGATAGTATTTTTGTGGAACTTTTCTTACCAGAACTGTTACCTATTTGAAAGCGGACTCTGTAGGTCTCTGAATTTGGTCCTTGATAATTTTTTCCGGAGTTATAACTTGAAAGGCATCAACATCTTCATTGTAAGAATCTCCAGCAATATAGTGCTTGAGTCGCTGCCCATTCACTACTTGTGTAGTATTATCTTTTAAAGAAGAAATTTTTATTGCTCCTGAGTGGTACACTTCTTCAATAATGAAAGGTCCTTCCCAATTTGACAGTAGCTTTCCTGCAAAAAATCTGAGACGAGACCTATACAATAGAACTTTCTCACCAACATGAAATTCTCTCTTAAGTATTCGCTTGTCATGCCATCTTTTAACTTTTTTCCTTGAAGAGCCTAGCATTTTCATAGGCTTCACTCCTCCATTCATCTAAAGAACTTAAGTCAAATAATCTTTTCTCACCAGCGAGCTTACAATCTCTATTTAGTTTTTTAACTGCCTAGTAAGCTTTGTGTTCTAATTCTAAAGGTAGGTGACAGGCTTTCCCACAAACCATTTTATAAGGAGACATCGCCATAGGATTTTTGTAGGCAGTTCTATAAGCCCATAAAGCATCATTCAACTTTTTAGCCCAGTTTTTTCTAGATCTATTAAGAGTCTTTTGCAAGATGGATTTAATTTCTCTATTCGATAACTCTACTTGCCCGCTAGTTTGGGGGTGATAAGCTGAAGCAATTCTATGATTAACATCATATTTAGCAAGGGTCTTTCTAAAACCACCATGAATGAAATGAGAATCCCCATCAGTCATGAGATACCTAGGCACTCCAAACCTAGGAAAGATAACATCCTTAAGCATTTTAAGATAAGTCTCCCTGTCAGCACTCTTTGTAGGAATGGCTTCAACCCACTTAGTAACATAATCAACGGCAACAAGAATATGAGTATAACCTTTCGAGGGAGGGAAAGGACCCATAAAGTCAAATCCCCAGCAATCAAAGGGTTCAATAACTAGAGAGTAGTTCATAGGCATTTCATTGCGTCTAGAAATATTACCGACACGCTGACATTCATCACAAGATAAAACAAATTTTCTTGCATCTTTAAAAAGGGTAGGCCAGTAGAAACCTGATTGTAGCACCTTTTGTACAATTCTATCTCCTGCATGATGTCCTCCATAAGCACTACCATGACATTTACGCAATATCTCCTTTTGTTCATATTCTGAAACACATCTTCGCATAATAACATCCACTCCTTCTTTGTATAAGTGTGGGTCATCCCAAAAATAATGCCTCAAATCATAGAAGAAAACTTCCTTCTTTGCTGAGCTGTAAAAGTTGGAGGCAAATACTTGGAGACAATAAAGTTAGCATAATCAGCGTACCAAGGGCTCCCTCGCGAGCTTACCCCTACTGCAGCTAACTGTTCATTTGGGAAACTATCATTAACAGGCATAGGGTCAAAAGAGATGTTTTCCAATCGAGATAAATTATCAGCTACAGAGTTTTCAGCACCTTTCCTATCTACTATATGTAGATCAAACTCTTGTAAAAGCAGCACCCATCTAATAATCGTAGGCTTAGCGTCCTTCTTCGTCATAAGGTATTTAATAGCAGCATGATCAATATGAATGGTGACTTTTGAGTCTACAATATAGGGCCTAAACTTATCACCAGCAAAAACGATAGCTAGAAATTCTTTTTCAGTAGTAGCATATTTCCTTTGAGCAGCGTCTATAGTCTTACTAGCATAATGAATAACGATTAACTTTTTATCAATTCCTTGCGCTAGGACAGCACGTACAGCAAAATCACTAGCATCACACATTATTTCAAAGGGTAAACTCCAATCAGGTGGTTGAACAATAGGGGTTGTAGTTTAAACCTTCTTAAGAGTTTCAAAAGCTTCCTTACAATCATCATTAAAAACGAAGGGTACATCTTTCTAAAGATGGTTAGTGAGGGGTTTTGATATCCTAGAAAAGTCTTTAATAAACCTTTTATAGAAACCAACATGGCCAAGGATACTACGAATACCTTTGATGTCTCTTGGACATGGCATCTTCTCAATTGCCTCAACCTTAGCTCTATCAACTTCTATGCCTCTTTCAGAAACTTTATGCCCGAGGACAATCCCTTCATTAAACATGAAGTGGCATTTCTCCCTATTAAGAATAAGACTAGTTTCTTCACATCTCTGCAAAACTTTATCAAGGTTGTGTAGACAATTATCAAAAGAAGTTCCATAGACAGAAAAGTCATCCATAAACACCTCTACAACTTCCTCACAAAAACCATGAAAGATAGCAGACATGCACCTTTGAAAAGTAGCAGGAGTATTACATAAACCAAAAGGCATACGTCTATAAGCATAAGTTCCGTAAGGGCAAGTAAAAGTAGTTTTTTCTTGATCTTGTTGTTTAACAGCAATTTGAGAGAAACCAGAATGACCATCAAGAAAACAAAAATAGGTCTTTTTAGACAACCTTTCCAACATTTGATCAATAAAAGGAAGCGGGTAGTGATCTTTCTTAGTAACTTTATTGACTTTTCTAAAATCAATGCACATCCTATAGCCTACTACTATTCTTTGAGGAATAAGCTCATCATTATCATTAGGAACAACGGTAATACCACCTTTTTTAGAAACACAATGAACAAGACTAACCCATTCACTATCAGCAATAGGGTAAATAATACCAGCATCAAGGAGTTTCAATACCTCATTCCTTACCTCTTCCTTCATCCTAGGATTTAAACGTCGTTGGTGCTCTACTACTGGCTTTGCATCTTGTTCTATGTTGATAGAATGCTAACATATAGTAGGTGAAATCCCTTTTAAATCATCCAGAGTATAGACCATAGCTCCTCGGTGTTTCCTCAAAACCTCCAATAACCTTTCTTCTTCCTTCCCTGAAAGTTTAGCGCTAATAATAACAGGATATATCTTTTTATCATCAATATAAGCATATTTAAGATCATTAGGGAGAGGTTTTAGATCGAAGACCGGATCCTTTTTAGGTGGAAACGTGGTACCCAAGTCTTCTACAGGCAAGTCATGCTTTAGCATCTTGGGTTGACGACGGAGGATCTCGTCAATCTCGTTCCTTTCTTCCATGAAGATCTCACTTTCGTCATCTTCCATAAATTGCTGCAAAGCATTGTTAGGAGCAAGAGAGATAGAAGCAAGTTGTTCAACTCTAAAATCCTCCTTATGAGTTTCCTCTTCACAAGGTTCTTTAGTAAATTTTGAAAAATTAAACTCATAAGATTCCCCATCAAACTTAGTCAAGATTTTCTCCCTCTTGCAATCTATAATAGCTCCACAAGTACTCAAGAAAGGTCTACCAAAAATGACAGGATAAGTTTTACTAGCAGCTGAACCAAGTACTAGAAAATCAGCAGGATACTTAATCTTACCACAAAGAACTTCTACATCTCGTACAATGCCAATTGGAGAGATGGTCTCTCTATTAGCAAGGTGAATAACCACATCAATCTCTTCCAATTCGCAGGGACTGATTTCATGCATAATTTCTCTGTAAAGTTCATAAGGAATAGCACTGAAACTTGCACCAATATCACATAAACCATAATAGCAATGATCACCAATTCTAACGAAAAGCACAGGGACACTAGCTTTTTTTAGCTCTATTAGGATGTGAAACAATATTAGAAGCATCCTCACAAAAAATTATGTGCCCATCTTCTATGCTTTTAGTGACAAGGTCTTTCACAATTGCTACCACAGGTTCAACATTTATTTGTTCATCAGGTTTTACAGTTCTCTTTTCACTTTTAGTGATTACATTAGTTACCATAGGATGATCCTTTACCTTATCTGGGAAGGGAATCTTCTCGATGTAAGGCTCAGGTAAGATGTGATCAATAGTGCAACACTCAGTGCTCCCAACAGGAGCACAATCAACAATATCTTTATAAGGTGCATGGTACTTATTTCATCCCCTTTTTGGAATTTCAATATAAGAAGCAAAAGCTCTAAAGCAATTCATAATAACTTGCAAATCAAGACCATAAGCATTAGTAATATTTTGAAAGTCACCAGTTCGCATAAAAGATTCAATGCATTCATAATCATAATTTATACCTGACTTTCTTCCTTTGTCATTCTCCCAAGCTTTAGCATTATCTTGAATACGGTCTAGAAGATCCCATTTAGCTTCTTCTTCTATGCGAGTGAATGATCCAGCACAAGAAGCGTCCAATAAATCCTTGTCATGTAGAGGGAGCCTTGCATAAAAGTTATTGATAATAATATTGTTGGGGAGCTCATGAATGGGACATTTGAGCATTAGTAACTTCAATCTCCCCCAAGCTTGAGCTGTACTCTCTCCATAAAGAGGCCAAAAGTTGTATATTTGATTCCGATCTTTATGAATCTCACTAGGAGGATAAAACTTTGAATAAAAGAGAGGCACTATTTCCTCCCATTCCAGAGCTTGACCATTCTTCAGCAGCTTATACCATTCCTCAGCTCTTCCTTTCAGCGATAATGAGGATAACTTCTTCTTAACTTGATCTGTAGTAATACCTGCACACTTGAACAACCCGCATAATTTGTGTATAAAGAGCAAATGATCACCGGGATGGACAGTTCTATCCCCAACATAGTAGTTATCCATAACACGATCAATAATTCTTGTAGGTATTTTGAAAGCATCATTCTCAGCAGGTGGTGGCTTATCTACTACCTTAGGAGTGGTAGTAGCATTACCAAATAAGAAACTCAACGAATTATCCATAACGAAAATAAAGCAACTAACAGAAGTAAACAATACTCACAATAGAATTTTCCTTTACCAGTTCCACTCTCTAATAGCGCTTCACTCCCCGGCAACGGCGCCAGAAAATAATCTTGATGACCCACAAGTATATGGGTGTATCACAATATTTTCGATAAGTAAGAGTGTCGAACCCAACGAGGATCAGAAGGTGCTGGCTAGTGGTATGGATCAGGAATTCTCTTCAAATACTTAGCAAACGGATTTTTAGGGTTTTTTGATAAAGCAAGTAAACAAAGTACGGGTAAACAAAAGACAGTAGGAATAAATGCAGCAAGTGGCCCAATCCTTTATGGAGCAAAGGACAAGCCGGTTGTATTTCTTAAGATGACCAAACGTTCTGGAGGACACATGGGAAGATTACCAAGTGCTTTCGCTTCATATAGTTGATTAATCTTCTTTAGTTTGCTAAGTGTTGTGTGGGTGAACCTATGCTAATATACCGACCTTCCTAGGACTAATACATACTTGTGATTATACCCCTTGCAAACATCCGTAAGTACAAGAAAGTAATTACGGTAGAAACCTAACCACAACTTTAAACTCTAAGACCCTTACGTCCCTTGTGCAATGGTTTCCTAACGGGTGTTCAGGTTTCTGTCACTCGGGTAACCCCTACGATTAGTAGCCAAATACGCAATGCATTCCCCTAGGCCCATATAGGTGAAGTGTCATGTAGTCGACGTTCACATGACACCACTAGAAGAAGTACACCAAAACTTAAATATCAAATTATTAAATCTTTCTCAACACAACTCCACTACTAACAACATGACTTCTCCCATGTCCTCAAGAACAAAACGAACTACTCACAAGACATCATATGGATCATGATCAGAGATGGAATAATGATGTATAACAATCTAAACATAAACAATAATTCAATGGTTCACTCAATAGCATCAACTACAAAGAGTAATCAACACCGGGAAAGTTCCCCCTATGAACTATGCAAGATTCAACTCAATTGTTACAGCAATATGGAGATGGTGATGAGGGTGCTGATGGTGATGATGGTGGTGATGATGATGATCCCGATGAAGTCCAGCTTGATGGTGGTGTTGATGGCGACGATATCCCCTCTCGGGGAAGGAATTTCCCCGACAGAAATTTGTCTGCCGGAGAGATCTTTCTCTCTCGGTGTTTTTCTCCCCGCAGAGGCGGCGGAATCTTTCTGTGGTCGCTCCCCGAGTCTTAGGGTTTCGGGAGGATAATATATGCTAGAGGGGAGTGCCAGGGGTGGACTAGGGTGGCCACACCACCTGGTGGCGTGGCCTAGGCTGGCCCGCGCCTGGGGGTGGTGTGGGCCTCCTGTGGCCCATCTCTAGCCCCCCTTCTGGCTTCCTTCGTCTTCTGGAAAAATAGGATTTTCCGTATATTTTCTCGGATTTTCTGATCTTCGCGAATTTTGCCTCCAAACAACACATTTTCCATCAAAATCCTGACTGCAGCGGTCCATGCTCCAAAAGTCATCAACCATGCAAAAACAGATGAAATAACATAAGTATCACCTCTCAATACGAAATATATCAATGAATAACAGTGAATTATGACATAGAATAGTGATGCAAAATGGACGTATCAGCGACATAACCCATTTGCCACCACGATTCGGCTCTTATTCGGCGCAGAGCTTTCTCCCAGCTGCCCCTCGCAGCTATGTCGCCATCGGCGAAGCACCGCCCCGCCTAGCCGAAACCAAGCATATAGAAAGGTCCACCATCGCTGCCGCATCCCTTCCCATCGTCCTAGGCGTTGTTTCGCCTCTTCCAGCCTTCGCTGCAGCTCGGTTTCGTTCCGAGCTCCTGCCAACCTCGCGCGCAATGTGTTCGGCGTTTTGCCTATTCGGCCATGGACTCCGACGACGAGGAGATGTTAGCCCTGTTGCTGGAGAAAGAGACCACCGCAACCGCCAAAGATGAAGAGCACATGCATATCCTCGCCTCTTTGGCCCGGCTATACACGCAGACAGCAGCGCCGAAACATGGAGGCTCAGCAAAGGTTCACCGAAAGTGCAAAGCAAGGCAGCGGGTGGAAGGCTACTACATGTTGTACATCGGCGAGCCGCTGCACGAAGAGGCCACGTTTCGACACCATTTCAGGATGAGCCGGAAACTCTTCCTCGACATCGTGCATGCCATCCGGGAGTTCGACCCCTATTTTGTATGCAAGAAGGACTGCACTAGCATGGTAGGGTTTTTCTCACTGCAGAAGTGCACAGTGACGATGAGGTTGCTTGCATACAGAGCTCCGGGTGACAGTGCTCAAGACTATCTCCGCATGGTCGAGTCCACCGCCATTGATTGCTTGTACAATTTCTGCAAGACAGTGACTGCAATGACAATATTTGAGAACACCCAATGTTGTAGACACTACTAGGATTCTCGCAGTCAATGAATATAGAGGATTTTCTGGAATGCTTGGAAGCATCAACTGCATGCATTGGCACTAGAAGAACCATCAATTTGTTTGGCAATGAATGTACAAAGGCCACAAAGGAGGTTGCATTGTGATACTCGAGACAGTTTCAACACATGATCTTTGGATTTGACACTCCTTCTTTGGCATGGCAGGATCGAACAACGACATCAACGTCCTACAGTCCTTAAATGTCTTTGCCAAGTTTGTTGAGAGTCATGCTCTCCCTGTGAACTTTGAGATCAACGGGCACCACTACAACAAGAGATATTATCTTGTAGATGACATCTATCCAAAATGGCCAATATTTGTGAAGACTATCTCAAGACTGATGCTTCCCAAACATGCTCAGTTCGCCAAGGAACAGGAAGCTTCTAGGAAGGACGTGGAGCGGGCATTTGGCATGCTCCAACAGAGGTCTGCATTTGTCTGGTTCCTGCTATGACCTGGTTGAAAGATCAGATGTAGGAAATGATAAAATATTGTGTGACCTTGCACAACATGATCATTGAGGATGACCGGAAACATCTAGTGGATTTTCTCGAGGAGGACGAGCAATACAACAGACAGTGACCTTTTGCAGAGCCTGATCACTAGGTGTTGCCAAAGTGGGCTGCCTTCATCGCCATGCGTCAGAAGATCTGACACCGGTTAGTGCATCAACAGCTGCAAGATGATCTGGTTGAGCACATATGGATAGGCAAGGGCAACATATAGATGTCGAGCGTGAACTAGGACAAACTAGGCCGAACTATGTTGTATTTCAGTCTATGGCGAACTATTCTGAACTTTGTTGTGTTTAATTTCATGCCGAACATTGCTCTGCATTTATCTTTATAACGAACTGTTTGAATTTGAGTCGAATTTGGGTGCAAAGTCGCCGATTTGGCCTCGCTTGATAACTACGTCTGGGAACGACGAACGAGTCAAGATGCTCTTAGCAGTTTAGGCTGGCAGGGGTGGAGAGTAAACATTTTGGTGATGACGATGACTAAGCCACGCGCCGCGAAGGAGCCGGGAGCCTAGAAAGTCAATCCTCACTTTCTATGCAAGACTAGACGAAAGCTCATCTTTTACACTACGTACAACGGCGAGCTACACGAAGGCTTATACATGTGTATGGTGGTGCGGCTCGACGCTGGCCATGGTAGCAAAGGTCGGCACCCCATGCCAGCAGGTTGGCTAGCACGACACAGATCACAGGCCGCAGCACCAACTGGCTAACCAACACGCACGTGATTAAAATTGAGTATGGGCATGAATGGCCAATTGAGGAAGATGGTTGTGGCAAGAGAGCCACATGTCACCGAGAGTAGCGTATATTCTTCGTCGGGATCAATTTTTCTCGGTGCGCCCAACAGGTTCATGGTTCAAATTAAACCCGGATTCATAAGGTCGGGGTGCCAACGACCACGATTTCGACTTCAGGGTTTAATTTATCTGAGCTCTACGAGTTCAAGATTTAGGATGGACCTTTTCCTACGTGCATACCTGGGGTTTGATCAGGAAAAAAAGACGTGTGCTACTAGACCGTTCAGCTCACCCCATTATATGGTGGAAACTAAGGCCGAGCTAGACTTCGACAGTGACTGAACGAGAGCAACGTACGCGCGTGAGTGGAGCTTCGTAGGCTGCCTCTCCCGCGTCGATCGCTGTCGTGACGAGGACTACACATTGGTACGCAAAAGAAGCGCATAAGAGCATGGCCAACGCTACAGCGTGGATGGTCCTCGTTTCAAAAAGCTATCGTCTGCTGAGGCGAACGGGATCTTGTAGAGGAACTCGTCGCTCCATCGAAAACGTGAGGAAAAGTGAAAAGGAGTAGCAGACCACCGCGCAGGAGCGGGAGCGGGACGCTAGGAGATGAACTCTCGAAGGAAAGGGATACGATGAAAAATACTAAACCTGACGCAGGTGGGTTCAGTAAAGCAGAACATGCTTGGAGGGTGAATTCACGCGTGGTGGCCTCCACTGTCCAAGCCTACGTGGCAAGCCCGGAGCAGTAACAGACTAGTTTTGCGATCCCGATGGACGATTTTTAAGTCCACGATTAATTGGGCACGCCCTGCACTTGCGCCACCAAGCGTGGCGACTTGCGTATATCCTAGTAGTACGCCCGGGAATTCCTCATCTTGGCTACCAAACCGGCCCCTTGACCCGCGGCCTTCATTGCGAGTCTCCGAAGAGCATCTCCACTCGTCCCTAGGCCAAAAATTTGGAGGTAAAAATTGCCGGATGTATGTATTTTTGTCTGGTAATGGGCTTTTTCCCAGCCGTATTCATACCCAGCTCGCCGATGCATGGAAAAGAGGAGGAGAGAGATGGGCGATTGGTGGGAGAAAGGAGGAGAGAGGATGGCCGGTGGATGGGGAAGAAAAGTAGGAGAGAGAGGGGGAGTGGGTGACAGTGGGCATGTTGCATGCAAAAGTTGCATCCAGTGTTCCCAGACAATTCCCGGCGTGCTGGGTTTGGCCTGGGCCCGCTTTCTAAATCGGTGTCCAAGGAACACGGGCGGGCAGAAATTCATCTATCCAGATAAAAAAATCGCCGAAAAGTGGCCTCCTACTAAGACTAGTGGAGATGCTCTAAGGCCCTTCCGGACCAAACACAACACATCTAACTGCTCGATCGGTCGTCTCGGTATGCTTCACCACACCCCGGCCTAGCTAGCTTCTGCGTGCTGCACACCGGTACAACATTCCACACGTACGTAGTATTGCTCTCGAGATCGAGGTTGTACGGGAAAAACTCAACGGTACATCGGAGATCATTTCACGGGCACGTAGGCCGACGTGCCTTTCACTTGGCAAGGTCGGAACCAGAAAAGATGCGTCCGTATCTCTCCGTATCCTGCTCCCAAGATCTGCACTCCATGCTAGTAAGTATACGGTCGAAAAGAACAATCTTGAGGCTGGCGGTTCGTCTCTCCTCCTCTCCTTTTCAGTCAAAAGGCGAGTTGTTCCATCCATCCATCCATCCATCCAGCTCCTACTCGCGTCGGGTTTTCTTGCTGCCGATGATGACCGAGCCACGCGCCACGAACATGCCTGCCGAGAGCTTCGTTCGGGAGCAAGTAGCGCGTGCGCGTTGCTTTCGATGCGGGAGGACTCAGCTTCGCACTACGTGTACCTGCCGTGCCGTGGTACGGTAAGATCTATTTCGGTACGGAAAGATCTTTCGTTTGGAGTTAACATAACCAACATGATAAGCTTCTCTAGCTAGCAGTTTAGGCTGGAACATGCCAAAGAGTCGCGCGTCGTTTTCGTACGGGGAGGACTCACCAGACAATTTTGCACGGACGAGGGGTACATGCCGTGGTACGGAATGAAAGCACGAAAAGATCTTCCGTTTGGAGTGAAGAAACGTACTCCATGATAAGCTTTTTTCTCTTCTGGGTTATTCGGCTAGCTTTAGCTTTAAGTTAGCATGCGTCGAAAGAGAGAAAAAACTCTCTCCATGGACGACAAGTCGCAGGACGGCAGGAACAAAGATGAAACGGGAACGACGAAAGGCCGGAGAAACTTGAGCGGCGTCGAGAGGCGGGACAGAGAAAATCGTGATCGCGCGGGCACGTGTCGCCAGACTGTACGGATGGGACACCCATGGACTGAGTCCACAGCAACCGTCCTCTTATATTTTTCTTCGTTTTATAGCCCACACTCCACGGCAACTAAATTTACGCGGCATCCACTAGGCCGCGTAATCCTTTTCTGTGCGAGGATAAAAGGTTCAGTAGCTTTCACGATGAGTATTTCAGGAGTGCGGTACACGCGAGACGTACCTAATAAGTGCAGTCCACTATTTACGAGTACGTCTCTCCCAAAAAATATATTCACCACTGTACTGTTCTAATCCTACTACATGCTCCAGCAAGATATCCATGGGACAGAAGCACGTACTACTGATGTACGGAACGGTTGGGAGGCACTTACCAGGTCGCTGGAACTTGAGCTAATACTCCTGACCGAGCCATGCAGGATGGCTTTCAATTCCTGACCCAACCGTGGATACAGTGGGCCACCATGCATGTCGGGGATCGATCGGTGGTGCGAAACGACGTACGGAGTATATGCATTAACTAGCGAACGGTAATGATGATGCCCTGGTAGCTCAGCTTCAGTTATGGTGCTGTGATCAATTTAATCGACCGACATTGACGCGCTACTACTTAAGGTAAGTACAATAAGTCCTAGTCAGCTGGCTATAAGAGTTAAAATATTATTTCCTTGCCTAGTTGGAAGAGAGAGAAGAAGAGTGGGCTCTTAGAGCAAGTACAATAAGATTCAGTCAGCAGGTTATAAGACTTAAAATAGTATATTTATGCCTAGTTGAAAGAGAGAAGAGGAGAGAGAAAATGAGTGGGCTCTTGGTTAAGAGCCAGCTGCAGCACCTGGTCCTACGCACTATGTGAGAGTGTAAAGTGAGCCATATATTAATAAAGTAGTACACTTTTAGCTCTACCTATTGTAGATGTTGGCTATTAGATTGATTATAGATGACATGGACATGCCTTATAGCCGGCAGCTGACTCTCCTATTGTCCTTGCTTTTATGCAAGAGTCAGCTCTAGCACGTGTTTCTAGGCACTTTAAGAGAGTGAAAGGTGGACCATGTAGTGCTAAAATATATATTTTTGTAGTTCACTATTATATATGCTAGCTCTAAGTTGGCTATAGATAACATGACACTTGGCTTATAGCCAGCAACTGGTTATACTATTGTCCTTGCTCTTAGAGCAAGTAGTAAGTCATAGTCAGCTGGCTATAAGGATTAAAATATTATTTCCTTGTCTAATTGAAAGAAAGAGAAGAGGAGAGAAAAGAAGAGTGGGCTCTCATGCAAGAGTGAGTCAGCTCTATCACGTGCTCCTAGGCAGTTTGAGAGAGTGAAATGTGGGCCATGTAGTGCTAAAATACTATATTTTTGTAGCTCACTATTGTAGTACATACTAGCTCTAAATTGACTATAGATAACATGGTACTTAGCTTATAGCCAGCAGCTGGCTATACTAATGTTCTTGCTCTTAGCATACATGACTTGTCAGCTTCAGTTCTGGTGCTCAAATAAATCTGCCAAGCAAACCCCGGGAGGCACGTATGGAGTTCATGTAGCCCTCGAGTTGAAGCATGTGTGACGTGGGGGAAAAACACCCCGGTCGGGTTACCACTTTGGGAGGGGGCATATTCTTAGGAATATGCCTCCACGTATGCCCTAGGCAGGGACCGAACTTCCTCTATATAAGGGGGGCTAGGTTTCTGATAGAGGGGGTTGGTTGAGCTCTAGTTGGTTGAGCTCTAGTTGATTTGGTGCTTCCATAGTCACTGGTTGAGTTCTTTGAGACCATAGTGCTAGTTGATCTAGGGTTCTAGGCAGTGGCGGATCCAGGATTTTACGCTAGGGTGGGGCAACTAATTTTTTTCCCAGTATCACAAATATAACAAAGGACAATGTACATGTATTAAGCATACTATATATAAAGGCACGCCAGAAATAGATTTATAAAGTCTCACAAGTAGCATAAATTCAATGATTATATGTCAAATTTGCATATAGAAATATAACATACCATAGCTATTTTAAAGACCACTACAATACTACTATTTCTTCTTATTCTTCTCAGGATAACGTTTTCTCATGGCCATGAAAGTCTCAACTATATCATCATCGTTTATCTTGATAAAAGTATCCCGCTCAATGAATGTGACCAAACAATCATCCAGAAGACCATCACCCATCTTATTCCTCAACTTATGCTTCACTAAATTCATTGCAGAGAACACTCTTTCAACACTTGCCGTCGCCACCGGTAGAAGCAGTACCAATTTGAGAAGAGAGTAGACCAGATCGTGAACAATATGTCTCTTTGTTTCAACAAGTTTGACCGATAGCTCAACAAGATTCTTTAGACCTTTGAAGTTTTCATCTTTTCTCATGTCATCAATGTAGTTAACAAGTTGTGTCTCAAGTCTTATCAGATCAACCTTGAAAATATTAGTAGGATAAAATTCAGCAAGTCTGCGTACCTTTTTTGCATCAAAAGAAGCAAATGAGTTGACAGGATTCAAGGCTACCATACAACCAAGTAACTCCATGTTGACCTCATCAAATCGACTATCAAGCTCTTGACTAATTTTATCAATGACACCAATGTATACTTCTCTTCTGAAATGATCATCATTTGTTTGATCTGAAGAAAACCGTGTTGATCTCCCATAAGGAACATAATTACCATCCGGTGAAGGAACTTGGATGCCATGCTCATTACAAAATGAAATCACTTTTTCATAGAATGAATCCCAACCATCAGACCTCATCTCCTGCATTCTTCTCTTTGCCATACCAACAAGTGAGATAACACTAACAATATCTTGCTCTCTCCTTTGTAAACACTCGGATAAATCATTTGTGTATCCAAGAATTACAACCATCAATTGTGCACTAAAAACAAAATCAAATGATTCAAACACTCCAAGCACAGCATGTATTTTCGGCCAATCACCCTTTTGCCCAGGATCTTCTCCAAGAATAATGAGCACATCTCGAATTGTGGCATACATACCAATGATGCGCATGATGGTTTTAAAATGAGAGCCCCATCGAGTCTCACCTGGCCTAGCTAACCCCATCTCTTGATTTAATCCGCTGCCAGTTTCTAGTTCACCCACTTCAAGAGATTTCAAGAGGTTAATAGCTCTAACATTCCGAAGCAAGTCATGGCGCTTACAAGAGACTCCCACAATACTCATCAAGAGAGAGACTTGAGCAAAAAACCAAGAACAATCTGTATTGTCCTTAGCAACAGCAACTAGGACTAGCTGGAGTTGATGTGCAAAGCAATGAACATAATAAGCAGAAGGTGAATCTTTCATGATCAAAGTTTTCAGTCCTTTAATCTCTCCTTTCATGTTACTAGCTCCGTCATAACCTTGTCCACGGATTTGAGTGGGAGTCAAATGGTGATGACTAAGTAAACCATAAATTGCATCCTTAAGTGACAAAGAAGTAGTATCACCTACATGAACAACTCCAAGAAAATGCTCCTTTGGCCTTCCCACTTTATCTACATAATGCAAGCAAATAGCTAGTTGTTCCTTATGCGATATATCACTACTCTCATCAGCAAGAATTGCATAATTATCATCACCAAGTTCTTCTATAATTTCCTTCCTCGTGTGTATGGCACAACATTCAATAATTTGCTTCTGTATCTCAGGGGAAGTCAAGGTACAATTACCTGGAGCATTTTTCAAAACCAATTTATTCACTTCTTCATTATTTGCTGCAAGCCATTCCAGAAGCTCAAGAAAGTTCCCTCTATTGTGAGAATCATCCTTTTCATCATGTCCACGGAATGCCAATCCTTGACCCAGGAGAAATCTCAAGCATCTAAGAGTATAAAGCAACCTGAGCTTGTAAAGACGTAGTTCCTCGTGGTTTACCTTGACAATAAGATTATCAACTGCCGTATTGGGATTCACAAATAAGTTATATCTCTCCTGAGCATGATTGTGTACACTTGTTACACCACCCACATGTTTGTCAAGTGCATCATCCCTATTCCAATTTCTCCAACCACCATCAACAAAAACCCCGGTACCCTTTCCCTTGCTTTTTTTCTCTTTGAACAAGTAGCATACGAAGCAAAATGCAGCATCCTTCTTGATACTATATTCAAGCCAATTATACCTCTCAAACCAAAGAATACTAAAATGCCGATCTTTACCTCCAATATTCCTTGATTCAAACCGATGTGCATATGGTCGACATGGACCTTTAAGGATGTATGATCTCCGAACTGCATCCTGATCATTAACATTATAGCTTGCAATGGGTAATCTTTCTCCTGGATCATGTGGAAGACGATTAATATCATACACTTGTGGTGGTGGCGGCGGTGGCGGCGACGGTGGTGGTGGCGGCGGTGGCGGTGGTGGCGACGATGAGAGCGGTGGTGGCGATGTTGTATCTTTAGGTGGAACTACAATTTGCCGTTCGGCAGCCGTCGAGGCAGAAGATGCGATCTTCTTTGCTTCATGCTTCTGAAAAAGTGATGCAATGTCCGAGTTCCTCTTCTTCATGTTTCCGTCAGTCTGCAATGCAAAAAACACAGCTGATTTATCAATTCCCTAATTACAGTGAATCAGTTTTCTGTATCACAATCAATATAGAACAGTTAGAGAAGAGAAGAGAAAGAGACAAATTTATTTTTCTACTAATGGATCGACACAGAATAAAAAATAAAAGCTGATTCAAAGTTATCGCTAATTTTACTCTTCTATTTTGAATAAACTATTCACAATTAAAATACTCCCTCCGACCCAAATTAGTTGACTTAGATTTGTCTAGATTCAAATGTATCTAGTCTTATTTTAGACTAGATACCTTCGAATCTAGACAAAACCAAGTCGACTAATTTAGATCGAAGGAAGTACAACTAGGGAAGAGAAAGAGGCATGTAGCTTAGCTAACAGGGTGAAACCTCACCTGATCGACCGATTGATTAGCAGATCGGAAATTGTTGAAGCTCCGGCTGCAGACTCTCTATGAACGGAATCAACAGTCTAACAATCAAGCAGCTCTCGCAACAGATTTTATTTTAAGGAGGATTGAATCGAGATTGATCAGGACTCTGGACTCGGCTCGGGGAATCGTGAAAAACAGTTTGTGCCGTCTACGGCTTAACAGAACTAGACGAATTGAGAAACGTGTGTCTGCTTTCCACGCCTGGGCCAGGCCTATCCCATTATGTTTAGACAATATGTATTAGGCTAACAGGCCAAATTTTAGGGTGGTCCACGCCCCACCCTTACACCCTACTAGCTCCGCCCATGGTTCTAGGGAAAAATAGTAGGCAAGAGTAAGATAGCTCCTTCTTCCTCCTCTCGCCAATACAACTCAAGGAGCACTTGTAATCTTGGAGATATAGCAATACAAACTTCTGTGTGGAGAATCACTCCACTATCCCTCCCTGGATTCCCCTAGCGTGTATTAGTCCCCACCTTTAGCCTATCCATGGCATCTGCCGTGACACCACCACGACAGTTGGCGCCCACCGTGGGGCTAGCGGCGCTAGCAGGGGTGAAGATCCGGACGGGAAACCTCATCGGCACCGGCGAACGCATCGTCTCCGGGCTCGTTCAGCGCTTTGGAGCGCTGGACTTCGTCAGCGACAACGCTCACTGCTTCGGCACGCGCCCACTTCCGCGCAACGGCCTCTTCGTCAAGCTCGGTGCGCACAAGGTCTACGTTGCGGTGGACGTATCAGGCGTTCATCCGCGCCGCGTCGTCGACGCGGGGGAACCACCCCTCACTGTGGCTCGCGGGGTGCGTATCGCTCGCTCCCCGGACCATGCGGAGGTGATGATGACTGCGCCAGGTGTAGGCGCGAGCAAGGATCCGGCACCGGCCCGGAGGTAACACCTAAGGCACCGAGGAAAGGTAGAGGACCTCCACTAGAGAGGCCCGAGAACATACTGAGAGAAGCTATGGATAGCTTGGCTAACCCGGTAGCAGCAGTGGTAGATCCGGCTCAGGCACAGGCCGAGCTAGAGGAAACTAGGCAAAAGATACTAGAGGGTGCAAAGAAAATAGCCGCGGCTCAGCAGTCGCTGAACATGACGTTATGTGAGTATGCAAAGGCAAACAGAGTTGATACGGTAAAAGTAAAAGGGAGAAATCTCATAAGCGAGATGAACAGAGAAGGTGATGATGGAGCAGAAGGGTCGGAAAACTATCTGTCTGTGGGGTTGCCGAAGTATAGTACCCCGACGAAGAACCTCAGAGCAGCAGATGCGGCTGCGTCTGAATTAGAGGGTCTGACGGGTGAGGCCCGACAGAGACAGCAAGATAGGGTTAACGAGCTGGTTCGGATCGCGAACAGACAGAATGAAGAGCTACTGAGAGCTAACCCGGAGAGAGCTGGAGCTTCCAAAATTGTCCATTTGGTGATGGGTAACCCGGAGAAATCTGCAGGAGCCGCATCATCACCTCATGATGATCCAAGGAGAGAAGAGGTAGTCACCTCAGCCAGACGGAACAAGCAGATCGTCCCGTACGACCCGACGCATGCGGGAAAAGAAAAAGAAACACGGAAAAATGATGATCGACGGAGTGTGAGCCGAGGTGAAGCTGGCCGAGGTAATCACGACCAAGGCAATGCCGGTCAAGGAAACGCTGCTAACGGCAATGCCGGACAGCGAAACTCCGCAGGAGCAGGACAACCGCAGCAACGGAATATACCAAGGCAAGAGCAAAGCGTCGGCCGAGGTATGCAACAGAAAGGTGCGCAACGAGAGCAAAACTGATACAATGACGGTGACTCGGAAATGGTGAACGCGGGTTATCCCAGACCGGACTATCATGTGATAGGGTCAAGATTGGGAAGCAGGGATTTAATGTCGGATGACGCCAGGTTAAAACTGGATCGCCTGTATAGGTCGGAACAAATCGAATGTCAAGGTCCCCCGGGTCCAGCGTGCTTTGGACCCCGGATCATGAAAGAGCCACCGGTACCCAACTTCCAGCTGCCCAGAGGCATGAAGACATATGACGGCAGTACCAAGCCGGAGGATTGGCTGATAAACTATGCTACGACTATGAAAATTGCCACAGGTAACTTGAGATGGGCTGTAGGATACGTACCCCAGATGTTGGAAGGTCCAGCCAGAGTGTGGCTGAATAATTTACCACCCGGAAGCATCAACTGCTGGATAGATTTTGAAGAAATGTTTATCAGCAACTTCTCAAGTACATATCAGAGGCCGAATAGACCGCATACCCTAGCAATGTGCAAGCAAAGACCTAACGAGACGGATCGTGAATTCTTGACCCGGTGGTGTACCGTGAGAAACTCGTGTGAGGGTGTCATAGAGTCACAGGCCATAGCGTGGTTTGCGCAAGGGTGCAGATATGGCAGCGAGCTGTGGATGAAGTTGTAAAGGAAAATGCCAATTACGCTGGCAGAGATGATCCGGATTGCTGATTCGTATGCTTTGGACGATCCGACTCAACCTAGGATCGCGTCAAACGAGTCGAACAAGGAATACTATCAGAGGGATGGAGCCGGGTCATCTCGGAGGAACGATTACAGAGGAAAAAGAAGAGATGATAGACCGGATCACCGCTACGGTTCACAACAAGTTGCAGCTGTAAATCAAGATCAGCCCGGAGCAGGGAGCAACCAACGCCAGAAAACGGGAGGGCAATGGACTCCAAGGAACGATGGCAAGAAAACATGGACTCCGGAGCAAAAGAGACAGTGGCAAGAAAAGAAAGACCGTCCGAGGTATACCTATGAGTCGATGCTGGACCAGCTGTGTAAATTTCACACGCCAAATCCGAATAGCCCTGCGGGTCACACAACGAGGCAATGTGAGTGGATGCGCAAGATAGAACAAGGTGGTTCAGGGAATGCTCAGGCACCCCGGAATGATCAAACTCGGCAGGAGTTACCTCGGCAGCAATTGCTCTCTGTGGCAAACACGCAACAGCTAATGTTGCCTCCCCCTCCGCCGAGGTATGACAACAATGAGAGAAGGGATGCAGTGCATCAGGTGGAAAATCAGCAACAACCGGATCAGAGGTACCCCGGAAACGAGGGAAGAAATGAGTACAGGGAACATCACCAGAGTTATTGTGTGTTCACGACTGAGGAAACAGATAGAAAGAGCTTGCAGCGCCGACATATGGAGGTCAATGCGGTCATGCCAGCAGTGACCACGTACATGCCTTGGTCGGACCAGGAAATCACTTGGAACATCAAAGATCATCCTAAACTTATGCCGAGTCCAGGTTCGTATGCGCTAGTGCTAGATCCGACATTCATTAGACCGAACATCAATGTGAGGTTCTCCAAGGTTTTGATTGATAATGGCAGTAGCATTAACATCATGTATGCGGATACGATGCGCAAGTTGGGCATCTCGGAGAACATGCCCCAGGCCACGAGAACAACTTTCCATGGCATTGTACAAGGCATCTCTTGTGATCCCATAGGCAAAGTCTGGGTCGACGTGCTATTCGGCGCAAGGGATAACTGCCGAACTGAAAATCTGGAGTTTGAGGTGGTGAACTTGGAAAGTGCATATCACGCGTTACTCGGAAGACCAGCATTGAACAAGTTCATGGCAAGCTGTCACATCAGTTATCTGAAAATGAAGTTGCCCGGGCCAAATGGAGTGATTACCATTGCTGGAGATTTCCGACGTTCCATTGAGTGCGCTTCAGCCGGGTCTAACCTAGCCGAGTCACTCGTGATTGCCCAAGAGAAAAGAAAAATCCAAGAGGTGGCCGCATTAGCTCAGTCCGCGCAGCAATATATGCCGGCGTTAAGTAACCCGCATGGAAGCGTTTCATTTCAAGCCGCTAAGGACACCAAGAAGGTTCCAGTTGATGACATGTTCCCGGAGCGCACCGTAACAATTGGTGCCGGGTGAACTGACAAATAGGAAAGCGAGCTCGTCAACTTCCTCCGTGAGAATCGGGATATTTTTGCTTGGTCTACACAGGACTTGCAAGGTGTTCCGAGGGAGTTGGCTGAGCACTCTTTGAATGTAAGACCCGGAGCAAGGCCGGTGAAACAACCTCTCCGCCGCTTCGCCGAGGATAGGAGAAAAGTCATTGGAGACGAGATAGCTCGATTGCTAGCAGCAGGATTTATAATGGAGGTGCTGTATCCGGATTGGCTCTCTAATCCGATGCTGGTAGAAAAGAAGAAGGACGATCCGAATGTGGCAGTGGTTTGGCGAATGTGTATCGATTACACGAACCTGAAGAAGGCGTGTCCAGAAGATCCATTTCCACTGCCGAGGATAGATCAGGTAATAGACTCGACCGCGGGATGTGAACTGTTGTCATTCATTGATGCATATTCTGGCTTCCACCAGATACCTCTGAACCCGGATGATCAAATAAAGACTGCGTTTATTACCCTGTACGAGGCTTACTGCTATCGCACTATGCCGTTCGGTTTACGTAATGCAGGTGCAACGTACCAAAGATGTATGCAAAAATGTTTGCACGACCAAATAGGTCAAAACGTACAAGTATACGTGGATGATATGGTTATCAAGACCAAGGAAAGCACAATGCTCCTTGACGACATAAGGCAAACATTCGCGAACTTGAGGAGGTTCCGGATGAAGCTTAACCCGGAAAAATGTACCTTCGGTGTGCCGGCTGGAAAATTACTCGGATTTCTAGTTTCCAGCCGAGGTATCGAAGTTAATCCAACTAAGATCCGAGCCATCGAACGAATGGAGCTGCCGAAGTGTCTTAACGATGTCCAGAAGTTCACTGGGTGCCTGGCATCGTTGAGTCGGTTTGTATGTCGGTTGGGAGAAATGGCACTGCCTCTCTACCAACTCATGAAAAAGTCGGATAAGTTCGTTTGGACGCCACAGGCCGACGAAGCCTTTGCCCACTTAAAAAAGATGTTGGCCACTGCACCAGTGTTAGCTTCTCCACTATCAAAGGAGCCAGTGTTGCTCTACATAGCCGCAACCAACCGAGTTGTAAGTGCAGTAATTGTAGTGGAGCGCAATGAAGAGGGTAAGTCGGTGCAGAGGCCAGTATATTACTTGAGCGAGGTATTGTCTGCCTCAAAACAGAACTACCCGCACTTTCAAAAGGTGGCATACGGTGTCTATATGGCGGCAAAGAAGTTAAAGCATTACTTTGAGGAGCACCCCATCAAAGTGATATGTGAAGCCCCCATATCCGAGATAATGGGTAACAAGGATGCGAGTGGCAGAATTGCAAAATGGGCAATTGAGCTAGCCCCTTATGCGCCCCAATATGACAGAAGAGAAGCAATCAAGTCTTAGGCTATGGCGGACTTTTTTGTGGATTGGGCCGAGGTACAATACGAACCACCGCCACCAGATCCGAACTACTGGAGGATGCACTTTGACGGGTCGAAAACCAAAACCGGATTAGGCGTCGGGGTTGTGCTTACCTCGCCAAAGAAGGACCAGATAAAGTACGTATTGCAGATCCATTTCGCGGCATCGAACAATGTCGCTGAGTATGAGGCTCTTGTGCATGGTCTCAAAGTGGCAAAGGAGATTGGCATACGTCGGATAATATGCTTTGGCGACTCGGATCTGGTGGTGCAGCAGGTGTCCGAAGTGTGGGACGCCCTGGATCCAAACATGGCACTATACAAATTTCATGTGCAGAAGATATATGGTTACTTCGAGGGGTGTGAATTTCACCATGTACCCCGAGTGGAAAACGAGGCTGCCGACATGTTGTCGAAACTCGGATCGACCAGACAGGCAATTCCACCGGGTGTAGCATTGGAACACCTCAGAAAACCATCTATCGGGCCGTCCCCAGGAACCGACTCGATCTATGTCCCGGAAAATACGGAATCCGGAGCTGAGCCCATGGACATTGACATGGGAGGTAGTACGCGAGACCCGAGGACTGCATCAGCAAACCCGGGGACTACCTCGCTAGACCCGGGGACTGCTCAGCGTGATCTGGCTGAAGTTATGCCGGTGGATCAGATGGAAATTGATGAGGAGATGTTCCCTCCACGAGCGATACCAGCTTGGGCACTGCCTATATTCCAATTCCTGAAAGACGGAACATTACCCGCTGAGGAGGTGTTAGCCAGGCAAACTCAGAGGAGAGCAAAAGCATACACAATCATCAATTCCGAGTTGTACAAACGGAGTGTAACCAATGTCCTCCAACGATGTGTTGACCCGGAAGAAGGGCTTGACATCCTCCGAGATATACACCAAGGAGAATGTGGGCATCATGCCTCATCCCGAGCCTTGGTGGCAAAGGCGTTCCGGCATGGATTCTACTGGCCAAGTGCCTTAGAACAAGCAGAAGATCTGGTGAGAAAATGCAATGGTTGTCAAAGGTACGCCACCAAAACACATATGCCTATGTCGGAACTCAAGACCATACCAATTACGTGGCCATTTGCTGTATGGTGCTTGGATATGGTTGGCCCGTTCAAACCAGCAAGAGGAAACATGACACACATTTTGGTCATGGTGGACAAGTTTACAAAATGGATTGAAGTGAAACCTATAAGAAAATGTGATGGAGCTACGGCTGTGACATTTCTCAAAGACATCATCTTGAGATACGGTTATCCACACAGTATTATAACTGATAATGGAACAAATTTTGCAGAAGGAGCATTTGCGCGATTCTGCCGGGATAAGAAGATCCGACTCGATGTCGCCTCGGTAGCCCACCCCGCACCGAACGGACAAGTGGAAAGATCCAACAGATTAGCATTATCCGGGATAAAACCCCGGCTCATTGAGCCGCTGCAAAGATCAGCGGGGTGCTGGATAGAAGAACTACCAGCGGTACTGTGGAGTTTAAGAACAACTCCGAATCGATCAACAGGCTATACACCATTTTTTCTGGTATATGGGGCAGAAGCTGTATTACCAGCCGACATAGAGCATGATTCGCCTAAGGTCACCCAATACACAGAAGCCGAAGTGCAAGAAGCCCGGCAAAATGATGTTGATCTGCTGGAAGAAGCGAGAGAACTGGCGCTGTCCAGATCCGCCATATATCAGCAAAATCTCCGACGCTACCATAGCCGGAAAGTGTGCCCCTGAGTCTTTCGCGAAGGCGATCTGGTGCTCCGGTTGGTACAACGTACTACTGGCATGCATAAATTATCCCTCCCATGGGAAGGGTCATTCATTGTGAGTAAAACATTACACAATGATTCTTATTATCTTATAGATGCAAAGCCACAGGAAAAGAACAAGGCGGACAGGTCCGGAGAGGAATCTAAGCGACCGTGGAATGTAGCACTACTTCGTCCCTTCTACACTTAGCTAAGAAGTGTATGTATCCGAGTCGTCTCATATGTCGGTATGTATGTCGGCAATGAGCTTATCAATGAAATAGCGGCGCCTCGAGCAGTAACTCGGGGACTGCCTTAATAATGTTTGTTGTTACTTCTTATGCGGTAGCTGGAATAAGTTGTTCTACTTAACCTGGATTAGTAATGTGTGAGCACCAAAAACCCAACTCTTCGACTTGCTTCTGTCCAACAAGAATTGGCTTCATGGCTAGCAAGACAACAAGTTTGGAATTGCGTAGCACATGAAAAACGACTAAGGAAATGAGTTTATTCGAGCTAACGTTTATTTTTCGGACTAACCCTGTATTTATTTTCAAGTTATTATGCTGAATTATTTTGAGCTAAGCCTAAAAGTTTCTAAGTATTGTTAAAACAATTTTTGAAGCTCGGGTTCGTAAGTCGTAAAACCGAATCAAGGTAGACACGGACCGAGCCAGAGAATTGGACGAACAAGAAAATGAAACTCGGGGACTGCGCCCAAGTTAATCCGGCATAGAAATGTAGTAGCAAAATATCACATATCCAGCATACAATTGCACCCGGCATACCAGGGATCTGATAAATTTTCAAGTTTTTGGAACTAAGGAGCAGGAGGAGGAGGAAGTTCGGCATCGTCGTCGCTGTCTTCAATATCTGAAGCATCATCTTCTCCGCCCTCATCCGACCCATCTTCAACGTTCTCATTGTGCTCGTCCCCAGCGGATTCCAGGAAGCTCGGTCCTTCAACCCAGTCATGAATAGGAGAATATTCGACGAGGCTGTAGGCGCAAGCCTGGCGCCGAGCTACCCACTCCGGATCATCGGTCCATCTGGATCCGGTGCGCCGGCGTGTAAGGAGGCTAAGGTCGATTTTCTCGTAGCATGTGAGAATATGGTGAAGGATGGTATCAGCTGCGGCATGCCCATCGGACTCTCTCCAGAGGTCAAGCTGGGTCTCAATTTCCATTAACTTCTCGACGAGAATCATGATGGTCTCCGGGCTACTCTCCGGGCCAGAACGTATTGAAAATGCGAACTGCAACGTCGAGGATATCCTTGCCATAATTCTTGATGGTTTTCACGCGAGCTGACAGGCTGACCAATAGGTCCTCCGTGTCTAAGGGAATGCTCTCACCGTCAGGAACGACGGGAGTACCCCTCTCTCGGCGAAATTTGGCAACAGCAGCGCTTGCAATAGAAGTACCCTCTGGAAAGTGGTCTGGAAACAAGGCAAAGGAAGAAGGTAAAGAAAAGACATATAAGGTAACCCGGAGGATTATGTCGGATAAGGGAAAGGAACTTACGAGAAATATGGCTATGGATCCAGGTTAACTCCTTGATGCAGGCATCGCCTCTTTTGCGAAGTTGCTCAAGCTCAGCGTTTGCCGACCCAAGCTGGAGGTCGGACTCTCTGAGTAGGTCCTGGTCCTTGGAGATCTGGAGAGTAAGGCGCTCACGCTCTTCTGTGAAGTGTTAGCCAACCTTTTGGAGTTCGGTTTGGTGTTGGGCATTCATCTTCTCCATCTCAGCCTTGAGCTTGGCAATCTTGTCATCCTTAGTCCGGAGGAGAGCGAGCTCATCATCCTTTTTCTTCAGCTCGACTTGATGCTGCCCTGCTTGTTCGAGAAAATGCAGCATCATATCAGGCACGGACACACTATCCTCAAGCGATGCTGAAATAGTATGTTGACTCGGCAGAGCCGAGGAGTGAATGTTTGCCGAGCCAAGGAGAAGAAGAAATGGAAAACACTACGAAGTCGAACAAAAGAGGACATACCCCGGATTTCCTCCAAGTTCTTCCGCATGATCTTGTTCTCAGCCTCCACCCCAGCTGCAGAAACCGAATGAGGAGATTAGTTCGGCGGAAGAAAGTGAAGAAAAACGGAGAGGTGCCGAGGGATAAAATTGCCCCTCTTTTCATGTTCTGCACCAAGTGCAACATGTTTTGCGCGTAGCATCTTGTGGGTATCCAGCAGGCGTTGAAATTCAGTGCTCCGGTGATTGGTGGTTACCTGAAAAAAGTACAGAAGTGTAGAATTAGCTTGATACATAGTCGAAGTGTACAAGATCCGGGCCAAGTGGAACTTAACCCGGCTCTAGGTGTGTGCATATTCGAAGTGTACAAGATCCGGTCCAAGTGGAACTTAACCCGACTCTAGGTGCGTCCTCCTCATGTTGGAGATATGCCCAGGAGGCAATAATAAAGTGGTTATTATTATATCTTTATGTTTATGATAAATGTTTACATCCCATGCTATAATTGTATTAACCGGAAACATTAATACTTGTGTGTTTTGTAAACATAAAAGAGTCCCTAGTAAGTGTCTTGTTAAACTAGCTTGTTGATTAATAGATGATCATGGTTTCCTGATCATGGACATTAGATGTCATTAATAACAAGGTTATATCATTTGGAGAATGATGTGATGGACACACACCCATAGTAAGTATAGCATAAGATCAAGTCATTAAGTTCGTATTGCTGTAAGCTTTGAAATACATAGTATCCTAATCCTTCGACCATGAGGTTATGTTAATCACCATCACCGGATGGGTACTTTGATGACATCAAACGCCGCTTCGTAACTGGGCGGTTATAAAGGTATCATTGGGTATTCTGAAAGTATGTGTTGAAGCGCATAGACCAAGATTGGGATTTGTCCATCCATATGACGGATAGATATACTCTGGGCCCTCTCGGTGGAATGTCATCTAGATAGCTTGCAAGCATGTGACTGGGTCACAAGGGATGACATAACATGGAACGAGTAAAGAGTACTTATCAGTAACGAGGAAGAACTAGGTATGAAGATACCGACAATCAAACCTCGGATAAGTAGAATATCGCGAGACAAAGGGAATTGGTTTCGTATGTTAATTGGTTCAATCGATCACGAAGTAATCGTTGAGTATGTGGGAGCCGTTATGGATCTCCAGATCCTGCTGATGGTTATTGATGGGAGAGGTGTCTTCATCATGTCTGCATATTCACGAACCGTAGGGTGACACACTTAAGGTTCGAAGTTGTTTTAAGTAGATATGGAATATGCGTTGAAGACCGAATGTTGTTCGGAGTCTCGGAATGGATCCGGGACATCACGAGGAGATCCGGAATGGTCCGGAGAATAAGATTCATATATTGGGGATCATTTTCTAAGTTAGGAAATGTTCCGGAGTGTTTGTATGGAGATTCTAGAAGGTTTCGGAATGTTCTGGAAGGTTCTAGAGGATTTCTTGGAGTTTGCTTGAAAACCAAGAAAGGGTCAAAGGAAACCTAGTGGGGCAAGACACGGATTCGTGGGGCAGGAGGACTCCTTCCCCCTCCCCAATCCGCCGGCCTAGGAGGTGGGGAGTCCTACTAGGACTCCCCCTCCCAAGGCGCCCTCCCTCCTTTAAATAGAAGGGGGAGGCGCCACCCCTTGCTCCTCCTCTCACAACACCAAATCTCCGCCGCCTCTCTCCTCCTCCTTTCTTCTGCACAGGCATAGGCGAAGCCCTACAGAATTCTCTACTCCACCACCACCACCACACCGTCGTGCTGCTGGGATTCCATGAAGAAGATCTACTACCTCCGCTGCTTGCTGGAACGGGGAGAGGAAGGTCTGCTTCGACTCCGCACGTGTGACCGTCTGCGGAAGCGCTGCCGGAACGCGGCGCCGGAAGGATCGTCCACACGATCTTGATATCGACAAGTGATCGACTACATCATCCACGAGATCTAATCTCGTTAACACTTTCGGTTCTACGAGGGTTAGTACCGATCTATCTCGTTGCTCATGTCTAGTAGATTAGATCTTGGCTTTTATCTAGATTAGATCTGGGTTTTGTTCGTTCTTGCGGTAGAAATTTTTTGTTTTCCATGCTACGAACCCAACACCTCCATCTCCTGCTCGGCGACGACGAGCTCCTCCTCCGTCATCTCGTATTCGCTATCCTCGCTGGAGCTAGCGGCGGCGGAGATCTGAGGCCTGGATTGGCGTGGACCCGTGGCGAAGAAGCTGCGCAGCGGTGGCTGCGATGCAGAGGCACGGGGAAGGTGCGGCGGCGGCGCTGCTGCTAGAAGCACTGGTGGCGGCGCGATCGCTAGGAAGATGAAGGAGAAAGGCAATGGGCATAGGGGCGCATAAGTGGAAAAATGCTAAGGGGTGCGCCCCTCCGCTACTTAACCGCCCCCTGAGATGGGTGAGTGGGATCGCGCTGCGCCAACAAGCCACGCGGTGTGGTCGTGTATCACCTGCATCAGCCAATCGGAGAAAAGCCACATAGAGGGCCACAGAGTAGAAGCAATCCCATGACGCGACGCGCTGATGCGGTAAACGAGGAGGCAGGCATGACGTGACACATGCACAGTGATAACTGACAATTACTGCGGCGGTTACTGTGCAGACCCTTAAAATAAGACGAGGTAATGATTAGCCTCCACGTGGGTTGGCGTATGAGAGAAGGAAACGGGGCCCGGATCAAACCATGATAACCATGGGATCCGAGCCAAAATGGTAACCCGGCCGGCGAGTGAAAACTTGGAACATGCGAAGGGAACATAAATCCATATAATCCGAGATAAGGAGCTAACCCGGAATTAAACGTCCAAGGCTTGAACATAAATGAACCTGATGTGGCCTTAGCGGCCAAGGCAGCTAAGACCGCACCAGCTTCGGGGACTAATGTTGGAGGGATACCCCTGGGTAGGGTCACTCCGGGGTATAAGGGTCGAGTTAGCCGAGGTTCGGCAAGGTCAAAGCGGATGCTGGCCGGGTCACCTCAAGGCAGGCCGGATCACGGAGTAACCCGGACCAGGGGGTCGCCTAACATTGTCTTGTCCGACTTAAGGAGTAAGTCGGAAGTGCTTGTCTAACTTATATGCAGGAACAGGTGTGGCCGGATCTACTATGATCCGGGTCCTCGCTTAGCTTTTGGGAGAAGGAAGGAATCTCTCTGGTAAAAAAGAAGGTCCGGTACGCACTGCATGAGCGGAGAAAGCAAGGGCAGGACCACTGGGTCTTGGCCGACAAGGGTGACGACGCCCATGTCGGCTGACGCGGGCGCCGCGGAGGCTTACGTCGCTAAAGCATGTGTGACGCGAGAGAAAAGCACCCCGGTCGGGTTACCACTTTGGGAGGGGGCATATTCTTAGGAATATGCCTCCACGTATGCCCTAGGCAGGGACCGAACTTTCTCTATATAAGGGGGGGACTAGGTTTCTGGTAGAGGGGGTTGGTTGAGCTCTAGTTGGTTGAGCTCTAGTTGATTTGGTGATTCCATAGTCACTGGTTGAGTTCTTTGAGACCATAGTGCTAGTTGGTATATGGTTCTAGGAAAAAATAGTAGGCAAGAGTAAGAGAGCTCCTTCTTCCTTCTCTCGCCAATACAGGTCAATGAGCACTTGTAATCTTAGAGATATAGCAATACAAACTTCTGTGTGGAGAATCACTCCACTATCCTTCCCTGGATTCCCCTAGCGTGTATTAGTCCCCACCTTTAGCCTATCCATGGCATCTGCCGTGACACCACCACGACAGTGATCGGTCGCGTTTACTCAGCTGCGCGACCGGAAATGTCCTCCCGTAAATGCTGCATGCCAGCCCAGAACAAGCTCTACACGTACACAATACTAAATCTAGAAGCGACACTTTAGTTACGACAGCAACGATCGATCGAGAATACTAAAAGATCAGCCAGAACACACAAATATAGTACTAGTACAATAAAAAAATAGCGAGAAAATCCTGCAGTGATCGATAGAGACTAGAAGATCAACCAGAACAGTACAGTAGTAGTATAACGAAAAATAGAGAGAAAATCAGACGTATTTCCAGGTCTTTCTGTAGAAAACGGGAAATGGCACTCTGGAAAAAAAAGAAAACAGCGTGTACTCCACGAGCCAGACCCACCAGCACCTCATTCTCCGACCCTCCAGCTAGCCTCGCCGTCCGACCTCGCGTCCCCGCTGTCGCCGCGACCGTTCCGTACGAGTACGAGCCGGACTACGGACGCTACGGGCACTCTGGAAAAAAAGAAGAACACAGCGTGTATTCCACGAGCCAGACCCCCCGGCACGTCGCTCTCCGACCCTCCAGCTAGCCTTGCCCTGCTAGCTCGTCCCACCTCGCGTCCCCGCTGTCGCCGCCGTTCCGTACGAGCCGGACTACGGACGCTACGGGCCGGGGGTCCGGTCACGACACGCGCGGGCGCGCGGGTGACGGCAGCCAGCGGCCCAGCTGAGCTGCCTGCGACCACGAATCGCATCGGTTGGTCTTGGGTGTTGTTGGCCATGGCTGGGACCTGGGAGCGAGAGGACAACCGCCTCGGGCTGGGTGGGTGCGGCGAGTTAAAGAGGGGGCAAAGGTGGGCACGATGGGGGGTCCGGCGCACCGGCTTTTTGTCTCCCGCTACCCGCCGGGTACACGAAAACGGTACCTGCGCGTACGAAAACAGTACCTCTACCTCACTCCCGCTCCTACAGTCCTACTCCTACTCCGCTCAAGGATCCAGTCAGCCCAACGCTACGCTCACGCGTGCATCCATCTCCTCCATTCTACGTTGCCTAAATTTTCAACAAAATGAATCTTAAGAAATAAATTACTTCCTCCGATTCATATTAATTACAGGATCGTGGAAATAGACGTATCTAGACATATTTTTTTTGGTATCTATCTAGACATATTTTAGTCCTAGATACACCATTTTAGCGACAAATAATATGAATCAGACGAGTACAACAATTCTTCGATCCGTATTAATGGTCTCAACTTTATCTATGAAAACTACTATCTAATAATAAATATTTAGACTATATGCATCTGTATCCAGATAAAGTTGAGCTCATTAATATGTAATCCGGAGGGAGTATGTAGTTCAAACACTAAAAAACACTAAAATCTTTGCAGGTGACGAAACACTATGCGCTAGTATATCGTATTAACGCAAATAAAAGAGGCCACTGGATCTCTTGCGTCATCTCAATAGGAACTTCGATTTGGGGGCTACTCACGCTCGTCTTCCTTCTCTTTTCCCGACCCAACCCGTTTGCGTGTTGACCATCTCAGACCGGGCCGACCCAGACCTGTCTCCGGCGGCTTTGCCGTCCAGAGATGGCGAGGGGGAGGCGCCGGAGTAGTTAGTAGGTATAGGTTTAGAGTTCTCGGTTGTTTACCGGTTTTTGGAGTTCGCTGCCGGTTGTTCTTGACCAGATCCGGCGCGTCCTGTCGTGCCACTTGTTCCTCGTCGAGCTCTGGTGGTTGGAGGTAATGGGGGGGGGGGGGGGGGGCGAGGCTGGAGGGATCTCCGCAATAAAGGTCAGGTCCTCCCTCCCGATGATTTGGTAGGGGGATTTGCCGCTCATTCTTCTGCTGGCCGGCCGTGGTGGCGTGGGGGAGGAGGGGAGCAACAACATCTCGACTGCCTTCTCAGGGTGGAAGGGTCTTCTAGGTTGGCACTCCGGCACTGTGTTGCCTACATGGCTTCGAGGCGCTCTGTTGTGCTCCCATGGTGGGAACGGTTGGAGTCTGCTCTAAAGCCGAGGCCTAGATCCAGTTGGAATAATCGTTGTTGTTATCCCTCCTTCCTCATGTGATGCGGCGGTGGTCTCCCTCCTCTTGGCCGGCCGTGCCAACGAGGGAGAGGGTGGAGGCCCTTCAGATGCTTCTTGGGCGAGACAGGTTAAGGATGGGGTCGTTGACTTGTGATTCCCCATGAGTGTCACCTCGCCGGCAAGAGGGCCGGTGTTATCTGCTCTCCTGGGTGCAATGGCGAGCTCCGCCCCTGAAAGAATATTTCATGTTTTCCTATGTTTTGCGTGTTAGATAACAATACTATGGAGACTTTTCATGTGTACTAAGTGTGCAGGAAGTTTTGAGGGGGGCCGGATAATCCGCCCCTCCAAGGGCCGGATAATCCGGCCTACCTCATCTCTCAAGGAAGCCAAGGCGCGTCGCTCTGTGTCCAGTCGGATTTTCTCCCGGAAAATCCGAACTAGGGAGGTTTTTCCTCCCCAGGCCGGACAATCCGGGTTTCGCAAGGGCCGGATAATCCCGCCCCCAGTTTTCGAGCAAAATGAGCCAAGGCGCGTCGCTCGGTATCCGGTCGGATTTTCTACCGAAAAATCCGAACTGGGGCGGTTTTTCTTCCCCAGGTCGGATAATCCGGCCTTCGCATAGAGTCGGATAATCCGGCCCCCAGAAGTTGTTCAAGGGCAAGCTCGGCGCGACGCTCAAAGAGGGGGCGGATTTTCTGTCGGATATTCCGAGTCTGAGGCGGAGTTTCCCCAGACCGGATAATCCGTCCCTCACTTGGGCCGGATAATCTGGCCCCCAAAGTGTGCAACGGCTGATTTTTGGAAGGGGGTATAAGTACCCCTTCTTCCCCAACGTCTAGAACTCTTGATTCATTTGAATTCGACCAGACCCTGTGCAAGAGCTCTAAATCTCGATCTCCCACTTCAACCACCCTAAGGTCTTGATCTTTGGTGGAATTTAAGGAGGAGAAGTTCATCATCAACATCAAGAATCAAGCGCTTCAACTCCTCTCCATTCACTTGGAGAAATCCCTGATCTAGTATTCTCGTTAATACCTAGATCGTGTTATTGTATTTGACAACTTTGTTCTTGTGGCAGCTTGTTGTCATTTCGGGAGCCTCCAAGTTGTTGTGGAGTTGTTGCCCCGCTAGTTGTGTAAAGGCGTCGGTGCCCGCCTCGAAGGGTACCTATAGTGGAAAGGTGGATCAGGCCTGTTGTGGCGAGATCCATCGGAGAACAGGGTGAGGCCTTTTGTGGCGTGGTGGTCTTAGTACCGCTCACCCCTCCAACGCAAACGTACTTCCCTTAACAAGGAAGGAACTGCGGTCAAACAAATCCTGTGTCTCCGCGTGCTTCACTTCGGTTCACTCGTTCCTCTTCCACTCGCTCCTTACTCACTAGTACATAGGTTTGCATATAGGGAAATTCCACACATTAGTTTATCTAGAGAATTTACCTTTGTGCTAAGCCTAAAATTGAAAAAGAATTAAAAATTGGTGTAGCACCTATTCACCCCCCCCCCTCTAGGTGCCCATACGATCCATTTCAATTGGTATTAGAGCCCCGACTCTTAATTCGGGCTTAACCGCCTAAGAGTAGTATGGGTACCAGGGATGATGGAAATGAGGCTGTGGATAAGGTCACAATGGATGATCTCAAGTCGTTGGAAACAACCTTGTTGAAATCCTTTGAGGCCAAGATGGAGGAGATGAATCAAATGATTGCTCGCCTTACATCATCCATAGCCCCATCTCCATCCTCCTCTGAGGCTCCCTCACCATCATCTAAGGAAAAGGGTAACACCGGATCTAAGGATGATGATGTGGAAGGTGAAAAACTAAATGGTTCCACCAACAAAAAGGGAAGTGGCAAGGAGGAATATAGTGAGGTTCGCCACGTATATTCCCCCGACCCACCTATCCCTCATCCTCATATAAACAATAGGGGTGATCCACCCAAGCTCACTACATCTTCTTTTAACCAATGGCAATTTCTAATGAAATCTCATGTTTGCAGCTCCTCTATTGAATTGTGGAGGATCATTGAAGAAGGTCTTCATGTTGGAGATCAAACAAATCTAATAAGAAGGGAAGTTGGGGATAGCCAGTTGAATGCCACTGCTCTCCACATGATATAGCTGGGTGTGGGTCCCAAGGACATGCCACACATTGAACATCTCAACACGGCTAAAGAGGCGTGGGATGCTCTAACGGACCTTTTTGTTGGAAATGAAAGCATGAGAAGAAACCGGTATGATGCCCTTAGTAACGAAGCTGAGGGATTCTACATGTTGGATGGTGAAAACCATGAGGACATGTATAGAATACTCAAGGGCATCGCAACAACATTTCGGAAGCATGGGGCCACTCACATTGATGATGCATGGATAAAAAGAAAGTATGTGAGTGCCTTAATGCCTTTCGAACCGACGGATTTGAAGAGCTTGCAAGGTAGACACAACTATCATCAAATGACATCCAATGAAGTCATGCAAGAAATAGCGTCATTCAAAGTGGCGGCAAAGAATGCTGAAGATGCCCATGCTCAGGCCATTGGAATGCAAAAGGGTGTCAATGTGGCTCTCAAAGCCAATATTGCTGAAGAGGATGATGAAGGAGCATTTGAGAGGATATCCATGGACTGCCCCAATGAGGTCAAACGTGCTCATGGTGAGTACATGGCATTCTATGCAAGGAACTTTTGGAAGGACCCTGCCAAAGCCAAGTCTGAACTTGAGCGCAAGAACGGGTCAAATGGAAGAAGAGAAAGTGGCCCAAGATTGAGAACTTGCTTCAACTGTGGAGATAGACTGCACTTTGTAGCCGAGTGTCCTTATGAAAATAGAGAAGACAATGGTGGCAGGCTCATTCTCAAAGAGAAATCCAAAGTTCCTAAGAAGAAGGCATTTGCTAAGAAGAATGGTCCTTTCAAGAAGCAACCCAAGATGGTCCTTGTAGCTCAAGAGGAATACTCCTCTGCAAGTGAAGATGAAGAGGATGATGATAGTTCCCGCGAAGTGGCTGCTATAGCCAGCACATCGACTCCCTCCTCTCTCTTCGACTCGCTAAACGAGAACGCCATCAACAACAATGCCACTTGCCTAATGGCAAGAGGATCCGAGGTATCGACTTCTAACTCCTCATTTTCTAAGACTAACATAATTTTGGATATGGATGATCATGACAGTCTTGAAATGAAAGAAGAAGTTATTGCCTTGGATACTTTTTTCACTAACCTAAAAGGTGAGCACAAACTCCATTTTGATACTCTTATGAGTCAACTTGCTCGAGCCGAAGATCTCCTTGAAGAAAAGGGCAGAATTGAAAGAGAAGATGCTTTGGAGATAGCCTCTTTGAAGAATGCCTTGGAAGAGGAAGAGGAAACTCGAGTTTCTTTGGAAGAAAGACTCGAATCCCTAGAGGAGTCACAAGAAGAAGCTGTAGCTCAGCTCATTAAAGAACGTGACCATGCCCTTGCCAAGGTAAAGAAACTAAAGAAAGAAAAGATTGATTTTGGGGCTGTTCATGCTAGACTTTTGGAGAAGTTTCATGATCTTGAAAGTGCTCACAAGGCATTGAAGAGTGATCATTATACTCTAAATGAGTCTCATGACCAGCTCCAAACTCAATTGAAACGGTATAATGTACCAAGTACCTCATCTTCATCCTTTGGAAAAGAAGATCTTGCAAGGAGTTCTCAACACAAAGGTAAAGGGGTTATTGATGAGATACTGAGCAGGAAAAGGTCAAACAACAGTAAAGAAGGTCTTGGTTACATACCCAAGATAAAGAGCAAGAAAAACAAGAAGAACAAGAAGAACAAGACTGCTCAATCAAAGACTAGCAACATTACCAATGACAAGAGTAATTATGATGGTTTTGCAGGGATCAACAATCCTAACTTCGAACTATATTGTGATTCTTATGGTGATGTTTATGCTAGTTATGTAGGGCCTTATGATTGTTACATTCCTTGGTCTATTTGGGTTCCCAAGACCCTTGTTACTAACATGAGAGGACCCATTCAAAAATGGGTACCTAAAACCAAGAAGTAATTCTCTTGCAGGGCTATGCTTCTGGTGGTTCTAAATGGGTACTCGATAGCGGTTGTACGAGTCATATGACCGGAAGCAAGGAGATCATCACGGAGATGCGGCCGAACCTTGATCACATTACCGTCTCCTATGGTGACAAGTCAAAATCTGAGGTATTGGGTCTCGGCAAAGTTGTGGTGGCTCACGATATCTCTCTCGTGGACGTCATGCTTGTTGAGACCCTCGGGTATAACTTACTTTCAGTTCGTGCCCTTGGTAAGATGGGCTTTGCAGTTTACATTGATGCTGATTTGGTGGTACTCTTGTGGAGCAAGTCTCTAAAAGTCGCTTTCGTGGGATATGTCGAAAATGACCTGTACGTGGTAGACTTTTCGGGGAAAACCACTACAGGTCCGATGTGTCTTTTCGGAAAGGCTGACGCGGGTTGGCTATGGCATCGCCGACTAGCCCACGTCAATATGAGAACTTTGCAAAGTCCCCACAAGGGTGGCCACATTCTTGGACTAAAAGAAAATATCTCTTTTGCCAAAGATCATGTCTGCAGGGCGTGTGTTGAAGGGAAAATGCATGATTCTCCTCATCGAAGGAAAACTATTATCTCTTCAAAAAGGATCTTGGAGCTTCTTCATGTGGATCTTTTCGGACCTCCATCTCATGCAAGCCTCGGTGGAAAGAAGTATTATCTAGTGATTGTTGATGATTACTCAAGATACACGTGGGTTTATTTCTTCAAGTTGAAGAGTGAAACTCAACAAACTGTCATCGACTTCGCCAACGAGGTTCAACGTCAACACAACGTCCCCATTCTTGCTATAAGGAGTGATAACGGCTCGGAGTTCAAGAACTACACCTTAAATGAGTTCCTAAGTGAAGAGGGGATAAGACATCAATATTCCGCTGCGTACACCCCTCAACAAAATGGTGTAGCCGAGAGGAAGAATCAGACTCTAATGGACATGGCAAGATCAATGTTGGCCGAATTCAAATCTACATATAACTTCTGGGCTGAAGCAATCTCTACTGCTTGTCATTCATCCAACCGGTTATACCTCCGCAAGATTTTGGACAAGACTCCGTATGAAATACTTACCGGTAACAAGCCAAACATCTCATACTTTCGGGTATTCGGGTGTAAGTGTTTCTTTCTTATTAAAGGAGTTCGTTTATCTAAGTTTGAATCTAAGGCTCTAGAAGGTATTTTTGTTGGTTATGGTGCCGAATCCCACACTTATAGAGTCTACAATAAGCTCTCCGGAACTGTTGTAGAATCTTGTACTGTGGTGTTCGAGAAAAATGACGGTTCCCGTGCGGAGCAAGTTGGTGTTTGTGATGCAGATGTTGAAATACCCCAAGATGCCATAAGAAGAATGGGCGTGGGATTCTTTCGCCCCATTGAGGAACCCCTTGTGGCGGACCGGGAAGGACAATGCTTTACTCATATAGAGCCCTCATCTACACATACACAACATGCTCCAACCACGAGGGCAACTTTGACACCATCTCCATCAACTGCTAAAGGTCAAGATGCTCCAGAAAGCTCCAGGCCGGATTTTCCGGTGGATACCGGATTATCCGGCCACCCCGCTCCAGCTGTCCATGTAGCTCCTGGTGGTGAAGATATCAACACAAGCTCCAGGTCGGATTTTCCGGCTGACCCCGGATTATCCGGCTCCTCGCCAGTTCGAGCGAGTCCCAGGCTTCCTGATGATGCTGCTGCAAGTCCTCCCAGGCCGGATTATCCGGCCTCTTCATCGGCCGGATTATCCGGCCCTGACTCTCCAGTTCTGCAGCCTCCTGTTATGGCTACGGACTCACCTCAAGGGCATGCATCTCCACCACCTACTACTGATGTTCCAGCTACTGATCAAGGCGGAGAAAATGCCTCCAATGAAGACTCAAGTGATGAATCTCCTCCACCAAGAGACAACAAACTTATTGAACTTCGTCGCAAGGCTCGGGCTGATTGTAACCTTGAGTTGAGGGGTCACACTCTCGACAAGGTTGTTGGTGATCTTCGATGAAGGGTGTCTACTAGAAGAGAATTGGCCAGTTTTGGTGAGCATCAAGCTCATATCTCCATGGTGGAACCTAAGAAGGTCTTTGAAGCTCTTGAAGACCCAGACTGGGTTGTTGCTATGCATGAAGAATTGAACAATTTCGAGGGCAACAAAGTCTGGAAACTAGTGGAGAAATCCAAAGAGTGCCGCAATGTTATCGGCACCAAGTGGATTTTCAAGAACAACCAAGATGAGAATGGCATTGTTGTGAGGAACAAGGCAAGACTTGTGGCACAAGGTTACTCCCAAGTTGAGGGCATCGACTTCGGCGAGACCTATGCTCCCGTGGCTCGTCTTGAGTCCATCCGTATCCTACTTGCTTATGCTGCTCATAACAATTTTAAGTTGCAGCAAATGGACGTCAAGAGTGCCTTCCTTAACGGTCCTCTACATGAGTTGGTATACGTAAAGCAACCCCCGGGGTTTGAGGATTCTAACTTCCCGAACCATGTCTACAAACTCGATAAGGCACTCTATGGCCTTAAACAAGCCCCACGTGCGTGGTATGAGCACCTTAAAGAGCTTTTGTTAGATCGTGGCTTCGAAGTTGGGCACATCGACCCCACTCTTTTTACTAAGAAGGTTAAGGGGGAGCTCTTCGTATGCCAACTATATGTAGACGATATCATTTTTGGTTCTACTAACAAAGCTTTTAACGATGAATTTTCAAAGCTTATGACTGACAGGTTTGAGATGTCTATGATGGGGGAATTACGATTCTTTCTTGGATTCGAGATCAAGCAACTAAGAGAAGGAACCTTTATTAATCAAGCAAAGTACATCCAAGACATGCTCAAGAGATTCAAGATGACGGATCTAAATGGTGTCGCTACTTCGATGCAAACAAAGTGTCATCTCAAACTCAACCCTCATGGTAAAGATGTGGACCAAAAGGTATACCGGTCCATGATCGGCTCTCTTCTTTACCTCTGCGCATCTAGACCCGATATTGTGTTGAGTGTGGGAGGGTGTGCAAGGTATCAAGCAGCTCCTAAAGAAAGCCACTTAGTGGCGGTTAAGAGGATCTTTCGATATTTAGTTCATTCCCCCAACTTTGGTCTCTGGTATCCCAAGGGCTCCAATTTCTCTTTATGTGGTTATACTGACTCAGATTGGGCTGGTGATAAGGATGATCGGAAGTCCACTTCTGGAGCTTGTCAATTCTTGGGAAGATCTCTTGTATGTTGGTCCTCCAAAAAGCAGAATTGTATATCTCTCTCCACTGCCGAAGCTGAATATGTTGCTGCTGCCAACGCTTGTACTCAACTATTGTGGATGAGGCAAACTTTAAAGGAATACGGTGTCAGTTGTGACAAAGTGCCTCTTTTATGTGATAATGAAAGTGCTGTCAAAATTGCATATAATCCAGTTCAACACACAAGGACGAAGCATATTGAGATTCAGAATCATTTTATTCGTGACCATGTTGCTCGAGGTGATATTGATCTATCTTTTGTGAGCACGAAGAACCAACTGGCGGATATTTTTACAAAGCCACTTGATGAAGCAAGATTCTGCTATTTGAGGAATGAGCTAAATATCATTGATTCCGGGAGCTTGTCTTGATTACCCATGCACCCACTCATACATCTCAATCCTTGTTTGGTCTAGGTGTGGGCATGGATATAGGGGGAGTGTGGTCCTAACTTATTGGGTTAACCCTCCCCCCATAATGCTAATAGCAAGTATATCATTTCTCTTAATATCATGTTGTGATATGTGAGCTTATTGATGAGTATTGGTCGTGAATCCAAGATATATCTTCGCGGTGTCACACCATACACTCCAACAAGGTGGCTTTGGCCACCGCCCTCTCACTTGTGGAGAATTGGATCTTTTTGGAGGTTATTTGCTATCTCATGTTCTTATGGGAATCACACTCAATCTTGGATTTTATTTGATTTGGATTTTGCAATTTTGAGTGTCTATTACCATCTCAGTTTGGCATTCTCTTGAAGATAACGATGAGCATGAGGACGAGGACGAGGACGAGGACTATGATGAGTGATCCCATGGGGTGCTAGCATCGCTCTTCTCACTTTTTGGTGTCTCGATGCCAAAGGGGGAGAAGTAGTTCTATTAGGTTGTCCGTGGATTTGCATGGGTTGGGCATAAGCACTTGCACTTTTTATTCGTTATTTCTTGCTTATGCCCATTTAGCGTTGAACTTTTATATTCGTGGTTTGTGATTTGTGGTTGAGACTTTATGTGGTTGTCTGGATGATACCTATGGACTTCATATCATGGATTATGCTCATGGTTATATCTATTCATATCCTATTGCTGGTGGTTTATCATGGAAGGTGCGTGCTTATAATGGTTATCTAATAATAATTGTGATTTATGTCAAGGATGCCTATTCTCTACTTCGGTGGTATGTGTTTTTGCCCTTTTGTCTATGGAATAGATTCACCTATTTGTGTGCATTTGTATTCCAATGCAAAACTCTATTATGCACACATTGAGGGGGAGTCCCTTCCATAGTTATCTATGTTTGTCTTGTGTCTTTCTCCTGCAAATCCTGGTATTGTCATCTAACACCAAAAAGGGGGAGATTGAAAGAACATTTCATGTTTTCCTATATTTTGCGTGTTAGATAACAATACTATGGAGACTTTTCATGTGTGCTAAGTGTGCAGGAAATTTTGAGGGGGGCCGGATAATCCGCCCCTCTAAGGGCCGGATAATCCGGCCTACCTCATCTCTCAAGGAAGCCAAGGCGCGTCGCTCTGTGTCTAGTCGGATTTTCTCCTGGAAAATCCGAACTGGGGCGGTTTGTCCTCCCCAGGCCGGATAATCCGGGTTTCGCAAGGGCCGGATAATTCGGCCCCCAGTTTTCGAGCAAAAGGAGCCAAGGCGCGTCGCTCGGTATCCGGTCGGATTTTCTACCAGAAAATCCAAACTGGGGCGGTTTTTCTTCCCCAGGCCGGATTATCTAATCCGGCCTTCGCATAGAGCCGGATAATCCGGCCCCCAGAAGTTGTTCAAGGGCAAGCTCGGCGCGATGCTCAGAGAGGGGGCAGATTTTCTGCCGGATATTCCGAGTCTAGGGCGGAGTTTCCCTAGACCGGATAATCCGGCCCTCACTTGGGCCGGATAATCCGGCCCCCAAAGTGTGCAACGGCTGGTTTTTGGAAGGGGGTATAAGTACCCCTTCTTCCCCAACGTCTAGAACTCTTGATTCATTTGAATTCGACCAGACCCTATGCAAGAGCTCTAAATCTCGATCTCCCACTTCAACCACCCTAAGGTCTTGATCTTTGGTGGAATTGAAGGAGGAGAAGTTCATCATCAACATCAAGAATCAAGCGCTTCAACTCCTCTCCATTCACTTGGAGAAATCCCTGATCTAGTATTCTCGTTAATATCTAGATCGTGTTATTGTATTTGACAACTTTATTCTTGTGGCAGCTTGTTGTCATTTCGGGAGCCTCCAAGTTGTTGTGGAGTTGTTGCCCCGCTAGTTGTGTAAAGGCGTCGGTGCCCGCCTCGAAGGGTACCTATAGTGGAAGGTGGATCAGGCCTGTTGTGGCGAGATCCATCGGAGAACAGGGTGAGGCCTTTTGTGGCGTGGTGGTCTTAGTACCGCCCACCCTTCCAACGCAGACGTACTTCCCTTAACAAGGAAGGAACTGCGGTCAAAAAAATCCTGTGTCTCCGCGTGCTTCACTTCGGTTCACTCGTTCCTCTTCCACTCGCTCCTTACTCGCTAGTAGATAGGTTTGCATATAGGGAAATTCCACACATTAGTTTATCTAGAGAATTTACCTTTGTGCTAAGCCTAAAATTGAAAAAGAATTAAAAATTGGTGTAGCACCTATTCACCCCCCCCTCTAGGTGCCCATACGATCCATTTCAGCCCCGGAAGCTACAATTTCTGGAGTTTTCAGCGGCGACCGAAGGGTTTCGTCGCCGCTATTTATGGCGCAAGAAGCCGCTCTAGGCTCGGAAGCAATTGTAGCCCGACCTTCTTCCTCCAGTTTTAGAGGATCTTCTCCGACCTCGACACGGTATCAATGGCTGACGCCGCCCCAAGTGGCATGTTCCCCGGCGGCGACGTCGACCCCTGTGTTTGCTGGTCACTCCGCTGCGGTGAAGGAAACCATGGACTTGATTGCGTTTCAGATTTTTCTTCCGGGGTCTCCTCTGTAAAAGGGCTAGCCTTATCTCAGAATTTCCCTTTACTTAGGGGCCTGGCTCTAATTTTGTATCACCGCTTGGTTTAATGAAGCTTCCAGGGCCTTCGGGCCCATCCCATTCCAAAAAAAGGGGCCACTAGATTTGCACTTTTTTCCTGCAATACTCGACTTGCACTTGTAAAAATGGTTGGCAGTACGGGAAGAAACCCGCGGTGCTGGTACTGATAGCGGTATTTGTGTGTACAACACGCGTTTGTGAGCGCGGAGGCTCGAACGCGGGCGGGCTGGGTAGTATCACCACCACCTAGCCATCCAGGCATGCCTCGGTTCACAATACTTGACTTGCACTTGTTGTGTGCATGAAAAGAGTTCGGTTTGCTCTAAGGTACACCTGGGTGGCCTAACTTCTTTTTACGAATTGGACTCTCACGTTAAAAGAAACATAGAACAGTACAAAACAACTCATCAAAATCAAAAATTACATTGAAATCCTTAATAAGGCCTTCATTTTTAACCTCCTGACCATGTCGATGGCGTGTCACCGCTACTGCTCCTCCTCGAGCCAGTCTGACGTTGTTGGTTGCGGACAGAAAATCACCTAACGGATCAAAAATACCACACCCATGCCGGAGACGAAAAAGAAGGATGAACCGCCGCTGAGCCTCCTTGATGATCCGAAGATACCCACAACCAGAAGAACTCTTCGAGGACCACACCACTCCCACAAGCTCCTCCACGTCGTCCTTGAGATGGGGTTGAAGCCGAGGAGATCTTAATGGATGAAACACTACCGCTAGTACCTAAGCGCCATCCCACCAAACTTTAACCCTAAAAATAGAAAAACGAAGCCCTCCCGCCGGCAGGGGCCAAGATCCACCCCGCCTTGATGGCCCGAAGGCCACAAAAGCGAGGCTGATCAGTGGCGATGCCGACGGGAGGGGACGAAACCCCAGCTACCTTCGTAGGAAGGAGGAGAGGGAAGGGAACGTAAGCTGCCACCGATGTGTAGACTGTTCCACGAGATCGACTTCAAATCTTCATCCAGTTGTTCATACTACATGTTATTATGATTCTACCTAAGTTGATAGATCGAGCTATCTATGAACCATGTGTGCTTGTCTCGAACTAGGCAGCTTGAGAAGGCAATGAATTAGACAAATTATATAGTTATTCAAATATTTTAAACAAGTTTTCTACAGTTTTTTATCATGAGATTTAGACAAATTATAAATTTTCTCGGGAGAATTATGATAATGAGAAACACTAGATTAGAATGTCATGTAGTACGAATTGCACTAGAATTTGAAAAGATGAGAATTTCATGAAGAGACGTCTCAATAGATTTATAGGAAATGCGCACATAAATTTTGGAGAACAAATAGTACAACGAAAATTCATACATTTAACCATTAGTGGAAGACAATCCCCGCGACTTTCTTATAAGGTAAAAACCTCCAAAAAAAAAGCCCATGGCCACTCAACGACATGTGGGGAGCTAAGATATGTGGGCTTGCTAGGGGTATTTGTTTGTTATGGGAGTCCCAGGTCTTAATCTTGGTCGACCACCGCATTACCGGGTTACCATTGGGGTACTGGTAACGTGTTTGCAGTATAAGCAAACCAAAGAGATGCTGCATTGGATTTTATCTTGGAGAAAAATCTGACATCAGGGCATGTACGATGGTTGATAAGACAATCTTATATTACTAGATCATAATGGCGCGCGTTGCCGCATCCGTCTATTTATGCAATAGAATAACTGTAACATAACATGGCATTTGAATGTTAATTTACATATTGGTCAGTTCAAAGAGGTCTCAGTTATTGGCCAGTTGAAAGAGGACTTTATTATGTATGGAGCTAAGTAGTATACACCATGAAGGACATACCAAAAACAAATCATCATAGAATGTTTGAAGCACAAGCACCGATGCAAATGAGTGTCTACATCTAAATACATCAATATAAAGTGCAACACTTAGCCTACATATGTCCCGAGTCAAAAAGGTTTATCTAATGCCAAGTTGTGTGGTTGTATAGTAACATATTCAGAATCTGCATGGTGCAAAGAATCTTGTTGCAGTAATACACCAGATGAAAAATCAAGCAAGTGCAGTTTCTTATTTTTGTAACATATTCAGAATCTGCATGGTGCAAAGAATCTTGTTGCAGTGATACACCGGATGAAAAATCAAGCAAGTGCAGTTTGTTATTTTTGATTCTGCAATAGATGAAAGAAACACTCAATAATCGATATGTCAAATGGGGGCTCAGCTCTTAGAGAGGAAGAAAACATTGTAACGAGTCATATAGTTTGATGGGAAATAGACGATGTAATTTAGGAACTAACCTAGCCAGCAGCCATTGTTAATACCGAGTGTGAAAGCCAGCTGACAAAATTTGACCATTCACCGATATTTAACAGAAACAAAGGAGCTGAATCAGGATGAACACAACCTACGCACAAAGAATTTGATATCTAGTTTAGAAAGGGTCAAAATTGGTATGTAAATAAAATGGGATTTCACAGAACAAAGAATCTACCTGACAGAGCACCTTTGGACCTGAATTTTTTTATCGGATAGAAGTAGTATGGAGAAGAGCTGAGACAAAAGATTTTATAGGGCAGGCTAGTACTGTACAATCATCATTCGCCGTCAATTTATGCATGACGGCTGCCATTAGGGGATAGCAAGAACTAAAAATTGGGACGGTCTACAATCGGGGGCATGGACATAAATGACGGACAGACACAGGCTAACTGCCGAATTCGCATCGGAGACATGCGAAAATATGAATGGTCCAAAGTTCAGAAATCAATATGTTTATGGAATTTCTAAGAATTAGCAAAAAGAGCACTTAATCATAGGTAATTTAATTGGAAGAATATCCATTGACAATTACTTTTGCAAAAAGCATCAACTTCAATGCTACACGCGAGCACAATTTTTAGAAGAATTTCATGTTACTTCAGCAGTAATTTGACCAATTATGGTATTTCTGATATGCAAATTGTACATATGGGATTTCAAGTCTAATTCATTTGCTCCATCAAGTTAGTTTCTACAGTTCCAATACATGTTTTATGCAGGCTGAGAATTCAGGGAAAACACCACTAAAACCGATTTGGCCGAGTGCGGAATGAGATGGAGATCCAAACGGTAGAAAACATACCCAGAGCGCGATCCGGCAGCCAGAACATACATGTTGTGAGAGACCTCTTGTTTGCTCAGTTATAATTTGTCTAATACTGTATGAAATAATTATCAAGATCATATATCAGAGCAGGAAAATTCTCTAGCTTTGTAGAGAGGTTCTCAATATCAAATGTTCACTCATGTATATACATTTATCTATTGCAGATATAAGCATAAAAATCTTTCTAAAGCCGTATAACTGTCTTCAGTAGTGTAATGCCTGAACTTGAGTAAATAACATACCCATTCATGTAGCTAAAAAATGAATAAATACAAAAGGATAAGTTTGTCATATCATTAACCTGATAAGGTACTCCTTGAGTATGTTATAGTAATAAAATCATGTGCATTAATCTTTCTTTACATATGATAACGACAATCATCCTAGTAGAACTGGACAAAAAAATATATTAAGTGAACTATAAGAATCCTAATCATCTGCTGCCTCATCAGTACGGGTATGGCATTTTCTAGCATCAGCTGGTCATCCTCAGCATGACCCCCTCCCACTCCCGGGTGCGTGTACTCCTCCCTCGGCACCTGCTCTGAGCCTTTAGGTACCGGATTGGTTCCCGGTTGGTACCTTACAGGGAGGTGTTCAGGTACCCGCTGACTGCAGACCATCGAAACATGATTGAGGCAGGGCAATTGTTAGCGCGAGACAGAGATCTAGAAGACAATTATCAGGGAGGCGTGAACCCTGAAATAGGCGAACGCGGAGGTTGTCCTGGTTCTCCTCGAGTGGTACATCCTGATGCGATTGCGATTTTCTAGGCAGGCTGGTGTCGTTCTCGCGCCAATCACCACGTCCGCCTAACCAATATCAAATCAGATGTGACACCTTCACATAGCATCTAGCGGCGGCACACCTAGAGAGGTGGAAAGGTGCGTCATACCTGGCGCGCGAAGCAGGGGCTGGTCTTGCAGCGCTGAGGGAGAGGAAGCGAGTAGACCGGCATGGATGCGCCACATAAGGTTCACCCTGAGTCCCTGGAGGTATTCCATCGTGTATGGAATGTAAGCCCCTGCCCTCGAACAGCAGTGTGCCTATATACATCGCTGGTTCTGGTTGCGTCGCCTTAGTGGATCCACCGCTCGAGGTCTAGGTCTATGGAAGGGCGCGACTGCTCTAGATCAAGGTCTAGGTTGTGGAGTCACTGGTTGAAGTCCTGGTCGACGGCGGCGGTGCCGCTAGCGCAAGGGCGACGACACAATATTATTAGCAGAGGAAAGGTCGGAATGGGAGGAGGCGCCTCCTCCTATTTCATCGGCCAATGCTTTTTCTCTTATCAGCGGAGCAAACCGATTTTCAGGTGTCGTTCTTACGAACGTGGGCTTTAGTGGGAATTTTCTGGCCCAATTCATAACAGCAAGCTGATTTGACCACCAGAGGAGCATCTCCTAGGGATATTTGGCCCAGTGCGATCTACGGCGGAAAACGTACGTAGAGCGCGATCCAACGGCCAACAACACACAGGTCGTGAGATGCCTCCCTTTTGTCCCGGTTATAATATCCCTAATATATGACACGTAATCTTGATAGGATGACAAAACACTATATACAATAGGTTATTTTTTAGTCTTATCTTCAGTGATAGATATTCCTAAAAATGTGGTGAGAAATATTGTGCTAAGAGATCATCTCTTGCTTAGCTACGATAAGACAAAGGTCTTTTTTTTGGTTCCTCTCTCTTCCGACTCAGCAATCATTCTATGTGGCAGTGCTAAGATAAGACCAATGTACGTGCCGTCATAGCAACTTTTCATAGATTTGGCTCATCCATTAATTAAGAAGAATAGAAATGCCAGTTAATTGAGGAAAACCGGGCTAAAACAGTTTACAGCAAGATCATATGCTGAATAAAAAAAACTTGATGCCATGGCAAGATAGTTGTTTTGGTGTGCACATAGCAAAAACTGAAAGATGGCTTCTCTCACATTTTTTTTAATTCATCGATAGAAATATACTAGCACCAAGAAATAAAAAGTGAAAAAGGGAGAAAAAGTGGCAACAACGAGCACTAGCCTCCCTATCCTATAAAGCAGGAGGAGCGCACCACCCCGCCCAGTACAAGTCTACTCCACACAAACACCTTGACCCTTGCGCTCTCCCACCCCCCAAAAGGACCCTGCTTTCCTCCTCCGCGCCGCCGCCTCAATCCCCACAGCGCCACCATGAAGCGCATCTTCAGACGGCTCTCCCGCGTCGCAGCGGTCGACTCCTCCGCCACCGCCGCGTCTGCCTGCCGCCAGCTACGGACGCCGAAGCAGGCGCCTTCCTGCTCCGGCGGCGGCGGCGGCGCGCGGGTGCCGCAGGGGCACGTGCCGGTGTGCGTTGGCGAGGAGGGTGGTCCCGTGGAGCGGTTCGCCGTGCGCGCGGACCTTCTGGGCCGGCCGGCCTTCGCGGCGCTGCTCATGCGCGCCGCCCAGGAGTACGGGTACGGCCACCCCGGCGCGCTCCGCATCCCCTGCCCCGTCGCCGACTTCCGCCGCCTCCTCGTCCGCCTCTCCTCCGACCCAACCGCCGCCGCCGATTGCTAGGCGCGCGCCTCTGCTCCGCCCTTCTTGGCCTGCCGCTGTAGAATCTGCCCTTCACCCCCCTTCTGGAAGATTTACCCCTGGGCACTGGGCAGAATTGCAATGTACATACGGAGGCAAGGCCGGAGAAGAGGCGCTGGAGCGAGGACAGGATTTGGGGATGGATTTAGGCATTTTCCTCCCGCAGCTTCGTAGTAACTTTTTTCTTACTGCAAGCAGCTTGAGCTGAGTGGAAGAACTAATAGGTGTTCCTTTTTCACCCCTTCTAGTTCTAGGAATTGAGCGTGTGCGTCTGTGTGTGTTGTGGTAGAGATTTTGAGGTGCTCTTCAGTGTTAACCATATACTACTTCTAGATGTGATCCTGAGGCTGGTTTGAGGTTAGCAGTAACTTTTAGTAGTACTGCATTTTCATGAATTTCGGCTATGGTCCGATCCAGATCCATTTGAAACGCAGGAATTTATGTTATCAAGTAGCAGTACGGAAGATTGTTCAAAACCGATTGCCTATTTTTCGCTTCTGAAACTTCATCTTCTGCTTTCTTTTACTGCATTGCATTTTGGGAGGGCACGAGTTAACGCTGTGTGCAAGCCTAGCTTGTGGTGGCAAGGGATGCTATGCTGGTGGTCCGGGCAAAGATAGCAAGGATACTGATTAAAGCAGAATCTACCAACGAGATAAAGTGCTACCCTATAAATGCACTTATTTTCAAGATCAAGACAAGACAAGCAGTACATTTAGACCTTTGTACAGCTGGTCTGGTGTAAGAGTAACAATATCTTCAGCCAGACAAGGAAAAATCAGGAAAAGTGCAGCCTGAATCTGAATTGCTCTATCCATTTGCCTCACTGGAAAACTGAAGGAAGAGTAACAATATCTTCAGCAATACACTGGGTCTGTCATATTCCCTTTTATAACGAAACTGATCGTCAACTGGGTTTGTCTTATATCCCTGTCTAACGAACTCGATTGTCAGGTTTCAAGTGGATTAACATCTTGGCGCGTCAGGGATGTAGTATGTGTACGACAGGGCCAGATTAAGAAGGAAGCATCCTGCAGTCCTGCTTGTCTTGATCGTAAGGCTGTCATGAGAAGGACGGTTTGGTTTGGCACAAGCTGAAAGTAGAGGGAGATGAGATTGCCAGGATTTGGGTGCTTCTGTTCTCATTTTCGTCATGGTCCGAAACATCGGTGTCCGTATCGCTGCCTGAAAGTGAAAGAATCGAAGACCAAACTTCTCGCTGCCTGAAAGTGAAAGAATCTAAGACCAAACTTCAGAAAGTCTTGGTTATAGTTTTCTCATGTGATGTTGTTGTTTACAGAGCCAAGGAAATAGCGTTCCAAATTTCAGTACGCAGAGCCAAGGAAATAGTTCACCAGATCGTCGACCTTAGAGCATCTCCACCAGCGCCCACCAAAGGATGTTTGGCAAGCGCGCCGACAGTTGGTTTGGGGGGCGCCGCCCAAACTACCAGCAGTTTGGGGAGGTCATCCCACACCGGCACCCCCAACAATCGTCCCCCAAACGGTCAAAACGCCACTCAACATAGAAATCATAGTTCGCACGGCCACTCGCCGGACAAGTTCATAGTTCACGGCCCAAACGCCAAAAGTCCAGCGGCGGAGTACAAACCAAGCAATCAAACGGTGTCGACGTCGTCCTACGTCGTCGCCGGAGTTGGTTGCGCGGACAATGGAGGAGCAAGAGCCGGCCCGGCTGGTGCACAGGTCGGCCATGACGATGCAGCCGTTGCCATCCTGGCCAGGATGCGCGTGGATGTGTCGGCGGTCCGGATCCTCGCCTGCTCAGCCATTTGGTTATTCATGGCATTCGAATTCGAGGTACATTCTCCTCCAATATGTCACGCCGGTCTGGTTGACGCCGCTGATAGGATCAAGGCTCACGGCCTTCCAAGCGTCGGCCAAACATTGGTCATCCGCCATCTTCCACTAGATCCCCTTGCCGCCGTCGCGCCTCTTCTTCTTCGGCTTACTCTTGGCATCAAGCTCAACCAATTATTCCCCATCCACCTCACCCTCCCCTTCTTCATCCTCGTACTCATCTTCGTCACCATTCTCGGCCCTGGGGTAGTAGCCGCCTTCGCCACGGATTAGGGCATTCATGGCTCTTGCGGCTTGGCTCTCGTCCATTTCGTCGACCACTTCGCGGGCAGTCGAACAGATTACAGCCGGACTAGGAGGTCACTCCGCCGGCCATGTCGAAAACGACAGCGCCCCCTATGCATGGCCGACAAACCATCGTGGGCGGCATGGTTGAGGTCTATGTGGGTGCGGGCGGCGTCGTCGCCGACGATGGGCCAGAAAAGTCCTGAGTCGTCGTCCGGGTGGACGAGCTCATTCTTGCCAATCTCGGGAGAAGAAAATCGAGATCGAGAACGCGACGGCAGCCCAAGGCTACCGCTGTACTTGAAGAAGCCCAACGACGATGGCGAGGTACTATGGCGGCCGTTGTTGCTCCCCTGCATACCAGCGGCTTAGCTTTGGATGTACGCCGTCACCAACTCCGCCTGCACCACCGCCTTCTTCCTTTCCAGTGTGTGGCCGCGACGTCCATTGCGGTCGGCGGTGACTACCGCCCTCGAATCCAAGATCTTCTGCCACTCCGCCTTCGGCATGCCATCCGGCTTCTTGGCGAGGCGCTTCTTGCGTTTCTTCTGGAGCTGTGGCATCGCGCTGGCGATGAGCGAGACTTGCGGGCGGCGGAGGCGATGACGATTGGAGGCCGAAATAGGCGGGAAGAAGAAGCGGCTGCATGGGAGCAGGAGGGGGAAATAGCAAGAGGTGGGAAAATGGAATTGGGATGTAGTGGACGGCTTGTGTGACTGTCAAGAGGGTCCAGCGCTGGCTTTGCAACAGCAGCCCCAGCCCACGGCAGCACCAGCCCATCCTCTAATTGCCGGGTTGCAAGGGGATGCAAGACAGATTAAAGGACGGTCCAATCTACCTGCACTAGTTGGAGGCCTCCGGTGCAAGCCGTTTTTTAGTCTCCACCATCAACTCGATAGGGGGCAGGTTTGGAGGCGCCGGTCGAGGTGCTCATAGCCGCCGGTCCTTCTCAGAACCATGGTATTGTGTCCAAATTTCAGTACGCAGGTTCACTGAAGCTTCAGACGGATTGCAACGCCACCGAAATGAAACATGGGAGTAGAAAACCCATGAATGAAACATGGGAATAGAAAACCCGTTGCTACAGAAAATGTGGACTAACTAACCATGAATTATACTAGGAGCAAACAAGCAGCCCCATGTGCAGAGACAATGACCGACCGCCACCGGTACAGTTGAGAGCAAACTGCTGCGCAACAGCACCTTAGTTCACACTGAAGATTCAGCAGCGCCCCACTCCCATCCTAGTATCCTAACTGCACTTTAACCAGCCCACTACTAACCTTGGATTATTATTGTATGTCATCACGCATGACTTGGTCGTCGTAATGATTGTGGCAGAACCGGTCTCAAACCGTGGCTGAATCTAGAAGTCCCCTGAATCTCCTGCCTAAAATAGCTAAGCATCCCATACAGAACATAAAATACGTACACATATTTTCAGGTTTGGACAAGACAGTTGTGGAAAACATACACACATATAATCAATGTGCTGCTCGTACAATACTAGTACTATCTAACAGTGCAAGGACACAAACAACTCGTAGTAGTATCTTTTAATTCAAGTTGGCAATGTGGGAGGAGAAAATGTCAGCAGCCTCACATGGGCCATGGCGATCACCAGGTTTGCAGCTTGCAGCTATGAACGCATGCACGCAGCTGCCGGCGGGAAATGGAAAAGGTTACTTAGTACTTGAATTTGTGCATGGGAAGAGAGTTACTGCCACTACTACCAGCAGCTTTTCTCCCTGCGTGAATCAGATCATGTGTAGCGCAGCGGCCGAATTGAAGAGGGCACGCCGATGCAGTCAAACTGCCAAAGGCAGGCAGACCACAACGTGATGATGCTCTCGGCCGGGCTGCCGCTTCTGCCTCACGTGTTTGTCATTTCCGATGGACGGTATCGAGCAGCGCAACACATGGCGTGGTGGATCCGTGGACGCAACCTGCGGAGGACACGTTGGGAGGTACAGTACCTGACAATGATCTCCCGTCTCATTGTGTGGCGAGGCAGCCGCGTGGCCTGACGTAGCACGTGTTCGGCTACCCATAGTGTGGGAGTATCGTGACAAGTACTCCCTCCGGAAACATTTTAGAATAAATGTATAAGACGTTTTTCAGTATGTCGGTTTACTTCGAACCTCGATAAACCTATCTTTTCAGTATATAGTTCATTTGGAATCTATATGAACTTATATACTCCTTCGATTTACAAAACTAAAACGTGTTATATTTTTGAAACGAGAGAGTATTATACAATCTAATATCTTCATTTTAACCTATAAATGTTTTAATTTGTGAAATGAGTGTATCTAGATCCCTTTAGTGTGTAGGTTCACTCCAAATCTACATAAACCTACACACTAGAGGTCTAAATACATTCTTTCACGAAACTAAAACATCTTATATTTCATGTTTGAGCTACACACTAAAAGGGCTCTTAAATTAATTCATGGATTAGAGTTTGAGCTACGTTTTTATTTCTTGGTTTTACTATCAATACATACCACTCTCCTTCTCTCAAAATAGACGTCTCAAATTTATCTAAATTAGTGAGACCAAGGGATGGCGTGGTCATACAAAGGACCCACAGAAAAAGTGACCCCATACCTTCTCTCTCCCCGTACCCCCATGCCGCCTCCCTGCGCGAGGTGACCGGGCGGCCCTGCCTCCCTTCCTTCGAGAGAGCTACACCCTCCCGTCCTCTTACTCTCCTGTCATCGCCGGTGGCGCCGCCGGGGGTTACCCGTGTGGGGCCATGGCAAAGTCGGCGGTGGCCGGGCTCTCCAGTTCCCATCGCAGGAGGCATGACGTGCAGGGTCGACGTCCTGGCGGCAGTGCGGCTAGGTCTGTGGTAGCTCTAGCGATGCGCTGGGTGGCAAAGGTGGCGCAGACGTAGGTCTCAACTGTGGGAAGGTGGAATGGCCGGCTGCAGGGCCATCCCAGCCCTGATCTGGGCCCTTTTTGGCCCCATCTAGTTCTGGGAGGGCTAGGCCTCGGCTTAGTTGTACTGTCTCCAATGGATAGAGGAGCAACTTGTGTTGGGGTGGTGGCGACGGCTACATGCCTATTGTAGCATGGTGACGGGAGCTTTGCGAGCCTAATTTGGACCTGGTCGGGCCTGAATTGCGTCTGATGCCACGTCCAATCGATTACCGACATTGGCAGTGGAAGTTGTTCCCTCATGTATGGTTGTTGTACTACTGCTTCATGTTCCCGATTGCTTCCTCTCGGTCCTTCCAGTCTCGCGATGTTGGAACGGTGATGATGACGTTGATGATTGCAAGATCGTGGTGGTGCGTGTTGGTGGGCGGCATGTAGGTGGAGCGCGATGGATCATTCAGGGTCATGGTTTTTTGGGGGTCGGTAGAAATCCCTATTGGCTTAGCCGACACCGACGCGGTGACGCCCGCGGTCACCGCTATTCCTTTCTAAAGGTTGTCGGGTGTACCCCTTGTTAGACATATATTTTTAATAGGTGTTAAGTATATATAGAACTATGGTGTAGTACATCAATTCCTATATGTGTCCTGTATTGCCACGCTAGTCGCTAGGGGCTCTTCCTGGCCTATATTAACACGTAGCCCGTACCGGACGAGGGTACGGTTCCACCCACGAAAACTAACATAGTATCAGAGCAAACTTTTCCATGACCTAGCTGCCACAACACGCCACCACCGCTTCCCAATGCCGCCGCCGGCCACCACCATCTGCTGACGCCGCCGCCCACGACCACAACCAAAAACAAAAACCCTAGACACCTACGACTGCCACTGCCGCCGCTTTTTCTAGACACAACCGCCTCTACGACCCCTACGACACCTACAACTGTTGCCGCCGCTTTTTCTAGCCATCGCCGTCGCCTCTATGACCCCTACAGAACCCTTCAAGATCACTGCAGCCACCGCTTCCTCATGCCGCCACTGCCGCTCCAACAAACCAAGATCGCGACGAGTTCCTCTTCGTCAACTGCTACCCTAGCCGCTGCCCTCGGTACGCCGCCGGCGCAACATCTTACGTGGTCCAACTTCCTTCTATGGAAGGCCCTCGTGTATCCCGCCTTCCATAGAACTGATGTGATGGGCCTGCTCGACAACAACCACAAGGCGCCGCCCAAGACCATGGAGTCCGAGGACAAAGAAGGGAAGAAGATACTGATGCTGAGCCCCACCTATGCTGCATGATGGCACGTGATCAGTAGGTTCTTCGGTTCCTGCTGAACTCGTTGTCACCAGACATCCTCTCTCAGGTTCTCGGTATGAACTCCACTAACGATGCCTAGGCGAGCATCAACTCCATGTTTGCCTCCGAGTCGAGATCTAAGGTACAACACCTTAGGGGCCAACTCCACGATACCAAGAAACTTACCATGTCTGTAGATGCCTACTTCACCAATATGAAGGCCTTCGCCTCGGAGCTAGCGGCCCTCGCCAAACCCATTGAATATGATGAGAACGCAGCTACATCCTGAGCAGCCTCAACAAGAACCACTACAACTCGCTCATCACCTCCATCAACGGCAACCCAGGAACCTCCCTCGACGATCTGTACGATCAGATGTACGCCTAGGACATGCGCAATGGCGTGGAGGAGCCATCCAACTCCTTATCTTCTTCGGCCAACCTCGCCAAGCGCGACAGTCACCACCACGGCTTCACCCTTCCCTCGCGAGCACGCTCTCCTCCACGTGGCCAGTTGCCTCCACGTGGTGGTGGTGGTGGCTACCGCGACTACCACGAATGCCGCGATGATGACCGCGACAACTAGCACCGTGATCATCATGATGAACGACATGATGACAGGTGGCATGATGACCGTTGTGATGGAGGTGACCGTTGCCACCGGGATGGTGGTGGCCGCTGCCCCGACCGTACTCCTACACCATACGTCAACACCGACTGCCAGATATGCAAGATCCATGGCCACCCTGTGAGTGATTGCTGGTGGCGTTACTCCGATGACAAGAAGGATGATGGTGATCATGGTGAAAAAGGTGTCCACATTGCTGCTTCATATGGCGTCGACACCAACTGGTAACGGGTGCCACTAACCACGTCACCAGTAACTGAACAAGCTCTCTACACATGACAAGTACACCGGGAATGATCATGTCCGCACTACCGAGGGCACATGTATGAACATTAGTCATATTGATCATTCAATATTGCATATCTCTCATTGTTCCTTTGATATTGAAAATATCCTGCATGTTCCTAGTGCATCTAAAAATCTACTATTTGTTCATCAATTTACAGTTGATAATCCTGTTTTTATTGAATTTCATCCTTTCTTCTTTCTAATTAAGGACTTAAAGACCCGAATAATCCTATTTAGAGGCCCCTGCTATGGTGATCTCTATCCCTTAGTGCCCATGTTTTATGAGACTGCCAAACATGCCTTCATCACAATAAAGCCTTCATCTTCTACATGGCATCGCTGTTTAGGCCATCCATATTACACTACAGATAGTACTTCCTATATTTGTGACTCTTGTCAATTAGCTAAGAGCCATCAGTTGCTATACCCTGTATCCACCAGTGTCTCTACTGCTTCTTTGGAGCAAGTTTTCTCTGATATATGGGGTCCTGCTCCTTTATCTGTTGACAAACATGCATAATATGTAATCTTTATTGATGATTTTAGCAAGTTCACATGGATCTATTTGCTTAAAAAATATTTTGATGTTTATCAAGCCTTTCTTAATTATCATCAGTATGTTGAATGCAAGTTTGATAGGAAAATGTTACTATGTAAACTGATTGGGGGGGTATGAAAAGCTTAATAATTTCTTTCAAAAAGTTGGCATCACACATCATGTCTCATGTCCTCATGCTTATCAACAAAAGGGGTCAGCTGAAAGAAAACATTGTCATATAGTTGAAGTTGGTCTTGCATTACTTTCCAATGCTTTTATGCCCCTCAAATTGTGGGATGGAGCTTTTCTTACATCAACCTTTCTCATAAATTTTCTTCCTAGCAAGCTCCTTGATTTTTCCACCCCTACAGAACGTCTCCTTAATGTCACACCAAATTATTATGCTCTTAGAACATTTGGTTGTGCTTGTTGGCCAAATCTTCGTCCCTATAATAAAAGAAAACTTGCCTTTCGCTCTACATGATGTGTTTTTTTGGATATAGTCCTCTCCATAAGGGTGTTAAATGTCTCGATGTTTCTACATGACATATTTATATATCTCGTGATGTTGTGTTTGACGAGAATGTCTTTTCTTTTGCATCTTTTCATCCTAATGCTGATGCCCTTCTTAAACAACAGATTCTACTCCTTCCATCAGATAATTCTCATGAGGGTGCACATATTATTGATGATCATATGCCTACTGTTGTTCCTGTTACTGATGTGTTTCAAGTTGCAACAGCTGTAGAAGAAAATTTGGTTCAAAATTATGCAGAAAACAAGTCTCAATCGCATGCTGAAAATCCACCAGAAGATGACGAAACAATCGCTGAAAACGAGGTAGAACATTACCCTAACGCGTTAGGCTCAGATCCCGAGGAGGATCCCGACAGCGCCTCCGACATCGCTCCTGGATCACCATGTGCCGCCCCCGGCTTGGCGCCCGTGTGTCCGCACGCGCTCCCGTGTTGCCTGCCCCCACACGGGCCCTGCCGGTCTCCCCGATTCCCGACCCGGCCACCCCATCGTCACCACGTGTCGCCACGCCACCGGCGCACACACCGGCTGTGTCCCCTGCATCGTCTGCCGCACAGGATTCCTCTAGCGGATCCTCTATGGCTAGCGCTGGTGGAGCTGATTCTGGTGCCACGACCGATGATGATGCCGATGCTCCTTCTTCGCCTCCTTCCTCTCCCCTGGTGTTCGCACCAGGCTTCAGAAAGGTATACGACACCCCAAAAAATACACTGATGGTACAGTTCGCTATGGTATGTTCTCTTCTACAGGAGAACCAAACAAACTCGCTGAGGCTCTTAGTGGTCCCTTTTGGCATTTAAGCAATGGAGGAGGAGTACAAGGATCTGCTTGAGAATGAGACTTGGCATCTTGTTCCTCCGAGTAATTGATTACAAATGGGTATACCGTATAAAGAGGAAAGCAGATGGCTCTATTGATAGGTATAAAGCAAAGTTGGTTGCAAAGGGGTTCAAACAAAGGTATGAAATTGATTATGAAGATACTTCCAGTCGTGTGGTGAAAATTGCCACCATTAGAGCTGTTTTGGCTCTATCTTTCTCTCGAGGATGGAGTCTCTGGTAGATAGATGTTAAGAACTTTTTTCTCCATGGTGTTCTAAAAGAGGAAGTTTATATAAAACAACCACCAGGTTTTGAGGATCCCCACTTTCCGCGCTATATTTGCAGACTTGACAAAGCTCTTTATGGATTAAAATAGGCTCCACGTGCATGGTATTCCAGGTTGAGTTCCAAGTTGTGTGATCTTGGGTTCTCACCATCTAAGGGTGATACTTCATTGTTTCTTTTTGACAAATCATGCATCACTATGTTTGTTCTGATTTATGTTGATGCCATCATAGTTACAATCTCCTCTGATCATGCTATTTCTGCCCTCCTTCAAGATCTCAATAAGAATTTTGCAATCAAAGATCTAGGTGACCTTCACTATTTTCTTGGCATGGAAGTAAAAAGGGTACACAATGGCTTACTCTTGACTCAGGAAAAATATGCTACAGATATACTTGACAGAGTTGGTATGCGCAACTGTAAGTCTGCAACCACACCTCTATCATCTACAGAGCAGTTATCTCTCACAGATGGTACTCCTCTTGGCCATGATGATATCACTCAGTATAGGAGCATTTTTGGAGCGTTACAGTACTTGACTCTCACACGTCCAGACTTGGCATTCTCTGTAAACAAGGTTTGTCAGTATCTTCATGCTCCCACTAGTGAACATTGGATAGTTGCAAAACGTATTCTTAGATATATGAAGGATACACTAAAATTTGGCATCACATTCATCAAATCTTCATCCACTTTTCTAAGTGCCTTGTCAGATGCAGATTCGATAGGATCTCTTGATGATAGGCGTTCCACAAGCGGTTTTGTTGTCTTTGTTGGACCGGATCTGGTCTCTTGGAGTACCAGAAAACAGCCTACAGTGTCTCGGTCCAGTACTGAGGCTGAATATAAGGCATTAGCTAATGTAACGACTGAGCTTATATGGGTTGAAGCTCTTGTCTTAGAACTCAGAGTAAAATTGAAGGAAAAACCAAGTCTCTGGTGTGACAATTTAGGTGCTACCTATTTGTCAGTAAATCCTGTGTTTCATGAGCTCGTACCAAACATATTGAGGTAGATTTTTCATTTTGTTAAAGAACGAGTTGCCAGTAATAATTTAGCCATACGTTTTGTTTCAAACAAAGATCAAGTTGCAGATAGATTCACCAAAGCCTTACCTGTCAAGATGCTGGATGCCACTACTAGGAAACAACTTATCTTTGGCGCATGGAAATGCATCTTCTGTGGCGCATATCCTAGTAGCCATTGTTACCTCGCCAATGATAACTGCTTCCTGTGGCGCATATGGATATGCGCCAGACTTCTGTGGCGCATTTCCTTGTATGCGCCACAGGAATATGTTCAGTGGCGCATTCCTTCATATGCGCCACAGAAAGCATATGCGCCACCGACTATATTTATATATGCGCCATTGACTATATAACACGTATTTAAAGTAAAATATGTTCCTGGTATATAATTAGGTATTTGTACAGGATTTATAAAGTATTTATCCAGATGAGTATAAATACTACATTACACAAGTAGTAGATGTATGAAAACTGACATATATATAATACAAACACTTAGAGCCCGATCGAGATACATATAGTGTCAAGTGCCGAATTTTTACACAAGTGTCGAATACAAAGTTCATATCATCTCACATTGAAAATATAAAGTGGTCACCGCCGCCTACACTAGGATCAAATAGAATATGGATGTGATGATGGTGAGCAAGAGCATGAGCCCGACCAATATCTTCATCCGGTTCTTCTTCCAAAGGTGGTTCCTCCACTTGGCTACCGCCTCCTCTCTAGTCGCGTATCCTTTGTAGATGTTGCCGCTGAACTTGTTCACTTATTTGTGACAATCCTCCCACTCCTCGTAGACTTCTAGAACCCTACCCATGTACACCACATACCACCTCGTCGCCATCTCTATAGACGACAAGGAATATTAGTAAAAATACAAAAAAAGAATTAATAAAGGGTTCACATCCATATATATATATATATATGTTCACAAAAAATAAAACAAAGGATCCATAAAACTAAAAGCATCTCGCGATCATCATAGAAGTAATAAGTTCAACGACAACACGACCACAAGATAGTTTAAGTCTAACAACAACGACCACAAGATAGTAAAGTTTATGACACACACACTACAACAGGCGTCCATCGAGAATATACACACAGTGGATCATGCTAGAGGCACACATCGATCATGAAGACTTCTTCTTCTCGCTCGGCTTCGGGAACGGTAGATAACCCTGTTTTGTCATTGACGTCCTTGTGTCACCCTGCTTACGGAGGCGTTCTTTGATCTCCCTCTAACTCAACCCTCTAGTTTGTTGTAGGTCCCCCCTTGTGTTGACATATTCAATGATGATTTGTGACAACTTCTGCTAAATGTGATGGAAGTCTTCTCTAAGATCATCATTGTCGCTTCGCGCCAAAGTTTCGACCTATCCTCGGAGACTAGATGGCAGCTAGGTTCTGGCACTCCCGAACATAGCCTTTAAGGTGATGGAGGACGTAGAAGGCCTCCTTGGCACCACCAGTAGCCGGCTGCTTGACGTAGGGGAACTCGAGTGCGTGCTTGAACACGTGTTTTCCATGCTTGATACATTCCCCCTTATCTATGAAGGTGCATCTCTTCTTGGCGTAGCCCTCGAGAGCCTCATTGAGAACACCCCTTATTCTGGTGTAGTATTTCTTCTTCGTCAAACTCCCCGAGTCGAAATACGTGGCTAGCGAATACCTCGGGGCAAGGACGATGAGTGTGCGGTATTTGTCTCTGCGCAACACAATTGGAACAGAATGTTGGAAAAAGAGCAAAGGAAGAAATCTGTAAGTAATGCATAAGTTACGGCGGCGATGAGCGAGTGTGTACTTACTCGGGAAAGAAAGGCAAAAGAAGTGTGTCCTTCCTCTTGTTGTCCACAATGAACTTCTCGAGGTACGCCGTCGCCTTGGTCCGTGTCTCTGATTCTTTGACCAACTGGCTGTCCCGCATGTAGTAGGGATCCACTATCGTGATTTCTGGGGTACTCTCTCTCTCTCTCTCTTGATCTTGATCGCTAGATTGAGCGCGTATAGGCGGACCAAGTTATAGTCCAGCCGTTTCGTGAGAAACAGCTTGAATATGTCCTTGTACGCTATGAAGAATATATCTGCCGGGGGGTCATCGACGAAGCCCACGTCCAATGGCACCTTGGCCGTGAAAACCGGGTAATTTGGATCTTTGTCTTTAAGAAGGATGCCCTCTAGTATCTTGACACCCTTGTGCAAAGTTAACATGGGTCCAACCATGATGTGGAGCATATCTGGAGTCAATATCGGATCACCATCTACATGCACTCGGGGCAAGCCATATTGTGTGGATGGTACGACGACGGCATCCTAAGCCCGGATCCTCTTCGAAAGAGGCTGGCTCACACCCTTCTTCTTCTTATTATTATTATTATTATTATTATTATTATTATTATTACCTCTCCTCCTGTGCTTCTTTTTCACAACATTGTCCTCCACTGCCATCTGCTCATCGGCCGCCTTTCGAAGTGTGTTGGGGCTGAAAACCAATCCCGATTTCTCCTATGGTGGATCGGCAGCCGGAGGCGTCTCTTGAGATAAACCATGGAAGACCAGGCGCTGCGTGCACGTATTGGGCCGACCAGCTTGATGGTCGCGAGCTGTGAAGGGTTCTTCATCCACAGAAGGCATATACAATCCTTTGTCGGCGCCGGTGTTGATGAAGTCGTCGATGTTGACCAATTCATCAACATCATCATGGGTGCCATCATGTGGTGGTGGTAGCGGGAGCGACGGCGGTTGTGTCACAACGTCTTTGCCATGGGGCGGTACACACGCTGCCAAGAGTTGCTGGTGACGACTGGTGGTGGCGACTGCTGGCTTCCGAGGTGGTGGCCGGGCGATCGATTGAGAGGTGTGATACATTGCAAATGTATCTATAATTTTTGATGCTCCATGCTTGGTTTTATCTACTTTCTTGTGTTTTGTCCACACTTTGGAGTACTTTTCATATGATTTCTTGGACTAACCTATTAACAAGAGCCAAAGTGTCAGCTGCCTGTTTTCTGCTGTTTTTGGTTCCAGGAAAGTCAAAAAATGAATATTCTCGGAATTGGACGGGACAAAAGCCAAAGTGCTTATTTTTCCAGAAGACTCCAGGAGCCAGAATACGAGACGGAGGAGAGCCAGGGGCTTGCCATACCACCCCTAGGCGCGGGCTGGGCCTGGCCGCGCCAGGGCATGGTGTGGTGGCCCCAGGCACCCCCTCGGTCTCCCTCTTCGCCTATAAGAAGCCTTCTGACCTAAAAACTTCGTGGGGTTCGACGTTTTTCTAGAAGGAGTTCCGCTCCGCCGCCACCACCAGATTCCACGAAACAACACCAGAAACTCCGTTCTGGCACCCTGCCGGGACGGGGAATTGAAGGAGATCATCGCCATCATCATCACCATCGCTTCTCCATCGACCATCCATGTTTCCCCCATCTATGAGTGAGTAATCCCCCGCTGTAGGCTATGGGGATGGTAGGGATTGGATGAGATCGTTCATGTAATGGCATCAGATTGTTAGGGCATGGTGCCTAGTATCTTTTATTAGTGCTTGATGACTTTGTTGCGACTTGTTGTGCTTAATGCTTGTCACTAGGGCCCGAGTGCCATGATTTCAGATCTGAACGTATTATTGATTCATTATGATAGTATTGTTCTTGGTCTTATCTACAAGTTGTATACACACGTCGTTGTCCGGAACCTATGGCCACGAAGTGACAGAAATCGGGATAACCGGAAGGGAAAGGCTTGGATGTGAGGATCACATGTGTTCACGGAGTGTTAATGCTTTGCTCCGGTGTTCTATTAAAAGGATCACCTTAATTCCTAGTAGTTCCCTTGAGGCCTCGCTGCAAACGGGCTGGCAGGACAAAAGATGTTGTGCAAGTTCTCATTGCGAGCACGTATGACTATATATGAAACACATGCCTAGGATTGTCTAGTACTTGGATGCTTTATCTTATTTATCTGCAATTGCCCTATGTTCTGATTGCTATGTGGATTGTCTAGTCCATGCAACGCCCGTCCATCCATCCCTATGCCTACCGCACTCGAATCCACTGTTACTGCTTTTGTTACTACTGTCTTTGCTTTACTACTACTGTTACTTTGCTATTCCTACTACAAAACTGTTGCTACTGATAAACTGCTGTGAGCAAGATTGCTTCTAGGTGCAGCTGAATTGACAACTCAGTTGTTAAGGCTGATAAATATTCTTTGGCTCCCCTTGTGTTGAATAAATAAATTGGGTTTCACTTCCCTCGAAAATACTGCGATACACCCCCTATACTTGTGGGTCATCAAGGTGGCGCTGGTGCTCCCCCCACAAGACGAATCTGGGTCTTCGGCCATGTCAAGGGCCAGTTGTAGCATTCTCCAAGGGTCTTGTTTTCGTCAGCTCCCTGAGGTTGAAAGGGGGGTCCATGTCGTTGCACCCTGGCAACACCCGAGCCAACCTGACCCTCATCACGTCATCATCCATTGGATTGTTGTGCATCGTGCGACTCATTGGTTGTATGAGAGTGCCCTTGAAAACATCCTTCAACTCACCCCCGACATCTTTAAGCAGGAGCACGCAAGAAGTGTCCTGAGCCAAAAACATGTTGTTGGGCATCATGAGATGGTAGCAGTCATGCATCAAAGGCATAAAGGAGATGACATGCACTAACTAATTAGTTACCTTGGTGATGGCGTGGAGCTCGGCTAATGTAGAGACACGGACGATGCCGGCGGCCGGCCTATCATCATCTGCATTCTCCCACTCGGGTGCCTCACGAAGCACCACTGCCGTCGGCTGCACCTTATTGGTATCTTTGGCAGGAGGGGGCGTAGGTGTGACCAAAACGAGCGGTTGCGTCCCGACGTTGATGGCCGGCGGAGTCACCAGGTCCGGTGACACGTTAACGTTGATGCCCGAGTTGCTGCCGCTTAAGCTGGGCAGATGTATCGACCCCTGTTGACCTCCCGCATTCCAAGCAGTAAGCCCCTCGAAAAACTCAGGGGGGATCATCGCATGGAGCTTCTCTTCCACTAACTTGTCCACTGTTTTCTCGTCCACTGCCTTCTCCTCTAGTGTCTGCACCTTCATCTTCAGCTCTTAAATAGCGGCTTTATCCTTAGCCGCCAACTGGTTCTTCCTCTCCCTTCTTTTCTTGGCGTCCTCTTTGTAGTACTCCTTGAACTTCATGCTCGTACCGAAGCCGGACACACGGCCAGCTAAGGACGGCGGCAACCCCTTGTCCCTCTTCTTGTAAGCATTCGTCGCCCTATTGAAAACTGTGTCCCATGGCTCCGTAGAATCCTGGGACGACTCTTTGGCAGGAGCGTTCAGTTCATCCTCCTGCAGAGACAAGGAAAGGTGGGCCCATTTAGATTCTTGTCTTCATTATTTTAATTAGAACGCAATAGACTTGAGATCAGCGATAAATTCCTTACCAGCTTCTTCTCGAATTCCTTCACCTCCGGATCGTCGGTGATGAAATCCCCTATTTCCTTGTCCAGGTAGTAGCGAGCATGGACAAATTGCCTAAGCTGCAAGTTCGTGATTTTAAGCCAAGGGTTGTCTTTACCAAGGCGTTCAAGCTCGGCGCCCTCCTTGTCCCAAATGGCTTGTTTCCCCTGTAACCACCCCTTCCAAGGTGGTGGTTACCTATGTTATATTCCCGCATAGTCCTGCCCCAGTTAGTACAATGAATAGCGTCATCGGTAGCTATAACCGCCTTGAATATCTTAAACTCCTCTTCGTCGAGCATCGGATTTTTCTTACTAATAATCTCCCAGCTTTCACCTTTGTTAATGTTATTCTTCACCCGGGTTTTCTAGCTGCTCAAGGCGTTGCTCATCTTCGTGAGGGCTAATTTGTTCATCGGTTCTTTCTCTCCAGGTTTCTAAACCGCTCTAGAATCTGTATCGCTTGTGCAGCTTGTTAAGGAGGTTATCGACCAAAGCTGCATTGTCAGCATGTCTCATGTACTTCGTGTTGATCAACATGTTTTACTGGACGATGCACCCGAGTTGCAGGCCGTACCCTTTGGCAAACGCCACTGGCGCAATGGGTTGGCCACTTTCTATGACGTCAGTGAACTTATCGCAGACGGTGGCGAGCATTAGCACCTTCCGATCCTTCTTTTCCTTCTTCTTCTGAGAAGTGGCTGGGTTGCCGCTACCGCCATCCGTGCGCTCGTGGCCATCGGTGCCGCGCCGCCATCAGTGGTGTCATCCTCTTCGCCGCCGCCTTCACTAGTTCCATCGTAGTTGTCTTCGTCCCCCTCGTAATCAGGATCTCCTCCCTCATTGCCCCTAGCAGCTCTGGCGACGGTCACCTCCTCCTCCGGTGGTGGTGTCATCCTCATCGCCTCCTCCTCCTCTTGTTGGGACCCCCGCCAGAATGACTCGTTGGTCTGTCTAGCTTGTTCTTCGATGCTCAAGTGCTTAGAATGGCCGGCCTCGTTATTGCCCAACATGTTTGCACTACTCTATTAAAAAGAGGCAAAAAGTTAGCACAAATCTCGGCCAAAAAAATTGGCATGACCTTTGCTAATTTTTTGACCTAGGAGTGCCCATTTCTCAACCGAAACAGAAGTGAATCGACACTTCGGGAGAAATGGGCAACTCAAATGAAATGTCTGCAATACAAAACACCCCATCCCCATATAGCAACATCATATAACAGCATCATATAGCAACACCATATAACAACACCATATAACAGCACCATGTAACAACAGCACCATATAACATCAGTAGAATTAGTGTTAAAAACTTAAGATGAATCCAGATGTATCAAATTCAGGTTATCCGCAAGAAAGAGGTTAAGGATTCAAAAGAACAAGCTACAAAAGATAACCAAATCACTAGAAGGATGAAGTAACAAGCTACAAAGAGCTACAGTAAAAATTCCTTAAGAGCATAAACTAGATCATGCATCTTCTATTCTTATTAGCTTGAGAGGAAAGTATAATAAAGGCATACTACAGAAATAAGTAATGTTGTTGGACAACAATCAGATCTGTCAATCAACCACATCCACACTATTTCAAGATCAGATCATGTATGCACATGATCTAGTGAACACAAGCAACCAAAATTAAACCTACTAATCTTCGACTGAATTAAGTTAGGGGGCTAGGACATGCCACTTTGCACTTGCCAACACAGATATAGTAGTACTTGCTAAATAATAGTAGTATACACTTAAAACAGCAGTAATACAAGTACTTGCTGAACAACAATAGTATACACTTAAAATAGGAGTAGTACAAGTACTTGCTGAACATGATAGATATATAGTAGTACCATGGGGAGAGGTCAGTACTGTCCAGGATAGATATATAGTAGTACTTGCTGAACAAAAGTAGTATACACTTAAAAGAGCTAATCAATCAATCATGATGATAATAAATAAAACAGAGTCACCAACCATCTCAAACAAATCAAATGTAGACGATTCCTCTCAGCATCAGCATCAACATGAATGGATGGGAAAAGTTGGTTTGCCACCCAGAAGGTACCCGCCCCCACCCCTCCCACAAGATTATTCTAATTCCAGCCCAGCGCACATGCAACAAAAAAAGCATAGCATCCGCAATACGATTGACAATGCCTTTACCAGATTCTAAAAAGAATGTTGCGTGCATCGCCAAATGGTGCAAGCAATGGTACTAGTAGTAGCAAGTATGTTTACTAGTCAATGAGTGGCAAAGTACTATGAAGAGAGACATAGACGTAGTAGCAACCAGCAAGCAAGGGTCACTACTTGCATAATTTGCATAATTATATATGCCACACGTTCTTCCTAGAGAGCCTCTCGAAAGCTTGTTTTTCACCAAACTTGCATAATTATATATGTAAGACAACTGACGATGCTGCATCGACAACCAGCTTACCAACGGAGAATATAAAGGCCGGTAAAATAAGCATTTGTCCCCAATACTTCCTATGAAAAAACTCAGGGAATGTTCTTAATTAACCCGAGAGACATAACTTGCTATATCAATTTTGTGTTCATCCAACAAAGCATAACCACAGATTGGTGATCACGATCTTGTTTACGACATATGAATATCACTTCTCCTACTAGCTTCTACTGTGAACTCTGGATTGAAATAACCCATCCAATGTAAGAGAGCTCAGCCAGCACATCCAACGGTTTCAAAATCATGTAGTTTATGATGTCCACATACTTGGGCTAAAAATTTGCAAATAATACCAACAGTTACTGTTGGTTTCAAATATGATGTATAACAATAATTAATGTCGTAGTTCCTCGCTGCATGTTTAATTCTTCTTGGTAAGATGGACTGTGTTGTGAGAACCGAAAGGAAACTACATTTGGTAGCACCAACACTTACTGACTGACTGACAAGAAACCACACGACATCCTGACCTGATCTGATCTTACGACTATACCAAACAGGTCTCGGACTATACCAAATAGGTCTAATTCCTGAGAATCTGGTCTTGAACTGACATAAGCTAGTACTTGGACAACCAGGGGACGTAAGGCGCTCAGACTATACCAAACATTGCATCCCCACAAGACCAGATTGTCAGTTAATCCCCCAACCATGGATGCAGAGCAGACATAATTTGAGGGTACCTGCTGCTACTGCGGTGGTCGTCAATGACGAGGGTGGCGGCGGTGCTCCTGCTGCGGGCGGGGTGGCGGCGGGCCTCCTCCTCCACGGTCTCTAGCGCGATGGTTGCGGGCCTCCTCCTCCACGGGCTTCAGCGTGGCGGCGGCGGGCCTCCTCCTCCACGGGCTCTAGCGTGGTGGTGGCGGGCCTCCTCCTCCACGGGCTTCAACGCGGCGGTGACAGCTCCGGCAGCGAGGGCTAGGGCGGCGAGGGTAGCTAGGGTTTTCGTGCGGCGAGCGAGGCTAGAACGCTGCGAGTGAAGAATCAAATGGAGAAGGGGAATGAAAGGCCGAATCATTTATTTGGCTAAGTCCACAGGTTCTGTGGCGCATTTCGGCACTATGCGCCACAGAAGTAATCTTGGCATACTACCACGCGCGCCGTTTTTTGTACTAAGTCCAGAGGTTCTGTGGCGCATTTCGGCAGTATGACAAGATCACACACTTGCCTTAGTGGTCTCTGCTTGCTTGTGCCATTCTAAACCTAGGGCAGCCAGGTTTGAATCCTGGCTGTCTCACAGTTTTTTCCTTTTTTAAAAACATTTTTAATTATAGATCTGTTTAAAATAAAGCAAGAACATATACAAACATTCATATTTATTCAAAAAAATCTCTCCTCGAACATATACAATCATGTGATGTGTTTTTAATTATATATATGTTTAAAATAAAGCAAGAACATATACAAACATTCATATTTATTTAAAAAACTCTCTCTCTCTCCGAACATATACAATCATGTGATGTGTCGAGCTAGCATCTCTCACAATTTTCTTGCCCTTTTTCTTCGCGGTTGAATACTTTAGCCCGTGTACTTTGAGATTTCTTCTTATGAACGGATAACCTTTCATAGGTAGTGTGCTCTTCCTTCTTAAATTAGTAGTAGTAGGCATGTCGAAGTACTTGTCAAATTCCTCTTCGATCTTCGGGTAGCCATTTTTGTTGAAGTTTTGCTCGTTGGCGGCTCCTTCTATTCCGACGATGCTCCTCTTGCCCCTCCTAACTACAACACGGTTGGGCTTTGACGGGTCGGTAATAAAAAAGCATTGATCAACTTGGCTAGCGAGTACCCAAGGCTCATTTTTTGCGGAGGCGTTCTTCGTCGATTTGGCATCTGGTATAACCATTGTGGTGAAATACCGGCCTTCTTTTTCCACGTTCTTGGCCCATCTAACACGAAACATCGGTACGATCTCTCCACAGTAGTCGAGCTCCCATATCTCCTCGATCCTTCCGTAGAATCTTTCCATAACAGTAGTCTCGTGATCGGCGAAGGATAACATAGTTACTCCTGAGTTTTGATATTCGCTATTCCTGTCCTTTTCTTCGGTGTAGAATCTATAACCATTTATGTCGTACGACTGATAGGTCCTTAGGTTGTGCCCTGGGCCCTGCGACAAGGAGAATATGAGTTTTTGATCTTCCGTAGAAGGCGTCTGTGGGGGATTGTCCAGTTGCCTTTTCTTGAACCATCCCGTGAAGCTAGAGTTGTGCTCTCTGGTTACATCTTCCTTCTTCCTCGGACGGCCTTGGTCGACACACTCTTGCTCGATTAAGCTTATGTGCTCTTCGACCCAAGGGCCGACCACTTCAATGTGTTGTAGCGCGACTCGGTGTGCCCTATCAAAGTCGGTGCGTCAACCATCAATGCCGACATGCAATGAGCAGCAGCCCTCGCGGTGACCATATCCACCGAGCCTGCCGAGGTGCTTCTTGGTGGGTATTCCAACATCCTCGTTCTCGGTGGTTAGATAATTCTGGCAGAAGGAGATGCACTCGTAGATCAGAAAGCCATTGGCTATGCTTCCATCTGGACGGGACCTGTTGCGAACGAATCCTTTGATGACACCGTTTAGCCTTTCAAATGGCATCATGTTGTGCAGGAATGTCGACCCGAGCTGGATGATGTCATCCATGACATGTACAAGCAGATGCACCATGATGTCGAAGAATGTGGGCGGGAAGTAAATCTCAAGCTCGCATAATATCATCACGATCTCTTCCTGTAGCCTGTCGAGCTGCTTCACACCGATCGACTTCTTAGATATGACTTCGAAAAAGTTACAGAGGCCAAACAACGTCTCACGGATATGCTCGTCCATTATCCCACGGATCGCAACGGGGAGTATCTACGTCATCAGCATGTGACAGTCATGAGACTTCATACCGCTGAACCTCTTCTTCGCCATGTCCAGATATCTGCTTATCTTCTCCGAGTAACCGTGAGGAACTTTCACTCCTTGGAGGCACCTGAAAAACTGCTCGAGCTCCTCCAGACTCAGAGTGAAGCAGGCAGCGCGAAGCACCACCTCATTCTTCTTAACTCTTTTGCGGCGAACTTGAGTCCCTTCTGTCTGATCATCATCATCATCACTATTAGGGTACTGAAGATCTTTCTTGATGCCAAGCAATTTAAGGTCCTTTCTTGCTTTGGGCCTATCCTTGGTCCTCTCTGGCATGTTCAGTAGAGTGCTAAGCAGACTCTCGGTAACGTTCTTCATGATGTGCATTACATCGAGGTTATGGGGAGTGTGGAGGACCTTCCAGTATGGCAGGTCCCAGAAAACAGACCTTGCTTTCCATACACCCAGCAGCGGCTTTGTCCTCGGTCGTTTTTTCCCAGCACAGGGCAATCTACCCAATTATTCAAAAGCTCCTCGATTTCTTCGCCGCTCCTCGGCCGCGGGGATCTTTCGAGCTCGTCCTTACCATTGAACAAGTCACCGTGTTTTCTCCACGGGTGATCCATGCGGAGACACTTTTGAGTACCTTGGAACACGGTTTTTGAAGACCCGGGATCCCTTGGTAGCTGGAGATGCGATGTCTCATCCATGCACTTGACGCATGCATTGTGCTTGTGGTTCACCTGGGCCGATACATATGCGTAACCAGGATAGTCCTGCACCGTCGTGAGCAACGCGGCTCTCAGATGAAAATATTCTTTAGTGTAGGCATCCCACGTACGGGCCGACATCTCCCACAAGCTGGCTAACTCCTCTCTCAACAACCCGAGATACATATGCATATCGATACCTGGTTGTTTTGGCCCCTAAATAAGAATGCTTATGTGTACGAACCTTTGCTTCGTGCACAGCCACGATGGAGGTTGTACGGCCATACAAACAGGGTCAGGTGCTATGCGTGCTACTCTGGTTTCCAAAAGGATTGATTCCGTCGGTGCTCATACCCAGCCTGACGTTACTTGCATCGCCCCCGAACTCTTCGAACTCGATGTCTAATGCATCCCACTGGCTAGCGTCTAAAGGGTGTGTCAGGATCTTGCCCTTCTCTGGATCATCTTCGGGTTTCTCCCTTTCCGTGTGCCATTGCATGAGCTTTGCTTCCTTAGGATCTACGAAATATCGCTGCAGACGGGGTGATAGGAAAGTACCATACCACATTTCGAGGAACTTTCTTGTTCCCTCTCTTGTACCGTCCTTGGCCGCACACCGGACATGTGGTTTTATCCGCGTACTCGTTCCGATAAAGTGCGCAATCATTGATGCATGTGTGGTATTTAATTTGTGGTAGGTCGAGAGGGCACATGATTTTCTTGGCCTCCTCGATACTTGTTGGCAATGTGTTCCCCATAGGAAGTCGGTCCTGCCAGTATTCCATGTTCGCGTTGAAGCTCACATCGGTCCATTTGTGTTCGGCCTTCATCTCCAGAGCCTTGAGCGTTACACTCAAACCTGTATCCTCGGGGCGACACCCAGGATACAGTGGAGTCATCCCGTCTACCTCCATTTGGGCCAGCTTGGCTTTCTCTCTGGCTGTAGCTTTGTCATTGCTCGTCTCCTTGAGGAGCAGTTCTTGAAGATGAGGGTCCTGCAAGGCCAAAGTTAGTAGCGTCTGTGTGTTCGCGTCTTCTCCTTCTTCATGATGATCATGCCCATCACCATCTCCTTCTTCATGCTGATCATGCCCGCCGGCATCTCCTTCGTCATGATGATCATGCCCGCCAGCATCTCCTTCGTCATGATGATCATGCCCGGTAGACTCTTCGTCTTCTCGCTCGCCCACGTCTTCATGACCACCATATCCTGTCGGTGCCTCATTGAGGTCACGCATGAAACCGCGCCCGAGCAGGTGACCCGCCAATTGTCCAGAATCAGGGTCGATCCAGCGCTGGAGTTTGCATGTTCGACATGGACATCTTATCATGGTCTTGTTGTTCAGAATCATGTCTCTTTCTTGTACCTAGCAATTCGACCTTCACTCATCGTGAGGACCATGGTTGCCTGAGCAGTCAAAACAGAGAGTATAGGTTAGAACCACACCATATGCACACACACATGCATTAATGCTAGCCGAAAATATTCGGCATGACCTTTCCTAAAATTAAGACATATGGGTAGTGCAAAATTTGCCGAAATGGAAATGAATCAACATTTCGGCAAACATCCATGCACCACACCGGCCGGGACAACAACAAGCAAGCAACAAAAAACTTCCTCCCAATGCAAACATTTATGCACCAAACAAGCATCGTCTCTCCATGCATCGCACACACACCGCCCGCGCGACAAGCTTCACCTACATGTTCATGGCCAAGTACTCACCTAGTAGACTCAATAATAGTGAGACGAGACCGCGCGATGAGAGAGTGTGGACAAATAGATCTACAAGTTGGTGGAGAGGAAATTAGTAAACAAATAGAGATGTGAGAGAGAAAAGTAAGGAACTTTTAGATCTACAAGTTGGAGGGAAGCTTTCACTTACCAATCTATGGACTAAAGTAGGTTTAGTTACAAGAAAATGGAGAAACTCTAGGCAAAATGGGATGGGAGGGAGGAGGAAGACGAGCTGGGAGGAGGTAGAAAGGAAGAAGAAATGTGAAATGGGTGGTGGTGGATAGATAGGGTGGGAGCTTGCACCTTTTTCACATGGATCTGGACACTCTCATCTGTGGCGCATATGGAAGAAATGCGCCACAGAACAATGTGGTGCAGGATAAAGTGGTGGGACCCAGGTTACTTTTCTGTGGCGCATGTGTGGATATGCGCCACATAAGTCAAACATATCTGTGGCGCATATCCACACATGCGCCACAGAAAGTGGGTTAAATAGATTCAGTGGTAGGGCCCGCCTCCATGTTCTGTGGCGCATAATGAAATATGCGCCACAGATGTTGCCTATTCTGTGGCGCATATCTCATTATGCGTCATAGAACTTGGATCGCCCCACCCGGCTAGCGGGTCCCACCTTACTTCTGTGGCGCATGCTCTGAGAAGTGCGTCACAGAAGTTTTTAGTATCTTATCTATGGCGCATCGTTTTACATATGGGCCACAGAGTATCTTGTCTACCTATAAGCTGTTTCCTAGTAGTGTAAGTTCAAGCGTAATCTCAATCTTTGTGCAGACTAAGATTAAGGGGGGCTATTAGACACATATATTTGTAATAGGTGTTAAGTATATTAACACGTAGCCCGTACCAGACGAGGGTACGGTTCCACCCACGAAAACTAACACCCCTTCCCACTACCCTCGTGTACCAGGGCCTGGGGGAAACCCTAGGACTAGTCTGGGTCCGGGCAACAATGTTCGAATTCCTTTCTGAAAGTGTTGTTTGGTATACGGTGATTCGGAGTGCTAGGAGAGCGGTGGGAATTCTCCGGAGGACGGAGCGGTTACGCGTCATCATCGTTTTCGTTGATCCGACGCAGTTGACATTATGTTCTCTATTATTTCTCTCTTATTTCGTTTTGTTTTGATTGTGCTGATGTCTCAGCGGTTGTACCGTGTGGTTGCTATATTGACGAAAACCAATTTCAAGTAGAACGGCCACAAGTTGTATATCTCCACGCGCACAGCCAACCGAAACACGAAGTCACGCCGCTACAACATGTTTGGTGTTTGTCCCACTTGGTCTCAGGCCAAAACAGAGACACTCGGTCGATCCACACACAAGAAACCTGACAAGTCATGCATGTTAAGTACCACGTCCACATCCCCCGATTAAATCAGCAAGCAGCACCAGCAGCTAGGGAAGGACATCATCATCATCATTCGTGAGGGAGTGAGTTAATGGCTTGGGACTGCTGTCCGTACGTCCCTCGATCTATCCCGACACATAGTGGCCCATGTGTATACTCTGATCGATCAAATGAATTGAAAGCGATCCTGATTCCTGCGTGGCCCGCGCTAGCTAGCTAGCTAGCTCAAGTTGTACGGCCTAAGTGGAGTAGTAGTACCTCCCAACCGTTCCGTACGCAAGTGGTACTCCTTCCATTCACAATTAACTCGAGGTTTAGTCAAAGTTAAATTTTGTAAATTTTAACCATATATTTAAGAAAAATATCAATATTAATAACATAAAAACTATTGTATTAGATTTGTTATAAACCATATTTTCATAGTATATGCATTGAAAATCATGAATGTTGATATTTTTCCTTATATTATTAGTTAAATTTTGCAAAATTTGACTTTGACTAAATTCAGAATACGAGGTAATTGTGAACCGAGAGAGTACGTGGTTCTGTCCCATGGAAATCTAGCCGGAGCATGTAGGATGAGTGCACTAGTAAACAGCTTCTCGTAAACTATCCATCACCGTCCCAGCGCACTTAATGATCACGTCCGTGCTGCTGCGTGTACTGCACTCTCACTCGTCGACAGCTAGTCGAGCCTTTTCGTATCACGGAGAAAAAAGAGTAAGCGTGGGCCCGTGGCGGTGCCGTACATTCCGGCATCAGAGCTATCGCGTGTATGGCGCATCCTATATTCTCCGTCAAAATTGTTTTTTTAAACATATTACAATCGTAGATACTCACACCACATATATGCACCGTCCCTATAAACACATACACGCACAGCCTACTCCTATGAGCACTTTCGAAAAACTGAGCCGATAAATTAAATCTTGAGATTGACGAAGTCACCGCTAACACTTGGGTATCGAAATTGTCTGCCTCGCATCTGTGGCACTCAACTTCTCTCGTCTCCCTCGGCCCGTTTGGTCTCTGCTCCGCTGTCCTCGATGCAGAGCTTTCACTTTCGAGGACGCCTGCGTGAAGGATAATTTTATCTCCAGACAGAAGATCTTTTTGTGCTCTCTCTTTCTTTCCGTACCACGGCATGCATGTACGTAGTGCAAAAACGACGAGTCCTCTCGCATCAAAGAGCGGCGCGCGACTTTCGAAGCTCACGACACGTTTTGTGGCGCGTGGCTCATCCATCATCATCAGCAAGAAAAATAAACGCGTGTAGTTGTAGGATGGAACAGCTCCACTTTTGATAGAAAAGGAGAGGAGAGACGGTCAGACGAACAATAGGGTTTCAAGTGCAGATCTTGATAGCAGGATACGGACGCATCTCTTGATATATACCAGCCGGGTCAGCCTGTAGGTGGGCACGTTAGCGGCATTCCACCCAGAGCCCACCTCTGTCCATATAGGTTAAATAGGACGTGGTTTATTATCGATATAATACTCCCATGTTTGGTGGGCATCCACTGACTGCTGAAACCTACCAACTCATTCTTACATCAGGCAAAACTAACAACTAACGCCAACCACCAGCATTCCATCAGGCAAAGCAAGGCCAGCGCCTAACGTCCATCAGTCCAACCTAGTTGCACGAATATTAGCAAATTTCTGATTATACAAACTAGTTGCACAAATATTACAACATAGTAACAAATTTTTGATTATACAAACTAGTTGCACGAATAAATTACAACATGATAGCAAGTTTCTTATTTCTCAAAGTCATAAAAACACATAAAAATATCTATCAGTGCAAATTTGAGAACACATGAATAAATTACAACATGTAATATTTGAATAACTACATGTTGGTCTTCCTCCTTGTGAAGTACTAGAATTGCTTGGCTGCTTGCTTTAGTGAGGCCACTGAAAAGTTCTGCTCAAAGGTGATCCTTCCATCAAAAAAATACCAGCTCAGCTATTTTTTGAATCTTCAAGATTAAGAGGCTGCAGTTGTGGGATTGCAGTAGTTAATAGCTACACAAAAAAATTCATGGTTCAGACATATGAGGCTATGAACAACACATATAGCTCAGCTATTACATATTAGCCATATTATTCAGATGCAAAGTCTACTGCCTCCACAAACCCAACAAGGGTACATAGCCTGGATAGGACAGATTTCTGGATAATATGACAACATTTATTAAAAGAAGATTTAAGCTGCATCCAAGTAACAAGTACTACATAGCCTGCTGCTCCTAACCAGAGGATGAACATAAGAAACCATAGATGCAAATATCTATGAGTTACAAATATTTCTACTGCATTCTGTTGCATAGCTAGTCCAGCAGACCTCCACTGGGTTTCAGGTATTTATTTGATGCTAACATCCTATCCAGACCTAAAAAATATCAAGCATCTAATGGTTTCCTTGCTGGGAACAACTTGAACTATAATCTAGCAAGGACAATTACAACATGCTTCTGCTACATGATAGGGCACAAGGTCTCACAGGACTAGATGACCCTCATTCCCGAGTCTTGAACTTATATTATTTCAAGCTCGCAACACCTTTCCTAGCCTAAAAGGAGGAACTTGTTGCACTTTCTGTTTGCAAGATTAATCTCTTATGCATGTATAGTAAAATACTAAAATGAATAAACTCACATATGCAAAATTTCAGGCTAATTCAGCCAACTATGCATCCAATCAGCCGTAATTAAAATGCAAAGTAACCAAAAAAACTTGACTAGCCTTATTGCAGTGATCAAACTGTCAACAAATTCACAGCCCAATGTAGATTACCCACTTCAAAGGAGACCACAAACTCGAGTGATAAAAGGTAGAAAATATATGCAAAAATACAACTGGACATACAAAAATAGTTCAGTCCTACTAGTAGTTTAGCAGACCGTGTGGGGAGCGTGATCTGGGGCGGCGCGGTGCTGACCGTGTGGCTGGGAATGCAAAAGGAAGGAGTGGGGCTAGCAAGGGGAGGCAGCAGTGACTGCGTCGACGGGAGTATGGTGTAGCGGAGGAGATCGGGATGTGGAGTGGCGACGTCCATAGCCAGGGAGGAGATCACGATGCGAAGTGGCGGCGGTAGCGGCCGAGCCGTGGGTCTCTGCGAGAAATAGTCGTTTCACGATGGGCCTCCACTTTTGGGAAATGTTGGGCTGGCGGCGCCGTGGATAGCCCAATCCCACCTACAGGCTGACGGCCGGGTGAAGTGAAAGGCACGTCGGTCTACGAGTAGGGTTGCGAAGCGGCACCCGATCCGCCCCGCTTCATAGACAAAATATATTAGTCTAGTTCAAAAAAATTCAATAAAATTTCTCTAGATTGAACTAAATTTTATTTTTGCAGGCTCTTATGGGTTGCCGCTTCGCAACCCTATTTACTAGCAGGCAGGCAGTGGAATCAAATCATCTCACACGCAGTATCTGTTTGGTTTTTCTTTTCAACATCGATCGAGAGAGTGTACCGGTACTACTCCATAATATCACTGTCAGAGCCACCGGCCTAGAAAGAAAGTGAGAGTTGGCTGTCACGGTAGAGTGCGACGGCCGGTGTATGTGTGGAATATATTGCCATGCAGCTGGCGTGAAGTATACTACCGAGATGGGTTAGTATTCTTTTATTTTTTATTCAAAAAAAGTCATGGAGGTTTTTGAAATATGTAATAACATATTTCATACTATCTATTTTAAAATTTTAATATTTCTTTCGACCCAAATTAATTGACTTGGTTTTGTCTAGATTCGGATGTATCTACCATTACAATAAGTCTAGATACATGCGAATCATAACAACTCTAAGTCAACTAATTTAGATCAAAGGGAATAATTTTTTTTTATAAAAATGACCTAGTTAAGCTGCGTGCGGAGTAATTTCAAACAGAGGGAGTATGTGACAAGCGCGGGCAGAGAGGTGTAGGGAGTATGGCAGGAGGCCAGGACAATACCTGATAGGAGCTCTAGAGCACGACCCATGGATGACACTTAATTTCACTTATCACGTAAGCAAGATAGTTCAAAACGGACGAAAAATTTCCCGCTTTTGAAACGGTATCTTCCGCTTGCTTTTACCAAAGTGCATTGCATTTTGAGAAGGTATGAGTTAACACCGGTGCAAGCTTATCTTGGGATGGAGTGGCAACCTTATCTGGGCAAGGATAGCAAGGATACTAATAGTTTTTTAAGATTTCTATTTTCGTGCCATCGGTTCGTTAGTTGTATTCAGTTTTTCTCAATCGCTTAATTTTTTCTCACTTTGGTCCATCTCCTTGTACGAAACTCTCACATGGTCTGAAACTCGCCGTCTGTCAAGTGGGGCCGCGTTCAGCCAGGTCCCATAGTGAACCCTCGCCGTTACGTGCTGATGAGTAGGGCCGCGTTCTGTCGGGTCCCGTAGTATACCCTTGCTGTTACATGCTGACAAGTAGGCCACGTTCAGTCAATTCCCGTAGTGAACACCTCTCTCAACTTATCCAGATCGGCATCGGACCCACAACTTATTCACGTGAGCGCCGGACCCACAACTTATCCACGTGAGCGCCGGACCCACAGCTTACCCAGGTTGGCGTTGCAAGATGGGACACCGAGCCAGCCCCGCGCCCGCGCCCGTGTCGTTGCTTCACTTTCATATAGTGAAATGTAATGCGTATACGAAAATTATACACCTTTGAACTCTTTTAAACCGCACTTAGGATATGATAATGTTGTGCGAATAAAATCCCGATCATTTATCATTTTCATGGAGTGAAATATAATGGATAAACTTGCGTATATAAAAATTATACACATTTGAACTCTTTGAAATCGCACTTAATACGTGATAATGTCGTACTAAAAAAATCTTGAGAGATTATCATTTTCTTAGAGTGGAATGTAATGCACAAACTTGCATATGTAAAAATTATAAACCTTTGAACACTTTTAAATCGCACTTAATATGTGATAATGATGTGCTAACAAAATTTTGAGAGATTATTATTTTCTCCTCCATTTTCATAGAGTGGAATATAATGCATAAACTTGCATATACGAAGTTTATACATCTTTGAACTCTTTCAAATCGCACTTAATACGTGATAATATTGTGGTAAGAAAATTTTGAGAGATCATTATTTTCATAGAGTGGAATGTGATACATAAACTTGCATATCCGAAAATTATACACCTTTGAAATTTTCGAAATCGCACTTAATACGTGATAATGTTGTGCTAAGAAAATCTTGAGAGATTATTATTTTCATATAATGGAATGTAATGCATAAACTGGCATATACAAAAATTATACACCTTTGAACTCTTTGAAATCGCACTTAATACGTGATAATGTTGTGCTAATTTTTTTGAGAGATTATCATTTTCATATAGTGGAATGTAATCCATAAACTGACATATACGAAAATCATACACATTTGGACTCTTTGAAATCGCACTTACGTCATGATAATGTTGTGCTAATAAAATCCTAATCATTTATCATTTTTATGGAGTGAAATATAATGCATAAACTTGAGTATACGAAAATTTTAAACCTTTGAGCACTGTGAAATCCCACTTAATAACGAGATAATGATGTGCTAGCAAAATTTTGAGAGATTATCATTTTCTCTCCCAATTTTCATAGAGTGAAATATAATGTATAAACTTGCATATATGAAAATTATACACATTTAAACTCTTTGAAATCGCACTTAATACGTGATAATATTGTGCTAAGAAAATCTTGAGAGATTATTATTTTCATAGAGTGGAATGTAATGCACAAATTATACACCTTCGAACACGTTTTTTCAAATTATATTCAAATTTATTTGTTTATGGAGTTAAAGTACCGGCGGCAAACTCGTTATTTTGCATGGATAGAAGGATGCCTCCCAACAGATATAGAGGTTATCCTGTCCGCTAGATCAGAGATGATCAATGATTGGTGGGCACGATCCACGTGATAACTGTCTCAACCAATCAAAGCGTAGCAGCGAAGATGAGCACATATGCGAAAGATTGATATTAAGAGAGAGAAAAACTAAGTAACATTTAAGTACTAAGAGCAAAACTAAGTAAAATTTAAAAACCAAAGACAAAGATTCCTGCGTGGCCCGCGCTAGCTAGCTAGCTCAAGTTGGACGACCTCAGTGGAGGAGTACCTCCCAACCGTTCCGTACGCAAGTGGTACGTGGTTCTGTCCCGTGGAAATCTAGCTGGAGCATGTAGGATGAGTGCAATTCTATAGTAAACAGCTTCTCGTAAACTATCCATCACAGTCACAGCGCACTTACTTATCACGTCCGTGCTGCTGCGTGTACTGCACTCGTACCTAAAGTACTCTCAGTCGTCGACAGCTAGTTGAGCCTTTTCGTATGACGAAGAAAAAAAAGTAAGCATGGGCCCGTGGCGGTGCATACATTCCGGCATCAGGGCTATCGCGTGTACTACGTCGCACCCTGTTTTTTTCGTCAAAATTGTTTTTTTAAACACAGTTCAATCGTTGACCCTCACATCACGTGCATGCACGATCCCTACGAACACACACACAAATACTCTACCCTGTGAACACCTCGGACACCTAAGTGTCAAAATTGCCTAAAAGGGTATTGCGCCGCTTAACTTCTCTCGTCTCCCACGGCCTGTTTGGTCTCTGCTCCGCCGTCCGTCGACGACTTGCGGTCCTCGACGGAGAGCTTTCACTTTCGACGCCTGCGTGCGTAAACCTAAATATGCAAAAGGACAATTTTATCTCCAGACGGAAAGATCTTTTTGTGCTCTCTTTCTTTCCGTACCACGACATGCATGTAGGTAGTGCAAAAACGACGAGTCCTCTTGCATCAGAGAGCGGCGCGCGACTTTCGAAGCTCACGGCATGACTCGAGTAGTAGGATGGAACAGCTCCACTTTTGACAGAAAAGGAGAGGATAGACGATCAGACGAACAATAGGGTATCGTGTGCAGATCTTGGTAGCAGGATACGGACGCATCTCTTGATATATACCGGCCGGGTGATCGAAGTGAAAGGCACGTCGTCGGTCTACGAGGCAGGCAGGCAGTGGAACCAAATCATCTCACACGCAGTATCTTTTTGGTTTTTCTTTTCAACATCGATCGAGAGAGTGTACCGGTACTACTCCATAATATCGCTGTCAGAGCCACCGGCCTAGAAAGAAAATGGGAGTTGGCTGTCACGGTAGAGTGCGACGGCTGGTGTACGTGTGGAATATATTGCCATGCAGCTGGCGTGAAGTATATATGTGACAGGCGCGAGCAGGGAGGTGGACAGGACAATACATGATAGGAGCTTTAGCGGCACGACCCACACGTCCAAGCGTCGCCAGTGGAGCCCGTACATAGGTGACACGCTAATTTCACTTAACTCGTAAGGAAGATAGTTCAAAACGGACGAAGAATCCCCTCCCCCCCTCTCTCTCTCTCGAAACGTTATCTTCCGCTTGTTTTTACCGCAGTGAATTGCATTTTGGGAAGGTGTGGGATGGGGTGGCAAGCTTATCTAGGCAAAGATAGCAATGATACTATTTTTTTAAATAAACCATGAGCTTTATTGATCAAGAAATTTCACTTAACTCGTAAGGAAGATAGTTCAAAAAGGACGAAGAATTCCCCCCCTTTTGAAACGTTATCTTCCGCTTGTTTTTACCGCAGTGAATTGCATTTTGGGAAGGCGTGGGATGGGGTGGCAAGCTTATCTAGGCAAAGATAGCAATGATACTATTTTTTTTAAATAAACCTTGAGCTTTATTGATCAAGAAATCATAATGTCATTACAAATAGCCTCTCAGGTACACATCGGAGGAACACCACACCACACGGCATCTACGGAAGATTCGCACCTCTTAGCTAAGTTGTGTGCAGCAACATTGAGGACACGATAAATATGTTGAAAAGACCAGAAGTCAAAGGATTTAGCCAACAGTTTCACATCCTTGTTCACCGGTCCACATGTAGACCGACCGACCAGCGGTTCTTTGACGCGGTTGATCACCGACTGGCAATCAGAAGCGAAGATTACCCGAGGGTAACCTTCATCGATACCAAAAGAAACAGCACGGCACATCTCTAGTGCTTCTACCAGCTTCGGGCTGATCACCTCGTCGAAACGCTCCCCATGATCAGCAAGAAAAGCCCCAAAATGATCGTGGACAACGACGCTGACGCCAATTTGTCTCGTGTGGTGTCGATGTTCGCTACATGCGGCCAGCGGTGTTGCTACCGTGACCGGACGACGGTGCTACAAACGGCCACGTGTTTTGCTACATGAGGAGGGCGAGGGTGCTACAAACGGCCACGGGTTTTGCTACAAGGCTCCGGCGAAGTTTCCAACGAGATCGAATTTGATACAATAGGACACTTTTTTTTTGCTATATATGTTTTATTGTTTTGCTACAATAGCATAAAGTTTTTCTACACGGTCTCCGGCGAAAGTCTCCAGTGAGTCTCCGGTGAGGTCGGATCTGCTACATTAGTTGAATTTTTTTTGCTACATGGTCTCCGACGAGGTATCCGACGAACTCTCCGGCGAGGTCTATTCTGTCTATTTTTTTTCGACCAAACCGTTTTCTGCTACATGTAGCAAAAACTAGCAAAGGCGGGACTTTTTATAGTAAAAACAGGTCGGTTGGACCAAACGCGGGATTACAGGCTGGTTTTTGAGAAAGTTGGCGCGCTGGGAACCGGGGGGATCGGGACAATTATCCTCTGGGGGACGCCGTAGGCCTGCCCTAAGTCAAAACGGAGAAGGATCCGGACATCAACGCGGACCGATTTCGTACCGCTGGTGGTCGAATGATTATACCGCTGGAGGTCTCCTAATCATGGATTATAGGAACAAACCGGGCAGTCCCATGTGCAAAGACATTGACCGACCCGTACAGTTGCGAGCAAACTGCACGGAAGATTCAGCGGCGCCCCGCTCCTAGCCTAGTATCCTAAGTTTCCGAACCACACTTTAACCAACAACTAACCTTGGATTATCATTGTATGTCATCGTGCATGACTTGATCGTTGTAATGATTGTGGCAGAACCGGTCTCAAACCGTGGAAGCCCCACCTGAAACTCCTGCCTAAAATAATTAAGCATCCCATACAGAACATAAAATACTAGGCATGTGTACGTACATACTTCCAGGTTTGTAGTTGGAGAGTTGAGGAAACATACACATAGTTCCATGCAGGCTACCAAACCCTCGTGATCAATGTGCTGCTCGTACAATACAAGGACACAAACAACTGATAGTATCTTTTAATTCAAGTTGGCAATGTGGGAGGAGAAAAGGTAAGCAACCTCACATGGCGATCACCAGGCTATGCCGCCGGGAAGGCGGGAAATAGAAAACCTTGCCTGAATTTGTGCCAGGGTAGAGAGTTACCGCAACTACCACCAGCAGCTTTTCTCCTTGCGTACGTGTATCAGATCATGTGTGGGGATGCTGCGGAGCAGTGCGGTGGTATGTGTAGCGTGGTGGCCGAATTAGGGGGGGGGGGGGGGGGCACGCCCATGGTAGTCAAACTGCCAAAGGCAGGCAGACCACAACGTGATGCTATGGTCTCGGGCTGCCGCTGCTGCCTCCCGTGTTTGTCATTTCCAATGGAAGCAGGGCACCACCACATGGCGTGGTGGATCCGTGGATGAAGCTTGCGGAGGACACGTTGGGTTGTGGCTGTGAACGACCGTGTCTCCTTGTGTGTGCCGCTGCAGCCGCGTGACCTGACGGAGCAGGTGTTCGGGCTGGCTTTGTTTCCGCCGGAGTATGAATTTTGTATGGAACCTGGGCTCCTAAGTTGATTCATTGCATTAGTGTTTCAAAAATTGAACTATGGGTCAATGGGTGGATATTTTCAACCAAAACAGAGATGGTACGACACTCTGTCGATCCCCACAAGAAACCTGACAAGTCATGCATGTTAAGCACCACGTCCACATCGCCCGATTAAATTGATCTCGGTACCAGCAAGCACTGGCTACAACTCATGATGGGAGTTAATGGCTTGGGACTGCTGTCCGTACGCCCTCCGATCTATCCCCGACATGGTGGCCCATGTCCACCGATCGATCTCAGGAATTGAAAGCGATCCCGCGCGGTTGGCTAGCTAGCTCAAGTTGTACGACCTCAGTGTACCTCCCAACCCTTCCGTACGCAAGTCGCAAGGGGCATATGCTTCTGTCCCATGGAAATCTAGCTGCAGCGTTTTTTCTTGCACAGAGAAGGGTGCAGTCGTGCAGAGCACCCTAGATTTAAATCAAGAAAAACATAGTCCAGGTGCTGAATCCTAGAGATTGCAGCAAGCACTGGGGAAGAAATATTGTTCCGAGCTGTGTTCCTGCGAGAACAAGTGGGCAAGGATGCTCGCAGTGATCGCTCCCTGCCTGCTTCGCACAATTGTGGGCTGTCACGGCACACTTAATTATCACGTCCGTGCTGCTGCGTGTACAGCACTCGTATTCACTCGCCGACGATAGCTACTCGAGCCTTTTCGTGTCACACAGAAAAAATGGTAAAACGTGGGCTCGTGCAGGTGCCGTGTAGTGCATCAGGAGCCATAGCGTGTACGGCGCGTCGCTATTTTCTCCGTTGGAAATTGTTTCCATCGCTTGGTGCCGCTCAACTTCCTCTGGCCATTCCCATTCGTCTATCGCGTTTGGTCTCTGCGACGACTTGTCGTCCTTTGATCGATAGGGGTAGTTTCTAGTCTTCTGTTTAGAAATATGAGATATTTTAGCCTTTTGAAATATCTAGACGCTTTTTAGTGTATAGTTTACTCCGAACTTCGACGAATCTATACATTAAAAGACGTCTAGATATATTCGATTCATAAAGCTAAAACGTCTTATATTTCTGAACGGAGGGAGTACTTCTGATGCATGCGTGCTAAAAGCTAAGACTAGCACTTATACCTGAAAATGTGAGCCTTTTGAATTAAATGGTTTTTTGGCCGACTTATTCTTAAACATGGCTCGTGAGAAAACTCATTGCTGCTTTTAGTCTATTTGGGCTCACGCCATTTGAGCTGGTATGACTGAAGCCCGGAAAAAGTCAGTTGGGCTAGCACGACAAAAATAATTTAGCCATTTTTGTCTAAACCTGATAAGTGGCGTCATCCTGCTTGGCATGAGTTCAGGAATCCCGGAACCTCTGATATGATCTTGGACACTTTGGGTAAAAAAAACAACTACTTGGTGTGACTCAAATGGTTTAAAAAAATTCAGCACCCAGAGATTCGATATTGCCAGCCCAACTGATGTGTGATGGACTGCATTCCCTCGAGCCCAAATGGCGCGAGTCCAAAGGGCCAGGAGTAGAAAAGGAATTTCTCACATGTCATGTCTTGCATTACGTTGGCTAAAGGGCCATTTAGGGCAAATAACTCTAATTTTTTTTAAAAAAAACAAGCTTATCTCCAACGGGAAAATCTTTTGGTGCTCTCTTTCTTTCGGTACCACGGCATGTGCGTGGTGCAAAAAGGACGTCCTCTCGCATCAGACGGCTGCGCGCGACTTTCGAAGCTCTTTGCACGTTCGTGGCGCGTGTCTCTGTTACTATCATCAACAAACCCAAACGCGACAGAAGTGAAAGGCACGTCGGGCCAACGACTACGATCGAGGGATTTGGAATCAGATCATCGCACACGTATCTCTTTGATTTTTTTTCTTTTTATCAATGATCGAGGGTCTACTCCATACCGAGAGCGACCGGCCTGGAAAGAAACTGAGAGCTGTCACGGTCGAGCGAGACCGCTGGTAGAACTTACGTGTGGAATATATTGCCATGCAGCTGGCGTGAAGTATACGTAGGGTACGTACGTGACGGGCGCGCGCAGGAAGGAGACCGACGATCGAGCTTGCTATGGAGCACGGCAGCAGCTAGCTAGCTAGCTGGGCGGAGAGTAACGCGATGTGACCGCCACGACTGGTCTCACTTCAATTAATTTCTACCGGCCTAGCACTGTTCAAACAGAGTACTACTGCTCTGTACGTACCGCAATATTGTCCGGATCCGGACACATACCGTTGTTCGGTGGCGGCAGAAAATGTCAGGGAGTCAACACGGGCCTCCATGCCGTACAGTCCGGAATCACGGTCACGGGCTCCATCGGGCTCCCATCAATCTTTATAATAGGGAGCTATGCCTCGAAGATCGTGTAGATAAAACCTCATGGACCCGTCTTTTCGGACGCCTTAGGCATATTTGTCTGGCCGCCCAAACGCCTGATCTAAACATCCATTTCTATTAGTTTGGTCGGCCCGCAGTTATTTTGGGGCCGTAATCTAGCCAGCCACGTCTAGCAGTCTCACCAATATGTTCGTCCCCCCTCCCCCTCCCCGCGCTGTCACCGCTTGACACCGCGACGATGGGACGTTAATGGTGACGCGATGCTGGCTATCAGCGTCGGCGGCTTCCCCGGCGTTTTCTACCATTATTGATTTCCGTTTCCCTCGTCCGTCTTCCCGGCCGTTTCCCGCCCTAGCCGCGGCCTATAAAAGACGGCCGCGCGGCGCGGCTGAGACAACAAGCCCAAACAAAAACCACCGCCGGAATACTAGCCTGCCACAGCAAGAACCACAGCCATGCCTCACTGCAAGCTGGCCAACTGGACCAAGATCAGAGAGTTGTGCCACACTCACTACCAGGAGGCCGACAACGACGATGTCAACCTCCAGGCCACACTCCTGTCCCAGCGCATGGCCGACACGGAGGTGGCGTCCTTCAAGGAGGAAGGCCGTGTGGCTGAGGCGGTGCTAGAGCAGGTGGTGGATGCGGCCGCACAGGTGGCGGCCCAATGGACAGTGCGCGAGATTCACCACGTCGCCACCAAGGAGGCCGTGGCCAAGGAGGCAGCACTAGCTGCCCTCCGCGAGATCCGCCACAAGGCGGCCATGACCAAGCTCGAGGAGGTGGCCAAGGAGGCGGCCAAGATCGCCGTCCGCGAGTTTCGCCACGCCGCCGCCGAGGACAGTGTCTAAATACAACCGTGGATGGTGGGCCCTTGGCAGCAAGGACGGCGACGACGACGGAGCTAGAGGAGCAGGAGGCGAGGGACCACTAGGCGGCCGACATGGAGAAGACCCTGGTTAACCGGGCGGCGGCGGAGCGCACGAAGGTGGCCGGTAAGAAGGAGGCCCATAGCCGAGCGCGCGACCGATACTACGATCGCCTCCAGCAAGGGACCATCTAGGCGGCTAGGACGGCGATTAACGGGACCAGCGGCAGCGGCAACGGTGGCCGCGGCTGCGGTGGTGGTTGCGGCAACGGCGGCCGGGGCAACGGCGGCGAGTAGCCGTAGGGACGGTCTTCTTCAGCAGCAGCAGCAACAGTCCTCTTTTTTAATTTTCGAATGTGCCTTTTTGTAATGGTCAGGGCCAAATCTAATGAAAAACTAGTTTAATTGCTAATGCTTCACTTCCATATGGGCTCTGAGCGGCCGACGGTAGGACACACGCCGCAACGCCCTGTCCAGGCCGACCTAGTGGTCACGCAAATTAGATGCACGGATGGGTCGAGCCAGATGCGCCGGGAGGATGGGTCGTGCCGCTGTGACGCCACGTCCGTCGTGCGCGTCCGCGCGGACGGGTTCGGACGCGCCGGGACGGGTTGGATTGACCCGATGGAGATGCAGTTAGCCTTCGTATTTTTCATCTCCTGAGTAGGCCTCGAGGCGAAGAGTTTTTTTTTTGGAAAATCGAGGCGGACATATGAGTCTAAAAGTGTTGTGCATTTTGTTTGCTTGCCGTGATCATATTGTTGGCAACATGTGAGCACTTTGATTGGTTGGTTCGCTTGCTCATCAACTAACCCAGAGACTAAACACATTTAGCTCACAACACCACATCTATCTATCATGGGCAATAGCGCGAAGTAGAACGCCCGAGGGGAGAGGAGCCATCTGAGGGTGCCATTGTTGGAGCACGACGTCTGGCAACAAGCAGTAGCGGCACACAGTGGCGCTGGGAGGTTTCTTGGCGCCACCGCTAAGACCAGTGGTGGATCTAGGGAGGAGCGAGGGGTGGTCAGGCCCCCCTATGGCTCGGCCCCCCTCAAGGATATGTGGGGGAGGGGCTAGCACTAGTTTTGATACTATACTCCTAATTATAATAATTATAATATGATGTCCAGTCTCGACCAACGTGTGTAATGTGCTAATTGTTGAAGCTTTATAGGCCAAGCCAAAAAAAAAATAGCCATCAGGGATAACACATACATATTGAAGCATCGACAAGACCAAATATCGATCACTGATCCATAGGATGCATCTGAACTTATGCTCTACTCAGTTTCCCTTGACTATCTAGTCAGCTTATTTCTCCTTTGTCCACCTCCGTCGTGGCGGGCCTACGCAGTGTCAGGGTGTCGTTGGTTGAACGCCGTTATCAGGATAAAGATTTTGTATTCATACGTCATCATGTCCGTGATTATCGTTTAGCAAATGCACAAAGCACAACTGCCGTATGTTTAGGAACTATCAAATATGACATGCCGCCACCACACTCATGCTCAATTCATAAATTGATAGACCTAAGTTATGATTCTAAATATATTGCAAGTTCTATACTAGAATTGCTAGTTTGATTACCTCATCTAATATAAATTGTTTTATTAGATCAATTGTGAATTATATCGCTAGTATTTTTACGTATCATTTAGTAATTAACTAATTACTAAGTTATTGATTTATTGACCTACGCTCAGAGCCAGAGCTTGGCGGATTAAAAAAAAGAAAAAAAGAAAGCCAGAGCTTGGCGCCACGGCCCATGGGAGTCCGACTCCGACCCCGACCCGTCCTGGAACTAGACACTACAAATACGTCTGGGACGACCAGCAAATCAAAACTCGACCGTCAATCATCACCAGAGCAGCCTCAGGGTCAGGCACCTCGCCAACCATCCTGTTCCTCAGTACACCCAACGCCTCACCGATCGGTGAAGATGCCGGTGGCCGGAGCGGGCGACGCCGCCCTCCCGAGGATCGTGGTGATGCATAATGGGAGGCGGATGCGGCTGGTGGACGAGGAGACACTCCGCTACTTCCGTTCGCGCCCTCTCCGCCCGCCACTGATGCGCACATACAGCGCCGAGCTCAGGCGCCGGATGGGGCTCGGCGAGCAGGAGGTGGACACCTTGCTCCGGGCGTTCCGGAACGAGCAGGCCGTCCGGCGCATCCATGCCGACGTCCTCCAGCAGTACAGCGCCAGGGGATACGCGTACGTCGAGATCCCTGAACTTTCTACCTCGACGACGACAGGGACGAGTAGTAGTTAACTAGATCACATGTTTATCGATCGATCAATCGACGGATGCTTTTGATCTGCGAACGGTCATGCTAGTGCTATTATATCACAAGTGTAGTTCGGCACTTGACCCACTGACCTGTGCTATTAAATCGGTCTCAGCTCATTTAGTGATTTGCGGGATTAGCATCTTCACCCGGGGCCTCTAAGGGCACCCACAGTGTGTAGTAAAAGTGATTTTATATTTGCTTTTTTGGTTTTTAAAACTAGTTCCCTACACTGTGGAGATGGTTTCAAATGAGAGAAAACTGGAAAACGGAGCAAGTAGTTGCTCCGGTGCCAAATTTACCTTTTGCATTTTAGAACTAGTTCTCTACACTCTGAGGGTAGTTCCATATTTGCTTCATGTGTTGTGTTAGCTAGATGCTGGGACCTATGTTATAAATATTGGAACTACTATATTGTGAAGCTCTTGCTATCAAATTTACCTTTACGTCATAGTTGGCAATGGCAACATTGTGGATTCTAAAGGCCCCCAAAGGCCTATGGGGTGTGCCGGCGCCCAAAATGACGCCCAACCACGTTCCCAAATGTTTTTTTGGTGCCGATGCGGTCTGTTTAGTTATCCGTGCCCCCAGGACGAACCCAGTCCACGGGGGGTAAGCGGAGACACCGGATGGAGCTGAGAACAACACGGGCTAGCCCTGTCGGTGACATACACCTGCGAAAGTCGTCCACATACTGCGTTCCCACCCACCCACCCTCCCTTCCCCCAGCGACCACCACTCGACGGCGCTATCACCCCTCGTCGACATCTGCCGTTCAGTCCTTTAGAGCTGCCGAGAGTACTCCCCCAATCCTCCTGAGCCGCCCACACTCGCTCCCTGCCCGGCCCCATGCCCGCTGGTATCCCCAAGCCCGCCGCACAACCGCCCTGCCCGCAAGGTGTTCGGCGGTTTGCCGAAGGCATGAATTCGGATGAGGAAGAGATGTTGGCCGCTCTGATGGACGAAGAAGTCGTCATTGCTGCTGGCGTCCGAGGCAGCGTCGGAGACGATGATCATCTCCTGATCGTCACATTCCTCCTGGGCATGATCGCTGGTGCCGATGTGAAGCCACCTACTGGGGGTTTGAAGCTTGGGCGGTGCAAGAGCAAACCGAGGCAGGGGATGGAAGGCTACTGCATGCTCTATGCCGACTACTTCGCTGATGACCCATTGCACGGCGACGTCACATTTCGGTGTCGTTTCAGAATGTGCCGGAAGCTTTTCCTGAAGATTATCGAGGAATTAAGAGAGTTTGAAGACTACTTCAAACTAAAGAGATATGCCTTCGGCACGCTTGGTTTCTTCACAATCCAAAAATACATAGTTGCTCTCTGGATGCTTGCATATGGACTTGCTGGAGACACACATGACGACTACCTCCGCATGGCGGAGTCCACAACCATCGACTACATGTATAGATTTTGCAGGGCTATTGTGGCAGTGTATGGGAAGAAATACCTGAGAACACCCAATGCAGAAGACACAACTCGGATCTTGGAACATAATGCTGCAAGGGGTTTTCCAAGAATGCTTGGAAGTATTGACTATATTCACTGGGCTTGAAAGAACTGTCCATTCACGCATCAAGGCATGTACAAAGGTCATAAAGGATCATGCAGTGTGGTGCTTGAGGCTGTGGCAGATCAGGATCCATAGATTTGGCATGCTTTCTTTGGTATGGCAGGATCACACAATGATATCAACGTGCTGCAGTGTTCAAATATGTTTGCCACACTTGTTGAAGGAAGAGATCCTCCAGTGAAGTTCGAGATTAATGGCTACCAGTATGACAAGGGCTACTACTTGGTAGATGGCATCTACCCAAGATGGTCAACATTTGTGAAGACAATCTCAAACCCTATGCCTGGAGGAAAGAAAGCTTGGTGTGCCCAACAGCAGGAGGCTTGCAGGAAGGATGTGGAGAGGGCATTCAGTGTGCTGCAAACTCGATTTGCCATTGCCAATTTCCCCGCCCTTACCTAGTCGCAAGATCAGATGTGGGAGGTCATGACTGCCTGTGTGATCTTGCACAACATGATCATCGAGAGTGAGCGAGAGACTCCAATGTTTGACACTCGTATTTTCGCCAAGGTCCTCTTGCATATATTGACCACCAAGTGCCACCTGCGTTTGCTACTTTTCTTGCTAGGCGGCAGGAAATTCGAGACATAAATACTCATAGCCAACTGCAGCATGATCTGGTGAAGCAGCTGTGGAGCCTCAAAGGACCTAGCTAGTTTGTTTATTTGTTTGCCTTTGTTTGCTATAATGAACATTTTGAATTGTTTGTTTAATTTCATGAACTTGTAATAAATCTGAAAGTTTAATTATTTATTTCTATATTGAACTTGTTTAAATTACTTATTGATTTGGTAAAAAAATGTTGATTTTTTGTATGGGGGCACGGTTGGGAGCCAGCACCCCCAAATCGTGAACCAATCCGGCGCTCCCCATACGGCCCAAAATCGGGCCGTGCCGGACGCCGTATGGAGGGGACGAGTAGAGATGCTCTTAATAGTGAAGATATAAGTAGTATTCCTTTTGGGGGAAATTTCCGCATTCATATGTCCCTCCTAAACCTATTCTTTAGTGCCAAATGCATCCTTTAACTTATCGTCCATAAGCGTGTTGGCTTCCTTGATTCAATTAATCTCTATTTTTCACAAGCACAAGTCCTCTGAATCCAGTACTTAAGTCACAATGAATATGCTCACAATTCCTAAACTAAAAAGAACAAATCAACTAAAATTACCTTCGGGCTGGAGAGGGCTTCGGCTAATCGGACAAGCACACTTGACCCACAGGGCAGAAGCATAGGCGGATCCAAAGGGTGGCTAGGGTGGTGCATGGATCACCCTGAGCTTTCTACATAGCCTATATATCATGGAATTTTTTTAAAAAATAAATATAATTAAATTAAAAATTAAACTGTTGGACCACCCTAAGGTATCAAGGTAGATCCGCTAGTGGGCAGAAGTAATGACAATCGATCGGCCAAATAATGGTCGGTAGGGAGAGAGGAACTCGTGTTGCCTCTCTCACCGCCAGGTATTTAACCTAGTGTCGCTCCCTCTCAACTAGAGAGGTGGGACTAAAACTCTCACCCCACGTCGGCTCTGCGCAGTGTGTCGAATTAACAGGCCATGAGTACGCCCAGCCTGATACATTGCAAATGTATCTATAATTTTTGATGTTCCATGCTTGGTTTTATCCACTTTCTTGTGTTTTGTCCACACTTTGGAGTACTTTTCATATGATTTCTTCGACTAACCTATTAACAAGAGCCACAGTGCCAGCTGCCTGTTTTCTGCTGTTTTTGGTTCCAGGAAAGTCAGAAAATGAATATTCTCGGAATTGGACGGGACAAAAGCCAAAGTGCATATTTTTCCGGAAGTCATCAGATGCCAGAATACGAGATGGAGAAGGGCTGGGGGCCGGCCACACCACCTGGCCGCGCGGCCAGGCCTGGCCCGCGCCAGGGGGTGGTCTGGCCGACCCCAGCACCCCCTCGGCCTCTCCTTCCGCCTATAAGATTCCCTCGGGATGAAAACTCTAAGTACCCGATCTAAAATCCACGAAAGAGTTTGTAGCCGCCGTCATCTCCATCCCTAAATTGGGAGGGATCTAAAGCTCTTCCCGACACCCTGCCGAAGAGGGGAATTCACCCTGGAGGCCTTCTTCATCATCATGCAAGCCTCCGGTGTGATGCGTGAGTAGTTCATCCTTGGATTACGGATCTATGTAGTAGCTAGATGGCTGGTTCTCCTTCTTTGTTCTTCCATGTTTAGATCTTGTGAGCTCCGTTTATGATCAAGATCATCTATTTGTAATTCTGCATGTTGTGTTTGCGGGGATCCGATGGATATTGAGATGCTATTTCAGATTGATTATTGATTCTATCATGTCTTTGTTATTTGTGATCTTGCATGCCTTCCGTTGTTAGTAGCTATCTTGGCCAAGTAGATGCTAGCAACTCCAAGAATTAGTATTTATGCTCGATAGTGGATTCATGCCTCTGGTAATCTAGGGAAGTGACAGAAATCTCTAAGGTACTAGATGTGCTGTTGCTACTAGGGAGAAAACAACAATCATTTGTTCATAGAACAATCGTATTGTTTATATTACACGCAATTCGTAAAGCAATAATCTGTTGCTTGCAACTTAATACTGGAGGGGGTTCGGATGATAACCTGAAGGTGGATTATTAGTCATAGATGCAGTTGGATGGCGGTCTATGTATAATGTTGTAATGCCCAATCGAATCTCAAAGGAGTCAAGATGATTAGTATATGCATGTATTGCTTTCTCGATGTTTATCAATTGCCCCGCTGTAATTTGTTTACCCAGCATGTTATCTATCTTAAGGAGAGCTACCTCTAGTGAACTATGGATCACAGTCTTTTTTTTACATACAATCTATAAACTGTTTACTGCTTTGTGTTTACTTTCTGCAAACTATTACTTCCTTCCATTCGATACGTTTAATTCTTTGTTTTCAGCAAAACCGGTGAGATTGACAACCTCATCGCAAGTTGGGGACAGAGTTCTGTGGTTATGTTGTGCAGGTCTCCACGTTGCTGCTGGCACCGGTAGTGCGCCCTACCATCATTCAGCTAGCTACACCTTTGGGGTGTTTCCTTGCTCCTACTGGATTGATAACCTTGGTTTCGTAGTGAGGGAAAACTTGCTGCTATGCTTATCATACCTTCCTCTTGGGGTTCCCCAACGAGCTTGATATATTATGGGCCATCACGACCCATGAGCAACGACCAAGGAGTTGGGCCTCGCCCGCGGTAGCAGGGGCTCGTGTTAAACAGGTCGGCCCGTTTGCTAGCGGATCGTGACCAGATTCTGTATCTAAACTTTTTTTTCCATCTATGTTTCATCATTTTCTTTTAGACTTCACAACTTTCTACTAGATTTTCCATATAATTCAAATAAACATTCAATTGAATCCTTTAGGAGTGTACATTTTTGTGGCACACTAAGTTTACCATTTCAACAACGTATGCATGCATTCAAATGAAAAATACACAACACTTGGATCAAACTTGTAAAAGATTATGAAGATGACTCTTTTTTCTGCCCAAACTATTCTCTATCCATTACAACCATTTATATTTTCATCTTCTATTACATTACCTCCTAATCTTATTTCCCCAATCAAAATTATCTAATCCATGGAAAAATGTTAGTCAATCAAATATGTGGAATTAGAAAATAGAGAGTTTACTAGACATAGATAGCGATGTACTAGAATATTAGCAACTACTAGGCGTTGTTCTAGACATAGATAGAATATTTACTTATGTACAACACATAGTCCATTGCACACACACAGAGATACCACATTGTCCACTACCATACTTCATTGCTTAGGAGGTTCGTACATTCCATCAAAAGAAATATCATCAACTATAATGATGATGTACTACCATACCAAGGGATCATCTAAGCAAGGCCTTCTTCAACCATTACTGCATAAGAACAACATGTTGTGCCTTAATGTAAAGAGTTTTACTAGTGTCGGCTAGCTCACGAACATGCTACACCAGGTTGCAGCTTCCCACCCTTCGGCTTTGACATATGGTATGGGCATATGTAGAAATTGTTCTTCGCAAAGGTAGCATGGCCCTTGGCCCGGAGCTTCATCACTTCCTTCGTAATGAAAGAAGCAACACTCCTCTTGTCCACGATCTCTTCGGAGTCTTGGGAGTCATACTGCATGGAACAAATAAAATTCACCGTGCATTCAAATTAAACTAAGTCACTAGTGGAAACTAGAAAGGCAGAAAGTTTCAGGTATCACCTCGAGTGGGCTTCCTTCCAAACTGTCTAGGTCACAAGGATTGTCTCGCTTATCTTCCTACTAATAGCAGGAAGGGATGACTCTGCCCCCTGCATGACACATTCCAAAGTCCTATTTTTTTGAACCATTTCATTTTATATCTTTCAAATAGAACTACTTCATTACTTAATTGCTCCAAATTCTATAAGTATGTAAGTGGTGGTATGTGGTGCAGAATTATTTAACTACTCCATTATAGAAAATTTCTAGAGCAGTAATAGACTTTGTTTGATCTACAATGCAATACTTCTATTTGGACTACATGTCATCAAATGTCAAATATAAGTAATACACTATTACTTTGTTTCATTTCAAATATAATGTAGTACTTCTATAAATCAATACTTCTACAATGCCTACATAAGTAATAGACTACCATGCTAATCATGAACATCAACATATACAAAGAAGAGTACTCCATCTATGCAATTCTAGTGAGCGGTAGCAATAGAGATCAGTGTTTAGTGCCACTGATCTGTCAAAGCAAGCCGAATCATATAAACATTTTCTCATGTTTGCTAAATAAGATGACCATAAAAGAATCATTAAGTCCATTCATGATCCCATTCTTACTTAATTGGATAATTCTAGGAGATAAATCAATGAGAAAAAATTAAGAGAGCAAAGCACTCATAAATCAATATATCTTCATATTACTATTACAACTAACACTGGATGTTGTCATATGCTAGTATAAAACTGAATACAACTAATACTATGCTACACTAGAACTAAACAATAATTCTAAAACTGAATAGAACTAATATGGCAGTCTTCCAACATCAGGTACAATAATTTGTTACCTACATTCTTTATAGATAGCAACCTAACAGCAACACAAACTTTCATAGGGTAAAATATTACAACAACCAACCTACTAATAGAAAAAACCTAATCTGACCTTTTAGAGAAATCACGCAATTACAGTGGGGATTGGAGGATGCATGCATTCTGTGTCTATTAATAGGGGCAAGATATGTTTGACAACTAAACAAGACAATCAATCAGGATAGTAATTAAACAAGTATTATCACATTAATATATTCACCGTATCTAAGACCATGTACAACGCTAGCTTGCTAGCTATGCACTTCAATCATCGGTCGGTACATGTAGATAAGCGCATGTGCTTGCTATACGTGTTTTTGTCGGCCAGGATCAAGGCAGGATGGTCGGGATTAAATGTTTGTCTAAGCATCTGCATTTTACATGCCCTAAGAACCCCAAGCGTACTAAGCCTACTGATCAATTCATAGATTGATTTGCTCAAAATGTGCAGGAATGGATGGGGAGGAGGGAATGGGGCATACGTGCTCCACATCCTGCTGCATGGGGTTTACCACCGTCTGGAGTGCAGCGAGAGCACCCCTTACTCCGATGCCAAATTGAGATGATGAGTAAAATTATGATTCTTTGCATGCAATATTACGTGGAGAGTGATGTGAGGAAAGGAGGTACTCCCTCTCACAAGGGGTTAACTCATCAATGCCCATCGCAGATAGACTTAGGTTCGAAAAAGTGGGGAGCGCTGGATGCATCAATCGGCTAGCAAACAAGCACACATGGACGCAAGGTTTACCCAGGTTCAGGACTAGTAGAGGACCCTACTCCTGCTTGTCTGCTCTTGGAATTATTGAGGAGTCGAAAGTTACAGGGATGCGCAGATGCAATCTGGCGAAGGTGCAAAAACTAGGGTTGTGGATTGTCCTCCTAGCCACCCCCTCCTAACCTTTATATAGATAGGCTAGGTCTCGGGATAGCAGGTCGAGTCGGTTATAGATTTAGGGTTTTCCCTTTAAACTTCTATCTTAAGTTTTTCGTGTGCTGCAAGAAGTCGAAGTCTCCTAGTCATCCAGATCTTGATTGGGCCTTAGCAACATCATGGACTTCTTCTAGGTTGGACCGTATATACCAAGCTCGATTACCTGTAAGATATGCCCACATCAGTAGCCCTCGAGTGTCCGGTTGAATCGCCGATTCGAGTGGAGACTTATGAAGCTCTCGAGTGTAGAGTTAAGAATGTTTTAAAATGCTTTAGTTTGTATGATAGGGATTGTCGATATACGTGCCTGATTCATCCGATGCATCAGGATCAGTTAACTGCCTTAGGGCAAAACAACGCAATCTACTCAAACTCGAGTCCCCGGACTCGAATTCAGAAAAGTGCTGGCGTAATTCAACTCATGCCGCGGAGGTCTTATAGAGTCAAATCCTAGTGTATAAGTGTGAGCACTCGACGCGTCCGTCAAGGCTTATCTCATCGTATCTGCAGGCACGTATTAATTATGGTAGAGCGCAACAAGTGCATTGCCAGGCCTTCTTAAGGTCTTATCTTCACGCCGCAAGTGTGGCATCCGAATGTTGTCATCACAGAGATGATTCGGGTGACCCAGGAGACGTAGTCTCTTTGCAGGGAAAATATGAGGCGGAGTCGCCAATGTTTTCGAGTGTGGACGTAGTCAACACACAGTTATGTACAGGAAAAATCATAGGATGCGCGACCAATGCTCCCTATGGGAGTAGTCTCCGAGTGCCTATTCGAGTCGTATACTCGAGTGGGGACTATGAGTGTTTTCGACTGCCTCATCTTTTGTCAGTCGAATATGCCTTCAGCGCTCCCTATGGGAGTAACCCTGAGTCCATAGTCGAATTGTTGATTCGAGTGAAGGGTTTTGAGAGGAAATATATTGTCATAATGCTTTGGAAGTCTATAAAGTTTATCGGGTGCGCGCCCAGCTCTCCTGTTAGGAGTAGCCCCCGAGTGCTTGGTCGAGTCGAAGACTCGAGTAAGGACTAGAGTAGTCAGAAAATGCTCCTGCTGGAGTAAATGACGTCAGTGCTGACGAGGAGATGATCTCACTTGTCCACGTGAGCGGTTTTGATGGGACGTGACAAAAGTGGGGCCCCATTTTTGACTTGGATTTGACCGGGCATGCGTAATCTTCGATTTTAACTGCGTCTCCTTGATTCTCGCGCGTAATGGGAGGAGTGGAGTGACGGTTTGCTATTTACCCTGCCACTCGTCTGTATCGATTTGTGCCACGCGTCAGGCTGGTGCACTTCTGGTCATTGGATTGCATCCGCTGTGATGTTAAGTAGGGATTGTTGTGCGGTAATTTCCTCACAATCCATCTTCTTCCTTCGCGCTCTGCCTCCATTGCTTCTCCTTGCTGTTCCATTTCCTGCATCTCCTTGCTGTGCTGGACGGCCTCCGCACCTTTCATAGCTACTTCCTGTGCTCCCACCGCAAGCGCAAGATGGGGAAAAAGAGAGGTGCCTTCGCTGCTGGATCTTCAGCGGCCACTGGTGCGGCCAAGAAGAAGGGCGTTGTCGCCACGGGCACCAGTACTGCCGCCGCGGCTGGAAAGAAGAAGGGCATAGGCACACGCATCACGAATGGATCATGGCGTCCAACCACCATCAAGGGCACAGAGCTCTTCAACTCGCGCAAGGATGGTGCTCTCCCTGCTGCGTAAGATGACTGCCGGATTGCCGGCGACGAGGTAATCCCCAGTCCTCCTGCCGGATTTCGGGTGATGTTCCTCGCATTTATCATTCTTGGTCTTTGTCTCCCCCTTCACAAGTTTGTGAGGGGGTTACTCTGCTTCTACGGGCTCCAGCTGCATCAGCTGACCCCAAACTCGATCCTTCATATTGCTTACTACATTACCCTTTGAGAGTGTTGCCTCGGAATCAAGCCACACTTTGGGATCTTCAAAAAACTTTTCAAATTGAAGCGTCAGTTGGGCTCTGTGTCGGTAGTCTACGATATAGGAGGCTGCGAGATCCATGTAGACTCCAATGTCACATATTTCGCCATCAACTTCAATGCATCTGTCCAAGGGTGGAGGGAGAAGTGGTTCTATATTCGTGACCAGAAGGTTGATGAGGAACACTTCGGGCTTGCACCTTTTGACCCCATGGCAGTATGCAAAAGAAGGAGGTCGTGGAAGAACACGGTGATGCTCGGCGAAGCCGAAGAGACTGAGGCTCTATACAAGCATGTCTGCGACCTTGAGATCTGCATAGGCAAGGAAGTAGGCGGCACAGACCTCATTCGCACTTGGATGCGCCATTGGGTGCAGCCACTGCAGGCTAGGGCACATCCAATGTGCTGGTGGACTGGCATTGACGATGTTACTCACATATCGCGAGAGAACATTTCTTTCGGCAAAGTAGACAGGAGGATTCGACAGCTGACCAAGTACACCGCCAAGGAGAAACTCCCTGGTGACTCAGTCGTGCCTCGCTTCTGTGCGAGTCATCCTCCGCCTGAGGTGGATTTCTTTTGAGCTCTTCTTGTTTTTCAATTGCCCGCTGGGTTGTCCTTTATATTGATGTTTGTTGCTTGTTTTAGGACTAGAAGGTGACCACTATTTTTCCTCCTCAGCCAGAGGGAGTAGTCCCTCGTGAAGACGAAGAGGGGGACGAATCAGACTCCACCGTTCCTGTCGAGGGAGAGCAGGAAGCCCCCGAGTCCAGCGGGAACGGGACTCGCAAGTGCTCCCCGAAGCGAGAATTCGGATGCATCCTCGTCGACAACACCGAAGGGTCCTCCGACTGTGGTAGAGGAGCCAATTCCCACCGTGCCTGTGCGCACCGTGGCTCATTGATACGTTGCAAACATATCTATAATTTTCAATGTTCCATGCTTGTTTTATATCTACTTTCTTATATTTTGTCCACACTTTGGAGTATTTTTATACACTTTCTTGGACTAACCTATTAACAAGATGCCACAGTGCCAGCTACTTGTTCTCTGCTATTCTTGGTTCCAAGAAAGTCAGAAAATGAATATTCTCGGAATTGGACGAGACAAAAGCCAAAGTCAATATTTCACCGAGGGCGACACGGAGCCAGAATACGAGATGGAGAGGGGCCAGGGGGCGCGCGGCCAGGCCTGGCCTGCGCCAGGGGATGGTGCGGCCGCCTAGGGCACCCCCTCGGCCTCCCCTTTTGCCTATATATCGCCTCCGATATAGAAACCCTAAGTACCAGATCAGATTTCCACGAAAAGTTCCACAGCGCCGCCGCCACTAAAGGGGAGATTCGGGGGACAGAAAGTCTCTGTTCTGGCACCCTGCCGGGATGGGGAAGTGCCCACGGAGCCATCTCCATCGATCTCCACCACCATCTCCATCGCCGTTGCTGATTCCCATGATGATGAGGGAGTAGTTCTCTCTCGAGGCTAAGGGTTCTACCGGTAGCTATGTGTTCATCTCTCTCTCTATGCATGATCATATTGTGATCATGAGCTTTGTAATCAAGTAGATCTACCTTGCTACTCAAGTGCTTTAATAGATCTCTGCTCTCCCCATGTGTGTGAAAGTGACAGCATGCACACCATGGTGGCACTTAGGCTTGAGATTAAAAATACTTGTTATGAGTTATATTTGGAGTTGGATGTCTCTATGAAATTGTGGTGTTTGTTGGAACCATCTAGAGATCAAGGTGAGAGTGTGGGGTTATCTAGATGGGGAAAGCGAACTTTGAGGAGTGTTGTTATATCCCTACCATGGATTAGAGTGTCCAACTGGAGAGTAGTTCAGAGTAGTATCATGAAGAGAAGATATTTATATGAGAGTGTTCACTAGTGAAAGTATGATCCCTAGGCCTTGTTTCTAAGCATTGAAACACCATTTTCAACTAGATTTGTTTCATGTTTGCTTGCTGCCATCTTTATTTCAGTTTGCCTTTAGTCTCTTCCACGCCATCAAGCTATTTTCTAGCACCGTTGTCTTATATCCATACCACTTGTATTTCATTATCTCTTCGCCGAACTAGTGCACCTATACACCCGACAAGTGTATTGGGTGTGTTGGGGACACAAGAGACTTCTTGAATCTTGATTGCAGGGTTGCTTGAGAGGGATACCTTTGACCACTTCCTCCCTAAGTTCGATAAACCTTGGGTAATCCACTTAAGGGAAAACTTGCTGTTGTTCTACAAACCTCTGCACTTGGAGGCCCAACAACTGTCTACAAGAATAGAAGTGTGTAGACATCACTCCTCCTCAGAAGAAGAAACCGAGGCTACTGAAGGAGGCATCAGAGGACTCCTTCGACCTCGACAATTTTGACGGGTATGTATTATATTCTTGCGAGTTCGTCCTTGTGTCCCAAAATCTTCTCTTCTGAAGTTGCAATGTATGTTTTGTAGCCAAACCACGTCGTCATCATCCGATGATTATTTGTTCGTGAAGGAGTCTGGAGTCACAGACTCCAAAGACAAGGAGGTGGAGGCATGGTCTCCTTCTCCTTCGGTGCCCCTTCTTTGAGTTCTCCCCATGCTAGGGGGCACCAGATTGTTGCCCGGACATCTACTCAGAAGGAAACTTCAGTGTCCCTAGAGGAACATGTAAGTTTGCTTGTCATTGGCAGTCGAAATTTGATTGATGTTCATGCTTCCCTTTTGCAGCCTGTCATGAAGGAGTCCACTCGCCTCACTGAACAAAATGTTTCCCTAGGCGGTCAGCATGCTTCATTGGAAGCCCACCATCGTACCTTTGAAGGTGAGTTCGCACTCTTTAATCCGTGCTATTATGCACAAAAAATGGTGAGTTTGAGTTTGTGCTATTTCCACTTGCAGGTGAGCATAATGAGCTTCTTCGTCACGTTGATTCCCTCTAGAAGGGTCTTGCCACCGAAGAGAAGAAGCGTGACGAGGCACTCCAAGCCATGGAACGCTCCGCCGAGGAGTCGAAGACTCGTGAGGAGGACCTGCTGGTAGCTGCGGCTGATAGGGAAAAGGTGTTCATAGAATAGCTTTTCTCTGTTGCTAAGGCACTCTCGGGTACGAGGCTACATCATTTTGTTTGATGTGTATTTTTCCTGTATGCTGTTGTGCTCATGTGTATCTTCTGCAGATGCTGCTGGCGTGCACTTCGACGCCCAGGCTTTGGCCCGCTCGGATGCTTTAGCCGGTGTTGTGGCTGCAGTCGAAGTTTGCAGTGTCTCTGTCAAGGAATCACTCGAGAAGGCCAAGGGTGTGCTTGGGCTTCTTCGAGAGGAGATGGTCCCCAAGGCCAAGCTGACCGAGGATCTCGATGGCCTGGTAGAGTCCTTCGCTGGGGGTGCGCCCATGGACTTCAAGAATGCTCAAAGGGGGGTTGGAGCGACCATGGGACTCACGATGGTGCAAGCTCATGGTGTTGATCTGAACCCCATCAGGGCCTCCTCGGCGATGCTGGTCACTAGAGATGGCCAGCAGGTAGTGTTTGCTCTCTTTGCCACTAGTTGCAACAAGTATGGGCCTCGGATCATTGAGACACTTGCCAAGTACTCGGCGGAGCTAAGGCGGTTGAAGACGGCAAAAACCACGGCATCAGAGGCAGTAGCCGAGAAGGCTATGGCGTCGAAGACTGCCACAGACTCGAGGAAGTCCCTCGAGTGCCAACGCGTAGCTGTAGCCTGCTGCTTAGTCGCCTTTTGTAATAGTCTAGCTTCTCCCTCTTGAATTGTGCCTTGTGGGGGTAACCCTTTTGAGACTTGCCGAACTTTGATGTTTCTTCATTTTGCTGTTATTTATGAATAGTTAGCCTTATTTGCCTCTTACTCTGCTTGTAATAGGGTCCTTCGAGTGGTCCGTCCGACTCACCTCCCAGCGATGAACCTGTAGCGCAACCACGTTCAAAGGTGGAGGAGATATCGCTGCTGTCTCGATTGCGTGACCGCATAAAACATTTGGAGCGAGATGCCCATGATCCGTGGTAGCGCGGATGTGTGGAAGTGATGGCTCAAGAAATCTCGAGCTCGTTGGGAACCCCAAGAGGAAGATATGATGAGCACAACAGCAAGTTTCCCTCAGTTATGAAACCAAGGTTATCGAACCAGTAGGAGCAAGGAAACAACTCCAAGGTGTTGCTACCAACTTGGAATCCTGCACAACACAACCACAGAACTTTGCCCCAACTTACAGTGAGGTTGTCAATCTCACCAGTTTTGCTGAAAACAAAGGATTAAACGTATAGTGTGGAAGATAGTAATTGCTTGTAGAAAGTAAACAGTAAACACTAAATAGTATATGGTATATCAATGGTAAAAGAATGGACCGGGCTCCATAGTTCACTAGAGGTGATTCTCCTTAAGATAGATAGCATGTTGGGTGAACAAATTACAGCGAGGCAATTGATAGATTTGAGAAAGCATACAATGCATATACTAGACATCTTGACTCCTATGAGATTTGATTGAGCATTACAACATTATACATAGACCGTAATCCAACTGCATCTATGACTAATAATCCACCTTCAGGTTATCATTCGAACCCCCTCCAGTATTAAGTTGCAAGCAACAGATAATTGCATTAAGCAAAGTGTGTAAAGTAAACAATACGATTGTCCCATGGACAAAGGATTGTTGTTTTCTCCCTAGTAGCAACAACACATCTACAACCTTAGAGATTCCTATCACTTCCCAGATTGCTAGAGGCATGAACCCACTATCGAGCATTAATACTCCCTCTTGGAGTTGCAAGCATCTACTTGGCCAAGATAGTTACTAACAACAGAAAGCATGCAAGATCACAAATAACATAGACATGATAGAATCAATAATCAATCTGAAATAGCATCTCAATATCCATCAGATCACCGCAAACACAACATGTAAGATTACAAATAGATGATCTTGATCATGAATGGAGATCACAAGGTCTAAACATGGTAGCACAAAGGAGAAGAACCAACCATCTAGCTACTACATGAACCCGTGGTCTAGGGACGAACTACTCATGCATCACACCAGAGGAAGTCATGGTGATGAAGAAGGCCTCCAGGGTGATCTCTCCCCTCCGGCAGGGTGCCGGGAAGAGCTTCAGATCCCTCCCGATCTGGGGATGGAGATGGCGGCAGCTACAGACTCTTTCGTGGAATTTTGATCGGGTACTTAGGGTTTTCGTCCCGGGAGACTTTTATAGGCGAAGGGGTGATGACCCACAAGTATAGGGGGTGTATCGCAGTATTTTCGAGGGAAGTGAAACCCAATTTATTGATTCGACACAAGGGGAGCCAAAGAATATTTATAAGCCTTAACAACTAAGTTGTCAATTCAGCTGCACCAAGATACAATCTTGCTCACCGTAGTTTATTAGTAGCAACAGTTTTGTAGTAGGAATAACAAAGTAGCAGCAGCAGTAAAGCAAAGACAGTAGTAACACTAGCAGCAAACAGTAGGATTCGAGTGCGGTAGGCATAGGGATGGATGGATGGGCGTTGCATGGGCAAGACAATTCACATAGTAATAGAACATAGGGCAATTGCAGATAAATAAGATAAAGCATCCAAGTACTAGATAATCCTAGGCATGTGTTCCATATATAGTCATACGTGCTCACAATGAGAACTTGCACCACATCTTTTGTCCTGCCAGCCCGTTTGCAGCGGGGCCTCAAGGGAACTACTGGCAATTAAGGTGCTCCTTTTAATAGAGCACCGGAGCAAAGCATTAGCACTCCGTGAACACATGTGATCCTCACATCAAAGCCATTCCCTCCGGTTATCCCGATTTCTGTCACTTCGGGGCCATTGGTTTCGGACAACAACGTGTGTATACAACTTGCAGATAAGACCATAAAAAATACTATCATAATGAATCAATAACATGTTCAGATCTGAAATCATGGCACTCGGGCCCTAGTGACAAGCATTAAGCATAACAAGTCGCAACATGCCCTAACAATCTGATGCCATTACATGAACGATCTCATCCAATCCCTACCATCCCCATATCCTACAGCGGGGGATTACTCACTCATAGATGGGGGAAACATGGATGGTCGATGGAGAAGCGATGGTGATGATGATGGCGATGATCTCCTCCAATTCCCCATCCCGGCAGGGTGCCAGAACGGAGTTTCTGGTGCTGTTTCGTGGAATCTGGTGGTGGCGGCGGAGCGGAACTCCTTCTAGAAAAACGTCGAACCCCCCTGAGTTTTTAGGTCAGAAGGCATCTTATAGGCGAAGAGGGAGACCGAGGGGGTGTCTGGCGCGGCCAGACCACCCCCTGGCGTGGCCAGGCCCAGCCTGCGCGGCCAGGTGGTGTGGCTGGGCCTCAGCCCCACTCCGTCTCATATTCTGGCTACGGGAGTCTTCTGGTGAAATAGGATTTTTTGGCTTTTGACCCGTCCAATTCTGAGAATATTCATTTTCTGACTTTCCTGGAACCAAAAACAGCAGAAAACAGGCAGCTGGCACGGTGGATCTTGTTAATAGGTTAGTCCAAGAAATCATATGAAAAGTACTACAAAGTGTGGACGAAACACAAGAAAGTAGATAAAACAAAGCATGGAACATCAAAAATTATAGATACATTTGCAATGTATCAACATCCCCAAACTTAACTCCTGCTCGTCCTCGAGTAGGTAAGTGATAAAAAGAAAGAATAATTTTTGAGGTGACATGCACCATCATAAACTTGATCAAAGTATTTGTAAAACATTCAAAGCTGGGATCATAGTACTTCAATAATAACATGAAAGACAAAGTTCTAGCAATAAGACAAAGAAACTATGTTGCAACATGAAAAGGCACAAACAAAAGATTCATGAATAACAATGCTTTGCAAGACGTTTGTTTGTTTCACATAAAGAAAACATGGCATAATAGTATTCAGCTTGTCCCTCATAGAATAGCAAATATAAATGCACAGGACACCTTCAAAGTTCATAAGAGTGACTAGATACAAATAGTTTAAAACAAGCAATATCAAGGTATGCATCAATCAACTAGTCTTGGGACAATGCACATAGAACTAAGAATGGCCACTATGCTCTCAAAGTAGGTGCATAAAGATAGAAGGTGGAGACTCAATATAATGGTGGAAGAAAGGCCTTCATAGAAGGAAGCAGAGATTCAAGTTTCATAAAGAGCTTCCAAAAATTATGGTACTTATAGCTTTCAGCTCTCATTGCCCCTAACATAAGCATCTTGAAGTGGTTAAGGTTAAAGTGAACAAACTATGAAGTATATGCTTGACAAAGTATAAGTTGGAAATCTCATGTCCCTTGAATACGAGGGCCGCTCCTCATGCTACTCAAGTTTAGTTACCGGTAAGTTCTTGTCATTGTAAGTACATGTGTATCATAGAGAACCACCAACGGGGTAACCCTTGCCCGATGATACGGAAGAATCCCCATATCAAAATGACAAGGCTAGCAGACAACGAGCATCTTAGCAATCTTCTTGTTTACCATGGGAAAATGGTGCTTTTATCTCTCTTTCCTATTTTCTCATATCTCTTTTTTTCTTTTTCTCTTTTTCTCAATATCTGACTCTTTTTTTATAAGAAGAATGCTTCTTAGGCAGCTCATTATGGTTACGCTGTAGGTTTCCACCATGTCAGCATGGATTAGACCAGCGGCCCAGGCGTTTCGCTAACACATATACATAACTCCATGGACTTACAAGCTCCCCTTTCATTTCACATCGACGACATCCATAGACAAAAGAGCACGATATCAACTAGGTACAAAGTACAAGTGCAATGTTGAAAGCGTTCCTCATGACAGCATGGTTCTGCTAATCCCCAACATATAAGTAAAAGCATATACAACATAAACAACACAATGGTTCAAGTTTATAGGCAAAAAAAGTAAAGTGTGCCATCAAGTTCGTGAGAGTTTAATCACTAGTTTTCTCATAACAAGTTTAATTTGGAAGGTAGATAAAAACATCAATATACTTGGAATAGCATATGCTAATAGGTAGGTATGGTGGACTCTTTGGAATAACTTGGTTTTAGGAATTGGATGCATGAGTGGAACTCATACTTGGTTATGGAGGCTAGCAAAAGACTGGGAGCGACCAACTAAGAGAGCAATAATGGCCATAATCATGCAGAGCGACAAAACATCATTCATCAAAGCATAAAGTGATACTACAAGTTGAAAACTAAAGGATCATAAAGGCTATGGTGACTTGGGATAGTCATAACATGGTGTGAGCATGCGCCAAGTCAACCCAAATAAAGCATCAAAGGAGAATACCACAATACTATGCTTTAATATGCTAAAACAACACATGATTCATCCAAGGCACATTAAGCAATCTCAATTGTTTATAACAAGTCATGCTACACCAAATAATACTAAGCATAAAGCCAAAACAATGTCAAGCATGGCATGACAAAGCATAGGCCACAGCAAAAAAAAAGCTCTCTTTACCACTTAAGCATGAACTTTCCTACTCTTTTCCAAACCAAACCAAACTATTTAAAAACCAATGTATGAAAGAGGGGTTCCAACCAATTTATTCAGCAAACTAAGCAAACAAAGCAAACAAAAAACCAAAACCAAAATGAAAACAAAAAAGAATATGCTCCAAGAACAACACAACTATGCATGAAACAATAAAAATGAAGCGTTTGGAAGAAACCTGGGTTTTTTATTGATGAAGAGGGGGATGCCTTGGGCATCCCCAAGCTTTGACGCTTGTACTTCTTGGATATTTCTTGGGGTGACATGTGTGGCATCCCCAAGCTTGAGCTTTAGTCCATCCTTCATCTCATTACTCATTCCTTCCATACACCTGAAATTTTTCCTTCATACAAAACTTCACACAATCTTTATTAGCAACATTAGTGCACTCAAGATAATAAGTCTTTAGGTTCAGTTCTAATACCAATAAAACTTCCATTAAAACACTAGCTACTGTAGCGCTTCCCTCAAAAAGCTCAATTCCCCAAAAGAACTCAAAAAGGAATCAACAAGAAGCAAATGCAAAAAATGGCAGAAATCTGTCAAAACAGACCAGCAGGTAAATAAGATTTTTTTATAAGACCTTCTGTTGCTCAAATCAATAAGTGTTGAACTAACGAAAGTTAGATAACAACCTGGGACAGAAGCACAAAAATTCACGCCTCAAAAGGACGTACAGAGATTTTACAAGAATTTTTACGGTGAAGCACAAAAATCTGTTTCGGGACAGCAACTTTCCCAATCATTACTTCTCTCTCATTAGAGGTTACTCTTGGCACAAAAATCAAATAAAAAGGATAAGGAGCGGTTATTACTGAAGTAATAACTTCCAAGACTCATCTAAAACTTTTGGGTTATCTCCCAATAAGTACTTTTCTTTAACGCCTTTAAGTTAGGCATGATAATTTGAGAGGATGCTCACATAAGAAATATGAATTGAAGTAAAAGAGAGCATCAAGAAGCAAATTCAAAACACATTTAAGTCTAACCCACTTCCTATGCATAGGAATCTTGTATGCAAGTAAATTCGCAAGGAACAAAGTGACAGGCATAGGAAGATAAAACAAGAGTAACTTCAAAACTTTCAGCACATAGAGAGGTGTTTCAATACCATGAAAACTTTTACAACCATATTTTCCTCTCTCATAATAATTTTCAGTAGACTCATGAATAAACTCAACAATATAACTATCACATAAAGCATGCTTTTCATGATTTACAAACACATAATTTTTATCAAGCTCAAAAATAGTGGGATTAAAACCTTCAAACCCACTTTTAACAATTCTATAACAAGATGACTGATCATTCAATATAGGACCATCGGCTATAGATTTATCATAAATAATTTCTAAGCAAAAATCTTTAGTACCATGCATCTCGAAGTTAGGCACAAATAAAGGATTATCACAGATATCATGAGCATAACATTCATCCTCCTTTGGTAAGCATGGGGGGCAATCAAATAATGTAAGGGATAATGAGTTACTCTCATTAGAAGGTAGGCATGGGTAGCTAATCCATTCTTCCTCCTTTTGTTCATCACTCTCCTCCTATTTGTCATCTAATGAGCTTTCAGGTTCATCAATTTCTTCTTCCATAAGATCCTGCAAGGCATTAGTCTCTTCCATTTCTGGAAAGCATCTATTAATATATTTAAGAATATATCCATTTTCTTCCTTGTAATTATCAAAGAAAAATTTAAGTATATCATAAACCTCATATTTATAAGGTGAATCATCAATATTTTCAAGCAAACTAGCAAGTTCAAATGCACCCTTCCAAGCAATAAATTCCTCAATTTGTTCCACATCATAAAAGTCATAATTTCCCTTAACATAAGAAGATATGGTAACATTATCATTATACTCACATTTAAAAGGGAGGTGTTTGTAGCTCCTACAACAACAAGATTTATCAAAGCAATAAGTAACATTATAAGAAGAGCACACGTTTATAGCAATGGTATACAATTTATCAATTTGTTCCCATAAGTGTTTCCCTTTTTGTGACAAGCGGTGTTCCTTATAATAATATTTTTGATCTTCCGTGAACCCACCTTGCCAATAAGATTCAGTTTCAAAGACAACAACCATTGATAGAAAGCATGATAAAGCAAGACAATAACAGACCAACGAAAATAACAACTAGAGTAGGAACTAATTTTTTTGTATTTTTGATAAAGAAACAAGCAAACAAGGCGGAAATAAACTAAGCTTGAACAATAGTGATTCCAACTGGACTTGATAAATAAAGCTATGCTCCCCGGCAATAGCGCCAGAAAATAGTCTTGATGACCCACAAGTATAGGGGGTGTATCGCAGTATTTTCGAGGGAAGTGAAATCCAATTTATTGATTCGACACAAGGGGAGCCAAAGAATATTTATAAGCCTTAACAACTGAGTTGTCAATTCAGATGCACCTGGAAACAATCTTGCTCACAGCAGTTTATCAGTAGCAACAGTTTTTTAGTAGGAATAGCAAAGTAGTAGCAGTAGTAAAACAAAGACAATAGTAACAATAGCAGCAAACAGTAGGGTTCGAGTGCGGTAGGCATAGGGATGGATGGACGGGCGTTGCATGGACAAGACAATTCACATAGCAATCAGAACATAGGGCAATTGCAGATAAATAAGATAAAGCATCCAAGTACTAGATAATCCTAGGCATGTGTTCCATATATAGTCATACTCGCTCGCAATGAGAACTTGCACAACATGTTTTGTCCTGCCAGCCCGTTTGCAGCGGGGCCTCAAGGGAACTACTGGCAATTAAGATGCTCCTTTTAATAGAGCACCGGAGCAAAGCATTAACACTCCGTGAACACATGTGATCGTCACATCAAAGCCATTCCCTTCGGTTATCCCGATTTCTGTCACTTTGGGGCCATTGGTTCCGGACAACAACGTGTGTATACAACTTGCAGATAAGACCATAAACAATATTATCATAATGAATCAATAACATGTTCAGATCTGAAATCATGGAACTTGGGCCCTAGTGACAAGCATTAAGCATAACAAGTCGCAACAAAGTCATAAAGCACTAATAGAAGATACTAGGCACCATGTCCTAACAATCTGATGCCATTACATGAACGATATCATCCAGTACCTACCATCCCCATAGCCTAGAGCAGGGGATTACTCACTCATAGATGGGGGAAACATGGATGGTCGATGGAGAAGCGATGGTGATGATGATGGCGATGATCTCCTCCAATTCCCCGTCCCGGCAGGGTGCCAGAACGGAGTTTCTGGTGCTATTTCGTGGAATCTGGTGGTGGCGGTGGAGCGGAACTCCTTCTGGAAAAACGTCGACCCCCCTGAGTTTTTAGGTCAGAAGGCATCTTATAGGCGAAGAGGGAGACCGAGGGGGTGTCTGGGGCGGCCAGACCACCCCCTGGCGTGGCCAGGCCCAGCCCGCACGGCCAGTGGTGTGGCTGGGCCCCAGCCCCACTCCGTCTCATATTCTGGCTCCGGGAGTCTTTTGGTGAAATAGGATTTTTGGCTTTTGTCCCGTCCAATTCCGAGAATATTCATTTTCTGACTTTCCTGGAACCAAAAACAGCAGAAAACAGGTACCTAGCACTGTGGCTCTTGTTAATAGGTTAGTCCAAGAAATCATATGAAAAGTACTCCAAAGTGTGGACAAAACACAAGAAAGTAGATAAAACCAAGCATGGAACATCAAAAATTATAGATACATTTGCAATGTATCAAGGGGCAAGGTCGGTGGAGTGCCAGGGGGCCCACACTAGGTGGCGGTGCGCCTAGGTCTGGCCGCGCCACCCTAGGGTGTGGCCGCCCTGGTGACCCTCTTCGTCTCCCCTTCGAACTCCGTGTTCCTTCTGGTGAAATATTGACATGGGCTTTTGTCTGGTCTAATTCCTAGCTTTTCTGAAACCAAAAACGGCAGAAAACAGGCAACTGGCACTGTGGCATATTGTTAATAGGTTAGTTCCAGAAAATGTATAAAAATATTCCAAAGTGTGGACAAAACATAAGAAAGTAGATATAAATCAAGCATGGAACATAAAAAATATAGATACGTTTCCAACGTATCAACATCCCCAAGCTTAACTCCTGCTCGTCCTCGAGTAGGTAAGTGATAAAAAAGAATAATTTTTGAGGTGACATGCACCATCACAATCTTGATCAAGGTATTTGTAAAACATTGATAGCTGGGATCATAGTACTCTAACATAGACATGAAAGAGATAGTTCTAACAGTAAGACATAGCAACTATGTTGTAACATGAAAAGGTACGAACAAAAGATTCATGAACAACAATGCTTTGAAAGACGTTTGTTTGTTTCACATATAGAAAACATAATAAAAATGGTATTCAGCTTGTCCCTCATGGTATAGCAAAACATAAATGCATAGGACACCTTCAAAGTTCATAAGCTGACTAGATACAAATAATTTAAGAACAAGCAATATCAAAGTTATGAATCAATTAACAAGTTTTGGGACAATGCACATTAAACTAAGAATGATCACTATGCTCTCTCAATTGGAGCTCTCATTGCCCCTATCATAAGCATCTTTAGGTGATTAAGGTTAAAGTGACACAAATATGAGGATATGCTTGACAAGTTAAGTTGAAAATCTCATGCCCCTTGCTTATGAGTACCGAACCTCATGCTACTCAACTTTAGTCACGAGTAAGTTCTTGTCATTGTAAGTACATGTATATCATAGAGAACTGCCAACGGGGTACCCCTTGCCCCATGATACAGGAGCTATACCATATCAAAATGACAAGGAAACAGACAATGAGCATCTCAGCGATCTTTTTATTTGCTACTTGCATAGGTTTTTATTGAGGACGCTTCACAGATTACTCACTATGGTTATGTTGCAAGTTTCCACCATGATTAGGCATGGCTTAGGCTAGCCGCCCAGGTGTTTATCTAACACATATACAAACTCCATGAGCTTATAAGCTCCCCTTTATTTCACATCGCTGGGATCCATAAACAAAATAACATGATATCAACTGAATAATAAGTGCAATGTTGAAAGCGTTCCCCATGGTAAGTTGGTTCTGCTAATCCACAACTTATAAAGCATAAGCATATACGCAACATAGATGGACACAATGGTTCAAGTTTATTAAGTGCAAGAAAGTAAAGTGTGCCATCAAGTTTGTGAGAGCTTTAATCACTAATTTTCACATAACAAGTTTAATTCGGAAGGTAGATAAAAACATGAATATACTTGGAATAGCAACAATGCTTGTAGGTAGGTATGGTGGACTCTTTGAAATAACTTGGTTTTATTTGGAGTTGGATGCATGAGTGTAACTCACACTTGGTACATGTAGAGGCTAGCAAAATACTAGGAGCGACCAACTAAGAGAGCAATAATGGCCATAATCATGCAAAGCGACAAAACATTGTTAATTAAAGCATAAAGGGATACTACAAGCCAAAAACTAAATGATCATAGAGGCTATGGTGACTGGTATAGTCTTAACATGGTGTAAGCATGCGCCAAGTCAACCCAAATAAAGCATCAAAGGAGAATACCACAATATTATGCTTTTGTATGCTTAAAAACACATGATTCTTTCAAGGCACATTAAGAAATCTCAATTGTTTGTAACAAGTCATGCTATAGCAATAATGACTAAGCATAAAGTCAAAGCAATATCAAACATGACATGATAAAGTCTAGGCCACAGTCAAAACAAGCTCCTTTTGTACCACTTATAAGCATGAAACTTCCTACTCTTTTCCAACACAAATCAACTTATTTGAAACTATGTATGAATGCGGGGGTCCAACCAATTTATTTAATCAAACCAAACAAAATAAAACTAAAAACAAAAACAAAGACGCTCTAAGAGCAACACAATTGTGAATGAAACAATAAAAATGAAGTTCTTGGAAGAAAACCTGAGATTTTTATTGATGAAGAAGGGGATGCCTTGGGCATCCCCAAGCTTTGACGCTTGTACTTCTTGAATATTTCTTGGGGTGACACATGTGGCATCCCCAAGATTGAGCTTTTGTCCATACTTCATCTTATCACATTATTATTCCCTACACTTTAAAAATTCCATCATACAAAACTTCACACAATCTTCATTAGCAACATTAGTGTATTCAAGATAATAAGTCTTTCGGTTCAGTTTCAACACAAATAAAACTTCCATTAAAACACAAGCTACTGTATCAATTCCTTCTAAAAGTTCAAGTAATTGGCAAGAACTCAAAGAGAAAGAGATTAAGAGGCAAATGCAAATAATGGCAAAAATCTATCAAAACAGACCAGCAGGTAAAAACCGATTTTTTCAAAGATCTTATGTTGCTCAAATTGAAAAGTGTTAAACTAATGAAAGTTCGATAACAACCTGGGGCAGAATCACACAAAGTTACAGATCAATCCGACGTATAGAGATTTTTCACGATTTTTTACAGTGAAGCACAAAAATCTGATTCGGGACAACAACTTTCCCAAGTCTTACTTCTCTCTCATTAGAGGTTATTCTTGGCACAAAAACCACACAAAATGATAAGGAGAGGTTATTACTGAGGAAATAACTTCCAAGACTCAAAAAAAGAAAAACTTACTGAATAAAAATTTCGGTTATCTCCCAATAGTGCTTTTCTTTAACGCCTTTGAGCTAGGCATAGGAAGCAAGATTCAAGTATTCTCAAATGAAGAAGCATTAAGAGCAAATTTTGTTTTAATAGGATAGGCAAAATAAATCTTCTCTCTCTTCTTAGTGAAGTGTTCTATACCTTTCTTGAGCGGGAATTGATATTTAATGGTGCCTTCTTTCATATCAATAATGGCACCAACAGTTCTAACAAAAGGTCTTCCCAACATAATAGGACAAGAAGCATTGCATTCAACATCCAAAACATAGAAATAAACAGGGACATAGATATTGTTAACCATAAAAAAAATCATTAATACTCCCCATGTGTTTCTTTTTAGCATTATCATCAAGTTGGACATCTAAATAACAATCTCCTAATGGTGGAAAATCGAGCATTTCATAAATCTTTCTAGGCATAACAGAGACACTAGTACCAAGATCACATACGGCTTTGAGATCAAAATCATTCACTTTCATGTTAATGATGGGTTCCCAACCATCTTCTAATTTCATAGGAATAGAAGCTTTATGTTTCAATTTTTCTTCTTTAATTTTTATGAGAGCATCAGTAATATGTTTTGTAAAGGCCATATTCATAGCACTAGCATTAGGACTTTTAGCAAGCTTTTGTAGGAACATAATTACTTCAGAGATATTGCAACCATCAAGATCAAAATCATAATTACCATCCAAGGTAGTAGAGCTATTTTTTCCCATATTTTGAAGAATTTGAGCATTTTTATTAGAAAAGGTTCCATAGGTTTTAGGTATTGTTGCAAAAGGAATGGGGACTTCATGTGGTTTGCTAGCATCAACATTGGTGGTGGTAATAGTACAAATACTATTATTTCTAGCAATTTCATCTTCTCTTTCCCACTTAGCATGTAATTCAGCTAACAATCTAACATTTTCATTGATTCTAACTTGTATGGCATTAGTAGCAGCAAAGGGTTTTTCCATGGTTTCAGGTTTAGCAGCCATTTTATTAATCAAAGAGGATTGTGCTTCAGACAAAGATGATATATTTCTTTCAGCATTCAAAAGTTTTTCCTCAATAGTTTTATTGAAAGCAGTTTGTTTACTAATAAAATCCTTAAGCATGACTTCGAGTTCAGAGGGTGCACTTCTATTGTTGTTGTAGGAATTTCCATAAGCATTACCATTATTGGGAGGATATGGCCTATAATTATTATTACCAAAATTATTCCTATAGGCATTATTGTTAAAATTATTGTTTCTAATGAACTTCACATCAATTTGCTCTACTTGAGCAACCAAAGAGGCTAAGGGGGGACATGATTTGGATCAATATGAGCTTTTCCATTAACAAGCATAGACATAATAAGATCAATTTTATCACTCAAGGAGGAGGTTTCTGATGACCCACAAGTATAGGGGGTGTATCGCAGTATTTTCGATAAGTAAGAGTGTCAAACCCAACGAGGAGCAGAAGGTGCTGGCGAGTGGCTAGGAGTAGGAATTCTCTGTAAATACTTAGCAAACGGATTTTGGTTTTTTTTTGATAATGCAGGTAAATAAAGTACGAGTAAATAAAAGACAATAAGAATAAATGCAACACGTGGCCCAATCCTTTCTTTAGCAAAGGACAAGCCGGTTGTATTACTTAAGATGACCAAATGTTCTCGAGGACACATGGGAATATCATCAAGTGCTTTCGCTTCATATAGTTGATTAATCTTCTTTAGTTTGCTAAGTGTTGTGTGGGTGAACCTGTGCTAATGTACCGACCTTCCTAGGACTAATACATGCTTGTGATTATACCCCTTGCAAGCATCCGCAAGTACAAGAAAGTAATTAAGGTAGAAACCTAACCACAACTTTAAACTCTAAGACCCTGACGTCCCTTGTGCAATGGTTTCCTAACGGGGGTTCAGGTTTCTGTCACTCCGGCAACCCCTACGATTAGTATCCAAATACACAATGCATTCCCCTAGGCCCATATCGGTGAAGTGTCATGTAGTCGATGTTCACATGACACCACTAGAAGAAATACACCACAACTTAAATATCAAACTATTGAATCTTTCTCAACACAATTCCACTACTAACAACATGACTTCTCTCATGTCCTCAAGAACAAAACGAACTACTCACAAGACATCATATGGATCATGATCAGAGATGAAATAATGATATGTAATAATCTGAACATAAACGATAATTCAAGGGTTCACTCAATAGCATCAACTACAAGGAGTAATCAACACCGATAAATTTTCCCCTAAGAACTATGCAAGATTCAACCCAATTATTACAGCGGTATGAGGTGGTGATGATGGTGCTGGTGGAGATGATGGTGGTGATGATGATGATCCCGATTTAGTCCAGCTTGATGGTGGTGTTGATGGCGACAATCTCCCCTCTCTGGGAAGGAATTCCCATGGCAAAATTCTGTCTGCCGGAGAGATCTTTCTCTCTCGGTGTTTTCTGCCCCGCAGAGGCGACAGAATCTTTTTGTGGTTGCTCCCGAGTCTTAGTGTTTCGGGAGGATAATATTCGCCAGAGGGGAGAGCCTGGAGTGGACTAGGGCGGCCACACCACCGGGTGGCGCGGCCTAGGGTGGCCCGCGCCAGGGGGTGGTGTGGGCCCCCTGTGGCCCATCTCCACTTCCCCTTCTGGCATTCTTCGTCTTCTGGAAAAATAGGATTTTCCATGTATTTTCCCGGATTTTCTAATCTTCACGAATTTTGCCTCCAAACAGCACCTTTTCCATCAGAATCCTGACTGCAGCGGTCCATGCTCATAAAGTCACCAACCATGCAAAAACAGATGAAATAACATAAGTATCATCTCTTAATATGAAATATATCAATGAATAACAGTGAATTATGATATAGAATAGTGATGCAAAATGGACGTATCAGTTTCTTCAACATAATTTACCTTCTTACCTTGTGGATCTCTCTCAGTGTGCCATTCAGAATAGTTAACCATCATATTATCAAGGAGCTTTGTTGTAGCACCCAAAGTAATGGTCATAAAGGTACTTCCAGCAGCAGAATCCAATAGATTTCTTGAAGAATAATTCAGTCCTGCATAAAATGTTTGGATAATCATCCAAGCAGTCAGTCCATGAATGGGAGAATTCTTTACCAAAGATTTCATTCTTTCCCAAGCTTGAGCAACGCGTTCATTATCAAATTGTTTAAATTTCATTATTTCACTTCTCACAGATATAGTCTTAGCAGGAGGATGGTATTTTCCAATGAAAGCATCTTTGCATTTAGTCCAAGAATCAATACTATTCCTAGTTAAGGAATTCAACCATTCTTTATCTTTTCCTCTCAAAGAGAAAGGAAACAATTTAAGCTTAATAATATCTCCATCTATATCCCTATGTTTTTGCATCTCACAAAATTCAACAAAGTTATTAAGGTGAGCAGCAGCATCTTCAGTACCAACACCAGAGAATTGTTCTTTTATAACAAGATTGAGCAAAGCAGGTTTAATTTCAAAGAAAGTAGTAGCTTCAGGAACAGGTGGAGCAATAGGTGTGCACATGAAATCATTCTTCTTTTTGCTAGTAAAGTCACACAACTTAGTGTTTTTAGGAGTATTCATTTTTATAAGATTAAAGTAAGCCAATAGAAATAGAAACTAAAATAGGAACTAATTTTTTGTGTTTTTTATAAAAAAGAAACAAGCAAACAAAGCAAAATAAACTAAGCAAAACAAAAAACAAAGTAAAGAGATTGGTTCCGAGGGACTCCCCTTGTGAAGTTGTCCTTAACTCCCTGGCAACAGCGCCAAAAAAAGGCTTGATGGCTCAAGATATCTCGAGCTCATTGGGAACCCCAAGAGGAAGGTATGATGAGCACAACAGCAAGTTTCCCTCAGTTATGAAACCAAGGTTATCGAACCATTAGGAGAAAGGAAACAACTCCAAGGTGTTGCTACCAACTTGAATCCTGCACAACACAACCACAAAAATTTTCCCCAACTTACAGTGTGGTTGTCAATCTCACCGGTTTTACTGAAAACAAAGGATTAAACGTATAGTGTGGAAGATAGTAATTGCTTGCAGAAAGTAAACAGAAATAGTAAATAGTAGATGGTATATCAATGGTAAAAGAATGGACCGGGGTCCATAGTTCACTAGAGGTGATTCTCCTTAAGATAGATAGCATGTTAGGTGAACAAATTACATTGGGGCAATTGACAGATTTGAGAAAGCATACAATGCATATACTAGACATCTTGACTCCTATGAGATTTGATTGGGCATTATAACATTATACATAGACCGTAATCCAACTGCATGTATGACTAATAATCCACCTTCAGGTTATCATCCAAACCCCATCTAGTATTAAGTTGCAAGCAACAGTTAATTGCATTAAGCAAAGTGTGTAAAGTAAACAATACGATTGTCCCATGGACAAAGGATTGCTGTTTTCTCCCTAGTAGCAATAGCACATCTACAACCTTAGAGATTCCTATCACTTCCCCAGATTACTAGAGGCATGAACCCACTATCAAGCATAAATACTCCCTCTTGGAGTTGCAAGCATCTACTCGGCCAAGATAGTTACTAACAACGGAAAGCACGCAAGATCAAAAATAACATAGACATGATAGAATCAATAATCAATCTGAAATAGCATCTCAATATCCATCGGATCCCCACAAACACAACATGTAAGATTACAAATAGATGATATTGATCATGAACGGAGCTCACAAGATCTAAACATGATAGCACAAAGGAGGAGAACCAACCATCTAGCTACTACATGGACCCATAGTCCAAGGATGAACTACTCACGCATCACACCGGAGGCAGTCATGGTGATGAAGAAGGCCTCTAGGGTGATCTCTCCCCTCCGGCAGGGTGCCGGGAAGAGCTTCAGATCCCCCGATCTAGGATGGAGATGGCGGCGGCTACAGACTCTTCCATGGATTTTTGATTGGGTACTTAGGGTTTTCGTCCTGGGAGGCTTTTATAGGCGAAGGGGCAAGGTCGGTGGAGCACCAGGGGGCCCACACCCCATGTGGCGCGCCCCCCAGGCCGGGCCGCCACCAGGTGTGGCCGCCCTGGTGCGCCACTTCGTCTCCCCTCCGGACTCCGTGTTGCTTCGGGTAAAATATTGACTTTGGCTTTTGTCTCGTCCAGTTCCAAGAATATTTCCTTACTAGATTTTCTAAAACCAAAAACAGCAGAAAGCAGGCAACTGGCACTGTGGCATCTTGTTAATAGGTTAGTTCCATAAAATGTATAAAAAATACCCCAAGGTGTGAACAAAACATAAGAAAGTAGATATAAAACAAGCATGGAACATAAAAAATTATAGATACGTTTATGATGTATCATGAAGTCAAAAGCTAAAAAAGCCAGTGCGTGTGAGAAGTATCTTCTGGGCGAGGTAGCTCAGTTGGATGAGCAATTTAAGTGATAGTTATCTAGCTTCTCATCCTTTCCAGCCACTCGTGGTGGACCTTTGTCTTTATGCTTTGTACTTCCTTTTGCAGTTGTTAGCGCTCGTCATCCGCAGGATGAGAGGGATCGAATCGCCATTCGACTGAACTGCTTGACCCAGGAGCAGCTGCAAGCTAGTGGGTACTTTTGGGTTGACCGTGATCATGCAGTCGCGTTGGCGACACTGTAGGACCGTGCGACGCAGGTGCTGCTTTATTTGAAGAAGTCACAGTCGTGCCTTAAGCATATTTTCTAGGCGATGTTCCAATTGGATGTGGTGTCCTATAGCTTGTTAGCTTTACTAAGCAAATTTCAGGATGCCAGCACGGTCCACGAGTGTGTGCGTCAGCAGTTAGTCGTGGGTGCCAAGGATGCATTAGCACTTGTTCGCCTACATGATTCTGATCTGGATTTCGCAGCTGTTGCCGCTAGACCGCCGCCCCCACCAGAAGGAATGGCACGGAACATGGTGCCACATTACCGGGCGGTTGATCAGCCAGCCAAAGATATCGTCGAGTTCTTTGAAGAATGTACCAATGTTCTCCTTTTACGACAATAGAGTAGTTTTGAACCTGCACATAGATGCGTAGGTGTTGTAAAGTTCGTATAAATGCATCGGGTGGTTTTTGTTACCCGTTTATATGTAAAATCTTGCTAGCTTATTTATTTATCGAGTAGCTAGTACTCTGCAGTTCCATTTCATTAGCCTAACGCATATTCATCTTAGCACCTTGTATACCTGTCAGGTGCGTTGCAGCTGGGTTGGTTTTACCAAGGGTTCGATTGATAGTACGTCAGCTACTCAGGCTACTGCGTTATTCGTGTAACAAGGTGGAAAGGGTGGCGCAGCCTCCGAGTGATAAAATTGTAAGTAAAAATAGGAACAGAAGGTTTGAGGCACTTAGCTTTATTTATTCGCAGAATATCAGGAGATATAAAGTGTGGCTAAATAGTCTGGCTGAATAGCCTTATTTGTAAAGTAAAAACATCTAAGGGTAGAAACGACGCAGCTGCACGACGTTCCAGGGATTGGAGTATACGACTCCACTTTCTACGTCTTTAAGGCAGTAGGCACCACCTGGGATTACTTCGGTAATCACATAAGGTCCCTCCCAAGGGGACTCGAGCTTGAGGTTTCCTTGTTGCTTCAGTCGCAGGACCAGGTCTCCTTCGACGAAGGACCTTGGGCATAGCCATCAGCTGTGGTAGTTGCGGAGGCTTTGCTGCTAGATCGTGGATCTTTCTGCTGCAATCTCCCATGCTCCGTCGAGGAGGTCGACGGAGTCTTCGAGTCTGAGGGTTGATTCTACCTCGTTGTATGCTACGACCCACGGGGCTTTGTAGCGCACTTCTGCGGGTAGTGCTGCCTCGGCGCCGTGTACCATGAAGAATGGAGTATAGCTTGTGGCGCTGTTTGGAGTTGTGTGCATGCTCCATAGTATTGATTGTAGCTCCTCGGGCCAGCACCCAGCGGCTCTTTCGAGTGGCCTGAGTAGCCTTTTATTGATGCTGCCGCAGACGAGACTGTTGGTCTGAGGGTGCGCCACTGAGGCGTAGCTGATGTTGATTCCCAAGTTTTTGCAGAAATCCTGGAATTTCTTGGAGGTGAAGTTCGTTACGTTGTCCATGATGATGTTGTGTGGCACCCCGAACCAGAAGATGATGGACTCGAAGAATTTTATGGCTATTGCCCCTGATTGTTACCGGCATGGCTTCAATCCACTTCGTGAATTTGTTGACTGTGACGAGGAGGTAGATGTATCCTCTAGGTGAAGATTTGTGCATCTTGCCAACCATGTCGAGTCCCCATTGCGCGAAGGGCCAAGCCACGGGTATTGGCCTGATTTCTACGCCAGGTGCATGCAGCTTATCCGTGAATCATTGGCAAGCGTTGCATTGCTAGATGATGTCCTTAGCATCACGCATTGTTGTTGGCCAGTAGAATCCAGCTCGCAGAGCTTTGGCGATGAGGGCGCGACTGCCAGCATGATGGCCGCAAGTGCCTTCATGTATGTCAAGGAGGATGGCTCGCCCGTTTCCGTTGGAGAAGCACCGTTGAAGAACTCATTTGATGTTGCGCTTGTACAATTCGTTGTTGATGAGGGCGAAAGCCTTGGATCGTCGCGCTATATGACGCGCATCTGTTGGGTCATCTGGCAACCTTTTGCTGAGCAAGTATGTGATGTATGGTTGTGTCCAGGATGGCTCGATCATCATTACCGCCATGGGGCCCTCGAGCCCTGTTTCTTGCTCCATGTCCTCGAGTGCCTTTGGCTCGTTGGGTGGCGTAGCGCCCGAGTCCTTTGTCATGCAGGTTTTCTGCTCTAGAGCCTTTGGCTTGATGGAGCTCTTCACAGATTTGCTTGAGGAATACTCTAGGTGGCACTAGGGCACAAGTGGAGCCAATGTTGGCGAGTGTATCTGCCTCCTCATTGCTCTCGCGGCTGATGTGCCACAGTTTGCAACCATCGTAGTCCTCTTCGGGTGCGTCATAAAGGTCACAGTAGGCGATCATGTTGTCGCCCAAAGCATCGCACTGGTTCATGGTTTGATTCACCACCAGTTTAGAGTCGCCGTAGATGACGATTCGCTTTGCGCCACAGGCTTTGGCCATCCGCATCCCATGGAGTAGGACTTCGTATTCAGCTTCATTGTCGGAGGCGGTGAACTGCATTCACAGAACATACCTCATCTTGTCACCTTGTGGCGATGTCAGTATGACGCCCGCGCCAGCTCCTTCTTTGCGTTTGGATCCGTCGAAGTGCATTGTCCAAAGATAGGACATGTCTGGCTTGTCGGGGATCTGGTTCTCCATCCAGTGGACGAGGAAGTCCGGGAGTACTTATGACTTGATCGCATCTCGCTTCTCATATGTGATGTCTCGTGGAGACAGTTCTATCCCCCAAAGCGTGACTCATCTAGTGGCGTCGGGGTTGTTAAGGATGTGCCCTAGCGGGGTCTCGCTCACTGATGGCTCAATGCACGGCGCCTAGAAAAGTGTTGATGGCTCGTGGTTGATGTAGAGCTCGTTGGGAACCCCAAGAGGAAGGTATGATGAGCACAGCAGCAAGTTTCCCTGAGTTATGAAACCAAGGTTTAATCGAACCAGTAGGAGCAAGGAAACACCCCAAAGGTGTTACTAGCTGAGCTTTGGCAGGGCGCACTACCGGTGCTAGTAGCAACATGGAGACCTGCACAACACAACCACAGAACTTTGTCCCCAACTTGCGATGAGGTTGTCAATCTCACCGTGTTTTGCGGAAAACAAAGGATTAAACGTATCGAATGGAAAGAAGTAAAAGTTTGCAGAAAGTAAACACAAAGCAGAAACAGTTTATAGATTGTATGTAAAAGAAAAGGACCGGGATCCATAGTTCACTAGAGGTGGATCTCCTTAGATAGATAACATGCTGGGTAAACAAATTACAGCGGGGCAATTCACAAACACCGAGAAAGCAATACATGCATATACTAATCATCTTGACTCCTTTGAGACTTGATTGGGCATTACAACATAATACATAGACCGCCATCCAACTGCATCTATGACTAATAATCCACCTACAGGTTATCATCCGAACCCCCTCTAGTATTAAGTTGCAAGCAACAGATTATTACTTTACGAACTGCGTGTAAAGTAAACAATACGATTGTTCTATGAACAAAGGATTGTTGTTTTTCCCTAGTAGCAACAGCACATCTAGTACCTTAGAGATTTCTGTCACTTCCCCAGATTACTAGAGGCATGAACCCACTACCGAGCATAAATACTAACTCTTTGAGTTGCTAGCATCTGCTTGGCCAAGATAGCTACTAACAAGGAAAGCATGCAAGATCTCAAATAACAGACATGATAGAATCAATAATCAATCTGAAATAGCATCTCAATATCCATCGGATCCACGCAAACACAACATGTATGAATTACAAATAGATGATCTTGATCATGAACGGAGCTCACAAGATCTAAACATGAAAGCACAAAGGAGGAGAAACCAGCCATCTAGCTACTACATGGATTCGTAGTCCAAGGATGAACTACTCACGCATCACACCGGAGGCTTGCATGGTGATGAAGAAGGCCTCCAGGGTGAATTCCCCTCTCCGGCAGGGTGCCGGGAAGAGCTTCAGATCCCTCCCGATCTAGGGATGGAGATGACGGTGGCTACAGACTCTTTCATGGATTTTTGATCGGGCACTTAGGGTTTTCATCCCGAGGGCAACTTATAGGCGGAAGGAGAGGTCGAGGGGATGCCAGGGCTGGCCTCACCACCCCCTAGCACGGGCCAGGCTGGGCCGCGCGACCAGGTGGTGTGGTTGGTCCCTGGTCCCTCTCCGTCTCGTATTCTGGCACTTGATCCCTTCCGGAAAAATAGGCACTTTGGCTTTTGTCCCGTCCAATTCTGAGAATATTCATTTTCTGACTTTCCTGGAACCAAAAATAGCAGAAAACAGGCAGGTGGCACTGTGGCTCTTCTTAATAGGTTAGTCCAAGAAATCATATGAAAAGTACTCCAAAGTTGGAACAAAACACAAGAAAGTGGATAAAACCAAGCATGGAACATAAAAAATTATAGATACATTTGCAATGTATCACTCACCACAATGATGGGGTGCTCCTGGAAATAGTGGCGCAGTCGCCTGGCTGTCATGAAGACGACATACGCCAGCTTCTGATAATGCGGGTACTGCTGCTTTGTCGGTGTGAGCACCTCACTGAGGTAGTAAACTAGGTATTGCACCCCGTGGACTTTGTTTTCTTCGGCTCGTTCTACTACGAGCACAATACTGACCACCTGGTTGGTGGCGGAGATGTATAGCAACAACGGCTCCTTTTCTTGAGGCATTACCATCACCAGTGAAGTGGATAGTAGACGCTTGAGGTCTTCAAATGCTTGTTGTGCTTCGTTTGTCCACTTGAATTTGTCAGTCTTGCGGAGGAGTTGGTAGAAAGGCAGTGCCTTTTCACCCATCCATCTGATGAATCGACTGAGCGCCGTGATTCGCCCAGCTAGCTGCTAGATGCCTTTCACGTTCTTCGGCTTCTCCATGGCCAATGTGGCCTTTATTTTCTTCGGGTTTGCCTTGATCCCTCTCGTGGAGATAAGGTACCCGAGCAATTGCCCAGATGGTACGCTTGTTGGGGGGATACCCCCGGGTAGGGTAACACCGGGGTATAACGGCCGAGTTAGCCGGGGTATGGCACGGTCAAAGCAAAGTGCTGACCGGGTCACCTCAAGGCAGGCCGAATCACGGTGTGACCCGGCCCATGGAGCATCTCCTTGACAATGGTTCGGCCGGCATAAGATTTATGCCGGCCATGTCTATCTGTTTTTCAGGTAAATGGGTGAGCCGGATTAGCTATATGCTAGCCGAATTATCTTAGCTTCCAAGAGAAGGAAACCCCCGCTAGTCAAAAGGTGGCTTTATTAACTGTAGCATGAGCAAAGTAAAGTAAAGAAGAGGACCAGCGGATCAGGGGCGACCAAGGTGACGCAGGCAAAGCCGGATGACACAGCCCGTGTCTGGTGACGCCAAAAGACAAGGATTACGCCATGGGTTACGTCCAAAGCCCGGACGAGCCGTTAAAGGGAATAAAGAAGCATCTGCTTTAGGAAAGGATCATATTCTACGAATATGCTGCCACCTGTGCCCTAGAATTGTAACCCGGGCTCCCCTATATAAGGAGCACCAGGGCCTCCATAGGGGGGGACGGCCGATAGATCAATCATTCTCTGTCTAAGGTAGAACTCTAGGGCTAGTGGACAGGGGGTAAGAGACATCGTCTCCTTCCTGTTGAGAGCCTCAGGAGCACTTGTAAACACCATTGATAGAGAATATACAAGAACTTCCGTGCGTGGAATCACCACGTTCTCCCTCCCTGGATTCCCCTAGCACTCATTGGCCCCATATTTAGCCTATCCATGGCATCTGCCGTGCCACCACCACGACAGTTGGCGCCCATCGTGGGGCTAGCGGTGCTAGCAGGGGTGAAGATTCAGACAGGAAACTTCTCAAGCACCGGTGAGCGTATCGTCTCAGGCTTGGTTCAGCGCTTTGGAGCGCTAGACTACATCAGCGACAACGCGGGAAGCTTTGGCAGGCACCCTCCACCGCACAACGGCGTCTTCCTCAAGCTTGGCACAAGATCTACGTCGGCGTGGACGAGTCCTGCGTTCACCCGTGGCACATCGTCGAGGGAGGTGAGCCACCTCTCAGCGCAGCTCGTGGTATGCGTATCGCTCGCCCCACTAGCAGCGTTGAGGTCCTGATGACCGCGCCAGACGTAGGACCAAGCAAAGATCCGGCTCTAGAGCTAGAGGTAACACCAAAACAGACCAGGTCTAGGTTTCCTCCACTAGAAAGGCCAGAGAATGTGCTCCAGCAAGCAATAGATAGCTTAGCAAAGCCAATAGCACCAGTGGTAGATCCGGCTCAGGCACAAGTTGTGTTAGAGGAAACTAGGCGAAAAATGTTAGCTGGAGCAAAGAAAGTAGCAGAGCTGCATCAGTCGCTAAACATCACCTTGAGAGAGTATGCTAAGGCAAACCGTATCGATGGAGTGAAAATCTAGGGCAGGAACCTGATCAGTGAGATTGACAAGGAGTACGAGCCTAGACCGGGTCAGACAGCCACAATAGTAACAGGAGGGTTGGATCGGTATAGTACCCTGATGTCTACACACTTCTATTCTTGTAGACAGTTGTTGGGCCTCCAAGTGCAGAGGTTTGTAGAACAGCAGCAAGTTTTCCCTTAAGTGGATCACCCAAGGTTTATCGAACTCAGGGAGGAAGTGGTCAAAGGTATCCCCTCTCAAGCAATCCTGCAATCAAGATACAAGAAGTCCCTTGTGTCCCCAACACACCCAATACACTTGTCAGGTGTATATGTGCACTAGTTCAGCAAAGATATAGTGAAATACAAGTGGTATGGATAATTATAAGTGGTAACGGTGATAGAAAATAGCTTGCTGGCGTGTGGTTGGCATGGGAAAAGACTAAAGGCAAACTGAAATAAAGAAGGAAGCAAGCAAACATGTAACAGATCTAATTGCAAACGGTGTATCAATGCTTAGAAACAAGGCCTAGGGATCATACTTTCACTAGTGAACACCCTCATATAAATAACTTCTCTTTATGATACTACTCTTAACTACTCTCCGGTTGGACACTCTAATCCATGGTAGGGCTATAACAGCACACCTCAAAGTAAGCCTTTCCCATCTAGAAAACCCCACACTGTCACCTTGAGCACTAGATGGTTCCAACAAACACCACAATTTCATAAAGACATCCAACTCCAAATATAACTCATAACAAGTATTTGTAATCTCTAGCCTAAGTGCCACCATGGTGTGCACGCTGTCACTTTCACACACATGGGAAGAGCAGAGATCTATTAAAGCACTTGAGTAGCAAGGTAGATCTATAGATTACAAGCTCATGATCACAATATGATCATGCATAGAGAGAGAGGTGAACACATAGCTACCGGTAGAACCCTTAGCCTCGAGGAAGAACTACTCCCTCCTCATCATGGGAATCAGCAATGGTGATGGAGATGGTGGTGGAGATCGATGCAGATGGCTCTAGGGGCACTTCCCCATCCCGGCAGGGTGCCGGAACAGAGACTTTCTGTTCCCCGAATCTCCCCTTCAGTGGCGGTGGCGCAGCGGAACTTTTCGTGGATTTCTGATTGACCCTTTAGGGTTTTTGCCTCAGGAGGAATATAGAAGTGAAGGAGGCAAGGTCGGTGGCCGGCCAGGGGGCCCACACCATGCCCTGGCGCGGCCTGGGCTGGCCTGCGCCAAGGGGGTGTGGCCACCCTGTGGCCCCTCTCCGACTCTCCTTCTGGCTCCGTGAGTCTTCCGGGAAAATAGTAACTTTGGCTTTTGTCCCGTCCAATTCCGAGAATATTCATTTTCTGACTTCCTGGAAACAAAAACAGCAGAAAATAGGCAACTGGCACTGTGGCATCTTATTACTAGGTTAGTCCAAGAAATCATATGAAAAGTACTCCAAAGTTGGAACAAAACACAAGAAAGTAGATAAAACCAAGCATGGAACATCAAAAATTATAGATACATTTGCAATGTATCAACATCCCCAAGCTTAACTCTTGCTCGTCCTCGAGTAGGTAAGTGATAAAAAGAAAGAATAATTTTTGAGGTGACATGCACCATCATAAACTTGATCAAAGTATTTGTAAAACATTCAAAGCTGGGATCATAGTACTTCAATCATAACATGAAAGACAAAGTTCTAACAATAAGGCAAAGCAACTATGTTGCAACATGAAAAGGCATAAACCAAAGATTCATGAATAACAATGCTTTGCAAGACGTTTGTTTGTTTCATATAAAGAAAACATAGCATAGTGGCATTCAGCTTGTCCCTCGTAGAGTAGCAAACATAAATGCATAGGACACCTTCAAAGTTTATAAGAGTGACTAGATACAAATAGTTTAAAACAAGCAATATCAAGTTATGCATCAATCAACTAGTCTTGGGACAATGCACATAGAACTAAGAATGGCCACTATGCTCTCAAAGTAGGTGCATAAAGATAGAAGGTGGAGACTCAATATAATGGTGGAAGAAAGGCCTTCATAGAAGGAAGTAGGGATTCAAGTTTCATAAAGAGCTTCCAAAAATTATCGTACTTATAGCTTTCAGCTCTCATTGCCCCAATCATAAGCATCTTGAAGTGATTAAGGTTAAAGTGAACAAACTATGGTGTACATGCTTGACGAAGTATAAGTTAGAAATCTCATGTCCCTTGAATACGAGGGACGCTCCTCATGCTACTCAAGTTTAGTCACTGGTAAGTTCTTGTCATCGTAAGTACATGTGTATCATAGAGAACCGCCAATGGGGTACCCCTTGCCCGATGATACGGAAGAATCCCCATATCAAAATGACAAGGCAAGCAGACAACAAGCATCTCAGCAATCTTCTTATTTACCATGGGAATATGGTGCTTTTTTCTCTCTTTCCTATTTTCATAATCTCTTTTTTTCTTTTTCTATTTTTTCTCAATATAGGACTCTTTTTTTATAAGAAGAATGCTTCATAAACAACTCATTATGGTTACGCTGCAGGTTTCCACCATGTCAGCATGGATTAGACCAGCAGCCCAGGCGTTTCTCTAACACATATACATAACTCCACGGACTTACAAGCTCCCCTTTCATTTCACACCGACGACATCCATAGACAAAAGAGCATGATATCAACTAGGTACAAAGTACCAGCGCAATGTTGAAAGCCTTCCCCATGACAGCATGGTTCTGCTAATCCCCAACAAATAAGTGCAAGCATATACAACATAGACGACACAATGGTTCAAGTTTATTAAGGGCAAGAAAAGTAAAGTGTGCCATCAAGTTCGTGAGAGCTTTAATCATTAGTTTTCTCATAACAAGTTTAATTTGGAAGGTAAACAAAAACATGAATATACTTGGAATAGCATAAGATAGTAGGTAGGTATGGTGGACTCTTTGAAATAACTTGGTTTAGGGAATTGGATGCATGAGTGGAACTCATACTTGGTTGTGGAGGCTAGCAAAAGACTGGGAGCGACAAGCTAAGAGAGCAATAATGGCAATAATCATGCAGAGCGACAAAACATCATTGATCAAAGCATAAAGTGATACTACAAGTTGAAAACTAAAGTATCATAAATGCTATGGTGACTTGGGATAGTCATAACATGGTGTGAGCATGCGCCAAGTCAACCCAAATAAAGCATCAAAGGAGAATACCACAATACTATGCTTTAATATGCTAAAACAACGCATGATCCTTCCAAGGCACATTAAGCAATCTCAATTGTTTATAACAAGTCATGCTACAGCAAATAATACTAAGCATAAAGCCAAAACAATATCAAGCATGGCATGACAAAGCATAAGCCACAGTCAAAAACAAGCTCCCTTTACCACTTAAGCATGAACTTTCCTACTCTTTTTCCAATCCAAACCAAACTATTTGAAAACCAATGTATGAAAGAGGGGGTCCAACCAATTTATTCAGCAAACTAAGAAAACCAAGCAAACGAAAAACAAAAAAGAAGACACTCCAAGAACAACACAGTTGTGCATGAAACAATAAAAATGAAGTGTTTGGAAGAAACCTGGGATTTTTATTGATGAAGAAGGGGATGCCTTGGGCATCCCCAAGCTTTGACGCTTGTACTTCTCGGATATTTCTTGGGGTGACACGCGTGGAATCCCCAAGCTTGAGCTTTAGTCCATCCTTCATCTCATTACTCATTCCTTCCATACACCTGAAATTTTTCCTTCATACAAAACTTCACACAATTTTTATTAGCAACATTAGTGCACTCAAGATAATAAGTCTTTAGGTTCAGTTACAACACCAATAAAACTTCCATTAATACACTAGCTACTGTAGCACTTCCCTCAAAAAGCTCAATTCCCAAATAGAACTCAAAAAGGAACCAACAAGAAGCAAATGCAAATAATGGCAGAAATCTGTCAAAACTGACCAGCAGCTGAAAACCAATTTTTTCGAAGACCTTCTGTTGCTTAAATCGAAAAGTATTGAACTAACGAAAGTTAGATAACAACCTGGGGCAGAAGCACAAAAATTCACGCCTCAAAAGGACGTACAGAGATGTTACACGATTTTTTTCAGTGAAGCACAGAAATCTGTTTCGGGAGAGCAACTTTCCCAATCATTACTTCTCTCTCATTAGAGGTTACTCTTGGCATAAAAAGCAAATAAAAAGGATAATGAGCGGTTATTACTGAGGTAATAACTTCCAAGACTCATCTAAAACTTTTGGGTTATCTCCTAATAAGTACTTTTCTTTAACACCTTTAAGTTAGGCATGATAGTTTGAGAAGATGCTCAGATAAGAAATATGAATTGAAGTAAAAGAGAGCATCAAGAAGCAAATTCAAAGCACATTTAAGTCTAACCCACTTCCTATGCATAGGAATCTTGTAAAGAAACAATTCATGAAAGCACAAAGCAACAAGCATAGGAAAGCAAAACAAGTGCAACTTCAAGACTTTCAACATAAAGAGGGGAAACCTAATATTATTGAGATGCATAAAACCATATTTCCCTCTCTCATAATAACTTTCAGTAGCATCATGAATAAAATTAACAATATAACTATCACATAAAACATTCTTATTATAAGCCACTTGCATAAAATAATTATTACTCTCCATATAAGCATAGTCATTCTTTTTAATCGTAGTGGGAGCAAATTCAACAAAATAGCTATCATTATTATTCTCATCACCATAATCATCAAATATAGGAGGCATATTGTAGTCATAATTAATTTCCTCCTCAATAGTAGGTGGAGTGAAAATATCATATGCATCATTGTAATCATCATATATTGGAGGTTTGGTATCATCATAAGCAATAGAATAGCTATCTTCCAAAGTTCGGGAACTAAAAAATCATTTTCATAAAAACTAGCTTCCCCAAGCTTAGACTTTTCCATAGCATTAGCAATAATGGTGTCTAAAGAATTCATACTAACAACATTGCTATTAGCATGCAAATAAAGTTCCATAGGTTTTTAAATTTTCTCTTCAAACACTTCATGTCCTAACTCAAGATAAATACTATAAAGCACTCTAATTTTGTTGTTGCTTTCCTTTAAGCCTAACTAGTGAAAACAAGAAACAAAAAGACAAAATTGCAGAATCTAAAGGAAATAACTTCGAGCACTCACACCGGAGGATGTGAGTACCTTTTACCTTACCTCCCCGGCAACGGCGCTAGAAAATAGCTTGATGTCTACGCACTTCTATTCTTGTAGACAGTTGTTGAGCCCCAAGTGCAGAGGTTTGTAGAACAACAGCAAGTTTTCCCTTAAGTGGATCACCCAAGGATTATCGAACTCAGGGAGGAAGTGGTCAAAGGTATCCCCTCTCAAGCAATCCTGCAATCAAGATACAAGAAGTCTCTTGTGTCCCCAACACACCCAATACACTTGCCAGGTGTATAGGTGCACTAGTTCGGCGAAGAAATAGTGAAATACAAGTGGTATGGATAATTATAACTGGTAACGGTGATAGAAAATAGCTTGTTGGCATATGGTTGGCGTGGGAAAAGACTAAAGGCAAACTGAAATAAAGAAGGAAGCAAGCAAACATGTAACAGATCTAATTGCAAACGGTGTATCAATGCTTAGAAACAAGGCCTAGGGATCATACTTTCACTAGTGAACACTCTCATATAAATATCTTCTCTTTATGATACTACTCTTAACTACTATCCGGTTGGACACTCTAATCCATGGTAGGGCTATAACAGCACACCTCAAAGTAAGCCTTTCCCATCTAGATAACCCCACACTGTCACCTTGAGCACTAGATGGTTCCAACAAACACCACAATTTCATAAAGACATCCAACTCCAAATATAACTCATAACAAGTATTTGTAATCTCTAGCCTAAGTGCCACCATGGTGTGCACGCTGTCACTTTCACACACATGGGAAGAGCAGAGATCTATTAAAGCACTTGAGTAGCAAGGTAGATCTATAGATTACAAGCTCATGATCACAATATGATCATGCATAGAGAGAGATATGAACACATAGCTACCGGTAGAACCCTTGGCCTCGAGGAAGAACTACTCCCTCCACATCATGGGAATCAGCAATGGTGATGGAGATGGTGGTGCAGATCGATGGAGATGGCTCCGGGGGCACTTCCCCGTCCTGGCAGGGTGCCGGAACAGAGACTTTCTGTCCCCCGAATCTCCCCTTCGGTGGCGGCGGCGCAATAGAACTTTTCGTGGATTTCTGATTGACCCTTTAGGGTTTTTGCCTCGAGGGGAATATATAGGCGAAGGAGGCAAGGTCGGTGGCCGGCCAGGGGGCCCACACCATGCCCTGGCGCAGCCTAGGCTGGCCCGTGCCAAGGGGGGTGTGGCCACCCTGTGGCCCCTCTCCGACTCTCCTTCTGGCTCTGTGAGTCTTCCCTAGAAAATAGTAACTTTGGCTTTTGTCCCGTCCAATTCCGAGAATGTTCATTTTCTGACTTCCTGGAACCAAAAACAGCAGAAAACAGGCAACTGGCACTATGTCATCTTGTTAATAGGTTAGTCCAAGAAATCATCTGAAAAGTACTCCAAAGTTGGAAGAAAACACAAGAAAGTAGATAAAACCAAGCATGGAACATCAAAAATTATAGATACATTTGCAATGTATCATACCCCGGCAAAGAACCTCAGAGGAATAAATGCGGCCGTATCCGAGTTAGAGGGTTTAACCGGAGAGGCTCGACAAAGGCAGCAAGAGAGGGTAAATCACCTGTTGAGAGTTGCGTGCCAACAAAATGAAGACATAAACAAGGCTAACCCGGCACCATCAGGGGCCTCACAGGTGGTACATTTGGCCAGAAATAACTCGGCAAGATCCAGAGGAGTCGCGTCGTCTCCGGGTCATAAAGCCAGGAGAGAAGAAGTAGTGGACTCCGGAAGAAGAGACAAGAAAATGGTTCCTTATGATCTGGTAAGGGCTGGAAAAGGCAAAGCAGTACAAGTTGATGAGGACCGACACAGTACTAGCCGAGGTGTGGCTGCCCGAGGTAACCGTGACCAAGGCAATGCCGGTCAAAGAAATGCTGCCAACGGCAATGCTGGACAGCGCGATCCCGTGGGAGCGGGGCAAAATTTACCTCGGACACAACAACATCGCGTACCATGGCAAGAAGGAAGTGCGGGACAAGCAGCACAACAACATCATGCACATCCGGATCAGGAAAGATACAATGATGGTTATTCGGCTATGGTCAACGATGGATACCCCAGACCGGATCACCACATAATTGGATCACGGTTGGGAAGCAGGAACTTGCAGCCAGATGATGCAAGGTTGAAGTTGGATAGGATTTATAGGTCGGAGCAAATCGAGATACAAGGTCCACCGGGTCCAGCATGTTTCGGGCCCCGGATGATGAATGAGCCACCAGTGCCGAATTTTCAGCTGGCTAGAGGAACCCGAACTTATGATGGTAGTACCAGGCCAGAGGATTGGCTGATTGACTATGCCACAACAGTCAAGATCGCAACAGGAAATTTGAGATGGGCGGTGAGGTATGTACCACAGATGTTGGAAGGACCAGTGCAAGTTTGGTTGAACAATTTGCCACTAGGAAGCGTTAACTGCTGGTTGGATTTCCAGGAGCTGTTCGTTAGCAATTTCTCAAGCACTTACAAGAGACCCAACAGACCACAAACCCTTGCGTTATGCCGACAGAGACCGAATGAGCCAGATAGAGATTTCCTGACTCGGTGGTGCAATGTGCGAAACTCATGCGGAGGAGTAATTGAATCAAAGGCTATTGCGTGGTTCGCTCAGGGATGCAGATATGGAAGTATGTTGTGGCAAAGATTACAGCGAGATATGCCAACTACCTTGGCTGAGACAATCCAGACCGTAGATTCATATGCCTTGGGAGATCCAACACAACCCCGGTTAATGTCCAACGAAGCAAACGAGGAGTATTACGGCCGAGATGGCCCCGGATCGTCAAGGAGGAATGATTTTCGAGGAAAAAGAAGGGACAAGCGTCCGGATTATCGGTATAACTCACAGAAAGTCGCAGCAGTGGACCAGGATCAACCTAATACCGGAGCCAGTCAACGCCAAAAAACTAGAGGGCAGAGCTGGCAACAGAAAAATGAAGGGAGAAAGCCATGGACCACGGAGCAGAAAAAGCAATGGCAGGAACGTAAGGATAGGCCAAGGTACACTTTCGAGTCTATGTTAGATCAACCTTGTAAATTTCATACGCCAAGTCCGAACAGTCCGGCTAATCATACGACCTGGCAGTGTGAATGGATGAGGAAATTAGAACAGGGGAGTCGGGGAATGCTCAGGCACCTCGGAATGAAGCACCTAGAAATGAAACACCCCGGCCACCATTACTAACAGGGGGAAATGGACAGCAGCTGATGTTGCCACCACCTCCTCCGAGGTACGAGAATCCGTAAAGAAGGGATGCAGTACATCAAGTAGGCAATAACCAGCAACAAGGCCAAGGTTACAACGAGAATGAGGGATGAAATGAGTACAGGGAACATCATCAAAGCTACCATGTTTTCACCACGGAAGAGAATGACCGGAAAAGCTTGCAGCACCGGCATATGGAGGTAAACGCAGTAATGCCAGCGGTGGTGAGATATATACCCTGGGCGGATCAGGAGATTACATGGAGTGTCAAGGATCACCCAAATATCATGCCAAGCCCAGGAACCTACACTCTGGTCCTGGATCCGACGTTCATCGGGCCAAATCTCCACGTAAGATTTTCCAAGGTGTTGATTGACTATGGCAGTAGTATCAATATTATGTACAAGGATACCATGCACAAGTTGGAGATAACAGAGAACATGTTGCAAGCAACAAGGACCACCTTTCATGGCATTGTGCCGGGTATTTCTTGTGAACCAATTGGTAAGGTCCGGGTTGACATGTTATTCGGCACAAGAGACAACTGCCGCACTGAGAACTTGGAATTCGAGGTGGTGAACCTGGAGAGCGCTTATCACGCGTTACTCGGCAGGCCAGCACTGAGCAAATTCATGGCAACTACCCATATCAGTTACCTTAAGATGAAGTTGCCCGGACCAAGGGGCGTGATAACTATATCAAGGGATTTCCGGCGTTCGATCGAGTGCGCTTCAGCCGGATCCAATTTAGCCGAATCACTCATGATAGCTCAAGAAAAAAGGAAGATACTAGAAGTGGCGGCATTGGCTCAATCTGCGCAACAACATATGCCGGCCCTGACCAACCCGCAGGGGAGCGTATCGTTCCAAGCAACTAAAGACACGAAGAAAGTGCCAATCGATGATCAGTTCCCAGAGTGCACCGTGACCATTGGTGCCGGATTAAGCAGCAAATAGGAAAGCGAGCTCGTCAACTTCCGCCGTGAGAATCGGGATATCTTTGCTTGGTCTACGCAAGATCTGCAAGGTGTACCGAGGGAGTTGGCTGAGCACTCATTAAATGTAAGACCCGGGGCTAAGCCGGTGAAGCAGCCTCTCAGGCGTTTCGCAGAAGATAGAAGGAAAGTTATTGGAGATGATATAGCAAGACTACTAGCGGCCAGGTTTATCATGGAGGTACTCTATCCGGATTGGCTCTCTAATCCGGTGCTGGTGGAGAAAAAGAAAGATGATCCAAACGTGGATGTGGTATGGCGCATGTGTATCGACTACACGAACCTGAATAAGGCATGTCCAAAAGATCCATTTCCACTCCCTAGAACAGATCAGGTCATAGACTCAACAGCCGGATGTGAGCTACTGTCATTCATTAACGCGTATTCTGGTTTCCATCAGATACCCCTGAATCCGGATGATCAAATAAAGACTGCATTTATTACCCCGTACGGGGCTTATTGCTATCGAACTGTGCCGTTTGGGTTACATAATGCAGGAGCAACGTACCAGAGATGCATGCAAAAATGCTTACATGATCAGATAGGTCAGAATGTCCAAGTTTATGTGGCTGATGTGGTAATAAAAACCAAGGAAAGCAATACGCTCCTTGAGGATATCCGGCAGATGTTCGCGAACTTAAGAAGGTTCCGAATGAAACTGAACCCGGAGAAGTGCATGTTTGGCGTACCCGCCGGAAAGTTACTCGGTTTCTTGGTGTCTAGCTGTAGCATTGAAGCTAACCCGACAAAAATCCGGGCCATAGAAAGAATGGAACTGCCAAAGTTTCTTAACAACGTGCAGAAGTTCACTGGTTGCCTGGCATCGTTAAGTCGGTTCGTATGTCGGTTGGGAGAGAAGGCCTTACCCCTCTATCAGCTAATGAAAAAGGCATATAATTTCACATGGACACCACAGGCGGATCTTGCATTTCGAGAATTGAAAAAGATGTTATCTACCGCGCCAATCCTAGCTGCACCACTACCAAAGGAGCCAATGTTGCTCTACATAGCCGCGACCAACCGAGTCATAAGTGCAGTGATCATAGTGGAGCGCGAAGAGGAAGCAAAATCCGTGCAAATACCAGTGTACTATCTAAGCGAGGTATTGTCAGCCTCGAAACAGAACTATCCTCACTATCAGAAGATGGCATACGACGTATATATGTCGGCCAACAAACTCAAGCACTATGTTGAGGAACACCCCATCAAGGTGATATGTGAGGCACCCATTTCAGAGATCATGAGTAACAAAGACGCAAGTGGCCGGATAGCAAAGTGGGCAATCGAGTTAGCTCCCTATGCACCATAGTTTGATAGAAGGGATGCAATCAAGTCGCAAGCTGTGGCGGATTTCTTCATGGACTAGGCTGAGATGCAATACGAGCCAGCCCTACCGGACTCCAATTATTGGCAAATGCACTTCGACGGATCGAAACTGAAAGACGGGTTAGGCGCCGGAGTAGTGCTTACCTCGCCCAAGAAGGATCAACTGAAGTATGTCCTTCAAATCCACTTCAGTGCCTTGAATAATGTGGCGGAGTACGAAGCATTGGTACATGGTCTCAAAGTGGCAAAGGAAGTAGGGATACGTCGGATACAATGCTTTGGAGATTCTAATTTGGTGGTGCAGCAAGTGTCTAGAAATTGGGATACCCTAGACGCTAACATGGCCCTATACAGGTTCCATGTTCAAAAGATAAGCGGGTTCTTTGAAGGATGTGAGTTCCATCACACACCCCTGATTGAAAACGAGGTAGCAGATATGATGTCCAAGTTGGGCTCGTCCCGGCAGCCAATCCCGCCAAATGTTGCCCTGGAGCACTTGAGAAAACCATCTATCACATCGTCACCCGAATCAGATTCAATTTATATCCCGCCACTTCCCGAATCAGGGGTTGCACCTATGGAGATAGAATGGGGAAGCACCTCCGCAAACCCGGGGATTGCCTCGGCAAACCCGAGGACTGCCTCAGCAAACCCGGGGACTGTGTAGCTTGATCCAGCAGGAGTTATGTCCGTGGATGCAATGGAGGTTGATGAGGAACCATTTCCCGTCCGGGCTATACCATCTTGGGCCAAGCCAATTTTTGATTTCTTAAAAGAGGGAATCTTGCCGGATGATGAAATAAGTTCAAGGCAAATCCAGAGAAGGGTAAAGGCCTATACAATTATCAACTCCGAGCTATACAAAAGAAGTGTGACGTTAGTACTACAACGGTGTGTTGATCCAGAGGAAGGACTCGAGATACTCTGGGATATTCACCAAGGGGAATGCCGCCACCATGCCTCCTCAAGGGCCTTAGTAGCAAACGCTTTCCAGCATGGGTTTTATTGGCCCAGTGCTTTGGAGCAAGCAGAGGACTTGGTGAGAAAATGCAATGGTTGTCAAAGATATGCCACAAAAACTCACCTACCAATGTCGGAGCTAAAAACTATCCCCATTACATGGCCATTTGCTGTATGGTGCCTAGACATGGTAGGACCATTTAAGCCGGCCAAAGGAGGGATGAACCATATTCTGGTCATGGTTGACAAATTCACGAAATGGATTGAAGTGAAACCGATTCAGAAATGTGATGGGGCAACAGTAGTAAGATTCCTCAAGGATATAATCCTAAGGTAGCGCTACCCTCATAGCATCATAACTGATAATGGAACGAATTTCGCTGAAGGAGCATTTGCGAGATTCTGCCAGGAAAAGAAGATCCGGTTAGATGTCGCCTCAGTCACCCACCCCGCATCAAACGGGCAAGTGGAAAGATCCAACGGACTGGTATTGTCCGGGATAAAACCCCGGCTCATAGAGTCGCTGCAAAGATCAGCGGGTTGCTGGATAGAAGAACTACTAGCGGTACTGTGGAGTTTAAGAACAACTCCGAATCAATCAACAGGCTATACGCCATTCTTTCTGGTATATGGGGCAGAAGCTGTATTACCAGCCGACATAGAGCATGATTCGCCAAGGGTCGCCCAATACACAGAAGCCGAAGTGCGCGAAGCCCGGCAAAATGATGTTGATCTGCTGGAAGAAGCGAGAGAACTGGCCTTGTCCAGATCCGCTATATATCAGCAAAATCTTCGACGCTATCATAGCCGGAAAGTAAACCCCCGAGTTTTCCAGGAAGGTGATTTGGTGCTAAGGATAATACAACACACTACTGGCATGCATAAGTTATCCCCTCCATGGGAAGGACCTTTCATTGTGAGCAAAGCTTTGCACAATGATTCCTACTATCTTATTGATGCACAGCCCCAGCAAAAGAACAAGGCGGACATGTCCGGAGAAGAATCCAAAAGACCATGGAACGTAGCACTGCTTCGTCCTTTCTACACCTAAGAGGTGAATGTATCCGAACTACTCGTATGTCGGTATGTATGTCGGCAATGAGCTTATCAATAAAAACTTTACTACCCCGAGCAGAGACTCGAGGACTGCTATAACACTTGTCTCTTGTTTTAGTATTTTTGTGCCGGCTGGGTTAAGTCGCTTATGTCTTAGTTGGATTAGTAATGTGTGAGCACCAAAAACCTAAATCTTTGACTTTGCTGCTGTCCAACAAGAATTGGCTTCATGGCAAGCAAGAGAACAAGTTTGGAATGGCAAAGCACATGAAAAACAACTAAGGAAAAGAACTTAAGCGGGCCGACATTGGTTTTCTGACTAACCTTTAGTTTATTTTATTCACTAAAATGCTGAATCATTTTGAGCTAATCTCAAGGTTTCAAGTATTGTTAAATCAATTTTTTGAACCTCGGACTCGTAAGTCGAAAAACCGAATCAAGGTAGACACGAGCCGAGTCAAAAATTGGAAGAACAAGAAAATGAAACTCGGGGACTTCGCCCATGATAATCTAGCAATAAAACTTAGTTCAAAACTTAAAACTATAGCACAAACAAACCGCAGTATTTAAATACATCTGCGCCCGGCATTCCGGGGATATGATAAATGTGACAAGTGTTTTTCAAGGGGCGGGAGCAGCAGGCGAATCATCTATCGAGGAGGGAGGTACTCCGGAGTGTGGGGGAGGAGCGCTAGCTTTGGCTTCATCCTCCGGGTTAACCTCGCTGTCCTCCGGGTCTTCAGCTTCCTTGCCCAGCTTGGAGCCCTCGCTCTCACTCCCTTCATCTTCAGCTCCAGAGACAATTTCTTCATCATCAGCAACATCAAGATAACTCGGCCCCTCATTCCAAGCGTGGCAGAAGGAGTACTGGATGAGCTTGTTAGCACAGGCCTGGCGGCATGCGATCCACTCCGGATCCTTGCACCACTTAGACCCAGTGCGCATGTGAGTGAGCAATGCCAAGTCAATTCCTTCGTACCATGAGAGCGCAAATTTCAGAGCAATGTCGGCCCCAGCCCGTGCGGAAGATTCGTGCGATAGATGCAGCTGTGTGTCACATTCCATCAGCTTGGCTATGAAAGTCGAACCTTTCTTGGGAATGGGTTCACTGGGCCAGAGGCAGCTGAACATCCGTGTTGCCACGGGATAATATCCGCTCCATGATTCTTTACTACCTCAAGACGAGCGGTGAGACTCGCCAGGAGATCCTCCGTGGTATAAGGGATTAGCTCGGCATCAAGGCAGCAGGAATTCCATGTTGTTCGCGGGACTGGCGTATGGCAGAGGAAGCGAGCGTATCGCTCTCTGGAAATTTGCCTAAGGATAAGAACAAAGATAGTGAACAAAAGTACCAAATCCGGATAGTGGAAGATCAAGCAAGAGCAGAGAACTTACGCACGATCTGGAAGAGGAGTCGCTGAAGCTCAGAAACAATGTTGGCTCTATGGGCCTGGAGTTTCTCGTATTCGGTGGTCACTGACGTAAGTTTGACATCGGCTTCCTCCAGTAGGCTTTTATCCTTGGAGATTTGCATGGTTAAACGCTCCTTCTCCTCGGCAAACTCCTGTTCGGCCTTCTCCAACTCGGACTGATGGCGGCTCTTAAGCCTCTGGATTTCGGCATTCAGCCGAGTGATCTCCGAATACGAGAAACTCCAGGCATTAAGCCTCTGGATTTCGGCCAAGCTATCTCTGCGTCTTTCTTTTTCAGCCCAGCCTCATGATTCCCTGCTTGTTCGAGGAAGTGAGTCATCATTTCAGGCATGGTCACACTATCCTCGAGAGCAACTGCAATAGCACAATGATCCGGAGGACCCAAAGTATGAGTGTCCACCGGATAAAGCAAGGAAAAGACAACGATCATGTGAAGGGGATAAGTTTACCTTTGATTTCCGCAAGATTTTTCCTCATGATTATAGTCTCAGCTTCAACCTCGGCTGCACGATTCGGACAACAAATTCATATAGGTCCTAAGAAGTTTGAAGGGACAAGGAAGAGCAAGAATGGAAATTTACCCCTCTTCTGGTACTCCACCAAGATCTTACCATAACGCGCGCGAATGTCTTTGTAGGAGTCCAGTAGGCCCTAGAACTCAGCGGTTCGGCGGTTAGTGGTAATCTAAAATAAGCAAGGAAAAAGACAAAGTTCAAAGGCAAGGTATGTGGATATTCGAAGTCTAGAAGATCCGGGTCAAGTGGAACTTAACCCGGCTCTAGGTGTGTGGATATTTGAAGTCTACAAGACCTGGGCAGAGTGGAACATAACCCGGCTCTAGGTGTGTGGATATTCGAAGTCTACAAGACCCGGGCCAAGTGGAACTTAACCCAGCTCTAGGTATATGGATATTCGAAGTCTACAAGATCCGGGCCAAGTGGAACTTAACCCGGCTCTAGGTGTGTGGATATTTGAAGTCTACAAGACCCGGGCCACTAAGTGTGTGGATATTTGAAGTCTACAAGACCCAGGCCAAGTGGAACTTAACCTGGCTCTAGGTGTGTGGATATTCGAAGTACATAAGATACGGGCCAAGGGAACTAGACCCGGCTCAAAATCTACTAAAATTTGATGTCATTATGAACAAAAGCTAAGTTCTACGAGAAGCATCCGACCGAATAACAAGTTATTCCCTCGGAGGCTCGGGGACTAGGGGCTATACTACAAGTGCTCAGTTGTGTAAAACATCAACAACAGAGAAAATGAATTGCCTCCATCATCCGGCCAGCCAAGGAGATAGCCTTGGTAGCGGAGTTCATCTGGGCGCTGAACTCGGCGGGGCCGAACCTCTCCGGCAGATCATCTTGAGGGTCGACGAATTCGGCGTTGTTCCAGTTTTTCACATACTCAAGGAGTAGTGGACTGTAGCTTTCACCGCTCAGATAATGGCCCGCCACAAGGCCCTTCACGTGGGCCTCCCGCCTGGAGGATTGAGCTGCAGCGGGGCTGGTGTGCAAAACCAGTTGTTGGCTACCCTCTGATCTGGAGGCAATAGACCCGGACGAAGTTACATTGGCTGACCCGGAGGTCTTCTTGGCTTTGCTAGATGAGGGTGGAGGAATTGACTGAAAGATATCTGCCACAGAAGGGGTAGACCCGGAGTGAGCCGACGGGGCTTTTCCCTTAGGAGGCTTGGAGGCTCTTGTTGCTGTTGATGTTGTTGGTGCTGGTGCTGCTGATGCTGGTGGTGCTGTTGGTGCTGGTGCTGGTGATGTTGGTGCTACTGGTGCAGGTGTTGGTGCGGCTGGTGCTTCTGGTGCTGGTGCTGGTGCTTCTGGTGCTGGTGCTGGTGCTGCTAGTGTTACTGGTGCTGGTACTGGTGCTGGAGATGCTAGGGGCGGCGACGATGAAGCTGGCACCTCAGAATCTGGTGCTGAGGCCGAGGAACCGGGGAGATCCGGCATCGCCGTATCCTGATCCGGCCCACTACCCCCCGCGTCGACATTGCCCTCCTCTTGACGAGTTGGGCTCTGGTCAGGCGCGACCGCGGAGCCCTCTTGAATAGGTCTAAGCGAGCGATGATAATCATTGCGGGGGGAGAGGGACTGCTCCGGACTGGGGAGGCAATGCCGGGGATGCTCTGAGGGATGTCCCTAGGAGCTATGAGAAAGAAAAAGCACCAAGTCAAAAAGAAGAATCAGTAAGGAACAAAGGCAAGCAAAGGAAAAAACCCCAAGGAGTACTAGAGAACTTACTCATCCGCGGTAGGAGGAGCCCGGGGTTTGGGCGCCCTCCGAACCATGCTCTTGGCGGCAGGCTTGGCTGAGGGTTTAACCCCGGACTTCTTTTGCCTCTTCTTGGGCGGCGGCGCCTCTGAAGCTGCGACCGAGGCAGCTGCGTGCTTCTGGGACAGAGCCGGGGCACGGCCACCAGTTGCAAGGGGAGGAACCTCATGGACCTGATCGTCCGGGTTAGCTGAACATTCGGACATAGCCAGGTGCGCGTAAGGGATGAGAACCGAATCAAATACCTCAAGGACCTCAATGTCCGAGTCATCATCGTCAGGCCAATCCCTTAGAGAAGAGGCCTTACCAGCGTTGCGTTTGATGACGTCCGGGGTAGGCAGGAAAGCCTCCGGATCAGGCTCCACCTTGTCCTCCTCGGTGCCGTCCTCCAACCATTTTCTTGCCAGCACCTCGCCACCCTCTAGTGGTTGCTTGAGGAATTTCTGAGAGAATAATTTCCAAGTTACAAAGGGAAACTAACATACAAAGAAGATTCGGAAAACAGATAAGGGTTAATTTACCTTTGGAGGGGGGTTGGCACAGGTGAAGGGATCGAGTCCCCACTCCCAATCCTCGGAGAACTCCTTCTCCACGTTGAATATGGACTTAACCCGGCGGTAAACCGCCGAGTTATCCAGCTCGAAGGAAGAAGTCCGGTGAGGGTCAAGAGGGACGCTAAGATAGCAGATCTTGTGGGCTCGCTTCTGGAGGGGGGAGACCCAGCTGCGGAGGAAAGTGATCATGATGTCCTCCCCCCGAAGTTTCTCCTTGAGAAGCTCCTTGATCCGGCGCTCCACTTGGTTCGCCAGGGCTGTGGGCCGCTTCGGAATGCTCTCCCGACGCGAGGTGTCAAGAGGGCCAAGTTTGAAGGGGAGCAACTGGATCAGGTCCTCCTTGGTGGTGTTCCGGACATAAAAGAAAGTTCAGGCCCAACCCTTGCAAGATTCGAGTGCCGTAACCCGGGGAAACACGGACTGTTTCCAGGGAGAGATGGAGGCGGCGCCGCACTGGGTTAACTGCTTGTTCTCTGGGGTATGCTCCTTGTCCAGAATCACATTCCTCCGCAGGCCAAAGAACTTGATCCAAAATTCTTTGGTTGGCCAGAGGCCAATGTACCCCTCAATGCTAGAAGCAAAGGAGGACAGACAGGTAATGGCGTTTGCGGGGAGGTGATGCGGTTGCAACTTGTAGGTGGAAACAAAATCAAAGAAGAAATTGGAGGTGGGAAGGCCGAAGCCACGCTCGAAATGCGACAGAAAAACTACATATTCCCCAGATGTGGGGGAAGGAGAGACTTCACCGGAGGCGAGGCGGTAGGCGACGCCGGCGGGGATGCGCCGCGTGGCGTGGAGCCAGTCAAGGTCCTACTCACGGACGACGGAGCCGTCCCAACCGCCGCGCTCGTGCCCCTCCGCTCCTTCTTCCTGCTGCTCTACCACCGCTGCCTCCGCCTCATACATGATGCATTCAAGATCTTCTAGGGAGTAATCAGAGTAGAGGTAGTCGGAAGAAGGGAAGCGGGAAGCGCAAGGCCCCGTGGTGAAAATTAGCACTGGGAACGGTGGCGCTAGCGCGAAATGGTGCCGGAGCACGGCCGCGGTGGCATGCGTGGAGCAGAAAACTGGCGGCGGCGGCGAAGTCGCTGTGAAAGAGAAAGGCTGGGAAGCACAGAGAAATGGGGGAACTTCCCCTGAAATCGCCCCACGCCCCCTACTTAACCGCGCTGCACGCGCGTCGTGGGATCCAATGCGGGTGATGCGTCGCGCGCAACTAGCGTGTATGAGGCCAGAACAACCAATTAGAGCAAGGCCACAGGAGGGGCTACAGGAACAGATGACCCCATGATGTGAAGCAACGTTACGGTTAATGAGGCGCTGCAGTGAAGAGACGTTTATAGCAATTATTCCTGACATTGCGACAGTAACCGGCGCATTAAATGTGCGTGACCCTTAAAATGAGGAAAAATGATGATTACCCTCCATGTAGGATATGGAGAAGCGTAAAAGAGAAGGAAAGGTAACCCGGATAAGCAAGCAAAATACCTAGCCAACAAGGAATAACTCAGAAAGAGCAAAAGGTTGCAAGATGAGAAACTCCGGGCTACGAGGTAACTCGGCCTAAGGAGCAAAAGATCCGGACATGGGAACCTGCTGTGGCCTTAACAACTAAAAGTTGCTAAGACCGCACCAGCTTCGGGGACTAATGTTGGGGGGATACCCTCGGGTAGGGTAACACCGGGCTATAAGGGCCGAGTTAGCTGGGGTACGGCGCGGTCAAAGCAAAGTGCTGACCGGGTCACCTCAAGGCAGGCCGAATCATGGTGTTACCCGGCCCATGGAGCATCTCCTTGACAATGGTTCGGCCGACATAAGATTTATGCCGGCCATGTCTATCTGTTTTGCAGGTAAATGGGTGAGCCGGATTAGCTATATGCTAGCCGAATTATCTTAGCTTCCAAGAGAAGGAATCCCCCGCTAGTCAAAAGGTGGCTTTATTAGCTATAGCATGAGCAAAGTAAAGTAAAGAAGAGAACCAGCGGGTCAGGGGCGACCAAGGTGATGCGGGCAAAGCCGGATGACGCAGCCCGTGTCTGGTGACGCCAAAAGACAAGGATTACGCCATGGGTTACGTCCAAAGACCGGACGAGCCGTTAAAGGGAATAAAGAAGCATCTGCTTTAGGAAAGGAGCATATTCTACGAATATGATGCCACCTGTGCCCTAGAATTGTAACCCGGGCTCCCCTATATAAGGAGCACCGGGGCCTCCATAGAGGGGATGGCCGATAGATCAATCATTCTCTGTCTAAGGTAGAACTCTAGGGCTAGTGGACAGGGGGTAAGAGACATCGTCTCCTTCCTATTGAGAGCCTCAGGAGCACTTGTAAACACCATTGATAGAGAATATACAAGAACTTCCGTGTGTGGAATCACCACGTTCTCCCTCCCTGGATTCCCCTAGCACTCATTGGCCCCATCTTTAGCCTAGCCAAGGCATCTGCCGTGCCACCACCACGACAACACCGAAGGCGCATTTGTCTGGATTTAGCTTGATCCGGTAATGGTAGAGGTTTTCGAAGGTCTCGCAGAGATCGTCGAGTAACGAGGCTTCCTCCTTAGTTTTTACGACGATGTCGTCGACGTAGACTTGGATGTTACGACCAAGTTAGTTTTTATCGCAGGCTTGCATGCAACACTCGTACGTGGGCCCTGCATTTTTTAGCCCGAAAGGCATCGTTGTGTAGCAGAAGACGCCAAAGGGCGTGATGAACTCCGTCTTATCCTGGTCTTCCTCCTTCATTCGAATCTGGTGATAGCCTGAGTAGGCGTCGAGGAAGCAGAGGCGCTATCCCGCGGTGGAGTCGATTATCTGGTCGATCCGTGGAAACAAGAAGTGATCCTTTGGGCAATGTTTGTTCAGGGAGGTGAAGTCCACGCCCATCCGCAGGATATCCGTGTCCTTTTTAGGAACCAGCACGGGGTTTGTTACCTAGGTGCTTTCCTTGATCTCGCGTATGAAGTTAGCGTCGAGGAGTCTGTTGACTTCCATACCGACCGCTTTTGCCCTTGGCTCAGATAGTCGACGTATTGTCTGTTTCACTGGTCTTGCTTCAGGATTCACATTGAGTGAGTGCTCGACGAATTCCCTGGGAACTCCTGGCATGTTCCCTGGACACCAAGCGAAGATTTCCCAACGCTCACGGAGGAATTAGACGAGCACGAGTTCCTATGCGGGACTCAAGTTGTTGGCGATGAGGGCCGTCTTGGTCGGGTCCGTTGGGTAGACCTGGACCGCTTTGGTGTGGACCGACGTGTCGAAGGATTGGTCGGGTGAGCTTGTTTACTCAGGGGAGGTAGACTGTTGTCTGTCGACTCCTTCAATCTCGCCAGTTCCTCTTGCATGCTGAAAGACTGGGAGATTCTGTTGAATTCCTTATCGCAGTTGTCGAACCTCTCAAAGCTTATATTGACTGTGATAATGCCGTTCGGGCCTGACATCTTCATCTGTAGGTAGGCGTAGTGTGGCACCGCCATGAACCTCGCGAACGCGACACGCCCGAGGATGCAGTGGTATTACGAGGGCCAGTCGACAATTTCGAATTCGATGCGCTCCCGCCGGAAGTTTACTGGTGTTCCGAAGATGACATCTAAGCTGATCTTGCCCAGGGGGTATATGCCCTTCCCTGCGACAATGCCGTGGAATGTTGTGTCTGAAGTTTCCAGACATGACAAAGGGATTCGCATGGCATGCAAGGTATTTGCGAACATGAGGTTGATGCCACTGCCGTCGTCAATGAAGACGTGAATCATCTCGAAGCCTCTAATTTGTGCCTCAAGTACCGAGGGATAGTGGCCTGGGCGAGGTACTTGGCGCGGATGATCGTGCTTGTCGAAGGTAATGCAGGACTCGCTCCCACTGAGGTACTTAGTGGTGGAGGGTGGAGAGTTCATCGCCAAATTGACTTGGTGAGTGATTGATTTTTGCACCCAATTTTATGGGCGTCCTTTTTGGATCATCCCCATGTTTCCCAGTGCTCACGAGTATGGCTCGCCTCTGTAGTTTTGGATAGGCGCGACTGCAGGTGGTGGTGGCCCGGGTGGTGGTGGTGGTGCTCCACGAGCCACGGCACCCGGGGCAGCTCCATAGCCCTGGTTTATTACGTCACGATTCATCTAGGCTAGACCTTCATGGAGCTTGAGGAACTCGCGACAGTCCTTTAGTAGGTGACTAGATTTCTTCTTACCGTCGTGCTTGTCGATGTAGAAGTGTATATTGCATGGTCCGGATAGTTTGTCATTGATAGATGTTCCAGGTGCCTCATCGCGAGTGCGGTGTTGCCACACTTGCGTGGTTTTCCCGCTGTCGCGGTATCCACCACTGCGGTATCTGCTGTTGCGGTTGTTGTTGTCGCGTTTGTCGGTATAGCCAGTCGCGACCATGTTGACTTCCTCGCGGCCTTCATAACCGCGCATCCGGCGTTTTCCTTGGCGATTGCGTCTGCGACCGAGGTCATCGTCATCATATGAGTGGACACGGTTTTTCACCGAGTCCTCCCCATCGGCCCACCTGTTCACGATCTCCATGAGGTGGTCGATTGTTTTGGGCTTTGAGCAACCCAGCTCTTCTCTGAGCTCTCTGCGGCGCACGCCGCCATTGAACGCGTCGATTGCGCAGTCTTCAGAGATGTCTTCTCTAGAGTTTTTGATGATGGACCATCTCTGGATGTATGAACGCAGCGACTCGCCAGTCTTTTGGTAGTAGCCTCTTAATTCTTCGATTGATGCAGGCCTTTTGTAAGTGCCATTGAAGTTTCGCACGAAGCTGTACACCAGCTCTTCCCAGCTGTGAATAGATCCTCGTGGGAGGTTATTGAGCCACGCACGAGCGGCACCTTGCATCTGTAGCTGGAGGCATTGCATTGCCGTGCTCGTGGTTCCGCCGTGTAGTCTGACGGAGGAAATGTGATCCTCCAGCCAGATCTTCGAGTCCTAGAGGCCGTCGAATTTTCGATTCTCCGATAGGAGTTTGAACCCTTTTAGCATTCGCTTTTGTCGTATGGCTCTGATAAAGCAGCTAGCATCGCAGAGCTCTACCCGTCATATTCCGTCTCAATCGAACGGGCACGCCTCGCGTGCATCTTGTCGACTTTGTGTTGCGTGATGTCATCGCATGCGTTGTAGTCATAGTTGTGTCGTCATGAGCGGCATCGTCACGACAAGTCATGACTGTCGTTGCTGGAGGAGGGGGAAGAGTAGCGCTTGGCTAGAGCCTTGTTCTTCTTTGGCTCCAATGCTGGATCCTTGATGAGGCAGCTTAGACTAGTCCCAGGCCTGCGATCGTGGATCGGTGCATGGCGGCCCGCTAGTTCCTAGCCGGTGGCTGGTTGTTGAGCAGGTACATGGTGGCCGCTGTTACCGCTACCTGCGGTGTTTTTGGGAGCACATTGCCCCGTGTATCCACCATCATAGATGAGAAGTCGAGGAATCGCACAACCTCTTCTCGCTCCTTATCGGTGAGGTGAGCCAGTCGAGAACGTCTCTTGGCGCCTGTATGATCGTTACCCTTGGAGGAGGATCCTCCAATGAAGAGAGATGAGCTCGCTGAAGGCTCGACTTGTCTGCCGCCTTCCTGCGAGCATCGAGCTGGGCGATTACTTGTTGCTGGCACTTGAATTCTTCCTTGAGCAGCCAGTGATAGCCCTTCAGCATGTCTTGTGATTAGTTTGGTGGCAGGGGCTGCCTCGCAGGGCTTCTCGACAGCTAGCCCACTCGGTGTCCTTGAGCTTGATCAACACGCGCCCTTGGGTATGTTCACTCGCAGTAAGATGCAGATGACCTTCCGACCCATTGTTGGTGGGTGCTCCGTTGGAGGGACCACCGTTCGCGACTAGGATACCACCGCTGGTACCGGTGTTGTCCCGAGTGCCGCGTTGTCGCCTGTGTTGATGACGGCGCACATGCAATGGCTGGGGAAGCTGTTGCTTCCGCGGATTTCAGATCCCGGAGCCATAGGCTCCATCTTCTATTGCCAGATCGCCCAAATCAGACTCGTGACTACTGTCACTATCTGTATTCCTGACTGTTGTCGGGGCGTTGAGTTCGCTCAGGGTGCCGATGGGCGGTGGAAACCACGATGCTGGAGCAATCGCGGGAACCTTCGACTGGTCAGGGAGGCGAAGTGTGCCCATCCAACCAACCTGGAAGCGTAAGCTCCTGATCGCTAGGTCGATCCCATCACCCACGAACTCGAAATCTGGGCGAGTGGCCGACGTATGGACGGTGAAGTCGAAGGCACCGAAGAGGAGGCGAATCTCCGCTACTATAGAGTCATAGATCGCGGTTGATGGGGTCGAGGAAGCCGCAACATCAGCACTCCCGTTTCCCACAGACAGCGCCAATTGACGAGGGGTTAACTCATCAATTCCCATCGCAAATGGACTTAGGTTCGAAGAAGTGGGGAGTGTTGGAGGCATCGATCGGCTAGCAAACAAGCACACAGGGACACAAGGTTTACCCAGGTTCAGGCCTCGTAGAGGACCCTACTCCTGCTTGTCTGCTCTTGGAATTATCGAGGAGTCGAAAGTTACAGGGGTGCGTAGATGCAATCTAGCGAAGGTGCGAAAACTAGGGTTGTGGATTGTCCTCCTCGCTGCCCCTCCTAACCTTTATGTAGATAGGCTAGGTCTCGAGATAGCAGGTCGAGGCGGTTACAGATTTAGGGTTTTTCCCTTTAAACTTCTATCTTGAGTTTGCCGTGTGCTGCAAGCAGTCGAAGTCTCCTAGCCATCCAGATCTTGACCGGGCCTTACCAACGTCGTGGGCTTCTTCTAGGTTGGACCGTATATACCAAGCTCGAGTACCTGTAAGGTATACCCACGTCACTCTCGATTCAGAAATATAAGACATTTTAGTTTTGTGAATAGAATGTATCTAGATATCTTTTAGTGTATAGATTTATCTGAATCTATACACAAAAATCGTCTAGATACATTCGTTTCATAAATCTAAAATGTCGTATATTTCTTAAAAGAGAGAGTAGTAATTGAAGGAAGATAGAATGCAATATTTTAGCTACTTCTATCATGCATATCATGCAGCGTGTCCCACCTAACATGTATTTGGCAACCACTAAGTTGTGGAAAGTTTAGCAATTTGACATCTATGCCATATGCTCACTTACCAGAGAAACTAGAGAGGAGGGGGATTTTTTTTAGCTGCCAAAATAACTGGACATTAGTTTGGTTGCGTGCCTGCATAAAGCTAAAGCTAGTACCAACCTGAATATGCGGGGAAAAACAAATCTTATCTCCAATCGGAAGATCTTTTGGTTCTCTCTTTCTTTCTATACCACGACATTGCAAAAAAGACTTAGATGTGTTCTCTTCGGAAACGAAGTGAAACGGAATAGCATGGTTCCATAACACCGTATTGGTTCGGTTCCGTTCTTTTGTTTGGTTAGAAAAAAATGTATAATAGAATGGATCCATTATATGTTTAGTTGGGCCAACAGAGTAGAATGAAATGGTTCCGTTCTATGTTTGGATGCATTTAGCAAAAATGATGGCAAGAAAATAAAGAGAGCGAGGAAGTTTGGGTGACTTTAGCATATAGGAACCAGAAGATTCCACCGATTTGGAAGGAGTGCGTTCTAAATGTAGAGGGAACATTCTCTTTTAAAAAATCGCCTCGTTGTATTTCATTTCTCAACAGAACACTGAAACGACATAAACAAATAATAGAATAAAAATAAACAGTACCACTTCAAACACAGTTAACTAACAGAAAATGGCATCAAACCATAAAAGAACAATAATACTGTTCCCAAACAATCAATGGTCAGTAAACCATCGACGAAAACACGCTAATAGGTAGATAATGGCTTGAAACCAGAAATTTACAATAGTCTTTTTCCATGTGCAGAGTGGCATTCAAATAGGAATTTATAATAAGTAGTCTTTTTCCTAAATAAAGCGTTACATAATAGAATTAACTATATATAAATAAGTAGTTGATAGCCGGACGAACCAAAACCCCTCGCATACGGCGAGCATCGCTGAACGGTAGAACCAACATCCCCACGAAGTGCTCAAGGGAGTTGTTGCACCATGCGCTTAGCCCATGCCAATTACAAAAGGAAAGATCATGATCTTTACATCCCATGTCATTTAGATAATCAGGAAGCAAATAACTAACGATGACCCGTGACACCAAAAGGTTACCGTCCTGAAAAGCAAAGCATATATCATTCTGCGCTAAATCCTTAGTCAAAACAAACAGATAGTAAAGAGCATATAATCTAAAATATATCTTCTATCAGTAACATAAATTTGAGGTTTTGTCCAGCTGTCTAAAATCTATCTCCTATCAGGAAGAATCTCGAATAATAAATGCTATATAGGGAAATTTGAAGCTTTGTCCAACTGTATGATGGGATATGACACAATTGAGAATTCCAGCCCATCATAATAATAATTAGAAACTAAAATGATCTAGAATCTCAGCAAGCAATAGCACAAAAGAAGTAACAACACTGTTATTGGTCTGTATACCGTAAGAAGAAATGAGTAATTACAAACCATTCCATCAAGTCAAAGAACAATCTGCTATTCTGACGCATACCTAAAGGGATAAGAGACATCGTACTTGCTTCTGATTCAACTCCTCTTCTTCATGGACTGTGCATCTCCCCGTGTGGCGTAACACTTGTGATGCCGGGTGAAAGAGTATGAGTTTGGCGGAATATGATGGATATATTATTGAGCCTCATGGACGAGTATATATAGACATACAGAGGATTATCTTGAAATACGAGTCAAGTTATGACTATACGTAAACAAATTCTAACTCTATCTAAACTACCATAACAACCGTATATACCTAATACTCTAACATCCCCCCGCAGTCGCAGCGGTAGCGTCGTGAACAACTGGAACGTCGCGGACGGTCAGACTGGAGATAAACCGAGGTATCATCCAGTAGGTTGACATGCCCCCGCAGTCATAGCGGGAACATCGTGGACGTGTCGCGTCGCGGTTGCTTGGACTGTAGAGGAAGCCGGTGATGCTCAAGTGAGGTGGTAGCCCTTGTGCCGATGTCGAGGGAGCCGAGAGCGTTGGGCGGTGCCGTGGTCGAAGTAGCCATGCGAGGGGTCGCCGTGGTCGATGTCGTGGTCGGGGATGCCGGTGTCGAGGTAGCCGCACGTGAAGCCGCATGTGCATAGTGCATGAGGAGGATGACGGAGACGCGTCGAGGCAGTCGTCGAGGGTGTCGATGCCGAAGCCGATGCAGTCCGATCCGTCGAGGACGAGGTGCGGCCATAGTTTTGCCAAAACTAGTCGCACGTCGGGGACGAACGCACACTCCGGTTTTGCGAGAACCGAGTATGCAAAGAAGAACTCGTCGGGGACGCGGTCGAGGCAGTCGTAGAGGGGTCGATGCCGAAGAAGACGTTGTCGAAGCCGATGAAGACGAGGCGCCGATCCGAGCTTGCCAGACTCGGGAACGTGTCGGGGACGAAGACACTCCCAGTGTTACCAGTACCAGGCGTGCGGGGGCAGAGACCATCATGAACTTGCTGCCATGTCAGAAAGACTAGCAGAGAAAGCCTCCAGAGCTGGTTGCGATGCGCAGAGCTGCGAAGGGAGAGATGTCGGCGCTGTCCACGGTTGTCGGAGTAGAGTAGCAGGTGGTGTAGTCGGGGATGAGGCGATGACGCTGGCGGCGAAGTTGTAGTGGACGAAGACGTAGAAGGCGGCGAAGTTGTGGTGAAGTCCCGGACGATGACGGCGAAGAGGATCCAGGGGCGGCCACGGTAGCCTTCCGAGGAAGGCGTAGCAGTCGTCCACGGTGCGCGGCAGCCTGCCGTGAGGCCGCGACAGCCTGCCGAGTCAGGCGCAGGAGCGGAGGGGGCAGGCGGACGGACGCGATGTATATCCTTGATACCGATGGTCGGAGTAGAGATGTGGCGATGACGACGGCGGTGGGCGACTCAATCCGATCTAAGATCGGTAAACCAAAAAAAACAATCAAGAGATCGGAAAAATAGACTTATAGGGCAGCCGGTTACGGATCGGCGGACGAACCTTGCATACGGATTGCGCAGCCCCCGACGGAGATCATGGAGATCGACCTCCCCGGGAGCAGCGCGGCGGAAGTTAGGGTTTGAGATCGATTTAGGCTAATACCATAAAAGAGTATGAGTTTGGCGGAATATGATGGATATATTATTGAGCTTCGTAGACGAGTATATATAGACGTACAGAGGATTATCTTGGAGTACGAGTCAAATTAGGATTGTACGTAAACATATTCTAACTCTATCTAAACTACCGTAACAACCGTATATAACACTGGGGCCCACGGGACCAGCGTGGCAGGTCGTGCGGTGTCGTCTCGACTGGCGCTGCAGATGTGCATGCGGCGTCGTGTTTGCTGGCACTGCACGTGCGCGCCAACGTTGCAGGGCTGCAGCGCCAGCGTGGCAGATGTGTCGCGTCGTGTCGGGTGGAGTGGCAGAAGTGCGTGGGCGCCGCGCAGGTGGGAGTATCAGAAATGGGTTATAGGGTGTAAAATTATTTGCCAAAAAGTTTATTATTCCCTCCGATCCAAATTAGTTGATTTGGTTTCGTCTAGATTCGAATGTATCTAGCAATAAAACAAGTTTAGATACACTAAAACAAGTCTAGATACGTTCGAATCTAAACAAATTTAATTTAACTAATTTGGGTCGGAGGAAATATTTGAACTCGTATGACTTTTAGGTTATTTTTATTTAAATTGCAAAAAAACGAGGAGTACTACTAGAGCGGCGCGCGACTTTCGAAGCTCATGGCACGTTTCGTGGCGCGTGGCTCATCCATCATCATCAGCACCAAGAAAAATAAACGCGAGTAGTAGGATGGAACAGCTCCACTTTTGACAGAAAAGGAGACGAGAGACGAATGGTACGGTATCGAGAGCAGATCTTGGGAGCAGGATACGGACGCATATACCAGGTGAAGTGAAAGGCACGTCGGTCTACGAGGCGGGCAGTGGAATCAAATCATCTCACACGCAGTATCTTTGGTTTTTCTTTTCAACGTCGATCGAGAGTGTACCGGTAGTACTCCATAATATCGCTGTCAGAGCGACCGGCCTAGAAAGGAAATGAGAGCTGTCACGGCCGAGTGAGACCGCTGGTAAAGTACGTTTACGTGTGGAATATATTGCCATGCATGAAGCTGGCGCGAAATATAGGTGACAGGCGCGGTCAGGGAGGAGACCGCTGCTCGAGCTTGCTATGGAATACGGCAGCAGCTAGCTGGACGGAGAGTAACGCGATGTGACCGCCAGGATGGGTGTCACTTCAATTTCTACCGGCGTGGTCGATTGACCCGTCGGAATACGATGTTTTTTAGATCTCCAAGATCTTCCGGGCGGTCAGATCAATTGTTGCCTCTTCCAAACCGGAAAAGGCTTAAAAGAAAAGACAGATTCAACGTACGGATAACGGATGTCAGTTACTGGTCTACTTGGACGTGCAAAGTGCACGTCTGCCCTTTGGGTCGACCTACAACAGTACAGGAATGCTTGTGATGCCGGCACAACGTCCAAGTTATTCGGCGGACCGATCACGGGCGCGCGAGCATAGGGAACCAGGACCTCAGAAGCAGTGCCGAATTCCAGTGTATACCGCATACCGTTCTTGTTCGGTTGCGGCAGAAAATATATCAGCGAGTCCACGCGGGGCCCCATGCCCTACGGTCCGGAACCACGGTCACGGTCTCTGTTGCGCACGACTACTTTATTCACGTAGCTTCTCCCACCAACTTTTTTCTTTTTTGGAAAAGGAGAGCCCGAGAAGGAATTGGAAGCCTTCCATTAAAACAAGATGGTAGAGTTACTCATTTTCACGCAAGCCTCTATGAAAAAAATACAAAATGACTAGCTCCAAACGCTTTACAAAGAGCACCCGACAAGAATACCAAATAGAGCAATCAGGTCCTCCTTCCAGCTCGTCTCTACATCTGATTGGCCTCACGATGGAGGTTGAAGGTGCGTCGGACTTCGTCGGCAAACTTGATAGCCTCGATACGGCTAGGATAATTGGCTGGCAGCCTGCCTCTGATTTGGAACTGCATAAAGAATTGGCTTCACTTCTCCTAGAGAGTCCATCGTCGTCGCCGCTCGGGGAACCCTCCCTTGCAGACGCAACCACAGCGTCCACGAAAGGAGAAGACATCGAAGAACAACAACGATGAGCTCCCAGGATTTTTCGCCTCTGTGCCAAGAAACCGAGCGCCCTCCTCAGAGCTCCTGCCCGAGATGAGGAAAGGACGCCATAGAAGATGAAGCAGCAGCAAATCCAAAGATAGGGCCACCCAGAGAAGAACAAGGCTGCAGAGTTACCGAACTACTCCCCCTCGGCACCAAGGCCGACCAGGAGCCACTCCAACCCACCACGAACTGCAGAACGGCGGCCTTACTCCTCGCCGCCACGGTCGGCTGAGAAGAACCGCTGCCCACAGGACCAAGTCCTCACTAGGCAACCATCGTCGATTTTATTCCAGGAGGCGGTGGTTCTCCACTCCACATCCCATTCCGGCCAACGGAGATGAAGGAGAAGGAGGAGGAACCCTAGGGCTGACCAAATATGGACACTGATATCTGCCCATCCGCTCCATCTACCGGGCACTAGACCCACTACCGGCATCATGCCGAACCTACCACTAAACCTAGCTACTCCGGCGCCCCTCTTCTCCAATTCTGGCTGGCAGAGCCGACGGAGAGGAGTCGGGGGCGGCCCGGGACTTTGTCAGCGACTTTCAACAGGAGGAGGGAGAGGAGTGAGAGCGGTTGGGAGAAAGTCTGACTCATGTCCTTCCTTGACTCCCACCAACTTTTATAGGCGGCCATGCGTGGAAGATCGTGCAGATAAAGTTTCATGGGTTCGCCTTTGGACATCTCTAGAAAAAGACCGACCTTCGCAAAGGGAAAAACATGAACTATCGCTAATGTTACCTCGTCGACACGTGTCACGCGTGAAGAACATCCCACGAAACGTTACCGGGTATGGTTTTTCCCTTTGCTGTGCACAAACCCGCTACCTGTTACATATTTTCTCTTTTTTCCTTTCCACGCGTCGTCGCGGAAAAATGGCTGCGTGAGATCTGTTGACTAGTATATCTTTGGTTTTTCCCTTTTATTTTTCGGACAAGGAGTTTTCAGAGGAATTAATGGGAGGGAGGTAGCAACTTTTAATTGAGTAAATATGAATAAATATAAATTAATTTATATCACGGCTTGCCTTCGCCTCGAATCAAGGCGCCGGGATGCATTCGTCGTAGCGCCCGTTTGTCGTTTTCCTAATTTGTCATGGCGCACTCTACGGCTCAGCTTCGCCTCGAATCAAGGCGCCTACGGCGCATCAGCTCGGCTTCACCTACGTTGAAGAGACTGTAAAATTACAGCATCCATAATAAAGTACAGAACAAGTCTTCTTATATGTACATATAAAGGTAAACGTAAAGTACGGGATTTCTTCTTCTTTTGTACCCAGCAACACTGCAGTGACTGTAATGGTGCAGGATCCATAATAAAGTACAAAAGCGATTTCTATGATGTACATCTAGAGCCAGATGTAAAGTATAAGACTTTTTCTTCTTCTTGTTCTTCTGCTCACCCCAGTAACACTACAGAGACTGTAAAGGTACATCATCCATAATAAAATATGAAATCAATTTCTTCCTCTCTACCCTAGTAACACTGCAGAGACCGTAAAGGTACAACATCCATAATAAAGTACAAAAGACGGCTTCTTAGATGTACACGTAAAGCTAGACATAAAATACATGAGTTTTTCTTCTTTTTGTTTACCCAGCAACACTGCAGAGACTGTAAACGTACAGAATCTTATAAAGTACAGAATCTACTTATGGAATGTACACAAACTAGTATATACCAAGTATAGAGCTTTTTCTTCTACTTCTTGTTTACCGAGTAACATTATAGATAATGTAGAGGTACATGATCTATAATAAAGTACAAAATCGGTTTCTGCGATATACAATAGATCCAGATGTAAAGTACATGACTTTTTTTCTTCTTCTCTACTCAGTAACACTACAGAGATTGTAAATGTACAACATCCATAATAAAGTACAGAACACGTCTTCTTAGATATACAAGTAAAGGTAGACGTAAAGTACATGAGTTTTTCTTCTTTTTGTTTATCCAGCAACACTGCAGAGACCGTAAAGATACAGAATCTGCTATAAAATACAGAATCTACTTATCGAATATACACATACTAGGGTTTGGACGTGGGATTGGGGGTCTGGGCATGGGGCTGGGCAATCGTGGTATGTCCCGTGTTTTCACCGACCACACCACACCACGCGCGGCTCACAACAAATATTCTCACACCAACTCGCTCGTCCCTACAGTGACTAAGAGCTGGGCCATGCGCTGCGCAGGCCCAACAACGGCGACTCAACAAATCACCAGGCGGGTAGAAGCGGGCTGGTCCATCTGGCAGAAGTGGGTTGGACAGACGAGATCATCCCTTTCCCTTCCTGTGAAAGAATCAGACGGCTGATCAATTTAGATTTTTGTGAAGCTTTGTACTATCCCACCAATTATGCCTTTATCGTACTCTCAAAAAAAGGGCACCAATGAGGAATAGAGCATATCAACAGGAGTGGAAGGGATTAGAGAAAATGATAGACATCAACCGATGGATCGCACGACTCACGTCCTCTCGCTCCCCACATGCGACACGTCTATCCTGGTCCCACCAACCCACCGCCCACAAAGCTTATCCTTCCGCCGTTTCCCTTCCTTTCTCTGGATTTTCTCTCCCGTACCTCACGCCATGACTTCCTCACCAGAGTTGCTCCCTTTGTTGGCCTGAGACCCCGTCGGATCGAGTCCCGCCTCCGGCAAGGTCCCCCCACACGTCGCCCGCTCTTTTACGTCATCCACTACCTCGTGCATCGTCGAGCCTGAAACCACACGGTGCCACCGGGCCTGATCCCTCGTCGTTGTCGGCATGGGCTCTGACGCTGGATCCCTGCCGTAACGCTCGTGACTCCTAGCTTCATGGGGTGGCCAGCTTTTCTCTCTCGCTCGCATCGTCCGCCGGAACGGTAGAAGCCAGTGCTGCATCAATGGGGGCATTGGGACGAGCGGCGCTGCTACCCACGACACACTACGGGCGGCAGGCGGTGGCTAGCGGCGCTGCTACGGGTGGCAGGCGGTGCTGCTCCCTACAACACGTCGCGCTGCTACGAGCGACGGACGGAAGTGCTACAACCTGCACAACCTACTACGAGCGGCTAACTTCTCTGGCGATGGATTTGCTACCTACGGTCTGTGATTTTGCTACCGTCGAGGAGAGGATTTGCTACCGATCGGCCGGTGGATTCAAGTATGTTCACCGATCCTATAGTCTTCCACCTGTATTGTTGAGACAGTAGGAATTCTTCCCTTGTGGTCGTTTGAAACAAGGGAAAGAAAAAATAGAGGAATTTAGTACTACCTTAATTATCTTGATTAATAAGCATTGATAACCAGCAAGGGCAATAGGCGTCAGGTACGTGCTACAACGGTGTTAACTGAGCATTAACTTTTATCTAACTCGTTCCTCGCAAAGGAATGGAAAAAAGAGCTCGGGCCTCCTTTGATTCATATGATTGTGAAAGGATTTTTGTAGGATTAAAATCCTAAGAAATTTGTTCTACAAGCTGTTTGATTCAAAGCATCATATCCTATGGGAAATAATCCCATAGAAATCTTAGCGTAAAGTCCATAGAAAAAAAGCATAAGGTTAGAGCTCATGGAAAATTCCTTTACCACAATCAAAGACAATTGTTCTTCCCATAGGATTCAGCTAGTCATGACTTCTCAATCCTACGAGTTTCCTATTCCTACACTTTTCCTATCCCATCAATCAAAGGAGTCCTTGTTTTTCCTGAGAATCTCGTTGCAAAGGAAAATTTCCTTCAGATTTTCTCTAGTGCAATCCTTTGAATCAAGCGCTGCTACAGTGCATATTCCTATGGGAATAGGAATCCTGGACTTTTCCTACAAAAATCATGTGAATCAAACGAGGCCTCTACATTATAACTGTCTCAACTCGAATCCACAAAGTCACAAACCACAATATTCTTCAATTTATTTCAGGTCACGGCACAACCCAGAAAACCACTAATGACATGGTGACTGCTACTCGTGATGCGAGAACACAACAGAACTGCTTCCGCTGTTTCATAGGTGGCTCGACTTATCAAAAGAAAAAAATCCTTTCTCTTTCAAGCTCTCGATAGTCTCCTTGATGCTTGTATCCAGGGGAATCAGCTCCATTCCCAAACTTCTTATCTTGTCCTTCGATACCTGGTAGGTCAAGACAAATGGCTGGTCATCAGCACACCTGCGGAGCAGAGAAAAAGAAAACATTGGTGATGATCTGGTATTGTAAATGTTATGTTTTTGTCTATGACTAAATTTCTATGCCTCACATTCCAAAATGGAGGGAGTATGTCCCAGTCCTCAACAAACAATAAACTAAGGAAGAATTAATACCCAACTAAGGAAGAAATAAAAAAAACTAAGGAAGAAATAATACCCAACACGGTATAGTTCTCGATTCGATTCCAGTGGAGTAACTTGCGAAAGTGCTTGAGAAGAATTTTAACTTACTTGTCTGGCACAGGAATGTCGGGATACATTTTGTGTATGAAATTGACAAGCTCCGAGTGGTGAGCAACTTTTTCAACCATGCAGTATCTTCCATTTGCTGATGGAACTTCATATGCAAGAATATGTGCCAGGGCAACATCTTTAACGTTTATCCATCCAAAGCTGAAATTAGGGTACGTAGAAGATGATCCTGCATGAAAATAGGAAGGATTTCTTGTCAAGAGTTGTAACACTCTCAAATCGGCATATGCAGATTTTAGCGATTCCCGCCAAACCCGCATAGAAACGATTCAAAGATGTCAAACTCTTGCGTGCGGGTGGAAAACGAAATAATACATTTACACAATAGTTCACGATGAAACCCACAAGAACATATCTATACAACAAACGACTTAGCGAGTCAAGAATACAGATATTCATTACAAAGATCCAAATCATATTAAAAACGATACAACATCCGAGTACGGCTAAGATGCAAATTGGACTAAGAGTCCCAAGAATAATCAATGGCGTTCATAACCATGCCTAGGCCAAGCGGGTCCGAGTACTTGATGCTTGTTCCTTGACTATCACACTATCCACATGTGGGCCCATGGATCCCCTTGATGTGAGCTTGATTCACATCTTATTTTTGGGGGGCCACAAACTAGTTTGGGGCTTTACTACTATCTTGTACTTATGATATGCTTTACTGCTTTATTTACAACTGTTGCTCGAGGAGAGAAGTTTACTACTGTATTGTTTTAGAACCCTGCGCCACGTTTACGCTGTTTGGAGAAGTCCAGTCACACTTTCGGGTTCCCAGTCTTTCTTAGCCGTCGTCGCAAACCCCTTGGTCCGTCTCGGAGCCTGACCGACTTCGTAGCGGGTAGCTTAGTGGAGTGGCCCCCTAAAAATCATTTTTCAATCTTGTAAATGCTTTGTCGTGATGCCTCGTTTGCTTTTTATTTGGTTTTTCCTGAGTGATCGTGTGAGTGATCGTGCGTGTGTTGTGTACCCCTGCAGGGTAAATCTTTTCAAAAAGTTTTTTAAATAAAACTGCCAGCTATGTGAGTTCCTCCGAAGGACTTCCTCGTTTGGCCTCGAGAGGAAACTCCAGGATGGGTTATGTTTGGTGTTAGTATCAAGTTGGATCCGAATAGATCTCTCTTACCCCTCTCTGATAGCTGACAGCTGTATCAAGTCTCTATAGGTTGTTTAGTGCATGCTTTGCTGCCGCTTCAGTCCACCATACCCATGTAGGCGAGAGCTGCCGAATTCTAAGACTCGGCGTGTACTGGCCTCAGTACTGACTGCTCCCTTTTTCTTTTGCCCTTTGTCAGCACCCCTTTTGCTTTGACAGGTATGAGTTCGACGACGTTAGCAAGGTTACCCTTCCGGCTTAGCCTAGACAGGGTTATGAACGTCATTGGTTATTCTTCAGGACTCTTAGTCCAATTTGCATCTTATCCGTACTCGAATGTTGTATCGTTTTCAATATAATTTGGATCTTTGTAGTGTATATCTGTATTTTTGGCTCGCTGAGTTGTTGTATATATATGTTCTTATGGGTTCCATTGTGAACTATTGTGTAATGACATTACTTCGTTTTCCACCCGCACGCAAGTTCTTGGTGGGCATCTTTGAATCGTTTCTATGCGGGTTTGGCGGGAATCGCTATAACCTGCATAGGGCCGATTCGAGGGTGTTACAAGAGTAGAACAACAATGTCTTGTTAGAGTAGACTTGTTTTGGCAAAACCACTATAATTTGAACTCTTTTTAGACATAGCTTATATTCATGGCAACAAAGCTCCAAGTGTTCAAATAAATGGAAGCAAAGCCACAGAGAAACACAAGGTGCCATAGGCCAGACCCACACAGTAAACAATCACATGTCCGTAACACAATCCAAGTAATTTGAACACAGTCATCTTATTTATATTCCTTAAAAGATTCATAATATTCACCATGCATGTAATTTGTGGATTTATGATACACAAACAGTTGGCTACATAAATAGTTAAAGAGTGGAATCATTCCAATATTGCAATATTTCACAGCGCTTAAGTCAACTTACAAAACAGAACAAGAAAGGAAATGAAAATGGATTTTAACATTGCTTGGAATATTTTGATCTTGTTTGCAAAAACTGTTTTGATGGAAAATAGGGGCATTCTGTCAAATAAATGAAAATTTTAAAATGGGTGTAGGCATAACAGAGTTCTACCAAAAGTTAATTCGTCAAGCTACATACCATTGATTAGCTTCAATATTGCTTCAGCACTAGTATTCAATGTAGGCTGCAACAGGGGACCAATGACCATTGCTGGGTTTATTGTAACTATTTCAAATCCATTATCTTTTGAGAACTTCCATGCAGCCTCCTCGGCAAGGGTCTTGGATAGCACATACCATTGCTGAAGCAGAACGACATTCGAGAATAGAAATGATGTAAAATCAAGTATGGATAAAAAATAGAAATACAAAAGGAAGTGGAAGTAGAATTTTTAAGAATTAAAATGTATACTTTTCAAGTCAGGTAACAAATATTGGAATGACTCTGTCAGAAAGTAGAAACCACAGCTCAGCTTACAGTCAGACGAGGAATCAAATGCATATCCCCTAGGAGAACGATGTACTTATAATGACAAGTGCAGGTGTCAGTTATATGGTAATAGTAGGGACATATTTATAATGGCAAGTGCAAATATCAGTATAGGGTAATAGTAGTGAAGTGATTATATGTGGCTTCAACATCTATGAGGCACTATGTTTATATCCAGCAAAATCTTGACTAACTAATGTGCTGATGCAGAGCTGTTCTGCAATTGTTTAGTAGAACAGAGAGACTGACAATCTATCACATACTGGCATAAAGTGTTGACTTAACCAAGTATAATATTTTTTCTTTTCCGAACACTAACCAAGTATAATATGGCACGAATAAACATCGAACAAGATGCATTATGTATTTTGTTGGACTACTCAATCTACATCCTTGTGCGGAAACACAGACACCATCTTCTTTCCTAGGAAAAATGTATTTCAGTAGATGTGTATTGATATGCACGCCGCCTTTGCAGAATTGGTACATACATCATCAAGTACACAAAACAAGGGAATTTGAGTGCAGGCGGAGTGATAGACATCATATATAGAGCAAACAAGCAATCAGAGCCAGATATATTTCTTACTGTGAATTATACCACTCCAATATGAAAAACAGAGAGTTTTATCAGCGCATAAAGGCATATTACCTGACTCTTCTCACAGAGCTCTGCATTTGAAAACCATGTCTCATCAACTACTACATCAGGAGTTTTTGGTTTCCCATTGTAGCCAACAGCAGCCATTGAAGACGTTACAATCACTCTTTTAATAGAAGCTTTCTTGCAGGAACGCAGAACATTGAGTGTTCCATTGACTGCTGGGTCAAGTAACTCAGCCTGAAATATATACATGTGTATACAAACATAACTTAGTGAAATAAAGATGGGAAACAATTCAAATCAGCTGACTATGGGAAAAATGTTGCAATGATGTTCCATGCACATAAAAACATTGTGTTGGAGGGTTATATGTTGCAATGACCGACGGTCCAAACTTCACATTTAAGTGAGCACGGACAACAGGGGAGTCATCCGATCAGGTGATGAAAACACCTGACCGACGCCCAGTGCACCACAATAAAATATTACTTCTATGTAAGGTAACCCCCAGCAAGGTTGCAAAGAAGCTCCTTTGCTGAACAGTTAGTTTGTCTATGGAGCTGTTAGTGTTGTTCTTGCTTGGAAATGTTAATATTTCCTAACTAAACATTATAAAAAAAATTCTCTCTCAAAAAAAATAGGAGGGGCGTGGTGGTAAGGTGGTTAGTGGACGTTCTCAAACAAAATAAAACTATAATTGCAGCAAACATGGGAACGGATATTGCGTTGTAAAGTACAAATACCACAACATATACAGAGGAAATGAACTACTGTAAAAGGCGGAAGGACATGTTCAACTCTAGGGTGACATGAAGAAGAATGCACGTGTTCAAGTATAGCGCGGTAATTTAGTTATATATGAATACACTTTTTTGCAGGGGTCATATATGAATACACTTTAATCCCATGATGCAATAAAACTGTACATATCAATAGTCCCGTGATGCAATAAAACTGTACATATCAATAGTCCTGTGATGCAACGCACTTTAAGGGAAAATATGTTGACATGTGATCATTTCTATCTTGAGGTCAACACGAAAACATTATCTGTAAATTTTTCACAGAATAACCAGGATACAAACCTTGGGATCTTTGACATTGTGATAAAAGGGAGAAGCCGTGTGGAAAACACATTCACACCGCCAATGGCATCATCGAAAGAGCATTCCTCTAATAAGCTTGCTTTAAACAGGTGCAGTCTATCCTTAGCTCCATCCAGGGCCTGTAGGTGCAATGTTTTCTTTGGATCAGCTGAAAAAACAGAACAGTTAGTTAGCATTGCAAAACATTCCACCTACCACTGTTGAAGCTTCAGTTTGTTTTAATTTTGAACTCCTACCAAACAAAACATAATGGAAAAAATGACAGTCGCAGACGACATATCAGGCAATACGCTAACAACACTACTATGCGAAGTCCGTTCTGTAGTTTTTATCCAGAAGTCACAATGCCTGCAGCTTGACTCTTAAGACTAAGTATATGGTTGCAGACTTGCAGTATGTAGATACCCCGAGTCCCCGACCAGGCCCCCGACATTATCCCTCACAGCAGTACACTAGTACTTTCAGAATAGAAGAGTGTGAACATCTTCTTCTTTGCATTAAGGCACTGTTTTTTCTTTCCTTTTGAGATTATAAAGGTGTCCAATCAGATCCGGTAATCGATAGCAATTTTACCTCTATAAAATTTACCTCGATTAAACACCCAATCCCCCACTCAACTGATGAACCCAGAACCCTCAAAGAGTCAAGGGGACCAGCTGGACCTATAACCAATTATTCGATCGCGTAACAATTCCACCAAACATGGATCCAACTAGAGGGGAACGGCCTGAGTGAAGCAAGAGGTGGGGAGATGAGACACATGGCAGCTCACCGGTGTCCCGGACGGTGGCGCGGACGGTGTAGTTGTTACAATTGCGACAAGAAGATAACGAAGAACGAAAACGAAAAACACAGCAAGGGGACACAGATTTAACGTGGAAAAACCTCTCCAACAAAGAGAGGAAAAAACCACGGGCGCCAGCCAGCGAAACTTCACTATATCGAGGAGTGTTTACAAACGCCGGGAATTTCACAGATGCAACTCTTCCCAACCGGCGGCTTACAAGGGGTTTATATATCGGTGGAAACCTAGGTCTTCGACGATCCGTACCGTACCGCGGGGGGCTGTCGCCCCCCACACCCCCCACAAGCGTCCCCGTTGGGCACGGTGTGGGCCAACTTTAGACTCGTTACACTCGGCCCAAGCCTCCGGCGACGGGCCTCGCTCCACTCGTCAGAAGTTGGCCTATACTTTGTAGAATTTGGATCAACATATAACAAACTCCACCTTGAGAGAAATTCCTCCTTGTAGTATCAACAGCAACCATCTCCCTGAACAAACAAAGCAAATACTTTCGGCGCCAATAGCCACTTGGGCTAATCAGTTAAACCAACTAAGTTTGAGCACAAAACTCAAACTTAGCAACAGGAACAGGTTTAGTCATCATATCAGCAGGATTATCATGAGTGCTGATCTTGCATACCTTTAATTTACCTTGAGCAACAATGTCTCTAACAAAATGGTACTTGACATCAATGTGCTTAGTTCTCTCATGGAACATCTGATCTTTTGTAAGGTATATGGCACTTTGACTGTCACAAAACAAAGTAATGCAAGAATCATCTCCACAAAGCTCAGCAAACAAACCTTTCAACCAAACAGATTCTTTGCAAGCTTCAGCAATAGCCATGTATTCAGCTTCAGTAGTAGATTGTGCAACAACAGCCTGCAATGTAGCCTTCCAGCTAACAGCACAACCACCAACATTAAACACATAACCTGTGAGGGATCTTCTCTTATCCAAATCGGCAGCAAAATCTGAATCCACATAACCAACGAGTCCCTCACCGGTCCTGCCAAACTTTAAACAAGCATTGGAAGTGCCAAGAAGGTACCTGAAAAACCACTGAACAGCCTTCCAATGTTCTTTACCAGGATTAGCCATGTATCTACTTATCAAACTCATAGCATATGATAAATCAGGACGAGAACAAACCATGGCATACATTAAAGAACCAACAGCACTAGAATATGGCACCTTTGACATGTACTCAAACTCTTCATCAGTAGTAGGACATTGAGAAACTGACAATTTAAAATGAGGAGCAATAGGAGTACTAACTGACTTGGCACCATCCATATTAAAACGATGAAGAACTTTCTTAATGTAACTTTGCTGACTAAGAAATAACAAACCAGATTTTCTATCTCGGGTAATCTCCATACCTAAGATCTTCTTAGCAGCACCAAGATCCTTCATCTCAAACTCACTACTTAGGTGTGCCTTCAAAGTAGTGATTTCTTTCATGCCCTTGGCAGCAATTAACATATCATCAACATATAGCAGCAAGTATATAGGTGACCCATCAACAAACTTGATATAAACACAACTATCATATTTAGATCTCTCAAAACCATGTGAGATCATAAATGAATCAAACCTTTTATACCACTGTCTTGGAGATTGCTTTAAGCCATAAAGAGACTTCTTTAATTTGCACACAAAATCCTCTTTACCAGGCACTATGAACCCTTCTGGTTGGTCCATGTATATTTCCTCATCAAGCTCTCCATGCAGAAAAGCAGTCTTGACATCTAACTGCTCAAGCTCAAGATCATGCATAGCCACAATACTAAAGAAAGTACGAATGGAACTATGCTTCACAACTGGAGAGAACACATCATTATAATCAATGCCTGGAATCTGGCTGAACCCTTTTGCTACTAACCTTGCCTTGTACCTTGAAGGCTCTTTGGGAGACAGACCTTCCTTTTTCTTGAAGATCCATTTGCAGCGGACCGCCTTCTTTTGTTTAGGCAAGCGCACAACATCCCATGTGCCATTTTTCTCAAGCGATTGCATCTCTTCTTGCATAGCAGAAACCCACTTCTCGCGGTCAACGGATGCAATGGCTTCATTATATGCAGTAGGTTCAGAATCGTTCTCCACCTGTTCAGCACAACTCAAAGCATAATGTACAAGATTACACTCTTCAATTAAACGAGGACGAGGACCGCAATTACGCCTCGGTCTATCAGCAGCAATGGACTCATGTGGCTGCTGCAAAACAGTAGGTGAGTGCTGAACAACAATATCATCAATGTTTTCCTCATGTGTATCTTCAACGATAGCATCATTATCAACAGTTTTCTGCAGGTTCTCCACCTGCACATTAACTCTCTCCTCTCCAACAGCAACGGGAGAGGTATCTGATGGCAAGCTATCATGATACATAACGGACTCATTGAAAACAACGTTTCTACTTAGCAAAATCTTTTTAGTTTCAGGATTCCATAGTTTATATGCTTTAACTCCTGAACCATAACCAAGGAATATGCACTTAACAGCCCTAGGCTCTAAATTTCCATTATCAACATGAGCATATGCAGTGCAGCCAAAAACTCTCAACTGTGAATAATCAGCAGGCGAACCTGACCATACCTCAATGAGAGTTTTCTTCTCAAGTGGAATAGAAGGTGACCTGTTGATGAGGTAACACGCTGTGTTGGCTGCTTCAGCCCAGAAACGCCTATGCATACCTGCATTAGACAACATACAACGAGCCCTCGAGATGATGGTTCTGTTCATGCGCTCAGCCACGCCATTCTGCTGAGGAGTATATGGGATGGTGTGATGACTGATCATACCATCGTTACTGCAAAAATCCTCAAACTCATTAGAACAGAATTCCATACCATTATCAGTACGTAGTACCTTTACCTTCTTCTCAGTTTGCTTTTCAACCATAACTTTCCACTTCTTAAAAGCATCAAAAACATCAGATTTATGCTTCAGAAAATAAGGCCACACTTTTCTTGAGTAATCATCAATAATAGTAAGCATGTAATTAGCACCACCAATAGAAGTCTTACGGGACGGATCCCATACATCAGCATGCACATAATCTAATATGCCTTTGGTGGTATGAACGGAAGCATTGAATTTAACTCTTTTATGCTTACCAAAGATGCAGTGCTCACAGAACTCAAACTTACTCATGTTGCAACCATCAATCAGCTCTCTCTTGACCAACTCTGCCATGCCTTGTTCGCTCATATGCCCAAGACGCATATGCCACAGATGTGTTTTACCACAATCATCAGAATCATTAGAAGTAACAGCAGCAGCAATACCAGGCAAAGTGCTACCTCTAAGAACATATAATTTAGCAGAATTCAGATCACCTATCATGTGAATAAGAGAACCTTTTGATACCTTCAGAACTCGATGCCCACCGGCATACTTGTATCCATCAACGTCCATGGTACTCAGGGAGATCAAATTTCTGGCCATGCTTGGTATGTGCTTCACCTCACTCAACGTGCGTGTCACGCCATCATGTGTCCTAATCTTAACAGATCCAACACCAACGATATGGCATGGGTTGTCATTCCCCACACGCACAAAATCTCCAGTCTGCACAGACTCATATGAACTGAACCAATCTTTGTTACAGCAAATATGAAACGAACATGCAGTATGAAGTATCCATTCATCATCACGAGAAGCACAAGCAGCAAAAACAGCTAAGCATTCACCATTAGAACTATCAGAAACAACAGCAGCCTTACCAGAACCTTCAGACCTATCTTTCGGTTGGTAAGTTCCGTTTCTTTTCTCCTTATTCTGCAACTTCCAACAATCATCAATAACATGATTAGATTTCTTACAATACCTGCAGAATTTATCCTTTCCCTTGGACTTTGAACGACTTCTACCGTCCTTGCTCTTATCTTTGTTGCCATAGTTGTTGTATCTCTGCTCGGTCCTGCCACGAACCTGCAGAGCCTCAGCCTTGGATGACGTCCCATCTGACCCTACCATAGTTTTCATCTTTTCCCTCTGTTTGAGGGCGTCATGTACTTCGGCAAGGGTTAGTTCATCACGGCTCAACAATATTGTATCACGAAAATGTGTATAGGAACTAGGCAACGAGCATAAGAGTAGAAGAGCTAAATCCTCATCATCATATTTTACCTCCATAGACTGCAAGTCTGAAACAATCTCTTTAAAAACAGATATGTGATTCATTACCGATCCACCTTCTTGCAGCCTGTGCGAGAACAACTTCATCTTCACGTTCATCTTACTGGTTAGATCCTTTGACACACAGATCGTTTCCAGTTTTTCCCATAGGGCAGCAGCAGATTTCATCTCTAGTACTTCCTGCAAAATATTATTGGACAGATGAAGTTGAATCAAAGACAAAGCCTTACGGTCCTTCCGCTTCTCTTCGGCGGACCAGGTCTTAGCATCCTTTTCACCGAATCCATCCAGCGCTTCATCCAGATCAGAAGTTTGGGCGAGAATCGCCCGCATCTTCACCTGCCACAAGGAGAATCTTGTGGTGTAGTCTAGCTGTGGTAGATCGAACTTCAATGACGACATGTCGCAAACCCTAGATTAGAACCTGGGGCTCTGATACCACTTGTTACAATTGCGACAAGAAGATAACGAAGAACGAAAATGAAAAACACAGCAAGGGGACACAGATTTAACGTGGAAAAACCTCTCCAACAAAGAGAGGAAAAAACCACGGACGCCAGCCAGCGAAACTTCACTATATCGAGGAGTGTTTACAAACGCCGGGGATTTCACAGATGCAACTCTTCCCAACCGGCGGCTTACAAGGGGTTTATATATCGGTGGAAACCTAGGTCTTCGACGATCCGTACCGTACCGCGGGGGGCTGTCGCCCCCCACACCCCCCACAAGCGTCCCCGTTGGGCATGGTGTGAGCCAACTTTAGACTCGTTACACTCGGCCCAAGCCTCCGGCGACGGGCCTCGCTCCACTCGTCAGAAGTTGGCCTATACTTTGTAGAATTTGGATCAACATATAGCAGTAGCCGCGCCCGAGGAGGAACTTGACGAGCCAGGACGCTATGTACCCCGAGGCGCCGGTGACGCATACGACCTTCCCCACACCCGCCGCCACCGCCGAGCTCATCTTGTGCAGTAGCGCGTGGTGTTTGGCTGGAGAATCGGAACGAGGGTGCGACGGTGTGGAGCGGAGGTGGCAAGCACCAAGAAATAGGAGGAAAGGGAAGGGGGTGTGCCCAGACACGACGGATGCACAATAATACTTGGCCGAAAGAAGTCCAGATAAAAGCATCTCCACTCCCAGCAGTCCGGACGCCGAAAATTGATTCTGCCGTGTTCATAGGACACGTTTCGTTTCGTCTGAATTTAGCCCAAAATATGTCCGGAGATCCTAAGACGTTTCCAGGGCGATGGAAACACGCTGGAAACGCCGGACAAAGCGAATTCAGCGGGAAAAAGCGATCTCGGTGCGTGAACCCGTCCAGTCAGCGACCGAAGGCCGTTCGTCGTCATCCTTCCACCTCGGCTCCCGCGAAGGACCGTCGGACGGACCGCCGGGCATTAACTGCTCGTCTCGTCGACCACGCGTTGGCGTAATGGCGCGCCACCGCCATCCCGGCTTCATGTTGTTTCCCCTTTTCCCGCCACGCTGCTACACCCCTCCCGCCTTCGCCGCCCGCGCTCGGCCTATAAAACACGGTTGCACGCCGGTTCGCAGCACACTGCCCCTTCCACCTCATACCACCACGAACTCCGACGAAAGAAGCACTCGGCGAATAGGAAGATAGCGGAGAGGTTCCTAGGCGATCCCGCGGTGGCGAACAGCTTCGGCCGATGGACGCTCTAGCCGTGGGAGGCGAGGATGCTCCACGACGCCGGGTATAAGGCGCCGCCGGACTTCCGCTGCCCGCCCGGCTGGAAGCTCAGTGCCGGCGGCATACCGGTGCCGCCGGTGTCGGCGGATGACGAGATGGTGGAGGAGATCCAGGCCGCCATTGTGGCGATGCCGTATCCCGAACTCGCCGAGGACCCCAGCAACTTCGTGTACTGGGAACAGTTCTTCACCGAGCGCCGCCTCGCCGAACTCGCCGCCCACCAGGAACCTCCGGCGAGCTGCCGTCGATGGTGGAACATGCCAGGGCATAACCTCAACTATGTCCTCGAGCACATCCACGCCGGCAACACCCCCCGACTAGGCTTCCCCAGTTCGCCTACAACCCTGGCGAGACCCAGGCGCCCCCCGGCGAACTGGGCGCCCAGGAGGATGGGCGCCCTCACCTCCTCCTCCGCGGCGTCGCGCTCGTCCGGGATGGCACCGACGCAGTCCCCACGAAGCAGCGGCGAGTTCTTTCGGCCTACCAAACAGGATGCCGACATGCCAGGAGCTCGCCGCCGAGGACACGTGCGCGGGGGGTCGTCATCAACAAGCCCTGCACGACGCCGCCCCCGCCGACTGGCCGGCTTCGCTTGCGCCGACCAAAGATGGAGCCCACCGACGCCGATGAGGACGCCTTTGCCATTAGAATGGCGATCGAGCGTTCTCTACACGAGGCCGCGCCGCCACCGCCGATGGAGGAGCCGAACATGCTCGCCTAGTCCAGGGTGGACTAGGAGCAGGAAGAGGTGCGCCGCGTCCAGCGCCAGCAGGAGGAGGCTGAATGCCAGGCCAGGGCGTGCCGCAGACTAGCCTACCAGGGCGCGCCTCTCGTCGTCCTCGACGCCGACGCCGACGCCGAGCCTTCCAGCCAGCCGTGGAGGTACGACGACGCTGGCCAGGGCAGCTCGCGCCCCCCGCAGCCGCCGAGCAACGACGACTACACGGTGGACCCGGACTACACCAACTTCTACCGTAACTTCGGTATGTGAGACGGCGTCCGGCGGCATCGATGAACGGCATCGGCATCGGCCTTTTCCAAGTCCTTTTAGTTTTCTTTACGTCTAAATGATGTAATAGTACAAATCTGCCCATTATTAATGAAATCTGCCTATATTCACCCAAAGTTCGCCGAGTTTTGTTAAAATTTGCCCAAACCTAGGAACTTGGCCTGGGAACGCGAGTGGGAGATCGGCCATTCCTAGACCGAAAACTTCCTCCGTCCGGCGCTATTTAGCTCCGGATTTCGACCTGGGAACGGTCAACGAGTGGAGATGCTCTAACCCCCATAACTATTAGGTTTGGGACAGAGCACTCCCTTAACTTTAAACTAGTTCACTTAACCCTCACAACTATCCAATATCAGGCAATTGACCTCCCGGACCTAGCTTAAACTGTTTTGACAGCGGTTTTGTACATGCCATGGGTGGTTTCATAGCGTTGACTCAGGAGCAAGCTACCAATCTCAAAGCAAGCTCACTCCATGTTGGTCATCCCCTCTGGCCACTCCTTGTTGTCCTTTCCCTCCTTCACGGGCATCGACGCGCGGGAATCTTGGTACTTCTTCAGTGGCATGGTGGCGGCGGCGCGCGTTGGATCTCGTCCGGTGGGAGGGGCGGGGGAAATGGCGGTAGTGGGTGGCAAGGAGGGGGATTGGAGTTGTGGGGGGAGGAGGGAAGCTTGGTTGTTAGAGGTAAAATTTTGGTGTCCCACCGACAGGGCTGGCCTGCTAGCTTTTTCGGGTTCATCTAGCGCTCCCGATAGCACCCCTTGGGTGGGTTCGGGCTGGGGGCGGTGGATGATTAGTTGGGCTGAGTTGGCGCCATTTCGGTTTTAGGGGAGTAGGCTGGGCGGGTTTTTGTGTGTCAGCGCCCCATATCCCGCTTAGGGGGCCTTTCGGGCGGGTTTTTGTGTGTCAGCGCCCCATATCCCCCATAAGCTGAACTGACGTGTTTGGGCACCTCCGCTAGTCAATTCTTCATATGGCTGGCATGTCAGGACTGCTACTAGATGGCGAGCGGCTAGTGAGAAGGGGAATAGCTCACCCTCGGCACTGGCCCTATGTGACCAAACGGCTGAGACCATGACTCATATCCTAGTTGGCTACTCGTTCCCCAAGGCGATTTGGCATGAGGTGCTTTCCTAGATTCTATCCATGGTTGAACCATCGGATGGAGAAGATGACTGTGTAGATTGGTGGTTGCAGGCTTCACTGTTTAACCCCCCTCCCCCCTCCCGCGGCTATGCACAAGGGGGCGTCGTCGCTGATCATGCTAACGGCAGTGGATTTGGAAGAAGCACAATGTGGTTATTTTTTACAACGGGTCACCTAACATGGGTTGCCTTATCCACATGATTCGACCTGAGACGCGATCATGGGTTGCTACTGGTGTGATTGGCGTACGTCCATTGATACTCGTGGCCCTGTAATTCTAGTGGGTTGAGTTGTTTGGGGTGTTAGCTCGTGTGAGATTGAATATATTGTACAAAACTTTCTTTTACTATCAACGAATTAAAATGCAAGGCTTTTGTGAGTTCGCGAAATTGTCCTTCACGTGACTTCTGTGCCGCTCGTCTCTCTTCTCTCTCATGTGCGAGCACACATACTAGGGAAGAAACCTCTTCGTGGATCGGAGCTCCCTGCCACCACCATCCTCGCGTCTCCTAGATCTGGCGGCCACCTGCCTAGCACCGCCCTGATCTGGCCGCTAGGGCTCGCATTCGACAATCCGCTAGCGCATCTACTTGGATCGAGGAACTCGATGTGGCCAGAAATGTAGTAGACGAGGTGTCATGGACCTCATGGTGCGTCTCGTCGGAAAAGACAAGCATTTCCAAGCCGTCGGTCATGTTGATGAGGGAATCCTGCAACGGTGCGATGGCCAAAATCTATTTCGTTGGGGACTCTGATTCTATACTAGAGCTGAAGAAAACACATTTCCATTTTACCCCATTATGTTTACATTAATAGTGTAATTTAATACCCACTGCCTTTTCATTTACACCGTCGAACGAAACAACTTCCTAGTGCTACAACCTTCCATGCCTAAAAAAATGTGCTACAACCTTCTTGTGTGCTACTAAGTCCGCATCAATCTGGTCCGTCAAATTTGTTTCAAGGGACGAGATGAAACATGGGTGGCACATATGCACACTAGACCTTCTTTTTCTGTTCGTGGTATTGATCCATTTGCTTGCTCCAATGTTTTCTTGTGCTCACGGAGTGAATCGGCCCCAAATCTCCAAAGGGAAGGGAGTGTGGCATAACTAGCCGGATGTCGGAGAAAGGTTTCTCTGCACACTACAACTGAGAATCTCCTTGTCTAATTTTTCTCTAATCCTAGTAATTCCTCCTTCCTAGTAGATTGCTTGCACTAAAGCCTTTCTGGACCCGTATGCTTTTTTTTGCCTTTTCTCATGTTTCTTACAAGGCTTTCATAGATTCCACCATGAAGTACGAGCTACTAAGGATGCGCCATGGGGGTGGTAGAGAAACAGAGATAGGGTGGTGTGGTCGATGGCTGGAGACGATAACACACCGAAGCACACGATAGGTGTTGCAACTCCTTGCTAGTCCACGACGATTCCAAATCCAGCGACATCAGGCTTCCTTCGTGCAGTTGATTTTGGTGTGATCCATACTTTGTTAGCGGCAGAGATATAATGCAGCTGATGGGATGATATGCCAAAATTAGGAAGAAATCAGGTTCTTATGTGAATATGCGCCAAAGTGGGAGAATCTTCCTGAGTTATGTTACATCTTTTTTATAGACTAAACGACATTTTCTCCTCGGTTCCATTTTATAAATGAAACCACAATAGAGTATGCAACAGTCTAGAGTACAAAGCAATCTGAAAGTTAAAAGGTAACAATAGGAAAAAGAACTAAACCAAAGTTAAAAGGTAGGAATATGAAAAAGAACTAAACCAGGTACCGCCAACATCCTTGGGCCTATCTAACTGCCGCTAAACCAGATAGCAAAGAAGACCAAAGCAAAAACATCTACAAGTTTCTTCAGCAACCGGCGAAAGAACCTAGCCTATCATGACACTGAAGATGTGACCAGTCTTGAGCCTTTTCCTCCTTTTTTGCAGCAGAACCCCCATGCAGATAGTGCATCTCGACAACTTTGTCAAGACACCACATGGACGAAGCCATCCTCTTCAGGATGCGCCTACAGGTACTCCAGCGTCGCACGGCCTCCACAGCTGGAAGAAGCAGTGGAATTCCAAGCAGATATCTACTCGAAGCCAATGCACTTCAGCTTGTTGGGAGAGCCAAGGGATTTTTCAGTTTCTAATCAGGTTGGCCATGAAATGATGGATCTTCCCTCCTTCCAATTCCTTGAAAGAGACCTTCCAGTTTCACAGGTACAACAAGATTAGGCGCCACACTTGTTTCATGCTAATCCAAGTAACTTTGTTAAACACCAAACTATTTATTATTCCACAAATTTTGTAGGACTACAGAAGTGATTACATTCAAATGCAAGAACCTTTTATTAGCTAGCTGATACCTTTGATCCGGATTCACGGATGTAGTATAATAGCTTTTTCCCTAGAAGACCTAGGTTTAATTGAACCTTGGAAAGCAATGCTAAAAGGAAATAAAAAGGACATGTCTACAAGACTTTGTTTGTTTGTTTTACCTTAGTTTACCAGACCAATCTATTTTACTTTTATAATGGATTGAATCAATGGATGGAGATAGGCTAGGGTTGAAGATCCACTTGCAACTGCACATCATATGGGATAAAATATAATAATAAGCATAGTCATGTGTTATGGTTGAATATGGATAATCTCTTGTGGGCAACACATCCTAATATACTAGAGCCCCCATGATGCAACGAGCATAACAATAGTCTTTTAATCTAATCGAGTGCACATCGAAGCAACGGGCTACAAATGATTATTAAGTGTAAATCACAGATCAATTTAAGTGGTGTTGTTGTTGTGATCCTGAATGGGTCGCTAAGCGAAGATCGTACTACCCTTTCTGTCACTGGGGTTCCTATGAGATTGTCGCTAGCCAAGTATCTTACCTCAAGCCTTTATCAATCTATGGGATCTTGGGTACCTACACGTCCATAGATCAAGACAAGAGACAAAGAAACAAAAGATATAAATCTCTATTTGCAAACAAACCACGATACTCCTATGAATTAGATGCACATAATTGTTGTGAGGTTTCTCCCCAACCCACAGCCCGTGAGGACTACTCACTCATAACAAATAGATCGAAGATAGAAAACATTATACTTAGATCGAAATCTAATATTCTTATAATGGTCGTCAAATCACAAGGAGATCTAAAGTACACAACAATGGTTGTGGCTAATGGAGGGGATGGATGATGGTGATGAACAATGGATGAATAATGGTGTGGATCTCCTTTGGTGGTGTTGTGATGTGATACGTTGCAAACGTATCTATAATTTTTGATGTTCCATGCTTGGTTTTATCTACTTTCTTATGTTTTGTCTACACTTTAGAGTACTTTTCATATGATTTCTTGGACTAACCTATTAACAAGATGCCACAGTGCCAGTTGCCTGTTTTCTGCTGTTTTTGGTTCCAGGAAGTCAGAAAATGAATATTCTCGGAATTGGACGGGACAAAAGCCAAAGTTACTATTTTCCCGGAAGACTCATGGAGCCAGGAGGAGAGTCCGAGAGGGGCCACAGGGTGGCCACCCCCCTCCTTGGTGCGGGTAACCCTAGGCCGCGCCAGGGCATGGTGTGGGCCCCCTGGTCGGCCACCGACCTTGCCTCCTTCGCCTATAAGAGCCCCCCGATGGAGAAACCCTAGGTCATCAATCAGAAATCCACGAAAAGTTCCGCAGCGCCGCCGCCACCGAAGGGGAGATTCGGGGGACAGGAAGTCTTTGTTCCGGCACCCTGCCGGGACGGGGAAGTGCCCCCGGAGCCATCTCCATCGATCTCCACCACCATATCCATCATCATTGTTGATTCCCATGATGAGGAGGGAGTAGTTCTCTCTCGAGGCTAAGGGTTCTACCGGTAGCTATATGTTCATCTCTCTCTCTATGTGTGATCATATTGTGATCATGAGCTTGTAATCTATAGATCTACCTTGCTACTCAAGTGCTTTAATAGAGCTCTGCTCTACCCATGTTTGTGAAAGTGACAGTGTGCACACCATGGTGGCACTTAGGCTAGAGATTACAAATATTTGTTATGAGTTATATTTGGAGTTGGATGTTTCTATGAAATTGTGGTGTTTGTTGGACTCATCTAGTACTCAAGGTGATAGTGTGGGGTTTTCTAGATGGGAAAGATGAACTTTGAGGTGTGCTATTATAGCCCTACCATCGATTAGAGTGTTCAACCGGAGAGTAGTTAAGAGTAGTATCATGAAGAGAAGATATTTATATGAGAGTGTTCACTAGTGAAAGTATGATCCCTAGGCCTTGTTTCTAAGCATTGGTACACCGTTTGCAATTAGATTTGTTACATGTTTGCTTGCTTCCTTCTTTATTTCAGTTTTCCTTTAGTCTCTTCCACGCCATCAAGCTATTTTCTCGCACCGTTGTCTTATATCCATACCACTTGTATTTCACTATATCTTCGCCGAACTAGTGCACCTATACACCTGACAAGTGTATTGGGTGTGTTGGGGACACAAGAGACTTCTTGTATCTTGATTGTAGGGTTGCTTGAGAGGGGATACCTTTGACCACTTCCTCCCTGAGTTCGATAAACCTTGGGTAATCCACTTAAGGGAAAACTTGCTGATGTTCTACAAACCTCTGTACTTGGAGGCCCAACAACTGTCTACAAGAATAGAAGTGCGTAGACATCAAGCTATTTTCTGGCGCCGTTGCCGGGAGGTAAGGTAAAAGGTACTCACATCCTCCGGTGTGAGTGCTCGAAGTTATTTCCTTTAGATTCTGCAATTTTGTATTTTTGTTTCTTGTTTTCACTAGTTAGGCTTAATGGAAAACAACAACAACATTAGAGAGCTTTTTAGTATTTTTCCTAAGATAGAACTTGAATTGTCTGAAAAGAAAATTGAAAAACCCATGGAACTTTATTTGCATGCTAATAGCAATGTTATTAGTATGAATCTTTTGAACACCTTTGTTACTAATGCTATGGAAACGTCTAAGCTTGGGGAAGTTGGTTTTTATGAAAATGATCTTTTTGGTTTCCCAACTTTAAAGAAGAAAATTTGCTCTGATGATACTTTATCTCCCATATGTGGTAATTCTAATGATACTTGTGATATTTTAAATCCACATACTAAAAGCATCCCTTTTAAAATACCTATAAAAATTGTTGAATGTGTTATGAATAACTACTATTTTGGAGATGGAACTGTCCATCCTGGTGATCATTTACTCTTTTTACATGAATTATGCGAGTTGTTCAAGTGTGCAGGTATTTCAATGAACCAAGTTAAGAGGAAGGTATTCCCTATTTCACTTAAGGGCAAAGCAAGGGAGTGGTATGAGCTACTAGTTGATCCTCATCATTTGGAGTGGAAGGAACTTGAATCTCTCTTTTACTCTAAATTTTATCCTCCTCATGAGATTCATAAAGATAGGAATTATATTTATAATTTTCATCCACATGATGGAGAAAGTATTGCCCAAGCATGGGGGAGATTGAAGTCACTAATGCTCAAATGTCCCATTCATGAGCTCCCTAGGAATATTGTTATTAACAATTTCTATGCAAGGCTTTCAGGACATTACAAGGACTATCTAGATACTTGTTTAGAGGGATCCTTCATGAGTAAGGAGGTCAAAGCTAAGTGGGATCTTCTTGAAACAATTCAAAGCAATACCGAAGATTGGGATAACAACAAAGGTAAAGAACCAGGTATAAACTATGAGTATGATTGCATTAAGTCTTTCGCTGAAACTGCTGATTTTCAAGAGCTTAGTGCTAAATATGGTCTTGATCCTCAAATTCTTATTGATTGTTTTAAAACCTTTGCTTCTCATATTAATTCTCCTAAAGAAAAGTGGGACATGTATCATGAGCCTTTTAAAGACACTTGCATGGAAAATGAAATTGTTGTTAATGATAGCAATAAACATGCTCAAACCTCTGAAAGTACTATTTCTTATAAGCATGTTAATTTTTGTGGGATACATAGACCGTGTGAGAGTAATCAAGTTGAAGAAGAATATTGTATCACCCACAGGAATGAAAAAACTAGAATGTGGTATAGGGCTCTAAATGATCTTGGTAAAAAGGTTTGTGCCCTCTATCCTTTTATTTGTGAACTTTGCTTTGAAGTGGGTCATTTCAATTTCCAATGCTCAGGCCATAATAATAGCCCTTCTAATCCAATGAGTACTGCAAGTTTGTATTGTGATGACATGATCACTCCTAATCAGCATGATGAACTTAAATTATTTTTGGGGTGTGAAGAGTTATCAAGAAAAACCTCTTTGGTAGATATGGGTGCTTTTGATATGAATAGTGTCCCGCATGGTTGTCATCTTTATTGTGTTGATAATTGTCACACAAATACTTACATACAAAAAATTATAGAAGATGAGATTTTACCAAAATATGACAGGACTAATATGTGTTTTGATCTTATTAATGAAAAGAAGGAATCCTCCAAAGTTTCTTCTATTGTCTCTAACAATAAACCAGGGTAAATGGAGAAGCTTCCTTTCAAGCCTCTCCCTCCTAAAGAGAAGAAGAAAAAGAAGAAGAGGAGGAGTAAAAGAAGAGAGAAAATGGTATTTTCCCCTAAGCATGTTGCTCCTATTATAGTTTTTGATGAGTCTGAACTCGATGATGTTCCTATGCCTATTACCTATGGTAGTGATCATGATTGTGAAAAGCACACTACTTTTGATATTGAAAATCTCTTCGGTACCAATTCTGAAAATGATGATATTAATAATTTCTATACTATTAGTGATATCCATGTTCCTTCTAATGATGATGCGTTTAGAAATGAACACACTTTGAAAGATAACTATTCTATTGCTTATGATGATACTATACCTCCAATATATGATGATTGCAATGATGAATATGATATTTTCAGTCCACCTACTATTGAGGAAGAAATTAATTATGATTACAATCTGCCTCCTATATTTGATGATTATGGTGATGAAAATAATAATGATAGCTATTTTGTTGAATTTGCTCCTACTACAATTAATAAGAATGACTATGTTTATGTGGGGAGTATTAATTCTTTTATGCATGTGGCTCATGATAAGAATGTTTCATGTGATTGTTATATTGTTAATTTTATTCATGATGCTACTAAAAGTTATTATGAGAGAGGGAAACATGGTTTCATATATCTCAACAATATTAAGTTTCCCCTCTTTATGTTGAAAGTCTTGAAGTTGCACTTGTTTTGCTTTACTATGCTTGTTGGTTTGTGCTTTCATGACTTGTTTCTTTACAAGATTCCTATGCATAGGAAGTGGGTTAGACTTAAATGTTTTTTGAATTTGCTTCTTGATGCTCTCTTTTACTTCAATTCATATTTCTTATGTGAGCATCTTCTCAAACTATCATGCCTAACTTAAAGGCGTTAAAAAAAGTACTTATTGGGAGATAACCCAAAAGTTTTAGATGAGTCTTGAAAGTTATTACTTCAGTACTAACCTCCCCTTATCCTTTTTATTTGCTTTTTGTGCCAAGAGTAACCTCTAATGAGAGAGAAGTAATGATTGGAAAGGTTGCTGTCCCGAAACAGATTTCTGTGCTTCACCGTAAAAAATCGTGTAAAATATCTGAACGTCTTTTTTAGGCGTGCATTTTTGTGCTTCTGTCCCAGGTTTTTATCTAACTTTCGTTAGTTCAACACTTTTTGATTTGAGCAACATAAGGTCTTCGAAAAAAATCGTCTTTACCTGCTGGTCTGTTTTGACAGATTTCTGCCATTTTCTGCCATTTTCTGCATTTGCTTCTTGTTGGTTCCTTTTTGAGTTCTTTTGGGGAATTGAGATTTTTGAGAGAAGTGCTTTAGTAGATAGTGTTCTAATGGAAGGTTATTTGGTGTTAGAACTGAACCTTAAGACCTTTTATCTTGAGTGCACTAATGTTGCTAATAAAGATCGTGTGAAGTTTTGTATGAAGGAAAATTTCAGGTGTATGGAAGGAATGAGTAATGAGATGAAGGATGGAATAAATATCAAGCTTGGGGATCCACGCGTGTCACCCCAAGAAATATCCAAGAAGTAAAAGCGTCAGGCATCCCCTTCTTCATCAATAAAAATCCCAGGTTTCTTCCAAACGCTTCATTTTTATTATTTCATGCACAGTTGTGTTGTTCTTGGAGCATCTTCTTTTTCATTTTCGTTTTGTTTTTCGTTTTCTTTGGTTTGCTTAGTTTTCTGAATAAATTGGTTGGACCCCCTCTTTCATACATTGGTTTGCAAATAGTTTGGTTTGGTTTGGAAAAGAGTAGGAAAGTTCATGCTTATGTGGTAAAAAGAGCTCGTCTTTGACTGTGGCCTATGCTTTGTCATGTCATGCTTGATATTGTTTTGGATTTATGCTTAGTATTCTTTGCTGTAGCATGACTTGTTATAAACAATTGAGATTGCTTAATGTGCCTTGGATGAATCATGCGTTGTTTTAGCATATTAAAGCATAGTATAGTGGTATTCTCCTTTGATGCTTTATTTGGGTTGACTTGACGCATGCTCACACCATGTTATGACTATCTCAAGTCAACATAGACTTTATGATCCTTTAGTTTTCAACTTGTAGTATCACTTTATGCTTTGATCAATGATGTTTTGTCGCTCTGCATGATTATGGCCATTATTGCTCTCTTAGTTTGTCGCTCCCAGTCTTTTGCTAGCCTCCACAACCAAGTATGAGTTCCACTCATGCATCCAAATCCCTAAACCAAGTTATTCCAAAGAGTCCACCATACCTACCTATTAGCTTATGCTATTCCAAGTATATTCATGCTTTTGTTTACCTTCCAAATTAAACTTGTTATGAGAAAACTAGTGATTAAAGCTCTCACGAACTTGATGGCACACTTTACTTTTCTTGCTCTTAATAAACTTGAACCATTGTGTCATCTATGTTGTATATGCTTGCACTTATTTGTTGGGAATTAGCAGAACCATGCTTTCATGGGGAACGCTTTCAACATTGCACTTGGTACTTGTACCTAGTTGATATCATGCTCTTTTGTATATGGATGTCGTCGGTGTGAAATGAAAGGGGAGCTTGTAAGTCCATGGAGTTATGTATATGTGTTAGAGAAACGTCTGGGCCGCTGGTCTAATCCATGCTGACATGGTGGAAACCTGCAGCGTAACCATAATGAGCTGTCTATGAAGCATTATTCTTATAAAAAAAGAGTCCTATATTGAGAAAAAAGAGAAAAGAGAAAAAAAGAGATTATGAAAATAGGAAAGAGAGAAAAAAGCACCATATTCCCATGGTAAATAAGAAGATTTCTGAGATGCTCGTTGTCTGCTTGCCTTGTCATTTTGATATGGGGATTCTTCCGTATCATCGGGCAAGGGGTACCCCGTTGGCGGTTCTCTATGATACACATGTACTTACGATGACAACAACTTACCGGTGACTAAACTTGAGTAGCATGAGGAGTGGCCCTCGTATACAAGGGACATGAGATTTCTGACTTATACTTCGTCAAGCATGTGCACCATAGTTTGTTCACTTTAACCTTAATCACTTCAAGATGCTTATGATAGGGGCAATGAGAGCTGAAAGCTATAAGTGCCATAATTTTTGGAAGCTCTTTATGAGACTTGAATCCCTACTTCCTTTTACAAAAGGCCTTTCTACCACCATAATATTGAGTCTCCACCTTCTATCTTTATGCACCTACTTTGAGAGCATAGTGGCCATTCTTAGTTCTATGTGCATTGTCCCAAGACTTATTGATTGATGCATACCTTGATATTGCTTATTTTAAACTATTTGTATCTAGTCACTCTTATGAACTTTGAAGGTGTCATATGCATTTATATTTGCTACTCTATGAGGGACAAGCTGAATGCCACTATGCTATGTTTTCTTTATGTGAAACAAACAAACGTCTTGCAAAGCATTGTTATTCATGAATCTTTTGTTTGTGCCTTTTCGTGTTGCAACATAGTTGCTATGTCTTATTGTTAGAACTTTGTCTTTCATGCTATGTTGAAGTACTATGATCCCAGCTATCAATGTTTTACAAATACTTTGATCAAGTTTATGATGGTGCATGTCACCTAAAAAATTATTCTTTCTTTTTATCACTTACCTACTCGAGGACAAGCAGGAGTTAAGCTTGGGGATGTTGATACATTGCAAATGTATCTATAATTTTTGATGTTCCATGCTTGGTTTTATCTACTTTCTTGTGTTTTGTTCCAACTTTGGAGTACTTTTCATATGATTTCTTGGACTAACCTATTAACAAGATGTCACAGTGCCAGTTGCCTATTTTCTACTGTTTTTGGTTCTAGGAAGTCAGAAAATGAATATTCTCGGAATTGGACAGGACAAAAGCCAAAGTTACTATTTTTCCGGAAGACTCACGGAGTCAGAAGGAGAGTCGGAGAGGGGCCACAGGGTGACCACACACCCCCTTGGCGCGGGCAACCCTAGGCCGCACCAGGGCATGGTGTGGGCCCCCTGGTCGTCCACCGACCTTGCCTCCTTCGCCTATAAGAGCCCCCCGATGGAGAAACCCTAGGTCGTCAATCAGAAATCCACGAAAAGTTCCACAGCGCCGCCGCCACCGAAGGGGAGATTCGGGGGACAAAAAGTCTCTGTTCCGGCACCCTGCCGGGACGAGGAAGTGCCCTCGGAGCCATCTCCATCGATCTCCAACACCATCTCCATCATCATTGTTGATTCCCATGATGAGGAGGGAGTAGTTCTCTCTCGAGGCTAAGGGTTCTACGGTAGCTATGTGTTCATCTCTCTCTATGCGTGATCATATTGTGATCATGAGCTTGTAATCTATAGATCTTCCTTGCTACTCAAGTGCTTTAATAGATCTCTGCTCTCCCCATGTGTGTGAAAGTGACAGCGTGCACACCATGGTGGCACTTAGGCTAGAGATTACAAATACTTGTTATGAGTTATATTTGGGGTTGGATGTTTCTATGAAATTGTGGTGTTTGTTGGACTCATCTAGTACTCAAGGTGACAGTGTGGGGTTTTCTAGATGGGAAAGATGAACTTTGAGGTGTGCTGTTATAGCCCTACCATCGATTAGAGTGTTCAACCGGAGAGTAGTTAAGAGTAGTATCATGAAGAGAAGATATTTATATGAGAGTGTTCACTAGGGAAAGTATAATCCCTAGGCCTTGTTTCTAAGCATTGATACACCGTTTGCAATTAGATCTGTTACATGTTTGCTTGCTTCCTTCTTTATTTCAGTTTGCCTTTAGTCTCTTCCACACCATCAAGCTATTTTCTCGCACCATCGTCTTATATCCATACCACTTGTATTTCACTATCCCTTCGCCAAACTAGTGCACCTATACACCTGACATGTGTATTGGGTATGTTGGGGACACAAGAGACTTCTTGTATCTTGATTGCAGGGTTGCTTGAGAGGGGATACCTTTGACCACTTCCTCCCTGAGGTCGATAAACCTTGGGTAATCCACTTAAGGGAAAACTTGCTGCTGTTCTACAAACCTCTCCACTTGGAGGCCCAACAACTGTCTACAAGAATAGAAGTGCGTAGACATCACACTTGTTTTGCTTTCCTATGCTTGTTGCTTTGTGCTTTCATGACTTGTTTCTTTACAAGGTTCCTATGCATAGGAAGTGGGTTAGACTTAAATGTGTTTTAAATTTGCTCCTTGATGCCCTCTTTTACTTCAATTCATATTTCTTATCTGAGCATCTTCTCAAACTATCATGCCTAACTTAAAGGCGTTAAATAAAAGTACTTATTGGGAGATAAACCAAAAGTTTTAGATGAGTCTTGGAAGTTATTACTTCAATAATAACCGCTCCTTATCATTTTTATTTGCTTTTTGTGCCAAGAGTAACCTCTAATGAGAGAAAAGTAATGATTGGGAAAGTTGTTGTCCCGAAACAGATTTATGTGCTTCACCGTAAATATTCGTGTAAAATCTCTGTACGTCGTTTTGAGGCGTGAATATTTGTGCTTCTGCCCCAGGTTGTTATCTAACTTTTGTTAGTTCAACACTTTTCGATTTGAGCAACATAAGGTCTTCGAAAAAATTTGTCTTTACCTGCTGGTCTGTTTTGACAGATTTCTGCCGTTTTCTACATTTGCTTCTTGTTGGTTCCTTTTTGAGTTCTTTTGGGGAATTCAGCTTTTTGAGGGAAGTGCTATAGTAGCCAGTGTTTTAATGGAAGTTTTATTGGTATTGGAACTGAACCTAAAGACTTATTATCTTGAGTGCACTAATGTTGCTAATAAAGATTGTGTGAAGTTTTGTATGAAGGAAAAAATTTAGGTGCATGGAAGGAATGAGTAATGAGATGAAGGATGGACTAAAGCTCAAGCTTGGGGATACCACATGTGTCACCCCAATAAATATCCAAGAAGTACAAGAGTCAAAGCTTGGGGATGCCCAAGGCATCCCCTTCTTCATCAATAAAAATCTCAGGTTTCTTCTAAACACTTCATTTTTATTGTTTCATGCACAATTGTGTTGTTCTTAGAGCGTCTTATTTTTCGTTTTCGTTTTGGTTTTTTGTTTGCTTGCTTTTCTTAGTTTGCTGAATAAATTGGTTGGACCCCCTCTTTCATACATTGGTTTTCAAATAGTTTGGTTTGGATTGGAAAAGAGTAGGAAAGTTCATGCTTAAGTGGTAAAGAGAGCTTGTTTTTGACTGTGGTCTATGCTTTGTCATGCCATGCTTGATATTGTTTTGGCTTTATGCTTAGTATTCTTTGCTGTGGCATGACTTGTTATAAACAATTGAGATTGCTTAATGTGTCTTGGAAGAATCATGCGTTGTTTTAGCATATTAAAGCATAGTATTGTGGTATTCTCCTTTGATGCTTTATTTGGGTTGACTTGGCACATGCTCACACCATGTTATGACTATCCCAAGTCACCATAGACTTTATGATCCTTTAGTTTTCAACTTGTAGTATCACTTTATGCTTTGATTAATGATGTTTTGTCGCTCTGCATGATTATGGCCATTATTGCTCTCTTAGTTTGTCGATCCCGGTCTTTTGCTAGCCTCCACAACCAAGTATGAGTTCCACTCATGCATCCAACTCCTTAAACCAAGTTATTCCAAAGAGTCCACAATACCTACCTATTAGAATATGCTATTCCAAGTATATTCATGCTTTTGTTTACCTTCCGAATTAAACTTGTTATGAGAAAACTAGTGATTAAAGCTCTCACGAACTTGATGTCACACTTTACTTTTCTTGCTCTTAATAAACTTGAACCATTGTGTCGTCTATGTTGTATATGCTTGCACTTATTTTTTAGGAAGCAGAACCATGCTGTCATGGGGAACGCTTTCAACATTGCACTTGTACTTTGTACCTAGTTGATATCATGCTCTTTTGTCTATGGATGTCGTCGGTGTGAAATGAAATGGGAGCTTGTAAGTCCATGGAGTTATGTATATGTGTTAGAGAAACGCCTAGGCCGCCGGTCTAATCCATGCCGTCATGGTGGAAACCTGCAGCGTAACCATAATGATCTGTCTATGAAGCATTCTTCTTATAAAAAAAGAGTTAGATATTGAGAAAAAGAGAAAAAGAAAAGAGAAAAAAAGAGATTCATGAAAAGAGGAAAGAGAGAAAAAAGCACCATATTCCCATGGTAAATAAGAAGATTGATGAGATGCTCGTTGTCTGCTTGCCTTGTCATTTTGATACAGGGATTCTTCCGTATCATCGGGCAAGGGGTACCCTGTTGGCAGGTTCTCTATGATACACATGTACTTACAATGACAAGAACTTACCGGTGACTAAACTTGAGTAGCATGAGGAGCGGCCCTCGTATTCAAGGGACATGAGATTTCCAACTTATACTTCGTCAAGCATATACACCATAGTTTGTTCGCTTTAACCTTAATCACTTCAAGATGCTTATGATAGGGGCAATGAGAGCTGAAAGCTATTAAGTACCATAATTTTTGGAAGCTCTTTATGAAACTTGAATCTCTGCTTCCTTCTATGAAGGCCTTTCTTTTACTTTTATGTTGAGTCTCCACCTTCTATCTTTATGCACCTACTTTGAGAGCATAGTGGCCATTCTTAGTTCTATCTGCATTGTCCCAAGACTTTCTGATTGATGCATAGCTTTGATATTGCTTACTGTAAACTATTTGTATCTAGTCACTGTTATGAACTTTGAAGGTGTCATATGCATTTATGTTTGCCACTCTATGAGGGACAAGCTGAATGATACTATCTATGTTTTCTTTATGTGAAACAAACAAACATCTTGCAAAGCATTGTTATTCATAAATCTTTTGTTTGTGCCTTTTCATGTTGCAACATAGTTTCTTTGTTTTATTGCTAGAACTTTATCTTTCATGCTATGTTGAAGTACTATGATCCGAGCTATCAAGTTTTACAAATACTTTGATCAAGTTTATGATGGTGCATGTCACCTCAAAAATTATTCTTTCTTTTTATCACTTACCTACTCGAGGACGAGCAGGAGTTAAGCTTGGGGATGTTGATACGTTGCAAGCGTATCTATAATTTTTGATGTTCCATGCTTGGTTTTATCTACTTTCTTATGTTGTGTCTACACTTTGGAGTACTTTTCATATGATTTCTTGAACTAACTTGTTAACAAGATGCCACAGTGCTAGTTGCCTGTTTTCTGCTGTTTTTGGTTCCAGGAAAGTCAGAAAATCAATATTCTCGGAATTGGACCGGACAAAAGCCAAAGTCGATATTTTACCGGAAGACTCATGAAGCCAGATGACGAGACGGAGAGGGGAAACAGGGCGGCCACACCATGTGGTGGCGCAGGCTAGCCCTGGCCGCCCACCGACCTTGCCTCTTTCGCCTATATATCTCCCCCGATGCAAAAACCCTAAATCATCAAGCCTCCAACCACGAAAAGTTCCGCAGCGCCGCCACCACTAAAGGGGAGATTCGGGGGACAGAAAGTCTCTGTTCTGGCACCTTGCCGGGACGGGGAAGTGCCCCCGTAGCCATCTCCATCGATCTCCACCACCATCTCCATCACCATTGCTAATTCCCATGACGAGGAGGGAGTAGTTCCCTCTCGTGGCTAAGGGTTCTACCAGTAGCTATGTGTTCATCTCTCTCTCTCTCTCTCTATGCATGATCTTATTGAGATCATGAGCTTGTAATCTATAGATCAACCTTGCTACTCCAGTGCTTTAATAGATCTCTGCTCTCCCCATGTGTGTAAAGTTGATAGTGTGCACACCATGGTGGCACTTAGGCTAGAGATTTCAAATACTTGTTATGAGTTATATTTGGAGTTGGATGTCTCTATGAAATTGTAGTGTTTGTTGGAACCATCTAGTGCTCAAGGTGACAGTGTGAGGTTATCTAGATGCGGAAAGCAAACTTTGAGGTGTGCTGTTATAGCCCTACCAACGATTAGAGTGTCCAACCGGAGAGTAGTTCAGTGTAGTATCATAAAGAAGAATATATTTATATGAGAGTGTTCACTAGTGAAAGTATGATCCCTATGCCTTGTTTCTAAGCATTGAAACATCGTTTGCAATTAGACATGTTACATGTTTGCTTGCTTCCATCTTTATTTCAGTTTTACTTTCGTCTTTTCCACGCCATCAAGCTATTTTCTAGCACCGTTACCACTTATAATTATCTATACCACTTGTATTTCACTATCTCTTCGCCGAACTAGTGCACCTATACACCTGACAAGTGTATTAGGTGTGTTGGGAACACAAGAGACTTCTTGCATCTTGATTGCAGGGTTGCTTGAGAGGGGATACCTTTGACCACTTCCTCCCTGAGTTCGATAAACCTTGGGTGATCCACTTAAGGGAAAACTTGCTACTGTTCTACAAACCTCTGCACTTGGAGGCCTAACAACTGTCTACAAGAATAGAAGTGCGTAGACATCATGATGTAATCTGAGAATGGCGGCTCTCTGGCCGGCGGTTGTAGTATCAAAATATATAGACGTTTTCACGAAAGTTGTATAGTTTAACGAGACGAAGCCGTCGCCACATGGTACGGACGGACGGTCGGGCGGGTCCTGCCCGTACATGTGGTTGTTAAGCTTGTCGTCATCTGGAAATGGTTCCCCAATTACTTTGTTGTGTGGACTTCCTCAAAAACCTTCATTATGACTCCTGATTTCGCATTAAAAAGCGTGATTTCCTGCACAACACAATTCAAAGCAAGGTTTTGCATATCTTTGCAATTATTAGTCATTAGTGGCAAGCATTGAGAGTTTCTTGTCAATTTATTAACCAAAAACAATGTTTAAATGCTGTGGAAGATGGACATTTTTGGAGCCATCAACTTCCCCAAAGCTCAAACCTTGATCGCCCTCGAGCAATAAGAAATAAGAGAACTATAAGGAATTCAGCGTTTAAACTTGAAACAACGAGAATAAGAATTCACTTATGATTGGTAGTCATATGCACTCAGCACTTCATTCATTTGCGAGGCTTATCAAAGTTAGAGATGAGAAGAATACTATACAAGCTTCGGTAAGTCAAGACAATCAAAGTAAAGTTTAATATAAGTATAAGCAACTAGAAGTGTAGCAATTACTCCAATTCTTCTAGTTATTTCTCGGCTTGCCAAGGAACACTAGGATGTTTAAATAGCATAATTGAGTAAGAGAGTTTCATGTCCTAAGTATCATAACAACGAAGTGTCTTATTTACACCCACATCAATAAATCAAGTCTATCTAAAACACTTGTAATCCAATCATTGTTTTCCAAGAAAATTCATAAAGTAGTAAACGAGACCATGCCAAGGACTTGTTATGTGGATCTTCATACATATCTCTTTTCTTTTTCTCATCAATCATTTTTTTCTTCCTCTTTCAAGGATCATTGACTGTTTCTTTTATAAGTGCTTGCACAATCTTTGAGAGTACCAATACTTTTGCCCATATATTGACACGTATGCCACGCATGTCATCAACCCATAGCCGAAATACGGGGTTGTACCATAGATTGTTCAAAAGTTATCGGAGTTGTTGGCATCCTAAAGTTGTGCATGAGAAACATAGAACTTTTTCTTTCTCTTTTTTGTATATGCTAGTGCCACGGTTTGATCCACAAGGTTAGCTTTAGCATGCATCACAATTATCACTAGACTTCATTTCAATCAAACAACTCCTTTCATGAGTGACGTCAAGACTATCAAAATATCTATGTGGTTAAGTATCTTCAAAGGTATAGTCTCAAGACAATCATTCATCAAACAAGTCATAAATTCCAGACTTTTTCTTATTGTACTTGTTTTGGTAATATTATTTCCAAGGCAAGACTCAGTTAGCTAAAAGAACTAGAGTAAAAGCTTCAACAACTAATCATCATACTAATAAAAAGCTATACTCTAACCATATTAAATTAATCCCACTACCATGGCATCTTAGCAAATCTACCAACTAGATAAACAAAACTTTAAAAGTGGGAGACATAGGACATACCTCTCATAAGTGACTTCATGATCCTCTTCCTTATAGGGATGTGTTCCTAAAAATCTCAAACATGATTACTCCCATAATAATATTATAGCAAAGAGGCAAAGTGCGAATCCACAATAACGAAAAAAAGGAAAAACAGAAAAATCTTTTTGTATTTTTGAGGATAGGGATTAAAGAATGGAAAATAACTTTGCGACCAAACAAGGAACTAAGAAAATAAAAACAAACGAAAACAAAAGCAAACTAAAAAAATGAAAGTGAACTAAAAAGCAAAGTGTTCGAACAAGACAACACGAGTGTTTCAAAGCTCCCAAGGAGTTGGAGTACAACCTCATTATTACACAAATAAATTTGCTGGGGGAACACATCCCCAAGATCAGGCTTTTGCAAGCCCTTTTGTTGCTAATTATGGTGGCGGTGGATAGTCTCACATGTTCCATTAGCTGCTCTAATCATGGAACTGGGTGGCGATGTTTGCAGAAACATGTCGAAGGTTGATAGAGAGGTTGTTCATATTTTGAATATTCTCTTCGAGTGCATAGATATCTTCATACGTGGTGTAGTAGTTTGGTGGCTGCACATCTTGTTCGGATCCCTCTTGTTGTACTTCTTCATCTTCTCCTCCTCCTCCCACATGCAATGTTGAGGATATCGTTTATCATTAACTTCTCGGTCAACCCAAAATTAGCGATTTTTGGGTGTATCAGCCGATTTATCGGGTGATAAATCGATTTATCGGGCGATAAATTGATTAATCGGCTTATCGGTCACCCAGTTATAAGCGATAAATCGGTATATCAGACGATTTTTTGAACAGTGCCCACAGGTAATTCTTGATGGGGTAGATTTGCCTCAACCTGCGCGTCAAAATGCAAACATCCACCCACGATAGAGAATAGACCATTAGGTAAAGGAGCTAGGATCAAGTGATCCGCTCTAGGTATATTAAGGAAGTATCTACCATCAGTTCTAAAAATCATACCACATGCTCTTAGAGTAGAAAGACCGAGACGGTGACTTCCTATCAAAAGTTGGATATTACCTAGGTTGATGTGAAGTGCGCGTGCAAGAACGGTTACAACTCCTCCTCTGCATATGGGTCCTCGAGATTGAAGATCCTGATGCTTAAGGGAGAATACAAGAAGAGCGCCCAAATTTGACATTAGGTTACAATTAATAATAGCAGTCTTTGCGAGGATCATCATGTCCTCCTCACTAACTCTAGTAAACTCACCACGTGCTTGCAAGGTATTAGCAATGACATAAAACAAATATCAAATAGCAGGGTGATCAATTTGCTTCCCTTTGGGTCTGTTTCCACGATTTCTCATTAAATTAAAGTACTGCCAAGGTGCAGGATTTAAAACAAAAGTAGTGGAGTGTATGTCGGTGGCGTTATTGGCAAACCCAAAATGTTGAGCCCATTGGTCGAATGTCAAGGAGTACTCACGGTTCATGAGACAAAAGTTGATGCGATCAACTCCAGGCCTTTGATCCTCAGAATAATAGTGATGCTCCACCGTATGCGTCAAGGTTCTTAGGAACTCAAGTGTCAAGCAGCGATATGTGGCGACATCTTGGAACACAAAGTCATACAAACCAACATTGTTACAAATTAAATTAAAATCAGCATGAATACCAAGTTGGTTCAGGATATAGGGACACACCCACTTGGTGGACTTGATTTCTCAGAGCTTGAGCCGGTTGGAACTGTTCAGCTGAAACTCCTCGGTGAACTCAATACAAAGTGACTCGATGGTCAATGATATGTCCATAACGTATCTATAATTTTTGATGGTTTTATGCTAATAATATGCTTTTGACACTCCTTTTTGTATAAAGTTTATGATTTATTTAGACTAACCTACTAATAGTTGCAAAAGTGCACAATGCTCTTGTTTTACACTTTGATACATACAAATTACCAAGAATACAAGTAGAAACCTTGTTGGAGTCAAATTGGGATTTTCCAGAAATCTGTCTCTGAACTCTTTTTGAAGATGGTCACGTTTCAGGTCGAAGACGGCATCAAACGGAAAACTCTTTAACTACAAAGTTGTTAGAAATTTCACGACAAACATTCTGGACATAAAATTTAGCTGATTCCGAGTCCGGACGGGCCTTTTAGGCCCGATTTACTGCAGCCCAAGATGGGGTGACGGAAATCCGAGAAGCTATTTAAAGGGAGGAAACCTAATTCGCCCAGGACATCTCCACCCACGAATTTGCAGCCACCAAAGCCACGTTTTTGCCTCCTCCATGGATACCATATCCATGGAGGAGGGCTCCCAAGAAGCCATGAAGGAAGGGGGCTAAGGGGCGGTGCTCCCCCATGATACCGGCAGCGGGGAAGGAGTCCCCCCACGCCGCCATCGCCCTCTTCACCATCTCCACCGCCATCTCTATCACCTAATCCTCCTAGTATGCAGTGGTTCATCCTCCCACACACCTCTGTACCGTCCTATGTAAACATGGTGTTTGATGCTATAAGTTATAATCCTATGATCTATGTTATGTTTGCATAGTTTCTTTGTTCTTAGATTGAATGGTTGAACGTCTTTGGTTCATTAGAGTTGTATGTTGATATGGTATAGTCCTTTGGTGTCCATTATATTTGTGCGTGCATGAATTAAATATCATAGGGTTTGTAGTATGTGTAAGAGGAAGGGGGTAAGTTCTGCCGGAATGATAGAAACCTAAGGACGCGAACCGGAACGTTGCATGTATGGGAGTAAGAGGACCATTAAACTTAAGGCTATGGTTGGGGAAACCTTAATGCATTGATTAGTACTTACGGATGTTTGCTAACAATCCAATCATATAGTACATGTAATTCCAAATAGTGAAGCGCATGTATATTTAGCCTCTCCCACATAGAAAACTGCATCGAAGACAATCTATTCGCTATTTAAACTTGGACAAAGCCACCACAATTACCACCACTATTCCATACTCATGGTTCTGCTAGTTTAATGTATTTTATTGCTGCAACAACTAGCTTTACTTTCTTGTTATTTATTATCATGCAAAGCTATCTCTATTACTCGTATTGTTGCTCTAGTTTTATTTCCTAGATAATGCAAACGTTTAGTGTGCGTAGAGTTGTATCAGTGGTTGATAGAACTTGAGAGAATATTTATCCTACCTTTAGCTCCTCATTGGGTTCGACACTCTTACTTATCGAAAAGGCTACACACGATCCCCTATACATGTGGGTTATCAGTCAACGTATCAACAAGTGGTGCGGAAGGTTCCATAGCCATAATCTAAAACAAAATAAATAAAGATTGATAATAAAATATTTTAATCCAATGGAAACATAGCATAAACTTCACTACACTAATTATAAAATAAACTCCTCTAAAACAATACTAAGCATGATCAATATCAAGATTAGATCAAGAACAAGTTCTAAGTCTAGATTGACAATGATGAAAGATTGAGTGAAGATTTAGCAAAAAAAATTGAAGATCGGGAGATAATCATACCTTAGATCCATTGAGTGCGAGGAATCGAAGAAAGAATGAGTAAATTTAAAGATCCAGTGAAGGTGGTTCGGAGTTTGGAGGAAGAAGAAAGAGAAAAATTTGTTTTGGGGATTTTTTAGGTTACCTCCTCGTGGTGTTTATGGTGGCCACATAGGTGGTATGGGCGGGTGGTACGACCGGAGCCCGCCGTACCGGGTAACATACCTTGGAATTGATGAAACCTTCCGGCGATGCACTCGATACGGGCGTGCGGTACGATCGCATGTGTCCGTACTGTTGGTCGTTATCTGTTCAGTATCTTTGCTTGAAATCTGATGGTTTGCTCAAGGGTATGTGATACATTGCAAATGTATCTATAATTTTTGATGTTCCATGCTTGGTTTTATCCACTTTCTTGTGTTTTGTCCACACTTTGGAGTAGTTTTCATATGATTTCTTGGACTAATCTATTAACAAGAGTCACAATGCCAGCTGCCTGTTTTCTGCTGTTTTTGGTTCCAAGAAAGTCAGAAAATGAATATTCTTTGAATTGGACGGGACAAAAGCCAAAGTGCCTATTTTTTCCAGAAGTCATCAGATGCCAGAGTACGAGACGGAGAGGGCCAGGGGGCCACCACACCACCTGGCTGCGTGGCCCAGACTAGCCCGCGCTAGGGGGTGGTCTGGCCGCCTCCGGCACCCCCTCGGCCTCTCCTTCCGCCTATAGGAGGCCCTCGGGACAAAAACCCTAAGTACCCGATCAAAAATCCACGAAAGAGTTCGTAGCCACTGTCATCTCCATCCCTAGATAGGGAGGGATCTGAAGCTCTTCCCGGCACCCTGCCGGAGAGGGGAATTCACCCTGGAGGCCTTCTTCATCACCATGCAAGCCTCCGGTGTGATGCGTGAGTAGTTCATCCTTGGACTACGGATCCATGTAGTAGCTAGATGGCTGGTTCTCCTCTGTGCTTTCATGTCTAGATCTTGTGAGCTCCGTTCATGATCAATATCATCTATTTGTAATTCTGCATGTTGTGTTTGCGGGGATCCGATGGATATTGAGATGCTATTTCAGATTGATTATTGATTCTATCATGTCTTTGTTATTTGTTATCTTGCATGCTTTCCGTTGTTAGTAGCTATCTTGGCCAAGTAGATGCTAGCAACTCCAAGAGTTAGTATTTATGCTCGATAGTGGGTTCATGCCTATGGTAATCTGGGGAAGTGACATAAATCTCTAAGGTACTAGATGTGTTGTTGCTACTAGGAGAAAACAACAATCCTTTGTTCATAGAACAATCGTATTGTTTACATTACACGCAGTTCGTAAAGCAATAATATGTTGCTTGCAACTTAATACTAGAGGGGGTTCGGATGATAACCTGAAGGTGGATTATTAGTCATAGATGCAGTTGGATGGCGGTCTATGTATAATGTTGTAATGCCCAATCAAGTTCCAAAGGAGTCAAGATGATTAGTATATGCATGTATTTCTTTCTCGCTGTTTGTCAATTGCCCCGCTGTAATTTGTTCACCCAGCATGTTATCTATCTTAAGGAGAGCCACCTCTAGTGAACTATGGATCCCGGTCCTTTTCTTTACATACAATCTACAAACTGTTTACTGCTTTGTGTTTACTTTCTGTAAACTATTACTTCCTTCTATTTGATACGTTTAATCCTTTGATTTCAGCAAAACACGGTGAGATTGACAACCTCATCGCAAGTTGGGGACAGAGTTCTGTGGTTGATTTGTGCAGGTCTCCACGTTGCTACTAGCACCGGTAGTGCGCCCTGCCAAGGCTCAACTAGCAACACCTTTGGGGTGTTTCCTTTCTCCTACTGGTTCGATTAAACCTTGGTTTCATAACTGAGGGAAACTTGTTGCTGTGCTCATCATACCTTCCTCTTGGGGTTCCCAACGAGCTCTACATCAACACTGAGCCATCAAGCATTTTTCTGGCGTCGTTGCCGGGGAGTCAAGGACATCTTCGCAAGGGGAGTCCCTCATAACCAATCTCTTTACTTTGTTATCTTTGTTTTGCTTAGTTTCTTTTTGATTTATTTGCTTGTTTCTTTATCAAAAACACAAAAAATTAGTTTTACTAGTTTGCTTTCTTATTTGAAAACCCAAAAAAATGACTACTCTTGAAAACACTAAGTTGTGTGACTTCACTAGCACCAATAACAATGATTTTATGAGCACACATATTGCTCCACCTGTGCCTGAAGATACTTTCTTTGAGATAAAACCTGCTTTGCTCAATCTTGTTATGAGAGAAAAAAAATCTGGTATTGGTAATGAAGATGCTGCTTCCCATCTAAATAACTTTGTTGAACTTTGTGAGATGCAAAAGCATAGGGATATAGATGGAGATATTATTAAGCTGAAATTGTTTCCTTTCTCTTTGAGAGGAAAAGCTAAAGAATGGTTGAATTCCTTAACTAGGAATAGTATTGATTCTTGGACTAAATGCAAAGATGCTTTTATTGGAAAATACTATCCTCTTGCTAAGATTATATCTATGAGAAGTGAAATAATGAAGTTTAAACAACTTGATAATGAGCATGTTGCTCAAGCTTGGGAAAGAATGAAATCTTTGGTAAAGAATTGTCCCCCTCATGGACTGACTACTTGGATGATCATCCAAACTTTTTATGCAGGATTGAACAATTCTTCAAGGAACCTATTGGACTCTGCTGCTGGAGGTACCTTTATGACCATTACTTTGGGTGCTGCAACGAAACTTCTGGACAATATGATGGTTAATTATTCTGAATGGCATACTGAGAGAGCTCCACAAGGTAGGAAGGTAAATTCTGTTGAGGAAACTTCCTCCTTGAGTGATAAGATTGATATTATTATGTCTGTGCTTGTTAATGGGAAAGCCCATATTGATCCAAATAATGTTCCTTTAGCTTCTTTGGTTGCTCAAGAAGAGCAAGTTGATGTGAACTTCATAAGAAATAACAATTTTGGTAATAATGCTTATAGGAATAATTTTGGTAACAACAATTATAAGCCATATCCTTCCAACAATGGTAATGCTTATCGAAATTCTTACAACAATAATAGGAGTGCTCCCTCTGAACTTGAAGTTATGCTTAAAGACTTTATTAGTAAGCAAACTGCTTTCAATAAAACTATTGAGGAAAAACTCTCTAATGCTGAAAGAAATATAGCATCTTTAGCTGAAGCTCAATCTTCTTTGAATAAAATGGCTGCTAAACCTGAAACTAATGATAATCCCTTTGCAGCTACCAATGCCATACAAGTAAGAATTGATGAAAATGTTAGAGTATTAGCTGAATTACATGCTAAGTGGGAAAGAGAAGATGAAATTGCTAGAAACATTAGTGTTTCTACTATTACCACCACTAGTGTTGAGGCTAGTAATAGTTCTAATACTTTAGTTGACAAATTTGATTTTGATCTTGATGGTTGCAACATCTCTGAAGTTATTAAGTTCCTACAAAAGCTTGCTAAAAGTCCTAATGCTAGTGCTATGAACATGGCCTTTACAAAACACATTAGTGATGCTCTCATAAAGATTAAAGAAGAAAAGATGAAACATAAAGCTTCTACCTATAAAACAAGAAGATGGTTGGGAACCCATCATTAATATGAAAGTGAATGACTTTTATTTCAAAGCTTTATGTGATCTTGATAGTAGTGTTTCTATTATGCCTAGAAGGATTTATGATATGCTTGATTTGCCTCCTGACGAGGGTTTAACTCATCAATGCCCATTGTTATGGACTTGCGTTTTGGAGAAGGAGGGAGCCTGGAGACATCTATCGGCTAGCAAACAAGCACACAGGGGACTCGAAGATTTACCCAGGTTCAGGCCTCATAGAGGTCCCTACTCCTGCTTGTCTGCTCGTGGAATTATCAAGGGAATCAAAGATTACAATGGTGCGCAGATGCAATCCGGCGAGGGTTATGGAAACTAGGGTTGCGTGTGTCCTTCTCGCTGCCCCCTCCTAGCCTTTATATAGATAGGCTAGGTCTCGGGTAGCAGGTCGAGTCGGTTACAGATTAGGGTTTTCCCCTTTAAACTTTCTATCTTTAGCTTCTTCTTGTTCTTCAAGCAAATCGAGAGTTCGTAGGTTACTCGAGTCCTTCATTTGGGCCTTGGCGACACCGTGGGCCTTTACATATTTAGGCCGTATATACCAAGCTCGAGTACCTGTAGGGTATACCCATGTCAGTAGCCCCCGAGTGTCCAGTGGAATCACAGATTCGACTGGGGACTTTATGAAGTCTTTCGAGTGCATGACTGAGTATATTTTTCGACTGCTTTGTCCGTGTCATAGGGATTTTTGGTGTGCGTGCCTGATTTTAACCGATGTATCGGTATCAGTTAACTACCTTAGGGTAAAACAACGCCACCTACTCAAACTCGAGTCCTCGGACTCGAATCCGGAAAAGTGCTGGTGTAATTCGACTCAAGCCGCGGAGGTCTTATAGGAGTCGAATTCCAGTATATGGGTGTGAGCACTCGACGCGTCCGTCAAGGCATATTCATCGTACCTGTAGGCACGGATATATTCTGGTAGTGTGCAGCAAATGTGTTGCTAGGCCTTATTCAGGTCTTACCTTCACGCTGTAAGCGCGACATCCGAATTTTATCATCGCGGAGACGATTCGGGTGACCCAGGAGACGCAGTCTCTTTGTAGGGAAAAATATGAGGCGGTGTCGCCATAAAATTCGAGTGTGGATGTTATCGACACACAGTACTTAGTACAAATAATCATAGGGTGTGCGACCAGCGCTCCTATGGGAGTAGCCCCCCAGTGCCTGGTTGAGTCGAAGATTCAGGCAGGGACTAAAGAACTTTTGCGACTACTGTCGTCTTTTGTTTGCTAGTTTCAGTCGAATTTATTTCCAGCGCTCCCTATGGGAGTAACCCACGTCCATACTCGTATCACGAATTCGAGTGGTTGGGTTTTTTCTTATTGTCCATATTCCTGCAGAAAAAGAAAAAATTGTAGGGTGCGCAACCAGCGCTCCCTATGGGAGTAGCCCCCGAGTGCTTGGTGGAGTCGAAAACTCGAGCAAGGACTAAAGTAGTCGAAGTCTGCTGCTGCATAGCTTTTGATGACGTCAGTGCTAACGATTTCATGACCTCAGTTGCCCGCGTGAGCGAGTTTAACGGGACGTGACGAGCGGTGGGCCCTACTATCTGACTTTGATTTGACTGGGCGTGCGTAATCTTTATTTTAACTGCGCCTCCTCGATTTCCGCATGTAATGGGAGTAGTGGGGGGACGGTTCGTGTTTCAGCTCCTCCACGTGTCTAGCATGATGATCACCACGTGTCCAGTAGAGTTTTTCTGAGCCGTTGGATTGCATCTTCCAGGGGTTAAGTAGTGGTGCTGCGACGGTAAAATCCACATCTGCTTTCGCTCATCGTTTGCCTTCTTCGCCATTGCCGCTGCTCCCCTGCTTTTTCTACTCTCTTTTCCTCCACGGCGCTGGACCAGCTCCGCACATTTCCTAGCTACTTTCTCCGGTCGCATCGCAACCGCGCAATGGGGAAGAAGAAGGGAGGTGCTGCGGCCGATTCCGCGGCTACCGCTGCTGCGGTGAAGAAGAAAGGCGGCTCCGCCGCTGTGGGTACCAGCACCGCCACCGGCGAGAAGAAGAAAGGCACGGGCACCCGCGTCACGAATGGTGCGTGGCGTCCCTCCATCATCAAGTCCTCTGATCTCCGTCTTCTTCGCCAAGACGGAGTGTTGTCCGCCGCAGTCACCGACGCACGTGTCCCCAGTGGTGAGATAATTCCCTCTCCTCCCGCTGGTTTTCGAGTGATGTTCTTGGCATTCATCATTTGCGGCCTCTCGTTGCCCCTGCATCCCTTCTTCAGGGGCCTCCTTTGCTTTTACGGGCTCCAGCTCCATAAGCTGTCCCCGAACTCTATCATCCACATCTCTTGCTTCATCACCCTCTGCGAGTGCTGGCTCGGAATCAAGCCGCACTTCGGCCTCTTCAAGCGCCTCTTCAAGTTGAAGCGCCAATCTGCTTCTGGATCCTTAGTCTATGATGTAGGCGGCTACGAAATTCACGTCGTTCCATCCGCCACCTATTTCGACATCAAGCTGATGAAGTCCGTCCAAGGGTGGAGGGACAAGTGGTTCTATGTTCGCGACCAGAAGGCCGACGGAGACCACTTCAGACTCGCACCTTTTGATCCCGTGACGCCGTGCAAGAGGAGGCGCTCTTGGAAGAATGTAGTCATGCCTGGCGAGTCCGCGGAGACAGATGTGCTGTACGAGCGCATCTGTGACCTCGAGAGTCGCATAAGCAAAGAAGAGGGAGGCTGCGCCCTCATCCGCACGTGGTTGCGCCGTCGCGTCCAGCCCCTGCAGGCCAGAGTCCACCCCATGTTTCAGTGGGCTGGCGCTGACGATGTCACTTGCGTGTCTGCCGATGGCATGTCCGCGAGTGAGGTGGATAAAAGGGTTCGACTGGTGACCACATACACCGTCAAGGATGTGCTCCCTAGTGAGCCAGTCGTTCCCCCGTTCGACGCTTCTAACCCTCCTCCTGAGGTACAATTGTGCTACGTAGTAGCTTAGTTTGTTGATTGCTTCTTTGCTGTTTCTTTGCTTTTGTGCTGAACTTGTTGTCTGTATACAAGATTGGGCGGTGTCACCCTGTATGCCACCTCTTCTTGAGGGGGTTATCCCTCACGAGGAGTTGGAAGAGGACGAGTCAGAATCGACCGTCCTATCCGATGTGGAAGAGGAAGCCCCCGAGTCGGGTAGTCCGGATACTCGCAAGCGTTCGCGCAGCGAGGATTCCGATGCGTCGTCTCCTTCGACTCCGGAAGGTGCAGGCGTTGGTGCGGGGTCGCCAATCCCTGCCATTTCTGTGAGCGCCGTGGCGCCATCTTCTCGCAAGAAGATGCGACTGCCAAAGGAGTCTTCGTCAGAGTCGGGGGAACCAACCTTTGACTTTGATAAATTTGATTGGTAAGTATTTGGTTTGTCTTTTCGGATTCTTCATTGGCTTTTCCTTGTCCTTGATGTTGGTTTTGTTTTTGCAGTCAAGAGGCGTCGTCATCTTCTGGCGACGTCCAGTTTTTGAAAGAGTCAGGAGTCGCAACCTCAACGACCAAGAAAGAGGTCAAGCATGCTCCTTCCCCTCCATTAGCGGCCCACTCCGGGCACAACTCTTCCAGCTCTCCGCATGAAGGGGAGCATCGAATGGTTGCCCGGATGACTGCAATCCAATCGACTTTGGAGTAATTGGAGGATCATGTAAGTGTAGGATTTCTTCCTTTGATGTTGCAGTCGATGTTATCTATGCCATCTGCTGATCCCTTGTTGTGCGATAGCCCCTTGTGAAGGAAGCCGCTCACTTGGCGGAGCAAGTGGTTGCGATGGGTCACCAGCATGCAATGCTGGAGACGCGTCATCGCGTGGTTGAAAGTAAGTGTTCTTCACTTCCTCTTCTTCTCCTTTTTTATATGGTCGACTGATAATCAATCCCTTTTGTTTTGTAGCTGAACATAACACCCTCCTGCGCGACGCTGCCACCATGGAAAAACACTCGCCGCGGCTGTGAAGGGCCACGATGAGGCAATCACGGCATGTGACGAGGCTCAGAGGCGTGAAGAGGATCTGCGTGCCTCCATCGCGGCCAGGGAGAAGTTGTTCGAAGAACGGCTTTTCTCGATTGCCAAGGCCCTCTCAGGTACTATGTTTGCATATCATCATCTTTCTCTATTCAATTTTTGTCGTTGGCACTGATGTTTTGTCCATGTATGGGTTTATGTACAGATGCTGGTGATTTGAGCTTCGACTCTCAGGCCCTCCATCGCGATGATGCCTTGGCGGGTGCACTTTCAGCCATCGAGGACCGCAGCGCCGCCATTCAGGATATGCTTTCCAAAGACAAGGGCGTGCTTAGTCGCCTTCGGGAGGAGTTGATGCCCAAGGCTGAGCTAATCGAGAACATGAATGAGCTGGTGGAGTCTCTCGCCGGGGGTGTTCCTGCAAGCTTCAAGAACTTGCACCGTGCGGCTGGCGTGTTAATGTCACTCGCCATGGTGCAGGCCCACGGAGTCGAGGTTGACCCTGCAGCGGTTTCAAAGGCGATGCCCATTTGCGCGGACGGCCAGCAGGTAGTCTTTGCTCCCTTCGTGACTGCCTGTGGAAAATATGGGCCACAGCTGATTAACACGGTTGCGAAGTACTCTGAGGAGATGCAGCAAGCCAAGAAGGCGGCAAAGGCTGCGACATCAGGGGCTGGCGGAAAGTCAGTGGCATCTGACACTGCCACGGACTCGATGAAGCCCTCGAAGCCGTCGAAGTCGAAGAAGCCAATCGCTCCTCAGTAGTTTTGTAATAGTTCACTAGTTTATGCTTTTTGTCTAGAACATGCCTTTTGGCAGGTGTATCTGCTGATACTTTTTGCCATTCTTGAATGCACTCGAATCTTTTGTCTGTGTGTCGATTTGATCTTCTTATTCGCTTCTTGCTTGGCTTGTGGTAGGGTACATCAAGTGATCCTTTGAGGGAACCTCAGGACTCACCATCCCTTGATGATACCTTGGCACCGTCGCGCTCTAGGGTGGATGAGCTGTCGCTACTTTCGCGACTGCGTGACCGCGTGAAGCAGCTAGAGCGTTAATTGCCCGTGCTCCGTGCTAACGCGGATGTATGGAAGTCAAAGGCAGAGAAGGCCGCCGCCCGAGAACAGTATCTGCTTGGCGAGGTGACGCAGTTGGGCGACCAATTCAAGTGTTAGTTTGCTTGCTCTTATCTTTTCCTTGTAGTCATTCGTGATGGTGCGTTGTCCTTATTCTTCTGTTGTTGCTTCGTATAGTTGTCAGCGCGCGTCATCCGCAAGATGATAAGGAGAGAATTGCCATTAGTATGCATGATCTGACCCAGGAGCAACTTCAAGAGAGTGGATACTTCTGGGTAGATCATGATCGTGCGATTGCGCTGGCGACCCTGCAGGATCGTGCGTCGCGAGTGCTGCACTTTCTGAAGAAGTCACAGTCATGCTTGAAGAACATTTATCGGACGATGTTTCCGCTGGATGTTACTCCATCAAGCCTGCTGGCCCTCCTCGCCAAGTTTCAAGACCTGGCTGCAGTTCGCGAGTGTGTGAGGCAATAGTTGGTGGCTGGTGCCAAGGCCGCTTTGTCGCTGGTGCGACTGCATAGGCCTGACGTAGATGTTGTGGCAATTGCGGCTGGGCCACCTGTGCCACCAGCAGGTTCTGCCTGGAATATGGTGCCGCACTACCAGGCGGTGGATCGCCCAACAGAAGAGATCGTCGACTTCTTTGAGGAACAAACCAATGTTATCTTGTTGCAGTAGTAGCTTAATTTGTATCCTGCACGTAAGTGTACCCATGTTGTAAAGTTCGTATGAATGTTGTGTATAATTGATTGTCGAATATGTATAAAGAGCTTGTTAGCGTGTAAGTGCGTTGCACTATGCGACTCCTTTTCGTTAGCCTGGCCATGCGTTTATCTTAGTCCCTTGTCAACCTGTCAGGTGCGTTGCAACTGGGTTGATGTTGTGTCAAGGGTTTCGATTGATATGCCAGCTACTTAGGATATCGCGTTTTAGTTCGTAGAACATATGTGTAAAGGGTGGCGTAGCCCCCGAGTCGATAAGTTGCGGAAAAATAAAGGAAGACATAGAGTTTTGGGACACTTAGCTTTATTTATTCGTGAGACAGTACGAAGTACAATGTGTGGCTAAGTAGCCTTGGCTGAGTGCCTTATTTGCGATGCAAAAGTAAAAACGACTAAGGGTAGAAGCGTCGCAGCTGTGCGACGTTCCAGGGGCTAGAGTATGCGACTCCTATCTCTAGATCTTGAAGGTGATAGGCGCCACCTGGGATTACTTCTGTAATCACGTATGGCCCTTCCTAGGGGGATTCGAGCTTGAGATGTCCTTGCTGCTTTAGTCGCAGGACCAGGTCGTCTTCGACAAAGGATCAGGGGCGTAGCCTCCTACTGTGGTAGTTGCGCAGGTTCTGCTGGTAGATCGTTGATCTTTCTGCGGTGATTTCTCTCGCCTCGTCGAGGAGGTCGATGGAGTCTTCGGGTGCGAGGGAGGACTCCTGCTCGATGTAGGCAACCACACGTGGCGCTTTATACCGTACTTCGGCGGGCAGCACCGCTTCGGCCCCGTAGACCATGAAGAACGGGTTGTAGCCTGTAGCACTGTTAGGGGTTGTGCGTAGGCTCCAGAGTACTAATTGCAGTTCGTCTGGTCAGCAGCCCGCGGCTTGTTCGAGTGGCCAGAGGAGTCGCTTCTTGATGCCGCTGCAGACGAGCCCGTTCACCTTTTCAACCTGACCGTTGGTCTATGGATGTGCTACCGAGGCGTAGCTGATGTTGATTCCCAGATTCTCACATAATTCTTGGAACTCCTTGGATGTGAAGTTCGTTCCATTGTCCGTGATGATGCTGTGTGGTACTCCAAAGTGGAAGATGATGGACTCGAAGAACTTGACTGCGCTATGCCCCGATTGATTGGTCACTGGCATGGCTTCTATCCACTTGGTGAACTTGTCGACTGCCACCAGGAGGTAGACGTAACCTCCTCGTGAGGACTTGGGGAGCTTGCCGACCATGTCGAGTCCCCATTGCACGAAGGGCCAGTCCAACGGGATTGGCCGGAGTTCCGCGCCAGGTGCGTGTGGTTTGTCCGCGAATCGTTGACACGCGTTGCATTTCTGGACGATGTCCTTGGCGTCGCACATGGCCGTAGGCTAGTAGAACCCAGCTCGTAGAGCTTTGGCCACGAGGGCGCGACTGCCAGCGTGGTGTCCACTGGTTCCCTCATGGATGTCGAGGAGGACAACTCTTCCATCAGCCGTGGAGACGCATCGCTGGAGCACTCCTGTGATACTGCGCTTGTATAGTTCGCCGTTCATAACAGCGAATGCCTTGGATCGCCGCGCGATGTGCCGTGCATCAGTCGGGTCGTCCGGTAGCCTTTTGCTGAGGAGGTACGTGATGTACGGCTGCGTCCAGGATGATTCGATCATCATGACGCTCATTGGTCCTTCGAGTCCTGTGTCCAGCTCCAGGTCGTCGAGTGCCATTGGCTCATTGGGCGGCGTAGCCCCCGAGTCCGTTGTTGCGCTTGTTTTCTTCTCTGCTGCCTTTGGCTTGATGGAGCATTCACAGATGCGCTCGAGACATACTCCAGGTGGTATGGGAGCACAGGTAGAGCCTATGTTGGCGAGTGCGTCCACCTCTTCATTGCTTTCGCGGCCTACGTGTCACAGTTCGCAGCCGTCGAAGTCCCCTTCGAGTGTGTCGTAGAGGTCGCGGTAGGCGATCATGTTGTCGTTCAGTGCGTCGCACTCATGCATTGTTTGGTTGACGACCAACTTGGAGTCGCCGTAAATAATGAGTCTCTTGGCTCCACAGGCTTTTGCCATCCTCATCCCGTGTAGCAGGGCCTCGTATTCAGCTTCGTTGTTGGAGGCGGTGAACTGCATTCGCAGGATGTATTTCAACTTGTCTCCTTGAGGTGATGTCAATATGACACCTGCGCCTGCTCCGTCCTTTCGCTTGGATCCATTGAAGTGCATTGTCCAGAGGTAGGGCATATCTGCTTTTTCAGGGAGCCGGTTCTCCATCCAGTGCACGAGGAAGTCAGGAAGAACTTGCGACTTGATTGCGTTGCGCTTTTCGTATGTAATGTCTCGTGGAGACAATTCTATTCCCCAAAGCGCGACTCGTCCCGTGGCGTCGGGGTTGTTGAGGATGTGTCCCAACAGAGCGTCGTTGACTACCATGATTGGGTATTCCTGGAAGTAATGGCGCAGTCGCCGGGCGGTCATGAAGATGCCGTACACCAGCTTCTGGTAGTGCGGGTACCGCTGTTTTGTTGGCGTGAGGACCTCGCTGAGGTAGTAGACTGGGCGTTGTACCCCGTGGACCTTGTTTTCCTCGGCTCGCTCGACGACGAGCACTGTGCTGACCACCTGGTTGGTGGCGGAGATATATAGCAATAGTGGTTCCCTTTCCCGCGGGGTTACTAGTACTGGCGAGGTGGAGAGCAGGCGCTTGAGGTCCTCGAATGCTTCCTGCGCTTCGTGTTGGAGATATGCCCAAGAGGCAATAATAAAAGTGGTTATTATTATATCTTTGTGTTTATGATGAATGTTTGCATCCCATGCTATAATTGTATTATAAGGAAACACTAATACATGTGTGTTTTGTAAACATAAAAGAGTCCCTAGTAAGCCTCTTGTTGAACTAGCTTGTTGATTAATTGATGATCATGGTTTCCTGATCATGGACATTGGATGTCATTAATAACAAGGTTATATAGGAGAATGATGTGATGGACACACACCCATAGTAAGTGTAAGATCAAGTCATTAAGTTCGTATTGCTATAAGCTTTCAAATGCATAGTAACCTAATCCTTCGACCATGAGGTTATGTTAATCACCATCACCGGATGGGTACTTTGATGACATCAAACACCGCTTCGTAACTGGGTGGTTATAAAGGTGTCATTGGGTATTCTGAAAGTATGTGTTGAAGCGCATGGACCAAGATTGGGATTTGTCCATCCATATGACAGATAGATATGCTCTGGGCCCTCTCGGTGGAATGTCATCTAGTTAGCTTGCAAGCGTGTGACTAGGTCACAAGGGATGACATATCATGGAACGAGTAAAGAGTACTTATCAGTAACGAGGTAGAACTAGGTATGGAGATACCTACGATCAAACCTCGGATAAGTAGAGTATCGCGTGACAAAGGGAATTGGTTTCGTATGTTAATGGTTCTATCGATCACGAAGTCATCGTTGAGTATGTGGGAGCCGTTATGGATCTCCATATCCCGCTGATGGTTATTGATCGGAGAGGTGTCTCCATCATGTCTGCATATTCACGAACCGTAGGGTGACACACTTAAGGTTCGATGTTGTTTAGGTAGATATGGAATGTGCGTTGGAGACCGAATGTTGTTCGGAGTCTCGAATTGGATATGAGACATCACGAGGAGATCCGGAATTGTCCGGAGAATAAGATTCATATAATGGAGATCATTTTCTAGGTCCGGAAATGTCCCGGAGTTTTTATATGGGGGTTCTAGAAGGTTTCGGAATGTTCCGGAAGGTTCTAAAAATTTCTATGCAGTTTACTTGAAAACCAAGAAAGCAAAAGGGGAAACTTGGGGGGGGAGGAAACTCCCCCCAAGCCCCCCTTGTGCGCCGGCCCTAGGAGGTGGGCCTAGGGGTGGGAACCCTAGGCCGCACCCCTCCCTCTATATATAGAGGGGTGGAGGCGCCACCCCCTAGCCCCTCCACTCTTGCCCTAGCCGCCTCTCTCCTCCTTCCTTCTGCTTAGGCTTAGGCGAAGCCCTACAGAATTCTCTACTCCACCACCACCACCACGCCGTCGTGCTGCTGGGATTCCATGGAGAGATCTACTACCTCCGCTGCTCGCTAGAACAAGGAGAGGAAGGTCTGCATTGACTCCGCACATGTGACCGACTGCGGAAGCGCTGCCAGAACGCGGCGCCGGAAGGATCGTCTACTCGATCTTGAGATTGGCAAGTGATCGTCTACATCAACCACGAGATCCGATCTCGCACAAGGCTTTCGGATCTACAAGGGTTAGTACAGATCTATCTCGTTGCACATGTCTAATAGATGAGATTTTGGCTTTTATCTAGATTAGATCTGGGTTTTGTTCGTTCTTGCGGTAGAAATTTTTTGTTTTCCATGCTACGAACCCATCAGTGGTATCAGAGCCATGTCTATGCGTAGATCTGTTGCACGAGTAGAACACAATGGTTTTGTGGGCGTTGGTGCTCGTGCTGTCTTTTGCTTTGTGTACTTTGCATCTTGCGGTATGGTGGGATGAAGCGGCTCGGGCTAACCTTACATGTCATCGCACATGAGACTTGCTCCACGCTTGATGTGTAACTTGCTTTGCACAAGTGGCTTTGCGGGTGTCTGTCTCTCCCACCATAGTATAGATCCAATTTACACTTTGTACTTGATAGCACTTGTATCAACGTTGTGGTTCAGTTTCGTAGGTAAGATCCGTTCTTATTCGAAAGCCCCAAACCACGTAAAACATGCAAAGAAAATTAGAGGCGTCTAACTTGTTTTTGCAGGGGTTTTGTGATGTGATATGGCCATCATGTGATTGTGATTATATTTGATGTATGCAATGATCCTTGTTGTAATATGGCAACCGGCAGGAGCCTAATGGTTGTCTTTCATTCTGTTAAGACATGTGTGTCTATTCATCTTGTAATAGCTTTATTCCAAGTAGTTGTAATATTGCTAGTGATGATGGACAACCATGAAGCGGCGCCACTGACCTTGACGCAATGCTGGTGATGGTGGAGATCATGTCCATGCTTTGGAGATGGAGATCAAAGGCATAAGAAGAAAGGGCCATATCATATCACACTAATTATCAATTGCCTGTGATGTTAATCCTTTATGCATCTTGTATTGCTTAGATCGCGACGGTAGCATTATAAGATGATCCCTCTCACTAAATATCAAGTAATAAAGTGTTCATCCTTAGTTGGCACCGTTGCTAAGACTCGTTGTTTCGAAGCATCTCGTGATGATCGGATGTGATAGATTCTACGTGTGCATAACCCGGGTGTAAGCCAGATTTGCACATGCGGAAACTAAGGTTAATCTTGACGAGCCTAGCATGTATAGACATGGTCTCGGAACACGGAATACCGAAAGGTAGAGCATGAATCATATAAATGATATGATGAACATTAAGATTGTTCGCCGATGAAACTACATCTTCTCTCGTGAAGATCGGACTTGGTGTAGTGGACTTGGTTCGTGTAATCACTAAGACAATGTGAGGGATGTTGTTTTGAGTGGGAGTTCACCTAGTTAATTTAAGAATTAAAATTGAACTCAATTTATCATAAACTTAGTCTAAACTACTTGCAAATTTGTTGTAGATTATGGCGAACCTCTCCATCAATTTCAACGCGTTCCTAGAGAAAGAAAAGCTTAAGAACAATGGAAGCAACTTCACGGACTGGCTCCGTGGACTGAAGATTGTCCTCAGGGCTGGTCAGTTGACCTATGTGCCCGAAGCACCGCTAGGTGACCCACCTGCAGAAGATGCCACCGATGACGTAAAGAATGTTTACGCCACTCGGAAAAATCATTACCACAGTTCAGTGTGCCATCCTATACGGTTTAGAAACGGAGCTTCAGAAGCGCTTTGAGCACCACGACCCGTTCAAGATCATTAAGGAGCTCAAGCTCAGTTTTGAGACTCACGCGGCCGTGGAGAGCTATGAGGCCTCCGAAAAGTTCTTTAACTGTAAGATGGAAGAGGGTAGCTCCGTTAGCGAGCACGTGCTCACCATGTCTAGGCACGCAAACAAGCTCCAAGAGTTGGGGATAATGATTCCTAATGAGTTAGGGATTCACCGTGTCCTCCAATCACTGCCACCGAGTTATAAGAACTTTGTGATGAACTACAATATGCACTGCATGAACAAGACGTTGCCCGAACTATCGTCCATGCTGAAAACTGCTGAAATGGAGATCAAAAAGGAGCACCAAGTGTTGATGGTCAATAAGACCACCAATTTCAAGAAACAGGGCAAGGCTAAGAACAAGGGCAACTTCAAGAAGGACGGCAAGAAACCTGCCGCACCTGCTAAGAAGCCCAAGGCTGGTCCTAAGCCTGAAACTGAATGCTTCTACTGCAAGGGTGCCGGTCACTAGAAGCGTAACTACCCCAAGTACTTGGCGGATCTGAAGAACAGCAACATCAAGAAGAAAGGTATATTCGATATACATGTTATTGATGTGTATCTTACTAGTAATCGTAGTAGTGCCTGGGTATTTGATACTGGTTCGGTTGCTCATATTTGTAACTCGAAACAGGAGCTCCAGAATAAGCAAAGACTGGCAAGAGACGAGGTGACGATGCGTGTTGGAAATGGCTCCAAGGTTGATGTGATCGCTGTCGGCACGCTCCCTCTGCATCTACCTTCGGGATTAGTTTTAAATTTGAATAATTGTTATTTGGTGCCCGCGTTAAGCATGAACATTATATCTGGATCTTGTTTATTGCGAGACGGTTACTCTTTTAAGTCCGAGAATAAAGGTTGTTCGATTTATATGAGTAATATCTTTTATGGTAATGCACCTGAGATGAATGGTTTATTCTTACTAAATCTCGATAGTAGTGATACACATGTTCACAACATAGATGCTAAACGAACAAAATTGAATGATAATTCTACATACATGTGGCACTGTCGTCTTGGTCACATTGGAGTGAAGCGTATGAAGAAACTCCATTCTGATGGACTTCTTGAATCACTTGATTTTGAATCACTTGAAAGATGCGAAGCATGTCTAATGGGAAAAATGACTAGGACTCTATTTTCTGGAATAATGGAGCGAGCTACAGACTTATTGGAAATAATACATACCGATGTGTGTGGTCCAATGAGTGTAGCATCGCGTGGTGGATATCGTTATGTTCTCACTTTCACGGATGACTTAAGTAGATATGGGTATGTCTACTTTATGAAACATAAGTCTGAAACTTTCGAGAAGTTTAAGGAATTTCAAAGTGAAGTGGAAAATCATCGTAACAAGAAGATTAAGTTTCTACATTCTGACCGCGGAGGTGAATATCTAAGTTATGAGTTTGGCATGCATTTAAAGAAATGTGGAATACTTTCGCAATTGACACCGCCGGGAACACCACAGCGTAATGGTGTGTCCAAACGTCGTAATCGAACTCTCTTAGATATGGTTCGGTCTATGATGTCTCTTACAGATTTACCGCTATCATTTTGGGGCTATGCATTAGAGACAACCGCATTCACTTTAAATAGGGCACCATCTAAATCCGTTGAAACGACACCGTATGAATTGTGGTTTGGAAAGAAACCTAAGTTGTCGTTCCTTAAAGTTTGGGGTTGCGAAGCGTATGTAAAGAAGTTACAACCTGATAAGCTTGAACCCAAAGCGGAGAAATGCGTCTTCATAGGATACCCTAAAGAAACAATTGGGTATACCTTCTATCATAGATCCAAAGGCAAAGTTTTCTTTGCCAAGAATGGATCCTTTCTTGAGAAGGAGTTTCTCTCGAAGGAAGTGACTAGAAGGAAAGTAGAACTCGACGAGGTTATTGAACCTTCTCTCGGAGTTGAGAGTAGCGCAGCACCGGAAGATATTTTTGTGCCGCCTGCACCAATTGGAGAGGAAGCTAATGATGGTGATCATGAAACTTCGAACGAAGTTGCCACTGAACCTCGCAGGTCAACGAGGGTTCGTACCACTCCTGATTGGTATGACCCTACCTTGAACGTCATGTTGGTAGACAACACTGATGACCCTGCGACGTATGAAGAAGCTATGGTGAGCCCAGATTCCGACAAATGGCTAGAAGCCATGAAATCTGAAATGGGATCCATGTACGAAAACCAAGTATGGACTTTGGTGGACTTACCGGATGGCCGTAAGGCTGTCGAGAACAAATGGATTTTCAAAAGAAAAACAGATGCTGATGGTAATGTTACCATCTATAAAGCTCGACTTGTCGCGAAAGGGTTCCGAAAAATTCAAGGAGTTGACTACGATGAGACATTCTCACCAGTAGCGAAGCTAAAGTCTGTGAGGATTTTGTTAGCAATTGCTGCATATTTCGATTATGAGATTTGGCAGATGGATGTCAAAACGGCGTTCCTTAATGGAGACATTGAGGAAGAGTTGTATATGGTACAACCCAAGGGTTTTGTCGATCCTAAAGATGTTGACAAGGTATGCAAACTTCAGCGCTCCATTTATGGACTGAAGCAAGCATCCCGGAGTTGGAATCAACGTTTTGATAAAGTAATCAAAAACTTTGGATTTATACAAACTTATGGAGAAGCTTGTATTTACAAGAAAGTGAGTGGGAGCTCTGTAGCATTCCTAGTACTATATGTAGATGACATATTGTTGATTGGGAATGATATAGAACTTCTTAATAGCGTCAAAGCCTATTTGAATAATAGTTTTTCAATGAAGGATCTTGGCGAAGCGGCATATATTCTAGGCATCAAGATTTATAGAGATAGGTCAAGACGCCTAATAGCGCTTTCACAAAGTACATACTTGGACAAAGTTCTAAAGAAGTTTAGAATGGAAGAGAGCAAGAAAGGGTGCGTGCCCATGTTGTCAGGTAAGACCTTGAGTAGGACTCAAAGTCCAGCTACGGCAGAAGATAGAGAGAAGATGAATAATATTCCCTATGCCTCGGCCATATGTTCTATCATGTATGCCATGTTGTGTACAAGACCGGATATAGCACATGCTGTTAGTTTGACTAGCAGATATCAAAGTGATCCTAGAATGGAGCACTGGACAGCGGTCAAGAATATCCTAAAGTACCCGAATAGGACTAAGGATATGGTTCTTTCTTATGGAGGTGATCAGCTTGTTGTAAACAGTTACACTGATGCTAGTTGGAACACCGATCCAGATGACTCGAAGTCACAGTCTGGATACGTATTTATTTTGAATGGTGCTGCAGTGAGCTGGAGGAGTGCCAAGCAAAGCATTGTGGCGAAATCTTCAACTGAATCGGAATACATAGCTGCTTCGGAGGCTGCACAAGAAGCCATATGGATGAAGGAGGTCATTACTGAACTTGGCATGGTTCCTAGTGCGTTGGACCCGATGGCCATCTTCTGTGACAACACAGGTGCCATAGCTAATGCACAGGAGCCAAGGTCACATAGCAACCTGAAGCATATCAAGCTACGTTTCCATGTTATTCGCGAGTATGTCCGAGATGGTGACATAAAGATTTGCAAAGTACACACTGATCTGAATGTGGCAGATCCGTTGACTAAACCTCTCCCTAGAGCAAAGCATCACGAACACCAGAACGCCATGGGTGTTAGGTATATTACCATGTAATCTAGATTATTGACTCTAGTGCAAGTGGGAGATTGTTGGAGATATGCCCAAGAGGCAATAATAAAAGTGGTTATTGTTATATCTTTGTGTTTATGATGAATGTTTGCATCCCATGCTATAATTATATTATAAGGAAACACTAATACATGTGTGTTTTGTAAACATAAAAGAGTCCCTAGTAAGCCTCTTGTTGAACTAGCTTGTTGATTAATTGATGATCATGGTTTCCTGATCATGGACATTGGATGTCATTAATAACAAGGTTATATCATTAGTAGAATGATGTGATGGACACACACCCATAGTAAGTGTAGCATAAGATCAAGTCATTAAGTTTGTATTGCTACAAGCTTTAAAATGCATAGTAACCTAATCCTTCGACCATGAGGTTATGTTAATCACCATCACCGGATGGGTACTTTGATGACATCAAACACCGCTTCGTAACTGGGTGGTTATAAAGGTGTCATTGGGTATTCTGAAAGTATGTGTTGAAGTGCATGGACCAAGATTGGGATTTGTCCATCCATATGACGGATAGATATGCTCTGGGCCCTCTCGGTGGAATGTCATCTAGTTAGCTTGCAAGCATGTGACTAGGTCACAAGGGATGACATATCATGGAACGAGTAAAGAGTACTTATCAGTAACGAGGTAGAACTAGGTATGGAGATACCGACGATCAAACCTCGGATAAGGTGAGTATCGCGTGACAAAGGGAATTGGTTTCATATGTTAATGGTTCTATCGATCACGAAGTCATCGTTGAGTATGTGGGAGCCATTATGGATCTCCAGATCCCGCTAATGGTTATTGATCGGAAAGGTGTCTCCATCATGTCTGCATATTCACGAACCGTAGGGCGACACACTTAAGGTTCGATGCTGTTTAGGTAGATATGGAATGTGCGTTGGAGACCGAATGTTGTTCGGAGTCTCGGATTGGATTTGAGACATCACGAGGAGATCCGGAATTGTCCGGAGAATAAGATTCATATAATGGAGATCATTTTCTAGGTTCGGAAATGTCCCGGAGTGTTTATATGGGGGTTCTAGAAGGTTTCAGAATGTTCTGGAAGGTTCTAGAAATTTCTATGGAGTTTACTTGAAAACCAAGAAAGAAAAAGGGGAAACTTGGGGGGGAAGGAAACTCCCCCCAAGCCCCTTGTGCGCCGGCCCTAGGAGGTGGGCCTAGGGGTGGGAACCCTAGGTCGCACCCCTCCCTCTATATATAGAGGGGTGGAGGCGCCACCTCCTAGCCCCTCCACTCTTGCCCTAGACGCCTCTCTCCTCCTCCTTCCTTCTGCTCAGGCTTAGGTGAAGCCCTGCAGAATTCTCTACTCCACCACCACCACCACGCCGGCGTGCTGCTGTGATTCCGTGGAGATATCTACTACCTCCGCTGCTCGCTGGAACGGGGAGAGGAAGGTCTGCATCGACTCCGCACGTGTGACCGACTATGGAAGCGCTGCCGGAACACGGCGCCGGAAGGATCGTCTACTCGATCTTGAGATCGGCAAGTGATCGTCTACATCAACCACGAGATCCGATCTCGCACAAGGCTTTCGGATCTACAAGGGTTAGTACAGATCTATCTCGTTGCACATGTCTAATAGATTAGATCTTGGCTTTTATCTAGATTAGATCTAGGTTTTGTTCGTTCTTGCGGTAGAATTTTTTTGTTTTCCATGCTATGAACCCATCACTTCGTTGGTCCACTCGAACTTTTCAGTTTTGCGGAGGAGTTGGTAGAAGGGCAGCGCCTTTTCACCCATCCGACTAATGAATCGACCGAGGGCCACGATTCGCCCAGCCAGCTGCTGAACGCCCCTTATGTTTTTCGGCTTCTCCATGGCCAGTATGGCTTTTATTTTCTTCGGGTTTGCCTCGATTCCTCTTGCGGAGATGAGGTACCCGAGTAGTTGCCCGGATGGCACGCCAAAGGCGCATTTGTCCGGATTGAGTTTGATCCGGTAGCGGTCGAGGTTGGCGAAGGTTTCGCGCAAATCGTCGATTAGGGAGGCTTCCTCCTTGGTCTTGATTACTATGTCGTTGACATAGACTTGGATGTTGCGACCAAGTTGTTCCTTAAGGCAAGCCTGAATGCACCGCTGGTAGGTGGCCCCCGCGTTCTTTAGCCCGAAGGGCATTGTGTTGTAGCAGAACACACCAAAGGGCGTTGTAAACGTTGTTTTCTCTTGATCTTCCTCCTTCATTCGAATCTGATTATAGCCTGAGTAGGCGTCGAGGAAGCAGAGGCGCTCGCAGCCCGCGGTGGAGTCGATGATCTGGTCGATGTGCGGCAACGGGAAGTGATCCTTTGGGCAGTGCTTATTCAGAGAGGTGAAGTCCACGCACATCCGCAGGATATCCGTGTCCTTTTTTGGTACCAGCACCGTGTTGGCGAGCCAAGTGCTTTCCTTAATCTCGCGTATGAATTTGGCGTCGAGGAGTCTGTTGATCTCCATTCCAACTGCCTGCGCCCGTGGCTCAGATAATCGCCGGATTGTTTGCTTGACTAGCATTGCGTCGGGGTTGACGTTGAGTGCGTGCTTGGCGAATTCCCTGGGAACTCCTGGCATGTCCACAGGACACCACGCGAAAATTTCCTAGTGCTCACGGAGGAATTCGACGAGCGCGAGTTCCTATGCGGGACTCAAGTTGTTGGCGATGAGGGCTGTCTTGGCGGGATCCGAGGGGTGAACCTGCACTTTCTTTGTGTGCACTGATGAGTCGAAAGATAAATCAGGTGAGCTTGGCCGGCTTGGGGGAGGCAGACTATTGTCTGTCGACTCCTTTAGTCTCGCGAGTTCTTCCTGCATGCCGAAGGACTGGGAAATTCTGTTGAATTCCCTGTCGCAACTATCGGACCTCTCGAAGCTCCCGTTGACTGTGATGACGCCATTGGGACCTGGCATTTTCATTTGCAGGTAGGCGTAGTGTGGCACTGCCATGAACCTAGCGAACGCGACACGTCCGAGGATGCAGTGATATTGTGAGGGCCAGTCGACGACCTCAAAGTCGATGCGCTCGCGCCAAAAGTTTTTTGGCGTGCCGAAGATGACGTCGAGGTTGATTTTGCCCAAGGGGTACACGCCCTTACCTGGGATGATGTCGTGGAATGTTGTGTCTGAGGCTTCTAGGCAAGTGAGGGGGATCCTCATGGCTCGCAAGGTACTCGCGAATATAAGGTTGATGCCGCTTCCACCGTCCATGAAGACGCGGCTCATATCGAAGCCTCCAATTTGTGCCTCGAGTACGAGGGGACAGTGGACTGGACGAGGTACTTGAGGCGGATGATCGCGTTTGTCGAAGGTGATGCAGGACTCGCTTCCGCTGAGGTACTCAGTGGTAGATGGTGGCGAGTGTGTAGCCAAGTTAACTTGGCGAGTGATGGCCTTCTGCACCCGATTGGAGGGGCGTCCTTTTTGGATCATCATGGTACCCATGGACCTTGGGTAGGGTTCGCCTCCCTGGTGCTGGTCCGGTGCAGCTGCATTTGGGGGCATTCCAAGTGGTGGTGGCAGAGCGCCATGTGCTACGGTGCCTGGGGCGGCTCCGTAGCCTCTTTCGACTGTGTTGCGGTTCATCCGAGCTAATCCCTCATGTAGTTTGAGGAACTCGCGGCAGTCCTTGAGGAGGTGGCTGGACTTCTTCTTTCCATCGTGCTTGTCGATGTAGAAGTGCACCGTACATGGCCCGGACAGTTTGTCTTCAATGGATGTTGCGGGTGCTTCATCATGATCATGGCGTTGCCACACTTGCATGGTTTTCTCGGAGTCGCGGTATCCACTGCTGCGGTATCCGCTATTGCGGTTGTCGTCGCGTCTATCGGCGTAGCCGGCTGCGACCATGTTGACGTCGTCGCGGTCATCGTAGATGCGCATACAGCGTTTGCCTCGGCGGTCGCGTCTGCGCTCGAGCTCTGCCTCCTCGTCGGAGTGAACGTGATTTTTCACCGAATCTTCTCCATCGGCCCACCGATTCGCGATTTCCATCAAGTGGTCAATGGTCTTGGGCTTTGAGCGGCCTAACTCCTCCCTGAGCTCTATGCGGTGGACACCGCCGTTGAATGCGTCAATCGCGCGATCCTCCGAGATGTTTTCTGCGGAGTTCTTGATGATGGACCACCTTTGGATGTAGGAGCGCAGCGATTCGCCAGATCTTTGCTGGCAGCATCTCAACTCTTTGATTGACACGGGCCGCTTGTATGTGCCCTTAAAGTTGTGCACGAAGCTATAAACCAGCTCATCCCAACTTCGAATGGATCCGCGTGGGAGGTTGTTGAGCCATGCTCGGGCAGCGCCCTGCAGCTGTAGCTGTAAGCATTGCATGGCCGTGCTTCGACTGCCTCCGTGGAGCCTGACGAAGGAGATGTGGTCCTCCAGCCAGATTTTTGGGTCCTCTAGGCCGTCAAACTTCGGGTTCTCTGATGGGAGTTTGAACCCCTTGGGCATTCGCTTCTGCCTGATGGATCTGCTGAAGCATCTGGCGCCGTAGAGCTCCACATCTTCCTCTTCCGAGTCAGTCGACCGAGCACGTCATGCCCTTGATTTGTCGATCTTGCGCTGTGTGATGTCATCACGCGTGTCGTAGTCGTGGTCATGTCGCCGTGAGCGGCGACGTCGAGACAGGTCATGACTGTCATCACTGGATGAGGGTGAGGAGTAGCGCTTTGCTAGCGCCTTGCCTTTCTTTGGCTCCGGTGTTGGCTCCTTGTCGAGGGTGGCCTCTATCAATCCCAAGCCCGCGATCGTAGATCGGTGCATGGCGGCTCGGGGGTCTCCAGCTGGCGGCTGGTTGTTAAGGAGGTACATGGTGGCCGCTGTCACCGCGGCCAGCGGCGTCTTGGGGACCACATTGCCCCGTGTATCGACTGTCATAGAGCTGAAGTCGAGGACCTTTGCAGCTTCTATGCGTTCTTGCTCGGTGAGATGGGCCATCCGAGATTGCCTCTTTTTGGCGATGTACTCGTTGCCTCTTGAGGAGGATCCTCCGTGGGAGGAGAGCCCAGCACAACGAAGGCTCGACTCGTCTGCTGCTTTTTTGCGCGCCTCGAGTTGCACGATTGTTTGTACTTGGCGCTTGAATTCTTCCTTCAGGAGCCAGTGGTAGCCCATTAGCAGTTCTTGCGGAGATCCGAAGGATAGAGGAGTGCCTAGTAGGGCCTCGCGGCAGCGAGCCCATTCTTGCGCATTGAGCCTGATCACGACGCGTTCGCCGGTTTGCTCGTTTATTATGGTTGGAGGTTCGACTGCTCCTCCATTGTTGGCGTTGGTGCGATCGCCACCGTTACCGCTATTAGCACCGTTGTCGCCATTGCCAACAAGAGGTGCGTCGGTTCCATTACCGCGATTGCTAGTGTTATCACGGTTGGAGGAGGTATCGCCTGCGTTGATGACGGCGCACATAAAGTGATTGGGGAAGCTGCTGCTTCCACAACTCTCAGATCCGGAGCCGTAGGCTCCATCTTCAGTGGCCAGATCGCTCATATCGGAGTTGCTACTTCTGTCGCTGACCGTGTTCTCGACTGTTGTCGAGGCGTTGAGTTCACTGAGGGTGCCGATCGATGGAGGGAACCATGATGCTAGGGCAATCGATGGCACCGTCGGCTGGTCAGGCATGCGAAGCGTGCCCATCTGACCAACTTGGAAGCGGAAGCTCCCTATTAACAGGCTGATCCCATCGCCCACAGACTCGAAAGCCGGGCGAGTGGCTGGCGTATGGACGGTGAAGTCGAACGCGCAGAAGAGCTGGCGAATCTCCGCTGTTGCAGAGTTGTAGATCGCGGTTGATGGGGCCGAAGAAGCCGCAACATCAGCACTCCCAATTCCCACAGATGGCGCCAATTGACGAGGGTTTAACTCATTAATTCCCATTGTTATGGACTTGGGTTTTGGAGAAGGAGGGAGTGATGGAGACATCTATCGGCTAGCAAACAAGCACACAGGGGACTCGAAGATTTACCCAGGTTCAGGCCTCGTAGAGGTCCCTACTCCTACTCGTCTGCTCGTGGAGTTATCAATGGAATCGAAGATTACAATGGTACACAGATGCAATATGGCGAGGGTTGTGGAAACTAGGGTTGCGTGTGTCCTTCTTGCCACCCCCTCCTAGCCTTTATATAGATAGGCTAGGTCTCGGGTAGCAGGTCGAGTCGGTTACAGATTAGGGTTTTTCCCTTTAAACTTTCTATCTTTAGCTTCTTCTTCTTCTTCAAGCAATCGAGAGTTCGTAGGTTACTCGAGTCCTTCATTTGGGCCTTGGCGACACCGTGGGCCTTTACATATTTAGGCCGTATATACCAAGCTCGAGTACCAGTAGGGTATACCCATGTCAGTAGCCCCCGAGTGTCCAGTAGAATCGCAGATTCGACTGGGGACTTTATGAAATCTTTCGAGTGTATGACTGAGTACATTTTTCGACTGCTTTGTCCGTGTCATAGGGATTTTTGGTGCGCGTGCCTGATTTTAACCGATGTATCGGTATCAGTTAACTACCTTAGGGTAAAACAACGCCACCTACTCAAACTCGAGTCCCTGGACTTGAATCCGGAAAAGTGCTGGTGTAATTCTACTCAAGCCGCGGAGGTCTTACAGGTACCAAGAGTAACCTCTAATGAGAGAGAAGTAATGATTGGGAAAGTTGCTGTCTCGAAACAGATTTCTGTGCTTCACCGTAAAACTTCTTGTAAAATCTCTGAACGTCTTTTTGAGGCGTGAATTTTTGTGCTTCTGCCCCAGGTTGTTATCTAACTTTCGTTAGTTCAACACTTTTTGATTTGAGCAACAGAAGGTCTTCGAAAAAATTCGTCTTTACCTGCTGGTCTGTTTTGACAGATTTCTGCCATTTTCTGCATTTGCGTCTTGTTGGTTCCTTTTTGAGTTCTTTTGGGGAATTGAGATTTTTGAGGCAAGTGCTACAGTAGCTAGTGTTCTAATGGAAGTTTATTTGGTGTTAGAACTGAACCTTAAGACTTATTTATCTTGAGTGCACTAATGTTGCTACTAAAGATTGTGTGAAGTTTTGTATGAAGGAAAAATTTCAGGTGTATGGAAGAAATGAGTAATGAGATGAAGGATGGACTAAATCTCAAGATTGGGGATGCCACATGGGTCACCCCAAGAAACATCCAAGAAGTACAAGCGTAAAAGCTTGGGGATGCCCAAGGCATCCCCTTCTTCATCAATAAAAATCCCAGGTTTCTTCCAAACGCTTCATTTTTATTGTTTCATGCACAATTGTGTTTTTCTTGGAGCGTCTTCTTTTTTATTTTCGTTTTGGTTTTCATTTGCTTTTGTTTGCTTAGTTTGCTGAATAAATTGGCTGGACCTCCTCTTTCATACATTGGTTTGCAAATAGTTTGGTTTGGTTTGGAAAAGAGTAGGAAAGTTCATGCTTATGTGGTAAAAAGAGCTCGTTTTTTACGGTGGCCTATGCTTTGTCATGCCATGCTTGATATTGTTTTGGCTTTATGCTTAGTATTCTTTGTTGTAGCATGACTTGTTATAAACAATTGAGATTGCTTAATGTGCCTTTGATGAATCATGCGTTGTTTTAGCATATTAAAGCATAGTATAGTGGTATTCTCCTTTGATGCTTTATTTGGGTTGACTTGGCGCATGCTGACACCATGTTATGACTATCCAAAGTCACCATAGCCTTTATGATCCTTTAGTTTTCAACTTTTAGTATCACTTTATGCTTTGATCAATGATGTTTTGTCGCTCTGCATGATTATGGCCACTATTGCTCTCTTAGTTTGTCGCTCCCAGTCTTTTGCTAGCCTCCACAACCAAGTATGAGTTCCACTCATCCATCCAACTCCCTAAACCAAGTTATTCCAAAGATTCCACCATACCTACTTAATAGCTAATGCTATTCCAAGTATATTCATGCTTTTGTTTACCTTCCAAATTAAACTTGTTATGAGAAAACTAGTGATTAAAGCTCTCACGAACTTGATGGCACACTTTAATTTTTGCATCTAATAAACTTGAACCATTGGGTCCTTCTTTGTTGCGTATATGCTTGCGCTTTATAAGTTGAAATTATCAGAACCATGTTTCATGGGGAATGCTTTAAACATTGCACTTGTACTTTGTACCCCGTTGATATCATGTTCTTTTGCTTACGGATCCCGGCGGTGTGAAATAAAAGTGGAACTTGTAAGATCATGGAGTTTGTATGTGTGTTAGAGAAACGCCTGGGCCGCTAGCCTAAGCCATGCCTAATCATGGTGGAAACTTGCAGCATCACCATAATGAGCACTCTATGAAGCATCCTCAATAAAAACCTATGCAAATAGCAAATAAAAAGATCGCTGAGATGCTCATTGTCTGCTTGCCTTGTCATTTTGATTATGGGAAAGCTCCCGTATCATGTGCAAGGGGTACCCCGTTGGCGGTTCTTTATGATACACATATACTTACAATGATAAGAGCTTACTTGTGACTAAATTTGAGTAGCATGAGGATCGGTCTTCGTAAGTAAGGGCATGAGATTTCGGTTTATAACTTGTCAATCATATCCTCTTAGTTGTGTCACTTTAACCTTAATCACCTTGAAGATGCTTATGATAGGGGCAATGAGAGCTGAAAGCTATAAGTACCATAATTTTTGGAAGCTCTTTATGATACTTGAATCCCTACTTCCTTCTATGAAGGCCTTTCTTCCACCATTATATTGAGTCTCCATCTTCTACCTTTATGCACCTACTTTGAGAGCATAGTGGCCATTCTTAGTTCTATGTGCATTGTCCCAAGACTAGTTGATTGATGCATAACTTGATATTGCTTGTTTTAAACTATTGTATCTAGTCACTCTTATGAACTTTGAAGGTGTCCTATGCATTTATATTTGCCACTCTATTGAGGGACAAGCTGAATACTAGTATGCTATGTTTTCTTTATGTGAAACAAACAAACGTCTTGCAAAGCATTGTTATTCATGAATCTTTTGTTTGTGCCTTTTCATGTTGCATCATAGTTTCTTTGTCTTATTGCTAGAACTTTGTCTTTCATGTTATGATTGAAGTACTATGATCCCAGCTTTGAATGTTTTACAAATACTTTGATCAAGTCTTTGATGGTGCATGTCACCTCAAAAATTATTCTTTCTTTTTATCACTTACCTACTCGAGGACGAGCAGGAGTTAAGCTTGGGGATGTTGATACATTGCAAATGTATCTATAATTCTTGATGTTCCATGCTTGGTTTTATCCACTTTCTTGTGTTTTGTCCACACTTTGGAGTACTTTTCATATGATTTCTTGGACTAACCTATTAACAAGAGCCACAGTGCCAGCTGCCTGTTTTCTGCTGTTTTTGGTTCCAGGAAAGTCAGAAAATGAATATTCTTGGAATTGGACACGACAAAAGCCAAAGTGCCTATTTTTCCGGAAGTCATCAGATGCCAGAATACGAGACCGAGAGGGGCCAGGTGGCCACCACACCACCTGGCCGCGCGGCCCACCCTGGCCCGCGCCAGGGGGTGGTGTGGACGCTCCCGGCACCCCCTCGGCCTCCCCTTCCGCCTATAAGATGCCTTCGGGACGAAAACCCTAAGTTCCCGATCAAAAATCCACGAAAGAGTCTGTAGCCACCGTCATCTCCATCCCTAGATCGGGAGGGATCTGAAGCTCTTCCTGGCACCCTGACGGAGAGGGGAATTCACCCTGGAGGCCTTCTTCATCACCATGCAAGCCTCCGGTGTGATGCGTGAGTAGTTCATCCTTGGACTATGGATCCATGTAGTAGCTAGATGGCTGGTTCTCCTCCTTTGTGCTTTCATGTTTAGATCTTGTGAGCTCCGTTCATGATCAAGATCATCTATTTGTAATTCTGCATGTTGTGTTTGCGGGGATCCGATGGATATTGAGATGCTATTTCAGATTGATTATTGATTCTATCATGTCTTTGTTATTTGTGATCTTGCATGCTTTCCGTTGTTAGTAGCTATCTTGGCCAAGTAGATGCTAGCAACTCCAAGAGTTAGTATTTATGCTCAATAGTGGGTTCATGCCTCTGGTAATCTGGGGAAGTGACAGAAATCTCTAAGGTACTAGATGTGCTGTTGCTACTAGGGAGAAAACAACAATCATTTGTTCATAGAACAATCGTATTGTTTACTTTACACGCAGTTCGTAAAGCAATAATCTGTTGCTTGCAACTTAATACTGGAGGGGGTTCGGATGATAACCTGAAGGTGGATTATTAGTCATAGATGCAGTTGGATGGCGGTCTATGTATAATGTTGTAATGCCCAATCAAGTTCCAAAGGAGTCAAGATGATTAGTATATGCATGTATTGCTTTCTCGATGTTTGTCAATTGCCCCGCTGTAATTTGTTCACCCAGCATGTTATCTATCTTAAGGAGAGCCACCTCTAGTGAACTATGGATCCCGGTCCTTTTCTTTACATACAATCTACAAACTGTTTACTGCTTTGTGTTTACTTTCTACAAACTATTACTTCCTTCCATTCGATACATTTAATCCTTTGTTTTCAGCAAAACACGGTGAGATTGACAACCTCATCGCAAGTTGGGGACAGCGTTCTGTGGTTGTGTTGTGTAGGTCTCCACGTTGCTACTAGCACCGGTAGTGCGCCCTGCCAAGGCTCAGCTAGCAACACCTTTGGGGTGTTTCCTTGCTCCTACTAGTTCGATTAAACCTTGGTTTCATAACTGAGGGAAACTTGCTGCTGTGCTCATCATACCTTCCTCTTGGGGTTCCCAACGAGCTCTACATCAACCACGCACCAACACTTTTCTGGGCACCGTGCATTAAGCCATCACCCACTCATGGACTGACTGCTTGGATGATCATCCAAACTTTTTATGCAGGATTGAACTATTCTTCAAGGAACCTATTGGATTCTGCTGCTGGAGGTACCTTTATGACCATCACTTTGGGTGCTGCAACAAAACTTCTGGACAATATGATGGTTAATTATTCTGAATGGCATACCGAGAGAGCTCCACAAGGTAGGAAGGTAAATTCTGTTGAGGAAACTTCCTCCTTGAGTGATAAGATTGATATTATTATGTCTATGCTTGTGAATGGGAAAGCCCATATTGATCCAAATAATGTCCCTTTAGCTTCTTTGGTTGCTCAAGAAGAGCAAGTTGATGTGTACTTCATAAGAAATAATAATTTTGGCAATAATGCTTATAAGAGTAATTTTGGTAACAACAATTATAAGCCATATCCTCCCAACAATGGTAATGCTTATGGAAATTCTTACAACAATAATAGGAGTGCTCCCTCTGAACTTGAAGTTATGCTTAAGGACTTTATTAGTAAGCAAACTGCTTTCAATAAAACTATTGAGGAAAAACTCTCTAATGCTGAAAGAAATATAGCATCTTTGGCTGAAGCTCAATCTTCTTTGAATAAAATGGCTGCTAAACCCGAAACTAATGATAATCCCTTTGCAGCTACTAATGCTATACAAGTAAGAATTGATGAAAATGTTAGACTATTAGCTGAGTTACATGCTAAGTGGGAAAGAGAAGATGAAATTGCTAGAAACATTAGTGTTTCTACTATTACCACCACTCGTGTTGAGGCTAGTAATAGTTCTACTACTCTAGATGATAAATTTGATTTTGATCTTGATGGGTGTAATATCTCTGAAGTTATTAAGTTCCTACAAAAGCTTGCTAAAAGTCCTAATGCTAGTGCTATGAACATGGCCTTTACAAAACACATTACTGATGCTCTCATAAAGATTAAAAAAGAAAAGATGAAACATAAAGCTTCTATTCATATAAAACAAGAAGATGGTTGGGAACCCATCATTAATATGAAAGTGAATGACTTTGATTTCAAAGCTTTATGTGATCTTGATAGTAGTGTTTCTATTATGCCTAGAAGGATTTATGATATGCTTGATTTGCCTCCACTTGAAGATTGTTATTTGAATGTCCCACTTGATGATAATGCTAAAAATAAACTCATGTGGAGTCTTAATGATGTTCTTATTAAGGTTAACAATGCCTATGTCCCCGTTGATTTCTATGTTTTGGATGCTGAATGCAATGCTTCTTGTCCTATTACTTTGGGAAGACCTTTTCTTAGAACTGTTGGTGCCATTATTGATATGAAAGAAGGCACCATTAAATATCAACTCTCACTCAATAAAGGTATAGAACACTTACCTAAGAAGAGAGAGAAGATTTATTTTGCTTCTCCTATGAAAACAAAATTTGGTCTTAATGCTTCTTCATTTGAGAACACTTGATTCTTTTTCTTTGCTTCTTATGCCTAACTTAAAGGCGTTAAAGAAAAGTACTTATTGGAAGATAACCCAAAAGTTTTAGATGAGTCTTGGAAGTTATTACTTCAGTAATAACCGCTCCTTATCCTTTTTATTTGCTTTTTGTGCCAAGAGTAACCTCTAATGAGAGAGAAGTAATGATTGGGAAAGTTGTTGTCCCGAAACAGATTTCTGTGCTTCACCGTAAATATTCGTGTAAAAACTCTGAACGTCGTTTTGAGGCGTGAATTTTTTTGCTTCTGCCCCAGGTTGTTATCTAACTTTCTTTAGTTCAACACTTTTTGATTTGAGCAACAGAAGATCTTCGAAAAAATTCGTCTTTACCTGCTGGTCTGTTTTGACAGATTTCTGCCATTTTCTGCATTTGCTTCTTGTTGGTTCCTTTTTGAGTTCTTTTGGGGAATTGAGCTTTTTGAGGGAAGTGCTACAGTAGCTAGTGTTCTAATGGAAGTTTATTTGGTATTATAACTGAACCTTAAGACCTATTATCTTGAGTGCACTAATGTTGCTAATAAAGATTGTGTGAAGTTTTGTATGAAGGAAAAATTTCAGGTGTATGGAAGGAATGAGTAATGAGATGAAAGATGGACTAAATCTCAAGCTTGGGGATGCCACGTGTGTCACCCCAAGAAATATCCAAGAAGTACAAGCGTCAAAGCTTGGGGATGCCCAAGGCATCCCCTTCTTCATCAATAAAAATCCCAGGTTTCTTCCAAACACTTCATTTTTATTGTTTCATGCACAGTTGTGTTGTTCTTGGAGCGTCTTATTTTTCGTTTACGTTTTGGTTTTTTGTTTGCTTTTGTTTGTTTAGTTTGCTGAATAAATTGGTTGGACCCCCTCTTTCATACATTGGTTTGCAAATAGTTTGGTTTGGTTTGGAAAAGAGTAGGAAAGTTCATGCTTATGTGGTAAAAAGAGCTCGTTTTTGACTGTGGCATATGCTTTGTCATGCCATGCTTGATATTGTTTTGGCTTTATGCTTAGTATTCTTTGTTGTAACATGACTTGTTATAAACAATTGAGATTGCTTAATGTGCCTTTGATGAATCATGCGTTGTTTTAGCATATTAAAGCATAGTATAGTGGTATTCTCCTTTGATGCTTTATTTGGGTTGACTTGGCGCATGCTCACACCATGTTATGACTATCTCAAGTCACCATAGCCTTTATAATCCTTTAGTTTTCAACTTATAGTATCACTTTATGCTTTGATCAATGATGTTTTGTCGCTCTGCATGATTATGGCCATTATTGCTCTCTTAGTTTGTCGCTCCCAGTCTTTTGCTAGCCTCCACAACCAAGTATGAGTTCCACTCATCCATCCAACTCCCTAAACCAAGTTATTCCAAAGAGTCCACCATACCTACCTATTATCATATGCTATTCCAAGTATATTCATGATTTTTTTACCTTCCAAATTAAACTTGTTATGAGAAAACTAGTGATTAAAGCTCTCACGAACTTGATGGCACACTTTACTTTTTTTGACCTTAATAAATTTGAACCATTGGGTCCTTCTTTGTTGCGTATATGCTTGTGCTTTATAAGTTGAAATTAGCAGAACCATGTATCATGGGGAACGCTTTCAACATTGCACTTGTACTTTGTACCTCGTTGATATCATGTCCTTTTGCTTATGGATCCCGACGGTGTGAATTAAAAGGGGAACTTGTAAGATCATGGAGTTTGTATGTGTGTTAGAGAAACGCCTGGGCCGCTAGCCTAAGCCATGCCTAATCATGGTGGAAACTTGTAGCATCACCATAATGAGAACTCTATGAAGCATCCTCAATAAAAACCTATGCAAATAGCAAATAAAAAGATCGTTGGGATGCTCATTGTCTGCTTGCCTTGTCATTTTGATTATGGGATATCTCCTGTATCATGTGCAAGGGGTACCCCGTTGGCGGTTCTTTATGATACACATGTACTTACAATGACAAGAGCTTACTCGTGACTAAAGTTGAGTAGCATGAGGATCGGACCGATAGTGGACCTCGCAACTACCACCAAAGAAGCTCTGGATCGACGATGAGACCCTGATTCCTCACCAAGATACGTGTCCCAGAAGGTAGCACCTCCAAGTGCTAGCCCGGCGGAGCCCAGTCCTCGGTCATTGCTACCGAGTCGATGACGAGGATGCGGGATGGACATAACCTAAACACTAAATTAAACCTAAACAATCATAACCTAAACACTAAATTAAACCCCTAAACTAAATCATAAACTAAACACTAAATAAAATCTCTAAAAAATCTTAAATTAAACCTAAACACTAAACGGTCCTAAACCTAAACACTAAATAATCCTAAACCTAAACAATCTCATACACATTTGTGTCGTTTGCAACATGGTGAAATATATTGTGGTTGATGTACAATCGAATCATACCTACTGCCTTTCGGTTCAACACTCTCCATCCTTCTTCCGTGCCATCGGTTGTCGGTATCTTATCTTTCGTAGTCGGCTCATACAAATCCTTGCAATAAACGGTGTCTTCCATCATGGGCTTCCATAATTGAGTAATTGTAAGAATCAAGTTTCAACTTGCCACTTGTGGTGACGCTTTCTTCCAAAGCCACCACGAGCTAGCAGCAACCTCTAAGCAGAACATGTGGATCTGATGCCAGTTTGTTGGGGAATTAGCACACTCAAATGTGATCTAAAATACGCAACAGAATAAGATGTAAACTTCAGCACCACTCATGTACTAAATCCACGGATCATTGATCTTCACAGAAGGAAACTGATACATTGCAAATGTATCTATAATTTTTGATGTTCCATGCTTGGTTTTATCTACTTTCTTGTGTTTTGTCCACACTTTGGAGTACTTTTCATATGATTTCTTGGACTAACCTATTAACAAGAGCCACAGTGCCAGCTGCCTGTTTTCTGCTGTTTTTGGTTCCAGGAAAGTCAGAAAATGAATATTCTAGGAATTGGACGGGACAAAAGCCAAAGTGCCTATTTTTTCGGGAGTCATCTGATGCCAGAGTATGAGACGGAGAGGGGCCAGGGGGCCACCACACCACTTGGTCGCGTGGCCTAGCCTGGCCCACGCCGGGGGTGGTCTGGCCGCCTCTGGCACCCCCTCGGCCTCTCCTTTTGCCTATAAGATGCCCTCGGGACGAAAATCCTAAGTACCCGATCAAAAATCCATGAAAGAGTTCGTCCTGAGTAGTTCACCCTGGAGGCCTTCTTCAGGGAGGGATCTGAAGCTCTTCCCGGCACCCTGCCAGAGAGGGGAATTCACCCTGGAGGCCTTCTTCATCACCATGCAAGCCTCCGGTGTGATGCGTGAGTAGTTCATCCTTGGACTACGGATCCATGTAGTAGCTAGATGGCTGGTTCTCCTCCTTTGTGCTTGCATGTTTAGATCTTGTGAGCTCCGTTCATGATCAAGATCATCTATTTGTAATTCTGCATGTTGTGTTTGCGGGGATCCGATGGATATTGAGATGCTATTTCAGATTGATTATTGATTCTATCATGTCTTTGTTATTTGTGATCTTGCATGCTTTCCGTTGTTAGTAGCTATCTTGGCCAAGTAGATGCTAGCAACTCCAAGAGTTAGTATTTATGCTCGATAGTGGGTTCATGCCTCTGGTAATCTGGGGAAGTGACAGAAATCTCTAAGGAACTAGATGTGCTGTTGCTACTAGGGAGAAAACAACAATCCTTTATTCATAGAACAATCGTCTTGTTTACATTACACGCAGTTCGTAAAGCAATAATCTGTTGCTTGCAACTTAATACTGGAGGGGGTTCGGATGATAACCTGAAGGTGGATTATTAGTCATAGATGCAGTTGGATGGCGGTCTATGTATAATGTTGTAATGCCCAATCAAGTTCCAAAGGAGTCAAGATGATTAGTATATGCATGTATTGCTTTCTCGATGTTTGTCAATTGCCCCGCTGTAATTTGTTCACCCAGCATGTTATCTATCTTAAAGAGAGCCACCTCTAGTGAACTATGGATCCCGGTCCTTTTCTTTACATACAATCTACAAACTGTTTACTACTTTGTGTTTACTTTCTGCAAACTATTACTTCCTTCCATTCGTTACATTTAATCCTTTGTTTTCAGCAAAACACGGTGAGATTGACAACCTCATCGCAAGTTGGGGACAGCGTTCTGTGGTTGTCTTGTGTAGGTCTCCACGTTGCTACTAGCACCGGTAGTGCGCCCTGCCAAGGCTCAGCTAGCAACACCTTTGGGGTGTTTCCTTGCTCCTACTAGTTCGATTAAACCTTGGTTTCATAACTGAGGGAAACTTGCTGTTGTGCTCATCATACCTTCCTCTTGGGGTTCCCAACGAGCTCTACATCAACACTGAGCCATCAGTATGGTACGGGCGCGTGGTATAGGTGCGTCCAACCGTACTGGTGGTCGTTGAGAGCATTGTTTCCTGCGACAAAAAAAATCAGGATTTCTATCTTCTCGTGCCTCGATGTGGTACAGGTGCACGGTATGGGCCCTTCCGGCCGTACCGCAGGTTGTTAAACGGCTTATGAGCTGCAAAATTCAAAGAATTTGATTAGTAGCTCCGTGCGTCTTTGCACATCTTATAAAAGGACAAGATAACAACAAGTATACTATATAAAAACCAGCAATACCTCTTCGACCATGTGTTAGTAAAATAAAAGATCGATGATTACCTTATTTCTTCTCCTCTCTCCAAAGGTCTTCTTTAAACACTCTTTATTAGATACAAACAAAGCAAAACAAAAACTAAACTAAACTAACAAGACTAACACATAAGTAAAAACTTTATTTCATATGGGTTGCCTCCCATGAAGCGCTTCTAGTTAAGGTCAATTAGCTTGACCCCGATGGCAATCATTTAGGTTTAATGAGTGGAATGCCCACTCCAAAGTAATTGGCTTTCAAAGTAATTATACCATCGTCATAATTAGTCTTGGACTTCTTCTTCCTAGGGAAGTGGACTATAAAAGGAACTCTAGATGGTAGCCCTATTCTCACATTTCCCTCATGTAAATTAATTAAACCTTTGGTAGTTCTTAGGAATGGCCTACCTAAAATTATAGGTGCTATGGGATCTTTAGGCATGTCCACAATAACAAGATCAATAAGAGCGGGACTACCTTTAATTTCTATAACTATATTTTCTTTTATGCCAACAACTTGTTTATAAGTTGAATCCACTAAATGGAGTCTCATTTCAGTGGTTACAAATGGCACCAAGTTTAATTTATCAAATTGGCTTTTAGAAATTGTAGAGACGCTTGCACCAAGATCACAAAGTGCGGATATCTCATTAACTCCTAGCTTAATTTTAATAGTGGGCTCAAATATATCATCTAGCTTAGCAGGAAGCTTATCAGCTAGTCTCTTATACTCTATCTCTAAATATCGAACTTTAGATGCTACTTGTTGTATAAATTGTTGGTAGATAGCATCATTACCTTGTTCTATACCGAGATTCTTTATGATGATCATCTTTAGTAGATCTTCCACGGTATATTCTGGTGTTGTTGCATTGCTATGATCTAGCTCTTCAGGCTTTTCTTCATTGGTTACCGCCCTTATCATCTCGAGGCCTTCTATCGGATTTGGCTCGGGCTTTCCAGCAAATTTTGCTAGTATGAGAGCTTGGCTCTCAGCTACTTTTCCCAGCTGACCCTTCACGGTCTTTGTCCTTTCCTGTAGAGCTTGCACATCATTTCTAACTGCAATGGTTTGGTTAGATAATTTTCCTATACTACTTTCATGGTTCTCCGTGATTTTAATAAGCATATTATTTTGCTCGGTTTGAGCTTGTATAAAATTTCTAACAGTTTGCTCAAACAAGAGATTGACATGATTTGATCCATTATTTATTATCATAATTATTATAAGTCGCTCCTGCAAGATTAGAATAATGTTTTTGAACATTAGAAGCATAATTATTATTTTTCCATGCATGATTAAAAGGAGTGCGAGCTATAAAATTGACATCATTAATATCGGTAGCGATAGCATTAACTTGGTTATCTTCTTTACCCTTTACTATATTAAGTAGCTCGTCTACCTTAGATGTAATCTCTTCATTATTTACCTCGGTAACTGAACTTACTCTCTTCGAGGTTCTCTCAACATGTCATTGGGCATAATTATTTTGCATATCATCAAGTAACTTCTTTGCAACACTCACTTGCTTTCCCATAATTGTCCCTCCTGCTGCAGTATCTAGCATAGACTTAGACATTGGGTTAAGATCATTATAAAACAAATTTAATATAAGCCTCACTTCCATCCCATGAATAAGATAGTTCATTACGGCTTCTTTCATCCTTTCCCACGCAAGCGCTAGTGGCTCACGGTCTTCATGTCTAAAACTTGTAATGTTGGATCTTAGCTGCATAGTTTTGGCTGGGAAGGGAATTTAGTCATAAAAAAATTAGTATATTCCTTTCCAAGATTTAATAGTGCCCTTTGGTAGAGCTAGCAACCAATCCTTAGCCTTTCCTCTAAGAGAGAAAGGAAACAATCTTAATTTAATAGCATTTGTATCTACGTCCTTAATATGCATCATGTCGCAAATTTTAGTAAAAGTATTTAAGTGCAAACCCGAATCCTTAGAAGATGAGCCCCAATTGGTTTTGTTGAACCAAACTTATAAGGTTAGGCTTTATTTCATAAGTTTCTGCATCAACATCAGGCTGAGTGATAGGTGCAGGAATAAAATCATCAGTGGGAGTAACATACTCCCCAAGTCTCTTTTGAGCTATGGATCTTATATTTTAGGTAATTTTTAAGTAATAAAAACAAATAACAAGTAACTAATTATTTTGGGTTTTCAAATATATAACAAGAAAGTAAACTAATAATAAGAAATAAACTACAAACTATGATAAAACTAAAAACAAGGTCTCTAGTGACCTCACTAGGATAGCGAAATTGTTTCCCTGACAACGACGCTAGAAAAAGGGTTGTTACCTTCGATCCGGATTCACGGATATAGTATAATAACTTTTTCCCCAGAAGACCTAGGTTTAATTGAACCTTGGAAAGAATGCTAACAGAAAATAAAAATGACACATCTACAAGACTTTGTTTGTTTGTTTTACCTTAGTTTACTGGACCAATCTAGTTTAGTTTTATAATGGGTTGAATCAATGGACGGATATAGGCCAGGATTGAAGATCCACCTGCAACTGCACATCATATGAGATAAAAGATAATAATAAGCATAGTCATGTGTAATGGATGAATAGGGATAATATCTTGTGGGCAACACATCTTAATATACTAGAGCCCATGTGATGCAGCGGGCATATCAATAGTCTTTTAATCCAACCGAGTGCACACCGAAGCAACAGGCTATAAATGATTATTAAGTGTAAATCACAGATCAAAGCATTAAGTTGTGATGTTGTTGTGATCCTGAATGGGTCGCTAAGCGAAGATCGTACTACCCTTTCTATCACTGGGGTTCCTATGAGATCGCCGCTAGCCAAGTATCTCACCTCAAGCCTTTATCAATCTATGGGAACTTTGGTACCTACACGTCCATAGATCAAGACAGGAGACAAAGAAACAAAATATACAAATCTCTATTTGCAAACAAACCACAATACTCCTATGAATTGGATGCACATAATTGTTGTGAGGTTTCTCCCCAACCCGCAGCCCGTGAGGACTACTCACTCATAACAAATAGATCGAAGATAGAAAACATTGTGCAAATACTTAGATTGAAATCTAATATTCTTACAATGTTCGCCAAATCACAAGGAGATCTAAAGTACAAAGTAATGGTTGTGGCTAATGGAGGGGATGGATGATGGAAGTGATGAACAATGGCGTGGATCTCCTTTGGTGGTGTTGTGATGCAATATGAGAATGGTGGCTCTCTAGCCGGTGGCTGGAGCCTCAAAATATATAGGCATCTTAACGAAAGTTGTATAGTTTGACGAGACGAAGTCGTCGCCACATGGTACGGGTGGGCCCTGCCCATACCAGTGGTCGTTAAACTTGCTGTCGCCTGGGAATGGTCCCCCAATTACTTGGTCGTGTGGACTTCCTCAAAAACCCTCATTATTACTCCTGATTTCGTATTAAAAAGCATGATTTCCTGCACAACACAATTCAAAGCAAGGTTTTGCATATCTTTTCAATTATTATTAATTAGTGGCAAGGATTGAGAGTTTCTTGTCAATTTCTTGACCAAAAACAATGTTTAAACATGGTGGAAGATGGCCATTTTTGGAGGCATCACTAGCCATTTAGATGCAATGGATTCAAAGGTACTGATGTTAATAACAAAAAACCTCAAATACATCATCCCGAAGCAACCTAGCTACAATGCATTCAAATAAAATCTGTTCAACAGATTCAAAGTCTTTACATAACTCACATTCCATAGGTTTTGCTATGCCTCTTTCTCTCACATTATCCCTAGTCCTGATTTTATTCTAAAAGAAAAGCCAGAGGAAAATTTGGATTCTAGGTGGAATCTTAAGACTCCACATAGCTGGCATGTAAATAGGATACACCCCACTAAAGTTCACTAATGTGTATACGGATTTAGAGGAATAAACTTGCTTAGACTCATAATGCCAAATAAGCTAGTCCTCCTCATCTGAGAAACAAATTGAGCCAACAGTCACTTGAAATTCATGCCACTCAATCATCATATTCTCGGTAAAGGTTCTTATAAAGTAATATTTTAGTTGGCCACTGATGACCCACAAGTATAGGGGGTGTATCGCAGTATTTTCGAGGGAAGTGAAACCCAATTTATTGATTCGACACAAGGGGAGCCAAAGAATATTTATAAGCCTTAACAACTGAGTTATCAATTCAGCTGCACCTGGAAACAATCTTGCTCACAACAGTTTATCAGTAGCAACAGTTTTGTAGTAGGAATAGTAAAGTAAGAGCAGTAGTAAAGTAAAGACAGTGGTAACAATTGCAGTAAACAATAGGATTCAAGTGCGGTAGGCATAGGGATGGATGGACGGGGGTTGCATGGACAAGGCAATTCACATAGCAATCAGAACATAGGGCAATTGCAGATAAATAAGATAAAGCATCCAAGTACTAGATAATCCTAGGCATGTGTTCTATATATAGTCATACGTGCTCGCAATGAGAACTTGCACAACATCTTTTGTCCTGCCAGCCCGTTTGCAGCGGGGCCTCAAGGGAACTACTGGCAATTAAGGTGCTCCTTTTAATAGAGCACCGGAGCAAAGCATTAACACTCCGTGAACACATGTGATCCTCACATAAAAGCCATTCCCTCCGGTTATCCCGATTTCTGTCACTTCGGGGCCATTGGTTCTGGACAACAACGTGTGTATACAACTTGCAGGTAAGACCATAAACAATACTATCATAATGAATCAATAACATGTTCAGATCTGAAATCATGGCACTCGGGCCCTAGTGACAAGCATTAAGCATAACAAGTCGCAACAAAGTCATAAAGCACTAATAGAAGATACTAGGCACCATGCCCTAACAATTTGATGTCATTACATGAACGATCTCATCCAATCCCTACCATCCCCATAGCCTACAGCGGGGGATTACTCACTCATAGATGGGGGAAACATGGATGGTCGATGGAGAAGCGATGGTGATGATGATGGCGATGATCTCCTCCAATTCCCCGTCCCGACAGGGTGCCAGAACGGAGTTTCTCGTGTTGTTTCATGGAATCTGGTGGTGGCGGTGGAGCGGAACTCTTTCTGGAAAAACGTCGAACCCCCTGAGTTTTTAGGTCAGAAGGCATCTTATAGGCGAAGAGGGAGACCGAGGGGGTGCCTGGGGCGGCCAGACCACCCCCCGGCGCGGCCAGGCCCAGCCCGCGTGGCCAGGTGGTGTGACTGGGCCCCAGCCCCACTCCGTCTCATATTCTGGCTCCAGGAGTCTTCTGGTGAAATAGTAACTTTGGATTTTGTCCTGTCCAATTCCGAGAATATTCATTTCCTGACTTTCCTAGAACCAAAAACAGCAGAAAACAGGCAGCTGTCACTGTGGCTCTTGTTAATAGGTTAGTCCAATAAATCATATGAAAATTACTCCAAAGTGTGGACAAAACACAAGAAATTAGATAAAACCAAGCATGGAACATCAAAAATTATAGATACATTTGCAATGTATCAGCCACCATCCCACAACTCAAAATAGTTTTTGAGTGTTGGTTTGACACAAAGTAGATATACCAGAATTGTGTAGCAAGAGGAGAATTCCCAAACCAGATATCCTCCCATAGTTTATTAAGTTTACCATTTCCTACATGCCATTTGTAGCCTACTTTAACAACCCTAGTATCCCACATTACTCCTTTCCATAAGACATAGGGATGAACATCCTGTCAACTTAAGATGTTTGGGTTAATTGTATTATACTTAGCATCTACAACTTCTCTCCATAAATATCCTTCCCCGGATATATCTCTTAACCCAGGATCCTATTGGATACAAATTAAGGTCTTATAGATTGGGGATTCCTAACCCCCAATCTCTATTCATGCAAACATAGGGTTAGTTAGCTAGATGGGTTTTATGGTTTCTTTCCTCATCATTCTAGAAGAAATTGGCCAGCTGAGTATTTAATAAATTCATAGCCCATTTCAGGTATTTTAAAAGGAAAGGAGGTAAATCGGGATACTAGCTAAGCAAGCTTGAATTAAAATCCTTTTTGCTATAGAGGACAAAAGTTTACCTCTCTAGATAGTAATCCTACTAAGGATTCTCTCTAGTAGAGGTTGAAGATCCTGTCTCCTCAACTTGTCAAAATGAAAGGGAATCCGCAAATACTTAACATGAAAAGAGCCAACTACACACTAAAAAATATCAATGAATGGTTGCACTTCCTCACTATCCATATTAATGGGAATCAACTCACTTTTATGGTAATTGATTCTCATCCTTGAGGTTTTCCCAAGGCAGGTAAGAATCCATTTTAAATTAATAGCTACCCTAGGATCATTTTCAAGGAAGATAAGGTTGTCATCTGCATATTGTAGACAAACCACTCCATTAGGAAATAAATTGGGGTAAAACCCCCTAATCAAGTTATGTTCATCTCTCTTAATTAGCATCTTAGAGAAAACATCTACAGAAAGGTTAAAGAGCAATAGGATCTCCTTGTCTATGCCATTTACCTGTAAGAAAAAAATCACTCTCTACATCATTAATTTTAACACCTAATGAACCTCCTTGAGTAATTTTCCTAATAAATCTAATGAATATATAGAAAAAACTCTAAGTCCCAGAATTTCATAATAAAGTCTAGATTGACTCTATCATGGGATTTTTCATAATTTATCTTAAACACTAGACCTTTATCTCTTTTTTTACGAACCTCGTGAATAATATCATGAGTTGTCACTACACTTTCTAAGATAACCCTACCTCTAATAAATGCAGATTGTTGATGGGAGATTAGTCTCCCAATGACAACAACCAACCTATTTGTAAGAACTTTAGTAAAATTTTAAAGGAACAGTTTAATGAACTAATGGGTCTAAATTTCCTCATAGATCTAACATCATTTTCCTTAAGAATAAGAGTGATCATAGAAAAGTTTAATCTAAAAATGTCCAGATCATCTCTGGCCCAAGCATCAAACATATTGTGCAGATCAAGTTTCACAATATCCCAAAAATATTGATAGAACATGAATGAAAGACCATCAGGACCAGGAGCTCCAACAACACAGGATCTAAATACTTCCAGTCTAACCTATTATCAGTGAAAAAAAACCTAACATATTATTTTCTTCTATGCTAACTTTCTCCTCATCAGAGAAGAAATCACTTTTCAGGTTAATGTCAGGTCTAGCATCTCACCCAAAAAGATCTTTATAATAATTGGTGGCTACTTTCAGCATGTCTTTGGTCTCAATCACATGACCATATGGACCATACAAAACATGTGTTATGTTCGCCTTCTCCTCTGGTTCACGGCATCATGAAAATAGGTTGTATTCCTACCTCATTCTATAATATTTATGTCCCTAGATCTCTATCTAGCTTTGGTTTCTTCAATAATCTAGTAGTTATTTAACTCACTAAGGATATAACTAAATCTAGCCCTCTCCTCATTAGTGAGAGGGAAGGACTCTGACTTAATATCTAAACCATCATATTCTTCCATGAGCTATTTTTTATTCTTCCTAATAACTGCTTCTAAGTTAATGTTCTAGCCTTTAGCCAGCTTCCTAAAAACCTTACTTTACGTTTCTAGATATCTAAAAGTATTAGTACTATTTACTTGCAAGGACCATGCTTTAAGAACAATATCTTAAAATTTAGTTTTGGTTAATTAGACACCACTTTTCAAAGTTAAAACTACTTTTTTTGGGAAATGCCCTTCTCCAGAGTCCCAACGGATTGGTGTATGATCACTTCCAATTCTAGACAAAGCCCTAGCATGTTCTAAAGGAAAATGTGCTTCAAAACTATTAGTACAGAAAATCCTATCAATTCTATATATGATTAGGTTCTCTTGATTATTGCTCCAGGTAAAAGCTCTACCAGCTAATCCAATTTACATAAGAGTGCACATATCTATCCATGAATTAAACTTATCAAACCATCTATGTTCTATAACATTATTACTTTTGTCTTCCTAAGATCTAACAAGGTTGAAATCTCCCCTATAAGGACATGCCCATCCCAATTCAGAAATATTTCATGGAGTTCAGAGAGAAACTCTTGTTTTCTTTTTTTCATAAGCAGAACCATAAACTGTAGTTATCCTACAAACTAACTCACTAGTTTTTACTTTAACTATAAGACTAACTCACTGTTTTTTTCACTTTAACTACAACAATAAAAGATAAATTCTTAATTTCCCAAGAAATAACTTAAAATAAATCTAAATTAACTCCTACCAGGATTCCTCCAGTAGTCCCCGAGGATGGGAGGAAATTCTGGGCAAAGTTTCTATTTCCTAAGATATACTTCAAGAAAGAATTGCTAAACGACTCTTTTTTTGTTTCCTAAAAACCTATATAATTGTCGGTGCATAGATCCGGCATAGATCCGGCAGATGCTACCAGGGGTAGATGTCACAAAGGCGAGTGAGCATAGACATTCCTAGAATGAGATTGGGTACATAGAGTTTAGCTAGTTTTGGCCCCTCAATTGGGAGGTAAACACCTACTCCTGCTTGAGATTGTATTGCACTAGATCGATTACAAGTCGCTGGAGGCGGAGCGTCGACTAAGCCTAGGTGGAGAGTACGCTGTAGAGCGTGATATTAGACTAGATGGATTATAGGATTCCATGCAGAGGTTTATATAGAGACCTCAGTTAGGGTTTACAAGATAGGATCCGTGGTAGTTACGGATCTAGAGTCGCCTACTGGGATGAATGGGCCATAGTTTGGATGCCAAGTCGACATGTTGGGCCTCCACGAGCGAGTACGCATGTCTATGGGCTCCCTTGCTCCTGACAGTCTTCTAGACGACTCCACGTCGTGGACCTACCTTGTTAGGTATTCCTCTGTCATTAGTCCCCAAGGACTCATCATTAGCTATAAGCCATCTGGTCGCCTAGTCGACTTGCTGCATGTTCTAAAGTCGCTAATATGCCACGGACGAATCGTTGACGAACTCCTAAAATAAAAAATAGAACAGAATAGCATCAATAGGGCCCGTACTTACGTGCCTAGTCTTAAAGATGTTCGGTTGTGCCAGCAAGTGCCCATTGGGACGTGTGTTGATACCGATTTCGTAGTCCTAGGATGACCAGAGTTGCTGCTATATTGATTCGCAGGATTTTTGTCCTTTGTGCTCGTCGTTTCGTCTGTCGCACCGCTTGCCTGGCTGTTGGACGGGACAACTCGTCGAGTCGCCCCGGGATGGAGTAGGAACATTAACTGCACATTGAACCCAACACAATAGTTACGTAGCGCATGATCTTCACGAAGGGTAGACACGGCACGATCATGGCTGCAATCTTCGACACATTCACACGATGCTTCAACGGTCAATGCGCATACCAGGGGCAGCATGCTAATTCCGCATCATAGGTGATATAAAGTGAGCGAGGGAGAGATTCAGCGGTGTTTGTGCCTCCAGTTCCTACCTGCCACATTGTCTTACCCCTCTATCCCTCCGCTTTTGCCGCGCCAGAGTTCTTGAGTGCCAGAAGACCAATGGCGATCAAGGGCGTGTGGAGTAGGTCAAGAGTGAAGGCGACAGATTTGCTTCCCTTCAGAGCGTGTAGTGTCGGTTGTGTCTAGGAAAATCTTAGACACTGGGTCTAGCAAAATCAAATAGGCTCCAGCATTTAGACACACTGGTAGGCCCCTCTGTTAGAATAAAAACATATTTTTGAAGTCTCTTTTCTTATCCTTTTCTTTTGCCAAAGCTCTTTTTCTCTTAGCTACCTTTGTCTAGTAGTAGACCTGAGTCTAGGAAAAATCTTCTTAGCTATCCTTGCTCCAACGTTTAGACATATACCTAAGGGTTCTTAGACACCTCTTTTTCTATACGTTGTGCATGCCCTCATCTCCATCGGAATCCTGTCAGGGAAGAGTTTCAGTCGTTGGAGGGTCCCCGGCAACAAATCGTAGCCTGTGTCGTAGCCAAGTCAGTTCATCGTGTTTCTCTACTTTTCGACATGTGGCCTCTCCTTCCCCTTCTTCGATGTTCATCCAGAGATTCCTCACCTTTTACAATTTGGGGCTGCACTCGATCCAACAGATAGTCATTTTTGTGCCTTTTTTGTGAGTGCTATCTGGGGTCCCCCCCCTTCATTCTCCCTCTGACTCACCATCTTCGATTTTTTATAAATATAACCTCCTGCCAATCTGCATCACCAAAAATACACCCCATCGACGATATTTGTCAAAAATGCCCTGGTGGGAGACGGAAAAGGTGCCACGTGGCACCTCCCGCCAGGGACCGTGGCGGCTCAGACATTCCGCCCTGGATAATGGCGGGAAGGACATACTGCCTGCAGCAATGGCGGGAGGAGCTGGAGCCCAAGATAATGCAGCAGTGGCGGGACATAATGCTCTTATGTGGGGCCCCAGCTCCTCCCGCCACTGCCACAGGCGGTTTGCCCTTCCCTCCATCACCCAGGGCGGAATGTTTGAGCCGCCACGGTCCCAGGCAGAAGGTGCCACGTGGCACTTTTTCCATCCTCTGCCAGGCATTTTTGACAAATGTTGTTGACAGGGTGTACTTTTAGCGATGCAAATTTGCAGGGGGGGTATATTTGTAAAAAATCGCCATCTTCTATGGTCGTGTCATGCTGGAGCACAAGGACACCTCGATGCAGGCGACCAGCGGTGTGACCTTCGAGGTCCGCGACGGCAAGGAGTTCATCAATTTGGCATTGCCAAAGAAAGCCCGATCCAATTGGAGGATGGAATGGTTCTATATGAAGGAGGAGATGCCGGAGGGAGAGCTTCTAATGACGTGTTTCGTCCCTGCAGGCAAAGCCAACCTCATTACCTGGACGTTTGGGTTCTTGCCGGCCTACTAGTAAACGTCACCGTGATGCGTAGTCAGATGCATGACCTAAAGAAGGAGGGACAGCGTGCACGGGATATCCCGTGCATGGCCTAACTTCTCTCTCCTTGCTATTTTAAAAATTGTGTGTTGGCTAGATTTTCTCTTTTTATACTATTCTATACTAGTATTAAAACTTAGATCTTTCATATCTTGAACCACACGATCAATTTATAAACCATTTGAATATTTATGTTAGTAGAGAAAGGAGCTTTAAAATAAGACCAATATTGAATATCTTTTGATAATTTTTGAAAATCAACTTTTAAAACTTGGTGTAACTTGGTGAAAAGTTGTTTTAAAACAATTTGTTTCACTCTGTTTTAAACTTGATTCATTAGAATTAGAAAACATTTGGCAAATTTTTTTAGGGTTTGATTTCGAGACATAATTTTTTATCTAGTTTCATAGAGTTTTATTGTAGATCATCATGTTTGAATATGTTTCTGAATTCAAAATTTCAATTTTGTCGAAATGAACCTTTTTTAGACTTGTTTGGAAAATATCTTCGAAAGAAATACACAGATTTAAACGGATTGTTAATATGATATATACTCCAATAAATATTATTCTTTTAAATTCAACACTAGAAATTAATCCACGTATTAAAAATAAGAAAGATAGTACTAATGTAGGGTAGCCTCCATGCAAACATCGTACTAGTGTAAGGTAGGTTGCATGCAAAGATTTCCTTCATGTGCTAATCTCAAAGCCAACACAACAAGCTAAAGGGTGGATGTGTGCACGGGAGATCACATGCATGCTAGAATCGTTGGTCTGAGGGACTAAGAGCAAGTCTAGCCGCACCCTTAAAACGCTGGCGCCCTTAAATTTCTGCCGATTACATGGGCTTGTAGCCGGGTCGTCGAGCTAACAACGCCTGTAAACGGCCCGACCCGTAAACAAAATTCACAGGGGCTTGTGAAAGGCCCATTGCAACCCCTATTTCTACCGGCCGGGCGGGCAGAGACGGGTCAGGACCCGTGTCCCTCCGCCACAAGCCCTAGCCGCCGCCGCATTTTCGCGCGTACTCCGGCGAGCAATTCCTCCCAATTCCGCGCGAGAAAGACGACGACAGGCGGCAACTTAGAGCTCGCCGCCAACTAGGAGCTCGCTGACGACGGCAGGCGGTGACTTAGAGCTCGCCGCCGACTAGGAGCTCGCATTTTGGACATACCAGGACGCGGCGGCGTCCTCCGCGAGCTCTCCCAACACTAATTTTTTTTAGATGTAATTTTGCAATATGTATATACTGGATGATGAACACGCGCATGATCTTCCCACGATCTTCCCTCGTTAATTTAAATTTCAGTTCATATCGCGATTTAAGGGTTGGATTTACAGGCACTGTTCACCGCTGACGAGTTTGAAACCGTAAATCGCGAGTACAGACACCTATACTCGCGATTTAAAGGTTACCGATTTAAAGGTGTTGTTAGTCGTGCTCTAACAACTTTGAATCTGTATACTTGCTGGTCGGTGTGGCGAGTCGCTCCCCTCTACACTCTCCCTTGTCTGATGTGTGATATCACAGGTGTGAATGATAAGTCCCGTCCGTGCACCACGGAGTGGGAAGCAAACGAGTACGAGGAGCACTTGAATAAAATCACCACCATTGAGTTCACTGTCCTAAACGAGCCACTTCGGCCATTCACCACCGACGGACCAGCGCTAAGGTAAGCTCGACTTGAATTATTGTCAATCGATTAAACCTCTCCCGGTTCACACGACCTTGTTCGCTCTGCCCGCTCCCGCGGCGGACAGGGTGAACCCTAGCTCACGCCGCCGCATCTCTCCTCACCTCTCCTCCTCCTCCTCGTCGCCGCCGGAGGGCATCTCTAGGCTAAGTCCCGGGGCGCCGACGGCGATGGGGCTCCTTTTCCCCCACTCGCGCGGTGGTGGCGGTGCGGGACCGCGGCGGCTGGCGGGGGCGCGACACTGCTCTTGGGGCGCGGCTGCTTGCGGCGGCGCGGTGGCTGCGTGTGCGTGGCGAGCTCGTGGTGGTGGCGGCGCTCCGGTGCGGCGACGGCGACGGGCGTCGCGCGAGGTGTGTCCTCTAGCGGCGGAAGGCGGGGCGGACTGTTGCGGGGCGCGCGCGGTCTGCTGGCGGCGTGCGGGCGCGGGTTGGGTGCCTAGCGGAGACGGGGCAGGGCGGCCGCTCCTGGTTGCCTAGTTCGATTTCGGGCCAGAGCAGGGCTCTGAGCCCCTTCTCCCCAACCTCAGCCCTAGATCCATGACGCCACTGGCCACGGGGGCCGATGGTCGTTGATCTGGAAAGGGCGCCATCCTCCCTCGTCTCGCCGGTCTCCAGGGATCTTTCGACTGTGAACCCGGCTTTTCCTCAGTCACGGCGTGCTTAGCTTGGGTCCCGGGGTGGCGGCCCTGGACGGTGGTGAGCCTTTTGGTTGGCGGACGTGCTAGGGCCTCTGGTGCTGGTCGTGTACCATGGTCGTAGGGACGGCATGGTGCTGGCGAGAAGCGTGGCGTGATTTGTGCTCCGGGTGAAAACCCAGGATCCTCGGTTCGGGCGGCAGCGGCGCCTCGGCGTCGTGATCTTCTTGAAGATGCCGCCTTGGAGTCCTAGTAGGTGATTTTGCCTAGGGAAACCTTTGCCCCTCTGGGCCACGGCGGCGATGTCCGCGGATGTCGTTCCCTTCCTGAAGGCGTTGTGTGGCTAATCTCCATTCCCCTGCTACCTCCGGGAGAAATCCCAAGACCCTCGGATCGGACGGTGGCAGCACTCTGGTGTCGTGCTCTTCTTCACCGTCTGGGAGCCCACATCTCGCGGCTCTCCGATGGTCCTGTGGCGGAGGTGTCTCTTTGTCTGGCGACCTTCGGCAAAGCTTGCCCCTTTCCCTTCCCGAATTTTGCTACCTTGGTGCTGCTTTTCGGTCTGTGGGCAGCGTGAGTTGGTTCCTTGTGGTGGTCGGCTTCCGGTGGCGTTTCTACGACAGAGGGTTCTGTCGATAGCGTGCGTGTTCGTTTGCTTGCTTTTGGGGGAGGTCCGGCCCGATACTGTTGTTGTCCAGCTCTACTCCGAGTCCTCGTAGTCTTAGTAACGGCCGATCATGTTGTTCACGCTTCCGGTGGTAGCTTCCTTAGTAGCGTGCGTGGGTGTGTGGTTTGTTGTGTAAGCTGGGTTCAGCACTTTGTATCCTTTAGCCGTTGTTGGCTTTGTTAATTCAAAGCTAGGCACTGCAGTGCCTGTTATCTAAAAAATTGTGGTCAATCTTGGTGTTTTGGGCATTTGTAGATTTCCGTAACTTCTCCATATCTTGTGTAGACCTAGAGGAACATTGACAACCTAGCGTCGTTTTCCATGGAGACGCTAGTGGAATCGGCCAGCGCATCGGAGCCGCCGGTGAGAACAATGACGAGGTAGACGATGTCGGGATCTGAGTCTAACGCTAAGTTTGTTGTCCGAACTTGCGGCCAAAAAGTGGCGGCCAGCAGCGAAGTCGTTGTAAGGGACCCCGGGAAAGGCCCGGTGAATGAAGAAGATGTTGGCCTTCTTATCATCAAGAGGAGCAAGAAAAGTATTCCCGAGGTGGAGAAGTCATCGAAGCACTCGCGGACGATCTCAAGACCCGACCGTTGAAGCCAGAAATCGAGAAACCCTCGAGCAAGTCCGCGTTCAGGAGCATTCCCATCGATCCGAAGTAAGTGTCTTGGACTTTGCTGGGTCAATTGTAGCGTTGGAGAAAATGATCCTTGTTTCTGCACAGGGATCGACCATCTAGCAATAGCGAGAAATCGGCGGCTATGGTGAAGCCACCAACTGATCCGACTCCGATGGCCCTAGAGGATGCATGCCCCCAATTCACTATTAGCGGATCCCTCTGTGTCCGTCGAGGTCGCGGTGCCGTCGAAGGAGCGGGGGCTGTCACCAATCGCGCTTGAGGTTGCTCTTGAAGCCACCAAGCAAACCACTTAGATTGCTAAGGGTGTGTCAGGTGGCTGTGGCTCGTCCGCGGAGAAGCATGCGACTGCCTCTGCTGAATGATAATGGAGCTGGAGGTGGCGATTACCTGTTAGAGCGCACAAGTCCAAGTCCACCAAAACCCATCAGCTAGTTGGATACTAGTTGGATCAAAAGAACCAATCAGCTAGCAGTACATGCATATCACGACGAAAGTGGTCGGTACGTGCGTGTCTCCGAAATCGTCTCGCGGAACTTAGCCGTCAGTGTCGTCAGAAAGCAGTCGACGGCAAGGGCTGTGCTAACATGCTCAAAAGAATCAATGGGTTCAATAACTTCCCACATTCCCAATCTTGCACAAAAGCAGAAATGAACAGACAATGCAGGCTGCAGATGTTTAAATTTCCCAACAGAAAAGCCATACACAATGTCGACAAAACCTTGATAATCTAGATTTTGCTAAAAAATTGTTCTCTTAAATCCATGGGCAGTATCATTTCACAGAAAAGGAAACGTCCATTGCCACCAACAAAAAGAAACCCCCTATCAATTAGTATTAATGTATTTTCTTTTCTAACTAGTTAATATTTAATGTATTTTTCTACTAATCAACTTGTACATAAATATCCATTACAGTGACCTGGTGCAAGGCCCAGGTAACAAAGTGGAGTAGTATAACACGGCATTATAACAAAAAACTACACTTTTCCTATTTAACAGTTAGCTGTTTTACAATTGAAAAACAGTCACTTTTAAGACCGTCGGATTATGTCTTCATTTCACAAATCTCAGCGCTCTGTCCCACTGCGGTTTTATTTCCCTATGGGCTGAGTCAATGAAACCTTTTTAAGTTTTTTTTTTTAATTTCATTTCGTTCGGAAGTTGCTGCTCAGCCTTCTTCATTTCTCGGGAGAAGAGGGGAAGCCATGGCAGAGAGGTCTCCGGCGACACCGCGGCCTGCTCGGTCGGTGGCGGTGGAGTGGGTCTTCTCGAGCCGAGGAGACTGTCGACGGAGAGAGCGGTGCCGCCGCAGCCGCCGCTAGCGGGGTTGGAGAGAGCCACGGCTCGCGTCCCACCTCGACCTAGGGCGAAGAGATCGGTGATTCGCGAGCATCCATAGAAACTTCATTGCCTGGCGTTTTCTTCCCTTTCCCCCAAATATTTTGCTCCACCTCCGGCCGGCGCGGCGGGCAGACTTGGGTGGCGGCGCGCCACCAGGAGAGGGCGCTACCCCGCAAGGCCGCACCTCAAGCCTGCAACAGCTCTAGCCCTGGCCCTGTGACACCTGCTGCACCTCTTTATCGACGAACCAACGAAGACGAGACAGCTACTCCTGTCCTCACATCTCTCACATCTCCTGATGCTCTGACCTGTCTCCCTTGTGCTGCTCCTCTTCACCTACCTGAAGCCTCCCATGGGTTGACTCCAATCGATCTCTCTGTCCCTTTCTTTAATTTTCTGAAGTTCTTGTGATTTGGTGTTGTGATATGACTTGATCAGTTCAGATTAGATACTTGTGTTTATTCTGTTTATCTCTAATAACCAGATTATAGACTGTTTGTACATGTGTGTTTGTTGAATCTGCAACTTGTGTGCTGCACTTGGTGCAGAAACGTGATTACTTTGTTAGTCCTTGTGGTGTATGTGCTTGCCAAGTGTTCTGTCCCTTGTCCCATATAATTGCTCCACTATTCTAAATGTTCGATCTTTTACAGATTATCATGTATCATCCATGAGTCTTACTTTGATGCCCATGCTTTATGTTAGTTCTGGTAGCTTTTAAGCTTGGAAATAATGCTTATAGATTAGCATTTTATAATGCGAAGTTCAAATTGAAAATTTTAGTAGCAATGAATCAGTTTTATTTTCATGCCATAAGTTTCTCATGCTAGCATTTTTTTTGCATAAAAGCTAGTTATGTAGCGACACATGCTGAGAGAAAGTCACTTTACACAAAATGAAATAGTATATGATAACTGAAATCATCTATCTGTTATAGACATTGTTTTTTCTTTTTTTGTTTCCTTTTCAACTTCTAAGGTGGTGTAGGATCTCCCACGGAATGGTGTTTGAACCCTCTTTTCATGCTATCATATTTCTATTCCCTTCTTATGAGTTCTCGTGTGTGATTATGTGATATTTTCCAGTCGGAGTTAGTGTGTTCACATCATTGCCTTAAACCTCAGCCACCAGCAAGCAGTCGGTTTGCTCCTACATTATCCTTGTTGAATCCCTCTTGCATTTTCCTTTGTTGTTCTGCTTAGCCACCCCCAAAATATGATGTATGTTTTTTGGGACAGGTTTGCTCCAATCTTATTTTTCTTGTTTTCTTATTTCTCTTTCTTTAGTTCTTTCTGCCCCTGATTTTTCAGCTTTGCGAGCAAGGCGGCTTGGGATCGCAAGCAGGTGCAATACTGAAGCAGGGGCTACTATTGTTGCAATATTTGGCCGCTATTAAGGTTGTCAAATTTCAAAGGTTGAACTGCAGAAAAAGGTGAAAACAAGTTATGCTATTCTCCGCAGCCTACAAATGACAAAGTACAGTTTGAAAAATTGCAAAGGGTTAAAGCTACTTTGTCGGTCATCTTGTCGTTTAGTTTTCACCTTAATTAGTCAGAAGTTTTCAGTCAACATTCTTTAGTTTTTTATTTTCTGTTATCATTTCCTCGTTTAGCTTCATGAACTATCATTATTTAATCAGTCCTTATTTTATATCTTTCTTTCTCTTATTATTTATGTCTAGTCTCTTACCTCTTATTAGTTCAGTTTATCATTCCAGTTGCTTAGTCTCTTAATTTATCTATTATTTCTTCAGTTTATCTCGGTCTCAGTCTTATTTGCTCAGTTTTTCTTCTCTCAGACTTAGATATTTAATCTCTTAGTATAGAAAATATTTGCTCAGTCATATTTCTTCAGTTTTATCTCATATTTTCAGTCTCATTTGCTCATTCAGTCTTATCTTCAGTTTGTTATTCTCATATTTCATTTTCTTATTACTTGATTTCCTCTTTGTTTCAGTCTGCGTATTTTGCTGTCTCCTTTCTGTTGTTGCATTTCTACCTTCTGTTGCTCATGCTTTTAGTCCTTTAATCTTTATATTCATTTTCTATATAGATTTTTATTCTTTTAGTTTCTCATTTTCTTATTCTTTATATATATTTCATTTTCTCATTGCTTGATTTTCTCAACGTTTCACTCTGCATATTTTGTCGTCTTCTTTCTGTTGTTGCATTTCTATCTTGTGTTGTTCATGCTTTCAGTCCTTTAGTCTTTACTAGCAGGAGAGCCCGTGCGTTGCAACGGGAGTACCGAGGAAAATTTGCTTGAATTTATAGTTCACCATTAAGACCGACAGAGAAACCCTCCAACAATACACCTATCTTGGCATTCTTAGTGGTATTGTACATGCATGTTTGCTTCAGCACCATCTGGGAGCTAAGTGGACATCAACACTCCCAGGTCGACAACAAAAATTAAGCCTCTTTTGTCAGACTTTTTAGGTTTCACTGAACCAACCAGCAGCTATGTTGACGTGCTCACTTCAGTATTGATTAGCTTTTCATAACTCTGAATTATGTTTGATACAGAAAATATTTGAAAAAAAGTCTCAAACAGTGTTAAATGAGCATCAGGTTCCCATCTGATAATAATGTATGTTGCACTTAAAGAGGGAAGAAATAGCAACATCTTTAGCACCACCGGATCTGTGAACAATTTAGCAGATCAAAGAATGAGAAAAGAGGACGGAGCAGCATATACACTGCAGTAGCAGCAATCGCTGATTCAATCAGCCATTCTGTTTCACTGGACCAGAGCAAGCAAACCGCTGAATGAATCAGCCATTCATCCTTCCTCGATTCCTGGCCTCCACCCACCAGTTCTCAGTACACGGGGTTAATTCGAGAAAGGAGATAGGGATCGACCCAGATACCTCGAGCTTGGAGAGCCTAGGCTCCGGCTCTAGTTCCTCCACGCCGGCACGCCGCCGTTCGTCCTCGGGTACCTGCTGCTGCTACCCCCTCCACTGCCCCTGCGGCCCCGCCGACGCGGGACTTGAACCGCGCCTGTAACCCGTCACGCACGGGTTCCCACTCCACCGACGCGTCGGACCAGCCCCCTGGCGTGAGCGCCGCCTGCGGTACCTTGCGGTCTGGAGCCGGCGGTCTGCGTGATGGAGGGGGATAGGCGGGGCATGGCGGATGCATCAGGACCTACAGCACCTTGCGGCCTGGACCGGAGGGCTGCGCTATGGAGGAGGATGGGCTGGTCGCGGCGGATGCATTCGAATGCATCGGGAGGAACCGCATGCGGCGGCGGGATCGACTCCGTCATCAGAGGGCGCTGCAGGTTTGGGGTCGGGACTCTGGGGCCGCGCGGACCTTGGGGAATCGCGAGCAGGACACGGACACGAGCAAGACAATGGGGAATCGATCGGGTCGGGGACAGGATAAGCAAAGAACGAAAAAAAATTGGCTGGGTGAGCGACGGATGATCTCTGAAAAAAACGGCGGACCTTGGGGAATCGCGAGCAGGACACGGACACGAGCAAGACAATGGGGAATCGATCGGGTCGGGGACAGGATAAGCAAAGAACGAAAAAAAACCGGCTGGGTGAGCGACGGATGATCTCTGAAAAAAACGGCGGATGATCTCTAAAAAAACGATATTTCACTTACGGGTGGTATGGGTGGTAATACGGGGATTGGTGGGAGGGTAAACCCGTCCAAAAAAGTGTAGGTACTACAAGAAACACTCCTTCCTTTATTATTAGGTATAGATATTCATTTTCTATATGGATTTTTATTCTTTTAGTTTCTTATTTTCTTATTCTTCATCAGTATATATTGCATTTTCTCATTACTTTATTTTCTCATCGGGCGTAGAGGTGGTGTTTTCTCGCTGGAGAAGTTGACCTGATGCAAAGTGCGGTGTTGAGTCGTTGGGCTTTTCTGTAGCTGTGCTATGGGCCTTATTTTATCTACAGGGTGTGTAAGTGCGGATGGAGTTATTGGACTGGGAAATTTGGACTGAAAAATGAGCCGTTAGAACTCAACTTTGGGCTTCAAATGTGTCTGTTTTGTTTAAATGAAAACAGGCAGGTTTCGGTCAGTTATCCTCTTCCTATTGGTTTAAAAATATATCCCTTTTCCAATTAGGGAGATCCAATAATAGAAATAATCTCTCAAAAGGAACAACTCGACCAAGAGATGGAAGAACATAAGAAATGATCAAACATCAAACAGAAGGAAAATATTATTGAGCAAGATAAATCATACAGGAAAAGGTTCAATGTCTTGCTTACACATGTGCATGAATGCACGATAATACTGGTTGTTTTGCGGATGTCTAATGCACAGCGTCCATTCTGACGAGGTCAATTGGCTACTCCAATCTCCTGCTCCAGAAAAGGGTAGTCCGTGTAGCCAACCACCGGATCGGAGGTGTAAAACGTGCTCCTGTCATACTTGTTCAGACCGGCGTTCCTCCTGAACCGCTCTGGCAGGTCAGGGTTCGCCAGGAAGAGACGGCCATATGAGACCAGGTCGGCGTAGCCTTCGCTGACCACCTTGTCCCCTTCGTCCCTGTCGTACCCTCCATTCACAATGAACGTGCCCCTGAATGCCTTCCTGAATGGCAGGAGGCGGTGCGGGATGGCCAGCTTGCCGTCCTCGCCGTCGGCGGACATCCTCGGCTCAACTACGTGGCAGTAAAGGACGCCTAGCTTGTCCATGAAGCGGATCAGGTGCAGATCATTGTCGGTGCAGTCCACGTATTCGGCGAATGGGGAGAGGCGCACGCCAACACGGTGTGTGCCGACCTCGTCGGCCACGGCTGCTACGACATCGGTTGCGAAGCGGCATCGGTTCTCCAGGCTGCTGCCGCCGTCGTCGGCGCCGTCCTCGATAAGCTGATCCCGATACACAGGCCGAGAGTCTGCTTTTCCAATATCCATAAAGAACCAGAACTGGTTGATGAGGAACCCGTTGGCAGCATGGATCTCCACACCATCGAAACCTGCAATATTATTACCACAAACCATATCATTAGCAGTATTGCAAAATCTGCAAGATGAGTACAAAGTAGGAACCGTAAATCGTTACCGGCTTTGATGGCATTTCTAGCCGCGACCCTGAAGTCGTTCACCATTTGGGGTATCTCTTCTGCTTTCAGCTTCGGAGGACCAAACTCTGCAATATGATTTTTATTTCAGGAATGGGTTTACCGAACCTTCTGCCCTATCGGGACTTGATCGAAGCGAAAAGAAGAACACAGGTGGAGAATGTGACCAGTGGGTGTGACGATGCCTGTGTGCCAGATCTGGCAGAGGAACAGGGCGCCCTTCGCGTGCACTGCATCAACCACGGGCTTCCAGGCCTCCACATGCTCCTGGCTCCACAGGCCTGGCACATGCGGGTACGCCGTTGCCGTCTCCGACACCGCGCTCGCCTCGGCGATGAGGAGGACGCCCGGTGCCGCTCTCTGCGCGTAGAACAGGGTGTTGTGCGGCTGTGCCAGGTTCCCGTAGGACCTGCAGCGCGTCACAGGCGCAAGGACACCCCTGCCATGCATACGTACACACAAATCAAAACCTCAAACCTCATCACATACGCACTCACTTGCTAGCTAGTAAGCATCAGCTTAACTTACCTGTGCGCCAGGTTGAACTCGCCCATCTTGTAAGGGGTGAGGAGGGGAGTCGCCTCCATGCCTTGACAACTCGGTACTCTGCTGCTGCTGCTTCCTGCTGGAGTTTGTGGATGGAACAGGAATGGTGCCGCACATAGTACTTATATAGTTCAGTAGTTGACTTCAGTAGCATCACTTGCGGCCAGTCTGTACAAAGGGGGGCAGAGAGTGCCTAACATATATTACAACTAGGTAGGTTCCAGTGGCATAGAAAATAGGGTTCATTGAGTGGCATATTAGCAAAGTTTTTGGCAACTATACAAGTCTAAAGCTCAAGCAATCTTACAAAACTATTTCCAGCTGCTGTTCTGAAAAAAATCATGTGCCCAACTGCACAATATGGTAAGGTCAAAGTCAATAGCATGCAGCGTACAAGCACCACCATGCCCATGATCCAACAGGCTATTTTCCTTCTTGACCACAGACTCTGAAACTTGATTGTGATACCATGACTACTAAACTTTCTTGGCGATATTGATCATGTTTGTTGTCATCTTGGATGGAGAAGACCAGATGATATTGTGTCATAGTGTATTACACAAGAAAAACTAATACAAAGAGAAGTACACCAAAACGCAGTTACTTTCTTGCAAGATATATCCATTTTGTGGTTGTGGTAGGAGAGAAGAAACTATGCACGTACCTTCAGCAATTTTACATTCCTTTGCCGCACAGACTATATGGTGTTGATGAGACTTTCTTTTGATGATAATTCTGTTTCCTGCTGGAATATACTACTCCCTCCTGCCTCCTGGGCCTCTGTCTCGGCCTGAAGTGTTGACGAGAATAGGCAAACCTGATGCTAACTGTAAAAGAAAGAAATGAACACGTGATGTGTATTTTAGAACATGTGAATACACGGCTTAAATTTTTGATGCGCCCCAAATCGGAAGCTACCATACTGAATGAAAGTATGTGCAAGTATAACATTGAGGATGAAAATTCCTGACAGTTGTACTTCCAAGTAGAAGCAACATCGTCATAGTGGGAGCCACTACATCAAAGAATTGTTATGTGCGGAGTAGTCATGAGAGTAATCTTCTATTGTTATATTATTAAGCTTCCAATAACCATTGGGATATTTCCCAAAAAATTACCGCTGCACAAAAGGATCAATGGGTTCAAATAACTTTCCATATTCCCAATCTAATAGAGAAGAAGGAATGAACAGACAACACATGCTGCAGGTATTTAAATTTTCTAATAGAAAAGCCATATACAATTTCGACAAAACCTTGATAATGCTACATTTTTCTAAAAAATGTTCGCTTAAATCCATGGACAGTAACATTTCGGAGAAACATCCATTGCCACAAACAAAAAGAAACCTCCTATCTATTAGTGTATTAGTCTTTAATTTTATTTTCTTACACCTTACTAAATTTTTTTAAAATAAATCCACGCGTACATCTCAACATTCTGTGCACGCATTTAAGGTTACACGAAAAACCGACATTTTTTGTCATGTGTAAAAAAGACAAAAAACTGTCCAATTTTTTTCTTTCTTACACTGGCCAAACAAAAGTCGGGTTTTTGTGAAATGCAGGGCCGTCTCCAGAAATTGGGGGCCCCGGTGCGAGATGAAAATGAGGCCATGAATTCTTTAACAAATATCCATATAACCAATATAACTAAAGAATACTTGATTGATTTATAAGTTTATTATGCATTATTAATACATAGAGATATATTAAATTAATTTTCTCCAAGACATAACGTAAAGCATCAATGATGAATTTATAGGGAGTCGGGACGTCAGTGGTCGATGCAAGAACACAAGTCGAAATGGGGTCTGCCATAGGCAGGGTTGGGGGCTCGCGCCATAGGCGAAACAATTCATCAATCGAGGCTTTGTTGGCAAAAAGAAATGAGTGTATTTACTTCTTATATACTACAGTACTATTTGCAGTACTTGCTGATCTTGAGAGCAACCAGGACGTTCTAGATTTCTAACATAAACGGGGAACAACACAAAGCATCTAAACCAGGGTCTGTGCATATAAACCGTCAAGACCATAAAAGAACACTAGGACGCCGGCGCCGGCACCGGCGCCGGCGAGAGATTGGGGGTCGGCGGTTGGGGAGACGAAGAGGAGAGCGGCGTCGAGTGTGTATGTGACGGAGCTTTTTTTTTTCCAAGTGATAAAAAGTGCATGGTGGCTAGTTTGCTCATCCGAGCCATCGATCCTCGTCCGTCCGATGGATCGTGGTGAAACGCTTTCCGACAGCGAGCGAAAGCGACAGGAGTGGCCTCAAAAAAAAAAAGCACGCCTCTGTTTGTCGCCCCCGCACACGCATCTCAATCGATCCCCTTTTATCTCCGCCTCTCACCTCCGCCGGCGGTGTCCCTCGCCGGCGCTCCCCTTCCTCTCCGACCATCGGGGCCACTCCCCACGGATGATTCCCTCGCTGACGCCGCATCCCCCAAACACGCCAACGCTAGCTGTCCATGTCGCCTCCTTGCCGGACGATCCACCAACCACCCCTGGTCATAGCCCTCATCCAAGGCCGCCATGGAGGGCTTCTACCAGTCGATGGAGCTGATGCACACCGGGGAGGGGGTGCCAGACACGAGCGAGTCGCCGCTAAACCTAGCTGGCCTCGCGGGTCCGTCTCGCATCCTTCCGTCCCGGTCACCAGCCACCTCAACGTCCCCGACCCCGTCGCCATGGTGGACAAGAACAACTGGGCCACACACATCGCGCCCAAGAAGGAACCACAGCGTGTGTGGCCGAGGGTGCTTCATGTCGGCGACCTAGATCCCCTTTCTATTCAGAACCTCGCCACTCGCCCGTTGTGGCCATCACAAGCACGTCCACTCTGATGTCCTCGTATCCCCCACCACGGCAAAGACCTAGAGGCGAGTCTGTTGGACTGGTGTGAGCACGACGCATCGAGGACCTCGCCGACGCCTGCATCTCTGCTCGCTGCCAGTCCACGCCGCCGTCTGAGTATCCGCAGACGACGAAGCTCAAGGGGAGGATGAGACAACCTGTACATGCTCGACCGGGGGTGTTTCCCAGCAAAAGGTCCATTTTCCCCCTCTTATGATGCATCCTATCTTAGTTTTCCAAGAACAGCCAGTGGAAAATTAGCTAGTTCTTTATGTGTTAGTGCATCTGAATACACTTGAGGAGGAGCTGAAGGGCACAAAGCGGGAGGAGGCCGCTCGGCGGGGAACGTCATCCACAAGCGCCGGGCGGAAGTGGAGGAGCAAGTTGGTCGTGGGGGGACTGACACGTTCTTCTTCCCGGCTTAATATGTCTTCTCATAGGTTATGACCATTTTCCTTGCAATGTGCTTGTAGTTCTTCTCACCTTTTCCTTCTAATGAGATCAATTGTTTGTTCATTGATCCATTCTAATATTTTGCAGGGAATTTCTCAATGGCATTTCGGATTCCTATTATCCCCCTCATCATGATTATATTACATGGTTGCGCCTTTTGTGTTCTATGGGGTTCAGACCACATCTCTTGAATTCCCTTGATGGCTTAGCTGATCCACTCGAGTTCAGACCCATTCCAAGCTCTGCTGTAGCCCCGAGTAACAGTGAGCTTAATACACTGGAGTTACTTCTAACCAGTTCTTGTGATAACGGGCCTGGAAGTAACTGCTAGAAGAGAGCAGTGAGAAGGAGTGGCACTAGATTGGATTCAAAATGCCAGCATTCCTGGACGTGGATTGATAGTTTTTTCTTTATCGAACTACTACTTTTTTTGTTTGTTACGTATTTGTCTGTCATTTGTAATTTTTCCACCGTTCCCTTTTTGTGGTTGGTGAGAATAGCAGGATGCAAGATGACCAGCCAAATTACTAGTTGGGATACAAACTTTGAGCTGGGTATACAAAATCAAAATTTGTTGTTGGTTTCACCAATCGTTGTTGCAGCTGATGAAAAAGGGTAAATAAGGTAACAAAATTTATGCTGGAACGCCTTTGTGAAAATTGAAAATATTTTTGTGCATGATTGAGTTGTCTAATGTTTTGTTCTTCTTTATCTCATGCCAGCTCGTATGGACCTATGTTAATCCTCTACCGGTGAATACTTTTGAAAACTACAAGTTATCTGAGAGAGGGCTTGCTGAAAGCTTGCTTTTAGTTGGCTCAAGTATGTCTTGCCACTTTATTATTGTTTGTTGTACTTGTGTCGTACATTTTTCTAACATACATGTACTGTACAAATCTTCTTGTGATATCTACTTTTATATTGTAGGTGACTGAAATGTATGTATATGGAGAAGCTATACCAAGAAGAGAGGACTGAAACTTGTAACTTTTTTCTCATACCAATTCATGACAATTGAGCTATTGGTCGCAGTGTCGTGATTGACCGGCAACAGCCTCCTCTATGCTTCTGACATTCATTAGTTTTAGCCCTTTTTTGTTATGTTGTTTCTACTAACATAGTTAAGTTACCATCCTATTTAATTAAGCTGGTTACATATCTTAGTCTATGTTGTGTACTGCTCTTTTTTATTACATTTCTGCATATCCACTGATGTAGGTAAGTTGTTCTGCTTCATCCTTCTAAGTTATTTTATCAACATAACTAAGTTACTTTTAGCATCTAATTAAGTTGATCACATGTCTTAGCCTAAGTTGCATACGGATCCCCAGTTAAGTTGATATTTTCAGTTTTTCACATATACAGGGTTGCAGTGCTGGTGTTTTGATCCATCCTTCTTTTTAATCAAGTTGTTCTACCAACACAGTAGAGTTACTTTTTAGAATCTAATTAAGTTGATCACACGTCTTAGACTAAGTAGTACACAATTTTCCATCTAGTTGTATTTTACTGTACCCCTTAGTTGCAGCAGGGATCATGTAGAGTTGTATGGCGATTTTTGGTTAGTTGATTTTTCTGAAATGCATACAGCCAAGTTGGGTACATGATCCATCTAGTTGTCTTTACTGTACCCCTAAGTTGCAGCAGGGGTCATGTAGAGTTGTACGATGATTTCTAGTTAGTTGCTTTTCCTGAAATCCATGCAACCAAGTTGGGTACATGATTCATTTAGTTGTATTTATTCTACCCCTAAGTCGCAGCAGGGATCATATAGAGTTGTATGTTCATTTCGGGTTAGTTGTTTTTTCTGAAATCCGTGCAACCAAGTCCAATGCTTGTCTCATCTTGTATGGGGTGTTTTTTTGGCTTCACTATGCTCTTGTTTTATGGTGCTTTTTTTCCTTCATAGCATAGTTTGTGTTATCACCATAGCTAAGTTGCTTTGGGATCATATCTAATTGCTTTTCACCAACTTAACTAAGTTATGCTACATGTTCTGCCTTTAAATTGATTTGCAGCAATTAACTAAGTTGTTTGCAACATGGGCATTTGCTATTCTGCCTAGTTTGATTAGTTTTTTCTTTTTATGTGAGTTCATTTTCAAAATAGGGAAATAGTACATGTTTGACATGCAATATACATGAAAGTTGTACCTTTTTATACACTTCTTTGCAAACCAAACCAAATTCATTTAAATTATTTCTTATAGCAACCTTTTCAGGTGAACGAGGCAACAAAACTAAGAATAGTGTCGTGGCATCATTAGCAAGTTACGGAGAAATATTCATCATACGCTTGCACTATGTAAAAATGAAACAGTAACCATGGTCTCCGTTTATCTTCCTAGCTTAAACTATAGATAAGTCAGTATTTTGATGCACAACTAGTTGATGCTTCAAGTGGTCGTCTCGGATATTTCACACTAGCCTTCCATCTCTGTTGGGTTTGCAGCATAGAAAACAAAACTTTTCCTACGATGGAAACTATACGCCAAGATCTATCTACTAGATACAAGCAACGGGTGGATATACATCCATAGAGAACTTACCCTCGAAGACAACAAAGCTTTGTTAACGAGTTGGAACTCGTGGATGATGTAGTCGTACACTTGCCGATCTCAAGATCGTGATGAAGTCCAGCAAGTCCGGCTTCAGCACGTCCATCAGATCCAGCTCTAGCAAGTTTAGTACCACCAAGTCCAGCACCGCAAAGCAACGGTGCATCCGTGATCGCACACATATCCGGTACCCCGACAACCTCTGTCCCTCGTTCCAGCAAAGCAGCGGAAGCAGCAACTTGTTTCCAGATAAAGTCACCGGAAACATGCATCTTGCTAATCCGAGACCATGGGGAATAACTAGAGGGAGAGAGAGATCCTTCACGAGGAGGTGTGTGTTGTGAGGAGGAGAGGGGGGCCTTTTATACGGGAGAGGGGGGCACCCAAGGGCCATGGCGTGGCAGTCATGGTGGTGCCCCCACCTCTTCCACATTCATGTGGGTGGAGCTTCCACTCCCATAAAAAGCCTCCACTCAAAATTTCACTCACACATGCATTAATTTCCACCAAATTTAATGCAAGCTCTCATTAAATAAAAGTATTTTATTTATTTTATTTAGAATTTTGTTAATTACATTAATTAACAAACATTTAATAAAAACCCCTGCAACATTTCAATATCACATGTAGAACCGTTTTTGCAATTTCACCCGAAACAATTCCGGTTTCCATTGAAATGATTTCAGCGCTTTTTTAAATCTTTATCTGAAACATATTTGCTCTAAATGGTGTTGGTATCCCTTAAGTGTGTCACCCTACGGTTCGCGAATAATGCAGACAGGATCGAGACCCCTCTCCGATCAATAATCAGCAGCGGGACCTGGAGATCCGTACTGACTCCCACATATTCAACGATGACTCTTGTGATTGTGTGAACCTTTAACGTCGTAACTAAATCCCTTTGTCTCGTGATATATTACATATCCAAGATTCGATCATCGGTATCTAAATACCTAGTTTGATCTTGTTACCGATATGCACTCTTTTCTCGTTCCCGTGATATAACATTCTAGTGATCACATCACTTGCAAGCTATTTCAATGTGATATCACCGAGAGGGCCCAGAGTATATCTATCCGTCATCGGGATATACAAATCCCACTCTTGATCCATGAGCCTCAACATAACACCTTCGTAGCACTGAACCCACCTTTATAGTCACTCTGTTACGGTGTGACGTTTGATGTTATCAAGATACTCTTCCGGTGTTAGCAATTAATATGATCTCATGGTCTAAGGACTAAGATTACTTCGTATGATGTTATAGCAATATAAACATAATGACTTTGATCGTAATGCTATACTTCGGATGAATGTTCATCACATCATTTCACCAATGTTGTGACCTCGTTATTAACAACATCTAATGTCCATGATCAGGAAACCTTGATCATCTTGTTAATCAACGAGCTAGTTTATATGAAAAGCATTACTAGGAACTTTGTATTTTGTTTATTAAACACACATGTATTAATGTTTCCAATTAATACAATTATAGCATGCAAAATAAACATTTATCATAAACATGGAATAAGATAATAACCACTTTATTATTGCCTCTCGGGCATATTCCCTTCAGTCTCCCACTTGCACTAGAGTCAATAATCTAGTTTGAAAAACTTTGCGTATTAAACACCTATGGCTTTCTGGTGTTGCATATACGCGATTGCTAGTGGTTAACATAATCTCCGGATCTGTAAGTTTTAGGTCCGTGTGTATTTGCATGTCTTTGCGTCTCTATGCATCACTCATTCTCAAATGAGATGGCATTGTATAAATTTGGTCCTCTGGTGAGACCTTTAGTTCATTCGGGTTAAAATATATTGATATTATTGTCATACAATATATCTTCATAGTATTAGCCCACTTTAAACCACACCTAGTTTGATAACAAACTACTTAACACAAATGCCCTCCTTTTGTTGCTACTATAGCAGTCATATACTTAGCTTTTTGTTGTAGTATTCATCACAATGTTTCAACTTTGGAACTCATCCAAATCCATCATGGAACATTCTTTCCCTTACATTGTGCCACCCATAGTCTAAATTGATATAAATTTAATTTGTATCTTGTGACAAAACTAGTATCAATGTAACACTTTACAATAAACTACCTTTAACTATTTGTCACTTATACATGATATATTCTTAGTTCTTTCAAAGCTCATAAGAATATCTTTACTATCATCCAATGATCATCTTATGAATCATTCTGGTATGTGCTCATAACATTTAGAGCATATGACATATCTGGATATATACATATCACGGTATAATCGATCAAAAATATTCATGTAATTTTACTCACCAAGTGTTGAAACACTTGAATCTTGATACAATCCTTTCCATGCAGCAACAACCTTTCTTGTTGTTTCCATATTGAACCCTTTCAATATCTCATATATGTACGTCTGGCATAACCATATTAGCGCCTCAATCTATCCATATAGACATTGATGCCAAATATTCCGGTTTTGCCCAAGTCTTTCATTGAAATCCTATTTTAATGAAATTCTTAACTTATGTCAATACAAGATACATCATTTCCAATCAACACCACGTCCTCTACATAATGTATTAGAAATATGTCTCAACGCTCCCACTTAATTTTTCACGAAAAATCCCTTCTCAAGAAACTTGATGTTCCAAGCGACAAACTCTTTTGTCCTCGGTGTTATGGAGGAATTTCCAAGAAATTCTTTGGGATAACCTACAAAGACGTGCTTATCCGACTTTGGTTATAAACATTTTACTTATGCATAGCATACCAAAATTTAAGAAAAGACAATTCGGGTTTTATCCCAAACCATAACTCATATGGTGTCATTCCAACGGATCACGATAGTGCTCTTTTCAGTGTAAAAGCGGTAGTCTCTAAAGCTTTAATCCTTAAAACATAATGGCAGTTTTATAAATAACACCTTTGATCTTACCATGTCAAATAAGGTTTGATTTGATCTCCCGAACATATCATACTCCTGTGGTTTATCGGGAAATGCAAATTTATGGAACCATTCCTGAAATCTTAGGTGTTTTGCTAAACTTGTAACTCAAATATCTTCCTTTATGATCAAATCATAAACTCTTTTATTTTCTTGTTACAATGATTTTTCACTTCATCTTGAAAGTCTTTGAACAATTTTCAAATGTTTCATACTTCTTCCTTATTAAGTAAATATATAGATATATTCACTCAAATTTCTGGAGAAAGTATATGAAGCCAAAAGATCCATCGCATATGGCTACACATAATGGACTATATACATCAACATGCATAATATCCAATAAATTAGTCATCCGTTCCTCTTTGGCCTATGGACGAAGTTTCAATTATCTCGAGGAAAGTTTCACAAGCATCAATTGATCAAAATCAAAAACACTCCAAAAATTCATCAACATGGAGTTTCTTCATGTTTACTTTCCAATATAATTCAAACAGCGATGTCACTTCATAAGTGATCTTCCAATCAGTTGTCTTACGACATTTTAGCAATAATGTTTATGGATGCGATTTCTCCAACTAGATTTGTAAAAGTTCATCCATCCTTTATGGAATAGGTAATTATTTGAATAACTATCGTTCTCGTAATACCAGAACAAAATAACAATTATTAAAACAAATCTTGAAGGCTAGGTTTGACGACAATGAAAAACACAATAACTCTTTATTTGTTTTCGATGAACATCATCACTTATTCTCTTGCTAGTTACTTAGGCCGTTGCAGTTCATGAATTGTGTTGTTCTATATGACACTTCACACCAACCAATTCGGTATCCAATACCGGTATCCAATACCTCAGAATCACATCGTTTAACAAGCAAGGAATACAGCCATAACATGTATATCTTCTATATACCTAAGTTGGACATCTCCAACCTTTTCTTTTCTGCCAAATATTTTATAGATCCTCTTTCAACAATTCCTTTACTTTTAAAATAATCTATCAACATCAATAGTGGTGTCATTTACATGACACATAGTACAAAGCGTATATAGTCAAATACTAATACCTTTGGACTTGCACTTTGAAGTGGATCATCATCATCAAATGTTTGGTGTTCTTTCAAAAATCCGTTCTTTAGTAATCTATTAGTGTAGTAAACATTTTACTTACATCTTCTATTCATCCTTATCATGACAACTTTCATGATCAAGCTACTATAGCCTATAAGGAAGAATCACGAGTATAATGTTAGTTCCCAACACCTTTTGGGAGATCCGGATGCCTAGCATCTCCATCCTTCACAAATTGTCATACAATATGAGAACATGTATTTTGCTAAATTATACTCTATCATAATGTAACCAAAAACATTGTTTCAGATGTAACAATATCTTCCACACATGATGGTTCCTGAAACAATTCTTTTAGCTCCTAGATAACCTTGATATTAAAACAACTTTTGAATATCAATAATCATGGAGGCAAACATGATACTTTAGATACTAACATTAGAATTCTTACTCTTGATTTAACACTACTTATTAAACTTCATGGAGTAAATAGAGTTTGCTGAAATTTTGCAATAGGACTTCTAAACTTTAAATTGACATTAAAAACAATATGATATCAGTTCGTAAAGTAAATATCCAGAATTCTATAGTTCTATTATCTCAATTAAAACTAAGCATAAGGCAGTGAACAGATGCCAATGACTATAACAAATTATGCAAATTCATTTCGATTTAGTTTATGACAAATTGAGTTCGACTAATCCAAATTAGAAATGAACTCCCACTAAAAAACGACACCCCTCGTGCCTTTTTGGTGATTACATGAACCAAATCCACTATACCAAGTCCGATCATCACGTGAGTCGGTGTAGCTTCAAACGCGAGCATCAATATGGTCATCACATCAACTATATGACTCATGCTTAACCTTTCGGTCCGTGTTCCGAGGCCATGTCTGTACATGTTAGGCTCGCCAAGTAAGAACCTTAGTATTCGCGTGTGTAAAACTGTCTTACACCCATTGTATGAAAGTGTAGAGTCGAGTACACCCGATCATCACGTGATGTCTCGAAACACGATCCAAGAACGGTGCATACTTAAGGAAGAACACATTTTATCTTGATATTTAAATGAGGGATCATCTTACAATGCTACTAAAAGCGCCAAACTAGCAATATAAGATGCAAACATCTTATGTGTGAAGTGGGATGATATAGTCTATGCATTTGATCTCTATCATATGCATCGTGGTATGATCTTTATCATTCCTTTGTGTGTAAGGCCAAGGTCTATGGAACTTATACGTTAGGTATGGTGTAAGAGTATCTATCATACATCTAACATTACCATATCATGACACTAGCCTAGCAACGATCTAAACTAGACGCCTCTAATTTATCCGTTGCAAATTTTACGTGGCTTAACCTTTCGGAGATAGAACCGGTCTTACCTACGAACATGGAACCATAACGAGGATAACCAAGTTATTAGCAACTCGTTGTAAATCAGATATTGACTATAGTAGGACAGATAGACACCCGCCAGCCACTTATGCAAAACTAGTTGCATGTCAGTCGTGGAACCGGTCTCATGTGCGATGACATGTAAGGTTGGTCCGGGCCGCTTCATCCCACTATGCCACCAATATCCAAAATACATAGAAAATGCAATAACATGATCATCATCGCCCACATATAAACATGTGTGTACTACCCGTGCAAAGCACCTACGCGTAGATCAGGCTCTGATACCACTGTTGGGTTCGCAGCATAGAAAACAAAACTTTTCCTACGATGGGAACTATACGCCAAGATCTATATACTAGATACAAGCAACGGGTGGATATACATCTATAGAGAACTTACGCTCGAAGACAACAAAGCTTTGTTAACAAGTTGGAACTCGTGAATGATGTAGTCGTACACTTGCCGATCTCAATATCGTGATGAAGTACAGCAGGTCCAGCTCCAGCACGTCCATCAGATCCAGCTCCAGCAAGTCCAGCACCGCAAAGCAACGTTGCATCCGTGATCGCACACATATCCGGTACCCCGACAACCTCCGTCCCTCGCTCCAGCAAAGCAGCGGAAGCAGCAACTTCTTTCCAGATAAAGCCACCGGAAACATGTATCTCGCTAATCCGAGACCATGGGGAATAACTAGAGGGGGAGAGAGATCCTTCACGAGGAGGTGTGTGTTGTGAGGAGGAGAGGGGGGCCTTTTATACGGGAGAGGGGGGCACCCAAGGGCCATGGCATGGCAGTCATGGTGGTGCCCCTACCTCTTCCACATTCATGTGGGTGGAGCTTCCACTCCCATAAAAAGTCTCCACTCAAAATTCCACTCACACATGCATTAATTTCCACCAAATTTAATGCAAGCTCTCATTAAATAAAACTATTTTATTTATTTTATTCAGAATTTTGTTAATTACATTAATTAACAAACATTCACATAAAACCCCCTGCAACATTTCAATATCACATGTAGAACCGTTTCTGCAATTTCACCCGAAACAATTCCGGTTTCCATTGAAATGATTCCAGCGCTTTCTTAAATCTTTATCTGAAACATATTTTCTCCAAATGGTGTCGGTATCCCTTAAGTGTGTCACCCTACGGTTCGCGAATAATGCAGACATGATCGAGACCCCTCTCCGATCAATAATCAGCAGCGGGACCTGAAGATCCGTACTGACTCCCACATATTCAACGATGACTCTTGTGATCGTGTGAACCTTTAACGTCGTAACTAAATCCCTTTGTCTCGTGGTATATTACATGTCCAAGATTCGATCATCGGTATCCAAATACCTAGTTTGATCTTGTTACCGATATGCACTCTTTTCTCGTTCCCGTGATATAACATTCTAGTGATCACATCACTTGCTTGCAAGCTATTTCAATGTGATATCACCGAGAGGGCCCAGAGTATATCTATCCGTCACCGGGATGGACAAATCCCACTCTTGATCCATGAGCCTCAACATAACACCTTCGTAGCACTGAACCCACCTTTATAGTCACCCTGTTACGGTGTGACGTTTGATGTTATCAAGATACTCTTCCGGTGTTAGCAATTAATATGATCTCATGGTCTAAGGACTAAGATTACTTCGTATGATGTTATAGAAATATAAACATAATGACTTTGATCGTAATTCTATACTTCGGATGAATGTTAATCACATCATTCCACCAATGTTGTGACCTCGTTATTAACAACATCCAATGTCCATGATCAGAAAACCTTGATCATCTTGTTAATCAACGAGCTAGTTTATATGAGAGGCATTACTAGGAACTTTGTATTTTGTTTATTAAACACATATGTTCCAATTAATACAATTATATCATGCAAAATAAACATTTATCATAAACATGAAATAAGATAATAACCACTTTATTATTGCCTCTTGGGCATATTCCCTTCAATCTCCCCTGTGAATTTTAATGTGTGTGATATTTGAATACATGTGCCTTTTATGATTTAGTAAATGTTTTCCCAAATGCACTAACTAATCTCTGAAAATCTAACTAAGTTACTGATGGGGGTTGCACCGCTTTTTTTCTGTGGATAACAATATGGTCCTGGGAATTTCAAAACATGAGCATGAGGTTTGTTTCTACAAATAATACTGCCCATAGTACTGCTATGTCATCGGCACACCCACATGATTGTTGGAAATATGCCCTAGAGACAAATAGTAGTAAGGACTATTATCATATTTCATATAGTTTATGATTAAGTTTTATATCATGCTATAACTATATTGAGTGGAAACATCAATATACGTGTGATATACAAACAACTAGGGGTTTCCAGTAAAACTCTAGTCACTGGTTCATTGGTCAACAGATGATCAAGTTTCCTGATCATGTGGCATTTATGCCAGTTGGAAATAAGGTCATCTCATTCTGAGAATGAGATGATGAACCAATACCCAACCTAAACATCGTGACCCGATCATGTCACAAAGTTCAAGTTATGATGATTAGAAATGGATCCTCGTAGACTATTCCTTAGACCGTGAGGCTATATCAATTACTGTCTCCCGAGAGTGCTTAGATAGCATCAAACGCCATCTGGTAAAATGGTGGTTATAAAGGTGTGTTCAGGTATTCGGAGGAAACCGTAGAGGCAATATATGTCAAGAGTGGGATTTGTCCGTCCATGTGACGAGAAGATACTCAAGGGTCCACTCAGAGAAGTTATATCCAATAGCTGCGCAGCGTGTGATTAGATCACGGGGATATCACTTGTCGGAACGAGTTAAGTAGCATTGTTCAGTAACGATATTGAACACGACATGGTGATGTCATTGATCAGATCTCGGGCAATGCAAGTATCGAATGACAAAAGGAATAAGACACGACTGTCCCGGTTCAAACGACGAAAGATCTTCGTAGAACGCACAGGGGTCACATGGCCATCCAGGTCCCTCTGTCGATCATTGGTGCGGGAGTGTCCCGACCATGTCTGGAGTGTTCCCGAACCGTGGGGTATCATTCTTAAGGGCTTGATGATACTTAGAGAGTGTTTATAGGATCGGTAGAATCGCCGAAGAAAAGAAGAGAGAAAACCGGAAGGGTTTCGGTAAGTTCGGAGGATGTCTGGAGTGGAGGTGGAAGGTGTTCCATGGCCACGGATATTGAATAATATGTGAATGAATGTTAAATGTTGATTTAATCATTTATTTATAATTATTTAATAAAGAGAAAATCAATTAAAAGGTCAAAAAGGCTTAATGGGCCAATTCCGGAGGGAGAGGGCCCATTAGGGGAAAGGAGAGAGGGAGAAGGGCAAGGGGGAGGTCGGCTGGGCCTAGCCTCCCCGTGCGGGGCCCACTAGGTGGCCGGCAGCCACCTCCTCCCCCCTCCTCTCCTTTAGTCCTACCCCGGGACTTTGAGGGAGGTAGTACCTCCCCCCCTATATAAAGTGGGGTATTTGGCCTAGAAAAATACACCAATAATCAATAAAGGTCTCCCCACTTTTGAAGGACCTCCAATTGATATTTTCTCTCTCCTCCTCTCTCTCTCTCGTGACCGTGGTCCCAAGTCTGGACTGCGCGAGCGAGAGACATCTTCACCGCGGAGCGCCGTCGCACTGCGGGATTCGGATCCGGGAGCTCTACTTCCGCAACTGCTGCTGGATCGGGGAAGCGGGAGTCATCGTCAGGCACCGGACGTGTGTAACTCCCCGCGAGGTGTTGCACTTAAGGCACTCAAGTCGTTGGGGCCAGAAGGAGCGCAAGGACTTCATCACGACCTTGAGGTCGGCTTCGGCTCGTCTACATCAACCACGCTCTCTTGAGCGTTGACAACGCTTTTCGGTCTTCAAGGGTAAATTCGCAAAAAGCCCCTCCCGTTACTGTATTACTAATAGATAGGTCCTGGCAGCTTCAGGGGTTCAGGGGCGTAGAGTAAAATTTATTGTTTTTATGCGCGGAACCCCTACAATGATTGCTTCTACCTGGGATATATCCTAAGTTATTCCTGGATAACAAACTGCCCAGGCTTGTGTTATATCTATTCATATAGCTAAGTTGTTTTAGGTTTGTGCCATAGTTTCTTTTGCCAGGTAGAAGACATAAATCTCCTCATTTGTATAGTGATTTCTGGATAGTTATTTGTGCCAGGTGGAGCAACGTCTAGCTACGACGGTGATGACTACAAAAGTTGTTTCAGCCAGCGGAGCAGTGTCTAGCTATGGCAGCGTTGACTACCATAGTTGATCTGGGTAGGTGAAGCGGTCACCTTCCTGCGGTGGTGATCAACCACAAGTAATTTTTGGTGAGAACATATTTTCCAAACTTTGTCATGCACATCAAACTTAGCGACTTACCGGTGTAAGCAACTAGGGTTACATGCAAATCCAAACTAGGGGTGGACAAGACAATTAAGCATACATGCATATCCAACTTTGGGATTTACTGGTACATGTAACTAAAGGTATATGCAAATCTAACTTAGGTGTGGACAAAGATAACTGAACATCTTCCATATCCAACTTAGGGAGTTTTATTTGGGAAAACGACTTTTACTACTGAATTTGAGGAACTTTAACTGATAGTGTTGCCTAGTTCTTTTCTTGAAGATTGTTTTGGCAAGTGGAGCAAAAAAGGAGCATCAATTTTGAAGCACACACAAATGTACCTGATGTGTGCATTTTGGATAACTAGTTGTCAGTACGTAGAAGATATTTTTTTATGTCAAGCCAGCATTAAAATTGTCTACTTCTATCATTTTCACTGTAATTTTGTATACTTGTCACATTCAAAGTCATGAGCAAAAACTGCTAACCAAATTGCATAGTTGCTCCTAAGATGCACCGGTAGTTGTTGTTAGAGTTCTATGTTTATTTTCATGGTCTGCGTAGTTGCTACTCAGTTTCCCCGCTCCTTTTTTTCTTTTTGAATCATGGAATTCTGAAGAGAATTGCAGGTTTTATGGAGATCTGAAGGTAGAGGAAGAAGAAGTTCTGTATTGTAGAGAAGGATTAAAAGAGAGAAAGGGAGGTGGGTGTCGCACTGTCACGTGGTCAAGGTGGGGGTGCTGGTGCGTTTGGGTTTTGGTGCACCTGGGAAGGAACTCGGGACGCGAGGTTGCCTTGTTTTGGTTTTTTTCCGTTTTGGAACTGATTGGGCTAGGTAATACTTTCCTAATTAGGTGATGGCTGGTTTGGACTAACCAGCCACCGATTGCTTCCTAGACGTTCCCTTTTTTTCGAGAGTCCTCCTATTTGTGATAAACTAACAATGTGACTGGGCTAGCCCATTTAGCATAGAAACTAGCTATGTGCCGTGGGTTACACTTTCTGCACTACAAGGCCATGTATAGTGGGACGCTTATCACCGACGCTAGGCTAGTAATCCCGAGTTCCTGACCGTTATGGGCAAATCCCGGCTGACTTCAGGAAGAGTGCTCGCGTCGACGCTTAGGCTCCGTTTGGTATTAAAGTATTCTTAAAATATTAAGAGAATACTTTGGTTTCTGAAAAAACTGAAGTATCAAATACTTTGAGGTGTTTGGATCCAACAAATAATACGGTTTTAAAACTGAAGTATTCTCCAAAACTATGGGGTTTTTGAAGTATTTGAGAAAGAGATCAAACCCTCTTTTTTCTAAAACTAAGAAAATAGAAAAACTGAAGTATTGCTTTGCTAGGTACTAAAATATTATGGTATTGACATACTTCAGTTTTAGAAAAACTTTATCGTCAAACTAGGCCTTATCCATGCGCCGGGCGGCCGGGGGCTTTGCATTTTTTCCCGCATGCAAACCATGAGCAGTCACTATCTATGCGCTAGAAAATTCGTTTTAGCGCCTCAATTAACGCTCAGCGTTGTGACTATGGACGCTAACCTATATATTTTATGTTAATTAATTTTCTTTTTGCTACATAAGAGTCTTTCTAAAAACCTACCATTATACATGCCCTGAGAGAGTTCACAACAAGCTCACAAGAAAAATGAGAGAGTTCACAATTTCATAACTAAGTTAGGACCTGCTTGAGATTGCGAAATTTGAAGCCAAGAGTGATGGAGGTTCGGAAAAGGGTGTGTGAGCTAGAGAAAAAGCTGCACGACTTTTATGAGAAAGAAGAAATTATGTACCGACAGCGGCCACCTAATGAGTGGTTAAAAGCGGGCGATCAAAATACTAAGTACTTTCAAAATAGGTGCTCTAGTAGGAGGCGGAAAAACACTGTTAAGGGGCTCAGGAGGCCTGACAGTTCCATGTGTAAAACTGATGAGGAGATGGGAGCACTGACTGTGCATTTCTTTTAGCTACTTTATTCTTCCGAGGGTTCTTCAGATAGCGAGCACGTCCCGAGCTTAATCGACCAGCTGGTGACGGAGGACATGAACCAGCTACTGGCCAAGGATTTCTCGGACGAGGAAATTTCGGTTGCATTGTTCCAGATGGGCCCCACAAAGGCCCCTAGGCCTGATGGGCTGCCGACGCTGTTTTTTCAAAGTCACTGGGATCTGTTAAAACCCCACGTTTGCCAAGCTATTAGGGAATTCCTGGCGGGAGACGTCGCGTCCTAAAGATTTTAATGACACTATCATTGTTCTTATCCCTAAGATCAGCTCACCGGAGCTCCTTACCCAGTTTAGGCCAATCAGCCTCTGCAACGTCTTGTACAAGATTGCGTCTAAAGTGGCCACAAACAGAATGAAGAGTATTTTACCTATCCTTATTTCGGAAGAACAAAGTGCGTTCGTGCCGGGCGGGCTAATCACCGATAATGTCCTAGTCGCATATGAGTGTGTTCAGGCCATCCGGTCTAGGAAAAGGAAGAAGGCGTTATGTACGGCGAAGCTAGACATGATGAAGACGTACAATCGTGTTGAATGGTCCTTTCTGGAGGCCATGATGCTCAAGGTGAGTTTTTCTAACCACTGGGTTAGTTTAATCATGAGGTGTGTGCGCTCGGTCAGAATTTCGGTGAAGCTCAATGGAAGTAGGTCCGAGTCTTTTAGGCCGTCGAGAGGCCTGCGGCGAGGTAACCCCATGTCGCCATATCTGTTTCTATTTTGTGTGGAGGGGTTTTCAGCGCTTCTGAAGAAAGCTCAACAGGATAGAGAGGTGGCCGGGGTGTCTTTTGGAGTTACAGGGCCGACGGTCACTCATCTCTTATTTGCTGACGACAGTATTGTCTTTCTGGAGGCGAGCCCTAGTAATTTGTCAGCTTTGAAGGTGATTTTGCAAAAGTATGAGGTGTGTTCAGGGAAAAAAGTGAATCTTCAGAAGTCGTCTATCTATTTTGGGAAGGGACGCAATGAGCAAGAAAAAGAGAGTTTGAAGGCTATAGTGGGGATCGATAATGAGGCCTTGTCGGAGAGATACCTGGGGCTGCCTACTGTGGTAGGACGATCAAAGAATGGAGCATTTAAGCACCTCACCAACAAGCCGAGGGGTAGAGTGTCAGGCTGGAAGGGGCAAAGCATCTCCAAGGCGGGGAAGGAAATGCTGATAAAATCTGTTTTACAGGCAGGCGCTACATACGCTATGGGCTGTTTTCAGCTTATCAAAATCCAATGTGGGCATATGACCTCCATCAGCTCGGATTTCTGGTGGGGCGATATAGTGGAGAAGAGGAAGACTCATTGGGTTAGCTGGCAACGGATGTGTGAAGCAAAGCGGAGGGGAGGAATGGGCTTCAGGGATTACGCAGACTTCAATCAAGCGCTGCTCCCTAAGCAAGCATGGAGGCTGGCCACGAATCCCAGCTCGCTTTGCGCAAGGGTTCTTCGAGCTCGCTACCACAGGGATAACGTTTTCCTCGATGCTAGGTGTCCAAAAAGGGCGTCCTTCACCTGGAAGAGCATCATGTATGGAAGGGAACTTTTGCGGGAAGGCATTATGTGGAGGGTCGTCAGTGGTGAGCAAGTCCAGGTGTGGTAGGACAATTGGATTCCCCGATATCACTAAAAAGGCCCTTGGGGGCAAAACCAAATACCCCAGCACTTGAGAAAGTTAAGGAGCTTTTGTTACCGCATGGCGCAGGATGGAATCAACATAAGCTGCAGAACTACTTCTTTGATGCGGATGTGGCTGACATATTGAAAGTACCCGTTGGTAGAGCTGGGATAGAGGATTACATAGCTTGGAATTACACAAAAACAGGGTCTTTAGTGTGTGGTTGGCGTATCATCTAAAGCAGCAGCTGAACAAAGAGAGAGTGAGGGACGTGCAAGCTCGTCCCTAAATCTGACGGAACACAAAGGCTGGCTTACCCTATGGTCGGCTCAAGTTCCTAATAAGGTCAAGGTGTACTGCTGGAGGCTGGCGAAAAATGGACTAGCGGTGGGAGAAGAGCTTCAGCGTAGGACATAAAGCAGGGAGTCAAGTGTATCGCTTGTGCTCGCGACGAAACTTTGGTTCACCGCTTCTGGGCTTGCCAACACTCGAAATAGATTTGGCAGCACCTTCGGTCGATGACGGGTTTGGAGCTGAAGGATCCACCAGGTGATATTAGGACGGCACGGGGCCTCCAATCCTGGTTGCTTGATTGGCTTGTGTCACTTGACGAAAGTGAACTTGCGCTGCCACTTTGGGCTCTCTACCAGATGTGGCTGGCCAGGAATAATGCGCGCGAGCTCCCTATGATCGACGACCCGATGGCCATTGCGTGGTGTGTTCTTGCCCTTGCGGCTGGGTGGAAGGAGGCGCATGCAACGCAGCCCAAGCATGCCACGAGGTTGCTGGAGCGCTGGCGTCCGCCGGCCGACGGTTGGCACAAGGGCAATGCTGATGGAGCGTTCTACCGGGAGGAAGGACACGGAGGTGCGGAGGGAAACAAGGTTTAACTGCTAGTACAATTTTGAGTGATGCAGTTTTGGGAACGTAGTAGTAATTTTCTAGACGTGGCCAGACCAAGAAGATGCTAGTGACCTACGCATTGAGGGGTCAGAGAGGAACCAAGCGAGGAGAGTGATAAATAAGAAGTAAATTATTCCAGAATCAGAATTGGAAGTACTCCCTCTGTCCAAAAATAAGTGACTTGAGTTTGTTTAGATTCACATGTATCTAATCATGTTTTAGCATATAGATACATACGAATTTAGATAAATCTAAGAAACTTATTTTCGAACGGAGGGGATAGAATTATTTTTTAAAATAGAGGTGATACCCCGGACGATGCACACAGCCTTTAGAATTGGAAGTAGATGAGGACGGTACAGTTTGCATAAATTAGGTGCAGTAGAATTTGTGTGCAAGGCGTGCAAAAAACTGTCCGATACCACGACTGATATACACGCCTAAGAGCATCTCCACTCGGGGTCCTCAAAGCAACCCCACCCCCACCACCCTTCAAAGGCATATGAGGGCCGCCGGCGCAAAAAAACGCGATCAGCCGTCATTTTAAAATTTCCGCCGGCGCGGTCCCATTATTTAGCCGGCGGCCCCAGGCGGAACCCAATGTACAGCGAGGCAAGCGGGGGCGCCGGCGCGTCGAGAAAATATTGCGGGCCAGCCTTGTCGGTGATGGCCAAAAATCATGTCCTATCCCACCCTTTCGATCCCCTCGACCCCCTGGCGGCCGCCGCGACCACCTCTACCTCGCCGTCGAGAACCCGCCTCCGGTAGCACTCCCCACCGCCAAATAAACCCCTCCACAGCTCCAAACACCCACGCCGCCTCTTCCTCCGCCGTCCTTACGTCCAACCGCCGGCCAGCGAACCTCTGCTCCCACCCCGCACACAAGGTGCTCGACCATTTGCCAAGGCAATGGACTCGGACGACGAGGAGGTCATGGCCGCTCTGATGGATGAGGAGGTGCTGCGATCAATGCAGCGGCGGCCGGGGACGACAAGCACCTGTCTATCCTCCTCGCCCTCATGTCCATGATCATCGAGGAGGACAAGCCGGTCCGCGGCGGCTCGGCGCCTGGACGCCGCAATTTGTGTTGAATTTGTGTTTCAGTTTGAGTGATTGATTGTGTCTGAATAATTCAGAAAATAAAAAGAATGACCGGTTTGGGGTGCACAGTTGGGCGCCGGTCGGCCCCTATTTCTGATTTCGCGCCGGCACCCCATACGTGCCAAAAAATGGCCGCGCCGGAGTCGTATGGGATCACGAGTGGAGATGCTCTAAATACATAGTGGTGAGCATTTCCCTCCAATTCTAGCACTACAAATCTTGTTGCACATACCCGCCATGGCCCAGTCGGTGCGCAGCAACAACGGCTACCGGGCTACAATATCTTCTAGAGCTCTAAGCTCCCTCTGTGGTGCGTCCGACCGGTTAGAGTTAGGCTGGTCCCGTCTGTCGGACTCAATTGCTTGGACGGTAGCCGTGTGTGGTTGATTTGGGCCAGATTCTTTTGATTGGGGCTCAGTGGGTTCGTGGCGTTGTGCGCGTTGACGCGTGTTCTCTGGACTGGGATCAGGTGACATGCCTACGCTGCAACATTCCCCCTCCCATCTGCCATCCAAAGCCCATCCAAAGGCTACGTTGAAGCGAGGCGAGGCCGGTGGTGTCGGTTCATTCCTCCTTGACCGACGGCTCGGCTTGACCGTGAGCCTCGGCGGCGGTAGGGATTGGGATATGCGCCGCCTGCGGCAGCCGTCCGCGTTCTCCGGCGCTCTGAGATATCCGTCTTGGTTCGTCTTCTCTGTTCCCCTCTGTATTTTCTTTGTGCGTTGATGTGCACCTTTATGATTCTAGCGGTGCGATTCGTGGGGCAACTTCTTCCCTCCTCCCGGAATTCCTACTTTTACCGTCTCATTGGCGTCAATGCTCCATTCCCCCAACCGCAGGCTGCTGCCGCTCCTGCGATGCTCTATCTTTGCATATGCATCCACTATTCTTGTCCGCGTTTCTACCCAACGCCTCCTGCCGAAGCAACTGATCTGGTCACCGTGGTCACCGCTGTTCTCTCGCGCGCATGAATTCGCAAGGTCTTGGTCATCCATTCAGAGCGTGGCTGCGCCTAGGCCATCGTCTGCCGGCCTGCCTTGCGTCAAGGCCGCATTGCCCAGCCTCCTCCACAACGAGGATCAAGAGGAAACGAGTGCAAAAGAGAGGGGCAGTCGTGGAGCGGCTGCTGAGAATCTTCGGCTACACCACCGAGATGAGGCAGCTGGGAGCTTCCTGGCCCCATCCCCACCAGCGTCGCCAGCGCCGACCACCACAACGCTGACCACGCCGCGGCCAACCTCACTTACGTCCACTAGCCTGTTACTGTCGCCGTGTCGTAGCAGGTTTCTTTGCCCGTTTCTCCAATCCAGTGTATTCCTGTTCTTATGCTATGTGAGATTATATTGAGATTTTGTTTGAATTTGAACCACGGACAGACTAGGTATGGCCTGATTGCTATCAATATTTAGTGTTGATGATGTGGCAGAATCTATAGGGACAACATGGTGGACCTTGGTGTGTTATAGTATATATGGCCTTTCGCTGCTTGATTTTTGAATCCTGGTAATACAATATCTGAACTTCTAGAGTTTCTCTCTTTCTGATTACATCAAAACCAGTGAGACTTAGATGCAGAAGATCAATCGGGTGAACTAGGAGCCACTCCGGGCTGCATAGAATGGATGGTCTTAGAACGGGCATCAGGGGCTACGTTGGCACCCTCAAGGGTTCGACCACAGTTAGCATCGCCGAAGTAAACAATAGTTACCCGCAAAAAAAAAAAGTAAACAATAGTTATAAGGCGACAATTATTGACCATCTATGTTCCCCAATGCTGATGCTAGCATTTGCTAATGTATTTTTGGAGTAAGAAAATACTGAATGCTGACATCAAGAGGAGATGTCCACCGTGCCACTAGATGTCTTTGTCAATGCAATTTTCTGTAGCGCTCACAGAAGTGCAATGTCTGCTTTTCCTCCTTTTTCTGTAACATTTAGGAATGTTTTGATCACATATTGGTTGGATTCACAGTTCATTCCTAAAATCAAAATACCATCATGCTCCACTATGTAAGAAATCTACATCTCATGTTCTTTGCTTTGCTATTTCTCAACTAAACCGTTTGCTATGTTCTTCTGTTATTGGAACGATGATTGTTCTTCTCTCTTGTGTTATTTAAACTGCAGAATTTGACAAAGATTAGTAGGATTAAAAGGCTTCGCCAATGCACTACGACAGTTTTTTTGCGAACAAGACCCTGGCATTAAAAGAAACATCGAGCAGTACAACAAAAACGAAAATTACAATAAAATCCTTAAGATGCCATTCATCTTCAACCTCCAGACCGCGTCGACTCAGTTTTCTTTATAATATTAGTGAGTTTGGTCAGAATTATGTAGAAAGTTGTCCGATCACGCGAGCTTTGTGAACTTGAGTATATCCCCAACGCGCAGAACGCCCTCCACCGCACTGTCATTCCAACCAAGAACAAAAGACAAAACTACATACCAAAACAATCATGACATGGGACCTAAACGCTAATATGGATGTTGGCGCGGCGCTTGGGTGGGGTCCAGATTGTGACGTGGTGGACTGGTCTAAAACAAGGTTTACGAGCACTCAGTCAAAAAAATTACTTCAAACAGTATGGCATATTAAGTAGGCAAAACTCTGTCAAAAAATTACTCCAAACAGTATGGCATATTAAGTAGGCAAAACGATCCCAATTTTCAACTGTGATTTCCGCATGTATTTTTATTAATTACGAGATAGTTTGATTACGGGAGAGAAAATGATGGGCATGGATACAGCGATTTAGGAGCATTAGTCATGCCTGGACTTATAAACGTGAAATATCTGATTTTATCTTTCGAAGAATAGGGTCCCGTGGTTGTCTCGGTTATGTCATTTCGATTGGGCCCCAGCTACCGGCGTGTAACCGCCGAGAAATGGGCGTGTCATTCCATACAGGCCTACCTGCGTGCCGTTTCTGTCTGCGTTGTTGCGGGAGGGGGGGGGGGAGGGGGCGCATGTGTTCTACGCAGGGCCGGTCCTATGATTTTGGGGGCCCGGGGCGAGACTAAAACTTAGGCCCCTTAATACGAACATCACAATAATAATAACGAATATTATACGCTTGAATTATATGTTGTTAATAACATTTAAATGCATCCAAAAACACTACACATATCAAACAATTTATATATATATTACCTTAAATAAATCTACCATTTCTCATTGAAAGTCACCTATGATGGGGTCGATGTCGACGTTACGAATAATTTCTTCTTTGTGCATAATGTTGACAAACCATTTAACCGCTGCTAAGTCATTGTTGACCTCAAATAGTTCTTCAATAATTTTAACAGTGAAAAGTTTCTTTCAGACGATGTTACAATCACAGACAGAATAAATAAGATGCGATAAACAATGGAGATAGATAACAATCAACTTCTCTGACATGCTCGAAAATCTCTATGGCGGAAATTTGGCAAGGTGAATCTTGTCATCTTTAATTTACAAATAAGATGATATACCAACTATGTATCATGTATGTGAAGGTAGGTAGGGAATTGTAATACAATATTCGATACAACTCATATTAGTCAAATCGGTGATGTGCGGATCGTATTATCATGATCGAAGGCCTAGATATTGAAATCGACGAGATGATGAGTCGATGAACTAAGTATTGAAATCAAAATAGGAGAAATTTACATAAATACAAGAACCCTAAATCGCGGTGAACTGTTAGTCTGTCACCGTGCAGCTAGAAGATCAATGGACAGCTGATCCGTGTCCATGAAAAACTGAAGAACGCCCTGGAATCCCCGCCCGCCCGCAGCGCGCGAAGTAGTTGAGCAGACTGAAGGCGAGATTGATCAGATATTTTCCTGGTATGTTCGGCTGTGCGGGGCTTTTTTTTCCGGGGGGCTTTTTTTCCCGGGAGACGATTGCTACATGGCCATTAAGCCTTTTTCCCTCCTGCGGCTAGCCTGGCAATACGTATTGCATATGCATATAAGTAGTAGAACGTACCTGGGATGGGCCCCTGGATTTTTGGGGCCCCGGGCGGCCGCACACCCTGCCCCTCCCCAGGACCGGCACTAGTTCTACGTGGAAGGTGAAGTGGGGCGTGGGGTCGGTTTGTTGCTGCTTTGATTGCCGGTCTGGTCTATCTCCTGCTCTTCTTGATGTGGCGGTGGTTTCCTTTGGTGGTAGTGTAACCTCCTGCTTCTTCGCCTCTGAACTTCGTGTGTGCGGGCTGGTTCGCGGTGCGGCCGTTGCGCCCATGCGAGTTCTCTACCGCTGCCCCCTCTTTGGTTCATTTCCATTGCTCCCTGCTCTGCGTTTTTCTTCAATGTTGTTGTAGGGGCCGGTTCTGGTGGGACGGGTCATGGGCGTGTATGTGATGTGAATCTATGGTGATCATCATTACGACGGCTGGCCACTGGTTGAGACTGGTGCGCGAGTGTGCTCTGGGTTTGCGGATTTAGGTGTGAGCATCAACCTCTAGTGTACTATGAACAAGCCCAAGCGACACCGAAATGACCGGATACAAAACAATATATATACTCCAGCAAGAGAACACCTCTAATATAGAATTCAAATACAATTAGCAGAGAAAGGCGCGGCGGAGCGCGCTGGGTCCATCTAGTTGGTTTGAGAATCACACACAAATTACTCCGTTTTCTGCAGCTTCGGATTCGCTGAAATGCTCATAAACAAATTTAACCCTTGCATTTCCTCTCTGTTAGACATGAACACTAGCTGATCTTTGGTAAATAATGCAAGATCAGTGACAAAAAAACCAATTGCATTTCTCTCTGGCAAAAGAGATTTGCTCACACAAAATATACATCAAGAATACACTTGTGACAGCAGGATTGCCAACATCGGCATCAAATAACTTGACTATTAATTAAAGAGAAGTTTCGACTGAACCACTCTTTTTATTTTTTTGAGAAAGAGAACTTTATAGCTTAGCCATGGTTACAGTTGTTCTAGTCATACATTACAAGTTCTCTTACAGAGATGGGCAAGTCATCACTCATCTCTTTATCCCCAAGGGACGTTGCAAGCTTTGTGAGGGCGTCTGCAACTTTGTTCGTCTCCCTTTTGGAGTGCCTGATGACAGACTCGTGCATGCTTAAGGCTCTTTTTGCTTCGTGGTGGGTAATCCACAGTCTCGATCTGTCTTAGTTCTTATAGAGCAGCAGTAGAGAAAGTATTGTCCATCTCCAGGATTACCCTCGAGTGCCCCGTTCTAGACAGAATGTTCAGTCCCAGCTTCTGCTTCTTCGGCATCGACACAGTTATCCAGTGGGGCACAAGCGGCAAAAATGACAGTTCCGCTGCTATCTCTGGCAACAGCACCGGCACCGCCGATGTTGCTGTTGGGCATGAGGGAACCATCAGTGTTTAGTTCCCCACCGGAGGAAGTAGCCCTCTCTCCGGTCAAAGAAGCTGGTGTGCTGATGTGCCCTTGAGATTTGCTCCTGTGCACAATAAGGCTGGGGGCGGGCATGGTCGACTGAACCACTGGGTACATCAAACAATCACCAAAACCATAGAGCTGCTACCACAAGGATGGACCATACTCTCAAACTTATTGAATCCCTAAATACTTAGTCTGGCTGCAGAGAGCCTGCCACACGAAATTGCTCACATGTTTTCTGTTGCTAACTTTTAAACACGCGGCCAAGTTCATAGAGGAGTTCACACACCAAAACTAGATACAGACCAGAGTTTTAAAGCCAATCTCACAAGCGAGATGCACAAAACGACATCAAAAGCACACACGATCTCACTAGGTCTTCACTCTGTTGACAACTAGGTTCACAGGATTACTCAATGAACACACAAAAAGAAGAGAAGACAAAGTACGGGACCTGATCTACGGCAAAAACGGTAAAGCAACCTTCCAGCCAAACATCAGATCAGAGCACCAGCGGATCCCTAGCACCAACAAATAGCCAGACCACATTTTATTTCGGGGACATGTGCCAGCCCACGAAGAACACCATGTCAGTAATCATCGTCAGAATCAGAATCCTTCATCAACATGTGCATACCCTTGAGGAGCATACGATCTTCTGCATTGAGCTCGGACTCATAGACACCGTCGAGGTAGCGGAAAGGATCGCAGTAGTCATCGTACTCATCTGATTCCAGGATGTAGTCGGGCGCATAGGGATAATCATCACTCTCAGACTCAACACCGAGTGACCAGAGAGGGCCCTCGAAATGAAGATCATAGCCATCCATTGAATCATTGGGAAGCTTCAATGTCTTAATCGCACCACATTTTGCCCGCAGGACTTTGTCCATGGAGATGTTGCAGCAGTGGAGGATGTCGAGGGACTCCAGGTGGGGGCAGTTGTCAAGGATGGCTGTCAGTCCCTTGTTGGTGAAGTTTTGGCCAAAGAGCTGAAGCGAGCGCAACCCGTGCATAGATGCAATCCCCAGAGCATTATCATCCCTGTTATACCTGAACTCACTATCATCATCCTCAGTGTCCGTGTCATCGCCAAGATTGCAGAAACGGTACGCATTGAATTTCAAGTGCTTCAGCTCTGGGCATGCTTTGCCAACCTCCTCAAACACTTGCTTCCCACCTATATTTGTGAAGAGTGAAATCTCGAGCTCCTCAAGCAGAGGAAACTTCTTGATCTCCTCTTCAAATTCCATGATATCCTGACAAGAAATGAGGCTGAGACTCTTTAGAGATGGTGCCCTGCAAAGATAGCACTTGTGCATTAGTAAGAAACAAATACGCCGTCAAAAAAAAATGCTGATGTGTACTGCACAGGTTGTAACCAGCAAGATACTTGCCCCAGTGAAATTGCAACTATGAGCTATCATGGTCCTACGAAAGAGCATTTATGGGTGACCACGGTAAGGTTAAAAGATTAACCAATAAATACACGGTGAAAAGGAAATGGACATATTATGTGTCAACTATGAACAGTTATCATCTTTGTCCTGATGTGGAAGAGCATTCAAACATGACTGTAATAGTTATGTCATTTCAGAGGATAGTCATTGATACCAGATTTTACTGTAATATGGCATAAGTCATTTTAGAGGATAATCACTGATAATGACCAGATATGACTATAACAGGGCTTATTAAGTCACTTGAAAGGATAATTACTCGTAGTGACCAGGCCATCATCTGGGATGAGTTTAGTGGTACCAAATTCACTTATTTATGTTTGGCATGCAGAACATTTAGGTTAACACACTTGGTTGGAGAATGCAGTTAGAGGATACGGCAGCAGCACTGATATACTATCGCATAAAAACTCAGTAAGTTTGTTTTACTTCATTACTATAAAATAATATGGGATTATCACCAGATTCAATGTTAGACGTTTTCATGCTCTCCCAGTTCCTCAATTTACATGTCAAAAAAAAGTTCATCCATTTAAATCAAGGGGAGCATTGCTTTGTGCTAAATTTGCAAGGGAACTTATGAATTTTCTAGATCAAAGATCACCTGAAGGAAACCTCACATAGTTCTGCAAGCTGATAACACCTTAAGTTCCTTCCTTAGATAATTTTCAGGAAATCACACTTTTTGCAAGGTACAGTTCACTACTTTGTGAAGACAAGTCACACAACCACCTAATGTTCTCTAAATGCCAGGCTGGGGAAAATTCAGGGGAGTTACATGTAACACCGGTATCTAGTGGCATATTGGGCTTGACGGACCTGGGTCATGGGCCATCTATACTGGGCTTGGGCGTTGCCTATTCAGCTATAAGAAGAGAGCAGCAGGAACAATGGGGATATGGAAGAGAACTAAATTGAAACTGAACCTTCGTCTACTTCCTCTGTCCTCTCGCGTTCTTCCCCGATTCCTCTGTATTTCCTTCTTCTCAGGTCCGGCTGCTACCACAAGCAACCAATTTATCCAGTTTGTATCGGCCTCACGCCCCGATCTTCACCAGCGGCAACGGGGCGTGACAAATTGGTATCAGAGCCAATAATTCCTCCAAAAAAAAATTCCACCAAAAAAAAATCCCCCAATTTTTCCGCCTGTTTTGATTTGGTTTTCAGTGAGGTTGTGGAGGCGATGGGGGAGGTGGATACAATGATTGAGACGAGACTAGCAGGAATCACGGCGAGCCTCAACGAGTAGCGTGCGCTGCTGGCTTCCTGTGCGCGGCGACTGGGCATCAAGGAGCAGAAATGGCAGGAGGCCACCAAGGCTTCGGTTGCCACCATGACTGGGCCATTGTTCGCGCCGGATCTAGTGCGTGAGCAGCCGGAGACCAAGCCCTCTTCGCCCTTGTTCGTCTCCGCGCATCGGGCCGTCGCTGTTGGTGTTCTACACGCGGAGGCAGTCGTCACTCCCACCATGCTCACAAGGTGTTCGATGCTTGGCTCGGCTATCAACACCGGCAACAAACATGTTGTGCTCGTGTTTCCGACCAGTGGCATGACGCATGTCCCTGCTCCGACCTCTGGCACCAGGGACAGCGCGCTGCATGGTGGAGGCGGTGCTGGCAGGAATACGTCCGCAGGCTGTTCGACTCATATCCTCACCAGCACACGTGACAGTTTCGTTGATGGTACTCGTGTTGTCAACACTAACGAGTCACACAACAACTCGTTCCCTCGCTTTGATGGCACAAATCCCCGCCTCTGGCGAACTCAGTGTCTTGAGTACTTCAATCGCTTCAATATTCATAAGTGCATGTGGGTTGTGTCTGCCAAAATGCATATGGAGGGCAAGGCCAAAGTTTGGTACGAGGCATACAGGTTGCGTCAAGTTGTTGGTGCTTGGCATGAGTTCATCGATGATGTTGAAGCACACTTTGGTGTTAGGGATCTTCCACCATCGACAATAATGCTGGGTGCTGCTCATCCGATTGGTGTTGTTCATTCTAGCAGGGACATCTCACCCAAAACACTCAATAGTTGTTTGCCTATGAGGCCCAAGGAGGTGATAGTACCAGCTGCGGAGCCAACGCTTGTTGAACTTACCGAGAGCATCGAATTGCAATTTGTGGAATTGAAGTTGGCGCTTGCCACTGAGTATGAGGAACGAAAGAAGGCACACTCGGGGAATGTAACTCAGATAGCAGAGTCAACCACAGATTACTCTAACGAGGTGTTGACACATGTTATAGAGGTCGCTGATGATGTGTTCACTTGCATTGGAGGCTCGTCACTTTTCCTGGAGCTAGATCTCAATTCAGCTAACAAAGTGTTTGAGCCTGACGTGCTCACTACTGTAGGAGGTGCCTCTCTGTTTTTAGAGCTGGATATAGAAAGTGAGGCTCTCACTTGTATTGGAGATTGCTCCATTTTTCTGGAGCCAGGCGTGTGAAACCCAACAGAGGTGTTTGTTGAACCATCAAATGTTGATATGGACAAAGTTTTCGAATCTGCAGGTTTAAGGTTCCTATGTTGGGTGTTGCATAACAAAAAAATTGCTGCAAACATCACAGTTTCTTTCTTGAACCTGCTGATTCATCTGCATGTTTGGGAGAATGGCAAGTCAGCAGCTTTTGTAATGGAGCTCTATGTTCAGTGGGACCCAGGAATTATAGAGAATGTTCTTATGGTTGCAATGTCTGCTCAATTGGCTCAGAAATCAGTTGAAATGCATGTGTTTTACACCAATGTCCTAATGCATAGGCCAACAGAACTGAAGATGGGCATTTCTCCTGGAATTCCTCCTGAAATACTTGATGTGCATTCACTGGGAAATTTGCAATTGTTTGACTATGCAATGAGAATTGATGCCCGTCAGCTATCTCTCTTGTTTAGATACGCTACTGATGGTGTGCGTTTAACCTTGCCATGGCACCCTGGACTGCTTCTTGGAATCTTTGGCATGTATTTGCTTGTTACCCTGAAATCAGCCCTGCTGCTTCAACATTACTGTAAAGTTAAAGCGAGTGCTTGTCCTCTGGCGTGGTGCTCTGGAAGTTGTACAACAATGTCATCTGCTGGAAATGCATTCTACTTGCCTGGCAGCTACATGCAAACATATTTCCGAGATGAGGATATATGGGAACCGGTTAACATGATGCTGAACAATCTCTCGGTCATGCGTTCCGCTGATCAGAATGGTGTCACGGTACAGTGGACTGGCTTTCATGTTGGTTACACTCATGTTGATAGTGTTGATGATTATAGCATAAACCATTTAAAGTTTGAGTTGGTCCATGAGTACGAAGGTACAAATTTTAAAATCATTTGTACCGGAGAAGAAGGATATGCTGTCGTTTCAGAGAAGGACAAGCTGTGGATGACCAAGGATATATTTATCTTGAAGTTCAGGGCCCAATTATTGAATAGTGATAACTTGCAAACCAAGAATCAACTCATTTCTCAAACCTGGTGCACATTGGACTCAACAACCTCGGAAATGTGGCTCTGCTTTATGTTGCAACTCCATGTCATGAAATTTTCCACAAGAAACAAGGATCATGGTTACGTACTCCTGGCTGATTCAAGTTTGGGAAAAGGTTCTACAGTATAGACCTTGTTCTTTTGGCAGTGCATAGTCCGTGTGCTACTTCTCCAGCCATGGGATCCTGGTGGCATTCATGAAACTGGTATTTCACAAGCCATTGCTTGGGGACAAGCAATGTTTTGCGAGGGCGGTAGTGTAACACCAGTATCTAGTGGCATATTGGGCTTGACGGACCTGGGTCATGGGCCATCTATACTGGGCTTGGGCGTTGCCTATTCAGCTATAAGAAGAGAGCAGCAGGAACAATGGGGATATGGAAGAGAACTAAATTGAAACTGAACCTTCGTCTACTTCCTCTGTCCTCTCGCGTTCTTCCCCGATTCCTCTGTATTTCCTTCTTCTCAGGTCCGGCTGCTACCACAAGCAACCAATTTATCCAGTTTGTATCGGCCTCACGCCCCGATCTTCACCGGCGGCAACGGGGTGTGACATTACACTATAACATGTATATATTCAAGAGTTACGCACAGAATTACTTTGTTCCCTCTGAGGAAACTATGACTAAAATATCAATATAAAGAAGAACACAACAATGAGGCCAGAAGAAGATGACACCTTCTATTGTGAAAACCAAGTAACTAGGATGAACCACACCTATTATCCAATCCTATGTAAGCTAACAATTATCAGTATTGTACTAAAGTTGGAATTGAAGAACATTTCATTATGTACTACTAGTCTACCATCAGAAAAAAAGCATTGGGTGTCATTAATAGCATGAATGTCTCTGCTATCGTTGTAACCATCTGCAAGCTTCACCCAAATCATGATGAAAAGAAGCATCAAGCCCATAAATTGGTTGGAAATTCTACTACATTGATTAACGCTACACGCATACTCCTATATAACAACAGAAGCAGCATTTCAGGTTGAACAAAATAAATCAGACTGAAATTTAAGAGGTTTCCCCGCATATAAACCCGTAAGTTTGTTCCACTTCAGTACTATACTCGTTTGGCTCCCATCATTTCATTTCATTTGGTAGAAATGAAATGAAATGACATTGATGATATCATTTCATTTGGCAATTCCACAGAAATGACAGGGTACCAAAAGGAATTAAGGTTAGGCATAAAATGAAAAGCATGTAATTTGCAAATGAATTCCATAACCAATTTTGTGGCAGCCAAACAGGTTGATTATCGGATTCACAAATGAATTCTTTGATTCCAGCTCCAAATGATGGGAGCCAAACGAGCTATAAAGTAATAAGTTCGACGTTTTCATGCTCTCCCAGTAACCAGTTCCTCCATTTACATGTCAAAAGAAAGTTCCTCCATATAAAATCAAGGGGAGCATTGCTTTGTGCTAAATTTGCAAGGGAACTTACAAATTTTCTAGATCAAAGATCACCTGAGAAAACCTCACATAGTTTTGCAAGCCGTAAGTTCCTTCCTTAGATAATTTTCAGGAAATCACACTTTTTGCAAGGTACAGTTCACTACTTTGAGAAGACAAGTCACACAACCACCTAATGTTTGCTAAATTCCAGGCTGGGAAAATTTCAGGGGAGTTACACTATAACATGAATATATTCCAGAGTTACGCACAGGATTACTTTCTTCCCTCTGAGGAAACTATGACTAAAATATCAATATAAAGAAGAACACAACAATGAGACCAGAAGAAGATGACACCTTCTATTGTTAAAACAAAGTAACTAGGATGAACCACACCTATTATCCAATCCTATGTAAAGTAACAATTATCAGTATTGTACTGAAGTTGGAATCGAAGAACATTTCATTGTGTACTACCAGACTACCATCAGAAAAAAGCATTGGGTGTCATTAATAGCATGAATATCTCTGCTATCGTTGTAACCATCTGCAAGCTTCACCCAAATCATGATGATAAGAAGCATACAGCTCATAAATTGGTTGCAAATTCGACTACATTGATTAAAGCTACACATATATATTACAACGGAAGCAGCATTTGAGGTTGAACAAAATAGATCAGATTGAAATTTAAGAGGATCAAAAACTTACTGATCGCCGAGGAAGTGGAGCACGTCGTCGTCAGCAGCGTATTCGGCCCAGAACGCCTCGCATTGCCCCTGGGCACGCCGGATGGCGGCCTGCGCCATCTTGTAGAGGTTCACCTGGCGATCGAGGTCGGCGTGTCCGCGCATGTCGATGCGGCGCCACAGCGAAGGGTCGTCACGCGCGGCGCTGCGCCAGGAGCGGCACACGTGCCCTGCCCCCATGAGGATCTCGATGTGGTCGAGCTTCCGCAGGATGCACGAGATCGCGCCGAGCGGCAGCGCCGCCCAGTCCCTCGCCTCCCCGTCGCGGTTCGCGTCCAGCGGCAGGGCCGCCGAGTCCCCTGCCTCCCCGTTCTGGCTGGGCCGACGCTGGCGGCGGCGAGACGTGGAGGATGAGGAGGAAGCTGGCAGCACCTCTGGGCGGGGCTGGGTCTCTGGAGGGCTAGGGTTGGGAGGAGGGAGGGGCTGGCGGGCAGCGCGTCGCGAGGAAACGCGGGGTTCGGAGGAGCGAGAGGCTGCCGCGGGGCGCCGCCGTCACGAGGCACTGTGGGGTGGGACCGGGGTTCGGCGGGACTACGGTTCAGAGGAGCAAGGGGCTGCCGCGGAGCGCCGTCAAGGTCGCGCACGGTGGCGGGCGGCGCGACACGAGGCACCCATACCGCGCGCCCCGCCGGCTCCGGACGAGGCGCCGCGGGATTCGGAGGAGGGGGCCCCTGCCGCGAGGCGCCGCCAAGGTCGCGCACGGTAGCGGGCGGCGCGTTACGAGGCACCCAAACCGCGCGCCCCACGGCCTCCGGGCGAGGCGCCACGGGGTTCGGAGGAACGGGGCGCTGCCGCGGGGTGCGACCGAGGTCGCGTACGGTGGCGGGCGGCGCGTCACGAGGCACCCATACCGCGCGCCCCGCCGCCTCCGGATGCGGTTGCCGACCACGCTGGCGTGTTGCGGCGGCGGCGGGAGGCAGAGTAGCTGGACATCGCGTTGGGGTTTGGGAGGAGAGAAGGGTTTAGGCTTGGACGGTACGGCGATGGAGGCGAGGGAAATGAATTTGGGGGAGAGATGGCCAATCGCTACAGAAAAGGACCCGTCTCGAAGGTTAAGACGCGTATCATTCTCCTTACGACGACGCGTGGATTGCGGCGTATCTTCGACGTCCCGCCGATAAACGCGCGGAGCTGGCGCGATCGTGGGGCAGGCGCTATTCAGTCCTTTTATTGCTATAGTAAAGTCCATTTTAATCCGGAAAGTGAACTCCCGAGCTTATGATCTCTTCATTTTAAACAATTCAAAAATTATACTCACTCCGATCCAAATTAATTGACTTAAATTTATCTAGATTCGGATGTATCTATTACTAAAACATATCTTGATACATTCGAATATAAACAAATCTGAGTCAATTAATTTGGATCGGAAGGAGTACTATTTACATTTTTTGAAATATGAAAATAATTATAGACATAGTCAAAGATATCTCTATCTCTATACTAATTTAAAAGAGAGTGCTCCGTGTTTGACTAATATGTCGCACGTTTCCTCCCGCGTCCCCGCCGCATTCCGTCGTTAAATTAGCCTCGCGCAATCAACACATGTGCTTTCATGTAACTCTCTGGTGGTCACCGTGATACTGCTTTCACCGGGTGTATCCGGACTGCACCTCATGGATCCGGTCGTCAACGCCTCCTCCTAGACTATTCATGTCCTCCATCGTGCATCTCAGGGACATGGAGGCCCGACGTCCTCTCCAGATTGCAGGCAAGAGCAGCAGCTAGGTCGCCCCCGACACCTCCTCCTCCAGCGCCTTCTCACACCAACTGCCCCCAAGATCGCCTGCATACGGTCGACCGTGCGCTCCTGCCCCGAGTCCTTCTCTCAAACTTGTCGTTGTTAACCGAAAATGCACGAAAAAACATATGGTAACATAGTCGATCCATGCAAGGGCAAGACAAAGTGGCAAATGATGCATGGTCCTTAAATACTAGCACATCTTTTGAACAAAATATGTTGGGGGCATCTTAGAATGATTCGAGCCGTATGAAGAGAAACTCCCATGTACAGTTTGTTTTGGGGGGAAGGAGCCCGACAAGGTCAGACCTACAGAAAAAAGAAATAAAGCACCACATGAGGTAGGTGCTAGAGGAGGAGCCAAGAAAATATCAAAAGGCATGGTGTAATCCGCTTTGCATATACCATGGTTTCCCATACCACAATAGAGTATGATGCAAATGGTTAAAAGAAGACATTCCACCACCTAATGCAGCTCCTCTAGAAATTGAACCAATCATAATAGGTCAGACGATAATTCTATTTTACATACTTATCTCTAATACTTATAAAGGAGTGAACACGAATTTTGCTTGTAACCCGCAAATCACACACGGAAGGAATACAACCACACGAATCTAGCGTCTAGGCTTAACCTAATCAGATTCCCAGACACACTTACCAATTTGTAGCACCAGACGAAAAATCATCCCCGAGCAGGATACGCACCCTCCCTGCTTCCTCAATCTGGTAGTTGGTCTTAGGAAAAAACCATCGCTAAACAAGGAAATTGATCACACTTATCAATTTCGCCATCACCGATCAGCATCGCCGCGACCTTGGACGGCGCCATCACCATGATTCCACGACCCTGTATGGCGCCCTCGCTGAATTCCTAGATGGTGCGCTTGTTGTGAACTAGACGACGACACCCTCGCGATGTTCGTGGATGATGGAGCCCTTGCAGCGTTCATGGACAACGATGCCCTTGCCGTGATCTGGATGATGGCGCCCTCGCAGTGATCTGGACGACGGAGCCCTCACAGCGTTCCTGGACGGTCATGTTGCTGCTTGCCTGTACGACGCCTCTCTGACGTCCTCATGGCACAAACATCATTGATCCACGTGTGATACATGATCAATAGGGTAAGTTGATCTATCCTTCCCCTTAAGGTGTGTCCAACTCATCCTGCCATTAAGAGATAGAACAAAGCGTTTCAATACAAACTTCTCTTTCTCAAAAAACAAATTTTGAAGTGAATGAATGAGTAATAAAAAATGTTTATGCCATATGTGAAGGGTTCCTGTTGTCTTCAAGTTGGTAATTGTTGCTTATAATTACCCGTTTTCGTATTGCAAATAAAGCTTCTTGTCTAATATACCTGGACCAACTAATGGCATGACTTGTCCAGGACATCAGACCTTAATGCAACATTACGACTCTCATTATGTTCTTGTGATCAGACCTACAGGAAGACATTATCAGTTGAATAGCAAAGAAAGATAATGCATTAAAACGAAAAAATCATTGGATACAAATTTTAGTTACTCCACACTGAAATATTCCCAACTCACAACAAAATGATGCATTATCACCTTGGAACGGCTCCCAGATAACAGTTGTATAGAGCACATCATATCATTAAATAATTTATCTTCCACTGCATCCTAGTATGCCGTACCATCGTCCACCATGTCGATGCACATATATTGGTTTCTAGGGAGCTAAGAAATCTATTTAACCGTTGAAACCCATCATTGAACATTGTGAAGTCAAAGGGTTCATCAAAGAACATCAGAGATTGATATCCATATGGGATATGGCTGCCTCTGGAGAAATTCACTATACTCAATTTGTTTGCCTAGAAATTGAATTATATTATATAGGGATTAATGGGGAACGATCCAGAAATGGAATTCACAATAACACAAGACATCAGAATAATTTTAGTGATGAACTAACATCTCAAATTTAATCTGAATACCAAAATAGAGCCCTGAATGTGAATTCTAAATAAAATCACCTAACTTGCTAGAACTATTAAACAACAAATGATTTTTGGATGAATTCGTTTTATTAGAGCTATGGCATGCACTGCCATATATGCATTACAATGCTAACATGTAAGTGTCAAGCCATTGCTCATTTCTAGGTTTGTGCATTTTTTAGAAACCTTTGATTCATCATTTGTGCATTTTGTGTCAACTACAAATTGTACATTTACAAGGTTGTTCAGGTGAGGACGCTATCAACAAAACCACCCAAAAGTTAAATTTGTCATCGGATTGAACACAAGTACGCCACGAGGGGGTCCTCAAGGTGTGGGAAAAGGTGGAGTGTGAGACATATGGTTCTTCGGGACGTTGAGCACACAAGTTTACCCAGGTTCAGACCCAATTGCAGTGGATGGATCCTACTCCTGCTAGCAATCCAATATATCAGCAGATCCAGAAGTACAATAGATTACAAGAGAGGTTTCGCATATACGAGTTGTGGTTGGTAGTGCGTGTCCTAAAGGCTGGTCCCTAGGATGACTTATATAGTCATCTGGTCCTAGGGTTACAGGAGAGCCCTATCCGGCTACCATACAGAGTCAGTGCACTACATGCCTAAGTCGGTAAGTCTCCTGGGCCTTCCCGTAGCCGGATGAGCTTCCATCTTCTCTCTCTAACTGGGCCGCCCGTGAAGCATACTCTAACCCGAAGTGGGCCACCCTGGTCAGTGAGTCACAGTGGGTATACCCGGAAAGTATATCCCCAACAGTAGCCCCCGGAAGCCTCCAAGATCCAAAGTCGGATTCCATCGTCTAGCTTGATTCTTCTTCGGCTATAGAATATTGAAGGGTTCCTGAAACTTTAAAACAAAAGCGTAGGATCCGAGTCACAAGTGAGTCGTACTTGTCAATATCTCATCATTGCTTCCATACTCGATTTCAAACTGAGCCGTAAATTGGTCCATGACGTAACCTAACAACGTTTCAGGTCTTGTCATGTCACTGACAAATATTATGTCAGTCTAACAGTTGGTGGGTCCCGCATCGTGTGGAACCGAGGCACCATTTCAATGCAAACATAGAGATCAAGGTGGCGGAGGCTTCGCGAGGAAGTTGCCCCTCCCATTCCATGATGTGTGGCGTTAATTCCATGCATTTAACACTAATCTTGATGTAGATGGTCTTTATAAGGGGTAAACAATCCTTATTCTCTCCACCGCTGTTCTTGTTCTTCCTTCTCCCCGATAAAACCCTGCGCTCCTCGCCTTCCTCTTGCTCCTCTACCAAATCCACTAGCGTCGCCCATTCGTGGTTGACCTTCTGCGAGATGGCTAATGCATCGAGCTCTGTGGGCGCGGCATCGCCGGCGGCAGAAGACAAGAGGTGCCGCGAGATTTGGATCTCGTGCGTTCTAAGCGATGAGAACTCAAATTCATGGAGGAATAACTTCTCTGCACCGACGCATGGCGAAGCGGCTTGAACGAGGCCCTCCGTCCATGCGATGGTGAACGGGTCCACTTCACAACCCATCTGGATTGCGGCCTTAGCTTTATGCTGTCGGAATTCTTTTTCGAGCTAATCTCCTACTAGGGCGTCCAGCTTCATCATCTCTCCCCAAATTCTCTTTTTAGAGCTCAGTGCCCATGTCTCTCTTTGTGAGGGATTTCTCAGAATCAAACCAAGTCTGATTCTCTTTCGGTACTAATTTAGCACTCGAAAAAACTCCATCACTGCTAGTGTTCCATACAATACCAGAACTCTTAGTCTAGTCCTTAGGAGCGACCGAATCTACCCCAAGGTCATAACTAGCGATTTAGTGAAGAAATGGCCAACCACTTTTTTCTATCACAAGGATATGCTAGCTCCCGACAAGCCATAGAGCTTGCCGGCTTTCGTCGATGGTGCTGCTACCCCCTAAGAGACTTGGGATGCAAAAGAGCTAGCTCTTACTGAAGACTTGATTTGTGTCAAGAGGTAGATTGAGTTCTTAATGAAGAACAAAGGCCTAAAAGGGTTCGACTTAGCCCATGTCTGGAAATCACATCGGATCCAACCTCTTCAGTACCATGGGAACTGGCTAATGCATTCACTCACCCTGGATAGGAAGGACAGTTTGAAGGTTATCCCTACCCGATCCCCTCCAAGGACTATAAGTCCCAGATCCAATGGTTGATCAAGGAACGGGTTAACCGAAAAGTTCCAGAGGTCTCCATGCCGATGTACACGGTTGAGAATCCTCTCACCCCGGTAAGTTCTTCGACTTTTACCTGCTATATGCTATTCATCTTTTTTTTATCACATTGCAATGCTGAGATATTTCTGACTTTTAGCTTGTTGACCTCCCCGTGTCGGAGCTTGCTCCCCTTGAGGGCTATCCACCTAGAGATCCGATTCCTGTTTACAAGGATGAGGAACTAGAGGAGTTGATGGAAGCGCTTACTCGGAAGCATAAGGCTCTGGTTGTTTCAGCTAGCCGACAAATGCCACCAGTCGTCAAGAAGTAAGTTCCACTTTACCATTACTTGTATTGTTACATTTCTGAGTCATAATGTTTTTATGTTCTTATGGCTTAGAGCTAAATCATTGGGAAAAGGAAAATGGAAATCCAGGATGACTCTGCGCTAGCACAAGTTGAACTTGGCTTCTCTTGCTGCCGCTTCCCGACTCCTAACCCCAACCCATCGTTAGTGTCGGAGGATATTGTGTCTCCACACGCTATGTCATGGTATTACCGACGAGTACGCCATGGAGGGTTCCTCATGGAGCGTGTTTAGAGACGTGGGGGGAGGCGGTAAGTTGGAGGGTACGAGGTAACACATCTTACCCAGGTTCAAGTCCCACGACGGTGGTGGAACTCTACTCCTGCTATAAATCACTATAATGGCAATACGCCGAGTTACAAAGATAGGTTCGCTGTGTGAGGTGGTGTACGTTGCACGTTCTAATTGTTGCCCTAAGGCTCCCACAGGTCCGGCTTATAAAGGCACCAGAACCTAGGGTTACATGGAAAGGACCTTACCGGACAAGGTAAAGAGTCCTACACTAATACTACTAGTCTTCGTGTCTTGTACTCCAAGGCTCCGAGTATGTTGGTGACTCACATGTAGCCTTCCTTTATCCGGCATGGGCCTCCCTTTTGGATCCGTCTAACTGGGCCGCCCAGCAGGCCCTAGGCCATTCTACCAACTATGGACCATCTGGGTTAGCCGGATTAGAGACATGCAATGATGACACCTATTTAGCATATCCCCAATAGTGGCCCCCGGAGGACTTTGAGATCTTGCGTTGTCTTGCCCATTGGTTTTGAATGCTTCGTCTAGGTGATGTCAGCAATCCATCAAGAAATATCTCGAAGGTCTCCCAAAGAACCCTGCAGTCCCCTCCGTCTTCGTAATGTAGTCGGAGATTCTATTAGTCCTTCCTCCTAGAGTCGGATGGTTTCCGTCTTCCATGGAATCTTCGCATGTGACTGCTCCACTGAAACTGTCAGAAGGATGACATAGGCTACAGCCTATGCTACATCGAAACTCACATAAGGCAGTGAATTAATCATTAGCTATTTTTACATGCGCGAAATCTGAAACATTAAAGAGGCAATGACAGAGGACGTGGCGAAATTACCGTGCACGTTCGTATCCACATCGGCAATGCTATGTCTGTTAGATCCTTCTGCACGAATCTTGACATTGGGTCTATATATTTTAATTGCAGCTGGAATATTTTCTTTACCCGCATTCTTCCCTGCGTCTTCTTCTTCCTCCAACCACGCGACCGTTCGAGCTCTTCGATGGAAAACCTTAACCAGAGCCTTCCTCCCTCCCACCTTCCCCCATCTACATAATGGCCTCCAGCAGCGGTGCTCCCTCAACAGCGGCGACCCCCGAGACTTCAACGGAGCCATCCCGGGGAGTCACCGTCCCACCGAAGGGGGTTATCATTCCCGTCTCCGCCATGGTGGAAACCACCGGTGGTGACCAAAAACGGGCGGCACTAGATGTTGGAAATATGCCCTAGACACAAATAATAATAAGGATTATTATCATATTTCATAAAGTTTATGATTAAGTTTTGTATCATGCTATAACTATATTGAAAGGAAACATCAATACACATGTGATATATAAACAACCAGGGGTTCCCAGTCAAACTCTAGTCACTGGTTCATTGGTCAACAGATGATCAAGGTTTCCTGATCATGTGGCATTTATGCTAGTTGGAAATGGAGTCAACTCATTCTAAGAATGAGATGATGAACCAATACCCAACCTAAACATCGTGACCCAATCATGTCACGAAGTTCAAGTTAAGATGGTTAGAATAAACCTCGTAGACTATTCCTTAGACCATGAGACTATATCAATCACTGTCTCCCAAGAGTGCTTTGATAGCATCAAACATCACTTGGTAATACAGTGAAAATAAAGGTGTGTTCAGGTATTCGGAGGAACCGTAGAGGCAATATATGTCAAAAGCGGGATTTTTCCATCCGTGTGACGGAAAGATACTTGAGGGCCCACTCGGAGAAGTTATATCCAATAGTTGCGTAGCGTGTGATTTGATCACAGGGATATCACTTGTCGGGACGAGTCAAGTAGCATTGTTCGGTAACGAGATTGAACATGACATGGTGATGTCATTGATTAGATCTCGGGAAATGCAAGTATCGAGAGACAAAAGGAATAAGACGCGACTGTCCTAGTTCAAACGACGAAAGATCTTCATGGAATGCACAGGGGTCACATGGCCATCTAGGTCCCTCTGTCGATCATTGGTCCAGGAATGCCCCGACCATGTCTGGAGTGTTCCTGAACCGTGGGGTATCACGCTTAAGGGCTTGATGATGCTTAGAGAGTGTTTATAGGATCAGAAGAATCACCGAAGAAAAGAAGAGAGAAAATCGGAAGGGTTTCGGTAAGTCCGGAGGATGTTCGGAGTGGAGGTGGAAGGTGTTCCATAGCCACGGATATTGAATAATATGTGAATGACTGTTAAATATTGATTTAATCATTTAATAAAAGAGAAATCAATTTAAAAGGTCAAAAGGCTTAATGGGCCAATTCCGGAGGGAGAAGGGCCCATGAGGGAAAGGCAAGAGGAGAGAGGAGCCAAGGGGGTGGCCGGCTAGGCCAAGCCCCCTCGCATGGGTTAGATAGAGGTGTGGGGACTAGCAGGGAAGCTATCGAAGGCGTCCGCAGGCGGGATTGGATACGAGCAAGCATAGCTGGACGCAGGAAGTACCTAGGTTCGGAGCCCTCGTGAGGAGGTAAAGCTCCTACTCCTGTCAATTTGACTATGAGTGATACACGGGCTACAAGTGCTCCTTGAGCTGTGTTCTCTAGCTACTGCCTTAAATGCACTGAGACCAACCCTTTCTACTGAGGCCTCGCCTCTCCTTATATAGGCAGAGGGGCAACGATCTCACTGGCCAGTCCGGCTGGCGGGCCCCATAGGTGGGTCCCAGCCGGCTGGTCATCTACAATATCCGGTACAACTATGTCCCATCAGAGTACGCGCGGTATGGTCATCATGGGTACAGTGAACACCGTGCGAGCCTGTCGTTAGCAATGGGCCACTTTTCCCGCATCACCCCGCAAAGTCTTCGGTATGGCCGAGTAGTTGCCAGTCTTGTCATCGTACCAGGGCGTACCGCGCACTGTGCTGCACGTCGCCTTGTCCTCCTGATTGGTTCCGTCTATGCTGCTATAGCCGGCTGCTTCTCGTCGTTCCGGCTACCGTGAGGTAGCCGGCTTGACTTGCTCCTGTCCGGCTGCGCTCAGCCAGCCAGGCGTGATCCGACTGCCATAGTTCTTGTCTGGTTGGGGTATCCGGAGGTCATCCACCCGACACTAGCTCCCGAGCGCGTGTACATTTCGCCCTTAGGTGAAATGTGCGCGCGCTCCTCATCATTTTGAATTTTCTAGCCGGCTAGGTTTGGCGGTTGCGCTACCTGTGACGTCAGTGCTGACGCTGGCCACGCGCGCATGCGCCATCATTACTCTGCGGCAGGCAGCGTAACGTCCCGTCGCATGTTGCCTCGGGAACTGTCGCCTGCCTCTTCAGTTTCTGCTCCGGGATCGTCTACGCGTCCTCTGCCTGTGCAAAGGATCCTGCACTATGCGGAGAGCGGGGAGCATCTGGGTGGCCGCCACGTGGCACCGCAGACGGTTCCGCTTCCGGGTCTTTAAAGGGACGCCCGGGGGGAGCAGTTTGTCCCTTCGCTCACTGCTTCCATTGTCTTCTCTTGCGCTCTTGCCTTCCTTGCAGTGCCTTGCTCGCCACCGTCGATGTAGTCTGTCGCGCCGCCCGTTTAGCGTCGCCGGCGGTACGAGCCACCGTCACTCTTCTACGCAAGCGCCTCCCAGCGAACCGGCAATGGCAGGCGAGCGTGGCTCCTGGTGCGTCTCCTCTATGACAGAGGAGCAGATCGACAAGTACCGGGCGACCCGCGTCCTTCCGTCGGAGGAGGAGGTGGAGGTGCGGCTCGCGCCAACGAGGGAGGAGTCACCGCACCCGGCGGAGGGGGAGCGGGTCGTCTTCCTGTCACATCTGGCCTATGGCTTCACGCCGCTGGTGCACCCATTCTTCCTCACCTTCCTCGCCTTCTTCGATCTCCGCCTCCACCACCTAGGCGCCAACACCGTCGGGACGCTGGCGCATTTCATAGCCTTCTACGAGAGCTACCTCGGGATCCAGCTGGATCTCGGGCTCTTTTGTCGGCTCTTCCGAGTCCGGCCACATGTTTAATTCACCAAGGGACCACTGGTGACGTGTGGCAGCGCCTCCATCTACTCCCGCACGCAGACCGGCTACCCCAAATTCCGGCTGCATGACACGGTACGGCTGTGGCAATAGCCGTACTTCTACGTCCACAACCTCACCGCCGTGGACCGGATCAACCTGCCATCATTCCAGGACGTGGAGTCCAGCCGACTGCAATGGGATCCGAAGATCTACGGTGAGAAGACGGAGTCGGACGCGATGCTGCAGCGCATGCACTCCCTCGTCACCGCTGGTCTGACCGGCCTAGACATCACCCTTAGCTGGATGTCCAGGCTGATGATGTCGCAACAGCGGGCACACAAGATGTGCTTCTACTCCGGCCGGCTAGACCCGACCCGGCTGTCCCGCCGTGATCCCTGCTACAATAACCTGAAGGAGTGGGTGTGGACCATCACGAAGGAGCGGCTGCCGGAAGGCTGGACGTTCGGGCTGGCCCCTTACAGCCGCGACAACCGCGTGCCCCAGGTAAGTCTTCCAACCGGATTTCCCTTTGTGCTTCTTGCCGGGTTTTTTCGACTAATATGGTTGCTTCTTCTGTCCTTGGCAGATCTTCCCTTGAATCCTCTGAGAGGAGGGCGAGATGCCTCTTTAGAGCTTCACGCCCGACTTGCCCAAGCCGCGCGCTCGTCGGTCCGGCGAGGAGTCCGATGGGGACGACGACGTCTTCCCTAGCCAGAATGACGAACCGGCCACCGATCCTCACGCAGAGGTCGACGAGAAGGAGCCCACGCCGGCTCCCGAGCCATCACGGCACCGCGCGATGGATGGCGACTCCAGCCGATTCAGCATCGGTGGGGGCAGCTCCAGCCGGTCTGGCAGGAGAGGTGGCTCCAGCCGGTCCAGCGCTAGCCGGCCCGCCATGGAGGAGCCGGCCCCCAAGAGGAGCCGGACCGGCACCCTTCCACCGAGCCGCCTTGGTCGCAAGAAAGGGCCGGCCCCGGTGGTGCAGGGGTAAGTTTTCTGTTCTTAGTGTTTTTGCTGTCTTCCACTCTTTTTGCTTTCCTTGTCTGTCTTTGGCTTATTTGCTTCTTGCTTTTTGCTTCTTTTCCTTCCTTTGCTGCTTAGCACGCTGGTTTCCTTCAGTGCTGCGAGCTCGGCACGGGTGCCGACTGGATCGTCGCCCCGCGCGTCGCCCGCGTCTGCCTCCGCTCCTCCTTCTTTCGAGGCACCGCCTCCGCCACCGCCTCGATCTGAACCGGCTGCAATAGCCAGAGCAGGGCCCCCCCGCCGGCTACGGTGGTCCAGCCAGAAACGGTTGTGACCACCTCACAAAGTGGGGGTAGCTCTCCCGCGGGGGCGCGGAGGGCCGCCACCGGCAAGGAGCTCGTGGTTGTTAGCGACGACGAGTCGGGGGAGGAGTGGAGGACGGCGGAGGAGTCGTTGGTTGCCAACGCGGTTGACGATGATGCCTCTTCTGCTGCCTTGCTGACGGATCTTGCCGCCACCCTCGAGCTGGCGGTGAAGGAGGTCCAGCTGCTCGAGGCCTCAGCCAGCGGCAACCGGACCCTAGAGCAGATGCTTGCTGCCGCCAACGGGACCTCACAGAGTAAGTTCCCTTATCCGGAATCTCTCTTTTTCTTTTCTTTTTTTACTGATAGTCGGCTTTTTGCAGCCATCATGTTGTGCGCTCAGCGAGAGATCGATCGCCTGAGGAAGGCGAACGACCGGCTGAGCAAGTCGAATTCTACGCTTTGGCTGCAGAATAAAGACTGGAACGCCGGTGGATGCTCTAGAGGCTGCCACCAAGGAGCGCGACGCCACCCTCGCTAGCCGGGTCGAAGCCTTTGACCTTCTCGAGGCCTAGAACAAGGACCAAGAGAAGGAAATCAAACGGCTGACAGTGAAGGAGAAGGCCCTGGTGGAGGAGCTGATGCAGGTCGGGCATACGGACAAGGGTAAGTTCCCTTTCCGACTTCCCTCGTCTTTCCGGATCTGGTAGCTGGATCTGACATTCTTTTTTCTAACAGCTTTTTATCCCGGCGTAGACCTACTGGCATACAACTGGCTGCAGGAGAACTGGCCGGGAGAGTAGCCGACGGCCCAGGAGCTGGTTATCCTTCTTGGCGAGGAGGCTGCCAAGCTTCGTGAGGCGGTGCAGGCTATCTTCTCCTTCTTGTGGCCGGATGCTCCGGTTCCGGAGACGATGGCGCAGCTGGCCGCCAAGGTGGAGGTGCCGGCTACCGTCGACCAGCTAAGGGACTTGGCGGCGAGAGCCGGGACAGAGATGGCCTTGGCCCTCATGCTCTCCTGGTACAAGGACGCCCGCGTCGAGAAGATCGATGGGGGTTTCTGCGCCGGTGCCAATCTTGCCGCCGTCCGCCAGGCCCATCTGGAGCTCCGGGCCTCCGCCATCAAGATTGTCGACTATGTGGACGTCGACGAGGTTCTCACCGACTCGGAGTCCGCTGGCACTCCAGATACGGAAGCTTCGTCGCAACCGGCCGGTGGGGACACTGGAACCGGATCAGCCGCCGCGCCTCCTCCGCCTCCTGAGACTGCCACCAGCCAGGGTGCTCCGCACGGCAAGGGCCCTGTTGCTTAGTTATGACCCCAGGATGCCGGGTGTATTTGTTTGTCTTGCTTTGTTTGAAACCTTGCTATTTGTGCCGTTGCTTTTGGCGCCGGGTGAACTCATGGGAGCTTCGTCTCCCTTTTTGTATTGGTCTGAGTTATTTTGGCTTGCTTCCAACTTGTGTTTTTTGTATGTTCTTTCGATATTTCGTCGATTAGATTTATCTGGCTGACTTCACTCGGCTGAATGCCTTTAGCCGGGGGAACTGCAATTCTAGTGGGGGCGCGCCAGCGCACCCACTAGGTGTAGCCCCCGAGATTCGGAGTAGCTGGCATAGCCAGTTACTTCGAATCTTCTTTCTTTCCTCAAGCCTTTAGCTTCATCCGACTAGACACCTCTTAGCCGGTTACTTTCGCTGGCTGGACGCCTGCAGCCGGGGGAACTTACATTCTAGTGGGGGCGCGCCAGCACACCCACTGGGTGTAGCCCCCGAGATTCGGAGTGGCTGGCGTAGCCAGGTACTTTGAATCTTCTTCCTTTTTCTTTGCATTTGCCCTCGCCTGGGCTCCAAACCTCCGGCTAACTCCTTTAGCCGATCGGAGACTACAAGATTCCACTGGGGGCACGCGGGCGCACCCAGTGGGTGTAGCCCTCGAGATTCGGAGCGCTTGATGAAGGCAAGGACTTCAAATCTTCTTCTTTTCTTCCTGAATTCCGACTCGAAATAGTCGTACAAAAAATATACACACATACATATAGTCTCACCCGTTAATAGGTTAGTCTGCTAAACTTTAGCCGAAAGACGGATTTGTTTTTGGAAAACCAGCTTGCGCTTCTCTAGACACTTAGTCATTTTCCCGTGTGCTTTGCTGTTTTCGCTGCGTCCTTGCCGGGCAGCCGAGTTGCGGTCTGTAGCCGTAATCGAAAGGAGCTGACAGTACATTGTGCACGGTACTAACGGCTTAGTAGCCAGATTGTCTCAAGCTAGTTGTGAGGCCGGGACGCCCAATCTATCACATCTCCTCCCTATTTTTCATGTGGGATGCCTCGGGCTTTTGCTCTTGCTAGCCGGATAGCCGGGTTGTGTCTGTAGCCGAGACAAAGAGTGGGCCTCTAACATCATCACACACTACTCAGTCGGTTTGTTGATTTAGCAGGCTGGGCCAGCCGGCAAGCCCCCGGGTAGGGATTGCCGGAGCTGGAAAAACTAAACCAGAAGATAGATATATACAAATTTCTAGCAAGGAGCCCCCGAGTATCTTGTAGGGGTCCGCATTTTCATTCATAGGGTTTGCGGGATACATACATTGTCCTGTGACTAGGTGTAAAATGGGCGGAGCAGGGCCGCTTTCTAGGGGCGCTCTGTCTCCTCGTCCGACTTGTCCATCTTGTTCTTGCGTGGATGTTGTACATCTATGAGGTAGTAGGAGTCGTTGGGCAGCGCCTGGCTGATGATGAAGGGACCCTCCAGGGTGGCGATAGCTTGTGCATGCCCTTCGTGTCTTGCACCAGCCGTAGGACCAGGTCTCCCTCGCGGAATGCGACAGTAGTGGCATAGGCGTTGCTGGTACAAGGCCGATCTGGACAATGCTAGCTCGCGGGCCTCCTCGAGGAGGTACACACCATCTTCCCACGCCTCTTGGTTGGCCTTTTCATCGTAGAGGAGCTTGCACGGAGAGTCGAACTCGATGTCCATGGAGAGGACGACTTCCGAGCCGTAGACCAGGAAGAACGAGGTGTAGCCGGTTGATCTATTTGGCGTGGTGTGGAGGCTCCACAACACAGCCGGAAGCTCCTCGATCCAGCATCTGGGCGACCACTCCAAGGGCTCAATGAGGCGTGGCTTGATGCCGGCTAGCACTAGGCCGTTTGCCCTCTCGACTTGCCTGTTGGACTACGGGTGTGCGACGGAAGCAAGGTCTAGTTGGATGCCCTTGTTGCTGCAGAATCGGGCGAAGGCCCCCTTGGCGAAGTTCGTGCCGTTGTCGGTGATGATGCTGTTGGCGTAGCCAAACCGGTTGATGATGTCGGTGAAGAAGGTGACGACTGTTGCCCCATCCAGCTTCCAGATAGGTTTGGCCTCTATCCATTTTGTGAACTTGTCTACCGCCACCAGCAGATGGGTCATGCCTACGCGCACCTGCTTGAAGGGACCGACCATGTCGAGGCCCCAAACAGCGAAGGGTGATACATTGCAAATGTATCTATAATTTTTGATGTTCCATGCTTAGTTTTATCCACTTTCTTGTGTTTTGTTCCAACTTTGGAGTACTTTTCATATGATTTCTTGGACTAACCTATTAACAAGAGCCACAGTGCTAGCTGCTTGTTTTCTGTTGTTTTTGGTACCAGGAAAGTCAGAAAATGAATATTCTCGGAATTAGACGGGACAAAAGCCAAAGTGCCTATTTTTCCGGAAGTCATCAGATGCCAGAGTACGACACGAAGAGGGGCCAGGGGCCACCACACCACCTGGCCGCACGGCCCAGCCTGGCCCACGCCAGGGGGTGGTGTGGCCGCCTCCGGCACCCCCTCGGCCTCTCCTTCCGCCTATAAGATGCCCTCGGGACGAAAACCCTAAGTGCCCAATCAAAAATCCACGAAAGAGTTTGTAGCCGCCGTCATCTCCATCCCTAGATCGGGAGGGATCTGAAGCTCTTCCCGGCACCCTGCTGGAGAGGGGAATTCACCCTGGAGGCCTTCTTCATCACCATGCAAGCCTCCGGTGTGATGCGTGAGTAGTTCATCCTTGGACTACGGATCCATGTAGTAGCTAGATGGCTGGTTCTCCTCCTTTGTGCTTTCATGTCTAGATCTTGTGAGCTCCATTCATGATCAAGATCATCTATTTGTAATTCTACATGTTGTGTTTGCGGGGATCCGATGGATATTGAGATGCTATTTCAGATTGATTATTGATTCTATCATGTCTTTGTTATTTGTGATCTTGCATGCTTTCTGTTGTTAGTAGCTATCTTGGCCAAGTAGATGCTAGCAACTCCAAGAGTTAGTATTTATGCTCGATAGTGGGTTCATGCCTCTGGTAATCTGGGGAAATGACAGAAATCTCTATGGTACAAGATGTGCTGTTGCTACTAGGGAGAAAACAACAATTATTTGTTCATAGAACAATCATATTGTTTACTTTACACGCAGTTCGTAAAGCAATAATCTGTTGCTTGCAACTTAACACTAGAGGGGGTTCGGATGATAACCTGAAGGTGGATTATTAGTCATAGATGCAGTTGGATGGCGGTCTCTGTATAATGTTGTAATGCCCAATCAAGTCTCAAAGGAGTCAAGATGATTAGTATATGCATGTATTGCTTTCTCGATGTTTGTCAATTGCCCCGCTGTAATTTTTTCACCCAGCATGTTTTCTATCTTAAGGAGAGCCACCTCTAGTGAACTATGGATCCCGATCCTTTTTCTTTACATACAATCTACAAACTGTTTACTGTTTTGTGTTTACTTTCTGCAAACTATTACTTCTTTCCATTCGATACGTTTAATCCTTTGTTTTCCGCAAAACACGGTGAGATTGACAACCTCATCACAAGTTGGGGACAAAGTTATGTGGTTGTGTTGTGCAGGTCTCCACGTTGCTACTAGCACCGGTATTGTGCCCTGCCAAGGCTCAGCTAGCAACACCTTTGGGGTGTTTCCTTGCTCCTACTGGTTCGATTAAACCTTGGTTTCATAACTGAGGGAAACTTGCTGCTGTGCTCATCATACCTTCCTCTTGGGGTTCCCAACGAGCTCTACATCAACACCGCACCAACACTTTTCTGGCGCCGTACACTGAGCCATCAAGCATTTTTCTGGCGCTGTTTCCGGGGAGTCAAGGACATCTTCACAAGGGGAGTCCCTCATAACCAATCTCTTTACTTTGCTATTTTTGTTTTGCTTAGTTTCTTTTTGCTTGTTTCTTTACCAAAAACACAAAAAAATAGTTTTACTAGTTTCCTTTCTTTATCAAAAACACAAAAAAATTAAGTCTCCTTTAGTTGTCACCTCTTCCTTAGCTCACCATGTTGATCCCTAAATTCACCCTGAAAGATCTTTCAATTGGTAGTGGTTCTATAATTGGGAAAGATAATATTGAAAAATTCTTTAATCATGTTAGTAAGCATGAAGATACTGAGGATAGATCCCTTGTAGAACTTGCTCCAAACTATGAGATTGCTGCAACTTCTTTAATTCACATGTTAGAAGCTAGGTTTGTTAACCTCAACCCCTTAATGCAAATAATGTTTCTTAAGCTTAAAGAAATTGAGGACCCTAAAAAGAGGGATTTTATTCTAGAAACTTTGTTTAAGGAGTTCTATGATGTTGCCAAGGAAGCTAGGAAAGTATTTGAATGTTTCAATATGCTAGGCTCATGTGTAGATGTTGTTGGTACACGAGAAAAGATGAACAAAACCGAACCTAATGGGGAGGAACCTAAGATACCAATACCCTTTAAACTAGTAGCAATACATGATGCCATAGAAAAGAATCTTGATTGGATTGTTCCTGCAAACCCTTTTGATGAGAATAGTGAACCTAAGAGCATTGAGAGAGGATCCTCTAGAACTTATTTGGATGATATATCTTGCCTTATTGAAAATATTTCTGGTATTAACCTTAATGCTTCTTCATTTGAGAACACTTGATTCTTTTTTCTTGCTTCTTATGCCTAACTTAAAGCCGTTAAAGAAAAGTACTTATTGGGATATAACCCAAAAGTTTTAGATGAGTCTTGGAAGTTAGTAATAACCGCTCCTTATCCTTTTTATTTGCTTTTTGTGCCAAGAGTAACCTCTAATGAGAGAGAAATAATGATTGGGAAAGTTGATGTCCCGAAACAGATTTCTATGCTTCATCGTAAAAATTTGTGTAAAATCTCTGAACGTCTTTTTGAGGCGTGATTTTTTTTGCTTCTGACCCGGGTTGTTATCTAACTTTCTTTAGTTCAACACTTTTTGATTTGAGCAACAGAAGGTCTTCGAAAAAATTCGTCTTTACCTGCTGGTCTGTTTTGACAGATTTCTGCCATTTTCTGCATTTGCTTCTTGTTGGTTCCTTTTTGAGTTCTTTTGGGAAATTGAGCTTTTTAAGGGAAGTACTATAGTAGCTAGTGTTCTAATGGAAGTTTATTTGGTGTTAGAACTGAACCTTAATACCTTTTATCTTGAGTGCACTAATGTTGCTAATAAAGATTGTGTGAAGTTTTGTATGAAGGAAAAATTTCAGGTGTATGGAAGGAATGAGTAATGAGATGAAGGATGGACTAAAGCTCAAGCTTAGGGATGCCACGCGTGTCACCCTAAGAAATATCCAAGAAGTACAAGCGTCAAAGCTTGGGGATGCCCAAGGCATACCCTTCTTCATCAATAAAAATCCTAGGTTTCTTCCAAACGCTTCATTTTTATTGTTTCATGCACATTTGTGTTGTTCTTGGAGCATCTTCTTTTTCATTTTTGTTTTGGTTTTTCGTTTGCTTGGTTTTCTTAGTTTGCTGAATAAATTGGTTGGATCCCCTCTTTCATGCCTTGGTTTGCAAATAGTTTGGTTTGGTTTGGAAAAGAGTAGGAAAGTTCATGTTTATGTGGTAAAAAGAGCTTGTTTTTGACTGTGGCCTATGCTTTGTCATGCCATGCTTGATATTTTTTTGGCTTTATGCTTAGTATTATTTGCTGTGGCATGACTTGCTATAAACAATTGAGATTGCTTAATGTGCCTTGGATGAATCATGCGTTGTTTTAGCATATTAAAGCATAGTATAGTGGTATTCTCCTTTGATGCTTTATTTGGGTTGACTTGGCGCATGCTCACACCATGTTATGACTATCTCAAGTCACCATAGCCTTTATGATCCTTTAGTTTTCAACTTGTAGTATCACTTTATGCTTTGATCAATGATGTTTTGTCGCTCTGCATGATTATGGCCATTATTGCTCTCTTAGTTTGTCGCTCCCTGTCTTTTGCTAGCCTCCACAACCAAGTATGAGTTCCACTCATGCATCCAACTCCCTAAACCAAGTTATTCCAAAGAGTCCACCATACCTACCTACTAGCTTATGCTACTCCAAGTATATTTATGCTTTTGTTTACCTTCCAAATTAAACTTGTTATGAGAAAACTAGTGATTAAAGCTCTCACGAACTTGATGGCACACTTTACTTTTCTTGCCCTTAATAAACTTGAACCATTGTGTCGTCTATGTTGTATATGCTTGCACTTATTTGTTGGGAACTAGCAGAACCATGCTTTCATGGGGAACGCTTTCAACATTGCACTTGGTACTTGTACCTAGTTGATATCATGCTCTTTTGTATATGGATGTCGTCGGTGTGAAATGAAAGGGGAGCTTGTAAGTCCATGGAGTTATGTATATGTGTTAGAGAAACGCCTGGGCCGCTGGTCTAATCCATGCTGACATGGTGGAAACCTGCAGCGTAACCATAATGAGCTGTCTATGAAGCATTCTTCTTATAAAAAAAGAGTCCTATATTGAGAAAAAAGAGAAAAGAAAAAAAGAAAGATTATGAAAAGAGGAAAGAGAGAAAAAAGCACCATATTCCCATGGTAAATAAGAAGATTGCTGAGATGCTCGTTGTCTGCTTGCCTTGTCATTTTGATATGGGGATTCTTCCGTATCATCGGGCAAGGGGTACCCCGTTGGCGGTTCTCTATGATACACATGTACTTACAATGACAAGAATTTACCGGTGACTAAACTTGAGTAGAATGAGGAGCGGCCCTCGTATACAAGGGACATTAGATTTCTAACTTATACTTCGTCAAGCATGTACACCATAGTTTGTTCACTTTAACCTTAATCATTTCAAGATGCTTATGATAGGGGCAATGAGAGCTGAAAGCTATAAGTACCATAATTTTTGGAAGCTCTTTATGAGACTTGAATCCCTACTTCCTTCTATGAAGGCCTTTCTTCCACCATTATATTGAGTCTCCACCTTCTACCTTTATGCACCTACTTTGAGAGCATAGTGGCCATTCTTAGTTCTATGTGCATTGTCCCAAGACTAGTTGATTGATGCATAACTTGATATTGCTTGTTTTAAACTATTGTCTCCAGTCACTCTTATGAACTTTGAAGGTGTCCTATGCAATTTATATTTGCTACTCTATTGAGGGACAAGCTGAATACTATTATGCTATGTTTTCTTTATGTGAAACAAACAAACGTCTTGCAAAGCATTGTTATTCATGAATCTTTTGTTTGTGCCTTTTCATGTTGCGTCATAGTTTCTTTGTCTTATTGCTAGAACCTTCTCTTTCATGTTATGATTGAAGTACTATGATCCCAGCTTTGAATGTTTTACAAATACTTTGATCAAGTCATTGATGGTGCATGTCACCTAAAAAATTATTCGTTCTTTTTATCACTTACCTACTAGAGGACGAGCAGGAGTTAAGCTTGGGGATGTTGATACATTGCAAATGTATCTATAATTTTTGATGTTCCATGCTTAGTTTTATCCACTTTCTTGTGTTTTGTTCCAACTTTGGAGTACTTTTCATATGATTTCTTGGACTAACCTATTAACAAGATCCACAGTGCCAGCTACCTGTTTTCTGCTGTTTTTGGTTCCAGGAAAGTCAGAAAATGAATATTCTCGAAATTGGACGGGACAAAAGCCAAAGTGCCTGTTTTTCTGGAAGTCATCAGATGCCAGAGTACGAGACGGAGAGGGGCCAGGGGGCCACCACACCACCTGGCCGCGTGGCCCACCCTGGCCCGCGCCAGGGGGTGGTGTGGCCGCCTCCGGCACCCCCTCGGCCTCTCCTTCCGCCTATAAGATGCCCTCGGGACGAAAACCCTAAGTGCCCAATCAAAAATCCACGAAAGAGTCTGTAGCCGCCATCATCTCCATCCCTAGATCGGGAGGGATCTGAAGCTCTTCCCGGCACCCTGCCGGAGAGGGGAATTCACCCTGGAGGCCTTCTTCATCACCATGCAAGCCTCCGGTGTGATGCGTGAGTAGTTCATCCTTGGACTACGGATCCATGTAGTAGCTAGATGGCTGGTTCTCCTCCTTTGTGCTTTCATGTCTAGATCTTGTGAGCTCCGTTCATGATCAAGATCATCTATTTGTAATTCTGCATGTTGTGTTTGTGGGGATCCGATGGATATTGAGATGCTATTTCAGATTGATTATTGATTCTATCATGTCTTTGTTATTTGTGATCTTGCATGCTTTCCGTTGTTAGTAGCTATCTTGGCCAAGTAGATGCTAGCAACTCCAAGAGTTAGTATTTATGCTCGATAGTGGGTTCATGCCTCTGGTAATCTGGGGAAGTGACAGAAATCTCTAAGGTACTAGATGTGCTGCTGCTACTAGGGAGAAAACAACAATCCTTTGTTCATAGAACAATCGTATTGTTTACTTTACATGCAGTTCGTAAAGCAATAATTTGTTGTTTGCTACTTAATACTGGAGGGGGTTCGGATGATAACCTGAAGGTGGATTATTAGTCATAGATGCAGTTGGATGGCGGTCTATGTATAATGTTGTAATGCCCAATCAAGTCTCAAAGGAGTCAAGATGATTAGTATATGCATGTATTGCTTTATCGATGTTTGTCAATTGCCCCGCTGTAATTTGTTCACCCAACATGTTTTCTATCTTAAGGAGAGCCACCTCTAGTGAACTATGGATCCCGATCCTTTTTCTTTACATACAATCTACAAACTATTTACTGTTTTGTGTTTACTTTCTGCAAACTATTACTTCTTTCCATTCGATATGTTTAATCCTTAGTTTCCGCAAAACACGGTGAGATTGACAACCTCATCGCAAGTTGGGGACACAGTTCAGTGGTTGTGTTGTGCAGGTCTCCACGTTGCTACTAGCACCGGTAGTGCACCCCACCAAGGCTCAGCTAGCAACACCTTTGGGGTGTTTCCTTGCTCCTACTGGTTCGATTAAACCTTGGTTTCATAACTGAGAGAAACTTGCTGCTGTGCTCATCATACCTTCCTCTTAGGGTTCCCAACGAGCTGTACATCAACACCAGACCAGCACTTTTCTGGCGCCATACACTGAGCCATCAAAGGGCCAGGTGATCGGTATGGTCTTGAGGACCGAAGCCGGCATGTGCCTGAGCTGCCCGAAGCGTTGGCACCCATTACATGCGCGGACTAACTGTTCGGTGTCCTTGAGGGCGGTGGGCCAATAGAAGCCGTGGCGGAATGCCTTGGCGACTATCGCCCTAGAGGAGGCGTGGTGTCCGCACTCGCCCTGGTGGATGTCCTTGAGCAGTTGGTAGCCTGTGTCCACATCGACACATCTTTGGAAGATGCCGGATATGCTGTGCTTGTACAGTTCTTTGTTGATGATGATGTACGTGTGCGCGCGGCGCCAGATTTTCCTGGCCTCCACCTCATCGTCTGGGAGCTCTCCATTGGCGATGTAGTCCATGAAGGGCTGCGCCCAAGATGGTATCTCCCGGATGGTGAGGATGCTTCTGCCCTCCGGTTGATGGTCGTCGGGGGGTCGTCTGGATGAGGTACCCGGAACGGCAGCCCCCGAGCCACTTGACGGTCGGCAACCCACGGGTCTTGCGAGTCGGAGGGTACTGACTTGTGTAAGTTGGTACGGGCCTTCTTCTTTGGGGGTTCTGCCGGCTCTGCGTCTGCCGTGCCATCAACCGGGGCGCTCCCTGCCCAGATGATGGAATCCGACTCAGGGGACGGGTTGATGGAGGGCTTGCACAGGTGCTCCAAGGAGACCCCGGGTGGGATTTCCTGCTTGGTGGATCCGATTCGCGCGAGCGAATCGGCTACCTTGTTGTTGACGCGAGGGACGTGATGAAACTCACATCCGTCGAAGCAGGCGCTAAGCTTCTGTATGTGGAATCGGTAGAGAGCCATATTTCTGTCGTGGGCATCCCATTCACCGGTTACCTGCTACACCACCAGATCCGAATCACCGAAGCAAAGGATCTGGTTGACACCGATCTCTCTGGCTAGACGGAGGCCGTGCGCTAGCGCCTCGTATTCGGCCACGTTGTTGGAGGCCTTGAAGTGGATCTGCAGGACGTACTCTAGCCGGTCTCCTTTGGGCGAGGTGAGCACGATGCTAGCTCGCAATCCCCCGAGCATCTTCGACCCATCGAAGTGCATCCTCCAATGGTCCGAATCCGGAACCGGTGGAAGGTATTGGGTCTCGGCCCAGTCGACGAGGAAGCCTGCCAGTGCCTGTGACTTGATCGTGAGCCGGGGCTCGTACTGGATGGAGTAGGCGGCAAGCTTGATGGCCCATTTGGCGACTCGGCCAGTGGCGTCCTTGTTGCCGATGATTTCCAAAAGGGGTGCGGTGCACACGACCTTAATCGGATGCTCCTGGAAGTAGTGCTTGAGCTTCTTGCATGCTAGGTACATGCCATAGCACATCTTCTGGTAGTAGGGGTAGTTCTGCTTGGAGAGGGAGAGAACCTCGCTGAGGTAGTAGACGGGTCTCTGAACCGGCTGAGCCTTGCCTTCCTCGGGGCCCTCCACCACTAGGACGACGCTGACGACCCAGCTGATGGATGCTATATAGAGCAACATCGGCTCCTTGCTAGCCTGCGTGGCTAGAACCGGCACTGTGGATAGCATGCGCTTGCGGTCGTGAAAGGCGGCGTCGGCCTACAAGGTCCGGGAGAACTTGTCCATCTTCTTCATCAGCTGGTACAACGGGAGTGCCTTCTCTCCCAACCGGCTGACGAAACGGCTGAGGGAGGCTAGGCATTCGGTGAATTTCTGGACTCCGAGCAGGCTCCTGGGTGGCTGCATCCTCTCGATGGCTGCAATCTTTTCCGGATTCGCCTCGATCCCTCGTTGCGAGATGAGGAAGCCAAGGAGCTGACCGGATGGGACTCCAGAGATGCATTTCTCTGGGTTCATCTTCATCTGGTATTGTCGGAGGTTGCCAAATGTCTCTCCCAGGTCCTCGAGGAGGGTGCGCTTCTCCTTGGTCTTGATGACCACATCGTACACATAAGCGTGCACGTTTCGGCCGATCTGCGAGTGCAAGCACTTTTGCATGCAGCGTTGATAGGTAGCGCCTGCATTCTTCAGACCGAAAGGCATGGTTACATAGCAGAAAGCCCCGTACGGGGTGATGAACGATGTTTTTATCTGGTCAGCCGGGTTTAGCCGGATCTGATTGTAACCAGAATAACAATCCAAAAAGGACAACAAATCCTAGCCAGCCGTGGAATCGATGACTTGATCGATACGGGGCAGGGCGAAGGGGTCCTTCAGGCACGCCTTGTTCAGGCTGGTGTAGTCGCTACACATGCGCTAGGTCTTGTTCTTATTCAACACCAGGACTGGGTTGGCCAGCCAGTCCGGGTGGTATACTTCCATGATGAACCCGGTTGCAAGGAGCCGGGTGATCTCGTCACCGATAATCTTCCTCTTCTCCTCTGCGAACCGGCGTAGAGGCTGCTTGACCGGCTTGGCATCTGGCCACACATGAAGTGAGTGCTCGGCGAACTCCCTCGGTACACCTGGCATGTCTTTAGGTGACCATGCGAAGATTTCTCGATTCTCACGGAGGAAGTCGACGAGTGCGCCTTCCTATTTGCTATCCAAGTTGGCACCAATGGTGACGAACTTGGTCGGGTCGGAGGGGTCAAGCAGGATCCTCTTCGTCTCCTTTGCCGGCTAGAAAGCTCCTTCTCCGGCCGGCTTGCTAATAGCCGGCATATCTTGCTGGTCCATGGCCACGTTGTGCATGATCACGCGCTTTTCTTCGGCTATGATGAGGGCCTCTGCCAGCTTGGAGCCGGCTGAGGCGCACTCCATCGACCGCCTGAAGCAGTCGGCGACGGTGATCACACCGTTTGGTCCCGGCATCTTCGTCTTGAGGTATGCGTAGTGGGGGACGGACATGAATTTAGCAAGGGTGGGGCGCCCGAGGAGAGCGTGGTAGGAGCTCGTCAGGTTTACCACCTCGAACCAAATCGGCTCGCGGCGGAAGTTTTCCTCGGTCTCGAAGATGATGTCCAGCTGGATTTTTCCCAGCAGGGCGCAAGCCGGTCCCGGCTGTATGCCGTGGAACGTTGTGGTAGTCGGACACAATTCGCATTCGCAGATGCCCAGCTTCTCCAGCGAAGACCGGTAGAGGAGGTTGAGGCTGCTGCCTCCGTCGATGAGGACGCGCGAGAAGCGGCAGGTGCGCTCATTGGTGATGATGAGGGGGTCGAGCACCATGGTATAGCCCTCGGGAGTTGGAAGCTGTTCAGGTTGGTCTTCTCGGCTCCAGGTGATGGGGGTTTCCGACCAGTTTAGGTACTGGGGGACCGGAGAGACGATGGCGTTGACCTCCTTGGAGCGTCGCCTGCGGCTGTGCTTGTCGTCTAGCTCTGTCTCGAAGATGTAGTAGGCGGCGTGCGGCTGGGGGTAGCCGTTGTTGTTGTTGCCGCCGTTGCCGCCGTTACCATCATTACCGGCTCCCCTAGCCGGTGGTGGTGGTCCACCAGGAGGGGGTGGGGGGAGACGTTGCTGGTTGCCCTGGTCCTTTAGCTGGCGGGTCCAACTGCAGTTCCGGGTGGTGTGCGTAGCCGGTTTGAAGGGACCGCTATGCCACTTGCAAGGGCCGTCAAACATCTGGTTGAAGGTGATCCGCGGCTTCTGCCTCCTTGCAACGCTAGCCGGCGCGTCGGGCGCGCCCTCTGATACGTCCATTTTGCATCACTATTCTATGTCTTAATTCACTATTATTCATTGATATATTTCGTATTGAGAGGTGATACTTATGTTATTTCATCTATTTTTGCATGGTTGATGACTTTTGGAGCATGGACCACTGCAGTCAGGATTCTGATGGAAAAGGTGCAGTTTGGAGGCAAAATTCGCGAAGATCAGAAAATCTGGGAAAATATATGGAAAATCCTATTTTTCCAGAAGACTCAGGATGCCAAAAGATGGAGTGGAGGTGGGCCACAGGGAGCCCACACCACCCCATGGCGCGGGCAGGCCTAGGCCGTGCCTGGGAGTGGTGTGGCTGCCCTGGCCCACTCCAGCCTCTCCCCTCTGGCGTATATCATCCTCCCGAAACCCTAAGACTCGGGGAGCGACCACAGAAAGATTCTGCCGCCTCTGCGGGGCGGAAAACACCGAGAGAGAAAGATCTCTCCGGCAGACAGATTTCTGCCGGGGGAATTCCTTCCCGGAGAGGGGAGATCGTCGCCATCAACACCACCATCAAGCTGGACTTCATCGGGATCATCATCATCACTATCAGCACCCTCATCACCATCTCCATATTGCTGTAACAATTTGGTTGAATCTTGCATTAGTTCATAGGGGAAACTTTCCCGGTGTTGATTACTCTTTGTAGTTGATGCTATTGAGTGAACCTTTGAATTATTGTTTATGTTTAGATTGTTATACATCATTATTCCATCTCTGATCATGATCCATATGATGTCTTGTGAGTAGTTCGTTTTGTTCTTGAGGACATGGGAGAAGTCTTGTTGTTAGTAGTGGAGTTGCGTTGAGAAAGATTCAATAAATTGTTATTTAAGTTATGGTGTACTTCTTCTAGTGGTGTCATGTGAACGTTGACTACATGACACTTCACCTATATGGGCCTAGGGGAATGCATTGTGTATTTGGCTACTAATCGTAGGGGTTGCCAGAGTGACAGAAACCTGAACCCCCGTTAGGAAACCATTGCACAAGGGACGTAAGGGTCTTAGAGTTTAAAGCTGTGGTTAGGTTTCTACCTTAATTACTTTCTTGTACTTACGGATGTTTGCAAGGGGTATAATCACAAGTATGTATTAGTCTTGGATGGGGCGGTACATTAGCACAGGTTCACCCACACAACACTTAGCAAGCTAAAGAAGATTAATCGACTATATGAACCGAAAGCACTTGCCAGTCTTCCCATGTGTCCTCGAGAACGTTTGGTCATCTATAGAAATACAACCGGCTTGTCCTTTGCTGCATAAAGGATTGGGCCACTTGCTGCATTTATTCCTACTGTCTTTTGTTTACTCATACTTTGTTTACTTGCTTTATCGAAAACACCTAAAAATCCGTTTACTAAGTATTTGCAGAGAATTCCTGATCCATACCACTAGCCAGCACCTTCTGCTCCTCGTTGGGTTCGACACTCGTACTTATCAAAAATACTATGATACACCCCCTATACTTGTGGGTCATCAAGACTATTTTCTAGCGCCGTTGCCAGGGAGTGAAGCGCTATTGGAGAGTGGAACTGGTAAAGGAAACTTCTACTGTGAGTATTGTTTACTTCTGCTAGTTGCTTTATTTTCGTTATGGATAATTTGCTGAGTTTATTATTTGGTAATGCTACTACCACTGCTAAGGTAGTAGATAAGCCACCACCTGCTGAGAAAGATGTTTTCAAAATACCTACAAGAATTATTGATCGTGTTATGGATAACTACTATGTTGGGGATGGAACTGTCCATCCTGGTGATCATTTACTCTTTATACACGAATTATGCGGGTTGTTCAAGTGTGCAGGTATTACTATAGATCAAGTTAAGAAGAAGTTATTCTCATTATCACTAAAAGGAAGAGCTGAGGAATGGTATAAGCTGGTGAAGAATGGTCAAGCTCTGGAATGGGAGGAAATAGTGCCTCTATTTTATTCAAAGTTTTATCCTCCTAGTGAGATTCATAAAGATCGGAATCAAATATACAACTTTTGGCCTCTTGATGGAGAGAGTACAGATCAAGCTTGGGGGAGATTGAAGTTACTAATGCTCAAATGTCCCATTCATGAGCTCCCCAACAATATTATTATCAATAACTTCTATGCAAGGCTCCCTCTACATGATAAAGATTTATTGGATGCTTCTTGTGCTGGATCATTCACTCGCATGGAAGAAGAAGTTAAATGGGATCTTCTAGATCGTATTTCAAGACAATGCTAAAGCTTGGGAGAATGACAAAGGTAGAAAGTCAGTTATAAATTATGATTATGAATGCATAGAATCTTTTATGGGAACTGACGACTTTCAAAATATTAAAAATGCTTATGGTCTAGACTCTCAAGCTATTGCTTCTTATTTTAAGGCTTTTGCTTCTTACATTGAAGTGCCTAAAAAGAAGTGGAATAAGTATCATGAACCTTATAAAGATGTTGTTAAGAGGGTTTCTGCAAGAGATACTGAAGTTTATACTGCTAATCATGTTTTACCTGAACCTTATATTGAGAAAATGTCTTTCCCAGTTAAGATAAAGGAACATTCTATGATGGCTAGTATGGTAGATGAAAGTATGAATAAAGCTGTTGAACCTGATAAACAAATGGTTGATGAACCTATAATAGCAAGTGAAAGACTTTGTCACTAAATATGAAAAAGAGGGACACCCTATCCTTTGTAAGGATACCTCTAATATTGTTTCACAAAATAGTGTTACGAGAGCTAGTATTCCCGTGTTTTCTGTTAGAATAAGTGATCATTGCTATGATGGTCCTTGTGATAGCTATATTGTTAAGTTTATGCATGATACTGAAAGTTATTATGAGAGAGGGAAAAGTGTTCTTATGCATCTCAATAATATCAAGTTTCCCCGTTTTATGCTGAAAGTTTTTATGTTGCACTTCTTTTGCCTTCTTATGCAAGTAGCCTTTGGTTTCAACAATTTGTTTGTTTACAAAATACCCTTGCATAGGAAGTGGGTTAGACTTAAATGTGTGTGTTTTTGCTTCTTAATGCTCTCTTTCACTTCAAATCATATCCCTATGAGAGCTTCTCCAAAATTATCATGCCCATCTTAATGGCTATAAAGAAAGAGCTTTATGGGAGACAACCCAATTTGTTTTTGCTTTCAGTTTGTTTTTATTTATTTGAGTCTTGGAAGTTATTACTTTGGTAATAACCGCTCCTTATTCGTTTTGTTTGGTTTTTGTGTCAATATCAACCTCTAATGAGAGAGAAGTAAGATTTGGGGAAGTTGATGTCCCGAAACAGATTTTTGTGCTTCACCATAAAAATTCGTGAGAGACCTCTGTCTGTCGGATTGAGCTGTAATGTTTTGTGCTTCTGCCCCAGGTTGTTATTTAACTTTCGTTAGTGTTGCACTTTTTGATTTGAGCAACAGAAGATTTCGAAAAAATTGATCTTTACCTACTGGTCTGTTTTGACAGATTTAGCCACTCTTGCATTTGCTTCTTTATTCGATTTTCTTTTTGAATTATTTTTGGGTTTTCGGAAGGAGCTGCTACAGTAGCTTTTGTTTTGATGGTTTTCAGTTGAAGTTGGACTCAAAAGGTTTTATCACTTCACTTATACTAATGTTGCTAATGAGAGCTGTGTGAAGTTTTGTGAGAAAGAAATTTCCAGGAAATGGAGACAATGGTGTAATAAGGAAGCGAAAGGTTTTATGACTCAAGTAATAAGTATATGAAGATGAAGATATCGATGATATTCAAGAGATGACCCCGGAAGAATCTACTAGATACCAAATTCAGAGACCTACAGAGTCCATGTTCAAATAGGTAACAGTTCTGGTAAGAAAAGTTCTGCGAAAATACAATCCAACTATATTTTTGCAGTTTTCAGTCAATAAGGAAAGTTTCGAAGCGAAAAAGGGACGGAACCGGAGCCGGGGTGGCCCACACCAACCCATGGTGTGGGCCCACCCCTGGCCGTGCCACCAGGTGGTGAGGCCACCCAGGACTCCGCCTCCGACTCGTTTTCTTCCAGTACCTTCCTTTTGATGTGAAACTTCGTAATATATAACCCCCCGGATCCCCCGAGGTCCGGATATCGTGTTTTTGTTGTGTTTTTGTCTCGATCTGTTTCTGTCAGGACATACTCTTTGAGAGCTTAGAAGCACAATGGTGTCCGCCAAGGATAAAGGGAAGGAGCCCATGGAGGAAGACCTCCAAGACCCCGGGAAGGAGAAGGAGATCAAGAGTGAAGGTGAAGAGGAGCAAGGCCAACGTCCGCATGCCGGCACCACCATTGCAAGCATTGGAGTGGTGAAACCTGCCAAGATTAGAAGGACTGCACGGATGCAGACTAGGGGAAAGCTCCTCGTCACAGTTTGGCTCCACGGTCACTTCCTCCACGCACCAGGAATCCTTTCCATACCCTTATCCATGAGCATCAATACCAGAATATGCCCAAGGAGAAATTACCCTCCAATTGGGATTTGCCTCGTTCTAGCCATGCAGGAAAAGAAGACTTCAAGGAGGAAGAGTGGGGAAAGAATAGCAAGAGCTAGAATTCTCAACACGACATGATCATGAGCCGCATTGAGCAAAACTCACAGCTAATTCGTAATCTCACCTTCGAGATTAAGGACTTTGGGAAACTGATCAAGGAGCTCATCGAGAAGGTACCACCACCACCGAAGGAGTAATTCGTCATCAGGTTTGGCATCCCCTTGGTTTGTTCCAAGCTTGGGGGAGTGTCGCGGTATCATATCACTATCTTCTATCTTTTTACCTTATTAGTAGAGTCATATCATGAATAGAGGAGTTATTTTGTAGTATGGTTTGCATTATGGAAGTGTCCCATCTCTCGTTAGATATGTATCCCTTGGTGTGAGTTGCTGTTATGGAATATTAATGAGAAGTTCTATCATTCACTCTTTTGCATAGCTTATGTTAGTTTTCAATTCGTGGTTATATGATTGATCTTGTTGTTAGTATTGGTAGCACTTTGGGATCATTGAGTTAATTTAGTTGGTTTTGGCAAACTTGGCTCGGTCAGTAGCAACACCTTTTTGAGAGTTGAAAAGAAAAAGATAGAAGTACTTGAGGGAAAAATAATTTCATCATCTTTCTTTCTTGATTTGCTCATAAGTCTAGTATTCTCTAGTTAAGATCTTTTGTGCTTCCAAGGAAGATTGCATGTTTGTCTTTATCATTTGTATGTTTGTTTGTTTCCTTCAACTCTTATACTTGCTACCCAGCCTTGCTAGCCAAAAACTTGTACTGAGAGGGAATTCTTCTCGTGCATCCACCTCCTTTAAACCAAAACCTTTGCCATTTGTGTCCACCATACCTACCTAGTAGCATTATTGCTATTCCAAGTAAATTCCTATTTTGTCTACCTCCCAAATTAAACTTGTTAAGTGAAAATTAGTGATTAAAGCTCTCACGAAGTTGATGGCACACTTTACTTTCTTGCACTTAATAAACCTGAACCATTGTGAACTCTCCATGAAAGTTATATGCTTGCAAATTATAGGCTGGGGATTAGCAGAACCTGCTGTCACGGGGAACGCTTTCAACACTTGTAAATATATACCCAGTTGATACCTTGCTCTTTTGTTTGTGGATGTCGTCGGTGTGAAATAAAAGGGGAGCTTGTAAGTCCATGGAGTTATGTATGTGTGTTAGAGAAACGCCTGGGCCGCTGGTCTAACCTATGCTGACATGGTGGAAACCTGCAGCCTAACCATAATGATATCTATGAAGCATTCTTCTTATAAAAAAAGAGAGAGATAGCTATTGAGAAAAAGAAAAGAAAAAAAGAGATACTATGAAAATAGGAAAGAGAGAAAAAAGCACCATTTTCCCATGGTAAATAAGAAGATTGCTGAGATACTCATTGTCTGCTTGCCTTGTCATTTTGATATGGGGATTCTTCCGTATCATCGGGCAAGGGGTACCCCGTTGGCGGTTCTCAATGATACGCACATACTTACGATGACAAGAACTTACCGGTAACTAAAGTTGAGTAGCATGAGGAGCGGCCCTCGTACTCAAGGGACTTGGGATTTTTAGTTTATAGTCTGTCAAGCATATAACTCAGATTGGACCTCACTTTAATCTTAATCACCTAAAGATGCCTATGATAGGGGCAATGAGAGCTGAAAGCTAGTAAGTATCATAATTTTTGGGAGCTATTTATGAGACTTGCAATCCCTGCTTCCCTCATTGAAGGGCCCTTTCTTTTACTTTGTAGTTGAGTCAGTAAACCTATTCCCTTCTATCTCAGCAAGTATTTTGAGTTGATGTGTTTCATTCATTCATATGATGATTTATGCAATCATGTTTCTTATGTTCCTTGTTTTGCACATTGCTCTTATCTTGATGATTATTACTTTGAAAGCTTTCTTTGAAAACCAGCTATTTGTGAACTCCAGCAAATTATCAACTATTCTTCGACCAAGAGCTAAGTTTGCCATTACCAATTACAATTCACTTTATGTATCTTTATTGTGTTTCCTTTACTCATTGCAAGTTTAGTTATATAATAGTGAGTTGTCTTCTATTGTGATCTATGCTTTTGATGAATGTGATGCTTCTTGTCCGTATTCTTTTATCGACTCTTCACTCCATAAACCCGAGGTCATGTTTATTGAGCTCAGTTTCGCTTGGGGACAAGCGGAGTCTAAGCTTGGGGGGAGTTGATACGTCCATTTTGCATCACTATTCTATGTCTTAATTCACTACTATTCATTGATATATTTCGTATTGAGAGGTGATACTTATGTTATTTCATCTATTTTTGCATGGTTGATGACTTTTGGAGCATGGATCGCTGCAGTCAGGATTCTGATGGAAAAGGTGCTATTTGGAGGCAAAATTCGCGAAGATCAGAAAATTTGGGAAAATATATGGAAAATCCTATTTTTCCAGAAGACTCAGGATGCCAGAAGATGGAGTGGAGGTGGGCCACAGGAGGCCCACACCACCCCATGGCGCGGGCAGGCCTAGGCCGCGCCTGGGAGTGGTGTGGCCGCCCTGGCCCACTCCAGCCTCTCCCCTCTGGCGTATATCATCCTCCCGAAACCCTAAGACTCGGGGAGCGACCACAGAAAGATTCCGCTGCCTCTGCGGGGCAGAAAACACCGAGAGAGAAAGATCTCTCCGACAGACAAATTTGTGCCGGGGGAATTCCTTCCCGGAGAGGGGAGATTGTCGTCATCAACACCACCATCAAGGTGGACTTCATCGGGATCATCATCATCATCACCACCACCATCACCATCAGCACCCTCATCACCATCTCCATATTGCTGTAACAATTTGGTTGAATCTTGCATTAGTTCATAGGGGAAACTTTCTCGGTGTTGATTACTCTTTGTAGTTGATGCTATTGAGTGAACCTTTGAATTATTGTTTATGTTCAGATTGTTATACATCATTATTCCATCTATGATCATGATCCATATGATGTCTTGTGAGTAGTTCATTTTGTTCTTGAGGACATGGGAGAAGTCTTGTTGTTAGTAGTGGAGTTGCGTTGAGAAAGATTCAATAGATTGTTATTTAAGTTGTGGTGTACTTCTTCTAGTGGTGTCATGTGAACGTCGACTACATGACACTTCACCTATATGGGCCTAGGGGAATGCATTGTGTATTTGGCTACTAATCGTAGGGGTTGCCGGAGTGACAGAAACCTGAACCCCCGTTAGGAAACCATTGGACAAGGGACGTAAGGGTCTTAGAGTTTAAAGCTGTGGTTAGGTTTCTATCTTAATTACTTTCTTGTACTTACGGATGTTTGCAAGGGGTATAATCACAAGTATGTAGTAGTCTTGGATGGGGCAGTACATTAGCACAGGTTCACCCACACAACACTTAGCAAGCTAAAGAAGATTAATCGACTATATGAAGCGAAAGCACTTGACAGTCTTCCCATGTGTCCTCGAGAACGTTTGGTCATCTATAGAAATACAACCGGCTTGTCCTTTGCTACATAAAGGATTGGGCCACTTGCTGCATTTATTCCTACTGTCTTTTGTTTACTCGTACTTTGTTTACTTGCTTTATCGAAAACCCCTAAAAATCCGTTTGCTAAGTATTTGCAGAGAATTCCTGATCCATACCACTAGCCAGCACCTTCTGCTCCTCGTTGGGTTCGACACTCTTACTTATCAAAAATACTGCGATACACCCCCTATACTTGTGGGTCATCACCCTCCACAACATTGACCTGCCGCACATTGTAGCGGGGCTTCTGCTATCCGGCCTGGCGGTCCCCATGGAACTGGTTGTCGTTGCCGTGGCGCCTGGAGGATCCGGCTTCCCTAGCCGGATTGTTTGGATGGTCGCGAGCCGGCTCCGTAGGAGTCGGATGCCCGTCAGCACTAACTCGGAGGGGCTTCTTCATGGCAGCATATGCTGTGGCGTACTGGCCCGCTACCATAATGAGCTCCGCCATGGTTTTCGGCTCGTCACACAGTAGCCGGTGGCGAAGCATGGTGCCTTCGCGACATCCCTCGATGAAGAAGCCAATGGCCTGGCTCTCCAGGATGCCCTCGCAAGTGTTGCGTAACTCCGTCCACTTGGCGAGGTACTCGTGGTCCGTCTCGCAGTCGCGCTGGACGCACAAGGCCAGGTCGCGCGGGCGGCCTAGACGCTTGTATGTGCCGTTGAAGTTGCGGACGAACACCTTTCAAAGTCTGGCCAGGCGTTGATGCTGTTGGGCGCGAGGCTGTTGAGCCATGTCCTTGCTGACCTAGTTAGCATAAGGGGATGTAGCGCACATCTGTGCGCTTGTTCCCATGGGCGATGCCGACTGCCGTAGCATAGTCGGTCAGCCAATCTTCCGGCTTCATGTTGTTGTCGTACTTGGGGGTGTCCCTGGGCAGGGTGAATTTATCCGGAAACGGCTCGTTCTGGATGCGGGGTCCGAAACAAACCGGTCCGGTGGAGTCTTCTTCCTCCATAATGCGCGCCTAAGCGAGGAGCTCGGTGCGGTCACGGGCATCCGGGCGATCCTGGTTGGGCGCCCCCACTCGGCTCAAGAGACGGGAACCGGCGGGTCTTGGCGCTCTGGTTGGGGGAGGGGGAGGTGGTGGGTTGCTGTTCACTGTTTGCTCCTGGCGCGGCCGGCCCTTGCTTCCTGAACCGCAACGCTTGCTGCGGGGCTTAGCCGGCTGAGGAGAGGGCGTCTGTTGCGTGTCACGAGGCGCACCCTTGCTGTTGGCGGGCGGCTTGCTCCCCTTGGAGAAGCTGGGGTCCTCTTGCATCTGCCGGTTGGCGTCAGCCTGCTCGTCCGCAATCCGGAGGAGCTCCTGCACCCCAGCGTGTTGGTGGGCTCGCTCCTCACCCTCCAGGTTGGGCAGTTCGTCTGCTGCGGCTCGCGCCGCGCGCAGGTTCTTGATGGGCGTGCTGTAGGTGGGTCAGATGAGAGCGGGCGCGGGATCCGGCTCGCCATCCTTTTCCAACCTTCCTCCTAGCTCGCCGCTTCGGCGTCGTACCTGGCCGCGCCGGCTCGGCTCCGCGGTAGCCGGAGTGAAGCCGTGCGGGTGGTCGTACTCGCGCGGGGTGATCTCGAGCTGCTTGCGGGTTGCTGCCCGCTCCATGGCCTCCTAGAGGAGAAGCTATCTCTCCATGGCGAAGTTGGCCTCCGCCTCCTCCAGGTTATCCCTGAGGTTAACCGACGTGAGGAGCCGATCGATCTCCTCCTCCACCGGGTTCCGGGGTTGCGGTGGCACGGAAGTTCCGCCCTCGTCCGCGCCCCACTCCCACGGCTGGCAGGGGTGAGAGTTGCAGCCGGCCATCATGACCTCGACACCGCGAGAAGCGACGGAGGTGCGGCTGCCCAAATGCGGAAGCTCCGCGATAGAGACGATCTCCCTAGGGAAACACTCCGAAACGGTGGCGACATAGACGGGGAGGTCGCCGAAAAGCAGGATGTAGCTGTTCGCCGGGAAGGAGGTTCCGGCGAAACAGGAAGCGTTGTCGATGACGCAGTCAAACTTGCCGAGCGTGAGCACTAGGCCGGAGGCCACGCGCTCACCGGCGGAAGTGCGGGGTCCCGTGCGGAACGTGACTCCGGTCGAAGCCATATTGCCCCATGGTGGGCGCCAACTGTCATTGTATTGGGAACGATAGTACCTAAATGGGTTAGATAGAGGTGTGGGGACTAGTAGGGAAGCTATCGACAGCGTCCGCAGGCGGGATTGGATACGAGCAAGCGTAGCTAGATGCAGGAAGTACCTAGGTTCGGAGCCCTCGTGAGGAGGTAAAGCTCCTACTCTTGCCGATCTTACTATGAGTGATACACGGGCTACAAGTGCTCCTTGAGCTATGTTCTCTAGCTACTGCCTTAAATGCACTGAGACCAACCCTTTCTACTGAGGTCTCGCCTCTCCTTATATAGGCAGAGGGGCAACGGTCTCACTGGCCAGTCCGGCTGGCAGGCCCCATAGGTGGGTCCCAGCCGGCTGGTCATCTACAGTATCCGGTACAACTATGTCCCATCAGAGTACGCGTAGTATGGTCATCGTGGGTACAGTGAACGCCCTGCGAGCCTGTCGTCAGTAATGGGCCACTGTTCCCGCGTCACCCTGCAAAGTCTTCGGTATGGCCGAGTAGTTGTCAGTCTTTTCATCGTACCAGGGCGTACCACGCACTGTGCTGCACGTCACCCTGTCCTCCTGATTGGTTCCGGCTACACTGCTGTAGCCGGCTGCTTCTTGCCGTTCCGGCTACCGTGAGGTAGCCGGCTTGACTTGCTCCTGTCCAGCTGCGCTCAGCCAGCCGGGCGTGATCTGACTGCCATAGTTCTTGTCTGGTTGGGGTATCCGGAGGTCATCCCCCCGATAGGGGGCTTGGTCTGCCGGTCGGCACCGGCCAGTGAGGTGACTCCTTCCCCCCAAGCTGGAGAGAAGGTGTACCTCAAAGCTCAGCTGGTACGTGGCGTAAGCCTTCCAGTCTCCAACTTTTTCCTGGATGTTCTTTGTTACTTCCGGGTACTTTCCCGCAATCTCTCTCCCAACAACATCCTCGTACTCAGAAACTTCGTAGATTTGTGCAAAGGATACCTAGGAATTAAGCCTAGGTTAGATCTGTTTGTCTATTTCTTTACTATTAAGAGAGAGTCCGTAGAATCCAAGGATGAACTGCAGATCTGCGAAACCATTAGCTTTAAGATCTGGCCTAGCCGGCGCTTCCCCGACATTGTGGGCCACAAGTCTTGCAAGAACTGGCAGCGCACATATTTTTACGGCCCAAACTTCCCTTTGCCCTACCGCCAAGACACGTACCCCGACTTTGTCGATGTGGCTGCCACCGAAGCTCCCACCTGGAGGTCCCAACCCTCCCTCTCATCCAAAGAATCCAACTGTGCTGTATGGCGGATCGAATGGCTTGTAGATGGAGGTCTGACCGGTTTGGACCTAGCCATGTGTTGGTTCACTAGGCGGATCCAACCTCTGCAGCACCATGCCGAGCTGATGTGCATGTACTCCTAGAGACAGAAGGATCCTATGCGTATTTCGCGGGATAACTTCTCCAATGACTCCATCAAGCTTCGGCTAAAGGACATCGTCAAGGTGAAAGATAGGAAGCGTGGCTTCAAAATCATCTTTGACATGTTCGAATGCGGCAAGTGCCCAAAGGTAGCTTATGTTTCCTTTGTTGCTTGTTATATATACTCTAAGGTTTTTCCGTCTCGAAGTCATCAATCTAACACCCCTTTGTCCTACAGCTGGCAACCTTAGCGGCGGATCAAATGGCCTCCCATGTCTATGATACCAAGTTGAAGGATATCCAGGTGGTGTCCGACGATGATGCCTCCAAGGATCAGCCGGCTCCGGCAGCACGAAAGAGGAAGAGCTCCACCTCTGACGCTGCTGCCGAGGGCAAGAAGAAGAAAACAGAGAGTGGATTCTCCAAAAAATCCACTGCCGCCTTAGAGGCGGAGAATAAGAAAAAGTCCACCAGCATCCCCTTAGCCAAGGGGCCAGCTATAGTGTAAGTGTATTCATTCTCCGACTTTAAGTTTCATTGCACCTATTCAATTCCTGTACTTATACTGTGTATGTTTTAGGAAGAAGTCCGGTGTTGGCTTGAAGCGATCCTCCAAGGATGTTGGAGGGTCCAAAAACATTCGTGATATGCTAACCAAGGATATGGCAGCCAAGTCATCTCCCGCCATTGCTCCCCCAACTCCCACCGCCAAGCCTGTAACAGGCCCCACTGCGACCTCGTCCCCCAACATTCCTGAGCCATCCGCCATGGAGAAAGATATCAATCCAACAACTGATGTCTTAGGTTTGGACGACATGGACATTTCTCCTAGTGGCTAGGCCACGCAAGAAAGTACCTCCTCACAAATGGCTGAAGCTCCGGCTAAGGATGCCATCAAGAAAGGGAAACATGCGATGGAGGGAGTGGAGGCGGAGGCGACTATAGCAACAGACGAGGTGGGAGTCTCTGAGCCATCAACTGCCATCATTACACAGCAGGCGACCAGGGCTTCGTGCATGCCTCCGGCTTCGACAACTCATTTGCCCTTGACTCCTCCAACTTTGTGTCTAGACGATTGATGTCTACACACTTCTATTCTTGTAGATAGTTGTTGGGCCTCCAAGTGCAGAGGTTTGTAGAACATCATCAAGTTTCCCTTAAGTGGATCACCCAAGGTTTATCGAACTCAGGGAGGAAGTGGTCAAAGGTATCCCTCTCAAGCAACCCTACAATCAAGATACAAGAAGTCCCTTGTGTCCCCAACACACCCAATACACTTGTCAGGTGTATAGGTGCACTAGTTCGGCGAAGACATAGTGAAATACAAGTGGTATGGATATAAGACAACGACGCCAGAAAAGAGATTGACGGGAGGAAAAGACTAAAGACAAAAAGATGGAAGCAAGCAAACATGTAACAGATCTAGTTGCAAACGGTGTTTCAATGCTTAGAAACAAGGCCTAGGGATCATACTTTCACTAGTGAACACTCTCATATAAATATCTTCTATTTATGATACTACTCTGAACTACTCTCTGGTTGGATAACTCTAATCCATGGCAGGGCTATAATAGCACTCCTCAAAATCCTCCTTCCCCATCTAGATAACCCCACACTGTCACCTTGAGCGCTAGATGGTTCCAACAAACACCACAATTTCATAGAGACATCCAACTCCAAATATAACTCATAACAAGTATTTATGTAACCTTAGCCAAAGTGCCACACGGTCTGCACACTGTCAACTTCACACATGTGGGGATAAACAGAGATTCATTAAAGCACTTGAGTAGCAGAATAGATCTATAGATTCCAAAGCTCATGATCTCAATAAGATCATGCATAGAGAGAGATGAACACATAGCTACCGGTAGAGCCCTTAGACCCGAGGAAGAACTACTCCCTCCTCATCATGGGAGTCAGCAACGGCGATGGAGATAGTGGTGGAGTCGATGGAGATGGCTCCGGGGGCACTTCCCCATCCCGACAGGGTGCCAGAATAGAGACTTCTGTCCCCTGAATCTCCTCTTCGGTGGCAACGGCGCTGTGGAGGTTTTCGTGGCTTTCTCCCGGATTATTTAGGGTTTCTCCATAAGAGGCTTCTTATAGGCGAAAGGGGAGGCCGAGGGGGTGCCTGAGGCGGCTGCACCCCCTAGGCGCGGGTCAGTCCAGGCTGCGCGTCCAGGGGGTGTGGCCCCCTCGAGGCCCTTCTCCATCTCGTCTTCTGGCTCTGTGTTCCTCTCGGTGAAATATTGACTTTGGCTTTTGTCCCATCCAATTCCTAGAATATTCATTTTCTGGATTTTCTGGAACCAAACAGAAGAAAACAGGCAACTGGCACTGTGGCATCTTGTTAATAGGTTAGTCCCAGAAGACATAAAAATACCTCAAAGTGTTGACACATCAACTATGTGATTCATGCTCGACCTTTCGGTCTCCTGTATTCCGAGGCCACGTCTCTGTAACATGCTAGGCTCGCTAGTTCTAACTTGTGTGTATTCGCAATGCAACATGGCTTGCACCCACTGTATGCGAACGTAGATATGTCTGACCCCTACTCACCGCAGGGCGCCTCATACCGAAGAACTTTCTTGGTGGTGCACACACAAGGGGAATACCATAACTGGAATACTATGAGGGATTATCTTATTATGCCACTGTCTAATATAAGTATACCAGCATAATAAGTAATACTTCAAAAGTAAAGTGTTATGACATGGTTATAGCATTTTGATCATCATCAATAGTTTCAATGAAAGTTTCATAAACTTGTCATTGCCACATTATAATACTCGCCCCTATGCAATAATAAAAATAGACGCTTCTATATTATCTATTGCAAGTTTTACGCGGCTTTGGGGCTTTCGCAGAAGAACCCCTTCCCACCTATGAACATGGAGCCACAACATGGATTCAATGATTGCCGTTCTTCTTCCCTTTTTAGGGCCCTCCAATGTCAATGCCATATCAACTACTGTAGAGAGACAAACACCCCCCTAAGCCACTTTGATTCATGGACCAGTCTCATGAATCATCACGTCAGGTTGGTTGGGGGCCGCTTCATCAAACAGTGCTGCAATATGAACAAAAACATTAAAAAGAGGGTAGCAACTAGAGAATCAATGACCACATATTGCTATGTGTTCTATCCGTATGACATTTCTACCCATAGACCTGCTCTGATACCATTGAAGGGTTCCGTAGCATAAAACAAAAAAAATCTATCTACTCGAACACTAATATTCATACAGTATTCATACACTAATACCACATATTGCAGGAAGGCGTATATTGATGAAGATGAGCAGCACCCCAAGTGTGGTGCCTCCGAAGTTCGTCACATGCCCGGTGTAGGAGACGTCAACCGGACTCCGATCCAGCCGAGCAGCGAAAGAAGTAGATGCCAGATCGCAGATCACACGTCGGTGGTGTGAAGGTGGAGAACTCACCCACGAGGTCCTCCCCAATATTACGGAGAAGTCCTCAATGGATGAGAGAGAGAGAATGAGAGAGAATGGGGTGATTCCAAAGGGGGAGGGGAGACCCCTATATATAGTGGGAGGGGTCGTACCACCCTAGGGCCAGGCGGTGTGGGACTAACCCCCACACCCGCCGGCCACCTAGGGGCAGCCGCCGACCCTAGGTGGGCCCCATTGGGGCGGCCCACTAAGCCTAGGCCGGCTGGCCCCCTTTTCCTAGGCGCCATGCCCTATTGGGCCTCCCTTCGGGTGATGCCCATTAGCATTATGATGCCTTTAATAATAAAATAAAACATATATTTAATATTAATTCTCCAATTAATATTCAAATACACATATTGTATTATTCCTTTACTCCAGAACATCTTCCGGACCCCTTCCGATCTCCATCGGATGTTACCCGGAACTATTCTGGTTTCTCTTTCTCTATTTCTCCTACGATACATCATCTACCCTAAGCGTCCCTACCCTTAAGCGTGACATCCTTTGGTTTGGAAACACTCCGGACATGATCAAGACTACTCTCACATCAATGATCAATAGAGGGACCTGGATGGCCATGTGACCCCGTGCGTTTCACGAATATAGTCGCTCGAACCGTGAGATAGTCGTTTCCCATTCCTTTTGTCATATGATACCTAATTCATTCGAGACTTGATCTTCGGTATCCCCATACCTTAGTTCGGTCTCGTTACCAATGAACTTGTTTACTCGTTCTCACGTCGTTGCATTCCGTGACCAAGTCACATGCTTGCAAGCTTCATTAATGCAACGCCACCGAGATGGCCACATGTATCTGTCCGTTACATGGACTAGACAAATCCTGGTCTTGATATGTAGTCCTCTACGCATCCCTTTGGAAAACCTGAGTGGCACCTTTTTGATCACCCTGCTACGAGATGATTCTTGATAACCATCTAAGCTTCTTCTGGAATGGTGATTTGCATTACCTCACAGTCAAAGGATCAGGTTGCGAGGTTCTCTATGTTTTATCATCAATGGTGAACTTTGTAACTAGATCTCATTCAAGATATAACGGTCGGATGTTTTTCTATCATGTTATTCAACTAATAACATGACCTCATTGTCAATTGGCATAAATGCCCATGATCTTGAAACCTAGACCATCCTCATGACCAATGAACTAGTTCGCTAGAGGTAACTAGAGACACGGTTTGTTTACATACCACACGTGTATTAATGTTTCGCACTAACATAGTTATAGCACAACATGAAACGTATTATGAACATATAGGAGATAGATCAAATAATACACTTTATTATTTGCCTCTAGGGCATAACTCCTTCAGTCTCCCACTTGCACTAGAGTATAAACAAAACTAGCTTACAATAGGCAGGAACCTAACACCAATGGAATCTCGGTGTTGTTCGTGCTTTTCCTGATGGAGAGCTTTAGTCAAAGGATCTGCCATATTCAGTTCCGTATCTACTTTGCAAATCTTGACTTCACCTTCGTCAATGTTCTGTTGGATGACATGAAATCTAAGCTTGATGTGTCTGGCTGTGGAATGAGTTCTTGGTTCCCTTGCGTTTGCAATTGCTCCCCTGTTATCACAATATATTGTCACGGGATCTTGCGCATTTGGAAAAACTCCCAGTTCGATGATGAAATTCCTTAGCCAAACAGCTTCGTTTGCTGCATCGGCCGCAACAATGTATTCAGACTCCATCGAAGATTGCGCCACCACCGACTGCTTCTTACTCTTCCAGCTTACCGCCCCACCATTTGAAGGAAATATGCCCTGAGAGGCAATAATAAAGTTGTTATTATGTATTCCTTGTATATGATAGATGTTTATTTTGCATGCTATAATTGTATTGATAGGAAACATCAATACATGTGTGTTTAATAAACAAAAAGGGTTCCTAGTCATGCCTCTCTTATAGACTAGCTTGTTGATTAACAAGATGCTCAAGGTTTCCTGATCATGGACATTGGATGTTGTTAATAACAAGGTCACACCATTGGTGGAATGATGTGATGAACATTCATCCGAAGTATAGCAATACGATCAAGTCATTATGTTTATATTGCTATAACATCATACGAAGTAATCTTTATCCTTAGACCATGAGATCATGTTAATTTCTAACACCGGAAGAGTATCTTGATAACATCAAACGTCACACCGTAATAGGGTGACTATAAAGATGGGTTCAGTGCTACGAAGGTGTTATGTTGAGGCTCATGGATCAAGAGTGGAATTTGTCAATCCGGATGACAGATAGATATACTCTGGGCCCTCTCGGTGATATCACATTAGGATAGCTTGCAAGCAAGTGATGTGATCACTAGAATGTTATATCACGGGAACGAGAAAAGAGTGCATGTCGGTAACGAGATCAAACTAGGTATGGAGATACCGATGATCGAATCTCGGACATGTAATATATCGAGAGACAAAATGATTTAGTTACAAGCGTTAAAGGTTCTCACGATCACAGGAGTCATCGTTGAATGTGTAGGAGTCAGTACGGATCTCCAGGTCCCGCTGCTGATTATTGATCGGAGAAGGGTCTCGATCATGTCTGCATTATTTGCGAACCGTAGGGTGGCACACTTAAGAGTTACCGGACACCATTTTGGAGCACATATGTTTCAGACGAAAGAATTGCAAAGCGCAGGAATTGTTTCAATAGAAACCGGAAATTGTTTTGGTTGAAATTGCAGAAGGTGTTTCTGCATGTGATATTGAAATATTGCAAGGGGCTATATGTGAATGTTTGTTAATTAAAGTAATTAACAAAATTCTGAATAAATTTAATATAAAGAGTTTTATTGAATGAGAGAGCATTAAATTTGGAGAAATTTAATGCATTTAAAGTGGAGACTTTAAAAGGGAATGTGAAGGCATTTTAATGTGGAGGAGTTACCACCACATGAATGGGGAAGGTGAGGGGTCACCCCCCCATGCGCCGGCCATGGAGAGAGGGGGCACCCCCCTCCTCCTATAAAAGGCCACCCATTCCCTCCTTCATCCACACACCTCCTTGTGAAGGATCTCTCTCCCCCTCTAGAATTATTCCCCCATGGTCTCGGATTAGCGAGATACATGTTCCCGGTGGCATTTCATCTGGAAGGAGTTGCTGCTTCCGCTGGATCGCTGGAGCGAGGAGGTGGAGGTTGTCCGGTGGCTTGAACGTGTGTGCGAGTGCGGATGCGCTGCTGAGTTGCGGCGCTCGGACTTCCTCACGATCTTGAGATCGGCAAGTGTACGACTACATCAACCACGAGTTCCTACTCGTTAACAAAGCTCGTTGTCTTCGAGGGTAAGTTCTCCATGGATGTATGTCCACCCGTTGCTCTGTACCTAGTAGATAGATCTTGGCGTGTAGTTCTCATCGTAGGATTTTTTTTTTGTTTTCTATGCTGCGCACCCAACAGTGGTATCAGAGCCTGATCTATGCGTAGGTGCTTTGCACAGGTAGTACACATATGTTTATATGTGGGCGATGATGATCATGTTATTGCATCTTCTATGTACTTTGGATATTGGTGGCATAGTGGGATGAAGCGGCCCGGACCAACCTTACATGTCATCGTACATGAGACCGGTTCCACGACTGACATGCAACTTGTTTTGCATAAGTGGCTGGCGGGTGTCTGTCTCTCCTACTATAGTCAATATCTGATTTACAACGAGTTGCTAATAACTTAGTTATCCTTGTTGTGGTTCATGTTCATAGGTTAGACAGGTTCTATCTCCGAAAGCCCTAAGCCACGTAAAACTTGCAATTGATAAATTAGAGAAGTCTAGTTTAGATCGTTGCTGGGCTAGTGTTTTGATATGGTATTGTTGTAAGTAGATGTATGATAGATACTCTTACAACTCACTTAACGTGTAAGTTCCATAGACCTTGGCCTTACACACAAAGGAATGATAGAGATCATACCACGATGCAAATGATAGAGATCAAATGCATGGACCATATCACATCACTTCACACATTAGATGTTAGCATCTTATATTGCTAGTTTGGCACGTTTGGTAGCATTATAAGATGATCCCTCATTTAGATATCAAGATAAAATGTGTTCTTCCTTAAGTATGCACCGTTTTGTGGATCGTGTTTTGAGGCATCATGTGATGATCGGGTGTTCTCAACTCTACTCTTTCATACAACGGGTGTAAGACAGTTTTACACATGCAAATACTAAGGTTCTTACTTGACGAGCGTAGCATGTACAGACATGGCCTCGGAACACGGACCGAAAGGTTAAGCATGAGTCATATAGTTGATATGATGCCCATATACATGCTCGCCTTTGAAGCTACACCGACTCACGTGATGATCGGACTTGGTGTAGTGGATTTGGTTCATGTAATCACCAAAAGGACACGAGGGATGTCATTTTTGAGTGGGAGTTCATTAGTAATTTGGATTAGTTGAACTCAATCTATCATAAACTTAGTCTAAATATACTTTACAAATTCTGTTGTAGATGGCACCACCTGATTTTAATTTCAATGTGTTCATGGAGAAAGAGAAACTTGCTGCGAATGGTAGCAACTTCACCAACTGGGCTATGAATTTGAGGATTCTCCTCACTGCTGCACAAAAGCAATATGTGCTAGATGCGCCGCTAGGCCCCCCACCAGCTCCTGATGCCCCTGATGAGGAAAAGAACGTCTATATAACTCGTCAGGAGGACCACAACTTAGTTCATTGCGGCATACTGTATGGGCTAGAGCCAGAACTTCGAAAGCGTTTCGAAAATGGCAATGCCTTTGATACCATGGGAGAATTGAAAATGATTTTCGATACCCATACTGCCGTAGAGAGTTATAATGCTACAGAAAAGTTCTTTAGCTGCATGATGGAGGAAAACAACTCCGTTAGTGAGCACGTACTCAAAATGTCTGGGTACGCCGATAAGCTTGTGTCCTTGGGAATAACGATTCCCATTGACTTAGGCATACATCGTGTTCTCCAATCTCTGCCACCTAGCTACAAGAGCTTCGTGATGAACTATAATATGCAGGGCATGAAGAAGTCTCTTCTCGAGCTTCTGTCAATGCTTAAGACTGCAGAAGTGGAGATTAGGAAAGAACATCAAGTGTTGATGATCAATAGGACCACCGGTTTCAAGAAGGATAAGAAAGGCAAGCACAAGGGAAAGAAGGGTGGCAAGTCTGTTGCCACGCCTGAAAAGAAACCCCGAGCTGGCCCTAAGTCTGACACCGAGTGCTACTATTGCAAGGGGACTGGCCATTGGAAGCGCAACTGCCCCAAGTATTTGGCGGACAAGAAGTCCGGCAAGGCAAACAAAGGTATATGTGATATACATGTTATTGATGTGTACTTGAATAGTACTCGCAGTAGCACCTGGGTATTTGATACGGGATCGGTTGCTAATATATGTAACTCGGTTCAGGGGCCGCGGAACAAGCGACAACTAGCAAGGGATGAGGTCACGATGCGGGTCGGCAATGGATCAAGAGTTGATGTGATCGCCGTCGGAACGCTGCCTCTCCATATGCCATCGGGATTAGTTATAAACCTAAATAATTGTTATTTGGTGCCTGCAATGAGCATGAACATTGTATCCGGATCGTGTTTGATGCAAAGTGGTTATTCATTTAAGTCTGAAAACAATGGTTGTTCGATTTATATGAATAATATCTTTTATGGTCATGCACCTGTGTTGAATGGTTTATTTCTGTTGGATCTCGATAGTAGTATTACGCATATTCATAATGTTGATGCTAAAAGAATTAAACTTGATAATGATATATCTATATATATGTGGCACTGCCGTCTAGGTCATATTGGCATTAAACGCATGAAGAAACTCCATTCTGATGGACTTTTGGAATCACTTGATTTTGAATCATTTGATACATGTGAGCCATGCCTTATGGGCAAGATGACTAGAACGCCGTTTTCCGGTTCAATGGAACAGGCGACAGATTTATTGGAAATCATACATACTGATGTGTGTGTCGGCGCGAGGTGGATATCGTTATTTTGTTACTTTCACGGATGATTTCAGTAGATATGGGTATATATATTTGATGAAACACAAGTCTGAAACTTTTGAAAAGTTCAGAGAATTTCAGAATAAAGTGGAAAATCATCGTAACAGAAAGATCAAATTTCTATGGTCCGACCGTGGAGGAGAGTATCTTAGTTACGAGTTTAGCACACATATGAAAGACCGTGGAATAGTTTCACAACTCACGCCTGCCGGAACACCACAACGTAATGGTGTGTCAGAACGTTGTAATCGTACTTTATTGGATATGGTTCGATCTATGATGTCTCTGACTGACTTGCCACTGTCATTTTGGGGTTATGCACTGGAAACCGCTGCATTCACTTTAAATAGGGCACCATCTAAATCCGTTGAAAAGACACCGTATGAATTATGGTTTGGAAACAAACCTAAGCTGTCATTTCTTAAAGTTTGGGGATGCGATGTTTATGTGAAGAAACTTCAACCGGATAAGCTCGAACCCAAAGCGGAAAAATGCGTCTTCATAGGATACCCTAAGGAAACGATTGGGTATACCTTCTATCACAGATCCGAGGGCAAGGTCTTTGTTGCCAATAATGGATCCTTTCTTGAGAAGGAGTTTCTCGCGAAAGGTGTGAGTAGTCGGAAGGTAGAACTCGAAGAGATTATTGAACCTTCTCTTCATGAAATGGCGAGTAGCGCAGCTCCAGAAGTTGTTTCGGAGTTGACTTCACCTAATGAAGAGAGAGCTAATGATATTGATCATGAAACTCCGAAAGAGGACACTACCAAACCTCGCAGGTCAAGCAGGACACGTGCAGCTCCTGAACTGTACGGCAATCCTGTTATGAATTTCATGATTGATGAAATAGATGACCCTGCGACGTATGAAGAAGCGATGATGAGCCCTGATTCCAACAAATGGCTAGAAGCCATGAAATCCGAGATGGAATCCATGTACGAAAACCAGGTTTGGAACTTGGTGGACTTACCTCATGACCGAAAGGCCGTTGAGAATAAATGGATTTTCAAAAGAAAAACTGATGCTGATGGTAATGTGACCATCTATAAGGCTCGACTTGTCGCAAAGGGGTTTCGAAAAATTCAAGGAGTTGACTACGATGAAACATTCTCTTCCGTAGCGATGCTTAAGTTGGTTAGGATTATGTTAGCAATTGCTGCATATTTTGATTATGAAATATGGCAGATGGATGTCAAAACTGCGTTCCTCAATGGTAATATTGAAGAAGAGTTGTATATGATACAACCTAAGGGTTTTTTCGATCCTAAGGATGCTGATAAGGTGTGCAAACTTCAGCGATCCATCTATGGACTGAAGCAAGCATCCCGGAGTTGGAATCTCCGCTTTGATGAGGTGATCAAAGAGTTTGGATTTGTCCAAACTTATGGAGAGGCTTGTATTTACAAGAAAGTGAGTGGGAGAAATGTGGCATTTCTAATATTATATGTGGATGACATATTATTGATTGGAAATGATTTAGATCTTTTAAACAGTGTTAAAAGTTATCTAAACAGCAAATTTTCGATGAAGGACCTTGGTGAAGCTTCATATATATTAGGCATTAAAATCTATAGAGATAGATCAAGACGCCTAATTAGGCTATCACAGAGTACATACCTTGATAAGATATTAAAGAAGTTTAATATGGACGGAAGTAAGAAGGGGTTCTTACCTATGTTGCAAGGCAAGACATTGGGTAAGACTCAAAGTCCGGCTACGGCGGAAGAAAGAGAGATGATGGATAAGATCCCCTATGCCTCAGCCATAGGCTCTATAATGTATGCCATGCTATGTACAAGACCGGATGTGGAACATGCTATTAGTTTGACTAGTAGGTACCAATCTGATCCAGGTTCGGAACACTGGATAGCGGTCAAGAATATCCTTAAGTACTTGAGAAGAACTAAGGATATGTTTCTTGTATACGGAGGTGAAGAAGAGCTAGTCGCTATGTGTTAAGTCGATGCTAGCTTTGACACTGATCCGGATGACTCTAAGTCTCAATCCGGATACGTATTTCTCTTGAACGGAGCAGCAGTTAGTTGGAGGAGCTCCAAACAACCTATGGTGGCTGGATCAACAATGGAGGCGGAATATGTTGCTGCTTCAGAAGCAGCGCAGGAAGCAGTTTGGATGAAGGAGTTCATAACGGAGCTGGGTGTGGTTCCCAGTGCGTTGGACCCGATGGTGATCTATTGTGACAACAATGGAGCCATAGCCAACACAAAGGAACCAAGGTCTCACAAGAATTCCAAGCATATTAAGCGCCGGTTTCACTCCATCCGAGAGCATGTCAAGGATGGAGATATAAAGATTTGTAAAGTGCACACGGACCTGAATGTAGCAGATCCGTTGACTAAAGTACTCCCTAGGGTAAAACATGATCAACACCAGAACTCCATGGGTGTTAGATTTATCACTATGTGAACTAGATTATTGTCTCTAGTGCAAGTGGGAGACTGAAGGAAATATGCCCTGAGAGGCAATAATAAAGTTGTTATTATGTATTCCTTGTATATGATAGATGTTTATTTTGCATGTTATAATTGTATTGATAGGAAACATCAATACATGTGTGTTTAATAAACAAAAAGGGTTCCTAGTCATGCCTCTCTTATAGACTAGCTTGTTGATTAACAAGATGCTCAAGGTTTCCTGATCATGGACATTGGATGTTGTTAATAACAAGGTCACACCATTGGTGGAATGATGTGATGAACATTCATCCGAAGTATAGCAATACGATCAAGTCATTATGTTTATATTTCTATAACATCATACGAAGTAATCTTTATCCTTAGACCATGAGATCATGTTAATTTCTAACACCGGAAGAGTATCTTGATAACATCAAACGTCACACCGTAATAGGGTGACTATAAAGATGGGTTCAGTGCTACGAAGGTGTTATGTTGAGGCTCATGGATCAAGAGTGGAATTTGTCAATCCGGATGACAGATAGATATACTCTGGGCCCTCTCGGTGATATCACATTAGGATAGCTTGCAAGCAAGTGATGTGATCACTAGAATGTTATATCACGGGAACGAGAAAAGAGTGCATGTCGGTAACGAGATCAAACTAGGTATGGAGATACCGATGATCGAATCTCGGACATGTAATATATCGAGAGACAAAATGATTTAGTTACAAGCGTTAAAGGTTCTCACGATCACAGGAGTCATCGTTGAATGTGTAGGAGTCAGTACGGATCTCCAGGTCCCACTGCTGATTATTGATCGGAGAAGGGTCTCGATCATGTCTGCATTATTTGCGAACCGTAGGGTGGCACACTTAAGAGTTACCGGACACCATTTTGGAGCACATATGTTTCAGACGAAAGAATTGCAAAGCGCAGGAATTGTTTCAATAGAAACCGGAAATTGTTTTGGGTGAAATTGCAGAAGGTGTTTCTGCATGTGATATTGAAATATTGCAAGGGGCTATATGTGAATGTTTGTTAATTAAAGTAATTAACAAAATTCTGAATAAATTTAATATAAAGAGTTTTATTGAATGAGAGAGCATTAAATTTGGAGAAATTTAATGCATTTAAAGTGGAGACTTTAAAAGGGAATGTGAAGAGGCATTTTAATGTGGAGGAGTTACCACCACATGAATGGGGGAGGTGAGGGGTCACCCCCCCATGCGCCGGCCATGGAGAGAGGGGGCACCCCCCCTCCTCCTATAAAAGGCCACCCATTCCCTCCTTCATCCACACACCTCCTTGTGAAGGATCTCTCTCCCCCTCTAGAATTATTCCCCCATGGTCTCGGATTAGCGAGATACATGTTCCCGGTGGCATTTCGTCTGGAAGGAGTTGCTTCTTCCGCTGGATCGAGGAGGTGGAGGTTGTCCGGTGGCTTAAACGTGTGTGCGAGTGCGGATGCGCTGCTGAGTTGCGGCGCTCGGACTTCCTCACGATCTTGAGATTGACAAGTGTACGACTACATCAACCACGAGTTCCTACTCATTAACAAAGCTCGTTGTCTTCGAGGGTAAGTTCTCCATGGATGTATGTCCACCCGTTGCTCTGTACCTAGTAGATAGATCTTGGCGTGTAGTTCTCATCGTAGGAAATTTTTTGTTTTCTATGCTGCGGACCCAACACCATTCACTAGAAACACAAATCCTATTTGATACTTCGAGTCATCATGATCTGAGTTCCAGCTCGCATCCACGTAACCCGTTATGTTTAGAGCTTCATCACTTCCTCCATAGATTAGGAACATATCCTTTGTTCTTCTCAGATACTTTAGGATGTTCTTTACAGTTGTCCAGTGATCCGGTCCTGGATTACTTTGGTATCGGCTCGTCAAACTAAGAGCCAATGCCACATCAGGTCATGTACTTAGCATTGCATACATGATAGATCCTATGGTGGAGGCATAGGGGATGTAAGACATCTTTTCTCTATCATCATCCGTTATAGGACATTGAGTCATACTTATTTTGCAATTCTTCATCATGGGTGTAAAACCCCTTTTGGTGTTTTCCATTTTGAACCTCTTCAAAATCTTTTCGATGTAAGTACTATGACTTAATGCAATTAGGTGCCTTGATCTATCTCTGTAGATCTTGATTCCTAATATGTATGCAGCTTCACCTAGATCCTTCATGGAAAATTGGTTACTCAAATATGCTTTCACGCTTTTCATAAGATCCACATCGTTTCCTATGAGTAATATGTCATCCACATATACCACTAAGAAAACAACTGAGCTCCCACTCGCTTTCTTGTAAACACGGAACTCTTGTTGATTTTGGACAAATCCAAAACTCTTGATCACTTGATCAAAACGTTGGTTCCAGCTCCGAGATGCTTGCTTCAATCCATAAATGGACCGTTGAAGCTTGCATACATTCCAAGCATCCTTAGGATCAACAAAACCTTCCGGTTGCATCATATACAACTCTTAATCAATGTGACCATTGAGGAATATGGTCTTGGCATCCATCTACCAAATTTCATAGTCGAAATGTGCAGCAATTGCTATTAAAATCCAGACACCCTTAAGCATCACTACGGGAGAGTAAGTCTCGTCGTAGTCAACTCCTTGAATTTGTCGAAAACCCTTTGCGACAAGTCGAGCTTTGTGAATGGTCACATTACCATTTACATATGTCTTCTTCTTAAAGATCCATTTATTTTCCACGGCCTTGCGGCCTTCTAGAAGATCCACCAAGGTCCGAACTTGGTTCTCATGCATGGATCCTATTTCATGGCTTCTAGCCATTTCTCGGAGTCAGCACTATCCATAGCTTCTTTGTAGTTTGTAGGTTCTTCCTGTTCATCTAGGATGACAGACATTACAAGGCTACTATACCAATCAGGAGTGGCACGAACTCTTGTAGACCTGCGAACCTCAGGAGTCTCGACGTTTTTGTTTTGATCATCATCAATGGGCTCTTCCTCCATGTTGGAGAGCGGTTTCCGAACAACTTCCATTGCGCTACTCGGAATTTGGAGAGAAGGGTCAACAATTTCATCTAACTCAATTTTCCTTCCACTCACTCCTTTTGCAAGAAAATCTTTCTCGAGAAAGGTGCCAGTTCTTGCGACAAACATTTTGCCCTCGGCTTGGTTGTAGAAAGTATACCCAACGGTTTCCCTTGGATATCCCACAAAGATACATTTTTCCGATTTGGGTTCTAGTTTGTGAGGCTATAGTTTCTTAACGTACGCCTCACAACCCCAAACTTTCAGAAATGACAACTTCGGCTTCTGCCCATACCATATCTCATATGGGGTTGTCTCCACGGATTTGGATGGTGCTCGGTTTAAAATAAAAGCTGCGGTTTTTAACGCGTATCCCCAAAAAGACACAGGCAAATCAGTTAAAGACATCATGGACCGCACACTATCTAATAGGGTTCGGTTACGACGTTCCGACACACCATTACGCTGTGGTGTTCCGGCTGGCGTAAGCTGTGGGATAATCCTACAGTCCTTCAAGTGCATGTTAAACTCATAACTCAAATACTTGCCTCCTTGATCCGATCGAAGATGCTTGATTCTCTTGTTAAGTTGATTCTCTACTTCTTTCTAAAATTCCTTGAACTTTTCAAAGGTTTCAGACTTGTGCTTCATTAAGTAGATATATCCATATCTTCTTAAGTCGTTAGTAAAGGTAACAAAGTAACGATAACCATTGTGCGTTGAGACGCTCATTGGTCCACATACATCCGTATGTATGATTCCTAGTAGGGCTACAGCTCTCTCCACTATCCCGGAAAATGGTGTCCTAGTCATCTTGCCCATGAGGCACGGCTCACATGTATCAAGGGATTCTAAATCCAATGATCCAAGAAGCCCTTCTGAATGAAGCTTCTTCATGCGTTTTACGCCAATGTGACCAAGACGGCAATGCCACATAAACATGGAATTATCATCACTATGCTTACAACATTTAGCATCAACACTATGGATGTGTGTATTACAATCACGATCAAGTAAGAATAAACCATCACACAGGAGCATGAACATAGAAAATATCATTCATATAAATTGAACAACCATTTGTTCCTGATTTAAACGAATAACGGTCTTGCAACAAGCAAGACCCACTCACAATATTCATACTCAATGCGGGTACATAGTAGCATTTATTCAAAAACAACAATAATCCTGATGGTAGACGGAGATGCAGGGTGCCGACGGCCATCACTTTGACTCTCGAACCATTGCCGACGCGCATCGTCACCTCGTCCTTCCTCAGGCACCTTCTACTCTGCAGATCCTGCCGAGAGTTACAAATGTGAGCAACAGATCCAGTATCAAATACTCAGGTGTTACTCCTAGCGCTTGTAAGGAATACATCAATAACGTGTATATCATATATACCTTTGTCCTTGGCAGCTATCATGCCGGCTCGCTTGTCTTCAAGGTACTTGGGGCAGTTGCGTTTCCACTGCCCATCCCCTTTGCAGTAATAGCACATTGTGCCGGGCTTAGGGCCAGGTTTGGCAGTCTTTGAGGTACTGGCAACAATCTTGCCATCCCTCTTGGACTTATTACCCCTTCCTTTCCCATTTTGCCCTGGCTTCTTGAAGTTGGTGGTCTTATTTACCATCGACACCGTGTGCTCCTTCTTGATTTCAACCTCAGCAGTTTTGAGCATGGCGAACACCTCAGCAAGGGTCTTAGTCATCCCTTGCATGTTGTAGTTCATCACAAAGATCTTATGGCTAGGGGCTACGAGTGCAGCACCCTATCAATTGCGAGCTCCTCCGGGATTTTGCAATCCAGGGCGTTCAAACGCTTAACGTAGCCAGGCATTTTGACCACGTGCTCACTTATACGGTTATGCTCTTCCATTTTAGCAGAGAAGAAGAGCTCGGAATCATCATACCTCTCTGCACAGATCTGTGGAGCAAAGATTGCCTTGAGATCCTCAATGATCTCAAAAGCATTCATCTTCTCAAAATGCTTTTGAAGCTCCGGCTCCATGGCATAGAGCATTCCACTCTGGATGAGGGAGAAATCGTCCGCCTTGGACTGCCAGACATTCTTTTCATCCTGGGAGGCGGATTCTGCAGGCTTAGCCAGAAGCTCATCCTCGATGACATAAGTCAACTTGTAGGGGACTAGGAGGATCCTAAGATTGCGGAACCATGCGGTGAAGTTGGTTCCAACAGTTTTCAGCTTGTCCTTCACGAGGAAAGTGCTAAGGTTGAAGGTGGGTGGGCGAGACATCTACAATGGATTTGCAAAGTATTTAGACCATGTTCACAATAATGAGTTCAAGTTTTAATTAAAAGAACTCCCACTTAAACGAACATCCCTCTACTCGTTTAGTGATCACATGAACCCAATCCCCTGCACCTCCCCCGATCATCACAACCATCAGTGCAGTATCAAGGGTGGACATTCCCCAATGTAGATCACATCAACTATGTGATTCATGCTCGACCTTTCGGTCTCCTGTATTTCGAGGCCACGTCTCTGTAACATGCTAGGCTTGCTAGTTCTAACTTATGTGTATTCACAATGCAACATGGCTTGCACCCACTGTATGTGAATGTAGATATGTCTCACTACTCACCGCAGTGCGCCTCATACCGGAGAACTTTCTTGGTGGTGCACACACAAGGGGAATACCATAACTAGAATACTATGAGGGATTATCTTATTATGCACCGTCTAATATAAGTATACCAGCATAATAAGTAATACTTCAAAAGTAAAGTGTTATGACATGGTTATAGCTTTTTGATCATCATCAATAGTTTCAATGGAAGTTTCATAAACTTGTCATTGCCACGTTATAATACTTGCCCCTATGCAATAATAAAAGTAGACGCTTCTATATTATCTATTGCAAGTTTTATGTGGCTTTAGGGCTTTCGCAGAAGAACCCCTTCCACCTACGAATGTGGAGCCACAACATGGATTCAATGATTGTCGTTCTTCTGCCCTTTTCAGGGCCCTCCAATGTCAATGCCATATCAACTACTGTAGAGAGACAAACACCCCCCTAAGCCACTTTGATTCGTGGACCAGTCTCGTGAATCACCACGTAAGGTCGTTTGTGGGCCGCTTCATCAAACAGTGCCGCGATATGAACAGAAACATTAAAAAGAGGGTAGCAACTAGAGAATCAATGCCCACATATTACTATGTGTTCTATCCGTACAACATGTCTACCCATAGACCCGCTTTGATACCACTGAAGGGTTCCTTCAGAAAACAAAAAATTTCTATCTACTCGAACACTAATACCAGGATCTATACTATGTAGACATAAGTAACGGAGAAGGCATATGGTATTCATACCTTTGAAGACCGAGGCATGCCTTATGCAGGAAGGCGTATATTGATGAAGACGAGCAGCACCCCAAGTGTGGTGTCTCCAAACTTCGTCACACGTCCGGTGTAGGAGACGTCAACCGGACTCCGATCCAGCCGAGCAGCAGAAGAAGTAGATGCCAGATCGCAGATCACATGTCGGTGGTGTGAAGGTGGAGAACTCACCCACGAGGTCCTCCCCAATATTACGGAGAAGTCCTCAATGGATAAGAGAGAGAGAGAGAATGAGAGGGAATGGGGTGATTCCAAAGGGGGAGGGGAGACCCCTATATATAGTGGGAGGGGCGCACCACCCTAGGGCCAGGAGGTGTGGGACTAACCCCCACACCCGCCGGCCACCTAGGGGCAGCCGCCGACCCTAGGTGGGCCCCATTAGGGCGACCCACTAAGCCTAGGCCGGCTGGCCCCCTTTCCCTAGGCGCCATGCCCTATTGGGCCGCCCTTCGGGTGAGGCCCATTAGCATTATGATGCCTTTAATAATAAAATAAAACATATATTTAATATTAATTCTCCAATTAATATTCAAATACACATATTGTATTATTCCTTTACTCCGAAACATCTTCCGGACCCCTTTCGATCTCCATCGGATGTTACCCGGAACTATTCCAGTTTCTCTTTCTCTATTTCTCCTATGATACCTCATCTACCCTAAGTGTCCCTACCCTTAAGCATGACATACTTCAGTTTGGAAACACTCCGAACATGATCGAGACTAATCTCACATAAATGATCAATAGAGGGACCTGGATGGCCATGTGACCCCGTGCATTTCACGAATATAATTGCTCGCACCGTGAGATAGTCGTTTCCCGTTCCGTTTGTCATATGATACCTGACATGGGTATACCCTACAGGTACTCGAGCTTGGTATATACGGGTTGAATACGGCGGAAGCCCACGGCGTTGCCAAGGCCCAAATGGAGAATTCGAGTAACCTATGGACTCTCGATTGTTTGTGGAACAAGAAGAAGCTAAAGATAGAAAGTTTAAAGGGAAAACCCTAACTTGTAACCGACTCGACCTGCTACCTGAGACCTAGCCCATCTATATAAAGGCTAGGAGGGGGCAGTGAGGAGAACACACACAACCCTAGTTTCCACAACCCTTGCCAGATTGCATCTGCGCACCATTGTAATCTTTGATTCCTCTGTTAATTCCACGAGCAGACAAGCAGGAGTAGGGACCACTACGAGGCCTGAACCTGGGTAAATCTTCGAGTCCCCTGTGTGCTTGTTTGCTAGCCGATTGATGCTTCCGGTGCTCCCTCCTTCTCCAAAACCCAAGTCCATAACAATGGGCATTGATGAGTTAAACCCTCGTCAATTGGCGCCGTCTATGGGAAGTGGGAGTGCTCATGTTGTGGCTTCTTCGGCCCCATCAACTGCGATCTACAACTATGCAACAACGGAGATTCGCCAGCTCTTCAGCGTGTTTGACTTCACCGTCCACATGCTAGCCACTCGCCCGGCTTTCGAGTCCGTGGGCGACGGAATTAGCCTGGCGATCAGGAGCTTCCGCTTCCAAGTTGGTCAGATGGGCATGATTCGCATGCCTAACCAGCCGGCAACACCATCAATTGCTCCAGCATCGTGGTTCCCTCCACCGATCGGCACCCTCAGTGAGCTCAATGCCTCGACAATAGTCGAGAATACAGCCAGCGACAGCAGTCGCGAATCCGATCTAGGCGATCTAGCAACTGAAGATGGAGTCTACGGCTCCAGATATGAAAGTTGCGGGAGCAGCAGCCTCCCCAACCACTTCATGTGCGCCATCATCCACGCAGGCGATTCCTCCACCAACCGCGACAACACTGGCAACGATGGCAATGGAACCGACCCGCCAAACAGTGGTATACCTAATGGCAGACCACCCAACGGCGGCCCCACTAACGGCGCCCCCATCAACACCGAAGGGGCAGTCAAATCTCCAACTATGATAAACGAACAAACTGGTGAACGCATCGTGATCAGGCTCAACGATCTCGAGTGGGCTCGCTACCGTGAGGCCCTACGAGGCCACGCTCTACTCTTCGGCTCGCTGCAAGAACTACTGATGTGCTACCATTGGCTCCTGAAGGAAGAATACAAACGCCAACTGCAAACAATCGCGCAACTCAAGGCGCATAAAAAGGCGGCAGACGAGTCGAGCCTCCGACGAGCTGGGCTCTCCTCCCACGGAGGATCCTCCTCCAGGTGCAATAAATACATCGCTAACAAGAGGCGATCTCGACTGGCCCACCTCACTGAACAAGAGCGTGTAGAAGCCGCAAAAGTCCTCGACTTCGGCTCCATGATGGTGGATACGCGTGGCAACGTGCTCCCAAAACGGCCGCAAGCTGCGGTAACGGCGGCCACCATGTACCTCCTCAACAACCGGCCGCCAGTTGGAGATCCTCGAGCTGCCATGCACCGATCTATGATCGCAGGCTTGGGGTTGATCGAGGCTGCTCTCGACAAAGAGCCGACACCGAAGCCGAAGAAAGGCAAGGCTCTGGCAAAACGCTATTCCTCGCCCTCATCTAGCGATGATAGTCACGATCTGTCTCGACGCCGCCGCTCCCGGAGACACGACCACGACTACGACACGCGTGATGACATCACGCAACGCAAGATCGACAAGTCAAGGGCGCGACGTGCCCGATCGACTGACTCAGAAGACAAAGATGTGGAGCTCTATGGCGCTAGATGCTTCAGCAGGGCCATCAGGCAAAAGAGAATGCCCAAGGGGTTTAAGCTCCCATCAGAGAACCCAAAGTTTGACGGTCTGCAGGACCCGGAAATCTGGTTAGAGGACCATATCTCCTCCGTCAGGCTCCACGGCGGGAGTCGAAGCACAGATATGCAATGCCTGCAGCTACAGCTACAGGGCGCCGCCCGGGCATGGCTCAACAACCTCCCACACGGATCCATTCGCAGTTGGGAAGAGCTGGTCTACCGCTTTGTGCGCAACTTCAAGGGCACCTACAAAAGGCCCGTGTCAATCGAAGAGCTGAGGTGCTGCCAGCAAAGGTCGGGCGAATCCCTATGCTCGTACATCTAGAGGTGGTCCATCATCAAGAACTCCGCAAAAAAGATCTCGGAGGATCGCAGAATCGACGCATTCAACGGCGGCGTTCGCCGCATAGAGCTCAGGGAGGAGCTGGGTCGCTCGAAGCCCAAAACCATTGACCACCTGATGGAAATCATGAATCGGTGGGCAGATGGAGAAGATTCGGTGAAGAATCGCGTTCACTCAGACGATGAGGCAGAACTCGAACGTAGACACGATCCCCGAAGCAAACGTCGAATGCGCATCTACGATGATCGCGACGATGTCAACATGGTCGGAGCCGGCTACGCCGATAGACGCGACGAGAACCACAACAGCGGCTACCGCAACGGTGGATACCGCGCCTCGGGAAAACCACGCAAGTATGGCAGCGCCGCACTCGCGATGAGGCACCCGCAACATCCGTTGAAGACAAGCTGCCCGGGCCATGCACCGTGCACTTCTACATCGACAAGCATGATGGCAAAAAGAAATCCAGCCACCTCCTCAAAGACTGCCGCGAGTTCCTCATACTCCATGAGGGTCTGGCTTGGATGAATCGTGACGCGGTCAACAGGGGCTACGGAGCCACCCCAGGCGCTGTGGCACATGGAGATCCTCCACCACCACTCGGACCACTACCAAACGCAGTTGCGCCTGACTAGCATCACGGAGGCGAGCCGTACCCACGGGCCATGGGCACCATGATGATCCAAAAGGGTCGCCCCTCCAACCGGGTGCAAAAGGCCATCGCTCGCCAAGTGAATCTGGCGACAAACTCACAGCCATCCACCACTAAGTACCTCAGTGGAAGCGACTCCTGCATCACCTTCGACAAGCGCGACCACCCGCGCCAAGTACCTCGTCCAGGCCACTGTCCCCTCATACTCGAGGCACAAATTAGAGGCTTCGACATGAGCCGCGTCTTCATGGACGGCGGAAGCGGCATCAACCTTATGTTCGCGAGTACCTTGCGAGCAATGAGGATCCCTCTGACTTGCCTAGAGGCCTCGGACACAACATTCCATGGCATCGTCCCAAGCAAAGGAATATATCCCCTTGGCAACATCAACCTTGACGTCATCTTTGGCACGCCGAAAAACTTTCGATGCGAGCGCATCGACTTTGAAGTCGCCGACTGGCCCTCACAGTACCACTGCATCCTCGGACGTGTCGCGTTCCCTAGGTTCATGGCAGTGTCACACTACGCCTATCTGCAAATGAAAATGCTAGGCCCTAATGGCGTCATCACAATCAACGGGAGCTTCGAGAGGTCTGATAGTTGCGACAGGGAGTTCAACAGAATTTCCAAGTCCTTCGGCATGCAGGAAGAGCTCACGAGACTGAAGAAGTCAACAAACAACGTTCTGCCTCCCCTGAGCCGGCCAAGCTCACCCGACCTATCCTTCGACTCATCGGTACACACGAAGAAAGTTCAGGTCCACCCATCGAATCCCGCCAAGACGACCCTCATCGCCAACAACTTGAGTCCCGCATAGGAACTCGCGCTCGTCGAATTCCTCCGTGAGCACTGGGAAATCTTCGCCTGGTGTCTAGCGGACATGCCAGGAGTTCCCAGGGAATTCGCCGAGCACACACTCAATGTCAACCCAGATGCAAGGCCAGTCAAACAAACAATTTAGCGACTATCTGAAACAAGAGCAAAGGCAGTCGGAATGGAGATCAATAGACTCCTCAACGCCAAATTCATACGCGAGATCAAGGAAAGCACTTGGCTTGCCAACACAGTGCTAGTACCAAAAAAGGACACGGATATCCTATGGATGTGCGTGGACTTCACCTCTCTGAATAAGCACTGCCCGAAAGACCACTTCCCGCTGCCACGAATCGACCAGATCATCAACTCCACCGCGGGATGTGAGCGCCTATGCTTCCTCGACGCCTACTCAGGCTACAATCAGATTCGAATGAAGGAGGAGGATCAAGAGAAAACAGCGTTTACAACACCTTTTGGTGTGTTCTGCTATAACACAATGCCCTTCGGGCTAAAAAAAGCAGGAGCCACCTACCAGCGGTGCATGCAGGCTTGCCTCATGAACCAACTTGGTCGCAACATTCAAGTCTATGTTGATGACATCGTAATCAAGACCAAAGAGGAAGCTTCACTAATCGACGATTTACGTGAAACCTTCGCCAACCTCGACCACTACCGGATCAAGCTCAATCCGGACAAGTGCGCCTTCGGCGTACCATCTGGGTAACTACTCGGGTATCTCATCTTCGCGAGAGGGATCAAGGCGAACCTGAAGAAAATAAAAGCCATACTGGCCATGGAGAAGCCGAAGAACATAAGAGGTGTCCAACAGCTGGCTGGGTGAATCGCGGCGCTTAGTCGGTTCATCAGTCGAATGGGCGAAAAGGCACTGCCCTTCTACCAACTTCTCCGCAAAGCTGACAAGTTCGAGTGGACCAACGAGGCACAGGAAGCATTCGAAGACCTCAAGCGCCTACTGTCCACATCGCTAGTACTGGTGACCCCACACGAAAGAGAACCACTGTTGCTATACATCTCCGCCACCAACCAGGTGGTCAGCATAGTGCTCGTGGTGGAACGAGCCGAGGAAAACATGGTCCATGGGGTACAACGCCCAGTCTACTACCTCAGCGAGGTACTCATGCCAACAAAGCAGTGGTACCCGCACTACCAAAAGATGGTGTACGGCATCTTCATGATATCCCGGCGACTACGCCACTACTTCCAGGAACACCTAATCGTGGTAGTCAACGACGCCCTGCTTGGGCATATCCTCAACAATCCCGACGTCACCGGACGAGTCGCGCTTTGGGGAATCGAACTATCTCCACGAGACATTACATATGAAAAGCGCGACGCAATCAAGTTGCAAGTTCTCCCTGACTTCCTCATGCACTGGATGGAGAACTAGCTCCCTAAAAAACCAGATATGTCCTACCTCTAGACAATGCACTTCGACGGATCCAAGCGAAAGGATGGAGCTGGCGCAGGTGTCATACTGACATCGCCCCAGGGAGACAAGCTGAAATATATACTGCGAATGCAGTTCACCGCCTCCAACAATGAAGCTGAATACGAGGCCCTGCTGCACGGGATGAGGATGGCAAAAGCCTGCGGGGCCAAGAGGCTCATAATATATGGCGACTCTAAGCTAGTCGTCAACCAGACAATGCACGAGTGCGACGCACTGAACAACAATATGACCGCCTACTGCGACCTCTACGACACACTCGAAGGGGACTTCAACGGTTGTGAGCTGCGGTATATAGGACACAAAAGTAACGAAGAGGTGGACACACTTGCCAACATTGGCTCTACCTGCACCCCCATACCACCTGGGGTATTTCTCGAGCGCACCTGCGAACACTCCAAACCATTGCCAAAGGCTGCAGAAAGAAAACAAGCGCAACAACGGACTCGGGGACTGCGCCGCCCAATGAGCCAATGGCACTCGACGATTTGGAGCTTGACACAGGACTCAAAGGACCAATGAGAATCATGATGATCGAGCCATCTTGGACTCAACCATACATCACGTATCTTCTTAGCAAAAGGCTACCGGACGACCCGACTGACGCACGGCACATTGCGCGGCGATCCAAGGCATTCGTTGTTATCAATGGCGAACTGTGCAAGCGCAACATCACAGGAGTACTCCAATGATGCGTCTCCAACGCCGATGGAAGGGATGTTCTCCTCGACATCCATGAGGGGACTTGCGGGCACCATGCTGGCAGTCGAGCCCTCGTCGCCAAAGCTCTACCAGCTGGATTCTACTGGCCTACGGCCATCCTTGACGCCAAGGACATCGTCCAAAAATGCAACGCTTGCCAGCGATTCACGGACAAGCCACACGCACCTGGTGCGGAGCTCTGGCCAATTCCATTGGCCTGGCCCTTCGTGAATGGGGACTCGACATGGTTGGTTAGCTCCCAAAGTCCTCACGAGGAGGCTACATCTACCTCCTGGTCGCAGTCGACAAATTCACCAAGTGGATAGAGGCCATGCCAGTGACTAACCAGTCAGGATACAACGCAGTCAAGTTCTTTGAGTCCATCGTCTATCGCTTCGGAGTACCACACAACATCATCAGGGACAACGGGATGAACTTCACATCAAAGGAGTTCCAAGAATTCTGCGAGAATCTGGGAATCAACGTAAGCTACGCCTCCGTAGCACATCCACAGACCAATGGTCAGGTCGAAAAAGCCAACGGGCTCGTCTGCGGTGGCATTAAGAAGCGACTCCTCAGGCCACCCGAACAAGTCACAGGCTGCTGGCCTGACGAGCTGCAATCGGTACTCTGGAGCCTACGCACAACTCCAAACAGCGCCACGGGCTATACCCCGTTCTTCATGGTGCACGGTGCTGAAGTGGTGCTACCCGCAGAAGTACGATACTAAGCACCGCGAGTGGTCGCTTACAGCGAGCAGGAGTCCACTCTTGCACTCGAAGACTCCGTCGACCTCCTTGACGAGGCACGGGAAATCACCGCGGAAAGATCAACGATCTACCGGCAGAACCTGCGTAACTACCACAACAGAAGGCTACGCCCCTGGTCCTTCGTCGAAGGAGACCTGGTCCTGCGACTGAAACAGCAAGGGCATCTCAAGCTCGAGTCCCCCTAGGAGGGACCATACGTGATTACAGAAGTAATCCCAGGTGGTGCCTATCGCCTCAAAGATTTTGAGACAGGAGTCGCGTACTCCAACCACTGGAACGTTGTGCAGCTGCGACGCTTCTACCTTTAGTCATCTTTTATTTTTTACATTATAAATAAGGCTACTCAGCCAAGGCTACTTAGCCACACATTGTACCCCATACTATCCTGCGAATAAATAAAACTAAGTGCCCCAAAACTCTGTGTTCCTTTTATTTTTGCAAATTATCCACTCGGGGGCTGCGCCACCCTATACACATCTGTTCTACAAACTAACGCGATATCCTGAGTAGCTGACGTACCAATCGAAACCCTTGACAAACACTAACCCAGTTGCAACGCACCTGACAGGTTGACAAGGTGCTGAGATAAACGCAAGTCAGGCTAACGAAAAGGAATCGCATAGTGCAATGCACTCGCAAAACATACACGCTAACAAGCTCTTTTTACATCAATGTCAATCAATTATCCATAGCATATATATATATATGAACTTTACAACACTGGTGCAACTATGTGCAGGATACAAGCTAAACTACGGTTGCAACAAAGGAATGTTGGTCTGCTCCTCGAAGAAGTCGATGATTTCCTCCGCTAGATGATCCACCGCCTGGTAGTGACGAACCATGTTCCAAGTCGAACCTGCTGGCGGTGCTGGCTGTCCGGCCGCAATTGCTGCAACATCCACATCAGGCATGTGTAGTCGCACCAGCGACAGAGCAGCCTTGGCACCAGCCACTAACTGTTACCGTACACACTCGCGGACTGCACTCAAGTCTTGGAATTTGGCAAGAAGGGCCAGCAGGCTCGATGGAATGATGTCCAGCGGGAACATCGTCTGATAAATATTCTTCAAGCACGATTGCGACTTCTTCAGGAAGTGAAGCACTCGCAATGCACGATCCTGCAGGGTCGCCAGTGTGATTGCGCGATCACGATCCACCCAGAAGTATCCACTCGCCTGAAGCTGCTCTTGGGTCAGATCATTCATGCGAATGGCAATCCGGTCCTTCTCATCCTGCGGATGGCGTGCACTGACAACTATACCAAGCAAAGGCAAAAGTATGAAGACAACGAACCATTACAGGTGACTACAAGAAAAAGATAAGGAAGAAGAAAGCTAACACTTGAATTGGTCACCCAACTACGTCACCTCCCCTAGAAGATATTGCTCTCGGGCGACGGCCTTCTCCGCCCTCGACTTCCATACATCCGCGTTACCATGGAGCATAGGCAGTTCGCGCTCCAACTGCTTCACGCGGTCACGGAGTCGCGAGAGCAGAGACAATTCATCTACCCTTGAGCGCGACTGCGCCAAAGTATCATCAGCGGATGGCATATTCCGAGGTTCACTCGAAGGACCACTCGATGTTCCCTATCACAAGCCAAGCAAGAGACAATAAGAAGACTAAGGCGATGCATAGACAAAAGACTCGAGTGCATTCAAGTATAATAAAGTATCAGCAGATACACTCGCCAAAGGCATGTTCTAGACAAAAGAGACATGCTATTTAACTATTACAAACACGACTACTGAGGAGCAACTGGCTTCTTCGACTTGGACTTCGGTTTTGGGGGCCTCATCGAGTCTGTGGCGGTATCAGACGCCACAGACTTCCCGCTGGCCCCTTACGCCGTAGCCTTTGCTGCCTTCTTGGCTCGCTGCAGTTCCTCAGAGTACTTCACAACTGTATTGATCAGCTACGGCTCATACTTGCCATAGGCAGCTGTGAAAGGAGCAAGGACTACATGTTGGCCATCCGCGCTGACAGGCATTGCCTTGGAGACCGCTGTAGGATCAACCTCGACTCCATGGGCTTGAACCATCACGAGTGACATCGAAGTGCCAGCAGCACGGAGTGAGTTCTTGAAGCCTGCAGGAATGCCTCTAGCAAGGGACTCCACTAGATCATCCATATTCTCGATTAACTCAGCCTTGGGCGCCAGCTCCTCACGGAGGCGACTGAGCACACCCTTGGCCTTGGTGAGCGTCCCCTGAATGGCAGCACTGCGATCTTCGACTACCGAGATGGCACCTGCCAGGGCATCATCACGACAGAGTGCCTGGGGGTTGAAGCTCAGACCGCTGGCATCTACACAAGAATCAAGCATTGGCACAAAAGTCAGCACAACAACAAATTCGAAAGAAGGGACACGATGAAAATCCAGACAAGGGAATACCTGAGAGAGCCTTGGCAATCGAGAAAAGTTGTTCTTCGAACAAGTTCTCCCTAGCTAAGAAGGAGGTGCCCAGATCCTCTTCGCGTTTCCGCGATTCGTCATGTGCTGCGATTGCCTCATCGCGACTCTTCACCGCCGTGACGAGTGCCTTTTCGAGGGAAGCGACATCGTGAAGGAGTGCATTATGCTCAGCTGTGAAACAAACAAAGATAGACTGTCAGTCGAATATATCACAAAGATGAAGAAGAAAAAGCAAAAAAGAAAAAAACACTCACTTTCAACCGCGCGATGATGATTGTCCAGCATTGCATGCTGGCAACCCATCGCAAGCACCTGCTCCGCCAGGTGAGCGGCTTCCTTCACAATGAGCTGCGACAAAAGAAATAGTAAAGAATCCGCAGATGGTATGGATGAAAAAATTCGACTAAAAAATCGGAGGAAGCAACACTACACATACATGATCCCCCAATGACTCCGAAGTCGATTGATGTGCAGTCGTCTGGATAACCATCTGGTGCTCCACATCTTGTGGAGAACTTAATGAGTTATGCCCGGAGTGGGTCGCCAATGGAGGAGAAGGAGTGCACTCAGCCACTTTCTTGGCCTTGGAGGTCGCGACTCCAGATTCCTTCAAAAATTGGACGTCGCTAGAAGATGACGACACCGGCTGACTGCAAAAAAAAACCAACATCAAGAGAATGCAACTCCAAAGAAGAACCAAAAGGAAGACTCGTATACTCACCAATCAAAATTGTCAAAATCGAAGGTTTGATCCCCTGACTCTGACGACGACTCCTTCAGCAGCCGCATCTTCTTGTGGGAAGATGGCGCCACATCGCTCACAGGAACGGCAGGTATCGACGACTCTGCACTAATAGTCGTGCCTTCCGGAGTCGAAGGAGATGATTTATCCGAATCCTCGTTGCGCAAACGCTTGCGAGTGTCCAGACTACTCGACTCGGGGGCTTCCTCCTCTCCCTCAGATGGGACAGTCGACTCCGACTCGTCCTCTTCCAAGGCTTCGCGAGGGATAACCCCCTTAGGAAGAGGGGGCATACAGGGTGACACCCTCCAATCCTGCATATAGAAAACAAGTTAGCACAAGTCAAGAAAAGAGAAGCATTCGACAAACAAAGGATAAGGAGAGGTTATTACAGAATTAATAACTTCCAAGACTCAAGAAAACTATTGGGTTATCTCCTAAGAAGTACTTTTCTTTAATGCCTTTAAATTAGGCATGATAGTTTGAGAAGATGCTCACATAAGAAATATGAATTGAAGTAAAAAAGAGCATCAAGAAGAAAATTCAAAGCACATTTAAGTCGAACCCACTTCCTATGCATAGGAATCCTGTAAAGAAACAAGTCATGAAAGCACAACGCAACAAGCATAGTAAAGCAAAACAAGTGCAACTTCAAGACTTTCAACATAAAGAGGTGAAACTTAATATTATTGAGATGCATAAAACCATCTTTCCCTATCTCATAATAACTTCCAGTAGCATCATGAATAAAATTAACAATATAACTATCACATGAAACATTCTTATCATTAGCCACATGCATAAAAGAATAATACTCCCCACATAAACATAGTCATTTTTATTAATTGTAGTGGGAGTAAATTCAACAAAATAGCTATCATTATTATTCTCATCACCATAATCATCAAATATAGGAGGCATATTGTAATCATAATTAATTTTCTCCTTAATAATAGGTGGACTGAAAATATCATATTCATCATTGTAATCATCATATATTGGAGGCATAGTATCATCAAAGTATTTTTTTTCTCCTCCGTGCTTGGGGGACTAAAAAGATCATTTTCATAAAATCTAGCTTCCCCAAGCTTAGACTTTTCCATAGCATTAGCAATAATGGTGTTCAAAGAATTCATACTAATAACATTGCTATTAGTATGCAAATAAAGTTCCATAGGTTTTTTAATTTTCTCTTCAAACACTTCATGTCCTAACTCAAGGTAAATACTATAAAGCTCTCTAATTTTGTTGTTGTTTTCCATTAAGCCTAACTAGTGATAATAAAAACAAGAAACAAAAGATATAATTGCAGAATCCAAAGGAAATAACTTCGAGCACTCACACACCAGCTATAGTACTAGAAGATAACTTAGTAGCCAGAGGACGTGAGTATCTTTTACCTTACCTCCCCGGCAATGGCGCCAGAAAATAGCTTGATATCTACACACTTCTATTCTTGTAGACAGTTGTTGGGCCTCCAAGTGTAGAGGTTTGTAGAACAGCAGCAAGTTTCCCTTAAGTGGATCACCCAAGGTTTATCGAACTCGGGGAGGAAGTGGTCAAAGGTATCCCTCTCAAGCAACCCTGCAATCAAGATACAAGAAGTCTCTTGTGTCCCCAACACACCCAATACACTTGTCAGGTGTATAGGTGCACTAGTTCGGCGAAGAGATAGTGAAATACAAGTGGTATGGATATAAGACAACGGTGCCAGAAAATGTTGGAAATATGCCCTAGAGACAAATAGTAGTAAGGACTATTATCATATTTCATATAGTTTATGATTAAGTTTTATATCATGCTATAACTGTATTGAGTGGAAACATCAATACACGTGTGATATATAAACAACCAGGGGTTCCCAGTGAAACTCTAGTTACTGGTTCATTGGTCAACATATGATCATGTTTCCTGATCATGTGGCATTTATGCCAGTTGGAAATGAAGTCATCACATTCCGAGAATGAGATGATGAACCAATACCCAACCTAAACATCGTGACCCAATCATGTCACGAAGTTCAAGTTACGATGATTAGAAATGGATCCTCGTAGACTATTCCTTAGACCATGAGGCTATATCAATCACTGTCTCCTGAGAGTGCTTAGATAGCATCAAACGCCATCTGGTAATACGGTGGTTATAAAGGTGTGTTCAGGTATTCGGAGGAAATCATAGAGGCAATATATGTCAAGAGCAGGATTTGTCCGTCTATGTGATGGGAAGATACTCAGGGGCCTACTCGGAGAAGTTATATCCAATAGCTGCGTAGCGTGTGATTTGATCACAGGGATATCACTTGTCGGAACGAGTCAAATAGCATTGTTCAGTAGTGAGATTGAACACGACATGGTGATGTCATTGATCAGATCTCAGGCAATGCAAGTATCGAGTGACAAAGGGAATAAGACACGACTGTCCTAGTTCAAACGACGAAAGATCTTCGTGGAACACACAGGGGTCACATGGCCATCCAGGTCCCTCTGTCGATCATTGGTGCGGGAGTGTCCCGACCATGTCTGGAGTGTTCCCGAACCGTGGGGTATCACGCTTAAGGGCTTGATGATGCTTAGAGAGTGTTTATAGGATCGGTAGAATCGCCAAAGAATAGTAGAGAGAAAACCGGAAGGGTTTCGGTAAGTCCGGAAGATGTCCAGAGTGGAGGTGGAAGGTGTTCCATAGCCACGGAGGTTGAATAATATGTGAATGAATGTTAAATATTGATTTAATCATTTAATAAAGAGAAAATCAATTAAAATGGTTAAAGGCTTAATGGGCCAATTTCCGGAGGGAGAGAGCCCATTAGGGGAAGGAGAGGGGGAGAAGGGGCAAGGGGGCTACCTGGCTGGGCCTAGCCCCGCCCCCCTGCGCGGGGCTAGGTGGCCGGCAGCCACTCCTACCCCCTCCTCTCCTTTAGTCCCACCCCGGGACTTTGAGAGAGGTAGTACCTCCCCTCCCCCTATATATAGTGGGGGTATTTGGCCAAATTAAATACACCAATAATCAATAAAGGTCTTTTAACTTTTGGGAGGACCTCTAATTGATATTTTATCCCTCCCCCTCTCTCTCTCTCGTGACTGTGGTCCCAAGTCTAGACTACGCGAACAAGTGACATCTTCACCGCGGAACACCATCGCGCTGCGGGATTCGAATCCGGTAGCTCAACTTCCGCAACTGCTGCTAGATCGAGGAAGCAGGAGTCATCGTCAGGCACCGGACGTGTGTAACTCCCCGCGAGGTGTCGCACTTGAGGCACTCAAGTCGTTGGAGCCAAGGAGCGCAAGGACTTCATCACGACCTTGAGGTCGGCTTCAGCTCGTCTACATCAACCACGCTCTCCTGAGCATTGACAACGCTTTTCGGTCTTCAAGGGTAAGTTCGTGAAAATCCCCTCCCGTTACTGTATTACTAATAGATAGGTCCTAGCAGCTTCAGGGGTTCAGGGGCATAGAGTAAAATTTATTGTTTTCATACGCGGAACCCCTACAGTGGTATCAGAGCTAGATCTATGCATAGTAATACTAGTACGGGTAGAACACACGAGATGTAGCGTGTGGGAGTTGATCTTTTAGTTGTTACCCTCCCACGTGTACTTGTGTATACCGCAGTAATGCTTGATGAAGCGCCCCCAACCGACTTTACGCGTTCATTCGCGAGACTGGTCCATGCTTGACATACGGCTTATACCGTATAAAGTGGCTTAGGGGGGTGTCTGTCTCTCTTGCATTAGTTGGTATACCATTTGCAACGAAGGGCCCTAAAAGGGGTGTAGTAGATACAACTACTTGATCAGTGTTGTGCTGAAAGTTCATAGGTAAGAACGGTTCTTGTGCGAAAGCCCATTCAGCCACGTAAAACATGCAAAGATAAAGTAGAGGCGTCTAACTTTGTTTTGTAGGGGGCGTCGCTTTGTGATATGGTTGTGGCAAAGGTAAAGTGATTACCGTTTGTTACATAGTAGGAGATAGTCACGGAGGTGACGGACTACCACGCCGGAATGACACCGGTACCCTGGTGTCTACGACGCCAGAACCCTAGCGCCGGAACCCGGTGATGGTGGATGGAGATCATGACGTGAAGGACCATATCACATAGCATTTACATTCAATGTTATTGTTTGTATGTCTTATTGTGTGCTAGTATTAGATACTCGACGGTAGCCTAATAAGGTGATCCCTGTTAAAATTACCAACGATTGTGTTCCCCTTAGTGTGCACCACCAAGAAAGTTTTTTGGTATGAGGCGATCCAAGGTAAAGGCCTGGGTGTGTTCGGGGGATACCCCCGGGTAGGGTAACACCGGGGTATAAAGGCCAAGTTAGCCGAGGTATGGCAAGGTCAAAGTGAAAGCTGGCCGGACCACCTCAAGGCAGGCCGACTTACGGAGTAACCCGGACCGGAGGATGTCCACCTGACTGTGTCCTGGCCAACGTACGTCGTAAATCGGCGGGCTATTTGTAATTTGTATGCAGGTACCCACGGGGCCGGATCATACCAGGCTTGCAAGAGAAGGAAGGTATCTCGTTGGTCAAAGGGTGACCTCTGTGCGCAGGAGCGTGAGCGAAGCGAACAGAGGGAGGGACCAGCGAGGTGTGGCCGACAAGGGTGACGCAACCTATGTCGGCTGACGCTAGTGCCGCAGAGGCTTACGTAGCCTCTGCATGGCTTACGATGGCAAAAGGAGACCCGGTTGCTTTGCTATTTTGGGAGGAATATGCCTCCACGTATGCCCTCTAGTGCATATTGGCCCCACCTTTAGCCTATCCATGGCATCTCCGTGACACCACCACAATAGTTGGCGCCAACCATGGGGCTAGCAGCGCTAGCAGGAGTGAAGATCCGGACGGGAAGCATCATCGGCAACAGCGAGCGCATCGTCTCTGGGCTCGTTCAGCGCTTTGGAGCGCTGGACTATGTCAGCGACAATGCTGGTTGCTTCGGCAAGCGACCTCCACCGTGCAATGGCGTCTTCGTCAAGCTTGGCACCCACAAGATCTATGTCGGCGTCGATGTGTCTTGCGTTCACCCGCGGCACGTCGTCGAGGGAGGCGAGCCACCCCTTAGCACGGCTCATGATGCGCGTATCACTCGCTCCCCTCACCGTGCTGAGGTGATGATGACAGCGCCTGACGCTGGCGCGAGCAAGGACCCGGCACCATATCCGGAGGTAACACCCAAGGCGCCCAGGAAAAGTAGAGGTCCTCCGCTAGAGAGGCCAGAGAATGTGCTGCAATAGGAAATATATAGCTTGGCAAGCCCCATAGCACCTTTGGTAGATCCGGCTCAGGCACAGACCGAGTTAGAGGAAACTAGGCAGAAAATACTAGAGGGTGTGAAAAAGATAGCCGCGACTCAGTAGTCGTTGAACATGACGCTGCGCGAGTACGCAAGAGCAAATAAGGTAGATGCTGTAAAAGTAAAAGGGAGAAACCTCATCAGTGAAATGAACAAAGAGGGTGAAACTAGAGTTGAGGAATCAGAGAACCTGTTGTCCATGGGGCTGTCGAAGTACAGCACCCCGGCAAAGAACCTCAGAGCAGCAGATGCAGCTGCATCCGAGTTAGAAGGTTTGACGGGTGAAGCCCGACAAAGACAGCAAGAGAGGGTCAACAAATTAGTTCGGATCGCTAACAGACAGAATGAAGAGTTGCACAGGGCTAACCTGGCAAGAGCTAGGGCTTCCAAGGTCGTTTATTCGGCAGTAGGTAACCCGGAGAAATTTGCTGGAGCTGCATCATCCCCCCATGATGGCCCTACAAGAGAGGAAGTGGTAACCTCGGCAAGGAGAAACAAACAGATAGTCCCATATGACCCGGCAAGGGCAGGGAAAGGAAAGGCAGTGCAAGGAAATGAGGATCGACAAAGTGTCAGCTGAGGTGAAGCTGGCCGAGGTAACCGCGACCAAGGCAATGCCGGTCAGAGAAACGCTGGAAATGGCAATGCCGGACAACAGAACTCGGCGGGTGCAGGGCAAAACCTACCTCAGCAACAGCAGCAGCGGAGCGTACCTCGGCAAGAGCAGAATGCCGGCCAGGGTATGCAGCAAGATTGTGCTCAACAAGAGCAAGACAGATACAACGACGGTGATTCAGAAATGGTGAACGCAGGGTACCATAGGACGGATCATCATGTGATAGGGTCAAGGTTGGGAAGCAGGAACTTGCTGCCTGATGACGCCAGGTTAAAGCTGGATCGGCTCTATAGGTCGGAGCTAATTGAGGGGCAAGGTCCTCCGGGTCCAGCGTGCTTTGGACCCCGGATCATGAAAGAGCCACCGGTACCTAACTTCCAGTTACCTAGAGGCACGAAAACATATGACGGCAGCACCAAGCCGGAGGATTGGTTAATCAACTACGCAACGGCAGTGAAAATAGCGACAGGCAATTTGAGATGTGCAGTGAGATACGTACCTCAGATGGTGGAGGGGACAGCGAGGGTATGGTTAAACAATTTACCACCCGGTAGTATCAACTGCTGGATCGATTTTGAGGAAGTGTTCGTTAGTAACTTCTCGAGCACGTATCAGAGGCCGAATAGGCCACATACCCTAGCAATGTGCAAGCAGAGACCAAATGAAACAGACCAGGAGTTCCTAACCCGCTGGTGCACCATGAGAAACTCATGTGAAGGCGTGATTGAGTCACAGGCCATAGCTTGGTTTGCACAAGGGTGTAGATATGCAAGCATGATGTGGCAAAGGTTACAAAGGGATATGCCAACTACACTGGCAGAGACAATCCGGATTGCTGATTCGTATGCTTTGGGTGATCCGACTCAACCTCGGCTTGTGTCAAACGAGTCAAATGAGGAGTACTACCAGCGAGATTGAGCCAGATCATCCCGACGAAATGATTACCAGGGTAAGAGAAGAGATGATAGACCGGATTACAGGTACAGTTCACAACAAGTTGCTGCTGTAAACCAAGATCAACCCGGAGCAGGGAGTAATCAGCGTCAGAAAACTGGAGGGCAACAGTGGACACCAAGAAATGATGGCAAGAAAACTTGGACGCCCGAACAAAAGAGACAATGGCAAGAAAAGAAAGACAGGCCAAGGTATACGTATGAGGCAATGCTGGATCAGCCGTGCAAATTTCACACGCCAAATCTGAGTAACCCGACGGGTCATACGACCCGACAATGTGAGTGGATTAGGAAGACAGAGCAAAGTGGCTTGGGGAATGCTCAGGCACCTCGGAACGATCAACCTCGACAGGAGTTACCTCGGCAGCAGTTGCTCTCCGGAGCAAATACGCAACAGTTAATGTTACCACCACCTCCGCCGAGGTATGAGAATCACGAAAGAAGGGATGCAGTGCATCAGGTGGAAAACCAGCATCAGCCAGATCAAAGGTATCCCAACAATGAGGGGAGAAATGAATACAGAGAGCATCACCAGAGTTACTGTGTGTTTACCACGGAGGAAACGGATAGAAAAAGCTTGCAGCGCCGACATATGGAAGTGAATGCGGTTATGCCGACAGTGACGAGGTATATGCCTTGGTCAGATCAGGAAATTACCTGGAGTATCAAGGACCATCCCAAGCTCATGCCGAGCCCTGGTTCATATGCATTGGTGCTGGACCCAACGTTCATCGGGCCACATATCAATGTGAGGTTCTCTAAGGTGCTGATTGACAATGGCAGCAACATCAATATTATGTACGTGGATACAATGCGCAAGTTGGGTATCTCGGAGAACATGCTCCAAGCCACAAGGACAACTTTCCATGGCATTGTGCCAGGTATTTCCTATGAACCCATTGGGAAAGTCCGGGTTGACGTGTTATTTGGCACAAGAGATAACTGCCGAACTGAGAATTTGGAGTTTGAAGTTGTGAACTTAGAAAACGCATATCACGTGTTACTCGGCAGGCCAGCCCTGAAGAAATTCATGGCAAGTACTCACATCAGTTACCTGAAGATAAAGTTGCCTGGGCCAAATGGAGTCATTACCATAGTTGCGGATTTCCGACGTTCCATTGAGTTCCGCCGGGTCTAACTTGGCCGAGTCACTCGTGATTGCACAAGAAAAGAGAAAGATCCATGAAATAGCGGCATTGGCTCAGTCCGCGCAGCAGTATATGTCAGCGCTGAGTAACCCGCATGGAAGTGTTTCATTTCAAGCAACAAAGGATACAAAGAAAGTATCTATTGATGATCTGTTCCTAGAGCGCACCCTAACCATTGGTGCCGGGTTAAATGAGAAATAGGAAAGCAAGCTCATCAACTTCCTCCATGAGAATCGGGATATCTTTGCTTGGTCCACACAGGACTTGCAAGGTGTTCCGAGGGAGTTGGCCGAGCACTCTTTGAATGTGAGACCCGGAGCAAAGCCGGTGAAGCAACCTCTCCGCCGCTTCGCCGAAGACAGGAGAAAAGTCATTGGAGATGAGATAGCTCGGCTCCTCGCAGCCGGGTTCATCATGGAAGTGCTTTACCCGGATTGTCTATCTAATCCGGTGCTGGTGGAAAAGAAGAAAGATGATCCGAATGTGGCAGATGTTTGGCGTATGTGCATCGATTACACGAACCTGAATAAGGCGTGCCCAAAAGATCCATTCCCACTGCCAAGGATAGATCAAGTCATAGATTCTACTGCTGGGTGTGAACTATTGTCATTCATAGACGCATATTCTGGTTTCCACCAGATACCTCTGAACCCGAATGATCAAATAAAGACTGCGTTTATTACTCCGTATGGGGCTTATTGCTATCGCACCATGCCTTTCGGTTTACGTAATGCAGGGGCAACATACCAAAGATGTATGCAAAAATGTTTACACGACCAATTGGCCGAAATGTGCAAGTGTATGTGGATGATGTGGTTATAAAAACCAAGGAAAGCAAAACGCTCCTTGATGATATCAGGCAAACGTTCGCGAACCTAAGGAGGTTCCGAATGAAGCTTAACCCGAAGAAGTGTACCTTCGGTGTCCCGGCTGGAAAATTACTCGGATTTCTTGTCTCTAGCCGAGGTATCGAAGCTAACCCAACTAAAATCCGAGCCATAGAGCGAATGGAATTTCCAAAGTGTCTTAACGATGTCCAGAAGTTCACTGGTTGTCTGGCATCCTTAAGTCGGTTTGTATGCCGGATGGGAGAAAAGTCATTGCTTCTCTATCAACTAATGAAAAAGTCGGACAAGTTCATATGGACGCCGCAGGCCAATGAAGCCTTCATCTAGTTAAAGAAAATGTTAGCCACTGCACCAGTGTTAGCCTCTCCACTATCAAAAGAGCCAATGTTGCTCTACATAGCCGCAACCAACCGAGTTGTAAGTGCAGTAGTAGTGGTAGAGCGTGGCGAAGAGGGTAAGTCGGTGCAAAGGCCGGTTTACTACCTGAGTGAGGTATTATCAGCGTCAAAACAAAATTATCCTCACTATCAGAAGATGGCATATGGTGTGTATATGGCAGCAAAGAAGCTAAAGCATTATTTTGAAGAGCACCCCATCAAAGTGATATGTGAAGCCCCCATATCTGAAATAATGAGCAACAAGGATGCAAGCGGCCTGATTGCAAAATGGGCGATCGAGCTAGCCCCTTATGCTCCATAATACGACAGGAGAGATGCGATCAAGTCTCAAGATGTGGCCGACTTTTTCGTGGATTGGGCCGAGATACAATATGAGCCACCATTGCCAGATCCGAACTACTGGAGAATGCATTTTGACGGATCAAAAACGAAAACCGGGTTAGGCGTCGGAGTTGTGCTTACCTCACCCAAGAAAGACCAGCTGAAGTATGTGCTGCAGATCCACTTCGCAGCATCAAACAATGTTGCAGAGTATGAAGCACGTGTGCATGGGCTCAAAGTGGCAAAAGAAATTGGAATACGTCGGATCCAGTGCTTTGGTGACTCGGATCTGGTAGTTCAGCAAGTCTCAGGGCAATGGGATGCTTTGGATGCAAACATGGCATTGTACAGATTTCATGTGCAGAAGATATCAGGATACTTCGAGGGATGCGAGTTTCACCATGTACCCCGGCTGGAAAATGAGGCTGCCGACGTATTGTCAAAACTCGGATCAACCTGACAAGCGATTCCACCGAGTGTAGCACTAGAGCATCTCAGAAAGCCATCTATCAGGCCATCCCCATAATCCGAGTCAATCTATATCCCGGCCGATCCGGAGTCTAGAGCTGTACCCATGGACATTGATGTGGGAAGTGATTCACGAAACCTGGGGACTGCTTCGGCAAACCCGGTGGAGGTTATGTCGGTGGATCAAATGGAAATTGACGAGGATGTGTTTCCGGTGCGAGCTATACCAGCTTGGGCACTGCCCATATTCCAGTTCCTGAAGGATGGATCCTTGCCCAATTAACAAGTGCTTCCAAGGCAAATTCAGAGGCGCGCAAAGGCATACACGATTATTAATGCCGAGCTATACAAGAGGAGTGTCACGAATGTCCTCCAACGGTGTGTTGACCCGGAAGAAGGGTTTGACATCCTTCGAGATATACATCAAGGGGAATGTGGGCATCACGCCTCATCCAGAGCCTTAGTAGCAAAAGCTTTCCAGCATGGGTTTTACTGGCCAAGTGCCTTGGAGCAAGCAGAGGATCTAGTAAGAAAATGCAATGGTTGTCAGAGGTACGCTACCAAGACACACATGCCGATGTCGGAGCTCAAAACCATACCAATTACCTGGCCATTTGCTGTATGGTCTTTGGATATGGTTGGTCCATTTAAGCCGACAAGAGGAAACATGACCCATATCTTGGTTATGGTTGACAAGTTTACAAAATGGATTGAAGTAAAGCCAATAAGAAAATGTGATGGAGCTACAGCCGTGACATTCCTCAAAGATATCATCCTGAGATATGGCTACCCTCACAGTATCATAACAAATAACGGCACCAATTTCGCTAAAGGAGCATTTGCGCGATTCTGCCGGGATAAGAAGATCCGGCTGGACGTTGCTTCAGTAGCCCACCCCGCATTGAACGGACAAGTGGAAAGATCCAACGGATTAGATTTATCCAGGATAAAACCCCGGCTCATTGAGCCGCTGCAAAGATCAGCGGGGTGCTGGATAGAAGAACTACTAGTGGTACTGTGGAGTTTAAGAACAACTCCGAATCGATCAACATGCTATACGCCATTTTTTCTGGTATATGGGGCAGAAGTTGTATTACCAGCCGACATAGAGCATGATTCACCTAGGGTCACCCAATACACAGAAGCCGAAGTGCGAGAAGCCCGGCAAAATGATGTTGATCTGCTGGAAGAAGCGAGAGAATTGGCATTGTCCAGATCCACCATAAATCAGCAAAATCTCCAACGCTATCATAGCTAGAAAGTAAACCCCCGAGTCTTCCAGGAAGGTGATCTGGTACTCCGGCTGGTACAACATACTGCTGGCATGCATAAGTTATCCCCCCCATGGGAAGGGCCATTCATTGTGAGCAAAGCATTGCACAATGACTCTTATTATCTCATTGATGCGCAACCACAGGAGAAGAACAAGGCGGACAGGTCTGGCGAGGAATCTAAGCGTCCATGGAATGTAGCTCTACTTCGTCCATTCTACACTTAACAAAGAAGTGTGTGTATCCGAGTCTCTCATATGGCGGTATGTATGACGACAATGAGTTTATCAATGAAATCTTGGCACCTCGAGCAGTAACTCGGGGACTGCCTTAATAATATTTGTTATCTTCTACGTTTTTATGTTGGCTGGCTTAAGTTGCTTCTGCCTAATCCTGATTAGTAGTGTGTGAGCACCAAAAACTCAACTTGTCCAACAAGAATTGGCTTCATGGCAAGCAAGAGAACAAGTTTGGAATTGCGAAGCACACGAAAAACGACTAAGGAAAAGAACGTAATTGAGCCGACATTCTTTATTCGGAATAACCTTATGTTTACTTTACTTTTACTACGCTGGACTATTTTGAGCTAATCCTAAAGTTTCCAAGTATTGTTAAGTCAATTTTTGGAACTCGGACTCGTAAGTCACAAAACCGAATCAAGGTAGACGCGAGCCAAACCATGAAATTGAAGAAACAAGAAAATGAAACTCGGGGACTACGCCCAAGTTAATCTGGGGTGAACAACTTAGTAGCAAAACATAATCAATATGCTTAATACATCTGCACCCGGCATACCGGGGATCTGATAAACTTCAAAGTGTTTTTTGGTGCTCAAGGAGCAGCAGCAGGAGGGAGTAACTCGGCGCTAGCGGGTGGAACTCTGGCTTCAGCCTCATCATCATCTTCATTTTCTTCAAGATCCAAGACTTCGTCCTCGTCATCCGAACCATCTTCGACGTATTCGTCGTCAATGGCACCGAGGAAGCTTGGTCCTTCGTTCCATTGATGGACAGGGGCAAACTGGATAAGGTTGTGGGCACAAGCCTTGCGCCGAGTAACCCAATCTGGATCAGTTGACCACTTGGACCCGGTGCGCAAGTGCTCGAGAATCTTCAGATCTAATTTTTCATACCACGTGAGCACAAGGTGGAGGACAGTATCAGCTCCAGCACGAGCGGCGAATTCCCTCCAGAGGTCGAGCTGGGTCTCGCAATCCATCAGCTTGTTAATCAAAGGAGTGGATCCCTCCGGAACATCCTCATCAGGCCAAAGGGCACTAAAGATCCGGACGGCTGCATCCAGGAGACCTGAACCATAGTTCTTCACAATTTCAATCTGGGCGGATAGGCTGACTAGCAAATCCTCTATGTCATAAGGAATGGGTTCAGAGCCAGGATCAGTTGGGGTACCCCTCTGCTGGCGGAACTTGGCAACTGCAGTGGCTGCAATGGCATCACCCTCTGGGAATTTGCCTGAAAACAAAACAAGTGAAATAAGTAAAAGAGTTTAACCCGGAGAAATACATGTCGGCTGAAGGAAAAGAGCTTATGCGATATATGACTATGGATCCGAGTCAGCTCGTTGGTGCAATCAGCACGCCTCTTCCGGAGCTTCTCAAGTTCAACATTAGCCGAGTCAAGCTTGACGTCGACCTCCTTCAGCAGCTCTTGATCCTTTGAAAGTTGAAGGCTAAGATGTTCTCGCTCTTCGGTGAAGTCTTGGCCAGCCTTGTCCATCTCAATCTTGTGGAGCTCTTTGAGTTTTTTCATATTAGCCTTAAGCTTGGCAATTTCATCATCCTTGGCTCAGAGTTTGGCAAGCTCGTCGTCCTTCTTCTTGAGCTTAGCCTGGTGTTGCCCTGCTTGTTCGAGAAAATGCAGCATCATATCAGGCACGGGCACACTATCTTCAAAGGAGGCTGCAACAATGTGTTAACCCGGTAGAGTCGAGGCATAAATATCTGCCGAGCTAAGAAGAAAGGATAAAGAGCGCAGAAGAGGGTTGACCAAACTGAATTACCTTTTATCTCGTCTAAGTTTTTCCTCATGATAGTGTTTTCGGCCTCCACTCCGGCTGTGCAATCCGAATGACAGATTAGTTCGGCGGGAAAAGACAAAAAAAAGATGGGGGGAAAAAGTCAAAGAGAAAACTTACCTCTTTTCTCAAACTCCGCGAGAAGCGTAGCATGTTTCGAGTGTAGCACCTTGTGTGAGTCCAAGAGGCGCTGAAACTCAACAATCCGACGATTGGTGGTGAACTGAAAAGAGCAAGATTGGCTCAGCTATATGCGTATTCGAAGTGTACAAAACCCGGGCCAAGTGGAACTTAACCCGGCTCTAGGTGTGTGCATATTCGAAGTGTACAAAATCTAGGCCAAGTGGAACTTAACCCGGCTCTAGGTGTGTGCATATTCAAAGTGTATCAGATCTGGTCCAAGTGGAATTTAACCCGGCTCTAGGTGTGTGCATATTCGAATTGTACAAAATCCGGGCCAAGTGGAACTTAATCCGGCTCTAGGTGTGTGCATATTCGAAGTGTACAAAATCCGGGCCAAGTGGAACTTAACCCGGCTCTAGGTGTGTGCATATTTGAAGTGTACAAAATCTGCGTCAAGTGGAACTTAACCTGGCTCATATTCTAAGCTACTAAGGAACTACGCTAGTTCTCTAAGGAGCATCCGGCCAAGTAACAAGTTACTCCCTCGGAGGCTCGGGGACTAATGGATATGTCTCTAAGCAATTGTGCGTATTACGTAAAAGACAAAGTAGCGTACCTCCATCATCCGGCCGGCAATGTTGATAGCCTTGGCTGCTGTGTTCATTTGTGTGCTAAATTCGGCGGGCCCAAACTTCTCCGGGAGATCGTCGTTGGGATTGACGAACTCCGCTCTATTACAATAATTGACATAGTCGATCAGAGCCGGAGGATAGCCCTCTCCACTAAGCATGTGGGGCGTGACCAAGCCTTTGGCGTGGGCCTCCCTCCTCGCAACTTGGGCGGCAGCAGGGCTGGTATGCAGTACGAGTTGCTTGCTGCTAGTTGACCCGGAGGGGGCATCTTTCTTCGGTAGCATGGACGTGAGCGTGCTCTCTCCAGCCTCGATGGATGTTGCCTTGGTGGCTCCAGAACCTTTCTTAGCCTTGGGCTGTTGTTGGGAGGCTGAAGCTTGAGCTGCAGATTTGGACTTGGGTGCAGCCTTGGTGTTAGTGGGGTCTTCTTGCCGGGTCTTGGAAGACTTGGACGAGGCAGAAGGAGTTGTTGCTGGTGCTGGCGGTGGTGCTGCTGTTGGCGGTGGTGCTGCTACTGCTGCTGGTACCTCGGAAGTGATGGGTTGTGGCTAAGCCGATGAGAGCATCAGCTAGCTCGGCCATGCCACTTCCCCCTGCTCCGAGGTTGACCTCCTCTGGACGAGGTGGGCTAGGACCTGAAGCAGCCACTGAACCCTCCTGAATTGGGCTCAGTGGGCGTGTATTGTCACCACGAGGGGGAGATGGGGTACGCCGGAGGGGCGAAGCGATGCTGGAGCCGCTCTAGGGAACCTCCATCGTAGCCCTGTCGAATCAAACAACGAATAACAAGTTATAACTAAAAGAAAGGCATATAGATAGAGAAGCATGAAGCAGAGAATTGGACAAAAGAAAAAAGTGACTTACTCATCAGAAGTCAAAGGCTCCTTGGTCTTCCGAGCTCTCCGAACTATGGCCTTAGTTGGAGGCTTGGTGGCAGCCTTGTCAGCGGACTTCTTCCGCCTTTTGGTTGCTTGGGGAGGCTTGGAAGAAGCAGCCGAGGTAGCAGCCCGTTTCTTAGACGCAGTAGGAACCGGCTCACTCGTAGCAAGAGGGGGATCCTCGTGGATCTGCCCAGCCGGGTTAGCTGAAGCCGAAAATGGGTAAGAAATAGGCGCCGGGTTATATACCTCCAACATCTCAAAATCAGAATCATCTTCATCGTCAGGCCAATCCCTTAAGGAAAGGAAGTTACAAGTGGGTCGCTTGGTTGCGTCCGGAGCAGGCAAGAACATTTCCTGATCCGGCTCCTCCTCGTCTGAAACAAGCCAATCCTTCCCCCATTTGAGGGAAGGCTCGGTGCCATCTTCAATGGTCTGCTGAAGAAACAGCTAAAAGGAAAATGCAAAGGGATCAAATAAACAACCTAATCTGACCTAGGATTTAACTTGGAAAAGGATTGAGTAACGAGATTTACCGCAGGAGGAGGCTTGTCCCGGCAGTAATGCTCCAACCCCCACTCCCACACAGCAGAGAAGTCCTTATCGGTCGTGAAAATGGCCTTGATCCGGCGGAAGATCTCAGTGTTGCTCAACTCAAAGGAGGAGGTCCGGTTGGGGTCAAGTCGCCAGCTCATATGGCAGAGTTTGTGCGTACACTTTTGTAGGGGGGAAATCCGGCTGCGGACGAATGTGATCATCACATCCTCGTTGCGCAGCCCAAGATCCTTTAGTTCCTTGAACCGCTTATTGACCTGATTCGCCAAGGCAGTTGGTGCCTTGGAAACCCGGTCCCATAGAGCCGAATTAGGAAGACCTATTGCGAAGGGGCGCAGCCGGATCAGGTCCTCATCCAAACCATTCCTCACATAAAAGAAGGTCCGGGCCTAGCCCTTGCTAGATTCAAGCCCTGTGACCCGGGCGAAGACAGATTGTTTCCAGGGAGAGATGCAGGCGGCACCACATTCGGTCAGGTGCTTGTCCTCCGGGGCATGCTTTTTATTCGGAATCACGTTTCTCCGCAGACCGAAGAACCAGATCCAGAGCTCCTTGGTAGGTCACAGGCCGACATATCCTTCTATGGCAGATGCGAAGGAGGAAAGGGAAGTGATGGCATTCGCCGGGAGATGATGAGGTTGGAATTTGTAGATATTGACAAAGTCATGGAAGAAGTCACTCACTGGCAGGCCGAAGTCATGCTGGAAGTGGGAGAGAAAGACGACGAACTCACCCGGATTGGGTGAGGGAGAAATCTCTTCGCAGGGGAGGCGCGAAATCACACCTTGGGGAATGCGGCGGGTGTGGTAGAGCCAATCCAGATCATCTTGGCACACCCAAGAGCCGGCCTAGCCACCGTGCCCCTGCACCTCGCTCCCCTCCTCCATATCTTCTTCCTCGATGACGGCGATCTCCTCCTCGGTCATCTCAAGGTCACTGTCCTCACCGGCCCAATCAGAGGTGGGGGCAGTGATTTAGACTGGCGCGGCCCCGTGGCGATGAGATAGCGTGGGAGCGGCGGCAAGGAAATGCGAAGAAGCGAGGTGCGGCAGCAGCGCTGCAGAGCAGATGCGGCGGTGGCGGCACTGTCGCAAGGAAGAAGAAGAGGCAGAAAGGCTAAGGGGCGCGAGAAGGGGAAAACACCCAAGGGACGCCCCCTCCCCTATTTAACCATGCCCTTGAAATGGGTAGTGGGATCGGGCGGTGCACTGAGGCCACACGATGTGGCCGTGTATCAGCCGGATCAGCCAATCAGAGGCAAGCAACAGGAAGGGCCATAGGAAACAGGGGATCCCACGACGCGACGTGGTGATACAGTTAACAAGGAGGCAGCTACGACGCGATGTTTGCAGCAGTAACCCCTAACAATAAGTGCAGTAACTGGCGGAGGCCCTTAAAATGAGGCAAGATAATGATTACCCTCCATGTGGGACGTGGGGAAGTGTACGAGAGAAGGAAGGATAACCCGAAAAACTGAAGGGTAGCCCGGCCAGCGAGTGATGACTCGGAATGTGCCAAGGGAATGCTACGCCACGGGATCCGAGCTACAGAGTAACTCGGAAAAGGGAGCAAAAAGATTGAACCTGCCGTGGTCTTAGCAGCTGAAGTTGCTAAGACCGCACCAGCTTAGGGGACTAATGTTGGGGGGATACCCCCGGGTAGGGTAACACCGGGGTATAAAGACCGAGTTAGCCGAGGTATGGCAAGGTCAAAGCAAAAGCTGGTCGGGTCACCTCAAGGCAGGCCGACTTACGGAGTAACCCGGACCGGACGATGTCCACCTGACTGTGTCCCGGCCGACGTATGTCGTAAGTCGGCGGGTTATTTGTAATTTGTATGCAGGTATCCACGGGGCCGGATCATACCAGGCTTGCAAGAGAAGGAAGGTATCTCGCTGGTCAAAGGGTGACCTCTGTGCGCAGGAGCGTGAGCGAAGCGAATAGAGGGAGGGACCAGCGAGGCATGGCCGACAAGGGTGACGCAACCTATGTCGGCTGACGCTGGCGCCGCAGAGGCTTACGTAGCCTCTGCATGGCTTACGATTGCAAAAGGAGACCCAGTCGCTTTGCTATTTTGGGAGAGGCATATTCCCTCGAATATGCCTCCACGTATTCCCTAACTGGAGACCTAGCCTCCCCTTTATAAGGGGCACTAGGGCCTCTGTAGTTGGGGCCTAAGTAGTTTGTTCATTGAGTAGAGGTAGTGGTGAGAGTAAGAGAGCTTCTTCTCCCTCCTCTCCCCAGTACGGCTCAAGGAGCATATGTAAACCTTGTGAACTTGGAGAATACAAAGCATCTGTGTGTGGAATCACCACACTATCCCTCCCTGGATTCCCCTAGTGCATATTGGTGATGGGTTCGTAGCATGGAAAACAAAAAATTTCTATCGCAAGAACGAACAAAACCCAGATATAATCTAGATAAAAGCCAAGATCTAATCTATTAGACATGTGCAACGAGATAGATCTGTACTAACCCTCGTAGATCCGAAAGCGTTACGAGATTAGATCTCGGGGTTGATGTAGTCGATCACTTGTCGATCTCAAGATCGTGTGGACGATCCTTCCGGTGCTGCGTTCCGGCAGCACTTCCGCAGTCGGTCACACGTGCGGAGTCGAAGCAGACCTTCCTCTCCCTGTTCCAGCGAGCAGCGGAGGTAGTAGATCTTCTCCACGGAATCCCAGCAGCACGACGGTGTGGTGGTGGTGGTGGAGTATAGAATTCTGCAGGGCTTCGCCTAAGCCGGAGCAGAGGGAAGGAGGAGGAGAGAGGCGGCGGTTAGGGTTTGTTATCTGAGAGGTCTAGGGGGTGGCGCCCCCTCCCCTCTATTTAAAGGAGGGAGGCGCCATGGGAGGGGGAGTCCTAGTAGGACTCCCCTCCCTCCTTGGCCGGCGGATTGGGAGGGGGGGAGGAGGCTCCTCCCCCACGAATCCGTGTCTTGCCCCACAAAGACTCCTTGATCCTTTCTTGGTTTTCAAGCAAACTCCAAGAAATCTTCTAGAACCTTCCAGAACATTCCGACACCTTCTAGAATCTCCATACAAACACTCCGGAACATTTCCTAACTTAGAAAATGATCCCCAATATATGAATCTTATTCTCTGGATAATTCTGGATCTCCTCGTGATGTCCCGGATCCAATCCGAGACTCCGAACAACATTCGGTCTCCAACGCACATTCCATATCTACTTAAAACAACTTCGAACCTTAAGTGTGTCACCCTACGGTTCGTGAACATGTAGACATGATGGAGACACATCTCCGATCAATAACCATTAGCGGGATTTGGAGATCCATAACATCTCCCACATACTCAACGATGACTTCGTGATCGATAGAACCATTAACATATGAAACCAATTCCCTTTGTCACGCGATACTCTACTTATCCGAGGTTTGATCGTCGGTATCTCCATACCTAGTTCTACCTCGTTACTGATAAATACTCTTTACTCGTTCCATGATATGCCATCCCTTGTGACCTAGTGACATGCTTGCAAGCTAACTAGATGACATTCCACCGAGAGGGCCCAGAGCATATCTATCCGTCATATGGATGGACAAATCCCAATCTTGGTCCATGCGCTTCAACACATACTTTCAGAATACCCAATGACACCTTTATAACCACCCAGTTACGAAGCGGTGTTTGATGTCATCAAAGTATCCATCCGGTGATGGTGATTAACATAACCTCATGGTCGAAGGATTAGGTTACTATGCATTTGAAAGCTTGTAGCAAAACGAACTTAATGACTTGATCTTATGCTATGCTTACTATGGGTGTGTGTGTCCATCACATCATTCTCCTAATGATATGATCCTGTTATTAACGACATCCAATGTCCATGATCAGGAAACCATGATCATCCATTAACCAACAAGCTAGTTTAACAAGAGGCTTACTAGGGACTCTTTTATGTTTACAAAACACACAAGTATTAATGTTTCCAGTTAATACAATTATAGCATGGGATGTAAACATTTATCATAAACATAAAGATATAATAATAACCACTTTATTATTGCCTCTTGGGCATATCTCCAACAGTCTCCCACTTGCACTAGAGTCAATAATCTAGTTAAAAATTTGTTCATTCAACACCTATGGCTTTCTGGTGTTGTATAGACACTATTGCTAGTGGTAAACATAATCTTCGGATCTGACACTTCCAGGTCCGTGTGTATTTGCATTTCCTTGCGTCTCTACGCATTACTCATTCTCCAATGAGATGGCATTGTATAAATTTGGTCCTTTGGTGAGACCTTTAGTTCCTTGGGATTAAATCATGTTGATACAATTGTCATACAATGTATCTTCATAGTATTATCCCGCTATGAAACACACCTAGTTTGATAACAAACTACTTGACGCAAATGCCCTCATTTGCTGCTACAATAGCAGTCATATACTTAGCTTTTTGTTGTAGTGTCTGTCACAATGTTTTAACTTTGGTACTCAACCAAATCCGTTATGGAACTTCCTTTCCATTACATTGTTCCTCCCATAGTTTAAATTGAGATAAACTTAATTTGTGACAAAACTAGTATCAATGTAACAATTTACAATGAACTATTTGTCACCACTATATAAATAATATATTCTTAGTTCTTCCAAAGATCATAGGAATATCCCTACTATTGTCCAATGATCATCTTATGAGTCATTCTGGTATATGCTCATAACATTTAGAGCATAGGACATATCTGGATGTGTACATCTCAAAGAATGATTGATCAAAATATTCTTGTGATTTCACCAAGTGTCAAAACACTTGAATCTTGTGTCAACACACTTGAATCTTGATTCAGTCCTTTCCGTGCATCAAGAAACTTTCTTGTTGTTTACATATTGAACTCATTCAACATCTTATCTATGTACATTTGGCAAAACCATATTAGCGCCTCAATCTATCCATATAGACATTGATGCCTAATTCTTGGGTTATGCCTAAGTCTTTCATCGAAAATGAAATTCTTAACCTGTGTCAATAAAAGATACATCATTTCTAATCAACAATATGTCTTTCACATAATGTATTAGAAATATGTCTCAGCGCTCCCACTTAATTTCTTGCAAAATACAAACATCTTCATCGTCTCTAATGAAATTAAACCTTTTAACGGTTTCATCACGGTGAAGATTCCAACTCCGCGATGCTCACTTCAACCATTGAAGTTTTGCATACTCTTTTAGCATCCTTTGAATTAACAAAACCCTTTGGATCGTGTCATGGACATATCCTAGGTAACCATTCTATTAGAAGAACTTGTTTTGTTTGTTCAACTACCATATACCAAAATATATGTAGTGGTTGCTACATTAATCCGTCCAGACTAAATATCGCTATGAAAAATCAAATCTTATCATAGTCAATTCCTTGAACATTGTCGTAAACTCTTTCCGACATGTCGACTATTTCATAGATGTGAAACATCCATGTCTATTTCTTTATAGATCCATATACGACTATAAGGTCTTGCACCTTTCCAGAGGGTCTTTCAAATTCAAAGCTTGATTTCTCGTGTATGGAATTATCATGGATTTTATGGCTTCAAGCCATTTAACGAAGTCAGGGCCCATCATTGCTTCTTTGCATGCAGTCGGTTCATCATTGTCAAACAACAATGATTTAACTCTCAAATCTTGGCATTTGATTACTTACCCGACCTACTTGGTTCAATAGTAACTTAGATCTCCGTGACCACAACCTTTGAGGCACGTGAGCCATGAGCATTGTTGCTGCCTCCGGGACACTTACCGACGCTGCGCAACTCAGCACATTTTAGCCAAGGTTCAACAACCTTGTCAAAGTTCTATTGTCCTCCCACTTAAATTTTCACCAAAAATTCCTTCTCAAGAAACTTGACATTCTAAGTGACAAACACTTTTGTCTTCGGTGTTATGGAGGAATACCCAATGGTTATTCGAAATATCCTACAAAGACATGCTTATCCGACTTTGGTTGTAAACATTTTACTTATGCCTAGCATAACAAAAATTTAAGAAAGGACAACCTGGGTTTTATCCCAAACCATGACTTATATGGTGTCATTTCAACGGATCACGATGGAGCTCTTTTTAGTGTAAAAGCGGTAGTCACTAAAGCTTTAATCTTTAAAAATATAATGGCAGTTTTATAAATGACACCTTTGATCTTACCATGTCAAACAAGGTTTCATTACATATCTTGAACACTCCATACTCCTATGGTGTTTTGGGAAATGCAAATCCATGGAACGATTCCTCAAATCTTAGGTGTTTTTGCTAAACTTGTAACTCAAACATCTTTATGATCCAATCATAAATTTTTTTTTATTTTCTTGTTACAATAATTTTCCACTTCATCTTGAAAGTCTTTGAACATTTTCAAATGTTTCATACTTCTTCCTTATTGAGTAGGTATATACATATACTCACTCAAATCTTCGGAGAAAGCATATGAAGTTGAAATCCATCGCCCACGACTACACATAATGGACTATATACATCAATATGTACAAATTCCAATCAGTTAGTCGTCCGTTCCTCTTTTGTCCTACGAACGGAGTTTTAATTATCTCCAGGAAAGTATCACAAGCGTCATTGGATCAAAATCAAAGACTCCAAAAATCCATCAACATGGAGTTTCTTCATGTATCCCTTTCAATATAATTTAAACGGTGATGTCATTTTGCAAGTGATCTTTCAATCATTTGTCTTGCGACATTTTAGCATTAGTTTTATGGTCGTTATTTCTCCAACCAGACCTGTATATCATCCATCTATTATGGAATACGGTAATTATTTGAACAACCTTTTGTTGTCATAATACCTGATCAAAATAACAATTATTGAAACAAATCTTGAAGGCAAGATTTGATGTTAACGAGCAACACAACAACCCTTTGTTTGTTTTCGATGAACATCATCACATATTCTCTTGCTAGTTACTTAGGCCATTGCAGTTCATGAATTGTGTTGTCCTGTATGACACTTCATACCAACCAATTCGGTATCCAATACCGCAGAACCACATTGTTTAACAACCAAGGAATACAGCCATAACATGTATCTTCTATATACCTAAGTTGGATATCTCCAATCTATTCTTTTCTGCCAAATATTTTATAGATTCTCTTTCAACAATTCCTTTTCTTTTAAAAGAATCTATCAACATCAATAGTGGTGTCATTCACATGACACATAGTACAAAGTGTGTATAGTCAAATACTAATACCTTTGGACTTGCACTTTGAAGTGGATCACCTTCATCAAATGTTTGGCATTCTTTAAAAATTCCATTCTTTAGTAATCTTTTAGTGTAGTAAACATTTTACTTACATCTTCTATTCATCCTTATCATGACAATTTTCATGATCAAGCTGCTATAGCATATAAAGGTGAATTGCGAGTATAATGTTTCTTTTCCAAAACCTTTTGGAGGATTAGGACGACTAGCGTCTCCAACCTTCACAAATTCTCGTCAAATATGAGGACATATACTCTATCATGTTGTAACCAACACATTGTTTTAGATATCGCAATACCTTTCACATATGATGGTTTCTGAAATATTGCTTTCAGCTCTTAGATAAACTTGATATTAAAAACAATCTTTTGAGTATCAAGAATCATGGAGGCAAACATGATACATTAGATACTAACACTGGAATTGTTACTCTTGATTTAATATTGTTTATTAAACTTCACAGAGTAAACGGAGTTTGCTGAAGGTTTGCAACAGGACTTTTAAACTTTAGGTTGACACTCAAAACAATACGATACCAGTTCGTAAAGAAATATCCAGAATTTCTATAGTTCCACTATCTCAATTATAACTAAGCGTAAGGTGGTGAACGGATGCCAATGACTACAACAAACTATGCATATTTACTTTGATTGTGTTTATGATAAATTGAGTTTGACTAATCCAAATTACAAATGAACTTCCACTCAAAACAACATCCCTCGAGTTGTTTTAGTGATTACATGAACCAAATCCACTACACCAAGTCTGATCATCACGTGAGATGATGTAGCTTTAAAGGCAAACAATCAACATGTTCATCATATCATCCATATGACTCTTGCTTTACCTTTCGGTATTCCGTGTTCCGAGACCATGTCTGTACATGCTAGGCTCGTCAAGGTTAACCTTAGTATCTGCATGTGCAAATCTGGCTTGCACCCGTCGTATGCACACGTAGAATCTATCACACCCGATCATCACGAGATGCTTCGAAACGACGAGTCTTAGCAACGGTGCCTACTAAGGACGAACACTTTATTACTTGATATTTAGTGAGAGGGATCATCTTATAATGCTACCGTCGCGATCTAAGCAATACAAGATGCATAAAGGATTAACATCACAGGCAATTCATAATTAGTGTGATATGATATGGCCCTTTCTTCTTATGCCTTTGATCTCCATCTCTAAAGCACGGACATGATCTCCATCATCACCAGCATTGCGTCAAGGTCAGTGGCGCCGCTTCATGGTTGTCCATCATCACTAGCAACTATTACAACTACTTGGAATAAAGCTATTACAAGATGAATAGACACGCAGGTCTTAACAGAATTAAAGACAACCATTAGGCTCCTGCCGGTTACCATATTACAATAAGGATCATTGCATACATCAAATATAATCACAATCACATGATGGCCATATCACATCACAAAACCCCTGCAAAAACGAGTTAGATGCCTCTAATCTTATTTGCATGTTTTACGTGGCTTGGGGCTTTCGAATAAGAATGGATCTTACCTACGAACATGAACGACAACATTGATACAAGTGCTATCAAGTGCAAAGTGTAGATTGGATCTATACTATGATGGGAGAGACAGACACCCGCAAAGACACTTGTGCAATACGAGTTGCACGTCAACTGTGGAGCAAGTCTCATGTGCGATGACATGTAAGGTTAGCCCGAGCCGCTTCATCCCACCATACCGCAAGATGCAAAGTACACAAAGCAAAAGACGGCACGAGCACCAACGCCCACAAAACCATTGTGTTCTACTCGTGCAACAGATCTACGCATAGATACGGCTCTAATACCACTGAAGGGTTCGTAGCATGGAAAACAAAAAATTTCTACCGCAAGAACAAACAAAACCCAGATCTAATCTAGATAAAAGCCAAGATCTAATCTATTAGACATGTGCAACGAGATAGATCTGTACTAACCCTCGTAGATCCGAAAGCGTTACGAGATTAGATCTCGGGGTTGATGTAGTCGATCACTTGCCGATCTCAAGATCATGTGGACGATCCTTCCGGCGCCGCGTTCCGGCAGCGCTTCCGCAGTCGGTCACACGTGCGGAGTCGACGCAGACCTTCCTCTCCCCGTTCCAGTGAGCAGCGGAGGTAGTAGATCTTCTCCACGGAATCCCAGCAGCACGACGGTGTGGTGGTGGTGGTGGAGTAGAGAATTCTGCAGGGCTTCGCCTAAGCCAGAGCAGAGGGAAGGAGGAGGAGAGAGGCGGCGGTTAGGGTTTGTTATCTGAGAGGTCTAGGGGGTGGCGCCCCCTCCCCTCTATTTAAAGGAGGGAGGCGCCATGGAAGGGGGAGTCCTAGTAGGACTCCCCTTCCTCCTTGGCCGGCGGATTGGGAGGGGGGAGGAGTCCTCCTCCCCCACGAACCCGTGTCTTGCCCCACAAAGACTCCTTGATCCTTTCTTGGTTTTCAAGCAAACTCCAAGAAATCTTCTAGAACCTTCCAAAACATTCTGAAACCTTCTAGAATCTCCATACAAACACTCCGGAACATTTCCTAACTTAGAAAATGACCCCCAATATATGAATCTTATTCTCCGCACAATTCCGGATCTCCTCGTGATGTCCCGGATCCAATCCGAGACTCCGAACAACATTCGGTCTCCAACGCACATTCCATATCTACTTAAAACAACTTCGAACCTTAAGCGTGTCACCCTACGGTTCGTGAACATGTAGACATGATGGAGACACAGCTCCGATCAATAACCATTAGCGGGATCTGGAGATCCATAACAGCTCCCACATACTCAACGATGACTTCGTGATCGATAGAACCATTAACATACGAAACCAATTCCCTTTGTCACGTGATACTCTACTTATCCGAGGTTTGATCGTCGGTATCTCCATACCTAGTTCTACCTCGTTACTGATAAGTACTCTTTACTCGTTCCATGATATGTCATCCCTTGTGACCTAGTGACATGCTTGCAAGCTAACTAGATGACATTCCACCGAGAGGGCCCAGAGCATATCTATCCGTCATATGGATGGACAAATCCCAATCTTGGTCCATGCGCTTCAACACATACTTTCAGAATACCCAATGACACCTTTATAACCACCCAGTTACGAAGCGGTGTTTGATGTCATCAAAGTATCCATCCGGTGATGGTGATTAACATAACCTCATGGTCAAAGGATTAGGTTACTATGCATTTGAAAGCTTGTAGAAAAACGAACTTAATGACTTGATCTTATGCTATGCTTACTATGGGTGTGTGTGTCCATCACATCATTCTCCTAATGATATGATCCTGTTATTAACGACATCCAATGTCCATGATCAGGAAACCATGATCATCCATTAATCAACAAGCTAGTTTAACAAGAGGCTTACTAGGGACTCTTTTATGTTTACAAAACACACAAGTATTAATGTTTCCAGTTAATACAATTATAGCATGGGATGTAAACATTTATCATAAACATAAAGATATAATAATAACCACTTTATTATTGCCTCTTGGGCATATCTCCAACAATTGGCCCCACCTTTAGCCTATCCATGGCATCTGCCGTGACACCACCATGACAGGGTGTCAGACATATCTATGTTCGCATACTGTGGGTGTAAGCCATGTTGCACAGCGAATACACTAAGGTTGAGTTGGCGAGCCTAGCATGTGCAGACATGGCCTCGGAACACGGATGGTCAAAAGATCGAGCACGAGTTGCATGAATGATGTGACCAACGTTTAGCGTCCACCCTTGAACCCACATTGATGGCCCTGACGATCGCGGGAGATGTGGCTGATAGGGGTCGTGTTATCACTAGGAACCCTCATGGGGATAGGTGTTTCTGAGTGGAGTTATTGTTAACTCATTTAATTCTAAACTTAGTCTAAATTCCTTTTGCAATTATAAATTGTTGGAGATATGCCCAAGAGGCAATAATGAAAGTGGTTATTATTATATCTTTGGGTATATGATGAATGTTTGCATCCCATGCTATAATTGTATTATAAGGAAACACTAATACATGTGCGTTTTGTAAACATAAAAGAGTCCCTAGTAAGCCTCTTGTTGAACTAGCTTGTTGATTAATTGATGATCATGGTTTCCTGATCATTGACATTGGATGTCATTAATAACAAGGTTATATCATTAGGAGAATCATGTGATGGACACACACACCCATAGTAAGTGTAGCATAAGATCAAGTCATTAAGTTCGTATTGCTACAAGCTTTCAAATGCATAGTAACCTAATCCTTCGACCATGAGGTTATGTTAATCACCATCATCGGATGGGTACTTTGATGACATCAAACACCGCTTCGTAACTAGGTGGTTATAAAGGTGTCATTGGGTATTCTGAAAGTATGTGTTGAAGCGCATGGACCAAGATTGGGATTTGTCCATCCATATGACAGATAGATATGCTCTGGGCCCTCTCGGTGGAATGTCATCTAGTTAGCTTGCAAGCATGTGACTAGGTCACAGGGGATGACACAACATGGAACGAGTAAAGAGTACTTATCAGTAACGAGGTAGAACTAGGTATGGATATACCGACGATCAAACCTCGGATAAGTAGAGTATCGCGTGACAAAGGGAATTGGTGTCATATGTTAATGGTTCTATCGATCACGAAGTCATCGTTGAGTATGTGGGAGCCGTTATGGATCTCTAGATCCTGCTGATGGTTATTGATCAGAGAGGTGTCTCCATCTTGTCTGCATATTCACGAACCATAGGGTGACACATTTAAGGTTCGAAGTTGTTTTAAGTAGATATTGAATGTGCGTTGGAGACCGAATGTTGTTCGGAGTCTCGGATTGGATTCGGGACATCACGAGGAGATCCGGAATTGTCCGGGGAATAAGATTCATATAATGGGGATAATTTTCTATGTTAGGAAATGTTCCGGAGTGTTTGTATGGGGATTCTAGAAGGTTTCGGAATGTTCCGGAAGGTTCTAGAAGATATTTTGGAGTTTACTTGAAAACCAAGATAGGATAAAGGGAAACGTAAAGGGTAAGTAAAGGAAACTTGGGGGTAAGGACTCTCCCCCCAAGCCTCCTTGTGCGCCGGCCCTAAGGGGTGGGCCTAGGGGTGGGAACCCTAGGCCGCACCCCTCCCTCTATATATAGAGGGGTGGAGGCGCCACCCCCTTGCCCCTCCCCACTCAAAACCCTAGCCGCCTCTCTCCTCCTCCTTCCATCTGCTCTGGCTTAGGCAAAGCCCTGCAAAATTCTCTACTCCACCACCACCACCACGCCGTCGTGCTGCTGGGATTCCGTGGAGAGATCTACTACCTCCGCTTCTCGCTGGAACAGGGAGAGGAAGGTATGCTTCGAATCCGCACGTGTGACCGACTGCGGAAGCGCTGCCGGAACGCGGCGCCGGAAGGATCGTCTACTTGATCTTGAGATCGGCAAGTGATCGTCTACATCAACCACGAGATCCGATCTCGCACAAGGCTTTCGGATCTACAAGGGTTAGTACAGATCTATCTCGTTGCACATGTCTAATAGATTAGATCTTGGCTTTTATCTAGATTAGATCTGGGTTTTGTTCGTTCTTGCGGTAGAATTTTTTTGTTTTCCATGCTACGAACCCATCAGTGGTATCACGGCCTTGTCTATGCGTAGATCTGTTGCACGAGTAGAACACAATGGTTTTGTGGGCATTGGTGCTTGTGCCGTCTTTTGCTTTGTGTACTTTGCATCTTGCGGTATGGTGGGATGAAGTGGCTCGGGCTAACCTTACATGTCATCGCACATGAGACTTGCTCCACGCTTGACGTGTAACTTGCTTTGCACAAGTGGCTTTGCGGGTGTCTGTCTCTCCCACCATAGTATAGATCCGATTTACACTTTGTACTTGATAGCACTTGTATCAACGTTGTGGTTCAGTTTCGTAGGTAAGATCCATTCTTATTCGAAAGCCCCAAACCACGTAAAACATGCAAAGAAAATTAGAGGCGTCTAACTTGTTTTTGCAGGGGTTTTGTGATGTGATATGGCCATCATGTGATTGTGATTATATTTGATGTATGCAATGATCCTTGTTGTAATATGGCAACCGGCAGGAGCCTAATGGTTGTCTTTAATTCTGTTAAGACATGCGTGTCTATTCATCTTGTAATAGCTTTATTCCAAGTAGATGTAATAGTTGCTAGTGATGATGGACAACCATGAAGCGGCGCCACTGACCTTGACGCAATGTTGGTGATGATGGAGATCATGTCCGTGCTTTGGAGATGGAGATCAAAGGCATAAGAAGAAAGGGCCATATCATATCACACTAATTATGAATTGCCTGTGATGTTAATCCTTTATGCATCTTGTATTGCTTAGATCGTGACGGTAGCATGATAAGATGATCCCTCTCACTAAATATCAAGTAATAAAGTGTTCGTCCTTAGTTGGCACCGTTGCTAAGACTCGTCGTTTCGAAGCATCTCGTGATGATCGGATGTGATAGATTCTACGTGTGCATACAACGGATGCCAGCCAGATTTGCACATGCGGAAACTAAGGTTAATCTTGACGTGCCTAGCATGTACATACATGGTCTCGGAACACGGAATACCGAAAGGTAGAGCATGAATCATATAAATGATATGATGAACATGAAGATTATTCGCCGATGAAACTACATCTTCTCTCGTGAAGATCGGACTTGGTGTAGTGGACTTGGTTCGTGTAATCACTAAGACAATGTGAGGGATGTTGTTTTGAGTGGGAGTTCACCTATTTAAGAATTAAAATTGAACTAATTTATCATAAACTTAGTCTAAACTACTTGCAAATTTGTTGTAGATTATGGCGAACCTCTCCATCAATTTCAATGCGTTCCTAGAGAAAGAAAAGCTTAAGAACAATGGAAGCAACTTCACGGACTGGCTCCGTGGACTGAAGATTGTCCTCAGGGCTGGTCAGTTGACCTATGTGCTCGAAGCACCGCTAGGTGACCCACCTGCAGAAGATGCCACCGATGACGTAAAGAATGTTTACGCCACTCGGAAAAATCATTACTCCACAGTTCAGTGTGCCATCCTGTATGGTTTAGAAACGGAGCTTCAGAAGCGCTTTGAGCACCACGACCCGTTCGAGATCATTAAGGAGCTCAAGCTCATTTTTGAGACTCACGCGGCCGTGGAGAGCTATGAGGCCTCCGAAAAGTTCTTTAACTGTAAGATGGAAGAGGGTAGCTCCGTTAGCGAGCACGTGCTCACCATGTCTGGGCACGCAAACAAGCTGCAAGAGTTGGGGATAACAATTCCTAATGAGTTAGGGATTCACCGTGTCCTCCAATCGCTGCCACCGAGTTATAAGAACTTTGTGATGAACTACAGTATGCACTGCATGAACAAGACGTTGCCTGAACTATCGTCCATGCTGAAAACTGCTGAAGTGGAGATCAAGAAGGAGCACCAGGTGTTGATGGTCAATAAGACCACCAATTTCAAGAAACAGGGCAAGCCTAAGAACAAGGGCAACTTCAAGAAGGACCGCAAGAAAGCTGCCGCACCTGCTAAGAAGCCCAAGGCTGGTCCTAAGCCTGAAACTGAATGCTTCTACTGCAAGGGTGCTGGTCACTGGAAGCGTAACTGCCCCAAGTACCTGGTAGATCTGAAGAACGGCAACATCAAGAAGAAAGGTATATTCGATATACATGTTATTGATGTGTATCTTACTAGTAATCGTAGTAGTGCCTGGGTATTTGATACTGGTTCGGTTGCTCATATTTGTAACTCGAAACAGGAGCTGCAGAATAAACGAAGACTGGCGAGAGACGAGGTGACGATGCGCGTTGGATATGGCTCCAAGGTTGATGTGATCGCCGTCGGCACGCTCCCTCTACATCTACCTTCGGGATTAGTTTTAAATTTCAATAATTGTTATTTGGTGCCTGTGTTAAGCATGAACATTATATGTGGATCTAGTTTATTGCAAGACGGTTACTCTTTTAAGTCCGAGAATAAAGGTTGTTTCGATTTATATGAGTAATATCTTTTATGCTAATGCACCTGAGATGAATGGTTTATTCTTACTGAATCTCGATAGTAGTGATACACATGTTCACAACATAGATGCTAAATGAACAAAATTGAATGATAATTCTACATACATGTGGCACTGTCGTCTTGGTCACATTGGAGTGAAGCGTATGAAGAAACTCCATTCTGATGGACTTCTTGAATCACTTGATTTTGAATCACTTGAAAGATGCGAAGCATGTCTAATGGGAAAAATGACTAAGACTCCATTCTCTGGAATAATGGAGCGAGCTACAGACTTATTGGAAATAATACATACCGATGTGTGCGGTCCAATGAGTGTAGCATCGCGTGGTGGATATCGTTATGTTCTCACTTTCACGGATGACTTAAGTAGATATGGGTATGTCTACTTTATGAAACATAAGTCCGAAACTTTTGAGAAGTTTAAGGAATTTCAAAGTGAAGTGGAAAATCATCATAACAAGAAGATTAAGTTTCTGCGTTCTGACCGCGGAGGTGAATATCTAAGTTATGAGTTTGGCATGCATTTAAAGAAATGTGGAATACTTTCGCAGTTGACACCGCTGGGAATACCACAGCGTAATGGTGTGTCCGAACATCGTAATCGAACTCTCTTAGATATGGTTCGGTCTATGATGTCTCTTACAGATTTACCGCTATCGTTTTGGGGCTATGCATTAGAGACAGCCGCATTCACTTTAAATAGGGCACCATCTAAATCCGTTGAAACGACACCGTACGAATTGTGGTTTGGAAAGAAACCTAAGTTGTCGTTCCTTAAAGTTTGGGGTTGCAAAGCGTATGTAAAGAAGTTACAACCTGATAAGCTTGAACCCAAAGCGGAGAAATGCATCTTCATAGGATACCCTAAAGAAACAATTGGGTATACCTTCTATCATAGATCCGAAGACAAAGTTTTCGTTGCCAAGAATGGATCCTTTCTTGAGAAGGAGTTTCTCTCGAAGGAATTGACTGGAAGGAAAGTAGAACTCGACGAGGTTATTGAGGCTTCTCTCGGAGTTGAGAGTAGCGCAGCACCGGAAGATGTTTTTGTGCCGCCTACATCAATTGGAGAGGAAGCTCATGATGGTGATCATGAAACTTCGAACGAAGTTGCTGCTGAACCTCGCAGGTCAACGAGGGTTCGTACCACTCCTGATTGGTATGACCCTGCCTTGAACGTCATGTTGGTGGACAACACTAATGACCCTGCGACATATGAAGAAGCTATGGTGAGCCCAGATTCCGACAAATGGCTAGAAGCCATGAAATCCGAAATGGTATCCATGTATGAAAACCAAGTATGGACTTTGGTGGACTTACTGGATGGCCGTAAGGCTGTCGAGAACAAATGGATTTTCAAAAGAAAAACAGATGCTGATGGTAATATTACCGTCTATAAAGCTCGACTTGTCGCGAAAGGGTTCTGACCAATTCAAGGAGTTAACTACGATGAGACATTCTCACCAGTAGCGAAGCTAAAGTCTGTGAGGATTTTGTTAGCAATAGCTGCATATTTCGATTATGAGATTTGGCAGATGGATGTCAAAACGGCATTCCTTAATGGTGACATTGAGGAAGAGTTGTATATGGTACAACCCAAGGGTTTTGTTGATCCTGAAGATGCTGACAAGGTATGCAAACTTCAGCGCTCCATTTATGGACTGAAGCAAGCATCCTGGAGTTGGAATCAACGTTTTGATAAAGTAATCAAAAACTTTGGATTTATACAAACTTATGGAGAAGCTTGTATTTACAAGAAAGCGAGTGGGAGCTCTGTAGAATTCCTAGTACTATATGTAGATGACATATTGTTGATTGGGAATGATATAGAACTTCTTAATAGTGTCAAAGCCTATTTGAATAATAGTTTTTCAATGAAGGATCTTGGTGAAGCGGCATATATTCTAGGCATCAAGATTATAGAGATATATCAAGACGCCTAATAGTGCTTTCACAAAGTACATACTTGGACAAAGTTCTAAAGAAGTTTAGAATGGAAGAGAGCAAGAAAGGGTTCGTGCCCATGTTGTCAGGTAAGACCTTGAGTAAGACTCAAAATCTAGCTACAACAGAAGATAGAGAGAAGATGAATAATATTCCCTATGCCTCGGCCATAGGTTCTATCATGTATGCCATGCTGTGTACAAGACCGGATATAGCACATGTTGTTAGTTTGACTAGCAGATATCAAAGTGATCCTGGAATGGAGCACTGGACAGCGGTCAAGAATATCCTAAAGTACCTAAATAGGACTAAGGACATGGTTCTTTCTTATGGAGGTGATGAACAGCTTGTTGTAAATAGTTACACTGATGCTAGTTGGAACAACGATCCAGATGACTCGAAGTCACAGTCTAGATTCGTATTTATTTTGAATGGTGTTGCAGTGAGCTGGAGGAGTGCCAAGCAAAGCGTTGTGGTGAAATCTTCAACTGAATCGGAATACATAGCTGCTTCGGAGGCTGCACAAGAAGCCATATGGATGAAGGAGTTCATTACTGAACTTGGCATGGTTCCTAGTGCGTTCGACCCGATGGCCATCTACTGTGACAACACAGGTGCCATAGCTAATGCACAGGAGCCAAGGTCACATAGCAAGCTGAAGCACATCAAGCTATGTTTCCATGCTATTCGCGAGTATGTCCGAGATGGTGACATAAAGATTTGCAAAGTACACACTGATCTGAATGTGGCAGATCCGTTGACTAAACCTCTCCCTAGAGCAAAGCATGACCAACACCAGAACGCCATGGGTGTTAGGTATATTACCATGTAATCTAGATTATTGACTCTAGTGCAAGTGGGAGACTGTTGGAGATATGCCCAAGAGGCAATAATAAAAGTGGTTATTATTATATCTTTGTGTTTATGATGAATGTTTGCATCCCATGCTATAATTGTATTATAAGGAAACACTAATACATGTGTGTTTTGTAAACATAAAAGAGTCCCTAGTAAGCCTCTTGTTGAACTAGCTTGTTGATTAATTGATGATCATGGTTTCCTGATCATGGACATTGGATGTCATTAATAACAAGGTTATATCATTATGAGAATCATGTGATGGACACACACACCCATAGTAAGTGTAGCATAAGATCAAGTCATTAAGTTCGTATTGCTACAAGCTTTCAAATGCATAGTAACCTAATCCTTCGACCATGAGGTTATGTTAATCACCATCACCGGATGGGTACTTTGATGACATCAAACACCGCTTCGTAACTGGGTGGTTATAAAGGTGTCATTGGGTATTCTAAAAGTATGTGTTGAAGCGCATGGACCAAGATTGGGATTTGTCCATCCATATGACGGATATATATGCTCTGGGCCCTCTCGGTGGAATGTCATCTAGTTAGCTTGCAAGCATGTGACTAGGTCACAGGGGATGACACAACATGGAACGAGTAAAGAGTACTTATCAGTAACGAGGTAGAACTAGGTATGGAGATACCGACGATCAAACCTCGGAGAAGTAGAGTATCGTGTGACAAAGGGAATTGGTGTCGTATGCTAATGGTTCTATCGATCATGAAGTCATCGTTGAGTATGTGGGAGCCGTTATGGATCTCCAGATCCCGCTGATGGTTATTGATCGGAGAGGTGTCTCCATCTTGTCTGCATATTCACGAACCATAGGGTGACACACTTAAGGTTCGAAGTTGTTTTAAGTAGATATTGAATGTGCATTGGAGACCGAATGTTGTTCGGAGTCTCGGATTGGATCTGGGACATCACAAGGAGATTCGGAATTGTCCGGGGAATAAGATTCATATAATGGGGATCATTTTCTAAGTTAGGAAATGTTCCGGAGTGTTTGTATGGGGATTCTAGAAGGTTTCGGAATGTTTCGGAAGGTTCTAGAAGATATTTTGGAGTTTACTTAAAAACCAAGATAGGATAAAGGGAAACTTAAAGGGTAAGTAAAGGAAACTTGGGGGGGGGGGAAGGACTCTCCCCCCAAGCCTCCTTGTGCGCCGGTCCTAAGGGGTGGGCCTAGGTTTGGAACCCTAGGCCACACCCCTCCCTCTATATATAGAGGGGTGGAGGCGCCACCCCCCTTGCCCCTCCCCACTCAAAACCCTAGCCGCCTCTCTCCTCCTCCTTCCATCTGCTCTGGCTTAGGCGAAGCCCTGTAGAATTCTCTACTCCACCACCACCACCACGCCGTCGTGCTGTTGGGATTCCGTGGAGAGATCTACTACCTCCGCTGCTCGCTGGAACAGGGAGAGGAAGGTCTGCTTCGACTCCGCACGTGTGACCGACTGCGGAAGCGCTGCCGGAACGCGGCGCCGGAAGGATCGTCTACTCGATCTTGAAATCGGCAAGTGATCGTCTACATCAACCACGAGATCCGATCTCGCACAAGGCTTTTGGATCTACAAGGGTTAGTACAGATCTATCTCGTTGCACATGTCTAATAGATTAGATCTTGGCTTTTATCTAGATTAGATCTGGGTTTTGTTCGTTCTTGCGGTAGAAATTTTTTGTTTTCCATGCTACGAACCCATCATAAATGTAGATGGCTCCTTTCGTGCTGACGATTGATTGGTTAGAATGAGATAAGCTCAGATTAGATGGATCAAACTTCTCCATATGGGTTGCACGTCTCCATGTTCTCCTTAGCGAGAACGACGTGGTCGACTACATACTCGACGGGATAGATTTAGATCATCCCATTGACCTAGAGACCCTAGAGGAGCAGAAAGACCGCTATCTCTGTCGTGAGATGGCCTCCTTCATTTTAGTTACCATGCATTTCGGAATGGTGGATGAGTTGTGGCCTTTCGTGGGTGATGTTGACCCTCGTTCGGTGATGCTACATCTTAGGACACATTTCGTGGAACAAGTACGCATATGGGATCATGAGCTGATGGGAGACTTCCTCTCCATTAAGATGGAGGAGAACTCATCACTGGACGACCACTTTGAGCGCATGCATGATGTGTAAATGAGGCCTGCATACTTCCTGGATAGCTGGATGATGGGCTCTTTTGCAAACAATGTTGTGCTGCGGTCGCTGCCACCAAGCTACCAAGCACAAGTCAAGACTTGCGTAATGAGGGGCGACACGGAATCAATGGAGTTCCACCGGTTTGTGACACATCTCTGGAATGTGTTGGTTGAAGCAGATGTCGCTCAGGTCATCAATGACAAAGGTATATATTTGATATACATTTTTATAAATATTATAATCTTGCAAACACATTTGCAGTGTTAAGTATATCTAATACTTGTTCTGTTTTACTGAAAACAGGTCCTTCTGCATGAGAGGTGCTTGCTGGAGAGGAGGTGACGTTGCTGAAGGAAATATGCCCTGAGAGGCAATAATAAAGTTGTTATTATGTATTCCTTGTATATGATAGATGTTTATTTTGCATGCTATAATTGTATTGATAGGAAACATCAATACATGTGTGTTTAATAAACAAAAAAAGGGTTCCTAGTCATGCCTCTCTTATAGACTAGCTTGTTGATTAACAAGATGATCAAGGTTTCCTGATCATGGACATTGGATGTTGTTAATAACAAGGTCACACCATTGGTGGAATGATGTGATGAACATTCATCCGAAGTATAGCATTATGATCAAGTCATTATGTTTATATTTCTATAACATCATACGAAGTAATCTTTATCCTTAGACCATGAGATCATATTAATTGCTAACACCGGAAGAGTATCTTGATAACATCAAACGTCACACCGTAACAGGGTGACTATAAAGATGGGTTAAGTGCTACGAAGGTGTTATGTTGAGGCTCATGGATCAAGAGTGGAATTTGTCAATCCAGATGACGGATAGATATACTCTGGGCCCTCTCGGTGATATCACATTAGGATAGCTTGCAAGCAAGTGATGTGATCACTAGAATGTTATATCACGGGAACGAGAAAAGAGTGCATGTCGGTAACGAGATCAAACTAGGTATGGAGATACCGATGATCGAATCTCGGACATGTAATATATCGAGAGACAAAAGGATTTAGTTACAAGCGTTAAAGGTTCTCATGATCACATGAGTCATCGTTGAATGTGTAGGAGTCAGTACGGATCTCCAGGTCCCGCTGCTGATTATTGATTGGAGAAGGGTCTCGATCATGTCTGCATTATTCACGAACCGTAGGGTGGCACACTTAAGAGTTACCGGACACCATTTTGGAGCACATATGTTTCAGACGAAAGAATTGCAAAGCGCAGGAATTGTTTCAATAGAGACCAGAAATTGTTTCGGGTGAAATTGCAGAAGGTGTTTCTGCATGTGATATTGAAATATTGCAAGGGGCTATATGTGAATGTTTGTTAATTAAAGTAATTAACAAAATTCTGAATAAATTTAATATAAAGAGTTTTATTAAATGAGAGAGCATTAAATTTGGAGAAATTTAATGCATTTAAAGTGGAGACTTTAAAAGGGAATGTGAAGAGGCATTTTAATGTGGAGGAGTTACCACCACATGAATGGGGGAGGTGAGGGGTCACCCCCCCATGCGCCGGCCATGGAGAGAGGGGGCACCCCCCTCCTCCTATAAAAGGCCACCCATTCCCTCCTTCATCCACACACCTCCTTGTGAAGGATCTCTCTCCCCCTCTAGAATTATTCCCCCATGGTCTCGGATTAGCGAGATACATGTTCCCAGTGGCATTTCGTCTGGAAGGAGTTGCTGCTTCTGCTGGATCGCTGGAGCGAGGAGGTGGAGGTTGTCCGGTGGCTTGAACGTGTGTGCGAGTGCGGATGCGCTACTGAGTTGCGGCGCTCGGACTTCCTCACGATCTTGAGATCGGCAAGTGTACGACTACATCAACCACGAGTTCCTACTCGTTAACAAAGCTCGTTGTCTTTGAGGGTAAGTTCTCCATGGATGTATGTCCACCCGTTGCTCTGTACCTAGTAGATAGATCTTGGCGTGTAGTTCTCATCGTAGGAAATTTTTTGTTTTCTATGCTGCGAACCCAACAGTGGTATTAGAGCCTGATCTATGCGTAGGTGCTTTGCACGGGTAGTACACATATGTTTATATGTGGGCGATGATGATCATGTTATTGCATTTTCTATGTACTTTGGATATTGGTGGCATAGTGGGATGAAGCGGCCCGGACCAACCTTACATGTCATCGTACATGAGACCGGTTCCACGACTGACATGCAACTTGTTTTGAATAAGTGGCTGGCGGGTGTCTGTCTCTCCTACTATAGTCAATATCTGATTTACAACGAGTTGCTAATAACTTAGTTATCCTCGTTGTGGTTCATGTTCGTAGGTTAGACAGGTTCTATCTCCGAAAGCCCTAAGCCACGTAAAACTTGCAATTGATAAATTAGAGGCGTCTAGTTTAGATCGTTGCTGGGCTAGTGTTTTGATATGGTATTGTTGTAAGTAGATGTATAATAGATACTCTTACAACTCACTTAACGTGTAAGTTCCATAGACCTTGGCCTTACACACAAAGGAATGATAGAGATCATACCACGATGCAAATGATAGAGATCAAATGCATGGACCATATCACCTCACTTCACACATTAGATGTTAGCATCTTATATTGCTAGTTTGGCGCGTTTGGTAGCATTATAAGATGATCCCTCATTTAGATATCAAGATAAAATGTGTTCTTCCTTAAGTATGCACCGTTTTGTGGATCGTGTTTTGAGGCATCACATGATGATCGGGTGTTCTCAACTCTACGCTTTCATACAACGGGTGTAAGACAGTTTTACACACGGAAATACTAAGGTTCTTACTTGACGAGCCTAGAATGTACAGACATGGCCTCGGAACACGGACCGAAAGGTTAAGCATGAGTCATATAGTTGATATGATGCCCATATAGATGCTCGCCTTTGAAGCTACACCGACTCACGTGATGATCGGACTTGGTGTAGTGGATTTGGTTCATGTAATCACCAAAAGGACACGAGGGATGTCATTTTTGAGTGGGAGTTCATTAGTAATTTGGATTAGTTGAACTCAATCTATCATAAACTTAGTCTAAATATACTTTACAAATTCTGTTGTAGATGGCACCACCTGCTTTTAATTTCAATGTGTTCATGGAGAAAGAGAAACTTGCTGCGAATGGTAGCAACTTCACCAACTGGGCTATGAATTTGAGGATTCTCCTCACTGCTGCACAAAAGCAATATGTGCTAGATGCGCAGCTAGGCCCCCCACCAGCTCCTGATGCCCCTGACGAGGAAAAGAACGTCTATATAACTCGTCAGGAGGACCACAACTTAGTTCATTGCGGCATACTGTATGGGCTAGAGCCAGAACTTCGAAAGCGTTTCGAAAATGGCAATGCCTTTGATACCATGGGAGAATTGAAAATGATTTTCGATACCCATGCTGCCGTAGAGAGTTATAATGCTACAGAAAAGTTCTTTAGCTGCATGATGGAGGAAAACAGCTCCGTTAGTGAGCACGTACTCAAAATGTCTGGGTACACCGATAAGCTTGTGTCCTTGGGAATAACGATTCCCATTGACTTAGGCATACATCGTGTTCTCCAATCTCTGCCACCTAGCTACAAGAGCTTCGTGATGAACTATAATATGCAGGGCATGAAGAAGTCTCTTCTCGAGCTTCTGTCAATGCTTAAGACTGCAGAAGTGGAGATTAGGAAAGAACATCAAGTGTTGATGATCAATAGGACCACCGGTTTCAAGAAGGATAAGAAAGGCAAGCACAAGGGAAAGAAGGGTGGCAAGTCTATTGCCACGCCTGAAAAGAAACCCCGAGCTGGCCCTAAGTCTGACACCGAGTGCTACTATTGCAAGGGGACTGGCCATTGGAAGCGCAACTGCCCCAAGTATTTGGCGGACAAGAAGTCCAGCAAGGCAAACAAAGGTATATGTGATATACATGTTATTGATGTGTACTTGAATAGTACTCGCAGTAGCACCTGGGTATTTGATATGGGATCGGTTGCTAATATATGTAACTCGGTTCAGGGGCTGTGGAACAAGCGACAACTAGCAAGGGATGAGGTCACGATGCAGGTCGGCAATGGATCAAGAGTTGATGTGATCGCCGTCGGAACGCTGCCTCTCCATATGCCATCGGGATTAGTTATAAACCTAAATAATTGTTATTTGGTGCCGCACTGAGCATGAACATTGTATCCGGATCGTGTTTGATGCAAAGTGGTTATTCATTTAAGTCTCAAAACAATGGTTGTTCGATTTATATGAATAATATCTTTTATGGTCATGCACCTGTGTTGAATGGTTTATTTCTATTGGATCTCGATAGTAGTATTACGCATATTCATAATGTTGATGCTAAAAGAATTAAACTTGATAATGATATATCTACATATATGTGGCACTGCCGTCTAGGTCATATTGGTGTTAAACGCATGAAGAAACTCCATTCTGATGGACTTTTGGAATCACTTGATTTTGAATCATTTGATACATGTGAGCCATGCCTTATGGGCAAGATGACTAGAACGCCGTTTTCCGGTTCAATGGAACGGGCGACAGATTTATTGGAAATCATACATACTGATGTGTGTGGACCAATGAGTGTGCGAGGTGGATATCGTTATTTTGTTACTTTCACGGATGATTTGAGTAGATATGGGTATATCTATTTGATGAAACACAAGTCTGAAACTTTTGAAAAGTTCAAAGAATTTCAGAATGAAGTGGAAAATCATCGTAACAGAAAGATCAAATTTCTACGGTCCGACCGTGGAGGAGAGTATCTTAGTTACGAGTTTAGCACACATATGAAAGACCGTGGAATAGTTTCACAACTCACGCCTGCCGGAACACCACAACGTAATGGTGTGTCAGAACGTCGTAATCGTACTTTATTGGATATGGTTCGATCTATGATGTCTCTGACTGACTTGCCACTGTCATTTTGGGGTTATGCACTGGAAACCGCTGCATTCACTTTAAATAGGGCACCATCTAAATCCGTTGAAAAGACACCGTATGAATTATGGTTTGGAAACAAACCTAAGCTGTCATTTCTTAAAGTTTGGGGATGCGATGTTTATGTGAAGAAACTTCAACCGGATAAACTCGAACCCAAAGCGGAAAAATGCATCTTCATAGGATACCCTAAGGAAACGATTGGGTATACCTTCTATCACAGATCCGAGGGCAAGGTCTTTGTTGCCAATAATGGATCCTTTCTTGAGAAGGAGTTTCTCGCGAAAGGTGTGAGTAGTCGGAAGGTAGAACTCGAAGAGATTATTGAACCTTCTCTTCATGAAATGGCGAGTAGCGCAGCTCCAGAAGTTGTTTCGGAGTTGACTTCACCTAATGAAGAGAGAGCTAATGATATTGATCATGAAACTCCGAAAGAGGACACTACCAAACCTCGCAGGTCAAGCAGGACACGTGCAGCTCCTGAACTGTACGGCAATCCTGTTATGAATTTCATGATTGATGAAATAGATGACCCTGCGACGTATGAAGAAGCGATGATGAGCCCTGATTCCAACAAATGGCTAGAAGCCATGAAATCCGAGATGGAATCCATGTACGAAAACCAGGTTTGGAACTTGGTGGACTTACCTCATGACCGAAAGGCCGTTGAGAATAAATGGATTTTCAAAAGAAAAACTGATGTTGATGGTAATGTGACCATCTATAAGGCTCGACTTGTCGCAAAGGGGTTTCGAAAAATTCAAGGAGTTGACTACGATGAAACATTCTCTTCCGTAGCGATGCTTAAGTTGGTTAGGATTATGTTAGCAATTGCTGCATATTTTGATTATGAAATATGGCAGATGGATGTCAAAACTGCGTTCCTCAATGGTAATATTGAAGAAGAGTTGTATATGATACAACCTAAGGGTTTTGTCGATCCTAAGGATGCTGATAAGGTGTGCAAACTTCAGCGATCCATATATGGACTGAAGTAAGCATCCCGGAGTTGGAATCTCCGCTTTGATGAGGTGATCAAAGAGTTTGGATTTGTCCAAACTTATGGAGAGGCTTGTATTTACAAGAAAGTGAGTGGGAGCAATGTGGCATTTCTGATATTATATGTGGATGACATATTATTGATTGGAAATGATTTAGATCTTTTAAACAGTGTTAAAAGTTATCTAAACAGCAAATTTTCAATGAAGGACCTTGGTGAAGCTTCATATATATTAGGCATTAAAATCTATAGAGATAGATCAAGACGCCTAATTAGGCTATCGCAGAGTACATACCTTGATAAGATATTAAAGAAGTTTAATATGGACGGAAGTAAGAAGGGGTTCTTACCTATGTTGCAAGGCAAGACATTGAGTAACACTCAAAGTCCGGCTACGGCGGAAGAAAGAGAGATGATGGATAAGATCCCATATGCCTCAGCCATAGGCTCTATAATGTATGCCATGCTATGTACAGACCGGATGTGGCACATGCTATTAGTTTGACTAGTAGGTACCAATCTGATCCAGGTTCGGAACACTGGATAGCGGTCAAGAATATCCTTAAGTACTTGAGAAGAACTAAGGATATGTTTCTTGTATACGGAGGTGAAGAAGAGCTAGTCGCTAAGTGTTATGTCGATGCTAGCTTTGACACTGATCCGGATGACTCTAAGTCTCAATCCGGATACTATTTCTCTTGAACGGAGCAGCAGTTAGTTGGAGGAGCTCCAAACAACCTATGGTGGCTGGATCAACAAAGGAGGCGGAATATGTTGCTGCTTCAGAAGCAGCGCAGGAAGCGGTTTGGATGAAGGAGTTCATAACGGAACTGGGTGTGGTTCCCAGTGCGTTGGACCCGATGGTGATTTATTGTGACAACAATCGAGCCATAGCCAACGCAAAGGAACCAAGGTCTCACAAGAATTCCAAGCATATTAAGCGCCGGTTTCACTCCATCCACGAGCATGTCAAGGATGGAGATATAAAGATTTGTAAAGTGCACACGGACCTAAATGTAGCAGATCAGTTCACTAAAGTACTCCCTAGGGCAAAACATGATCAACACCAGAACTCCATGGGTGTTAGATTTATCACTATGTGAACTAGATTATTGTCTCTAGTGCAAGTGGGAGACTGAAGGAAATATGCCCTAAGAGGCAATAATAAAGTTGTTATTATGTACTCCTTGTATATGATAGATGTTTATTTTGCATGCTATAATTGTATTGATAGGAAACATCAATACATGTGTGTTTAATAAACAAAAAAAGGGTTCCTAGTCATGCCTCTCTTATAGACTAGCTTGTTGATTAACAAGATGATCAAGGTTTCCTGATCATGGACATTGGATGTTGTTAATAACAAGGTCACGCCATTGGTGGAATGATGTGATGAACATTCATCCGAAGTATAGCATTACGATCAAGTCATTATGTTTATATTGCTATAACATCATATGAAGTAATCTTTATCCTTAGACCATGAGATCATGTTAATCGCTAACACCGGAAGAGTATCTTGATAACATCAAACGTCACACCGTAACAGGGTGACTATAAAGATGGGTTCAGTGCTATGAAGGTGTTATGTTGAGGCTCATGGATCAAGAGTGGAATTTGTCAATCCAGATGACAGATAGATATACTCTGGGCCCTCTCGGTGATATCACATTAGGATAGCTTGCAAGCAAGTGATGTGATCACTAGAATGTTATATCACGGGAACGAGAAAAGAGTGCATGTCGGTAACGAGATCAAACTAGGTATGGAGATACCGATGATCGAATCTCGGACATGTAATATATCGAGAGACAAAAGGATTTAGTTACAAGCGTTAAAGGTTCTCACGATCACAGGAGTCATCGTTGAATGTGTAGGAGTTAGTACGAATCTCCAGGTCCCGCTGTTGATTATTGATCGGAGAAGGGTCTCGATCATGTCTGCATTATTTGCGAACCGTAGGGTGGCACACTTAAGAGTTACCAGACACCATTTTGGAGCACATATGTTTCAGACGAAAGAATTGCAAAGCGCAGGAATTGTTTCAATAGAAACCGGAAATTGTTTCGGGTGAAATTGCAGAAGGTGGTTCTGCATGTGATATTGAAATATTGCAAGGGGCTATATGTGAATGTTTGTTAATTAAAGTTATTAACAAAATTCTGAATAAATTTAATATAAAGAGTTTTATTAAATGAGAGAGCATTAAATTTGGAGAAATTTAATGCATTTAAAGTGGAGACTTTAAAAGGGAATGTGAAGAGGCATTTTAATGTGCAGGAGTTACCACCACATGAATGGGGGAGGTGAGGGGTCACCCCCCCCCCATGCGCCGTCCATGGAGAGAGGGGGCACCCCCTCCTCCTATAAAAGACCACCCATTCCCTCCTTCATCCACACACCTCCTTGTGAAGGATCTCTCTCCCCCTCTAGAATTATTCCCCCATGGTCTCGGATTAGCGAGATACATGTTCCCGGTGGCATTTGGTCTGGAAGGAGTTGCTGCTTCCGCTGGATCACTGGAGCGAGGAGGTGGAGGTTGTCCGGTGGCTTGAACGTGTGTGCGAGTGCGGATGCGCTACTGAGTTGCGGCGCTCGGACTTCCTCACGATCTTGAGATCGGCAAGTGTACGACTACATCAACCACGAGTTCCTACTCGTTAACAAAGCTCGTTGTCTTCAAGGGTAAGTTCTCCATGGATGTATGTCCACCCGTTGCTCTGTACCTAGTAGATAGATCTTGGCATGTAGTTCTCATCGTAGGAAATTTTTTGTTTTCTATGCTGCAGACCCAACAATTGCGTGTTGATGGCGAGCATGATGATGACGGCCGACGACACTCTCCCTCGACATTTATCATTTAGTTCATGTTTTAGGATGATTACTGTAATCAAGAGATTGTGAACTTTTTTAGTGTGTCTCACACTTCGTGAGATGGTTATTCATATGGGTTTGTAACAAATAGTTGTTCTACTTTTATGAATGATTTCTATTCGTGTTCATATCTTGTTTGATTATATGTGAATTATCCTTGTTGTTTGAAACTAATTGATCATGCATGAACATTTGTGAAACATTAAAATGCCTTGCTTAAAATACCCAACTTAAATGATATTTCATTAATGAATGAAACCATTGTTTAAATTCAAAGTTGTAATGATTATATGTGGAAGTCATTCGATTTCTTGTCACATATAAATCATGCCTAAGTTTGGAAAAATAACTTAAACATCGAGTATTACTTGAATACAAAGTGTTTAATGGATTGGTAAAAGTAAATACATATTCGATGTATTATGATTTAACGAAAATGGTAATTATCATTGTGATTGTTTAAATGTGTAAAGAAGTTTACCAAAGGAAACATGAATATGAAACTATTTGATTTGATCAAAGTGTTTCATCAACAAAGGGTATAAATGTAAAAGAGAATCTAATTGTTATGATTTGATCAATAGTAATGAAATTCGACTTTATAAATAATGGCATAAAAGTAATTGTGAAATGCAAAGCATTTTGAAACATCAAAATGCAAAGCATCACAATGTGATATTAGATATCAAAGTGGGTTGAATAGAAGTCACCAAATAAATCGTTGTAGTATAGATGTAGAGACCATTAGTTAAGAAATAGTTAGCATTCAATTAGAATGTACTGAACCATTTGAATTCGTAAAAAGTTTTGGGGTTATTCGATATAACCAAAACAATAGCGAATAAGTCCTTGTAGAGTATTCATTGGAAACTATGAATATGAAATCCATAGCTAAAACCAAAAGGGAAGCAAAACTTGTATTGCTTGGATTTTGGTGGATTCTTGAGAAAGCTCACTTCTAGTGATGTTTCTCAATTATGGGGCAAATGGAAAATAGTGTAAAAACACGATGAGGATTCAAAACCCTGCATCAGAGTGTTGAGAAGCGTAACGGACAATGTTCCTGAACAATTCTCTGCACAAAAGGAAAGAATCAATGATATTGATCATTGTGATTTCCCCACTAGTGTTTTTCACTACATGAAGTAGGATTCAAAATGTAATCCATATCTTCTATGGAGACATTTGTGAATCATTTGTCATGATTCTTGGAACATGACATACCTACGAACTACTAAGGAAATAATGGTAAACTAAAATTATGGGAAATCCTAAAAGCAAAATTTACTTGAGATTAGAAAGCAATTCGTTGCTGAATCTCACAAGTAAAAGGGGTTACTTGGAATTTTCCCAAATGACTGCAAAGCCATAGTGGAAGAGGGGTGAATGACAAAAGCACAATTTGTCAAGTATTGGACAAATTCAAATGAATTTGATTCATGTGTGCTAAATGTCTAGTGGATTTAGAACTAGTAATAGTACTAGTATCTCATAGTAAATCTCCAACTTTGATATTCGATCAAAGGATTTTTGAAGTTATTCAAAATAGTGAGTGGATATGCAATTTGCATAAAATTGAGTGGGAGCTATGAAAGTCTTCCTGAAACAATATGTGATTGACATATTTTTGAGTGGGAGCTTATAGGAGTAATTCTTAAGTGTGTTAAGAATGAAAGCGCAAACACTTATAAATAATGATTTATAAGATGTAAAAGTTGATAATATGTGTATTATGATATTATGTAGTATTCCTTAAGGGATTCTGAAAAGGGTTTCGGAATAGAAGTTAATTAAGGAACTGGTCCTTAATGACTCAAATTAGGAATAGTATTAAGTTGAACATCAATGGTTGAAAGAAAGAAAAGGATGATCATCATCCACTATGTTGAGACATAGGTTCTATCTTAGAGAATCATGATGATAACTTAACATAATATGTGATCCAAATAAGGAACGTTTGAAAGTGATTAAGTTCGAATCACAGAACGTTGAGCTGAGTTTGTCCGCAGTGTCTAGTAGAGAACTGCAGACATGTTTTCCAAATCCATAAAGGATAACATATCTTAAAGCATAAAGTGTTATGTTATAAGGGAATATGTTGGAAACTCCCCTAGATACCAATTAAAGTCAAGTAGGAAGCAAGGTGAACAAAGACATCGAAAGTTGCATAGAGTGCACTGGTGTTTCGATGAATACATTTATAATAATAGATAAGGGTACCATCTAAAGTGTTGTATAATGTTATGGCGGGGCTAGTTCGCTTTTAACATATAATGATGTGTCCCAGGGCATAGTGCCCATGAGAAATCCCTCGAGGTTGATCTAACGTCACTGTAGGCTCCTGGAATCAGGCCTCGTTATGCTGCCATAGCGACAATGCATACACACAGATTCTATCATGTGATGATAAAGTATTAATGTAAATCAAGGTGACATTAGTAAGTTGCAAAGGATTTGGGACTGTAAAGTACAGACCCAAGACTCAACCTCTTCCATGAGCAAGCATGTTCAGGGTACCGGATATATGGTGCCAATGATTAAGGAACAAATGCAGCTAGTGTATTTGTACTCTAGTGCAAGTGGGAGACTGTTGGAAATATGCCCTAGAGACAAATAGTAGTAAGGACTATTATCATATTTCATATAGTTTATGATTAAGTTTTATATCATGATATAACTGTATTGAGTGGAAACATCAATACACGTGTGATATATAAACAACCAGGGGTTCCCAGTGAAACTCTAGTCACTGGTTCATTGGTCAACAAATGATCATGTTTCCTGATCATGTGGCATTTATGCCAGTTGGAAATGAAGTCATCTCATTCCGAGAATGAGATGATGAACCAATACCCAACCTAAACATCATGACCTGATCATGTCACGAAGTTCAAGTTACGATGATTAGAAATGGATCCTCGTAGACTATTCCTTAGACCGTGAGGCTATATCAATCACTGTCTCCCGAGAGTGCTTAGATAGCATCAAATTCCATCTGGTAATACGGTGGTTATAAAGGTGTGTTCAGGTATTCAGAGGAAACCGTAGAGGCAATATATGTCAAGAGCAGGATTTGTCCGTCCATGTGACGGGAAGATACTCAAGGGCCCACTCGGAGAAGTTATATCCAATAGCTGCGTAGCGTGTGATTTGATCACAGGGATATCACTTGTCGGAACATGACATGGTGATGTCATTGATCAGATCTCGGGCAATGCAAGTATTGAGTGACAAAGGGAATAAGACACGACTGTCCCGGTTCAAACGACGAAAGATCTTCGTGGAACGCACAGGGGTCACATGGCCATCCAGGTCCCTCTGTCGATCATTGGTGCGGGAGTGTCCCGAACATGTCTGGAGTGTTCCCGAACCGTGGGGTATCACGCTTAAGGGCTTGATGACGCTTAGAGAGTGTTTATTGGATCGGTGGAATCGCTGAAGAATAGTAGAGAGAAAACCGGAAGGGTTTCGGTAAGTCACGAAGGTTGAATAATATGTGAATGAATGTTGAATATTGATTTAATCATTTCTTCATAATTATTTAATAAAGAGAAAATCAATTAAAATGGTCAAAGGCTTAATGGGCCAATTTCCAGAGGGAGAGGGCCCATTAGAGGAAAGGAGAGAGGGAGAAGGGGCAAGGGGGCTGGCCGGCTAGGCCTAGCCCCCCCCCCTGCACGGGGACCACTAGGTGGCCGGCGGCCACCCCTCGGCCCCTCCTCTCCTTTAGTCCCACCCGGGGACTTTGAGAGAGGTAGTACCTCCCCTCCCGCTATATATATAGTGGGGGTATTTGGCCAAATTAAATACACCAATAATCAATAAAGGTCTTCTCACTTTTGGGAGGACCTCTAATTGATATTTTTTCCCTCCCCCCTCTCTCTCGTGACCATGGTCCCAAGTCTGGACTGCACGACATATTCACCGCGGAGCGTCGTCGCACTGCGGGATTGAGATCCGGGAGCTCTACTTCCGCAACTGCTGCTGGATCAGAGAAGCAGGAGTCATCGTTAGGCACCAGACGTGTGTAACTCCCCGCGAGGTGTCGCACTTGAGGCACTCAAGTCGTTGGAGCCAAGGAGCGCAAGGACTTCATCACGACCTTGAGGTCGGCTTCGGCTCGTCTACATCAACCACGCTCTCCTGAGCGTTGACATCGCTTTTCGGTCTTCAAGGCTAAGTTCGCGAAAAGCCCCTCCCGTTATTGTATTACTAATAGATAGGTCATGGCAGCTTTAGGGGTTCAGGGGCGTAGAGTAAAATTTATTGTTTTCATACGCGGAACCCCTACAGAAAAGAGATTGACGGGAGGAAAAGACTAAAGGCAAAAAGATGGAAGCAAGCAAACATGTTACAGATCTAGTTGCAAACGGTGTTTCAATGCTTAGAAACAAGGCCTAGGGATCATACTTTCACTAGTGAACACTCTCATATAAATATCTTCTCTTTATGATACTACTCTGAACTACTCTCCGGTTGGATAACTCTAATCCACGGTAGGGCTATAACAACACTCCTCCAAATCCGCCTTCCCCATCTAGATAACCCCACACTGTCACCTTGAGAGCTAGATGGTTCCAACAAACACCACAAATTCATAGAGACATCCAACTCCAAATATAACTCATAACAAGTATTTATATAACCTTAGCCAAAGTGCCACACGGTGTGCACACTATCAACTTCACACACGTGGGGATACGCAGAGATTCATTAAAGCACTTGAGTAGCAGAATAGATCTATATATTACAAAGCTCATGATCTCAATAAGATCATGCATAGAGAGAGATGAACACATAGCTACCGGTTGAGCCCTTAGCCCTGAGGAAGAACTACTCCCTCCTCATCATGGGAGTCAGCAACGGTGATGGAGATGGTGGTGGAGTCGATGGAGATGGCTCCGGGGGCACTTCCCCGTCCTAGAAGGGTGTCGGAACAGAGACTTCTGTCCCCTGAATCTCCTCTTAGGTGGCGGCGGCGCTGTGGAGGTTTTCGTGGCTTTCTCTCGGATTATTTAGGGTTTTTGCATCAGAGGCTTCTTATAGGTGAAAGGGGAGGCCGAGGGGGTGCCCGAGGTGGCTGCACCCCCCAGGCGCGGGCCAGGCCAGGCCGCGCGGCCAGGGGGTGTGGCCCCCTCGAGGCCCTTCTCTGTCTCGTCTTCTAGCTCCGTGTTCCCCTCGGTGAAATACTGACTTTGGCTTTTGTCCCGTCCAATTCCGAGAATATTCATTTTCTGGCTTTTCTGGAACCAAAAATAGAAGAAAACAGGTAACTGGCACTGTGGCATCTTGTTAATAGGTTAGTCCTAGAAGACATAAAAATACCTCAAAGTGTTGACAAAGCAAAGCAAAGTATATATAAACAAGCATGGAACATCAAAAATTATAGATACGTTTGCAACGTATCAACGATCTCATCAAACAGGAAGATGCCATTTATAATAATGCCCGGACCTTCCATAATGCATACGCTCACTTGGCCAACAATCTGAGGGTTATTTCCATTGTAAGTTTCTAAACTTTGCTTCTTTTACTTTGTAATATATCCCACTGTAGCCCCCGAGCTCTTAGGCGGAACATCAACAGTTTTTGGCCTAAGTGCTCTTAGAGAACTAAGTGTAGAACTTGTCAGTGTATCCCCCGAGTTTCTAGTTAGAATAAATATTTCCAGCTAGATACTCTAAGAGAGAACACCTTTGAAATAAAATTTGATACTGTAACCCCCGAGCGTTTAGTTGAAACTGAATAGTTCCGACTAGATGCTCTAGAGAAACTAAGCACTTTGTCTTCTTTGCGGAATGAGAATACCCGGAGAAAGGCCGCCAATGAGAGCTTTTCCCAGTTGTGCAATTATATGGACCTTCAATAGGGTAAAACAATATTCCTGGAGGAATAGATCAAAAATAGCAAGTGACTGTTTTATTTTAATAGCTCCTTATTTTCTTCATGGGTCCATTTCTTCCGAATTCTCATAATGCTTTTTATTTTCCGTCTTATAGAGGCCATTGCCAAAGCCAAGATTATCGTCGAGCAATCCAAGCATATTCAGGAGCTTGACGATGAAAACAAGATTTTAAAGAAAGACCTGGCTGAAGCCAACAAGGGCCATGAAGAGGCGATGAAGACAATGCAAGAATCTGTTGACGCCGAGATGTAGCGCCTGAAGAACGAGATTGCACAACTCAAAGATCAAAACCAAGCTGCCAAAGAGTAGAATGAGCAGAACCTTTAGATGTACAAGAAAGTTCAGAAGGAGGATGACATCATGGTGGAGACCTGCAAGCAAGCTGAGACCAACATCTTTGGTAACTTTCCTCTAACTTTGTCAATTCTATAAGATGGGCACTTGTATTGTTAATACTCATGAACTTTTGTCGCTAACAAAAACATAGCCCCCATTGGTTTAACCAACATGGGTGAAGGTGCTCCAGATCCAAAAGAATGCATGATTCTTGCTGGCAACTTCATCAACACTGCCATCATGCAAGCCAAGGAGATACCCAAGCCTTTGAACATCACCATCAAGGCAGCAAATTTTGTGGCCAAGTACTCGGAAATCCTGCGCCAAGCCCCCAAGAAAATCAAGGACTGGAAAGCTTCTCCTATCCGGGCTGGTGCAAGGATGGCCTTGTCCTTGGTCAAAGCACATTATGACAATGCCGATTTGGAACTGGTGACCTCCAGCATGTCAAAGTATGACGAGGAAGGGAATGTGATCAATAGCGATGCTATATGGAACTCCCTCGCCGACTTCGATACCAAGGTCGCCAAGATTACCAAGGCGGATGTATGCGTGCCTGCCGAAGTGATGGATGATGACTTGGCTTCTTTAGAGTCTAGCCCTATGCCCTCCGAATTTGATGATCTGTCTAGGCCTGGCTCTCCTGCTGCTGATGAAGTAACAAAGTCCCCTGTAGCAGAGCCATAAAAATATTGATGTATTAAACGTATCTCTGTAATTTTTATGCGGAAAAAACTTATGTATTTGTAAGGCGGAAAACTTGGCTGCAAGCCTCCTTCTACTTATCTAGATCTAGCATGTGTATACTCTTAAGCAAGTCCTGGCTTTTCCATTATTCTGGTTCGTATGCTTGACCTTTTGTGCGACAGAAAACCCTTAGCACAGAACCATGCAATCAGGTAATGATGCTTAATAGCACCGTCAAGAACCTAAGAACAAAATCGCCGGCTTTTGAGTGCCGAAAAGTCACTACTCTAGAATCCACATAAAATCATCAGAAAACGTGTAGACTAGAAAACTTAAGCTAACGCCCGTAGGCGGAATTTTCACAAGTGCAAATGCAAACTTGCGCATAAAGGGGTTTATATGATCCAAAAATGAACACTAAAGGAGGTAAAAGACTCAAGAAATATGAGTGAACCAAATTCTTTATTTCATTGATCATATAAGAAACTTATTATATAATATAAAATATGCTAAGTGTAAAAGGGACGTAGCTGTGCTATGTTCCATGGCCGATCTTTCTCCCGGTAATCATCATCGGAGTTGCGTTGCTTGCGCTTGCGATTTTTTGGTCTATCTTTCAACTCGCGAATATCAATGAGGTAATAGGAACAATTGAGAAATGCTTTGCTTATGACGAACGGTCCTTTCCAAGGCGGGGATAGTTTGTGTGAATTTTCCTGCTTGAGTCTAAGCATCAGATCCCCCTCTTTAAATGAGCGATGCCTAACATGGCGACTGTGATAGCCACGTAGCTTCTGTTGGTAGATGGCAGATCTCTGGCATGCCAGCATGTGCTCTTCCTCGAGTAGGTCCACAGATAGGTGTCTAGATTCTTCAGCGTTATCTTCCTCGTAGGCGGCGATTCTTGGTGCACGTGGAGGATGTCGGAAGGTAGGACGGTTTCTGCTCCATAAACCATAAAGAAAGGGGTCAAGCCGGTAGATCTATTGGGTGTTTTTCATAAACTCCACAATACAGATGACAATTTCTCCGCCCAGGCTCCAGCTGCTCTATGTAGCGGTGCTTCTAAGCGTAGTTCATTCCATGCAGAATTAGCCCATTACCCCGTTCAACTTGCCCATTTGACTGTGGATGTGCCACAGATGCTAGGTCAAGGCGGATGCCTTTTTCATGATAGTACTGCTCAACTTCTCTGAGAGACAAGTTTCTGCTGTTGTCAGTGATGATGCTATGTGGGAGACCAAATCTCACCACCAGATGCTGGACACATTTTAGGGTTGTTGCCCCATCGAGATTTCTAATGGGTTTAGCTTTAATCCATTTTGTGAATTTATCAACTCCTACTAGAAGATGCGTAAATCCACAAGGTGATGTTTGCAAAGGTCCAACCATGTCAAGCCTCCTGACTACAAACGGCCAAGTAATTGGTATTGTTCGCAATTCTTTAGCTGGAACATTTGGTTGCCTTGCATAAAACTGGCACCTAAGACAGTTCGTACCAGTTTGTTGGCGTCCTCCTTGGCAGTTAGCTAGTAGAATCCTTGTCGGAAGGCCTTGGACACCAGCGATCGAGGAGCAGCGTGATGCCCGCAATCTCCGAGATGTATTTCTCTAAGGATATCAATACCTTGCTGCTAGGAGACGCACCGGAGGAAAACTCCTGTGGTACTTCTTTTGTATAGCTAGCCGTCAATGATGACGTAGCCTTTTTTCTGTACGTACTATATGCTGGCTTTCGACTTTGTCGGCGGGCAAAGTTCCGTTATGTAGATAGTCCATGAACGGCTTCATCTAAGCCGGAGAGGTCATTATTACTGCATTAACAAATGAATCCACTCTATCCGGGCTGTCGGGGTCCAGTCCCTTCATGAATGGGTTCGTAGATGCTTCAGGAAAACGCCTGGCTGAATTGGTCGACGAGCTGATCCAAGCTTAGATAGCAGATCTGCCGCCTCATTCTCCTCCCTTTTGACGTATTTGACTTCGTAGCCGTCGAAGCACTTGGCTATTTCGTCTACTTCGTCTCAATATGTCGCCATCATAGGGTTCCACATGTTCCAGGTGCTAGCCACCTGCAGGGAAACCAAGTCGGAATCTCCACAGCAAACTATGCGCTTGATGCCAATATCCTTGGCCACACGAAGTCCGTGAATGAGGGCCTCATACTCCGCCATGTTGTTCGTAGCGTTGAAGTGGATCTACATGATGTATTGTAGCTTCTCTCCAGTTGGTGATTGTAGTAATACACTAGCCCCCGAGCCATTGAGTAGCTTGGATCTGTCAAAATGCATGATCCAAAACTCTGGCTCTGGTACACGAGTGTCTTCTGGTAGCTCTGTCCAATCTGCAATAAAGTCCGCCAATGCCTGTGATTTGATAGCATCGCGTCTCTTGTAGGTGATTTCGAAGGCGGCAAGTTCAATGCCCCACTTTGCCACTCTCCCTGTAGCATTGCTATTGTTGATAATGTCGGACAATGGAGCTTTGCTCACTACTGTGATAGGGTGCTCCTGGAAATAATGCCTTAGCTTCCGTGAAGCAAGGAAAACTCCATAAGATAGCTTCTGGTAGTGCGGGTAGTGCTGCTTCGATTCCGTCAAGACCTCGCTTACATTCTGAAGAGCCAGTGAACATTGGTTCACAAACCGACGTCACCATGGGTGACTCGGGAATATGTAAGGGTGAATCCTCTAAAGGTAATGATCCTTGGGTTAATACTTTTGCCGATAATCTCCTGAAGATTCCTGGTGCCACCAATCTTGGCCTTACCAGGAAAAGTTCAGAGGACATTCGGAAACTTGCTTTTGCTTGTTTAGAATCTCGGAATATTTCTACTAAGGAACAGGCTCAAGAAGCCGAAGACGTGAAGCTTGAAGATTTGCTGGGGCAGATTCATGCTTGGGATGAGAGACTAAGGGCTGGTGAGGCTCCGCCTCCACCAGTGTAACCCTTAACCTTGACCGAGAAAGTTTCTGCAAAGGTCAACGCTAGCCTTAACAAGCTACATCGTGAACATATTTGACATAGGTATGATTACTCGGATGCTTATGATTTACTACCCTATATTGGGTAAAAGGGCTTCCAGCCCATGAAGATTCCAGACGACAGCCCAAGGAAGTAACCGACGAAGTCTTTGATTGTATTAGGAAATAGACTATGAACCGACATTGTATTGGCATTGTAATCATGCGTGTATGAAACCTATCTGCATACAGCTTTGAGACCCGACGTATTATATATAGGACGGGAGAAGCCCAAGCGAGGGTACCGAAATCTAGAGGACAACTTGTAATAGTGCAATTACTCAATATTCAGGAGAATTTGATTCCATTGTTTCCCTGACATCCGACGAAATCCCCAGCGTTCTCTTTTCCGCGAAACCCCAAGTCCATCACCATGGGCATTGCCGAGGTTACCCCTCGTCAATTGGCGTCGTCTATGGGAAACCTGGATGCTGGAGCCACGGATTCGCTGGACCGCTCTCCACCAAGCATCAACTCGACGAAAGTAGATCCACGCCCGCCTACCCCTGTATTGGTACCCGCTGACTTCAATGACGGATCCGATCTGATCAACGGAGGCTTCCACTTCCAAGTAGACGACCCGAAAGAATCACACCCTTCGGCCTTGATCGCATCAAAATAGTCGGTCTACAAAGCTACACCTACAGAGGTACCAGCATCTTCCTTTGGATCCTCCATGGACGTCACAACATAGATTGAAGAAGGTGATGAAAGCGAGCAAATCAAGATGGATTTGGGGGACCTTGATGGTCTTTACAACAATCTCTCCTTCAGATCAGATCCACAGTTAACCTCACCACGTGAAGCAAGCCCAGCAAAGTCAGAAACCGAAGAAAGCAGTGAAAGCATTGACTTCGGAATTCGGATGGCAGAAATCTATCCAGAACAAAAACTAATGGACTTCACCTGTTCATCCGACAGTATCTCCATCGGTGCAAACGATGATGTCACCAGTCCATATGTCACCCAGCATCAAGTATGCGTGATCATCGGCGACGCTATGACCCAGCAAGACTCCAACGGTAACCCAATTCTTAATCCCGATGATATTCTTTCAAGCCACAATGCAGGAAGTCATGACAACGAAGGAAGCCGAGGAAACAGGGGAGACCCAATAGTCAACCGTGAAAATCGGGAAGAAGAACAACCGCACGGAGGTGAGAGGCAAACTCTCAGCTTACCATCCAGTGCATGGGAAAAGGCGAGAGCAGCAATTTCGGGTGCGGTCCCAATGACAACGGATGCTACTCACGAAGATCTATTGGCATACCAATATCTGCTTCGTCACAAAAAGAGAGACCTACTCAGGATGCAGAGGCAACTCAACGAAAGGAAGAGGGTAGCCGACGAATCTAGCCTACGGCGAGCGTAGTTAAGCTCCACCCGAGGATCAAGGAGTATAACAGGAGGAAGATCGCCAAGGAGAGAGACGTCTAGATTACGAGATATCCCGGAAGAAGAGAGGAGCGGATTAATCCGAGACCTTGATCTATCATTTATGTCCATAAACCAGGCTGGAAATATCAAGGCAAAAACAGCTTAGGCAGCCATTGTGGCTGCGCAAACATATCTAATTACAACGCAACCCACACCCGACGATCCTCGTGTGGCCCTTCACCGCTCCGCCCTGATGAATCTCAGCATGGTAGGAGAATATCTCGTGCAAGAAGATAAAGGAATCACGCGACAACCTGACAGATCCCGTGTTGTCGCAGTAGCCCTCGTCACGGAGGTCATACCCGACGATCACGATCACCACATTGGGTCCACTTTTCAGAAGCAGAACCGTGAAACGACATCACCCAGCGACAGATCGACCGATCTAGATAAGAACACAACACCCGAAGATACGATGATGGTGAAAGCGAGGAAGAACAAGAACTATGCGGAGCCAGTTGCTTTACCTGACGGGTTCGCAAGACTCTGGTACTAAGAGACTTTAAACTACCCCAAGATCGTCAAAAGTATGATGGTATCGAAGAACCCGAAGCATGGCTAACAGATTATCCGGCAACCGTCAGACTACAAGGCAGATCCAAAGCTACAGCAATGCAAAGCTTGCAGCTGCACCTAACTGGTGCGGCACACTCCTGGCTAAAACAACTACCCAAAGATTCTATCAGTAGCTAGAACGATCTTGTGGACAAGTTCATCAGGAATTTCCATTCCACATTCAAGCGACCCACGTCTTTGGAGCAATTACGGGCCTGCAAGCAAAATCCAGGAGAATCAATACGGGCTTTCGTCCACCGGTGGAACATCATAAAAAATTCGGCTGAAGCCATATCCGACGAAAGAGCAATCGACGCCTTCAATGATGGACTTCATCGGCAGGAGTTCATCGAAGAACTAGGACAGACCAAGCCAAAGACAATTTCGCAGCTGATGGACATAGCCAATTGTTGGGCTGACGGAGGGGACGCGGTACACAACAAACGAGCCTGTTCACCCGAAGACGACGGGGACATGCGCAATAATGATCGGAGAAGACGAACCAATGATGGGTACCATACACCTAGTTATGTTGCAGCCAGTTTCTCTGGAGGAGACAACCGATGTAGCGACGATTACAACAGCGGATACCGTGGCAATAGGGACAACATCAGTGGAAGCCAGTCGCAGCAATGATATCAGCCGATGAATCGAGATCCACCAATATCAGCAGGACAAATGTTGGAAGGACCCTGCAATATGCACTATTACATCGACTCGACAGGAAAAAGGAGATCAAATCATCTCCTAAAGGACTGTCGAACATTCTTAAAAATGCAAGAGCTATGCAACGCAAGGGCAACCGAAGCAGCAAACAAAGGCTACGCTACCGCACCCGGCGCTTTGGCCATCAGCGTGCCACCACCACCACAGGGGTATCCGCCAGCAGGACAGCCAAAAAACACAATACTTCAAGATGACGAATATCTCAGGTCAAAAGGAGCAATGTCAATTATCCAGAAGGGACCACCCTCCAACAGAACACAGAAGTTGATCACTAGGCAAGTAAACACGGCAGTAACAAAGCCACCACCTACACCGGAGTACCTCCATTGGTCAGAACAAGAAATTACATTCAGCAGAGCTGATCACCCATTGCGGGTCCCCCAACCAGGCCAATCGGCACTAATAGTTGAAGCGCAAATCGGCGGGTACGATATGAGCAAGGTTTTCTTGGATGCAGGAAGCAGCATAAACCTGATTTACGCCAAAACTCTATGGGCCATGAATTGGTCGATGATGAATCTAGTATCTACATACACGACTTTCCATGGGATAGTTCCAGGAAAAGCCGAAATTCCATTGCGTAAAGTCAACCTCGGCGTAGTCTTCGGGTCAAAGAATAACTTTAGACGAGAAAAGCTGGAATTTGAAGTCATGGACTGGCCATCTCAATACCACGTGATCCTGGGACGACCAGCTTTCGCTAGATTCATGGTAGTACCTCACTACGCATATCAAGTGCTAAAAATGCCAGCCCCCAATGGGGCCATAACAGTCAAAGGAAGTTTCAGTCGCGCGAATAGCTGTGATATGGAATTCAACAAAATCTTGGAATTTTTCGGGATGGAGGCGGGACTTGGACACCTGAAAATAATGGATGAGGAGCTGATACATGAAGGTCACACCCGCAAAAATAAAACATCAGAAGAGCAAGCACGCAACAGTCTCGCAAAAGCAACATATGCGGCCTCCAATACGGGTCCTGCATAGGAAAACACACTGATCGACAAGATGAGAGCACCGCAACATGAAGCATGACGAAGAAACCGAAGAACAGAAGCCGACCGAAAATCTTCACTTAGACGCACTTTATATTCAATAAAAGGCTGACGGCCAGGCGATCACGCCCTCGCAATGTACCCACTTATGTTTATCCATGAATAAAGAAAATACTTCTCAGCATACAAAATCCTACGGCACATGAAGGCATAAGTTCGTCGGATCCTCAACAAAATACAATATACAATCAAAATCTCGTATAAAAAATACGACCTTTTTGACAAGTATAAAGCAGTTCTATACAATAGTTCTTCTATAAAGTACAAAGGCTACGCAAGCAAGTAATCAGGCAGGAAAGTTTACAAAAAACTCTTCGTCTGCCTCCAAGCATTTTCGGATAATTCTAATGGCAGGTCTACGAGCAGTGGCATAATGAGGCGACATATTAACAAGGTCACCATCGGAAGGAGGAGGTAGCCACGAAGATACATCATACAAGTCCAGCGTCGGATGGTGCACATGCACCCAGGAAAGCGCGAGCTTGGCACCCGCCACAAGTTGAAGCTTCACGAAGTGATGAATCTTTTCACCTTGTCGAAACTTAGCAATCAAATCCGCCAAGGTCTGAGGCTGATGATCCTGAGGAAACCTGGCATTATAAACAAGGGCAAGCGATCCGCGGGAGCACTTGACAAATTGCTCCAACTCTGATAGCCGATCCTGAAGCAACGCCATAGTATAGGAACGGCGATGATCGGTCCAAAAATCTGTTTCAGAACTTCAAGAGGCAGAAACAAGATCCTGGATTCGGTCGCACAAACGTTGCATCTCCTCCCTCTCGCACAATCGAATGCCTATAAACTAGGAAGGAAATATTAATTTCCGGTAAGTCAGGAAAAGCAACCGAAGAAAGAGGAAATAAGACTTACACAACAGCTTTTCACTTGGTCTAGAAATTTCCTCTAAGAAAAAAGCCTCGCGATTAAGGGCCTGGCGTGTCTTCGATTGGGAAACATCCACCATCAATTGAACGACCTGAAGTTTTCCTTTAAGTTTCTTAACCTGTTCTATCTTTTCAGCGTACAACGGTGGGTCCACCGTACGCACGATGGTGGTACTAGTCGCACCTACTACGGAGGAGGACGGAACAACATCTGACAGTTGTGCGGATCCAAGAGGATCCAAAGATACATTCAAAATCTGGCAAGACAAGGAAGATATGAAACGTTCAGCATACAAAAGCAAGCTCACATGCATATATAATCAAAAGTTTGCTCTCTTGTCAAAAGAAGCAAGGGGAAGATGGATAAGTTCAACGTTCATTACAATAAAGGGAGCCACGATAAAAGTTACAAAACAAAGCCTACGAAGCCGTCTCCTTCAAAGACAGAGTTGTTGGAGATATGCCCAAGAGGCAATAATAAAAGTGGTTATTATTATATCTTTATGTTTACGATGAATGTTTACATCCCATGCTATAATTGTATTATAAGGAAACACTAATACATGTGTGTTTTGTAAACGTAAAAGAGTCCCTAGTAAGCCTCTTGTTGAACTAGCTTGTTGATTAATGGATGATCATGGTTTCCTGATCATGGACATTGGATGTTGTTAATAACAGGATCATATCATTAGGAGAATGATGTGATGGACACACACACCCATAGTAAGCATAGCATAAGATCAAGTCATTAAGTTCGTTTTGCTACAAGCTTTCAAATGCATAGTAACCTAATCCTTTGACCATGAGGTTATGTTAATCACCATCACCGGATGGATACTTTGATGACATCAAACACCACTTCGTAACTGGGTGGTTATAAAGGTGTTATTGGGTATTCTAAAAGTATGTGTTGAAGCGCATGGACCAAGATTGGGATTTGTCCATCCATATGACGGATAGATATGCTCTGGGCCCTCTCGGTGGAACGTCATCTAGTTAGCTTGCAAGCATGTGACTGGGTCACAAGGGATGACATAACATGGAACGAGTAAAGAGTACTTATCAGTAACGAGGTAGAACTAGGTATGGAGATACCGACGATCAAACCTCGGATAAGTAGAGTATCGCGTGACAAAGGGATATGGTTTCGTATGTTAATGGTTCTATCGATCACGAAGTCATCGTTGAGTATGTGGGAGCCGTTATGCATCTCCAGATCCCGCTGATGGTTATTGATCGGAGAGGTGTCTCCATCATGTATGCATATTCACGAACCGTAGGGTGACACACTTAAGGTTCGATGCTGTTTAGGTAGATATGGAATGTGCGTTGGAGACCGAATGTTGTTCGGAGTCTCAGATTGGATCTGAGACATCACGAGGAGATCCGGAATTGTCCGGAGAATAAGATTCATATAATGGAGATCATTTTCTAGGTTCGGAAATGTCCCGGAGTGTTTATATGGGGGTTCTAGAAGGTTTCGGAATGTTCTGGAAGGTTCTAGAAATTTCTATGGAGTTTACTTGAAAACCAAGAAAAAAAGGGGAAACTTGGGGGGGGGGAAGGAAACTCCCCCCAAGCCCCCATTGTGCTCCGGCCCTAGGAGGTGGGCCTAGGGGTGGGAACCCTAGGTCGCACCCCTCCCTCTATATATAGAGGGGTGGAGGCGCCACCCCCCAGCCCCTCCACTCTTTCCCTAGCCGCCTCTCTCCTCCTCCTTCCTTCTGCTCAGGCTTAGGCGAAGCCCTGCAGAATTCTTTACTCCACAACCACCTCCACGCCGTCGTGCTGCTGGGATTCCGTGGAGAGATCTACTACCTCCGCTGCTCGCTGGAACGGGGAGAGGAAGGTCTGCATCGACTCCGCACGTGTGACCGACTACGGAAGCGCTGCCGGAACGCGGCGTCGGAAGGATCGTCTACTCGATCTTGAGATCGGCAAGTGATCGTCTACATCAACCACGAGATCCGATCTCGCACAAGGCTTTCGGATCTACAAGGGTTAGTGCAAATCTATCTCGTTGCACATGTCTAATAGATTAGATCTTGGCTTTTATCTAGATTAGATCTGGGTTTTGTTCGTTCTTGCGATAGAATTTTTTTGTTTTCCATGCTACGGACCCTTCAGTGGTATCAGAGCCGTGTATATGCGTAGATCTGTTGCACGAGTAGAACACAATGGTTTTATGGGCGTTGGTGCTCGTGCCGTCTTTTGCTTTGTGTACTTTGCATCTTGCGGTATGGTGGGATGAAGCGGCTTGGGCTAACCTTACATGTCATCGCACATGAGACTTGCTCCACGCTTGACGTGTAACTTGCTTTGCACAAGTGGCTTTGCGGGTGTCTGTCTCTCTCACCATAGTATAGATCCAATTTACACTTTGCACTTGATAGCACTTGTATCAACGTTGTGGTTCAGTTTCGTAGGTAAGATCCGTTCTTATTCGAAAGCCCCAAACCACGTAAAACATGCAAAGAAAATTAGAGGCGTCTAACATGTTTTTGCAGGGGTTTTGTGATGTGATATGGCCATCGTGTGATTGTGATTATATTTGATGTATGCAATGATCCTTGTTGTAATATGGCAACCGGCAGGAGCCTAATGGTTGTCTTTAATTCTGTTAAGACCTGCGTGTCTATTCATCTTGTAATAGCTTTATTCCAAGTAGATGTAATAGTTGCTAGTGATGATGGACAACCATGAAGCGGCGCCACTGACCTTGACGCAATGCCGGTGATGATGGAGATCATGTCCGTGCTTTGGAGATGGAGATCAAAGGCATAAGAAGAAAGGGCCATATCATATCACACTAATTATGAATTGCTTGTGATGTTAATCCTTTATGCATCTTGTATTGCTTAGATCGCGATGGTAGCATTATAAGATGATCCCTCTCACTAAATATCAAGTAATAAAGTGTTCGTCCTTAGTTGGCACCGTTGCTAAGACTCGTCGTTTCGAAGCATCTCGTGATGATCGGATGTGATAGATTCTACGTGTGCATACAACGGGTGCAAGCCAGATTTGCAGATGCGGAAACTAAGGTTAATCTTGACGAGCCTAGCATGTACAGACATGGTCTCGGAACAATTTCAATTTACCATAAACTTAGTCTAAACTACTTGCAAATTTGTTGTAGATTATGGCGAACCTCTCCATCAATTTCAATGTGTTCCTAGAGAAAGAAAAGCTTAAGAACAATGGAAGAAACTTCACGGACTGGCTTCGTGGACTGAAGATTGTCCTTAGGGCTGGTCAGTTGACCTATGTGCTCGAAGCACTGCTAGGTGACCCACCTGCAGAAGATGCCACCGATGACGTAAAGAATGTTTACGCCACTCGGAAAAATCATTACTCCACAGTTCAGTGTGCCATCCTATACGTTTTAGAAACGGAGCTTCAGAAGCGCTTTGAGCACCACGACCCCTTTGAGATCATTAAGGAGCTCAAGCTCATTTTTGAGACTCACGCGGTCGTGGAGAGCTATGAGGCCTCCGAAAAGTTCTTTAACTGTAAGATGGAAGAGGGTAGCTCCATCAGCGAGCACGTGCTCACCATGTCTGGGCACGCAAACAAGCTCCAAGAGTTGGGGATAACGATTCCTAATGAGTTAGGGATTCACCGTGTCCTCCAATCACTGCCACCGAGTTATAAGAACTTTGTGATGAACTACAATATGCACCGCATGAACAAGACGTTGCCTGAACTATCGTCCATGCTGAAAACTGCTACAGTGGAGATCAAAAAGGAGCACCAAGTGTTTATGGTCAATAAGACCACCAATTTCAAGAAACAGGGCAAGCCCAAGAACAAGGGCAAGTTCAAGAAGGACGGCAAGAAAGCTGCCGCACCTGCTAAGAAGCCCAAGGCTGGTCCTAAGCCTGAAACTGAATGCTTCTACTGCAAGGGTGCCGGTCACTGGAAGCGTAACTGCCCCAAGTACCTGGCGGATCTGAAGAACGGCAACATCAAGAAGAAAGGTATATTCGATATACATGTTATTGATGTGTATCTTACTAGTAATCGTAGTAGTGCCTGGGTATTTGATACTGGTTCGGTTGCTCATATTTGTAACTTGAAACAGGAGCTGCGGAATAAGCGAAGACTAGCAAGAGACAAGGTGACGATGCGCGTTGGAAATGGCTCCAAGGTTGATGTGATCGCCGTCGGCACGCTCCCTCTACATCTACCTTCGGGATTAGTTTTAAATTTGAATAATTGTTATTTGGTGCCTGTGTTAAGCATGAACATTATATCTGGATCTTGTTTATTGCGAGACAGTTACTCTTTTAAGTCCGAGAATAAAGGTTGTTCGATTTATATGAGTAATATCTTTTATGGTAATACACCTGAGATGAATGGTTTATTCTTACTAAATCTCGATAGTAGTGATACACACGTTCACAACATAGATGCTAAACGAACAAAATTGAATGATAATTCTACATACACGTGGCACTGTCGTCTTGGTCACATTGGAGTGAAGCGTATGAAGAAACTCCATTCTGATGGACTTCTTGAATCACTTGATTTTGAATCACTTGAAAGATGCGAAGCATGTCTAATGGGAAAAATGACTAAGACTCCATTCTATGGAATAATGGAGCGAGCTACAGACTTATTGGAAATAATACATAACGATGTGTGCGGTCCAATGAGTGTAGCATCGCGTGGTGGATATCGTTATGTTCTCACTTTCACGGATGACTTAAGTAGATATGGGTATGTCTACTTTATGAAACATAAGTCCGAAACTTTCGAGAAGTTTAAGGAATTTCAAAGTGAAGTGGAAAATCATCGTAGCAAGAAGATTAAGTTTCTGCGTTCTGACCGCGGAGGTGAATATCTAAGTTATGAGTTTGGCATGCATTTAAAGAAATGTGGAATACTTTCGCAATTGACACCGCCGGGAACACCACAGCGTAATGGTGTGTCCGAACGTCGTAATCGAACTCTCTTAGATATGGTTCGGTCTATGATGTCTCTTACAGATTTACCGCTATTGTTTTGGGGCTATGCATTAGAGATAGCCGCATTCACTTTAAATAGGGCACCATCTAAATCCGTTGAAACGACACCGTATGAATTGTGATTTGGAAAGAAACCTAAGTTGTCGTTCCTTAAAGTTTGGGGTTGCGAAGCGTATGTAAAGAAGTTACAACCTGATAAGCTTGAACCCAAAGCGGAGAAATGCGTCTTCATAGGATACCCTAAAGAAACAATTGGGTATACCTTCTATCATAGATCCGAAGGCAAAGTTTTCGTTGCCAAGAATGGATCCTTTTTTGAGAAGGAGTTTCTCTCGAAGGAAGTGACTGGAAGGAAAGTAGAACTCGACGAGGTTATTGAACCTTCTCTCGGAGTTGAGAGTAGCGCAGCACCGGAAGATGTTTTTGTGCCGCCTGCACCAATTGTAGAGGAAGCTAATGATGGTGATCATGAAACTTTGAACGAAGTTGCCACTGAACCTCGCAGGTCAACGAGGGTTCGTACCACTCCTGATTGGTATGACCCTGCCTTGAACGTCATGTTGGTGGACAACACTGATGACCCTACGACGTATGAAGAAGCTATGGTGAGCCCAGATTCCGACAAATGGCTAGTAGCCATGAAATCCGAAATGGGATCCATGTACGAAAACCAAGTATGGACTTTGGTGAACTTACCGGATGGTCGTAATGCTGTCGAGAACAAATGGATTTTCAAAAGAAAAACAGATGCTGATGGTAATGTTACCATCTATAAAGCTCGACTTGTCGCGAAAGGGTTCCGACAAATTCAAGGAGTTGACTACGATGAGACTTTCTCACCAGTAGCGAAGCTAAAGTCTGTGAGGATTTTGTTAGCAATTGCTGCATATTTCGATTATGAGATTTGGCAGATGGATGTCAAAACGGCGTTCCTTAATGGAGACATTGAGGAAGAGTTGTATATGGTACAACCCAAGGGTTTTGTCGATCCTAAAGATGCTGACAAGGTATGCAAACTTCAGCGCTCCATTTATGGACTGAAGCAAGCATCCCGGAGTTGGAATCAATGTTTTGATAAAGTAATCAAAAACTTTGGATTTATACAAACTTATGGAGAAGCTTGTATTTACAAGAAAGTGAGTGGGAGCTCTGTAGCATTCCTAGTACTATATGTAGATGACATATTGTTGATTGGGAATGATATAGAACTTCTTAATAGCGTCAAAGCCTATTTGAATAATAGTTTTTCAATGAAGGATCTTGGCGAAGCGGCATATATTCTAGGCATCAAGATTTATAGAGATAGATCAAGACGCCTAATAGCGCTTTCACAAAGTACATACTTGGACAAGGTTCTAAAGAAGTTTAGAATGGAAGAGAGCAAGAAAGGGTTCGTGCCCATGTTGTCAGGTAAGACCTTGAGTAAGACTCAAAGTCCAGCTACGGCGGAAGATAGAGAGAAGATGAATAATATTCCCTATGCCTTGGCCATAGGTTCTATCATGTATGCCATGCTGTGTACAAGACCGGATATAGCACATGTTGTTAGTTTGACTAGCAGATATCAAAGTTATCCTGGAATGGAGCACTGGACAGCGGTCAAGAATATCCTAAAGTACCTGAATAGGACTAAGGATATGGTTCTTTCTTATGGAGGTGATGAACAGCTTGTTGTAAATAGTTACACTGATGCTAGTTGGAACACCGATCCAGATGACTCGAAGTCACAGTCTGGATACGTATTTATTTTGAATGGTGCTGCAGTGAGCTGGAGGAGTGCCAAGCAAAGCGTTGTGGCGAAATCTTCAACTGAATCGGAATACATAGCTGCTTCAGAGGCTGCACAAGAAGCCATATGGATGAAGGAGTTCATTACTGAACTTGGCGTGGTTCCTAGTGCGTTGGACCCGATGGCCATCTACTGTGACAACACAGGTGACATAGCTAATGCACAGGAGCCAAGGTCACATAGCAAGCTGAAGCACATCAAGCTACGTTTCCATGCTATTCGCGAGTATGTCCGAGATGGTGACATAAAGATTTGCAAAGTACACAGTGATCTGAATGTGGCAGATCCGTTGACTAAACCTCTCCCTAGAGCAAAGCATGACCAACACCAGACTAGCAGAAGGGACACTAGCTATGGGAGCGGCAGGAGCAGCCGAAGAAGGATCGACAGTTGAAGAAGGGGTAGCCAGCTTCTCCGATCCTGAGATTAGGCCCAGAAGCAGCCGAGAATACTTTCTAGCCCTCTTAATGTGTGGCTTCAAGTCAATTTCTTGGCCATTGGAGGTGACCGGGACAGAGGAGCTAACCTTCGCCCAGTCGACCTTCTCGTCGTGCGCCATCGTCAATGCCATTGAAGTTTCGGCACCACTCTTCGACTGCGTCAATCTATAACCAACAAGGGGGCTGGGATCAGCACCAAATACGATGACATGATCATTCAGATTGTTCGGCACCTCCTTGGTTGGAAATATTTCGGCATGAAGGTTTTTGAAGGCACGGCGGGAGCGGACAAGAAGGTTGTGCCCACAAACGTTGTTGGCCTCCATGGTGCTAACATCATATGACAAAGGATCAACCGTCTTATCTTCATTCAGCGTCAGTTCTAGCCAGTCAACTCTGAAGAAAAAGAAAACAAGGGAAAATATTGATAAAAAAGGAAGGAAATACAGTAAAGCCACACAAGACAAAAACTTAAGGGTCAAAGAGTCATTCAGGGCCTCCAGGCGCTGTCGAAGACTCTCATCTCAAATGGCGTTTTGTTTGTCCAGTTCTTCGGCATCAGCTTTCGCTTTCTGCCTGGCGACCTCCAAAGCCTCCTCGGCAACCCGCAGCTTGGCCTCCAAATCTTCGGCACGCTTCATCGCCTGGTCCCGAATTACTTTGGATTCTTTGGCGATCGCTGCATAAACAGATCGTGAAAATTCGGAAAGAAACATTCACAAAGAAATCATGAAGATGAACACGTTATACCCTTCATTTCTTCGGCTTCGTTATGAATTTTTATAAATCGAGAGGCCATGTCGACCATCTCGCACATCAAAGGCTGAAGAAAAACATCGCTGCAAAGGATATCAGGACAAAACAAAGAAAGCTATAAGCAGAAAAATTCTGAAGTGACTTACATCTTTCATATCCACATCAACAGGCTTTTCTGATATCACCACCCCTTTACCTGCCGTTTTCTTCCTTTTTTGCGGCAGCAGCTTGGATTAAGTGGCAGCATCTTTTTGGATGATTTTCTCCACAGGAGACAGGAGTTTTTTCTTCGGCTCCCCTGATGCTGGAGGAGATTTCTTTGCAGAGTAGCCCACAGATGTGCAAAGAGGAGATGCAGGAGGATCTTCATCATCACTACAAAAGGAAAGAACAAAGCATTTGAAATAAGCATCAGCAGTGGAACTACCCGGTGAAATAGTAAAAGAGGCAGTCGAATACTTACGAAGACACATCCTACGCAAGGTGGAACAAATTCACCTAGGCGGGAGAAACCGAGATTGGAGCGGCATAGAAAGTCTTGGAAGAAGTCGAGTCATCCAAGTCCTCGACCCTTTCCATAGCATAAGAGCGCTTCCTCTTTTCACCAGCATGCTCCATGCGAAAATCTCTGGAGCTAGCCGACAGAAGCGACTGCGTCATCGAAGAAGAGTCAGATGCGGAGAAATCCATCTCCTCATCTGCAGCGGCCCCAGTCATAGGGAGATCATCGGATGCAGAGGGATGGACAGGGGGCTCACAACTTCCAGGAAGAGGAGGAAGTGAGCTCAGATGATCAAAATCCTACACAAAGCAGAAGACACTAAAAAACGCTAGTCCTTGAAAGAGCAAAAGTGCATCTGCAAACAGAAGAAAGGAAAAGATGAAGGCAAAGGAAATTTACCTCAGGAAGCCGGTTTTTCTTGCCAAAAGGCTCCACAAGACAGGTTGAAGGAACCGGCTTTTCTTGGTCAGAGTGGTAAAGCTCCGGACCCTTTTCTCATACACCTTGAGGGTAAGTGATACGTTGCTAACGTATCTATAATTTTTGATGTTCCATGCTTGTTTTATATCTACTTTCTTATATTTTGTCCACACTTTAGAGTATTTTTATACCACAGTGCCACAGTGCCAGCTGCCTGTTTTCTGCTATTTTTGGTTCCAGGAAAGTCAGAAAATGAATATTCTCAGAATTGGACAGGACAAAAGCCAAAGTCAATATTTCACCGAGGGGGACACAAAGCCAAAAGACGAGACAGAGAGGGGCCAGAGGCTAGCCACATCACCTGGCTGTGTGGCCAGGCCTGGCCCGCACCAGGGGTGGTGTGGCCGCCTAGGGCACCCCCTCGGCCTCCCCTTTCGCCTATATATCTCCTCCGATACACAAACCCTAAGTACCCGATCAAAATTCCACGAAAGAGTCTGAAGCCGCCGTCATCTCCATCCCTAGATCTAGAGGGATTTGAATCTCTTCTCGGCACCCTGCCGGAGGGGAGAATTCACCCTGGAGGCCTTCTTCATCACCATGCCTGCCTCCGGTGTGATGCGTGAGTAGTTCATCCCTGGACTACGGGTCCATGTAGTAGCTAGATGGTTGGTTCTTCTCCTTTGTGCTACTATGTTTAGATCTTGTGAGCTCCAGTCATGATCAAGATCATCTATTCGTAATCATACATGTTGTGTTTGCGGGGATCGGATGGATATTGAGATGTTATTTCAGATTGATTATTGATTCTATCATGTCTTTGTTATTTGTGATCTTGCATGCTCTCCGTTGTTAGTAGCTATCTTGGCCGAGTAGATGCTAGCAACTCCAAGAAGGAGTATTTATGCTCGAGAGTGGGTTCATGCCTCTAGTAATCTGGGGAAGTGATAGAAAAATCTCTAAGGTACTAGATGTGTTGTTGATACTAGGGAGAAAACAACAATCCTTTGTTTATAGAACAATCGCATTGTTTACTTTACACATAATGCTTAATGCAATTATCTGTTGCTTGCAACTTCATACTGGAGGGGGTTCTGATAATAACCTGAAGGTGGATTATTAGTCATAGATGCAGTTGGATTACAGCCTATGTATAATGTTGTAATGCCCAATCAAATCTCATAGAAGTCAAGATGATTAGTATATGCATGTATGCTTTCTCGATGTTTGTCAATTGCCCCGTTGTAATTTGTTCACCCAACATGTCATCTATATTAAGGAGAATCACCACTAGTGAACTATGGACCCTAGTCCTTTCTTTTACCATCAATCTACAACTATTTACTATTTTTTGTTTACTTTTTGCAAGCTATTACTATCTTCCACACAATACGTTTAATCCTTTGTTTTCAGCAAAACCGGTGAGATTGACAACCTCACTGTAAGTTGTGGGCAAAGTTTTGTGGTTGTGTTGTGCAGGATTCCAAGTTGGAAACAACACCTTGGAGGTGTTTCCTTGCTCCTACTGGTTCGATAACCTTGGTTTCATAACTGAGGGAAAACTTGCTGCTGTGCTCATCATACCTTCCTCTTGGGGTTCCCCAACGAGCTTGATATATTTTGGGCCATCAGTAAGGTCTTCCGAGGAAATCCTCATCGGGTCCTTCCTCCCGGTGTACGCCCACATGCCAGAAAGCCGGGCTTGAAGCGGTTGGACGCAAATCCACAAAAAGTATGCCAGGATCTAGAGACCCGACAATTCCTTGCCAACTTCGTGTCGTAGTTTCGAGATGTGATCAATATGGGGCTGGATTTCCGCCATTTCTTCGGCAGAGGGACGCTGATCCCAGGAGTCAAATTTGCGGCAAGGTTTCTTAGGATCAAAGGGGGCTAAACCAAAAGATTGGCCCTCAAGTGGTTGATCCTTGATATAAAAACACTTGGATTTCCAACCTTGGATAGAATCAGTGATTTTAAAATCAAAGTAATCAATGTCCGAGCTGACAGAGAAAATGGCGCCACCAACGTCATGGACAATGGTGTCAATGGTGTTGCAGCGAACATATAAGAAATGTTTCTAAAGGCCCCAATGGGGATGAATCCCAAGGAAAGACTCACAGAGAGTGACGAAACAAGCAACATGGAGAATGGAGTTGGGCGTGAGCTGATACAACTGCACGCCATAGACAAACAAAAGACCACGAAGAAATTCGTGGTCAGGAAGAGAAAGACCACGGAAGAGGAAAGAGAGGAACATTACCCTCCAGCCAGGCTCAAGGATCGGAGCAGCCTCGTCTCTAGGAAGCTTGAAGGCACCCTCCGCCATATGGTCGGAGTTCCGCGCCTCACGAAGATCATGTGCTGTGCACTTGGTAGGGGCCCATCCGACGTCCCACTTCCTGGTGGCCTTCACAGCGGTGGCGGAAGTCCCAGCTTTGCTTTTGCCCATGGCGGAGAAAGAGGAAACACGAGCGTAGAGCAGGAGTTCACAAGGGGGCAAGAGCACAAGGAAGACGATGGAGCAGAGGAAGGTGAGCTAAAACAGTAAAACACATCTCCTTTCCCTTATAAAGAGCAAAGGCGCGAGGTCCGAACCGTTCGATGCAAAATCGAACCGACAGAAGATCGCAGGATGATGACACGTGTTACAAGGATTTCGTAAAGGAAAAATTTAAAGAAGTTATGGCTGCGGTAAAAACGGAGGACAACGCATGACGCCTCGATTTCCACACGGAGAGGGGACGTGCAGTCCAAAATCTCCGCTGAATACGCTATCACGCGTCAATATTACTGTCGCATGGCCCCACGTTCGACATGTCCCGTCAGGGCACGTTCTTCTGAAAATCAACAGCATAAGATACGTCATCACTGACGTCACAATGGAAACGTTGCAGAAATTGCGGTTCACTATAAGAAATACGACCCAAAGAAATTAAAATTGGAGTCGAAGTAAATTCCTCCAGCAAAAGATCTGAGACTACAATTGAATATACAATATTGCGACTGTAGCCTCGGGGGCTACTCCTATCGGGAGCACTGGTCGTGCACCCGACAAAAATACGGAGGCAACAACGCCATAAACCCAAATTTTCGAGCCTATGTTCTGATACGAATATCCAAACATAGCCTCGGAGGCTACTCCTATCAGGAGCGTTGGCGCGCACCTGATAAAGATAGACGAAGGAAAAATTCATAGACAGATACTCCTATCAGGAGAAGTTACAAAAAACAAAAAAAAGTTCTTCAACCGCTACAAAACAAAAAATTCTCGGATCGCACTCGACGTGACAAAAATCCAAATGCCATGTTCAGAAACATGAAGGTACGACCCCAGGATTCGTCCTGTGTGGCCTGGTAATCGCACAAAAATGTGCCATGCTAATAAAATATCCGTTTCAACGATACAATGAAAAATCCTGACGGACACGTTGGCTACCCGATAAATAGAAACTGGAATTCAGTATTCGGTAAGACCTCAGCGGCTTCGACTGAATTACGCCAGTAACAAATTCCGGATTCGAGCCTGGAGACTTGAATTTGATGTAGGACAATCTTGTTTTTGCCTAGGAGCAATTAACTAATTCCCGATTCGGCGGAAGCATCAAACTCGTTGTACCAAATCCCTATGAAAAATAAAGAGAAGAGAAATAAAATATAAAGGAAAAGAAAGAAAAAGAAACTTTGAGACTCAACCTGAAACTTCGGTTCAAGTAGAGTCTCGGGGGCTACTGACATAGGTATGATTACTCGGATGCTTATGATTTACTACCCTATATTGGGTAAAAGGGCTTCCGGCCCATGAAGATTCTAGATGAGAGCCCAAGGAAGCAACCGACGAAGGCTTTGATTGTATTAGTAAAGAGATTATAAACCGACATTGTATTAGCATTGTAATCACGCGTGTATGAAACCTATCCGCATACAGTTTTGAGACCCGGCCTATTATATATAGGACAGGAGAAGCCCAAGCAAGGGTACCAAAATCTAGAGGTCAACTTGTAATAGTGCAATTACTCAATATTCAGGCGACTTTGATTCCATTGTTTCCCTGACATCTGACGAAATCCCCAACATTCTCTTTTCCGCGAAACCCCAAGTCCATCACCATGGGCATTGCCGAGGTTACCCCTCGTCAATATTGTAAGTCAGTTTTCTTACTCTTTTATTATTTTTACATCATATCCTCTTTCCCCCAAGCATGAAGTTGGATGTGAGCAAAATCTGAGTTTATGCTTTCATAGGATGCCAAAGAATGAAGTATTGTAGCCCCTAAGGCTCGTGCTGGAAATTTAACTTAGTTAAACTAACAACCAGAGACTTAGTAGACTTCTGACTCTGATTAGTATTCCTACTTACATAAAGTTAATGTTTACAACTAGGAATTGTTGAAGAACATATGCAACAAGCAGAGAGATATCAAAGCTCGCCCGCTTAAAAATGCTCAACTTAAAGTGGAGAAGGACGAGGCGGAAGGTAAACATTTCCGGCTCTTTGTCCAAAGTTTGACTGATGTGCTAAGTATTTATTCGACTTGTCCTTTGCCATTCCGAGTTTGTTGACCCAGTCCTGCAAACTCGTGGACGAGGCCGAGAATTTCAAAGTCTTAGAGGTGGAAAATTCGGGATTACGAGCTAAGCTCGAAAAATTGAAGGCTGGCCATGAACGTAGTGTCAGTAATATTCTTGAATCTAGCAACGTGGCCATCAAAGAGCGTGACCAAACTATTGCCCACCAATACAAAGTTATCTCAGATTAGAAGGTGGCAATGGATAGGCAGGCTGATACCAATCAAGCACTTAGGGAAGAACTCCGGAGTTTGGGGGAGGAGAAGATCAAAATAGATGAAGCCATCTTTGGTAAGTTAGCTGCCAATGCCACATATCTTCCTACTTCAATGTTTTCTGACTTAATTTTGTCAAATTTACTGATCTTGTCTTTTCAAAGGACACCTCAACATTCTGGATTCATCCTTGTCTGAGTCCCCCAATGACCGACTTGGCACAATCGGAGATCTAATTCATGACTTTCGATAAACTCTTAAAGAGGTTGGCGAGGCTGTTGATCTCTCTGATTTGCACATGTAACTGCCTTTGAAATGCGGGACATAGCGAAGGAATTTCTAGAGCTCGTTGAGAACTGGAAGATGTCATATGCTCAGACGGCTGGCCAGAATACCCTTATTATGTTGATGAGTCATCATGGTAGCATGGAAATCTGGCAGGTCACGAAGGGTATTTCGACTATCGATGAAGACGATAATGACCAAGATGTTGGAGCAATATGGGAGTCTTCTCTCAGATACGCTTGTCGTGTGGCCGAGATGACCAACTATGAGAAGCCGTTCTTCCAGTATGTCGATGTGCCACCAAGCCCCCCAGCCAAAGAAGATGAGGCCTCCGACGATGACAAGAAGACCGAGTCTGGCATCCTCGTTTCGGAGAAAGATATGGGTTACTTGGACGCTAGCACCATCGAGCCAGCAAATCCTCTGTCTCCTTCACCTACAACATAGGATTGCAAGAAAACTTTTGCATTATTCTAAAGCGGGTGATGTAATATAAACTATTTATCTGTCTATGTTGATTTGTAAGAACTTATGCTTTCTCTAACACTTAGTTATTTTTGCTATTGTGCTTGAAAAATACTTAAAAACATTTTTTTCATACTAATCGTTTATCTAGCTTTCTGCCTTGTCCCTTTCATGAGCCGACAAACCTTTAGCATGGAAACACTACCGAGCAACGGAGCTCAATTGCTAAACTAGTTTAAACTTTAAAACATAGTCGGCTTCCAGTACCAACAATTCATTACTCGGAAAATACCCGCGTCTAAGCAATCAGATAAAAACTAAATATAAAAGGAAAATGAGAATTACACCCTAAGGTAGCAATTTTTAGAATCGAAAATCTAACCAGAACAAACATGAGCATAAAGTACTTTCAGGCATGGGATTTTTGACTATGACATGATTATTCGGAAATAAGATGGTACTTTAAACACCTAAGAAAAAACATTGAGGGAATCAATACTTTATTTTACTTTGAACATGTACATTGATATGATTACAAAGAAATAATATGTAAGAATAAAAGGGATGTAGTTGAGCAATATTCCATGGATGGTATAATTCATCCGGATCTATATTGTCTCTAGCTTTCTTTCTTTTTCCTAGTAGCACGTCTTTTTTGTCTGGTCTCATGTCTATTAGATAGTTTGACCTATTGTGCAGTACTCTGCTAACCATAAAGGGTCCTTTCCAGATTGGGGAAAGTTTGTGTTTTCTTTGTTGCACTAGTCGGAGAAGTAGATCTCCCTTTCTGAAAGACTGATTTTGACTCTCTGACTATGATACTTGCGTAACTTCTGCTTATAGGCTGTATATCTCTGCTTAGCAACGACGCGAACTTCCTTGAGTACATTGGGTCATTTTGTTGATAAACTTTGGCATCTTCTTTGACATAGCAGTGAATCGGGGAGAAAGATGGATAATATCACTCAGAAGTATTGCCTCTACACTCTAGACCAAGAAGAAAGGTGTATATACGGTTGACCTATTGGGAGTAGTTCGGAAGCTCCATATAACTGCTGACAATTTTTCCTCCCAAGCCCCGCAGCATGATGAAGTGGTGCTTCAAGCCTAGGTCGGAGGCCTTATAGGATTAAACTGTTTGCCTTTTGGCTTGTCCATTAGATTGTGGATGTGCGACTGATGCAAGATAAAGCCAGATCCTTTGATCTTTGCAAAACTCGGCAAGTTATCCCATTGAAAAGTTGCTCCCGTTGTCCGTAATAATATAGTGTGGATAGCTATGATAGGTTTGGCTAGGAACGCGTCCTCACTCTTGGTGTGCTTGAGTTCCCTATCATAACATTATCATGACTTTTCCACTTTTGAGGTGTTGCGTCAGTCTTGACATGCGCAAAAGTGGGGGGGGGGACCCTAAAGGGGTTCGTAGCAGAAAAATAATTTTTCTAACTAGTACAACACCAATGCCAGAATCAATATATGAGTTAATGCCGTAACGGGAGAGCTTTAGTGACATACCCTTTTGGACCGAAAGCGTTTAACGTTTCACGGAAAATGTGGATGATATAGTCATACTCGTTGTCGACCTCAAGGTCGTGTTGCTCCTCACACGATGTCCACCTGCCACAAATGGCAACACCTCCGTGGTCTCACATACGTCTGGTGCTCAACAACAACTCCCGTTCTCCTTGACCCAGCCAGGATGCGAAAGTAGACCTTTTGGAACTAGGATCCAACAGCGCGACGACATATTGGGGTGGTGTCGTCTCCCACGTGCGTAGTTCTTCTTGAAACCGCAAGCACGAGAGTCAACCAGAGAGAGAGAGAGAAAATCCCCAAGGGAAATTGCCTTTAGGATTTCCCCGATTTTTAATTGTTATTTTCCCTCTCCATGGACCCCTCTTTATATAAGAGAAGGGGAGGGACTCCCAGCTTCTAGCTCGCAAGGTGGGACAAAAGAAGGAGGGGCGCGCCATAGGGAGAAGGTTGGCTGGGTGGGACCCTCCCACTTGATTCGGCCGGTAAACTATTAATTATCTATCATTTCCACTTCTCTAAATTTCCATCATTTATACATCTATGGATTTAATATATACTACATTGCATTTACATAGGCTAGTGTAGAGGAAGTTTAAGGCAATACCATTCAAGAATCTACCTTCACCACAACTCCACAAGGCTTGATCAACCCAAGATATCCTACTGGTGGCACTATGAGACAAGGTGAATTGGCTCAAAAGATACTACAAATGCAACAAGATAAGAACACGGAAAATGATCATAGAAAGTTGGCTATACTTGAAGCAGAATATCACTATGAGGTAAAGGAAGTAGAGGAGCCTGCTAGAAAGAAGATGAAGCAAGAAAAGAGGAAGGCATAGCATGCACTAGCCAAAGTCAATGAGACTATAGAGAACAAAGAGAAGAAAAGGCAAGATGATGAGTTCAAGAAGAAAGCTAAAGAAGAGATGACGCAAATCATAGCAGAAGTAAGAAATGGGGGTAGTTGCTAAGAAAAATAAATAAGCTACAAACAAGAAGTTAGAAGAAAAGAGACTTGCAACTCAAAGATGAGAGGCACACAAACAAGCACAGAGAGCCGCTCAAAAGTAAGCAGAACTCAAATGGAAGCACGCGAATCCTAAATGACATGCATTGGCTTAGGTGATCATGATGTTCTAGTTGTCCAAGATGCTCATGTTGTAGTTTTCCCTCGAAATGCCAAAAGGTTAACATGTCTGATGAGTCCAGATGTCTAGAAAATCTATGCAAAGTTTGAGTAATTTTAATCATGTGTCAAACATGTCCTTGGGGTTTCCTAGGAAATCTTATAAATTTCATATCCTTTTGGTGTGTGCAATACTGGACTTCAAAATGTCAGATTATATATGTTGGCTTTCTTGAACTCATATTTGAGTCCATCTTATCTTTCCCGCGACAATGTGAAGATGAAATGCCAGGTAATTATGCATATCTTTGTTTCTTGTGTGCTTCTTATTTCTGAGTGCATATTCTTATATCTGACACAGTGGTAATTACAAATGATAGCTAATCTTACACATCACAAATATATGCACAATAATGTAACTAGATCATTCACAGAAAGAGTAAACAAGCCACCGTTTTTCAAGACAAACACATCCCATCAAACTTCACTGAATTCATCACTTCATTAGGTTTAGTACAAACATAATTACACCACTAGGCAAAAGGTTCCTTACTAGATCGACACTACTTCAGTACATCATCCTTACAAACACCAACACATAACTACATTACTTCACTCGATCATCACCTCACTTGTTCCGGTCATGGACATCACACATTGCAAAGACAACACCTACAATAATCTTGAGTAGAATAACTATTTCCCTAACTGGATCTAAAATCCTAATCAAGTGTTGCTCCTATCCTTACTCCATGGTCAAATTATCCTCCTCCTTCCTCAGTTCAAGACCCTCCCCTTTATCCTCTGTCCAACTTAGGAAATCAACCACAACATCGCCTCAAATGTAGCTATTCTAGATCAAATAGCCAATGTACTCCTACTTCCAATGCTAGAAATTTCAACCAAACTGTGAAAATTTGAAAACAAACACAACTAAAAAAGCTTCTTTGCACATAACAGTAACACATAATAGAGAAAAAAACACCAAGTGCAATACATTCATTGCATGCCCATGTTGCTTACACATGTAGAACACCCATCTAGGGTGCTCCGGCGTCCCCGAAGTATACTGCTTCACCATCCGACCACAATCGGGAAGAGGATGAGCAAAAACGGAGGGGCCATGCGGTGGAGTGCACACACTGGGAAGAACTTGCGCGTGAAACAATGTCACTCCAGCACGTGGGGGGCGGGGGGGGGGAGGGTGCTCCGGCAGCCTGAAGTATGATGGAGGTTCGACGATTTAGGGTTACAGCAGAGGAGGGGAATTTTGGGCAACGGAACGTGGCCTAGCTGGCAAACTACTGTAGTCGATAACGGTTTCGAAAAAATAACCTCGCAAATATATACATTCTCTAACTAACTGGTAAGTCAGTCAGAGAAGACAAGTACAATGACTAATGATTGATGGACTTAACTCAATTCCAATTGAACTCGTGTGAAACTAACCCGTTAGTTCTCTCGTCAGCCCCTGCCTCGTCCAAAACTTCTTCGACGGTTCCCCTTCTTTGGCCGGCCTTGCCGGTATCAGGAGGGACGGGGAACTCGACGTAAGAGTGGAGTTTTTTTGATAAAAATTAGTTCTTCGATAGTTCAATGTCGGATTTGGTGGTCGTCTTTTTCTTGGTCTTCTTGTCGACTGAGAAAACAATTTCTTCAATAAGCGTTCTTCTGCCCTCGACGTGAGTTGCTTGTAAATTTTTTTTAACATCAGCATCATGTACTATTTGCAACGATTACTAATTGTCAAAAAAAAAATTTAACTCGTGTGAGGATTTAACTCAATTCCAACTGAAGTCGTGTGAGGACTGAGGATTTAGGCACACCGCGCGCTTCCCCCACTCGTGCCTGAAACGGACGCCAAACCCTCGGCGCCTCCGCGCGGCGGCAATCATGGCCTCGGCCCTCCGCCTCCTGCTCCGCCAGCACGCGGTCGCGCCGCCGCCTCCGATGCTGCGCTCTCTGTTCCCCGCGCCGTACTCCAAGGTAAGATGGAAATTTCGTTGCTTGATTTTACTTAAATCTTCGCCTCGATTGGTTGCTAACTTCGCGCTCCCCTCTCCAGGTCGCCGCTGCGGCCGCCGCCAGCCTCCCCGCCGTGCGCAGTGCGCCCCTGCCGCCTCCCCGTCTGAGGGAGGTTACTCCAAGGAAGGCTCCTCCAACTCCAAAGGTATAATCTTCATCGTGAGCTAGAAAAAAGGGTTCCCGACCCTCCCGAAGCCAACGAAATTGCTGACAGCTTTCTCGAGCTTGGGGGGTTAGAAAGGAGTTGGGGGTGGAAGATTTGATCTCCTTGCTTTTTATTTCGACCTCTCGATTTAAACATTAAAAGGGTGGAAGATTTGTCTGTTTGGAGTTTGGACCCTGACTCCCTTCCTCCTTGCTTGTCCGAGACTACCTTTTCTTTGATCTGCAATCTGATGCCTGTGCTGTCGAGAACTCTAATTCCATGCCTTCCGTGACTCAATGCAAATTCAATTGGCAATTATGTACCTTTACTATTGCTATGGTGCTGTACGAGTTCTCTGGTTGTGCTTCAATTGGAGGGAGCAAGATTCAGCGAGAGCGCTCTCCAAGTGCCAATTTAGAGCAGAGCATGATATAATCGATTGACTCGAGGACAGTGCATCTTTTCATGGCCAACCAGAGAATTACTTATACTCCCTCCGTTTTAAAATATAAGATGTTTTAGCTTTGTGAATGGAGTGTATCTAGACCTCTTTTAATGTCTAGATTCACTCCAAATCTAAATGAACCTAAACACTAGAAGTAGTCTAGATACACTCCCTTCACAAAGTTAAAACATCTTATATTTTAAAACGGAGGGAGTACCTGAAGAATCACTTTAATTCAAATGTAGTGTCTGATTTCCTGCTAAAGCAGAAATATTAAGTTATTAGTGATTATAAAGTGCCGTTGCTTGTGTTGACATGGTTTGAATTGTTTACATTTGACGTTAATGTGTCATCTGCTATTTTCTTTTACTAAAGTCTATTAAACTGTAGGGTGAACCGCGGTGCTGCACAACTGTTCCAAGTGCCATGACTGACAGTACAAAGTCATTGCCGGATAAACTGAAGGATCTCAAGGATAGTCACAAGTCATTGCAAGCCATGTACAAGAATATTGAGGAGCACATCGAAATGATAAAGACATTGCTGCATGATAGAACGGCTGCTATTGATTTGCTTAGCAAACGGCTTGATGATCATCAAAAACTTCTTGACAAACTACGTGCTATGCAAGGTGATTATAGAAAAATACGTAATATACGAGATGGTCTTGCCAAATTAAGTAAAATGGGAGATGAATATGACAAAGATCAGGCCATTGAGAGTGCTAAGGGTCTTTTCATTGATGAACAACTGAAAATCTTAAATGAGAAGCATCAGGACTATCGCACTGCTTTGAGGTATAAAATGATCAACAGTTTATTCGTGTTTGGTGTATAAGCAACTTGTTATGTTTTATAAATCGTGTTAATCCATATATCTCTCCTTGTGTGTTTTGGAAGCCGGTATCGTGAACTGGAAAGATCCACCATGGAGCAGGTTCAGAAGGTGGAGAAGTTGAAGAAGGTTGCAAAAGTGGGTGCCACTGTTGGCCTTGTGGGAGGGCTTCTGCTGATACTGGCAAAGATCTAGATTCGAGGAGTGTGCAGTTTGCTACTTCTTTTGGTGTGGAACTGAGATGACAGATGACTAGGCCGAACTGGTATTTGGAGTGGCAGAGTAGTACTCGTAACATTTAACTGTTTATTAGTTGATTATTCTTTCTGTGCTGTTGTAATAGTGTGTTCCTGGGAAGGCTTTTGCTGATGCTGGCAAAGATCTCGATTAGAGCACCTTGGAGTATGCTGCTGCTTCTTTTTGTGTACAACTGAGAGGTCAGCTGGTATTTAGTGTAGCGGAGTACAATTTAACGTTTTCGTTGATTAGTCTATGTGCGCCTCAGAACCTGCTGGAGAAGCTAAGATAAAGCCGAAGTGCTACAACAGCTACCATTGCAGTTAAAGTTTCTATGCAATTGAGTACAACTCACTCTATGCTATCATATGTAACACCCTGAAGACTTGGGCTGAGAAACTGATTTGTTGCTCTCTGAATGGGGTTTATTCCTTATGTTTTAGTTTGTACCACCTTGTATCCTTAGCTAGGATGCTATACTATACATTATGTTTCCTGTTGTATTGAATCTGAACAGTGCATGGACTGATTGGAGTGCAGCAGTTTTCGTTGCATCTTAGGCCTTATCTAGGATGCTATACATTATGTTTCCTCTTCGTTTGCAAATGGTTTCATTGCAATTGACTGAAGAAACATCCAAGGCCTAAGCAAGCTGGTCCTAGATTGTGACTCCTATTTTTGCTTCTTCTTTTTTTGAATTTTTTTAATCTACCTGTGCCTTTTCATTCCATCTAAAAGATTATGTGCCTTTTTCTTCCGCTTAAATAAATAGAAACTGTGCCACTAACTGTTTAGTTTTCTGGAATTGCTATGCACTGCTGTCACATCAACGTGCAGGTTGCTATAAGGAACTGTATGACAGTGATGTATTGATCAACACACTTGGCAGCAGTATCACTATTCACATTTCAGTGGAAGTTCTGAGGTAAACTGCAGATTTCAAATGACAGAGTAGGACACTGCCCTCTAAATTTGGTTAATCTACCTGCAAAAGCAGATTCCGTAAGAACAATGCAAGTACAATACCGCAACAGACACCGGTTAGACGTGCACCATCTGAACTTGCAGGCATCAAGTCGATGCCATACACTCGCATGCATTTCCCTACAGAAACAGAAACACTGGAGTTTCAGGCATAAGCTAACAACACACTAGTATCCAATTCTAAAGCTACAGAATGATGGTGGCTAGCTTAGCCAGATTGATGAAAGGTCGCCATACACAGACTTCATCCCAGGTCTTTCAGAGACTGGTTGGCTTTCGAAAGATCCAACAATCGTTGGCTTTCGATTTCATTAGGAGATACTAGAATAGTTACATAGTGGTCAGACCAAGGATCAACCGAGAAAGAGAGAAAACACCATGGCACAAGGGTGCAGGTTCACGGCCGCTCCCAAACCATCCTCCTCAGCTTCTTAGCGCCTGCCGTGGCCCAGAGTGTGACTTGCTCCTGGATTAAGTGGAGTACACGGCGCAACGAGGAAGGTTTGTCCTGGAAAACCCTGCAATTGCACTCCCTCCACAGCCTCCCTGTGGGTTTCTTCGGTGGAATCGATCATGGTCTGCCACGAGCCAACAACCGTGGTGGACGTGGACCAGGTGCACGGCGCCAAGCCAGAGCAGTGCGGCCATGCCACGACGGCAGCCCACAACAGCGCAAACGGGCAATCTAAGAAGAGGTGACGGGCCGTTTCCAGGTTGCAGATGCAAAGGGGACAGAAGTAGGAGTAGCACCCTAGGGCGACACCGGGGGCGCCGCTGCCCGCCACCAAAGCCCCCCTCCGCCGTTGCTCCTCACGCCGCCGCTATCGCCGGCCTCACCGCGGTGGCGGCGGGCCCAGCCGCCGAATGGTGGTCTCGGGTCGGTGGAAGCCGGAGTTGGCCGACATGGATGCTAGGGCAGAGATGGCCTGGTTCGATGACGACTAGCGACCAGGGCGGCGACCCTGGTTGGGGTGGAGGCGGAGGTCTCTCCCGGCGGCGCCATGACCGGTGGTGGAGGTCCTGGGCCAAGTCGGCTGGTGTTGGAAACCCTAGATCTTGAGATCTGGGGCTCCGATGCTGCCTTCCCGGACCTCCCCACTGCTGGTAGGGCCGGATCCGGTGGGGATCAACCCTGCTCTGCTATCATCTCTCTCGTTACTAGCCTAGCCGCAAGGCTGCTGGTAGGGTTTGGTGCGGCGGATCTTGCAGGTTGCCGGTGGGTGGCGAGGGGATTGCCGACTCGATTTGAATAAAAGGGGTGGTCCTCGGATCTCTCATGCACCAAGACAAAGATCTACTTGATGCGTGCCTCCATTGATCTGGCTGGAGTGTCTGGTTCCGGAAGGCTCCGCCGGCGAACTCCCATGGGCGCATATGCCAGGAGCTTGCTGGATCAGAGGAATTCGGTCATGCACACCTGTGTTTTTTGTTGGCCGTTTGGTTTCAGTGGGAGCGTGGTGAAGCTCTGCTACCTGTTGCCATCATGCGACATATCTTTGACGATACACATGGTGAAGTCAGATGCGGAGAATGTCATGAAGGCAGAGACATATGGGTGAGCTATGGTGGATTGAGTCTTTATGGCGGTGAGGATTTAACTTGGATATCCGTGACTCGCAGCAGCGTCTGTTAGAGGGGGCGACATCACAGGAGGAGTTCATAGTCTTACCTTGCAGGATGAAAACCTAAGGTCTGGCATTTACTGGTTGTGCCTGGCAATGGCCTTGTAGAAGGCATTGCTTTGCGAACGAAGACTTTCTCCAGGGTGAAAACCTAAAATCTTTGATCGGGCGATGAAAGCGCTTGTGCACTTTTTCCTTCTTGGAGGTGTCGCTTTTGGAGGGGTTGGACTTCTGGTGTTGTTTTGGTGGTGGTAGTGTCGCTGCTGTTAAGGATCGGATTCCTACAGCGGGACTTTTCTTTTTTGTAATTCTTCTTCTTCTTTCGGCTGTGTGCATCCGTGTTGCCATTAGGGTATGCGTTCTTGCAGAGGCTGGGTGTAATTGGTATCTATGTGATATTAATGTATGCTCATTTCTAGAAAAAAAGAAGTAGGAGTAGCAGTTTGGCCACTCACGCATCATCATTCGATCGGCTGTCCAAAGCCGGTTCTGCAAAAGGAGCCACGCAAACAACTTGCACTTCGCTGGTGCCCATGCTTTCCAAATGAGGCTCGGCATGATGCTCTGTTGTCACCCCTCGAACTCAATTCGGTAGGCTGAATTGGCGGAGTATGTGCCGTCCGGGGACAGGATCCAGATGATGGGAGTCTGGTAGGTCGTCCTATAGTGTGGCCTCGGCACCGATCAACTCCCACCATAGTTCGACGAACTCAAGCAGAATAGCCTGCTTAAGGGCATGCCAAAGGTCGATATGAAGGGGTTTGGGGCAAAAAACACTAAATTTTCCTATGCTGAACACACCTAAGGGCATGTTTGGTTAGTCGGGCCCAAATTTCCCGTTTTTCCTACTTGGCTCGGCGGGTGCTGCATGGGGGAGATTGAGCTTGGGCCAAGTTTGGCACTTCGTTTGGTTGCCCATATCTAGTTTTTCTGCAATTTTGGCAAGTTTTTTGGTTGCCAATATATCTGATTTTCTCTCGTTTGATGCAAAAACCTGCATGTTTGGTTGTTCATGCCAAAGTGATGCCCTTACCCCTTCTCACAGCGGGTGATGTTATCAGAAATTACCAAATAGGCAGAAAACTTAAATAGCAGTTTCAAACAAGCGGAAAATTAAACTAGTAGTATCAAATTACGACCCTAGCTACTACCAAATGACAGTTCACCACAATATTACCTAGGTACGAGCAAATAACAGTTTAACACCAACATCAGTGGTTGTTCATGGAACACAAGGCCACCACTTCATCATCAAACCATCATCATCTTCTTCAGATCCTGTAGTTGCCTCTCGTCGCCTATATGTCGAGCGCCCACTGTTGTCTCCTACTCTTCCAAGCTGCACAATCATTCTGTGCAATACCATGGCCACCATCAGTGTCGTTGTCGTCAGAAACTACGTCTTCCTCAGCCGGAAAGTACTCATCGACGCCGAATTGCAAGATCCAGTTATGCAAAATGCAACATGCAAGGACAAGCTTAACTTGGGTGGGGAAAGAGTGAAAAGGCTTCTGATCAAGGATCTTAAACTTGTTCTTCAGAGCAGCGAAAACCCTCTCAACCGTGACTCTAAGACTAGAGTGCCTAAGGTTGAAAAGTTCTTCTGGAGTCCTTGGCTAGTTCCTAGTAGAGAACTCATTGAGATGGTACCTTGTGGACCTAAATGGTGGCAGAATTCCTGGCCGGCAGGCATACCCGGCATCTACAAGGTAGAATTTGCCTTCAAGGAGCTGGATGCCATCAGGTCTGCTAAGGCTGTCAGCCAGAATCGTTGCATCGTGTGCAGATCCTTCCTAGCCAGCAAGCACATATGTGAACTTCATGTCGAAATCAACGGCGGCAAGCACATCCTGACTGGGGAAGTGCTTCTTCCCCCTATATGCAGCCTGCTCAGCTTTTGGCACTCTGTCCATGACATGAGTACCATCAATTGCTCCAATATAATCCTGGCATTACAAGATTGTTAGCCGGCAGTCTAATACAATCATCCAACAGAGAAAATGAGAGAGTTGCTCACCTTGAAAAATGGGAACCATCGACCGTTGCCATGTATCTTCGCGGGGATTTGACCAGATGGTGGCTTCATCATCTCATGTCTGAGTTCTCCAACAGCATATAACACCTGATAGAAATACCAGGAAATTGTCTCGGTTGATCTCCTCCATGTGCTGTGAATCACTCGGAATCTCTGGTTATGGCCTAGGACATGAAGAAACAGAGCCATTTGTTCTTCAATACATCAGTTGATGATGTCTTTGAGCAACCCCCTAAACCTGAATGTATGCACAAGATGGTTAAATGGGGCTCTTCTCATCCTAAGCATGGCGATAGCCTCGACATCGTTGTTGTTGTAGATGTAGTTCAGGTTTGTCATCCTCTCTCTGTCACGCTGCATGAAGGGACCATATTTCACTGCCGGCCTGTTATTCCTAGCAGCCGCTCTTCTGTAGATCAAGAACATCCATGCCTGAATCACAACGACTAGAGCAGCTGCCTAGATGATAACCTTCGGCCCTAAACGGAGTGGCATTGCTTAAGAACTGAGTATGTACTACCCCGATATCGAGCTAACTACCTAGGTAAATAAGTTGGAGAGAAGGCAAGGTTGCGGTTCTTACCTTCATGCTGGCAGACGGCAAGGACCCACGGCAGGCAGAGAAGAAGACGGGAGAGAAGTACGTGCCACAGATCTGCGAGCCGGCAGATGTCGGAGTCGAATAGAAGACGCTAGCCGGATATCTAAATCGCCACAGCCAAAGCCACTGCACAAGGGGAAAATAGGGAGGGATTTGTCTCCCAACGGGAGGTGCTACGATAAGAGAGAGGTGAGCCTACTTTTCGCGCCATACGGCGCTGCGAATTTTTCGGCTTCCGCCATCTCCCCACGGCCTCCCAGCGCATGTTATTCCTCCCGTTGTGCTCGCCAGGGCCTGTTCTCGTGGAAATGCTCGATTTTGCCATTCCTCCAGAGCCAGGATGAGACCTGCTTTAAGACTCGTGCGGGCCAAATTTCAGACACGCCGTGAACACCAAACAAGCTTATTTCTTTCCACTGGATGCGAAAAAAGAGGATCCGGCCTACCCCACACGCCCTAAGCGTCTATCTACGACCTTGCTACCTAGCGGCGCCGCACATTCCGCTTTCTCGTGCGGCGGCTGGCCTTCCGCTAATTGGCCTCGTTAGAGCTTTTGTAACCAAAGCGGGGCCCTCTCCTGACTCGACCGCGCATGCAGGAACGTGCAAAAGTGCACGGATGTGACTCCACAACGTCACTCTCCTGTGGAAGCCTCTACCATATGATAAAGCTAGCATTTTGAACGTGTCGAGTGGAGTAGAAGCTAAATGCTAGCTTAAATACCCACAACTGCCATATTAAATACCCACGGCTGCCAGATTAATCACTCGCAGCTACCGGATAATCAATCACAGCTGCAAGAATAATCACTAGTAACAACTACTACGAGATAATCATCCAGATCTACTAGAATAATCACTAAGAACTTACCCAATTAATCACTCACAGCTACTCTATTAATCAATAACAGATGCCATATTAATCATTAATAGCTACCTAATCGTCCACGGCTAAGACCAACCACACTTTGTGTCAGCGGTTGGAACCGCTCTAGTTGTGTTCTAGTGTATGGAATCGGTCATAGGTCCCATTCTTTTTACAATAATTCTACACCAACGGACTAAACTTACATAATCGATCTACGGACTAAACGTGGCTTGATTTGGTTGGAGAAGTTTGTGGAACGGTTGTTTTTCTAGCAAATCATTGCATAGCATGGCTCACCAGGTCACCCCGTAACCCCAATCCGTAAACAAAGTGCCCGTACATGTAGCATTGGCCTTCTTTTTATTCCCTGCATGCATGCATCAGGTTTTCCCCTCACAATTCAACCACTTGGTCCCACACTGTAAAGGGCTCAAGAATTTACTTCAATCTTCCTTGATTTGAGGACAAGAACATGGATCAATTTAGGTAGCTCGTTCCTCCCAGCCTCCCTCCAAGCTAGTTCAGATACATACGGCACTGCCGTCCGTCAGCCAAATCCTTCCTAACGTTTTCCTCATCGTGACTCGCTATAAGTACTAATAACTGGACTATTACATGGGCTGTCAGCCCAACTTGTGGCCTGCGAACCAGCCTGGTAGACGCTTGTTCCTAGTGGGCCTCGGGGATGCACGCCTTGGCAGTGGTACGTCGATGGAGGCAGTGGCTTGGCCGCTGACATCCCCTCCCTCTTGAGAACCTGCTTGCCCCCAAGCAGGCGCGTGTGGGAACTTCTGCTTCAATGAATCAAGATCTATCGCTTCTGCTGCGGTGGCTCCACTCCACTGCACGAGACCTTGAACGACAGTCACCAGCCCTTGCGGTCGAACTCGACGCTGCAACACCAACACCGGAATTTGATGAGCAGCATCAGGATGGGGAAGATGCGGAAGTACCTATTGCCCTGGAGATAAGCATTTCTTCAATTGAGATACGTGGAATACAGGGTGAATCCGGCTCGAATCTGGAAGATCCAACTTGTAAGCCACTTCGCCAACCTGTTGCAAGATGCGGTATGGTCCGAAGAACTTGAAGGAGAGCTTGTGGTTGGCACGGCGCACGAGGGATGACTGAATATAAGGCTGAAGTTTAAGGAATACTGTGTCGCCAACATCAAAGCTTCTCTCTGACCTCTTCTTGTCTTCCTGATGCTTCATACGCTGCTGCATGCGAAGAAGGTGTTGCCGGACAGAGTCGAGTACCAACTGCCTCTCAGTAAGCCAAGCCTGAATATCCCTAGGAGCTATGTGATCAGATGCTGATACACCAAAATATCGAGGCTGCCTGCCATATAGAACCTCAAAAGGTGTTTTGCCCAATGAAGAATGCCAGTTCGTGTTGTACCAAAACTCACAAAGAGATATCCACTTTGACCACTGATTGGGATGGGCACTGATGAAGCATCGCAAAAAGCATTCAATAGACTGATTAACCCTTTCAGTTTGACCGTCAGTCTTCGGATGATAGGCTGTGCTCATTCTCAGCTCTGTCCCAGTCGATTTATGCATGCTGGTCCGAAACACCGCCTGCCAGAATTGACTGGTGAAGACAGGGTCCTGGTCCGAAACCAAAGCTTTATGCATGCTGTGGAGCTTGTAAATATTGTCAGCGAACAATTCTGCCACCTTGCTTGCTGTATAAGGGTGCCGTAATGGTATGAAGTGGGCGTATTTTGTCAATTTATCCACGACCACGAGCAAGCAGTTGAATTGTTTGGATTGCGGCAGGCCATCGATGAAGTCCATGGTCGCCATTTCCCATGGTTCCGAGGGAACAGGCAGTGGCTGGAGCAAGCCTGGCGAATGCACCCTCTCAGGTTTCGCTTGCTGGCAAGTGAGGCAAGTGCGAACAAATTCTCTGACAGCGGACTTCATACCAGGCCATTTGAACAAGGCTATCAGGCGGCAGTATGTGACAGGGAACCCTGAGTGGCCCCCTATTGGACTGTCGTGGAAGGCAGCAATTATCTGTTTCTATAAGGTTTCATCAGCACCAACCTAGATGCGTTTTTTGTATCTGATGATGCCGGCACTAAGGGTATGGTTGGCATCAGAAGAAGGAGCGACTGCTAATTGTTGAAGTAGTTTCTGGGCATGGGGGTCAGAAGCATAGCTGGCAATCACCTGTTCCAACCAAATGGGTTGCACCTCTGTCAGAGCAAAGGTTTGCGAGTCCTGAGGATTTTGGCGTGAGAGAGCGTCCGCTGCACCATTCAGAATCCCTTTTTTGTACAGCACCTTGAATTGAAGGCCCATCATCTTGGTAAGAGCTTTCTGTTGCCACTCAGTGTGCAGTCGTTGATCCTGTAAATGGATCAAGCTCTTGTGATCTGTTTTAATCAAGAATTCCCCCAGCTGCAGGTACTGGCGCCATTGCTGAACTGCTAACAAGATCGCCAAATACTCTTTCTCATATACAGACAGACCACGATTGCGGATGCTGAGAGACCTGCTGACATACTCAAGGGGGTGCCCACGCTGGGACAGGACAGCACCAATCCCTGTGTCGCATGCGTCTGTCTCCACGACAAACTAGGCTATGAAATCAGGAAGGGCCAAGACAGGAGCTGTAACCAAAGCTGTTTTCAGAGTATCGAAAGCTTTTTGCCCTGTGTTAGTCCAGACGAACAATGCTCCCTTCTTAAGCAGGGTTGTCAATGGTTGACTGACAATTGCATAATGGCGGATGAACTTGCGATAGTAGCCAGTTATACCGAGAAATCCCCGCAATTCCTTCAGATTTGATGGAACAACCTAATTTGTGATTGTGGTAATCTTGGTGTCATCAGTGGCGACCCCATCTCCTGATATAACATGCCCCAGATAAGCAATTTTCCATTGTGCGAACTCACACTCCGGTGGCTTCACTTGCCACTTGTCCCGACGAAGTATGTCCAACACGGCTGCAATGTGTTGCAAGTGTTTGTCATACGTTGCGCTATAGATCAGGATGTCGTCAAAGAAGACGAGTGCGAATTTGCGGAGGACTGGCGCCAGAGACGCATTCATCGCGTGGAGGAAGGTAGCAGGGGCGCCCGTCAGCCCGAATGCTATGACGCGGAATTCAAAATGCCCAGTGTGTGTCTGGAAGGCGGTTTTGAATTCCTCCCCTAGGGCTAGCCTGATCTGGTGATATCCGGCTCGGAGATCGAGTTTGGAAAACCACTTCGCCCCTGAGAGTTCGTCGAGCAGCTCATCAATTATTGGAACTGGGTACTTCCCTTTGACCGTGAGGGCGTTGAGGTGGCGGTAATCGACCACAAGCCTCCAAGTTTTGTCAGCCTTCTTCATGAGAATCACTAGCGACGCAAACGGACTGTTGCTGTGTGTAATAATCCCCTTAGCAAGTAATTCCTGAATTTGCCGTTCGATTTCAGATTTCATGGCTGGTGCAACGCGGTATGGCTGCATGGAAACTGGCCTCGCTCCAGGAATCAGCGGTATCTGGTGGTCGTACTGCCGTCTAGGCGGCAACTCCTGAGGTTCATCAAAGACTGACGAGAATTGGTTCAGCAAGGTCTGAATGTCAGCCCGTTGTTCTGCGCTCCTGGTAGTTTCGTCTTGCTGGACAACATGCAGCTCAATCAGTGCATGGGTGATCCTTTCTGCATCTTCAGCATGTAACACCATGAGTTCACCCTGCTCCTGGAACGCTATCCACTGTTGCGACCAGTGCGTCAACATGGGACTATGTTTCGCAAGCCAGTCTAAGCCAATAATACCATCATAGCTGTTCAAGTCGAGAACCCTAAATGTATCGATGAATTGTGAGCCTTGTGATGTCCATTGCAACGCTGGTAACTGTTCTGTAGACGACAGAGTTTTTCCACCCGCTATCTGCACCTCTACTGACGCCGGTGACCGCTGTACGTCGACTAGCTATCCAGCTATTGCTTGATCTAGGAAGCAGGAAGAGCTACCAGAATCAATTAAGAACAAGAGTTCATGTCCTTGTATCTCCACTTTAATTTTCATGGATTTCACAGAGCTTATTGTAATGTTGGATGCTGCAAGAGAAAGCATCATCATATGCTGTTGTTGCTGTGGGGCAGCTCCCTCTTCCTCACTGTCAGAAACTTCACTATGTTCTTGTTCCTGAAAGCAGTCGAGCATTTCTTGCACTATATGTAGCTGAATTGATTTATTGCAGATATGTTCTCTCACCCACTTTTCACCACAACAGAAACAGAGTCCTCTCGATTTTCTGTAGTTCCTCAAGCTAGACCAACGATCCTCCGAACTGTACTTGTTGGGTTCAGATTGCCTCTTCTCTTCAACAGTCTTAGACACCCATTTTGTTGGAGGTGGTGGTGGGGGTGGAGGTTGGAATTGGCTTGTCTGCTGCTAGAACTGGCCTGTCTTTTGCTTGAACTGGTGGCGCCGAGAAGATGGACTGTAACTAGGCCTAGTTGGAACAGGTTCCATTCCATCAGCTAGCTCTTCGTACATCAACGCCAGAGACGATGCAGTGTCGAGATCAGCAGGCTGTTGTAGAGCTACCAAGACACGCACAGCTGGTTTCAGTCCATCCAGAAACCTCGTGAGATAGTGGAGGGGATCTTGCTGCGACTCATACGCTGAGATGTGGTCAATCAAATCGGAGAACTGCTGAACATAATCCTCCACACTGCTTATCTGCTGAATGTGATACAATCTGCGCAGGAGCACCTGGTGTTGGTTGCGCATGAATCTGCCTTGTACAACCTTCACAAATTCATCCCATGTTGATTGAGGGAACTTGTTCAGGTAGGCTTATAGCCAGGTCGCCGCAGCACCAGTGAACTGACTTGACCCATAAGAAATCCATAGGGATCCAGCTATTCCCCAACGCTGAAAATATTCTTCGCAACGCCGTTGCCATAGGCAAGTATTATTTCCCTCGAAGGACGGTAGTTCCACACGTGGAGCAGAGGCAGATGCATCAGTATTCAGAAGAGAACAGGGAGTACTGTTGTCCAGGAATTTTGGATGGCAGTAGTTCGTACCTCTTCCCGGAGGAGGCGTGTGAAAATCACAGGCCTGCCCCGGGTCTGATGTAGTAGAGCGGTGCCCATGAGGGCCGGCAGCAGCGAAGCCCGGCTGCACAGGCGATTTTTGGGTACCCTCCCCGGCGGCGCCGCGCGGCATCATCGAGACGGCGCTGTCGATGGTCGCCGCCAGCTGCACGATCTCGGAGCGGATCGTCGTCTTGGCCACTTCTAGTTCCGATCCGAGGCCGGACTTGACCTCCGCGAGTTCGGCACCAACGTCAGCATGCACTGCTTTGAGGTTGTCGGCTAGCTCCCTGATCTGCCTGCCGGTGTCCTCCATGTGGCCCCTAACGGCGTCCATGACTTGCTTGTTGTGCTCGAGGAAGCGAACTTCGTAGTCCTCCCTCGTCTCCGATATGAGGATCTCGCACAGAGCCCGAGATTCCCCGGACATGCTCTCCATGGCTTGAGCGCGGCGGTGGACGGCGAATTGGGTTTTGTGGGTGTGGGTGGGGAGATCCAGGGCGGAGGGCGCCTGGCTCTGATACCAGATGTAAAGGGCTCAAGGATTTACTTCAATCTTCCTTGATTTGAGGACAAGAACATGGATCAATTTAGGTAGCTCGTTCCTCCCAGCCTCCCTCCGAGCTAGTTCAGATACATACGACACTGCCGTCCGTCAGCCAAATCCTTCCTAAGGTTTTCCTCATCGTGACTCGCTATAAGTACTAATAACTGGACTATTACATGGGCTGTCAGCCCAACTTGTGGCCTGCGAACCAGCCTGGTAGACGCTTGTTCCTGGTGGGCCTCGGGGATGCACGCCTTGGCAGTGGTACGTCGATGGAGGCAGTGGCTTGGCCGCTGACACACACTTGCATGCAAAGAAGCGATTCAAGTCATTAGTTCGCTTGTTGTGTCAGACAATATGCGTCGATGCTCTACTGTTGAACCGATTCAAAGGGAGGAGAGAGATTGCTAAGAACAACTTTTGGAGCACACTGTGGCAGGTCTAACAACAACCACATTAATCACTCTTGTACACCATATAATCACCCCCAGTTACTAGGTGCCTAGTAGAATGGGTAGAAGTTTGGCTCAACTAGCTAGCTAGATGAGTGGGATTGGAACTACAGTTGCTTCCGCGTGCACACGGAAGAAGGTCAGCTGCAGATGATGTCGGCGAGAATAGTGCGGCTGCTGGATCCTAGAGGAGGTCTCTGATGCTCACCGCCGACCGCCGAGGTTGGAGCACTGGAGGAGGCGCTTGACGAGACCCTGGCGAGGACGGCGCCGAGGATCTCCCCTACGTGCGATGCAGCGCGAGCACGCGCACACGTTGTCGGCGGCGCAGAGAAGGACCACGAGACACGGGAGCTCACCGTGCGTGTGGTGATCGACAAACAACCCGTTCAGCGCCTACCCGTGCCGGCAACGGATACGACGCGGAGGAGGCTGTGGTCATCAATGCATCCATAGCGAACCCATCATCACCGGCCCCGCAAATACGACCATGTTAAAGCGCACCCGTGCGAGCACAACCCGTGCCGGCAACGGATACGTATTCGTGCGGTCTTCTTTTTATTGCTTTGAACTCATGGTGTGTTTTAAACCCGAGATACATGCATATATATTAGGATTCTAGTATGCCAACTCGACTACTAGCCCAACTCTAATCCTAATAGTAGTCAGTTACATGCAAGTATACGGATTGGACTCAACACACACACACGCACCTCGGTGTAGTGCAATCCTATACGTATACAACTCGTATACGTGACACCGTGTCGGTGCTGGATACGGAGTGCTTATTCCTAATAATCACCCCCTAAGCACGATGTGCTCTTCAACATCCACCTGGATCCCAAATATACACGCTGCTTCTCGCGGGCGTCATCCACGACATTGCTTTCGTCGCTTCCTTTCTCAGCACCCATGTCACCGACTTTGCTTTTTCCGGCTTCTCCATGGCTTCATGTTGACCCCCCTTGCCCGCGTCCTTCTTTTCCGCGTCCTCCTTATCGTTGTCATCCATGACCGTGCCTTTGGTCTTCATCGGTTCCTTGATGAACAACCAGTGCTTTTCGTAGTTCATCTTCACCGGGTTATTTATCATTCGAAGTATCTCCTTCCGATAGTAGTCTAACACGCCTCGCATGCGTGCTCACTTCGGTCGTAGTCGCTTTATCTCCAGTACGGTCGGAGGCATCACACCATACTCTTCTGTGTCCAACATCGTGCTTGTCTCTTGATGTTCTAAACCTCCATGTACTGGTGAAGTACATACAACAGCTGAAGTTGGCCTTTCTCCTTGCAGCGCGAGACTTTCTGGTTTTGCCATGCTACGTACTGCACTTCCATGCAAGGTACTTGAGAACCATGTACTGGTCTCATGTGCCCAATATCCACACGTAGCTTTTCGACTTCCACGTGATGGTGCATGGTGAGCTAGCATGTTCCTTTCTTCTCGGCTGTTTTCTGGACTCATCATATCCCCTTGTATGTTGTGTCCTCCTCCTCTTTCTGGGCTGCATGCCCCTGGACCTTCTTTTGGTCTGAGCTTCTCACGTGGAGCCGATTTTCCTGAACCTTCTGGCTTCACAACGGTCACGCTGCTTGGCCTGCTTGCTAGGCTGTAGCTACTCGTTCCGCTATGTGCCCGAGAGCTTACTGGCCTTCCTTTCTCTCGGCCCGCTGCACGAGCGGCCACTTTTGCGTCTTGCCTGTTTTCTAGGCAGGCTGCCTCTAGACCTTCTGCCGAAAATCCTCCTGGCGGGACTTTTTCTTTTAGTCCGCCTCCTTCTGGCGTTTCTAGGCTGCCAGCCCCTAGACCATCCTCTGATCTATTTTCTGGATCTCCATATGGAGCCCCTCTCAATGGATCACTTTCTTTTGGACCACCTCCTTCTGGCGTTTCTGGGCCGCCATCCCTTGGACCTTCCCTTGGCCCAAGCTCCACACTTGGAGCACCTCCTTCTGGGCTGTTGAGCAGCGCACACGTGCCACGTCCGCCTACAACTTCTGGTGGACTGATACATTGCAAATGTATCTATAATTTTTGATGTTCGATGCTTGGTTTTATCTACTTTCTTATGTTTTGTCCATACTTTGGAGTACTTTTCTTATGATTTCTTGGACTAACCTATTAACAAGAGCCATAGTGCCAGCTGCCAGTTTTCTGCTGTTTTTGGTTCCAGGAAAGTCAGAAAATGAATATTCTCGGAATTGGACGGGACAAAAGCCAAAGTTGCTATTTAACCGAAGTCATCTGGAGCCAGAATATGAGACGGAGTGGGGCTGGGGCCCAGCCACACCACCTGGCCGCGCCAGGGGGTGGTCTGGCCGCCCCAGACTCCCCCTCGGTCTCCCTCTTCGCCTATAAGTTGCCTTCTGACCTAAAAACTCAGGAGGGTTCGACGTTTTTCTAGAAGGAGTTCCGCTCCGCCGCCACCACCAGATTCCACGAAACAGCACCAGAAACTCCGTTCTAGCACCCTGCCAGAACGGGGAATTGGAGGAGATCATCGCCATCATCATCACCATCGCTTCTCCATCGACCATCCATGTTTCCCCCATCTATGAGTGAGTAATCCCCTGCTGTAGGCTATGGGGATGGTAGGGATTGGATGAGATCGTTCATGTAATGGCATCAGATTGTTAGGGCATGGTGCCTAGTATATTTTATTAGTGCTTTATGACTTTGTTGCAACTTGTTATGCTTAATGCTTGTCACTAGGGCCCGAGTGCCATGATTTCAGATCTGAACATGTTATTGATTCATTATGATAGTATTGTTTATGGTCTTATCTGCAAGTTGTATACACACGTTGTTGTCCGGAACCAATGGCCCCGAAGTGACAGAAATCGGGATAACCGGAGGGAATAGCTTTGATGTGAGGATCACATGTGTTCATGGAGTGTTAATGCTTTGCTCCGGTGCTCTATTAAAAGGAGCACCTTAATTGCCAGTAGTTCCCTTGAGGCCCCGCTGCAAACGGGTTGGCAGGACAAAAGATGTTGTGCAAGTTCTCATTGCGAGCACGTATGACCATATATGGAACACATGCCTAGAATTATTTAGTACTTGGATGCTTTATCTTATTTATCTGCAATTGCCCTATGTTCTGATTGCTATGTGAATTGTCTTGTCCATGCAACGCCCATCCATCCATCCCTATGCCTACCGCACTCGAATCCTACTGTTTACTGCTATTGTTACTGTTGTCTTTACTTTACTACTGCTGCTACTTTGCTATTCCTTCTACAAAACTGTTGCTACTGATAAACTGCTGTGAGCAAGATTGTTTCCAGGTGCAGCTGAATTGACAACTCAGTTGTTAACGCTTATAAATATTCTTTGGCTCCCCTTGTGTCGAATCAATAAATTGGGTTTCACTTCCCTCGAAAATACTGCGATACACCCCCTATACTTGTGGGTCATCATGGACGTCCTGGCGGGCTACTGCCTTCATCATGCAACAAGACATCTTCTCGATCCTGGACGTCGTGTCCTGCGATGTCGGTAGTCCGAGTACTTTCCGGTTGTGCTTCTGAATTTGAGGTGAACTCCTCTTTCTCAGAACTTGACATGCTCACGCCGACTTCTTCTGACACCTTGGTCGCCGTACTTGGCGTCGCCACACTTGACGAACCAACCGGGGTCACTTCCGGTTCTACCAATGTCATCTCGTCGTCCAAGACAAGCTCCTGCTGCCCCACGTGAGCACTTGTGTCATCGACACCTGCGCATACCACCTTGATCGCTCCCCACACATCCTTCGCCAATTTCTTTCTGACGAGGTGCTGTAGCACGTCCGTTGGAACGACCGAGTAGAGCACCTTCAACGGTTGGCAATCCTCTCGGTACTTCGCACCTCCCTTGACGTACTCATCACCGCCTGGATCGATGGCCTCCCAAATCTCCTGACCTTCCATGGCACACTGCATCACCAATGCCCATAGTCCATAGTACTTGTGATCCAGACGCGGATACAAAGCCGCGCCCACCGTCTCAAATGCTGGTGCCGATGCCGAGCTCTCGCTTGACTTCACCATCGCCACGACCTCCTTGTACTTTCAGCAGATCACGAACGGCGACCTTGGCTCTGATACCAATTTTTGGCCCAGACCCAGCCGCCGAGTACTTTCCAGCGACTACAACGACGAAACTCCAGTGAACACACACACGTATATGAAGCTAGAGCTAGATTACTTTCCTGGCCATAGCAACTCACACACGCACATACGGAAACAATATGATCGCTACACGCACGTATCGTGCGTCTTCTTTTTATTGCTTTGAACTCACGGTGTGTTTACAGCTCGGGGTACATGCATATATATACTAGGATTCTAGTATGCCAACTCGACTACTAGCCCAACTCTAATCCTAGTAGTACTCAGTTACATGCAAGTATACGGATTGGACTCAACACACACACACACCTCGGTGTAGTGCAATCCTATACGTATACAACTCGTATACGTGACACCGTGTCGGTGCTAGACACGGAGTGCTTATTCCTAACACTGACGGCAGCCATAGCGTCCTCGAGGGGAACCTCCGCTCGGGAACTCGATGAGAGAGACGGATGAACGTGTGGCTAGGAGCGAACAGAGGAGATGCGGTGATGAGGGGATAATATTAGGAGGATAAGATTAGAGGTAATAACGAGAGAGAGGTTGATTAAACTATTATCTTTTCCCATCTATCTATGAGGAATACTGTAACAGAGAGGTTTTGGATATATCCCTTATAGTCCGAAAGAGGTTAACGTTCCGAGGAGAACATGGATGACGTAGTTGTACTCGTAGCCGACCTCAAGGTTGCAAAGCTCCTCGCAAGTCATCCCTTGCTCCAACGTGCAGCAGTCCGGCTCACGACATCCAAGGTGCCACTAATTTCAACACCCTCGTGGTTTCGCACACATACGGTGTATGATGACAACCTCTGGTTCTCTAATCCCTGTTGAGAGTGCAGAAGAAGATCTTCTGGCCGGAATCCCTAAAGCACAACGGCGTGCCACAAGTGTGTTGTCTCTTGCGTGTACAGTCCTTCCAACGACTGCGCCATCACAATTTTGTACATAAAATGTAACAAAAATTATACCATCGGATTCATCTTCAAAATAAGTTCCAATGGTATATTTTTAGGATATATATTGCATATTTTATTGGTCACAATTAATGGTCAAAGATTTTCTTAAACTACGTGCATGCCTAATATACTGAACTGGAGGGAGTAATTAAATCCCCTTTGATCCGAAACACCTTTCGGTTCACTCCAAACGACTTCGGATCCTCCCGGAATGATTCTGGTTCTCTCACGGAATGCTTCCGGTTTTCTCTTCTCTCTCATCCTGTGATTCTAATAATTCCATAATGATCTCCAAGTGTCATTGTACTCTTAAGCGTGTTACCCAATGACTCGGGAACATCACAGACATGATCGAGACACCTCTCATATTAATGATCATTAGCGGGACCAGGATGCCCATAATGACCCATGTGCATTCCATATGTTTAATATATTTGAACCATAAATATTGAGTCCAATTTCCTTTGTCATTTTGATACTAACTTGTCCGAGATCCAATCCTCGGTATCACTATACCTTGTTCTATCTCGTTACCGACAAGTTCTGTTTTACTTGTTCCCGTGATATTCCATCCCGTCACATGTTGCAACACTATGGATGTAATCTCACCGAGTCGGCCATGTGTATCTTTCCGTCACGCAGGTGAACAAATCTCGATCTTGATGCATAGGCCTCAATCTGTTCATCTGAAATACCCAACGTACACCTTTATAATCACATAGTTATGGTCATGACATTTGATGCAGTCAAAGAAGCCTCAAGAGATAGTGATTAATATGCTCTCACGGTCAAAGGAGAATGATACTTTGTTTCTAACTATTGCAATGATGAACCATGTGACTTGATCGTGTTACAATACTTATATTGTGTAATTTCCATCACACCATTCATCAATGATATGACTTTACTATCAACTAGTATAAATGCTTCATGATTAGGAAACCTTCATCATCGGATGCCAAACGAACTAGTATAAATAGAGGCTACTAGGGACTTAGTCTGTTTACATACCACACCTGTATCAATGTTTTCACCTGATAAAGTTATAGCCCAGTATGAAACTATTATGAACTATTTGAGATATGATAATAAAATCCATTTATTATTTGAGCATATCTCTATAGTCTCCCACTTGCACTAGAGTACAAATACTCTAACTTGCATTTGCTACTAATCATAAACCATATCACATATGTGTTTATTGATCATGCACACTCATGGAAAACATACTCTCCTTGATCTGTATTACCAGATCCATATGTGACATGGGTATGATTACTCAGATGCTTATGTTTTGCTCCTTGGCGGTATAAAGGTTCACGACCCATGAAGACTCAAGATGAAGGCCCAGCAAGCATCCGACAGAAGCCTTAGTTGTATTAGATAAGGAAATAGGAACCGACATTGTGTTGGTGTTGTAATCATGAATATGTAACCTATCTATATACGGCTTTGTGACCTGGCCTATTATATATAGGCTAGGAGAAGCCAATGGGGAGGCACCAAAAAAAATCCCAAGCAACCTGTAATAGCTTTGTCCACCAATAATCAGGCGACTTCAACTCCCTTGTTTGCCCGACATCTGACGAAATCCCCAACATTCTCTTTTTGGCAAAACCCTAAGTCCATAACTATGGGCATTGCCGAGGTTACCCCTCGTCAATTGGCGCCGTCTGTGGGAAATCTGAACGCTAGAGTCATGGATTCGGTGACCCCTTTTCATCAAACAGATATCTGATGGAAGCGGCTCCACGCCCTCCCACCCCTGTTTCGGTACCCACTGATTTCAACGGCAGATCTGATCTCACCATCGGAAGTTTCCACTTTCAAGTGGAGGATCCCAAAGAACCGCACCTCTCGGCTCCGATCTCATCGGGACCGTCGGTTGAAAATTCTGTGCCTACGGCGATACCTGCATCATCTATCGGATCAACTGTAGAAGCTACACTCCAGGTGGAGGAAGATGAAGAAAACACTAAAAATGCAGCAGGTCTAGGGGATCTTAATGGTCTTTACGACGATCTCTCCCTCGGATCAGGCTCTCATCTAGTTCCACCACATGGATCAAGCTCGATAAACGAGGAACCTGAAGAAAGCATTGACTTCATAATCAGGATGGCCGAAATTTTACCAAGAACAGGAACCGCTGGACTTCATTGATCCCAAAAACAGTGTCTCCCTCGAATCCGAGATGACACCACTAGTTTATATATAACGCGCCACCGAGTGTGCGTGATCATTGGGGACCCTTCAACACAACGCGACTCTAACGGTAACCCTATTCTTAACCCTGATGATATTCTGTCAGATGACAATGTAGGAAATCACATCAACGAAGAAATTAACGGGCACAAAGGAGACCCCACGAATAACCACATAATCCCAGGAGGAGGAGAACCATGCAGAAGTGAGAGGCAAACTCTCCGACTAGCAGCCGAGGCATGTCAAAAAGCAAGGGAAGCAATTTCTGATGCAGTTACAATGATAGCTCATGCCACATGTGAAGATCTACTAGCCTACCAATATTTGCTTCATCAAAAGAAAAGAGATCTCCTAAGGATGTAGAGGCAACTCGATGAAAGAAAAAAGCTAGCCGACGAATCCAGCCTACGACAGGCACAACTAAGCTCTACCCGAGGATCAGGAAGTGTAACTGGGGAGAAACACCAAGAAGGGGGACATCACGGCTACAGAACATCCCTGAAGATGAAAGAAATGAATTGACTCGAGATCTCGATTTGTCGTTTATGTCAGTAGATCCATAGGACACATAAAGGAAAAAACAACCCAAGCCGCAATTGTAGCTGCATAAACGTATCTACTTACAACTTAACCCGCACCCGACGATCACTGTGTGGCTCTCCATCGCTCTACTCTTATGAACCTTGGCATGGTGGGAGCATCTCTTGCACAAGCAAAACAGGGAATCACGCATCAACCTAACAGATCCCCACGCTGTCGCAGCAGCCCTTGGTAGCTAGGGCACACCCGAAGATCTCGGTCACCACATCGGGTGCAGTTTTCAGGATCCAAACCACGAAACAGCGTAAGAAATGACAATACATAGCATAGGAATGGCGGATCAAGGGATGAGAGCCGTAGCCAAAGATACTACAACAGTGACAGTGAAGATGACTATGAGTTATGTGGAGCCAGCTGCTTTACCCAGCAGGTTCGTAAACCCCCAGTACCAAAGGATTTTAAACTTCCGCATGACCGCCATAAGTACGATGGACTCCAGGAAACCCAAAGATTGGTTGGTAGATTATTTGGCCACCGTCAAGTTACAGGGTAACTCCATGGCCACCGCAATGCAAAGCCTGTAGCTGCACTTAACCGGCGCTGCACGGTCATGGCTCAGACAACTACCCGAAGATTCTATCACCAACTGGAACGACCTTGAAGATAAGTTCATCCAACATTTTCATCCACATTCAAACGACCCGCATATCTGGAGAAATTGCGGGCATGCAAACAGAAACCGGGAGAATCAATAAGATCCTTCATTCAGCAATGGAATATCATCAAGAACTCAGCCGAGCCCATATCCGATGAAAGGGAAATTGACGCCTTCAATGATGGCCTCCGCCGTCGAGAATTCATCGAAGAACTAGGACGGGTCAAGCCCAAAACAATGTAACAGCTGATGGATATAGTAAATCATTGGGCTAATAGAGAGGACGCAGTGCACAACAAGTGAACACGTTCACCCGAGGAAGACATGGACAAACGCAACAGTGATAGAAGGCGAAGGAGCAACGACGGACACGGGGGACCAAGTTATGTTGCAGCTAGTTTCTCGGGAGAGGACAATCACAGAAACGACAATTATAATGGCAGGCACCACAATAGCAGGGACAATGTCGGAGGAAGCCAATCAACACATCGATATCAGCCAAGAGCCCAAGACCCACCAATGTCCGCAATGCAATTGCTAGAGGGACCCTATAATATGCACTTTTACGTTGACTCAATGGGCAAAAGACGAACCAACCATCTCATGAAAGATTGCCGAACGTTTCTAAAGATGAAAGAACTATGAAATGCAAAGGCAACTGAAGAAGCAAGACGAGGATACACCACTACGCCTGGTGTTGGGTTCACAACATAGAAAACAAAAAATTCCTACGAAGTGAATAACTAAGCACCAAGATCTATCTACCTAGATACAATCAACAGGTGGATATACATCCATAGAGAACATACCCTTGAAGAACGACAAAGCATTATTAACGAGGTTGAACTCGTGGATCATGTAGTCATACACTGTCCGATCTCAAGATCATGATGAAGTTCAGCAAGTCCAGCACCATCAAGTCCAGCAGGTTGATACATCCATTTTGCATCACCATTCTATATCATAATTTACTGTTATTCATTGATATATTTCATATTAAGAGATGATACTTATGTTATTTCATCTGTTTTTGCATGGTTGATGACTTTTGGATCATGGACCGCTGCAGTCAGGATTCTGATGGAAAAGGTGCTGTTTGGAGGAAAAATTCGTGAAGATCAGAAAATCCGGGAAAATGCATAGAAAATCCTATTTTTCCAGAAGACAAAGAAAGCCAGAAGGGGAAGTGGAGATGGGCCATAGGGGGCCCACAACATCCCCTGGGGCGGGCCACCCCAGGCCGCGCCACCAGGTGGTGTGGCTGCCCTAGTCCACCCCTGGCTCTCCCCTCTAGCGTATATTATCCTCCCGAAACCATAAGACTCGGAGAGCGACCACAGAAAGATTCTGCTGCCTCTACGGGGCGGAAAACACCGAGAGAGAAAGATCTCTCTAGCAGACAAAATTCTGCCGGAGGAATTCCTTCCCGGAGAGGGGAGATCGTCGCCATCAGCACCACCATCAAGCTAGACTTCATGAGGATCATCATCATTATCATCACCACCATCATCTCCACCAGCACCATCATCACCACCTCATACTGCTGTAACAATTGGGTTGAATCTTGCATAGTTCTTAGGGGAAACTTTCCCGGTGTTGATTACTCCTTGTAGTTGATGCTATTGAGTGAACCATTGAATTATCGTTTATGTTCAGATTGTTACATATCATTATTTCATCTCTGATCATGATCCATATGATGTCTTGTGTGTAGTTCATTTTGTTATTGAGGACATGGGAGAAGTCATGTTGTTAGTAGTGGAATTGTGTTGAGAAAGATTCAATAGTTTGATATTTAAGTTGTGGTGTACTTCTTCTAGTGGTGTCATGTGAATGTAGACTACATGACACTTCACCTATATGGGCCTAGGGGAATGAATTGTGTATTTGGCTACTAATCGTAGGGGTTTCTGGAGTGACAGAAACCTGAACCCCCATTAGGAAACCATTGCACAAGGGACGTCAGGGTCTTAGAGCTTAAAGCTGTGGTTAGGTTTCTACCTTAATTACTTTCTTGTACTTGCGGATGTTTGCAAGGGGTATAATCACAAGTATGTATTAGTCATAGAAAGTTCGGTACATTAGCGCAGGTTCACCCACACAACACTTAGCAAACTAAAGAAGATTAATCAACTATATGAAGCGAAAGCACTTGATGATATTCCCATGTGTCCTCGAGAACGTTTGGTCATCCTAAGTAATACAACCGACTTGTCCTTTGCTAAAGAAAGGATTGGGCCACTTGCTGCATTTATTCTTATTGTCTTTTATTTACTCGTACTTTATTTACTTGCATTATCAAAAACCCCTAAAATCCGTTTGTTAAGTATTTACAGAGAATTCCTGCTCCAAGCCACTCGTCAACACCTTCTCCTCCTCGTTGGGTTCGACACTCTTACTTATCGAAAATACTGCGATACACCCCCTATACTTGTGGGTCATCAAGGCTATTACCTGGCGCCGTTGCCGGGGACTGAAGCGCTATTGGAGAGTGGAACTGGTAAAGGAAACTTCTACTGTGAGTATTGTTTACTGCTGTTAGTTGCTTTATTTTCGTTATGGATAATTCGCTGAGTTTCTTATTTGGTAATGCTACTACCACTGCTAAGGTAGTAGAGGAACCACCACCTGCTGAGATTGGTGCTTTCAAAATACCTACATGAATTATTGATCGTGTTATGGATAACTATTATGTTGGGGATGGAACTATCCATCCAGGTTATCATTTGCTCTTTATACACAAATTATGCGGGTTGTTCAAGTGTGCAGGTATTACTACAGATCAAGTTAAGAAGAAGTTATTCTCATTATCACTAAAAGGAAGAGCTGAGGAATGGTATAAGCTGCTGAAGAATGGTCAAGCTCTAGAATGGGAGGAAATAGTGCTTCTCTTTTATTCAAAGTTTTATCCTCCTAGTGAGATTCATAAAGATCAGAATCAAATATACAACTTTTGGCCTCTTGATGGAGAGAGTACAGCTCAATCTTGGGGGGAGATTGAAGTTACTAATGCTCAAATGTCCCATTCATGAGCTCCCCAACAATATTATTATCAATAACTTTTATGCAAGGCTTTCTCTTCATGATAAGGATTTATTGGATGCCTCTTGTGCTGGATCATTCACTCGCATGGAAGAAGAAGCTAAATGGGATCTTCTGGACCGTATCCAAGATAATGCTGAAGCATGGGAGAATGACAAAGGAAGAAAGTCAGGTATAAATTACGATTATGAATGCATTGAATCTTTTATGGTAACTGATGACTTTCAAAATATTAGTAATGCTTATGGTCTTGATTCTCAAGTTATTACAAATTGTTTTAAGGCTTTTGCTTCTTATATTGAAATTCCGAAAAAGGGATGGGACAAGTACCATGCACCATATAAAGATATTGTTGATTGTGTTCCTGTTGGGAGTACTGAATTTTGCACTATTGATCACATCTTACCTGAACCTTATATCGAGAAAATACCCTTCCCGGATAATGTAAAGGATCATCCTGTGATAACTAGTGTAATCAATAAAAGTGCAAAGAGAACTGTAAAACCTGATGAACAAATAAACATTGAACCTGTTGTAGCAATTGTGAAAGATCTTGTCACTAAAAGTGTAGAAGATGGACACATAGTCTTTTGTGAGGATGCTTCTAATATTGTCTCACATCCTAATAGAACTAAAAAGGCTAGTGTCCCTGTGCTTTCTGTTAGAATCGGTGATCATTGCTATTATGGTTTATGTGATATTGGTGCAAGTTCAAGTGCTATTCCTTATGAGCTTTACAAAGAAATTATGCATGAAATCAGTCCCTGCGAACTAGAAGAGATTGATGTGGTTATTCACCTTGCTAATAGGGAGACCATCTCTCCAATTGGTATTGTGCGGGGTGTGGAAGTTCTGTGTGGTAAGATTAAATATCCTGCTGATTTTCTAGTACTTGGTTCAGCTGCTAGTAAAACTTATCCCATCATTTTTGGTAGACCTTTCTTGAGTACTTGTGGAGCTATTATAGACTGCAAAAGGGAGAAAATCTTGACTAAATTTGATGGGGAATCTTATGAGTTTAATTTTTCGAAATTTACTAAAGAACCTTGTGAAAATGAAACCCATAATGAGGATTTTAGAGTTGAACAACTTGCTTATATTTCTCTTGCTCCTAACAATGCTTTGCAGCAATTTATGGAAGAGCACGAAAGTGAGATCTTCATGGAAGAAAGAAATGAGATTGACGAGATTCTCCGTCGTCAACCTAAGATGCTTAAGCATAACTTGCCTATAGAAGACTTGGGTACCACGTTGCCACCTAAAAAGGATCCGGTCTTCAATTTAAAACCTTTACCTGATGATCTTAAATATGCTTACATTGATGATAATAAGATATATCCTGTTAATATTAGCTCTAAACTTTCAGGGAAGGAACAAGAAAGGTTATTGGAGGTACTGAAGAAACATCGAGGGGCTATGGGCTATACTCTGGATGATTTAAAAGGGATTTCTCCTACTATACGTCAGCATGCTATCAATATAGAACCAGATGCAAAGCCAGTGGTAGAGCACCAATGGCGTTTAAATCCTAAGATGAAGGAAGTGGTAAGAAATGAGGTATTGAAACTCCTTGATGCTCGTATTATTTACCCTATTGCTGATAGTGAATGGGTTAGTCCTGTTCATTGTGTCCCTAAAAAAGGGGGAATTACCGTCGTCCCTAATGATAATGATGAGCTTATTCCCCAAAGAATAGTAGTAGGCTATAGAATGTGCATTGATTTCAGGAAAGTTAACAAAGTTACTAAGAACGATCATTACCACTTCCTTTTATTGATCAAATGTTAGAAAGGTTGTCTAAAAAGACCCATTTTTGTTTTCTTGATGGATATTCTGGTTTCTCTCAAATTGTTGTTAAACAACAAGATCAAGAAAAAACTACTTTTACATGACCTTACGGAACCTATGCTTATAGACTTATGCCTTTTGGTTTATGCAATGCTCCTGCTACTTTTCAAAGATGCATGTTTGCTATCTTTCATGGTTTTTGTGAGGAAATTGTGGAAGTGTTCATGGATGACTTCTCCGTCTATGGAACTTCTCTTGATAATTGTCTGCACAACCTCGATAAAGTTTTGTAGAGATGTGAAAAAACTAATCTTGTTCTTAATTGGGAGAAATGCCACTTCATGGTGAATGAAGGGATTGTACTTGGACATAAGGTTTCTGAAAGAGGCATAGAAGTTGATAGAGCTAAAGATGAGGCAATTGAGAAAATGCCTTGTCCAAGAGAAATCAAAGGTATTCGTAGTATCCTTAGTCATGCTGGTTTCTATAGAAGGTTTATTAAAGATTTCTCTAAAAAATCAAAAAACCCTCACGAATCTTATTCAAAAAGATGTACCCTTTTTCTTTGATGATGATTGTAAGGAAGCTTTTGAAACTCTAAAGAAGGCTTTAACTACAACTCCTATCGTTCAACCACCTGATTGGAGCTTACCCTTTGAAATAATGTGTGATGCTAGTGATTTTGTTGTAGGTGCTGTCCTTGCGCAACGAATTGTTAAAAAGTTAAATGTTATCCATTATGCTAGTAAGACTCTTGATGCTGCTCAAAGGAATTATGCTACTACTGAAAAAGGATTCCTAGTCATCGTCTTTGCTTGTGATAAGTTTAGACCTTATATTGTAGACTCAAAAGTTACCATTCATACTGATCATGCTGCTATTAAGTACCTTATGACAAAGAAAGATGCTAAGCCTACGCTTATTATATGGGTGCTACTCTTACAGGAGTTTGATCTACATATTGTAGACAGGAAAGGTGCTGAAAATCCTGTAGCTGATAATTTATCTTGATTGGAAAACATCTCTTTTGATCCTATGCCTGTTAATGATAGTTTCCCAAATGAACAGTTGGCTGCAGTAGGAGTAAGCTCGCGAGGGAGTCCTTGGTATGCTGATTATGCTAACTTTATTGTCTCCAAGTATTTGCCTCCAACTTTCACAGCTCAGCAAAGAAGGAAGTTCTTTTATGATTTGTGGCATTATTTTTGGGATGACCCACATTTATATAAAGAAGGAGTGGATGGTATTATGTGAAGATGTGTTCCAGAATATGAACAAAAGGAGATATTGCGTAAATGTCATGGTAGTGCTTATGGAGGACATCATGCAGGAGATAGAACTGCACAAAAGGTGCTACAATCAGGTTTCTACTGGCCTACCCTTTTTAAAGATGCAAGAAAATTTGTTTTATCTTGTAGTGAGTGTCAGCGTGTTGGTAATATTTCTAGACGCAATGAAATGCCTATGAACTACTCTCTAGTTATTGAACCCTTTGATTGCTGGGGATTTAACTTTATGGGTCCTTTTCTTTCCTCAAAAGGTTATACTCATATTCTTGTTGCCGTTGATTATGTCACTAAGTGGGTAGAAGCTATACCTACGAAGAGTGCTGATGGGGAGACCTCTCTAAAAATGCTTAAGGATGTAATCTTTCCTAGGTTTGGAGTGCCTAGGTATCTTATGACTGATGGAGGTTCTCATTTCATACATGGTGGTTTTAGGAAGACCCTTGCTAAATATGATGTTAATCATATAATCGCTTCAGCTTATCATCCCCAAACTAGTGGACAAGTAGAGTTATCAAATAGAGAAATTAAATCCATCTTGCAAAAGACTGTTAATAGGTCTATGAAAAATTGGGCTAAAAATTTGAACGATGCTTTATGGGCTTATAGGACTGCCTATAAAAACCCCATGGGGATGTCTCCTTATAAAATGGTTTATGGGAAAGCTTGTCACCTACCTTTAGAATTAGAACACAAAGCTTATTGGGCAGTTAAAGAACTTAATAGAGATTGTAAGCTTGCTGGTGAAAAAAGATTATTTGACTTAAGTTTGTTAGATGAATGGAGGACTGAAGCATATGAGAATGCTAGACTCTTTAAGAAAAAAGTTAAAAGATGGCATGACAAGCGAATACTTAAGAGATAATTCCATGTTGGTGAGAAAGTTCTATTGTATAGGTCTCGTCTCATATTTTTTGCAGGAAAACTACTATAAAAATGGGAAGGACCTTTCGTTATTGAAGAAGTGTACCGTTCAGGAGAGATAAAAAATTCTTCTTTAAAAGATAACACTACACAAGTGGTGAATGGGCAGCAACTCAAGCAATATATTGCTGGAGATTCTTACAATGAAGATGTTGATGATTTTCAAGTCATAATTCCAAACTTTTTTATCAAAGACCAAATTCAGAGACCTATAGAGTCTGTTTTCGAATAGGTAACAGTTCTGGTAAGAAAACCACCACGAAAATTCTGTCCAGTTATATTTTTGCAGTTTTTATCCAACAAGGAAAGCTACGAAGCGAAAGAGGGACGAAAACGGAGCCAGGGTGGCTCACACCACCCCCTGGCGCGGCCCCCCTGGCCGGGCCAGCAGGTGGTGTGGCCACCTCGGCCTCCGTCTCCGACCCGTTTTCTCCCAGTACCTTCCTTTTGTTGTAAAACTTCGTAATATATAATCCTCCGGATCCCCCGAGGTTCGTATATCATGTTCTCATTGTGTTTTTGTTTCGATCTGTTTCTGACAGGTAGAGTCCCAGATTTGGAGCTACGATGTCTTCCTCTGGATCAGCCAAGGAAGATTCCTTAGCGAATACCATCAACCCATACATGAGAGGGTTGAAGATTCATCCCAAGGAGTTGTTGCTTGAAGATGGGGAGGTACGGATAAAAGAGGTTCAAGGCCCTAAAGGTGAAGGAAGTCTGGAGGACAGGATGGAAGCACTGGAGCAAGAAGTCTTTAGGTACAAGAAGATGGCGGAACACGAAGTGGATATCATCCATAAGATTTGTTCTGAACTCATCGCCGAGCACCAAAAGGAGATTGCTGAGCTCAAGGATGAAGTCCTCTCACTCCGCCAAACAACCAACCAACTGCAAGCACAACTCTACGACGTTCAAAATCAAAACTGTTAGTACGAGGTTAGTTTTAAATGCATAAGTGCTGCTGCAAGTTTCAGGATGCTGGAGACCACGATGTCCTTTGTTGATGGGGATCCCTTACCCTGGAAGTCGGACGATGATGAGAGAATACCGCCACCACCGAAGGAGTAATTTGTCATAAGGTTTTGACATCCCCTTGGTTTGTTCCAAGCTTGGGGGAGTGCCACGGTATCACATCACTATCTTCTATATTTTTTACCTTTTTAGTAGAGTCATATCATGAATAGAGAAGTTATCATGTAGGATGGTTTGCATTATGGAAGTGTCCCCCCTCTCGTTAGATATCTATGTATCCCTTGGTGTGAGTTGCCATTATGGAATATTAATGAGAAGTTCTATCATTCATTCATTTGCATATCTTATATTAGTTTTCAATTCATGGTTATATGATTGATCTTGTTGTTAGTATTAGTATCACTTTGGGATCATTAAGTTAATTTAGTTGGTTTTGGAAAACCTGGCTCGGTCAGTAGCAACACTATTTTGAGAATTGAATGAAAAAAATAAAAGTACTCTAAAGAAATATAATTTCATCATCTTTCTTTCTTGATTTGCTCATAAGCTTAGTATTCTCTAGTTAAGATCTTTTGTGCTTCAAGGAAGATTGCATGTTTGTTTTTACCACTTGTATGTTTGTTTGTTTCCTTCAACTCTTATGCTTGCTACTCAGCCTTGCTAGCCAAAAACCTGTACTGAGAGGGAATGCTTCTAGTGCATCCAATCCTTAAACCAAAACCTATGCCATTTGTGTCCACCATACCTACCCACTAGCACTATTTCTATTCCAAGTAAATTCATGTTTTTATCTACCTTCCAAATTAAACTTGTTATGTGAAAATTAGTGATTAAAGCTCTCACGAACTTGATGGCACACCTTATTTTCTTGCACTTAATAATCTTGAACCATTGTGTCCATCTTTGTTGTGTATATGCTTGCGCTTTATAAGTTGAAGTTAGCAGAACCATGTATCATGGGGAACGCTTTCAACATTGCACTGGTACTTTGTACTTGGTTGGTATCATGATTCTTTTGCTTATGGATCCCGGCGGTGTGAAATAAAAGGGGAACTTGTAAGATCATGGAGTTTATATGTGTGTTAGAGAAACGCCTGGGCCGCTAGCCTAAGCCATGCCTAATCATGGTGGAAACTTGCAGCACAACCATAATGAGCACTCTATGAAGCATATTCAATAAAAACCTATGCAAATAGCAAATAAAAGGACCACTGAGATGCCCATTGTCTGCTTGCCTTGTCATTTTGATTATGGGATAGCTCCTGTATCTGTGTAAGGGGTACCCCGTTGGCAGTTCTCTATGATACATATTTACAATGACAATAGCTTACTTGTGACTGAAGTTGAGTGGCATGAGGTTCGGTACTCGTAAGTAAGGGGCATGAGATTTTAACATATAACTTGTCAAGCATATCCTCTTAGTTGTGTCACTTTAACCTTAATCACCTAAAGATGCCTATGATAGGGGCAATGAGAGATGAAAGCTATTAAGTACCATAATTTTTGGAAGCTCTTTATGAAACTTGAAATCCCTGCTTCGCTCTGCGAAGGGCCTATCTTTTACTTTTTAGTTGAGTCAGTAAACCTATTCCCTTCTACCTCAGCAAGCATTTTGAGTTGTTGTGTTTCATTCATTCATATGATGATTTATTCAAGCATGTTTCTTATGTTCCTTGTTTGGCACATTGCTCTTATCCTGGTGACTACTACTTTGAAAGCTATCATTGAAAACCAGTTATGTGTGAACTCCAGCAAATTATCAACTATTCTTCGACCAAGAGCTAAGTTTGCCATTACCAATTGTTATTTACTTTATGTATCTTTATTGTTTTTCCTTTACTTATTGCAAGTTAAGTTATATAATAGTGAGTTTTCTTCTATTATGACTTATGTATTGATGAATGTGATGCTTCTTGTCCGTATTCTTTTATCGATGCTTCACTTCATAAACCTGAGGTTATGTTTATTGAGTTCAGTTTCGCTTGGGGATAAGCAAAGTCTAAGCTTGGGGGGAGTTGATACGTCCATTTGCATCACCATTCTATATCATAATTTACTATTATTCATTGATATATTTCATATTAAGAGATGATACTTATGTTATTTCATCTGTTTTTGCATGGTTGATGACTTTTGGAGCATGGACCGCTACAGTCAGGATTCTGATGGAAAAGGTGCTGTTTGGAGGCAAAATTCGCGAAGATCAGAAAATCCGGGAAAATACATGGAAAATCCTATTTTTCTAGAAGACGAAGAAAGCCAGAAGGGGAAGTGGAGATGGGCCACAGGGGCCCACACCACCCCCTGGCGTAGGCCACCCCAGGCCGCGCCACTAGGTGGTGAACTGGTTTCACGGCCTACTTATCTTAAGGTTCTCTTCAGGTTTCACCGCAGGATTTCATTTTTTCGCGAACGTGTCACAGCTGATTACTCCTTTTTTTCCATTTTAAAGAGTGGCATTTTATGTCCAATATCTCGATCGAAGTATGGAGGTCAGAATCTTTCGGGTATGCCACGTCGCATTCCAGATTATCCAGATGCTTGCGCCGGATGGAATGCTTTGAGCAGTTTCGGTTCTTATATATCCGTAGTTGGGATTCATCGTTTCTTTGTAGTTGTCGCAATCACTTCAAGCAATGGAAAGAACAAAAAATGTGCAGAAAGTCCTTGGGCTGTTGAACAGAAGGATGAGTCCCTCCCTGTTTGTTATCTTTACGTGGCATAGGTAATACGTAAATCTATTCTATCCAGGGAGTCTCTGCCCTGGTCCACCCCTGGCTCTCCCCTCTGGCATATATTATCCTCCTGAAACCCTAATACTCGGAGAGCGACCACAGAAAGATTCCGCCGCCTCTACGGGGCGGAAAACACCGAGAGAGAAAGATCTCTCTGGCAGACAGAATTCTGCCGGGGGAATTCCTTCCCGGAGAGGGGAGATCGTCGCCATCAGCACCACCATCAAGCTGGACTTCATCGGGATCATCATCATCATCATCATCACCACCATCATCTCCACCAACACCATCATCACCACCTCATACCACTGTAACAACTGGGTTGAATCTTGCATAGTTCTTAGGGGAAACTTTCCCGGTGTTGATTACTCCTTGTAGTTGATGCTATTGAGTGAACCATTGAATTATCATTTATGTTCAGATTGTTACATATCATTATTTCATCTCTGATCATGATCCATATGATGTCTTGTGAGTAGTTCGTTTTGTTCTTGAGGACATGGGTGAAGTCATGTTGTTAGTAGTGGAATTGTGTTGAGAAAGATTCAATAGTTTGATATTTAAGTTGTGGTGTACTTCTTCTAGTGGTGTCATGTGAACGGCGACTACATGACACTTCACCTATATGGGCCTAGGGGAATGCATTGTGTATTTGGCTACTAATCGTAGGGGTTACCGGAGTGACACAAACCTGAACCCCCGTTAGGAAACCATTGCACAAGGGACGTCAGGGTCTTAGAGTTTAAAGTCGTGGTTAGGTTTCTACCTTAATTACTTTCTTGTACTTGCGGATGCTTGCAAGGGGTATAATCACAAGTATGTATTAGTCCTCGAAAGATCGGTACATTAGCACAGGTTCACCCACACAACACTTAGCAAACTAAAGAAGGTTAATCAACTATATAAAGCGAAAGTACTTGATGATATTCCCATGTGTCCTCGAGAACGTTTGGTCATCCTAAGTAATACAACTGGCTTGTCCTTTGCTAAAGAAAGGATTGGGCCACTTACTGCATTTATTCTTATTGTCTTTTATTTACCCGTACTTTATTTACTTGCAGTATCAAAAACCCCTAAAAATCCATTTGTTAAGTATTTATAGAGAATTCCTACTCCAAGCCACTCATCAACACCTTCTGCTCCTCGTTGGGTTCGACACTCTTACTTATCGAAAATACTGCGATACACCCCCTATACTTGTGGGTCATCACAGCTCCAGCACCAGCAAGTCCAGCACCGCAAAGCAGCGGTGCATCCGTGATCGCACACACGTCCTGTACCCCGACAACCTCCGTGTCCTCGCTCCAACGATACAGTGGAAGCAACAAATCCTTTCTAGACAAAGCCACCAGGAACATGTATCTCTCTAATCCGAGACCATGGGGAATAATTTCTAGAGGCGGAGAGAGATCCTTCACAAGAAGGTGTGAGATGAGAGGAGGAGTCGGAGGCATTTTATAGGGGAGAGGGGGGCAACCCTCCCATGGAAGGAGGCCAAGGTTGTGCCCCCACCTCTTCCATCATTCATGTGGGTGGAGCTTCCACTCACATAAACATGCCTCTACTCAAAAGTCCACTCACCTCCATCAAATTTCCACCAAATTTAATGCAATCTCTCATTTAATAAGACTCTTTTATTTATTTTATTCAGAATATTGTTAATTACTTTAATTAACAAACATTCACATAACCCCCTGCATCATTTCAATATCACATGCAAAACCAGTTTCAGCAATTTCACTCGAAACAATTCCGGTTTCCACCGAAATGATTCCAGCGCTTTCATAATCTTTATCTAAAACACATTTGCTCCTAAATGGTGTCCGTATACCTTAAGTGTGTCACCCTATGGTTCGCGAACAATGCAGACTTGATCGAGACCCCATTCCGATCAATAATCAACAGCAGGACCTGGAGATCCGTACTGACTCCCACACATTCAACGATGACTCTAGTGATCGTGTGAACCTTTAATGTCATAACTAAATCCCTTTGTCTCGTGATATATTACATGCCCGAGATTCGATCATCGGTATCCCCATACCTAGTTTTATCTCGTTACCGACATGCACTCTTTTCTCGTTCCCGTGATATAACATTCTAGTGATCACATCACTGATAGCTGTGAGATTCGACATATTTTTGATGGTTTTCCTCTGGATTTGATCATTTTCTAGCTTTAACTAACGCTAATACTTCGGTAGCAAAGAAAACTTGGTTTTTAATGTGTGTTTCAGGTTCTAAACATCAATAGAAGGTTTTAACAAGGGAAACACAATATTCAGGCAAAAACAAGCAAGTCTCTTTTTGGAAGCAATCAAGGGAGGCAAATAGATGCTTTAACGAGCAACTATACAACGGGAACATTTTTCCGGCCGTATAGTTCCCACCGTATATCTGCCACCACCTCCATCTTGTCAAAAGGGACTACTTTCTTGAAGAGGCCAGACGCGAAAACAGAACATAGCAGCCGCCATCCCATCTAGAAAGGAGAGATAAGAGAACCGGAGAAGGAGGAGAAGACGTTCTTCATCTTGCTCCACGATCTTCGACCTCCTAGCCAACACACCCCCATAGCCATTACTTGTACTTGAGAGAGAGAGAGATCTTCACCTTGCAAGACTAGGGTTTGAGATTGTTTCTTCCTATCTTGAATTGTGTTGGATTACTTTTCTATTCTTATTGTGGATCTCCACGATAATATCGAGAAGAACTCCCTTTATTTAATTATATCGATGATGCTTTCTTCTCTCATGTGTGAGTAAGTTCCTTGGGCGTGGGAGATGTAAGGGATTTGTGAGATGTGATGTGCCTTCATATATTTTCCATTAGTTTGTGATTGATTTTAATTACTATATTATGTGTGCTTGACTATCTGTGGGATGCCTAATGCTTGCTATCCAATTAAGGGCCCAGACAACATGATGCTTTGTTCTACATGGATAGGATCTTTCTCGCTAGCAGACCAGCGACCCCCAAGTGACACGGGGATATCAATGGGAAACTAGTAGACTCGAGGATAACGAGGAACCACCATGCTTATTGAATTAGTCCGATCCAAGGAGCTTAATTGCTAAGCAACCTGAAGGATCTTAATCGTCTAGTGACTAACCATGGTATTGGTAACAAACTAGTAGGATTATTGAACTTGGGATGAAATCTACGAAGAGGAGTTCTGGCTAATTATGGGTTGATTTCCTACACACATACTTATAAGATTATAATCGTTACACTTACCACTCGACCACCTGGCACAGTCACTATCACCATGAACTGTATCTCCCGCCGCCTTCTTTGCCATCTGCAGAAAACAACAAACAATCAAACCGTTATTTACTTTTATGCTTTTTATTTCTGAAGTTTACGTTTTAGTTTTATTTAAATACATCTAGTTTAATCCAAATTCCATTCTCATTTCCACACTTGTAGTCAATTCACTCGAAGACCTATGACAACTTTGGGTGTGACAGAGACTTCATTCATCAACACTTACCTTTGGGCTCCCTCTGGGATAGACATATATACTTCGAAACTAGCTACAAACGATCTGTGCACATACAGACATCAAGCTATTTTCTGGCACCGTTGCCGGGGAGCTAAGCGCTAAGTGTTTGTCTCTTGACATTTAAGGTGTTACTAGTACAAAATTTTCTCCCTAGGAGACAAAGGGTCTACACGCTCTAGTAGGACCTATTTACCAGATTATATTGAGCGTGTGCCTGCTCAAAGGCGCGAGGAAATTATTGAAAAACTTTTAAGATCAAATAAGGTTGAAGTTGAAAACCTGAGTAATATTATGGAAATCATGTCTATTTACAGGACAACTCCCAGGAAACCTGAGAAAACTCTTAGAGAATACAATGCTCCAAGTTCTGAATTTCTTAAACAACCAATAGAATTCCCTAATCCTGGAGTTAGAGAATATCGATTTGATGGTGGAATTATTAAAATTTTGTAGGAAATTTTTTTCAATGGAAGGGAAGATGAAGACTCAGGAAGACATCTTAGAGAGTTCGACGATTTGATAACATCACTTGGACCAAAAGGTTTGCCAAGAGACTTCTCTCGTCTAAAATTATTTCGTTAGTCTCTTAAAGGTAAGGCTCTAGACTAGTTATATTCTCTCTCTTGTCATTACATTAAATGTTGGGAAAACTGCATTGTTAAATTCATAAACAGGTTTGATCCTTTTAAAAAGGGAACTGAAATTAGAAAGAATATAGGCAACTTTAGTCAGAACATGGGAGAAAACTACCCACAAGACTGGGATAGATTCTTTGGAATGATCAATAGTATTCCTAATCATGGCTATTCTGAATCAACTATTTGCCATTTATTTTACCACGGTCTTAATACTCAATGTAGAGAGTTGCTTGACTTCTTAGTAGGAGGATTGATAAATACTTTAACTATTAAAGAATGTTTGGAATTAATGTCTACTAGGGCTAAGAATGATTCTACATATAATCCTGATTTCGGCACTAAGCTGGAAAAAGGGATACTTCATATAACTCATGATCTTATGCCTGAAGTACGCAAAACAATGAAAGAAAAAGGTATACCTTCTGAACTTGTTAAGGAAAACAAAGTAGACTTGTTACAAGTTTTTACTGAAGAAGATGAAACTAGAAAAGTTTTTCAAGAATTAAAACATCGACAAGCAAAGTCTCATAATAACCTGCATAAGAACTTTCAAAAACATAAAAAGATTTTGGCGTAACTCACGAAAAATTATGATGAGATTGGCCAAGAAACAAAATTATTTCACAAGTACCTTAGTATGATTGAAACCCAGTGTGAACAAATAGCATCTGGTTATCAAATTTTCTTCAAGATGATATAGATATTCCTGTTTCTACTAATGTTGTTACAAGGGGAGGTGCAGTTGTTACAGGACCATTAGGACCACCAGAATATGAAGCTGAAAAAGATCAAAAGGAAAAAGCCTTGCTCAAAGCAAGCCCAGAAGATGATACACCGGTGGATCCTCAAGATGAAACTGCTCAAGAAACACAAGATCAAACCATGGAGGAACAAAATGATGCACATGATGACCGTTATGACTCTGATGCAGAGACGGTTGATCCAAGAGAGGAAAAAGAAAATAACAATGAAGATGAAGTTGTTGTAGTATAGAAGAAGAAGAGCGATAAGCAGCAACACAAGAAATCAACAAAAGAGCCTGACCCACACAAAAGGTAAAAGACAAGAATAAGAAAGGTGAGCAAAAGCTTCCTTATCCAGATCGAAAAAAGAAAACGTCGGATCAGGTAATCTATGATTCTTTTAAGAAGGCACTTGGTGACCTTCATCTGGAAATTCCATTTGCGGATGTAATCAAAGTCCCTACCTATTCTAAATTCCTCTGTGATATTCTTAGTAGAAAGAAAGAAATAACTGAAACCGTTGCCAACTATTTCATGCTCAATAGGCAAAACAGACATTCATAATGCCTTGTGTGATTTAGGTGCAGGAGTTAGTGTAATGCCATACTCCCTCTATAAAAGGTTAGGATTAGGGGAGTATTCCCCTACTACTATCACTTTTCAGATGGCTGACAAGTCCACTAAACAACCCATTGGTATGATTGAGGATGTTCTACTTAGAATATATGAGCATGTTATTCCCACTGATTTTATTATTCTTGAAATGCCAGAGGATAAAAAATTATCCATAATATTTGGAAGACATTTCCTTAGTACTGCAAGAGCGTCAGTTGATTGTGCTGAGGGAAAAATAATCTTCAATGTTTATGATGCTGAAATCATCCAGTATTTACCAAACAAGCTAGAAGCGTGAGAAAGATATATTCCACCGGCAAAATGAGTTCATATGGTAAGTGCCTTTGATAAGGGGCAACCCAAGGTAAGAATTCAAGAATAGATAAAGGGTTTAATTATTTAACCATTCTTAATAAAATGCTTAATGGGAGTCAACCCATCACATTACTAAAATAAATTAAAGAATAAAATGTCCATCGCATTCCTACAACTTTTTCACAGACATTCTTGCGGAAGTGCACCCGTGAAGATGTAGCTGTCAAAAAGTAGTAGAAACATCGATTAAACAAGTGTAGAATAAGTATAAAAATAAAAGTTTTTTGTTTTATCCACAAAAACTAGCCTAATCAAAATAAAAGTTTTTTGTTTTATCCACAAAAACTAGCCTAATCATTTAGTTCAGACTAAAAAGTAAATCTCTAGTTGAGGAGAAGAAATTAGGTTGTACTAAAATCCTGCTCTTTACATGCTGATGTTGGTCGACAATTTCTACTATGATTTTTTAGGTCAAAAACAAGGTATTTTGCTAAGTTTCAGGATAAGAAAGAATTCAAGAAGAAATGGAATTTTTTTGATGACTACTGATGGTTTAACGACCAACTATACGACGGGAACCAAAATTCTGTCCGTATAGTTTGGCCGTATAGATATCTTTGCCATCAACAAATTTTCTTTCTTAGCTAAAAAAGGTTTAAGGACCAACTATACGGCGGGAATAAAAATTCCGGCCATATAGTTTCGGTCGTAAATATATCAAAGCCTTCGTACGATTTCTTTCCCGGGGTACTGATGGTTTAACGACCAAGTGTACGGCGGGAATAAAAATTCTGGCCGTATAGTTCTGGTCGTATAGATATCGATGCCTATTTCAGAAAATTTATCTTGAGGGTATAGAGAGTTTGACGACCAACTATACGATGGAACCATTTTGATCCGGCCATATAGTTGCGCCCCTATAGCTGCGATTTGGCATAAGAAACCCTAATTGTCGACGCCGCCACAACTATGCGGCGGGAACTACTTCACCCGCCCTTATAGTTGCAGCCGTATAGTTCGGCGCGACCTCTTAATCATGTCGGGGCGGCTAGGTTTCTTTCTCCCTCCTCACCTTTTCTCTCATATTCTCTCTCTAAACCTCTCAAAACCCTCCTAGAACTCTTGATTCTTTGTGGATTTCGTTTGTTTGAGTGGGGGAATCAATAGATCAGTATGTTTCTCTCCCTATCCATGCTTTATTTTCAGAATTCCATGGTTGAAACTCTCACATTGATCTAGTGGATGAACTCAAGCTTATTTTGTTTTTCCTATTGATTTCTCACGTTAGGATTAAAAATTTCCACGCAGAATCGTTCGTATATCATGTAGAAACTATACGCCTAAGGTTTTATGGTGAAATTTTTTAGTGCATCAAGATGAACAAATAGTACTAGAGAAAGGCTTATGAATAGATTTATTATCAGTGGAGTATTTTTTTGAATATGCTCCACTGATAATTATCAGTGGTGCATTTAAAAATATGCTCCACTGATATTTTGTCTAACCAATGGCACACATCGCAAATAATGCGCCACTGATAATGTGGGCCCAGCACCCTGGAGGGTTCTGGACCAAATATCAATGGCGCATATGTCCATATGCGCCATTGATATAAGCTTATCAATGGCGCATATGAAATATGCGCCATTGATATTCTCCTCACCAATGGTGCATCTTTTACTACATGCGCCATTGATAACTATGTGGGCCCCACCTGGACCCCACCACTTGGAAAGGTGGCAGGAATATCAATGGCGCATAATGGAGATGCGCTACTGATATTTTTTTTGCCAATGGCGCATATTGCAAAAAATGCGCCACTGATAATTTGTGGTGAGCTCAAATATGACTTGAAACATATTTATAAATGTTTTATTTTAAACAAAATACAATTAATAAATATTAAAAACCTATTTTATAAAAGTTTTACCGGGGGAGGCAGTCCACCTACCACCCCGGTAGACCACCACACCTAGACTAACACATGACGCACAACACACCGCCTCGTCCCTCTCTATTTCTCTTTCACCCGGATCTCCTCGCCTCATCTCGCCGGAACCCAGCCGCCACCGTGCGCCTGCTCACCGCCAGCGAGATCCCCGTTTCCCCCATCTACCACCTCAAAATCGAACCCTTCTCCACCTAAACCCGGTAACCCGACCTTGCCAGTCTCCGCTGCGCCGACAAGCCGGGATGAGCAGTCAGCGCAAAAACTTCCACCGCCGCACAGACGACGACGATGGGGACGCCGCCAAGGGCGATGACACCGGTCCCCCGAGCAGGCCCGCGGTCACCAAGGCGCAGACCCCACCCGCGTTGAGGCCCAGGTCTCAGAGCGCCAGCCGCCTCAGCTTCGCGGACGACGAGGATGAGGACGATGCGGAGGAGGGTCCCTTCGCGCAGTAGCAGCGCCGCCGCTCGTCGGCCTCGGTCCAGCCTGCCCGCACGGCTCGCCTGCCGCGGCGGCGCTCTACCGCATCACGGCCGTCAGGGACCGGGCGAGGGGCTCGCCGGCCGTCGCGGCGCCGCCCAAGCCGTCCAACTTCCAGTCGCACGCTAGGGAGTACACCCCAGAGCGGCTCAGGGAGCTCCAGAAGAATACGCGCCCGCTCCATGGGAGCCTCGTGCGGGTGCCGCCGCCACCTGCTCCTGTGCACCTTCTAGCCCGGGCCTTCCCGCCGCCTCTCTCGGACGGAGAACCAAGAGGCAACCCTGCCACTGACGCACTGACTAGTTGTAGGACATGAGTCTTCTTCTCTTCCCCGTCATTGTCTGCCACTCTCATAGTAGGTATAAATAAATCCTCGTCTCCTCCCCCAGGTCCGTTTCCTGTGATTTTCTTTCTGTCATGTGCTGTCCTTGTTCTACTACTCTGTTTTGCAGGATTTTTTTCTTTTTATTTATGTTGGTGAGATTGATTGATTTTCTTTTCTTTTCTTTTCTTTTGAAAAAATAAAAAGACCTAATGGATTACTAGCTTTGCTTTCTCCCGATAGAGTAGTACAGCAGCTCAGCAGCCTAGTACATACACCATCGATTGCTTCTACTCATGGACAACAACAACAATATCTGTTGGTTCGCCAAGTTTTGATTCAGAAGTACATGATTATATAGTTCCTTCATCATCTACCATGTATACATATACTAGACTAGTACAACAGCCTGTTACTAATACTACATATGCATATTATCCTATTATTATTTCCACTGGTAACTTTGATGCATAATATAGGTGCTCCTCGTAGATAAAGCATCCATGTGTGATGGAAATTTGTCTCAAGTCAATGATATCTTGTCTCTGTGTATAGGCAGTATAGATGTGCTCAATTTTCTTTTTGACTGTTTGCTGCTTGTTGTCACACACATACACAGTGCCGAAAGCTGTACATTTTCAGGTTCAAACCATATCGGACGAGGAGGACCTGAACCGCGTGAAGCGGTGTACTGGGAGGGGTGTCGGAGGGGAACCAGGAGAACGGTCTCCTGCTTGCGCTTTGATTCAGAGTAGGCGGTTTTCTATGGGAGGCAGAGAAGGTTGGGCAGGGAGCAGCTGTGTGGCTCGCCGGACGGTGCATTTCTGGGTATATAAATCCTTATCTCTTCCTAGGTCTGTTTCCTATGCTTTTCTTTGCGTCATGTGCTATCCTGTTCTACTCTGTTTTACAGGATTTAGTTCTTTTTATTTATGTTGGTGAGATGGATTTTCCTTTCTTTTGGGAAGGGCCTAATGGATTATACTAGCTCTATGTCCTGATAGAGTAGTACAGCAGGTCAGCAGCCTAGTACCCACATCATCGATTGCTTGTCCTCATGGACAGCAACAACAATATATGTTGGTTCGCCAAGTTTTGATTCCTTCATCTATCATGTATATATAGTAGAGCAGTACAGGAGCCTGTTTGCTACTAATACTACATGCATATCCTATTATTTCCACTAGTAACTTTGATGCTGCTATTACAAGCTGGAGCTGAACAAAGGAAGTAACCTATGTACACTTCCTGTGTACCTTGTGTAACCTGTGAGAGCAGGCGGAAGCTAGGTGGAGGAACCACCTCCTAGGTGAAGAGAGGAAGAAGATGAAGACCTTGATCGCGCCCCCGGTCTTGCTCACCGTCATTGCGGTTGCACTCTACTTGATCATATAGTTTAGGGCTAGTACCACTTCATTTGTGTAATGTGAGATGTTATCAACTTTTATCCTCCAACACTTGTGTAAATAATTCAGGCACATGTCACTATATCGGGTTCTAATTGATTTGATGACTATAATTGTGTTTGTAATATCTCTATTTCGATAAACTATATAGAATGCATCATTTGTACTACTTTTTTTTGCATGGTAATACGTGTCTCATTTATATATCAAAGATCCCAGGTTCCGCGCCGGCGCTGGAGCACACGCCGCCGCAGCGGTAGAGCCTGAGGACACAAATCCACCACGAGGATGGCGCCACCGCCACACCATCCTTGCTTGGATAGACTGATCTCCAAATCCATCGGGGAAGGATCTGAAGAAAATTTATTTAGCGCCGTCATCTTCAACCCCGAAGCCAAGATGATGAGCAGCCTAAAAACAAATCTACTTTAGACTAAATTATCCACACGCGTGGATCCGGCGACCCCCCTCACCACCGATGACCTATGTTGCCGACGGGGGGAGCCACCGGAGGCCGATGTTGGAAGGCGAGTGCCCTAGGCAGGAGCTCTTTTTCTCTCCCTGGCGGCGGGCGTGGGGAAAAGACGATCCAACAGATCCTACGAGTCCGACTTGGTCATCATTTGTACTAGTTTCTACAGCTATTTTTGTATAATACCCTATATAATACACTGTATACCTGTATAATATCTAGTATAATACCAGTAACAATACTAGGGAAGAGCTGTATTGAGTTATCTTGTTGTAAATATCAGTGGCGCATCTGTTAATTTACCAGTGGCGCATATGTTACCAGTGGCGCATTATGTAGAAATGCTCCACTAGTAAAACATCAATGGCGCATATTGAAGATGCGCCACTGGTTGTCTCATTATCAATGGCACAATAGTAGTGGCGCATTCCATATGTGCCACTCATAGCAAAAAATATGCTCCACTGATAAGCAATTCTCCACTAGTGAAAATTGGTAGCATTTTTGTAAGGGGAAGCGCCAACATGGCGAGAACTCGGGGCTCCGGGCCAGGCTCAACAACAAGTTGGCCATTGTTTCACCAAGGAGGGTGTTTCCCACATGTTGGGCTGATCATAGCTTTCTCACCATGGCAGGGTTGATGGCGTTTTTCGACATAATGTGTGATAAGGACGGGCTAACACTACTCGGCTACGCAAGTCACAGTACCTACATCGAGCTCACCCATGAGTTCCTCGCCTCCTTCTACGATGACCACAAGGAGAAAGGTAATGCGTGCACGGTAAGCTTCACCATAAACCGGCAGCCGTATGAAATAACTTTCGAACAATTTTGTGATGGTTTTGGCCTCCCTCACGGTAGGGAGGCAACTGTTACAAATTTATATATCGTCTCAAGTGGAGAAACTTGGGAGGTTATTTCTGTTAACGGTGGCAGGAACTTCTACTAGAAGAAGATGTCCACCATTCAGAACCCAAAAATTCGCTACTACGCCTTGTTCCTCGCAAATACACTGTTGGGAAGAGGAGATACTAGTTCCATGGCCAATGCAGACATGGCCATGATCACCAAGGCACTCTTCCCCAATGCACCGCAAAGCCCCAATCCCATGGCTCTACTCATCCAACACCTTCGCTACCAGAGAAACAAAACGAAAGGTGACATTCGCATTGGTGGATTGGTAACCCACCTTGCCCATGCATTAAATATTACATTACCTGTTATGCAACCTGTTGACGGCTCCAAACTTATGGACGTCAAGTATTTAACTGCTTGTGGCTTCCTTGGTGTTTACCAAGCTAATAAGAGGCTCTGAGCATATTAGTTTGGTTATCTTGGTGATGCACATGGTGGGAAGGTTTCGTTGCCTTGTCCACAAGCCTTCTCAATTGTGGAGAAGGACACCTGGATCCTCACCAAGGATCAAGTGGTGGAGATCTTGGCCCAATTCTAGCTTGATCAAGAAGAAGATGAAGAAGAAGAGCAGCATGATGAGGATGAGCATGAGCAGGAGCAGGAGCAGGAATACAACCCTGCTTGGGAGGGACAACAGTAGAAGCAGTAAGGGGGATCCTGGGACCCATGGACCAATCAACCGTAGCAGGGGTTCAACTATGTCCCCTATCAAGAATTTCAGCAGCTCAACCGGCACGTTGGGGAGATTGACCACATTCTACAAGGAGTGAATGAAGATCTGAGTGCCTTAATTCACAACTTCAGTCACTTCATGACCCACTTCCCCGACTACTACCAGCAGTATCTGCACTAGCCGCCGAACGATGGCAACAACTGAGCCTGGCAACAACCTAAGCTTGGGAGAGGTTTGAAAACCTCCAAACCTTGCATTTATTTTACTTCTTCAAAATTGCATGTTTACTTCCAGTTTGCATTCCTAAACCAAAAACACACAAAAATTAGTTGTAACCTTTATTGCAAATTTGTTTCTTTGTTTCTCTCGGAGATTGCTCAATTTCAGGTGACTTGGCAATAGGGTGTATCACATTCCTTTGATCACCTTTTCTGCAACTTTAAATTGACCCTACAATTATTCACTCGCTTGCACTTGAGTCACTCCCCACTTAGCTTGTTGTCCTATAAATTCTATTCCTGTGCCAAGTGTCTCCTTTTTAGGTTTGAAATAATGAACAATGAACTTGGTTAAAAATATTTCTGACATTTTGAACACAAGAAAAACATCCAAAAGATGACTTTATTCCTTGTTTAGCCCAAAGTATTTGATTTTAGAACTACTCAACCCCATTTGAGCTTAATATAGATAGACTCGATAACACTCTTGAATGAAATTGTCTGATAAAATGGATGCTTCGAAGTAGTGGAGATTATGCCACTGCTTTTTCTAATAATTATTGTAAGATATTGCTCTAATAATTACAACACTGTCGTACTCCATGGGGAACTATTAACTCTGCTGGCCAACAAACAATCCAAATGTGGGAAACCACTTGATTTCGGCTATTGATTATGTAAGCGTTTATAGAAGCAATGCTATGACGGGTAAAATTTTAGTATCCTCGTGGTTTCACGTTCCAAGTGAAGTTGTAGTACTCCTCTGACCCATTATTGCTCAACAATTATCTATTGGCATGGTCACGAGTGCGCAACATAGTCCCAATTAACATGTTAAAAATAGTGGCATGATTTCTCTATGAAAGGGCTGAAGTTTTTGAAAAACAAGGAAAGTAAAAAGGTGCTTTGAGATTCTTGAAATTTTGACATGGGTATAGATGATTTGTTCTTAAATTGAATGTTTTTGGTGCCAACTTGAGTACTCTTAATTGATTAAATAAACAAGAGCAAAAGTTTTCATCTCTCAACAAAGAGAGACACAAAAAGAATTTGTTTCACTTTCCTAGCTAAACTTTTGACACTTGCTCGAGCATATGATTTATTTGCTAGCAAGATATACGTGGTTAGGAAGTGGACTCAGTGCAATCTTGTGAATACTTGTATGATCATGTTTAAGATTGCAGGAATTGTGAAGAAAAGAATTTGACACCAATTCGAGCTTGTAAGTTCTTTTATTTTAGTCTCCAATCTCTGCTATTCTTCCTTATTTTCTTGCCACTCGAGGGAGAGCAACATCTAAGCTTAGCGGAGTTGATAGCTGTGAGATTCGACATATTTTTTATTGTTTTTATTGATGGTTTTCCTCTGGATTTGATCGTTTTCTAGCTTTACCTAACGCTAATACTTCGATAGCGGAGAAAACTTGGGTTTTAATGTGTGTTTCAGGTTCTAAACATCAACAGAAGGTTTTAACAAGGGAAACAAAATATTCAGGTGAAAACAAGCAAGTCACTTTTTAGAAGAAATCAAGGGAGGCAAATAGACGCTTTAACTAGCAACTATACGGCAGGAACATTTTTTCGGCCATATAGTTCCCACCGTATAGCTGCCGTCGCCTCCGTCTTCGACCTCCTAGCCAGCACACCCCCATAGCCATTACTTGTACTTGAAAGAGAGAGAGAGAGATCTTCACCTTGTAAGATTAGGGTTTGAGATTGTTTCTTCCTATCTTGAATTGTGTTGGATTACCTTTCTATTCTTATTGTGGATCTCCACAGTAATATCGAGAATTTCAATTACTATATTATGTGTGCTTGACTATCTGTGGGATGCCTAATGCTTGTTGTCCAATTAAGGGCCCAGACAACATGATGCTTTGTTCTACATGGATAGGATCTTGCTCGCTAGTAGACCGGCGACCCCCGACTTACACGGGGATATCAATGGGAAACTAGTAGACTCGAGGATAACGAGGAACCATCGTGCTTATTGCATTAGTCTGATCCAAGGAGCTTAATTGCTAAGCAAGCTGAAGGATCTTAATTGTCTAGTGACTCACCATGGTTTGGTAACAAACTAGTAGGATTATTGAAGTTAGGATGAAATCTAGCAAGAGGAGTTCCGACTAATTATGGGTTGCTCGCCTACACACATACTTATAAAATTATAATCGTTACAGTTACCACTCGTCCACCTGGCACAGTCACTATCACCATGAATTGTATCTCCCCGCACCTTCTTTGTCATCTTCAGAAAACAACAAACAATCAAATCGTTCTTTACTTTTATGCTTTTTATTTCTGAAGTTCACATTTTAGTTTTATTTAAATACATCCAGTTTAATCCAAATTCCATTCTCATTTCCACACTTGCAGTCAATTCACTCGAAGACCTGTGACAACTTTGGGTGTGACAGAGACTTCATTCATAAACACTTACCTTTGGGCTCCCTGTGGGATCGACATCTATACTTCGAAACCAGATACAAACGATCTGTGCACTTGCAGACATCAATCACTTCCTTGCAAGCTATCTCAATGAGATATCACCAAGAGGGCCCTGGGTATATCTATTCGTCATTAGGATGGACAAATCTCACTCTTGATCCATGGGCCTCTACATAACACCTTCGGAGTATCTGACCCACCTTTATTGTCACCCTATTACGTTGTGACGTTTGATGTTATCAAGTTACTCTTCCAATGTTAGTGACTGACATGATCTCATGGCCTAAGGACTAGAATTACTTAGTATGATGTTATAGCAATTTAAACACAATGACTTTGATTATATTTCTATACTTTGGATGAATGTTCATCACATCATTCCACCAATGTTGTGACCTCGTTATTAACAACATCCAATGTCCATGATCAGGAAACCTTGATCATCTTGTTAATCAACGAGCTAGTTTATATGAGAGGCATAACTGGGAACACTCTATTTGTTTATTAAACACACATGTATTAACGTTTCCAATTAATACAATTATAGAATGCAAAATAAACATTTATCATAAACATGAAATAAGATAATAACCATTTTATTATTGCCTCTAGGGCATATTCCCTTCAGTATCCCACTTGCACTAGAGTCAATAATCTAGCTTGTAAAAATTGCGCACTCAACACCTATGGCTTTCTAGTGTTGTATATATGCGTTTGCTTAGTGGTTAACATAATACATCCGGATCTGACACTTTCAGGTTCGTGTGTATTTGCATGCCTTTGCGTCTCTGCGCATCACTCATTCTCAAATGAGATGGCATTGTATAAATTCAGTCCTTTGTTGAGACCTTAAGTTCCTTTGGGTTAAAACATGTTGATATAATTATCGTACAATATATCTTCATGGTACTAACCCATTGTGAACCACACCTAGTTTCATAACAAACTACTTAACCAAATTCCCTCCTTTGCTGTTACTATAGTAGTCATATACTTAGCCTTTTGTTGTAGTATCCGTCACAACGTATCAACTTTGGAAATCATCCAAATCCATCATGGAACCTCCTTTACATTACATTGTGCCGCCCATAGTTTATATTGATATAAATTTAATTTGTATCTTGTGACAAACTAGTATCAATGTAACACTTTATAATGAAGTACTTTTAACTATTTGTCACTTATACATGATATATTCTTAGTTCTTCCAAAGCTCATAAGAATATCTTTACTATCGTCCAATGATCATCTTATGAATCATTCTGGTATATGCTCACAACATTTAGAGCACATGGCATATCTGGATATGTACATATCACGGTATTATTGATCAAATATTCTTGTGATTTCACTCACCAAGTGTCGATACACTTGAATCTGGATTCAATCCTTTCCAAGCAGTAAGAACCTTTCTTGTCATTTCCATATTGATGAAGGAAATATGCCCTAGAGGCAATCATAGAGATGATTATATTTCATGTGTATCTATGAGTTATTATAATGTTCCTTGAATATCCATATATCATGCAACTTGTATTGATTGGCAATTATGTGAATTGTTTGTGAAACTCTTTACTTGTATGGTTATCTAATAGTTGTACCTAGTCAGAGTTCATGTGAGGACCCACGTGAATATTAGACTAGCACATTGATTGGTTGATGACTATGTTTCGCAAGTCATAGACATGGAGATGTCAAACCAATGATGTGGACACATGTTATGAACATGGGGTTGGACGGACCCAACTTGAGACTGGCAATAATACTTGCATCTCTCTCTACACATCGTGTACGTTTTGTCCTTAGACCTAAGATTGTCACATGTACTTGAGATGTGGATCGACCTACTTTGGGGCTATCAAACACTGCTCTATTACTAGGTAGTTATAAAGGTAGCTTTTGGGTTTGTCCTGATACATGCTACAAGGCATTGGTCAATCAAGATGGGATTTGCCCCTCTCTACTTGAGAGAGATATCTCTAGGCCCCTCGAGTGATCGGATCCAGAAATGCATGGTCGTGCTACATACGGTTAAGAGTTAACCTAGTAAAGGGATTCCAAATCACAGTATTGAGAAAGAGAGGTCAGCTTGGAGCTAGACCAAATATCATAGGCAAAGGGAAAGACATGTACTCAACCTTGTGATGGTTCGTATAAATAATCTTTATATGCGTTTAGGAGTTGGCACGTCTTGCTAGAGGATGCAACCAACTATTGACAGAGTAAGTGTACTTGTGTCATGTCTATACGTGTATGAACCTATAGGGTCACACACTTTAGGGGTTGGAAGCCTAATGAGGATTGGATCCAAATTAGACCAGGCTTAGGCTACTAATGAGCTGCTAATGTAGAAGCCCACCAGGGATGCCTATATAAGAGAGTGAGGCGAGCTGAATAGGGTTGAGCATTCCACCCAGCCTCCACTCCTCTCATGCCTGTGCTGCACGTGCATACCTAGCAGTCTGGCGTGTGATGTTTCAACTACGACGTGTGGATACCTAAGAGGTGTTGCAGCTGTAGCACTTGGACGAGCCGTGCAAAGGGGAGCTGCTCGTGGGACGAGGACAAGGAGGAGACGTAGAACATCTACACTACCCCGATGTTCTTCATCGAGTTCCGGAACTACGCGTCTAGTGGTAATCCTGTGATCTATGACAACAATATCCCTAGTTGACGCAGTAGAAATTTTTGTTTTACGCTAGTGTAGCCTACCCATGACCCTTCAATTGAACCCTTTCAATATCTCATATATGTACGTCTGACACAACCATATTAGCGCCTCAACCTATCCATATAGACATTGATGACAAATATTCTGGGTTATCCCAAGTCTTTCATCGAAATCCAATTTTAATGAAATTCTTAACCCGCGTCAATAAAACATACATCATTTCCAATCAACATGTCCTCTACATAATGTATTGGAAATTGGTCTCACCGCTCTCACTTAATTTCTTGCAAATGCAAGCATCTTCATTGTCTCCGATGAAATTAAACATTTTAACAGTTTCATCATGCTGAATATACCAACTCTCCTATTCTTACTTCAACCATTGAAGTTTGCATGCCCTTTCAGCATCCTTTGAATTAACAGAACCCTTTGGATCGTGTCACTTACACATCCTAGGTAACCATTCTATTAGAGGAACTTTGTTTTGTTTGTTCAACTACCATATACCAAATTATATGTAGTGGTTGCTATATTAATCCATCAAGACTAGATATCACTATGAAAGATCAAATCTTGTCATGGTCAACTCCTTGAACATTGTCATAAACTCCTTTCCGACATGTCGACTATTTTATAGATGTCAAACATCCATGTCTATTTGTTTATAGATCCAAATACGACCGATAGACTTCATGCCTTTCTGGAGGGTCTTCCAAGTTCAGAAACTTGATTGCTCGTGTATGGATACTATCACGAATTTTATGACTTCTAGTCATTTTATGGAGTCAGGGCCCATCATCGCTTCTTTGCATGCAGTCGGTTCATCAATGAAAAAACAAGAATGACTTGTTTATCAAATCTCGCTATTTGATTGTAACCCGATGCATACGGTTCAAATAGGAACTCTAATCTCCAAGATCACAACCTTTGTAATCATGCGAGCCATGAGCATTGTGGCCGCCATCGGGACACTTTCCGATGCTACGCTACTTAGCACATATAGCTAAGGTTCAATAACATTATCAAAGTTCTATTGTACTCTGATGGCTCTGAAATATAGCCATCTATATCCATATTTAAACTGGATATTATTCATATTTTTGATGAAATATCTCTCTAAACCCTGCCACTAATGCCTAATATTCAAAGGGGTATGCAATCCTTTCTTTTTATATTTTTCCTGCGTAGATAATGTCGTTTGAAGATGGGAATCACTACATTGAAGTCAAAGATACGAGATTTCCAACAACCAGTAGAAACTAGGAGCCGTGAAGCGGAGGCAGACGCTTTAACGACCAACTATACGACCGGAGCGAAATTCCGGCCATATAGTTCCGGTCATATAGTTGGCGCCACCACCGTTAGGTCAAACAAAACAACTTTCGTGAAGGAACACCTATATAAAGAAGCCTCGAGCGAGGAGAAAACAAGCCATCCTCTCCCAAAAGTCTCTGCCCAGATCACCAGCCGCCTCTAGATCTCAAAACCCTTCTCCATCTCCATAGCCATATTCCACCACTTGTAATAGTAGATCTCTTCTTTGATTGGCGACATTGTAAGACTATTGCTATCAATCTCATGATTTTCATTACAATGTTTGTGATTGTTGATCTCATCTCTATGTGTGAGTAGTTCTCCTTGGGCTAAGGGCTTCGGCCTAGCCATGTAGCGTTTGTGCATGTTATTTATCATAGATGGGATCATGTATTAGTTTGTATGACATGATGATTATTGTATCCTCTCTTGCCTCAATCCAAGGACTTATCAGGTACCCAAGATCCCGAGGGTTGAGCCAGGTATAGGGAGTATGAGTAATGACTGATCTACAGGTTGGGAACCGTAGTGATATAAGGGGTAATACGTCTGTATGTGAGGGATTTACTTGGGATTAACAGTGACAACACTATGCATATCATTAGTTCTCTTTCTTCTATGGATGAGACAAGTAGGTTATTGCTATAAGTGGTTGCAGAGGCAATAGCAATTATGGATGCATTGCCCACATATAATTTATCTTACTCTAACAATTACATGCATACTTTATCTTTATATTTTATTCCCATCAGATGTTTTGCATAGCTACAGGTGAAACCGGACGCCCTAGGCCCTCTCTCTCCATCATCGACAACAACAAAAAGACGCAAACTCTTGGTCTGGTAAAAATACAAAAGGAATTCTAAAACTCTCGAAGGTTCGTTAAAGTAACTTTAGTACGCATCTTCTTCCCGAGGATTTGATAACCTGGGTCTATTAGGGAAAAATAAGCTATACTACATCCATAATCCGGATCGAAGGTATCATTCTCCCACTTACTTTTCACAAAAAATCCTTCTCAAGAAACTTCATGTTCCAAATGACAAACTCTTTTATCCTCGGTGTTATGGAGGAATACCCAATAAATTCTTTGGGATAACCAACAAAGACATGCTTATCCGACTTTGGTTGTAAACATTTCTTATGCATAGAATACCAAAATTTAAGAAAATACAACTCAGGTTTTATCCCAAACCATAATCCTTATGGTGTCATTTCAACGAATCATGATGGTGCTCTTTTCAGTGTAAAAGCGGTAGTCTCTAAAGCTTTAATCCTTAAACATAATGGCAGTTTTATAAATGACACATTTGATCTTACCATGTCAAACAAGGTTTAATTTCATCTCTCCAACATATCATACTCCTATGGTTTATCGGGAAATGCAAATCCATGGAACAATTCCTCAAATCTTAGGTATTTCGCTAAACATGTAACTCAAATATCTTCCTTTACGATCGAATCATAAATTCTTTATTTTATTATTACAATAATTTTCCACTTTATCTTGAAAGTCTTTGAACAATTTTCATACTTCTTCCTTATTAAGTAAATATACAAATATATTCACTCAAATTTTCGGAGAAAGCATATGAAGTCAAAAGATCCACCGCACATGGCTACATATAATGGACTATATATATCAATATGAACAATGTCCAATAAGTTAGTTATCCGTTTCTGTTTGGACTATAAACGGAGTTTCAATTGTCTCGAGTAAAGTCTCACAAGCATCGTTTGATCAAAATTAAAGACTTCAAAAATTCATCAACATGGATTTTCTTTATGTTTTCTTTCCAATATAATTTAAACGGCGATGTTACTTCGTAAGTGATCTTTCAATCATTTATCTTGCGACATTTCAGCATTAGTTTTATGGACGTGATTTCTCCAACTAGACTTATAAAAGTTCCACTACTGTAGAATAGGCTATCAGTGACAGGCCTAAAATTCCCATTAGTAACAAGCAAAGCGCCTATTACTGATGACTAGTCACTGGTATGAGGCTACTAGTGACAAGCAAGTGCCTGTCACTAGTATGTGCTCTAGTGACGGGCATTTACACGTGCCTGTCACTAGTATGCGCATACTAGTGATAGGCAAAAGAGATGCATGTCATTGGTTGTGATCAAGGGCCACAAACCTACGGGTGTTTTAGTGACATGCCCATTATCTTGCCCGTCACTAGTTTGAATTTCGGTATTGAAAAAATTAAATGAATTTTCCACGAATATTCCAGATATCACAATAAGATGTAATAAGAATATAAAATGCATTTTCCATGAATAATTAGGATAACACAATAAAATATTGTACCAATGATACGCACATAAACGAATATGACATAATATTTGCATAGCTAACACATTGGCATAAGAACTTGCAGTCTATCATAGACTAAGGAAGAATAGTTTCTTGGCGAGTTATCTAGCAAACAATTTGAACTCCAAAAAATAGCACCACCATAGTACATGTATTATGGTCATATGCATAGTTGCAAGTTCCTTTCACTGTTCTACTTTTCCATCATTTCGATGTGGGGCAAATTCTTTCATTATGTCTTCTTTATATGGACCTAAATCCTAAATCGCGCAGGACATTGATGACATGCTTAACCTAATACACAAGAAAATGAGCATATAATTGTGAGCACTCCAGGTTGCTACCACATATGAACAACTAGCATTATTATACTATGAGCATACAAAGAAGGATAATGATACGGTGCAGTCGGAATGTAGGTAATCCAACTGGTTTGTTAATCACTTAATCACATACTCACTAATGTCTAAAAAATTCATTCCATGCTCTCGCTAGCCGTATGTCCGCTTGCATCCATACAGTACAGAGATTATGGATAACCAAAAACAGTAGTATAATAAAAAAACATAAGACACCAACTTATTGCATCATGCATATGGTGGGGCAGAAGCTCAAAATTAAAAGTACTAGTAGAAATATAGCCAGACATTACTATACTCAAGTTTACACAGGGAAGAAGCTCAATATAGAATTTTACCACTTCCTCTCTTACCTGAAAACTGAGTCAAGGCAGATCACCTTTTCGTTGGTTAAGCCCAATTCCCTAATGGGAATAGTTTCATCAAGGATTATGCTGAAACAACATGATGGAGGGGTTGGCATCAAGGGATGACATCCAGCTGGTGGAGGAGGTTGATAGCAGACTACAAACGACCTCAAGAAATCCGTAACCAAAATCCAGTGCAACAGTTAAAAATTATCGTTATATGATGTTGAATGAACAAATGAAAACCTCCACGAATCCACAACCACAAATATTAAAATGATATTTAAAAAGGATCATGTTGTATTGAGTAAACTCTTTGATACACTCCTTAGAAAGGAAAATACCTGATACATTCATCTCTCATACATCAGTGACACATTTGTTTCCTCCAGTAGACTAAAATCAGGAGGCACACGAACAAAATCATTTCTGGACAATGGCATAAGATCTATAGAAATATTTACATGAACAAAATCATAAGACATTATCACCAGCACAATGCAAATTCAATTTTCTCTTCGGTGAGAAGTATAAAATCAACATCGAGCACATAATTGATTAAATAAGAAAAGAAATGATTAACTCCATCTCCAGAGAGACTAAATTTTTGTTTGTTGTTTAATACAGATACATGTCAGCTGGAGCAAAACTTACAAGAGCTCATAATTAGATTCGCACGTGGCCACTTATGCCATAATTTCTCGGTTCTTAATACGAACACTAATTACATCCAGGAAGGTACTAAGCATGCATGTGTTGTGCAGCTACTCCAAATTGGTTCTTTCATCATGCGTACACAAAATACGAAAAACACAAATTTCAGCAATTTACCTTCAATTCTGGCGTTGGGTTCATTTGTCAGGATTCGGCTGAGCGGCGGGAATGAAAAACAGGGATAGATCAAAATAATAACAATTGTCAAGATTTGGATGCGGTGCTCGGTGATACTCACCTTGTTGCGGTCGTTGCAAGATAGACAGACGACAGGTGCAGTGCGGCGTCAGTGGTGGAGGCGCCAGAGGCATCAGTTGCGGTAGTGTGGGTGGAGGCAGCGAGGCGATGTGCAGTATCGCAGCGTCTGCATGGGGGTGTTACTCTGCCCCAAATCACGGCATCGGTGTGGGGACGTTAGTGTGCGAAGGGCATGCGGACAACCTGGATTTTTTTGGACAACTGGGAGCCGGAGTGGATTAGGCATGGGATGGTTAGATGCCTAAGAATGTTTTAGAGCAAATCTGAGTCGGTTGTTCATATGATTGGAAGGTCGTTGTGGTATAGTAACTGCATAAGAACTTCAGTTATCATGGACAGCAAGGAACTAAAAAGGAAACGAACATAATACATATTTGAAAAGAATTTTGTAAATCGCAGTAGCATGGCTATCATGAAATTGGCACTTCTTCAGTTAAGATGACTATAATCACAGCTAATACCAATCAGGTTTGAAGTCGAGAGACGCTTAAAGCATCTTGCATGTTTGATTCAAAATGATCAAAGATATCACAAAGTTTTCTAATTGTGATACATAGAGATACCGGCCTTCCTGCTACTAACTGGAGCGGTGCATAAATAAGCAAAATGAACACGTGCTGGTTGATACGAATTTAGTCAGGTGTATCTCAAGAACCAAAAAAATAGAACACCCCTTCTAAATGTAGGAAACGTTGCTAGTAAAATGGATAGCACATAGTTAGCTATCAGCGGCAGTTCAGATCAAGAGAGAAATAAATGCCTCAACTGCGGTAATCCAAATAGACCTACCAAATAATTTAGGAATTTTTATTTTCGTGCCTCTGGTTTGTTAGTTGTACTCAGTTTTTCTCAGTCGCTTAATTTCTCCTTACTTTTGCCCTCCATCCATTCTGAAACCCTCACATGCGCTCGGACGGGGGATGCCGTCAGGTTAAAGGCTTGACCGTTAGATGCTGACCGGTGGGGCCGCGTTGGGGCGGGTCGTACGTTGAGTGTTACGTTACGTCGCCTCGATCATTACATACTGACAGGTGGGGTTAGGATACACAGCGGACCAGCCAACCATCTCTCCCTGATTATGGGAGACGTGGTGTGGGACCATGTGGAGCGCGTTTGGTGGTTACGTGCATCCTGTAGTCTAAATTAGAAGTTTTCTTTTTTGCTATTTTTATGATTGTCCTTTTAAGAGGCATTTTCCCTCTCTCTCTCGCTAATAGTTGTGTTTTTCCCCCAAAAATATAGCGAATCTAGAGCAGCTTCTCTCTTTATTCATTGTTCCTTTTGCCCTCGTTTTCCCCAATCTGGTAGCAAATCTAGAGCAGCAAAAACTAACCAGCATCATAAATAAATTCAGTAAACAAAGCAGGTGTAGATAAAGCATCTAATATAGGTTATATAGTACGGTACTTAACGAGGTTCGACAATTAGGCTGCTCAGTAGCAGCAGACAAGTTCAACACAGACACGATAAAAAAAGCTGCTTTACAATAGCAGTAGCAGTAGCAGTTCAGTGGCCCCTCATGGCCTCTGCTAGGATGGCCTCCGCCTCCTCCCTCTGATGCCTCCTCCACTTCTTGCTGCCCAGTCCCTTGATCTTGGGTGTCTTGGCTTGATCAGGGGCATGCGACCCTCCTCGATAGCCACCTTCTGGAGGTTGCGGAGGTGAAGACCGAGCGCCTGGTGCTTGGCTATGAAGCCATGGACATTCACAGACTCACCGCAGGTCCTCACGTCCTCGGCATGCTTCACGAGGGAGTTGAAGTCCGTGGCGTGGAGCCTCCTGGTGGGCTAGAAGGGGCACTTGTACACATCGCCGGTGAAGAAGTTGTTGTATTGGCCGGACTTCATCCTCCTCAGCACATGACGAGTCTTGGTGTTCTTGGACTCGTCGTCGCTGCGGACGTCGCTGGTATCCTCCTGATGGAAAAAACAGTATAGTATAATAAGGACATGATTGAGATACTTTGATTATCGGAATTGATTATTTGCATAAATTAACCGATTGAGATCTCCTGATTATTCCCCAAATCTCAAACCAAATGGAATACTGATCCCAACTACGAACATGAGGGTTCAAATACGAAAAGGGGGATTCATCGAAATACGAGATCTAACACAAGATGATTAGCTACTGTAAAAATACGAACAACTGGTCCCTAATAACATACGATCTAGCATCCAATGATGGGAATGGGGGAAGAACAAGGGAAGGGGAGAAAACCCTGGTTACCTCCGACCATGGGTCGGCGATGCTGGTGTCGTAGGCGTTCTCTGGCCTTATGTAAACAACCTCCTCGTAGGGGTCCCAGCCGAGCGGGATCTGCCCAAGACCGGCGGGGGCCTCCTCGCCGACAACTACGGTGGATGCGGGGATGGGGACAGGGGCCTGTACAGGGACATGGGCCTCCTCGCTGGCGGCCTTGGAGGCGCCGATGGCCACCGCGCCGTTCTTCTCCATCGCCGGCATGGTTGAGATTTTCTTGGGGGTTTTGTAGAAGGTGATGGGACAGTGGAGATGGTTGAGTGAGCAAGTGAGTGATGAGTGGGAGTGGGGAGGCCTCTATTAAAGGAGAAGGGAAGTGACGTTTCGTTGCACTACCGTGCACCGCGTAACCGTGTACTCTACTGCATCATGCACGGCCACACGTGTCCGCTACCGCCTCGTGCACCGTACACGCGTACCGTGAGTCACGTTTTTTTCCTCGTGTCTAACCCTAGCGACTCAGTTGTACTCCGTTTTGTCCTCGAGTGTAACACTGGCAGTTTGGTTCTACTCAGTTTTGCCCTCCAGTACTAACATTTCTGTGTGCAATATACTCAGTTTTACCCTCCGGTGGCTGGTCAACAGAGAGTCAACGAATAGGTTTTAGCTAGATAATTGAGTCATTTTATGCACAACAAATTCAAAAAGAGCAAAACATAGTGGCATCTACCCAGAGAGTCTTATTATGTGACCTGTCACCATAAGAAATGTATATAAACCAAGTTTTAACCTAAATCACCACTTCCCAAATCACCTACTATCTATGAAGGTTCATGGCTTTCTACTCAAGCCTCTTCCCAAAATATCCTTCCCCAAAATATAGTTTGTCTGAATGAGGCAATAATTGTCAAACTGGTGTATATTTGAATTGCAAATAGTTTGATGTATGCCAAGATGTATTTTATTGTATAAAAGATGCATTTTCCATTTTGTAAATCTTTTTCTATTTTCTATTTGAATCCCTTTGTCTGTGTTGCCCTTGTTTTTAAGTTCTACTCAATTTTGCCCTTGGTTCTTAAGTGCTACTTAGTTTTCCCCTATCTTTGTATCCATCTCTCACACATGTGCTCATCTTCACTGCTATGCTCTGATTGGTCAAGACAGTTGTCACACGGATCGTGCCCACCAACCGTTGATCCTCTGTCATCTAGCGCACAGGATAACCCCTATATCTGTCGGGGGGCACCCCTCTATCCGTGCAAAATAATGAGTATGCCACCGGTACTTTAAATCCATAAACAAATGAACTTGAATATAATTTGAAGGGAACGTATTAATTATCACGTATTAAGTGCGATTTCAAAGAGTTCAAAGGTGTATAATTTTTGTATACACAAGTTTATGCATTATATTTCACTCCATGGAAATGATAAACGATCAGGATTTTCTTAGCACAACATTATCACGACCTAAGTGCGATTTCAAAGAGTTCAAAGGTGTATAAGATTTGTATACGCAAGTTTATGCATTATATTTCACTCCATGAAAATGATAAATGATCAGGATTTTCTTAGCACAACATTATCACGACCTAAGTGCAATTTCAAAGATTTTAAAGGTGTATAACTTTTGTATACGCAAGTTTATGCATTGTATTTCACTCCATGGAAATAATAAATGATCAGGATTTTCTTAGCACAACATTATCATGACCTAAGTACGATTTCAAAGAGTTCAAAGGTGTATAATTTTTATATACGCAAGTTTATGCATTATATTTCACTCCATGGAAATGGTAATCTCTCAAGATTTTCTTAGCACAACACTATCACGACCTAAGTGTGATTTCAAAGAGTTCAAAGGTGTATAACTTTTGTATACGCAAGTTTATGCATTATATTTCACTCCATGGAAATGGTAATCTCTCAAGATTTTCTTAGCACAACATTATCACAACCTAAGTGCGATTTTAAAGAGTTCAAAGGTGTATAACTTTTGTATACGCAAGTTTATGCATTATATTTCACTCCATGGAAATGGTAATCTCTCAAGATTTTCTTAGCACAACATTATCACGTATGAAGTGCGATTTCAAAGAGTTCAAAGGTGTATAAACATCGTATAGGCAAGTTTATGCATTATATTTCACTCCATGGAAATGGTAATCTCTCAAGATTTTCTTAGCACACCATTATCACGTATTAAGTGCGATTTCAAAAAGTTCAAAGGTGTATAATCTTCGTATATGCAAGTTTATGCATTACATTCCACTCTATGAAAATGGGAGAGAAAATAATAATCTCTCAAGATTTCTTAGCACGACATTATCACGTATTAAGTGCGATTTCAAAGAGTTCAAAGGTGTATAATTTTTGTATACGCAAGTTTATGCATTATATTTTTCATTCCATGGAAATGATATATGATCAGGATTTTATTAGCACAACATTATCATGTCCTAAGTGCGATTTAAAAGAGTTCAAAGGTGTATAACTTTCGTATAATTTCCGTATATGTATTACATTTCACTATATGAAAATGAAGCAACGGCACGGGCGCGGGCGCGGGGCTGGCTCGGGGTCCCATCTTGCAACACCAACCTGGGTAAGTTGTGGGTCCGACGCTCACGTGGATAAGCTGTGGGTCTGATGCTGATCTGGATAAGTTGAGAGAGGTGTCCACTACGGGAATCAACTGAACACGGCCCCACTTGTCAGCATGTAACGACAAGGGTACACTACGGGACCCGACAGAACGCGGTCCTACTCGTCAGCACGTAACGACGAGGATCCACTACGGGACCCAACTGAACGCGGCCCCACTTGTCAGCATGTAACGGCAAGGCTGACGGACGGCGAGTTTCAGACCATGTGAGAGTTTCGTACAAGGAGATGGGCTGAGGGAAAAACTGAGTACAACTAACGAATCGAGGGAACGAAAATAAAAATCCCAATAATTTAAGGGAAAATCACATTGCAAATTGTAAGCTCAGACTATTGTTTTGTCAAACAGAGCTAGCTAATGATAATGGCTCTACCACGTGCTATCAGTTTAACTGAGCAAGCAAATCATCAAGAAACGGGAAGAAAAGCTAACAGACCATGCATTACAAATTTAGTCGAGATCTCACAAAACAAAGGGAAATGACAAAACTCTTCTCTTCATAAAATGAAACAATAACTCAAGTCGATAAGTACTTTGCTAAAACGGTAAAACTTGCACACAAACACATTTTTACATGTATAAACTCACTCCTTATTCAGAAATTGCTAAAAGGTTAACTTGAGTAGGATGTTTTTAAATAAAAAGAACTCAAAATTGTCAGCGAAGCTACATCGTTCATTTTACCACTGTACTTTTAAATGAACTCATACCCCGATCTTAGATTCAAAGGCAACAAAACAAACACAAATTACACATTTATCGAGATCGCATCCCATCAGTTCTATCCTAGGTTTTTTATCTCAAAGGGAGTCCACAGGTAGTGCATGGATGTTTTGGTTACCGACAGACACTCACATTAACTTGTACTCGGACAACTTCACTAAAATGCATAAAATCCATAGGGAATGGTACTTCTCGAAACAAACCTATAAAAATGTCCATTCTTGTAATGTCATTTAGTTATTTCTCAGTATATCTACGGAAACATAACTTTTTGAACCAGTTGGATCTGAAGAATGGAACTTCCCAGTCTCCTATATTACCTCAAAAAAGCAATCCTACTAAATCAAATGCTTCGATTTCAGCTAACCCCATATGCTTCTATCACTCTATGAGACACAAAAACTCATGCAAGGCATTGAATGAATTGTTGTATCCCCATTTGCAAATAAACTGCCATCAGGTATATCATTATCAGATTGCAACCTTTCCTGATTGTCATCCATTGAGTTTGATACCACGGGTGCAATACTTGAGGTGAAGTCGTTCGTGTGCAGGCTACTGCTATATAATTTCCTATTTCATGGTCCATCAACTTAAAACAAAAATCAAACGGTCTACATTATACCATGATGTAATCTACAAGGGATTCAACAAGCAAGGTAATGAAACGCACGCACCTCATATATTAATATACCTTGGTTCACGCACCTTCATGGCTTAGGGAGACGAACGTACCCGAGGTGGGCGTAGACAGACTACTGCTACAGTGCGGCATCGAGCATGCAGAGACCTGGCATGCAGGCGGAGTGCATCTTGGCAGCCGAGGGCGTGATGTGCTCTACGGCAGCGACATCTAGCGCGGGGGGGGCTCTGCGATGGCTAGCTTTGCGGTGCTCTGGGGCAGCGGATGCGTTTGGCATGGGGGTGCTTTCCGGCGGCGACGTCTAGCGCGGGGGAACTCTATGGCGGCACTGGCGCCTGGGACGGGTGTGCTCTGCAACAGCGGCGGCGTTTGGCGTGGGGGTGCTCTGCGGCAGCGGTGGCGGCTCTGCCGGGGGTGGGGGTGCTTTGCAGCGCCGATGGTGGCTATGTTGGGGGAGCTCTATAGCGGCGGCGTGCAGCAGTTCTGCAATTGCTACCGGGAGTGAGTTGTGGGATTTTTTTAGAGAGATTTATTTTCAGTACTCAATGAGTCAATGTGTTAACTTGCGTCCATGGTTTGGGTGTGCGTGTGTGCGTGGTCTGGGCATCTATCTAACCATGTGTTGAAGCTTATCTAAACCACTTATTTTCATAATTACATGATTGACATGTACTGGATCTTCTGGTCAGGTCCTTTTTATATTAGTGGAGATAGATTAGTCTACATAAATAGAACTTTGATGAACAAGAACGAGAACCACATGCTCTATTCCCTGTCGTCGATCGAGCATGGTGCAGGGAGAGGTTGCTCGCCTGAGTGGGACAGACAGGGAGAGGAGGCGAGTGGGTGGGAAGGCTAGAGGACTAGGCGCGCAGGTGGGCTGGCCTAGAGCCGTGCAGTGGTACCGTTTGGTCAGGCCGGCTAGCAAAAAATGACATATTATCGGTGACACTTTTAGAGATGCATGTCACTAATAAATTGTTCTTTTCAACCGGTTTTCACGGAAAATAATAGTGACTGGCATATGTTCGACCTGTCACTACTCCTAGCATTCTTAGTGACAGGCATTTATAGACGTCCGTTACTAAATAATTTTTCGGTTCGGCCAGCCTCCACAAAAAGTACTAGTGATAGTCAATTGTATGCGCTTATCACCTAGTGTTGTATACTAGTGACAGGCTTATCATTGCCTGTGACTAGTAAGTATTACTACTGACAGGAAAATTGTGCCTTTCGCTAACCACCTGGAGACTATAAGCCTTTCTATAGTAGTGTTCATCCATCTTCTATGGAATACGGTAATTATTTGAAGAACCATTGTTCTCATAATACCGGAATAAAATAACATTTATTTAAACAAATCTTAAAGGCAAGCTTTGATGTCAACGATGAACACAATAACACTTTATTTGTTTTCGATGAACATCATCACATATTCTCTTGCTAGTTACTTAAGCCATTATAGTTCATGAATTGCGTTGTTCTGTATGACATTTCACACCAATCAATTCGGTATCCAATACCCAAGAACAACATTGTTTAACAAGCAAAGAATACAACCATAACATGTATATAATCTATATACCTTAGCTGAACATTTCCAGACTTTTCTTTTCTGCCAAATATTTTATAGATTCTCTTTCAGCATTTCCTTTTTCTTTTAAAAGAAACTATCAACATCAAGAGTGGCGCCATACATATGACACATAGTCCAAAGCATGTATAGTCCAATACTAATACCTTTGTACTTGCACTTTGAAGTTAATCACCATCATCAAATGTTTTGCGTTCTTGCAAACATCCATTCTTTAGTAATATATTAGTGTAGTAAATATTTTACTTACATCTTCTATTCATCCTTATCATGACAACTTTCATGATCAAGCTACTATAGCCTATAAGGACGAATCGTGAGTATAATGTCAGTTCCCAAAACCTTTTTGGGAGATTAGGACTCCTAGCGTCTCCAACCTTCACGAATTCTCATACAATATGAGAACATGTATTTTGCTAAATTATATTCTATCATATTGTAACCATAAACATTGTTTCAGATATTATAATATCTTCCACACATGATGGTTTCTGAAACAATTCTTTTAGCTCCTAGATAACCTCAATATTAAAACAACTTTTGAATATCAAGAATTATGGAGGCAAACATGATACTTTAGATACTAACACTAGAATTGTACTCTTGATTTAACACTACTTATTAAACTTCATTGAGTACATGGAGTTTGCTGAAAGTTTGCAATAAGACTTCTATACTTTAGATTGACACTCAAAACAATACGATACTAGTTCGTAAAGTAAATATCAAGAATTTTATAGTTCTATTATCTCAATTAAAACTAAGCATAAGATAGTAAACGGATGCCAATGACTACAACAAATTATGCAAATTCACTTTGATTTTAGTTTATGATAAATTGAGTTTGACTAATCGAAATTACAAATGAACTCCCACTCAAAACCAACATCCCTCGAGTTGTTTTGGTTATTACATGAACCAAATTCACTACACCAAGTCCGATCATCACGTGAGTCGGTGTACCTTCAAAGGCGAGCATCTATATGGACATCATATCAACCATATGACTCATGCTTAATCTTTTGGTCCGTGTTCCGAGGCCATGTCTGTACATGCTAGGCTCGCTAAGTAAGAACCTTAGTACTCGCATGTGTAAAACTATCTTACACCCGTTGTATGAAAGTGTAGAGTCAAGTACACACGATCATCACGTGATGTCTCGAAACGACGAACTTTCTTAACGGTGCATACTTAAGGAAGAACACGTTTTATCTTGATATCTAAATGAGGTATCATCTTATAATGCTACTAAAGCGTCATACAAGCAATATAAGATGCAAACAAAACATCATATGCATAAAGTGAAATGATATGGTTCTTGCACTTGATCACTATCATGTGCATCGTGGTATGATATTTATCATTCCTTTATGTGTAAGGCTAAGGTCTATGGAACTTACACGTTAGGTATGCTATAATTTCCAAGAGTATCAACTATACTTTAAATTATAACATTACCATATCATGACACTAGCCAACAACAATCTAAACTATACGCTTCTAATTTATCAATTGCAAATTTTACGTGGCTTAGGGCTTTCAAAGATAGATCTGGTCTTAACTACGAACATGGAACCACAACGATGATAACCAGATTATTAGCAACTCGTTGTAAATCAGATATTGACTATAGTAGGAGAGACAGACACCCGCTAGCCACTTATGCAAAACTAGTTGCATGTCAAGCGTGGAACAGGTCTCATGTGCGAGGACATGTAAAGTTACCGGGCCGCTTCATCCCACTATGCCACCAATATCCAAAATACATATCAGATGCAATAACATGATCATCATCGCCCACATAATCATATGCGTTCTACCCATGCAAAGCATCTACGTCTAGATCAGGCTCTGATACCACTGTTGGATTCGCAGCATAGAAAACAAAAAATTCCTATGAAGTGAACAATTAAGCACCAAGATCTATCTACCTAGATATAATCAACGGGTGGATATACATCCATAGAGAACATACCCTTAAAGAACGACAAAGCATTGTTAATGAGGTTTAACTCGTGGATGATGTAGTCGTACACTTGCTGATCTCAAGATCATGATGAAGTCCAGCAAGTCCAGCAGGTCCAGCACCAGCAAGTCCAGCACAGCAATGCAGCAGTGCATCCGTGATCGCACACACGCCCGGTACTCCGACAATCTCCGTGTCCTCGCTCCAGCGATGCAGCGGAAGCAGCAACTACTTTCCAGACAAACCCACCGGGAACATGTATCTCGCAAATCCGAAACCATGGGGAAGAATTTATAGAGGGGGGAGAGATCCTTCACGAGGAGGTGTGAGATGAGAGGAAGAGTGGGATTCCTTTTATAGGGGAGAGGGGGCAGCCCCTCCCATGGACGGTGGCCAAGGTGGTGCACCCACCTCTTCCATCATTCATGTGGGTGGAGCTCCCACTCACATAAACATGCCTCCACTCAAAAGTCCACTCACGTCCATTAAATTTCCACCAAATTTAATGCAACCCATTTAATAAAACTCTTTTATTTATTTTATTCAGAATTTTTTTAATTACTTTAATTAACAAACATTCACATAAAACCCATGCAACATTTCAATATCACATGTAGAACTAGTTTCTGCAATTTCACCCGAAACAATTCTGGTTTCCATCGAAATGATTCCATCGCTTTCATAATATTTATCGGAAACACATTTGCTCCTAAATGGTGTCGGTATCCCTTAAGTGTGTCACCCTACGGCTCGCGAATAATACAGGCATGATCGAGACCCCTCTCCGATCAATAATCAGCACTGGGACCTGGATATCCGTACTGACTCCCACACATTCAACGTTGACTCTGATCGTGTGAACCTTTAACATCGTAACTAAATACCTTTCTCTCACGATATATTACATGTCCGAGATTCGATCATCGGTGTCCCCATACCTAGTTTTATCTTGTTACCGACATGCACTCTTTTCTCATTCCCATGATATAACATTCTAGTGATCACATCACTTTCTTGTAAGCTATCTCAATGTGATATCACCGAGAGAGCCCTAAGTATATCTATCCGTCGCCAGGATGGACAAATGCCACTCTTGATCCATGAGCCTCTACATAACACCTTCGGAGTATCTGAACCCACCTTTATTGTCACCCTGTTACGGTATGACGTTTGATGTTATCAAGTTACTCTTCCAATGTTAGTGATTGGCATGATGTCATGGTTTAAGGACTAGAATTACTTCGTATGATGTTATAGAAATTTAAACACAATGACTTTGATCGTATTGCTATACTTTGGATGAATGTTCATCACATTATTCCACCAATGTTGTGACCTCGTTATTAACAACATCCAATGTCCATGATCAGGAAACCTATCATCTTGTTAATCAACGAGCTAGTTTATATGAGAGGCATAACTAGGAACTCTCTATTTATTTATTAAACACACATGTATTAACATTTCCAATTAATACAATTATAGCATGCAAAATAAACATTTATCATAAACATGGAATAAGATAATAACCACTTTATTATTGCCTCTCGGGCATATTCCCTTCACCTGGCATGTTAGCCATTGGCACACCACCACCACCGGTACACCCGCTAGAAGGGAAACCGCAAAACACAACAAATCAAGAAAGTGAATATGCCAGGTCCAAGGGAGCAATGCCAATGATTCAGAAAGGATGCACATCCAATATGATCTAGAAGCTGATTACAAGGCAAGTCAACATGGCAGAAATGGTGCCACCAGCCACACCCGAGTATCTCCACTAGTCAGAGTAGGAAATCACATTCAGCAGAGCTGATCATCCACTTCGAGTACCGCGACCAGGCCACTCAGCCTTGATAGTAGAAGCACAATTGGGTGGATTTGACATGAGTAGAGTCTTCATGGATGTAGGAAGCATCATCAATTTGATTTATGCCAAAACACTAAGAGCAATGAATTTCTATTTAGTAAATCTAACACCAACAGAAATGTCCTTCCATGGCATAGTACCAAATAAGGCCGAAATTCCCTTAGGTAAAATATCTCTTGACGTTGTTTTTGGATCCAAGGAAAATTTTAGGCGAGAAAAGCTCGAGTTCGAAGTCATGAACTGGCCATCGCAGTATCATGTGATCCTGGGTCACCCAGCTTTTGCACGATTCATGGCAGTACCACATTATGCGTACCTGGTTATGAAAATGCCAGCCCCAAAAGGAGTAATAACAGTAAAAGTCAGCTTCACACGATCCGACAATTGCGACCAAGAATTCAACAAAATCTCTGAATCATTCGGGATGGCGACTAAGTTCGAGCAGCTAAAAATGTTGGCAACCGTAGAACCTCTAGCAGTAGTGCATGTCAATCCCGATCAGGATTTTGACACTGCGAAAGATACAAAGGAAGTACAGATCCACCCTACCAACCCGTAAAAGACGACCTTTATGGCCTCCAATCTTGGTCCTGCATAGGAAGGCGTGCTCATCGAGTTCCTCCGTGAGCACTGGGAGATTTTCGCATGGTTACCTTCTGACATGCCGGGAATTCTCAGGGAACTCGCTGAGCATGCATTAAACTTAGATCCAAAGGCGAAGATAGTAAAACAGTCGCTTCGCAGAGCCAAAACGAAAGGCCATTGGAAAGGAGCTCCATCGCTTGATTAACACTAAATTCATCAAGGAATTGAAGGAAACAGAATGGGTCACAAATCCAGTATGTGTCCCAAAGAAAAATACAAAGGAACTACGGATGTGCATTGACTTCACTGCGTTGAATAAACACTGTCCAAAGGATCACTTCCTACTACCACGAATCGATCAAATAATCGATGCAACCGCCGGGTGCAAACGTCTTTCCTTTTTAGAAGCATATTCAGGATACCATTAAATTCAGATGAAGGAGGAAGATCAGGATAAAACAATATTTATCACGTCCTATGGCATATTCTGCTACACAACAATGCCCTTTGGCCTTAAAACGCTGGGGAAACATATCAACGGATGATGCAGAAATGCCTAGGAAGCCAAATTGGCACAAATGTACAAATATACATCAACGATGTCATAGTCACAACAAAACAAGGGTCCTCTCTTATCAATGACCTCCGAGAAGCATTCGAGAATCTCAACAAGTTCTGCATCAAACTCAACCCGATGAAGTGTTCCTTTGGAGTCCCTGCAGGGAAACTCCTCATATATCTCATATCAGCAAGAGGAATAGAAGACAATCTTGAGAAAATACAAGCAATCCTAATGATGAAAAAACCAAACTCAACCTGACGAAGTGTTCCTTTGGACGAGTTGCAACACTCAGCCGTTTTATCGCTCGTCTAGGAGAAAAAGCACTACCATTCTACACCCTTATGAGGAAATCAGATAAATTCGAGTGGACAAAAGAAGCTCAGTGTTCCTTTGAGGATCTCAAGAAAACACTTTTGACATCTCCTGTCATCGTGTCTCCACGAGAAAAATAGCCTTTACTTCTTTACGTCGCTGCTACTAATCCGGTGGTCAGCACAGTCCTGGCCGTGGAATGACCCGAAGAAGGGAAAACCCACATTGTTCAGAGACCAGTTTATTTCCTGAGCAAGGTCCTCTCGCCTTCCAAGTAAAGATGCACGTATTAAAGAAATTAGCATATGGAGTGTTTATGACAAACCCATCGATCACATCATCCATTTGACTCGTGCTTGATCTTTCGATCTTTTGTGTTCCGAGGCCATGTGTATACATGCTACGATCTCCAATTAACCCTTAGTGTATTTGCTATGCATACATGGTGACGAGGGGAGATCTCGGCAATGTCCATAGAGACGTACTTACGGTTTTGCGGAAAAGAGATCGTTGGGGTTTCGTAGAAAGTCAGGAAAGAATGGGATCAAAGTCGCCTGAATATTACGAGGGATTGCTTTGCTACAAATCTCTTCGGGATTGTTCGGTGTTCTTGCTTATGCTTCTCCCGTCCTATATATAATAGGCCGGGTCTCAAAGCTGTATGCAGATAGGTGCTATCGCGTGGTTGACGTGGGAGCTTCTTCTTCAGTCCCACGCAACGATGCAAGAAAATAGCTTGATGTCTACGCACTTCTATTCTTGCAGACAGTTTTTGGGCCTCCAAGTGCAGAGGTTTGTAGAACATCAGCAAGTTTTCCTTAAGTGGATGACCCAAGGTTTATCAAACTCAGGGAGGAAGTGGTCAAAGGTATCCCCTCTCAAGCAACCCTGCAATCAAGATACAAGAAGTCTCTTGTGTCCCCAACACACCCAATACACTTGTCAGGTGTATAGGTGCACTAGTTCGGCAAAGAGATAGTGAAATACAAGTGGTATAGATAATTATAAGTGGTAATTGTGATAGAAAATAGCTTGATGGCATGGAAAAGACTAAAGTAAAACTGAAATAAAGATAGAATCAAGCAATCATGTAATAGATCTAATAGCAAACGGTGTTTCAGTGCTTAGAAACAAGGCCTAGGGATCATACTTTCACTAGTGAACACTCTCATATAAATATCTTCTCTTTATGATACTACTCTTAACTACTATTTGGTTGGACACTCTAATCATTGGTAGGGCTATAAAAGCACACCTCAAAGTTCATCTTTCCCATCTAGAAAACCCCACACTGTCACCTTGAGCACTAGATGGTTCAAACAAACACCGCAATTTCATAAAGACATCTAACTCCAAATATAACTCATAACAAGTATTTGAAATCTCTAGCCTAAGTGCCACCATGGTGTGCACATTGTCAACTTCACACACATGGGGAGAGCAGAGATCTATTAAAGCACTTGAGTAGCAAGGTAGATCTATAGATTACAAGCTCATGATCCCAATAAGATCATGCATAGAGAGAGACATGAACACATAGCTACCGGTAGAACCCTTAGCCTTAAGAGAGAACTACTCCCTCCTCATAATGGGAATCAACAACGGTGATGGAGATGGTGGTGGAGATCGATGGAGATGGCTCCGGGGGCACTTCCCCGTCCCGGCAGGGTGCCGGAACAGAGATTTTCTGTCCCCCGAATCTCCCCTTCGGTGGTGGCGGCGCTGCGGAACTTTTCGTGGCTGGAGGCTTGATGATTTAGGGTTTATGCATCGGGAGGCTTCTTATAGGCGAAGAGGCAAGGTCGATGGGCGGCCAGGGGTCCCACACCACCTGGTGGCGCGGCCAGGGCTAGCTCGCGCAACCACATGGTGTGGCCGCCCTGTGTCCCCTCTCCGTCTCGTCTTCTAGCTCCGTGAGTCTTCTGGTAAAATATCAACTTTGGATTTAGTCCCATCCAATTCCGAGAATATTGATTTTCTGACTTTCCTGGAACAAAAAACAGCAAAAAATAGGCAACTGGCACTGTGGATCTTGTTAATAGGTTAGTCCAAGAAATCATATGAAAAGTACTCCAAAGTGTGGACAAAACATAAGAAAGTAGATATAAAACAAGCATGAAACATCAAAAATTATAGATACGTTAGCAACGTATCAACATCCCCAAGCTTAACTCCTGCTCGTCCTCGAGTAGGTAAGTGATAAAAAGAAAGAATAATTTTTGAGGTGACATGCATCATCATAAACTTGATCAAAGTATTTGTAAAACATTCAAAGCTAGGATCATAGTACTTCAATCATAACATGAAAGACAAAGTTCTATCAATAAGACAAAGAAATTATGATGCAACATGAAAAGGCACAAACAAAAGATTCATGATAACAATGCTTTGCAAGACGTTTGTTTGTTTCACATAAAGAAAACATAGCATAATAGTATTCAGCTTATCCCTCATAGAGTAGCAAATATAAATGCATAGGACACCTTCAAAGTTCATAAGAGTGACTAGATACAAATAGTTTAAAACAAGCAATATCAAGTTATGCATCAATCAACTAGTCTTGGGACAATGCACATAGAACTAAGAATGGCCACTATGCTCTCAAAGTAGGTGCATAAAGGTAGAAGGTGGAGACTCAATGTAATGGTGGAAGAAAGGCCTTTATAGAAGGAAGTAGGGATTCAAGTCTCATAAAGAGCTTCCAAAAATTATGGTACCTGTTAGCTTTCAGCTCTCATTGCCCCTATCATAAGCATCTTGAAGGTGATTAAGGTTAAAGTGACACAACTAAGAGGATATGCTTGACAAGTTATAAACTGAAATCTCATGCCCCTTACTTATGAAGACCGAACCTCATGCTACTCAAGTTTAGTCGCAAGTAAGCTCTTGTCATTGTAAGTACATATGTATCATAAAGAACCGCCAACAGGGTACCCCTTGCACATGATACAGGAGCTATCCCATAATCAAAATGACAAGGCAAGCAGACAATGAGCATCTCGGTGATCTTTTTATTTGCTATTTGCATAGGTTTTTATTTAGGATGCTTCATAGAATGCTCATTATGGTGATGCTACAAGTTTCCACCATGATTAGGCATGGCTTAGGCTAGCGGCCCAGGCGTTTCTCTAACACACATACAAACTCCATGATCTTACAAGTTCCACTTTTATTTCACACCGCCGGGATCCATAAGCAAAAGAACATGATATCAACGGGGTACAAAGTACAAGTGCAATGTTGAAAGCGTTCCCCATGATACATGGTTCTGCTAATTTCAACTTATAAAGCGCAAGCATATACGCAACAAAGAAGGACCCAATGGTTCAAGTTTATTAAGGGCAAGAAAAGTAAAGTGTGCCATCAAGTTCGTGAGAGCTTTAATCACTAGTTTTCTCATAACAAGTTTAATTCGGAAGGTAGATAAAAACATGAATATACTTGGAATAGCATATGATAGTAGGTAGGTATGGTGGACTCTTTGGAATAACTTGGTTTTAGGAGTTGGATGCATGAGTGGAACTCATACTTGGTTGTGGAGGCTAGCAAAAGAGTGGGAGCGACAAACTAAGAGAGCAATAATGGCCATAATCATGCAGAGCGACAAAACATCATTGATCAAAGCATAAAGTGGTACTACAAGTTGAAAACTAAAGGATCATAAAGGCTTATGCTGACTTGAGATAGTCATAACATGGTGTGAGCATGCGCCAAGTCAACCCAAATAAAGCATCAAAGGAGAATACCACTATACTATGCTTTAATATGCTAAAACAACGCATGATTCATCCAAGGCACATTAAGCAATCTCAATTGTTTATAACAAGTCATGCTACAGCAAAGAATACTAAGCATAAAGGCAAGACAATATCAAGCATGGCATGCCAAAGCATAGGCCACAGTCAAAAACAAGCTCTCTTTACCACTTAAGCATGAACTTTCCTACTCTTTTCCAAACCAAACCAAACTATTTGAAAACCAATGTATGAAAGAGGGGATCCAACCAATTTATTCAGCGAACTAAGAAAAACAAAGCAAACGAAAAACCAAAACAAAAACGAAAAAGAAGACACTCCAAGAACAACACAACTGTGCATGAAACAATAAAAATGAAGCGTTTGGAAGAAACCTGGGATTTTTATTGATGAAGAGGGGGATGCCTTGGGCATCCCCAAGCTTTGACGCTTGTACTTCTTGGATATTTCTTGGGGTGACACACGTGGCATCCGCAAGCTTGAGATTTAGTCCATCCTTCATCTCAATACTCATTCCTTCCATACACCTGAAATTTTTCCTTCATACAAAACTTCACACAATCTTTATTAGCAACATTAGTGCACTCAAGATAATAGGTCTTTAAGGTTCAGTTATAACACCAATAAAACTTCCATTAAAACACTAGCTACTGTAGCACTTCCCTCAAAAAGCTCAATTCCCCAAAAGAACTCAAAAAGGAACCAACAAGAAGCAAATGCAAATAATGGCAGAAATCTGTCAAAACAGACCAGCAGGTAAAGATGAATTTTTTAGAAGACCTTCTGTTGCTCAAATCAAAAAGTGTTGAACTATCGAAAGTTAGATAACAAGCTGGGGCAGAAGCAAAAAATTCCCGCCTCAAAAGGACGTACAGAGATTTTACATGAATTTTTACGGTGAAGCATAGAAATCTGTTTCGGGACAGCAACTTTCCCAATCATTACTTCTCTCTCATTAGAGGTTACTCTTGGCACAAAGCAAAAAATAAAAAAAGGATAAGGAGCGGTTATTACTGAAGTAATAACTTCCAAGACTCATCTAAAACTTTTGGGTTATCTTCCAATAAGTACTTCTCTTTAACGCCTTTAAGTTAGGCATGCTAGTTTGAAAAGATGCTCACATAAGAAATATGAATTGAAGTAAAAGAGAGCATCAAGGAGAAAATTCAAAGAACATTTAAGTCTAACCCACTTCCTATGCATATGAATATTGTAAAGAAACAAGTCATGAAAGCACAAAGCAATAAGCATAGTGAAGCAAAACAAGTGCAACTTCAAGACTTTCAACATAAAGAGGAGAAACTTAATATTATTGAGATACATAAAACCATGTTTCCTTCTCTCATAATAACTTTCAGTAGCATCATGAATAAAATTAACAATATAACTATCACAAGAAACATTATTATCATGAGGCACATCCATGAAATAATTAATACTCTCCACATAAGCATAGTCATTCTTATTAATTGTAGTGGGAGCAAATTCAACAAAATAGCTATCATTATTATTTTGATCACCATAATCATCAAATATAGGAGGCATATTGTAGTCATAATTAATTGCCTCCTCAATAGTAGGTGGACTGAAAATATCATATTCATCATTGTAATCATCATATATTGGAGGCATAGTATCATCAAAGTAATTTTTCTCCTCCATGCTTGGGGGACTAAAAATATCATGCTCATCAAAACCAGCTTCCCCAAGCTTAGACTTTTCCATAGCATTAGCAATAATGGTGTTCAAAGAATTCATACTAATAACATTTCTATTAGCACGCAAATAAAGTTCCATAGGTTTTTTTATTTTCTCTTCAAACACTTCATGTCCTAACTCAAGATAAATACTATAAAGCTCTCTAATTTTGTTGTTGTTTTCCATTAAGCCTAACTAGTGAAAACAAGAAACAAAAAGACAAAATTGTAGAATCTAAAGGAAATAACTTCAAGCACTCACACCGGAGGATGTGAGTACCTTTTACCTTACCTCCCCGGCAACGGCGCCAGAAAATACTTGTTGGCGCGTGGTTGACGTGGGAGCTTCTTCTTCAGCCCCCGACAACAACGCTAGAAAATAGCTTGATGTCTACGCACTTCTATTCTTGTAGACAGTTGTTGGGCCTCCAAGTGCAGAGGTTTGTAGAACAGCAACAAGTTTTCCCTTAAGTGGATCACCCAAGGTTTATCGAACTCAGGGAGAAAGTGGTCAAAGGTATCTCCTCTCAAGCAACCCTGCAATCAAGATACAAGAAGTCTCTTGTGTCCCCAACACACCCAATACACTTGTCAGGTGTATAGGTGCACTAGTTCGGCGAAGATATAGTGAAATACAAGTGGTAATGGTGATAGAAAATAGCTTGATGGCGTGGAAAAGACTAAAGTAAAACTGAAATAAAGATAGAAGCAAGCAAACATGTAATAGATCTAATAGCAAACGGTGTTTCAGTGCTTAGAAACAAGGCCTAGGGATCATACTTTCACTAGTGAACACTCTCATATAAATATCTTCTCTTTATGATACTACTCTTAACTACTCTCTGGTTGGACACTCTAATCATTGGTAGGGATATAAAAGCACACCTCAAAGTTCATCTTTCCCATCTAGAAAACCCCACACTGTCACCTTGAGCACTAGATGGTTCAAACAAACACCGCAATTTCATAAAGACATCCAACTCCAAATATAACTCATAACAAGTATTTGAAATCTCTAGCCTAAGTGCCACCATGGTGTGCACACTGTCAACTTCACACACATGGGGAGAGCAGAGATCTATTAAAGCACTTGAGTAGCAAGGTAGATCTATAGATTACAAGCTCATGATCCCAATAAGATCATGCATAGAGAGAGAGATGAACACATACCTACCGGTAGAACCCTTAGCCTTGAGAGAGAACTACTCCCTCCTCATCATGGGAATCAGCAACTGTGATGGAGATGGTGGTGGAGATCGATGGAGATGGCTCCGAAGGCACTTCCCCGTCCCGGCAGGGTGCCGGAACAGAGACTTTCTGTCCCTCGAATCTCCCCTTCGGTGGCGGCGGCGCCGCGGAACTTTTCGTGGATGGAGGCTTGATGATTTAGGGTTTATCCATCGGGAGGCTTCTTATAGGCGAAGAGGCAAGGTCGATGGGCGGCCAGGGGGCCCACACCACCTGGTGGCGCGGCCAGGGCTAGCCCACGCCACCACATGGTGTGGCCGCCCTGTGGCCCCTCTCCGTCTCGTCTTCTGGCTCCATGAGTCTTCCGGTAAAATATCAACTTTGGCTTTTGTCCCGTCCAATTTCGAGAATATTGATTTTCTGACTTTGCTAGAACCAAAAACAGCAGAAAATAGGCAACTGGCACTGTGGCTCTTGTTAATAGGTTAGTCCAAGAAATCATATGAAAAGAACTCCAAAGTGTAGACAAAACATAAGAAAGTAGATATAAAACAAGCATGGAACATCAAAAATTATAGATATGTTAGCAACGTATCAATAGGTTACAGAATTACAATACCAACTCTAGGTCGGTCTTTGTTCCTCTTTCCTACTATAACTATAATCTTTGTCGGTTGATCTTTTGGATCTTCATATTGACTCTTCATGGCCCATAATCCTTTTCGCTGGCCCTAGGTAGCAAATCATGGGCACCCGAACCGTAGATTTGGGTCGAGACTCAAGAAAATGCTTAATCCTTTGTTTTTACTATTTTTAAGCTTTTATAGGGATTTGTTACAACGAGCCTGATGTTTCCGACAGATCGAGAATCAGTTAATTTCTCTTGGGCAAAAGAAAGGTTGTCCTTGATGAGTGCATATTTGCATCATGTTTTACATTATTATTTTGCATTGTAGATGTAGGATCTTGGTATTTTACGGCGCTCACGCGCACATTTTACGTCTATTTTCACCAGGATCAAGACAGATGATGGATCCAATGGATACAATTCTTGGAGCAGTTGTACTATGGAGAAAAGGAGTCCAAAACAACGTAAATCACTTATTTGGGATATATTAATAATACCAGAAGAAAACCAGAAGCGAACAAGGGAGGCAGAGAGTTCAACGACCAACTATACGAGCGGAGCAATTTTTCCGGTCGTATAGCTCCGGCCGTATCCGCCTTGTTAAATAGTTTCACCCCGTGCAATTGGTTCGAGGAGACGACATACAGAACACCCAGAAATCACAGAAGCCTCACCTCCAGAAGGCATCTGGAGGGGGAACTCATCCACAAGGGATCCATCTTCGCCCTAGGCAGATCCAGGAGGCTAAGGCATCGATCTTCATCATCCACCGCTGCATCACCACCATCTCCATCCATCCCATCTACATCTTGTCTAGATCTTGTTGTAATTGCTATACTCGTTGTGGATTTATACAAGTACTATTCGTTTATGATTGTTTCCATTACCATTGCTATGATGTTAATTGCCTCCATGTCTGAGTAGATCTCTAGTTCTTGGGGAGATGGAGAAACCCTAGCATATGATTGATATGAGATAGAGATTATTATATTATACATCATTATGTGTACGTGTTAATTGTCTTCATCTTGATGTTGGGAGTTGTGCACCTCCTTAACATTTGCCTCTCACGGGGTCTCGATGAAGGTGATTACTTGTTGGTAGACGGAGGGATGATATCACTTACTGTGACTATAAAGATGTTGTCATTCCTTATGTACTAACTTGGGGAATCAAGGAGAACTCACAAAGCCATGTCCATGCCATGGGAGAAATCCCTTAATAGCGCAGTAACACGATGGTTGTCGGTTATTGTCTGCTGTGGTTATGAGGATGATGTGTGCAGCAGTTGCTGGCTATTCATCCATATATGGAGCTCCTCCCACATACATACACATTATGAGAATATTCGTTATAATACTCTCGATTACTTAGTCTAAATTGCTAGCGGTGGATCCACTAATCCCTAAGAACGCCTTTTCCCTATTGTAGTTCCAAAGTTCTATTACACAAGCGATTCTTACTTTCTGCATTAAGTTTTGCTTTACTTTAAATCACCTTGTTCAACCAAAAATCCAAAAACAACTCTAAAGTTATTCCTTAAGTACTCCGTTTAGTTATAGTTAAAAGCATTTTAGTCTTTTGCCTACTGCTCCCTATGGGATCGATATCTTTATTTCGAAACTAGCTACAAACGATCTGTGCACTTGCAGTCATCAAGCTATTTTCTGGCTCTGTTGCCAGGGATCTTAGCACTATAAGTCACTTTACTTTTAGTTATTTACTTTCGTTGTACTAATTTTTACTTGAGTTGTAGGACCGCAACAATGGACAACACTCAGCATTTAAATCAGCTCGAGGCAGTAAGGAAAATGGGTTCGCCCATGGACGCTTTTATAACTATCAACAAAAGCATAAATCTGGATGGAGTCGAGATCCATCATCTGTTATTTGAGTTATTACAGAAATTTGCAGAACCAATGAAGAAAGTCCATATGGACACTTACAATTCTTTGAAGATATTCTTAGTTCCTTTATTTTTGATGACTATAATCTTGATATGGTTAAAACCCAGTTGTTTAGACAAACTCTCTCTAATAATGTTTGCGACTGGTATAGATCTTTTTGTGCAGAAGCACTAAGGACTTGGGAGGAATTGACAACCACGTTCCTATCAAAATATTATTCTGAAAGCAAAGCTCACAGGATGAGAGGTATTATTATCACTTTCAAAAATAATCCTAGTGAGGGCTTATATGAAGGATATCTAAGGTATAAAAGCTACCTAGATAATTTCCCCCATCATCATTTACCTTATTGGTTAATCACCCATACCTTTTATGGAGGGCTAAGTATTGAAAATAGAACGAATCTAGACACTACTTCTAATGGTAGTTTTCTATCTTATACCTATGATGAGGCTTGGAATCTAATAATAAAAAAGAGAGAAGCAATTGAAATTTTAAAGATAAGGAAAATATTACAAAATGTTTTTCTGAATATGCTTGCATTAACGATTTCCTTGCAGATGAGAGGACAGATACAATGATTAAAACCCTCGGTATTGCTTCTTACTCAGTAAAGAAAATTATTGAGAATTATGCAGGGAATTTGCAGGTACCTAAAGAATGGGAACCTCATAAACTCCTCGAAGAGAAGAAGCGTGCAAGAGCACTAATGGAAGAGTTCTCCTCGATACCTATACAGGGGATCTCTGAAAAAGACAAAGAGAGGAAGAACAAATAAAGACAAGAATGAAGAAACCAGAAAGGAATTCCGAAGCTACAAATATAAATAATGTCATAATGAAGGATCTTATGGAAGCACGAGTAGTGGAAGATGAAGTGGTTATGTTAGACCTTGAAACCTCAGAATTCATCAAAGGTAAGGTTCGAGGTAACGAAACTTCTAAACCTATGACCCCTATATATTGTGGAGAAACTTTCTTATATGGAATTTGTGAACCTATATCCACTATAAATATTATTCCTTCATCACTTTATGTGGAACTCCGCTACAATTTAAATAATCCAAATGTGGAACTGGTGGACACTATTATTAAATTGTCTAATAGAACCAATATAAAACCAGAAGGAGTAATCAGAAATATCTATGTCTTTATCGGCTCACTCATGTACCCCCTTGATTTTCATATAGTTGATATGCCTCGAGATTATTTTTGTCCTATTCTTTTGGGCAGGCCTTTTATTTCCATCACTAAAGCTCGAATAGATAATTAGAAGGAAACTATTTCACTGAAGTTTGGAGAAGAGGAAATGACATTCCACTTCGCCAAACTAAAGAAGCGGCCATATGAAGTGGAGGATATCAAGGAAGAAAAGATGATTGCCGAGTTAGCAGCAATTCATTTCAGTACTCCACATGATGAATTAGAAAGAAGCTTGATTAATTGGGAAGAAGCACCAGATGATGAGAAGAAATAAGACATGGATGATTACCTTGATTCAATTCCGGAAGCACAAAATCCAAATGACTATGAAGAATTGGTAAGAACAGGAGATGAAGAACCTCCACCGATAGAATTGAAAAAACCTCCATACAAAGGTATGAGTTTTTAGATAATGAAAATAAATGTCCTGTTATTATTAGCAAGAATCTATCTGAAAATGAAACGAATAAACTCATTTCAGTTTTGGTTAAGCATCGTGAAGCCTTTGGATATACATTGAGTGATATTAAAGGAATAGATCCATCTATTGTAACACATAAGATTACCATGCTTGATGATGCTGAACCCGTAGCAGATACGCAAAGAAGGCTTAATCCTAAGATGAAGGAAGTAGTAAGAAAGGAAGTTATATGCTTACTTGATGCTGGCATAATATATCCTATTTCTGATAGTAAGTGGGTTAGCCCAGCTCATTGCATACCAAAACAAGGTGGTCTTGACGCTGCCATTAATGAGGAAGGAGAGATAGTTCCTATTAGGCCAATTGTAGGATATCATATGTGCATTGATTTTAGGAAGCTAAACCGAGAGACACAGAAAAATCATAAACCTATACCATTCATGGATAAAATCTTAGAAAACAACTTTCACTTGTCCTTATGGCACATATGCTTATAGATTAATTCCATTTGGCTTATGTAATGCAGCAGCAACTTTTCAGGAATGTGTTCTAATTTTTTTTGATGATTTTATTGAGAAGACTATGGAAGTCCTAACAAATGATTTTGTCATTTGTGGAACAACTTTTGATAATTTCCTCTACAATCTGACCAAAGTGTTGCAGAGATGCAAGCAATCAAACTTGGTTTTGAATTGGGAACAATGTCGTTTCATGGAGAGAGAAGGTAAAGATTTTGGGCACAAAGTTTCTAAGAAGGGAATAGAAATAGATAAAACTAATATAAATGCTATAGAAAATCTCCCCATACCTCAGGACATTAAAAATTTAAAAATGTTTCTATGACATTGATGACCCACAAGTATAGGGGGTGTATCACAGTATTTTCGAGGGAAGTGAAACCCAATTTATTGATTCGACACAAGGGGAGCCAAAGAATATTTATAAGCCTTAACAACTGAGTTGTCAATTCAGCTGCACCTAGAAACAATCTTGCTCACAGCAGTTTATCAGTAGCAACAGTTTTGTAGTAGGAATAGCAAAGTAGCAGCAGTAGTAGAGTAAAGACAGCAGTAACAATAGCAGTAAACAGTAGGATTCGAGTGCGGTAGGCATAAGGATGGATGGACGGGCGTTGCATGGACAAGACAATTCACATAGCAATCATAACATAGGGCAATTGCAGATAAATAAGATAAAGCATCCAAGTACTAGATAATCCTAGGCATGTGTTCCATATATAATCATACGTGCTCGCAATGAGAACTTGCACAACATCTTTTGTCCTGCCAGCCCATTTGCAGCGGGGCCTCAAGGGAACTACTGGCAATTAAGGTGCTCCTTTTAATAGAGCACCGGAGCAAAGCATTAACACTCCATGAACACATGTGATCCTCACATCAAAGCCATTCCCTCTAGTTATCCCGATTTCTGTCACTTCAGGGCCATTGGTTCCGGACAACAACGTGTGCATACAACTTGCAGATAAGACCATAAACAATACTATCATAATGAATCAATAACATGTTCAGATCTGAAATCATGGCACTCGGGCCGTAGTGACAAGCATTAAGCATAACAAGTCGCAACAAAGTCATAAAGCACTAATAGAAGATACTAGGCACCATGCCCTAACAATCTGATGCCATTACATGAACGATCTCATCCAATCCCTACCATCCCCATAGCCTACAGCGGGGGATTACTCACTCATAGATGGGGGGAACATGGATGGTCGATGGAGAAGCGATGGTGATGATGATGGCGATGATCTCCTCCAATTCCCCGTCCCTGCAGGGTGCTAGAACGGAGTTTCTGGTGCTGTTTCGTGGAATCTGGTGGTGGTGGCAGAGCGGAACTCCTTCTGGAAAAACGTCGAACCCCCCGGAGTTTTAGGTCAGAAGGCTTCTTATAGTCCAAGCGGGAGACCGAGGGGGTGCCTGGGGGGCCCACACCACCCCTGTCGCGGCCTGGCTTGGCCCGCGCCACCAGGTGGTGTGGTCACCCCTGGCTCTTCTCTGTCTCGTATTCTGGCTACTGGAGTCTTCGGGGGAAATAGGATTTTTGGCATATTTTCCGGGATTTTTCCTGATAGTTGATTTTCTGCACAAAAAGTAGACACCAAGGCAATTCTGCTGAAAACAACGTCAGTCCGTGTTAGTTGCATCCAAATCACACAAGTTTAGAGGAGAAACAATAGCAAAAGTGTTTGGGAAAGTAGAAACGTTTTGGACGTATCAACTCCCCCCAAGCTTAGATTATTGCTTGTCCTCAAGCAATTCAGTTGAAAATTGAGTGCGATAAAAGAATTTTCACGAACACATTTGCTTCATATGATGTAAATATTCTCAGCAATGTGATCAACTACTTAGACAGTTCATAATAAAGAGTATGCAACTAAGTCTACTTAATAGGCATTGCAAGCTATGGAGAGATTCCAACTCAAAAATAATAAGTAGCATGAAGCATAAACATAAGCAACATTACAGTGCTCATAAAAAGGTATGATAGAGTGGTATCTCGCTGGCCTTTGATTATGAATGTCAAGGCACCTCTGAATTTCAAGTGATGACTAGAAGTAAAGATATCAAAGATACAAGCATCAAAGTCATAACACAAATAATCAAGTAATGGGACAAGCACAAAGAATGACAACTATGCTATCAAGAAGGTGCTCGGAGAATATATGGAGACTCAACAAGTAAAGGAAAAGGTTTTGAATAATTTTGTAAGGCTTCCAAACGCTGAAAGTATGGTACTCATTAGCTTTGAGCTCTCATTGTCCCTATCATAAGCATCTTTAATGTGGTTAAGGTGAAAGTGAGGTCCAATCTGAGTTATATGCTTGACAGACTATAAACTGAAAATCCCAAGTCCCTTGAGTACGAGGGCCGCTCCTCATGCTACTCAACTTTAGTTACCGGTAAGTTCTTGTCATCGTAAATATGTGCATATCATAGAGAACCGCCAACGGGGTACCCCTTACCCGATGATACGGAAGAATCCCCATATCAAAATGACAAGGCAAGCAGACAATGAGTATCTCAGCAATCTTCTTATTTACCATGGGAAAATGGTGCTTTTTTCTCTCTTTCCTCTTTTCATAAATCTCTTTTTTTTCTTTTTATCAATAGCTATCTCTCTTTTTTTATAAGAAGAATGCTTCATAGATATCATTATGGTTACGCTGCAGGTTTCCACCATGTCAGCATGGATTAGACCAGCGGCCTAGCCGTTTATCTAACACACATACATAACTCCATGGACTTACAAGCTCCCCTTTTATTTCACACCGACGACATCCGCAAACAAAAGAGCAAGGTATCAACTGGGTATATATTTACAAGTGTTGAAAGCGTTCCCCGTGACAGCACGGTTCTGCTAATCCCCAGCCTATAATTTGCAAGCATATAACTTTCATGGACAGTCACAATGGTTCAGGTTTATTAAGTGCGGAAAATAAAGTGTGCCATCAAGTTCGTGAGAGCTTTACTAATTAACTTTCTCATAACAAGCAAACATTTTATTTGGAAGAAAACAAGGCATATTGAATATGCACGGAAGTAGCAAATAATGCTAATGGATAAGTATGGTGGACACTTTGGAAATATTTGGTTTAGGGAGTTGGAAACTTGAGTAAAACTCAGTGTAAGTGAAGGCTAGCAATAGTAAGGGAGCGACAAACGAGAGATCAATAGCTGTCATAATCATTCTTGCAACAAAACAGGACTAATCATGGCATGAAAGTAATTCAAGATCCTCAAGGCAAAATAATTCATCAAGGCTTAACTGATTATTACAGTCATGTGCATGCGTGAGCATGTGCCAAGTCAATTCAAATGAAACATTCAGAGGAGGATACCACGGTGTCATACAAAGTTATGAATAGAATAATGCAAGCAAACATTCATAAGACATGCTACAAACTATTAGCGAGCTGGAGCTAATCATAAGAAAGCAAGAACTACTAAGCATCCAAAGATAATATACACCCTACATGAACGGACTAAGAATGCCCACAATGATGAGTATATGTACAAAAATGAAAACAAATAGAGTTTGTTACCAGCCTCTTACCATGCCTCAAGTTGTCATTAATCCTCATTATTGCTCTTTACTTGTGTGGCTTGAATAATAACATGAAACCAATATCCACTGAGGACTGCTGAACCCTATAGCAAACTCACAAAACCAAAGAAGAACGACAAATATTTTTGTTGTTTTCGATTTTTAAAATAAGAACCAAAAAGGAAGAACAAGCAAAGCAAAATCTTTTTGGGTTTTCGAATAGTTCAAACAAAGCAAAAAAAGGGAAAAACAAACCAAGGCAAAAAGAAGAAGAAGCAAACCAAAGAGAAACAATAGAAATATTTTTGGTCTTTTTGTGTTTTAGAAAACAAAAGCAGAGAAAGAACGAAAACTAAAAAGAGAACGAAACATGAATATACAAAGTACCGACGCAACATGATAAGGAGATGAGTGCGGTGTCGGCGTACCTCCCCCCAAGCTTAGGCTTTTGGCCTAAGTGGGTATCAATCCATGTACGAATAAGGGTTCCAAGCTGGCGGATCATGATAAGAATGGTCGTATTTGGGCCCGTGGGAAGAAGAAGAAGCTCCCCAATCATAAGCAGGCTGCTGATATGAAGACTTCCCCTCATTCGAGGGATGGACCGAATCATCCGTGACCTCCCTTCTAGTATCCTGCTCTTGTTGGGAGAGCTCTCCCAAGTATGTGTCAAGCTCCTCCTTGGAGCGCGACCACGGTCTCCTATGAACACTAAACAAAGAAGGCTGTGGCAAAAGGATCTCCCTTTCATCCCCGTCAGTGAAAAGCATCCTATATACTAGACTGTTCAAATCAGAAGTAGCAGTGACAAAGTGATGAGTTTTCATAGCAACAAGGTCAAGCCTCTGTGGTGCTAGTATAGCATCATTGGGATCCACTAAAAGACCTAGTGCATTGACTATACACGAGGCAATGATGCCCCCATAGATAGGCCCCCTAGCAGCTAGGCGGCGAGCGATAAGCGGGCCAAGATTGTACCGAGTATCATTTTTAAGCGCAGCAGCAAGGAAAGCTAAATGATAGTTGGAGATATTACTTGTGTTCTCCCTACCAAGTATGCTAGTAGCAAGATAATATGCAAAGTATCTAAGAGCAGGGAGTTGGATATTTCTTATCTTTCCGCGCTGCGCCACGCGGTCATCATCATTGGTCACCCCTCGGTAAAGCTCCAACAAATCAGCGGGTCGCCCTTGAATTTTCTTCACGGTCCCTATCATGCGTACACCTACAATACTGCAAAATCTTTCCAAAGGCATGGTGAAGGGCAAATTATAAATTTTGAAAGAGACAGTCGACTAATAGGATGTGTTAGTAAACGTGAAGCTCTCAACGAAGGTTTTAGTGAGCATAGCATATTGCTCACTCTCATCTTGCATATATGAGGTCAAACCAACCCTCTCAATCAGTAGCAAGAAATCATCAAGAATACCTGCAGCTTGTAAGAAAGTAAAACAAGGAAAAGTGGATGGGTGAGCATCCCCATCATCCCTTTCATTACCAATACGAGTTGCAATGAGATCTTTGTTGTATGATGGCCTAAACTGAGAGGACGATCTTGAGGGCCTCGACCTCCTATGTGCATCACTCTCAAATATCTCTCCAAAGGTATGGTTGTTCATGCTTGGTATTCTGAAACTTAAACACCTATTAAACAAGTGATTGCAAAGTGAATATAATGAAGGATTCTACTCATAGGGACTTGTAAGATGCCTAAACATACATCAAAACTATATCTCTAAGCATCAAACAAGCTTACAAGCTCTCATAACCTGTCACCTACAGCAGCAAAATACTCAAGATATAATCTAGCAAACATAAATCTACTTGGACAAGGACAGGAGTCACATACCAGGGAACAAATGCTCCAAATTTCAGCAAGAGAATGGGCTGAGCAAGGAGATCGAAAAAATCGAGAGCAAGCACAGCAAGAACGCGATTTTGATCAATGAACTGGAGCTTGCTCGGGAGAGAGAAGAAAGTGGTAGGTGAGAGAGTTAGTGGGGGGCCAGGGGTGGCCCACACCAGGGCATGGCGCCACCCAAGGCAGGCCGCGCCACCAGGTGGTGTGCCTGTCTGGTGGGTCCCCCTGGTACCTCACAGGTACTCCTCTGCCCCTTTTTTCACGTAAAAATTTAATATGAATTTTCTGGAATTTTTCGGGTCACTTTATTTTTGGGCATTTTCAGGCATAGAAGAATGATTTTCTGACAGACAGATTTTTTTTTGAAAACATGATGCATGGACAAAACAAAGCTAGAACTACAGAAGTTCTAAGACACTCTAACATCCAAGCAACTAATCAACAAAAAGAAAACTAAACAAAAGCAAAAACTAAAATGGATAGAATAGAAGTACACGGAAATAATCATAGTGAAAACATTGTTTTGTTCAATGAAATCCTTTTGTTAACAAGGTTGATCAGGTCTTGCTACCAAAAAAATTCCATATGAGACAAAACTTTGTATTCCACTAATGATTATGTTACCTCAACCTTGATAGCAATGGTCCCAATCATAATAGTTTCAAATTTTTCTCTTGGTATGGGACAATATATTTCTCCAACTTGAATGCCCTCAACATGTTCAATTGAATTCAAACCATAAGTTCTTTCAACCTTCTTGGTGAAATAGACAGTATGCTCCTTGTCATTCACATTGAAAGTCACCTTTCCTTGATTACAATTAATAACAGCTCCTGCAGTATTAAGAAAAGGTCTCCCAAGAATAATAGACATATTATCATCTTCAGGCATTTCAAGCACAACAAAATCAATTAACATCAAGCAATTATGAGCAACTTGAACAGGTACATCCTCACATATACCAACAGGAATAGTGGTAGATTTATCAGCCATTTGCAAAGATATATCAGTTGGTATTAGCTTTTCTAGTTGAAGCCTCTTATAGAGAGAGAAAGGCATAACACTCACTCCAGCTCCCAAATCACAGAAAGCAGTTCTAACATAACTATTCTTAATAGAGCAAGGGATAGTTGGAATCCCTGGGTCTCCAAGTTTCTTAGGAACCTTACCATTGAAGGAATAATTAGCAAGCAAAGTAGAAATTTCTTCATTAGGGATCTTCCTTTTATTCGAGACAATATCCTTCATATACTTTGAGTAAGGAGGCAATTTAATAGCATCAGTCAAAGGAATTTGCAAGAATAAAGGTTTCATCCACTCACAAAACTTATTATAGTGTTCATCTTCCTTTGACTTGTGTTTCTTATCAGGGAAAGGCATAGGTTTTTGGACCCAAGGTTCTCTTTCACTACCATGTTTCTTAGCAACAAAATCTTCTTTAGTGTATTTAGTATTCTTAGTGTTGTTTTCAGGTTCTTCCTCAACTTTCTCTTCATTAGGAGCTTCATTTTCTTCATTACCACTTTCAGTTTTAGCATCAGAGATAGATATACTATTAGGATCTATAGCAGGTTCAGAGGGTTCTACAATAGTTTTATGTTTATTTTTTCCTTTTCTTATCAGAGAGCCACTATTTTCAGCTTGTTGAGTATCCTGCTGAATTCTTTTGGGATGCCCCTCAGGATATAGAGGATCCTGGGTAGCAGCACCACTTCTAGTTCTAATTTCATAAGCATGTTTTTCTTTAGCAGCATTAACTAGCAAATCTTTTTGCACTTTAACGAGTTGATCTATTTGAGTTTGAACCATTTGAAAGTGTTTAACAATCATTTTAACATCATTAGAGGTTCTTTCCACAATATCTTTCAACTCAACAATAGCTCTAGTGTTTTCCATTAGATGATTTTGCACCCTTTTATTAAAATTATCTTGCTTAACAATAAAGATATCGAATTCTTCTAAGCATTGATCAGGAGGTTTAGAGTAAGGGATATCACCTTCATCAAAGTGTTGGAGAGAGTGTACCTCAATAGTGGATGAGTAGGGAATAGGCTTACATAATTTCTTCTATAGGAGGTAAATTCTTGACATCTGCAGCTTTAATTCCCTTCTCCTTAAGACATTTCTTAGCTTCCTTCATTACTTCATCATTTAATTCAATAACTCCCCTCTTCTTTGATGTTGGAATAGGTACTGGTATAGTAGGTTCAGGTACAATTACTTCAGATATAGCTTGTTTAGGAGGAGTCCAATCTTCATAATTCTTACTTATTTTAGCCATTAATTCCTCAGCTTCCTTAGGAGTCCTATTCCTGAAAACACAATCAACACAACTATCTAGATATGTCCTAGATTCTTCGGTTAGTCCATTATAAAATATATCAATAAGCTCATTCTTAGGTAATGGACTTCCAGCTTGTGCATGAATCAAAGCACAAAACCTTGCCCAAGATTCAGGCAATACCTGTTTTTCTCCCTGTTTAAAATCAAAAAGTTCCTGCAAAATAGCATGTCTAGCACTAGGAGGAAAATATTTCTGCAGGAAAGTACTAATCAAGCACTCGGGGCTATCAATAGATCTAGGAGGTAAATTACTAAACCAAGTTTTAGCTTCTCCTTTCAGTGAAAAGGGGAAAATCTTAGCAACAAAGTAAGTACGCATCTTAATATCATCAGAAAACAAGCCAATCATGGTAGAAAGTTCATTCATATGTGCTACCGCACTTTCATTCTTAGTCCCACAAAAAGTTTCTTTCTCGACAATAGCTATGTAAGATAGATCGAGAGAGAAATCATAATATTCATCTATAATCTTTATGGGAGAAGCAGCAAACTTAGCAATAGGAGACAATTTGGGTCTAATAGTATGCCTCTCAAGGAGACTCTTATCAGTGCTCCTATCATGGGTGTTTTTACATTCTTTAATAAATTCATCGGTCATCTCAACATAACCATCTTCAATATCATAACTTTCACTAGACTCAGGTGAACTAACAGGGGTAGTAGTGTCTTCATTAGGAGTTTCAGTATTTCCAGCTATAGTTCTAGCAATCGTAGCATCTAGGAAAGGACCTAATGAACCACTCTTATCAAGCACAGTAGAAGCAGCATCATAAGCATCACAAGTTTCAGATTGATGACCCACAAGTATAGGGGGTGTATCGCAGTATTTTCGAGGGAAGTGAAACCCAATTTATTGATTCAACACAAGGGGAGCCAAAGAATATTTATAAGCCTTAACAACTGAGTTGTCAATTCAGCTGCACCTGGAAACAATCTTGCTCACAGCAGTTTATCTGTAGCAACAGTTTTGTAGTAGGAATATCAAAGTAGCAGCAGTAGTAGAGTAAAGACAGCAGTAACAATAGCAGTAAACAGTAGGATTCGAGTGCGGTAGGCATAGGGATGGATGGATGGGCGTTGCATGGACAAGACAATTCACATAGCAATCAGAACATAGGGCAATTGCAGATAAATAAGATAAAGCATCCAAGTACTAGATAATCCTAGGCACGTGTTCCATATATATTTATACGTGCTCGCAATGAGAACTTGCACAACATATTTTCTCCTGCCAGCCCGTTTGCAGCAGGGCCTCAAGGGAACTACTGGCAATTAAGGTGATCCTTTTAATAGAGCACCGGAGCAAAGCATTAACACTCCATGAACACATGTGATCCTCACATCAAAGCCATTCCCTCCGGTTATCCTGATTTCTATCACTTCGGGGCCATTGGTTCCGGACAACAACGTGTGTATACAACTTGCAGATAAGACCATAAACAATACTATCATAATGAATCAATAACATGTTCAGATCTGAAATCATGGCACTCGGGCCCTAGTGACAAGCATTAAGCATAACAAGTCACAACAAAGTCATAAAGCACTAATAGAAGATACTAGGATGGCGATGATCTCCTCCAATTCCCCGTCCCGGTAGGGTGCCAGAACGGGGTTTCTGGTGCTGTTTTATGGAATCTAGTGGTGGCGGCGGAGCGGAACTCCTTCTGGAAAAACGTCGAACCCCCTAGAGTTTTTAGGTCAGAAGGCTTCTTATAGGCGAAGAGGGAGACCGAGGGGGTGCCTGGGGGGCCCACACCACCCCTGGCATGGCCTAGCCTAGCCCGCGCCACCAGGTGGTGTGGCCACCCCTGGCTCTTCTCCGTCTCGTATTCTGGCTCCTGGAGTCTTCGGGTGAAATAGGATTTTTGGCATATTTTCCGGGATTTTTCCTGATAGTTGATTTTCTGCACAAAAAGTAGACCCCAAGGCAATTCTGCAGAAAACGGCGTTAGTCCGTGTTAGTTGCATCCAAATCACACAAGTTTAGAGGAGAAATAATAGCAAAAGTGTTCGGGAAAGTAGATACGTTTTGGACGTATCAGACATGCAGGTTTTTATAAGCGGTTTATAAAAGATTTTGCCAAACTAGCTATGCCCCTCACCGATCTTCTTGATAAAGAAACTCCATTCTACTTAGATCATGACTGCATTGCAGCTTTTGAGAAGCTTAAAGATAAACTAGTTTCAGCACCTATCATGTAATCTCCAAAGTGGGATGAACCTTTTGAAATTATGTGTGATGCTAGTGATTATGCTTTAGGGGCTATTTTAGGTCAGTGAGATGGAAAGAATTTGAATGTTATTTATTACGCTAGTAGACCTCTTAATAAGATTCAGAAACATTATGCTACTACAGAAAAAGAATTTCTAGCTATAATTTTTGCTTGCGACAAATTTAGATCTTACATAATTAATTCTAAGGTAATAATTCATACGGATCACCAAGCTTTGCGTCACCTCCTTGTGAAAAAAGATGTTAAGCCTAGGTTGATTAGGTGGGTTTTATTACTACAAGAATATGATTTGCAAATAGTAGATAGGAGGGGTAAGGATAATCCTATAGTAGATCATCTCTCTAGGATGGAGGGAATAATTAATGACCCCGTACCTATTAATGAATCATTTTCGGGAGAATATTTAGCAAAAGTAGAAATTGCTGATCCATGGTATGCAGATTATGCTAACTATATAGCAAAGAAATTTATACATCTCGGTATGTCAAGAAATCAAAGAATGAAATTCTTTAATGATCTTAAATATTATTTTTGCACTGAACCATATCTATATCGTCATGGACTTGACGGAATGATTCAGAAGTGTGTGCTTAATCACGAAATGAATGTGATATTGAAGGCCTGTCATGACAGTCCATATGGAGGGCATCATGTAGGGAAAAGAACTGCTGCAAAGGTACTTCAATCCGGATTCTACTGGCCCACTTTACTCAAGGATCCAGACAGGTATGTGGAACACTGTGATGCTTGCCAAAAAAGAGGTAATATATGTAGGGGTTCCGCGTATGAAAACAATAATTTTTACCCTATGCCCCTGAACCCCTGATGTTGCCAGGACCTATCTATTAGTAATACAGTAATGGGAGGGGCTTTTCGCGAACTTACCCTTGAAGACTGAAAAGCGTTGTTAACGCTCAGGAGAGCGTGGTTGATGTAGACGAGCCGAAGCCGACCTCAAGGTCGTGATGAAGTCCTTGCGCTCCTACGGCTCCAAGGACTTGAGTGCCTCAAGTGTGACACCTCGCGGGGAGTTACACATGTCCGGTGCCTGACGATGACTCCCGCTTCCCCGATCTAGCAGCAGTTGCGGAAGTAGAGCTCCTGGATCCGAATCTCGCGGCGCGATGACGCTCTGCGGTGAAAATGTCTCTCATTCACGCAGTCCGAACATGGGACCATGGTCACGAGAGAGAGAGAGAACATCAATTGGAGGTCTTCCCAAAAGTGAGAAGACCTTTATTGAATATTGTGTGTATTTATCTGGCCAAATACAACACTTTATATAGGGGGAGGGGAGGTACTACCTCCCTCAAAGTCCCAGGGTGGGACTAAAGGACAGGGAGAGGGGGGAAGCCGCCGGCCAGCCCTAGTGGGCCCCGCGCGGGGGGGGGGGGGGCTTGGCCCAGCCGGCCACCCCTTGCCCCTTCTCCCCTCTTGCCTTTCCCTAATGGGCCCTCTTCCCTTCGAAATTGGCCCATTAAGCCTTTTGACCTTTAAATTGATTTTCTCTTTTATTAAATAATTATGAATAAATGATTAAATCAATATTTAATATTCATTCATATATTATTCAATCTCCGTGGTTATGGAACACCTTCCATCTCCACTCCGGACATCCTCCGGACTTACCGAAACCCTTCCGATTTTCTCTCTACTATTCTTCGGCGATTCTTTCGATCCTATAAACACTCTCTAAGCATCATCAAACCCTTAAGCGTGATACCCTACGGTTCGGAAACACTCCATACATGGTCGGGACACTCCCGGACCAATTATCGACAGAGGGACCTGGATGGCCATGTGACCCCTGTGCGTTCCACGAAGATCGTTCGTCATTTGAATCGGGACAGTCGTGTCTTATTCCCTTTGTCTATTGATACTTACATTGCCCGAGATCTGATCAATGAAATCACCATGTTGTGTTCAATCTCGTTACCGAACAATGTTACTTGACTCGTTCCGACAAGTGATATCCCCGTGATCAAATCACACGCTGCGCAACTATTGGATATAACTTCTCCGAGTGGGCCCTTGAGTATCTTTCCGTCATGTGGACGGACAAATCCCGCTCTTCACATATATTGCCTCTACGGTTTCCTCCAAGTACCTGTACACACGTTTATAAACACTATATTACCAAGTGGCGCTTGATGCTATCTAAGCACTCTCGGGAGACAGTGATTGATATAGCCTCACGGTCTAAGGAATAGTATACGAGGATCCATTTCTAATCATCTTAACTTGAACTTCGTGACATGATTGGGTCATGATGTTTAGGGTGGGTATTGGTTCATCATCTCATTCTTAGAATAAGTTGACTCCATTTCCAACTGGCATAAATGCCACATGATCAGGAAACTTGATCATCTGTTGACCAATGAACCAGTGACTAGAGTTTCACTAGGAACTCCTAGTTGTTTATATATCACACGTGTATTGATGTTTCCACTCAATACAGTTATAGCATGATATAAAACTTAATCATAAACTTTATGAAATATGATAATAGTTCTTATTACTATTTGTCTCTAGGGCATATTTCCAACACTCTCCCACTTGCACTAGAGTACAAATACACTAGCTGCATTAGTTCTTAATCATTGGCACCATATATTTGGTACCCTGAACATGCTTGCTCATGGAAGAGGTTGAGTCTTGGGTCTGTACTTTATAGTCCCAAATCCTTTGCAACTTACTAATGTCACCTTGATTGACATTAATACTTTATCATGATAACATTTGTGTGTATGCATCGTCGCTATGGCAGCAGAACGAGGCCTGATTCCAGGAGCCTACAGTGACTTTAGATCAACCTCAAGGGCTTTCTCATGGGCACTGTGCCCTGGGACACACCATTCTACGTTAAAAGCGAACTAGCCCCGCCATAACATTATACAACACTTTAGATGGTACCCTTATCTATTATTAGAAATGTATTCATCGAAACACTAGTACACTCTGTGAAACTTTCGATGTTTTTGTTCACCTCGCTTCCTACTTGAATTTAACCGGTATTTACAGGAGTTTCCAACATATTCCCTTATAACATAACCCTTTATATTTTAAGATATGTCATCCTTTATGGATTTGGAAAATATGTCTACAGTTCTCTATTAGACACGGTGGACAAACTTAGCTCAACGTTCTGTGATTCGAACTTAATCACTTTTAAACGTTCCTTATTGGATCATATATTATGTTAAGTTACCATCATGGTTTTGAAAGATAGAACCTATGTCTCAGCGTAGTGGATGATGATAATACTTTTGTTTCTTTCAACCATTTATGTTAAACTTAATGCTATTCCTAACTTGAGTAAGGACCAGTTCCTTAATTAACTTCTATTCTAAAACCCTTTTCAGAATCCCTTAAGGAATACTACATAATACACTTCTTATTAACTTCTACACCTTATAAATCATTATTTATCAGTATTTGCGCTTTTATTCTTAACACCCTTAAGAATCACTCTATAAGTTCCCACTTAAAATATGTTCCCAACATATTTGGGTATGAGTCACTACTCTTACTCAAATTATGTTCCTACATATTTGAATTTGAGACTTATATTGCTCCCACTCAAAAATATGTCAATCACATATTGTTTTAAGAAGACTTTTATAGCTCCCACTCAATTTCATGCAAATTGCATATCTACTCGCTATTTTGAACAATTTCAAAATCCTTTGATCAAATATCAAACTTGGAGTTTTACTATGAGATACTAGTACTTTTACTAGTTTTAAATCCACTAGACATTTAGCACACTTGAATCAAATTCATTTGAATTCATCCAATACTTGACAAATTGTGCTTTTGTCATTCACCCCATTTTCCACTATGGCTTTGCAGTCATTCGGGAAAATTCCAAGTAACCCCTTTTACTTGTGAGATTCAACAATGAATTGCTTTCTAATCTCAAGGGAATTTTGCTTCTAGGATTTCTCATAATTTTAGTTTACCATTATTTCCTTAGTAGTTCGTAGGTATGTCATATTCTGGTAATCATGACAAATGATTCACAAATTTCTCCATACAAGATATGGGTTTACATTTTGAATCCTACTTCATGTAGTGAAAACACCAGTGGGGAAAACACAATGATCATTATCATTGATTCTTTCCTTTGTGAAGAGAATTGTTCAGGAATGTTGTCTGTTGCGCTTCTCAACACTCTGATGCAAGGATTTGAATCCTCATCATGTTTTTCACACTATCTTCCATTTGCTCCATAATCGAGAAATATCACTGAATGCGAACTTTCTCGAAAGTCTACCAAAATCCAAGCAATACTAGTTTTGCTTCTCTTTTGGTTTTAGCTATGGATTTTGTATTCAAATTTTCCAATGAATACTCTACAAGGACTTATTCCCTATTGTTTTGGTTATATCGAATAACCCCAAAACTTCCACGACTATCCATACTAGATATGGAGCCGCTTTCACGAATTCAAATGGTTCACTATATATTCTAATTGAGTGCTAACTATTTCTAACTAATGGTCTCTACATCTACACTACAACGATTTGTTTGACGCCATCTATTCACCCACTTTGATATCAAAATATCATTGTGATGCCTTGCATTTTGACATTTCAAAACGCTTTGCATTTCACAATTTCTTTTATGCCATTATTATAAATTCGAATTTAATTACTATTGATCAAATCGTAGTAATTAGATTCTCTTTTATCTTTATACCCTTTGTTGATGAAACACTTTGATCATATCAAATAGTTTTATACTTATGTTTCCTTTGGTAAACTTCTTTACACATTTAAACAATCATATAATGATAATTACCATTTTGTTAAAACATAATACATCAAATATGTATTTACTTTTAACAATTCATTAAAACACTTTGTATTCAAGTAATACACTGTGTTCAAGTTATTTTGGCGAACTTAGGCATGATTCATATGTGAAAAGTAATCAAATGACTTTCACATATTATCATATAACTTTGAATTTAAACAATGGTTTCATTCATTAATGAACTTATCATTAAGTTGGGTATTGTAACAAGGCATTTCAATATTTTACAAATGTTCATGCATTATCAATTAGTTTCAAAACAACCAGGATAATTCACATATAATCAAACAAGATATGAATATGAATAGAAATCATTCATAAAAGTGGAACAACTGTTTGTTACAAGCTCATATGAATAACCGTCTCACAAAATGTGAGACACACTAAAGAAGTTCACAATCTTTTGATTACAATAACTATCCAAAACATAAACTAAGGGATAAATGTTGGGGGAGAGTGTCGTTGGCCATCATCATCATGCTCGCCATCAACACGCAATGTCACCTCCTCTCTAGCAAGCACCTCTCATGTAGAAGGGCCTGTTTTCAGTAAAACAGAACAAGTATCAAATATACTTAACACTGCAAATGTTTTTGCAAGATTATAACATTTATAAAATTGTATATCAAATATATACCTTTGTCATTGATAACCTCAGCGACAATGGGTTCAACCATCACATTCCTCAGATGTGATATGAACCTATGGAATTCCAGTGATTCCGCATCGCCCCTCATAATGCAAGTCCTGACTTATGCTTGGTAGCTTGGTGGCAGCGACCATAGCACAACGCCGTTTGCAAAAGATCCCGCCGTTCAGCTATCCAGGAAGTATGCAGACCTCATGTACGCATCCTGCATGCGCTCCAAGTGGTCATCTAGTGATGAGTTCTCCTCCATATTAATGGAGAGGAAGTCTCCCATCAGCTCATGCTCCCATATGCGTGCTTGTTCCACGAAATGTGTCCTAAGCTGTACCATAGTAGCACGAGGGTCAAGATTGCCCACGACTGGCCATAGCTCATCCACAATCCTGTAGAACATTGTAGCTGATATGAAGGTGTACATCTCATGACAATAATAGCGGTCTTCCCGCTGCTCTAGGGTCTCTACGTCAATGGGCTGATCCAAATCCATCTCGTCGAGTATGTAGTTGACCACGTCATTCTCTCTAAGGAGAACATGGAGACGCGCAACCCATATAGAGAAGTTTGATCCGTCTAGCCTAAGCTTCTCTCCTTCTAACCAGTCATCAACAGGAAAGGTAGCATCCAGGAGAACCATATTCTACATTTATAATTGCAAAAGGAATTTAGACTAAGTTTATAATTAAATGAGTTAATAAAAACTCCACTCAGAAACACCTATCCCATGAAGGGTTCCTAGTGATAACACTACCCCTTTTCCCACATCTCCCCCGATCATCATGGCCCTCAATGTGGGTTCAAGGGTGGACGCTAAATTTCAGTCACATCATTCATGCGACTCGTGCTTGATCTTTCGACCATCCGCGTTCCGAGGCCATGTCTCTATAACGTGCTAGGCTCACCAACTCAACCTTAGTGTATTCGCTGTGCAACATGGCTTACACCCACTATATGCGAATGTAGATATGTCTGACACCCACTCATCGTGGGTCGCCTCATACCGAAGAACTTTCTTTGTGGTGCATACTAAGGGGGAACACAATCATTGGTAATTTTAACAGGGATCATCTTATTAGGCTATCGTCGAGTATCTAATACTAGCACACAATAAGATATACAAACAATAACATTGAATGTAAATGCAATGTGATATGGTCCTTCACGTTGTGATCTCCATCCGTCGTCACCGGATTCTGGCACCAGGGTTCCTACGCCGTAGACACCAGGGTACCAGTGTCTTTCCGGCGTGGTAGTCCGTCACCTCCGTGAATATCTACTACTACGTAACATAAGTTAATCACTTTACCTTTGCCACAACCATATCACAAAGCAACACCCCCTGCAAAACAAAGTTAGACGCCTCTACTTTATCTTTGCATGTGTTTTATGTGGCTGAATGGGCTTTCGCACAAGAACAGTTCTTACCTACGAACTTTCAGCACAACGCTAATCAAGTACTTGTCTCTACTACACCCCTTTCAGGGCCCTCCATTGCAAATGGCATACCAATTAATGCAAGAGACAGACACCCCCTAAGCCACTTTATATGGTACAGCCATATGTCAAGCGTGGACCAGTCTCGCGAATGAACGCGTAAAGTCGGTTGGGGGTCGCTTCATCAAGCATTACTGCGGTATACACAAGTACACGTGGGAGGGTAACAACTAAAGGATCAACACCCACATGCTACATCTCGTGTGTTCTACCTGTACTAGCATTACTACGCATAGATCTAACTCTAATACCACTGAAGGGGTTCCGCGTATGAAAACAATAATTTTTACCATACGTCGTTGAACCCCTGATGTTGCCAGGACCTATCTATTAGTAATATAGTAATGGGAGGGGCTTTTCAAGAACTTACCCTTGAAGACCGAAAAGCGTTGTCAACGCTCAGGAGAGCGTGGTTGATGTAGATGAGCCGAAGCTGGCCTCAAGGTCGTGATGAAGTCCTTGCGCTCTTGCGGCTCCAACGACTTGAGTGCCTCAAGTGTGACACCTCGCGGAGAGTTATACACGTCCGGTGCCAACCGATGACTCCCGCTTCCCCGATCCAGCAACAGTTGTGGAAGTAGAGCTCCTGGATCCGAATCCCGCAACGCGACGGTGCTCCACGGTGAAGATGTCTCTCATTCGTGCAGTCCGAACTTGGGACCATGGTCACAAGAGAGAGAGAGAATATCAATTGGAGGTCTTTCCAAAAGTGAGAAGACCTTTATTGAATATTGTGTGTATTTATCTAGCCAAATACCCCCACTTTATATAGGGGGAGGGGAGGTACTACCTCCCTCAAAGTCCCACGGTGGGACTAAAGGAGAGGAAGAGGGGGCAGCCACTAGCCGTCCCTAGTGGGCCCCGCACGGGGGGAGGGGGGCTTGGCCCAGCCGGCCACCCCCTTGCCCCTTCTCCCCTCTCGCCTTTCCCTAATGGGCCCTCTTCCCTCCGGAATTGGCCCGTTAAGCCTTTTGACCTTTAAATTGATTTTCTCTTTTATTAAATAATTATAAATAAATGATTAAATCAATATTTAACATTCATTCATATATTATTCAATCTCTATGGTTATGGAACACCTTCCATCTCCACTCCGGACATCCTCCAAACTTACCGAAACCCTTCTGGTTTTCTCTCTACTATTTTTCGGCGATTCTTCCGATCCTATAAACACTCTCTAAGCATCATCAAACCCTTAAGCGTGATACCCTATGGTTCGGGAACACTCCATACATGGTCGGGACACTCCCGGACCAATGATCGATAGAGGTACCTGGATGGCCATGTGACCCCTGTGCGTTCCATGAAGATCTTTTGTTGTTTGAACCGGGACGGTCATGTCTTATTCCCTTTGTCTCTCGATACTTGCATTGCACGATATCTGATCAATGATATCACCATGTCGTGTTCAATCTCGTTACCGAACAATGCTACTTGACTCGTTTTGACAAGTGATATCCCTGTGATCAAATCACACGCTGCACAGCTATTGGATATAACTTCTCCGAGTGGGCCCTTGAGTATCTTTCTGTCACGTGGACGGACAAATCCTGCTCTTGACATATATTGCCTCTACGGTTTCCTCCGAGTACCTGAATACACCTTTATAACCACTTTATTACCAAGTGGCGCTTGATGCTATCTAAGCACTCTCGGGAGACAGTGATTGATATAGCCTCACGGTCTAAGGAATAGTCTACGAGGATCCATTTCTAATCATCATAACTTGAACTTCGTGACATGATCGGGTCATGATGTTTAGGTTGGGTATTGGTTCATCATCTCATTCTCAGAATAAGTTGACTCTATTTCCAACTGGCATAAATGCCACATGATCAGGAAACTTGATCATCTGTTAACCAATGAACCCGTGACTAGAGTTTCACTGGGAACCCCTAGTTGTTTATATATCACACGTGTATTGATGTTTCCACTCAATATAGTTATAGCATCATATAAAACTTAATCATAAACTTTATGAAATATGATAATAGTCCTTATTACTATTTATCTCTAGGGAATATTTCCAACAATATAGGCAGGAGACAGGAAATGGCAATGAATTATAGTCTCATAATTGAACCCTTTGATGTATGGGAAATGGATTACATGGGACCATTTATAGAGTCAAATGGTTATACTCATATTCTTGTCGCTGTTGACTATGTTACTAAGTGGGTTGAACCTATCCCAACAAATCATGCAGATGCAGCTAGCTCAGTGAAGATGATCAATGATGTCATATTCCCTAGGTTTGGAGTGCCTAGATTTTTTATTACTGATGGTGGTTCTCATTTTATGAAAAGGACTTTCAGGAAAATCTTCAGCAAGTATGGAGTAACTCACCGCGTTGCTTCACCATATCATCCCCAAACAAGTGGTCAAGTGGAACTCTCTAATAGAGAACTGAAGACCATACTCAAGAAGACAGTGGACAAATCGAGAAAAGATTGGTCATCAAAGTTAAATGACACTCTATGGGCATACTGTACTGCATTTAAAAATCCAATGGGTATGACACCTTATAAAATGGTGTACGGTAAGGCATGCCATTTACCTTTAGAACTAGAACACCAAGCTTTTTGCGCAATCAAGAATCTAAATTATGATCTCAAAGCAGCGGGGGAAAAGCGTTTATTAGATATGCATGCTTTAGATGATTTTAGAAGTGAAGCCTATGAGAATTCTAGGTTGTTTAAGGAAAAATTTAAAAGATGGCATGATAGAAAAATAGAGAATAAAACTTTTAAAAGTGGAGACAAAGTGTTACTCTATAATTCTCGTCTTAAGTTGTTTCCAGGAAAACATAGATCAAAATGGGAAGGTCCATATGTAGTTGAAGAAGCCTATTCGTCGGGAGCAGTGAAGCTCCAAGGAAAAACACCCTCTCTTGCATGCGTGGTAAATGGACAACGCTTCAAGCATTATCGGGTGAAAGAAGATATAAGTGCAATCACCATAGAATTGAACACCCCCCCCCCCCGAAGAAGTGATAAAGGAAGATATACGAAGAATGGCAATTACAAGAAGAATGGACTCAAGACAGAATGAGCGGTACTGCGGCCAAGCTATTGACCGTAAAGGAGCGCTTCATGGGAGGCAACCCATGTGAAATAAAGGTTTGAGTAAGTTTTTAAATTTTCAGCTAAAGTCTAGTTTTAAGTATTGTGTTAAATGAGAAACAATTCGTGCGCCAGCAAGGAAAAAGAAAGATTGATGATGCCAAAGTTGGTCGGAAATTTAAGCTGACATTTTTCTATCAAAACTCGATATTTCGTTAAGTTTCAGATTAATAAAGAATTCTTGGAGAAACAGGAAATTTTTGGTGGACACAGAAGGTTTAACGACCAACTATACGGCGGGAATAAAAATTCTGGCCGTATAGTTCCGGTCATATAGTTGTTGTGACATTAACACTTCCATCCACGAAAGGTACTGAGAGTTTAACGACCAACTATACAGCCAGAACGAAAAATTCCGCCTGTATAGTTGCTGTCGTATAGTTGTCAATGCCTTTGACGAAATAATTTCTGGGTTACTAAGAGTTTAATGACCAAATATACAGCCAGAATTAAAAATTTCGCCCGTATAGTCGCGGTCGTATAGTTGTTGACCCTTCTCCAAAAAATTTATCCAGGATACAGAGAGTTTAATGACCAACTATACGGCCGGAATTAAAAAATTCGGCCTGTATAGGTCCGGCCGTATTGTTAGGTTCTGCCGTAGATCCAATCTATAGTCGGTTCATAACTATACAGCGGGAACTATACGGGCTGCGCCTGTATAGTTGCTCGTTACACAAGGCGGTGATACATTGCAAATGTATCTATAATTTTTGATGTTCCATGCTTGGTTTTATCTACTTTCTTGTGTTTTGTTCCAACATTGGAGTACTTTTCTTATGATTTCTTGGACTAACCTATTAACAAGATGCCACAGTGCCAGTTGCCTGTTTTCTGGTGTTTTTGGTTCCAGGAAGTCAGAAAATGAATATTCTCGGAATTGGACGGGACAAAAGCCAAAATTACTATTTTCCCGAAAGACTCACGGAGCCAGAAGGAGAGTCAGAGAGGGGCCATAGGATGGCCACACCACCCCTAGGCGCGGGTCCCCCTTGGCCGCGCCAGGGCATGGTGTGGGCCCCCTGGACGGCCACCGACCTTGCCTCCTTCGCCTATAAGAGCCTCCCTATACCAAAACCCTAAATCGTCAATCAGAAATCCATGAAAAGTTCCACAGATTCTACTCAAGTGCTTTAATAGATCTCTGCTCTCTCCATGTGTGTGAAAGTGACAGCGTGCACACCATGGTGGCATCTTAGGCTACAAATTACAAAAACTTGTTATGAGTTATATTTGGAGTTGGATCTTTCTATGAAATTGTGGTGTTTGTTGGAACCATCTAGTGCTCAAGGTGACGGTATGGAGTTTTCTAGATGGGAAAGGCTTACTTTGAGGTGTGCTGTTATAGCCCTACCAACGATTAGAGTGTCCAACCGGAGAGTAGTTCAGCGTAGTATCATGAAGATGATATATTTATATGAGAGTGTTCACTAGTGAAAGTATGATCCCTTGGCCTTGTTTCTAAGCACTGAAACACCGTTTGCTATTAGATCTGTTACATGTTTGCTTGCTTCCATCTTTATTTCAGTTTTACTTTAGTCTTTTCCACGCCACCAAGCTATTCTCTATCACCGTTACCACTTATAATTATCTATACCACTTGTATTTCACTATCTCTTCGCCGAACTAGTGCACCTATACACCTGACAAGTGTATTGGGTGTGTTGGGGACACAAGAGACTTTTTGTATCTTGATTGCAGGGTTGCTTGAGAGGGGATACCTTTGACCACTTCCTCCCTGAGTTCGATAAACCTTGGGTGATCCACTTAAGGGAAAACTTGCTGCTGTTCTACAAACCTCTGCACTTGTAGGCCCAACAACTGTCTACAAGAATAGAAGTGCGTAGACATCAAGCTATTTTCTGGCGCTGTTGCCGGGGAGGTAAGGTAAAAGGTATTCACACCGGAGGATTAAAGAAGAAGAACCTCCCACGGCAAACGCCTATTTTCTGGCGCCGTTGCCGGGGAGGTAAGGTAAAAGGTACTCACATCCTCCGGTGTGAGTGCTCGAAGTTATTTCCTTTAGATTCTGCAATTTTGTCTTTTTGTTTCTTGTTTTCACTAGTTAGGCTTAATGGAAAACAACAAAAAATTAGAGAGCTTTATAGTATTTATCTTGAGTTAGGACATGAAATGTTTGAAGAGAAAATTAAAAAACCTATTGAAGTTTATTTGCATGCTAATAGCAATGTTGTTAGTATAAATTCTTTGGACACCATTATTGCTAATGCTATGGTAAAGTCTAAGCTTGGGGAAGCTAGTTTTTATGATAATGATCTTTTTAGTTCCCCGACTTTGGAATATAGCTATTCTATTGCTTATGATGATACCAAACCTCCAATATATGATGATTACAATGATGAGTATGATATTTTCAGTCCACCTACTATTGAGGAGAAAATTAATTATGATTACAATATGCCTCCTATATTTGATGACTATGGTGATGAGAATAATAATGATAGCTATTTTGTTGAATTTGCTCCCACCACAATTAATAAGAATGACTATGCCTATGTGGAGAGTATTAATTCTTTTATGCATGTGGCTCATGATAAGAATGTTTTATGTGATAGTTATATTGTTAATTTTATTCATGATGCTACTGAAAGTTATTATGAGAGAGGAAAACATGGTTTTATGCATCTCAATAATATTAGGTTTCCCCTCTTTATGTTGAAAATTTTGAAGTTGCACTTGTTTTGCTTTACCATGCTTGTTGCTTTGTGCTTTCATGACTTGTTTGTTTACAAGACTCCTATGCATAGGAAGTGGGTTAGACTTAAATGTTCTTTGAATTTGCTTGTTGATGCTCTCTTTTACTTCAATTCATATTTCTTATGTGAGCATCTTCTCATACTATCATGCCTAACTTAAAGGCGTTAAAGAAAAGTACTTATAGGGAGATAACCCAAAAGATTTAGATGAGTCTTGGAAGTTATTAATTCAGTAATAACCGTTCCTTATCATTTTTATTTGCTTTTAGTGCCAAGAGTAACCTCTAATGAGAGAGAAGTAATGATTGGGAAAGTTGTTGTCCCGAAACAGATTTCTGTGCTTCACCGTAAATATTTGTGTAAAATCTCTGAACGTCTTTTTGAGGCGTGAATTTTTGTGCTTCTGCCCCAGGTTGTTATCTAACTTTCGTTAGTTCAACACTTTTTGATTTGAGCAACAGAAGGTCTTCGAAAAACTTCGTCTTTTCCTGCTGGTCTGTTTTGACAGATTTCTGCCATTTTCTGCATTTGCTTCTTGTTGGTTCCTTTTTGAGTTCTTTTGGGGAATTGAGATCTTTGAGGGAAGTGCTATAGTATCTAGTGTTCTGATGGAAGTTTATTTGGTGTTAGAACTGAACCTTAAGACTTATTTATCTTGAGTGCACTAATGTTGCTAATAAAGATTGTATGAAGAAAAATTTCAGGTGTATGGAAGGAATGAGTAATGAGATGAAGGATGGACTAAAGCTCAAGCTTGGGGATGCCACGCGTGTCACCCCAAGAAATATCCAAGAAGTACAGCGTCAAAGCTTGGGGATGCCCAAGGCATCCCCTTCTTCATCAATAAAAATCCCAGGTTTCTTCCAAACGCTTCATTTTTATTGTTTCATGCACAGTTGTGTTTTTCTTGGAGCGTCTTCTTTTTCGTTTTGGTTTTGGTTTTTCGTTTGCTTGGTTTGCTTAGTTTGCTGAATAAATTGGTCAGACCCCCTCTTTCATACATTGGTTTTCAAATAGTTTGGTTTGGTTTGAAAAAGAGTAGGAAAGTTCATACTTATGTGGTAAAAAGAGCTTGTTTTTTACTGTGGCCTATGCTTTGTCATGCCATGCTTGATATTGTTTTGGCTTTATGCTTAGTATTCTTTGCTGTAGCATGACTTGTTATAAACAATTGAGATTGCTTAATGTGCCTTGGATGAATCATGCGTTGTTTTAGCATATTAAAGCATAGTATAGTGGTATTCTCCTTTGATGCTTTATTTGGGTTGACTTGGCGCATGCTCACACCATGTTATGACTATCTCAAGTCACCATAGCCTTTATGATCCTTTAGTTTTCAACTTGTAGTATCACTTTATGCTTTGATCAATGATGTTTTATCGCTCTGCATGATTATGGCCATTATTGCTCTCTTAGTTGGTCGCTCCCAGTCTTTTGCTAGCCTCCACAACAAAGTATGAGTTCCACTCATGCATCCAACTCCCTAAACCAAGTTATTCCAAAGACTCCACCATACCTACCTACTAGCTTATGCTATTCCAAGTATATTCATGCTTTTGTTTACCTTCCAAATTAAACTTGTTATGAGAAAACTAGTGATTAAAGCTCTCACGAACTTGATGGCACACTTTACTTTACTTGCCATTAATAAACTTGAACCATTGTGTCGTCTATGTTGTATATGCTTGCACTTATTTGTTGGGGATTAGCAGAACCATGCGGTCATGGGGAACGCTTTCAACATTGCACTTGTACTTTGTACCTAGTTGATATCATGTTCTTTTGTCGATGGATGTCGTCGGTGTGAAATGAAAGGGGAGCTTGTAAGTCCATGGAGTTATGTATATGTGTTAGAGAAACGCCTGGGCCGCTGGTCTAATCCATGCTGACATGGTGGAAACCTGTAGCGTAACCATAATGAGCTGTCTATGAAGCATTCTTCTTATAAAAAAAGAGTCCTATATTGAGAAAAAAGAAAAAAAGAAAAAAAAGAAAAAAAGAAAAAAAGAGATTATGAAAAGAGGAAAGAGAGAAAAAAGCACCATATTCCCATGGTAAATAAGAAGATTGCTGAGATGCTCGTTGTCTGCTTGCTTTGTCATTTTGATATGGGGATTCTTCTGTATCATCGGGCAAGGGGTACCCCGTTGGCGGTTCTCTATGATACACATGTACATACGATGACAAGAACTTACCGGTGACGAAACTTGAGTAGCATGAGGAGCGACCCTCGTATTCAAGGGACATGAGATTTCTAACTTATACTTCGTCAAGCATATACACCATAGTTTGTTCACTTTAACCTTAATCACTTCAAGATGCTTATGATAGGGGCAATGATAGCTGAAAGCTATAAGTACCATAATTTTTGGAAGCTCTTTATGAAACTTGAATCTCTGCTTCCTTCTATGAAGGCCTTTCTTCCACTTATATATTGAGTCTCCACCTTCTACCTTTATGCACCTACTTTGAGAGCATAGTGGCCATTCTTAGTTCTATGTGCATTGTCCCAAGACTAGTTGATTGATGCATAACTTGTTATTGCTTGTTTTAAACTATTTGTATCTAGTCACTCTTATGAACTTTGAAGGTGTCCTATGCATTTATATTTGCTACTCTATTGAGGGACAATCTGAATACTATTATGCTATGTTTTCATTATGTGAAACAAACAAACGTCTTGCAAAGCATTGTTATTCATGAAACTTTTGTTTCTGCCTTTTCATGTTGCATCATAATTTCTTTGCTTATTGCTAGAACTTTGTCTTCCATGTTATGATTGAAGTACTATGATCCCAGCTTTGAATGTTTTACAAATACTTTGATCAAGTCTTTGATGGTGCATGTCACCTCAAAAATTATTCTTTCTTTTTATCACTTACCTACTCGAGGACAAGCAGGAGTTAAGCTTGGGGATGTTGATACATTGCAAATATATCTATAATTTTTGATGTTCCATGCTTGGCTTTATCTACTTTCTTGTGTTTTGTTCCAACATTGGAGTACTTTTCTTATGATTTCTTGGACTAACCTATTAACAACATGCCACAGTGCCAGTTGCCTGTTTTCTGCTGTTTTTGGTTCCAGGAAGTCAGAAAATGAATATTCTCGGAATTGGACGGGACAAAAGCCAAAGTTACTATTTTCCCGGAAGACTCACGGAGCCAGAAGGAGAGTCGGAGAGGGGCCATAGGGTGGCCACACCACCCCTAGGCGCGGGTCCCCCTTGGCCGCGCTAGGGCATGGTGTGGGCCCCCTGGCCGGCCACCGACCTTGCCTCCTTCGCCTATAAGAGCCTCCCTATACCAAAACCCTAAATCGTCAGTCAGAAATCCACAAAAAGTTCCGCAGCGCCGCCGCCACCGAAGGGGAGATTCGGGGGACAGAAATTCTCTGTTCCGGCACTCTGCCGGGATGGGGAATTGCCCCCGGAGCCATCGATCTCCACCACCATCTCCATCACCATTGCTGATTCCCATGATGAGGACGGAGTAGTTCTCTCTCGAGGCTAAGGGTTCTACCGGTAGCTATGTGTTCATCTCTCTCTCTATGCATGATCTTATTGAGATCATGAGCTTGTAATCTATAGATCTACCTTTCTACTCAAGTGCTTTAATAGATCTCTGCTCTCCCCATGTGTGTGAAAGTGACAGCGTGCACACCATGGTGGCACTTAGGCTACAGATTACAAATACTTGTTATGAGTTATATTTGGAGTTGGATCTTTCTATGAAATTGTGGTGTTTGTTGGAACCATCTAGTGCTCAAGGTGACAGTGTGGAGTTTTCTAGATGGGAAAGGCTTACTTTGAGGTGTGCTGTTATAGCCCTACCAACGATTAGAGTGTCCAACCGGAGAGTAGTTCAGCGTAGTATCATGAAGATGATATATTTATATGAGAGTGTTCACTAGTGAAAGTATGATCCCTAGGCCTTTTTTCTAAGCACTGAAACACCGTTTGCTATTAGATCTATTACATGTTTGCTTGCTTCCATCTTTATTTCAGTTTTACTTTAGTCTTTTCCACGCCACCGAGCTATTCTCTATCACCGTTACCACTTATAATTATCTATACCACTTGTATTTCACTATCTCTTCGCCGAACTAGTGCACCTATACACCTGACAAGTGTATTGGGTGTGTTGGGGACACAAGAGACTTCTTGTATCTTGATTGCAGGGTTGCTTGAGAGGGGATACCTTTGACCACTTCCTCCTTGAGTTCGATAAACCTTGGGTGATCCACTTAAGGGAAAACTTGCTGCTGTTCTACAAACCTCTGCACTTGGAGACCGAACAACTGTCTACAAGAATAGAAGTGCGTAGACATCAGGCGGCTAGGGTTTTTGACCCCTCCTTTTAAAGTTTATTGCATCTAACCTTTTTCATTAAGTTTTCGCAGAGCTACAGCCTCCAACCTCGAAAGATCTTCATCATCCCTATACAGGTCCCTTTAACAACATCCGTATAATGAAGCCATGCATCCCTTCCATGTCAACAAGATCTGGAAGAAGAAAGAAGAGAAGCCCGTGAAGAGGATCGAAGAAGTAGAACCAAAAGGATCATCGTCATCATCCGGCTCGGAGATCAAGCCTCTCCCAAATTGGGAGGACATGTTCCCTCAAAGGATGGAGATGATGAGACAAGCTGAGCGGGGAAGGAACAAGGATGAGTACCACCCTAATCCTTATCGTTACAACATAGGATCTATTATAAACCTCCTCTTGGTCCACCACCTCTTAAACCTAAGAAGGTGTGGCAAGATGAGATTCATGATAAGATCTATGAATTGGAAAAGGCTTCTAAGGCATGTCTTGAAACAATTGGAGAAGGGATTGACTCCTACTAGATGATGAGCAAAGACCTTGAGAAAAAGGTCGATGACATCGATGGTAGAGTTGGTTTCATAATTAAAATTGTCTTTGAGTTTACAGATGAGAAGATATTCCTCAAGAGAAAAATGTTTAAGATCCAATACGACATGGCCGAGCTCAGCATTCGCTTTGCAAGCATAGTTAAAGAGGACAACATGAAAGAAGAAGGCGACACTCTTTCTGCCTAGGAGGAAGAATAGGTACCAGCAAGGAGTTAATTGATCCCATTTGGCTTGATTCCAAGCTTAGGGAGATCTTTAAAGACCTTGTAATCTTTCTTACAAGTTTTATACTATCGTTTTTGCATTATTTCAAACTACAAATAAAGTTTGCATCATTAGGATTCCCTTCAGGAATAGTCGATCCCTTTTATGAAATTCTGAGTTTATTATTATATATGGAGCAACTTTGAGTTTGTGTTTGGTTTTATTGATATACAAATGGCTTGAGTATAATTTTACTTGCACTTGATGATAGCAATAGGAGTGTTCCACATCATTGGTATTAGTGGAACACCTAAAGATAATTTGGTCAATATACTGTAAATCTATGGTTTGATTTATAAATAAAAATTATATATATGATTGAACTGAAAAAGAAATCTTGAACAAAGGAAAATGAAAGTGTTATCAAAATAGAATGAGAACAAGTGGAGGTAGAGTCTTCAAGTCATAAGTACGCTTCATATACAATTGGAATTTGGTAATCGAGATTGTTAAACTTTGAATTCCTGCATGAAGTGGAATGTATGGCTAGATCCTTTGCACAACACCTAAACAAAAAGTGTGAGCATATATACAAAAGAAAAAGGAAAGAAAAAGATCGAGTGTGCAAAGAGCAAGTAGGAATATACCACTGTGTTGCAGTATGACAAAGAGATACTTTCGAGATTCTAAATCCCAAGTGAATACGTTGATCCAAAAACACTTGGAACTACCTCGCTAACTCATTCGGTCGAACTAGATTCTTTTACATTATGTTGAGATTCATCTTTTTGTGAACTATTGATCACTAAGGTGTGGTAGCCTTCTAATACTATTCAGATGGTTCGAGTAAGGTACTATTCATGAACTTATTCCTATGTATCATACATGATAAACACAAGTTGCAATTGCCTCATTTATTTTATCGAGTCAGCTTCATGAATATGATGATCACATCCATTAAGCTAAAAACTTGCTCGGGACTTGCAAGAGTCTAAGCTTGGGGAAGTTGACGAGTGCATATTTGCATGATGTTTTACATTATTATTTTGCATTGTAGATGTAGGATCTTGGTATTTTACGGCGCTCGCGTGCATATTTTATGTCTGTTTTCACCAGGATAAGAACATATGATGGATCCAATGGATACAATTCTTGGAGTAGTTGTTCTATGGAGAAAAGGAGTCCAAAACAATGTAAATCGCTTATTTGGGAAATATTAATAATACCAGAAGAAAACCAGAAGCGAACAAGGGAGGCAGAGAGTTCAACGACCAACTATACGGGTGGAGCAATTTTTCCGGCCATATAGCACTAGCCGTATAGCTGGCGCCGCCTCCGCCTCGTGAAATAGTTTCACCCCATGCAATTGGTTCGAGGAGACGACATACAGAACACCCAGAAATCGCAGAAACCTCACCTCTAGAAGGCACCTAGAGGGGGAACTCATCCACAAGGGATCCATCTTCGCCCTGCGCAGATCCGGGAGGCTAAGGCATCGATCTTCATCATCCACCGCTGCATCACCACCATCTCCATCTATCCCATCTACATCTTGTATAGATCGTGTTGTAATTCCTATACTCGTTATGGATTTATACAAGTACTGTTCGTTTATGATTGTTTCCATTACCATTGCTATGATTTTGACTGCCTCCATGTCTGATTAGATCTCTAGTTCTTAGGGAGATGGAGAAACCCTAGCATATGACTGAGATGAGATAGAGATTATTATATTATACATCATTATGTGTACGTGTTAATTGTCTTCATCTTGATATTGGGAGTTGTGCACCTCCTTAACATTTGCCTCACACGAGGACTCGATGAAGGTGATTACTTGTCGGTAGACGGATGGATGATAGCTCGTACTGTGACTATAAAGCTGTTGTCATTCATTACGTACTAACTTGGGGAATCAAGGAGAACTCACAAAGCCATGTCCATGCCATGGGAGAAATCCTATAATAGCGCAGTAATACGATGGTTGTCGGTTATTGTCTGATGTGGTTATGAGGATGATGTGTACAGTGGTTGTTGGCTATTCGTCCATATATGGAGCTCCTCCTGCATACATACACATTATGAGAATATTCGTTATAATACTCTCGATTACTTAGTGTAAATTGCTAGCGGTGGATCCACTAATCCCTGAGAACACTTTTTCCCTATTGTAGTTCCAAAGTTCTATTACACAAGCGATTCTTACTTTCTGCATTAAGTTTTGCTTTACTTTAAATCACCTTGTTCAACCAAAAACCCAAAAAAAAACTCTACATTACTTGCATCTTAAAGTTATTCCTTAAGTACTCCGTTTAGTTATAGTTAAAAGCATTTTAGTCTTTTGCCTACTGCTCCCCGTGGGATCGATATCTTTATTTCGAAACTAACTACAAACGATCTGTGCACTTGCAGTCATCATTCCTACATCAAATTCAAGTCCCCAGGCCTGAACTCGAGATTTATTACTAGCGTAACTCAGTTCGGGCCGCTGAGGTCTTATCGAATACTAAGTTCCAGTTTTATTTTATCGGGTACCCAACACGTCCGTCGGGATTTTTCATCGTATCATAGATACGGATATAATACTGGCAGAGTGCATTCTTGTGCGATTATCAGGACACACAGGACGAATCCCGGGGTCTTACCTTCATGTTTCTGAAGACGTCATCCAGAATTTTATCGCATTTAGCTGTGATCCAAGATTTATATATTTTTTGCCAGCTGTCCTGCTGGGTTGCTAATATTTTTGAATTTTACAATATATCTTGAGATTTCATAAAATCTCCCGATGGGAGTAACCTTTGGAGGATACATAAATGTAAAACTCACAAGTTTTATAGGCAATGATTTCCTTTTTCTTGGCCTGCATAATTTTTCTATCGGGTGCGCGATAGCGCTCCCGATGGGTGTAGCCCCCCGGCTATGTTCGGATGCCTGTATCTAGATATAGGCTCATAACTGATGTTAAATCATGCAAACATATAAGTCACCCTTTCGAGTTTATATGAACAAAATTGAAAGGTATGAAGAACTTATCTTTATACATATATGGCATAACCATGGATACATTATTCTGGCGGATTGCTATCTGGCCGTAGGCTGGCGTATTTTGGCTTTTAAAAAGTTGGGCCATAGGCCTTATTTAATTTATAAGTAAACATAGGATCTCCTAAGCATAAAAGCATCGTAGCTGTGGAATGTTCCATGGATTGGAATACTGTACTCCTGTCTTCTTGTCATTTAGACGATACGCTCCTCCAGGAATAACTTCTGTAACGATGTAGGGTCATTCCCAAGGTGATTCTAGATTTCGGTGACCATCTTTCTTGAGTCGAAGAACTAGATCTCCTACTATAAAGGATCTTGGACGTAATCGTCGCCCATAATAATTGCGCAAGTTTTGCTGGTATATAGTAGCTCTTTGCAGGGCTTCATCTCGAGCTTCGTCGAGTGCATAAATGTCATCTTCGAGTGCTTCTCTTGATTCTTCTTCATCATACGCAGTTACCCTAGGACATTCATGTGAAACTTCGACTAGAAGGACGGCTTCAGCACAGTGGACCAGAAAGAAGGGTGTTTCTTGTGTTGTAGTATTGGGGGTGGTGCGCAAACTCCACAAAATAGAAGGTAACTCATTAACCCATGCTCCTTTCTCTCTGTCGAGTGGTGCAAGCAATCTTTTCTTGAGGCCAGCAGTTACTAAGCCATTGCCTTTTTCCACTTGTCCATTGGTTTGCGGATGATCCACTGAAGCGTAGCTCACTTTGATTCCCATCTCCTCTCAGTATTCTTTAAATTCATTGGAAGTAAAGTTGGTTCCATTGCCCGTGATGATGTTGTTTGGCATGTCGAACCAAAATACTATGGACTTTATGAAATTCACAGCCGAAGTTCCATCTTGAGTGGTGACTGGAATTGCTTCAATCCATTTAGTAAATTTGTCGACTGCTACAAGAAGAAAGACGTCTCCTCATGGAGATGATTTGTGAAGTTTACCTACCATATCAAGCCTCCACCAAGCAAAAGGCCAAGCTAGAGGTATAGGATTTAGTTCGGCTGCTGGTGCTCCTGGTTTTGTTGCAAATCATTGACATGCTTCACATGTTATGACTATATCCTTTGCGTCTTATACTACTGTAAACCAATAAAATCCTACCCTGAAAGCTTTGGCGACAATTGCTCGTCTACTGTCATGATGACCGCAAACTCCTTGATGTATATCCTTGAGTATGGCTTTTCCTTCTTCGACTGTAACACATCGCTGCAACACATTGATATACTTCTTTTATATAATAATCCTTTGACTATCCCGAAGGCTTTCGATCTACGAGTGATTTGTCGGGCTTCTGTCACCTCCTCGGGTAATTCTCCTTGAGTCATATAGGCTATGTACGGCTGCATCCATGTAGGTTCGATTATCATGACCTCATCAATATCTAGTTCTTCTTCGAAGGTCTCCTCTATCCTTGTACTGGCTGATGAAGCCCCCGAGTCTTTTTTTGGTTTATTATTTTTTCCAGTCTTGGGAGATATGACCTCGAAAACTCTTTTTGCGTTGATAGAATGCTCGGATATTTCTTCCCAAAAAACCCCGGGTGGCACTGGTAAGCACAAGAACCCAATGTTTGCCAAATTTTCGGCTTCTTCATTACTTGCTCTTCCTATGTGCGATACTTCACATCCATCGGACCGGGCTTCCATGATGCTTTAGAGATCTCGGTAAGCAATCATATTATCACTAACAACATCACATTTGTTCATCGTTTGCTATGCTACGAGGTTAGAGTCACCGAAGATTTTTAGACAAGTTGCGCCGCAAGCCTTTGCCATTCGCATGTCGTGCAACAAGGCCTCGTACTCAGCTTCATTGTTGGATGCATTCGCAAAACTCATCCGAAGTATATATTGCATCTTGTTGCCTTGTGGTGATATTAATATGACCATTGCTCCTGCTCCTTCTGTTCTTTTTGATCGATCGAAGTACATTGTCTAGGCACTTGAAATATCAGGTGGACCCGCACATTGTAGCTCGGTCCATTATTTGATGAAATCCGACAAAACTTATGATTGGATGGCTTTTTGCTTCTCATATGTGATGTCCCGAGGGGATAATTCGATACCCCATAGGGAGACACGCCCAATTGCTTCTGGGTTATTAAGGATGTTCGACAGAGGTGCCTCATTGACCACTATGATCGGATGTTCCTAAAAATAATGGCGTAGTTTCCTTGCTTTCATGAATACTCCATATGCTAATTTTTGGTAATGTGGGTACCTTTGTTTGGTTGGTGAGAGGACCTCACTCAAAAAATAAACTGGCCTCTGAACCCTGTGGGTTTTTCCTTCTTCGGGTTGCTCCACAACTAGGACTGTGCTGACCACTTGATTTGTGGAAGCTATGTAAAGAAGTAGTGGCTCTTTCTCTCGTGGAGACACGACGATAGGAGGCATCGAAAGTGTCTTCTTGAGGTCTTCAAATGCGTGATGAGCTTCTTCAGTCCATTCAAACTTATATGATTTTCTCAACAGGGCATAGAATGGTAATGCTTTCTCTCCTAATCGTGCAATGAAACGGATAAGCGCTACCACTTGTCCAGCTAGTGTTGCGCTCCTCGTAAATTTGTTGGTTTTTTCATTGTTAAGATTTCCTCTATTTTCTCGGGATTGGCTTCGATTCCTCTTGCTGATACCAGGTATCCGAGGAGTTGTCCTGCTAGGACTCCAAAGGAACACTTCGGCAGGTTCAACTTGATGCTGAACTTATCTAAGTTGTTGAATGTTTCTTTGAGATCCTTGATAAGTGACGAACTTTGTTTTGATGTAACTATGACATCATCAATATACACTTGTACATTTGTGCCAATTTGGTTTCCTAGGCAACTTTGCATCATCCGTTGATATGTTGCTCCGGCATTTTTGAGGCCAAACAGCACTGTTGTGTAGCAGAATACACCATATAGTGTGATGAACGCAGTTTTCTCCTGATCCTCCTCCTTCATCCAAATTTGGTGGTATCCTGAGTATGCATCCAGAAAAGAAAGACGTTCACATCCTGCTGTTGCATCGATTATTTGATCGATTCACAGCAGTGGAAAGTGATCATTTGGACAGTGTTTCTTCAGTGATGTGAAGTCGACACACATCCGTAGTTCTTTGGTGTTCTTCTTCAGGATGCATACTGGGTTTGCGACCCATTATACTTTCTTTAGTTCCTTTATGAAATTAGCGATGGTGAGACGATGTAGCTCTTTTCCAATAGCTTTGCGCTTTGGTTCCATGAAACGACGAAGCGATTGCTTGACTGGTTTTGCTTTTGGATCCAAATTTAGTGCATGCTCAGCGCATTCCCTGGGAATTCCCGGCATGTCAGAAGGTAGCCATGCAAAGATTTCCTAGTGCTCACGGAGGAAATCGATGATCACGCTTTCCTATGAGGGATCAAGGTTGGAGGCCACCAATGTTGTCTTCATCAGATCGATGGGATGGATCTGTACTTCTTTAGTGTCCTTTCGGTGTCGAAGGCCTGGTCGGGGTTAACGCGTGTTACTGTGAGAGGCTCTGCGATTGTTGTCATTTTGAGCTGCTCAAACTCGGTTGCCATCCTGAAAGATTCAGAAATTTTGTTGAATTCCCGATCACAATTATTAGAATGTGTGAAGCTCCCTTTTATTGAGATGATTCCCTTTGGTGCTGGAATTTTCATGACTAGGTATGCATAGTGAGGACCTGCCATGAATCGTGCGAAAGCTGGGCGTCCCAGGATCGCGTGATACTGCGATGTCCAGTCCATGACTTTGAATTCGAGCTTTTCCTGCCTGAAATTTTCTTTGGATCCAAACACAACGTCAAGAATTTTTTGACCTAAAGGAATTTTGGCTTTACCCGGTACTATGCCGTGGAAGGATGTTTCTGTTGGTGCCAAATTTGCCAAGGGTAATTCATTGCCCTAAGTGTTTTGGCATAGATCAGATTTATGCTGCTTCCTGCATCCATGAAGACTTTACTCATGTCGAATCCGCCAATTTGTGCTTCAATTCAAGGTCGAATGGCCCGGTCTTGGTACGTGATTAGGATGGCCAGCTCTGCTGAATGTGATTTCCTGTTCTGACCAGTGGAGATATTCGGGTGTGCTTGGAGGATCCATTTATTCCATATTGACTTGTCTTGTGATTACCTTCTAAATTCTGTTGGGTGGACGCCCTTTTTGAATCATCGACATTGCCCCTTTTTACCTAGGGTAATTGTCATTTTCATTGGTTGTGTTTTGTGATTGTCCTACTGACAGAGGCGGTGCACCGATGTCTAATGTGCCAGGCGTGGAGGTGTATCCTCTTATTGTTGCTTCAGTTGCTTTTGTATTGCATAACTCTTGCATCTTTAAGAACGTTCAGCAATCTTTCATGAGGTGGTTGGATTGTCTTCTTCCTGCTAAATCGATGTAAAAGTGCATATTACAGGGTCCTTCCAGTATTTGCCTTACGAACATGGGTGGGTCCTAAGTTCTTGGCTGATATCACTATGCTGATTGACCTCCTCTGCCTTCGTCCATGTTGCAGCGGTACCCTCTATTATAGTCGGTGTCCCTGTTCTTGCCTTCACCCAAAAAACTGGCCGCGACGTATCTTGGTCCCATGTTTCCGTCATTGTTTCGTCACCTCCTGTCATTGCCGTGTTTATCCCTGTCTTCTTCGGGTGACCGTTCTCGTTTGTTATGCAGCGCATCTTCTCCATCAGCCCATCGATTTGCTATGTCCATTAACTGTGAGATTGTCTTCGATTTGACTCGCCCTAGTTCTTCTATGAATTCTCGGCGATGGAGGCCATCATTGAAGGCATCAATTGCTCGTTCGTCGGATGTGGATTCAGCTGTATTTTTTATGATGTTCCATCGCTGGATGAATGCTCTTATTGACTCTCCGGGCTTCTGTTTGCATGCCCATAATTGCTCTAAAGATACGGGTCATTTGAATGTGGAATGAAAGTGTCGGATGAACTTGTCTTCGAGGTTGTTCCAGTTGCGAATAGAATCTTCGGGTAGCTATCTGAGCCATGACCTTGCAGCGCTAGTGAGGTGCAATTGTAAGCTTTGCATTGCTATGGCTGTTGATCTGCCATGTAGCTTCATAGTTGCTAGGTAATATGCTAGCCAAGATTCGGGTTCTTGGAGTCCATTGTATTTTTGGCGGTCATGTGGAAGTTAAAATCCTTGGGTACTGCGGCTTTCCGAATTCGCTAAGTGAAACAGCTGGCTTCACATAACTCGTGGTCATCTTCATTGTCATCGTCATGCCATCTTCGGCTGCGGTTTTTGTCTCTTGTATTGCTTAGTGGCTCTAGTACTGAAATACGCTCCTGATGTGGCGATTGTGATCGCCTAGTGTGGCCCGTGTGTCTAGGGCCGCTACGATGGCGTGGTGATCTATTGGGTTGATGCTTAGGTCCTTGTTCTACTTGTGCGAGAGCTGCTCCCACCATGCCGAGGTTCATTAGGGCAAAGCGGTGAAGAGCTACACGAGGATCATCGGATGCAGGTTGGGTTGTGATCAGGTATGTTTGTGCGGCCACAATTGCTGCTTGGGCCGTTTTTGCTTTCATATTTCCTGCTTGATCTATTGACATGAATGATAGATCAAGGTTTTAGATCAATTCGTTTCTTTCTGCTTTGGGGATGTTCTGTTGCCGAGATGTTCCCCTTCCTGGTGGTGCTCCTCCTGTTACGCTTCTGGACCTTCGGGTCGAGCTGAGTTGTGCCCGTCGTAGGCTGGATTCATTGGCTAGCTTTTTTCTTTCGTCTAGTTGCCTCTGCATGCTAAGTAGGTCTCTCTTTTTTGTGGTGAAGTAGGTATTGATATGCTAATAAATCTTCGTGTGAGGCGTCAGCTGTCGTTGGTACCACACCCGAAATTGCTTCTCTAGCCTTTTGCCATGTTGTTGCTGGTAGCCGAAGGGTCCATCTCTCTTCCTCGTCTGGTTTCGCTCTTCCTCCTGGGACTATGCGGTTATCCACTTCACCTCCTCCGTTTTCGTGATCTCCTTCGTTGCCAGGATTTCCTTTGTTGCCGCGATTTCCTTCGTTGCCGCAATTCCCTTTGTTGCCATGATTTCCTGTGTTGTCATCCAATAAAATATCATTAGGGTCAAGGATAGGGTTACCGTTAGAGTCGCGTGGTGTCGAGGTGGCTCCATTGATCATGCACACTTGGTGGCGTGTCATATATATCTGGGCTGGAGTAGACATTGTCAGGTGGATCAGTGAAGTCCATAAATTTCTGCTCAGGGTATATTTCTGCCATTTTTATTCCGAAATTGATGCTTTCGCTGCTTTCCTCGGGTTTGGAGTTTGTTGGACTTGTTCTGTGTGGTGGAGTTAGTGGGGAATCTGATCTGAAGGAGAGATTGTCGTAAATACCATCAAGGCCCCCCATATCCGTCTCATCTTGCTTGTTTTTGACGGGTGCTTCGATTTCCATCATGGCGTCCATGGAAGATCCGATAGATGATGGTGCAATTGCCGTAAACATAGTTTGCCCCGCCGATGATTCTGATGCAATCAGGTCCGAAGGGCGTGGCTCTTGGGGGTCTTCAACTTGAAAGTGGAAGCTTCCGATGATCAGATCGGGTCCGCCCTTGAAATCGGCGGGTACTATCAAAGGGGTGGGCGGGCGGGCGTGGATTTGCTTTTGTGGGGTTGATGTTTGGCAAAAAGAATTCCACCAAATCCATGGTTCCAGCATTCAAGTTTCCCACAGATGGCGCCAATTGACGAGAGGAGATCTCGGCAATGTCCATAGAGAAGGACTTAGGGTTTTGCGGAAAAGAGAATGCTGGGGATTTCGTCGGAAGTCAGGACACAATGGGATCTAAGTCGCCTGAATATTACGAGGGATTTCTTTGTTACAAATCGCTTGGGGATTGTTCGGCGATCTCGCCTATGCTTCTCTCGTCCTATATATAATAGGCCGGGTCTCAAAGCTGTATGCGGATAGGTTACATAATTCTAATACCAACTCCAGGCCGGCCTTTGTTCTTCTTTTCTACTATAACTATAATCTTTGTCGGTTGCTCTTTTGGATCTTCATCTTGAGTCTTCATGGGCCGTAATCCTTTCTGCAGGCCCTAGGTAGCAAATCATGGGGACCCAAGTAACCATACCTATGTCACATGGCTTGCACCCACTGTATGCAAGCATCGATATGTCTATCACCCGTTCTTCACAACCTGCTTCATAACGATGGACTTTCTAGGTGATGCACATTAAGGGAGAACACTATATTGGTATTAATAGGGATCATCTTATATAATGATGTCATTGGGTATCTAATACTAGCGCACAATAAGATGTAAAAAAGGTATCAACATCACATGTATATTAGTGATATGATATGATCCTTCTTCTCACACCATGAGCTCCATCGTGCGCTCCGGCATGATCTCCATCTTATGCATAGATCGGCTCTGATACCACTGAAGGGGCTAGGATTAATAAATTACACTTTGTAGGGACTTAATTGTTGGTGTATCAAAGCTAAACATGTAGCAATTAGGACACGGACAAAGATGAAACTTCCCCTTTGTTTTCTTTGCAATTTGTTGTTTGGATTAGTAAACTTATTGGTAGCTTGCCACATTGCAACTTCTTATGGTTGTTGACACCTTTCCACCACTTGTACAGTTGTAAGAGTAATTCATTTCCTGTAAGGTCAAGGTTAGGTTGCAAATTAGTCTTGTGGGAGCATCTCAGTTAATGTTACATATTTAGTCGAATAAAAATGAATTGTCCTACAACTAATCTTGACTAACTATGGAATTTAAGACTGAATATCTTTATTTCTTTGGATATCTCAGTCACTAATATTGACTGTAACACAGTATCGGTTGAGATGGAGTAATGAATAAACACTATGCTAGCACACTTATTCCACTGGTCAAGTATGATCCTGGAGCAGCTGTGCTTATATAATTCAGAAATCAGGAGGCTTACTTTTGAACCCAACAAACTCAATGCGTAACATCCACCGGTATTAGTTTGTCTGCTCTTGGTTCATATGCACTGGTGAAAGATCACATATGTCGCCTAGAGGGGTGGTGAATAGGCGGTTTAAAACTTTTACGAGATGGGATTAACAATGGCGGAATAAAACTAGCATTTTCTTTTGTCAAGCACAAAGCCTAGATATACTAAGATTCACCTATGTGCACCAAAAACTTATGCTAAGCAAGACAAGAAATAATGAGATAGCAATAGATTACTTCAAGCCCAAAGGCCATCACAATGTAAAGTGCATAAATAAAGAGCTCGGGTACAGAGATAACCAAGGCACGCGGGGACGACGATATTTTACCGAGTTCCTCCCAACAAGGGAGTACGTCTCGTTGGAGGGGTGGGCAGTACTAATACCACCAATGCCACAAGAGGCCTCGCCCTATTCTCCCGAGCACCCACCACGCGGCAAGCACCCGTTCCACTATGGGACACTTGAGGGCGGTCACCAAACCCGTACAAGATTGGGGCTATCTCCACAACTTAATTGGAGGCTCCAATAATCGCCACCAAAGCCACAATCTTGGGGAGATCTTCACAACTAAATTGAAGGCCCCAAGAACATGCCGCAAAGGCCACACAACCATCTAGGGTTCCAAGAACCCAAGAGGGATGAACTTCTTGATTTCACCAACCAAATCCTCTGGGGAGAACACAAAGCGATGCACCTAATGCAAATGGCAAGAACACCACAAAGATGCCCCAATCCTTCACTCTCAAGTTCCAACAAAGCTACTAAAGCACTTGGGGGAATAAGAGAGGAAGAATCAAAGAGGAACACAAAATCCCCCAAGTTCTAGATCCCAAAAATTCACTCACAAAGAGATGATTTGGTTTGGTCAAATTGTAGATCTAGATCTCCTCTAACTTCCCATCAAATATTGGCAAGAATCATTGGAGGGGGGAGAAAGAATCAAGCCCAAGAGGATGTAAAAGAATAGGGAAAAGGCTTGAGAAAATAGAGGAAGAAGCTAATTAAAAAGGAGAGAGAAAGGGGATATAAATAGGAGAAGGAAATCAACCCGTTGGGGGGGCTGGAACCCGACCTGGGACGGTAGTACCGATGTGGGCCAGTAATACCGTGCAAGGACCAAGCAGCCCGAGCAACTGGCGCTGGCGACCTGGAGCGCTAGAGAGAGGGGAAGCGATCGAACGAAAGAAGGAAGGGGATCGGGTGTGCTCCTAGCGAGCAAGCGCGCGAGCGAGCCAACGCGAGGCAGCGAGCGAGAGCAAGGCGGCGAAGATGGGCCAGCCCAGAGAGAGAGAGGGAGAGGCAGCAGCAGCAGGGAGCAAGGGGCGGGCTAGCTGGGCTTGGCCCGGTAGTACCGGGTAGCCAGCGGTACTACCGCCTGGGACTGGGCCGGTAGTATCGGCCAGCACTACCAGGCCAGGCAGAGAGGAGGCCGCGCGGTCTACACCGTCCGGTACCGACCCACGGTAGTACCGCTTGGTGTAGCTAAACCTCCTTCCTTTTTTCTTTTTCTATTAAAATCAATCAAAGAGGCAAATTCAAAATACAATATCTTGAGCTAGGAAAGTCCGATCGACACGAAACCAATTTTGTTGGTAACATGGGTATACCCTGCAGGTACTCGAGTTTGGTATATACGGCCCAGATACGGTGGAAGCCCATGGCGTTGCCACGGCCTAGTGAAGACTTCGAGTGACCCACGGACTCTCGATGACTTGCGAGACAAGAAGAAGTTTAAAGATAGAAAGTTTAAAGGGAAAACCCTAATCTGTAACCGACTCGACCTACTAACCGAGACCTGACCTATCTATATAAAGGCTAGGAGGGGCGGCAAGGAGGACACACGCAACCCTAGTTTCCACAACTCTCGCCAGATTGCATCTGCGTGCCCCTGTAATCTTCAATTCCTTCGTTAATTCCAAGAGCAGACAAGCAGGAGTAGGGACCTCTACGAGGCCTGAACCTGGGTAAACCTTGTGTCCCTGTGTGCTTGTTTGCTAGCCGATTGATGCTTCCAGCGCTCCCTCCTTCTCCAAAACCCAAGTCCATAACAATGGGCATTGACGAGTTAAACCCTCGTCAATTGGCGCCGTCTGTGGGAATTGGGAGTGCTGATGTTGCGGCTTCTTCGGCCCCATCAACCGCGATCTACAACTCCGCAAAAGCGGAGATTCACCAGCTTTTCGGTGCATTCGACTTCACCGTCCACACGCCGGCCACTCGCCCGTCTTTCGAGTCCGTGGGCGATGGAATCAGCCTGGCGATCAGGAGCTTCCGCTTCCAAGTTGGTCAGATGGGCACGCTTCGCATGCTTAACCAGCCAACAACATCCACGATTGCTCCAACATCGTGGTTCCCGCCACAAATCGGCACCCTCAACGAGCTCAACACTTCAGCAGCAGCTGAGAGTACGGACAACGATGCTGACTCATGTATTAACGAGCTCGTTGGGGAACCCCAAGAGGAAGGTATGATGAGCACATCAGTAAGTTTTCCCTCAGTTATGAAACCAAGGTTATCAATCCAGTAGGAGCAAGGAAACACCCAAAGGTGTAGCTAGCTAAACTTTGGCAGGGCGCACTACCGGTGCCAGCAGCAACATGGAGACCTGCACAACACAACTACAGAACTCTGTCCCCAACTTGCGATGAGGTTGTCAATCTCACCGGTTTTGCTAAAAACAAAGGATTAAACATATCGAGTGGAAGAAAGTAATAGTTTGCAGAAAGTAAACACAAAATAGTAAACAGTTGATGGTAGATTGATAGTAAAAGAAAGGACCGGGGTCCAGAGTTTACTAGAGGTGGCTCTCCTTAAGATAGATGACATGTTGGGTGAACAAATTACAGCGGGGCAATTGACAAACATCAAGAAAGCATACAAGCATATACTACTCATCTTGACTCCTTTGAGATTCGATTGGGCATTACAACATTATACATAAACCGCCATCCAACTTCATTTATGACTAATAATCCACCTTCAGGTTATCATCCGAACCCCCTCTAGTATTAAGTTGCAAGCAATGGATAATTGCATTACGAATTGCGTGTAAAGTGAACAATACGATTGTTCTATGAACAAAGGATTGTTGTTTTCTCCCTAGTAGCAATAGCACATCTAGTACCTTAGAGATTCATGTCACTTCCCCAGATTACCAGAGGCATGAACCCACTATCGAGCGTAAATACTAACTCTTGGAGTTGCTAGCATCTACTTGGCCAAGATATCTACTAACAACGGAAAGCATGCAAGATCACAAATAACAAAGACATGATAGAATCAATAATCAATCTGAAATAGCATCTCAATATCCATCGGATCCCTACAAACACAACATGCAGAATTACAAATTGATGATCTTGATCATGAACGGAGCTCACAAGATCTAAACATGATAGCACAAAGGAGGAGAACCAGCCATCTAGCTACTACATGGACCCGTAGTCCAGAGATGAACTACTCACGCATCACACTGGAGGCTTGCATGATGATGAAGAAGGCCTCCAGGGTGAATTCTCCTCTCCGGCAGGGTGCCGGGAAGAGCTTCAGATCCCTCCCGATCTAGGGATGGAGATGACGGCGGCTAGAGACTCTTTCGTGGAATTTTGATCGGGTACTTAGGGTTTCTGTATCGGAGGCAACTTATAGGCGAAAGGAGAGGCCGAGGGGGTGCCTGGGGCGGCTAGACCACCCCCTAGCATGGGCCAGGCCTGGCCACGCGGCCAGGTGGTGTGGCCGGGTCCCAGCCCCTCTCTGTCTCGTATTCTGGCTCTAGGTGTCCCTCGGTGAAAAACTGAATTTGGCTTTTGTCCCGTCCAATTCCGAGAATATTCATTTTCTGACTTTCTTGGAACCAAAAACAGCAGAAAACAGGCAGCTGGCACTGTGGCTCTTGTTAATAGGTTAGTCCAAGAAATCGTATGAAAAGTACTCCAAAGTGTGGACAAAACACAAGAAAGTAGATAAAACCAAGCATGGAACATCAAAAATTATGGATACGTTAGCAACATATCAACATCCCCAAGCTTAACTCCTGCTCATCCTCGAGTAGGTAAGTGATAAAAAGAAAGAATAATTTTTGAGGTGACATGCACCATCATAAACTTGATCAAAGTATTTGTATAACATTCGAAGCTGGGATCATAGTACTTCAATCATAACATGAAAGACAAAGTTCTAGCAATAAGACAAAGAAACTATGTTGCAACATGAAAAGGCACAAACAAAAGATTCATGAATAACAATGCTTTGCAAGACGTTTGTTTGTTTCACATAAAGAAAACATAGCATAGTAGTATTCAGCTTGTCCCTCATAGAGTAGCAAACATAAATGCATAGGACACCTTCAAAGTTCATAAGAGTGACTGATACAAATAGTTTAAAACAAGCAATAACAAAGTTATGCATCAATCAACAAGTCTTGGGACAATGCACATAGAACTAAGAATGGACACTATGCTCTCAAAGTAGGTGCATAAAGGTAGAAGGTTGAGACTCAACAAAAAAGTAAAAGAAAGGCCTTCGTAGAAGGAAGCAGGGATTCAAGTTTCATAAAGAGCTTCCAAAAATTATGTTACTTAACAGCTTTCAGCTCTCATTGCCCCTATCATAAGCATCTTGAAGTGATTAAGGTTAAAATGAACAAACTATGGTGTATATGCTTGACAAAGTATAAGTTGGAAATCTCATGTCCCTTGACTACGAGGGACGCTCCTCATGCTACTCAAGTTTAGTCACCGGTAAGTTCTTGTCATCGTAAGCACATGTGTATCATAGAGAACCACCAACAGGGTACCCCTTGCCCGATGATACGGAAGAATCCCCATATCAAAATGACAAGGCAAGCAGACAACGAGCATCTCAGCAATTTTCTTATTTACCATGGGAATATGGTGCTTTTTTTCTCTCTTTCCTCTTTTCTCATATTTTTTCTTTTTCTCTTTTTTCTCAATATCTCACTCTCTTTTTTATAAGAAGAATGCTTCATAGACAGCTCATTATGGTTACGCTGCAGGTTTCCACCATGACAACATGGATTACACCAGCGGCCTAGGCGTTTCTCTAACACATATACATAACTCCATGGACTTACAAGCTCCCCTTTCATTTCACACCGACGACATCCATAGACAAAAGAGCATGATATCAACTAGGTACAAAGTACAAGTGCAATGTTGAAAGCGTTCCCCATGACAGCATGGTTATGCTAATCCCCAACAAATAAGTGCAAGCATATACAACATAGACGACACAATGGTTCAAGTTTATTAAGGGCAAGAAAAGTAAAGTGTTCCATCAAGTTCGTGAGAGCTTTAATCACTAGTTTTCTCATAACAAGTTTAATTCGGAAGGTAGATAAAAACATGAATATACTTGGAATAGCATATGCTCGTAGGTAGGTATGGTGGACTCTTTGGAATAACTTGGTTTTATGAGTTGGATGCATGAGTGGAACTCATACTTGGTTACGGAGGCTAGCAAAATATTGGGAGCGACAAAATAAGTGATCAATAATGGCCATAATCATGTAGAGCGACAAAACATTATTAATCAAAGCATAAAGTGATACTACAAGTTGAAACCTAAAGGATCACAAAGGCTATGGTGACTTGGGATAGTCATAACATGGTGTGAACATGTGCCAAGTCAACCCAAATAAAGCATCAAAGGAGAATACCACAATACTATGCTTTAATATGCTAAAACAACGCATGATTCTTCAAAGGCACATTAATCAATATCAATTGTTTATAACAAGTCATGCTACATCAAAGAATACTAAGCATAAAGCCAAAACAATATCGAGCATCGCATGATAAAGCATAGGCCACAATCAAAAAATAAGCTCTCTTTACCACTTAAGCATGAACTTTCCCACTCTTTTTCCAATCCAAACCAAACTATTTGAAAACAAATGTATGAAAGAGGGGGTCCAACCAATTTATTCAGAAAACTAAGAAAACAAAGCAAACGAAAAACCAAAACGAAAATGAAAAATAAGATGCTCCAAGAACAACACAACTGTGCATGAAACAATAAAAATGAAGTGTTTGGAAGAAACCTGGGATTTTTATTGATGAAGAAGGGGATGCCTTAGGCATCCCCAAGCTTTGACGCTTGTACTTCTTGGATATTTCTTGGGGTGACACGCGTGCAATCCCAAAGCTTGAGCTTTAGTACATTCTTCATCTCATTACTCATTCCTTCCATACACCTGACATTTTTCCTTCATACAAAACTTCACACAATCTTTATTAGCAACATTAGTGCACTCAAGATAATAGGTCTTTAGGTTCAGTTACAACACCATTAAAACTTTCATTAAAACACTAGCTACTGTAGCACTTCTCTAAAAAAGCTCAATTCCCCAAAAGAACTCAAAAAGGAACCAACAAGAAGCAAATGCAGAAAATGGCAGAAATCTATCAAAACAGACCAGCAGGTAAAGACGAATTTTTTCGAAGACCTTCTGTTGCTCAAATAGAAAAGTGTTGCACTAACGAAAGTTAGATAACAACCTGGGTAAGAAGCACAAAAATTCACGCCTCAAAAGGACGTACAGAGAGTTTACACGATTTTTACGGTGAAGCACAAAAATCTGTTTCGGGACAACAACTTTCCCAATCATTACTTCTCTCTCATTAGAGGTTACTCTTGGCACAAAAAGCAAATAAAAAGGATAAGGAGCGGTTATTACTGAAGTAATAACTTACAAGACTCATCTAAAACTTTTGGGTTATCTCCTAATAAGTACTTTTCTTTAACGCCTTTAAGTTAGGCATAAGAAGCAAGAAAAAGGATCAAGTGTTCTCAAATGAAGAAGCATTAAGAGCAAATTTTGTTTTCATAGGAGAGGCAAAAGAAATCTTCTCTCTCTTCTTAGGGAAGTGTTCTATACCTTTCTTGAGTGGGAGTTGATATTTAATGGTGCCTTCTTTCATATCAATAATGGCACCAACAGTTCTAAGAAAAGGTCTTCCCAAAGTAATAGGACAAGAAGCATTGCATTCAACGTCCAAAACATAGAAATCAATGGGGACATAGGCATTGTTAACCATAATGAGAACATCATTAATACTCCCCATGAGTTTCTTTTTAGCATTATCATCAAGTAGGACATTCAAATAACAATCTTCAAGTGGTGGCAAATCAAGCATATCATAAATCCTTCTAGGCATACTAGAAACACTACTATCAAGATCACATAAAGCTTTGAAATCAAAACCATTCACTTTCATATGGATGATGGGTTCCCAACCATCTTCTTGTTTTATAGGAATAGAAGCTTTATGTTTCATCTTTTCTTCTTTAATCTTTATGAGAGCATCAGTAATGTGTTTTGTAAAGGTCATGTTCATAGCACTAGCATTAGGACTTTTAGCAAGTTTTTGTAGGAACTTAATAACTTCAGAGATATTGCAACCATCAAGATCAAAATCATAATTATCATCTAAAGTAGTAGAGCTATTACTAGCCTCAACACTAGTGGTAGTGATAATAGAAACACTAATGTTTCTAGCAATTTCATCTTCTCTTTCCCACTTAGCATGCAATTCAGCTAATAGTCTAGCATTTTCATCAATTCTCACGTGTATGGCATTAGTAGCTGCAAAGATATTATCAATAGTTTCAGGATTAGGAGCCATTTTATTCAAAGAAGATTGAGCTTCAGCCAGTGATGCTATATTTCTTTCAGCATTAGAGAGTTTTTCCTCAATAGTTTTATTGAAAGCAGTTTGTTTACTAATAAAGTCTTTAAGCATAACTTCAAGTTCAGAGGAAGCACTCCTATTATTGTCGTAGGAATTTCCATAAGCATTACCATTGTTGGGAGGATATGGCTTATAATTTTTGTTACCAAAATTATTCCTGTAGGCATTATTGCTAAAATTGTTATTTCTTATAAAGTTCACATCAACTTGCTCTTCTTGAGCAACCAAAGAGGCTAAGGGAACATGATTTGGATCAATATGAGCCTTCCCATTAACAAGCATAGACATAATAACATCAATTTTATCACTCAAGGAGGAGGTTTCTTCAACAGAATTTACCTTCTTACCTTGTGGAGCTCTCTCGGTATGCCATTCAGAATAGTTAACCATCATATTATCCAGAAGCTTTGTTGCAGCACCCAAAGTAATGGTCATAAAGGTACCTCCAGCAGCAGAATCCAGTAGATTTCTTGAAGAATAGTTCAATCCTGCATAAAAGGTTTGGATAATCATCCAAGCAGTCAGTCCATGAGTGGGACAATTCTTTACCAAAGATTTCATTCTTTCCCAAGATTGAGCAACATGTTCATTATCAGATTGTTTAAACTTCATTATTTCACTTCTCATAGATATAATTTTAGCAGGAGGATAGTATTTTCCAATGAAAGCATCTTTACATTTTAGTCCAAGAATCAATATTATTCCTAGTTAAGGAATTCAATCATTCTTTAGCTTTTCCTCTCAAAGAGAAACGAAACAATTTAAGCTTAATAATATCTCCATCTATATCCCTATGCTTTTGCATCACACAAAGTTCAACAAAGTTATTTAGATGGCAACAGCATCTTCATTACCAATACCAGAAAATTTTTCTCTCGTAACAAGATTGAGTAAAGCAGGTTTTATTTCAAAGAAAGTAGCTTTAGGAATAGGTGGAGCAATAGGTGTGCTCATAAAATCATTGTTGGTGGTGCTAGTTAAGTTACACAACTTAGTGTTTTCGAGAGTAGTCATTTTTTGTGTTTTTAATAAAGAAAGAAAACTAGTAAAACTAATTTTTTTTGTGTTTTTGATAAAGAAACAAGCAAACAAAGCAAAAGTAAACTAAGCAAAACAAAAATAACAAAGTAAAGAGATTGGTTATGAGGGACTCCCCTTGTGAAGATGTCCTTGACTCCCCGGCAACGGCGCCAAAAAATATACTTGCTGACTCGTGTATTAACGAGCTTGTTGGGGAACCCCAAGAGGAAGGTATGATGAGCACAGCAGTAAGTTTTCCCTCAGTTATGAAACCAAGGTTATCAATCCAGTAGGAGCAAGGAAACACCCCAAAGGTGTAGCTAGCTGAACTTTGGCAGGGCGCACTACCGGTGCTAGTAGCAAGGTGGAGACCTACACAACACAACCACAGAACTTTGTCCCCAACTTGCGATGAGGTTGTCAATCTCATCGGTTTTGCTGAAAACAAAGGATTAAACGTATCGAGTGGAAGAAAGTAATAGTTTGCAGAAAGTAAACACAAAATAGTAAACAGTTGATTGTAGATTGAAAGTAAAAGAAAGGACCGGGGTCCAGAGTTCACTAGAGGTGGCTCTCCTTAAGATAGATGACATGTTGGGTGAACAAATTACAGCGGGGCAATTGACAAACATCGAGAAAGCGTACAAGCATATACTACTCATCTTGACTCCTTTGAGATTCGATTGGGCATTACAACATTATACATAGACCGCCATCCAACTGCATCTATGACTAATAATCCACCTTCGGGTTATCATCCGAACCCCCTCCAGTATTAAGTTGCAAGCAACGGATAATTACATTACGAATTGCGTGTAAAGTAAACAATATGATTGTTCTATGAACAAAGGATTGTTGTTTTCTCCCTAGTATCAATAGCACATTTAGTGACTTAGAGATTCTTGTCACTTCCCCAGATTACCAGAGGCATGAACCCACTATCGAGCATAAATACTAACTCTTGGAGTTGCTAGCATCTACTTGGCCAAGATAGTTAGTAACAACAGAAAGCATGCAAGATCACAAATAACAAAGACATGATAGAATCAATAATCAATCTGAAATAGCATCTCAATATCCATCAGATCCCCGCAAACACAACATGCAGAACTACAAATAGATGATCTTGATCATGAACGGAGCTCACAAGATCTAAACATGATAGCACAAAGGAGGAGAACCGGACATCTAGCTACTACATGGACCCGTAGTCTAGAGATGAACTACTCACGCATCACACCGGAGGCTTGCATGATGATGAAGAAGGCCTCCAGGGTGAATTCCCCTCTCCGGCAGGGTGCCGGGAAGAGCTTCAGATCCCTCCCGGTCTAGGGATGGAGATGACAGCGGCTACAAACTCTTTCGTGGAATTTTTATCGGGTACTTAGGGTTTCTGTATCGGAGGCAACTTATAGGCGGAAGGAGAGGACGAGGGGGTGCCTAGGGCAGCCAGACCACCCCCTAAGCGGGCCAGGCCTGGCCGCGCGGCCGGGTGGTTTGGCCAGTTCCCAGCCCCTCTCCGTCTCGTATTCTGGCTACAGGTGTCCCTCGGTGAAAAACTGACTTTGGCTTTTGTCCCGTCCAATTCCGAGAATATTCATTTTCTGACTTTCCTGGAACCAAAAACAGCAGAAAACAGGCAGCTGGCACTGTGGCTCTTGTTAATAGGTTAGTCCAAGAAATCATATGTAAAGTACTCCAAAGTGTGGACAAAACACAAGAAAGTGGATAAAACCAAGCATGGAACATCAAAAATTATGGATATGTTAGCAACGTATCAAGTGACAGCAATCGCGGATCCGATCTGGGTGGCCTAGCAATGGAAGATGGGGTCTGCGGCTCCAGGTCCAAAAGTTGCGGAAGCAACAGCTTCCCAAACCACTTCATGTGCGCCGTCATCAACGTCGGTGAAACCAGCGCCAATCGTGAAAACAGTGGCAACGGCCCTAATCCACCCAACGGTGGCACACCTAACGGTGGACCACCCAATGGCGGCCCCACCAACGGTGGCAATGGCCTGCCCGTCAACAATGGAGGGGCAGTTGAACCTCCAACCATGGTGAACAAACACACTAGCGAATGTGTCGTGATCAAGCTCAACGATCTCGAGTGGGCTCATTGCCGAGAAGCCCTGCGAGGCAATCCTCTGCCCCCCGGCACGCCGCAAGATCTGTTGATGGGCTATCATTGGCTACTAAAGGAGGAGTATAGACGCCAGTTACAAACGATCGCGCAACTCGAAGTGCGTAAAAAGGCGGCGGACGAATCAAGTCTTCGATGGGCCGGACTCTCCTCCCATGGAGGATCCTCCTCCAAGGGCAACGAGTACGTGGCCAACAAGAGGTGATCTCGAATGGCCCACCTCACTGAGCAGGAGCACATAGAAGCTGCGAAAGTCCTCGACTTCAGCTCTATGACAGTCGATACACGGGGCAACGTGGTCCCAAAGACACCACAAGTTGCGGTGACAGTGGCCACCATGTACCTCCTCAACAACCATCCGCCAGCTGGAGATCCCCGAGCCACCATGCACCGGTCTACGATCGCGGGCTTGGGGTTAATCGAGGCCGCTCTCGACAAAGAACCAACGCCGGAGCCAAAGAAAAGCAAGGCTCTGGCAAAACGCTATTCCTCACCCTTGTCCAGTGACGACAACCACGACCCGTCTCGACGCCGCCGCTCACAGTGACACGACCACGACTACGATGCGCGCGATGACCTCACGCAGCGCAAAATCGACAAGTCAAGGGCATGATGCGCCCCGCTCGACTGACTCAGAGGACGAAGACATGGAACTCTGTGGCGCTAGATGCTTCAGCAGGGCTATCAGGCAGAAGCGAATGCCCAAGGGGTTCAAGCTCCCATCGGAGAACCCAAAATTTGACGGCCTGCAGGACCCAAAAATCTGGTTGGAGGACCACATGTCCTCCGTCAGGCTCCACGGCGGGAGTCGAAGCACCGCCATGCAATGCCTGCAGCTACAGCTGCAGGGTGCCGCCCGAGCATGGCTCAACAACCTCCCACGCGGATCCATCCGCAGCTGGGAAGAGCTGGTCTATAGCTTTGTGCGCAACTTCAAGGGCACCTACAAAAGGCCCGCATCAATCGACGAACTGAGATGCTGCCAGCAAAGGTCGGGAGAATCGCTATGCTCGTACATCCAGAGGTGGTCCATCATCAAGAACTCCGTAGAAAACATCTCGGAAGATCGCGCAATCGACGCATTCAACGGCGGTGTTCGCCGCATAGAGCTTAGGGAAGAGCTGGGCCGCTCGAAGCCCAAAACAATTGACCACCTGATGGAAATCATGAATCGGTGGGCAGATGGAGAAGACTCGGTGAAAAACCACGTTCACTCTGACAACGAAGCAGAACTCGAGCACAGACGCGATCGCCGAAGCAAGCGTCGAATGCGCATCTACGATGATCGCGACGACGTCAACATGGTCGCAGCCAGCTACGCCGACAGGCGCGACGACAACCGCAACAGTGGTTATCGCAGCAGTGGACACTGCGACTCCGAGAAAACCACGCAGGTATGGCAGTGCCGCACTCGCGAAGAGGCACCCGCAACAACAATTGAGGACAAACTATCCGGGCCATGCAACGTGCACTTCTACATCGACAAGCACAACGGCAAGAAAAAATCCAGCAACCTTCTCAAGGACTGCCGCGAGTTCCTCAAGCTCCACGAGGGTTTGGCTCGGATGAATCGCGACGCAGTCAACAGGGGCTACGGAGTCGCCCTAGGCGTTGTAGCACATGGAGCTCCTCCATCACCACCTGGAGTAACACCACCCGCGGCCGCACCGGTCCAGAATCAAGGCGGCGAGCCATACCCACGGGCTGTGGGCAACATGATGATCCAAAAGGGACGCCCCTCAAATCGGGTGCAGAAGTCCATCACTCGCCAAGTCAACTTGGCGAAAAACTCTCCACCATCCACCATTGAGTACCTTAGTGGAAGCGACTCCTGCATCACCTTCGACAAGCGCGACCATCCGCGCCAAGTACCGCGTCCAGGCCACTGTCCCCTCATACTCGAGGCGCAAATCGGAGGCTTCGACATGAGTCGCGTCTTCATGGATGGTGGAAGCGGCATTAACCTCATGTTTGCAAGTACCTTTCAAGCAATGAGGATCCCTCTGACCTGTCTAGAGGTCTTGGACATGATGTTCCACGGCATCGTCCCAGGAAAGGGCATATATCCCCTGGGCAAAATCAACCTCTACGTCATCTTCGGCACGCCGCAAAACTTTCGACGTGGACGCATAGACTTTGAAGTCGTCGACTGGCCCTCATAGTACCACTGCATCCTCGAACGCGTCACGTTCTCTAGGTTCATGGCCGTGCCGCACTACGCCTACCTGCAGATGAAAATGCCAGGTCCAAACAGCATCATCACAATCAACGGGAGCTTCGAGAGGTCCGACAACTGCGACAGGGAATTCAATAGAATCTCCCAGTCCTTCGGCATGCAGGAGGAACTCGCAAGATTGAAGGAGTCGACAGACAACAGTCTGCCTCCCCTGAGCCGGCCAAGTTCACCCGACCTGTCCTTCGACTCGTCGGTGCACACGAAGAAAGTCCAGGTCCACCCATCGGACCCGACCAAGATGGCCCTCATCGCCAACAACTTGAGTCCCACATAGGGACTCGCGCTCGTCGAATTCCTCCGTGAGCACTGGGAAATCTTCGCCTGGTGTCCAGCGGACATGCTAGGGGTCCCCAGGGAATTCGCCGAGCACGCACTCAATGTCAGCCTAGACACAAGGCCAGTCAAGCAAACAATTCGGTGACTGTCTGAACCAAGACCAAAAGCGGTCGGAATGGAGATCAACAGACTCCTCGACGCCAAATTCATACACGAGATCAAGGAAAGCACTTGGCTCGCCAACACGGTGCTGGTACCTAAAAAGGACAGGGATATCCTACGGATGTGCGTGTATTTCACCTCCCTGAATAAGCATTGCCCAAAGGATCACTTCCCATTGCCGCGAATCGACCAAATCATCGACTCCACGGGGGGATGTGAGCGTCTCTACTTCCTCAACGCCTACTCAGGCTATAACCAGATTCATATGAAGGAGGAAGATCAAGAGAAAATGGTGTTTACGACGCCTTTTGGTGTGTTCTGCTACAACACAATGCCCTTCGGGATAAAAAACGCAGGAGCCACCTATCAGCGGTGCATGCAGGCTTGCCTCAAGAATCAACTTGGTTGCAACATCCAAGTCTATGTTGACGACATCGTCATCAAAACCAAATAGGAAGCCTCGCTAATCGACGATTTACGTGAGACCTTCGCCAACCTCGACTGCTACCAGATCAAGCTCAATCCAGACAAATGCGCCTTTGGCATACCATCTGGGTAACTACTCGGGTATCTCATCTCCGCAAGAGGGATCAAGGCGAACCCGAAGAAAATAAAAGCCATACTGGCCATGGAGAAGCTGAAGAACGTAAGAGGTGTCCAGCAGTTGGCCGGGCGAATCGCGGCGCTCAGTCGGTTCATCAGTCGAATGGGTGAAAAGGCACTGCCGTTCTACCAACTTCTCCGCAAAACTGACAAGTTCGAGTGGACCGACGAGGCACAGGAAGCATTCGAAGACCTCAAGCGCCTACTATCTACCTCACCAGTACTAGTGACCCCACGCGAAAGGGAACCACTGCTGCTATACATCTCCACCACCAACCAGGTGGTCAGCACAGTACTCGTGGTGGAACGAGCTGAAGAAAACAAAGTCCACGGTGTGCAGCGCCCAATCTACTACCTCAGCGAGGTACTCACGCCAACAAAGCAACGGTACCCGCACTACCAGAAGTTGGCATACGGTGTCTTCATGACAGCCAGGCGACCGCGTCACTACTTCCAGGAGCATCCAATCGTGGTGGTCAATGACGCCCCGCTTGGGCACATCCTCAACAACCCCGACGCCACTGGACGAGTCGCGCTTTGGGGAATCGATCTATCTCCACGAAACATTACATATGAAAAGCACGACGCGATCAAATCGCAAGTCCTCCCTGATTTCCTCGTGCACTAGATGGAGAACTAGCTCCCCGAAAAACCAGATATGTCCTACCTCTGGATGATGCACTTCGATGGATCAAAGCGTAAGGACGGGGCTGGTGCAGGTGTCATACTGACATCGCCCCAAGGAGACAAGCTTAAATACATTCTGCGAATGCAGTTCACCGCCTCCAACAACGAAGCTGAATACGAAGCCCTATTGCACGGGATGCAGATGGCAAAATCCTGCGGCGCCAAGAGGCTAATCATCTATGGCGACTCCAAGCTGGTCGTCAACTAGACAATGCATGAGTGCGATGCACTGAACAACAATATGATCGCCTACCGCAACCTCTACGACACACTCGAAGGGGACTTCGACGGCTATGAGCTGCGTCACGTGAGCCGCGAAAGCAATGAAGAGGCGGATGCACTTGCCAACATTGGCTCCACCTGCGCCCCCATACCTCCTGGGGTATTTCTCGAGCGTATCTGCGAACGCTCCATCAAGCCAAAGGCCATAGAGAAGAAAACAAACGCAACAACAGACTCGGGGGCTATGCCGCCCAATGAGCCAATGGCACTCGACGACCTGGAGCTCGACACAGGACTCGAGGGACCAATGGGGTCATGATGATCGAGTCATCTTGGACTCAACCCTACATCACATATCTTCTCAGCAAGAGGCTACCGGACGACCCAACTGACGCGCGACACATTGCACGACGATCCAAGGCATTCGCCGTCATCAACGGCAAACTATAAAAGCGCAGCATCACAGGAGTACTCCAACGGTGTGTCTCCAACACGGACGGAAGGGCCGTCCTCCTCGACATACATGAAGGGACTTGCGGGCACCATGCCGGCAGTCGCGCCCTCGTCGCCAAAAGCTCTACGAGCTGGATTCTACTGGCCCACGGCCATGCGCGATGCCAAGGACATCGTCCAGAGATGCAACGCTTGTTAGTGATTCACGGACAAACTGCACGCACCTGGCGTAGAACTCTGGCCAATACCACTGGCTTGGCCCTTTGCGCAATGGGGACTCGACATGGTCGGCAAGCTCCCAAAGTCCTCGTGAGGAGGATACGTCTACCTCCTGGTCGTAGTCGACAAATTCACCAAGTGGATAGAGGCCATGCCGGTGACCAACCAGTCAGGAGCCATTGCCGTCAAGTTCTTCGAATCCATTGTCTATCACTTCGGAGTGCCACACAACATCATCACGGACAATGGAACGAACTTCACCTCTAAGGATTTCCAGGGTTTCTGCGAAAACCTAGGAATCAATGTAAGATATGCCTCCGTGGCTCATCCATAGACCAACGGTCAAGTCGAAAAAGCCAACGGCCTCGTCTGCGGCGGAATCAAGAAGTGACTCCTCCAACCACTCGAGCAAGCCGCCGGATGCTGGCCAGACGAATTGCAGTATGTACTTTGGAGCCTGCGCACAACCCCAAATAGAGCCACGGGATACAGCCCGTTCTTCATGGTGCACGGAGCTGAAGCAGTACTACCCGCAGAAGTATGCTTTAAAGCCCCACGGGTAGTCGCGTACAGTGAGCAGGAGTCAACACTTGCACTCGAAGACTCTATCGATCTCCTTGACGAGTGATACGTTGCAAACGTATCTATAATTTTTTATGTTCCATGCTTGAGTTTTATCTACTTTCTTATGTTTTGTCCGCACTTTAGAGTACTTTTCATACACTTTCTTGGACTAACCTATTAACAAGATGCCACAGCGCCAGTTGCCAGTTCTCTGTTGTTTTTGGTTCCAGGAAAGTCAGAAAATGAATATTCTCGGAATTGGACCGGACAAAAGCCAAAGTCGATATTTTACCAGAAGACTCACGGAGCCAGAAGACGAGACAGAGAAGGGCCACAGGGCGGCCACACCATGTGGTGGCACGGGCTAGCCCTGGCCGCGCCACCAGGTGGTGTGGGCTCCCTGGCTGCCCACCGACCTTGCCTCTTCGCCTATAAGAAGCCTCCCGATGCATAAACCCTAAATCGTCAAGCCTCTAGCCACAAAAAGTTCAGCAGAGCCACCGCCACCGAAGGGGAGATTCTGGGGACAGAAAGTCTCTATTCCGGAACCCTGCCGGGACGGGGAAGTGCCCCCGGAGCCATCTCCATCGATCTCCACCACCATCTACATCGTCGTTGCTGATTCCCATGATGACGAGGGAGTAGATCTTCCTCGAGGCTAAGGGTTCTACCGGTAGCTATGTGTTCATCTCTCTATCTATGCATGATCATATTGTGATCATGAGCTTTGTAATCTATAGTTATACCTTGCTACTCAAGTGCTTTAATAGATCTCTGCTCTCCCCATGTGTGTGAAAGTGACAGCGTGCACACCATGGTGGCACTTAGGCTAGAGATTACAAATACTTGTTATGAGTTATATTTGGAGTTGGATGTCTTTATGAAATTGTGGTGTTTGTTGAAACCATCTAGTGCTCAAGGTGATAGTGTGGGGTTTTCTAGATGGGAAAGACTTACTTTGTGGTGTGCTGTTATAGCCCTACCATCGATTAGAGTGTCCAACCGAAGAGTAGTTAAGAGTAGTATTATAAAGAGAAGATATTTATATGAGAGTGTTAATAGTGAAAGTATGATCCCTAGGCCTTGTTTCTAAGTATTGAAACACCGTTTCCTATTAGATCTGTTACATGTTTGCTTGCTTCCATCTTTATTTCAGTTTGTTTTTAGTCTCTTCCACGCCATCAAGCTATTTTCTGGCACCGTTACCACTTATAATTATCTATACCACTTGTATTTCACTATCTCTTCGCCGAACTAGTGCACCTATACACCTGACAAGTGTATTGGGTGTGTTGGGGACACAAGAGACTTCTTGTATCTTGATTGCAGGGTTGCTTGAGAGGGAATACCTTTGACCACTTCCTCCCTGAGTTCGATAAACCTTGGGTGATCCACTTAAGGGAAAACTTGCTGCTGTTCTACAAACCTCTGCACTTGGAGGCCCAACAACTGTCTACAAGAATAGAAGTGCGTAGACATCATGCTATTTTCTGGCGCTGTTGCCGGGGAGGTTAGGTAAAAGGTACTCACATCCTCCGGTGTGAGTGCTCGAAGTTATTTCCTTTAGATTCTGCAATTTTGTCTTTTTGTTTCTTGTTTTTATTTTCACTAGTTAGGCTTAATGGAAAACAACAAAACAAATAGAGAGCTTTATAATATTTATCTTGAATTAGGACATGAAGTGTTTGAAGAGAAAATTAAAAAACCTATGGAACTCTATTTGTGTGCTAATAGCAATGTTATTAGTATGAATTCTTTGAACACCATTATTTCTAATGCTATGGAAAAGTCTAAGCTTGGGAAAGCTAGTTTTTATGAAAATGATCTTTTTAGTCCCCCAAGCATGGAGGAGAAAATTTACTTTGATGATACTATGCCTCCAATATATGATGATTACATTGATGAATATGATATTTTCAGTCCACCTACTATTCAGGAGAAAATTAATTATGATTACAATATGCCTCCTATATTTGATGATTATGGTGATGAGAATAATAATGATAGCTATTTTGTTGAATTTGCTCCCACTACAACTAATAAGAATGACTATGTTTATGTGGAGAGTATTAATTCTTTTATGCATGTGGCTCATGATAAGAATGTTTCATATGATAGTTATATTGTTAATTTTATTCATGATGCTACTGAAAGTTATTATGAGAGAGGGAAACATAGTTTTATGTGTCTCTACAGTATTAAGTTTCCCCCCTTTATGTTGAAAATTTTGAAGTTGCACTTGTTTTGCTTTCCTATGCTTGTTGCTTTGTGCTTTCATGACTTGTTTCTTTACAAGATTACTATGCATAGGAAGTGGGTTAGACTTAAATGTGTTTTGAATTTGCTTCTTGATGCTCTCTTTTACTTCAATTCATATTTCTTATGTAAGCATCTTCTCAAACTATTAAGCCTAACTTAAAGGCGTTAAATAAAAGTACTTATTGGAAGATAACCCAAAAGTTTTAGATGAGTCTTGGAAGTTATTACCTCTGTAATAACCGCTCCTTATCATTTTTATTTGCTTTGTGTGCCAAGAGTAACCTCTAATGAGAGGGAAGTAATGCTTGGGAAAGTTGCTGTCCCGAAACAGATTTATGTGCTTCACCGTAAAAATTCGTGTAAAATCTCTGTACGTGATTTTTAGGCGTGCATTTTTGTTCTTCTGCCCCAGGTTGTTATCTAACTTTCTTTAGTTCAACACTTTTTTATTTGAGCAACATAAGGTCTTCGAAAAAATTCGTCTTTACCTGCTGGTCTGTTTTGATAGATTTCTGCCATTTTCTGCATTTGCTTCTTGTTGGTTCCTTCTTGATTTCTTTTGGGAATTGAGCTTTTTGAGGGAAGTGCTACAGTAGCTAGTGTTCTAATGGAAGTTTATTTGGTGTTAGAACTGAACCTAAAGACTTATTATCTTGAGTGCACTAATGTTGCTAATAAAGATTGTGTGAAGTTTTGTATGAAGGAAAAATTTCAGGTGTATGGAAGGAACGAGTAATAAGATGAAGGATGGACTAAAGCTCAAGCTTGGGGATGCCACGCGTGTCACCCCAAGAAATATCCAAGAAGTACAAGCGTCAAAGCTTGGGGATGCTTTGGGCATCCCCTTCTTCATCAATAAAAATCCCAGGTTTCTTCCAAACGCTTCATTTTTATTGTTTCATGCACAGTTATGTTGTTCTTGGAGCGTCTTCTTTTTCGTTTTTGTTTTGGTTTTTCGTTTGCTTGGTTTGCTTAGTTTGCTGAATAAATTGGTTGGACCCCCTCTTTCATACATTGGTTTTCAAATAGTTTGTTTTGGATTGGAAAAGAGTAGGAAAAGTTCATGCTTAAGTGGTAAAAAGTGCTCGTTTTTGACTATGGCCTATGCTTTGTCATGCCATGTTTGATATTGTTTTGACTTTATGCTTAGTATTATTTGTTGTAGCATGACTTGTTATAAACAATTGAGATTGCTTAATGTGCCTTGGATGAATCATGCATTGTTTTAGCATATTAAAGCATAGTATAGTGGTATTCTCCTTTGATGCTTTATTTGGGTTGACTTGGCTATCTCAATTGACTATCTCAAGTCACCAAAGCCTTTATGATCATTTAGTTTTCAACTTGTAGTATCACTTTATGCTTTGATCAATGATGTTTTGTTACTCTGCATGATTATGGCCATTTTTGCTCTCTTAGTTTGTCGCTCCCAGTGTTTTGCTAGTCTCCACAACAAAGTATGAGTTCCACTCATGCATCCAACTCCTTAAACCAAGTTATTCCAAAGAGTCCACCATACCTACCTACTAGCATATGTTATTCCAAGTATATGTCAGAGAAACAGTGCTACTAATCGTTGATTAGCAGGTCACGGTCAAGAACCATGGCCAGCTCGACGCACAAATCTCCATGTACATCCTATGGCTGGCATAGGGGTGGCAGCTATCCCCGTGGCAACAAATCCACTCTCTTGTCATTAATTACCAAAACCACACATGAAGGCCCACGAGCTCTTTCAACTGGTACAATATAAGATAGACATTTTCTTGAGTTTCCTGCATATCCATATATGGTGAAAGACAGATGTTCATAATTTTCAGTTGTCTTATACAATTTCATATCTCTTGTGGATTGTAACTATTAGGTGCATTTTGCTGAATAATATTTTCTTTACATCCCATATCGGCAAATATATTGCAAGAGATTGCTGTAAAGGAAGATCGTTGCAGTAGCAAAATTAGGTTATTCATGATTATTTATTTATTCTTATGGCTGCAAGGTTATCCATGATTATTTACTTATTTATTATTCTTGTGACGGTAAGGAGTAGCATTTCTAGAATACTTCTGGACGCCATTTATTCTAATGGAGCATTGTATCATAAATACCAGTAGCAGTTAACTTTTTTTGTTAAGAAACACAGTACATTGAAGACGCTCACATACACGCACGCACACTCGTCCCTATGAACGCACGCACGCCTACCCCTATGAGTACCTTCGAGAGACTGAGCCGGCATATCTTGAGGTTGACGAAGTCATCACGGGCGCTCGCTGCTGACGGGCACGTCACGTACCACTGAAAAAACATCGCCGATTAAATTCTGAAATAAATCCAGATAATGCAAACACCCAAGTCAACTGTTAGCAGTATATGCAATAGTATGCATGTAAATACTAGGTTGGTAGCACTCTGCTTGCAGGTGGCATACTTCCACATCTGACATGTGAAGGAGTAAAATATTCAATCACACGTGTGCTGATATTGTTCATCATTGGTGTTGAATGTTTATGAGAAATAACTGTTGATTATTGTCTTTACCATCATAATTCAATTTTATTTTGTACTCCATTATGCAGCAATTTTCACCTCAGTTTAGCATGCGCACAACAATGAACTTTTCTAACCGAGTAATTTTCTCGGCTATAGTTTCGCTCCAAGAACTTGCACAGGTTGTTGTGAGGTGAAAAAGTGCCTGCAGGCTGATTTGCACATGCTCATCAGGGTGAGTTGTGCCTCTGAACGGAGGACAGAGACATAGGACGGAGACGAGGATGGTAGCGGCTGGAGAGCAGGTTGCTGCGTTCAGGTGGACGGAGGCGGAGCGGCAGACGACAGGGGAGGATGAAGAAGGACAGAGGATGGTCTCTGGGCTTTAGCTCTGCAGCTTGCGATTGGATTGAAGGGCAAGGATGGAGAAGAACCGAATCAATGAGGTGCTTTCTATAAAATATACACAATATATGTCGCGCGACAGGTATTTCGGCCAGAGGGAGTAGTACTCCACCACTGTCTAAGGCTGAATTTTAGTGTGTGGGAGTGTCTTGGTGAATGGGGGCAAGCGGTAATACCAGATGTGGTGCTTATGATCTTGCTGGTTCATATGCCAATAAACTATTCCCTCCGTCCACAAATAACTGGCTTGAGTTTATCTAGATTTGAATTTAAAATAATTCATCTAGACAAACCCAAGTCAGTTATTTTTGGACGGAGGGAGTACAATTTTCTGTTCTAGAATGTTTTGTTTTTTCTACATTGCAGTGTTGGGTTTACAGCCTTCATAAATTTATTCTCTTATTTAAGATCTCGATAGCACTTCGACTACTTTCATTTCGGATTTCTATTTGCATGTTGGTTCAGAGAATGTCCATTCTATGCCTTACATTCACTTGCATGCTAAACTGGAAACTGCCTTACACAAATCGTTCTAAAGGACCGATGTGATGTTTTAGTATGGTGTTTCTCGCTAGGTAGGTACTCGTTCCGTCATTTTTATTTGTGAAAATTATGTTGCTGCTGCTGGCAATACAATCATATATATTTGTGTAGTTTCTTTAATAGAACAACACTTAAATGGATGTGTTTTGTCTCAGTCTATTAGAGAGTTTTCTGCAGAATCCCATTAAGGGATAAGAAATAAGCGATTGCATGACAGTCTCTGTTGTCCAGTTTTAATGATGCAATAGGTGTAAGTGATCAATGATAAATTGAGAAGCAATGATGACAGCTTTCTAAACACAAGATAGTACCGACGTGTTTAGTGTTTACTGACCAAATATGAGTACTTTTCCCTTGGTGTACTTTTCAAAAGAGCTTTACTAACAAAATCAGGTAATGTGGTAAGCAGCTGCGTTTTCTGTCATGGTGAAGCAGTACAAGGTTGCGGAGAGACAATCCACTTCTTGAAAATCTAGCGAGGACGAGAGACCGGCCAATTTTTATTGCAACTTAGTTTGACAAACTATGCTTGAACTCCATGAAATGTTCAAATATGTTATTTGAATAAACATAAAAGGAGCTCTGAAAATCTAGCTAGGCCGACCGGCCAATCTTTTTTGTTCGTTTCTTTTGTCTCCTGGATCATATCCTAATTTAGGATGGTAATGGAGCAGGTTTGGACGGATGTGCGAGATCCAAATCTACATCCATTAGCTCACTCTAACCAGCTCATGAGGATATCCATGAGCATGGATATCGCTCCAGATCCAAACCCGCCATATATCTGGGTATCTATTGATATCCATTGGTTTATGCACTATGCATATCAACATAACAACATTTAACATAACAACAACACAAAACAATAGTGATCCTGTAAAAACATCTTTTGAAGAATAGGCCAGACCCGGCCATTTCACTAGAACCTACATGCTGATTGAGTTTGAAAAAGGGGTGGAGCAAATAAAGGATTTAGCATGGGCTTAAAATATCCCATTAATTCCTCTAGCTCTTTCAAACTCAACTTAACGACCCGCCTCTTCCACTAGACCTCGTCTTTCAAAGAGCAGCAGCCCTGCAAGTTCGACAATATTTTAATTGCATTTTAGAAGTGATGCATCAGTCTCGATATGTTATCTCGTCTTGTCAAGGTCTTGAGGAATCGAGACGGCCGACTGGTGGCTACGGGGCTTGGTTGATTAAGGGTTAGTCTAATAGGAATAGACGCTTAGACTTAGCCATCCAGTGAGCCTTTTTGGCGAGTTGGGCCTCATGGATAGGGGTGTTGGGCCTAGGAAAAAATCCCATGTCTCGCTAATACGTGAGTCCCATATGTTAGTTGGGTATCCATTGGATATTCATGGGCCAAAACTCTGCCCATGCCCACCCGATGGAATAGTGGATATCTCCCCCATAAAACCCGTGGGTGTAACCATCTCTCTATCCCCTTACTTAGTGGGCCGAATACTCATGGATATCCGAATTCGTGGATAAAATTGCCATCCTTAATCCTAAAGCCGACCTACATCACATCCGACCTTGCAGGTGGTCCGCCTCTCTAGGAATTTGTCGCTGCATGGCAATATGTGAAATAGGGTTGTATTTGAACTCCAAATTTTCTATTGTGGAGTAATTTATATCATCAGATGGCATATGTGATGTTTGCATCCTTCAAGAAGAATAAATGACTATAGAGAGAGGGAGATTGGGACGTAGAGATTGTGGCGCATTGTAACTCCTCGCAATAAAGAGTGGTCTCGCCATTTTCTCTTAGAGTAAATTTCCGCTACTGATATTTAGTTTGACCTGGACCCTACCTTTTGAGAGGATCCTTCTGCAGTCACACAGCTCACACGCTTTTATCAACAACATGTAACCTGTCAATATCCCATCTAATACCCGCTTAAATGTTCCCTATACATCCTAGATGAATCCAATTCGTATCAACCATACTATATTCGAGAGGAAAAGAATTATTTTTGGAGAGAAGAATAAAGGATCAAGCCAGCGATCGAAGTGCTAGTATCGTCTTTGCTTATGATCCCGGTGCATCTAAGTTATCTATTTATATTGAATTTTTTTTATCTCGTCTCAACTCACCAAGACATTAATGTATGTTGTTTTTATTGAAACATTGTTTGATATATTATATGGACAAGTAGCAATATCAGCAGTGGCGGAGCTTGGGCTGGTTGCTTGGGGGGCAAATGGGCTGAGAGGGGCAAAATTACATGGTTTTTGGCCAACCTGGGGGAAAATGGGCCAATTTGGTACAATTTCTTTAGGAAATGTCCATGTGCTGGGGGGGGGGGGGGGGGGGCTTGGCTGTAGCTCCGGCAGTGGACATCAGTAACTCTTTTCTTTTGAGGGAAGTGGCATTAACAACTCAAATGCTCATATATTAACGTACAATTTGGTAATAAGTTTCTATATATATTGTTACAAATACATTTCTGGTCCTATACTCAAAATGAAACTATAAATTTTGCAATTTTTTTAATTGAATTTGGTATGTTTAGTGATTTTTCAGTTATGTTGGTTTGCACCATAAATTTTGGCAAACAATTATTTTCATTTTATTCTGGAATTAGTTGTGCCATTTGACGACATGTTTTTATATGTATATTTCTTGGTGGCATCTGTACATATCTAGACAAATATCTGACGTCTAATTCGAGATGGAGGGAGTATATGACTTTAGGTTAAAAAAATCACACGAGGTGTCGAGAAAAATGCCAATTATTTTTCTTTGTAAGTAATGGAACATTTCAGCACTGCATTATATTGAGCTGACAAGGCACGATTTAAGAAAGACACAATAATAGTGTAACTCGGCTGCCAATGACTATTTGAGAGCACAAAGCATGCAGATTACAGCTCCAGGCTGCTTTCACATCACACCAGCGGTGAACTAAGAAATAGAGAAACCAAGAGTCGCCACGCATAAGATTTGCCGCGAAAATAAACGAAATTACATTCTTTGCGGCATAACTCTTCCTCCTGGGCTGTCGATGCCGGGGAAGGGACTCCGCGTGGACGCACGATCTCACTATCGGACACGGTGGAATCCGCGAGACAACTTAACCACGTGTCTTCCTCTACAGAACCAGCAGGATTGATGAGCAACCTGAACCTCTCCTGCGGGATCCTGCCGTGGACTGCAGCCATTCTGCGAGGCGGCCACACTATGTGCGTGACAGTCCCCTCCAACAGATCAAGTGGAACCTGATCAGATACTCATTGCAAAGATAGCACAGAAAAATTGATCAAAATAGGCATTGGAAGTTGGAACTTATTTGGAGTCAAAATGTGAAGTTGGAACTTACAGGGCCATAGTGTCTCGAGTCCATGCTTTCCCTGGGGTTGTCCCCTTCCACCCAGCAGTGGCCCTCCGGGACCTCGCCAACCTCCCTCGTCGCCCGGAGCCGGACAAGGTCGCCGGGCAGCGCAATCAGCCTGCTGACAACCCCCTCAAAGAGGTGATGGCCCTGGCGCCTGAAAATGGAGGAAACCCACTCATGTCAGCGGTCAGCCTCCAATCCAATAGCTACTCTGTATATGGTTATGACCTACGTACCGGATGAGGACGACGTCGCCGCGGTCACCTGGCCGTGACTCGAAGGTGGGGAGCATGGCCGAGCCGCCGCATGCTATGGCGAGGCCGGCGGAGCGAACGGGGAACCCGAAGCTGAGAAAGGCGGCGTAGCCGGTCCTCACCAGCGACCACAGGCTGCTGGACGGTCGTGCTCCGGCCATCGTGCACTGCACTAGAGTCTACAGTGAGAGGGTGTGTGTGACTGAGCTGCACTGCGCCGCAGCAAAAATACAAGGGAGCGCCGCAGGGTAATTTGTTTTGACTGCTCTCTGCAGCGAGGCAGTTAGACAGTTAGTTGGGACACAGAAGAGGCGCGCAATTTCTTTTGACTTCTCACTGGGCGAGAGTATCTTCAGAGTAGGACAGAGTACAGGTAGCAGTTGGCACAACATCACATGTAAATGACAAGAGAAGCGACCAAGGCTGAGAAAAAGCATGCAGAAGGGCTGTTTTTGTGCCAATGGATGGATTCCATTTAGAGCGGCTGGCTCTGCTTGTTTTGGCAAGGACATTCTGTTGAGATTTGGGGATCAGTGTGACCTGGACCTCTGTGGCAAAGAAACTCTACCATGGTGGGAGAGATTAGAGAAGTCCCATCCCCGTCAACTGTTTTGCCAAGTGAAAGCCGTCAAATTCATGGGGATCCACCTAAAAAGAGGGCAATGATTTCATTTTTATTGGGCACCATGTAAACTCTTGCTATAAAATAATGAATAATTTTGTAGCATGTTCCTGAAAGTGCAAAGACCGGGATGAATGAAATATATTTAACCAATATTCAAATTTAAATAGATCATTCTGATTTGAAATATTTAGTGGAATCTTTAACTAGTTTTAGAAAAAAAAATCTAGCAAAATTTGAGGTGCACAGTTAATAGAATATTTTTTCGATAAAGAAAATATATTAATATCAAAATGATATACCATAGGATAGACATTTGGTCTTTAATTTAGGAGCACAACAAGTAGTGATTAAGTAAATGGAGTACAACAAATCTAGGAAACCTTTTTTTTGAACGAGAAGGGGTTCGAAGACCCCAGAAGCTGCTCAATTATCCAATGCGGTGGGTACATATTACAAGTAGACCCCTACAAAAGGGGGAAAGCGAAAGCAGTACATCAACTTTTGCAAAAAAAAACCTAGAACTAAAGATTCAAAGCAATCAGGTCCTTGGTTCTCTTCTCCACCGCAGACGACGAGCATCTCCCGCCGGCCGCCAGCGCGCCGCCGGGGACAAACCACTTGGCGACACACAGGGGTGAACTCCGACGAGGTGCTCCGAACAGGGCCTCCGCACAGGAGGTTGGAGAAAGCGCATTCTTGGTGCAGAATGGTCGCCCTTCGACTAGAATAGGCAGCAGCCCAACGGCGGTCGCTGTCATCATCAAGCCACTGCGAATGGACATCAGAGGGATAAGCAAACGGATCATAGGAAGAAAGCTGATGCTGGTACTCCGCCCGCAAGGAGCCACCACCACGGTGGAACCATCTTGACAGCTCACCAAATATCCGCCTGCAGCTCTTCTCCAGGAAGACGATCTTCCCCACGGGAAAGGTCAAGGTCCACCGCAAGGAAGAAGGAAGGGCAGATCCGTGGAGCAGTCCCCATCCTCGCCGCCACGGCCAGCCACAGGGAAACCCACATCCACCGCCCTTCGAGTACCACGCAGCTTCCCCTCGCCACCTTGGCCGGCCAGAAGCGCCACATCACCCACACCTCCTCTGCACAGATGGAGCAAAGTGGCTTTATTGACGAAGAAGTCCTCCACACCACCCACCACAGCATCTGGCTTCGACCGCCGGAGCACCACCGCGAGGAACAGCATGAGGAAGCAGCTCCAGATCCAGCCGAAAGGATCTAGAAGCTGCTTCTCCTAGGCATATCGCCCACACTCAGCATAAAGCCAAACCCTACATCTACGACCACTACTAAGACCTAGGACTACGCCGGCGCCAACCTCCCGCCGCCACTCACCTGCTAGTCTGGCAAGGGAGGCAAGGGAGAGGCCCGGGAAGGAAAAGGTGACTCTCAAGGTGCCTCTCGATTCGTGCAGAGGAAGGGGCCGAGGAAGATCTAGTTGCACCTACCACTCAAATCCAGGAAACTTGACACAAACAATACGGAGTACTATGTAATAGACCATCAGTAGCGGATATTCACTTCGGCTCGCAGGTGCAAATGCAACCATTATGAGAAAACATATTTAGAAATGCCAAAATATTAAAAAAACAATTTTACATATTCATTCGAATATTTTATGTTGGTTTACAAGTTTTTGAGATAAAGAACATTTTATGTGTCGTGTATAAAAAGACAAAAAATGTTACGTGAATAGTCGTATTCACATGACATTTTTTGTCTTTTCTATACATGACACATAAAATGTTATTTTGCCCCGAAAACATATGAACCAACATAAAATGTTTGAATATATATGTATAATATTTTTTTAATTTTTTTAATATTTAAAAATATGTTTTCTCATAATGGGTGTATTTGCACCTATGAGCAAAATTGCCGCCATCAGTAGATAAATTATGACAAGGCCATCCAAACCCGTCGCCTTAAGTTCCGCCTTTAACATTCTGTCTTTTCGACAATCTCTAAAACCTAAATAATTTCAATTTTTTTGAAAAAGACACGGTGACCAGCCGCCACAGGAAGCTAGAGAAATTGGTTGATTAACATCATCATGTGTGGATTCGTCGCGTGATTGCCCCAAGGAAGGAAAGAAAATAGAAAAGATTGACTACGGGGTGTTGTACGGATAGATATAGTTTATCAGCTTCGATCTGAAACACCTTCATCTGCCTGTTTGGAATACCGGATTTTGGATTTGCGGTTAACTTATTCTGTACACTAAACTTTACTCCAAGAGGGATCACATGGTAAGTCACAGAACTTACCACAGATAAGCACTTTGGTCACACAACTTCAGGTAAGGATTTTATTTTTAAAATGGGTGATATATTATTTAAAAGTTTAAATATTACAATCGGTCTCTACAGAGCCAGGATGCACACATCCGACAAACGTTTACAAAACGATAGAATGAAAAATGCGATATTACAATATGCTCAAAGCATGATCAACACACGCCTGAGACGCTGGCAGCTCTATACGAAGATTACACATCCACCCATGCTGGGAAATAATATCTCTCGCTGTATTCTCCAAGCATGTACAAGACGCTGTAAATAGGTCTCGCCACTCCAAATGATGATGTGGTGAGCACAAACAAGGGCGTAGCTGTGCATCGGTGAATAACCTGTATAAGAGAAGACATTTTATTATTAAAAACCTTATTATTTCTACATAGCCACATCGACCATATAACGGCAAGCGCTCCCACCCTAAACAGATTCCTGATCTTTTTAGCCACCCCATGTAGCCAATTGTCGAAAATATTAGCAACACTACGAGGGGGAGATAGACCAGAAACTACTTGGATGATTAACCATATAGACCTCGCAAATTTATATTGGAAGAAAAGATGTTTTATTGTCTCATCATGATGACAGAAAACCCATTGCTTACTTCCTTGCCAAATTCTTTTAACAAAGTTATCTTTAGTTAAGATGACCGCCCGACGAAGATACCATGCGAAAATCTTCATTTTAAGCGGTATCTTCATCTTCCAGATCATCTTATTATCTAAAACTGGCATGAAAGGCATAATCATCACTTTATACATAGACTCTACGGATAATTCACTGCTCTCATGTTGATTCCATCTGAACCTATCAGGACCATTCGAGAGATCCACTATAGATAATCGTTATAACAAAACATTCCATGATGCAAGCCTAGGGCCCAATAAGGTTCTCCTACATGCCACATTAGGGGGACAAGTTGCCATTACAGTTGCAATGGTATCCCCTTTGTGCCGCACAATATTGTATAAAGCTGGATACTGTTCCCAGAGAGTGGTATTATCTAACCATTTATCCTTCCGGAACCAAACTTTTGATCTGTCCTCAATAGATAAGGTACCAAACTTGAAGAAATATTTCTTCGTATTCATTAGACCAACCAAAAATGCGAATCTCCTGGCTTCCAAAGCACCTAAGATATTGCTTTCAAGTCAATGTACTTTCTCTGTCAGATAGTTTGCCATACCCCATCTCTACTAAGCATCTTAAACATCCATTTACCTAAGAGAGCAGTATTTTTGACCTCTAGATCATGAATGACAAGACCCCCTTGATCTTTCAGACAGTAGACCACACTCCATTTTGCCAGGAGATACTTCTTCTTCTCACTATCCCCTTACCAAAAGAATCTTGATCGGAAATAATCCAATTTTTGCAAGACTCCTCCGAGAACCGAGAAAAAGATATCATATACAACACCATATTAGTTAGTACTGAATTAATGAGTACCAATATACCGCCAAGGGATAGTAGCTTGCCTTTCCAACTACTCCCTCCGTTCCAAAATGTAAGGTGCCTAAGCTTTAGTCAAAAGTCAACATCTTCTAAGTTTGACCAAATTTATACAAAAAAATATGAATATCTACAATATTGAATGGACATATTGGGAAGCTATACTTTATGGTGAATCTATTGATATTGATTTGATATTATGGATGTTTATATTTTTACATATAAATTTGGTCAAATTTAGAATATGTTGACTTTTGACTAAAGCTTAGGCGCCTTACATTTTGGGACGGAGGGAGTACTAAGTATTTGCTGTAGTCTCTCCTCGACTAGTTTGCATTCAACATTAGTGAGTCTCCGATGATGTAACGGTATCCCTAAATAGTTAACTGGAAACTGGCCATGACCATAATGTCAATTATGGTTGTTTTATGAGCAAACTAGTTGCTCACGTCATGACGATGTTAGCCGTGATGAAGTGGCATGCTAAGTAGGTAGTTGATAGGAGACAGTGGCCTATATTTTGCAAAATACCCTATAGAGTTGAAAAATCATATATATCTCATTTTCTATATGTTTTCCTTAGTAACGAAGGGGTCCCACCTATCTGAAAAGTGTAAATATTTGACATTGAGACCCATCTGTCAGATTATTAATATTTACAGAAAATAAGTTTGGAAAGTTATAAGAGGGACGATGTAACACCCTCGAATCGGCTCTATGCAAGTTTTAGCGATTCCTGCCAAACCCGCATAAAAACGATTCAAAGATGCCCACCAGGCACTTGCGTGCGGGTGGAAAACGAAGTAATAGCATTACACAATAGTTCACAGTAGAACCCACATAAACATATATATATATAGGTAAAAAATATATATATAACATCGACTCAACGAGTTAAGAATATAGATATACAGTACGAAGATCCAAATCACCTAAAAACCGATACAACATCCGCCTACGGATAAGATGAAATGGGCTAAGAGTCCTGAAAAATAACCAATGACGTTCATAATCCTGCCCAGGCCAAGCCGGAAGGGTAACCTTGCTAATGATGTCGCACTCAAACCTGTCAAAACAAAAAGGGTGCCGACAAAGGGCAAAGTAAAAAGGGAGCAGTCAGTAGTGAGGCCATTATATGGCGAGTCTTAGAATTTGACGGCTCTCGCCTACATAGGTATGGTGGACTGAAGTGGCAGTGAAGCATGCACTAAACAACCTATAGAGACTCGATACAACTGCCGGCTATCAGAGAGAGATAAGAAAGAACTATTCGGAATCAACATGATACTAACACCAAACATACCCATCTTGGTGTTTTCCTCTCGAGAACAAACGAGAAAGTCATTCCGAGGAAATTCACAGAGTTGGTAATTTTGTACATTCATTTCATGGTGGTTGTCCAACTTATTAGTCATGTCAGATCCAAGACAAATTATAACAGTAATTCTTTAGTTATAGTTGTCTATGATCGAGAGACTGTGCTCCAAGCCATCCATAACCGCGGACATGGCATTTCGAAAAGATTTATCCATGCAGGAGTGCACCAAAGTATCCACACACACTTCCACCTTGTTTGCTAGATCAATTAACATACACCCATCGGTATGTCAGCAGGGCTTCGGAAACGACGTGTTCCCGGACCCAAATCAAGTACATGGGGGCCACCCAAAAGAGCTACTCGTACGAGGTATAGCTAATCCTCGTACGGACCCTAAGGTTGCGTGCACTTGTCACGTGAGCAGAGGCCATATACAATATATTTCCGTGACAAAGTGCCGCACCTGCGCAAATAGTAATAAACGATCATCTAGCAATCGGTAATAAACATCTCATACATGGCATAGGTACAGTAGGTAACATATAAATCCTTAACTAGTTTTGTGGCCCTAGTAGAGTACTTTTAAATAAGGTAATAGGCCGGTAGGATTTCCCATACACCCCACATGTGGTTAGCTCACTCGACCTCGGAACAGGTGTCAAGAACTCGGGTCCTAGGTGGACACAAGTGGGCGGGATAATAACCAGATCTCAACTATTGTCCATCGGTACCTCTACACTATATCTATTTACAACATTTTAATTATCAAGTTATAAGTAAAACTATGGTTATCTCCACTATTAGGCATATGCCAACCCCTAACAACGGTGGAACTCGACGACACGAAGCAACACCTGAGCAAGCAACTATGACTCGCAAGGCTAACTGTCTAACAAACAATAGGCAATAGGAGATGTCCAAGGCAATAGAGGGTGCTAGGAATATATAAATGGTATGGAAACTAAAGCATCGATAACAAGGATAGCAATAGATCAACAGGAGAAAATAAAGACTAGAAATGCAAAATAGGTAGAAAGGGGGAGAATGCTCGTCTGAGAAACATAGTTGAAGATACATATCCGAAGAACTTGTCGACACTCACAATATCTCATCGTCCTATCCGAGAAGAAGCAAAACACTAAAAGTAACAAGGGATGCAACAATTATAACTAATGCGGAAGAACTGGCATGATCATGATATGATACATGACATGGCAAAGGTGCGATGCAACAAGGCAATATTAAGCGGAATCGAGATCCTGACATTTAATTAATTGGTTCATATTGTTTAGTGATGGCTCTGAAATATAGACATCTACGCCCACATTATACTGTATATTAATCATATTCTTGATGAAATATCTCTCTAAACCCTGCCACTAATGCTAATATTCAGAGGGGTATGCAATCCTTTCTTTTATATTTTTCCCGCGCAGATAATGTCATTTAAAGGAGGGAATCACTACATTAAAGTCAAAGATACGAGATTTCCAACAACCAGAAGAAACCAGGAGCCGTACAACGGAGGCAGACGCTTTAACGACCAATTATACGACAGGTGTAAAATTCCGGTTGTATAGTTGGCGCCGCCACCGTTAGGTCAAACAGAACAACTTTCATGAAGGGACCCCTATATAAAGAAGCCTCAGGTGACGGGAAAATCTCTCGCTCCTTCCCGAAGAAGCCAGACCTCGCCAAAAAGCTGTCTTAGATCTCCAAACCTTTCTCCATCTTCATAGCCATATTCCACCACTTGTAATAGTAGATCTCTTCTCCAATTGGCGACATTGAAAGACTATTGCTATCAATCTTATGATTTTCATTACAATGTTTGTGATTGTTGATCTCATCTCTATGTGTGAGTAATTCTCCTTGGGCTAAGGGCTTCGGCCTAGCCATGTAGCAATTGTGCATGTGATTTATCATAGATGGGATCGTGTATTAGTTTGTATGACATGATGATTATTGTATCCTCTCTTGCCTCAATCCAAGGACTTGTCGGGTACCCAAGACCCCGCGGGTTGATCCAGGTATAGGGAGTATGAGTGATGACTGATCTACAGGTTAGGAACCCTAGTGACAGAAGAGGTAGTACGACTGTATGTGAGGGGTTTGCTTGGGATTAACGGTGACATCACTATGCATATCATTAGTTCTCTTTCTTCTATGGATGAGACTAGTAGGTTATTGCTATAAGCGGTTGCGGAGGCAATGGCAATTATGGATGCACTGCCCACATATAATTTATCTTGCTCTAACAAGTACACGCATACTTTATTTCTATCTTTTATTTCCATTAGATGTTTTGCACAGCTACAGGTGAAACCGAACGCCCTAGTCCCTCTCTCTCCATCATCGACAACTGTTGGAGATATGCCCAAGAGGCAATAATAAAAGTGGTTATTATTATATCTTTGTGTTTATGATGAATGTTTGCATCTCATGCTATAATTGTATTGTAAGGAAACACTAATACATGTGTGTTTTGTAAACATAAAAGAGTCCCTAGTAAGCCTCTTGTTGAACTAGCTTGTTGATTAATTGATGATCATGGTTTCCTGATCATGGACATTGGATGTCATTAATAACAAGGTTATATCATTAGGAGAATGATGTGATGGACACACACCCATAGTAAGCGTAGCATAAGATCAAGTCATTAAGTTCGTATTTCTACAAGCTTTCAAATGCATAGTAACCTAATCCTTCGACCATGAGGTTATGTTAATCACCATCACCGGATGGGTACTTTGATGACATCAAACACCGCTTCGTAACTGGGTGGTTATAAAGGTGTCATTGGGTATTCTGAAAGTATGTGTTGAAGCGCATGGACCAAGATTGGGATTTGTCCATCCATATGACGGATAGATATGCTCTGGGCCCTCTCGGTGGAATGTCATCTAGTTAGCTTGCAAGCATGTGACTAGGTCACAAGGGATGACAAAACATGGAACGAGTAAAGAGTACTTATCAGTAACGAGGTAGAACTAGGTATGGAGATACCAACGATCAAACCTCGGATAAGTAGAGTATCGCGTGACAAAGGGAATTGGTTTCGTATGTTAATGGTTCTATCGATCACGAAGTCATCGTTGAGTATGTGGGAGCCGTTATGGATCTCCAGATCTCGCTGATGGTTATTGATCGGAGAGGTGTCTCCATCATGTCTGCATATTCACGAACCGTAGGGTGACACACTTAAGGTTCGAAGTTGTTTTAAGTAGATATGGAATGTGCGTTGGAGACCGAATGTTGTTCGGAGTCTCGGATTGGATCCGGGAAATCACGAGGAGATCCAGAATTGTCCGGAGAATAAGATTCATATAATGGAGATCATTTTCTAAGTTAGGAAATGTTCTAGAGTATTTATATGGGGATTCTAGAAGGTTTCGGAATGTTCCGGAAGGTTCTAAAAGATTTTTTGGAGTTTACTTGAAAACCAAGAAAGGATAAAGGGAAACTTAAAGGGTAAATAAGGGAAACTTGGGGGGGAAGGACTCTCCCCCCAAGCTCCCTTGTGCGCCGGCCCTAGGGGGTGGGCCTAGGGGTCGGAACCCTAGGCCGCACCCCTCCCTCTACATATAGAGGGGTGGAGGCGCCACCCCCCTTTGCCCCCTCCCACTCAAAACCCTAGCCGCCTCTCTCCTCCTCCTTCCATCTGCTCTGGCTTAGGCGAAGCCCTGTAGAATTCTCTACTCCACCACCACCACGCCGTCGTGCTGCTGGGATTCCGTGGAGAGATCTACTACCTCCGCTGCTCGCTGGAACGGGGAGAGGAAGGTCTGCTTCGACTCCGCACGTGTGACCGACTGCGGAAGCGCTGCCGGAACACGGCGCCGGAAGGATCGTCTACTCGATCTTGAGATCGGCAAGTGATCGTCTACATCAACCACGAGATCTGATCTCGCACAAGGCTTTCGGATCTACAAGGGTTAGTACAGATCTATCTCATTGCACATGTCTAATAGATTAGATCTTGGCTTTTATCTAGATTAGATCTGGGTTTTTGTTCGTTCTTGCGGTAGAAATTTTTTGTTTTCCATGCTACGAACCCATCAGTGGTATCAGAGCCTTGTCTATGCGTAGATCTATTGCACGAGTAGAACACAATGGTTTTGTGGGCGTTGGTGCTCGTGCCATCTTTTGCTTTGTGTACTTTGCATCTTGCGGTATGGTGGGATGAAGCGGCTCGGGCTAACCTTACATGTCATCGCACATGAGACTTACTCCATGCTTGACGTGTAACTTGCTTTGCACAAGTGGCTTTGCGGGTGTCTGTCTCTCCTACCATAGTATAGATCAAATCTACACTTTGCACTTGATAGCACTTGTATCAACGTTGTGGTTCAGTTTCGTAGGTAAGATCCGTTCTTATTCGAAAGCCCCAAACCACGTAAAACATGCAAAGAAAATTAGCGGCGTCTAACTTGTTTTTGCAGGGGTTTTGTGATGTGATATGGCCATCTTGTGATTGTGATTATATTTGATGTATGCAATGATCCTTGTTGTAATATGGCAACCGGCAGGAGCCTAATGGTTGTCTTTAATTCTGTTAAGACCTGCGTGTCTATTCATCTTGTAATAGCTTTATTCCAAGTAGTTGTAATAGTTGCTAGTGATGATGGACAACCATGAAGCGGCGCCACTAACCTTGACGCAATGCTGGTGATGATGGAGATCGTGTCCGTGCTTTGGAGATGGAGATCAAAGGCATAAGAAGAAAGGGCCATATCATATCACACTAATTATGAATTGCCTGTGATGTTAATCCTTTATGCATCTTGTATTGCTTAGATCGCGACGGTAGCATTATAAGATGATCCCTCTCACTAAATATCAAGTAATAAAGTGTTCGTCCTTAGTTGGCACCGTTGCTAAGACTCGTCGTTTCGAAGCATCTCGTGATGATCGGATGTGATAGATTCTACGTGTGCATACAACGGGTGCAAGCCAGATTTGCACATGCGGAAACTAAGGTTAATCTTGACGAGCCTAGCATGTACAGACATGGTCTCGGAACACGGAATACCGAAAGGTAGAGCATGAATCATATAAATGATATGATGAACATGAAGATTGTTCACCGATGAAACTACATCTTCTCTCGTGAAGATCGGACTTGGTGTAGTGGACTTGGTTCGTGTAATCACTAAGACAATGTGAGGGATGTTGTTTTGAGTGAGAGTTCACCTAGTTAATTTAAGAATTAAAATTGAACTCAATTTATCATAAACTTAGTCTAAACTACTTGCAAATTTGTTGTAGATTATGGCGAACCTCTCCATCAATTTCAATGTGTTCCTAGAGAAAGAAAAGCTTAAGAACAATGGAAGCAACTTCACGGACTGGCTTCGTGGACTGAAGATTGTCCTTAGGGCTGGTCAGTTGACCTATGTGCTCGAAGCACTGCTAGGTGACCCACCTGCAGAAGATGCCACCGATGACGTAAAGAATGTTTACGCCACTCGGAAAAATCATTACTCCACAGTTCAGTGTGCCATCCTGTACGTTTTAGAAACGGATCTTCAGAAGCGCTTTGAGCACCACGACCCGTTCGAGATCATTAAGGAGCTCAAGCTCATTTTTGAGACTCACGCGGCCGTGGAGAGCTATGAGGCCTCCGAAAAGTTCTTTAACTGTAAGATGGAAGAGGGTAGCTCCGTCAGCGAGCACGTGCTCACCATGTCTGGGCACGCAAACAAGCTCCAAGAGTTGGGGATAACGATTCCTAATGAGTTAGGGATTCACCGTGTCCTCCAATCACTACCACCGAGTTATAAGAACTTTGTGATGAACTACAATATGCACCGCATGAACAAGACGTTGCCTGAACTATCGTCCATGCTGAAAACTGCTACAGTGGAGATCAAAAAGGAGCACCAAGTGTTGATGGCCAATAAGACCACCAATTTCAAGAAACAGGGCAAGCCTAAGAACAAGGGCAAGTTCAAGAAGGACGGCAAGAAAGCTGCCGCACCTACTAAGAAGCCCAAGGCTGGTCCTAAGCCTGAAACTGAATGCTTCTACTGCAAGGGTCCCGGTCACTGGAAGCGTAACTGCCCCAAGTACCTGACGGATCTGAAGAACGGCAACATCAAGAAGAAAGGTATATTCGATATACATGTTATTGATGTGTATCTTACTAGTAATCGTAGTAGTGCCTGGGTATTTGATACTGGTTCGGTTGCTCATATTTGTAACTTGAAACAGGAGCTGCGGAATAAGCGAAGACTAGCAAGAGACAAGGTGACGATGCGCGTTGGAAATGGCTCCAAGGTTGATGTGATCGCCGTCGGCACGCTCCCTCTACATCTACCTTCGGGATTAGTTTTAAATTTGAATAATTGTTATTTGGTGCCTGTGTTAAGCATGAACATTATATCTGGATCTTGTTTATTGCGAGACAGTTACTCTTTTAAGTCCGAGAATAAAGGTTGTTCGATTTATATGAGTAATATATTTTATGGTAATGCACCTGAGATGAATGGTTTATTCTTACTAAATCTCGATAGTAGTGATACACATGTTCACAACATAGATGCTAAACGAACAAAATTGAATGATAATTCTACATACATGTGGCACTGTCGTCTTGGTCACATTGGAGTGAAGCGTATGAAGAAACTCCATTCTGATGGACTTCTTGAATCACTTGATTTTGAATCACTTGAAAGATGCGAAGCATGTCTAATGGGAAAAATGACTAAGACTCCATTCTCTGGAATAATGGAGCGAGCTACAGACTTATTGGAAATAATACATACCGATGTGTGCGGTCCAATGAGTGTAGCATCATGTGGTGGATATCGTTATGTTCTCACTTTCACGGATGACTTAAGTAGATATGGGTATGTCTACTTTATGAAACATAAGTCCGAAACTTTCGAGAAGTTTAAGGAATTTCAAAGTGAAGTGGAAAATCATCGTAACAAGAAGATTAAGTTTCTGCGTTCTAACCGCGGAGGTGAATATCTAAGTTATGAGTTTGGCATGCATTTAAAGAAATGTGGTATACTTTCGCAATTGACACCACCGGGAACACCACATCGTAATGGTGTGTCCGAACGTCGTAATCGAACTCTCTTAGATATGGTTCGGTCTATGATGTCTCTTATAGATTTACCGCTATCGTTTTGGGGCTATGCATTAGAGACAGCCGCATTCACTTTAAATAGGGCACCATCTAAATCCGTTGAAATGGCACCATACGAATTGTGGTTTGGAAAGAAACCTAAGTTGTCGTTCCTTAAAGTTTGGGGTTGCGAAGCGTATGTAAAGAAGTTACAACCTGATAAGCTTGAACCCAAAGTGGAGAAATGTGTCTTCATAGGATACCCTAAAGAAACAATTGGGTATACCTTCTATCATAGATCCGAAGGCAAAGTTTTCGTTGCCAAGAATGGATCCTTTCTTGAGAAGGAGTTTCTCTCGAAGGAATTGACTGGAAGGAAAGTAGAACTCGACGAGGTTATTGAACCTTCTCTCGGAGTTGAGAGTAGCGCAGCACCGGAAGATGTTTTTGTGCCGCCTGCACCAATTGGAGAGGAAGCTAATGATGGTGATCATGAAACTTCGAACGAAGTTGCTGCTGAACCTCGCAGGTCAACAAGGGTTCGTACCACTCCTGATTGGTATGACCCTGCCTTGAACGTCATGTTGGTGGACAACACTGATGACCCTGCGACGTATGAAGAAGCTATGGTGAGCCCAGATTCTGACAAATGGCTAGAAGCCATGAAATCCGAAATGGGATCCATGTACTAAAACCAAGTATGGACTTTGGTGGACTTACCGGATGGCCGTAAGGTTGTCGAGAACAAATGGATTTTCAAAATAAAAACAGATGCTGATGGTAATGTAACCGTCTATAAAGCTCAACTTGTCGCGAAAGGGTTCCGACAAATTCAAGGAGTTGACTATGATGAGACATTCTCACCATTAGCGAAGCTAAAGTCTGTGAGGATTTTGTTAGCAATTGCTGCATATTTCGATTATGAGATTTGGCAGATGGATGTCAAAACGGCGTTCCTGAATGGTGACATTGAGGAAGAGTTGTATATGGTACAACCCAAGGGTTTTGTCGATCCTAAAGATGCTGACAAGGTATGCAAACTTCAGCGCTCCATTTATGGACTGAAGCAAGCATCCCGGAGTTGGAATCAACGTTTTGATAAAGTAATCAAAAACTTTGGATTTATACAAACTTATGGAGAAGCTTGTATTTACAAGAAAGTGAGTGGGAGCTCTGTGGCATTCCTGGTACTATATGTAGATGACATATTGTTGATTGGGAATGATATAGAACTTCTTAATAGTGTCAAAGCCTATTTGAATAATAGTTTTTCAATGAAGGATCTTGGCGAAGCGGCATATATTCTAGGCATCAAGATTTATAGAGATAGATCAAGACGCCTAATAGCACTTTCACAAAGTACATACTTGGACAAAGTTCTAAAGAAGTTTAGAATGGAAGAGAGCAAGAAAGGGTCCGTGCCCATGTTGTCAGGTAAGACCTTGAGTAAGACTCAAAGTCCAGCTACGGCAAAAGATAGAGAGAAGATGAATAATATTCCCTATGCCTCGGCCATAGGTTCTATCATGTATGCCATGCTGTGTAAGAGACCGGATATAGCACATGTTGTTAGTTTGACTAGCAGATATCAAAGTGATCCTGGAATGGAGCACTGGACAGCGGTCAAGAATATCCTAAAGTACCTGAATAGGAGTAAGGATATGGTTCTTTCTTATGGAGGTGATGAACAGCTTGTTGTAAACAGTTACACTGATGCTAGTTGGAACACCGATCCAGATGACTCGAAGTCACAATCTGGATACGTATTTATTTTGAATGGTGCTGTAGTGAGCTGGAGGAGTGCCAAGAAAAGCGTTGTGGCGAAATCTTCAACTGAATCGGAATACATAGTTGCTTCGGAGGCTGCACAAGAAGCCATATGGATGAAGGAGTTCATTACTGAACTTGGCGTGGTTCCTAGTGCGGTGGACCCGATGGCCATCTACTGTGACAACACAGGTGCCATAGCTAATGCACAGGAGCCAAGGTCACATAGCAAGCTGAAGCACATCAAGCTACGTTTCCATGCTATTCGCGAGTATGTCCGAGATGGTGACATAAAGATTTGCAAAGTACACATTGATCTGAATGTGGCAGATCCGTTGACTAAACCTCTCCCTAGAGAAAAACATGACCAACACCAGAACGCCATGGGTGTTAGGTATATTACCATGTAATCTAGATTATTGACTCTAGTGCAAGTGGGAGACTGTTGGAGATATGCCCAAGAGGCAATAATAAAAGTGGTTATTATTATATCTTTGTGTTTATGATGAATGTTTGCATCCCATGCTATAATTGTATTATAAGGAAACACTAATACATGTGTGTTTTGTAAACATAAAAGAGTCCCTAGTAAGCCTCTTGTTGACTAGCTTGTTGATTAATTGATGATCATGGTTTCCTGATCATGGACATTGGATGTCATTAATAACAAGGTTATATCATTAGGAGAATGATGTGATGGACACACACCCATAGTAAGCGTAGCATAAGATCAAGTCATTAAGTTCGTATTGCTACAAGCTTTCAAATGCATAGTAACCTAATCCTTCGACCATGAGGTTATGTTAATCACCATCACCGGATGGGTACTTTGATGACATCAAACACCGCTTCGTAACTGGGTGGTTATAAAGGTGTTATTGGGTATTCTAAAAGTATGTGTTGAAGCGCATGGACCAAGATTAGGATTTGTCCATCCATATGACGGATAGATATGCTCTGGGCCCTCTCGGTGGAATTTCATCTAGTAAGCTTGCAAGCATGTGACTAGGTCACAAGGGATGACATAACATGGAACAAGTAAAGAGTACTTATCAGTAACGAGGTAGAACTAGGTATGGAGATACCAACGATCAAACCTCGGATAAGTAGAGTATCGCATGACAAAGGGAATTGGTTTCGTATGTTAATGGTTCTATCGATCATGAAGTCATCGTTGAGTATGTGGGAGTCGTTATGGATCTCCAGATCCCGCTGATGGTTATTGATCGGAGAGGTGTCTCCATCATGTCTGCATATTCACGAACCGTAGGGTGACACACTTAAGGTTCGAAGTTGTTTTAAGTAGATATGGAATGTGCGTTGGAGACCGAATGTTGTTCGGAGTCTCGGATTGGATCCGGGACATCACGAGGAGATCCGGAATTGTCCGGAGAATAAGATTCATATAATGGAGATCATTTTCTAAGTTAGGAAATGTTCCGGAGTATTTATATGGGGATTCTAGAAGGTTTCGGAATGTTCCGGAAGGTTCTAGAAGATTTTTTGGAGTTTACTTGAAAACCAAGAAAGGATAAAGGGAAACTTAAAGGGTAAGTAAGGGAAACTTGGGGGGAAGGACTCTCCCCCCAAGCTCCCTTGTGTGTCGGCCCTAGGGGTGGGTCTAGGGGTGGGAACCCTAGGCCACACCCCTCCCTCTATATATAGAGGGGTGGAGGCGCCACCCCCCTTTTCCCCCTCCCACTCAAAACCCTAGCCGCCTCTCTCCTCCTCCTTCCATCTACTCTGGCTTAGGCGAAGCCCTGCAGAATTCTCTACTCTACCACCACCACGCCATCGTGCTGCTAGGATTCCGTGGAGAGATCTACTACCTCCGCTGCTCGCTGGAACGGGGAGAGGAAGGTCTGCTTCGACTCCGCACGTGTGACCGACTGCGGAAGCGCTGCCGGAACGCGGCGCCGGAAGGATCGTATACTCGATCTTGAGATCGGCAAGTGATCATCTACATTAACCACGAGATCCGATCTCGCACAAGGCTTTCGGATCTACAAGGGTTAGTACAGATCTATCTTGTTGCACATGTCTAATAGATTAGATCTTGGCTTTTATCTAGATTAGATCTGGGTTTTTGTTCGTTCTTGCGGTAGAAATTTTTTGTTTTCCATGCTACGAACCCATCAACAACAACAAAAAGATGCAAGCTATTGGTCCGGTAAAAACACAAAAGGAATTCTAAAACTCTCGAAGGTCCGTTAAAGTAACTTCACTACGCATTCGCTTTCTGAGGATTCGATAACTTAGGTCTACTAGGGAAAAAGAAGCTATACTACATCCGTAATCTAAATCGAAGGTATCATTTAGATGCCCCACAATTTAAATATTGGCTTAACAAGGCAAAACATGTCATTGGTTCACTACACAAATTTAATTAGAACCAATATAAGACTAGAATAGCCCGCGTATAGTCTCCATATGTAATTTAGGTGAATCGTCTAAATACCCCCAAACAACAACAATATGTATGCGAGCATGCAAGGTTTAATATGCAACAAGATATATTATATTCATCAAAATAGGGTTCTCGGAAAAGGGGTCACACATCAAGGTCCAAAGATCTTGGGACTCGGAGGGGGTTCGACGGGATCGATCTTCGGATCCTCGGGATCGGTGCAGTCAGGGCCTCAGCAATCTTGGTTTGGGATCGGAGAACTTGGTGTCCGTGAAGGAGGTATCCGGGTTCAGTGTTCGATTACAGGAAGGAGATCATCACGCCCCATGACGGAGAACTTGATGTTCCGGGTCAGAGCCCCGTGTGTTCGAGGTTATCTTACTCATTGATCATTACGCACTTGTCGCAGTGTGGCTTAACGTGTAGAGGTATTCGATATCGGCGTCGGTCTAGGTTCAGAGATGACAATCAACAACAGAGTTCAGAGGCACGGCTAGCCGACTATGGGAGGCGAGGCACATGCTAGCTAGCTACACCACAAAAATGAGCTCGCACTCGAGGACGCTAGTGGCCTGCACGCACGGCACCTGCACGAGGTCGTCATACGTGGCTAGCTCGGACGCGGCGCCTGCGCAGATGGTGGGTGGCGGCAGTGGAGGGACGAGCGAGGAGGACGCGCGGGTCAGGTAACAGCGAGGCCGACAGAGGTGCTCGAGGATGGTGGCAGCGCGGTGGTCCGGGGCGACCAGTTGCGGGGGCAAGGTTGGAAGGCGGGGTGATCGAGCTCGGGGCCGTGTTGGGCAGACGGAGGAGGGTCGTGGTGGCGTGTGGTGTAGAGCATGCGTTGGAGGAGGGTTGGGTGCCCGATGGTGCCATGGTGGCGGCCTAGGAAGCTCGGGTTCGGGCGGGGAGGATCTTATACGGCCCGACCTACGGTCGTTACCATATCAAGGTCTCCAACTTATGCCAACTCATCATGGACTCCAAAGGTGAATCCGTTCCTCTATGCGAGCCCACTTCCTACCCTCTTGCATGGTATACTACTTCATACTCCATCCCATAATCATGATAGGTTCACACCGGAAAGTACGGAGGCAAGGGAGGAAGGCCGGAGCACCAATCCCGACAAGACGGAGGCTTGGAAAAGAAGACGAAAGAAGCAGCAGCTGAAGCATCGTAGTCTCCGGCCTGGACTCCGGACCAGACTCTGGCCCGGACTCCGGCCCCTTCCTAGAGTTCTCTTTATGCCACTCCGGAGACAAGCCCAGAGAGCAACGTCCACACCGAAGTCTCCGGCCTTATACACCGGAGTCTCCGGCCACACGCACTAGAGTCTCCGCCCCGGAACTACAGCAAGGACTCTGCCCCATTACTAAACACTACAGAGAGGACCCCTGGAGTCTGCCCCGGAGACAACCTCGGATTCTATGGCCCACACCGGAGTCTACGACCCCTGCACCCCGGAGTCTCCGGCGTTAGTGATGGGCCTGCGTGCCAACAGCTGGGCCCTTGGCCCATGTATCCCTTTAGTCCGTCCAAACCCTAGATTTATGCCCAAACTACCCTTATTCTAGTGGCTGGCCTACATATAGAGCCCCACCCCCTCATGTATTCCTTAGGCATAGATGATAGACTAAAGACAACCCCCTTTGTGAAATCTCTAGTTTTGCCTCGTCCTCTTTACCAAAAGGGGACCGACTATCGTCACCACCTCCTTGAAGTTTGCATTGCGCCTCCCTCATTGTACAAGGCCTACGTTTGCGAGTGCATGAGCATAGTTGTCAAGACCCTCTCCAAGGTGTTCTTCCCTCTCCGCTTATGATCGAGGGAACATTTTGACCGATCTTTCCTTGCAAGGGTTCTATCGGACCGGTGGCCACCGGTGGGAGAAATCGGCCTTGTATCATGTGAGTTTTGCGTGTGTTCATTGTGTTCTTCGCAAGGTGTGCGTCTGCTTCCGCTACCTTCTCCCTTTTCCCTCGCTTTCCCCATCGATTTGACCATGAGATCCGTAAAGATCGGGCCACCCACGAGGTTTCCCCACAGCATATTGGTATCAGTGCCCAAGTTGCTCACGGATTTCTCCTTGTTCTCCTCCACCAATTTTTTTCTTGAAAATCCACAAAAGTAGCCACGATTTCGAGTGGATCTTGTGATAACCATCAACATATGGTATCAACAGCTTTTGGTTGCCACAGATTCCTCATCGATTTGGTCTTTTCCCCCATAAATTCGAAAATCCCCCAAAATAGCCCCAAAACTGTTTCACGGTTTTGAGCATAACTTTTGCATTCGAACTCAGATTTTGGTGTTCTTTAGCTTGTTTTGAAGAGGAGAAGGAGACCTACATCATAATATATGTGGTTCATGCTATATACTCCATAAAAATTCCGTGAGCAAGGAGGAATCCACCAATAAAGGGTGAAGATCGGTGGTGAAAGGTATTAAAATTCTGCGAATTCTCCCCACTTGTTTTCCTTTGTGAGCTACCCTATCTTTGTTAACAACAAACACCTACTAAGACTAGTTCCTCCTATGATTGCTTGGGCTATGCACATTTGATTCCTTATAGAATTCCGAGCAAAAGTTGTGAGCACGCTATGTCATATTGTTATTTTGTATAGTTGTGGGCACAAGGAAGAGGCAAGTGAAAAATAAAAGAAAAGGAAAGAAAAAGAGTGAAAAGAATAAAAAATAAAAAGAAAGAAGAAAAGGAAAGAAAGAAACAAGTACCTCATTGAATAGGAAGCGCAAGCTTGATGAACATCAAATATGTGGTACTTATTGTGCATATCTTGTAGCCCACCAACTTTATGCAATCGAACTAGCATATCTCCTTGCAATTGTGCGACACGAGCTTATAGTATTCGCTAGGTAATCATTTGGTTTTTAGCTCACTTTCTCCGTCGCACAAGTCCCATTTATCCCACCGTGTGTGTTTCCTTATACATAATTCCTATATCTTGTGGATTGACTTGTTTTGCTTCGTGATCGTCGTGGTTCTTTACTTGCCATTACAACATCTCGATTTTGGATTTTTTCTTGACATGTCACCTTACATACCCATCCAACATAAGCTTTGTGTGTGTGTGTGTGTGTGTTTTAGTGGTTAGTTGATTTTGGTGTTCCGCGTGAACTTCACTTTACTTGGTTTTTATTGCACTCAAGTGTGGCCACTTGCACGATACTATCTTCCAAGGTAAAGGAAGGTTTCACGTTGCATCCCTAACCCCCTACCAAATCCATATACACCACTTGGTCTTGTGAATCATGTATAGGGACTCCAGAGCCGAGGATGATTTCTATGAAGAATCCATGATAATCCACCATGCATATGCCTCCACAAGCATGGATGACATGATGGAGCACTACACCGACAATGGCTCCACATTCTTGGGTGATATGGAGTTCTACAACAACAATAACTCCCCAAGCCTGGACGACTTCAAGAATGACAACGACAAGCTCCTCAAGTCGCGTCGACCAATACGGAGCCTCCACCTCGAGAGTGCCAAGGTCCGCCATTGAATGGACAAGTTCCAAAGTGCACTCAACAACTTCAATAAGGACATGGACGACAACTTCGCCAAGAACATGAGCATCCTCGTCGAAATCAACAAGTCAACCTCAAGATTGAACCACAAACACAAGAAGAGTGCCAAGGAAATGGAGCATCCTCGTGAGGGTCATGTGGATGACCAAGTGCGCCATCTACATCAACCTTTGGCAAGGCACGCCAATGACCTCCATCGACACCATCAAAGGGCACCTTCCACTACTCGTGCCACCACCAAAATGGTACCAAGAGAAAGCCTTCTTCCACGCAATCAAGCTTCAACGCCCAAACTTGATGTCCTAGACAACGCATGCAACTTCATGGATGAGGAAGACAAACACCTCTACTTCGCCAAGTTGGATGAGTACGTCAAGCGGACTACACAAGCCAAGGTGCAAGAGGGTGACGACAAGGTCGAGAATGGTGAGCATGGGATTTTCCCTTCACCAAAGGAGGCGCATGGAGTTGAGCACACCGAGCGTATCCCTATATGCTTGAGTGATGATGTGGTACCAATCCTATGTGAGATGAGAGCCACTTAGCCCACTTGAGTGAGAGTAAGAGTGAGATGAGTGACTCCACCATATGTGAGATTGAGTGCTTCCAGTTTAAGGGCATAAGCGAGACACCGAGTGAGTTGAGAGTGGTAGTTGATAGGTCATGTGAGGCCACTTTGATCTCTTACGACTTACCCTCTACCTCTAGTGTGTTTTCTCATGTTGTTCTAGGTTCCATGGATCAAGAAGCGCCAAGCTTGGAGATGATGATGCCTCTGACCGAGAACATGTACATGGTGGATGAATATGATGCCATACCCATACATGATGAAGAAGTCGCCCACATGGGGGCCAACACTACCAAAACACCCACTTCATATGAGAGGTATGAACAAGGTAAAAATATGGGTGTTGATGATGCCATGATCCCACTAGTGGACATGATGATTTGTGATGACTTGCATGCTATGGATGATACTTGTGACATGACATATGTTTCACTCTTCTTCACATGTGTTGACTTTTCTATGCATCATGATGACCATGTCAAATCCTTTTATTGTCATGGTATTGCCATAGACATGATATGCTCTAAACGTTACGTTGATGACATCATTGCTTGCACTTTGTTGAACAATTGCTCTTTCCAATGTTTTGCTTGCAATGATGATAACAACAGTATCCCTAGGACCATGCTTTGTCTTGGATATTTTACAATTTCTCCTGTTGCTTGCACTAAGATGAATAATTTCCCTTTCACTTGTTTTGCTTGCAATAATAATTCTCATATGGTTTCTATTGAGATGGCCCCATAACTTTCTCAAATTTTGGAGATTTTGGTAAATGCCATGATAAGCATGTTCCCCACTTGCATACTCACCATGCATCTATGTTACACTTGATCGACACTCATGGTGATGTGCACAAGGAGAGATATGTCATGATGGATAATGTATTTCTCTAATGCACATACGTTCTTGCTTTTGTCTATGATGTGTGTAGGTACCCGCACGATCATGTCAACCTCGGTTGAGCACAAGTTGACAAAAAGATCTCTAGAGAGCATCCACCAAGTGAGTTCAAGATCGAACCCAGCTCTAATACCTTTTGCATGCTTTGCATCTTTCATGTTAAAAAATTCCTCTTTCATATGGTTAGCTTGCAAGCATGTTGATGGTATTCTATCAGCTTGTGACAATCATGTTTTGTTGCTATTGGATATTGATGCTTTGTGTGTTGCAACAAAAATGTTGAACAATTTCTCTTTTCGATTTTCTATGTGCAATCATAATGTCCCTATGAGCATGTATTGTCATGAGAGCTTCCAAGTCTCTCGTATAGTTGTTGCAACAAACATAAGGACCACTTGCTCTTTCATATGATTTGTTTGCAAACATGTTGTTTTTGCTTCCGCTTGCGATACTCATACCCCCATGATTTTAGCTTTTGATGATTTGTGTGTGGCATCCAACACGTCGACCAATTTCTCTTTCCAACGGTTGGTTTGCACATATAATGATGTTGTTTTGGATATCCCTCCTCATGTGTTTTTGCCGATTTCTCCTAGCTTTGCATCAAAGATGTTGATCAATTTTTTAGTCAATTGCTTTGAGCTCCACACTAAGAAGTTATATGGAGTTTTTGTGTTTCCACATTTGGATGATGTTCAACGATTTCCATGCACTTTGACCTTGCATATGCATCCCGTTTGCTATACTTGAGTTGTGCTAATAGTGTTGTGAACAAGAATGTACATGCCGCAAATGGCATGCTCCTCTATCACACACAAACATAAGTTGTTTGGTCTTTGTTGTATGAAGGTATTACATACTAATTTCAATCTAAGTATTTGTATGATGTTTTCTATCTCCGATCTATTTGTTATGAGTAAGTAGTCCTCACGGGCTGCGGGTTTGGGAGAAACCTCACAACGATTATGTGCATCTAGATCATGGGAGAACTGTATTTTGTTTGGAATTGTGATTTGTATCTTTTGTTTCTTCGTCTCTTGTCTTGACCTGTGGACTTGTAGGTACCCAAGATCCCATAGATTAATAGAGGCTTGAGGTGGGATACTTGGCTAGCGGCGACCTCATAGGAACCCAAGTGACAGAAAGGGTAGTACAGTCTTCGCTTAGCGCCCCATTCGGGATCAACAACAACATCACCACTTAAAGCTTTGATGTATGTTTTACACTTAATAATCGTTTGTAACCCGTGGCTTCAGTGTGCTCTCGGATAGATTAAAAGTCTATTGCTATGCCCGCTGCTTCACGGGGGGCCTAGAATATTAGGATGTGTTACCCACAAGAGATTATCTCCATTCAAACATTATACATGACTATGCTTATTATTATTATCTTTTATCCCATTTGATGTGGAGCTGCAGGTGGATCTTCAACCCTGGCCTATATCCATCCATTGATTAAAACCCATTATAAAGTAAACTAGATTGGTCTAGTTAACTAAGGTAAAACAAACAAACAAAGTCTTGTAGACGTGTCCTTTTTATTACCTTTTAGCAGTGCTTTCCGAGATTCGATTAAACCAAGGTCTTCTAGGTAAAAAGCTATTATACTACATCTGTGAATCTGGATCGAAGGTATCAACCCTTGTTCTAGCGCCGTTGCCAGGGAAGCAATTTTGCTATCCTGGTGAGGTCATTAGAGAACTTGTTTTTAGTTTATTATTAGTTGTAGTTTAATTCTTATTATTAGTTTATTTTCTTGTTATCTATTTGAAAACCCCAAAAAATTAGTTACTTGTTGTTTGCTTTCATTACTTAAAATTAACCAAAAAGATAAGAGCCATGGCTCAAAAGAGATTAGGGGAGTATGTTACTCCCACTGATGATTTTATTTGTGCACCCATCACGCAGCCCGTGGTTGATGCGGAAACATATGATATAAAGCCTAACCTTTTAAGTTTGGTTCAACAAAACCAATTTCGAGGTTCATCCGCTGAAGATTCGGGATTGCACTTAAATACTTTTACTAAAATTTGTGACATGATGCGTATTAAGGATGTAGATCCAAATGCTGTTAAGCGAAGATTGTTCCCTTTCTCTCTTAGAGGAAAGGCTAAGGATTGGTTGCTAGATCAACCAAAGGGCACTATTAAATCTTAGGAGGAACATACTAATTTGTTTATGACTAAATTTTTTCCCCCAGCTAAGACTATGCAGCTAAGATCCAACATTACAAGCTTTCGACAAGAAGACCATGAGCTACTAGTGCTTGCGTGGGAAATGATGAAACAAACTGTAATGAACTGTCCTAGTCATGGGATGGAAGAGTGTCTTATATTACATTTGTTTTATAATGGTCTTAACCCAATGTCTAAATCTATGCTAGATACTATAGCAGGAGGAACGATCATGGGAAAGCAAGTGAGTGTTGCAAAGAAATTACTTGATGATATGAAAAATAACCATGCCCAATGGCATGTGGAAAGAACCTTGAGGAGAGTAAGTTTAATTACCGAGGTAAATAATGAAGAGCTTACATCTAAGGTAGATGGGTTGCTTAGCTTAGTAAAGGGTAAGGAAGACACCCAAGTTAATGTTATCACTACCTATGTTAATGATGTTAATTTTATAGATCGTACTCTTTTAATCTTGCATGGAAAAATAATTATGCATCCAATGTTCAAACATATCATGCTAATCTTGCAGGAGCTCCTTATAATAATTATGATAATAATAATGGAGCAAATCATGGAAATCTCCCGTTTGAGCAAACTATTAGAACATTTATACAAGCTTAAACCAAGAAAAATAATATGCTTATTAAGATCACGGAGAACCATGAAAGTAGTATAGGAAGATTATCTAACCAGGTCGTTGCAATTAGAAATGATGTGCATGCTATACAGGAAAGAACAAAGACTGTGGAGGCTCAACTGGGTAAGGTAGCCGAGAGCCGAGATCTCATACTAGCAAAGTTTGCTGGAAAACCCGAGCCAAATCCGGTAGAATACCTCAAGATGATGAGGGTGGTAACCAATGAAGAAAAACCTGAAGAGCTAGATTATAGCAACGCGCCAACACCGGAATATACCATGGAAGATCTATTGAAGATGATCACCGTTAAGAATCTAGGTATATAACAAGGTAATGACGCTATGTACCAACAATTTATACAACAAGTAGCATCTGAAGTTTGCGATTTAGAGATGGGGTATAAAAGACTAGCTGGTAAGCTTCTAGCTAAGCTAGATGATATATTTGAGCCCACTATTAAAATTAAGTTGGGAGTTAATGAGATATCCACACTTTGTGATCTTGGTGCGAGCGTCTCAACAATTTCCAAAATCATATCCGATAAATTAAACTTGGGGTCATTTGTTACAACTGAATTAAGACTCCATCTAGCTGATTCAACTTATAAACAAGTTGTTGGGAGCAAAGAAAATATAGTTGTTGAAATTAAAGGTAGTCCCGCTCTTATTGATATTGTTATTGTGGACATGCCTGAAGATCCCATAGCACCTATAATTCTAGGTAGGACATTCATAAGAACTATTAAAGCTTTAATTAATTTACATGAAGGGAATGTGAGAATAGGGCTACCATCTAAAGATCATTTTGTAATTTTGTAGTCCACTTCCCTAAAAAGAAGAAGGCCAAGCCTAATGATGATGATGGTTTAATTACTTTAAAAGCCAACTACTTTGGAGTGGGTGTTCCACTTCACAAACCTAAGTGATCGCCATCAAGGTCAAGCTAATTGACCTTAATTAGAAGCGCTCATGGGAGGCAACCCATATGAAATAAATTTCTTTATTTATGTATTTTATATGATGTTAGTTTTGTTTTTGTTTTTAATAAAGAGTGTTCAAGAAGACCTATGGAGAGAGGAGAAGAAATAAGGTAATCCTCTAGATTTTATTTTACTAACACATGGCCTAAAAAATATTGTTGGTTCATTACTTAGTATTTTTGCTGGTATTTAGGCCTTTCATAAGATGTGCAAAGGCACACAGAGCTACTAATAAAATTCCTCAAGTTTTATAGCTCATAGTGTTCTTAACGACCACTGGTACGGCCGGAGTGGACCGTATCATGCGCCTATACCACATCAAGCCAAAGGGAGATAGAATTTTTGATTTTTGCCGAAGGCACCAGTATCGATAACGACCACTGGTACGGCCGGACGCGTCTATACCGCGCGCCCGTACCATACCCTCAAGCAAATATCAAATTTCAAGCAAATGTACCATATCGATAACGACCAGTAGTACGGGTGCGTGCGACCATACCGCGCTCCCGTACCAAGTGCACCGCCTGGGAGCAGTCGTCGCCCCCAAGGTAAGTCACCCGGTACGGACGGGCTCCTGGCCGTTCGCCCGCCCGTATCACGTATGCGGCCGCCATAAGCACCCCGAGGAGGTAACCTACAAATCCCCAAAATCAATTGTTCTCTTTCTTCTTCCTGCAAACTCCAAACTACCTCCATTGTATCTTCAAATTTACTTATTCTTTCTTCAATTCTTCGCACTCATTCGATCTAAGGTATGATTCTCCTCCGATCCTCAACTCATTTATGCAAAAGCTTCACTCAATCATTCATCATTGTCAATTTAGACATAGGTCTTGTTTTTTATTCAATCTTGATATTAAGTATGCTTAGCATTGTTTTTAGGGGAGTTTCTTTTGTAGTTAGTATAGAGAATCACTTATGCTATGTTTCTCTTGGACCAAAAAATATTAGTAATCTTTATTTACTTTGTCTTATTTTTATTTATTAGATGAACACGTGGAGTCTTACACGTGAGATGGTTGCGGAATCCTCCGCACCACCCGTTGATATGTTGACCCCTGAGTCAGTTTGTATCGAGTTCACCGAGGAGTTCCAACCGAGCCGTTTCAATCGTTTCAAGGTTCGAGAAATCAAGTCCACCAAGTGGGCCTGTCCTTATATCCTGAACCAACTTGGCATTCGTGTTGATTTCGATTTACTTTGCAATAATGTTGGTTTGTATGATTTTGTCTTTCAAGATGTTGCCATGTAGTGCCGCTTGACGCGTGAGTTCTTTAGCACCTTGACGCACACGATGGATCCTTATGGTTGTGCCGAGGAACAAAGGCCCGGAGTTGATCGAATCAAATTTTGCCTTATGAACTGTGAGTACACTTTGACACTCAGCCAATAGGCTCAATGCTTTGGGTTTACCAACAACAACACCAATGTATGCACACCTACTTTTGTTTTAGATCCTTCCCCTTCATAATATTTTAATTTGATGATAATTCATGGAAACATACCCAAGGGGAACCAAATTGATCATCCTGCTATTTGATATTTATTCTATGTGATTGCTAACACACTGTAGGCACGTGGTGAGTTTACTAGAGTTAATGAGGAGGACATGTTGATCCTCACAAAAGCTGCTCTTATCAATTGTAAGTTAACGCCAAATTTGGGCGCTCTTCTCGTGTTTTACCTTAAGCATCAGGCTCTTTAATCTCGAGGACCCATATGCGGAGGAGTTGTGACGTTCTTGCACGTGCACTTCGCATCAACCAAGGTAACATCCAACTGTGAACTGGAAGTCACCGTCTCGGTCTTTCTATACTAAGAGCATGAGGTATGATTTCTAAAAATCATGGTAGATATTTCTTCGATATATCTGGAGCGGATCACTTGATCCCAGCTCCTTTTCCTAATGGTTTATTCTTTATCGAGGATGGATGTTTACGTTTTGACACGCAGGTTTAAGCTAATCTACCTGACGATGGGTAACCTCAGCAATACCCATGATGATGGACTTGGGGTTTCGCGAAAAAGAGAATGCTGGAGATTTCATCGGATGTCAGGGAAAACAATGAAATCAAAGTCGCCTAAATATTGGGAAAACACACTATTACCAGTTGTCCTCTAGATTTTGGTACCCTTGCTTGGGCTTCTCTCGTCCTATATATAATAGGCCGGGTCTCAAAGCTGTATGCGGATAGGTTTCACACACGCGTGATTACAATACCAACACAATGTCGGTTCATGGTTTCTTTACTAATACAATCAAAGTCTCTATCGGTTGCTTCCTTGGGCTGTTTATCTGAAATCTTCATGGGCCGTAGGCCTTTATACCCAATGTAGGGTAGCGAATAATGAGCATCCAAGTAATCATACCCATGTCAGTAGCCCCCGAGACTCTATCTGAACCGCAGTTTCAGGTTGAGTCTCAAAGTTTTCTTTCTTCCTTCTCTCTTGTTTCTAGATTTTTAATTTTGTAGGGATTTTGGTACAACGAGTCTGATGCTTCCGACGGATCGGGAATCAGTTAATTGCTCCTGGGAAAAAACAAGGTTGACCTACATCAAACTCAAGTCCCCAGGATCGAATCCGTAATTAGTAACTGGTGTAATTTAGTTTGAGCCACTAAGGTCCTACCGAATACTGAATTCCAGTTTCTATTTTATCGGGTACCCAACGCGTCCGTCGGGATTTTTCATCGTATCGTTGATACGGATATTTTACTGGCAGAGCGCATTCTTGTGCAATTACCAGGCCACACATGATGAATCCTGGGGTCTTACCTTCATGTTTCTGAACACGGCATTCGGATTGTTGTCGCGTCTGGTGCGATCTGAGAGTTTTATTTTACTTTCTGTAACCTGCCCCCGATAGGAGTATCTATCGTCAAATGTTTCCTTTGTTTTTCTTTATCAGGTGCGCGCCAGCGCTCCTGATAGGATTATCCCCCGAGGCTATGTTTGGATATATGTATCAAAACATAGGCTCGAAAAAAAATTGCGTCATTGCTTCTGTAAATTTTGTCGGGTACACGACCAGTGCTCCCGATAGGAGTAGCCCCCGAGGCTACAGTCATAATATTGTATATTCGAGTGTAGTCTCAAATCTTCTCCTAGAGGAATTTACTTCGACTCTAATTGAATTTCTTCGGGTAATACCCTCAAAAAGCCGCAATTTTACTGTAGTACGTCCGTTGTGACGTCAGTGATGACGTATCTGATGTTGTTAATTTCCAGAAAAACATGCCCTGACGGGACGTGTCGAAAGTGGGCCCATGCAGCAGTAATGATGACGTGTGATAGCGTATTCAGCGGATATTCTTGACTGCATGTCCTCTCTCTGCGCGAAAATCGAGGTGTCATGTGCTGTTCTCCGTTTTTACCGCAGCCATAACTTTTCTTTAATTTTTCCCTTTGCGGAATCTTTGCAGCACGTGTCATCATCGTGCGACCTTTCGTCGGTTCGATTTTGCATCGAATGGTTCATTCCTTTCGTCGTTGCTCTTTATAAGGGAGGAGGGGTGTGTTTTACTGTTTTACCTCACCTCCCCTTGCCTCATCTTCCTCCTTGCACTCTTGCCCCCTTGCGGACTCATGTTCTTGCTCCCCTGCAAAATCCCTGGTTCTTGTGCTCTTGCTCCTTTTTGCTACCATGGACAAAAACAAGGCTGCTGGAACTTCTGCTGCCGTCGCAAAGGCCACCAGGAAGAGGGTTGTCGGATGGACCCCCACCAAGTGCACAGCGCGGGAACTCCGTGAGGCGCGGAAATCTGGTCATCTAACGGAGGGTTCCTTCAAACTCCCTGGGGACGAGGTTTCTCCCATCCCCGAGCCTGGCTGGAGGGTAATGTTCCTCTCTTTCCTCTTCCGCGGTCTTTCCCTTCCTATCCATGAATTTCTTCGGGGCCTTCTATTTGTTTATGGCATGCAGCTGTATCAGCTCACGCCTAACTCTATTCTCCACTTTGCTTGTTTTTTCACTCTTTGTGAGTGTTTTCTTGGGATTCATCCCCATTGGGGCCTTTGGAAACACTTCTTCTATGTTTGTCGCAACGCCATTGACACCATTGTCCATGATGTTGGTGGCGCTATTTTCTCTATCCGATCCAATTTTGATTAGTTTGATTTCAAAATCACGGATTCTGTCCAAGGCTAGAAGTCCAAGTGGTTTTATGTCAAGGATCAACCACTTGAAGGCCAATCTTTTGGGTTAGCCCCTTTGACCCAAAGAAATCCTGCTGCAAATTGATTCCTGGGACCAGCATCCTTTTGTCGAAGAAATGGCAGAAATCCATCCCTTTGTTGATCGTATTTCCGAGTTGCGGCATGAGGTTGGCAAAGAATTGTCGGGTCTTCAGATCCTGGCATATTTTTTGTGGATCTGCGTCCAGCCGCTCCAAGCTCGGTTGTCTGGTATGTGGGCGTATATCGGGAAGAAGGACCCTATGAGGATTTCCTCGGAGGACCTCGCCCTCAAGGTGTATGAGAAGAGAGTCCGGAGCTTCACAACTTTGACGGCAAAAAGCCCGGTTCCTTCAACTTGCCTTGTGGAGCCCTATGGCAAGAAGAAACGGCTTCCCGAGGTACATTTCCTTCGCCTTCGTCTTTTCTTGTCTTTTGTTTATAGATACATTTTTCAAGTCTTCCGCTTTCTATAGGATTTTGATCACCTGAGCTTACTTCCTCCCCTTCCTGGAAGTGGTGAGCCCCCTGTCCACCCCTCTGCATCCGACGATCTCCCCTTGTGACTGGGACTGCCGTGGATGAGGAGGGGGAATTCTCTGTGCTCGATTTGTTGTCGAAGACACAATCACTTCCTTCGGCTGGCTCTGGAGATTTTCGCGTGGAGCATGCTAGTGAAAAGAGGAAATACCCTTGTGTTGTGGAAAGGGTCGAGGATTCGGATGACTCGACTACTTACAAGCCTTTTGGTGCTTCTCCGATCGCGGTTGCTCCTGCCCAAATGAACTTGTTCCGTCTTGCGCAGGATGTGTCTTCGTAAGTATTTTCTTTCTTCTTTTTCTGTTTCACCGGGTGATTTTACTGCTGATGCTTTCCCTTGCTCGTGTTGTACTATTGTAGTGATGACGAAGATCTTCCCACTTCTCCTCTTCCCACATCTGTGGGCTGCACCACAAGGAAAACTCCTTCGCCGTCGGTGGAGCCGAAAGAAAAACTTTTGTCTCCTGTGGAGAAAACCATCCAGAAGGATGTTGCCACTTTATCCAAGCCGCCGCCACAAAAAAGGAAGAAAATGGTGGTTAAAGGAGTGGTGATATCCGAAGAGCTTGTTGAAGTGGACAAGGATGTAAGTCACTTTTGTTGCGGAATTTTTCCTTCCCCATATACTTATTTTACCCTCACATCCTTGTGCTGTGATTTGTTCTTGCTCAGCCTTTGATGCACGAGATGGTCGGTATGGCCTCTTGTTTTATAAGGATCCGTGATGATGCCGAAGAGCTAAAAGGTATGTGCTGATCATCTTTGTAATCTCCTTGTAAAAATGTTCATTCTCATTTTTGTGATTCGCTCCTACAGCCGCTGCCAAGCAATCCGGAATTATTTGGGATGAGGCGATGAAGCGTGCCGATGATCTGGAGGGCATACTCCGAGTTGCCGAAGAGGCCAATCAGAAGGCGAAAGCTGATGCTGAGGAAGTGGCCAGGCAAGTCGCTGCTTGGGATGCCAATCTGTGGCAGCGCCTGGAGGCCCTTAATAACTCGCTGACCCCTAAGTTTTTATCTATGCAATTTTTTGTTTTGTTTCTTTATTTTGGTTATCAACCCCTTCTTCTCTTTTTTGTTTGTCAGAACTGACTGGCCAGAACCTAACGCTGGATGATGATAAGAAAGTTGATCCTTTGGGATGTTGTTAGCACTTTGGAGGCTAACAACGTTCATGGGCGGAATCTTCTTGTCCGCTCACGCCGTGCTTTCAAGAAGCTCCATGCCGAAGTATTTCCAATCAAGGATGTACCGGAGGACCTGAATGATCTTGTCACCATTTTTGGCGCTGATCACGCCCCCCTTGTTGGTTATAGTTTGACGCAGTCAAGGAGCGGCGCCGAAACTTCAATGGCCCTGGCGATGGCGCACGACGAGAAGGTCGACTAGGAGAAGGTTATCTCCTATGTCCCAGTCACCCCCAGTGGCCAAGCAATTGACCTGAAGCCGCATATTAAAAAGGCCAGAAAATATTCTCGGCTGCTCCCGGATCTGGTCTCGGGTTCGGGGAAACTGGCTGCTCCTTCTTCAGCTGCTCTTACTGCGATGGGCGCCTCCTACTGCTGATGTAGCTAGTGCTCCTTCCTCTAGCGCCACCTTGTTTTTGAAGGACGCAACCTCATAGGCGTTGTTTTGTAATATTTTATCGTGTCTCCCTTTGATGTTTGTAATGAACCTTGACTTTATCCAGATTTCCCTTGCTTCTTTTTACAAGGAGGCAACTTTTGAATATATGTGTGCGAGCTTGCTTTTGTATGCTGAATGTTTCACATCTTTTTGTCTTGTTAGATCTTCAATGATTCTTCGGCTCCTTCTGGATCCATGCAATTGTCGGATGTTGTTCCGTCCTCCACTGTAATAGGCGCAACCAGTTCCGCCATCATGCGTACAGTGGACCCGCCATTGTATGCTGAAAAGATAGAGCAGGTGAAAAAACTTGAAGGAAAACTTCGGGTTGTTCAATCGATGGTGGCTGTTTCCCAATCAAAAACATGCCAAGCTCTCAACCGCGAGGCTTTTTCCTTGGAAGAAATCTCCAGGGCGAACGATAGGCTATTGTGTAAGTACTTGTCCTCTCTTTTTTTCTTCAGTTGCCCTTTCCGTCTTACTAGAAATTGATATTTTGTCTCCCTGATTTCTAGGCGTTCAATTGTGCGAGAGGGATGAGACCCAACGTCTATGCCACCGAATGCAAGCTCTCGTGGATGCCTCCCGAAGTTCTGAGGCGGACTTTTGGACTGATCATCATCGCGCCTATACTGTAGCGTTGCTTCAGGATCGTCTGTCGGAGTTGGAGCAATTCGTCGAGTGCTGCCGCAGATCTCTGGCCATTACTTATAATGCCATATTTCCTCAGGATCCTCAGTCTCAAACCTTGGTAGACTTGATTGCAAAGTTCCAACAGGGTGAGAAGATCCATCACTTTGTGAAGCTTCAACTTGTGGCTGGTGCTAAGCTCGCGCTTTCCTAGGTGCATGTGCATCACCCGATGCTGGATTTGGACGATATATCTTCGTGGCTACCTTCTCCTTCCGATGGTGGCCTTATTGATATGGTGCCTCATTACGCAGCTGCTCGTAGACCTGCCATTAGAATTATTCGAAAATGTTTGGAGGCAGATGAATAGTTTTTTGTAAACTTCCCTATCTGATTATTTACTTGTTTCGCCTTTGTAATTTGTGTAGAACTACTTTATACTTATAAAAAAGGACGTATGTTTTATACGAGATTTTGATTGTATGATGTATTATCTTGTTGGGGAATCCGACGAACTGATGTGTGCATGCCGTATAAGTTTTATGCCGTGGAATACTTTCTTTTTTTACTGATAATAATGGGTAGGGGTACATTACGATGGCGTGATCGCCTGGCCATTGGCCTTTATTGAATATAAAGTGCATCTAAATAGAGATTTTCTGAAGGACCTTCAGCTTTTGTCCCTGGGGATCTTCATCCTCTCCCGCATTGTGGTACACGTGACTTGTCAATTAGTGGGTCTTCTTATGCGGGACCATTATTGGAGGCCGCATACGTTGCTTTTTGTGAGGCTGCTGCGTGCTTCCTCTTCTGATACTTTCTTTTTGCGGGTGTGCCCTTCATGTGTCGACTCTTCATCCGCCAATTTCAACTGTCCAAGTTCTGCCTCCATCCCGAAAGATTCCGAAATTTTGTTGAATTCTCGATCGCAGTTGTCTGTGCGGTTGAAGCTTCCTTTGACTGTGATGACCCCGTTGGGGGCTGGCATTTTTAGCATTAGGTATGCGTAGTGAGGTACTGCCATGAACCTGGCAAAATCTGGTCGTCCCAGGATCGCGTGGTATTGAGATGGCCAGTCCATAACTTCGAATTCTAGCTTTTCTCGTCTGAAATTATTTTTTGACCCGAAAACTACATCGAGGTGGACTTTGCCCAATGGAATTTCAGCTTTTCCTAGAACTATCCCGTGGAAGGTTGTGTTTGTTGGTGTTTGGTTTGTTATGGACCAGTTCATGGCCCGCAGAGTTTTGGCGTAAATCAGGTTGATGCTGCTTCCCGCATCCAAGAAAACCTTGCTCATGTCGAACCCGCCGATTTGCGCCTCCACTATTATCACTGACTGGCTTGGCTGAGGGACCTGTAATGGATGGTTAGCTCTGCTGAAAGTAATTTCTTGTTCTGACCAATGGAGATACTCCGGTGTAGGAGGTGGCTTTGTTACCTCCAAATTTACTTGCCTGGTGATCAATTTCTGTGATCTATTAGAGGGTGGCCCCTTCTGGATCATTGACATTGCTCCTTTTGACCTGGGATATTCGTTGTCTTGGTATATTGTATTTTGTGGTTGTCCCGTTGGTGGAGGCCCCTGTGGTGGAGGTGGAGCGCCAATGGCCAAAGTGCCAGGTGTAGGGGCGTAGTTTCTGTTTGTTGCTTTGGCTGCCTTTGCGTTGCATAGTTCTTGCATGTTTAGGAATGTCCGGCAGTCCTTTAGGAGGTGTTTGATCGCCTTTTCCTGTTGAGTCGGCGTAGTAGTGCATATTGCAGGGTCCTTCCAACATTTGTCCTGCTGACATTGGTGGGTCTCGGTTCATCGGCTGGTATCTTTGCCGCGGCTGGCTTTCACCGATGTTGTCCCTGTTGCCACGATATCCGCTGTTGTAGTCATCACTTCGTCGGTTGTCCATTCCATAAAAGCTCGCTACAACGTAACTGGGTGTATGGTATCCATCATTGGTTCGTCGTCTCCGGTCGTTGTTATGCCATTCTCTGTCGTTGGGTGAACGAGCCCTTTTGTTGTGTACTGCATCCTCTCTGTCGGCCCAACAATTGGCTATTTCCATCAGTTGTGAAATTGTCCTTGGCTTGGTTCGTCCTAGTTCTTCAATGAACTCCTATCAAGGAAGACCATCATTGAAGGCATCGATCGCTCTTTCGTCAGATATTGCTTCAGCTGAATTATTGGTAATGTTCCATCGTTGGATGAAGGCTCGTATTGATTCTCCTGGCTTTTGCTTGCAGGCACACAATTGCTCCAAAGACGCGTGTCGCTTGAATGTAGATTGGAAGTTTCTGATAAATTTTTCTTGAAGATCATTCCAACTACTGATAGAATCTTCTAGTAGTTGCTTCAGCCAAGATCGTGCCGCACCGTTTAGATGGAGCTACAGGCTTTGCATTGCCGTGGCTTTGGATCTGCCTTATAATCTGACAGTCGCCAGATAATCTGTCAGCCAAGCGTTGGGTTCTTGGAGGCCGTCGTATTTTTGTCGATCTTGGGGTAGCTTGAAATCTTTTGGCACGAGAGTTCTTCGAACCCGTCGGGTAAAGCAGCTGGCTCCGCATAATTCTTGTTCGTCTTTGCTTTCGCCATCACGGTACCCTCGGGTGCTGCGCTCTTCTCGTGATCCATCGATCCTTTGCTGGGTGATGTCGTTTCTCGCGTCGTTGCATGGTTCTTGTTCGGAAAAGTGGACCCAATGTGGCGACCGAGATCATCAGGTGTGACCTCCTTGCCGAGGGCTGCTGCGACAACGTGGGGACCTATCAAGTTGCCTCGTGGTTCCTTTGTTTACTTGCACAAGAGTTTCTCCCACCAAGCCGAGGTTCATGAAGGAGGATCAGTGGAGGGCTGCATGAGGATCGTCAGGTGCATGTTGTGTTGTGATTAGGTATGTTTGTGCGGCCACAATAGCTTCCTGAGCTATTTTTGCCTTGATATTTCCATCTTGGTCTATCGACATAAACGAGAGATCAAGGTCTTGGATTAATCCGCTTCTCTCTTCTTTGAGTATACCTCGTAATCTAGACATTCCTCTTCTTGGCGATTCTCCTCCTATTATGCTTCTTGATCCTCAGGTGGGGCTTAACTGCGCCTACCTGAAACTAGATTCGTCGGCTACCCTTCTCTTTTTGTCGAGCTGTCTCTACATCCTAAGGAGGTCTCTCTTTTTGTGGTGTAGCAGATACTGGTATGCCAATAGGTCTTCGTGGGTGGCGTCCGTTGTCATTGGGACTGCCCTCGAGATTGCCGCTCTCGATTTTTCCCATGCACTGGCTAGTTGGCCAAGGGTTCGCCTCTCATCTTCACATGGTTGCTCTTCTTCCCGATTTTCCTGGTTGACTGTTGGGTCTGCCCCGTTTCCTCGACTTCCTTCATTGTCATTACTTCCTACACTATGGTTTGAAAGAATATCATCGGGGTTCAGAATTGGGTTACCATTGGAGTCTTGCTGGGTCGTGGTGTCTCCGATGATCATGCACACTTGGTGCTGAGTAGCGTATGGACTAGTAACGTCGTCGTTTTCACCGATGGAGACACTATCAGATGAGCCAGTGAAGTCCACTAGTTTTTGCTCTAGATAGATTTCCGCCATCCGAATTCCAAAGCCGATGCTTTCGCTACTTTCTTCAGGTTCTGAATTGGTTGGGCTTTCTTCTCGTGGTGGTGTGGACGGCGGGGCCGATCCGAAGGAGAGATTGTCATAGAGACCATCGAGATCCCCTAGATTCGTATCGATTTGCTCGCTTCCATTGCCTTCTCCAATCTATTCTTCTACTTCCATTGAGGATCCGATGTAAGGTTCCTGTACTTCTGTTGGCATAGCTGTTCGGGTGGGTGGGCGTGGATTTGCTTTCGTCGAGTTGATGCTTGGTGGAGAGCGTTCTGCCGAATCCGTGCTTCCAACATTCGAATTTCGCACAGACGGTGCCAATTGACGAGGGGTAACCTCGGCAATGCCCATGATGATGGACTTGGGGTTTCGCGGAAAAGAGAACGTTGGGGATTTCATCGGATGTCAGGCAAAACAATGGAATCAAAGTCGCCTGAATATTGGGAAAACACACTATTACAAGTTGTCCTCTAGATTTCGGTACCCTAGCTTGGGCTTCTCCCGTCCTATATATAATAGGCCGGGTCTCAAAGCTGTATGCGGATAGGTTTCACACACGCGGATTACAATACCAACACAATGTCGGTTCGTGGTTTCTTTCCTAATATAATCAAAGTCTCCGTCGGTTGCTTCCTTGGGTTGTTTATTTGGAATCTTCATGAGCCGTAGGCCTTTATACCCAATGTAGGGTAGCGAATAATGATCATCCGAGTAATCATACCCATGTCACTACCCCAATATGAAATACCCGTGGGAGGAGGAGAAGATGAAGAAGTAGAACAAGGAGGACCCGAACAAGATGTGCAGCCACCAAACTACTACACCACCAATGAAGACATCTATGCACTTGAAGGAAATATTCAAAACATGAACAACCTCTCCATCAACTTTCGAGATGCTACTGCAAGCCTCGCCACCTAGTTCCATGATTGGAGAAGCCAATCGAACGTGGGATATTATCCATCGCCACCACAATGAGCAACAAAAGGTCTTGCAAAATCCTGAGCTTGGGGATGTGTTCCCTCGGCAAATTTATTTGTGTAATAACAAGGTTGTACTCCAGCTCCTTGGGAGCTTTGAGACACTCGTGTTGGCTTGTTCCAACACTTTGCATTTTTCCTTTGCTTTTTAAATTTGCTTTCGTTTTAGTTTATTTTTGTTTTCGTTTCTTTTTATTTTCTTAAACCCTTGCTTGGTCGCAAGTTCTTTTCTATTCTTTAATACCTACCCTCAAAAATACAAAAAGATTTTTCCGTTTTTCCTTTTTTTTGTAAACGTGGATTCATACTTTGCCTGTTTGCTTTCATATCAGTATGAGAGTAATCGTTTTTGAGTTTTGAAGGAACACATCCCTATAAGGAAGAGGATCATGAAGTCACTTATGAGAGGTATGTCCTATGTCTCCCACTTATGAAGTTTGAGTTGTTTATCTTAGTTGGTTAGTTTGCTAAGATGCCATGCTAGTGGGAAGTAATTTAATATGGTTAGAGTAAGGCTTTTTATTGGTATGATGATTAGTTGCTGAAGCTCTTGCTCTAGTTATTTTAGTTAACCGAGTCTTGCCTTGGAAATAATATTGCCAAACAAGTACAATAAGAAGAAGTTTGAAATTTACGAATTGTTTGATGAATGATTGTCTTGAGAGTATACCCTTGATGATACTTAACCCCATAGATATTTTGATAGTCTTGACGACACTCATGAAAGGAATTGTTTGATTGAAATAAAGTCTAGTGGTAATTGTGATGCATGCCAAAGCTAACCTTGTGGATCAAACCGCAGTACTAGCTCAAAAAAAGAAGAGAAAGAAGTGAGACAACTTTGTTCTATGTTTCTAATGAACACCTTTGAGATGCCAACAACTGCGCTAGCTTTTGAGTGATCTATGGTATAACCCCAGATTTTGGCTATGAGGTGATGACATGAGTGGCATACGTGTCAATATATGGGCAAAAGTATTGGTACTCTCAAAGGTTGTGCAAAAACTTGCAAAAGAAACAATCAGCGATCCTTGAAAAATAAAAGAAAGAACAAAAGATATCTATGAGGATCCACATAACAAGTCCTTGGCATGGTCTCATTACTACTTTACGAATTTTTCTTGAAAGACAATGATTGGATTAGAAGTTTTTTTGATAGACTTGATTTGTTGATGTGGGTGTAAATAAGACACTTCATTGTTATACTACTTGGGACATGAAACTCTCTTACTCAATTTATGCTATTTAAACATCCTAGTGTTCCTTGGTAAGCTGAGAGTTAATTAGAGGAATTGGATTGATTGCTACACTTCTAGTTACTTATACTTATATTAAACTTTACTTTGATTGTCTTGACTTAACGAAGCTTGTATATTATTCTTGTCATCTCTCTAACTTTGATAAGCTTTGCAAATGAATGAAGTGTTGAGCATATACGACTACCAACTGTAAGTGAATTCTTATTCTCGTTGTTTCAAGTTTAAACGCTGAATTCCTTATAGTTCTTTTGGTTCTTCTTGATCGAGGAAGATCAAGGTTTAAGCTTTGGGGAAGTTGATGGCTCCGATTTTTGCCATCTTCCACTGTGTTTAAACATTGTTTTTGGTCAAGAAATTGCCAAAGAAACTCTCAATCCTTGCCACTAATAACTAATAATTACAAATCCTCTTTGATTTATGTTGTGTAGGAAATCACGGCTTTTAATGCGAAATAAGGAGTCATAATGAAGGATTTTGAGGAAGTACACATGGCCAAGTAATTGGGATGCAGTACCAAGGCGCCTGAATGCAGTACCGTACCGCCCGCCCGTACTAGGTGGCAACGGCTTCGTCTCGTCAAACCCTACAACTTTCGTGAAGAAGCCTATATATTTTGAGGCTCCAGCTACCGGCTAGAGGGCCGCCATTCTCAGATTACATCACAACACCACCAAAGGAGATCCACACCATTGTTCATCACTTCCACCATCCATCCACTAGCCATAGCCATTTCTTTGTACTTTAGATCTCCTTGTGATTTGGCAACCATTATAAGAATATTTGATTTCAATCTAAGTATTTGTATGATGTTTTCTATCTCCGTTCTATTTGTTATGAGTGAGTAGTCCTCACGGGCTGCGGGTTGGGGAGAAACCTCGCAGCGATTATGTGCATGTAGATCATGGGAGAACTATATTTTGTTTGCAATTGTGATTTGTATCTTTTGTTTCTTCATCTCTTGTCTCGACCTGTAGACTTGTAGGTACCCAAGATCCCATAGATTGATAAAGGCTTGAGGTGGGATACTTGGCTAGAGAACAATCTCATCAGATCCTTAGTGACAGAAAGGGTAGTACGGTCTTGGCTTAGCGCCCCATTCGGGATCAACAACAACATCACCACTTAAAGCTTTGATCTGTGTTTAACAGTTAATAATCGTTTGTAACCTGTGGCTTTGGTGTGCTCTCGGTTAGATTAAAAGTCTATTGCTATGCCCGCTGCATCACGGGGGCTCTAGAATATTAGGATGTGTTGCCCACAGGAGATCATCTCCATTCAAACATTATACATGACTATGCTTATTATTATCTTTTATCCCATTTGATGTGCTGATGCAGGTGGATCTTCAACCCTGTCCTATTTCCATCCATTGATTCAAACCCATTATAAAGTAAACTAGATTGGTCCAGTTAACTAAGGTAAAACAAACAAACAAACAAAGTCTTGTAGACGTGTCCTTTTTGTTACCTTTTAGTAGTGCTTTCCGAGGTTCGATTAAACCTTGGTCTTCTAAGGAAAAGCTATTATACTATATTCGTGAATCCGGATTGAAGGTATCACATACATGTCAACCTCTATGGACCATAAGTTGACAAGACAAACCGTAGAGAGTTACCTATGGCTGCCTCTCAATGAGCTATCTCTGCATCATAAGGTGACTTCACTCTACTTGAGGACTCATGCGATAATCTTCATGAATTAGCTACGCTTTGAGTGTTGCTTCGCTTTTGTTGTGAGCTTTGTAGGCTTCATGAAAAGTGAAGGAACATTGAAGTGTTGTCAATTCAATCTTCCCGAGGACGACTATATGGTGAACCCCAGGATCAAGAAGGTCTCTCGACATACTTCTCTTAGTGATGAGTATGAAGAGTCGAGGATGACTCTTTTTGAAGGGGGAACTGATATGGCCCAACCTACGATCGTTACCATATCAAGGTCTCCAACTTATGCCAAGTCATCATGGACCCCAAAGGTGAATCTGTTCCTCTATGCGAGCCCACTTCCTACCCTCTTGCATGGTATACTACTTCATACTCCGTTCCATTATCATGATAGGTTCACACCGACAAGTACGGAGGCAAGGGAGGATGACCGGAGCACCAAGCCTGACAAGACGGAGGCTTGGAAGAGAAGACGGAAGAAGAATAAAATGAAGCACTAGAGTCCCCGGCCCTGAAGCCCAGAGCCTCCGGCAACCAACACCGGAGTCTCTAGCCTAGACTCTGAACCGGACTCCGACCCCTGCCTGGAGCTCTCAGAATGCCACTCCGGAGACAAGCCCGGAGAGCGACGTCCACACCGGAGTCTTCGGCCACCCCGGAGTCTCCGGCCTTCTACAACAGAGTCTCCGACCATGCGCACCGGAGTCTCTACCCTGGAACTATAGAAAGGACTTCGCCCCACTACTAAACGCTAAAGTGAGGACCCTGGAGTCTTCTCTGGAGAAACCCCGGAGTCTCTGGCCCCTGCACCCCAGAGTCTCCGGCGTTAGTGATGGGCCTGCGTGCCAACAGCTGGGCCCTTGGCCCATGTATCCCTCTAGTCAGTCCAAACCCTAGATTTATGCCCAAACTACCCCTATTCTAGTGGCTGGCCTATATATAGAGCCCCACCCCCTCATGTATCCCTTAGGCATAGATGATAGACTAAAGATAACCCCCTTTGTGGAATCTCTAGTTTTGCCTCATCCCCTTTACCAAAAGGGGATCGACTATCATCACCACCTCGTCGGAGTTTGCATCGCGCCTCCCTCGTTGTACAAGGCCTACGTTTGCGAGTGCGTGAGCATAGTTGTCAAGACCCTCTCCAAGGTGTTCTTCCCTCTCCGCTTAGGATCGAGGGAGCATGTTGATCGATCTTTCCTTGCGAGGATTCTATCGGACCGATGGCCACCGACAGGAGCAATCAGCCTTGTATCATAAGAGTTTTGCATGTGTTCATCGTGTTGTTCGTGAGGTCTGAGTCCTCTTCCGCTTCCGCTACATTCTCCCTTTCCCCTCGCTTTCCCCATCGATTTGACCACGAGATCCGTGAAGATCGGGCCACCCACGAGGTTACCCCACAACATGATCTCTAGAGGTGGAGACGGTACGAGGAAAGGTTGAAGGGAAGTGACGCTGTGGTGGCGGGGCACGCGAGCGGTAGGGTGGGCGCATGTGCTGGCGGGGTCATGCTTGCAGGAGGGTCGGCGACGCGGGCTCGGGAGATGAGCGGGGCAAATAGGAAGGGGTCGAGCGGCGCGGGGGTAGGTGTGGATCGGGGCGGACGCGACAAGCGGGGTGTGGGGCCGGGTCGGGGAGGAGAGGGTTATCGTGGGGTGCAGTGAGCGTGAGGAGTGTTGGTAGGATCGGGTTCAGGACATTGCATTTTCCTGTATGTGTGTGCGTACATGTCGCGGGGCAGGCGGTGTGGTAGCTAGGGTCGTGCTGTCGTGTGTGTGTTGTGTGCAGGTTGGTGTGGTGCGGGCGTGTGGCGGCTAGGGTGTTCTGAGGTGAAAGGAGTGGTAGGTGGTGCGGGCGGGTTGGTAGATGATGGCTGTGATAATACAACACTTTTTAGCAATATAAATTGTGTCATTTGCATATCATATCATGCTCCATCTAACTATTGTTATGCATGATATGCATGATTACTTGTTTTTATTAAATTCAATATGAGCTTTGCACATTTAGTAGTTTAGGTAGAATTTTATCCCTCTTCCTTGTCTTTGACATGTGTGTAGGTGTTGATGATGATTATGGATAAAACAAAGGCAAAAGGAACAAAGAGAGCATAGTATGGAGGAGCTGCAGGGACCAGACTTAGCCATTTGAGATGTTGGAAAAGTAAATTTTTCCAACTTTTCAAAATAAAGATCCAAGACCACAGGGTTGTAGCCCTCGACGAGACGAACTCAACAAGCCCAAGAACACCCAAAACGGAGTTCGTATGAAGAAATCGCGACCAAAATACTAAATAGTACTGAAGGTTTAACGACCAACTATACGGCGGGAGCAAAAATTCTGGCCGTATAGCTCCTGCCGTATAGTTTCCAAAAAGGTCGCAAATGACGGGATTTCGCCCTCCGAAAGCTGGAACCTTTCCTAAGTCATATGGCAGTATTGGGGGAACCCTAGGGCACCCCCAAGGCCTATATAAAGGAGGTAGGAGTCAAAGAAGAGAGGAGGAAGCCACCATACACCATATACAAGATCTAGATCCCATCTACCGCCTCCATGGAGGCGCCCTACCGCCGTGCCGCCTCCATAGCCTCTACAACTCCACCAAGATCCAGATCTTCATCAACACCATCAAGCCATCCAAGCAAGAAGAGGAGGAGAAAGAGGATGCCGCCATCACCACGCCGAATCCACCATCACCACGATGTCATCACCATCTGCATCGCCGCTACTCCTTCATCCTTCCCCATCATGATCTCCGTGATAGATTGTAACATGGCTTGAACCTCCTTTTATTAATGTTATGATGATTTGAGTAATTGAAGTGTGGTGTGTTCTTGTTAATTAATATGTTTGTGCTTTCTATTTACATTGTTCTATTCATAATATTATTCTAGTGATTGGAGACGTCCAATCCATTGTTGAGGAATTTACTAGGGATTTATGGAGTGTCACAAAACTTATCATTAGTCTCTGCTCTTCCATGGGTAGAAATAACAGGCTATTTGCTATAAGTGATTTGCGGAGGCAATAGCAGCTTAGGATGCACCACCCAGAGTTCCCTCAAGATCACTCATGATATAGATAGGTATAGTGTTGCGAATTGCTCGACCCCAAAGTGACAGACGGGATATCTTATGACTAGCACACTTGCTTAGGAGTACGGTTGTCCATAGAACTTAATGTCTTTGCTCTGGTTTACCTTGATTGGTCTTGTTACCTTAATACACTATTCTCTTACGAGATTACCCATGTCCGAAGAGGGTGTGGACAATTGAGTTGTCTAGTTGCCACTTACCAACGGTGGGAGAAAACGGTATATGAGGGACCGCCACAATTATAGTTAACAGCTATTCCATAAGCACTTATCATGCACACCGGTATACACAATATTACTTGAGGAATCGTAGCATTAATATTTCATCTCATTGTATTCATCTCTTTTCAGTTTATTTTTGTTCTAGTTTTCTTCCAATCCTAGTAGTAATTATTACAAAACATCTTAAATTCATTTATCCTAGCAAATTATAGAATAGGCTATTTTCAAACCACGGTTTAGGTGCGAACGTGGTCGCATTGACAACGTGGTTGCGGGATCATGTTCGCCGATCTCCTATTGGGACAAACTCTTTAAATATTTGCTGCTACAAGTACTGCAATAACCCTGTTATTGGTGCAGGAACCCAATCATCAGTAGGGTTAGGGTTAGCTCTGGGTAGGGTTAGGTTTTAGGGTTGCAACTGGGGTAGTAGGTTGCTGGATTGTTGGGCTTTTGGTCTGACAGGCTAGCGGCCTCCCCCAGGTTTTATTAAACTATTTTATTATTTATTTATTTTATTTTTCTTGAAACAAAATATTTGCAAATAGGTTCTAGACAATTAAAAGATCCGAGAGGACCGGGATTTCAATTTGAAATAGAGAAGGGGATAATTAGAAAACAACATAGGCTTTTGCGAAAATAGTTTTTAAGAGGCAAACATATGCATGACGTTATGATGATGCTCAAATGCAATGTGACATGATGATATGAGCATGTTATCATGATGATGCACAAAGTAAAAAACAACAAGCGGTTTCTAGTAATGGTGTTACCCAGGGTGCTATAGATGATGTCAACATGGATTCAGTGGAGGGGAGGGCGATGGGCTACGAGAACTAGCTCGCTAGATGAAGTGGTGCAATGTGAACCTAGTGGTAGAGGAAAGGGAAGAAGGATACGTACCTAACAGAGTTTTTTTTAGAAAGATTGGATCATCCAGGGACATAGTTGCTACAATTTTGCTTCTATAGGGTTGTTTTCAGTAAAAATAGGCCACCGTCTCTGGTGAACTGACTAGTCAAATTAAGACTATGGTGCCATGACAGGAGTGACCAGTTTTGGTCGTAAAACTGTCCCAGGTGACCAGCTGGCTCCTTTTCTGAAGTTGTGTACCCAAAGTTCTTAAACCCAAGTAAGTTCAGTGACCAATCTTGCATTCCCTTTTACTCCAATCTAGTAGCTGTAGTTTTTGGGAATTAAGGCTTCGCTCTTGTGTCCTGGTTCATTTCAATGCCTAGGGATGTGTCGTAGTATAAGCAAGGAAATAAATAGCGTGCTATGGCGCGCGCTATAACATGCTATAGGGTATTTTGAACGTCGATACTATATTTAGGCTATTTTGTGCGCTACGTCGCTAATTTTAAATTAGCACGCTAAACCACGTATTTGTCATAACGTTGTAGCGCCGCTGTTTCTTTGTGTTGCAAAAACTATAGCCTATCAAACCAGAACCCTTTTGATTCCACACTATAGGTTAATCTAGCCCAACACCCACCAGATCGATTCCTTTCCCCACGGACCCAAACTCTACTTGCAAGCGGTAGCGGAGAAGATCTTGTGAGCGGCGGTGCTTCTCCTGTTCACAAGCGGCTATGCCATAGATTGGTCCGGTAGACAGTTGGATAACTATTTTTGTATTGTGCTTAATGGTTATGCATGTAATTGTTCCTGGACAAATTTTAGATGGTGAAATCATTTATATTTAGACTATATCTTACATCCCCTTTTTGCAAATGCTATTTTAAATAGCACGTGCTATAGCACGCTAAAACGTGTATAGCATCCTGAGAAGGCCGCGCTAAATCTCATAGCGCTATTTTTTTCCTGGAGTATAAGTGGATAGAGAATTTCTATAAGGGAGATTTCAATTAGAAAGAAATGCCAAAATTGTAAATATGTATTTTGTAGTCTACTTTACCTATGGTTGCTATGGAAATATGTAGACAACGTATTCTTAATGGCGATGTCGGTTAGAAAGAAATGCCAAAATTGTAAATTATGTATAATGTAGTCTATTTTACCAATGGTTACTATGGAAATATGTAGGCAAGATCCATTCTAGAGTCAAAAAAAAATGTAGACAAAGAATTTTCAGTGGAGATTTCAATTAGAAAGAAATGCAAAAATTGTAATTTATATACTCCATCCTTGCCAAAATGTAGTGCATGTAAGATTTCATAAAAGTCAAACGTACTCAATTTTTACCAAGTTCATTAAAAAAAACTATCTGTATCTACAATTTCAATGTATGCAATCCGAGAATATATTGTAATCAACTTTACTATGGAAAAAAAGTTATACCAGGCGTACAATGTCATACGCTGCAATAATCTGCCGATCCATGGACCGGTCGGATCGACTTGGGTTTAAACAATATCCATTTGGGTTGCTACGTTGTGCAGACCGCACATGCACGATCAGAGTCGTGTTTTGGGATGTGCCTTCTTGTTGGCACGCCTCCTATCCAGTCCGGCTCTAATTTAAGCTGGGGCAGACATGCTACGTTTCTCCATGTGGGACTAAAAGTTGGAGACCCTCCAGAAAATAAGCACCGTTTCTAGCGCCGTCGTGTGTGCGTGGGCTTTCCTCCTCGTACGAATTAGCGCGACAGGGCTTTGCACAATCTTAAGAAGCTAGAGGCCCGCTGTACGATCCTGGGCTAGAAAGGCAGGCCGAAGTATCATCCCGTCCGTGATTCAAAGGCACGTTCACGTATTGCTAAGACCATGCATCTGCTGAAATTTCCCTAAAAAAAATCTGCTGAAATTCCGCTAAAAATCTTCTAGAAATCTCCTCTTTTACTCCCTCATTGCAAATCATCAGTATCTATAATACCAAATGTAATCTTACAAAAATATACATCGTGATGAATCTAATGCTATTAATTTGGTATTTTAGATGTTGGCATTTTTTCCTACATATTTGATCAAACTTGACATTGCCTGAATTTTTAAAAATCTTATATGCGGCAAAGAGTGAGTAGTGTCAAAATTTGAAGTTGAAATGGTTGGTGTTGCAGGGCTACGTGTGGCCAGCCGGATCGAAAACCAGAACTTTTTCCGGCCAACTTCCGGCGAGGTGCCACCGAAGATCCAACTCTAGAAGATGGCAACGGTTCTTACGACTGAATGCACAGTTACAGAAGTCAGCGAAGCGCGTCACTTGGGCAGTGTAGTCCTTGTTCACCGTCAGTGGCGGAGCCACAACGCGGCAGGCCACAGTGCGACATGTCCGGGCAGCTGGTGCAGTCCCTTGTTTTGTTATCATGCATTGATGATCAAAGTAAAAAAGATATGTGGGCAAACACCGACCAACGAAAATATACTTAGAGTTTGCCCAGGATCCAATGGAGAGCTAGCTCTGCCACTGTTCACCGTCATAGGTCTGGCTCTGGTGAGCTCCTCCGTCGTCGGTTCCAGTCACTCCGTCGCCTTTCGTCTCTGCCTCTCACCGCCGAGCAACTTAATTGTGGTGCCTCTGCCGGTTATGCACACATATAAGGTGGAGCGACTGAGGGGAGATGCTAGTCTTTGTTCTGCCGTCATGGGACAAGGTGGTGGTGGCTACACGCAAGAGCACCTGGACAGGACGTGTGTCTTCTAATTGCCGCCACACCACCCACCTATATATAGAAAGTGCGTGAGGGGACACCTAGTGTCCTCTCAGTCCACAACCCTAACCCTGTTCAAAATGGGTCCAACCCGTTGACACACGTCCCTACCAGGTACTCCTTCTAGCACGGCGATGTTGGTCCTACCAGGTACTCCCTCTCACCTGGCGACCGTTGTCGAAGCCGTTCAGCCGGCGTCAACACCTTCTCCGACCTCTGCCATGAATCCAAAGGTTGTAAGATTCTCTAACCCTTGATGTTGTAGCATATATTTGTATCATGTTTGTGATTATTCCATAGGTTGTTTAGGACATGTGCAACAAATTCATGCTTAGGAATGTAGGGTTCCGGAATCAGATTAATGCCTACCAATGTATGATTTCCATATGTTGTTCTTTGTAGTCAATTGTCAATATGTATCATGCTTAGCAGCGATGTAGGACTGCAAACATGTCTGCAAATTGGAGCTATACCATGCTTACCAGTGTGTTGTACTATAGGAATCCATTGTCCTCTGTCCAGCTAAGTCTGCTTTCTCGAAGAACAAGATCGACTTAAGATGGATGCATCCTGACAACATTATCCTCGATCTAGCTCTGTTTGCCCACAAACCTGCTATGGTATGGGAGCCTTCTCTAATAGAGTTCGTCCTGAATAGGATTGTTGAACCCGTGAACATCGGAGTAGGCATTTACTACGGGATCAGAGAACCCGACATGAAGAAAGTTGTTGATGATGTTCTTTCCTACACCGGGATCAAAGTAACCAGCAATCAACTGTACAACCACGTCAGGAAGTGGAGGATGAAGTGTAACCACATACTTCGCCTTAGAACGGTTGAAGGCATCAAATGGTGTTCGGCTAGCATGAACTTCTCGTTCGAGGATGAGGAAAAATGGTGCACTACTCTTATGTCAGTTAGCAACACACTAACACATTGTCTTTGAATTGTAGCCCACTGTTATTCCTTTCACGTGTTCCTAGCATTGCAATAACACATTGTGGCCTGCCCGAAGCACGTTGAGTTCTTGAACACCCCCATAACGAACTATACCTAGATAAAGATCATCTTCATGCCCAAGTTTGTAGACAAGCTCCAGCTCTAGGATCCGAAGATGATAACAAGGGATATGAACTTCCTTGCGGACAACAAAGAAGCAGGTAGAGCCTATGCTAACATGGCAGAGATTGATAGGAGGCGTTGGCTTAGGAACTGTCTACGCTAGCAGTTTGATTAGGGCTACTGATTTTCCATCCGTGTGTTGTCGTTTTTTTTTGAAACTTTTCTACTGTAGAGGAGCCCCCCACGGTCCTTTATTTATGTGGTAAACAAGAACATCCCTGGTTTGATATCCCTCCTTTAGCTAAGTTGTTGAAAACTGAACTATGGTATGTAATATTGCTGGTGAACTTGCGATGCATCACTAGATCGTGGTGCATCACTCCAATGGGTAACTGTCAGTTCGGAATCTGTGGCTAGAAGTACTCCGTTATGATGATGAATCCATTTCAATAGTGTGTCTGGCCTAATCATACACGATTAAGGACAAGAATGCATACTTGAGACAAGTACTAGTTTCCACAAGCCGGATAGTTATATAGCACAAACAATTTTACATAGGACTATACTTATGAATATAAAGGCCAGAAGTGGAGCCTCTAGGGCACCGTTCCTAACAGGTGCGCCTATGTGTTTTGCAAAAAAAATCTAGAAAACAAGCCGCGGTCATAAATTTGAAATAGGCCTCTCCCCACCTCGAAATAGTTTCTATTTGACAAGCTATTAATTTTAATGATAATATAGTGTTAATCTTTTATAATATCGATTCAAAGAAGAAGTGACAAGAATAATGTAGAGCACCTATTTTCCGTTATGAACAACAAAAATGTCTTTGAATCGGTATTATAAAAGATAACATTATATTATCATTAAAATTAATAGCTTATCAAATGGAAACTACTTTGAGGTGGTGAGGATTGGTGTAGACGAAATACTAGATAAACGTTTTTTTGAAATCTAACCATCAATATTTAGATTGCCGCTGCAAAAAGAAATGCAGGTCGAAGGGGAAAAACGCAAGGTGAAGTAAAGGAGGAGAAAAAAATGAGGAAGACAGACTAGAGGATAGGAGGAGGAGAAATGAGGGAGACAACGATTAGCCTTATTTATTTGGATTGCTGAGGATAGAGAAGAAGATCAGAGATATAAGTCGTCTTATATTTCAAATTATACTATAGTTTAAGCCTGAGCAAAAGTGAGCCATTTGAGGCCATCTGCCCGCGCACGTGTTTCTGGCCGTCTAATCTTCACTCTGAGCCATCTCAACCGTGCAGTTTCTGAAGTTGACCGAAGTCTTACAAGTTGGTCCGTCCCGTCCCCGCCCCACCCCTACTCCCATCCCCATTTCGATCCTGTTCCCCTCCATCCGAGCTCCCGAGTCCCGAGCTCCTGCTCATCTCATCCCCTCTATGTCTCCCCCAGCAACGTGCACCACCCTCCGCTCCTGAGCTCTCCCTATCACCTCCACTCCCTCCACCCCTCCACTCACGAGGCCACCGCCTCCCGTACAGCTCCTGCTTCCAGCACCGGCCGCCTCTGCTTCCCCGCCTCGAACCTCCCCAATACCGATTCAACATCGCTCCCGACCTCGTGCACCCGTCCGCTGCCACACTTTGCTGGTAGTGAGGAAGATAAGGAGGAGGTGAGCGCGGGTAGAGACACTCCTATGCAGGACTACGTGAATATGTCGCATCATCCTCTCCGCTTTGACTAGAAAAATTAGTGGTGGATGGTGGAAAAAAAAGAATTGAAAAGGAGAAGGCCCCTCCACTCCCGATCTCTCCCTCTCACCTCCGCTCCCTCCGCCCCCTCCACTCACGTGGCCATCGCCTCCCGTCCAGCTCCCGTATCCAACGTCGGCCGCTTCTGCTTCCTCGCCTCGAACCTGCCCAGTACCGATTCAACATTGCCCCCGACCTCGTGCACCCATCCGTCGTCACGCTTTGTCGGTGCTGAGGAAGATAAGGAGGAGGTGAGAGCATGGGACGGTGGGGGTGAGAGAGAGACGGGGCGATGCGGGTAGAGACGCTCCTATGTTGGACTACGCAAAGATGTTGCATCATCCTCACCACTTTGACTGAAAAAATCATGGACGGATGGCGGCAAAAAAGGAATCAAAAAGGAGAAGGCTCGCGAGGCATGCGATTACACAGCACAGAGCGATTGGCCAGAACCCAGAATCAGTAGTAACCGAACGGAAGAATCGCTGAACGGAAAGCGTGGATCGCTAACATGGCGAGAAATGGTCGTGTTTCATGTCACTTCGACAATTAGCATGTATATATTCCTGAAACAAAGCAGAATAAGCTGATTTTGACCTCTCTTAGGCTCTGCAACTGAATTTTCTTTTGAATCTATTAGCATATCTCGAGAATACACAAGATGCTTGTGTAAATTGATACATGTTCTATGTTGTTCTACAATTTTTACACGAGTTAATAAAAAATTTAGTGCCCTTGACTTAGAGCATGCTCTATGATTTATGAAGAAACGGGTTCCATCGACTAAGTGGGTCCTAAAGAAATGTCATAACTTATATTTTTTCATTTTGATGTGCAGATATTATCAAACTTTAGATCTTGCTTTTATGTAAAGATTCGTGGCAACTTCCAGACATACCTTCTCTTTTAAATTTTATTGAACTAGTGAATAATTTGGAATATATCAAGTATAACTCCTGCACAAAATTAGTATATATGTAATCTGATTGTCTATATTGACTAAACTAATCATTTAATAATTCAACCACTTATAAGTATTGACTACAAAGTTATGCCTTCCCTTGGAGCTCTACAATCCAAATAGTTGCAAGCATCGATTTTGAGACAGTCGAACAAGGTTATAGTGTGATCTTCATAAGCTAGCTTGTTTTGACATCATTAGTTTTTTTACCTTGATCATGTAACATGCCAGTTTCTTGTGGTACTGAACTTGGTGTATTGCTCGATATATTTTTTTTGAAGTTTTCTCGATGTACCTTTTTGTTTACTTAAAAAAACACAGGTACCGCTATGTTGCTTATGAGTTTCAATATGAAATAAGGGTCCGCTTCTTGCGTCTAAGGTCAGATCTCTCTGTTTCAGACATGTCTAACACGAAAATGACATATTTATCTATCGATTAAAATACTCAACCCGCACATGCTCATATATTTAACGGTAACACAAACAAAACAAAATATGTTACCAGTAGTGAGTACAACACACATACCAACACTCTGACAAATAGATAGTAGGTGGCGCGGCGAAGAGCGCATGTACACCTAGTTACAATTATGTTTGGTCAATATCGGTGTGTCTGATTTGTCGTTCCATGGCAACTCGCGGGCATTCGACTAGTTAGTCCTTAGTTTATCTCTCAACATTTGATTAATTTGTATCCTCGAAACTATAGAGTAGAATGGTAAAACTACATAAACAAAACATAATTACAGTAGCAAATTTCTGATGAGACTTCATATATTGTGACGCTTTATTTCCACAAATTTTGACACGCATGCATTTAGGTATTTGTCAAGGAAAAAACTTGTGTACAATTGTGATTATTATCCTCGCTTCGGGCTTGTCCCCTCTCATGTTGAAATCCTGGCTCTATCCCCGAAACCAGCTCGAATCGTAGGTGGCCACAACAGCTGGTACACATACTCTGGCGCGTGGAGCTCACCCACCTGCGTGTTTGGCAAGAAATAGAGCTCGGCAGAGTCCTTGTCCAAAGAAAGAACACCGTGGATTCCGGCCCTCCAGTAAGCGACGGATCCGCCGCCACCCAACCCTGCGAAGAAGACATGGCACCCCCAGCCCCAGTAGTCATTGCCTTCGATCGCCGTGCTGGCATGCGCGGTGGAAGATGTCCAGCGGCCGCCGCCGGCGGACGAGAAGGTGCAAGCCCTTGCGATGGCGTCTCGATCTCCAACGGATGCAGCCGGGTACGTGCATGACCGGGCAATGGCATCTTGAAGGCGATAGAGCACGGACGTCACCCTGAAGTTTGACAGGCTAATAATGCCTCCGCCGCCTGTGTCCTCGCCGTCGAGGAGGAAGGTGCCCAAGAAAGTGCACCTGTGGAACCAGGAAGTGAGCGGGATCTCCCTATAGCCTCGCGTCATGGGATCGCAGACGACAATACGTGACACCGTCGTTGGGTCCTTTTTCTCGTCGACGAGTACGAGGAGTAAGATGCCGCCCCGAATGTCGGCGAGCTCCCAGCAGAGACCCCTCAATTCTGGCCGCGGGAGGAAGTCGAGCGCGGGGTTCCGTACAGCGAAGATGTCCGCCCACGGCGAGGATGGGGAGCGAACAAAGACAGGGTTTCGCCCAGGCGGTCGCGAGCGAGAAAAGAGCAGTCGACGGTCAACCCGGTAGTGGCCGACGACGTGGGAAGCCGGCGCGCCATGGAGGGAGCGGATCAGGCGGCCGCTGTCCGCCGTGATGATGCGGCGCCAGCGCTTGCAAGTGCACGCGGCGCGGACGAGTTGGAGAGGCGAAGGGAGGCGCGTGAAGACAAGCTCGAGAATCTCGTCCGGGGCCGCGTCCACCTTGGCCGCAGGTGCTGGGGCGGCCTCAATCGCGGCCGCCGGCGCCGCTTCCATCCGAGCAGTCTTGCGGAGGCGGCCGTCCCCCATTGTCGTGTTGGGGTTTGCCTGGTGATTCATGACATCGAAATAATTTGTACGCACATCTTTGGTCAAAGAACTTCTCGTCTCTCTCTTTTTATTTCCCTTCTCAACAATATCACGGTACCTAGGGATCTACACTCGTAACCGAACCAGCTATTCTAGACGGATATAACAAACTAGAGGCAAACTGTTGTAACAGGAAACGAGATTTTACCTACTAGCAGACTTCTAGTAAATCTCGTAATTGTTGTAACCGCTGTGCTGCATTCGAATTTCCACACCCTGAAGCTAGCTTTATTTTACAGAGTATAAACCAGAACTTATTTATCCTCGAAACAGGTGTTCGCGCCCTGCTATATTAATATAGCAAACCACACAATACAACTGATTTGCTGGAGAGCAAACCCAAAATATAAAAAAGAGAAAAAAAAAGAAACAAAGGCCTGGAAGATTGATAAAACAAGGATGACTTGTAACCGTTGCGCACTCTGGAGTTGTTCTACCACGCTCCTCGTATTCTGAACCATCACGTACCAAGCATCACCTTAAACAAAGAGTGCGATGATGACGTTGTTGTTGCCCAGATAGATCCTAGGTTTTTTCCCTGCACGCTGGGGTAAGTGGGGAAGGGTACCCCTGATTGCCTTCAGGAAGGAATGGTGGTACTCGCAGGCGTCACCGCATCGGTGCCGGCTGAGCAGACGGGATTTCTCCCGACCCCAAAAACCCACTACCCTGGATTGTTCGTAGCACACCACCAAACTTGTCGCCCACCATCATGCGCCACCACACTCTTGAGACCACCCTTTTCGTCTCAGTGTGGTCATCAGCACAGGACCTAGAGGGAAGCGAGAAACACAACAACAGTTGGGGGTGGCAGCATCCCAGCCGAGCAGGAGGGAACTACCTCCACCGTCGTGGCAGTAGCCGATCGAACGCGACAGCAGGGACACACTAGGCCTCCGAAGGGCCCGGCCAGGCCTAGATTGGGCTCGCAAAGTCTCAATCGCCATGCTGCAGCAGGGCCGCCGCGTGCCGCCACCAACCAGCACCGCCGGTTCACCATCTCCACCTCCAGGAGGCATCACCACCGCGAGAAGACCCGCTAGCCCGCCCCTGCCCAGATGGGCTGGATGGGCCCTTCCGCCGACCATCCACGCATCAGCTTTTCCCTGCCACCAACGGAGGCATCCCAGCGCCCACCACCACTCAACTGTCTTCGAGAAGCCCCACCATCGTGCCGGACTGCCGTCACCGAAGAACACCTCTTGTGGATGGATCTTCCAACTGCATCCACGCCACAGAGAGGGGGAAATCTAGGGGGCCGCCCGGCCAAGGGCCGGCAGCACGCACCGGCAACGGCGGCAAAGCACAGGGGAGGGAGGAGCTTGGGGGATGAAGACAGGGCACAACCTGGCTGTCACGGGAGGCGATATGGGCCAGATACTTGTCACTTCACGATCTGATCGGTATATTATTGTCCAAACTTTATTTATACTTGATCTTAATAGTCACAACAACTTTGGTCTGACTGCCTACCAAAGAAGCAGAAGACTGTTCCTCTATGGCACTGCCAGTAGATTTAGTAAAGCATGCAGTTAGAAGATGAGTCTTTCATCGGTTACAGAAGCAATGAAAGCTGAGCTATTAGCAGCATGAAAATACAAGAATAAATAGAAACCAACATTTTATATTTATTGATGAGCAAAGAAGTAAAACATTTCCAATTGGTGCTTCTGGTCTTTCTTCTAAAATTCATGAATCCCATCTCAGTAAGTTTCCTGTAGAGCCTTCCAATAAAATGTTTGGCCCCGTGTCGCTCTGCTCCAGGGCGACACAGGAGGCGACCAAAACCTAGCCCGCCAGCGGCCTCCTCCACTCGCTCCCCTCCTCCGCCGCCACCAGAGATAGTCATCAGGGAAGCCTGGGGGATCACCGAGGACGGTGGCGGTAGGGATTTGGCGATAGTGAAGACGTGGTGCCGAGCAGCGTTCTCAAGGATACTACCATCAGCTACCGGTCTACTGTAGATACCTCTTGGAGAACAAGTTAGACGAGAACCATGGGCATCAAGTTCTCCTTCCTGGGTTTGATGAACCATCCCGACACCGGAACAAAGTCCGTTGTCAACAACCGAGGCCGAACACCCAAGTTCTCCATCACGGACGGCAAGACCATCGACATGGACCCGAAGCCCCAAAGCCGAGGATCTTAGACCCAGAACGCCAAGTCCTCCTTCACGGAATCTGAAGCCCTCAACCCAGAAACCGAAGACCGATCTCGTCGAACCGAATTCCTCCGTACCCAAGTTCGACGAGTCCCCAATGTGTGACCCCTATCCGAGACCCTATTTTATAATATATGACATCTATCTTGTTGCATAATAAATTGCTCATACTTTCATGCATATTTTGTGGGTTGGGGATACTTTGTCAATTCACCTTATAATTAAATATGAAGTATATATGCGGGCTATATTTGTCTTATCTCGATTCCATTTAAATTTGTGTAGCGAATTGATGCCATGTTTTGCCTTGTTAACTTAACATTTAAATTTTAGGGTACCTAAACAATATGAACCTTCTAATTAATTGTCGGGATCCCGATTCCACTTAATATTGCCTAGTTGCATTGCATCTTTGCTATGTCATGCATCATATCATAATCATGCCGGATCTTTTGTCGTAGTATTAAATAGTGCATCTGGTGTGTATTTTAGTGTTATTCTTCTTCACGGATTAGGCCATTGAGTTGATGCGAGCCTCGACCCATTCTCCGGTGCATATTCGGTTATGTTTTTAGGCGAGCATTCTTCCCCTTTCTAACTATTTTGCATTTATAGTCTTTACTTCCTCCTGCTGATCTATTGCTATCCGTGTTGTGATACTTTAGTTTTCGTATCAGTTATATTCCGTGCAACCTATATTGCCGTGGACATCTCCTATTGCATGTTGTTTGGTAGACAGTTGGTCTTGTGAGTCGTAGTTGCTTTCTTAGGCGCTGCTTCGTGTCGTCGAGTTCCACCGTTGTTGGGAGGTTGGTACATGCTTAATGGTGGGCATAATAATGGTTCCACTTACTACTTGATAATTACAATGTTGAGAATAGATATAACTAATAAATAGGCACCGGTTGATAATAGTTGAGATCTGTTTTTTATCCCGCCCACTTGTGTCCACCTAAGCCCCGAGTACTTGATACATGTTCCTTGACTATCGCATTATCCACATGTTGGAGACTTTATGGATCCCCCTTCGCCTGATCTTGATTCACATCTTATTTTTGGAGCCACAAACTAGTTTAGGGATTTTTTACTATCCTGTACTTATGTCATGCTTTACTGCTTTATTTAATTTTGTTGCTCGCGGAGAGCGGTTTATTACTGTACTGTTTAGGAATGTGGAATGTTTTTATGGTATCGACAAGCCTAGTCACACTTTTGGGTTTCCAGTCATTTACAGCCATTGACACAAACCTTGGGTCCGTCTCGAAGCCCGTCCGACCTTGTTGTGGGTAGCTTAGTGGGGTGGCTCCCTGAAATAATTTTTGAATCCTATGAATGCTTTTTCGTGAGCCCTCACTACGTTTTATTTGGTTTTTCCGTTGATTGATCATGCGTGTGCTATTTGTGTACCCCTTGCAGGATAAATCTTTTTGAAAATCCATGTCCGCGATTATGAACTACTTGGAGCACAGTGTCTCGACCATATACAACTATAAATAAAGTAGTGTTATAAATTTGACTTTGGCATGACTAGTAATCAACTTCACTACAACGGAATGGATAAATAAAAGTGCCAACAACTGATGGAAGTGGGGTGTCTTATGCTATCTATATCTGACTAGTAAGTATTACAACTTCAGGGGAATGGTTAATTAAAAGTGCCAATAGCTTGTGATATTGGAATGTATTATACTATCTATATCTGACTAGTAATTATGACAACTCCAATGGAATGATTAATAACACTGCCAACTGTGTGAGTTCCTCGGATTGACTTCCTCGTTTAGTCTCGACGGGGAAATATCAGGATGGGTATATTTGATGTTAGTATCAGATTGGTTCTGAATAGGTCCTTCTTATCCCTCTCTGATAGTCGATAGTTGTATCGAGTCTCTATAGGTTGTTTAGTGCATGCTTTGTTGCTGCTTCAGTCCACCATACCTATGTAGACGAGAGCTGCTGAATTCTAAGACTCACTGTGTACTGGTCTTAGTACTGACCGCTCCCCTTTTTCTTTTGCCCTTTGTCGGCACCCCTTTGCTTTGACAAGGTATAAGTTCGACGACGTTAGAAAGGTTACCCTTTTGTCTTGGCCTGGGTAGGGTTATGGACATCATTGGTTATTCTTCAGGGCTCATAGCTCAATTTGCATCTTATCAGTACTCAGATGTGTATCGTTTTCAATGTGATTTGGATCTTTATACTATATATCTATATTCTAGACTGATTGAGTCATTTTTGTATATATATATATATGTTTCTATGGGTTCCATCCGATGGGATTCGTTGCATAGAAAACAAAAAAATTCCTACGGTTGTAACCACCAAGATCATATCTACGAGATACATGTAACGGTTTCAGATGGACTCACCCTTGAAGATCATAATGCGAGATAATGTTCCGGCAAACAAACATGGATGGTGTAGAGTATACACGACCATCATCACGGACATGTAGACGATCAGCTACACAAGTGGCAGCGCCTCCGTAATCAGTCACACGTACGGTGTGCCGGCGACTCCCGAACCCTCGCTCCAACCGGGCAGCGGAATTAGCAGATCCCGGGAACTCCAGCAATGCTACGCCATGGTAAAGGTGGTGGAGGGGAAGATCTCGAGCAGGGATTCACCTAAGCACCTTTTTCTTGGCTATGGACACAGCTAGCAAGGGAGGGAAAGATTCCATCCAAAGGGCATTTGAGAGGAGAGTGAGTGAGTGAGATGAGAGGAGGAGGAGGGGGCATTTTATAGGTGAGAGAGGAGCAGCCATGGTGGTGCCCCCACCTCTCCCCCATTCATGGGGGTGGACACTCCATTCACATCAATATTGCTCCAGTCATCTTCCATTTAATTTCCACTCAAAAATCAAAGGTCTTTCCATTAAAGCACTTTCATTCTCTTGTTTTAATGCTACTCAATTTAATGAACACTTCATTTAATGAGTACTTCATTTAATAAACACATTAACAATTTGATCCCTTGCTTTGTTTTGATATCCTAAAACCATTTCGGTAGATTTGACAGAACAAATTTCTGCGATGTCCATTATCTTCTCATGTGTTCCCTATCCACTCAATCGCTTAGACTAACCTTAAGTGTGTCTCCCTACGGGTTCGAGAACTATGTAGACATGATCGAGACTTTCTCTGATCAATAATCATTAGCGGGATCTAGATATCCCTAGTTCCACGAAAATCTAATGATTGTCTGAACCTTTTTTGTTGTAATCAAATTCATTTTGTCTCATGATATTTTACTTGTCTGAGATTCGATTACTCGGTACATCCATACCTTGTTTAATCTCGTTCCCAACAAGTACTCTTTTTCTCGTTCCTATGATATAATATTCTAGTGATCAAATCACTTGCTTGCAAGCTATGTAAATGTGATATTATCGAGGGGGCCCTGAGTATATCTCTCCATCATCTGGATGGAGAAATCCCACTCTTGATCCATGAGCCTCAACTAACACTTTCCAAGTACCTAACGATATCTTTATAATCACCCAGTTAGGAACTAACGTTTGATGTAATCAAAGTACCTTTCCGGTGAAAGTGATTGACGTAATCTCATGATCTAAGGACATTGAGTTACTACGAATGCAATAACAATATAAACTTGAGAACATGATCATATTGTTACATCTACTTCAGGTGACTATTCACAATATCATTCTCCAATGATATGACCCTGTTATTAACAGCATCCAATGTTCATGATCAGGAAACCTTGATCATCTGTTAATTAACAAACTAGTATTAAGAGATGCATTACTAGGAACCTTTTCTTTTGTTTATAAATCGCACATGTATTAACATTTCTAGTTAACACAATTATAGCATGAGAAATAAAAATTTATCATAAACATGGAATAAGATAATAACCAATTTAGTATTGCCTCTCGGGCATATCCCTTTCAGTCTCCCACTTGCACTAGAGTCAATAGTCTAGTTTGAAAAAAACATGTGCGTTCAACACCTATGGCACTTTGGTGTTGTATCTATGTGTTTGCTAGTGGTAAACATAATCCCTAGATCTGACACTTTCATGTCTGTGTGTATTTGCATGTCTTTGCGTCTCCACGCATCACTCATTCTCAAATCAGGTGGCTTTGTATAAATTTGGTGAGACCTTAGTTCTTGGGGTTTTAAACATGTCGATATAATTGTCATACAATATATCTTCATAGTACTAGCCCATCAAACCACACCTAGTTCCTTTGTTGCTACCATAGCAGTCTTATACTTAGCCTTTTCGTTGTAGTATCCGTCATAATGTCCATAACTATGGAACTCATCCAAATCCATCATGGAACTTTCTTCCATTACATTGTGCTACCTTAACCTATAGCCTAAATTGAATAAACTTAATATGTATCTTGTGACGAAACTAGTACCAATGTAACACTTTACAATGAACTATTTGCATAGTGCCAATGTATCACTTTACAATGAACTATTTGTATAGTGTCAATGTAACACCATACAATGAACTATTTATCACTTTTAGATACATAATATATTCTTAGTTCTTCCAAAGATCATAAGAATATCCTTACTATCGTCCAATGATCATCTTATGAGTCGCCCTAGTATATGCTCGTAACATTTAGAGCATAGGACATATCTGGATATGTACATATCATAGAATGATTGATTAAGATATTCATGTGATTTCACTCACCATGTGTCAAAACACTTGAATCTCGTTTATTAAGATATCCATGTGATTTTACTCACCAAGTGTCAAAACACTTGAATCTTGATTCAACCTTTTCCATGTGGCAAGAACCTTTCTCGTCGTTTCCATATTGAACTCATTCAATATTTCATATATGTACATTTGGCATAACCATATTAGTGTCTCAATCTATCCATATAGATATTGATGCCTAAATATTTGGTTTTGCCTAAGTCTTTCATCCAAATCTAATTTCAGTGAAATTCTTAACCTGTGTCAATAAAAGATACATCTTTTCCAATCAACAATATGTCTTATACACAATGTATTAGAAATATGTCTTGGCGCTCCCACTTAATTTTTTATAAATACAAGCATCTTCATCATCTCTAGTGAAATTAAACCTTTTAACAATTTTATCATGGTGAAGATTCCAACTCCGTGATGCTTACTTCAACAATTGAAGTTTGCATGCCTTTTTAGCATCCTTTGATTTAACAAAACCCCTCGGACCGTGTCACGTACACGTCCTAAGTAACCATTATATTAGAAGAGTATTGTTTTGTTTGTTCAACTAGCATATACAACAATTTACATATGTAGTGGTTGCTACACTAATCCATCCAGACTAAATATCATTACAAAAGATCGAATCTTATCGTATTCGGCTCTTTGAACATTGTCGTAAACTCTTTACAACCATGTCAACTCCTTGAACATTACCATAAACTCTTTACCGACATGTCGACTATTTCATAGATGTGAAACATCTACCTCTGTTACTTTATAAATCCAAATGCGACTAATAGGCTCCATGCCTTCTAGAGGGTCTTCCAAGTTTAGTAACTTGGTTTCTCGTGTACGGAAATATCATGGATTTTATGGCTTCAAGCCATTTGACGGAGTCAGGACCCATCATCGCTTATTTGCATGTAGTCGGTTCATCACTGTCAAACAATAATGATTTAACCTCAAATTTTACCATTTGATTGTTTATCCGATCTACGCGGTTCAATAGGAACTTAGATCTCCGTGACCACAACCTTTCAGGAACGTGAGCTATGAGCATTATGGCTGCCTCCGGGACACTTTCTGGCGCTGCGCAACTCGGCACACATAGCTTAGGTTGAATAACCTTATCAAAGTTCTTTGTTCTCCCAATTAACTTTTCACGAAAAACCCCTTCTCAAGAAACTTGACGTTCTAAGCGACAAACACTTTTGTCTTTGGTGCTATGGAGGAATACCCAACGGTAAGTAACAATGTAACATCCCAAAACTTTAATCCAAGGTTATTAAGATCCAAATCATCAAAATTAGGGTTAACAAAAACTTTTCCAATTAAAATTATCAAGCATTCATATGTGTGCATTTAAATTAGGAGTTGATTTGAATTGCCATGATTAAGTGATCAATTGCTTGTAAAATGATTCTTAGGTGAAATAAACATCATCTAGATCATTCCCAAACAAATCCCAAAGAAAAATAAATCAAAATGAACAAAAGAATCAAATGGTCATTTGTGCCAAATTAACTAGCATGCCTACTTTGGCTATTCCTAGAACTCAAAACCAAACAGAAACAAATGTGGATCTTTGCACCCCTTGCTAGTACACATAAATATGTACCAAGGCCCAATTTGTGATCTTCTAAAAACATCCAAACACTAAATTTAATTGGCAATGGAAAATTGAATCTATTTCATATGGAAAGATCCCACTATTTCAAAAACCACTCAAACCAGCTCAATTTTCAAAACCCAAGCACCCACAGAGTCTCAAGCTTAGTACTAGCACACCCACCAAGAATCTTTGCAAAATTCAAAAATAACTTTCTTGCAGCCATTTCATCAAACACTTGGCAGGCAGAGTTTACACCTAGTAATTAGCTCACTGTTTGCAACAGGGTTTTGCCCCCAAATGATCTCCATTTAATCCCTCCGTCCCCCGGTGATCTAACCAGACCCTTAACACCCATCCCCTACCCCTTACTGGCAATGCCATGCCAACCCGAGCCCATGCCGCCGGCCAAACCTTGCAACCGCCGCAACAGACAACCTCCCTCCCTCTCGCCATGTCTAGCACCTAGCTCACAGCTCACCGCCACCCTCTATCCCCTTCCCGAGCCAGGCCAAGCCGTGGACCATCGAGGAACCACCATGCCCAGTGCGTCTGCACCATGCCGAGCACGCGCTAGAGCGCCGTGCCCGACACGCGTGCACACGCCGCCCCTTGACCGCAGCCCGCGTCCACCGCTCCGCCACGACCCAGGGAGCACGCCAGACATGCCCGTTCACCGCCTAACGCACCACAGCCACTGCTCGCCGTTGAGACCGCCGCCTCTGCCACTCAGAGCGCGCGCATCGCCCGACCGCATACCACCGCCCCTAGTCCCGCATTTAACCCGTAGAGCACCGCCAGGAGACCAACGACCTTCTCCTACCTCGAGCCGTGCTGCTAGCACGTTGTGCAGCCCTCACCGGAGCCGTCCGCCCATACCTCTCGGTCGCGTCGTCGTCCTATAAATAGAGGCCACCCCCAGCCCCATTCAGCACACCACTCACCTCCCCTCACCTCACTGACCGTTCCCCACCTCTAGCCGGAGCAGCGCGAGCACTTGCTCGCCGTAATTTGGCCGGAGTAGCCCGCAGCTAAGGAGGAGAAGGCCCCGCTGATTGCGACCACCCCCGGAGCTGCCTCGACCGTCCCTGAGTTTGTCATCGCCTACCAGTCCGTTTGCCTGGCTCGCCGTCATCGCTGGAGCCCTGGTACGCCTCCTGAGCACCCCCACCGAGCCGCTAGGGTTAGAGTTCGCCGGCGACAGGTCCGTCGTCGACGACGAGCCCTAGCCGTTGATCCCCATCCTAATCTAACATCCCACATCGCCCCGTACCGCTTCGCGCGTTATGAGCCTCTGACCGGTGGACCCCCCTGTCAGCTGTGCCCCACGCCACGTAGTGTCACTGGGCCGTCCCGTTAGCTTTCCCGTGCGACCCAGTTAGTTTGAATTAGGATTTTTATTTTTAGTTTAAACCTAGTTCTGTCCCCTAGTTTGAAATTCAATTTAGAGAGATTTACAAATCCAAATGGAGTGATTCCAATTTTGTTAGAAAGCTACTGAAAAGATCTACCCAAGACCGTTGGATTTAATTCAATTAGAGTTAGAGATCTCTCCTAGTAAAAATAATAAGACAGAAGCATTTGCACCTTGCAACATTTTTATAAAATCAACCAAGATAGCTTTTGAGTTGATTCCAACTCTCAAAAATCACATTTCACCATACCTATATGAATATGTAATAATATTAAGGTTTACATGCAGTGACTTTGGACTAGTACCAAAATAATGCTATATAGGCATTTCTAGTCACTTTAAATCATTAAATAATAAACTTAAACCAAAGTAATTATGATCTAACCCTTAAATCACATTCCCACATGTTAGAATATGTGGTGATGACATGTGTCCACATGATCCCATATTTTAAGTGGTGAATACTAAATCTTAGTTAATTTTCAATGAGTAGAAATTACTTTTCTAAAATAAAAAGAATGAAACTATTGAATAAAACTTGTGATGCTTGTGATGATAATAGATCATAAAATGTGTGTCTTGGAGTGCTAATTAGACTAATTAAGTATTGTTTGGTGCTTGTGTACTCCGTATGTATTTATAGACGATAGTACCGACCAAGTTTACGAGGAGGAGGAGTTCTACCAAGAAGAGGAAGAAGAAAACTTCAACCACTGCACTGCACAAGGCAAGCCATCATTAACAATGCAAGTTAACCCTTGCAAGTATAATGCTTAGCAAGCTAGAATTAAGCTAGATAATCTGAGCAAGATGCAATAGGCATGCTTTGGTTATACCATTTTGACTATTTATTTACCCCAAGTATTATTTTCCAAGATTTTCTTCCTTTACTTAACCCAAAGTTCTTTACTTGTTTTGTAGGTAGCATAAAAAGTATAAAACTTGACCTATTTAGATAAACTTTAGATGTCATTCTATGGCATGAGATTGATCCCATCTTTTCCACCTTAGTGAACACTCTTAACTTAGTAATTTAGAGTAGATAAAAACATGAGTCACTTTAGATGGGAGCACTTGGTGAAAATGAATTGTGAAAACCTTGGAATGATGAGTCATTCTATTGAGATGTTTTGACATGTGTTGAGAAACACAAATGGTTTATGATGGTGAAAATGTTGAGGCATGAGCCTAAACCCTTTTATAAAACTGATGGTTGGATTCGGATGCGATATCATTCCAAATTTACCGTACAACCACAATACCTGAATTGGGTAAGGCTTAGCCGGAAGTTTATATGCATTAGTATTAGTTCCCTCGCGGGAGAGGTTTGAGCTGAGGCTACCTCTCAATGTTGTCCACCTATGCAGTGCCCAAGATGACAGATGGTCATGGTTGGGAGGCCATGCTCATAGGAGAGGTGCTTATACTAGGGTGTGTAAAGGAAAGGTTATGTTTGATTATCTGCATACTAAGTATGATGATTCAGGGTTATCCCTGACAGATGTATCGAATCTTCTGGTGAAAGTGTACCACCTCTGCAGAGTGTCAAACTATTCGAATAGCCGCGTCCGTGGTTATGGACAGTTGGAATGGCCATACTGTTTCGTTGTCAGATGTTTTCAAAATAACTTATGAAATGAATGATGAATCTTGACTTGACCACAACAGGGTTGTGTTTATGACACTAGCTTCCCAACTTAAGTGATTCTAGAACTTTATTTTATCTTTCTTTGCTTCAGAACTCAGCTTAGGTTTCAAACTTAACTTTATAGTTAAACATAGAGTTAGCACTTTAACTTAGAGCTATACTACTTGTTAGTGGTAGTTTGCGAGTACTTAAAGAGTACTCATGGCTTTTGTCACTGGCTATTCTCATGGCCAGACTATGAAGGAGACTACCAAGATGATGGCCAGCAGGACGGCTATGATAACTAGCACTATCTGCCTTCGGCAGCATTGCATGTGCCCCTGAAGATGGACCCCACCGCGACGCTTTATAATTATTCCGCTGCTTGTTGTATTAAGACTGGATCATGAGATCCTTATTTGTGTAAGACCTTATGTATGGTTTGTAATGGATGATGTACTGTGATATCCAATCCGTTATGTCTCGCAAAAATGGTAATCCTGGGATTGCGAGCTATGGCATAACGGGCATCTGGGATTAAAAATTCGGGTGTTGACAAGTTGGTATTAGAGCCATCCTGACCATAGGAGACCCTAGTTAGAATGGACGTCCAAACAAAAAGTTAGTTTCAAAACCAAAGTGAGTATTTATGAAAAACTATTCCCTCTCTTATCCTTGGGAATTCATTCTTTCTCTCAAAAATCCATTTCCTCAAACTTCTTACATTACTACTTAAAACTTGACACACTTGAGCACTTCACTAATTCCCTCATCCTTAATTCTTGTAGATGGAGACTCGGTTCAGCAAGTTCTACCAGTTGGGAAACGGAGGTCAATTGATCTTCGAGAGGGATCTGGATTCACTGTCGGAGTTACTGGGACGCCCACATCCGGAGTTTCTTGGAGCTCAACTTCCAGGACCCCCAGGAGGAGATTTACAGTGGCTAGTCACCGTTGATCTTAGAGGAAGCATAGAAGCACCAACATCCGGGAGAATTTAGTTCTCCGTGAGAGACAACAACTGGCTAGATGGATTAGACAGGGCAATGCATTAAGCTCTCACACGTCTATGTGCCCTTAGCGTCAACCAACTCCAAGGAACCCGTTTTGCTCACTATGCAAGACGTGACTTCATGGGAATGCTGATGGAGATGCCAAGTCACCCAGAGTTGAGGCGTCAAGTGGAGAATCTTGACTTCTTATTGCACGACAGACAGCAGGAGCTGGACAATGCTAGAGAGTTAGCCAACCAGAACCGTGCCATTGCCGACCAGAAGGCCTAGACTTTCGCACTGCTCGTCTAGGATCGCCAGTCTCTTCGCCGTTAGCGTGCAAAGAAGGATCGCACCATTGCCCGTCTTCGCAAGAAGGTGGCCGACCTCGAGAAGACTGTCAAGGAGCAGGAAGCTCAGCTTTCTGCAAAGGAGGAAGAAGAGGAGGGTGAAGACATCCAGGGAGACATGGATTCTTACCTCAGCAATGATGACTTTCTGGAGGAGGATGCCGTGGACTTCTACACTGACGATGAGGACTCCGACTTCATCAACGATGAGTAGATGCACTAGAGCACTGTCGTAGCATGAGATGTATCGGTCCCACTGTATTGTAGCTTGCAGAATGGTTCTTCAAACCATCTGTTTTCCTTTGATTGTTGTGGTGTGTGTTTGTATCGTGTGCTTGCTTGCATGAATGAACTGGAGTTAGTTGAAAAACCTGAGTCTGACTCAAAGTTTTAGCTTTGAAACCAAAACCATGAACCTTAGAACTTTCCCTCTTACCCCTGTATCTACCTCAATCTTCAGATGACTCATGGAAACCAAGGAGGGAGCAGCTCGTTGCAAGACCCAATGCTGCAGATCTTGCAGAATCTCATCGCACACAGAGAAGCAAGCAGGGCAGAATGCCAAGCTAACTTAGCAACATTGCAACAAATCGCCTAGATGGCTCTCAACAACCAGAACCATGGAAATCAGGATCACCATGGATCCAAACTCAAAAACTTTCAGAATACCAATCCCCCAATCTTTAACCAATCTGAAAACCCACTAGATGCTGATGATTGGTTACAGACAATGAAAAACAACTTAGAAGTTGTAGGAGTTGATGAAAATGAGAAAGTTCTCTTTGCCACCCACTATCTGGCAGGAGATGCAAGAGCTTGGTGGACTAGTATCCGCAACATGAACCATGGTCAAGTGATGACATGGGAAGCCTTCAAAGTCAAGTTCAGCCCCGCCCACGTGCCGCAAGGTCTAGTCACTAGACTAAGAGATGAGTTTCGCGACTTGAAGCAAGGCAGAATGACTGTGGTGGAGTACCGTGATAGATTCCTGTCACTTGCAAGATATGCCCCTGATGAGATCAACACGGAGGTCAAGAAGAAGGAGAGATTCTTGAACGGACTGCATGATGAGATGCAGACTGTCCTTGTCAACATCCGCTTCGAGGATCTTGAAGAGCTAGCCGACTCTGCCATTCAGATGGAAGGGAAGATTAACCAGGCAAACGACAACCGCAAACATCGTATGATGCAGAAATCTGGATCCAGCAGTCACCAGAAGTACCGTCCCAACCCTCACCAGGATATGCACCAATTGACCCCCAATGTCTCGCCCAAGCTACCCCAACCGTAGCGGAGGCAATGTGAAGTCCGGAGGAAACAATCACCACTCCGGCAACGCCAACAATTTCAACCGTGCACCTCCCAAGAGCAACAACAACAACAACAACACTGCACCCAGAACTGGCAGCAATGCTGTGCCCGTGGCAGCAAAGGACAAGTCCTAGATCACTTGTTTCGAGTGTGGAGTGAAGGGTCACTATTCCAATGAGTGTCCCAAGAAGACTACAACCAATGCCAATGTGAATGCCCCAGCTCAACAGCAGCATCGTATTCAACTAGGAAGGAGATTTTCCCCAGGGAACCCTCACAACCGCAACGGTCGTCTCTTCCACATGAACACAGAAGAAGCCCAAGAAGCGCCAGATGTAGTGCTGGGTATGTTTTCTGTCAACACAGTTTTAGCAATAGTATTGTTTGATTCGGGAGCATCGCATTCATTTGTCACCGAAGAATTTGCATGCACTAGTAAGATTCACCCAACCAACTTGAAGCATGTCATGATAGTTCAAATCCCCGGTTCAACAACAAAAGCTAGAAAAAATTGCAAAGTTGTGCCTATCAGAATACATGGGATAGATTTTTATGCCAACCTAATTGTACTTGGAACCAAAGGATTGGAAGTAGTACTAGGTATGGACTGGATGTCAAGGCATAAAGGACTGATAGACTGTGCTAAGAAAGCCATCACCATGACCAGTAGCTCTGGAGTAATAGTAGAGCATATATCTGAAACCTTACCTCGCCAATTCAAGTGCAACAAGAGTCTAGCCCTACCCACCTTAGACCAAGTCAGAGTAGTCTGTGAATACCCCGATGTATTCCTAGATGAATTGCCAGGTATGCCCCCGAATAGGGATATTGAGTTCATTATCGAACTAATCCCTGGAACCGGACCCATAGCCCAGAGACCCTATAGCATGAACCCCTCAGAGTTAGTAGAACTGAAGAAGCAGTTAGATGCCATGTTAGAAAAAGGCTTGCGCGTAGCCATGGAGATCACTAGTGTTATTCATCGACAAGAAAGATGGAGGCAATCGTTTGTGCACAGATTACAGAAAGTTGAATGACGTCACCATCAAGAACAAGTACCCCTTGCCAAAGATAGAGGATCTATTTGATCAATTGACTGGAGCCCAGGTATTCTCAAAGATTGATCTTAGGACTGGTTATCACCAACTTAAGATTCGTGCAACGGATATTCCGAAGACCGCCTTTACTACTCGCTATGGTTTATACGAGTATACGGTTATGTCTTTTGGATTAACCAATGCCCCTGCTTATTTCATGAATCTCATGAATAAGATCTTTATGAATTTCCTAGATAAGTTTGTAGTTGTGTTTATCAACGACATCCTTATCTACTCCAAGTCAGAAGAAGAACATGAGCAACATCTGAGAATCATCCTAGAAACCCTGAGAGAGCATCAGTTATATGCCAAGTTCAGCAAGTGTGAGTTTGGTCTGAAAGAAGTAGGATTCCTAGGACATATTGTGTCTGCCGGAGGAGTCTCTGTTGATCCCGCCAAGATCAAAGATGTCGAAGAATGGGAAGCCCCAACCACTCAAACCCAAGTCCGTGCATTTCTCGGATTAGCGGGATATTACCGCAAGTTCGTAGAAGGATTCTCGAGCATCGCCAGACCCATGACCCAATTGTTGAAGAAGGACAAGAAGTTTGAATGGACTGATAAATGTGAAGCCAGTTTGCAGGAGCTGAAGAAGAGATTGATATCAGCCCCAATATTGATCATGCCAAACATCAAGAAGCCGTTTGATGTCTATTGTGATGCATCCAAGATTGGTCTAGGATGTGTATTGATGTAAGAAGGAAAAGTCATCGCTTATTTGTCTCGACAACTAAAGCAGCATGAGCAGAACTATCCAACCCATGATCTTGAATTAGCAGCCGTAGTGCTGGCATTGAAGACATGGCGTCATTATTTGATGGGTAATCGCTGTGAGATTTACTCAGATCACAAGAGCTTGAAGTATATTTTCACTCAGAAGGAGCTGAATATGAGGCAAAGGAGATGGATACAGTTAATCAAGGATTATGACCTTGACATTCACTATCACCCCGGTAAAGCCAATGTGGTAGTGGATGCTCTTAGCAGATTGCCTTGTAGGCTAAACACTATGATCAAAGAGAAGCAACCCAGTTTGTATGAGGAGTTTGAGTAGTTCAGGACTGAATTAGTTAGCAAAGGATTCTTAGCTAGCATTGAACTTCAACCCACATTGATTAGCCAAATCAAGGAAGCCCAGAAGGGAAATGAAAGTATCGACGGAATCAAACGTCGTATTGGTACAGGAAAGGTACCTGGATTCACGGAAGACGAAGGAGTACTGTGGTACAAAGGCTGTATCTGTGTGCCTATAGATTCGGAGCTGAAGCAAGTTATCATGAAGGAAGCTCATGATACTCTTTATTCTATCCACCCCGGAGGAACGAAGATGTATCAAGATTTGAAAGAGAAATTTTGGTGGCACAAGATGAAGAGAGAAATTGGAAGCTACATCGCCAAGTGTGACATCTGTCAAAGAGTGAAAGCAGAGCATCAGAGACCTGCAGGACTGTTGCAACCATTGCAGATTCCGGAATGGAAATGGGATTCCGTCGGAATGGACTTTATCACCGGTTTTCCTACTTCTAGTAGGGGAAATGACTCAATCTGGGTCAGAGTTGATAGACTGTCCAAGGTAGCTCACTTCATACCTGTCAAGACTACCTACCAGAGTGCGAAGCTAGCAGAGCTGTACATTGCTAGGATTGTTAGTCCGCATGGAACCCCCAAGACCATAGTATCAGATCGAGGAACCCAGTTTACCTCGAGATTTTGGTAGAAAGTCCAGGAAGGATTGGGAACCAAGTTGAACTTTAGCACCGCGTATCACCTGCAAACGGATGGACAGACTGAGAGAGTCAACCAGATCTTAGAGGATATGTTAAGAGCTTGTGTGTTGGAATATGGATCAAAATGGGAAGATTGCCTGCCTTTTCGCAGAATTCTCATATAACAATAGTTATCAAGCTAGTCTGCAGATGGCACCATTTGAATTCCTATACAGAAGAAAGTGTTGTACCCCTTTGAATTGGTCGCAAGTAGGAGAGAGTCAGATCTTTGGACCCGACATTCTCCGAGAAGCCGAAGAGAAGGTTCACAAAGTCCGTGAGAACCTCAAGACAGCCCAATCCAGGTAGAAGAGTTATGTTGACAAGAGAAGGAGAGACCTGACTTTCAATGTCAGAGATTTTGTATATCTCAAAGTTTCACCATTGAAAGGAACCCAACGCTTTAGTCTAAAAGGAAAGTTAGCCCCCAGATATATCAGGCCCTTCAAAATTCTAAACTGTCGAGGAGAAGTATCATATCAACTGGAACTACCTGAAGATATGTCAGCCATCCATAATGTGTTCCATATCTCGTTACTTCGCAAATGCCTCGAAGTGCCAGAGAAGACTGAAGTTTTCAAGAACATCGATCATAGAGCTGTGGAGATCAACAATGACCTGACATATCGTGAAGTTCCCATCCGTATCCTAGAAGAAGCTTACAGAACCACCAGGACCAGGAGTATCAAGTTTCTAAAAATTCAATGGAGCAACCATATTGAAGAGGAAGCCACTTGGGAGCGAGAAGATTATATTAGGACATAGTTCCCAGATCTCTTTAGTTCCTAGTTTTCTTTGTAAATCTCGGGACGAGATTTTGTTTAAGGGGGGAAGGTTTGTAACATCCCAAAACATTAATCCAAGCTAATTAAGATCCAAATCATCAAAATTAGGGTTAACAAAAACTTTTCCAATTAAAATTATCAAGCATTCATATGTGTGTGCATTTAAATTAGGAGTTGATTTGAATTGCCATGATTAAGTGATCCATTGCTTGTAAAATGATTCTTCGGTGAAATAAACATAATCTAGATCATTCCCAAACAAATCTCAAAGAAAAACAAATCAAAATGAACAAAAGAATCAAATGGTTATTTATGCCAAATAAACTACCATGCCTACTTTGGCTATTCCTAGAACTCAAAACCAAACAGAAACAAATGTGGATCTTTGCACCCCTTGCTAGTACACATAAAGATGTACCAAGGCCCACTTTGTGATCTGCTAAAAACATTCAAACACTAAATTTAATTGGCAATGGGAAATTGAATCTATTTCATATGGGAAGATCCCACTATTTCAAAAACCACTCAAACCTGCTCAATTTTCAAAACCCAAGCACCCACAGAGTCTCAAGCTTAGTACTAGCACACCCACCAAAAATCTTTGCAAAATTCAAAAATAACTTTCTTGCGGCCATTTCATCAAACACTTGGCAGGCAGAGTTTACACCTAGTAATTAGCTCACTGTTTGCAACAGGGTTTTGCCCCAAATGATCTCCATTTAATCCCTCTGTCCCCCAGTGATCTAACCAGACCCTTAGCACCCATCCCCTACCCCTATTGGCAATGCCATGCCAACCCGAGCCCATTCCGCCGGCCAAACCTTGCAACCGCCGCAGTAGACAACCTCCCTCCCTCTCGCCATGTCTAGCAACTAGCTCACACCTCACCGCCACCCTCTGTCCCCTTCCCGAGCTAGGCCAAGCCGTGGACCACCGAGGAACCACCACGCCCAGTGCGTCTGCACCATGCCGAGCACGCGCCAGAGCGCCGCGCCCGACACGCGTGCACACGCTGCCCCTCGACCGCAGCCCGCGTCCACTGCTCCGCCACGACCCAGAGAGCACGCCGGACATGCTCGTTCTCCGCCCAACGAACCACAGCCACCGCTCGCCATTGAGACCGCCGCCTCTGCCGCTCAGAGCGCGCGCATCGCCCGACCGCATACCACCACCCCTAGTCCCGCATTTAACCCGTAGAGCACCGCCAGGAGACCAGCGACCGTACCCTACATCGAGCCGCGCCGCTAGCACGCTGTGCAGCCCTCGCCGGAGCCGCCCGCCCATTTCTCTCGGTCGCGTCGTCATCCTATAAATAGAGGCCACCCCCAGCCCCATTCAGCACACAACTCACCTCCCCTCACCTCACTGACCGTTCCCCACCTCTAGCCGGAGTAGCACGAGCACTTGCTCGCCGGAATTTGGCCGGAGTAGCCTGCAGCAGAGGAGGAGAAGGCCCTGCTGATTGCGACCACCCCTGAAGCTGCCTCGACCGTCCCTGAGTTCGTCGTCGCCTACCATTCCGTTTGCCCGCCTCGCCGTCATCGCTGGAGCCCTGGTACGCCCCCTGAGCACCCCCACCGAGCCGCTAGGGTTAGAGTTCGTCGGCGACAGGTCCGTCGTTGACGACGAGCCCTAGCCGTTGATCCCCGTCCTAATCTAACGGCCCACATCGCCCCGTATCGCTTCACATGTTATGAGCCTCTGACTGGTGGACCCCTCCCCTATCATTTGTGCCCCGCGCCGCGTAGTGTCACTGGGCCGGCCCGTTAGCTTTCCCGCGCGACCCAGTTAGTTTGAATTAGGATTTTTCTTTTTAGTTTAAACCTAGTTATGTCCCCTAGTTTGAAATTCAATTCAGAGAGATTTACAAATCCAAATGGAGTGATTCCAATTTTGTTAGAAAGCTACTGAAAAGATCTACCCGAGCCCGTTGGATTTAATTAAATTAGAGTTAGAGATCTCTCCTAGTAAAAATAATAAGACAGAAGCATTTGCACCTTGCAACATTTTTATAAAATCAACCAAGATAGCTTTTGAGTTGATTCCAACTCTCAAAAATCACATTTCACCATACCTATATGAATATGTAATAATATTAAGGTTTACATGCAGTGACTTTGGACTAGTACCAAAATAATGCTATATAGACATTTCTAGTCACTTTAAATCATTAAATAATAAACTTAAACCAAAGTAATTATGATCTAACCCTTAAATCACATTCCCACATGTTAGAATATGTGGTGATGACATGTGTCCACATGATCCCATATTTGAAGTGGTGAATATTAAATCTTAGTTAATTTTCAATGAGTAGAAATTACTTTTCTAAAATAAAAAGAATGAAACTATTGAATAAAACTTGTGATGCTTGTGATGATAATAGATCATCAAATGTGTGCCTTAGAGTGCTAATTAGACTAGTTAAGTATTGTTTGGTGATTGTGTACTCCGTATGTATTTATAGACGATAGTACCGACCAAGCTTACGAGGAGGAGGAGTTCTACCAAGAAGAGGAAGAAGAAAACTTCAACCACTGCACTGCACAAGGCAAGCCATCATTAACAATGCAAGTTAACCCTTGCAAGTATAATGCTTAGCAAGCTAGAATAAGCTAGATAATCTGAGCAAGATGCAATAGGCATGCTTTGGTTATACCATTTTGACTATTTATTTACCCCAAGTATTATTTTCCAAGCTTTACTTCCTTTACTTAACCCAAAGTTCTTTACTTGTTTTGAAGGTAGCATAAAAAGTATAAAACTTGACCTATTTAGATAAACTTTAGATGTCTTTCTATGGCATGAGATTGATCCCATCTTTTCCACCTTAGTGAACACTCTTAACTTAGTAATTTAGAGTAGATAAAAACTTGAGTCACTTTAGATGGGAGCACTTGGTGAAAATGAATTGTGAAAACCTTGGAATGGTGAGTCATTCTATTGAGATGTTTTGACATGTGTTGAGAAACACAAATGGGTTATGATGGTGAAAATGTTGAGGCATGAGCCTTAACCCTTTTATAAAACCGATGGTTGGACTCGGATGCGATATCATTCCAAATTTACCGTACAACCACAATACCTGAATTGGGTAAGGCTTAGCCGGAAGTTTATATGCATTAGTATTAGTTCCCTCACGGGAGAGGTTTGAGCTAAGGCTACCTCTCAATGTTATCCACCTATGCAGTGCCCAAGATGACAGATGGTCATGGTTGGGAGGCCATGCTCATAGGAGAGGTGCTTATACTAGGGTGTATAAAGGAAAGGTTATGTTTGATTATCTACATACTAAGTATGATGATTCAGGGTTATCCCTGACAGATGTATCGAATCTTGTGGTGAAAGTGTACCACCTCTTCAGAGTGTCAAACTATTCGAATAGCCGCGTCCGCGGTTATGGACAGTTGGAATGGCCATACTGTTTCGTTGTCAGATGTTTTCAAAATAACTTATGAAATGAATGATGAATCTTGACTTGACCACAACAGGGTTGTGTTTATGACACTAGCTTCCCAACTTAAGTGATTCTAGAACTTTAGTTTATCTTTCTTTGCTTCAGAACTCAGCTTAGGTTTCAAACTTAACTTTATAGTTAAACATAGAGTTAGCACTTTAACTTAGAGCTATACTACTTGTTAGTGGTAGTTTGCGAGTACTTAAAGAGTACTCATGGCTTTTGTCCCTGGCTATTCTCATGGCCAGACTATGAAGGAGACTACCAAGATGATGGCCAGCAGGACGGCTATGATAACTAGGACTATCTCCCTTCGTCAGCATTGCCTGTGCCCCTGAAGATGGACCCCACCACTACGCTTTATAATTATTCCGCTGCTTGTTGTATTAAGACTGGATCATGAGATCCTTATTTTTGTAAGACCTTAGGTATGGTTTGTAATGGATGATGTACTGTGATATCCAATCCGTTATGTCTCACAAAAATGGTAATCCTAGGATTGTGAGGTATGGCATAATGGGCATCTGGGAATAAAAATCCGGGTGTTGACAAACAATCTCAGTAAACAGTAGGATCAAAGCGCGGTAGGCATAGGGATGGATGGACGGGCGTTGCATGGACAAGACAATTCACATAGCAATCAAGACATAGGGCAATTATGGATAAATAAGATAAAGCATCCAAGTACTAAATAATCATAGTCATGTGTTCCATATATAGTCATACGTGCTCGCAATGAGAACTTGCACAACATCTTTTATCCTGCCAGCCCGTTTGCAGCGGGGCCTCAAGGGAATTACTGGAAATTAAGGTGCTCCTTTTAATAAAGCACTTGAGCAAAGCATTAACACTCCATGAACACATGTGATCCTCACATCAAAGCCATTCCCTCCGGTTATCCCGATTGCTGTCACTTCGGGGCCTTTGGTTCCAGACAATAACATGTGTATACAACTTGCAGGTAAGACCACAAACAATACTATCATAATGAATCAATAGCATGTTCAGATCTGAAATCATGCCACTCGGGCCCTAGTGAAAAGCATTAAGCATAACAAGTTGCAACAAAGTCAAAAAGCACTAATAATAGATACTAGGCATCATGCCCTAACAATCTAATGCCATTACATGAACGATCTCATCCAATCCCTACCATCCCCATAGCCTACAGCGGGGGATTACTCACTCATAGATGGGGGAATCATGGATGGTCGATGGAGAAGTGATGGTGGCGATGATCTCCTCCAATTCCCCGTCCCGGCAGGGTGCCAGAACAGAGTTTCTGGTGCTGATTTGCGAAATCTGGTGGTGGCGGCGAAGCGGAACTCTCTCTGGAAAAATGTCGAACCCCCCTCGGTTTTTAGGTCAAGGGGCATCTTATAGGCAAAGAGGGATGCTGAGGGGGTATCCGAGGCGGCCGCACCACCCCCTGGCATGGCCAGGTGGTGAGGGCCCCTCGTGGCCCTCCTCCGTCTCGTCTTCTGGCTCCGTGAGTCTTTTGGTGAAATAGGAGTTTTGGCATATTTTCCGAGATTTTTCCTGATAGTTGATTTTCTGCATAAAAACTAGACAAGAAGGTAATTCCGCTGAAAACAACATCAATCCATGTTAGTTGTATCCAAATCACACAAGTTTAGAGGAGAAACAATAGCAAAAGTTTTCGGGAAAGTAGATACGTTTTGGACGTATCAACTCTCCCCAAGCTTAGCTTATTGCTTGTCCTCAAGCAATTCAGTTGAAAATTGAGTGCGATAAAAGAAACTTTTACGAACACATTTGCTTCATATGATGTATATATTCTCAGCATATGATCAAGTACATAGATAACTCATAATAAGGAGTATGCAAATAAGGCTACTCAATAGTCATTGCAAGCTATGAAGAGATCCAACTCAAAAATAATAAGTAGCATCAAACACAAACATAAGCAACATTTCAATGCTCATAAAAAGGTATGATAGAGTGGTATCTCGCTTGCCTTTGATTGTAAATGCCAAGGCACCTCTGAAGTTTAAGTGAAGACTAGAAGTAAAGATATCAGAGATACAAGCATCAAAGTTATGACACAATTAATCAAGTTTTGAAACAAGCACACTACACTAAGAATGACAACTATGCTCTCAAAAAAGTCCTCATAGAATAAGTGGTGACTCAACAAGGAAGTGAAAAGGTTTTGAAAAGTTTGAAAGGCTTCCAAATGCTAAAAGTATGGTACTCGTTAGCTTCGAGCTCTCGTTGCCCCGATCATAAGCATCTTTAAATGGTTAAGGTGAAAGTGAGGTCCAATACGAGTTATATGCTTGACAGACCATAAACTGGAAATCTCATGTCCCTTGAGTACGAGGACCGCTCCTCATGCTGCTCAACTTTAGTTACCGGTAAGTTCTTGTCATAGTAAATAAATGTGTATCATAGATAATCGCCAACGGGGTACCCCTTGCCCGATGATACGGAAGAATCCCCATATCAAAATGACAAGGCAAGCAGACAACGAGCATCTCAGCAATCTTCTTATTTACCATGGGAAAATGGTGCTTTTTTCTCTCTTTCCTCTTTTCTCATATCTTTTCTTTTTCTTTTTCTCAATAACTATCTTTTTTATAAGAAGAATGCTTCATAGACAGCTCATTATGGTTACGCTGCAGGTTTCCACCATGATTAGGCATGGATTAGACCAGCGACCCAGGTGTTTCTCTAACACATATACATAACTCCATGGACTTACAAGCTCCCCTTTTATTTCACACCGACGACATCCGTAAACAAAAGAGCATGATATCAACTGGGTATATATTTACAGGTGTTGAAAGCGTTCCCCATGACAGGACGGTTCTGTTAATCCCCAGCCTATAATTTGCAAGCATATAACTTTCATGGACAGTCACAATAGTTCAGGTTTATTAGTGCAAGAAATAAAGTGTGCCATCAAGTTCGTGAGAGCTTTACTAACTAACTTTCTCATATCAAGCAAACATTTTATTTGGAAGAAAACAGAGCATAATAAATATGCAAGGAGTAGCAATGATGCTAATAGGTAGATATGGTGGACTCTTTTGGCAATATTGGTTTTGGGGAGTTGGATGCACGAGTATAGCTTATACTCAGCACAAGTGAAGGCTAGCAATAGAGAGGGAGCGACAAACGAGAGAGTAATAACGGTCATAATCATGCTTGCAACAAAACATGACTAATTATGGCATGAAAGTGATTCAAGAACCCTGAGGCAAAATAATTCATTGAGGCTTAACTGATTGTTTCAGTCATATGCATGCGTGAGCATGTGCCAAGTCAATTCAAGTGAAACTTTCAGAGGAGGATACCGCAGTGTCATACCAAGTTATGAATAGAACAATGCAAGCAAACATTCATATGACATGCTACAAACTATTAGCAAGCTAGAGCTAATCATAAGAAAGCAAGAACTACTAAGCATCCATAAATAACATACACCTTACATGAACGGACTAAGCATGCCCACAATGATGAGTATATGTACAAAAATGAAAAAAAATAGAGTTTGTTACCAGCCTCTTACCACACCTCAAGCGGTCATTACTCTTCATTATTGCCCTTCACTTGTGTGGATTGAATAATAACATGAAACCAAACTCCACTAAGGACTGCTGAGCCCTGCAACAAACTTCACAAAACCAAAGAAGAATAGAAAATATTTTTGGTGTTTTTTATTTTTAAAGGCAAGAACCAAAAGGAAGAACAAGCAAAGCGAAATCTTTTTGGGTTTTTTGAATAATCAAAACGAAGCTAAAAGGAAAAGGGAAAACCAAGGCAAAAAGAAAAAGAAGCAAACAAAGAGAAGCAATAAAAATATTTTTGGTCTTTTTGTGTTTTAGAAAGCATAAACAAAGCAAGAACAAAAATTAAAAAGAAAGCGAAACATGGATATACAAAGTACCGACTGGACATGATATGTAGATGAGTGTGGTGTCGGTGTACCTCCCCCCAAGCTTAGCCTTTTGGCCTAAGTGGGGATCAACCCCAACGCGGGTAAGGATTCCAAGCCGGCGGGCCATCATAAGAATGATCGTAGTTACGCCCTTGGGAGGAAGAAGAAGCACCCCAATCATATGTAGGCTGCTGGTACAAGGACTCCCCCTCATTTGAGGGCTGGACCGAATCAACCGTAACCTCCCTTCCAGTATCTTGCTCGTGCTGGGAGAGCTCCCCCAGATACGCATCGAGTTCTTCCTCAGTGAGTGACCATCCTACCCTGGTATCAAGATTAAACAAAACAGGCGCAGGAAGAAGGACAACACGCTCTGACTTACTCTTCCTCCAACCGGATTTAAGAAAGGTTATTTCATTAGACAAATCACTCACATTATCCCAAGAGGAAACAAACTTATGTTGTATCATGGAATTAAGGTCAAGTCTCTCGATGGGAAACTGTAGGTCTAAATGATGAGGCACTAAACCATGCAAAGCTAATAAACAAGAGGCAATGAGGCCTCCACAAATTCCACCTTTCTCGCGGTTCACAGCAAGACGGAAAGCTATCAAGGCACCCAAATTATAAGTCCTATCTCGTTTTAAAGTAGCTGACATGAATGCTAGATCATATGAGGATAATTTATTAGCAGTTTTCCTAGCGAGAACACAGTTGGCAATAAAGTAGGCAAAGTAGCGAATAGACGGGAGATGAATATTACGAATTTTACCACTCTCCTTTGAGAAGCTGCTCCCTTAGCAAATCTCCACATACAAGTCCATGAGTGGTGTAGGTCGCTCCCTAATCTTTTCACATGATCCCCACAGAGGTACTCTAATAGCTGCACAAAAATCATCAAAAGGGAGGTCGACAGCTATATTGTAAATTTTATAGTGAACCATGGGGTTAGGCAAAGAGCAACTAAATCGAAATTCCTACACCACAGACATGGTTAGCTTCACAAATTCGTAAGGTTTATCTCCCACAAAGTTCTCCAATCCTGCATTAGTGATTAAAGTATGGAAGTCTTGAGAGATCCCCGCAGCCCCCATGAATTCGGGGCATGGATAGATAGAAGGAAAAAACTCCTCCTCACGGTGGACCTTCATTACCGCAGGCACCATTAATTCATGCTGGTTGAGTTGGTGTTCATCCATCCTCTTTTCTGAAATTTTAGACAACCATCATACAAGTGATTGCAAAGTGATTACATAATGAAAGGAACTACTAATAGGGACTTGTAAGAGGCCTAAACATGCACCAAAATAATTTCTCTAAGCATTGAACAAGCTTACAAGCTCACATAACATGTCACCTATAGCAGCAAAATACTCAAGATATATACCACTAAACACAAATCTACTTGGACAAGCGGAGGAGTCACATACCGGAGAACAAATGCTCCAAATTTCAGCATCAAAGATGGGCTGAGCAAGGAGATCGAAAAATCGTGGGAAAGAATAGCAAGAACACGATTTCGAGCAAAGAACTGATGTTTTCTCGGGAGAGAGAAAGAAGTGGCAAGTGAGAGAGTGAGTGGAGGGCCAGGGGTGGCCCACACCATGGCTAGGCGTGCCCCTGGAGTGGTCGGGCCACCAGGTGGTGTGCCTGCCAGGTGGGCCCCTGGTACTCCCCAGGCACTTCTCTGCCCCTTTTTTCACGTAAAAAATTAATATGGATTTTCTGAAATTTTTCGAGACACTTTATTTTCGAGCAATTTTCAGGTATTGATGAATAATTTTTCTGCAGAAAAGTGATATGGGAATGATGCAAAAACAAAACAAAGCTAAAACTTTAGAAGTTCTAAGACACTCTAATATGCAAGCAACTAGCAATAGAAAAGTAAACTAAGCGAAAGCAAAAACTAAAATGGATAAAATAAAAGTAAGCGAAGATAATCATAGTGAAAACATTGTTTTGTGCATTAAAATCCCTTTGTTAACAAGGTTGATCAGGTCTTGTTACCAAAACAATTTAATATGAAACAAAACTTTAAATTCCACTAATGATTATGTTACCTCAACCTTGATAGCAATGGTCCCAATCATAATAGTTTCATATTTTTCTCGTGGTATGGGACAATATATTTCTCCAACTTGGGTGCCCTCAACATGTTCAATTGAATTTAAACCATAAGTCCTATTAATCTTCTTGGGGAAATACACAGTATGCTCCTTGTCATTAACATTAAAAGTCACCTTTCTTTGATTACAATTAATAACAGCTCATGCAGTATTAAGAAAAGGTCTCCCAAGAATAATAGATATATTGTCATCTTCAGGCATTTGAAGCACCACAAAGTCGTTTAATATCAAGCAATTATGAACAACTTGAACAGGTACATCCTCACATATACCAACAGGAATAGTAGTAGATTTATAAGCCATTTGCAAAGATATATCAGTTGGTATTAGTTTTTCTAATTGAAGTCTCTTATAGAGGGAAAAAGGCATAACACTAACTCCTGCTCCCAAATCACACAAAGCAGTTCTAACATGTAACACCCTCCAATCGGCCCAATGCAAGTTTTAGCCCTTTCCGCCAAACCCTCATAGAAAAACGATTCAAGGACGCCCACCAAGCACTTTCGTGCGGGTGGAAAACGAAGTAATACCATTACACAACAGTCCTCGATGGGACCCACAGAACAGATATATATACAACAGCGACTCAACGAGTCAAGAATACAGATATACAATACAAAGATCCAAATCACCTTGAAAACCATAGAGCGTCCGACTACGGACAAGATGCAAATGGGGCTAAGAGCCCTGAAGAATAACCAATGGCGTCCATAACCCTGCCCAGGCCAAGCCGGAAGGGTAAACCTGCTAACGACGTCGATCTCAAACCTGCTAAAACAAAAGGGGTGCCGACAAAGGGCAAAGGAAAAAGAGGAGCGTCAGTACTGAGGCCAGTACACGGCGAGGCTAGAATTCGGCGGCTCTCGCCTACATAGGTATGGTGGGCTGAAGCGGCAGCGCAGCGGCACTAAACAACCTATAGAGACTCGATACAACTGGCGGTTATCAGAGAGGGATAAGAAAGACCTATTCGAATCCAAACTGAAGCTAACACCAGACAAACCCATCCTGGTATTTCCCCCTCGAGACCAAACGAGGAAGTCGGACCAAGCAACTCACACAGTTGGCAATTTTACTCATTCTGTTATAGTTGCGGCAATTACTAATCAGATATAGATAGCATGAGTCATCCTGATAGCATAAGTAGTGGGCAGTTTTAGTTAACATTCCGTTGTAGTTGGAACATTTACTAGTCAGATATAATTGTCCTGAGGAAATCCAAAACCCAGCAGTTGTTGGCATTTTTAATATCCATTCCGTTATAGTGAAGCTGATTACTAGTCAGATATATTAAGTCAAATTTATAGCACTACTTTAGGTATGCTTGTCTATGATCGAGATACTGTGCTCCAAGTCGTCCATAACCGCGGACACGGCTTTCAGAAAGTTTTACCCAGCAGGGGTGCACAAATAGCAACACACACTCGATCAACCTCGGAAAAACCAACTCAAAACCCAACGAGGCTTTCACGACAAAGCAATCACAGGATTCATAAAATATTTCAGGGGGCCACCCCACTAAGCTACCCGCAACGAAGTTGGCCGGCTCCGAAACGAACCCAGGGTTTGTGACAATGGCTGTAAATGATTGGGAACCCAAAAGTGTGACTGGGCTTGTCGATACCGAGAAAACATTCCACGATCCAAAATAGTACAGGTGCTCCACGCACAATCTTAAATAAAGCAGTAAAGCATGGCATAAGTACAGGATAGTAATAAAACCCCAAACTACTTTGTGGCCCCAAGAAATAGAAATGAATCAAGCTCTGGCTCAGGGGGGTCCATAAGGCCTCCCGGATGTGGATAGTGCGAATAGTCAAGGAACAGGTATCAAGTACTCGGGGTCCTACGGGACACAAGTGAGCGTGGAAGAACCAAATAACATCTATTGCCCACCGATTCCTATGCATTAGTTATATCTAGCATTTTAATAGTTGTATTTAAAGTCATGATCATCTCCACCATAAACATCTGCCAGCATTCCAACAACTGTGGTACTTGACAACACGAGATCGCACCTGAGCAAGCAATTACGACTCACAAGGCCAGCTATCTACCAAACACAGGTAATAGGAGGTGTCCAAGGCAATATAGAGGTTGCACGGGATATAACTGGTACGGAACACTAAAACATCGCGACACAGATAGCAATAGATCAACACGAGGAAATAAAGGCTATAAATGCAAAATAGGTAGAAGGGAAAGAGATGCTCGCCTGGGAAAACATAGCCAAAGGTTCATATCTGGAGAACTTGTCGATACTCGCATCAACTCATCGGCCTAATCCGCGAAGAAGCAAACACTAGAAGAAACACCGGATGCAATATTTAATACTACGACAGAAGGTCCGGCATGATTATGATATGATGCAGATGCGGTGCAATTAGGCAGTATTAAGCGGAACCGGGATCCCGATAATTAATTAAACGGTTCGAGTTATTTAACAACCCCGCAATTTAAATGTTGTATTAACAAGACAACACATGGCATCGGTTTGCTACACCAATTTAAATGGAGAGAATATAAGACTAGAAAAGCCCGCATATGATCTCCATATTTAATTTAGGTGAATTCCTATTTGACCCGAACCACATGGCGATATGTATGCAAGCATGTACAATTAATTGGACAAGATAGATAACATTTATATAAAAAATAGGGTTAGGCTCGGGGTCTCACAGTTGGATCGGAGAGGCAAAGATATGGTTCTTCGGAACATAGCTAAAGTAGCGGAAGTAATCGATGCCACAAAATTAGTCAAAACCGAGATCTTCGACTCCCGGCCATCGTCTTCGAAACATACAGGATATAGATGAAGTAGCCCTTGAACAACAACCGGATAACTCGCAGACGTTGAGATCTTTGAGAGTCAACCACCGAAGGCATCGGGTAAACTGAAACAGAGACACGACTCTTGCGGTCATTTAGTCAAACATGTGGCGGATGAGCCAAGAAGGTGGTCTGCACAGAGCCGGAAAAGAAACACAGCAACCTTGATGTCTTGCGGCGGCAATCTCGAGTCGAGGAGAACGATGCAGACCGGCCGCGTGTTGCTGCTGGCCAGCGAATGCGTCCGCAGGAATACGCAGTGAGCTGGGCAAGGAGACTGAAGCGAGGGGACGTGAGGTGGGGCTGGCGCTGCTTCTTCCTGCTATCAGCCGGTCAAGCTGACCAGATGGTGGCGTTGTGGTGAAACAAAGAAGGCGCTGGGGTGTGGAGCTGCTGCGCCGAGACCAGGGCCCTCCTGGCGCGAGAATCGAGATGGGCAAGGACAAGCCGGTCAGCCTTCTCCAGGACAAAGCGCGCCGGCCGCTGAGAGACTAGATGGACACGAGAGTAGCTTGAAGCATCAGAGGACACGCCGGACAAGAAGCCCGTGCGAGGCCAGCGAATCGGATCTCCCAGCGAATTGGTTGCCGCTGATGTGCACGCACGCACCAAGGGACATCAACTGGAGCTAAGATCAGCTTCAAAAGGAATAAAGAAATGGATCAAAGATCAAGGAGACGTATGTTGCTTACCAAGAGATGGCTCGGGCTAGATTAAATCGAACTCCGGCGACGATGAATCAGTGTGCTGCCACTGCTACCGCTGGTGGGTGGAAACAGAGAAGAACAAGGCGGCCAGGGTTACAAAAGGAGGGGAATTTTTAGAATGATTTGGAGGCTAGGGTTTGGGAAGGAGTAAGAAAGGGATTGAGATATTTATATAGTCTAAAGTCGACTAGATGGGACTAGTTTTCGGCTAAAACTTTAGACGGGTTTTTTTTGTCTAATTTTATTTTTAGTGAAATAAGAAAATCTTGTATGGTCACATAACGGACCAAAAATATTATTGTGTTATTATTTAAAAAAAGGCAGCTTTATATCTGTTAGACCGTACAGATATTTAAGCAAAAGTAAATATGGTTTTTAATATAATTAATTTGTGATTCAAAATATGTATTAAGATGCAAGGTTTAGCTATGATTTTATGAGGAGAAAAGAATAAAAGATAGGGAGGGGTGTCGATTCATTATGTGAAAATTACAATATCACAAGAGATGGAAAAAATATAGAAGAATATTAGAGGGGAAAAGGCCTCAGGTATGTATAGGAATAAAGAGAAAGAGAGAGATTAAGCAAGCTAGATGGATTAGCAAGAAGGCTAATAGTGCATGTATGTGGTAATATAGTGGCATGTTCAGATGTAGAATGGAAAGAAGAAATACCACATGTAATAGGGACAAGGATAGATGATCATAGCATGGTTGGATTTAAAAAATAGATTCCAACAAGAACAAGGAATAGATCAAGCCAAGATTTAAAGAAATAATAGAATGAAATTGAGATACAATAGAATGAAAGGAAGGAATAGATGATCACAAGATGTAAAGATCAACACAAATCAAATGGACATGATTTAAATCAATAAGGCAAATAAAATGAACCCATGTGTCATATGTGGTAGAATTGAAAATAATCATAAGGACTAGATAGATTGACAAGTTAGTGATAAAGAGAATTTAAGAGATGATGCCCCCAACTCAATTTGGGCATTTTGACAAATATAAAATAGCAAGATTCAAGTAATAGGAATTTGGACTTTATGGTTCCATATCAAATGGCACCAACTAGAGATAGAATAGAGGGAGGTTAAAATAGAGAGGAAGCAATGGCAAGCTTAAATACATATCAAGAACCAAACACAAGTGTAATAATTTGAATGCAATGATTTAATAATATGTTCCATGCAAGGTGGCATGATGATGTAGAAAAATAATATAACAAGCAATTTTCTAGTAGTGATTTTGTCGGGGTGCTATATAACATAACTATTTTTAATAGAGCAAGGAATAGTTGGAATCCCTGGGTCTCCAAGTTTCTTTGGAACCTTACTATTAAAGGAATAATTAGCAAGCAAAGTAGAAATTTCTTCATTAGGGATCTTCCTTTTATTAGAGACAATATCCTTCATATATTATGAATAAGGAGGCAATTTAATAGCATCAGTCAAAGGAATTTGCAAAAATAAAGGTTTCATCCACTCACAAAACTGATTATAGTGTTCATCTTCCTTTGACTTGTGTTTCTTATTAGGAAAAGGCATAGGTTTTTGGACCCAAGGCTCTCTTTCATTACCATGTTTCTTAGCAACAAAATCTTCTTTAGTGTATTTAGTATTCTTAGTGTGCCTTTCAGGTTCTTCTTCAACTTTTTCTTTATTTGGAGCATCGTTTTCCTCATTACTATTTTCAGTTTCAGCATCAGAGACAAATATACTATTGGGATCTATAGCAGGTTCAGGATATTCTACAATAGTTTTACGTTTATTTTTCCTTTTCTTAGGAGAAGTGCCACTATTTTTAATTTGTTGAGAATCCTGCTCAATTCTTTTAGGATGCCCCTCAGGATATAGAGGATCCTGAGTGGCAGCACCACTTATAGTTCTAATTTCATAAGCATGTTTTTCTTTAGCAGCATTAATTAGCAAGTATTTTTGTACTTTAATAAGCTGATCAATTTGAGTTTGAACCATTTGGAAATGTTTAACAAGCATTTTAACATCATTAGAGGTTCTTTCCACAATATCTTTTAACTCAATAATAGCTCTAGAGTTTTCCATTAGATGATTTTGCACTCTTTTATTGAAATTATCCTGTTTAACAATAAAAATATCAAATTCTTGTAAGCATTGATCAGGAGGTTTAGAGTAAGGAATATCACCTTCATCAAAGTGTTGGAGAGAGTGTACCTCAATAGTGGATGAGTGGGAGATTGGCTTACATACTTCTTCTATAGGAGGTAAATTCTTCACGTGTTCAGCTTTAATACCCTTCCCCTTAAGACATTTCTTAGCTTCCTTTATCACTTCATTATTTAGTTTAATAACTCCTCTCTTCTTTGATGTTGGTGTTGGCTCAGGCACAGTTAACTCAGGTGTAGTTGGCTTAGGTGGAGTTGACTCTGGTGAAGTCTAGTCATCATAATTCTTGCTTATTTTAGCCATTAATTCCTCAGCTTCTTCGGGACTTCTATTCCTGAAAACACAATCAGCACAACTATCTAGGTATGTCCTAGATTCTTCAGTTAGTCCATTATAATATATATCAAGAAGCTCATTCTTAGGTAATGGACATCCAGCTTGTGCGTGAATCAAAGCACAGAACCTTGCCCATGATTCAGGCAATACCTCTTTTTCTCCCTGGTTAAAATCAAAAAGTTTCTGCAAAATGGCATGTCTAGTACTAGGAGGAAAATATTTCTGAAGGAAAGTACTAATCAAGCAATCAGGGCTATCAATAGATCCATGAGGTAAATTGTTAAACCAAGTTTTAGCTTCTCCTTTCAGTGAAAAAGGGAAAAATTTAGCAACAAAGTAGGTGTGCATCTTAATATCATCAGAAAATAAACCACTCATGGTAGAAAGCTCAATCATATGCGCTACATCACTTTCATTCTTAGTCCCACAAAAAGGTTCTTTCTCAACAATAGTTATGTAAGATAAATCAAGAGAGAAATCATAATCCTTATCTTTAATGTTTATGGGAGATGTAGCAAACTTAGCATCAGGAGACAATTTAGGTTTTATAGTACTCCTCTCAAGGAGACTATTAATAGCACTTTTACCATGAGTATTTTGACATTCTTTAATAATTTCATCATTCATTTCTATATATATGTCTTCAATATCATAGCTTTCTCTAGACTCAGGTGAACTAACTGGTGTAGTAGTGTCTTCATTAGGAGTTTCAGTATTCCCAGCTATAGTTCTAGCAATCGTAGCATCTAGGAAAGGACCTAATGAACCACTCTTATCAAGCACAGTAGAAGCGGCATCATAAGTATTAGAAGTTTTAGATTCAGCAGTAGTAGCGGTATGTGTAGCATGTGTATGGGGTGGTGTAAGGAGCTTACTCATTACAGATGGTGAATCAAGAGCAATAGAGGTGTTCAGAACCGTACCTCTCCTTGTAGTGGATGGTAAAATAGGAACCTTGCCATCACGAGACTTACCCATGATGGATGGATGGCAACAAACAATAGTGATTCCAAGTAAACTTGATAAATAGAGCTATGCTCCCCGGCAACAGCGCCAGAAAATAGTCTTGATGACCCACAAGTATAGGGGGTGTATCGCAGTATTTTCGAGGGAAGTGAAACCCAATTTATTGATTCGACACAAGGGGAGCCAAAGAATATTTATAAGCCTTAACAATAGAGTTATCAATTCAGCTGCACCTGGAAACAATCTTGCTCATAGCAGTTTATCAGTAGCAACAGTTTTGTAGTAGCAATAGTAAAGTAATAGCAGTAGTAAAAGTAAAGACAATAGTAACAATCTCAGTAAATAGTAGGATCAAAGCGCGGTAGGCATAGGGATGGATGGACGGGCGTTGCATGGACAAGACTGTTGGGGAATATGCCCTAGAGGCAATCATGTATGATATTATTTCCAATGTAATCATAAAGTTATAGTCCATGTATGAACTATTGATATGTATCATCGAATATGTGATTTGATTGTGGAACTATATATACATGTTGTTCATGCTAATTGTCCTTGGTCATTGAGGTTGTGCTGGACACACAACTTAGATCAATGTGAAAGTCGGCAGATGACTAGGTTCCACTTGTCATGGGCATGGAGATGCTATTCCAACTTACACGGATTCGGCTAAAGAGTTTAGCGAGTCGGACTGACCCATATTGAGATGCAACGAACAAGTCTTCATTTGCATGTCTCAATCAATGTAATCCTTAGACCTGAGATTATTGCACAAATCCAAGTTGAGGATCACCGACTTAGGTTCTGTCAAACGATGTTCCATCACTAGGTAGTTATAAAGGCGGAGTTCGGGTCGACTGAGAATCAAGCTGCGTGATGTGAGTAACCGAGATGGGATTTTGCCCCTTCATCTGGAGAGATATTCTCTGGGCCCTCTCGGAAGATATGATTCGGAAAGCATGGCCATGCGTGACTCGGTTAAGTGTTAACCGAGGCGACCGACTAAGAGTTAGTCGGATGAATCACTTATCTCGGATCGAGAAAGAGAGTCAAACTATTTAAGGGATGACGATCATTCACCTATAGTCCGACAAGGTATATCGTGAGGCAAAAGGGACTCAGACGAAAGTCACATTGGAAGGTATGTCGTCATGACTCTTTGGTACTTGGGAGTTGGCACGTTCTGCTAGGAGCCGCTACCAACTGATCAGTCACGAGTGAGACTCGGATCGTGTCCGGGTCACCATGAGCCTGTCGGGTCACACACTTAAGAGCGGGAGCAAGTTTGGGTTAGACCCAAACAGGAAATCTATTTGGGTTGGACCCAAATAGAGACATGGACTTAGTCAGCAAGTGGGACTTGCAGTGGCTAATATAGGCCTTTTAGTGAATGGGCCACAACTGAGTGGAGCCCACTTTCACTTCCTATATAAGCTAGGGCGCAGGTGCTTAGAGCACACGGTTAGGTCACTCCATGTGTTGGAAACCCTAGCTCCAGTCCAGTCCAGTCCTGTCGTCGCCGTACCGGACCTAGCAGTCCATCGCTGGCGCTCCTCCTCGTACGTGTGGATACTGGCGGAGGTGCTGTACGTTCAGCACTTCGACGATCGTGGATCGGAACGGATCGTGAGGACTGCACTGCATCAAGCGACGTGCTTCATCGATTCCGCAACCGCGCATCTAGTGGTAATTCTCGTGGCCTACTACCTCAGCTAGATCTTGGGATCACCGCGTAGGAAAAGGTTTTGTTTTTCTCTGCGTGGCCCAACAAAGACAATTCACATAGCAATCAAGACATAGGGCAATTGCAGATAAATAAGATAAAGCATCCAAGTACTAAATAATCATAGGCATGTGTTCCATATATAGTCATACGTGCTCGTAATGAGAACTTGCACAACATCTTTTGCCCTGCCATCCCGTTTGCAGCGGGGCCTCAAGGGAACTACTGGAAATTAAGGTGCTCCTTTTAGTAAAGCACCGGAGCAAAGCATTAACACTCCATGAACACATGTGATCCTCACATCAAAGCCATTCCCTCCGGTTATCCCGATTGCTGTCACTTCAGGGCCTTTGGTTCCAGACAATAACGTGTGTATACAACTTGCAGGTAAGACCATAAACAATACTATCATAATGAATCAATAACATGTTCAGATGTGAAATCATGGCATTCGGGCCCTAGTGAAAAGCATTAAGCATAACAAGTTGCAACAAAGTCAAAAAACACTAATAATAGATACTAGGCACCATGCCCTAACAATCTGATGCCATTACATGAATGATCTCATCCAATCCCTATCATCCCCATAGCCTACAACGGGGGATTACTCACTCATAGATGGGGGAATCATGGATGGTCGATAGAGAAGCGATGGTGGTGATGATGGCGATGATCTCCTCCAATTCCCCGTCCCGGCAGGGTGCCAGAACGGAGTTTCTGGTGCTGATTTGTGAAATCTGGTGGTGGCGGCGAAGCGGAACTCTCTCTGGAAAAACGTCGAACTCCCCTCGGTTTTTAGGTCATGGGGCATCTTATAGGCAAAGAGGGAGGCCGAGGGGGTAGCCGAGGCAGCCACACCACCCCCTGGCGTGGCTAGGCCTGGCCCGCGTGGCCAGGTGGTGTGGGCCCCTCGTGGCCCTCCTCCGTCTCGTCTTCTGGCTTCATGAGTCTTCTGGTGAAATAGGATTTTTGGCATATTTTCTGGGATTTTTCCTAATAGTTGATTTTCTTCACAAAAACTAGACACAAAGGTAATTCTGCCGAAAACAGCGTCAGTCCGTGTTAGTTGTATCCAAATCACACAAGTTTAGAGGAGAAACAATAGCAAAAGTGTTCGGGAAAGAAGATACGTTTTGGACGTGTCAATGGGACTGCTCATATTGATCCAAATCATATTCCCTTAGCCTCTTTGGTTGCTCAAGAAGAGCATGTTGATGTGAATTTTATAAGAAATAATAATTTTGGCAACAATGCCTATGGTAATAACAATTATAGGCCTTACCCTCCTAATAACACTTATGGTTGTCATGGTAAACCTGGGATACCTAGTGAAGAGAGAATTGTAGAAGTCGAAAGAGCCACTAAAAACTTCATGCAAATGCAATATGAGCAGAATAAATTATTTACTAAAACTATGGAGGAACAATCTAGTATTCTGAAACATATTAGTCATCAACATGAGAGTTTAAATAGGGAAATTCCTAGCTTGCAACTAAAACTATCTAATGCTAAAAGAAATATATCATCTTTGTCTGAGGCACAATATTCTTTGATTAATAAAATGGCTGCTAAACCTGAAACTATTGAGAATCCCTTTGCTTCTACTAATGCCATACAAGTTAGAATTGATGAAAATGTTAGACTATTAGCTGTATTGCATGCTAAGTGGGAAAGAGAAGATGAAATTGCTAGAAATATTAGTGTTTCTACTATCACTACCACTAATGTTGAAGCTAGTAACAATAGTCCTACTACTTTAGATGATAAGTATGATTTTGATCTTGATGGTTGCAACATCTCTGAAGTTATTAAGTTCCTACAAAAGCTTGCTAAAAGTCCTAATGCTAGTGCTATGAATATCGCATTTACAAAACACATTACTGATGCTGTCATAAAAATTAAAGAAGAAAAGATGAAACATAAAGCTTCTATTCCTATGAAACAAGAAGATGGTTGGGAACCCATCATTAATATGAAAGTGAATGATTTTGACTTCAAAGCTTTATGTGATCTTGATAATAGTGTTTCTATTATGCCTAGAAGGATTTATGATATGCTTGATTTCCCACCATTGGAAGATTGTTATTTAAATATCCCACTCGATGATAATGCTAAAAAGAAACTCATGGGGAGTCTTAATGATGTTCATATTATGGTTAACAATGCCTATGTCCCCGTTAATTTCTATGTTTTGGATGTTGAATGCAATGCTTCTTGTCCTATTACTTTGGGAAGACCTTTTCTTAGAACTGTTGGTGCCATTATTGATATGAAAGAAGGCACCATTAAATATCAACTTCCACTCAAGAAAGGTATAGAACACTTCCCTAAGAAGAAAGAGAAGATCCCTTTTGCTTCTCCTCTGAAAACAAAATTTGCTTTTAATGCTTCTTCATTTGAGAACACTTGATTCTTTTTCTTGCTTCTTATGCCTAACTTAAAGGCGTTAAAGAAAAGTACTTATTGGGAGCTAACCCAAAAGTTATAGATGAGTCTTGGAAGTTATTACCTCTGTAATAACCGCTCCTTATCCTTTTTATTTGCTTTTTGTACCAAGAGTAACCTCTAATGAGAGAGAAGTAATGCTTGGGAAAGTTGTTGTCCCGAAATAGTCTTTTGTTCTTCACCGTAAAACTTTGTATAAAATCTCTGTACGTCGGTTTGAGGCGTGAATTTTTGTGCTTCTGCCCCAGGTTGTTATCTAACTTTCGTTAGTTCAACACTTTTCTATTTGAGCAACATAAGGTCTTCGAAAAAATTGGTTTTTACCTGCTGGTCTGTTTTGACAGATTCCTGCCATTATTTGCATTTGCTTCTTGTTGATTCCTTTTTGAGTTCTTTTGGGGAATTAAGATTTTTGAGGGAAGTGCTATAGTAGCTTGTGTTTTAATGGAAGTTTTATTGGTGTTTAAACTGAACCCAAAGACTTATTATCTTGAGTGCACTAATGTTGCTAATAAAGATTGTGTGAAGTTTTGTATGAAGGAAAATTTCAGGTGTATGGAAGGAATGATGTAATGAGCTGAAGAATGGACTAAAGCTCAAGCTTGGGGATGCCATGCGTGTCACCCCAAGAAATATCCAAGAAGTACAAGCGTCAAATCTTGGGGATGCCCAAGGCATCCCCTTCTTCATCAATAAAAATCTCAGGGTTCTTCTAAACACTTCATTTTTATTGTTTCATGCACAGTTGTGTTGTTCTTGGAGCGTCTTCTTTTTCTTTTTCGTTTTGGTTTTTTATTTGCTTGGTTTCTTTAGTTTTCTTGAATAAATTGTTTAGACCCCCTCTTTCATACATCAGTTTTCAAATAAGTTTGGTTTGGATTGGAAAAGAGTAGGAAAGTTCATGCTTAAGTGGTAAAAGGAGCTTTTTTTACTGTGCCCTATGCTTTGTCATGTCATGCTTGGTATTTTTTGGCTTTATGCTTAGTGATTATTGTTGTAGCATGACTTTTCATAAACAATTGATATTTCTTAATCTGCCTTGGAAGAATCATGCGTTGTTTTAGCATATTAAAACATAGTATTGTGGTATTCTCCTTTGATGCTTTATTTGGGTTGACTTGGCGCATGCTCACACCATGTTATGACTATCACTTTATGCTTTAATTAATGATGTTTTGTCACTTTGCATGATTATGGCCATTATTGCTCTCTTAGTTGGTCGCTCCCAGTCTTTTGCTAGCCTCCATAACCAAGTATGAGTCCCACGCATGCATCCAACTCCATTAAACCAAGTTATTCCAAAGAGTCCACCATACCTACCTATTAGCATTTACTATTCCAAGTATATTCATGTTTTTATCTACCTTCCGAATTAAACTTGTTATGAAAAAACTAGTGATTAAAGCTCTCACGAACTTGATGGCACACTTTACTTTTCTTGCCCTTAATAAACTTGAACCATTGTGTCATCTATGTTGTATATGCTTACACTTATATGTTGGGGATTAGCAGAACCATGTTGTCATTGTACCTAGTTGATATCATGCTCTTTTGTCTATGGATGTCGTCGGTGTGAAATGAAAGGGGAGCTTGTAAGTCCATGGAGTTATGTATGTGTGTTATAGAAACGCCTGGGCCGCTGGTCTAATCCATGCCTAATCATGGTGGAAACCTGCAGTGTAACCATAATGATCAATCTATGAAGCATTCTTCTTATAAAAAAAGAGATAGAGATTGAGAAAAAGAGAAAAAGAAAAAAAGAGATGAGAAAAGAGGAAAGAGAGAAAAAAAAGCACCATTTTCCCATGGTAAATAAGAAGATTGCTGAGATGCTCGTTGTCTGCTTGCCTTGTCATTTTGATATGGGGATTCTTTCGTATCATCGGGCAAGGGGTACCCCATTGGCGGTTCTCTATGATACACATGTACTTACTATGACAAGAACTTACCGGTAACTAAACTTGAGTAGCATGAGGAGCGGCCCTCGTATTCAAGGGACATGAGATTTCCAACTTATACTTTGTCAAGCATATACTCCATAGTTTGTTCACTTTAACCTTAATCACTTCAAGATGCTTATGATAGGGGCAATGAGAGCTAGAAGCTAATAAGTACCTTAATTTTTGGAAGCTCTTTATGAGACTTGAATCCCTGCTTCCTTCTATGAAGGCCTTTCTTTTACTTTTATGTTGAGTCTCCATCTTCTATCTTTATGCACCTATTGAGAGAGAATAGTGGCCATTCTTAGTTTAATGTGCATTGTCCCAAGACTTGTTAATTGATGCATAACTTTGATATTGCTTGTTCTTAAACTATTTGTATCTAGCCACCCTTATAAACTTTGAAGGTGTCCTATGCATTTATATTTGCTACACTATGAGGGACAAGCTGAAGGCCACTATGCTATGTTTCTTTATGTGAAACAAACAAATGTCTTGCAAAGCATTGTTATTCATGAATCTTTTGTTTGTGCATTTTCATGTTACAACATAGTTGCTATGTCTTATTGTTAGAACTTTATCTTTCATGCTATGTTGAAGTACTATGATCCCAGCTATCCATGTTTTACAAATACTTTGATCAAGTTTATGATGGTGCATGTCACCTCAAAAATTATTCTTTCTTTTATCACTTACCTACTCGAGGACGAGCAGGAGTTAAGCTTGGGGATGTTGATACGTTGCTAACGTATCTATAATTTTTGATGTTCCATGCTTGGTTTTTATCTACTTTCTTATGTTTTGTTCCAACTTTGGAGTATTTTTATACACTTTCTTGGACTAACCTATTACAAGATGCCACAGTGCCAGCTGCCTGTTTTCTGCTGTTTTTGGTTCCAGGAAAGTCATAAAATGAATATTCTCGGAATTGGATGGGACAAAAGCCAAAGTCAATATTTCACCGAGGGGGACACGGAGCCAGAATACGAGACGGAGAGGGGCCAGAGGGCTGCCACACCACCTGGCCACGCGGCCAGGCTTGGCCCGCGCCAGGGGGTGGTGTGGCCGCCTAGGGCACCCCCTCGGCCTCCCCTTCCGACTATAAGATGCCTCTGATACAGAAACCCTAAGTACCCGATCAAAATTCCACAAAAGAGTCTATAGCCGCCGTCATCTCCATCCCTAGATCGGGAGGGATCTGAAGCTCTTCCCGGCACCATGCCAGAGAGGGGAATTCACCCTGGAAGCCTGCTTCATCACCATGCAAGCATCCGGTGTGATGCGTGAGTAGTTCATCCTTAGACTACGGGTCCATGTAGTAGATAGATGGCTGGTTCTTCTCCTTTGTGCTATCATGTTTAGATCTTGTGAGCTCCGTTCATGATCAAGATCATCTATTTGTAATCCTACATGTTGTGTTTGCGGGGATCCGATGGATATTGAGATGCTATTTCAGATTGATTATTGATTCTATCATGTCTTTGTTATTTGTGATCTTGCATTCTCTCCAAGTTGGAAACAACACCTTGGAGGTGTTTCCTTGCTCCTACTGGTTCGATAACCTTGGTTTCATAACTGAGGGAAACTTACTGTTGTGCTCAGCATACCTTCCTCTTGGGGTTCCCCAACGAGCTCGTTATTACACGAGTCAGCAGAGGAAAGCATGATACTTAGATACTAATGCTGGAACTTTTTACTCTTGATTCAATACAACTTATTGTATTTCACGGAGTAAGTGAGGTTTTGCTAAAAGTTTGCAATAGAATTTCACGGAGTAAGTGAGGTTTTGCTAAAATTTTGCAATAGTACTCTAAACTTTATATTGAAACTCTTAAAACAATACGATACCAGTTCTTAAAGTAAAATTCTAGAATTCTATAGTTCTAATATCTCAATTATAGCTAAAAACAAGGTAGTAAACGAATGCCAGTGACTACAATGAACTATGCAAATTCACTTTGATTCAGTTTATGGTAAATTGAGTTCAAATTAATCCAAATTACTAAATTGAACTCCCACTCAAAACAACATCCCTCTAGTCATTTTTAGTGATTACCCAAACCAAATTCACTACGCCATGACCGATCATCATGAGTGGTGGCGCAACTCCAATGGCGAGCATCGTACAGGCATCATATCATCCATATGACTCGTGCTTTAATTTTCGGTTCATGTTCTGAGGCCATGTCTGTACATGCTAGGCTCGCCAAGTAAGAACCTTAGTACTCGCGTGTGTAAAATTGTCTTGCACCCATTGTATGCGAACGTAGAGTCTATCACACCCGATCATCACGTGGTGCTTCGAAACGAAGAACTTTCTTAATGGTGCATACTAAGGAAGAACATATTATTATCTTGATATTTGGTAGGAAGGATTATCTTATAATGCTACCGCCAAGTTCTAATCTAGACATAAGCATAAATAAGATGCAAACAAACATCATCTGTAAAAGTGATATGATATGGTTCTTACACTTTATCATTATCTTGTGCATCATGGTATGATCTCTATCATTCCATTTGTGTAGTGCCAAGCTCTATGGCGCTCCCACTTTTTTAAAATTCCTGAGAGTATCTCACCATACTAAAATTATAACATTTACCATATCATGACACATGCCTAATAAAAATAAAACTAGACGCTTCTAATTTATCTTTTGCATATTTTACATGGCTTTGGGCTTTCGAAGATAGAACCAATCTTACCTACGAACAAGGAACCACAACGATGATAATCAAATTATTAGAAACTTGTTGTAAATCATATATCAACTATAGTGGGAGCGACAGACATCCGCTAGCCACTTATGCAGACACCCGCTAGCCACTTATGCAAAACTAGTTGCATGTCAAGCGCTGAATAGGTCTCATGTGCAAGGACATGTAAAGTTTGTACGGGCTGCTTCATCCCACTATGCCACTAATATCCAAAATACATGAAGGATGCAATAGCATGATCACCAGAGCCCACATATTCATGTGTTCTAACCGTACAAAGTATCTATGCATAGACACGGCTCTAATACCATTGATGGGATTCGTTGCATAGAAAACAAAAAATTCCTACGGTTGCAACTGTTGGGTCCGCAGCATAGAAAACAAAAAAATTCCTACGATGAGAACTACACGCCAAGATCTATCTACTAGGTACAGAGCAACGGGTGGACATATATCCATGGAGAACTTACCCTCGAAGACAACGAGCTTTGTTAACGAGTAGGAACTCGTGGTTGATGTAGTCATACACTTGCCGATCTCAAGATCGTGAGGAAGTCCGAGCGCCGCAACTCAGCAGCGCATCCACACTCGCACACACGTTCAAGCCACCGGACAACCTCCACCTCCTCTCTCCAGCGATCCAGCGGAAACAGCAACTCCTTCTAGACGAAATGCCACCGGGAACATGTATCTCGCTAATCCGAGACCATAGGGGAATAATTCTAGAGGGGGAGAGACATCCTTCACAAGGAGGTGTGAGGATGAAGGAGGGAATGGGTGGCCTTTTATAGGAGGAGGGGGGTGCCCCCTCTCTCCATGGCCGGCGCATGGGGGGGTGACCCCTCACCTCCCCCATTCATGTGGTGGTAACTCCTCCACATTAAAATGCCTCTTCACATTCCCTTTTAAAGTCTCCACTTTAAATGCATTAAATTTCTCCAAATTTAATGCTCTCTCATTTAATAAAACTCTTTATATTAAATTTATTCAGAATTTTGTTAATTACTTTAATTAACAAACATTCACATATAGCCCCTTGCAATATTTCAATATCACATGCAGAAACACCTTCTGCAATTTCAACCGAAACAATTTCTGGTCTCTATTGAAACAATTCCTGCGCTTTGCAATTCTTTCGTCTGAAACATATGTGCTCCAAAATGGTGTCCGGTAACTCTTAAGTGTGCCACCCTACGGTTCGTGAATAATGCAGACATGATCGAGACCCTTCTCCGATCAATAATCAGCAGCGGGACCTAGAGATCCGTACTGACTCCTACACATTCAACGATGACTCATGTGATCATGAGAACCTTTAACGCTTGTAACTAAATCCTTTTGTCTCTCGATATATTACATGTCCGAGATTCGATCATCGGTATCTCCATACCTAGTTTGATCTCGTTACCGACATGCACTCTTTTCTCGTTCCCATGATATAACATTCTAGTGATCATATCACTTGCTTGCAAGCTATCCTAATGTGATATCACCGAGAGGGCCCAGAGTATATCTATCCGTCATCTGGATTGACAAATTCCACTCTTAATCCATGAGCCTCAACATAACACCTTCGTAGCACTAAACCCATCTTTATAGTCACCCTGTTACGGTGTGACGTTTGATGTTATCAAGATACTCTTCCGGTGTTAGCAATTAACATGATCTCATGGTCTAAGGATAAAGATTACTCCGTATGATGGTACAGCAATATAAACATAATGACTTGATCGTAATGCTATACTTCTGATGAATATTCATCACATCATTCCACCAATGGTGTGACCTTGTTATTAACAACATCCAATGTCCATGATCAGGAAACCTTGATCATCTTGTTAATCAATAAGCTAGTCTATAAGAGAGGCATGACTAGGAACCCTTTTTGTTTATTAAACACACATGTATTGATGTTTCCTATCAATACAATTATAGCATGCAAAATAAACATCTATCATATACAAGGAATACATAATAACAACTTTATTATTGCCTCTCAGGGCATATTTCCTTCAGTCTCCCACTTGCACTAGAGACAATAATCTAGTTCACATAGTGATAAATCTAACACCCATGGAGTTCTGGTGTTGATCATGTTTTGCCCTAGGGAGTACTTTAGTCAACGGATCTGCTACATTCAGGTCCGTGTGCACTTTACAAATCTTTATATCTCCATCCTTGACATGCTCGCGGATGGAGTGAAACCGGCGCTTAATATGCTTGGAATTCTTGTGAGACCTTGGTTCCTTTGCGTTGGCTATGGCTCCATTGTTGTCACAATAGATCACCATCGGGTCCAACGCACTGGGAACCACACCCAGTTTCGTTATGAACTCCTTCATCCAAACCACTTCCTGCGATGCTTCTGAAGCAGCAACATATTCCGCCTCCGTTGTTGATCCAGCCACCACAGGTTGTTTGGAGCTCCTCCAACTAACTGCTGCTCCGTTCAAGAGAAATACGTATCCGGATTGAGACTTAGAGTCATCCAGATCAGTGTCAAAGCTAGCATCGACATAACACTTAGCGACTAGCTCTTCTTCACCTCCGTATACAAGAAACATATCCTTAGTTCTTCTCAAGTACTTAAGGATATTCTTGACCGCTATCCAGTGTTCCGAACCTAGATCAGATTGGTACCTACTAGTCAAACTAATAGCATGTGCCACATCCAGTCTTGTACATAGCATGGCATACATTATAGAGCCTATGGCTGAGGCATAGGGGATCTTATCCATCATCTCTCTTTCTTCCGCCGTAGCCGGACCTTGAGTCTTACTCAATGTCTTGCCTTGCAACATAGGTAAGAACCCCTTCTTACTTCCGTCCATATTAAACTTCTTTAATATCTTATCAAGGTATGTACTCTGCGATAGCCCAATTTAGGCGTCTTGATCTATCTCTATAGATTTTAATGCCTAATATATATGAAGCTTCACCAAGGTCCTTCATAAAAAATTTGCTGTTTAGATAACTTTTAACACTGTTTAAAAGATCTAAATCATTTCCAATCAATGATATGTCATCCACATATAATATCAGAAATGCCACATTGCTCCCACTCACTTTCTTGTAAATACAAGCCTCTCCATAAGTTTGGACAAATCCAAACTCTTTGATCACCTCATCAAAGCGGAGATTCCAACTCCGTGATGCTTGCTTCAGTCCATAGATGGATCGCTGAAGTTTGCACACCTTATCAGCATCCTTAGGATCGACAAAACCCTTAGGTTGTATCATATACAACTCTTCTTCAATATTACCATTGAGGAATGCAGTTTTGACATCCATCTGCCATATTTCATAATCGAAATATGCAGCAATTGCTAACATAATCCTAACCGACTTAAGCATCGCTACGGGAGAGAATGTCTCATCGTAGTCAACTCCTTGAATTTGTCGAAACCCCTTTGCGACAAGTCGAGCCTTATAGATGGTCACATTACCATCAGCATCGGTTTTTCTTTTGAAAATCCATTTATTCTCAACGGCCTTTCGGTCGTGAGGTAAGTCCACCAAGTTCCAAACCTGGTTTTCATACATGGATTACATCTCGGATTTCATGGCTTCTAGCCATTTGTTGGAATCAGGGCTCATCATCGCTTCTTCATACGTCGCAGGGTCATCTATTTCATCAATCATGAAATTCATAACAGGATTGCCGTACAGTTCAGGAGCTGCACGTGTCCTACTTGACCTGCGAGGTTCGGTAGTGTCCTCTTTCGGAGTTTCATGATCAATATCATTAGCTCTCTCTTCATTAGGTGAAGTCAACTCCGAAACAACTTCTGGAGCTGCGCTACTCGCCATTTCATGAAGAGAAGGTTCAATAACCTCTTCGAGTTCTACCTTCCGACTACTCACACCTTTCGCGAGAAACTCCTTCTCAAGAAAGGATCCATTCTTGGCAACAAAGACCTTGCCCTCGGATCTGTGATAGAAGGTATACCCAATCGTTTCCTTAGTGTATCCTATGAAGACGCATTTTTTCGCTTTGGGTTCGAGTTTATCCGGTTGAAGTTTCTTCACATAAACATCGCATCCCCAAACTTTAAGAAATGACAGCTTAGGTTTGTTTCCAAACCATAATTCATACGGTGTCTTTTCAATGGATTTAGATGGTGCCCTATTTAAAGTGAATGCAGCGGTTTCCAGTGCATAACCCCAAAATGACAGTGGCAAGTTAGTCAGAGACATCATAGATCGAACCATATCCAATAAAGTATGATTACGACGTTCTGACACACCATTACGTTGTGGTGTTCCGGCAGGCGTGAGTTGTGAAACTATTCCACAGTCTTTCATATGTGTGCTAAACTCGTAACTAAGATACTCTCCTCCACGGTCGGACCGTAGAAATTTGATCTTTCTGTTATGATGATTTTCCACTTCATTCTGAAATTCTTTGAACTTTTCAAAAGTTTCAGACTTGTGTTTCATCAAATAGATATACCCATATCTACTCAAATCATCCGTGAAAGTAACAAAATAACGATATCCACCTCACGCCGACACACTCATTGGTCCACACACATCAGTATGTATGATTTCCAATAAATCTATCGCCCGTTCCATTGAACCAGAAAACGACGTTCTAGTCATCTTGCCCATAAGGCATGGCTCACATGTATCAAATGATTCGAAATCAAGTGATTCCAAAAGTCCATCAGAATGGAGTTTCTTCATGCGTTTAACGCCAATATGACCTAGACAGCAGTGCCACATATATGTAGACATATCATCATCAAGTCACCGGACAACCTCCGGACATACGTTCAAGCCACCGGACAACCTCCACCTCCTCGCTCCAGCGATCCAGCAGAAGCAGCAACTCCTTCCAGACGAAATGCCACCGGGAACATGTATCTCGCTAATCCGAGACCATGGGGGAATAATTCTAGAGGGGGAGAGAGATCCTTCACAAGGAGGTGTGAGGATGAAGGAGGGAATGGGTGGCCTTTTATAGGAGGAGGGGGGGTGCCCCCTCTCTCCATGGCCGGCGCATGGGGGGTGACCCCTCACCTCCCCCATTCATGTGGTGGTAACTCCTCCACATTAAAATGCCTCTTCACATTCCCTTTTAAAGTCTCCACTTTAAATGCATTAAATTTCTCCAAATTTAATGCTCTCTCATTTAATAAAACTCTTTATATTAAATTTATTCAGAATTTTGTTAATTATTTTAATTAACAAACATTCACATATATCCCCTTGCAATATTTCAATATCACATGCAGAAACACCTTCTGCAATTTCACCCGAAACAATTTCCGGTTTCTATTGAAACAATTCCTGCGCTTTGCAATTCTTTCGTCTGAAACATATGTGCTCCAAAATGGTGTCCGGTAACTCTTAAGTGTGCCACCCTACGGTTTGTGAATAATGCAGACATGACCGAGACCCTTCTCCGATCAATAATCAGCAGCGGGACCTGGAGATCCGTACTGACTCCTACACATTCAACGATGACTCCTGTGATCGTGAGAACCTTTAACGCTTGTAACTAAATCCTTTTGTCTCTCGATATATTACATGTCCGAGATTCGATCATCGGTATCTCCATACCTAGTTTGATCTCGTTACCGACATGCACTCTTTTCTCGTTCCCGTGATATAACATTCTAGTGATCACATCACTTGCTTGCAAGCTATCCTAATGTGATATCACCGAGAGGGCCCAGAGTATATCTATCCGTCATCTGGATTGACAAATTCCACTCTTGATCCATGAGCCTCAACATAACACCTTCGTAGCACTGAACCCATCTTTATAGTCACCCTGTTACGGTGTGACGTTTGATGTTATCAAGATACTCTTCCGGTGTTAGCAATTAACATGATCTCATGGTCTAAGGATAAAGATTACTTCGTATGATGTTATAGCAATATAAACATAATGACTTGATCGTAATGCTATACTTCAGATGAATGTTCATCACATCATTCCACCAATGGTGTGACCTTGTTATTAACAACATCCAATGTCCATGATCAGGAAACCTTGATCATCTTGTTAATCAACAAGCTAGTATATAAGAGAGGCATGACTAGGAACCCTTTTTGTTTATTAAACACACATGTATTGATGTTTCCTATCAATACAATTATAGCATGCAAAATAAACATCTATCATATACAAGGAATAAATAATAACAACTTTATTATTGCCTCTCAGGGCATATTTCCTTCAGCAACCACCAAGATCATTTCTAGGAGATACATGTAATGGTTTCAGATGGACTCACCCTCAAAGACCGTAACGCGGGATAACGTTCCCACAAACAAACATGGATGGTGTAGAGCGTACACGACCATCCTCAAGGACGCTCAGCCGATCAGCACCACAAGTGGCAGTGCCTCCATAATCGGTCACACGTAAGGTGTGCCGACGACTTCCGAACCCTCGCTCCAGTCGAGCAGCAGAAGTAGTGGATCCCCGGGAACTCCAACATCGCTACTCCATGGTAGAGGTGGTGGAGGGGAAGATATCAAGTAGGGCTTTGCCTAAGCACCTTTTTCTTGGCTATGGACAAACCTACCAAGGGGGAAAGATGCCATCCAAAGGGCATATGAGAGGAGAGTGAGTGAGTGATATGAGAGGAGGAGGAGGGGGGCTTTTATAGGTGAGAGGGGGAAGCCAAGGGGCATGGCGCACCATACATGGTGGTGCCCCCACCTCTCCCCCATTCATGTGGGTTGACACTCCACTCACATCAATATTGCTCCACTCATCTTCCATTTAATTTCCACTCAAAAATCAAAGGTATTTCCATTAAAGCACTTTAATTCTCTTGTTTTAATGCTACTCAATTTAATGAACACTTCATTTAATGAACACATTAACATTTTGATCCCTTGCTTTGTTTCGATATCCCAAAACCATTTCGACAGATTCGACAGAACAAATTCCTGCAATGTCCATTATCTTCTCTTGTGTTTCCTATCCACTCAATTGCGTCGACTAACCTTAAGTGTGTCTCCCTACAGGTTCGAGAACTATGTAGACATGATTGAGACTTTCTCCGATCAATAATCATTAGCGGGATTTGGAGATCCATCATGACTCCCACTAGTTCCACAAAAATCCAATGATCGTCTGAACCTTTTTTGCTATAATCAAATTCCTTTTGTATCGCGATATTTTACTTGTCCGAGATTCAGTCACTCGGTATCTCCATACCTTGTTTAATCTCGTTCCCGACAAGTACTCTTTTTCTCGTTCCTCTGATATAACATTCTAATGATCAAATCACTTGCTTGCAAGCTATGTCAATGTGATATCACTGAGAGGGCCCTGAGTGTATATCTCCGTCATCTAGATGGACAAATCCCACTCTTGATCCACGAGCCTCAACTAACACCTTCCAAGTACCTGACAACACCTTTATAATCACCCAATTATGAAGTGATGTTTGATGTAATCAAAGTACCTTTTCGGTGAAAGTGATTGACGTGATATCATGGTCTAAGGACATTGAGTTACTACGAATGTGATAACAATATAAACTTGAGGACATGATCATATTGTTACATCTACTTCGGGTGACTATTCATCATATCATTCTCCAATGATATGACCCTGTTATTAACAACATCCAATGTTCATGATCATGAAACCTTGATCATCTGTTAATCAACAAGCTAGTATTAAGAGAGGCTACTAGGAACCTTTTCTTTTGTTTATAAATCACACTTGTATTAATGTTTCCGGTTAACACAATTATAGCATGACATATAAACATTTATCATAAACATGGAATAAGACAATAACCACTTTATTATTACCTCTCTGGCATATTCCTTTCACCATCGTGAACTCTTGTGTAATCGTATTACTTCGTTTTCCACCCGCACGCAAGTGCCTGGTGGGAATCTTAGAATCATTTCTATGCGGGTTTGGCGGGAAACGCTAAAATCTGCATAGGGCCGATTAAAGGGTGTTACATCCCACCTCATCGGTTATGTGGCAGGTGACGACTTTGCTTGGATTGTCCGGGGTGCTCGCGGCGGGATCCTACGACTAGGAGAAATCTCTGAGCGGCTGTGCCAGTCTTGACAGCAGCGACACCTTTGGTGCCGTTTTCTTCCTTGGGGGCGCAGTCGTGGTCCTCTCCCTCCCCCTTTTCCCCTAATCCCGGGTGAAAACCCTAATCCTCCATTTGGCTTCGGTGATCCTAGTGGCATTGTTCCCCTTATTGAAGGCGTGGTCATGGGATCCAGGGGTATATGGACGCACTTGTTGTGTGTGGCGGCGTGTTGGTGACCAGCGGGTGGCGGTGCCTGCAACATTTTCATCGGTGGTGGCCACCTTGGACCTTGGGTGTCTCTCCTGCCCTTGGCGTCTCTATTGGCATCCGCTTTTCTCCGGCGTGTCTGGGGTGGTTGGGGAAGGGTTCCTGCTGGTGCCAACAATAGAGTCGTAGTGGTGGCAAGGGCCGGAATTTCTCTGGTCTGCCCCTTTTCTAGCATCCGGTGCCTTTGTCGGCCACTACTCCTTGCTATCTTCTTCGGTCTCCCCAGCAGATACTTCTCCGACGTGGTTGTCTCTTGGATAGTGTTGCGGTTCTCCTCAAGATGTACGCGATAGCACTAGGCCTGCTCAGTGTTGTCTCTCCTTGGACCTCGACATTAGTGTTCCTCCAAGTTTAGGGCGAGCATCTCCATCGGCAGATGGTATGGTGTCCTTCGAGCCAGGATGAGGAGGCAGGGGCCTTCTTTGGTGATGGACAGGATGAGTCTGTTGTGCTCGGTTTATAGGTGCAATCCAAGTCAAGCCATCCATGTATGTGTCTTCTTAAGTTGACTAGGTATAGCTCCGGTGTTGATCGTGGAAGAGGGCTTCGTTCTTTTCAATTTGTTTGCCTTTTTGGAAAGGAGCATATATTAATATCAATGAAGATACCAATTACACCCAGCCTCCGCAACAACGCATTGCCCTAGCGGCATTACGGATGCACACAGCCAAAAAAAAGACGCCTCCAATAAGGGAACAGTGCACAAGTGCCGTCGTCGCCCGATCATAGATCTTAGGTTTTCACCCTAGAGAAAGTCCTTGATCGTAAAACAATGCATTCAACAAGGCCATTGCCAGGCACAACCAATTAAGGCCAGACCTTGGATTTTCACCCTACAAGATCAGACACTGAACGTCTCCTGTGTTGCCGCCCCCACTAACAAGACGTTGCTACAATTCACTGATCACCAAGCCAGTTACTCAGCGCCGAAGACTCGAACCACCTTTGCTAGACCTCAAATCTCTGCTTTCATGACATTCTCCACCACTGACTTCATTATGGACCGACAAAGACGTGTCCTATGATGGTAACAGATAGCAGAGCTTTGCAACGCTCCCTCTAAAACCAAATGGTCAGAAAAATGCACGGGTGCACACGACCAAATCCCATCTGATCCATCATTCTCCAGGCATGACGCACCCATGGGAGATCGCCAGCGGAGCATTTCGGAACCTGACAATCCTCACAGATCAACAATGGCGCACATCAAACAGGTCTTCGTCTTTGCGCAGGAGAAAGCAAGGCCACCTCCATTATTCGTGACTTGCAGGCCCCCACTCTGCCAGCCTCCTCCAACACAAAGGCAACACACAAAGAAGCAACAACAAGGCTAAGTCGAAGGGGACGATCCCCCCACAACAGCAGCCCAACTGGGATCCTTCAACCTCGAACATGGCCCAAGAGGCCCAGATCATGGCCCGCCGGTAACCCAGATCACACGCCATTGATTGGCGCCGCTTTCGGCGGCCACAACGGCGGTGCCTTGCCTGTAGGGGTTCCGTGTATGAAAACAATAAATTTTTACCCTACGCCCCTGAACCCCTGATGTTGCCAGGACCTATCTATTAGTAATACAGTAACGGGAGGGGCTTTTCGCAAACTTACCCTTGAAGACCGAAAAGCATTGTCAATGCTCAGGAGAGCGTGGTTGATGTAGACGAGCCGAAGCCAACCTCAAGGTTGTGATGAAGTCCTTGCGCTCATGTGGCTCCAACGACTTGAGTGCCTCAAGTGTGACACCTCGCGGGAGGTTACACATGTCCGGCCTGACGATGACTCCCGCTTCCCCGATCCAGCAACAGTTGCAAAAGTAGAGCTCCTGGATCCGAATCTCATAGCACGACGGTGCTCCACGGTGAAGATGTCTCTTGTTCGCGCAGTCCGAACTTGGGACCAAGATCACGAGAGAGAGAGAGAGAGAGAGAGAGAGAGAGAGAGAGAGAGAGAGAATATCAATTGGAGATCTTCCCAAAAGTGAGAATACCTTTATTGAATATTGTGTGTATTTATCTGGCCAAATACCCCCTACTATATATAGGGGGAGGGGAGGTACTACCTCCCTCAAAGTCTCGAGGTGGGACTGAAGGAGAGGAGAGAGGGAGGGGTGGCACCGCCGGCCACCCCCATGGGTCCCGCGCGGGGGGCTGGCCCACTAGGGCGCCGGCCACCCCCTTTGGCCCTTCTCCCTCTTACCTTTCCCTAATGGGGCCCCTTCCCTCCGGAATTGGCCCATTGAGCCTTTTGACCTTTAAATTGATTTTCTCTTTTATTAAATAATTATGAATAAATGATTAAATCAATATTTAACATTCATTCATATATTATTCAATCTCCGTGGCTATGGAACACCTTCCACCTCTACTCTGGACATCCTCCAGACTTACCGAAACCCTTCCAGTTTTCTCTCTACTATTCTTCGGTGATTCTTCTGATCCTATAAACACTCTCTAAGCATCATCAAACCCTTAAGCATGATACCCTACGGTTCAGGAACACTCCATACATGGTCGGGACTCTCCCAGACCAATGATCGATAGAGGGACCTGGATGGCCATGTGACCCCTGTGCGTTCCACGAAGATCTTTCGTCGTTTGAACCGGGACAGTCGTGTCTTATTCCCTTTGTCTCTCGATACTTGCATTGCCCAAGATATGATCAATGGCATAACCATGTCGTGTTCAATCTCATTATCGAACAATGCTACTTGACTCGTTCTGACAAGTGATATCCCTGTGATCAAATCACACGCTGTGCAGCTATTGGATATAACTTCTCTGAGTGGGCCCTTGAGTATCTTTCTGTCACGTGGATGGACAAATCCCTCTCTTGACATATATTGCCTCTACGATTTCCTTCGAGTACCTGAACACACCTTTATAACCACTGTATTACCAAGTGGCGCTTGATGCTATCTAAGCACTCTCGAGAGACAATGATTGATATAGCCTCACGGTCTAAGGAATAGTCTACGAGTTCCATTTCTAATCATCGTAACTTGAACTTCGTGACATGATCAGGTCATGATGTTTAGGTCGGGTATTGGTTCATCATCTCACTCTCAGAATGAGTTGACTCCATTTCCAACTGGCATAAATGCCACATGATCAGGAAAATTGATCATCTGTTGACCAATGAACCAGTGACTAGAGTTTCACTGGGAACCCCTGGTTGTTTATATATCACACGTGTATTGATGTTTCCACTCAATACAGCTATAGCATGATATAAAACTTAATCATAAACTTTATGAAATATGATAATAGTCCTTATTACTATTTGTCTCTAGGGCATATTTCCAACAGTCTCCCACTTGCACTAGAGTACAAATACACTAGCTGCATTTGTTCTTAATCATTGGCACCATATATCCGGTACCCTGAACATGCTTGCTCATGGAAGAGGTTGAGTCTTGGGTCTATACTTTACAGTCCCAAATCCTTTGCAACTTACTAATGTCACCTTGATTGACATTAATACATTATCATTACATGATAACATTTGTGTGTATGCATCGTCGCTATGGCAATAGAATGAGGCCTGATTCTAGGAGCCTACAATGACTTTAGATCAACCTCGAGGGCTTTCTCATGGGCACTGTGCCCTGGGACACATCATTCTACGTTAAAAGCGAACTAGCCCCGCCATAACATTATACAACACTTTAGATGGTACCCTTATCTATTATTATAAATGTAATCATCGAAACACGAGTGCACTCTGTGCAACTTTCGATGTTTCTGTTCACCTTGCTTCCTACTTGACTTTAATCGATATTTACAGGAGTTTCCAACATTTTCCCTTTATAACATAATCCTTTATGTTTTAAGATATGTCATCTTTTATGGATTTGGAAAATATGTCTACAATTCTCTATTAGACATTGTGGACAAACTTAGCTCAACATTCTGTGATTCAAACTTAATCACCTTTTTAAACGTTTCTTCTTGGATCATATATTATGTTAAGTTACTATCATGGTTTTCTAAGATAGAACCTATGTCTCAACATAGTGGATGATGATCATCCTTTTCTTTCTTTTAACCATTGATGTTAAACTTAATACTATTCCTAATTTGAGTTATTAAGGACTAGTTCCTTAATTTCTAAAACCCTTTTCAGAATCCCTTAAGGAATACTACATAATATCATAATACACTTATTATTAACTTATATACCTTATAAATCATTATTTATTGGTACTTGCGCTTTTATTCTTAACACACTTAAGAATCATTCCTATAAGCTCCCACTCAAAATATGTTCCTAACATATTTGGGTATGAGTCACTACTCTTACTCAAACTATGTTCCTACATATTTGAATTTGAGACTTATATTGGTCCCACTCAAAAATATGTCATTCGCATATTGTTTTAGGAAGACTTTCATAGCTCCCACTCAATTTTATGCAAATTGCATATCTACTCACTATTTTGAACAACTTCAAAATCCTTTGATCAAATATCAACCTTGGAGTTTTACTATGAGATACTAGTACTTTTACTAGTTTTAAATCCACTAGACATTTAGCACACTTGAATCAAATTCATCTGAATTCGTCCAATACTTGACAAATTGTGCTTTTGTCATTCACCCCATTTTCCACTATGGCTTTGCAGTCATTTGGGAAAATTCCAAGTAACCCCTTTTACATGTGAGATTTAGCAACGAATTGCTTTCTAATCTCAAGGGAATTCTGCTTCTAGGATTTCTCGTAATTCTAGTTTACCATTATTTCCTTAGTAGTTTGTAGGTATGTCATATTCCAAGAATCATGACAAATGATTCACAAATGTCTCCATACAAGATATGGGTTACATTTTGAATCCTACTTCATATAGTGAAAACACCAGTGGGGAAAACACAATGATCATTATCATTGATTCTTTCCTTCTGTGAAGAGAATCGTTTAGGAACGTTGTCCGTTGCGCTTCTCAACACTCTGATGCAGGGATTTGAATCCTCATCGTGTTTTTCACTATCTTCCATTTGCTCCATAATCGAGAAATATCACTAAAAGTGAGCTTTCTCAAGAATGCACCAAAATCCAAGCAATAATAGTTTTCCTTCTCTTTTGGTTTTAGCTATGGATTTCGTATTCAAAGTTTCTAATGAATACTCTACAAGGACTTATTTGTTATTGTTTTGGTTATATCGAACAACCCCAAAACTTTCACGATGATCCATACTTGATATGGAGCCGCTTTCACGAATTCAAATGGTTCACTATATATTCTAATTGAGTGCTAACTATTTCTAACTAATGGTCTCTACATCTACACTACAACGATTTGTTTGGCGCCATCTATTCACCCATTTTGATATCCAATATCGCATTGTGATGCTTTGCATTTTGACGTTTCAAAATGCTTTGCATTCCATAATTTTCTTCATACCATTCTTATAAAGTCGAATTTCATTACTATTGATCAAATCATAGTAATTAGATTCTCTTTTATATTATACCGTTTGTTTGATGAAACACTTTGATCATATCAAATAGTTTCATGTTCATGTTTCCTTTGGTAAACTACTTTACACATTTAAACAATCATATAATGATAATTACCATTTAGTTAAAACACAATACATTGAATATGTATTTACTTTCAACCATTAATACACGGTGTTCAAGTTATTTTGCCGAACTTAGGTATGATTTATATGTGATAAGAAATCACATGACTTTCACATATTATCACGTAACTTTGAATTTAAACAATGGTTTCATTCATTAATGAATATATCATTAAGTTGGGTATTTTAAGGCATTTCAATACTTTACAAATGTTCATGTATTATCAATTAGTTTCAAACAACAAGAATAATTCACATATAATCAAACAAGATATGAACACAAATAGAAATCATTTATAAAAGTGGAACAACTGTTTGTTACAAGCTGATATGAGTAACCGTCTCACAAAGTGTGAGACACACTAAAGAAGTTCACAATATTTTGATTACAATAATCATCCTATAACATAAACTAAATGATAAATATTGAGGGAGAGTGTCGTTGGCCATCATCATCATGCTCGCCATCAACACGCAACGTCACCTCCTCTCCAGCAAGCACCTCTCATGCAGAAGGACCTATTTTCAGTAAAATAGAACAAGTATCAAATATACTTAACACTGCAAATGTGTTTGCAAGATTATAACATTTATAAAATTGTATATCAAATATATACCTTTGTCATCGATGACCTCACCGGTGATTGGTTCAACCTTTACGTTCTTGAAACGTAATATGAACTCTTGAAAATCCAATGTTTCTGTATCACCACTCATGATGCTACTCCGGACATGTCCTTCGTAGTTGGGAGGCAACGATCGAAGCAGCACGCCTATCGCAAACGGATCATCCATCCAGTAGTCCACGAAGTGAACCAGTCTCATGTGTGCATCAAGCATGCGCTCCAAGTGACCCTTCAGACATGTGTGTTCCTCCATCTGTATGGAAAGGAACTCTCCAAGCAGCTCGTGCTTCCACATGCGCACATGGCTTATGAACTCTACTCTCAACTGATCCACCATCGAATATGGATCAAGATCACCCATGAGTGGATGGAGTTCATCCACCATCCTGTAACGCATTATTATCTGAATGTAGGTGGACATCTCTTGACGATAGTAGCGGTCTGCCAGCTCTTGTGGGGTCCAAAGTAATCGGGCTCAGTCAAATCCATCGTGCGGCGTATGTAGTCTACCACATGATTCTTAGTAAGGAGATCATTCGGGCGCACAAGCCAACTAGGGAAGTTGGATCCATCAAGTCTAAGTTTCTCACCCATTACCCATCCCTCAATGACAAAAGTAAGCTTCACGGTGAGCCATCTCTACATTTATAATTGCAAAAGGAATTTAGACTAAGTTTATAATTAAATGAGTTAATAATAACTCCACTCAGAAACACCTATCCCATGAAGGGTTCCTAGTGATAACACGACTCCTTTCCCCACATCTCCCCCGATCGTCACGGCCATCAATATGGGTTCAAGGGTGGACGCTAAACGTCGGTCACATCATTCATGTGACTTGTGCTCGATCTTTCGACCATCCGCGTTTCGAAGCCATGTCTACACATGCTAGGCTCGCCAACTCAACCTTAGTGTATTCGTTGTGCAACATGGCTTACACCCACTGTATGCGAACGTAGATATGTCTGACACCCACTCACCGTGGGTCGCCTCATACCGAAGAACTTTCTTGGTGGTGCACACTAAGGGGGAACACAATCATTGGTAATTTTAACAGGGATCATCTTATTAGGCTATCGTCGAGTATCTAATACTAGCACACAATAAGATATACAAACAATAACATTGAATGTAAATGCGATGTGATATGGTCCTTCACGTCATGATCTCCATCCGTTGTCACCGGATTCCGGCTCCAGGGTTCTGGCACCATAGACACCAGGGTACCAGTGTCTTTCTGGCGTGGTAGTCTGTCACCTCCGTGACTATCTACTACTACGTAACATAAGGTAATCACTTTACCTTTGCCACAACCATATCACAAAGCAACGCCCCCTGCAAAACAAAGTTAGACGCCTCTACTTTATCTTTGCATGTTTTACCTGGCTGAATGGGCTTTCGCACAAGAACCGTTCTTACCTACGAACTTTCAGCACAACGCTGATCAAGTAGTTGTCTCTTCTACACCCCTTTCAAGGTCGTGATGAAGTCCTTGCGCTCCTGTGGCTTCAATGACTTGAGTGCCTCAAGTGTGACACCTCGCGGGGATTTACACACGTCTGGTGCCTGACGATGACTCTCGCTTCCTTGATCCAGCAGCAGTTGCGGAAGTAGAGCTCCTAGATCCGAATCCCGCAGCACGACGGCGCTCCACGGTGAAGATGTCTCTCGTTTGTGCAGTCCAAACTTGGGACCACGGTCACGCGCGAGAGAGAGAATATAAATTGGAGGTCTTCCCAAAAGTGAGAAGACCTTTATTAAATATTGTGTGTATTTATCTAGCCAAATACCCCCACTATATATAGGGGAGGGGAGGTACTACCTCCCTCAAAGTCCTGGGGTGGGACTAAAGGAGAGGAGAGGGGGAGGGGTGGCGCCGCCGGCCACCCCCATGGGCCCCGCGCAGGGGGGGCGTCCCACTAGGGCGCCGACCACCCCCTTTGGCTCTTCTCCCTCTTACCTTTCCCTAATGGGCCCTCTTCCCTCCGGAATTGGCCCATTAAGCCTTTTGACCTTTTAATTGATCTTCTCATTTATTAAATAATTATGAATAAATGATTAAATCAATATTTAACATTCATTCATATATTATTCAATCTCCGTGGCTATGTAACACCTTCCACCTCCACTCCGGACATCCTCCGGACTTACCGAAACCCTTCCGGTTTTCTCTCTACTATTCCTCGGTGATTCTTCCGATCCTATAAACACTATCTAAGCTTCATCAAACCCTTAAGCGTGATACCCTACGGTTCAGGAACACTCCAGACATGGTCGGGACACTCCCGGACCAATGATTGACAGAGGGACCTGGATGGCCATGTGACTCCTGTGCGTTCCATGAAGATCTTTCGTCGTTTGAACCGGGGCAGTCGTGTCTTATTTCCTTTGTCTCTTGATACTTGCATTGCCCGAGATCTGATCAATGACATCACCATGTCGTGTTCAATCTCGTTACCGAACAATGCTACTTGACTCGTTCCGACAAGTGATATCCCTGTGATCAAATCACACGCTGCGCAGCTATTGGATATAACTTCTCCGAGTAGGCCCTTGAGTATCTTTTCGTCACGTGCACGGACAAATCCCTCTCTTGAAATACATTGCCTCTACGGTTTCCTCCGAGTACCTAAACACACCTTTATAACCACTGTATTACCAAGTGGCGCTTGGTGCTATCTAAACACTCTCAGGAGACAGTGATTAATATAGCCTCACGGTCTAAGGAATAGTCTACGAGGATCCATTTCTAATCATCGTAACTTGAACTTCGTGACATGATCAAGTCACGGTGTTTATGTTGGGTATTGGTTCATCATCTCATTCTCAGAATGAGTTGACTCCATTTCCAACTGGCATAAATGCCACATGATCAGGAAACTTGATCATTTGTTGACCAATGAACCAGTGACTAGAGTTTCACTAGGAACCCCTGGTTGTTTATATATCACACGTGTATTGATGTTTCCACTTAATACAGTTATAGCATGATATAAAACTTAATCATAAACTTTATGAAATATGAGAATAGTCCTTATTACTATTTGTCTCTAGGGCATATTTCCAACATTGCCACCTCTACATCGCTACCCCCCGGGAGTTCTCAAGCCCAGGACGACCAAGCCGCGCCGCCCAGTGCTCTCCACCGCCACCACGCTACCCCTTCCCCCCGCGACGTGGCCGAGGCCACCTCTCTAGCCCACCGTTGGTTGACTAATGGGCGCCGCCACCACCGCCGTCACCGGCGGCAGCGATGGCCACTGCTTGTAGATCGGCTGGCCTCGAGGTATTGGAGGAGGTTCCTCCGGAGCCGCCCGGGAGGGAGGCGGCCCGAGAGGTTAGGGTTTCTATCGTTATTCTGCTTCTAATTTCGTGGCTCTGTATGTTGTTCTTCAGCACCTTTGTACTTGTCATTTCGGCGTTATTAATTTAACGCAGGGCTAAGGCTTTAAGTTTAAAAGTAAGTTCCCTATAGTATTTTTGAAGAAAACTTCCAGCAAGGAAGAGGAACCCCGCAAATGCATGATGATGTTGCTGACGACAAGAGAAAGGAGCCTCTTTTTCTTTACCATTACACAACAACAAAGGATCCTCTTTTGTTTCACTATACACTTGAGACAAGAGACCATATATACTAGTAACCAGACAGGAGACTTCAAAACCACCATCACTATCCTATCACACATAACAATTAGTTTCCTCATACCTAAGAATGGCAATGGACAGGGTATGAGAAGGGTATAGCAACACCACACCCATACCCGTGTATTCAGCGGGTACAAAATTTACTCATACTTGTACCCACGGATATAAACCTTTACCCATACCCATACCCATACCCGGCGGGTATTGCACACGATATTCACAATTTTATTTTCATCAATAGCATATTTTTAAAAAGGACAATTATCTCTACTTACTAATAGATAGATGAGTACATGAAAGTATCAAAGTTTTGAAGCCGTAATCTCATACTCGTCCCTAGGCTTCTCGGACACATAGGTTGAAACTCTACAGGTAAGTTTGACACGTCAATTTAAATAGGCAGGGTATTGGTATACCCATGGGTATAAGTCTATCCCGTGCCCGTACCGTGACTTAACGGTAGGGTATGAGAGGTATAAAAGTGTGTCCATACTCTACCTATGCGGCTACGGTACCCGCGGGTACCATACTCGTGGGTAAAATTGCCATTCTTACCCATACTGTTGTATACTTGTAATAGTAATAATAATGTACAGATAAAACAACCACTAAAAACACAAAATCAACAAAAACATGAAAAAAAAAACCTATGCAAACTTGATGTATGTATTCACATGTCACACATCTCTTGCACGCGCGGAGAAGGAAGCGATCGACCTTCGGCTGAGCACCATGAGCACCCTGACAGGGACTGGCCCTCTAAAACTCGTCGGGCATGAACAGTAGTTGAGACAGTATCTGTCTATAGTAGCTCGCCATGTCATCTTTAGACAGTGTTAAAGATGGGTTATACAATAGGCTATCTTTTTAGTTGTCTATACAATTTTAAACGGAAACACGTACACGTTCAGAAAAAAATACAGGGACACGAGATATTCCGGACACAACTGCACATAGCAGACGCCATTATCTGTACAACAAGATAAGTGCTGTCGTTAGCGAACGGATTTTACGCATATCGATCGTCTGGCGATTTACCGACGACCTCCCCCTATTCTTTCCTTCTCTCTCCTCCAATTCACAATATATCCTAGGTGGCAATGGTTATAGACAGCTGACTGTACATCACTGTACATGTCCTAAGTTCGGCCGCCTTTTACATTCTGTTTTTTTTTTGTGCGTCAAAAATCTCCAATAGCTAAGTAGCCTCAAATACCATGTGACCGAACCACCACAGGAAGCTTGTGAAGTTGGTTGACTACCATCTTTCAAGCATCATGTGTGGATTCTTGCGAAGAAGAAAAAATACGGAGAATTGACTACCCAGTGTTGTACCGATACTCTGATAGTGCTGCGGTTAACTTATTCTAGATGCTGAATGGTTAAAAATCTCTATCTCTACTACCTAAATAGAAAGTTGCGTTCCGTTGTCCACACAATACGTCATTCGTTTTGTCGCACATCCTCCCTCGATGGTTTTTTCTCGCCGTGAGTTGCGCTCACGTATTATAAACAACCAAAATCATAACTACTCCCTCCGTTCTAAAATAAGTGACGCGGGTTTGTCTAGATTCGGATGTATCTAGACATATTTTAGTATATAGGTACATGCGAATCTAGACAAACTCAAGTCACTTATTTTGAGACGGAGAGAGTATATGCCCACCGTTTTCCTCTTGCCGTGCGTTCCGCTAAGGTATTGACATGCTCGCCTTGGTCTGGATTGAATCTCGCCCACGACCAGCTGCCGGCCGTCGCCATCGCGTGCCTACGAGGTCGTCCCCAACCAAGTCCCGCTCTCGGCCACAATACCGTCTTCGCGCTGCTCGCCAGATGGAGCTCTCTCGCCTCTGTGTCGCCTCTAGGCCAACACCATGTCACCATCCACAACCGTCTCCGCTCCTCTTCCGTCATCGTTAGCAGAGATGGACTCTTCTCCGGGCCAATAGTAGGCACTTTGGCGCCGTCGATCTCGCCAGCGAACTCCCAGGAAAAGAGGGTACGCACATCCTCGCAGATTTACCTCTCCTTCTCCCTGACGCCGGATTTCCAGATCTTCCTAACATCCTGTATGTGCAGGCACGTCGAAATCCATAGCCGCATTGCTGCTGATGGCAGATTCCAGGGTGTACACGAGGATGACGGCAATCACACATCATCTTTGGTTTGTATGACACCAGATAGAAACTTGTATAACGCCTAAGCAATCTGCTGGGCTTCCGTATATCGTTATGGAGGATGCAGGCTTTTAACCATCCAGTGTCCGTTCTCACCGTTTCTTCTCTATTTGCAAGCTTATCTTGGAAATTGATCACGCCAACGAAGACCAAGACATGCCGTCAATAATTTTCATCGGCCTGGTTTTTATTCTGGGAAGCATATGTGTAAACATACCATACTGCTTTGCATCATCATAGAAAAGTAAATATTATTTCTATCCTCTTAAGTAATTATTTGTATCTACCATTATTATTTTCTGTCCACGTGAAGTAATGCAGCAATCTGCCGGGCTTCCGCCGAATCAACTCAAAATCTTGCATGGGCATAGTCTTGTATCCAGAGGAAGCAATATTTTACCACTCTTTAATTGCGTTTCAATAAAAATATGTCTCCATCTTCATATCCAGGGCTATAGTCAGTTCTTCACCCATCTCAATCCTAATATATGTTCATGATTTATCTCAATCTTGCACGCCAATCAGATATTTTCTGGACTATGCAGTTGAGCTTGTTATGCTATTGATAACATCTCTGATGAATGGCTGGATGCATCACAACCAGGTATCCCAAACTAAGGAATGTATTTTTTAAAGGCTTATGCAAACTAGCATATCCTCATCCACTTTAAGCTCTTGATAACTTGTCTTTTCCCTTGAATTATTGCCACTTGCAGGCTCCTGCATCTTTTTATAGTAGCAAACCAGCGGACTACCACAATATCATAGACCTTGAGCAATCCTCTATTGTGCTACTTCCAACAAATAAATAGATGGAGAGAGAGAGAGCACCTGAAGCGGAAGAACATAAGTTCGTTAATCAAGTTGATGAAGCTGGACATACCGATGATACTACCTCCACACCATGGCTAAAGTTGGGCCTCGGCGGACTGACAAGTGAAGAAGCTAAGCCTCCAGAGGCCAAACCTCCAGCCACCCCTCAAAGGACATTCTCCTGCAACTACTGTATGAGGAAGTTCTTCAGCTCACAGGCCCTTGGAGGGCACCAGAATGCGCACAAAAGGGTGTTTCATTTGTTTCTCTTCATGTTTCAGTTCAACTAGCATTTTTTCTGAATTCACGAGTACATGAGGATGAGCAACATGATAATTTGCCTTATACAATGACCACCTAAAAAAAATGTTTGCTATATATTTATTACAAACCCTGAAATTATACTTGTGAGTTCCCCAATGAAGATACCTATCAATAGCTCTGCTCTGTACGGTTGCTTCTGTACCAGATACAAGCAATGCCAAATCTTGCTATTTTGCAGGATAATATCCCTGGTACATGAACCTGTTAACTACTCTAATTCATGAGAGAAAGATAAAGTCAGTTACATTGGCTTGTTGATGCCATCCTATCTTCAATGATTGTTTTTTGAATAGCTCAATTATTGTAATTTATCAAGTTAGGCATGGTATATTTCATCAACATATGGAGTGCTTGTTTTTGGGTGAGATAAAACGTTCAGTTTTCTTCTTGCAATAATGTGAGATTCTTAATTTCTCAAAAAAAAAATGATGTTTATATCGCTGTGAAGTTGATGTATTTCATAAATTGTGATATTCTCTAATGATGGCATTGTTCCTCCCAGTAGAAAAATGATTTTATTTGGGCTACTGGAACAGCGGCAATATGCAAAGAGGACTAAGAATACTTGGAGAGCACGAGGAACAGATTCCTAATGAGGCAACAACCATCTTTGATGTAGAGAATGATTTATTTCTAGACCAGAGGTTCTTGAAGAAGTATGGATACCATACCACAGCTGAAGAGAACTTTGCCGGGCATAATGGGAATGTTACAGTAATTTTTTAGTGCCTGTTTTTTTTTTGGTTATTAGAAGTTTCAACATATGTCATGAGTAAGTTTGTAAAATGCTTGCATTTGAGAGGCCAGATATGTAACATTCAGTAAGTCGTTGCCAATTAGTAAAGTATACTCACAAGAGGTGGAGAGTATTTATTCTGGCGGTGAGAGCAAGAATTAGATTTACCTTTCATTCTAGAATGATATCATGGAATTTTGTACAAAAAAATACGACTGATGTTACAAATCAAGACAAAACTAAATCAACTAATTTGGGTCGAAGGGAGTATTAAAAAGATTCACTTGAAAAATTTCCCGTCTGCCGATTTTTGACGATTTTGCACTCCCATGGAATCCCAAATTACCCACCCTGCCACGGGTATGTCAAATCTACGGTTAATCGATCGACAAATCCCCCTCCTCTCCCTCTCCTCTGTCGTCCCAGCCCCGCTCCCGTTCCAATCTCTAGCTCCACCAGCCGGCATCCACGGGCGAGCTCAGCTCTGTCCTGCTGCAGTAGCAGGCGTGGCACGACGCCGTAGGGAGATGGACGCCGCCGCCAAGGATGAACCGAAGGGGGTCATGGCTGGCGCGCACGAAGTAGGGAGGTCGGCCGTAGGCGGCGCTAGCAAGTCGTGATGGAGCAAGGTGCGGCGGCGGGAAAGATGTGGCACGCGCGGGATAGCTCTAGGACGTTCGGGACGGTACATTGCCGACGGGCGTCATGGCGTGAGCGCCGGGTGTGGCCGGAACTGCAGAAGGTGTGAGCGAGCAAGGGTCCGCAGCGACGCTCGCGAGGGTGGAGAGGGAGCTTCGGCGAGGGAGGGAGGAGAGAGGAAATGGAGGAGTGGTGAGGCAGGCCGGCCGGCGTGTGGCTGGTCTGGTCTGGCGGCGGTCGACGAAGGAAGAGCAGCGCTGCTCGCGTACGTGCGTGCTGCGGTTAGAGATAAGGTTTTGGGTGGCTTGGGCTGGCTGGGCCGTCGCCGGCTGGTGGGTACCGAAACAAAACAAAGGGGCGGCTTTGATCTGCCAAAAAAAAGGGCAGCTTTGATCTGCATCTACGCCCATCAGAATGACCCGATTGATACGATGCATGTACACAGGCTTGCATGCTGGTATACATATACATACGAATTAAATACAACGGTAGTGCTGTAGTCGGAATTTTCACAACTTAACCCGTGTACTTGTTGATTAGAGTCGATTTAGCCTAAAATCATGTTTGTCATCAAATTTGAGCTAACGTGGATGACACATGGACGTGCGCACTCCATCCGACAATGGGAATATACTTTCTAGGTGCCGCGAGGCATGTCATACGCTTCAACTTACCTGCCGATCAAATCGGGCGATCGGCCACAGCGGTATTCAAACTTCAAACTTTGATATAATTCCAATTGGGGTTTGCTATGCTGTGCGAACCGCACATACACGAACCAAGTCGTGCGGTGGGATGTGCTTTCTCTTTTAGCACGCCTGGACATAGTCCGGCTCTAATTTAAGCTGGGGCATACGTACATAACTCCTCGATGTGGGACTAAAAACCAAGAGGCTCCAGAAAAAATAAACACCGTTTCCAGCACGTCGTGTGTGCGTGGGCTTTCCTCCCTTACGAACCTGTGCGGCCCTCTCTTGAGAAGATAGACGCCCACTGTACTATCACGGGAGAGAAAGGCAGGCCGAATTACCAGCCCATACGTTGAAAGACTTGGTAAGGGGAAGGAGCAGAAAGAAATTTTCTCCATGAAGCTGTGATTTGCGAATAGCTCTGCTTTCGCCTTTCGAGTTTCGACACACCGAGACACGCTCTTTTAGTCTTTTGTTTGGAACCTACCGTCACTTGTCCTGTATAATTTTTACAGGGTATAAACAAGGCACCTTATTTATAATTGATCTTGATAATCACGTATTTGAACAACTTGATCTGAATGCCAGCAAAAGAAGCAGAAGAATGCTCCTTTATGGCATTGTCAGTGAATTCAGTACAGCATTCAGCTAAAAGGTTGGGTCTTTCATCGGTTAGAAGCAACAAAAGCCGCGTTATTAGCAGGATAGAAATACAATAATAGACAGACACCAATATTGTTTTTATACTTACTGATGATTAAAGGATTTTCAACTTGTGTTCCTCATCTTTCTTCTTCTAGAATTATATAAATCCGAACTGAGTGACTGTTGCTTTGCTAACAGGCACAGCCTGACGGAGAAATTTCTGAATCCTAACTCAGTAGTATTTTCCTACAGTGTTTCTGAAGAAACCTTCCAGGAAGGAAGAGGAAATGCAGATACATGCTGCTGCTGCTGAACAGAGAAAAGAACCTATTTTGCTTCACCATACTCTCGAGACATCAGACCATATATCCTAGTAACCATGCAGCCATACAGGATCATACATCAAGACTGATGCCTCAAAACCAGCATTACAATTAATTTCCACTTCCATAAACCACGACAACTTCAAAACCAGCATCCTTATCTGTCTCACATAACAATTAGTTTCCTCATACCGCTGTATACTTGTAGTAATAATAATGTACAGTGTACAGATAACACAACCACTAGAAACACAAAAATGCCAAAAGAAAAAAGAAAACATAAACAACCTATGAAACTTTCCCTTCCTTCTCTATCTCTCTCGGCAAGCAATTGCCTATGTCACATGCCTCGATGTATTATATTCACAAGTCACGCATCTCTTTCACACGCGGAGAAGGAAGCGGCCTTTGGCTGAACACCATCAGCACCCTGGCAGCGACTGGCCCGAGGACGCCATGGCGGACAGGCTCGCGTCTGAATCACCGCAGTGCCTCAGGTAGGAGTGCCTCAACGACTGGCCAGATGACGCGCCTGCCAGGTGGTTCAGCTGGGACTGCGGCGACTGAGGGGCCATTGTAGACAGGCTGGGCCCTGACTCGCCGCATCGCCGTAGGTACGACGACCGGTGCTGGCTTGACGAACCCAGGTAGTGTTGGCTTGACGAACCCAGGTAGTGCTGGCTTGACGAACCCAGGTAGTGCTGGCTTGACGAACCCAGGTAGTGCTGGCTGGACGAACCCAGGTAGTGCTGGCTGGACGAACCAAGGTAGTGCTGGCCTGAAGATCCGTATCCGGAATTGGAGATGTAGGAGGAACCGAGATGTGGGCTGGGCGAACCGTATCCGGAATGGTACGCGTGCACTGGTGCGTAGCTTATGTTGACCGGTGGAGACAGGTGGTTGCCAACCAAGGAGTGTGTCGAACCGAGGTGCGACTGGCGAGGGAGGGGAGAGTACATGTTTGCGAGGTCTGCGGTGCTTCTGCTTGTACTCATGGCAGATGTGTTTCTGAAAGGTCTATGGATGTTGTTGGGGGAGTGTGGGGTGCCAGTAACGGAGTAGATACGAGATATGGATTGCGATGAAGGACGTCGGCTTATTGGCCTGGGAGGAGATGCTCCGACACTTGATCGGAATGAAGATGTCGGGGAAGGTAAGTGGACTGCAGAAGAAAACAGCGGAGTAGTCTCTGAGGCAGGCGGGGCTGATATTCCAGCACCTGCATCTCGCTTGCATACGGGGCAGAATGATCTCCAAGATGTGAGCCACATGTCCACACAAGCTGCATGGAACTCTGCAAGGTAATTGAAACAACATATCAGAGTACTGCCTTAGAAAGACAACACTAGTCAGATAGCTGATACAATGTGTTCAATGCATTTCTTTTTGCGTAGCTGGTTGGATATAAGGGCACAATTGTCCAATTGGTTTATTTCGAACTTTCTATTTTGCAATAATAATTAACTGATAAATCTACAATTGCTTAAAGATTTTGATAAAGATGAATTTATCAACGTCGTGTTACAGAGAAATTCAGATGCAACTGTGGAATTTTCAAGTGACAATACCAGTACGTATTATATATTCATATCTTCTCAAAGAACTTCAAGTGGCTACGAGATGATGATAAATGCAGAGAGTAGTTTAGTAAATTTATTGCACACCACACAGGCATTGTGCTAACAGATTCAAAGCCTAGCACAAAATTTTATTTTTACTTCCAAATTTGGAGATTGAAAAGTAAAGTATAGAATATAGAGGTGAGTAGTTTTTATAAACAGGCAAGGTACTGGTTTTTTTTAAAACACTATTGTGGTGTTACAAAGTTGGCGAGACATACTTTATTGCTTAAAGATTTTGATAAACATGAATTTATAGCCATGATGTTACAGAGAAATTCAGATGCACCTGTGGAATTTTCAGGTGACAATACCAGTATTATATATTCATATCTTCTCAAAGAACTTCAAGTGCCTACTACATGACAATAAATGCAGAGAGTAGTTCAGTAAATTTATTACGCACCACATAGCTGTTGTGTCATTTACTTCAAAATTTCAAGATTGAAAAGTAAAGTATAGCAGATAGAGGTGAGTAGTTTTTATAAACAGGCAAGGTACTACACTTTTAAAAAACACTAGTATGGTGTTAGAAAGTTGGCAAGACATACTGTGACGGCAAGGCAGCACTCTTAGCTTTTCTCCGACATTGTAATCTTCCAAGCAAATGGCACACATTGATGACGTACAGTTGTCCTCTTGCACCTTTGTGAAAATAAGGCTTGGCATTGCCTTTACTAGTTGGCTGCTCATTCCATGGAATTCTCGGGTTTCTTGATTTCTAGGCCGGTCCCGCCTTATTCGATGTCTTCTCACAAAGAAACAAGTAGCCAAAACAGCAGACATGGCAAGGAGTGATATAAACGAAATTGCCATGATCGACCAGGCGGAGTTCTCAAATGTGGGAATTATCCACACCTCTATGTCAGTAGAGCCTGAAAATTTCTTCATCACCTCCCCTGAGACCTTCGAGATGAACACGGCGTATATGTGAATACCACTTGAGCTTCCAGCCACTGTTACAGTTCTTTTTAGTTAGATAGTGAAAAAATAATATGCTCTTAAACATGAACTAGCAAAATTACAGCCATTGATATGATTTATTGAATCATATCAGGGTCAACAGTTCTATATTTCATTTATTTGGGGATCATCTGTGGAAGTATTTGTGGTTCATGCAATAGGTGCCAAACAAAGTTAAAATATCCATCCATTTGTGTTGGTCATGCGTTCATACTATGAGAAAGGAGTATGGTGCAGCTGTACAAGTAATATCATGAAACTTAGAAAACCAAGTACAAGTGGGAGTGAACAGGTACATTACTTGAAACCAAAACCCCGCTATTTTCATTGTCATACACAATTGCAGCTTTGAATCCAGCATCCTGTGCATTTTTCACTTTCTCATCGAATGTGCAACCACCCCTAATAATCAATGCAAACGGAGAAGGTGTACCCTTGACTGCTTTAGTTGTTAAAGGACCGCAGGCATTCAAAGGTTCAGCAGTATAAATTATGCCATTAATACCTGAACCTTTCACTCCTGGAGCTGCAAACAAATTGAAATGGCATGGTGAGTCCTTCGGAGAAAACAATGTAGACCCCGCGACAGTGAAAAGTAGAAAAAACAACATGCTACGCAAATGCAGCACTACCAAAACATATGTGCAAGTTGGGAAATCAACAGCGATAAATAGCACAGCTAATCGGTATGAAATGAAGTATTAACACATAAATGGGCAATAAGTAACAGGTGGAGAAGTCATCAAGGCCTGCAAGCAAATGTAGTGGCATCTAAATAGTAGACTGTCAGAGCTAGATGATGGTAAGAATTAAGATATCCAAGAACTTACCAAAATTTGCCTCAACATCGTCGAATGATAAAGTAAGATTATTCCCCATTAGGACTACATTGGCAGTCCCTATCTGAGCCATGAGGCAAACCACTGCAAGAAATAGCACTGCTCCTCGTGTAATCTTCATCTTCAAGGTACTTTCCGTGACTCTTAAAGAAAACCTAGCTTGTTTCCACAGGTTACAGCTGCGGACAGAAGCAATGGAAAATGCGCTTAACACTTTCAAGACTTCAAACCCATGTCTCTGCGAGCAGTCAATGACCAAAACGTGCTCTGAATCTGCAGCTCCAAAGTACTCCAATCAACTAAGATTTCTGCAATGAAAGCCGACAACACTGAGATTCATTCAGCATTTTATACCTTACACTAAGCAAAAAGTAGCAGAAATTTTGCACGGAATATGGAGAAATACAGGCTTTGGATTCCAAATAAGTACTCCCTCTGTCCAGAATTAGATGTCGCAGATTTTTCTAGATTCGCGTGTATCTATACAACTAAACATGTCTAGATACATGTGTACCTAGACAAATCTGCGACAAGCAATTCGGAACAGAGGGGTACATAATTTAAAAGGTACAAAGTCACAAGTACAACAGTGAAACAGAGCCTTTTAATCCCCAACTAAATCTTACATAAAACCAACACATTATTATGTTCCAACCTACTTGCCATCACAAAAAAAAACTTCTATTAAGTAAACATTACAGTCAGTTCATAGCTTTTCCTTTTTCAAAAACACGGTTAAAATTGGCTAACAAAATTTACAAACGTAGGACCTTCACCCTCCTCGGTGATTTAAGCAAACAAGTTAAGAACAAGTTAACCCATGCCTACAACTCGGAATCTTCAACAATCTCCTAGACTTAGTAGGTGGTAAACGAGAATCGTAACGGGGTTATCAAACTGTGTACATCCCGCCAGCATCATTGTTCTCCCAAGCAAAGCGGAACAAAAAGAGTCGTGCGGTCGATGTCACGCGCAATACACCTTTGCATCTGTATGAGTGAGATATATATCGCTCACAGTACCAGTATCAGGGTTATCAAACTGTGACCAGAATGACCAGTACTCTTCGTTCCACCAAGCAAACCAGAAAAAAAGGAGTCCTGCGGTCGATGTCACGCACAATCCACCTTTTCATGTGTATGAGCAAGATATATCGCTCCGTTTTGGTTCATTCCAACAGTATGATACTGGCACATCCGGTGGGATAGATAGGCAAATCAAGGAGCTACATCAGTAAAACCCGAGACCCGTAGTGAAGAGAAAAGTTCAAGTCGGTATCTGAATAAAAGCCTAGGAGAGGATAATCCTTCCGGCTGACTAAGGGCAGCAGCAAGGTCAACACCAGTGGAAACCTAGGAGCAGAGGAACAGGATCCGGGAACTCTCTGACCCAGTCGAGCATCAATCGCCGCGAAATTAAACCTCTATATCTAAAACGTGGCGGCGACTAGCGCGCGCACGGCACGGGAGACGACGGCCTGGCTCCTAAAAGGAGCGGGGAATTGACGAGGCGCGGCCGAATCGTTGACGGGACTTGACCAGAAAAGGAAAAAGTGGGGATGGATGAAAGGGGGAATTAGCTACCTGAGGGTGGGGGTGGCAATGGCCACGTCGGCTTCCATCATGTGGCGGGAGGGGCGGGGGAGTGGTGGAGGCGAGCCGGACCGGAGCTGGAGACGCAGGCGGAGGCAGCGGCGACGGCCGGGGAGGAGAGTTTTGGTGGGCGTAGGTGCTCGCGGGATCGAGTCGTCGAGTCTGGGTCGCGGTCGGGGTGGAGCCGTGGAGAGCCTATCCTTCCTTCCTAGCCTAGCTGCCCCTGGAAAATCACGGTTCTTTTTCTGTTCTTTTTTTTCTGTTATATAATCATCAGGGGAAAAGCTTCGCTAATGCGATGCAAGAAAATGATTAGCTTTTTGTTCTGTTTGTCATGAAGCACAGCAGAGCGAGGAGAAGATGCAGAGAATGGTCCGAAACTCCGAATGGATATGCTCTGAGCCAGACCTTGAGGGAACACATCTATCTATGGGTTGGTGATTTTGATGTTCTAAAATTAGCCAAATGGCTATCGACCATCGAATAGAACTGCATCATGAGTGTAGTTTATTTATTTGTCACTGTGGAAATGAAAGGGACGATTAAGGAAAAGCTACTAGCTCCCTCCGTCCAGAAATAAGTGATTTGAGAGTTTTTTTAATTCACATATATCTATACACTAAACGGTCTAGATACATTTGAATCTAGACAATGCAAGTCACTTATTTCCGGAATGAGAGAGTACGAGTTAAGCTCTTGGTTGAGCCGTCGGGGCAGAGGGATCTCAAATGTTGGTCCAAGTAATTACCCGATGACATGAATTGTGTCTTGAAAACCATGGTTTCCGATTGTGTCTGACCAAACAGGGGTAAGACCCAACGCCGCTCCACAATTTTGGGTTCTCTTTGTGATCCAGCGGACAGCCCGCGCGTCCGAGTCGCGTGTCTATTTGGCCGGCTTACCCTCAAGCCAGCCGCATGTCAAAGATGAAGCGCGTGCGAGTCCTCGACGAGGCTCACTTGGAGCGCCTACACGAGGTGTGCGGGAACCCTGCCAACGCGGATGTCTGCGTCCGCTTGAAGAAGCTCGGGAGGAGCTCGATAGGCGGAAGGAGACCACACGCTCTCGATAAGGAGGAGTCCTCGTTTGATCGCGACACCCGCTTAACGGGGTTGCCTTCAGTTCTCTTGGCATGTGAGGGCATGCGCTCCAGCAACGATGAATAGCGCCACTGATCTAGGGTTAGGATTAGGGTTAGGGTTGGAAGAACTAGCATAGCACAAGAAGAAGAATTTGTGTGCTTCACGAACTAACTTGTAGTGTTGTTTTATTTTGCTACCATTCTCACTAGTTAGTGCTATGTGTGTAATGTGCAGAATGAAAGATGGCAAAAAATGCCCAACCGTGGATAGATGGGGGACATCGTTGGATGCAATGGCCTGTACTCGGAGGACATGGGCCTCTGGCCTATCCACGGGCCACCGCAAATGTACCGATTCAGACAGAACGGGTTTCTGAAATGGGAGGTGGTGTTGGAGTTGCCCTTAGCATCTAGTTGGAATGGTGTGGTGAAATCGGATCACCTCTCGATTGTGTCCACAGACTCGTGCTTTTACCATGTTGAATCATGTCAAGAGATGGGACGGGGACGTCAGTTAGGCAAGTCTGTAGAGTAAGCTCTAGTTAAGACATAACTGAGAAGAAAGAAATTCCTCCACTATGACTTCTCTCTTGAAGCCTCGGCTCTCCCTTTCCCCTTTGAGAGTTGACCCAAGAAATACATGTCGATCTAATTCCTTCCTCGGTAGTGCTAACAGCCTGAGTTTGCTTCGGAGAGGTGTTGGATGTAGATCTATAGATACTATGTGGTGTAGTAGTAGTTTTCTCTCTCTGTTTTGGCATTGCAAGTGTTCAGATTTATACCGGGAGGCGTGCGCTAGATCCCAAGGGATAGATCTGGAGTTGCCTAGATCTTCTTGTGCTCATCGAGGTGCTTTGGAGGTCGGAGACGAAGGCGTGGACTGGGAGGTTGTTGGGGTCCTAGCCCTTTTCTTCTACAGATTTATTGTTGGTGGTCATGGCGTCAAGAGCATCTTCTATAGTCATGGTGATTTGACGATGGAGGTTGGTTGCCGTGTTGTTCACTGTCGTGCCCCGAATCGATGGTAGGGAAGCGATGAAGATGCTACCGGGACTGCATCCAAGGCGGCTCTTCTTCGGCTTCCATCTAAAATGGTCGAAGGGCGACCACTCCCACCTATTTCGTCGGCATTGGTTCCTTCCGGACGACGAAAGAAGGCAAAGAACAACCCCTGGGCCTCCATGCCATCAAGAAGGCCCCTCTACTCCAGTTACAACAGGCTCCCGGCGTCTCACCAAAAATTGTTTTGTCATGGCAGTGTTGTGTTTGAATGTGTTGTGATCCTCCAACGCGAAAGAGAAGGATCGACCCGATGGCGTTTCTAAGATTAGATCTAGGGTCCTTTGTGCAAGTGTGGACATGGATGTAATTTCTCCTTCCTTTAGGTCCTTGATGTTCTATGTCAGTTCATTTCTCTCTTGTGTCTGTACACTCATTGCTTTTAACAGGTTTAATCATGCTAGAAGGGAGGATCAATCAATCATGGTAGTAGAATAAACTCTACCTAAGATATCTATGAAAAGAAACAAAATACCTTCGGAATAAAATAATGATGCATACCATGATGTGTATGTGCAACTACTCTATGATTCTATCTTATCTTATCTTTGGAGTTCATTTCGCTTAATATATAGGACCATTTTCCTTCTTTCCTAGCTACTTTATGTATGCTTCTTGGGTCAGAACTAGCCACGCGGCAGCGCTCAAAGTACAAATCACCATGCAACAACATAAGCATATATTTATTACTAGTGTTTCTCCATCCATTCCTTATTTCTACTAGTAGTCAAAACATATTAAAGCTAGATCTACTTTAAAGCTCATCGAAATAACAAAAATGATAGATATAAATTAAGTTGTGAATTGTACGAGAACAACGGCATTTTGAAGTTTCAACATCAATTTTGAAATAATTGGCATCATCAATTTAGAAATCTAGTTCAACCAACAAACTGGAACTCGAATGATACCAAGACAGGAAAACCTCGTAAATAATAACTACATACATAAAGTAAAAAATTGTGTGTTCACATAAGATAAAAAAATTAACACAACATGTCTAAGAAATTTGTAGCTCAAAATTCACGGGTGGTATATGACACTTGATGTTTTTAAGACCATAGAGGTGAATCAGAGTGTTGCACTTCTCCAAAGTGTACAAGCAGGATTTGGTTTTAACTCTTTGATTCAACGTTTCTAAACCGTTATAATATTCAATTATGTAATTTAATTATAGTTTTCTATTACACTTAATAAAATTGATTAGTTTAATAATGTACATAAATATTTGAGGTGCAATATTACTTATTATCCAATATTAGTATTTTCACTAGGATGTTCTTAAAAAAAATCATATCATCTTGCAACAAAAGTTACATTATATATTTCTCACGTTTTCTCCATTTTCTTAGGAAACATTTAATTCAATCAATTATATCTAGATTCAAGAAGAGGAAAATGACAAAATTGCATACATAAACAGATTTATTTGTGGTTCAGATAAATCATTGTGTATATGCATCTATCAAGGTTCATTTTTATTATCTTTATATAACTTGTCTTGAAGTCTAAAACATACTTTCTAACAAACATCTTGACAAAGGTTACAGAGTTTATATTTGTCTATCTAGGTTTTAGGGCAAATAGAAAATTCTAGAGCACTATATGCCTTGTCTATCTTAGTTGTAGAAAAACTAGAAAAGTTTTAGAGTCTATGAGACCCCTATAAGTATTTGTCCTTGTACCTTTAGGGTTACTCATTTATTGGACCTTTCTTGTTCAAATATGTTTTTCTTATTTCTACTCCCTCCGATCCAAATTAATTGACTTGGATTTATCTAGATTCGGATGTATCTAATACTAAAACATGTCTAGATACATCCGAATCTAGATAAATCCGAGTCAATTAATTTGGATCGGAGGGAGTATATTTTTTATGGTCAGCTAGCAACACATGCATTTCTATCCCTGGTATTAAAGTAGCATTGGTTGTAACAGGCGCACACGAGAACTTAAAACATAAACTTTACTGGCAGAGAATATTCTTAATTTATGTCTCAGTGCTTTGGTGAAACTTGTTCTTCCTCTGTGTCCCACACCTTTGGTGGCACTTCATATTCAGCTTGTGTCTCCTCCTCTTCATGACATGGGTACCGTAATGGTGCACTTTCTTCCTGTGTCATGCTACAAACATCGTGAGACATATTTCACTACTATAAGTGTGTATATTTGAAAAGTACACATTATCCCTCGAAGTTGTAAAAGGGGTAGGGTCAGACAATCTGTGTTGCTTTCTATAGCCGTCCTTCTATAAAAAAAATAGGACACCATGAAGTCATAAATACATTCAAAAAAATGGAGGTCACATGGTCACCTTGAGTGTGTTCTGGAAGTCGTGACTTATGATAAGAGGGGGATTATAGTCATGCCCCGCAGGTGTAGGCCTCGTGAACAAACCACTTCAAAAAACATTTGGTTTCTCGCCGCCATGTCTCCAACTTTCAATATGATTGGCATATGATTTTACATGGTGCCTCATTATAGATTGGTTGGCTCTCAAACAATCGATGCCTCCAATCTTCCACAGTGATGACATGGAGGACTATTAATTAGGAGGAGACTTTAGCTGTTTGTTCAAATTTTTGGATTCCGCGACAATCAACACAAAATTGCAGCATTGGTCTAGTGGTTGCATGAAATATTGAGAACAAAGAAGTGACATAACTATATTTTTTCTCTTTTGAAAAATAATGAAGCTTGACGTTGTGGTAAATAATCTATAAAAAGGTCTAGATTTTAAACTCAAATTTCGACATAACAACTCTTTAAAAACTCGTTGGCATAGGCACCTTTACATTGAATCATGGTGATAAGCTTGTCAACCTATGCGAAAACGTGACGGTGGCTTTCGAATTGTTATGAAATGATGAGATCAGTTGGTCATGTCATTGCAATTGGTAGTGTGTATATTTTTAGAATCAAACACACAAACCACCACCAACATAGACGCACACACGCGCACACGCACGCACACAATGAATATTGAAGACCGGGGTTACAAAGCTTGAAGATTGACAAAGTCATTACAATCGTCTTTAAACATTGCCTCATTTAAATAATATTCTGCCTAAATGGGACAAACGGGACTTCAAACCTGCAGTTTAGCCCCTGGTTGGACAGGGGTATAATCATCCAATCACATGTTCAATCTTGGTAGTGTGAATACTAAGCTAACCAGTAGCAGAAAAGGAGGGTGGTGCCGATGTTTTCTTTTGCTTGCGTTTGTGCATAGTCTTTACAATCGGTAGTGTTAACATGAAGCTAATCAGTCGAGGGAAACCGGACAATAAACTTCTTACATCTTTGGAGAACGATTCCTTTTCACTTGTTTGTTAATTTGAAACTGAGAAGTAGATATAGAACAGGCAGCATTACACTTCCCTTATCTCTTGGGTTTTGGGGCAGACATCTACAACAGCATTGAACAATTTTTGCAGCGAGGAACTGCGGTTTCAGTCAAATGCATGGAGGTTCAGACGTTCAGTTTGCATGTCCTGGCGCCTGGCGCCTGCTAAAATACATATCAGGGTTAGTTGTGACCACAACACAGCTAGCTAGCACATGGTTTGGTGTCTCGTACCACGATACATCTTACCAAGCTGAATTATTTCTATCAAGACAAGATCTATTTGCCATGCCAATATACTAGACACGGATTCAGAATAAAAGAATGGTAGCACCTGGCGAGCAACTGCTCCATGATTGCATCTTATCCTATCTTCGGATGAATGGGTGCATCGTCAATTCGTCATCTTGGACACTCAAGCTAGCTCAGGATAGGGTTTTTTTTCCGACAAAGAGCTCATGGTAGGTGGCGAGTCTGGCGACTAAGGTCCATCAATTTCCTTTTTTACATGTTATCCGCCTGCTTGATAGCAGATTTCTTGTTGTTCCTACCTACTGAATAATGGAGGTATGAGAATTGTGTGTGTCGTAACCTCAAGTGATCGTCCCCACTACTCACTCAGATGATCCTCTCGCGGTTGTTGAGGCGTAGGACCTAGCCAATCTGAGGTAGAGCACGAGCTCGGTGGCGTAGATGCTCGCGGGCAGCCGGTAGCAGTAGTGAGGCGATCACAATTAAGGTTACTCGAAATAGTTTTCATCCCATTATATTAATATAGCAACTACTTGATACAATTTTACGAATAATGCTAGGGTGAAACAGCATAAGTCAAGCCAAAAAAATAAGAAGAAAGTAAAAGAAAACAAAGCCGGCAACGGCAGTTCGACGAAAACAGAGATAACTCGCAACTGTTGCGTCCTCCAGAGGTGTACCACCACACGCCTAGCACTTATCAAGCAGCACCTACAAAAAGGAAAACGACAACAACGCTGCTGCTCGTACTATCCTAAGGTTTCCTACAGTACGCTACGAGAGATGGGCAAGAGATACACCCGACGTCTTCAAGAAGGACGGCGACACCCGCAGGTGTCACCACGTTCAGTGGCGGAGCCAGCACGATCACATAGCCTGGGCAAAGTGCAAAGTCTCTTGGCTGACTGGTTTTTGCCCATGGGATTAGTTAATTAATCTTTCATTAGCTTATATAATTTTTCCCGTGGATGATTCTTGGCTGAGCCCGGCAGCTGCCCAGGCATGCCGGGCTGAAGCTCCGCCACTGACCACGTTGGTGTCTAGACGACAAGGATTTCTCCCGGCCCCTCAAAAAACCATACTCTCGGACGCTTCGTATTGCTCCATCAAACTCGTCGCCCACTAGCACACACCACCACGGACTTACAGTCACTACCGTCGTCTCACTATGACCCACGTTGTGAGGCTAGTAAAACCGAAAAGAAAAAACTTTGGCGTGGGTCGATGGTACAGCAACACACGGGAGGAAACTACCTCCACCGCCGGAAGGCAGTAGCCGACCGGATGCATCGATAGGGGCAAACCAGGCTCTCGCCAGCCGCCCGAGCCTAAATGGACCCATGAAGCCCTGTTGCCGCACTGCAGTAAGGGTGCTACCGTCATCGCCAACCCCAACACTACTCCCTACTCCTCCGGCCACTAGTGGATCCGCCACCACCACAGATCTCCATCACCAAGCAGCAGCGCCGTCGCCACCGTGCTCACCCGGGCCAACCAGACTGTTGTCGGTCGCAGGCCACCGGTCACCGCCCCGGCGTCCCTGCCTCTATGGACGAGGGGGCCAGCACTATACACTGGCCCGCCTAGCCCAGGAGCAGCGGTGCAACGAGCATGTCGAAGAATCACCAAAATCGCAATCCACATAACCTCCGAGGATCTGCCCGGTGACCACCAGAGTTTGGCCCTCTTGACCCAACTACGACGCCCCGGCGAAGTAGCCAGGGGTTAGGCTCCCGAACCCAACTGCCTGAGATCTCGCACAGGCCAATGCCGATCCACCCAATCGAGCCCAAACGGGCCAAGGTCTGGGCCGCACCACCTAGCACCTTGGCCTACCTCCACCAATGCCACCCCTGTGTCGCGTCCGCACCCACCTCACCACCATCAGCTCGGGAACACCGCCTCCGCCGCGCAACTCACCACCGGACCGAGGTCGCCTCCGCATCAGCACTAGCGGCACTGCCTCGCGCAGTCCGCCGCGCGCGGGGGAAATGGAAGGCAGCCGCCAGCACCGCCTGGGACTTTGCCCGGTGGCTTCCGCTAGCAGCAGTGGAGGGGAGAGAAGGGGAAGGAGGAGCGGGGGCGCGCGCTGAGCAGGACCACTTTATGCAATCAATATGCATCCCTTGGCACAATTAAGGTTGACCACGAACCAGATGTCACAGCTCCACTGATGGTGACGCGGTCGATGACGGAAATGAGGTGGCGTTGTTGAACCCGCCGATGCTAGTGAGGCACTGACGCCTAGCTATAGCGCCAGCCGAGGCTGCTGCTGCGCAGCTCGCCGGGCATCAGATCTTAGAAGAACTCTTTTGCAAGCCAACAATACATCACCTATGTATGGTACCGAGGGCACTTCAATCATGAGATGGGTATAACCTTTTTTTTTGCTCTCCTTGGACTATGGTCGGTTAACTGTTACAGCACCACCCAAAGAAATTAAGTTGTGCAGCTGTTTGTGTATTCTGTGCTGCTAGATTTATTGACTTGCTAAATTTATCTTAAGAAAAATGATAATTTTGCTTTTGCAATACAGATGTAGAGTACTACTCCGTATTTGTTTGCAAATGCCTGTAACTACCTACATCATGAGAAACACTATGATACCTAAGGTTTTAACTGTGGTGAAATGTGTTTATTATTTTCTCCGTTCCAAAATAAGTGACACAACTTTGTCTACATACGCATGTTTCCACACATTAAATATTGGTTGTAGTCTGGCAAGCGCCCATAAGATCTCCTGCGCGACACCAAGATTAATACGAAGGTTCTGTGACTCGAGATGATGAACATAATACTCTTAGAGAAGCTAGACTACATGTAGGTAACACCAGAATTGTTGTTTACATTTCCATGATTTGTGGTGTCCGACTGATGTGGTAATTGCAATGTTAATTTTGTGCAGGTTTATCTACTTCGAGATCATTATGGTGAAAACTTACTACATGTGCCCTTGCCATACTTGTGGCTCTATATAAACTACAAGTTATCAATTGCCTGATTTGAAGTCTGGTACCACCGTGGGGAGAAGAGGTAGGGGTACCAGCAATGCATCCGCCATAGGGAACTTGTCACTCATCCCTTCATCTTTGTTCCACCATGAGGAGCGAGGTTTGTAGTGGCTAGGGCACCACAGTGTGTGTGGGCCCATGAGTAAGATTCTCTTACCCCTGTCCACACTGACCCAATGTGGGCCACCTTTGAGAGGTACACCTTATGGCTGTGAGCCATCTCCCACCCAAATGTGCGCCCCTTGAGATGGACTTTATATAGTCTCCACCTCTTCCTGTTATGATTTGGCCTCACAAGACTGATAATTCGTTCCCCAATTATTTTATAATGTCAAAATATCACCGTATGGTAAAGAGAATGGATTTTGTACTTGTACACATGGGTACGTGATACACATGCTTTGAGATGTGTGACAGAATATGAGTCTATTTCATTTTGTGATTTTCATGATGTCCCGTCGTACATTATATAGTCATGTCAACTTGTACCTTTTGGCCAGGATGCTGCCATAATTCCGTAGTAGGATCGTAGCCTTTTTTACTAGCTAGTTGTTGTCCATACCTTTTAAACTCCTACAGTCCTACAAGTTAATTCTTGGACATCACTATCTATCCCGTAGCCACTTCGACCATCATTTCTTGATTCGTCTCCCTCATAGGAACAGAGGGAGTAGGAGGCCGCGTAGAAGCTTACGAGATTCCCTTATACATTCAAGCTTACATAAAATAAGTAAAACCAGCTCTAGTAAGTATTTGTTTCTGGATCTCGAGGCAAAGTTCAGCAGCTAAACGGTCAGATAGGTCGATAGGTCCTGTACCCATGTGTACAAGCACAAATGTATTTACCTATGGGAAAATAAAAATTATTTATTTGCATTAACCACATGTCATACTAACTAGACCTTGTCATAAAATATTATTCTAGATGGGGCTGCAAAGGACTGGTGGGGTGTCAAGGTGTGATCCAGGCTTTATTCCACAACCAGTACAATAAGAAATATGTTTAACTTGCTGGTTAAACAGATCTAACAGTTAAAGGTTCAAATACATATGGCAGTTGTAATTTAACTATAGTTCTCCATTACACTTAATAACGACATTGATCACTTTAATATTGTATCTAAATATTTAAGGTGCAATACTAATATACAATTTAGTGTTTGTCAATGGAATTGATTCAAATAATTTGATGCTATTTCGCAAAAAAAAGTGCAGTCGCTATTTTCTAACTTTTTGGTGCATTGTTTCTTAGAAAACATTTCTTTGCATCAATTATCTCTAGATGCAATCAAGCCAAAAGGGAAAAATTGCACAGATCAACAAATTAATTTGTGCCACTCAAACAACATAGTTTACATGCATGTATTGATCATTTCTAGTATATTTAAGTAACCTACAAGATAGTTAGCGTGTTTTCCAACAAATATCTTGACGGGGACTTATAGAGTCTATGTTTGTCTTTCTATGTGTACGGGTAAATAGAAAATTCTAGGGTACTACACACCTTAGGCTATAGAAAGTTTTAGAGTATATTAGACACATGTTATGATTTGTTCTTGTACCCTTAGCGTTGCTCGTTCATGGGACTTTCTTGTCCAAATCTATCTTTCTTGTTTCTATATTTTTTAACAATCAGCTAGCACCACATGCATGGTTTACATGGTATTAAAGTAGCATCGTGTATAATAGGCACACATGAGAACTTAAGACATAAACTTTTGTTGCGGTGAATCTTCATATATGCCTAGGGGTTTGGTGGTGCTTCCTTTTCTTCCACACCCCACGGTCTCGGTGGCACTTCATATTCAGCTTGTGTTTCTCCCCTTCTTTGTTCCATGGGTGTACCACAACGGTGAATTTTGTACCACAACGGTGAATTTTCTTCCTCTTTGTGCTACAAACATCATGAGGGCCGCCCTTCACTATTGTAATTAAGTGTGTATTTGAGAAGGTTACACGTTATCAATAGAAGTCGTTATAGATAGGGTAGAACAATCTATGTAGATTTGTGTACCCGTCCTTCTATTAAATAGTAGAGGACACAATGAAGTAATAAGCAGTATGTAACAAACACAGAGGTCACGCAGTCACCTTGACCATGCTCCGGGTGTTGTAAATTATGATAGGAGGGACGCTTCTAGTCATGACCCATAGATGTAGGCCTCATGAATAAATCACTTTAAAACCATTGGGTTTCTCGCGGCCACATGTGCGACTTTTCAGTATGATCTATATACTCTTTTGCATGGTTCCTCATCCTAGATTTGTTCGCCATAAATGATTTATGCCTTCGATCTTCCCGATGATGACATGAGGAGTATTATGAGTTGGAGACTTTAGCCGTTTAATTGTTGACTTTTTATTCCATGTCTCTACCAACCCAAAAGTGTATCCTTTGTGTGGTGCTTGCATGAATTATCGAGAACAAAGAAGTGCCGCAACTACACTTTTTAATCTTTTGAAAAATAATGAAGCTTGGCATTGTGATAAATAATTGTAAAAGGGTCTAGATTTTTAACTCAAAATTGGTGTCATGGACAACTTTGTATTGAATCATGGTGATAAATGTCAACCTATCCCACTACGTGGTGTCGGCTTTCAAGTTTCCATGCAATGAGGACATTGGTTGCCCTTTTCTTGAAATTGTTAGCGTGCATATTTTTAGATGCAAACACACATGCACACTCACACCATCACATACATACGTTATCACAATGCATAATGAAGACCAAGGTCACGGAGCTTCAAGATTGACAAAGTCACCACAAACGTCTTACTATCGACGGGAACATTTCCTCCCACTTGAAAAAATATTCTGCCTAAATGGGACAAATAGAACTTCAAACCTATGGTAGAGCACCTGATTGGACGGAGGTATAACCGTCCTCCCAACCATCCAATCACATATTGGTTCGTGCTAGTAGCAAAAGAATAGGGAGGTGGTAATGTTTTCTTTAGGGTGTTTGTTCCTAGTAATTACTATTGGTAGTGTTAACATGAAACTAATCAATAAAGGAAATTAGAAAATGATGCTCTTACATCTTTATTTGAAGGATATCAATAACATTGTGTCCCACCGTAAAATATTCTGCCTAAATGGGACAAATGGAACTTCAAACCTGTGGTTGAGGCACTGGTTGGACGGGTGTCTTAGTAGTGTGAATACTAAGAAGAAAAGGAGGGCGGTGGCGATGCTTCTTTACCATGTGTACTCCTAGTCATTACAGTAGAGAAGGAGGGCGGTGGCGATGTTCCTTTACCGTGTGTACTCCTAGTGAATACAGCTGATAGTGTTAACATGTAAGCCGATCTATTGTGGAAATAGAAAATAATCTTTTTACATCTTTTGTTTCATGGATACGCCCTTAGAGGTGTATCAAGGTGGTTTTTGTCTTCAAAGCCAAGGGGTTTTTGACAGTACACAGTTTCTTGGATAGAGTCATGGAGAAAAGCTTTTTTAACATCTAATTGATGAATAGGCCAAGCAGAGGAAACAACAATGCTAAGAACAGTACGAATGGTGCTAGATTTAACTACAGGAAAGAAGGTTTCATCGTAATCAATACCGTGTTGTTGTGAATAGCCACGACAAACCAAATGAACTTTATAACGGGAAAGACTACCATCAGATTTAATTTTTTTATGAAAAACCCATTTACTAGAGACAATGTTGGTGTTAGAGGGACTAGGATCCAGTTGCCAAGTGTTATTTGTAAGAAGAGCACTAAATGCATCTTGCATAGCAGCAGCCCAATTGGGGTCAAGAAGAGAAGTTTTGTAATTTTTAGGAAGAGAAGATAGAGAAATTTCAGGATGAAGATTAAGACGTTGGGAAGGTAAACGAAAACTAGATTTGCCACGAGTGCGCATGGTGTGGTTATTTTGTGGTGCAACAATAGGTACAACATGTGGAGGAGGTGGAAGGGTAGAAGGTGGTGCCGCGGCAGAGGTGGTGCCTGCCGCGGCTGAGTTTGGGGTGGTTTCCGCTGCTGTGGCAGAGGTGGTGCCTGCCGCGACAAAGCTTTGTGCGTGATCGGCTGTTGCGGCAGAGTTTTCTGCCGTGTTTGCTGTCGCGGCAGGATTTTCTGCCGTGATGGCTGCCGCGGCAGGATTTTGTGCAGAATTCTCTGCCGCGGCAGAGGTGGCGGCAGGATTTTCAGAAAAATAAAAAGGAGATTTGGTACTTTTGGTTGAAACTATGGGTGTTGGGATGGTGTTGGCATCTCGTTGAGCAAAGAGAAAAATATTTTCAGCAAACGTGACATGCCGAGACACATGAACATGACCGGTAAGTAAGTCTAGACAACGATAGCCTTTGTGTTCGAAAGAAAAACCAAGAAGAACGCAGGGAATTGAGCGAGGATAGAGCTTGTTAGGGGAGGTAGTATAGATATTGGGAAAGCAAAGACAACCAAAAACACGTAAATCAGAATAATTTGGGTGACAGAGAAAAAGGGAAAAATAGGGAGTGTTGGTTTGATTTGCTTTGGAGGGTCGTATGTTGAGTAAAAAGGTGGATGTGTGCAGTGCTTCGGCCCAAAATTTTGGTGGCATGGAGGATTGAATTAAAAGAGTTCGTACAATATCATTTAAAGTGTGAAGGGAACGTTCTGCTTTGCCGTTTTAAGGTGAGGTGTAGGGGCAAGAAAAACGAAGAAGAATACCATATTGGAGAAAAAAGGTGTGATTTTTAATGTTGTCAAACTCACGACCATTATCACATTGAATAAAACGAATAGGGAGAAAGAAGTGGACAGAAACACAGCGTTGAAATTGATAAAAATAGCATGAACATTGGATTTATTGCGTAAAGGAAAGGTCTAAACAAAGTGAGTAAAATCATCAAGGATAACAAGATAATATTTAAAACCAGAAACACTAGAAATTTGTGACATCCATAAATCACAATGTAGTAATTCAAACAGATAAGTACTATGAGAACTTGATGAACTAAACGGAAGGCGAACATGTTTGCGTAATTGACAGGACTCGCAAAGCGAGGAAATATGAGAATCTTTATTACAAGGTATTGAAAATTCACTAAGAAGTGATGATAAAACAAAATTATTGGGATGGTCGAGTCGATGATGCCACAAATCCACCGAAGCCACCATAGATGTTGGGGGCGCGGCAGCAGGGACACCATGAAGAGAGTATAAATCACCGGAGCTAGTGAAGCGTGCGATCTCGGCCTTGGTCAGGTAATCCTTCACAGACAAACCAAAAAGGTCAAATTCAACAGAAACAAGATTATTGGAGTAAACTGGCGCACGAAAATCAAATTTTTAATAAGAGCTGGGGCAACAAAAACATCACGAACAAGGTGAGGTTTTGTGGAGGATGGGATTTGAGATTGACCAACGCAAAAAATTGGGATAGTGGAGCCATCACCAAGAGTAATGGAAGGAAAAGGAAAGGTGGTGCAATATGACAGCAAATTACTAGATGCAGACGTGTGACTAGAAGCACCAGAGTCGAAAATTCAATCCGTACTTGGGGTTCCTTGAGAAGCAAAATTGTTCATGGCCTACAGAAAGGCAGCTTGATCACAACTCGGTGTTGAGGTTGAGGTAGGTACAGGAGGCAGTGCATGCTAGTACGGTGGCGTCGGCAGCAAGGCAGGCAACGACGTGTAGTAGATGGCGTCGGCGTAGGGCGGTGATGGCGCGTATGTCAGGGGTGCGTACGGTGGGGGCGCGTATGTCAGGGCAGCGAGGTAGGCATGCGTCGGCTGTTGAGGCGCGAGGAACACTGGGGCACCGGTAGGTGGGCAAACGTCGGGCTGCCAGGCGCTTGTGTAGGCGGGAGGAGCGCCATATGGAGACGGGGTAGCCCAGGGCATGGACTAGGCCTAAACCATCCCGGTCTAGGGGTCTTGAGAGGGACGCCAGCTCGGAGACGCAGGTGGTGGGGCGGCGCTGGAAGGGGGCGCTGGTGGTGGTGTAGAGCGCGAAGGCCGGTACATGGGGTTCTTGCCGCGATAGTTGGGACTAGGGCGCCAGCCAGGAGGAGGTTGCATCGGGGGCGCGGGCATCGGCACCGGGGGTGCTGTCATGACAGCACTTTGCGTCGTGTGCCCTGCCGCGGCAGAGAATTGGCCGCTTTGGCCTGTCGCGACAGGAGGTGGTGGCGGCCGTGTGGAGGCGGTGAAGACGTGGGGGCGCGCCTCCTTGCGTGCTTGGGCGTCGTCGGCGCACTGGAGCAGGGAGCGGACCTCGCGAAGGAGGGTCGGGGCCGCATCATAGGGATGAAGGAGGCTTGTTTCTCGAACCGGTCGATGAGCCCCTATAGCAGGATGTTGATGAGCTGACGATCTGCCACGGGATCGCCGAGTTCGTGGAGCTCATCGGCCATCGTCTGGATCCGTTGGTAGTAGACGCTAAGGGAGGAGGATCCCTGGACGGTGTTGCGGATCTCGGTGTTGAGGTTGTTGACCCGAGCGTCGACGTTGTCCTGGAAGAGTTGGCACAGGGACGCCCACAGGGCGGCGGCGGTGGAGGGCTCCCGGAAGACGAGGTTGAAGATCTGAGTGGACACCCGCGTGTAGATCCATTGGATGATGGCGAGATCGTTCTTGACCCAGCGTGGATCGTTGAGGCACGGGACGGAATCGGCGGCGACGTGGGCACGCAGATTGCAGCGGACAAGGTGAACGTCGAAGAGATGGCGCCAATGGTAGTAGTTGTGGGATGCTAGATCTAAAGTAACTGGTATGAACGGAGAAACATCGGAAATTGTATCGGCAAAAGAGATTGGAGTAGACATTGGGGAGCTAGAGGAGGAGGAGGCCAGGGCTAAGGAGGAAGGGGAGGTGGTGGTGGCGGCTAGTTTGGAGGCAGCCAGGGCAGCGCGCCGCTCGAAGAATCCGGGCAGCGGCGGCGTGGGAGGGCCAACCATACCCTAGGATCGATAGTCTGATACCATGTAGAATTGCGGAATATTATCTGTATTGATTGTGGCCTCGATGCGCTGTTTATATAGGAGTACAAACTTGGCCTCCAAGTATTGATTGTGGCCTCGATGCGCTGTTTATATAGGAGTACAAACTTGGCCTCCAAGAGACCGACTAGAGATATAATTGGACTATATTTGAACTACCAAAACTAGAACTGAATTATACTCTAACAAGGGGTCATACAAGAAGGGCTAGAAGGCCAAAGTGTAGACACGTTACAAGTTACAGCACAAAATTCGCAACAAAGGATCATTAACCATACATGGTGCTCAACAAAGGCGTCAGGACTGAATCTGACTCGTCGGTGGTGCGAGGGCATGTCACCTCCTCCACCATGGTTGCTATCCTCTCTTCATGTTCCTGCTGTTGTTTCCCATCTGGAAACGTTAGGTCGCATGTGATGGTGAAGTTGTCGTTGCTTAGGCACGATGACGCCTCCAACTTCTTTTTCTCCACCGTGAAGAACTTGAACAAGAGGGTGCCATCGGCATCGCCTAGCGACTGCTTCTTGTGGAATACGGCGCGTTTGCGGTTCTTGTCCAAGATTCCAATGGAGATCTCGGTCCCGGAGACCGGGTGCCTCGGCGTGTTGTTGATGACGATGACAGTGATGGTGTCGGCTGTGGTTTTGCTAAACCTGTTAGACTGTATATATACATAGGCTTCTGTACTCCGTATTGTAACTTGTATTGTACACATACGTGCACAATATGTAAAGACAGCATTGAGGATGTTGAGCAGTTGTCCAATTCTATTGTTTTACATGGTATCACGCTAGGTTACGATTATGACTTCCGCTGCCTCCACGGCCGCCGCCGCCGTCGCCGCCACGACCTCTCCTGCCGCGGCCTCGATCATGGCGCCGGCTGGCGCTCCTGCTCTTCCACCGGTGCTGCTCCATCTCCTCAACGGTGGCACGGCCCCCGGCACCGCACATCTCGACTCTCTCTCCATGCTGAGTGCCGGTGCGATGTTCTCGGGGCAGACGCATCTCCACCGCAGTTCTCGCCGCCGCCTCCGTTCCCGGCTGTGGCGTCCTCGCCGTCTGCTCCTCTGCCTACAGCGCTGCCATCTGCCGCCACTCCGATCGCTCCGCCTCCCCTGGTGGCCGATTGGTCCGCGGCACCCGTCTCTGCCGCCGCGCTTGTCGCGCCGGTCCCGGCAGCTGCCCCCTCTGCGGATACGCCATACTGGCACGAGGTCTACGCCACCTCACCCGTTCCCTATCAGGCGACCGCTGCGATGGCCGCTTGGCCCTCGCCGCCCCAGCCCTACTACGCGCCTCCGTCGCCGCTCGCCCTGGCCCCGTACCAGGCGCCCCCGGCGGTTGCGTCGTCGTCGGGCCCTGCACACCATCCAGGCTACTACGACATGCCCGCTACGGCACCTGCGCCCTACGTCGCACCTACATCGCCGCCGATGGCCCATGCCGAGGCTCCCGCCGCTCCTTCCTCTCATGGTGGTGCTCCGCCGACGTTTTGTTTCGCCCACCTTATTCCGGTGAAATTAACGCCGGACAACTATCTGACGTGGCGCGCCCAAGTATTGCCTCTTCTTCGTAGTCGCTACCTTGATGGCTTCGTCGATGGCACGCTTCCGTGTCCTCCGCCCTATCACCCGGCGCATCATGCCTGGGTGGCGCAAGACCAAGCCATCCTCTCCGCCATTCAGTCGTCGCTTACCGAGGGGGTCGCCTCCCTCGTCATCTTCGCCGTGACCTCTCGCGACGCTTGGGCTGCCCTCGAGACCAGCTTCTCCTCTCAGTCTACGGCGCGGGCACATGCTATACGTCCACTAGTAGAAACTAGGCAATTAGCCCCGATTCGTAAGGACCTTTAGTCCCGGATTGCGAACCGGGACTGCCAAAGCGGGACTAAAGGTCCAAGCTTTAGCCCCGGTTCTGTTACGAACCGGGACTAGAGGTCCAACCATGTGGCCCTGCGAGCCGCGCTGGCTATTTGGCTGCCGCTGCAGGGGATGGGGTTTTAGGATTTTGTGTTTTCTTTTCATTTTGTGTTTTGTGTTCAATTATTTTTCATTATGTGTTTTCATTAGAAACAAGTTTTCGGATACATAAAGAACGCTACTACACAGTACTTGTACATATTGATGCAATATATAATATAATTTCTCTTACAAGCATACATGGAGTCTCAACCGGGTCCAGAGCATGTCTATTTGATTACATGAAGATCATTACATGGATGCTTTACGGTCTACGTATAGAGTATTCTCCGCGTGGGTCTATGACCTCGTCGACAAAAAATCTAGCAAATTCCTCTTAGATTGCTATTAGGCGGTCCTCTGGTAGGAGCTTGTCCCGCATCGCGTCCAACTATATAAAAAGGAGATCGGAGGAATTAAACTCAACACAATATTTTGTAATAAAAATAAAGGGTGATTATATTGTTTACTTACTCGAACATTTTCCGAGGGCTTCTCAATATTGATGCGAATGAACTCGCACACGTAGAATCCACATAGATTAGTCCTCGGTGGCTGCCTCACGCACTTTACAAGAATAGAATTTAATCAAATAATAACGCTAGCATGATAAATGCACATAAACTACAATTAAATAGATGCGCGGACTTAACTCGTACTACTTACCGAGAGTGATTTAAAAAATAGCTCCTCACGCCATTGACCGCGGACATGGTTCTTAAACCGTGTTCAAATCCTACCCGACAAAGAAAATTAATGTATGAGTTAATAACTACTTGATATCCCAGAAAATGAACGAAAGAAATCGATATAGTGCGATAATGGTTGAAATTACCTCTGGAGCGCATCGATAATGCTGCGGTAGTCTTCAATGTCTTTGTTTAGTGAGTCCATAATGTGAACTCTTCCCAAGTCAACTGAAATGCTTAGAAGAATCCATTGATACCTACGCAAGGTTTACATACGTCAGTAACTCATCATTTACACTGAACATCGAGTAAGCAAAATTTAATGTGTACAAGAACTCACTTGCCGTCGTGGTAAGGAAATAGTATTTCATTACATAAATGCTGGTTCGTGAGAAACCGGAACAAGTTGTGCTCGGTCTCCAGTGGTTTATCTTTTAGTATAGCTCCATGAATTCGATGTGGATCAATGAACCCAAATCCATTGATAACCTTTCTTTTACAATCGAGAATCTTCATTCTGCATCATTATATATAGCGTACAAAAAATATAGTGAGTATACTTACCAGCAATGAATTGAACAAGCTGAGATAGAGACTTAATTACATAAATAAAGTAATCACTTACAGACAATAGGAACTGAGGATAGTTTTGTCGAGTTCCTTTAGATTGAATAACTGAAATAATTCTGTAAATTCAACAGGGACCTCGTCTTCAGCGAAGTAATGCGATTTTCGAACTTTCAGTAAGAGCCAATATTGCTGTTCTTTTGATGCTTTCATGTACCATTCATGGAATCGTCGCACTTGTGTTGGCATATCTCGAAGCCTCTCAGAACTGACCAGAGGCTCCCCGTGAACAAATTTGGGTGCTACCTCAGCCTTGGGCATATCGCTGTGAAGAATGTCATGAATAGACATATTACATTGCTCGGTGTCGTCGGATTGATGACAAGTACGCCATGAGGGGGTCCTCGAGGTGTGCGGAAGAGAGGGGTGTGAGACGTACGGTGTTCCGGGACGGTGAGCACACAAGTTTACCCAAGTTCGAATCCACCGGCTTTGGACGGATCCTACTCCTGCTAGCAATCCAGTAATACGGCAGAGCCGGAATATGGGTTACAAGGGTTTCGCCTATGCGAGTTGAGGGTCCAAAGTATTGGGTGCCCTAAAATCTCTCCCTAGGACGGCTTATATAGATATCCGGCCTAGGGTTTACAGGAGAGATCTATCCGGCTACGTCTAAGAGTCGGTTATAGAGTACATCTTGAACTACAAGTAACGTTATGGCCTAAGTCGGTAAGTCTTCTGGGCCTTCCCGTAGCCGGATTGGACTCTGTCTTTCTCTCTGACTGGGCCGCCTGTGAAGCAAATCTCTAACCCGAAGTGGGCCACCCTGGTCAGTAAGGAACTGTGAGGATACCTGGAAAGTATATCCCCAACAGCAGCCCCTGGAGGCCTCCAAGATCCAAAGTCGGATTTATCATCGTCTAGCTTGATCTTTGGCTTGCAGAATCTTGAAGGGTTCCTGAAACTTCACAACAAAAAATACGATCCGAGTCTTTAAAAATAAGTCGGACCTATCAATAGGTTACTCGGATTTTCCAGCTCGATTTCAAACTAAGCCGGAACTTGGTCTCTAACGCCACCTGACACAAGCATGGTCAAGTCACGTCATCTGACAGGCGTTCCGTCAGCACGACCGTTGGTGGGTCCGTGGTTCGTGGAACCGAGGCGCCATTTCAATGCGTGCGTGGAGATCGAGGCGACGCAATCATCGCGTGGGTCCTTCCCAGTTCCTTCCACGACGTGTGGCGGTTACACTGTAGCATTTGCACGAATCTTGGCGCAGTTAGGTGGATATAAGGGGTTTGGATTTCTCCTTCTCCTTTCCACCAGTCCTTTGCCGTTTCCTTCCTTCCCAATCCTCCTGCGCACACAGAGCCTCCTCGTCCTTCTCCCACAGAACTCCCAGCGCCTCCCCTTTTAGGTCATCTTCTCACCAGAGAAATGGCTTCATCTTCTTCCTCTGGTTTGGCGGCAGCGGCGACGGCGGAAGCAGCAGCAGAGAAGGAGAGCTTCCGGGGAATCTGGATCCCCTGCACCCTCAACGAGGAAGGCCTCAAGAACGTGGAGAAGGAGGGGATTCTCGCCGCCGGCGACTGGCGGAGCGGCTACAGGGAAACCGTTCCCAGCCCGCGCGACGGCGAGCGGGTCCACTTCGGCACCCATCTCGACCGAGGTCTGTCTTTTCCTCCCTCGGAGTTCTTCTGCGAGGTGATAGATCATTACGGAGTTCAACTCCACAATCTTCCTCCTAACTCTCTCTTAGAGATGAGTGCGTATGCTTCGCTTTGCGAGGGCTTTCTCGGCATTAGGCCGAGTTTGACTCTCTTCCGGTACTACTTTCATGTCCGAAGAAACTCCATTACTGCCGGTGTTCCTTACATCACCGACACTATTAGCTTTTCACTTAGACGCGACCGGGCTTATCCCAAAATTCTAGCCAGTGACTCGGTCAAACAATGGCCAGCCACATTTTTCTATCATAGGGATATTCCGGCTCCCGACAAAGCTACTGTTTTGCCGGCTTTTGTCGACGGAGCCTCCACGGCCCAGCCTTCCTGGGATGAGGCTGCTCCGGCTCTTTCCGACGATCTGACCCTCGCTAAGAGGCGGATCGAATATTTGATTAAGCACAATGGTCTGAAGGGAGCCGGCATTGTCCAGTGCTGGGTCTCACGTCGGATCCAGCCACTTCAGTACCACGGAACCCGGCTGATGCATTCCATCACGTCGTCTCCAACCGACTCCCTTCGCATCAGCTCCAAAGCCTACACCACTCAAGGCTATATAAGCCAAATCAAGTGGCTGATCAAGGAGCGGATCGAGAGGAGGATTTCAGAGGTTTCTCTGGACATGCACACAGTGGAAAACCCCGTGGTGCCGGTAAGTTTCCATCATCACACCTTTTATGTGTTTCATTCTTTGAGTTATACTGCAATACTGATGTGTTTTCTTCTTTTTAGCTTGCTGATCTCCCCGAGTCAGAATTTGCTCCGCTCGAAGGATATCCTCCGGAATTCTCTCAGGAGGTGGAGGTGGTCCCATTGCTGGACCTTGCGCTCAAGAAGCGCAAAGCTCCGACAGCGGCTGTTGGCACAAAGGAGCTGCCTGTCGTGAAGAGGTATCTTTCAGTCACAACTTTCCGCCTTTGTACTTTACTCAAAATTCTTTCCGAGATGTAATGTTTTCCAACTTTACTACATTCTCAGAGCAAAACCGCTCGTCAAGGCCAAGGGGAAAGTGAAGGGAATATGCCCGAGAGGCAATAATAAAGTGGTTATTATCTTATTCCATGTTTATGATAAATGTTTATTTTACATGCTAGAATTGTATTGATTCGGAAACATCAATACATGTGTGTTTAATAAACAAAAAGGGTTCCTAGTCATGCCTCTCTTATAGACTAGCTTGTTGATTAACAAGATGATCAAGGTTTCCTGATCATGGACATTGGATGTTCTTAATAACAAGGTCACACCATTGGTGGAATGATGTGATGAACATTCATCCGAAGTATAGCATTACGATCAAGTCATTATGTTTATATTGCTATAACATCATACAAAGTAATCTTTATCCTTAGACCATGAGATCATGTTAATTGCTAACACCGGAAGAGTATCTTGATAACATCAAACGTCACACCGTAACAGGGTGACTATAAAGATGGGTTCAGTACTACGAAGGTGTTATGTTGAGGCTCATGGATCAAGAGTGGAATTTGTCAATCCAGATGACAGATAGATATTCTCTGGGCCCTCTCGGTGATATCACATTGAAATAGCTTGCAAGCAAGTGATGTGATCACTAGAATGTTATATCACGGGAACAAGAAAAGAGTACATGTCGGTAACGAGATCAAACTAGGTATGGAGATACCGATGATCGAATCTCGGACATGTAATATATCGCGGGACAAAGGGATTTAGTTACTAGCGTTAAAGGTTCTCACGATCACAGAAGTCATCGTTGAATGTGTAGGAGTCAGTATGGATCTCCAGGTCCCGCTTCTGATTATTGATCTGAGAGGGGTCTCGATCATGTCTGCATTATTCGCGAACCATAGGATGACACACTTAAGGGATACCGACACCATTTGGAGAAAATATGTTTCAGATAAAGATTTAAGAAAGCGCTGGAATTATTTCAATAGACACCGAAACTGTTTCGGGTGAAATTGCTGAAATTGGTTCTGCATGTAATATTGAAATGTTGCAGGGGGTTTTATGTGAATGTTTGTTAATTAAAGTAATTAACAAAATTCTGAATAAAATTAATAAAAGAGTTTTATTAAATGAGAGAGCATTATATTTGGATAAATTTAATGCATTTAGAGTGGAGACTTTAAAAGAGAATGTGAAGGGGCAAATTTATGTGGAGGGAGTTACCACCACATGAATGGAGGAGGTGAAGGGTCACCTCCTCCATGCGCCGGCCATGAAGGAGGGGCACCCCCTCCTCCTATAAAAGGCCACCCCCTCCTCACTTCTCACACACACCTCCTTGTGAAGGATCTCTCTCCCCCTCTAGTATTATTCCCCCATGGTCTCGGATTAGCGAGATACATGTTCCCGCTGGCTTTATCTGGAAAGGAGTTGCTACTTCTGCTGCTTTGCTAGAGCGAGGGACGGAGGTTGTCGGGGTACCGGACGTATGTGCGATCACGGATGCACCGCTGCTTTGCGGTGCTGGACTTGGTGCTGCTGGAGCTGGATCTGATGGACGTGCTGGAGCCGGACCTGCTGGACTTCATCACGATCTTGAGATCGGCAAGTGTACGACTACATCAACCACGAGTTCCTACTCGTTAATAAAGCTCGTTGTGTACGAGGGTAAGTTCTCGTTGGATGTATGTCCACCCGTTGCTTTGTACCTAATAGATAGATCTTGGCGTGTAGTTCACACCGTAGGAAATTTTTTGTTTTCTATGCTGCGGACCCAACAGTGGTATCAGAGCCTGATCTATATGTAGGTGCTTAGCACGGGTAGTACACATATGTTGATATGTGGGCAATGATGATCATGTTATTGCATCTTCTATGTATTTTGGATATTGGTGGCATAGTGGGATGAAGCGGCCCGGACCAACCTTACATGTCATCGTACATGAGACCGGTTCCACGACTGACATGCAACTTGTTTTGTATAAGTGGCTGGCGGGTGTCTGTCTCTCCTACTATAGTCAATATCTGATTTACAACGAGTTGCTAATAATTTCGTTATCCTCGGTGTGGTTCATGTTCGTAGGTAAGAACGGTTCTATCTCCGAAAGCCCTAAGCCACGTAAAACTTGCAATTGATAAATTAGAGGCGTCTAGTTTAGATCATTGCTGGGCTAGTGTATTGATATGGTATTGTTGTAAGTAGATGTATGATAGATACTCTTACAACACACTCAACGTGTAAGTTCCATAGACTTTGGCCTTACACACAAAGGAATGATAGAGATCATACCACGATGCAAGTGATAGAGATCAAATGCATGGACCATATCATCTCACTTTACACATTAGATGTTAGCATCTTATACTGCTAGTTTGGCGCTTTCTGTAGCATTGTAAGATGATCCCTCTTTTAGATATCAAGATAAAAATGTGTTCTTCCTTAAGTATGCACCGTTTTGTGGATCGTGTTTCGAGACATCACGTGATGATCGGGTGTACTCGACTCTACGCTTTCATACAAACGGGTGTAAGACAGTTTTACACACGCGAGTACTAAGGTTCTTACTTGGCGAGCCTAGCATGTACAGACATGGCCTCGGAACACGGACCGAAAGGTTAATCATGAGTCATATAGTTGATATGATGCCCATATAGATGCTCGCATTTGAAGCTACATCAACTCACGTGATGATCAGACTTGGTGTAGTGGATTTGGTTCATGTAATCACCAAAAAGGCACGAGGGATGTCGTTTTTGAGTGGGAGTTCATTTCTAATTTGGATTAGTCGAACCAAATTTGTCATAAATTAAATCAAAGTGAATTTTCATAGTTTGTTGTAGTCATTGGCATTCGTTTTCTACCTTATGCTTAGTTTTTATTTGAGATAATAGAACTATAGAATTCTGGATATTTACTTTACGAACTGGTATCGTATTGTTTTGAATGTCAATTTAAAGTTTATAAGTCCTATTGCAAACTTTCAGCAAACTCTATTTACTCCATGAAGTTTAATAAGTAGTATTAAATCAAGAGTAAGAATTCCAATGTTAGTATCTAAAGTATCATGTTTGCCTCCATGATTATTGATATTCAAAAAGTTGTTTTAATATCAAGATTATATTGGAGCTGGAAATTGTTTCAGAAACCATCATGTGTGAAAGATATTGTGATATCTGAAACAATGTTTTTGGTTGCATTATGATAGAGTATAATTTAGCAAAATACATGTTCTCATATTGTATGAGAATTTGTGAAGGATGGAGATGCTAGGCATCCGAATCTACCAAAAAGGTTTTGGGAACTGATATTATACTCGCGATTCTTCCTTATAGGCTATAGTAGCTTGATCATGAAAGTTGTCATGATAAGGATGAATAGAAGATGTAAGTAAAATGTTTACTACACTAATAGATTACTAAAGAATTAATTTTTGAAAGAACACCAAACATTTGATGATGGTGATCCACTTCAAAGTGCAAGTCCAAAGGTATTAGTATTTGACTATATACGCTTTGTACCATGTGTCATGTTGATGACACCACTATTGATGTTGATAGATTCTTTTAAAAGATAAGGAATTGCTGAAAGAGAATCTATAAAATATTTGGCAGAAAATAAAAGGTTAGAGATGTCCAACTTAGGTATATAGAAGATATACATGTTATGGCTATATTCCTTGCTTGTTAAACAATGTGGTTCTTAGGTATTGGATACCGAATTGGTTGGTATGAAGTGTCATACAGGAGAACGCAATTCATGAACTATAATGGCCTAAGTAACTACCAAGAGAATGAGTGATGATGTTCATCAAAAACAAATAAAGTGTTATTGTGTTTTTCGTTGTCATCAAACCAAGCCTTCAAGATTTGTTTAAATAATTGTTATTTTGTTCCGGTATTATGAGAACAATGGCTGTTCAAATAATTACCGTATTCCATAAAGGATGGATGAACTTTTACAAGTCTAGTGGGAGAAATGACATCCATAAACATTATTGCTAAAATGTCACAAGACAAATGATTAAAAGACCACTTATGAAGTGACATCGTTGTTTTAAATTATATTGGAAATAAAAACATGAAGAAACTCCATGTTGATGGATTTTTGGAGTCTTTTGATTTTGATCAATTGACGCATGTGAGACTTTCCTCGAGATAATTGAAACTCCGTCCATAGGCCAGAGAGGAACAGATGACTAGCTTATTGGAAATTGTGCATGCTGATGTGCATAGTCCATTATGTGTAGCCATATGCGACGGATCTTTTTGCTTTATATGCTTTCTTCAAAAATTTGAGTGAATATATCTGTATATTTACTTAATAAGGAAGAAGTATGAAACATTTGAAAGTTGTTCAAAGACTTTCAAGATGAAGTGAAAAATCATTATAACAAGAAAATAAAGAGTTTATGATTCGATCATAAAGGAAGATATTTGAGTTATAGGTTTAGCAAAACACCTAAGATTTGAGGAATTGTTCCATGATTTGTGTTTTCCCGATAAACCATAGGAGTATGGCATATTCGAGAGATGAAATCAAACCATGTTTGACATGGTAAGATCAAAGGTGTCATTTATAAAACTGCCATTATGTTTTAAAGATTGAAGCTTTAGATACTACCGCTTTTACACTGAAAAGAGCACCATCGTGATCCATTGAAATGACACCATATGAGTTATGGTTTGGGATAAAACCCGAATTGTCTTTTCTTAAATTTTGGTATACTATGCATAAGTAAAATGTTTACAACCAAAGTCGGATAAGCACGTCTTTGTAGGTTATCCCAAAGAATTTGTTGGGAATTTCTCCATAACACCAAGGACAAAAGAGTTTGTCTCTTGGAACGTCAAGTTTCTTGAGAAGGAACTTTTCATGAAAAGTTAAGTGGGAGGACAATAGAACTTTGATAAGGTTGTTGAACCTTAGCTATATGTGCTAAGTAGCGCAGCGCCGGAAAGTGTCCCGGTGGCGGCCACAATGCTCATGACTCTCGTGATTACAAAAGGTGTGATCTCAGAGATTAGAGTTCCTATAGAACCGTGTGGGTCGGTAAGAATCAAATAGTAAGATTTGATAAGCAAGTCGTTATTGTTTCGACAATGATGAACCGACTACATGCAAAGAAGCGATGATGGGCCCTGACTCCATAAAATGACTAGAAGTCATAGAATCCGTGATAGTATCCATACACGAGAAATCAAGTTTCTGAACTTGGAAGACCCTCCGGAAAGGCGTGAAGCCTATCGGTCGTGTTTGGATCTATAAAGAAATAAGACATGGATGTTTAACATCTATGAAATAGTCGACATGTCAGAAAGAAGTTTACGACAATGTTCAAGGAGTTGACTATGACAAGATATGATCTTTCATAGCGATATATAGTCTTGATGGATTAATGTAGCAACCACTACATATAATTTGGTATATGGTAGTTGAATAAACAAAACAAGGTTCTTCTAATAGAAATGTAACCTAGGACATGTACATGACATGGTACGAAGGGTTTTGTTAATTCAAAGGGTGCTAAAAGGGCATGTAAACTTCAATAGTTGAAGTAAGCATAGCGGAGTTGGAATCTTCACCATGATGAAACTGTTAAAAGAGTTTAAATTCATCGGAGATGATGAAGATGCTTGCATTTGCAAGAAATTAAGTGGGAGCGCTGAGACATATTTCTAATACATTATGTAGAGGACATATTGTTGATTGGAAATGATGTATCTTGAATTGACACAAGTTAAGGATTTCATTAAAATAAGATTTCGATGAAAGACTTGGGCAAACCCAGAATATTAGGCATCAATATCTATATGGATAGATTAAGGCGCTAATATGGTTGTGCTAGACATACATATATAAGATATTGAAAGGGTTCAATATGAGATATTGAAAGGGTTCAATATGGAAACAACAAGAAAGGTTCTTGCTGCATGGAAAGGATTGTATCAAGATTCAAGTGTTTCAACACTTGGTGAGTAAAATCACATGAAAATTTTGATCGATTATACCATGATATGTATATATCCAGAATGTCCTATGCTCTAAATGTTATGATCATATACCAGAATGATTCATAAGATGATCATTGGACAATAGTAAAGATATTCTTATGAGCTTTGGAAGAACTAAGAATATATCATGTATAAGTGACAAATAGTTAAAGGTAGTTCATTGTAAAGTGTTACATTGATACTAGTTTTGTCACAAGATAAAAAATTAAATTTATCTCAATTTAGACTATGGGTGGCACAATATAATGGAAAGGATGTTCCATGATGGATTTGGATGAGTTCCAAAGTTGAGATATTGTGACGGATACTACAACAAAAGGCTAAGTATATAACTACTATAGTAGCAGCAAAGGAGGGCATTTGTGTTAAGTAGTTTGTTATCAAACTAGGTGTGGTTCAAAGTGGGCTAATACTATGAAGATATATTGTGTGACAATAATATCAACATATTTTGAGCCGAACGAACTAAAGGTCTCACCAGAGGACCAAATTTATACAATGCCATCTCATTTGAGAATGAGTGATGCGTAGAGACGCAAAGACATGCAAATACACACGGATCTGAAACTGTCACATCCGGAGATTATGTTAACCACTAGCAATAGCGTATATGCAACACCAGAAAGCCATAGGTGTTCAATGTGCAAAGTTTTTCAAACTAGATTATTGACTCTAGTGCAAGTGGGAGACTGAAGGGAATATGCCCGAGAGGCAATAATAAAGTGGTTATTATCTTATTCCATGTTTATGATAAATGTTTATTTTACATGCTAGAATTGTATTGATTCGGAAACATCAATACATGTGTGTTTAATAAACAAAAAGGATTCCTAGTCATGCCTCTCTTATAGACTAGCTTGTTGATTAACAAGATGATCAAGGTTTCCTGATCATGGACATTGGATGTTGTTAATAACAAGGTCACACCATTGGTGGAATGATGTGATGAACATTCATCCGAAGTATAGCATTACGATCAAGTCATTATGTTTATATTGCTATAACATCATACGAAGTAATTTTTATCCTTAGACCATGAGATCATGTTAATTGCTAACACCGGAAGAGTATCTTGATAACATCAAACGTCACACCGTAACAGGGTGACTATAAAGATGGGTTCAGTACTACGAAGGTGTTATGTTGAGGCTCATGGATCAAGAGTGGAATTTGTCAATCTAGATGACGGATAGATATTTTCTGGGCCCTCTCGGTGATATCACATTGAAATAGCTTGCAAGCAAGTGATGTGATCACTAGAATGTTATATCACGGGAACGAGAAAAGAGTACATGTCGGTAACAAGATCAAACTAGGTATGGAGATACCGATGATCGAATCTCGGACATGTAATATATCGCGGGACAAAGGGATTTAGTTACTAGCGTTAAAGGTTCTCATGATCACAGAAGTCATCGTTGAATGTGTAGGAGTCAGTATGGATCTCCAGGTCCCGCTTCTGATTATTGATCTGAGAGGGGTCTCGATCATGTCTGCATTATTCGCAAACCGTAGGGTGACACACTTAAGGGACACCGACACCATTTGGAGCAAATATGTTTCAGATAAAGATTTAAAAAAGCGCTGGAATTATTTCAATAGACACCGAAACTGTTTCGGGTGAAATTGCTGAAATTGGTTCTGCATGTAATATTGAAATGTTACAGGGGGTTTTATGTGAATGTTTGTTAATTAAAGTAATTAACAAAATTCTGAATAAAATTAATAAAAGAGTTTTATTAAATGAGAGAGCATTAAATTTGGAGAAATTTAATGCATTTAAAGTGGAGACTTTAAAAGAGAATGTGAAGGGGCAAATTTATGTGGAGGGAGTTACCACCACATTAATGGAGGAGGTGAAGGGTCACCTCCTCCATGCGCCGGCCATGAAGGAGGGGCACCCCCCTCCTCCTATAAAAGGCCACCCCTCCTCACTTCTCACACACACCTCCTTGTGAAGGATCTCTCTCCCCCTCTAGTATTATTCCCCCATGGTCTCGGATTAGCGAGATACATGTTCCCGGTGGCTTTATCTGGAAAGGAGTTGCTGCTTCCGCTGCTTTGCTGGAGCGAGGGACGGAGGTTGTCGGGGTACCGGACGTGTGTGCGATCACGGATGCACCGCTGCTTTGCGGTGCTGGACTTGGTGCTGCTGGAGCTGGATCTGATGGACGTGCTGGAGCCGGACCTGCTGGACTTCATCACGATCTTGAGATCGGCAAGTGTACGACTACATCAACCACGAGTTCCTACTCGTTAACAAAGCTCATTGTCTACGAGGGTAAGTTCTCCTTGGATGTATGTCCACCCGTTGCTTTGTACCTAATAGATAGATCTTGGCGTGTAGTTCACACCATAGGAATTTTTTTGTTTTCTATGCTGCGGACCCAACAGAAAGGGATTTCTTCGAAGCCGTTGCGGCAGACGAAGCTTACCATAGCTTCCCCTACCGTGGCTCCTCCGACTCCTGCCCCTCAACCTTCCGCAACGCCGGTTATCTCGCCAGACGCTGCAGAAGATCCGGCTCCTTCAACTGGGCCCGCGAACCTTGGATTGCAAACTAACGTCACCACGGGTGCATCAGGTCTAGATAAGGGTGAACCCTCTTCGGGTAATGATCCCTCGGCAGAAACCTTCACCAAAAACCTCATGAGCAATCCGGGTCTTGCCAAGTTTGGCTTGACCCGGAAATCTGCCGAAGAAATCCAGCGGCTCGCCAGGCAAGTCCTGGAGAAAAGCCATCTTTCTGCCGAAGAAGAAGCGCAGGAAGCAGAGGACGTCAAGTTCTCTGATCTTCTTGCCCAAGTCCGCCTTCACGACGAGAGGATTAGGACTGGCGAGCTTCCAACAGCCCCAGTAATCCCTCTTACTCTCGCCGAGAAGGTGGCCGCTGAAGTGAACGCGGGTTTGGATAAACTCACCCGCGAGCAATATGTAAGTCGGAATTCCAACTCCTGTATTTTCCATTATGTTATATCATATCCTCTAGCCCCCAAGCATGAAGTAGGATAAACAATCCGGGTTTATGCTTCATTAGGATGCCAAAGGACGAACTAGTGTAGCCCCCCAAGGCTCGTGCTGATATTTAGCAAAAATATTAGTCCGAGTCTTAAGTAGCTTTTGTGAGTTTGGGTATTCTGACTTACAGAAAGTATGTTCCTATAACCAGGAATTATTGACCAATGTATGCGATAAGCGGAGAGAGATCAAAGCTCTCCGGCTTAAAAATGTTGAGCTTAAAGTTGCCAAGGATGAGGCCGAAGGTAAACATTCCGAGACTCAAACCTTGTCTTTGTTATTTTCAATGTCAAATTTTTCTGAACTTTTGTTCTGTTTTGACTTACAGCGCTGGTGAAACAATCCGTCGCCATGATTGAAGAGGTCGAGAACCTCAAGACCCTGGTGGTGGAGAACAAGGGACTTCGCCAAGAGCTAGATAAGCTTAAGGAGGATCATGAAAGGAGCATAGCTCAAGTCCTTGAATCCTCCTCCATGGCCACTGATGAGCGTGATCGCAAGATCGCTGCTCAAGATAAAATAATCTCGGATCTCAAGAATGAGCTTGGCAGAGAGAAGGATATGTCCCAGGCGCTCCGGGCTGAACTCCAGAGCCTCCGGGAGGAGAAGACCAAGATTGACAACGTCATTCTTGGTACGTTCCATCTGTCTGACTTTTCTTTTTCTTCGACGTTTATCAATGTCGGATTTTTCTTAACTTGTTTTGTGTACATGTCCTTTGAACTTGACGGACTCTTCCTCCTCCGAGCCCCGCACCCACCGGCTTACTCAAGCCGGTGACCTGCTTCATGACTTCCGCCAATCTCTTGAGGACATTAGCGAATCTCTCAAGATTCCGGACATGCCAAGCATGTCGGATTTTCAGGTGTGGGACAAGGCCAAGGAGATGCCGCAGCTTGTTCGGGACTGGAACATGTCCTACGCGCGGGCTTCTACGCCGAACGCTCTCACCATGGTCATGAGCCACCATGGAAACATGGAGATATGGCAAGACGAGAGGGTACTGCAAGGTAGACGAAGACGGCCAGGAGCAGGACCTTCAAGCCATCATGCACTCCTGCGCCGGATACGGGTGTCACGTGGCTGATCTAACCAGCTACGAGATCCCCTTCTTCACCCGTATGGATACTCCGCCTCCTCCTGCAGAAGAAACCGAAGAAGTTTCCGATGATGAACGCACCATCTCGGATGCGGACATCTCGGAACGATATCAAGGCGGAGTGACCAGCGAGCCGGCAGATCCTTCATCTCCTCCTGCATCATCGATCAAAAAAATTTGTATTATTCTGAAACAATATGACGCGTTTGTAAATATGTAGTATTTTGACTTTTGCTAGTGCTAAGCTTTTAATCTATTCAGTACTTTTTGGCTTTAAAAATTGTTGAGTGCCTGAAACATTTACACAAGCACTTATACTTTTTCGTCTCTACTTATCGTTTATCTGGCTTTCCGCCTCGTCTCTTTCGTGAGCCGGCTAAACCTTCTGCCGGAAACTTTGCCGAGCAACGGAGCTCAATTGCTAAACTAGTTTAAACTCGGAAACAAAGCCGGCTTCCAGTACCAACAATTCACTACTCGGAAAATACCCGCATCCAGCAATCATACAAATAACCAAAGTAAAGACTAGAAACTTTAGAGTAATACCCGAAGGTAGCAATTTTAGAATCGGAAATCTCTACCAGAACGAACATGAGCATAAAGTACTTTCAAGCATTCTGGGATTTTCGACTATGACATGATCATTTGGAAATAAGATGGTAAAAACTTCTCAGAAAAACTTGAGGCAACAAAAACTTTTATTTCTCACAGAACATGTACATATATATGATTACAAAGAAGGATAAACTAAGAATAAAAGGGACGTAGCTGAGCAATATTTCACGGTCTGTCTAACTCATCCGGATTTGTACTGCCTCCAACTCTCTTTCTCTTCTTAGTAGCAGGTCTTTCTTTGACTGGCCTCATGTCAGTTAAGTAGTACGATCCATTGTGCAATACTCGATTAACTAAAAAGGGCCCTTCCCATACTGGGGAAAGTTTGTGCTTTCTTTGTTGCACAAGCCGGAGAACCAAATCACCTTTGTTGAAAGATCTAGTTCGGACTCTTTGGCTATGATACTTGCATAACTTCTGCTGATAGGCTGTAGATCTCATTTCAGCAACGACGCGAACTTCTTCGACTAAGTCGAGATCATTTTGTCGAGAAATCTCGGCATCCTCTTCGATGTACGCGGCCACTCTAGGAGAAGTATGAATCAAATCACTAGGAAGAACTGCTTCTGCGCCATAGACCAAGAAGAAATGTGTGTATCCTGTCGACCTGTTTGGAGTTGTTCGTAAACTCCAAATTACAGAAGGTAATTCCTCTGCCCAAGCCCCCGCAACACGTCGTAGTGGTGCTTCGAGCCTTGGTTTCAGGCCTTGTAAGATTAAACCATTTGCCCTTTCGACTTGTCCGTTAGCCTGTGGATGTGCGACTGATGCGATGTCAAGCCGGATATTTTGCTCATCGCAGAATTCAGCCAATTCTCCCATAGAAAAGTTACTCCCGTTGTCCGTGATGATGCTATGCGGGTAGCCATACCGGATTATAACATTCTCGACAAATCTTTTGGCTGTTGCTCCATCACAACTAGTGACGGGTTTAGCCTCAATCCACTTTGTGAATTTATCCACCATCACTAAGAGGTGAGTAAATCCACTTGGAGCTCGTTTAAAAGGTCCTACCATATCAAGCCCCTAGACTGCAAAGGGCCATGTAATTGGTATTGTTCGCAGCTGATCAGCCGGAACATGAGCTTGCTTGGCGTACTTTTGGCAGCCTTTGCACGTCTTGACTAATCGTTCGGCATCTGCTTGAGCTGTAAGCCAAAAAAATCCGTGTCGAAAAGCTTTTGCCACTAAAGATTTGCTGCAGCGTGGTGACCACACTCGCCTTCGTGGATTTCCCTTAAGATTTCCACTCCTTCTTCCGGAGATACACAACACTGAAAGACCCCAGAAATACTCTGTTTATGGAGCTCACCTTTAACAATAGTATAGGCTTTTGCTCATCGGATAATCTGTCGGCTCAGCACCTCATCTTCGGGTAATTTGCCATCTACCAAATAATCGAGGTAGGGTTGAGTCCAGCTGGGAATTATAGCTAGAACTGCTATCAAAGGTGAGTCGGATTTGGTCAGATATTCCTCATCTACTCCGTTTATTGAGGGAACTTTGAGGTGCTCTAAAAACGCGCCATCCGGGACCTCTTTCCGCGCTGAGCCTATCCGAGATAGTGTATCTGCTTCCTCATTTTCTGCTCGAAGGATGTGTTGAACTTCAAATCCTTCGAACGATTTAGATAGATCATCCACAACAGGTTTATATGCCGCCATGTGTTTATTTGCATTACAAATATCCGACCCTTGTTGAGCAACAAGATCCTAATCATATTCTCCTTTGTCTCTGTCCAATCAGCAACAAAGTCAGCAAGGATCTGAGATTTGATTGCTGTCTGAGGTTTGTACTCAATATCGAAAGCTGAAAGCTCTATGCCCCATTTGGCGACGCGTCCTGTGGCGTCACTGTTGTTGATTATATCCCTCATGGGAGCTTTGCTCACCACGGTAATTGGATGCTCCTGAAAATAGTGTCGTAACTTATGAGATGCTAGAAAAACACCGTAAGCCAACTTCTGATAGTGCGGATATCGCTGTTTTGATTCTGTCAGGACCTCGCTGACAAAGTACGTCGGACACTGCATCAGGTGCTCCTGATTTTCCTCTGGCCTCTCCACCACCATGACGATACTAACGACCTTATTTGTCGCAGCAATATAAAGCAACATCGGTTCCTGAGGTTCCGGCGCTGCAAGGATAGGAGCAGATGATAGTACTTTCTTCAGGTATTGTAGTGCAGCTTCAGCTTTGTTAGTCCAAACAAAATCCTTGGTCTTTTTCAGGAGTTTATATAATGGTGCAGCTCTTTCCCCAAGCCGGCTTACAAATCGACTGACCGCAGCGATGCAGCCAGTTAATCTTTGTACGTCCTTCAGGCGAGTTGGCCTGGAAATATTGAGTATAGCCTTGATTTTGTCTCGGTTCACCTCTATGCCTATCTGAGACACGATGAAACCTAACAATTTTCTGGCTGGTATTCCAAAGAAGCATTTCTTCGGTTTAAGCATGATGTTGTATTTTCGTAGATTGGCAAACGTTTCCTCCAAGTTGGAAATGAGTGTTTCCTTCTTTTTGGACATCACCGTGATATCATCCACGTATGCATGTACATTGCGTCCGAGTTGGTCGTGGAGGCAACGCTGCATCGTGCGCTGGTACGTAACTCATGCGTTCTTCAGCCCAAAGGGCATCGTAACAAAACAGAAGGTTCCGATGGGGGTTATGAATGAAGTTTTGATTTTGTAAGATTCCTTCATCCGGATTTGGTGATAACCGGAATATGCGTCGAGAAAACAGAGGAGTTCCGAGCCTGCCGTAGAATCGATAACTTGATCAATTCTAGGCAGAGCGACTGGATCTTTTGGACAAGCCTTGTTCAAGGCAGTATAATCAACACACATCCTTAAATCAGTGGTGTCCTTTTTTAGGGACCATTATAGGATTGGCCGACCACTCAGTGTGGATGACCTCTTCTATGAATCCGGCTAACTCGAGTCGTGCTAGTTCCTTAGCTATTGCCTTACGCTTTTCGTCGCCAAACCGTTGTAGGGACTGTTTGATGGGTTTAGCATTCGGGTTTACATTTAGAGAGTGCTCGGCAAGTTCCCTAGGTACTCCGGTCATGTCAGATGGCTGCCATGCAAAGATATCTTGATTTGCTTGGAGGAACTTGACGAGCGCGCTTTCCTATGCGCTATTTAGGCCTACGCCTATCTGGGTCACCTTGGAGGGGTCATCATCCTTCAACGGCGCCTTCTTCGTCTCTTCCGATGCCTTGAACTCTGGATTTGGCTTTGTCACCTCCTTCTTTGTTGCGGGCATCTCGGACGGATCTATGCTCTTCTTGATCTCCTGGTACTCTTGGGCGTGCAACATGGCTTCGGCAAAGGTGTTGTTTCTATCCTCGCACTCTCGTGCCTTCTTCGGGTCTCCCCTGATGGTGATCACGCCGTTGGGACCTGGAATTTTCATCATATTGTAAATGTAACATGGACGAGCCATAAAAGCCCAGTAAGCCGGACGTCCGGATATAGCGTGGTATGCACTCTTGAACGGGACCACTTCGAAGGAAAGTGCCTCCGTCCGATAGTTCTTTGGAGTTCCAAAGGTAACATCCAAAGTGATCTCTCCCAGGGAATTAGCTTGTCTTCCTGGGACAACTCCGTGAAAAATCACAGAGATATGGTTCAGCTGGGTCTCCGAGATCTTCATCTGGCGTAGCGTTTCAACGTAAAGAATATTGATGCTGCTACCGCCGTCCATGAGGGTCTTGGAGAAACCATAACCGTCAATAAGGCATATTTTCCTCGCTTGTGTAACTTAGGCGGATGATCAGCGCGGTCAAATGTGATTGCCACTTCCGACCAGTCTAGATATTGAGGGACAGCCAGAATTGTTGCATTGAGTTCGTGGAGAACTGCTTTCTTGACCTTTGCTGGTTGAGATCCGAGGAAGGTGACATAAGTGTCCTTCTTGGTGGGAAAGGTCTTCTTCCCTTCCGACTTGGGATTTGAAGCATCAGCTTCCTCCATGTCGGAATCTTCCTTGGTCTCCTTGTCCTTTTCGGGATTTTTCTTTCCCTTCTTCCGCTTAGCTTTGTAGCCTGCGGTATCATCTCTTTTGATGTCGTCATTGAAACGACATTCGGCGTTGGTGTGGGACGAGCCCCCATTGGCGTCTAGGTGATGCACACATGGGTTATTGGCAATGTCGGCCCAAGAGTAGGTTTTGCCTGGTTGCTGTTCTCCTCTACCTTGGACCCTTGAAGTCCCACGGCCACGCCCGCGGCCTCCGCCACGTCCTCCTCGTCCTCCAGACCCGGAAACAGTAGTTACCACCGCTGTTTCCATGTTGGGTTTTTCTTCCGAGGTATTTTTTCACTTCTGAGCTTGTTGCTTTGTTTTTGCTGACTGAGGCACAACCAGGACGTTGAGTAGTCCCTTTGCATTGTCGTCAGCATCTGCATACTTGCTCGCTGTTTCTATTATCTCTCCCAAATCAGTGACCTTGTCACACTTTAAGCGGTGACGTAGTAGACCAATTGGGAGCCCTGCGATGAAAGCTTCAATCGCGGTTTGATCGTTTACTCCTTCACAGGAGTTCTTGGTGTCGATCCATCATCCGAGATAATCTCGGCAAGTTTCTCCGGCTTTCTGGGTGCAACGCTGTAGGTCTCCGACCGAACAGGGCCTCCGATATGTGCCTTCTAAATTACGAAAGAACGCACTTTGCATGTCATACCAGTTGTGGATGGTGTTCTCCGGAAGTTCATTGAGCCATGATCGCGCCGTCTTTCGCAACATAAGTGGGAGATATAGGGTTGCGACCAGGCTGTGTGCAGCAAGCTTGGAAAAAATCCTGTAGCCAAGTGTCTGGCCGAGCAATGCCGTCGTAGGCTTGGATGTGTCTTGAGATAGCAAATACTTCCGGGAATCTTGTAGCTCTAATGCGTGGTCCAAAGCACTTTGGGCCCACGTACATGTCATCATTTTCATAGCGCCGCGCCTCTATGTTAGAATTGATCCTGTGGCTTGCGTCATTCGGGGATAGAGATCGTCCTGAATGCCGGCTGTGGCTGCGGTGCCGTGGAGCCGGACTTCGGCTTCTGCGGCCACCTCCTCCACCATGTCGTCCTCCTTGCCCTCCATGGGGGCCGTTGTGATGACTGTGTGGTGGAGAGGGTGGTGCAGCTGGATAGTTTCCGGTTGATCGCCGGTCTCCGTCTGGAGCATCATTATTCCGGTTCTGGGGAGGATCTTGACTACGACGAGCCCCCTGCTAGCTTGTACCAGCATGGTTTCCGTCGTTACTTCATCCATCGTTCCCACCATGGTGAGGATCAGCCGGATGGCTTGTATACTTAGGAGGTGGCATTTTTTGACGATCCTCCTCCCGTCGTTTTTCTTTATCTTCTCCCCTTTGATCCTTAGATTCTCGTTGGGGAGGGTTCGTCGGATTCAGGGCAGCAATGGCGTCTTTCTCGGCCGCTGGGGCGATGTTGCTCCAGTTACGCGAAGTTTTGTGATGCTGTCCTGAAGATCCGGTTCTTGAATAGTTGTCTTCCTAGCATTCGGGGTGATGGTACTGCGCCCAGACGTAATGGGATCTTACGCCAGCCCATGCCGGATCCGTGCGACATTGGTCAGAATCTGAGACCAGTTTTTGACTTCCGGACAGGGCGACCTTTTGCTGCTCTAGTCCCTTGTTGAGTAGTTTGATACCCAAACGGATCTCCTCCGATCCTGGATTAGCCGATAGAATTTCTCGGGCTGCCACGGTATTTTGCACTGGTGTTGGGTATACCCAATCTCCATTGCCATCTTTCCGTGGCTTCCCCATCTCACCTCCAAAAAGGACGGCACGGACACGTGGGAATTGGTTGTCATCTATGTGACGCTTCCATGTCTTCTGATGCAAACGAGACATGTATTCCTTGTTTGACATGCGTTTCTTCTCCACCTCGATGTTTTTGGCTTCATCGAGGAGTTATTGATGACGCGCTTCTAGGGCCTGCGCCCTTTCGTCCAGCTCATCCGTAGTAAGTTCTGCGGCTGTAGGGATAGGTGTGGTTAATGCAGCATCGATGAGTTTATGCGCACCTTCGGTGATCACGTGTCCATCCACCGATGCTTCCTTTTTCGGCTCTTCTGGGATAAGCGCTCCATCCGAGTCTTCTTCGTATTCCTCGGCAATCACCTCCTCTGTCAGAGGGTCTTTTGCCGGGGTTTTGTTTTTCTTGTTCTTCTTCTTTGCCTTCTTGGCAGCACCGGTAGCAAAGACGGCTTTGGGTCCATTTCCCGGAGTCAAACTCTGATCGGTACTTTCGGAAATCTGTACCTCGGGATTGTCTCCGACGTCCATGTCATCCTGCATTTTGGGAGAGTGTTCCCCAGATCCTTCATCCATGGCTTCTCCTTCTTCTGCAGCTTTGGAGTTGTACTCCTCTTCATATTCCGTGGAGAACTTTCGGAAATCTGCTGACGTCATCGATTCATCCGAGGATGCGGGTACGTCGGCGTTTGTTCCAATTGCCTCCAGCATAGAGTCAGTGTTTTCTCCAGCATCGGCAAAGCCGGATCCGGATCCCACGTATCCGACAAAGTGCGACGCGTGCTTCCTGAGGTACCTCCGGCTTTCGCGATCAGCCATATCGAAACTTTTGATGTTCTCGAGGATTGCATCTGTGCTTTCGCCTTGCAGTATCATACGTTTTAGTGTGTACCTTAGGAAAGGTCTATCTGTCCCGACATCATCAGAGCCGGAATCAGTGTCGTTGATATGCTCCTCCTAGATTTCGACTTCCACGGGTGGGTCGATCTGGGATCTGGCTTCTCTAGGGAGATCCACTCCAGATTCGATTTGGACCGTAAGGTCTTCTTCATGCTCAGATTTCTCCACTATCTCCTCCACTGGTGCGGGCTGGGTGGGCTTAGGGTTTTCTGAGATCCGGAACTCTACCGCCTCCGCAGACAAAGGGGACCCAGAAGATTCTTTTGCCTCTATCATCACCGCTGGGGTGGGTTCGGCAGGTTCAGCGAAACCGATGTAAACATCGATCTCGCCAAAAGACATGATTGTGTAGGCAGTCACGACCTCCCTGGCCGGAATCCAAGTCTCATCAAGAACGATGAGAGGGACGTCGCTGGCGTAGAGGATGCGACCGACGGTGATAGTCTCGCCGATTCCGATTCTTGCAGATTCCGCTCGGAATGCAGATCCGAAGCTCACTTGCCCCACGGTGGGCGCCAACTATCGTCAGATTGATGACAAGTACGCCATGAGGGGGTCCTCGAGGCGTGCGGAAGAGAGGGGTGTGAGACGTACGGTGTTCCGGGACGGTGAGCACACAAGTTTACCCAGGTTCGAATCCGCCGGCTTTGGACGGATCCTACTCCTGCTAGCAATCCAGTAATACGGCAGAGCCGGAATATGGGTTACAAGGGTTTCGCCTGTGCGAGTTGAGGGTCCAAAGTATTGGGTGCCCTAAACGCTCTCCCTAGGATGGCTTATATAGATATCCGGCCTAGGGTTTACAGGAGAGATCTATCTGGCTACGTCTAAGAGTCGGTTATAGAGTACATCTTGAACTACAAGTAATGTTATGGGCCTAAGTCGGTAAGTCTTCTGGGCCTTCCCGTAGCCGGATTGGACTCTGTCTTTCTCTCTGACTGGGCCGCCCGTGAAGCAAAGCTCTAACCCGAAGTGGGCCACCCTGGTCAGTAAGGAACTGTGAGGATACCCGGAAAGTATATCCCCAACACTCGGCCAATATCCTAGCCGTTTCCAGATCTATAGGTTCTACCTCATATAGTTGAGGTTCGGGTATGTTCACTTGGAGTGGGGGGAGCGATTGATTTGCTTGTTTCCCCAGCTGGGGAACATCTCTTTTGGTTCTTTGGCTACCACTCGATTGTTTTGCTTGTTTCCCCAGCTGGGGGATGTCTGTTCTGATGCTTCCGTTACCACTCGATTGTTTTGCTTATTCCCCCTGCTGGGGCACCTCTTTTGTGATGCTTCCTCTACCGCTTGATTTCTTATGTTTCAGTGTCTTCTGAAGACATCGTGTATAGTCATCTGGCACATTTAACTAAGCTTGAGATGGCTGCGTCAGTTATTTCCTAAAGTGCTCCTTGGTTTTCGATTTTATTTGGACCTCTAGCTCAGATTGTTTCTTTTTAAAATGAGCATCTACTTCGGCCTGTACGACCGCATCGGTCTCCTCATTGGTCAGGTCGTAAGCCCTCTTGGGAGGAACCGGCGGTACTCTTGGGAGGGGCGACAACTGTCGCTTTGGGCGTCGGTTATCGCTCGACGGAGTGGTGATATTCTTCCGCTTTTGGCCCTTAGTGGGTGGAGGCGGCTGCATAGATTGAGATGGACTCGTGTTGGGGTCATAGATTAGACTTTGAGGTGGTGGACTTTTACTGGGAGGAGACGGTGCACTTGGAGGTGGACTTGGAGGTGGACTTTTACTGGGAGGAGATGGTTGCCTTGGAGGTGATGGATTGTTTCTCGGTGGAGAAGGTGGCCTTGGTGTTGAGCCTGGAAACTTGATGTATTCTTTTTTCCAAAGAATGAAGCCACTTGTGACTTCTCCCAGTGTCATCTCCCCTTCACCTCCAGGGATGTCAAGCTGTAGTGACTGACACATAGGTTTAATTTCATCCACACCGACACGAGCATAGCCAGCTGGAATCGGATTGCAATGGTAGGTCGCTTCCGGTGCAGAAGGTAAAGCAAAGCCGACCGCCACCTTCATGGATATATTCTTTAGTTCAAAATGCAGCTCACAACTAGTCTTCTCCTTAATTGCATCCACGGGGTACACATCCATCGTTGCATCATTACCGTGGCCCTCCGTGGAAGCCACGCTGCTTTTCCGTTGTGATGGGCCGACCGTACTGTCTGGTGCAGGATCTTGCTGTCGAAGTCCTTTAAGTTCATTAAGCTCCTAGCGATGCTCCTGCAGCATGGCTTCAAACCTCGCGAACCGCTCTGTATCCTCCTCTTTTTGCCACTTTGTTTTTCTCGATCGGCTTCTGTATGTGTCAAGGTGCTTGGGAAACCCGATAACCCATGGATAAGAAGGTCCGAACCCTCTTGTTCGCCCAGCCTTTTCAGGATTCCCGAGAGCCTTTGTTAGCTCATCGTTCTCTCTGTTGAGAACAAACATTCCCTCTTCAACCTCTTTTATCACTTTAATAAGTTCATTCTTGGGTGAAGAAATTTCTGCGGCTGCAACAATCTCGCCTGTTTCTGGGTCTAACGATGCCCCATGCCCGAGTACCTAATTTCTTGACCTCTTGGGCCAACGAGACGTAGCTGGAGTGACCCCTTTAGCCCCCAGGTCAGCCTCAGCTTTATCCCACTTAGGCATGGCACTCCTGTAGCCACTTGTGCCCATATGATAGTGATATTTCTTTTTGGCTGCATTATACTTTTTGTATTCTGACATTGCCTTAGCTGGTGCCGAGGTCTTGTATTCCATAAATGCGGCCTAGTTATCCTGCTGCAACTCTAGTGGGCCAGTGAATGGAGGAGTTTTTTTCTTCAAGACATACTTGTGGTACAATCTTTTTTTCCATTCCTTGAATAGTTTGGCCATCTTCTTAAGAGCAAAGTGCTTGACTTTCCTCGTCATTTCCTGTGTGAGCTCATCAGTCTCCAAGACTGGTAGGGTGAAATGTGTCATGAGAGAATTCCACATCGTATCTCTCGCTCTGTCATCTACAAAACTAGCCCCAACTGGATCCTTTTTCTTTCTTGGCTTATTCCAATTTCGTGTGGTGATCGGGACGGTGTTGATGGCTCTGTGTATGGTGCCCAGAAAAGTGCTGGTGCGTGGTTGATGTAGAGCTCATTGGGAACCCCAAGAGGAAGGTATGATCAGCACAGCAGCAAGTTTCCCTCAGTTATGAAACCAAGGTTTAATCGAACCAGTAGGAGCAAGGAAACACCCCAAAGGTGTTACTAGCTGAGCTTTGGCAGGGCGTACTATCGGTGCTAGTAGCAACGTGGAGACCTGCACAACACAACCATAGAACTTTGTCCCCAACTTGCGATGAGGTTGTCAATCTCACCATGTTTTGCGGCAAACAAAGGATTAAACGTATCGAGTGGAAAGAAGTAAAAGTTTGCAGAAAGTAAACACAAAACAGTAAACAGTTTGTAGATTGTATGTAAAAGAAAAGGACCGGGATCCATAGTTCACTAGAGGTGTCTCTCCTTAAGATAGATAACATGCTGGGTGAACAAATTACAGCGGGGCAATTGACAAACATCGAGAAAGCAATACATGCATATACTAATCATCTTGACTCCTTTGAGACTTGATTGGGCATTACAACATAATACATAGACCGCCATCCAACTGCATCTATGACTAATAATCCACCTTCAGGTTATCATCCGATCCCCCTCCAGTATTAAGTCGCAAGCAACAGATTATTGCTTTACGAATTGCGTGTAATGTAAACAATACGATTGTTCTATGAACAAAGGATTGTTGTTTTCTCCCTAGTAGCAACAACACATCTAGTACCTTAGAGATTTCTGTCACTTCCCTAGATTACCAGAGGCATGAACCCACTATCGAGCATAAATACTAACTCTTGGAGTTGCTAGCATCTACTTGGCCAAGATAGCTACTAACAACGGAAAGCATGCAAGATCACAAATAACAAAGACATGATAGAATCAATAATCAATCTGAAATAGCATCTCAATATCCATCAGATCCCCGCAATCACAACATGCAGAATTACAAATAGATGATCTTGATCATGAACGGAGCTCACAAGATCTAGACATGAAAGCACAAAGGAGGAGAACTAGCCATCTAGCTACTACATGGATCCGTAGTCCAAGGATGAACTAGTCACGCATCACATCGGAGGCTTGCATGGTGATGAAGAAGGCCTCCAGGGTGAATTCCCCTCTCCGGCAGTGTGCCGGGAAGAGCTTCAGATCCCTCCCGATCTAGGGATGGAGATGACGGCGGCTAGAGACTCTTTCGTGGATTTTTGATTGGGTCCTTAGGGTTTACGTCCCGAGGGCATCTTATAGTCAGAAGGGGAGGCCGAGGGGGTGCCAGGGGCCACCACACCACCCCTGGCGTGGGCCCAGCCTGGCCGCGCGGCCAGGTGGTGTGGCCGGCCTCTGGCCCCTCTCCGTCTCGTATTCTGGCATCTGATGACTTCCGAAAAAAGGCACTTTGGCTTTTGTCCCGTCCAATTCCGAGAATATTCATTTTCTGACTTTCCTGGAACCAAAAACAGTAGAAAACAGGCAGATGGCACTGTGGCTCTTGTTAATAGGTTAGTCCAAGAAATCATATGAAAAGTACTCCAAAGTTGGAACAAAACACAAGAAAGTGGATAAAACCAAGCATGGAATATCAAAAATTATAGATACATTTGCAATGTATCAACATCCCCAAGCTTAACTCCTGCTCGTCCTCGAGTAGGTAAGTGATAAAAAGAAAGAATAATGTTTGAGGTGACATGCACCATCAAAGACTTGATCAAAGTATTTGTAAAACATTCAAAGCTGGGATCATAGTACTTCAATCATAACATGAAAGACAAAGTTCTAGCAATAAGACAAAGAAACTATGATGCAACATGAAAAGGCACAAACAAAAGATTCATGAATAACAATGCTTTGCAAGACGTTTGTTTGTTTCACATAAAGAAAACATAGCATAATAGTATTTAGCTTGTCCCTCAATAGAGTAGCAAATATAAATGCATAGGACACCTTCAAAGTTCATAAGAGTGAATAGATACAATAGTTTAAAACAAGCAATATCAAAGTATGCATCAATCAACTAGTCTTGGGACAATGCACATAGAACTAAGAATGGCCACTATGCTCTCAAAGTAGGTGCATAAAGGTAGAAGGTGGAGACTCAATATAATGGTGGAAGAAAGGCCTTTTATAAAAGGAAGTAGGGATTTAAGTCTCATAAAGAGCTTCCAAAAATCATGGTACTTATAGCTTTCAGCTCTCATTGCCCATATCATAAGCATCTTGAAGTGATTAAGGTTAAAGTGAACAAACTATGGTGTACATGCTTGACGAAGTATAAGTCAGAAATCTCATGTCCCTTGTATACGAGGGCCGCTCCTTATGCTACTCAAGTTTAGCCCCCGGTAAGTTCTTGTCATTGTAAGTACATGTGTATCATAGAGAACCACCAACGGGGTACCCCTTGCCCGATGATACGAAAGAATCCCCGTATCAAAATGACAAGGCAAGCAGACAACGAGCATCTCAGCATTCTTCTTATTTACCATGGGAATATGGTGCTTTTTTCTATCTTTCCTCTTTTCATAATCTTTTTTTTTCTCTTTTCTCTTTTTTTCTCAATATAGGACTCTTTTTTTTATAAGAAGAATGCTTCATAGACAGCTCATTATGGTTACGCTATAGGTTTCCACCATGTCAGCATGGATTAGACCAGTGGCCCAGGCGTTTCTCTAACAGATATACATAACTCCATGGACTTACAAGCTCCCCTTTCATTTCACACCGACGACATCCATATTAAAAAGAGCATGATACCAACTAGGTACAAGTACCAAGTGCAATGTTGAAAGCGTTCCCCATGAAAGCATGGTTATGCTAATTCCCGACAAATAAGTGCAAGCATATACAACATAGAAGACACAATGGTTCAAGTTTATTAAGGGCAATAAAAGTAAAGTGTGCCATCAAGTTCGTGAGAGCTTTAATCACTAGTTTTCTCATAACAAGTTTAATTTGGAAGGTTAAAAAAAGCATGAATATACTTGGAATAGCATAAGCTAGTAGGTAGGTATGTTGGACTCTTTGGAATAACTTGGTTTAGGGAGTTGGATGCATGAGTGGAACTTATACTTGGTTGTGGAGGCTAGCAAAAGACTGGGAGCGACAAACTAAGAGAACAATAATGGTCATAATCATGCAGAGCGACAAAACATAATTGATCAAAGCATAAAGTGATACTACAAGTTGAAAACTAAAGGATCATAAAGGCTATGGTGACTTGAGATAGTCATAACATGGTGTGAGCATGCGCCAAGTTAACCCAAATAAAGCATCAAAGGAGAATACCACTATACTCTGTTTTAATATGCTAAAACAACGCATGATTCATCCAAGGCACATTAAGCAATCTCAATTGTTTATAATAAGTCATGCTACAGCAAAGAATACTAAGCATAAAGCCAAAACAATATCAAGCATGACATGACAAAGCATAGGCCACAGTAAAAAACGAGCTCTTTTTACCACACAAGCATGAACTTTCCTACTCTTTTCCAAACCAAACCAAACTATTTGAAAACCAATGTAAGAAAGAGGGGGTCCAACCAATTTATTCAGAAAACTAAGAAAACCAAGCAAACGAAAAACCAAAAAAAAAAGAAGACGCTCCAAGAAACACAACTGTGCATAAAATAATAAAAATGAAGCGTTTGGAAGAAACCTGGGATTTTTATTGATGAAGAAAGGGATGCCTTGGGCATCCCCAAGCTTTGACGCTTATACTTCTTGGATATTTCTTGGGGTGACACGCGTGGCATCCCCAAGCTTGAGCTTTAGTCCATCCTTCATCTCATTACTCATTCCTTCCATACACCTGAAAATTTTCCTTCATACAAAACTTCACACAATCTTTATTAGCAACATTAGTGCATTTAAGATAAAAGGTCTTAAGGTTCAGTTCTAACACCAAATAAACTTCCATTAGAACACTAGCTACTGTAGAACTTCCCTTAAAAAGCTCAATTCCCCAAAAGAACTCAAAAAGGAACCAACAAGAAGCAAATGCAGAAAATGACAGAAATCTATCAAAACAGACCAGTAGGTAAAGACGAATTTTTGCAAAGACCTTCTGTTGCTCAAATCAAAAAGTGTTGAACTAACGAAAGTTAGATAACAACCTGGGGCAGAAGCACAAAAATTCACGCATCAAAAAGACGTTCAGAGATTTTACACGAATTTTTACGGTGAAGCACAGAAATCTGTTTCGGGACAATAACTTTCCCAATCATTACTTCTCTCTCATTAGAGGTTACTCTTGGCACAAAAAGCAAATAAAAAGGATAAGGCGAGGTTATTACAGAGGTAATAACTTCCAAGACTCATCTAAAACTTTTGGGTTATCTTCCAATAAGTAGTTTTCTTTAACGCCTTTAAGTTAGGCATAAGAAGCAAAGAAAGAATCAAGTGTTCTCAAATGAAGAAGCATTAAAACCAAATTTCTTGCCCTTAACTCTCTTATTTTTATTCTTAACCTTGGAGAAAATATGATTGTTTGGTGGATAAGAAAGATGCATGGTCCCCTTTCCCACATCTATTATTGCTCCAAGGAGTTCTAATAGGAACCTTCCAAGTGTAATTTGTCCTTTTCCTGCACATTCAATAACAAGATAATCAGTAGAAATCATTTTCCCAAGGATCTTTGTAAACACTCCTTCAGCTATTCCAAGAGGTAATATGGTAGTATTATTAGCAAGAGATATTTCTTTTCCTCCTTCAGTAAGCCCCCAAGTATTCAGAGATTTATAAATATCTTTGGGCATAAGGCAAAATTCAGACATGATATCACAACGAGCTTGAAAAGTTTCAGTGTTTATCTCAATCTTTACTGTAGGGAGCCACTTTGATGGTTCAGAATTTATTGGAACATAATTGTGATGCTCCCTAAGCGTATTATAGCAATCTTTTAAGCTAGTAGTGCTAGTCTCAAGAGTGTTCAATCTAGCAAATATTCTTGCGAAGGAAATATCAGTTTGGCTAGGCAAGTTGTAAGTGAGGATCAATTTATTTATAGCATTTATAGCATCATCCTCATTACATTGGAGGAAATCTCCTCCCACAACATCATCTAAAGCATATCTATAGCAAAGAGTAATTCCAAGGTAAAAACTGCTAAGGAACAAGCTTTGAGTCATTTTAGGCTCAGTTTTTTCATGTAGATCAGAGATTCTAGACCAAGCTTCCTTAAAACTTTCCTCAATTCCTTGTTTAAAAGTGAAAAAATCATTTCCACGGGTGACATAGTGATTGGAGCAAGGCTAGACATAATGGCAACTTAGGATACGAGCTATTTTTTTGTGTGTTTTTGAAATAAGAAAGCAAACAAGTAAAACTAATTTTTTGTGTGTTTTTGATAAAGAAACAAGCAAACAAAGCAAAAAGAAAACTAAGAAAAACAAAAACAACAAAGTAAAGAGATTGGTTATGATGGACTCCCCTTCTGAAGATGTCCTTGACTCCCCGGCAACGGCGCCAGAAAAATGCTTGACGGCTCTGTGTATGGCCCCCAGAAAAGTGCTGGTGCGTGGTTGATGTAGAGCTCGTTGGGAACCCCAAGAGGAAGGTATGATGAGCACAGCAGAAAGTTTCCCTCAGTTATGAAACCAAGGTTTAATCGAACCAGTAGGAGCAAGGAAACACCCCAAAGGTGTTACTAGCTGAGCTTTGGCAGGGCGCACTACCGGTGCTAGTAGCAACGTGGAGACCTGCACAACACAACCACAGAACTTTGTCCCCAACTTGCGATGAGGTTGTCAATCTCAGCGTGTTTTCGGAAAACAAAGGATTAAACATATCGAATGGAAAGAAGCAAAAGTTTGCAGAAAGTAAACACAAAACAGTAAACATTTTATAGATTGTATGTAAAAGAAAAGGACCGGGATCCATAGTTCACTAGAGGTGGCTCTCCTTAAGATAGATAACATGCTGGGTGAACAAATTACAGCGACGCAATTAACAAACATCGAGAAAGCAATACATGCATATACTAATCATCTTGACTCCTTTGAGACTTGATTGGGCATTACAACATAATACATAGACCGCCATCCAACTGCTTCTATGACTAATAATCCACCTTCAGGTTATCATCTGAACCCCCTCCAGTATTAAGTTGCAAGCAACAGAATATTGCTTTACAAACTGCGTGTAAAGTAAACAATACGATTGTTCTATGAACAAAGGATTGTTGTTTTCTCCCTAGTAGCAACAACGCATCTAGTACCTTAGAGATTTCTGTCACTTCCCTAGATTACCAGAGGCATGAACCCACTATCGAGCATAAATACTAACTCTTGGAGTTGCTAGCATCTACTTGGCCAAGATAGCTACTAACAACGGAAAGCGTGCAAGATGATAAATAACAAAGACATGATAGAATCAATTATCAATCTGAAATAGCATCTCAATATCCATCAGATCACCGTAAACACAACATGCAGAATTACAAATAGATGATCTTGATCATGAACGGAGCTCACAAGATCTAGACATGAAAGCACAAAGGAGGAGAACCAGCTATCTAGCTACTACATGGATCCGTAGTCCAAGGATGAACTACTCACGCATCACATCGGAGGCTTGCATGGTGATGAAGAAGGCCTCCAGGGTGAATTCCCCTCTCCGGCAGTGTGCCGGGAAGAGCTTTAGATCCCTCCCGATCTAGGGATGGAGATGACGGCGGCTACATACTATTTTGTGGATTTTTGATCGGTTCCTTAGGGTTTACGTCCTGATGGCATCTTATAGTCGGAAGGGGAGGCCGAGGGGGTGCCAGGGGCCACCACACCACCCCCTGGCATGGGCCCAGCCTGGCCGCGCGGCCAGGTGGTGTGGCCGGCCTCTGGCCCCTCTTCGTCTCGTATTCTGGCATCAGATGACTTCCGGAAATATAGGCACTTTGGCTTTTGTCCCATCCAATTCCGAGAATATTCATTTTTTGACTTTGCTAGAACCAAAAACAGCAGAAAACAGGCAGCTGGCACTGTGGCTCTTGTTAATAGGTTAGTCCAAGAAATCATATGAGAAGTACTCCAAAGTTGGAACAAAACACAAGAAAGTGGATAAAATCAAGCATGGAATATCAAAAATTATAGATACATTTGCAATGTATCAGGTGTCTCTAACAATCACTCTGCATTGACTTGTAAATGCATTCGCAGATTCTTTGGGCTCCAACGGTTGACCCTGCAGAGAGACTAAGTCAATGCTAAAACGGACATCAGCGGGCAACTTGTGTGTCGGGTCTCTTGTCCTTGTAGAAGATTAGCCGGAAGTGGAGGTCTAAGAGAAGAAACATTCGTCAGTACATATATACAAATCAATTAGTGCATCTATACTAGTGAATGATCGATAGAGGCTTTATATACCTCGACGAAGTTTGTTATTATTATGGTGTCTTCACCATGGTCAACACCATCGTCTCCACTATCGTCTCCACCATCGTCTCCTCCAGACAAATTAAGATATTCGGAGCCATCATAATAAGAACCCCCAATACCCTCATCTATCATGTTGAGAAGCTCCTCTTCATTCTGTCTACCGTCCATAGCTTAACTAATACATATAAAGAATATTGCATTAAGTAAAAGAATATTACAATTGCGACAACTCGGATACAGTACTTAGTGATTAAGATAAAGTACAATAATATAAGATAAAGTACATTATTAATACATCTCGCTCATATCTCGCTCATAATATAAAGTACATTATTAATACATCTCGCTCATATCAAACTAGCGAACGCGGCTGCCGCGTTCTATGCTACGGGAGCTCTGCAGCCAGAGAAGAGGAACCATCACCGGAGAATAGCTCGGGTGAGATTCGTGAACCTGCCAGATATTGGAGAACCTAGTCTCCAAAAGATACATGTATCGTCGTACATGCTCGTCCTCCTCCCTGATACGATGACTTACCACCTCCTCGGGGGCCGGCTCCCTCTGCACCGCTCCTGGACCTCGTGGACGCCACCAAAGAAGCTCCGGGTCGACGATGATACCCGGATTCCTCACCAAGGTACGAGTCCCGACATGTAGCACCTCCTAGTGCCAACCCGGTGGAGCCCAGACTCGGACATCCCCGGAACCGACGGAGTCCAGTAGGCTCGGACGAGGTGGACACGGCATAACTAAATAGTAGTAATAAACAATCATAAAACATAAACAGTAACTAAATCACTAAGTATTTCCCTAATAACACTAACCCTAAACCTAACACTAAGTAAACTAAACCTAATTAACTACGTATTCTAACTAACCCTAACTAACCCTAGATAAATACTAATACTATCTAAATACTAATACTACTAACACTAACCCTAAACCTAACACTAACTAAACTAAACCTAATTAACTAAGTATTCTAACTAACCCTAGATAAATACTAATACTAATAGTAACTATATACTAATACTACTAACACTAACTAAATACTAATACTACTAACACGAACTAACCAAAATACTAATACTACTAACTCTAACTAAATACTAATACTACTAACACTAACTAACCGAAATACTAATACTACTAACACTAACTAAATACTAATACTACTAACACTAACACTAACTAAATACTAATACTACTAATAACACTAACACTAACACTAACTAAATACTAATACTACTAATAACACTAACACTAACACTAACTAAATACTAATACTACTAACACTAACTAAAATACTAATAGTACTAATTAACACTAACTAAAATACTAATACTACTAACTAACACTAACCAAAATACTAATACTACTAATTAACACTAACACTAACACTACCACTAACCAAAATTAACTAACCCTAATTAACCAAAATTAATGGGCCGGGGCTGCACGACGATCACCTGAAGACAACGAGGCGGCGCGGGGTGGAGACGGTGTGGCGAGGGGCGGCGAGCTCCACGGGCGCGGGCGGCGTGGGGCGGCGAGATGGCACGGCGTAGAGACGGTGCGGCGGCGAGCTCCACGAGCATGGGCGGCACGGGGCGGCAAGCTCCTCTCCACGGCAGTGGGGCGGATGGCATGGGCGCGGCGGCGATCATCTGGGGAAGAAGGTGAAATCGTGCTCTCCGGGTCGTGGCACGACCCGAGGTGGGGGTGGGGTATTTATACCCCCCTTTAGCCCCAGGTTGTACTACAAACCGGGGCTAAAGGGTTTTTCGCCCGCCGCTCTTTCCCACGCGCCACACCCCTTTAGCCCCGGGGCTAAAGGGCTAAAGGTCACCCTTTAGGTTATTTTTGGCGCCAAAATCAAAAAATGGTTTATAGTTTTCAGAAAATTATGTATTATATATCAAAATTTTCAAAAAAAGAAGATCTATAATTTAAATCTATTATCATACTTTATTATACAACTTAAATGAAATTATCTATTGTTTAACAAGTATTATATTTAGTAAAAATGTTGGAAAAATATAGTTTATTATTTAAAAACAGAAAAATACATATAATATACCAAAATATTCACAAAAAATAATAGACTCATTAGAAATATAATATTTATTACTAAAACTAGTAACTAGGACTAAAACATATTTTCCCGCCATTTCGCTTCCCGCCATGTTTTCCCGCTATTTCCCCCACTTCCCGCTGATGGCTCAGTGTTGATGTAGAGCTCGTTGGGAACCCCAAGAGGAAGGTATGATGAGCACAGCAGCAAGTTTCCCTCAGTTATGAAACCAAGGTTTAATCAAACCAGTAGGAGCAAGGAAACACCCCAAAGATGTTGCTAGCCGAGCCTTGGCAGGGCGCACTACCGGTGCTAGTAGCAACGTGGAGACCTGCACAACACAACCACAGAACTCTGTCCCCAACTTGCGATGAGGTTGTCAATCTCACCAGTTTTGCTGAAAACAAAGGATTAAACGTATCGAATGGAAGGAAGTAATAGTTTGCAGAAAGTAAACACAAAGCAGTAAACATTTTATTGATTGTATGTAAAGAAAAAGGACCGGGATCCATAGTTCACTAGAGGTGGCTCTCCTTAAGATAGATAACATGCTGGGTGAACAAATTACAGCGGGGCAATTGACAAACATCGAGAAAGCAATACATGCATATACTAATCATCTTGACTCCTTTGGAACTTGATTGGGAATTACAACATTATACATAGACCGCCATCCAACTGCATCTATGACTAATAATCCACCTTCAGGTTATCATCCGAACCCCCTCTAGTATTAAGTCGCAAGCAACAGATTATTGCTTTACGAATTGCGTGTAATGTAAACAATACGATTGTTCTATGAACAAAGGATTGTTGTTTTCTCCCTAGTAGCAACAACACATCTAGTACCTTAGAGATTTCTGTCACTTCCCTAGATTACCAGAGGCATGAACCCACTATCGAGCATAAATACTAACTCTTGGAGTTGCTAGCATCTACTTGGCCAAGATAGCTACTAACAACGGAAAGCATGCAAGATCACAAATAACAAAGACATGATAGAATCAATAATCAATCTAAAATAGCATCTCAATATCCATCGGATCCCCGCAAACACAACATGCAGAATTACAAATAGATGATCTTGATCATGAACGGAGATCACAAGATCTAAACATGAAAGCACAAAGGAGGAGAACCAGCCAACTAGCTACTACATGGATCCGTAGTCCAAGGATGAACTACACACGCATCACACCGGAGGCTTGCATGGTGATGAAGAAGGCCTCCAAGGTGAATTCCCCTCTCCGGCAGGGTGCTGGGAAGAGCTTCAGATCCCTCCCGATCTAGGGATGGAGATGACGGCGGCTACATACTCTTTCGTGGATTTTTGATCGGGTACTTAGGGTTTTCGTCCCGAGGGCATCTTATAGGCGGAAGGAGAGGCCGAGGGGGTGTTGGGGTCGGCCAGACCACCCCCTGGCGCAGGCCAGGCCTAGCCGTGCGGCCAGGTGGTGTGGCCGGCCCCCAGCCCTTCTCCGTCTCGTATTCTGGCATCTGATTACTTCCGAAAAAATAGGCACTTTGGCTTTTGTCCCGTCCAATTCCGAGAATATTCATTTTCTGACTTTCCTGGAACCAAAAACAGCAGAAAACAGGCAGCTGACACTGTGGCTCTTGTTAGTAGGTTAGTCCAAGAAATCATATGAAAAGTACTCCAAAGTGTGGACAAAACACAAGAAAGTGGATAAAACCAAGCATGGAACATCAAAAATTATAGATACATTTGCAATGTATCACCCGCCATTTCCCCTGCTTCCCGCCATGTTTTCCCGCCATTTCCCCTGCTTCCCGCTATGTTCTCCCGCCATTTCCCCGCTTCCTGCCATGTTCTCCCGCCATTTCCCTCTATATGTAGGCCGACCGCCATGTCCATCCACACATCCACACCTTCTCTCTCACAACAATGGACACCGCTTACTGGGCCTTTTTGATGCTCGAGGAGACCGAGGCGTTGTGCGCCTCCAGCTAACCATGCCCACCAGGGTACCGGCTGCCCGCTGGCTGGATGCTGAGCGCTGGAGGGGTTTCTGTTCCTCCTGTGCCTCAAGGTTTGGCCCGCCAAGTGGCCATCACGAACCACTTCTACCTCGAGCTCACGCGGGAGCAGCGGATGGATCCCCATTGGGATCCCGACAACCTCGACACCTAGAATGCCTTCTTCGCAAACCGGCAGGAAAGGGAGCTCGCCAGGTACGAGGGTGACGACCCGCCCCCAGTGAACCACAACGAGGCTGGTCGCCGCCTGTGGTGGGCGAACCGGACTATCACCAGCGTGATGCGCTACATCGCCATGGGAGACCATCCTCGCCTGAGGTACCTGCACTTTCACCAGCCGCATAGCCACAAGAATGGTGGTGGTGGTGAAGGCCTAGGACGTACTGGGGTCGTCATCCGGGAGCCCTCTCCCCCGCGCGTTGTGAATCCGAGGCCGGAGGGTCCATCCGCGTGCTACGAGGAAGGGCTGAGGATCCATCCGCGTGCTATGAGCGACGACGATGACGATGACGATTCCGAAGACGACCCTAAAGCTATGTACTACAGGGTATATATGATTATGACTAATTTTTACGTTTTAATATTAATAAATGTCTGCCCACAGCAAGTTGCAATACTACCTATTGAGATCGAGATAGTTCATATCCATATACATATAAGAAGATCATTAAAAATAAAGGTTTAATAATATTATACACCAACCGGGACTAAATGTGGATGTGAAGACAACATTTCGACACTATGTCCTCAGTGGGCAGCACTAAGCCAGTAAATTAAATGACGACACTATTTTGGGTGGGTGGCAGCATAATCATAATTAATTAGTACTAATCTAAAAAACAAAATTAGAGCCAGCAACCGGGACTAAAGATATGATGAACCTTTAGTCCTGGTTGAAGGCACCAACCGGGACTAAATGTGGATGTGGAGACAACATGTCAACACTATATCCTCAGTGGGCAGCACTAAGCCAGTAAATTAAATGACGACACTATTTTGGGTGGGTGGCAGCGTAATCATAATTAATTAGTACTAATCTAAAAAACAAAATTAAAGCCAGCAACCGGGACTAAAGATATGATAAACCTTTAGTCTCGGTTGAAGGCACCAACCGGGACTAAATGTGGATGTGGAGACAACATGTCGACACTATGTCCTCAGTGGGCAGTACTAAGCCAGTAAATTAAATGACGACACTATTTTGGGTGGGTGGCAGCATAATCATAATTAATTAGTACTAATCTAAAAAACAAAATTAAAGCCAGCAACCGGGACTAAAGATATGATGAACCTTTAGTCCTGGTTGAAGGCACCAACCGGGACTAAATGTGGATGTGGAGACAACATGTCGACACTATGTCCTCAGTGGGCAGCACTAAGCTAGTAAATTAAATAACGACACTATTTTGGGTGGGTGGCAGCACTATGCCAGGGGTGAGTGTGTCGATATTATGTCATCAGTGCCCGACACTATGTTGTGCTGCTTAATCTATAAATAGGTATGCATTCTTGTGAAGAACTGCAAGATGGTGTGCGAGACCAGGGACACCACTACGGCGGAGCTTCTCGAAGATTTCTTAGGACCTCGTCCTCAGACATCTTCGAGGAGCTCGCCGTAGAGGCACTCTCTAATGTATGAAATTAGTTAGCTCCACCAGCAGACTAATCTAGCTAGAGAAGATATAAACTGAAAGATGGTGTGCGAGAGCAGGGACACCACTACGACAGAGCTTCTCCAAGATGTCTTAGGATTCCGTCCTCAGACATCTTCGAGGAGCTCGCCATAGAGGCACTCCCTAATATGTGAATTGTTTTAGTTACTCGGCGTATTAATCTATAGCTAGAGAAGTTATTAACTCCAAGATGGTGCCAGAGGGACACCACTACGACGGAGCTTCTCTCGAAGATGTCTTAGGATCCTATCCTCACACATCTCCGAGGAGCTCGCCATAGAGGAGCTTCTCGAAGATGTATTGTGATGTCTTCTTATCAAGCTTTTATGAATTAACGCTATCTTTGTTACAATTTTTTCAGTTTGTTGAACGCAGGTAGACGAAGAAGGATATTTTGCCCAGTTAGTTAGAATGATGGACTCACGCATGTGTGTGCTTCTAAAATCAAATTTCGAGACTATGTACCAAAACAAGATATATATAGATAGAATCTACATATTGTGATATTACCTTAGAGTTCCTTACATTAATACAAGATAGATAGAATCTAAACATCGATCTTATGCTATCATTGCAAAAATTACTACCAAACTAAATTCACAAATCCATCTACAAGATAGAGCATGAAATGAGCTAATATAGCAATGAGAGTTCAAAGGATGAAGTTGCTCACCTTTTAGAACCTTTGGATAGATGGGGCACCACAAAATATAGACAAATCTTGAGGAAAAAAAGGGCATGAACTCGAGCTTGAAGCAAGAAAGAGAGAGAGGAGAGCCACCAGCTTGAATGGTGGCTCTGGCAGGGGAAGAAGATATAGCCAGACCTTTAGCCCCGGTTCGTTTCTAGAACCGGGGCTAAAGGTCCACCTTTAGCCCCGGGTCGTATTACAAACCGAGACTAAAGGATATGGCGCCCGACCCGGCCTGCCTGAAACCCTTTAGTCCCGGTTTGTTACACGACCCGGGGCTAAAGGTCCCGTTCGAACCGGGGCTAGTGCCTGCCACCCCCTAGGGCCAGATCTAGCCGTTGGGCCAGGGCATTAGTCCCGGTTTGTAGCAAAACCGAGGCTAATACCCCTGGACCAAAGGTCTGTTTTCTACTAGTGGTCGTCAGCTTGGCGAAGAAAAACTTAATGATCTCACCATCATCGAGTACTTCAACAAGATTACTGGTCTGGCGGACACACTCGCCTCTATTGGGCAACCTCTCCGCCCCGAGGAGTTCACCTCCTACGTCGTCAATGGTCTAGACGACGAGTATGACTCTCTGGTGGAGAATGTCAATGGCCGCGACACCCCTATTCCGCCACGCGATCTGTACGCTCGTCTTCTTGCGTCGGAATAACGCTATAAGGCGCGTCGATCAAGCCCCAGCTTCACCTCTGCTAATGCTGCTTTTCATGGGGGAGGAAAATCTTCCAAGCCGGCGCCCGCCCCGTCTTCGTCCCCGCGCCCCTCCATCATCGCCACGGGAGGGCGACCCCGCGTTTGCTGTGGTGGCCGTGGCCTCCAGCAACCTTGCCAACTCTGTGGCCTCGATGGCCATATCGCCTCCAAATGCCATCGCCGCTTCAAGAAAGACTTCATGGGCGTCGGAAACAACGGCAAGGGAAACGAGAAGCAGACTGCTATTGCTACTCAGGAGTCCTACATGGGCTACACACCATCCTACTCCATCGACCCTTCATGGACGATGGACATTGGAGCTACCACTCATCTAACCAATGAGATAGGCAAGCTCTCAACACAGGAGCCTTATCACGGGCATGATCAAGTCAGTAGCGCCAATGGAGCAGGTATGCACATCTCACATATTGGTCAGGCATCTCTTCTTACAAATACCTCTCAAAAATTGCATCTTTCTAATGTCCTTCGGTTCCTTTAGTTGCACGTAGTCTGTTGTCTGTTCTACAGCTTACTCGTGACAACCATGTTTTTGCTGAATTTCACCATTTCCATTTTTTTATTAAGGACCTGTACACCCGGGACGTTCTGCTTAGAGGTCACCTTCGCCATGGGCTTTATGTGCTTGATGTGCCGCCGACAGTCCGATTGGGGGGGGGGTGAGTACCACAACCTCAACACCTTCTTTAACAAGCTGGGGATCTCGCATCGTGTGTCCTGCGCTCATACACATCAGCAGAATGGCGCCGCTGAACGTAAGCATCGTCATCTTGTAGAAACTAGCCTAACTCTACTAGCTCATGCCTCCGTTCCTTTTCGGTCTTGGAGTGATGCTTTTTCTACCGCCTGTTATCTCATTAACATGCTCGCTACATGACTTCTCCATATGAAAACATCATCTCTTGAGCTATTGCTCAATGAGACTCCAGACTATACGTTTCTCAAGGTATTTGGTTGTGCATGTTGGGCCCATTTGCGTCCATATAACCACCATAAACTCGAGTTTCGGTCTAAGCAGTGCGTTTTTCTTGGGTACAGTTCCCTTCATAAAGGGTACAAATGCCTTCATATTCCGTCTAACCGCGTCTATGTTTCTCGTGATGTGGTGTTTGATGAGAGTGTGTTCCCTTTTTCTGCATTGCCGGCTCCGGTTTCTACATTGTCACCACATGTGCATTCCTCTCCACCATTGCCTGATCAATTTGTAGATGTTGCACATTCTCCTGTTTTGCTCCCTAACCATGGTGCAGGCACTAGTCGCGGAGCTCGACTGGAGTTACTAGACGTCGCGGACACGTCCCCAGCGCCGGACGTCGATCGTGTGCATGTCCCATGCACCGTCGTGCGCGCTGGTGATCCGGCTTCGGTGTCCTCCGTCCCGGACCCGGCTGGGCCTCCATCTCCTGGTCCAACAACGCCCGGCCTAGCGCCAGGCCCCTCTGCCCCACCTAGCGGCTCTTCTTCGCCAGCGCATGCGTCGCCCAGTGCGGCGCGTACTGCCGCTACGCCCACTGCCGCGTCGCCTTGCGGTGGGCCTTCTCTGCCTACTGCCACGTCGCCTCGCGGTGGGCCGCCCTTGCCAGACTCCTCCTCTCCCGTTTGCAATGAGGACGAGTCTGCCACTTCGTCGCCTCCTGCCACTACTATGGAGCCGACTGTTCCAGCCCCTGCGGCGCCACGTGCGCGCACTTGCAGTCAAGATGGAATTTTTCAGCCACACCGGCACACCGATGGAACGGTTGCGTGGATTGCAGCCTATATGGCACATTCTCAGGATGATCCCACTGCTGAACCTCGACACTATCAGGCTGCTCTAGGGGTTCCACACTGGCGCACTGCAATGGAGCAGGAGTATCATGCGCTCCTAAAGAATGACACTTGGCGGCTCATTCCTCCTCCTTCTGGTGTTAATGTTATTGACTCCAAGTGGGTGTTCAAGGTCAAGAAACATTCTGATGGCTCCATTGAACGGTACAAGGCACGATTGGTGGCCAAAGGATTCAAACAGAGGTATGGTCTTGACTATGAAGACACCTTCAGTCCTGTTGTCAAACCTACTACTATTCGTCTCCTGCTCTCGTTGGCTGTTACACGAGGATGGTCACTGCGTCAACTGGATGTCCAAAATGCTTTCCTCCATGGTGTCCTGGAGGAAGAGGTATATATGCGTCAGCCCCTGGATTCGTTGATCCTGCACGTCCGCATCACTTATGTCGACTGGTGAAGGCTCTCTACGGGCTTAAGCAGGCTCCACGAACCTGGCATGCTCGACTTGGCTCTGCTCTTCGAGCTCACGGGTTTGTGCCTTCTACTGCGGATACATCACTGTTTATGCTGCACAACTTGCGGTGACTATGTACCTGCTGGTCTATGTTGATGATATTATCCTTGTCAGTTCCTCAGTCACTGCCGCTGATCGCCTGGTTTCTGTTATGAGTGGTGATTTTGCTGTCAAGGATCTGGGTACTCTGCATTACTTCCTTGGTTTGGAAGTAGCTCATTCTGCTGGGGGTTTGACTCTTACTCAGCAGAAATATTCTCAGGACTTGTTGCGCCGTGCTGGCATGTTGCACTGCAAGACTACCACTACTCCTATGTCAGCTACTGTCGATTGTCAGCTCTTGATGGTTCTCCTCTCTTAGCTGATGATGCTACTGAGTACCGCAGTGTTGTTGGTGGTCTTCAGTACTTGACAATTACACGCCCTGATATATCCTATTCAGTCAACCGTGTGTGTCAGTTTCTTCATGCTCCTCGCGACACTCACTGGACCGCTGTCAAGCGCATTCTTCGGTATGTTCGCTCCACGGCTTCCTATGGTTTGCATCTTCGGACGACACCATCCTGTGTCCTCTCAGCTTTTTCTGATGTCGACTGGGCTGGTAGTCCTGATGACAGGCGATCCACAGGGGGATATGCTGTGTTCTTTGGTCCAAATTTGATCGCCTCGAGTGCTCGCAAGCAAGCTACAGTGTCTCACAGTAGTACTGAAGCTGAATACAAAGCAGTTGCTAATGCCACGGCTAAACTCATTTGGATACAGTCTCTTTTGAGAGAGTTGGGGATCTCTCAGAACTAGCCTCCAGTTTTTTGGTGTGACAATATTGGTGCCACATATCTTTTATCTAATCTAGTATTTCATGCTCAAACTAAACACATTGAAGTTGACTATTATTTTGTGAGGGAACGAGTTGCACAGAAGCTACTACAAATCAAGTTTGTCTCTTCTAAAGATCAACTTGCTGACATCTTCACAAAGCCACTATCTCAGCCTCAGTTTGAGAGTTGTAGGCGCAATCTTAACTTGCTTTGTACTTCTGGGCACAGTTAAGATTAAGGGAGGGTGTTAGACTATATATATACATAGGCTTCTGTACTCCGTATTGTAACTTGTATTGTACACATACATACACAATATATAAAGACAGCCACACCCCACGTTGAGGGTGTTGAGCAGTTGCCCAATTCTATTGTTTTACAAAACCCGCTGGGGTAGAGAACGACGTACCATTCGTGCTCACGGAAGCGGGACGTCTAGAGATCCAATGCCGAGACCGGTGGCATATTCGCCAATTCGGAGTACCTAGGGACCGTGATCAGGTGGCGAGCCATCGTCGACGACGACCAGCTGTCGGTGGTCGGATAAAAGGATCGGTCAGTGATCGCCGGTGCCTCGGAAATAACCAGATGTTTCAGCTCAGATCCATGCTGCTCCACCGTGGCAGCAGAGACCTCGTCGGTGTTGGACTCCGAGAGTGTCGATCTAAGGTCGGAGCTCTTTGGTAGTACTAAGCTTCTTTTGAACCGGCGCCACCACTCGGCCCTAGCCACTGCCCGCCGTTGCCGCTTTTGCTTCTCCACGTCAACGAATGTGAGGGTGCACCTCACGGGGATGTTGTCGTTGTGGACGCAGGACTTAGGGTGTAGGTGGGAGTGGGCTGCCCACTGAGCCCACTATCCAAGCCCACGTAAAAGGCTATGCGAAACACCCACGGGTAAACAAGAAAAAATGTTGGGTTCCCGTGGGAAGCCCACGATCGAGCGAACATCAAAAAAGCTACTTTGATCCAAATTAATGTTTTTATATTTGTCTAGATTCGAATATATCTAGTCATATTTTAGTGCTAGATACATTCGGATCTAGCCAAATATGAGAACATTAATTTGGATCGGAAGGAGTCGAAATTTTCCAATTAAACAAATATTATGTCTAGTAGGAAGAATGGCGAGTCACTCAGGAAGTGGAAAAGACAATTGATACATTGAAGTGCTAAATGTTGATCGTATTATGTACTAAAATACTTTTATAAATATTATACAAGCAAAAATTGCAGTAACAAATTTGCGGGTATATATGGACATACGCGGGATAGTGGGAACCGCATAAGTTTCGCGGGCTCCCGCGGGACACCCACTTAAATTATGTGGGACTGTGCGGCGTATGCGGGCCTCCCGCGGGCAGTCTCACCTGCACCCTTTTTTTTTGGAATGGGCACTTTATTACTCAAGAGTAAGGTTTACACCCGGCCTCTGCATAACTAGGATGCACACAGCCGATCGATCACAAGACGAACCAAACTTAAGTACAAAAATTACAGTCCGTAAAATAAAATAAAACTGCGTGCATCTAAGGCAGTTCAATCCGCAAATCACGCTGCCATCCATGTCGGGAGAAAATATTCCTCGCCGCATCCTCCAAGCGTGTACACTCCTCCTCAAACAAATCGCAAAACTCCATACGCTGAAGCGGAATCCATGATCGTAGGATAGCTGTTGCACGATAAACCACCTACAAGGAAGAAGAAACTATATTATTAAAAATCTTGTCATTTCTACATAGCCAAAGCGACCAAATAATGGCAAGCGCTCCCACCCTAAATAAAGTCCCATATTTATCCCGAATCCCATATAACCAATTGTCGAATTCATTGGCAACCGATCGTGGAGGAGATAAACCCGAGGCTACTTGGATGATTGACCATATAACACAAGCAAATTTACATTGGAAGAATAAATGCCGTATTGTCTCATGATGATGACAAAATACACATTGTGTACTTCCATGCCAATTCCTCTTAACAAGATTGTCTTTAGTAAGAATTACCTCTTTACGAAGGTACCAAGCAAAAATCTTCGGCTTAAGGGGTAACTTCATTTTCCAAATTTTACTATTGTTATCGACAGGAATATCAGGTTGGATCAAAGCCCTATACATAGAGTCAACCGAAAATTTACCACTCTGAAGTAAATTCCATTTGAACTCATCCACCCCCTCAGACAGCTGTACCGTGGATAGTCTTAATACAAGATTGTTCCAAGATTCGAGCCTAGGTCCAATGAGGCTTCATCTAAACGACACATTAGGAGGATAAGCTTTCAAAACTTTGGAAAGAGTCTCTCCTTTGTGTCTAACAATGGAGTAAAGAGCTGGATATTGATTCTGGAGGGGAGTTTGGCCAAGCCATTTATCTTCCCAGAATCTAATTTGTGATCCATCCTTAATATTAAACACACCAAATTGGAAGAAATGTTTTTTGAACGCCATAAGTCCTGCCCAAAAGTGCGAATCTCCAGGTTTCCAAACCACTTAAGAGACCGCCTTAGAGCCTATATATTTCATCCAAAGAATGGTTTGCCATACACCATCTTCAGTAAGTAGTTTGAACAACCATTTACCGAGAAGTGCGGTGTTTTTGACTTGCAAATCATGTATGTCCAGTCCACCGTATTCTTTTGGTCTGCAAACCACATTCCATCTGGCAAGTCGATATTTCTTTTTTTCACCATCACCTTGCCAAAAGAATCTTGATCAGAAGTAATCCATTTTCTTCAAGACACCTTTTGGTAGTTGAAAAAACGAGATCATATGCAGTACCATGTTTGTGAGTACTGAGTTTATGAGAACAAGTCTTCCACCAAGTGATAGTAATTTACCTTGCCAACTGTTAAGACGTTTTTGTAATCTTTCCTCAACGATTTTCCATTCAGCAATCGTGAGCCGCCGATAATGAATCGGGATTCCCAGATAGTTGATTGGAAATTGGCCCATGCTACAGCCAAAAAGTTCGGCGTATAGATGTGCCTCGTTCTCAGCCTCGCCAAAACAATACAACTCACTCTTATGGAAATTGATTTTCAATCCAGAGAGAAGCTCAAATGCTGATAGTATTAGTTTTAGATTCGAAGCTTTCTCTAGATCATGTTCCATAAAAAGGATAGTATCATCAGCGTATTGAAGTATAGAAATGCCACCATCAACAAGATGGGGAACTAGTCCTTCAATTTGGCTGGCAGCCTTGGCTCTCTCAATCAGGATAGCCAGCATATCAGCTACTATATTAAATAGTATAGGTGACAGCGGATCCCCTTGTCTTAGCCCTTTTTTAGTCTGGAAGTATTTGCCAGTGTCATTATTGACATTGATGGCTACACTATCCCCAGACACAAAGGACTGTATGAGATTGCACCACTCCTCTGAAAAGCCTTTCATTCGAAGTGTCTGCTGTAGAAAAGACCAATTAACCTTGTCATAAGCCTTCTCAAAATCAATCTTGAACAATACACCATTTAGTTTTTTGGAGTGTAGTTCATGAATTGTCTCATGAAGGATTACTACACCGTCTAGGATGTTTCTTCTTTGCATGAAAGCAGTTTGAGAAGGTCAAACAACATGATCAGCTACTGAATTCAGTCTAATAGTAGCAACCTTTGTAAAAAAATTGAAACTAACATTAAGAAGCCAGATTGGTCGAGACTGCTGTATACGTTCCGCATTATTAGCCTTAGGTAGCAAAATTATGTTGCTAAAATTTAGTCTAAACAGTTCTAGCTGATCAGCGTGCAGAAAGGAAAAGAGAAGCATCAGGTCCTCTCTAATGACTTCCCAGAATTCTTGGTAGAATTCTGCTGGAAAGCCATCAGGACCTGGCGCTTTGTTATGTTTCATCTGAAAAACAGCACCCTTGACCTCCTCCTCAGTATAAGGAGCGGTTAAAATGTTGTTTTCGTCAACAGAAACCTGCAGGATATCCCCTGTTTGAGACTCATCCAACTCGAAGGAGTTTTCTGACGGAGCCCCAAACAAGTCCTTGTAATAACTTGTAATATAAACCTTTAGCTGCTCTTGGCCCTCAATCATACCTTCATCCTGAATCAGAGAGTGAATCAATTTCTTCTTATGCTTGCCATTTGCGACTACATGGAAGTATCTTGTATTCGCATCTGCTTCAAGGACCCTGACGCAGGACTCGGCTTCGAGCTCGCTCCGCTTGACCGTGAGGCACTTGAACCATGTGTCGCTGGGAAGTACTTCCTCCTTCTGAAAAGTCGTGCGCTCCCAGGTGTCGTCCAGGATTTCTATGGAGATGTTGGTGCCCGCGGCGGAGTGTCCGACGCGCGTGGAGATGGTGACGCCGACGTAGTGGGGCACACCCTTGACGAAACCGCAGGGGCTCACCTTGACGCGCCAAACGTGGCGGCGGAGGTATAACTCCTTGACGAGAGTCGGCGTGGTGCCGGGAGGCATCTGGCCCAGCTTTGAGTAGCCTAGGATCGCGAACAGACTCATCGTGGACTCCGTCAGCGGCGACGGCGACGAGCGGATGGCCATGGTAACGTGTATTGCTTCGGTCTACTTAGGGGGGTGGTCAGGTATTACTTAGGATCCGCCTCGTGCGTGTCTATATATTGCTAGGCATACGCATCCGAGTCGGCCTGGCTGTGGAAATCCGAAACGGGGTGCGCAAGTAATACTTGCCAAGTATATATCTCTCGCTGGAGAAACGGTGGAGCACCTAAGTCTGCAGTGTTCTTACTCCAGGGAGGTGGTTTAATCTATTGGTGGCCTGCAATTTGCAGAGATTCACGCCTCAGAACGATTCAAGGCTGGATTCATGGAGGCCGACATTGTCGGAGACGGTCAGGAAGGAAGATAGAAGGGAGCTGAATTCCATGGTGGTGTTGGTTGCGAGAGCATTGTGGCTGGAGCGACGCTCGTATCTTTGACAAAGTTGCGATGATGCCGTTGGAGTTATGCCGACGTATTAGAATAGAGTTTGAGCAGTGGAAGTTAGCAAAATTATGAGGGCATATAGGAGGAGCAACGTGAGTTTGTGGGCTAGTGGAGTGGATCGGCCTTTGTAGGCCAACTCTTGTAAAATTCAAACTCTCTGTCTATCTTAATGAATGAAGACACGCAAGGCTCGCGCGTTTTCTTGAAAAAAAAGATACTCCCTTCTATTTATATTACTTGTCGCTAAATTGGACGTATCTAGCACTAAAGCATGTCTAGATACATCTATTTTAGCGACAAGTAATATGAATCGGAAGGAGTATATATCTCTCACTTGGATCGATGCAAAACAGGAGTGGAAAGGTCCGTCTCGTACAAGGTTAGTAGTAGTACTTGAATACACGATCTGCAATCGGCGTTCAAAACACATCGGGGAAATTGCAGTTTCTACCGCCTTGTCTACAAGTTTTTGCAACGATCACCGTTTCTAGAAGTTTTTTGCAGGCCACATCTATATCTAACTTGTTGCACATTCCACCAGTTATTTACTAATACATTAATTAGCTCAGTTGACAGTAAAAGTGAATATTAGATCATGTCTACCAGTGCTCTAGATTTATGCACAAAACTTATAAAACGCTTAAATTTATTAAAAAAAATCCATTCAAAATGTTTTTTGTATGTACGTGCACTCTAGGGCTAGGCTGTAATAGATCAATTTTATACGAAACATGGGTGTTTATTCACAAATATTTTATGTGTTCATTTCTATAAAACAAATAATCATGTCAAACTAAATAAATCGTAGAAAAATAATTGTATATTAAAAATATATTTTTAATGCTTTAGAGGATGCGACGGACTTAACTTTGATCCAACATGCTAAAAAACATATTTGATAAGCTATAGAAAAAATTTGAACAGTAATTACATCTAAGATAATGTAGCATGTTCAAGTATGCATTGATATATACAAAAATAGAAGAATTAACCGAGCAAAGTGGTGGATTAATGAAGAACTGGTGGGATGTGCAACAGATTAGACGTAGAGGTGGTGAAAACTGCAAAAATGTTGTACAAGTGGTGATCTTCGCAAAAACTTGTAGTGAAGGTGGTGGATAGTGCGAGCTCTCCATGAGGCGGGCGGCGGCAGCAAACCCATCTAGGGTTTTCCTTCCCTCCGCCGGTGACGCCACCGGTCCGTTCCGTCTCCGGCGGCCTTAGGGCCTTGGAGGCGTGGCGGACCATGGTCTCTCGCCGATGGGAGGTTTCAGTGTTTTCTTTAGACTATTTTCAGTGTCTTTTTCAGGATGTTGAGACGGCAGCTACGTCCTAAGATCAGAATAAGGTCTTTCCCGCCCTATCCTCGCTCTGGTGGTGGATAGTGCAATTTACTCAAACACCTCCTTCGCAGTCCCAAGTCAATAGTCTTCTCGTTTGGATTCCACTTAAGTCTCCTGAATGCATGCAATCGGAGGAGACAGCCGGCATAAGGGCGTGTTTGGTTGGTCGGGCTTAAATTTTCTAGTTTTGGGAGTTGGCCCGCTGGATGCTGCATCCACTGAGATTGGGCTTGAGCAAAAATTGGCGTTTCATTTGGCTTCCTATATTTTCGTTTCGTGCAATTCAGTCCAGTTGTTTGATTGCACGCATTTGTGCTTTAGTTTTCGGTTAATGCAATTTGCAGGTGTTTGGTGATTTACTTTGCACCTGATCACATGAGTTATGGTCGACCATTTTAAATTGGATGATCTTACCACCACATTTGACATGAACGCACACATTACACACAGCAAACATAGCACACACGTTACACACATTAGGACATAACTAGTTAATACGTACTACTTAGCAGATCGAGGACACCTACAAACCACAATCAAGGATTTTACTGGCACCCCTGATCAAAAGCACCATCAGCAGGGACACATGCCCCTGCACCACCAGAGGATTAACCCCTGATCAAAAGTCATCTCAGTAGTTCACCATAACAGGTTCAGCAACACAACTACAACTATGTACGTACAGAGCTAATTAACATAGAACATAACACCAGGCTGCCGTCTAGTCATGGTCAGGGCAGGTGTACTGTCTGGCGCTAGAGGAGCTAGCCTTGTAGATCGTCATACTTGTAGACCAGCTCTGGCCAGTTTTTCCTCAGCGCCACCTGGCCGCCGAACTAGTACACCAGCACCCATTCATCGCATCAGTGGCAGGCTGACACCGGCAAGACGCGGGGCAGTGGGATCCTGATTTGGTCCCTCGGGCCTTCTGGAACACCAGCAGTATCAGCATCTTGTGGAGGTCAGCCTCCTCCAACTAGACGATGAATCGGCGAGGGACCTAGGCCCTAGGGTCATGTCCAAGCCTCGGCTGATGGCCATGCTTGTTGGCTAGCTGATGCGCCACCTCCAATCTACCGGGCACTAATGGCTTCACCGCCCGAGCCCAGTTGTTGATAGGAACCACGTCCTGATATCCCGGTGGAGGATGTCACCCCCTCCCAACCGTGTCACAGTCCAGTTTCAGAACCTTGGCAGGAAGCAAAATGAGATCAAAGAAGTGCACTACACTTTCCTAAATCGGGCAATGCACGTGAATATAAGTACACATGAAGTACTACAAATGCACATAGACAGGTTGTTCAGACTATACTATACTATACCATACCGGGTAATAGACATGAATAAAAGCACACCCGAACTAGTAGTTGGCACTAAACTTTTCCAAATTCAGTAAATAGCAACATGTACATGTAGTACTAATCACATCCCTCTTTGGGGGCATTTTGCTAATTCGAATCCCCAATTTTGATTGCAGCAAACCAAATCCTGAATGCAACTGCAAAGATGACCCTAAATTTCAATTTCCAACCGCTATTGAATTCTACATTCCCACAACCATAACCTAATCCTAAATTCCTCTTCGATTTCTGCAATCCAATCACGCAAACCTTAACCACTAATTAAATCTGTGAAGATCAAGAACTTACAGTGGAGAATGTGGTCGGTGTGGATGACGATAGAGGAACTGCAGGTGGCGCCAGAGCCGGAGATGACGCGCCGGGTGTGGGGGATGGGGCCGCTGACATGGGCGGAAAAACTCTAGGGCGTGTTTGATAGGCCGCGCGACTGCACCTGGACGGCAGAAATAAGCCCGTTTGGAGAATCGCACGGTGGGTCGAACTCGCACTGCACGGGTTTTCAAGCACTCAAAAACTTGGCCGGCTAGGAAAGCCAAAATCGGGCATTTTTATGGGGACGGGCCCTGGGGAGCCAAGAGGCGGCACACGGATGCACGCGGGGAGAAAAGCGGGAGACGCACGACGCATAGAGAATGTGCGTCATAAATCCCCTCACCGCTTGCTCGCCACTCTCACTCTCCTCATTCACAATTGCTCCATCCTCCTATCTCACTGTCGGTGGTTCCTCTCCCGCCGGAAGATCGAAGACCACCGCGAGGGCAATAGGCGAAGGTAGATCTAGGCGAGAACTGATCTTCTCCTGGCTGCAGGGGATCTTCTACTGCAACTAGTTCTTCTTCTTCCTCGGCAAACCTAAAGCTCCAAACCTGCAGCAATGGCGGTAAGGCCTTGATCCACTAACTCTCTAAGCCTTTAGTCGCATAGATATATCTGTTACCATCTGATCCTCCGAGTATGATTGACATTCACGGTAGATTTCTGATTTGTGCTAGTTTTGGTCGATTTGATAGATTAGGGTCTTTGCTTTCCTTGTTGTGCCTTCGTAAGCACTAGATCTACCGATATATTGGTTCTATTAGTGCTTGTTAGTGGCTAGATGTATGCAGATTTTTCGGTTTAGGGTTTCGCAGACAGTGAAAATTGGGGATTACTTCACTATTCATGTTCTTCTTATAGGCCAATGATTACTTTGCATTATGTGGCCAAGATCCCAATAGGTTGCTTCATAGCATGCATATTATGATTGATCTTGGACACACAATGCCTAATATGAGGGGCTTGTTTGTTTGCGGCCCGAAAGTTCGTGCGCGAGTGCATCGCGGTACCCAAGTTGTCTGTATTTGCCGTGTTTCGTAAAGTTGGGCTTCCAACTACTTAGAGGGGCCATTTCGAGGCAAACTCATCTCACCCCTACCAAATATAAACATTCCGTTAATCTTCCCTATGAAGTAAACGGTCGGGACCCACATGTCGGTCATCTGTCCGTGACACGAGCGCCAACGCGGCAACCTCTTAGGCAAATCGAGGAACTAACTGGCTTAGATGCGTTGACCAATTTCACAAATCCATTCCCTCCTTTCCCCTAGCACCGACGGTGTCGAAATCCGCCCTCCAGGTAGAACGATCCCTTCGAACATTTAAATTTTGGCGCCAAGTTGCTGCGCCCATTCGCTGATCCCGAGCTCCAATGGCGCATGCCGTAGCTGCCGTTGCGAGGCTCTAGCCCACCTCTGTCACCGGCGAGCTGAGCAGCTCGGAGGATGGTAGATCCTACTACCAAGGAAGAAGAAGTTCTAGCTACATGCGGGTGAGCTACCCTTCTCTTTGCTATTCGCACTAACTATAACTGCTAGCTGGCTACTGAACCTAAAATTGTTTGTTAGCCCAACACTGACAAACATATTTTGTCTACAGTTTTCTGTCAAGTGGGATCTCCGCGGACCACCCTTACCTGGTTACGGTAGTCCTCTTCAGTTATGACTCTAAATCAGCAAGGGTGAAGGGCAAGTGGTATGGATACCATTGTATCACGATAGAAGAAGCGCCTGCACAGATCTGCACTATCCCTGGTATGGTTGCGGCTCTACGCAATCATGCTGAAATATGGCCAAGTAGACTGCAAAGTTTAGCTTCATGGATGAACGAGGCATCATGGTTCCTCTAACGTGTGACAGTCAGCTAATTGGGTTGATGAAAATGTATGCTTTGGCTTGCATGTTTGAGCTGAATTGTGATGTATTGGATGTGGAAGCTGCTGCAACTAGGAGTCGCCCTTCTATTCTTGGACAGGGTGGTCGCTCGAACCCAATTAGCTCCTAGTAAGCAAAAGTCTCTTGGGGTTCGCATGTTTGTGCTGAATTGTATTTTTTGTTTTATTTACTCCATAGATATTAGGCAGTTATGCAATAGTCATGTTTCTTTGACAGGAAGCGCCGCAAGGTTAGACACATGATTGTCGTGTCAGTCATTTTGCTGCCGGAAGAAAATAAAAACGAGTGGAAAGATGATGTTGGACACGATTCTGGTGCTGATTGTCCCGGTGATGCAGAGTACGTGAAGCTAAGAAAATTGGCATCGGGAAGAGGAAGAAGGCAGGAAATGAAGAAGCCAGTGGACGTGAAGGCTTGACACCCAGGCGAGAGAAGAAGGCTGCTGGCAATGAAGATGCATAATAATGTGTTGAACTTGAACCTATATACGTAATTCGGTTAAATTCTAGAGCTCTGTGCGTGGAACTTGTTGGGCGAAACAATCTACCCACATTCTCGGAGTAAAATGTACCTCGACTTAGGGTTTGGAAACGCCCGAGTCAGTAGATGAATCTGAAATTATGATTATGCCACTACTATTTCAAAACACGCAGCACCGGTTCCACGATTGCTGAGGGGCAAGAGGTCTCCAAATTCGATGGAACGTAAGTGGCACATAAATAAATTATTTAAGCTGCTACACTCCATGAAACAACAACTTTTTCCAGCTGCTGCACAACGATATGGCAACATAAACAGCAATGACAACCAATAATGTCCAGATGTTGAGGAAACTGGTACCACTTTCTAGCCTAATCTTGAGCCTGTCTATCTCACCGCCTACCTACTCCTGCATCCCTTGCACCTGGCGAAGCTCCCGGATCTCTAGTAACATGGTGTACGTGCTTCCATTTTATAAATTGTGGTTGTGCCATTTGCATGCGGCACAATCCACGTAGATTACGTTTAAATAGACCACCAATTTCAGAATACCACCATGATTAGACAAAAGGAAGTAATGCAGGGTTAAGACAGATTAACGGCGACCAATTTTTTCTCCCAGGACTCCGAGACCACTAGTTCAGACCGCTAGGTCAACAAGTACTACTATTACAACTTAAAATAGTATGGAGCTCAAGCTAAATAGAACTAGTTATCACACATCTCCTTGATCTTCCTAATCTTAGCCCGATGTGCATCTTTCTGCGAGAGCAAGGATCGAATCGTCTGCTCCTTCCTTTTAGCATCTTCCTTGCACAGCTTCAATTGTTTCTCTACATTTATCCTCATGCACTTGTCAATACTCGTAGTTGTGAATTGTAGGACTTTGGCCTAGTGAAGTTCATTCTTTGCTTGAGTCAGTTCTTGCTCTGCTTCCAACACCACGTCCCTCTCCTTCTCGACTTTGCTAACCTTGCCTTACACCCTCATGAGATCTTGGTTAAGCTTGGTTTTGTCAACTTGGTCAAATAGCTTCATCTTAACACTGTCAAGAAGTGAGATGACTATGGATTCTTTCAACTCAACAGTCATATCCCATAGTTTGTCCAGCATTTTCTGCATCGATTTGGGCCAATCTAGATCTACCCATTTGACAACACCGCAACTTTTGCCTTGCATCATTGCACGATGTCCCTGACACCGTAAAAACCTCCTATCTGCGTTCCGTCCTTCGAACGCTACAAATTTAACGGGCACATATCCATGTTTACATAGCGGAGGACTGTCTTCCTCCGCTAAACCATGATAGTCGGAGTCGTACAACGTCTAGTTGGCCTAACACATCATATGTGCATGAGTAAACAGAGTAGATCTAGCTCAAAATAGATAATTGGCCATAGATGATAGAGATGAGACGACTCATATCGAAATCACCGTCCCTGTTGTCACGGCGCGTTTCCTCACCGTCTCCCATTGAACCCATGGCGAGAGGGGGGTGGGGGATGATACCTTCGATCCGGATTACGGATGTAGTATAGCTTCTTTTTCTCTAGTAGACCTAGGTTATCGAATCCTCGTGAAGCGAATGCGTAGTGAAGTTACTTTAACGGACCTTTGGGAGTTTTAGAATTCCTTTTGTGTTTTCACCGAACCAGTAGCTTGCGTCTTTTTATTGTTGTCGATGATGGAGAGAGAGGGCCTAGGGCGTTCGGTTTCACCTGTAGTTGTGCAAAACATCTGATGGAAATAAAAGATAGAAATAAAGTGTGCGTGTACTTGTTAGAGCAAGATAAATTATATGTGGGCAGTGCATCCATAATTGATGTTGCCTCTGCAACCGCTTATAGCAATAACCTACTAGTATCATCCATAGAAGAAAGAGAACTAATGATATGCATAGTGATGTCACTGTTAATCCCAAGCAAATCCCACACATACAGCCGTACTACCCCTTCTGTCACTAGGGTTCCCAACCTGCAGATCAGTCATCACTCATACTCCCTATACCTTGCTCAACCCTTGGGGTCTTGGGTACCTGACAAGTCCTTGGATTGAGTCAAGAGAGGATACAATAATCATCATGTCATACAAACTAATACACGATCCCATCTATGATAATTCACATGCACAATTGCTACATGGCTAGGCCGAAGCCCTTAGCCCAAGGAGAATTACTCACACATAGAGATGAGATCAACAATCACAAACATTGTAATAAAAATCATAAGGTTGATAGCAATAGTCTTACAATGTCGCCAATCAGAGAAGATATCTACTATTACAAGGGGTGGAGTATGGCTATGGAGATGGAGAAGGGTTTGGAGATCTGGAGGCGGCTGGTGATCTGTGGCAGAGACTTCTGGATGGTGCGAACTCTGTTTTCTCGTCGCCCGAGGCTTCTTTATATAGGGGTCCCTTCACGAAAGTGGTTCTATTTGACCTAACGGTGGTGGCGCCAACTATACGACCGGAGCTATACGATCAGAATTTTTGCTCCGACCATAGTTGGTCGTTAAAGCATCTGCCTCCGATGTAAGGCTCCTGGTTTCTTCTGGTAGTTGGAAATCTTGTAACTTTGACTTTAATGTAGTGATTCCCTCCTTTAAACGACATTATCTACGCAGAAAAAATACAAAAAGAAAGGATTGCATACCCCTCTGAATATTAGCATTAGTGGTAGGGTTTAGAGAGATATTTCATCAAGAATATGATTAATATCCAGTTTAAATGTGGATGTTAGATGGCTATATTTCAGAGCCATCAACCTCCCCAAGCTTAAACTTGATCGTCCTGAGCAAGAAAACCAAAATCAAAAAGGAACTCAGCATTTAAACTGAAATAACGAGATGGTGATCTTACTCATGATTAGTAGTCTCATGTTTCCTCCACTTTATAAATCTGAAAAACTTCAGCATAGATAGAGAAATGGCAAGCATATCATACGGGTTTCATGCATCCTTATAGTGCAGCAAAATTATTGTAAGCATGGATGATTCAAATGAGTAAACTTTATTCCATGTTAAGTAATCAACTCATAGGCTTGCCTTTGAACAATAAAGTATAATCATGTAAATTAAGAGTGTGAGAGTTGTCATGAAAAGCATATATACTAGAGTGTCTCAAATTTCCCACATCAATAAATCAAGACTTTTCAAGCACTACTTTTCTATTCATTGTCCTTCAAGAATTTCAGCTTTTAAGTATTTGAGAGCATGCCAAAAAATTATTTAGTTTATCGGGCTATGATGGACACTCGTGGCATCACTAAGGTTTTTGTTCCTTTTGCATAATGATTTCTCATAACAGCTAGAGGAGTGATTCCATCATGGTTACAGCTACCCGGGAGTGCCAAGAATCTTACCCACTATAGCATTGCTGCTACAAGTGTTTAATCAACTCATAGCCGAAATCTAGGAGTTTCATCCATGAAGATCGTCGTAGGCTAGCGGAGTTGTCGGCATCTGATGGCTATGAAATACCACATCTTTTAGCCATATAAATTGTGCCATTTATCCCTCATATCATGTTTCTTCCAGCTATAGCTATGTCTTATATGCATGATTTCTATTTCTCATTTACTTTCATATGAGCTTTGCACATTTAGTAGTTTAGGTAGAAATTTTATCACTTTTCCTTGTCTATTACATGTGGGTAGGTGTTGATGATGATTATGGATAAAACAAAGGCAAAATGAACAAAGAGAGCATAGTATGGAGGAGCTGCAGGGACCGGACTTAGCCATTTGAGAGGTTGAAAATGTCAATTTTTCCAACTTCTAAAAATAAAGATCCAATACCACAGGGTTGTAGCCCTCAACAATACGAACTCAACGAGCCCAAGAACACCTAAAACGGAGTTCGTATGAAGAAATGGCGACCCAAATACTAAAAGGATCTCAGAGTTTAACGAGCAACTATACGGCCGGAGCTATTTTTCCGATCGTATAGCTCCACCCGTATAGTTGCTAAAAAGGTCGCAAATGACATGATTTGACCCCAGAAAAGCTCCAGAACCTTCCCTAAGTCATATGACGGTATTGGGGGAACCCTAGGGCACCCCAAGGCCTATATAAAGGAGGGAGGACCCAAGAGAGAGCCACCAAGTCATATCCTCCACCACGGCGGAGCCCTATCATCGTGCCTTAGCCATAGCCGCCTCCAAACAGATCTAAACCACCACCATCACACAAAAGGAGAAGGGACTACGATCTTCAAGGCCTCCAAATCGTTCTACATCGTCATCTTCATCAACAACGTCTCCATCACCGATCCCCTTTGGTTACTTGTTGTAATTCTAGATTGAATTTGGATTTGCACTTGTCTTCAATTGTTTCATCATACTTCATCCATATTCTATCCATAATGTTGATTGCCTTCATGTGTGAGTAGTTTCCTTTGTTCTTGGGGAGATGGAGAAACCCTAGTATGAGATTGAATTGAGATAAAGATTATTATGTGATATTGTTCATTATGTGTCTGTGTTAATTGTCTTCACCTTGATCTTGGGAGTTGTGCACCTCCTTAATATTTTCCTCTTGCGGGGACTTGATGAAGGGGATTATTTGTTGGTATACGGAAGGATGATAACACTTATTGTCACTATAAAGTAGTTGTCATTCTTTACATACTAACTTGGGGAATCAAGGAGAACTCATCAAGCCATGTCCATGCCACGGGAGAAATCCCTTAATAGTGCGGTAATGCGAGGATTGTTGGTTATTGTCTATGTGGTTATGAGGATGATGTGTGCAGTGGTTGCTAGCTATTCGTCCATATCTGGAGCTCCTCCCACACATATCATAAATGGTCTTATTCATTATAATAATTTTGATCACTCTTTCTAATTACTAGCAGTGGATCCACTACTCCCTGAGAACTCTTTCCATCATCTTGCAGACTTTCGTAATCATACTTGCATGCTCTTGTTTACTTACAACTTTAGTTTACTTATTGTTCTTTTATTTGAAAACCCAAAAATATCTTTTACACAAAACTTGCATTTCATCTTGTTAATTAGAACGTTATTTAGCATTACTATTTCAGTATTTAGTTCAAAGAGTTATTAGACTTTAGACTCCTGCTCCCTGTGGGATCGATACCTTTATTTCGAAACTAGCTACAAACAATCTATGCATTTGCAGTCATCAAGCTATTTTCTGGCGCCATTGCCGGGGAGCTAAGCGTTGTAGGCCTTTTAGCTTTTGTTTATTTATTTTAGTTTTGCTAGATTTTGTTTTAAGCTTTCTTTATTTGCTGCATTTGTATTTTTGCTTTTGTTTACAAACCAAAAACCCATAAAAATATTTGTTACTAATCATGCTTCCGAGATAACTACCTTCCAATAGATGAAATCTATAATGGAGGAGTCAAAGGGAAAGACTTTGGGAGATATTCATAAGAGGCAAGGCATATTAAAAGAATGGTTGACTTGGGTGGACAAGTATTCATCCACAATATGTGCCTCTTATCAATTATGTTGTAATTATTGCAGAACTTGAGATCACCTCAATTATCAATGTAAGTATAATTATTTTGATGCCAAACTAGTAGACTATAATAGAGATGAGTTTAAATGCCTTGCTAGGGAGGACATATTACAATTTGTGCTTTTTGCTGGTTGCAAAGAGTTTTTATCTCGATTAAGAGATATTTAGGTAGAAAGTAAATCACTCGATATGATCTATAAATAAGTTTACCCTATATTCTGCTATTGCCAAGATAACTTCCATGATAATGAATTTATTGTTGGGAGAATTAAAGCCACCATGGAAGAATCTAACCTTTTGGAGGTTGCTCCAAAAGATTATGTGTAGGGAACTCTATTCAAAAAGCCTCCACCTAAACTACCGGAACATGTTGTTAATAAAGAGGTGGCACTTGATGTTGCACCCTCTCAACTAGTGGAAGGTAAGCCCGAACGTAAGACTATCGCTGAGCTACTCGCAAATTATCTTAGTAAGAATGAAAAGGAGCAACTTGATCAACCACTTGCATCTCCTACTTCTGAAAATAACTTTCCACACACAAATAGTATGCATGCAAACAATATCTCATTATCTAGTAATGATTTCTAGAAGTCCCAAACTTATGATGATTGTTTTGAGGAGGATTCGTGCCTAGACAGTGATTTTGGGGACTTTGGTGAGGGACTAGAAAATGAATCTTTCTATGAATATTGTGATGCCATTAACATGGGACATGAATCCTCATTGGAAGAGGAGGATGAGTATTTTGAAGAACTAGTGAGCAATATGATGGTAAGAGAAATGTATTACCAAATAGTGGAATATGCTAAAAAGTTAATTTCTTCGGATACGATAGACGATCCAATAATATGTCCTCAATGTATGAAACTTGGGCACTACTTTTGTTTTCAATGCTCGGATACCTTTAATCAATCTTCAGTGTCTTATAATAATGGTGATGCTACTAGTGAAGTATTTGAGTATATTATCTTTGAAGGTGCCCATGAGTTGATAATACATGTCATATCACGTATTAATAGTGAAGATAGTGCTCTCATAAAAATAGCTTATGAAATCCTGCAACGTATTTCTTGGTATCCTCATGAACGTTTTAGTGAGAATACACTTATTATGAGGAGTAAGGCACGGAGAAAACCCGTAGCGCACAAAGTTACTTGTTTGCAGGAAATCGAAAGTAGTGTTCCTTGGTGTTCCCAAGAAGAGGATGAACACGAAGAAGAACTGCAAATCCCATTGGAGGAGGATGAAGTTCCTTCCCAAGAAGAGGATGAACACGAAGAAGAACTGCTAATCCTTGAGGATATGCAACTACTGGACATGTGGAAGCAGGTGGATTACTGTTCTGGTAATTTGTTCGAAGAGATGAGGCAATATAATGGTAAGCCTAACAAGCTTTATGATTATGAATGCATTCCTCTCTTTAAAGAATTTTTATCAACTGATACTCACATAAACTGTAATAATGTAAAACTCTTGGAATACATAGTTTATGAAGGGTCTCATGAGCTGCTTAGGAAAATTGGTATTATTATGAAAAGTAGCGATAATGAGAATTTAGCAAGGTATCATAATATTATGAATTATATTGTCAATTATTGTCAAGAACATTTTAGTGGGAATGCACTTGTGATAAAAAGTAAGGAGCTATGTAAAACAATAGTTCCTGAAACTAACATTTTGCAGGAACCACTGGATAACAAGGAGGAACACCAAAAAGGTGAGGTTGAAGGCAAAAATCATTCTACTAGTAATAAGTTTGTTTATGATGCCTTAGTCTCTAGTAATGATTCTTATTGTGTTGAAACTGAAGATAATTTATCTGTGGTGGCTTTATGCCTAGATACTCATTTGGAGAACACTAATAATGATGAACTAGAGATAAATCCTTGTAGTATTAGTGAGCAGGTTTTGGGAGAGCACATCTTTGATGAAACATTTGTTGATGATGCTTCTTTTTGTGATTGGATTGATAACTCTAGAACTGATGAACTTGTTGTTGGGTCCGCAGCATAGAAAACAAAAAAATTCCTATGGTGTGAACTACACGCCAAGATCTATCTACTAGGTACAAAGCAACGGGTGGACATACATCCAACGAGAACTTACCCTCATAGACAACGAGCTTTGTTAACGAGTAGGAACTCGTGGTTGATGTAGTCATACACTTGCCGATCTCAAGATCGTGATGAAGTCCAGCAGGTCCGGCTCCAGCACGTCCATCAGATCCAGCTCCAGCAGCACCAAGTCCAGCACCGCAAAGCAGCGGTGCATCCGTGATCGCACACACGTCCGGTACCCCGACAACCTCCATCCCTCGCTCCAGCAAAGCAGCGGAAGCAGCAACTCCTTTCCAGATAAAGCCACCGGGAACATGTATCTCGATAATCCGAGACCATGGGGAAATAATACTAGAGGGGGAGAGAGATCCTTCACAAGGAGGTGTGTGTGAGAAGTGAGGAGGGGGTGGCCTTTTATAGGAGGAGGGGGGTGCCCCTCCTTCATGGCCGGCGCATGGAGGAGGTGACCCTTCACCTCCTCCATTCATGTGGTGGTAACTCCCTCCACATAAATTTGCCCCTTCATATTCTCTTTTAAAGTCTCCACTTTAAATGCATTAAATTTCTCCAAATTTAATGCTCTCTCATTTAATAAAACTCTTTTATTAATTTTATTCAGAATTTTGTTAATTACTTTAATTAACAAACATTCACATAAAAACCCCTGCAACATTTCAATATTACATGCAGAACCAATTTCAGCAATTTCACCCGAAACAGTTTCGGTGTCTATTGAAATAATTCCAGCGCTTTCTTAAATCTTTATCTAAAACATATTTGCTCCAAATGGTGTCGGTATCCCTTAAGTGTGTCACCCTACGGTTCGCGAATAATGCAGACATGATCGAGACCCCTCTCAGATCAATAATCAGAAGCGGGACCTGGAGATCCATACTGACTCCTACACATTCAACGATGACTTCTGTGATCGTGAGAACCTTTAACGCTAGTAACTAAATCCCTTTGTCCCGCGATATATTACATGTCCGAGATTCGATCATCGGTATCTCCATACCTAGTTTGATCTCGTTACCGACTCTTTTCTCGTTCCCGTGATATAACATTCTAGTGATCACATCACTTGCTTGCAAGCTATTTCAATGTGATATCACCGAGAGGGCCCAGAGTATATCTATCCGTCATCGGGATTGAAAAATTCCACTCTTGATCCATGAGCCTCAACATAACACCTTCGTAGCACTGAACCCATCTTTATAGTCACCCTGTTACGGTGTGACGTTTGATGTTATCAAGATACTCTTCCGGTGTTAGCAATTAACATGATCTCATGGTCTAAGGATAAAGATTACTTCGTATGATGTTATAGCAATATAAACATAATGACTTGATCGTAATGCTATACTTCGGATGAATGTTCATCACATCATTCCACCAATGGTGTGACCTTGTTATTAACAACATCCAATGTCCATGATCAGGAAACCTTGATCATCTTGTTAATCAACAAGCTAGTCTATAAGAGAGGCATGACTAGGAACCCTTTTTGTTTATTAAACACACATGTATTGATGTTTCCGAATCAATACAATTCTAGCATGTAAAATAAACATTTATCATAAACATGGAATAAGATAATAACCACTTTATTATTGCCTCTCGGGCATATTCCCTTCAGTCTCCCACTTGCACTAGAGTCAATAATCTAGTTTGAAAAACTTTGCGCATTGAACACCTATGGCTTTCTAGTGTTGCATATACGCTATTGCTAGTGGTTAACATAATCTCCGGATGTGACAGTTTCAGATCCGTGTGTGTCTTTGCGTCTCTACGCATCACTCATTCTTAAATGAGATGGCATTGTATAAATTTGGTCCTCTGGTGAGACCTTTAGTTTGTTCGGCTCAAAATATGTTGATATTATTGTCACACAATATATCTTCATAGTATTAGCCCACTTTGAACCACACCTAGTTTGATAACAAACTACTTAACACAAATGCCCTCCTTTGCTGCTACTATAGCAGCTATATACTTAGCCTTTTGTTGTAGTATCCGTCACAATATCTCAACTTTGGAACTCATCCAAATCCATCATGGAACATCCTTTCCATTATATTGTGCCACCCATAGTCTAAATTGAGCTAAATTGAATTTGTATCTTGTGACAAAACTAGTATCAATGTAACACTTTACAATGAACTACCTTTAACTATTTGTCACTTATACATGATATATTCTTAGTTCTTCCAAAGCTCATAAGAATATCTTTACTATTGTCCAATGATCATCTTATGAATCATTCTGGTATATGCTCATAACATTTAGAGCATAGGACATTCTGGATATATACATATCATGGTATAATCGATCAAAATTTTCATGTGATTTTACTCACCAAGTGTTGAAACACTTGAATCTTGATACAATCCTTTCCATGCAGCAAGAACCTTTCTTGTTGTTTCCATATTGAACCCTTTCAATATCTCATATTGAACCCTTTCAATATCTTATATATGTATGTCTGGCACAACCATATTAGCGCCTTAATCTATCCATATAGATATTGATGCCTAATATTCTGGGTTTGCCCAAGTCTTTCATCGAAATCTTATTTTAATGAAATCCTTAACTTGTGTCAATTCAAGATACATCATTTCCAATCAACAATATGTCCTCTACATAATGTATTAGAAATATGTCTCAGCGCTCCCACTTAATTTCTTGCAAATGCAAGCATCTTCATCATCTCCGATGAATTTAAACTCTTTTAACAGTTTCATCATGGTGAAGATTCCAACTCCGCTATGCTTACTTCAACTATTGAATTTACATGCCCTTTTAACACCCTTTGAATTAACAAAACCCTTCGGACCATGTCATGTACATGTCCTAGGTTACCGTTCTATTAGAAGAACCTTGTTTTGTTTATTCAACTACCATATACCAAAATATATGTAGTGGTTGCTACATTAATCCGTCAAGACTATATATCGCTTATGAAAGATCAAATCTTGTCATAGTCAACTCCTTGAACATTGTCGTAAACTTCTTTCCGACATGTCGACTATTTCATAGATGTTAAACATCCATGTCTTATTTCTTTATAGATCCAAACACGACCGATAGGCTTCACGCCTTTCCGGAGGGTCTTCCAAGTTTAGAAACTTGATTTCTCATGTATGGATACGATCACGGATTCTATGACTTCTAGTCATTTTATGGAGTCAGGGCCCATCATCGCTTCTTTGCATGTAGTCGGTTCATCATTGTCAAAACAATAACGACTTGCTTATCAAATCTTACTATTTGATTCTTACCGACCCACACGGTTCTATAGGAACTCTAATCTCCGAGATCACACCTTTTGTAATCACGAGAGCCATGAGCATTGTGGCCGCCACCGGGACACTTTCCGGTGCTGCGCTACTTAGCACATATAACTAAGGTTCAACAACCTTATCAAAGTTCTATTGTCCTCCCACTTAACTTTTCACGAAAAGTTCCTTCTCAAGAAACTTGACGTTCCAAGAGACAAACTCTTTTGTCCTTGGTGTTATGGAGAATTTCCCAACAAATTCTTTGGGATAACCTACAAAGACGTGCTTATCCGACTTTGGTTGTAAACATTTTACTTATGCATAGCATACCAAAATTTATGAAAAGACAATTCGGGTTTTATCCCAAACCATAACTCATATGGTGTCATTTCAATGGATCACGATGGTGCTCTTTTCAGTGTAAAAGCGGTAGTCTCTAAAGCTTCAATCTTGAAAACATAATGGCAGTTTTATAAATGACACCTTTGATCTTACCATGTCAAACATGGTTTGATTTCATCTCTCGAATATGCCATACTCCTATGGTTTATCGGGAAAACACAAATCATGGAACAATTCCTCAAATCTTAGGTGTTTTGCTAAACCTGTAACTCAAATATCTTCCTTTATGATCAAATCATAAACTCTTTTATTTTCTTGTTACAATGATTTTCCACTTCATCTTGAAAGTATTTGAACAACTTTCAAATGTTCCATACTTCTTCCTTATTAAGTAAATATACAGATATATTCACTCAAATTTTTGAAGAAATCATATGAAGCAAAAAGATCCATCGCATATGGCTACACATAATGGACTATGCACATCAGCATGCACAATTTCCAATAAGCTAGTCATCCGTTCCTCTCTGGCCTATGGACGGAGTTTCAATTATCTCGAGGAAAGTCTCACATGCGTCAATTGATCAAAATCAAAAGACTCCAAAAATCCATCAACATGGAGTTTCTTCATGTTTTTATTTCCAATATAATTTAAAACAGCGATGTCACTTCATAAGTGATCTGTTAATCATTTGTCTTGCGACATTTTAGCAATAATGTTTATGGATGTGATTTCTCCCACTAGACTTGTAAAAGTTCATCCATCCTTTATGGAATACGGTAATTTATTTGAACAACCATTGTTCTCGTAATACCGGAACAAAATAACAATTATTTAAACAAATCTTGAAGGCTTGGTTTGATGACAACGAAAAACACAATAACACTTTATTTGTTTTCGATGAACATCATCACTCATTCTCTTGGTAGTTACTTAGGCCATTGTAGTTCATGAATTGCGTTGTCCTGTATGACACTTCATACCAACCAATTCGGTATCCAATACCGGTATCCAATACCTAAGAACCACATTGTTTAACAAGCAAGGAATATAGCCATAACATGTATATCTTCAATATACCTAAGTTGGACATCTCCAACCTTTTATTTTCTGCCAAATATTTTATAGATTCTCTTTCAGCAATTCCTTTTCTTTTAAAAGAATCTATCAACATCAATAGTGGTGTCATCAACATGACACATGGTACAAAGCGTATATAGTCAAATACTAATACCTTTGGACTTGCACTTTGAAGTGGATCACCATCATCAAATGTTTGGTGTTCTTTCAAAAATCCATTCTTTAGTAATCTATTAGTGTAGTAAACATTTTACTTAGATCTTCTATTCATCCTTATCATGACAACTTTCATGATCAAGCTACTATAGCTTATAAGGAAGAATCACGAGTATAATATCAGTTCCCAAAACCTTTTTGGTAGATTCGGATGCCTAGCATCTCCATCCTTCACAAATTCTCATACAATATGAGAACATGTATTTTGCTAAATTATACTATATCATAATGCAACCAAAAACATTGTTTCAGATATCACAATATCTTTCACACATGATGGTTTCTAAAACAATTTTCAGCTCTAATATAATCTTGATATTAAAACAACTTTTTGAATATCAATAATCATGGAGGCAAACATGATACTTTAGATACTAACATTGGAATTCTTACTCTTGATTTAATACTACTTATTAAACTTCATGGAGTAAATAGAGTTTGCTGAAAGTTTGCAATAGGACTTATAAACTTTAAATTGATATTCAAAACAATACGATACCAGTTCGTAAAGTAAATATCTAGAATTCTATAGTTCTATTATCTCAATTAAAACTAAGAATAAGGTAGTGAACAGATGCCAATGACTACAACAAATTATGCAAATTCACTTTGATTTAGTTTATGACAAATTGAGTTCGACTAATCCAAATTACTAATGAACTCCTACTCAAAAACGACATCCCTCGTGTCTTTTTGGTGATTACATGAACCAAATCCACTACACCAAGTCCGATCATCACGTGAGTCGGTGTAGCTTCAAAGGCGAGCATCTATATGGGCATCATATCAACTATATGACTCATGCTTAACCTTTCGGTCCGTGTTCCGAGGCCATGTCTGTACATGCTAGGCTCGCCAAGTAAGAACCTTAGTATTCACGTGTGTAAAACTATCTTACACCCGTTCCTATGAAAGTGTAGAGTCGAGTACACCCGATCATCACATGATGTCTTGAAACACGATCCACAGAATGGTGCATACTTAAGGAAGAACACATTTTATCTTGATATCTAAATGAGGGATCATCTTACAATGCTACAAAAAGCGCCAAACTAGCAGTATAAGATGCTAACATCTAATGTGTAAAGTGAGATGATATGGTCCATGCATTTGATCTCTATCATTTGCATCGTGGTATGATCTCTATCATTCCTTTGTGTGTAAGGCCAAGGTCTATGGAACTTACACGTTGAGTGTGTTGTAAGAGTATCTATCATACATCTACTTACAACATACATCTACTTACAACAATACCATATCAATACACTAGCCTAGCAACGATCTAAACTAGACGCCTCTAATTTATCAATTGCAAGTTTTACGTGGCTTAGGGCTTTCGGAGATAGAACCGTCCTTACCTACGAACATGAACCACAACGAGGATAACTAAGTTATTAGCAACTCGTTGTAAATCAGATATTGACTATAGTAGGAGAGACAGACACCTGCCAGCCACTTATGCAAAACAAGTTGCATGTCAGTCGTGGAACCGGTCTCATGTACGATGACATGTAAGGTTGGTCCGAGCCGCTTCATCCCACTATGCCACCAATATCCAAAATACATTGAAGATGCAATAACATGATCATCATCGCCCACATACTCTTATGTGTTCTACCCGTGCAAAGCACCTACGCATAGATCAGGCTCTCATACCACTGTTGGGTCCGCAGCATAGAAAACAAAAAATTTCCTACGGTGTGAACTACACGCCAAGATCTATCTACTAGGTACAAAGCAACGGGTGGACATACATCCAACGAGAACTTACCCTCGTAGACAACGAGCTCTGTTAACAAGTAGGAACTCGTGGTTGATGTAGTCGTACACTTGCCGATCTCAAGATCGTGATGAAGTCCAGCAGGTCCGGCTCCAGCACGTCCATCAGATCCAGCTCTAGCAGCACCAAGTCCAGCACCGCAAAGCAGTGGTGCATCCGTGATCGCACACACGTACGATACCCCGACAACCTCCGTCCCTCACGCCAGCAAAGCAGCGGAAGCAGCAACTCCTTTCCAGATAAAGCCACCGGGAACATGTATCTCGCTAATCCGAGACCATGGGGAAATAATACTAGAGGGGGAGAGAGATCCTTCACAAGGAGGTGTGTGTGAGAAGTGAGGAGGGGGTGGCCTTTTATAGGAGGAGGGGGTGCCCCTCCTTCATGGCCGGCGCATGGAGGAGGTGACCCTTCACCTCCTCCATTCATGTGGTGGTAACTCCCTCCACATAAATTTGCCCCTTCACATTCTCTTTTAAAGTCTCCACTTTAAATGCATTAAATTTCTCCAAATTTAATGCTCTCTCATTTAATAAAACTCTTTTATTAATTTTATTCAGAATTTTGTTAATTACTTTAATTAACAAACATTCACATAAAACCCCCTGCAACATTTCAATATTACATGCAGAACCAATTTCAGCAATTTCACCCGAAACAGTTTCGGTGTCTATTGAAATAATTCCAGCGCTTTCTTAAATCTTTATCTGAAACATATTTGCTCCAAATGGTGTCGGTATCTCTTAAGTGTGTCACCCTACGGTTCGCAAATAATGCAGACATGATCGAGACCCCTCTCAGATCAATAATCAGAAGCGGGACCTGGAGATCCATACTGACTCCTACACATTCAACGATGACTTCTGTGATCGTGAGAACCTTTAACGCTAGTAACTAAATCCCTTTGTCCCGCGATATATTACATGTCCGAGATTCGATCATCGGTATCTCCATACCTAGTTTGATCTCGTTACCGACATACACTCTTTTCTCATTCCCGTGATATAACATTCTAGTGATCACATCACTTGCTTGCAAGCTATTTCAATGTGATATCACCGAGAGGGCCCAGAGTATATCTATCCGTCATCGGGATTGACAAATTCCACTCTTGATCCATGAGCCTCAACATAACACCTTCGTAGCACTGAACCCATCTTTATAGTCACCCTGTTACGGTGTGACGTTTGATGTTATCAAGATACTCTTCCGGTGTTAGCAATTGACATGATCTCATGGTCTAAGGATAAAGATTACTTCGTATGATGTTATAGCAATATAAACATAATGACTTGATCGTAATGCTATACTTCGGATGAATGTTCATCACATCATTCCACCAATGGTGTGGCCTTGTTATTAACAACATCCAATGTCCATGATCAGGAAACCTTGATCATCTTGTTAATCAACAAGCTAGTCTATAAGAGAGGCATGACTAGGAACCCTTTTTGTTCATTAAACACACATGTATTGATGTTTCCAAATCAATACAATTCTAGCTTGTAAAATAAACATTTATCATAAACATGGAATAAGATAATAACCACTTTATTATTGCCTCTCGGACATATTCCCTTCACTTGTTAGCAAGGGTGATGAACTAGAGAATGGAGACACTTTTGAATTTTTCCATGCTGCTAAAGATGCGTATTATGAAGTGTTTCCTTGTGATAGTGTAGCCCAAGAAGAGTACTATGAATTGTATCCCGATGATGCTATCAAAGGTAAATGTTTGACTTTACATGTAAATATCTAATCCTTTTGTTGAAGCTATCTAGGGAGGTATGCTCACCACACATGATGCATCAATCATCTTTTGTGAGAAATAACACATTTATCTACAAGACTCCGATGCACCGCAAGCGGGTGAGACTTCGACCAGGCTATAATAGTAAGTGCTCCAAACAACTTTTGGAAGTAAGAATAAATAATTCTCTGGCTCCTATCTATTGAAATCATATTGGAGAAAAGCCTGGCTACTTGGTTATTAAGAAAGCGCTTCCCGCGAGGCAACCCGGAAGTCATTAGGTGTCTTTCTTAGTTTTGTGTCTTGAGTCTTGATGCATTCATGTTGCATTGGCATTTTTATTCTTTGCATGATTTGTTATTAGAGTTATCTTGTTGTAGTTTTCAAAAGGTAGAATTTATTGTTACTACATGTTGTTGTTGGTCGGAAATTAAAGTTGTTATTTTAGTGTGAAAGCAATGTATATCACTAAGTTTCAGGTTAAGAAAGAATTCTCGAAGAAATAATTTTTTTTTGATGCATATAGAGAGTTTAAAAACCAACTATATGGAGGGAATAAAAAAATTGATCGTATAGTTCCGGTCATATAGATATCCTTGCCATCGACAATTTTTCTTTCATATGTACTGAGAGTTTAACGACCAACTATATGTGACGAGGGTTTAACTCGTCAATGCCCATTGTTATGGACTTGGGTTTTGGAGAAGAGGGAGCATTGGAGGCGTCAGTCGGCTAGCAAACAAGCACACAGGGACGCAAGTTTTACCCAGGTTCAGGCCTCGTAGAGGTCCCTACTCCTGCTAGTCTTCTCTTGGAATTAACGAAGGAATCGAAGATTACAGGGGCGTGCAGATGCAATCGGGCGAGAGTTGTGGAAACTAGGGTTGCGTGTGTCCTCCTTGCCGCCCCCTCCTAGCCTTTATATAGATAGTCTAGGTCTCAGGTAGCAGGTTGAGTCAGTTACAGATTAGGGCTTTTCCCTTTGAACTTTCTATCTTAAGCTTCCTCTTGTCTCGCAAGCAATCAAGAGTCCGTAGGCCACTCGAATTCTCCACTGGGCCTTGGCAATGTCGTGGGCTTCTACCGTATCTGTACCGTATATACCAAACTCGAGTACCTGTAGGGTATACCCATGTCAGTAGCCCCCGAGTGTCCAGTGGAATCGCAGATTTGACTAGGGACTTTATGAAGTCTTTTTTGAGTGCATGACTGAGTATATTTTCGAGTGCTCAGTTTGTGTCATAGGGATTGTCAATATACGTGCCTAATTTATCCGATGTATCGGTATCAGTTAACTACCTTAGGGCAAAACAACGCAATCTACTCAAACTCGAGTCCCCAGACTCGAATTCGGAAAAAGTGCTGGCATAATTCAACTCAGGCCACGGAGGTCATACAGGAGTCAAATTCCAGTGTATAAGTGTGAGCACTCGATACGTCCATCAAGGCATGTTTATCGTACCTGCAGGCACGGATATGTTTCTGGTAGTGCCTAGCAACTGTGTTGCCAGGCCTTATTCAGGTCTTATCTTCACGTTGTAAGCGCGACATCCAAATTTTGCCATCGTGGAGATGATCCGGGTGGCCCAGGATACGTAATCTCTTTGTAGGGATAGTATGAGGCGGAGTCGCTATAATATTCGAGTGTGGATGTTATCAACACACAGTACAAAGCACAAATAATCATAGGGTGCACGACCAGCGCTCCCTATGGGAGTAGCCCCCGTGTGCCTGGTTGAGTCGAAGACTCAAGCGGGGACTAAAGATCTTTTTCGACTGCTGTCGTTTTTTGCTGCTTGTTTTAGTCGAATATGCTGCCAGCGCTCCCTATGGGAGTTACCCATAGTCTTCAATCGAATCGTAGATTCGAGTGGTGGGTATGTCCTGAATGTTCATATATCTGCACGAAAATAATCATAGGGTGCGCGACCAGCGCTCCCTATGGGAGTAGCCCCCGAGTGCTTGGTTGAGTCGAAGACTCGAGCAAGGACTAAAGTAGTCGAAATCTTCTGCTGCTGAAATCAATGACGTCAGTGCTGACGATGTGATGACCTTGGTTGCCCGCGTGAGCGGCTTTGACGGGACATGACGAGTGGTGGGTCCCACTTTCTGACTTCGATTTGACCGGGCGTGCGTAATCTTCTATTTTAACTACGTCTCCTTGATTTCCACGCGTAATGGGAATAGTGGGGGGACGGTTCGTGCTTCAGCTTCGCCACGTGTCGATGGCGATGTGCACCACGTGTGTAGTAGGGTTTCTGCTGGCTGTTGGATGGTGTCTGCGATGAGGTTAAGTAGTAGCACAGCTGCGGTAATTTCTCCATCTCTCTTCGTTGTTCTTGCCTCCATTACGATTGTTGCTGCTCTTTGTTTCCCTGCGCACTTTCTCGTTGCAGCGCTGGACCAGCTCCGTATCTTCCCCAGCTACTTCCTCCGTTCTCACCACCATCGAAAGATGGGCAAGAAGAAGGGAGGCGCCGCCGCTGGGTCTGCCGCCGCCATTGCCGCCGCCAAGAAGAAGGGCGGCTCCGCCACTGTGGGCACCAGTGCCGCCGACGCTGGGAAGAAGAAGGGCACAGGTACCCGCATCACCAATGGCGCTTGGCGAGCATCTATCATCAAATCCTCTGAGCTTCATCTTCATCGTCAAGATGGAGTTCTTCCATCCACGGAGGGCGATTCACGAGTGCCCGGCGAGGAGGTAACCCCATATCCTCCTCCTGGTTTCCGGGTGATGTTCCTTGCATTCATCATCCGAGGTCTTTCTCTGCCCCTGCATCCTTTCTTCAGGGGCCTCCTTTGCTTCTACGGGCTCCATCTGCATCAGCTGTCCCCAAATTCTATTCTCCACATCTCCTGTTTTATTACGCTTTGCGAGTGCTAGCTCAGGATCGAGCCGCACTTTGGACTCTTTAAGAGGTTATTTAAGCTGAAATGCCAGTCGGCGTCCGGTTCAGTAGTCTACGATGTAGGAGGCCACGGAATACACATCGACTCCTCTGTCACCTACTTTGCCATCAAGCTCACCACGTCCGTCCAAGGGTGGAGGGACAAGTGGTTTTATATCCGTGACCAGAAGGCCGACGGAGAGCACTACGTACTCACACCCTTCGATCCCGCGGTGCTGTGCAAGAGGAGGCGCTCCTGGAAGAACATAGTGATGCCTGGCGAGTCCGAGGAAACGGAGGTGATGTACAAGCGCGTCTGCAACCTCGAAAGTCGCATAGATAAAGAAGAGGGTAGCGCCACCCTCATTCGCACGTGGTTGCACCGCCGCGTCCAGCCTCTGCAGGCTAGAGTGCACCCAATGTACTGCTGGACCGGTGTTGACGATGTCACCCGCGTGTCTACCGAGGGCATTTCTGCGAGTGAGGTAGATAAGAGGGTGTGAATGGTTACCGAATACACCGCCAACGAGGTTCTCCCAGGCGAACCAGTCGTGCCTCCTTTCGATGCCTCTAACCCCCCTCCTGAGGTCGAGTTATTCTACGAAATAGTTTCCTTTTACGACTGCCTTTATGATGTTTTTTGATATATAATGTTGTATCTTCTGAATGTAGGACTGGAAGGTGTCTCCCAACTTGCCCCCTCAACCTGAAGGGATTATCCCACGCGAAGTGGATGAAGAGGACGAGTCGGAGTCGACCATCCCAATTGAAGAGGAGGAGGGAGCCCCCGAGTCCAGCGGCCAGGACACTCGCAAGCGGTCCACAGCAAGGACACGGATGCCTCATCACCGTCAACGCCAGAAGGCCCTTCTGCTGTTTTAGAGGAGCCGATCCCCGCCATTCCTGTGCGCTCCATGGCTCCTCCTACCCGAAAGAAGCTGCGGCTGCCAAAGGAGTCGTCGGAGTCGGAGGAGCAATCCTTCGACCTTGATAAATTTTACTGGTGATTTCACGACGTTGCCTTAGTTTCTTTTTGGAGTTGCGTTCCCTGAGGTTTTTGCTTGACGTGTTTTGCAGTCAAGCGGCATCATCGTCTTCTGGCGACGTCCAATTTGTGAAAGAATTCAGAGTTGCAGACTCCAAGGCTAAGGAAGTGGCCGAACGATCTTCTTCTCCTCCATTGGCGGCCCACTACGGGCACAATTCATCGAGTTCCCCGCATGCTGGGGGACACCAGGTGGTTGCTTGGACGACTGCACGGCAGTCATCTTCGGAGTCTCTGGAGGACCATGTAAGCATCATTTTGTTTCCTTTGGCAGTCGATTATATACTTGGTGTTGTTGCTGAACTTTGTTTTCTTCTAATACAGCTCATCATGAAGGAGGCTGCTCGCCTAGCGGAGCAAGTCCTGGAGATGGGTCGACAGCATGCGTGGCTGGACAATCGCCATCGCGTTGTTGAAGGTTAGTATTGCCTTTGTCTTTGTCTTGGTGAAGTGTCTAGATGCGATTGATGATACGCCCTGTTTTTTGCAGTTGAGCATAACGAACTTCTGCGCCATGCTGCTTCACTTGAGAAGACGCTTGCCGCGGCGGCGAAGAGTCGCGATGAAGCAATCGCGGCCCTAGAGGAATCGCAAGAGGACTTGCGTTCCTCCAATGCCAAGAGGGAGAAGTTGCTCGAGGAGCAGCTTTTCTCGATTGCTAAGTCCCTCTCAGGTATTCTTTCAGCTGAATTTTCTTTGTTTCTAGCTTCGACATCGTGTTATTGTTCTAATACTTTGATGTATGTAGATGCCGACAGCCTGAGCTTTGACGCCCAGGCCCTTCGTCACGATGATGCATTGGCTGGTGTCGTCGCCAGAGTCGAAGACCGCAGCGCTTCTCTTCAAGGGACGCTGACGAAGGCTAAGAATGTGCTCAGTCGCATACGTAGGGATCTAACTCCCAAGGCTGAACTGCTTGACAACCTGGAGGACCTGGTGGAATCCCTTGCTGTTGGTATTCCCATGGACTTCAGGAACTCCCAGCGGTCCGTCAGCGCCACCATGGCACTCGCAATGGTGCAAGCCCATGGCGTGGAGGTGGATCCCGCCATGATTTCCAAGGCGATGCCCATCGGCATAGATGGCCAACAGGTAGTGTTTGCTCCCTTCGCTACTGGTTGTGGTAAATATGGGCCGCAACTCATCAGTACAGTCGCCAAATACTCTGAGGAGCTACAGCGAGCGAAGAATGCGGCGAAGGCTGCGACATCAGGGGCCAGCACTGGAAAGTCTGTGGCGTCAGAGACCGCCACGGATTTGATGAGGCTCCTAAATTCCAAGTCGAAGTCGAAGAAGCAGGCTGCTCCTTAGTAACTATCTTGTAATAGTTGTAGTTTTGAGCTTCTGTGTTGGAACAATGTTTTTATGGAAGTGTCCCAGTCGAGACTTTTGCTATGCTTGAATGCGTCTATGCCTTTTGTCAATGTATTTTTTGTCTCTTATTTGCTTTTGCTTGGTTCGTGATAGGGTACGTCGAGTGGTCCTTCGAGTGGTCCTCATGATCCTCCACCCACCGATGAGACCTTGGCGCAGCCGCGCTCAAAGGTCGACGAGTTGTCCTTGCTTTCGTGATTGCACGATCGCATTAAGCAGCTGGAGCATGGATTTCCCATCCTCCGTGGTAGCGCTGATGTATGGAAGTCGAAGGCGAAGAAGGCTACCTCCCACGAGATGTATCTCTTGGAGGAGGTGGCGCAACTGAGCGATCAGTTCAAATGTTATCTTTCTGCCCTCTTATCTTTTCTTTTAGTCAGTCGTGGCAATGCCTTGTCTTCGTACTTTGCCTTTTTTTGCTTGGTGTAGTTGTCAGTGCTCGTCATCCGCAGGATGAGAAAGACCGGATTGCCATTCGAATGAATGACCTGACCCAGGAGCAGCTTCAGGCGAGTGGTACTTTTGGGTGGGCCATGATCGTGCGATCGCGCTTGCGACCCTGCAAGATCGTGCTTCTCGAGTACTTCACTTTTTGAAGAAGGCGCAGTCGTGCCTTAGGCATATCTATCAAACGATGCTCCCGCTAGACGTCGTCCCTTCAAGCCTGTTGGCTCTTCTGGCAAAGTTCCAAGATCTGAGTGCCATTCGTGAGTGCGTGCGGCAGCAGTTAGTGGTCGGTGCTAAGGCTGCTTTATCGCTGGTGCGACTGCATAGGCCAGATGTAGACGTTACAGCTGTTGCCGCGGGGCCGCCGACCCCGCCGGAAGGTTCGATCTGGAACATGGTTCCACATTACCAGGCAGTTGATCGCCCAGCAAAAGAAATTGTCAAATTCTTCGAGGAGCAAATGAACGTTCTTCTGTTGCAGCAGTAGCTTTAGCTTGTATCCTGCGCATAATTGTACAAGTGTTGTAAAGTTCGTATGGATATGTTGGGTGTAATTAGTTTCTATTGATATGTGCTAGCATTTATTTTTTGCGAGTGTCTTTGTACTCTGCAGTTCCTTTTTGTTAGCCTGGCTTGTGTTATCTCGGCACCTTGCCAACCTGTCAGGTGCGTTGCAACTGGGTTGGTGTTTTATCAAGGGTTCGATTGATGTTGTGTCAGCTACTAGGGATACTGCGATTTGTTCATAGAACGAGGATGTAAAGGGTGGTGCAGGCCCCGAGTGATAAGATTGCCAGAAAAATAAGGGAAAACACAGAGTTTCGGGGCACTTAGCTTTATTTATTCGCAGAATAGTATGAGGTACAATGTGTGGCTAAGTAGCCTAGCTGAATAGCCTTATTTGTAATTTAAAAACGACTAGGGGTAGAAACGACGCAGCTATGCGACGTTCCAGGGGTTGGAGTATGCGACTCCTGTCTTGAAATCTTAAGGCGATAGGCGCCACCTGGGATTACTTCTGTAATCACGTAAGGTCCCTCCCAGGGGGACTCGAGCTTGAGATGCCCTTGTTGCTTGAGTCGCAGGACCAGGTCTCCTTCGATGAAGGATCTTGGGCATAGCCTTCTGCTGTGGTAGTTGTGGAGGTTTTGCTGGTAAATCGTTGATCTTTCTACTGTGGTTTCTCGTGCCTCGTCAAGAAGGTCGACGGAGTCTTCGAGTGTGAGAGTTGACTCCTGCTCGCTATAAGCGACAACCCGTGGGGCTTTATAGCGTACTTCTACGGGTAGCACCGCTTCAGCGCCGTGCACCATGAAGAAGGGGTGTATCCCATGGAGTTGTTTGGAGTTGTGCACAAGCTCCAGAGTATGGATTGCATCTCATCTGGCCAGCATCCGGCGGCTTGTTCGAGTGGCTGGAGGAGTCGTTTCTTGATTCCACCGTAGACGAGGCCGTTGCCTTTTCGACTTGACCGTTGGTCTGTGGGTGAGCCACCGAGGCGTAGCTTATGTTGATTCCCAGGTTTTCACAGAATTCCTGGAACTCCTTAGAGGTGAAGTTCGTCTCGTTGTCCGTGATGATGCTGTGTGGCACCCCGAAGCGGTAGACAATGGACTTGAAGAACTTTACGGCGCTAGCTCCTGACTGGTTTGTCACCGGCATGGCCTCGATCCACTTGGTGAATTTTTCAACTGCGACCAAGAGGTATTCGTAACCTCCTCGCGAGGATTTCAGGAGCTTGCCGACCATATCGAGTCCCCATTGCGCAAAGGGCCAAGCCAATGGTATTGGCCGGAGTTCCACGCTAGGTGCGTGCGGTTTGTCCGCGAATCGCTGGCAAGCGTTGCAGCGCTGGACAATGTCCTTGGCATCGCGCATGGCCGTGGGCTAGTAGAATCCAGCTCGTAGAGCTTTGGCGACGAGGGCGCGACTGCCAGCATGGTGCTCGCAGGTCCCTCCGTGGATGTCGAGGAGGACGGCCCTTCCGTCCCCATTGGAGACACACCGTTGAAGTACTCATGTGATGTTGCACTTGTATAGTTCACCGTTGATGATGGAGAATTCCTTAGATCATCGCGCAATGTGTCGCGCGTCGGTCGGGTCATCAGGCAGCCTTTTGCTGAGAAGGTATGTGATGTAGGGTTGTGTCCAGGATGGCTCAATCATCATGATGCTCATTGGTCCTTCGAGTCATGTGTCGATATCTTGATCGTCGAGTGCCATTGGCTCATTGGGTGGCATAGCCCCCGAGTCTGTTGACGCGCTTGCTTTCTTCTCTGGAGCCTTTGGCTTGATGGAGCGTTCGCAGATGCGCTCGAGAAATACCCCATGTGGTATGGGGGCACAGGTGGAGCCAATGTTGGCGAGTGTGTCTGCCTCTTCGTTGCTTTCGCGGCCTGCGTGCCGCAGCTCACAGCTGTCGAAGTCCCCTTCGAGTGTGTCGTAGAGGTCGCAATATGCGATCATGTTGTCGCTCAGTGCGTCACACTCGTGCATCGTTTGGTCGACCACCAGTTTGGAGTCGCCGTAGATGATGAGCCTGTTGGCACCGCAGGCTTTCGCCATCTGCATCCCATGGATTAGGGCCTCGTACTCAGCTTCATTGTTGGAGGTAGTGAACTGCATTTGCAGAATGTATTTCAGCTTGTCTCCCTGGGGCGATATCAGTATGACACCTGCGCCAGCTCCGTCTTTTTGTTTGGACCCATCGAAGTGCATTGTCCAGAGATAGGACATATCTAGATTTTTGGGGAGCTGGTTCTCCATCCAGTGTACGAGGAAATCAGGGAGGACTTGCAACTTTATCGTGCCGCGCTTTTTGTATGTGATGTCTCGTGGAGACAGCTCGATTCCCCAAAGCATGACTCGCTCGGTGTCATCAGGGTTATTGAGGATATGTCCAAGCGGGGCGTCGTTGACCACCACGATGGGTGCTCCTAGAAGTAGTGGCGCAGTCGCCTGGCTGTCATGAAGACGCGGTATGCCAGCTTCTAGTAGTGCGGGTACCGCTGTTTTGTTGGCGTGAGCACCTCGCTGAGGTAGTAGACTGGGCGCTGGACCCCGTGGAACTTGTTTTCTTCGGCTCGTTCCACCACAAGCACTGTGCTGACCACCTGGTTGGTGGCGGAGATGTAGAGCAACAACGACTCTTTTTCGCGTGGAGTCACTAGTACTAGCGAGGTGGATGGTAGACGTTTGAGATCTTCGAATGCTTCTTGCGCCTCGTTTGTCCACTCGAACTTGTCAGTTTTGTGGAGAAGTTGGTAAAAGGGCAGTGCCTTTTCGCCCATTCGACTGATGAATTGACTGAGCGCCGTGATTCGTCTAGCCAGCAGTTGGAGGCCTGTTACGTTCTTTGGCTTCATGGCCAGTATGGCTTTTATTTTCTTCGGGTTTGCTTCGATTCCTCTCGCAGAGATGAGATACCCGAGTAATTGCCCAGATGGTACGCCGAAGGCGCATTTGTCTCGATTGAGCTTGATCCGGTAGCGGTCAAGGTTGGCGAAGGTTTTGCGTAGATCATCGATTAGCGAGGCTTCCTCTTTTGTTTTGATGACTATGTCATCAACGTAGACTTGAATGTTGCGACCAAGTTGATTCTTGAGGCAGGCTTGCATGCATCGCTGATAGGTGGCTCCTGCATTTTTTAGCCCGATGGGCATCGTGTTGTAACAGAACATGCCAAAGGGTGTTGTAAATGCCGTTTTCTCTTGGTCTTCCTCCTTCATTCGAATCTGATTGTAGCCTGAGTAGGTGTCGAGGAAGCAGAGACGCTCACATGCCACGGTGGAGTCGATGATCTGGTCAATTCGCGGCAACAAGAAGTGGTCCTTTGGGCAGTGCTTGTTCAAGGAGGTAAAGTCCACACACATCCGCAGGATATCTGTGTCTCTTTAGGCACAAGCACCGTGTTGGCGAGCCAAGTGCTTTCCTTGATCTCGCGTATGAATTTGGCGCCGAGGAGTCTGTTGATCTCCATTCCGACTGCCTTTGCTCTTGGTTCAGACAGTCGCTGAATTGTCTGCTTGACTGGCCTTGCGTCTGGATTTACGTTGAGTGAGTGCTCGACGAATTCCCTAGGGACTCCTGGCATGTCCGCTAGACACCAGGCGAATATCTCCTAGTTCTCACGGAGGAATTCGAAGAGCGTGAGTTCCTATGCGGAACTCAAGTTGTTGGCGATGAGTGTCGTCTTGGTTGGGTCTGTTCGGTGGACCTAGACTTTCTTCGTGTGCACCGACGAGTAGAAGGACAGGTCGGGTGAACTTGGTCTGCTCAGGGGAGGCAGACTGTTGTCTGTTGACTCCTTTAGTCTTGCAAGTTCCTCTTGCATGCCGAAGGACTGGGAGATTCTGTTGAATTCCCTGTCGCAGCTGTCGGACCTCTCGAAGTTGTCGTTGATTGTAATTACGCCGTTTGGACCCGGCATCTTCATCTGTAGGTAGGCGTAGTGTGGCACTGCCATGAACCTCGCAAACGCGACACGTCCGAGGATGCAGTGATATTGTGAGGGCCAGTCGATGACCTCAAAGTTGATGCGCTCTCGCCGAAAGTTTTGCGGCGTGCCGAAGATGACGTCAAGGTTGATTTTGCCTAGGGGTATATGCCTTTCCCTGGGACGATGCGTGGAACATCGTGTCGGAAACTTCCAGGCACGTCAGAGGTATCCTCATCGCCCGCAAGGTACTCGCGAACATGAGGTTAATGCCGCTGCCGCCATCCATGAAGACGCGACTCATGTCGAAACCCCCAATCTGCGCCTCGAGTACGAGGGGATAGTGGCCTGGACGAGGAACTTGGCGCGGGTGGTCACGCCTGTTGAAGGTGATGCAGGAGTCGCTTCCACTGAGGTACTTAGTTGTGGAAGGTGGAGAATTTATCGCCAAGTTGACTTGGCGAGTGATGGCCTTTTGCACTCAATTTGAGGGACGCCCCTTTTGGATCATCCCCATGTTGCCCACGGCTCATGGGTATGGTTCGCCTCCATGATGCTGGACCGGCGCGGCCGCAAGTGGTGGTGGTCCGGGCGGTGGTGGAGGAGCTCCATGTGCCACGGCGCCTAGGGCAGCTCCATAGCCCATGTTGACTGCGTCGCGATTCATCTAGGCCAGGCCTTCATGGAGTTTGAGGAACTCGCGGCAGTCCTTGAGAAGGTGGCTGGATTTCTTCTTGCCATCGTGCTTGTCGATGTAGAAGTGCATGTTGCATGGCTCGGACAGTTTGTCCTCGATAGATGTTACGGGTGCCTCTTCGTGAGTGTGGTGTTGCCACACCTGCGTGGTTTTTCCGCTATTGCGGTATCAGTTGTTGTGGTTGTCGTCGCGTTTGTCGGCGTAGACGGCTGTGACCATGTTTACCTCGCCACGGTCATCGTAGACGCGCATTCGATGTTTGCTTTGGCGGCCGCGTCTGCACCCAAGGTCGTCGTCGTCGGAGTAGGTACGGTTTTTCACCGAGTCTTCTCCGCCAGCCCACCGATTCACAATTTCCATCAGGTGATCGATTGTTTTGGGCTTCGAGCGGCCCAGTTCCTCCCTGATATCTATGCGGTGAATGCCGCCATTGAATGCGTCGATTGCGCGATCTTCCTTAGATGTTTTATGCGGAGATCTTGATGATGGACCACCTCTGGATGTATGAGCGTAGCGATTCGCTCGACCTTTGCTGACAGCTTCTCAACTCTTCGATTGATGCGGGACTTTTGTAGGTGCCCATGAAATTGCACACGAAGCTGTAGACCAGCGATTCCCAGCTACGAATGGATCCGCGCGGGAGATTGTTGAGCCATGCGTGAGCGATGCCCTGCAGCTATAGCTGTAGGCATTGCATGGCCGTGCTTTGACTCCCGCCATGTAGTCTGACGGAGGAGATGTGGTCCTCCAACCAGATTTTCGGGTCCTGTAGACCGTCAAATTTTGGGTTCTCTGATGGTAGTTTGAACCCTTTAGGTATTTGCTTCTGCCTGATGGCCCTGCTGAAGCATCTGGCGCCGCAGAGTTCAGTCTCGTCCTCTTCTGAGTCAGTCGAACGAGCGTGTCTTGCCCTTGATTTGTAGATTTTGCGCTGCATGAGGTCATCGCGCGCATCGTAGTCGCAATCGTGCCGCCATGAGCGGCGACGCCGAGACAGGACGTGGCTATCATTGCTAGACGAAGGCGAGGAGTAGTGTTTTGTCAGAGCCTTGCTTTTCTTTGGCTCAGATGCAGGTTCTTTGTCGAGGGTTGCCTCGACTAGCCCCAAGCCCGCGATCGTAGATCGGTGCATGGCAGCTCGTGGATCTCCAGCTGGCGGCTGGTTGTTGAGGAGGTACATGGTGGCCGCCATTACCGCGGCTTGTGGCATCTTTGGGAGCATGTTGCCCCGTGTATCCACCCTCATGGAGCCGAAGTCGAGGACTTTCGCGGCTTCTACGCGCTCCTCCTCGGTGAGGTGGGCTAGTCGAGATCTTCTCTTGTTAGCCAGGTACTCGTTGCCTTTGGAGGAGGATCCTCCGTGGGAGGAGAGCCCGGCTCACCGAAGGCTTGATTCGTCCGCCGCCTTTTTACGCGCTTCGAGTTGCGCGATTGCATGTAGCTGGCGTCTGTACTCCTCCTTAAGTAGCCAATGGTAGCCCATCATCATGTCTTGCGGGGAATTGAGGGGCAGATGATTGCCTCGTAAAGCTTCTCGACAGCGGGCCCATTCGTTGTCGTTGAGCTTGATCACCGCGCGCTCTCCCGTGTGTTCATTCACTATGGTAGGCGGTTCTCCTGCCGCTCCGTTGTTGACGGGTGCGCCATTGCCAATGTTGGTGGGGCTGCCATTGGGCGTACTGCCGTTGGTTGGTCCAGCACCGTTGGGCGGTCTGGTGCCAGATCCAGGGCCAACATTTTCGCGATTGGCGGTAGTGGCGCATGCGTTGATGACTGTGCACATGAAGTGGTTGGGGAAGCTGTTTCTCCCGCAACTTTCATATCCAGAGCCGTAGGCTCCATCTTTAGTGGCCAGGTCACCCAGATCGGATCCGCGACTGCTGTCGCTGTCCGTGCTCCCAGCTACTGCTGAGTCATTGAGCTCGCTGAGGGTGCTGATTGGTGGCGGGAACCACGATGCTAGAGCAATCACAGGTGCCGTCGGCTGGTCAGGCATGCGAATCGTGCCCATCTGACCAACCTAGAAGTGGAAGCTCCTAATCGCCAGACTGATTCCATCGCCCACGAACTCGAAAGTTGGGCGAGTGGCTGGCGTGTGGACAGTGAAGTCGAACGCGCCAAAGAGCTGGCAAATCCCCGCTGTTGTGGAGTTGTAGATCGCGGTTGATGGGGCCGAAGAAGCCACGACATCAGCACTCCCAATTCCCACAGATGGCGGACGAGGGTTTAACTCGTGATTGCCCATTGTTATGGACTTGGGTTTTGGAGAAGGAGCGAGCGCTGGAGGCATCAGTCGGCTAGCAAACAAGCACACGGGGACACAAGTTTTACCCAGGTTCTGGCCTCGTAGAGGTCCCTACTCCTGCTTGTCTGCTCTTGGAATTAATGAAGGAATCGAAGATTACAGGGGCGCGCAGATGCAATCTGGCGAGAGTTGTGGAAACTAGGGTTGCGTGTGTCCTCCTCGCTGCCCCCTCCTAGCCTTTATATAGATAGGCTAGGTCTCAGGTAGCAGGTCGAGTCGGTTACAGATTAGGGCTTTTCCCTTTGAACTTTCTATCTTAAGCTTCTTCTTGTCTCGCAAGCAATCAAGAGTCCGTAGGCCACTCGAATTCTCCACTGGGCCTTGGCAACGTCGTGGGATTCTGCTGTATCTAGACCGTATATACCAAACTCGAGTACCTGTAGGGTATACCCATGTCAATATGATAGGAATAAAAATTCTGGCGATATAGTTCCGATCGCATAGATATCAGTGCCTCCGTACGAATTATTTTCCAATGTACTGAGAGTTGAACGACCAACTATATGACGGGAATAAAAATTCCGGCCATATAGTTCCGGTCGTATAGATATTGATGCCTTTGTATATTTTCTTTCCTAGGGACAGACAGTTTGATGACCAACTATACGGCAGGAACATTTTGTTCCGGCCGTATAGTTGCGCCCGTATAGCTGCGCCACTAGGAGGAAACCCTAATATTTTGAAAGAAGGCCAACTATACGGCAGGAACGCATTGTTCCGACTGTATAGTTGCGCCCGTATAGTTGAGAAAACCCCTCAAATGCCAACTGGAAGGTAACCATTGCTCAAAATTTTATTCTTTCTTCTTCTAAAAACATTGAAACACCACCTAGGAGCTTCTCCCATGATCTAGGGAAGCCGAGCATATGTAAGCAATAAATTTCTACTCCAGAAACCTCCTAGACTGTAATTCTCTATAGAAGTTCATGTTTTCTTTTTTACTTTCCTTTTATTGGTGGGGTAAACGAACTATGTTCGTATACCAAACCGATGCATTTTATTTTGTGTGTTATTTTCGCAGGGACTTGAACCTTGTGTGACGACATGTACGGTAGTGCCACCTGTAAACACTCACGTGAGCCACTTGGTTGCTTCAATTCAATGCTTCGACAATCATATTTTTAAGCAGCTCCTCAAGGAAGGCACACCGGGCCATATCAAGAAATATATGTTGAAGCAAAGGTTCTTTGTCCATCAAAAGAGGGTTACTTGTACCTCAACAGTAAAGTGTGTCACCCTTGTTTTCAACTAAGCTTAGGGAGGTAACCACTTTTCACACTCTCTTTTGGAAACTGTATTTTCTCTTTTCTTTTGGTGATATACTCAAGTTTGGTTCTTGCAAAGTTCTAAGCTTGGGTAGGTTACTTCCGCATGTGTAGAGTCTTGTGCAATGTTCGTATTCGATGAAGGTTTAATGCAATCATGTATCCCACTGTTTTTAATGCTTGTTTAAGTGAGTCTAGTTCTATATTCATATGGGGATACACTTGCTCATGATAGTCACCATAGGAGTTGACTTAGAGCTTGTATGCATCTTGCCAAATTGTTTATCAAGCTTGTGACACTATTTGTGATCCTCTAGAAAGCATTGCAACAATCTCTACACTTGGAAAGAATGAATACTTGATCAAGATCTTTTGAAATTTGTTAGTTGTCACTAATTAGCTTTGTCTTAAATGAATAGGTTATGCTTGACCCCATAATGTCAAAACAATAGACTTGATAGTTTGCTTACAGAAGGAGTTATCAATTGGAAATGATATTTCGAAGTTTTGAGGTCTATGCTAAATAAGGTGTTGATTAATTGTCTTATGAGTTTAGCCTTAAAGATACTCAACACCATAGATGTGATGATCGACTTGATAGTACTCTTTGAAAGGATTTGTTTGAAGAAACTTATATGTAGTGGTAATTGAGATGCATGCCAAATCTTTACCTGTTGATTAAAGTATGATATTGCTTTATGCGTGTCTGCACCACTGTCACACAACATGGGATGCTAACAACTCCGCTGGCCTTCAAACAGTCCAAAAAGAGGAAACTCTTGGAGTTTGGCTATGAGTTTCCCAACATATGTAGCATAAATGCTACATTTGGGTATGCATTGGTATTCTCATGGGCCCGTGTTCAAAGCAAAAGAGGGAATACTCCTCTGACCATTATGATAAATCATTACTGAAAAGGGAAACCTTGGTAATGGTCACGAGTATCCTTCTTAGCCTACACAGTCTGATTAAACACACTAAGTTTTGGCATGATCTCATTACTGATGAACTAAAGTTTTAGAAAGACAAAGAATAAAAAATGAGTATTTGATAGCCATGATTCATTGTTGAGGATGAGCAAATGAGACACTCTAATGCTATGCTTCTTTTGACATGTTCTTGCATTTCCTTTTGGCATAAATCTCGTTACTAAGAGATAAACTTTCTGAAAGTTCAATAACTAATGTTTGCACTTGAGAGCCTTAACTAGATGACATGATTGGGTAGACTTTATTCCTATTTATGCTTGACATCTATTTGTGACTAAGTTTTGCCTCATAAAAAATAATGATATGAAAAGTTATACAAAAGGTGCAATAAGAGGATCACAAGTTTGTCTGCAAGTAGATTCACTGTTGACATGGAGCATATAAGTTTTGATGAATCTTTAGTGGTCTTTATAACTGAGCTTGTGTTGCCTTGTATGAATACATGTTTTCTCACTTCAAGCTTGTAAAATAAATAAGGATGCAAGGCATTGATTTCCAATAATAAGCTATTTCACAACCATTAATTTATTATCGACCCTTCCTGCTCAAGGACGAGCAAGTTCTAGATTGGGGAAGTTGATGGCTATGAAATACCACCTCTTTTAGCCATATAAATTGTGCCATTTATCCCTCATATCATGTTTCTTCCAGCTATAGTTATGCCTTATATGCATGATTTCTATTTCTCATTTACTTTCATATGAGCTTTGCACATTTAGTACTTTAGGTCGAATTTCATCACTTTTTCTTGTCTATGACATGTGTGTAGGTGTTGATTACGATTATGGATAAAACAAAGGCAAAAGGAACAAATAGAGCATAGTATGGAGGAGCTGCAGGGACCAGACTTAGCCATTTGAGAGGTTGAAAAGGCCAATTTTACAACTTCTCATAATAAAGATCCAAGACCATGGTGTTGTATCCCTCGATGATACAAACTCAATGAGCCCAAGAACACCCAAAACGGAGTTCGTATGAAGAAATGGCGACCAAAATACTAAAAGGATCTAAGAGTGTAACGAGCAACTATACGGCCAGAGCTATTTTTATGGTCGTATAGCTCCGCCTGTATAGTTGCCAAAAAGGTCACAAATGATGGGATTTGACCCCAGAAAAGCTCCAGAACCTTTCCTAAGTCATATGACGGTATTGGGGGAACCCTAGGGCACCCACAAGGCCTATATAAAGGAGGGAGGACCCAAGAGAGAGCCACCAAGTCATATCCTCCACCACGGCGGAGCCCTGCCGTCGTGCCTCTGTCATAGCCGCCTCCAAACAGATCTACACCACCACCATCACACAAGAGGAGAAGGGACTAGGATCTTGCCTTGATACGTTGGAAATGTATCTATCATTTTTGATGTTCCATGCTTGTTTTATATCTACTTTCTTATGTTTTGTCCACACTTTGGAGTATTTTTACAAATTTTCTGGAACTAACCTATTAGCAACATGCCATAGTGCCAGTTGCCTGTTTTCTGCTGTTTTGGTTTCCGAAAAGCTAGTAAGGAAATATTCTCAGAATTGGACAGGACAAAAGCCAAAGTCAATATTTTACCCAAAGCAACACGGAGTCCGTAGGGGAGACGAAGTGGCGCACCAGGGCGGCCACACCTTAGGGTGGCGCGTCCAGCCCTAGCCGCGCCACCACCAGGTGTGGGCCCCTTGGTGCTCCACCGACCTGGCCCTTCCGCCTATTAAAGCCTCCCGGGACGAAAACCCTAAGTACCCGATCAAAATTCCACGAAAGAGTCTGTAGCCGCCGCCATCTCCATCCCTAGATCGGGAGGGATCTAAAGCTCTTCCCGACACCCTGCCAGAGGGTAGAGATCACCCTGGAGGCCTTCTTCATCAACATGCCTGCTGATACATTGCAAATGTATCTATAATTTTTGATGTTACATGCTTGGTTTTATCCACTTTCTTGTGTTTTGTTCCAACTTTGGAGTACTTTTATTATGATTTCTTGGACTAACCTATTAACAAGAGCCACAGTGCCAGCTGCCTGTTTTCTGCTGTTTTTGGTTCCAGGAAAGTCAGAAAATGAATATTCTCGGAATTGGACGGGACAAAAGCCAAAGTGCCTATTTTTCTGGAAGGGATCAAGTGCCAGAATACGAGACGGAGAAGGGCTGGGGGGCCGGCCACACCACCTGGCCGCGTGGCCAGGCCTGGCTCGCGCCAGGGGGTGGTCTGGCCGACCCCAGCACCACCTCGGCCTCTCCTTCCGCCTATAAGTTGCCCTCGGGATGAAAACCCGAGGTACCCGATCAAAAATCCACAAAAGAGTTTGTAGCCGTCGTCATCTCCAACCCTAGATCGGGAGGGATCTGAAGCTCTTCCCGGCACCCTGCTGGAGAGGGGAATTCACCCTAGAGGCCTTCTTTATCACCATGCAAGCCTCCGGTGTGATGCGTGAGTAGTTCATCCTTGGACTACGGATCCACGTAGTAGCTAGATGGTTGGTTTCTACTCCTTTGTGCTTTCATGTTTAGATCTTGTGAGCTCCGTTCATGATCAAGATCATCTATTTGTAATCCATACATGTTGTGTTTGCGGGGATCCGATAGATATTGAGATGCTATTTCAGATTGATTATTGATTCTATCATGTCTTTGTTATTTGAGATCTTGCATGATTTCCGGTTTTAGTAGCTATCTTGGCCAAGTAGATGCTAGCAACTCCAAGAGTTAGTATTTATGCTCGATAGTGGGTTCATGCCTCTGGTAATCTGGGGAAGTGACAGAAATCTCTAAGATACTAGATGTGATGTTGCTACTAGGGAGAAAACAACAATCCTTTCTTCATAGAACAATCGTATTGTTTACTTTACACGCAGTTCGTAAAGCAATAATCTGTTGCTTGCAACTTAATACTGGAGGGGGTTCGGATGATAACCTGAAGGTGGATTATTAGTCATAGATGCAGTTGGATGGTGGTCTATGTATTATGTTGTAATGCCCAATCAAGTCTCAAAGGAGTCAAGATGATTAGTATATGCATGTATTGCTTTCTCGGTGTTTGTCAATTGCCCCGTTGTAATTTTTTCACCCAGCATGTTATCTATCTAAGGAGAGCCACCTCTAGTGAACTATGGATCCCGGTCCTTCTTCTTTACATACAATCTACAATTGTTTACTACTTTGTGTTTACTTTCTGCAAACTTTTACTTCTTTCCATTCGATACGTTTAATCCTTTGTTTTCCGCAAAACACGGTGAGATTGACAACCTCATCGCAAGTTGGGGACAAAGTTCTGTGGTTGTGTTGTGCAGGTCTCCACGTTGCTACTAGCACCGGTAGTGCGCCCTGCCAAAGCTCAGCTAGTAACACCTTTGGGGTGTTTCCTTGCTCCTACTGGTTCGATTAAACCTTGGTTTCATAACTGAGGGAAAACTTGCTGCTGTGCTCATCATACCTTCCTCTTGGGGTGCCAACGAGCTCTACGTCGATCGTCGAGCGCATCAAGCTATTTTCTAGCGCCGTTGCCGGGGAGTCAAGGATATCTTCACAAGGGGAGTCCCTCATAACCAATCTCTTTACTTTGTTGATTTTGTTTTGCTTAGTTTCTTTTTGCCTTGTTTGCTTGTTTTGTTCTTCAAAAACACAAAAAAAAAATAGTTTTACTTGTTTGCTTTCTTATTTGAAAACCCCAAAAAATGACTACTCTTGAAAACACTAAGTTGTGTGACTTCATTAGCACCAACAACAATGATTTTATGAGCACACCTATTGCTCCACCTGTGGCTGAAAATACTTTCTTTGAGATAAAACCTGCTTTGCTCAATCTTGTTATGAGAGAACAATTTTGTGGTATTGGTAATGAAGATGCTGCTTCCCATCTAAATAACTTTGTTGAAATTTGTGAGATGCAAAAGCATAGGGATATAGATGGTGATATTATTAAGCTGAAATTGTTTCCTTTCTCTTTGAGAGGAAAAGCTAAAGAATGGTTGAATTCCTTAACTAGGAATAGTATTGATTCTTGGACTAAATGCAAAGATGCTTTTATTGGAAAATACTATCCTCCTGCTAAGATTATATCCATGAGAAGTGAAATAATGAAGTTAAACAACTTGATAATGAGCATGTTGCTCAAGCCTGGGAAAGAATGAAATATTTGGTAAAGAATTGTCCCACTCATGGACTGACTGCTTGCATGATCATCCAAAAAAATTATGCAGGATTGAACTATTCTTCAAGGAACCTATTGGATTCATCTGCTGGAGGTACCTTCATGACCATCACTTTGGGTGCTGAAACAAAAGTATTGGATAATATGATGGTTAATTATTCTGAATGGCATACTGAGAGAGCTCCACAAGGTAAGAAGGTAAATTCTGTTGAGGAAACCTCCTCCTTGAGTGATAAGATTGATATTATTATGTCTATGCTTGTTAATGGGAAAGCCCATATTGATCCAAATAATATTCCTTTAGCCTCTTTGGTTGCTCAAGAAGAGCAAGTTGATGTGAACTTCATAAGAAACAACAACTTTGGCAACAATGCTTATGGTAATAATGCTTATAGGAACAATTTTGGTAACAACAATTATAGGCCCTACCCTCCTAATATTACTTATGGCTATAATGGTAAACCTGGATTACCTAGTGAAGGAAGAATTTTAGAAGTTGAAAGAGCCACTAAAAACTTCATGCAAATGCAATATGAGCAAAATAAACTATTTACTAAAACTATGGAGGAACAATCTATCATTTTGAAGAACATTAGCCATCAACTTGAGAGTCTAAATAGGGAAATTCCTAGTTTACAATTGAAACTCTCTAATGCTGAAAGAAATATATCATCTTTGTCTGAAGCTCAATCTTCATTGATTAATAAAATGGCTGCTAAACCTGAAACTAATGAGAATCTCTTTGCAGCTACTAATGCCATACAAGTAAGAATTAATGAAAATGTTAGACTATTAGCTGAATTACATGCTAAGTGGGAAAGAGAAGATGAAATTGCTAGAAACATTAGTGTTTCTACTATTACTACCACTAGTGTTGAGGCTAGTAATAGTTCTATTACTTTAGATGATAAAGTTGATTTTGATCTTGATGGTTGCAATATCTATGAAGTTATTAAGTTCCTACAAAAGCTTGCTAAAAGTCCTAATGCTAGTGCTATGAACATGTCTTTTACAAAACACATTACTGATGCTCTCATAAAGATTAAAGAAGAAAAGATGAAACATAAAGCTTATATTCCTATAAAACAAGAATATGGTTGGGAACCCATCATTAATATGAAAGTGAATGACTTTGATTTCAAAGTTTTGTGTGATCTTGATAGTAGTGTTTCTATTATGCCTAGAAGGATTTATGATATGCTTGATTTGCCTCCTCTTGAAGATTGCTATTTGAATGTTCCACTTGATGATAATGCTAAAAAGAAACTCATGGGGAGTCTTAATGATGTTCTTATTATGGTTAATGATTCCTATGTCCCCGTTGATTTCTATGTTTTGGATGTTGAATACAATGCTTCTTGTCCTATTACTTTGGGAAGACCTTTTCTTAGAACTGTTGGTGCCATCATTGATATGAAAGAAGGCACCATTAAATATCAACTCCCACTCAAGAAAGGTATAGAACACTTACCTAAAAAGAGAGAAAAGATTTCTTTTGCTTCTCCTATGAAAACAAAATTTGGTCTTAATGCTTCTTCATTTGAGAACACTTGATTCTTTCTTTGCTTCTTATGCCTAACTTAAAGGCGTTAAAGAAAAGTACTTGTTGGGAGATAACCCAAGAGTTTTAGATGAGTCTTGGAAGTTATTACCTCTGTAATAATCTCTCCTTATCCTTTTTATTTGCTTTTTGTGCCAAGAGTAACCTCTAATGGGAGTGAAGTAATGATTGGGAAAGTTGCTGTCCCGAAACAGATTTCTGTGCTTCACCGTAAAAATTCCTGAGAGAGGTCTGTACATCGGATTGAGCTGTAATTTTTTGTGCTTCTGCCCCAGGTTGTTATCTAACTTTCGTTAGTTCAACACTTTTTGATTTTAGCAACAGAAGGTCTTCGAAAAAATTCGTCTTTACCTGCTGGTCTGTTTTGACAGATTTCTGCCATTTTCTACATTTGCTTCTTGTTAGTTCCTTCTTGAGTTCCTTTGGGGAATTGAGCTTTTTGAGGGAAGTGCTAAAGTATCTAGTGTTCTAATGGAAATTTATTTTGTGTTATAACTGAACCTTGAGACTTATTTATCTTAAGTGCACTAATGTTGCTAATGAGATTGTCTAAAGTTTTGTATGAAGGAAAATTTTCAGGTGTATGGAAGGAATGAGTAACGAGATGAAGGATGGACTAAAGCTCAAGCTTGGGGATGCCACGTGTGTCACCCCAAGAAATATCCAAGAAGTACAAGCGTCAAAGCTTGGGGATGCCCAAGACATCCCCTTCTTCATCAATAAAAATTCCAGGTTTTTCCAAACGCTTCATTTTATTGTTTCATGCACAGTTGTGTTTTTCTTGGAGCGTCTTCTTTTTCGTTTTCATTTTGGTTTTTAGTTTTCTTGGTTTGTTTATTTCTCTGAATAAGTTAGTTGGACCCCCTCTTTCATACTTTGGTTTGCAAATAGTTTGGTTTGGTTTGGAAAAGAGTAGGAAAGTGCATACTTATGTGGTAAAAAGATCTCGTTTTTGACTGTGGCTATGCTTTGTCATGCCATGCTTGATATTGTTTTGTCTTTATGCTTAGTATTCTTTGCTGTAGCATGACTTGTTATAAACAATTGATATTGCTTAATGTGCCTTGGATGAATCATGCGTTGTTTTAGCATATTAAAACATAGTATAGTGGTATTCTCCTTTGATACTTTATTTGGGTTGACTTGGCACATGCTCACACCATGTTATGACTATCTCAAGTCACCATAGCCTTTATGATCCTTTAGTTTTCAACTTGTAGTATCACTTTATGCTTTTATCAATGATGTTTTGTCGCTCTGCATGATTATGGCCATTATTGCTCTCTTAGTTTGTCGCTCCCAGTTTTTTGCTAGCCTCCACCACAAAGTATGAGTTCCACTCATGCATGCAACTCCCTAAACCAAGTTATTCCAAAGAGTCCACCATAACTACCTACTATCTTATGCTATTCCAAGTATATTCATGCTTTTGTCTACCTTTCACTTGTTATGAGAAAACTAGTGATTAAAGCTCTCACGAACTTGATGGCACACTTTACTTTTTTGCCTCTAATAAACTTGAACCATTGGGTCCTTCTTTGTTGCGTATATGCTTGCGCTTTATAAGTTGAAATTAGCAGAACCATGTTTCATGGGGAACGCTTTCAACATTGCACTTGTACTTTGTACCCCGTTGATATTATGTTCTTTTGCTTACGGATCCCGGCGGTGTGAAATAAATGTGGAACTTGTATGATCATGGAGTTTGTATGTGTGTTAGAGAAACGCCTGGGCCGCTAGCCTAAGCCATGCCTAATCATGGTGGAAAATTGCAGCATCACCATAATGAGCACTCTATGAAGCATCCTCAATAAAAACCTATGCAAATAGCAAATAAAAAGATCGCTGAGATGCTCATTGTATGCTTGCCTTGTCATTTTGACTATGGGGAAGCTCCCGTATCATGTGCAAGGGGTACCCCGTTGGCGGTTCTTAATGATACACATATACTTACAATGACAAGATCTTACTCGTGACTGAAGTTGAGTAGCATGAGGATCGGTCTTCGTAAGTAAGGGGCATGAGATTTGGGTTTATAACTTGTCAAGCATATCCTCTTAGTTGTGTCACTTTAACCTTAATCACCTTCAAGATGCTTATGATAGGGGCAATGAGAGCTGAAAGCTACGAGTACCATAATTTTTGGAAGCTCTTTATGAGACTTGAATCCCTACTTCCTTTTACAAAGGCCTTTCTTCCACCATTATATTGAGTCTCCACCTTCTATCTTTATGCACTTAGTTTGAGAGCATAGTGGCCATTCTTAGTTCTATGTGCATTGTCCCAAGACTAGTTGATTGATGCATAACTTGTTATTGCTTGTTTGAAACTATTGTATCTAGTCACTCTTATGAACTTTGAAGGTGTCCCATGCATTTATATTTGCTACTCTATTGAGGGACAAGCTGAATACTATTATGCTATGTTTTCTTTATGTGAAACAAACAAACGTCTTGCAAAGCATGTTATTCATGAATCTTTTGTTTGTGCCATTTCATGTTGCATCATAGTCTCTTTGCTTATTGTTAGAACTTTGTCTTTCATGTTATGATTGAAGTACTATGATCCCAGCTTTGAATGTTTTGCAAACACTTTGATCAAGTCTTTGATGGTGCATGTCACCTCAAAAATTATTCTTTTTATCACTTACCTACTCGAGGACGAGCAGGAGTTAAGCTTGGGGATGTTGATACATTGCAAATGTATCTATATTTTTTGATGTTCCATGCTTGGTTTTATCCACTTTCTTGTGTTTTGTTCCAACTTTGGAGTACTTTTATTATGATTTCTTGGACTAACCTATTAACAAGAGCCATAGTGCCAGCTGCCTGTTTTCTGCTGTTTTTGGTTCCAGGAAAGTCAGAAAATGAATATTCTCGGAATTGGACGGGACAAAAGCCAAAGTGCCTATTTTTCCGGAAGGGATCAAGTGCCAGAATACGAGACGGAGAAGGGCTGGGGGGCGGCCACACTACCTGGCCGCGTGGCCAGGCCTGGAACGTGCCAGGGGGTGGTCTGGCCGACCCCAGCACCCCCTTGGCCTCTCCTTCCGCCTATAAGTTGCCCTCGGGACGAAAACCCTAGGTACCCGATCAAAAATCCACGAAAGAGTCTGTAGCCGCCATCATCTCCATCCCTAGATCGGGAGGGATCTGAAGCTCTTCCCGGCACCCTGCCGGAGAGAGGAATTCACCCTGGAGGCCTTCTTCATCACCATGCAAGCCTCCGGTGTGATGCGTGAGTAGTTCATCCTTGGACTACGGATCCATGTAGTAGCTAGATGGCTGGTTTCTCCTCCTTTGTGCTTTCATGTTTAGATCTTGTGAGCTCCGTTCATGATCAAGATCATCTATTTGTAATCCATACATGTTGTGTTTGCGGTGATCCGATGGATATTGAGATGCTATTTCAGATTGATTATTGATTCTATCATGTCTTTGTTATTTGACATCTTGCATGCTTTCCGTTGTTAGTAGCTATCTTGGCCAAGTAGATGCTAGGAACTCCAAGAGTTAGTATTTATGCTCGATAGTGGGTTCATGCCTCTGGTAATCTGGGGAAGTGACAGAAATCTCTAAGGTACTAGATGTGTTGTTGCCACTAGGGAGAAAACAACGATCTTTTGTTCATAGAACAGTCGTATTGTTTACTTTACACGCAGTTCGTAAAGCAATAATCTGTTGCTTGCAACTTAATACTGGAGGGGGTTCGGATGATAACCTGAAGGTGGATTATTAGTCATAGATGCAGTTGGATGGCGGTCTATATATTATGTCGTAATGCCCAATCAAGTCTCATAGGAGTCAAGATGATTAGTATATGCATGTATTGCTTTCTCGGTGTTTGTAAATTGCCCCGCTGTAATTTGTTCACCCAACATGTTATCTATCTAAGGAGAGCCACCTCTAGTGAACTATGGATCCCGGTCCTTCTTCTTTACATACAGTCTACAACTGTTTACTGCTTTGTGTTTACTTTCTGCAAACTTTTACTTCTTTCCATTCGATACGTTTAATCCTTTGTTTTCCGCAAAACACGGTGAGATTGACAACCTCATCGCAAGTTGGGCACAAATTTATGTGGTTGTGTTGTGCAGGTCTCCACGTTGCTACTAGCACCGGTAGTGCGCCCTGCCAAAGCTCAGCTAGTAACACCTTTGGGGTGTTTCCTTGCTCCTACTGGTTCGATTAAACCTTGGTTTCATAACTGAGGGAAAACTTACTGATGTGCTCATCATACCTTCCTCTTGGGGTTCCCAACGAGCTCTACGTCGATCGTCGAGCGCATCACCTGCCTCCGGTGTGATGCGTGAGTAGTTCATCCCTGGACTACGGGTCCATGTAGTAGCTAGATGGTTCGTTCTCCTCCTTTGTGCCACCATGTTTAGATCTTGTGAGCTCCGTTCATGATCAAGATTATTTATTTGTAATCTTACATGTTGTGTTTGTGGGGATCCGATGGATATGGAGATGATATTTCAGATTGATTATTGATTCTATCATGTCTTTGTTATTTGTGATCTTGCATGCTTTCCATTGTTAGTAGCTATCTTGGCCAAGTAGATGCTAGCAACTCCAAGAGGGAGTATTTATGCTTGATAGTGGGTTCATGCCTCTAGTAATCTGGGGAAGTGATAGAAATCTCTAAGGTACTAGATGTACTATTGCTACTAGGGAGAAAATAGCAATCCTTTGTTCATAGAACAATCGTATTGTTTACTTTAGACACTATGCTGCTTGCAACTTAATATTGGAGGGGGTTCGGATGATAACCTGAAGGTGGATTATTAGTCATAGATGTAGTTGGATTACGGTCTATGTATAATGTTGTAATGCCCAATCAAATCTCATAGGAGTCAAGATGATTAGTATATGCATGATGCTTTCTCGGTGTCTGTCAATTTCCCCGTTGTAATTTGTTCACCCAACATGTCATCTACCTTAAGGAGAATCACCACTAGTGAACTATGGACCCTGGACCATTCTTTTACCATCAATCTACAATCTATTTACTGTTTTCTGTTTACTTTCTGCAAGCAATTACTATCTTCCACACAAAACGTTTAATCCTTTGTTTTTAGCAAAACTAGTGAGATTGACAACCTCACTGTAAGTTGGGGCAAAGTTCTGTGGTTGTGTTGTGCAGGATTCCAAGTTGGAAGACAACACCTTGGGGTTGTTTCCTTGCTCCTACTGGTTCGATAACCTTGGTTTCATCACTGAGGTAAAATTTGCTGTTGTTCTCATCATACCTTCCTCTTGGGGTTCCCAACGAGCTCATCACATTTTGAGCCATCAATCCTATTTTCTGGCGTCGTTGTCGGGGAGTCAAGGATAGCTTTACAAGGGGAGTCCTTCATGACCAATCTCTTTACTTTGTTTTATTTGTTTTGTTTAGTTTATTTCTGGTTTTTTTGCTTGTTTCTTTATCAAAAACACACAAAAAATAGTTATATTGGTTTTCTTCTTCATATTAAAAACATAAAAAAACTTAGTTCTTTATGTAAGTTGCCACCTTGTTCTTGGCTCGCCATGTTGATACCTAAGTTCACTCTAAAACACCTTTCAATAGGTAGTGGCTCTATAATTGGGAAACATAATATTGAAGAATTCTTTAATCATGTTAACAAGCATGAGGATATTGAGGATAGATCCCTAGCAGAACTCGCTCCAAATTATGAAATTGCTGCAGCCTCTTTAGTTCACATGTTGGAAGCTAGGTTTGTTAACCTTAACCCCATAATGCAAGTAATGTTTCTCAAACTTAAAGATATTGAGGACACTGAAAAGAGAGATTTTATTCTAGAAACTTTGCTTAAGGAATTCTATGATGTTGCTAAAGAAGCTAGAAAAGTCTTCGGTCGTTTTAATATGCTAGGCTCATGTGTATATGTTATTGGTACACGAGAAAAAATGGACAAAGCCAAACCTAATGGGGAGGAAATTAAGATACCAATACCTTTTAAACTTGTAGGAATTGATGAAGCCTTAGAAAATAATTTTGATTGGATTATTCCTGAAAACCTGTTTGATGAAAATAGTGAACCCAAGAGCATTGAGAGAGGACCCTCTAGAACTTATTTGGATGAGATACCTTGGCTTGTTGAAGATATTTCTAGTATTGATCTTAATGTTTCTTCATTTGAGAATACTTGATTCTTTTCTTGCCTCTTATGCCTAGCTCAAAGGCGTTAAAGAAAAGCACTTATTGGGAGATAACCCAAATTTCATTAGGAATCTTTTGTTGAGTCTTGGAAGTTATTGCTTTAGTAATAACCTCTCCTTATAATTTTCGTGTGGTTTTTGTGCCATGAGTAACCTCTAATGGGAGAGAAGTAAGACTTGGGAAACTTGGTGTCCCGAAACAGACTTTTGTGCTTCGCTGTAAAAATTCGTGAAAATCTCTGTATGTTGGATTGAGCTGTAATTTTTTGTGCTTCTGCCCAGGTTGTTATCTAACTTTTGTTTTTTCAACACTTTTCGATTTGAGCAACAGAAGATCTTCAAAAAAATCGGTTTTTACCTGCTGGTCTGTTTTGACAGATTTCTGCCATTATTTCCATTTGCCTCTTAATCTCTTTCTCTTTGAGTTCTTGCCAAAATTCTTGAACTTTTAAAAGGAAGTACTACAGTAGCTTTTGTTTTAATGGAAGTTTTACTTGTGTTGAAACTGAACCAAAAGACTTATTATCTTGAGTACACTAATATTGCTAATGAAGATTGTGTGAAGTTTTGTATGAAGGAAAATTTAAAGTTTAGGGAAGAGTAATGTGATAAGATGAAGTATGGACAAAATCTCAAGCTTGGGGATGCCACCCGTGTCACCCCAAGAAATATTCAAGAAGTACAAGCGTCAAATCTTGGGGATGCCCAAGGCATCCCCTTCTTCATCAATAAAAATCTCAGGTTTCTTCCAAACACTTCAGTTTTCTTGTTTCATCCATAATTGTGTTGTTCTTGGAGCGTCTTCGTTCTTGTTTTTAGTTTTCTCTTGCTTAGTTTGCTTAAATAAGTTGGCTGGACCCCCACATTCATATATGATGGTTTTAAAATAAGTTGATTTGGATTGGAAAAGAGTAGGAAAGTTCATGCTTATAAGTGGTAAAAAAGGAGCTTGTTTTTTACTTTGGCTTAGAATTTTTCATGTCATGCTTGATATTGTTTTGACTTTATGCTTAGTGATTATTGTTGTATCATGACTTGTTACAAACAATTGATATTTCTTAATGTGCCTTGAAAGAATCATGCGTTGTTTTAGCATATAAAAGCATAATATTGTGGTATTCTCCTTTGATGCTTTATCTGGGTTGACTTGGCACATGCTCACACCATGTTAAGACTATACCAAGTCACCATAGCATATATGATCATTTAGTTTTCGACTTGTAATATCACTTTATGCCTTAACTAATAATGTTTTGTCGCTTTGCATGATAATGTCCATTATTGCTCTCTTAGTTGGTCGCTCCCAGTCTTTTGCTAGCCTCCATACCAAGTATGAGTTCCACTCATGCATCCAATTCCAAATAAAACCAAGTTATTCCAAAGAGTCCACCATACCTACCTATTAGCATTTGCTATTCCAAGTATATTCATGTTTTTACCTACCTACCGAATTAAACTTGTTATGTGAGAATTAGTGATTAAAGCTCTCACGAACTTGATGGCACACTTTACTTTTATTGCACTTAATAAACTTTAACCATTGTGCCCATCTATGTTGCATATATGCTTGCGTTTTGTAAGTTGTGAATTAGCAGAACCATGCTATCATGGGGAACGCTTTCAACATTGCACTTTATTTATTTGATATCATGTTCTTTTGCTTATGGATCCCGACGGTGTGAAATGAAAGGGGAGCTTGTAATGCTCATGGAGTTTGTATATGTGTTAGAGAAACACCTGGGTGGCTGGTCTAAGTCATGCCTAATCATGGTGGAAACCTGCAGCATAACCATAGTGAGCAATCTATGAAGCATCCTCTATAAAAAATCCTATGCAAATAGAAAATAAAATAAGAGAAAAAAGAGAGAGAAAAAAGGGGCCTATGCAAATAGGAAATAAAAGGATGCTGAGATGCTCACTGTCTGCTTGCCATGTCATTTTGATATGGGGATTCTTCCGTATCATCGAGGAAGGGGTACCCCTTTGGCGGTTCTCTATGATACACATGTACTTACAATGACAAGAACTTACTTGTGACTAAACTTGAGTAGCATGAGGAACGGTACTCGTAAGTAAGGGGCATGAGATTTTCAGCTTATAACTTGTCAAGCATATCCTCATATTTGTTCACTTTAACCTTAATCACCTAAAAATGCTTATGATAGGGGCAATGAGAGCTGAAAGCTAATAAGTACCATAATTTTTGGAATCTCTTTATGAGACTTGAATCCCTGCTTCCTTCTATGAAGGGCCTTTCTTTTACTTTTATGTTGAGTCTCCATCTTCTATCTTTATGCACCTATTGAGAGAGCATAGTGGCCATTCTTAGTTTAATGTGCATTGTCCCAAGACTTGTTGATTGATTCATAACTTTGATATTGCTTGTTCTTAAACTATTTGTATCTAGTCACCCTTATGAACTTTGAAGGTGTCCTATGCATTTATGTTTTGCTACACTATGAGGGACAATCTGAATACCATTCTCATTATGTTTTATATATGTGAAACAAAAAAACGTCTTTCAAAGCATTGTTATTCATGAATCTTTTGTTTGTACCTTTTCATGTTATAACATAGTTGCTATGCCTTATTGCTTAGAACTATATCTCTCATGCTATGTTAAAGTACTATGATCCCAGCTATCAACGTTTTACAAATACCTTGATCAAGATTATGATGGTGCATGTCACCTCAAAAATTATTCTTTTTTATCACTTATCTACTCGAGGACGAGTAGGAGTTAAGCTTGGGGATGTTGATACGTTGGAAATGTATCTATAATTTTTGATGTTCCATGCTTGTTTTATATCTACTTTCTTATGTTTTGTCCACACTTTGGAGTATTTTTACGCATTTTCTGGAACTAACCTATTAACAACATGCCATAGTGCCGGTTGCCTATTTTCTTCTGTTTTGGTTTTAGAAAAGCTAGTAAGGAAATATTCTCGGAATTGGACCGGACAAAAGCCAAAGTCAATATTTTACCCGAAGCAACACGGAGTCCGGAGGGGACACGAAGTGGAGCACCAGGGCGGCCACAACCTAGGGTGGCGCGGTTAGCCCTAGCCGCGCCACCACCAGGTGGGGGCCCCCTGGTGCTCCACCGACCTAGCCCTTCCGCCTATAAAAGCCTCCCAGGACGAAAACCCTAAGTACCCGATCAAAATTCCACGAAAGAGTCTGTAGCCGCTGCCATCTCCATCCCTAGATCGAGAGGGGTCTGAAGCTCTTCCCGGCACCCTGCGGAGGGGAGAGATCACCCTGGAGGCCTTCTTCATCACCATGCCTGCCTCCGGTGTGATGTGTGAGTAGTTCATCCCTGGACTACGGGTCCATGTAGTAGCTAGATGGTTGGTTCTCCTCCTTTGTGCCACCATGTTTAGATCTTGTGAGCTCTGTTCATGATCAAGATCATCTATTTGTAATCTTACATGTTGTGTTTGCGGGGATCCGATGGATATTGAGATGCTATTTCAGATTGATTATTGATTCTATCATGTCTTTGTTATTTGTGATCTTGCATGTTTTCCGTTGTTAATAGCTATCTTTGCCAAGTAGATGCTAGCAACTCCAAGAGGGAGTATTTATGCTCGATAGTGGGTTCATGCCTCTAGTAATCTGGGGAAGTGACAGAAATCTCTAAGGTACTAGATGTGTTGTTGCTACTAGGCAGAAAACAGCAATCCTTTGTTCATAGAATAATCGTATTGTTTACTTTACACACTTTGCTTAATGCAATTATCTGTTGCTTGCAACTTAATACTAGAGGGGGTTCGGATGATAACCTAAAGGTGGATTATGAGTCATAGATCCAGTTGGATTACGGTCTATGTATAATGTTGTAATGCCCAATCAAATCTCATAGGAGTCAAGATGATTAGTATATGCATGATGCTTTCTCGGTGTCTGTCAATTGCCCCGCTGTAATTTGTTCACCCAACATGTCCATTCTTTTACCATCAATCTACAATCTAATTACTGTTTTATATTTACTTTCTGTAAGCAATTACTATCTTCCACACAATACGTTTAATCCTTTGTTTTCAGCAAAACCGGTGAGATTGACAACCTCACTGTAAGTTGGGGCAAATTTTTGTGGTTGTGTTGTGCAGGATTCCAAGTTGGAAGACAATACCTTGAGGTTGTTTCCTTGCTCCTACTGGTTCGATAACCTTGGTTTCATCAATGAGGGAAAATTTGATGTTGTGCTCATCATACCTTCCTCTTGGGGTTCCCAATGAGCTCATCACATTTTGAGGCCTCCACATCGATCTACATCGTTATCTTCACCAACAACGTCTCCATCACCGATCCCCTTTGGTTACTTGTTGTAATTCTATATTGAATTTTGGATTTTCACTTGTCTTCAATTGTATCATCGTACTTCATCCATATTCTATCCATGATGTTGATTACCTTCATGTGTGAGTAGTTTCCTTTGTTCTTGGGGAGATGGAGAAACCCTAGTATGAAATTGAATTGAGATAAAGATTATTATGTGATATTGTTCATTATGTGTCTGTGTTAAATTGTATTCATCTTGATGTTGGGAGTTGTGCACCTCCTTAATATTTGCCACTTGCAGGGATGTGATGGAGGGGATTACTGATGTCTATGCACACTTCTATTCTTGTAGACAGTGTTGGGCCTCCAAGTGCAGAGGTTTGTAGAACAGGAGCAAGTTTCCCTTAAGTGGATCACCCAAGGTTTATCAAACTCAGGGAGGAAGTGGTCAAAGGTATCCCTCTCAAGCAACCCTGCAATCAAGATACAAGAAGTCTCTTATGTCCCCAACACACCCAATACACTTGTCAGGTGTATAGGTGCATGATGACTCACAAGTATAGGGGGTGTATCGCAGTATTTTCGATAAGTAAGAGTGTCGAACCCAACGAGGAGCAGAAGGTGCTGGCTAGTGGTATGGATCAGGAATTCTCTGCAAATACTTAGCAAACGGATTTTTAGGGGGTTTTGATATAGCAAGTAAACAAAGTACGAGTAAATAAAAGACAGTAAGAATAAATGCAGCAAGTGGCCCAATCCTTTATGCAACAAAGGACAAGCCGGTTGTATTACTTAAGATGACCAAACGTTCTCGAGGACACATGCGAAGACTGTCAAGTGCTTTCGCTTCATATAGTTGATTAATCTTCTTTAGTTTGCTAAGTGTTGTGTGGGTGAACCTGTGCTAATGTACCGCCCCATCCAAGACTAATACATACTTGTGATTATACCCCTTGCAAACATCCGTAAGTACAAGAAAGTAATTAATATAGAAACCTAACCACAGCTTTAAACTCTAAGACCCTTATGTCCCTTGTGCAATGGTTTCCTAACAGGGGTTCAGGTTTCTGTCACTCCGGTAACCCCTACGATTAGTAGCCAAATACACAATGCATTCCCCTAGGCCCATATAGGTGAAGTGTCATGTAGTCGATGTTCACATGACACCACTAGAAGAAGTACACCACAACTTAAATAACAATCTATTGAATCTTTCTCAACGCAACTCCACTACTAACAACAAGACTTCTCCCATGTCCTCAGGAACAAAACGAACTACTCACAAGACATCATATGGATCATGATCAGAGATGGAATAATGATGTATAACAATATGAACATAAACAATAGTTCAATGATTCACTCAATAGTATCAACTACAAAGAGTAATCAACACCGGGAAAGTTTCCCCTATGAACTATAGCAAGATTCAACCAATTGTTACAGCAATATGGAGATGGTGATGAGGGTGTTGATGGTGATGATGGTGGTGGTGATGATGATGATCCCGATGAAGTCTAGCTTGATGGTGGTGTTGATGGCGATGATCTCCCCTCTCCGGGAAGGAATTCCCCCGGCAGAAATCTGTCTGCCGGAGAGATCTTTCTCTCTCGGTGTTTTCCGCCCCGCAGAGGCGGCGGAATCTTTCTGTGGTCGCTCCCCGAGTCTTAGGGTTTCGGGAGGATGATATACACCAGAGGAGAGAGGCTGGGGTGGGCCAGGGTGGCCACACCACCTCCTGGCGTGGCCTAGGGCTGCCCGCGCCATGGGGTGGTGTGGGCCCCCTGTGGCCCATCTCCACTCCGTCTTCTGGCATCCTTAGTCTTCTGTAAAAATAGGATTTTCCGTGTATTTTCCCGGATTTTCTGATCTTCGCGAATTTTGCCTCCAAACAGCACATTTTCCATCAGAATCCTGACTGCAGCGGTCCATGCTCCAAAAGTCATCAACCATGCAAAAATAGATGAAATAACATAAGTATCACCTCTCAATATGAAATATATCAATGAATAATAGTGAATTAAGACATAGAATAGTGATGCAAAATGGACGTATCAACTCCCCCCAAGCTTAGACTTCGCTTGTCCCCAAGCGAAACTGAGCTCAATAAACATGGCCTCAGGTTTATGGAGTGAAGAGTCAATAAAGAATATAGACAAGAAGCATCACATTCATCAAATACATAGATCATAATAGAAGACAACTCACTATTATATAACTCAACTTGCAATGAGTAAAGGAAACACAATAAAGATACATAAAGTGAATCATAATTGGTAATGGCAAACTTATCTCTTGGTCGAAGAATAGTTGGTAATTTGCTGGAGTTGACAAATAGCTGGCTTTTCAATGACAGCTTTCAAAGTAGTAAACGTCAAGATAAGAGCAATGTGCAAAACAAGGAACATAAGAAACATGAATGAATAAATCATCATATGAATGAATGAAACACAACAACTCAAAATACTTGCTGAGATAGAAGGGAATAGGTTTACTGACTCAACTACAAAGTGAAAGAAAGGGCCCTTCAAAGAGGGAAGCAGGGATTGCAAGTCTCATAAAGAGCTCCCAAAAATTATGATACTTAATAGCTTTTAGCTCTCATTGCCCCTATCATAGGCATCTTTTGGTGGTTAAGGTTAAAGTGATCAAATATGAGGATATGCATTGACAAGATGTAAGTTGAGAATCTCATGTCCCTTGAATACGAGGACCGCTCCTCATGCTACTCAAGTTTAGTCACCGGTAAGTTCTTGTCATCGTAAGCATATGTGTATCATTGAGAACCGCCAACGGGGTACCCCTTGCTCGATGCTACGGAAGAATCCCCATATCAAAATGACAAGGCAAGCAGACAACAAGTATCTCAGCAATCTTCTTATTTACCATGGGAATATGGTGTTTTTTTCTCTCTTTCCTCTTTTCATAACCTCTTTTTTATTTTTTCTCTATTTTCTCAATATCGGACTCTTTTTTTTATAAGAAGAATGCTTCATAGATACTCGTTATGGTTACGCTGCAGGTTTCCACCATGTCAGCATGGATTAGACCAGCGGCCCAGGCATTTCTCTAACACACATGCATAACTCCATGGACTTACAAGCTCCCCTTTCATTTCACACCGACGACATCCATAGACAAAAGAACATGATATCAACTTGGTACAAAGTACCAGTGCAATGTTGAAAGCGTTCCCCATGACAGCATGGTTCTGCTAATTCACAACTTACAAACCGCAAGCATATACGCAACATAGGTGAGCACAATGGTTCAAGTTTATTAAGTGCAAGAAAATAAAGTGTGCCATCAAGTTCGTGAGAGCTTTAATCACTAATTTTCACATAACAAGTTTAATTTGGGAGGTAGATAAAACAAGAATTTACTTGGAATAGCAATAATGCAACTAGGTAGGTATGGTGGACACAAATGGCAAAGGTTTTGGTTTAAAGGAGGTGGATGCACGAGAAGAATACCCTCTCAATACAGGTTTTTGGATAGCAAGGCTGGGTAGCAAGTATAAGAGTTGAAGGAAACAAACAAACATACAAGTGATAAAGACAAACATGCAATCTTCCTTGGAAGCACAAAAGATCTTAACTAGAGAAAATTAGACTTATGAGCAAATCAAGAAAGAAAGACGATGAAATAATTTTTCTTTAGAGTACCTTTATCTTTTTCATTCAACTCTCAAAAATAGTGTTGCTACTGACCGAGCCAGGTTTGCCAAAACCAACTAAATTAACTCAATGATCCCAAAGTGATACCAATACTAACAACAAGATCAATCATATAACCACGAATTGAAAACTAATATAAGCTATGCAAAAGAGTAAATGATAGAACTTCCCATTAATATTCCATAACGGCAACTCACACCAAGGGATACATATCTAACGAGAGAGGGGACACTTCCATAATGCAAACCATACTACATAATAACTCCTCTATTCATGATATGACTCTACTAAAAAGGTAAAAAGATAGAAGATAGTGATGTGATACCGCGGCACTCCCCCAAGCTTGGAACAAACCAAGGGGATGCCAAACCTGATGACGAATTACTCCTTCGGTGGTGGTGGTATCCTCTTGATGAGCTCTCTGATAAGTTTCCCCAATTCCTCAATCTCGAAGGTGAGATTACGAATCAGTTGTGAGTTTTGCTCAATGCGGCTCATGATCATGTCGGATTGAGAACTCTTGTGATTCTTTCCCCACTCTTCCTCCTTGAAGTCTTATTTCCCTGCATAGCTAGAACAAGGCAAATCCCAATTGGAGGGTAATTTCCTCTTGGGCATATTCTGGTATTGATGCTCATGGATAAGAGTATGGAAAGGATTCTTGGTGCGTGGAGGAAGTGACCGTGGAGCCAAGCAGTGACGAGGAGCTTTCCCCCCAGTCTGCATCCGCGCAGTCCTTCTAACCCTGGCAGGTTTTGTCACCACTCCAATGCTTGCAATGGTAGTGCCGGTGTGCGGATGTTGTCCTTGCTCCTCTTCATCTTCACTCTTGATCTCCTTCTTCTTCCCGAGGTCTTGGAGGTCTTCCTCCATAGGCTCCTTCCCTTTATCCTTGGCGGACACCATTGTGCTTCTAAGCTTTCAAAGAGTATGTCCTGGCAGAAACAGATCGAAACAAAAACATGATGAAAAAACGATATACGGACCTCGGGGGATCCGGGGGGGTTATATATTACGAAGTTTCGTATCAAAAGGAAGGTACTGGGAGAAAACGAGTCGGAGGCGGAGTCCGAGGTGGACTCACCACCTGGTGGCACGGCCAGGGGTGGGCCCACGCCACAGGGTGGTGTGAGCCACCCTGGCTCCGTTTCCGTCCCTTTTTCGCTTCGTAGCTTTCCTTATTGACTGAAAACTGTAAAAATATAGTTGGATTGTATTTTCGCGGAACTTTTGTTACCAGAACTGTTACCTAGTTGGAAACGGACTCTGCAGGTCTCTGAATTTGGTATCTAGTGGATCCTTCCGGGGTCATCTCTTGAATCATCAATATCTTCATACACTTATTACTTGAGTCATAAAACCCTTCTTTTCCTTATTACACCATTATCTCCACTTCCTGGAAATTTCTTTCACACAAAACTTCACACAGTTCTCATTAGCAACATTAGTATAAGTGAAGTGATAAAACCTTTTGAGTCCAACTTCAACTGAAAACCATCAAAACAAAAGCTACTGTAGCAACTCCTTCTGAAAACCCAAAAAGAATTCAAAAAGGAAATCGAATAAAGAAGCAAATGCAAAAGTGGCAAAATCTGTCAAAACAGACCAGCAGGTAAAGATCAATTTTTTCGAAAATCTTCTGTTGCTCAAATCAAAAAGTGCAAAACTAACAAAAGTTAAATAACAACCTAGGGCAGAAGCACAAAATTTACAGCTCAATTCAACATACAGAGATCTCTCACGAATTTTTACGGTGAAGCACAAAAATCTGTTTCGGGACAGCAACTTCCCCAAATCGTACTTCTCTCTCATTAGAGGTTGATCTTGACATAAAAACCAAACAAAACGGATAAGGAGCAGTTATTACCGAAGTAATAACTTCCAAGACTCAAAGAAACAAAAACAAACTAAAAGCAAAAACAAATTGGGTTGTCTCCCATAAAGCTCTTTCTTTATAGCCATTAAGATGGGCATGATAATTTTGAAGAAGCTCTCATAGGGATATGAATTGAAGTGAAAGAGAGCATTAATAAGCAAAAACACACACACATTTAAGTCTAACCCACTTCCTATGCAAGGGGATTTTGTAAACAATTTGTTGAAACCAAAGGCAACTTGCATAAGAAGGCAAAAGAAGTGCAACATAAAAACTTTCAGCATAAAACGAGGAAACTTGATATTATTGAGATGCATAAGAACACTTTTCCCTCTCTCATAGTAGCTTTCAGTATCATGCATAAACTTAACGATATAGCTATCATAAGGACCATCATAGCAATGATCACTTATCCTAACAGAAAACACAGGAATACTAGCTCTCATAACACTACTATGTGAAACAATATTAGAGGTATCCTTGCAAAGGATAGTGTGTCCCTCTTCATATTTAGTGACAAAGTCTTTACATTTGCTATTATAGGTTCATCAGCCATTTGTTTATCAGGTTCAACAGTTTTATTTGTACTTTCATTAACCATACTAGCTATCATAGAATGTTCCTTCATCCTAACTGGGAAAGGCATTTTCTCAATATAAGGTTCAGGTAAAACATGATTAGCAGTATAAACTTCAGTATTTCTTGAAGGAACACTCTTAGCAATATCTTTATAAGGTTCATGATACTTATCCCACTTCTTTTTAGGCACTTCAATATAGGAAGCAAAAGCCTTAAAGTAAGAAGAAATAGCTTGATAATCTAGACCATAAGCATTTTTAATATTTTGAAAGTCATCAGTTCCCATAAAAGATTCAATGCATTCATAATCATAATTTATACCTGACTTTCTACCTTTGTCATTCTCCCAAGCTTTAGCATTGTCTTGAATACGGTCCAGAAGATCCCATTTAGCTTCTTGTTCCATGCGAGTGAATGATCCAGCACAAGAAGCATCCAATAAATATTTATCATGTAGAGGGAGCCTTGCATAAAAGTTATTGATAATAATATTGTTGGGGAGCTCATGAATGGGACATTTGAGCATTAGTAACTTCAATCTCCCCCAAGCTTGAGTTGTACTCTCTCCATCAAGAGGCCAAAAGTTGTATATTTGATTCTGATCTTTATGAATCTCACTAGGAGGATAAAACTTTGAATAAAAGAGAGGCACTATTTCCTCCCATTCCAGAGCTTGACCATTCTTCAGCAGCTTATACCATTCCTCAGCTCTTCCTTTCAGTGATAATGAGAATAACTTATTCTAACTAGATATGTAGTAATACCTGCACACTTGAACAACCCGCATAATTCATGTATAAAGAGTAAATGATCACCGGGATGGACAGTTCCATCCCCAACATAGTAGTTATCCATAACATGATCAATAATTCTTGTAGGTATTTTGAAAACATCATTCTCAGCAGGTGGTGGCTTATCTACTACCTTAGAAGTGGTAGTAGCATTACCAAATAAGAAACTTAGCGAATTATCCATAACGAAAATAAAGCAACTAACAGAAGTAAACAATACTCATAGTAGAAGTTTCCTTTACCAGTTCCACTCTCCAATAGCGCTTCACTCCCCGGCAACGGCGCCAGAAAATAGTCTTGATGACCCACAAGTATAGGGGGTGTATCGTAGTATTTTCGATAAGTAAGAGTGTCGAACCCAACGAGGAGCAGAAGGTGCTGGCTAGTGGTATGGATCAGGAATTCTCTGCAAATACATAGCAAACGGATTTTTAGGGGTTTTTGATATAGCAAGTAAACAAAGTACGAGTAAATAAAAGATAGTAAGAATAAATGCAGCAAGTGGCCCAATCCTTTATGCAGCAAAGGACAAGCCGGTTGTATTACTTAAGATGACCAAACGTTCTCGAGGACACATGGGAAGACTGTCAAGTGCTTTCGCTTCATATAGTTGATTAATCTTCTTTAGCTTGCTAAGTGTTGTGTGGGTGAACCTGTGCTAATGTACCACCCCATCCAAGACTAATACATACTTGTGATTATACCCCTTGCAAACATCCGTAAGTACAAGAAAGTAATTAAGATAGAAATCTAACCATAGCTTTAAACTCTAAGACCCTTACGTCCCTTGTGTAATGGTTTCCTAACGGTGGTTCAGGTTTCTGTCACTCCGGCAACCCCTACGATTAGTAGCCAAATACACAATGCATTCCCCTAGGCCCATATAGGTGAAGTGTCATGTAGTCGACGTTCACATGACACCACTAGAAGAAGTACACCACAACTTAAATAACAATCTATTGAATCTTTCTCAACGCAACTCCACTACTAACAACAAGACTTCTCCCATGTCCTCAAGAACAAAACGAACTACTCACAAGACATCATATGGATCATGATCAGAGATGGAATAATGATGTATAACAATCTGAACATAAACAATAATTCAATGGTTCACTCAATAGTATCAACTACAAAGAGTAATCAACACCGGGAAAGTTTCCCCTATGAAATATAGCAAGATTCAACCAATTGTTACAGCAATATGGAGATGGTGATGAGGGTGCTGATGGTGATGATGGTGGTGGTGATGATGATGATGATGATCCCGATGAAGTCCAGCTTGATGGTGGTGTTGATGGCGACGATGTCCCCTCTCCGGGAAGGAATTCCCCCGGCAGAAATCTGCCTGCCGGAGAGATCTTTCTCTCTCGGTGTTTTCCGCCCCGGAGAGGCGGCGGAATCTTTCTGTGGTCGCTCCCCGAGTCTTAGGGTTTCAGGAGGATGATATACGCCATAGGAGAGAGGCTGGGGTAGGCCAGGGTGGCCACACCACCTCCTAGCGCGGCCTGGGGCTGCCCGCGCCATGGGGTGGTGTGGGCCCCCTGTGGCCCATCTCTAGTCCGTCTTCTGGCATCCTTAGTCTTCTGGAAAAATAGAATTTTTCGTATATTTTCCCGGATTTTCTGATCTTCGCGAATTTTGCCTCCAAACAGCACATTTTCCATCAGAATCCTGACTGCAGCGGTCCATGCTCCAAAAGTCATCAACCATGCAAAAATAGATGAAATAACATAAGTATCACCTCTCAATATGAAATATATCATAATAGTGAATTAAGACATAGAATAGTGATGCAAAATGGATGTATCAGTGCACTAGTTCGGCGAAGAGATAGTGAAATACAAGTAATATGGGTGATTATAAGTGGTAATTGCAATCTGAAATAAGAGTGGCAGCAAGCAAACATGTAACAAGACTGATTGTAAATGGTGTTTCAATGCTTAGAAACAAGGCCTAGGGATCATACTTTCACTAGTGGATACTCTCATATAAATATCTTCTCTTCATTATGCTACCTTGAACAACTCTCCGGTTGGACGATGTAGGGCTATAACAGCACACCTTAAAGTTCGCATTCCCCATCTAGATAACTCCTCACTATCACCTTGAGCGCTAGATGGTTCCAACAAACACCACAATCTCATAGAGACATCCAACTCAAATTATACTCATGATAAGTATTTCTATAACATTAGCCTAAGTGCCACACGATGTGCACACTGTCAACTTCACACACGTGGGGATAAGCAGAGATTAATTAAAGCACTTGAGTAGTAGAATAGATCTACTTATTCAACTAGATTACAAAGCTCATGATCTCAATAAGATCACCCATAGAGAGAGAGATGAACACATAGCTACCGGTAGAGCCCTTAGCCTCGAGAGAGAACTACTCCCTCCTCATCATGGGAGTCAGCAACGGCGATGGAGATGGCGGTGGAGTTGATGGAGATGGCTCCGGGGCACTTCCTCGTCTCGGCAGGGTGTCGAAACAGAGACTTTTGTCCCCGAATCTCCTCTTCGGTGGCAGCGGTGCTGTGGAACTTTTCGTGGAATTCTGATCTTGTCTCTATGGTTTTCATCTCGGGGGGAATATATAGGCAAAGGGGCAAGGTCAGTGGAGGCTCGAGGGTCCCACACCACCTAGTGGTGCGTCTGGGGGTACCCGCGCCACCATAGGGTGTGGCCGCCTCGGTGCCCTCCTCTGTCTCTTCTTTGGACTTTGTCTTGTGTCGGGAAAATAGGAACTTCAGCTTTTGTTTCGTCCAATTCCGAGAATATTTCCTTACTAGCTTTTCTGAAACCAAAAATAGCAGAAAACAGGCAACTAGCACTGCGGCATCTTGTTAATAGGTTAGTTCCAAAAGGTGTTTAAAAATACCTCAAAGTGTAAACAAAACATAAGAAAGTTAATATAAAACAAGCATGGAGCATCAAAAATTATAGATACGATTACGACGTATCAAGCATCCCCAAGCTTAACTCCTGCTTGTCCTCGAGTAGGTAAGCGATAAAAAGAATAATTTTTGAGGTGACATGCACCATCACAGTCTTGATCAAGGTATTCGTAAAGCATTGATAGTTGGGATCAAAGTACTCTAAACATAAGCATGAAAGATAGAGTTCTAACAATAAGACATAGCAACTATGTTGTAACATGAAAAGGTACAAACAAAAGATCATGAATAACAATGCATTGAAAGATGTTTGTTTGTTTCAGATATATAGAAAACATAATAAGAGTGGTATTCAGCTTGTCCCTCATGGTATGCAAACATAAATGCATAGGACACCTTCAAAGTTCATAAGGGTGACTAGATACAAACAATTTAAGAACAAGCAATATCAAAGTTATGAATCAATCAACAAGTTTTGGGACAATGCACATTAAACTAAGAATGACCACTATGCTCTCTCAATTGGTGCATAAAGATAGAAGATGGAGACTCAACATAAAAGTAAAAAAGAAAGGCCCTTCACAGAGGGAAGTAGGGATTTCAAGTTTCATAAAGAGCTTCCAAAAATTATGGTACTTATTAGCTTTCAGCTCTCATTACCCATATCATAAGCATCTTGAGGTGATTAAGGTTAAAGTGACACAAATATGCGGATATGCTTGACAAGTTATAAGTTGAAAATATCATGCCTCTTTCTTACGAGTACCGAACCTCATGGTACTCAACTTTAGTCACAAGTAAGTTCTTGTCATTGTAAGTACATGTGTATCATGGAGAACTGCCAACGGAGTACCCCTTGCCCCATGACACAAGAGCTTTCCCATATCAAAATGACAAGGCAACACACAATGAGCATCTCAGCGATATTTTTATTTGCTATTTGCATAGGTTTTTATTGAGGATGCTTCATAGAATGCTCACTATGGTTATGCTGCAAGTTTCCACCATGATTAATCATGGCTTAGCTAGCTGCCCAGGCATTTCTCTAACACACATACAAACTCCATGATCTTACAAGCTCCCCTTTTATTTCACACCGCCGAGATCCATAAACAAAAGAACATGATATCAACTGAATAATAAGTGCAATGTTGAAAGCGTTCCCCATGGTATCATGGTTCTGCTAATTCACAACTTATAAAGTGCAAGCATATAAGCAACATAGATGGACACAATGGTTCAAGTTTATTAAGTGCAATAAAATAAAGTGTACCATCAAGTTGTGAGAGCTTTAATCACTAATTTTCACATAACAAGAGTTTAATTTGGAAGATAGATAAAAACATGAATATACTTGGAATGGTGTAACACACCATGCATAGGAATTTATAATGGACTCTTTGGAATAACTTGGTTTTCTTGGCAGTTGGATGCATGAGTGGAACTCATACTTGGTACAGGTGGAGGCTAGCAAAAGACTGGGAGCGACCAACTAAGAGAGCAATAATGGCCATAATCATGCAAAGCGACAAAACATTATTAATTAAAGCATAAAGTGATATTACAAGTCAAAAACTAAATGATAATAGAGGCTAAGGTGACTGGTTCATAGTCTTAACATGGTGTAAGCATGTTCCAAGTCAACCCAAATAAAGCATCAAAGGAGAATACCACAATATTATGCTTTTGTATGCTAAAACAACGCATGATCCTTTCAAAGCACATTAAGCAATCTCAATTGTTTGGAACAAGTCATGCTACAGCAATAATCACTAAGCATAAGGTCAAAGCAACATCAAACATGACATGATAGAGTCTAGGCCACAGTCAAAGCAAGCTCCTTTTGTACCACTTATAAGCATGAAGCTTCCTACTCTTTTCCAACACCAATCAACTTATTTGAAACAACTCTCAAAGATAATAATCAATAAATACCAGAGAGCAAGTCTCACCCAGCTACAAAGAAGAACTAAAAAGTTCTAAGCCAAAAGAATAAGAAAACTAAAGCTAAACATAGTGCTAACAAAGGAGAACACTCATAGAACAATAAGAGTGAAAACTAGAGTGTTCTAGGTAATGAATAACAGGGTGTGTCTCTCTCCAAAACAAGTGTGTTGGGATCCAACCAACTTATTGCGGCAAAGAAAGAAAAAGAAAACTAAAAACAAAGACGCTCCAAGAACAACACATAGTGCATAAGGTAATAAAAATAAAGTGTCTTGAAAGAAGACCTAAGATTATTGATGAAGAAGGGGATGCCTTGGGCATCCCCAAGCTTTGAAGCTTGTACTTCTTGAATATTTCTTGGGGTGACACGGGTGGAATCCCCAAGCTTGAGCTTTTTTCCATACTTCATCTCATCTCATCATTCTCTCCCTACACTTGAAAACTTCCTTCATACAAAACTTCACACAATCTTCATTAGCAACATTAGTGTATTCAAAATAATAATCCTTTGGGTTCAATTTCAACTCAAGTAAATCATCCATTAAAACATAAGATTTTTTAGCAATTTCATTTAAAATATCAAGTGAAGAGAACTCAAAAAGAAACTGATTAAGAGGCAAGTGCAAATAATGGTAGAAAACTGTAAAAGCAGACCAGCAGGGAAATACCTATTTTTAAGAAAATCTTATGTTGCTCAAATCGAAAAGTGCAAAACTAACTAAAGTTGGGTAATAACCTGGGGAATAAGAACAAAAAATTACATCTCAATCCGATGTACTGAGATTTTTCACGATTTTTTACAGTGACGCACATAAATCTGTTTCGGGACAGCAACTTCCCTATATCTTACTTCCCTCTCATTAGAGGTTATTCTTGGCACAAAACAAAACAAAAAGGATAAGGAGAGGTTATTACAGAGGTGATAAATTTCAAGACTCAACAAAACAAAAATAAACTGAAAGTAAAAATGTAATGGGTTATCTCCCAAAAAGCTCTTTCTTTATAGCCATTAAGATAGGCATGATAATTTCGATGATGCTCACATAAGAAATATGAATTGAAGTAAAATAGAGCATCAAGAAGCAAATAGGGAACAAATTTAAGTCTAACCCACTTCCTATGAAAAATAATCTTGTAAAGAAATAAGTCATGAAAGCACAAAGCAACAAGCATAGGAAAGCAAAACAAGTGCAACTTCAAAATTTTCAACATAAAGAGGGGAAACTTAATATTGTTGAGATACATAAAACCATGTTTCCCTCTCTCATAATAAATTTCAGTAGTATCATGAATAAAATTAACAATATAAGTATCACATAAAACATTCTTATCATGAGCCACATGCATAAAAGAATTAATACTCTCCACATAAACATAGTCATTCTTATTAATTGTAGTGGGAGCAAATTCAACAAAATATCTATCATTATTATTCTCATCACCATAATCATAAAATATAGGAGGCATATTGTAATCATAATTAATTTTCTCCTCAATAGTAGGTGGACTGAAAAAATCATACTCATCATTGTAATCATCATATATCGGAGGTATAGTATCATCAAAGTAAATTTTCTCCTCCGTGCTTGGGGGACTAAAAATACCATGCTCATCAAAACCAGCTTCCCCAATCTTACACTTTTCCATAGCATTAGCAATAATGGTGTTCAAAGAATTCATACTAATAACATTGCTATTAGCATGCAAATAAAGTTCCATAGGTTTTTAAATTTTCTCTTCAAACACTTCATGTCCTAACTCAAGATAAATACTATAAAGCTCTCTAATTTTGTTGTTGTTTTCCATTAAGACTAACTAGTGAAAATAAAAACAAGAAACAAAAAGATATAATTATAGAATCTAAAGGAAATTCTTCGAGTACTCACACACCAGCAATAGTACTAGAAGATATCTTAGTAGCTAGAGGATGTGAGTACCTTTTACCTTACCTCCCCGGCAACGGCGCCAGAAAATAGCTTGATGTCTACGCACGCTTCTATTCTTGTAGACAGTGTTGGGCCTCCAAGTGCAGAGGTTTGTAGAACAGCAGCAAGTTTCCCTTAAGTGGATCACCCAAGGTTTATCAAACTCAGGGAGGAAGTGGTAAAAGGTATCCCTCTCAAGCAACCCTACAATCAAGATACAAGAAGTCTCTTGTGTCCCCAACACACCCAATACACTTGTTAGGTGTATAGGTGCACTAGTTCGGCGAAGAGATAGTGAAATACAAGTAATATGGATGATTATAAGTGGTAATTGCAATATAAAATAAGAGTGGCAGCAAGCAAACATGTAACAGGACTGATTGTAAATGGTGTTTCAATGCTTAGAAACAAGGCCTAGGGATCATACTTTCACTAATGGACACTCTCATATAAATATCTTCTCTTCATTATGCTACCTTGAACTACTCTCTGGTTGGACGATGTAGGGATATAAGAGCACACCTTAAAGTTCGCATTCCCCATATAACCCCTCACTATCACCTTGAGCGCTAGATGGTTCCAACAAACACCACAATCTCATAGAGACATCCAACTCAAATTATATTCATGATAAGTATTTATGTAACCTTAGCCTAAGTGCCACACGGTGTGCACACTGTCAACTTCACACACGTGGGGATAAGCAGAGATTAATTAAAGCACTCGAGTAGTAGAATAGATCTACTTATTCAACTAGATTACAAAGCTCATGATCTCAATAAGATCACGCACAGAGAGAGAGAGAGAGAGATGAACACATAGCTACCGGTAGAGCCCTTAGCCTCGAGAGAGAACTACTCCCTCCTCATCATGGGAGTCAGCAACGGCGATGGAGATGGCTCCGGGGGCACTTCCCCATCCCGGCAGGGTGCCAGAACAGAGACTTCTGTCCCCTGAATCTCCTCTTCGGTGGCGTCGGTGTTGTGGAACTTTTTGTGGAATTCTAATCTTGTCTCTAGGGTTTTCATCTCGGGGGGAATATATAGGCGAAGGGGCAAGGTCGGTGGAGGCCCGAGGGGCCCACACCACCTGGTGGCACGCCTGGGGCTACCCGCGCCACCATAGGGTGTGGCTGCCTCGGTGCCCTCCTCCGTCTCTGCTTTGGACTCCGTCTTGTGTTGAGAAAAATAGGAACTTCAGCTTTTGTTTCGTCCAATTTCGAGAATATTTCGTTACTAGCTTTTCTGAAACCAAAAACAGCAGAAAACAGGCAACTGGCACTACGGCATCTTGTTAATAGGTTAGTTCTAGAAAGTGTATAAAAATACCTCAAAGTGTAAACAAAACATAAGAAAGTTGATATAAAACAAGCATGGAGCATCAAAAATTATAGATATGTTTACGACGTATCAATTATTTGTTGGTAGACGGAAGGATGATAGCACTTATTATGACTATAAAGTAGTTGTCATTCTTTACGTACTAACTTGGGGAATCAAGGAGAACTCATCAAGCCATGTCCATGCCACGGGAGAAATCCCTTAATAGTGCGGTAACGCGACGGTTGTCGGTTATTGTCTGTTGTGGTTATGAGGATGATGTGTGCATCGGTTGCTGGCTATTCGTCCATATATGGAGCTCCTTCCACACATATCATAAATGGTCTTATTCATTATAATAATTTTTATCACTCTTTCTAATTACTAGAAGTGGATCCACTACTCCCTGAGAACTCTTTCCATCATCTTGCAGACTTTCGTAATCATACTTGCATGCTCTTGTTTACTTACAGCTTTAGTTTACTTATTGTTCTTTTATTTGAAAACCCAAAAATATCTTTTACATAAAACTTGCATTTTATCTTGTTACTTAGAACGTTATTTAGCATTACTATTTTAGTATTTAGTTCAAAGAGTTATTAGACTTCAGACTCCTGCTCCTTGTGGGATCGATATCTTTATTTTGAAACTAGCTACAAATGATCTGTGCACTTGCTGTCATCAGCATCCCATGAAGTTTGACACGCATAAATCTATATCATTCTTATGATTAACAAGTCAAACTTTGGCATGCTCACAAAAACCGCTAAACATTAGTTCAATCAAACAAATCCTTTCAAAGAGAGCTATTAAGTCAATCAATATTTTCAGTGGTGTTGAGTATGTCTAGAAATAAGCCTTCAAGACTAAGCACTACAACACACAAGCCTTCATTGTGAGACTTTTCCTTATTACAATTGTTTAGCAATTTTTTTAAGGCAAGACTTGGTTAATTATGAGAGCTGGAACAAAACGTACCCAATTAAATACCCATGCAAACAAAAATCTTACAACGATACAAGGACTCACTCCACCAATATAATATCTCAACATTTACTACTAACTAGCATGGGTCTCTCAAACTTCAAAAGTGGAGAGTCATAAGGCATACCTCTCATGTTTGGTTCCATTTCTCTCTTCCTTTTTTATTTGTTTCTTGGAAACTCGAAATCGACCACTCTCCTGCAAATATATGAAGACCTCGAGGCGGAAAGAAAAGGAAGAAAGAGAAGAAGGAAAAATGGTGAAATCTTTTTGTGGTTTTTTTTATGAGAGGAAAATTAAAGAATAGAAATTTTCGAAAGCAAAATAGAAAGAACTAAAGATAAAGTGTTGGGGAAACCAACACGAGTGCTTATAAACTCAAATAAAAACACAACCTCTAAATAAAAGCAAATAAATGCCAAATAAAGATACATGAGGAAACTTCCCCAAGCTTAGGCTTTTGCAAGCCCTTCAAATCATTGTGGTGGTGGGAAAAAGTCATTACTCTAGTTCGCGAATTGAGTTGAGAGGTTACTTGTTGATTCTCGGAGGTTCAAAGAGAGGTTGTGCGTCCTCTCAACGGTTTCTCCAAGTCCATGGAAATCTTGGTATGTGGCGAACCGGGTTTGTGGTTGCTCCTCTTAATAAGGAACTTCTTGCTCATGTTCTTGGTCCTCATCCTCTTCAGGAATCTCTTCCTCGGGCTGGTGTTGCTCAACCTGCGAATCATATAGCAAATGTCCTTCCTCGATAGAGAAAAGACCATTAGGCATAGGAGCGGGGTAGATATGCCCAGCTCCAGCAATATACAGGTAATAAGCACCACCTCTCCTAGTTAGCATTCCACAGGCTCTCAAGGTGTAGAAACCAACATGTGTCTCACCTAGTACCGGTTGCAACTCACCTAGGTCGAGGCCTAGGGCATTGGAAGCACGGTGATAACGCCTCCTCCTGTGATTGGCCCTTGGCTTTGGGAGGCTTGGTTCTCTAGGTAGCGCACAAGGATGGCACCCAAGTTGAGTGACAAGCTGCGGTTGATGTAAGCAGCCTTTGTGATGACTAGGATGTCCTCCTTGTTGAGACTTGTGAACTCATTACATGCCTGCAAAGTGTTAGCAATAACATAGAACAAATAGCGAATTGTAGGATGTTGAATATTCTTCCCCTTGTTCACTCTACTAGTGAAACTCATTCCATTATAGTATTGATCGGGGGAAGGACTTAAGCCAGTAAAGGATGCGCGTAAAGCATGAATATCATTGTTTGGCAAATTAAAACATGCGCACCATTCATCTAATGTTAAAGTGTAGTTGTTCATCAGACGGAAAGAAATAGCATCCTCTCCTTGCCATTGTTTAATGGTTCTTTGCAATGAACTAAGGAATTCAATGGTTAAGCGGCGATAAGTAGGTACATCATTGTACACAAAGTTTTGCAGGCCAGCTCTATTGCAAAGTAAATTGAAGTCATCGGCAATACCGAGTTGGTTCAATATGATGGGGCATGCCCACTTGGTGTCCTTCACTTCGCGGTTCTTGATCATGTTGAAGCGATCACGATGGGCCTCATTTTTGAACCGTATCCCCATGTGTTCCTGAGCGGCAGCCCAAGAAGCATTAGAGGTGGCACGAGCACGAGTTTGGCTCCTTGTGTTCATCATCTAAAACATTGAAGAAAGGCAAAACAAAACTTTTTGATCCAACAAAAGTAAGTGTATCATATTCCTCATCATGGCACACTAAAGAATTCTCCTCAAAATAATAATAATCTAGGCAAGAAAATCATGGCAATTGGTTCATAGTAGGTCTCACCCTAGATTGATAATGACAATAGATCAAAGTTGAATTTGCAAAAAGTAATTGTAGGATCGGAGGAGAAACATACCGTAGATCACTTGTGTGCGAGGAAATCAAACGAAATTGAATAGAGATGGAGATCCCTTGAGGTTTTGAGAGAGTTTGGAGGTAGAAGAAAGAAAAAGGATTGAAGTTTTGGAGTTGGGAGTACCTTCCCGTGCGATTTTGTGATCGGATGCAACTATACGGGTGGAACTATATGGTCGGAACAATGTGTTACGGCCGTATAGTTGGCCTTTTGTCAAAAACTTAGGTTTTCCTCCTAGCGGCACAGCTATACGGACGCAGCTATACAGGCGGAACAAAATGTTTCGACCGTATAGTTGGTCGTTAAATTGTCTGTCCCTACGAAAGAAAATTTGCAAAGGCATCGATATCTATACGACCGTAACTATAAGGCCGAAATTTTTATTCCCGCTGTATAGTTGGTCGTTAAACTCTTAGAACATATGAAAAGAAATTGTACGGAGGCATTGATATCTATATGACCGGAGCTATACGGCCAGAATTTTTATTCCTGCCGTATAGTTGGTCGTTAAACTCTTAGTACATATTATAGAACAATTCTCGATGGCAAAGATATCTATACGACCGGAGCTATATGGCTGGAATTTTTATTCTAGCCGTATAGTTGGTCGTTAAACTCTCGGTGTGCATAAAAAAATTATATTTCTTTGTAAACTATTTTTTTCCTGTAACTTAGTGATATACCTTGTTTTTGATAGAAAATTGACAGTAAATATTGTCGACCAACAATAGCATGAATAAAGCAGAATTTCAAGTACTACCAAACTTCTTCTCCTCGAATGGAGTTTTCTAGCACTCTTTATTAAACAAAAACTAAAACTAAAACTAAAAACTTAACTCAAATATTTATTTCACATGGTTGCCTCCCATGGAGCGCTCTTTTATGGTCAATAGCTTGACCTTGATGATACTCACTTGGGCCATATGAGTGGAACACCCACTCCAAAGTAATTGGCCTTCAAAATGATGGCCTCCTTTTTGTCACGCTTGGCTTTCTTCTTCCTGGGGAAATGAATAACAAAAGGATCCCGCGAAGGCAATTGCAGCTTCACGTTCCCTTCATGCAGATTAATCAAAGCCTTAATAGTTCTTAAGAAAGGATGGCCTAATATAATAGGAGCAGTAACATCTTTAGGCATGTCAACAATAACAAAATCAATAAGAGCAGGACAGCCTTTAATGTATACTAAAGTGTTCTCCTTAATTCCTATAGTTTGTTTGTAGGTAGAATCTGCTAGATGTAATTTTAACTCAGTAATTTCAAAGGAGCCAAGATTTAACTTGTTAAAAAAACTCTTTGGAATTGTCGAGACGCTTGCACCTAGATCACAAAGTGCAGCTATCTCATTGGTTCCAATTTTAATCTTAATAGTAGGCTCAAATATGTCATCTAGTTTGATAGGTAATTTTTCAGCAATTTGCTTGTATTCTTCTTGAAGCTCACGTACCTTTATTGCTACTTGATTGACAAAATGTTGGTACATAGCTTCCTCACTACCTTCACTCACCAGAATCTTGACGTTGATCCTTTTTACGAGATATTAAACGGTGTATCTTGGTGAAGGAGCATTACTATAGTCAAGTTCTTCAGGCTCCTCCCTTTGGATCCTCATCATTTTGAGTTCCTCAACCGGATTGGGCTCAGCTTTACCTGCAAATTTAGCTAGAATGAGAGTTTGACTCTCGGTTATCTTACCTAGATGTTCCTCAATGATCCTTGTTCTTTCTTGAAGGGCTTGTAAATCATTTCTCAAACTAACAGCTTGGTTAGATAATTTACCAAGCATAGCATCATGGTTCTCCGTAATTTTAACTAGAATATTATTTTGTTCGTTTTGTGAGTCTATGAAAGACTTCAGTGTTTCTTGGAGACTACCATTACTATTTCCCATATTATTATTAGAGTTACCAGCAGGAATAGCATAGTGTTTCTGAAAGTTAGGATTGTAACTCTTCTTCCAAGCAGGATTATAATCATTACAAACTACGAAGTCTATTTCTTCAATATTTGTTTCTAGAGTGGCTCTTACCTGAATTTTCTTTACCATTTACGGCTAGTATGAGCCCATCCAACTTAGCATTGAGATCTTTGTTCTCTTGGGGTGAGACAGAGTTCACCTTCTTCGTATTTGATCTTTCTACATGCCATTGGGCATGGTTGACTTGCATATTGTCTATAAGCTTATTTGATTCGGTAATATGTTTACCCATAAATGTTCCTCCAGTTGCAGTATCAAGCATAGACTTAGATACATGATTAAGAGCATTGTAAAATAAATGGAGGATCAACCAATCTTCCATCCCATGACTAGGACAGTTTCTTAGGCATTCTTTCATCCTCTCCCATGCAAGCGCTAGTAGCTCACGCTCTTCCTGTCTAAATCCAGTAATACTAGATCGAAGTTGCATAGTCTTTGCAGGTGGGAAAATTTTAGTCATAAATAAAGAAGTACATCCCACCCATGATGTAATAGTATTTTTAGGCAAAGATAGCAACCATTCTTTAGCTCTCCCTCTTAGAGAGAAAGGAAATAGACGCAATTTGACCGCATCAGGGTCAACGTCTTTTATACGCATCATATCACATATTTTAGTGAAAGTATTCAAGTGCATACCTACGTCTTCAATAGCAGAGCCTCCAAATTGATTCTATTGAACCAAACTTAAGTAATGGGGCTTAATTTCATAGTCATTAGTAGCGATTGCTGGCTAAGTTATACGAGTATGCAAATAATCATTATTGGGAGTAGCAAACTCCCCAAGCTTCTTTTCAGACATACTTCCTATGTTTTGGGGTTTTCTTAGATAAAGAATTATAACGGTAGAAGCAAGAATTTAAAGACTAACTATTTTTTTTGGTTTATCAAATAAAGACTAAAAGCAAACTAACAAAATTAAAAACAAGAATTGAAACTAGCCAGGTTCCTAATAACCTTACCAGGGTAGCTATTGCTTCCCTAGCAACGGCGCCAGAAAAAGGGTTGATACCTTCGATCTGGATTACGGATGTAGTATAGCTTATTTTTCCCTAGTAGACCTAGGTTATCGAATCCTTGGGAAGCGAATGCATAGTGAAGTTACTTTAACGGACCTTCGGGAGTTTTAGAATTCTTTTTGTGTTTTCACCGGACCAGTAGCTTGCGTCTTTTTGTTGTTGTCGATGATGGAGAGAGAGGGCCTAGGGCATTCGGTTTCACCTATAGCTGTGCAAAACATCTGATGGAAATAAAAGATAGAAATAAAGTATGCGTGTACTTGTTAGAGCAAGATAAATTATATGTGGGCAGTGCATCCATAATTGTTGTTGCCTTTGCAACCGCTTATAGCAATAACCTACTAGTCTCATCCATAGAAGAAAGGGAACTAATGATATGCATAGTGATGTCACCGTTAATCCCAAGCAAATCCCTCACATATATCTGTACTACCCCTTCTGTCACTGGGTTCCCAACCTGCAGATCAGTCATCACTCATACTCCCTATACCTGGCTCAACCCTCGGGGTCTTGGGTATCTGACAAGTCCTTGGATTGAGGCAAGAGAGGATACAATAATCATCATGTCATACAAACTAATACACGATCCCATCTATGATAATTCACATGCACAATTGCTACATGGCTAGGCCAAAGTCCTTAGCCCAAGGAGAATTACTCACACATAGAGATGAGATCATCAATCGCAAACATTATAATAAAAATCATAAGATTGATAGAAATAGTCTTACAATGTCACCAGTCAGAGAAGAGATCTACTATTACAAGTGGTGGAGTATGGCTATGGAGATGGAGAAGGATTTGGAGATCTGGAGGCGGCTGGTGATCTGTGGCAGAGACTTCTAGATGGTGTGAAATCTATTTTCTCATTGCCCGAGGCTTCTTTATATAAGAGTCCCTTCACGAAAGTTGTTCTGTGTGACCTAACGGTGGCGGCGCCAACTATACGATCGGAGCTATACGGTCGAAATTTTTGCTCCAGCCGTATAGTTGGCTGTTAAAGCGTCCACCTCTGATGTGAGGCTCCTGGTTTCTTCTGGTAGTTGGAAATCTTGTATCTTTGACTTTAATGTAGTGATTCCCTCCTTTAAACGACATTATCTGTGCAGAAAAAATACAAAAAGAAAGTATTGCATACCCCTTTGAATATTAGCATTAGTGGCAGGGTTTAGAGAGATATTTCATCAAGAATATGATTAATATCCAGTTTAAATGTGGACGTTAGATGGCTATATTTCAGAGCCATCAGGGGACTGGGCCGGAGGCATCGTTGGCTTACGACTATGGCAGGATGGGAGAGAAGTGGGGAAAATGGCTTCGAGGGGAAGGAAGAGAAGTATGGGAGGAAGAGGAGTAAAGGGTACGTGACACTGGCATATGGCCCACGGAACTCGTGACACTCGCAAAAGGGGAGCGTGCGGTGTTGCCAGTTTATCTAGAGCAAGCGGACAGTAAGCATGGCCAATCATGTCGCAGAACATCCTACTCGTGGATCGGTCTTACGAAGAACCATCCCAATCGTCCAAGTGCCCTGATCGAACGGTATGTAGCAATCGTCATGCAGAACAACTGTGTTAGGGCGTGCCTTCTAGAAGACTCGGTCTAACGGCCTCCACCATTAGGGGCTAAGGTTAGGGCTCTCCTAAGATTAGGATCCATGTGGTTTATGAAAAGAACACACATTTCAATGACACTGGTGGATCCATGTGGTCAATGAAAAGAACACACATGCAATGACTCTGGTGGATCCATGTGTGGTTTGTGAAAAGAACACACATTTACTGACTCTAGTTGTGGTTCATGAAAAGAACACACATGCAATGACAATGGTGGATCCATATGTGGTTTGTGAAAAGAACACACATGCTCATGTATTTTATGAAAAGAACAAACATCCAATGACTCTAGTTGTGGTTTATTAAAAGAACACACATGCAATGACACTAGTGGATCCATGTGGTTTATGAAAAGAACAGGCATGCAATGACTCTAGCTGTGGTTTATGAAAAGAACAGAAATGCAATGACTCAAGTGGATCCATATGTGGTTTATGAAAAGAACACACATGCAATGACTCTAATGGATCCATATGTGGTTTGTGAAAAGAACACACATGCAATGATTCTAGTGGATCCATATGTGGTTTGTGAAAAGAACAGACATGCAATGACTCCAGTGGATCATTATGTGGTCTGTGAAAAGAGCAGACATAAAATGACTCTAGTGGATCCATATGTGGTTTGTGAAAAGAACAGACATGCAATGACTCTGGTGGATCCACACGTGGTTTGTGAAAATAACATACATTCACTAACTTTAGTTGTGGTTCGAAAAGAACACACATGCAATGACACTGGTGGATCCATGTGTGGTTTGAGAAAAGAACAGACATGCAATGACTCTGGTGGATCCATATGTGGTTTGTGAGAAGAACAGACATGCAATGATTCTACTAGATCCATATGTGGTTTGTGAAAAGAACACACATGCACTGACACTGTTGGATCTATATGTGGTCTATGAAAAGAACAGACATGCAATGACTCTAGTGGATCCATATGTGGTTTGTAGAAAGGACACACATGAAATGACTCTAGTGGATCCTTATGTGGTTTGTGAAAAGAACAGACATGCAATGACTCTAGCTATGGTTAATGAAAATAACACACATGCAATGACTCTGGTGGATAAATATGTGGTTTCTGAAAAGAACAGACATGCAATGACTCTGGTGGATCCATATGTGGTTTTTGAGAAGAACAAACATGCAATGACTCTAGTGGATCCATATGTGGTTTGTGAAAAGAACAGACACGCAATGACTCTAGTGGATCCTTATGTGGTTTGTGAAAAGAACAGACATGAAATGACTCTAGTGGATCCATATGTGGTTTGTGAAAAGAACATACATGCAATGACTCTAGCTGTGGTTAATGAAAAGAACAGACATGCAATGACTCTAGTGGATCCATACGTGGTTTGTGAGAAGAACAGGCATGCAATGACTCTGGTGGATCCATATGTAGTTTGTGAAAAGAACACACATACAATGACACTTGTGGATCCATATGTGGTCTATGAAAAGAACAGATATGCAATGACTCTAACTGTGGTTTATGGAAAGAACTGGCATGCAATGACTCTGGTGGATCCATGTGTGGTTTGTGAAAATAATAGACATTCAGTGACTCTAGTTGTGGTTCATGAAAAGAACAGACATGTAATGACATTGGTGGATCCATATGTGGTTTGTGAAAAGAACACACATGCAATGACACTGTTGGATCCATATGTGGTCTATGAAAAGAACACACATGCTCATGTGGTTTATGAAAAGAACATACATTCACTAACTCTAGTTGTTGTTCATGAAAAGAACACACATCCAATGACTCTAGTTGTAGTTTGTGAAAATAACACACATGCGATGACATTGGTGGATCCATATGTGGTTTATGAAAATAATAGGCATGCAATGACTTTGGTGGATCCATATGTGGTTTGTGAAATTAACAGACATTCACTAACTTTAGTTGTGGTTCGAAAAGAACACACATGCAATGACACTGGTGGATCCATGTGTGGTTTGAGAAAAGAACAGACATGCAATGACTCTGGTGGATCCATATGTGGTTTGTGAGAAGAACAGACATGCAATGATTCTACTAGATCCATATGTGGTTTGTGAAAAGAACACACATGAAATGACTCTAGTGGATCCTTATGTGGTTTGTGAAAACAACAGACATGCAATGACTCTAGTTGTGGTTAATGAAAAGAACACACATGCAATGACTCTGGTGGCTCCATATGTGGTTTGTGAAAAGAACAGACATGCAATGACTCTAGTGGATCCATATGTGGTTTGTGAGAAGAACAAACATGCAATGACTCTAGTGGATCCATATGTGGTTTGTGAAAAGAACAAACATGCAATGACTCTAGTGGATCCTTATGTGGTTTGGTGAAAAGAACAGACATGAAATGACTCTAGTGGATCCATATGTGGTTTGTGAAAAGAATAGACATGCAATGACTCTAGTTGTCATTAATGAAAAGAACAGACATGCAATGACTCTGGTGGATCCATATGTGGTTCATGAGAAGAACAGGCATGCAATGACTCTGTTGGATCCATATGTGGTTTGTGATAAGAACAGGCATGCAATGACACTGGTGGATCCATATGTGTTCTATGAAAAGAACAGACATGCAATGATTCTAACTGTGGCTTATGAAAAGAACATGCATGCAATGACTCTGGTGGATCCATGTGTGGTTTGTGAAAAGATCATACATTCACTGACTCTAGTTGTGGTTCATGAAAAGAACAAACATGCAATGACACTGGTGGATCCATATGTGGTTTGTGAAAAGAACACACATGCAATGACACTGGTGGATCCATATGTGGTCTATGAAAAGAACACACATGATCTTGTGGTTTATGAAAAGAATAGACATTCACTAACTCTAGTTGTGGTTCATGAAAAGAACACACATCTAATGACCCTGGTTGTGGTTTGTGAAAAGAACACACATGCAATGACACTGGTGGATCCATATGTGGTTTATGATAAGAACAGGCATGCAATGACTCTTGTGGATCCATGTGTGGTTTGTGAAAAGAACAGACATTCACTGACTCTAGATGTGGTTCATGAAAAGACCACACATGCAATGACACTGGTGGATCCATATGTGGTTTGTGAAAAGAACACACATGCAATGACACTGGTGGATCCATATGTGGTCTTTGAAAAGAACACACATGATCTTGTGGTTTATGAAAAGAATAGACATTCACTAACTCTAGTTGTGGTTCATGAAAAGAACACACATCTAATGACCCTGGTTGTGGTTTGTGAAAAGAACACACATGCAATGACACTGGTGGATCCATATGTGGTTTATGATAAGAACAGGCATGCAATGACTCTTGTGGATCCATGTGTGGTTTGTGAAAAGAACAGACATTCACTGACTCTAGATGTGGTTCATGAAAAGACCACACATGCAATGACACTGGTGGATCCATATGTGGTTTGTGAAAAGAACACACATGCAATGACACTGGTGGATCCATATGTGGTCTTTGAAAAGAACATGGGGCCATGTACAAGAACAATATAAGTTGTGCAATTGTTACTTGGTTCGCTTACACCATCTCTAAAGAAACTTATGAGGTTGTAATCTTTATTCTACATTCATAGAACTATGATATTTGAATTATCTATTCCATGCATTCATAGTGTATAAGAATTACCTTTCAGTTTGTCACCAAGGCCGATGATTGAAATTTGCCCCAAAAGAGTTCAAGGGGAGACACATATGATGGTGTCGTGTTTTGGGGATGGGTTGGTGAACCCGAGGCATCAATGCACACAAACAATATAGGTTGTGTTGTTCGTACTTTGGTTCTCCAACTCCATCTCTGAAACAAATTATGAGGCCCTTGATTTATTCTCATATGGAACTACATATATGATCCTTTAATTGTTTCTGATTTTTTGAATGATTTGTATGATGCATATGTATATGAATGGTTTTGATCATAAGTATTTTTAACATGTACCTAAAGATTAATTGTTTGATTTTTATTTATAATTACAATATTTAATCTTGTTTTTGTATCTGACTATGTATATCCCTGAATATTTTTTTGTATGATTACATTTCAATTTCTTATTGTGGCCAATGATTCAAATTTGCCCCAAAAGAGAGGCAAACACATTGGTGTCAGATTTTTTCAGGGATGAGTTAGCGAACCTAGGGCGATGTATAAGAACAATATAGGTTGTACAATTGTTACTTGGTTCGCTCACTCCATCCCTGAAGAAACTTATGAGGCCCTGATACATTGCAAATGTATCTATAATTTTTGATGTTCCATGCTTGGTTTTATCCACTTTCTTGTGTTTTGCCCACACTTTGGAGTACTTTTCATATGATTTCTTGGACTAACCTATCAACAAGAGCCCCAGTGCCAGCTGCCTGTTTTCTGCTGTTTTTGGTTCCAGGAAAGTCAGAAAAAATGAATATTCTCGGAATTGGACGGGACAAAAGCCAAAGTGCCTATTTTTCTGGAAATCATCAAGTGCCCGAATACGAGACGGAGAAGGGCCAGAGGCCGACCACACCACCTGGCTGCGCGGCCAGGCTGGGCCCGTGCCAGCGGGTGGTGTGCTGGCCCCTAGCACCCCCTCGGCCTCCCCTTCCACCTATAGGATGCCCTCGGGACGTAAACCCTAAGGGGCCGATCAAAAATCCACGAAAGAGTCTGTAGCCGCCATCATCTCCATCCCTAGATCAGGAGGGATCTGAAGCTCTTCCCGGCACCCTGCCGGAGAGGGGAATTCACCCTGGAGGCCTTCTTCATCACCATGCAAGCCTCCGGTGTGATGCGTGAGTAGTTCATCCTTGGACTACGGATCCATGTACTAGCTAGATGGCTGGTTCTCCTCCTTTGTGCTTTTATGTCTAGATCTTGTGAGCTCCATTCATGATCAAGATCATCTATTTGTAATTCTGCATGTTGTGTTTGCGGGGATCAGATGGATATTGAGATGCTATTTCAGATTGATTATTGATTCTATCATGTCTTTGTTATTTATGATCTTGCATGCTTTCCATTGTTAGTAGCTATCTTGGCCAAGTAGATGCTAGCAACTCCAAGAGTTAGTATTTATGCTCGATAGTGGGTTCATGCCTCTGGTAATCTGGGGAAGTGACAGAAATCTCTAAGATACTAGATGTGCTGTTGCTACTAGGGAGAAAACAACAATCCTTTGTTCATAGAACAATCGTATTGTTTACTTTACACGCAGTTCGTAAAGCAATAATCTGTTGCTTGCAACTTAATACTGGAGGGGGTTCGGATGATAACCTGAAGGTGGATTGTTAGTCATAGATGCAGTTGGATGGCGGTCTATGTATAATGTTGTAATGCCCAATCAAGTCTCAAAGGAGTCAAGATGATTAGTATATGCATGTATTGCTTTCTCGATGTTTGTCAATTGCCCCGTTGTAATTTGTTCACCCAGCATGTTATCTATCTTAAGGAGAGCCACCTCTAGTGAACTATGGATCCTGGTCTTTTTCTTTACATACAATCTATAAACTATTATTGCTTTGTGTTTACTTTCTGCAAACTTTTACTTCTTTCCATTCTATACATTTAATCCTTTGTTTTCTTGGCGCAAGTTGGGGACAGAGTTTTGTGGTTGTGTTGTGCAGGTCTCCACGTTGCTACTAGCACCGGTAGTGCGCCCTGCCAAAGCTCAGCTAGTAACACCTTTGGGGTGTTTCCTTGCTCCTACTGGTTCGATTAAACCTTGGTTTCATAACTGAGGGAAACTTGTTGCTATGCTCATCATACCTTCCTCTTGGGGTTCCCAACAAGCTCTACATCAACCACGCACCAGCACTTTTCTGGGCGCCATACACAGAGCCATCAAGCATTTTTCTGGCGCCGTTGCCGGGGAGTCAAGGACATCTTCACAAGGGGAGTCCCTCATAACCAATCTCTTTACTTTGTAATTTTTTTTTGCTTAGTTTCTTTTTGCTTTGTTTGCTTGTTTTGTTATCAAAAACACACAAAAAATTAGTTTTACAAGTTTGCTTTCTTATTTGAAAACCCAAAAACATGACTACTCTTGAAAACACTAAGTTGTGTGACTTCACTAGCACCAACAACAATGATTTTATGAGCACCCCTATTGCTCCACCTGTGCCTGAAGATACTTTCTTTGAGATAAAACCTGCTTTACTCAATCTTGTTATGAGAGAACAATTTTCTGGTATTGGTAATGAAGATGTTGCTTCCCATCTAAATAACTTTGTTGAACTTTGTGAGATGCAAAAGCATAGGGATGTGGGTGGTGATATTATTAAGCTGAAATTGTTTCCTTTCTCTTTGAGAGGAAAAGCTAAAGAATGGTTGAATTCCTTAACTAGGAATAGTATTGATTCTTGGACTAAGTGCAAAGATGCTTTTATTGGAAAATACTATCCCCCTGCTAAGATTATATCCATGAGAAGTGAGATAATGAAGTTTAAACAACTTGATAACGAGCATGTTGCTCAAGCTTGGGAAAGAATGAAATCTTTAGTAAAGAATTGTCCCACTCATGGACTGACTGCTTGGATGATCATCCAAACTTTTTATGCAGGATTGAACTATTCTTCAAGGAACCTATTGGATTCTGCTGCTGGAGGTACCTTTATGACCATCACTTTGGGTGCTGCAACAAAACTTCTAGACAATATGATGGTTAATTACTCTAAATGGCATAATGAGAGAGATCCACAAGGTAGGAAGGTAAATTCTGTTCAGGAAACTTCCTCCTTGAGTGATAAGATTGATATTATTATGTCTATGCTTGTTAATGGGAAAGCCCATATTGATCCAAATAATGTTCCTTTGGCTTCTTTGGTTGCTCAAGAAGAGCAAGTTGATGTGAACTTCATAAGAAATAACAACTTTGGCAATAATGCTTATAGGAGTAATTTTGGTAACAACAATTATAGGCCATATCCTCCCAACAATGGTAATGCTTATGGAAGTTCCTACAACAATAATAGGAGTGCACCCTCTGAACTTGAAGTTATGCTTAAAGAGTTTATTAATAAGCAAACTGCTTTCAATAAAACTATTGAGGAAAAACTCTCTAATGCTGAAAGAAATATAGCATCTTTGGCTGAAGCTCAATCTTCTTTGAATAAAATGGCTGCTAAACCTGAAACTAATGATAATACCTTTGCATCTACTAATGCTATACAAGTAATAATTGATGAAAATGTTAGACTATTAGCTGAATTACATGCTAAGTGGGAAAGAGAAGATGAAATTGCTAGAAACATTAGTGTTTCTACTATTACCACCACTAGTGTTGAGGCTAGTAATAGTTCTACTACTTTAGATGACAAATTTTATTTTGATCTTGATGCTTGCAACATCTCTGAAGTTATTAAGTTCCTACAAAAGCTTGCTAAAAGTCCTAATGCTAGTGCTATGAACATGCCCTTTACAAAACACATTACTGATGCTCTCATAAAGATTAAAGAAGAAAAGATGAAACATAAAGCTTGTATTCCTATAAAACAAGAAGATGGTTGGGAACCCATCATTAATATGAAAGTGAATGACTTTGATTTCAAAGCTTTATGTGATCTTGATAGTAGTGTTTCTATTATGCCTAGAAGGATTTATGATATGCTTGATTTGCCTCCACTTGAAGATTGGTATTTGAATGTCCCACTTGATGATAATGCTAAAAAGAAACTCATGGGGAGTCTTAATGATGTTCTTATTATGGTTAACAATGCCTATGTCCCCGTTGATTTCTATGTTTTGGATGTTGAATGCAATGCTTCTTGTCCTATTACTTTGGGAAGACCTTTTCTTAGAACTGTTGGTGCCATTATTGATATGAAAGAAGGCACCATTAAATATCAACTCCCACTCAAGAAAGGTATAGAACACTTACCTAAGAGGAGAGAAAAGATTTCTTTTGCTTCTCCTATGAAAACAAAATTTGGTCTTAATGCTTCTTCATTTGAGAACACTTGATTCTTTCTTTGCTTCTTATGCCTAACTTAAAGGCGTTAAAGAAAAGTACTTATTGGGAGATAACCCAAAAGTTTTAGATGAGTCTTGGAAGTTATTACCTCTGTAATAACCTCTCCTTATCCTTTTTATTTGCTTTTTGTGCCAAGAGTAACCTCTAATTAGAGAGAAGTAATGATTGGGAAAGTTGCTGTCCCGAAACAGATTTCTGTGCTCCACCGTAAAAATTCGTGAAAAATATCTGAACGTCTTTTTGAGGCGTGCATTTTTGTGCTTCTGCCCCAGGTTGTTATCTAACTTTCGTTAGTTCAACACTTTTTGATTTGAGCAACAGAAGGTCTTCGAACAAAATCGTCTTTACCTGCTGATCTGTTTTGACAGATTTCTGCCATTTTCTGCATTTGCTTCTTGTTGGTTCCTTTTTGAGTTCTTTTGGAGAATTGAGATTTTTGAGGGAAGTACTACAGTATCTAGTGTTCTAATTGGAGTTTATTTGGTGTTTGAACTGAACCTTAAGACTTATTTATCTTGAGTGCACTAATGTTGCTAATAAAGATTGTGTGAAGTTTTGTACGAAGGAAAAATTTCAGGTGTATGGAAGGAATGAGTAACGAGATGAACGATGGACTAAAGCTCAAGCTTGGGGATGCCACGCGTGTCACCCCAAGCAATATCCAAGAAGTACAAGCATCATAGCTTGGGGATGCCCAAGGCATCCCCTTCTTCATCAATAAAAATTCCAGGTTTCTTCCAAACGCTTCATTTTTAGTTTCATGCACAGTTGTGTTGTTCTTGGAGCGTCTTCCTTTTCGTTTTTGTTTTGGTTTTCATTTGCTTTTTTTTGCTTAGTTTTCTGAATAAATTGGTTGGACCCCCTCTTTCATACATTGGTTTGCAAATAGTTTGGTTTGGTTTGGAAAAGAGTAGGAAAGTTCATGCTTATGTGGTAAAAAGAGATTATTTTTTACTATGGCCTATGCTTTGTCATGCCATGCTTGATATTGTTTTGGCTTTATGATTAGTATTCTTTGATGTAGCATGACTTGTTATAAACAATTGAGATTGCTTAATGTGCCTTGGATGAATCATGCGTTGTTTTAGCATATTAAAGCATAGTATAGTGGTATTCTCCTTTGATGCTTTATTTGGGTTGACTTGGCGCATGCTCACACCATGTTATGACTATATCAAGTCACCATAGCCTTTATGATCCTTTAGTTTTCAACTTGTAGTATCACTTTATTCTTTGATCAATGATGTTTTGTCGCTCTACATTATTATGGCCATTATTACTCTCTTAGTTTGTCGCTCCCAGTCTTTTGCTAGCCTCCACAACAAAGTATGAGTTCCACTCATGCATCCAACTCCCTAAACCAAGTTATTCCAAAGAGTCCACCATACCTACCTACTAGCTTATGCTATTCCAAGTATATTCATGCTTCTGTTTACCTTCCAAATTAAACTTGTTATGAGAAAACTAGTGATTAAAGCTCTCACAAACTTGATGGCACACTTTACTTTTCTTGCACTTAATAAACTTGAACCATTGTGTCGTCTATGTTGTATATGCTTGTACTTATTTGTTGGGAATTAGCAGAACCATGCTTTCATGGGGAACGCTTTTAACATTGCACTTGGTACTTGTACCTAGTTGATATCATGTTATTTTGTATATGGATGTCGTCGGTGTGAAATGAAAGGGGAGCTTGTAAGTCCATGGAGTTATGTTTATGTGTTAGAGAAACGCCTGGGCCGCTGGTCTAATCCATGCTGACATGGTGGAAACCTGCAGTGTAACCATAATGAGCTGTCTATGAAGCATTCTTCCTATAAAAAAAGAGTCCTATATTGAGAAAAAAAGAGAAAAGGGAAAAAAAGAGAGATACTATGTGACATGGGTATACCCTATAGGTACTCGAGCTTGGTATATACGGCCTGAATACATCGAAGCCCACGGTGTCGCCAAGGCCCAAATGAAGAACTCGAGTAACCTGTGGACTCTAGATTGCTTGAAGAACAAGAAGAAGCTAAAGATAGAAAGTTCAAAGGGGAAAACCCTAACCTATAACCGACTCGACCTGCTACCCGAGACCTAGCCTATCTATATAAAGGCTAGGAGGGGCAGCGAGGAGGACACACGCAACCCTAGTTTCCACAACCCTCGCCAGATTGCATCTGCGCACCATTGTAATCTTCGATTCCCTTGATAATTCCACGAGCAGACAAGCAGGAGTAGGGACCTTTACGAGGCCTGAACCTGGGTAAATCTTCGAGTCCCCTGTGTGCTTGTTTGCTAGCCGAGAGATGTCTCCAGGGCTCCCTCCTTCTCCAAAACCCAAGTCCATAACAATGGGCATTGATGAGTTAAACCCTCGTCAATTGGCGCCGACCGTGGGGATTGGGAGTGCTGATGTTGCGGCTTCTTCGGCCCCATCAATTGCGATCTACAACTCTGCAATAGCGGAGATTTGCCAGCTCTTTGGTGCGTTCCACTTCACCGTCCACACGCTGGCCACTCGCCTGGCTTTCGAGTCCGTGGGCGATGGAGTCAGCCTGGCAATAGGGAGCTTCCGCTTCCAAGTTGGTCAGATGGGCACGCTTCGCCTGCCTGACCAACCGACGGTGTCGTCGATTGCCCCAGCATCATGGTTCCCTCCATCGATCAGCACCCTCAGTGAGCTCAACGCCCCGACAACAGTCGAGAACACGTTCAGCAACAGCAGTCGCAACTCTGATCTGAGCGATCTGGCCACTAAAGATGGAGCCATGGCTCCGGATCTGAGAGTTGTGGAAGCAGCAGCTTCCCCAATCACTTCATGTGCGCCGTCATCAACGCTGGCGATACCTCCGCCAACCGCGATAACACTGGCAATCGCGGTAACGGAACCGACCCACCTCTTGGTGGCAATGGCGGCAACGGTGCCAACGGTGGTAATGGTGGCGATCGCACCAACGCCAACAACAAAGGAGCAGTCGAACCTCCAACCATAATAAACGAGCAAACCGGCAAACGCGTCGTGATCAGGCTCAACGAGCAAGAATGGGCTCGCTGTCGCGAGGCCCTACGAGGCACTCCTCTACCCTTCGAATCTCCGCAAGAACTGCTAATGGGCTACCACTGGCTCCTGAAGGAAGAATTCAAGCGCCAAGTACAAACAATCGCGCAACTCGAGGCGCGCAAAAAAGCAGCAGACGAGTCGAGCCTTCGTCGTGCAGGGCTCTCCTCCCACGGAGGATCCTCCTCAAAAGGCAACGAGTACATCGCCAAAAAGAGGTAATCTCGGATGGCCCATCTCACCGATCAAGAATGCATAGAAGCTGCAAAGGTCCTCTATGACAGTCGATACACGGGGCAATGTGGTCCCCAAGACGCCGCAGGCTGCGATGACAGCGGCCACCATGTACCTCCTTAACAACCAGCCGCCAGCTGGAGATCCCCGAGCCGCCATGCACGATCTACGATCGCGGGCTTGGGATTAATCGAGGCCGCCCTCGACAAGGAGCCAACACCGGAGCCAAATAAAGGCAAAGCGCTAGCAAAGCGCTACTCCTCGCCCTCATCTAGTGATGACAGTCACGACCTGTCTCGACGTCGCCGCTCACGGCGACACGATCATGACTACGACGCATGTGATGACATCACGCAGCGCAAGATCGACAAATCAAGGGCGTGACGTGCTCGGTCGACTGACTCGGAAGAGGAAGATGTGGAGCTCTGCAGCCCTAGATACTTCAGCAGATCCATCAGGCAGAAGCGAATGCCCAAGGGGTTCAAACTCCCGTCAGAGAACCCAAAGTTTGACGGCCTACAGGACCCAAAGATCTGGCTGGAGGACCACATCTCCTCCGTCAGGCTCCACGGAGGCGGTCGAAGCACGGCCATGCAATGCTTACAGCTACAGCTGCAGGGCACCGCCCGAGCATGGCTCAACAACCTCTCACGCGGATCCATTCGCAGTTGGGATGAGCTGGTTTACAGCTTCGTGCGCAACTTTAAGAGCACATACAAACAGCCCGCATCAATCGAAGAGCTGAGATGCTGCCAGCAAAGATCTGGCAAATCGCTGCGCTCCTGCATCCAAAGGTGGTCCATCATCAAGAACTCCGCAGAAAACATCTCGGAGGATCGCGCGATTGACGCATTCAACGGCGGCGTCCGCCGCATAGAGCTCAGGGAGGAGCTGGGCCGCTCAAAGCCCAAGACCATTGACCACTTGATGGAAATCGCGAATCGGTGGGCTGATGGAGAAGATTCGGTGAAAAATCGCGTCCACTCCGACGAGGAGGCAGAACTCGAGCGCAGACGCGACCGCCGAGGCAAACGCCGTATGCGCATCTACGATGACCGCAACGACGTCAACATGGTCGCAGCTGGCTACGCCGATAGACGCGACAATAACCGCAACAGCGGATACCGCAGCGGTGGATACCGCGACTCCGGGAAAACCATGCAAGTGTGGCAACGCTGCAACCGTGATGAGGCACCCGCGACATCCATCGAAGAAAAACTGTCCGGGCCATGCACGGTGCACTTCTACATCGACAAACATGATGGAAAGAAGAAGTCCAGCCACCTCCTCAAGGACTGCTGCGAGTTCCTCAAATTACATGTGGGATTGGTTCGAATGAATCGCAACGTGGTCGAGAGAGGCTACGGAGCGGCTCCAGGCGCCATGGCACATGGCGCTCCGCCACCGCCACCTGGAATGCCCCCAAACGCAGCTGCATCGGACTAACACCAGGGAGGTGAACCCTACCCACGGGCCATGGGTACTATGATGATCCAAAAAGGATGCCCCTCCAATCGGGTGCAGAAGGCCATCACTCGCCAAGTCAACTTGGCCACACACTCGCCACCATCTACCACTGAGTACCTCAGCAGAAGCAAGTCCTGCATCACCTTCGACAAACGTGATCATCCGCCTCAAGTACCTCGTCTAGGCCACTGTCCCCTCGTACTCGAGGCACAAATTGGAGGCTTCGATATGAGCCGCGTATTCATGGAAGGTGGAAGCGGCATCAACCTTATATTCGCGAGTACCTTGCGAGCCATGAGGATCCCTCTGACTTGCCTAGAAGCCTCAGACACAATATTCCACGGCATCGTCCCAGGCAAGGGCGTGTATCCCCTGGGCAAATCAACCTCGACGTCATCTTCGGCACACTGAAAAACTTTCAGCGCGAGCGCATCAACTTTGAGGTCGTCGACTGGCCCTCACAGTACCACTGCATCCTCAAATGTGTCGCGTTTGCTAAGTTCATGGCAGTGCCACACTACGCCTACCTGCAAATGAAAATGCCAGGTCCCAATGGCGTCATCACAGTCAACGGAAGCTTCGAGAGATCCGACAGTTGCGACAGGGAATTCAACAGAATTTCCCAGTCCTTTGGCATGCAGGAAGAACTCGCAAGACTGAAGGAGTCGACAGACAACAGTCTGCCTCCCCTAAGTCGGCCAAGCTCACCCGATCTATCTTTCGATTCATCGATGCACACAAAGAAAGTGCAGGTCCACCCATCGGATCCTGCCAAGACGTCCCTCATCGCCAACAACCTGAGTCTCGCATAGAACTCGCGCTCGTCGAATTCCTCCGTGAGCACTGGGAAATTTTCGCCTGGTGTCCTGCGGACATGCCAGGAGTTCCCAGGGAATTCTCCGAGCACGCACTCAACGTCAACCCAGACGCAAGTCCAGTCAAGCAAACAATCCGGCAATTATCTGAGCCATGGGCGCAGGCAGTTGGAATGGAGATCAACAGACTCCTTGACGCCAAATTCATACGCGAGATCAAGGAAAGCACTTGGCTCGCCAACACGGTGCTGGTACCAAAAAAGGACACGGATATCCTGCGGATGTGCGTGGACTTCACCTCTCTGAATAAGCACTGCCCAAAGGATCACTTCCCGTTGCCACGCATCGACCAAATCATCGACTCCACTGCGGGCTGCGAGCGCCTCTGCTTCCTCGACGCCTACTCAGGCTATAATCAGATTCGAATGAAGGAGGAAGATCAAGAGAAAACAGCATTTACAACGCCCTTTGGTGTGTTCTGCTACAACACAATGCCCTTCGGGCTAAAGAACACGGGAGCCACCTACCAGCGGTGCATGCAGGCTTGCCTTAAGGAACAACTTGGTCGCAACATCCAAGTCTATGTCGATGACATAGTAATCAAGACCAAGGAGGAAGCCTCCCTAATCGACGATTTGCACGAAACCTTCACCAACCTCGACCGCTACCGGATCAAGCTCAATCCGGACAAATGCGCCTTTGGCATGCCATCTGGGCAACTACTCGGGTACCTCATCTCCGCAAGAGGCATCGAGGCAAACCCGAAGAAAATAAAAGCCATACTGGCCATGGAGAAGCCGAAAAACATAAGGGGCATTCAGCAGCTGGCTGGGCGAATCGTGGCCCTCAGTTGATTCATTAGTCGGATGGGTGAAAAGGCGCTGCCCTTCTACCAACTCCTCCTCAAAACTAAAAAGTTTGAGTGGACCAACGAAGCGCAGGAAGCATTCGAAGACCTCAAGCGCCTGCTATCCACCTCGCCAGTACTAGTGACCCCGCGGGAAAGGGAACCACTGTTGCTATATATCTCCGCCACCAACCAGGTGGTCAGCATAGTGCTCGTCGTCGAGCGAGCCGAGGAAAACAAGGTCCAGGGGTACAACGCCCAGTCTACTACCTCAGCGAGGTCCTCACGCCAATAAAACAGCGGTACCCGCACTACCAGAAGCTGGCGTACGGCATCTTCATGACCGCTCGGCGACTGCGCCATTACTTTTAGGAACACCCAATCGTGGTGGTCAACGACGCCCCGTTGGGGCATATCCTCAATAACCCCGACGCCACTAGACGAGTCGCGCTTTGGGGAATAGAATTGTCTCCACGAGACATTACTTACAAAAAGCGCAACGCAATCAAGTCGCAGGTTCTCCCTGACTTCCTCATGCACTGGATGGAGAACCATCTCCCTGACAAACCAGATATGTCCTACCTCTGGACAATGCACTTCGATGGGTCCAAGCGGAAGGACGGAGCAGGTGCAAGTGTCATACTGACATCACCTCAAGGGGACAAGATGAAGTACATCCTGCGAATGCATTTCACCGCCTCCAACAACGAAGCTGAATACGAGGCCCTGCTACACGGGATGAGGATGGCAAAAGCCTGCGGCGCCAAGAGACTCATTATTTACGGCGACTCCAAGTTGGTCGTCAACCAAACAATGCATGAGTGCGATGCACTGAACGACAACATGATCGCCTACCGCGACCTCTACGACACACTCGAAGGGGACTTCGACGGCTGCGAACTGCGACACGTAGGCCGTGAAAGCAATGAAGAGGCGGACGCACTCGCCAACATAGGCTCTACCTGCGCCCCCATACCACCTGGGGTATTTCTCGAGCGCATCTGCGAACGCTCCATCAAGCCAAAGGCAGCAGAGAAGAAAACAAGCGCAGCAACGGACTCGGGGGCTACGCCGCCCAATGAGCCAATGGTACTCGATGACCTAGAGCTGGACACAGGACTCGAAGGACCAATGAGCGTCATGATGATCGAATCATCCTGGACGCAGCCATACATCACGTACCTCCTCAGCAAAAGGCTACCGGACGACCCGACTGATGCACGGCACATCGCGTGGCGATCCAAGGAATTCGTTGTTATCAACGGCGAACTATACAAGCGCAGCATCACAGGAGTGCTCCAGCGATGTGTCTCCATGGCTGATGGAAGAGCTGTCCTCCTCGACATCCATGAGGGAACCTGTGGACACCACGCGGGCAGTCGCGCCCTCATGGCCAAAGCTCTGCGAGCTGGGTTCTACTGGCCTACGGCCATGCGCGACGCCAAGGACATCGTCCAGAAATGCAACGTGTGTCAACGATTCGCAGACAAACCGCACGCACCTGGCGCAGAGCTCCGACCAATCCCATTGGTCTGGCCCTTCGCACAATGGAGACTCGACATGGTCGGCAAACTCCCCAAATCATCACGCGGAGGTTACGTCTACCTCCTGGTGGCAGTCGACAAGTTCACCAAGTGGATAGAGGCCATGCCAGTGACCAATCAATCAGGGCACAGTGCGGTCAAGTTCTTCGAGTCCATCGTCTTCTGCTTCGGAGTGCCACATAGCATCATCACAGACAATGGAACAAACTTCACATCCAAGGAGTTCCAAGAATTCTGTGAGAATCTGGGAATCAACATCAGCTATGCCTCGGTAGCACATCCACAGACCAACGGTCAGGTTGAAAAGGCGAACGGGCTCGTCTGCGGAGGCATCAAGAAGTGACTCCATCCACTCGAACAAGCCGCGGGTTGTTGGCCAGATGAACTGCAATCAGTACTCTGGAGCCTACGCACAACTCCAAACAGTGCTACGGGCTACACCCCGTTCTTTATGGTGCACGGGGCCGAAGCGGTGCTACCCGCTGAGGTACGATACAAGGCACCACGCGTGGTCGCTTATAGTGAGCAGGAGTCGTCCCTCGCACTCGAAGACTCCGTCGATCTCCTTGACGAGTCAAGATAAATCGCCGCAGAAAGATCAACGATCTACCAGCAGAACCTGCGCAACTACCACAGTAGGAGGCTACGCCCTAGATCCTTCGTCGAAGGTGACCTGTGAAGGGTTTCGCAGCATAGTAAATCAAAATTTTCTACGGAAGCGAACAGAGGGAAAGCCAAGATCTAATCTAGGAGATGCAAACAACGAGAGAGATTGGATTAGATCTTCATACCCTTGAAGATTCGCACAGCGGAACGTTCGTCGGAACGTGGGTGATGTAGTCGTACTCGCTTCTCCTCCTCGCGATCCGATCCGATCTAGCACCACAAGTGGCGGTGCCTCCGTGAGATGCACACGTGCAGCACCTCGACGTCTCCTCCTTCCTTGGACCAGCAAGTATGGTGGAGAGATGGATTGGATCTACAACACGACGGCGTGGTGTATATGGTGGAGAATTTCTGCCGCAGGGCTTCGCCTACAAACAGTCGGAAGGGAGAGAGGAAGGCAGCAGGGTTACTAGGGCTTGGAGGGGAAGGTGTGTGGAGTTGGTGCGCCCCCACCCCTCTTTATATAGAGGGGGGGTCGCAGCCCTAGCCCCTCCCCCAAGCCTATCTCTAGTTTAAACAATTTAAACTTTTCCCTTATCTAGAAATTCTATCTCTAGATTTAAACGATTTAAATCTTATCTAGAATCGGCTGGGCCCTATGGGGCCTTGTGCCCCTGGCCCAATGCGGCCAGGACACTCCCTCATAGGCCCATGCCCCCTCCCGGAAGGTGGGACCACGTTGGCCCCCTTCCGGAAGGTTCTAGAAGCTTCCGGTACAATACCGATTAATCCGGAACAATTCCGAACTCCAAAAACTGCACTGCCTTATATGAATCTTATTCTCCGGACCATTCCAGAACCTCTCGTGATATCCCGGATCCCATCCGAGACTCCGAACACAAATTCATAAACCAATTATCCAATCTATCCTAGCGTCGAGACACGTTAAGTGTGTGACCCTGCGGGTTCGAGAATATGCAGACATGATCTTCTATCAATAATCAACAGCGGGGTCTGGGCACCCATATTGACTCCCACACATTCATCGATGATCATATCGGATGAACCACGATGCCAGGATTCAATCAATCCCATATATATATTCCCTTCGTCTCGCGATATTTTACTTGCCCGAGATTCGATCGTCGGTATCATCATACCTAGTTCAATCTCGTTCACAGCAAGTACTTTACTCGTTCCGTAATCCAATATCACTTTGTGATTAACTCCTTAACCACATGCTTGCAAGCGGTGTTGATATCGATTACCGAGTGGGCCCGAAGTATATCTCTCCGACTTGGGAGGGACAAATCCCATCTCGATACATACAACCCAACAGATACTTTCCGATCACCTGAGAGACACCTTTATGATCACCCTCTCATAGGATGACGTTTGATGACCTCAAAGCTTTCTTCCGATACCAGGGAGTTGTATTATCTCATGGTCTAAGGAATACAATATTTGACATAGGAAAAGCTTCGCAAAGATGAACACAATGACACGATCTAATTGCTTCGCTTAGTTTGGGTCTGTCCATCATATCATTCTCCAATGATATGATCTCATTATCAATTGACAACTCATGTCTATGGTTAGGAAACCTTAACCATCATTGATCAATGAGCTAGTCCATAGAGGCGTACTAGGGACACGGTGTTGTTCACAAACCACACAAGTATTAATGTTTCCGCTTAATACAATTCTAGCATGGAATATAAACTTTATCATGAACAAGAATTATAATAATAACATCTTTATTATTGCCTCTAGGGCATAATTCCAATAACTTGGTCCTGCGACTAAAGCAGCAGGGACATCTCAAGCTCGAGTCCCCTTGGGAAGGACCATACGTGATTACAGAAGTAATCCCAGGTGGCGCCTATCGCCTTCAACATCTAGAGACAGGAGTCGCACACTCCAACCCCTGGAACGTCGCACAGCTGCGATGCTTCTACCCTTAGTCGTTTTTACTTTTACATCACAAATAAAGCACTCAGCCAAGGCTACTTAGCCATACATTGTACTCCGTACTGTCTCATGAATAAATAAAGCTAAGTGCCCCAAAACTCTGTGTTCTCCTTTATTTTTTCGCAACTTATCCACTCGGGGGCTGCGCCACCCTATAGACACCTGTTCTACGAACTAAAACGTGATATCTTGAGTAGTTGGCACATCAATCGAAACCCTTGACACAACATCAACCCAGCTGCAACGCACCTGACAGGTTGACAAGGGACTGAGATAAGAGCATGGCCAGGCTAACGAAAAGGAATCGCATAGTGCAACGCACAAACACGCTAACAAGCTCTTTATACATAATCGGCAGTAAATTATACACAACGTATATACGAACTTTACAACATTGGAACACTTATGTGCAGGATACAAATTAAGCCACTACTGCAACAACAGAACGTTGGTCTGCTCCTCGAAGAAATCGACGATCTCCTCTGTTGGGCGATCCACTGCCTGGTAGTGCGGCACCATATTCCAAGCAGAACCTGCTGGTGGCGCGGGTGGCCCAGCCGCAATTGCCGCAACGTCTAGGTCAGGCATGTGCAGTCGCACCAGCGATAGAGCAGCCTTGGCACCAGCCACCAGCTATTGCCTTACACACTCGCGAACCGCGGCCAAGTCTTGGAACTTGGCAAGAAGGGCCAGCAGGCTAGAGGGAGCAACATCCAGCGGAAACATCGTCCGATAAATGTTCTTCAAGCATGACTGTGACTTCTTCAGAAAGTGCAGCACTCGTGACGCACGATCCTGCAGGGTCGCCAGCGCAATCGCACGATCATGATCCACCCAGAAGTATCCACTCTCCTGAAGTTGCTCTTGGGTCAGATCATGCATGTGAATGGCAATCCTATCCTTCTCATCATGTGGATGGCACGCGCTGACAACTATTCAAAGCAACAACGGAAGTTAAGGACAGCACATCACTGTGAGTGACTACAAGGAAAAAATAAGAGTAAGCAAACTAACACTTAAATTGGTCGCCAAGCTGCGTCATCTCCCCTTGCAGATACTGCTCTCTAGCGGTGGCTTTCTCTGCCTTTGACTTCCATACATCTGTGTTACCACGGAGCACGGGCAATTCATGCTCCAACTGCTTCACGCGGTCACGCAGTCGCGAAAGCAGTGACAGTTTATCCACCCTGGAGCGTGATGGCGCCAAAGTATCATCAAGGGGCGGCGAGTCCTGAAGTTCCCTCAAAGGATCACTAGATGTACCCTACCACAAGCCAAGCAAGAAGCGAATAAGAAGATCAAAATCGACACACAGACAAAAGATTCGAGTGCATTCAAGATTGGCAAAAGTATCAGCAGATACACCCGTCAAAGGCATGTTCTAGACAAAAGGCATAAACTAGTCAACTATTACAAAACTACTGAGGAGCGATTGGCTTCTTCGACTTCGACGGCTTCAGGGGCTTCATCGACTCCGTGGCAGTGTCATATGCCACTAACTTTCCACCAGCCCCTGATGCCGTAGCCTTTGCCGCCTTCTTGGCTCGCTGCAGCTCCTCGGAGTACTTCGTAACCGTGTTAATCAGCTGCGGCCCATATTTGCCACAGGCAGTCGCGAAGGGAGCAAAGACTACCTGATGGCCATCCGCGCTAATGGGCATCACCTTCGAGATCGCTGTAGGATCAACCTCGACTCCATGGGCCTGCACCATGGCGAGTGACATTGACGCGCCAGCCGCACGGAGTGAGTTCTTGAAGCTTGCAGGAACACCCCCGGCGAGAGACTCCACCAGCTCGTTCATATTCCCAATTAGCTTAGCCTTGGGCATCAACTCCTCCTGGAGGCGACTGAGCACGCCCTTGGCCTTGGAGAGCATATCCTGAATGGCGGCGTTGCGGTCCTTGTTTGCTGAAAGCGCACCCGCCAAGGCGTCGTCATGGCGGAGGGCCTGAGGGTCGAAGCTCAAATCGCCAGCATCTGTACATAAACACACACATGGACACAAACATTAGCGCCAATGGCAAAAATCGAACGAAGAAAGATGATGATATTCAAACATAGTACCTAAGAGGGCCTTGGCAATCGAGAAAAGTTGTTCTTCGAACAACTTCTCCCTGGCCGCGATGGAGGCACGCAGATCCTCTTCACGCCTCTGAGCCTCGTCACACGCCACGATTGCCTCATCGCGACCCTTCACAGCCGCGGCTAGTGTTTTCTCCATGGTGGCAGCGTTGCGCAGGAGGGTGTTATGTTCAGCTACAAAACAAAAGGGATTGACTATCAGTTGACTATATAAAAAGGAGAAGAAGAGGAAGTGAAGAACACTTACTTTCAACCACGCGATGACGCGTCTCCAGCATTGCATGCTGACGGCCCATTGCAACCACTTGCTCCGCCAAGTGAGTGGCTTCCTTCACAAGGGGCTATCGCACAGCAAGGGATCAGCAGATGGCATAGATAACATCGACTGCAACATCAAAAGAAGAAATCCCATACTTACATGATCCTCCAATGACTCCGAAGTCGATTGGTGTGCAGTCATCCGGGCAACCATTTGATGCTCCCCTTCATGCGGAGAGCTGGAAGAGTTGTGCCCAGAGTAGGCCGCCAATGGAGGGGAAGGAGCACGCTCGACCTCTTTCTTGGCCCTTGAGGTTGCGACTCCTGATTCTTTCAAAAATTGGACGTCGCGAGAAGATGACGACGCCTCTTGACTGCAAAGACAAAACCAACATCAAGGACAAGGCAAAGCCAATGAAGAATCAGAAAGGACAAACCAAATACTTACCAATCAAATTTATCAAAGTCAAAGGTTGGTTCCCCCGACTCTGACGAAGACTCCTTTGGCAGTCGCATCTTCTTGCGAGAAGATGGCGCCACGGCGCTCACAGGAATGGCAGGGATTGGTGACTCCGCACCAACGCATGCACCTTCTAGAGTCGAAGGAGACGACGCATCGGAATCCTTGCTGTGCGAACGCTTGTGAGTATCTGGACTACCCGACTCAGGGGCTTCCTCCTCCACATCGGATAGGACGGTCGACTCTGACTCGTCCTCTTCCAAGTCCTCGCGAGGGATAACCCCCTTTGGAAGAGGGGGAATACAGGGTGACACCGCCCAATCCTGCATACAGCCCAAATTCAGTGCAAAACAAAGAAACAGCAAAGAAGCAATCAACAAACTCAGCTACTACGTAGCACAACTGTACCTCAGGAGGAGGGTTAGAAGCGTCGAACGGAGGAACGACTGGTTCACTAGGGAGCACATCCTTGACGGTGTACGTGGTCACCAGTCGAACCCTTTTATCTATCTCACTCACGGACATGCCATCGGCAGACACGCGAGTGGCATCGTCAGCACCAGCCCACTGAAACATGGGATGGACTCTGGCCTACAGGGGCTGGACGCGACGGCGTAGCCACGTGCGAATGAGTGTGCAACCTCCTTCCTCTTTGCCTATGCAACTCTCAAGGTCGCAGACGCGCTCGTACAGCACATCTGTCTCCGCGGACTCGCCGGGCATAACCACATTCTTCCAGGAGCGCCTCCTCTTGCATGGCGTCGAGGGGTCAAAGGGCGCGAGTCCGAAGTGGTCTCCGTCGGCCTTCTGGTCGCGAACGTAGAACCACTTGTCCCTCCACCCTTGGACGGACTTCATCAGCTTGATGTCGAAGTATGTGGCGGATGGATCGACATGGATCCCGCAACCGCCTACATCGTAGACTACGGAACCAGATGCCGATTGGCGTTTCAATTTGAAGATGCGCTTGAATAGACCGAAATGCGGCTCGATCCCGAGCCAGCACTCGCAGAGGGTGACGTAGCAAGCTACGTGGAGGATGGAATTGGGGGACAGCTAATGGAACTGGAGCCCGTAAAAACAAAGAAGGCCCCTGAAGAAAGGATGCAGGGGCAAAGAGAGGCCACGAATGATGAACGCTAGGAACATCACTCGAAAACCGGCAGGAGGAGAGGGGATTATCTCACCGCTGGGGACGCACGCGTCGGCGACTGCGGCAGACAGCACTTTGTCTTGGCGAAGAAGACGAAGATCAGAGGACTTGATGATGGAGGGACGCCACGCGCCATTCGTGACGCGGGTGCCTGTGCCCTTCTTCTTCCCGCCGGCGGCGGTGCTGGTGCCCGCATCGGCGGAGCCGCCCTTCTTCTTCACCGCAGCAGCGGTAGCCGAGGAATCGGCTGCAGCACCTCCCTTCTTCTTCCCCATTGCGCGACAGCGATGCGACTGGAGAAAGTAGCTGGGAAATGTGCGGAGCTGGTCCAGCGCCGTGGAGGAAAAGAGAGCAGAGAAAGCAGGGGAGCAGTGGCAATGGCGATGACGGCAAAAGATGAGCGAAAGCAGATGTGAATTTTGCCGTCACACCGCCACTACTTAACCCCTGGAAGATGCAATCCAACGGCTCAGAAAAACCCTACTGGACGCGTGGCGATCATCGTGCTAGACACGTGGAGGAGCTGAAACATGAACCGTTCCCCCACCACTCCCATTACGCGTGGAAATTGAGGAGGTGTGGTTAAAATAAAGATTATGCATGCCCAGTCAAATCAGAGTCAAGGAGTGGGACCCACCGCTCGTCACGTCCCGTCAAACTCGCTCACGCGGGCAACTGAGGTCACGAGATCGCCAGTACTGACGTCATCAACAACTACGCAGCAGAAGACTTCGATTACTTTAGTCCTTGCTCGAGTCTTCGACTCCACCAAGCACTCGGGGGCTACTCCCATAGGGAGCGCTGGTCGCGCACCCTACGATTTTTTGTTTTTCTTTTACAGAAACATGAACAATCAAAGCAAAACCCAATTACTCGAAGCACGGTTCGACTATGGACATGGGTTACTCCCATAGGGAGCGCCGGAAGCAAATTCGACTAAAACAAGCAAATAAAGACGACAGCAGTCGCAAAAGTATGTAGTCCCTGCCTGAGTCTTCGACTCAACCAGGCACTCGGGGGCTACTCCCATAGGGAGCGCTGGTGTCGCATCCTATGATTATTTGTGCAAAGTATTGTGTGTTGATAACATCCACACTCGAAGTTTATGGCGACACCGCCTCATAAATTCCCTACAAAGAGATCGCGTCTCCTAGGTCACCCGAATCATCTCCGCGGTGATAAAATTCGGATGTCGCACTTACAGTGTGAAGATAAGACCTGAATAAGGCCTGGCAACACATTAAGCTACACACTACTAGAAATATATCCGTGCCTGCAGGTACGATGAACATGCCTTGACAGACGCGTCGAGTGCTTACACCCATATACTGGAATTCGACTCCTGTAAGACCTCCACGGCTTGAGTCAAATTACACCAGCACTTTTCCGGATTCGAGTCCGGGGACTCGAGTTCGAGTAGGTGGTGTTGTTTTACTCTAAGGTAGTTAACCGATACTGATACATCAGTTAAAATCAGGCACGCACACCGACAATCCCTATGACATGGATAGAGCAGTCGAAAAATGTACTCAGTCATGCACTCGAAAGACTTCATAAAGTCTCCAGTTGAATCTGCGATTCCACTGGACACTCGGGGGCTACTGACATGGGTATACCCTACAGGTACTCGAGCTTGGTATATACGGCATGAATACATAGAAGCCCACGGTGTCGCCAAGGCCCAAATGAAGAACTCGAGTAACCTGCGGACTCTAGATTGCTTGAAGAACAAGAAGAAGCTAAAGATAGAAAGTTCAAAGGGGAAAACCCTAACCTGTAACCGACTCGACCTGCTACCCGAGACCTAGCCTATCTATATAAAGGCTAGGAGGGGGCAGCGAGGAGGACACATGCAACCCTAGTTTCCACAACCCTCGCCAGATTGCATCTATGCACCATTGTAATCTTTGATTCCCTTGATAATTCCACGAGAAGACAAGCAGGAGTAGGGACCTCTACGAGGCCTCAACCTAGGTAAATCTTCGACTCCCATGTGTGCTTATTTGCTAGCCAATAAATGTCTCCAGCGCTCCCTCCTTCTCCAAAACCCAAGTCCATAACAATGGGCATTGATGAGTTAAACCCTTGTCACTATGAAAAGAGGAAAGAGAGAAAAAAGCACCATATTCCCATGGTAAATAAGAAGATTGCTGAGATGCTCGTTGTCTGCTTGCCTTGTCATTTTGATATGGGGATTCTTCCGTATCATCGGGCAAGGGGTGCCCCGTTGGCGGTTCTCTATGATACACATGTACTTACAATGACAAGAACTTACCGGTGACTAAACTTGAGTAGCATGAGGAGCGGCCCTCGTATACAAGGGACATGAGATTTCTGACTTATACTTCGTCAAGCATATACACCATAGTTTGTTCACTTTAACCTTAATCACTTCAAAATGCTTATGATAGGGGCAATGAGAGCTGAAAGCTATAAGTACCATAATTTTTGGAAGCTCTTTATGAGACTTGAATCCCTACTTCCTTTTATAAAAAGGCCTTTCTTCCACCATTATATTGAGTCTCCATCTTCTACCTTTATGCACCTACTTTGAGAGCATAGTGGCCATTCTTAGTTCTATGTGCATTGTCCCAAGACTAGTTGATTGATGCATAACTTGTTATTGCTTGTTTTAAACTATTGTATCTAGTCACTCTTATGAACTTTGAAGGTGTCCTATGCATTTATATTTGCTACTCTATTGAGGAACAAGCTGAATACTTTTATGCTATGTTTTCTTTATGTGAAACAAACAAACGTCTTGCAAAGCATTGTTATTCATGAATCTTTTGATTGTGCCTTTCATGTTGCATCATAGTTTCTTTGCTTATTGCTAGAACTTTGTCTTTCATGTTATGATTGAAGTACTATGATCCCAGCTTTGAATGTTTTACAAATACTTTGATCAAGTCTTTGATGGTGCATGTCACCTCAAAAACTATTCTTTCTTTTTATCACTTACCTACTCGAGGACGAGCAGGAGTTAAGCTTGGGGATGTTGATACATTGCAAATGTATCTATAGTTTTTGATGTTCCATGCTTGGTTTTATCCACTTTCTTGTGTTTTGCCCACACTTTGGAGTACTTTTCATATGATTTCTTGGACTAACCTATTAACAAGAGCCACAGTGCCAGCTGCCTGTTTTCTGCTGTTTTTGGTTCCAGGAAAGTCAGAAAATGAATATTCTCGGAATTGGACGGGACAAAAGCCAAAGTGCCTATTTTTCCGGAAGTCATCAAGTGCCAGAATATGAGACGGAGAAGGGCCAGAGGCCGGCCACACCACCTGGCCGTGCGGCCACGCTGGGCCCACGCCAGTGGGTGGTGTGGTGGCCCCTGGCACCCCCTCGGCCTCCCCTTCCGCCTATAAGATGCCCTCGGGACGTAAACCCTAAGGGCCCAATCAAAAATCCACGAATGAGTCTGTAGCCACCGTCATCTCCATCCCTAGATCGGGAGGGATCTGAAGCTCTTCCTGGCACCCTGTCGAAGAGGGGAATTCACCCTGGAGGCCTTCTTCATCACCATACAAGCCTCCGGCGTGATGCGTGAGTAGTTAATCCTTGGACTACGGATCCATGTAGTAGCTAGATGGCTGGTTCTCCTCCTTTGTGCTTTCATGTCTAGATCTTGTGAGCTCTGTTCATGATCAAGATCATCTATTTGTAATTCTGCATGTTGTGTTTGCGGGGATCCGATGGATATTGAGATGCTATTTCAGATTGATTATTAATTCTATCATGTCTTTGTTATTTGTGATCTTGCATGCTTTCTGTTGTTAGTAGCTATCTTGGCCAAGTAGATGCTAGCAACTCCAAGAGTTAGTATTTATGCTCGATAGTGGGTTCATGCCTCTGGTAATCTAGGGAAGTGACAGAAATCTCTAAGGTACTAGATGTGTTGTTGCTACTAGGGAGAAAATAACAATCTTTTATTCATAGAACAATCGTATTGTTTACTTTACACACAGTTTGTAAAGCAATAATCTGTTGCTTGCAACTTAATACTGGAGGGGGTTCGGATGATAACCTGAAGGTGGATTATTAGTCATAGATGCAGTTGGATGGCGGTCTATGTATAATGTTGTAATGCCCAATCAAGTCTCAAAGGAGTCAAGATGATTAGTATATGCATGTATTGCTTTCTCGATGTTTGTCAATTGCCCCGCTGTAATTTGTTCACCCAGCATGTTATCTATCTTAAGGAGAGCCACCTCTAGTGAACTATGGATCCCGGTCCTTTTCTTTACATACAATCTATAAACCGTTACTGCTTTGTGTTTACTTTCTGCAAACTTTTACTTCTTTCCATTCGATACATTTAATCCTTTGTTTCCCGCAAAACACGGTAAGAAAGTTGGGGACAAAGTTATGTGGTTGTGTTGTGCAGGTCTCCACGTTACTACTAGCACCGGTAGTGCGCCCTGCCAAAGCTCAGCTAGTAACACCTTTGGGGTGTTTTCTTGCTCCTACTGGTTCGATTAAACCTTGGTTTCATAACTGAGGGAAACTTGTTGCTGTGCTCATCATACCTTCCTCTTGGGGTTCCCAACGAGCTCTACATCAACCACGCACCAGCACTTTTCTGGGCGCCATACACAGAGCCATCAGACCCCTAGATTTATTCTACATACACTCTGGTCCAATTAATTTTCATTTTGTTGAGATGAAATGATATATGAAATGATCAAACTATTGCTGAGATGCTTTCTCTTTGATATCAACTTAATATTGTCTTACATATATATATTGCCAATTCTTGAGTTGTAATACAATTTAATCATATGTATGAGTTCTAAGTTATGTTCTTAAAAATCAACAAGAGGATGATGATGACCTGGATGATAGCAAGGAATCCAGGGACAACAAGAGCCGCTACGTGCTGAGGGGGTTACGGTGTGGGAAAATCCGTTTCTACCATAGGGGGAGACTATTTTGCCCATTTTGTGGCAGAGCAATCAACGTGCACCTCGACAGCATGATCCAGCACGCGGTAGATGTTGGCAAAGGCGGAGGCAGAAGGCATAAGGCGATTACCTTGGCACCGCACGCAGCCTTCGGAAAATTCCTCCGGGAGTATGTCAGGAATGGTTTGTGTTCCCTCGACTGGGCTGCCCTTGCCCTGCTAGGCGTCTCCGTGTCCCGGCCTCCTATTGTTGCTCCTTCTTTTATTTTGTTTTAGTTAATTATTACTTGTGTGTTGCATGTAAGACAATATATCCATGGACCATGGTGTCTCTGGTGAACCTTCTATATATATGTATTAATCTACTCCTTTATATAGAGTGCCTTAAAAAAATTAGTGTTCAATTATATTACTGATCATGCTCATGCACACTACCAAATATTTCTAATGTTCTATTATATTATAATTGTCAAGGAATGCATCAACAAGTTAAATTGTTCAAAATTTCGTATTGAAGTAACGAAATGATCTCACATCTACGGTGGACGTTGGCAGAAGCTGAGGCCGAAGGCATCAGCCGAATACCTTGGCACGGCACGTAGCCTTCGGCAAATTCCGTACAGGTTCAACCATGGGTTGCTACCACCCAGCTCTGAATTCGCTTACAGGTTCAACATGGCAAAACTTGAGCTACTGATGGTACAGCTCCCACAGAGACCTCGGCAGGGGTGGTAGAATTCACGCGTGTGTGACCACAGCAATGGCGAGTTCGGATTCTGGAGGAGGAAAACATGACCGAGCATGGTCGACGCGGTGACAGATCTCACCGGGAACCAATTCTCATCCCCGCTCCGTGTCATGGTGAGGGCAAGCTCCGACTCGGGATGTGGAGGAGAGCAGGGCCGGGCAGGTTCGTCCACGTCCTAGCACCGCGTCATGGTCGCGACCACAGATTGCCGCTCTGGGGAAGAAGAAGAAGTGTAATGGATGCAGGCGCCAACACTGCAAGCCTACAGGGAGGAGAGTAGGGCCGAGCAGGTTCATCCATGTCCCAGCTTCGCGCCATGGCCGCGACGCCCCACAGATTGCTGCTTCGGGGAAGAAGAAGATGTGTAATGGATGCAGGCGCCAACGCTGCAAGCCTACATGGCAGCCACGACGGCAGCGACATAATGGCGAAAACTGACAGGGGGGGCCACCTTGACGGGTGTTAGCCTGATATTTTGTATTGAAACATAAAGTTGAATTCGTTTCAAAAAATACCCTCTGAGTATTTGGCACACCAACTATGGTCATCGCGGCTGATTACATGCAACTTGGGTACCACGTTGCCTGGGCGCCTCAACTTTCGGGCCGCAAAGTGATATTCTCTAATATGAGACACAAAAAATAGTTGTTCATTTATGCGACTGTCGATGATTACATATGCACCATAAGGAAATGGAAGTGATGATCCTTTCGAACATGGTTCTACCATGTATTCAAGCTGATGGAACTTGGTTCGATAGGATCATCGCTTTTGCTGTAAATGTTGTGAACTATGAGGGTTGTAAATGCTATGAACCTAGCTTGTGATGACACTTAGTACAATTTGTTCATAGAGATGGTGCTATAGGAACCGGATGGTATGCACAACAAAATTTGTTGTGCACCTCATTTTGATCCATGTAGCACTAGCTCTACCTTGTTTGTGCTAGTTATTCTGAAGCTGGGCATTGTTTAGGTCATTGTGTTTTGCTTCCTTCAGACGATGATTACTAAGTAGCACAATGAAATGCAAGGGGATCCTCTTCATGAACAAACTTGTTTGCTAACCAAATTCATTTTTCATTTCTATTTCTCATGAGGAGAATCCATTTGCATCTGTGTCATTGCATATGATGCCATGTTGATTGTTCATGTCTGATCACCAAAATGTATGTGCTTACATGTGTTGATTCTTTTTTAGTGCTCGAATATGCTGGTCGGAGGTGCTCTCCTCACCAATGGAGGAGCATGCTCCAGGGATGCTGGTGAGGGTAGTGCATCCAAGAGGGCCAACGATGGTGGTGAGAGCAGTGGCGCCAAGAGGCCAAGGAGCTGGCCACTCAAGATTGGGCACTTCCACGACCAGGTAGGTCCAACCCATTTTTCCAAGGTGATCTTGGCACGTGGGTTAGACCTGCTACGAGTCCCTGATGGCTTCAGGCCTTTCCTCGGCAATATGCTGGGGACGATCGTGCTCAAGACGAACACCAGATGTAGCTGGATGGTGAAGCTTTGGGATGTCAGCGATAGGATTTTCCTTGACCAGGGGTGGGCTAGCCTCACCATTGCCCACCAGATCAAGATCGGGTACTTCATGACCCTCAAGATGCTAAAGGGTGACATGTTCAAGGTCACCGTCTTCGACACACCATGGCTGAAGTGATGAAGAAGTGCCCGGAGCATGATCCAACCCTTGCCATGATCGACGAGTAGAAGCTTATGTCCTGTGAACTTTGCTTTGAACTTTGTATGTCTTCGTTTGCTATGAACTTTGTTTTTATGTCGTGTGGTTGCCTTGCTACAATGTTTATGTCATGCTGCTATATATTGCAGCGTCATTAAACTCGCTCTATGCATATTTTGGCGTGTGCTTGTTGTGGTTTAGCCTTACTTGTGATGTCTAGTAAGCTCACCATCTAAGGAAGAGGTTACCAGACCACACGAGAATGCTAAAACCAAACATGCACAATCCTTTCTCCCAGGCCTAATACAGCCCACCAAACGATAGGGCCTCATTTATGTCCAATTCCTGAATAGTGTTAATGCAGGCTACCAAATAAGGGGGATTTTGGCCTAGAGCCTGATCCCCGCGTGCAGTCCCCGCATGTGCAAGTTGCATCCGTGGGAAAAAACTCGCACGGGAACCAAACACACCCCTAGTCAATTCATCGAGGGTTAGCCCGACAAATGCAGCGGCCTTTCTGGCCGCCTTGGCCACAGATGCACCCGCCGATAAAGAAGATGTGGCCTCCGACAAAGAAGAGGCCACCTCCATCACGGCCGTTGCCACTCGAGTTGCTTGAGGAACCATGCAGATGGGGGAGGGAGCCTAAGTGCCCTCGCGAAGGGCGCCTCACCTATGGCGGCGAGCTTGTCCAGTTGGGCGGCCGCCCATTTATCCTAGGTCGACATCCCTCCGATGGTGAGGGAGCAGAGCGGAGGGAGAGAAGGAGGTGCTCCGGCCATGGAGGGTAACATCGAATGGGGGAGGGAGTGGCTTGGGCGGTGACGGGAGTGGAGTAGGAGTTAAGACCAAAACGTCTTGTCTCCTGCACTTCCCAACACGTGTAACCGCGGCGCACGTAGCGCTGGCCAGGGCCTAGCTCCGTGGAAACACTCAGGGCACCGCACGAGATTTAAAGCAGCCCAAAACTTGGCTCGCTGGGAACACCCAAATCGAGCATTTCCGTGGGGACAGGTTGTGCTTGTGCAAAATAGGGGGGAAACTCGTGCCTCCCATGCGAGCTCGACGAGGGCGTGAGCCACAACTTTCCCCCAAAAGTTGGTTGGAGAAATTTCGTCACCGCACGCGGAAGCACGGCGGTATATATCACTACTCGGCTCACCACATACTGCCTCGCCACCATTTCCCCCATTTATCAAGCTCTCAAGCAGGCAAAGTTCTTCATCAGCCAGCAGGTATAAGCGGCGGTAGCGGCGGTGGTGCTTCAAGATTGGCTGGAGTAGGCGTTCTTCTCCAAGATCTTCAGCGGCGATGTGCTCCGCTCCTCCGATGCCAGTGAGTTTTATCAAACCCCGGGTGTAGTAGCTTCGATCTGTTACCACCTCCTAGATCTGATTGTAGTTTGCGGTAGATCTATGTTAGTATGCCCAATGAACTGCTCGGTGTAGTCATAGATCAGCGTTTTTATGGACTTATTGCATGTCTAGGTAGGTAATTTTGTCTACATCCTGTAAGCTTGTGTTCATGTCTAGTCTAGGTCCAGATATGTGCGATCGTGAGATCTAGAGGACATGACCCCTGATGAGTTCAGCCAGGCCCTCATGGATTCTTAGGATACCTTTGTCGTTGAGACCCAACCCTAGCTCCCGCCTTTTAGGCTCACCTATCCTGAGCGCTCAGAGATCTTGTCTATGCCTCTGATGACAGGGTACACGGTGGAGCAGATTGCATAGCAAGCTTAAAAAATCGTGGCCAAGAAGAATACCTTAAGGCTTGTAAAGCCCACATCATAGGCCACTTCAAGGGGTGAAGGGCACCATGAAGTGGGAACCGTTCCTCTCGGCGTTCGTGCTCAACTAGATGTGTTAGATCATCAAGAGCGGCGTCGGGACGGAGAAGGGGTTCAAGGAGGTGCGCCTGAACACTATTGCTCGCAAGGTGTTTGAGTTTTGTGGCATCGAGGTGTCCTCACAACAAGTGTACAACCACCTGCATAAGTGCATGACCAGGTGGATCCATGTGCCCAAGATCAGAGACCTTAGCAGAGCTAGTTGGGATAAGGAGACCTGCACCATCATCTTGGAGGATGCCCACTACAGGGGACACATCTCGGTACTAACTAACTTCAGTTCTTGCAGTAAAATCCCTACAATTCCCTTTTGTAACCTCGCTAACTACCACTAACCTCCTTGCAATTCCCCGTCTCAGGATCACCCCAAGGATGCCAAGTATATGAACAAGCTAGTCGCCAACTATAGGAAGATGGAGGCCATCTTCTCTTTCGGCCTTGCCACTGGCAGGTTTGCCATGGTCTCCACTGAGCCTCTTGGCGCACCAAGCCATGAATACATGCAGACCCAGGAGTCTGAGACAGTGGTAATTGATGAAGCGGCCAAGACTGATGTCGCCGCTAGTTCTCCTGCTCTAGGCGTTGGTCCTAGCGCCAGCACAAATTCCTATGTTGATGCTGGCTTCGATCCGTCCAAGAAGAGGAAGAGGTCACTGCTGGGAGAGGAGAACATCGTTGGCATCACGTGCATGATCGATGCCGTGAAAGCGGTGGCGACCGCCATCACCATTGCTTCCCCTCCTGATGTGCACCAAGCTCTCTACGACGCTGTCATGGGCGCTAGAGGCTACAGCCCTGAGGCTCTGATGGTGATGCTCAGCCATCTCTTCGACAACTGGGCTATGGGAAACGACTTTGTTTAGATGGCGGAGGACCACAGGATCTTTGGCTCAGGACCTACTTGGCCAAGCACTACTACGTGTAGTGCTTACTCCCTGATCGTGGAGATGGTGGCGGCTGGTGCGTGCATGATGAAGAAGTTGTTGGTTGTGTATTTTGAAGTAGCTAGGGACTTGATAAAAACTTATTCGAAGGCATGTTTATTGTCAGGTGCTATATACTAACCCCTCACATTATGGAGAACTTGCGGTGGAAGGATTTCATCCCTTCTGATGTGGTGGTAGGATGACACCATAGAAGTTGGTGGCGATCGGTAGGATCACACTAGCTTGTAGATGAACTGTTAATGTTTTTACCTATATGATCATGCATGCTTAAATTGCTTATGTTGATTACCTTGTGTTTGTGAATTTGATTTGCCTGTTTTAGTTGTGATCCTTATGTTGCATACGTGTTATGTCTCGTAGAAATACAACTAGTACGTGGTGTACTAGGCAAGAAGTCGAGAATCTACAAAACATGGGAGTAGTGTAACCAACAAGTGACGGGTTACCGGCACAACCTCCATAAGGGGTTTAAGACTATAATAAGCACAAATAGCCTACTCTGAGTTCTTAGCAGAGCGTCCACAGCCGTCACAAGATATGAACTTCAATTTCACTCCTCCGCCTGGAGCTCATCAAGTTCGTCCACATGAACAGATTCCATCTATACAAGGTGAAAGTATGATCAAAGATTTCATCATCGTCAGCCTGATCATGTGGATTGTGTACTACTAGTTGTTCTGATTCATGTGATCGATCATGTGTAAGATCTTAAACTCTGGTGAGTAGTTGGTAAGTTCACCATTTGTCATGCGAGGTGACCATATCGGGCCGGACGTGGACTTTCAAACGTGCACATTTGCATCAGTCGAGCCCTTTCTAGGAAACCAAACAAAGTGATCATATGGGCTCTCCTAGTGAGGAAACGAAACTACGGGCAACCAAATAAACCGCACATCCAGGCCCGAGGCCAATCTTCCCACATGCAGCATCCACTGGGTTAACTAGGAAAAATATGAAAATCCGGCCCGAGCAACCAAACACGCCCTTAATTTGGACGTTCTCGGCAGGCCAAGTTTTGACCTGCTTTAAAATCCGTGCTATGCGAGAAATGCATACAACTTAACACAGCAAACAGGCTTATTCCTGCTGGCTGGATGCGAGAAACGGACAGACAGCCCAGCAAACACCCTAAGAGCCGCTATAAATCTGGCTAGGCCGGGGAAGCCATCAGTTTCAGTTTCCAGAGGAGACCAGCAGGGCAGCAACTCTCATGTGATTGCGAACCCTCATCTCCGGCGGCCGGCTGCCCGATCGATGGGAATACTGGGAATCTGGGCATGATCCTTTGTGTTTCGGTTGTGTGCCACTGCTCCAGACTGTGACCATGAGTAATACTGCTCTTTCATGCCAAAAGATGCCAAATTAAGTTTAGTTCTTGGCGAAGCCACGGTAAGTGACCTGCATTTGAACTTCAAAAGCGAAAAGATTTGGATTAAACCTGAAGGCCCAAGAGTGTTATCGCAGGTGTTCCACATACTGAGGCTTGTTAATCTGGCTGACATTTCACAAGAATGTGATCTGCCATGAACATTGTGACACTGATCATTCTGGAAGGTGCACCTTCCCTAAAGGAGCTACGCTTAAGGGTTTTGGAATGATGTGAAATGACAAGGAATGAGAAGGAGTATGCATACGTAGAGTGGGAAGAAACTGGCTTCAAGCATCACAATCTGGCTCTGGTCAGGATCTTTGGGTTTCAATTAGAAGACAAGTTTGTGAATTATTTCAGGAGTGACATGGAATCAGCTGTCAGTCAAAATTCTCAAGGACGTACACCTGAATGAGAGGCCAATATGTTAGACCGGTATGTGCAAGAAGCGCAAGGACAGATAACCATGGACAAAGAAGGAGAGGATCTCACTTATCAACTGTTTCAGTCATGGTTACGCACCCGCTTTTAAGGATTCAATTCCCGAGTATATAAGAGCCTAAATAAAGGTGTTCACAGGCTGCTTCGCTGATTTCGGATGTTTTTGTGTACTGTCATGTTTTGAGGATCCTTGAGATTGTGATGAAACTTAAGACGATGAGCATCGAAGAGTAGCCGCAAGTATTTTGGTAAAAAAAGTCCAAACCGATGGAAAAAGCCGGGCAATATAAATAGTAGTATTTCAACACCTGGCTCCATCTCTCCTTGTGTCTGACGCCTTAGTCACGCACGTCGCCATGCCAGGAACGCCGCCGCGTCGCGGGATTAGACGCCCGGTGCGCCGCCTCCGTTGCCCCTGCGTCGTAGGATTCTGCTTCCAGATGAGATAGTAGCTGGTTGATACCTGCAGGCTGCATCAGGCTCAGTATTCTGCAATAGATGGCATTTTGTTTAGGTAACAGGTCTCTGATGGATTTCATGTGTTACGCGCCAGTATATTTGGTTCAGGTTGTTTATACGGGGAAGCCTTCGAGACGCTTCTGTATTTGTGCTTGTAGAACTGAAATGAACACCAGAACTGCAAATCTGCAATGACCATCGTGTTCTTCGTGCGGTTGGTCAGCCTGAAGAAAGCGATTCCAGTAAACTCCCTCCGTTTCAAAATATAAGATGTTTTAGATATATAAATAAGTGTATTTAGATTCCTTTTAGTGTGTAGATTCATTCCAAACATAGATGATCCTACACAATAAACATCTTATATTTTGATAAGGAGGGAGTACAACTCACCAAATGGAGAGATTATCAGGTTTATGTTTTCTCCACATGAATGGTGATTGCTGAAATTGACATCCAGATCCAAGGTTTTTTACGACTCCCTCACAGGCATTCTACCATACGAGAACTAAAACTGGCCTACTACATAAGGTGGCAGTTATACTTAGTTGCATAGTCTGTTCGGATGTCTGTAACTGTAAGTCTATTCCCCATGAAATCATGCTTAGGTCTTGAAAATGAGCTTATCTTCTAAATAAGCATTTCACAGCATACTTGAGCCCACAAGTGAACCAATACAGAACAAGGTGACAAAGACAGAACAAAACAGATTCTGTACAGACAACGCAACAGTAGGAATTAAGGATGCAAGAGAACAATCGTCAAACTGAACACATTGAAAAGGAAATATAGTAATCATGGGGATATAAATCACAGTGCATATGACCAACCAGCAAGAAACAATTCCAGAATTTTACTACGGTAGTATTAAGTCCACGGGTACGCTAATATCACAATTCGCAGCGTCAAAGCAGCCCCATCAACATACACAAACAGTTCAAAAAATCGGTTCACCAAAGCAAGAAAAGCATCTATTAAGTGTCATGATGAACCACCTAAAGATCTATTATCCGCACCTCAAGCACCACCAAACCGACAGAAATCGTAAACACAAGGCACATCTACCAGACAGCAAGACGGCTGAACAAGGCCAGATGGCTTAGGCAGCCTCCTCTTCTTCCTCCTCCTCATACTCTTCCTCCTCATCAGCTGTGGCATCCTGGTATTGCTGGTACTCGGCCACCAGATCGTTCATGTTGCTCTCAGCCTCGGTGAACTCCATCTCATCCATGCCCTCACCGGTGTACCAGTGCAAGAAAGCCTTCCTCCTGAACATAGCTGTGAACTGCTCGCTCACACGGCGGAACATCTCCTGGATTGAGGTTGAGTTGCCAACGAAGGTGGATGACATTGAAAGGCCTGTGGGTGGGATGTCACACACGCTTGACTTCACATTGTTGGGGATCCACTCAACAAAGTACGACGAGTTCTTGTTCTGGACGTTCAGCATCTGCTCATCAACCTCCTTGGTGCTCATCTTCCCACGGAACATAGCAGAGGCTGTGAGGTAGCGACCATGCCTTGGATCAGCAGCACACATCATGTTCTTTGAATCCCACATCTGCTGGGTCAACTCAGGAACAGTGAGGGCGCGGTACTGCTGAGAGCCCCTTGAGGTCAGTGGCGCAAAGCCAACCATGAAGAAATGGAGGCGAGGGAATGGAATCAAGTTGACTGCAAGTTTCCGGAGGTCGGAGTTCAACTGTCCAGGGAAGCGAAGGCAGCAAGTAACACCACTCATTGTTGCAGAAATAAGATGGTTCAGATCACCAACTGCAAAAGACATAGGAAAAAACTCAGTGACAAGAATGCATATACAAAATGGCAGAAACAAACGAGAAACAAGATATAATAGCTAGAAGAATGCACATATTCGTTAGTATTTTACTAGATAATACAGGTACTAGTATGACAAGAAAAAAATGTAAAATGACTTGTATCATTAGTATCAAAACTATAGTGGAGTACATGTGCCAGACATATCAACTGATCAGATACACAACCGATAACAGGAACCATATCATAATAGAGATGACTGTAGATTAGTATCATGGAATCAAGCATGCAGATAACTATAGACCAGTATAATTACTGGGACAAGAGTATGCAAAGCAAGCACCGTTGACTGATAACAGTATGTTCAAGCTTACAAGTGGGTGTAGCAAGCTTCAGGGTGCGGAAGCAGATGTCGTAGAGAGCCTCATTGTCAAGGACCATGCACTCATCAGCATTCTCAACAAGTTGATGGACAGAGAGTGTAGCATTGTAAGGTTCCACCACAGTGTCAGACACCTTTGGCGATGGGAAGACTGAGAACGTCAGCATCATCCTGTCTGGGTACTCCTCCCTGATCTTTGAGATGAGCAGTGTACCCATACCAGAGCCAGTTCCTCCTCCTAGAGAGTGGCAGACTTGGAATCCTGTTGTAAATTGGGAACATGCGTTAATTTGGATCTCATTTCAGTTGACACTCAATAAAAAGGGCATAGCCTATAACTCAAGATGTTTGTGTTTACAAATGTTTAGCCATCCACGCACATAAAACTAATTGCAATAGAACGAATACATTAAAGAACCATGACCACTGAATGCTTGAGAAATCAACATCTGGCATGTGACTCTAGCAATGCTTTGATCTTCTACCAGAATTTACTCTGTTTTAAGCAGTAGGGCAGTGACGAGCGGACAGCTATTCATAAAATATATATATCACTCAGTCAGTTTTTGCAAATGGAATATGGTTCTAACGCAAGGAAAACAAATGGAATGCAGTGGATCTATCATACATGCTGATACAACAAAGCAGTAGACAACAGCCGCATCCGTTCCACTAGTCGCCAGATCTCGGCAGTTAGAACCACATAACCCCAACAAAATGTCTCCCCCACCACGAGCACAAGTAGAATGAACAATGAATCCTGTTCGCACAAGTACTGCAAGCCAGATCTACAACTTCAGAACCACGCGAACCACCTCTGACGAAAAACGGGGGAAACGACCAGATCTACGAGACAAAAACCCCAAAATCGCAGCACTCTTAACGAAGCGAAGGCACCAGATCTACACGTCCCAAAAACCATACGAGATCTCGGGACCATTTCAAGCAAACGTCCAGATCCAGGAGGGGGGCTATACCTTGCAGGCAGTCGCAGTTCTCGGCCTCCTTGCGGACGACGTCGAGGACGGAGTCGATGAGCTCGGCGCCCTCGGTGTAGTGTCCCTTGGCCCAGTTGTTGCCGGCGCCGGACTGGCCGAAGACGAAGTTGTCGGGGCGGAAGATCTGGCCGTAGGGTCCCGAGCGGAGGGAGTCCATGGTGCCCGGCTCGAGGTCCATGAGGACGGCGCGGGGCACGAAGCGGCCGCCGCTGGCCTCGTTGTAGTAGACGTTGATGCGCTCGAGCTGGAGGTCGGAGTCGCCCGCATATTTGCCCGTCTGGTCGATCCCGTGCTCGTCGCAGATCACCTCCCAGAACTTGGCTCCGATCTGGTTGCCACACTGCCCGCCCTGGATGTGGAGGATCTCTCTCATGGCGGCGGCGGAGGGGGTTGGAGGGTAGGGTTTCCGGCGAGGTTTTGGAAGAGAAGAGAGAGGGGAAGGGGGGAAATGGAGGTGCGGATTTGTGGGGAGAGGGGAGCGTGGGGGTGTGGGGAGTTTTATTTGGAAGGCGTGGGTGTGGGGAACGTGAGGGTCAGGTTACCGGGTTCGAAATTTGAAATTCGTTTTGAGGAGGAGGGATGTTTTGGAGCGGTGAGAGGGTCTGGTTTTACCTTGTCGTTGGGTGTGCAGTGTAATCTGGAAACGCCCGTTCGAATTTTACTCGTACAAAGACGACCGCATGGTAGAATTTCGTACTCTGTACAAAGACGATAGTTTGTTGACAATCTCACGGTTATCATGTTTTCCAAGCAAAATCAGACATATTTGTGGGTTTAAATCTACTTAGGGCATGTACAATGCTGGAGAAGGCATGCATTCCCTTAGTCCTCCACATCATCTAGAGAAGACACTATATACAAGTTGTACAATGCATTCACTCTTATTGTCATCTCTATTAATTAATTAGAACTAACTATTTTTAGTAAGAAATTGTTTTTCTAAGAGAAGACACGTGGTACAATGGAGAAAATAGTCTTCTCTTATTTCTAAGAGATCATCCCTTAGCTAAGGGAAGACAATCTTCTCTTTCTTATTTCTCTCACCTCCAACTAAGTAAAAATCCAACGTGGCAACTATAAGGGAAGGCTGACATTATCGCATTGTACGTGCCCTTACTCTCTCCGTACACTAACAAGGTGTGGCACTCCAGATCACGCGGATAGATATCACTCATAATTTGAGAGATACAATTCGACGTCATGTCCGAATAGAATTACAAAATTCGCATACTTGGAGAAGGGAGAAGGGAGAAGGGAATGATCTGATTCGGCGTCACTCTAGTTGCCATCTCTCTCGGCGGGAGCAGCTTAAGTACTTGCACGATCGAGCTCCACGCGGTTGTTGGGGCGTCTCTGTTGCTAGGCCTCTCTCCTTGTGCGGCGGTAATCGGCCCTTCTCTTCACCTTCAGTGCCCTGGTCACCAGTTGGTACGTGACATCACCCTCCCCTCTAGCATCAGCTTATCACTGTTGGAATATGCTCTAGAGGCAATCATGTATGATGTTATTCCCGATGTATTCATAAAGTTATTGTTATTTTATGAACTACTGATATATATCATTAAATATGTGATTCGATTGTGAAACTATATATGCATGTTGTTCATACTAAATATCCTTGGTCGTTCAGATTGCGTTGGACATAACTTAGACTAATGTAAAAGTCGGCTGATGACTCGGTTCCACTTGGCATGGGCATGGTGATACTATTCCGACTTAAACGGATTCAGCTGAAGAGTTTAGCGAGTCGGACTGACTCATATTGAGATATAATGAACAAGTCGTCGTTTGTATGTCTCGGTCAATCTAATCCTTAGACCTGAGGTATTGCATAATCCGAGTTATGGATCACCGACTTAGGTTCCGTCAAACGATGTTCCGTCAAAGGGCAGTTATAAAGTCAGAGTTTGGGTCGGCTGAAAATCAACCTGCGTGATGTAGATGACCAAGATGGGATTTTACCCCTCCGACTAAAGAGATATTCTCTGAACCCTCTCGAAAGATATGATTCAGAAAGCATAGTCATGCACGGCTCGGTTAAGTGTTAACGGAGGCGGTCGACTAAGAGTTAGTCGGATGAATCACTTATCTCGGATCAAGAAAAGAGTTGAGCTATTTAAAGGATGATGATTATTCTCCTATAGCTTAACGAGATGTATCGTGAGGCAAAAGGGACTCAAACGAAAGTTGTATTGGAAGATATATCGTCATGACTCTTTGGTACTTGGGAGTTGGCACGTTCTGCTAGGAGCCGCTACCGACTTATCGATTACGAGTGAGACTCGAATCATGTACGAGTCACCGTGAGCCTATCGAGTCACACACTTAAGAGCGGTAGCAAGTTCAGGTTAGACCCAAACCGGAAATCTATTTGGGTTGGATCCGAATCAGACACGGATTGGGTCAATGAGTTGTACTCGCTGTGACGAATATAGGCATTTTAGTGAATAGGACACAAGTGAGTGGTGCCCCCTTTCACTCTCTATATATACTGGGGCGCAGATACCCAAGGGGCACGGTTAAGTCATTCCATGTGTTGGAAACCCTAGCTCCAGTTTAGTCTAGCCACCGTACCGGACCTAGTTGTCCACCACCGGCGCTCCTCCTCGTATGTATGGATACTGGTAGAGGTATTATACATTCAGCACTTCGACGATCCTGGATTGGATCGGATCGGACCGTGAGGACTGCACTGCATCAAGCGATGCGCTTCATCGGTAATCCGCAACTGCGCGTCTAGTGGTAATCCTCGTGTCCTTCTACCTCAGCTAGATCATGGGATCACCACGTAGAATTTTTTGTTTTATCTCTATGTGGCCCAACAGTCCCAAGTCAATGATATTGGGTATGTGTCGACGATGGTGTACACTGGTTCCCAAGATTCACATGTAGATGGTAGGTTGTGCCAACGTACTTTGACCTGCGATACCATTTTGGTGCCTTTCTTGATCTTCCTTGCTCCACATAACTAAGATGGGTAGACTGACACGTGCATCTGTAGTAGAGATACTGGCAGCATAGTGCTTACCTTGTTAATGGGTTTGACACCTTTTTTCAATTGGGAGATATGTACCACCGAGTGGATTCTAGATGACGTAGGGAGCTATAGTTTATATGCAACCGCTCCCACTCGCTGAAGTATCGGGTATGGTCCAAATCGGAATCCCAACTTCTGTGATGATCGTCGCTCGATGGAAGATTACAGATATGGTTGCAGTCTCAAATATACATAGTCTCCCACTGCGAATTGTCATTCATAGCGATTTTTGTCAGTCTGAATCTTCACTCTTGTCTGAGCATGCTCCAAATGCTATCGGATGACCGGTAATTGAGATGCCCTCTCCTTCAGCCATTCTTCTTCTTCCATATTGCCAGGCAGCGAGGACGTTTCAACCCCAAAGTGACATGGTTTCTGACCATACAGCACTTCGAAAAGTGACTGCCCCAAGCGCTGAGTGGTACGTGTTGTTGTACCAGTACTTTGCTTGTGGTAGCCACTTGGCCCATTGTCCCGGGCTCGCGTGGATCAAGCATCTGAGGTACGTCTCATGGCACTAATTCATTCGCTCAATTTGTCCGTCAGTTTGCGGATGATACGACGATCTCAGATTCAAAGTAGTGTCTGCCAGTTTGAACAAGTTCTACTAGAAACTACTGATGAATATCTTATCACGGTCCAAGATGAGGGCGTTGGGTATGCCGTGATTTGTGTGCACGTTGTCAATAAAGAGATGAGCAATGTGTGCAGTTGTGAAGGAAAGTTCGACAGGTATGAAGTGTCCAAATTTGGTGAATTTGTCGATGACCACCAAGATGGCATTGAATCTATTGGATGATGGTAATCCTTCTATGAAGTCTAAGCTTACTGTATGCCAGCTGAACAAGGGATCTTATGTGGTTGCAACCGCCCAAGTAATCTTACATGTTCACCTTTTGCTTGCTGACATGTCCTACACTCAGCTATGTATCTGATGCATGTAAAATGCATACATGAACTTTGTAGTTTGTTAACATATTTTCGCACATATTTGTATAATATATAATGTTATATTCCTGTTTTATATTGATTTTGGAGATTTATCAATGATCCCCTTTATTTTGGTTATAACCCTGCAGGGCAGAAAAACCTTGTTTTCAATGTTTTTGATGTTTTAGGACCTAAACGAAATTAAATGGACCTATACTTTTGAGGATGCCAATATTTATCCACGGGAAGCATCTGGAGCGCTGGAATTCCACCAGGAGGGCTAGGAGGCCCAAGATAGCCTGGGTGGCGCGCCCAGGCCTGGTGGGCGTGCCACCTGTGCTATCTCCCTCCTCAGTCGTCTGATCGCCTTGATTCTTTCGCACAAGGACTTCTCTTAACCTAAAAAACCCTATAAGGAACCCCGGGGCATCCTCGAGACGAGAGCCACCAGAGACGAAAACACCACGAAACAAAGTCAGATCCATTGAAGATTGGAGGGGGAAACTCTGTCGGAGCCACCTCTGGGGAGATCTCCACCCTCTCCAACGTCTCTAACTTCATCATCATGATGTGGAGGGAGTAGTCTACCTCCGGGCTATGTGTTTGTGGCAGTATCTTGATCTATCTTGTTCTTCATAGATCTAGTACCATATGAGCTACCCAACATGATTATGGTCATATTTGTAATTCCTATGTGGTGGATCTTTGTTCTATGATTTGATATTTGAGATTAGAATCTATGTTGTGTAAGATGTTTTAATAGATGCATATCATGCATCTCGTTCTTCATTTCTTGTTTTGATCCAACTTGTATGCAAGAACTTGTATGGGGAGAAGTGTGTGTTAGATGGAGTAGCATAGGGGTGGAGATTGAATTGTGACACATATTATTCAAGATCTGCTTTGGTTTTTACCTTTGTTTTGTTGCCTCACTAAGGGGTTAAGTGAAATCATATGCTACGGTTATCACGTGACAATGTGATGACCTTGTTAAATCAAGGTAGCATGTTTTGTATTTCAAACATCATATAATATTGTTTAAAGCTATACTTTAATCTATTCTTAAATCAAGATTGCATGGAGATATCCCTTTCTTAAGGAGTATAAGATAGAGATGTATTCCATCTCAATATTAGAATGTGATGCCCATATTAATTTCTTTTATCAAGCACTTATAGAGTTTCCATGATCTTTATCATCGATGAATTGTTTTATGATCACTACAACTTAAAAGGAGAGTAGGCAAATGAACTCATGAATCCTGGTCTGATTTTTATCATAAGAAACACCATTCCTTTGCATCTACTATCCTTTTTATTTTTAGCAATTAATTATTTCAAAAATACAAAAATACTTTTTGTATTTGCAATCACACATACAAACCCAAAAACAACTCTACTATCTTCATATCATCTAGTTTGCACTTCTTTACTTTATTTACTTTAGTTTATTTAATATTTTTGTTTCATATTACTAATACGAAACCTTGTGCTTGACAACCACTTGGTGGAGTGGGGACACAAGACATTTTATTTTAATTTGCAGGTTGCTTGAAGAGGAGAAGACAAACATCCTTCATATCCAATTCCCTGAGAGTTTGATATAAACCCCTGAGTCATCCTTGTGGGGAAAAGACGCTTGATGCAACACTTTGCACTTGGAGCCTCAACAAAAAGTGACAGCCTTTGTTGCCATCAGTATCGCAGGATGTCCTGTTTGAGCCCTGGCCAGGAGAACAATTGCTTTACCTTCTAATATGTGGCCAACATTCCCAAATGCCCTCCTAACCCACTGTTGTGCAAAGCCAATAACACTACAGTGTGTGCTTCACAGTTACTCCCTAATTAAACTCTTCCTTTGTGGCGAATGATACCATCCTGCAATGAGAAACCCTGCTCATTTGTGCCCTTGTATGCTGAGTTCAATTAGCACCTGCTTGGCTCTGGCATCTTGCTGATAGCCTCCGATCACAGTTTCTATCCACTTGGGACGCACCACCAACATTCCCATCAGTGAGTACTGCATTAGCCTTCTAGATAATGCATCTGCTACTTTGTTGTCTATCCCTTTCTTGTACACAATTTTGTATTGCAGCCCCATTAATTTGAAAAATCTTTCTACTGGATCTTGGTGTTAAATTTGTGATCCCCAAGATGTATGAAGCCGCGATGATCTATATGAATCATGAACTTCTTGTGCTGTAGGTATGATTTCCATTTGTCGATTGCTATTAAGATGGTCAGACATTCCTTATCATAGATAGACAACATTTGGGTTTTCACTCTCAACGCTCTGTTGAGGAATGCTAGTGGGTGTCCTTGCTACATCAATACTGCCCCACGCCATTCACGTACGCATTAGTTTCCAGCACAAAATCCTTCATGAAATCTGGTAGAGGTAGTACTGGAGCATTCGTGAGTGACTCCTTGAGTGCCAAAAAGGTCTCATTCACCACTGGAGTCTAGAGGAACTGGGAGTGACTTTTCAGAAGATTTGTTAGTGGTCAAGATAATATACCAAAATGGCAAATGAATTTTCTGTAATACCCTGCCAACCCCAGGAAGCCTCTCAACTGTTTGAGATCTGTCGGTCGTGGCCAATGTTGGACCGCCTCAATTTTCGCCGGGTCGGTGGCCACTCCCTAACGACTAACAATATGACCCAGGTATTCCAGGGATGGTTGTGCAAAGGAGCATTTTGATATCCTCACATACAATTGGTTCTGCTCTATCGGTCTGAAAACCTCCTGAAGGTGTTGTTGATGGTCTAGCAAGTTTTTGCTATATATAAGTATGACGTGCCAACTGCATGTGCAAAGACCGTGTTCATGGCTGCTTGAAACATGGTCAGGCACACGTGACACCAAATGCCATTACCCTGAATTCGTACTGACCATTGTGAGTGTGAAATGCAATCTTACATTCATCTTCCTCTGCCAACCTAATCTGATGATACCCGGATCATAGATCCAATTTGGTGAAAAATTGAGATCCTGCCAGTTCATCGAGGAGCTCTTCCACCACTGGCATCGGATAGCGATCCTTGACCGTGAAAGTCTTGAGATGAAGGTGGTCAACATAAAACCTCCATGTACCGTCTTTCCTCCTAACCAACAAAACAAGTGAGGCTAATGGGTTGTGACTGGTTCGAATTATGCCTTAGTGTAGCATTTCCGTGATTTGTCCGTTCTATCTCATTTTTTTGTTGCGGAAAGTATATGTATGGCTTCGCATCCACTGGTTGTACTCCTAGAATCAAATTAATATGATGGTCATACTCTCGATGAGGTGACAAACTCGTGGGGTTGAGGAAGCAACTTGCATGTTCTTGCCGTACCTGCTCGATTTCCACCGGTATCACCTCGTCAGCTTGACTGTCAGTGACATACAATTATACTGTGTGTTCTAGAGCCCTAGCTGTCGTCATTTGTTGTAATTCGGTCAATGATATTGGGTTGCAACTCCGCATCTTTGTTTTCACCCCTGTTTAACTGAATTCGTTGGACATTCATTTTATACCACGGAGTTTTTCTTGACCAATCAATCCACACTGACAACAGGATTTCAACCCAATCCATGTCTAACACCATGTCATAGACATGAACGTGAACATTGAACACCCTGAATGAGTTGGTGAAATGATGTCCTTGGCATGACCACTTCACATCAAGAGCAGCTTGGTCAACTGTGCTCCTCCCACCATCAGCCACCGTCACTTGAACTGTCGGTATTTGCACAACGGATAGGCATAGTTGGTTTACTATTTCAGAGCTGATAAAGCAACCCGCACTACCTGAATCAATGAGCTGAAGATTTTTCTTGCCCTCGCATTCTCCTTGCAGCCTGATGCTCTTTTTTGATTGCACACTAGCTAATGCATCACGGAAGTATGCATGAAGGTTTCCTCCTTCACTCAAGGTTTCTTTGTCCACTTAAGTTTTTGATGTGTTCAATTGCAGTACCTCCAACAACTATTACATGCCATCTAGAGGGATTTTTTGTTGGATTTATGACAAGGGTGAAATTTCTCTTTGTAAGTAAAGCACTCACCCCTTGCTCTGCGCTAGTCTTTGAGGTTCTTAAACTTCTCATCCCACTGCCCTTTGTGTTTTGCCTTGTCCTCAGTGTGCTTGGACCCTTCAGCATGAACTAATGATGGTATCCCTTTGCCTGGATATCCAGTTCTGGAATACGGAGATTTGAATTCAGACTTGTACCAGTTGTTGGAGAAGGATTTCATCTCTTCTAGCATCTCCTCCTGTTTTTCAGCAAGAATCAACATAGCATCAACTATTCTAGGATTATGTAATCTAATAGCTCTTTGAATATCTTTTTTCAACCCGCCCAATGAATTTAGTGACAAAAAAGGCTTCATCATAATGCTTGTTGTAGATCAAAATTTTGTGCCTAATCCCTTTAAACATGTGGTAGTATGCATCTACAATGTTAGTTAGTTTGCATCTCTCTAATGCCTCAAGGTTCCTATGGTGTTTATCTTTACCAAACTTGGTATGGATAGCTACATAGAGTTCTTCCCAGTTATCCATATTGTGTTCTGCCTCATAAGTTTGCAACCATAATGTTGCATTGCCCGTGAAATGCGTCATAGCAAAGTTTGCCCAAGTGTCAGGATCAACATCATATAATAGAAAGCATTTTTCACACACTTTTTTCCACCATTTTGGATTCTCCCCATCAAACCAAGGATATTCAGCCTTAGGTGGCCTAGACACTCTACTATGTGTGTGTCGTGACCCAAACTGCGTGTTGTCACTAAACATTTCAGAGTTCTCTCCCATGTCAAAATGAACAGGAGTATGGGGATTGGTACGCGTACCCTTGTCCAGGGCAAGCATCGGTGCTCGAGAGGTACCAGGCACAAGACTCTGGTTCAGTTGTTCATTGTCATGCCATTCAAGCCGAGGTGTGTGGACCGGTGGCAGGCTGGAAGGCGATTCCAACACTAAAACCCGAGCCCCAATATCAGCAATGGATTTCTATAATTGCTTCACTGTATCATCAACGCGTGGTATCCATGAATTGAGACCTTGGAGGGATTCATTGATGAGACCAATTGTGATTGATGTTTGAACACCTTGTTTCTGCAACTCTGCTAGATCGGTCTGAACTTGCTCCATGATGACTGAATCGCAAGTCGCCCACACATTGGCAGTGAAGCCAACGTCTATCATCGATGTCTCATCGCGCCCCCTATGACGAGCTAACTCAGGTATCGAGCCTAGATTTCACCGGACACAGAAGGATCTTCTTCCAGCCGCTCGATTTCCCTTGAATTCTTGCCTCGAACTATCAACCTCCGCCAATCGTTGCCCCGAGGTGCTAGATTGCAACCTCAACAGCGTCGTCGCAGGGAGAAAGGAACCCGATGGGATTTTACGACATTCCTAAACTACCAGGTCCCCCTTCACCTGAATCGCCTCCCTTGCTTAGATCAGAGAAGTTTTTTTGGATGTTTTGTGTGGAAATTTTGTGGATCTACTCCTCTGATACCATATGTGGCACTCTAGATCATGCGGATAGATATCACTCACAGTTTGACAGATACAACTCGGTGTCACACTAATGAGTGCATATTTGCATCATGTTTTACATTATTATTTTGTATGGTAGATGTAGGATCTTGGTATTTTATGGCGCTCGTGCGCATATTTTATGTCTGTTTTCACCAGGATCAGGACAGATGATGGATCTAATGGACAATTCTTGGAGAAGTTATACTGAGGAGAAAAGGAGTCAAAAACAACGTAAATCGCTTATTTAAGAAATATTAAAAATACCAGAAGAAAACCCGAAGCGATCAAAGGAGACAGACGGTTTAACAACCAACTATACGACCGGAATAAATTTTCTAGCCGTATAGTTCCGGTCGTATAGTTGGCGTTGCGACCGCCTCCTCAAATAGTTTCACCCCGTGCAACTAGATCGGAGAGACAACATACAGAACACCTAGAAATCGCCGAAACCTCACCTCCAGAAGACATCTAGAGGGGGAACTCGTCCACCAGGGATCCATCTTCAACCTGCATAGATTCGGGAGGCTAAGACATCGATCTTCATCATCCACCATTGCATCACCACCATCTCCATCCATCCCATCTTCATCTTGTCTAGATCTTGTTGTAATTCCGTACTCGTTGTGGATTTATACAAGTACTATTCATCTATGATTGTTTTCATTACCATTGCCATGATGTTGATTGCCTCCATGTCTGAGTAGATCTCTATTTCTTGGGGAGATGGAGAAATCCTAGCATATGATTGAGATGAGATAGAAATTATTATGTTATACATCATTATGTGTATGTGTTAATTGTCTCCATCTTGATGTTGGGAGTTGTGCACCTCCTTAATATTTGCCTCCTATGGGGACTCAATGAAAGGGATTACTTGTTGGTAGACGGAGGGATGATAGCGCTTACTATGACTATAAAGCTGTTGTCATTCCTTACGTGATAACTTGGGGAATCAAGGAGAACTCATTAAGCCATGTCCATGCTACGGGAGAAATCCCTTAATAGCGGGATAATATGATTGATGTCGTTTATTCGTCAGTTATGGTTATGAAGGATGATGTGAGTAGCGGTTGCTGCCTATTTGTCCATATATGGAGCTCCTCCCACATACATACATATTATAAGAATATTTGTTATAATAATCTTGATTGCTTAGTCTAAATTGCTAATGGTGTATCCACCACTCCCCGAGAACGCCCTTTTTCCTATTGCAGTTCCAAAGTTCTTTTACACACGTGATTCTTACTTTTTGCATTAAGTTTTGTTTTACTTTAAATTACCTCGTTTAATCAAAAACCCAAAAACAACTCTACTTTTCTTGCATCTTAAAGTTATTTCTTAAGTACTTCGTTTAGTTGTAGTTAAAAGCATTTTAGTATTTCGCCTACTGCTCCCTATGGGATCGATATATTTATTTCGAAACTAGCTACAAACAATCTGTGCACTTGCAGTCATCAAGCTATTTTCTGGCGCCGTTGCCGGGGAGCTTAGCGCTATAAGTCAATTTACTTTTAGTTATTTACTTTCATTGTACTAATTTTTACTTAAGTTGTAGGACCGCAACAACGAACAACACTCAGCATTTAAACCAGCTTGAGGCAGTAAGGAAAATGGGTTCGCCCATGGACGCTTTTATAGCTATCAATAAAATCATAAATCCGGATGGAATTGAGATCCACCCTTTATTATTTGAACTATTGCACTCTAAGAAATTCGCAGGAACCAATAAAGAGAGTCCATATGGACACTTACAATTCTTTGAAGACGTTCTCAGTTCCTTTATATTCGATGACTCTAATCTTGATATGGTTAAAACCCAGTTGTTTAGACAAACTCTCTCTAATAATGTTTGTGACTGGTATAGATCTTTTTGTTCAGAAGCACCAAGGACTTGGAAGGAATTGACAACCAATTTCCTATCAAATATTACTCAGAAAGCAAAGCTTACAGGATGAGAGGTATTATTATCAGTTTCAAAAATAATCATGGTAAGGGCTTATATGAAGGATATCTAAGGTACAAAAGCTACCTAGATAATTGCCCCCATCATCGTTTGCCTGATTGGTTAATCACTCATACTTTTTATGGAGGGCTAAATATTGAAAATAGAATGAATCTAGACACTGCTTCTATGGCAGATTTCTATCTTATACCTATGATGAAGCTTGGAATCTAATAATAAAAATGAGGGAAGCAACGGAAAATCTTAAAGAAAAGGAAAACATTACAAATAGTTTTTCTGAATATGCTTGCATTAACGATTTCCTTGCAGATGAAAGGACTGATGCAATGATTAAAACCCTCGGTATTGATTCTTACTCAGTAAAGAAAATTATTGAGAATTATGCAGGACATTTGCAGGTACCAACAGAATGGGAGCCACGTAAACCCCTTGAAGAAAAGAAGCGTGCAAGAGCGCTAATGGAAGAATTCTCCTCAGTACCTATTCAAGAGATCAACAAGAAAAGTTAAAAGGAGGAAGAACAAATAAAGAAGAGACCAAAGAAACTAGAAAAGAACCCCGAAGCCACCAATATAAATAATGTTATATTAAAAGATTTTATGGAAGCACGAATAGTGGACAATGAAGTGGTTATGCTAGACCTTGAAACCTCAGAGTTCATCGAAGGTAAGGTGCGAGGTAACGAAACTTCTAAACCGATGACTCCAATATATTGTGGAGAAACTTTCTTATACGGAATTTGCCAGCCGATTTCCACTATAAATATTATGCCTTCATCACTTTATGAGGAACTTCACTACAATTTAAATAATCCGGATGTGGAACCGGTAAACACTACTATTAAATTATCTAATAGGACCAATATAAAACCGGAAGGTGTAATCAGAAATATCTATGTCTTTATTGGATCACTCATGTACCCCCTTGATTTTCATATTGTTGATATGCCTCGAGATTCTTTTTGTCGTATTCTTTTAGGCAGGCCTTTTGTTTCCATCACCAAAGCTCGAGTCGATAATAAGAAGGAGACTATTTCACTAATGTTTGGAGAAGATGAAATGACATTCCACTTTGCAAAACTAAAGAAGAGGCCATATGAAGTGGAAGATATCAAGGAAGAGAAAATGATTGCCGAGTTGGCAGCAATTCACTTCAGTACTCCACAAGATGAATTAGAGAGGAGCCTAATTAATTGGGAGGAAACACTAGATGATGAGGAGAGAGAAGACATGGATGATTATCTTGATTCAGTTCTTGAAGAACAAAATCCACATGATTATGAAGAACTTGTAAGAAAAGGAGATGAAGAGCCTCCACTAATTGAAGTGAAACAACTTCCAGACGATATGAGGTATGAGTTTTTAGATAATAAAAATAAATGTCTTGTTATTATTAGTAAGAATTTATCAGAGAATGAAATAAATAAACTCATTTCAGTTTTGGTTAAGCATCGTGAAGCCTTTGGATATACATTGAATGATATTAAAGGGATAGATCCATCTATAGTAACACATAAGATTACCATGCTTGATAATGCTAAACCTGTAGTGGATACACAAAGAAGGCCTAATCCAAAAATGAAGGACGTAGTAAGAAAAGAGTTTATACGCTTATTAGATGCTGGCATAATATATCCTATTATTGACAGTAAGTGGGTTAGCCCAGCTCATTGCATACCAAGACAAGGTGGTCTTGATGCTGCTATGAATGAGGATGGTGAGCTAGTTCCTGTAAGGCCCGTTATAGGATATTGCATGTGCATTGATTTTAGGAATCTAAACCACGAGACACAGAAAAATCATAAACCTATACCATTCATGGATAAAATTTTAGAAAGACTTAGTAATAATTCTTATTTCTGTTTTCTTGGCAGTTATTCTGGATATTCTCAAGTTGCCATACAACCGGAAGATCAAGTGAAAACAACTTTCACTTGCCCTTATGGCACCTATGCTTATAGATTAATTCTGTTTGGCTTATGTAACGTAGCAGCAACTTTTCAAGAATGTGTTCTAAAGATCTTTGATGATTTTGTTGAGAAGACTATGGAAGTTCTAACAAATGATTTTGTTGTTTGTGGAACAACCTTTGATAATTGCCTCTACAATCTAACCAAAGTCTTGCAACGATGCAGGCAATCAAATTTGGTTTTGCATTGGGAACAATGTCGTTTCATGGAAAGAGAAGGTAAAGTTTTCGGAGAAGGGAATAGAAACAGATAAAACTAATATAAATGCTATAGAAAATCTTCCAATACCTCAGGACATTAAAAACTTAAAAATGTTTCTGGGACATGAAGGTTTTTATAAGCATTTTATAAAAGATTTTGCTAAAATATCTATGCCTCTCACCAACCTTCTTCATAAAGAAACTCCATTCTACTTGGATCATGACTGCATTTCAGCTTTTGAGAACCTTAAGAATAAATTAGTTTCAACACCTATCATGCAATCTCCAAAATGGGATGAACCTTTCGAAATCATGTGTGATGCTAGTGACTATGCTTTAGGGGCTGTGTTAGGGCAGCGAGACGGAAAGAATTTGAATGTTATTTATTATTCTAGTAGACCTCTTAATAAGACACAGAAACATTACGCTACTACAGAAAAAGAGTTCCTAGATATAATTTTTGCTTGCGACAAATTTAGATCCTACTTCATTAATTCTAAGGTAATAATTCATACGGATCACCAAGCTTTGCATCACCTCCTTGTGAAAAAGGATGCTAAGCCCAGGTTGATTAGGTGGGTTTTATTACTACAAGAATACGATTTGCAAATAGTAGATAGGAGGGGTAAAGATAATCCGGTAGCAAATCACCTCTCCAGGATGGAGGGAATAATTAATAACCCCGTACCTATAAATGAATCATTTCCGGAAGTATATTTAGCAAATATTGAAACTGTTGATCCGTGGTATGCGGATTATGCTAATTATCTCGCAACAAAATTTATACCTCCTGGTATGTCAATAAATCAAAGGATGAAATTCTTTAATGATCTCAAATATTACTTTTGGGATGATCCGTATCTATATCGTCATGGACCTGACAGAATGATTCGGAAGTGTGTTTCTAACCATGAAATGAATGCAATATTGAAAGCTTATCATGATAGTCCGTATGGAGGGCATGATGCACGTAAGCGAACCATTGCAAAGGTACTTCAATCCGGATTCTATTAGCCCACCTTGCTCAAGGACACACATGGGTATGTGGAATACTGTGATGCTTGCCAAAGAAGAGGAAATTTAGGTAGGAGACAAGAAATGACAATGAATTATAGTCTTATAATTGAACCTTTTGATGTATGGGGAATGGATTACATGGGACCATTTATAGAATCGAATGGTTATACTCATATTCTTTTTGCTATTGACTATGTTACTAAATGGGTTGAAGCTATTCCAACAATTCATGTAGATGCAGTGTCAACACCCGGATTTTTAATCCCAGATGCCCGTTATGCCATACCTCGCAATCCCAGGATTACCATTTTTGCGAGACATAACGGATTAGATATCATAGTACATCATCCATTACAAACCATACATAAGGTTTTACACAAATAAGGATCTCATGATCCAGTCTTTAATACAACAAGCAGCGGAAATAAACGATAGTGTAGCGGTGGGGTCCATCTTCAGGGGCACAGGCAATGCTGACGAAGGCAGATAGTCCTAGTTATCATAGCCGTCCTGCTGACCATCATCTTGATACTCTCCTTCATAGTCTGGCCATGATAATAGCCAGGGACAAAAGCCATGAGTACTCTTTAAGTACTCGCAAACTACTACTAGCAAGGGTTATAATCTTAAGTTAAAGTACGGAATTTAAAGAATAACTATCAAGTTAAGTTTGAAACCTAAGCTGAGTTCTGAAACAAGAAAAGATAAAATAAAAGTCTAGAATCACTTAAGTTGGGAAGCTATTTTCATCTACACAACCCTGTTGTGGTCAAGTCAAGGTTCATCATTCATTTCAAGTTATTTAGAAAACATCTGACAACGAAACAGTATGGCCATTCCAACTGTCCATAACCGCGGACGCGGCTATTCGAATAGTTTGACACTCTGCAGAGGTGGTACACTTTCACCACAAGATTCGATACATTTGTCAGGGATAATCCTGAATCATCATACTTAGTATGCAGATAATCAAACATAACCTTCCCTTTACACACCCTAGTACAAGCACCTGTCCTATGAGCATGGCCTCCCAACCATGACCATCAGTCATCTTGGGCACTGCATAGGTGGACAACATTGAGAGGTAGCCTCAGCTCAAACCTCTCTCGTGAGGGAACTAATACTAATGCATATAAATTTCCAGCTAAGCCTTACCCAATTCAGGTAATGTGGTTGTATGGTAAATTTGGAATGGTATCGCATCCGAATCCAACCATCAGTTTTATAAAAAGGGTTAAGGCTCATGCCTCATCATTTTCATCATCATGAACCAATTGTGCTTCTCAACACATGTCAAAACATCTCAATAGAATGACTCATCATTCCAAGGTTTTCATAACTCATTTTCACCAAGTGTTCCCATCTAAAATGACTCAAGTTTGATCTATTCTAAAACACTAGGTTAAGAGTGTTCACTAAGGTGGAAAGGTGGGATCAATCTCATGCCATAGCATGACATCTAAGGGTTTCTAATTAGGTCAAGTTTTATACTCCTTATGCTACCTTCAAGAATTAATTAAAGAACTTTGTGTAACTAAGGGGGTGTGATCAAAGTATGCTTAAGGCATCTTTACTAAACTATCTAGTTTTATTCTAGCTTGCTACAATAGCTTACTAAAGCATGTTTGCAAGGGTTAGCTTGCCACTAATAGCTTGCCTTGGTTGGTGCAGTGGTTGAAGTTTTCTTCTTCTTCTTCTTCTTGGTAGAACTCCTCCTCCTCGAAGGCTTGGTCGGTACTAGCGTCTAGAAATACATAGGGAGTGCACAATCACCAAACAATACTTAACTTAGGATAAGTAGTATTCTAAACCACACAATTGATGATCTATTATCATTCCAAACATCATAAGTTTTAATTCAATAGTTTCAACCTTTTTTATTTTGGAAAAGTAATTTCTACTCATTGAAAAATTAACTATAATTTAATATTCACCACCAAAATATGGGATCATGTGGACACATGTCCTCACCACATATTCTAACATGTGGGAATGAGATTTAAAGGTTGGATCAATATTACTTTGGTTTAAGTTTATTATTTAATGATTTAAAGTGACTAGAAATGCCTATATAGCATTATTTTGGTACTAGTCCAAAGTCACTGTCTGTAAACCTTAATATTATTACATATTTGGATAGATATGATGAAATGTGATTTTTGAGAGTTGGAATCAACTCAAAAGCTAACTTGGTTGATTTTATAAAAATGTTTCAAGTTGCAAAAGCTTCTGTCTTCTTATTTTTATTAGGAGAAATCTATAACTCTAAATGAATTAAATCCAACGGGCTTGGATAGAGCATTTCAATACCTTCCAGACAAAACTAGTTTCATGCAATTTGGATTTGTCAAACTCACAGAATTGAATTTTGAAACACTGGACAGAAACTATATTCTAGCTAAAAGGAAAAATCCTAATTTGAATCTACGGGCTTGCGCGGGAAAGGAAATGGGCCGGCCCAGTGGCGCTGCGCGACATAGGGCTCAGCTGACAGGGGGGCCTCACTGGTCAGTGGCACTTAAAACGCGAAACGGTACGCGCACTGTGGGCCGTGCGATTAGAGGCTAGATCTACGGCTGAGGATCGTCGTCGACGACGGACGGGTCGCCGGCGAGCTCGAACCCTAGCGGCTCGGTGGGGGTCTACTGGGGGCGTACCAGGGCTCCAGCGGGGTCGGCGATGCGGGCGAATGAAGTGGAAGACGACGGCGAGGTGAGGCGTGGTCGCGGCAGAGCTTGGGGTGGCCGGAATCAACGGCACCCTTCTTCTCCAGAGGCGGCGGTTCCGGCTCCAATTCCGGCGAGCTGCTGCTCCACTTGCTCCGGCGAGGGGTGGTTGAGGTTCAGAGAGGTGAGGGGAGTGGAATAGTGTGAGTCTTTGGTGCTGGGGAGCTCTCCTTTTATAGGCTCGACGGTGAGACCGAGCGGGATGGGCGGTCGACGGTGGCGACATGGCTACGGCGAGCTAGCGGCATGGCTAGGGATGGTGATCGATGGGCGGTCCCCTGGCGGTGCTCTAGCGCTTCAATGCGGCCATAGGGGCGGTGGTATGCGGTCGGGGTGAGGTGGCGCTCTGCGCGGCCGAAGCGGCTGTGTCCACGGCGAGCGGTGGCTGTGGGGCTTTGGGCGGCGAACGGAGGTGTCTGGGGTGTTCTCTAGGTCGAGGTGGAGCGGTGGGCGCGGGCTGGTGTCGAGCGGCGGCTTGTGCACGCGGGGACAGGGAGCGCTCTGCGGGCAGCGTCGGCATGGTCGACAGGCTCGGGGCGCGGCGGTTCCTGGTCGTTCGGGTCGCTGTCTTCGGACTGGGACTGGTTGGGCGGTGGAGGTGGACCACTGGCTATCTCCAGGACAGGGTGGATGGCGCTGGCGGCGGCTGTGGCTTGTTGTCGCCGGTGGGGTGCCCAAGTGGAGGTTCGGCCTTAATGGCCATGACCATTTGGTCGTGGCACAGTGTGGGGCTGGGCTAGAGAGGGTTAGGGGGAGTAGTGGAGAGGTTTTTGGTGGCAATTTGGGGAACAAGTTTGGCCAGAACACTATTTAAAATAGTGAAATTTGTTTAGTTTGTAATCTGCCTGCCAAGTGTTTGATGAAATGGCCGCAAGAGAAAAAGTTTTGAATTTTAAGTTCAAATTTTTTGGGTGATCTCCACTATTGCTTGGTAGTCTCTGGTTGCAAGGGTTTTGAAAATGGAGCTCAAATACATGGTTTTTGAAATAGGGGTGATCTATGCATATGCATTAGATTCAATTTTGAACTGCCATTTAAAATAGTGTCCAGAATGTTTTTAGAAGATCAAAAGGTGGGCCTTGGTACCTCATTATGTGTACTAGCAAGGGGTGCAAAGATCAAGAATTGTTTATGTTAAGAATTGAGTACTAGGAATAGCCAAAGTAGGCATGAGAGTTAAATTTGTCCAAATGACCATTTCCTTCATTTTAATTCTTTTTTATTTGATTTCTTTTAGGAAAAGTTTGGGAATGATGTATATGATGTTTAAATCACCTAAGAAACATTTTAGAAGCAAAGGATCACATAATCATGGCAATTCAAAACAACTCCTATTTTAAATGCACACATATATGAATGCTTTCATTTTAAATTTGGAAAAGTTTTTGTTGATCCTAAATTTGGATGATTTGATCTTTGATACTCTTGGATTGAAGTTTTGGGATGTTACATGCAGCCACCTAAGTGAATATGATCAAGGATGTCATATTCCCCAGGTTTGGGGTTCCTAGATTTTTAATCACTGACGGTGGTTCTCATTTTATGAAAGGAACTTTCAGGAAAATCCTCAGCAAATATGGAGCAACTCACCGTGTTGCTTCACCATATCATCCTCAAACAAGTGGTCAAGTGGAATTCTCTAATAGAGAATTAAATACCATACTCGAGAAGACGATGGACAAATCAAGAAAAGATTGGTCATACAAGTTAAATGACACTCTATGGGCATATCGTATTGCGTTTAAAAACCCAATGGGTATGACACCTTATGAGATGGTGTACGGTAAGGCATGCCATTTACCTTTAGAATTGGAACACAAAGCTTTTTGGGCAATCAAGAACCTAAATTATGATCTTAAAGCAGTAGGAGAAAAGCGTTTATTAGATATTCATGCTTTAGATGAGTTTAGAAGTGAGGCATATGAGAATGCTAGGTTGTTTAAGGAAAAAGTTAAAAGATGGCATGATATAAAAATAGAGAATAAGACCTTTAAAAGTGGAGAAAAAGTGTTGCTCTATAATTATCGTCTTAAGTTGTTTCCAGGGAAGCTCATGTCAAAGTGGGAAGGCCCATATATAGTTGAAGAATCTTATTCATCGGGAGCAGTGAAGCTCCAAGGAAATACACCCTCTCTTGCATGGGTGGTAAATGGACAACGCTTGAAGCATTATTGAGTAAAAGAATATATAAGTGCAGTCACCATAGAAGTAATCACCCCAGAAGAAGTGATTAAGGAAATATACACAAGGAATGGCAATTTCAAGAAGAATGGACTCGAGACGGAATGCGCAACACTATGGTCAAGCTATTGACCATAAAAGAGCGCTTCATGGGAGGCAACCCATGCAAAGTAAAGGTTTGAGTAAGTTCTTAAATTTTCAATTAAAGTTTTATTTGAGCATTGTGTTAAATGAGGAACATTTGATGCTCTAGCGAAGAAGAAGGAAGATTGATAATGCCAAAATTGGTCGAAAATCTAAGCTAACATTCTGTCAAAACTTGATATTTCGTTAAGTTTCAGATTAATAAAGAATCCTTGGAGAAGCAGAAAAATTTTGGTGGATACAGAAGGTTTCATGACCAACTATACGGCGGGAATAAAAATTCCGGTTGTATAGCTGCGGTCGTATAGTTATTTCGACATCACCCCTTCCACCCACGAAAGGTACTGGTAGTTTAACGACCAACTATATGGCCAAAATTAAAAATTCCATCCGTATAGTTGCCGTCGTATAGATATTGATGCCTTTAACAAAATTATTTTCTGAGTACTGAGAGTTTAACGACCAACTATACGGCCGGAATTAAAAATTCCGCCCATATAGTTGTGGTCGTATAGTTATCGACCCATCTCCAAAAAAATTATTCAGAGTCAGAGAGTTTAACGACCAACTATACGGAGGGAGTACAAATTCCCGCCCGTATAGTTCCGACCGTATAGTTGGTTCACCGTAGATGTAATCTATAATCGGTTCATAACTATACGGCGGGATCTATACGGTCCGCGCCCATATAGTTGCTCGTTATGAAAGGCGGCTAGGGGTTTTAACCTCTCCTTTTAAAACTGGTCGCATCTAACCTTTTTCATTAAGTTTTCGTGGAGCTACAGCCTCTAGCCTCGAAAAATCCTTGCCATCCCTATACAAGCCCCTCTAACAACATCCGTGTAGCGAAGCCATGCAGCCCTTCCATGTCAACAAGATCTGGAAGAAGAAATAAGAGAAGCGCGTGAAGAGGATCGAAGAAGGAGAACCTAAAGGATCATCATCATCATCCAGCTCAGAGATCAAGCCTCTCCCAAATTGGTAGGACATGTTCCCACAAAGGATGGAGATGATGAGGCAAGCTGAGCGGGGAAAGAACAAGGATGAGTATCTCCCTAATCCTTATCGTTACAACATAGGATCCTATTATAAACCTCCTCTTAGCCCATCACCTCTTAAACCTAAGAAGGTGCAGCAACATGAGATTCATGATAAGATCTATGAGTTGGAAAAAGCTTCGAAGGCATGCATTGAAACAATTGGAGAAGGGATTGACTCCTACTAGATGATGAGCAAAGACCTTGAGAAAAAGGTTGATGTATTGATGGTAGAGTTGGTTTCTTGATTAAAACTGTCTTTGAGTTGACAAATGACAAGAAATTCCTCAAGAAGAAAATGTTGAAACTTCAATACGACATGGCCGAGCTCAGCATCTGTTTTGTAAGCATAGTTAAAGATGGCAACAAAAAATAAGAGGGCAACACTCTTTCTACCCAGGAGGAGGAATAGGTACCAACAAGGAGTTATTTGATCCCGCCTGGCTTGATTCCAAGCTTGGGAGATCTTTAAAGACCTTGTAATCTATCTTATAAGTTTTATATCACTATTTTGTTTTGCATTAGTTCAAACTAGAAATAAACTTTGCATCATTAGAATTCCCTTCAAGAATAGTCGATCCCTTTTTATGAAATTCCGAGTTTATTATTATTATGGAGCAATATTGAGTTTGTGCTTATCTTATTGGATATATGAATGGCTTGAGTATAATTTTACTTGCACTCGATGATATCAATAGGAGTCTTCCACACCATTGGTATTAATGGAACATATAAAGATAATTTGGTCAATATATTGTAAGTCTACGGTTTGATTTACAAAGGAAAACTATTTATGCAGTTAAGTTGAAAAAGAAACCTTGAACAAAGGAAAATGCAAGTGCTATCAAAATAGAGTGATAACAAGTCGAGGTAGAATCTTCAAGTCATAAGAATGCTTCATATACAATTGGAATTTAATAATTGAGGTAGTTAAACTTTGAATTCCTACAAGAAGTGGAATGTATGGCTAGCACCTTTGCACATCACTTAAACAAAAGTGTGAGCCTATACACCAAAGAGAAGAAAAGAAAGAAGAAAAAGGGCGAGTGTGCAAAGAGCAAATAGGCATATACCACTATATTATATTATGACAAAGAGACACTTTTTAGATTTTGAATCCTAGGTGAAAACATTGATCCTAAAACACCTAGGACTACCTCACTAACTCATTCGGTTGAATCGAATACTTTTACATTATGTTGAGATTCATCTTTTATGAGCTGCTGATCACTAAGATGTGGAAGCCTGCTAATACTATTCAGATGGTTCGAGTAAGGTACTATGTGAACTTATTCCTATGTATCGTATATGATAAACACATGTTGCAACTGCCTCATTTATTTTATCGACTCAACTTCATGAATATGAGGATCACATCCATTAAGCTAAAACTTGCTCGGGACGAGCAAGAGTCTAAGCTTGGGGAAGTTGATGAGTGCATATTTTCATCATGTTTTACATTATTATTTTGCATGGTAGATGTAGGATCTTGGTATTTTACGGTGCTCGTGCGCACATTTTATGTCTATTTTCACCAGGATCAGGACAGATGATGGATCCAATGGACACAATTCTTGGAGCAGTTGTACTGAGGAGAAAAGGAGTCAAAAACAATGTAAATCGCTTATTTAGGAAATATTAATAATACCAGAAGAAAACCTGAAGCGATCAAAGGAGATAGACGGTTTAATGACCAACTATACGACCGGAATAAATTTTCCGGCCATATAGTTCTGGTTGTATAGTTGGTGTCGCCACCGCCTCCTCAAATAGTTTCACCCCGTGCAACTGGATCAGAGAGATGACATACAGAACATCCAGAAATCACTGAAACCTCACTTCCGGAAGGCATCTGGAGGGGGAACTCGTCCACCAGGGATATCTTCAACTTGTGCAGATCCAGGAGGCTAAGACATCGATCTTCATCATCCACCGCTGCATCACCACCATCTCCATCCATCCCATCTACATCTTGTCTAGATCTTGTTGTAATTCCGTACTCGTTGTGGATTTATACAAGTACTATTCATCTATGATTGTTTTCATTACCATTGCCATGATGTTGATTGCCTCCATGTCTAAGTAGATCTCTATTTCTTAGGGAGATGGAGAAACCCTAGCATATGATTGAGATGAGATAGAAATTATTATGTTATACATCATTATGTGTATGTGTTAATTGTCTTCATCTTGATGTTGGGAGTTGTGCACCTCCTTAATATTTGCCTCCTATGGGGACTCGATGAAGGGGATTACTTGTTGGTAGACGGAGGGATGATAGCGCTTACTGTGACTATAAAGCTATTGTCATTCCTTACGTGCTAACTTGAGGAATCAAGGAGAACTCATTAAGCCATGTCCATGCCATGGGAGAAATCCCTTAATAGCGGGATAATACGATTGATGTCGTTTATTCGTCAGCTGTGGTTATGAAGGATGATGTGAGCAGCGGTTGCTTCCTATTTGTCCATATATGGAGCTCCTCCCACATACATACATATTATGAAAATCTTTGTTATAATAATCTTGATTGCTTAGTCTAAATTGCTAGCGGTGTATCCACCACTCCCTGAGAACGCCTTTTTCCCTATTGCAGTTCCAAAGTTCTTTTACACACGCAATTCTTACTTTCTGCATTAAGTTTTGCTTTACTTTAAATTACCTCGTTCAATAAAAAACCCAAAAACAACTCTACTTTTATTGCATCTTAAAGTTATTTCTTAAGTACTTCGTTTAGTTGTAGTTAAAAGCATTTTAGTCTTTCGCCTACTGCTCCCTATGGGATCGATATCTTTATTTTGAAACTAGCTACAAACGATATGTGCACTTGCGGTCATCACACACACACGAATAGAATCACAAGTTCGCAGACTTGGAGAAGGAAGAAGGGAATGATCTGATACAAAACTAATTGGTCATATTACAACTTGTTGTCTCTCTTGGAAAGAAAGGTTTAAGTAGTCGAACTATCGAGACCCACGCGGTTCCTAGGCCGTCTTTGTTGCTAGACCTCTTGTTCGACAACGCGCAGAGCCAGGCCGAAAACAAAAACTTTTTTGCTCTGGCTAGAACTCTAGCGAACCACCCCAAGATCCAGCCAACGTCAAAGGCAATAGTGAAGGGAATATGCCCGAGAGGCAATAATAAAGTGGTTATTATCTTATTCCTTGTTTATGATAAATGTTTATTTTGCATGCTATAATTGTATTAATTTGGAAACGTTAATACATGTGTGTTTAATAAACAAAAGGAAAGTTCCTAGTTATGCCTCTCTTATAAACTAGCTCGTTGATTAACAAGATGATCAAGGTTTCCTGATCATGGACATTGGATGTTGTTAATAACAAGGTCACAACATTAGTGGAATGATGTGATGAACATTCATCCAAAGTATAGCATTACGATCAAAGTCATTGTGTTTATACTGATATAACATCATACAAAGTAATCCTAGTCCTTAGACCATGAGATCATGTCAATCACTAACACTGGAAGAGTATCTTGATAACATCAAACGTCACACCGTGAAAGAGTGATTATAAAGGTGAGTTCAATGCTATGAAAGTGTTATGTAGAGGCTCATGGATCAAGAGTGGGATTTGTCCATCCCGATGACGGATAGATATACTTTGGGCCCTCTCGGTGATATCACATTGAGAATAGCTTGCAAGCAAGTGATGTGATCACTAGAATGTTATATCACGGGAACGAGAAAAGAGTACATGTCGATAACGAGATCAAACTAGGTATGGATATACCGATGATCGAATCTCGAACATGTAATATATCACGAGACAAAGGGATTTAGTTACTAGCGTTAAAGGTTCTCACGATCACGAAAGTCATCGTTGAATGTGTAGGAGTCAGTATGGATCTCCAGGTCCTGCTTCTGATTATTGATCTGAGAGGGGTCTCAATCATGTCTGCATTATTCACGAACTGTAGGGTGACACACTTAAGGGATACCGACACCATTTGGAGCAAATATGTTTCAGATAAAGATTTAAGAAAGCATTGGGATTATTTCAATAGACACCAAAACTATTTCGTGTGAAATTGCTGAAATTGGTTCTGCATGTAATATTGAAATGTTGCAGGGGGTTTTATGTGAATGTTTGTTAATTAAAGTAATTAACAAAATTCAGAATAAAATTAATAAACGAGTTTTATTAAATGAGAGAGCATTAAATTTGGAGAAATTTAATGCATTTAAAGTGGAGACTTTAAAAGAGAATGTGAAGGGGCATTTTAATGTGGAGGGGGTTACCACCACATGAATGGGGGAGGTGAGGGGTCACCCCCCATGGGGCACCGGCCATGGGGAGGGGTACCCCCTCCTCCTATAAAAGGCCACTCTTCTCACCCTTCTTCCTCACACCTCCTCGTGAAGTTTAACATCCCAAAACTTTAATCCAAGCTTATCAAGAACCAAATCATCAAAATTAGGGTCAACAAAACTTTTCCAATTCAAAGTATGAAAGCATTCATGTGTATGTGCATTTAATTTAGGAATTGATTTGAATTGCCATGGTTCTGTGATCCATTGCTTGTAAAATAATTCTTTGGTGAAATAAACATCATCTAAATCATTCCCAAACTTTTCCCAAAGAAAAACAACTCAAAAGGAATAAATGAAGTGAATGGTCATTTTGGCCAAATTAACTACCATGCCTACTTTGGCTATTCCTAGTACTCAAAAACTAACAGAAACAAATGTGGATCTCTACACCCCTTGCTAGTACACCTAATGAGGTACCAAGGCCCACTTTGTGATCTGCTAAAAACATTCAAATACTAATTTTAAATGACAGTTTAAAATTGAATCTATTTCATATGGGAAGATCCCACTATTTCAAAAACCACTCAAACAAGCTCAATTTTCAAAACCCAAGCACCCACAGAGTCTCAAGCTTAGTACTAGCACACCCACCAAAAATCTTGTCAAAATTCAAAAGTAAAGTTTATGCGGCCATTTTATCAAACACTTGGCAGGCAGAATTCAAACAAAACCAAATTCACTATTTTGAATAGTGTTCTGGCCAAACTTGTCTCCCATTTGACCCCCATTTGCTCCCATTGTCTCCTAATGATCTAACTAGGACCTAACTACCCCATCCCCTACCCCCTAGCAACATGGCCATGCCAAGCCGAGCCCCACCTCGCCGGCCGACCATGCCATCACCCCAGCGGACCGCCTCCCCCTCTCTCGCCATGTCTAGGAGATAGCCAGCACCTCACCGCCGCCCACTGTCCCCTCCCCGAGCCAGGCCCAGCCGTAGACCACCGAGAAATTCCCGCGCCCAGTGCCACCGCGCCATGCTGAGCACGCGCAAGAGCGTCGCACCCGGCACGCGTGCACAAGCCGCCGCTCGACCGTAGCCCGCGTCCACTGCGTCGCCACGACCCAGGGAGCACGCCAGACACCCCCATTCATCGTCCAACGCCTCACAGCCACTGCTCGCCGTCGAAGCCGCCGCCTCTGCCACTCAGAGCGCCAGCTCCGCCCGAACGCTTACCACCGCCCCTAAGCCCTCATTAAAGTCCTAGAGCACCGCCAGGAGACCGTGTGTCGATCGCCGCTCGCAGCCATGCCTCTAGCAGCCCGTAGCCATGTCGCCACCATTGCCTGCCCATCCCTCTCGGTCTCGCCGTCGAGCCTATAAAAGGAGGGCACCCCCAGCCATTTGCAGCACACCACTCCACTCCCCTCACCTCACTGATCGTCCCACACCTCTAGCCGGAGCACGGGGAGCAGCAGTTCGCCGGAATTGCGCCAGAGCAGGCCGCCTCTGGAGGAGAAGGGCGCCGCTGATTGCGACCACCCCCGGAGCTGCCTCGACCGTCCCTGAGCTCGCCGTCGACCACCAGTCCGTTTGCCCGCCTCGCCGTCGTCGCTGGAGCCCTGGTACACCCCCTATGCACCCCCACCGAGCCGCTAGGGTTAGAGCTCGCCGGTGACAGGTCCGTCGTCGACGACGATCCCCAGCCGTTGATCCCTACTCTAATCCAACATCCCACATTGCCCCGTACCGCTTCGCGTGTTATGAGCCACTGACTGGTGGACCCCCTGTCAGCTGAGCCCCGCGCTGCGGAGTGAAACTGGGCCAGCCCGTTAGCGTTTCCCCCGCGACCCAGTTAGTTTGAATTAGGATTTTTCTTTTTAGTTTAAACTTAGTTCTATCCCCTAGTTTGAAAATCGATTCAGAGGGATTTACAAATCCAAATGAAGTGATTCCAATTTTGTTGGAAAGCTACTGAAAAGATCTACCCAAGCCCGTTGGTTTTAATTCAATTAGAGTTATAGATCTCTCCTAGTAAAAATAATAAAACAGAAGCAATTGCACCTTGCAACATTTTTATAAAATCAACCAAGATAGATTTTGAGTTGATTCCAACTCTCAAAAATCACATTTCATCATACCTATTTGAATATATAATAATATTAAGGTTTATATGCAGTGACTTTAGACTAGTACCAAATTAATGCTATATAGGCATTTCTAGTCACTTTAAATCATTAAGTAATGAACTTAAACCAAAGTAATTATGATCCAACCCTTAAATCACATTCCCACATGTTAGGATATGTGGTGATGACATGTGTCCATATGATCCCATATTTTAAGTGGTGTAGTTAATTTCTCAATGAGTAGAAATTACTTTTCTAAAATAAAAAGGATGAAACTATTGAATTAAACTTGTGATGCTTGTGATGATAATAGATCATCAAATGTGTGTTTTAGAATGCTAATTAGACTAGTTAAGTATTGTTTGGTGATTGTGTACTCCGTATGTATTTATAGATGATAGTATCGACCAAGTCTACAAGGAGGAGGAGTTCTACCAAGAAGAAGAAAACTTCAACCACTGCACCAACCAAGGCAAGCTACTATTGGCAAGCTAACACTTGCAAGCTATTGTTAGCAAGCTAGAATTAAGCTAGATAACTTGATCAAAGATGCTATAGGCATGCTTGAGTCGTATCACTTTGACTATTAGTTACCCCAAGTTTCATTTTCAAGCTTTACTCCCTTTACTTTACCCAAAGTTCTTTACTTGTTTTGAAGGTAGCATAAATAGTATAAAACTTGACCTATTTAGAACCCTTTATATGTCATTCTATGGCATGAGATTGAACCCATCATTTTCACCTTAGTGAACACTCTTAACTTAGTAGTTTAGAGTAGATAAAGACTTGAGTCATTTTAGATGGGAGCACTTGGTGAAAATGAATTATGAAAACCTTGGAATGATGAGTCATTCTATTGAGATGTTTTGACATGTGTTGAGAAACACAAATGGGTTATGATGATGAAAATGTTGAGGCATGAGCCTTAACCCTTTGATAAAACTGATGGTTGGATTCGGATGCGATACCATTCCAAATTTACCGTACAACCACACTACCTGAATTGGGTAAGGCTTAGCTGGAAATTTATATGCATTAGTATTAGTTCCCTCACGAGAGAGGTTTGAGCTGAGGCTACCTCTCAATGTTGTCCACCTATGCAGTGCCCAAGATGACTGATGGTCATGGTTGGGAGGCCATGCTCATAAGAGAGGTGCTTATACTAGGGTGTGTAAAGGAAAGGTTATGTTTGATTATCTGCATACTAAGTATGATGATTCAGGGTTATCCCTGACAGATGTATCGAATCTTGTGGTGAAAGTGTACCACCTCCGCAGAGTGTCAAACTATTCGAATAGCCGTGCCCGCGGTTATGGACAGTTGGAATGGCCATACTGTTTCGTTGTCAGATGTTTTCAAAATGACTTATGAAATGAATGATGAATCTTGACTTGACCACAACAGGGTTGTGTTTATGACAATAGCTTCCCAACTTAAGTGATTCTAGAGTTTCATTTTATCTTTCTTTGCTTCAGAACTCAGCTTAGGTTTCAAACTTAACTTTATGGTTAAACTTAGATTTAGCACTTTAAGTTAGCACTATACTACTTGTTAGTGGTAGTTTGCGAGTACTTATAGAGTACTCTTGGCTTTTGTCCCTAGCTATTATCATGGTCAGACTATGAAGGAGACTATCAAGATGATGGCCAGCAGGACGGCTATGATAACTAGGACTATCTGCCTTCGTCAGCATTGTCTGTGCCCCTGAAGATGGACCCCACCGCTATGCTTATCTTTTATTTCCGCTGCTTGTTGTATTAAGACTGGATCATGAGATCCTTATTTGTGTAAGACCTTATGTATGGTTTGTAATGGATGATGTACTGTGATATCCAATCCATTATGTCTGGCAAAAATGGTAATCCTGGGTTTGTGAGGTATGGCATAACAGGCATCTGGGATTGAAAATCCGGGTGTTGACAAGTTGGTATCAGAGCCATCCTGACCATAGGAGACCCTAGTTAGAATGGATGTCCGAACAAAAACTTAGTTTCAAAACCAAAGTGAGTATTTACGAAAAACTATCCCCTCTCTTATCCTTGTGAACTCATTCTTTCTCAAAAATTCATGTTCCTCAAAATTCCTACATTACTTAAAAATTTGACACACTTGATCACTTCACTAATTTCCTCATCCTAAATTCTTGTAGATGGAGACTCAGTTCAGCAAGTTTTACCAGTTGGGAAACGGAGGTCAACTGATCTTCGAGAGGGGTCTGGATTCACTGTCAGAGTTACTGGGACGCCCACATCCGGAGTTTCTTGGAGCTCAACTTCCAGGACCCCCAGGAGGAGACCTGCAGTGGCTAGTCACCGTTGATCTTAGAGGAAGCATCAAAACACCAACTTCTGGGAGAATTCAATTCTCTGTGAGAGAGAACAACTGGCTGGATGGATTAGCCAGGGCAATGCATGAAGCTCTCGCACGTCTATGTGCCCTCAGCGTCAAAAAAATCCAAGGAACCCGTTTTGTTCACTATGCAAGATGTGACTTCATGGGAATGCCGATGGAGATGCCAAGTCACCCATAGTTGAGGCGTCAAGTGGAGAATCTTGACTTCTTGATGCACGACAAACAACAGGAACTAGACAATGCCAGGGAGTTAGCCAGCCAGAACCGTGCCATTGCCGACCAGAAGGCCCAGACTTTCGCACTGCTTGTCCAGGATCGCCAGTCTCTTCGCCGCCAGCGTGCAAAGAAGGATCGCACCATCGCTCGTCTTCGCAAGAAGGTGGCCGACCTCGAGAAGACCGTCAAGGAGCAGGAAGCTTAGCTTGTAGCAAAGGAGGAAGAAGAGGAGGGTGAAGACATCCAGGGAGAGATGGATTTGTACCTCAGCAATGGTGATGACTTTCTGAAGGAGGATGCCGTGGACTTCTACACAGACGATGAGGACTCTGACTTCATCGACGATGAGTAGATGCACTAGAGCACTATCGTAGCATGAGATGTATCGGTCCCACTGTATCGTAGCTTACAGAATGGTTCTTCAAACCATCTGTTTTCCTTTGATTGTTGTGGTGTGTGTTGTATCGTGTACTTGTTTGCATGAATGAAATGGAGTTAGTTGAAAAACCTGAGTCTAACTCAAAGTTTTCGAATTGAAACCAAAACCATGAACCTTAGAATTTCCCTCTTACCCCTGTATCTACCTCAATATTCAGATGACTCGTGGAAACCAAGGAGGGAGCATCTCGTCGCAAGACCCAATGCTGCAGAATCTCATCGCAGACCGTGAAGCAAGCAGGGCAGAGCGCCAAGCCAACTTAGCAACACTGCAGCAGATCGCCCAGATGGCTCTCAACAACAAAGGGCATGGAAATCAGGATCATCAAGGATCCAAGCTAAAAAACTTCCAGAATACAAATCCCCCAATCTTTAGCACGTCAGAAAACCCATTAGATGCTGATGACTGGTTGCAGACGATGGAGAATAACTTGGAGCTAGCCAGAGTTGATGACAACGAGAAATTTCTCTTCGCCACCCACTATCTGGCGGGAGATGCAAGAGCATGGTGGAACAGTATCCGCCTGATGAACCATGGTCAAGTTATGACATGGGAAGCATTCAAAGTCAAGTTCAGCCGCACCCGCGTGCCGCAGGGTCTAGTCACCCAAATGAGGGATGAGTTCCGAGAGTTGAAGCAAAGAAGAGTGACTGTGGTGGAGTACCGTGACAGATTCCTGTCACTTGCTAGATATGCACCTGACGAGATCAACACGGAGGCAAAGAAGAAGGAGAGATTCTTGAACGAACTGCATGATGAGATGCAGACTGTCCTCGTCAACATTCGTTTCCAGGATCTCGAAGAACTAGTCGACTCTGCCATTCAGATGGAAGGGAAGATTAACCAGGCAAACGACAACCGCAAGCGTCGTATGATGCAGCAATCTGGATCCAGCAGTCACCAGAAGTACCATCCCAACCCCTCACCAGGATATGCACCAAGGAACAACCGACCCCCAACGTCTCGCCCAAGCTACCCCAACCGTAGCGGAAGCAATGTGAAGTCTGGAGGAAACCATCACAACTCTGGCAATGCCAACAATTTCAACCGTGCACCTCCCAAGAACCACAACAACAACAAAAACAACAACAACACTGCACCCAGAACTGGCAGCAATGTTGTGCCTGTCGCAGTCAAGGACAAGTCCCAGATCACTTGTTTCGAGTGTGGAGTGAAGGGTCACTATTCCAATGAGTGTCCCAAGAAGACTACCGCCAATGCCAATGTGAATGCCCCAGCTCAACAGCAGTGTCATGTTCAACCAGGGAGAAGATTTGCCCCAGGGAATCCTCACAACCGCAACGGCCGTCTCTTCCACATGAACACAGAAGAAGCCCAAGAAGCGCCAGATGTAGTGCTGGGTATGTTTTCTGTCAACTCAGTTTTAGCAAGAGTATTGTTTGATTCGGGAGCCTCACATTCATTTGTCACCGAAGAATTTGCATGCACTAGTAAGATTCACCCAACCAACTTGAAGCATGTCATGATAGTTCAAATCCCTGGTTCAACAACCAAAGCTAGAAAAATTTGCAAAGCTGTGCCTATCAGAATACATGGGATAGATTTTATGCCAACCTAATTGTACTTGGAACCAAAGGATTGGAAGTAGTACTAGGTATGGACTGGATGTCAAAGCATAAAGGACTGTAGACTGTGCTAAGAAAGCCATCACCATGACCAGTAGCTCTGGAGTAACAGTAGAGCATATCTCTGAAACCTTACCTCGTCAATTCAAGTGCAACAAGAGTCTAGCCCTACCCACCATAGACCAAGTCAGAATAGTCTGTGAATACCTCGATGTATTCCCAGATGAATTGCCAGGTATGCCCCCGGATAGGGATATTGAGTTCATTATCGAACTAATCCCCGGAACCGGACCCATAGCCCAGAGACCCTATAGCATGAACCCCTCAGAGTTAGTGGAACTGAAGAAGCAGTTGGATGCCATGTTAGAGAAAATTCGTCGACAAGAAAGATGGAGGCAATTGTCTGTGCACAGATTACAGAAAGTTGAATGACGTCACCATCAAGAACAAGTAACCCTTGCCAAAGATAGAGGATCTATTTGATCAATTGACTGGAGCCCAGGTATTCTCAAAGATTGATCTTAGGACTAGTTATCACCAACTTAAGATTCGCGCAACGGATATACCGAAGACCGCCTTTACTACTCGCTATGGTTTATACGAGTATACGGTTATGTCTTTTGGATTAACCAATGCCCCTGCTTATTTCATGAATCTCATGAATAAGATCTTTATGAATTTCCTAGATAAGTTTGTAGTTGTGTTTATCGACGACATCCTTATCTACTCCAAGTCAGAAGAAGAGCATGAGCAACATCTAAGAATCATCCTAGAAACCCTGAGAGAGCATCAGTTATATGCCAAGTTCAGCAAGTGTGAGTTTTGGCTGAAAGAAGTAGGATTCCTAGGACATATTGTGTCTGCCGGAGGAGTCTCTGTTGATCCCGCCAAGATCAAAGATGTCGAAGAATGGGAAGCTCCAACCACTCAAACCCAAGTCCGTGCATTTCTCAGATTAGCGGGATACTACCGCAAGTTCGTAGAAGGATTCTCGAGCATAGCCCGACCCATGACCCAATTGTTGAAGAAGGACAAGAAGTTTGAATGGACTGACAAATGTGAAGCTAGTTTCCAGGAGCTGAAGAAGAGATTGATATCAGCCCCAATATTGATCATGCCAGACATCAAGAAGCCATTTGATGTATATTGTGATGCATCCAAGATTGGTCTAGGATGTGTGTTGATGCAAGAAGGAAAAGTCATCGCGTATCTGTCTCGACAACTGAAGCAGCATGAGCAGAACTATCCGACCCATGATCTTGAATTAGCAGCCGTAGTTTTTGGCATTGAAGACATGGCGTCATTATTTGATGGGTAATCGCTGTGAGATTTACTCAGATCACAAGAGTTTAAAGTATATCTTCACTCAGAAGGAGCTGAATATGAGGCAAAAGAGATGGATAGAGTTAATCAAGGATTATGACCTTGACATTCACTATCACCCGGCAAAGCCAACGTGGTAGCGGATGCTCTTAGCAGATTGCCGTGTAGGCTAAACACCATGATCAAGGAGAAGCAACCAAGTTTGTATGAAGAGTTGGAGCAGTTCAGGACTGAATTAGTTAGCAAAGGATTCTTAGCTAGCATTGAACTTCAACCCACATTGATTAGCCAAATCAAGGAAGCCCAGAAGGGGAATGAAAGTATCGATGGAATCAAACGTCGCATTGGTACAGGAAAGGTACCTGGATTCACTGAAGACGAAGGAGTACTGTGGGTACAAAGGCCGTATCTGTGTGCCAGCAGATTCAGAGCTGAAGGAAGTTATCATGAAGGAAGCTCATGATACTCTTTATTCTATCCACCCCAGAGGAACAAAGATGTATCAAGATTTGAAAAAGCAATTTTGGTGGCACAAGATGAAAAGAGAAATCGGAAGCTACATCGCCAAATGTGACATCTGTCAAAGAGTGAAAGCAGAACATTAGAGACCTGCAGGATTGTTGCAACCATTGCAGATTCCGGAATGGAAATGGGACACCGTAGGAATGGACTTTATCACCGGTTTGCCTACTTCCAGTAGGGGAAATGACTCAATTTGGGTCATAGTTGATAGACTGTCCAAGGTAGCTCACTTTATACCTGTCAAGACTACATACCAAAGTGCGAAGCTAGCAGAGCTGTACATTGCTAGGATTGTTAGTCTGCATGGAACCCCCAAGACCATAGTATCAGATCAAGGAACCCAGTTTACCTCAAGATTTTGGCAGAAAGTCCAGGAAGGATTGGGAACCAAGTTGAACTTCAGTACCGCTTATCACCCGCAAACTGATGGACAGACTGAGAGAGTCAACCAGATCTTAGAAGATATGCTTAGAGCTTGTGTGTTGGAATATGGATCAAAATGGGAAGACTGCCTACCTTTAGCAGAATTCTCATATAACAACAGTTATCAAGCTAGTTTACAGATGGCACCATTTTAATTCCTATATGGAAGAAAGTGCCGTACCCCTTTGAATTGGTCGCAAGTAGGAGAGAGTCAGATCTTTGGACCCGACATTCTCCGAGAAGCCGAAGAGAAGGTTCACAAAGTCCGTGAGCACCTCAAGACCGCCCAATCTTGACAGAAGAGTTATGCTGACAAGAGAAGGAGGGACCTGACCTTCAATGTCGGAGATTTTGTATATCTCAAGGTTTCACCATTGAAAGGAACCCAACGCTTTAGTCTGAAAGGAAAGTTAGCCCCCAGATATATTGGGCCCTTCAAAATTCTGAAGCGTCAAGGATATCGTATCAACTGGAACTGCCTGAAGAGATGTCAGCCATCCACAATGTGTTCCATATCTCGTTACTTCGCAAATGCTTGGAAGTGCCCGACAAGACTGAAGTTTTCAAGAACATCGATCACAGAGCTGTAGAAATCAACAATGACCTGACCTATCGGGAAGTGCCCATCCATATCTTAGAAGAAGCCTACATAACCACCAGGACTAGGAGCATCAAGTTTCTCAAGATTCAGTGGAGAAACCATACCGAGGAGGAAGCCACTTGGGAGCGCGAAGATTACATTAGGACAGAGTTCCCAGATCTCTTTAGTTCCTAGTTTTCTTTGTAAATCTCGGGACGAGATTTTGTTTAAGGGGGGAAGGTTTGTAACATCCCAAAACTTTAATCCAAGCTTATCAAGAACCAAATCATCAAAATTTGGGTCAACAAAAACTTTTCCAATTCAAAGTATGAAAGCATTCATGTGTATGTGCATTTAATTTAGGAATTGATTTGAATTGCCATGGTTCTGTGATCCATTGCTTGTAAAATGATTCTTAGGTGAAATAAACATCATCTAAATCATTCCCAAACTTTTCCCAAAGAAAAACAACTCAAAAGGAATAAATGAAGTGAATGGTCATTTTGGCCAAATTAACTACCATGCCTACTTTGGCTATTCCTAGTACTCAAAACCTAACAGAAACAAATGTGGATGTTTACACCCCTTGATAGTACACCTAATGAGGGACCAAGGCCCACTTTGTGATCTGCTAAAAACATTTAAATACTAATTTTAAATGATAGTTTAAATGAATCTATTTCATATGGGAAGATCCCACTATTTCAAAAACCACTCAAACAAGCTCAATTTTCAAAACCCAAGCACCCACAGAGTCTCAAGCTTAGTACTAGCACACCCACCAAAAATCTTGTCAAAATTCAAAAGTAAAGTTCATGCGGCCATTTTATCAAACACTTGGCAGGCAGAATTCAAACAAACCAAATTCACTATTTTGAATAGTGTTCTGGCCAAACTTGTCTCCCATTTGACCCCCATTTGCTCCCATTGTCTCCTAATGATCTAACCAGGACCTAACTACCCCATCCCCTACCCCCTAGCAACATGGCCATGCCAAGCCGAGCCCCACCTCGCCGGACGACCATGCCATCACCCCAGTAGACTGCCTCCCCCTCTCCCGCCATGTCTAGGAGATAACCAACACCTCACCGCCGCCCACTGTCCCCTCCCCGAGCCATGCCCAGCCGTGGACCACCGAGAAATCCCCGCGCCCAGTGCCACCGTGCCATGCCGAGCACGCGCCAGAGCGCCGCACCCGACACGCGTGCACAAGCCGCCGCTCGATCGCAGCCTGATGTCTACACACTTCTATTCTTGTAGACAGTTGTTGGGCCTCCAAGTGTAGAGGTTTGTAGAACAGCAGCAAGTTTTCCCTTAAGTGGATCACCCAAGGTTTATTGAACTCAGGGAGGAAGTGGTCAAAGGTATCCCCTCTCAAGCAACCCTGCAATCAAGATACAAGAAGTCTCTTGTGTCCCCAACACACCCAATACACTTGTCAGGTGTATAGGTGCACTAGTTCGGCGAAGAGATAGTGAAATACAAGTGGTATGGATAATTATAAGTGGTAACGGTGATAGAAGATAACTTGATGGCGTGGAAGAGACTAAAGCAAAACTGAAATAAAGATACTAGCAAGCAAACATGTAATAGATCTAGTAGCAAACGGTGTATCAATGCTTAGAAACAAGGCCTAGGGATCATTCTTTCACTAGTGAACACTCTCATATAAATATCTTCTCTTTATGATACTACTCTTAACTATACTCCGGTTGAACACTCTAATTGATGGTAGGGCTATAACAGCACACCTCAAAGTTCATCTTTCCCATCTAGAAACCCCACACTGTCACCTTGAGTACTAGATGAGTCCAATAAACACCACAATTTCATAAAGACATCCAACTCCAAATATAACTCATAACAAGTATTTGTAATCTCTAGCCTAAGTGCCACCATGGTGTGCACACTGTCAACTTCACACACATGGGGAGAGCAGAGATCTATTAAAGCACTTGAGTAGCAAGGTAGATCTATAGATTACAAGCTCATGATCACAATATGATCATGGATAGAGAGAGATGAACACATAGCTACCGGTAGAACCCTTAGCCTCGAGAGAGAACTACTCCCTCCTCATCATGGGAATCAGCAATGGTGATGGAGATGGTGGTGGAGATCGATGGAGATGGCTCCGGGGCACTTCCCCGTCCCGGCAGGGTGCCGGAACAGAGACTTTCTGTCCCCCGAATCTCCTCTTTGGTGGCGGCGGCGCAGCGGAACTTTTCGTGGATTTCTGATTGACTATCTAGGGTTTATGCATCGAGAGGCTTCTTATAGGCGAAGAGGCGAGGTCGGTGGCCGGCCAGGGGGCCCACACCATGCCCTGGCGCGGCCTAGGTGGACCCGCGCCTAGGGGGTGTGGAAACCCTGTGGCCCCTCTCCGACTCTCCTTCTTGCTCCGTGAGTCTTCTGGGAAAATTGTAACTTTGGCTTTTGTCCCGTCCAATTCCGAGAATATTCATTTTCTGACTTCCTGGAACCAAAAACAACAGAAAACAAGCAATTGGCACTATGGCTCTTGTTAATAGGTTAGTCCAAGAAATCATATGAAAAGTACTCCAAAGTGTGGGCAAAACACAAGAAAGAAGATAAAACCAAGCATGGAACATCAAAAATTCTAGATACATTTGCAATGTATCAACATCCCCAAGCTTAACTCCTGCTCGTCCTCGAGTAGGTAAGTGATAAAAAGAAAGAATAATTTTTGAGGTGACATGCACCATCATAAACTTGATCAAAGTATTTGTAAAACATTCAAATCTGGGATCATAGTACTTCAATCATAACATGAAAGACAAAGTTCTAGCAATAAGACAAAGAAACTATGATGCAACATGAAAAGGCACAAATAAAAGATTCATGAATAACAATGCTTTGCAAGACGTTTGTTTGTTTCACATAAAGAAAACATAGCATAATAGTATTCAGCTTGTACCTCATAGAGTAGCAAATATAAATGCATAGGACACCTTCAAAGTTCATAAGAGTGACTAGATACAATAGTTTAAAACAAGCAATATCAAAGTATGCATCAATCAACTAGTCTTGGGACAATGCACATAGAACTAAGAATGGCCACTATGCTCTCAAAGTAGGTGCATAAAGACTTAATATAATGGTGGAAGAAAGGCCTTTATAAAAGGAAGTAGGGATTCAAGTCTCATAAAGAGCTTCCGAAAATTATGGTACTTATAGCTTTCAGCTCTCATTGCCCCTATCATAAGCATCTTGAAGTGATTAAGGTTAAAGTGAACAAACTATGGTGTATATGCTTGGCGAAGTATAAGTCAGAAATCTCATGTCCCTTGTATACGAGGGATGCTCCTCATGCTACTCAAGTTTAGTCACCGGTAAGTTCTTGTCATTGTAAGTATATGTGTATCATAGAGAACCGCCAACGGGGTACCCCTTGCCCGATGATACGGAAGAATCCCCATATCAAAATGACAAGGCAAGCCGACAACGAGCATCTCAGCAATCTTCTTATTTACCATGGGAATATGGTGCTTTTTTCTCTCTTTCCTCTTTTCATAATATCTTTTTTTTCTATTTCTCTTTTTTCTCAATATAGGACCCTTTTTTTTATAAGAAGAATGCTTCATAGACAGCTCATTATGGTTACGCTGCAGGTTTCCACCATGTCAGCATGGATTAGACCAGCGGCCCAGGCGTTTCTCTAACACATATACATAACTCCATGGACTTACAAGCTCCCCTTTCATTTCACACCGATGACATCCATATACAAAAGAGCATGATATCAACTAGGTACAAAGTACCAAGTGTAATGTTGAAATCGTTCCCCATGACAGCATGGTTCTGCTAATTCCCAACAAATAAGTCCAAGCATATAAAACATATACGACACAATGGTTCAAGTTTATTAAGGGCAAGAAAAGTAAAGTGTGCCATCAAGTTCGTGAGAGCTTTAATCACTAGTTTTCTCATAACAAGTTTAATTTGGAAGGTAAACAAAAGCATGAATATACTTGGAATAGCATAAGCTAATAGGTAGGTATGTTGGACTCTTTGTAATAACTTGGTTTAGGGAGTTGGATGCATGAGTGGAACTCATACTTGGTTGTGGAGGCTAGCAAAAGACTAGGAGCGACAAACTAAGAGAGCAATAATGGCCATAATCATGCAGAGCGACAAAACATCATTGATCAAAGCATAAAGTGATACTACAAGTTGAAAACTAAAGGATCATAAAGGCTATGGTGACTTGAGATAGTCATAAGATGGTGTGAGCATGCGCCAAGTCAACCCAAATAAAGCATCAAAGGAGAATACCACTATATTATGCTTTAATATGCTAAAACAACGCATGATTCATCCAAGGCACATTAAGCAATCTCAATTGTTTATAACAAGTCATTCTACACCAAAGAATACTAAGCATAAAGCCAAAACAATATTAAGCATGGCATGATAAAGCATAGGCCACAGTCAAAAACAAGCTCTTTTTACCACATAAGCATGAACTTTCCTACTCTTTTCCAAACCAAACCAAACTATTTGCAAACCAATGTATGAAAGAGGAGGTCCAACCAATTTATTCAGCAAACTAAGCAAACCAAGCAAACGAAAAACCAAAACGAAAACGAAAAAGAAGACGCTCCAAGAACAACACAACTGTGCATGAAACAATAAAAATGAAGCGTTTGGAAGAAACCTGGGATTTTTATTGATGAAGAGGGGGATGCCTTGGGCATCCCCAAGATTTGACGCTTGTACTTCTTGGATATTTCTTGGGGTGGCACGCGTGGCATCCCAAAGCTTGAGCTTTAGTCCATCCTTCATCTCATTACTCATTCCTTCCATACACCTGAAATTTTTCCTTCATACAAAACTTCACACAATCTTCATTAGCAACATTAGTGCATTCAAGATAATAAGTCTTTTAGGTTCAGTTCCAACACCAATAAAACTTCCATTAAAATACAAGCTACTGTAGCACTTCCCTCAAAAAGCTCAATTCCCCAAAAGAACTCAGAAAGGAACCAACAAGAAGCAAATACAAATAATGGCAGAAATCTGTCAAAACAGACCAGCAAGTAAAGACGAATTTTTTCAAAGACCTTCTGTTACTCAAATCAAAAAGTGTTGAACTAAAGAAAGTTAGATAAAAACCTGGGGCAGAATCACAAAACATTACAGCTCAATCCGACATACAGACCTCTCTCACGAATATTTACGGTGAAGCACAAAAATCTGTTTCGAGACAACAACTTTCCCAATCATTACTTCTCTCTCATTAGAGGTTACTCTTGGCACAAAAAGCAAATAAAAAGGATAAGGAGCGGTTATTACAGAAGTAATAACTTCCAAGACTCATCTAAAACTTTTGGGTTATCTCCCAATAAGTACTTTTCTTTAACGCCTTTAAGTTAGGCTTGATAGTTTGAGAAGATGCTCACATAAGAAATATGAATTCAAGTAAAAGAGAGCATCAAGAAGCAAATTCAAAGCACGTTTAAGTCTAACCCACTTCCTATGCATAGGAATCTTGTAAAGAAACAAGTCATAAAAGCACAAAGCAACAATCATAGGAAAGCAAAACAAGTGCAACTTCAAGACTTTCAACATAAAGAGGGGAAACTTAATATTGTTGAGACACATAAAACTATGTTTCCCTCTCTCATAATAACTTTCAGTAGCATCATGAATAAAAGTAACAATATAACTATCACAAGAAACATTCTTATCATGAGCCACATGCATAAAAGAATTAATACTCCCCACATAAACATAGTCATTCTTATTGATTGTAGTGGGAGCAAATTCAACAAAATAGCTATCATTATTATTTTCATTGCCATAATCATCAAATATAGGAGGCATATTGTAATCATAATTAATTTTCTCCTCAATAGTAGGTGGAATGAAAATATCATATTCATCATTGTAATCATCATATATTGGAGGCATAGTATCATCAAAGTATTTTTTTTCTCCTCCGTGCTTGGGGGACTAAAAAGATCATTTTCATAAAATCTAGCTTCCCCAAGCTTAGACTTTTCCATAGCATTAGCAATAATGGTGTTCAAAGAATTCATACTAATAACATTGCTATTAGTATGCAAATAAAGTTCCATAGGTTTTTTAATTTTCTCTTCAAACACTTCATGTCCTAACTCAAGGTAAATACTATAAAGCTCTCTAATTTTGTTGTTGTTTTCCATTATGCCTAACAAGTGAAAACAAGAAACAAAACGACAAAATTGCAGAATCTAAAGGAAATAACTTCGAGCACTCACACCGGAGGATGTGAGTACCTTTTACCTTACCTCCCCGGCAACGACGCCAGAAAATAGGCGTTTGCCGTGGGAGGTTCTTCTTTTTTAATCCTCCAGTGTGAATACCTTTTACCTTACCTCCCCGGCAACGGCGCCAGAAAATAGCTTGATGTCTACGCACTTCTATTCTTGTAGACAGTTGTTGGGCCTCCAAGTGCAGAGGTTTGTAGAATAGCAGCAAGTTTTCCCTTAAGTGGATCACCCAAGGTTTATCGAACTTAGGGAGGAAGTGGTCAAAGGTATCCCCTCTCAAGCAACCCTGCAATCAAGATACAAGAAGTCTCTTGTGTCCCAACACACCCAATACACTTGTCAGGTGTATAGGTGCACTAGTTCGGCGAAGAGATAGTGAAATACAAGTGGTATGGATAATTATAAGTGGTAACGGTGATAGAAGATAACTTGATGGCGTGGAAGAGACTAAAGCAAAACTGAAATAAAGATAGTAGCAAGCAAACATGTAATAGATCTAGTAGCAAATGGTGTATCAATGCTTAGAAACAAGGCCTAGGGATCATTCTTTCACTAGTGAACACTCTCATATAAATATCTTCTCTTTATGATACTACTCTTAACTACTCTTCGGTTGAACACTCTAATCGATGGTAGGGCTATAACAACACACCTCAAAGTTCATCTTTCCCATCTAGAAACCCCACACTGTCACCTTGAGTACTAGACGAGTCCAACAAACACCACAATTTCATAAAGACATCCAACTCCAAATATAAATCATAACAAGTATTTGTAATCTCTAGCCTAAGTGCCACCATGGTGCGCACGCTGTCACTTTCACACACATGGGGAGAGCAGAGATCTATTAAAGAACTTGAGTAGCAAGGTAGATCTATAGATTACAAGCTCATGATCACAATATGATCATGCATAGAGAGAGATGAACACATAGCTACCGGTAGAACCCTTAGCCTCGAGAGAGAACTACTCCCTCCTCATCATGGGAATCAGCAATGGTGATGGAGATGGCAGTGGATATCGATGGAGATGGCTCCGGGGGCACTTCCCCATCCCGACAGGGTGCCAGAAGAGAGACTTTCTGTCCCCCGAATCTCCCCTTCGGTGGCGGCGGCGCAACGGAACTTTTCGTGGATTTCTGATTGACTATCTAGGGTTTATGCATCGGGAGGCTTGTTATAGGCGAAGAGGCAAGGTCGGTGGCCGGCCAGGGGGCCCACACCATGCCCTGGCACAGCCTAGGTGGACCCGCGCCTAGGGGGGTGTGGAAACCCTGTGGCCCCTCTCCGACTCTCCTTCTGGCTCCGTGAGTCTTCCGGGAAAATAGTAACTTTGGCTTTTGTCCCGTCCAATTCCGAGAATATTCATTTTCTGACTTCCTAGAACCAAAAACAGCAGAAAATAGACAACTGGCACTGTGGCTCTTGTTAATAGGTTAGTCCAAGAAATCATATGAAAAGTACTCCAAAGTGTGGGCAAAACACAAGAAAGTAGATAAAACCAAGCATGGAACATCAAAAATTATAGATACATTTGCAATGTATCACAGCCCGCGTCCACTGCGTCGCCATGACCCAGGGAGCATGCTAGACACCCCCATTCGCTGTCCAACGCCTCACAGCCACTTCTCACTGTCGAAGCCGTCGCCTCTGTCGCTCAGAGCGCCAGCTCCGCCCGACCGCTTACCACCGCCCCTAAGCCCGCATTAAAGCCCTAGAGCACCGCCAGGAGACCGTGCGTCGATCGCTGCTCGCAGCCATGCCTCTAGCAGCCTGTAGCCATGTCGCCACCGTCGCCTGCCCATCCCTCTCGGTCTCGCCGTCGAGCCTATAAAAGGAGGGCACCCCTAGCCATTTGCAGCACACCACTCCACTCCCCTCACCTCACTGATCGTCCCACACCTCTAGCCGGAGCACAGGGAGCAGAAATTCACCAGAATTGCGTCGGAGCAGGCCGCCTCTGGAGGAGAAGGGCGCCGCTGATTACGACCACCCTTGGAGCTGCCTCGACCATCCCTGAGCTCACCGTCGACCACCAGTCCGTTTGCCCGCCTCGCCGTTGTCGCTGGAGCCCTGGTACGCCCCCTATGCACCCCCACCGAGCCGCTAGGGTTAGAGCTCGCCGGCGACAGGTCCGTCATCGATGACGATCCCCAGCCGTTGATCCCCACTCTAATCCAACATCCCACATTGCCCCGTACCGCTTCACGCGTTATGAGCCGCTGACTGGTGGACCCCCTGTCAGCTGAGCCCCGCGCTGCGGAGTGAAACTGGGCCAGCCCGTTAGCGTTTCCCGCGCGACCCAGTTAGTTTGAATTAGGATTTTTCTTTTTAGTTCAAACTTAGTTCTGTCCCCTAGTTTGAAAATCAATTCAGCGAGATTTACAAATCCAAATGAAGTGATTCCAATTTTGTTGGAAAGCTACTGAAAAGATCTACCCAAGCCCGTTGGTTTTAATTCAATTAGAGTTATAGATCTCTCCTAGTAAAAATAATAAAACAGAAGCAATTGCACCTTGCAACATTTTTATAAAATCAACCAAGATAGATTTTGAGTTGATTCCAACTCTCAAAAATCACATTTCATCATACCTATCTGAATATGTAATAATATTAAGGTTTATATGCAGTGACTTTAGACTAGTACCAAATTAATGCTATATAGGCATTTCTAGTCACTTTAAATCATTAAGTAATGAACTTAAACCAAAGTAATTATGATCCAACCCTTAAATCACATTCCCACATGTTAGGATATGTGGTGATGACATGTGTCCATATGATCCCATATTTTAAGTGGTGAATATTAAATCTTAGTTAATTTCTCAATGAGTAGAATTACTTTTCTAAAATAAAAAGGATGAAACTATTGAATTAAACTTGTGATGCTTGTGATGATAATAGATCATCAAATGTGTGTTTTAGAATGCTAATTAGACTAGTTAAGTATTGTTTGGTGATTGTGTACTCCGTATGTATTTATAGATGATAGTATCGACCAAGTCTACAAGGAGGAGGAGTTCTACCAAGAAGAAGAAGAAAACTTCAACCACTGCACCAACCAAGGCAAGCTACTATTGGCAAGCTAACACTTGCAAGCTATTGTTAGCAAGCTAGAATTAAGCGAGATAACTTGATCAAAGATGCTATAGGCATGCTTGAGTCGTATCACTTTGACTATTAGTTACCCCAAGTTTCATTTTCAAGCTTTACTCCCTTTACTTTACCCAAAGTTCTTTACTTGTTTTGAAGGTAGCATAAATAGTATAAAACTTGACCTATTTAGAACCCTTTAGATGTCATTCTATGGCATGAGATTGAACCCATCATTTTCACCTTAGTGAACACTCTTAACTTAGTAGTTTAGAGTAGATAAAGACTTGAGTCATTTTAGATGGGAGCACTTGGTGAAAATGAATTATGAAAACCTTGGAATGATGAGTCATTCTATTGAGATGTTTTGACATGTGTTGAGAAACACAAATAGGTTATGATGATGAAAATGTTGAGGCATGAGCCTTAACCCTTTGATAAAACTGATGGTTGGATTCGGATGCGATACCATTCCAAATTTACCGTACAACCACACTACCTGAATTGGGTAAGGCTTAGCTGGAAATTTATATGCATTAGTATTAGTTCCCTCACGAGAGAGGTTTGAGCTGAGGCTACCTCTCAATGTTGTCCACCTATGCAGTGCCCAAGATGACTGATGGTCATGGTTGGGAGGCCATGCTCATAAGAGAGGTGCTTATACTAGGGTGTGTAAAGGAAAGGTTATGTTTGATTATCTGCATACTAAGTATGATGATTCACGGTTATCCCTGATAGATGTATCGAATCTTGTGGTGAAAGTGTACCACCTCTGCAGAGTGTCAAACTATTCGAATAGCCGCGTCCACGGTTATGGACAGCTGGAATGGCCATACTGTTTCGTTGTCAGATGTTTTCAGAATGACTTATTAAATGAATGATGAATCTTGACTTGACCACAACAGGGTTGTGTTTATGACAATAGCTTCCCATCTTAAGTGATTATAGAGTTTGATTTTATCTTTCTTTGCTTCAGAACTTAGCTTAGGTTTCAAACTTAACTTTATGGTTAAACTTAGATTTAGCACTTTAAGTTAGCACTATACTACTTGTTAGTAGTAGTTTGCGAGTACTTAAAGAGTACTCATGGCTTTTGTCCCTGGCTATTCTCATGGCCAGACTATGAAGGAGACTATCAAGATGATGGCCAACAGGACGACTATGATAACTAGGACTATCTACCTTCGTCAGCATTGCCTGTGCCTCTGAAGATGGACCCACTGCTACGCTTATCTTTTATTTCCGCTGCTTGTTGTATTAAGACTGGATCATGAGATCCTTATTTGTGTAAGACCTTATGTATGGTTTGTAATGGATGATGTACTGTGATATCCAATCCGTTATGTCTCGCAAAAATGGTAATCCTGGGATTGCGAGGTATGGCATAACGGGCATCTGGGATTAAAAATCCAAGTGTTGACATGAAGGATCTCTCTCCCCCTCTAGGATTATTCCCCATGGTCTCGGATTAGCGAGATACATGTTCGTGGTGGCATTTCTTCTGGAAGGAGTTGCTGCTTCCGCTGCATCGCTGGAGCTAGGAGGCGGAGGTTGTTCGGTGGCCTGAACGTGTGTGCGAGTGCGGATGCGCTGTTGGTTTGCGATACTAGGACTTCCACACTATCTTGAGATCGGCAAGCATACGACTAGATCATCCACGAGTTCCTACTCGTTAACAAAACTTTGTTGTCTTCGAGGGTAAGTTCTCCATGGATGTATATGCACCCGTTGCTTGTATCTAGTAGATAAATCTTGGCGTATAGTTCCCATCATAGGAATTTTTTGTTTTCTATGCTGCGAACCCTTCAGTGGTATCAGAGCCAGATCTATGCGTAGGTGCTTTGCACGGGTAGAACACATAAGAGTATGTGGCCGATGATTATCATGTTATTGCTTCTTTCATGTATTTTGGATATTGGTGGCATAGTGGGATGAAGCGGCCTGGACCAACTTTACATGTCATCGCACATGAGACCGGTTCCACGACTGACATGCAACTAGTTTTGCATAAGTGGCTGGCGGGTGTCTGTCTCTCCTACTATAGTCAATATCTGATTTACAACGAGTTGCTAATAACTTATTTATCATCGTTGTGGTTCCATGTTTGTAGGTAAGACCGGTTCTATCTTCGAAAGCCCTAAGCCACGTAAAAACTTGCAATTGATAAATTAGAGGCGTCTAGTTTAGATCATTGCTGGGCTAGTGTCATGATATGGTAATGTTGTAAGTTGATGTATAGTTGATACTCTTACAACACACCTGACGTGTAAGTTCCATAGACCTTGGCCTTACACATAAAGGAATGATAAAGATCATACCACGATGCATATGATAGTGATCAAATGCAAGAACCATATCATTTCACTTTACACATATGATGTTCGCATCTTATATTGCTAGTTTGGCATTTTAGTAGCGTTATAAGATGATCCCTTATTTAAATATCAAGATAAAAATGTGTTCTTCCTTAAGCATGCACCGTTTATGTTTCACCGCTTCAAGACATCACGTGATGATCGGGTGTACTTGAATCCACGATCATATTTTGGGTGTAAGACAGTTTTACACACGCGAGTACTAAGGTTCTTGCTTGGCGAGCCTAGCATGTACAGACATGGCCTCGGAACATGGACCGAAAGGTTAAGCATGAGTCATATAGTTGATATGATGCCCGTATTGATGATCGCCTTTGAAGCTACACCGACTCACGTGATGATCAGACTTGGTGTATTGGATTTGGTTCATGTAATCACCAAAAAGGCACGAGGGATGTCGTTTTTTAGTGGGAGTTTATTTCTAATTTGGATTAGTCGAACCAAATTTGTCATAAACTAAATCAAAGTGAATTTGCATAATTTGTTGTAGTCATTGGCATCTGTTTACTACCTTATGCTTAGTTTTAATTGAGATAATAGAACTATAGAATTCTAGATATTTACTTTACGAACTGGTATCGTATTGTTTTGAATGTCAATTTAAAGTTTAGAAGTCCTATTGCAAACTTTCAGCAAACTCTATTTACTCCATGAAGTTTAATAAGTAGTATTAAATCAAGAGTAAGAATTCCAATGTTATTATCTAAAGTATCATGTTTGCCTCCATGACTATTGATATTCAAAAGTTGTTTTTAATATCGAGGTTATCTAGGAGCGGAAATAATTGTTTCAGAAACCATCACGTGTGAATGATATTGTGATATTTGAAACAAAGTTTATGGTTGCAATATGATAGAGTATAATATAACAAAATACACGTTCTCATATTATATGAGAATTTGTGGATGATGGAGATGCTAGGCATCCGAATCTACCAAAAAGGTTTTGGGAACTGATATTATACTCGCGATTCTTCCTTATAGGCTATAGTAGCTTGATCATGAAAGTTTTCATGATAAGGATAAATAGAAGATGTAAGTAAAATGTTTACTACACTAATAGATTACTAAAGAATGGATTTTTGAAAGAACACCAAACATTTGATGATGGTGATCCACTTCAAAGTGCAAGTCCAAAGGTATTAGTATTTGACTATATACGCTTTGTACCATGTGTCATGTTGATGACACCACTATTGATGTTGATAGATTCTTTTAAAAGAAAAGGAATTGCTGAAAGAGAATCTATAAAATATTTGGTAGAAAAGAAAATGTTGGAGATGTCCAACTTAGGTATATAGAAGATATACATGTTATGGCTGTATTCCTTGCTTGTTAAACAATGTGTTTCTTAGGTATTGGATATCAGTATTGGATACCGAATTGGTTGGTGTGAAGTGTCCTACAGAACAACACAATTCATGAACTGCAACAGCCTAAGTAACTAGCAAGAGAATAAGTGATGATGTTCATCGAAAACAAATAAAGTGTTATTGTGTTTTTCGTTGTCGTTAAACCTAGCCTTCAAGATTTGTTTTAATAATTGTTAGTTTGTTCCGGTATTACGAGAACAATGGTTGTTCAAATAATTACCGTATTCCATAAAGGATGGATGAACTTTTACAAGTCTTGGAGAAATCACATCCATAAACATTATTGCTAAAATGTTGCAGGACAAATGATTGAAAGATCACTTACAAAGTGACATCACCGTTTAAATTATATTGGAAAGAGAACATGAAGAAACTCCATGTTGATGGATTTTTGGAGTCTTTGATTTTGATCAATTGACGCTTGTGAGACTTTCCTCGAGATAATTGAAACTCCATCCATAGGCCAAAGAGGAACGAATGACTAACTTATTGGATATTATACATGTTGATGTATATATAGTACATTATATGTAGCCATGTGCGGTGGATCTTTCGACTTCATATGCTTTCTCCGGAAATTTGAGTGAACATATCTGTATATTTACTTAATAAGGAATAAGTATGAAACATTTGAAAATTGTTCAAAGACTTTCAAGATGAAGTGGAAAATCATTGTAACAAGAAAATAAATAATTTATGATTGGATCATAAAGGAGATATTTGAGTTACAAGTTTAGCAAAACACCTAAGATTTGAGGAATCGTTCCATGGATTTGCATTTACCGATAAACCATAGAAGTATGGTGTGTTAGAGAAATGAAATCAAACCATGTTTGACATGGTAAGATCAAAGGTGTCATTTATAAAACTGCCATTATGTTTTAAGGATTAAAGCTTTAGAGACTACCGCTTTTACACTTAAAAGAGCACCATCGTGATCCGTTGAAATGACACCATATGGGTTATGGTTTGGGATAAAACCCGAATTGTCTTTTCTTAAATTTTGGTATGCTATGCATAAGTAAAATGTTTACAACCAAAGTCGGATAAACACGTCTTTGTAGGTTATCCCAAAGAATTTGTTGGGAATTCCACCATAGCACTGAGGACAAAAGAGTTTGTCGCTTGGAACGTCAAGTTTCTTGAGAAGGAATTTTTCGCAAAAATTTAAGTGGGAGGACAATAGAACTTTGATAAGGTTGTTGAACCTTAGCTATATCTGCTAAGTAGCGTAGCACCGGAAAGTGTCCCGGTGGCGGCCACAATGCTCATAGCTCCCGTGATTACAAAGGGTGTGATCTTGGAGATTAGAGTTCCTATTTGAACTGTATGCATCGGGTAAGAATCAAATAGTGAGATTTGATAAACAAGTCGTTATTGTTTTGACAATGATGAACCGACTGCATGCAAAGAAGCGATGATGGGCCCTGACTCCATAAAATGACTAGAAGTCATAGAATATGTGATAGTATCCATACACGAGAAATCAAGTTTCTGAACTTGGAAGACCCTCCGGAAAGGCGTGAAGCCTATCGGCCGTGTTTGGATCTATAAAGAAATAGACATGGATGTTTAACATCTATGAAATAGTCGACATGTCAGAAAGAAGTTTACGACAATGTTCAAGGAGTTGACAATGACAAGATTTGATCTTTCATAGCGATATTTAGTCTTGACGGATTAATGTAGCAACCACTACATATAATTTGGTGTATGGTAGTTGAACAAACAAAACAATGTTCTTCTAATAGAATGGTTACCTAGGATGTGTACAAGACATGGTCCGAAGGGTTTTGTTAATTAAAGGGTGCTAAATGGGCATGCAAACTTCAATAGTTGAAGTGAGCATAGTGGAGTTGGAATCTTCACCATGATGAAAATGTTAAAGGAGTTTGAATTCGTCGGAAATGATGAAGATGCTTGCATTTGAAAGAAATTAAGTGGGAGCGCTGAGACAAATTTCCAATAGATTATGCAGAGTACATATTGTTGATTGGAAATGATGTATCTTTTATTGACACAAGTTAAGAATTTCATTAAAATAGGATTTCGATGAAAGACTTGGGCAAAACCGAAATATTTGGCATCAATGTCTATATGGATAGATTGAGGCGCTAATATGGTTGTGCCAGATGTACATATATGAGATATTGAAAGGGTTCAATATGGAAACAACAAGAAAGGTTCTTGCTGTATAGAAAGGATTGTATCAAGATCCAAGTGTTTCAACACTCGGTGAGTAAAATCACATGAAGATTTTGATCGATTATACCGTGATATGTATATATCCAGTTATGTCCTATGCTCTAAATGTTATGAGCACATACCATAATGATTCATAAGATGATCATTGGACGATAGTAAAGATATTCTTATGAGCTTTGGAATAACTAAGAATATATCATGTATAAGTGACAAATAGTTAAAGGAGTTCATTGTAAAGTGTTACATTGATACTAGTTTTGTCACAAGATACAAATTAAAATTTATCTCAATTTATACTATGGGTAGCACAATGTAATGGAAAGGATGTTCCATGATGGATTTGGGTGAGTTCCAAAGTTGAGACATTGTGACGGATACTACAACAAAAGGCTAAGTATATGACTGCTATAATAGCAGCAAAGGAGAACATTTGTGTTAAGTAGTTTGTTATCAAACTAGGTGTGGTTCAAAGTGGGCTAATACTATGAAGATATATTGTATGACAATAATATCAACATATTTTAACCCGAACGAACTAAAGGTCTCACGAAAAGACCAAATTTATACAATGCCATCTCATTTGAGAATGAGTGATGCGTAGAGACGCAAAGACATGCAAATACACATGGACCTGAAACTGTCAGATCCAGAGATTATGTTAACCACTAGCAATCGCGTATATGCAACACAAGAAAGCCATAGGTGTTCAGTACGCAAAGTATTTCAAACTAGATTATTGACTCTAGTGCAAGTGGGAGACTAAAGGGAATATGCCCGAGAGGCAATAATAAAGTGGTTATTATCTTATTCCTTGTTTATGATAAATGTTTATTTTGCATGCTATAATTGTATTAATTTGGAAACGTTAATACATGTGTGTTTAATAAACAAAAAGAAAGTTCCTAGTTATGCCTCTCTTATAAACTAGCTCATTGATTAACAAGATGGTCAAGGTTTCCTGATCATGGATATTGGATGTTGTTAATAACGAGGTCACAACATTAGTGGAATGATGTGATGAACATTCATCCGAAGTATAGCATTACGATCAAAGTCATTGTGTTTATACTGATATAACATCATACGAAGTAATCCTAGTCCTTAGACCATGAGATCATGTCAATCACTAACACTGGAAGAGTATCTTGATAACATCAAACGTCACACCGTGAAAGGGTGATTATAAAGGTGGGTTCAGTGCTACGAAAGTGTTATGTAGAGGCTCATGGATCAAGAGTGGGATTTGTCCATCCTGATGATGGATAGATATACTCTAGGCCCTCTCGGTGATATCACATTGAGAATAGCTTGCAAGCAAGTGATGTGATCACTAGAATGTTATATCACGGGAACGAGTAAAGAGTACATGTCGGTAATGAGATCAAACTAGGTATGGAGATATCGATGATCGAATCTCGGACATGTAATACATCACGAGACAAAGGGATTTAGTTACTAGCGTTAAAGGTTCTCACGATCACATAAGTCATCGTTGAATGTGTAGGAGTCAGTATGGATCTCCAGGTCTCGCTTCTGATTATTGATCTGAGAGGGTCTCAATCATGTCTGCATTATTCGTGAACCGTAGGGTGACACACTTAAGGGATACCGACACCATTTGGAGCAAATATGTTTCAGATAAAGATTTAAGAAAGCGCTGGGATTATTTCAATAGACACTAAAACTATTTTGGGTGAAATTGCTGTAATTGGTTCTGCATGTAATATTGAAATGTTGCAGGGGTTTTATGTGAATATTTGTTAATTAAAGTAATTAACAAAATTCTGAATAAAATTAATAAAAGAGTTTTATTAAATGAGAGAGCATTAAATTTGGAGAAATTTAATGCATTTAAAGTGGAGACTTTAAAAGAGAATGTGAAGGGGCATTTTAATGTGGAGGTGGTTACCACCACATGAATGGGGGAGGTGAGGGGTCACCCCCATGGGGCGCCGACCATGGGGAGGGGTACCCCTCCTCCTTTAAAAGGCCACCCCTCTCACCCTTCTTCCTCACACCTCCTCGTGAAGCATCTCTCTCCCCTCGTAATATTCCCCCATGGTCTTGGATTAGCGAGATACATGTTCCCGGTGGCATTTCGTCTGGAAGGTGTTGCTGCTTCCACTACATCGCTGGAGCGAGGAGGCGGAGGTTGTTCGGTGGCCTGAACGTGTGTGCGAGTGCAGATTTGCTACTGGGTTGCGGCGCTAGGACTTCCACACGATCTTGAGATCGGCAAGCGTACGACTACATCATCCACGAGTTCCTACTCGTTAACAAAACTTTGTTGTCTTCGAGGGTAAGTTCTCCATGGATGTATATCCACCCGTTGCTTGTATCTAGTAGATAGATCTTGGCGTATAGTTCCCATCGTAGGACTTTTTTGTTTTCTATGCTGCGAACCCTTCAAATAGCTCGTACCTCTCGTCGCACAGGTGCGGAAGCTGAGGAAGTGCTTCATGCTGGTGCCATACATTCCTCTCGTCTGATCCGGCTTCGGCGAACTTCTCGATCATGGGACCACCTTGTTGCCGGCTCCTTGCTCCTCCTCCTTCCGCCTCCAACTTCAGCGCCTAACTGCCGACGGGCACCGCAGGTGTGGTGCCTTGATGACCCACAAGTATAGGGGGTGTATCGCAGTATTTTCGAGGGAAGTGAAACCCAATTTATTGATTCAACACAAGGGGAGCCAAAGAATATTTATAAGCCTTAACAACTGAGTTGTCAATTTAGCTGCACCTGGAAACAATCTTGCTCACAGCAGTTTATCAGTAGCAACAGTTTTGCAATAGGAATAGTAAAGTAACAGAAGTAGTAAAGTAAAGACAGTAGTAACAATAGCAGTAAACAGTAGGATTCGAGTGCGGTAGGCATAGGGATGGATGGACGGGCGTTGCATGGACAAGATAATTCACATGGCAATCAGAACATAGAGCAATTGCAAATAAATAAGATAAAGCATCCAAGTACTAGATAATCCTAGGCATGTGTCCCATATATAGTCATACGTGCTCGCAATGAGAACTTGCACAACATCTTTTGTCCTGCCAGCCCATTTGCAGCGAGGCCTCAAGGGAACTATTGGCAATTAAGGTGCTCCTTTTAATATAGCACTGGAGCAAAGCATTAACACTCCGTGAACACATGTGATCCTCACATCAAAGCCATTCCCTCCGGTTATCCCGATTTCTGTCACTTCGGGGCCTTTGGTTCCGGACAACAACGTGTGTATACAACTTGCAGGTAAGACCATAAACAATACTATCATAATGAATCAATAACATGTTCAGATTTGAAATCATGGCACTCGGGCCCTAGTGACAAGCATTAAGCATAACAAGTTGCACAAAGTCAAATAGCACTAATAAAAGATACTAGGCGCCATGCCCTAACAATCTGATACCATTACATGAACGATCTCATCCAATCCCTACCATCCCCATAGCCTATAGCGGAGGATTACTCACTCATAGATGGGGGAAACATGGATGGTCGATGGAGAAGCGATGGCGATGATGATGGCGATGATCTCCTCTAATTCCCCGTCCTGGCAGGGTGCCAGAACAGAGTTTCTGGTTCCGAATCGTGGAATCTGGTGGTGGCGGCGGAGCGGAACTCTTTCTAGAAAAACGTCGAACCCCTGAGTTTTTAGGTCAGAAGGCATCTTATAGGCGAAGAGGGAGACCGAGGGGGTGTCTGGGGCAGCCAGACCACCCCCTGGCGCGGCCAGGCCCAGCCTGCGTGGCCAGGTGGTGTGGCTGGGCCCCAGCCCCACTCCGTCTCGTATTCTGGCTCCGGGAGTCTTTTGGTGAAATAGGATTTTTGGCATATTTTCCGGGATTTTTCCTGATAGTTGATTTTCTGCACAAAAACTAGACACCAAGGCAATTCTGCTGAAAATAGCGTCAGTCTGTGTTAGTTGCATCCAAATCACACAAGTTTAGAGGAGAAACAATAGCAAAAGTGTTCGGGAAAGTAGATACGTTTTGGACGTATCAACTCCCCCCAAGCTTAGCTTATTGCTTGTCCTCAAGCAATTCAGTTGAAAACTGAGTGCGATAAAAGAAACTTTCACGAACACATTTGCTTCATATGATGTATATATTCTCAGCATGTGATCAACTACTTAGACAATTCATAATAAGGAGTATGCAACTAAGTTTATTTAATAGGCATTGCAAGCTATGAAGAGATTCCAACTCAAAAATAATAAGTAGCATGAAACATAAACATAAGCAACATTACAATGCTCATAACAAGGTATGATAGAGTGGTATCCCGCTTGCCTTTTTATTGTGAATGCCAAGGCACCTCTGAAGTTCAGGTGAAGACTAGAAGTAAAGATATCAAAGATACAAGCATCAAAGTCATAACACAAATAATCAAGTTTTGAAACAAGCACATTACACTAAGAATGACAACTATGCTCTCAAGAAGGTGCTCATAGAATAGGTGGAGACTCAACAAAGAAATGAAAAGGTTTTGAATAGTTTGAAAGGCTTCCAAATGCTTAAAGTATGGTACTCATTAGCTTTGAGCTCTCATTGTCCCTATCATAAGCATCTTTAATATGGTTAAGGTGAAATTGAGGTCCAATCTGAGTTATATGCTTGACAGACTATAAACTGGAAATCCCATGTCCCTTGAGTACTAGGTCCGCTCCTCATGCTACTCAACTTTAGTTACCGGTAAGTTCTTGTCATCGTAAATACGTGCGTATCGTAGAGAACCGCCAACGGGGCACCCCTTACCCGATGATACGGAAAAATCCCCATATCAAAATGACAAGGCAAGCAGACAATGAGTATCTCAGCAATCATCTTATTTATCATGGGAAAATGGTGCTTTTTTCTCTCTTTCCTCTTTTGTCAAATCTGTTTTTTTTCTTCTTTTTCTCAATAGTTATATCTCTCTTTTTTTATAAGAAGAATGCTTCATAGATACTTATTATGGTTATGCTGCAGGTTTCCACCATGACAGCATGGATTAGACCAGCGACCCAGGCGTTTCTCTAACACACATACATAACTCCATGGACTTACAAGCTCCCCTTTTATTTCACACCGACGACATCTGCAAACAAAAGAGCATGGTATCAACTGGGTATATATTTACAGGTGTTGAAAGCGTTCCTTGTGACAGCATGGTTCTTCTAATCCCCAACCTATCATTTACAAGCATATAACTTTCATGGACAGTCACAATGGTTCAGGTTTATTAAGTGTAGGAAATAAAGTGTGCCATCAAGTTCATGAGAGCTTTACTAACTAACTTTCTCATAACAAGCAAACATTTTATTCGGAAGAAAACAAGGCATATTGAATATGCACTGAACAACAAATGATGCTAATAGGTAGGTATGGTGGACACTTTTGACAATATTTGGTTTTAGGGAGTTGGAAACATGAGTAAAACATACTCAGTGTAAGTGAAGGCTAGCAATAGTAAGGGAGCGACAAACGAGAGAGCAATAGCTGTCATAATCATGCTTGCAACAAAACATGACTAATGTGAAGGAAATATACCCTGAGAGGCAATAATAAAGTTGTTATTATGTATTCCTTATATATGATAGATGTTTATTTTGCATGCTAGAATTGTATTGATCGGAAACATCAATACATGTGTGTATAATAAACAAAAAGGGTTCCTAGTTATGCCTCTCTTATAGACTAGCTTGTTGATTAACAAGATGATCAAGGTTTCCTGATCATGGACATTGGATGTTGTTAATTACAAGGTCACACCATTGGTGGAATGATGTGATGAACATTCATCCGAAGTATAGCATTACGATCAAGTCATTATGTTTATATTGCTATAACATCATACGAAGTAATCTTTATCCTTAGACCATGAGATCATGTTAATTGCTAACACCTAAAGAGTATCTTGATAACATCAAACGTCACACCATAATAGGGTGACTATAAAGATGGGTTCAGTACTACGAAGGTGTTATGTTGAGGCTCATGGATCAAGAGTGGAATTTGTCAATCCCAATGACGGATAGATATACTCTGGGCCCTCTCGGTGATATCACATTGAGATAGCTTGCAAGCAAGTGATGTGATCACTAGAATGTTATATCACGGGAACGAGAAAAGAGTGCATGTCGGTAATGAGATAGCTTGCTGAGTTGCGGTGCTCGGACTTCCTCACGATCTTGAGATCGGCAAGTGTACGACTACATCAACCACGAGTTCCTACTCGTTAACAAAACTCGTTGTCTTCGAGGGTAAGTTCTCGTTGGATGTATGTCCACCCGTTGCTTTGTACCTAGTAGATAGATCTTGGCGTGTAGTTCACACCGTAGGAAATTTTTTGTTTTCTATGCTGCGGACCCAACAGTGGTATCAGAGCCTGATCTATTTGTAGGTGCTTTGCACGGGTAGTACACATATGTTTATATGTGGGCGATGATGATCATGTTATTGCATCTTCTATGTATTTTGGATATTGGTGGCATAGTGGGATGAAGCGGCCCGGAGCAACCTTACATGTCATCGTACATGAGACCGGTTCCACGACTGACATGCAACTAGTTTTGCATAAGTGGCTGGCGGGTGTCTGTCTCTCCTACTATAGTCAATATCTGATTTACAACGAGTTGCTAATAACTTAGTTATCCTTGTTGTGGTTCATGTTCATAGGTGAGAACTGTTCTATCTCTGAAAGCCCTAAGCCACGTAAAACTTGCAATTGATAAATTAGAGGCGTCTAGTTTAGATTGTTGCTGGGCTAGTGTATTGATATGGTATTGTTGTAAGTTGATGTATGATAGATACTCTTACAACACATTCAACGTGTAAGTTCCATAGACCTTGGCCTTACACACAAAGGAATGATAAGAGATCATACCACGATGCAAATGATAGAGATCAAATGCATGGACCATATCATCTTACTTTACACATTAGATGTTAGCATCTTATACTGCTAGTTTGGCGCTTTTGGTAGCATTGTAAGATGATCCCTCATTTAGATATCAAGATAAAATGTGTTCTTCCTTGAGTATGCACCGTTCTATGGACCGTGTTTCGAGACATCATGTGATGATCGGGTGTACTCGACTCTACGCTTTCATACAACGGGTGTAAGACAGTTTTACACACGCGAGTACTAAGGTTCTTACTTGGCGAGCCTAGCATGTACAGACATGGCCTCGAAACACGGACCGAAAGGTTAAGAATGAGTCATATGGTTGATATGATGCCCATATAGATGCTCGCCTTTGAAGCTACACCGACTCACGTGATGATCGGACTTGGTGTAGTGGATTTGGTTCATGTAATCACCAAAAAGGCACGAGGGATGTCGTTTTTGAGTGGGAGTTCATTAGTAATTTGGATTAGTTGAACTCATTCTATCATAAACTTAGTCTAAATAAACTTTACAAATTCTATTGTAGATGGCACCACCTGCTTTTAATTTCAATGTGTTCATGGAGAAAGAGAAACTTGCTGCGAATGGTAGCAACTTCACCAACTGGGCTATGAATTTGAGGATTCTCCTCACTGCTGCAAAAAAGCAATATGTGCTAGATGTGCCGCTAGGCCCCCAACCAGCTCCTGATGCCCCTGACGAGGAAAAGAATGTCTATGTGACTCGTCAGGAGGACCACAACTTAGTTCATTGCGGCATACTGTATGGGCTAGAGCCAGAACTTTGAAAGCGTTCCAAAAATGGCAATGCCTTCGATACCATGGGAGAATTGAAAATGATTTTCGATACCCATGCTGCCGTAGAGAGTTATAATGCTACTGAAAAGTTCTTTAGCTGCATGATGGAGGAGAACAACTCCGTTAGTGAGCATGTACTCAAAATGTCTGGGTACGCCGATAAGCTTGTGTCCTTGGGAATAACGATTCCCATTGACTTAGGCATACATCGTGTTCTCCAATCTCTGCCACCTAGCTACAAGAGCTTCATGATGAACTATAATATGCAGGGCGTGAAGAAGACTCTTCCCGAGCTTCTGTCAATGCTTAAGACTGCAGAAGTGGAGATTAGGAAAGAAAATCAAGTGTTGATGATCAATAGGACCACCGGTTTCAAGAAGGACAAGAAAGGCAAGAACAAGGGAAAGAAGGGTGGCAAATCTGTTGCCGCGCCTGAAAAGAAACCCCGAGATGGCCCTAAGTCCAATACCGAGTGCTACTATTGCAAGGGGACTGGCCATTGGAAGCGCAACTGCCCCAAGTATTTGGCGGGCAAGAAGTCCGGCAAGGCAAACAAAGGTATATGTGATATACATGTTATTGATGTGTACTTGACTAGTACTCGCAGTAGCACCTGGGTATTTGATACGGGATCGGTTGCTAATATATGTAACTCGATTCAGGGGCTACAGAACAATCGACAACTAGCAAGGGATGAGGTCACAATGCGGGTCGGCAATGGATCAAGAGTTGATGTGATCGCCGTCGGAACGCTGCCTCTCCATATGCCATCGGGATTAGTCATAAACCTAAATAATTGTTATTTGGTGCCTACACTTAGCATGAACATTGTATCCGGATCGTGTTTGATGCAAAGTGGTTATTCGTTTAAATCTGAAAACAATGGTTGTTCAATTTATATGGATAATATCTTTTATGGTCATGCACCTGTGTTGAATGGTTTATTTCTGATGGATCTCGATAGTAATATTACGAACATTCATAATGTTAATGCTAAAAAGATTAAACTTGATGATGATATATCTGCATATATGTGGCACTGCCATCTAGGTCATATTGGCGTTAAACGCATGAAGAAACTCCATTCTGATGGACTTTTGGAATCACTTGATTTTGAATCATTTGATACATGTGAGCCATGCCTTATGGGCAAGATGAGTAGAACACCGTTTTCCGGTTCAATGGAACAGGCGACAGATCTATTGGAAATCATACATATTGATGTGTGTGGACCAATGAGTGTGTCGGCGCGAGGTGGATATCGTTATTTTGTTACTTTCACGGATGATTTAAGTAGATACGGGTATATCTATTTGATGAAAACAAGTCTGAAACATTTGAAAAGTTCAAGGAATTTCAGAATGAAGTGGAAAATCATCGTAATAGAAAGATCAAATTTCTACAGTCTGACCGTGGAGGAGAGTATCTAAGTTACGAGTTTAGCACACACATGAAAGAGTGTGGAATAGTTTCACAACTCACGCCTGCCGGAACACCACAACGTAATGGTGTGTCGGAACATCGTAATCGTACCTTATTGGATATGGTTTGATCTATGATGTCTCTGACTGACTTGCCACTATCATTTTGGGGTTATGCACTGGAAACAGCTGCATTCACTTTAAATCGGGCACCATCTAAATCCATTGAAACGACACCGTATGAATTATGGTTTGGAAACAAACCTAAGCTGTCATTTCTTAAAGTTTGGGGATGCGATGTTTATGTGAAGAAACTTCAACCGGATAAACTCGAACCCAAAGCAGAAAAATGCGTGTTCATAGGATACCCTAAGGAAACGATTGGGTATACCTTCTATCACAGATCCGAGGGCAAGGTTTTTGTTGCCAAGAATGGATCCTTTCTTGAGAAGGAGTTTCTCGCGAAAGGTGTGAGTAGTCGGAAGGTAGAACTCGAAGAGGTTATTGAACCTTCTCTTCATGAAATGGCGAGTGGCGCAGCACCGAAAGTTGTTTCGGAGTTGACTTCACCTAATGAAGAGAGAGCTAATGATATTTATCATGAAACTCCAAAAGAGGAAACTACCGAACCTCGCAGGTTAAGCAGGACAAGTGCAGCTCCTGAACTACGACAATCCTGTTGTGAATTTCATGGTTGATGAAATGGATGACCCTGCGACGTATGAAGAAGCGATGATGAGCTCGGATTCCAACAAATGGCTAGAAGCCATGAAATCCGAGATGGAATCCATGTACGAGAACCAAGTTTGGACCTTGGTGGACTTACCTCACGATCGAAAGGCCATTGAGAATAAATGGATTTTCAAAAGAAAAACTGATGCTGATGGTAATGTGACCATCTATAAGGCTCGACTTGTCACAAAGGGGTTTCGACAAATTCAAGGAGTTGACTACGATGAGACATTCTCTCCCGTAGCGATGCTTAAGTCGGTTAGGATTATGTTAGCAATTGCTGCATATTTCGATTATGAAATATGGCAGATGGATGTCAAAACTGCGTTCCTCAATGGTAATATTGAAGAAGAGTTGTATATGATACAACCTAAGGGTTTTGTCGATCCTAAGGATGCTGATAAGGTATGCAAACTTCAGCGATCCGTCTATGGACTGAAGCAAGCATCCCGGAGTTGGAATCTCCGCTTTGATGAGGTGATCAAAGAGTTTGGATTTGTCCAAACTTATGGAGAGGCTTGTATTTACAAGAAAGTGAGTGGGAGCAATGTGGCATTTCTGATATTATATGTGGATGACATATTATTGATTGGAAATGATATAGATCTTTTAAAAAGTGTTAAAAGTTATCTAAACAACAAATTTTCGATGAAAGACCTTGGTGAAGCGTCATATATATTAGGCATTAAAATCTATAGAGATAGATCAAGGCACCTAATTGGGCTATCGTAGAGTACATACCTTGATAAGATATTAAAGAAGTTTAATATGGACGAAAGTAAGAAGGGGTTCTTATCTATGTTGCAAGGCAAGACATTGAGTAAGACTCAAAGTCCGGCTACGGCGGAAGAAAGAGAGATGATGGATAAGATCCCCTATGCCTCGGCCATAGGCTCTATTATGTATGCCATGCTATGTACAAGACCGGATGTGGCACATGCTATTAGTTTGACTAGTAGGTAGCAATCAGATCTAGGTTCGGAACACTGGATAGCGGTAAAGAACATCCTCAAGTACTTGAGAAGAACTAGGGATATGTTTCGTATATACAGAGGTGAAGAAGAGCTAGTCGCTAAGAGTTATGTCGATGCTAGCTATGACACTGATCCGGATGACTCTAAGTCTTAATCTGGATACATATTTCTCTTGAACGGAGCATCAGTTAGTTGGAGGAGTTCCAAAAAACCTGTGGTGGCTGGATCAATGACGGAGGCGGAATATGTTGCTGCTTCAGAAGCAGCGCAGGAAGCGGTTTGGATGAAAGAGTTCATTACGGAACTAGGTGTGGTTCCTAGTGCATTGGACCCAATGGTGATCTATTGTGACAACAATGGAGCCATAGCCAACGCAAAGGAACCGAGGTCTCACAAGAATTCCAAGCATATTAAGCGCCGGTTTCACTCCATCCACGAGCATGTCAAGGATGGAGATATAAAGATTTGTACAGTACACACGGACCTAAATGTAGCAGATCCATTGACTAAAGTTATCCCTAGGACAAAACATGATCAACACCAGAACTCCATGGGTGTTAGATTTATCACTATGTGAACTAGATTATTGTCTCTAGTGCAAGTGGGAGACTAAAGGAAATATGCCCTGAGAGGCAATAATAAAGTTGTTATTATGTATTCCTTATATATGATAGATGTTTATTTTGCATGCTAGAATTGTATTGATCAGAAACATCAATACATGTGTGTTTAATAAACAAAAAGGGTTCCTAGTTATGCCTCTCTTATAGACTAGCTTGTTGATTAACAAGATGATCAAGGTTTCCTGATCATGGACATTGGATGTTGTTAATAACAAGGTCACACCATTGGTGGAATGATGTGATGAACATTCATCCGAAGTATAGCATTACGATCAAGTCATTATGTTTATATTGCTATAACATCATACGAAGTAATCTTTATCCTTAGACCATGAGATCATGTTAATTGCTAACACCTAAAGAGTATCTTGATAACATCAAACGTCACACCGTAACAGGGTGACTATAAAGATGGGTTCAGTACTACGAAGGTGTTATGTTGAGGCTCATGGATCAAGAGTGGAATTTGTCAATCCCAATGACAGATAGATATACTCTGGGCCCTCTCGGTGATATCACATTGAGATAGCTTGCAAGCAAGTGATGTGATCACTAGAATGTTATATCACGAGAACGAGAAAAGAGTGCATGTCGATAACGAGATCAAACTAGGTATGGAGATACCGATGATCAAATCTCGGACATGTAATATATCGCGAGACAAAGGGATTTAGTTACAAGCGTTAAAGGTTCTCACGATCACAGAAGTCATCGTTGAATGTGTATGAGTCAGTACGGATCTCTAGGTCCCGCTACTGATTATTGATCGGAGAAGGGTCTCGATCATGTCTGCATTATTCGCGAACCATAGGGTGACACACTTAAGAGTTACCGGACACCATTTTGGAGCACATATGTTTCAGACGAAAGAATTGCAAAGCGCAGGAATTGTTTCAATAGAAACCGGAAATTGTTTCGGGTAAAATTGCAGAAAGTGGTTCTGCATGTGATATTGAAATATTGCAAGGGGCTATATGTGAATGTTTGTTAATTAAAGTAATTAACAAAATTCTGAATAAATTTAATAAAAGAGTTTTATTAAATGAGAGAGCATTAAACTTGGAGAATTTTAATGCATTTAAAGTGGAGACTTTAAAAGGGAATGTGAAGAGGCATTTTAATGTGGAGCGGTTACCACCACATGAATGGGGGAGGTGAGGGGTCACCCCCCCATGCGCCGGCCATGGAGAGGAGGGGCACCCCCCTCCTCCTATAAAAGGCCACCCATTCCCTCCTTCATCCTCACACCTCCTTGTGAAGAATCTCTCTCCCCCTCTAGAATTATTCCCCCATGGTCTCGGATTAGCGAGATACATGTTCCCGGTGGCATTTCGTCTAGAAGGAGTTGCTACTTCTGCTGGATCGCTGGAGCGAGGAGGTGGAGGTTGTCCGGTGGCTTGAACGTGTGTGCGAGTACGGATGCGCTGCTGAGTTGTGGCGCTCGGACTTCCTCACGATCTTGAGATCGGCAAGTGTACGACTACATCAACCACGAGTTCCTACTCGTTAACAAAGCTCGTTGTCTTCGAGGGTAAGTTCTCGTTGGATGTATGTCCACCCATTTCTTTGTACCTAGTAGATAGATCTTGGCATGTAGTTCACACCGTAGGAAATTTTTTGTTTTCTATGCTGCGGACCCAACATAATCATGGCATGGAAGTGATTCAAGACCCTCAAGGCAAAATAATTCATCGAGGCTTAACTGATTATTTCAGTCATATGCATGCGTGAGCATGTGCCAAGTCAATTCAAATGAAACATTCAGAGGAGGATACCACGGTGTCATACCAAGTTATGAATAGAGTAATGCAAGCAAACATTCATATGACATGCTACAAACTATTAGCAAGCTGGAACTAATCATATGAAAAGCAAGAACTACTAAGCATCCATGAATAACATATACCCTACATGAACGGGCTAAGCATGCCCACTATGATGAGTATATGTACAAAAATGAAAACAAATAGAGTTCGTTACCAGCCTCTTACCACACCTCAAGTTGTCATTAATCCACATTATTGCCCTTCACTTGTGTGGCTTGAATAATAATAATATGAAACCAAATTCCACTGAGAACTACTGAACCCTGCAACAAACTCACAAAACCAAAGAAGAACAACAAATATTTTTGGTGTTTTTGATTTTTAAAACAAGAACCAAAAAGGAAGAACAAGAAAGCAAAATCTTTTTGGGTTTTTCGAAAAGTTCAAACAAAGCAAGCAAACCAAGGCAAAAAGGAAGAACCAAACCAAAGAGAAACAACATAAATATTTTTGGTCTTTTGTGTTTTATAAAGCAAAAGCAAAGAGAGAACAAAAACTAAAAAGAGAACGAAACATGAATATACAAAGTACCGACGCAAAATGATATGGAGATGAGTGCGATGTCGGCGTACCTCCCCCAAGCTTAGGGTTTTGGCCTAAGTGGGTGTCAATCCACATACGAGTAAGGGTTCCAAGCAGGCGGGTCATTGTAAGCATGATCGTAGTTGGGCCCTTGGGAAGAAGAAGAAGCTCCCAATCATAGGTAGGCTGCTGATATGAAGACTCCCCCTCATTTGAGGGCTGGACCGAATCATCCGTGACCTCCCTTCTAGTATCCTGCTTCTGTTGAGAGAGATCTCCCAAGTACGTATCAAACTCCTCCTCCATGGGGGACCATCCTACCCTGTTATCAAGGTTAAACAAAACATGTGCAGGCAAAAGAACAACACGCTCGGACTTGCTCTTTCTCCAACCAGCTTTGAGAAAGGTTATTTCATAAGACAACTCACTCAAACTAGCCCACGAGGAAACAAATTTATGCTGTATCATTGAATTAAGATCAAGCCTTTCTATGGGAAACTGTAGGTCTAGATGATGAGGCACTAAACCATGCAATCTAGTAAACGAGAAGCAATGAGGCCCCCACAAATTCCACCTTTCTCGCGGTTAGCAGCAAGACGGAAAGCTATCAAAGCACCCAAGTTGTAAGACCTATCTCATTAAAGAGAAGCAGAGATGAATGCTAGATCATATCAAGATAAGTTATTGGCAGTTTTCCTAGCAAGAACACACTTGGCAATAAAGTAGGAAAAGTAGCGAATGGAGGGGAGATGAATGTTACGGATTTTCCCACTCTCCTTCGAGAAGCCGCTCCCTTGGAAAATTTCTGCGTACAAATCCATGAGTGGTGCAGGTCGCTCCTTAATCCTTCCACATGATCCCCACTGAGGTACCTTAATAGCTGCACAAAAGTCATCAAGAGAGAGGTCGATAGCTATATTGTAAATTTTGTAATGGACCATAGTGTTAGGCAAAGAGTGACTAAATCAAAAGTCCTGCACTACAGACATGGTTAGTTTCACAAATTGACAGGGTTCATCCTCCACAAAGTGCTCCAATCCTGCATTAGCAACCAAAGTATGGAAGTCCTGGGAAATTCCTGCAGCCCCCATGAATTCATAACATGGATAGATGGAAGGAAAAACTTCCTCTTCTCGATGAACCTTCATAACCTCAGGCACCCTCAATTCATGTTGGTTTAGTTGATGCTCATTCATCTTCTATTCTGAAATTTAAACATCCATTAAACAAGTGATTGCTAAGTGAATATAATGAAGGGCACTAGTCATAGGGACTTGTAAGAGGCCTAAACATGCATCAAAACTATATCTCTAAGCATCAAAAAAGCTTACAAGCTCTCATAACCTGTCACCTACAGCAGCAAAATACTCAAGATATAAACCACTAAACACAAATCTACTTGGACAAGCGGAGGAGTCACATAACGGAGAACAAATGCTCCAAATTTCAGCAGCAAAGATGGGCTGAGCAAGGAGATCGAAAAATCAAGGGCAAGTGAGGGAGTGAGTGGAGGGCCAGGGGTGGCCCACACCATAGGCAGGCGTGCCCCAGGGCTGGCCGCGCCACCAGGTGGTGTGCCTGCCTGGTGGGCCCCCCTGGTACCTTCTAGGCACTCCCCTGCCCCTTTTTTCACGTAAAAATTTAATATGAATTTTCTGGAATTTTTCGAGACACTTTATTTTTGGGCAATTTTGAGGCATAACATAATGATTTTCTGACAGAAAAAGGTTTTTGGAATGATGCAAAGATATAACAAGGCTAGAACTTCAGAAGTTCTAAGACACTTTAACATGCAAGCAACTAACAACAGAAAAGAAAACTAAACGAAAGCAAAAACTAAATGGAAAGAATAGAAGTAAGCATAGATAATCATGGTGAAAACATTGTTTTGTTCAATGAAATCCTTTTGTTAACAAGGTTGATTAGGTCTTGTTACCAAAATAATTTCATATGAGACAAAACTTTGTATTCCACTAATGATTATGTTACCTCAACTTTGATAGCAATGGTCCCAATCATAATAGTTTCAAATTTTTCTCTTGGTATGGGACAATATATTTCTCCAACTTGAATGCCCTCAACATGTTCAATTGAATTCAAACCATAAGTCCTAGCAATCTTCTTGGGGAAATAGACAGTATGTTCCTTGTCATTAACATTGAAAGTCACCTTTCCTTGATTACAATTAATAACAGCTCCTGCAGTATTAAGAAAAGGTCTCCCAAGAATAATAGACATATTATCATCTTTGGGCATTTCAAGCACAACAAAATCAGTTAATATCAAGCAATTATGAGCCACTTGAACAGGTACATCCTCACATATACCAAAAGGAATATGGTAGATTTATCAGCCATTTGCAAAGATATATCAGTTGGTATTAATTTTTCCAGTTGAAGTCTCTTATAGAGAAAAAAAGGCATAACACTAACTCCAGCTCCCAAATCACACAAAGAAGTTTTAACATAACTATTCTTAATAGAGCAAGGGATAGTTGGAATCCCTGGGTCTCCAAGTTTCTTTGGAACCTTACCATTAAAGGAATAATTAGCAAGCAAAGTAGAGATTTCTTCATTAGGGATCTTCCTTTTATTCGAGACAATATCCTTCATATACTTTGAGTAAGGAGGCAATTTAATAGCATCAGTCAAAGGAATTTGCAAGAATAAAGGTTTCATCCACTCACAAAACTTATTATAGTGTTCATCTTCCTTTGACTTGTGTTTCTTATCAGGGAAAGGCCTTGGTTTTTGGACCCAAGGCTCTCTTTCACTACCATGTATCTTAGCAATAAAATCTTCTTTAGTGTATTTAGTATTCTTAGTGTGCTTTTCAGGTTCTTCTTCAACTTTTCTTTATCAGGAACATCATTTTCTTCATTACCACTTTCAGTTTCAGCATCAGAGATAGATATACTATTAGGATCTTTAGCAGGTTTAGAGGGTTCTACAATAGTTTTATGTTTCTTTTTTCTTTTCTTATGAGTAGTACCACTATTTTCAGCTTGTTGAGAATCCTGCTTGATTCTTTTAGGATGCCCCTTAGGATATAGAGGATCCTGGGTAGCAGCACCACTTCTAGTTCTAATTTCATAAGCATGTTTTTCTTTAGCAACATTAACTAGCAACTCTTTTTGTACCTTAATAAGTTGATCAATTTGAGTTTGAACCATTTGAAAATGTTTAACAAGCATTTTAACATCATTAGAGGTTCTTTCCACAATATCTTTCAACTCAACAATAGCTCTAGAGTTTTCCATTAGATGATTTTGCACCCTTTTATTAAAATTACCTTGCTTAACAATAAAAATATCGAATTCTTCTAAGCATTGATCAGGAGGTTTAGAGTAAGGGATATCACCTTCATCAAAGTGTTGGAGAGAGTGTACCTCAATAGTGGATGAGTGGGGAATTGGCTTACACAATCCTTCTATAGGAGGTAAATTCTTGACATTTGTAGCTTTAATTCCCTTCTCCTTAAGACATTTCTTAGCTTCCTTCATCACTTCATCATTTAATTCAATAACTCCCCTCTTCTTAGATGATGGTATAGGCGCCGGTATAGCTAGTTCAGGTATAATTGTTTCAGGTATAGCTGGTTCAGGAGGAGTCCAATCTTCATAATTCTTGCTTATTTTAGCCATTAATTCCCCAACTTCGTTGGGAGTCCTATTCCTGAAAACACAATCAGCACAACTATCTAGGTATGTCCTAGATTCTTCGGTTAGTCCATTATAAAATATATCAAGAAGCTCATTCTTAGGTAATGGACTTCCAGCCCGTGCATGAATCAAAGCACAAAACCTTGCCCATGATTCAGGCAATATCTCTTTTTCTCCCTGTTTAAAGTCAAAAAGTTCCTGCAAAATAGCATGTCTAGCACCAGGAGGAAAATATTTCTGCAGGAAAGTACTAATCAAGCAATCAGGGCTATCAATAGATCCGGGAGGTAAATTACTAAACCAAGTTTTAGCTTCCCCTTTTAGTGAAAAAGGGAAAATCTTAGCAACAAAGTAGGTGCGCAATTTAATATCATCAGAAAACATGCCACTCATGGTAGAAAGCTCAGTCATATGGGCTACCGCACTTTCATTCTTAGTCCCACAAAAAGGTTCTTTCTCAACAATAGCTATGTAAGATAGATCAAGAGAGAAATCATAATCTTTATCTTTAATGTTTATGGGAGATGGAGCAAACTTAGCAATAGGAGACAATTTGGGTCTAATAGTACACCTCTCAAGGAGACTCTTAGCAGCGCTCCTATCATGGGTGTTTTTACATTCTTTAATAAATTCATCGGTCATCTCAACATAACCGTCTTCAATATCATAGCTCTCACTAGACTCAGGTGAACTAACAGGTGTAGTAGTGTCTTCATTAGGAGTTTCAGTATTTCAAGCTATAGTTCTAGCAATCGTAGCATCTAGGAAAGGACCTAATGAACCACTCTTATCAAGCACAGTAGAAGTAGCATCATAAGTATCAGAAGTTTCAGATTCAGCAGTAGCAGCAGTGTGTGTAGCATGTGTGTGTGGTGGTGTAACAAGCTTACTCATAACAGATGGTGAATCAAGAGCAACAGAGGTGTTCAGAACTGTACCTCTTTTTGTAGTGGATGGTAAAATAGGGACCTTGCCATCACGAGACTTACCCATGATGGATGGATGGCAGCGAACAATAATGAATCCAAGTGAACTTGATAAATAAAGCTATGCTCCCCGGCAACGGCGCCAGAAAATAGTCTTGATGACCCACAAGTATAGGGGGTATATCGCAGTATTTTCGAGGGAAGTGAAACCCAATTTATCGATTCGACACAAGGCTAGCCAAAGAATATTTATAAGCCTTAACAACTGAGTTGTCAATTCAGCTGCACCTGGAAACAATCTTGCTCACAGCAGTTTATCAGTAGCAACAGTTTTGAAGTAGGAATAGTAAAGTAACAACAGTAGTAAAGTAAAGACAGTTGTAACAATAGCAGTAAACAGTAGGATTCGAGTGCGGTAGGCATAGGGATGGATGGACGGGCGTTGCATGGACAAGATAATTCACATGGAAATCAGAACATAGAGCAAATGCAGATAAATAAGATAAAGTATCCAAGTACTAGATAATCCTAGGCATGTGTCCCATATATAGTCATATGTGCTCGCAATGAGAACTTGCACAACATCTTTTGTCTTGCCAGCCCGTTTGCAGCGGGGCCTCAAGGGAACTACTAGCAATTAAGGTGCTCCTTTTAATAGAGCACCGGAGCAAAGCATTAACACTCCGTGAACACATGTGATCCTCACATCAAAGCCATTCCCTCCGGTTATCCTGATTTCTGTCACTTCGGGGCCTTTGGTTCCGGACAACAATGTGTGTATACAACTTGCAGGTAAGACCATAAACAATACTATCATAATGAATCAATAACATGTTCAGATCTGAAATCATGGCACTCGGGCCCTAATGACAAGCATTAAGCATAACAAGTCGCAACAAAGTCAAATAGCACTAATAAAAGATACTAGGCACCATACCCTAATAATCTGATGCCATTACATGAACGATCTCATCCAATCCCTACCATCCCCATAGCCTACAACGAGGGATTACTCGCTCATAGATGGGGGAAACATGGATGGTCGATGGAGAAGCGATGGTGATGATGATGGCGATGATATCCTCCAATTCCCCGTCCTGGCAGGGTGCCAGAACGGAGTTTCTGGTTCCGAATCGTGGAATCTAGTGGTGGTGGCAGAGCGAAACTCTTTCTGGAAAAATGTCGAACCCCCTTGAGTTTTTAGGTCAGAAGGCATCTTATAAGCGAAGAGGGAGACCGAGGGGGTGTCTGGGGCAGCCAGACCACCCCCTGGCGCGGCCAGGCCTAGCCCGCACGGCTAGGTGGTGTGGCTGGGCCCCAGCCCCACTCCGTCTCGTATTCTGGCTCCGGGAGTCTTCTGGTGAAATAGGATTTTTGGCATATTTTCTAGGATTTTTTCTGATAGTTGATTTTATGCACAAAAACTAGACACCAAGGCAATTCTGCTGAAAATAGCGTCAGTCCGTGTTAGTTGCATCCAAATCACACAAGTTTACAGGAAAACAATAGAAAAAGTGTTCGGGAAAGTAGATACGTTTTGGACGTATCATGCCTCTGTTGTCTCACACACGTACAAGGTGGAACATCAACAAGTGAGATGCTAGTCTCGGTCTTGCCGTCGCAAGACATGAAGGACAGGAAGGTGGAACATCAACAAGCAAAACCCTAGGAAGCAGCACTAGATTGGATTGTCTTGTCTGCCGCCACCCACCTTCCTTTATATAGGCAAGGGCACATAACACTTGTGTCCCTCGGTCCTCGTCCCTAACCCTAGTCAAAGTGGGTCCAACCCATTGACACGTGTCCATGTACGAACAAGTCCAACTTGCCGACTTGTGATAGTCGGATCATCATCCGCCTAGTTCCACTCTCTTAAGTGTGGGATCCCGCAGGCTTATGGTAAGTCATACACAACTCAATAATAATTCAGTAAGAGCAGTAGCTCAGTGACTTCCCGATTAGAGCTGATAATCGATAGCGGCTTCTAGCAAGACTTGTCGACTCCCGGTTTCTGCAAGTGCCCTTAATGTGACGATCTGTCCGAGCCCCTTTGCCTCACGATATCGGTGATAAACCGTAGGGGAGATTCCGTCATCCTAGTGTCGGTTTACTCTCTTCTTGTTTCAGTGATAACTGATTCCCTTCGACTTCACTAAGTCGGACTACCTCGACCAATACTTGATCGAGTAGCGCATGACCATGCTTATGGGTCATATCACACGAGAGGGCCCAGATAATATATCTCCGAGATGGGGGCAAATTCCGTCTTGGCTGATCCACGTCACGCAGCTTGTTTCGAAGTTGGCCCAAGACCACCCTTATGACCCCCAGTTGCGGTGAGCGTTAGATGGAGTCAAAGCTATCTTTTCCATAACTCGGATCGTGTGATCCCCTCAGGTCTAAGGATTCCATTGTGTTAGTCGGAGCGTATGATGGTGTGCTCACGTCCTACTAACCTTTGGATCAGTATGGCTATCATACCTCTTCCGACTAGCCAATGCAAGACGAATATCATCTCCATGCTCATGACACGTGAAACATTGTCATCTTATGACTTACAAATTAGTCTCGGTAGTGGGTTTTCCTCCCAACCTCAAACGAGTAAGGAAAAACTGGCTAGAGCTAGATACAAGTATGCGGTTTCATACCTGCAACAATTACAGTGACACATAGAACTAGCTCTAAGACGGATTCCGAGTTACAAATACAAGGCGGAATGTGAGCCTCTAAGGCATCATTCCTAACAGTCTCCCACTTTCACTAGAGTCGAACACTCAGACATCTCCAGGCCTTAGGCATCACATGCTCATTTCCCTAACATGCGCCTCAAACTTAGGTTGTGGAAGCGGCTTGATCAACGGGTCTACAACATTTGCATTCGTGTGTACCTTGCATAGCTTAATTTCTCGGCGATCGATGAACCACCAAATCAAGTGAAATTTCCTGAGTATGTGCTTGTTCTTTTGGTGTGCCCGTGGCTCCTTAGCTTGTCCTATAGCACCAGTATTGTCACAGTACACGTCTAACAGACTGGACGAGCCTGGAACAACCCTGAGTTCTATCAGAAAATTTCTGATCCAAACCCCTTATTTTGCCGCCTCTGAGGCAACAACATACTTAGCTTCCATAGAAGGATTAGCCACTGATTCTTACTTGGAACTTTTCCAACTCACTACACCTCCATTTGTGAGCGCGAGTCATCCAGGTCGGTCTGAAAGCTAGCATATGTGTAACCCTTTACACCTAGATCCTCCTCACCACCATAGACTAGGAACTCATCTTGAGTACGTCTTAAGTACTTAAAGATATTCTTTACTATTGTCCAGTGGATTTTGCCAGGATCCAACTGATATCTGCTCGTTGCACTTAAAGCATAGGAAATATCCGGCCTAATACATAGCATCGCATACATGATCAATCCTACTGCCGAACTCATCGAACCCAAGTCCTTCATTTTGAAACATCTTTCCAAAAGAATTCTTGGTTTCTTTCAACATTGGAACATTGTTTTCAACTATCAGTATGTTATCTACACACAGTAGCAGAAAACAACTAAGCTTTTACTAAACTTCCTATATACACAAGAATCTTGTTCACTTTTGATGAAGCCAAACGATTTGACCACTTCATCAAAATGACTATTCCAACTTTGACTTGCCTGCTTCAATCCATAGATGGATTTCCGAAGCTTGCAAACTTTGTTAGGATTAGCCGGATCGGCAAAACCCTCGGGCTATATCATATCCACGTCCTTAGTTAAATTTCCATTAAGGAAAACCATTTTGACATCCATCTGCCATATCTCCCAATCGAAATATGCAGCTAGTGCTAACATGATCCTCACCAACTTAAGCATCGCTACTGGCGAGAAGGTCTCATCATAGTCAACCCCTTGAACTTGTCGGAACCCTTTCGCGAGAAGCCATGCTTTATAGACAGAAATATTGTCGTCTTGGTCAGTTTTCCTCTTAAAGACCCGTTTGCTCTCGATGGATCTTGCACCATTTGGTAGATCAACCAAGTTCCAAACTTGATTGTCATTCATGGACTTTAACTCGGATCTCATGGCTCCAAGCCATGACTCAGAATCAACACTTCCCATCACATCATGATAAGTAGTCAGCTCATTGCCATCCAACATAAGTAATTTTCCACATAGTCTTACTGATCTTCGTGGCTCTGGTGCATTTGCCGGCTTAGGAACAACATCTGGCTCAACCTCCAAGGTTGCTGACTTGTCCTGATTCAGTGAATCCCGAATTTCTTCGAGGTGCACTCATGTCTATGCACGCTTCTATTCTTGTAGACAGTGTTGGGCCTCCAAGTGCAGAGGTTTGTAGAACAACAACAAGTTTCCCTTAAGTGGATCACCCAAGGTTTATCGAACTCAGGGAGGAAGTGGTCAAAGGTATCCCTCTCAAACAACCCTGCAATCAAGATACAAGAAGTCTCTTGTGTCCCCAACATACCCAATACACTTGTCAGGTATATAGGTGCACTAGTTCGGCGAAGAGATAGTGCAATACAAGTAATATGGATGATTATGAGTGGTAATTGCAATCTGAAATAAGAGTGGCAGCACGCAAACATGTAATAGGACTGATTGTAAACGGTGTTTCAATGCTTAGAAACAAGGCCTAGGGATCATACTTTCACTAGTGGAAACTCTCATATAAATATCTTCTCTTCATGATGCTACCCCGAACTACTCTCCGATTGGACGATGTAGGGCTATAACGACACACCTTAAAGTTCGCATTCCCCATCTAGATAACCCCTCACTATCACCTTGAGTGGTAGATGGTTCCAACAAACACCACAATCTCATAGAGACATCCAAATCAAATTATACTCATGATAATTATTTATGTAATCTTAGCCAAAGTGCCACACGGAGTGCACACTATCAACTTCACACACGTGTGGATAAGTAAAGATTAATTAAAGCACTTGAGTAGCAGAATAGATCTATAAATTACAAAGCTCATGATCTCAATAAGATCATGCATAGAGAGTGAGATGAACACATAGCTACCGGTAGAGCCCTTAGCCTTGAGAGAGAACTACTCCCTCCTCATCATGGGAGTTAGAAACAACGATGGAGATGGCGGTGGAGTCGAGATGGCTCCGAGGGCACTTCCCTGTCCCGGCAGGGTACCGGAACAGAGACTTCTGTCCCCTGAATCTCCTCTTCGTTGGCGGCGGCGCTGTGGAACTTTTTGTGGAATTCTGATATGGTACCTAGGGTTTTTTATCCTGGGACACTTTTATAGGCGAAGAGGCAAGTTCGGTGGGCGCCCGAGGCGGCCACACCACCCCCTGGCATGGCCTGGCTTGGCCCGTGCCACCAGGTGGTGTGGGACCCTCGTGGCCCCTCCCTGTCTTGTCTTCTTGCTCCATGAGTCTTCCGGTAAAATAGGAACTTTGGATTTTGTCCCGTCCAATTCCGAGAATATGTCTGACGAGGGTTTAACTCATCAATGCCCATTGTTATGGACTTGGATTTTGGAGAAGGAGGGAGCGCTGGAGACATCTATCGGCTAGCAAACAAGCACACAGGGGACTCGAAGATTTACCCAGGTTCAGGCCTTGTAGAGGTCCCTACTCCTGCTTGTCTGCTCGTGGAATTATCAAAGGAATCGAGGATTACAATGGTGCGAAGATGCAATCTGGCCAGGGTTGTGGAAACTAGGGTTGCGTGTGTCCTCCTCGCCGCCCCTCCTAGCCTTTATATAGATAGGCTAGGTCTCGGGTAGCAGGTCGAGTCGGTTACAGGTTAGGGTTTTCCCCTTTGAACTTTCTGTCTTTATCTTCTTCTTGTTCTTCGAGCAATCGAGAGTCCGTAGGTTACTCGAGTTCTTCATTTGGGCCTTGGCGACACCGTGGGCCTCTACGTATTCAGGCCGTATATACCAAGCTCGAGTACCTATAGGGTATACCCATGTTAGTAGCCCCCGAGTGTCCAGCGGAATCGCAAATTTGACTGGAGACTTTATGAAGCCTTTCGAGTGCATGACTGAGTATGTTTTTCAACTGCTCAGTTTATGTCATAGGGATTGTTGATGTGCGTGCCTGATTTAACCGATGTATCGGTATCAGTTAACTACCTTAGGGTAAAACAACGCCATCTACTCGAACTCGAGTCCCCGGACTCGAATCCGGAAAAGTGCTGGTCTAATTCGACTCAAGTCGCGGAGGTCTTACAAGAGTCGAATTCCGGTATATGGGTGTGAGCACTCGACGCGTCCGTCAAGGCATGTTCATCGTACCTGTAGGCACGGATACATTTCTCGTAGTGCGCAGCTAATGCATTGCCAGGCCTTATTTAGGTCTCATCTTCACGCTGTAAGCGCGGCATCCGAATTTTATCATCACGAAGACGATTCGGGGTGACCCAGGAGACGCAGTCTCTTTGTAGGGAAAAATTATGAGGCGGTGTCGCCATAAGATTCGAGTGTGGATGTTATCAACACACAATACTTTGTACAAATAATCATAGGTTGCGCGACCAGCGCTCCCTATGGGAGTAGCCCCCGAGTGCCTGGTTGAGTCGAAGACTTAGGCAGGGACTAAAAACCTTTTGCGACTGCTGCGTCTTTTGTTTGCTTGTTTCAGTCGAATTTGCTTCCGGCGCTCCCTATGGGAGTAACCCATGTCCATAGTCGAACCGTGTTTCGAGTGGTTGGGTTTTCTTTGATTGTCCATGTTCCTGTAAAAGAAGAAAAAAAATCGTAGGGTGCGCGACCAGCGCTCCCCCGAGTGCTTGGTGGAGTCAAAGACTCGAGCAAGGACAAAAGTAGTCGAAGTCTTCTGCTGCGTAGTTTTTGATGACGTCAGTGCTGAGGATTTCATGACCTCATTTACCCGCATGAGCGAGTTTGACGGGACGTGACGAGCGGTGGGTCCCACTCCCTGACTCTGATTTGACCGGGCGTGCGTAATCTTTATTTTAACTGCGTCTCCTTGATTTTCACGCGTAATGGGAGTAGTGGGGGACGGTTCGCGTTTCAGCTCCTCCATGTTTCGAGCGCGATGAATGCCACGTGTCTGGTAGGGTTTTTCTGAGACATTGGATTGCATCTTCCAGGGGGTTAAGTAACGATGCGGCGACGGTAAAATTCACATCTACTTCCACTCATCGTTTGCTTCCATTGCCATTGCCGCTGCTCCTCTGCTTCTCTATGCTATTTTTTCCTCCGCGGCGCTGGACCAGCTCCGTGTATTTCCCAGCTACTTCCCTCAGTCACATCGCCGCCGCGGAATAGGGAAGAAAAAGGGAGGTGTTGCGGCCGATTCCACTGCTGCTGCTGCTGCGATAAAGAAGAAAGGCGGCTCCACCGCCACGGGCACCAGCACCGCCACCGGCGGAAAGAAAAGGGCACGGGCACTCGCGTCATGAATGGCGTGTGGCGTCCATCTGTGATCAAGTCCTCTGATCTTCATCTTCTTTGCCAAGACAGAGTTTTGTCCTCCGCAGTCGCCGACGCGCGTGTCCCCGGCAGCGAGGTAATCCCCTCTCCTCCTGCCGGTTTTCAGGTGATGTTCCTAGCGTTCATCATTCATGGCCTCTCGTTGCCCCTGCATCCTTTCTTCAGGGGACTTCTTTGTTTTTACGGGCTCCAGCTCCATCAGCTGTCCCCCAATTCCATCCTCCATGTAGCTTGCTACATTACCCTCTGCGAGTGCTGGCTTGGAATCGAGCCGCATTTTGGCCTCTTCAAGTGCCTCTTCAAGTTGAAGCGCCAATCGGCATCTGGCTCCGTAGTCTACGATGTAGGCGGCTGCGGAATCCACGTCGATCCATCCGCCACATACTTCGACATCAAGCTGACAATGTCCATCCAAGGGTGGAGGGACAAGTGGTTCTACGTCCACGACGAGAAGGCTGACGGAGACCACTTCGGACTCGCACCCTTCGACCCCACGACGCCGTGCCAGAGGAGGCGCTCCTGGAAGAATGTGGTCATGCCCGGCAAGTCCGCGGAGACAGATGTGCTGTACGAGCGCGTCTGTGACCTCGAGAGTCACATAGGCAAAGAGGAGGGAGGCTGCGCCCTCATTCGCACATGGCTGCACCGTCGTGTCCAGCCCCTGCAGGCTAGAGTCCACCCCATGTTTCAGTGGGCTGGCGCTGATGATGTCACTCGCGTGTCTGCCGATGGCATGTCCGTGAGTGAGGTAGATAAAAGGGTTCGACTGGTCACCAAGTACACCGTCAAGGATGTGCTCCCCAGTGAACCAGTCGTTCCTCCGTTCGATGCTGCTAACCCTCCTCCTGAGGTATAGTTGTGCTACGCAGTAGCTTAGTTTGTTGATTGCTTCTTTGCTGTTTCTTAACTTTGTGCTGAATTGTGGTCTATATGTAGGATTGGGCGGTGTCACCCTGTATGCCCCCTCTTCCTGAGGGGGTTATTCCTCGTGAAGCCTTAGAAGAGGACGAGTCGGAGTCGACCGTCCCATCTGATGTGGAGGAGGAAGCCCTCGAGTCGGGTAGTCCGGATACTCACAAGCGTTCGCGCATCAAGGATTCTGATGCATTGTCTCCTTCGACTCCAGAAGGTGCAGGCGTTGGTGCGGAGTCGCCAATCCCTGCCATTCATGTGAGTGCCGTGGCGCCATCTTCTCGCAAGAAGATGCGACTGCCGAAGGAGTCGTCGTCAGAGTCGGGGGAGCCAACCTTTGACTTTGATAAGTTTGATTGGTAAGTATTCGAGTTGTCCTTTTTGATTCTTCTTTGGATTTGCCCTTTCTTGATGTTGGTTTTGTCTTGCAGTCAGCAGGCGTCGTCATCTTCTGGTGACGTCCAATTTTTGAAAGAATCGGGAGTCGCAACCTCGAGGGCCAAGAAAGAGGTTGAGCGTGCTCCTTCCCCTCCATTGGCGGTCCACTCCGGGCACAACTCATCCAGCTCTGCACATGATGGGGAGCATCGGATGGTTGCCCGGATGACTGCACACCAATCGACTTCGGAGTCATTGGAGGATCATGTTAGTGTAGTATCCCTTCTTCTGATGTTGCAGTCGATTTTATCTATGGCTTCTGCTGATCCTTTGTTGTTTTTCCTTTTGCGATAGCTCCTTGTGAAGGAAGCCGCTCACCTGGCAGAGCAGGTGCTTGCGATGGGTCGCTAGCATGCAATGCTGGATACGCGCCATCGCGTGGTAGAAAGTAAGTGCTCTTTACTTCTTCTTCTTCTGCATCGTTGTTATGTAGTCGACTGATAGCCAATCCTTTTTGTTTTGTTTTTGCAGCTGAACATAATGCCCTTCTGCGCAACGCCGCCACCATGGAAAAGACACTCGCCACGGCTGTGAAGAGCCGCGATGAGGCAATCGCGGCGTGTGACGAGGCACAGAAGCGCGAATAGGATCTGCGTGCCTCCATCGTAGCTAGGGAGAAGTTGTTTGAAGAACAACTTTTCTCGATTGCCAAGGCCCTCTCAGGTACCTTGCTTGGATATCATTATCGTTCTCTGTTCGAATTTGTCGTTGGTGTTGACTTTCGTACCCATGTGTGGGTTTATGTACAGATGCTGTCGATTTGAGCTTCGACCCTCAGGCCCTCCGTCGTGACGATGCCTTGGCGGGTGCTCTTTCAGCAGTCAAGGACCGCAACGCCGCTGTTCAAGATATCCTCTCCAAGGCCAAGGGCGTGCTCAGTCGCCTCCGGGAAGAGCTGATGCCGAAGGCTAAACTGATCGAGAACATGGACGAGCTGGTGGCGTCTCTCACCGGGGGTGTCCCTACAAGCTTCAAGAACTCGCTCCGTGCGGCTGGCGCGTCAATGTCACTTGCTATGGTGCAGGCCCACGGAGTCGAAGTTGATCCTGCAGTGGTCTCAAGGGCGATGCCCGTTAGCGCGGACGGCCAGCAGGTAGTCTTTGCTCCCTCCGCGATTGCCTGTGGCAAGTATGGGCCGCAGCTGATTAACACAAATGCGAAGTACTCTGAGGAGCTGCAGCGAGCCAAGAAGGTGGCAAAGGATGCGGCATCAGGGGCCGGCGGAAAGTCAGTGGCATCTGATACCGCCGCGGACTCGATGGTGCCCCCGAAGCCGTCTAAGTCGAAGAAGCCAGTTGCTCCTCGGTAGCTTTGTAATAGTTGAAGTGGCTTATGTCTTTTGTCAAGAACATGCCTTTTTGGCGAGTGTATCTGCTGATACTTTTGCTAATCTTTGAATATATTCGAATCTTTTGTCTGTGCATCGATTCGGTCTTCTTATTGCTTCTTGCTTGGCTTGTGATAGGGCACATCAAGTGATCCTTTGAGGGAACCTCAGGATTCGCCACCCCTTGATGATACTTTGGCGCCGCCGCGCTCAAGGGTGGATGAGCTGTCTCTGCTTTCGCGACTTCGTGATCGCGTGAAGTAGTTGGAGCGTGAATTGCCCGTACTCCGCGGTAATGCGGATGTATGGAAATCGAAGGCAGAGAAAGCCGCCGCCCGAGAGCAATATCTGTTGGGGGAGATGACGCAGCTGGGCGACCAATTGAAATGTTAGTTTGCTTACTCTTATATTTTCCTTGTAGTCGCTCGCAATGGTGTCTGTCTTCACACTTCCGTTTTTGCTTTGTATAGTTGTCAGCGCGCGCCATCCACAGGATGATAAGGATAGGATTGCCATTCGCATGCATGACTTGACACAAGAGCAGCTTCAGGAGAGTGGATACTTCTAGGTGGATCACGATCGTGCAATCGCATTGGCGACCCTGCAGGATCATGCGTCACTAGTGCTGCACTTCCTGAAGAAGTCGCAAACATGTTTGAAGAACATTTATCAGATGATGTTTCCGCTAGATGTTGCTTCATCAAGCCTGCTGGCCCTCCTTGCCAAGTTCCAAGACCTGGCTGTGGTTCGCGAGTGTGTAAGGCAGCAGTTGGTGGCTGGTGCCAAGGCCGCTCTATCGCTGGTGCGACTGCATAGGCCTGATGTAGACGTTGCGGCAATTGCGGCTGGGCCACCTGCGCCACCAGCGGGTTCTGCTTGGAATATGGTGCCGCACTATCAGGCGGTGGATCGCCCAGCAGAGGAGATCGTCGACTTCTTCGAGGAGCAAACCAACATTCTTTTGTTGCAGTAGTAGCTTAGTTTGTATCATGCACATAAGTGTACCAATGTTGTAAAGTTAGTATATACGTTGTGTATAATTGATTGTCGATGATGTATAAAGAGCTTGTTAGCGTGTATGTTTTGTGAGTGCGTTGCACTATGCGACTCCTTTTCATTAGCCTGGCCATGCGTTTATCTCAGTCCCTTGTCAACCTGTCAGGTGCATTGCAACTGGGTTGGTGTGTGTCAAGGGTTTCGATTGATGTGCCATCTACTCAGGATATCGCGTATGAGTTCGTGGAACAGATGTGTATAGGGTGGCGCAGCCCCTGAGTGGATAAGTTGCAAAAATAAAGGAGAACACAGAGTTTTGGGGCACTTAGCTTTATTTATTCGCGAGACAGTATGAAGTACAATGTGTGGCTAAGTAGCCTTGGCTGAGTGGCCTTATTTGCAATGTAAAAGTAAAAACGACTAAGGGTAGAAGCGTCGCAGCTGCACGACGTTCCAGGGGTTGGAGTATGCGACTCCTGTCTCTAAATCTTGAAGGCGATAGGCGCCACCTGGGATTACTTCTGTAATCACATATGGTCCCTCCCAGGGGGACTCGAGCTTGAGATGTCCTTGCTTCTTCAGTCGCAGGACCAGGTCACCTTGTACGAATGATCTGGGGCGTAGCCTCCTACTATGGTAGTTGTGTAGGTTCTCCTGGTAGATCGTTGATCTTTCCGCAGCGATTTCTCTTGCCTCGTCAAGGAGGTCGACGGAGTCTTCGAGTTCAAGGGATGACTCTTGCTCATTGTAAGCGACCACGCGCGACGCTTTGTATCGTACCTCGGCGGGTAGCACCGCTTCAGCCCCGTGCACCATGAAGAACGGGGTGTAGCCTGTAGCACTGTTTGGAGTTGTGCGTAGGCTCCAGACTACTGATTGTAGTTCGTCTGGCCAGCAACCCGCGGCTTATTCGAGTGGCCGAAGGAGTCGCTTCTTGATGCCGCCGCAGACGAGCCCATTCGCCTTTTCGACCTGACCGTTGGTCTGTGGATGCGCTATCGAGGCGTAGCTGATATTGATTCCCAGATTCTCGCAGAATTCTTGGAACTCCTTGGATGTGAAGTTTGTCCCATTGTCTATGATGATGCTGTGTGGTACTCCGAAGCGGAAGACGATGGATTCGAAGAACTTGACTGCGCTGTGCCCTGATTGATTGGTTACTGGCATGGCCTCTATCCACTTGGTGAACTTGTCGACTGCGACTAGGAGGTAGACGTAGCCTCCTCGTGAGGACTTGGGGAGCTTGCCGACCATGTCGAGTCCCCATTGCACGAAGGGCCAGGCCAATGGGATTGGCCGAAGCTCTGTGCCAGGTGCGTGCGGCTTGTCCACGAATCGCTGGCACGCGTTGCATTTCTGGACGATGTCCTTGGCGTCGTGCATGGCCGTAGGCCAGTAGAATCCAGCTCGTAGAGCTTCGGCCACGAGGGCGCGACTGCCAGCGTGGTGTCCGCAGGTTCCCTCATGGATGTCAAGGAGAATAGCTCTTCCATCGGCCGTGGAGACGTTGTTGGGTTCGCAACATAGAAAACAAAAAATTTCCTACGGTGTGAACTACACGCCAAGATCTATCTACTAGGTACAAAGCAACGGGTGGACATACATCCAACGAGAACTTACCCTCGTAGACAACGAGCTTTGTTAACGAGTAGGAACTTGTGGTTGATGTAGTCGTACACTTGCCAATCTCAAAATCGTGATGAAGTCCAGCAGGTCCAGCTCCAGCACGTCCATCAGATCCAGCTCCAGCACCACCAAATCCAGCACCGCAAAGCAGCGGTGCATCCGTGATCGCACACACGTCCGGTACCCCGACAACCTCCGTCCCTCGCTCCAGCAAAGCAGCGAAAGCAGCAACTCCTTTCCAAATAAAGCCATCGGGAACATGTATCTCGCTAATCCGAGACCATGGGGGAATAATACTAGAGGGGGAGAGAGATCCTTCACAAGGAGGTGTGTGTGAGAAGTGAGGAGGGGGTGGCCTTTTATAGGAGGAGAGGGGGTGCCCCTCCTTCATGGCCGGCGCATGGAGGAGGTGACCCTTCACCTCCTCCATTCATGTGGTGGTAACTCCCTCCACATAAATTTGCCCCTTCACATTCTCTTTTAAAGTCTCCACTTTAAATGCATTAAATTTCTCCAAATTTAATGCTCTCTCATTTAATAAAACTCTTTTATTAATTTTATTCAGAATTCTGTTAATTACTTTAATTAACAAACATTCACATAAAACCCCCTGCAACATTTCAATATTACATGCAGAACCAATTTCAGCAATTTCACCCGAAACAGTTTCGGTGTCTATTGAAATAATTCCAGCGCTTTCTTAAATCTTTATCTAAAACATATTTGCTCCAAATGGTGTCGGTATCCCTTAAGTGTGTCACCCTACGGTTCGCGAATAATGCAGACATGATCGAGACCCCTCTCCGATCAATAATCAGCAGCGGGACCTGGAGATCCATACTGACTCCTACACATTCAACGATGACTTCTATGATCGTGAGAACCTTTAATGCTAGTAACTAAATCCCTTTGTCCCGCAATATATTACATGTCCGAGATTCGATCATCGGTATCTCCATACCTAGTTTGATCTCGTTACTGACATGTACTCTTTTCTCGTTCCCGTGATATAACATTCTAGTGATCACATCACTTGCTTGCAAGCTATTTCAATGTGATATCACCGAGAGGGCCCAGAGAATATCTATCCGTCATCTGGATTGAAAAATTTCACTCTTGATCCATGAGCCTCAACATAAAACCTTCGTAGTACTGAACCCATCTTTATAGTCACCCTGTTACGGTGTGACGTTTGATGTTATCAAGATACTCTTCCGGTGTTAGCAATTAACATGATCTCATGGTCTAAGGATAAAGATTACTTCGTATGATGTTATAGCAATATAAACATAACGACTTGATCGTAATGCTATACTTCGGATGAATGTTCATCACATCATTCCACCAATGGTGTGACCTTGTTATTAACAACATCCAATGTCCATGATCAGGAAACCTTGATCATCTTGTTAATCAACAAGCTAGTCTATAAGAGAGGCATGACTAGGAACCCTTTTTGTTTATTAAACACACATGTATTGATGTTTCCGAATCAATACAATTCTAGCATGTAAAATAAACATTTATCATAAACATGGAATAAGATAATAACCACTTTATTATTGCCTCTCGGGCATATTCCCTTCAGTCTCCCACTTGCACTAGAGTCAATAATCTAGTTTGAAAAACTTTGCGCATTGAACACCTATGGCTTTCTGGTGTTGCATATACGCGATTGCTAGTGGTTAACATAATCTCCGGATGTGACAGTTTCAGATCCGTGTGTATTTGCATGTCTTTGCGTCTCTACGCATCACTCATTCTCAAATGAGATGGCATTGTATAAATTTGGTCCTCTGGTGAGATCTTTAGTTCGTTCGGCTCAAAATATGTTGATATTATTGTCACACAATATATCTTCATAGTATTAGCCCACTTTGAACCACACCTAGTTTGATAACAAACTACTTAACACAAATGCCCTCCTTTGCTGCTACTATAGCAGCTATATACTTAGCCTTTTGTTGTAGTATCCGTCACAATATCTCAACTTTGGAACTCATCCAAATCCATCATGGAACATCCTTTCCATTATATTGTGCCGCCCATAGTCTAAATTAAGATAAATTTAATTTGTATCTTGTGACAAAACTAGTATCAATGTAACACTTTACAATGAACTACCTTTAACTATTTGTCACTTATACATGATATATTCTTAGTTCTTCCAAAGCTCATAAGAATATCTTTACTATTGTCCAATGATCATCTTATGAATCATTCTGGTATATGCTCATAACATTTAGAGCATAGGACATTCTGGATATATACATATCATGGTAGAACCGATCAGAATCTTCATGTGATTTTACTCACCAAGTGTTGAAACACTTGAATCTGAATACAATTCTTTCCATGCAGCAAGAACCTTTCTTGTTATTTCCATATTGAACCCTTTAAATATCTCATATTGAACCCTTTCAATATCTTATATATGTATGTCTGGCACAACCATATTAGCGCCTTAATCTATCCATATAGATATTGATGCCTAATATTCTGGGTTTGCCCAAGTCTTTCATCGAAATCTTATTTTAATGAAATCCTTAACTTGTGTCAATTCAAGATACATCATTTCCAATCAACAATATGTCCTCTACATAATGTACTAGAAGTATGTCTCAGCGCTCCCACTTAATTTCTTGCAAATGCAAGCATCTTCATCATCTCCGATGAATTTAAACTCTTTTAACAGTTTCATCATGGTGAAGATTCCAACTCCGCTATGCTTACTTCAACTATTGAAGTTTACATGCCCTTTTAGCACCCTTTGAATTAACAAAACCCTTCGGACCATGTCATGTACATGTCGTAGGTTACCGTTCTATTAGAAGAACCTTGTTTTGTTTATTCAACTACCATATACCAAATTATATGTAGTGGTTGCTACATTAATCCGTCAAGACTATATATATCGCTATGAAAGATCATATCTTGTCATAGTCAACTCCTTGAACATAGTCGTAAACTTCTTTCCGACATGTCGACTATTTCATAGATGTCAAACATCCATGTCTATTTCTTTATAGATCCAAACACGACCGATAGGCTTCATGCCTTTCCGGAGGGTCTTCCAAGTTCAGAAACTTGATTTCTCATGTATGGATACTATCACGGATTCTATGACTTCTAGTCATTTTATGGAGTCAGGGCCCATCATCGCTTCTTTGCATGTAGTCGGTTCATCATTGTCAAAACAATAATGACTTGCTTATCAAATCTTACTATTTGATTCTTACCGACCCACACGGTTCTATAGGAACTTTAATCTCCGAGATCACACCTTTTGTAATCACGAGAGCCATGAGCATTGTGGCTGCCACCGGGACACTTTCCGGCGCTGCTCTACTTAGCACATATAGCTAAGGTTCAACAACCTTATCAAAGTTCTATTGTCCTCCCACTTAACTTTTCACGAAAAAGTCCTTCTCAAGAAATTTGACGTTCCAAGTAACAAACTCTTTTGTCCTTGGTGTTATGGAGAAATTCCCAACAAATTCTTTGGGATAACCTACAAATACGTGCTTATCCGACTTTGGTTGTAAACATTTTACTTATGCATAGCATACCAAAATTTAAGAAAAGACAATTCGGGTTTTATCCCAAACCATAACTCATATGGTGTCATTTCAATGGATCACGATGGTGCTCTTTTCAGTGTAAAAGCGGTAGTCTCTAAAGCTTCAATCCTTAAAACATAATGGCAGTTTTATAAATGACACCCTTGATCTTACCATGTCAAACATGGTTTGATTTCATCTCTCGAATATACCATACTCCTATGGTTTATCGGGAAACACAAATCATGGAACAATTCCTCAAGTCTTAGGTGTTTTTGCTAAACATGTAACTCAAATATCTTCCTTTATGATCGAATCATAAACTCTTTATTTTCTTGTTACAATGATTTTTCACTTCATCTTGAAAGTCTTTGAACAATTTTCAAATGTTTCATACTTCTTCCTTATTAAGTAAATATACAGATATATATTCACTCAAATTTTTGGAGAAAGCATATGAAGCAAAAAGATCCATCACATATGGCTACACATAATGGACTATGCACATCAGCATGCACAATTTCCAATAAGCTAGTTATCCGTTCCTCTCTGGCCTATGGACGGAATTTCAATTATCTCGAGGAAAAGTCTCACATGCGTCAATTGATCAAAATCAAAGGCTCCAAAAACCCATCAACATGGAGTTTCTTCATGTTTTCTTTCAAATATAATTTAAACAGCGATGTCACTTCATAAGTGATCTTTCAATCATTTGTCTTGCGACATTTTAGCAATAGTGTTTATGGATGTGATTTCTCCAACTAGACTTGTAAAAGTTCATCCATCCTTTATGGAATACATTAATTATTTGAACAGCCATTGTTCTCATGATACCGGAACAAAATAACAATTATTTAAACAAATCTTGAAGGCTTGGTTTGATGACAACGAAAAATACAATAACACTTTATTTGTTTTCGATGAACATCATCACTCATTCTCTTGCTGGTTACTTAGGCCATTGTAGTTCATGAATTGCGTTGTCCTGCATGACACTTCATACCAACCAATTCGGTATCCAATACCGGTATCCAATACCTAAGAACCACATTGTTTAACAAGCAAGGAATATAGCCATAACATGTATATCTTCTATATACCTAAGTTGGACATCTCCAACCTTTTATTTTCTGCCAAATATTTTATAGATTCTCTTTCAGCAATTCCTTTTCTTTTAAAAGAATCTATCAACATCAATAGTGGTGTCATCAACATGACACATGGTACAAAGAGTATATAGTCAAATACTAATACCTTTGGACTTGCACTTTGAAGTGGATCACCATCATCAAATGTTTGGTGTTCTTTCAAAAATCCATTCTTTAGTAATCTATTAGTGTAGTAAACATTTTACTTACATCTTCTATTTATCCTTATCATGACAACTTTCATGATCAAGCTACTATAGCCTATAAGGAAGAATCGCGAGTATAATATCAGTTCCCCAAACCTTTTTGGTAGATTCGGACGCCTAGCATCTCCATCCTTCACAAATTCTCATACAATATGAGAACATGTATTTTGCTAAATTATACTCTATCATAATGCAACCAAAAACATTGTTTTAGATATCACAATATCTTTCACACATGATGGTTTCTGAAACAATTTCCAGCTCCAATATAATCTTGATATTAAAACAACTTTTTGAATATCAATAATCATGGAGGCAAACATGATACTTTAGATACTAACATTGGAATTCTTACTCTTGATTTAATACTACTTATTAAACTTCATGGAGTAAATAGAGTTTGCTAAAAGTTTGCAATAGGACTTATAAACTTTAAATTGACATTCAAAACAATACGATACCAGTTCGTAAAGTAAATATCCAGAATTCTATAGTTCTATTATCTCAATTAAAACTAAGCATAAGGTAGTGAACAGACGCTAATGACTACAACAAATTATGCAAATTCACTTCGATTTAGTTTATGACAAATTGAGTTCAACTAATCCAAATTAGAAATGAACTCCCACTCAAAAATGACATCCCTCGTGCCTTTTTGGTGATTACATGAACCAAATCCACTACACCAAGTCCGATCATCACGTGAGTCGGTGTAGCTTCAAAGGCGAGCATCAATATGGTCATCACATCAACTATATGACTCATGCTTAACTTTTCCGTCCGTGTTCCGAGGCCATGTCTGTACATGCTAGGCTCGCCAAGTAAGAACCCTAGTATTTGCGTGTGTAAAACTGTCTTACACCCATTGTATGAAAGCGTAGAGTCAAGAACACCCGATCATCACGTGATGCCTCAAAACACGATCCACAAAACGGTGCATACTTAAGGAAGAACACATTTTATCTTGATATCTAAATGAGGGATCATCTTACAATGCTGTAGAAAGCGCCAAACTAGCAGTATAAGATCCTAACATCTAATGTGTAAAGTGAGATGATATGGTCCATGCATTTGATCTCTATCATTTGCATCGTGGTATGATCTCTATCATTCCTTTGTGTGTAAGGCCAAGGTCTATGGAACTTACACGTTGAATGTGTTGTAAGAGTATCTGTCATACATCTACTTACAACAATACCATATCAAGACACTAGCCCAGCAACGATCTAAACTAGACGCCTCTAATTTATCAATTGCAAGTTTTACATGGCTTAGGGCTTTCGGAGATAGAACCGTTCTTACCTATGAACATGAACCACAACGAGGATAACGAAGTTATTAGCAACTCGTTGTAAATCAGATATTGACTATAGTAGGAGAGACAAACACCCGCCAGCCACTTATGCAAAACAAGTTGCATGTCAGTCGTGGAACCGGTCTCATGTACGATGACATGTAAGGTTGGTCTGGGCCGCTTCATCCCACTATGCCACCAATATCCAAAATACATAGAAGATGCAATAACATGATCATCATCGCCCACATATCAACATATGTGTACTACCCGTGCTAAGCACCTACGCATAGATCAGGCTCTGATACCACTGTTGGGTCCGTAACATAGAAAACAAAAAATTTCCTACGGTGTGAACTACACGCCAAGATCTATCTACTAGGTACAAAGAAACGGGTGGACATACATCCAACGAGAACTTACCCTCGTAGACAACGAGCTTTGTTAACGAGTAGGAACTCGTGGTTGATGTAGTCGTACACTTGCCGATCTCAAGATCGTGATGAAGTCCAGCAGGTCCGGCTCCAGCACGTCCATCAGATCCAGCTCCAGCACCACCAAGTCCAGCACCACAAAGCAGCAGTGCATCCGTGATCGCACACACGTCTGGTACCCCGACAACCTCCGTCCCTCGCTCTAGCAAAGCAGCGGAAGCAGCAACTCCTTTCCAGATAAAGCCACCGGGAACATGTATCTCGCTAATCCGAGACCATGGGGGAATAATACTAGAGGGGGAGAGAGATCCTTCACAAGGAGGTGTGTGTGAGAAGTGAGGAGGGGGTGGCCTTTTATAGGAGGAGGGGGGTGCCCCTCCTTCATGGCCAGCGCATGGAGGAGGTGACCCTTCACCTCCTCGATTCATGTGGTGGTAACTCCCTCCACATAAATTTGCCCCTTCACATTCTCTTTTAAAGTCTCCACTTTAAATGCATTAAATTTCTCCAAATTTAATGCTCTCTCATTTAATAAAACTCTTTTATTAATTTTATTCAGAATTTTGTTAATTACTTTAATTAACAAACATTCACATAAACCCCCCTGCAACATTTCAATATTACATGCAGAACCAATTTCAGCAATTTCACCCAAAACAGTTTCGATGTCTATTGAAATAATTCCAGCGCTTTCTTAAATCTTTATCTGAAACATATTTGCTCCAAATGGTGTCGGTATCCCTTAAGTGTGTCACCCTACGGTTCGCGAATAATGGAGACATGATCGAGACCCCTCTCCGATCAATAATCAGCAGCGGGACCTGGAGATCCATACTGACTCCTACACATTCAACGATGACTTCTGTGATCGTGAGAACCTTTAACGCTAGTAACTAAATCCCTTTGTCCCGCGATATATTACATGTCCGAGATTCGATCATCGGTATCTCCATACCTAGTTTGATCTTGTTACCGACATGTATTCTCGTTCCCGTGATATAACATTCTAGTGACCACATCACTTGCTTGCAAGCTATTTCAATGTGATATCACTGAGAGGGCCTAGAGAATATCTATCCGTCATCTGGATTGACAAATTCCACTCTTGATCCATGAGCCTCAACATAACACCTTCGTAGTACTGAACCCATCTTTATAGTCACCCTGTTACGGTGTGACGTTTGATGTTATCAAGATACTCTTCCGGTTTTAGCAATTAACATGATCTCATGGTCTAAGGATAAAGATTACTTCGTATGATGTTATAGCAATATAAACATAACGACTTGATCGTAATGCTATACTTCGGATGAATGTTCATCACATCATTCCACCAATGGTGTGACCTTGTTATTAACAACATCCAATGTCCATGATCAGGAAACCTTGATCATCTTGTTAATCAACAAGCTAGTCTATAAGAGAGGCATGACTAGGAACCCTTTTTGTTTATTAAACACACATGTATTGATGTTTCCGAATCAATACAATTCTAGCATGTAAAATAAACATTTATCATAAACATGGAATAAGATAATAACCACTTTATTATTGCCTCTCGGGCATATTCCCTTCAGTCTCCCACTTGCACTAGAGTCAATAATCTAGTTTGAAAAACTTTGCGCATTGAACACCTATGGCTTTCTGGTGTTGCATATACGCGATTGCTAGTGGTTAACATAATCTCCGGATGTGACAGTTTCAGATCCGTGTGTATTTGCATGTCTTTGCGTCTCTACGCATCACTCATTCTCAAATGAGATGGCATTGTATAAATTTGGTCCTCTGGTGAGATCTTTAGTTCGTTCGGCTCAAAATATGTTGATATTATTGTCACACAATATATCTTCATAGTATTAGCCCACTTTGAACCACACCTAGTTTGATAACAAACTACTTAACACAAATGCCCTCCTTTGCTGCTACTATAGCAGCTATATACTTAGCCTTTTGTTGTAGTATCCGTCACAATATCTCAACTTTGGAACTCATCCAAATCCATCATGGAACATCCTTTCCATTATATTGTGCCGCCCATAGTCTAAATTAAGATAAATTTAATTTGTATCTTGTGACAAAACTAGTATCAATGTAACACTTTACAATGAACTACCTTTAACTATTTGTCACTTATACATGATATATTCTTAGTTCTTCCAAAGCTCATAAGAATATCTTTACTATTGTCCAATGATCATCTTATGAATCATTCTGGTATATGCTCATAACATTTAGAGCATAGGACATTCTGGATATATACATATCATGGTAGAACCGATCAGAATCTTCATGTGATTTTACTCACCAAGTGTTGAAACACTTGAATCTGAATACAATTCTTTCCATGCAGCAAGAACCTTTCTTGTTATTTCCATATTGAACCCTTTAAATATCTCATATTGAACCCTTTCAATATCTTATATATGTATGTCTGGCACAACCATATTAGCGCCTTAATCTATCCATATAGATATTGATGCCTAATATTCTGGGTTTGCCCAAGTCTTTCATCGAAATCTTATTTTAATGAAATCCTTAACTTGTGTCAATTCAAGATACATCATTTCCAATCAACAATATGTCCTCTACATAATGTACTGTAATGAGCCTCTTGGCGTCACACTCATGCATTGTTTGGTTGACGACCAACTTGGAGTCGCCGTATATAATGAGCCTCTTGGCGCCGCAGGCTTTTGCCATCCTCATCCCGTGTAGCAGGGCCTCGTATTCAACTTCGTTGTTGGAGGCGGTGAACTGCATTCGCAGGATATATTTCAGCTTGTCTCCTTGGGTGATGCCAGTATGACACTTGCACCTGCTCCGTCCTTCCGCTTGGATCCATCGAAGTGCATTGTCCAGAGGTAGGACATATCTGGTTTTTCGGGGAGCTGGTTCTCCATCCAGTGCACGAGGAAGTCAGGAAGAACTTGCGACTTGATTCCGACGCGCTTTTCGTATGTGATGTCTCGTGGAGACAATTCGATTCCCCAGAGCGCGACTCACCCCATGGCGTCGGGGTTATTGAGGATATGCCCTAGCGGGGCATCGTTGACCACCACGATTGGGTGTTCCTGGAAGTAGTGGCACAGTCGCCAGGCGGTCATGAAGATGTCGTACGCCAGCTTCTGGTAGTGCGGGTACCGCTGTTTTATTGGTGTGAGGACCTCACTGAGGTAGTAGACTGGGCGCTGTACCCCGTGGACCTTGTTTTCCTCGGCTCATTCGACCACGAGCACTGTGCTCACCACCTAGTTGGTGGCGGAGATATATAGCAACAGCGGTTCCCTTTCTCGTGGGGTCACCAGTACTGGTGAGGTGGATAGCAGGCGCTTGAGGTCTTCGAATGCTTCCTGCACTTTGTTGGTCCACTCGAACTTTTCAGCTTTGCGGAGGAGTTGGTAGAAGGGCAGTGCCTTTTCACCCATCCGACTGATGAATCGACTGAGAGCCACGATTCGCCCAACCAGCTGCTAGACGCCCCTTATGTTCTTCGGCTTCTCCATGGCCAATATGGCTTTTATTTTCTTCGGGTTTGCCTCGATTCCTCTCGCGGAGATGAGATACCCGAGTAGTTGCCCAGATGGTACGCCAAAGGCGCATTTGTCTAGATTGAGCTTGATCCGGTAGTGGTCGAGGTTGGTGAAGGTTTCGCGTAAATCGTTGATTAGGGAGGCTTCCTCCTTTGTCTTGATTACTATGTCGTCGACATAGACTTGAATGTTGCGACCAAGTTGGTCCTTGAGGCAAGCCTGCATGCACCGCTGGTAGGTGGCTCCTGCGTTTTTTTAGCCCGAAGGGCATTGTGTTGTAGCAGAACACACCGAAGGGCGTTGTAAACGCTGTTTTTTCTTAATCTTCCTCCTTCATTTGAATCTGATTATAGCCTGAGTAGGCGTCGAGGAAGTAGAGGCGCTCGCATCCCGCGGTGGAGTCGATGATCTGGTCGATGCGCGGTAACGGGAAATGATCCTTTGGATAGTGCTTATTCAAAGAGGTGAAGTCCACGCACATCCGCAGGATATCCGTGTCCTTTTTTGGTACTAGCACCGTGTTGGCGAGCCAAGTGCTTTCCTTGATCTCGCGTATGAATTTGGCGTCGAGGAGTCTGTTGATCTCCATTCCGACTGCCTTTTCTCTTGGCTCAGATAATCGCCAGATTGTTTGCTTGACTGGCCTTGCGTTTGGGTTGAAGTTGAGTGTGTGCTCGATGAATTCCCTGGGAACTCCTGGCATGTCCGCTGGACACCAGGCGAAGATTTCCCAGTGCTCACAGAGGAATTCGACGAGCGCGAGCTCCTATGCGGGACTCAAGTTGTTGGTGATGAGGGCCGTCTTGGCGGGATCCGATGGGTGGACCTGCACTTTCTTTGTGTGCACCGATGAGTCAAAAGATAGATCGGGCGAACTTGGCCGGCTTAGGGGAGGCAGACTGTTTTTTGTCGACTCCTTTAGTCCCGCGAGTTCTTCCTGCATGCCGAAGGACTGGGAAATTCTATTGAATTCCCTGTCGCAACTGTCGGATCTCTCGAAGCTCCCGTTGACTATGATGACGCCATTGGGACCTGACATTTTCATCTGCAGGTAGGCGTACTGTGGTACTGCCATGAACCTAGCGAACGCGACACGTCCGAGGATGCAGTGGTACTGTGAGGGCCAGTCGACGACCTCAAAGTCGATGCACTCGCGCCGAAAGTTTTTCAGCGTGCTGAAGATGACGTCGAGGTTGATTTTGCCCAGGGGATATACGCCTTGTCCTAGGACGATGCCGTGGAATGTTGTGTCCGAGGCTTCTAGGCAAGTTAGAGGGATCCTCATTGCTCGCAAGGTACTCACGAATATAAGGTTGATGCCGCTTCCCCCGTCCATGAAGACGCGGCTCATGTCGAAACCTCCGATTTGCGCCTCGAGTACGAGGGGACAATGGCCTGGACGAGGTACTTGAGGCGGATGATCTCGTTTGTCGAAGGTGATGCAGGACTCGCTTCCGCTGAGGTACTCAGTGGTAGATGGTGGCGAATTTGTGGCCAAGTTGACTTGGCGAGTGATGGCCTTCTGCACCCTGTTAGAGGGGCGTCCCTTTTGGATCATCATGGTACCCATGGCTCGTGGGTATGGTTCGCCCCCCTGGTGCTGGTCTAGCGCAGCTGCGTTTGGGGGTAGTCCAGGTGGTGGTGGCGGAGCGCCATGTGCTACGGCGCCTGGGGCGGCTCCATAGCCCCTTTCGACTGCACTGTGGTTCATTCGAACCAATCCCTCATGTAGTTTGAGGAACTCGCGGCAGTCCTTGAGGAGGTGGCTGGACTTCTTCTTTCCATCATGTTTGTCGATGTAGAAGTGCACCGTACATGGCCCGGACAGTTTGTCTTCAATGGATGTTGTGGGTGCCTCATCACGATTGCGGCGTTGCCACACTTGCGTGGTTTTCCCGGAGTCGCGGTATCCACCGCTGCGGTATCCGCTGTTGCGGTTATCGTCGCGTCTGTCGGCGTAGCCAGCTGCGACCATGTTGATGTCGTCGCGGTCATCGTAGATGCGCATGCGGCGTTTGCCTCGGCGGTCGCGTCTGCGCTCGAGTTTTGCCTCCTCGTCGGAGTGAACGCGATTTTCACCGAATCTTCTCCATCTGCCCAGCGATTCGCGATTTCCATCAGGTGGTCGATGGTTTTGGGCTTTGAGCGGCCCAGCTCCTCCCTGGGCTCTATGCGGCAGACACCGCCATTGAATGCGTCAATCGCACGATCCTCCGAGATGTTCTCTACGGAGTTCTTGATGATGGACCACCTTTGGATGTAGGAGCGTAGCAATTCGCCCGATCTTTGTTGGCAGCATCTCAGCTCTTCGATTGATGCATGCCGCTTGTATGTGCCCTTGAAGTTGCGCACGAAGCTGTAGACCAGCTCATCCCAACTGCGAATGGATCCACGTGGGAGGTTGTTGAGCCATGATCGGGCGGCGCCTTGCAGCTGTAGCTGTAAGCATTACATGGTCGTGCTTCGACTGCCGCCGTGGAGCCCGACGGAGGAGATGTGGTCCTCCTGCCAGATCTTCGGGTCCTGTAAGCCGTCAAACTTTGGGTTCTCCGACGGGAGTTTAAACCCCTTGGGCATTCGCTTTTGCCTGATGGCCCTGCCGAAGCATCTGGCGCCACATAGCTCCACATCTTCCTCTTCCGAGTCAGTCGACCGAGCACGTCGCTCCCTTGACTTGTCGATCTTGTGCTGCGTGAGGTCATCGCGCGCATCATAGTCATGGTCGTGTCGCCGTGAGCGGCGGTGTCGAGAAAGGTCATGACTGTCGTCGCTGGATGAGGGCGAGGAGTAGCGCTTTGCTAGCGCTTTGCCTTTTTTCGGCTCTGGTGTTGGTTCCTTGTCGAGGGCAGCCTCGACTAGTCCCAAGCCCGCGATCGTAGATTGGTGCATGGCGGCTCGGGGATCTCCAGCTGGCGGCTGGTTGTTGAGGAGGTACATGGTGGCTGCTGTCACCGCGGCCTGCGGCGTCTTGGGGACCACGTTGCCCCGTGTATCGACTGTCATAGAGCTGAAGTCGAGGACCTTTGCAGCTTCTATGCGTTCTTGCTCGGTGAGATGGGTCATCCGAGATCGTCTCTTGTTTACGAGGTACTCGTTGCCCTTTGAGGAGGATCCTCCGTGGGAGGAGAGCCCAGCACGTCGAAGGCTCGACTCGTCTGCCGCCTTTTTGCGTGCCTCGAGTTGCGCGATTGTTTGCACTTGGCGCTTGAATTCTTCCTTCAGGATCCAGTGGTAACCCATTAGCAGTTTTTGCGGAGATCCGAAGGGTAGAGGGTTGCCTCATAAGGCCTCGCTGCAGCGAGCCCACTCTTGTTCGTTGAGCCTGATCGTGACGCGTTCGCCTATTTGTTCGTTTGTTATGGTTGGAGGTTCGATTGCTCCTCCATTGTTCACGGGGTGCAATTGCCGCCGTTGCCACCGTTGCCGCTATTAGGCGGGTCGGTTTCGTTACCACGGTTGCCCGTGTTGTCGCGGTTGGCGGAGGTGTCGCCTGCGTTGATGACGGCGCACATGAAGTGGTTGGGGAAGCTGCTGCTCCCGCAACTTTCAGATCCGGAAACGTAGGTTCCATCTTCAATTGCCAGATCGCTCAGATCGGAGTCACGACTGCTGTCGTTGACTGTGTTCTCGACTATCGTCGGGGCGTTGAGCTCACTGAGGGTGCCGATCGATGGAGGGAACCATGATGCTAGGGCAATCGACGGCACCGTCGGCTGGTCAGGCATGCGAAGCATGCCCATCTAGCCAACTTGGAAGCGGAAGCTCCCGATCGCCCGGCTGATTCCGTCTCCCACGGACTCGAAAGCCGGGCGAGTGGCCGGCGTGTGGACGGTGAATTCGAACGCGCCGAAGAGCTGGCGAATCTCCGCTGTTGCAGAGTTGTAGATCACGGTTGATGGGGCCGAAGAAGCCGCAACATCAACACTCCTAGTTCCCACAGACGGCGCCAATTGACGAGGGTTTAACTCATCAATGCCCATTGTTATGGACTTGGGTTTTGGAGAAGGAGGGAGCGCTGGAGACATCTATCGGCTAGCAAACAAGCACATAGGGGACTCGAAGATTTACCCAGGTTCAGGCCTCGTAGAGGTCCCTACTCCTGCTTGTCTGCTCGTGGAGTTATCAATGGAATCGGGGATTACAATGGTGCGCAGATGCAATCTGGCGAGGGTTGTGGAAACTAGGGTTGCGTGTGTCCTCCTCGCCGCCCCCTCCTAGCCTTTATATAGATAGGCTAGGTCTCGGGTAGCAGGTCGAGTCGGTTACAGGTTAGGGTTTTCCCTGTTGAACTTTCTATCTTTATCTTCTTCTTGTTCTTCAAGCAATCGAGAGTCCATAGGTTACTCGAGTTCTTCATTTGGGCCTTGGCGACACCGTGGGCCTCTACGTATTCAGGCCGTATATACCAAGCTCGAGTACCTGTAGGGTATACCCATGTCAATGTCTTTTCAGGCTTTTCTGAAACCAAAAACAGCAGAAAACATGCAACTAGCACTGTGGCATCTTGTTAATAGGTTAGTTCCAGAAAATGTATAAAAATACCTCAGAGTATGAACAAAACATAAGAAAGTAGATACTAAACAAGCATGGAACATCAAAAAAATTAGATACGTTTACGACGTATCAACATCCCCAAGCTTAACTCTTGCTCGTCCTCGAGTAGGTAAGTGATAAAAAGAATAATTTTTGAGGTGACATGCACCATCACAATCTTGATCAATGTATTTGTAAAACATTGATAGCTGAGATCATAGTACTCTAACACAGACATGCAAGATATAGTTCTAACAATAAGACATAGCAACTATGTTGTAACATGAAAAGGTACAAACGAAAGATCATGAATAACAATGCATTGAAAGACATTTGTTTGTTTCACATATAGAAAACATAATGAGAATGATATTCAGCTTGTCCCTCATGGTGTAGCAAAACATAAATGCATAGGACACCTTCAAAGTTCATAAGGGTGACTAGATACAAATAGTTTAAGAACAAGCAATATCAAAGTTATGAATCAATCAACAAGTCTTGGGACAATGCACATTAAACTAAGAATGGCCACTATGCTCTCTCAATAGGTGCATAAAGATAGAATATGGAGACTCAACATAAAAGTAAAAGAAAGGCCCTTCATAGAAGGAAGCAGGGATTCAAGTCTCATAAAGAGCTTCCAAAAATTATGGTACTTATTAGCTTTCAGCTCTCATTACCCCTATCATAAGCATATTTAGGCGATTAAGGTTAAAGTGAACAAATATGAGGATATGCCTGACAAGTTATAAGTTGAAAATCTCATGCCCCTTGCTTATGAGTACCGAACCTCATGCTACTCAACTTTAGTCACGAGTAAGTTCTTGTCATCGTAAGTATATGTGTATCATAGAGAACCGCCAACGGGGTACCCCTTGCCCCATGATACAGGAGCTTTCCCATATCAAAATGACAAGGCAACAGACAATGAGCACCTTAGCAATCCTTTTATTTGCTATTTGCATAGGGTTTTTTTATTGAGGATGCTTCAGAGATATCTCACTATGGTTATGCTACAAGTTTCCACCATGATTAGGCTTGGCTTAGGCTAGCCGCCCAGGCGTTTCTCTAACACATATACAAACTCCATGAGCTTACAAGCTCCCCTTTTATTTCACACCGCCGGGATCCATAAGCAAAAGAACATGATATCAACTAAATAAAGTGCAATGTTGAAAGAGTTCCCCATGATAACATGGTTCTGCTAATTCACAACTTACAAAGCGCAAGCATATACGCAACATAGATGGGCACAATGGTTCAAGTTTATTAAGTGCAAGAAAGTAAAGTGTGCCATCAAGTTTGTGAGAGCTTTATTCACTAATTTTCACATATCAAGTTTAATTTGGAAGGTAGATAAAAACATGAATATATTTGGAATAGCAATAATGCTAATAGGTAGGTATGGTGGACTCTTTGGAATAACTTGGTTTTATTTGGAGTTGGATGCATGAGTGGAACTCATACTTGGTACATTTGGAGGCTAGCAAAAGACTGGGAGCGACCAACCAAGAGAGCAATAATGGCCATAATCATGCAAAGTGACAAAAAATTATTAATTAAAGCATAAAGTGATATTACAAGTCGAAAACTAAATGATCATAGAGGCTATGGCGACTGGTATAGTCTTAACATAGTGTAAGTATGCGCCAAGTCAACCCAAATAAAACATCAAAGGATAATACCACAATATTATGCTTTTGTATGCTAAAACAACGCATTCTTTCAGGGCACATTAAGCAATCTCAATTGTTTGAAACAAGTCATGCTACAACAATAATCACTAAGCATATGGTCAAAGCAACATCTAGCATGACATGATAAAGTCTAAGTCACAGTCAAAACAAGCTTCCTTTTGTACCACTATAAGCATGAAACTTCCTACTCTTTTCCAACACTAATCAAAAACTAAAGCTAAACGCAGTGCTAGCAAAGGAGAACACTCACAGAACAATAAGAGTGAAAACTAGAGTGTTCTAGGCAATGAATAACGGGGTGTGTCTCTCTCCAAAAGAAGTGTGTTGGGATCCAACCAACTTATTTAAGCAAACCAAACAAAAGAAAACTAAAAACAAAAACAAAGACGCTCCAAGAACAACACAATCGTGCATGAAATAATAAAAATGAAGTGTTTGGAAGAAACCTGAGATTTTTATTGATGAAGAAGGGGATGCCCTTTGACGCTTGTACTTCTTGAATATTTCTTGGGGTGACACGGGTGGCATCCCCAAGCTTGAGCTTTTATCCATACTTCATCTTATCACATTGTTCTTCCCTACACTTTAAAATTTCCTTCATACAAAACTTCAGACAATCTTCATTAGCAACATTAGTGCACTTAAGATAATAAGTCTTTAGGTTCAGTTTCAACACAAGTAAAACTTCCATTAAAACACAAGCTACTGTAGCAGTTACTTTTAAAAGTTCAAATGATCAAGGAGAACTCAAAGAGAAAGAGATTAAGAGCAAATGCAAATAATGGCAGAAATCTGTCAAAACAGACCAGCAGGTAAAAACCGATTTTTCCAAAGACCTTCTGTTGCTCAAATCGTAAAGTGTTAAAATAACGAAAGTTAGATAACAACCTGGGGCAGAGGCAAACAAAATTACATCTCAATCCAACGTATAGAGCTTTTTCACGATTTTTTACAGCGAATCACAAAAATCTGTTTCGGGACAACAACTTTCCCAAACATTATTTCTCTCTTATTAGAGGTTATTCTTGGCACAAAAACCACACAAAAAGGATAAGGAGAGGTTATTACAGAGGAAATAACTTCCAAGACTCAACAAAACAAAAATAAACTGAAAGTAAAAATGAAATGGGTTGTGTCCCAAAAGCTCTTTCTTTATAGCCATTAAGATAGGCATGATAATTTCGATGATGCTCACATAAGAAATATGAATTGAAGTAAAAGAGAGCATCAAGAAGCAAATATGGAACAAATTTAAGTCTAACCCACTTCCTATGAAAAATAATCTTGTAAAGAAACAAGTCATGAAAGCACAAAGCAACAAGCATAGGAAAGCAAAAAAAGTGCAACTTCAAAAAATTTAACATAAAGAGGGGGACCTTAATATAGTTGAGAGACATAAAACCATGTTTCCCTCTCTCATAATAGCATTCAGTAGCATGAATAAAATTAACAATATAACTATCACATAAAACATTCTTATCATGAGCCACATGCATAAAAGAATTAATACTCTCCACATAAACATAGTCATTCTTATTAATTGTAGTGGGAGCAAATTCAACAAAATAGCTATCATTATTATTCTCATCACCACAATCATCAAATATAGGAGGCATATTGTAATCATAATTAATTTTCTCCTCAATAGTAGGTGGACTGAAAATATCATACTCATCATTGTAATCATCATATATCAGAGGTATAGTATCATCAAAGTAAATTTTCTCCTCCGTGCTTGGGGGACTAAAAATATCGTGCTCATCAAAACCAGCTTCCCCAAGCTTAGACTTTTCCATAGCATTAGCAATAATGGTGTTCAAAGAATTTATGCTAATAACATTACTATTATCATGCAAATAAAGTTCCATAGGTTTTTTAATTTTCTCTTCAAACACTTCATGTCCTAACGCACGATAAATACTATAAAGCTCTCTAATTTTGTTGTTGTTTTCCATTAAGCCTAACTAGTGAAAATAAAAATAAGAAACAAAAAGATATAATTGCAGAATCTAAAGGAAATAACTTCGAGCACTCACACACCAGCAATATTACTAGAGGATATCTTAGTAGCTAGAGGATGTGAGTACCTTTTACCTTACCTCCCCGACAACGGCGCTAGAAAATAGCTTTGATGGTGCGTGGTTGACATGGGAGCTTCTTCTTCAATCCCCGACAACGGCGCCAGAAAATGGCTTGATGTCTATGCACGCTTCTATTCTTGTAGACAGTGTTGGGCCTCCAAGTGCAGAGGTTTGTAGAACAGCAACAAGTTTCCCTTAAGTGGATCACCCAAGGTTTATCGAACTCAGGGAGTAAGTGGTCAAAGGTATCCCTCTCAAGCAACCCTGCAATCAAGATACAAGAAGTCTCTTGTGTCCCCAACACACCCAATACACTTGTCAGGTGTATAGGTGCACTAGTTCGGCGAAGAGATAGTGAAATACAACTAATATGGATGATTATAAGTGGTAATTGCAATTTGAAATAAGAGTGGCAGCAAGCAAACATGTAACAAGACTGATTGTAAACGGTGTTTCAATGCTTAGAAACAAGGCCTAGGGATCATACTTTCACTAGTGGACACTCTCATATAAATATCTTCTCTTCATGATGCTACCCTGAACTACTCTCCGGTTGGACGATGTAGGGCTATAACAGCACACCTTAAAGTTCGCATTCCCCATCTAGATAACCCCTCACTATCACCTTGAGCGCTAGATGGTTCCAACAAACACCACAATCTCATAGAGACATCCAACTCAAATTATACTCATGATAATTATTTATGTAATGTTAGCCAAAGTGCCACACGGTGTGGACACTGTCAACTTCACAAATGTGGGGATACGCAGAGATTAATTAAAGCACTTGAGTAGCAGAATAGATCTAATGATCACAAAGCTCATGATCTCAATAAGATCATGCATAGAGAGAGAGAGAGAGAGATGAACACATAGCTATCGGTAGAGCCCTTAGCCTCGAGAGAGAACTACTCCCTCCTCATCATGGGAGTCAGCAACGGTGATGGAGATGGCGGTGGAGTCGATGGAGATGGCTCCGGGGCACTTCCCCGTCCCGGCAGGGTGCCGGAACAGAGACTTCTGTCCCCTGAATCTCGTCTTCGGTGGCGGCGGCGTTGCGGAACTTTTCGTGGAATTCTGATCTGGTACCTAGGGTTTTTGTCCCGGGACACTTTTATAGCCGAAGAGGCAAGGTTGGTGGGAGCCCGAGGCGGCCACACCACCCCCTGGCGCGGCCTGGCCGGTGCCACCAGGTGGTGTGGGCCCCTCGTGGCCCCTCTCCTTCTCGTCTTCTAGCTCCATGAGTCTTCCGGTAAAATAGGAACTTTGGCTTCTGTCCCATCCAATTCTGAGAATATGTCTTTTCTGGCTTTTCTGAAACCAAAAATAGCAGAAAACATGCAACTGGCACTGTGGCATCTTGTTAATAGGTTAGTTCCAGAAAATGTATAAAAATACCTCAGAGTATGAACAAAATATAAGAAACTAGATACTAAACAAGCATGGAACATAAAAAATTATAGATATGTTTACGACGTATCATGCACCCTATTCCCACTATCTTTCCATCTTAGAAACTCTTTCTCCAGAAAGACACCGTTTTGAGTGACAAACACTTTGCCCTCTTATCGGTTGTAGAAATAGTAACCCAAAGTTTCCTTAGGGTAGCCTACGAAAACTACCTTATCCGACTTGGGGCTGAGCTTGTCAGACTGTAATTTCTTGACAAAAGCTTCAGATCCCAAAATCTTGAGAAAAGCCAAGGCCGGCTTCTTACCCGTCCACATCTCATGAGGTGTATTTTCTACTAATTTAGATGGTACTTTGTTTAGTGTTATCACTGTTGTCTCTAGACAAAACCGCCAAAATGATAGAGGTAGATTCGTCTTACTAATCATCGACTGATGGCTCTGAAATATAGCCATCTAACGTCCACATTTAAACTGGATATTAATCATATTCTTGATGAAATATCTCTCTAAACCCTGCCACTAATGCTAATATTCAGAGGGGTATGCAATCCTTTCTTTTTGTATTTTTACTGCGCAGATAATGTTGTTTAAAGGAGGGAATCACTACATTAAAGTCAAAGATACGAGATTTCCAACTACCAGAAGAAACCATGAGCCTTACATCGGAGGCAGACGCTTTAACAACCAACTATACGGCCGGAGCAAAAATTCTGATCGTATAGCTCCGGTCGTATAGTTGGCGCCGTCACCGTTATGTGAAACAGAACAACTTTCGTGAAGGGACCCCTATATAAAGAAGCCTCGGATGACGAGAAAATATAGTTCGCACCATCCAGAAGTCTCTGCCACAGATCACCAGCCGCCTCTAGATCTTTAAACCCTTCTCCATCTCCATAGCCATACTACACCACTTGTAATAGTAGATCTCTTCTCCGATTGGCGACATTGTAAGACTATTGCTATCAACCTTATGATTTTTATTACAATGTTTGCGATTGTTGATATCATCTCTATGTGTGAGTAATTCTCCTTGGGCTAAGGGCTTCGGCCTAGCCATGTAGCAATTGTGCATGTGAATTATCATAGATGGGATCATGTATTAGTTTGTATGACATGATGATTATTGTATCCTCTCTTGCCTCAATCCAAGGACTTGTCAGGTATCCAAGACCCTGAGGGTTCAGCCAGGTATAGTGAGTATGAGTGATGACTGATCTGCAGGTTGGGAACCCAAGTGACAGAAGGGGTAGTACGACTGTATGTGAGGGATTTGCTTGGAATTAATGGTGACATCACTATGCATATCATTAGTTCTCTTTCTTCTGTGGATTAGACTAGTAGATTATTGCTATAAGCGGTTGCGGAGGCAATAGAAATTATGGATACACTACCCACATATAATTTATCTTGCTCTAACAAGTACATGCATACTTTATTTCTATCTTTTATTTCCATCAGATGTTTTGCACAGCTACAGGTGAAACCGAACGCCCTAGGCCCTCTCTCTCCATCATCGACAACAACAAAAAGACGCAAGCTACTGGTCCGGTGAAAACACAAAAGGAATTCTAAAAATCCCGAAGGTCCGTTAAAGTAACTTGATTATGCATTCGCTTCCCGAGGATTCGATAACCTAGGTCTACTAGGGAAAAAGAAGCTATACTACATCCATAATCCGGATCGAAGGTATCGGCCCTTTTTCTGGCGCCGTTGCTAGGGAAGCAATAGACCCTAGTGAAGTTATTAGGATCCTTGCTAGTTTTAATTCTTGTTTTTAATTTTGTTAGTTTGCTTTCAGTCTTTATTTGATAAACCAAAAAAATTAGTTAGTCTTTAAATTCTTGCTTTTACCATTATAATTCTTTATCTAAGAAAACCCAAAAACATAGGAAGTATGGCTGAAAAGAAGCTTGGGGAGTTTGCTACTTCCAATAATGATTATTTGCATATTCCTATAACCAGCAATCACTGCTGATGACTATGGAATTAAGCCCCATTACTTAAGTTTGGTTCAACGGAATCAATTTGGAGGCTCTTCCGTTGAAGACGCGGGTATGCACTTGAATACTTTCACTGAAATATGTGATATGATACGTATAAAAGACATTGACCCTGCTGCGGTCAAATTGCGTCTATTTCCTTTCTCTCTAAGAGCGAGAGCTAAAGAATGGTTGCTATCTTTGCCTAAAAATACTATTACATCATGGGTGGGATGTACTTCCTTATTTATGACTAAATTTTTCCCACCTGCAAAGACTATGCAACTTTGATCTAATAATACTGACTTCATACAGGAAGAGCGTGATCCACTAGCGCTTGCATCGGAGAGGATGAAAGAATACCTAAGAAACTGTCCTAGTCATGGGATGGAAGATTGGTTAATCCTCCATTTATTTTACAATGCTCTTAATCTTGTATCTAAGTCTATGCTTGATACTACAGCTGGAGGAACATTTATGGGTAAACATATTACCGAAGCAAAGTAGCTGCTAGACAATATGCAAGACAACCATGCCCAATGGCATGTAGAAAGATCAAATATGAAGAAGGTGAACTCTGTCTCACCACAAGAGAACGAAGATCTCAATTCTAAGTTGGATGAGCTCATACTAGACATAAAAGGTAAGGAAATTCAGGTAAGAGCCACTCCCGAAACAAATAATGAAGAAATAGACTTCGTAGCTCGTAATGATTATAATCCTGCTTGGAAGAAGAGTTACAATCCTAACTTTCATAAACACTATGCTAGTCCTGTAGGTAACTCTAATAATAATATGGGAAATAGTAATGGTAGTCTCCAAGAAACACTGAAGTCTTTCATAGACTCACAAAACGAACAAAATAATATTCTAGTTAAAATTACGGAGAACCATGATGCTATGCTTGGTAAATTATCTAACCAAGCTGTTAGTTTGAGAAATGATTTACATGCCCTTCAAGAAAGAACAAGGATCATTGAGGCACAACTAGGTAAGGTAACCGAGAGTCAAACTCTTATTCTAGCTCAATTTACAGGTAAAGCTGAGCCCAATCCGGTTGAGGAACTCAAAATGATGAGGATCCAAAGGGAGGAGCCTGAAGAACTTGACTATAGTAATGCTCCTTCACCAAGCTACACCATTGAAGATCTCGTAAAAAGGATCAACGTCAAGATTCTGGTGAGTGAAGGTAGTGAGGAAGCTATGTACCAACATTTTGTCAATCAAGTAGCAATAAAGGTACATGAGGTTGAAGAAGAATACAAGCAAATTGCTGAAAAATTACCTGTCAAACTAGATGACATATTTGAGCCTACTATTGAGATTAAAATTGGAACCAATGAGATAACTGCACTTTGTGATCTAGGTGCAAGCGTCTCGACAATTCCAAAGAGTCTTTTTAACAAGTTAAATTTTGGCTCCTTTGAAATTACTGAGTTAAAATTTCATCTAGCAGATTCTACCTACAAACAAGCTGTAGGAATTAAGGAGAACACTTTAGTATACATTAAAGGCTGTCCCGCTCTTATTGATTTCGTTATTGTTGACATGCCTGAAGATGCTACTGCTCCTATTATATTAGGTCGTCCTTTCTTAAGAACTATTAAGGCTTTGATTAATCTGCATGAAGGGAACGTGAAGCTGCAATTGCCTTCGTGGGATCCTTTTGTTATTCATTTCCCAGGAAGAAGAAAGCCAAGCATGATGAAAAGGAGGCCATCACTTTGAAGGCCAATTACTTTGGAGTGGGTGTTCCACTCATCTGGCCCAAGTGAATATCATCAATGTCAAGCTATTGACCATAAAAGAGCGCTCCATGGTAGGCAACCCTGTGAAATAAAGGTTTGAGTTAAGTTTTTAGTTTTAGTTTAAGTTTTTGTTTAATAAAGAGTGCTATAAAACTCCATTCGAGGAGATGAAGTTCATTAGTACTTGAAATTCTGCTTTATTCATGCTATTGTTGGTCGACAATATTTACTATCAATTTTCTATCAAAAATAAGGTATATCACTAAGTTATAGGAAAAGAAATAGTTTACGAAGAAACAATTTTTTTGATGCACACAGAGAGTTTAACGACCAACTATACGACGGGAATAAAAATTCCGGTCGTATAGCTCCGGTCGTATAGATATCTTTGTCATCGAGAATTATTCTACAATATGTACAGAGAGTTTAACGATCAGCTATACAGCGGGAATAAAAATTTCGGCCATATAGCTCCGGTCGTATAGATATGCCTCCATACAATTTCTTTTCATATGTTCTGAGAGTTTAACGACCAACTATACGGCGGGAATAAAAATTCCGGCTGTATAGTTCCGGTCGTATAGATATCGATGCCTTTGCAAATTTTCTTTTACAGGGACAAACAGTTTAACGACCAACTATACGGCTGGAACATTTTGTTTCGCCAGTATAGCTGCGTCCATATAGTTGCGCCATGATGTCTACGCACTTCTATTCTTGTAGACAGTTGTTGGGCCTCCAAGTGCAGAGGTTTGTAAAACATCAACAAGTTTTCCCTTAAGTGGATCACCCAAGGTTTATCGAACTCAGGGAGGAAGTGGTCAAAGGTATCCCTCTCAAGCAACCCTGCAATCAAGATACAAGAAGTCTCTTGTGTCCCCAACACACCCAATACACTTGTCAGGTGTATAGGTGCACTAGTTCGGCGAAGAGATAGTAAAATACAAGTGGTATGGATATAAGACAATGGTGCCAGAAAATAGCTTGATGGCATGGAAGAGACTAAAGGTAAACTGAAATAAAGATGGAAGCAAGCAAACACGTAACAAATCTAGTTGCAAACGGTGTTTCAATGCTTAGAAACAAGGCCTGGGGATCATACTTTCACTAGTGAACACTCTCATATAAATATCTTCTCTTCATGATACTACTCTGAACTACTCTCCGGTTGGATCCGATCTAGATAACCCCACACTGTCACCTTGAGCACTAGATGGTTCCAACAAACACCACAATTTCATAAAAACATCCAACTCCAAATATAACTCATAACAAGTATTTGTAATCTCTAGCCTAAGTGCCACCATGGTGTGCACACTGTCACTTTCACACACATGGGGAGAGCAGAGATCTATTAAAACACTTGAGTAGCAAAGTAGATCTATTTGATTACAAAGCTCATGATCACAATATGATCATGCATAGAGAGAGAGATGAACACATAACTACTGGTAGAGCCCTTAGCCTCGAGAGAGAAATACTCCCTCATCATCATGGGAATCAACAACGACGATGGAGATGGTGGTGTAGATCGATGGAGATGGCTCCGGGGGCACTTCCTTGTCTCGGCAGGGTGCTAGAATAGAGACTTTTTGTCCCCTGAATCTCCCCTTTGGTGGCGGTGGCGCTGCAGAACTTTTCGTGGCTGGAGGCTGTTCGATTTAGGGTTTTTGCATCGGGAGGCATCTTATAGGCGAAGAGGCAAGGTCGGTGGGCGGCCAGGGGGCACACACCACCTGGTGGCGCGGCCAGGGCTAGCCCGCGCCACCATATGGTGTGCCCACCCTGGTGCCCTACTTCGTCTCTGCTTTGTGTTTCTGTGTTGCTCCGGGAAAAATAGGCATATTGGCTTTTGTCCCGTCCAATTCCGAGAATATTGATTTTCTGCCTTTTCTGGAACCAAAAACAGAAGAAAATAGGCAACTGGCATTGTGGCATCTTTTTAAAAGGTTAGTCCCAGAAAACATATAAAAATACCTCAAAGTGTTGACAAAGCAAAGCAAAGTAGATACTAAACAAGCATGGAACATCAAAAATTATAGATACGTTTGCAACGTATCAACATCCCCAAGCTTAACTCCTGCTCATCCTCGAGTAGGTAATTGATAAAAAGGAAGAATAATTTTTGAGGTGACATGCACCATCATAAACTTGATCAAAGTATTTGTAAAACATTGATACCTGGGATCATAGTACTTCAACATAGCATGGAAGATAAAGTTCTAACAATAAGACATAACAACTATGTTGTAAGAAGAAAAGGCACAAACAAAAGATTCATGAATAACAATGCTTTGCAAGACGTTTGTTTGTTTCACATAAAGAAGACAAAGCATAGTGGCATTCACCTTGTCCCTCATAGTGTAGCAAACATAAATGCATAGGACACCTTCAAAGTTTATAAGGGTGACTAGATACAAATAGTTTAAGAACAAGCAATATCAAAGTTATGCATCAATCAACAAGTCTTGGGACAATGCACATTAAAATAAGAATGGCCACTATGCTCTCTCAATAGGTGCATAAAGATAGAAGGTGGAGACTCAATATAAAAGTGGAAGAAAGGCCTTCATAGAAGGAAGCAGGGATTCAAGTTTCATAAAGAGCTTCCAAAAATTATGGTACTTATTAGCTTTCAGCTCTCATTGCCCCTATCATAAGCATCTTGAAGTGATTAAGGTTAAAGTGAACAAATGATGGAGTATATGCTTGACAAAGTATAAGTTGGAAATCTCATGTCCCTTGAATACCAGGGCCGCTCCTCATGCTACTCAAGTTTAGTTACCGGTAAGTTCTTGTTATAGTAAGTACATGTGTATCATAGAGAACCGCCAACGGGGTACCCCTTGCCCGATGATACGGAAGAATCCCCATATCAAAATGACAAGGCAAGCAGACAACAAGCATCTCAGCAATCTTCTTATTTACCATGGGAAAATGGTGCTTTTTCTCTCTTTCCTCTTTTCTCATATCTCTTTTTTTCTTTTTCACTTTTTTTTCTCAATATCTGACTCTTTTTTTATAAGAAGAATGCTTCATAGATAGCTCATTATGGTTACGCTGCAGGTTTCCACCATGACAACATGGATTAGACCGGCGGCCCAAGCGTTTCTCTAACACACATACATAAATCCATGGACTTACAAGCTCCCCTTTCATTTCACACCGATGACATCCATAGACAAAAGAGCATGATATCAACTAGGTACAAAGTACAAGTGCAATGTTGAAAGTGTTCCCCATGACAACATGGTTCTGCTAATCCCCAACATATAAGTGCAAGCATATACAACATAGACGACACAATGGTTCAAGTTTATTAAGGGCAAGAAAAGTAAAGTGTGCCATCAAGTTCGTGAGAGCTTTAATCACTAATTTTCACTTAACAAGTTTAATTTGGAAGGTAGACAAAACATGAATATACTTGGAATAGCAAATGCTAATAGGTAGGTATGGTGGACTCTTTGGAATAACTTGGTTTTGTTTGGAGTTGGATGCATGAGTGGAACTCATACTTGGTTATGGAGTCTAGCAAAAGACTGGGAGTGACCAACTAAGAGAGCAATAATGGCCATAATCATGTAGAGCGACAAAACATCATCAATCAAAGCATAAAGTGATATTACAAGTCAAAAACTAAAGATCGTAAAGGCTATGGTGACTTGGGATAGTCATAACATGGTGTGAGCATGTGCCAAGTCAACCCAAATAAAGCATCAAAGGAGAATACCACTATACTATGCTTTAATATGCTAAAACAACGCATGATTCTTCCAAGGCACATTAAGCAATCTCAATTGTTTATAACATGTCATGCTACAGCAAAGATCACTAAGCATAAAGACAAAACAATATCAAGCATGGCATGCCAAAGCATGGGCCACAGTAAAAAACAAGCTCTCTTTACCACTTAAGCATGAACTTTCCTACTCTTTTCCAATCCAAACCAAACTATTTGAAAATCAATGCATGAAAGAAGGGGTCCAACCAATTTATTCAAGCAAACTAAGAAAACCAAGCAAACGAAAACCAAAAACGAAAACAAAGATGCTCCAAGAACAACACAACTGTGCATGAAACAATAAAAATGAAGTGTTTGGAAGAAACCTGAGATTTTTATTGATGAAGAAGGGGATGCCTTGGACATCCACAAGCTTTGACGCTTGTACTTCTTGGATATTTATTGGGATTACACGGGGTGGCATCCCCAAGCTTGAGCTTTAGTCCATTCTTCATCTCATTACATCATTCTTTCCTTACACCTGCAATTTTTCCTTCATACAAAACTTCACACAGTCTTTATTAGCAACATTAGTGCACTCAAGATAATAAGTCTTTGGGTTCAGTTTAAACACCAATTAAACTTCCATTAAAACACAAGCTACTGTAGCACTTCCCTCAAAAAGCTCAATTCCCAAAGAGAACCCAAAAAGGAATCAACAAGAAGCAAATGCAAATAATGGCAGAAATCTGTCAAAACAGACCGGCAGGTAAAAACCAATTTTTCGAAGACCTTCTGTTGCTCAAATCGAAAAGTGTTGAACTCACAAAAGTTAGATAAAAACCTGGGGCATAAGCACAAACATTCACGCCTCAAAACAACATACAGATATTTTACACGAATTTTTACAGTGAAGCACAAAAATCTGTTTCGGGATAGCAACTTTCCCAAGTATTACTTCTCTCATTAGAGGTTACTCTTGGCACAAAAATAAAATAAAAAGGATAAGGAGCGGTTAATACAGAGGCAATAACTTCCAAGACTCATCTAAAACTTTTCGGTTATCTCCCAATAAGTACTTTTCTTTAACGCCTTTAAGTTAGGCATGCTAGTTTGACAAGATGCTCACATAAGAAATATGAATTGAAGTAAAAGAGAGCATCAAGAAGCAAATTCAAAGCACATTTAAGTCTAACCCACTTCCCATGCATAGGAATCTTGTAAAGAAACAAGTCATGAAAGCACAAAGCAACAAGCATAGTAAATCAAAACAAGTGCAACTTCAAGACTTTCAACATAAAGAGGGGAAACTTAATATTGTTGAGATACATAAAACCATGTTTCCCTCTCTCATAATAACTTTCAGTAGCATCATGAATAAAATTAACAATATAACTATCACATAAAACATTCTTATCATGAGCCCCATGCATATAATAATTATTACTCTCCACATAAGCATAGTCATTCTTATAAATTGTTGTGGGAGCAAATTCAACAAAATAGCTATCATTATTATTCTCATCACCATAATCATCAAATATAGGAGGCATATTGTAGTCATAATTAATTTCCTCCTCAATAGTAGGTGGACTAAAAATATCATACTCATCATTGTAATCATCATATATTGGAGGCATAGTATCATCAAAGAAAATTTTCTCCTCCATGCTTGGGGGACTAAAAAGATCATTTTCATAAAGACTAACTTCCCCAAGCTTAGACTTTTCCATAGCATTAGCAATAATGGTGTCCAAAGAATTCATACTAACAACATTTCTATTAGCATGCAAATAAAGTTCCATAGGTTTTTTAATTTTCTCTTCAAACACTTCATGTCCTAACTCAAGATAAATACTATAAAGCTCTCTATTTTTTTTTCCATTAAGACTAACTAGTGAAAACAAGAAACAAAAAGACAAAATTGCAGAATCTAAAGGAAATAACTTCGAGCACTCACACCGGAGGATGTGAGTACCTTTCACCTTACCTCCCCGGCAACGGCGCTAGAAAATAGGTTGATGTCTACGCACTTCTATTCTTGTAGACAATTGTTGGGCCTCCAAGTGCAGAGGTTTGTAGAACAGCAGCAAGTTTTCCCTTAAGTGGATCACCCAAGGTTTATCGAACTCAGGGAGGAAGTGGTCAAAGGTATCCCTCTCAAGCAACCCTGCAATCAAGATACAAGAAGTCTCTTGTGTCCCCAACACACCCAATACACTTGTCAGGTGTATTGGTGCACTAGTTCGGCGAAGAGATAGTAAAATACAAGTGGTATGGATATAAGACAACAGTGCCAGAAAATAGCTTGATGCCGTGGAAGAGACTAAAGGTAAACTGAAATAAAGATGGAAGCAAGCAAACATGTAACAGATCTAGTTGCAAACGGTGTTTCAATGCTTAGAAACAAGGCCTGGGGATCATACTTTCACTAGTGAACACTCTCATATAAATATCTTCTCTTCATGATACTACTCTGAACTACTCTCCGGTTGGACACTCTAATCCATGCTAGGGATATAACAACACTCCTTAAAGTTCGCTTTCCGCATCTAGATAACCCCACACTGTCACCTTGAGCGCTAGATGGTTCCAACAAACACCACAATTTCATAGAAACATCCAACTCCAAATATAACTCATAACAAGTATTTGTAATCTCTAGCCTAAGTGCCACCATGGTGTGCACGTTGTCACTTTCACACACATGAGGAGATCAGAGATCTATTAAAGCACTTGAGTAGCAAAGTAGATCTATTTGATTACAAAGCTCATGATCACAATATGATCATGCATAGAGAGAGAGAGATGAACACATAGCTACCCGTAGAGCCCTTATCCTCGAGAGAGAACTACTCCCTCATCATCACGGGAATCAGCAACGACGATGGAGATGGTGGTGGAGATCGATGGAGATGGCTCCGGGGGCACTTCCCCGTCCCGGCAGGGTGCCGAAACAGAGACTTTTTGTCCCCTGAATCTCCCCTTTGGTGGTGGCGGCGCTGCGGAACTTTTCGTGGCTGGAGGCTGTTCGATTTAGGGTTTTTGCATTGGGAGGCATCTTATAGGCGAAGAGGCAAGGTCGGTGGGCGGCCAGGGGGCCCACACCACCTGGTGGCGCGGCCAGGGATAGCCTGCGCCACCATATGGTATGCCCACCCGGGTGCCCTACACCGTCTCTGCTTCATGTTTCCGTGTTGCTTCGGGAAAAATAGGCATATTGGATTTTGTCCCATCCAATTCTGAGAATATTGATTTTCTGCCTTTTCTGGAACCAAAAACAGAAGAAAACACGCAACTGGCACTGTGGCATCTTGTTAATAGGTTAGTCCCAAAAAACATATAAAAATACCTCAAAGTGTTGACAAAGCAAAGCAAAGTAGATACTAAACAAGCATGGAACATCAAAAATTGTAGATACGTTTGCAACGTATCACGCCACCAGGAGGAAAACCTAAATTTTTGACAAAAGGCCAACTATACAGCCGGAACACATTGTTCCGACCGTATAGTTCCGCCCGTATAGTTGCGTCCGACCACAAAATCGCACCGGAAGGTACTCCCAACTCCAAAACATCAATCCTTTTTCTTTCTTCTACCTCCGAACTCTCTCAAAATCCCAAGGAATCTCCATCTCTATTCAATTTTGTTCGATTTCCTCGCACACAAGTGATCTATGATATGTTTCTTCTCCGATCCTCCAATTACTTTTTGCAAATTCAACTTCGATCTATTGTCATTATCAAATCTAGGGTGAGACCTACTATGAACCAATTGCCATGATTATCTTGTCTAGATTATTATTATTTTGAGGAGAATTCTTTAGTGTGCTATGATAAGGAATGTGATACACTTACTGTTGTTGGATCAAAAAGTTTTATTTTGCCTTTCTTCAATGTTTTATATGATGAACACAAGGAGCCAAACTCATGCTCGTGCCACCGCTAGCGCTTCTCGGGATGCTGCTCAGGAACGCATGGGGATACAGTTCAAGAATGAGGCCCATCATGATCGCTTCAACAGGATCAAGAACCGCGAAGTGAAGGCCACCAAGTGGGCTTGCACCATCATATTGAACCAACTCGGTATTGCTGATGACTTCAATTTACTTTGCAATAGAGCTGGCCTGCAAAACTTTGTGTACAATGATGTACATACTTATCGCCGCTTAACCATTGAATTCCTTAGTTCATTGCAAAGCACAGTTAAACAATGGCAAGGAGAGGATACTATTTCTTTCCGTCTGATGAACAACAACTACACTTTAACATTAGATGAATGGTGCGCATGTTTTAATTTGCCAAACAATGATATTCATGCTTTACGCGCATCTTTTACTGGCTGAAGTCCTTCCCCCGATCAATACTATAATGGAATGAGTTTCACTAGTAGAGTGAACAAGGGGAAGAATATTGAACATCCTGCAATTCGCTATTTGTTCTATGTTATTGCTAACACTTTGCAGACACGTAATGAGTTCACGAGACTCAATGAGGAGCACATCCTAGTCCTCGCAAAGGCTACTTACATCAACTGTAGCTTGTCACTCAACTTAGGCGCCATCCTTGTGCGCTACCTGGAGAACCAAGCTTCCCAAAGCCAAGGGCCAATCATAGGAGGAGGAGTTATCACCGTGCTTGCCACTGCCCTAGGCCTCGACCTAGGTGAGTTGCAACCGGTACTAGGTGAGACACGTGTTGGTTTATCCACATTGAGAGCCTGTGGAATGCTAACTAGGAGAGGTGGTGCTTATTACCTACATATTGCTGGAGCTGGGAGTATCTACCCCGCTCCTATGCCTAATGGTCTTTTCTCTATCGAGGAAGGACGTTTGCTATATGATTTGCAGGTTGAGAAACACCAGCCCGAGGAAGAGATTCCTGAAGAGGACGAGGACCAAGAAGAGGAGCAAGAAGTTCCTTATCAAGAGGAGCAGCCACAAACCCGGTTCGCCACATACCAAGATTTCCAAGGATTTGGAGGAACTGTGGAGAGGATACACAGCCTCTCTTCGAACCTCCGAGAATCCACAACTAAGCTCTCAACTCAATTCGCGAACTGGAGTAACGACTTTTCCCGCCACCACAACTCCGCTAGCCTACGAACGATCTTCATGGAGGAAACTCCTAGATTTCAGCTATGAGTTGATTAAACACTTGTAGCAGCAATGCTATAGTGGGTAAAATTCTTGGCACTCCTGGATAGTTGTAATCATGATGGAATCACTCATCTGGCTGTTATGAGAAATCATTATGCAAAAGGAACAAAAACCCTAGTGATGCCACGAGTGTCCATCACAGCCCGATAAACTAAATATTTTTTTTGGCATGCTCTCAATTACTTAAAAACTGAAATTCTTGAAGGACAATGAATACAAAAGTAGTGCTTGAAAAGTCTTGATTTATTGATGTGGGAGATTTGAGACACTCTAGTATATATGCTTTTCATGACAACTCTCACACTCTTAATTTACATGATTATACTTTACTGTTCAAAGGCAAGCCTATGAGTTGATTACTTGACATGGAATAAAATTTACTCATTCGAATCATCCATGCTTACAATAATTTTGCTCCACTATAAGGATGCATGAAACCCGTATAATTTTCTTGCCATTGCTCTATCTATGCTGAAGTTTTTTAGATTTATAAAGTGGAGGAAACATGAGACTACTAATCATGAGTAAGATCACCATCTCGTTATTTCAGTTTAAATGCTGAGTTCCTTTTTGATTTTGGTTTTCTTACTCAGGACGATCAAGTTTAAGCTTGGGGAGGTTGATGGCTCTGAAATATAGCCATCTAATGTCCACATTTAAACTGGATATTAATCATATTCTTGATGAAATATCTCTCTAAACCCTTCCACTAATGCTAATATTCAGAGGGGTATGCAATCCTTTCTTTTTGTATTTTTCTTGCACAGATAATGTCGTTTAAAGGAGGGAATCACTACATTAAAGTCAAAGATACGAGATTTCCAACTACCAGAGGAAACCAGGAGCCTTACATTGGAGTCAGACGCTTTAACGACCAACTATACGGCCGGAGCAAAAATTCCGACCGTATAGGTGGCACCGCCATCGTTAGGTTAAACAGAACAACTTTCGTGAAGGGACCCCTATATAAAGAAGCCTCGGACAACGAGAAAACGGAGTTCGCACCATCTAGAAGTCTCTGCCACAGATCACTAGCCGCCTCCAGATCTCCAAACCCTTCTCCATCTCCATAGCCATACTCCACCACTTGTAATAGTATATCTCTTCTCCGATTGGCGACATTATAAGACTATTGGTATCAAACTTATGATTTTTATTACAATGTTTGCGATTGTTGATCTCATCTCTATGTGTGAGTAATTCTCCTTGGGCTAAGGGCTTCGACCTAGCCATGTAGCAATTATGCATGTGAATTATCATAGATGGGATCGTGTATTAGTTTGTATGACATGATGATTATTGTATCCTCTGTTGCCTCAATCCAAGGACTTGTTAGGTACCCAAGACCCTGAGGGTTGAGCCAGGTATAGGGAGTATGAGTGACGACTGATCTGCAGGTTGGGAATCCCAGTGATAGAAGGGGTAGTACGACTGTATGTGAGGGGTTTGCTTGGGATTAACGGTGACATCACTATGCATATTATTAGTTCTATTTCTTCTATGGATGAGACTAGTAGGTTATTGCTATAAGCGATTATGGAGGCAATAGCAATTATGGATGCACTACCCACATATAATTTATCTTGCTCTAACAAGTACACGCATACTTTATTTCTATCTTTTATTTCCATCAGATGTTTTGCATAGCTACAGGTGAAACCGAATGCCCTAGGCCCTCTCTCTCCATCATCGACAACACCAAAAAGACGCAAGCTACTGGTCCAGTGAAAACACAAAAGAAATTCTAAAACTCCCGAAGGTCCGTTAAAGTAACTTCACTATGCATTCGCTTCCCGAGGATTCGATAACCTAGGTCTACTAGGGAAAAAGAAGCTATACTACATCCGTAATCCGGATCAAAGGTATCATCGACCTTACCATGTCTAACAAGGTTTGGTTCCGCCTTTCCGACACATCATTTCTCTGAGGTGTTCCCGGCGGGGTGAGCTATGGAACTATTCCACAACTCTTGAGATGGTCATCAAACTCATGGCTCATATACTTTCCTCCACGATATGATCGCGGAAACTTAATATTCTTGCCGAATTGGTTTTGCACTTCACTCTAAAACTCTTTGAACATTTCAAAGGTTTCCGACTTGGATTTCATCAGGTAGACATAGCCATATCTACTGAGATCATCCGTGAACGTGACAAAATACTCATAACCTCCTTTGGTTGTCATGCTCATTAGACCGCATACATCACTATGTATCTATTCTAGCAAGTCGGATTCCCTCTCGCAACTCTTTGCGAAAGGTGTCTTGGTCATCTTTCCCAGCAAACAAGATTCACATGTTTCGAACGGCTCCAAGCCAGACGAATCCAGGAGTCCATCACCATGGAGCTTCTGCATGCGTTTCCACCTGATATGACCAAGGAGATCATGCCATAGATAAGTAGAATTAAGATCATTCAGCTTCAACCTTTTAGCATTCAAGTTATAGACCGATTTACACTCAAGATCAAGCACAAAAAGTCTGGATTGGACAAATGCATAACCATGAAACACATTATTCAAATAAAAGGAACAACCATTGTTCTTAATATTCGATTCATAACCCTGGTCCACCAAACATGAGGCAGAAATGATGTTTCGGCTTAGTATAGGAACATAATAACACATATGTACTTCTAGTATAAATCCTGAAGGTCGCTGGAGTTGCATCGTACCTACGGCTAACGCAACAACTCTTGCCTTGTTTCCGAGTTTGATGTTAATCTCCCCTCTCACCACACTCATATGCCTTACCAGTCCCTGCATCGAGTTACACACATGAACAACCGATCCAGTATCGTATACCCAGGTGCTGCTAGGAGTGTCAGCAACATAAATGTCTATAACATTCACAACAAGTGTACCTGATTCGGAAGTCATACTTCCACTCCTGGCTTTGTCTGCCTTGTACTTGTCATAGTTCCTCTTCTAGTAACCTTTCGCCTTACAAAAAAAGCATGTTGTACCTGGAGGTTTTGCCGGCTTGCTAGTCACTGAGCCGTCGTTGGGACTTGGATCCAGCGTGCCATCTCCATTTGGCTTGGCTTTCGTAGACCAAGATTTCTTCTTGATCTTGGAAGCATTCTGCACCATCAACACTTGACTGGTGCCGCCTCTCTTGATGTCGGCCTCTGCTGTCTTGAGCATCCCTTGGAGTTCTACTAGCTTTTTATCCATGCCATACATATGGTAGTTCGAAATGAATAAACCATAAGCACTAGAAAGAGAATTAAGGAGAATATTGGTAGCAAACTCTTCGCTCAAAGGAAAACCCAGATGATCCAAGGACTGCACATATCCGACCATCTTGATCATGTGCGGTTCCAGTAGATCTCCGTCTTTCAGCTTGCACCCAAACAAGGTTCTGGAGATATTGTACCTCTGCGTCCTAGCCTACGTCTCAAACATGCTCTTGAGGGAAATGATTATATCATACGCCTCAACATTCTCGAACTGCTACTGCAGTTCTAGCTCCATGTGAGCGAGGATGAGGCGGCTGACTTCCGTCGACTCATCCTAAGCCCGACGAAAAGCAGTTCTTACAACATTAGGCTCATCATTGCCCGGCTTGTCTGGAATCAGATTGTCCAGGACATGTTCCTTCTTTTCTTGCTTGATAATGATTCTCAAGTTATGATACCAGTTGGTAAAGTTTGTTCCATTTAGTTTGTCCTTATCAAGGATCGTACTCAACGCAAAACTGGAAATCTGAACGATGCTAGGTGGTGCCATCTACAAATGAAAGATGTAAAACACTTAAGACAATGTATATGTAAAAGGAGAAGGCGGATTAAACTCTTTAATCATGCACACTCCCACTGAGACTGATATCCCTCCGATAGTCGACAGTGATTCAGGATCCCGATCAGTTATCCGACTAGTGAGCCTTTGTGTCACTACTAGTCGGAGAACCTTCCGAGTAGGAAACACCTTGCCAATCAGATCTCTATCTAATTTATGTTGGATTGTACAACAACCCTCCTTAGCCCGAAGCCCACAACTATTGTGATAGCTCCATCTAGCTACCAAGTGCCCTAGAGAGAGAGAGAGTTTGGATCTCTCACATTTTATCAAAGAGAATTAGCAGTGCCCCAACAATAGGAGCCCATTAACCAAAATTATCCGACTTGCAGTGTTGCAGGAAATGGCAGGGATCTGACTTGACCTTCTTTGAGGGAAAAATAAGCAAATAAAACTGCAAGTCGGAACCTTTTCGGCTCACAACACCTAACTTTTAGCTATAACTTTTGATAGGGTATAGCTGTCCTATTCTTGTCCAACAAGAAAAGGAACTTTAGTGGTTGATCGTGGACATCAGCCACGTGATCTCCCACTTAGATCTGAACCGGTTTTGACCAACTTATTGGCCAAGACAAACCAGATCTGGCCACTGCCCTAGATCAAAACTGATCAAAAAGGCAAAATGAAAACAATGAAAAAGATCCAATCTTTCCCACTAGCGCATCTCATGCGCAAAAACTAGGCCAAAAACCTAGAACCGATGCTCTGATTCCACTGCTGGGAAACACGTAGAGCTAGGCCAGAAAAAACCCTATTCTGCTCCGCCTAGAACTCTGATGTCTACGCACTTCTATTCTTGTAGACAATTGTTGGGCCTTGATACGTCCAAAACGTATCTACTTTCCCGAACACTTTTGCTATTAGTTCTCCTCTATACTTGTGTGATTTGGATACAACTAATGTGGACTAACGCTGTTTTCAGCAGAATTGCCTTGGTGTCTACTTTTTGTGCAGAAAATCAACTATCAGGAAAAATCCCGGAAAATATGCCAAAAATCCTATTTCACCCGAAGACTCCAGGAGCCAGAATACGAGACGGAGAAGAGCCCTGGGGTGGCCACACCACCTAGTGGCGCGGGCCAGGCCAGGCCACACCCCCTCGGCCTCTCTCTTCGCCTATAAGGAGCCTTCTGACCTAAAAACTTCGGGGGGTTCGACGTTTTTCCACAAAAAGTTCCGCTGCACCGCCGCCACCGAAGGGGAGATTCGGGGGACAGACAGTCTCTGTTCCGGCACCCTGCCAGGACGGGGAAGTGCCCCCGGAGCCATCTCCATCGATCTTCACCATCATCTCCATCGACCATCCATGTTTCCCCCATCTATGAGTGAGTAATCCCCCGCTGTAGGCTATGGGGATGGTAGGGATTGGATGAGATCATTCATGTAATGGCATTAGATTGTTAGGGCATGGTGCCTAGTATCTTTTATTAGTGCTTTATGACTTTGTTGCAACTTGTTGTACTTAATGCTTGTCACTAGGGCCCGAGTTCCATGATTTCAGATCTGAACTTATTATTGATTCATTATGATAGTATTGTTTTTGGTCGTATCTACAAGTTGTATACACACGTTGTTGTCCGGAACCTATGGCCCCGAAGTGACAGAAATCGGGATAACCGGAAGGGAAAGGCTTTGATGTGAGGATCACATGTGTTCACGGAGTGTTAATGCTTTGCTCCGGTGCTCTATTAAAAGGAGCACCTTAATTGCCAGTAGTTCCCTAGAGGCCCCGCTGCAAACTGGCTGGCAGGACAAAAGATGTTGTGCAAGTTCTCATTGCGAGCACGTATGACTATATATGGAACACATGCCTAGGATTGTCTAGTACTTGGGTGCTTTATCTTATTTATCTGCAATTTCCCAATGTTCTGATTGCTATGTGAATTGTCTTGTCCATGCAACGCCCGTCCATCCATCCCTATGCCTACCGCACTCGAATCCCAACTGCTTTTGTTACTACTGTCTTTGCTTTACTACTGCTGGTGCTTTACTATCCCTACTACAAAACTGTTGCTACTGATAAACTACTGTGAGCAAGATTGTTTCCAGGTGCAGCTGAATTGACAACTCAGTTGTTAAGGCTTATAAATATTCTTTGGCTCCCCTTGTGTCGAATCAATAAATTGGGTTTCGCTTCCCTCGAAAATACTGTGATACAACCCCTATACTTGTGGGTCATCAGGCCTCCAAGTGCATAGGTTTGTAGAACAGCAGCAAGTTTTCCCTTAAGTGGATCACCCAAGGTTTATCGAACTCAGGGAGAAGTGGTCAAAGGTATCCCCTCTCAAGCAACCCTGCAATCAAGATACAAGAAGTCTCTTGTGTCCCCAACACACCCAATACACTTTTCAGGTGTATATGTGCACTAGTTCGGCGAAGAGATAGTGAAATACAAGTGGTATGGATAATTATAAGTGGTAACGGTGCCAGAAAATAGCTTGCTGGCATGTGGTTGACGTGGGAAAAGACTAAAGGCAAACTGAAATAAAGATGGAAGCAAGCAAACATGTAATAGATCTAATTGCAAACGGTGTATCAATGCTTAGAAACAAGGCCTAGGGATCATACTTTCACTAGTGAACACTCTCATATAAATATATTCTTCTTTATGATACTACGCTGAACTACTCTCCGGTTGGACACTCTAATCCATGGTAGGGCTATAACAGCACACCTCAAAGTTCATCTTTCCCATCTAGAAAACCCCACACTGTCACCTTGAGCTCTAGATGGTTCCAACAAACACCACAATTTCATAGAGACATCCAACTCCAAATATAACTAATAACAAGTATTTGAAATCTCTAGCCTAAGTGCCACCATGGTGTGCACACTGTCAACTTCACACACATGGGGAGAGCAGAGATCTATTAAAGCACTTGAGTATCAAGGTAGATCTACTTGGTTACAAAGCTCATGATCACAATATGATCATGCATAGAGAGAGAGATGAATACATAGCTACCGGTAGAACCCTTAGCCTGGAGATCGATGGAGATGGCTCTAGGGGCACTTACCCGTCCCGGCAGGGTGCCGAAACAGAGACTCTTTGTCCCCCGAATCTCCCCTTCGGTGGCGGCGGTGCAGCGTAACTTTTCGTGGATTTCTGATTGATGATCTAGGGTTTTTGCCTCGGGGGAGATATATAGGCGAAAGAGGCAAGGTCGATGGCCGGCCAGGGGGCCCACACCATGCCCTGGCGCGGCCAAGGGGTACCCGCGCCTAGGGGTGGTGTGGCCACCCCTAGGGCCCCTCTCCGTCTCGTATTCTGGCTCCGTGAGTCTCCGGGAAAAATAGGCATATTGGCTTTTGTCCCATCCAATTCCGAGAATATTCATTTTCTGACTTTCTGGAACCAAAAACAGCAGAAAACAGGCAACTAGCACTATGGCTCTTGTTAATAGGTTAGTCCAAGAAATCATATGAAAAGTACTCCAAAGTGTGGACAAAACACAAGAAAGTAGATAAAACCAAGTATGGAACATCAAAAATTATAGATACATTTGCAATGTATCAACATCCCCAAGCTTAACTCCTGCTCGTCCTCGAGTTGGTAAGTGATAAAAAGAAAGAATAATTTTTGAGGTGACATGCACCATCATAAACTTGATCAAAGTATTTGTAAAACATTGATAGCTGGGATCATAGTACTTCAACATAGCATGAAAGATAAAGTTCTAACAATAAGACAAAGCAACTATGTTGCAACATGAAAAGGCACAAACAAAAGATTCATGAATAACAATGCTTTGCAAGACGTTTGTTTGTTTCACATAAAGAAAACATAGCATAGTGGCATTCAGCTTGTCCCTCATAGAGTAGCAAACATAAATGCATAGGACACCTTCAAAGTTCATAAAAGTGACTAGATACAAATAGTTTAAAACAAGCAATATCAAAGCTATGCATCAATCAACAAGTCTTGGGACAATGCACATAGAACTAAGAATGGCCACTATGCTCTCAAAGTAGGTGCATAAAGATAGAAGGTGGAGACTCAATATATAAGTGGAAGAAAGGCCATCATAGAAGGAAGCAGAGATTCAAGTTTCATAAAGAGCTTCCAAAAATTATGGTACTTATAGCTTTCAGCTCTCATTGCCCCTATCATAAGCATCTTGAAGTGATTAAGGTTAAAGTGAGCAAACTATGGTGTACATGCTTGACGAAGTATAAGTTAGAAATCTCATGTCCCTTTAACAAGTCATGCTTGACGAAGTATAAGGCACATTAAGCAATCTCAATTGTTTATAACAACTCATGCTACCGCAAATAATACTAAGCATAAAGCCAAAACAATATCAAGCATGGCATGACAAAGCATAGGCCACAGTCAAAAACAAACTCTCTTTAACACTTAAGCATGAACTTTCCTACTCTTTTCCAATTCAAACCAAACTATTTGAAAACCAATGCATGAAAGAGGGGGTCCAACCAATTTATTCAGCAATCTAAGCAAACAAAGCAAACGAAAAACCAAAACGAAAACGAAAAAGAAGACGCTCCAAGAACAACACAATTGTGCACGAAACAATAAAAATAAAGCGTTTGGAAGGAACCTCGGACTTTTATTGATGAGGAAGGGGATGCCTTGGGCATCCCCAAGATTTGACGCTTGTACTTCTTGGATATTTCTTGGGGTGACACGCGTGGCATCCCCAAGCTTGAGATTTAGTCCATCCTTCATCTCATTACTCATTCCTTCCATACACCTAAAAAATTTCCTTCATACAAAAGTTCACACAATCTTTATTAGCAACATTAGTGCACTCAAGATAATAAGTCTTTAGGTTCAGTTCTAACACCAATAAAACTTCCATTAAAACACTAGCTACTGTAGTACTTCCCTCAAAAAGCTCAATTCCCCAAAATAACTAAAAAAGGAACCAACAAGAAGCAAATGCAGAAAATGGCAGAAATCTGTCAAAACAGACCAGCAGGTAAAGACGATTTTTTTCGAAGACCTTATGTTGCTCAAATAAAAAAGTGTTGAACTAACGAAAGTTAGATAACAACCTGGAGCAGAAGCACAAAAATTCACGCCTCAAAAGGACGTACAGAGATTCTACACGAATATTTACGGTGAAGCACATAAATCTGTTTCGGGACAGCAACTTTCCCAAGCATTACTTCTCTCTCATTAGAGGTTACTCTTGGCACAAAAATCAAATAAAAAGGATAAGGAGCGGTTATTACAGAGGTAATAACTTCCAAGACTCATCTAAAACTTTTGGGTTATCTCCCAATAAGTTAGGCTTAATAGTTTGAGAAGATGATCACATAAGAAATATGAATTGCAGTAAAAGAGAGCATCAAGAAGCAAATTCAAAGCACATTTAAGTCTAACCCACTTCCTATGTATAGGGATCTTGTAAAGAAACAAGTTATAAAAGCACAAAGCAACAAGCATAGTAAAGCAAAACAAGTGCAACTTCAAGTATTTCAACATAAAGAGGGGAAACTTAATATTATTGAGATGCATAAAACCATGCTTCCCTCTCTCATAATAACTTTCAGTAGCATCATGAATAAAATTAACAATATAACTATCACATAAAACATTCTTATCATGAGCCACATCCATAAAAGAATTAATACTCCCCACATAAACATAGTCATTCTTATTGATTATAGTGGGAGCAAATTCAACAAAATAGCTATCATTATTATTTTCATCACCATAATCATCAAATATAGGAGGCATATTGTTATCATAATTAATTTCCTCCTCAATAGTAGGTGGACTGAAAATATCATATTCATCATTACAATCATCATATATTGGAGGTATAGCATCATCATAAGCAATAGAATAGTTATCTTCCCAAGTGTGTTCATTTGTAAACATATCATCATTGGAAGGGTCATGGATAGCACTAATAGTATAGCAATTATTAATATCATCATTTTCAGAATTGGTACTAAAGAGATTTTCAATATCAAAAGTAGTGTGCTTTTCCCAATCATGGTCACTACTATAGGTAATAGGCATAGGAACATCATCGAGTTCAGACTCATCAAAAACTATAATAGGAGCAACATGCTTAGGGGAAAATACCGTTTCCTCTCTCCTTTTACTCCTCCTTTTCTTCTTTTTCTTCTTCTCTTTAGGAGGGAGAGGCTTGAAAGGAAGCTTCTCCATATACCCTGGTTCATTGTTAGAGATAATAGAAGAAACATTGGAGGATTCCTCCTTTTCATTAATAAGACCAAAACACATATTAGTCATGTCATATTTTGGTAAGATCTCATCTTTTATAATATTTTGTATGTAAGTATTTGTGTGGCAATTATCAACACAATAAAGATGACAACCATGCATGACACTATTCATATCAAAAGCACCCATATCTACCAAAGAGGTTTTTCTTGATAACTCTTCACACCCCAAAAATAATGGAAGTTCATCATGCTGATTAGGAGTGATCATGTCATCACAATACAAACTTGCAGTACTCATTGGATTAGAAGGGCTATTATTATGGCCTGAGCATTGAAAATTGAAATGACCCACTTCAAAGCAAAGTTCACAAATAAAAGGATAGAGGGCACAAACTTTTTTACAAAGATCATTTAGAGCCCTATACCACGTTCTAGTTTTTTTCATTCCTGTGGGTGATACAATATTCTTATTCAATTTGATTATTCTCACAAGGTCTATGTATTCCACAAAAATTAACATGCTTATAAGAAGTAGTACTTTCAGAGGTTTGAGCATGTTTATTGCTATCATTAATAACAATTTCATTTTCCATGCAAGTGTCTTCATAAGGCTCATGATACATGTCCCATTTTTCTTTACGAGCATTAATATGAGAAGCAAAGGTTCTATAACAATCAATAAGAATTTGAGGATCAAGACCATATTTAGCACTAAGCTCTTGAAAATCAATAGTTTCAGCAAAAGACTTAATGCAATCATACTCATAGTTTATACCTGGTTCTTTACCTTTGTTGTTATCCCAATATTCGGTATTGCTTTGAATTGTTTCAAGAAGACCCCACTTAGCTTTGACCTCCTTACTTGTGAAGGTTCCCTCTAAACAAGTATCTAGATAGTCCTTGTAATGTCCTGAAAGTCTTGCATAGAAATTATTAATAACAATATTACTGGGGAGCTCATGAATGGGACATTTGAGCATTAGTAACTTCAATCTCCCCCATGCTTGGGCAATACTTTCTCCATCATGAGGATGAAAATTATAAATGTAATTCCTATCTTTATGAGTTTCATGAGGAGGATAAAATTTAGAGTAAAAGAGAGATTCAAGTTCTTTCCACTCCAAATGATGAGGATCATCTAGTAGCTCATACCACTCCCTTGCTTTGCCCTTAAGTGAAATAGGGAATAGCTTCCTCTTAACTTGGTTCATTGAAATACTTGCACACTTGAACAACTCGCATAATTCATGTATAAGGAGTAAATGATCACCAGGATGGACAGTTCCATCTCCAAAATAGCAGTTATTCATAACACGTTCAACAATTTTTATAGGTATTTTAAATGGGATGCTTTCAGTATGTGGATTTAAAATATCACAAGTATCATCAGAATTACCACATATAGGAGACAAAGTATCATCAGAGCAAAATTTCTTCTTTAAAGCTGGGGAACTAAAAAGATCATTTTCATAAAAACTAACTTCCCCAAGCTTAGACGTTTCCATAGCATTAGTAACAAAGGTGTTCAAAAGATTCATACTAATAACATTGCTATTAGCATGCAAAGAAAGTTCCATGGGTTTTTTAATTTTCTTTTCAGACAATTCAAGTTCTATCTTAGGAAAAATACTAAAAAACTCTCTAATTTTGTTGTTGTTTTCCATTAAGCCTAACTAGTGAAAACAAGAAACAAAAAGACAAAATTGCAGAATCTAAAGGAAATAACTTCGAGCACTCACACCGGAGGATGTGAGAACCTTTTACCTTACCTCCCCGGCAACGGCGCCAGAAAATAGGCGTTCACCGTGGGAGGTTCTTCTTCTTTAATCCTCCGGTGTGAATACCTTTTACCTTACCTCCCCGGCAACAGTGCCAGAAAATAGCTTGATGTCTACGCACTTCTATTCTTGTAGACAGTTATTGGGCCTCCAAGTGAGGTTTGTAGAATAGCAGCAAGTTTTCCCTTAAGTGGATCACCCAAGGTTTATCGAACTCAGGGAGGAAGTGGTCAAAGATATCCCCTCTCAAGCAACCCTGTAATCAAGATACAAGAAGTCTCTTGTGTCCCCAACACACCCAATACACTTGTCAGGTGTATAGGTGCACTAGTTCGGTGAAGAGATAGTGAAATACAAGTGATATGGATAATTATAAGTGGTAACGGTGCCAGAAAATAGCTTGCTAGCGTGTGGTTGGCGTGGGAAAAGACTAAAGGCAAACTGAAATAAAGATGGAAGCAAGCAAACATGTAATAGATCTAATTGCAAACGGTGTATCAATGCTTAGAAACAAGGCCTAGGGATCATACTTTCACTAGTGAACACTCTCATATAAATATATTCTTCTTTATGATTGACATGGGTATACCCTGCAGGTACTCGAACTTGGTATATACGGTCCAAATACGTATAGGCCCACGGTGTCACCAAGGCCCAGATAGAAGGACTCGAGTAAACCTGCGGACTCTCGATTACTTGAAGATCAAGAGAAAGCTGAAGATACAAAGTTTGAAAGGGAAAACCCTAACTTGTAACCGACTCGACCTGCTACTCGAGACCTAGCCTATCTATATAAGGGCTAGGAGGGGGCGGCGAGGAGGACACGTGCAACCCTAGCTTCCACAAACCTTCGCCAGATTGCATCTGCGCACCGTTGTAACTTTCGACTCCCTCAATAATTCCACGAGCAGACAAGCAGGAGTAGGGACCTCTACGAGGCCTGAACCTGGGTAAATCCTTTGTCCCCTGTGGGCTTGTTTGCTAGCCGATAGATGTCTCCAGCGCTCCCTCCTTCTCCAAAACCCAAGTCCATAACAATGGGCATTGATGAGTTAAACCCTCGTCAATTGGCGCCATCTATGGGAATTGGGAGTGCTGATGTTGCGGCTTCTTCGGCCCCTTCAAATGCGATCTACAACTCTACAATAGCCGAGATTCGCCAGCTTTTCGGCGCCTTCGACTTCACCGTCCACACGCCGGCTACTCGCCCGACCTTCGAGTCCGTGGGCGACGGAATCAGCCTGGCGATTGGGAGCTTCCGCTTCCAAGTTGGTCAGATGGGCACGCTTCACATGCCCGATCAGCCGACGGCACAGGCGATTGCCCTAGCATCATGGTTCCCTCCATCGATCGGCACCCTCAGCAAGCTCAATGCTCCGGCGGCAGATGGGAACATGGTCAGCGACAGCAGTCGCGACTCCGATCTAAGCGATCTGGCCACTTAAGATGGAACCTACGGTTCCGGATCTGAAAGTTGTGGAAGCAACAGCTTCCCAAATCACTTCATGTGCGCCGTCATCAATGCGGGTGACACCTCCGCCAACCGCGGTAACGGTGGTAACACCGGCAACAGCACCGATCCACCCAATCGCGGCAATGGTGGTAACACCGGCAACGGCACCGACCCGCCCAACGCCGGCAACGGCGGTAACGGTGGCAATGGAGGAGCAGTCGAACCTCCTAGCATAATCAACGAGCAAACCGGCGAACGCGTCGTGATCAGGCTCAACGAGCAAGAGTGGGAACGCTGCCGCGAAGCCCTACGAGGTGCACCTCTACCCTTTGGGTCCCCGCAGGAACTGCTGATGGGCTACCACTGGCTCCTGAAAGAGGAATTTAAGCGCCAAAAACAAGCAATCACGCAACTTGAGGCGTGTAAAAAGGCGGCGGACGAGTCGAGCCTTCGTCGCGCTGGGCTCTCCTCCTACGGAGGGTCCTCCTCAAGAGGCAACGAGCACCTCGCCAGGAAGAGGCAATCGCGGATGGCTCACCTCACTGAACAAGAGCGCATAGACACCGCGAAAGTCCTTGACTTCGGCTCTATGACAGTCGACACGAGCGGCAACATGGTTCCTAGGACACCGCAGGCCGCGGTGACAGCGGCCACCATGTACCTTCTCAATAACCAGCCACCAGCTGGAGATCCCCGAACGGCCATGCACCGATCTACGATTGCGGGCCTAGGGCTAATCGAGGCCACCCTCGACAAGGAACCAGTACCAGACCTGAAAAAGGGCAAAGCGTTAGCAAAACGCTACTCCTCGCCCTCGTCCAGCGATGACAGTCATGACCTGTCTCGGCGCGGCCGCTCACGGCGACACGATCGCGACTATGATGCACGCGATGAACTCACGCAACGCAAGATCGACAAGTCAAGGGCACGACGTGCTCGGTCGACTGACTCGGAAGAAGAAGATGGGGAGCTCTGCGGCGCCAGATGCTTCAGCAGGTCTATCAGGCAAAAGTGAATGCCTAAAGGGTTCAAACTCCCATCGGAGAACCCGAAATTTGACGGTCTGCAGGACCCCAAGATCTGGCTGGAGGATCACATCTCTTCCGTCAGGCTACATGGAGGCAGTCGAAGTACTGCCATACAATGCTTGCAGCTACAGCTGCAGGGCGCCGCCCGGGCATGGCTCAATAACCTCCCATGCGGATCCATTCGCAGCTAGGATAAGCTGGTCTACAGCTTCATGCGCAACTTTAAGGGCACGTACAAACGCCCCGCCTCAATCGAAGAACTGAGATGCTGCCAGCAAAGATCTGGCGAATCGCTGCGCTCTTACATCCAAAGGTGGTCCATCATCAAGAACTCCGCGGAGAACATCTCGGAAGACCGCGCGATTGATGCATTCAACGGTGGTGTCCGCCGCATGGAACTCAGGGAGGAGCTAGGCCGCTCAAAGCCCCAGACCATCGACCACCTGATGGAGATCGTGAATCAGTGGGCCGATGGAGAAGACTCGGTGAAGAATCGCGTTCACTCTGACGAGGAGGCAGAACTCGAACGAAGACGCGACCGCCGGAGTAAGCGTCGCATGCGCGTCTACGACGATCGCGATGACGTCAACATGGTCGCAGCCGGCTATGCCGATAGACGCGACGATAACCGCAACAGCGGATACCGCGACTCCGGGAAAACCACGCAAGTGTGGCAACGCCGCACTCGCGATGCAGCACCCGCGACCTCCATCGAGGACAAACTGTCCAGGCCATGCACGGTACACTTCTACATCGACAAGCATGATGGCAAGAGAAAGTCCATCCACCTCCTCAAGGACTGCCGCGAGTTCCTCAAGCTACACGAGGGATTGGTTCGGATGAACCGCAATGCAATCGAAAGAGGCTACAGAGACGCTCCAGGCGCCGTGGCACATGGCGCACCACCACCACCACCTGGGCCACCCCCGAACGGAGCTGCACCGGACCAGCACCACGGAGGCGAACCGTACCCACGGGCCATGGGTACCATGATGATCCAAAAGGGGCGCCCCTCTAATAGGGTGCAGAAGGCCATCACTCGCCAAGTCAACTTGGCTACGCACTCGCCACCATCCACCACTGAGTACCTCAGTGGCAGTGAGTCGTGCGTTACCTTCGACAAACGCGACCACCCGCTTCAAATACCTCGCCCAGGTCATTGCCCCCTCGTACTCGAGGCGCAAATTGGAGGCTTCGACATGAGTCGCGTCTTCATGGATGGCGGAAGCGGCATCAGCCTCATATTCGCGAGTACCTTGCGAGCAACGAGGATCCCTCTAATCTACTTGGAGGCATCGGACACAACGTTCCACGACATCGTCCCAGGGAAAGGCGTATACCCCCTGGGCAAAATCAATCTCGACGTCATATTCGGCACGCCAAGGAACTTCCGGCGCGAGCGCATCGACTTTGAGGTCGTCGACTGGCCCTCACAATACCACTGCATCCTCGGACTCGTCGCGTTCGCTAGGTTCATGGCGGTACCCCACTACACCTACATGCAGATGAAAATGCCAGGTCCCAACGGCGTCATCACGATCAATGGGAGCTTCGAGCGATCTAACAGTTGCGACAGGGAGTTCAATAGAATCTCCCAGTCCTTCGGCATGCAGGAGGAACTCGCGCGATTGAAGGAAACGACAGACAATAGTCTGCCCCCCTGAGTAGGCCAAGCTCACCTGATCTCTCCTTCGACTCGTCTGTGCACACAAAGAAGGTGCAGGTTCATCCATTAGATCCCGCTAAAACGGCCCTCATCACCAACAACTTGAGTCCCGCATAGGAACTCGCGCTCGTCGAATTCCTCCGTGAGCACTGGGAAATTTTCGCCTGGTGTCCTGTGGACATGCCAGGAGTCCCCAGGGAATTCGCCGAGCACGCACTCAACGTCAACCCCGACGCAAGGCCAGTCAAGAAAACAATCAGGCGACTGTCCGAGCCACGAGCGCAGGCAGTCGGAATGGGGATCAACAGACTCCTCGAGGCCAAATTCATACGCGAGATGAAGGAAAGCACTTGGCTCGCCAATACGATGCTGGTACCAAAAAAGGACACGGATATCCTACGGATGTGCGTGGACTTCACTTCTTTAAATAAGCACTATCCAAAAGATCACTTCCCGCTACCACGGATCGATCAAATCATCAACTCCACCGCTGGATGCGAGCGCCTCTGCTTCCTCGATGCCTACTCAGGCTATAACCAAATTCGAATGAAGGAGGAAGACCAGGAGAAGACCGCGTTTACAACGCCCTTCGGTGTGTTCTGCTACAACACAATGCCCTTTGGGCTAAAAACACGGGAGCCACATACCAGCGGTGCATGCAGGCTTGCCTCAAGGAGCAACTGGGTCGCAACATCCAAGTCTATGTCGACGACATAGTAATCAAAATCAAGGAAGAAGCCTCTCTAATCGATGACTTGCGCGAAACCTTCGCCAATCTCGATCGTTACCGGATAAAGCTCAATCCGGACAAATGCGCCTTCGGCGTACCATCTGGGCAGCTGCTCGGGTATCTCATCTCCGCGAGAGGGATTGAGGCAAACCCGAAAAAGATAAAGGCCATACTGGCCATGGAGAAGCCAAAGAACATAAGAGGCGTCCAACAACTAGCCGGACGAATCGCGGCCCTCAGTCGATTTATCAGTCGAATGGGAGAAAGGGCGCTGCCCTTCTATCAGCTCCTCCGCAAAGCTGACAAATTCGAGTGGACCAATGAAGCGCAAGAAGCATTCGAAGACCTCAAGCGCCTGCTATCCACCTCGCCAGTATTGGTGACTCCACGAGAAAGGGAACCACTGCTGCTGTACATCTCCGCTACCAACCAAGTGGTTAGCATAGTGCTCGTCATCAAGCGGGCCAAGGAAAACAAGGTCCACGGTGTACAACACTCGGTATACTACCTCAGCGAGGTCCTCACGCCAACAAAACAGCGGTACCTGCACTACCAGAAGCTGGTGTACGGCGTCTTCATGACCGCCCGGCGACTGCGCCATTACTTCCAAGAACACCCAATCGTGGTAGTCAACGACGCCCCATTGGGACATATCCTCAATAACCCCGACGCCACGGGGCGAGTCGCGCTTTGGGGAATCGAGCTGTCTCCACGAGACATCACATACGAAAAGCGCAACGCAATCAAGTCACAAGTTCTCCCTGACTTCCTCGTGCATTGGATGGAAAACCAACTCCCGGACAAGCCAGATATGTCTTACCTCTGGACAATGCACTTCGATAGGTCCAAGAGGAAAGATGGAGCAGGAGCAGGTGTCTTACTGACATCACCTCAAGAGGACAAGCTGAAATACATCCTGCGAATGCAGTTCACGGCCTCAAACAACGAGGCTGAATATGAGGCCCTGTTGCACGGGATGCGGATGGCAAAAGCCTGCGGCGCAAAGAGGCTAATCATATACGGCGACTCCAAGCTGGTCGTCAACCAAACAATGCACGAGTGCGATGCACTGAACGACAACATGATCGCATACCGCGACCTCTATGACACACTCAAAGGAGATTTCGATGGTTGAGAGTTACGACACATAGGTCGCGAAAGCAATGAGGAGGCAGACGCACTCGGCAACATAGGCTCCACCTGCGCACCCATACCACCTGGGGTATTTCTCGAGCGCATATGCGAACGCTCCATCAAGCCAAAGGCCGCAGAGAAGAAAACAAGCGCAACAACAAACTCGGGGGCTATGCCACCCAATGAGCCAATGACACTCGATGACTTGGAGCTCGACACAGGACTCGAGGGACCAATGAGCGTCCTGATGATCGAACAATCCTGGACGCAGCCATACATTACGTACCTCCTCAGCAAGCGCCTACCGGACGACCCGACAGACGCACGACACATCGCGCGACGCTCCAAGGCATTCGCCGTTATCAACGGTGAACTATATAAACGCAACATCACAGGCGTGTTACAACGATGCGTCTCCCTAGCCGATGGAAGAGCAGTCCTCCTCGACATCCATGAAGGGACCTGTGGGCACCACGCCGGCAGTCGCGCCCTTGTTGCCAAAGCTCTACGAGCTGGATTTTACTGGCCCACGACCATGCGCGACGCCAAGGACATAGTCCAAAAGTGCAACGCTTGTCAGCGATTCGCGGACAAGCCACACGCACCAGGCGCAGAACTACGGCCCATTCCATTGGCCTGGCCCTTCGCACAATGGGGGCTTGACATGGTGGGCAAGCTCCCAAGGTCCTCGCAAGGAGGCTACGTCTACCTCTTGGTCGCAGTCGACAAGTTCACCAAGTGGATCGAGGCCATGCCAGTGACCAAGCAGTCAGGGCACAGCGCGGTCAAGTTCTTCGAATCCATTGTCTACCGCTTCGGCGTGCCGCACAGCATCATCACTAACAACAGGACGAACTTCACATCCAAGGAGTTCCAAGAATTCTGCGGAAACCTGGGGATCAACATCAGTTACGCCTCAGTCGCGCATCCACAGACCAACGGTTAGGTGGAAAAAGCAAACGGACTCGTGTGCAGCGACATCAAAAAGCGACTCCTTCGACCACTCGAGCAAGCCGCGGGTTGCTCGCCAGATGAGCTCCAATCCGTACTTTGGAGTCTACGGACAACTCCAAACAGCACCACGGGCTACACACATTCTTTATGGTGCACGGAGCAGAAGCAGTACTACCCGCCGAAGTGCGATACAAGGCGCCACGTGTAGTCGCTTACAGCGAACAAGAGTCATCTCTTGCACTCGAAGACTCCATCGATCTCCTCGATGAGGCAAGAGAAATCGCCGTAGAAAGATCCACGATCTACCAGCAGAACCTGCGCAACTACCACAGCAGAAGGCTTCGCCCTAGATCCTTCGTCGAAGGTGACCTGGTCCTGCGACTGAAGCAGCAGGGGCATCTCAAGCTCGAATCCCCCTAGGAAGGACCGTACGTGATTACAGAAGTAATCCCAGGTGGCGCCTATCACCTTCAAGATTTAGAGACAGGAGTCGCACACTCCAACCCTTGGAACGTCGCACAACTGCGACGCTTCTACCCTTAGCCGTTTTTTTCTTTACATTTACATCGCAAATAAGGCTATTCAGCCAAGGCTACTTAGCCGCACATTGTACCTCGTACTATTCTTCAAATAAATAAAAGCTAAGTGCCCCGAAACTCTGTGCCCTCCTTTACTTTGTCAATTTTCATACTCGGGGGCTACGCCACCCTATACACATATGTTCTTCGAACAAAAACGCGACATCCTGAGTAGCTGGCACATCAATTGAACCCCTTAACACAAACTCAACCTAGCTACAACGCACCTGACAGGTTGACAAGGGAACGAGATACAAAGATGGCCAGGCTAACGAAAAGGACTCGCATAAGTGCAACGCACCCCAAGCTTATAAAGCTATTTGTACACATTCAACAATAAATTATCTACAAATATATATGAGCTTTACAACACTAGTACACTTATGTGCAGGATACATATTTGGCTACCCTTGCAACAGGAGAACATTAGTCTGTTCCTCGAAGAAGTCAATGATCTCCTCGGCTGGACGGTCCACTGCCTGATAGTGCGACACCATGTTCCAGGAAGATCCTGCTGGTGGCACCGGTGGCCCAGAGGCAATGGCGGCGACATCCACGTCAGGCCTGTGCAAACGCACCACGGAGAGGGCAGCCTTGGCACCAGCCACCAACCGTTGCCTCATGCACTCATGAACCGCGGACATATCTTGAAATTTGGTCAGGGGAGCCAGCAGGCTTGATGGAGTATCATCCAGCGGGAACATCGCCCGATAGATGTTCTTCAAACACGACTGCGACTTCTTCAGAAAGAGCAGCACTCGTGAGGCGCGATCCTGCAGGGTTGCCAATGCAGTTGCACGATCATGATCTACCCAGAAGTATCCACTCTCCTGAAGTTGCTCCTGGGTGAGATCATGAAGGCGGATGGCAATCCTATCCCTCTCCTCCTGCGGATGGCGTGCGCTAACAACTACACGAAGCAACATCAACAGCATGAGTACAACGTACCATTGCAATTAACTACAAAGGAAAAGACGAGGATGAGCAAACTAACACTTAAACTGGTCGCCCAGCTACGTCACCTCGCCAAGCAGATTTTGCTCGCGGGCGGCGGCTTTTTCAGCCTTCGACTTCCACACGTCCATGCTACCACGGATCACGGGCAACTCACGCTCCAGTTTCTTAACGCGATCACGAAGTCGCGAAAGCAAGGACAGCTCCTCTACCCTGGAGCGTGGTGGTGCCATTGTATCCTCAAGAGATGGCGAGTCCGGGGTCCACCCCCCCCCCCCCCCCAGGACCACTTGATGTACCCTACCAAAAATCAAGCTAGAGGCAAATAAGGCGACCAACTCAAAAGTCAAAAGTAACAGATGCATTCAGGATCAGCATAAAGTATCCACAAACACACTCGCTAACAGGCATGTTCTTCAATCAAAAGGGCAATTCATCAACTATTACAAGAAACTAACTATGAAGCAGCTGGCTTCTTCGACTTTGATGACCTCGGGGGCTTCATCAAGTCCGTGGCAGTATCAGATGCCACTGACTTTCCGCCGGCCCCTGAGGCCGAAGCTTTCACCGCCTTCTTCGCACGATTGAGCTCCTCCGAATACTTGGCAACAATATTTATCAAGGAATGGCCATATTTGGCATAGGCAGTCGCAAAGGGAGCGAATACTACCTGCTGACCATTCGCGCCAAAAGGCATCGTCTTCGACACCGCAGAAGGATCTACTTCGACTCCGTGGGCCTGCACCATGGCAAGTGACATGGTCGCGCCAGCTGCGTGGAGGGAGTTCTTGTACGTGGCAGGCACACCCCCAGCGAGCGACTCCACCAGCTCTTCCACATTGTCGACCAGCTCTGCCTTCGGCATCAACTCCCCCGGAGGCGACTCAGGGTAACCTTGGCCTTGAACAACGTATTTTGGATAGCGGCGCTATGATCCTCGACCGCAGACACCGCGCCCGCCAGAGCGTCATCGCGACAAAGGGCTTGCGGATCAAAACTCAAGTCGCCAGCATCTACACCAAAATACACACATGGATCAAACTTCTAGTGCCACCGGCACTCCAGATGCAGAGAAGAACATCAATAAAAAATCTACCAGTAAAGGTACCTGAGAGGACCTTGGCGACTGAGAACAGTTGCTCTTCGAACAACTTCTCCCTGGTCGCAAAGGAGGCGCGCAGATCCTCTTCACGCTTCCGGGGATCATCACGAGCCGCGATTGCCTCGTCGCGCCCCTTCACAGCTGCGGCTAGAGTCTTCTCCAACGTGGCGACGTCACGCAGTAAAGCATTATGCTCAGCTACATGACAGTCAATAATTGGTTGTCAGTCGATTATACCAAAACAGAGAGAAGACGAAAAAGATAAGTATAGAACACTCACTCTCGACCACGCGGTGGCGCGTCTCCAGCATCGCATGCTGGCGACCCATCGCCATCACCTGCTCCGCCACCTACGTGGCTTCCTTTACAAGGAGTTGTCGCACAAAACAAGGAGTCAACAGAGGGCAGCAGTAGGCGTTGACTACCACATTAAAAAGAAGGAAAGATATACTTACATGGTCCTCTAGCGACTCCGGAGAAGTTTGCTGAACCGACATCCGAGCAACTACTCGATGCTCCCCTATGTGAGGAGAGCTCGAAGAATTGTGCCCGGAGTGGGCCGCCGCTGGAGAAGGAGCGCGCTCGACCTCTACCTTGGCCCTTGAAGTCGCGACTCCCGATTCCTTCAAAAACTCGACGTCGCCAGAAGATGATGACGCCTCTTGACTACAAGACCAAGTCCACATTGAGAAAAGGGCAAACTCCAGGGCAAAAACCAACAAGAAGAAAACAGAAAAGAATGAATGACCCAGCGAACTTACCAGTTAAAGTTGTCAAGATCAAACGTGGCAGCCGTCGATTCTGATGAAGACTCCTTGGGCAATCACATCTTCTTGCGAGAAGACGGTGCCACAGCCCTCACAGGAACAGCTGGAATTGGCGACTCCGCGCCAACTGCCGCGCCTCCTGGAGTTGAAGGAGTCGATGCGTCGGAATCCTCGCTACGCAAACGCTTGCGAGTATCCGGGCTCTCGGACTCGGGGGCTTCCTCTTCCACATCAGAAGGGACAATCGACTCAGACTCGTCCTCTTCCAAAGCTTCATGAGGAATAATCCCCTCAGGGAGAGGAGGCATACAAGGCGACACCGCCTAATCCTGCATACAAACAGTGAAGATCAGCAAACATAACAGGTAAGCAACAGATAACGCAATCGCAAAAATAAGCTACTGCGTAGCACAACTGTACCTCAGGAGGAGGATTCGAAGCATCAAAAGGAGGAACGACTGGCTCATTCGGAAGCACATCCTTGAGGGTGTACTTCGTGACCAGTCGCACCCTCTTATCTACCTCACTCGCGGACATGCCATCAGCAGACAAGCGAGTGGCATCATCAGCTCCACCCCATTGAAACATGGGATGGACCCTGGCCTAGAGAGGCTGGACGCGACGACGCAGCCAAGTCCTGACAAGGGTGCAACCTCCCTCTTCTGAGCCTATGCGACTCTCAAGGTTGCAGACGCGTTGATATAGCACGTTTATCTCCGCGAGTTCGGAAGGCATGATCACGTTCTTCCAAGAACACATCTTCTTGCAGGGAGTCGCGGGATCAAAAGGCGCGAGTCCAAAATGCTCGTCCTTGACCTTCTGGTCGCGAACATAGAACCATTTGTCCCTCCATCCCTGGACGGACTTGGTAAGCTTGATGTCGAAGTAGGTGGCGGATGGGTCGACATGGATACCGCAACCACCTACATCATAAACTAAAGAGCCAGATGCGGACTGACGCTTCAATTTAAACAAGCGTTTGAAAAGGCCAAAGTGTGGCTCGATTCCGAGCCAGCACTCGCAAAGGGTGATGAAGCAGGTGATGTGGAGAATCGAATTTGGGGACAGCTGATGGAGCTGGAGCCCGTAGAAACAAAGAAGACCCCTAAGAAAGGGGTGGAGAGGCAAGGAGAGACCGCGAATGACGAATGCGAGAAACATCACTCGAAAGCCAGCGGGAGGAGTAGGAATGGTCTCACCGCTGGGGGCGCGCGCATCGGCGATTGCCGCAGAGATAACTCCATCTTGGCGAAGAAGACGGAGATCTGACGCCTTGATGATAGAGGGGCGCCATGCGCCATTGGTGATGCGGGTGCCCGCAACCTTCTTCTTTCCGCCGGCGGCGGCGCTGGTGCCCGCAGCAGCGGAGCCACCCTTCTTCTTCGTCGTGGCAACGGTGGCCGCGGAATCAGCGAGAGCACCTCCTTTCTTCTTTCCCATTGCGCGGCGGCGATGAGAGCGCAGAAAGTAGCTTGGAAACGAACGGAGGCGGTCTAGCGCTGTGGAGAAGACGAACGCAGGAAAGTAGAAGAACAGCAACAATGGCGATGTCAGCAAGGAAGAAAGAGCGCAGATGGAAAATTACCGCCGTAGCACCGCTACTTAACCCCTGGGAGATGCAATCCAACGGCTGACAAAAACCCTATTGGACGCGTGGCACGCATCGCGTTGGACACGTGGAGAAGAGGAAGCGCGAACCGTCCCCCCACTTCTACCATTACGCGCGGAAATCGAGGAGGCAGTTAAAAATAAGATTACGCACGTCCAGTCAAATCAAAGTCAGAAAGTAGGACCCACCGCTCGTCACGTCCCGTCAAACCCGCTCACGCAGGCAACTAAGGTCATCCAAGCGTCAGCACTGACGTCACCAAGGCTACGCAGTGGAAAACTTCGACTATTTTTAGTCCTTGCTGGAGTCTTCGACTCCACCAAGCACTCGGGGGCTACTCCCATAGGGAGCGCTGGTCGCGCACCCTACGAATTTTCTTTTTCTTGTTGCAGGAACATGGACAATCACAAAAGCAAACCCAACCACTCGAAGCACAGTTCGATTATGGACATGGGTTACTCCCATAGGGAGCACTAGAAACAAATTCGACTGAAACAAACAGGCAAAAGACGACAACAGTCGTGAAAGGTTTTAGTCCCTGCTTGAGTCATTGACTGAAACAAGCAAACAAAAGACGACAGTAGTCGCAAAAGTTTTTAGTCCCTGCCTGAGTCTTCGACTCAACCAGGCACTCGGGGGCTACTCCCATAGGGAGCGCTGGTCTCGCACCCTATGATTATTTGCACAAAAACTGTGTGTTGATAACATCCGCACTCGTAACCTTTGGCGACACCGCCTCACAAATTTTCCCTACAAAGAGACTACGTCTCCTGGGACGCCCGAATCATCTCCGCGATGATAAAATTCGGATGCCGCGCCTACGGCGTGAAGGTAAGACCTGAATAAGGCTTGGCAACGCATTTAACTACGCACTACCAGAAATATATCCGTGCCTACAGGCACGATGAACATGCCTTGACGGACGCGTCAAGTGCTCACACCCATATAACTGGAATTCGACTCCTGTAAGACCTCCGCGGCCTGAGTCGAATTACACCAGCACTTTTCCAGATTCGAGTCCGGGGACTCGAATTTGAGTAGATTGCGTTGTTTCACCCTAAGGTGGTTAACTGATACCGATATTTCGGTTATATCAGGCACCTATATCAATAATCCCTATGACATAAATAAAGGCAGCCGAAAATGTACTCATTCAGGCACTCGAAGACTTCAAAAAGTCCCCAGTCGAATCTGCGATTCTACTGGACACTCGGGGGCTACTAACATGGGTATACCCTGCAGGTACTCGAACTTGGTATATACGGTCCAAATACGTATAGGCCCATGGTGTCACCAAGGCCTAGATAGAAGGACTCGAGTAAACCTGCGGACTCTCGATTACTTGAAGATCAAGAGAAAGCTGAAGATAGAAAGTTTGAAAGGGAAAACCCTAACTTGTAACCGACTCGACCTGCTACCCGAGACCTAGCCTATCTATATAAGGGCTAGGAGGGGGCGGCGAGGAGGACACGTGCAACCCTAGCTTCCACAAACCTTCGCCAGATTGCATCTGCGCACCGTTGTAACTTTCAACTCAATAATTCCACGAGCAGACAAGCAGGAGTAGGGACCTCTACGAGGCCTGAACCTGGGTAAATCCTTTGTCCCCTGTGTGCTTGTTTGCTAGCCGATAGATGTCTCCAGCGCTCCCTCCTTCTCCAAAACCCAAGTCCATAACAATGGGCATTGATGAGTTAAACCCTCGTTAATGATACTACGCTGAACTACTCTCCGGTTGGACACTCTAATCCATGGTAGGGCTATAAAAGCACACCTCAAAGTTCATCTTTCGCATCTAGAAAACCCCACACTGTCACCTTGAGCTCTAGATGGTTCCAACAAACACCACAATTTCATAGAGACATCCAACTCCAATTATAACTCATAACAAGTATTTGAAATCTCTAGCCTAAGTGCCACCATGGTGTGCACATTGTCAACTTCACACACATGGGGAGAGCAGAGATCTATTAAAGCACTTGAGTATCAAGGTAGATCTACTTGGTTACAAAGCTCATGATCACAATATGATCATGCATAGAGAGAGAGATGAATACATAGCTACCGGTAGAACCCTTAGCCTCGAGAGAGAACTACTCCCTCCTCATCATGGGAATCAGCAATGGTGATGGAGATGGTGGTGGAGATCGATGGAGATGGCTCCGGGGCACTTCCCCGTCCCGGCAGGGTGCCGGAACAGAGACTTTCTGTCCCCCGAATCTCCCCTTCGGTGGCGGCGGCGCAGCGGAACTTTTCGTGGATTTCTGATTGATAATCTAGGGTTTTTGCCTCGGGGGAGATATATAGGCGAAAGAGGCAAGGTCGGTGGCCGGCCAGGGGGCCCACACCATGCCCTGGCGTGGCCAAGGGGGACCCACGCCTAGGGGTGGTGTGGCCACCCCTAGGGCCCCTCTCCGTCTCGTATTCTGGCTCCGTGAGTCTCCGGGAAAAATAGGCATATTGGCTTTTGTCCCATCCAATTCCGAGAATATTCATTTTCTGACTTTTTAGAACCAAAAACCGCAGAAAACATGCAACTGGCATTGTGGCTCTTGTTAATAGGTTAGTCCAAGAAATCATATGAAAAGTACTCCAAAGTATGGACAAAACACAAGAAAGTAGATAAAACCAAGCATGGAACATCAAAAATTATAGATACATTTGCAATGTATCAAACTCTGGCGAGCCACCCCAAGATCCGGCCAAGGTAAAAGGCAATAGCTCGTACCTCTCGATGCGCAGGTGCAGAAGCTGAGGAAGTGTGTAGCGGTGGTGTCGTACGTTCGCCTCGTCTCATCCCGCTCCGTCGAACTTCTCGATCCTAGGACCACCTCGTCGCCGACTCCTTTCTCCTCCTCCTTCTGCCTCCGACTTCACCACCTAACCGCCAACGAGCACCTTTGGTGTGGTGTCTCTGCTGTCTCACACACGTACAAGGTGGAACAGTAGCAAGTGAGATGCTAGTCTCGGTCTTGCCACCATGGGACAGGAAGGCGGAATTGCCACGTCTAGCAAAACCCTAGGAAGCAGCACTGGATTGGATTGGATTGTCCACCGCCACCCACCTTCCTTTATATAGGGGAATAGGTGAGGACACACAACACTTATGTCTCTTGGTCCTAGTCCCTAACCGTAGTCAAAGTGGGTCCAACCCATTGACACGTGTCCCTATCCGAACCAGTCCAACTTGTCGGCTTGTGATAGTCGGATCATCATCCGCCTAGTTCCACTCTCTTAAGTGTGGGATCCCGCAGGCTTATGGTAAGCTAGACACAACTCAATAATAATTCAGTTAGAGCAGTAGCTCACTAACTTTCTGACTAGAGCTGATAATCGGTAGCGGCCTCTAGCAAGACTTGCCGACTTCAGGTTTCTGCAAGTGCCCTCAATGTGACGATCTATCGGAGTCCCTTTGCCTCACGATGTTGGTGATAAACCACATGGGAGATTCCATCATCCCGGTGCCGGTTTACTCTCTCCTCATTGCAGTAATAACTGATTCCCTCTGGCTTCACTAAGTTGGACTACCTCGATCAACAGTTGATCAAGTAGTGCATGTACATGCTTCTGAATCATATCACACGAGAGGACCTAGAGAATATCTCTCCGAGATGGAGGGGCGAATTCCTTCTTGGATGATCCACGTCACGCAGCTTGCTTCGAAGTCAGCCCAAAACCACCCTTATGACTCACAGTTACGGTGAGCGTTAGATGGAGTCAAAGCCATCTTTTTCACAACTCGGATCGTGTGATCCCCTCAGGTCTAAGGATTCCATTGTGTTAGTCGGAGTGTATGATAGTGTTCTCACGTCTTACTAACCTTTAGATCGGTCTGGCTATCATACCTCTTCCGACTAGACAATGCAAGACGGATATCACCTCCATGCTCATGACACGTGAAACATTGTCATCTTCCGACTTACAAATTAGTCTTGGTAGTGGGTTTCCCTCCCAACCTCAAACGACTAAGGAAAAACTGGCTAGAGTTAAATAGAAGTATGTGGTTTCACACCTGCAACAATTGCATATACAACTAGCTCTAAGCCGGATTCCGGGTTACAAATACAAGGCGGAATGTGAGTCTCTAGGACATCATTCTTAACACCTCTCTCCTTGTGCGACGGTAGTCGACCCTTCTCTTCACCTTCAGTGCCTCAATCACCTGTTGGTACGTGACACAGGTGTACTTCTATATTTTGTCTCGAGCCATATTATTTCCTCAGTTTTCTAGACGATGCCAAAAGCTCACATTTCAGGTAGTAGTAAAAACACAACCAAGTGGTACAGTAACAAATAGTACGGTTAATTATATAAAATGCTCTCGTGTTCTGGGCTAATTAAACATGTTACGTGGTGTGATGCATCTTTCTCGATGGGTAAGCCTAGTCATAGTGCAAAATAACTTAGACTACTACCATGTATATGTTACTAGTCTAGATTACTGCCTTCATAGTGGGAAATAATTTATATGTGATAACATGCAATGTCATATTAATTCGGTTGCAGTCTCACTTTGCCTTAATAAATGTGATATTACACTAACATAACTATTTACTCTATCTCTCTTTATTAACTTATTGCCACATAAACAAAAGTGTTAAGTTGGACTCTTCGTTACTACTGAAGTTACCCCCACCATGACCAACCTAAGTGAGGAATGTAGACGTTTGAAGCTTGATCTACACGGAACCTTTTTTTGAATAATTCAAAAATAACTATGTGAAGTTTCAAAAACATCAACCAAAAATCCCGAGTGTCAGAAATAATGTGATCTATCCAACACACAAAGTCTCACCTCGAGATGCCTAGTATTTTGGGCTACACAAAAACATGAGAATCTGACATGTAAAGTAGTGAACCATGCTAGATTTCAAACCACCAAATTTTGCTAGATTTTGTCATTTTTATTGAGGCTACAAGACAAGGTATTTCAAGTTGAGACTTTGTGTGTTGAATAGAGTACATCATTGTCTACGTCTAGAAAAATCATATTTTTTTGATACTTTGAAATCAAGTTTTCAAAGTTTGAAAAATAGAGGGCTCCATATAGCCCGATCTCCAAAACAATTTTCTGCCAAGTGAGCAAGTACAATAAACTTAACGAGGCAATTTTTTGATAGTTGCTTTGTAGTGTATAAGAACAGACATGTATTTAAAGTTTGACTCACTTAAGAGGAAAACCTAACGATATTTTTTATACAAAATTAGTATCACTAGATCTGTCTATATGCTTATTTAATGGCATATATATTGCCATTATTTTCTATAAATATGATTGAGTAAAAAATTGACTTAGAACAAAAGGTATAAGTACACTTATTTCTGGAAAGAGAGAGTATTTTTTTAGTAGATGACTTAGAACAAAATTCACACGAGAAATCAACCAAATGTTATTCACCCATATTTCAACTTGAGGGCTCCCGCTTTGGTGCTACAAAGTTACAATTTAACACTCCCCTCCCCCACCACACACCTTCTATTTGTCTCCATTGTTGTAGTTCCTTGCCTCCCTCGTTCTTAGTGGTGAAGATTGGAACACATGGCTGGAGGGCTAATGGGCTTGGGTGACCAAAAGAAGCTCCAGGTCAGTTTTTGCTGGGCCATCTACTAAGGAATGGTCAAAGAACCTCTCCAGGTGAGGTGGAGGGTGCATGATGAACCCTACAAGGCTATGACATTGCTCGTCTTCCTTGCTCCATTGAGTTTGTTGTTGCACCTTACCCTCTTTCTCCTTCCACATGTTGGTTGCAATCATCTTAGAAGATATCTCCTCCACCAACCAATTGACAAGTTCGGCGCTGCGACATCATCCCCTCCAATGTGAAGTACCCCCTCCGCTTCAAAATAATCTAAGTTCTAGATTTTTCAATGTCAAAGTACTTGAAGTTTGACCAAGTTTATAAAAAAATATCAACAATGGGGTGTTTGAGAAGGGGCAACCGGGAGTGGAGAATGTATCCAGTGCACCAACCCAACCTATTCATCGGCTGCACCGATGCTTCTTTGTTTGTCCGACAGAGAAGAGATGGCCAAGGCCTTTTTGATCGATACCGAATTTATAAAAGCACCTCGTTGATTATTAAAATATTCATTGTTTTGGGATTTGACTGAGAAAATTGTGTCCATCCCCTTAATAGGTTTCATCAGAGGTAAATTTATGAGATGATTTTTTGAAATTTAGAAAAATCAGAACTTAATAAAAGTTTCCAAAACCTATTGAAACACAAAGGAGATGGATTGTTGATTGATAATAACAAAAGTACATGTATGTTTTGGGGAAGTAGCAGCACACAAATGCTCACCTAACCGGACTGCAGTTTCATGTGTGCAAACATGCTACAATGCAGCTTCTGCGTGTAGTTTACCCATTCCTTTTGATCCAATGGTCCAGAAACCACCGCCGCAGCGGGTGCATAAATCCACTTCATGCATGGGATAAGTTCTGACTAGGAGTGAGGTGCGGGGTACCCCTCTTGTCATCCTTGTTGCTTTCTTCATCCTTTTTGTTGGAGCTCAATACTATATTGATCAAATAGAATCAGTACATATGGCATCATAGATACACTCCGGACCCCCATCACGGAATATAGAAAAACATTAAGTTTTGCCCTCGGAGCTAGAATGTGTGCCAAATTACTGAGCAAACGATTGATACGTCGAAAAGATACCGAAGAAAAGCCTGTCGTGATAATCTTGATGTCTTATATCACCACGCCGATGCCCGTTCGATCCAAGTCGGTGACTTGATACGTTGGACCACAGACAGGCAAGCAGATGCTAGGACGATCTTGTTGAAGCCTTCCTCATATACAAGGGATAATGCTCGCCTTATAGCTAAAGCTTCGACCAATTTCGGCGTGGTAACCGCATCAAGGGCTTGGCTGCAAGCAAGCAAGAACGTACCTTTGTGGTCGCTGATCACAACGCCAATCCCCATCCTTGAAGAAGAAAATAGAGTCAAATATACAATAACAAACACAATACCTTCCGACGGCGATGATCAATGGGGTGATGAAGAAGTGGTCACACGTCTTTGGTTGGTAGCAGGTTTTAGCAAATGTTGCTCGATCATCTCAGCACAAGCCTTGATCCTTTTCGCTAAGCTTCTCGAATGTCCCATCACATGTCCATTACGTACACTATTACATGCATCCCATAGATGCCACGTCATCATAGCCAGTAGAACATGCTGAACTTCCGATGATGCCTATGTGGAAGTAAAAAATCCATCCCTTCACATTCACAAAGTGTTTCCGTTAAGCTATATTGGGAAAGATTTATTCACTTCCTGCCATACCTCCTTAGCATACTGGCAGAAATATGCCTAACCAAACAACCACTTTTTTTTCACAAACAGCCACTTCTAGCAGGTGAAATTCATTCAGGCCAAGCCAAAAGGTTTGACCATTTAATATGTTATCGTTCCAATAATTATGTTAACAAATGTGGGCCCAAGCTTCCACATAGGCATCTGAATCGCTATGGAGTTTGTTTTTCTGTAGTAGTCTAATCCTCAAAATATCTGAATCCCCGTGTTATCTGATCCCTACGTCCCAACCGCGACCTACTGGACTGGGACCACTCCATCCGGGGAAAAAAAACAGCCCTTCCTACATCTTCCACTCAAAAAATCATCATATTGATGTGTTTATTTCAGGCGCGAGAATCCTACTTGCAGCGGTCACAGTTTTAGAAATCTTTTATTAAACTACATTATCAGGTCTAGCTGGCAACGGCGCCTACCTCATCAGTCTATCACATCTACAGCTGACATTTGGCCAACGAAGAGACAGGTATATATCAGCAGATGGTACTTCGCTTTCGATGGCTTCACCCCAACAACCGCATCTCGGTTGCTGCCGTCGGCCTGAACTACTAGTACAGTAGTAGCGATGTCTCTTGGCCGGCTGAACCAGAAGCTTCTTGATATGAACGGGGCAATCGATCACCATGCACAGCGTACGGATCATGATCAAATTTGGTTATTTGGGCTGTTAATAATTTGGGGTACTACTAGTACCGCTGTTTTTTTTTCACTCTGCCACGTCAGATGTAGCCGTGCCAACACACGGTTCCGTGGCGAGATGAGTTGTTCGGCGATGCAGTCCCATCAAAAATCTCACTTCTAGTTTTATTCGATGATTTTTATCTCCGATTTCATCTCAAATTTTGAAGTAAAAATATATCAGATGAACTAGAAGAGTAATTATGACGGAGCTCGCTTGACACCTGGTAGATTCTTGGCTGGCGTGGAACATGGAGATTGGATTCTCCCGACTGTTTCGGGGTTTTGTCATATGCCCATAAGGGGTGTTTCTTTAGATCTTTTTTTTGGGCAATTTTTCTTTTTCTTCAGTCATCGGCTTGCCAAATCGAATTGAAGTGTGATTTGGGCAGGATCCTACCTGACCTTACAAGCAAAATGTGAAACGAGAAGATTGGATTGGTTTTTGGCATCATTTTTCTTCATCACTCATCGTCTTGGTAAACCAAAGACAGCATCCGGAGAGTACCAAATGAATAAGGAATTGAAAATGTGAGAGGAACAAAAAGGAACAACCATCAAGTATTAATTACTTACTTACCTATCAAACAATTAATCAGTAGTACAACTGTAGGTTGGAGTTTGGGGACCACAACAATAAGCCATCGGTTCAACTGGCTCATTCACTAACGTAACCTCCACTCTAACCACCCCCATAATTTGTTCGACAGCCTGTCATAGTAGCAGGAGTAGTACGTAGACACTGTACACATATAGTCATATGCCACCTTTGAGTATAACTTCTTTATCGGATAGATCCGTTGGCTGTCTTAATTATTTTTTTGGCGAAAGAAGTTAAGGTCTGCTGGCTGGCTGGCTGGTTTAGCTAGCTCGTCACAGAGCATGTGCGCCCGCGCTGTCCCAGGAGTGCCATCACGTGCGGGTCTCCCCAAAAGCGCGGCGCGCACTGGCGTGGGCGTGCTGCTGTATGATACCGTCGGTCGTCGGAGATGGATCCATGAGCTGTCTACCGGATGAATTTGCCTCCTCCTCCTCCTCTGATCGGTCGCATTATTGATAGCCACCGGGCGTATGCTTTTGACGGATTACATATATATATGCCGTGTGCCGTGGTCTTCTGGATCTGACACCAACGTTTGCGCTGCCTAGTGCCAAGGACAGTGCTACTGTTTGTTTGTCCCACGTCGTGGTACCGGCGATCCGTCCAGTCTGTGGTGATCTGTCTTGCGGTGCGCCGTGAGGCTCAAAGGGAAGGGAAGCTTGGACACTTCCGAATTGTTTGGACATGGACAAGCCCCCAAAGCCGAATATGGAACTGTGATTACTATCTGGCCGGAGCGATGATCATATGCACAATGCACACCTTCCCAACACGCCAAAATTTTCCAGAGCAACACACTGCTTGGGATTCGCAAAAAAAAAAGCACTGCTTGGCGATCTGACTCGCCGAAATTTGCTAGTACTGTTTTGATCGCAAAGAAAAGAAGAAAATTTGCTACTCGTTTTTTTAGGGTAGCCTGAAATTTTATCGTCAGTTTGGTTTTAGTTCCTTTTCACATGGACAAGTTGGTGGGTTGGTATTCATGTAGGCTTGTATTTCCTACTTGGGCCTGGTCGGGCGGGGAGTAGAGGGGAACAGCTCGCCGCCTATGCGCAGCGCACCCCCGTAGCGTTGGGCCAGCCCCATTTAGCATGGATACGATTTTTTGTTTTACGGTTTTTCATTTCTTTTCCTTTCTATTCCTCAAAAAAATATTTTCCTTTTCCGGTTTATTTTTATGTGTTATAATTGTTATGTTATAAAAATTGTCCAACGTAAGTTGAAAAATGTTCAAAGGTTTAAAAAGTTGTCCATGCATTTGAAGCATCAATTAATTTAGAGCAACCATTCGAGTTCCGCCTCTGAAGTCTAAAACGAAGCGGCCGGCGTTATCATTTTCCGTGAGCTTCATCCCTAGTAATGGCGACCACGTCCGTTCAAGTCCCGTCGCCTGTTCAATGGGGAGTGCTACGCGTCCTCGTCTTTCCCTGCTGACACGTGTCCTCTAAAAAATCCATATATCCCACTTTTGCTATAAACTGTTCCCCTTTTGCTATAAATATGTTCGCTTTTGTTACATGTAGCAAAAAACAGTTCGGTCCAGAAAAAAACAGACATACTAGATCTCGTTGGAGAGTTCACCAGAAACCTCATCGGAGACCATGTAGCAAAAAAATTAAACTAATGTAGCAAAATCGACTTCGCCGGAGACTTTCGCCGGGAGACCTCGTCGGATACCTTATAGCAAAAACTTTGTACTATTATAGCAAAACCACTAAACGGTTGTAGAAAAAAAAAGTTCTATTGTAGCAAATCTAACTTCGTCGGAGACCTCACCAGAGATCTCGTTGAAGACCTTGTAGCAAAATTTGTACGCCATTGTAGCGAAACACACAAAATCGGTTGTAGCAACAAGATTGTGCGAAAGTAGCAAACTATATATTAATACGTAAGAAATGATAAGATAGCAAATGCTCGTAGCACCGACATGCAACGTAATTAGCAACACCGACCAACATAAGTAGGAACACATGCCAAATAGAGTAGTTGGCCCTGGAGACTGTAGTAGCAACCAGACGCCTTAGGTAGCACGCCGTCGCTGAAGGCCATGACTGCGAAATCTGGCGTCGTGGTTGCCGAAGCCATGGCCGCTCCTCCCAGAGGAGCACGTCTGTCGTGGTCTCCATGTCGCCGCTGGAGGGTGCAGGGACGCAACTCCGAGGAGGGTGGGGAAGGGGAAGGGCGGAGGTGCAAGGAGGCGACTCCTGCAAGAGTGTGGGGGGTGGTGGTGGTGCAGGTCGCTACAGTTGTGGAGGCGGAGCGGGCGGCGGCCACGGCGGCCGGGTGACAGCGATGCCGGTGCGGAGGCGGAGCAGCGGGCGGCGGCCATGCCGGTGCGGGGAGGTTAGGCGGCAACGGCGGCCTGCAGATCTACAACGGGACGCGGGGCTACGGCGGTGGCTGCCGACATAGAATCGCGGCAGTGGCCGCGTGTTCACGGAGCAGGGAGAGAGACAAGGATTTGGGGTGGTTTGACTTAGGACCGTACGTCTCCACCGTACGTGGGTGTGTAGGCCTCCGGGGCAGAGACGTGACACGAGGAGGAGCCGGGGGACACGAGGAGGAGCCGGGGGACGCGAGCGACGCGATCCCCGGGGGAACCGTATCGTTTTCCCTGTTCAATTCTCACGCTGGAAGTGAGGACCAAGCATGCTTTGCATTCACGCACACCAATCGGGCGCTTATGGATATCTCCACCGGATTGACCCAACCAGTCCGGATGTGTCCGAATTTGTCCGCGGACACGCGCGATATGCGCGGCGTCGCAGCAGCACGACCCATCCGTCCCGACGCGTCCGGCTCGACCCATCCGTGCACCTAATTTGCGTGACCACTGGGTCGGTCCGGACAAAGGCTGGCCTAGGGCGTGTCCTCTCGCGCGCTAGTGGCCCACCCGTCAGCGAGAGACGCAACAACGACGTCGATTCAGATGCAACCGCGGCACCGATTCAGACACAAAGGCCAGCCTGACCGGCGGCACCGATTCAGACGCAAACACGGCAGCCTTCGCCATCAATGTCGACGGGCGTGTCAGCCTATGACTGATGGGACGCCGCCTGAGTTCCCGCGCCGACATTGATGGGCGAAGGCGCGAGAACCTGCGCGCGTGCGTGCTCTACTGAAACAGACTCTAGGCCTCGTCGGTGCCGCACTCCCCTCCTATCGCGACCTCCCTCCTCGGCACAGCCATGGCGAGACCAACTCTGAACTACTACGAGGCGTCGATCTTCGCCCACCATGGCATCCTTGCTCCGCCACGCGCGACGATCCCGGAAGGCTTCGAGCTCAGCCACTACGGGGGCGCCGGTTCCGCGCGGTGCCGAGTTGGGACGCCGATTCGAGGAGCGTCGCCTCGAACTCCCGGAGTGGAAGAGGGCCATGCCCCGGTACGTGGCTTCGAGCTCCTATTGGATGAGATTATTCAAGCTAGAGCGTCGGGCGGCGCTTTCCATCTGCCACGAACACCTCCGCGAGGTCCACCTCGACGACCGCAACTGCGAAGGGAGGATGCAATTCTAGGCGGTTCCGGGATGCACCGTCTCCTCCGCCATTAACGATGCGCTCCGTGCAAACTTCTTGATGGAGGCTAACCGCACCGGAATCATCGAGATTTCTGACAGCGGCAGCGAGGACGTCGATGGCGGCGCGGCCGAGGAAGACGGGGCGGAGGTGGACGATGCAGCTGCGGAAGATGGCGACAAAGAGGACAGTAGAAGCGAGGTCGTCGATTAGGGTTTCATTTAGTGTTCCGCTAGGTTTAATTTCTTCGATTGAAAACCTTGCGGTTGAATGCCGTCTTAGATTTATCTACTGATGTTGTTCTTGTTCAGTACACTAAATTGTGTGCCTATCTACCGACGAAGAGGACATCAAAAATTTGGGTCATGCCGTTGGGCGCGGTTGGCCGGATAGGCCGGACCGCGACCCCAAAATGACCGCGAGCCGACCCATACGGACAGAAACGGACCGTTTCGGTCATGCGTTTGGGTCGGCCCGGTGGAGATGCCTAAATAACCCCTTCGATCCCCACCCGTACATGTTATTTTTTCGCGAAAACGCAAAAAGCTTTGCGTTTCGATTCGTTGATAGGAAAAGAGAGTTCTGTACAACGTATATACAGGCTCACGAGAGCCGCCAACCGTACAACTGAACCCACTAGGCCTACTAGGCTGCCGACAGTAGGGTGCGAAGGCTAGTCGCACCAGCCACAGCCCAATCACGAGCCTCCGAGCGAATTGTACCGAGAAGGGTACCCATGTTTGGTGACGCGTTGTCAAAAACGACCGCATTGTGCTCCTTCCAGATCCACGAGGCTGTCAAGATGATCAACGAAGATGTCTCTTTTTGCAGAGCGCGCGGGGTGGATGACGAAACCTGCTGCCACCAATCCACGAAGTCCCCTTCTCCATCCGGTGGTGTGGCCGTAGATCGAACCCAAGACAGAACCTCATGCCAGATTGCCTTGGAGAAGGGACAACCTACCAAGAGGTGAGTCATGGTCTCATCCGTCTGTTCACACAGGGGGCAGCACAGGGGGTGAGCTAGTCCCCGTCTCGCAAGCCGCTCAGCCGTCCAACAGCAGTCCTGGCAGGCCAGCCACATGAAGAACTTGACCTTGGGTGCAGCCCAAGAGCGCCAGTTCAGTTGCCAAGACCTCGATGTGGTAGATCCTTGGAAGAGGAATTCGTAGCAGGATTTGGTGAAGTACTGGGTATCCGGTGTCCAGCGTGAGAGTAGGGTGTCGGGCTCGGCCGCCAACTCGAAGTCCCGCACTCGAATCCAAAGTTGCATGTACTGCCATAGGGCATGCAGACTCAATGCGCCCTGAATGTCAGTAATCCATCTGCGCTCTACTAGAGCCTCTCTCACTGTCCTGCGCCTCTTAGTTCGCTTGGAAATAAGCGCGAAGAGTGCTGGCGCCACCTCCTCGATAGTCCGCCCATCGAGCCAGCGGTCTAGCCAGAATAGCATCGTGGTCCCATCACCGACCCTCATCGTGGTGGAGGCGTCAAACACCTGCAGCTCCTTCTCCGAGAAGTGCACATCTAGGCCATGCCAATGCCTCATCGGGTCCGTCCGCATCCTCCAGATCCAGCGTGTGCGCAGGTTGATCGCGGTGCGTGCAAGGTAAGGGACCCCTAGGCCTCCAAGGTGCTTCGGCTTGCACACCCTCTCCCAGTTGACATGGTAGTATCCTCTGTTGGCCTCGGCCCTCCCAGCCCAGAGGAAGCTCCTTGCGATCTTCTAGATCTGCTTGAGCGTCCGCTTGTTGAGCCCTAGCACGATGATCTGATGGAGAGGGATCACCATGAGGACTGACTTAACGTGTTATTTTGCCTGCCGATCTCTCCAAACCTCTAATCATTTGGACCATGGCAGCAGCTGCATCAGGCTGGTCGTCGCTGCCGTCTGACCTCATCAACGGCATCGGCGACTGCCTCCTGGCCACCAACGACATCGACTGCTACATGAAATTCCACGTCGTCTGTAGCAACTGGCGTTCCACCACCGCCAACCCCAAGAACACCTTAGACCTCCGCTTCCGCCCCGATAGTGGATCGTGCTTGACGAGGTATTCGAGAACAACACATGTGTCCTGGTGAACACCACAACTGGCCGTGTTGTCCGCAAGGACTTGCCTATGCTTCAGAAGTACTACATTGTCTCCACCGTTGTCGACAGCTTCTTCGGCCTGGCGGAGAGGAAGTACCTCCATTCCGCGCATGTCCTCAACCCTTTCATGGGACATATGATCTATTTTAGGATGCCGTGCCTCTGGAGCAAGACATCGCTGCTGCTGTCTTCGGTCCCAGGACCATCCTCATCTTGATTTCCAACAGATCTCACACGTAGTACAAGGCTAATCCTACCAGCGAGTGTTAGAGCATCTCTAACATATCCCCTTTCAGCCGTTAGAGGAGTATATTTTCTCCTCTAACGGTCAGATCCAACTCTAACCCATCCCCAAATGGCTTTAGAGGAGAATATGTTTTAGGAATCGGCCTCAGTGACTCAGAAATATATGCACTGGAGGCCACGATTCCCACATTTTCTCCTCCACCCTGTCGCCACTTCCCTGCCGCCCCGCTGCACCATTCTCGCCGGAGTTGCCCTCACCGACCACCGTTTTCCCTCCACCACCTTCCCGAAGCACCACGGCCCCATTTCCCTCATCTGCCCCTGTCGCGGCTGCTCGCCATCGCTAGAATCACCTCCTAGAGAGGCTGCATCAATGTGGATCCTGCCTCTAGTCAGAACCGAAAGAAAGCTCATTTCCATCCATGATGAGGTCAATTTCGGTCAGGAAAAGCCTTGGGAGGGAAAGGAGGCGTTGTAGAGCAACCACGAGCATCGAGTTCATGGTCGTGGCTGATGTTCGTGGCCGGATTCCGACGAACTTCTCCCGGTAGTGGAGACGGTGGTTCGTGGCAGTCCTATCGTCACGCAACCTCCAGGAGGGCATTTGTCGGCAACGACCTTGCCATCCGTCCGTCCTCTAGCCCGCTTGATCGTCAAGTTCCCTTTTGGCCGGTGCAACTGCTCCGGCCGTGATCTGCCCCTTCTTCGTGCACAAGGTACTCGACCGAATTACCCTATGATGAAGAGGTTGTGAGAGATGATTTTCGATGATTCTTCGTCCGAGGAGGAAGAAGATGAAGACGAGGTTTTGGAAATGGCAATGATTATTATTTTGAATGAAGATTTTCGAGCGCTGATACCTTTGATCCGGATTCACAGATGTAGTATAATATCTTTTTCCCTAGAAGACCTAGGTTTAATCGAACCTCGGAAAACAATGCTAAAAGGAAATAAAAACTTTGTTTGTTCGTTTTACCTTATTTTACTGGACCAATCTAGTTTACTTTATAATGAGTTGAATCAATGGATGGAGATAGGCTAGGGTTGAAGATCCACCTATAGCTGCACATGATATGGGATAAAAGGTAATAATAAGCATAGTCATGTGTTATGTTTGGACGGAGATAATATCTTGTGGGCAACACATCCTAATATACTAGAGCCCCCGTGATGCAGCGGGCATAGCAATAGTCTTTTAATCCAACCGAGTGCACATCAAAGCAACGGTCTACAAACGATTATTAAGTGTAAAACACAAATCAAAGCTTTAAGTGGTGATGTTGTTGTGATCTCGAATGGGGTGCTAAGCGAAGGACCGTACTACCCTTTCTGTCACTAGGGTTCCTATGAGATCACCGCTATCCAAGTATCTCACCTCAAGCCTTTATCAATATATGGGATCTTGGGTACCTACAAGTCCACAGATCGAGACAAGAGACAAAGAAACAAAAGATACAAATCTCAATTGCAAACAAAATACAATACTCCCATGAATTAGGTGGACATAATCGTTGCGAGGTTTCTCCCCAACCCGCAGCCCGTGAGGACTACTCACTCATAACAAATTGATTGGAGATAGAAAACAACATACAAATACTTAGATTGAAATCAAATATTCTTACAATGGTTGCCAAATCATGGCTATGACTAGTGGATGGGATGGATGGTGGAAGTGATGAACAATGGTGTGGATCTCTTTTGGTGGTGTTGTGATGTAATCTGAGAATGACGGCTCTCTGGCCAGCGGCTGGAGCCTCAAAATATATAGGCGTCTTCACAAAAGTCATAGGGTTTGACGATACATGGCCAACGCCACCTGGTACGGGTGGACGGTACGGGCGGGCCCTGCCCGTACCAGTGGTCATTAAGCATGCTGATGCCCTGGAATGGCTTCCTAATTACTTGGTCGTGTGGACTTCCTCAAAAACCTTCATTATGACTCTTGATTTCACATTAAAAACCGTGATTTCCTGCACAACATAATTCAAAGAGTAGTTTTGCATATATTTGCAATTATTAGTCATTAGTGGCAAGGATTGAGAGTTTCTTGTCAACCTCTTGACTAAAAACAATGTTTAAACATAGTGGAAGATGACTAATTTTGGAGCCATCAAGCAATGAGGAGGGGATCCCATTTTGGCCATGCATGGGTCAACCGAAACAGAGCCGAGGGGCATGAGAAGATCATGCGAGATTATTTCAACCCCGATGCCACCTACACAAACAAGCAATTTTGGTGCCGGTTTCGGATGCAAAAAGACTTGTTCCTCACCATCACAAGAGCCATCGAATCCCATGATGATTAGTTTAAGCTTCAGAGGAGTGCTACGGGAGTGGTCAGTGCTAGACCGGTGATGAAGTGTGTGGCGGCCATGAGAGTACTTGCATATGGTTGTTCGGCCGACACCATTGATGATTATGTTCGCATTAGAGAGGCTGTAGTTTTGGAGTCTGATGAGAAGGTTTGCCAAAGCTATGATTGAGATCTTCAGGCAAGAGTATATGAGGACACCCAATGAAGAAGAAACCAATAGGCTTCTCGCTGAAAACGAAAAAAGAGGATGCCCCGGGATGCTAGGTTCAATTGATTGCATGCATTGGACTTGGAAGAATTGTACAGCTGGTTGGAAAGGCCAATACAAAGGCCACTGCAAAGATGCAACAATCATCCTCAAGGCAGTTGCCTCGCATGATCTATGGATATGGTATTCATTCTTTGGATTTCCTAGCTCTCTGTAATGCCCGAGAAAATATCCCCAATTAGATTTCCCTGTTTGTTTTCAATTTGTGCATCATCATGACATCATGCATATTTTTGCTCTAAAATATTTTCACCAAAAGCCTATTTTTTTCTAATTAGTCCTTTCCTTAATTTCAAATCAAAAACCCTGCCTTTTCCGGATTCTTTATTTGTCTAAAAACTATTTACAAAAACCTTTTATAAAAGAATAAAACAAAACCATTTTTAGGGAGGGGCTAGCCAGGCAGGCCAGTGGCCCAGCAGGCTAGCTACTAGCCCCGATCGTCCCAACCTACACTAAAACCTAGCTCCCTACACGCCACACACCCCACCAGCCGCCACACACCGCTTCCGCAAGCCCACAAAGTACCACACACCACACACACTCACCTACCATGACTAGCAACACGATGCACGCACCTAGCCCCACACCGTACGACACCACCTACATGTATTGAGGGCTAACCTCGTGGGTAGCATGATCTTCATGGATATCATGGTCAAATTGATGGGAAAGCAAAGGGAAATGGAGAAGGTAGCGGAAGCAGACGCACACCTCGCAAAGAACACGATGAACACACGCAAAACTCACATGATACAAGGCCGATTGCTCCCATCGGAGGCCACTGGTCCGATAGAATCCTCGCAAGGAAAGATCGGTCAACGTGCTCCCTTCGATCCAAAGCGGAGAGGGAAGAACACCTTGGAGAGGGTCTTGACAACTACGCTCACACACTCGCAAACGTAGGCCTTGTACAACGAGGGAGGCGCGCTGCAAACTCCAACGAGGTGGTGATGATAGTCGATCCCCTTTTAGTAAAGGGGATGAGGCAAAACTAGAGATTCCAAAAAGGGGTTGTTTTAGTCTATCATCTATGCCTATGGGATATATGAGGGGTGGGGTCTCTATTTATAGGCCAGCCACTAGAATGGGGGTAGTTTAGGCAACGGGGTAAGTAAAGGGAATATTCCAGGGCATTAAACCTAGAGTTATGCACAAACGGGCATTTCCGATAATAAGTCCGACGGCGCCGGATCTCGCGCCGGAAGTTCCTATCGTCGCCGATATTTCCAGTTGGCACCGGTTTGGTATTCTATATGCGTTTCCGGTGGGCGCCGGTCTGGTTCAGCGGTTGTTAGTTTATTCGGCATGGAGTCTGGTCCACCGGTTCTGTCGTCGGTAATTCCGGTGGTGGAATCGGCGTTGCCGGCTTGCCCGCCAAAATAACCTTCTTCTTCTGTCTCCTCTTGCAAGCCTCCGTCTTGTCGGGCATGAGTCCTCGGGCTTCCTCCCTTGCCTCCGTACTTGTCGGTGTGAACCTAGCATGGTCTTAGGACGGAGTATGAAGTAGTATACCATTCAATGGGGTAGGAAGTGGGATCTCAAAGAGGACAGGATTCACCTTTGGAGTCCATGATGACTTGGCATGAGTTGGAGACCTTGATGAGGTAATGACCGTAGGTCGGGCTACATCAGCTCCCCCTTCAAAAAGAGTCGTCCTGGACTCTACATGCTCATAATAAAGTACAAGAGGTCGAAATATGTTCTTGATCTTGGGGTTCGCTATATAGTCATCCTCAGGAAGATTGACTTGACAACACTTCAATGTTCCTTCACCTTCCATGAAGCCTAAGATCACAACAAAAGCGAAGCAACACTCAAATAGTATCCAATTCATGAAGATTATAGCATGAGTCCTCAAGTAGAAGGAAGTCAGCTTATGATGTAGAGATAGCTCGTTAAAGGGCAGCCCTAGGTAACTCTCTTCGATTTGTCTTGTCAATTTATGGTCCATAGAGGTTGACGCGTAAGAAATTGTACCTTCACACAACAAAGACCAAGCAACATATGTCTGTGTTTGATAGAGGATAATGTCATTTGTGGCATGTCCATTCTTATTCACAACACTATTAGCACAACTCAAGTATAGCAAACGGGATGCATATGCAAGGTCAAAGTGCATGGAAATCGTTTGAACATCATCCAAATGTGGGAACTCAAAAAGTCCATATAACATCTTAATGTGGCGCTCAAAGCAATTGACTAAAATATTGATCAACATCTTTGATGCAAAGCTAGGAGAATTTGGCAAAAACACATGAGGAGGGATATCCAAAACAATATTATTATGTGTGCAAACCAACCATTGGAAAGAGAAAATTTTCGATATGTTGGACGCCACACACAAATCATCAAAAGAAAAGATCATGGGCATATGAGTATCGCAAGCGGAAGCAAAAGTAGCATGTTTGCAAACAAACCATATGAAAGAGCAATTATTCCTTATGTTTATTGCAACAACTATACGAGAGACTTGGAAGCTCTCGTTATAATACATGCTCATAATGGCATTATGGTTGCACACAAAACATTGGAAAGAGAAATTGTTCAACATTTTTGTTGCAACACACAAAGCATCAATATCCAATAGAAACTAAACATGATTTTCACAAGGTGATAGAATACCATTAACATGGTTGCAATCAAACCATAGGAAAGAGCAATTTTTTCAACATGAGAGATGCAAAGCATGCAAAAGGTATGAGAGTTGGGTTCGATCTTGAACTCACTTGTGGGATGCTCTCAATAGCTCTTTTTGTCAACTCGTTCTCAACCAAGGTTGACATTGTAGTGAGGGTACCTACACACATCAAACACAAAAGGAAGAACATGTGTGCATGGTAGAGAAACATATCATCCATCATGACGTATCTCTTCTTATGCACATCACCATTAGTGTCAATCAAGTGTAACATAGGTGCATGGTGAGTATGCAAGTGTGGAACATGCTTATCATGGCAATCATCAAAATCTCCAAAATTTGAGAAGGCTATGGGGGCCATCTCAATATAAACCATATGGTAATTATTGTTTCAAGCAAAACAATTGAAAGAGCAATCATCCATATTATTGTAAGAAATGGGAGAAATTGTAAAACACTCATGACAAAGCATGGTCTGAGAGGTACTGTTTTTAACATCATTGCAAGCAAAACAATGGAAAGAGCAATTGTTCAACAAAGTGCAAGCAATGATATCATCAACGTAACATTTAGAGCATATCATGTCTATGGCAATATCATGACAATAAAAGGATTCCACATGGTCATCATGATGCATAGCAAAATCAACACACGGGAAGAAGAATGAAACATATGTCACAAGTATCATCCATAGCATGAAAATCATCACAAATCATCATTTCCACTAGTGGGATCATGGCATCATCAACACCCACATTCTTATCTTGTTTATACCTCTCATATGAAGTGGGTGTTGTGGTAGTATTGGCCTCCATGTGGGAGACTTCTTCATCATCTATGGGGAATACATCATCTTCGTCCACCATGTACATCTTCTTGGTTGGAGGCATCATCATCTCCAAGCTTGACACTTCTTGCTCCATGGAACCTAGCACATCATGAGCAAACACACTAGAGGTAGAGGGTAAGTCGTTTGAAATCAAAATGTCCTCACATGACCTATCAACTACCACTCTCAACTCAATCGATGTATCGCTCATGCCCTCCAAGTGGAAGCACTCAATCTCATGTATGGTGGAGTCGCTCATCTCACTCTTGTTTTCACTCAAGTGGGCTAAGTGGCTCTCATACTCACATGTGATTGGTACCACATCATCACTCAAGCATATAGGGATAGGCTCGGTGTGATCAACTCCATGCGCCTCCGTTGGTGAAGGGAAAATCCCATGCTCACCATTATTGACCTTGTCGTCGCCCTCTTGCACCTTGGCTTATGTAGTCCGCTTGACGTACTCATCCAACTTGGCAAAGTAGAGGTCTTTGTCCTCATCCATGAATTTTCATGCATCATCTAGGACGTCAAGTCTTTGCATTGAAGCTTGATGGCATGGAGGAAGGCTTGATCTTGGTGCTATTTTGGTGGTGGCACGAGTAGTGGAAGGTGCCTTTTGATGGTGTTGACGGAGGTCATTGGCGTGCCTTGCCAAAGTTTGATGTAGGTGGCGCACTTGGTCATCCACATGACGCTCACGACGATGATCCTTGTCCTTGGCACTCTTCTTGTGCTTGTGGTGCAATCTTGAGTTAGACTCATTAGTTTTGGCGAGGATGCTCATGTTCTTGGCGAAGTTGTCATCCATGTCCTTCTTGAAGTTGTTGAGGGCGCTTTGGAAATTGTCCACTCGACGGTGGACCTTGGCACTCTCGAGGTGGAGGCTCCGTCTTGGTCGACGCGATCTGAGGAGCTTGTCGTTGTCGTTCTTGAAGTCGTCCATGCTTGGGGAGTTATTGTTGTTGTAGAACTCCATATCACCCAAGCATGTGGATCCATTGTCGGTGTAGTTCTCCATCATGTCATCCATGCTTGTGGAGGCATATGCATGGTGGCGCATCGTGGATTCTTCATAGAAATCATCCTCGGCTCTGGAGTCCCTAGACATGATTCACAAGACTAAGTGGTGTATATGGAAGTGGTAGGGGGTTAGGGATGCAACGTCCAACCTTACTTTACCTTGGAAGATAGTATCGTGCAAGTGGACACACTTGAGAGCAATAAAAACCAAGTAAATGAAGTTCGAGCGGAACACCAAAACCAACTATCCACTAAAAAAACACAAAGCTTATGGTGGATGGGTATGGAATGTGGCATGTCCAAGAATAATCTGAACTCAAGATGTTGTAATGGCAAGTAAAGAACCATGATGATCACAAAGAAAAACAAGTCAATCCATAAGATAGGAATTATGTACAAGGAAACACACATAGTGGGATAAATGGGACTTGTGCGATGGAGAAAGTGAGCTAAGAACCAAATGATTACCTAGCGAAGACTAAAAGCTCGTGTTGCACAAGTGCAAGGAGAGATTCTAGTTCGATTGCAATAAAATTGGTGGACTACAAGATATGCACAATAAGTACCACCTATATGATGTTCATCGAGATTGCGCTCCCTATTCTATAAGGCACTTGTTTCTTTCTTTCATTTATTTTTCTTTTCCTTTTTCAATATTTTTTTTGTATCACTCTTTTTTTGTTTTCACTTGCCTCTTCCTTGTGCCAAAACTATACAAGATAACTATATGAGATAGCGCGCTCACAACTTTTGCTCAGAATTCTACAAGTATCAAATGTGCATATCCCAAGCAATCATAGGAGGAACTAGTCTCAATAGGTGTTTGGTTCGCAAAGATAGTGTATCTCACAAAGGAACACAAGTGGGGAGAAGTCATGGAATTTTTTATACCTTTCATCGCTGATCTTCACCCTTTATTGTTGGATTCCGCCTTACTCATGGAATTTGGATGGAGTAGATATCATGAACCACTTGGATGATGTTGTAGCGCTCCTCGAAATGAGCTAAAGAACACCAAAATTCGAGTTCGTATGCAAAAGTTATGCTCAAAACGGTAGATAGCTGAATCTATTGGCGGCCAAATCGGCGAACTAGAATTCGCAGCAGAATTTCCGGCGGTTGGGCCGGTTTTACCGGAATTCTGACCGGAAATTCCGGCGGCTGAATCGGTCCGCCAGACCTGGCGCCAGAATGTGTTCAGGACGCAAAAATGTGATTTTCTGCGATAAAACTTGATGAAAAACTTTAGATCTGAGGGGAAAATGATGGAATTAGGCCATGGGAACGCAGGGGAAGGTAGATCAACAAGTTATCCATGGATCAAAACCTACTAAAACGCACTCAAATCACAGATCAATCCAAAACACAAAATTGGGGCTATTTTTGGTGGAATTTTCAAATTTATGGGGAAACGACCAAATCAATGAGGAATCCATGGCAACCAAAAGCTCTGATAACAGATATTGAGGGCTAACCTCGTGGGTGGCCCGATCTTCACGGATCTCGTGGTCAAATCGATGGGAAAGCGAGGGGAAAGGGAGAAGGTAGCAGAAGCTGACACACACCTCGCGAAGAACATGATGAACACACGCAAAACTCACACAATACAAGGCCGATTTCTCCCGCTGGTGGCCATCGGTCCAATAGAATCCTCGCAAGGGAAGATCAGTTAACGTGCTCCCTTTGATCCCAAGCGGAGATGGAAGAACACCTTGGAGAGGGTCTTGACAACTACGCTCACGCACTTGCAAACATAGGCCTTGTACAACGAGGGAGGCGCGATGAAAACTCCAACAAGGTGGTGACGATAGTCGGTCCCCTTTTGGTAAAGGGGGTGAGGCCAAACTAGAGATTCCACAAAGGGGGTTGTCTTTAGTCTATCATCTATGGCTAAGGGATATATCAGGGGTGGGGGATCTATTTATAGGCCAGCCACTAGAATGGGGGTAGTCTAGGAAACAGGGTAAGTAAAGGCAATATTCCAGGGCATCAAACCCAGAGCCGTGCGCAGACAGGCATTTCCGACAATAAGTCCAGCGGCACCAGATCTGGCGCCAAAAGTTCCGGTTGTCGCCGATATTTCTGGTCGGCGTCGGTTTGGTATTCTGTATGTGTTTCTGGTGGGCGCCGGTCTAGTTCAGCGGCTGTCAGTTTATTCGGCGTGGAGTTCGGTCCGCCAGTTCTGTCGCCGGTAATTTTGGTGGTGGAATCCATGTTGCCAGTTTGCCCGCCGAAATAACCTTCTTCTTCTGTCTCCTCTTGCAAGCCTCTGTCTTGTCGGGTGTGAGTCCTCAGGCTTCCTCCCTTGCCTCCGTACTTGTCGGTGTGAACCTATCATGGTCATAGGATGGAGTATGAAGTAGTATACCATTCAATGGGGTAGGAAGTGGGATCTCAAAGAGGATAGGATTCACCTTTGGAGTCCATGATGACTTGGCATGAGTTGGAGACCTTGATGTGGTAACGACCGTAGGTCAGCCTACATCAACACGTACACACGACACGGCCAGCATAATGCACGTAACACGCTCCCGCACCTCATGCCTCCCGCATGCCACCCTCCTTCCTCCTCTCTCCCATCAAACCTGCCGCTGCCCTCTGCATCCTCCTCGCAGGCCCCTGCTCGCCTCTGGCCACCATCCACCGGTTCCGATGTCGCATGCGCTCCCGACGCCCATCAATCACCTCTCCTTGTTGCATCGACCTTGCCAACGACTCCCCACTCGCGAGCTCCTCCAATCTCCCGTCCCAGCGTCCCCGAGTCCAGGATCTCGTTCTCAGTGCCTTCGGCCGACAGTCGCCATGAACCGCACCGATAGCTGCGTGCTGATATGTTGCAAACGTATTTATAATTTTTGATGTTCCATGCTTGTTTTATATCTACTTTCTTATGTTTTTTTCATACTTTGGAGTATTTTTATACACTTTCTGGGACTAACCTATTAACAAGATGCCACAGTGCCAGTTGCCTATTTTCTTCTGTTTTTGGTTCAAGAAAAGCCAGAAAATGAATATTCTCGGAATTGGACCGGACAAAAGCCAAAGTCGATATTTTACCAGAAGGCTCACGGAGCCAGAATATCAGACGGAGAGGGGCCAGGGGCTGTCCACACCACCTGGTGGCGCGGGCCAGGCTAGGCCGCGCCAGGGGTGGTGTGGGCCCCTCCGGCACCCTCTCCGCCTCCCCTTTCGCCTATAAGATGCCTCCGATAAGAAAACCCTAAACAATCGAACCTCTAGCCATGAAAAGTTTCGCAGTGCCGCTGCCACCGAAGGGGAGATTCGAGGGACAGAAAGTCTCTGTTCTGGCACCCTGCTGGGACAGGGAAGTGCCCCCGGAGCCATCTCCATCGATCTCCACCACCATCTCCATCGATGTTGCTGATTCCCATGATGATGAGGGAGTAATTCTTCCTCGAGGCTAAGGGTTCTACCGATAGCTATGTGTTCATCTCTCTCTCTATGCATGACCATATTATGATCATGAGCTTTGTAATCAAGTAGATCTACCTTGCTACTCAAGTGCTTTAATAGATCTCTACTCTCCCCATTTGTGTGAAAGTGACAGCGTGCACACCATGGTGGCACTTAGGCTAGAGATTACAAATACTTGTTATGATTTATATTTGGAGTTGGATGTTTCTATGAAATTGTGGTGTTTGTTGGAACCATCTAGAGCTCAAGGTGACAGTGTGAGGTTATCTAGATGGGGAAAGCGGACTTTGAGGTGTGTTGTTATAACCCTACCATGGATTAGAGTGTCCAACCAGAGAGTAGTTAAGAATAGTATCATGAAGAGAAGATATTTATATGAGAGTGTTCACTAGTGAAAGTATGATCCCTAGGTCTTGTTTCTAAGCATTGAAACACTGTTTGCAACTAGATCTGTTACATGTTTGCTCGCTTCCATCTTTTTGCCTTTAGTCTTTTCCACGCGCAATCAAAGCTATTTTCTGGCACCGTTACCATTTATAATTATCCATACCACTTGTATTTCACTATCTCTTCGCCGAACTAGTGCACCTATACACTTGACAAGTGTATTGGGTGTGTTGGGGACACAAGAGACTTCTTGTATCTTGATTGCAGGGTTGCTTGAGAGGGATACCTTTGACCACTTCCTCCCTGAGTTCGATAAACCTTGGGTGATCCACTTAAGGGAAACTTGCTGTTGTTCTACAAACCTCTTCACTTGGAGGCCCAACAACTGTCTACAAGAATAGAAGTGCATAGACATCAAGCTATTTTCTAGCGCCGTTGCCGGGGAGGTAAGGTAAAAGGTACTCACATCCTCCGGTGTGAGTGCTCGAAGTTATTTCCTTTAGATTCTGCAATTTTGTCTTTTGTTTCTTGTTTTCACTAGTTAGGATTAATGGAAAATAACAACAAAAAATTAGAGAGCTTTATAGTATTTATCTTGAGTTAGGACATGAAGTGTTTGAAGAGAAAATTTAAAAACCTATGGAACTTTATTTGCATGCTAATAGCAATGTTATTAGTATGAATTCTTTGAACACCATTATTGCTAATGCTATGGAAAAGTCTAAGCTTGGGGAAGCTGGTTTTGATGAGCATGATATTTTTAGTCCCCCAAGCATGGAGGAGAAAATTTACTTTGATGATTACAATGATGAATATGATATTTTCAGTCCACCTACTATTGAGGAGGAAATTAATTATAACTACAATATGCATCATATATTTGACGATTATGGTGATGAGAATAATAATGATAGCTATTTTGTTGAATTTACTACCACTACAATTAATAAGAATAACTATACTTATGTGGAGAGTAATAATGATTATATGCATGTGGCTCATGATAAGAATGTTTCATGTGATAGTTATATTATTAATTTTATTCATGATGCTACTGAAAGTTATTATGAGAGAGGGAAACATGGTTTTATGTATCTCAACAATATTAAGTTTCCCCTCTTTATGTTGAAAATTTTGAAGTTGCACTTGTTTTGTTTTCCTATGCTTGTTGCTTTGTGCTTTCATGACTTGTTTCTTTACAAGATTCCTATGCATAGGAAGTGGGTTAGACTTAAATGTGCTTTGAATTTGCTTCTTAATGCTCTCTTTTACTTCAATTCATATTTCTTATGTGAGCATCTTCTCAAACTATCACGTCTAACTTAAAGGCCTTAAAGAAAATTACTTATTGGGAGATAACCCAAAAATTTTAGTTGAGTCTTGGAAGTTATTACCTCTGTAATAACCTCTCCTTATCATTTTTTTGGATTTTGTGCCAAGAGTAACCTCTAATAAGAGAGAAGTAATGTTTGGGAAAGTTATTGTCCCGAAACAGATTTTTGTGCTTGGCTGTAAAAATTCATGTAAAATCTCTGTACATCGGTTTGAGATGTGATATTTTGTGCTTCTGCCCTAGGTTGTTATCCCACTTTCGTTAGTTCAGCATGTTTCTACTGGAGCAACAAAAGGTCTTCGAAAAAATTGGTTTTTACCTATTGGTATGTTTTGACAGATTTCTGCCATTATTTGCATTTTCTTCTTGTTGATTCCTTTTTGGATTCTTTTTGGGGAATTGAGATTTTTAAGGGAAGTGCTACAGTGGCTTGTGTTTTAATGGAAGTTTTATTGGTTTTGAAACTGAACCCAAAGACTTATTATCTTGAGTACACTAATATCGCTAATAAAGATTGCGTGAAGTTTTGTATGAAGGAAAAATTCCAGGTGTTAAGGAAAGAATGATGTAATGAGATGAAGAATGGACTAAATCTCAAGCTTGGGGATGCCACCCGTGTCACCCAAAGAAATATCCAAGAAGTACAAGCGTCAAAGCTTGGGGATGCCCACGGCATCCCCTCCTTCATCAATAAAAATCTCAGGTTTCTTCCAAACACTTCATTTTTATTGTTTCATGCACAGTTGTGTTGTTCTTGGACAGTCTTCGTTTTCGTTTTAGTTTTCGTTTGCTTGGTTTTCTTAGTTTGCTTGAATAAATTGGTTGGACCCCCTCATTCATACATTAGTTTTCAAATAGGTTGGTTTGGATTGGAAAAGAGTAGGTAAAGTTCATGCTTAAGTGGTAAAAGGAGCTTGTTTCTGACTGTGGCCTATGCTTTTTCATGTCATGCTTGATATTTTTTTGGCTTTATGCTTAGTGATTTTTGCTGTAGCATGACATGTTATAAACAATTGAGATTGCTTAATGTGCCTTGAAAGAATCATGCGGTGTTTTAGCATATAAAACCATAATATTGTGGTATTCTCCTTTAATGATTTATTTGGGTTGACTTGGGCATGCTCACACCATGTTAAGACTATACCAAGTCACAATAGCCTCTATGATCATTTAGTTTTCAACTTGTAATATCACTTTATGCTTTGATTGATAATGTTTTGTCGTTCTGCATGATTATGGCCATTATTGCTCTCTTAGTTGATCGCTCCTAGTCTTTTGCTAGCCTCCATAACCAAGTATGAGTTCCACTCATGCATCCAACTCCAAATAAAACCAAGTTATTCCAAAGAGTCCACCATACCAACCTATTAGCATTTGCTATTCCAAGTATATTCATGTTTTTATCTACCTTCCGAATTAAACTTGTTATGAGAAAGCTAGTGATTAAAGCTCTCACGAACTTGATGGCACATCTTGCCCCTAATAAACTTGAACCATTGTGTCGTCTATGTTATATATGCTTACACTTATATGTTGGGGATTAGCAGAACCATGCTGTCATGGGGAACGCTTTCAACATTTCACTTGTACATTGTACCTAGTTGATATCATGCTCTTTTGTCTATGGATGTCGTCGGTGTGAAATGAAAGGGGAGCTTGTAAGTCCATGGGTTTATGTATGTGTGTTAGAGAAACGTCTGGGCCGCCGGTCTAATCCATGCCTAATCATGGTGGAAACCTGCAGCGTAACCATAATGAGCAATCTATGAAGAATTATTCTTATAAAAAAAGAGATAGAGATTGAGAAAAAGAAAAAAAAAGATGAGAAAAGAGGAAAGAGAGAAAAAAGCACCATTTTCCCATGGTAAATAAGAAGATTGCTGAGATGTTTGTTGTCTGTTTGCCTTGTCATTTTGATATGGGGATTCTTCCATATCATCGAGCAAGGGGTACCTCGTTGGCGGTTCTCTATGATACACATGTACTTACTATGACAAGAACTTACCGGTAACCATACCTGGCCAACGGGCCGGCCCACGGCACGACATGACCCGCTAAGGAATTAGCGTGCCTGGCATGGCACGGCCCACCTGGGCACGTTAAGCTAACGGGGCATGCCGTGCTGGCCCGTGGGCTTCACCTCGAGGCCCAGGCACCACACGTTAGCTAAACGGGCCTAACGTGCCAGCCCGTTAAGGCCTTTTTATACTATTTTTTACTAAAATTAATATAAAAATAGAAATAATGGTATAAAATTGGAAAAAAATTAAAAAACTCTTAACGGGCCGTGCCGTGCCGGTATGTGGGCTTGGGGCAGCGGCCCAGGCACGACCCTAGCCGGGCCGCGGGCCTGGCATGACCCATTAAGTGGCATGCCGGGCCGACCCGTGACGTGCCAAAGCACGCGTGCCCACGTGCCGGCCCACGAAGGCACAACCCAATGGCCATGTATGTCGGTAACTAAACTTGAGTAGCATGAGGAGCGGCCCTCGTATTCAAGGGACATGAGATTTCCAACTTATACTTTGTCAAGCATATACTCCATAGTTTTTTCACTTTAACCTTAATCACTTCAAGATGCTTATGATAGGGGCAATGAGAGCTGAAAGCTAATAAGTACCATAATTTTTGGAAGCTCTCTATGAGACTTGAATCCCTACTTCCTTCTATGAAGGCCTTTCTTTTACTTTTATGTTGAGTCTCCATCTTATATATTTATGCACCTATTGAGAGAGCATAGTGGCCATTCTTAGTTTAATGTGCATTGTCCCAAGACTTGTTGATTGATGCATAACTTTGATATTGCTTGTTCTTAAACTATTTTTATCTAGTCACCCTTATGAACTTTGAAGGTGTCCTATGCATTTATGTTTTGCTACACTATGAGGGACAAGCTGAATACCATTCTTATTATGCTTTCTTTATGAGAAACAAACAAACATCTTGCAAAGCATTGTTATTCATGAATCTTTTGTTTGTGCCTTTTCATGTTACATCATAGTTGCTATGTCTTATTGTTAGAACTATATCTTTCATGCTATGTTAGAGTACTATGATCCCAGCTATCAATGTTCTACAAATACTTTGATCAAGATTATGATGGTGCATGTCACCTAAAAAATTATTCTTTCTTTCTTATCACTTACCTACTCGAGGACGAGCATGAGTTAAGCTTGGGGATGTTGATACGTTGCAAATGTATCTATAATTTTTGATGTTCCATGCTTGTTTTATATCTACTTTCTTATGTTTTGTTTAGACTTTGGAGTATTTTTATACACTTTCTAGGACTAACCTATTAACAAGATACCATAGTTCTAGTTGACTGTTTTCTTCTATTTTTGGTTCCAGAAAAGCCAGAAAATGAATATTCTCGGAATTGGACCGGACAAAAGCCAAAGTCGATATTTTACCGGAAGACTCACGGAGCCAGAAGATCAGACGAAGAGGGGCTAGGGGCTGGCCACACCACCTGGTGGCGCGGGCCAGGCTAGGCCACGCCAGGGGGTGGTGTGGGCCCCTCCGGCACCCTCTCCGCCTCCCCTTTCGCCTATAAGATGCCTCCGATAAGAAAACCCTAAAGAATCGAACCTGCAGCCACGAAAAGTTCTGTAGCGCCGCTGCCACCGAAGGGGAGATTCGAGGGACAGAAAGTCTCTGTTCTGGCACCCTGCCGGGACGGGGAAGTGCCCCCGGAGCCATCTCCATCGATCTCCACCACCATCTCCATCGCCGTTGCTGATTCCAATGATGATGAGGGAGTAGTTCTTCCTCGAGGCTAAGGGTTCTACCGGTAGCTATGTGTTCATCTCTCTCTCTATGTATGATCATATTGTGATCATGAGCTTGTAATCTATAGATCTACCTTGCTACTCGAGTGCTTTAATAGATCTCTGCTCTCCCCTTGTGTGTGAAAGTGATAGCATGCACACCATGGTGGCACTTAGGCTAGAGATTACAAATACTTGTTATGAGTTATATTTAGTGTTGGATGTTTCTATGAAATTGTGGTGTTTGTTGGAAACATATAGAGCTCAAGGTGATAGTGTGGGGTTATCTAGATGGGGAAAGCGTACTTTGAGGTGTGCTGTTATAGCTCTACCATGGATTAGAGTGTCCAACCGGAGAGTAGTTAAGAATAGTATCATAAAGAGAAGATATTTATATGAGAGTGTTCACTAGTGAAAGTATGATCCCTGGGTCTTGTTTCTAAGCATTAAAACACCGTTTGCAACTAGATCTGTTACATGTTTGCTTGCTTCCATCTTTTTGCCTTTAGTCTTTTCCATGCACCATCAAAGCTATTTTGTGGCACCGTTACCATTTATAATTATCCATACCACTTGTATTTCACTATCTGTTCGCCGAACTAGTGCACCTATACACCTGGCAAGTGTATTGGGTGTGTTGGGGACACAAGAGACTTCTTGTATCTTGATTGCAGGGTTGCTTGAGAGGGATACCTTTGACCACTTCCTCCCTGAGTTTGATAAACCTTGGGTGATCCACTTAAGGGAAACTTGCTGCTGTTCTACAAACCTCTGCACTTGGAGGCCCAACAACTGTCTACAAGAATAGAAGTGCGTAGACATCACGCGCCACCGCACCTCTGCCATTGTCGCCGTTCTCTGCCTCTCTACTGGAGCCGGCCGCTACCCTATCTTCGGTTCCCTGCAAGCCACTATAGCCTCTTCCCCTGTTCCTCTGCTAAATCCATGACGCCACCGTCCACCCGAGCTCCCCTCTGCTAGCAGCGGAGCGCCCTTTCTCACCTCCCCACACGCGACTCATTCCTCGTCCTAGTGCGACCCATCTCCTGCAAGACCCTGCCCTACTGAGCCTCCTCCACCTCATTCCCGATGGCCCGTCTCATCGGCCTAGTGCATCCTCGACCTCGTCTTCCCAAGCTTGTCCTTGTCTGCTCCGTCGACAACCACATGTTGGTGAACAAGTGCTCCCGTTGACTGGTGATGTACTAGTACGTGTGCCTGCATAAGCCTCGATGCCATTGTTCCCATGAGAAAACAAATACGCAGGGAGCCCATGCTGCAAGTTCGTCATGTACGACCCTCAAGTATGCCGCAAGTTCGTCCCGGACCCTCAAGTACCCCTACTCGGATTCGATGTACTCGATGATCTTCACCACCGAACCCGACACCTCTTCTTCCAGAATCCGAAGACCGAACCCGAACGCTCAAAATCCAAGATCTGTCGAAACCAACGTGTGACCCTTTTCTGAGCCCCTATTTTCTAAATTGCCATATTAAACTTGTTGCATATTAAGTCATTCATGCTCGCATATATATTTATTTGTTTGGGCACTTTGTCGAATCACCTAATAATTGATTATGGAGTGTATATGCGGGATATATTTTGTCTTATCTCGACTCCATTTAAATTTGTGTAGCGAACCGATATCATGTCTTGCCTCGTTAATTTAACATTTAAATTGTGAGGTACCTAAACAACTTGAAACTTCTATTTAATTGTCAGGATCTCTATCTCGCTTAATATTGATAAGTTGCACCGCATATGTGCCACCTGATGCATCATATCATGAACATGCCAGATCTCCTGTCGTAGTATTAAATATTGCAATGGTTGCTCTTTTGTAGTGTTTTGCTTTTTTACCGGATAGGATGATGAGTCGATGTGAGATACGACAAGCCTTCTGTCACCGACTTTGTCTCTCAGGCGAGTATTCTTCCCTCTTATATCTATTTTGCATTCGTACTCTTTTCTTCCTTCCTTTGTCTATTGCTATCCTTATTATCGATGCTTTAGTACCATCCCTTTATTTACCTGCTCTACCATATTGCCTTGGTTGTCTAGTGCCTTGTTTGATTAGCTAGCTTTGTCCTTGCGAGTCGTAGCGCATGCTTAGATTTGCTTCCTACTCTCATACATGTGATCCGTGATTTTTGGTTATGGTTGATACCATGTTAATTAAATTGGTGATGTTGGTTATGGTTGTGGTTATGGTTTCACCTAATGATAATGCCCCGACGGGGATCACCTCTAGGAACTGCTTGAGTTGACCTAGTAACCGTTCGTTCTACGATAATAGTTCTGAGTTGATACAGTAACCAAACGTGGGGCCTCTAGGATCCTCCCTCAACTACCAGCTCTATTCGTATATCCAGAGGGTCACAAAATTGGTTTTCCATTTGGTGCATACGCATAATATTGTAGGGGTTCCGCGTATGAAAACAATAATTTTTACCCTATGCCCCTGAACCCCTGATGCTGCCAGGACCTATCTATTAGTAATATAGTAACGGGAGGGGATTTTCACGAACTTACCCTTGAAGACCGAAAAGCGTTGTCAATGCTCAGGAGAGCGTGGTTGATGTAGACGAGCCGAAGCCGACCTTAAGGTCGTGATGAAGTCATTGCGCTCCTTTGGCTCCAACGACTTGAGTGCCTCAAGTGTGACACCTCGCGGGGAGTTACACATGTCTGGTGCCTGACGATGACTCCCGCTTCCCCGATCCAGCAGCAGTTGTGGAAGTAGAGCTCCTGGAACCAAATCCCGCAGCGCGACGGCGCTCCGCGGTGAAGAATCTCTCGTTCGTGCAGTATGAACTTGGGACCATGGTCATGAGAGAGAGAGAATATCAATTGGAGGTCTCCCCAAAAGTGAGAAGACCTTTATTGAATATTGTGTGTATTTATCTGGCCCAATACCCCCACTATATATAGGGGAAGGGGAGGTACTACCTCCCTCAAAGTCCCGGGGTAGGACTAAAAGAGAGGAGGGGGAGGGGCAGCCACTGGCCGGTCCTAGTGGGCCCCATGCGGAGGGGCTAGGCCCAGCCGGCCACCCCCTTTGTCCCTTCTCCCTCTCTCCTTTCCCTAATGGGCCCTCTCCCCTCCGGGAATTGGCCTATTAAGCCTTTTGACCTTTTAAATTGATTTAATTGATTTTCTCTTTATTAAATAATTATGAATAAATGATTAAATCAATATTTAACATTCATTCACATATTATTCAATCTCTGTGGCTATGGAACACCTTCCACCTCCACTCCGGACATCCTCCGGACTTACCGAAACCCTTCCGGTTTTCTCTCTACTATTCTTTGGTGATTCTACCGAGCCTATAAACACTCTCTAAGCATCATCAAGCCCTTAAGCGTGATACCCCACGGTTCGGGAACACTCCAGACATGGTCGGGACACTCCTGCACCAATGACGACAGAGGGACCTGGATGGCCATGTGACCCCTGTGTGTTCCACGAAGATCTTTTGTCGTTTGAACCGGGACAGTCATGTCTTATTCCCTTTGTCTCTCGATACTTGTATTGCCCGAGATCTGATCAATGACACCAACATGTCGTGTTCAATCTCGTTACCGAACAATGCTACTTGACTCGTCCCGACAAGTGATATCCTTGTGATCAAATCACACGCTGCGCAGCTATTGGATATAACTTCTCCGAGTGGGCCCTTGAGTATCTTTCCGTCACATGGACGAACAAATCCCGCTCTTGACATATATTTCCTCTACGATTTCCTCCGAGTACCTAAACACACCTTTATAACCACTGTATTACTAAGTGGCGCTTGATGCTATCTAAGCACTCTCGGGAGACAATGATTGATATAGCCTCATGGTCTAAGGAATAGTCTACACGGATGCATTTCTAATAATCGTAACTTGAACTTCGTGACATGATCGGGTCACGATGTTTAGGTTGGGTATTGGTTCATCATCTCATTCTCAAAATTAGTTGACTCCATTTCCAACTAGAGTAAATGCCACATGATCAGGAACATGATCATCTGTTGACCAATGAACCAGTGACTAGAGTTTCACTTGGAACCCCTGGTTGTTTGTATATCACACGTGTATTGATGTTTCCACTCAATATAGTTATAACATGATATAAAACTTAATCATAAACTATATGAAATATGATAATAGTCCTTATTACTATTTGTCTCTAGGGCATACTTCCAACAGACTCCCACTTGCACTAGAGTACAAATACACTAGCTTCATTTGTTCTTAATCATTGGCACCATATCCGGTACCCTGAACACGCTTGCTCATGGAAAAGGTTGAGTCCTGGGACTGTACTTTACAGTCCCAAATCCTTTGCAACTTACTAATGTCACCTTTATTGACATTAATACTTTATCATCACATGATAACATCTGTGTGTATGCATCGTCGCTATGGCAGCAGAACGAGGCATGATTCCAGGAGCCTACAGTTACTTTAGATCAACCTCGAGGGCTTTCTCATGGGTACTATGCTCTGGGACGCATCATTCTACGTTAAAAGTGAACTAGCTCCACCATAACATTATACAACACTTTAGATGGTACCCTTATCTATTATTATAAATGTATTCATCGAAACATTAGTGCACTCTGTGCAACTTTCGATGTTTTGTTCACCTCACTCCCTACTTGACTTTAATCGGTATTTACAGGAGTTTCCAACATATTCCCTTATAACATAACCCTTTATGTTTTAAGATATGTCATCCTTTATGGATTTGGAAAATATGTCTACAGTTCTCTATTAGACACTGTGGACAAACTTAGCTCAACGTTCCGTGTTTCAAACTTAATCACTTTTAAATGTTCCTTATTGTTTCATATATTATGTTAAGTTATCATCATGGTTTTCTAAGATAGAACCAATGTCTCAACATAGTGGATGATTCTCATCCTTTTCTTTCTTTCAACCATTGATGTTAAACTTATTACTTTTCCTACCTTGAGTTATTAATGACCAGTTCCTTAATTAACTTCTATTCTGAAACGCTTTTCAGAATCCCTTAAGGAATACTACATAATATCATAATACACTTATTATCAACTTCTACACTTTATAAATCATTATTTATCTGTACTTGCACTTTTATTCTTATCACACTTAAGAATCACTCATATAAGCTCCCACTCAAAATATGTTCCTAACACATTTGGGTATGAGTCACTACTCTTACTCAAACTATGTTCCTACATATTTGAATTTGAGACTTATATTGCTCCCACTCAAAAATATGTCATTCACATATTGTTTTAGGAAGACTTTCATAGCTCCCACTCAATTTCATGCAAATTGCATATCTACTCACCATTTTGAACAACTTTAAAATCTTTTGATCAAATATCAAAGTGAGAGATTTACTATGAGACACTAGTACTTTTACTAGTTTTAAATCCACTAGACATTAAGCACACTTGAATCAAATTCATTTGAATTCATCCAATACTTGACAAATTGTGCTTTTGTCATTCACCCTTTTTCCACTATGGCTTTGCAGTCATTTGGGAAAATTCAAAGTAAGCCCTTTTACTTGCGAGATTCAGCAACGAATTGCTTTCCAATCTCAAGTGAATTTTGCTACCAGGATTTCTCATAATTCTAGTTTACCATTATTTCCTCAGTAGTTCGTAGGTATGTCATATTCCAAGAATCATGAAAAATGATTTACAAATGTCTCCGTACTAGATATGGATTACATTTTGAATCCTACTTCATGTAGTGAAAACACTAGTGGGGAAGACACAATGATCATTATCATCGATTCTTTCCTTTGCGTAGAGAATTGTTCAGGAACGTTGTCCGTTGCGCTTCTCAACACTCTGATGCAGGGATTTGAATCCTCATCGTGTCTTTCACTATCTTCCATTTGCTCCAAAGTCGAGAAATATCACTAAAAATGAGCTTTCCCAATAATGCACCAAAGTCCAAGCAATACAAGTTTTGGTTTCAGCTATAGATTTCGTATTCAAAGTTTCCAATGAATACTCTACAAGGACTTATTCGCTATTGTTTTGGTTATATCAAATAACCCCAAAACACTTACGATGATCCATACTAGATATGGAGCCGCTTTCACAAATTCAAATGGTTCACTATATATTCTAATTGAGTGCTAACTATTTCTAACTAATGGTCTCTACATCTACACTACAACGATTTATTTGGCGCTATCTATTTACCCATTTTGATATCTAATATCATATTGTGATGCTTTGCATTTTGACATTTCAAAACGCTCTGCATTCCACAATTTCTTTTATGACAATCTTATAAAGATGAATTTCATTATTTTTGATCAAATCATAGTAATTAGATTCTCTTTTATATTTATACCCTTTGTTGATGAAACACTTTGATCATATCAAATAGTTTCATACTCATGTTTCCTTTGGTAAACTACTTTACACTTTTAAACAATCATATAATGATAATTACCATTTTCGTTAAAACACAATACATCGAATATGTATTTACTTTCAACAATTCATTAAACACTTTGTATTCAAGATTAACCTTAGTTTCCGCATGTGCAAATCTGGCTTGCACCCGTTGTATGCACACGTAGAGTCTATCACACCCGATCATCACGAGATGCTTCGAAACGACGAGTCTTAGCAACGGTGCCAACTAAGGACGAACACTTTATTACTTGATATTTAGTGAGAGGGATCATCTTATAATGCTACCGTCGCGATCTAAGCAATACAAGATGCATAAAGGATTAACATCACAGGTAATTCATAATTAGTGTGATATGATATGGCCCTTTCTTCTTATGCCTTCGATCTCCATCTCCAAAGCACGGACATGATCTCCATCATCACCAGCATTGCGTCAAGGTCCGTGGCGCCGCTTCATGGTTGTTCATCTTCACTAGCAACTATTACAACTACTTGGAACAAAGCTATTACAAGATGAATAGACACGCAGGTCTTAAGAATTAAAGACAACCATTAGGCTCCTGCCGGTTGCCATATTACAACAAGGATCATTGCATACATCAAATACAATCACAATCACATGTAGGCCATATCACATCACAAAACCCCTGCAAAAACAAGTTAGACGCCTCTAATTTTCTTTGCAAGTTTTACGTGGCTGGGGCTTTCGACTAAGAACGCATCTTACCTACGAAACTGAACCACAACATTGATACAAGTGCTATCAAGTGCAAAGTGTAGATTTGATCTATACTATGATGGGAGAGACAGACACCCGCAAAGCCACTTGTGCAAAACGAGTTGCACGTCAAGCGTGGAGCAAGTCTCATGTACGATGACATGTAATGTTAGCCCGGGCCGCTTCATCCCACCATACCGCAAGATGCAAAGTACACATATAGCAAAAGACGGCACGAGCACCAACGCCCACAACCTCATTGTGTTCTACTCGTGCAACAGATCTACACATAGACAAGGCTCTGATACCACTGATGGGTTCGTAGCATGGAAAACAAAAAATTTCTACCGCAAGAACGAACAAAACCCAGATCTAATCTAGACAAAAGCCAAGATCTAATCTATTAGACATGAGCAATGAGATAGATCGGTACTAACCCTCGTAGAACCGAAAGCGTTAACGAGATTAGATCTCGTGGATGATGTAGTCAATCACTTGCCGATCTCAAGATCGTGTGGACGATCCTTCCGGCGTCGCGTTCCGGCAGCCCTTCCACAGACGGTCACACGTGTGGAGTCGAAGCAGACCTTCCTCTCCCCGTTCCAGCGAGCAGCGGAGGTAGTAGATCTTCTCCACGGAATCCCAGCAGCACGACGGCGTGGTGGTGGTGGTGGAGATGAGAATTCTGCAGGGCTTCGCCTATGCTTGTGCAGAAGAAACGTGGAGGAGAGAGGCGGCTGAGATTGGGAGTTATGAGACAAGGTACAAGAGGGGGCGCCCCTCCCTTCTATTTAAAGGAGGGAGGCGCGCCTGGGGAGGGGGAGTCCTAGTAGGACTCCCTCCTCCTTGGGCCGGCGGGTTGGGGGGAGGAATCCTCCTCCCCCACGAATCCGTGTCTTGCCCCACTTGGTTTCTTTGATCCCTTTCTTGGTTTTCAAGCAAACTCCAAGAAATCCTCTAGAACCTTCTAGAACATTCCGAAACCTTCTAGAATCTCCATACAAACACTCCGAAACATTTCCTAACTTAGAAAATGATTCCCAATATATGAATCTTATTCTCCGGACCATTCCGGATCTCCTCGTGATGTCCCGGATCCATTCCGAGACTCCGAACAACATTCGGTCTCCAACGCAAATTCCATATCTACTTAAAACAACTTCGAACCTTAAGTGTGTCACCCTACGGTTCGTGAATATGCAGACATGATGAAGACACCTCTCCCATCAATAACCATCAGCGGGATCTGGAGATCCATAACGGCTCCCACATACTCAACGATTACTTCGTGATCGATTGAACTAATTAACATACGAAACCAATTCCCTTTGTCTCGTGATATTCTACTTATCCGAGGTTTGATCGTCAGTATCTCCATACCTAGTTCTTCCTCGTTACTGATAAGTACTCTTTACTCGTTCCATGTTATGTCATCCCTTGTGACCTAGTCACATGCTTGCAAGCTATCTAGATGACATTCCACCGAGAGGGCCTAGAGTATATCTATCCGTCATATGGATGGACAAATCCCAATCTTGGTCTATGCGCTTCAACACATACTTTCAGAATACCCAATGACACCTTTATAACCGCCCAGTTACGAAGCGGCGTTTGATGTCATCAAAGTACCCATCCGGTGATGGTGATTAACATAACCTCATGGTCGAAGGATTAGGTTACTATGTATTTCAAAGCTTACAGCAATACGAACTTAATGACTTGATCTTATGCTACGCTTACTATGGGTGTGTGTCCATCATATCATTCTCCTAATGGTATAACCTTGTTATTAATCACATCCAATGTCCATGATCAGGAAACCATGATCATCAATCAATCAACAAGCTAGTTCAACAAGAGGCTTACTAGGGACTCTTTTATGTTTACAAAACACACAAGTATTAGTGTTTCCTAATAATACAATTATAGCATGGGATGTAAACATTCATCATAAACACAAAGATATAATAATAACCTCTTTTATTATTGCCTCTTGGGCATATCTCCAACAGTCTCCCACTTGCACTAGAGTTAATAATCTAGATTACATGGTAATATACCGAACACCTATGGCGTTTTGGTGTTGGTCATGCTTTGCTCTAGGGAGAGGTTTAGTCAATGGATCTGCTACATTCAGATCAGTGTGTACTTTGCAAATCTTTATGTCACCATCTTGGACATACTCGCGAATAGCATGGAACCGTAGCTTGATGTGCTTCAGCTTGCTATGTGACCTTGGCTCCTGTGCATTAGCTATGGCACCTGTGTTGTCACAGTAGATGGCCATTGGGTCCAACGCACTGGGAACCACGCCAAGTTCAGTAATGAACTCCTTCATCCATATGGCTTCTTGTGCAGCCTCTGAAGCAGCTATGTATTCTGATTCAGTTGAAGATTTCGCCACAACGCTCTGCTTGGCACTCCTCCAGGTCACTGTAGCACCATTCAAAATAAATACGTATCCAGACTATGACTTCGAGTCATCTGGATCGGTGTTCCAACTAGCATCAGTGTAACCATTTACAACAAGCTGTTCATCACCTCCATAAGAAAGAACCATATCCTTAGTCCTATTCAGGTACTTTAGGATATTCTTGACCGTTGTTCAGTGTTCCATTCCAGGATCACTTTGATATCTGCTAGTCAAACTAACAACATGTGCTATATCCGGTCTTGTACACAGCATGGCATACATGATAGAACCTATGGCCGAGGCATAGGGAATTTTATTCATCTTTTCTCTATCTTCTGCCATAGCCGGACTTTGAGTTTTACTCAAGGTCTAACCTGACAACATGGGCACGAACCCTTTCTTGCTCTCTTCCATTCTAAACTTCTTTAGAACTTTGTCTAAGTATGTACTTTGTGAAAGCGCTATTAGGCGTCTTGATCTATCTCTATAAATCTTGATGCCTAGAATATATGCCGCTTCGCCAAGATCCTTCATCGAAAAACTATTATTCAAATAGGTTTTGACGCTATTAAGAAGTTCTATATCATTCCCAATCAACAATATGTCATCTACATATAGTACTAGGAATACTACAGAGCTCCCACTCACTTTCTTGTAAATACAAGCTTCTCCATAAGTTTGTATAAATCCAAAGTTTTTGATTACTTTATCAAAACGTTGATTCCAACTCCGGGATGCTTGCTTCAGTCCATAAATGGAGCGCTGGAGTTTGCATACCTTGTCAGCATCTTTAGGATCGACAAAACCCTTGGGTTGTACCATATACAACTCTTCCTCAATGTCACCATTAAGGAACGCCGTTTTGACATCCATCTGCCAAATTTCATAATCGAAATATGTAGCGATTGCTAACATAATCCTCACAGACTTTAGCTTCGCTACTGGTGAGAAAGTCTCATCGTAGTCAACTCCTTGAATTTGTCGGAACCCTTTTGCGACAAGTTGAGCTTTATAGACGGTAACATTACCATCAGCATCTGTTTTTCTTTTGAAAATCCATTTGTTTTCGACAGCCTTTCGGCCATCCGGTAAGTCCACCAAAGTCCATACTTGGTTTTCGTACATGGATCCCATTTCGGATTTCATGGCTTCTAGCCATTTGTCGGAATCTGGGCTCACCATAGCTTCTTCATACGTCGCAGGGTCATCAGTGTTGTCCACCATTATGACGTTCAAGGAAGAGTCATACCACTTAGGAGTGGTACGGACCCTTGTTGACCTGCGAGGTTCAGCAGTAACTTTGATCGAAGTTTCATGATCATCATCATTATCTTCCTCTCCAGTTGGTGCAGGCGGCACAGAAACATCTTTCGGTGCTGTGCTACTCTCAACTCCGAAAGAAGGTTCAACAACCTCGTCGAGTTCTACTTTCCTTCCAGTCACTTCTTTCGAGAGAAATTCCTTCTCTAGAAAGGATCCATTCTTAGCAACAAAACTTTGCCTTCAGATCTATGATAGAAGGTATACCCAATTGTTTCTTTAGGGTATCCTATGAAGACGCATTTCTCCGCTTTGGGTTCAAGCTTATCAGGCTGTAACTTCTTTACATATGCTTCGCAACCCCAAACTTTAAGGAACGACAACTTAGGTTTCTTTCCAAACCACAATTCGTACGGTGTCGTTTCAACGGATTTAGATGGTGCCCTATTTAAAGTGAATGCGGCTGTCTCTAATGCATAGCCCCAAAATGATAACGGTAAATCTGTAAGAGACATCATAGACCGAACCATATCTAAGAGAGTTCGATTACGACGTTCGGACACACCATTACGCTGTGGTGTTCCCGGCGGTGTCAACTGTGAAAGTATTCCACATTTCTTTAAATGCATGCCAAACTCATAACTCAGATATTCACCTCCGCGGTCAGAACGCAGAAACTTAATCTTCTTGTTACGATGATTTTCCACTTCACTTTGAAATTCCTTAAACTTCTCGAAAGTTTTGGATTTATGTTTCATAAAGTAGACATACCCATATCTACTCAAGTCATCCGTGAAAGTGAGAACATAACGATATCCACCACGCGATGCTACACTCATTGGACCACACACATCGGTATGTATTATTTCCAATAAGTCTGTAGCTCGCTCCATTATTCCAGAGAATGGAGTCTTAGTCATTTTTCCCATTAGACATGCTTCGCATCTTTCAAGTGATTCAAAATCAAGTGATTCAAGAAGTCCATCAGAATGGAGTTTCTTCATACGCTTCACTCCAATGTGACCAAGACGACAGTGCCACATGTATGTAGAATTATCATTCAATTTTATTCGTTTAGCATCTATGTTGTGAACATGTGTATCATTACTATCGAGATTTTTCTGGAACTTATGGTCCATAGTCTGATGTGCCAGCTGTTGTAACATCTCTCAAATTTGTTACTAACCGTCGTCAAATAATAAGAATAAACCATTTATCTCAGGTGCAAAACCATAAAAGATATTACTCATATAAATCGAACAACCTTTATTCTCAGACTTAAAAGAGTAACCGTCTCGCAATAAACAAGATCCAGATATAATGTTCATGCTTAACGCAGGCACCAAATAACAATTATTTAAATTTAAAACTAATCCCGATGGTAGATGTAGAGGGAGCGTGCCGACGGCGATCACATCAACCTTGGAGCCATTTCCAACGCGCATCGTCACCTCGTCTCTTGCCAGTCTTCGTTTATTCCACAGCTCCTGTTTCGAGTTACAAATATGAGCAACCGAACCAGTATCAAATACCCAGGCACTACTACGATTACTAGTAAGATACACATCTATAACATGTATATCGAATATACCTTTCTTCTTGATGTTGCCGTTCTTCAGATCTGCCAGGTACTTGGGGCAGTTACGCTTCCAGTGACCAGCACCCTTGCAGTAGAAGCACTCAGTTTCAGGTTTAGGACCAGCCTTGGGCTTCTTAGCAGGTGCGGCAGCTTTCTTGCCGTCCTTCTTGAAGTTGCCCTTGTTCTTAGGCTTGCCCCGTTTCTTGAAATTGGTGGTCTTATTGACCATCAACACTTGGTGTTCTTTCATGATCTCCACTTCAGCAGTTTTCAGCATGGACGATAGTTCAGGCAACGTCTTGTTCATGTAGTGCATATTGTAGTTCATCACAAAGTTCTTGTAACTTGGTGGCAGTGATTGGAGGACACGGTGAATCCCCAATTCATTAGGAATCGGTATCCCCAACTCTCGGAGTTTGTTTGCGTGCCCAGACATGGTGAGCACGTGCTTGCTAACGGAGCTACCCTCTTCCATCTTGCAGGTAAAGAACTTCTCGGAAGCTTCATAGCTTTCCATGGCCGCGCGAGTCTCAAAGATGAGTTTGAGCTCCTTAATGATTTCAAATGGGTCATGGTGCTCAAAACGCTTTTGAAGCTCCGATTCTAAACCGTACAGGATGGCACACTGAACTGTGGAGTAGTGATGTTTCCGAGTGGCATAAACATTCTTTACGTCATCGGTGGCATCTTCTGCAGGTGGGTCACCTAGCGGTGCTTCGAGCACATAGGTCAACTGACCAGCCCTGAGGACGATCTTCAGTCCACGGAACCAGTCCGTGAAATTGCTTCCATTGTTCTTAAGCTTTTCTTTCTCTAGGAACGCATTGAAATTGATGGAAACGTTCGCCATAATCTACAACATATTTACAAGTAGTTAAGACTAAGTTTATGATAAATAGTGTTCTAATTTAATTCTTAAATTAACTAGGTGAACTCCCACTCAAAACAACATCCCTCGCAGTTGTTTTAGTGATGACACGAACCAAATCCACTACACCAAGTCCGATCATCACGTGAGATGATGTAGCTTCATCGGCGAACAATCTTCATGTTCATCATATCAATCATATGACTCATTCTCTACCTTTCGGTATTCCGTGTTCCGAGACCATGTATGTACATGCTAGGCTCGTCAAGATTAACCTTAGTTTCCGCATGTGCAAATCTGGCTTGCACCCGTTGTATGCACACGTAGAGTCTATCACACCCGATCATCACGAGATGCTTCGAAACGACGAGTCTTAGCAACGGTGCCAACTAAGGACGAACACTTTATTACTTGATATTTAGTGAGAGGGATCATCTTATAATGCTACCGTCGCGATCTAAGCAATACAAGATGCATAAAGGATTAACATCACAGGCAATTCATAATTAGTGTGATATGATATGGCCCTTTCTTCTTATGCCTTCGATCTCCATCTCCAAAGCACGGACATGATCTCCATCATCACCAGCATTGCGTCAAGGTCCGTGGCGCCGCTTCATGGTTGTTCATCTTCACTAGCAACTATTACAACTACTTGGAACAAAGCTATTACAAGATGAATAGACACGCAGGTCTTAACAGAATTAAAGACAACCATTAGGCTCCTGCCGGTTGCCATATTACAACAAGGATCATTGCATACATCAAATACAATCACAATCACATGTAGGCCATATCACATCACAAAACCCCTACAAAAACAAGTTAGACGCCTCTAATTTTCTTTGCAAGTTTTACGTGGCTGGGGCTTTCGACTAAGAACGCATCTTACCTACGAAACTGAACCACAACATTGATACAAGTGCTATCAAGTGCAAAGTGTAGATTTGATCTATACTATGATGGGAGAGACAGACACCCGCAAAGCCACTTGTGCAAAACGAGTTGTACGTCAAGCGTGGAGCAAGTCTCATGTACGATGACATGTAATGTTAGCCCGGGCCGCTTCATCCCACCATACCGCAAGATGCAAAGTACACATATAGCAAAAGACGGCACGAGCACCAACGCCCACAACCTCATTGTGTTCTACTCGTGCAACAGATCTACACATAGACAAGGCTCTGATACCACTGATGGGTTCGTAGCATGGAAAACAAAAAATTTCTACCGCAAGAACGAACAAAACCCAGATCTAATCTAGACAAAAGCCAAGATCTAATCTATTAGACATGAGCAACGAGATAGATCGGTACTAACCCTCGTAGAACCGAAAGCGTTAACGAGATTAGATCTCGTGGATGATGTAGTCGATCACTTGCCGATCTCAAGATCGTGTGGACGATCCTTCCGGCGTCGCGTTCCGGCAGCCCTTCCACAGACGGTCACACGTGCGGAGTCGAAGCAGACCTTCCTCTCCCCGTTCCAGCGAGCAGCGGAGGTAGTAGATCTTCTCCACGGAATCCCAGCAGCACGACGGCGTGGTGGTGGTGGTGGAGATGAGAATTCTGCAGGGCTTCGCCTATGCTTGTGCAGAAGAAACGTGGAGGAGAGAGGCGGCTGAGATTGGGAGTTATGAGACAAGGTACAAGAGGGGGCGCCCCCTCCCTTCTATTTAAAGGAGGGAGGCGCGCCTGGGGAGGGGGAGTCCTAGTAGGACTCCCTCCTCCTTGGGCCGGCGGGTTGGGGGGAGAAATCCTCCTCCCCCACGAATCTGTGTCTTGCCCCACTTGGTTTCTTTGATCCCTTTCTTGGTTTTCAAGCAAACTCCAAGAAATCCTCTAGAACCTTCTAGAACATTCCGAAACCTTCTAGAATCTCCATACAAACACTCCGGAACATTTCCTAACTTAGAAAATGATTCCCAATATATGAATCTTATTCTCCGGACCATTCCGGATCTCCTCGTGATGTCCCGGATCCATTCCGAGACTCCGAACAACATTCGGTCTCCAACGCAAATTCCATATCTACTTAAAACAACTTCGAACCTTAAGTGTGTCACCCTACGGTTCGTGAATATGCAGACATGATGAAGACACCTCTCCCATCAATAACCATCAGCGGGATCTGGAGATCCATAACGGCTCCCACATACTCAACGATTACTTCGTGATCGATTGAACCAATTAACATACGAAACCAATTCCCTTTGTCTCGTGATATTCTACTTATCCGAGGTTTGATCGTCAGTATCTCCATACCTAGTTCTTCCTCGTTACTGATAAGTACTCTTTACTCGTTCCATGTTATGTCATCCCTTATGACCTAGTCACATGCTTGCAAGCTATCTAGATGACATTCCACCGAGAGGGCCTAGAGTATATCTATCCGTCATATGGATGGACAAATCCCAATCTTGGTCTATGCGCTTCAACACATACTTTCAGAATACCCAATGACACCTTTATAACCGCCCAGTTACGAAGCGGCGTTTGATGTCATCAAAGTACCCATCCGGTGATGGTGATTAACATAACCTCATGGTCGAAGGATTAGGTTACTATGTATTTCAAAGCTTACAGCAATACGAACTTAATGACTTGATCTTATGCTACGCTTACTATGGGTGTGTGTCCATCATATCATTCTCCTAATGATATAACCTTGTTATTAATCACATCCAATGTCCATGATCAGGAAACCATGATCATCAATCAATCAACAAGCTAGTTCAACAAGAGGCTTACTAGGGACTCTTTTATGTTTACAAAACACACAAGTATTAGTGTTTCCTAATAATACAATTATAGCATGGGATGTAAACATTCATCATAAACACAAAGATATAATAATAACCTCTTTTATTATTGCCTCTTGGGCATATCTCCAACAAGTATGCCAGACTCATGTATGCATCGTATATGCTCAACAGGTGATCGTCCAGTGAGGAGCCTTCCTCTATCTTTATGGAGAGGAAGTCCCCAATCAGCTCAAACTCCCATATGTGCACTTGTTCCACGAAATGCAATCTCAGATGTGCCATAACCGTTCGAGGATTAAGACTTCCCACCATCGGCCATAGCCCATCTTCCATCCCGAGGCGCATTGTTACTGATATGAATGTGGCCATCACATGACGATGACAGTGGAGAGCCCGCTGCTCCTGGGTCTCATGAGAATAGGGTGGCTCCAAGTACATCTCGTAGATCATGTAGTCAGAAACTTTGTTCTTGCTAAGGAAATCATGAAGGCGCATGACCCATGCAGAAAAGTTGGATCCATCTAACTTGAGCTTTTCTCCTTTTAACCAATTGTCAATGGGGAAGGTAATCTCGGGGAGAACCATTTCTACATTTACAATTGCAAAAGGAATTTAGACTAAGTTTATAATTAAGTGAGTTAATAATAACTCCACTCAGAAACACCTATCTCCATAAGGGTTCCTTGTGATAACACGACCCCTATCAGCCACATCTCCCCCGATCATCACGGCCATCAATGTGGGTTAAAGGGTGGACGCTAAACGTCGGTCACATCATTCATGCGACTTGTGCTTGATCTTTCGACCATCCATGTTTCGAGGCCATGCTTCTATGGCGTGCTAGGCTCGCCAACTCAACCTTACTGTATTCGTTGTGCAACATGGCTTACACCCACTGTATGCGAACGTAGATATGTCTGACACCTAGTCACCCTGGGTCGCCTCATACCGAAGAACTTTCTTGGTGGTGCACACTAAGGGGGAACACAATCATTGGTAATTTTAACAGGGATCATCTTATTAGGCTACCGTCGAGTATCTAATACTAGCACACAATAAGATATACAAACAATAACATTGAATGTAAATGCGATGTGATATGGTCCTTCATGTCGTGATCTCCATCCGTCGTCACCGGATTCCGGCGCCAGGGTTCCGGCACCATAGACACCAGGGTACCGGTGTCATTCCAGCGTGGTAGTCCATCACCTCCGTGACTATCTACTACTACGTAACATAAGGTAATCACTTTACCTTTGCCACAACCATATCACAAAGCAATTCCCCCTGCAAAACAAAGTTAAATGCCTCTACTTTATCTTTGCATGTTTTACGTGGCTGAATGGGCTTTCGCACAAGAACCATTCTTACCTACGAACTTTCAGCACAACACTGATCAAGTAGTTGTCTCTACTACACCCCTTTCGGGGCCCTCCGTTGCAAATGGCATACCAACTAATGCGAGCGAGATAAACACCCCCTAAGCCACTTTATACGGTACAAGCCGTATGTCAAGAATGGACCAGCCTCGCGAATGAACGCGTAAAGTCGGTTGGGGGCCGCTTCATCAAGCATTACTGCGGTATACACAAGTACACGTTGGAGGATAACAACTAAAAGATGAACGCCCACACACTACATCTAGTGTGTTCTACCCGTACTAGCATTACTACACATAGATCTAGCTCTGATACCACTGTACGGGTTCCGCGTATGAAAACAATAATTTTTACCCTACGCCCCTGAACCCCTGATGCTGCTAGGACCTATCTATTAGTAATACAGTAACGGGATGGGCTTTTCGCCAACTTACCCTTGAAGACCGAAAAGCATTGTCAACGCTCAGGAGAGCGTGGTTGATGTAGACGAGCCGAAGCCGACCTCAAGGTCACGATGAGGTCCTTGCGCTCCTTTGGCTCCAACGACTTGAGTGCCCCAAGTGAGACACCTCGCGGGGAGTTACACACGTCTGGTGCCTGACGATGACTCCCGCTTCCCTGATCTAGCAGCAGTTGCGGAAGTAGAGTTCCTGGATCTGAATCTCGCAACGCGACGGTGCTATGCGGTGAAGATATCTCTCGTTCGCGTAGTCCAAACTTGGGACCACGGTCATGAGAGAGAGAGAATATCAATTGAAGGTCTCCCCAAAAGTGAGAAGACCTCTATTGAATATTGTGTGTATTTATCTGGCCAAATACCCCCACTATATATAGGGGAAGGGGAGGTACTACCTCCCTCAAAGTCCCGAGGTGGGACTAAAAGAGAGAAGGGGGAGGGGTAGCTGCAGGCCGGCCCTAGTGGGCCCCATGCGGGGGGGGGGGCTAGGCCCAGCCGGCCACCCCCTTTGTCCCTTCTCCCTCTCTCCTTTCCCTAATGGGCCCTCTCCCCTCCGGGAATTAGCCCATTAAGCCTTTTGACCTTTTAAATTGATTTAATTGATTTTCTCTTTATTAAATAATTATGAATAAATGATTAAATCAATATTTAACATTCATTCACATATTATTCAATCTCCGTGGCTATGGAACACCTTCCACCTCCACTCCGACATCCTCCGGACTTACCGAAACCCTTCCGGTTTTCTCTCTACTATTCTTCGGTGATTCTACCGATCCTATAAACACTCTCTAAGCATCATCAAGCCCTTAAGAGTGATACCCCATGGTTTGGGAACACTCCATACATGGTCCGGACACTCCCGCACCAAGGATCGACAGAGGGACCTAGATGACCATGTGACCCTTGTTCGTTCCACGAAGATCTTTCGTCGTTTGAACCGGGACAGTCGTGTCTTATTCCCTTTGTCCCTTGATACTTGTATTGCCCAATATCTGATCAATGACATCACCATGTCATGTTCAATCTCAATACCGAACAATGCTACTTGACTCGTTCCGACAAGTGATATCCCTGTGATCAAAAAACACACCGTGCAACTATTGGATATAACTTCTCCGAGTGGGCCCTTGAGTATCTTTCCGTCACATGGACGGACAAATCCCGCTCTTGACATATATTGTCTCTACGATTTCCTCCGAGTACCTGAACACACCTTTATAACCACTGTATTACCAAGTGGAGCTTGATGCTATCAAGCACTCTCGGGAGACAGTGATTGATATAGCCTCACAGTCTAAGGAATAGTCTACGAGGATCCATTTCTAATCATCGTAACTTGAACTTCGTGACATGATCGGGTCATGATGTTTAGGTTGGGTATTGGTTCATCATCTCATTCTCAGAATGAGTTGACTCCATTTCCAACTGGAGTAAATGCCACATGATCAGGAACATGATCATCTATTGACCAATGAACCAGTGACTAGAGTTTCACTAGGAACCCCTGGTTGTTTGTATATCACACGTGTATTGATGTTTCCACTCAATATAGTTATAGCATGATATAAAACTTAATCATAAACTATATGAAATATGATAATAGTCCTTATTACTATTTGTCTCTAGGGCATATTTCCAACAGTCTCCCACTTGCACTAGAGTACAAATACACTAGCTTCATTTGTTCTTAATCATTGGCACCATATCCGGTACCCTAAACACGCTTGCTCATGGAAGAGGTTGAGTCCTGGGCATGTACTTTACAGTCCAAATCCATTGCAACTTACTAAAGTCACCTTGATTGACATTAATACTTTATCATCACATGATAACATCTGTGTGTATGCATCGTCGCTATGGCAGCAGAACGAGGCATGATTCCAGGAGCCTACAGTGACTTTAGATCAACCTCGAGGGCTTTCTCATGGGCACTATGCTCTGGGACGCATCATTCTACGTTAAAAGTGAACTAGCCCCGACATAACATTATACAACACTTTAGATGGTACCCTTATCTATTATTATAAATGTATTCATCGAAACATTAGTGCACTCTGTGCAACTTTCAATGTTTTGTTCACCTCACTTCCTACTTGACTTTAATCGGTATTTATAGGAGTTTCCAACATATTCCCTTATAACATAACCCTTTATGTTTTAAGATATGTCATCCTTTATGGATTTGGAAAATATGTCTATAGTTCTCTATTAGACACTGTGGACAAACTTAGCTCAACATTCCGTGATTCAAACTTAATCACTTTTAAACGTTCCTTATTGTTTCATATATTATGTTAAGTTATCATCATGGTTTTCTAAGATAGAACCTATGTCTCAACATAGTGGATGATGATCATCCTTTTCTTTCTTTCAACCATTGATGTTGAACTTATTACTTTTCCTACCTTGAGTTATTAAGGACCAGTTCCTTAATTAACTTCTATTCCGAAACCCTTTTCAGAATCCCTTAAGGAATACTACATAATATCATAATACACTTATTATCAACTTCTACACCTTATAAATCATTATTTATCTGTACTTGCACTTTTATTCTTAACACACTTAAGAATCACTCCTATAAGCTCCCACTCAAAATATGTTCCTAACACATTTGGGTATGAGTCACTACTCTTACTCAAACTATGTTCCTACATATTTGAATTTGAGACTTATATTATGCTCCCACTCAAAAATATGTCATTCACATATTGTTTTAGGAAGACTTTCATAGCTCCCACTCAATTTCATGCAAATTGCATATCTACTCACCATTTTGAACAACTTCAAAATCTTTTGATCAAATATCAAAGTGAGAGATTTACTATGAGACACTAGTACTTTTACTAGTTTTAAATCCACTAGACATTAAGCACACTTGAATCAAATTCATTTGAATTCATCCAATACTTGACAAATTGTGCTTTTGTCATTCACCCCCTTTTCCACTATGGCTTTGCAGTCATTTGGGAAAATTCCAAGTAAGCCCTTTTACCATTCCAAGTGAATTTTGCTACTAGGATTTCTCATAATTCTAGTTTACCATTATTTCCTCAGTAGTTCGTGGGTATGTCATATTCCAAGAATCATGACAAATGATTCACAAATGTCTCCGTACTAGATATGGATTACATTTTGAATCCTACTTCATGTAGTGAAAACACTAGTGGGGAAGACACAATGATCATTATCATTGATTCTTTCCTTTGCATAGAGAATTGTTCAGGAACGTTGTCCGTTGCGCTTCTCAACACTCTGATGCAGGGATTTGAATCCTCATGGTGTCTTTCACTATCTTCCATTTGCTCCAAAATCGAGAAATATCACTAAAAATGAGCTTTCTCAATAATGCACCAAAGTCCAAGCAATACAAGTTTTGCTTCTCTTTTAGTTTTAGCTATAGATTTCATATTCAAAGATTCCAATGAATACTCTACAAGGACTTATTCTCTATTGTTTTGGTTATATTAAATAACCCCAAAACACTTACGATGATCCATACTAGATATGGACCCACTTTCACGAATTCAAATGGTTCACTATATATTCTAATTGAGTGCTAACTATTTCTAACTAATGGTCTCTACATCTACACTACAACGATTTATTTGGCGCTATCTATTTACCCATTTTGATATCTAATATCATATTGTGATGCTTTGCATTTTGACATTTCAAAATGCTCTGCATTCCACAATTTCTTTTATGACAATCTTATAAAGATGAATCTCATTACTTTTGATCAAATCATAGTAATTAGATTCTCTTTTATATTTATACCCTTTGTTGATGAAACACTTTGATCATATCAAATAGTTTCATACTCATGTTTCCTTTGGTAAACTACTTTACACTTTTAAACAATCATATAATGATAATTACCATTTTTGTTAAAACACAATACATCGAATATGTATTTACTTTCAACAATTCATTAAACACTTTGTATTCAAGTAATACACGATGTTCAAGTTATTTTGCCAAACTTCGGCATGATTCATACGTGATAAGAAATCAAATGATTTTCACATATTATCAACATAACTTTTGAATTTATACAATGGTTTCATTCATTAATGAAATATCATTAAGTTGGGTATTTTAAGGCATTTCAATATTTTACAAATGTTCATGCATTATCAATTATTTTCAAACAACAAGGATAATTTACATATAATCAAAGAAGATATGAACACAAATAGAAATCATTCATAAAAGCAGAACAACTGTTTGTTACAAACTCATATGAAAAACTATCTCACAAAGTGTGAGACACACTAAAGAAGTTCATAATCTGTTGATTACAATAATTATCCAAAACATAAAGTGATAAGTGTCGAGGGAGAGTGTCGTCGGCCATCATCATCATGCTCGCCATCAACACGCAACATCACCTCCTCTCCAGCAAGCACCTCTCATGCAGAAGGACCTGTTTTCAGTAAAACAGAACAAGTATCAAATATACTTAACACTGCAAATGTGTTTGCAAGATTATAACATTTATAAAATTGTATATCAAATATATACCTTTGTCATTGATAACCTCAGCGACATCGGGCTCAACTACCACATCTCTGAAATGTGATATGAACTCGTGGAAGTCATGTGTTTCCACGTCGCCTCTCATAATGCAAATCCTGACTTGTGCTTGGAAGCTTGGTGGCAGCGACCGCGGCACAACTCCTATTGCAAAAGAGCTTGCGAACCAGTTGTCCAGGTAGTATGCCAGACTCATGTATGCATCATATATGCTCAACAAGTGATCGTCCAGTGAGGAGCCTTCCTCCATATTTATGGAGAGGAAGTCCCCCATCAGCTCATACTCCCATATGCACAATTGTTCCATGAAATGCGATCTCTGATGTGCCATAACCGTTCGGGGATTAAGACTTCCCACCATCGGCCATATCCCATCTTCCATCTCGAGGCGCATCGTTACTGATATGAATGTGGCCATCACACGACGACGACAGCGGAGATCCCGCTGCTCCTGGGTCTCATGAGAATACGGTGGCTCCAAGTACATCTCGTAGATCATGTAGTCAGCTACTTTGTTCTCGCTAAGGAGATCATGAAGGCGCATGACCCACGCAGAAAAGTTGGATCCATCTAACTTGAGCTTTTCTCCTTTTAACCAATTGTCAATGGGAAAGGTAATCTCGGGGAGAACCATTTCTACATTTACAATTGCAAAAGGAATTTAGACTAAGTTTATAATTAAATGAGTTAATAATAACTCCACTCAGAAACACCTATCCCCATAAGGGTTCCTAGTGATAACACGACCCCTATCAGCCACATCTCCCCCGATCATCACGGCCATCAATGTGGGTTCAAGGGTGGATGCTAAACGTCGGTCACATCATTCATGCGACTCGTGCTCAATCTTTTGACCATCCGTGTTTCGAGGTCACACTTCTATGGTGTGCTAGGCTCGCTAACTCAACCTTAGTGTATTCGCTGTGCAACATGCTTACACCCAATGTATGCGAACGTAGATATGTCTGACACCCAGTCACCCTGGGTCGCCTCATACCGAAGAACTTTCTTGGTGGTGCACACTAAGGGGGAACACAATCATTGGTAATTTTAACAGAGATCATCTTATTAGGCTACCGTCGAGTATCTAATACTAGCACACAATAAGATATACAAAAATAACATTGAATGTAAATGCGATGTGATATGGTCCTTCACGTCGTGATCTCCATCCGTCGTCACCAGATTCCGGCGCCAGGAATCTGGCGTCGTAGACACCAGGGTACCGGTGCCATTTCGGCGTGGTAGTCCGTCACCTCCGTGACTATCTACTACTATGTAACATAAGGTAATCACTTTCCTTTGCCACAACCATATCACAAAGAAATGCCCCCCTGCAAAACAAAGTTAGACGCCTCTACTTTATCTTTGCATGTTTTACGTGGCTGAATGGGCTTTCACACAAGAACCGTTCTTACCTATGAACTTTCAGCACAACGCTGATCAAGTGTCTCTACTACACCCCTTTCGGGGCCCTCCATTGCAAATGGCATACCAACTAATGCGAGAGAGACAGACACCCCCTAAGCCACTTTATACGGTACAAGCCGTATGTCAAGCGTGGACCAGTCTCGCGAATGAACGCGTAAAGTCTCTTGGGGGGCGCTTCATCAAGCATTATTGCGGTATACACAAGTACACGTGGGAGGGTAACAACTAAAAGATCAACGCCCACACGCTACATCTAGTGTGTTCTACCCGTACTAGCATTACTACACATAGATCTAGCTCTGATACCACTGTAGGGGTTCCGCGTATGAAAACAATAATTTTTACCCAACGACCCTGAACCCCTGATGCTGCCAGGACCTATCTATTGGTAATACAGTAACGGGAGGGGATTTTTGTGAACTTACCCTTGAAGACCTAAAAGCGTTGTCAATGCTCAGGAGAGCGTGGTTGATGTAGACGAGCCGAAGCCGACCTCAAGGTCGTGATGAAGTCCTTGCGCTCCTTTGGCTCCAATGACTTGAGTGCCTCAAGTGTGACACCTTGTGGGGGAGTTACACATGTCTGGTGCCTGACGATGACTCCCGCTTCCCTGATCCAGTAGCAGTTGCGAAAGTACAGCTCCTGGATCCGAATCCCACATCGCGACGGTGCTCCATGGTGAAGATATCTCACGTTCGCGCAGTCCAAACTTGGGACCACGGTCATGAGAGAGAGAGAGAGAGAGTATCAATTGGAGGTCTCCCCAAAAGTGAGAAGACCTTTATTGAATATTGTGTGTATTTATCTGGCCAAATACCCCCACTATATATAGGGGAAAGGGAGGTACTACCTCCCTCAAAGTCCCGGGGTGGGACTAAAAGAGAGGAGGGGGAGGGGCAGCCACCGGCCGGCCCTAGTGGGCCCCATGTGGGGGGCTAGGCCCAGCCGGCCACCCCCTTTGTCCCTTCTCCCTCTCTTCTTTCCCTAATGGGCCCTCTCCCCTCCGGGAATTGGCCCATTAAGCCTTTTGACCTTTTAAATTGATTTAATTGATTTTCTATTTATTCAATAATTATGAATAAATGATTAAATCAATATTTAACATTCATTCACATATCATTCAATCTCCGTGGCTATGGAACACCTTCCACCTCCACTCCGGACATCCTCCGGACTTACCGAAACCCTTTCGGTTTTCTCTCTACTATTCTTTGGTGATTCTACCGATCCTATAAACACTCTCTAAGCATCATCAAGCCCTTAAGCGTGATACCCCACGGTTCAGGAACACTCCATACATGGTCGAGACACTCCCGCACCAATGATCGACAGAGGGACCTGGATGGCCATGTGACCCCTATGCCTTCCACGAAGATCTTTCGTCGTTTGAACCAGGATAGTCGTGTCTTATTTGCTTTGTCTCTCGATACTTGTATTGGCCGAGATGTGATCAATGACATCACCATGTCGTGTTTAATCTCATTACCGAACAATGCTACTTGACTCATTCCGACAAGTGATATCCCTGTGATCAAATTACACACTACACAGCTATTGGATATAACTTCTTCGAGTGGGCCCTTGAGTATCTTTCCGTCACATGGACGGACAAATCCCGCTCTTGACATATATTGCCTCTAAGATTTTGTCCGAGTACCTAAACACACCTTTATAACCACTGTATTACCAAGTGGCGCTTGATGCTATCTAAGCACTCTCGGGTGATAGTGATTGATATAGCCTCACGGTCTAAGGAATAGTCTACGAGGATCCATTTCTAATCATCGTAACTTGAACTTTGTGACATGATCAGGTCACGATGTTTAGGTTGGGTATTGGTTCATCATCTCATTCTCAGAATGAGTTGACTCTATTTCCAACTAGCATAAATGCCACATGATCAAGAAACATGATCACCTGTTGACTAATGAACCAGTGACTAGAGTTTCACTGGGAACCCCTAGTTGTTTGTATATCACACGTGTATTGATGTTTCCACTCAATATAGTTATAGCATGATACAAAACTTAATCATAAACTATATGAAATATGGTAATAATCCTTATTACTATTTGTCTCTAGGACATATTTCCAACAAATATGTCCTCAGACATGGGTGAGTTGAATATGTTTTCGGACTTGATATTTGGTGGACTACCATGACTTGCATACATAAAGTGCGGTACATGGTGGCGGCACCCATGGAGTACAAGTTACCCCTGTAGGGCCCGATCCACCAGTAGTCGTGAACGTTGTGCCACCTTGAGAATCGTGATGCCTCTTGTCTGGATAAAACACAGTAGGTGATACCTCTGGATGTGCGCATAGTTATGGGACAGTTCTTGTTGTGAGATTCGGAAGGCACGCGTAATATGTTGCCTGAAGGGTTGAACATGCGCTTTGGTAAAATAGTGCACCCCTGGAGGGTAAATCTTTTTGAGAAGCCATGTGTCCACGGTTATGGATGTCTCAAGAGTACAATGTCATGATCATAGATAACGCGACTAATATTTTGCCTCTAATAATATGATTAGTAATTATCCTTATCAACTAAATACCTGCTTAACTAAAATTGCCACCGTGTGTGTTTCGCAAGAGGACTTGCTCGACTGGTCTTCGAGGGGGAAATCTTCGGATGGGTTATGATTGGATTTATATTCATGTTACCGTATAACACTCTCTTATCCCGCTCTAAAAGCCGAAGTTGTAGCATGTCTCTATAAGTTTGATAGTGCAAGCTTTGTCACCGCTGATCCCACCATGCCTATATAGGCAAGGACCGCCAAATTTTAGTCTCGCCATGTACTGGCCTCAGTAATGAACACTCTCTTTATGTTTTCCTTTGCCCTTTGCCGGCACCCTTTGGCTTTGATAGGTATGTGATTGACGATGTTAGCAAGGTTACCCTTCCGGCTTAGCCTAGGCAGGGTTTTGAGACACCACTTGGTTATTCTTCAGGAGTCTTAGTGCCATTTGGATCTTGTCCATACCCGGACACTACTTTGGTTTCTTCTTGAGTTGTATCTTTGAATTGTATCATTTGTATTCTTGAATCGTTGAGTCGTTGTTGTATATATAAGATCTTGTGGACTCTATTATAAATTATTGTGTTGTAACTAATTATAATAAAATCTCACCCACACGAAAGTGTCTGGTGGGCGTCTTTGAATCGCTTCTCTGCAGATTTTGGCAGGAGATGCTGAGATCTGCATATACCCAATTCAGGGGGGTTTGTCAACACCCGGATTTTTAATCCCAGATACCCGTTATGCCATACCTCGCAATACCAGGATTACCATTTTTGTGAGACATAACGGATTGGATATCACAGTATATCATCCATTACAAACCATACATAACGTCTTACACAAATAAGGATCTCATGATCTAGTCTGAATACAACAAGCAACGGAAATAAAAGGTAAGCATAGCGGTGGGGTCCATCTTCAGGGGCACAGGCAATGCTGACGAAGGAAGATAGTCCTAGTTATCATAGCCGTCCTGCTGGCCATCATCTTGATAGTCTCCTTCATAGTCTGGCCATGAGAATAGCCAGGGACAAAAGCCATGAGTACTCTTTAAGTACTCACAAACTACCTCTAACAAGTAATATAGTTCTAGGTTAAAGTGCTAGATCTAAGTTTAACTATAAAGTTAAGTTTGAAACCTAAGATGAGTTTTGAAGCAAAGAAAGATAAAATAAAGTTCTAGAATCACTTAAGTTGGGAAGCTAGTGTCATAAACACAACCCTGTTATGGTCAAGTCAAGATTCATCATTCATCTCAAGTTACTTGGAAAACATCTGAAAACGAAACAGTATGGCCATTCCAACTATCCATAACCACGGACGCGGCTATTCGAATAGTTTGACACTCTGCAGAGGTGGTACACTTTCACCACAAGATTCGATACATCTGTCAGGGATAACCCTGAATCATCATACTTAGTATGCAGATAATCAAACATAACTTTCCCTTTACACACCCTAGTATAAGCACCTCTCCTATGAGCATGGCCTCTCAACCATGACCATCAGTCATCTTGGGCACTGCAGAGGTGGACATCATTGAGAGGTAGCCTCAGCTCAAACCTCTCCTGCGAGGGAATTAATACTAATGCATATAAATTTCCAGCTAAGCCTTACCTAATTCAGGTAGTGTGGTTATACGGTAAATTTGGAATAGTATCGCATCCGAATCAAACCGTCGGTTTTATAAAAGGGTTAAGGCTCATGCCTCAACATTTTCATCATCATAAACCATTTGTGTTTCTCAACACATGTCAAAACATCTCATTAGAATGACTCATTATTCCAAGGTTTTCATAATTCATTTTCACCAAGTGCTCCCATCTAAAGTGACTCAAGTTTTTATCTACTCTCAACTACTAAGTTAAGAGTGTTCACTCAGGTGGAAAATGATGGGTTCAATCTCATGCCATAGAATGACATCTAAAGGGTTCTAAAATAGGTCAAGTTTTATACTCTTTATGCTACCTTCAAAAAGTAGAGAACTTTGGGTAAAGTAAAGGAAGTAAAGCTTGTGAATAAGACTTGGGGTAACTAATAGTAAAAGTGATATGACTCAAGCATGCCTATAGCATCTTGCTAAACCATCTAGTTTAATCCTAGCTTGCTAAGTTATCTATTTGCAAGTGTTAGCTTGCATTGTTAATGGTGGCTTGCCTTGGTTGGTGCAGTGGTTGAAGTTTTCTTCTTTTTCTTGGTTGAACTCCTCCTCCTCGTAGACTTGGTCGATACTATCGTCTATAAATACATACGGAGTACACAATCACCAAACAATACTTAACTAGTCTAACTAGCATTCTAAGACACATATTTGATGATCTATTATCACCACAAGCATCACAAGTTTAATTCACTAGTTTCATTCTTTATAAATTAGAAAAGTAATTTCTACTCATTGAAAAATTAACTAAGATTTAATATTCACCACTTAAAATATGGGATCATGTGGACACATGTCATCACCACATATTCCAACATGTGGGAATGTGATTTAAGGATTGGATCATAATTACTTTGGTTTAAGTTCAATATTTAATGAATTAAAGTGACTAGAAATGCCTATATAGCATTATTTTGGTACTAGTCCAAAGTCACTGCATGTAAACCTTAATATTATTACATATTCAGATAGGTATGGTGAAATGTGATTTTTGAGAGTTGGAATCAACTCAAAATCTATCTTGGTTGATTTTATAAAAATGTTGCAAAGTGCAAATGCTTCTGTTTTGTTATTTTTACTAGGAGAGATCTATAACTCTAATTGAATTAACTCCAACGGGCTTGGATAGATCATTTCAATACCTTTCAGGAAAAATTGGTTTCATGCTAAATGGATTTGTAAATCTCTCTGAATTGATTTTTAAACTAGTGGACAGAAACTAGATTAACTTTAAATAGAAAAAACTAAATTTGAAATTCTAACTCGTGCGGGAACTAACTGGGCCAGCCCAGCTACATACAGTGCGTGCAACAGGCTGCCTGACATGCGGGCTCCTCCAGTCAGCGGCACAAAAACACCAAAACGGTATCTAGCATCCTAGGCCGCACGATCTAAAGACGATCCAACGGTGGGAGGTCATCGTCGACGACGGATTACTCCGGCGAGAGTCTAACCTAGACGCGGCGGTGGGGGTCGATTGGGGGCGTACCAGGGCTCCAGCAGGGTCGGTGAGGCGGGAAAATGGGCTGGTAGACGACGGCGAGGCGAGGCGCGGTTGCGGCGGAGGTTGGGGTGCCCTAAATCGCAGGCGCCCTTCTCCTCCTGCTGTCGTGGCTTCGGCTCTAATTCCAGCGAGGCAGAGCTCGAGCGGTGTCGGCGAGAGGTGGGTGAGGTTCAGTGAGAGGTGGGGAGTGAGTGAGTGTGGAGAAATGAGGCTGGGGTGGTCTCTTTATATAGGGTCAACGAGGGGGCAGAGCTGGCTCCGGTGAGGTCATTGGTGACGATGATGCGGGGCGCTCTCGGCATGGGCGAGGACGGCGATGGGTTCTCTGTCCCCCGGCGGTCCTCTAGGGCTTAATGGCGTGGCAAGGCGAGGGCTCTACGGGTCGGGAGCGTGCGGTGAACTGAGCGCGGGCGGCGGTGTTCAACGCGGTTCCTCCGGGCTGCTAGTCGCGAGGCGGCGAACGAGGACGTCTGGGCGGTTGTTGGGCCTGCTGCGGGTGCTGCCACGCAATGCGAGGGCTAGGCGAGGCCGATGCTGCTCTGGCGGGCGCGGCGCTCCGAGGTGATCGGCATGGCGGACAGAGGCATGGGTGCGAGCAACTGGGGCTTGTCCTCCGCTCGATTTTGGTCGGGGGCTGGTCGAGGCGGTGCGGTGTGATGGCGCCTGTCTGCCAGCGGGCGAAGGAGAGCGCGGGACGGCTTGGTGCGAGCTGTCCATGGTCGACCTGGCGCATGGCGTCGGGAGGCTTGGCACTATAGCAGCTAGGGGAGAGGGAGAGAGAGCTAGGGCCGGGGTTTTAGCTGGGGGACAAGGGGACCGAGTTAGGCCCAAATGGTGACCAAACTCACTGCTCACTATAGTGTTTTGAATTTGGCCAGATTTGTGCCTGCCACCTGTTTGATGAAATGGCCGCAAGAAGTAAAAAATTGAATTTTGGTTTCAAACTTTTTGAGTGTTCTCCACTGGTACTAGGTAGTCTCTGGTTGCAAGGGTTTTGAAAGTGGATCTCAATTTGATGGTTTTTGAAATAGGGGTGATCTAGGCATATGCATTGAATTCAATTTTCTCATGCCATTTAAAATAAGTATTTGAATGTTTTTAGCAGATCAAAAGGTGGGCCTTGGTACCTCATTATGTGTACTAGCAAGAGGTGTAAAGATCTAGACTTATATCTGTTGAGAAATGAGTGCTAGGAACACTCAAAGTAGTGTAGTTGATTAAAATGGCCAAAATGACCATTCCTCCTTTTTAATTGTTTTTTATATGATTTTCTTTGGGAAAAGTTTGGGAATGATGGAGATGATGTTTAAATCACCTAAGAAACATTTTACACCCAAAGAATCACAGAACCATGGCAATTCAAATCAATTCCTATTTTAAATGCTCATACACATGAATGCTTTCATTTTTAATTTGGGAAAGTTTTTGTTAACCCTAATTTTGATGATTTGGATCTTGATAAGCTTGGATTAAAGTTTTGGGATGTTACAAACCTTCCCCCGTTAAACAAAATCTCATCCCGAGATTTACAAAGAAAACTAGGAACTAAACGATCTGGGAACTCCGTCCAAATGTAATCTTCGCGCTCACAAGTGGCTTCCTCCTCTATATGGTTGCTCCAATGAAACTAAAGAGATCTTGAGAAACTTTATACTCCTAGTTCTGGTGGTTTTGTAGGCTTCTCCTAAGATACGGATGGGCACTTCCCGATAGGTCAGGTCATTGTTGATTTCTACGGCTCTGTGATCGATGTTCTTGAAAACTTCAGTCTTCTCAGGCACTTCCAAGCATTTGCGAAGTAACGAGATATGGAACACACTGTGGATGGCTGACATCTCTTCAGGTAGTTCCAGCTAATACGATACTTCTCCTCGACGGTTCGGAATCTTGAAAGGTCCGATATATCTGGGGGCTAACTTTCCCTTCAGACTAAAGCGTTGAGTTCCCTTCAATGGTGAAACCTTGAGATATACAAAATCTCCGACATTGAAAGTCAGGTCTCTCCTTCTCTTGTCAGCATAACTCTTCTGTCTGGATTGAGTAGTCTTAAGGTGCTCACGGACTTTGTGAACTTTCTCTTCTGCTTCTCAGAGAATGTCGGGTCCAAAGATCTGACTCTCTCCTACTTGCGACCAATTCAAAGGGGTACGACACTTTCTTCCGTATAGGAATTCAAAGGGTGCCATCTGCAAACTAGCTTGATAACTGTTGTTATATGAGAACTCTGTGAAAGGCAGGCAGTCTTCCCATTTTGATTCGTATTCCAACACACAAGCTCTAAGCATATCTTCTAGGATCTGGTTGACTCTCTCTGTCTGTCCATCAGTTTGCGGGTGATAAGCGGTACTGAAGTTCAACTTGGTTCCTAATCCTTCTTGGACTTTCTGCCAAAATCTTGAGGTAAACTAGGTTCCTCGATCTGATACGATGGTCTTGGGGGTTCCATGCAGACCGACAATCCTAGCAATATATAGTTCTGCTATCTTTGCACTCTGATAGGTAGTCTTGACAGGTATGAAGTGAGCTACCTTGGACAGTCTATCAACTATGACCCAGATTGAGTCATTTCCCCTACTGGAAGTAGGCAAACCGGTGATAAAGTCCATTCCGATGGAATCCCATTTCCATTTCGGAATCTGCAATGGTTGCAACAGTCCTGCAGGTCTCTGATGCTCTGCTTTGACTCTTTGACAGATGTCACACTTGGCGATGTAGCTTCCGATTTCTCTCTTCATCTTGTGCCACCAAAAATGCTCTTTCAAATTCTGATACATCTTTGTTCCTCCGGGGTGGATAGAATAAAGAGTATCATGAGCTTCCTTCATGATAACTTCCTTCAGCTCCGAATCTGCTGGCACACAAATACGTCCTTTGTACCATAGTACTCCTTCATCTTTAGTGAATCCAGGTACTTTTCCTGTACCAATACGATGTTTGATTCCGTCGATACTTTCATTCCCCTTCTGGGCTTCCTTGATTTGGCTAATCAAAGTGGGTTGAAGTTCAATGCTAGCTAGGAATCCTTTGCTAACTAATTTAGTCCTGAACTGCTCCAACTCTTCATACAAACTCGGTTGCTTCTCCTTGATCATGGTATTTAGCCTACACGGCAATCTGCTAAGATCATCCGCTACCACATTGGCTTTGCCGGGGTGATAGTGAATGTCAAGGTCATAATCCTTGATTAACTCTATCCATCTCCGTTGTCTCATATTCAGCTCTTTCTGAGTGAAAATATACTTCAAGCTCTTGTGATCTGAGTAAATATCACAGTGATTACCCATCAGATAATGACGCCATGTCTTCAATGCTAGAACCACAGCTGCTAGCTCAAGATCATGAGTCGGATAGTTCTGCTCATGCTGCTTTAGTTATCGAGACAGATACGCGATGACTTTGCCTTCTTGCATCAATACACATCCCAGACCAATCTTGGATGCGTCACAATACACATAAAATGGCTTCTTGATGTCTGGCATGACCAATATTGGGGCTGATATCAATCTCTTCTTCAGCTCCTGAAAACTGGCTTCACACTTGTTTGTCCATTCAAACTTCTTGTCCTTCTTCAACAATTGGGAAATGGGTCTGGCGATGCTCGAGAATCCTTCTACGAACTTGCGGTAGTATCCCGCTAATCCGAGAAATGCACGGACTTGGGTTTGAGTGGTTAGGGCTTCCCATTCTTTGATCTTGGCGGGATCAACAGAGACTCCTCCGGCAGACACAATATGTCCTAGGAATCCTACTTCTTTCAGCCAAAACTCACACTTGTTGAACTTGGCATATAACTGATGCTCTCTCAGGGTTTCTAGGATAACTCTCAGATGTTGCTCATGTTCTTCTTCTGACTTGGAGTAGATAAGGATGTCGTCGATAAACACAACTACAAACTTATCTAGGAAATTCATAAAGATCTTATTCATGAGATTCATGAAATAAGCAGGGGCATTGGTTAATCCAAAAGATATAACCGTATACTCGTATAAACCATAGCGAGTAGTAAAGGCGGTCTTCGAAATATCCGTTGCGCGAATCTTAAGTTGGTGATAACCAGTCCTAAGATCAATCTTTGAGAATACCTGGGCTCCAGTCAATTGATCAAATAGATCCTCTATCTTTGGCAAGGGGTACTTGTTCTTGATGGTGACATCATTCAACTTTCTGTAATCTATGTACAAACGATTGCCTCCATCTTTCTTGTCGACGAATAGCACTAGTGATATCCATGGCGATGCGCTTGGTTGAATCAAGCTTTTCTCTAACATGGCATCCAACTGCTTCTTCAGTTCCACTAACTCTGAGGGGTTCATGCTATAGGGTCTCTGGGCTATGGGTCCGGTTCCGGGGATTAGTTCGATAATGAACTCAATATCCCTATCTAGGGGCATACCTGGCAATTCATCTGGGAATACGTCGGGGTATTCACAGACTACTCTGACTTGGTCTATGGTGGGCAGGGCTACACTCTTGTTGAACTTGAATTGACGGGGTAAGGTTTCAGAGATATGCTTTACTATTACTCCAGAACTACTGGTCATGGTGATGGCTTTCTTAGCACAGTCTATCAATCCTTTATGCCTTGACATCTAGTCCATACCTAGTACTACTTCCAATCCTTTGGTTCCAAGTACAATTAGGTTGGCATAAAAATCTATCCCATGTATTCTGATAGGCACAGCTTTGCAAATTTTTCTAGCTTTTGTAGTTGAACCGGGGATTTGAACTATCATGACATGCTTCAAGTTGGTTGGGTGAATCTTACTAGTGCATGCAAATTCTTCGGTGACAAATGAATGCGATGCTCCCGAATCAAACAATACTATTGCTAAAACTGAGTTGACAGAAAACATACCCAGCACTACATCTGGCGCTTCTTGGGATTCTTCTGCGTTCATGTGGAAGAGACGACCATTGCGGTTGTGAGGGTTCCTTGGGGCAAATCTTCTTCCTGGTTGAACACGACGCTGCTGCTGAGCTGGGGCATTCACATTGGCATTGGTTGCGGTCTTCTTGGGACACTCATTGGAATAGTGACCCTTCACTCCACACTCGAAACAAGTGATCTAGGACTTGTCCTTGACTGCGACAGGTACAGCATTGCTGGCAGTTTTGGGTGCAGTGTTGTTGTTGTTGTTCTTGGGAGGTGCACGGTTGAAATTGTTGGCATTGCCGGAGTTGTGATTGTTTCCTCCGGAGTTCACATTGCCTCTGCTACGGTTGGGGTAGCTTGGGCGAGACATTGGGGGTCGGTTGTTCCTGGGTGCATATCCTGGTGAGGGGTTGGGACGATACTTCTGGTGACTGCTGGATCCTAGTTGCTGCATCATATGACGCTTGCGGTTGTCGTTTGCCTGGTTAATCTTCCCTTCCATCTGAATGGCAGAGTCGACTAGTTCTTCGAGATCCTGAAAACGGATGTTGACGAGGACCGTCTGCATCTCATCATGTAGTCCGTTCAAGAATCTCTCTTTTTTCTTGGCCTCCATGTTGATCTCATCAGGTGCATATCTGGCAAGTGATAGGAATCTGTCACGGTACTCCACCACAGTCATTCTTCCTTGCTTCAATCCGTGGAATTCATCTCTCATCCTGTTGACTAGACCTTGCGGCACGTGGGTGCGGCTGAACTTGACTTTGAATGCTTCCCATGTCATCACTTGACCATGGTTCATATTGCAGATACTATTCCACCAAGCTCTTATATCTCCCGCCAGGTAGTGGGTGGCGAAGAGAACTTTCTCATTTTCATCAACTCTTGCAACTTCTAAGTTGTTTTCCATTGTCTATAACCAGTCATCCGCATCTAACGGGTTTTCAGATTGGCTGAAGATTGGGGGATTGGTGTTCTGAAATTTTTTGAGTTTGGATCCCTGGTGATCCTGATTTCCATGCCCTTGGTTGTTGAGAGCCATTTGGGCGATCTGCTGCAATGTTGCTAAGTTGGCTTGGCACTCTGCCCTGCTTGCTTCACGGTCTGCGATGAGATTCTGCAAGATTTGCAGCATGGGGTCTTGCGACGAGCTGCTCCCTCCTTGGTTTCCACGAGTCATCTGAAGATTGAGATAGATATAGGGGTAAGAGGGAAATTCTAAGGTTCATGGTGATGGTTTTGGGGTTTTCAAAGCTAAAACTTTGAGTTAGACTCAGGTTTTTTTCAACTAACTTCATTTTCATTCATGCAAGCAAGCACACGATACAACACACACCACAACAATCAAAGGGAAACAGATGGTTTGAAGAACCATTCTGTAAGCTACGATACAGTGGGACCGATACAACTCATGCTACGACAGTGCTCTAGTGCATCTACTCCTCGTCGATGAAGTCGGAGTCCTCATCATCAGTGTAGCAGTCCACAACATCCTCCTCCGGAAAGTCATCATCGTTGCTGAGGTAAGAATCCATGTCTCCCTGGATATCTTCACCCTCATCTTCTTCTTCCTTGGCTGCAAGCTGAGCTTCCTGCTCCTTGACGGTCTTCTTGAGGTCGGCCACCTTCTTGCGAAGGCGAGCGATGGTGCGATCCTTCTTTGCACACTGGCGGCAAAGAGACTGGCGATCTTGGACGAGCAGTGCAAAATTCTGGGCCTTCTGGTCGGCAATGGCACGGTTCTGGTTGGCTAACTCTCGGGCATTGTCCAGTTCCTGCTGTGTGTCGTGTAGCAAGAAGTCAAGATTCTCCACTTGACGCCTCAACTCTGGGTGACTTGGCATCTCCATCGGCATTCCCATGAAGTCACGTCTTGCATAGTGGGCAAAACGGGTTCCTTGGATCTTGTTGACGCTAAGGGCACATAGACGTGCGAGAGCTTCATGCATTGCCCTGGCTAATCCATCTAGCCAGTTGTTCTCTCTCACAGAGAACTGAATTCTCCCGGAAGTTGGTGCTTCGATGCTTCCTCTAATATCTGCGGTGACTAGCCACTATAGGTCTCCTCCTGGGGGTCCTGGAAGTTGAGCTCCAAGAAACTCCGGATGTGGGCGTCCCAGTAATTCCGACAGTGAATCCAGATCCCTCTCGAAGATCAGCTGACCTCCGTTTCCCAACTGGTAGAACTTGCTGAACTGAGTCTCCATCTACAAGAATTAAGGATGAGGAAATTAGTGAAGTGATCAAGTGTGTCAAATTTTAAGTAGTAATGTAAGAATTTTGAGGAACATGAAATTTTGAGAAAGAATGAGTTCACAAGGATAAGAGAGGAAATAGTTTTTCATAAATACTCACTTTGGTTTTGAAACTAAGTTTTTGTTTGGACGTCCATTCTAACTAGGGTCTCCTATGGTCAGGATGGCTCTGATACCAACTTGTCAACACCCAGATTTTTAATCCCAGATGCCCGTTATGCCATACCTCGCAATCCCAGGATTACCATTTTTGCGAGACATAACGGATTGGATATCACAGTACATCATCCATTACAAACCATACATAAGGTCTTACACAAATAAGGATCTCATGATCCAGTCTGAATACAACAAGCAGCGGAAATAAAAGGTAAGCATAGCGGTGGGGTCCATCTTCAGGGGCACATGCAATGCTGACGAAGGCAGATAGTCCTAGTTATCATGGCCGTCCTGCTGGCCATCATCTTGATAGTCTCCTTCATAGTCTGGCCATGAGAATAGCCAGGGACAAAAGCCATGAGTACTCTTTAAGTACTCACAAACTACCTCTAACAAGTAATATAGTTCTAGGTTAAAGTGCTAGATCTAAGTTTAACTATAAAGTTAAGTTTGAAACCTAAGCTGAGTTCTGAAGCAAAGAAAGATAAAATAAAGTTCTAGAATCACTTAAGTTGGGAAGCTAGTGTCATAGACACAACCCTGTAGTGGTCAAGTCAAGATTCATCATTCATCTCAAGTTATTTGGAAAACATCTGACAACGAAACAGTATGGCCATTCCAACTGTCCATAACCGCGGACGCGGCTATTCAAATAGTTTGACACTCTAGAGAGGTGGTACACTTTCACCACAAGATTCGATACATCTATCAGGGATAACCCTGAATCATCATACTTAGTATGCAGATAATCAAACATAACTTTCCCTTTACACACCCTAGTATAAGCACCTCTCCTATGAGCATGGCCTCCCAACCATGACCATCAGTCATCTTGGGCACTGCAGAGGTGGACATCATTGAGAGGTAGCCTCAGCTCAAACCTCTCCCGCGAGGGAACTAATACTAATGCATATAAATTTCTAGCTAAGCCTTACCCAATTCAGGTAGTGTGGTTGTACGGTAAATTTGGAATGGTATCGCATCCGAATCCAACCATCAGTTTTATAAAAGGGTTAAGGCTCATGCCTCAACATTTTCATCATCATAAACCATTTGTGTTTCTCAACACATGTCAAAACATCTCATTAGAATGACTCATTATTCCAAGGTTTTCATAATTCATTTTCACCAAGTGCTCCCATCTAAAGTGACTCAAGTTTTTATCTACTCTAAACTACTAAGTTAAGAGTGTTCACTCAGGTGGAAAATGATGGGTTCAATCTCATGCCATAGAATGACATCTAAAGGGTTCTAAAATAGGTCAAGTTTTATACTCTTTATGCTACCTTCAAAAAGTAGAGAACTTTGGGTAAAGTAAAGGAAGTAAAGCTTGTGAATAAGACTTGGGGTAACTAATAGTCAAAGTGATATGACTCAAGCATGCCTATAGCATCTTGCTAAACCATCTAGTTTAATCCTAGCTTACTAAGCTATCTATTTGCAAGTGTTAGCTTGCATTGTTAATGGTGGCTTGCCTTGGTTGGTGAAGTGGTTAAAGTTTTTTTCTTCTTCTTCTTGGTAGAACTCCTCCTCCTCGTAGACTTGGTCGGTACTATCGTCTATAAATACATACGGAGTACACAATCACCAAACAATATTTAACTAGTCTAATTAGCATTCTAAGACACATATTTGATTATCTATTATCATCACAAGCATCATAAGTTTAATTCACAAGTTTCATTCTTTTTAAATTAGAAAAGTAATTTCTACTCATTGAAAAATTAACTAAGATTTAATATTCACCACTTAAAATATGGGATCATGTGGACACATGTCATCACCACATATTCCAACATGTGGGAATGCGATTTAAGGATTGGATCATAATTACTTTGGTTTAAGATCAATATTTAATGAATTAAAGTGACTAGAAATGCCTATATAGCATTATTTTGGTACTAGTCCAAAGTCACTGCATGTAAACTTTAATATTATTACATATTCAGATAGGTATGGTGAAATGTGATTTTTGAGAGTTGGAATCAACTCAAAATCTATCTTGGTTGATTTTATAAAAATGTTGCAAAGTGCAAATGCTTCTGTTTTGTTATTTTTACTAGGAGAGATCTATAACTCTAATTGAATTAAATCCAACGGGCTTGGATAGATCATTTCAATACCTTTCAGGAAAAATTGGTTTCATGCTAAATGGATTTGTAAATCTCTCTGAATTGATTTTGAAACTAGTGGACAGAAACTAGATTAACTTTAAATAGAAAAAACTAAATTTGAAATTCTAACTCGCGCAGGAACTAACTGGGCTGGCCCAGCTATGCACAGTGCGCGCAACAGGCTGCCTGACATGCGGGCTCCACCAGTCAGCGGCACAAAAACACCGAAACGGTATCTAGCATCCTAGGCCGCACGATCTAAAGACGATCCAACGGTGGGAGGTCATCGTCGACGACGGATTACTCCGGCGAGAGTCCGACCTAGAAGCGGCGGTGGGGGTCGATTGGGGGCGTACCAGGGCTCTAGCAGGGTCGGTGAGGCGGGAAAACAGGCTGGTAGACGACGGCAAGGCGAGGCGCGGTTGGGGCGGAGCTTGGGGTGCCCTAAATCGCATGCGCCCTTCTCCTCCTGCTACGATGGCTTCGGCTCCAATTCCAACGAGACAGAGCTCGAGCGGCGTCGACGAGAGGTGGGTGAGGTTCAGTGAGAGGTGGGGAGTGAGTGTGGAGAAATGAGGCTGGGGTGGTCTCTTTATATAGGGTCGACGAGGGGGCAGAGCGGGCTCCGGTGAGGTCATCGGTGACGACGATGCGGGGTGCTCTCGGCATGGGCGAGGGCGGCGATGGGTTCTCTGTCCCTCGGCGGTCCTCTGGGGCTTAATGGCGCGGCAAGGCGAGGGCTCTACGGGTCGGGAGCGTGCGGTGAACTGAGCGCGGGCGGCGGTGTTCGACGCGGTTCCTCCGGGCTGCTGGTCGCGAGGCGGCGAACGAGGACGTCTGGGCGGTTGCTGGGCATGTTGCGGGTGCTGCCACGCAAGGCTAGGGCTAGGCGATGCCGGTGCTGCTCTGGCGGGCGCGGCTCTCCGAGGTGATCAGCATGGCGGACAAAGGCATGGGCGCGAGCAACTGGGGCTTGTCCTTCGCTCGATTTTGGTCGGGGGCTGGTCGAGGCGGTGCGGTGTGATGGCGCATGTCTGCCAGTGGGCGAAGGAGAGCGCGGGACGGCTTGGTGCGAGCTGTCCATGGTCGACCTGGCGCATGGCGTCGGGCGGCTTGGCACTGGAGCAGCTAGGGGAGAGGGAGAGAGAGTTAGGGCCAGGGTTTTAGCTGTGGGACAAGGGGACCGAGTTAGGCCCAAATGGTGACCAAACTCACTGCTCACTATAGTGTTTTGAATTTGGCCAGATTTGTGCCTGCCACCTGTTTGATGAAATGGCCGCAAGAAGTAAAAGTTTGAATTTTGGTTTCAAACTTTTTGAGTGTTCTCCACTGGTACTAGGTAGTCTCTGGTTGCAAGGATTTTGAAAGTGGAACTCAATTTGATGGTTTTTGAAATATGGGTGATCTAGGCATATGCATTGAATTCAATTTTCTCATACCATTTAAAATAAGTATTTGAATGTTTTTAGCAGATCAAAAGGTGGGCCTTGGTACCTCATTATGTGTACTAGCAAGAGGTGTAAAGATCCAGACTTATATCTGTTGAGAAATGAGTGCTAGGAACACTCAAAGTAGTGTAGTTGATTAAAATGGCCAAAATGACCATTCCTCCTTTTTAATTGTTTTTTATATGATTTTCTTTGGAAAAAGTTTGGGAATGATGTAGATGATGTTTAAATCATCTAAGAAACATTTTACAACCAAAGAATCACAGAACCATGGCAATTCAAATCAATTCCTATTTTAAATGCTCATACACATGAATGCTTTCATTTTTAATTCGGGAAAGTTTTTGTTAACCCTAATTTTGATGATTTGGATCTTGATAAGCTTGGATTAAAGTTTTGGGATGTTATAGGGTTACACTCTCTCAATGATCTCAATGTGCTGTCAAGGTCACCACTATTTTCAAGGCTTGTGAAGGGTGAAGCTTCTCCATGCAACTATGAGATGGAAGGCCATTAGTACACAAAGGGTTATTATCTTATTAACGGGATCTACCCTCCATGGACCATATTTATGAAGACAATCCCTGACATCTTTGCAATAACCCAAAGAAATCACACTTTGCCACAGAGCAAGAGGCAACAAGGAAATATGTGGAGAGAGCTTTCGGTGTGCTTCATAAGTGCTTTGGCATTATTCGTGGACATGTCGAGTATTGAAAACCATAAGTCCTCTAAAATATCATGACATGTTGCATCATTTTGCATAACATGGTCATCGAAGATGAGAGAGATATGGATGATGACTTTAGATACATCTCAAACGGAGACCATGTCGTGCCTGAGCATGATCTATCCAGGATCAACCAGTTCCTCGCAATGCACCGAAGCATCGAGAATAACGAGGCACATAATCAGCTATAGGATGATCTTCGTCTCGACGACAATTATTTGTGTTTGTTTTCATTGAGTTGCTTGCAAACGATTCGATTTATTATATTCAATTCGGTTTGTAATATTTAACTATTGAAGAATTTATTATATTTATTTGGGTTTGTAATAATAAATAATTTGATTTATTACACTTATTTTGGTCTGTAATAGTAATAATTTTGATTCGCAAAAAACAAAATTTTACACCTTTAAATTTTTTGGGGATCGATTTCGTGACGCTAAATTTAGAGGAGTAAATTTGCTCCTCTAAAAGAAAGAGACCATTTTCTCTTCGAAAGGAAAGAGGATGAGTTAAAGATGCTCTTACACCATGTACAAGAACCAGGAAAATTATCCTGTGGTCCGTTTGGCTATCCTAGGTGGCATGTACGACTGCCTCAGCAGCCTAGCTAGTTAGTGACTGTCTTTATATATAGCGAATTAAGAAATTGGCTTTCTAGGTCTTACATTATTTTTGAACAACATCAAAAAAGCTACTTCCTTTGATGCAAATTAATGTTATCATATTTGTTAGATACAGACGTATCTAGTCACATTTTAGTGCTAGATACATCCGAATCCAGCCAAATATGAGAACATTAATTTGGATCGGAAGTAGTAGAAACTTTTCACTCAAGCAAATATTATGTTTGATAGAAAAAATGGTAAGTCACTCAGAAAGTAGAAAAGACAATTATACATTGAAGTGCTAGAATATTGATTGTATTATATTTACTAAAATATTTTTATCAACATTATACAAGCAACAAATACATTAATGCATTTGCAGATATATATGTGGACATATGTGGGATAGCGATACCCGAATAAGTTTTACAGGTTCCCGTAAAACGCCCACTTAAATTCTGTGTTGCGGGCATATGCAGGATTTCCCGCGAGCAGTCCCACCTGCACCCTGAATCCTTATCGTTGGTTTCCATAACGAGTTGATGGGCTGTACCCACAATATAAAAGACGTGCCCTTGTACTTGCCGCTAGTTCCCCGGCAGATGACGAACCCCGCGGCCCAGCTCGCGGGCGTGCTGCAGGCCTGCATCAAGCGGAGCCCCAAGCCCAGCCGTGTTCACGCCAAGGCCGCGCACGCGCGCGTCCTCGCCGCCGGTCTCGCCGGTGACACCTTCCTCCTCAACCGCGTCGTCGAGCTCTACTCCCTCTCTGGCCTCCCGCGCGACGCTCTCCGCGCCTTCCGCAACCTGCCCCGCCCCAACGCCTACTCCTACAACGCCGCTCTCTCGGCGGCGAGCCGAGCGGGGGACCTCGACGCGGCTCGGACTCTGCTCGACGAAATGCCCGAGCCGAATGTCGTGTCCTGGAATACCGTCATTGCTGCGCTCGCTCGGTCGGCGCGCGCGGGCGAGGCGCTGGAACTCTACGAAGGGATGCTGCGGGAGGGCCTCGTACCGACGCACTTCACGCTTGCCAGCGTGCTCAGCGCGTGCGGCGCCGTGGGCGCGCCCGAGGACGGGAGGCGCTGCCATGGGCTCACGGTTAAGGTCGGGCTCGAGAAGAACCAGTTCGTCGAGAACGCGCTCGTTGGCATGTACACCAAGTGCGGGAGTGTCGGGGACGCGGTGCGGCTGTTCGACGGGATGGCAAGCCCGAACGAGGTGTCATTCACAGCGATGATGGGAGGGCTGGCGCAGACTGGGTCCGTCGACGATGCGCTCAGGCTGTTCGGCAGGATGTGCAGAAGCGGGATTCGCGTTGATCAGGTGGCTGTCTCTAGTGTCCTTGGCTCGTGCGCACAAGCTTGCACCAGTGAGTTCAACATTGTTCGTGCATTCCAGCTTGGACAGTGCATTCATGCGTTGATTGTCAGGAAAGGCTTTGGGTCAGACCAGCATGTGGGGAACTCGTTGATCGATATGTACACCAAGTGCATGCAAATGGATGATGCTGTCAAGGTTTTCGAGTCGTTGCCCACAGTCAGTATTGTTTCTTGGAACATCCTTATAACTGGATTTGGACAGGAGGGCAGTCATGAGAAGGCTTTGGAAGTACTGAACCTGATGGTAGAGTCGGGCTCCGAGCCTGATGAGGTCACTTACAGTAACATGCTTGCGTCCTGCATTAAGGCGGGGGATGTTCCATCAGCTCGTGCAATGTTTGACAAGATATCAAGGCCGAGTGTGACTACATGGAACACACTTTTATCTGGTTACTGCCAGGAGGAATTGCATCAAGACACAGTCGAGTTGTTTAGGAGAATGCAACATCAAAATGTTCAGCCTGACCGGACAACTTTGGCCGTGATCCTCAGTTCATGCTCCAGATTAGGGATTTTGGACCTTGGAGCGCAAGTCCATTCTGCTTCAGTAAGACTCCTGTTGCATAACGACATGTTCGTCGCTAGTGGTTTGGTGGATATGTATTCAAAGTGTGGGCAGATTGGTATTGCCAGGAGCATTTTCAACGGGATGACAAAGAGAGATGTGGTGTGTTGGAATTCCATGATCTCAGGTTTGGCTATCCATTCTATGATTAAAGAGGCCTTTGGTTTCTTCAAGCAGATGCGAGAAAATGGAATGATGCCCACTGAATCCTCCTATGCTAGTATGATTAATTCATGTGCAAAACTGTCTTCAATACCTCAAGGTAGGCAGATACATGCACAGGTTGTGAAAGATGGTTATGATCAGAATGTCTATGTTGGCAGTGCCCTGATTGATATGTATGCCAAATGTGGCAACATGGATGATGCACGCCTTTCCTTTGACAGCATGATGACTAAGAACATAGTTGCATGGAATGAGATGATACATGGATATGCTCAGAATGGTTTTGGAGAGGAAGCTGTTGAATTGTTTGAGTATATGTTAACTACAGAACAGAGGCCAGATAGTGTCACTTTCATTGCCGTCCTAACAGGATGTAGTCACTCTGGGCTTGTAGACGAAGCTATTGCATTCTTTGATTCTATGGAGAGCACGTATGGAATTACACCACTGGCTGAGCACTACACTTGTCTCATAGACGGATTGGGGCGAGCGGGTCGGCTTCTTGAAGTGGAGGCCCTAATCGACAGAATGCCATGCAAAGATAATCCTATAGTGTGGGAAGTTGTGCTTGCCGCCTGTGCGGTACATCACAATGCTGAATTGGGGGAATGTGCCGCGCAGCACCTGTTCCACCTTGATCCAAAGAACCCATCACCTTACGTGCTCTTGTCAAACATATATGCTTCCTTAGGCCGGCATGGAGATGCATCGGGTGTTAGGGCATTGATGATTAGCCGTGGAGTCGTGAAAGGCCGTGGATACAGCTGGATAGATCACAAGGATGGTGTTCGTGCCTTTATGGTTGCTGATGATCTTCAAACGTTCAGCAGAGAATCTGCAATGTTCGGCAATCAGGAGAGCACTGCTGGGGTTACAGAAGTACACCGAAAACAGACCTGTGCTGGTTGATCTGTATCTGGAGCTTCTGGTATCAAATGTACCAGTGAATCTGATTCAGGATAGCTGAATTCAGTAGCCTCAGGTTTCACTCAGGTTTCGTTCTATTTGCTTGAGAGCCTCAGGCTTCACTGCTGTATGTAGCTTCGGCTGGAAGAAGGGAATACGGAACAAGGAAAACACACTCTGAAGGTTTGGTAGAAAGAACATGTACTAGATAGGAATGGGCTGCGTTGCTGATGATCTCCAAACGTCCAGTGGAGGATTTGCAATGTTCAGCAATCAAGAGAACACTGCTGGGGTTACAGAAGTACATCAACAAGAAACCGCTGCTGGTTGATATGTATCCCAGGTTTCTGCTATCAGATGCACTTGTGAATCTTGTTCGGTGGTAGCTGAATTCAGTAGCCTCAGGTTTTGTTCTATTTGCTCGAGAGCCTCAGGCTTCGCTGTTGTATGTAGCTTTGGCTGGAAGAAGGAAAATAGTCTGGTAGAAAGATATGGGAGATAGGAATGGTTTATGTTGCAGGTGACGTGCAACATGAGATTTTACAGCTCGGTTCGTGTCGTTACATGCTGCAGAGGTTCAGTCTTGATGAGCATGTACTCTGGTGATTTGTACCATGTGAAAACGCAAAAGCAGCTGTGACTGCATTATACGAGGGTATGTTAAATCTTTCGATAAACACAAATCAAGATGGTTAATGCTGATTTGGTGTCCATGCCCATGTGTGTTGAATAGATCAATTCTGACATGACCAAAGAGCAGACTGGTGCTCTTTCTTGTACCAGGTTGTAATATTTAGTATCAATTGCTCAATTAAAAGCTGTAATATAATATTTTTATGTTTGATTTCATTTGAACTACAAAATTAACTTGCACGTGATGAAATTTACATCATTTGCTCCGCACTTGATGGGAGGTTACGAAAGCATGATAATCAACACAGTTGCAATTCTGAAACAAAATAAATTCAGATGGTTAATGTTGTTTTCAAGTCAAGATTTCTTGAACAGTAGTAGTGTCCATGTCTCAAAAAATTGGCATAGGATTTCTTCATTATCAGCTAGCCATTGGCCATAGTACAATGGGTTTCTCTTTTCTCTATAACCTTTGTATTGCCTTGGGGGTGCAAAGCTTGCTAAATAGAAATATCATTGTGCTGACAATCTGAGCTGAATGCTGCAGGGTGCAACAACTGCATCCATCACTTCAGAATAGTTGATTTAAGAGGCAGTGGAAGTAACTTTTGGGTAATCATTATCTGGCTGAGCTTCCCATTCTGTCCAAGATCCGTCGTAAACTGGAATGTCATGCTTCCCAATTCTATAGAGCCCCTGTAAAGAGATATTGGTTAGAGACTGCTTTGTGGAGTAAATGACGTTATCCAAGAAGAACAGGCAAAATTTCCAGACCAGAGCAACTATGCAGGCAGTTACACCAGATCCACATGTGACGGCAATTGGGTGATCAAGGGAAATCCCTGGAGAAACACAAAAATGGGTTCTATTATTGCCACCGCTTGGTGAAACTTCCGTACCTGATGTACACATGTGGCATGCCTAATAATTTTTTTGCTTCGCTCAGAAGATGTACATAGTTTTGAATTACTGATTGATGTTGTTCTGCTTTCTGTATTTGTATACATCAAAAAATTCCTACTTCCTTCCTTAGTGAAGACAATGCGGAACTATGAGTTTTGGGCCAGAACAGTGAGATGAAACAGAGTTCAAACCTGCTTCCTCAAACTTTTTGGATAGCTCATCTGCGGGGAGAAGCATTGGTGCGCCATCAAACATCTGAGAGAAGACCAACAATGCCAATTTCTTAGCTATTTGTGGTTGTCCAAGTATTATCTAATGTATTGCATACGTACGCTGTTACCCACCTCAGGGAATGGAACACATTTAGTTCCAGGTATATGGCCACTTCTTACCCCTTCCCTTGGTTCTGGTGCTACACCATCAAATCTGTAAATAAAATTTAAACGGGTTTTATGACAAAGATCTTCTTTGACTTCTTTAATGCAAGAAAACTGTATGCTAAATTTAATTATTGATAGGAGTGATCAAAGCGTGGCAGGTAGGAGATGTTACCTGCCCTTTGCTCGCGCATCGACTACTTGGTGAGCTTGAGCAGCTACATTGTTTTTTACCTGTTACAAGAACAGAACAGCTCAACATACATGTGGGTAATCGGATATTGGTGTTTCACTGAGTTATGTCATCTTCATGTTTTTTATTCTATGAAATCTAAGGTCTTCTCCAAAGAGTAAAGACCATGAGATATCACCCTGAATAAAATCATTATTGATGTGGAGTAATCCACGATCAGTCATTTACCTGTATCTATAAGGATGCAAGAAATATTTCAAGTAAAATGAAGTGACTTATGTTTTCAGGTAAGATGGAGAACTAGCCTTTTCCAGTGTCCAGAATAGCTGAGGTTGAAATTCAGTCTGAAATGTGGCAGCATTTGTCTGCACAGAATGAAACCATGATCACTTTGTAAGAAAAATGTAAGAGAGAGAGAGAGAGAGAGCATTTGCAGTAAGATAACCCGACCATCTTTAGAGCTATCTCACCAATTCACCATTGTAAGCTGTTTCAACCGCGAAATTGGCAGCTTTGGATTTCAGGAGTATATCATCAGGACAGCTGCTTCCAAGATTGAATCCAGAAGCGCGCCACTGAGGTAAACCTCCATCTAAGACCCAAACTTCACTGTGTCCAAGAACTCTGAACATCCTATTAATTGATTACATATGCATAAATCTCATGAAAACTTGCATTTATAGGAAGAGCATTTACTTAATCAAGACAGGAAATGACAAGTCTGGCATGTTTGCGGGGTATATTTCCAAGTGTAATCTGTGAGTTTATATTTCCAGGACAAGAAATGGAGTCATTTAATTTGGTTTCTGCACCATACCAAAACTGATAAAACCATGACAGTTTAGTGTTTGCAAACTATATATATATTGAAGTAAGGCATTATTTGAACATTGAGTTGATATAGAATTAACTATGAAATTTTAGAGATGTCAGATAGTACAAAAGAGTAAAAAGGTAGCCTTTACATACACTAAATAAAAACCTGAAAATATATCAGCGTGGACTTTGAACATCTTATACATCGCCAGCTTAACATTCATTGTGCACTAGCAAAATTTTGTTAAACTGAACCCAGGCGCTCTACTTACCACCAAACACGTGGTGCACTGAAGAAGCCCTTTCCATCATAAACAATAACTTTATCGGTGTTTTTAATACCAAGTGCCGAAACTGCTGCTGCAAAAGCCTCTTCTGATGGCAGCATGTGTGGCAACTGAAACAAGTGAATGCAGTAAGTCAGGCATACCTTTAAAGACAGAAGCTAGAAAAAACACGGTACAATACAGTTGAACACACGCCTTGCAAATTTGAATGGAAAGTATATAAATTTCCCAATTGGTGGCAAAATTAACACACATGAATAAGTTGACTCAGTTACCAAAACACCAGGATATCAGTGCATCTCATTTACTTAAGTCAAACGATCACACAAACGAGAAAGGAATTAATAGCTGGGAATATTTCTCACATCAGTCGACCGATCAACAATGCCATCTATGTCGAAGAACAGCGCACCAGGAATGTGGGCCACCTGAGCATATCAGCAATAATTCAGCTGGGAGAGACCGTCAGAAACAAAGGGGGTTAACAAAGCGCATAACAACTGATCCAGAAACCTGGTACTCTTGCCATGGATCCCTGCTCTCCTGTGGCATGTACCATGAAGCATCCAATACCTGAAACCCAATAGTCAAATGCCATTAAAAAACATTAGCATTCTGCAACCTGTTAATTCTTTTTTGGCACAACAAATATATACCCAAAGGATGAACGGGAGTAAAATCAAATCCCGGGTTGCTTCTGCTAATAAACAGTAACTCCTTAACTGGATGGTAAGGACAGACTATTATTCTTTTTTTTTTCCTTTCTAGAATGCTCGCAACTATCCCTTCCAGAATCGAAGAGGAAAACGGGAAGTAGATGAGAGATTCTTCACCTTGATATCAGGCTGACCTAGGTGCTGCTGCAGCCACTGAGCAGAAACAACTGGATCTTCCTGCGCCATTGGACCCGAGCTGCCTGCTGCAGGAGCCGAGGCTTCTGAAGATTGGTCAACTGGTTTGGAAGGCAAAACTCCCAGGAGAGACGAGATTGCCAGACTGAAGGTCGAGGTGGGGGCGGGTCACAGGTAGAAAAAAAAAGATATTTGACAACAGCAGAAGAGAAAGAGGATGGCCGCCGCCGGGAGCAGATGAGTCGATTTGGACTCCTGAGGCAGCAGCAGCCAAGAAAGGTTAACCCACCAGCGACAAAGTACTTGACAGATTCGTCCACAACGTCAATCTGATGAGCTGACTAACGGCGCCGTTTGGGTGTAAAATATTCTTTGGAGTTAACCGTGGTAGAAACAGCCGCCACATCAAGAAACCCTAGCCGCCCAACTCCTTCGTTGATCGACTCCTCTCCGGCCGGCCTTCTGTGCGTGGAGTTCTTCAATAATTAGTCCTTCGGTTTAGTGTCATCTTTTTCTTCGCATTCGTGTCGATGGAGACGGCAACTTATTCAGTAAGTATTCTTCAGTCTTTCGTTCGACGACATGAGTTTCTTCTCGACCTCAATTGTGATGTTAGAAGACTAAATATCTTTAGGTACGATCCTTCGGATCTTGTTTCGCCGGATCGATCTTGGATCGTTTTTGATAGTTGTCACGAGGATGTTTGTCCTTGCAATATTTATCCGGACTGCTACGTTATCGATAATGGTGATTCGAACTCACGACTCCCCCAACAACATCGACCAGGTTGTTCGATTTGTCTTCCCTGGAGTACTCTTGCCGATGTTGTGGTTACTCCATTGGTTGCGGGCGTGCACAGATAGCCTCGACATTGCGGCTCTAATTAAAATTATGTGAGAATTCTTATTGGTATTTACAGTTCTGTGGTTTGAAACCTATGTCTATTTTATGTGGTTGCCTTAATAAAAGTACAAGATTGCGTTATGGAAGAAAAGGGAGTTTGAAGATCTCAATGATTTGCTAGTTTTGTTTACACTTTATTTTATATGGTATTAATTGTCCTTTTAGAAAAACTCCTGGAGTCCTTTCACTATGGGAAACTAAACTTTTGCTGCGTGGCCAAAACACAAGGCAAACTACCCTGAAAAATTGCCTGGCAAACATATCTTTGCCGAGTGTATTTGTCTCTTTGGCGTGTGTTTTCAGATATACACGAGCCAACGGAGATGCCACATGTTTGGATCTTTGCCATGTGTAATTCTTAATGCACGGCAAAAATAAAAGCAATTACAACGGTAGCGGAGGGTCGTGTCACTCCGAGAAGTGAGACCAGCTCGTTCGTCAAAGACCGAATTACTCATAGAAAATTTAATTTTTTGGAAATACACACGGTTTGGAAGAACACATTTTTTGGGAGTGTTTGGGTCTATAAAATTCAAATTATGATTTTTTGTATTTTTTAATATATAATAAAATTTTCTATCTCGAACATTTCTTTCGAGCTTACACAAACTTGCTAGGTGGGTGCAAATTGGTACGCCTAGTTGCAACATGTGAGGAGCTGATCCACTACCTTGGATGCGGCATAATAAGTAGATCAAAAACGTCCTACGGCATACAAAATTGTTATTTATTGAAACATGCCTTCCTCGAACATTTCTGTCAGAAACGTGACCTCCTCTTCCCACCAAATCCACTTGTTGCAAGGGTTACATGGACGCCTCTTCTTGCGTTCTCCCATAGTGACTTCACGGTTGTTCTCCACGTCCGTAATGTACCACCGGGCGTTTATCATGTGCCCAAATGTCGTCTTTCGGTTTTCCTCCTCCGGGTCAACCATGGTAACGACCAGTTGGGATTGTTTGTTGGCAGGAAGCACTCTTCAAATTTCTAGACCAGTTCACAAGTTGCATGTTAATGTACCAAAATGCTCCAAAGTCGCAAGTTTGTGTGTCGCCACTGTAATTCCCTCTTTTCGAGCATGCCCATGATGACAAGAGAGAAAGGGCAGAGGGCATAATACTCTGTGACCTTAGCGGCCCCTGGATCGTCCTCCCTGGGACACACGGGCAGCTCCCCCACCACAAACCCTAGCGCCTACAATCGAGTCAAACACTCCACCACAATGAAGAGCCCATTCATGATAGCCTATGGATTCGAGCCCCTTACTGCGCTCGACATCCTACCACTTTCTCTCCATGAGCGCACCAACATGGACGTCGACAAACATGCCCAAGACATGAAGAAACTACACGAAGACACAAGAGCTACTATCGAGCAACAAGTGCTTCACCAAGCTTCAAGGCTAAACAAAACCAAGAAAGAGATGATCTTCGAACAAGGTGACCTTGTGTGGATACACCTAAACAAGGACCGCTTCCCCAAGAAACGTGATTCCAAGTTCAAACCAAGAGGACATGGCCCTTTCAAGGTCCTCAAGAGGATCAACAACAATGCATATGTCATTGACATTCCAACATCCAAGTATCTCACGAGCAATACAGTCAATGTGAAGGACATATCACCATTCCATGGAGATGATGAGTGAAAGGACACATATGTTGCCTAGAGGGGGGTGAATAGGCGTTTTAAAACTTTTATGAGAGGGGCTCAACAAAGGCGGAATTAAACTAGCGTTTACTTTGTCAAGCACAAAACCCAAAATAACTAGGGTTCACCTATGTGTACCAACAACTTATGCTAAGCAAGACAAGCAACTAAGTGATAGCAATAAATAGACTTCAAGCACGAAGACTATCACAAAGTAAGGTGCATAAGTAAGAGCTCGGGTATAGAGATAACCGAGGCACGCAGAGACGGCAATTTTTTACTGAGTTCCTCCCAACAATGGAGTACGTCTCATTGGAGAGGGGTGGTTTCAAACCACCAATGCCACAAAAGGCCTCCCTTGTTCTCCTATGAATCTCACCCCAACAGGATCGATCCACACTTCCACTATCGGTGCACTTGTCGGTGGCAATCCGGAACCTCTCACAAGATTGGGGCACTTCTCCACAACTCAATTAGAGGCTCCCAACAAACAAGTTTGGAAAAATCTCCACAACTTAATTGGAGGCCACAAGTAATCCACAAACCTGCAATACAACTAAACCATCTAGGGTTCCAAGAACCCAAGAGTAAAAAGCTTCTCACCTTTCACCCAATCGAATCCTCACCGAGAACTCAAACCAATGCACCAAATGCAATGGCAAGAACACACGAAGTGCTCAAGTCCTTCACTTCCAAATTCCACCAAAGCTACAAAAGCTTATGGGGAAGTAAGAGAGGAAGAACAATGGAGGAAATCCACAAAAGACTCCAATATCTAGATCCCAAGATGTTCACCTCACTTAGAGGAGAGATTGATTGGTTGGGTTGTAGATCTAGATCTCCTCTTTCAAATCCCTTAAGAATATGCAAGAATCATAGGAGGGATAGAGGGATAAAAAGCTTAAGAAGGTCAACAATAGAGGGGAAAACTTGCAGGGAGAGAGCTTACCATTGGGGAAGAAGGGCTCCCTTATATAGGTCCTGAAGGGAATATGCCTGAGAGGCAATAATAAAGTGGTTATTATCTTATTCCATGTTTATGATAAATGTTTATTTTGCATGCTATAATTGTATTAATTGGAAACGTTAATACATGTGTGTTTAATAAACAAAATACAAAGTTCCTAGTAATGCCTCTCATATAAACTAGCTCGTTGATTAACAAGATGATCAAGGTTTCTTGATCATGGACATTGGATGTTGTTAATAACGAGGTCACAACATTGGTGGAATGATGTGATGAACATTCATACGAAGTATAGCATTACGATCAAAGTCATTATGTTTATATTGCTATAACATCATACGAAGTAATCTTAGTCCTTAGACCATGAGATCATGTTAATTGCTAACACCGGAAGAGTATCTTGATAACATAAAACGTCACACCGTAACAGGGTGACTATAAAGGTGGATTCAGTGCTACAAAGGTGTTATGTTGAGGCTCATGGATCAAGAGTGGGATTTTTCCATCCTGATGACGGATAGATATACTCTGGGCCCTCTCGGTGATATCACATTAAGATAGCTTACAAGCAAGTGATGTGATCACTAGAATGTTATATCACGGGAACGAGAAAAGAGTGCATGTCGGTAACGAGATCAAACTAGGTATGGAGATACCGATGATCGAATCTCAGACATGTAATATATCGCGAGACAAAGGGATTTAGTTACTAGCGTTAAAGGTTCTCACGATCATAGAAGTCATCGTTGAATGTGTAGGAGTCAGTATGGATCTCCAGGTCCCGCTTCTGATTATTGATCTGAGAGGGGTCTCGATCATGTTTGCATTATTCGTGAACCGTAGGGTGACACACTTAAGGGATACCGACACCATTTGGAGCAAATATGTTTTAGATAAAGATTTAAGAAAGCACTGGAATTATTTCAATAGACACCGAAACTGTTTCGGGTGAAATTGCTGAAATTGGTTCTGCATGTAATATTGAAATGTTGCAGGGGGTTTTATGTGAATGTTTGTTAATTAAAATAATTAAAAAAAATCTGAATAAAATTAATAAAAGAGTTTTATTAAATGAGAGAGCATTAAATTTGGAGAAATTTAAATTTAATGCATTTAAAGTGGGGACTTTAAAAGAGAATGTGAAGGGGCAAATTTATGTGGAGGGAGTTACCACCATATGAATGAGGAGGTGAGGGGTCACCCCTTGGGCGTCGGCCATGGGGAGGGGCACCCCCCTCCTCCTATAAAAGGCCCCCCTCACACCCCTTCTTCCTCACACCTCCTCGTGAAGGATCTCTCTCCCCCTCTAGTATTATTCCCCCATGGTCTCGGATTAGCGAGATACATGTTCCCGGTGGCTTTATCTGGAAAGGAGTTGCTACTTCCGCTGCTTTGCTGGAGCGAGGGATAGAGGTTGTCGGGGTACCGGATGTGTGTGCGATCACGGATGCACCGCTGCTTTGCGGTGCTGGACTTGGTGGTGCTGGACTTGCTGGAGCTGGATCTGATGGACGTGCTGGAGCCAGACCTGCTGGACTTCATCATGATCTTGAGATCGGAAAGTGTACGACTACATCATCCACGAGTTCCAACTCGTTAACAAAGCTTTGTTGTCTTCGAGGGTAAGTTCTCTATGGATGAATATCCACCCGTTGCTTGTATCTAGTAGATAGATCTTGGCGTATAGTTCCCATCGTAGGAAATATTTTGTTTTCTATGCTGCGAACCCCAACAGGTCCACTCACTTCAGACCGTTTTCTGGCCCTTGGGAAAAAACCACACCGAAGACTCCGGTCTGGGGACCGGAGATTCCGGTCTGCAAACATCTCACACCGGAGATTCCGGTCCATCTCCGAACCATCTCCGGACCCCCATTCAGAATGACCTAGACATGTTTTCAAGGGTCACACCGGAGACTCGTGCCAAAACTCCGGATGGGGACACCGGAGACTCCGGTCTTTGCACACCGGAGATTCTAGACAAAATCCGTCCAGAGGCAAAACTTCAACTAGCGATATCTAGAGTTTGGAAACTCCGATTGACCCGAAACCAATTATAGTGTGAGATACCTCCCTTGGTGAGAATCCGGAAAAACTCCAAGATCAAAAAACGCAATAAGATATAAAGACAAATCCGTTTTTTAATGAACTAGAGCTTGTTATGAATATTACCACAAGCTCTAGGACCTCACATGGATAAGATCCAAATAAGAACCAAGAAATATGATGCCAAGTATGCAAAGGTTTGAGCTTTCTCCGAAGGATATGATTAAGTTACTCACTAGAGAGACCCTCTTGATAGTAAGGCTATTTATCCTATAAACCGGTCTCCCCAACTAACACCATGAGACCGGTAAGAAGGAAACCCTATCAAGAACATACCTTTGCCTTGCGCATATTCCACTTGAGCTTGATGACGACGATCTTGTCTATCTCAAGATGGAACAACTTTCTTGATTGCTTGTAACACCCCAGCATTAGGATCCAACGAAGGGTAGAAATAGGAATCTAAGTTTGTGCATGCATGCATCTGTAAAATTCGGGTAAATTTTTTGCCAAACAAAAACCTAAAGGGATCAGAGTTTCTTTCACTAACTAGAGGTAGAAATAGCTCTTGTTAGTGACTGCTATGAATTTTGACATGACCTTTAGGAATTATTGAATCTTTGGGGAAGTTATTTTGAATTCAAGTTTGAAATTTAAATCAATTTGAACTTATTTGAAAATTTGAAGTGAGTAATATTGAATTGTTTTCCAAAATACCTTATTATCATTGTTTGATTAAATTATAGATATATTAAACAACAATAAGGATTTAAGACAAGGAAAATTAAATAAGAAATGAATTCTTATTTCCTGATTCCATAATAATATTACAAATGGTGATAAATACACCAAAAACAGAATATTATAGAGAATAGATAAAACTTTGTTAACTTATAATAATATCTTTACAAGATTCTTTACAAAAAGAATAAAAAGAAGGTTACAATTAAAACCTATACTACCTATCTACTCCTATACTAAATCTTGTATATTCAGATCTTGTTCCTGCAAATAATATAAAACAACTAAAAGGAAAATAAAGGGTTAGTTAGTTAGTTTTACTCTCAGTGTGGAACAGTGAAATGCACTATTCATATTACATCATAGAGTAATAAAAGAGGGGCAAGTTTCACTAGGGCAGTAACTAGTAAAAGGGTATTAGGTGAAGAATATTTCACTTGATCTGATCCACACGACCAGACCACATAGCTAGCCAGCTTAGTCACCAAAATGCATGGAGCGAGCTGTCAAGACAGCAGCAGCAGTACAAGCACTCAAACAAAACACTCAGTCGAAGCAAAGTACATGGAACTCATTTCTCCTTCTCAAGCATACGCTCAGAGCTCATTGAGCTCGTCAAAGCCTTAGCAAAACCACCAGCTAGATTACCAAATCAACCACCAGTTCACCACCAGATGTTGACATAAGGAGGGGGTGGTGCAGAAGGATAGCAAGGGCAAGTTCCATATCACAAGAGACTAGGAGGAGCAGGAGCAACACCAGGAGGTGCAGGCCAAGATCAAGCTAGAAGCAACACCATCACAGCAGCAGCAAGCAACCTATGTGGTGAGTTATACAAAACCATCACATGCTAATCCTCAGATGAGCATGTGTTGTTTTATACATGATCCTCTCAGATTCACCCAAGTGGGGTGTATCCATCATAGAGGGATTTGAATTAAAGCCAAACAATCCATCTTTGCAAACAATACCAAGATCTTAGCCTATGCATCATTGATCTTGGAGAAATACACAGATTTCTATAGCCAACTTGACAGCAGTCTTAAGTAGATAATTCTGGGCACATCTAATGGATGGCAGCACCTCAGAAATTAGTTCATATTAAAGCTCTATAATACACAACATGGTTTAGCAAATCATTTTCTTAAAGGCTATAAGAATCATTGTTCTAAACTGATTACCAAAGCACACTTGAGAGGGACACATTAGATAAAAACGTTAGTTTCTATCTAGTATTGCCTCAGACCAGCATCACAGGCATAATGAAATTATTGAGTACCATAGGCTAATATATCCAGCAGGAGTTTTCAACTCATTTTAGCATCAAGCCACTCTGGAACATAGGTAGAATAAAGCTAGTACTAGAATAAACCCCTGTGTACCATTCCAAGGAAGGTGTCACAAGGATTTATCCTAACCAAGCAGATCCTACCCAGTGATTACCTAATCTAGGTCATTTAAAAAGAATATGCAATCATCTTCTAAATATATTAATTAGGAATCATTCTCTTACATAGAAGAACTATCACCAGAGGCATTAATAGTAACTTCCTAGATAGCCAAATACATGTTCCAGAACTGAAACTAGTTAACCATCATCACTAATCAGGTACTAGGCTAGATCAGAGTCACATCATCACCATTTGTACAATGACAGTAACCAAGATTAGATAAAAAATTATCTTACAGAACTATTAGCAACTTCTAGGCCCATCAGTAGGCAATGGATCAACATAGAATAACCACTAGAAATATTCCTAAATAGCTCAGTATCCTCAATAATCAACACAGAGGAGTGGAACCTTAATAGAATAGGTAAACCCTAATTAGGAATTTCTCTCTGGGAGCACACAGTGGCTAGCAAGATAAGTAAAGGGAGAATAAGAAGGGGAAGCATAAGAACTTACTCATGGTCCTTGCTAAAGTAGAGAATAGGAAGAAGAGAGGCCGACGAGCACACACGACGGCACGGGGAGCACCCGAGGGCGCTGCAACCCGCACCGGGACATGTAGCAGCGGCCACAGTCACGCGTGCTGCAACGGTGGCACCATAGAGTCACCAGAGCCACATCACAACATCACGGAGGCGGCGGAGCATCACATCGCTGGTGGTCACCAAACCCTAGGGTTCGGGGTGGAGTCAACCTGGGCGGGAGAGGGTTCCAAAGGCGAATTGAACTGGACCAGTCGTCGGAGCGGCATCAGCTACATCGCCACACACCACGACGGCGGCCGGGGAGGCCCAAAGCGGTGTGAATCGAGCGGCAACAGCATCGGCGACACCACGCCGCAGCAGGTCGAGGAAGAACACGAGGGGGCGAGAGGAGTGAGTGGTACGTACTAGGTCGGTGTGGTCCAGTACCCCTCACTGGAGAGGATTTGACCAACCCAGACGGGCCGAGTCAGGGTTGGGCTAGCCTAATGGGCTAGGACCAGTTTAAAAGGAAAAGCTTAATTAAATTGTTAAATGACCAAAATACTCCTAGGACTTAAATGGCTTGCTTGCTCAATATGTAGAGCTTGTTGGGGAACCCCAAGAGGAAGGTATGATGAGCACAGTAACAAGTTTTCCCTCAGTTATGAAACCAAGGTTATCGAACTAGTAGGAGCAAGGAAACACCTCCAAGGTGTTGTTTCCAACTTGGAATCCTGCACAACACAACCACAAAACTTTGCTCCCAACTTATAGTGAGGTTGTCAATCTCACCGGTTTTGCTGAAAACAAAGGATTAAACGTGTTGTGTGGAAGATAGTAATTGCTTGCAGAAAGTAAACATAAAATAGTAAATAGTTGCAGATTGATGGTGAAAGAATGAACTGGGGTCCATAGTTCACTAGAGGTGATTCTCCTTAAGATAGATGACATGTTGGGTGAACAAATTACAGTGGGGCAATTGACAAACATTGAGAAAGCATACATGCATATACTAATCATCTTGACTCCTATGATATTTGATTGGGCATTACAACATTATACATAGACCGTAATCCAACTACATCTATGACTAATAATCCACCTTTAGGTTATCATCCGAACCTTCTCCGGTATTAAGTTGCAAGCAACAGATAATTGCATTAAGCAAAGTGTGTAAAGTAAACAATATGATTGTTCTATGAACAAAGGATTGTTGTTTTCTCCCTAGAACCAACAACACATCTAGTACCTTAGAGATTTCTGTCACTTCCCCAGATTACTAGAGGCATGAACCCACTATCGAGCATAAGTACTCCCTCTTGGAGTTGCTAGCATCTACTCGGCCAAGATAGCTACTAACAACGGAAAGCATGCAAGATCACAAATAACAAAGACATGATATAATCAATAATCAATCTCAAATAGCATCTCAATATCCATCGGATCCCCACAAACACAACATGTAGGATTACAAATAGATGATCTTGATCATGAATGGAGCTCACAAGATCTAAACATGATAGCACAAAGGAGAAGAACCAACCATCTAGCTACTACATGGACCCGTAGTCCAGGATGAACTACTCACGCATCACACCGAAGGCAGTCATGGTGATGAAGAAGGCCTCCAAGGTGATCTCTCCCCTTCGGCAGGGTGCCGGGAAGAGCTTCAGATCCCTCCCGATCTAGGGATGGATATCGCGGCGGCTATAGACTCTTTCGTGGATTTTTTATCGGGTACTTAGGGTTTTCGTCTCGAGGGCAATATATAGGCGAAGGGGTAAGGTCGGTGAGTGCTAGGGGGCCCACACCCCCTGGTGGCATGGCTCGGGCTGGCCGCACCATCACCAGGTGTGGCCGGCCTGGCTCCTTGATATGTTGCAAATGTATCTATAATTTTTTATGTTCCATGCTTGTTTAATATCTACTTTCTTATGTTTTTACCACACTTTGGAGTACTTTTACACATTTTCTAGAACTAACCTATTAACAAGATGCCATAGTGCCAGTTGCATGTTTTCTTCTATTTTTGGTTCCAAAAAAGCTAGAAAATGAATATTCTGGGAATTGGACCGGACAACAGCCAAAGTCGATATTTTACTGAAAGACTCACGGAGCCAGAAGATGAGACGGAGAGGGGCCAGGGGCTGGCCACACCATGTGGTGGCGCGGGTCCCCTAGCCGCGCTACCAGGTGGTGTGGCCCCCTAGTCTACCCTCTGACATCGCCCATTCTCCTATAAGAAGCCTCCTGATGAGAAAACCCTAAAGAATCCAGGAGAACACCATGAAAACCTCCATAGTGCCGCCGCCACTGAAGGGGAAATTCGGGGGACAGAAAGTCTCTATTCCGGCACCCTGCTGGGACAGCGAAGTGCCCCCGGAGCCATTTCCATCGATCTCCACCACCATCTCCATCGGCCTTGCTGACTCCCATGATGAGGAGGGAGTAGTTCTCTCTCGAGGCTAAGGGTTCTACCGGTAGCTATGTGTTCATCTCTCTCTATGCGTGATCTTATGAGATCATGAGCTTTGTCATATATAGATCTATTCTGCTACTCAAGTGCTTTAATGAATCTCTGCTTATCCCCACGTGTGTGAAGTTGACAGTGTGCACACCGTGTGGCACTTTAGCTAAGGTTATATAAATACTTATCATGAGTATAATTTGAGTTGGATGTTTCTATGAGTTTGTGGTGTTTGTTGGAACCATCTAGCGCTCAAGGTGACAGTGAGGGGTTATCTAAATGGGGAATGCAAACTTTAAGGTGTGCTGTTATAGCCCTACATCGTCCAACCGGAGAGTAGTTCAGAGTAGTATCATGAAGAGAAGATATTTATATGAGAGTGTTCACTAGTGAAAGTATGATCCCTAGGCCTTGTTTTTAAGCATTGAAACACCGTTTGCAACTAGATCTGTTACATGTTTGCTTGCTTCCATCTTTATTTCAGATTGCCTTTAGTCTCTTCCTACCCGTCAAGCTCTTTTATGGCACCGTTACCACTTATAATTATCCATACCACTTGTATTTCACTATCTCTTCGCCGAACTAGTGCACCTATACACCTGGCAAGTGTATTGGGTGTGTTGGGGACACAAGAGACTTCTTGTATCTTGATTGCAGGGTTGCTTGAGAGGGATACCTTTGACCACTTCCTCCCTGAGTTCGATAAACCTTGGGTAATCCACTTAAGGGAAACTTGCTGCTGTTCTACAAACCTCTGCACTTGGAGGCCCAACAACTATCTACAAGAATAGAAGTGCGTAGACATCAAGTTATTTTCTGGCGGCGTTGCTGGGGAGGTAAGGTAAAAGGTACTCACATCCTCTGGCTACTGAGCTATCTTGTAGTACTGTTGCTGGTGTGTGAGTGCTCGAACTTATTTTCTTAGATTCTGCAATTATATCTTTTTTTCTTGTTTTTATTTTCAATAGTTAGGCTTAATGGAAAACAACAACAAAATAGAGAGCTTTTTAGTATTTTCCCTAAGGTAGAACATGAATTGTTTGAAAAGAAAATTAAAAAACCCATAGAACTTTCTTTGCATGTTAATAGCAATGTTATCAGTATGATTTTTTGAACACCTTTGTTACTAATGCTATGGAAACGTCTAAGCTTGGGGAAGTTAGTTTTTATGAAAATGATCTTTTTAGTTCCCCAGCTTTAAAGGAGAAAATTTGCTCTGATGATACTTTATCTCCCATATGTGGTAATTCTAATGATACTTGTGATATTTTAAATCCACATACTGAAAGCGTCCCTTTTAAAACACCTATGGAAATTGTTAAACGTGTTATGAATAACTGTTATTTTGGAGATGGAATTGTCCATCATGGTGATCATTTACTCTTTATACATGAATTATGCGAGTTGTTCAAGTGTGCAGGTATTTCAATGAACCAAGTTAAGAGGAAGCTATTCCCTTTTTCACTTAAGGTCAAATCAAGGGAGTGGTATGAGCTACTAGATGATCCTCATCATTTGGAGTGGAAGGAACTTGAATCTCTCTTTTACTCTAAATTTTATCCTCCTCATGAAATTCATAAAGATAGGAATTACATTTATAACTTTCATCCACATGATGGAGAAAATATTGCCGAAGCATGGGGGAGATTGAAGTCACTAATGCTCAAATATCCCATTCATGAGCTCCCTAGTAATATTGTTATTAATAATTTCTATGCAAGGCTTTCAGGACATTACAAGGACTATCTAGATACTTGTTTAGAGGGACCCTTCACAAGTAAGGAGGTCAAAGCTAAGTGGGATCTTCTTGAAACAATTCAAAGCAATACCAAAGATTGGGATAACGACAAAGGTAAAGAACCATGTATAAACTATGAGTATGATTGCATTAAGTCTTTCGCTGAAACTGCTGATTTTCAAGAGCTTAGTGCTAAATATGGTCTTGATCCTCAAATACTTATTGATTGTTTTAGAGCCTTTGCTTCTCATATTAATTCTCCTAAACAAAAATGGGACATGTATCATGAGCCTTCTAAAGGCACTTGCATGGAAAATGAAATTGTTATTAATGATAGCAATAAACATGCTCAAACCTCTGAAAGTACTATTTCTTATAAGCATGTTAATTTTTATGGAATACATAGACCTTGTGAGAATAATCAAATTGAATAAGAATATTGTATCACCCATAGGAATGAAAAAACTAGAACATGGTATAGGGCTCTAAATGATCTTGGTAAAAAAGTTTGTGCCCTCTATCCTTTTATTTGTGGACTTTGCTTTGAAGTGGGTCATTTCAATTTTCAATGCTCAGGCCATAATAATAGCCCTTCTAATCCAATGAGTACTACAAGTTTGTATTATGATGACATGATCACTCCTAATCAGCATGATGAACTTACATTATTTTTGGGGTGTGAAGAGTTATCGAGAAAAACCTCTTTGGTAGATACGGGTGCTTTTGATATGAATAGTGTCATGCATGGTTATCATCTTTATTGTGTTGATAATTGCCACACAAATACTTACATACAAAATATTATAAAAGATGAAGTTTTACCAAAATATGACAGGACTAATATGTGTTTTGATCTTATTAATGAAAAGGAGGAATCCTCCAAAGTTTCTTCTATTGTCTCTAACAATAAACCAGGGTATATGGAGAAGCTTCCTTTCAAGCCTCTCCCTCCTAAAGAGAACAAGAAAAAGAAGAAAAGGAGGAGTAAAAGGAGAGAGGAAACGGTATTTTCCCCTAAGCATGTTGCTCCTATTATAGTTTTTGATGATTCCGAACTCGATGATGTTCCTATGCCTGTTACCTATAGTAGTGATCATGATTGGGAAAAGCACACTTCTTTTAATATTTAAAATCTCTTCGGTACCAATTCTGAAAATGATGATATTAATAATTGTTGTACTATTAGTGCTATCCATGTTCCTTCCAATGATGATATGTTTACAAATGAACACACTTTGGAAGATAACTATTCTATTGCTTATGATGATACTATACCTCCAATATATGATGATCACAATGATGAGTATGATATTTTAAGTCCACCTACTATTGAGGAGAAAATTAATTATGATTACAATATGCCTCCTATATTTGATGATTATGGTGATGAGGATAATAATGATAGCTATTTTGTTGAATTTGCTCCCACTACAATTAATATTAATAAGAATGACTATGTTTATGTGGGGAGTATTAATTCTTTTATGCAGGTGGCTCATGATAAGAATGTTTTATGTGATAGTTATATTGTTAATTTTATTCATGATGCTACTGAAAGTTATTATGAGAGAGGGAAACATGGTTTTATGTGTCTCAACAATATTAAGTTTCCCCTCTTTATGTTGAAAGTCTTGAAGTTGCACTTGTTTTGCTTTCCTATGCTTGTTGCTTTGTGCTTTCATGACTTGTTTCTTTACAAGATTCCTATGCATAAGAAGTGGGTTAGACTTAAATGTGCTTCGAATTTCCTTCTTGATGCTCTCTTTTACTTCAATTCATATTTCTTATGTGAGCATCTTCTCAAACTATCATGCCTAGCTTAAAGGCGTTAACGAAAAGTACTTCTTGGGAGATAACCCAATAGTTTTCTTGAGTCTTGGAAGTTATTACTTTTGTAATAACCTCTCCTTATCCTTTTTATTTTGATTTTATGCCAAGAATAACCTCTAATGAGAGGGAAGTAAGATTTGGGGAAGTGCTGTCCCGAAATAGATTTTTGTGCTTCACTGTACAAATTCGTGAAAAATCTCTATATGTCGGATTGAGCTGTAATTTCTGAATAAATCCCCCTGGTTGTTAGCTAACTTTCATTAGTTCAACACTTTTCGATTTGAACAACAGAAGGTCTTCGAAAAAATCGGTTTTCACCTGCTGGTCTGTTTTGACAGATTGCTGCCATTATTTGCATTTGCCTCTTTATCGATTTCTTTTTGGGTTCCTTTTGGTGAACTGAGCTTTTTGTGGGAATTGCTATAGTATCTTATGTTTTTAATGAAAGTTTTGCTGTTTTAAAATTAAACCCCAAAGTTTTATTATCTTTTGAATGCACTAATGTTGCTAATGAAGATTGTGTGAAGTTTTGTATGAAGGAAATTTTCAGGTGTAGGTAAAGAATGATGTAATGAGATGAAGAATGGACAAAAGCTCAAGCTTGGGGATGCCACCCCATGTCACCCCAAGAAATATTCAAGAGGTACAAGCATCAAAGCTTGGGGATTCCCAAGGCATCCCCTTCTTCATCAATAAAAATCTCAGGTTTCTTCCAAACACTTCATTTTTATTGTTTCGTGCATAGTTGTGTTGTTCTTGGAGCATCTTTGTTTTTGTTTTTTGTTTTCATTTGCTTAGTTTTCTTGAATAAATTGGTTGGACCCCCTCATTCATACATTAGTTTTCAAATAAGTTGGTTTGGATTGGAAAAGAGTAGGAAAAGCTTCATGCTTAAGTGGTATAAAAGGAGCTTGTTTTTGACTGTGATTTAGACTTTATCATGTCATGCTAGATGTTGTTTTGGCTTTATGCTTAGTGATTATTGCTGTATCATGACTTGTTACAAATAATTGAGATTGCTTAATGTGCCTTGAAAGAATCATGCATTTATTTAGCATATTAAAGCATAATATTGTGGTATTCTCCTTTGATGCTTTATTTGGGTTGACTTGGCGCATACTCACACCATGTTAAGACTATTCCAAGTCACCATAGCCTCGATGATCATTTAGTTTTTGACTTGTAATATCACTTATGCTTTAATTAATGATGTTTTGTCGCTTTGCATGATTATGGCCATTATTGCTCTCTTAGTTGGTCGCTCCCAGTCTTTTGCTAGCCTCCATAACCAAGTATGATTTCCACTCATGCATCCAACTCCAAATAAAACCAAGTTATTCCAAAGAGTCCAACATACCTACCTATTATTATTTGCTACTCCAAGTATATTCATTTTTTTATCTACCTTCCGAATTAAACTTGTTATGTGAAAATTAGTGATTAAAGCTCTCACGAACTTGATGGCGCACTTTACTTTATTGCACTTAATAATCTTGAACCATTGTGTCCATATTTGTTGTGTATATGCTTGTGCTTTATAAGTTGAAGTTAGAAGAACCATGTATCATGGGGAATGCTTTCAACATTGCACTTATTATTCCGTTGATATCATGATTCTTTTGCTTATGGATCCCGGCGGTGTGAAATAAAAGGGGAACTTGTAAGATCATGGAGTTTGTATGTGTGTTAGAGAAACGCCTGGGACGCTATCCTAAGCCATGCCTAATCATGGTGGAAACTTGCAGCATAACCATAATGAGCACTCTATGAAGCATCCTCAATAAAAACCTATGCAAATAGCAAATAAAAAGATCGCCGAGATGCTCATTATATGTTGCCTTGTCATTTTGATATGGGATAGCTCCTGTGTCATGGGGCAAGGGGTACCCCGTTGGCGGTTCTCTATGATACATATGTACTTACAATGACAAGAGTTTACTTGTGACTGAAGTTGAGTAGCATGAGGTTCGGTACTCGTAAGCAAGGGGCATGAGATTTCAACTTATAACTTGTCAAGCATATCCTCTTAGTTGTGTCACTTTAACCTTAATCACTTGAAGATGCTTATGATAGGGGCAATGAGAGCTTAAAGCTAATAAGTACCATAATTTTTGGAAGCTCTTTATGAGACTTGAATCCCTGCTTCCTTCTATGGAGGCCTTTCTTTTACTTTTATGTTGCGTCTCCATCTTCTATCTTTATGCACCTATTGAGAGAGCATAGTGGCCATTCTTAGTTTAATGTGGATTGTCCCAAAACTTGTTGATTGATGCATAACTTTGATATTGCTTGTTCTTAAACTATTTTTATCTAGTCACCCTTATGAACTTTGAAGGTGTCCTATGCATTTATGTTTTGCTACACTATGAGGGACAAGCTGAATACCATTCTCATTATGTTTTCTTTATGTGAAACAAACAAATGTCTTTCAAAGCATTGTTATTCATGAATCTTTTGTTTGTACCTTTTCATGTTATGACAAGGTTGTTATGTCTTATTGTTAGAACTATATCTTTCATGCTATGTTAAAGTACTTTGATCCTAGCTATCAATGTTTTATAAATGCCTTGATCAAGATTGTGATGGTGCATGTCACCTCAAAAAAAATTCTTTTCTTTTTATCACTTACCTACTCGAGGACGAGCAGGAGTTAAGCTTGGGGATGTTGATACGTTGCAAACGTATCTATTATTTTTGATGTTCCATGCTTGTTTTATATCTACTTTCTTATGTTTTGTCCACACTTTGGAGTACTTTTACATATTTTCTGGAACTAACCTATTAACAAGATGCCACAGTGCCTATTGCCTGTTTTCTTTTCTTTTTGGTTCCAGAAAAGCCAGAAAATGAATATTCTCGGAATTGGACCGGACAAAAGCCAAAGTCGATATTTGACTGGAAGACTCACAGAGCCAGAAGACGAGGCGGAGAGGGATGCCCACACCAGGTGGTAGCGCGGGTCCCCCTGGTCGCGCCACCAGGTGGTGTGGCCCCCTGGTCCACCCTCTGACATTGCCCCTTCGCCTATAAGAAGCCTCCCGATGAGAAAACCCTAAAGAATCCGGGAGAAAGCCACAAAAACCTCCACAACACCATCGCCACTGAAGGGGAGATTCGGGGAACAGAAAGTCTCTGTTCCGGCACCCTGCCGGGATAGGGAAGTGCCCCTGGAGCCATCCCCATCGATCTCCACCACCATCTCCATCGCCGTTGCTGACTCCCATGATGAGGAGGGAGTAGTTCTCTCTCGAGGCTAAGGGTTCTACCGGTAGCTATGTGTTCATCTCTCTCTATGCGTGATCTTATGAGATCATGAGCTTTGTAATCTATAGATCTATTCTGCTACTCAAGTGCTTTAATGAATCTTTGCTTCTCCCCACATGTGTGAAGTTGACAGTGTGCACACCGTGTGGCACTTTAGCTAAGGTTATATAAATACTTATCATGAGTATAATTTGAGTTGGATGTCTCTATGAGTTTGTGGTGTTTGTTGGAACCATCTAGCGCTCAAGGTGATAGTGAGGGGTTATCGAGATGGGGAATGCGAACTTTAAGATGTGTTGTTATAGCCCTACACCGTCCAACCGGAGAGTAATTCAGAGTAGTATCATGAAGAGAAGATATTTATATGAGAGTGTTCACTAGTGAAAGTATGATTCCTAGGCCTTGTTTCTAAGCATTGAAACATCGTTTGCAACTAGATCTGTTACATGTTTGCTTGCTTCCATCTTTATTTCAGATTGTCTTTAGTCTCTTCCTACCCATCAAGCTCTTTTCTGGCACCGTTACCACTTATAATTATCCATACCACTTGTATTTCACTATCTCTTCGCCGAACTAGTGCACCTATACACCTGACAAGTGTATTGGGTGTGTTGGGGACACAAGAGACTTCTTGTATCTTGATTGCAGGGTTGCTTGAGAGGGATACCTTTGACCACTTCCTCCCTGAGTTCGATAAACCTTGGGTAATCCACTTAAGGGAAAATTACTGTTGTTCTACAAACCTCTACACTTGGAGGCCCAACAATTGTCTACAAGAATAGAAGTGAGTAGACATCACTCCCCTCTTCGTCTCCCCTCCGGACTCCGTGTTCCTTCTGGTGAAATATTGACTTGGGATTTTGTCCGGTCCAATTCCGAGAATATTTCCTTACTAGCTTTTCTGAAACCAAAAACAGCAGAAAATAGGCAATTGGCACTGTGGCATCTTGTTAATAGGTTTGTTCCAGAAAATGTGTAAAAATACTCCAAAGTGTGGACAAAACATAAGAAATTAGATATAAAACAAGCATGGAACATCAAAAATTATAGATACATTTGCAACGTATCAACATCCCCAAGCTTAATGACACGTTGCTAACATATCCATAATTTTTGATGTTACATGCTTGGTTTTATCTACTTTCTTATGTTTTGTTCCAACTTTGGAGTACTTTTCATACATTTTCTTGGACTAACCTATTAACAAAGAGCCACCGTGCCAGCTGCCTATTTTTTGCTGTTTTTGGTTCGAGGAAGTCAGAAAATGAATATTCTCGGAATTGGACGGGACAAAAGCCAAAGTCAGTTTTTCAGCAAGGGACACACGGAGCCAGAATACGAGACGGAGAGGGGCCAGAGAGCGGCCACACCACCTGGCCGCGCGGCCAGGCCTGGCCCGCGCCAGGGGGTGGTGTGGCCAGCCCAGGCACCCCCTCGGCCTCCCCTTCTAACTATAAGATGCCTCCGATACAGAAAACCCTAAGTACCCGATCAAAATTCCACGAAAGAGTCTGTAGCCGCCGTCGTCTCCATCCCTATATCGGGAGGGATCTGAAGCTCTTCCTGACACCCTGCCGGAGAGGGTAATTCACCCTGGAAGCCTTCTTCATCACCATGCAAGCCTCCAGTGTGATGCGTGAGTAGTTCATCTCTGGACTACGAGTCCATGTAGTAGCTACATGGCTGGTTCTCCTCCTTTGTGCTATCATGTTTAGATCTTGTGAGCTCCGTTCATGATCAAGATCATCTATTTGTAATCCTACATGTTGTGTTTGCGGGGATCCGATGGATATTGAGATGCTATTTCAGATTGATTATTGATTCTATCATGTCTTTGTTATTTGTGATCTTGCATGCTTTCCATTGTTAGTAGCTATCTTGGCCAAGTAGATGCTAGCAACTCCAAGAGTTAGTATTTATGCTCGATAGTGGGTTCATGCCTCTAGTAATCTGGGGAAGTGACAGAAATCTCTAAGGTACTAGATGTGCCATTGCTACTAGGGAGAAAACAACAATCCTTTGTTCATAGAACAATCGTATTGTTTACTTTACATGCAATTCATAATGCAATTATCTGTTGCTTGCAACTTAATACTGGAGGGGGTTCGGATGATAACCTGAAAGTGGATTATTAGTCATAGATGTAGTTGGATTACAGTCTATGTATAATGTTGTAATGCCCAATCAAATCTCAAAGGATTCAAGATGATTAGTATATGCATGTATTGCTTTCTCGATGTTTGTCAATTGCCCCGCTGTAATTTGTTCACCCAACATGTTATCTATCTTAAGGAGAGCCGCTGCTAGTGAACTATGGACCCCGATCCTTTCTTTTACAATCAATCTACAACTGTTTACTGCTTTGTGTTTATTTTTTGCAAACTATTACTGTCTTCCACTCGATACATTTAATCCTTTGTTTTCAGCAAAACCGGTGAGATTGACAACCTCATCGCAAGTTGGCGGCAGAGTTCTGTGGTTGTGTTGTGCAGGTCTCCACGTTGCTGCTGATGCCGGTAGTGCGCCCTGCCAAAGTCCAACTAGGAACACCTTTGGGGTGTTTCCTTGCTCCTACTAGATTGATAACCTTGGTTTCATAACTGAGGGAAAACTTGTTGCTGTGCTCATCATACCTTCCTCTTGGGGTTCCCCAACGAGCTCGATATATTTTGGGCCATCACTTAACTCATGCTCGTCCTCAAGTAGGTAAGTGATAAAAAGAAAAGAATAATTTTTGAGGTGACATGCACCATCACACTTTAACATAGCATAAAATATATAGTTCTAACAATGAGACATATCAATTATGTTATAACATGAAAAGGTACAAACAAAAGATTCATGAATGACAATGCTTTGAAAGACGTTGGTTTGTTTCACATAAAGAAAACATAATGAGAATGGTATTCAGCTTGTCCCTCATAGTGTAGCAAAACATAAATGCATAGGACACCTTCAAAGTTCATAAGGGTGACTAGATACAAATAGTTTAAGAACAAGCAATATCAAAGTTATGAATCAATCAACAAGTTTTGGGACAATGCACATGAAACTAAGAATGACCACTATGCTCTCTCAATAGGTGCATAAATATAGAAGATGGAGACTCAACATAAAAGTAAAAGAAAGGCCTTCATAGAAGGAAGCAGAGATTCAAGTCTCATAAAGAGCTTCCAAAAATTATGGTACTTATTAGTTTTCAGCTCTCATTGCCCCTATCATAAGCATCTTGAAGTGATTAAGGTTAAAGTGAACAAACTATGGAGTATATGCTTGACAAAGTATAAGTTGGCAATCTCATGTCCCTTGAATATGAGGGCCGTTCCACATGCTACTCAAGTTTAGTTACTGGTAAGTTCTTGTCATAGTAAGTGCATGTGTATCATAGAGAACCGCCAATGGGGTACCCCTTGCACATGATACAGGAGCTATCCCATAATCAAAATGACAAGGCAAGCAGACAATAAGCATCTCAGCAATCATCTTATTTACCATGGGAAAATGGTGCTTTTTTCTCTCTTTCCTCTTTTCTCATCCTTTTTTCTTTTTTTTTCAATCTCTATCTCTTTTTTATAAGAAGAATGCTTCATACATTGCTCACTATGGAGATGCTGCAAGTTTCCACCATGATTAGGCATGGCTTAGGCTAGCGGCCCAGTCATTTATCTAACACACATACATAACTCCATGGACTTACAAGCTCCCCTTTCATTTCACACCGACGACATCCATAAACAAAAAAACATGATATCAACTGGGTACAATGTACAAGTGCAATGTTGAAAGCGTTCCCCATGACAACATGGTTCTGCTAATCCCAACGTATAAGTGCAAGCATATATAGCATAGATGACACAATGGTTCAAGTTTATTAGGGGCAAGAAAAGTAAAGTGCGCCATCAAGTTCGTGAGAGCTTTAATCACCAATTTTCACATAACAAGTTTGATTCAGAAGGTAGATAAAAACATGAATATACTTGGAATAGCAAATGCTAATAGGTAGGTATGGTGGACTCTTTGGAATAACTTGGTTTTATTTGGAGTTGGATGCATGAGTGGAACTCATACTTGGTATGGAGGCTAGAAGACTAGGAGCGGCCAATTAAGAGAGCAATAATGGGCATAATCATGCAAAGGGACAAAACATCATTAATTAAAGCATAAAGTGATATTAAAAGTTGAAAACTAAATGATCATAGAGGCTATGGTGACTTGGTATAGTTTTAACATGGTGTGAGCATGCGCCAAGTCAACCCAAATAAAGCATTAAAGGAGAATACCACAATACTATGCTTTAATATGCTAAAACAACACATGATTCTTTCAAGGAACATTAAGCAATCTCAATTATTTGTAACAAGTCATGCTACAGCAATAATCACTAAGCATAAAGTCAAATCAATATTAAGCATGACATGACAAAGCATAGGCCACAATCAAAAACAAACTCCTTTTACACCACTTAAGCATGAACTTTTCCTACTCTTTTCCAATCCAAACCAACTTATTTGAAAACTAATGTATGAATGAGGGGGTCCAACCAATTTATTCAAGCAAACAAAAACTAAGAACGAAAACAAAGAACAAAAACAAAGATGCTCCAAGAACAACACAACTGTGCATGAAACAATAAAAATGAAGTGTTTGGAAGAAACCTAAGATTTTTATTGATGAAGAAGGGGATGCTGTAGCACCCCGGTAAAACCACTACTAGAAAATCGCGTATTGTTTTATTTTTGTGAATCATCATAACCACATGTGCATGTCATCATGCCACATTGCATTTGAGCATCGTCATGTCATCATGCATAGGTTTGGCTAAAACTATTTTCTAAAAGCCTAGTTTGTTTTCTAATTACTCCCCTTCTCTATTTCAAATTAAAAAACCCGATCTCTTCCGGATATTTTGTTTATGTAAAAGATGTTTACAAAAGTGTTTAAAATAAATAAATAAAATAAAACTATTTGTCAAACCGGGGAGACAGTCTAGCTGTTAGGCCAGGCCACCTACAACCCGACCAACTAAACTAAACCCAGACCAGAACCACCCCAAACCCTAACACCCCACCTACCCCTAATCCCACCCAGCCGCCGCCTGCCTCACATGCACACACGCGCGCGCAGCGCGTTGGCCCGAACTACCCCTACGGTACATGGTAACACGCCTGCACACAGGGCCCCACCCCACCGTCACACCTCTCGCCCCGTGCGTGATCCCAACCCGAGTCCCGCACCCGCCCCGCAATGCCCGCACTCTCTCGATTGATCCTGGCCCCACCCCGAGACCACCAATCCCGCACGCCATGCTCGCCCCATCTCCTTCGATCCCCACCAACCCTCGAGTCCGATCATGGCCTTCTCCCTTCGATCCATAGTACATCGTCGCCACCTGGTCTCGTGAGCCCCTGCTCGATCTCCTTCTGCCGATGCAGGGGGCGCCTTCCTCGAGCTCCGGCCACCAGCCCCGCTTCCTCTCTGCTGGCCGTGGCTCGTCTCCGACCCGATGATCCTGTTATTGCCCCTGCGACCTTGCCTCCTCTTCAGTACGTCGCCGCCATGCTCCTCGTGCCGCGCCTCCTCCGACGCCGGCGACCTCCGCCGCGTGCCGCACGACCCCGCCCGTGCCTCTATGTCGTCGTCCTCGACACCGTTGCGAGATCCTCCACCTCTGTGGCCCGAGACCCGCGTGCCCGGCCACAGCCGAGCCGCTCGCCCACCGTCTCGAGCCCCTGCGCCAGGTGCTGCTGCACCACAGCCGTCGCCGCCCTCCTCCTTGTGCTCCATGGAGCTGCCGACGAGCCCACCATCCATCAGCGCCGATGTCCACCTGCGCGACCTCTACGTCCAGCTCGCCCTCTTCCACTGGTCGCCGCCTCTGTTGTCGCCCCACCTCACCACCACCAGCCCCACTGAGTTCCAACCTGACCCACTCCTTTGGTTGTCTGCGCTTCTGTGACGGCTCCCTGTAGCGACTCGGTTGAGTCCTTGTATGTAAAGGTGAGACAGGTAGTGTTGTTTGGCTTCTGGAGAAAAACCCTGAGTTGTGTTACTATTGATCTGACGAGAATGGTACTCTAGAGTTGAGACGTGTTAGAGAGGCATTGTGAATGACTTGGCGGTGGCCGTGTGAAGTTAGAGAAGACCAAACCTCGACGCTCCTCTTCCTCCTCGTCGATCCGGATCCGAAGACCTCGATCCTGGAGCCCGAAGACCGATCCCGCCGAGCCCGAACCTGAACCCCGTCGAACTCCTCCGAGCCCCAAGATCTTCGGACCGAGATGTGTGACCCTATCTTAACCCGCCCTATTTTTATAATAGGAGATATACTTGTGCATCTTAAGTCATTCATATGGCATACATATATCATTGTTTGGGGATATTCAGACGATTCACCTAAATTAAATATGGAGACCATATGCGGGCTATTGTAGCCTTATATTGGCTCCATTTAAATTTGTGTAGCGAACCGATGCCATGTTTTGCCTTGTTAAGTCAACATTTAAATTGCAGGGTACCTAAATAACATAAACCTAATAATTAATTGTCTAGACCTCGGTTCCACTTAAAATTGCCTAATTGCACCGCACTTTTGCCATGTCATGCATCATATCATGAACATGCCTGATCTTCTGCTGTAGTATTAAATAGTGCATCCAGTGTTTCTTTTAGTGCTTTGGTTCTTCGCGGATTAGGCCATTGAGTTGATGCGAGTATCGACAAGTTCTTCGGATAATGTATCTTCGGCAGTGTTTTCCAGGCGAGCATTCTCCCCCTTTCTACCTATTTTGCGTTTATAGTCTTTACTTCCTCCTGTTGATCTATTGTTATCCTTGTTGCGATGCTTTAGTTTTCGTGCACCAGTTATATTCCTTGCAGCCTCTATATTGCCTTGGACACATCCTATTGCCTGTTGTTTGATAGATAGTCGGTCTTGCGAGTAGTAGTTGCTTGCTCAGGTGTTGCTTTGTGTCGTTGTCGTTCCACCATTATTGGAAGGTTGGCACATGTTTAATGTTGGAGATGATCATGACTTTAAATACAACTTCATATTAAAATGCTGGGAATAGTTATAACTAATGCAGAGGCACCGGTGGGCAATAGATGACATTTGGTTTTTAACCGCCCACTTGTGTCCTGTAGGACCCCGAGTACTTGATACATGTTCCTTGACTATCGCACTATCCGCATGTGGGACCATGAATCCCCTTAGCCAGAGCTTGATTCATTTCTTATTTCTTGGGGCCACAAAGTAGTTTGGGGCTTTATTACTATCATGTACTTATGCCATGTTTTACTGCTTTATTTACGATTGTGCGTGGAGCACCTGTACTATTTTGGAATGTGGAATGTTTTCGCGGTATCGACAAGCCCAGTCACACTTTCGGGTTCCCAGTCGTTTACAGCCATTGTCACAAACCCTGGGTCCGTCTCGGAGCCGGCCAACTTCGTCGCGGGTAGCTTAGTGGGGTGGCCCCCTGAAATATTTTATGAATCCTATGATTGCTTTGTCGAGAAAGCCTCGTTGGGTTTTTATTTGGTTTTTCCAAGGTTGAGCATGCGTGTGTTGCTATTTGTGCACCCCTACAGGGTAAATCTTTCTGAAAGCCGTGTCCGCAGTTATGGACGACTTGGAGCACAGTATCTCGATCATAGACAACTATAACTAAAGTAGTGATATAAATTTGACTTTGACATGTCTAGTAATCAGTTTCACTATAACGAAATGAGTAAATAAAAGTGCCAACAAATGCTGGATTTGGGATGTCTCATGCTTATGGTATCTGACTAGTAAGTATTGCAACTCCAACAAAATGGTTAACTAAAACTACCCACTACTTATGATATCAGGATGACTCATGCTATCTATATCTGACTAGTAAGTGCTGCAACTACAATGGAATGAATAAAATTGCCAACGGTGTGAGTTCCTCGGTCTGACTTCCTCGTTTGGTCTTGAGGGGGAAATACCAGGATGGGTATGTTTTGGTGTTAGTATCAGGTTGGATCCGAATAGGTCTTTCTTATCCCTCTCTAATAGGCGACAGTTGTATCGAGTCTCTATAGGTTGTTTAGTGCATGCTTCGTTGCCGCTTCAGCCCACCGTACCTATGTAGGCGAGTGCCACCGAATTCTAGTCTCGCCGTGTACTGGCCTCAGTACGGACCGCTCCTTTTTTCCTTTGCCCTTTGTCGGCACCCCTTTTGTTTAACAGGTATAAGTTCGACGTCATTAGCAGGGTTACCCTTCTGGCTTGGCTTGGGCAGGGTTATGGACGCCATTGGTTACTTTTCAAGGCTCTTAGCCCCATTTGCATCTTGTCCATACTCGGACTGTCGTGGTGGTGTCACGGCAGATGCCATGGATAGGCTAATGGTGGGGACTAATATGCGCTAGGGGAATCCAGGGAGGGATAGTAGAGTGATTCTCTACACAGAAGCTTTGTATTGATGTTCAATCTCCGAGATTACAAGTGCTCCTCGAGCTATATTGACAAGAGGAGGAAGAAGAAACTCTCTTACTCTTGCCTACCAACTAGCCCAAGAACCCTAGATCCACTAGAGCTCAACTAACTAGAATTCTCCTTGCTCTGTATCAGAAAGAACCCAACCCCCTTACCAGAACCCCAACCCCCTCTTATATAGAGGTGGTTCGGTCCTGGCCTAGGGCATACGTGGAGGCATATTCCTAAGAATATGCCCCCTCCCAAAGTAGTAACCCGACAGGGGTGCTTTTCCCCGGCGTCACACTTGCTTTAGCGACGTAGCCTCTGCGGCGCCCACGTCAGCCGACGTGAGCGTCGTCACCCTTGTCGGCCACGATCCGGTGGTCCTGCCCTTGCTTTATTCACTCATCCAGTACGCACCGGGCCTTCTTTTTGACCAGAGAGATTCCTTCCTTCTCCTAGAAGCCAAGCGAGGATCCGGATCACAGTTGATCCGGCCACACCTGTTCCTGCATATAAGCTAGACAAGTATCTCCGACTTACTCCTTGAGTCGGATGAGACAATTGTTAGGCGACCCCCCTGGTACGGGTTACTCCGTGATCCGGCCTGTCTTGAGGTGACTCGACCAGCATCCGCTTTGACCTTGCCGAACCTCGGCTAACTCGGCCCTTATACCCCGGAGTGACCCTACCCGGGGTTATCCCCCCAACATTAGTCCCCGAAGCTGGTGCGGCCTTAGCGGCCTTGGTCGCTAAGGCCACATCAGGTTCATTCGTATCTAAGCTTCGGACGTTTAGTTCCGGGTTCACACTCGGATTATATGGATTTACGTTCCCTTCGCACGTTCCAAGTTTTCACTTGCCGGCCGGGTTACCATTGTAGCTCGGATCCTATGGTTTTACTTTCCCTCTGCGCATTTCAAGTTTTCACTTGTCGGCCGGGTTACCACGGAGGCTCGGATCCGGACCTTGCTTCCTTCTCTCATACGCCAACCCACGTAAGGGTTAATCATTGCGTTACCCTATTTTAAGGGCCTGCACTGTAACTTCCGCAGTAACTGTCAGTGATTACTGCACGCGGGTTATGTCACGCCTGTCTCCTCGTTTCCCGCAACTACACGTCGTGTCATGGGATCATATTTACTCTGTGGCCTCCGCTGTGGCTTCTCTTTGATTGGCCTATGCCGGTGATACACGGCCACAGCGCGTGGCTCTCCAGCGCAGCACGATCCCACTCGTTGATTACTGGGGCAGTTAAATAGGGGAGGGGCACGCTCCTTAGCACTTTTCCATCTTCGCGCCCCCTCGCCCGTTCCTCTTCTTCTTTCTCGCGACCGCGCTGCCGCCAGTGCCCGTTGCAGCAGCCCCGCCGCCGCACCTTCTCCGTGCCTCCGCACCGCAGCCACCGCTGCACCACTGCTTAGCCACGGGTCCTCGTCAATCTAGACCACAGAGCCCCGCCGCCGCCAGCTCCAGCAAGGACAGCGGATTCGAGATGACGGAGGAGGAGCTCATCGTCGTCGAGCAGGAGATGGAGGAGGACGCCGGTGCGGCGGACCGTGGCGCATGGGCCGGTTCGTGGGTTTGCCAGGATGACATCGACTGGCTCTACCGGACCCGGCGTATTCCCGCCGGCGTCGCCGCTCGTCTCCCCTCCTTGGAATTGGCCCCCTCACCCAATCCGGGTGAGTTCGTCATTTTCCTATCCCATTTCCAACGGGGATTTGGTCTTCCGGTGAGTGATTTCTTCCGGGACTGGGTCCGGACCTATCACCTGCAACCACATCATCTCCCGGCGAACGCCATCACCTCTCTGTCCGCTTTCGTTTTGTCGATCGAAGGCTACACCGGACTATGGCCCACGAAGGAGCTGTGGATCCGGTACTTCGGCCTCCGTCGCAACGTCGTCCCCAACATCCACGTCGAGTCGGAGGACAAGCAGCTCACTTAGTTCGGAGCCGCCTCGATCTCGCCCCGGAGGTATTCAATCTTTCCCCGGGTCACCGGGCTTGACTCCTGCAAAGGATGAGCCCGGACCTTCTTCTACATCCAGAACGAAGGCACCGAAGACTTGATCCGGTTGCTGCCCTATGCTCCGGGTCCCCCGGACACGAATTTCTAGGAGGAGGTCGCCAAAAAACCTACAGCTCTGACCAACCAAGTCAACAAAAGGTTTGTGGAGCTGAAGAAGCTCGGATTGCGCAACGAGGATGCCATGATCACATTTGTGCGCAACCGAATCTCTCCCCTCCAGCGGCGCACTCACAAGTTGTGCCATATGAGCTTCAGTCGCGACCCCAACCGAACCTCCTCGTTCGAGTTGAGCAACACGGAGATCTTCCGCCGGGTCAAGGCTCTTTTCACCACCCATAAGGATTTTTCCGCCGAATGGACGTGGGGAATCGAGCATTACTGCCGCGACAGGCTCGCTCCCGCGGTAAGCTTCGCGGAGTAAACTTATTTCGGATCAATTACGTGTCGGTTCTTATCATATTTTTAACTCTGCTCCTTGTGCCTTTTTCTCAGCTGTTTCTCCAGCAAACGCTCGAGGATGGTACTGATCCGACCCTTAAGTGGGCCCTGGATCGAGAAATCCCGGAAGAGGAGGAGCCGGACCAGGAGATGTTCCTCCCCACAACCGACGCCACCAAATGACCCAGCGGTAAATTCTCTTCTCTTAGAGATTGGCCCGACGATGAGGATGACTCGGATATCGACGTGATTGAACCCGTTGAGGCTGTCCCTCTTTCTTTTGCCTTACCGGCATCAGCTAACCCCGGTGGGCACATCCACGAGGATTCTCCACTTGCCATGGGCGAGCCTGTTCCGGTGGCATCGAAGAAGAAGCGCGGATCCGCGTCAAGTTCTTCTTCCGAACCTTCTCAGCCTTCCAAAAGGCAAAAAAAGGCCGGAGACAAGACTGCCTCCAAACGGGCAGGCAAAGTCCCAGCACGGAGGGCCCGGAAACCTAAGGAGGCCGAGACCTCGGATGCGTAAGTCATTTTTCACTGCGCAACACACTTCTCCCTGCATCGGGGTAATTTCACTCCTGACATTATTTTCTCTTGCAGGACTCCTGTGGAGGTCCCTCAGAGCGGATCGAGCATCTCCTCTCCTCTTCGGTCCAATCCTTCCCCTCCTCGTGACAATGAGTCACGCCCGCTGAGCCCTATTCCGGAGGGCTCTGCGGCCGCTCTGGGTTCCGCAGTACCTCCTTCAGAGGAACGCGACCTCGAATCGGGAGGGGTCAGATCGGCCGAGGCAACGGCGTCCGGCACTTCGGCATTGCCGCAACCAGCAACCATCAAGTCTACCGCAACTCTAGCACCAGCAGCAGCTCCAACACCAGCCACCGAACCAGCGCCTGTCCCGGCTCCGAAGAAACCAACAGCAGCTCCAGCACTAGCCACCAAAGCTCCCGTGCCAAGTTCGTCTGCCTCGTCCGAGTCATCCCAAGCTCGGCGAGGAACCACTCCAGCGGCTTCCAAGGGCAAATCCACTGTGGTCACATCCTCCCAGCAAGCCAAAGGCAAGTCCACCTCCGTCGAGGTCGGACAGCGAACCTTGTCGTCGATGCTTCCAAAGAAATCACCTGCAGCGACAGATCCTCCTGCCGAGCCAGCCAATTCGCAGCAGATGGTTCTTCACACTAGCCTAGCTCTTGCCCGGATTGAAAGGAAAGAAGCTCACGCAAAGGGCTTGGTGGCACCTCACATGCCCACTGGCGAACGGTACCCTCCGAGCCTCATCGAGTTTGTCATGAACTGGAATAAGGCGGAGTTCGTCTACAACGACGATCTCCCGGAAAAGTTCGGCCCAGCTGAATTTTCCGCTCAGATGAATACCGCCGCCAAGGCCATTAACCTCGCTGGGCGTATGATGGAGGTACGTCGTTTCTTTTTTACATGCTGTAGATAATAACCATTAGTCCCCGAGCCTCCGGCGGAGTAACTTGTTGCTCGACCGGATGCTCCTTAGAAGATCAACGTAGCTGCATGTAAACTTCAAATATGCACACACCTAGAGCCGGTTTAAGTTCCGCTTGGCCCGGATCTTGTACACTTCAAATATGCACACACCTAGAGCCGGGTTAAGTTCCGCTTGGCCCGGATCTCGTATACTTCGAATATGCACACACCTAGAGCCGGATTAAGTTCCGCTTGGCCCGGATCTTGTACACTTCGAATATGCACCGAACTAATTTTACACGCTTGTACCTTTGTCAGGTAACCACCAATCGTCGGAGCGCCAAGTTTCAGCGCCTGCTTGATACCCACAAGATCTTGCGTGCAAAACATGTTGCACTTGGCGCGGAGCATGAAAAGAGGGGTAATTTCCTCTCTTAACACCTCTCCGTTTCGTTTGTTTCTGCCGGACTAACCTCCTTATTCGGTTTTTTGCAGCTGGGGTGGAGGCTGAAAACAAGATTATGCGGAAGAACTTGGAGGAAATCCGAGGTATGTCCTCTCTCGGCCAACGTCGTTGTGTTTTCCATTCTTTCTTCTCCTTGGCTTGGCAAACATTCACTCCTCGGCTTTGCCGGGTCAACACACTATTTCAGCATCGCTTGAGGATAGTGTGCCCGTGCCTGATATGATGCTGCATTTTCTCGAACAAGCAGGACAGCATCAAGCCGAGTTGAAGAAGAAGAACGATGAGCTCGCCCTCCTCCGGACCAAGGATGACGAAATAGCTAAACTCAAGGCCGAGATGGAGAAGATGAAGGCCCAACACAAAACCGAGCTCCAAAAAGTTGGCCAGAACTTCACCGAAGAACGTGAGCGCTTTACCCTTCAGATCTCCAAGGACCAGGACCTGCTTAAGGAATCCGAGGTCCAGCTTGGGTCGGCCCTCGCTGAGCTTGAACAACTTCGCCAGAGACGCGACAGTTGTATCAAGCAGTTGACCTGGATCCATCGCCATATCTCACGTAAGTTTCTTCCCCTTATCCGACATAGTTTTTCCGGGTTAGCTCATATGCCTTTGCTTCAGCATCTTCCCTTTCCTTGTTTTCAGATCATTTTCCGAAGGGTACTGCCATCGCTAGTGCTGCTGTTGCCAAATTCCGCCAAGAGAGGGGTACTCCCATCGCTCCTGATGGTGAGAGCATCCCCTTAGACATGGAGGACCTGTTGGTCGTAATAGTGTGTCAGCTCGGGTGGAAACCATCAAGAACTATGGGAAAGATCTCCTCGATGTTGCGGTCCGGATCTTCAACACTTTCTGGCCAAGCGAGAGCACTCCAGAAAGGATCACGCTCCTTGCCGACCAACTGATGGAGATTGAGACTCAGCTTGACCTCTGGAGAGAATCCGCCGGGCGTGCCGCAGCAGATACCCTTCTCCATCATATCCTTTCATGGTATGAGAAGATCGATCTGAGCCTCCTCACCCGTCGGCGCACCGGATCCAAATGGACCGATGATCCGGAGTGGGTAGCTCGGCGCCAGGCTTGCACCTACAGCCTCGTCGAATATTCTCCAGTCCATGACTGGGTTGAGGGGCCGAGCTTTCTGGAATCCGGCGAGGAGGAGCAGATGGAGAACATGGAGGATGGGTCGGGCGATGATGGAGAAGATGCTGCTTCAGATATTGAAGACAGTGATGATGACGCCGAACTCCCTCCTCCTGCCGCTCCTTAGTTGAAAAAAAACTTGAAAATTTATCAGATCCCCGGTATGCCGGGTGCAATTGTATGCTGAATACATGATATTTTGCCACTATGCTTGTATGCCGGATTAACTTGGGTGTAGTCCCCGAGTTTCATTTTCTTGTTCGTCCAATTCTCCGGCTCGATCCGTGTCTACCTTGACTCGGTTTTACGACTTACGAATCCGAGCCTCAAGAATCGTTTTAACAATACTGAGAAACTTTGAGGCTTGGCTCAAAATAATTCAACATAATAGCTTGAAAGTAAATACGGGGTTAGTCCGAAAAAAAACGTTAGCTGGAATAGGATCGTTTCCTTAATAGTTTTTCATGTGCTACGCAATTCCAAACTTGTTCCCTCGCTTGCCATGAAGCCAATTCTTGTTGGACAACAGCAAGTCAAAGGGTTGGGTTTTTGGTGCTCACACATTACTAATCTGGGTTAAGCGAAACGAGTCATTCCAGCTAACGCATAAAAAGTAACAACAATCATTTATTAAGGCAGTCCCCGAGTTACTGCTCGAGGCTCCGCTATTTCATTGATAAGCTCATTGCCGACATACATACCGACATATGAGAAGACTCGGATACATACACATCTTAGCTAAGTGTAGAAAGGACGAAGTAGTGCTACATTCCACGGTCGCTTGGACTCCTCTCCGAACCTGTCCGCCTTGTTCTTTTCCTGTGGCTTTGCATCTATGAGATAGTAAGAATCATTGTGCAATGCTTTGCTCACAATGAATGGCCCTTCCCATGGGAGGGATAATTTATGCATGCCAGTGGTACGCTGTACCAACCGGAGCACCAGATCGCCTTCCCGGAAGACTCGGGGGCACACTTTCCGGCTATGATAGCGTCGGAGGTTTTGCTAATATATGGCAGATCTGGACAGTGCCAGTTCTCTCGCTTCTTCCAGCAGATCAACATCATTTTGCTGGGCTTCTTGCACTTCGGCTTCTGTGTATTGGGTGACCCTAGGCGAATCATGCTCTATGTCGGCTGGTAATACAACTTCTGCCCCATATACCAGAAAGAACGGCGTGTAGCCTATTGATCGATTCGGAGTTGTTCTTAAACTCCACAATACCGCTGGTAGTTCTTCTATCCAGCACCCCGCTGATCTTTGCAGTGGCTCAATGAGCCAGGGTTTTATCCCGGATAATACTAATCCGTTGGATCTTTCCACTTGTCCGTTCGATGCAGGGTGGGCTACCGAGGCTATGTCGAGTCGGATTTTCTTGTCTCGGCAGAATCGTGCAAATGCTCCTTCAGCAAAATTTGTGCCGTTATCAGTTATGATACTATGAGGATAACCGTATCTCAGGATAATGTCTTTGAGAAATGTTACGGCCGTAGTCCCATCACATTTTCTTATAGGCTTCACTTCGATCCATTTTGTAAACTTGTCCACCATGACCAGAATGTGCGTCATGTTTCCTCTTGCTGGTTTGAACGGGCCAACCATATCCAAACAACACACAACAAATGGCCATGTAATTGGTATGGTTTTGAGTTCCGACATAGGCATATGTGTCTTGGTGGCGTACCTTTGACAACCATTGCATTTTCTCACCAGATCTTCTGCTTGCTCCAAGGCACTTGGCCAATAGAATCCTTGCCGGAACGCCTTCGCCACTAAGGCCCGGGATGAGGCGTGATGCCCACATTCTCCTTGGTGTATATCTTGGAGGATGTCAAGTCCTTCTTCTGGGTCAACACACCGCTGGAGGACATTGGTTACACTCCGTTTGTACAGCTCGAAATTGATGATTGTGTAAGCTTTGGCTCTCCTCTGAGTTTTCCTGGCTAGCACTTCCTCAGTGGGTAACGTTCCATCTTTCAAGAACTGGTATATAGGCAGTGCCCAAGCTGGTATTGCTCGCGCAGGGAACATCTCCTCATCAATTTCCATCCGATCCACCGGCATAACTTCAGTCGGATCGCGCTGAACAGTCCTCGGGTCTAGCGAGGTAGTCCCCGGGTTCGGAGTGCTACCTCCCATGTCAATGTCCATGGGCTCAACTCCGGATTCCGTGTTTTCCGGGACATAGATTGAATCGGTTCCTGGGGACGGCCTGATAGATGGTTTTCTGAGGTGCTCCAATGCAACACCCGGTGGAATTGCCTGTTGGGTCGATCCGAGCTTTGACAGCATGTCGGCAGCTTCGTTTTCCACGCGAGGTACATGGTGAAATTCGCATCCCTCAAAGTAACCCGAGATTTTCTGCACATGAAATCTGTATAGTGCCATGTTTGGATCCAGGGCGTCCCACACTCCGGACACTTGCTGTATTACTAGATCCGAGTCGCCAAAGCAGATTATCCGACGTATGCCAATCTCCTTTGCCACTTTGAGACCATGCACAAGAGCCTCGTACTCAGCGACATTGTTTGATGCCGCGAAATGGATCTGCAATACGTACTTGAGCTGATCCTTCTTTGGCGAGGTAAGCACAACCCCGACACCTAACCCGGTTTTGGTTTTCGATCCGTCAAAGTGCATCCTCCAGTAGTTCGGATCTGGTGGTGGTGGTTCGTATTGTACCTCGGCCCAATCCACGAAAAAGTCCGCCACAGCCTGGGACTTGATCGCTTCCCTCCTATCATACTGGGGCGCGTATGGTGCTAGCTCAATTGCCCATTTCGCAATTCTGCCATTCGCATCTTTGTTACCCATTATCTCGGATATGGGGGCTTCGCATATCACTTTGATGGGATGCTCCTCAAAGTAGTGCTTTAACTTCTTTGCCGCCATATAAACTCCGTATGCCACCTTTTGAAAATGCGGGTAGTTCTGTTTTGAGGCAGACAATACCTCGCTCAAGTAATACACTCGCCTCTGCACCGACTTACCCTCTTCATCTCGCTCCACTGCAATCACTGCACTTACAACTCGGTTGGTTGCGGCTATGTAGAGCAACATTGGCTCCTTCGACAGTGGAGAAGCTAACACTGGTGCAGTGGCCAACATCTTTTTCAAGTGCGCAAAAGCTTCATCGGCCTGCGGCGTCCAAACGAATTTATCTGATTTTTTCATGAGTTGGTAGAGAGGCAGTGCCTTTTCCCCTAACCGACATACAAACTGACTCAACGACGCCAGGCATTCAATGAACTTTTGGACGTCGTTGAGACACTTCGGCAGCTCCATTCGTTCGATGGCTCAGATCTTAGTTGGATTAACCTCGATACCTCGGCTGGAGACGAGAAATCCGAGTAATTTCCCAGCCGGGACACCGAAGGTACATTTCTCCGGGTTAAGCTTCATCCGGAATCTCCTCAAGTTCGCGAATGTTTGCCTTATGTCGTCAAGGAGCGTTGCGCTTTCCTTGGTCTTAATAACCACATCATCCACGTAGACTTGTACATTTTGACCTATTTGATCGTGCAAACATTTTTGCATACATCTTTGGTACATTGCTCCTGCATTTCATAAACCAAACGGCATAGTGCGATAGCAATAAGCCCCGTACGGGGTAATAAAGGCAGTTTTTATTTGATCATCCGGGTTCAGAGGTATCTGGTGGAAACCAGAATAGGCGTCAATGAATGACAACAGTTCACATCCCGCGGTAGAGTCGATGACCTGATCTATCCTCGGCAGTGGGAATGGGTCTTTTGGACACGCCTTGTTCAGGTTCGTGGAATCGATACACATACGCCAAACCACTGCCACGTTCGGATCATCCTTCTTCTTTTCTACCAGCACCGGATTAGAGAGCCAATCCGGATACAGCACTTCCATGATAAATCCTGTTGCTAGCAATCGAGCTATCTCGTCACCAATGACCTTTCTCCTATCCTCGGCGAAGCGTCGGAGAGGCTGCTTCACCGGCCTTGCTCCGGGTCTCACGTTCAAAGAGTGCTCGGCCAACTCCCTCGGAACACCTTGCAAGTCCTGTGTGGACCAAGCAAAAATGTCCCGATTCTCACGGAGGAAGTTGACGAGCTCGCTTTCCTATTTGTCAGTTAACCCGGCACCAATTGTTACGGTACGCTCCGGAAACAGGTTATCCACTGGAATCTTCTTGGTGTCCTTCGTGGCTTGAAATGAAACGTTCCCATGCGGGTTGCTTAACGCCGGCATATACTGCTGCGCGGACTGAGCTAAAGCCACCACCTCTTGAATTTTTCTTTTCTCTTGGGCAATTACGAGTGACTCGGCTAGGTTAGACCCGGCTGAGGCGCACTCAATAGAACGTCGGAAATCCCCAGCGATAGTGATTGCTCCGTTTGGCCCGGGCAACTTCATCTTCAGATAACTAACATGGCAACTTGCCATGAATCTGCTCAGTGCTGGTCTCCCGAGTAATGCATGATACGCACTCTCCAAGTTCACCACCTCAAACTCCAGATTTTCAGTTTGGCAGTTATCCCTCGTACCGAATAGCACGTCGACCCGGACTTTGCCTATGGGCTCACAGGATATGCCTGGTACGATACCATGGAAAGTTGTTCTTGTAGCCTGGAGCATGTTCTCCGAGATGCCCAATTTGCGCATCGTATCCGCATACATGATGTTAATGCTACTGCAATTGTTGATTAGTACCTTGGAGAATCTCACATTAATGTTTGGTCCAATGAACGTCGGATCTAACACTAGTGCATACGAGCCCGGACTTGGCATAAGCTTGGGATGATCTTTGGTGCTCTAGGTAATTTCCTGGTCCGACCAAGACATGTACCTCGTCACTACAGGCATAACCGCGTTAACCTCCATATGTCGGCGCTGCAAGCTCTTCATATCCGTTTCCTCTGTTGTGAACACACAATAGCTCTGGTGATGTTCCCTGTACTCATTTCTTCCCTCGTTTCCGGAGTACCTCTGATCTGGTGGTCGCTGGTTTGCCACCTGATGCACTGCATCCCTTCTCTCGCTGTTGTCATACCTCGGCGGAGGGGGAGGCAACATCAGTTGCTGCGTGTTTGCTCCGGAAAGCAGTTGCTGCCGGGGTAACTCCTGCCGAGGTTGATCATTCCGGGGTGCCTGAGCATTCCCCGAACCACCTTGTTCTATCTTACGCATCCACTCACATTGCCTCGTTGTGTGACCTGCCGTACTGTTCGGATTTGGCGTGTGAAATTTACACGGCTGGTCCAACATTGACTCATAGGTATACCTCGGACGATCTTTCTTTTCTTGCCATTGCTTCTTCTGCTCCGGAGTCCATGTTGTCTTGCCATCGTTTCGAGGAGTCCATTGCCCTCCCGTTTTCTGGCGTTGATTGCTCCCTGCTCCGGGCTGATCTTGATTCACGGCCGCAACTTGTTGCGAACCATACCGATGGTCCGGTCTATCGTCTCTCCTTTTTCCCCTGTAATCGTTCCTCCGGGATGACCCGGCTCCGTCCCTCGGATAGTACTCCTCATTTGACTCGTTCGACGCGATCCTAGGTTGAGTCGGATCACCCAAAGCATAAGAATCCGCGATCCGGATCATCTCTGCCAATGTGACTAGCATTTTCCTTTGCAATTTCATCCACAACTCGCTGCCATATCTGCACCCTTGTGCGAACCATGCTATAGCCTGTGACTCTATGACTCCCTCACACGAGTTTCTCACGGTACACCACCGGGTCAAGAATTCATGGTCCGTTTCATTAGATCTCTGCTTGCACATTGCTAGGGTCTGCGGTCTATTCGGTCTCTGATATGTACTTGAGAAGTTGCTGATAAACATTTCTTCAAAATCTATCCAGCAATTGATGCTTCCGGGTGGTAAATTATTCAGCCAAACCCTAGCCGGACCTTCCAACATTTGGGGTACATATCGTACAGCCCATCAAGTTGCCAGTTGCAATTTTCACAGCTGTTGTGTAGTTTATCAGTCAATCCTCCGGCTTTGTACTGCCGTCATATGTCTTCGTGCCCCTGGGTAATTGGAAATTAGGTACTGGCGGTTCCTTCATGATCCGGGGTCCAAAGCACGCTGGACCCGGAGGACCTTGACATTCGATCTGTTCCAACCTATACAGGCGATCCAGTTTTAGCCTGGCGTCATCCGACATCAAATCTCTGCTTCCTAATCTCGACCCTATCACATGATAGTCCGATCTTGCGTATCCCGCATTCATCATCTCCGAGTCTCCGTCATTGTATCGGTCTTGCTCTCGTTGTGCTCCTCTCTGTTGCATACCACGGCCGGAACTTTGCTCTTGCCTTGGTACATTCCGCTGCTGCGGTTGACCTGCTCCTGCCGAGTTTCGCTGTCCGGCATTGCCGTTGGCAGCATTCCCTTGACCGGCATTGCCTTGGTCGTGGTTACCTCGGCCAGCTTCACCTCGGCTCACACTTCGTCGATCGTCGTTTTTCCGCATCTCTTTTTCTTTTCCCGCACGCGCTGGGTCATACGGGATGATCTGCTTGTTCCGCCTGGCCGAGGTTACTACCTCTTCTCTCCTTGGGCCACCATGAGGCGATGATGCGGCTCCAGCGGATTTCTCCGGGTTACCCATCACCGAATGGACGATCTTAGAAGCTCCAACTCTCTCCGGGTTACCTCTCAGCAGCTCCTCGTTCTGCCTGTTCGCGATCCGAACCAACTCGTTAACCCGGTCTTGCTGTCTTTGACAGGCTTCACCCGTCAGACCCTCTAGCTCGGACGCCGCGGCATCCGCTGCTCTGAGGTTCTTTGCCGGGGTACTGTACTTCAGCAACCCCACAGACAGATAGTTTTCCGACCCTTCTGGTCCATCATCACCCTCTCTGTTCATCTCACTTATGAGATTTTTCCCTTTTACCCTTACTGTATCAACCTTGTTCGCTTCCGTGTACTCACGCAACGTCATGTTCAACGACCGTTGAGCCGCTGCTATTTTCTTTGCGCCCTCCAGTATCTTTTGTCGGGTCTCCTCTAGCTCGGCCTGTGCCTGAGCCGGATCTACCACTGCTGCCACGGGGTTCGCCAAGCTATCCATAGCTTCCCTCAGCACGTTCTCAGGCCTCTCTAGTGGAGGACCCCTAGATTTCCTCGGTGCCTTGGGCGTTACCTCCGGGTCTGGCGCTGGATCCTTGCTCATGCCCGCGCCTGGCGCAGTCATCATCACCTCTGCATGGTTCGGGGAGCGAGCGATACGCGCCCCGCGAGCCATAGTGAGGGCTGGTTCTCCTGCATCGGCGACGCGACGCGGATGAACGCAAGACACGTCCACAGCAACGTAGACCTTGTGCGCACCGAGCTTGACGAAGACGCCGTTGCGCGGAAGGGGGCGCGTGCCGAAGCAGCCAGCGTTGTCGCTGACGTAGTCCAGCGCTCCAAAGCGCTGAACGAGCCCGGAGACGATGCATTCGCTGGTGCCGATGAAGTTTCCCGTCCGGATCTTCACCCCTGCTAGCGCCGCTAGCCCCACGGTGGGCGCCAACTGTCGTGGTGGTGTCACGGCAGATGCCATGGATAGGCTAATGGTGGGGACTAATATGCGCTAGGGGAATCCAGGGAGGGATAGTAGAGTGATTCTCTACACAGAAGCTTTGTATTGATGTTCAATCTCCGAGATTACAAGTGCTCCTCGAGCTGTATTGACAAGAGGAGGAAGAAGAAACTCTCTTACTATTGCCTACCAACTAGCCCAAGAACCCTAGATCCACTAGAGCTCAACTAACTAGAATTCTCCTTGCTCTGTATCAGAAAGAACCCAACCCCCTTACCAGAAACCCAACCCCCTCTTATATAGAGGTGGTTCGGTCCTGGCCTCCCAAAGTAGTAACCCGACAGGGGTGCTTTTCCCCCGCGTCACACTTGCTTTAGCGACGTAGCCTCTGCGACGCCCGCGTCAGCCGACGTGAGCGTCATCACCCTTGTCGTCCACGATCCGGTGGTCCTGCCCTTGCTTTATTCGCTCATCTAGTATGCACCGGGCCTTCTTTTTGACCAGAGAGATTCCTTCCTTCTCCTAGAAGCCAAGCAAGGATCCGGATCACAGTTGATCCGGCCACACCTGTTCCTGCATATAAGCTAGACAAGTATCTCCGACTTACTCCTTGAGTCGGACGAGACAATTGTTAGGCGACCCCCTGGTCCGGGTTACTCCGTGATCCGGCCTGCCTTGAGGTGACTCGGCCATCATCCGCTTTGACCTTGCCGAACCTCGGCTAACTCGGCCCTTATACCCCGGAGTGACCCTACCCGGGGTTATCCCCCCAACACGGACGTTGTATCGATTTCAAGGTGATTTGGATCTTTGTACTGTATATTTGTATTCTTGACTCATGGAGTCGTTGTTGTATATATATGTTCTGTGGGTTCCATCATGGACTATTGTGTAATGGTATTACTTTGTTTTCCACCTACACGCAACTGCTTGGTGGGCATCTTTGAATCGTTTCTATACGGGTTTGGCGAGAATCACTAAAACTTGCATAGGGCCGATTCGAGGGTGTTACAGATGCCTTGGGCATCCCCAAGCTTTGGCGCTTGTACTTCTTGAATATTTCTTGGGGTGACACGGGTGGCATCCCCAAGCTTGAGCTTTTGTCCATACTTCATCTTATCACATTACTCTTCCCTACACTTAAAAATTTCCTTCATACAAAACTTCACACAATCTTCATTAGCAACATTAGTGTACTCAAGATAATAAGTCTTTTGGTTCAGTTTCAACACAAGTAAAACTTCCATTAAAACACAAGCTACTGTAGCACTTCCTTTAAAAAAATTCAAATGATCAAAGAGAAAGAGATTAAGAGGCAAATGGAAATAATGGCAGAAATCTGTCAAAACAGACCAGCAGGTAAAAACCAATTTTTCGAAGACCTTCTGTTACTCAAATCTAAAAGTGTTGAACTAACAAAAGTTGGATAACAACCTGGGTCAGAAGCACAAAAAATTACAGCTCAAACCAACATACAGAGATTTTTCACGAATTTTTACAGCAAAGCACAAAAATCTGTTTCGGGACAACAACTTTCCCAAGTCTTACTTCTCTCTCATTAGAGGTTACTCTTGGCACAAAATCCACACAAAAGGATAAGGAGAGGTTATTACAAAGGTAATAACTTCCAAGACTCAACAAAAAGGTTCCTAACGAAATTTGGGTTATCTCCCAATAAGTGCTTTTCTTCAACGCCTTTGAGCTAGGCATAAGAAGCAAGAAAAGAATCAAGTATTCTCAAATGAAGAATCATTAAAACCAGATTTCTTGCCCCTACCTTTCTTACCTTTGTTCTTATCCTTGGGGAACGTGTGATTGTTTGGTGGAGAAGAAAAGTTCATGATGCCCTTTTCCACATCTATTATTGCTCCAAGGAGTTTTAGTAGGGATCTTCCAAGTGTAATTTGTCCTTTTCCTACACATGCAATAACAAGATAATCAGTAGACACCAATTTCCCTAGAATATTTGTAAACACTCCTTCAGCTATTCTAATGGGTAATATTGTGGTATTATTAGCAAGAGATATTTCTTCTCCCCCTTTAGAAAGTCCCCAAAGATTCAAAGATTCATAGATATCTTTAGGCATACGACAGAATTCAGACATGATATCACAGCGAGCATGAAAAGTTTCATTATTTACAATAACTTTTACTGTAGGAAGCCATTTTGAGGGTTCAGAATTTATTCTAAAATAATCATGATGCTCTCTAAGCATGTTATAGCATTCTTTTAAACTAGCAGTGTTGGTCTCAAGAGTGTTCAATCTAGCAAATATGTTTATAAAGGAAGAATCAGATTTGCTAGGCAAGTTATATGTTAAGACCAACTTCTTTATGGCATTAAAAGCTTCATCCTCATTGCATTGGAGGAAATATCCTCCTACTACAGCATCCAAAGCATATCTATAGCAAAGAGCAGTTCCAAAGAAAAAACTCCGAAGAAACAAGCTTTGAGTCATTTTAGGTTCAGTTTTTCATGTAAATCACAGATTCTAGACCAAGCTTATTTGAAACTGTCTTCGATTCCTTGTTTGAAAGTAAAAATCATTTCCTCAGGCGACATAGTGATTGAGCAAAGATAGTCATAATAGCAACTTGAGAAAGGAACTAATATTTTTTTTGTGTTTTTAATATAAAGAAGCAAACTAGTACAACTAATTTTTTGTGTGTTTTTGATAAAGAAACAAGCAAACAAAGCAGAAATAAACTAAGCAAAACAAATAAAACAAAGTAAAGAGATTGGTTATGAGGGACTCCCCTTGTGAAGATGTCCTTGACTCCCCGACAACGGCGCCAGAAAAGTCTTGCTTGCTCAATATGTAGAGCTTGTTGGGGAACCCCAAGAGGAAGGTATGATGAGTACAGCAACAAGTTTTCCCTCAATTATGAAACCAAGGTTATCAAACCAGTAGGATCAAGGAAACACCTCCAAGGTGTTGTTTCCAACTTGGAATCCTGCACAACACAACCACAGAACTTTGCCCCCAACTTACAGTGAGGTTGTCAATCTCATCGGTTTTGCTGAAAACAAAGGATTAAACATATTGTGTGGAAGTTAGTAATTGCTTGCAGAAATTAAATAGAAAACAGTAAATAGTTGTAGATTTATGGTAAAAGAATGGACCGGGGTCCATAGTTCACTATAGGTGATTCTCCTTAAGATAGATGACATGTTGGGTGAACAAATTACAGTGGGGAAATTGACAAACATCGAGAAAGCATACATGCATATACTAATAATCTTGACTCCTATGAGATTTGATTGGGAATTACAACATTATACATAGACCGTACTCCAACTGCATCTATGACTAATAATCCACCTTCAGGTTATCATCCGAACCCCCTCCAGTATTAAGTTGCAAGTAATAGATAATTGCATTAAGCAAAGTGTGTAAAGTAAACAATACGATTATTCTATGAACAAAGGATTGATGTTTTCTCCCTAGTAGCAACAGCACATCTAGTACCTTAGAGATTTCTGTCACTTCCCCAGATTACTAGAGGCATGAACCCACTATCGAGCATAAATACTCCCTCATGGAGTTGCTAGCATCTACTCAGCCAAGATAGCTACTAACAACAAAAAGCATGCAAGATCAGAAATAACAAAGACATGATAGAATCAATAATCAATCTGAAATATCATCTCAATATCCATCGGATCCCCGCAAACACAACGTGTAGGATTACAAATAGATGATCTTGATCATGAATGGAGCTCACAAGATCTAAACATGGTAGCACAAAGGAGAAGAACCAACCATCTAGCTACTACATGGACCCGTAGTCCAGGGATGAACTACTCACGCATAACACCGGAGGACGTCATGGTGATGAAGAAGGCCTCCAGGGTGATCTCTCCCCTCCGGCAATGTGCCAGGAAGAGCTTCAGATCCCTCCCGATCTAGGGATGGAGATGGCGGCGGATACAGACTCTTTCGTGGAATTTTTATCGGGTACTTAGGGTTTTCGTCCTGAGGGCAATATATAGGCGAAGGGGCATGGTCGGTGGAGTGCCAGGGGGCCCACACCCCCTGGTGGCGCGGCTAGGGCTGGCCGGGCCACCACCAGGTGTGGCCGGCCTAGCTCCCCTCTTCGTCTCCCCTCCGGACTCCGTGTTCCTTCTGGTGAAATATGGACTTGGGCTTTTGTCCGGTCCAATTCCGAGAATAGTTCCTTACTAGCTTTTCTGAAACCAAAAACAGCAGAAAACAAGCAACTGGCATGTGGCATCTTGTTAATAGGTTAGTTCCAGAAAATGTGTAAAAATACTCCAAAGTGTGGACAGAACATAAGAAAGTAGATATAAAACAAGCATGGAACATCAAAAATTATAGATACGTTTGCAACGTATCATGGCTCTAAGAAATAAAATAAAAATCCTAAAAATATAAATAAAATATAAATGGACTCATAGAAATGTCCTCTATTTAAGACAAATAACAAATGGAATTTTAGGTAATTAAATTTAAAATTATTATTATTAAGGTATATATTCCTTTGGAATTTTATAAAAATATACCAAACACCTAAAATTAAATAAAATCCATTTTTAAGATTCTAAAAGGGAGTGCTATTATATAAAAATGCTAGTTTGTGTTTTTGAAAGGTAAATTAAGTGTGATAAAAATAAAGTCTTATTTCCTTAAAGGAGTTTTAGTTAAATATTTAAAAGAGTTAAAAAACTAAATAAATTCAATTTAACTCTTAAAATAATACTAGTCATTGTAAAAATATTAAATATAATATTTATGAAGATTTCAAAAACTTTAAGTAATACTTTTCTTTTAATTAAAGAAAATAGCAAACTTTTACTAAGAGGGTAAAACACACAAATAAGCAAATAATAAACCATTGCATGACATTACTATGCATTGCATATTGCTTCTTTAAATATTTTCCTTACGGGCTATAATGGTTCTCTATAGAAACAGGAGCTCAAGGTCAGGTGGAAGCATCCGACTTCACTACCTTGCAGTCACAAGGCAAGTTCATCACTTGCTCATGTCCTTTGAAGAGTATTTATCAAAGATATTGCAAATGGTGTGTTATCATCTATGATCTGGAGAAAGAAAATATTATCTTCTCAAATAAATAAGATGTGGTTATCATCCTAAGTGATGATAAATATAAGAGTGGCAATGGAACTTAGGTTTCTGATTGCACGATTCATCATAGGAATTAACAACCCATGACATCAGTAATTCTAGTGCCATATATTACGCGTTAACCATGAGATTTGGAATGGGACATAGAAGTCAGTTGTATCTTCTTGCTTTCATATGTAGGCAAGTGCTTGCTCAAAATGTAGATCTTGTTGGGGAACCCCAAGAAAAAGGTATGATGAGCACAACAGTAAGTTTTCCCTCAGTTATGAAACCAAGGTTATCGAACCAGTAGGAGCAAGGAAACACCTTCAAGGTGTTGTTTCCAACTTGGAATCCTGCACACACAACCACAGAACTTCGTCCCCAACTTACAGTGAGGTTGTCAATCTCACCGGTTTTGCTAAAAACAAAGGATTAAATGTATTGTGCGGAAGATAGTAATTGCTTGCAGAAAGTAAATAGAAAATAGTAAATAGTAGATTGTAGATTGATGGTAAAATAATGGACCGGGGTCCATAGTTCACTAGTGGTGATTCTCCTTAAGATAGATGACATGTTGGGTGAACAAATTATAGCAAGGCAATTGAAAAACATCGAGCAATCATACATGCATATACTAATCACCTTGACTCCTATGAGATTTGATTGGGCATTACAACATTATACATAGACCGTAGTCCAACTGCATCTATGACTAATAATCCAACTTCAGGTTATCATCCGAACCCCCTCCAATATTAAGTTGCAAGCAACTGATAATTACATAAAGCAAAGTGTGTAAAGTAAACAATACGATTGTTCTATGAACAAAGGATTGCTGTTTTCTCCCTAGTAGCAACATCACATCTAGTACCTTAGATATTTCTGTCACTTCCCCAGATTACTAGAGGCATGAACCCACTATCGAGCATAAATACTCCCTCTTGGAGTTGCTAGCATCTACTTGGCCAAGATAGCTACTAACAACGGAAAGCATGCAAGATCACAAATAACAAAGACATGATAGAATCAATAATCAATCTGAAATAGCATCTCAATATCCATTGGATCCCGAGCAAACACAACATGTAAGATTACAAATAGATGATCTTGATCATGAACGAAGATCACAAGATCTAAACATGGTAGCACAAAGGAGAAGAACTAACCATCTAGCTACTACATGGACCCGTAGTCCAAGGATGAACTACTCAGGCATCACACCGGAGGGAGGCATGGTGATGAAGAAGGCCTCCAGGGTGAATTCTCCCCTCCGGCAAGGTGCAGGGAAGAGCTTTAGATCTCTCCCGATCTAGGGATGGAGATGACGACGGCTATAGACTCTTTCGTGGAATTTTGATTGGGTACTTAGGGTTTCTGTATCGGAGGCAATATATAGGCGAAGAGGGAGGCCGAGGGGGTGACCGAGGCAGCCGCACCACCCCCAGGCGTGGGCCAGGCCTGGCCGCGTGGCCAGGTGATGTGGCCCCTCGAGGCCCCTCTCTGTCTCGTCTTCTGGCTCCGTGTTACCCTCGGTGAAATATTGACTTTGGCTTTTGTCTGGTCCAATTCCGAGAATATTTATTTTCTAGCTTTTCTGAAACCAAAAACAGCAGAAAACAGGCAACTAGCACTGTGGCATCTTATTAATAGGTTAGTTCCAGAAAATGTGTAAAAATACTCCAAAGTGTGGACAAAACATAAGAAAGTAGATATAAAACAAGCATGGAACATCAAAAATTATAGATACGTTAGCAACGTATCAACATCCCCAAGCTTAACTCTTGCTCGTCCTCGGGTAGGTAAGTGATAAAAATAAAGAATATTTTTTGAGGTGACATGCACCATCACAATCTTGATCAAGGTATTTATAACATTGATAGTTGGGATCAGAGTACTTTAACATAGCATGCAAGATATAGTTGTAACAATAAGACATAGCAACTATGTTGTAACATGAAAATGTACAAACAAAAGATTCATGAATAACAATGCTTTGAAAGATGTTTGTTTGTTAGACATAAAGAAAACATAATAAGAATGGTATTCAGCTTGTCCCTCATAGTGTAGCAAAACATAAATGCATGGGACACCTTCAAAGTTCATAAGGGTGACTAGATACAAGTAATTTAGGAACAAGCGATATCAAAGTTATGCATCAATCAACAAGTCTTGGGACAATGCAAATTAAACTAAGAATGGCCACTATGCTCTCTCAATAGGTGCATAAAGATAGAAGATGGAGACTCAACATAAAAGTAAAAGAAAGGCCTTCATAGAAGGAAGCAGGGATTCAAGTTTCATAAAGAGCTTCAAAAAATTATGGTACTTATTAGCTTTCAGCTCTCATTTCCCCTATCATAAGCATCTTAAAGTGATTAAGGTTAAAGTGAACAAACTATGGAGTATATGCTTGACAAAGTATAAGTTGGAAATCTCATGTCCCTTGAATACAAGGGCCGCTCCTCATGTTACTCAAGTTTAGTTACCGGTAAGTTCTTGTCATAGTAAGTACATGTGTATCATAGAGAACCACCAATAGGGTACCCCTTGCCTGATGATACAGAAGAATCCCCATATCAAAATGACAAGGCAAGCAGACAATAAGCATCTCAGCAATCTTCTTATTTACCATGGGAAAATGGTGCTTTTTTCTCTCTTTCCTCTTTTCTCATCTCGCTTTTTTTCAATTTCTATCTCTTTTTTTATAAGAAGAATGCTTCATAGATTGCTCATTATGGTTATGCTGCAGGTTTCCACCATGATTAGGCATGGATTAGACCAGCCACCCAGGCGTTTCTCTAACACACATACATAACTCCATGGACTTACAAGCTCCCCTTTCATTTCACACCGACGACATCCATAAACAAAAGAGCATGATATCAACTGGGAAAATGTACAAGTGCAATGTTGAAAGTGTTCCCCTTGACAGCATGGTTCTGCTAATCCCTGATGGCCCAAATTATATCGAGCTCGTTGGGGAACCCCAATAGGAAGGTATGATGAGCACAACAGCAAGTTTTCCCTCATTTATGGAACCAAGGATTATCGAACCAGTAGGAGCAAGGAAACACCTCTCAGGTGTTGCTAGCTGGACTTTGGCAGGGCGCACTACCGGTGCCAGCAGCGACGTGGAGACCTGCACAACACAATCATAGAACTTTGCCCCCAACTTGCGATGAGGTTGTCAAACTCATCGGTCTTGCTGAAAACAAAGGATTAAATGTATCGAGTGGAACAAAGTAGAAGCTTGTAGAAAGTAAACAGAAAACAGTAAACAATTGTAGATAGATTGTAAAAGAAAGGACCGGGGTCCATAGTTCACTAGTGGTGGATCTCCTTAAGATAGATAACATGTTGGGTGAACAAATTACAGCGGGGCAATTGACAAACATCGAGAAAGCATACATGCATATACTAATCATCTTGACTCCTTTGAGATTTGATTGGGCATTACAACATTATACATAGACCATAATCCAACTACATCTATGACTAATAATCCACCTTTAGGTTATCATCCGAACCCCCTCCAGTATTAAGTTGCAAGCAATAGATAATTGTATTATGCATTGCATGTAAAGTAAACAATATGATTGTTCTATGAACAAAGGATTGTTGTTTTCTCCCTAGTAGCAACAACACATCTAGTACCTTAGAGTTTTTTGTCACTTCCCTAGATTACTAGAGGCATGAACCCACTATCGATCATAAATACTAACTCTTGGAGTTGCTAGCATCTACTTGGCCAAGATAGCTACTAACAACAGAAAGCATGCAAGATCACAAATAACAAAGACATGATAGAATCAATAATCAATCTGAAATAGCATCTCAATATCCATCGGATCCCCGCAAATACAACATGTAGGATTACAAATTGATGATCTTGATCATGAACGGAGCTCACAAGATCTAAACATGATAGTACAAAGGAGAAGAACCAGCCATCTAGCTACTACATGGACCCGTAGTCCAAGGATGAACTACTCACGCATCACACCGAAGGCTTGCATGATGATGAAGATGGCCTCCAGGGTGAATTCTCCCCTTCGGCAGGGTGCTAGGAAGAGCTTCAGATCCCTCCTGATCTAGGGATAGAGATGACGGCGGCTACAGACTCTTTCGTGGAATTTTGATCAGGTACTTAGGGTTTCTGTATCGGAGGAATCTTATACTTGGAAGGGGAGGCCGCGGGGGTGCCTGGGGCGGCCACACCACCCCCTGGCATGGCTAGGCCTGGCCCGTGCGGCCAGGTGGTGTGGCGGCCCCCTGGCCCCTCTCCGTCTCGTATTCTGGCTCCGTGTCCCCCTTGGTGAAAAACTGACTTTGGCTTTTCTCCCGTCCAATTCCGAGAATATTCATTTTCTGACTTTCCTGGAACCAAAAACAGCAGAAAACAGGCAGCTGACACTGTGGCATCTTGTTAATAGGTTAGTCCAAGAAAGTGTATAAAAAGTACTCCAAAGTTGGAACAAAACATAAGAAAGTGGATAAAAATGAAGCATGGAACATGAAAAATTATGGATACGTTAGCAACGTATCAACATCCCCAAGCTTAACTCCCGCTCGTCCTCGAGTAGGTAAGTGATAAAAAGAAAGAATAATTTTTGAGGTGACATGCACCATCATAAACTTGATCAACCTATTTGTAAAACATTGAAAGCTGGGATCAAAGTACTTCAACATAACATGAAAGATAAAGTGTAACAATAAGACATAACAACTATGTTGCAGCATGAAAAGGTACAAACAAAAGATTCATGAATAACAATGCTTTGCAAGACGTTTGTTTGTTTCACATAAAGAAAACATAGCATAGTGGCATTCAGCTTGTCCCTCATAGAGTAGCAAACATAAATGCATAGGACACCTTCAAAGTTCATAAGAGTGACTAGATACAAGTAGTTTAAGAACGAGCAATATCAAGTTATGCATCAATCAACAAGTCTTGGGACAATGCACATAGAACTAAGAATGGTAACTATGCTCTCAAAGTAGGTGCATAAAGATAGAAGGTGGAGACTCAACATAAAAGTAAAAGAAAGGCCTTCATAGAAGGAAGCAGAGATTCAAGTTTCATAAAGAGCTTCCAAAAATTATGGTACTTGTTAGCTTTCATCTCTCATTGCCCCTACCATAAGCATATTTAAGTGATTAAGGTTAAAGTGACACAACTAAGAGGATATGCTTGACAAGTTATAAGCTAAAATCTCATGCCCCTACTTACGAAGACCGAACCTCATGTTACTCAACTTTAGTCACAAGTAAGATCTTGCCATTGTAAGTACATATGTATCATAAAGAACCGCCAACGGGGTACCCCTTGCACATGATACAGGAGCTATCCCATAATCAAACTGACAAGGCAAGTAGACAATGAGCATCTCAGTGATCTTTTGATTTGCTATTTGCATAGGTTTTTATTGAGGATGCTTCATAGAGTGCTCATTATGGTTATGATGCAAGTTTCCACCATGATTAGGCATGGCTTAGGCTAGCGGCCTAGGCGTTTCTCTAACACACATACAAACTCCATGATCTTACAAGTTCCACTTTTATTTCACACCGCCGGGATCCATAAGCAAAAGAACATGATATCAACGGAGTACAAAGTACAAGTGCAATGTTGAAAGCGTTCCCCATGATACATGGTTCTGCTAATTTCAACTTATAAAGCGCAAGCATATATGCAACAAAGATGGACACAATGGGTCAAGTTTATTAATTGCAAGAAAGTAAAGTGTGCCATCAAGTTCGTGAGAGCTTTAATCACTAATTTTCACATAACAAGTTTAATTTGGAAGGTAGATAAATACATGAATATACTTGGAATAGCAAATGCTAATAGGTAGGTATGGTGGACTCTTTGGAATAACTTGGTTTTAGGAGTTGGATGCATGAGTGGGACTCATACTTGATTACGGAGGCTAGCAAAAGACTGGGAGCGACCAACTAAGAGAGCAATAATGCCCATAATCATGCAGAGCGACAAAACATCATTGATTAAAGCATAAAGTGATATTACAAGTCGAAAACTAAAAGATCATCAAGTCTATGGTGACTTTGAATAGTCATAACATGGTGTGAGCATGCACCAAGTCAACCCAAATCAAGCATCAAAGGAGAATACCACAATACTATGCTTTAATATGCTAAAACAATGCATGATCCTTCCAAAGCACATTAAGCAATCTCAATTGTTTATAACATGTCATGATACAGCAAAGAATACTAAGCATAAAGCCAAAACAATATCAAGCATGGCATGACAAAGCATAGGCCACAGTAAAAAACAATCTCTCTTTACCACTTAAGCATGAACTTTCCTACTCTTTTCCAATCCAAACCAAACTATTTGAAAACCAATGTATGAAAGAGGGGGTCCAACCAATTTATTCAAGCAAACTAAGAAAACCAAGCAAACGAAAAATAAAAAGAAGACGCTCCAAGAACAACACAACTATGCATGAAACAATAAAAATGAAGTGTTTGGAAGAAACCTAGGATTTTTATTGATGAAGAAGGGGATGCCTTGGGCATACCCAAGATTTGACGCTTGTACTTCTTGGATATTTCTTGGGGTGACACGCGTGGAATACCCAAGCTTGAGCTTTAGTCCATTATTCATCTCATTACTCATTCCTTCCATACACCTGAAAGTTTTCCTTCATACAAAACTTCACACAATCTTTATTAGCAACATTAGTGCACTCAAGATAATAAGTCTTTGGGTTCAGTTTCAACACCAATAAAACTTCCATTAAAACACAAGCTATTGTAGCACTTCCCTCAAAAAGCTCAATTGCCCAAAAGAATTCAAAAAGGAACCAACAAGAAGCAAATGCAAATAATGGCAGAAATCTGTCAAAACAGACCAGCAGGTAAAGACGGATTTTTTCGAAGACCTTCTGTTACTCAAATCAAAAAGTGTTGAACTAACGAAAGTTATATAACAACCTGGGACAGAAGCACAAAAATTCACACCTTAAAAAGACGTATACAGATTTTACAAGAATTTTTACGGTAAAGAACAGAAATCTGTTTCGGAACAGCAACTTTCCCAATCATTACTTCTCTCTCATTAGAGGTTACTCTTGGCACAAAATGCAAATAAAAATGATAAGGAGCGGTTATTACAGAGGTAATAACTTCCAAGACTCATCTAAAACTTTTGGGTTATCTCCCAATAATTACTTTTCTTTAACGCCTTTAAGTTAGGCATAAGAAGCAAGAAAAAGAATCAAATGTTCTCAAATGAAGATGCATTAAGAGTGATACCAGAAATATCTTAAACAAGGCAAGGTATCTCATCCAAATAAATTCTAGACGATCCTCTCTCAACGCTTTTGGGTTCACTACTTTCATCAAATGGGTTTTCAGGAACAATCCAATCAAGATTCTTTTCTATGGCTTCATGCATTGCTGCAAGTTTAAAAGGTATTTCCTCCCCATTAGGTTTGGTTTTGTCCATATTTTCTCATGTACCAATAACATCTACACATGATCCTAGCATATTAAAATGTTCAAAGACTTTTCTAGCTTCCTTAGCAACATCATAGAATTCCTTAAGCAAAGTTTCCAGAATAAAATCCCTCTTTTTAGGGTCCTCAATTTCTTCAAGTTTAAGAAACATTACTTGCATTAAGGGGTTAAGGTTAACAAACCTAGCTTCCAACATGTGAACTAGAGAAGCTGCAGCAATTTCATAATTCGGAGCAAGTTCTACAAGGGGTCTATCCTCAATATCCTCATGCTTACTAACATAATTAAAGAATTCTTTAATATTATCTTTTCCAATTATAGAGCCACTACCTATTGAAAGGTCTTTCAGAGTGAACTTAGGGATCAACATGGTTAGCTAAGAAAGAGGTAACAACTATAGAAAGACTTAATTTTTTGTGTGTTTTTAGTAAAGAGAGCAAAACTAGTAAAACTAATTTTTTTGTGTTTCTGATAAAGAAACAAGCAAACAAAACAGAAAATAAACTAAGCATAACAAAAATAACAAAGTAAAGAGATTGGTTATGAGGGACTCCCCTTGTGAAGATGTCCTTGACTCCCCGGCAACAGCGCCAGAAAATATGCTTGATGGCCCAAATTATATCGAGCTCGTTGGGGAACCCCAAGAGGAAGGTATGATGAGCACGGTAGCAAGCTTTCCCTCAGTTATGAAACCAAGGTTTATCGAACCAGTAGGAGCAAGCAAACACCTCCCAAGTGTTGCTAGCTGGACTTTGGCAGGGCGCACTACCGCTGCCAACAACGACGTGGAGACCTGCATAACACAACCACAGAACTTTGCCCCCAACTTGCGATGAGGTTGTCAATCTCACCGGTTTTGCTTAACAAAGGATTAAACGTATCGAGTGGAACAAAGTAGAATCTTGTAGAAAGTAAACAGAAAATAATAAATAGTTGTAGATTGATTGTAAAAGAAAGGCCGGGGTCCATAGTTCACTAGTGGTGGCTCTCCTTAAGATAGATAACATGTTGGGTGAACAAATTACAGCGGGGCAATTGACAAACATCGAGAAAGCATACATGCATATACTAATCATCTTGACTCCTTTGAGATTTGATTGGGCATTACAACATTATACATAGACCGTAATCCAACTGCATCTATGACTAATAATCCACCTTCAGGTTATCATCCGAACCCCCTCCAGTATTAAGTTGCAAGCAACAGATAATTGCATTACGCATTGCGTGTAAAGTAAACAATACGATTGTTCTATGAACAAATGATTGTTGTTTTCTCCCTAGTAGCAATAGTACATCTAGTACCTTAGAGATTTCTGTCACTTCCCTAGATTACTAGAGGCATGAACCCACTATCGAGCATAAATACTCCCTCCTTGAGTTGCTAGCATCTACTTGGCCAAGATAGCTACTAACAATGGAAAGCATGCAAGATCACAAATAACAAAGACATAATAGAATCAATAATCAATCTGGAATAGCATCTCAATATCTATCGGATCCCCGCAAACACAACATGTAGGATTACAAATAGATGATCTTGATCATGAACGGAGCTCACAAGATCTAAACATGATAGCACAAAGGAGAAGAACCAGCCGTCTAGATACTACATGGACCCATAGTCTAAGGATGAACTACTCACGCATAACACCGGAGGCAGGCATGATGATGAAGAAGGCCTCCAGGGTGAATTCTCCCCTCCGGCAGGGTGCTGGGAAGAGCTTCAGATCCCTCCCGATCTAGGGACAGAGTCGACGGCGGCTACAGACTCTTTCGTGGAATTTTGATCGGGTACTTAGGGTTTTCATCTCGGAGGCAATATATAGGGGAAGGGGCAAGGTCAGTGGAGAGCTAGGGGGCCCACACACCCTGGTGACACGGCTAGGGCTGGCCGTGCCACCACCAGGTGTGGCCATCCTGGTTCCCCTCTTCGTCTCCCCTCCGGACTCCGTGTTCCTTCTGGTGAAATATTGACTTGGGCTTTTGTCTGGTCCAATTCTAAGAATATTTCCTTACTAGCTTTTCTGAAACCAAAAACAGCAGAAAACAGGCAACTGGCACTGTGGCATCTTGTTAATAGGTTAGTTCCAGAAAATGTGTAAAAATACTCCAAAGTGTGGACAAAACATAAGAAAGTAGATATAAAACAAGCATGGAACATCAAAAATTATAGATACGTTTGCAACATATCAGCAAGATGACCTTAACGTGACGCTGTGATTTCTTGTGCGGATCCAGCATATGGGTGGGCACCCTTAGGCCCCACGATTTTGGTATCTAGATTATCTATGAGCGGCTGCCGGAGGTATAGTCGGACCTTTATGGAGCTTGCCAGGGGCATAACCGGCTCATAGATTCTTCGGGAACTCACCAGGGTTATAGCTTGCCCGAAAGGGGGCTTAACGGAGGTGTAGTAAGCCTCGAAGGATCGTGCAGACATATGGGATCACGGAGAGGGTAGTGATTGGCTTGGATCACCTACTGGGCCCCACATCATGGAATTGTGGACAGGAAAGTACGCCCGGTTGTGCAACAAGGAGTTGATCTCTCATGGGTAGAGCAACACACCTCTGCAGAGTGTAAGAACTGTAACTTGTTACTTCCTGCTCCAGGAAGGAGCTACGAACGCGGCAGGAAAGGAACTCCATGAAGTCCTGGTCAACCTGTGAAGGCTGATGGGCATAGTTTTTAATAATAAAAATAATCTTTGAAGAAATGTTTACCAAAACTGCATGGTACCAAGGACTTATAGTCCGAGGTGGTAGATAGAGCATCAAACTTCCCACCTTGAATATAATGAACTTGTTGGGTAACGCTGTTACTCACCCTTTCCTTTGAACCCCCTGCTTAGACTCCGAGGAGCCAGAAGACACTTCGATGTACGCGGCTGAAGGGCAAGAGGATGTCTACTACGAGGAGCCAGACCTGTCCAGAGGAGTGGAAGGGTGGACTACGAAATACGTTATGGAGTGGAGGGCAACGAGTCCGAGTAGTTGCCTTAGTTATTAGTAAACCAGTTGAGCTGAGCAGCCTAAACCTTATAAAATAAGTTGTTGAGCTCAATTCAGAGTATGAGTTTGAACTTTATATCTTCCGCTGAAACTACTTAAGTTTGGTTTGTAATTTTGTATCACTTGAAGTTTGGAACTTCTGGTTTTGTAATAATAATGAAGTGTGTATGTTTGTAATGTGGACCGCAATGTTTCTGTTGTACCACTCTGAGGGATGTGATATTTATAGAACGGTGTTCTGTGGATGTCATGTCAACGACTATAGTGTACTACACATGCAGTGGTATGCTGGGTCACCGCATTGCGCTAGCTTGGTGAATACTTCCAAACTGCTCCCTCATATTCGCTATGGTAGAGCTTCTCTTTTGGGCATATCTTCACGTATCCATGAACACCATAGGATGTCAAGCTTCAAGCAAATGATGTCTTCGAGATGGCTCATCTTGAACTTGCACTCCATTTCTTCTTTCTTCATCATATTGGTGTCTTGAAGGTACACAAGAGATATCACACCATCTTTATTCTTCAAGACACACTTGCCATAGGCTCAACTCTCACATGACCAATCTTTGGATCACTCCTTGAACACCTTGGTCATCACTTGATCTTCTTCACTTTCTTCTTCTCCCAAGCTTGAAGCCAACATATGGTTCAAGCATTGCCTATGGAAAAATCCAACAAGTAAAACTCAATGCAAACATAAGTCCATACAAATTGTCATTAATTACCAAAACCACACATGGGGCACACATGCACTTTCAATAAGGATGAAGAGTCGAGGATGACTCTTTCCCAAGGGGGGAGCTGATGCGGGCCGTCCTATCGACGCCACTACATCTACTACACCAACCCCCCGAGTGGACCAATCACCCGCGCTCGAGCAAAACTCCTACATGAGCAGGTGAACTCACTCCTCTCCATGTGTGACTTTGACTCTCCTTTCAATGGACCGTTGCTTCATGCCAATACTTTATGCCTCCTCAGATATGACCCCCAAGAAGGAATACCAAGAGCACGCGAGAAGGAGGCACCAGACGAATCCGGTGTTGCCGGGGTCTGCTGTGAACCAAACCAGCGACCATCGGAACAAACTGGCGCCCTACCGGAAATGCCCTAGTACACCAAACTTTCTAAGGTCGGAACCAACCAACGACCGCCGAAACCATTTCGGCGGCAGAACCGGCGACCGCCGAAACATCCCGGTCCTAGATCTAGCCCCGTCGAACTTGTCGCCGAAACCCGTCTACGCACGGATCTAGGCCTGATGCCCTAGAATATTCCCTTTACCTAGCTCCTTCGCCCTAAGCACTATAAATAGCCCCTAAGGCTCGGGCTTGTTCGTCTGCGGTACCAAAGTTGGCAGGCCAGCGCATGGCGGTACCTAAGTTGCCTGAAATCACCGCGTTTCGAAAAGTTGGGCCGCCAACTACTGAGAGGGGCCATTTCGAGGCAAACTCATCTCACCCCACCAAATACAAACATTCCGTTAAACCGCCCCGTGAAGTAGACGGTCGGGACCCACATGTCGGTATCTGTCCATGACGCGGGCGCCAACGTGGCAACCTCTTAGGAAAATCGAGCAGCTAAGTGGATTGGATGCGTTGACCAATTTCACAAATCCATTCCCAGCTTTCCCCTAGCACCGGCGGCATCGGAATCCACCCTCCAGGCAGGACGATCCCTTCGGACATTTGACTTCCGGGGCCAAGTTGCTGCGCCCAGTTGCTGCGCCCAGTCGCTGATCCCGAGCTCCAATGGCGCATGCCGTAGCCTCCGTTGCGAGGCTCTAGCCCGCCTCCGCCGCCGACGAGCCGAGCAGCTCAGAGGATGGCAGATCCTACTATCAAGAAAGAAGAAGTTCTGTCTACAAGCGGGTGAGCTACCCTTCTCTTTGCTATTCGCACTAATTACAACTGCTAGCTGGCTACTGAATCTCAAATTGTTTGTTAGCCCAACGCTGGCAAACATATTTTGTCCACAGTTTTCTGTCAAGTGGGATCTGCGTGGACCCCCCTTACCTGGTTATGGTAGTCCTCTACAGGTACGACTCTAATGGCAAGTGGTATGGAAGCCATTGTTTCGCGATGGAAGAAGCGCCTGCACAGATCTGCACTATATCTAGTATGGTTTCTGCTCTGCGTAATCATGTTGAATTATGGCTAAAGCAGACAGCAAAGTTCAGCTTCATGGATGGACGTGGCATCATGGTTCCTATAACGTGTGACAGTCAGCTAATTGGGTTGATGAAAAGGTATGCTTCGGCTGCCATGTTTGACCTGAAATGTCATGTACTAGATGTGGAAGCTGCTGCAACTGGCAGTCGCTCTTCTATTCTTGGACAGGGTGGTTGCTCGAACCCAATTAGCTCCTAGTAAGCAAAGGTCACTTGGGGTTCGCATGTTTGTGCTGAATTGTAATTTTTGTTTTATTTACTCTATAGATATTAGGCAGATATGCAACAGTCTTGTTTTTTTGACAGGAAGCGCCGCAAGGTTAGAAACATGACTGCCAGGTCAGTGATTTTGCTGCCCAAAGAAATTAAAAACGAGTGGAAAGATGATGCTGGACACGATTCTGGTGCCCATTGTCCCGGCGATGCAGAGTACGTGAAGCTAAGAAAATTGGCACCGAGGAAGTGGAAGAAGGCAGGAAATGAAGAAGCCAGTGGACGTGAAGGCTTGGCACCCAGGCTGCGGAAGAAGGCTGCTGGCAATGAAGATGCATAGTAATGTGTTGAACTTGAACCTATATATGTAATTCTGTTAAATTCTGATTGCTCTATGTGTGGCATGTTGCTGGGCGAAACAATCTACCCACGTTCTCTGAGTAAAATGTACCGCAACTTAGGGTTTGGAAATGCCCGAGTCAGTAGTTGAATCCGAAATTGTCATTGTGCCACTGCTATCTGAAAACAATGATCCACCAGTTCCACGATTGTTGAGGGGCAGGAGGTCTCCAAATACGACGGAATGTAAGTGCCACATAAATAAATTATTTAAGCTACCACACTCCACGAAGCAGCAACTTATTTCAGATGCTGCACAACGACGTGGCAATATAAACAGCAATGTTCTCACCGATAATGCCCAGATGAGGAGGAAATGGGTACCACTTTCTGGCCTAATCTTGAGCCCGTCTATCTCACCGCCTCTCTGCTCCTGCATCCCCTGCATCTGGCGAAGCTCCCGGATCTCCAGTAACCGGGTGTACGTGCTTCCACTTTATAAATTGTGGTTGTGCCATTTGCATGCGGCACAATCCACGTAGATTACGTTTAAACAAACCACCAGTGTCAGAATACACTAGTAGAAAAGGTGTCTTTGGTCCATGGTTACGTTCCCAATCCGGGACAGAGATCTAAATCGAGGCAGGAATTGATCTAAATCACAAATTCTTCCACAAATTAATGCGGGGTCAGAGCAATTTTTTTCCTCCCTGGAATCCGAGACCAATAGTTCAGACCGCTAGGTCAACAAGTACAAATATTACAATTTAAAAAGGCATGGAGCTTAAGCTAAATAGAACTAATTATCACACATCTCCTTGATCTTCCTAATCTTGGCCCGATGCGCATCTTCCTGCGAGAGCAAGGATCGAATTATCTGCTCCTTCTTTTTAGCATCTTCCTTGCACAGCTTCAATTGTTTCTCTGCATCTTTCCTCATGCACTTGTCAATACTCGTAGTTGTGAACTGCAGGACTTTGGCCTGGTGAAGATCCTTCCTTGCTTGAGTCAGTTCTTGCTCTGCTTTACCCTTCAGGGCCAACGCCGCGTCCCTCTCCTTCTCGACTTTGCTAACCTTGTCTTCCACCCCCATGAGATCTCGCTTATGCTTGGTCGTGTCAACTGGTTCCCATAGCTTCATCTCAACACTGTCAAGAAGTGAGCTGAATGCGGATTCTTTCAACTCAATAGTTGTAACAACCTCGAATCGGCCCTATGCAAGTTTTAGCCCTTTCCGCCAAACCCGCATAGAAACGATTCAAGGACGCCCACCAGGCACTTTCGTGCGGGTGGAAAATGAAGTAATACCATTACACAACAGTCCTCGATAGGACCCACAGAACAGATATATATACAACAGCGACTCAACGAGTCAAGAATACAGATATACAATACAAAGATCCAAATCATCTTGAAAACGTTACAGCGTCCGAGTACGGACAAGATGCAAATAGGGATAAGAGCCCTGAAGAATAACTAATGGCGTCCATAACCCTGCCCAGGCCAAGCCGGAAGGGTAACCCTGCTAACGACGTCGATCTCAAACCTGCTAAAACAAAAGGGGCGCCGACAAAGGGCAAAGGAAAAAGAGGAGCATCAGTACTGAGGCCAGTACACGGCGAGGCTAGAATTCGGCGGCTCTCGCCTACATAGGTATGGTGGACTATAGCGGCAGCGCAGCATGCACTAAACAACCTATAGAGACTCGATTAACTGCCGGCTATTAGAGAGAGATAAGAAAGACCAATTCGGTACCGACCTTATACTAACACCAATAATACCCATCCTAGTATTCCCCCTCGAGACCAAACGAGGAAGTCAAACCAAGGAACTCACACAGTTGGCAGTTTTATTCATTTCATTATAGTTGAAGCACTTACTAGTTAGATATATGGCATGAGTCATTCTGAAGCATAAGTAGTGGGCCGTTTTAATTACCATTCCGTTGTAGTTGGAGCATTTACTAGTCAGATATAATTGTCCTGAGGAATCCCAAAACCCAACAGTTGTTGGCACTTTTATCACATTCCATTGGAGTTGCAATACTTACTAGGCAGGTATAGCATGACACGATACATCCCGGTTCCACCAGTTGTTGGCACTTTTATTATCCATTCCATTGTAGTGAAGCTGATTACTAGTCACATATTAAGTCAAATTTATAGCACTACTTTAGTTATGCTTGTCTATGATCGAGATACTGTGCTCCAAGTCGTCCATAACCGCGGACACGGCTTTCAGAAAGATTTACCCTGCAGGGGTGCACAAATAGCAACACACACACGATCAACCTCGGAAAAACCAACTCAAAACCCAACGAGGCTTTCACGACAAAGCAATCACAGGATTCATAAAATATTTCAGGGGGCCACCCCATTAAGCTACCCGCAACAAAGTTGGCCGGCTCCGAGACGGACCCAAGGTTTGCGCCAATGGCTGTAAAAGACTGGGAACCCGAAAGTGTGACTGGGCTTGTCGATACCGTGAAAACACTCCGCAATCCTAAACAGTACAGGTGCTCCACGCACAATCTTAAATAAAGCAGTAAAGCATGGCATAAGTACAGGATAGTAATAAAGCCCCAAACTACTTTGTGACCCCAAGAAATAAGAATGAATCAAGCTCTGGCTAAGGGGATTCATGGTCCCATATGCGGATAGTGCGATAGTCAAGGAACAGGTATCAAGTACTCGGGGTCCTACGGGACACAAGTGAGCGTGGAAGAACCAAATAACATCTATTGCCCACCGATGCCTCTGCATTAGTTATATCTATTTCCAGCAATTTAATAGTTGTATTTAAAGTCATGATCATCTCCACCATTAAGCATGTGCCAACCTTCCAATAACGGTGGAACAACAACGACGCGAAGCAGCACAAGAGCAAGCAACTACAACTCGCAAGGCCGACTATTTGTCAAACAACAGGCAATAAGATGTGTCCAAGGCAATATAAAGGCTACAAGGGATATATCTGGTACGGAACACTAAAGCATCACGACACAGATAGCAATAGATCAACAGGAGGAAATAAAGACTATAAATGCAAAATAGGTAGAAGGGGGAGAGATGCTCGCCTGGGAAACACTATCGGAGATTCATCCGGTGAACTTGTCGATACTCGCATCAACTCATCGGCCTAATCCGCGAAGAAGCAAACACTAGAAGGAACACCAGATGCACTATTTAATACTACGGTAGAAGATCCGGCATGATTATGATATGATGCATGGCATGGCAAGATGCAGTGCAATTAGGCAATATTAAACGGAACCGGTGTCCCAACAATTAATAGAAGGTTCAAGTTATTTAGCTACCCGCAATTTAAATGTTGTATTGACATGGCAAAACATGGCATTGGTTCGCTACACAAATTTAAATGGAGTCCAGAATAAGACAAAAGTATCCCGCATATTGACTCCATATTTAATTTAGGCGAATCGCCTAAATACCGCCAAACAACAACGATATGTATGCGAGATGAATGATTTAATGCAACAAGTATATAACATTTATAAAATAGGGCTTCAAGGAAAAGGGGTCATACGTTGGCATTCGAAGATCTTGGTTCGGAGGGGTTCGGATTTGGTCTTCGAACTTCGGGGCCAGGGTCTTATAGCTCGGTGATCGAGGGTCTTCAGGATCGGACATAGAATCCATGAAGGAGGGAAGTCCTCGGGTTCACCTTTGTTCATCGGAGGTGGAACTTGGATCTGCATCAATGCTATTGTGTGATTCTTCAGGAGCTCGTCTCGGTACATCTCCCCATCCCGACCTTGGTACTTCGAGCATCACCACACCGTCAGTAGTGGAGAAGATTTTGTCGATGGAAGATCTTGGAAACATGAAGACAAAAATGGGCGGTGCCCACACATTCTTCACCTTGTCACCATGTGGCACCCACAAGACAACAAACGAAAAAGAGACCACGATGGCGAGGAGCAGCCATGGCTGGGTAGGAGAGTGGGGTCCTTGGCGGCGGCAGAGGTCGGTGAAGGAGGAAGGGGACGGGAGAGACGACGGGCGTCGGGGTGCTGGGAGGTCCGGCAACACTGCGGGAAAAGCGGCCGAGGCGGAGGGCGAGGCCGAGTCGGTGGCGTAGCCGGACGCAGTTCGAGGCCGAGGCGGTCGAGGATGAGGAAGACGGCGACACGGAACGCCAGGGTCACAGAACGGCGGCCCGAGGCAGAGGCGCGGACGGGGAGGTCGCCGGGTGCGGCCGCGCATGCTATAGAGGTAGAGGCGGTGGTCGGCGAGCTCAGACGGGCGACGAGGGGAGACGACGAGCTCCTCTGGCTCGCGGACGGGGGCGGCACAACTGAGGCCGGTGGTGCTGGGGCAGCGGCATCGTCTGGTATCGAGCGTGGAGGCGCTCAGCCTCTGCTCTGCTCGGGAGGAGAGGTTGGGGATGGGGGGCCTGATGGCTTTTATCTCTGGCGACGGAGGGACCTAAGTGAAAAAGAGGCAAGGGAGTTGGTGGTGTCTGGTGTGCATGAACAACGTGTGTGTACTTGTCCTGGGCGTGTGGTTCATGTCGTGCAGGGCTGGGGCGGTGGACGCGAGCAAGGGAGGCGTGCAGGTGTGCGACGCGGCAGGGCGGGTGGGACTGGGTCGTGTACGAGCAGGTCTGCAGCGTGCGCGTGGCTGTGTGCTGCACGCGTGTAGCTGGTGGCGGCGGCTGAGTGGTTGGGGTAGGGTTAGGTCTAGGGTTTGCTGGTGGGGTGGTAGGTAGCTGGCTGCTGGGCCTTGGGCCTGGCAGCTGACTGCCTCCCCCACAAAAATATTTATTTTACTTATTTTATTTTTAGAAAGGATTTTATAAATAGTTTTTAGATAAATAAAAGATCCGAAAAAGACCGGGGTTTTTATTTGAATAAGGACAAGGGATATTTAGAAAACAAAACCAGGCTTTTAGAAAATAGTTTTAGACAAAACATATGCATGATGATGACGATGCTCAAATGCAACATGGCATGATGACATGAGCATACGGTCATGACGATGCAATGCGCAAAAACACAGCGATTTTCTAGTAGTGGTTTTAGCGGGGTGCTACAATTCGACACCACTAACAAGGGATCTCGCCCTCGAGATCCGCCTCATGGTACCGGGAATAAGGTCGGCAATCTGAATCTTCTCGCTTCGTGTAGGTCCTCGCGACACCACTAACAAGAGGTCGTTGTCCGTGATCGTCGAGAGAACACTCCGGGAACAAAGGGCGAAGGTAGAGGTATCAACAAATAAAGCCACCTCTAACTTCAATAGAAGGAGAGAGATGATGCATTCTAATCCACTGCAATGTACAAGAGCGAATAGAGTGAGTAGTCGGCATGGGGGCCAATCCATCACGCACCCAAACTATTACTCCACACATGCAGTAGAAAAGCGTGCAGCCCTTCTCAGAATTCAAGACTGAAGATTTCGACAAGCGAGGTTCGGAAACAAAGGAGTGATGCAGACTCTGCATCGGATCTAGCGTAGATGATGTCGTCGCATCGGAAAGCACCGGAAGGCACAACAAGGAACAGAGAGAAGTCCAACAGATGAAGGATTCCTCAGATAGCACGAAGACCGGATGTAGAAGCACCGTTACCAAAGGAGGAAGCGAAACCCTAAAGGTACGACGGAAACCCAACCACGAGAATTCCTGGACTCGAAGAAAAGATAAGAGAGCAGATTCAAAACATGCAGAGGTAAGAGGAGAACAGTAGAGGGGTAAGGAGTAAAATCAGACCTAATCAGATCTATCCAACCGATTTTGCAAAATAGTTTTGACACTCTAGATCATCCGTTAGCTAGGTTATCCTACAGGCTGGACCAGTAGGGTATCGCAACTGCTGGGCTCAGATACCACTCTGTAACACCCTCGAATCGGCCCTATGCAAGTTTTAGCCCTTTCTGCCAAACCCGCATAGAAACGATTCAAGGACGCCCACCAGGCACTTTTGTGCGAGTGGAAAACGAAGTAATACCATTACACAATAGTCCTCGATGGGACCCACAGAACAGATATATATACAACAGCGACTCAACGAGTCAAGAATAAAGATATACAATACAAAGATCCAAATCATCTTGAAAACATTACAGCGTCCGAGTACGGACAAGATGCAAATGGGGCTAAGAGCCCTGAAGAATAACCAATGGCGTCCATAACCCTGCCTAGGCCAAGCCAGAAGGATAACCCTGCTAACGACGTCGATCTCAAACCGGCTAAAACAAAAGGGGCGCCGACAAAGGGCAAAGGAAAAAGAGGAGCGTCAGTACTGAGGCCAGTACACGGCGAGGCTAGAATTTGGCGGCTCTCGCCTACATAGGTATGGTGGACTGTAGCGGCAGCGCAGCATGCACTAAACAACCTATAGAGACTCGGTTAACTATCGGCTATTAGAGAGAGATAAGAAAGACCTATTCGGTACCAACCTTATACTAACACCAATCATACCCATCCTGGTATTCCCCCTCGAGACCAAATGAGGAAGTCAAACCAAGGAACTCACACAGTTGGCAGTTTTATTCATTCCATTATAGTTGAAGCACTTACTAGTCAGATAGATGGCATGAGTCATTCTGAAGCATAAGTAGTGGGCCGTTTTAATTACCATTTCGTTGTAGTTGGAACATTTACTAGTCAGATATAATTGTCCTGAGGAATCCCAAAACCCAACAGTTGTTGGCACTTTTATCACATTCCATTGGAGTTGCAATACTTAGTAGGCAGGTATAACATGACACGACATCCCGGTTCCACCAGTTGTTGGCACTTTTATTATCCATTCCATTGTAGTGAAGCTGATTACTAGTCACATATTAAGTCAAATTTATAGCACTACTTTACTTATGCTTGTCTATGATCGAGATACTATGCTCCAAGTCGTCCATAACCGCGGACACGGCTTTCAGAAAGATTTACCCTACAGGGGTGCACAAATAGCAACACACACAAGATCAACCTCGGAAAAACCAACTCAAAACCCAACGAGGCTTTCACGACAAAGCAATCACAGGATTCATAAAATATTTCAGGGGGCCACCCCATTAAGCTACCCGCAACGAAGTTGGCCGGCTCCGAGATGGACCCAAGGTTTGCGCCAATGGCTGTAAACGACTGGGAACCCGAAAGTGTGACTGGGCTTGTCGATACCGCGAAAACACTCCGCAATCCTAAACAGTATAGGTGCTCCACACACAATCTTAAATAAAGCAGTAAAGCATGGCATAAGTACAGGATAGTAATAAAGCCCCAAACTACTTTGTGGCCCCAAGAAATAAGAATGAATCAAGCTCTGGCTAAGGGGATTCATGGTCCCATATGCGGATAGTGCGATAGTCAAGGAATAGGTATCAAGTACTCGGGGTCCTCGGGGCACAAGTGAGCGTGGAAGAACCAAATAACATCTATTGCCCACTGATGCCTCTGCATTAGTTATATCTATTTCCAACAATTTAATAGTTGTATTTAAAGTCATGATCATCTCCACAATTAAGCATGTGCCAACCTTCCAATAACGGTGGAACAACAACGACGCGAAGCAGCACAAGAGCAACCAACTACAACTCGCAAGGCCGACTATTTGTCAAACAACAGGCAATAGGATGTGTCCAAGGCAATATAAAGGCTACAAAGGATATATCTGGTACGGAACACTAAAGCATCGTGGCACAGATAGCAATAGATCAACAGGAGGAAATAAAGACTATAAATGCAAAATAGGTAGAAGGGGGAGAGATGCTCGCCTGGGAAACACTGCCGGAGATTCATCCAGTGAACTTGTCGATACTCGCATCAACTCATCGGCCTAATCCGCGAAGAAGCAAACACTAGAAGGAACATCGGATGCACTATTTAATACTACGGCATAAGATCCGGTGTGATTATGATATGATGCATGGCATGGCAAGATGCGGTGCAATTAGGCAATATTAAGCGGAACCGGGGTCCCGACAATTAATAGAAGGTTCAAGTTATTTAGCTACCCGCAATTTAAATGTTGTATTGACATGGAAAAACATGGCATTGGTTCGCTACACAAATTTAAATGGAGTCCAGAATAAGACAAAAGTATCCCGCATATTGACTCCATATTTAATTTAGGTGAATCGCCTAAATACCGCCAAACAACGACGATATGTATGCGAGATGAATGATTTAATGCAACAAGTATATAACATTTATAAAATAGGGCTTCAAGGAAAAGGGGTCATACGTTGGCATTCGAAGATCTTGGTTCGGAGGGGTTCAGATTTGGTCTTCGAACTCCGGGGCCAGGGTCTTATAGCTCGGTGATCGAGGGTCTTCAGGATCGGACATAGAATCCATGAAGGAGGGAAGTCCTCGGGTTCACCTTTGTTCATCGGAGGTGGAACTTGGATCTGCATCAATGCTATTGTGTGATTCTTCAGGAGCTCGTCTCGGTACATCTCCCCATCCCAACCTTGGTACTTCGAGCATCACCACACCGTCAGTAGTGGAGAAGATTCTGTCGATGGAAGACCTTGGAACCACGGAGACAAAAACGGGCGGTGCCCACACATTCTTCACCTTGTCACCATGTGGCACCCACAAGACAACAAACGAAAAAGAGACCACGATGGCGAGGAGCAGCCATGGCTGGGTAGGAGAGTGGGGTCCTTGGCAGCGGCAGAGGTCGGTGAAGGAGGAAGGGGACAGGAGGGGCGCGTGGGGCGGCGCCATGTCGACAAGGAGTCGAGAGGGGAGAGGCGATGGGCGTCAGGGTGCTGGGAGGTCCGGCAACACTGCGGGGAAAGCGGCCGAGGCAGAGGGCAAGGCCGAGTCGGTGGCGCAGTCGGACGCGGTTCGAGGCCGAGGCGGTCGAGGATGAGGAAGACGGCGACACGGAACGCCAGGGTCGCAGAACCGCGGCCCGAGGCAGAGGCGCGGACGGGAAGGTCGCCGGGTGCGGCCACGCACGTTGTAGAGGGAGAGGCGGTGGTCGGCGAGCTCGGACGAGCGACGAGGGCGGACGACTAGCTCCTCTGGCTCGCGGACGGGGGCGGCACAACTGAGGCCGGCGGTGCTGGGGCAGCGGCATCGACTGGTATCGAGCGTGGAGGCGCTCGGCCTCTGCTCTGCTCGGGAGGAGAGGTTGGGGATGGGGGGCCTGGTGGCTTTTCTCTCTGGCGACGGAGGGACCTAAGTGAAAAAGAGGCAAGGGAGTTGGTGGTGTCTGGTGTGCATGAACAACGTGTGTGTACTTGTCCTAGGCATGTGGTTCATGTCGTGCAGGGCTGGGGCGGTGGACACGAGCAAGGGAGGCGTGTAGGTGTGCGACACGAAAGCGCGGGTGGGATTGGGTCATGTACGAGCAGGTCTGCAGCGTGTGCGTGCCTGTGTGCTACGCGCGTGTAGCTGGCGGCAGCGGCTGAGTGGTTGGGGTAGGGTTAGGTCTAGGGTTTGTTGGTGGGGTGGTAGGTAGCTGGCTGCTGGGCCTTGGGCCTGGCGGCTGACTGCCTCCGCCACAAAAATATTTATTTTACTTATTTTATTTTTAGAAAGGATTTTATAAATAGTTTTTAGATAAATAAAAGATCCGAAAAAGATCAGAGTTTTTATTTGAATAAGGACAAGGGATATTTAGAAAACAAAACCAGGCTTTTAGAAAATAGTTTTAGACAAAACATATGCATGATGATGACAATGCTCAAATGCAATGTGGCATGATGACATGAGCATGCGGTCATGACGATGCAATGCACAAAAACACAGCGATTTTCTAGTAGTGGTTTTAGCGGGGTGCCACAACAGTCATTTCCCATAGTTTGTCCAATGTTTTCTGCATCGATTTGGGCCACTCTAGATCTACCCATTTGACAACACCGCAACTTCCCGCTCGCATCATTGCACGATGTCCTTGACACCGTAGAAACCTCCTGCCTGCGTTTCGTCATTCGAACGCTACAAATTTAGCGGGCACATATCCATGTTTACATAGCAGAGGACTGTCTTCATCCGCTAAACTGTGATAGTCGGCGTCATACATCGTCTAGTTGGCCTAACACATCATACGCGCATGAGTAAACGGAGTAGATCTGGCTAAAAAAATAGATAACTGGCCACGGATGATAGAGATAGAGATGAGACGACTCACATCAAAATCACAGTCCCTGTCATCACGACGCGTTTCCTCGTCGTCTCCCCTTGAACCCATGGCGAGAGGGGAGGGGGGTGGTGGCAGCCGGAGAGGGGATTGGGATGGACGCGTCGTCGGCTTGCGGCTACGGCAGGATGGGAGTGAAGTGGGGAATGTGGCTTCGAGGGGAAGGAAGAGAAGTACAGGGAGGAAGAGAAGTAATGGGGACGTGACACTGGGATATGGCCCACTCAACTGGTGAGTCGTGACACTCGCAACAGGGGAGCCCCTGGTGTTGCCAGTTTGTCCAGAGCAAGCGTGGCCAATCATGCCGCAGAACAGACTACTCGCGGATCAATCTCACGAAAACCATCCCAATCGTCCAAGCGCCCCGATCGGACGGTATGTAACAATCGACAAGGAGAACAACTGTGTTAGGGCGTGCCTTCTAGAAGACTCGGTCTAACGCAAAGGTTAGGGCTCTCCTAAGGTTAATTAGTATCCATATGTGGTTTATGAAAAGAACATGCATCCAATGCCACAGGTGGATCTAGCTGTGGTTAATGAGAAGAGTAGGCATGCAATGACACCGGTGATATGTGGTTTGTGGGAAGAACACACATGCAATGACTCTGGTGATATGTGGTTTGTGAGAAGAACACACATGCAATGACTCTAGCTGTGGTTAATGAAAAGAGCAGACATGCAATGACACCGGTGGATCCATGTGTGGTTCATGGGAAGAACACACATGCAATGACACTGGGTGTGGTTCATGATATGGTCTGTGAGAAGAACACACATGCAATGACACTAGTGGATCCATGTGTGGTTTGTGAGAAGAACACACATGCAATGACACTAGGTGTGGTTCATGATATGGTTTGTGAGAAGAACACGCATGCAATTACACTGGTGGATCCATGTGTGGTCTTTGGGAAGAACACACATGCAATGACACTGGTGATATGTGGTCTGTGAGAAGAACACACATCCAATGACTCTAGCTATGGTTCATGAAAAGAGCAGACATGCAATGACACTGGTGGATCCATGTGTGGTTCATGGGAAGAACACACATGCAATGACACTGGGTGTGGTTCATCATATGGTTTGTGAGAAGAACACACATGCAATGACACTGGTGGATCCATGTGTGGTCTTTGAGAAGAACACACATGCAATGACACTAGTGATGTGTGGTATGTGGGAAGAGCAGACATGCAATGACACTGGTGGATCCATGTGTGGTTCATGGGAAGAACACACATGCAATGACACTGGGTGTGGTTCATGATATGGTCTGTGAGAAGAACACACATGCAATGACACTGGTGGATCCATGTGTGGTCTGTGAGAAGAACACACATGCAATGACACTGGGTGTGGTTCATGATATGGTTTGTGACAAGAACACACATGCAATGACACTGGTGGATCCATGTGTGATTTTTGGGAAGAACACACATGCAATGACACTAGATCCATGTGTCGTCTGTGAGAAGAACACACATCCAATGACTCTAGCTGTGGTTCATAAAAAGAGCAGACATGCAATGACACTAGTGGATCCATGTGTGGTTCATGGGAAGAACACACATGCAATGACTCTGGTGATATGTGGTTTGTGAAAATAACAGACATGCAATGACTCTAGCTGTGGTTAGTGAGAAGAACACACATGCGATGACAATGGGTGTGGTTCATGATATGGTTTGTGAGAAGAACACACATGCAATGACTCTAGTGGATCCATGTGTGGTTCATGGGAAGAACACACATGCAATGACACTAGGTGAGGTTCATGATATGGTTTGTGAGAAGAACACACATGCAATGACACTGGTGGATCCATGTGTGGTCTGTGAGAAGAACACACATCCAATGACACTCAGTGTGGTTCATGATATGGTTTGTGAGAAGAACACACATGCAATGACACTGGTGGATCCATGTGTGGTCTTTGGGAAGAACACACATGCAATGACACTGGATCCATGTGTGGTCTGTGAGAAGAACACACATCCAATGACTCTAGTTGTGGTTCATGAAAAGAGCAGACATGCAATGACACTGGTGGATCCATGTGTGGTTCATGGGAAGAGCAGACATGCGATGACACTGGGTGGATCCATGTGTGGCTCATGAGAAGAGCAGACATGCAATGACACTGGGTGTGGTTCATGATATGGTTCATGAGAAGAACACACATGCAATGACACCGGTGGATCCATGTGTGGTTCATGGGAAGAACACACATGCAATGACTCTGGTGATATGTGGTTTGTGAAAAGAACAGACATGGAATGACTCTAGCTGTGGTTAGTGAGAAGAACACACATGCAATCACACTAGGTGTGGTTCATGATATGGTTTGTGAGAAGAACACACATGCAATGACACTAGGGGATCCATGTGTGGTCTTTCGGAAGAACACACATGCAATGACATTGGTGATATGTAGTCTGTGAGAAGAACACCCATCCAATGACTCTAGATGTGGTTCATGAAAAGAGCAGACATGCAATGACACTGGTGGATCCATGTGTGGATCATGGGAAGAACACACATGCAATGACACTGGGTGTGGTTCATGATATGGTTAGTGAGAAGAACACACATGCAATGACACTGGTGGATCCATGTGTGGTCTTTGGGAAGAACACACATGCAATGACACTGGTGATATGTGGTATGTGGGAAGAGCAAAGATGCAATGACACTGGTGGATCCATTTGTGGTTCATGGGAAGAACACACATGCAATGACACTGGGTGTGGTTCATGATATGGTCTGTGAGAAGAACACACATGTAATGACACGGGTGGATTCATGTGTGGTCTGTGAGAAGAACACACATGCAATGACACTGGGTGTGGTTCATCATATGGTTTGTGAGAAGAACACACATGCAATGACACTGGTGGATCCATGTGTGGTCTTTGGGAAGAACACACATGCAATGACACTGGATCCATGTGTGGTCTGTGAGAAGAACACACATCCAATGACTCTAGCTATGGTTCATGAAAAGAGCAAACATGCAATGACAATGGTGGATCCATGTGTGGTTCATGGGAAGAACTCACATGCAATGACTCTGGTGATATGTGGTTTGTCAAAATAACAGACATGCAATGACTCCAGCTATGGTTAGTGAGAAGAACACACATGCAATGACACTAGGTGTGGTTCATGATATGGTTTGTGAGAAGAACACACATGCAATGACTCCAGTGGATCCATGTGTGGTTCATGGGAAGAACACACATGCAATGACACTTGGTGATGTTCATGATATGGTCTGTGAGAAGAACACACATGCAATGACACTGGTGGATCCATGTGTGGTCTGTGAGAAGAACACACATGCAATGACACTGGGTGTGGTTCATGATATGGTTTGTGAGAAGAACACACATGCAATGACACTGGATCCATGTGTGGTCTGTGAGAAGAACACACATCCAATGACTCTAGCTGTGGTTCATGAAAAGAGCAGACATGCAATGACACTGGTGGATCCATGTGTGGTTCATGGGAAGAACACACATGCAATGACTCTGGTGATATGTGGTTTGTGAAAAGAACAGACATGCAATGACTCTAGCTGTGGTTAGTGAGAAGAACACAAATGCGATGACACTGGGTGTGGTTCATGATAGGTCTGTGAGAAGAACACACATGCAATGACACTGGGTGTGGTTCATGATATGGTTTGTGAGAAGAACACACATGCAATGACACTGGTGGATCCATGTGTGGTCTTTGGGAAGAACACACATGCAATGACACTGGATCCATGTTTGGTCTGTGAGAAGAACACACATCCAATGACTCTAGCTGTGGTTAATGAAAAGAGCAGACATGCAATGACACTGGTGGATCCATGTGTGGTTCATGGGAAGAACACACATGCAATGACTCTGGTGATATGTGGTTTGTGAAAAGAACAGACATGCAATGACTCTAGCTGTGGTTAGTGAGAAGAACACACATGCAATGACACTGGGTGTGGTTCATGATATGGTTTGTGAGAAGAACAAACATGTAATGACTCCAGTGGATCCATGTGTGGTTCATGGGAAGAACACACATGCAATGACACTGGGTGAGGTTCATGATATGGTTTGTGAGAAGAACACACATACAATGACACTGCTTGATCCATGTGTGGTCTGTGAGAAGAACACACATGCAATGACACTGGGTGTGGTTCATGATATGGTTTGTGAGAAGAACACACATGCAATGACACTGGTGGATCCATGTGTGGTCTTTGGGAAGAACACACATGCAATGACACTGGATCCATGTGTGGTCTATGAGAAAAACACACATCCAATGACTCTAGCTGTGGTTCATGAAAAGATCAGACATGCAATGACACTAGTGGATCCATGTGTGGTTCATGGGAAGAACAGACATGCAATGACACGGGTGGTATGTGGTCTGTGAAAAGAACACACATGCAATGACTCTAGCTATGGTTAATGAAAAGAGCTGACATGCAATGACACCGGTGGATCCATGTGTGGTTCAAGGGAAGAACACACATGCAATGACACTGGGTGTGGTTCATGATATAGTCTGTGAGAAGAACACACATGCAATGACACTGGTGGATCCATGTGCGGTCTGTGAGAAGAGCAGATATGCAATGACACCGGTGGATCCATGTGTGATCTGTGAGAAGAACACACATGCAATGACACTGGTGGATCCATGTGTGGTCTTTGGGAAGAACTCACATGCAATGACACTGGTGATATGTGGTCTGTGAGAAGAACACACATCCAATGACTCTAGCTGTGGTTCATGAAAAGAGCAGACATGCAATGACACTAGTGGATCCATGTGCGGTTCATGGGAAGAACACACATGCAATGACACTGGTGGATCCATGTGTGGTCTGTGAGAAGAACACACATCCAATGACTCTAGTTGTGGTTCATAAAAAGAGCAGACATGCAATGACACTGGTGGATCCATGTGTGGTTCATGGGAAGAACACACATGCGATGACACTAGGTGGATCCATGTGTGGTTTGTGAGAAGAACACACATGCAATGACACCAGTGGATCCATGTGTGGTTCATGGGAAGAACACACATGCAATGACTCTGGTGATATGTGGTTTGTGAAAAGAACAGACATGCAATGACTCTAGCTGTGGTTAATGAGAAGAGCAGACATGCAATGACACCGGTGGATCCATGTGTGGTTTGTGAGAAGAACACACATGCAATGACACTAGTGGATCCATGTGTGGTCTTTGGGAAGAACACACATGCAATGACACTGGTGATGTGTGGTATGTGGGAAGAGCAGACATGCAATGACACTGGTGGATCCATGTGTGGTTCATGGGAAGAACACATATGCAATGACACTGGGTGTGGTTCATGATATGGTTTGTGAGAAGAACACACATGCAATGACACTGGTGGATCCATGTGTGGTCTGTGAGAAGAACACACATCCAATGACTCTAGTTGTGGTTCATGAAAAGAGCAGACATGCAATGACACTGGTGGATCCATGTGTGGTTCATGGAAAGAACACACATGCGATGACACTGGGTGGATCCATGTGTGGTTTATGAGAAGAACACACATGCAATGACACCGGTGGATCCATGTGTGGTTCTTGGGAAGAACACACATGCAATGACTCTAGTGATATGTGGTTTGTGAAAAGAACAGACATGCAATGACTCTAGCTATGGTTAATGAGAAGAGCAGACATGCAATGACATCGGTGGATCCATGTGTGGTTCATGGGAAGAGAAGACATACAATGACACTGGTGGATCCATGTGTGGTTCATGGGAAGAACACACATGCAACGACACCGGTGGATCCATGTGTGGTATGTGGGAAGAACACACATGCAATGACACTGGTGGATCCATGTTTGGTTCATCGGAAGAACGCACATGCAATGACACATGTGATATGTGGTCTGTGAGAAGAACACACATGCAATGACACTGGTGGATCCATGTGTGGTTAATGAAAAGAGCAGACATGCGATGACACCGGTGGATCCATGTGTGGTTCATGGGAAGAACACACATGCAATGACACTGGGTGTGGTTCATGATATGGTTTGTGAGAAGAACGCACATGCAATGACACTGGTGGATCCATGTGTGGTCTTTGGGAAGAACACACATGCAATGACACTGGATCCATGTGTGGTCTGTGAGAAGAACACATATCCAACGACTCTAGTTGTGGTTCATGAAAAGAGCAGACATGCAATGACACTGGTGGATCCATGTGTGGTTCATGGGAAGAACACACTTGTGATGACACTGGGTGGGTCCATGTGTGGTTTGTGAGAAGAACACACATGCAATGACACCGGTGGATCCATGTGTGGTTCATGGGAAGAACACACATGCAATGGCTCTGGTGATATGTGGTTTGTGAAAAGAACAGACATGCAATGACTCTAGCTGTGGTTAGTGAGAAGAACACACATGCAATGGCACTGGGTGTGGTTCATGATATGGTTTGTGAGAAGAACACACATGCAATGACACTGGTGGATCCATGTGTGGTCTTTGGGAAGAACACACATGCAATGACACTGGTGATATGTGGTTTGTGAGAAGAACACACATCCAATGAACTCTTGTGGTTCTATCTTGGCATAATTTGATGTATGCCATGATGTATTTCATTGTGCAAGACACTCACTTTCCATTTTTATACTACTCAGTTTTGCCCCCCCCCCCCCCGCTCTCCCCTCTCTCTATCTTTCGTAGAAGCACAAATATGTGCTCACCCTGTCTGCTACTCCCTGATTGGTTATCACAGTTGTCACGCGGATCGTGCGCACTAGCCGTTGATTCTGTGCGATCCAACGATGATCGTTGCACATGTCGTGCCCTTCACAGTATAGCGCGAGACAGCACGGACGTCTCCCTCAGCGAGACTTCTACAAGAAGGAACACGATGCCGTCCATGGAAAAAGTCGTTGAGTGGTCATGTCATGTTTAATCAAGTCTGAAAAGCCTACTAGTGCTACTACTATGCCACAACGCATGCGTCATAGAATGAACGGTCGTCGATGGACAGCTGCAATTTATTGCCACTTGATTTTAATAAGGCATATCCCATTTTATGCAGCAGCTCTCAATCGCCAATTTTAGGGTCGTGTCAAACTCCGTACATAGAAATTGTGTGTGCGCCCTTTTCATGCGGCTCAATACAGAACTGCCATGCATGGCCCGGGAAAAAAATGTGACGTATTGTGCGCGTGTCGTGGTGCACGGTGCAGTCGACTGCGCGGCGCGTTGCAAGGTGGTGCAACGAAATGTGCCTTGCTTCTATGCACCTTAGCTATAGAGCCCCTCTCTACACACCCACTCCCACTCTCGCTCACTGTCCCCATGCAACCCTCTCCACTGTCCCCCCAGCATCTGCAAACTCCCGAGAATACCCCGTCCGCGCCGGCGATGGCCGAGGAGGATAAGGTGTCCATCATCGCCTCCGTGGCCGCCGGTGAGGAGGCCCCTGTCTCCTCGCTGGTCCCCCTCGACGCGTTGAAAGCAGCCGATGTCCCTGTCCAGGCCCCAGTGGAGCCATCGATGGCAGCCGCCGTTCCCGTCCAGGCCCCCGTCCCAGTTACTGACGGAGACGCCGAAGAGGAGCCCCCTGCCGGCGAGGAGGCCCCCGCCGGTCACAAGCAGATCACGCACTTCTTGGGCACCTACGATTCAGATAAGTACATCGCTTCGCTGAACCCCTACGACACCGGCATCGACGACCTATGGTAGGAGGTAACTTGGGTTTGCTCCCCTCCCCTGGTTCTTCTACCGTTTGTTAGAAATAATGGGTTAATCTATTTAAAATTTAGCTGGTATTGTCATGTTTAATATTCTGGAATTAATCATGGAAATTGTGCCTAATTATCCAACACCGTTCCCATCGTTGGATGCTAGATCTTGGTTTATTAGGATTCGCTTGTTCGCATTTCGATTGCTCGATCTTCTTACACCATCTACTCCCCCATTTTCCCTTTCTTCCAATAGGTTTCCGGCAGCGATGTCTGCAGCGATGACGAGTCCATTCACACCAAGGCTCATCAGGTGCTGAGGAGGCTGCGGGCCGGCAAGTACGACGGCTTCCTTAGGGACCCCTACAGCTGCCCCTTCCGCAAGGGGGGCGTCTACTGCTTGATGAGTCGCGCCGCCGGCGGCACCGTCTTGAACACCTTACTGAAGCATGCAGAGGTTGCGGGCTCCGGCATCCAAAAAAGCGGCAAGCCCGAGCCCGCGAACATCAACGCCTACATCGCTGAACACTGTGCTCTTTGCATTCACCTCCGAAACCTCCAGCGGGGGCCATCAAAGAGGGTCGCATGCCTCCAATCAGGCCCAAGGCCCCCAAGTCCAAGAAACTGGGCAGCAAGAAGTGGCGGAAGCACCAGAGGGAGATGGCGGAGGCGCGGGCGCTTGCAGGATGTGCCTGCGGCGGCTGCCCCTGCTACCCAGCAGCTCCTTTCTAGCTATATCCTATTTTTGGCTGAATGCATCGAACCTCGTTAAGCAACCTACTTTCTATCGCTATATCCTATTTAGCTGCGCACAGCTATATCTACATTTGTTTTGTTTTCTGAATGAATGTATTCTGCCTGGTGTGGTTTGCTGCTCTAGATTTGCTACCTGTTCGGAGGCAAAAAGAGGTCCAAAAGGGAACGAAATATCGAAGTGAGAATCTTCTCTAGATTTGCTACCAATTTGTGCAAAATGAAACATATATGTTTAGCGAGAGAGGAAAAGGGCACTGTTTCAAACTGCTAGTTAAGAAGCTACCATCTTGACAAGCTACAAGACACATACATAAACATAACACAACGAGGGTTAAATTTATTTTACTAGTATCACTTGATGCACTAGACATCTTAGCAAGCTAACTGAGTTCCACAAAACAGAAACATAACACTGACAAGTAAAGTTTAATTCACTCCTCATCAGACCACTTGACGCGCTTGCCATCATTACATGTACTCGACATCCAACGAACTCCTTTGTCCCAAATGGCATCTGACTTGGCTTTCCTATCTTCAGCGTCCTGTGGAACAATTAGCGGTGCATCACAGGCCTTATTATTGCCGCTAGAAGATGCCGCCTCTTTGTTTGCCGCTTCAGCTGTAGCCTCTCTTTCAGCTGCTTCTTCAGCTGCAAGGTCTCTTTCAGCTGCTTCTGCAGCCTCTCTGTCAGCTGCTTCAGCTGCAGCCAATTTCTTTGCATATTCAACTTCAAACTCAGCTATTCGGCATTTTCTACAAAGGGCTCCCCTAAGCTCGTCTTCCAACTTGCAAATAGGGCAAAACACGAGGTAACATTGAAAAAATGGATCTTCTTGTACAGCTGGTAGGTCACGTAAGCATCTATGGCTGCATACTTTAGGTTTATATCAGACAACGGCCACTCGTTCCAGAAATCGTGCCTATCCGTAGAGAAATCTTCCTTCATTGTGACGTACGACTCATCAAGGATTCTAGTTGCGAGTGATGTCATTCCATCCTTCTTCCTGCCCCCTAGGATCTTGACAAGATGCTGAATATCGATCCAGTTGTGCGCAGAAATTATAATTTCCTCTTGATACAATTTTGAAAAATCAGTTGTTGTGTCGACAGTGCAGAAAACAATTCCCTTTTTTCAAGGAACTGGCATAGCGCCGGACATTTCTTGTCAGTCCTGAAAGTATGTAGTTTGTCATCACCAAAATTTGTAACTACAAATATTTTGTCAATGCAAGATCATCATCTTAATATAATTTTGAAAAGTTTAGTAAATGCAAGATCAAGACTCTCAACATTGTATTGTCATAATTTATTCGGTTTTGCTATTTCTCAGTCGACTGAACGAGTTGCACATTTCTTTTAACTACGGTTGCACTTTTCTTAGGTGATTAAGACTAAAGAAAATCTCAGTCGATTGAGACATAGGCAAACCCTAATTTATTTGGTCCTAAATAAAATCCAGTAGTTGCAAGATGAGCAAGTGGATAAAGAACAAGAGGAGAAAACCCTAAAAGCGGTTAACTACAGAGAGCAGATCTACAAACCGGGAGAGGTGGTAGACGAGGACGTGTTTCCGCATGGCCAGTTGAATGACGGCGACTTCACTCCCTTCATATGGGTGCTCCGGGGTGTACTCGAGGTCCAATCCCACAAACTTGTCCTCGTCTATCCCAAGCCAACCCTCGTACATCCTCAGGACACACACCACTGTCTCCTCCTCGTTGGTGTAGACAACGTCTATCTTCTTATTGTCATGGGTAGTGAAGCTTGTCTCTAGCACTTGGTAGAAAGATGTAACTACCTCGGACCCTACGCTCTAAGTTCAAGCCTGGATGAAATGGAAGTGGTTAAAATAGTACAGCGGGGGCCCAGAGGACCGCCCACGTGTAGACCCGTCGGCTGTCCTAACCACTTCCAAGACATCGGGACAAGAGCGAGCGGCGTAGGCAACAGGCGAAGAGATCAAATACATACACAAGTGAGTATGTATGCAAGCTACCATACAACAGTTCTCAGAGCCATTCCATCTAAAAGAAATAGAAATATTGCAACGCCATACGGCAAAATCCAAATAACCTAGATAGAGATAATAATTTAGGATAGCTCCTCATACATCAAACATCAGAGTATCAGGCGGAAGCGGAAAACAAGATCCGAGTATGGATAAGAAGCAAATCGGCATAAGATGCCACATAAAGAAACACATCTCGCCCACAGATCTCGCGGATCCCCATCCCCGGAATCTCTACACCGAGTGATCGTTGCCAACATCATCTGTCTCCTCCACCCAGTATCCATCTTGCGAGTACACTTGTTCATCTGAATCAAACAATTTATTGTGTGAGACCCTAGGGGTACTCAGCAAGTCTTTATGCCTCTAAAGGGGACATATACCTAGGGTGACGCAATTGCAGCAAAAGATAATAATAACAAGTCTATAGATACTCGCTAACCATCCGCCCAACCAAAGATAGACGGATGTCTGTTAATTAGTAACAACAGTTATAACAGTATAATTAACAGATCCATCCTCCCTCTCGCTTTCCAACGAGAAGGCGGAGGAACAACCCATCCGTTGGCAGTTTTATTAACCATTCCATGAGTATTGCACTATTTACTAGTCAGGTACTTAGTCACATTAAAAGCGGTACTTTAGTTATACTTGTCTATGATCAAGAAATTGTGCTCCAAGTCGTCCATAACCGCGGACACGGCTTTCAGAAAGATTTACCCTGCAGGGGTGCACAAATAGCAACACACACTCGATCAACCTCGGAAAAACCAACTCAAAACCCAACAAGGCATTCACGACAAAGCGATCACAAGATTTAGAAATATTTCGGGGGGGCACCCCATTAAGCTACCCGCAACGAAGTTGGCCGGCTCCGAGACGGACCCAAGGTTTGCGCCAATGGCTGTAAACGACTGGGAACCCGAAAGTGTGACTGGGCTTGTCGATACCGCGAAAACACTCCGCAATCCTAAACAGTACAGGTGCTCCACGCACAATCTTAAATAAAGCAGTAAAGCATGGCATAAGTACAGGATAGTAATAAAGCCCCAAACTACTTTGTGGCCCCGAGAAATAGAAATGAATCAAGCTCTGGCTCAGGGGGGTCCATAAGGCCTCCCGGATGTGGATAGTGCGAATAATCAAGGAACAGGAATCAAGTACTCGGGGTCCTACGGGTCACAAGTGAGCATGAAAAGCCAAATAACAGATATTGCTCACCGGTGCCTCTTTCATTAGTTATCCCATTACTACTCCGGTTAAGTTGTTTAGGTACCTCGTTATCCATCAGACACTCACATACCCTACACATGCTGTTCTACGGCTCGCATGGCTCAAACAACTCATGTAGTAATGGCTCATGGGATGGAGGAACAAGCTTCGGTGGGGTTTAAAAGTAAAGGCTATGCAGTACTTGGGATTCAATTTAATGCAATCGCGACTCAATGATGCAGGAACAAGATAGAGGCAATAGGTACTATATGTATGCAAGCATGTGGTAGTGCTTGCCTGGCAGCTCAGTTGTGGCGAGAGACGGATCTGGGTGGTACTCCTGGGATTCCTGATATCTCCCCTGCTCGGCGTCTATTCGACGAAGAACCAAACAAACAAGGGCCAACATAAATAAAGTGCACAAGCATATGAATTAAAATGCGACAAGCAAACAAGCATGCCATGATGAATGATGCACAATTTACATGGCAATAATGTAGCATGGCATGGGTGAGGTGTGGGGTACACGAATAAAGCATTTTATTAAGTTTTAGCCATGTTTTCCTCCCATATAACTTGCTTTCCACTTAATATTTATATGATGCATGCTGCAATTCAGAACATGGAATGCATAGTTAGAACGGGCTCGTCGCGCTGATTGATTTAGACATATTATTTGTCGAATTTGGAGTTGTAGATTTAAAGTTATTAATTAATTAAGAAAAAGGCATTTTTATTACAGTTAAACAATTTCGAAAATTTAAAGTGCTCAAATAATATTTTGAATGGCATATTTGAAATCCTCACATTTTTCTGATTCCAAAACATATATTATTTGTATTATTTGGAATTACAAATTGAAAGGTATTAAACACAGAATTAAATCATATTTAAACATTGTCTGAAAATGTTTTATTTAAAACAGATAAACGCAGGCACTTTTTATACCCAGGTAGATCTAGCCCCAGTCACAGACAGGTGGGACCGATGCTGACTGGGCGAAACGATACGGTGAAATCCTTTTTGCACCACGAGGGAAGACAGCCGCAGCGACTGACCGGTGGGTCTGGCGCCAAACGGGGCCCACACAACAGAGGCAGGGAATGGGCTGGACACGCGGCGCAGAGGGGGACTGCGGGTTGAGGGTCTGGAACCACAGGTCCCTTTTTGCAAAACGCCCAGAGACGCTGACAGGTGGGTCAAAAAGAGTGCGGGTTAAGCTGGCAAAAAGGTGGGGGGGTTTTCTGGAAAATTACCACCCGATACTGTTTTTCTACTCTGAACCTACTGACGACAGATCGATGCGTGACAGGATCGGCGCGGCGCGGGGGAATCGAACCGGCGACCTGGAGCAAGCGCGCGGAGGCGGAAGCCACTTCGGCTAGGAGGGGTTCGGTGCTGGGTAAGGGGAACGCGGCTAGGAGTAGCTGTTGCAGCGCACAGCGAGCAGAAGCATGCGCACGCCGGTGCACAGAGCGCGTCTGATGAAACGACCGGCAAGTCCAGGCAGCGACGGTGACTACGGGGATGTCTAGGAGGTTAGGGAGCTCACCGCAGGGCTGCTGGAGGGGTCGGATCGGGCCGGGGAGCGGTGGATCAGCGACGTAGCAGACGCCGACGAGCTAGGGTTTTGCTTTGGTGTCGAGGACGTGCAGCAGCTACCGGGCCGTCTCCTCCTCGTTGTAGAGCACAGGGGTGACGCAAGGGACCCCGTGGACTTCCTCGACACCCTCGGTGCCACACCCGCCTCCTCGAACTGGTGCAAGAGGTGGATGCCGACGGTGGTGGCCGGCGATGGAGGGGATGGTGGCAGGGGAAGATGAGATGGCAGGGGAGCGTCGCAGCGGCCTGGGGCGGATCTGGAGCTGCACGGCAGAGAGAGGGGGTAGATAATGATAGAGGGGAGAGGGGTGCTGTGTGAGGCGTGGTGGAGGAAAAAGGTGGCTTCGGCCTCCTTTTCTCCCCTTAAGCACGTGCTCGGCCAGGCTCGGCAGGGGCGTGGGGTGACTGCAGGTGGGGGCCAGGGAGAGGATGGATGGCTCGGTGGGGTCCTTGTGCAGCGAGAGAAAGAGAGGGACCTAGAGGGGATGTTAGCTAGGGGGGTGATGGCTCGGCGTGGGGTTAGGGTTAGAGGGAAGCATGGCTCGGCATGGGGGTGGTTAGGGTGGTTAGTGTTAGGGTTAGGGTTGGAGGGGTGGCAAGGTGGCTCGGGTGGTAGAGAGAAATGGAGAGGGAGACTCGGTTAGGGTTTAGATTAGGGGTAGATGGGGGTGGCATGAGAGATTAGAGTGTAGGTTTTTGTTCATGATCAAGTGCATGGGATATGGAGGAGATGGATATGAGGGTTGAGGTATGATGCACAATGCAAGGAACTAGGTCCAAGATGATGAGGGTTGAGAGAAAAAGGGAGCTCACAAAAGATAAATATTCAAACAAAACAAATGAAACCAAAAGAGCACAAGATGGTGGTGACTTGCATGGCCCATGCATAATTAATAAATACCATGATCATTTTGTTAAAACAATAATAAGGTCGCATGGCATTTATTCACATGCATTCCAAAATATGGAGCTAAAGCCAAGCTAAATTGAATTGAAAAGGATGTCCCATGTGGAGTAGATGGAGATGGTCATATTTGAATATAAATGGGACATGCTAGGGTGTATGTTCCACTAGGTGTTTAATATCCTCAACAATATTCCAACATGAGCAACTATTCCAAAACACTCCATATGGAAGCTAGAAAAGGGGTACCACTCATAATACATGCAAAGGTGGCTCCACATATCAATAATGTGAAAACAACATGATGTTAGTGTGACAGCATGTGGAAATAGAAGTGGATCCATCCCAACCCACATGAGCTAGATTAAATGCCAAAGGAGAATATACAAGCTCAGGTATAATTAGGATGGTGGAATTATAAGGTGGTGACAAGGGAAAGGTGGTGGAGTTGAATAAAAGATATGCCCCCAACTCAACTTGGGCATCAAGCATTTATCAAGAACCAAATACAATATATTAAGAGGCAGTACAATTAATAATGCATATGAGATAAGAACCAAATGAAAAAGGGTTTTATATGATGCTCAAATGCAAGGTGGCATGATGACATGAGCATTATATAATTATGATGCAACAATTATATGTAGGAAGTAGCAATTATATTACTAGACCATGTAGCATTACATATGTTAGACAGATGGGATGCTACAACTCTCCCCCACTAAACAGGAATCTTGCCCCGAGATTCTAGGAAGAAGAAGAAGACACGAAGAGGGTAGGATACTTGGCACGGAGCTCGTCCTCGCGTTCCCAAGTGGCTTCATCAACGGAATGGTGCGACCACTGCACCTTGCAGAACTTGATGGACTTGTTGCGAGTCCTTCTTTCTGCGACTTCTAGGATTTTTATGGGGTGTTCTTGATAAGATAGATCTTCTTGGAGATTGATGAGTTCATGGTCCACGGTCCTGCCGGGATCCTTGAAGCACTTCTTGAGTTGAGAGATATGGAAAACATCATGGACCTTGAGTTTTTCAGGGAGCTCAAGAGCATAAGCAACTTCTCCTCTTCTTCCACGTACTTGGAAAGGACCGATGTATCTAGGAGCCAGCTTTCCTTTGATACCAAAGCGGTGCGTGCCTCTCATGGGAGTGACACGAAGGTAAACGAGATCACTAGGGACATACTCCATGTCCGTGTGCTTTCTGTCATAGTTGCTCTTCTGGCGACTTTGAGCAACCTTCAGGTTTTCAAGAATGATGTGAACCTTCTCCTCCGCTTGAGTTACAATGTCGGGGCCAAACAATGTTCTTTCACCTGCGCCCGACTAACCAATCGGAGTTTTGCATTTGCGACCATAGAGAACCTCAAATGGTGCCATCTTTAGACTTTTCTGGAAGCTGTTGTTGTAAGAGAATTCAGCATAAGGAAGGCATTATTCCCACTTCATGCTGAAAGAGATAACGCAAGCATGGAGCATATCTTCCAGAATCTGATTGATCCTTTCAACTTGTCCTTGCTACTGACGATGGTAAGCTGTGCTGAAGTTCAATTTTATTCCCAAAGCATTTTGGAAACTTCCCTAGAACTTGGAAGTGAAGATGCTTCCACGGTCTGAGCTGATCTCAAGAGGAACCCCATACAGAGAGACAATTCTGTTGATATAGAGCTCAGCCAACTGAATTGCAGAAATTGTTTCCTTGACGGGAAAGAAGTGAGCCACTTTAGAAAGCCTGTCGATGACAACAAAGATTGCATTGTTGCCCTTTTGCGACCTTGGAAAACCAGTTATGAAGTCCATCTCTACTTTCTCCCATTTCCATTCCGGAGGCTTCAATGGCTGTAGAAGACCGGAAGGTTTCTGATGGACAGCTTTAACTCTGCGGCAGACATCACACTCCGAGACATACTTGGCACAATATCGTTTCAACCCAGGCCACCAATACTGTGTTTTCAAGTCCATGTACATCTTAGTGCTGCTAGGGTGGATAGAAAGAACAGAATCATGCGCCTCCTTGAGAACTTGCTCTCTTAAACCCGGGTAGTTTGGAACAAACATCCGGTGTTCAAAGAAAAGAGCGCCTTGGTCGTCGATGTGGAAGGACTCATACTTCGGAAGCTGAATGTTGGAGATGATCTTTTTAGTGTAAGGATCACCAAGTTGAATGGAGTGAACTTTTTCTTCCAAGAGAGGGGTTGCCAAAAGGTTCAGAAGATACCCTTGATCCACAATTTCAAGGTTGAGCTGGCGGAATTCCTCGCACAAGAGAGGCTATTGTTCTTCCACCATGAGGTTGTCGACATAAGCTTTTCGGCTGAGAGCGTCGGCCATCACATTAGCTTTGCCTGGAGTGTAGTTGATGGTCAAATCAAAATCATTAATTGCTTCAATCCACCTCCTCTGACGAAGGTTGCGATCAGGTAGTGTGAAGATATACTTCAGACTCTTGTGATCAAAAAAGATATCACAACGGTTTCCAAGCAAGTAGTGCCTCCATACTTTCAAAGCAAAGACAACTGCTGCGAGTTCGAGGTCATGTGTAGGATAGTTGATCTCATGCGTCTTCAACTGTCGAGAGGCATAAGCAACAACTTGTTTCTATTGCATAAGGACCGCACCCAATCCTTGCAAGGAGGCGTCACAGAATATCTAGAAAGGCTTTGATGTATCTGGAGGAATCAAGACTAGTGTGGAAGTGAGCTTCTCTTTGAGTGTTTCAAAGCTTGCTTGACATGCAGGAGACCAAAGGTATTTCTTGCCTTTCTTTAGGATATCGGTAAGAGGCTTCACAATCTTCGAGAAGTTCTGAACGAAGCGACGGCAGTAACTAGCCAAACCAAGGAAACTCCAGACTTCTTTGACATTTTTGGGTGGAAGCCAGTCAACAATTGTCTTAACAGTTTCTGGGTTGACGGCAATGCCCTTGGCAGAGATGACATGACCAAGGTAGGTGACTTCAGGCAGCCAGAACTCACACTTGGAGAACTTTGCATACAGGTGGTTCTCACGAATCTTGTTTAAGACACATCGAAGGTGTTCTTCATGTTCTTCCTTTGACTTAGAATAGACTAGAATGCCATCCAGATAGACCACAACGAACTTATCAAGATACTCCATGAAAACCGAGTTCATAAGCCTCGAGAAGGTGGCAGGTGCGTTGGTGAGACCGAAAGACATGACCGTGTACTCATACAGGCCATAGCGGGTGGTGAAAGATGTTTTGGGAACATCTTCCTTGTGAATCTTGATTTGATGATATCCACTTCTCAAATCAAGCTTAGAGAATACCACAGCTCCAGCTAGCTGATCGAAGAGATCATTAATCCGCGGAAGGGGATATTTATTCTTGATGGTTTTAGCATTGAGAGCCCGATAGTCAACACAAAGTCTATCAGTCTTGTCTCGCTTCTTCACAAAGATGGTTGGGCTACCCCAAGAAGAAGTACTGTGCTAAATGAAACCCAACTTCTCTTGTTCATCAAGCTGACGTTTGAGTTCAGCCAACTCAGCAGGACCCATTTTATAAGGCCGCTTGGAGATAGGAGCGGTACCAGGTTCAAGCTCAATCACAAACTCGACCTCACGATCAGGAGGCATACCTGGCAACTCTTTAGGAAAAACATCTGGGAACTCACAGACCACCGGAACACTCTGAATAGCTTCCATGGCATCATCATTCAGAGCCGCCAAAGAGAAAAGCTGAATTGCAGGAGTCAGACTTGGAGAATAGACTATATGGCCTTCAGGAATTTTCAGAGAAACCGAGCGTTCAGCACAATTAATCACAGCTGCATTTGTTGTTAACCAATCCATGCCCAAGATAACATCAATGTCAGAATTGCCCAGAATAATTAAGGAAGCCGGGAACGAAGAACCACCAATCTCAATTTGATTGCCATGGCTGATTTTAGAAGATGCCATTGTTGCTCCAGGAGAAAGGACCATTAAACGTTTAGGGAGAGGATCCATAGATAACCCATTCTTATCAGCAAAACTTGTAGAGACAAAAGAATGTGATGCACCAGAAACAAACAAAACTCATGCAGGGACAGAGTTAATGGGAAGCGTACCCATCACAACTCCAGGTGCATGCTCGGCTTGAGCGACGTTGACACAGTTGGCACGAGCAACCGTAGACCCGGGCTTGGTGTTGATATTGAGAGCCCGAGGTGGAGGTGCACGAACCATAGAAGAACTTGCCACAGGTCTTGGAGGTGGTGGAGGAAGATCTTTGTTGTTCATTGGACAATTCTAGTGTTGATGCCCAGTGTTTCCACAGGTGTAACAGGCACCAGGTGGACGTGGAGCAGCGTAGCCAGGGACTCCGCCAGACGCTCCAGGGTAGTTGTGGTTGTAGCCCCTAGGAGCCGCGGTGAAGGAGTTTGGTGGCCTTGCCGTGTAGCTTGACGGTCTTGGTGGAGCCGGGAGCGACGGTGGGGTGTTGGAACCCACACGCGGCGCTTAGAAGGAGCTATCATAGCTGAAGAGCTTGCTGTGTCGCGGTTGTGTTTCTTGGACTCCTCAAACACTTGCCTACTTGCTTCTTCCTGCAGAGTTGTATGTTGGAGTTCCAGAAAAGACCCCGGCCTTGCATGAGTGATTGCATATTTGATTGATGCATTGAGCCCTTGCCTGAACCTCTTTTGCTTCTTCTTGTCATCAGAGATCTCATCGCCACCATACCGAGAAAGATTCATGAAGTTTCTGATATAGGTATTGACATTATCATTGCCCTGCTTGAGGTTGAGAAACACTTCCTTCATCCTTTCCATGACAATTTCTGACAGATATTGCTCTTTGAAAGCCCCAGTGAACTGCTCCCAAGTAGGCTGAAACTCAGAGTGGTTTGCCTTCAGGTAATTCTCCCACCATAGAGCTGCATCTCCCTTCAGAAGGTGAGTGGCACATTTTACCCATTCTTGCTCAGGAACATCAACAGTCATCAGCAACCTTGACATCTCACGCAACCAATCATCAGCATCAAATGGCTGATCAGACACCTCAAAGTGGCGCGGGTTGAACTTCAGAAAACTCTTGATGTCTCCTCGCTTGGGAGGTGGAGGTAGCGGAACACACTCATTCCTCCTGACACTTTCTTCAAATCGCTGTTGGTTCTGCTGCATTGCTCCCAAGGCATTTGCAATACTTGCCAACGCAGCCCCCAGTTCAGGTGGTATGTCCTCCTCAGAACGGCGTGGTGGTGCCATCCTGTGATTGATATAAAACTCAAGTCAATGCCATAATGGAGAATAATAATAATCCAAAATAGTACCATAATGGAATTAACTAAGATTAAAGGACACAAATTACTAAGATGATATTAAAATATCAACAAAGTTCAAAGCACCTAGAAGATATTAAGCATAACGCACACGACTGAACAAGGAGTGTGGTACACAAGCTAATAAAGAAAAAAATTCCGCAAATTTCGGCATTAAAATACCACTATATGCGCAAAACCACTTAACGAATCAAGATTAGTAACTCTACCAATTCAATATACAAGAGCGAATGATAAAAGTAGTGGTATGGTCGCGACTCCATCCCGCACTCAAATCATTACCCCGCACATGAATAAGTAAAACACATATCCCAACACCTTCTTTTTAAGATGAACCTAAAGATTAGTAACTACGGAAACGAACACCCCAACAAGATAACGTCGGATAACAAAGAGTAAGACAGGTCGTGCCGGTATACAACATATCAGATAGATCGCGTCGGTTTACAAGGGCCTGTCGGTATGGAATGTACCAACAGTTGATAACCAAAAGGCAGATAGCGATAACAAGTTGGATCCAACAGATATACAAGGAATTCACACACACACACAACCTATGGTACTACGGAACCCAGAACACGTGAATCCTAGTTTGAATTTTTAGAAGAGGATTGAAAATGTTACACTTCCTTACCAGAAAAAGGGTGGGTGGGTAAGAAGAAAAATGGAAGCAGTCCTACTCTCACGTTTTGTTTTTCCCTAGTATACATAGCTACCAAAAGTATTTGCTAGACTGACAACGACCATTTGGCTGAGACCCTGAAGGGCGGGATGGCTCTGATACCAATTGTAACTACCTCAGACCCTACGCTCTAAGTTCAAGCCTGGATGAAATGGAAGTGGTTAAAATAGTACATCGGGGGCCCAGAGGACCGTCCACGTGTAGACCCGTCGGCCGTCCTAACCACTTCCAAGACATCAGGACAAGAGCGAGCGGCGTAGGCAACAGGCGAAGAGATCAAATACATACACAAGTGAGTATGTATGCAAGCTACCATACAACAGTTCTCAGAGCCATTCCATCTAAAAGAAATAGAAATATTGCAACGCAATACGGCAAAATCCAAATACCCTAGATAGAGATAATAATTTAGGATAGCTCCTCATACATCAAATATCAGAGTATCAGGCAGAAGCGGAAAACAAGATCCGAGTACGGATAAGAAGCAAATCGACATAAGATGCCACATAAAGAAACACATCCCGCCCACAGATCTCGCGGATCCCCATCCCCGGAATCTCTACACCGAGTGATTGTTGCTAACATCATCTGTCTCCTCCACCCAGTATCCATCTTGCGAGTACACTTGTTCATCTGAATCAAACAATTTATCGTGTGAGACCCTAGGGGTACTCAGCAAGTCTTTATGCCTCTAAAGGGGACATATACCTGGGGTGACGCAATTGCAGCAAAAGATAATAATAACAAGTCTATAGATACTCGCTAACCATCCGCCTAACCAAAGATAGACGGATGTCTGTTAATTAGTAACAACAGTTATAACAGTATAATTAACAGATCCATCCTCCCTCTCGCTTACCAACGAGAAGGCGGACGAACAACCCATCCGTTGGCAGTTTTATTAACCATTCCATGAGTATTGCACTATTTACTAGTCAGGTACTTAGTCAAATTAAAAGCGGTACTTTAGTTATACTTGTCTATGATCGAGAAACTGTGCTCCAAGTCGTCCATAACCGCGGACACGGCTTTCAGAAAGATTTACCCTACAGGGGTGCACAAATAGCAACACACACTCGATCAACCTCGGAAAAACCAACTCAAAAACCCAACGAGGCATTCATGACAAAGCGATCACAGGATTCGGAAATATTTCAGGGGGCCACCCCATTAAGCTACCCGCAACGAAGTTGGCCGGCTCCGAGACGGACCCAAGGTTTGCGCCAATGGCTGTAAATGACTGGGAACCCGAATGTGTGACTGGGCTTGTCGATACCGCGAAAACACTCTGCAATCCTAAACAGTACAGGTGCTCCACGCACAACCTTAAATAAAGCAGTAAAGCATGACATAAGTACAGGATAGTAATAAAGCCCCAAACTACTTTGTGGCCCCAAGAAATAAAAATGAATCAAGCTCTGGCTCAGGGGGGGTCCATAAGGCCTCCCGGATGTGGATAGTGCGAATAATCAAGGAACAAGAATCAAGTACTCGGGGTCCTACGGGACACAAGTGAGCATGAAAAGCCAAATAACAGATATTGCTCACCGGTGCCTCTTTCATTAGTTATCCCATTACTACTCCGGTTAAGTTGTTTAGGTACCTCGTTATCCATCAGACACTCACATACCCTACACATGCTGTTCTACGACTCGCATGGCTCAAACAACTCCTGTAGTAATGGCTCATGGGATGGAGGAACAAGCTTCGATGGGGTTTAAAAGTAAAGGCTATGCAGTACTTGGGATTCAATTTAATGCAATCGCGACTCAATGATGCAAGAACAAGATAGAGGCAATAGGTACTATATGTATGCAAGAATGTGGTAGTGCTTGCCTGGCAGCTCAGTTGTGGCGAGAGACGGATCTGGGTGGTACTCCTGGGAATCCTGATATCTCCCCTGCTCGGCGTCTATTCGACGAAGAACCAAACAAACAAGGGCCAACATTAATAAAGTGCACAAGCATATGAATTAAAATGCGACAAGCAAACAATCATGCCATGATGAATGATGCACAATTTACATGGCAATAATGTAGCATGCATGGGTGAGGTGTGGGGTACACGAATAAACCATTTTATTAAGTTTTAGCCATGTTTTGCTCCCATATAACTTGCTTTCTACTTAATATTTATATGATGCATGCTGCAATTTAGAACATGTAATGCATAGTTAGAACGGGCTCGTCGTGCTGATCAATTTAGACATATTATTTGTCGAATTTGGAGTTGTAGATTTAAAGTTATTAATTAATTAAGAAAAAGGCATTTTTATTACAGTTAAACAATTTCGAAAATTTAAAGTGCTCAAATAATATTTTGAATGGCATATTTGAAATCCTCACATTTTTCTGATTCCAAAACATATATTATTTGTATTATTTGGAATTACAAATTGAAAGTTATTAAAAACAGAATTAAATCATATTTAATCATTGTCTGAAAATGTTTTATTTAAAACAGATAAACGCAGGCACTTTTTATACCCAGGCAGATCTAGCCCCATTCACAGACAGGTGGGACCGATGCTGACTGGGCGAAACGATACGGCGAAATCCTTTTTGCACCACGAGGGAAGACAGCCGCAGCGACTGACCGGTGGGTCCAGTGCCAAACGGGGCCCACACAACAGAGGCAGGGAGTGGGCTGGACACGCGGTGCAGAGGGGGACTGCGGGTTGAGGGTCTGGAACCACAGGTCCCTTTTTGCAAAACGCCCAGATACGCTAATAGGTGGGTCGAAAAGAGTGCGGGTTGAGCTGGCAAAAAGGTGGGGGGGTTTCTAGAAAAGTACCACACGATATTGTTTTTCTTCTTTCAACCTACTGACGACAGATCGGTGCACGACAGGATCGGTGCGGCGCGAGGGAATCGAACCGGCGACCTGGAGCAAGCGCGCGGAGGCGGAAGCCACTGCGGCTAGGAGGGGTTTGGTGCTGGGTAAGGGGAACACGTCTAGGAGTAGCTGTCGCGGCACACAGCGAGCAGAAGCACGCGCACGCTAGCGCACAGAGCGTGCCCGACGAAACGACCGGCAAGTCCATGCAGCGACGGTGACTGCGGGGATGTCTAGGAGGTTAGGGAGCTCACCGCGGGGCTGCTGGAGCGGTTGGATCGGGCCGGGGAGCGGTGGATCGGCGACGTAGCATACGCCGACGAGCTAGGGTTTTGCTTCGGTGTCGAGGACGTGCAGCAGCTATCGGGCCGTCTCCTCCTTGTTGCAGAGCACAGGGGCGACGCAGGGGACCCCGTGGACTTCCTCGACACCCTCGGCGCCACGCCCGCCTCCTCGAACAGGTGCAAGAGGTGGATGCTGACGGTGGTGGCCAGCGATGGAGGACATGGTGGCAGGAGAAGATGAGATGGCAGGGGAGCGGCGCAGCGGCCTGGGGCGGATCTGGAGCGGCACGGCAGAGAGAGGGGGTAGATAATGACAGAGGGGAGAGGGGTGTCGTGGGAGGCGTGGTGGAGGAAAAAGGTTGCTTCGGCCTCCTTTTCTCCCCTCGAGCACGTGCTCGGCCAGGCTCGGCAGGGGCGTGGGGTGACTGCAGGTGGGGGCCAGGGAGAGGATGGATGGCTCGGTAGGGTCCTTGTGCAGCGAGAAAAAGAGAGGGACCGAGAGGGGATGTTAGCTAGGAGGGTGATGGCTCGGCATGGGGTTAGGGTTAGAGGGAAGCATGGCTCGGCATGGGAGTGGTTAGTGTTAGGGTTAGGGTTGGAGGGGTGGCAAGGTGGCTCGGGTGGTAGAGAGAAATGGAGAGGGAGACTCGATTAGGGTTTAGATTAGGGGTAGATGGGGGTGGCATGAGAGATTAGAGTGTAGGTTTTTGTTCATGATCAAGTGCATGGGATATGGAGGAGATGGATATGAGGGGTGAGGTATGATGCACAATGCAAGGAACTAGGTCCAAGATGATGAGGGTTGAGAGAAAAAGGGAGCTCACAAAAGATAAATATTCAAACAAAACAAATGAAACAAAAAGAGCACAAGATGGTGGTGACTTGCATGGCCCATGCATAATTAATAAATACCATGATCATTTTGTTAAAACAATAATAAGGTCTCATGGCATTTATTCACATGCATTCCAAAACATGGAGCTAAAGCCAAGCTAAATTGAATTGAAAAGGATGTCCCATGTGGAGTAGATGGAGATGGTCATATTTGAATATAAATGGGACATGCTAGGGTGTATGTTCCACTAGGTGTTTAATATCCTCAACAATATTCCAACATGAGCAACTATTCCAAAACACTCCATATGGAAGCTAGAAAAGGGGTACCACTCATAATACATGCAAAGGTGGCTCCACATATCAATAATGTGAAAACAACATGATGTTAGTGTGAGAGCATGTGGAAATAGAAGTGGATCCATCCCAACCCACATGAGCTAGATTAAATGCCAAAGGAGAATATACAAGCTCAGGTATAATTAGGATGGTGGAACTATAAGGTGGTGATAAGGGAAAGGTGGTGGAGTTGAATAAAAGATATGCCCCCAACTCAACTTGGGCATCAAGCATTTATCAAGAACCAAATACAATATATCAAGAGGCAATACAATTAATAATGCATATGAGATAAGAACCAAATGAAAAAGGGTTTTATATGATGCTCAAATGCAAGGTGGCATGATGACATGAGCATGATATAATTATGATGCAACAATTATATGTAGGAAGTAGCAATTATATTACTAGATCATGTAGCATTACATATGTTAAACAGATGGGATGCTACAAAAGAGGGTCTTTGGTCCAGCGCCCAAATTCCATCGGTCCCAGTTCGTTTCCATAATCGGGACCATACCACGAACCGGGACCAAAAACCCCGCGACGGTCAGTAGTCCAGGACAATTAATGTAAATTAATTCGGAGCAGAAATTAATTCGAGGTAGAAATTGAATTGATCAGTATTTTTGAAAAAATCTTTTACAAATTAATCGAGACAAAGATCTAAATTGAGAAATTTTATTATTCGACCACAAATTTTTCCATACAAAGATGCGACTTTACAAATTTTCCTAGTCGACAACACTTCCGCTGCCGCTGTCCTCCTAGCCGTCGGCTTCCTCATCGTCGTCGGACGAAATCTCCACGATTTCGGCGTTGTTCAGGAGACGAAGCTCCTCTGTGCGGCTAGCGGCGTCGATGGCGGTGTAGATGGTCCGTCCAGGGAGGACCAGAACATCTCCCGCCCTTCTTGGTTGCGGCGATCCGGGTGCACCAGACGCCTGTCCACGATACGGTTGCCAAGATGGGCCTTCCGCTCCTTCTTGAACAGCCGGGGCCAGTACTCGCTGGCCACCGCGTACCGGGGCAACGCCCTCATGCACGCGGGCAGCTGGCGGCGACACTCCGCGATGACGCACTCCATCTCGTATCCGCGGGGGTTGAGGAGCGGAGCCACCGGCACACCCGCCTCGCTGATGCGAAATCCGGCGTGCAAGGTCGCGCGCGGCGGTGCGAGGATGCCGTAGTACGCAAACATCGCCGACTCGTAGTGGTTGAGCGTGGGCACCTCCATGGCGGCGCGGTGGAGATTGGAGAGGGAGGGGAGGCGAGACGACGGCGCGGTGGAGAGGCGATGGCTAAAGGGGTGGGGTGGAGATGGACTGCAGAGAGGCCGAGGCGATGACAAAAGCGAGCGCTGTGGCCTCATATTTATAGAGTGCGTAGACCTTCCATGGCGGCAAGGAGAAGACGGGAAGAAGATAGTAGATGACAGGAAGAAGAAGAGTGGTTTCTGCGAGGCAGGGGAACGGTGGAACAGTCAATGCGCTTTTATGGTAGGGGTTAACGATTGGGACGGAAGTCCAAGGAGAGACGCGTGGCGGTGGCCGTTCCAACTTCTGAGTAAATAAAAAATAATTATAACGCCGATACATAGGTCTTGTTTTGTCACATCAATACATTGGGTAGGGGTGGGTTGTCCTATCCACTGTGTCAACGCTGCAAGCCTACGTGACAGCCACCTCGCCTAAGCGACGGGAGCGACATAACGGCGAGAACTGACAGGGGGGCCCAACTTGACGCCCGTTAGCCTGATTTTTTGTATTGAAACGTAAAGTTGAATTCGTGCCGAAAAAGACCCTCTGAGTATTTGGCACATCAACTGTAGTCATCCCAGCTGATTTCAGGAAACTTGGGTACCGCGTTGCCTGTACACCCCAACTTTCGGGCCGCAAAATGATATTCTCCTAAGGCTCTCCCTTTATTCCTTAGACTTGGATAATTGAATTAGAAGAAACCCTTGTGGATCTATCTAATTCTAGCCTAATGCTCCTTGACAAGGAGCACCAATTATCCCCCAACCTCTTAAGCTTTGCATAGTACGTTCAAGTTGTACAAGGCCTTGGAGTCGGTGTCCCTTCTCCAAGTTGTCAAGATCTCGCCAAGCCTCCCGCTCGCTGTGTCAGTTAGTGAGAGAGTGTTCTTACCCGCCACCGAGCCTAGGGATTGTGTCAAACCGGTTGCCGCTAGCGTGTGTGTTTGTGGATTTCATCCCCTCCCTTACCCCCACTCGCCTTCATCTCGATTTCCACAGGGATTTGTGAAAGATCGAGCAACCCTAACATCAAGGTTGATCTCTCTTCGATGGCGTTCCATCTGATGGCTCTTGTTTGTTCCGTTCCAGTGAACTGTGGGTTGATGATAGGGCTGGGAGAAATACTGCGAGGGTGCGGACAACGGTGATGGTCGTGGGCGCAGTCACCTTCTTGAAGGCGTCGTCGAATCCCCTCTAGAGCACCGAGGGAAACCCTGAATCCATTGTTGGATTGGGCAGTGGTGGCGCTTTGCCGCCGTACCCTTGTTAGAGGAATTGTCGAGGGTGCTCCTGAATTCCACTATGACAGCTAGAGTCATAGGTGGCCGCTACATAGAGTGTGGGTCTCCAGAGCGCAATGTACTCTAGTGCCAGCGCTTGCTCGACGATGCTTCCTCTAGGCCAGGTCAGGTCCTGCCGCCCACTCGCCTCTTATGGGTGGGTCGTACGTTGGCGTGTGCCTTCCCGGAGTTAGGGTCGTTCCGAGCTGTCCTGTACCGGATGTGACGCAGTTTTGAGTCCCTATGTCCTGTTCTCTTGTCATTGTTGGCCGGTGACTGGGCAAGGCGAGTGCTTGTCATGTGTTTGCGTGGGCGTGCGGTGTAAGCCAAAAGGCATCATGTGTTTGGCTTCCGGGTCTGGTTTTTCTCACAAACTGGACCGTTTTTTCCCTTTTAAACTTACTAGCAGAATACTCGTGCATTGTCACGGACATAATTTATTTATAAATGATAGCCCATTTTCCATATCCATCCTCCAGATAGCCTGTTTTCCATATCCATCGTTCACCCTTTATCCTTTCTCTTTCTTTTCTATACCTCGATCCATCTTATTCCCTCCATGTTTGTGGATAAGTCATCATTTATTTATAAATGATAGCCCCTTTACCATATTCGTCATTCATCCTTTATCTTTTCTCTTTCTTTTCTATCCCACGTCCATCTTATTCCCTTCATGTTTGTGAATAAGTCCATATTCCGAAAGTTTGTTTTGCACATGATGGCTAGATGATATAACATCAATGGTACTAAAAAGAACTTTTCTTAATTATAAAATTTCTTTTTATCAAGTAAAGAGTGTTAATTTGATGTATCCATTTAAAGTTCTGTTATTTGTGATATATCTGCAGCCCTATAATGTCCTAGAAAAGTACACCGAAATTGCCTTCTATTTATATAGACAACTGACTCACTGTCCCACTCATAAACCCATCTCCCCAAACAAAAAAGGCACACTTGATGCAAATATCTTTTTTCTAACATGTCCCACTTCTGACTCACAGCATACAAATGTTGCCACCCATGCTAGAGTCTTGTGTTCCTACTCAATCATTCATGATTAGACTTTTATTCAAATTACATGATCAAATTTGTGATATCTCTAAACTTTTTATCTTGATGAACATATTCTCCTTAGATGTTGACTCATCGTCATCAGATATACATGTATGATCCATGAAGAAAACCTACAAGATAGAAATGAAGAAGGATTGCAAGGATTTGTGAGGCAGGACTAAGAAAGAGATACGCTAAACTGAAAACAAACAAAAGATTGACGCAACAAGGAACTCTTATCCACTGTCGATTAACAAAGTGCCTGAAACAACCATTGTCGTTAAACTTAAAACAACTACAGATGATCACCTGAAACTTACATAGCCACTGTTGCAGGTCCAGCATACTACTCCATAGCCATTGCCTTGGCAATGGACACGAATTTGTCCCTCGTCGACGCCAACAGCAAGCAGGTGGCCCCTTTCTGGCAGGCACTGCCTCACAGTCTGGTTCATCGTGTACTCCCCTCGCCCACCGGCACAACACCCGATGATCCTCCTCGGTCATCAGCCGCACCCCGACGATCCCCTAAAACACTCCCAGCCATTGCGCAATCCTGCTGACGACGATGTCCAAGAAGCAGATGGTGTCGCCTCCGAAAAGCTTTTTCCACTCTAGCTGTTGCCCCTCGATTAGTGTCAGGTTAGCCTTTGCCTCCCTCAAGGAGGCCGCCTGGTCCTCACCGTCAGTCCAGAGCGCCATCCACATGGAGTCCCTGCACTGTGTATACATAGCAAAAGAAGAGTGAAAATTCTGAAATTTGGTTGCTAAATCGATCCAATTCTAGCATGGGAGAGTGTTGTATCCGCGGGAGAGCGGAGCAGGCGAAAGTCCATCCGGTTCCTACGCGGCAGGTCTTGGTGGCCTTGATGTGGGCGTAGGGGAACCGTTGAACTCGCATCTCGTACGGTGGCGAACGAACCGTCCAACTTGCAGCCCAAGTGAACGCGCATTCGTAACCGAGTATGACTTAATTAGATGAGCTTCCTATATCGGTTTTATTTTTTTGAGAGGATACATCGGTTATTCTATCTATACCCCAACTCTTCACAATAACTGTGCGTTGCTACGGGTTAATCTTCAATGATCCCCTAGCACCAGAGTGAACAGCTAGAGGCACTCCATCAACGCCGTCACATACGGCTCATCCTCCGACACACGTCATCCTCGGGCATGTGAGGAAGCAGTCGGTGCTTTTCCTGTCCATCCTGGCATCCCTGTCCTCCAAAGGAAACAGCGGGAGGCATTCCGTATATTATTTCTCAAGCTCAATACTCTCAACGTTATAGATTATTCTCTATACCCTTGAATAGCAAATCTAGGGAGAGAATGACAAAGATTTAAGGGGAGAAAACATTGCTATATATCCACTCCATTCTCCATTGCTACTGGTTACCACTCTAACGATGTCAGATCTCTATCTTACAAATTAACTCCAGAGCACTCATCTAGCTAAGAAGCAACGGAAATCAACAAAACAACAACTTTGCCAGGTGGAAAAAATCTACGCAAACAAAACAAACTTGCAGCTCATTGACGCTTTGTAGTAATCATACAACATAAAACTATATAATTGATCTGCACAGGAAGAATGGACTCGAAACTACTAACGAATCAGAGAAGTGCATCACACGGCTTCTAATTGCATACTTTTTATTTTATCTACCACAACATGGAAATTAATTGTCACCTGGTTCTATTGGAAGAAAAAAGGACTCTTACCCCATTCTCCTTTTTCTTCCTGTGAACAGAGAGAAAAAGGTTAGGCTGTGTTTTCAGATCCTGTTGCAATGAGTTGCTCGCTCCAGTCTCAAGCTTTCTCCGTGTTTTCCTTCTTTGCCGCCGATCGATTGAGAATTGGACTGTTGGAGAGTGGATATGTCGAACTGTCTTGGCGCCGTTGTGCACATTACCAAGGCCGCCTCCTACTGCGAATGACCTGTGAGGATCTCCAGCAGAACGACCCTGAACCTGAAGTCGTGCATGTCTGCTCCTGCAGTGTCTTTTCATATGATGATGCTGGCATAAGCTGCTGGAGCAGGGCAAAGTCAGGGACATGCACGTTGTCAGGGGCAGCAATACAACATCATGAAGCGCTTCACTTAAGTAAACTATTATGTCAATGTTTCTGTTATATGTTGATCCAAATTCTACAAAGTAAAGACCAACTTCTGACGGTACGGATAGTTGATGACCTAGGTTAACACCGTTATATATACCTCTTATAAGCCGCCGGCTGGGATAAGTTGCATCTGTGAAATCCCCCGCGTTTTGTAAACACTCTCCGTTATTGTGAAGTTTCGCTAGCTGGCGTCCGTGGTTTTTCCCTTCTCTTTATTGGAGAGGGTTTTCCACGTTAAATCTGTGGCCCCTTTGCTGCGATTTTATTTTCGTTCTTCATTATTTACTTGTCGCAAAGCTAACAGTTTCAAAAAAATAGTAAGCTTACCCGCTACAGCAAGCTTTGGTGTTGTATGTCAAGCTCAATCGTGGGGCAAATAGTGACAAACTGCTCCCAACCAGTTTCTTAACTCCATTGAAGTAATTTAAACATGAACTTTCTTTAACCTATTCTATAAACATGTTCTCATATTTACTCTAACTACAACGTGTAGTCATTTTGGCAGTCATCTTGCATGTGTACATAACTCATACAGAAGTAGGCAACAACAGTTAAAAATGATACCAGTACATGACATCCCAGGGAAGAAAATGACCTTGCCACCACTGGCAGTTGCTCGGTGGTCCAGCTTTCGCCTTGCCACCACTGACGATTAGAGATGGATCATCAGGATCTAGCACCATTCAAAAAAGGAGGGAATAAATAGATGATCTAGAATCTATCTGGACAAGCTCTAATATTATATACACAGTGCTTCTCACGAATTTTAAAATGTGCTTGCCCTTATGCAATTGCATGGAGCCATTTCTGATTTGTTCCCAATTTTCAGAAACGGAAGAGGGGCACGGCTTAAATACCTTTCTTCTTGCTTCTTTGATCAACTCATGAGTTCAGGTGTAGCACAAGGCATAAGACTTCTAGGCCCAAAAACTAATATGTCGACGTTCAGATAAGCAATAGGTCCTGAAGCAATCGTATCCATGTTACCTTACGCCCATTTTGTGGACCATAGATATTTCGGAATTCCTACATTTAGCACTTACACCTGCGAATAACCAACATTTGAGAGCATGCGAGCAATAACATATCAGCGCAAACTCTTCTACAACCCAACTGCAAACGATAATTGTTCACCTTTGTCTTCATCCTTTCTCTTCTAGCTGGAGAACCTCCTCACCTATAACCAAAAGTATGGTACTGAAATTATCCTCAATAGTAGACATACCCAAAAGTCAAAACAGTTCGGTATTGATTATTACCTCGAGCATAGACGCATGCAGTACTCCTATGCCGTGCACGACACCCACATCAGCGTGGTTGGGTCATCGTCCTGTATTTAAGAGTTCTACATGTACGTACAAAACTAATCTTTATCTGACAAGACAAAAAAAATGATTCCCTCTAGTGCTGGCTCATGAAAAAAAGTTGCATCACTTTCTTGGCTAAAGGAATGGCAAGGAGAAAAAATCACCATCATTCCCTATTATAATAGGTTCTCTACTCATAATAGTCACATCACATTACATTACCATGTATCATCCTCACAAGCAAGATTAATCTGTCTTCCTCACTGATTTCTAGCCTACAGAATTTTATCTGTCAAAAGTTGTGGCCAATGATGGAAGTCCCATGGCTTCCACACGCATAACTGAACAGAACAAAGCAACCATTGGAGGTCTCAGTCTGATTTTTTTTTTCCATGCTCTCAGCACAAGCATCATGTTCTCTACAATACTCAGAAAGATACTGTGATTTATCAGTATTCAACAAGTTCTTTTCAACAGGAAAATTGTATGACACACATTGCCGAGTCAAGTCCATGCAAAAGATTCCAGAGCAGATGGCTGAGAAAACTTCATATAAACATGCTTAAGTGTTTCTTTTATTCATGTTTTCTAGTCCATCCAACCATCCGACTCACTCTTTGGTCTGTGAAGATAAGACAATATTATCACTAATCAGAAATGTTGTTGCGTCTATACGATGGGACAAAATGTTTCGCAGTACTGAATTTTAGGTGATAAATAGAATATATAGAACAAATTAACACCATTTAGAACAAATTTCCAAATGAACAATCTAGAGAAGAAAGAGATGCAGAGCAACATTGCATTTCCATCGCCATCTAGTCAGTCAGTCTGGTAGAAGAACAAAGATAGATGAGCTTACGGGCTGGATCGGCGGCCGCTTCGAAAAGGAAACGGAAGTTTCCCGGCGTCTTGTCCTCTCCAGGACCAGCAGAGGCGGACGGGGCCTTGGGTCCCGGTACCCGCGGCCGTGGGTCCCGGCCCAGCTATTCCTAGCGCTACAGTTTGAGGCGGATACGGCCTGACGTCGCTCAACTCGACTGCTCGACACGGCGGCGGAGGTGGCCTCCCACGCGGAGCACACGTTGGCCAACGCTGCTTCTTTAGGCGCGGTGTAGCCGGGTAAGGCGACGGCATTGCCCGAAGGCCAGCATGCAGGCGGAGAAGTCCTCCAGCCGATGTACTCTCCCGACGCCCTTGGCGCGGCGATTCGGGCGTAGCGTGAGACGGAGTGAAGGCGGATGAATGGCGCATCTATCTATGCGGAGGAAACGGGAGGGATCTATGGCGGAGGATTTTGGCAAGAACTGTAGGGGGATCGTGCTTGCGTGGTACTCTAGAACTGTCCCAGATTTATCGTGAAGGCTCACTGGTTCGCCACGGTTTCTCAGCGTGCGTGTTTTGGTCCGCGACGTGAGGGAGATGCCGTCGTGCCCGGTTTTATTTTGATTCTTGCAGGGATGAGAGGTTTTTCCGTGCGGGATGGGAGCGAAGGCCTCGTTTGTGGGTGTTTCATTTTGGTTTTTTCAGCGAGCCGAGATTTGCGGGGTGGAAGGTACGACGTACCAACATCACGTCGGCTTCTCCTTTAATGAATACTAGTTGAATGTTCGTGCTTTGCCACGGAATCTTAATATTTTCTCCGTTACACATGTAAACATAAAGTGTACATAAATATTTGTGTATATAGAAAAGATAGGCAAATAGAAATACACACAATATATCGACAACCATTACATGGTAAGACAAATGATCCAAATAGAAATACACACAATCTATCGGCAACCATTACATGATAAGAGACAAACGATCATCAAGAAATTTGCTCAAATGTGATCTAGCTAGATCAACATGAAATGAGCATAGGGAAGACCCCTCTTCTGGAACTTTACCACATAGACGTCCACCTTAGGAACGTCCGAAATATGCTTCTTGGTAAGCATCCTTTTCATCATCTCCAGCTTGGACCTAACACTCGGGCCAGAAGATCTGATTGGTCCTGCGGGGGTTTTCCTGGAAGCAACACGTCTTGTATCTCCTGCCAGGTTGGGTTGTAAGTTACCGTATGGAAGATGTGAGGCTTGTCGTAAGTCACCGGGGTTTGTGTGATGCCTCCATAGGTCCACTTACTTGGAAGTTTAGTGGGTGCCATCTACGTAATAAACATACCAATATTCACTCTCTACATTTTGGTTCTTGAACCAGACACCTCAAGCTTAAATAAAATCAAGGGTATGCTTGTGAGAATAAAGTGAAGAATGAATACTATAGGTAATGAACATATCTGATTCTATCACAGAAAATGTTGGTGCATGCTAAATTGAAGAGTTCATCGATGCATACCTTTTCACGAGCAAAAAAGGTAGGCGTCGACCAAAAGCCAACAATTTGAGTATTGATTTTCTAGGAAGTGGTCCTAAATAATAAGATCTAATGTAAAGTTCAAAGTTTAATTTTGCAGGGTCAAGTGTAGAATAAATTATATCAGATCACGTAGACAACCACGTAATTTAGAGAACATAAAGAATTTTACTGTTAAGGGATGCTTCAATAGGCCAACAACCTTAGTTTGTGTTTTTAAATAAATTCTATTCCGGTAGTCTTAAAGGTGCCATCATATTTTTTAAGCTCCGTAGGCAACAATATACAGAAAAGGAATCAAAGAAAATTAACATAGATATGATAGCAAGAAAGCAAACGGTCTATCCACTTAGAAACCAAACAGTCTATACACAACTGGTGCACATTTTTTCAGAACATCGAATTAAATAGAGGTTGACTTCATGGGCTAAACAGAACTTCCAAAGAAGCTATAGGGAGCTAGAAGCATATCATAATTAAATCTTATCTTGCACTAAATTACATATAGCCAGGTATCAGCTAAGTGTACCGTAGCAAGTAAAGAGATGATATATTTACCATATAGTAACATGATTTTACAACCAAGTGATCAAAGCTAATCTACGCCAGTAAAGACATAAATTGTGTCTAGGTTCGAAGATCTCCTGGAAAAAAGAGGCTTACTATTTCACAAGCAACTATCCATTCATTTATCAGTGTAAAAAAAATCATTTTTAACAGTGAAGCTAAGCCTCCTCGAAATAGGCTTACGCCCCGCTTTATAGAATAAAGCCACATCGGCCGAACAGGTACAAGGTGGAGGGGAGACCCTTTTTACAAAACAGATCAAGATAAACAAGAAAAACGCGGAAGACCTAAACTTGCCACCGAAGACAAAGAGCCTAGACTGGGATGAATCGGGGCTCCACGACGACGCCCCCAAGAGGGTAACAACGCACCGCGCCGCCGCCGCTGAGACCAATGGTCAAGGGTTTTCATCCGGAGCCATGTCGCGAGGAAGGTAGCCGCATCGGCGCCCCCAAGAAGGTAACGGTACCCGCAGGCATCACCACCTATGGTGTTGAAGCACTGAGCTTTGGCCCGGAAAAACCTCCGTGCCGCTCCCCGTCTTCTGCCACGCCCGTTGTCCCCAAGATAGGCCTCCGGCACACGATCTGGGAGCTGCTGAAGCCGAAGCGCCGCCAACACCGAAGCCTCCCAATGCCCTTTCCTCGCCATCCACATGACCGAGGGTAGGAACAACCACAACTGCCACGATGCTCGCCGAGGAGACGACCGGGTAGTCCACCTTCCGGGGCCGCCTCCCCGGCATCCACGAACTCTAGCCACAACTCCGACCAACGACACATCGTAGCGCCGACGAGAGGGACGGGTAGGTCTCCCGAGCTTGTAGGTATTGAGGCACCCGACGGCGTGGGGGAGAGGAACTTCCCTCCATCACCCATAGTGAGTGCCATCCGGACATAGCAGCAGTACCAATTAGGCCCGGATCAGGCTCAGCCCACCGGCCAAGCCTAGATCAGCCCCATCAGCACCACTACCACGCTACTGCAACCATACCGTCGTCGCCACCACCTGCAACCCGAGGAAGCCCAAACCCATCGCCACTGCGCAGGCATCCCGCCATGGCCGCCACTGGAGCTCGGTCCGAGCTCTCCCGGAGCCCGCATCGCTAGGGCCGCCCCCGCAGCCGAGAGGGGAGGCCACGCCGTCGCGCCACCCGCCACTGCTCGCCAGGGCCAGGACCACGCCGCCCGAGCTGCCGCGCCTCCGACATGGTGCACCGTCGCCAGGCCGGGAGCCCCCGATCTCCACGCCTAGCGCCTAGGGAAGGAAAAGTCTACCGCCACCGGCGCCGCAGGGGCTTTGCCCGGCGGCCCGCGCCAGCGGCGACAGAGGGGAGTGGGCGAGGAAGAGCCTGGTCGCCGAGATCTGGGGCTGGTGCTCCCGTTGCCCATGGGAGGGAGGGAGGGAGAGGAGCACGGGACTTTTTCCGCACTTGGCTAAGAGTAACCCAGGTTGACACCGGTGAAGCTAAGCCTAATAAGAAATGATGGTTTACTAACATTTTATATGCATAAGTACCTGAACCAGAAAAGCTAATATTAGTTATGCAAAGTTCATTTGCATATAATGGATATCTTGAAACTCACGTGCATAAACATGACAGTTTGTCTGAAAGCAATTTAAACCAGTGACGAAGTTTTCCAAGACACAGGTTTGACCATTTGATCAACCCATAAACAATACTTCTGGTTAATGTGACAATATAACAAAACTTCAGGTACAATAATAATGTCCAAAAAGCACACATTTTCACACAACTATCTAGTACTCATTATATTTATTTTACATTCAACGTTAGTAGGTTGTGGGACTAAAATTAGGCAAAAAAATAAAAGGGGCAATGGCAGCAAAACACACACATGCATAAAATTGCTTTATGTTGGTAGATTTGGCAGCGGTATTTTTGGGGTTCTCAGTTCTGGGTGTGGGTCCATGTTAATAGAGCCAGGTATTAATAATGGACATGTTCCTTTGTATCCCTTGGGCTACAACAAGAACTCAGGTGTAACTTGGTTTGAAGCGGGACACTCACGACATACACACCGACTGTTGATGATATTGGGCAGGTTCTAAGATTTGATTGTGCGGCCATGGACACAGAAAATAAATACCTTCGTGCAAATGGACGGACTGGATCTCTTGTTATAACAAAGACTGTGGTATTGAATTGACCTACAATTTGAAGATTTTAGTCACCATGCTCGAGGTCACAAAATGAATAGTGAATTATCACAAGGAAATATAGAGAAATACCTTACAGCAAAAGCAATATCCCTTAGCTCAACCACTCCTAGAGACAAGAGTAATGGTGTGCTCTACAGACATTAAAAATATGACATTCAGGAACATATAGCTTTATTACATACTATATCATTTTAAGGATCCACATATTATACGCACTGTAGCCATGAACTCCAATCAAGCAAATCAGTGGCGGAGCTGGGAAGTGGGAACGGAGCAACAGGGGTGCTAACTTATACGACATACCGGAAATTTTGCTAGTCGCAACTATATACTCCAAAAAAAATGCTAGTTTGCATAGAAATGCACCAAATTTCTGATAGTTCATAGCCAAAATAATAAGAAAACTACATTTCCACTACCACAAGTGATAAATAGTCTAGTAAATACGACCTGCTGCTGTCACAGACTCATGGTATGTTTTTTAAGAACTGAATCTAGGAAGATGGAAAAGAAGAGCGAGGCATGCAGGAAGCAGACATTTCTCTGTGCCTCGGGTGGTACGAGCACAAGCCTGTCTCTCGCCATGAGCTGGCTGATGCTGCACTGTTGTGCTTTGCGTTTTTCGTCTGAATACAAAGCAAGCTGATTTGCTGGACCGGCGCTACAGCCCGGGTAGCACCGGCCACAGCTCCGCCCCTGAAGCAAATCACTCGGGGGATACCAGCCATATAGTTTCGAGAAAATTCCTTATTTGATACTGGTTTAAAATGAGGTTCCTTATTTGACACTGGGCACAATTTTCTTCCCTGTGACATGACACTCCAATGCATTTTGTGCACTAACGATGTTAAAGAGAGATATGAAAAGACCTTTGTACCCCTAGAGAATAATGTGGCCAAAATCATTAGGACAACCGCTGCATATTCATTAAAAAGAGACATGAATAAGCTGCGACATGGCCTGTAGGCAATCTCGCATTGAAGACAAATATTGCAGCAGCTGCGCCATGGCCTGACCGACGCTCCACAGCCGCACCAGTCCCTCCTGCTGCCGAGGCTTGGCTGCCTTCCCCAATCCCGCCTTGGTTGCCGTCCGCCGCTGCTACACACCGCCGCCGCCGCTGCTCGGGTTGGGTCAGGTCCGGTCGGGGGATTTATTTTTGAGATGGGGCTGGGAGTTGGGACTGAACAAAACGAACATGCGGGTTCGGTCGTGTTGTCCGGTTCAGTGGTCGATGGGTTAGGCCAGGGTATTTTGGTCCATCTAGTCAAATTTTGACGGAATAGTAAAACAGAAGCAACGGCAATGTCATATAAGGAAACCAATTTTTAGTTTGTGTCCAGTGTCAAATAAGGAACCGCATTTTAAGCTAGTGCCAAATAAGGAATTTTCTCACTATGCATTTCTTATTTGACACTACTTCTCAATATGATTTCTTATTTGACACTGTAAATTTTTTAGTTCCTTATTTGACCACTTTTGTAAAAAAAATGCCTTATATGATACTCTAGTGTATTTTGAGAGCTAACGCGGTTAACTGGGGACATACAAAGACGTTTTTGCCCCAGGAGCATAACGTGACAAAATTAAAAAAAATGTTGCGTGTGATGGAACCAATTATAATTCAAAGCATATGTTGTTATGCTGTTTACATGTGAGAAACCGATTACTTAGACTACCGTGCTGCACAGGAATACAGCTCCAAGAAATAATTTAATAGCACTTAGCATCTAAAATGGCCATGGGCATCAGGTTAGGCTAGCAGTAGTGCATCACGGACAATCTCATGCTCTCACGGCGGCAACCCAGGACGGATTCCATGGCCGCGCCCGCACACATGCACAACCGGATTGATTCTGCCTCCTATCCTATGCTTGGCTCGGTCGATATAAAAAAAGAATATCAACCGGCACCCAGGCGTCGCACAGGTACGAATCAAACAATTGAACCAGGGGGATTTGGGTCCGGCCTAAAAAAAATAATGGAATTTTTAACGGAACTAACGGTAGTGTCATATAAGGCAAAGAAATTTCACAAATGGTCAGAAAAGAAAGTGAAAAGTTTTCAGTGTCAAATAAGAAAATATATTAGGAATTAGTGTCAAATAAGGAATTCTCATATTGCCTATTATGAAGATCTCAATAGAATTCAGGTTTTGTTTAATTTCTTAATGCACAACAAGATATAACTCCTATTGATTGAGATGATCCTAATTCAGGTTACCTAGGAAAAATATATAACTTCTATTGATTGGTTAGTAATGCTACGATGATGTAGTACCAATGGTGTCAGATGGTACAACTTTCAACAACAATAGTGAGGCAAAAAATAATCAGCATGTTCAATGAGTAAGCAGGGAGCATACGGACAACATGTACATATGTATAAAGAAAAAGCCTTCCTCTCATTGCTGCCACACAACAATGGACTCGTTGTCGGCAGGTGCTACTGATTTGTTATCTTCGTGATCATTTGTGAGCTTGTATTTTTTGAACCAGAATTAGTAGAATTCATCTCAGGTAAGACATATGCAGTGGACACTGGAGTTTGAATCTTAAACTGAACTCACTGTATATATATCTCTACTATGACAGTAGTAATACCCCACGTGAGCAAGATGTTTGTGTTGCTTTTAGCATATCAAATTGAAGTAATGAACCAAAAAAACAAATGGTATTTTTATTTTGCGATGAAAATAGCAATAGATCTTGAAGGTGACATTAGCATATCAGTTCGTATCAATGTTAGGTGAGTGGTTCGCCAATATGCACCGAAACTACATGCAACACTCAATTGATGGCATACCAGTATGTACCACAACCTCTAATTTTGAATTGATTTCGTAGCTCCTATTGAGCATATAGCCTTCTCTGTCAGACATGTTTCATCTGATTTACGCTATCTAGCACATCAAGCCAAAATAAACATCAACAGTTCATGAGAGATTCAGTGTCATAATTCCTTATTGACTGAAGCAACAATAATACGTAAAAATAGATATGTGTGTCTAACACTCAAAAATGAGATGTTGTTCCCTAAAAAAAGATGTTGTTACCTGGTGGGGTTTTCTGGATCAAGATTGATTTGCCAAAAACTGATTATATGATGCAGTAGAGTTCTCTAGATAAAGATCTATATGTAAAAGAACAAATATGCCAAGATGTAGCGCACACCTTTGTATGAACTTCAAGGCTAATTCAAAAGCTGGAAAAAGGTGCAGACCAATTTAAGGGTGGTTTCCTCTTGTTTAGGGAAGTGCGCTATTAGTTGATCATTTAAGATCAAGTGCTAGTTATTATAGGTAACCTTGCCATATGTTGATAGAATTTTATTTGGCTGAAGTGGATCCAAGATATACTGCTAACAAACCAAAGAACAAATATAGTTTTTTTTACCTAAAACCACGTGTACTATGTCATGAAAGAAACTTGGATGATGTATTCTCACTAAAGCGTGTAATATAAGACGTGTGTAACAAGTAACATCAGACTTAATTTCTAAAAATTATTTTACCTTCCTTCTTCACTAATGACTGTTTCTCCTTGGGAATTGCTCGAGGCTTCTTACCTTCAGGACCTACAAATAATGATAAAAACTCAGGAATCTGAAAGAACTCGTGTGTATGTAGCTGGTAATTAGACCAATTTCATATAATTAGTGAAAATAAACTGAAACCAAGAAGAAATGTAAAGAAACATGTGAACACCTTCTCTCTGGTATACTCCAATGAGTCCTTCAAGGACTTGACGTAAGCTGCTGGATGGAGGTGAGACTGAAACATGCATATGCTATTGATCAATATATTAGCTCTTCAAGATTAACTATATATACACTTTCGGATTGATCTAATAAGCACATCACAGATAAGCAAGCAAGTTTATGTAGAGAAAGTAATCTACTTTCGAATTGATCTAATAAGCACGACACAGATTAATGGAAATTTGCCCATGCCTTTAAACCTACTGCTGACTGCTGAAAACTACCTAGACACGAAGCAAAGGCAAAACATAGTGAACCAGTATGCAAATATTGAGAATACATAGCGTACCTGGATGCCGCTGAGGGAGTTCGGAGTGGTGAGGACGTGCGCATCCTCGGTCGTCTCCTCCAGCAGCTCCGAACAGAATGCTCTTACGTCAGTTGGACTTGAAGCATCGGCACCAACGTCGCCATCGTGGAGCACGGGCACGGCGAGGAGATAGCACGCAATGGTCCAGTTCACGGGCCCGACGCGGCATTCGGGCCGGCGGAGACAGCGAGACGGGGGACGGAGGCGGGCGGAGCGTCGGCAGGCTCCTGTTGCCAGACTGGAGGGAGAACTAATGTGCGATAGTGCGAGAATAGGAGGGCTCAGAGTCTCGGACCTTTTTTTATTTGGGAGTGGGCGTAACCAGCACGACCTCCACGATCGGCATCGGCAGTTTCCATGGATGGATTGACCGGCGGTTTGAAGATGACTGTGGCAGATGGTGAGGCGATACGGCTGGGGATGGCCGGCACGAGAGATGGGGAACGGGGAAGATGATATCGGCGGCGCTGCGCGGGGGACAGTGGAGATAGCGAGGTGGGGGACGGGAGTCTGGCGGAGCATCGGCGGCGCGGCAAGCAACCATAGATGGATGGGGATTTTTTCCCATGCGAGAGGAGAGGTCAAAGACCGTGCTGTTTTTTTTTTTGTTGAGGGATGCTGGCGTGGGTCATGCGGCTGGATTTTTCCGCGCGGGATGGAGTGCCCGACGTACCACCATCATGTCGTCTTCTCCTTTAATAAATAGTAGAGACTACCTCTGTACGAAGGCTTAAGGCATATAGTAACTTTTTTCAAAAGTCAAACCAACTAAATTTTGACCAAGTTTTTAGAGAAAAATATTAATATTTACACTATGTAATCCATACCCTTTCATACATCATGAAACCTATGTTCACATGGTATTTATATAATAGAATAGTTCTTGATAATTTTTTCTAAAAGTTTGGTCAAACTTTATATGGCTTGACTTTTCAAAAAAGTTATATGCCTTAAGCCTTGGGTTGGAGGGAGTAGTAGAGAATATACAAAGACATGCAGTTCTCCTGCGATGTTCTCCAAAAAATTCCCTCTTTTCTTCTTCTTCGCTAGCCACAAAAGGTTAAACTCGAATGAAAATTCATCCACTTCACCTTGCACTCTGATAATTTGCCCCAACATGTATCAATATCGGTCTAGGTCAGACATCAATAACTTATCACATAACCTTTGATCAATTACCATTGAGCACTAGTGGCTATATTCGGAGAGAGCGGCACTTACAGTTGTTCCCTTCATGGATCCGATACTGTTTGCAAAACCTATTTTGCAGCCGATGTGTTGTGAGGGGCGGTGGTAGTAGTTCGTGCATGTTGCCGCGTGTAGTTCTTATATTGCATTGTGGCAGGATATACATTGATATGTCGTCGTTATCATATACTAGTATTATAAATTCTGAGAACCAATGTGTGATTTGATGGTTATGAAGACAGTGATAATTGATATCACTACCCATTAGATATCAAACTCCGGATTTGATACCTTGGTGTCTCATAAAAAGATGATTTTCTTTACGGTGGGGATGACGTTCCTGTCGATTGCGAGACGCATGTGATGACTTCGTCAAGCTCAATATCTATCGGATTAGTCTCGCGTTCAGTCTTTCGGATGTGCTGATAGGGATATGGCTTATATGGATAGTGTATATGTATGTATTTGTGCTGTCGTCTGTACTGGGTCTCGCAGAAAGAAAAACTTTATAAATTTTGTGGTAGCATACATTGATGAGTTTCAGAGCCATACATCAGGGTTTCACAAGCGGTGCTGGTTGCGTGATCGGACGGTTATCCATTCGGCCGATCGTGGGGCTCGCCGGAAAAAAAGGGGAAGTAGGAGTCGCCCCCGTGCACCAGCAGGAACCAGCAAAAGCCCAATTCAAATTTCAAAATCCCAATGACCACTTTCCTCTTCTGTTCTACCTTTCCACGGTTCCAACCCCGTCTTCTCCGCCGCCTCCTCCTCCAGCCCAAACCCCTGTTCCCCCCAAGAACCCTCGCCCTCCTCCCCATCTGCGCAGCCATGGCCGCGCCCCCTTCGCCGCTCCCTTCCTCCGCGAGAATCCCGCCGCCTCAGTGGGCCTGCGCCCGCTGCACGCTCTGCAACCCCAGGAGCCTCGCCACCTGCGACGCGTGCGGCGACGCGCGCCCCGCGGAGGCTGGCGACGCGTCGGACCTCGCCGCCGTCGCCGGCGGCTCGTCCCTCCCGCCCCAGTGGATCTGTGGCCGTTGCACGCTCTGCAACCCCAAGAGCCTCGCCACGTGCGACGCGTGCGGCGCCGCGCGCCCCGTGGATGCGGAGGCTGCTGACGACGCCGACGCGTTGGACCTCTCCGCCATCGCCGGCGCCGCGTTTCTCCCGCTCCGTGGCTGCTCCAGGAAGAGGGCTCGCGCGGCGTCGCCGGACGTCGTCGAGGAGGGCGGCGGCTCCAACAAGAGGGATGAGACGACCGCCGAAGAAGGTATATTTTGAAATAAAAATGAGCATTTATATTTTGTTAATGAAATAGTAGAGTTTTTCTACCAGCGTTGTTGAATGTGCCAAGGATCGCTTTTACTACGCTTCTCCTGATTGATGCTATCTTTTCATCTGAATCTTTTCAAATGTTACTCCCTCCGTCCCAAAATATAAGGCGCCTAAGGATTGGTGAAAAGTCAAACCTTACTAACTTTGACCAAATATTTAGAAAAAAAATATCTACATCTAGAATATTGAATGGACATATTAAGAAAATATACTTTATGGTGAATCTATTGATATTAATTTAGTATTCTAATTTTTTATATTTTTTATGTATAATCATGGTCAAACTTAAAAAATATTGACTTTTGTCTAATCCTTAGGCGCCTTATATTTTGGGACGGAGGGAGTACTTTGCAACATTGCCTTTATTTTTCTTTGAGCGATGCTATGCACACAACATTTTCCGTCGATGTTCCTACCGTGCAGTCACACAAGCATCAAACAATCATTAATGGCCTTTGTTGTCCCAGCAGAAGATGAATTAAGGGAATCAGATTTAGCCAGGTTGAGTCGTACAACAATCAGACAGGAAACATCGTCCTGAAGGCACTTCTGTTTTACTTTTTTTGATTTCCTGATAAAATGTTGGGATGCTATACAACTTTCCGTCCCATACGTATTGAATCATGACATGTTATGGAGAATTACCGGGATAAAAGAATAGGAATGCTCCCAATTGCCCTCTGATGGACTGGTTGAGAGTAATTGGGAATGAGAAATATTGTTAATGACATCTGGAAAGGGGCTTAAATTCTCGTGTCAGATGGTAGAGATGCAAGTTTGGAACCTTTAAGGTATCCTCTATTTTATTCTAGTTCAAACAAGTGAACTAGTTTTCTCAAAAAGTTATGATTTATGAAAATTTAGTTCATTTTATTGTACTAGAGAGGGTAGAGGATACCCTAAAGGTTACCCAGTTGCATCCTTATCAGATGGGCACATACGGAATTTCAATACATGGCGAACTACATAAAAAGATTGATGCACAATGATGAGGGATATGTTTGTGTTCTTTCTTTGCACTAATTTGTGGTATCTTTATCATGTTTCAGATTTTACCATGGTTGCTAATTAGTACTCCCTCCGTCCAGAAATAAGTGACTTGGATTTGTCTAAATTCGGATGTATCTATACAAAACTCGTCTAGATACATTCGAATCTAGACAAACTCAAGTCAGTTATTTCTGGATAGAGGGAGTACAACGAATAGTTTGCAGTTCCTGCCTAAATGCATTACTTTCACTTCATTATGTCAAATTTCTTCTACAAATATGGCCTTGTCCTGTTGTCCATGCAATACTATTTCCTTTGATTCTCCGCTCTACTTTATATATGTACAGCCATGCATTATCTTTTCTTATTGTTGCAGAACAGTTTTTTGTGCAAAATATGTTTAGGTGATTTTTCTCAACGTAGTAACTTGATCTGATAGAAATTTATTATACAGAAATTTTACGCCATATTACTGTAATTCTCATCTCTCACATCGACATATGAGCAAGATATAAACCTTTGTGATACCATTGAGGATGTGGTGCATTGATGTGCATGTTATGACCATACTTTTGAGAAATTGATCAATCGGTTATTTAGCACAGCTGTTTTATCCCTTCCAACACGGGCAGTCCAAATTCATACAGCATAGTTTCATAGGTTTTATCCCTTGGTACTCATTATTGCTTACATACATGCCGCGTATTGTTGATAATGGTAGTGATATTTCATCGGGAATGTTAATGGCAGTGATACCGTTCGTGGCAAGTCGTGCTCTGTGCATGCAGGATGATACTTTCTTTTTGTCTAAACTTTCTATTTTTTTTGTTCCTGTTATCATGAATATTACTCAGCATGAACCTTATAAAAGTTACTGACAGATTTATCTTTGATATGATATGTTGTTTATCTGTTGTTTGGCTTGAAACTTCACATGACCTTATCTTGAAACCATTGAACCCTTGTCTGTTGTTTGTCTAAACTGATCAACAGAATAAATGTTCTAGCTACTTTATTCAGGTTAGAAGCTTTTGGTTTTGTGTGGTCTAGCTAAAAATTTATAATGCCTTTCTGCAGTAAATGCTGAGACTCATTTGGATAAGAAGATCATCAAAGTCATGACATACAACCTATGGTTTCGGGAGGATTTGGAACTGAGCAAAAGGATGAAAGCTATTGGAGATCTTATTCAGCTCCACAACCCAGATCTTATATGTTTCCAGGTCCAGAATTTGTCAGTTTATACTTTGTGTTATTTCTTTTCCCCTTCTTAATTTGTCCTGTGTAACTCCAGGAGGTTACATCAAACATATATCAGCTTCTCCAAAAATCTGGCTGGTGGCAAGAGTACAAATGCTCCCTATCAGATAAGTTGGCCATGTACATGGACAGGCCATATTTCTGCATGCAGGTATGCACTGATGCTTCTCTCAAACTTCATATATGGCATGAGTGCGACATCCCTGAAATTCGATTTACTGATCTTCTTCTAAGGTTTACATGTAAATATTAATTTGTAATCCCCATTAAAACAGAGTGAGCCTTTTATTTTCATGGTCACCAGGATGCACATATGACCATTCCGTTTATACAATGCCATGTACAAAAATATATAAGATTATGAAAGTACTTCCGGCAGAAATAAATTGAGAAGTTTCTCAAATGGTCAACCCAAATGCTATTGCATATATTTGTGTTTAGTTTTCAAGTTTCTCACTGTATGTTCGACATAATTTCACTTGTTCTGTCACATAGGAACAAGGGGAGTATGTCCAGTTGGAATTAATGCCATGTTTTTTACTGGATATAGTTAGCATATCAATTTCTTTTTCTTGCTTCTTTGTACCTCCAGGGTGTTTCAATAGTGTGAGCTTGACTAGTATCCCATAGTTTCTGATGTGAGGAAACACTAGACTGTGTGTTGCTGTGGTGTATCTGATGAAAAACTTATGAAGATATTTGCACATCCGATTAAAAAAAATCTAGGAATGAAATGGCACGTTTCTCTCCTGTGTTGTTGTGGAAACAACTAAGCTATTCTGCTATCAGATTTTGATACATTTCTAGATAGAAAGATGCATGAATGATAATAGAAACTTCAAGATCTGGAAGTGGATATAGGGAAATAACATGAGCTGGGTTTTGGGCTGTTCTTGGCCCCAGATTGACCTGAAGAGATAGCTCAATCTAGGCAATACGCAAAAATCGGAAAATTAACATTCCAAAATTGCTAACTATAACATATCGTTGGTCATAATTATCAAAAAAATGTTATGAGGGATCTCGTACACTTTAATTTCTTAATCAAGGTGTATAATTTGAACATGTGGCATCATATAGGTACCTGAATTTTGCTCCTGAAGTGGTACCGTGCTCAGACATTATGTTGTCCTCTTCTTACATCTTATAAGAGCATATCTCCTTTTTTTTTACGTATTCATGTGTTTCAGTAATGTGATTCAATTGCAATAAGTGCAGATGAGCAAGTTTCCCCTGGATTCTGTTAAATGCCTCCCATTTGGCAACTCAATAATGGGAAGAGAGCTCTCCGTGGCAGAAATCAACGTTGAAGGTGAGATCAAGCTGGTGTTGGCTACAAGCCACCTAGAGAGTCCATGCCGGTGGGATCAGATGTTCAGCAAGGAGCGAGTCACCCAGGCGAATGAATCTATGAGGATCTTGGATCGCTTCCGCAATGTAATATTTGGAGGAGACATGAACTGGGATGACAAAGGAGATGGGTCGTTTCCTCTGCTGGACGGCTGGACTGATCCTTGGGACGAGCTGAAGCCAGGTGACGAAGGCTGGACGTACGACACCAAAGCTAATGGCATGCTAACAGGCAACCGAAAGTTGCAGAAGAGGATGGATCGGTTCATGTGCAAGCTGCCAGATTTTGAGATCGACGCTATTGAGATGATTGGCAAGGAGGCTATACCTGGAATATCGTACTTGAAGGAGAAGAAAGTCGGCAAGAATGTCCACGAGCTGGAATTACCTGTGTTACCTAGTGACCACTTCGGGCTGGTTTTGAGCATTAGCTACACACCGGCAGGATGAAAATGTCTTATCGCACTAGCTAGACACCAGGGTAGAAACTGTTGGTTTCCCTACGGTGTAAAAACGTTCCCTTGTACTACTAGTGAATTTGTAGCCCTAAGGAAATTATCTATTCCTGTTATGAGAAGAACATTTTCGTCCCATGCTGTTTACTTCGGTTACTAGGAAAGCCTTAGGTGAGAGATATGCATCATGCCATGTCAATGCCACGCTGCAACTTCCCTGTTTAGATGGTGAAAATGGCAGGAAACTTGTCTTTTGTTATTTTGGCTCACCAAGTATTTTCCCAGTTTTCATTTTATCTTCCACAAAAATGAATCCGAGTTGTTCAGTTCCTCATTCCACTTGCCACTGATTTATGGGTCCATGGGTATGCATATATTAAACTGAATCTTGTACCTCAGTCCCTAGGCCTGGACTCATGTTCCCACACCCAAACATGGCCTAATAGTTTCAGTATGCACTGGAGTGCAGCTGAACAGGTGCTGGTGCTGGTCTATTCTGGAATTCTTTCTTGTCTTCCATACCTTGTATAATGTGTATGCTATTTACTAGTATGTACCTTTCTTTTGAGTACGTACTCCCTTTGATCCAGAATAAATGTGTCTGATTTAATACAATAGATCGGAGGGAGTACTATACTCCCATCTTCCTGTTTACCAATCCTATAAAGTATAATACACATCCTATTTACTACATATCTTTCTTTTGACTATACTCCCTTTGATCCATAATAAGTATCGTTAATTTAATACAAATTATATAATGGATATGAGGGAGTACTATACTTCCATCTTCCTGCTTACCAATCTTATAAAGAAATCATAGCTGCAATAATAGAAATTGTGTCAGATTTCTGTGATCAAGACAACATGCCATAAATTATTATATTCTTTAGACACATGTTATAAAATACTATTCTCTCCATAGCTAGACACCTTTTAGTGTATAAGTTTGGAGCAAAATAAGTGAACCTACACATTTATAGACGTCTAGGTACGTGTGTTTTAGAAAAGGCTAAAACATCTTATATTTTGAAATGGATGAAGTAGTACGGGAAGATATAATTCACTTGAAAAAAAAGTCAAATAGATTATTAATGAATTTTGTTGAGTAAATATATGGATCGAAAAAAAAGTTGTAGGATTCTTGTTATGGGCATTTAATCCAACACACACAAAAGGTGAAGGAATATATGCAAGTTCCGTAACAAATGACTTGAAAATTTCCTTTTATATATAATTTAATCACCAATGTTTAGTATCAACAACGTTAGAAACACGCGGTTTAAAGGATGCTGCCAACTTTTAACCCCATCAGATATAAATCATTAGGTCACTTATCTTCACATCTACACCTCAGAAGTTTGATTTTCATCACAAGGACAGTATATGATGTCATAACCCACAAACTAGACTTATGAGAATGTCCATTTTGCAACGGATGAACATCACATATAGATAATTACTCATATTATCGTAATTTTTTATCTTACTTTTTCACTGTTGTTACAGACAACTACTTCTATATTGTTTGGGACAAGAAGACATATCTCAAATTTATATACAACCATACAAGTTTTCAAACGGAATATACCCTTACCTATATTTTCACCATGTTTCATATTAAATCCGAGTTACCGCTTATGGAAAAAATTTAGCTATACTACATCACTCCACGCTAGAAATCCCAGCAAGTATCCAACATATAGTTATATATATAGATAATTCTTACACCCATCACAATGTCCCTTCACTCATGTTATTATACCACTCTAATTACTTATATTGTACGAATTAAATATACTTTCTTCACTGAGACACTCAAGTGCCATATATCCAATGCATGAAAATTCATCACATTGGTAAAAGCAACCAATGCAATCATTACATATCTTGAAAAGGAAAAATGTTCTAATTTCTCTAAACAGATAGTTACAATGTTCCATCCGAATTTGAAGCAAAAGAAAACATCTTGAGAGGCCAAAATCAGCAATTTTTGGTACCATATTACATTCAATGGTATGTTTGGAGGTTTAAGGTCTAAGTGGACAACACGCCAGTTCATGTGGAGCTAATGTAAGCTTGGCAAATTCCTCTGATGATTTGATACCGCGTTGTTGATCCAGTATACAAGATGTGCTTGTAACATTATGAGATTGGTTCATTATCTAATTATAGAGATATTGACGCAAAAAGTATTGAGTTATATCCACTTTGGGAGCTTGACAATATAATCATTGGTGAAGGAAGTAATAAATGTGTAAAAACATGTTGTATGCCACCTGAACTTACCATTGATATACTTATCAAGGCTCCCTTTAGGTACATACTCAAAGCAGAGCAACCTTTGTCAAGATTTCCTTTAGGTACATACTCAAAACAGAGCAATCTTTGTCAAGTCTTCCATTAGGTACATACTCAAAGCAGAGTAATCTTTGTTGCACATCTTGTTATCTCATGTGTGTCAGCACAATATACAAAAACCGTACTATATTTTTGTGCTTCGTCTTCATTAGACAACCAACTAGGCAATCCCTGCAGTAACAAGTTTCCTTGACATCATCAGTTTGACGAGATATCTCTTGTGCTCTTGAAAAAGAATATCATTACACAATGCTTAAAGAAGGAACGGTAAAAATGTAAAATGGCACAATCATATAAGTTTTTCTTCCATTCTTAACATCGTGATGTCCCTTCTCACCTGTTAGTATGTTTATGATTATAACACCCAAGCTATATATGTCTGACTTAAAATGTAGTTTCTCCAACGAAAAACTTAGTCATCATATATCCACTACATGAAAATTCATATAGGTTAGTCAATGAATGGTGAAGTGAACCAATAAAATTCCTATGTAATCTAGGAAACTAAAAACAATGAGGTTTTTTATTTTGTGATTTTATAGAAAACTTACAGGGTCCCATTCAGGTTTGAAGCAAAAACTCGGCATTGCTTTTCATCAAAGCACCTTGGAAGGCTAAAGTCAGCGATGTTTGGTACCATATTATTATCCAACAATATGTTCACTGGTTTAAGGTCCAAGTGAACAATACGCTGCTTCACATGTAGATAGTATAAACCCTCACAAATTTCCTTGATTATTTCATAACACTTTCTCCATTCAAGTATGCAAGATGCTCCTATAACAAGGTTAGAAGAATGGAATTTTAACATCCAAAATACTTCTCTAGATAGTATAAGACACAATAAGTTGACCATGCAATTCGGTCTATCATGAAAGTGAAGATGTAAAAGAGATCTTGTCCGATGAGATGGACGTACCAATGGTATATTTATGAAGGCTCTCGTTAGGTAGATAATCAAAACAGAGCAACCTTTGTTGTGCATCTGCCGTAACAAACCTCCCCTCGTAGTCTGCAAGTATCTCTCGTGTGCCAGAACAATATCCCCAAAACCGCATGCCATTTTTGTTGTGCTTCCTGTTCGTCAAGCAACCGACCTCTTCATTGAACTTGTTCTCCAGAATATCAAGCGTTTCATTCAGCATCTTTACGGCGACCATCCTGTTCCCAAGCATTTCCTGCACTAAGAAGATTCTGCATCCTCTCAAACGTTATTCACGAGATAGCTCGAACTAGCTGGAAATAGAAGGAACTCAAATAATCTGTAAAAGAAACAAAATTATAGGACAGCAAGAATCAGTCTTCTATTTTGCAAACACAGGCTAACTGGTAGCACTAGCTCTTATGCCCTGAACGAGCAAATACTAGTGAAGATTTTCCATTTTGTCAGCAGATTGTGCTGGATTTGAAAACTGCAAGTTTCGGTTTTTTTTTACCTCGGTGTAATTAGGATACTTGCTTCCTCTTCCCGACTAACAGATACAGACTTGCTCCACATTCTTCCTCCCCTCCCTATCCCTACCCACGACGGGATCTCAGCGAACTCATCTGCGCTGCCGGCAACAGAAAGCTCCGGGCTCTCACATGACACATCTCCGGCGAGATACGACGTTGTCGGTGGAGGTGGGTCGCGGGCTGCTACTCCTACCGGTATACTGCTCCTGAGATCCATATATAGACTACCGACATACCACTCTCCCCTGCCGCCTCGCGAACCAGAGATCCATGGACTACTAATACTAAACCCCGAGCGCCTGTATACCAGCAAGATGGTAACCAGTCCATATATCTACTCACAAATCTAGCTAGCTTCATGCATGATACTAGCTAGAAAGAGCATTTGCAACAACAGCAACGCAGAATTTTTGGTACCTGATCGATGCCTAGTGCACGCGGCGGGGTCGAGCTTCAGATCGATGGAGCCGAATCGAGCTTCAGATCGAGCGCCAGAACCTGAATCTGGAGGAGAGAGCGCGTGGACTTTCCCAGAGGCCGGAGGTGCACAATGTATAGTGGTGCACAGAGGCTGCGTCCAGATACTTGTGCCGGAGAAAGATAAAATACTATTTAGCACTACTCCATACGCGGTCGGCCACGTGAACAGCATACGAAATACTACTATTATCACTAGCACGACTCTACGCGCACGCTAGGAGGTGAGATGCTCGCGTCCGTCGCGTCGCTCCACCGGGTGGGCGGGTTAAAATGCAAGTGGGTCAATTTTATTGTTTTAGTTTAGTAAAATAAACTACGAGTAACTTTTTTCGAGAACTTTATTATTTTTGGAAAAGTTAGTTTACTTAGCGAGAGTAAAGGGTAACCTAACAGTGACTCACTTGCATCCCTAGCACGGGACGAACGGTCTGAAGCGATAGGTTGGGACCAGATGGACCTAGCGCGCTTTGCCGCGCCGTTTTCTTTATCATCACAAAGTGTAGCATCCCAATTGTTTAACAATTGTAATGCTACTTGGTCTAGTAAGATAATGGCTACTTCCTATATATATATTGTTGCATCATAATTATGTCATGCTCATGTCATCATGCCACCTTGCATTTGAGCATCATATAAAACCCTGTTTCTTTGGTTCTTCTCTCATATGCATTATTAATTGTATTTGCCTCTTGATATTGTATTTGGTTATTGATATATTGTTTAATGTCCAAATTGAGTTGGGGGCATATCTTTTATTTTCAATCTACACCTTTCTTTGTCACCACCTTATAATTCCACCACCTCTTTAATCCACGAGCTTGTACTTCTTTTTCTTTTGATATTTTATTCTAGCTCATGTGGTTTGGGGTGGATCAACTCCTTTAAATTCTTTTGCTTGGCTTTTAATCCACTTCTTGGAAATGCATAAGAATAATGCCATAATATTATTGTTTTCACAAAATAAATCATGGCATTATTATTTTTGCATGGGCCATGCAAAATGTACCACCACCTTTTATCCATTTGGTTTTCCTTTTTTGTTAGTGGATATTTCTTTGTGGACCATCTCCATCCATCCCACCATCCCCATATTCTCATCCATATCTTTTTCTTTTAATTAAATCTCTTCATGCATGATCATATGAGGCTTATTCTTTCTCTTTTTTTTTTCTCCTAGCCCTAGTTCTCCTAAACCCTAACCTCAATCTCACCTCCCCCTCTCTCTAACATGCTGGTCCCACCTGGCCCTTTCTCTCTGACCCACACCTCAGCTAACCCCAGCCCTATCTCACCCCACCCCTTCTCCTAACCCCTAACCCGAGCCCCTCTAAGCTAACCCTAGCTTACACCCGAGCCCTCCCCTCTTCTTCTCTTTCTCCCCTGCCGTGCCAGCCCCACCTTCCCTTCTCTCTTCCTCGGCCCACCTGCAGCCCCTCTCCCTGTCCCTGTCCTGCTCATGCCGAGCCAGCTCGAGCACGTGAGAGGAGAAGGAGATAAGGGCCGAAGCCACTTTTTACCTAACCCGAGCCCCACGACGCCCCTCTTTCCTCTCTCTCGCTTTCCTCCTTCTTCAAGGCTCCTCCGCCTCTCCCAGATCCACCCCAGAGCCCTGCCCTCGCCTCCCCTTCTTCTTCTCCGACGCCACCGTCTCTCGCCGACCGCCGCCAGTACCACGTCGTCCCCTCATTCCAGCCGGCCAGCACGACGTGGAAGTGGTCACGGAGGTAGAGGATCATCCCCTGCATCGCCCTGGACGCGCCAGCGAGGAAGAGGACCCCCAGGACCGCCAGTACCAGCGCCGCCCGACGCAAACCCTAAATCTCCGGTCGCCAGCCTCCTCGTCGCCCTGCTGCGCCTCGTCCCGATCCGCCACCACCGACCACCCCGCGGTGAGCCCCTCTATCGCCTGGACAACCTCCACCTCACCGTAAAGCCCTAGACGCGCCAGGCGTTGCGCCGAATGCTCTCAGTGCGCCGCCGCTCGCTGTTGTCTGCACGCTCTCGCGCCGCGTAGTGCCTCATCTGGTCGCGTAGCTACTCCCTGTCAACTACCCCGCCCTACCGCACTGGTACCGCTTCTCTGCGCGCGTGCCCCGCGTCGTGGGATCGAGTCCCCGTCTCGCCGCTCTGTCGCCGCGCTGTTTTTCTGTCAGAGAGTTCAGAGGAGAAAGAAGAACAGTGCCGCCGCGCACTTTGCCAAAAAAACCCAGCCTTTTTGTTTTCTAATCCCGCGATCCAGTCGAGCCCACCAGTCAGTCTCTCTGTCACTTTACAAAAACGCCCCGCAATTTTTATAGACCGTAACCCGCGCTCCCGCTCTGGCCCACCTGTCAGTCTCCGCGCGTTCCGCCGCTGTCACGTGGGCCTCCAGTCGCTGGCCCACCCGTCAGTCGCAGTGGCTAGAAATAGCCGCGGTGAGAACAGTCTCTCTGCGCGCTGTGTCGCCCAGTCAGCAGCTGGCCCACTTGTCGGTGGCTCTGGCTAGCACTGGGCTGGGTGATAAAAGTTTTCATTTCTGTTTTGTTTAAAGTTTTCCAGGAAATGTTTTAAATTCAAATTCAAATCTGTTTTTAAATAACTTTTAAAATATTATTCCAAATAATACATATAATATGTGTTTTTGAATCAGAAAAATGTGAGGATTTCAAATATGCTATTCAAAATAATGTTTGAGCACTTTAAAATTTCGAGGTGATTAAAATTATAATAAAATGCCCTTTTCCTTAATTAATTAATAACTTGTGTTTTATAACGCCAAATTTGACAAATAATATGTCTAAATCGATCAGCTCGACGAGACCTTTATGTTTATGCTATCCATGACTTAAATTGCAGCATGCATCATATAAATATTAAGTGTACAGCAAGTGTTACGAGAGCAAACCGGGTTTAAAATCTAATTAATTGCTTTAATCTTGTACCCCACATCTCACCCATGCTATGCCACATTAATGCCATGCAATTTGAGCATCATTCATCATGGCATGATTGTTTGCTTGTCGCATTTTAATTCATATGCTTGTGCACTTTATTTATGTTGGCCCTTGTTTGTTTGGTTCTTCTTCGAATAGACGCCCAGCAGGAGAATTATCAGGGATCACAGGAGTTCTACCCAGATCCACCCCTCGCTTCAACTGAGCTGCCAGGCAAGCACTACCACATGCTTGCATACATATAGTACCTATTGCCTCTATCTTATTCTTGCATCATTGAGTCGCGTTTGCATTAAATTGAATCCCAAGTACTGCATAACCTTTACTTTTAAACTCCACTGAAGCTTGTTCCTCCATCCCATGAGCCATTACTACAGGAGTTGTTTGAGCCATGCGGGTCGTAGAACAGCATGTGTAGGGTTTGTGAGAGTCTGATGGATAACGAGGTACCTAAACAACTTAACCTGAGTAGTAATGGGATAACTAATGAAAGTGGCACCGGTGAGCAATATCTGCTATTTGGTTCTTCATGCTCACTTGTGTCCCGTAGGACCCCGAGTACTTGATTCCTGTTCCGAGTAGTAGATGGAATGGCTCTGAGGACTGTCGTTGTGGCTTGCATACATACTCATTTGTGTATGTAGTTGATCCCTTCGCCTGCCGATTACGCCGCTCGTTCTTGTCCCGATGTTTGGAAATGGTTAGGACGGCCGAAAGGTCTACCTGTGAGTGGCATTTGGCCCTACCGTACTATTTTAACCATTTCCGCTCATCCAGGCTTGTAACTAAGAGCGTAATTCACCGAGGTAGTTACAATTGGTATCAGAGCCATCCTGCCCTTCAGGGTCTCAGCCAAATGGTCGTTGTCAGTCTAGTAAATATTTTGGTAGCTATGTATACTAGGGAAAAACAAACGTGAGAGTAGGACTGCTTCCATTTTTCTTCTTACCCACCCACCACCCTTTTTCTGGTAAGGAAGTGTAACGTTTTCAATCCTCTTCTAAAATGCAAACTAGGATTCACGTGTTCTGGGTTCCGTAGTACCATAGGGTGTGTGTGCGTGCGTGTGTGTGTGAATTCCTTGTCTATCTGTTGCATCCAACATGTTATCAATATCTGCCTTTTGGTTATCAACTGTTGGTACATTCCATACCGACAGGCTTTTGCAAACCGACGCAATCTATCTGATTCGTTGTATACCGACGCGATCTGTCTTACTCTTTGTTATCCGACGCTATCTTGTTTGGGGTGTTCGTTTCCGTAGTTACTAATCTTTAGGTTCATCTTAACATGAAGGTATTGGGATATGTGTTTTGCTTATTCATGTGCGGAGTAATGATTTAAGTGCGGGATGGAGTCGCGACCATACCACTACTTTTCTCATTCGCTCGTGTATATTGAATTGGTAGAGTTACTAATCTTGATTCGTTAAGTGGTTTTGCGCATATAGTGGTATTTTAATGCCGGAATTTGCGAAAAAAAAATCTTTGTTAGTTTGTGTACAACACTCCTTGTGCAGTCGTGTGCGATATGCTTAATATCTTCTAGGTGCTTTGAACTTTGTTGATATTTTAATATCATCTTAGTACTTTGTATCCTTTAATCTTGGTTAATTCCATTTTGGTACTATTTTGGATTATTATTATTCTCCATTATGGTACTAACTTGTGTTTTATATCAATCACAGGATGGCACCACCATGCCGTTCTGAGGACGACATACAACCGGAACTGGGGGCTGCGTTGTCAAGCATCGCCAATGCCTTGGCCGCAATGCAGCAGAACCAGCAGCGATTTGAAGAAAGTGTCAGGAGGAATGAGTTTGTTCCGCTACCTCCACCTCCCAAGCGAGGAGACATCAAAAGCTTCCTGAAGTTCAACCCACGCCAATTTGATGTTTCTGATCAACCACTTGATGCTGATGATTGGTTGCGTGAGATGTCAAGGTTACTGGTGACTGCTGATGTTCCTGAGCAAGAATGGGTAAAGTGTGCCACTCACCTTCTGAAGGGAGATGCAGCTCTGTGGTGGGAGAATTACCTCAAGGCAAACTACACTGGTTTTCAGCCTACTTGGGAACAGTTCACTGGAGCTTTCAAAGAGCAATATCTGTCAGAAATTGTCATGGAGAGGATGAAGGAAGTGTTTCTCAACCTCAAGCAGGGCAATGACAATGTCAATACCTACATCAGAAACTTCATGAACCTTTCTCGTTATGGTGGCGATGAGATCTCTGATGACAAGAAGAAGCAAAAGAGGTTCAGACAAGGGCTCAATGCATCGATTAAATATGCAATCACACATGAAAGGCCGACGTCTTTTCTGTAACTCCAACATACAGCTCTGCAGGAAGAAGCAAGTAGGCAAGTGTTTGAGGAGTCAAAGAAACACAACCGTGATGCAGCAAGCTCTTCAGCTATGTCAACTCCTTCTAAGCGTCGTGTCTGGGTTTCTAACACCCCACCGTCGCTCCCGGCTCCACCAAGACCTTCAAGCTACGCAGCAAGGCCACCGAACTTCCTCACTGCTGCTCCCAGGGGCTACAACCACAACTACCCTGGAGCGCCTGGCGGAGTCCCTGGCTATGTTGCTCCACGTCCACCTGGTGCTTGTTACACTTGTGGAAACACTGGGCATCAACAATGGAACTGTCCAATGAACAACAAAGCTCTTCCTCCACCACCTCCAAGATATGTGGCAAGCTCTCCTATGGTTCGTGCACCACCACCTCGGGCTCTCAACATCAACACCAAGCCCAGGTCTACTGTTGCTCGTGCCAACTGTGTCAACGCCGCTCAAGCTGAGCATGCACCTGGAGTTGTAATGGGTATGCTTCCTGTTAACTCAGTTCCTGCACGAGTTTTATTTGATTCTGGTGCATCGCATTCTTTTGTCTCCACAAGTTTTGCGGATGAGAATGGGTTCCCTATGGATCCTCTACATAAGCGGTTAATGGTCCTTTATCCTGGAGCAACAATGGCAGCTTCTAAAATCAGCCATGGCAATCAAATTGAGATTGGTGGTTCTTCGTTCCCGGCTTCCTTGATTATTCTGGGCAATTCTGACATTGATGTTATCCTGGGCATGGATTGGTTGACAGCAAATGCAGCTGTGATTGACTGTGCTGAACGCTCGGTTTCTCTAAAAATTCCTGAAGGCCACATAGTCTATTCTCCAAGTCTGACTCCTGCTATTCAGCTTTTCTCTTTGGCGACTCTGAATGATGATGCTATGGAAGCTATTCAGAGTGTTCCGGTGGTCTGTGAGTTCCCAGATGTCTTTCCTGAAGAGTTGCCAGGTATGCCTCCGGATCGTGAGGTTGAGTTTGTGATTGAGCTTGAACCTGGTACCGCTCCTATTTCTAAGCGGCCTTATAAAATGGGTCCTGCTGAGTTGGCTGAACTCAAACGTCAGCTTGATGAACAAGAGAAGTTGGGTTTCATTCAGCACAGTACTTCTTCTTGGGGTAGCCCAACCATCTTTGTGAAGAAGCGAGACAAGACTGATAGACTTTGTGTTGACTATCGGGCTCTCAATGCTAAAACCATCAAGAATAAATATCCCCTTCCGCGGATTAATGATCTCTTCGATCAGCTAGCTGGTGCTGTGGTATTCTCTAAGCTTGACTTGAGAAGTAGATATCATCAAATCAAGATTCGCAAGGAAGATGTTCCCAAAACAGCTTTCACCACCCGCTATGGCCTGTACGAGTACACGGTCATGTCTTTCGGTCTCACCAACGCACCTGCCACCTTCTCGAGGCTTATGAACTCGGTTTTCATGGAGTATCTTGATAAGTTTGTAGTGGTCTATCTGGATGACATCCTAGTCTATTCTAAGTCAAAGGAAGAACATGAAGAACACCTTCGGTGTGTGCTAAACAAGCTTTGTGAGAACCGCCTGTATGCAAAGTTCTCCAAATGTGAGTTTTGGCTCCCGCAAGTCACCTATCTTGGTCACGTCATCTCTGCCAAGGGCATTGCCGTCAACCCAGAAACTGTAAAGACAATTGTTGACTGGCTTCCTCCTGTAAATGTCAAAGAAGTTCGGAGTTTCCTGGGTTTGGCTAGTTATTGCCGTCGCTTCGTTTAGAACTTCTCGAAGATTGCGAAGCCTCTTACCGACCTCCTCAAGAAAGGCAAGAAATACCTTTGGACTCCTGCTTGTCAAGCAAGCTTTGAAACACTCAAAGAGAAGCTCACTTCCACACCAGTTTTGATTCCTCCAGATACATCAAAGCCTTTCCAGATATTCTGTGATGCCTCATTGCAAGGATTGGGTGCGGTCCTTATGCAAGAAAAACAAGTTGTTGCTTATGCCTCTCGACAGTTGAAGACGCATGAGATCAACTATCCTACACATGACCTCGAGGTCGCAGTAGTTGTCTTTGCTTTGAAAGTATGGAGGCATTACTTGCTTGGCAACCGTTGTGAAATCTTTTCTGATCACAAGAGTCTGAAGTATATCTTCACACAGCCTGATCTCAACCTTCGTCAGAGGAGGTGGATTGAAGCAATCAATGATTTCGATTTGACCATCAACTACACTCCGGGCAAAGCTAATGTCATGGCCGATGCTCTCAGCCGCAAAGCTTATGTCAGCAACCTCATGGTGGAAGAACAACAGCCTCTCTTGTGCGAGGAATTCCGCAAGCTCAACCTTAAAATTGTGGATCAAGGGTATCTTCTGAACCTTCTGGCAACCCCTCTCTTGGAAGAAAAGGTTCGCTCCATTCAACTTGGTGATCCTTACACCAAAAAGATCATCTCCAACATTCAGCTTCCAAAGTATGAGTCCTTCCACGTCGACGACCAAGGCTCTCTTTTCTTTGAACACCGGATGTTTGTTCCGAACTACCCGGGTTTGAGAGAGCAAGTTCTCAAGGAGGCGCATGATTCTGTTCTTTCTATCCACCCTGGCAGCACAAAGATGTACATGGACTTGAAAACACAATATTGGTGGCCTGGTTTGAAACGATATTGTGCCAAGTATGTCTCGGAGTGTGATGTCTGCCGCAGAGTTAAAGCTGTCCATCAGAAACATTCTGGTCTTCTACAGCCATTGAAACCTCCGGAATGGAAATGGGAGAAAGTAGAGATGGACTTCATCACTGGTTTTCCAAGGTCGCAGAAGGGCAACAATGCAATCTTTGTTGTCATTGACAGGCTTTCTAAAGTGGCTCACTTCTTTCCCGTCAAGGAAACAATTTCTGCAATTCAGTTGGCTGAGCTCTATATCAACAGAATTGTCTCTCTGTATGGAGTTCCTCTTGAGATCAGTTCAGACCGTGGAAGCATCTTCACTTCCAAGTTCTGGGGGAGTTTCCAAAATGCTTTGGGGACAAAATTGAACTTCAGCACAGCTTACCATCCTTAGTCGCAAGGACAAGTTGAAAGGATCAATCAGATTCTAGAAGATATGCTCCGTGCTTGCGTCATCTCTTTCGGCATGAAGTGGGAAGAATGTCTTCCTTATGCTGAATTCTCTTACAACAACAGTTTCCAGAAAAGTCTAAAGATGGCACCATTTGAGGCTCTCTATGGTCGCAAATGCAGAACTCCGATTGGTTGGTCGGGCGCAGGTGAAAGAATATTGTTTGGCCCTGACATTGTAACTCAAGCGGAGGAGAAAGTTCATATCATTCTTGAAAACCTGAAGATTTCTCAAAGTCGCCAGAAGAGCAATTATGATAGAAAGCACACGGACATGGAGTATGTCCCTGGTGATCTCGTTTACCTTCGTGTCACTCCCATGAGAGGCACGCACCGCTTTGGTATCAAAGGAAAGCTGGCTCCTAGATACATCGGTCCATTCAAAATCCGTGGAAGAAGAGGAGAAGTTGCTTATGCTCTTGAGCTTCCTGAAAAACTCAAGGTTCATGATGTTTTTCACATCTCTCAACTCAAGAAGTGCTTCAAGGATCCCGGCAGGACCGTGGACCATGAGCTTATCAATCTCCAAGAAGATCTGTCTTATCAAGAACACCCCACAAAAATGCTTGAAGTCGCAGAAAGGACTCGCAACAAGTCCATCAAGTTCTGCAAGGTGCAGTGGTCGCACCATTCTGTTGATGAAGCCACCTGGGAACGTGAAGATGAGCTCCGTGCCAAGTATCCTACCCTCTTTGAGTCTTCTTCTTCCTAGAATCTCGGGGCGAGATTCCTGTTTAGTGGGGGAGAGTTGTAGCATCCCAATTGTCTAACAATTGTAATGCTACTTGGTCTAGTAAGATAATGGCTACTTCCTATATATATATTGTTGCATCATAATTATGTCATGCTCATGTCATCATGCCACCTTGCATTTGAGCATCATATAAAACCCTGTTTCTTTGGTTCTTCTCTCATATGCATTATTAATTGTATTTGCCTCTTGATATTGTATTTGGTTATTGATATATTGTTTAATGCCCAAGTTGAGTTGGGGGCATATCTTTTATTTCCAATCTACACCTTTCTTTGTCACCACCTTATAATTCCACCACCTCTTTAATCCACGAGCTTGTACTTCTTTTTCTTTTGATATTTTATTCTAGCTCATGTGGTTTGGGGTGGATCAACTCCTTTAAATTCTTTTGCTTGGCTTTTAATCCACTTCTTGGAAATGCATAAGAATAATGCCATAATATTATTATTGTTTTCACAAAATAAATCATGGCATTATTATTTTTGCATGGGCCATGCAAAATGTACCACCACCTTTTATCCCTTTGGTTTTCCTTTTTTGTTAGTGGATATTTCTTTGTGGACCATCTCCATCCATCCCACCATCCCCATATTCTCATCCATATCTTTTTCTTTTAATTAAATCTCTTCATGCATGATCATATGAGGCTTATTCTTTCTCTTTTTTTTTCTCCTAGCCCTAGTTCTCCTAAACCCTAACCTCAATCTCACCTCCCTCTCTCTCTAACATGCTGGTCCCACCTGGCCCTCTCTCTCTGACCCACACCTCAGCTAACCCCAGCCCTATCTCACCCCACCCCTTCTCCTAACCCCTAACCCGAGCCCCTCTAAGCTAACCCTAGCTTACACCCGAGCCCTCCCCTCTTCTTCTCTTTCTCCCCTGCCGTGCCAGCCCCAACTTCCCTTCTCTCTTCCTCGGCCCACCTGCAGCCCCTCTCCCTGTCCCTGTCCTGCTCACGCCGAGCCAGCTCGAGCACGTGAGAGGAGAAGGAGATAAGGGCCGAAGCCACTTTTTACCTAACCCGAGCCCCACGACGCCCCTCTTTCCTCTCTCTCGCTTTCCTCCTTCTTCACGGCTCCTCCGCCTCTCCCAGATCCACCCCAGAACCCTACCCTCGCCTCCCCTTCTTCTTCTCCGACGCCACTGTCTCTTGCCGACCGCCGCCAGTACCACGTCGTCCCCTCATTCCAGCCGGCCAGCACGACGTGGAAGTGGTCACGGAGGTCGAGGATCATCCCCTGCATCGCCCTGGACGCGCCAGCGAGGAAGAGGACCCCCAGGACCGCCAGTACCAGCGCCGCCCGACGCAAACCCTAAATCTCCGGCCGCCAGCCTCCTCGTTGCCCTGCTGCGCCTCGTCCTGATCTGCCACCACCGACCACCCCGCGGTGAGCCCCTCTATCGCCTGGACAACCTCCACCTCACCGTAAAGCCCTAGACGCGCCAGGCGTTGCGCCGAATGCTCTCAGTGCGCCGCCGCTCGCTGTTGTCTGCACGCTCTCGCGCCGCGTAGTGCCTCATCTGGTCGCGTAACTACTCCCTGTCAACTACCCCGCCCTACCGCACTGGTACCGCTTCTCTGCGCGCGTGCCCCGCGTCGTGGGATCGAGTCCCCGTCTCGCCGCTCTATCGCCGCGCTGTTTTTTCGTCAGAGAGTTCAGAGGAGAAAGAAGAACAGTGCCGCCGCGCACTTTGCCAAAAAAACCAGCCTTTTTGTTTTCTAATCCCGCGATCCAGTCGAGCCCACCAGTCAGTCTCTCTGTCACTTTATAAAAACGCCCCGCAATTTTTATAGACCGTAACCCGCGCTCCCGCTCTGGCCCACCTGTCAGTCTCCGCGCGTTCCGCCGCTGTCACGTGGGCCTCCAGTCGCTGGCCCACCCGTCAGTCGCAGTGGCTAGAAATAGCCGCGGTGAGAACAGTCTCTCTGCGCGCTGTGTCGCCCAGTCAGCAGTTGGCCCACTTGTCGGTGGCTCTGGCTAGCACTGGGCTGGGTGACAAAGGTTTTCTGGATTTCTGTTTTGTTTAAAATTTTCCAGGAAATGTTGTAAATTCAAATTCAAATCTGTTTTTAAATAACTTTTAAAATATTATTCCAAATAATACATATAATATATGTTTTTGAATCAGAAAAATGTGAGGATTTCAAATATGCTATTCAAAATAATGTTTGAGCACTTTAAAATTTCGAGGTGATTAAAATTACAATAAAATGCCCTTTTCCTTAATTAATTAATAACTTGTGTTTTATAACTCCAAATTTGACAAATAATATGTCTAAATCAATCAGCTCGACGAGACCTTTATGTTTATGCTATCCATGACTTAAATTGCAGCATGCATCATATAAATATTAAGTGTACAGCAAGTGTTATGAGAGCAAACCGGGTTTAAAATCTAATTAATTGCTTTAATCTTGTACCCCACATCTCATCGATGCTATGCTACATTAATGCCATGCAATTTGAGCATCATTCATCATGGCATGATTGTTTGCTTGTCGCATTTTAATTCATATGCTTGTGCACTTTATTTATGTTGGCCCTTGTTTGTTTGGTTCTTCTTCGAATAGACGCCCAGCAGGAGAATTATCAGGGATCACAGGAGTTCTACCCAGATCCACCTCTCGCTTCAACTGAGTTGCCAGGCAAGCACTACCACATGCTTGCATACATATAGTATCTATTGCCTCTATCTTATTCTTGCATCATTGAGTCGCGTTTGCATTAAATTGAATCCCAAGTACTGTATAACCTTTACTTTTAAACTCCACTGAAGCTTGTTCCTCCATCCCATGAGCCATTACTACAGGAGTTGTTTGAGCCATGCGGGTCGTAGAACAGCATGTGTAGGGTTTGTGAGAGTCTGATGGATAACGAGGTACCTAAACAATTTAACCTGAGTAGTAATGGGATAACTAATGAAAGTGGCACCGGTGAGCAATATCTGCTATTTGGTTCTTCATGCTCACTTGTGTCCCGTAGGACCCCGAGTACTTGATTCCTGTTCCTTGACTATTCGCACTATCTACATCCGAGAGGCCTTATGGACCCCCCTGAGCCAGAGCTTGATTCATTCTTATTTCTTGGGACCACAAAGTAGTTTGGGGCTTTATTACTATCCTGTACTTATGCCATATTTTACTGCTTTACTTACGATTGTGCGAGGAGCACCTGTACTGTTTAGGATTGCAGAGCGTTTTCGCGGTATCAAGCCCAGTCACACTTTCGGGTTCCCGGTCGTTTACAACCATTGGCGCAAACCTTGGGTCCGTCTCGGAGCCGGCCAACTTCGTTGCGGGTAGCTTAATGGGGTGGCCCCCTGAAACATTTCTGAATCTTGTGATCGCTTTGTCGTGAATGCCTCGTTGGGTTTTGATTTGGTTTTTCCGAGGTTGATCGAGTGTGTGTTGCTATTTGTGCACCCCTGCAGGGTGAATCTTTCTGAAAGCCGTGTCCGCGGTTATGGACGACTTGGAGCACAGTTTCTCGATCATAGACAAGCATAACTAAAGTACCGTTTTTAATTTGACTAAGTACCTGACTAGTAATTAGTGCAACACTCATGGAATGGTTAATAAAACTGCCAACGGATGGGGGGTTGTTCGTCCGCTTCCTCGTTGGTAAGCGAGGAGGAGGATGGATCTGTTAATATTACTGTTATAACTGTTGTTCTTAATTAACGGACATCCGTCTATCTTTGGTTAGGCGGATGGTTAGCGAGTATCTATAGAATTGTTAGGTATTATCTTTTGCTGCAATTGCGTCATTCCAGGTTGTGTCCCTTTTAGAGGCATAAAGACTTGCTGAGTACCCCTAGGGTCTCACACGATAAATTGTTTGATTCAGATGAACAGGTATACTCGCAAGATGGACACTGGGTGGAGGAGACGGACGATGTTGGCAACAATCACTCGGTGTAGAGATTCCGGGAACGGGGATCCGTGGGATCTGTGGGCGGAATATGTTTATTTATGGAGCATCTTATGCCGATTTGCTTCTTATCCGTACTCGGATCTTGTTTTCCGCTTCCGCCTGATACTCTGATGTTTGTTGTATGAGGAGATATACTGAACTATTATATCTATCTAGGACATTTGGATCTTGCCGTATGGCGTTGCAATATTTCTATTTCTTCTAGATGCAATGGCTCTGAGGACTGTTCTATGTGGCTTGCATACATACTCATTTGTGTATGTAGTTGATCCCTTCGCCTGTCGATTACGCCGCTCGTTCTTGTCCCGATGTTTGGAAATGGTTAGGACGGCCGAAAGGTCTACCTATGAGTGGCATTTGGCCCCACCGTACTATTTTAACTATTTCCACTCGTCCAGGCTTGTAACTAAGAGCGTAATTCACCGAGGTAGTTACACAAAGTATATAGACTTCATCACTTTTGTTTGTGCTGTTGCAAGTATATAGGCTTCATCTCTTTTGTGTGTCCTACCTGAGTAGGCACTTCATTTTTCTGATGGGGCACCAGCTTTTTTTTCTCCTTTCGGATGCATGCCTCTCATGTCAAGCATAGAGTGCAGAGGAACTTGATATAATTTAATGAATATTCTTATGTGCATCAGGGGAAAGAGTAAAGTAATCGGTCCAACTTAATGAACACTGTCCCCTATATTAGGCTTACAATTTCGCTCTTTGGCAAGTAGAAAGTGTCGCATAGAATTATATGGAGCGAACAAAGGTAGGCAGTCAGCTGCAATGATTCAAGCTCTGAAACATGATATTACACAAAAATTTACAAAGCAATAGAAAGGAAAGAGTCCTAAAGATGACTGCATTTACACCAAAATTATTTTTTGGCCCTTCTTCCAGGCCTGCAATAACTTCAGCCAGGAAATCATCAAAATCTAGGGGTGTCTACCTTGAAGTAGGATCCATGATGCATCCACCATAATCTCTAATGGTCATCACCCAGCCTACCTATTTGCTAACTGGATCATAGGAACAATTAACAACGCCGCCTCTTTAAATCTGACATGACCTGGCCAACATTCTTATAGTCTAGAATTTGCATAGGAAGAGCGAAGAGACCTCACAACAACTACTATGTCTTCCTATCAGCACTTGATCTTGGCATTCACATTGTACAGTCTTCTACTGCCCACTGAGTACCGATCAACCATTTCTAAGCTGATATTTTACAGCTATTATATCATCAAGTTAATTGCAACGGGCATAAAGTAGCAGCAATGAGGTATAATTAAACTAATGAAAAGCTGAATAAATCGAATATGACAGTAGAAAGAAAATCACATGATGCACATGGAACCAGCGGCAAGTTCACTTCCTAATATTTAGGCACACACCAGTAAATATGTTATACCATATGCAGCTATCAATGTTTTGGCACAAAAGAAGGTGTGGGGACACCAATGATGTTATCAACAAACCTAGACCATTGAGAATATTAGAATAGGTAAATTAAAGATTAAAAAATCTGCATCATCTTGCATGGCCATCCTTGCAGAAAACACTCAAATTTCCTAAAAAACAACAAACATATAATTCCATGGGTATTTTGCCTATGCCTAGCAGCGCTTAATGCTAGGCATTCTACTAAGCTTGTTTTTATTGATTATTTAACACTGGCCTAAAGCTAGGTCGTACATAAAAAGGATATTATTCTCTTAAGCCCACTTAGTAGCATAAATTCCGAAGGAAATGAAATATCATTTGTACAACTATGAAACTGAAAGCTTAGTAGGGGAAACATGAAAGCAAGGCTAGATATACTTCATCTAAAGTAAATCAAGCTCTGCATACTTCCGTTAAGTCAATGATAATTGGACATACATGCTTATACGCCAATAAAGAAATAACAACTATATTGCAGCTGGATAAAAATCAATCAAAACGACCTTAACGATCAATGGAACTACCACACGATTTAATATGTGGATCCTCTAGCTTACGGATACATTTTTCCAAACCACAAATTCTCTCACACAAAATCTTAACTGTTCTTATGGGCACAAATCAAGAAACACATTACCCTGCATGCAACCCCAACAGAGGAGCTCCACCCATGTGTTACAGTAATTGATATTAATCCTCTTGAAAGATAAAATATCTAGTCCTACAAAAGAAAAACAATAATTTCAATATGTTTTTGTTCTTTATTTGACGTACTACAAAGCATATTAATCACATTGATAATCATATTTCTATAAATCAACCAATTCATTACAAAAGTCAAAGAATATACACATGAGCACGATCTTATTTCTATAATCGAGATATTACTCTCACCTTAACTTTTTTCAAGATGCTAATTTTGCTATAACTAACAGACTCCCATTACAACTTGCATGCCTAGATTATATATCCTCTTCTTTACCTCCAACCAAAACGTAGTTGATAAACATACATATAATCAGAACCTCAATAATCAAAATGTGTTTGTATAAATTTGTTGAACTGAGTCACATTCATCGGCCTGCCTATGTTTCAAATATCTAGAAAATAGAAGCTAAGTTATTTGTAAGATGACCATGGGTGATTAATTCCACTGAGAAGAAATTTAGTATTCCCATATAAATCCGTTGATGGAATAATTATTAGGGATTCTCTACAAAAGAACATAGGCATGATGAGATCAGATCAGATGTAAAAATGAATGTAGAAGGAATCTGGGACTAATGTGCAACTGGCCTAAAAGTTTTTGAATGGTTCTGCATTACACCAAAGTGATACTGCTAAGAGAATCATAATTGATACATATTGATTTGATAATAATGAATCATTCTGACCACTCAATTGACTCCAAAAGATTGCTACTAATCTTAATTTGGTACTCGCGGAAGGGAAATGTGGCGATAATATTGTCTTGGATGAATATGTCCACAATAACTAATGAGATCCCTGGACTGCTAGACATTGGAAACCAATTCATAAAAAGAATAAGATAAATCAAGAATTGTTTTTATCCCTTAAACTGATGAAGAACAGTAATTTGTGTCTTCATATTGTCCTAGATGAATATCTCCACACCAACTAATGGTATTCCCCAACTTTTATAGGACATGTAGTTTACTTCCTTAACTCAAGTAGGAATTAGCGTCTTGGCCCTTGGCACCGACCATCAAATCATTTATTAGGCAAATCGGTACTACCCTGCATCTATCTTCCTGGAGCCGTAGAGGTAGCAGAAGCCATGCCCACACATGCAAATTAGATGAAACATGAACCAACCTTGCCATAGTAATTGGTTTCGGGGAAAAAGATTTTCAGGTAAAGCAGTATAGTTACCTCCAACGACTGAACTGGCAGCCGAACACCCTCTCTACGCAGTACGTAGATCCTGCAATTGGGGCACCTCTACCAGCTCAGCGACCTTCCTCAGTAGCAGGTCTTCGCGAGCGCGCTCGTCATCGCTAAGCCGATGTAACTCTGCGCACTCAACGCCGTTGTATCACGGCACCTCGCAATGCGCGCAGAACATCCGGTTGAGCTCCAAGCAGCGCCAAGCAGTTATGAAGGGGCGGTAGAAATTGAGCTCCCCGAGCGTTGTTCCGCAGAGCGCCGCACCCCACGAACAGCCGCGGCGAGTGGCGGCACTACTACGGGTGCTGCACGACGTCCATGGACCATTAGGGGCAGCGTACGGGGCGGGGGCGGGGGCGGCGGCGGCGGCGTGTGAGTCTGGGTGAGTCCGGGCGGCGTGTTATGTGCTGGTGGTCAAGGGGGATTTTTTGAGGAAAGAAGATAGGTTGTCGGCCGGTATCTAGGAACCGCCTAGAGTGGATCTAAAAACCGACTTAAAACAAGTTTTTTTTACCACGGTTGTATCCAGAGCTAGCAAAAAAACACAACCATGTTACCTGGACGCGTGAGAGGGCACCAAAACTAGGGAGCTTAGTGCTCCTTAAATATGGCCAAATGCCGGTTCTCTCTCTTCCCCATTTGCCTCTCAACTTTATATTTTTTGTTAAGTGTTTTCCAACATTTATTTTATCTTCTATTTTTCACTTCTACATCTTGATTTTAGTAATCATTTCTTTTTATATTTTATCTTTTACCTTTTTGGAACAAATATACAAGCCTTTGTAGAATCACCGGCTTTATTTAACAGCCATGAATATATTTTTTATATATACGAACACTCATTCAGAAACACGAGAAACTTTTTTTCTAAAATATGTAAGAATTTTATTTTGGCAGCCTTGAACATTTGTTTAGATAAAGCTGAACATTTTAAAAATATATTAGTATATGAAGTATCACATATGACACAAAATAGTGTCGTAATTTACATGGTTTTTTCACTAGTGAACATCAATATACATGAAGAATTTCTCAAACCATATAAATAAATTAAACTAAAAGAATATCTATTTTTTCCTCTAAAATTGATAATGGATATATTTTATTAAAGTGGTTTGCAACAATTTGTATTGAGAATAATAAAATAAATAATGGAAAAAATTAGGAAAATATATGTGCATACACGCGCCAATGGCCAACCCATTTAGCCTACCTTCATCCAAGGGTGGCTTCGGTCGAGGAAAAAACCTCGGAGGTGTCACAACCTTGTGAGCGTACATGTGAGAGCACATGAAACTTGTAGCGGTGGAGGGATCTTAGATCTACAGATGGAACTCATAGGACGTAGATACCGATGTCCCAAGTATGGACCTGCTGGATGCGGGTAACATCCCTAATCCTGTTTTCCCTCTTTGATTATAAAATGTACAAAGAGGTACTACAATGCATCTAGGGACTCTCTAAGATGTAAAACACGGTCTCTATGAGGCTATGGTGGACGGACTAGGGTTTAAGACCCGTAGTATGGATTTAGGCTTCCAGACAATGCTGATGGCTGCGGTGCTTCTTTAGTTCTTGGATCACATGCTATGATATTGTGTTACTATAGTATGATTGCAAGATTTACCTTGGTGTCGCAAGCAATCTTCCTTTGTCGAGAATGCCTTGGTCGAGACCCATGTATCTTAAGCAAGATACATGAACTCGCTCAACATCGAGAGCTGAACAAAGTCGAGCAATGCTATCCCCTGGATGCACATTGATCGGGATCCACATATGAATGATGAACACACCAATTTGAGGGAAGATGGATCTATGAGCTAGCATGGCATGACAATATGATTTTTACCTTGTGCCACTTACTCTTTTGTTGCATTCAACTAGTCAATACATGGATAGCCTAGCAAGATATATGAACTCACGCAACACCGAGAGTTGAAGAAACTCGAACAATGTCATCCCCCATGCGGACATAGACTTAGACCAGCATATGAGTGGAAATAAGCATGCACACAAAAAAGGAAGAAAAACATTGTAGGCCTATGAACATGTTCATAATATAATGGATGGACTAGGGTTTAATATCCCTAGATCTGTTTAAAATTAATGATGATGATGATGGCCATGGACGATGCTTATATAGGTCTTGGACTACCTGTCCCCGTTGGAGGAGCTTGAGGTACACTTTATAGAGAGGAATGGAGAGGCCCCATTTATTTTCTAAGTTGGATCTTAATTTCTTGTGCTTCAAGCCTTTCATTTTAAACATGCATCTTGCCTTCCGAAAGGGGTCTGGCAAGAGGCTTCTAGATGATCTTCGACTTTCACCGTTCTTGCCTACCTAGCCGTCTTGGAGGATATAATGCCTGGAGCATAACATATTTGTGTGTGACAACTTCCCTCCCACTTAAGGCATGTGGTAGGAGCTTCTGTCAAATACGATCCAAGATGAGTGTCAATCGCCAAGGCCGGCTCTATAGTTTGCGAGGCCCTAGGCGAAGTTGAGAGACAGGGCTCCCTATACACGTATATAGATATACAAATGTATATGTATCTAATTTCACTTGCAAACTATTAAAAGTTAATATCCAACGACATGTTCTTATTCCGAGATGTTTATAAATAATTGGTAAACACTTAAACAATGTTATATTATGGTAAAAAGACTAAAAGAGTAGAAAAATATAATAAATAGTATATTTTGCTAGTCGGTTATCTTAGATAACAACCAAATCCTAACTAGTCCATCAACAATAATGGTCCAATGCTTCACAAAAATATTTCTTCAATCATTTCCAGAGCAAAATCATTAAGAACAATCTCAAGATCAATGTTAACCAAGATATCATTCTCAATACAACACTAGCCAAACAATTCAATCTATCTCATACTAAGAGAATTGACCACAACCAGTTTTTTCCAATAGTTTCTATTTAGAGAATTTTCTATTTAGTAAAAGATTGTAGCGTACAATGCGGCAGGGACGAGCAAAGTCGTGAGACGCAGGGCGGGGAACAAATGAAATTCCCAATAAAATTGATCAATTCGGCAATTCCTAAACCCCAATAGGGTCAAGGGGCACATGGCTATCTCCAGGCGGCCGAGGCAGTTGAGTCGTAATAGAGGGGGCCAAAGCAATCAATTCGAACAACAAGGAAGAGATGGAGGCAATGTGGCGAGTCAAGCCAAAGGATTGTTTTCAGATCAAATCTTAATTGGTGTGTCGTTTCCTTTCCCCGATGGCGATCGCTGCTCAGGGCAAGAGCGAGTAGCTGCGTTCCTTTCTTGTTGTGATCGTTGGCTGCGTGTACGTGTGTGGGTGTCCTGGTCTCATGAGTGGCCTTTGCAAGCAAAAAGCAAACATCCTGACCAACAAAAATCAGCAGCAGGACACGATTTAATCGTACAGAGGTGAAGTGGTCATGGCCTCCCAGGCTCCTGGGCCCTAGGGCGCTGCCCAAGGCGGCCATGGGTTAGAGCCGGGCCTGCCAGTCACTCTTGGGTTAGAAAGAACTAGAAGGACCCCGCGCGCGCTGCTGCGCGCTTTTTTCACGTGCTGGTTTATGTATTTTTCAGCTTTGGCTGTATGCCATAGGTTCACTTTCTTATTTACCCAAGTGCAATGAAGAAAAATGATGAGAAAGATGTATGACAAAAACACATAATAACTTTACATATATTCATGGGCAAATATGGTAACAACAGAGCTACTAATATGATAACAACAGAGCTACTAATATTCATGGGCAAATATGGGCGTCAAGAGACAAAAGAAAACAATATGATAACAACAGAGCTACTAATACACAAATGTGGTAATAAATACTCTAGAGAAATTTACATAGCTGTTATTGGACAAAAACACATATTATTTTGCAATTGACGCTCATATAAGACTATTGTATGATATGAAGGGATCCTGACTAAGAAAAAAGGGAAGTGTGGAGGAAAGTGGGAAATAATTTTTTAATCAATAATTTAGGTAGGTTGAAAGTATATGTTGGTCCGTCCACCTGATGAACTCACCAAAGGGAATGTAGACTGGATTTGGATTTATATCACAAGCTGGAATAGATCAAGCAGGTGATGTGAGCTGCTGAGAAAAAGGTAGGGCAGGCATCCTATGGCGACTTCAACATCACGAAATTGCACATTGCTCCTTGGCAAGTTTTCATGCAAGCGAGGGGCATCTCCGTGCCGCATCTTCTCTGGGTAAAGGGTAACCTAACAGTGACTCACTTGCATCCCTAGCGCGGGACGAACGGTCTGAAGCGATAGGTTGGAATGGCCAAATGCCGGTTCTCTCTCTTCCCCATTTGCCTGTCAACTTTATATTTTTTATTAAGTGTTTTCCAACATTTATTTTATCTTCTATTTTTCACTTCAGATACATCTTGATTTTAGTAATCATTTCTTTTTATATTTTATCTTTTACCTTTTTGGAACAAGCCTTTGTAGAATCACCGGCTTTATTTAACAGCCATGAATATTAAATTTTTTATATATACGAACACTCATTCAGAAACACGAGAACCTTTTTTTTCTAAAATATGTAAGAATTTTATTTTGGCAGCCTTGAACATTTGTTTAGATAAAGCTAGACATTTTAAAAATATATTAGTATATGAAGTATCACATATGACACAAAATAGTGTCGTAATTTACATGTTTTTTCACTAGTGAACATCAATATACATGAAGAATTTCTCAAACCATATAAATAAATTAAACTAAAATAATATCTGTTTTTTCCTCTAAAATTGATAATGGATATATTTTATTAAAGTGGTTTGCAACAATTTGTATGTTTTGAGAATAATAAAATAAATAATGGAAAAAATCAGGAAAATATATGTGCATACACGCGCCAATGGAAAACCCATTTAGCCTACCTTCATCCAAGGGTGGCTTCAGTCGAGGAAAAAAACTCAGGGGTGTCACAACCTTGTGAGCGTACATGTGAGAGCACATGAAACTTGTAGCCGTGGAGGGATCTTAGATCTACAGATGGAACTCACAGGACGACACCGATGTCCCAAGTACGGACCCGCTGGATGCGGGTAACATCCCTACTCCTGTTTTCCCTCTTGTATTATAAAATGTACAAAGAGGTACTACAATGCATCTAGGGACTCTCTAAGATGTAAAACACAGTCTCTATGAGGCTATGGTGGACGGGCTAGGGTTTAAGACCCGTAGTATGGATTTAGGCTTTCAGACAATGCTGATGGATGCGGTGCTTCTTTAGTTCTTGGATCACGTGCTATGATATTGTTTTACTATAGTATGATTGCAAGATTTACCTTGGTGTCGCAAGAAATCTTCCTTTGTCGAGAATGCCTTGGTCGAGACCCATGCATCTTAAGCAAGATACATGAACTCACTCAACACAAATTCGAGCAATGCTATCCCCTGGATGCACATTGATCGGGATCCACATATGAATGATGAACCCACCAATTTGAGGGAAGATGGATCTATGAGCTAGCATGGCATGAAAAATATGATTTTTAACTTGTGCCACCTACTCTTTTGTTGCATTCAACTAGTCAATACATGGATAGCCTAGCAAGATATATGAACTCACGCAACACCGAGAGTTGAAGAAACTCGAACAATGTCATCCCCCATGCGGACATAGACTTAGACCAGCATATGAGTGGAGATAAGCATGCACACAAAAAATGAAGAAAAACATTGTAGGCCTATGAACATGTTCATAATATAATGGATGGACTAGGGTTTAATATCCCTAGATCTGTTTAAAATTAATGATGATGATGATGGCCATGGGCGATGCTTCTATAGGTCTTGGACTACCTGTCCCCGTTGGAGGATCCTAAGGTACACTTTATAGAGAGGAATGGAGATGCCCCATTTATTTTCTAAGTTGGACCTTAATTTCTTGTGCTTCAAGCCTTTCATTTTAAACATGCATCTTGCCTTCCAAAAGGAGTCTGACAAGAGGCTTCTAGATGATCTTCGACTTTCACCGTTCTTGCCTACCTAGCCATCTTGGAGGATATAATGCCTGGAGCATAACATATTTGTGTGTCGACAACTTCCCTCCCACTTAAGGCATGTGATAGGAGCTTCTGTCAAATACGATCCAAGATGAGTGCCAATCGCCAAGGCCGGCTCTATAGTTTGCGAGGCCCTAGGCGAAGTTGAGAGACAGGGCCCCCTATACACGTATATAGATATACAAATGTATATGTATAAATTTAATATCAAACGACATGTTCTTATTCCGATATGTTTATAAATAATTGGTAAACACTTAAACAATGGTATATTTTGGTAAAAAGACTAAAAGAGTAGAAAAATATAATAAATAGTATATTTTGCTAGTCGGTTATCTTAGATAACAACCAAATCCTAACTAGTCCATCAACAATAATGGTCCAATGCTTCACAAAAATGTTTCTTCAATCATTTCCAGAGCAAAATCATTAAGAACAATCTCAAGATCAATGTTAACCAAGATATCATTCTCAATACAACACTAGCCAAACAATTCAATCTATCTCATACTAAGATAATTGACCACAACCCGTTTTTTCCAATAGTTTCTATTTAGAGAATTTTCTATTTAGTAAAGGATTGTAGTGTACAATGGGACAGGGACGAGCAAAGTCGTAAGACGCAGGGTGAGGAACAAATGAAATTCCCACTAAAATTGATCAATTCGGCAATTCCAAAACCCCAATAGGGTCAAGGGGCACATGGCTATCTCTAGGCGGCCGAGGCAGTTGAGTCGTAATAGACGGGACCAAAGCAATCGATTCAAACAGCAAGGAAGAGATGGAGGCAATGTCGCGAGTCTAAGCCAAAGGATTGTTTTCAGATCAAAGCTTAATTAGTGTGTCGTTTCCTTTCCCCGATGGCGATCTCTGCTCAGGGCAAGAGCGAGTAGCTGCGTTCCTTTCTTCTTGTGATCGTTGGCTGCGTGTACGTGCGTGGGTGTCCTGGTCTCATGAGTGGCCTTTGCAAGCAGAAAACAAACTTCCTGACCAACAAAAATCAGTAGCTAGACACGATTTAATCGTATAGAGGTGAAGCGGTCATGGTCTCCCAGGCGCCTGGGCCCTAGGGCGCTGCCCAAGGCGGCCATGGGTTAGAGTCGGGCTTGGCAGTCGCTCTTGGGGTAGAGAGAACTAGAAGGACCCCGCGCACGCTGCTGCGCGCTTTTTCCACGTGCTGGTTTATGTATTTTTCGGCTTTGGCTGTATGCCACATAATAACTTTACATATATTCATGGGCAAATATGGTAACAACAGAGCTACTAATATGATAAAAATAGAGCTACTAATATTCATGGGCAAATATGGGCGTCAAGAGACAAAAGAAAACAATATGATAACAACAGAGCTACTAATACACAAATGTGGTAATAAATACTCTACAGAAATTTACATAGCTGCTATTGGACAAAAACACATACTATTTTGCAATTGACGCTCATATAAGACTATTGTATGATATGAAGGGATCCTGACTAAGAAAAAAGAAAGTGTGGAGGAAAGTGGGAAATAATTTCTTAATCAATAATTTAGGTAGGTTGAAAGTATATGTTGGTCCGTCCACCTGATGAACTCACCAAAGGGAATGTAGACTTGAGTTGGATTTCTATCACAAGATGGAATAGATCAAGCAGGTGATGTGAGCTGCTGAGAAAAAGGTAGGGCATACATCCTATGGCGACTTCGACATCACGACATTGCACATTGCTCCTTGGCAAGTTTTCATGCAAGCGAGGGGCATCTCCATGCCGCATCTTCTCTGGGCTAGCTTCCATTCTCTGCCTCTGTCGAAAACTATTTAGAATTATGGCCCTAGGGTTCGATGTCGAGCACCTTGAAGCCACTCTTTTGAGCCAAACTCTTGGGCCAGCTGGCACATGAAACACCAAAGAGAGCATGACTGTCCATGTATAGTTTGGCACTACTGTAAGTTAATTTTTTTACTGATCATATGGTATTGAATAGTGTTATCAGTAAAAGCATATTCTACTATTGTTGCAGATCATGGAATCATGTATAGCGTAATGTGCATCTTCACACCATTCAGACTGCACACATATATGTGACTAATTCCAGCAAGTAAACGGCTATTCATGTAAATGCAAGCATAAAAAAGGAAGACCATGGCATGTGGTTTCATCTATGGAGAAAGATACAAAATAGGCAAGATGATGATAATGACGGAACAAACCCAATAGTCTGGAAGCTCCTACAGCAGCATAGATGAAACATCAGCAAATTTTTATTCCAGCAGACATAGTAATGACATCAGCCAAAAAATCAACATAAGAATCCAATGAGCATCACCTGCAGTGCATCAATGGCCGCCGCTCACACCCTCGTTATTTGTCGTCAGCTGCTAGATATCTAATCTGTTTTGCTGTAATGCATACCATTGTGTTGATGTGTGTAGGGCTAGAGGGATTCACATTCTAGATTCTGAGACATACCAAAAATAGAGAGGAATGGGAGAAGCGGACATGCTATTTCAGAGGAGTGTTGGCTTGAATTGATGGGAGCTACCTAGCAACACCATGAATAATAATAATATTAACAGAAATTTAATCGAACTCCACACTTTCAGACAAAAGAACACGCATGGATATAGAATCATAAAGTTTGCAGCAACTAACCTACTAAAGTAAATTTCAAAAAGAATCACCAGTAAGTACTATGCAACAAAACAATTGCATTTCAGCATCAATCGATTATAAAAACTATGAGCTAAATAGCATACTGGAAGCAAACATTAGAGGATTCAGTAGGGACACCAGTTAACGCAGAATGCCAGTAGTTGGTGGTCACCAGCCAATGCCATCATCAACTGTACTGCAAGTATGTAACTATGAAGAACCAACTTCAGAATAGGAATTGAACAACTCCTTACTATATATATATATATATATATATATATATGGGTGGCCGTGAGGTCTTCTTCACCTTATGGGTGGGCAGAAAAGATCAGGTCTACTTCACCTGATGGATGGATGGAAAATATCGATGAAGATCTCAGTGGTGGGCGTTGTCGCAAAACTCGCGATACGAAGTTCCGAACTAGATGAAGTGGCAACACACAGAGTAGTAGACATGCATTTCCGGTACCAGGCCCATTGATGTTGTACATGGCAGGCAGGCCGACCATCAGATGTACTCGGCGGACACCATTACCGCCGCTACAATCACAGCTGATCATCATTGGGCAGTGTCTGCGGCGCATCCGTAACCATTCTTGTTTAGCTTTGCACAAAATTTTCATCTTTTAAGGGATAATAAATCTTCATTGTAGCTGCTAATTGCTTGTTTCCGACTTGCATTTACTTCTTTATCAAAGGAGAAAATATTGGTCGCTTATCATGGTTTGGCTTGGGAACTCGGGGATCCATCCGAAGACATTTACCTTCCTCAATGGTGTTCAGTAAATGATACCGAAACCGAAGGAAAACCATTTTACATAGAAATACTTAAGCGTCGCTTTGGATTCCACAATGATTCATCCACTGTCATATGTAACTTTCTGATTTACATTGGTATCCCTTTTTGTCTAACTATTTCAGTAAAATATCACACCCACAGATTATTTGTCAGGTAGGATGTACAGTTATTGACAAATCTCAAGAAAGCAGTTCATGTTGCTAAGGACAGAGTAACTCAACTTTGAGTTTCCCTTCAATTTGTACTTGCATTATGTTTAGGCCTAAAGTGTGAGGTTGGATATTAGCATATTTACCAAAGCCTATCCTATAGAGGTAATATCAAGGGGAGAAAATGTAGGGTCTCACGTGAACTCAACTACTGAAAGCATTGAAAGAAGAAATAAAGGTTAAACCATGTTATGCCTAATATAAGAAATTTGTTTAAGATTAGTTCTGGTATCTTTACGTGTTCTTCCTTTCATGATACATCCTACGCACTACTGTTATCAGGCTAACAAGGTGTGTATCTATGACATCGCAGATAAAATTACCAGTGATGGATCCACGTAAAAAACTATATTTATTGGCACAATTCCCTTCCTTTGATATGATTTAGATGAGATATGAATGGTAGGTAGCCAAAAGGGCTTGGCTACAACAGGATCTCCTACTATGGATCAACACATCAAGGTCATGACTATAACATCAGATGTAACTGTAAGCTGCTGATTATTTACGACCAATCATCTCTGCATAAATCAATTAATGGAGGTTTTGAACCCTCAGCACAAAACAAGTCTGCAATTAATCAGTCAGGAAGCGAATGTTATTAGAGTAAGCTATAGTCAATTTTGTTCTGAACATAGCTAATATAGGACATGCCATGATATAGCTACTATTATTTCCTCGATTTTGTGCAGAACAATCATCGTTCCTGGTGGGATTTTCCTATTCCTTCATTCAATATGCCGCTATCAACACCTTTGTCGAGGGTCCGGATGATTCCGATGACAAGGAAGAAGGAAACAACGAGGAGAATGAAGATGCAATTGATGAAGAAATTGAAGTCGAGAGTGATGCTCCTTCTACCGGGGCTGCCGATCCAAAAATCGGCACATCTACTACTCCAGTTGATCCTTTTGATCCCAACATAGCTACTTAGGCTTTAAAAAAATGAATTCGTTAAATCCAGTATATACTGGGAACAGATGTAATATATACAATTAAGTTCTTTTGTTGCTACCAGAATTATGCTGGATTACTTTGGGCTAAGTCCCCAAGTTTGTTTTCTTGTTTATCAACTCTATAACCTTGGCTCTTGTCTACCATTTTTGGCGTTCGTATGAGTCACAAGGTCATAAAGTTTAATTAACAATACTCAAAACTTTGAGAGCTAGCTCAGAGCTATTCGATGTAAGAAAAATAAACCGAGATGAGGGGTTAGTCAAAAAAAAAGTGTCGGCTCACTTATTTTTCTTTCCTTAGTCGTTTTTATGTGTATAGCAATCACTAGCTTTTTCTCTTGCTTTCCATGAAGCCGGGTTGCGAACAACAGCAAGTTGAAGAGTGGGCTGGTGCTGACACATTACTAATCCGACATAAGAGAGAAGAAAGCTAAGCCAGCTAACATAGAAAATAAAATTACTGAATTGATATTATGACGAAGGCAGTCCCGGAGTTTCTGCTCGGGGTGCCGGCATTTCATTCATAGCTCATAATCGGCATACATATCCGATATATGAGGAAGTTCGAGATACATACACTTTTTTCCTTGGGTGTAAAAGGGGTGAAGTAAAGCTACGTTCCGTGGCCTCTTGGTTTCCTTGCCATACATGTCCATCTTATTCTTCTCCTGTGCCTGAGAATCTATTTGATAGTATGCATCATTGTGCAGAGCTTTGCTCACTATGAATTGCCCTTCCCACAGAGGCGATAATTTGTGCATGTCAACAGTGCGTTGCACTATCCAAAGCACTAAATTGCCTTTTCAGAATACACATGGGTTTATCTTTCAGCTATGATACCATCGGAGATTCTGCTGATATATAGAAGATCTAGACAGTGTCAGTTGTCGTGCTTCTTCCAGCAAACCGACATCATTTTCCCGGGTTTCTTTTACCTCGACCTCAGTATATTGAGTGATTCTCAGTGAGTCATGCTCTATGTCGGCTGGCAGAACAGTTTTTGCCCCGTATACAAGGAAAAATGGCATATAGCCGGTTGAGCGATTTGGTGTTGTCCTTAGACTCCACAATACTATCGGGAGTTCATATATCCAGCATCCAGCTATGTGTTGTAATGGCTCAGTGAGCTAAGGTTGTATATCGAATAGTACCAGTCCATTTGCCTTTCCACTTGCCCATTTGATTCTGGTTGTGTGACCGATGCTACATCGAGTCTTATCCTTTTATCCATACAAAACCGAGCAAAGGCTCCCTTGGCAAAGTTTATGCCATTATCTATTATGATACTACGCGGATATTCATATCTTAGGATTATATCCTTTAAAATGACACAGCTATGTGGCAGTCATATTTTCTAATCGGTTTTACCTCTATTCATTTTGTGAACCTGTCCACCATTACCAAGATATGGGTCAAATTACCACGAGCTGGCTTGAAAGGTCCCACCATATCCAAACACCATATAGCAAATGGCCATGTAATTGGGATATTTGAGTGTTGATGCTGACATATGAATCTTGCTCGTATATCTTTGGCACCCATTGCACTTCTTGACTATCTCTTCAGCTTCCTATAGCACAGTTGGCCAATAAACCTGTGCCGAAATGCCTTGGAAACTAGGGCTCTTTATGAAGCATGATGTCCACATTCTCCTTGTGAATATCTCGGAGTATCTCTTGCCCTTCTCCCAGTTCAACACAATGCTGAAGCACATTGGTAACACTCCTCTTGTATAGTTCACCATTGATGATGGTATAAGCTTTTGCTCTTCTCTGCACTTGTCTGGTCGAGGTTTCGTCACTCGGCAAACTCCCATCCGTCATAAACGACATGATTGGCTATGCCCAAGATGGCACAACTCGAAAAGTGAATACAAATTCCTCAATCATCATTGGTTCCACCGACATAGTCTCTGCCGACATTGGCTGCACAGTCCCCGGGTTTCACTTAGCAGTCACCGAGTTTGATTGAGTAGTCCCTAGGTCTCTCGAACCATCTCGAGCAACCAAGTTATGTCATCCCTGATGAGTGCATAATTGCATTATGTTTTATATTATAATTTTGCACTGTAGTTGTAGGATTTTGGAATTTTATAGCGTTCGCACACACATTTTATATCTGTTTTCACTAGGATCATGACATATGATGGATACAATGGACACAATTCTTGGAGCAGTTGTATTAGGGAGAAAAGGAGTCAAAAATAATATAAATCGCTTATTTGGGAAATATGAATAACACCAGAAGAAAACCCGAAGCGATCGAGGCATATATAGATGGTTTAACGACCAACTATACGGTGGGAATAAAATTTCGGCCGTATAGTTCCCGCCGTATAGTTGGCACCGCCACCGGCTCCTCAAATAGTTTCACCCCATGCAAATGGATCGGAGAGACGACATATAAAACACCCAGAAATCGCCGAAACCTCACCTCCGGAAGGCATTTGGAGGGGGAATTTGCCCAAGGGATCCATCTTTGCCCTACACAGATCTGGGAGGCCAAGGCATCAATCTTCATCTTCATCAACCGCTGCACCACCATCATCTCCATCCATCCCATCTTCACCCCATCTAGATCTTGTTGTAATTTCCGTAGTCGTTGTGGATTTATAGAAGAACTATTCATTTACATGTTTCCATTACCATTGACATGATGTTGATTGCCTCCATGTTTGAGTAGATCATTAGTTCTTGAGGAGATGGAGAAACCCTAGCATATGCTTGAGATAAGATAGAGATTATTATGGTATCATCATTATGTGTATGTGTTAATTGTCTTCATCATGATTATGGGAGTTGTGCACCTTCTTAATATTTGCCTCTTATGGGGACACGATGAAGGGGATTACTTGTTGGTAGACAAAGGGATGATAGCACTTACTGTGACTATAAAGCTGTTGTCATTCTTTACGTACTAACTTGGGGAAACAAGGAGAACTCATAAAGCGATGTCCATGCCACGGGAGAAATCACTTAATAGCGGGATAATACGATTGATGTCGTTTATCTGTCGGCTGTGGTTATGAAGGATGATGTGAGGTGTGGTTGCTGCCTATTTATCTATATATGGATCTCCTCCCACATACATACATATCATGAGAATATTTGTTATAATAATCTTGATTTCTTAGTCTAAATTGCTAGCGGTGTATCCACTACTCCCTGAGAACGCATTTTCCCTTATTGTAGTTCCAAGCTCTTCTACACACGCGATTCTTACTTTCTGCATTAAGTTTTACTTTACTTTAATTGCTTCATTCAATCAAAAACCCAAAAACAATTCTACTTTTCTTGCATCTCAAAGTTATTCCTTAAGTACTTTGTTTAGTTTTAGTTAAAAGCATTTTAGTCTTTCGCCTACTGCTCCCTGTGGGATCGATATCTTTATTTTGAAACTAGCTACAAACGATTTGTGCACTTGCAGTCATCAAGCTATTTTCTAGTGTCATTGCCGAGGAGCTTAGCGCTATAAGTCACTTTACTTTTAGTTATTTACTTCCGTTGTACTAATTTTTAATTTCAGTTGCAAGACCGCAATAATGGACAACACTCAGCCTTTAATCCAGCTTGAGGCAGTAAGGAAAATGGGTTCGCCCATGGACGCTTTTATAATTGTTAATAAAAGCATAAATCCGGATGGAATTGAGATCCACCCTTTATTATTTGAATTACTACACTCTAAGAAATTTGTAGGAACCAATGAAGAGAGTCCATATGGACACTTACAATTCTTTGAAGATGTTCTCGGTTCCTTTATATTCGACGATTGTAATCTTGATATGGTTAAAACCCAGTTGTTTAGACAAACTCTCTCTAATAATGTTTGCGACTAGTATAGATGTTTTTGTGTAGAAGCACCAAGGACTTGGACGGAATTGACAACCAATTTCCTATCAAAATATTACTTAGAAAGCAAAGCTCATAGGATGAGAGGTATTATTATCCTGATGAGGGTTTGTATGAAGGGTATATGAGGTACAGTAGTTATCTAGATAATTGACCCTATCATCGTTTGCCTGATTGGTTAATCACTCACACTTTTTATGGAGGGCTTAATAATGAAAATATAATGAACCTAGACACCGCTTCTAATGGTATTTTTCTATCTTATACCTATGATGAAGCCTGGAAATTAATAATGAAAACGAGGGAGGCAACAGAAAATCTTAAAAATGAGGAGAACATTACAAATAGTTTTTCTGAATATGCTTATGTTAAAAATTTCCTTGCAGATGAAAGGACTTGTGCAATGGTTAAAACCCTTGGTATTGATTCTTACTCAGTAAAGAAAATTATTGAGAATTATGCAGGGCATTTACAGGTACCTATAGAATGGGAACCCCATAAACCCCTCGAAGAAAAGAAGCATGCAAGAGAAAGTGCGCTAATGGAAGAGTTCTCCTCTGTACCTACTCAAGAGAACATCAAGAAAAAGCAAAAAGAGGAATAACAAATAAAGAGAGGATTAAAGAAACCAGAAAAGAACCCCGAAACTACCAATATAAATAATGTTTTATTGAAGGATCTTATGGAAGCCCGAACATTGGATAATGAAGTGGTTATGCTAGAATTTGAAACCTCATAATTCATCGAAGGTAAGGTACGAGGTAACGAAACTTCTAATCCTATGACTCCTATATATTGTGGAGAAACTTTCTTATACGGAATTTGTGAGCCAATTTCCACTATAAACATTATGCCTTCATCACTTTATGAGGAACTTTGCTATAATTTAAATAATCCAGATGTGGAACCGGTAGACACTACTATTAAATTGTCTAATAGAACTAATATAAAACTGGAAGGAGTTATCAGAAATATCTATGTCTTTATTGGATCACTCATGTACCCCCTTGATTTTCATATTGTTGATATGAGTCGAGATTCTTTTTGTCCTATTCTTTTGGGTAGGCCTTTTGTTTCCATAACCAAAGCTCGAATTGATAATAAGAAGGAGACTATTTCATTGATGTTTGGAGAAGAAGAAATGACATTCCACTTCGCCAAACTAAAGAAGAGGCCATATGAAATGGAAGATATCAAGGAAGAGAAAATGATTGCCGATCTGGCCGCAATTCATTTCAGTACTCTGCAAGATGAATTAGAAAGGAGCCTAATTAATTGGGAGGAAGCACCGAATGATGAGGAGAGAGAAGACATGGATGATTACCTTGATTCAGTTCCAGAAGCACAAAATCCATATGACAATGAAGAACTGGTAAGAAAAGGAGATGAAGAACCTCTGCCAATTGAATTGAAACAACTTCTAGATGATATGAGGTATGAGTTTTTAGATAATGAGAATAAATTTCCTATTATTATTAATAAAAATCAATCAGAAAATGAAACAAATAAACTCATTTTGGTCTTGATTAAGAATCATGAAGCTTTTGGATATACTCTAAGTGATATTAAAGGAATAGATCCATCCATTGTAACACATATGATTACCATGCTTGATGATGCTGAACCTGTAGTTAATACACAAAGAAGGCTTAATCCAAAAATGAAGGAAGTAGTAAGAAAATAAGTTATACGCTTATTAGATGCTAGCATAATATATCCTATTTCTGACAGTAAGTGGGTTAGCCCAGCTCATTGCATACCAAGACAAGGGGGTCTTGATGCTGCTATGAACGAGGATGGTGAGCTAGTTCCTGTAAAACCTATTGTTGGATATCGCATGTGCATTGATTTTAGGAAACTAAACTGTGAGACACGCAAAAATCATAAACCTATACCATTTATGGATAAAATTTTAGAAAGGCTTAGTACTAATTCTTATTTATGTTTTCTTGATGGTTATTCTGGATATTCTCAAATTGCTATACAACCGGAAGATCAAGAGAAAACAACTTTCACTTGCCCTTATGGCACATATGCTTATAGATTAATTTCGTTTGGCTTATGTAATGCAGCTGCGACTTTTCAATAATGTGTTTTAAAAATCTTTGATGATCTTGTTGACAAGACTATGGAAGTTCTAACAAATGATTTCGTTGTTTGTGGAACAATATTTGATAATAGACTCTACAATTTGACCGAAGTTTTGTAGAGATGCAGGCAATCAAATTTGGTTTTGAATTGGGAACAATGTCGTTTCATGGAGAGAGAAGGTAAATTTTTTGGGCATAAGGTTTCGAAGAAGGGTATAGAAATAGATAAAACTAATATAAATGCTATAGAAAATATTCCAATACCTCAAGACATAAAAAACTTAAAAATGTTTCTAGGACATGCAGGTTTTTATAAGCGTTTTATAAAAGATTTTGCTAAAATATCTATGCCTCTCACCAACTTTCTTGAGAAAGAAACTCCATTCTACTTAGACCATGACTGCATTGCAACCTTTGAGAACCTTAAAAACAAATTAGTTTCAGCACCCATCATGTAATCTCCAAAATGGGATGAACCTTTCAAAATCATGTGTGATGCTAGTGACTATGCTTTAGGGGTTGTGTTAGGTCAGCGAGACGAAAATAATTTAAATGTTATTTATTACACTAATAGACCTCTTAATAAGATTTAGAAAAATTATGCTGCTACAGAAAAAGAGTTCCTAGCTATAATTTTTTCTTGTGCAAATTTAGATCTTACATCATTAACTCTAAGGTAATAGTTCATACAGATCACCAAGCTTTGTGCCACCTCCTTGTGAAAAAGCATGCGTAGCCCAGGTTGATTAGGTGAGTTCTATTACTGCAAGAATATGATTTGAAAATAGTAGATAGGAGGGGTAAGGATAACCCGGTAGCAGATCATATCTCTAGGATGGAGGGGATAATTACAAACCCCGTACCTATAAATGAGTCATTTCCAGGAGAATATTTAGCAAAATTTGAAACTGTTGATCCTTGGTTTGTTGATAATGCTAACAATTTCACAGTAAAATCTGTACCTCCTGGTATGACAAGAAATCAAAGAATGAAATTCTTTAATGATCTTAAATATTATTTTTGGGATGATCCATATCTATATCGTCATGGACCTGATGGTATGATTCGGAAGTGTGTTCCTAACCATGAAATGAATGCGATTTTGCAAGCTTGTGATGACAGCCCGTATGGAGGACATCATGCAGGCAAGCGAACTGCAACAAAGGTACTTCAATTCGGATTCTATTGGCCCACCTTACTCAAGGACATACACAGGTATGTAGAACACTGTGATGCTTGCCAAAGAAGGGGTAATATAGGTAGGAGACAAGAGATGGCAATGAATTATAGTCTTATAATCGAACCCTTTGATGTATGGGGAAGGGATTACATGGGACCTTTTATAGAATCAAATGGATACACTCATATTCTTGTTGCTGTCGATTATGTTACTAAATTGGTTGAAGCTATTCCAACAAGCCATGCAGATGCAACTGCCTCAGTGAAGATGATCAAGGATGTTATATTCCCCAGGTTTGGAGTTCCTAGATTTTTAATCACTGATGGTGGTTCTCATTTTATGAAAGGAACTTTCAGGAAAATTCTCAGAAAATATGGAGCAACTCACCGTGTTGCTTCACCATATCATCCTCAAACGAGTGGTAAAGTGGAACTCTCAAATAGAGAATTAAAGACCATACTCGAGAAGACTGTGGACAAATCAAGAAAAGATTAGTCATACAAGTTAAATAACACTTTATGGGCATACCGTACCGCGTTTAAAAATCCAATGGATATGACACCTTATAAGATGGTATACGGTAAGGCATGCCATTTACCTTTAGAATTGGAACACAAAGCTTTTTGGGCGATCAAGAACCTAAACTATGATCTTAAAGCAGCGGGAGAAAAACGTTTATTAGATATTCATGCTTTAGATGAGTTTAGAAGTGAGGCTTATGAGAATGCTAGATTGTTTAAAGAAAAAGTGAAAAGATGGCATGATAGAAAAATAAAAATAAGACCTTTAACAGTGGAGACAAGGTGTTTTTCTATAATTCTCGTCTTAAGTTGTTTCCAGCGAAGCTCAGATCGAAGTGGGAAGGCCCTTATATAGTTGAAGAAGCTTATTCATTGGGAGCAGTGAAGCTCTAGGGAAAAACATCCCCTCTTTCATGGGTGGTAAATGGACAACGCTTGAAGCATTATCGAGCAAAATAAGATATAAGTACAGTCACCATACAAGTGATCACACCAGAAGAGATGATTAAGCAAAGATATACAAGGAATGACAACTGCAATAAGAATGGAATTGAGACGAAATGAGCAACACTATGGTCAAGCTATTGACATAAAAGAGCTCTTCATGGGAGGTAACCCATGTGAAATAGAGGTTTGAGTAAGTTTTTAAATTTTTAATTAAGTTTTAATTGAGCTTGTGTTAAATGAGGACCACTTAAAGGTCTGGCGAAGAAAAAGGAAGATTGATAATGCTAATATTGGTCGAAAATTTAAGCTATCATTTTTCTATCAAAATTTGATATTTTATTAAGTTTCAGATTAATAAAGAATTCTCGGAGAAGCAGGTAATTTTTGGTGGATCTAGAAGGTTTAACAACCAACTATACGGCTGGAATAAAATTCCGGCCGTATAGTTACGGTCGTATAGTTGTTTCGACATCACCCCTTCCATCCACGAAAGGTACTGATAGTTTAACGACCAACTATACAGCGGGAATAAAAATTCTGTTGGTAAAGTTGCCGCCGTATAGTTATCGATGCCTTCATCAGAATTCTTTTCTAGGTACTAATAGTTTAACGACCAACTAAACGGCGGAAATAAAAATTCCGCCTGTATAGTTGCCGTCGTATAGTTATCGACCCGTCTCCAAAAAAATTTATTTTATGAGTACTGAAGGTTTAACGACCAACTATTCGACGGGAATAAAAATTTCCGCTCGTATAGTTCCGGCCATATAGTTGGTTCCACCGTAAAAGGAAATCTATAGTCGGTTCATAACTATATGGCGAGACCTATGCGGACCACGCCGTAGAATTGCTTGTTACGAACGACGGCTAGGGTTTTCAACCTCCCCTTTTAAAGCTAACCGCATCTAACCTTTTTTATTAAGTTTTGATAGAGCTACAACCTCCAGCCTCAAAATATCCTTGCTATCCCTATGCAAGCCCCTTCTAACAACATCCGTGCAGCGAAGCCATGCAGCCCTTCCATGTCAACAAGATTTGGAGGAAGAAAGAAGAGAATCCCGTAAAGAGGATCAAAGAAGTAGAACCTAAAGGATCATCATCGTCTAGCCTGGAGATCAAGCCTCTCCCAAACTGGGAGGACATGTTCCCGCAAATGATGGAGATGATGAGGCAAGCAGAGCAGGAAAAGAGCAAGGATGAGTATCTCCCTAATCCCTATCGTCACAACATAGGATCCTATTATAAACTTCCTCTCGGTCCATATCCTCTTAAACCTAAGAAAGTGCAGCAAGATGAGATTCATGATAAGATCTATGAGTTGGAAAAAGCTTCGAAGGCATGTGTTGAAACAATTGGAGAGGGGATTGACCCCTACTGGATGATGAACAGAGACCTTGAGAAAAAGGTCAATGACATCGAAGGTAGAGTTGGTTTCTTGATTAAAACTGTTTTTGAGTTGACAGATGAGAAGAAATTCCTCAAGAAGAAAATTTTGAAGCTTCTATACGACATGTCCAAGGTCAGCATCCGCTTTGCAAGCGTAGCTAAAGATTGCAACATAGAGGAAGAAGGCAATACTCTTCCTACCCAAGAGGAGGAATAGGTACCAACAAGGAGTTATTTGATCCCGCCTGGCTTGATTCCAAGCTTGGGGAGATCTTTAAGACCTTGTAACCTATCTTATAAGTATTATATTACTATTTTAGTTTTACATTAGTTCAAGCTTAGAAATAAAGTTTGCATAATTTGAATTCCCTTAAGGAATAGTCGATCCCATTTGTGAAATTCTGAGTTTATTATCATATATGGAGCATTATTGAGTTTGTGCTTGTCTTATTGGATATATGAATGGCTTGAGTATAATTTTACTTGCACTTGGTGATAGCAATATGAGTCTTCCACACTATTGGTATTAATGGAACATACAAAGATAATTTGGTCAATATGTTGTAAGTACATGGTTTGATTTACAAGGAAAGAAAAATTATCTAATTGGTTAAGTTAAAAAGAAACCTTGAACAAAGGAAAATTAAAAGTGCTATCAAAATAGAGTGAGTACAAGTCGAGGTAGAATCTTCAAGTCATAAATATTCTTCATATACAATTGGAATTTGGTAATTGAGATCGTTAAACTTTGGATTCCTACATGAATTAGAATATATGGCTAGCTCCTTTGCACAACACTTAAACAAAAGTGTGAGCATATATAAAAAAATAAGAAGAAAAAGAACGAATGTGCAAAGAGCAAATAGGCACACACCACTATATTGTAGTAAGACAAAGAGACGTTTTGAGATTTTGAATCCCAAGTGAATATGTTAATCCTAAAACACTTGGGACTATCTTGCTAACTCATTCGGTCGAACCGAATACCTTTACATCATGTTGAGATTCACCTTTTGTGAACTGTTGATCACTAAGGTGTGGAGGCCTTCTAATATTATCTGGATGCTTCGAGTAAGGTACTATTCATGAACTTATTCCTATGTATCATATATGATAAACACATGTTGCAACTGCCTCATTTATTTTATTGACTCAGCTTCATGATTATGAGGATCACATCCATTAAGCTAAACTTGCTCGGGACAAGCAAGAGTCTAAGCTTGGGGAAGTTAATGAGTTCATAATTGCATCATGTTTTATATTATTATTTTGCACTGTAGTTGTAGGATCTTGGAATTTTACGGTGTTTGCGCACACATTTTATGTCTATTTTCACCAGGATCAGAACAAATGATGGATACAATGGACACAATTCTTGGAGAAGTTGTATTGGGGAGAAAAGGAGTAAAAAACAACATAAATAACTTATTTTGGAAATATCAATAACACCAGAAGAAAACCCGAAGTGATCGAGGCATACAGATGGTTTAACGACCAACTATACGACAGAAATAAAATTCCGGCCATATAGTTCCCGCCATATAGTTGGCACTGCCACCGCCTTCTCAAATATTTTCACCCCATGCAATTGGATCAGAGAGACGACATACATAACACCCATAAATCACCGAAACCTCACCTTCAGAAGACATCTGGAGGGGGAATTTGCTCGAGGGATCCATCTTTTCCCTACGCAGATTTGGGAGGCCAAGGCATCGATCTTCATCTTCATCAACCGCTGGACCACCATCATTTTCATCCATCCCATCTTCACCCCATCTAGATCTTGTTGTAATTTCCGTACTCGTTGTGGATTTATACAAGAACTATTCAATTACAATTGTTTCCATTACCATTGCCATGATCTTAATTGCCTCCATGTCTGAGTAGATCATTAGTTCTTGGGGAGATGGAGAAACCCTAGCATATGATTGAGATAAGATAGAGATTATTATGTTATACATCATTATGTGTATGTGTTAATTATCTTTATCATGATGTTGGGAGTTGTGCACCTTCTTAATATTTGCCTCTTATGGGGACACGATGAAGGGGATTACTTGTTGGTAGACAGAGGGATGATAACACTTACTGTGACTATAAAGTTGTTGTCATTCTTTACGTACTAACTTGGTGAAACAAGGAGAGCTCATAAAGCCATGTCCATGCCATGGGAGAAATCCTTTTTCCCTATTGTAGTTCCAAGCTCTTTTACAATAGGGAAAAATGCATTCTCCCGTGGCATGGACATGGCTTTATGAGTTCTCCTTATTACGTAAAGAATGACAACAGCTTTATAGTCACAGTAAGTGTTATCGCCCTGATGACCCACAAGTATAGGGGGTGTATCGCAGTATTTTCGAGGGAAGTGAAACCCAATTTATTGATTCGACACAAGGGGAGCCAAAGAATATTTATAAGCCTTAACAACTGGGTTGTCAATTCAGCTGCACCTGGAAACAATCTTGCTCACAGAAGTTTATCAGTAGCAACAGTTTTGTAGTAGGAATAGCAAAGTAACAGCAGTAGTAAAGCAAAGACAGCAGTAACAATAGCAGTAAAGAGTGGGATTCGAGTGCGGTAGGCATAGGGATGGATGGACGGGCGTTGCATGGACAAGACAATTCACATAGCAATCAGAACATAGGGCAATTGCAGATAAATAAGATAAAGCATCCAAGTACTAGATAATCCTAGGCATGTGTTCCATATATAGTCATACGTGCTCGCAATGAGAACTTGCACAACATCTTTTGTCCTGCCAGCCCGTTTGCAGCGGGTCCTCAAGAGAACTACTGGCAATTAAGGTGCTCCTTTTAATAGAGCACTGGAGCAAAGCATTAACACTCCGTGAACACATGTGATCCTCACATCAAAGCCATTCCCTCCGGTTATCCCGATTTCTGTCACTTCGGGGCCATCGGTTCCGGACAACAATGTGTGTATACAACTTGCAGATAAGACCATAAACAATACTATCATAATGAATCAATAACATGTTCAGATCTGAAATCATGGCACTCGGGCCCTAGTGACAAGCATTAAGCACAACAAGTCGCAACAAAGTCATAAAGCACTAATAAAAGATACTAGGCACCATGCCCTAACAATCTGATGCCATTACATGAACGATCTCATCCAATCCCTACCATCCCCATAGCCTACAACGGGGGATTACTCACTCATAGATGGGGGAAACATGGATGGTCGATGGAGAAGCGATGGTGATGATGATGGCGATGATCTCCTCCAATTCCTCGTCCCGACAGGGTGCCAGAACGGAGTTTCTGGTGCTGTTTCGTGGAATCTGGTGGTGGCGGCGGAGTGGAACTCCTTCTGGAAAAACGTCGACCCCCCCGGAGTTTTTAGGTCAGAAGGCTTCTTATAGGCGAAGAGGGAGACCGAGGGGGTGCCTAGGGGGCCCACACCATGCCCTGGCGCGGCCTGGGGCACCCGCGCCTGGGGGTGGTGTGGCCAGCCCCTGGCCCTCCTTCGTCTCGTATTATGGCTCCGTGAGTCTTCCAGAAAAATAGGCACTTTGTCATATCTCAGTTACTTCATAATAGTTTCATATTGTGCTATAATTCTATTAATACGAAACGTTAATACACGTGTGGTATGTAAACAAACCAAGTCTCTAGTTACCTCTAGCAAACTAGTTCATTGGTCATGAGGATGATCTAGGGTTTCGAGATCATGGGCATTTATGCCAATTGACAATGAGGTCACGTCATTAGTTGAATGATGTGATAGACAAACAACCCAACCATTCGTATCTTAATGAGATCTAATTCAAAGTTCACCATTAATGATAAACTAAGGAAACCTCGCAACCTGATCCTTAGACTATGAGATAATGCAAATCACCGTTCTAGAGGGAGCTTAGATGGTTAGCAAGTATCATACCGTGACTGGATGATCGAAAATGTGCCACTCAGGTTTCCCTAAGGGGCACGTAGAGGATTACATATCAATACCAGGATTTGCCAATCCATGTAACAGATAGATACATATGTGGCCATCTCGGTGGCATTGCATTAAGGAAGCTTACAAGCGTGTGACTAGATCACGGAATGCAACGACACAGAAACGAGAAAACAAGTTCATCGGTAACGAGATCGAACGAAGGTATGGGGATACCATAGATCAAATCTTGGGTGAACTAGGTATCAAGTGGCAAAGGGGATGGGAAACGACTGTTTATGGTTCAAATTACATTATCATCGTGGAATGCACAGGGGTCATTATGGGCATCCCGGTCCTGCTATTGATTATTGATGGAGATCATGTCTGTGCCATTCCCGAGCCGTGGGGAAATACACTTAAGGGTACGATGAGCTAGAGATCCTCTGTAAGTTGGAATCACCATATGAAAGAGAAAAGGAAACCGAAAAAGTTCCATGAGAGAACCGGAATCATTCCGGGAAAGATCTGAAGTTGTTCGGAGGAAATCAAAAGGGAACCAAAAGGTGTTTCGGGTCAAATCGGATTTTGTAATATGTATTTATATATTAATTAATGTAATTAATATTAAATATAATATTAAAATCTAATTTGAAGAGGTATTCCACTAATGGGCTAAACTTCCTAGGGAAAAAGGGCCCATGAGGGAAAACCGAAGGAGGGAAAGGCCAAGGGCCAAAGGGCCAAGGCCTAGCCGCCTCAAGGGGGCCTACCCGGCCAGCCTAGGGCTGTGCGCAGTGTGGGGCCCACCCCTGGCCAGCTGGCCCATGGTGCCCTAAGGGCCTATGCGCCTCCCCCTCTCTCCCTTGATTAGTCCCACATGGGAAACCCAAAGGGGAGGGCACACCTCCCTCCCCCTATATAAAGGGGTGCCCATGGGTGGGATTAGACACACCAATATTTGGAGAAGTCCTTTGGTTGACTTTTTCCTCCCCTCTCTCTATCGTCTCCATGCGTTGGCATGGTCCCAAGTAAGGAATGTCCATGCAAGAGACACCGCACCTTCAACACGTTGTTGCGCTGTAGGGATTCCAAGCCGGAGATCTACTTCCGCACTCCCGGCAGGGATCAAGGAGTTTGAGGTCGTCATCGTACACCGTATGTGTACGAAACTACGAGGGGCCTCACTTGAGGCACCTTGGATGTCGTGGGCTAGAGCTGCCGCACGATGAAGAAGGAGCAAGGGGTGACCTGCAAGGAGCTTCGCGACCTTGAGGTTGGCTATGAGTTCGACTACTTCAACCATGTTCCCCTCGGAACGTTAACAGCGTACGGTCTACAAGGGTATGTATTCTATATGCTCCTATCGTTACCGCATTACTGCATAGATAGATCTTGGGCATATTAGAGTTCCAATGTAGGATTTTTTTGTTTTCTGCTCGAAACTCTTTAGTGGTATCAGAGCCGATCTATGCGTAGAAGTGTTGTACGGACAGTATGCACAAGTATTATGCGGGCATTGATCCCTTAGTTGTTACCCTCTAACGTGTACTTGTTTATATCACGGTATTGTTTGATGAAGCGGCCCGGACCGACCTTACGCGTATTATTATGCGAGACTGGTTCCATGCTCAACATATGGCTTTTACCGTATAAGTGTCTAGCGGGTGTCTATCTCTCATTCAATGTTGATATAGAATTTACAACAGAGGGCCCCAAAAGGGGTGTAGTAGAGACAACTATTGGATCCATGTTGTGGTTGGAAAGTTCGTAGTTTAGAAAGAGTTCTATTGCGAAAGCCCTAACAACCACATAAAACTTGCAATATATAAAGTAGAGGCGTCTAACTTTATTTTGCAGGAGAGCATGTGTTATGATATGGTATTGGTCGTTACGAAGGTAAAGTAGTTTACTTTTATGTTACTAAGTTAAGTAGTAATAGCCATCGTTTTGATGGACGACCGGGTGGTGGCATCGTGGACTTGGTGTCGTGGACTTGGCGTCAAACCAGGGGCAAGATGGAGATCATGCCGGAGCACTTGATGGAGATCAAGGCACAAAGAGAAGGACCATATCATATCACAATACACATATGATGTTGATACCTGCTTTACATCTTATTATATGCTAGTATAAGATACTCAACGATAGCAAATAAGATAATCCCTATATAATTCCAATGATAGTGTTCCCCTTGTGTGTGCACCACCAAGAAAGTTTGCCGTTATGAAGCCGACCGTGACGATCGGGGGCTAGACATATCTACATTCGCATACCATGGGTGTAAGCCATGTTGCACAACAAATACACACAAGTTAGATTTGGCGAGCCTAGCATGTGTAGACATGGCCTCGGAACACAAGAGACAGAAAGGTCGAGCATTATTCACATGGTTGATGTGATTGACATTGGGGAATGTCTACCTTTGATGTTGCACTGATGGCCGTGACGATCGGGGGAGGTGTAGCGGATTGGGATCATGTGATCACTAAAATTGTCTAGGGGATGACAATTTTAGCGGGAGCTCAATTAGAATTGAACTCATATTATGAACTTAGTCTAGATGTCTGTTTGCAAATATCTTAATAGATCATGGCCTATCCCATTGAGGTCCTTTGCGACCATTGGAAATTTATTACTTGATATGGAACTTAGCAAAAGGGTCCAACTTCATAGATTAATACCCATGCCTGAGGGATATCCTCGTAAAAGGCGATCTTCTCTTCTTGATACAATGACCATTAGGAGATAATCTGATGACTCCGCAATGTTTGTGTGTTCTCCGTAATCATCCAATAAGCCATTCTCCATTAGATGGAGAGTTGGATTACAATCTTGTATTCTACAAGATCAAGCACATAAAGTATGAGCTGTTGGATGAGTTTTCTTCCATGATGGATGAAAAGAGAATATTTGGAGAAACACTTAGCGATCTTGCATTAGAGTTGTGAACTCTCAGAAGGTCTTGATTGCAATGGAGGTCATGAATGAAAAAGAGTATATGTTTGATATACAAATTATAAATGTGGTTCCCGCAAAACTCGTTGCACTTTGTAAAGTATTTGATACTTGTCCCGTTTTGTGAAAACAGGATGGTCTGCTTGAGAATAGCTAGAATTGAGGCAATGTGGCATGATGACGGCAAGCAAAACAGTTGATGGCCGACATCACCCCTTTCCTCAAAGGTTTATCATTTGGATCAGTGGACTTGAATATAATTTTGTAATCCTTGTTTGTGTGTCTTGCTTTTTTGGCGAGACGATTGTTCATATGAATAAGTTACAAGCCAGTTGTACTGTTCTTATGAATAATACCTTTATGGTGACGTTACGATTATGAATGAGTTATTCTCATCACTATGTTAGTGATAATAGTTTAAGCATTTATAAAGGATTAGAATGCTAAAAGATATCCAAAGTTTAATTATGATATGTTACTATAGTTTAAGTCATTTTGGTTATTGTATGTTCTTCATTACAAATGAAGATCGGGGTCCTAGATGCTTAATCTAGATACTTTACAAAACCATGCCTCGTTGGGTAGAATGACTAAAACTCCGCATTCTGGTAAAACGGTGATATGCGAAGAAATGTTGAATTTTATACAGAATGATGTATTGTATTTTCAGCAAGATAGTGGAAATCATTATTTATACGTAATGTTGAATCTTATACATAGTGATGTATCGTATTTTCAACAAATAGTGGAAATCATTATTTCACACTTCATTGTGGATTTAAGTGAATATGAGCATTTACTTAATGAAACATAAGTTTGAATCTATTTTGAATTGTTCAAAAGATTTCAGAGTGAAGGAGGATATTGAGTTAACAAGAATACAAAAGTCTCTTCGATTTGATCGACATGACTAAAGTATTTAAGTTAATTTTGGCATAAAAGGACATGTGAAAGAGGTTTCACAAATTATGATAATAGGGCAAATTCAAAGTGTATTGAAATGTCTAAATATCATAATCATTATGTATTAGATACATACGGTATAATATTATCTCTTATCGGGGTTATAGTTACCGTTTAGAGTTAGAGATCAAAATGAGCAAACACTCGGTTGAAATACAAAGGAACATCTAAGGATTCATGGAAACAGCACCATAAGAATTATGGCATGTTCGATTTTCTAGAGGTTTCAATAATTCGAAATCGTGGCGAATAAACAAGTCTTTGTAGCGTATTCTTAGGCAACTATGTATACATATTCCACAAGGGGCAAACCTACTGTTGTCCAAAGTTGATCTATCTTGATGAAGATACAGGTGGAAGAAAGTAAAAGATCAAACCAAGGTATTTGACCTTACCTCCTGATTGTTGAGTAGCACAGCGAAATTTGTTTCGTGAAACCGAACTCCACAAGTAGAGGAGAAACTAATGATAATGATCATTAAGTTTCAGTAAACACTTTTACTAAAGAAAGTAGGACTCAAAAATATATTCTGCAAGTTTGCGAAATTATATTATTGATTCACTTGTCATGTTTATGGACAAGACATACCTACGAATTACAAAGAAGCGTGATGGTCCTAAGTGCGAGAAATGACCAGGAGTCATAAAATCCTATATTAAGTTACATTTAGGATTGCGAAGTAATATGTTACTTGATCTTATTAAGTAAAGAAGTTTACTTGATATTTCTGAATGACTTCAAAAGTCATAAGATGGAAATGAAACTTAATGAAGACATAAAGCTCGATTTGTCATAGAGTGTGGACAAATTCAAGGAGTTGACTACAATTGTAGCAATGCTTAAGTCTGTTGGATTAACACTAGAAATATATGGATATTGAAGTCTCGTAACTAGAATTCTTGATTTGATGGTGATCAAAGAAATTTGTAATGTCCATGATTATCGAGAGGACCTGCATTTGAGTGGCAGCTAATTATCTTGGCCAAATCTTAATATGTAAGATACATATTTTGAGTGGGAGATAAGTAGCTTGGACAAATCTTAATATGTAGTAGACATATTTTGATTGGGAGCTAAGTGAAATCCCTGGATCTCATATATGGATACCATATTTGAGTGGGAGCGTGTCATTATTCTGAAATATGTGGACGACATATGTGAATGATGTGATTGGTGTTAATAACATTTAAGTAGATAAATTGGGATGAAGTTGAAGTTATTAAACAATGAGATCTATCGATATAGATTGGTGAGTTTAAAAACATTGAATGTCGAATGCTTCTTGGACTTGACTCTGAAGATGTTCAGAATGTCCTAAGCAAGATTATGAAGAAGTTCATAATGGAACAAGGTAAGAAAGAAGTTCTTACTATATGAAGCATTGTCTTAGTATTACAACAATGGTTAAAAAGGAAGAAAGAGATGTGTTGCATCTCCTATGCCCTAGTCATAGGTTCATCCATACAACCATATTGTATACTCGACGTAATGTGACCCAAAGTTCTGGTTGGAAGGACAAGCTCTTAACTGTAAGAACATGTTTTTAAGTGATTCCTGAGTTATTCACTGAACTAGAATTAAGTTTGTCCTTGAATGGCAAAAAGAAAAGTAAGTGGCATAGTTGCATTTCATGCACAAGGATCTACATAGATATAGAAGTATAAAGGCTCCATCTGATGTGATGTATATTGTTATGGCGGGACTAGTTCGTCTTTAACATAGAATGATGTGTCCCAGGGCACAGTGCCCATGAGAAAGCCCCTGAGGTTGATCTAAAGTCACTGTAGGCTCCTAGAAACCAGCCTCGTTCTGCTGCCATAACTGCCGTATATACACAAAGGATTTCAAAGTGTGTTTCGAAGTTTAGATGACAATAGTGAAAACGACTGTCATTATAAACACTAGAAACAAAGTCTCACTTTGTTTCCAAATGAATACTTCGACCCATTATACGATAATGGTGTGAATCAAAATTAGGAAGACATTAATGATTTACAAAGACATAATGATCTGGTAAAACAGAACATGGACATGATGTTTTCCATAAGCATACATGATCAATAAACGCATATGTGATATGGTTTATGATGAGTAAAATGCGAGCTAGATTATTTGTACTCTAGTGCAAGTGGGAGACTGAAGGAGATATGCCCTAGAGGCAAATAATAAATAGGTTTTTATTGTCATATCTCAATTAGTTCATAATAGTTTCATACTGTGCTATAACTGTATTAATACGAAACGTTAATACATGTGTGGTATGTAAACAAACCAAGTCTCTAGTTACCTCTAGCGAACTAATTCATTTGTCATGAGGATGATCTAGGGTTTCAAGATCATGGGCATTTATTGCAATTGACAATGAGGTCACGCCATTAGTTGAATGATGTGATAGACAAACAACCCAACCAGTTGTATCTTAATGAGATCTAGTTACAAAGTTCACGATTAATTATAAACTAAGGAAACCTCACAACCTGATCCTTAAACTGCGAGATAATGCAAATCACCATTCCTTAGACTACGAGATAATGCAAATCACCATTCTAGAGGGAGCTTAGATGGTTATCAAGTATCATACCGTGACTGGATGATCGAAAAGGTGCCACTCAGGTTTCCCAAAGGGGTGCGTAGAGGAGTACATATCAAGACCAGGATTTTCCAATCCATGTAACGGATAGATACATATGTGGCCATCTCGGTGGCGTTGCATTAAGGAAGCTTGCAAGCATGTGTCTGGGTCACAGAATGCAATGACATGGAAACGAGAAAACAAGTTCATCGGTAACGAGATTGAACGAAGGTATGGGGATACCATAGATCAAATCTCGGGTGAACTAGGTATCAAGTGGCAAAGGGAATGGGAAACGACTATTTACGGTTCAAACGACATTATCATTGTGGAATGCACAAGGGTCATTATGGGCATCCTGGTCCTGCTATTGATCATTGATAGAGATCATGTCTGTGCCATTCCCGAGCCATGGGAAAATACACTTAAGGGTACGATAAGCTAGATATCCTCTATAATTTGGAATCACCATATGAAAGAGAAAAGGAAACCGGAAAAGTTCCATGAGAGAACCGGAATCGTTCCGGGAAAGATCCGAAGTTGTTCGGAGGAAATCAAAAGGGAACCAAAAGGTGTTTCGGATCAAATTGGATTTTGTAATATGTATGTACATATTAATTAATGTAATTAATATTAAATCTAATATTAAATCTAATTTGAAGGGGTATTCCACTAATGGGCCAAACTTCCTAAGGAAAAAGGGCCCATGAGGGAAGGGCCAAAGGGCCAAGGCCTAGCAGCCTCAAGGGGGCCCACCCGACCAGCCTAGGGCTATGCGCGGGGTGGGGCCCACCCTTGGCCAGCTGCCCCATGGTGCCCTAAGGGCCCATGCGCCTCCCCCTCTCTCCCTTGATTAGTCCCACATGGGAAACCCAAAGGGGAGGGCACACCTCCCTCCCTATATAAAGGGGTGCCCATGGGTGGGATTAGACACACCAATATTTGGAGAAGTCCTTTGGTTGACTTTCTCCTTCCCTCTCTCTCTCGTCTCCATGCGTTGGCACGGTCCCAAGTAAGGATTGTCCATGCAAGAGACACCGCACCTGCATCACGCCATTGTGCTGCAAGGATTCCAAGCCGGAGATCTACTTCCACACTCCTGGCAGGGATCAAGGAGTCGGAGGTCGTCATCGTACACCGTATGTGTACGAAACCACGAGGGGCCTCACTTGAGGCACCTTGGATGTCGTGCGCCGGAGCTGCAGCACGATGAAGAAGGAGCAAGGGGTGACCTGCGAGGAGCTTCACGACCTTGAGGTAGGCTACGAGTTCGACTACTTCAACCACATTCCCCTCGGAACATTAACCGCGTATGGTCTACAAGGGTATGTATTCTATACGCTCTGGTCGTTACCGCATTACTGCATAGATAGATCTTGGGTGTATTAGAGTTCCAACGTAGGAATTTTTTTGTTTTCTACTGCCGAACCCTTCAGAATAGTACTTGTATAAATCCACAACGAGTACGGGAATTACAACAAGATCTAGACAAGATGTCGATGGGATGGATGGAGATGGTGGTGATGCAACGGTGGATGATGAAGATCGATGCCTTAGGCTCCCGGATCTGCGCATGTTGAAGATGGATCCCTGGTGAATGAGTTCCCCGTCCATATGCCTTCTAGAGGCGAGGTTTCGGCGATTTTTGGGTGTTCTGTATGTCATCTCCCTGAACCAGTTGCACGGGGTGAAACTATTTGACGAGGCGGAGGCGGTGCCAACTATACAGCCGGAGCTATACGGACGGAAAATTTGCTCCGGTCGTGTAGTTGGTCGTTAAACTCTCTGCCTCCTTTGTTCGCTTCTGGTTTTCTTCTGGTATTATTAATATTTCCCAAATAAGCGATTTATGTTGTTTTTGACTCCTTTTCTCCACAATACAACTGCTTAAGAATTGTATCCATTGGATCCATCATTTGTCATGATCCTAGTGAAAACAGACATAAAATGTGCACGCGAGCGCCATAAAATACCAAGATCCTACATCTACAACACAAAATAACAGTGTAAAACATGATGCAAATATGCACTCATCAACTTCCCAAGCTTAGAATCTTGCTCGCCCCGAGCAAGTTTAGCTTAATGGATGTGATCCTCATATTCATGAAGCTGGGTCGATAAAATAAATGAGGCAGTTGCAACATGTGTTTATCATATACGATACATAGGAATAAGTTCATGAATAGTACCGTACTCGAACCATCTGAATAGTATTAACAGGCTTCCACACCTTAGTGATTAACAGTTCATAAAATATGATTCTCAACAAAATGTAAAAGTATCTGGTTGAACCGAATGAGTTAGTGAGGTAGTCCCAAGTGTTTTTAGGACCAACATATTCACTTGGGATTCAAAATCTCAAAAGTGTTTCTTTGTCATACTACAGTATGATGGTGTATTGCTATTTGCTCTTTGCACACTCGCTCTTTTTCTTCTCATTTGTATATATGCTCACACTTTTGTTTTAAGTGTTGTGCAAAGGAGCTAGCCATACATTCCACTTCATGTAGGAATTCAAAGTTTAACGATCTTAATTATCAAATTCCAATTGTATATGAAGCATAGTTATGACTTGAAGATTCTACCTCAACTTGTTCTCACTCTATTTTGATAGCACTTCCATTTTTCTTTGTTCAAGGTTTCTTTTTCAACTCAATTGTATAGATAGTTTTTCTTTGTAAATCAAACCGTAGACTTAAAACATATTGACCAAATTATCTTTATGTGTTCTATTAATACCAATGGTGTGGAAGACTCCTATTCCTTATCATCAAGTGCAAGTAAAATTATACTCAAGCCATTCATATATCAATAAAGCAAACGCAAACTTAATATTGCTCCATATATAATAAACTCGGAATTTCATTAAAGGGATCGACTATTCCTGAAGAGAATTCTAATGATGAAAACTTTATTTCTAGTTTGAACTAATGAAAAAACGGTAATATAAATCTTATAAGAAAGATTACAGGGTCTTTTAAAGATCTCCCCAAAATTGGAATCAAGCCAGGCGGGATCAATTAACTCCTTGTTGATACCTATTCCTCCTCCTGGGTAGAAAGATCGTCGCCCTCTTCTTTTATGTTGCCATCTTTAACTATGCTTGCAAAGTGAATGTTGAGCTCGGCCATGTCATATTGGAGCTTCAACATTTTCTTCTTGAGGAATTTCTTCTCATCTATCAACTCAAAGACAGTTTTAATTAAGAAACCAACTTTACCATCGATGTCATCGACCTTCTTCTCAAGGTCTTTGCTCATCATCCAGTAGGAGTCAATCCCTTCTCCATTTGTTTCAATGCATGCCTTAGAAGCTTTTTCTAACTCATAGATCTTATCATGAATCTCATCTTGCTACACCTTCTTAGGTTTAAGAGGTGATGGACCAAGAGAAGGTTTATAATAGGATCATATGTTTTAACTATAAGGATTAGGGAGGTACTCATCCTTGTTCCTTCCCTGCTCAGCTTGTCTCATCATCTCCATCCTTTGTGGGAACATGTCCTCCAAATTTGGGAGAGGCTTGATCTCCGGGCCAGATGATGACGACGGTCCTTTAGGTTCTGCTTCTTCGATCCTCTTCACGATCTTATCTTCTTTCTTCTTCCAGATCTTGTTGACGTGGAAGGGCTACATGGCTTCGCTGTATGGATGTTGTTAAAGGGGCTTGTATAGGATGGTGAGTATTTTTCGAGGCTGGAGGTTATAGCTCTGCGAAAACTTAATGAAAATGGTTAGATGCGATCAGCTTTAAAAGGAGAGGTCAAAAACCCTAGCCGCCTTACGTAATGAGCAACTATACAAGCGCGGCCCGTATAGCTCCTGCCGTATAGTTTTGAACCGACTATAGATTAAATATACAGTGGAATTAACTATACAACCAGAACTATACGGGCGGGAATTTTTATTCCCGCCGTATAGTTGGTCGTTAAACTCTCTAGACTCTGAATAAAAAATTTGGAGATGGGTGATAACTATACGACCACAACTATACGGGCGGAATTTTTAATTCCGGCTATATAGTTGGTTGTTAAACTCTCAGTACTTAGGAAATTATTTTATCAAAGGCGTTGATATTATACGACCTAGCTATATTGGCGGAATTTTTAATTCTGGCCATATAGTTGGTCGTTAAACTCTCAGTACCTTTTTGTGAATGGAAGGGGTGATGCCGCAACAACTATACGACCGCAACTATATGGCCGGAAATTTTATTTCCACCGTATAGTTGGTCGTTAAACCTTCTGTATCCACTAAAAGAATTCGGCTTCTCCAAGGATTCTTTATTAATCTGAAACTTAACGAAATTTTGAGTTTTAATAGGAAAATGTCAGCTTAGATTTTTGACCAATTTTGGCATCATCAATCTTCCTTCTTCTTTGCTAGAGCATTAATTGTTTCTCATTTAACACAATACTCAAACTAAACTTTAACTGAAAATTTAAAAACTTACTCAAACCTTTATTTTACATGGGTTGCCTCCCATGAAGCGCTCTTTTATGGTAAATATCTTGATCGTAGTACTGCTCATTCCGTCTCGAGTCCATTCTTCTTGCAGTTGCCATTCCTCGTATATCTTTGCTTTATCACTTCTTGTGGGGTGCTCAATTCTATGGTGACTACACTTATATCTTCTTTTACTCGATAATGCTTCAAGCGTTGTCCATTGACTACCCATGCAAGAGAGGGTGTTTTTCCTTGGAGCTTCACTTCTCCTGATGAATAAGCTTCTTCAACTATATATGGGCCTTCCCACTTTGATCTGAGGGTTTCCTGGAAACAACTTAAGACGAGAATTATAGAGCAACACTTTTTCTCCACTTTTAAAAGTTTTATTCTCTATTTTTCTATCATGCCATCTTTTCACTTTTTCTCTAAACAATCTAGCATTCTCATAGGCTTCACTTCTAAACTCATCTAAAGCATGAATATCTAATAAACGCTTTTCCCCTGCTACTTTGAGATCATAATTTAGGTTCTTGATTGCCCAAAAAGCTTTGTGTTCTACTTCTAAAGGTAAATGGAATGCCTTACCATACACCATCTTATAAGGTGTCATACCCATTGGATTTTTAAACGTAGGACGATATGCCCATAGAGTGTCATTTAATTTGAATGACCAGTCTTTTCTTGATTTTTCCACCGTCTTCTCTAGTATGGCCTTCAGTTCTCTATTTGAGAGTTCCACTTGACCACTTGTTTGGGAATGATATGGTGAAGCAATGCGGTGGGTTACTCCATACTTGCTAAGGATCTTCCTGAAAGTTCCTTTCATAAAATGAGAACCACCGTCAGTAATTAAAAATCTAGGAACTCCAAACCTAGGGAATATGACATCCTTGATCATCTTCACTAAGGTAGCTGCATCCGCATGATTTGTTGGAATATCTTCAACCCATTTAGTAACATAGTCAACAGCAACAAGAATATGAGTATAACCATTCGACTCTATAAATGGTCCCATGTAATCCATTCCCCACACATCAAAGGGTTCAATTTTGAGACTATAATTCATTGCCATTTCTTGTCTCCTACCTATATTACCTCTTCTTTGGCAAGCATCGCAGTATTCCACATACTTGTGTGCATCCTTGAGCAAGGTGGGCCAATAGAATCTGGATTGAAGTACCAACAGTTCTCTTACCTGCATGATGTCCTCCATACGGACTGTCATGACAAGCTTTCAATATCGCATTCATTTCATGGTTAGGAACACACTTCTGAATCATTCCATCAAGTCCATGACGATATAGATACGGATCATCCCAAAAGTAATATTTAAGATCATTAAAGAATTTCATCATTTGATTTCTTGACACCAGGAGGTATAAATTTTGTTGTTAGATAGTTAGCATAATCTGCATACCATGGATTAGCAATTTCAACATTTGCTAAATATTCTCCTAGAAATGATTCATTAATAGGTAAGGGGTTATTGATTATTCCCTCCATCCTAGAGAGATGATCTGCTACCGGATTATCTTTACCCCTCCTATCTACTATTTGCAAATCGTATTCTTATAGTAATAAAATCCACCTAATCAACCTAGGCTTAGCATCCCTTTTCACAAGGAGGTGACGCAAAGCTTGGTGATCTGTATGAATTATTACCTTAGAATTAATTATGTAAGATCTAAATTTGTCGCAAGCAAAAAATTATAGCTAGAAACTCTTTTTCTATAGTAGCATAATGTTTCTACATCTTATTAAGAGGTCTACTAGCATAATAAATAACATTCAAATTCTTTCCATCTTGCTGTCCCAACACAGCCCCTAAAGCATAGTCACTAGCATCACACATGATTTCAAAAGGTTCATCCCATTTTGGAGATTGCATGATAGGTGTTGAAACTAGTTTATTCTCAAGGTTGTCAAAAGCCGCAATGCAGTTATGATCTAAATAGAATGGAGTTTCTTTATCAAGAATATTGGTAAGGGGCATGACTTAGCAAAATCTTTTATAAATCGCTTATAAAACCTGCATGTCCCAGAAACATTTTTAGATTTTTAATGTACTGAGGTATCAGAAGATTTTCTATAGCATTGACATTAGTTTTATCTATTTCTATTCCCTTCTCTAAAACTTTATGCCCGAAAACTTTACCTTCTCTTTCCATGAAACGGCATTGTTCCCAATTCAAAACCAAGTTTGATTGCCTGCATATCTACAAGACTTTGGTTAGATTCTAGAGGCAATTATCAAAATTTGTTCCACAAACAACAAAATCATTTTTTAGAACTTCCATAGTCTTCTCAACAAAATCATCAAAGATCTTTAGAACACATTCCTGAAAAGTTGTTGCTGCATTACATAAGCCAAACGGGATTAATCTATAAGCATATGTGCCATAAGGACAAGTGAAAGTTGTTTTCTCTTGATCTTCTGGTTGTATGGCAATTTGAGAATATCCAGAATAACCATCAAGAAAACAAAAGTAAGAATTATTACGAAATCTTTCTAAATTTTATCCATGAACGGTATTGGTTTATGATTTTTCTGTGTCTCACGGTTTAACTTTCTAAAATCAATGCACATACGATATCCTACAATGGGCCTTACAGGAACTAGCTCACCATCCTCCTTCATAGCAGCATCAAGACCACCTTGCCTTGATATGCAATGAGCTGGGCTAACCCACTTACTGTCAGAAATAGGATATATTATGCTAGTATCTAGTAAGGGTATAACCTCTTTTCTTACTACTTCCTTCATTTTAGGATTAAGCCTTCTTTGTGTATCTACTACAGGTTCAGCATCCTCAAGCAGGGTAATCTTATGTGTTATGATAGATGGATATATTCCTTTAATATCACTCAATGTATATCCAAAGGCTTTACAATGCTTAACCAAAACTGAAATGAGTTTATTTGTTTCATTTTCCGGTAGATTCTTGCTAATAATGACAAGACATTTATTTCCATTATCTAAAACTCATACCTCATATTGTCTGGAAGTTTTTTCAATTCTATTGGTGGAGGCTCTTAATCCCCTTTTCTTACCAGTTCTTCATAGTCATGTGGATTTTGTGCTTCCAGAATTAAATCAAGGTAATCGTCCATTTCTTCTTTCTCCTCATCATCTGGTGCTTCCTCCCAATTAATCAGGCTCCTCTCCAATTCATCTGGTGGAGTACTGAAATGAATTGCCGCCAGCTCGGCAATAGTCTTTTATTCCTTGATATCCTCCACTTCATATGGCCTCTTCTTTAGTTTGGCAAAGTGTAATGTCATTTCCTCTTCTCCAAACATCAGTGAAATAGTCTCCTTATTATCTACTCAAGCTTTGGTGATGGAAATAAAAGGCCTGCCTAAAAGAATAGGACAAAAAGAATCTCGGGGCATATCAAGAATATGAAAATCAAGGGGGTACATGAGTGACCCAATAAAGACATAAATATTTCTGATCACTCCTTCTAGTTTTATATTGGTTCTATTAGACAATTTAATAGTAGTGTCTACCGGTTCCACATCTGGATTATTTAAATTGTAGCGGAGTTCCTCATAAAGTGATGCAGACATAATATTTATAGTGGAAATTGGCTGACAAATTCCATATAAGAAAGTTTCTCCACAATATATAGGGGTCATTGGTTTAGAAGTTTCGTTACCTCAAACCTTACCTTTGATGAATTCTGAGGTTTCAAGGTCTAGCATAACCACTTCATTATCCACTACTCGTGCTTCCATAAGATCTTTTAATATAACATTATTTATATTGGTAGCTTCAGAATTCCTTTCTGGTTTCTTTGATCTCTTCTTTATTTGTTCTTCCTCTTTCTGCCTTTTTTCGATGATCCCTTGAGTAGGTATCGAGGAGAACTCTTCCATCAACGCTCTTGCACGCTTATTTTCTTTGAGGGGTTTACGAGGTTCCCATTCTGTAGGTACCTGCAAATGCCCTGCATAATTCTCAATAATTTTCTTTACTAAGTAAGAATCAATACCGAGGGTTTTAATCATTGTATCTATCCTTTCATCTACAAGGAAATTATTAATGCAAGCATACTCAGAAAAACTATTTGTAATGTTTTCCTTATCTTTAAGATTTTCCGTTGCTTCTCTCATCTTTATTATTAGATTCCAAGCTTCATCATAGGTATAAGATAGAAAACTGCCATTAGAAGCAGTGTCTAGATTCATCCTATTTTCAATATTTAGCCCTCCATAAAAGATATGGGTGATTAACCAATCAGGCAAACGATGATGGGGGCAATTATCTACGAAAAGGCTAGAAAAAGCGCGCGCATTCCCGAGCGTGCTCTGCAATCGCTGATGTTGTTGCACGTGGCGTCCGAAGAGTCCTTCGTGCATTTTCCCTAGCCTTCCCTGCGTGACACGTGGTGCCTATAGAGAGAGGGGTGGCGGTCCTTTTTCCCTTTCTTTTTTAGATTCAAACACGAAAAATGCGATATCTTTTAAACAAATCATCCAAACCGAGATCCGTTTTCACAATTGCGCTAGTCGCGTCGAGATCTACAAAACTAGATCCCATATGATAGGTTTTTGAAGAACTTTTTGTTTTGCACTGCCTTCGATTGTGTTGCACTGCCTTAGTTCACAGTGCACTGCGCGGTGTCCAGACAATGTACTATGCACTATTCAGGCAATGCACCGTCCATGCACTGTCTTGTTGTCCTGTGTTGCACTGCCTTAGTTTGTAGTGCACTGCGCGGCGTCCAGGCAATGTACTACGCACTGTCCAGGTAGTGCACCGTGCATGCACTGCCTTGTTGTTCTGTGTTGCACTGCTTTAGCTCGCAGTGCACTGTAAACTAAGGCAGTGTACAACGCACTGTCCATGCAGTGCACCGTCCATGCACTGCCTTGTTGTTCTGTGTTGCACTGTCTTAGTTCGCAGTGCACTACGTGGTGTCCAGGTAGTGTACTACGCATTGTCCGGGCAGTGCACCATCCATGCACTGCCTTGTTATTCTGTGTTGCACTGCCTTAGTTCGTAGTGCACTACACGGTGTCCATGCAGTGTACTACGCACTGTACAGACAGTGCACCGTCCATGCACTGCCTTGTTGTTCTATGTTGCCTGCCTTAGTTCACAGTGCACTGCGCGGTGTCCAGGCAGTGTACTATGCACACTGTCCAGGCAGTGCACCGTCCATGCACTGCCTTGTTGTTTCGTGTTGCACTTCCTTAGTTCGCAGTGCATTGCACGGTGTCCTGGCAGTGTACTGCCTTGTTGTACTGCCTTGCACTGCCTTCGGTCGTAGTGCACTACGCGGTGTCCAGGCAGTGCACCATCCAAGCACTGCCTTGTTGTACTGTGTTGCACTGTCTAAGGTCGCAATGCACTGTGCGATGTTCTTGGAGTGCACGGTGTACTGCGTTGCACTGCTTTTGGTCGACAGTAAACAAGTTGCACCGCTCGTGCACTGCCTTATTGCACTGCGTGGAACTGCCTTTCGTCACGTGCACTACATGAGCAGGTAGCCACGTGTCGGGCTGCCGTGTGGCCGGAAATACACGCACTGTCGTGCGACCGGAAATACACGCGCTGCCGAGCGGCCGGAAATACGCACGGGTGAGCTTCCACATGCCACGTGTTGGGTTGCCGTGCGGCCGGAAACATGCGCGCTACTGCCGACACGCACGCTTCCTGAAGAGCGCGCTCCCGCTAGTCGTTCCCAATTATCTAGGTAGCTTTTGTACCTTAGATATCCTTCATATAAGTCACCACTTGGATTATTTTGAAACTGATAATAATAACTCTCATCCTGTGAGCTTTGCTTTCGGAATAATATTATGATAGGAATTTGGTTGTCAATTCCTCCCAAGTCCTCGGTGCTCCTGCATAAAAAGATCTATACCAGTCGCAAACATTATTAGAGAGAGTTTGTCTAAATAACTGGGTTTTAACCATATCAAGATTACAGTCGTCGAAAATGAACGAACTGTGAATGTCTTTAAAGAATTGTAAGTGTCCATATGGACTTTCTTCATTGGTTTCTGCAAATTTCTTTGAGTGCAATAGTTCAAATAATAAAGGGTGGATCTCAATTCCATTCGGATTTATGCTCTTATTGACAACTATAAAAGCGTCCATCGGCGAACCCATTTTCCTTACTGCCTCAAGCTGGTTTAAATGCTGAGTATTTTCCATAGTTGTGGTCCTGCAACTCAAGTAAAAATTAGTAGAACGAAAGTAAATAACTAAAAGTAAAGTGACTTATAGCGCTAAGCTTCCCGGCAACAGCGCCAGAAAATAGCTTGATGACTGCAAGTGCACAGATCGTTTGTAGCTAGTTTGGAAAAAAAGATATCGATCCCATAGAGAGCAGTAGGCGAAAGACTAAAATGCTTTTAACTACAACTAAACGAAATACTTAAGAAATAACTTTAAGATTCAAGAAAAGTAAAGTTGTTTTGGGGGTTTTTGATTGATCAAGGTAATTTAAAGTAAAGCAAAACTGAATGCAGAAAGTAAGAATCGCGTGTGTAATAGAACTTTGGAACTACGATGGGAAAAGGGCGTTCTCGGGGAATAGTGGATACACCGCTAGCAATTTAGACTAAGTAATCAAGATTATTATAACGAATATTCTCATAATATGTATGTATGTGGGAGGAGCTCCATATATGGACGAACTAGCCATTAATCGCTGCACACATAATCTTCATAACCACAACAGACAGCAATCGACATCAATCGAATTACTGCGCTATTAAGATATTTCTCCCGTGACATGGACATGGATTTATGAGTTCTCCTTGTTCCCCCAAGTTAGTACGTAAAGAATGACATCATCTTTATAGTCACAGTAAGTGTTATCATCCCTCCGTCTACCAACAAGTAATCCCCTTCATTGAGTCCCCATAAGAGGTAAATATTAAAGAGGTGCACAACTCCCAACATCAAGATGAAGACAATTAACATATATAGATAATAATGTATAACATAATAATATATATCTCATCTCAATCATATGCTAGGGTTTATCCATCTCCCCAAGAACTAGAGATCTACTCAGACATGGAGGCAATCAACATCATAGCAATGGTAATGGAAACAATCATAGATGAATAGTACTTGTATAAATCCACAACGAGTATGGGAATTACAACAAGATCTAGACAAGATGTAGATGAGATGGATGGAGATGGTGGTGATGTAGCGATGGATGATGAAGATCGATGCCTTGGCCTCCCGGATCTGTGCAGGTTGAAGATGGATCCCTGGCGGATGAGTTCCCCCTCCAGATGCCTTCCGGAGGTGAGGTTTCGGTGATTTCTGGGTGTTGTGTATGTCATCTCCCTGAACCAGTTGCACGGGATGAAACTATTTGACGAGGCAGAGGCGGCGCCAACTATACGGCCGGAGCTATATGGCCATAAATTTGCTCTGGTCATATAGTTGGTCGTTGAACTCTCTGCCTCCTTTGTTCGCTTCTAGTTTCTTCTGGTATTATTAATATTTCCCAAATAAGCGATTTATGTTGTTTTGACTTCTTTTATCCATAGTACAACTGCTCCAATAATTGTATCCATTTGATCCATCATCTGTCCTGATCCTGGTGAAAACAGACATAAAATGTGCGCGCGAGTGCTGTGAAATACCAAGATCCTGCATGTACAATGCAAAATAACAGTGTAAAACATGATGAAAATATGCACTCATCATGCCGACATATGTTTTCGTGCTTCGAGCTAACTGGAAGTTCGGTACTGGTGGCTCTCTCATAATCCGAGGTCCAAAACATGCTGGACCCGGAGGACCTTGATCTTCCATGATTTCGGACATATGTATCCTGCCCATCTTTAACCGAGCATCATCTGACTGCAAATTACGATTCCCTAGTCGGGACCCTAGTGGATTCACCATCATCTGGTGCTCTGGCCTCTAGTATCCAGCATTGAGCAGAGCCGAATAACCATCATTATAATGGTTTGCCATTGGGTCACCACCTTGATGCTGAACAAGTTATCCTGCACTCTGTTGCTGCCAAGGTGGGTTTGGTGCCAGATGCTGAGGCTACTACTGTTGTTGCTGCCCACCGCTAGCCAGTTATGGCCACAATGGTTCTGGTTGTTCTGACCAGCATTCATTTTCCCAGGATTTCCCTGACCGATGTTCCCCTGACTGGCATTCTCAGGGCCGACATTTCCATGGTCGGCATTACTTTGGCAGGCATTACCTTGCCCAACAACATTTGGGTTGTAAGCCACTAACTGCTTGTTTCTTCTGGATGTAACACTTCCTTCTCGCCCAGGATCAAAACATGAGACGATGATGATGCTTGGCCGACAAACTTTGCCCCGGCACCCCCAGCCAAAACAACGACCTGGGAATCGCCATCACCACCCGGATTTGCCTTGAGGACTGCATCATTCTACTGGTTTGCAATACGCACTAACTCATTTACCCGCTCTTGTTGCCTATGCGGGGATTCGCTAGATAAACCAGATATCTTGACTGCTGCTGCCTCCGCAGCCCTAAGGTTCTTAGCCGGGGTATTGCGCTTTAGCATACCTACCGACATTTGACTAACTGATGAACCAGACTTGGATCTACCGTCAATAGATATCTCAACATTGAGGTTTTTACCACGGTTCCGCACACCATCTAAACGACTAGGGTTTGCTACAGGAAACCCATGTGCATTGTTATACTCACGGAGGGTGACATGGGTATGATTATTTGGGTGCCTATGATTTGTTACCCTAGCTGCATAAAGGCTCACGGCCCATGAAGATTCAAGATGATGGCCTAAGAAAGCATCTGATCAAATCTTTAGTTGTATTTGGAAAGAAACTATGAACCGACATTGTATTAAGAGTTATAATCATATATGTGTAACCTATCCGTATACAGCTTTGAGACCCGACCTATTATATATAGGACAGGAGAAGCCTATGAGGGGACAACCGAAAAACCCCCAAGCAATCTGTAATAGTGTTATTCATCAAGTATTCAGGCGACTTTGACTCCCTTGTTTGCCTGATATCCGACGAAATCCCCAGCGTTCTCTTTTCCGCAAAACCCTAAGTCCATCATCATGGGCATTGCCGAGGTTACCCCTCGTCAATTGGCGTCGTATGTGGGAACCCTGAACGTTGGAGTCATGGATTCGGCGGACCCTTTTCTTCAAGCAAAAATTCAACATAAGTGGCACCACGCCCGCCCACCCCTATTTTGGTACCCACCAACGGTGGATCCAATCTCATCATCGGAAGTTTCCGCTTCCAAGTAGAAGATCCCGAAGAATCCCACCCCTCGGCTCAGATCTCATCAGGACCATCGGTCGGAAACATTGCGCCTACGGCAATAGCTGCGTCATCTGTCAGATCTTCCATAGAAGTCATGATGCAAACGAAGAAAACTAGGAAATCACGACAGATCTAGGGGATCTTGATGGTCTCTACGATGATCTCTCCTTTGGATCAGATCCCTAGCCAATCACGGCACACGAATCAAGTCTGATAAACACGAAACCTGAAGAAAGTAATGAAAGCATCGACTATGGAATTAGGATGGATAAAATTTACCCAGAACAGAAAGTCCCAGACTCCACCGATCCCCCAGACAGAGTCTCCCTCAATTTCGACGATGACGTCATCAGTCCATACGCAACTCAGCACCAAGTGTGTGTAATTATCGGGGACACTCTGACTAAGAACGACTCCAACGGTAACCCTATTTTTGACCCCAATGATATCTTGTCAGATGATAATACAGGAGATCATGGAAACGAAGGAAACCGCAGAGACCCGACAAACAACAACATAACCCCAGGGAGAGAAGAACCACCCAGAGGCGAAAGGCAACACCTCCGACTACCAGCCGAAGTATGGCAAAAAGCGAGGGCAGCAATTTCGGGTGCAGTCCCAATGACATCTGATGCCACACGTGAAGATTTGCTAGCATACCAATACCTCCTCCATCACAAGAAAAGAGATTTGCTAAGGATGCAAAGACAACTCGATGAAAGGAAAATGATTGCCAACAAATCCAGCCTAAGATGGGCATAACTAAGCTCCACTAGAGAATTAGGGAGCGTAACAGGGACCACCCCACCAAGGAGAGGAGCATCACGGCTGCAGAACATACCCGAAGCTGAAAGAAACGAACTGACTCGAGAACTCGACCTGTCATTCATGATAGTAGATCCAACAGGACATATCAAAGCAAAAACATCACAAGGCGCAATCGTGGCCGCACAAACATATCTAATCACAACCCAACCAGCACCAGATGACCCTCGTGCAGTCCTCCATCGCTCTACTTTGATCAACCTCGGCATGGTAGAAGCATCTCTCGCACAAGAAGAACAAGGAGTCACATGACAACCCGATAGCTCCCCACACCATCACAACAGCCCTTGGCAAGTGGGACACACCCGACAATCATGATTGCCACATCGGGTCCACTTCTCAGGGTCAGAGCCGTGAAATGACATGATATATGATCTCACACAGCGCATGATCGATAGATCCAGGGAAGAGCGCAGCAGCCGAAGATATTACGACCGCGAAAGCAAAGATGAACACGAACTATGTGGAGCTAGTTGCTTTACTCGACGAGTTCACAAAACTCCAGTACCAAAGGACTTCAAATTTCCTCACGATCGTCAAAAGTACGATGGTCTCCAAGAACCTGAATCCTGGTTGATAGATTATCTAGCAACTATCAAATTAGAGGGTGGCTCCAAAGACATCGCAATACAAAGTTTGCAACTACATCTGACTGGCGTGGCATGATCCTGGCTACGATATCTACCCAAAGAATCTATCAGCAGCTGGAACAATCTTGAGGACAAATTTATCAGAAATTTCCACTCCATGTTCAAGCGACCCGCATCTTTGGAACAATTACGAGCATGCAAACAAAAACCAGGGAACCGATACGGGCCCAGTGGTGGAACATCATAAAAAAGTCGGCTGAATCCATATCCAACGAAAGAGCAATTGACTCTTTCAATGACGGACTTCGTCGACAAGAGTTCATCGAAGAATTGGGACGAATCAAACCCAATATAATCTCACAATTGATGGACATGGCCAGCCATTTGGCCGACGAGGAAGACGCAGTGCACAATAAGAGAGCATGTTCACCCGAAGAAGACAGGGATAGACAAAATAACGACAGAAGATGACGAAGCAACAATGGATACATCAGACCAAGTTATGTCGCAACCGGTTTTTCTGGAGGGGATAACCGAAGAGGCGACGAATACAACAGTGGGTATCGCAGTGGCAGGGACGACACCGGCAGAAGCCAGCCGCAGCAACGATACAAGCCGAAAAATCGAGACCCACCAATGTCAGCAGGGCAAATGCTAGAAGGACCATGCAATATGCACTTCTACGTCGACTCAATAGGCAAAAGGCGATCCAATCACCTCCTGAAAGATTGCCGATTTTTTTTAAAGATGCAGGAGCTATGCAATGCAAGGGCAGCCGAAGCAACAAACTGAGGCTATGCTACTACACCTGGCTCTTTAGCCATCGGCGCACCACCACCCCACCGGGGCATCCGCTAGTTGGGTAGCTACAGAACACAACACACCAAGAAGACGAATATCCTAGATCAAAAGGAGCAATGTCAATGATCCAGAAAGGACGACCCTCTAATAGGACACATAAGCTGATTACTAGGCAAGTAAATATGGCAGTAATAGCGCCACCCCCTACACCCGAGTATCTCCACTGGTTAGAACATGAAATTACCTTCAGCAGAGCTAATCATCCACTTTGAGTACCTCGACCGGGCCAATCAGCACTAATAGTGGAAGCACAAATCGATGGGTTCAACATGAGCAAAGTCTTTCTGGACGCAGGGATCAGCATCAACCTCATCTATGCCAAAACTCTACGAGCAATGAATTGGTCCTTGACAAATCTCGCGCTTACAGACACAACTTTCCACGGGATAGTTCTAGGAAAAGCTAAAACTCCTCTAGGCAAGATCCACCTCGACGTAGTATTTGGATCAAGGAACAACTTCAGGCGCGTAAAACTGGAGTTCGAAGTCATGGACTGGCCATCTCAGTACCACACGATCCTAGGATGACCAGCCTTTGCTAGATTCGTGGCAGTACCCCACTATGCATATCTGGTGCTAAAAATGCTAGCCCCCAATGGGGTCATAACTGTGAGAGGAAGCTATAGCCGCTCGGATAGGTGTGATCGAGAATTCAACAAAATATCAGAATCTTTTAGGATGGAGACGGAACTTGGGGAGCTGAAAATAGTGGATACAAAACTACTGCCTGAGGGACACGTCCTTAATGAGGAGACCCCGGAAAATCAGGTGCACCACGCACCCACAAAAACGACCTATCTGGCCTCCACTTCCGGTCCCACATAGGAAGACACGCTCGTTGGCGTTCCCCGTGAGAATTAGGAAACTATTGGAAATTATAGACACAAGCAAGAAGCCCAAAAGGAACCCGACGAGCACCCATCAAAATCAAATGCAACATTCAACGAACAATCCACCTGAAGAATTAAGGTTATCGGAGAGCAAACTCCTCGCCTCACAAATACATGGCGCATCATGGAGATAAAAAAAGCAACATGGGTAGCCAACCCAATACTCATCCCCAAAAAAGGCGACGGCCTAAGCATATGCGTCGATTTCCCAAGTATAAGCGACTCAGTAAACAAACTACTTTTCTCTCTGGTCCGCCGTACAGATGCGGCGCTTCCAGTCGAAAAGACAAAACCTCCTGCAAACCAACACAGAGCATGATGGAGCACCTCAAGACAAAAGCCGAAGTTTTTTAGGAAAAATCTTTACTTTTATGCATTTTATATTCAATAAAGGCCAACAGCCAAGCGAACACGCCAAAACAATGTATCCCCTTGTATTCATCAAATGAATAAAGAAGTACTTCCCGCCATAAAGTTTCAAGACACATGAAGGCACTAACAATTATGCCAAGCACGCCAAATCATCGGGTCCTATTCGAAGGATGTCTCAAACAAATAAACAAAATCTCGTATAAACATACGACCTTTTTTGGCAAATACAATAGCTTTATACAATATTTTTTTCCAAAGTACAAAGGTACACAATGAAAGAAAAACAGTCAGATAGAAAAATTTACAAAAATCCCTCGTCTGCCTCTAGGCACCTCCGGACAATCCTAATCGCAGGTCTGCCGGCAGCGGAATAATGTGGCACCATATTAACAAGATCACCACCAGAAGGTGGAGGCAGCCCTGATGAGACATCATCCAAATCCAGCGTCGGATGATGCGCATGCACCCAAGAAAGTGCAAGTTTGGCACCCGCCACAAGCTGAAGCTACATGAAATGATGAATCCTTTCACCTTGACGAAACTTCACAAGCAAATCAGCTAAAGTATGAGGCTGTGGATTCCAAGGAAACATGGCATTGTAAACAATGGCCAATGACCTGCGGCAGCACTCGACAAACTGCTCCACCTCGGATACATGGTCCTGAAGCAAAGCAATGGCATAAACACGGCGGTGGTCAATCCAAAAATCCGTCTCAAAATTTTGGGAAGCAGACACAAGAGCTTGAATTTGATTGCGCAGACGTTGGGTTTTCTCCCTCTCACACAACTAAATGCCTACAAAAAATATAAAACATTGACATCCCGTAAAAGGGAAAAACACAAAGTAGCACGAATGACTTACACAACATCTTCTCACTTGCCCCGAAAATTTCTTCCAAGAAGTATGCTTCTTGATCGAGGGCCTGGCGTGTTTTTGACTGAGCAACATCGACCATTGATTGAATCACCCAAAGTTTCCCTTCAGATTTCTTCACCTGCTACATTTTTTTAGCATAAAACGCCGGGTCTACTATGCGTACAATGACAGTCTTGGTTGTACCTATTACAGATGAGGATGGGATTGCATCCAAGGTCTGGAAAAATGCTGGAGGAGCCGTCGGATCATTCAAAGTCTGGCAAGGCACATGAAAGATACAAAGCCTTTAGCATGTTGGGGATCGGTGCAGAAAACAAAAAAATTCCTACATTGAAACCCCAGAAACTGCCTAGGATCTATCTATGTAGTAATGCGGTAACGGCCGGAGCATAGAGAATACATACCCTTATAGACCATACGCGGTTAACGTTCCGCGGGGAACGTGGTTGATGTAGTCGTACTCGTAGCCGACCTCAAGGTCGCAAAGCTCCTCGCAGGTCACCCCTTGCTCCTTCTTGATCTTCATCATCTTTATCGTGCAACAGCTCCGGCTCATGACATTCAAGAGCCCTAAGTGTTGCGCCTCGTGTCTTCGTACACATCCGGTGCACGATGAGACCTCCGGCTCCCTGATCCCGCCGGGAATGCGGAAGTTGATATCCGGCTAGGAATCTCTGCAGCGCAACGGCATACTATAGGTGTGCCTCGATCGCACAGCCTAGACTTGGGGCCATGGTCACAAGGTATAGAGAGAGGGAGGAGGAGAAAGTCAACCAAAGGACTTCTCCAATTGTGTGTTTAATCCCACCCATGGGCACCCCTTTATATACGCGGAGGGGTGTGCCCTCCCCATTGGGTAAGCCATGTGGGACTATTAGTTAAAAGAAAATAACAGGAATTTTCGTCCTGGCCAAATGGGCCAAAAGAACTTAGCCCATTAGCCAAATAGAAAATAACTAAATAAAAAGAAAAAGAGAAGCAGCAGCAGCCAGCCAGCCTGGTGGGCCGGCCTGCCCACCGGCGGCCCATTTCGCACTGCCAGTGCTGTGGCCGGGTGGGCCGGCGCCAACCCGCACGGCCCAGCTCGCCCCCCCGGGGCGGCCTGCGCCCCGCCTAGCCCGCAGCGGTAGCCTGGCGACCCAACCCGGGTGGGCCGATGCCCCGGCGGCCCAAGGTGGTGGCGGTAGCTGGCGACCAAGTGGGTCGGCGCTGCCCCCCGCGGCCTAGCTCGCCAACGCCCTGGCCAGCGCCCGGGTAGGCCGCCGCCAGCCCACCACGCATCTGCCTGCCAACCTCTGTCCGCCAGCGAAGCCCGACTGCATGCCGTCCCGTGCGGCGGCTGTTATCCGCCGCCCACGTGGGCTGAACTGTTTTTCTTTTTCCCTTTATTTTTCTGTAGTTTTTATTCTAGGCTATTTCCCTCCGGGATTTGGCCTAATATAAAAGTTGCCTTTATAAATCTTAATCTAAATATTATTTAGAATATATTAATTCATAATTAACATATAATAAATATATATTTAAATTCCCATTTATCCGAAAACACGTTTCGGGGGTTTTCCTCTATTCTTTCTCCGAACAACTTCGGATCTCTCCGCGGAATGATTCCGGCTTTCTCTCTTTCTCTATTGTGATTCCGTCTTACGAATGATCGCTTTCATCATACCCTTAAGTGTATCCTCTCACGGCTCGAAAATGCTCTAGACATGATCTGTATCAATGATCAACAGAGGGACCAGGGATGTCCATGTGACCCCTTTGCATTCCTGATGACAATGTCGTTTGAACCTTCTAAATGTAGCATCCTCTTCCTTTTGTTTCTTGATACAACTTGTCCGAGATCCGATCACTGGTATCCCATACCTTTGTTCAATCTCGTTCACAACAAGTTCTGTTTTCTTGTTACCGTGATATTACATCCTCGTGACCTAGTCACATGTTGCAACATTTATGGATATAATCTCACCAAGCCGGCCGTATGTATCTTTACCCATCATGTGGGTGAACAAATCCCGGTCTTGCAGTCACATGTCATCAACTGTTCCTTCGGAATACCCAACATACAACTTTATGGCCACCGTATTACCAGATGACGGTTGATGTAGTCCAAGCAGCCTAGGGAAACAGTGAGTAATATGAGCTCATGGTCTAAGGAGAAGGAGTCTAGGTATAGCTGTTGCAACAATGAACTATATGACTTGATCATGTTGCAATCCTTCGAGGAATATCCAACCACATCATTCTCCAATGATATGATCTCGTTGTCAGTCGGCATAAATGCCCATGATCTTGAAACCCAGATCATCTTCGTGACCAACGAACTAGTATGAATAGAGGCTACTAGGGACTTTGTTGTTTCATACCACACATGTACCAATGTTTCTATTTGGCACAGTTATAGCACAATATGAAACTATTATAAACTAATTGAGATATGACAATAAAAACCTATTTATTATTTGCCTCTAGGGCATATCTCTTCAGTCTCCCACTTGCACTAGAGTACAAATAATCTAGCTTGCATTTTACTCATATAAACCATATACCATATGCGTTTACAGATCATGCATGCTCATGGGAAACGTCATGTCCATGTTCTGTTTTACCAGATCATTATGTCTTTTGCAAATCGTTAATGTCTTCCTAATTTTGACATTCGCACCATTATCGTATAATGGGTCGAAGTATTTGTTTGGAAACAAAGTGAGACTTTTGTTTCTAGTATTTATGATGACGATCGTTTTCACCGTTGTCATCTAAACTTCGAAACACACTTTGTTATCCTTTGTGTATATACTATAGTTATGGTAGCAGAACGAGGCCAGATTCCAGGAGCTTATAGTGACGTTAGATCAACCTCGAGGGCTTTCTCATGGGCACTGGGCCCTGGGACACATCATTCTACGTTAAAAGCGAACTAGCCCCACCATAACATTATACATCACATCGGATGGAGCTTTTATACTTCTATATCTATGTAGATCCTAGTGCATGAAGTGCAACTATGCCACTTACATTGCTTCTTGCTAATCAAGTACAAACTTAATTCTGGTTCAATGATCAACTCAGGAATCACTTAAAGACATGTTCTTACAGTTAAGACTTTGTCCTACCAACCAGAACTTCGGGTCACATTACGTCGAGTATACAACCTGGTTATATGGAAGAACCTATGACTGGAGCATAGGAGATGCAACGCATCTCTTTCTTTCAACCATAGTCGCAATACTCAATGCTTCATGTAGTAAGAACTACTTTCTCACCTTGTTCCATTCTGAGCTTCTTCAGAATCTTGCTTAGGACATTCTGAACATCTTTCAGAATCAAGTCCAGGAAGCATTTGACATTCAGTGTTTATTAAACTCACTAATCTATCTCGATAGATCTTATTGTTTAATAAATTCAACTTCACCCTAACTTAAACACCAATCACATCATTCACATATGTCGTCCATATATCTAGAATGATTTCACGCTCCCACTCAAATATGACGTTCATGTTTGAGATCCAGGGATTTCACTTAGCTCCCACTCAAAATATGTCAGCAACATATTATGAATTAGCCAAACTGATTTGCTCCCACTCAAATCTAGGTCCTCTCGATAATCTTGGACATTCCAAAATTCCTTGATTACTATCAAGTCGAGAATTCCACTAGCGAGATTTCAATGACCATTAATTTCTCGTACTTAGGTCCATCACGCTTCTTTGCATTTCGTAGGTATGTCTTGTTCAAAACATGACAAGTGAATCAATAATATAATTCCACAAGCTTGTAGAATATATAGTTGAATCCTACTTACTTTAGCAAAAGTATTCACTGAAACTTTATGATCATTATCATTGGTTTCTCCTCTATTTGTAGAGTTTGGATTCACGAAACAAATTCCGCTACGCCACTCAACAGTTCGGAGGTAAGGTCAAATACCTTGTTTTGATCTTTTACTTTCTTCCACCTGTATCTTCATCAAGACACATCAACTTTGGATAACAACAGGTTTGCCCCTTTGTGGAAGATGCATTCATAGCTTCCTAAGAATGCTCTACAAAGACTTGTTTATTCGTCACGATTTCGACTTGTCGAAATCTCTAGAAACTCGAACGTCCCATAACACTTATGGTGTTGTTTCCACGAATCTTTTAGATGTTCCTTTGTATTTCAAATGAGTGTTTGCTTATTTTGATCTTTAACTCTAAACGACAACTATAACCCCTATAAGAGATAATATTATACCATATGTATCTAATACATAATGATTATGATGTTTAGACATTTCAACATAGTTTGAATTCGTCCAGTTATCATAATTTGTGAAACATCTTTCACAAGTTCCCTTTATGCTAAACTTTAACTTGAATACTTCAGTCGTGTCGATCAAATCGAAGAGACTTGTTAATTCAGTTAATTTCAATATCCTCCTTTAGTCATGAAGTCATTTGAACAATTCAAATCATTTCAAACTTCATGTTTCATTAAGTAAATACTTTATTCACTTAAGTCCACAATGAACGATTTCCACTACTTGTTGAAAATATGATACATCACTATGTATAAGATTCAACATTTCTTCGCATATCACCGTTTTACCAGAATGCGGAGTTTTAGTCATTCTGCCCGAGAGGCATGGTTTTGCAAAGTCTCTAGATTAAGCACCTAGGGCCCCGATCTTTCATAAAGAACATGCAATAACCAAAATGACTTAAACTGTAGTGTCTTTTCATTATTAAGCTTTGGATATCTTTTAGCATTCTAATCCTTTATAAATGTTTAAACTATTATCATTAATATAGTGATGAAAATAACTTATTTGTAATCGTAATGTGACCATAAGGTATTGTTCATAAGAATAGTACAAACCGGTTTGTAATTTGTTCATATGAATAATCGTCTCGCAAAAGCAAGACACACAAACAGGGATTACAAATTTATATTCAAGTCCACTAACCCAAATGATAAACTTTGAGGAAAGAGGTGATGTCGTCCATCAACTGATTTGCTTGCCGTCATCAAGTCACGTTGCCTCAAAACCAACAATTCTCAAGCAGATCCCCTTGTTTTTCACAAAACGGGACAAGTATCAAATACTTCGCAAACTGCAATGAGTTTTGCAAAACCCACATTTATAATTTTGTATATCTAACATATACCTTTTTCATCCATGACCTCCATTTGCAATCAAGCCCTTTAAGAGTTCTCAACTCTAATGCAAGATCACTAAGTGTTTTTCCAAACATTGTGGAGTCATTGGATTATCTCCTAATGGTTATTGTATCAAGAAGAGAAGATCGCCTTTTACGAGGATATCCCTCAGGCATGGCTATTAATCTATGAAGTTGGACCCTTTTGCTAAGTTCCAAATTAAGCAATATATTCCCATGGTCGCAAAGGACCTCAATGGGATAGGCTAAGATCTACTACGATATTTGCAAACAGACATCTAGACTAAGTTTATAATAAGAGATCAATTTATAATTTGTCTCCACTAAAATTGTCATCCCCTGGACGATTTTAGTGATCGCATGATCCCTATCCTCTGCACCTCCCCCGATCATCACGGCCAACAGTGCATTATCAAAGGTAGACATTCACTAATGCCAATCACATCATCCATGTGACTCATGCTCGATCTTTCGATCTCTTGTGTTCCGAGGCCATGTCTGTACATGTAGCCTCGCCAAATCTAACTTGTGTGTATTCCCTGTGCAACATGGCTTACACTCACTGTATGCGAACGTAGATATGTCTGACACCCTGGCCTGTAACCCTGGATCGCCTCATACCGAAGAACTTTCTTGGTGGTGCACACACAAAGGGAACACGGAACATTGGAATTAAATAGGGATTATCTTATTTGCTACCGTTGAGTATCTAAATACTAGCACACAATAAGATGTAAAACAGGTATCAACATCATATGTATAATGTGATATGATATGGCCTTTCTTGCGCCTTGATTTCCATCGAACGCTACGGCATGATCTCCATCTTGCCCTATGTTTGACGCCAAGTCCACGACGCCTCCACCAGGTCATTCATCGAAACGATGACTATTACTATACTATTAGTAATAGAAAAGTAAACTACTTTACCTTCGTATCGACCAATGCCATATCATAATCACATGCCCCATGCAAAATAAAGTTAGACGCCTCTACTTTATCTATTGCAAGTTTTACGTGGTTGTTAGGGCTTTCGCACTAGAACCGTTTCTAAACTACGAACTTTCCAACCACAACATGGATCCGACAGTTGTCTCTATTACACCCCTTTCGGAGCCCTCCATTGTAAATGCTATATCAACTATTGAATGAGAGACAGACACCCGCTAGCCACTTATACGGTACAAGCCGTATGTTGAGCGTGGAACCAGTCTCGCGTACGAATACGCGTAAGGTCGGTCCGGGCCGCTTCATCAAACAATACCACGATATAAACAAATACACGTTAGAGGGTAACAACTAAGGGATCAATGCCCGCACAAAAACTTGTGCGTACTGGCCGTACATCACTCCTACGCATAGATCAGCTCCGATACCACTATTCGGGATCGGTACAGAAAACAAAAAAATTCCTACATTGAAACCCTAGAAACTGCCTAGGATCTATCTATGTAGTAATGCGGTAACGGCCGGAGCATAGAGAATACATACCCTTGTAGACCATACGCGGTTAACATTCCGCGGGAAACGTGGTTGATGTAGTCGTATTCGTAGCCGACCTCAAGGTCGCGAAGCTCCTCGCAGGTCACCCCTTGCTCCTTCTTGATCTTCATCATCTTCATCGTGCAACAGCTCCAACTCACGACATTCAAGCACCCCAAGTGTTGCGCCTCGTGTCTTCGTACACATCCGATGCACGATGAGACCTCTGGCTCCCCGATCCCGCCGGGAGTGCGGAAGTTGATATTTGGCTAGGAATCCCTGCAGCGCAACGGCATACTGCAGGTGTGCCTCGATCGCATAGCCCAGACTTGGGACCATGGTCACAAGGTATAGATAGAGAGAGAGGAGGAGAAAGTCAACCAAAAGACTTCTCCAATTGTGTGTTTAATCCCACCCATGGGAACCCCTTTATATAGGCGAAGGGGGTGTGCCCTCCCCTTTGGGTTAGCCATGTGGGACTATTAATTAAAAGAAAATAACAAGAATTTTCGTCCTGGCCGAATGGGCCAAAAGGACTCAGTCCATTAGCCAAATAGAAAATTACTAAATAAAAATAAAAAGAGAAGCAGCAGCAGCCAGCCAGCCGGGTGGGCCGGCCTGCCCACTGGCGGCCCAGCTTGCGCTGCCAGCGCTGTGGCCGGGTGGGCTGGCGCCAACCCGCGTGGCCCAGCTCGCCCCCTGGGGCGGCCTGCGCCCCGCCCAGCCAGCAGCAGTAGCCTGGCGACCCAGCCCGGGTGGGCCGATGCCCGAGCGGCCCAAGGTGGCGGCGGTAGCTGGCGACCGGGTGGGCCGGCGCTGCCTCCCGTGGCCCAGCTCGTCAACGCCCTGGCCAGCACCCGGGTGGGCCGCCGCCAGCCCACCATGCGTCTGCCCGCCAGCCTCTGTCCGCCAGCGAAGCCCGGCTGCATGCCGCCCCGTGTGGCGGTTGTTATCCGCCGCCCACGTGGGCTGAACTGTTTTTCTTTTTCCCTTTATTTTTCTGCAGTTTTTATTCTAGGCTATTTCCCTCCGGGATTTGGCCTAATATAAAAGTTTCCTTTATAAATCTTAATCTAAATATTTTTTAGAATATATTAATTCATAATTAACATATAATAAATATATATTTAAATTCCCATTTATCCGAAAACACTTTTCGGGCCTTTTTCTCTATTCTTTCTCCGAACAACTTCGGATCTCTCCGCAGAACAATTCCGGCTTTCTCTCTTTCTCTACTGTGATTCTGTCTTACGAATGATCGCTCTCATCGTACCCTTAAGTGTATCCTCTCACGGCTCGGGAATGCTCTAGACATGATCTGTATCAAGATAAACAAAGGGACCAGGGATGTCCATGTGACCCCTATGCATTCCTGATGACAATGTCGTTTGAACCGTTTAAATGCAGCATCCTCTTCCTTTTGTTTCTTGATACAATTTGTCCGAGATTCGATCACTGGTATCCCATACCATTGTTTAATCTTGTTCACAACAAGTTCTGTTTTCTTGTTACCATGATATTACATCCCCGTGACCTAGTCACATGTTGCAACATTTATGGATGTAATCTCACCAAGCCGGCCGTATGTATCTTTACCCGTCATGTGGGTAAACAAATCCTGGTCTTGTAGTCACATGTCATCAACTATTCCTTCGGAATACCCAACATTCACCTTTATGGCCACCGTATTACCAGATGACGGTTGATGTAGTCAAAGCAGCCTAGGGAAACAATGAGTAATATGAGCTCACGGTCTAAGGAGAAGGAGTCTAGGTATAGATGTTGCAACAATGAACTATATGACTTGATCATGTTGCAGTCCTTCGAGGAATGTCCAACCACATCATTCTCCAATGATATGATCTCGTTGTCAGTCGGCATAAATTCCCATGATCTTGAAACCCAGATCATCTTCGTGACCAACGAACTAGTATGAATAGAGGCTACTAGGGACTTTGTTGTTTCATACCACACATGTACCAATGTTTCTACTTGGCACAGTTATAGCACAATATGAAACTATTATAAATTGAGATATGACAATAAAAACCTATTTATTATTTGCCTCTAGGGCATATCTCCTTCATAGCATACAAAGAGCAACTCATGTGCACATGTACAGAAATTTTATTCTCATCAAAAGGGAGCATTCAACAATAGGATAAGTTAAACATTCATTACAAAAGTAGCAGAAGTGACACGAAAAACTACACAACAAAGCTACAGAGCTGACTTCTCCAAAGACAAAGTCGCACTAGCAGAAGGAGCACTAGCTACAGGAATAACAGGGGTATCAGTTGAAGAAGGGGCAGCTGTTTTCTCCGGACCCGTGCAAATGCTCAGAATTAGCCGAGAATACTTCTTGGCCCTCTTAATAAAAGGCTTCAAATCAACTGCTTGGCCTTTAGAAGTGACCGGGACAGAAGAGCTAACCTTCTGCTAGTCGACTTGATCACCATGCGCCATCGCCAATGCCATCAAAGTCTCCGCGCCACTCTTCGATTGTGTCACGCTATAGCCAACAAGAGGGTTCGGATCAGCACCAAATATAGTGATGAGGTCATTCAAGTAAGCCGACACTTCCTTCGATGGAAAAACTTTGGCATGTAGGCTTTTGAAAGCACGACACAAGTGGACAAGGAGGCTACACCCACGAACGCTGTTAGCCTCCAAAATACTAACATCATCCGATAAAGGATCAACCTTATTATCTTCATCCAGCAACAAGTTTTGGCCTGTCAGCTCTGCACATACAAAAAAGGGGGGATAAGAACAAAATGGGGACTGAAACAGAAAACTTATGAGTTAAGGAAGCATTGAGGATCTCTAATCGCTTCCGAAGATTTTCATCTCGAGTCGCAACTTGTTTGGCCTTCTCTTCGGCATCAGCACTAGCTTTCTGTTTGGATTCCTCCAAAGTTTTTTTGGCCACCAAAATTTTGGCCTCCAGATCGTCGGCACGCTTCATCGCTTTGTCACGGATGACCTCGGACTCTTTGACAGCGGCTGAACAATCAGAAAGCAATACAGAAACTCAAGAAAAAGAGAGGGACATGGCAGAGTGCAAAGTCATAAAAGATAAAAACATACCTTTTATACCTTTGGCTTCATTATGGATCTTGATGAAGTGAGAGGCCATATCAACCATCTCACGCATCACAGGCTGCGAAGAAGGACATTAGGAAAAACAAGCAAAGGAGAAATCATGACCAAGTTCAAAGCAAGGATACACTTACGTCTTGTATATCAACTTTGACAGGGCTTTCAGATATCACCACGCCTTTACCAGCTGATTTTCTTCTTTTCTACGACCGCAATTTTGGCAAAGTGGAAACATCTTTTTGGATAATTTGACCCACAGAAGATGCATGCAAATCCTTTCGGTCTGTGGATGGCTATGGAGACTTTGCAGAAGGAGGATCAACAGATGTACCGGGAGGATATAGGGGAGGATCTTTGCGGTGACCCAGCATACCACTACATGATGTAGTACACTATAGTCGTTGACATAACACCAATGAAACACCGTTCACTAGTATTACATCCCTCAAAGTGGTACAACAGAAACACAACGAGTCCAAGACAAGACTATAGATTACAACTCAACTCTTTACAATAGATCCAGAGAACACTCTAGGTTAAAGAGAGAGAAATAAACTTCTATCAAAGAAGAACCAAAAATAATATCTCAAAACTATCTAGCTAATAAGACTAGCATCTAAATTATCTGGCTTGCAATTGCTTCTAATGCAATGCTCTACAGAAGTAGGTTTTGTGGCTAGAGTATCTACTCCTATCTAATCAGAACTTCGTCTTCACTTTGGGTGATGAACATGTTGACTTCATTGACTTTATTGAAGAACTTGAGCTATTGATGATGGTTTCTTGAGTACAAGTTGGTGTTGACGTCATCTTTAATGGCTTCAGAATCTAGCAAGGGTTAAGAAGGTATGGTTGAGTACGAGCATACTCAGCACATTCACTAAAAAGGAGTGTACGATGCACGATCTCTACAGCCATAGACCAAAGGTTGTAGGCAATGCATGTTTTCGTAAACATTTATTCAAAGGTTGCTTTTATTTTGAAAACTATGTCCGCCAGCCTTCACAGGTTTACCAGAACTTTCATGGAGTTCCTTTCCTACCGCGTTCGTAGCTCCTTCTTGGAACAGGGAGTAACATGTCATGGTTCTTACACTCTGCAGAGGTGCGTTGCTTTACCCATGAGAGATAAAATCCTTGTTGCACAACTGGGCGATCTTTCCCGTACACAATTCCTTGATGTGGGGCCCAATAGATGGTCCAAGCCAATCACTGCCCCTCTCCGCGACCCCGCATGAAGACACGATCCTCCAGGACATGCCCCACCTCTGTTAAGCCCCATATAGGACCAGCTATAACTCTGGTAGGCACCCGAAGACTCTATGAGCTAGTTGTGCCCATGGCAAGCCCCGTAAAGGACCGGGTATACCTCTGGCAGCCCCTCATAGATAATCTAGACATCAGTATCACGGGGAACTAAGGGGTCCCACCCATGTGCTGGATTCTCCACGAGAAATCAACAGCCTCACGATAAGGTCATCCGTCCATGCGAAAGTAAGACCCAGCTGACTTCTCCGTCCCATTCCAAATCTCATGGTTAACGCGTAATATACGGTGCTAGAATCACTGGCGATATTTGTTGTTAAGTCCTAGATATTATGTTCCTTTACTACTAGAACTGTATCAATAACTTATTACCATTTGGTAAATAATCCATAATCATATTATTATGAAAATAGTGTTTTCTAACCTTTTTGAAATGCAGGTGATGACAACATTCGAGTTACAAGCATTTGATAGAAAATAATCAAAGTACATGAGCAAGTGTAAACTTGCCTTTTGTGATTGCAAGATTATGCCATCATAGTCTTCAAGGCAATAGAAGATCCAAATTCTGTAAATAGCATCATTGGTCCGGTAAGGACAAATGTTTAAAGAAACATGATGCAATTATGCATAAGTAATGTAGTTTGATAAACGCAAATTCCCGAAATAATCGTATTATATTTATGGTTTGGAAACTGGAAATGGTTTCTTTAGAATGTGTTTCACTTTTATATCAGCTTCATATTCATGCTTCTTATTAAGGCTTGTGAGAGTGTGTGAAACAATATGTAAATATAACAAGTAGCCTACAATGCTAAAGCACTCAAATGGGGAATGGTAAATAAAAGATTTCTTAAGCAAGATTATTAATCAATTAGAGCCTTTATAAAAATGCTTAAGGCTTACTTTAATGTTTCTTAAAAGAATAACTTTTGAAGAAAAGATTTCTTTACAAAGTAAAAACAGTTAAATTTAAAACTATCATTTTAAGATCTCCTGATTAGTTATGAATAATAAAGAAGAAAACAATTATTATATTTGAATAGCTATTCAACTTGGAGTGGATACTTATACACTTTGAATATGTATTATATTATATGTGGCTCCCTTCTTAATATTTTATATTAAGGTGGAATAAAAGTATTATTGCCTTTATAGAAGTAGTGTCCTCATAAATTTATAAGCGAATAAGATCACTTACCTATTTTAAAAGTAATGCTTATATTTTTATAAATATGGAAAATGCTTTACTTTAATTACTTAAAAACTTGGTTTAAATTTAAGTAGTTTTCTAGACTAGTAAAGGAATTAGTAGATATGAGTTTGATGATTTTATAAGTGATTAGAAGCCTTGTGATAAACAATACACTATTTTAATTGATTTTATAATTGATAAAATCTTTTTAGGAAAATTAAGATACACTTAATTTGAGATGATAGTTTTAGTAAATACATCTTAAAAATGGTTAGACTTATGTTTACTTCACTTAAACATCAATTGAACTTGTTATTACTTTTTTATACTTTGAACAAAAAATGGTAAAGGCAATAGTAATGATTTATATATTTTTAATGAATTAAAATAAAATAAAAGGGTTTAAATAAGATTTATTAGACCTTTACCTTTTATTTTACTTCAATTCTGAAATAGAATTTTTTTTAAAGTATAGATTTTATTTTTGTGATCATTTTGGTATATTATAAATATTTTTATGATTTATAAATAATGAGATATGATTTTTATAAGTTTTGTTATTTTAGAAAGACTTAATAAATAATAATATTTAGTTAAGTGACACAAAAATATTTGAAACAAGTTTATAGTTGTATTTTTTTTTGAGAATTTTGATATATTATACTTATTTTTATGAATAGAGTATATTTATTTAGGATTTATCCCTAATAGGTTATTTACTAATATTAATTATTATCTTATTTAAGTTGGAGAATAAATTATAACAATAGGTTTATATTATATATTTTATTTTTCTGAACATTTTTATATATTATATACATTTTTCTGAGTTGTAAAATAAAAGATATTGATTTAACAAGATTTAATTATTTTATTAAATTTCTGGAAAAGATTTATATTTGAATTTATAATGGTTTATCTATTTATTAAATAGGAAATACTTTTTACACTCAGTCTAATCCTAGACATAATCATAGACATGTGGGCCAGAGCCCACATCACTAGCCACGTTGGCGAGGACGGGTCAACCCTGACCTCACCTGACGTGAGCATGCCGGAACCTCACGAGAGCACGGTGGCAACGCCAATTTATGGTACCAGAGGCCACACCGAGGGGCTCGTTTGAACAAGTAGAGCAAAGCGAACCTAGCTAAGGTGTTTAGGCTTGCTAAAGATCACCGGAGCAATAGCAACCACAGTGACTAGCGGCGATGCTCGGTGGCGTACGGTGTGGTGACAACACAGAGCGAGGTAAAGAGAGTGAAGGACATGGGGAGATGCGCAAGCTCACCGTGAATATCTCAGACGTGACGACGAGGCGAGAGGTGGTCGAAATTGATGGAATTGACGGTGGCCGGCATTGGATGCAGAACTCGATTCCGGCTAATTAGCAGCGCGCCTACTTGCGAAACGAGTTGTAGATGAACGATAAGATGATAGCGATCCTGGCGGTGCCCTTGGTTGGCTCAGAGGTGGTCTGTGGTGGCGAGGACAGCGAACTTCGGCGAGCTAGGGTTCGGTGGTCTCCTTTGTGGAGAGGATAAGAACGAGAGAGAGAGGGAAATAGGGATGAGGACGGACATGAGCGTTGCGGTGGTGATCTTATCCTCCTCCCCGGCGATGGCGATCCATCACGGCGGTCGGATCTTTGCTAACAGCGGCGGACAACATCGGCGGAGCGCACTCAGCTGCATGTGTGTGTGAGGGTGACGACGACAGTGACTTTTGCAGAAACCCCCTAACGGTTCTACGAATTAACCCGCGGTCCACCTAGCTGTCCCACCTGTGAGTGAGAGAGAGAACACATGCTGCTGTTGGGCTTTTGTAAGGTGAGCGGTTTTTACTTTTTGCTGCTCGCGGGTTAGGAATAGAGAATGGGCCGTGTCCTACGCCTGGCTGCCTCCTTTTCTTTTTCTTAATTATGTTTTTACAATTCAAGTTCAAATATGAATTCTTCAAGGATTTAAATATTTAGAGAAATTGTAGGTCATAAATGTCATTGTGGAAAGCAAGTATGACTATCTTCTCCTCATTTCTTATTGTGTAATAAAATATTCATATTTATAGAGAGGTCCTTTTCATTAGGAAACATTAATAGGAATTAGGGTTTTAGGGATTTATCTTTTATAGTAAGATCCTATAAAAAGGATCTTTATTTCCACGAACTGAATGTAATGGTACTGGTTTAAGATGGCTAATGATGTATATAGAATTTCATTCCAACTTAGTCTCATATAAGAATTAATGTATAAACCTTATAATGAATTAAACCGTAGGGTTTAAAATATGGTGGTTTTCTAAGCACACCTGATTTTTATGGTTCTGCATATTTGGTGATTTCTCCTATTCAAATCCCTCTAAAATTCTATCTATAACCATCCTATCTATTTCAAAGTAAGCAGGGGTCAATTCTTGAACTAGTTGTTAATTACTTCCTTAAGGGTGGTTAATATTTTAATAGAAGTTTATTATATAATGGTGAACAACTATTGTCATTCATGTGGCACAAGTGATCGCAATGCCCAGCAACATTTATTTAGGGTTTCTAATACCACACTTACTATGGACCCTAGAGGATACACTACCCTCAAGTTTATTAATGAATGTTGCTAGGGATTAAGGTTTTAAGTATTGATCTAGAATTTATAATCCTGAATGACAGCTCCACTCAGAGTAAGCTACTGAGATTGCTTTACTAAAGTGATATTGATGGTACATGAGACTAGGTCCTTTTTAGGGTTTAAGACAATCAGGTGGACAAGGCCTCCATCAATACACTCCCAACTGGTATACTACTTATCTCTTAGACATTTCATTTAACTAAGAGATACTATCCTTTGGCTGCCTAAAAAAATAGGAATTGGTTTAACTACCCTCTTTATTCTAGGGTTTTAGACAAAGGGGTAGACACAACTTAATAAGACCTTGGTTAAAGGTTTCTCAAAAATTCTTACATTAATGACTCACTAAGCTTATCTTTTAGATAAGGAATTCCTTTCCTAAATATACTTTATAAGTTTCCCTTATCTTATTCACAAAGATCACATCTTCCTGAATAAGTCAACCATATGACTCCACCATATCCATCATCATATGATGACATGATCATGCCACTTCAACATTACTCTACCATTATCACGTTTGTAATAACCTTGCCTCTACTTTCAAGACTTGAAAGATTACACTTTTTTTCTATACCACATGTGATATCCATCCTCTTAAAAGAGATATGGTACTACTCCCATAATACAAATTTGTTCTTGTAGTAGCCTAGTTAAGCTACTATTCCTCCAACTACTCCATACAACTCACACCACATACTTCATCATACCCTAGCTTGACCACTCATGATCAACCTAGATGATTCAGCTTACTAGGGCTTGCCTAACTTAGTGTACTCACAACCCTACTTCAACACCTAATCATCTATTCTCCAATAACTTGAGAATAATGACCACCCTCCTTTGATCATACAAAGCTCAGGCTTCTATTTGTGTGATCAAGGTTTATCATCACCTAAGTAGCAAACTTGTACTAGTGTCTCTATAGGCTTATCTTGTTAAGGAAGCTTACTTTAAGTTTATACCCACTTGGCTTAACAAGATAATTATCTGATATTCTAACACTACTAGATTTCTTATAACTTCTCAAGTATTAGTCAATTCCTAAGTTTAGATACTTCTTCTAGTTAACTCATGAGTGAGTTATATCCTCCAACATCCAATGGTTCGATCTCCACTAAGGATCACATTCCATTGATGCTGGCATATCCTACCATAACTAGTTCCTTCTTAGTAATTTACTTAAGGTCTTTGGAAGTTTAATCTAATAGGTCAAAGCTAAAGGTTATTAAGTACTAGGTCAAGGATTGACCACTCAATATTGATGATCAATTGACACTAGGACTTATCTATTTAGTAATGCCATATGTTAATATGACAACAAAGGTATGTGATGAATGGTCTTGGCTTGTCTTCCATTTTCTACTCTATTTGTGCTAAGAGTTCATATTTAAGAACTACCATGATACCCATGGTATGAATAACTTTGGCAATCCAGTGTACCAAGATTTAGTTATTAAGTTTCATTGCTTAAGTTATACTCTTAACTTGATATCCAGGGATTGTTGTATGGAATGCCATGTAATGATCTCCAGAAGATCTAGTACTCCTTAATAAGTAGTGTGTTGTGACTTAGTTTTATTACATTCGATCTACCCTTAGATCAAATTATATTACCCAAATATAAGGTTTCAGCAAAGGTCATATTGAAACTTATTGCAGTCAACTTGATGATCTACTTCAGTTCCACCAAGTTAAGAGAAGCTTCAATCACTTTGACAAGTTTTATTTAAAAGCACGAAAATTATCCAGATTTTCTATGCATGAATGCAATGCACACACCTCAACTCAGCTTATTTCTAAGCTCTAATGCTAGGATGTTACAAACTTCCCCATCATCACCACTACAAATATAAACACAAAAAGCTCAAACAACATGTTCATATGGAAAAGAAATGAAAAGATAGTAAGTACTTATGAAGAAACGTTCTACGTAAAGCGGAACAGATTCATCTGGGAAAGAGCCGATGAAACTGGGATGGCACACGAAGGCTTTGAGCTAGTGGAGTCATCCGAGTCTTCAATCGTCTCTGCAGCATCAGGGCGCTTCCTTTTCTCGCTAATAGGCGCCACGCAGAAATCTTCATAATGAGCCGACGGAGCCCTATGCACGGGCCACCTCCATAGCTCCCTGGAGAACACTATGGTGAGCCTGCTCCATCTCGGCATGTGCCTGAGCCAGATCTACTACGGGGGTAACTGGCATAGCCGGCTTCTCAATGGCTGCCTAAAGGATATTCTCTGACTTCTCTAGCGGAGGAAACCTAGATCTGGGGGCCTTGGGAGTGGTTTCCACCTCTTCGACAATGGTCTTGCCGGCGTCAGCTGCAGGGGCGGTCATCATGACCTCTGTGCAGTTAGCGGGGCGATCTGTATGCCGGACACGAGCAGCGCAGATAGTGGGAGGATCCGCAGCGACGATCACCCTCTACAGGTACTTGCACACGATGTCTACAACGACATAGATTTGGTGAGCACCAAAGGTGACAAACTTGTCGTTCCTCGAGAAGGGCTTGTTCCCAAAGCAGCCAGCATCGCTTCTGGCCCCACGGTGGCCGCCAACTATCATGGTGGTGTCACAGCAGATGCCATGGGATGGCTGAAGTTGTGGGGGCGATGGGCACCGAAGGATCCGGGAAGGGATGATGTAGTAAGAGCCACACTCACACACAAACTCAAACACATGATGTACCCAGGTTTAGGGCTCTCCTAGTGAGATAACACCCCTACTTCTGCATGTTAGATCTGTTATCTCAGTGTATTACCATAGCTACAATGGCTCCTTCAGATTTTTGCGAGAGGAGGAAGAAGAAGCTCTCTGCTCTCGCTTCTCTCTCAGAGCTAAAGGGGGAATGGGAAAACATGGAATCGTCCCTCTTCTAGGAGGTCCTGGGACACCTTATAAAGGGGTACCCAAGTTACATGTTAGGGCACAGGTGGCACCGAATATAATCTGTAGATGTTGCACAAAGTCGTTGCATGGGGCCCCAGATGCTCCTCTTGTCATGGGGCCGCTCCTGGATACCCTCGATGGGACTTGATGTGCCCATCCCCGACAACCGTTGGCACGCCTGACAACGTTTGCCTCCGGGTTTTCGTCGATGGTACTGTTCACCATTAAACCCGGGGCACGCCTGATCTTCTCCCGGATTCCTGGGAAGTGGTAGGAGCGCTGACTTAAGGGCCGGCATATGATCTTTGATCGTACGCGGGTCCCTATGTCAGCTCCAAGGCTCTGACCGGTGTAAGTCGGCCTGGTCGTACCTGCATAGATCAGACAAAGTAAGCTGCTGACATATCTTCTATATGTCGGCTTATGCCGGCCATCCCTATGTCGGTCAACCTTTGTCTTGGCCAACCTTACTTTATACCATAGCTTGACCTACCCAGGGTCACCCCCCGACAATCTGTGACTGATTGTGGGACCGACAACATAGGAGGAGTTCCCAGTCTTACCTAGCAGGTGAAAATCCAAGGTCTGACTTTAATTGGTTGTGCCTGACAATGACCTTGTTGAAGGTATTGTATTGCAAGTAAGGACTTTCTTCAGGGTGAAAACCTATAATCTTTGATCGGGCGACGGTGGCGCTTGTGCACGGTTTCCTTCTTGAAGGAGTTGCTATTGGAGTGATTAGACTACTGGTGTTGTTCTGATGGTGTTAGTGTCGTTGCTTTGAGAATCGTTCTCTGTAGCGGGACTTTTCCTTTTTGTGATTCTTCTTCCTTTTTTCTAGGTTGTGTGCGTCCGTAAGGCCTCTAGGGCATGTGTTGTTGCAGAGACTGGGTGTAATTGGTATCTCCGTGATATTAATATATACTTTTTTTCAAAAAAAGACACCAAGGTAGAAACTGCTTGTTTCCCTATGGTTTAAAAACGTTCCCTAGCAGTGAATTTGTAGCCCAAAAGAAAGTATCTATCCCTGACATGAGATCATCTCTAGCAGACACACCGAAAATGCGTGATCTGTAAACGCAGTTATCGGTGCCCTATAAACCGAGCGTGAATAGGAACTGTATTCTGAGATTGGAAATTTAAAAAACTCATTCGCGCGAAATTTGAGTCGGATCGTGTCGCAGTTCATTGATAGCAAAACGAGTTTGTCAAGGATGTACACTTAAATTTACATATAGAATGGAAACAAAAGGTGCGGCGAAGATCGTCGCCGCTGCCCTACCCTACCCTACTGTGACCAAAATGGGCTTTGGGATATCTCACCGGAACCTAGGGCATGACAACGAGCTCAGTTGGAGTCAGAGAGGTCGACCACCTCCCGCTCCTTCTCCTGCTTGACGCGGGTGCGCTGCCTCTCCATGGCCTCCCGTTGCGCCATCACATACGCCTGGTGCTGGTCGCGGTGGCGCCAGGAGACCTCCTGCATGCGACGCTCCTCCTTATGCCGCTTCGTGTCCTCGGCCCCTCCACATCGAGCAGCGCCCAACGGAGGTCTTCCGCCTCACGCTTCCCCGCCGCCCATGTCGCTTGCGCAGAGCGACGCTCCATTGTCTCCAGTGCGCGGGGCGCTCAGCCTCGTCGTTGCAGACGTGGTCTCTGTTGACGATGTGCTCGACCACAGACTCAGAGCTCGACGTCATGTACGTGTCCGGTGAGGACGGGAAATAGAGACAGAAATAGAGACGCCGAGCGATGGGTGAGCTCCCTGCCTCCGCATCGTTGCGCGTTTGTCGGAGGAAGCACGCTGGAGGCGACGAAGAATGAGGTCTGCTGGCGGAGCGGTGCACCATCACATATTCATCTACGCTCCAATGTGTATTTATAATGTTTCTAGAGAAGTCAAAGGCTATCTTCTCGTGGCAGATTATTCATGGGAACCTTATTGCATACCGAATTGTTAGGTCATGTTTGGGTGTGTGAGAACATGAGTCCACGCCTAGAGCCTAGAGGCCGACAAGCAGGATTCAGTTTGATATTCATACCTATGGACGGATAAATCAGGCGCGAGAGGAACGAGGATCTGAAGAACTCGGATTCATTTTTTCATAAGATAAATAGAAAACTGAGAAAAAAACATAAAACCCCAATAAAATTTAAGGAAAAATAATTAAAGACGGGCTTCCTGCTCTTCTGACTTCTAGATAGGTAAGTTGCATGGTAGCATTAACATGTCATGTTTTTTTTAGATGATGACAGGCTCCAAGAGCCCGGCTTTAAATTAATAAAGCTAGCAAGTTTAGGTTACAACCATGGTCGAAGTTGGGTTACCAGCTTAAAATACAAGCACAAAATAAAGAGAAGGACATTCAAAAAAAATATGAGAACGATTACAACAAGTTATGAAATGACTGTCACCGATAGCAAGTGCCAAAATCCCTACCAAGCGACTCCAAGGTGTAGCCTCTAGCTTCATGGTGATCACACAGCCATAACCAAGAGAATGGCGCAGATCGAGGATTCAAGCGTCAACGCCTTTAAGAAAGGGAGGGTGTTGAGTTAACTTATATTATGTTAGTTTTCTTATCTTACTTTTTTTCACCATTGTTATGACAACTACTTTCTGTATTGTTTGAGACAAGAAGGTATCTGTCAAATTTATATACAGATTTTTTAATGGAGTAGACCCTTACCTATATTTCCACCATGTTCAATATTAAACCCGAGGTACCTGCTTACGATAAAAATATCCTATACTAAATCACTCCACACTGGAAACACTATCAAGTATCCAACATGCTATATAATTTGTTCATCGGTCACAATACCCCTTCTCTCACATTATTATATCACTCTAATTATAAAACCGAGACTATATGTGTCAAAACTGAATGTATTTTCACAGAGACAATGGAGTGCCATATCTCCACTGTATGAAAATTTATGCATTGGTAAAGCAACCAATGCAATCATTACATAACCAGAAAACCAGAAAAGGGAAAAGTTCCTAATTCATAGATAGTTACAAGGTTTCTTTTGGATTTGAAGTAAAAGAACACATCTTGAGAGGCCAAAATCAGCAATTTTTTGTACCATATTACATTCAACGGTATGTTTGTAGGTTTAAGGTCTACGTAGAGAGTACGCTGGTTCATGTGGAGATAATGTAAACCTTCACATATTCCTTTGATGATTTGATACTGCTTTGTCCATCCAAGTATACAAGATGCTCCTGTAACATTATGGGAATGATTTATTATATAATTATATAGATATTGATACAAAAAGTATTGAGTTATATCCCTATTGTAATTTTAGGATGCTACGAGAGATTGATAATATAATCATTGGTTAAGGAACGAAATATGAAAAAACATGTTTATGTGCCACATGAACTTACCATTGATATACTTATCAAGACTTCCTTTAGATACATACTCGAAGCAGAGCAACCTTTGTCAAGATTTTCTTGAAATATATACTCAAAACAGAGCAACCTTTATCAAGTCTTCCGTTAGGTACATACTCAAAGCAGAGTAATCTTTATCGCACATCTTGCATATAAACCTCATAATGTACTATCGCATGTGTGTCAGCACAATATCCTAGAAACCGTACTATATTTTTGTGATTCGCCTTCATTAGACAACCAACAATCCCTGCAGTCACATGTTTGCCGGTCAGCATTAATTTTATGAGCTAGCTATCGCGTGCTATTGAGAACAAATAACATTACACAATGTTTAAAAAAGGAATGATAAACTATAAAGTAAATGGATATATAAGTATTTCTTTCATTCTAAATATCGCGATACCGTTTCTCACCTGTTATTATCTTTATGATTATAACACCCAAACTGTATATGTCTGGCTTGAAATAAAGTTTTTCCAATAAAAAATTCAGGTGCCATATCTCCGCTACATTAAAATTTATATAGTTTTGTCAATGAATAGTGAAGTCGGACCAATAAAATTCTTAGGTAATCTAGGATACAAAAATTAATAAGATTCTTATTTCTCCAATTCATAAAAAACTTACATCGTTCCACAAAAGGTTTGAAATAAAAGCTCAGCATTGCTTTTTATCAAAACAACTTGGCAAACCAAAGTCAGTGATTTTTGATACCATATTATCATCCAACAATATGTTTGTAGGTTTAAGGTCCAAATGAATAATACGGTGCTTCACATGCAGATAATATAAACCCTCACAAATTTCCTTGATTATTTAATAACACTTTGTCCATTCAAATATGCAAGATGCTCCTGTAACAAGGTGAGAAGAAAGAAGGTTTAATAATATCCAAAATACTTCTTCACATAGTGTAAGAACAATAAGTAGGATGATGGGTGGTTGACCATATATTTTTTTGAGTAAAAAAGTAAAGATGTAAAGACATGTTGTGGGCCACATAGACATTTCGGTGGTATAGTTATGAGGACATCCATTAGGTAGATAGGGAAAGACACTTGTCATAACAAACTTACCCTCGTAGTCTACTATTATCCCTGTTGTGTCAAAACCCAGAAACCACAATGCATTTTTGTGCTTTTTCTTTACTAAACAGCCGACCTCTTCATTGAACTTGTTCTCGATGATATCAAGCGTTTCATTCAACATCTTTAAGGCAACCATCCCATTCCCGAGCATTCCCTGCACTCACAAGGTTCCACATTCGCTGAAACGTTATTCATGAGACAGATAGAACAAGCTGAAAAGGAAATCAAATAATCTACTCCAGTATAAATAAATAGGACAAGAAGAAGTCCTGCACGTAGTCTGCAAACATAGGCGAATTGGTAGCGGTAGCTCTTATTCCCTGAACGAGCAACTACTGTACTATTGCAGATTTTCGCTTCTGTCAGCAGATTATGCCTTTGTGACCTCGTTTTACTTGGGATCTTTCCTTTTCCTGACTAACAGACTTGCTCCACATTCTTCCTCGCCTCCCTATCGCTACCCACGACGTACGGGATCCTAGCGAGCTCATCTGCTCTGCTGGCAGCAGAAAGCTCCGGCCTCTCAGATCCGGCCAGAGATACGACCTTGTCCCGGAGATAAATTGCGGCTGCTACTGCTACCGCGCTATATACTCCTCCTGGACGCTTGAAATATCACTCGCCTCTGCTCCCTAGAGTACTAAACACCGTGCGACTAGTACATCGGTGGTAGCGTTCATGCATGATACAAAGAGCATCTGGAACAACAGCAACGCAGAAAATTTAATACCTGATGATGCGACGCGGCCGGGTCGACCTTCAGATCGACGGCGCCTGGCCGTACGGATCGACCTCCAGCTTCTGAGATCTGAATCTGAAGCCGGCAAGGAGAGGAGTGTGAGGGCAGTAGGCCAGAAGCGCGTGGACTTTCCTGGGGGCGGAGGTCCAAATGTATAGAGGTGCACAGATGCTGCGTCCAGATGCTTGTGTCGAAGAAAGACAAAATACTAGTAGCACGACTCCACACACGGTCGGCCACGTGAACGGCAGCAATATCACTAGCACGATTCTGCACCCACTCCAAGGCTCCAAGCGTCGATCCACCCAATGCCCGGGCTGCCACCGCAATTTAAATAAAAATAATCTAAAATAGAAACAAATTTAAATAATAAACCTATCCACAGACAATTTTACAGGGTAACCCTTTTCTGCCATTTCCGCCCGCGCGGCGCTGCATGCAAGGCTGCGGCGCCACTGCCGACGGTGCCGCACAGCTGCCACGCTGGCCTCGTGGGCCTTGGCGCCGCAGAGCTGCCACGCTGGCTCGACGCTGCAGCGCCAGCCAATATGGCGCCGCAATTACCGCTGTTGCTCCCGTCGGTGCGGCGCGGCAACCCGTGCCACGCTGGCGCGTGGGCCCCCTGCAGCGTTAGTGCCGCGCCACTCGGGCTGGCACCGCATCCTAGCCTGCCACGCCACGGCGCACAGCGCCGCACAAGCAGCAGCACTAAGCCGCGCGGGGCTCGGCTCGGCCAGACCCTCTTCTTCCTCTTGTCCCATTTTTACCCAAGCAAGAAGGTGGTGGCGGCGGCTCTCTCTCTCTCCCCTAGTCTAATCTCCACCAAAAACACAAGATTCGAAGGAAAAGTCGGGGGATTTCTTGCCCAATCACTTCCGCAAGGTATTCTCCTCTACTTCCCTCAATTTCACCCGCAAATTTTAAGTTATTTGTTCGTATTTTGCAAAATTCGTCCAAATCTAGAACCCCATTGGATATGTAAATTTGTATGAAGCAATGGTATGTTTGGTAGATATCTAGAGTTAGTATTGGTACAGGATTGGTATACTAAGCCTTCTTGTGTAGGTAGCTAAGATTTTTAGGGTTAGGGTTAAGATAAGGGTTAGGGTTAAGATAAGGGTTAGGTTTTGATTTTGGTTTTGTGAGCATGTTGTTAGTGCAAAATTTGGTATAGGTACTTATTGAATTCATGTACCATTGTTTTGTTATACTTGTTTTAGGTATGGCTAGAATTGTGCATGTTCATCATACGGACAAAGACGGGTTCTTGAGAGGCAATATTGAGCCGGACCCGGATGAGATTGACCTGGTGTTCGAGCGTAGTCCTACCTATCCCAAGGTGTTGCACCAAGTTCGGATAGATTTGAATTGGGTTGATCCTAATGATGTTGTTGAGTTGGAAGGTAGGCACAATGTTGGATTTGGGATGCACAATCGTTGGAAGACAATGCGTATTAGCTCTGAGAAACGTTGGGTTGCATATAAGGAAGTGGTGGTCGAATCATAAGACAGAGCTCTTGAATTATTTGCCACAAAAAAGGTTGATGCTAATATGTAAAAGAGTATCATACAAGTTGCCTCCCCATATGAAGCTCGGAGTCCTCCACCCATTAACCAAGATGAATTTACTGAGCCTCCTTTGACCCAACAACATGAAGTGAGGACATGTGTGAGCCCCGTTTCAAACAACCAAGATGAAGCATTGGGAGAGGACAATGATGAGTATGAGGACAGTGAGGACGAGGTGGAGCTCACTGACAACACTCTTAGAGATTTGGACATATATCTTACACAAGAGAACATGGATCACGACATCCCATATTCTCGAATGTATGCATCGGACTCGGATGAGGATGGCCCTGATCAAGAGGTTGATGAAGAGAGGTTCACAAAGGATGAGGCCGAAGTCCACGAGAAGGTATTGGGAAGGGATCCTCGGATACCCTTGATGTGCGATCTAAGTCTAGCGGATGAAGCCACGGTTGATGGTGGCAAAGGTGTAGTGCTTGGACCAAGGCCAACTTCGTACCGGGATGGTAGCCACGAGAAGAACGGGATTTCAAAAGGACTTAGATTTGCCACATTGTTGGAACTTAAGCAATGGATCAAGAACTTCTCTATTAGGTATCACCGACCATTCACGGTGGTTCACTCGGATGTGAAGAAGCGTTACATGGTTAAATGCGAGGATGATGGATGCCCTTGGATTGTGCGGGAAAGACCATACAAGGGAGGGCCCGATTGGCGCATTTCAAGCTGTGTGTCAACACACACGTGCCATGGCAAAAGGGTGGATGGCAAAGATGTGAAGCACGAGCACCGCCAGCTAACCTCCGAGTTCCTCGCCTATAGGCTTTTGAACCAAATTTCATCACTTCCGACAATGACCATCAAGATGGTCATGGAGATTGTGGAAGCTCTGTTTAACTATGAGGTGAAGTATGGGAAGGCCTGGAAGGTGGAGCAAGCCGCATTCGGGATGTTGTATGGTGGTTGGTAAGAATCATACAGCCGAATCCCTAGGTTGTTGTTAGCAATGGCCAATGCTAACCCGGGCATGGTTCACGTGGTCGAGCCATATGGCCCTGAAACAATGGTTCGTAATGGAAGAAACGTTCGAGTATTTGGGCGTTCGAGAAATGTGTAAGGGGTTTCAAACATTGTAGGCCGGTAATCTCCGTTGATGGCACCTTCTTGACCAGGCAGTTCCGTGGCACTCTCTTGAGTGCAATTGGAAATGATGCAAATGACCGGTTGCTTCCCTTGGCTTTTGCTTTGGCGGAGAACAATGTTAATTGGGAGTGGTTCTTACGTCTTTTGAGAACCAAGGTATTACCTCTTGGGAGTGGTTCGTACGGTCCAGCGCTGCACCAGAGGCTGTCGCGCCACATGGGCCGACGCTGCACTAGAGGCTTCAAATGACAGATTCAACAAGTTGGCCACTTCAAATGACAGATTCAACAAGTTCACACAAATACACACGAACATACTGGCAGATTCAAGTTCCACATATTCAACAAGTTCACACAAATCCACACGAACATACTGACAGATTCAAGTTCCACAAGTTCACACAAATACACACGAACATACTGAAAGATTCAAGTTCCAACAAGTTCACTTCTAACAAGTCCACTTCCAACAAGTTCACTACTTTCTCGCATGCTTACTCTTGCCTCCTCTTCTTGGAGCAATCTTCTGGCGCGGCTCATCATCATCCCCGAACTCGATAATTGGAGGGTTCCTTGGCCTAAGCTTGATTGCGGACCGTACCTTGGGCTTAGTTTGATTGCGGGCTTGTACTCGGTACCTCGCCAATAGCATGTCGTCTGGCACGACCTCATCTTCATCTTCGGCCTTTAGAATGAGAACAATGATCTCAGTTGATTTGTGATACATGGCAATTCATTAAAGGATGTCATCGGTCATATTATGTCATACCATAATAGATTGTTGTTCTTCAGGGCTACCTTCCTCTTCTTATGTCGACTTGGCCCGTTGCTTGGACAACGTCGCAACCTCGGGGTCCCGACAACTAAGCAAATTCGCGAGGCAATGTAACTTTTGTGCCTGCCGCTTAACGAATTCCCTTAACTTGTTATGGCCCTCCTCGTTCCTTGGAAACTCTAAAGCACCCTCCAATTCATCCGCCTGCTTCTCGACCTCCACGCGCTGACATGCAAGGAAATGAAGACACGGATTATATATTTTGTTGAGGTGGTAACATCAATAAAAACTACCCAACTTACCGCAAAGTTGATCACGAGAGCAAACGAGGTTTGGCGACCTTCTCTGACAATCTGGTTGTACTCAAGGTTGCTTAGGTCATCAAAACCAGGCAGTGGCTCTTCCAAAATGTTTTCTGGATAGGCATCCGGTAGGATCTTAACACGAGTGTTCTCTAGAAACCAGCAGAGGTACTCGCTGAAAGCATCCTCACAATGGGGTTGTGCGATCATTCTTTTTGATTTCTTAGCTTCTTTCACACAAATGAAAAACCGAGACACGTGCTTCTGGTGAATCTTGTCCCAGTCTGTCTTCTTGCTCTTGAGCCTATCCAATATGCTCACATTTTTAGTTGTATTTTCTTTTTTTAATTATATAGTATGTCGGAATCGGAAGAGGAAGAAACCCATGCCCCAACCTATGTAGAACCTGGGTATGTCGAAGGCACATTGCTTCTTGAGACGACGTATGATAAGCATCATCATGCCTACCTGATGGCCGAGCGGGTAAGAAAAATAAACCCAACTATTCATGTTGTGTTGCTAAAGTTTGATGGACATGTTATAATCGAGCTTGTATGTGTGCAGACTCTTGTTCCCCTACGACTGAGGTATCATGGGCATTTCCAAGATATGATGCCATACGATGATCGGTACATGGTGCACATACAAGCGCTAGGACTGCTCCCATTCATCCATATGGTCAACCGTGGTACACCACACATGAACCCTGCTGCCATCACCGTGCTTGTCGACCGGTGGAGGCTGGAGACGCATAGCTTTCACCTCCATACCGGTGAGATGACTGTGACTCTCTAGGACATGTCCATGATCCTTACGCTCCCTATCCAGGGGGATCCGCTCTGCATTAACACATCCTCTGACAACTGGCGTGACCGGATGTGTTCCCTTACTGGTGGTAAGTGTCCCGATGACACTATAAACTCACAGGGGGTAAAATTGAGGGTCACAGCCAGGGCTACTTTCAAGTGGATATCACAGAACTTCAGTACCTGCCCTGAGAATGCTAGTGATGATGAGGTCATGATATATGCCTGTGTTTATGTGTGGTATGTTATCACGAAGACTATATTTCCTGATGGTAAGGGCAACATGGCTCACTGGCACTGGCTGAAGGCTTTGACTAAAATGGATAAGAAATGGAGCCAGGGTTCAGCGGCATTGGCCTTCTTGTACCGACAGGTAATGAAGTGCTTATATTTTTCCCATCTTTACATGTGCTCTTTGAATGTCCCCATGATTAAACTTTGTTTGCTTTGGTGCGTAGTTGGACGAGGCTTGTCGAAGGACTGGTCCTAAGGCTTACATTGGTGGTCCATTGCTACTTCTCTCGGTGTGGATGTGGGAACACTTTCCAGTTGGACGACCCAATAAAATGCCCGCCAAGGATTATATCGATGAAGCGAACTGATCGAGGTGGCCAACTTGGGCTTACAATTGGGACATGGTCTCCAAGCCCCCAACTGACCTACAAGTGGCGTACATTAGATACACCAATGAGTTTGACAACCTTCTCCCGGAGCAAGTAAGAATTTCCAACCCATATACCATTTAGCATTCCGTTCAACTACTTTTCTTGTTGAACTATCTTCTGTGTGATTAAGGTTGTATGGGAGGTATATGGTCCTAGGGACAATTTTGGTTGCGATGATTTTCTTCTTAACCCGCAGTGCGACGCCGAATGTAATCTCTGGTACATGTAGTGCCCCATGATATGCATGTGGGTTGTTAAGCATCATATGCCGCAGTGGGTTATGAGACAGTTTGGTCTCTATCAGTCTACCCCTCCGGATTGGCAGGACACCGGCATCGAGCTCCACCGGTAAGAATTGCTTCTATACATGTTTCCCAATATGATGTATGATAGTTGTGTGTGCTAAAAAAATTGCGATTTGTTCATATACAGGTTGGATAGGCTCAAGAGCAAGAAGACGGACTGGGACAAGATTCACCAGAAGCACGTGTCTCAGTTTCTCATTTGTGTGAAAGAAGCTAAGAAATCAAAAAGAATGATTGCACAACCCCATTGTGAGGATGCTTTCAGCGAGTACCTCCGCTGGTTTCTAGAGAACACCCGTGTTAAGATCCTACCGGATTCCTATCCAAAAAACATTTTTGAAGAGCCGCTGCCTGGTTTTGATGACCTAAGCAACCTTGAGTACAACCAAATTGTCAGAGAAGGTCGCCAAACCTCCTTTGCTCCCGTGATCAACTTTGTGGTAAGTCGGGTAGTTTTTATTCATGTTACCACCTCAACAAAATATATAATCCGTGTCTTCATTTCCTTGCATGTTAGTGCACGGAGGTCCAGAAGCAGGTGGATGAATTGGAGGGCGCTTTAGAGTTTCCAAGGAACGAGGAGGGCCATAACAAGTTAAGGGAATTCATTAAGCAGCAGGCACAAAAGTTACGTCGCCTCGCGAATTTGCTTGGTTGCTGGGACCCAGAGGTTGCGATGTCATCCAAGCAACGGGCCAAGTCGACATCAAAAGAGGAAGGTAGCCCCGAAGAACAGCAATATACTATGGTATGACATAATATGACCGATGCCATCCTTTAATGAATTGCCATGTATCACAAATCAACTGAGATCATTGTTCTCATTCTAAAGGCCGAAGATGAAGATGAGGCCGTGCCAGACGACATGCTATTGGAGAGGTACCGAGTACAATCCCGCAATCAAACTAAGCCCAAGGGACGGTCCGCAATCAAGCTTAGGCCAATGAACCCTCCAATTATCGAGTCTGAGGATGATGAGGAGCCGCGCCAGAAGATTACTCCGAGAAGAGGAGGCAAGAGTAAGCGTGCGAGAAAGTAGTGAACTTGTTGGTAGTGGACTTGTTGGAAGTGGACTTGTTAGAAGTGAACTTGTTGGAACTTGAATCTGTCAGTATGTTCGTGCGTATTTGTGTGAACTTGTGGAACTTGAATCTGTCAGTATGTTCATGTGGATTTGTGTGAACTTGTTGAATCTGTGGAACTTGAATTAATCTGTCATTTGAAGTGGCCAACTTGTTGAATCTATCATTTGAAGCCTCTGGTGCAGCGCTGACCCGTGTGGCACGGCAGCCTCTGGTGTAGCGCCGGACCGTACGAACCACTCCCAAGAGGTAATACCTTGGTTCTCAAAAGACGTAAGGACCACTCCCAATTAACATTGTTCTCCGCCTCAACCAAAGCAAAAGCCAAGGGAAGCAACCGGTTATTTGCATCATTTCCAATTGCAATCAAGAGAGTGCCACGGAACTGCCCGGACAAGAAGGTGCCATCAATAGAGATTACCGGCCTACAATGTTCGAAACCCCTTACACATTGCTCGAACACCCAAAAAGCACGCCCAAATACTCGAACATTTCTTCCATTACGAACCATTGTTTCAGGGCCATATAGCTCGATCACGTGAACCATGCCCGGGTTAGCATTGGCCATTGCTAACAACAACCTAGGGATTCAGCTGTATGATTCTTCCCAACCACCATACAACATCCTGAATGCGGCTTGCTTTGCCTTCCAGGCCTTCCCATACTTCACCTCGTAGTTAAACAGAGCTTCTACAATCTCCATGACCATCTTGATGGTCATTGTTGGAAGTGATGAAATTTGGTTCGAAAGCCTATAGGCGAGGAACTCGGAGGTTAGCTGGCGGTGCTTGTGCTTCACATCTTTTCCATCCACCCTTTTGCCATGGCACATGCGTGTTGACACACAGCTTGAAATGTGCCAATCGGGCCCTCCCTTGTATGGTCTTGCCCGCACAATCCAAGGGCATCCATCATCCTCGCATTTAACCGTGTAACGCTTCTTCACATCCGAGTGAACCACCGTGAATGGCCGATGATACCTAATAGAGAAGTACTTGATCCATTGCTTAAGTTCCAACAATGTGGCAAACCTAAGTCCTTTTGAAATCCCGTTCTTCTCGTGGCTACCATCCCGGTACGAAGTTGTCCTTGGTCCAAGCACTACACCTTTGCCACCATCAACCGTGGCTTCATCCGCTAGACTGAGATCACACATCAAGGGTATCTGAGGATCCCTTCCCAATACCTTCTCGTGGACTTCGGTCTCATCCTTCGTGAACCCCTGTTCATCAACCTCTTGATCAGGGCCATCCTCATCCGAGTTCGATGCATACATTCGAGAATATTGGATGTCGTGATCCATGTTCTCTTGTGTAAGATATAAGTCCAAATCTCCAAGAGTGTTGTCACTGAGCTCCACCTCGTCCTCACTGTCCTCATACTCATCATTGTCCTCTCCCAATGCTTCATCTTGGTTGTTTGAAACGGGGCTCACACATGTCCTCACTTCATGTTGTTGGGTCAAAGGAGGCTCAACAAATTCCTCTTGGTTAATGGGTGGAGGACTCCGAGCTTCATATGGGGAGGAAACTTGTATGATACTCTTTTGCATATTAGCATCAACCTTTTTTTGGCAAATAATTCAAGAGCTTTGTCTTGTGATTCGGCCACCACTTCCTTATATGCAACCCAACGTTGCTCAGAGCTAATACGCATTGTCTTCCAATGGTTGTGCATTCCAAATCCAACATTGTGCCTACCTTCCAACTCAATAACATCATTAGGATCAACCCAATTCAAATCTACCCGACCTTGGTGCAACACCTTGGGATAGGTAGGACTATGCTCGAACACCAGGTCAATCTCATCCGGGTCCGGCTCAATATTGCCTCTCAAGAACCCATCTTTGTTTGTATTATGAACATGCACAATTCTAGCCATACCTAAAACAAGTATAACAAAACAATGGTACATGTATTCAATAAGTACCTATACCAAATTTTGCACTAACAACGTGCTCACAAAATCAAAACCAAAACCAAAACCTTACCATTATCTTAGCCCTAACCCTTATCTTAACCCTAACCCTAAAAATCTTAGCTACCTACACAAGAAGGCTTAGTATACCAATCCTATACCAATACTAACTCTAGATATCTACCAAACATACCATTGCTCCATACAAATTTACATATCCAATGGGGTTCTAGATTTGGACGAATTTTGCAAAATATGAACAAATAACTTAAAATTTGCGAGTGAAATTGAGGGAAGTAGAGGAGAATACCTTGGGGAAGCGATTGGGCAAGAAATCCCCCGAGTTTCCTTCGAATCTTATGTTTTTGGTGGAGATTAGACTAGGGGAGAGAGAGAGCCGCCGCCACCACCTTCTTGCTCGGGTGAAAATGGGACAAGGGGAAGAAGAGGGTCGGGCCAGGCCGAGCCCCGCGCGGCTTAGTGCTGCTGCTTGTGTGGCACCGTGCGCTGTGGTGCGGTAGGCTAGGGTGCGGCGCCAGCCCGAGTGGCGCGGCACTAACGCTGCAGGGGGCCCACGCGCTAGCATCGCATGGGTTTCCGCGCCGCACTGACGAGAGCATCAGCGGTAATTGCGGCGCCATATTGGGTGGCGCTGCAAGGTCGAGCCAGTGTGGCAGCTCTACGGCGCCAGGGCCCATGAGGCCAGCGTGGCAGCTGCGCGGCGTCATCGTCGGTGGCGCCGCAGCCTTGCGTGCAGCGCCGCGCGGGCGGGAGTGGCAGAAAAGTGTTACCCCCTGTGAAATTGTTTGTGGATAGGTTTATTATTTAAATTTGTTTCTATTATGGGTTATTTTTATTAAATTGCTGCCAAAGTGAGAGAGAACGGGCTTCGTCTGAAGCGAGATGCTGCTTGGCCGTTCTTTCCCAGCTTTTGGCACTCAAACAACTACTCGATGTTTTTCCGTAGCAAGAGGCTTACAACATCTCCAGTAAGCTACTGGAAATACGTATGTGCTAAAACTGGTTTACTACGCTGCTTTTTGAGATACAACGCGCTATCCGTTGATGCTTCACCGGCATCGCTAAGTTGCAGTGTGCTAGGCGCTTCACTAGGCGTTGCATATTACAGCACGCACTAGCTCGCACTTTTTATCTTTGTTCCAACAGGATTCTGCATTATTATGTCTTTTTTGAATATCTCAATTGGGACTATCATGCTATGCATTAATATGATATTTCTAAGTAATATCATTTAATATTTTTTCCACACACATGGGAGAAAATAGGATGCAAGGAAAGACTACAAAGGATTTAACGACATGTGGTACGGGCGAAGCTTATCCGTACCGTCCACACGTACCACCTGTCATCGCGTCTGTCTCGTCAAAAAATCTCACCTCGCGAAAATGGATCACAAATCCGACATTCACAAAAAGTTATAGCCTCAAAACACCACACCAGATAGGGATCTGGAGGACGAACTAGGAGAAGGGTGAATCCTTTCTGCTTCACGGATCATCGGAGGACATCACATCATCCCCTTCATCATCAACCGCTGCATCTCCATCACCATTGCTATTCCCCTTATCCATACATTATATCTTGTTATAATTCCAAATACAATTATGGTTTACATTAGATCTATCTTTACACTTTTACCCATCCATATGAATATGATGATGTTATTGATTACTTTCATGTGTGAGTAGTTCCCTTTATTCTTGGGAAGATGGAGAAACCCTAGCATTATTATAAAATGAAATAAAGATGATCTATTACTTTTGTCCATGATCCATTGATCTATGATATTGTGTTAAATCTCTCTGTTTAGATGGTATGTGAAGTCGACCACATAGCATTTTTCCTTTGGGACTAAAGAGAGGGAGATATCTTTGAGAAGTGCATGAGAGTATGTCCAATGCTACTTGGTGATAGTGAGTATTGACTTATAGCCTACATGGATCAAGGGGGAATTAAGAGAGATTCACTAAGATTATTACGATAAACCCTTAATTGTGGTGGTCTGTATGAGTGATTGTTCTCATTGCATCACAATGGTTATTTAGGGATGACCTCAATACCTGATTCAAGAAGTGACTGCTCATGAGTTTTGTAGTGAATATCTTATTATGGAGCTTTCTCCACACATATCATGACAAAGGAAATAGATTGTCCTAATCATGAATAATTATCATATGCTAGTGGTGTATCCTACATCGCCAAGAACGTTTTAGCCTTATTGAGTTCCAACATCGTTTACCAATGCTTTCATTACTTGTTTACTTTACTTTCTTTTATTACTTTCTTGCACACAATTACAAAACCTTTCAAACACTTTTTACTTGAAATTAATGGCAGCTTACAAGTATCCTTTGGTAGATAGTGACGAGGGGCTTAAAGACCTTTACCAAATAGCTCTCCGTGGGTTCGATACTCTTATTTCGAAACTAGATACAATAGATATGTGCTCTTGTAGTCATCATTACACTATAGCTAAAACATTCTACTCGTCTATCATGTCAAGGGCTGGATCATGCTGGGGGGCACTTCTTGATCAATTCGCACATGCTGTAGTCGAAGATAGTGACCTTTAACATGTAACCCTTCAACATCTTGAAGGTCAGGAAGTACCTGATATTGACCTGGTGGGCAATGGTGAAGCCAGGTCACCCCTGGTCAAGGAAAATCCTGCCGCTAACATCCATGAGCTTCACTATCTAGCTGCATCCAGTGTTGGTCTTCGACACGATCGTGCTCGGCGCAGTGCCTAGGAAACACCTGAAGCCATCAGGAATTGGCAGCAGGTCCAACCTAGGAGCCAAGATCACCTTGGCGAAATGGGTTAGACCTACTTGATCGTGGAAGTGGCCAACCTTTAGAGGCCTGCCCCTCAGCCTCTTCGTTGCACTACCCTCACGAGCATCGCCTGCCCTCTTGGAGCCACTACCCTCTCCTCCATCCCTCAAGCATCCTCCTCCAATGTTGGAGAGAGCACCTCCCATTAGCATCTTGGAGCACTGACAAACGATACAACAGATGTTAGCACATGCATTGCGATGGTTACACATGAACAAGCACGCTGGCCTCATATGTAAGGGCACAAGTGCAAAGGGATTCTCCTCATGACCAACACAAATGAATAAGCAATTTGGTTAGCACAGAAGTCTGGGCATGAAGAGAATCCCTAATCATTTCATTATGCGACATTGTAATCATCGGCCATAGCAAGAAAAACACAATGATCTAACTTGATCTAACCACTTCCGAGCTTCAGAATAACTAGCACACAAATGGTAGAGCTGGTGCTATTGGAATCCAAAGGATATACACAACCAATTTTATTGTGAATACCATCGGGTTCCAATAGCACCAGCTCTAGGATCACATTGTACTAGAGCATCAACATAAGTTGGGTGAGATTTGTCAGCCTCATATATAATGTACACACAGAGGCCCAGGAGTGGACTCTATACTACCTAGGATAATGCACAACATGGTTTCTTATGAACGATTCAAGGTAGTACAGATTCACTCCCCGGTCACATTCGATGATAGCTTTAATAATCGGCTAAAATTAAAAAGGAAACAGAAAATCATGCCTCATTGTTTAGAGCGTATACAATAGAAAGCGATGATCCTACCGAACTAAGTTCCATGAGCTTGAATAGATGGCAGAACTAGATTTGAAAGGGTCATCCCTTCCATTTTGTTGTACTGCCTATTTAATCATCGGCACTTGCCTAATTGCACAACCAATATTTGTGCCTCATATTAGGCATTGTGTGTCCAAGATCAATCATAACATGCATGCTATGATGCAACCTATTGGGATCTTGTCCACATAATGCGAAATAATCATCGGCCTAGGAAAAGAACATGAAAAGTGAAAAATCCCCAAATTTTCATAGCGGGAAAATCCTAAACAGAGCATCTGGCTAAACCTAGCCACTAACAAGCATCGATGGAACCAATTTGTTGGTTGATCTAGTGCTTAATCAGACACCTCGCGCAGTAGAAGAAAATCAAAGATTCTAACCCTCCAAATCGACCAAAACCACCACAAATCGGTACAAATCTAGCACGCATGTAATGATACATGCAGAATCAGATGCTAACATATAGATCTATGATTCTAAGGCATAGAGAGGGTTGTTCAATAACTTACCACCATTGTTGCCGGTTGGGAGCTTGAGTTGTGCCCAGGAAGAAGAAGTTGTCACAGTCGTAGATCCCCTATAGCCAGAAGGAGCAGAGTGCTTGCCCTCGGTCTACCGTCGTGTGCTGCCCTTGCGTTGGTCTTAGATCTGTCGGCCGCCAATGGTGAGACAGTAGAGAAGAAGCAGCGGTTGTGAATGGGAGAATGAGAGTGGCGAGCAAGCGGTGAGGGGATTTATGGCGCGCATTCTCGATGCATCACTAGCCCCCTACTCTTCTCCGCGTGTGCGCTAGTGTGCCGACATTTGCCTTGCCAGAGCATGTCCCTGCAAAAACGCCAGATTTTGGCGTTCCTAGCGGGCCAAGTTTTGGGGTGCTTTAAATCTCGTGCGGTGCAACTTCGTCTGGCATCGCTTTTTCCAAATGGGCTTATTCCTGCCGGCAAGGTGCAAGAAATGGGCATGCAGCCCAGCAAACATGCCCATATAGAAGAAACATGATCAAACACACCAAAATAAATCTACAACAAATACAACAACTTGTCCATATTGCAACAAATGCAACAAATGCAACAAATACAACAATTTGTCCATCAACAATACAAAAAAATGTTTTTCAACAATACAACAAACATAGAAATAAATAGACACTAGATGTTCTATTGCATGTTCCATTTACACCACTCCTCGATGCGATCATGTTGAAGATCATCATGCATATCTGTGCTACAAACTGAATGATACGAGGCAATAAAACGAGCCATCCTCTCTTCATTCCTCCTCACTTACACGGGAACCCCCATCAAATCAAAATAGGAGTAATCTACATCTTCCACATGATCATCCTCTATGATCATGTTATGCATGATGACATAAGCATTCATGATATACCAATTGATATCTTGGTCCCAGAATCTAGCCGGTCCTCTCACAATAGCAAGTTGGTCTTGCAAAATATCGAATGCTCTCTCAACATATTTCCTATCTGCGGCTTGCGCAATATGAAAACCAAGTTTTTTCCCATGTTTGGGTTTGTGAACTGACTTCACAAATGTTTGCGACCTTGGGTAGATGATGTCGGTTAGATAGTATCCATAGTTCTATGTGTGGATGTTTGCTACAAACTCCACCGGTGGACTTTCACCTAATGCAATCCTTGTCATAAGTGGTGACCGTTGAAGAACATTGATGGCATTGCATGAACTGGGTATTCCAAAGAATGCATGCCAAATCCAAGTCTCGTGATTGTCCATAGCTTCAACGATTATAATGGAATCCTTTTTGTGGCCTTTGAATTGTCCATGCCATGCCACAAGACAATTCTTCCAACTCCAATACATACAATCAACTGAGCCAAGCATTCTTGGAAAACCTCGAGCCTGGTTCACCTCCAAAAGCCTAGCCATGTCTTTAGAATTGGGGGATATCAAGTAGGAGGGCCTAACACTCGCATAATTGCTACCGCAAAGTGCTTAACACTTGATGGCTTGGATCTCAACCATAGCCAAATGGTCATCTACTAGATCTACCGAAATATTGTATGGAAGCATAGGTGAGGCGGCAATCACCTTCTGATAGGTCCTATGGCCAAGTTCTCCGAAAGTGACGAGGGGTAACCTCGGCAATGCCCATGTTTATGGACTTAGGATTTTGAGAAAAAAAGAACACTGGGGATTTTGTCGGATGTAAGACAAATAAGGGAGTCGAAGTCGTCAGATTATCGATGGACAATGAGGTTTACAAGTTACTTGGGAGTTTTTGGTACCTCCTCGTTGGCTCCTCCCAACCTATATATAATAGGCTGGGTCCAGAGGCCGTATACGGATAGGTTACATATTCTGGATTACAACACTAATACAATATCGGTTCATATTTCCTTATCTGACAAAACTGTGACTTCCGTCGGATGCCTCCTAGGCCTTCTTCTTTGGTCTTCGTGGGCCGTGAGCCTTTATGCATCTAAGGTAACTAAACATAAGTACCCGAGTAATCATATACATGTGAGTAGCCCCCGAGACTTCATCCGAATCATAGATTCTGGTTGAGTCTCAAAGATATTTTCAAGATTTATAATCGAAGTTTCTATGAGATATTTTATCTAAAGTTTGTAGGGATTTGGTACAACAGGCCTGATGCATCCGATGGATCGAGAATCAGTTAATTGCTCTTGGGAAAAACACTGTAGACCTACATCAAATTCAAGTCCCCAGGCTTGAACTTGGAGTTTTGCTGGCGTAACCCAGTTCGAGGCGTTGATGTATTATCGAGTACCCAACACGTTTATTGGGATTTTTCATCATATTGTCGATATGAATAATTTACTGGCAGAGCACATTCTTGTGCGATTACCATGCCATATAAGACGAATCCCGGGGTCTTACCTTCATATCATGGATACGACATTCGGAGTTTTTACCGCGTCGGGTGTGATCCGTGATTTTTACAATGATTTCATCGACTGCCTTGTTTGGCTGCTGGAATTACTGAAGTTTATCAGTCTTTTTTCTTTTCTTGGATGATGTTTTTGCGAACACTCCTGATGCGAGTAATCCTTTTGAGGATACATATATGTAATACTCATTGGTTTTATCATGTATGTTTTTAACATACGAGGATAAACTTTAATTTTAGTCATTCTTCTAAGACCACCTTGATACTTTGTCAGGTGGGCGACCAGCGCTCCCGAGGCTACAGTCTAATATTTGTATTTGAGTGTAGGCTCAAGTTTCTTCTACTAAGAAATTTACTTCAACTCAAGTCTTTTTAAATACTTTCTCGGGTCTTTTCCTTAAATAGAGCTGAAGTGTTGTCACTTGTGTTATGACGTCACTACTGACGAAGTTGCACCGTGGCTTCTGAGAGACACGTCTCGATGGGAAGTTTCGATTGTATGCCCATGCTGCAATAATAATGACGCGTGAGCGGCGTGTCAGCGAAGTTTTTTTACTACATGACCACCTTTTCACATGAGATCGAGGCGTCATGCGAGTTTCCTCCAATTTTACCGTAGTAATAACTGCCCACGATTTTTCCTTTTGTGAACCTTTAACACGTGCCATCATCCTGTGTGTCTTGACGGTTTGATTTTTTATCGAATGGCTGAGCTTTGCGCTTCTTCCCTTTATAAACGAGGGGATAATCATTTTACTGTTTTACTACCTTCTCTTACTACCTTTGTCTTCTTCCTTGCGTCGCACATGTGTTTGCTGCTTTCGCTTACTCCTTCCTCTTTGTGCGCATGTGTCGCTTTTCAGCCAGCATGGGGAAAAGCAAAGTTGGAACTTCCACTACGGCTTCCAAGACCACGAAGAAGAGGGCTCTCGGATGGGATCCACGAGTTCTCCACGACGCGTGGAACTTCGGTCTCCTTGAGGAGGGCTCCTTCAAGATCCCAGGGATGAGGCTGCCCCAACCCCCGAATCTGTCTGGCGGGTAATGTTCATTTCCTTCTTATATCACAACCTCTCCTTCCTATTCATGAATTCCTTCACTGTCTTCTCTTTGTCTATGGCGTGCAGCTTTATCAGCTCACGCCTAATTCCATTCTTCATGTTGCCTGCTTTGTCACTCTTTGTGAATGCTTCCTCGGGATCCATCCCTATTGGGGTCTTTGAAAGTATTTCTTCTATGTCCGTCGCAATGCCACCGATACTCTTGTTCATGATGTCGGTAGCACCATTTTCTCTGTTTGCTCTGAAGTTGACTATTTTGACTTCAAAATTACGGATTCTGTCCAAGGATGGAAAACCAAATGGTTCTACATAAAGGACTAGAAAATTGAGGGTCAATCCTTCGGGTTGGCCCCTTTTGATCCCAAGAAGACATGCTGAAAGCTTGATTCATGAGATCAGCGCCCAACTCCCAAAGAAATGACGGAGATCAAACCCTTGCTCACCCAGATAGACAAGCTGCATACCGAGATTGGCAAGGAACTGTCGGGGTTACACATTCTGGCATACTTTCTTTGGGTACGTATTCAGCCTCTCTAGGGAAGGTTGTCCAGTATGTGGGCTTATACCGGCAAGAAGGAGCAGATGAGGATTTCACCGGATAATCTTGCTCTCAAGACCTATGAGAAGAGGGTTCAAAACTTCACCATGCTGACCAAGAAAGGCCCAGTTCCTTCAGATTGTCGGGTTGAGCCTTTTGGCAAGAAGAATCATCTCCTAGACGTAGGTTTCCATTGATTTCCTCTTTGTTCTTCATACTGGCGTACTTTGTCACTTACGATTCCCCCCTTTGTTCTTTCATGGTGTAGTATTATGATCATCTATCTGTGCTTCCTCTTCTCCCTAAAAGCGGTGAGCTCCCAGCCAACCCCTCTTTATCCGAAGATTTTCCTGTGGCTAGGACTGCTGCTGATGAAGAAATGGAGGCATCCATTGATGAATCCTCGTTGCATACTCAGTCCATTGCTTCGGCTCGTCCTGAAGATTTCCGAGTGGCACCTATCAGCGAAAAAAGGAAGCACATTGATGTGACAGAGACCATCGAAGACTCGGATGACTCCACTAGCTCGAAGCCCCTACATGCTGTCCCTGTTTCGTCGGCTCTGCCACAGATGAATTTATTTCGCTTAACTTAGGATGTTTCTTCATAAGTGCTGCTTGTCCCTTCCTATTTCTTGTGGATGGTAGTTTCTCAGTGTTTTTATTTTTGCTTCTGTAGTGGTGATGAAGAAGATCCTCCCATGTCCCCTCTTGGTATTTCTACTTCTCCTCCCCCGGCCAAGTCTCCTGAACCATTAGCGGATCCGAGAAAAACACATGCATCTCCTGCGGGGAATATGATCTAGAAAGATCTTGCCACTCTACCAAAGCCACCACTTTAGAAAAGAAGAAAACTTGTGGATAAGGGTGTGGTAATATCTGGAAATCCCGCTGAGGTTGACATGCATGATGTAAGTATTTCTTGCGGGTGCTGTTTGTTGTGCCTTATCCTCTTTTTTATTTTTCTAACTTCCTATTCTTTACATTGACAGCCGCTGATGCGTGAGATGGTCGATATGGCCTCTCGCTTCATCAAGATCCGCAACGAGGCTGAAGAATCCAAAGGTCTTGTTTCCATCATCCTTGAAAGAAATTTGCACTTTGTTTTACTTCTGTTAACTTTATGCTCCTCTATGATTCTATAGCCGCTGCCAAAGAATCTGAGACTATCTGGGATGAGGCAATAAAACGTGCCGATGATTTAGAGGCCAAGCTACGGGTTGCTGAGAAAGCCCTGGAGGAGTCCTAGCAGAAAGCCAAGGCTAACTCCAAAGAGAGGGAAACACACCATTTCTCTTGCCGAACGAGATGAAAATCTTCGAAAGGAATTGGAGACCCTCAACACTTCATTGACCCGTGAGTTTCCTGTCTTTCAAAAGAAGATTGCTATTTTTCTTCCGATATTTTCCATTGGTTCTTGATTCTATGAGTCTCTATACTTGCAGAGCTTACTGATACGTCCATTTTGCATCACTATTCTATATCATAATTTACTGTTATTCATCGATATATTTCATATTAAGAGATGATACTTATGTTATTTCATCTATTTTTGCATGGTTGATGACTTTTGGAGCATGGACCGCTGAAGTCTGGATTCTGATGGAAAAGACGCTGTTTGGAGGCGAAATTCGCGAAGATCAGAAAATTCCAGAAAATACATGGAAAACTCTATTTTTCTAGAAGACGAAAGACCACCCCCTGGCGCGGGCCACCCCTGGTCGCGCCACCAGGTGGTGTGGCCACCCTAGCCCACTCCTAGCTCTCCCCTTTGGCGTATATCATCCCCACAAAACCCTAAGCCTGGGGGAGCAACCACAGAAAGATTCCGCCACCTCTATGGGGCGGAAAACTACAGAGAGAGAAAGAGCTCTCCGGCGGGCAGAAATCTGCTGGGGAAATTCCTTCCCGGAGAGGGGAGATCGTCGCCATCAACACCACTATCAAGCTGGACTTCATCGGGATCATCATCATCATCTGCATCATCATCTCCACCAGCACCATCATCACCACTCCATACCGCTGTAACAATTGGGTTGAATCTTGCATAGTTCTTAGGGGAAACTTTCTCGGTATTGATTACTTGTTGTAGTTGATGCTATTGAGTGGAACCCTTGAATTATTGTTATGTTCAGATTGTTACTTATCATTATATCATCTCTGATCTTGATCCATATGATGTCTTGTGAGTAGTTCGTTTAGTTCTTGAGGGCATGGGAGAAGTCATGTTGTTAGTAGTGGAATTGTGTTGAGAAAGATTCAATAGTTTTCTATTTAAGTTGTGGTGTTATTCTTCTAGTGATGTCATGTGAATGTCGACTACATGACACTTCACCTTTAAGGGCCTAGGGGAATGCATTGTGTATTTGGCTACTAATCGTAGGGGTTGCCGGAGTGACAGAAACCTGAACCCCCGTTAGGAAACCTTTGCACAAGGGATGTTAGGATCTCATAGTTTAAAGCTATGGTTAGGTTTTTATCTTAATTACTTTCTTGTACTTGCGGATTCTTGCAAGGGGTATAATAACAAGTATGTATTAGTCCTAGGAAGGTCGGTACATTAGCACAGGTTCATCCACACAACACTTATCAAACTAAAGAAGATTAATCAACTATATGAAGCGAAAGCACTTGACGATATTCCCATGTGTCCTCGAGAACGTTTGGTCATCTTAAGTAATACAATCGGCTTGTCCTTTGCTAAAGAAAGGATTGGGCCACTTGCTACATCTATTATTATTGTCTTTTATTTACTCGCACTTTATTTACCTGCATTATCAAAAACCCCTAAAAATCCGTTTGCTAAGTATTTATAGAGAATTCCTGCTCCAAGCCACTCGTCAACATCTTCTGCTCCTCGTTGGGTTCGAAACTCTTACTTATTGAAATTACTGCAATACACCCCCTATACTTGTGGGTCATCAAGACTATTTTCTAGCGCCGTTGCCGGGGAGTGAAGCGCTATTGGAGAGTGGAACTGGTAAAGGAAACTTCTACTGTGAGTATTGTTTATTTCTGTTAGTTACTTTCTTTCAATATGGATAATTCACTTAGTTTCTTATTTCTTAATGCTACTACCACTGCTAAGGTAGTAGATGAACCACCGCCTGCTGAAAATGATACTTTCAAGATACCTACAAGTATTATTGATCGTGTTATGGATAAATACTATTTTGGGGATGGAACTGTCCATCCCGGTGATCATTTGCTCTTTATACACGAATTATGCGGGTTCAAGTGTGCATGTATTACAACAGATCAAGTCGAGAAGAAGTTATTCTCATTATCATTGAAAGGAAGAGTTGAAGAATGGTAGAAGCTGCTAAAGGATGGTCAAGATCTTGAATGAGAGGAAATAGTGCCTCTCTTTTATTAAAAAATTTATCCTCCTAGTGAGATTCATAAAGATCGGAATCAAATATATAACTTTTGGCCTCTTGATGGAGAGAGTAGAGCTCAAGCTTGGGGGAGATTGAAGTTACTAATGCTCAAATGTCCTATTCATGAGCTCCCCAACAATATTATTATCAATAACTTTTATGCAAGACTTTCTCTTCATGATAAGGATTTATTGGATGCTTCTTGTGCTGGATCATTTACGCGCATGGAAGAAGGAGCTAAATGGGATCCTCTAGACCATATTCAAGACAATGCTGAAGCATGGGAGAATGATAAAGGAAGAAAGTCGGGTATAAATTATGATTATGAATGCATTGAATCTTTTATGGAAACTGATGACTTTCAAAATATTAGAAATGCTTATGGTCTAGACTCTCAAGCTATTGTAACTTATTTTAAGGCTTTTGCTTCCTATATTGAAATTCCTAAAAAGAAATGGAATAAGTATCATGCACCTTATAAAGATATTGTTAATGGTGTTCCAGCAAGAAATACTGAAGTTTATACTGCTAATCATGTTTTACCCGAACCTTATATTGAGAAAATGCCTTTCCCAGTTAAGATAAAGGAACATTCTATGATAGCTAGTATGGTTAATGAAAGTACAAATAAAGCTGTTGAACCTGATGAACAAGTAGCTGTTGAACCTATGATAGCAAATGTGAAAGACTTTGTCACTAAATATGTAGAAGATGGACACACTATCCTCTGCAAGGATACTTCTAATATTGTTTCACAAAGTTGGGTTATAAGAACTAGTGTCCCTGTGTTTTCTGTTAGAATAAGTGATCATTGCTATAATGGTTCTTATGATAATTATATCATTAAATTTATGCATGATACTGAAAGTTATTATGAGAGAGGGAATACTGTTCTTATGCATCTCAATAATATCAAGTTTCCTTGTTTTATGCTGAAAGTCTTTATGTTGCACTTGTTTTGCCTTCCTGTGCTAGCAGTCTCTGGTTTCAACAATTTGTTTGCTTAGAAATTTCCCTTGCATAGGAAGTGGGTTAGACTTAAAACATGTGTATTTTTGCTTCTTGATGCTCTCTTTTACTTCAATTCATATTCTTATGTAAGCATCATTGAAATTATCATGCCCATCTTAATGGCTATAAAGAAAGAGCTTTCTAGGAGACAACCCAATATATTTTTGCTTTCAGTTTGTTTTTTAATGTGAGTCTTGGAAGTTATTGCTTCTGCAATAACCTCTCCTTATCCTTTTGTTTAGATTTTTGTGTCAAGATCAACCTCTAATGAGAGATAAGTAATATTTGGGAAAGCTGTTGTCACGAAACAGATTTTTGTGCTTCGCTATAAAAATTCGTGAAAAATCTCTGTATCTCGGTTTGAGCTGTAATATTTTGTGCTTCTGCCCCAGTTTGTTATTTAACTTTCGTTAGTTTTGCACTTTTGATTTGAGCAACAGAAGATTTTCGAAAAATTTGATCTTTACCTGCTGGTCTGTTTTGACAAATTTTTGCCACTCTTGCATTTGCCTCTTAAATCGATTTCCTTTTTGAATTCCTTTTGGGCTTTCCGAAGGAGTTATTTCAGTAGCTTATGTTTTGATGGATTTCAGTTGAAATTGAACTTGAAAGGTTTATCACCTCGCATGCACTAATGTTGCTAATGAGAATTGTGTGTAGTTTTGTGTGAAAGGAATTTCCAAGTTATAGGAGAAAATGGTGTAAGAAGATGGTGAATGGTTAAATGACTCAAACAATATGTTTAAGAAGATGAAGATATTGATGTTATTCAAGCAGTAACTCCGGAAAAATTTATTAAATGTCAAGCTCATAGACCTGTAGAGTCCGTCTTCGAATAGGTAACAATTCTAGTAAGAAAAGGTCCGCAAAAAATCTATCAAGTTATATTTTTGCAGTTTTTATCCAACAAGGAAAGCAACGAAGCAAAAGAGGGATGGAAACGAAGCCAGGGTGGCTCACACCACCCCGTGGCGCGGGCCCACCTGGCCGCGCCACCAGGTGGTGTGGCCACCTCGGACTCCGTCTCCGACCCGTTTTCTCCTAGTACTTTCCTTTTGTTTTAAAAATTTGTAATATATAATCCCCCGGATACCCGGAGGTTCGTATATCGTGTTCTCGTCGTATTTTTGTTTCGATCTGTTTCTGCCAGGATAAGCACAATGGTTTCCTCCAACGATAAGGGCAAGGAGCCCGTGGAGGAGGATCTCCAAGACTCTAAGCAGGAGGAGGAGATCGATAGTGAAGTTGAAGAGGACTAAAAGGAAGACCAGCATACACACGCCAGCACCACCATTGCAAGCATTGGAGTGGTGGAAAACCCTACCAGGTTCAAAAGGACTGCACGGATGTCCATTGGAGGGAATACTCCGCGTCATTGTTTGGCTTCGCGGTCACCTTCTCCACACACCAAGAATCCCTTCCATACCCTTATTCATGAGCATCAATTTCAGAATATACCAAAGGAGAAACTACCCTCCAATTGGGATATGCCCCGTTCTAACCATGCAGGAAAAGAAGACTTCAAGGAGGAAGAGTGGGGAAAGAATCATACGAGCTGGGATTCACAACCCGACATGATCATGAACCGCATTGAGCACAACTCGGAGTTGATTCGTACTCTCACCTTCGAGATTGAGGACTTGAGGAAATTGATTGAAAAGCTCACCGAGAGAACACCACGACCACCACCGAAGGAGTAATTCGTCATCAGGTTTGGGCATCCCCTTGGTTTGTTCCAAGCTTGGGGGAGTGCCGTGGTATCACATCACTATCTTTTTACCTTTTTAGTAGAGTCATATCATGAATAGAGAAGTTATCATGTAGGATGGTTTGCATTATGGAAGTGTCCCCCCGCTCGTTAGTTATCTATGTATCCCTTGGTGTGAGTTGCCGTTATGGAATATTAATGAGAAGTTCTATCATTCACTCTTTTGCATATCTTATTTTAGTTTTCAATTTATGTTATATGATTGATCTTGTTGTTAGTATTGGTATCAATTTGGGATCATTAAGTAAATTTAGTTGGTTTTGGCAAACCTGGCCCGGTCAGTAGCAACACTATTATGAGAATTGAATGAAAAGATAAAAGTACTCTTAAGAAATATAATTTCATCATTTTTGTTGATTTGCTCATAAGCTTGGTATTCTCTAATAAAGATCTTTTATGCTTCCAAGGAAGATTGCATGTTTGTTTTTATCACCTGTATGTTTGTTTGTTTCCTCCAGTTCTTATGCTTGCTACCCAGCCTTGCTAGCCAAAAACATGTACTGAGAGGGAATACTTCTCGTGCATACAATCCTTAAACCAAAACCTATGCCATTTGTGTCCACCATACCTACCTAATAGCATCTTCTATTCCAAGTAAATTCATGTTTTTATCTACCTTCCAAATTAAACTTGTTATGTGAAAACTAGTGATTAAAGCTCTCACAAACTTGATGGCACACTTTAATTTTTCTGCCCCTAATAAACTTGAACCATTATGTCATCTATGTTGTATATGCTTGCACTTATATGTTGGGAATTAGCAGAACCATGCTGTCATGGGGAACGCTTTCAACTTTGCACTTGTACATTGTACCCAGTTAATATCATGCTCTTTTGTTTATGGATGTCTTCGAAATAAAATGAAAGGGGAGCTTGTAAGTCCATGGAGTTATGTATGTGTGTTAGAGAAATGCCTAGGCGGCTGGTCTAATCCATGCCTAATCATGATGGAAACCTGCAACGTAACCATAATGAGCAATCTATGAAGCATTCTTCTTATAAAAAAAGAGGAGATAGAGATTGAGAAAAAAAGGATGAGAAAAGAGGAAAGAGAGAAAAAGCACCATTTTCCCATGGTAAGTAATAAGATGCTGAGATGCTTATTGTCTGCTTGTCTTATCATTTTGATATGGGGATTCTTTCGTATCATCGGGCAAGGGGTACCCTATTGGCGGTTCTCTATGATACACACGTACTTACTATGACAAGAACTTACCGGTAACTAAACTTGAGTATCATGAGGAGCGGCCCTCGTATTCAAGGGACATGAGATTGCCAAGTTATACTTTTTCAAGCATATACTCCATAGTTTGTTCACTTTAACCTTAATCACCTAAAGATGCTTATGATAGGGGCAATGAGAGCTGAAAGCTAATAAGTACCATAATTTTTGGAAGATCTTTATGAAACTTGAAATCCCCGCTTCCCTTTGTGAATTGCCTATCTTTTATTTTTTAGTTGACTCAGTAAACCTATTCCCTTCTATCTCAGCAAGTATTTTGAGTTGTTGTGTTTCATTCATTCATATGATGATTTATTCAATCATGTTTCTTATATTCCTTGTTTTGCACATTGCTCTTATCTTAGAGAGCATTACTTTGAAAGCTATCATTGAAAACTCCATTATGTTTGAACTCCTGCAAATTGTTAGCTATTCTTTGACCAAGAGCAAAGTTTTCCATTACCAATTATGATTTACTTTATGTATCTTTATTGTGTTTCCTTTACTTATTACAATGAAGTTATATAATAGTGAGTTGTCTTATATTATGATTTATGTATTGATGAATGTTATGTTTCCTGTCCGTATTCTTTTATAGACTCTTCACTCCATAAACTTGAGGTCATGTTTATTGAGCTCAGTTTTCGCTTCGGGACAAGCGAAGTCTAAGCTTGGGGGGGAGTTGATACGTCCATTTTGCATCACTATTCTATATCATAATTTACTGTTATTCATCGATATATTTCGTATTAAGAGATGATACTTATGTTATTTCATCTATTTTTGCATGGTTGATGACTTTTGGAGCATGGAACGCTGAAGTCTGGATTCTGATGGAAAAGGTGCTGTTTGGAGGCGAAATTTGCGAAGATCAGAAAATTCCAGAAAATACATGGAAAATTCTATTTTTCTAGAAGACGAAGGATGCCAGAAGGGGGAGCGGAGCTGGGCCACAGGGGACCCACACCGCCCCCTGCCGCGGGCCACCCCTGGCCACGCCACCAAGTGGTGTGGCACCCTGGCCCACTCCTGGCTCTCCCCTTTGGCGTATATCATCCCCACGAAACCCTAAGCCTGGGGGAGTGACCACAGAAAGATTCCACCGCCTCTGCGGGGCGGAAAACTATAGAGAGAGAAAGAGCTCTCTGGCAGGCAGAAATCTACCAGGGAAATTCCTTCCTGGAGAGGGGAGATCGTCGCCATCAACACCACCATCAAGATGGACTTCATCGGGATCATCATCATCATCATCTCCACCAGCACCATCACCACCACTCCATACCGCTATAACAATTGGGTTGAATCCTGCATAGTTCTTAGGGGAAACTTTTCCGGTATTGATTACTTGTTGTAGTTGATGCTATTGAGTGGAACCATTGAATTATTGTTATGTTCAGATTGTTACTTATCATTATATCATCTCTGATCTTGATCCATATGATATCTTGTGAGTAGTTCGTTTAGTTCTTGAGGACATGGGAGAAGTCATGTTGTTAATAGTGGAATTGTGTTGAGAAAGATTCAATAGTTTGCTATTTAAGTTGTGGTGTTATTCTTCTAACTAGCACAGTGGCCCTCGCAAATGCGAGGGCAACATCTTTAGTTCGTCGAAAGTGCTTGTAAACGAATTCTTGTGAGGAAGTGAAGGTATCATCTATCATATTTTGTGGTTTGAAATAATATGGTTCTAATAGTTGCATCTGTGTCTCACTTTAGAAGTTTTTTAGCATAAGTAAAATATTCAAAATAATCCAACAACTACTTGTACGTTCTGAAACAAATGTGAGACGCAAAAACACATGAATAGTGTATTAAAGTATCCAAAATTTTCCAGCATAATATTAGGCGTCATAATTTCAAAAAAATTGACTTAGATTTTGTAGGAAAGGTTTTAGAAAAACCACAAAGATCCATGATCGTTATGCCATTTCATGCATGCACTATATTAATTATGTTCGTACATGAGGTGCGCGCTTATTGTATCACATAATCCAATACAAATTTCGAGCAAGCCCATAATTTATATGTGGCATTAGATCACTAAGAATATAAACTCATATTATGGTGCGATAATATTGAAGTATACATATGATATCCATATGAGGGGACTTGTTAAAAATTGTGGTCTATGTAAGCAATGTCTAGATTCTATTTAATCACAATCACAAATCATTGTTCTAGTGCCTACGAAATCAATTTCAATTTTTAATGACCTTTTGATTGGAATAATCAAAATATACATCCATATAGACATGCGGAAGTTAAGAAATCATATGTATAACTCATATTGGTTTATATACTGTCTTGACCATATGGTGTTGATTATTCTTTTCTATATGAAAATTTTGCAAAAATGTAATTTGCATTAAATAACGATTTTTGCAAACAAATAGTACTACACTATTACTTATGCTTGCCCCTTTTTATAAAATTATACACCAAAGCGTGAAAATCTTTGTCTTTAAGTCCAAACTTTTAAGGCATTGTCCAGTAATTTTTTTGATAAATCTTTATTTTTAACCTTTTTCACACTCAAACTGCAGCCAAGACATGACACACTACCGCACACATGTATTTTGGTATGCCATCTGTAATAATCACCACTTCTGTACAATCCTTGTTGAAAACTTGTTTCTTTTAATTTCGACAACTTTTCTTGTCTTTATTTTGTTTAATATTATTTACTATAAGCTTGACATAAAGCTGTAAGTGTTAATGCATTTGATGTAGATAACATAATCCGGTACAAATTTCGAGCAAGCCCATAGTTTATATGTGGCATTAGATCACTAAGAAATTTAAACTCCTATTATAGTGCATAATATAGAAGTATACATATGATATCCATATGAGGGGATTTGGTAATAATTATGGTCTATGTGAGCAATATATGGGTTCTATTTAATCACAATCATAAATAATTGTTCTAGTGCTAAAAACCAATTTAAATGTTTAATAATAGTTTGAATGGAAGAATAATCAAAATATACATCCATATTGACATGTGGCGGTTAAGAAATCATATGTATCACTCGTATTGGTTTATATTGTCTCGATCATGTAATGTTGATCCGTTTTTTCTATATGAAAATGTTGCAAAATTTTAATTTGCATCTAATTATGGTTTTTGCAAAAAAATAGTAACATTATTATTTATGCTTCCCCCCTTTTATAAACTTATACACCAAAGCGTGAAAATCTGTGTCTTCAAGTCCAAGCTTTTAAGGCATCGTCCAGTATACATAATTTTTTATAATTTTTTTCCTTTTCACACTACAACTGCAACCAAGACATGACACACTATCACACAAATGTTTTTTTTTTGGTATGCAGATTTTAATAATCACCACTTCTGTCCAATCCTTGTTGAAAACTTGTATCTTTCAATTTCGTCATCTTCTCTTGTCTTTATTTTTCTGATGGGACGATAAGATGCGACAAAGATCGATATAGCTTTTCGATTGTTGAGGTCAAGCTAGAAAAGGCAAATATAATTACATTAGTTCTACACAAATCATGGTAGGATAGCGTGAATACCTTTCCAATTAAGGACTGCACGGACGTGTAGTATAAAAGAATCTCAATCTAAATTCGATGGAAGTACCTTCTTAAAAAATAAAATCTGAAAAACTACAGACAGTTCTACATCATATGTAGTGTAGTGCGAGTAAAACAATCGCTTGCAATGACGGACCTCTTTATGAATAAAATGTTTCTCCCAACATAAATTTTCCTTATTTGTGTTTAAATCATCTAATTTTTGACATTTCTCTTTTCCTAATAGCGTCAATACACCTCTGGTTATTAGATATTTACTACACGGAGATCATGAACTTGATGGGCAACAAATTGATGCCAAATTATTCAATATAACACATTGATAAATAAATTATGTTGACATTTTAAGCTAAAACATGAGTCGAAATTGACATGTGGGATAAAATAATTTCTATGATATACGGAGTAGGGCGTCGTGTATCTACAAATTTCCGACCGCAAAATTTATATGAAACTATTGTCAAAAAGGTATCTTGTAAAATTAACTATGATTGACCAAATTCTAGAGTTAGACGCAAATACTAACTGTAAACTATAACGTTATCAAGGCACCAATATATCAATCACTCATCTATCATATATACTAGAAAGTTACCCCGCGCGTTGCGGTGGGAATCTCCTTTTGAACTCTTCTATGTAAATGAAATGGCATAAACACGTGAAACATGACTTTGTTAGCAAGGAGAGTATAGTGCACCGGGAAAAGAAAGTATGGCAAACTACAGAAAATGAACAGTAACTACTGATCTAGTCAGAGGAGCGAAACCATACCAGAAGGGGGGAGACCTGAAGAAGCATGAGGTAGAGGTGCTACATGGAACCATATTGGGTTAAATAATTTGTTAAATATGAAATGCACGCAACCATTTATGTACATGAAGCATTAAAGAAAATCACCGGTTGTTGCGAGGATCGTGTCTCCAATTTATGAGTTGGTACATTTTTCCTAGAACCTCATGGAAATCTACATGAACTTAATCTGAAATAGTTAAATGACAACAATCCAAAGTACCTAGTAAAATCAAAAGCAGATGTTGGCGATCTGCACCGAGTACAGATTGCATCTCTGAGTAACCATGTATTTTGTTGGACTCACGCAAACATACCAGCAAGAAGTCAGTTAACGCAAGTATATTCAGTTCCAATCCCCTCCATCCCTTGCATCATCCATAAATTGAATCATACTGGTATACCAATATGTGGTTGTCTTGGTAGTGGCAAATATTCTGCAGTTTAGCAAAAGTGATATCCAATTAAAGAACAAATAAACAAAATTCCCATCCAAATTAAAGATTGGAGCACTCTATTGATACTAATACTTCAAGGGTGAAGAAACACAAATGAGTATATATTCAGATTACTATCACTAACCTTGTCAAATAATTCTTAATAAGTTAGGACACGATGTATCTAAAAATTGGCAGGCGTTCGTACTCATAAGGCCCATCAATTCTCCCAGTAGACTTAGTACATCCACCTTCATGAAATATATAGATCATGATACACTGTTGTCTGCACTCCATACAGTCAAAATCGAATGAATTGCACCTAGCAGCAATAGAATATGATGATACTGCACATTCTTTCAACTGACTTGATCGATTAGGACCATAATAAAAGATGATGAGCATACTGCCGGCATACAACTGACTGCAGAATCGAACTATAGAGTTTCCATGTGTCAGATTAGATGATCCAGTATACGTACTAGTTCTGAAATAAAAACAGAAATTATGCATGTAAAAAGAATTCACCAATTCCATTATCTAGTTGCTCTGAAGAGTCTACTCAAATTTCACTTGTCACAATCAATCACAGAGGGGAATCGCATAGCAATCTGAACATTACTTGATCGATGTATACGAACTATACTCCACATGGGAAGAGGTCTTGTATGGTTTTATAGATAAAAATTGTACAACCATGAATTCATGAGACCTGCTCCAGTAAAAAAAGGACAACAATTCCCATCATCTAGTTTCTTGGAAGAATAATGTCCAGTTCCTCCCGTCCCAATCAGTCATTGCAAGAAAGAGAATCACACAGAAATGTGATACCACCTTTGTCCTGGACGCTGCTTGCTGCATGTCATGGATTGCAATGCAGGGATAGTCGGACATTTCACCAACTCCCTGCAATTTTTATCGCATAAGCCACTAATCTTGTGCGAGCATCAGAAAAAGAGACATATTACTTACTAAGAAAGGGTTCGGTAGGGGGAGCCCTTCATCTTTGATCTGTTCTAGACCTTGGTCGCATGTACTTCCTCATCTTTCTCCTCTGTTGGGTCCTTGGAGAAGCTGATGAGAGGTGGTGGAGGCGATGACCTATATCAGAGAGGATAAGAAGCCCGGGGGTGGACTGGGCAGTGCCAAGGAACAACGTGGTTAACTGCGTGGAATGGGAGAGGCTGGGAGAAGGAGATGAAAGGGTGGGTCGGGGGATGAAAGCATGAAGATGAGAGGGCGGCCAAGGAAGCCACGTAGCCAGGTAGGGGAGCGTTTGGGAACCAAGGTGCTGGAAGCATGGGAGGAGACAGGCTGGAACTAAACGGGCGGAGGACGATGAAGGAATTAGGCCAACCTGACTATGTGACAATGGAGACAAAATGGACGGACAGATTTTTTGAGTCCAACGGCTCTGAATAAGTGATGATGTGGCTAGGCTGCATGTCAAGATAGACAACATAAATGACCTCTTAGTGGGGTTTTGTCTTATAAGAAAGTATAGATTTCTAAATCATGTGATTTTTTTGAATGGTCAGATTCATGTGGTATCCGTAGTACCATAAAATCTCAGTGAGGAGTCTTCCAAAGCTAAATCAGGGTACAGTTGCAAAATATAAAGTCGTACAAAGAATTAGCGTCATTGATGGACACGTGACTTAGCCAATGCCCAATGGTATGCCAATGATTGGAGAGGGATCGGCTAACTTTGTTTACATAAATATATACTCCCTCCGTCTAGAAATATAAGATGTTTTAGCTTTATGAAACGAACGTATCTGGATGAATTTTGTATATAGATTTGGAGTGAACTTATACACTAAAAAACATTTAGATACATTCGTTTCACAAAGCTAAAATGTCTTATATTTCTGAAGGAGGGAGTACCTTCTAGTGAATTCAAGTACATCAGTTGTTATTTGTAAATTTTCGAGTAGAGAAGTCATTTCCTCCTCTTCGCTAGTCTACATGGGCGAATTTGCTAGGTATCTGTTGTTGTTGATAAGGAATATCAGAGTGTAATTTACATTTGAACAATGCATACCTAGAATCATACATTAATTTGCTCCCATAGTCCAAAAATTGCATGCGGCATATAGGTTTCTTACAGCATGCAGCTTGCAAGTGTTGAACTTAGGAATCAGGATCATGTTGCTTTCGACAGGATCTGCAGCAAAATATATATTGTTAATCACCATGCATGCCGATTGTTAAGAGATAGTTCACTACCCAACGCTTGGTTACGCTTGCGCATGACTCCGACTTCATGTTATTGGTTTATCCGGCTTGAGGCAAAGGTTGCATCTTCGTGGGCCCATGAGGAAGGACTGTGACAGGCCATTGACACGCAGCTCATTCTTTTCCATTGCTGATGGCTCATGCTGACAAAATTTCAGAGTTCATATAAGTAGTACTCCTTTTGTCCAAAAATTAGATTAGACGTCACAGATTTGTCTAAATTTGCATGTACTTAGACACTAAACTTGTCTACATGCAAACAAATCTGCAACATCTAATTTGGTACATCGGGAGTGTTAAGAAACAGCTGCAGTAGTAAAAGTTTTTCCTATAACGTGCCAATAGCCAGCTCTACGGCGTGTGCACGAGGCAAATTTCCCATCGATTCGTAGACTCTTAGCAAGTATGTACAGTAGAAGAATTTGATCCATCTCGTACCTAGTTCCTGCATGCATGCGGCAAACGTGAGACATGAGACAGCTGATGTACATGCACCCGGTGGAGGCTTGAAGATCCACTCGACGCGCGCGACGACGGCTGCGCACAGCAGTCCTGGTCGACTCGCCGAGGGCACAGCCGAATACGACAATGGCGAGACTGTAAACCCTAATTTTCTTTCCGCCCTTCTTTAGTTCTTTTTACGTTGGCGGCTGTGGCCTGTGGGCTATCGTTTTTTTTTAGCTGGTATCGCTGCGGAGATAGCTCAAGGCAGAAAAAATAACGCGGGGCATTGGTGGGTAATTTTGTTTAACCCTTTTTTCTATTATCCAATGGTTGTCATCCTCTATTTACTTAAATTGAGGGTTAGATGTTTCTATTTTTTGTGAGATTTTCTAGATTATTTTTCTTTTTTTGGTGAGTCCGTAATCTACTTTTAATATATAATAGATGGTGTCATGTGAATATCGACTACATGAAACTTCACCTTTAAAGGCCTAGGGAAATGCATTGTGTATTTGGCTACTAATCGTAGGGGTTGCTGGAGTGACAAAAACTTGAACCCCCGTTAGGAAACCTTTGTACAAGGGATGTTAGGATCTCAGAGTTTAAAGCTATGGTTAGGTTTTTATCTTAATTACTTTCTTGTACTTGCGGATGCTTGTAAGGGATATAATCACAAGTATGTATTAGTCATAGGACAGTCGGTACATTAGCACAGGTTCACCCACACAACACTTATCAAACTAAATAAGACTAGCTGAATGCTCGTGCGTTGTCACGGTTACGAAAAATTCATTTAGATAAATATATCAATACGTATGCAATGCTCTTATACTTTGAAACATGTTTTTCAATGAATAAAGCATAATCTGTTATACTTATCTTTTTGCATCATCAACTTCACCATGTTCCCATTCTGTCTGCCGCATTTTCATTCTATCTGCCGCATTTTCATTCTGTCTGCCGCATTTTCATAGCCTCAGATTGACCTTTAATCTTAATCTTCATCATGTTATCATAATTTGCCGCTTTTCCTCCCACTCTTGGTCTCTCTCACATCTCTCTCCTTTCACCTCTTCTCCCCAAATCAGTCGGGCATGAGAGGAGTGAGGCTGCCCTTTTGCATTGTACCGTCGTCCGTTGGTTATGACACTGCAGATTGTCTCGCACTACACCGTCTTATCTTCCTCTCTCTCCACCTCTCTTCACCTCTCACTCTCCCTAGGAATTTCTCTCGAATCCACTAAAGGAAAAACAACAGCTTTATAAGATCTAAAGTGATAACAAACGCTTCTTCTAGTGTACAACGTTATTACACAAAACTGTGTCTATTCTCTTTAATGATTGGGCTTTATGATAAATGACAGTAGGAATAAGCTCATATACTCTATGGTTTCACAGATCGGCTAAATCACCACCAACTCTAAAACCGGTTAATTAACCCCACGAGATTACAGATTCTAATTTGAATCACCGCTATAACCTTCTGCTATACTTTCTCACTACTTTATTTATCTACAAATAACATCAGCTATTTAAATACGGAAGACGTTCAAATTAGAAGCACATGCACTGTCCTTTCTCAACAAGTCGTGAAGCATGTGTTTGCTACTGTAATCTACTGCCACCTAGGAGAAAGAAAAATTCTTGTTAAATACTGCATAATATTATGTTTCGGAGATCTCATATATCTTCAGAATTTATAAACGCCTTATGAAGCAGCACAAAAATCCGTCACACAATTTTAGAATTCTGGGTGTTTGAGAAAACTGTATTATGAAGACTTTAAAACTGAAAAGACTATAAATATTATTTTGCACGGATTATGTGCAAGAAGAACTTGAATCAACTCTGCCGATAATAATAATCAGTATAACTCTCTAATACTCGCTCCGCCCTTAGTTTCAGCTACAGGAGCTGAAAATTCTAACATTAAACAAATCAATTTTTTAAAGCTCCTTAGTTTAGCATCTAAAACACCGCACACATCCAACACAACAATATGTACTGAAAGTTCATCGAGTACCAAGTAAAGAGTTTATGACCGAGAAGCATTGATAGCTTTCAGATCTTGCAGTTATAATCTCCTTTCACATGTGTAGGCACGTCTGTTAGAATTTGGCTAAATGGATTGCTTGCTCAACTACAGAGCAACTAACATATTGACGGTCAGGATTTTGTAGCCGGCATCATCTTCTTGATTAGCCTGCTCTTTTTGCCTGATCATAGAAGAGTTATCTCAGTTTTGCAATTCGGCAATCAAGCAGTAAGAATATGATGAAAAAGAAGACACACCAGACCCTTGAAGATACAGCTATCAGATGCAGTGAGTGGCAGGATGCGCCGCGAGCAGCTATTGTAGACTACCATGTGGTTTCTTTCTGGATACGCTCCAGCGAGCATGCAGGTATTAGCTAGAGGGGGAGGGACTAATTTAACTCTCTGCAAAATCAAAGAATACACTTGGTCAATGTCATCTAAACTTGGTCATACTCTCTCATATAATTAGAAACAACCAAGCAAAGCAATCCCATAATAATCTTGGTTAGTGTCTACAATACTTGAAGTAGAGCATATTAACATTTGAACAAGACGCCGGCCAGTGTGCCATTTTATCTTCTACAAGAGTTAGGAGCTGCACAATGCAGAACTTCAAAGCTAGGGACGAACTAAAGCTGCTACATAATGAAGCATGGAAGTCAAATCGTAGAGGAGTCATATACACCTAGATCCTCAATAACTTAGGAATGATATTACGGGTCAACATGAGTTTATAGGAATGCTTGTTTGAAGCCTCCCACTCTCTCAGCAATCTCGTTCAGTTCCTGCTGAAACGGTTTTTCCCAGCCCAGCAAAGCAACCTGGAATTGTTAACAAAAACACAACCTGAAATAGAGCATATTAACATTTGAGCAAAGTGTCCGTTTGCCAAACAGCATGATAGCTGTCAAAAACTTCCCTGCTGGAGTTTCCCAAAATAATGAAAATGAGAACCTAAACCAAGTACAGAATATGTTCTGGTACATACGAAGGATTGTTGATTAGCCACAGTTAAAGAAAATAAAAGGAAACAAAAACTATGTCTTGAAACAAATTTAATTGTTCCGGCCGTGCAACCATGTTGAGATGTAGAACTTGCACACACATGTCTCTGGAATGACTCGAAATCTCTCAGAACTCAAGGACATGTCGTTGTTTGCATCAAGGAGATGCATCAGTGCCATCACATCTTCACCCTCGATTCCTACTAACTCTCCTCAAATCTGCAGTTCAAAAAAAATCCAACACATGCATGTCAAGCAGACACATGAGAGAACAACTCATGCTGCAATGGGAAGAGGAGGGTCTGGGCCGAGGCCGGCTTGGTGAGGGCCAGTGAAGAGGCCACCGCCGCTGTTCCCCTCCCACTGGCGTTCACCTATGCCGTCGTTCCCCTCCCAAATTGGTCGATCTATGGTTACTGGTGGGCTGGCGAGCAGACGAACGGGGCTCATGGGAGCCCGCCTGGGGGGAGAAGGTGGAAAGGGAGAGGATGTCGGGGAAGGGAGAGAGAGGAAGGCAGGGAGGAGGATCTTACCGTCGCCGCGGCCGTCGGTCCTCCTATTCACGATCAAGCTCTAGTGAGGCCTTGCCTCAATATGATGGCTTAGAAGAACGCAGCATGGCAGCGCAGCCGAGGCGGGGGATGCAACGCGGTGGTGCACAGAAGCAGGGGCGGAGGGTGGGAACAACGTGGTGGCGGCACAGCAGTGGGATCGGGCGGAGAAGAACATACCGTTCATTAATGGTAGGTTTTGACTTAGCGGTGGCAGTACCTGTAGAATCCTCAAAGTTGCAGGGGTAAAACGGTCCAAAAAAATCGGACGGAAAAAACTGGTAGACAAACCTACCTCTAGCAAAATTATAGTATAGATTAATCAACTATATGAAGCGAAAGCACTTGACGATATTCCCATGTGTCCTCGAGAACGTTTGGTCACCTTAAGTAATACAATCGGCTTGTCCTTTGCTAAAGAAAGGATTGAGCCACTTGCTGCATCTATTATTATTGTCTTTTATTTATACACACTTTATTTACCTGCATTATCAAAAACCCCCTAAAAATCCATTTGCTAAGTATTTATAGAGAATTCCTGCTCCAAGCCACTCGTCAACACCTTTTGCTCCTCGTTGGGTTCGACACTCTTACTTATCGAAAATACTGTGATACACCCCCTATACTTGTGGGTCATCACTTACCGGCCAAAATTTGGTGCTGGACGAGGATAAGAGAGTTGACCCTTTATCGAATGATGTTGGTACTTTAGAAGCCAATAGTTTTCGTGGGCGCAACCTTCTTATCCGTTCACATCGCGCCTTCAAGAGCCCGCATGCCGATATTTTTCCCGTGAAGGAGGAGCCGGCCGATTTGAACGACCTCGTTGCTGTGTTCGGTGTTGATCTAATCCTGTTGGTTGGATACAGCGTGACGTAGTCGAAGAGTGGTGCCAAAACTTCTATGGCCCAGGAAATGGTGCATAGCGAGAAGGTCGACTGGCAGAAGGTTAGCTCCTATGTTCTACTCACCAACGATGGCCAAGCAGTTGATTTAAAATGCGGGGCCCCCGGATTAATCCTCCGAGAATCCCTGTTATGCATACAACCACAATCCCATGATCAGTTGGTTGTGGCACATAACCGACAAGTATCAAAGTAAACATCCCATACTTAACGAATACATGCCATACATTAGTTGCCATTATGGCTACATAGATCAACATCAGCGGACTTCATTAAGCGTAGAGCCCGAGCCATGCCTTAACCTACAGACAACTGACTGGGTGAACGTCCTAGCTCGCATAGTCGCCAACACCACCTTCTTCTTTATATCTGACCAAGTTAATAGCCAGGGACAATGCCAGTGAGTACTTTGAATGTACTCGCAAACCACCTTAAGAGAGTAATAATAACAAGAGGATATGCAATATGGCTATGGTAGTAGGAGGGCTCCAAGAGAGGTTCTTTTCTAAAATAGTTTCTCTTATAGATATAACATCTCCATATCTTTGTTAAAAACTTTTTGTAAAGCCTTTATGGAAACCTTTTTGAAAAGTTTTGTAAAACACTAGGACTGGGTCACCCATTTGTTCCTTTCTTCCAGTCGTCCCACGACCAAACTCCTTTCTTTCCCTTTTCGACCATCCCATAGTCAAAACCTTTCTCCTTTCCGACCATCCCACGGTCAAAACATTTCCAAAGCCTTTGCTTTTCTGAAATCCTTTTTGAAATCAAAACCAGCATCTCTCTACAGCAACCTTCACAACCGTCCATGAGCGCGAACATGGCTATTCAAATAGATTTACACTCTGCAGAGGTTGCGCACTTTACCCACACCATCCGGGTACACTACCCCAATCTACACCGATCGTGGGTCGAGTAATCGATCAAGACTCTCCGGATGCTCACTCCAATATAAGTGCCTACCCTATGAGTGTTGTTCCCCTCAACACCGGGACGCCCTATATCGTTCTCAAGCCAACCGGAGCACTTTTTCCACTTCCCAAGTGTGCGCTTTCAATGAGGGGCTCATAGTAACGCGTGGAGGCCCGTAGACCCTTCGTTCCTTCTCCAGGTCGATGTCTCACATGGACCCTTACAGGAGAAGGCCCACCATCCAGGGATTTTTATCCCCTGTAATCATTGCGAGGCAGCTTATACCATAATAAACAAACATCAAATCCAACCCTGTCCCATTCCAGAGTAATGTGGTTGCACAGGTTAATTGTTCTAGCAAAACTGCAAAGAACCGGGTGCGTTTTTGTAACCCTTTTCCCTCCAGCTTTCCTTCAGCATTTTGTAAAACAAAACCTTTTTATTTCTCAACATATCTTGGGAGGTCCCAACTCACCAAGGTTTTATCATAAAACATTTAGTAAAACTTTTTTCGGATCTTCCCATCCTCTAGTTTTGCTTTGGCTAAAACAGGGTCTCCAAAGGGGTATGGTGTAATACACCATCTATCATACTAGGGTTAAATAGGTGTCATCAAGAGGGTTGTACTTAATAGTACTATTGTGTAATAGTTTGGAGGAGCCAAGCCACTATCAGATATACATCATCATATAATAGAACAATGTAGTTTCATAAATAGTAGATAAAACATGCATAAGTAAAACAATAGGACAAGGATAATGAGCAAGAAGGTGGCTTGCCTGATGATCAGCAATATGGCAATATGTCCCTGAACTTCTTCGAATACCCAATAATACCAACAATAACCACTTCGTCTAATCTCCGATTTAATCGCATCTAGCGTCGTTATAAGGTAGCACATGCAAGCAAACAAAAGGGCACAATCAACATAAGGCATACAAGTGGGCAAACATACATCAAGCACTTGAACAATCTCCAATTAAGGTTCAGTAGTTTTAGAGAGGATTGGATTTAGGAGATTGAGATGGCCTTGGAGAAGGGGATGAACATCCCTTAGGGTTTATAGCCAAGGAACTACCTAAGAAGGGGTTTTGGACCAAGGACCTATTCTGTATGATACCATTATGTAAAAATGATACCAACAAATAGGTGTTGATAAAATGAAACCAACAAAAGTGGTTTCACTATTTTATCACTCTTCTTTAATTTCTTATGAATATTCTAGTGATAAAAGCTCTAGTTTTAGGAAGTAATTCACCAGAAAAGTTCTGGACCTCCAAAACTTATTTCCTTGGATGATTAAGTGGTTTTTGATGTGCTGATTCACAGAGAGTTGGAATTATGTCAAAAGAATTACCATAATGCCCTTAAGAAATTCCCAAAGGTAGTTCTATAGTTGTTTTGTCGTTTTCACCAGATTTAATCTACAGAAGCTTTTGATTTGATTCCAAGGACACATGGTAGGCATTTAGAGTACCTTTCTGTAGAAATTGGAATCAACCTTTTTGGAGTTGTGGAACTACTGTGATGATTTATCTAGTGGTACCACTATGGACATAAATGTTTAATTCATTAGAAATCCTCAGAAGCTCAATAAATTTTGATCTCCTGGATTTTGGTAGTATTGAGTGTACCACATCACAGAGAGTTGGAATGAGGTCAAATCAACTCATGGTTTGGTCTAGGGAATTCTATAAAGTCAATAATTAATTGTATTTGTTATTTTTGCTAAGGGTTGACCTTAGTTCACCTTGTCATAGGGTAAATGCTAAATTGTAGGCCTATAGTTATGCTATCAGGAGAACTTGGTTTCATCCCTGTTGGAGATGTGTATCTCACTCAGGAATTTATTTACTGTAAATGGTACATCTTGGTAAATAAATCTACAGAAAAGATAATAGTGGTATACGGCCAAACTTTTGGCATAGCAGGATTGGTAAAACAGGTGGCTACATGGGTAAATTTAGATATGGGCATAACCTGGTATTTTCCATTTTTAAAATGAATTAAACTGATGGGCAGAAATTTGGATCTGACAGAAAAGATTAAAGGCTAGGGTGGAGCGGGCTGGGATCTGGGGCTAAGTGGGCCGCAGGGGGAGGATTCGGCCCACCCGGCGCCCGGAGAGCGCGCGGGGCGTGCTTGAACCTGACGGGGCTGGCCCGCCGGTCAGCGTCACGGCGAGGCGTAGGGGTAACAGGCACCGTTGACCGTCCGATCTAGTCAGGATCGACGGCTGCGGGCCGTCTCCTACCTCGCGCCCAAGACCTTGGGGCGGAACCCTAACTGCGGCAAGGAAAATGGCGGGGAGGCTCACCGGAGGGCTTGTCGGTGTTGGGGAGGCGGCGAAGGGACGTGGCGTGCGACGGTGGTCCCGACGAGGGGCGGCAAGGGCCAGTTCCGTGACTGGAGGTGGCTCGTGTGATGGAGGCCGAGGAGAGGTCGTCGGACCGCGCCGGTGAGGCCAGCAGGGGTGGTCCTGGTCAATAGAAAGGGCGTGGTTAGATGCATACGGCCGAGGGGAGTCCGGTAGTAGCACATGCAGAGTGAGAGGACAGAGGGGGAGGAAGCTTAGCTCGATAGATGGGGGAGGCTGAAGCTTTTTCTTCTCTCTCTCTCTCGAGCAGCTCGGAACAGGGGAGAGGGAGGGGAGGCTCTGGGAAGGTGAGGTGGAGTGTGAGGGGGATAAATGAGGGAGCATGAGAGAGTTGGTGACCTCTGGCCCTTATAAACCGAAGGGGAGAGGTCCATGGTGGACTTGTTCCATGGGGAGGAATGGAGGTGGACAGGCAGGGGATTGGTCGGGTTGGGCGGTGCTGAGGAGAGAGATGGGGTGCTCTGGTCATGCTGGAGCTCAGAGGGGGAGGGAGTGGCAGCTGCTGCAAGTAATTGGCCCCACTTGCTTGTCTCTCTCTCTCTCACTTCCAAGAATAAGAGGACAAGGTGAACAGTGATGCTACAGTACATGGCTACAGTGGTGGTCGACCAAGTTGTGTCCTTGTACTGAGGAGGAGTAGTGGACAAGTTTTGGAGAAGGTTTGGTTTGGCTTAGCTCATGGGTTTGAGTTATTTCCAAAACTTGGCCATGTTGATGAGCATGAAGCTTCTCTTGATTTCTGAACTTGGAAGATGAACCAATGATACTGGTAGTTAGATAGGGTTAAGGTACACCTCCAAGAATATTTTGATATTTTTCACATGATTAGAAGTTCACTTAAATCCATTTATTCAAAAACTGCAGAATTGAAGTATTGGAGCTCATTTGATATTTTTACATTGGAACTTGTTGGATTTTGATGTGAGGTGGTCCCAAATGTGAATACACACTTAGGAGAATTTTCCCGAGATTTATTGAGGAATTAAAGTATTTAAAACATTCATTATTTCATTTCTACCATTTAAGAAAATAGGCAAAACGAAATGATAAATGATCACAAAACTAATTACTTTTGAGATGGGAATGTAGGGTATGATATATGGACCTCGATTGAGCAAAAAGTTGGAGGAGTGTTTTGGCAAAAACCAAAATTTCCATTGGGAAAGGAGTTTTGGAGATTTTGTCTATTAAAGGAATTAAATAGATTTGGTCCATAATAAATATGGATAAAAATGATAAATCTTGATGATCAAGGTAGATTATGTAGATGTAGCATCCCATCTGTCTAACATATGTAATGCTACATGGTTTAGTAATATAATGGTTACTTCCTACATATAATTGTTGCATCATAATTATATCGTGCTCATGTCATCATGCCACCTTGCATTTGAGCATCATATAAAACTCCTTTTCATTTGGTTCTTCTCTCATATGCATTGGTAATTGTATATGACTCTGGATATATTGTATTTGGTTCTTGATAAATGCTTGATGCCCAAGTTGAGTTGGGGGCATATCTTTTATTCAACTCCATCACCTTTCTTTGTCACCACCTTATAATTCCACCATCCTAATTACCCATGAGCTTTTACTTCTTTTGGCATTTAATCTAGCTCATGTGAGTTGGGATGGATCCAATTTTATTTTCCTTTAGCTTGGCTTTACTCCATATTTTGGAACGCATGTGCATAAATGCCATGATCATTGTTTTGTTTTCACAAGATTAAAACATGGCATTTAATGCCCATGCATGGGCCATGCAAATTATCACTATCTTTCTCCTTTGGTTTTTAATTGTTTTTGGAGTGAAACATGGACCCTTGGGAATCATGTCAAGTGATTCTTTTTGTTTGTTGAGCCTTAGTGCATGCATATACAAGTGGAGCCCCTTTTTCTCTTAACCTAGATCCTCCCCACCTTAATCTTTTCTCCCTTCCATGTGACCTTTAAACACTAGCTCTCTCCTCTCTAGCTCAAACCCCTCTCTTTGCTTAAACCAAAACCTACCCCTCTCCTCACCTCCATCTCACGTTGCATGATCTTGTTTAGATCACACACCCCCACCAAAACCCTAAGACCCTACCCTATCCTCTCTCTTTAATCTTTCTCTCAAACCCTAAGCCCTCCTCTCTCTTTCTCTCTAACCCGAGCCACCACCCCTACCCTACCCTTCTTGCTAAACCCTAACCCCAATCACCCATGCGAGCTACCCCATCTACCCCTTCCCCTAACCCTAGGCCGAGTTCACCCCATCCCCTCTTGCTCCTAGCCGAGCCATCCCCTTCCCCTCCCTCTCCTTCTCTCTCTCCCTAGCTGCCAGGCAGGCCCTACCGACGCTGCAGCCCCACATGCCGGCGCCCTAGCCCGCTACACCCCCTACCTGCCCGAGAGAGAAGAGGAAAAGGTGGCATCACCTTTTCCACCCCGAGCTACCCCATGCGCACCCCCTTTTTCCCTTCTTATCTACCCCCTCTCCTGCGCCTCTCCCAGATCCCCAGGTTCCCAGGGCCTTGCGCCGCCGCCCTCTCCCCACCTACCCCTGCTTCCTCCCTCCCTTCCAACCCCGGACAACCATCGTCGGCCTACACCATCTCCCATCGATCCAGGAGGCGTAGGCGAGCAGGAGGGTGTCCGCGAGGTCGGGGAGGTCCTCTGCATCAGCCCTGTACACGACGTCAAGGAGGAGACGGCCCATCTCAGCTGCACGCCGACGAGTCGAGCCAAAACCCTAACCCCGCCGGCCGCCAGCTCCGTCACCGATCCCCTGCACCTCGGCCCGTTCCACCGCCACCGTCGCACTCCCGACGCCGAGCAGGGGATATATCAGGAATCCCAGGAGCACTACCCAGATCCGACTCTCGCTTCAACTGAGCTGCTAGGCAAGCACTAGCACATGCTTGCATACATATAGTACCTATTGCCTCTATCTTATTCTTGCATCATTGAGTCGCGATTGCATTAAATTGAATCCCAAGTACTGCATAGCCTTTATTTTTTAAACCCCACCGAAGCTTGTTCCTCCATCCCATGAGCCATTACTACAAGAGTTGTTTGAGCCATGCGAGTCGTAGTAAAGCATGTGTAGGGTATGTGAGTGTCTGATGGATAACGAGGTACCTAAACAACTTAACCTGAGTAGTAATGGGATAACTAATGAAAGTGGCACCGGTGAGCAATATCTGCTATTTGGTTTTTCATGCTCACTTGTGTCCCGTAGGACCCCGAGTACTTGATTCATGTTCCTTGACTATTCGCACTATCCACATCCGGGAGGCCTTATGGACCCTCCTGAGCCAGAGCTTGATTCGTTTCTATTTCTTGGGGCCACAATTAGTTTGGGGTTTTATTACTATCCTGTACTTATGCCATGCTTTACTGCTTTATTTAAGATTGTGCGAGGAGCACCTGTACTGTTTAAGAATGCGGAATGTTTTCGCAGTATCGACAAGCGTAGTCACATTTTCGGGTTCCTAGTCGTTTACAGCCATTGTCGCAAACCCTGGGTCCGTCTTGGAGCCGGCCAACTTCGTTGCGGGTAGCTTATTGGGGTGGCCCCCTAAAATATTTCTGAATCCTGTGATCGCTTTGTCGTGAATGCCTCGTTGGGTTTTGAGTTGGTTTTTTCGAGGTTGATCGAGCGTGTGTTGCTATTTGTGCACCCCTGCAGGGTAAATCTTTTTGAAAGCCGTGTCCACGGTTATGGACGACTTGGAGCACAGTTTCTCGATCATAGACAAGTATAACTAAAGTACCGCTTTTAATTTGACTAAGTACCTGACTAGTAAATAGTGTAACACTCATGGAATGGTTAATAAAACTGCCAACGGATGGGTTGTCGTCCACTTTCTCGTTGGTAAGCGAGAAGGAGGATGGATCTGTTAATTATACTATTATAACTGTTGTTACTAATTAACGGACATCCGTCTATCATTGGTTAGGCGGATGGTTAGCGAGTATCTATAGACTTGTTAGTTATTATCTTTTGCTGTAATTGCGTCAGCCCAGGTTATGTCCCCTTTAGAGGCATAAAGACTTGCTGAGTACCCATAGGGTCTCACACGATAAATTGTTTGATTCAGATGAACATGTGTACTCGCAAGATGGATACTGGGTGGAGGAGACGGATGATGTTGGCAACGCTCACTCGGTGTAGAGATTCCGGGAACGGGGATCCGTGAGATCTGTGGGCGGGATGTGTTTATTTATATGGCATCTTATGCCGATTTTCTTCTTATCCGTACTCGGACCTTGTTTTCCGCTTCCGCCTGATACTCTGATGTTTGATGTATGATGAGCTATCCTAAAATATTATCTCTATCTAGGATATTTGGATCTTGCCGTATGGCGTTACAATATTTCTATTTCTTTTAGATGGAATGGCTCTATGAACCGTTGTATGGTGGCTTGCATACATACTCACTTGTGTATGTAGTTGATCCCTTCGCCTGCCGATTACGCCGCTCGTTCTTGTCCCAATGTTCTGGAAGTGGTTAGGACGGCCGAAAGGTCTACCTGTGAGTGGCCCCTGGGCCCCACCGTACTATTTTAACCACTTTTTCTCATCCAGGCATGTAGCTAAGAGCGTAATTCACCAGGGTAGTTACAGTAGACAAGGTGTAGCAAGCATTTGCAACCTTGGGGTTGGAGAATCCAAGTTGATTTTGGTGAAAACTAGAGATTTAAGGATCTTGGGTAAGATTGTTTTCATGCCACCAAAACCTTGTTGGATCTTGGAGCTCAAGGATCCCCTCGAGGCATGGGATATATGGATGGATAGACCAAGTGATGTATATCACAATGGTGTAGAGGGTTGAGCTTGATCCTGCTTGAGCTCACTAATACATTGCAAATGTATCTATAATTTTTGATGTTCCATGCTTGGTTTTATCCACTTTCTTGTGTTTTGTTCCAACTTTGGAGTACTTTTCATATGATTTTTGGACTAACCTATTAACAAGAGCCACAGTGCCAGCTGCCTGTTTTCTGTTGTTTTTGGTTCCAGGAAAGTCAGAAAATGAATATTCCTAGAATTGGACAGGACAAAAGCCAAAGTGCCTATTTTTCTGGAAGGGATCAAGTGCCAGAATACGAGACCGAGAAGGGCCAGGGAGCCCGCGCCAGGGGGTGGTGTGGCCGCTCCCGGCACCCCCTCGGCCTCTCCTTCCGCCTATATATTGCCCTCAGGACGAAAACTCTAAGGGCCCGATCAAAAATCCACGAAAGAGTCTGTAGCCGCCGTCATCTCCATCCCTAGATCGGGAGGGATCTAAAGCTCTTCCCGGCACCCTGCCGGAGAGGGGAATTCACCCTGAAGGCCTTCTTCATCACCATGCAAGCCTCCGGTGTGATGCGTGAGTAGTTCATCCTTGGACTACGGATCCATGTAGTAGCTAGATGGCTGGTTTCTCCTCCTTTGTGCTTTCATGTTTAGATCTTGTGAGCTCCGTTCATGATCAAGATCATCTTTTTGTAATCCATACATGTTGTGTTTGCGGGGATCCGATGGATATTGAGATGCTATTTCAGATTGATTATTGATTCTATCATGTCTTTGTTATTTGAGATCTTGCATGCTTTCCGTTGTTAGTAGCTATCTTGTCCAAGTAGATGCTAGCAACTCCAAGAGTTAGTATTTATGCTCGATAGTGGGTTCATGCCTCTGGTAATCTAGGGAAGTGACAGAAATCTCTAAGGTACTAGATGTGCTGTTGCTACTAGGGAGAAAACAGCAATCCTTTGTTCATAGAACAATCGTATTGTTTACTTTACACACAGTTCGTAAAGCAATAATTTGTTGCTTGTAACTTAATACTGGAGGGGGATTGGATGATAACCTGAAGGTGGATTATTAGTCATAGATGCAGTTGGATGGCGGTCTATGTATTATGTTGTAATGCCCAATCAAGTCTCAAAGGAGTCAAGATGATTAGTATATGCATGTATTGCTTTCTCGGTGTTTGTCAATTGCCCCGCTGTAATTTGTTCACCCAACATGTTATCTATCTAAGGAGAGCCACCTCTAGTGAACTATGGATCCCGGTCCTTTCTCTTTTACATACAATCTATAAACTGTTTACTGCTTTGTGTTTACTTTCTGCAAACTTTTACTTCTTTCCATTCGATACGTTTAATCCTTTGTTTTCTGCAAAACACGGTGAGATTGACAACCTCATCGCAAGTTGGGGACAAAGTTCTGTGGTTGTGTTGTGCAGGTCTCCACGTTGCTACTAGCACCGGTAGTGTGCCCTACCAAAGCTCAACTAGTAACACCTTTGGGGTGTTTCCTTGCTCTTACTGGTTCGATTAAACCTTGGTTTCATAACTGAGGGAAACTTGCTGCTGTGCTCATCATACCTTCCTCTTGGGGTTCCCAACGAGCTCTACATCAACACCGCCAACACGCATTTTTCTGGGCGCCGTGCATTGAGCCATCACTCACCAAGACAGGCTTTTGAACTTTGAATATAATAAGCCTGCCAAAGCAGATTATCAACTAGTCTTTAAAACCTTGTGGGTTTAAGAAGCACAAAGATCCACTTGGAACAAGTGAAGTAGATATTGATAGACCTATATGAATAGAACACAACCATGCAAATATTTGGTCCATAGAAGGTTGGATGATGGTGTGAGCTTCTGTCAAAGTAGACATGTTGACTAGATTTGCAGGAATAGTTATTTTCTTGCCTGGAAAACCATCAAGAACAAGTGGGTGGGAGGATGTTTTAACCAAGGGAAATAGTGGGCCTTGGTAGTCCTTAGGATGGTTAACAATATGGTTCAAATGCATTTACAAAAATGCACAAGTTTTGAGAAAAGGAGACATTCAAAAAGGTGATGTTGAAACAGATTCCAGACTTAGCCAAATTTGGCAGATTTAGGGTTTTTGACTAGAATGTGGGTGGTGATGATTTTGATGGGATGCAAGGTACCAAAGCATCATCAAGTGGATAATGTTGAAGTGTAGAGGGAGTAGAAAATATCCATGCTTGATATTGGTCTTCATTGACTTGGAAGTTTCTAGAACGGATATCTTCGGAATTGATCTGGTTAAGGGTTTTAGATGATCACCTAGTAGCTAGGAATTAGATCCAGCTTTGTAAACTTGCTTAGGGTTTGGTGAATTTAAAGTATCTTGATCCTAGTGATGAGCTCCTAGAGTAGCTCATACTATCTCCTAAGTAGGCAAATCAATAGCTGATCAAGGCAATTCATCAGACAACAGATCAAGGCAACTCATCTTATAAACTAAGCAAATCCACTACTGGGGTTACCATCAAGTATGACTTGAGGTAAGGATAGGCAATTTTGAAAGGTTGGAGTTTGAATAAGGTAAGAGTCCTTGGTATCCCTACCAAGAGTAGAATTCAAAGGTTTTATACAAGGTTTTGGAAATCTTAGAGGTAAGAGTAGTTGAAGGTCTATCTTGAAAACATAAGGAGATTATAGTATGTAGCTCTCCATAGTTTGGGGAAATAGAAGCTACTAAAATGGGGGAGGTTGTAAAGGTCTCTTGGCTCAGGTTTTGAAATGCCAGAACATTTGAGAATATGTAAGATGAGCCAGGACAGTTTTGTGAAATAGCTTTTGTCAGCTGGGGTTGAGATAAGGGGTATATCATCCAACACACCTTCATAGGCATAAGTATAATCAAACAACAAGCAAACACTTTAGCATTAATACAAGAAAAGTTTTGTTCCCTCTGATTTTTGCATTCTGGATAACTAATCAGGGTTGCTGAAATTGGGATGTTATAGACCTTTCCCCCTTAAAAGAATCTCGTCCCGAGATTCAAGAGATTAGGGTTAGAGGATTTTGAGTCGGGTTGATACTAGGTGTCTTACGCGTACTATCTTACGGACTCCGTCTTTGAAAGTGACTATTCTATCGATGAAGCTAAGCTTCAGTCTTCCGGGGTGCATGGAGAGTTGAGTAGAGTCCAGCCCTGATTGCGAGGGATGATCTTATATTCCTTCGGGGCTCGATATCTCGAGGGCTTAGGCTAGGCAGACGACCTCGATTCTAAACTTCACAAAGTACTTGTCGGAGGATAGAATCTACAGCTGGGTGTACCTCTCTAGTAAGGATCATGGCTCTACCTTAGGGGCGTAGCGTATCCTATTTAACGATTTTAGGGTCGAAACTCTTGAGTTTGCTTCTGGCGAAGAGTTACTCTATTTTTGTGGGAAAGACGCAGTCTTTCCCCCTTAGGGTTAAACTAGGGTGGCTCGGAGTTAACAAGGTCCTTTCTTCTTGGAGTCGTCAGATGATGTTAGGTGGATATCGCAATCTTCTACCCAGAGTTGAAACCTTCCGATGACGCCCGCAAACTAGATGTTATTAGGCTTATATACTAATTTTATTTGTACTTAGCCGATCGGAGTAGTTGAATTAGTGGATCGTCCAAACTGTCTAGAACTAACGGGGTTAGGGAATCTGCAGTCCCTTTGGGTGGTCTTCAGCTGAAGTAGCAGAGGGGTTTTGTAAATCTTCAGTTATTTCCTCATCTGATGACTCGGGAATTGATGCTTGGCGGAAGACGTTAGATCTGGTACTTTTATGGAGTATCTTTTGGTAGACAGTCTTCGGGATTTGAGTTGGAAAGATGTAGTCTTTCCACCTTAGAGATTCACTGAGGTCTTTCAAGAATGGTGGAGATCTTCCATCTTGAAATACTGGCATGATGGTAAAGATGGCTGTATTTCTGTGGGTCTTGAGTTCAGGTCTTCGAGCGACGTCCTAATGCTCAAACCTGGTCGGGATGGTTTCCTAACGAAGCTTAATGGAGTTAGCTCTAGGCAGGTTAGCAGTTAACGATGCTTCTTGCTAGTCTTTAGTCAAAGTAGAGATATCTAGCTTCGGGGGAGTTGTCTTCATGCATTCGGGTCTTCAGGATTTAGATGTATTCTAGCTTCTAGTGAGGAACTTCTCATCGTTTGGACAGGGTCAACTAGAATAGTTAGTCTCCTAAGGGGGTCGGAAGCTCTAACATACCGAGGGTTAGTGTAGTTAGGTCTTCACTTCTTGTATTGGTAGGTAAGTCTTGTGATTTCTCGCGGATAGGGAGGATCCTTTGGTGATCGACTTCTGGCTTCAACGAGATTTTGCTATAATAGACTAATGAATAATGGAGTACTGCGCTACCGACGAGTCTTGAGAGGTGAGTTCGATGAGGTCTGCCATCATGCTGAGGTGAAGTCTTCGAGTTGCTCTGACTTGACGAGGTCGGTCTTCTGTTTCTAGCGATTCTTCGCCTCTCATAAACTCTCGAGGTTAATCTAGGTTCTCATTGGCGATAACTAACCAGGGTTTCTTCCCGAGTTACTAGGTAGGGTACCGCTCCTCGAGTCACATTTGTTAGAGGTCTAAGCAACCAGAACACACATACAAGGCGAACAGAGCGAGGGGATCGCAATGTCCTTGGCAAACATCACACATCAAGCAACACATGATGCACTTAGGCAAGCAAACACGGCCAACTAGGGGGACCAAGGAGTTAACTACTCGCGATATAGGGGAATCCTATCTTAGGACTATTTATCCTAGACTTCATTGATCTTAATGCCCGAGTAACTATCTTGCTTATGAAGCCTTCGTCGAGTCATTGGACGCTTCTCGATAGTGTAGTACTTGATTTCTTCTGATTAGGAGGATTCCGCTGGTAGGGCGATCTTGTAGTCTCCTTGTGTTTGCTGGTAGTTGCTTCTCTTCATCTTGTCCTCAATGTCTTCACCGGGTTCTAGGTCCTAGTTATTTGAAATCCGTAGGTTTGAAATTTGGATGAGGGATAGAGGAAACCATGTTTCGAAATCCTTTAAATTAGGAGAGGATAAGAAGTAGAATGTTTCGAAATGTTTTGAGGAATTAGTTTTCGAAAGTCGGTGTTTTCAAAAATAGTTTTCCTATCTAACGACCATGCTAATTAAGGTTCTCCGGCAGTTAGGATGGCTCTGATACCAAGTCTGTGGGCCCCCCGGATTAATCCTCCGAGAATCCCTGTTATGCATACAACCACGATCCCATGATCAGTTAGTCGTGGCACATAACTGACAAGTATCAAAGTAAACATCCCATACTTAACGAATACATGCCATACCTTAATTGCCATTATGGCTACATCGATCAACATCAGCGGACTTCATTAAGCGTAGAGCCCGAACCATGCCTTAACCTACAGGCAACTGACTAGGTGAACGTCCTAGCTCGCATAGTCACCAACACCACCTTCTTCTTCATATCTGACCAAGTTAATAGCCAGGGACAATGCCAGTGAGTACTTTGAATGTACTTGCAAACCACCTTAAGAGAGTAATAATAACAAGAGGATATGCAATATGGCTGTGGTAGTAGGAGGGCTCCAAGAGAGGTTCTTTTCTAAAATAGTTTCTCTTATAGATATAACATCTCCATATCTTTGTTAAAAACTTTTTGTAAAGCCTTTATGGAAACCTTTTTGAAAAGTTTTGTAAAACACTAGGACTAGGTCACCCATTTGTTCCTTTCTTCCGGTCATCCCACGACCAAACTCCTTTCTTTCTCTTTTGGACCATCCCATGGTCAAAACCTTTCTCCTTTCCGACCATCCCATGGTCAAAACATTTCCAAAGCGTTTGCTTTTCCGAAATCCATTTTGAAATCAAAACCAGCACCGCTCTACAGTAACCTTCCCAACCGTCCATGACCGCGGACACGGCTATTCGAATAGATTTACACTCTATAGAGGTTGCACACTTTACCCACACCATCCGGGTACACTACCCTGATCTACACCGATCGTGCGTCGAGTAACCGATCAAGACTCTCCGGATGCTCAGTCCAATATAAGTGCCTACCCTATGAGTGTTGTTCCCCTCAACACCGGGATGCCCTATATAGTTCTCAAGCCAACCGGAGCGCTTTTTCCACTTCCCAAGTGTGCGCTTTCAATGAGGGGCTCATATTAACGCGTGGAGGCCCATAGACCCTTCGTTCCTTCTCCAGGTCGATGTCTCACATGGGCCCTTACAGGAGAAGGCCCACCCTCCCGGGATTTTTATCCCCTGTAGTCGTTGCGAGGCAGCTTATACCAGAATAAACAAACATCAAATCCAGCCCTGTCCCATTCCAGAGTAATGTGGTTGCACGGGTTAATTGTTCTAGCAAAACTGCAAAGAACCGGGTGCGTTTTTGTAAACCTTTTTCCTCCAGCTTTCCTTCAGCATTTTGTAAAACAAATCCCTTTTCTTTCTCAACAAATCTTGGGAGGTCCCACCTCACCGAGGTTTTATCATAAAACATTTAGTAAAACTTTTTTCAGGAATCTTCCCATCCTCTAATTTTGCATCAGCTAAAACAGGGTCTCCAAAGGGGTATGGTGTAATACACCATCTATCATACTAGGGTTAAATAGGTGTCATCAAGAGGGTTGTACTTTATAGTACCATTGTGTAATGGTTTAGGGGAGCCAAGCCACTACCAGATATACATCATCATATAATAAAACAATGTAGTCTCATAAATAGTAGATAAAACATGCATAAGTAAAACAATAGGACAAGGATAATGAGCAAGAAGGTGGCTTGCCTGATGATCAGCAATATGGCAATATGTCCCTAGACTTCTTCTTCGAATACCCAATAATACCAACAATAACCACTTCATTTAATCTCCGATTTAATCGCATCTAGCGTCGTTATAAGGTAGCACATGCAAGCAAACAAAACGGCACAATCAACATAAGGCATACAAGTGGGCAAACATAGAGCAAGAACTTGAACAATCTCCAATTAAGGTTCAGTAGTTTTAGAGAGTATTGGACTTAGGAGATTGAGATGGCCTTGGAGAAGGGGATGAACATCCCTTAGGGTTTATAGCCGAGGAACTACCTAAGAAGGGGTTTTGGACCAAGGACCTATTCTGTATGATACCATTGTGTAAAAATGATACCAACAGATAGGTGTTGATAAAATGAAACCAACAAAAGTGGTTTCACTATTTTATCATCTTCTTTAATTTCTTATGAATATTCTAGTGATAAAAGCTCTAGTTTTAGGAAGTAATTCACCAGAAAAGTTCTGGAGCTCCAAAAATTATTTCCTTGGATGATTAAGTGGTTTTTGATGTACCGATTCACAATAAGTTGGAATTATGTCAAAATAATTATCATAATGCCCTTAAGAAATTCCCAAAGGTAGTTCTGTAGCTGTTTTGTCGTTTTCACCAGATTTAATCTACAAAAGATTTTGATTTGATTCCAAGGACACATGGTAGGAATTTAGAGTACCTTTCTGTAGAAATTGGAATCAACCTTTTTGGAGTTGTGGAACTACTGTGATGATTTATCTAGTGGTAACACTATGGACAGAAATGTTTAATTCATTAGAAATCCTCAGAAGCTCAATAAATTTTGATCTCCTGGATTTTGGTAGTATTGAGTGTACCACATCACAGAGAGTTGGAATGAGGTCAAAACAACTCATGGTTTGGTCTAGGGAATTCTATAAAGTCAATAATTAATTGTATTTGTTATTTTTGCTAAGGGTTGACCTTAGTTCACCTTGTCATAGCGTAAATGCTAGATGGTAGGCCTATAGTTATGCTATCAGGGGAACTTGGTTTCATCCCTGTTGGAGATTTGTATCTCACTCAGGAATTTATTTAATGGAAATGGTACATCTTGGTAAATAAATATACAGAAAAGATAATAGTGGTATACAACCAAACTTTTGGTACAGCGGGATTGGTAAAACAGGTGGCTACATGGGTAAATTTAGATATGGCCATAACCTGGTATTTTCCATTTTTAAAATGAACTAAACTAATGGGCAGAAATTTGGATCTGACAGAAAAGATTAAAGGCTAGGGTGGAGCGGGCTGGGATCTAGGGCTAACTGGGCCATAGGGGGAGGATTCGGCCCACCCGGCGCCCGCGGGAGAGCGCGCGGGGTGCACTTGAACCTGACAGGGCTGGCCCGCCGGTCAGCGTCACGGCGAGGCAAAGGGGTAACAGGCACCGTTGGCCGTCCGATCTAGTCAGATGCATACGGGGCCGTCTCCTACCTCGCGCCAAAGACCACGGGGCGGAACCCTAACTGCGGCGGGGAAAATGGTGGGGAGGCTCACCGGAGGGCTCGTCGGCATCGATGAGGCGGCAAAGGGACGCGGCTTGCGACAGCGGTCCCGACGAGCGGCGGCAAGGGCTAGTTCAGCGACTGGAGGTGGCTCGTGCGATGGAGGCCGAGGCGAGGTCGTCGGACAACGCCGATGAGGCCAGCAGGGGTGGTCCTGGTCAATAGAAAGGGCGTGGTTTGATGCATACGGCTGAGGGGAGTCCGGTAGTAGCACATGCAGAGTGAGAGGACAGAGGGGGAGGAAGCTTAGCTCGATAGATGGGGGAGGCCGAAGCTTTTTCTTCTCTCTCTCTCGAGCAGCTCGGAGCAGGAGAGAGGGAGGGGAGGCTCAAGGAAGGTGAGGTGGAGTGTGAGGGGGAGAAATGAGGGAGCAGGAGAGAGTTGGTGGCCTCTGGCCCTTATAAACCGAAGGGGAGAGGTCCATGGTGGACTTGTTCCATGGAGAGGCCCAGGAAGGGGATTGGTCGGGTTGGGCAGTGCTGAGGAGAGAGGTGGGGTGCTCTGGTCGTGCTGGAGCTCAGAGGGGGAGGGAGTGGCAGTTGCTGCAAGTAATTGGCCCCACTTGCTTGTCTCTCTCTCTCACTTCCAAGCATAAGAGGACAAGGTGAACAGTGATGCTACAGTACATGGCTATAGTGGTGGTCGACCAAGTTCTGTCCTTGTACTGAGGAGGAGTGATACGTTGCAAACGTATCCATAATTTTTGATGTTCCATGCTTGGTTTTATCTACTTTCTTATGTTTTGTCCACACTTTGGAGTGCTTTTCATATGATTTCTTGGACTAACCTATTAACAAGAGCCACAGTGCCAGCTGCTTGTTTTCTGCTGTTTTTGGTTCCAGGAAAGTCAGAAAATGAATATTCTCGGAATTGGACGGGACAAAAGCCAAAGTTAGTTTTTCACCGAGGGACACCTGGAGCCAGAATACGAGACAGAGAGGGGCTGGGGCCCGGCCACACCACCTGGCCGCGCGGCCAGGCCTGACCCGCGCCAGGGGGTGGTCTGGCCGCCCCAGGCACCCCTCGGCCTCTCCTTCCGCCTATATATTGCCTCTGATACGGAAGCCCTAAGTACGGGAGGGATCTAAAGCTCTTCCCGTCACCCTGCCGGAGAGGGGAATTCACCCTGGAAGCCTTCTTCATCATCATGCAAGCCTCCAGTGTGATGCGTGAGTAGTTCATCTCTGGACTACGGGTCCATGTAGTAGCTAGATGGCTGGTTCTCCTCCTTTGTGCTGTCATGTTTAGATCTTGTGAGATCCGTTCATGATCAAGATCATCTATTTGTAATTCTGCATGTTGTGTTTGCGGGGATCCGATGGATATTGAGATGCTATTTCAGATTGATTATTGATTCTATCATGTCTTTGTTATTTGTGATCTTGCATGCTTTCCGTTGTTAGTAGCTATCTTGGCCAAGTAGATGCTAGCAACTCCAAGAGTTAGTATTTATGCTCAATAGTGGGTTCATGCCTCTGGTAATCTGGGGAAGTGACAGAAATCTCTAAGGTACTAGATGTGCTGTTGCTACTAGGGAGAAAACAACAATCCTTTGTTCATAGAACAATCGTATTGTTTACTTTACACGCAATTCGTAATGCAATTATCCGTTGCTTGCAACTTAATACTGGAGGGGGTTCGGATGATAACCTGAAGGTGGATTATTAGTCATAGATGTAGTTGGATGGCGGTCTATGTATAATGTTGTAATGCCCAATTGAATCTCAAAGGAGTCAAGATGATTAGTATATGCTTGTATGCTTTCTCGATGTTTGTCAATTGTCCCGCTGTAATTTGTTCACCCAACATGTCATCTATCTTAAGGAGAGCCACCTCTAGTGAACTATGGACCCCGGTCCTTTCTTTTACCATCAATCTACAACTGTTTACTATTTTGTGTTTACTTTCTACAAACAATTACTTTCTTCCACTCGATACGTTTAATCCTTTGTTTTCAGCAAAACCGGTGAGATTGACAACCTCATCGCAAGTTGGGGACAGAGTTCTGTGGTTGTGTTGTGCAGGTCTCCACATTGCTGCTGGCACCGGTAGTGCGCCCTGCCAAAGTTCAGCTAGCTACACCTTTGGGGTGTTTCCTTGCTCCTACTGGATTGATAAACTTGGTTTCATAACTGAGGAAAACTTACTTCTATGCTCATCATACCTTCCTCTTGGGGTTCCCAACGAGCTCGTTAGTACACGAGTCAGCAAGTATTTTTCCGGCGCCGTTGGCGGGGAATTGAAGAAGAAGAAGCTCCCATGTCAACCACGCGCCATCAAAGTATTTTTCGGGCGCCGTTGCCGGGGAGTCAACGACATCTTCACAAGGGGAGTCCCTCATAACCGATCTCTTTACTTTGTTATTTTTGTTTTGCTTAGTTTCTTTTTGCTTTGTTTGCTTATTTCTTTATCAAAAACACACAAAAATTAGTTTTACAAGTTTGCTTTCTTTATTAAAAAAATGACTACTCTTGAAAACACTAAGTTGTGTGACTTCACTAGCACCAACAACAATGATTTTATGAGCACACCTATTGCTCCACCTGTTCCTGAAGCTACTTTCTTTGAGATAAAACCTGCTTTACTCAATCTTGTTATGAGAGAACAATTTTCTGGTATTTGTAATGAAGATGTTGCAGCCCATCTAAATAACTTTGTTGAACTTTGTGAGATGCAAAAGCATAGGGATATAGATGGAGATATTATTAAGCTTAAATTGTTTCCTTTCTCTTTGAGAGGAAAAGCTAAAGAATGGTTGAATTCCCTAACTAGGAATAGTATTGATTCTTGGACTAAATGCAAAGATGCTTTTATTGGAATCCTCCTACTAAGATTATATCTATGAGAAATGAAATAATGAAGTATAAACAATCTGATAATGAACATGTTGCTCAAGCTTGGGAAAGAATGAAACCTTTGGTAAAGAATTGTCCCACTCATGGACTGACTGCTTGGATGATCATCCAAAAAAATTATGCAGGATTGAACTATTCTTCAAGGAACCTATTGGATTCATCTGCTGGAGGTACCTTCATGACCATCACTTTGGGTGCTACAACAAAACTATTGGATAATATGATGGTTAATTATTCTGAATGGCATACTGAGAGAGCTCCACAAGGTAAGAAGGTAAATTCTGTTGAGGAAACCTCCTCCTTGAGTGATAAGATTGATGTTATTATGTCTATGCTTGTTAATGGGAAGACTCATATTGATCAAAATCATGTTCCCTTAGCCTCTTTGGTTGCTCAAGAAGAGCAAGTTGATGTGAACTTTATAAGGAATAATAATTTTGGCAAAAATGCTTATGGTAATAACAATTATAGGCCTTACCCTCCTAATAATACTTATGGTTATAATGGCAAACCTGGAACACCTAGTGACATGGGTATACCCTGCAGGTACTCGAGTCTTGTATATACGGTCTAGATACGGTGGAAGCCCACGATGTTGCCACGGCCCAATGAAGACTTCGAGTGGCCTACGGACTACCGATAACTTGCGAGACAAGAAGAAGTCTAAAGATAGAAAGTTTGAAGGGCAAACCCTAAACTGTAACCGACTCGACCTGCTACCTGAGACCTGGCCTATCTATATAATGGCTAGGAGGGGGCGGCGAGGAGGACACACGCAACCCTAGTTTCCACAACCCTCGCCAGATTGCATCTGCGCACCATTGTAATCTTCAATTCCTTCGTTAATTCCAAGAGCAGACAAGCAGGAGTAGGGACCTCTACGAGGCCTGAACCTGGGTAAACCTTGCATCCCTGTGTGCTTGTTTGCTAGCCGATTGATGCTTCCAGCGCTCCCTCCTTCTCCAAAACCCAAGTCCATAACAATGGGCATTGATGAGTTAAACCCTCGTCAATTGGCGCCGTCTGTGGGAATTGGGAGTGTTGATGTCGTGGGTTCTTCGGCCTCATCAACCGCGATCTACAACTCCGCAACAACGGAGATTCGCCAGCTCTTCGGTGCATTCGACTTCACCATCCACACGCCTGCCACTCGCCCGGCTTTCGAGTCCATGGGCGACGGAATCAGCCTGGCGATAGGGAGCTTCCGCTTCCAAGTTGGTCAGATGGGCACACTTCGTATGGCTGACCAGCCAACGACATCCGCGATTGGTCCAACATCGTGGTTCCCGCCACCAATCAGCACCCTCAGCGAGATCAATACCTCAGCAACAGCTGAGAGCACGGACAACGACAGCAGTCGTGAATCCGATCTGGGTGGCTTAGCAACGGAAGATGGAGTCTATGGCTCCAGATCCGAGAGTTGCGGGAGCAACAGCTTCCCCAGCCACTTCATGTGCACCGTAATTAACACTGGCGACTCCACCACTAATCGCGAAAACGGTGGCAATGGATCTGGCACCGATTCGCCTAACAGTGGCATCCCTAATGGCGGACCTCCCAATGGTGGCCCCACCAACGGTGGCAACGGCGCGCCCGTCAACAATGGAGGGGCAGTCGAACCCCCAACCATGGTGAACGAGCACACTGGCGAACGTGTCGTGATCAAGCTCAACGATCTCGAGTGGGCTCGCTGCCGAGACGCCCTGCGAGGCAATCCTCTGCCTCGATGCACACCACAAGAACTGTTGATGGGCTATCATTGGCTACTGAAGGAAGAGTACAGACGCCAGCTACAAACAATCGTGCAACTCGAAGCGCGTAAAAAGGCGGTAGACGAGTCGAGCCTTCGAAGGGTCGGGCTCTCCTCCCACGGAGGATCCTCCTCCAAAGGCAACGAGTACGTGGCCAACAAGAGACGATCTCGAATGGCCCATCTCACCGAGCAGGAGCGCATAGAGGCTGCAAAAGTCCTCGACTTCAGCTCTATGACAGGCGACACCTAGGGCAATGTGGTCCCAAAGACACCGCAAGCAGCGGTGACAGTGGCCACCATGTACCTACTCAACAACCAGCCACTAGCTGGAGATCCCCGAGCTACCATGCACCGATCTACGATCGCAGGCTTGGGGCTAATCGAGGCCGCTCTCGACAAAGAGCCGACGCTGGAGCCGAAGAAAAACAAGGCTCTGGCAAAACGCTATTCCTCACCCTTGTCCAGCAACGACAGTCACGATCTGTCTCGATGTCGCCGCTCACGTCCTGAAATTTAGCAAGAAGAGCCAGCAGGCTCGAGGGAACATGTCCAACAGAAACATCGTCTGATAGATATTCCTTAAGCACGATTGCGATTTCATCAGAAAATGAAGCACTCGCGAGGCACGATCCTGCAGGGTCGCTAGTGCGATTGCACGATCATGATCCACCCAGAAGTATCCACTCGCCTGAAGCTGCTCTTGGGTCAGGTGATTCATGCGAATGGTGATCCTGTCCTTCTCATCCTACGGATGACGCGCGCTGACAACTATACCAAGCAAAGGCAAAAGTATGAAGACAACGAACTACCGTGAGTGGCTTCAAGAAAAGATAAGGAAGCAGAAAGCTAACACTTGAATTGGTAACCCAGCTGCGCCACCTCCCCTAGCAGATATTGCTCTCGGGTAGTGGTCTTCTTCTCCCTTGACTTCCATACATCCGCGTTAACATGGAGGACGGGCAGTTCGTGCTCCAGCTGCTTAACGTGGTCACATAGTCGCGAAAGCAGAGACAACTCATCCACCCTTGAGCGCGATTGTGCTAAGGTATCATCAGTGGATGGCAGATTCCGAGGCTCACTCGAAGGACCACTCGATGTGCCCTATCACAAGCCAAGCAAGAGATAATAAGAAGACCAAGCAATACATGGACAAAAACTCAAGTGCATTCAAGCATAACAAAGTATCAACAGATACAACATGTTCTAGACAAAAGGGGTCAAGCTATTAACTATTACAAATATGACTACTAAGGAGCAACTGGCTTCTTCGACTTGGACTTTGGTTTTGGGGGCGTCATCGACTCTGTGGCAGTATCAGACGCCACAGACTTCTTGCCAGCCCCTGACACCGCAGCCTTCGCCGCCTTCTTGGATCGCTGTAGGTCCTCAGAGTACTTCGCGACTGTGTTGATGAGCTGCAGCCCGTACTTGCCACAGGCAGTTGCAAAAGGAGCAAAAACTACCTGTTGACCATCCGCGCCGACATGCATCGCTTTGGAGACCGCAGCAGGATCCACCTCGACTCCATGGGCTTGAACCATCACGAGTGACATAGAAGCGCCAGCCGTACGAAGCAAGTTCTTGAAGCCTGCAGGAATGCCTCCAGCAAGGGACTCCACCAGATCATCTACATTCTCAATCAGCTCAGCTTTGGGTGCCAGCTCCTCACGGAGGAGACTGAGTACACCCTTGGCTTTGGTCAGCGTCCCCTGGATGGAAGCACTGCGATCTTTGACTGCTGCGACGGCACCTGCCAAGGCATCATCACGACGGAGCTCCTGGGCGTCGAAGCTCAGACCGCCGACATCTACACAGAGCAAAGTGATGGCAAAAAAAGGTCATCACAATAACAAATTCGAAAGAAAGGACACGACGGAAATCCAGATGAAGGAATACCCGAAAGAGCCTTGGCAATCGGGAAGAGCTGTTCTTCGAACAACTTATCCCTAGCAGCAATGGAGGCGCGCAAATCCTCTTTGCGTTTCCGCGATTCATCAAGCGCAGCGACTACCTCATCGCGACCCTTCACCGCCGCGGCGAGCGTCTTTTCGAGGGAAGCGGCGTCGCGAAGAAGCACATTATGCTCAGCTGCGAAACAAACAAAGATAGACCATTAGTCGAGTACATCACAAGGATGAATAAGAGGAAGCAAAAAGTACTCACTTTCAACCACGCGATGGCGATTGTCCAGCATTGCATGCTGGCGACCCATTGCAAGCACTTGCTCCGCTAGGCGAGCAACTTCCTTCACAATAAGCTGCAACAGGAGAAACAACAAAAGGATCAGCAGATAACATGGATGATTTATTTGACTTCAAGAAAAAGCAACATCACACATACGTGATCCTCTAGTGACTCCGAAGTCGATTGCCGCGCAGTCGTCTGGATAACCATCTGGTGCTCCACATCGTGTGGAGAACTTGATGAATTATGCCCGGAGTGGGCCGCCAATGGAGGAGACGGAGTTCGTTCAGCCACTTCCTTGGCCTTGGAGTCTGTGACTCCAGATTCTTTTAAAAATTTGACGTCGGCAGAAGATGACGATGCCGGTTGACTACGGAACAAAACCAACATCAGGAAAATGGAACTCCAAAAAAGAACCAAGAGAAGAGTTGTATACTTACCAATCAAACTTGTCAAAATCGAAGGTTTGGCCCATCGACTCCGACGACTCCTTTGGCAGCCGCATCTTCTTGCGGGAAGATGGCGCCACATCACTCACAGGAATGGCAGGAATCGGCGACTCAGCACCGATAGCCGGGCCTTCAGGAGTCGAAGGAGACGATGCATCCGAAACTTCGCTGCACGAATGCTTGCGAGTGTCTGGACCGCTAGACTCGGGGGCTTCCTCCTCCTCTTCAAATGGGACGGTCGACTCCGACTCGTCCTCCTCATCTACTTCGTGAGGAATAACCCCCTCAGGAAGAGGGGGCAAACTGGGAGACACCTTCCAATCCTGCATACAGAAAACAAGTCAGCACAAGTCAAGAAAAAGAAGCACTCGACAAAATAAAGCTACTTTATAGCACAATCATACCTCAGGAGGAGGGTTAGAAGAATCAAAAGGGGGCACGACTAGTTCACTGGGGAGTACATCCTTGGCAGTGTACTTGGTCAGCAGCCGCACCCTCTTATCTACTTCACTCGTGGAAATGCCATCGGCAGATACGCGAGTGACATCGTCTGCACCAGCCCACTAGAACATAGGGTGGACTCTGGCCTGCAGGGATTGGACACGACGGTGCAACCATGTGCGAATGAGGGCGCAACCTCCCTCTTCTTTGCCCATGCGACTCTCTAGGTCACAGACGCGCTCGTACAACACATCTGTCTCCTCAGACTCGCCGGGCATCACCACGTTCTTCCAAGAGTGCCTCCTCCTGCACGGTGCCGCGGGATCGAAAGACGCGAGTCCGAAGTGGTCTCCGTCGGCCTTCTGGTCGCGGATATAGAACCACTTGTCCCTCCACCCTTGGACGGACGTCATGAGCTTGATGTCAAAGTACCTGACGGAGGAGTTGACATGGATACCGCAGCCTCCTACATCGTAAACTACGGAGCCAGACGTCGACTGGCGCTTCAGCTTGAAGAGACGCTTGAAGAGACCAAAGTGTGGCTCGATTCCGAGCCAGCACTCGCAAAGCGTAATGTAGCAGGCAATGTGGAGGATAGAGTTGGGGGACAGCTGGTGCAGCTGGAGCCCATAGAAACAAAGGAGGCCCCGGAAGAAAGGATGCAGGGGCAGAGAAAGACCACGGATGATGAATGCTAGGAACATCACCCGGAATCCAGCAGGAGGAAAAGGGGTTACCTCACCACCTGGGACTCACGAGTCACCGACCGCAGAAGACAGAACTCCATCATGGCGCAGAAGATGGAGCTCGGACAACTTGATGATGGACACGCACCACGTGCCATTGGTGACGCGAGTGCCCGCGCCCTTCTTGTTCCCGGCGACAGCGGTGATGGTGCCCGTAGCAGCGAAGCCGCCCTTCTTCTTGGCAGCGGCAGTGGCGGCGGCGGACTCAGCGGTATCACCTCCCTTCTTCTTCTCCATCTTGCGGTGGTGATGAGAGCGAAGAAAATAACTCGGGAAAACATGGAGTTGGTCCAACGCCGTGAACGAAACGAACTCTCGGAGGTAGAGAGTAGCAGCAATGGAGATGGAGGCACAAAGCAGAGAGGGAGCAAATGAGAAATTACCGCAGTTGCGCTGCTACTTAACCCCCTGGAAGATGTAATCCAACAGCCAGCAGAAACCCTATCAGACGCGTGGCGCACATCGTGATCGACACGTGGAGGAACTGAAGCATGAACCGTCCCCCACTACCCCCATTACACGCGGAAATCGAGGAGGCGCAGTTAAAACAAAAGATTACGCACGCCTGCTCAAGTCAGGGTCAGAAAATGGGACCCACTGCTTGTCATGTCCCGTCAAAGCCGCTCACGCGGGCAACTGAGATCATCACATCGTCAACACTGATGTCATCAAATATTGTGCACTAGAAGACTTCGACTACTTTAGTCCTTGCTCGAGTCTTCGACTCCATCAAGCACTCGGGGGCTACGCCCATAGGGAGCACTGTTCCCGCACCCTACGATTTTTTTATGCAGTAATGTGGACATTCAAAGCATACCAACCACTCGAATCCATGATTCGACTATGGACATGGCTTACTACCATAGGGAGCACCGGAAATAAATTCGACTAAAACAAGCAAACAAAAGACGACAGCAGTCACAAAAGTTCTTTAGGCCCTGCCTGAGTCTTCAACTCAACCAGGCACTCGGGGGCTACTCCCATAGGGAGCGCTGGTCGCGCACCCTATGATTATTTGTACATCGTACTATGTGTCGATAATATCTACACTCGAAGTCTATGGCGACACCGCCTCATATTTTTCCCTACAAAGAGACTGCGTCTCCTGGGTCACCCGAATCATCTCCGCGATGACAAAATTTCAGATGCCGCGCTTGCAGCGTGAAGATAAGACCTGAATAAGGCCTGGCAACGCATTTGCTGCGCACTACCAGAAATTTATCCGTGCCTACAGGTGTGATGAACATGCCTTGACGGACGCGTCGAGTACTCACACCCATATACTGGAATTCGACTCCTGTAAAACCTCCGCGGCTTGAGTTGAATTACACCAGCACTTTTCTGAATTCGAGTCTAGGGACTCAAGTTCGAGTAGATTGTGTTGTTTTGCCCTAAGGTAGTTAACTGATACCGATACATCGGTTAAATCAGACACACACATCAACACATCCCTATGACACAAACAGAGCACTCGAAAAAAATACTCAGTCATACACTCGAAAGGCTTCATAAAGTCCCCAGTCGAATCTGCGATTCCACTGGACACTCGGGGTCTACTGACATGGGTATACACTGCAGGTACTCGAGTCTTGTATATACAGTCTAGATACGGTGGAAGCCCACGGCGTTTCCACGGCCCAATGAAGACTTCGAGTGGCCTACAGATTACCGATAACTTGCGAGACAAGAAGAAGTCTAAAGATAGAAAGTTTGAAGGGCAAACCCTAAACTATAATCGACTCGACCTGCTACCCGAGACCCGGCCTATCTATATAAAGGATAGGAGGGGACGGCGAGGAGGACACACGCAACCCTAGTTTCCACAACCCTCGCCAGATTGCATCTGCGCACCATTGTAATCTTCGATTCCTTCATTAATTCCAAGAGCAGACAAGCAGGAGTAGGGACCTCTACGAGGCCTGAACCTGGGTAAACCTTGCGTCCATGTGTGCTTGTTTGCTAGCCGATTGATGCTTCTAGCGCTCCCTCCTTCTCCAAAACCCAAGTTCAAAACAATAGGCATTGATGAGTTAAACCCTCGTCACCTAGTGAAGGAAGAATTTTAGAAGTTGAAAGAGCCACTAAAAACTTCATGCAAATGCAATATGAACAAAACAAATTATTTACTAAAACTATGGAGGAACAATCTACCATTTTGAAGAATATTAGTCATCAACTTGAGAATTTGAATAGGGAAATTCCTAATCTGCAATTGAAACTTTCTAATGCTGAAAGAAATATATCATCTTTGTCTGAAGCTCAATCCTCTTTGATTAATAAAATGGCTGCTAACCCTGAAACTAATGATAATCCCTTTGCTGCTACTAATGCCATACAAGTAAGAATTGATGAAAATGTTAGACTATTAGCTGAATTGCATGCTAAGTGGGAAAGAGAAGATGAAATTTCTAGAAACATTAGTGTTTCTACTATCACTAGTGTTGAGGCTAGTAATAGCTCTACTACTTTAGATGATAATTATGATTTTGATCATGATGGTTGCAATATCTCTGAAGTTATTAAGTTCCTACAAAAGCTTGGTAAAGTCCTAATGCTAGTGCTATGAATATGGCCTTTACAAAACACATTAATGATGCTCTCATAAAGATTAAAGAACAAAAGATGAAACATAAAGCTTCTATTCCTATAAAATAAGAAGATGGTTGGAAACCCATCATTAATATGAAAGTGAATGATTTTGATTTCAAAGCTTTATGTGATCTTGATAGTAGTGTTTCTATTATGCCTAGAAGGATTTATGATATGCTTGATTTGCCACCACTTGAAGATTGTTATTTGAATGTACCACTTGATGATAATGCTAAAAAAACTCATGGCGAGTATTAATGATGTTCTTATTATGGTTAACAATGCCTATATCCCCGTTGATTTCTATGTTTTGGATGTTGAATGCAATGCTTCTTGTCCTATTACTTTGGGAAGACCTTTTCTTAGAACTGTTGGTGCCATTATTGATATGAAAGAAGGCACCATTAAATATCAACTTCCACTCAAGAAAGGTATAGAACACTTCCCTAAGAAGAGAGAGAAGATTTCTTTTGCCTCTCCTATGAAAACAAAATTTTCTCTTAATGCTTCTTCATTTGAGAACACTTGATCCTTTTTCTTGCTTCTTATGCCTAACTTAAACGTGTTAAAGAAAAGTACTTATTGGGAGATAACCCAAAAGTTTTAGATGAGTCTTGGAAGTTATTAATTTAGTAATAACCGCTCCTTATCCTTTTTTATTTGCGTTTTTGTGCCAAGAGTAACCTCTAATGAGAGAGAAGTAATGATTGGGAAAGTTGCTGTCCCGAAACAGATTTCTGTGCTTCACCGTAAAGATTCGTGTAAAATCTATGTACGTCCTTTTGAGGAGTAAATTTTTGTGCTTCTGCCCCAGGTTGTTATCTAACTTTAGTTAGTTCAACACTTTTCGATTTGAGCAACAGAAGGTCTTCTAAAAAATTCGTCTTTACCTGCTGGTCTGTTTTGGCAGATTTCTGCCATTTTCTGCATTTGCTTCTTGTTGGTTCCTTTTTGAGTTCTTTTGGGGAATTGAGCTTTTTGAGGGAAGTGCTACGGTAGCTTGTGTTCTAATGGAAGTTTTACTGTGAAGTTTTGTATGAAGGAAAATTTTTAGGTGTATGGAAGGAATGAGTAATAAGATGAAGAATGTACTAAAGCTCAAGCTTGGGGATGCCACGTGTGTCACCCTAAGAAATATCCAAGAAGTACAAGCGTCAAAGCTTGGGGATGCCCAAGGCATCCCCCTCTTCATCAATAAAATCCCAGGTTTCTTCCAAACGCTTCATTTTTATTGTTTCATGCATAGTTGTGTTGTTCTTGGAGCGTCTTCTTTTTCATTTTCGTTTTGGTTTTTCATTTTCTTTGTTTACTTAGTTTGATGAATAAATTGTTTGGACCCCCTCTTTCATACATTGGTTTTCAAATAGTTTGGTTTGGTTTGGAAAAGAGTAGGAAAGTTCATGCTTAAGTGGTAAAGAGAGTTTGTTTTTGACTGTGGCCTATGCTTTGTCATGCCATGCTTGATATTGTTTTGGCTTTATGCTTAGTATTCTTTGCTGTAGCATGACTTGTGATAAAAAAATGAGATTGCTTAATGTCTATTGGAAGAATCATGCGTTGTTTTAGCATATTAAAGCATAGTATTGTGGTATTCTCCTTTGACTATCCCAAGTCACCATAGCCTTTATGATCCTTTAGTATTCAACTTGTAGTATCACTTTACGCTTTGATCAATGATATTTTGTCGCTCTGCATGATTATGGCCATTATTGCTCTCTTAGTTGGTCGCTCCTAGTCTTTTGCTAGCCTCCACAACCAAGTATGAGTTCCACTCATGCATCCAACTCCTAAAACTAAGTTATTCCAAAGAGTCCACCATACCTACCTACTAGCATATGCTATTCCAAGTATATTCATGTTTTTCTCTACCTTCCAAATTAAAATTGTTATGAGAAAACTAGTGAGTAAAGCTCTCACGAACTTGATGGCACACTTTATTTTTTGCATTTAATAAACTTGAACCATTGCGTCCATCTTTGTTGCGTATATGCTTGCGCTTTATAAGTTGAAATTAGCAGAACCATGTATCATGGGGAACGCTTTCAACATTGCACCTGTACTTTGTACCCCGTTGATATCATGTTCTTTTGCTTATGGATCCCGACGGTGTGAAATAAAAGGGGAACTTGTAAGATCATGGAGTTTGTATTTGTCTTAGAGAAACGCCTGGGCCGCTAGCCTAAGCCATGCCTAATCATGGTGGAAACTTGAAGCATAACCATAATGAGCACTCTATGAAGCATCCTCAATAAAAACCTATGCAAATAGAAAATAAAAAGATCGCTGAGATGCTCATTGTCTGCTTGCCTTGTCATTTTGATTATGGGATAGCTCATGTATCATGTGGAAGGGGTACCCTGTTGGCGGTTCTCTATGATACATATGTACTTACAATGACAAGATCTTACTTGTGACTAAAGTTGAGTAGCATGAGGTTCGGTCTTTGTAAGTAAGGGGCATGAGATTTTGGTTTATAACTTGTCAAGCATATCCCCTTAGTTGTGTCACTTTAACCTTAATCACCTTCAAGATGCTTATGATAGGGGCAATGAGAGCTGAAACCTAATAAGTACCATAATTTTTTGAAGCTCTTTACCCTACTTCCTTCTATGAAGGCCTTTCTTTTACTTTTATGTTGAGTCTCCACCTTCTACCTTTATGCACCTACTTTGAGAGCATAGTGGTCATTCTTAGTTCTATGTGCATTGTCCCAAGACTTGTTGATTGATGCATACCTTGATATTGCTTGTTTTAAACTATTTGTATCTAGTCACTCTTATAAACTTTGAAGGTGTCCTATGCATTTATGTTTGCTACTCTATGAGGTACAAGCTGAATGCTACTATGCTATGTTTTCTTTATGTGAAACAAACAAACATCTTGCAAAGCATTGCTATTCATAAATCTTTTGTTTGTGCCTTTTCATGTTGCAACATAGTTTCTTTGTCTTATTGCTAGAACTTTGTCTTTCATGTTATGATTGAAGTACTATGATCCCAGCTCTGAATGTTTTACAAATACTTTGATCAAGTTTATGATGGTGCATGTCACCTCAAAAATTATTCTTGCTTTTTATCACTTACCTACTCGAGGACGAGCAGGAGTTAAGCTTGGGGATGTTGATACGTTGCAAACGTATCCATAATTTTTGATGTTCCATGCTTGGTTTTATCTACTTTCTTATGTTTTGTCCACACTTTGGAGTGCTTTTCATATGATTTCTTGGACTAACCTATTAACAAGAGTCACAGTGCCAGCTGCCTGTTTTCTACTGTTTTTGGTTCTAGGAAAGTCAGAAAATAAATATTCTCGGAATTGGACGGGACAAAAGCCAAAGTCAGTTTTTCACCGAGGGACACCTGGAGCCAGAATACGAGACGGAGAGGGGCTGGGGCCCGGCCACACCACCTGGCCGGGCGGCCAGGCCTGGCCCACGCTAGGGGGTGGTCTGGCCACCCCAGGCACCCCCTCGGCCTCTCCTTCCACCTATATATTGCCTCTGATGTGGAAACCAGGAGTACCCGATCAAAAAACCATGAAAGAGTCTATAGCCGCCGTCATCTCCATCCCTACATCGGGAGGGATCTAAGGCTCTTCTCGGCACCATGCCGGAGAGGGGAATTCACCCCGGAGGCCTTCTTCATCATCATGCAAGCCTCCGGTGTGATGCGTGAGTAGTTCATATCTGGACTACGGGTCCATGTAGTAGCTAGATGGCTGGTTCTCCTCCTTTGTGCTATCATGTTTAGATCTTGTGAGCTCCGTTCATGATCAAGATCATCTATTTGTAATTCCGCATGTTGTGTTTGCGGGGATTCGATGGATATTGAGATGCTATTTCAGATTGATTATTGATTCTATCATGTCTTTGTTATTTGTGATCTTGCATGCTTTCCGTTGTTAGTAGCTATCTTGGCCAAGTAGATGCTAGCAACTCCAAGAGTTAGTATTTATGCTCGATAGTGGGTTCATGCCTCTGGTAATCTGGGGAAGTGACAGAAATCTCTAAGGTACTAGATATGCTGTTGCTACTAGGGAGAAAACAACAATCATTTGTTCATAGAACAATGCTATTGTTTACTTTACACGCAATTCGTAATGCAATCATCCGTTGCTTGCAACTTAATACTGGAGGGGGTTCGGATGATAACCTGAAGGTGGATTATTAGTCATAGATGCAGTTGGATGGCGGTATATGTATAATGTTGTAATGCCCAATCGAATCTCAAAGGAGTCAAGATGATTAGTATATGCTTGTATGCTTTCTCGATGTTTGTCAATTGCCCCGCTGTAATTTGTTCACCCAACATGTCATCTATCTTAAGGAGAGGCACCTCTAGTGAATATGGACCCCGGTCCTTTCTTTTACATTCAATCTACAAACTGTTTATTGCTTTGTGTTTACTTTCTACAAACAATTACTTTCTTCCACTCGATACGTTTAATCCTTTGTTTTCAGCAAAACTGGTGAGATTGACAACCTCATCGCAAGTTGGGGACAGAGTTCTGTGGTTGTGTTGTGCAGGTCTCCACGTTGCTGCTGGCACCAGTAGTGCGCCCTGCCAAAATTCAGCTAGCTACATGATGTCTACGCACTTCTATTCTTGTAGACAGTTGTTGGGCCTCCAAGTGTAGAGGTTTGTAGAATAGCAGCAAGTTTTCCCTTAAGTGGATCACCCAAGGTTTATCGAACTCAGGGAGGAAGTGGTCAAAGGTATTCCCTCTCAAGCAACCCTGCAATCAAGATACAAGAAGTCTCTTGTGTCCCCAACACACCCAATACACTTGTCAGGTGTATAGCTGCACTAGTTCGGCGAAGAGATAGTGAAATATAAGTGGTATAGATAATTATAAGTGGTAACGGTGCCAGAAAATAGCTTGCTGGCGTATGGTTGACGTGGGAAAAGACTAAAGGAAAACTGAAATAAAGATGGAAGCAAGCAAACATGTAACAGATCTAGTTGCAAACTGTGTTTCAATGCTAAGAAACAAGGCCTAGGGATCGTACTTTCGCTAGTGAACACTCTCATATAAATATCTTCTCTTTATGATACTACTCTTAACTACTCTCCGGTTGGACACTCTAATCAATGGTAGGGGTATAACAGCACACCTCAAAGTTCATATTTTCCATCTAGATAACCCCACACTGTCACCTTGAGTACTAGATGAGTCCAACAAACACCACAATTTCATTAAGACATCCAACTCCAAATATAACTCATAACAAGTATTTGTAATCTCTAGCCTAAGTGCCACCATGGTGTGCACGCTGTCACTTTCACACACATGGGGAGAGCAGAGATCTATTAAAGCACTTGAGTAGCAAGGTAGATCTATAGATTACAAGCTCATGATCTCAATAAGATCATGCGTAGAGAGAGAGATGAACACATAGCTACCGGTAGAACCCTTAGCCTCGAGAGAGAACTACTCCCTCCTCATCATGGGAATCAGCAACGGTGATGGAGATGGTGGTGGAGATCGATGGAGATGGCTCCGGGGGCACTTCCCCGTCCCGGCAGGGTGCCGGAACAGAGACTTTCTGTCCCCCGAATCTCCCCTTCAGTGGCGGCGGAACTGCGGAACTTTTCGTGGATTTCTGATTGATGATCTAGGGTTTTTGCCTCGGGGGGAGATATATAGGCGAAAGAGGCAAGGTCGGTGGCCGGCCAGGGGGGCCACACCATGCCCTGGCGCGGCCTGGGCTGGCCCGCACCAAGGGGGTGTGGCCACCCTATGGCCCCTCTCTGACTCTCCTTTTGGCTCCGTGAGTCTTCCGGTAAAATAGTAACTTTGGCTTTTGTCCTGTCCAATTCTGAGAATATTCATTTTCTGACTTCCTGGAACCAAAAACAGCAGAAAACATGCAATTGACACTGTGGCATCTTGTTAATAGGTTACTCCAAGAAATCATATGAAAAGTACTCCAAAGTTGGAACAAAACACAAGAAAGTAGATAAAACCAAGCATGGAACATCAAAAATTATAGATACATTTGCAATGTATCAACATCCCCAAGCATAACTCCTGCTCGTCCTCGAGTAGGTAAGTGATAAAAAAAAAGAATAATTTTTGAGGTGACATGCACCATCATAAACTTGATCAAAGTATTTGTAAAACATTGATAGCTGGGATCATAGTACTTCAATCATAACATGAAAGACAAAGTTCTGGCAATAAGACAAAGAAACTATGCTGCAACATGAAAATTCACAAACAAAAGATTCATGAATAATAATGCTTTGCAAGACGCTTGTTTGTTTCACATAAAGAAAACATAGCATAATAGCATTCAGCTTGTCCCTGATAGAGTAGCAAATATAAATGCATAGGACACCTTCAAAGTTCATAAGAGTGACTAGATACAAATAGTTTAAAACAAGCAATATCAAGTTATGCATCAATCAACTAGTCTTGGGACAATGCACATAGAACTAAAAATGGCCACTATGCTCTCAAAGTAGGTGCATAAAGGTAGAAGGTGGAGACTGGATATATAAGTGGAAGAAATGCCTTCATAGAAGGAAGCAGAGATTCAAGTTTCATAAAGAGCTTCCAAAAATTATGGTACTTATAGCTTTCAGCTCTCATTGCCCCTATCATAAGCATCTTGAAGTGATTAAGGTTAAAGTGAACAAACTATGGTGTATATGCTTGACGAAGTATAAGTTAGGAATCTCATGTCCCTTGAATACGAGGGCCGCTCCTCATGCTACTCAAGTTTAGTCACCGGTAAGTTCTTGTCATCGTAATTACATGTGTATCATAGAGAACCTCCAATGGGGTACCCCTTTCCCGATGATACAGAAGAATCCCCATATCAAAATGACAAGGCAAGTAGACAACGAGCATCTCAGCAATCTTCTTATTTACCATGGGAATATGGTGCTTTTTTCTCTCTTTCCTCTTTTCATAATCTTTTTTTTCTTTTTCTCTTTTTTCTCAATATAGGACTCTTTTTTATAAGAAGAATGCTTCATAGACAGCTCATTATGGTTATGCTGCAAGTTTCCACCATGATTAGGCATGGCTTAGGCTAGCGGCCCAGGCGTTTCTCTAAGACAAATACAAACTCCATGATCTTACAAGTTCCCCTTTTATTTCACACCGTCGGGATCCATAAGCAAAAGAACATGATATCAACGGGGTACAAAGTACAGGTGCAATGTTGAAAGCGTTCCCCATGACAGCATGGTTCTTCTAATCCCCAACAAATAAGTGCAAGCATATACAACATAGACGACACAATGGTTCAACTTTATTAAGGGCAAGAAAAGTAAAGTGTGCCGTCAAGTTCGTGAGAGCTTTAATCACTAGTTTTCTCATAACAAGTTTAATTCGGAAGGTAGATAAAAACATGAATATACTTGGAATAGCAAATGCTAATAGGTAGGTATGGTGGACTCTTTGGAATAACTTGGTTTTAGGAGTTGGATGCATGAGTGGAACTCATACTTGGTTACGGAGGCTAGCAAAATACTAGGAGCGACCAACTAAGAGAGCAATAATAGCCATAATCATGCAAAGTGACAAAACATCATTAATTAAAGCATAAAGTGATACTACAAGTTGAAAACTAAAGGATCATCAAGGCTACAGCGACTTGGGATAGTCATAACATGGTGTGAGCATGCGCCAAGTCAACCCAAATAAAGCATCAAAGGAGAATACCACAATATTATGCTTTAATATGCTAAAACAACGCATGATTCTTCCAAGGCACATTAAGCAATCTCAATTGTTTATAACAAGTAATGCTACATCAAAGAATACTAAGCATAAAGCCAAAACAATATCGAGCATGGCATGACAAAGCATAGGCCACAGTCAAAAACAAGCTCTCTTTAACACTTAAGCATGAACTTTCTTACTCTTTTCCAAACCAAACCAAACTATTTGAAAACCAATGTATGAAAGAGGGGGTCCAACCAATTTATTCAGAAAACTAAGAAAACCAAGTGAACGAAAAACCAAAACGAAAACGAAAGAGAAGACGCTCCAAGAACAACACAATTGTGCATGAAACAATAAAAATAAAGCGTTTGGAAGAAACCTGGGATTTTTATTGATGAAGAAGGGGATGCCTTGGGCATCCCCAAGCTTTGACGCTTGTACTTCTTGGATATTTCTTGGGGTGACATGCGTGGCATCCCCAAGCTTGAGCTTTAGTCCATCCTTCATCTCATTACTCATTCCTTCCATACACCTGAAATTTTTCCTTCATACAAAACTTCACACAATCTTTATTAGCAACATTAGTGCACTCAAGATAATAAGTCTTTAGGTTCAGTTCCAACACCAATAAACTTACATTAAAACACAAGCTACTGTAGCACTTCCCTCAAAAAGCTCAATTACCCAAAAGAACTCAAAAAGGAACCAACAAGAAGCAAATGCAAATAATGGCAGAAATCTGTCAAAACAGACCAGCAGGTGAAGACGAATTTTTTCGAAGACCTTCTGTTGCTCAAATCAAAAAGTGTTGAACTAACGAAAGTTAGATAACAACCTGGGGCAGAAGCACAAAACTTCACGCCTCAAAAGGACGTACAGAGATTTTACACGAATTTTTACGGTGAAGCACAGAAATCTGTTTCGGGACAGCAAGTTTCCCAATTATTACTTCTCTCTCATTAGAGGTTACTCTTGGCACAAAAAGCAAATAAAAAGGATAAGGAGCGGTTATTACTGAAGTAATAACTTCCAAGACTCATCTAAACTTTGGGTTTATGTCCCAATAAGTAATTTTCTTTAACGCCTTTAAGTTAGGCATGATAGTTTGAGAAGATGCTCACATAAGAAATATGAATTGAAGTAAAAGCGAGCATCAAGAAGCAAATTAAAAGCACATTTAAGTCTAACCCACTTCCTATGCATAGGAATCTTGTAAATAAACAAGTCATGAAAGCACAAAGAAACAATCATAGAAAAGCAAAACAAGTGCAACTTCAAGACTTTCAACATAAAGAGGGGAAACTTAATATTATTGAGATGCATAAAACCATGTTTCCCTCTCTCATAATAACTTTCAGTAGCATCATGAATAAAATTAACAATATAACTATCACATGAAACATTCTTATCATGAGCCACATGCATAAAATGATTATTACTCTCCAGATAAGCATAGTCATTCTTATTAATTATGGTAGGAGCAAATTGAACAAAATAGCTATCATTATTATTCTCATCACCATAATCATCAAATATAGGAGGCATATTGTAATCATAATTAATTTTCTCCTCAATAGTAGGTGGACTAAAAATATCATATTCATCATTGTAATCATCATATATTGGAGGCATTGTATCATCAAAGTAATTTTTTCCTCCATGCTTGGGGGACTAAAAATATCATGCTCATCATAACCAGCTTCCCCAAGCTTAGACTTTTCCATAGCATTAGAAATAATGGTGTTCAAAGAATTCATACTAATAACATTGCTATTAGCACGCAAATAAAGTTCCATAGGTTTTTTAATTTTCTCTTTAAACACTTCATGTCCTAACTCAAGATAAATACTATAAAGCTCTCTAATTTATTTGTTGTTTTCCATTAAGCCTAACTAGTGAAAATCAAAACAAGAAACAAAAAGATATAATTGCAGAATCTAAAGGAAATAACTTCGAGTACACCAACTATAGTACTATAAGATAGCTTAGTAGCCAGAAGATGTGAGTACCTTTTACCTTACCTCCCCGGCAACGGTGCCAGAAAATAGCTTGATGTCTACGCACTTCTATTCTTGTAGATAGTTGTTGGGCCTCCAAGTGCAGAGGTTTGTAAAACAGCAACAAGTTTTCCCTTAAGTGGATCACCCAAGGTTTATCCAAACTCAAGGAGCAAGTGGTCAAAGGTATTCCCTCTCAAGCAACCCTGCAATCAAGATACAATAAGTCTCTTGTGTCCCCAACACACCCAATACACTTGTCAGGTGTATAGGTGTACTAGTTCGACAAAGAGATAGTGAAATACAAGTGGTATAGATAATTATAAGTGGTAACAGTGCCAGAAAATAGCTTGATGGCGTGTGGTTGACGTGGGAAAAGACTAAAGTAAAACTGAAATAAAGATGGAAGCAAGCAAACATGTAACAGATCTAGTTGCAAACGGTGTTTCAATGCTAAGAAACAAGGCCTAGGGATCGTACTTTCGCTAGTGAACACTCTCATATAAATATCTTATCTTTATGATACTACTCTTAACTACTCTCTGGTTGGACACGCTAATCGATGGTAGGGCTATAACAGCACACCTCAAAGTTCATCTTTCCCATCTAGATAACCCCACACTGTCACCTTGAGTACTAGATGAGTCCAACAAACACCACAATTTCATAAATACATCCAACTCCAAATATAACTCATAACAAGTATTTGTAATCTCTAGCCTAAGTGCCACCATGGTGTGCACGTTGTCACTTTCACACACATGCGGAGAGCAGAGATCTATTAAAGCACTTGAGTAGCAAGGTAGATCTATAGATTACAAGATCATGATCTCAATAATATCATGCATAGAGAGAGAGATGAACACATAGCTACCCGTAGAACCCTTAGCCTCGAGAGAGAACTACTCCCTCCTCATCATGGGAATCAGCAACGGTGATGGAGATGGTGGTGGAGATCGATGGGGATGGCTCTGGGGGCACTTCCCCGTCCCGGCAGGGTGCCGGAATAGAGACTTTCTGTCCCCCGAATCTGCCCTTCGGTGGCGGCGGCACTGCGGAACTTTTCGTGGATTTCTGATTGATGATCTAGGGTTTTTGCCTCGGGGGAGATATATAGGCGAAAGAGGCAAGGTCGGTGGCCGGCCAGGGGGCTCACACCATGCCCTGGCACAGCCTGGGCTAACCCGCGCTAAGGGGGTGTGTGGCCACCCTATGGCCCCTCTCCGACTCTCCTTCTGGCTCCGTGAGTCTTCCGGTAAAATAGTAACTTTGGCTTTTGTCCCGTCCAATTCCGAGAATATTCATTTTCTGACTTCCTGGAACCAAAAACAGCAGAAAACAGGCAACTGGCACTATGGCATCTTGTTAATAGGTTAGTCTAAGAAATCATATGAAAAGTACTCCAAAGTTGGAACAAAACACAAGAAAGTAGATAAAACCAAGCATGGAACATCAAAAATATAGATACATTTGCAATGTATCACTACACCTTTGGGGTGTTTCCTTGCTCCTACTGGATTGATAACCTTGGTTTCATAACTGAGGGAAACTTACTGTTGTTCTCACCATACCTTCCTCTTGGGGTTCCCCCACGAGCTCGTTAGTACACGAGTCAGCAAGGCGTAGTGGACAAGTTTTGGAGAAGGTTTGGTTTGGCTTAGCTCATGGGTTTGAGTTATTTCCAAAACTTGGCCATGTTGATGAGCATGAAGCTTCTCTTGATTTCTGAACTTGGAAAGATGAACCAATGATGCTGGTAGTTAGATAGGGTTAAGGTACACCTCCAAGAATATTTTGAGATTTTTTAGATGATTAGAAGTTCACTTAAATCCATTTATTCAAAAACTGCAGAATTGAAGTATTGGAGCTCATTTAATATTTTTACATTGGACCTTGTCGGATTTTGATGTGAGGTGGTCCCAAATGTGAATACACACTTAGGATAATTTTCCCGAGATTTATTGAGGATTAAAAGTATTTAAAATATTTATTATTTCATTTCTTCCATTTAAGAAAATAGGCAAAAAGAAATAATAAATGATCTCAAAACTAATTATTTTTAGATGGGAATGTAGGGTATGATATATGGACCTCGATTTAGCAAAAAGTTGGAGGAGTGTTTTGGCAAAAACCAAACTTTCCATTAGAAAAGGAGTTTTGGAGATTTTGTCTATTAAAGGAATTAAATAGATTTGGTCCATAATAAATATGGATAAAATTTGATAAATCTTTATGATCAATATAGATGATGTAGACAAGGTGTAGCAAGCACTTGCAACCTTGGGGTTGGAGAATCCAAGTTGATTTTGGTGAAAACTAGAGATTTAAGGATCTTGGGTAAGATTGTTTTCATGCCACCAAAACCTTGTTGGATCTTGGAGCTCAAGGCTCCCATTGGGGCATGGGATATATGGATGGATAGAACAAGTGATGCATATCGCAATGGTGTAGATGGTTGAGCTTGATCCTGCTTGAGCTCACCAAGACATGCTTTCGAACTTTGAATATAATAAGCCTGCCAAAGCAGATTATCAACTAGCCTTCAAAACCTTGTGGGTTTAAGAAGCACAAAGATCCACTTGGAACAAGTGAAGTAGAAATTGATATACCTATATGAATATAACACAACCATGCAAAGATTTGGTCCATAGAAGGTTGGATGATGGTGTGAGCTTCTGTCAAAGTAGACATGTTGACTAGATTTGCAAGAATAGTTATTTTCTTGCCTACAAAACCATCAAGAACAAGTGGGTGGGAGGATGATCTAACCAAGCGAAAGAGTGGGCCTTGGTAGTCCTTAGGATGGTTAACAATATGGTTCAAATTCATTTACAAAAATGCACAAGGGTTGAGAAAAGGAGACATTCAAAAAGGTGATGTTGAAACAGATTCCAGACAGCCAAATTTGCCAGATTTAGGGTTTTTGACTAGAATGTGGGTGGTGATGATTTTGATGGGATGAAAGGTACCAAAGCATCATCAAGTGGATAATGTTGAAGTGTAGAGGGAGTAGAAAATACCCATGCTTGATATTGGTCTTCATTGACTTGAAAGTTTCTAGAACGGATATCTTCGGAATTGATCTGGTTAAGGGTTTTAGATGATCACCTAGTAGCTAGGAATTAGATCCAGCTTTGTAAACTTGCTTAGGGTTTGGTGAATTTAAAGTATCTTGATCCTAGTGATGAGCTCCTAGAGTAGCTCATACTATCTCCTAAGCAGACAAATCAATAGTAGATCAAGGCAATTCATCAGACAACAAATCAAGGCAACTCATCTTATAAACTAAGCAAATCCACTACTAGGGTTACCATCAAGTATGACTTGAGTAAGGATAGGAAATTTTGAAAGGTTGGTGTTTGAATAAGGTAAAAGAGTCCTTGGTATCCCTACCAAGAGTAGAATTCAAAGGTTTTATACAAGGTTTTGGAAATCTTAGAGGTAAGAGTAGTTGAAGGTCTGTCTTGAAAACATAAGGAGATTATAGTATGTAGCTCTCCATAGTTTGGGGAAATAGAAGCTACTAAAATGGGGGAGGTTGTAAAGGTATCTTGGCTCAGGTTTTGAAATGCCAGAACATTTGAGAATATGTAAGATGAGCCAGGACAGTTTTGTGAAATAGCTTTTGTCATCTGGGGTTGAGATAAGGGGTATATCGTCCAACACACCTTCATAGGCATAAGTATAATCAAACAACAAGCAAACACTTCAGCATTAATACAAGAATTTTTTTTTGTTCCCTCTGATTTTTGCATTCTAGACAACTAATCAGGGTTGCTAAAATTGGGGTGTTACATAAAACCTTTCGTTAAGAAGGCCAAGAAGTACTCTCGGTTACTCCTACGCATAGGTGCGGGGTCGAAAAATCCACTGCCCAATCTTTGGCTGGTGCCCCTTCGGCGAGTGTCGTCCCAATCATTCCTTCTTCGACTGACGCTCCATCTGCCAGCACCACCTTGTTTGTGGAGAAAGCTGCCCCGTAGTTTTAGTTTGTAGCTGTAGGGGTCTCTCCTTTTTTGCCTTGTAATGAACTTTTCTGTTCTTGTTTAGTCACTCCTTTTGTCGAGAAAGATCTGGTGTTTATGTTTATTGTGTGTATCGATTGCCCCTTGTGTATTGAAATTCCTGTATTTTTTTATCTGCTCTGCCAGATACTCTATGACTCGGCGACTCCGTCGGGGTCCACTCTGGCTTCGGATGCACACCCATCTTCATCTAGGGTGGGTGCATTCGAAACTTTCATTGTTCGCGTGATCAATCCGTCATTGTATGTAGAAAAGATCGAGCAGGTGAAGAAACTTGAGGGTAATCTTCGGGTTGCCCAAGCAATGGTGGACGTGTCTCAATCGAAGATGCGCAAGGCCCTGGATCGTGAAGCATATTTCTTGGAAGAAATTTCTAGGGTGAGCGAAAAGATGTTATGTAAGTCCTCCGCAATACTTCTAAATATTTCTTGCTTAGTCATAGAAATTGACTTTCCATCTTTATTTTAGGTATTCAATTGTGCGATAGGGAGGAAACCCAACGTTTGTGCAGTCGAATACATGCTCTGGTGACTGCTTCCCATAGTACCGAGACTGATTTCTGGATTGATCATTGTCGTGCTTATTCGGTAGCTTTGCTTCAAGATAGCGTATCGGAGGTGGACTAGTTCGTCGAGTGCTGCCGCAAGTCGTTGGTTATTGTGTACAATGTTATGTTTCCCCTAGATACTCAGCCTCAGAGCGTGGGTGATTTGATGGCCAAATTTCGGCAGGGCAAGCGAATTCACCATTTTGTGAATCTGCAACTCATGGCGGGTGCTAAGCTTGCACTTCCCTGGGTGTACGCGCACAATCCTATGCTGGATTTGGATGTCGTGTCTTTGGGACTACCTCCCCCTCTTGGCGGTGGAAATGTTAACATGGTGCCTCATTACGCGGCTGCCCATAGGCCTGCCATCAGGATTGTCCGGAGATGCTTGGAGGAAGACGAAGATTTCTTCCTAGATTTCACCATCTGAATGTTTCATGTATTATGTTTCTTTGTATTCGAAGGAATAATGTATGATTCCTTTGTTTTTATCAAAAAGGTCGTAAATTTATACGAGATTTTGTTTTTATCGCGCGAGACCTTTTCATTTGCTTGACGCCTAGAGGCCGAGTCAGTTTATTCGGGTCAAAGGCACGTTATATAGGAGCCGAAGATTTTGATGCGGTATACTTGTCGAAGCCCCTGTGTATTGGGTGGGTCGATGAGCAGTCATTGGTTAATATAGCCCCTGAATATCGGGTTGATGAATAGAACAACAGAAAGCTTGAGACCCAGTTTTGGGAACTTATCTTTATTTATCATCGAATTGCAGAGGATACATATTTGGCGTGCTTACCTGGCTGTTGACCTTATTGAATATAAAATGCATGAAAGTAAAACAACATCCTGAAATTGCCGGCTTCCATCTTGAGGTACTCCATTGCTGTCTTGTTGCGCTCCCTTTGGGTTCAAGGGTTTTTTGTTGTAGCATAGTCAATGAGCCAATCCTCCGGCTTCGTGCTGCCGTCATATGTCTTAGTTCCTCTAGCTAACTAGAAGTTCACCACAGGTGGTTCCCTCATAATCCGAAGTCCAAAGCATGCTGGACCCGGTGAGACTTGTAGCTCAATCATTTCCGACCTGTGGATCCGGTCGAATTTCAACCTAGTATCATCCGTATTTAAATTTCTGTTCCCCAGCCTCGAGCCAATCACATGGTGATCTGGTCTAGGAAATCTGACATCATCCATCGCTGAATAACCATCATTGTATCTATCCTGACCCGGACGAGTGTACTGTTGCTGCATCGCTAATGTCTACGCACTTCTATTCTTGTAGACAGTTGTTGGGCCTCCAAGTGGAGTTTTGTAGAACAGCAACAAGTTTCCCTTAAGTGGATTACCCAAGGTTTATAGAACTCGGAGAGGAAGTGGTCAAAGGTATCCCTCTCAAGCAACCCTGCAATCAAGATACAAGAAGTCTCTTGTGTCCCCAACACACCCAATACACTTTTCAGGTGTATATGTGCACTAGTTCGGCGAAGAGATAGTGAAGTACAAGTGGTATGGATAATTATAAGTGGTAACGGTGCCAGAAAAGGGCTTGACGGGTAGGAAGAGACTAAAGGCAATCTGAAATAAAGATGGAAGCAAGCAAACATGTAATAGATCTAGTTGCAAACGGTGTTTCAATGCTTAGAAACAAGGCCTAGGGATCATACTTTCACTAGTGAACACTCTCGTATAAATATCTTCTCTTCATGATACTACTCTGAACTACTCTCTGGTTGGACACTCTAATCCATGGTAGGGCTATAAAAGCACTCCTCAAAGTTCGCTTTCCCCATCTAGATAACCCCTCACTATCACCTTGAGAACTAGATGGTTCCAACAAACACCACAATTTCATAGAGACATCCAACTCCAAATATAACTCATAACAAGTATTTGTAATCTCTAGCCTAAGTGCCACCATGGTGTGCACGCTATCACTTTCACACACGTGGGGAGAGCCAAAGATCTATTAAAGCACTTGAGTAGCAAGGTAGATCTACTTGATTACAAAGCTCATGATCATAATATGATCATGCATAGAGAGAGATGAACACATAGCTACCGGTATAACCCTTAGCCTCGAGGAAGAACTACTCCCTCCTCATCATGGGAATTAGCAACGGTGATGGAGATTGATGGAGATGGCTCCAGGGGCACTTCCCCGTCTCGGCAGGGTGCCGGAACAGAGACTTTCTGTCCCCCGAATCTCCCCTTCGGTGGCGGCGGCGCTGTGGAACTTTGCATGGCTGGAGGCTGGATTATTTAGGGTTTTCTCATCGGGAGGCTTTTATAGGCGAAGGGACGATCTTAGAGGGTGGACCAGGGGCCCACACCACCTGGTGGCGCGGCTGGGGGGACCCGCGCCACCACATGGTGTGGCCAGCCCATGTCCCCTCTCCGTCTCGTCTTCTGGCTCCGTGAGTCTTCCGGTAAAATAGCAACTTTGGCTTTTGTCCGGTCCAATTCTGAGAATATTCATTTTCTGGCTTTTCTGGAACCAAAAACAGCAGAAAACAGGCAACTGGCACTGTGGCATCTTGTTAATAGGTTAGTTCCAAAAAATGTGTAAAAATACTCCAAAGTGTGGACAAAACATAAGAAAGTAGATATAAAACAAGCATGGAACATCGAAAATTATAGATACGTTTCCAACATATCAACATCCCCAAGCTTAACTCCTGCTCGTCCTCGAGTAGGTAAGTGATAAAAAGAATAATTTTTGAGGTGACATGCACCATCATAATCTTAATCAAAGTATTTGTAGAACATTGATAGCTGGAATCATAGTAGTTTAACATAGCATGAAAGATATAGTTCTAACAATAAGACATAGCAACTATGTTGTAACATGAAAAGGTACAAACAAAAGATTCATGAATAGTAATGCTTTGCAAGTCGTTTGTTTAATTCACATATAGAAAACATAATAAGAATGGTATTCAACTTGTCCCTCATAGTGTAGCAAAACATAAATGCATAGGACACCTTCAAAGTTCATAAGGGTGACTAGATACAAATCGTTTAAGGACAAGCAATATCAATCAACAAGTCTTGGGACAATGCACATTAAACTAGGAATGGCCACTATGCTCTCTTAATAGGTGCATAAAGATAGAAGATGGAGACTCAACATAAAAGTAAAAGAAAGGCCTTCATAGAAGGAAGCAGGGATTCAAGTCTCATAAAGAGCTTCCAAAAATTATGGTACTTATTAGCTTTCAGCTCTCATTGCCCCTATCATAAGCATCTTGAAGTGATTAAGGTTAAAGTGAACAAACTATGGAGTATATTCTTGACAAAGTATAAGTTGGCAATCTCATGTCCCTTGAATACGAGGGTCGTTCCTCATACGACTCAAGTTTAGTTACTGGTAAGTTCTTATCATAGTAAGTACATGTGTATCATAGAGAACCGCCAATGGGGTACCCCTTGCCCGATGATATGGAAGAATCCCCATATCAAAATGACAAGGCAAGCAGACAATAAGAATCTCAGCATCTTCTTATTTACCATGGGAAAATGGTGCTTTTTTCTCTCTTTCCTCTTTTCTCATCTGTTTTTTTCTTTCTTTTTCTCAATCTCTGTCTCTCTTTTTTATAAGAAGGATGCTTCATAGATTGCTCATTATGGTTACGCTGCAGGTTTCCACCATGATTAGGCATGGATTAGACCAGCCGCCCAGGCATTTCTCTAACAGACATACATAACTCCATGGACTTATAAGCTCCCCTTTCATTTCACACCGACGACATCCATAAACAAAAGAGCATGATATCAACTGGGTACAATGTACAAGTGTAATGTTGAAAGAGTTCCGCATGACAACATGGTTCTGCTAATCCCCAACGTATAAGTGCAAGCATATACAACATAGATGACACAATGGTTCAAGTTTATTAGGGGCAAGAAAATTAAAGTGTGCCATCAAGTTCATGAGAGATTTAATCACTAATTTTCACATAACAAGTTTAATTCGGAAGGTAGATAAAAACATGAATATACTTGCACTACAAGAAAAGTTGGCTTTTACAACAGACGATTTTCGTGGTTGAAGGCCCATTTTTCGTGGCCAAAGAGTCTTCCGTCTACGGATGACCTTCATGGTAAAAGCCCCGTCACAAATGAATTAACCACGGTTTTTTTTCGACCGTGGCGGATCGCACCCTTCAGCCACGAAACCTTGTTCCGTCATAGATCTGTTCGCCAGCCATGCTGACTGCTGACGTCATGCGAACTACCAGGTGGCAGCCGTCGTTAGCGGTCGGTTACCGCCGTTAACGGCCATAGAAACTGTGGCAGAAGCCATGCCCAGCCAAGGCCTGCTAAATACTAACTGGGTCGACCCATAAGGGGAGCCCAATAAGAAGATGGCCCATTACTGTTTTGTCCTGTACTATTTGAAATGGGCCCAAAAATGCAGCCAGCAGCAACCCGTGAACTTTCAGGCCTGATTCTGTTTCGGCCTACATAAGGCCCATGTTAGTCCAACACTGTGCGGCCCATTAGCAGCCTGCGCCAAATCTCTCCTGTAAACATAAGGCCTGTGGTCAGCCCATCACTATTATCGCAGCCCATCGTCGACTGCCTACTGATGGCCCTTCTCTGAGATGGTCCATTACTATTCTGCCCTGTTACTGTTCTGGCCTTTTACTGTTCTGGCCTTTTAGCTATTTAGGCCCACAAAAGGCCCTTTATTGTTCTAGCCTGGTAAATTTGTCGGCCTGTTACTACCCTTGTTCGGGAATTTCTTGGCTCGTACTGTTCAGGTTCGTCACTGTTCTGGTCATTTACTATTGTGGCCCGCTACTGTATTGGCCTGTTACTGTTTTGCGATTTGTGCAGTTTCTTGCCTATTATCGTAATGGGTTGTTTCTGTTACGTCCTGCTACAGTTACGTCCTGCTACAGTAACGGCCTGTTTCTGTTACGGCCCGTTAGGCCTGTTACCACATGCACATTGGCCCGTTACGTTTATGGCCTTTTGCAGTTTCGTCAGTTCTGAAGCCCATGACAATATCATAAAACGTGTATAATAATCCAGCATTTTTTTACTGTTTGTTGTCGGCCAAATACAGTACGGTACTGTTCCCTAATCGACCTGCTTGGCGTAGTTACCATAACGACTACCGCAATGTGTGGACAGCCTCAACTAAATGACTACATGGCCTACGCGAGTTATCTAGATATTACATCAGCTGCAAACTTCTTAAAATTATTACATATTATCAACTCAGGGGAAAGAAAAATCGGCATTTCAGTTGACAATCAAGTTGATAGCAGAGTCCTCAATTTGCTTTCTCAATCGATCACCTGCATCTTCCATTGAGTGTGACAGCTACATTGGAGGAGACATGATCTTGCAGCCCCCTTTTTGGTGGGGCTAGCAATAATTGCAGTCTGGAACAAAGTAATAAAAGGTTAATACATCAAACAAGACAAACTACTCATTTGACTGATATGACAGGAGCTATGAACTGGAGTAATCAAGTATTGACCAATTGGTCAATGGTTCAATTATTGACCAACACGTCAAACAAACATGACAAGCAAGCACACATTAAACAAGTCTGACTACCATGAAACAAGCAATCAAAAAATGTGTGTGTGTGGCTTAGAATTTCACCAGATATAAACTAGCCAGGTCATTTTGAACAAATATATATGGAAGCAGTTCTATACCCTAAAATGCAAGAGACGTTGGGTTACTCAGAATTTGCGCTGAGCCACAAAATGGCATGCAGTTACTGTCATAGCGAAGAATGAACCAGCTAGAAATTATAACCGCACCATACGAGAACCTGTAGAGCAGGAATGCAAACCACGGATGAACTATATATTGTAGAGGATAGTTATGTCATGACTTAGGACAAACCAGACCTAGAACCAGATGCAAGATATAATGGTGTCGCTCGTGAACCTGTAGAACAGGACAAACAAGCATTAGACAAGTGTGCCTAGAATAAAATGAGCAATCAAACAAAGTGTTTCTTATAATTTCAGCAAATATATATGGAAGCTGTGTTATCTACTGGAATGCATAGATTCGTTGGGTGACTCAGAATTTGCGGTGAGCTACACAATGGCAAGTAGTTACTGTCATAGATAAAAATCAACTAGATAGAAATTATAATGGCATCATAAGAGAGCAGGAATGCAAACCACGAGTGAACTACATAGTAGAGGACAGTTATGCCGTTGCTCAGGACGAACCAACACCAAATACGGAAGTAATGGCATCCCTTGTGAACCTGTAGAATAGGCTATGCAAACCAACATGTTCATTGTTCCATTTTGAGCTCTATGCAAGAAAAAGGAAATAGTTAGTGATGCAACTTTTGAAGAGCCAGATAGCATTATGGCAAAAAAAATTACAATCGAATTAGTATGAAGAGTTTAAATGGCTACTACAGGATAGGAGAATGATGCCAAGGAGGAAATAATAGCAGGAACTGATCTCGGGATGAACCAGATAGATTCAGCAACTATAGAGAAGGGAATCCACACTAATATTTTCCACTGACTATCGATTTTACAAGAATTACACGGTAGCAGGCAATTACTGTTGTATGGAGTAGCTAAGAACATGTGCATGACAAAATTATAGACATGTGCATGACTTGAATTTGTAGAGCAGCGAATGCAAACCAACATGTCTAATGACCTTGCATGTACTAGCACGAAGAACAGGCATGCCCAGTGACTTGTATGTAGTAGCACGATTACAAAAATGCAGTTCACTACGACAGGCTTGAACCTGCTATACTGCTGATAAAAAAACGGGTAGGAGATTAGGTTAACCTTGGTCGGAGAGGTGTCTAAGCATCATTGGTACCGTGCGAGTGATGTCCAGGTCACCAAGGGTGCTGTAGTTCTGGTGGTTATTGGCGTCGGGGAAGCAGATCTTGGGCGGTCGATGCCGGCTTGAACACGGTGGACGAGAGCGTCGCTGAGGCAGATCCGGTGCAGTGAACGGCGATGGCCATGCAACTGGTCTAGAGCGGTGGACATGGAACTCCTTGAACTAGATAACATCAGGTGGACACCGGTGAAGCGGATCCAGTACGGTTGGGTAGCTTTCGGCGGCGAGGAAGCAGAGCTTGGGCGGTCGATGACACCATCGGCGGCGAGGAAGCAGAGCTTGGGCGGTCGATGATGCCATCGGCATGGTGAACGACACCGCAACTCTAGTACAGTGGAAGAGAGACCCGGTGAACTAGATCCGGTGGGTGAGCATCGGTGAAGCGGCTCTGCGGCAGCGCACGAGACCATCAAGCCGGTGCGTGCGATGGCCGTGGAGGCGACAGAGGAGCTTGAGATTTTTGGGAGGGCCAGGGGAAAAACTGTGCGAATAGGGACCATAGTATAGGTTAATAGCAATATAATTATGATCGTGCCCCCGAGGTACTGAATTTAGCGTGCCCATCTATCGTCTGAACAATGGGTAGAATAGGAAATTTAAAGACAATTTTTTTTGAAACAGAGGGGCGTGAAATGCTTCAAGGTCAGTGTGTGATATTGTCGCTCGATTGAGATTTGAATTTGTCCCGCGTCCAGGTAATAATAATAGAAAAATGGTACTATCTGGTGGGAGATTTTGGCTCAAAGGTTTTGAATCGATGGGGTGGGAAATTCTTCAAGGTCGGTGGGTGATTTTGCCGCTCGATTCAGATTTTGAATTTGGCTACCGTCCATCTAGTAATAGAAAAAGGTAGTAGACCTTAACCTATCTGTCCAGGAAATCAAAGCCGAGAGTCACATCAACTGATCATCCATATCCATACTAGTAAAAGGCACGTGACACAATTTCCATACCACTATATAGTGCTTGACACTTCTTTTCAAAACAAAAAACGACTATGTTGCTTCACAATTTCCATACCACTATATAGTATACGAATAACTTCGAACATCCGCAGTTGGATATAGATTGGCAAAAACCGACATTGTTGACCATTGGATCTCTTTTAGTATATTTGATTATGTCATGTCTAGCATATAGAAGATCCCATTATTGTTGGCCTCTAGCACCATGAATATACTATGCATAGAAAGTACAGAGAACATGGTTTTGAATGCCACAAGCAAACTTTTCAGAAATAGTGGACAATGTTGTATGTACGATTCCCAAGTTTTATGAGTTTTCAAAGCTTCCGAGCTAACTCGAACCACTCAAATGACTTTATGTCTCTATTAACAAAATCATGTCATATTTGAACTAGAAGCTCTAGAAAGTGGTAGATTTCTATCGAAGTTCTACAAAAAGCTTTTGGTGGTACGCATCAGGTAGTTAATATATTGAAAACAATCGATAGTTTTGACAAATTTAACTTCCTTCTAAGAATTTGTATCTTGACAATTTTGAACATGTTTTGAAACAATCGCATGTAATAAAGAAAAACAGAAAAACAAATATTTATGCATGGCATCCTATCACGTCACTTGTACAGCCTGCCAGGAAACTGATAACCATGGGATTTGACAACTTCTGGAAACCAGCCACGCCATATTTTCCTACCATGTATGAATATTATTAGGTTTCAACCCTGATGACCAAAAAAGGTCATGGCCATATTGACATCATAGTTAATGTACTGTTCCCACATTAATTTGGTATATGGGTGCATCTTGGCGTAGTAGGAAATGTTGCTGGTGGGAGTCTCAATATTGGGCCTGTTTTTTGTTTTTTTAACGGGCAAGGGATGAGTTTGCCCTTTTTCTCCGAACACACTCCATCATTGGAGTAAGCAAGACTGACGATTAAGTCTGCATTTGTGTGCATACCTCGTTCTTACATCAATGCATGTGTGACCAACATATATGCAAACCCAAGGAGCCCATGCCTCATCTAGATTGAGAAGGCCATGTTTCAAAAGAAAAGCAAAACAATCTACTGCCATTGATCAAAACAAGTACTAGTACAAGAGTATTAGTTCTACAAAATACTTTAATAATAGCAACATCAGCACATTTGAGAGATTCGGTAGCTTTTGAAAGATTCAGTAGTTTAGGCCATATTCCGCACTCGATCTAAACAATTCCTAGTACATAGGAATTATTACAAAATATATTAGCAGTTGCGGAACTCCATACAAAATACTCGGTAGAAGTATAAAACTACTCTCAGTAGAACCTTAATCTAGCTAGGAATGATTACATGTCCCATCATATACTTCAAACATGCATGAGAGAAAGAGAGAGGTTAGAATCACCACAAGATCTATATGCCAACGATTCAGCGTGTCCAGGTCGTGGCCGGGTAGCGCTTGCTTTCCCGCCAGGCGCGCTTCTCTCGTTTTACCATCGTCTCTGGATCCTCATAATAGGCTTTCGCATGTTCACCCTTAGCAAGATAGATGTAAAATTCATGGACCTTTCTAGCCATTTCCACCACTCCGATTGCGAAAGGAATATGCCACTAAAATAAATAAAGTAATTAATATTAGAATAGAGGGACTAGAAAATTACATATACATTAATATTAGGATCATCAGGAGAATATTAAGATGTGATATCTCACAATGGGTTGATGTCGTCATCGATCCAACATTGGAACTCCACGAGGAACTCCGACCAACAATTGAGGAGCTTGACAATAAGTCCCCGCTACCAACAGGTAATAGTTGAGCCCCTCTAGCGTGACTTCGGCCGGCGGCTGCCCAATCTTTGGCTCAGTATCAAACTCGAGCAGATAGAACCCACGACAATCGACCAATGATGATATCCTCACCTCATAGTCCTCCAATTCCCATGTTGTGGACCTTACACGGCTGACGGACAGGACAATCTCCGTGTTGTGCCCGTCAATCTGGTCGATGAACAACATGCCCGTCTTCCTGATGCCGATGACATCTGTTCTCCGCGAGCACCCTCCAGGCACCGGCTTAGACGGGTCCCATTTTTTGACGCTGTAGAGGACTATGGGCACCTCGATCGAGTGGGTGGATTTGAGGTGTAGATACAACGTTAATTTGTTGCTGACCCAGTTGCATCCTGGCTCCGTACAGATAAACGGGCTGTGGATGCAGGAGATCATGTGGCCATAGAGTTCATTGAAGGAGACCACTTCCGGGCAGTTGTAGTTCGGGCAACTGTAATTTTCTCTGCCGATGACTTGGCGGTGTAGCTACTTGGAGCATGCGGCCGGCCGGACGGCGCTTTTAGCGTCGAGACGCTTAGCGATTTGGTTGACAACATCGTCGCCGACCTTGTTAAAGCCGCTGCACCGCCGGCTCTCCCTCGAACCTCTCCAAATTTTGTACAGACGATCCGCCATCGCTTCGAGGAGGATTGGGGCGAGGGCGGATCTATATAGAACTATTTGGGTTTTTTGGAGGAGATGGGTGGTGGTCTGGAAGGAGAGATGCACCGGGCGAGATGGCGACGAAAATGTGTGATCGGCGCGGTGGAGAGGATCCCAAATGCAGCCAGGCGGCGTCAGCGAGTGTGGATAAACTAAACGGAGATGGGGAAGATGCGATGGCTCTTTGAAAGCGGTTTTTTCTTTTCTCGTAATAAATTACCCATGTCATCTCCTGGCGCAGTATAGTCTCATCACGTCGGTTTGACTAGACACATTATTTATTTACAGGTCCTACTATAGTACTGTTTGCATAAGTAGGAGCGCGAAGTAGGAGTAGTAGGTAGGAGTATTACTCTACCTTCGCCCCGAGGAATAATAAGGCGTCTTCATTTTGGGTGTTTTTTCTTTGACCAAGATTTACTCTAAATATATAGTATAAAGAATGTTGGTAGAAAATTAGCATTATTGAAAAGTTTTACTCTACCTCCAACAGTACGAGTACTAATTTTACACAAATTAATCAAGTGTATTAGTTAGTCTATTTATTCGGTCAAATTTTACACAATGTAATCAAGTATGTATCTTCTCGGCACCCCCGCGCACACCTGCTTGTTGATCTCTCCCTCGTCCGGAGTGTGGCGCTCAGCACATGTGCCATGGTTAGGGTTGCGACCGGGATCCCGCAAAAGTCCTGCCTCTAGTTTATTTTGAAGTTTCTATAGGAGTACTTCAAAATGAACTATAAGCGAAACTTCTGCGGGTTTCCTCTTTCAACTCTAACATTGGTACGAGGGCTATGTGTCTGTCTATCGTGTGTTCATCAGCTACGTTGTGTTGGTGTGCATATGAAGGAACCACTTTGGGCGTTGGGTTGGGGCGGCGGAAAAAAGTAGTCGCGGATCAATATTTTTGGGTTTCGATTTTTTCAGTTGCTTCGTCCCAAACATCGCATGGAAGGTTATTACAAGGATCAACACTCACAACACTAGAGAAGGGATATTGTACTTGGTGTGTATATATAAATATATACACGTAGGTAGCCCGAGAGAAGGCATCCCAAGAGGGCTGCAGTGAAGGTTATTACAAACTACTGTAGAAGAGATTATGGGGTTAGAGAAGGCAGCCTGAGAGGGCTGCAGCGAAGAGGTGTTCAAAGCGGTTCGATGTCAGAGCAAAGTTATCAAAAAAAAGATAGAAACAGAGTCGTCGTAGTACCATGGCACACGTGCGTAGCGCCACACTGTGAACCAGGGAGATATCAGCTAGAGGATGGGTGTGATGCAACAAGGAAGAGAGTAGTATACAATTTATTTTCCTTGCATAGAGGAGGAGTAGCACACTGTAAGGCTGCAGGAGTGAGCACCACGCTGATTTTCTTTGTTAAGCAAGTACAAGTGGACCTCATAAAAAATGAAAATTGCATCCAAGTCCATGCATTTAGCACAAGGACCCTGAAACTTAGCAATGAAGTGTGTGTTTTGAGGTTTGCGCATACTAGTGTTCATCGTGCTAAAGTAGAATCTTTCTAGATGCTAAGAATGGAAAAGAAGATCCAATGGTTAGCAATGTTTGGTTTTGCCTATCTTGATCAAACATTCATTGTTCCGTACACCATGCAGTGGTATATATGGTATTGTGAGAGATAAGAGACAAGATAAAGATAAGATAAGAAGTACTGCGAATGGCCAATCTAACTTTAGGTCTCGTAGGAGTGAGGTGCTTGAGAGTTAACACAGTCAGTGGAAGTACAGGTTACGTTAAGGACCTTGTAAAAAATATAAAAATTACATCCAAGTCCATGCATTTAGCACAAGGACCCTGAAACTGAGCAATGAAGTGTGTGTTTTGAGGTTTGCACATACTAGCGTTCATCCTGCTAAAGACTTTCAGTAGAATCTTTCTATATGCTAAGAATGGAAAATAAGATCCAATGGTTGTTAGCAATGTTTGGATTTGCCAGTCTTGATCAAACGGACAATGGTTTGTACACTCTATAGTGAAGGTATGATTCTGTAAGAGATAAGAGAAGATAAAGATAAGATAAGAAGTATTACGAATGGTCGATCTAATGGTAGGTCTCGTAGGAGAGAGGTGCTTGAGAGTTAACACGGTCGGTGGAAGTACAAGTTACATCAAGGACCTTATGAAAATGATAATTATTGCATCCAAGTCCATGCATTTATTAGCATAAAGATCCTGAAACTGAGAGCAATGAAGTGTGTGTTTTGAGGTTTGTGCATATACTAGCGTTCATCATGCTAAAAACTATCAGTAGAATCTTTCTAGATGCTAAGAATGGAAAAGAAGATCTAGCGGTTGGTAATGTTTGGATTTGCTACTCTTGATCCAACGGTCAATGTTCAAAGTTAATTCGTACACTATGAAGTGGTTTATAGTATTGTAAGAGATAAGACACGATAAAGAGAAGATAAGAAGTATTGCGAATGCCCTATCAAATGGTAGGTCTCGTAGGACAGAGGTGCTTGAGAGTTAACACGGTCGGTGGAAGTACAAGTTGCATTAAGGACCTCATAAAATTGAAAATTGCGCCCAAGTCCACGCATTTATTGGAACAATGACCTTGAAAACTGAGCAATGGAGTTTGTGTTTTGAGGTTTGCGCATACTAGCGTTCATCGTCCTAAAGTACTCCCTCCGACCCAAATTAGTTGACTTAGTTTTATCTAGATTCAGACGTATCTGACACTAAAACAAGTCTAGATACATTCGAATCTAGACAAATCTAAGTCAACTAATTTGGGTCGGAAGGAGTAGAATCTTTCTAGATGCTAACAATGGAAAATAAGATCTAGCGTTTAGTAATGTTTGGATTTGCTAGACTTGATCCAACGGTCAATGTTCAAAGTTGATCCATACACTATGCAGTGATTTATTTTATTGTAAGAGATAAGACACGATAAAGAGAAGATAAGAAGTACTGCGAATGGCCTACCAAATGGTAGGTATCGTAGGAGAGAGGTTCTTGAGAGTTAACACGGTCAGGGAAGTACAAGTTACATCAAGGACCTCATAAAAATGAAAATTGCATCCAAGTTCAAGCATTTATTAGCACAAGGACCCTGAAAACTAAGTAATGGAGTTTGTGTTTTTAGGTTTACGCATAGTAGCGTTCATCGTGCTAAAGTAGAATCTTTCTAGATGCTAATAATGGAAAAGAAGATCAAGAGGTTGGCAATGTTTGGATTTGCTAGTCTTGATCCAACGGTCAATGTTCAAAGTTAATCCGTACACTATGCAGTGGTTTATTGGATTGTAAGAGATAAGACACGATAAAGAGAAGATAAGAAGTACTGCGAATGGCTATCAAATGGTAGGTCTCGTAGGAGAGAGGTGCTTGAGAGTTAACACGGACGGTGGAAGTACAAGTTACATCAAGGACCTCATCATAAAAATGAAAAATGCACCCAAGTCCATGCATTTATTAGCACAGGGACCCTGAAAACTGAGCAATGGAGTTTGTGTTTTTAGGTTTGCGCATAGTAGCGTTCATCGTGCTAAAGTAGAATCTTTCTAGATGCTAAGAATGGAAAAGAAGATCAAGAGGTTGGCAAATGTTTTGATTTGCTAGTCATGATCCAACGGTCAATGTTCAAAGTTAATCCGTACATTATGAAGTGGTTTATTGTATTGTAAGAGATAAGACACGATAAAGAGAAGATAAGAAGTACTGCGCATGGCTAGCAAATGGTAGGTCTCATAGGAGAGAGGTGATTGAGAGTTAACACAGTCGATGGAAGTACAAGTTACATCAAGGACCTCATAAAAATGAAAATTGCACCCAAGTCCATGCATTTATTAGCACAGGGACCCTGAAAACTGAGCAATGGAGTTTGTGTTTTTAGGTTTGCGCATACTAGCGTTCATCGTGCTAAAGACTATCAATAGATCGAATCTTTCTCGATGCTAATAATGGAAAAAAGATCCAACAGTTAGCAATGTTTGGATTTGCTAGTCTTGATCCAACGATTAATATGTTCAAAGTTAATCCCTAAACTATGTAGTGGTATGGTATTGTAACAGATATGAGACAAGATAAAAGATAAGATAAGAAGTACTGCGAACGGCTGATCTTATGGTAGGTCTCGTAAGAGCGAGGTGCTTGAGAGTTAACATGGTGGGTAGAATTACCATTTACATCAAGGACCTCATAAAAAATGAAAATTGCATCGAAGTCCATGCATTTATCACAAGGACCCTAAAACTGAGTAATGAAGTACTGTGTGTTTTGAGGTTTGCGCATACTAGTGTTCATCATGCTAAAGACTATCAATAGAATCTTTATAGATGCTAAGAATGCAAAAGAAGATCCAACGGTTAGCAATGTTTGGATTTGCCAGTCTTGAGATCTAGCGGTCAATGTTCAAAATAAGTTAATCCCGACACTATGTAGTGGTGGTATATATGGTATTGTAAGAGATAAGAGACAAGATAAAGATAAGAAGTACTACAAATTTCCGATCTAATGGTAGGTCTCGTAAGAGCGAGGTGCTCGAGTGGTCGGTGGAAGTACAAGTTACATCAAGGACCTCATAAAAAATGAAAATTCCATCCAAGTCAGTGCATTTGGCACAAGACCAAGTAATAATGAAGTATTGTGTGTTTTGAGGTTTGCGCATACTAGTGTTCATTGTGCTAAAGACTATCAGTAGAATATTTCTAGATGCTACGAATGGAAAAGAAGATCAAGAGGTTGGCAATGTTTTGATTTGCTAGTCTTGATCCAACGGTCAATGCTCAAAGTTAATCGGTTAGGAAAGTTTGACCTAATTTCATGAAACAGCGAGCAAAGTTTGACCTAATTTCATGAAATAGTTAGGATGCAAAATCTTAGCAAGAAGATGAACCTGTCATCAAAACTCTCGGTGGTTTCTGATATATATTAATTGACCCTCCCCCCCGATGGGTACCTCCAAGAGCTTTTTCGTAAAACTTTCAAAGCGACCTACAATTTACCTATAGATGACCTCGGTCGTTCGGGTTGAAATAAACCCGATAGTGTCCATACACATGGTAGGACAATATTGTGAAGCTATTTTTCCAAAACTTATCTAATCCCATGATTACAGTTTTCATGGCACGTGGTTCACAAGACATGATAGGACATCATGAGTAAAACTTTTGTTTTTTGTTTTTCGTTTATTCAATGTGATCAATGTTCAAAACTGGTTCAAAATTTCCTTCCCTCCCGATGTTTGGCTGATCTTTTGGATAACCTTCCCTCCCGATGTTTGGGAAGCAAGTGAAAATTTCGAAAACCGGAAAAGTTTGAATTTTGTGCCACCAAGGAACAAAGTGGTTTCCTTCCTATGTACTCCTCCTCGTCCCTACTCCACACCAACACGCGGCTGTCGAACACGCCAGAGACAGAGAGCCGCCATACCAAGGCACACGTGCGCAGCGCCACGCTGTGGACGAGGGGAGAGAGATCAGCCGGACCCGTGCGCGAGGGGAAAGGGGAGGAGAGATGGAGCATAGGGAAGGAGAGAGAAAACACATGATTTTTTTTGCATGCATAGATCCTGAAATTTACTACTAGTAGAGTGTACACTGTAAGGCCGCATGAGTACCTCCTGTCAGAAACCCATCATAACTTTGCTCTGACATGGAACCGCCTTCAACTTCTCTTCGATGCTGCCCTCTTCCCCTACCAACGTTTTATTCTCTCAGCATGTACAGCGCGTGGACAGAGGTGACCATATGTCTAAGCAAAGAAATATACAACTCCCGCACTATGTAAAAAAGCACACCTTAATAAGGCTCAGATAGTAAATCGTATGACATATCATCACTATATAAAATTATAATTGGTAAAGCACAAAAAATTATAAATCTGATCAACATCTACTAAATAAAATGTGGGTGTATATTTGGTCCTTGTACTTTGTATCATCATGTGTAGAAGTCAAAGATTATTAGCTACATAACACTTGAAATTTTTGGTAACATGGTCTAGAGAAACGAGGGAGAAGATTCTAGTATGATCGAGAAGTGTGTTTGGAGAGGTTTCTGCATAGTGCATTCATTGTGTTCAAGACTATCAATAGAATCTTCTAGATGCTAGAATGGAAAAGAAGATCCAACGGCTAGAAATGCTGGGATTCGAGAGTCTTGATCCAACGGTCAATATTCAAAGTTATCCATACACTATATAGTGGTAAGATAAAATAAGATAAGACCATGTAGAAGTCAACAATTATTAGCTACGAGGGAGAAGATTCTAGTATGATGGAGAAGTGTGTTTTGAGGTTTGTGCATAGCATTCATTATGCTGAAGACTATCAATAGAATCTTCTAGATGCTAGAATGGAAAGAAGATCCAACAACTGAAACGTTGGGATTCACGAGTCTTGATCCAACAGTCAATATTCAAAGTTATTCGTACACTATATAGTCGTAAGATAAGATAAGATATCTCTATCTCTACTACTATAGTGGAGCAGTTTTGATTGGATCCATAGCACCAATCCTGACCATTGGGCTGTTGGATCGAATGGTTCAGAGAAGCTGGATTTGTGTTGAATAGTACCTAGAGCAAACTCCACCATGCATGTTCTAGAACCATCATGTCACCACCCCAAAAATTTCATAGCAAATTAGACTGTATTCTCTCTACTTATACTACTATAGTTGAGCAGTTTTGAATTGGATCCATAACACTAATCATGACCGTTGGGTTGTTAGATCCAATGGTTCAGAGCAACTGGATCCGTGTTGAATAGTACTCCCTCCGCCAAAATATAAGGCGCCTAAGGATTAGTCAAAAGTCAACATTTTTGAAGTTTGACCATGATTATACACACAAATATAAAAAATTAGAGTACTAAATTAATATCAATAGATTCACCATAAAGTATATTTTCTTAATATGTCCATTCAATATTGTAGATGTAGATATTTTTTCCTAAATATTTGGTCAAAGTTAGTAAGGTTTGACTTTTGACCAATCCTTAGGCGCCTTATGTTTTGGGACCGAGCGAGGGAGTAAAGACCTAGATGCTAGAATGGAAAAGAAGATGCAACGGTTAGCAATGTTTGGATTTGATAGTGTTGATCCAACGGTCAATGTTCAAATAAGTTAATCCCTACACTATTTAGTGGTGGTATGCATGGTATTGTAAGAGATAAGAGACAAGATAAAGGTAGGATAAGAAGTACTGCGATGGACGATCTAATGGTAGGTCTCGTAGGAGCGAGGTGATTGAGAGTTAACACGGTCGGTGGAAGTACAAGTTACATCAAGAACCTCATAAAAATGAAAATTGCATCCAAGTCCATGCATTTTAGCACAAGGACCCTGACACTGAGCAATGAAGTACTGTGTGTTTTTAGGTTTGCGCATACTAGCGTTCATCGTGCTAAAGACTATCAATAGATCAAATCTTTCTCGATGCTAAGAATGGAAAAAAGATCCGACGGTTAGCAATGTTTGGATTTGCTAGTCTTGATCCAACGGTTAATGTGTTCAAAGTTACACCCTACACTATGTAGTGGTATGGTATTGTAAGAGATATGAGACAAGATAAAAGATAAGATAAGAAGTACTGCGAATGGCCGATCTTATGGTAGGTCTCGTAAGAGCGAGGTGCTTGAGAGTTAACATGGTGGGTAGAATTACAATTTACATCAAGGACCTCATAAAAAATGAAAATTGCATCCAAGTCCATGCATTTATCACAAGGACCCTGAAACCGAGTGATGAAGTAATGTGTGTTTTGAGGTTTGCACATACTAGTGTTCATCATGCTAAAGACTATCAATAGAATCTTTATAGATGCTAAGAATAGAAAAGAAGATCCAACGGTTAGCAATGTTTGGATTTGCCAGTCTTGAGATCCAACGGTCAATGTTCAAAATAAGTTAATCCCTACACTATGTAGTGGTGGTATATATGGTATTGTAAGAGATAAGAGACAAGATAAAGATAAGAAGTACTGTGAATGGCCGATCTAATGGTAGGTCTCGTAAGAGCGAGGTGCTCGAGTGGTTGGTGGAAGTACAAGTTACATCAAGGACCTCATAAAAATGAAAATTCCATCCAAGTTCGTGCATTTGGCACAACACCGAGTAATAATGAAGTACTGTGTGTTTTGAGGTTTGCACATACTAGTGTTCATCGCGCTAAAGACTATCAGTAGAATCTTTCTAGATTCTAAGAATGGAAAAGAAGATCAAGAGGTTGGCAATGTTCAAAGTTAATCAGTTAGCAAAGTTTGACCTAATTTCATGAAATAGTGAGCAAAGTTTGACATAATTTCATTAAATAGTTAGGATGCAAAATCTTAGCAAGAAGATGAACATATCATCAAAACTCTCGGTGGTTTCTGATATATATTAATTGAACCTCCCCCCGATGGGTACCTCCAAGAGCTTTTTCGTAAAACTTTCAAAGCAACCTACAATTTACCTGTAGTAGTCCAAATTTTTCCTAATTTCAATAAATCGACATAAAATCATTCAAGTGGGTGAAGTTAGCTTGGAAATTTGAGAACTGATAAAACATGGTAAATCATAAGTGCATCGTGTTGGTCCACTATATATGTGTGAAAACTTTGCTTGTGGCATTCAGATCCATAGTCTTTGGACTTTCTTTAGGGGAAAGAACAATCTAGTCATCACTCGAAAAATTAAGAATGTTCTTTTCTAAGATAGTTGGAAACTCACACTGGTGGCATTGTATACTATAAGAAGATGCACCTATATCTACCTCCGAAAAGACTTTTAAATCAAGAGAAATCTATTGCACTTACTTGTAGCTAAAGTTTGGCCTAGTTTTGTTAAACTAGCAAGATGCAAAATCTTAGCAAGAAGTTGAATTTGTCATCAAAAATCTCGTTGGATGGTTTCTCATATATTAATTGTGACCCCCTGATGGGTACCTTCAAAAGCTTTTTCGTAAAAGTTTCACAGTAACCTACAATTTTCTTGTAGTAGTTCAAATTTGACCTAATTTTGATAAATCAACATAAGGTCATTCAAGTGGGTGAAGTTAGGTAGCGAGTTTGAGAATTCATAAAACACAGGAAATCATAAGAATAATATGTTGGTCCACTATATATATATATGTGTGTGTGCGTGAACACTTGGCTTCTAGCATTTAGATCGATATTCTTCGAACTTCCTTTACGAGAGAGAATAGTCTTCACATCACTCAGAAAATTGATAATGGTCTTTCCTGATAGTTGGAAACTCACACCGACGACATTGTTTACTACAAGAAGATGCACTCATCTACCTCCGAAAAGACATTTAATTCAAGAGCAATCTATCGCGCTTACATGTAGCTCAATTCTGACTTAATTTTGTTAAATTGTCAAGATGCAAAATCTTATAAAGAAGTTGAACCTATCATCAAAGCTCATAGTGATTTCTGATATATTAATTCACCCCTCCCCTGAAGGTTACCTCCAAAAGATTTTTCATGAAACCTTCAAAGCAACCTACAATTTACTTGTAGTTCAAATTCAACCTAATATAATTTCGATAAATCGGGATAAAGTCATTCAAGTTGGCACAGTTAGATAGGAAGTTTGAAAGCACATAAAACATGGATATCGTCAGTACAACATGTCGATCCACTATATATATATGTCTAAAAACCTAGATTGGGGCATTTAGATCCATATTCTTCGGACTTTCTTGACGAAAAATAACAACCTCGCTTGTCATCTCTCGGAAAATTGACAATTGAATGTTCTTTCCTGATAGTTCGAAACTCACACCGACGACATTGTTTACTGTATATTGATTTTTTTCAATGCGTATACTATTTAATACTATATATAGTTGGTCAAACTTTGTAATGGTTGACTTTGACTAAACCTAATATGATGAGTAATACTCCCTCCGTTTAGAAATATAAGACGATTTAGCTTTGTGAGTCGAATGTATCTAGACGTCTTTTAGTGTATGGGTTCATAGAGGTTCAGAGTGAACCTATACACTAAAAGGCGTCTAGATACATTCATTTCACAAAGCTAAAACGTCTTATATTTCTGAACAAAGTGAGTATTAAATAAATGGAGTATAGGATAAGATTAGGAAAACAACATTTTTTTAGAACCCTCACAAGATTTTTCTTAGCATCACAGATCTGAATATTACATTGACACTGATGATTAACCAAACTGCAAACAGAGCAAATCCAAACACATACGGAGTATTAGTAGTAGTAGTACAACTTAACGACTTCTAAGGGGACTCCGCGGTCTTCTCAGGCGACTTGGCAGCATCCTCCGCGGGCAACTTGGCTGCGTCCTCAGCGGTACCATCGCCAAGCAGGGACTCATGGATGTTGGGCAGCACGCCGTTGTGCGTGATTGTAACACCGGCCAGCAGCTTGTTGAGCTCCTAGTCACGCATGACGGCGAGCATCACGTGCCTCGGGATGATGCGGATCTTCTTGCTTTCCTTCGTGGCGTGCCCGGCGAGCTCCAGCACCTTGGCGGTGAGGTACTCGAGAACGACCGCGAGGTAGACGAGAGCCCCGAAGCCTATGCGCTGGGAGTACCGACCCTCCTTGAGGTAGCGCCCGATCTGGCCGACGGGGAAATGCAGCCCGGCCTTGACGGACCTCGACACCTGCTTCTTCCTGCAGCTGCCTGGTGCAAGACTCCGACTTGGAGTGGCCAGAGAAGGATTCGGAAGCCGGCGACATAACTTCTTTTTCTCCACGGCCTTTGTCGCTGCCACCAGGGTCTTCTTCTTCCCACGGGGAGCTCCGGTCTTCGGAGCCATAGCTGCAAAGTCTAAGAGGAAGAAAGGTTAATTGTGGAGGGCCGGTGAAGGTGCCCAGGTCCCTTGTATTGAAACTTTAACAGCGTCGTCTTTACTGTTTTAGAAGTATGAATTTTTAATAGGACTACTACTAAAAGGCTGTGTGCATGTTTCCTTATTTTCTATCACTTTTTTGAAACATGGTAAGATGTGTCAGCGTGAAAATTCATACAAAGAAGTTGTATCTTTCAAAATAATAGTCGGTTTTCAGTATGACTACGTGGGTACAATAATTAGTACTATATGAATTTCTTACAAATTTACAAGCAATCTATCACGCACTTGTAGTTCAAAATTTACCTACTTTGGTTTTATTGACAAAATGTCATTTAATTATGCAAAATTAGCTAGAAGGCCTGAAAATTCATAAAACTTGTTAACCATGAAACATACTATATTTTGTGTGAAATTTAGTGCGTTGTGGCATTCGGAGCCATACTCTTTGCATTTTCTTTAAAAAAATATATGTGGCACTTCTAAATAATTTAACAAAATTCTATACATAAAAGTAGAAAAGTCCAATTAACAACATTAGTATGCCATGCCAAGATGCACCCCGTCTACCCGATATGGACACGACCTTTGTCATTATTTAACTTGAAACCCAAGTACTCCCTCCGTCTCAAAATAGATGTCGCAATTTTTTTAAAATTTAGATGTATCTAGACTAGATAGTGGCTAGATACATCCAAATTTAAACAATTTTGAGACATGTATTTTGAGATGGAGGGAGTATGTTACACATCGCTGGTCATATTGTGAAGAAGTGTTTTTAAACCTTGTCAAAATTCATGTTTATCATTTACGGAAGAGGACACCATACATAAGTGCTTAACATTTTTTATTGTTTTCTTTACTTTTCTTTAATTTATCCCAATAAACGGGACGAGTGATGCAGATATGACCTTGACATCGGTAACTTGGCTTAAAATGTGAACAATGTTTATACATGGTTATGACCATATTGTGTAGCAAGTTTTTCGAAAGTTGTCCAAATCCATGTTTGTAGTTTTCGTCCAAACAAGCACAAATATAAGAGGACACCATTTAAGTTTCAACTATGTATCATTACCACCCCCCCCCCTCGCAAAAAAACCATGTATCATGACACACATTGAAATAAGTATTTTCATATAGTACTAACATGCGGTGGAAAATATCTATATTTTGCTAGAATACTGTGAGTGCACTCTAAGCCAAATTATCCGGACGTACTTAATTACGAGATATAGTATATTGCCCGCCTCTTCTCTGGACGCAATTTAATTTTGCACTCGGGCACGCTTCTTCGGTGGGGGGCAGGAAGAGACCTCCTCGTCGTCGTCCTCGGCCTCCTCCCCGCCACCGTCCTCGGCCTCCTCCCTGTCATCATCTTCAGACTCCTCCTCAAGGTCGACCTCGGACTCCTCTTCTTCCTCAGTCTCATCTTCCATCTTATTGGATTCGCTCGGCGTTGGTGGTGGTATCCCTTCAAAAAAGTGCTGCCAGTGGCTATCTTCTTCATCAAAGGAGTCAGACAGCGGCGGCAGCCATGTCCCGTCGACTGAGTCTGGGCTTCCAGGTGGAGTTTCGGGGCCTTTCCCATTTGTCAGGTCAATCGACGTGTTCTGGAGAGAGTTGTCATACGACATTTTGGAAGGAAATAAAGAGAGATCGAGTTCTAAGTAACAGTGAGTTGGGTGTTTTGGGTGAAAGTAGGGGTGCGTATTGTTGCAATTTATAATGTCTATTTATAGTCATGCTTGTGTTAATACCCTAAAAACTATTTCAAAATATCATTAATAGATTATACCAGACTCGTCCGTCAACAAAAAAAAAGGATTATACCAGACTTGTCGGTTCTTGATTTTTCTCGGCCTAGAGAATTCAAGAAGCGCCCCGCTTTATCCAAAAATAAAGAGAGTCATGCAGATCATGCTGAATTACTCGGCGTCTCTTACTTTCTCTGTTAAAAATTAAGTGTCTATACTAGTATATACTTATCTAGCTACAGTACTACTAGTATACGTATACTCTTCACAAATTTGCGTCACCGAACTTGATTGATGGTGGTATAGTGTGGGCCTCATCTTTTTCTGCACCGCTGCATCTCAGACTAGAAGTATAATCATTACGTGAAAGCTTACACAGGAAGAAAGGAGAAATGGAGAGGATATTGAATGGATGGTGAGAGGGGGGCGAAGGAGAGATAACATCTACTACGTAGTACTGTAGTATGTGTACTAGTAGCACGTGTCATGACCCATCGTAATATGTAAACTTTTAGCCGAAGTTAGATAGGAACCATGATCAACTATAGTGTGTGTGGATTGTGGCATTCTGAACCATATTGTTTGGACTTTCTTCACAAAAAATATCACCGTCCTCACTGGGAAAATTGAAATTCTTTTTTTCCCTAATTGTTGGAAACTCCCACATGCAACAATGCTTACTATGCCAAGATGCACCCATCTACCAAACTATCGTGGGAACTCTATCAAATTGTAAACTATGATGTCAATATGGCCTTGATGACCTTGGTCGTTCGGGTTGAAATAAACCCGATGTTTGGCCGACCTTTTGGATAACCTTCCCTCCTAATGTTTGGGAAGCAAGTGAAAATTTCGAAAACCGGAAAAGTTCAATTTTTTGTGCCGCCAAGGACCAAAGTGGTTTCCTTCCTATGTACTCCTCCTCGTCCCTACTCCACACCAACGCGCGGCTGCCGAACACGCCAAAGACACAAAGCCGCCGTACCAAGGCACACGTGCGTAGCCCCATGCTGTGGACAAGGGGAGAGATCAGCCGGACCGGTGCGCGAGGGGAAAGGGGAGGAGAGATGGAGAATAGGGAAGGAGAGAGAAAACACACGATTTGTTTTGCATGCATAGGTCCTGAAATTTACTACTAGTAGAGTGTACACTGTAAGGCCGCAGGAGTACCTCATGTCAGAAACCCATCATAACTTTGCTCTGACATGGAACCACCTTCAACTTCTCTTCACTGCTGCCCTCTTCCCCTGCCAACGTTTTATTCTCTCAGCATGTATAGCGCGTGGACAGAGGTGACCATATGTCTAAGCAAAGAAATATACTACTCCCGCATTGTGTAAAAAAGCACACCTTAATAAGGCTCAGATAGTAAATCGTATGACATATCATCACTATATAAAGTTATAATTGGTAAAGCACAAAAAATTATAAATTTGATCAACATCTACTGTATAAAGTATGGGTGTATATTTGGTCCTTGTACTTTGTATCATCATGTGTAGAAGTCAAAGATTATTAGCTACCTAACACTTGAAATTTTTGGTAACATGGTCTAGAGAAACGAGGGAGAAGATTCTAGTATGATCGAGAAGTGTGTTTAGAGAGGTTTATGCATAGTGCATTCATTGTGTTCAAGACTATCAATAGAATCTTCTAGATGCTAGAATGGAAAAGATGATCCAACAGCTAGAAATGCTGGGATTCGCGAGTCTTGATCCAACGGTCAACATTCAAAGTTATTCGTACACTAATCTCATCATCACTCAGAAAATTGAGAATGTTCTTTCCCGATAGTTGGAAACTCACACCGGCGGTACTGACTACTACAAGAAGATGCATCCATCTACCTCCAAAGATACATTTAATTAAAGAAAAATCTATCGCGCTTACTTGTAGCCCAAGTTTGAGCTAATTTTTTGTTAAATTCTCAAGATGCAAAATCTTAATTAGAAAGGAGTTAACCAGGAATTTGATCAACATCTATAAATTGGTAAAGCATAAAAAAAATATAAATTTGATCAACATCTATAAAGTATGGGTGTATATATTTGGTCCTTGTACTTTGTATCATCATGTAGAAGTGAAATATTATTAGCTACCTAACACATGAAATTTTTGATAACATGGTCTTGAGAAACAAGGGAGAAGATTCTAGTATGATGGATAAGTGTGTTTTGAGGTTGTGCATAGCATTCATTATGCCGAAGACTATCAATAGAAGCTTCTAGATGATATGATGGAAAAGAAGATCCAACGGCTCAAAAAGCTGGGATTCGCAAGCCTTGATCCAACGATCAACATTCAAAGTTATTCGTACACTATATAGTGGTTTGTAATGAAGACTATCAATAGAATCTTCTAGATGCTAGAGTGGAAAAGAAGATCCAACGGCTAGAAATATTAGGATTCACGAGTCTTGATCCAACGGTCAATATTCAAAGTTATTCATACACTATATAGTCGTAAGATAAGATAAGATAAGATATCTCTATCTCTACTACTATAATGGAGCAGTTTTGAATTGGATCCATAGCACCAATCCTGACCATTGGGCTGTTGGATCCAATGGTTCAGAGAAGCTGGATTCGTGTTGAATAGTACCTAGAGAAAGCTCCACCATGCATGTTCTAGAACCATCATGTCACCACCCCAAAAATTTCATAGCAAATTAGATTGTATTCTCTCTACTTATACTACTATAGTTGAGCAGTTTTGAATTGGATCCATAGCACTAATCATGACCGTTGGGCTGTTAGATCCAATGGTTCAGAGCAACTGGATCCGTGTTGAATAGTACTCCCTCCGCCAAAATATAAGGCGCCTAAGGATTAGTCAAAAGTCCACATTTTTGAAGTTTGACCATGATTATACACACAAATATAAAAATTTAGAGTACTAAATTAATATCAATAGATTCACCATAAAGTATATTTTCTTAATATGTCCATTCAATATTGTAGATGTAGATATTTTTTCCTAAATATTTGGTCAAAGTTAGTAAGGTTTGACTTTTGACCAATCCTTAGGCGCCTTATGTTTTGGGACCGAGCGAGAGAGTACAGACCTAGATGTTAGAATGGAAAAGAAGATCCAACGATTAGCAATGTTTGGATTTGATAGTGTTGATCCAATGGTCAATGTTCAAATAAGTTAATCCCTACACTATTTAGTGGTGGTATGCATGGTATTGTAAGAGATAAGAGACAAGATAAAGGTAGGATAAGAAGTACTGCGATGGACGATCTAATGGTAGGTCTCGTAGGAGCGAGGTGATTGAGAGTTAACACGGTCGGTGGAAGTACAAGTTACATCAAGAACCTCATAAAAATGAAAATTGCATCCAAGTCCATGCATTTTAGCACAAGGACCCTGACACTGAGCAATGAAGTACTGTGTGTTTTTAGGTTTGCGCATACTAGCGTTCATCGTGCTAAAGACTATCAATAGATCAAATCTTTCTCGATGCTAAGAATGGAAAAAAGATCTGACAGTTAGCAATGTTTGGATTTGCTAGTCTTGATCCAACGGTTAATGTGTTCAAAGTTACACCCTACACTATGTAGTGGTATGGTATTGTAAGAGATATGAGACAAGATAAAAGATAAGATAAGAAGTACTGCGAATGGCCGATCTTATGGTAGGTCTCGTAAGAGCGAGGTGCTTGAGAGTTAACATGGTGGGTAGAATTACAATTTACATCAAGGACCTCATAAAAAATGAAAATTACATCCAAGTCCATGCATTTATCACAAGGACCCTGAAACCGAGTAATGAAGTACTGTGTGTTTTGAGGTTTGCGCATACTAGTGTTCATCATGCTAAAGACTATCAATAGAATCTTTATAGATGCTAAGAATGCAAAAGAAGATCCAACGGTTAGCAATGTTTGGATTTGCCAGTCTTGAGATCTAGCGGTCAATGTTCAAAATAAGTTAATCCCGACACTATGTAGTGGTGGTATATATGGTATTGTAAGAGATAAGAGACAAGATAAAGATAAGAAGTACTGCAAATGGCCGATCTAATGGTAGGTCTCGTAAGAGTGAGGTGCTCAAGTGGTCGATGCAAGTACAAGTTACATCAAGGACCTCATAAAAAATGAAAATTCCATCCAAGTCCATGCATTTGGCACAACACCGAGTAATAATGAAGTACTGTGTGTTTTGAGGTTTGTGCATACTAGTGTTCATCGTGCTAAAGACTATCAGTAGAATCTTTCTAGATGCTAAGAATGGAAAAGAAGATCAAGAGGTTGGCAATGTTTTGATTTGCTAGTCTTGATCCAACGGTCAATGTTCAAAGTTAACCGGTTAGCAAAGTTTGACCTAATTTCATGAAATAGTGAGCAAAGTTTGACCTACTTTCATTAAATAGTTAGGATGCAAAATCTTAGCAAGAAGATGAACCTATCGTCAAAACTCTCAGTGGTTTCTGATATATATTAATTGACCCTTCCCCCCGATGGGTACCTCCAAGAGCTTTTTCCTAAAACTTTCAAAGCGACCTACAATTTACCTATAGATGACCTTTGTCGTTCGGGTTGAAATAAACCCGATAGTGTCCATACACATGGTAGGACAATATTGTGAAGCTATTTTTCCAAAACTTATCTAATCCCATGATTACAATTTTCATGGCACGTGGTGCACAAGACATGATAGGACATCATGAGTAAAACTTTTGTTTTTTGTTTTTCATTTATTCAATGTGATCAATGTTCAAAACTAGTTCAAAATTGCCTTCCCTCCCGATGTTTGGCCGATCTTTTGGATAACCTTCCCTCTCGATGTTTGGGAAGCAAGTGAAAATTTCGAAAACCAGAAAAGTTTGAATTTTTGTGCTGCTAAGGACCAAAGTGGTTTCCTTCGTATCTCGTCCCTACTCCACACCAACGCGCGGCTGCCAAACACACCAAAGACACAGAGCCATCGTACCAAGGCACACGTGCGCAGCGCCATGCTGTGGGCGAGGGGAGAGAGATCAGCCAGACCGGTGCGTGAGGGGAAAGGGGAGGAGAGATGGAGCATAGGGAAGGAGAGAGAAAACACACGATTTGTTTTGCGTGCATAGGTCCTGAAATTTACTACTAGTAGAGTGTACACTGTAAGACCGCAAGAGTACCTCATGTCAGAAACCCATCATAACTTTGCTCTCATATGGAACCGCCTTCAACTTCTCTTCACTGCTGCCCTCTTCCCCTGCCAACATTTTATTCTCTTAGCATATATAGCGCATGGACAGAGGTGACCATATGTCTAAGCAAATAAATATGCTACTCCCGCATTGTGTAAAAAAGCACACCTTAATAAGGCTCAGATAGTAAATTGTATGACATATCATCACTATATAAAATTATAATTGGTAAAGCACAAAAAAATATAAATTTGATCAACATCTACTGTATAAAGTATGGGTGTATGTTTGGTCCTTGTACTTTGTATCATCATGTGTATAAGTAAAAGATTATTAGCTACCTAACACTTGAAATTTTTGGTAACATGGTCTAGAGAAACGAGGGAGAAGATTCTAGTATGATCGAGAACTGTGTTCGGAGAGGTTTATGCATAGTGCATTTATTGTGTTCAAGACTATCAATAGAATCTTCTAGATGCTAGAACGGAAAAGAAGATCCAACGGCTAAAAATGCTGGGATTCGCGAGTCTTGATCCAACGGTCAACATTCAAAGTTATTCGTACACTAATCTCATCATCACTCGGAAAATTGAGAATGTTCTTTCCTGATAGTTGGAAACTCACACCGGCGGTACTGATTACTACAAGAAGATGCATCCATCTACCTCCAAAGAGACATTTAATTAAAGAAAAATCTATCGCGCTTACTTGTTGCTCAAGTTTGAGCTAATTTTTTTGTTAAATTATCAAGATGCAAAATCTTAATTAGATAGGAGTTAACCAGGAATTTGATCAACATCTATAAATTGGTAAAGCACAAAAAAATATAAATTTGATCAACATCTATAAAGTATGGGTGTATATATTTGGTCCTTGTACTTTGTATCATCATGTAGAAGTAAAAGATTATTAGCTACCTAACACATGAATTTTTCGATAACATGGTCTAGAGAAACAAGGTAGAAGATTCTAGTATGATGGAGAAGTGTGTTTTGAGGTTGTTATAGCATTCATTATGCTGAAGACTATCAATAGAATATTCTAGATGATAGGATGGAAAAGAAGATCCAACGGCTTGAAAAGCTGGGATTCACAATTCTTGATCCAACGGTCAACATTCAAAGTTATTCGTACACTATATAGTGGTTTGTAATGAAGATTATCAATAGAATCTTCAAGGCGCTAGAATGGAAAAGAAGATCCAACGGCCGAAAATGTTAGGTCGTGAGTCTTGATCCAACGGTCAATATTCAAAGTTGTTTGTACACTATATAGTGGTAAGATCATGTAGAAGTCAACGATTATTAGCTACTAGAAGTTGCACATGAGACTCGGATAGTAGACGTATGACATATCATCATGACTATATACAATTATAATTGGTAAAGCACAAAAAAATATAAATTTGATCAACATCTATAAAGTATGGGTGTATATTTGGTCCTTGTACTTTGTATCATCATGTAGAAATCAAAGATTATTTAGCTACCTAACACATGAAATTTTTGATAACATGGTCTAGAGAAACAAGGGAGAAGCTTCTAGTATGATGGAGAAGTGTATTTTGAGGTTTGTGCATAGCATTGATTATGTCGAAGACTATCAATAGATTTTTCTAGAAGCTATAATGGAAAAGAAGATCCAACGGCTAGAAACGTTGGGATTCGCGAGTCTTGATCCAACGGTTAACATTCAAAGTTATTCGTACACTATATAGTGGTAAGATAAGATAAGATATGCACGCAAAACAAGTTGTGTTTTCTCTCTCCCTTCACACTGCCTCATCTCCATCCACACACACCCCGACCAGCTGACCTCTCCATCGTCCACAACGTGGTGCTGCCCATGTGCGTCGACCTGCCTTGTCGTTACATTTCAAACCCTGCGAAGAGAAAGCACCAAGCACACTGCAACACGCTCATTCGAAAGTGTGAGGAGCGTTTTTTTGTGTGTGTGAAGCAAGTACACACTAGTACGAAGGGTATATGGCTAAGTTGCTCTCTCGAGAAGGACCAGACTGCTTTTCCTTGCTTAACTTTATAGCCCTTTATGCTAAATTTATGGACCTCTATGTAATTTTTTTAGGTCTTCAATGCAAATCATACTTTCTCCCACCGTCCATATCAAATTTTAACTACTAGTAAGCGCGATAGATAGAGTCCTCTTAAAATGTCCCAACAAACTTTTGAAGCTCTAACCAGGAATTCTGTACATCGAAAACCACCGAAAGCTTTTTCGTAAAACTTCCAAAGCAATCTATAATTTACTTGTAGTTCAAATTTGACCTAATTTCAATAAATTGGCATAGAGTCTCATTCAAGTCGGCAGAGTTAGCTAGGAAGTTTTAAAATTCACAAAACATGGGAAAATTGAGAATGTTCTTTCCTGATAGTTGGAAACTCACACCTAGAACATCGTTTACTAAAAGAAGATGCACCCATCTACCTTCAACAAGACAACTAATCCAAGATCTATCTATCACACGCTTACTTCTATCTCAAGTTTGACCTAATATAATTTCGTTAAGTTGTCAAGATGTAGAATCTTAGCAAGAAGTTGAACCTATTGTCAAAATTTCAGGACCTTTACTATATATATGCACGCAAAATAAATTGTGTTTTCTCTGTCCTTTCCTGCCTCATCACCATCCACACACAGCCTGTTGGCCCGCTGATCTCTCGTCTACAACATGGCGCTGCCCACATGCGTCGACCTACATTGTTGTTCCATTTCACACCATGCGAAGAGGAAGCACCAAGCACACCCCCAGCACGTTGGTTCGAAAGTGTGAGGAGCGTTTTGTGTGTTTGTCTGTAGCAAATACAGTAGTACGAACGGTATGGCTCAGTTTCTCGCTCGAGAAGGACCCGAGTGCTTTTCCTTGCTTAACTTTAGGGCCCTTTGTGCTAAGTTTACGGACCTCTATGTAATTTTCTCTTTTTTGAGGTCTTCGATGTAAACCGTACTCCCATCGACCGTGTCAAATTTTAAATTTTGAGGTCTTCGATGTAAACCGTACTCCCACCGACCGTGTCAAATTTTAACTACAAGTAAGAACAATAGATAGATTGCTCTTAAAATTTTCCAAATACTTTTTAGGCTAACCAAGAATTCAGTAGTACATCGAAAGCTTTTTCTTAAAACCTCCCATCTTATAGACAAATTCTGCCACCATAGGTGATGCCCTAATACTAGTATGAAAATAGAAGCTAACGTGACGAGAAAGTACTGTGCTAGGAAGTGACATGTTTAATTTATTGCACATGGGCGCATTTTACACGCATTCACGCTTAGCCGGCGTCCTCGATGCAGCCGCTTCTTACAGCAGAAGAAAAGAAAAAACCTCTTTCAAAGAGCCATCCTATCTTCCCCATCTCTGTTTAGTTTATCCCCACTCGCCGACACCGCCTGGCCGCATCTCAGGCGCGTGCTTCACACATTTTACTCCCCATCTTGCACGCTGCATCACTCCCTCCAGGCCACTAGCCCCCTCCTCCAAAAACCACCAACAACTCTACATAGATCCACCCTCGCCCCAATCCGTCCGGACAGGATGGCGGATTCAAGGTGCAACCCGTGGCAGAGCGGCTGGAGCAAGGTCGGCGAGGACGTCTTCAACGAAATCACTATGCGTCTGGACACTATCAGCGCCGTTAGGCTGGCCGCATGCTCCAAGGAGTTGTACCGCCAGGTCGCCGGTGGAAAAGGTAGCAGGTGCCCCAATGACCGTTGTTGTTCATTGGTCTCCTACAATGACGCCTACGAGCACAAGATCCAGTGCTGCTACGCCCCGTGCACAGCCTGCACGGAGCGAGGATGCGAGTTCGTCAACCGGCCATTGACTTTGCACGAGCTCATGGACCACTTGAAACTTGCCCACAAGATGTACTATTTGCCCCAAGTGACCTACTCCAACAAGTACTAGTACCCGACTAATCGGGTGCACGCACCAGAGATCATCGGCATCAGGAAAGAGGGCACGGAGTTTGCCGCCCTAATTGGAGGGTACACCATGGACATCTTCCTATCTGTCAGGTATGTCAGGTCGACAGCGTGCGAATCGCCGCGGTACAAGGTGATGTTATGGTCGCTGCCGTCATGGAATAAGCTCCATTTGGTCTAAATGGCAGGGACATCTCAGCATACGAGCAGGCCTTCGTTGGCTGAAGTCGCGCTGAAAGGGCTCATGTCGTACCTGTCGAAACCGAGGCGTTACCTACGAGCTTCTCAAGACGTTGTCGGAATTCCCCCTAGATTACAAGAATATCAACCAAGAGTGAGTTAACACATATAAATCTTCTTGTGATGATCCTAATATGAATATATGTAATGTTGTACTAATTAATTATTTTATGTTGGTGACAGACCCAATTGGTATGGGCTGTCCAGCCAAATATGTCTTCATGTTCAATGCTCGCTGATGCAGTCCAATGGAACTGCGTGGTGCATGGCTGTGAGTTCGCCGCAATTCCGTTTGTGCTCCACTCCCACCTCAGAGAAGCCCACGCCATGAGGTTGTGCATTTTACACTATGGTAGGAAAGGCAGGTATATCTCTAAGCCGGTGCCGGAACCGGGATTGCAAAATGTAGATAACAGGCTAATCGGGTTCGATGACACGGTGTTCTGTGTGCTATTCGACGGGCGCGACGATGTCATCTTGATATCTGTCGTGTGCGTCAGGCCAGCGGTGCGTGTCTCGCTGTAGTTCATCGTGAAGTTGAGCTCTGCACATCCAAATGGCTTGTGCGAGAAGGTATTCTATGCAAATTCTAAAGCCACTTGCTCTTTATCGGTTTGTCGGTCTAATCTGGTCGCTCGTCGTTGGAATCGACCATCAGAGTTCACCGTGGAATACAAGCTTCGTATCGACAAGATTATTACCGTAGATGCAGAGGTGGGATATGTGGGAGACTTCTAAACTAACTCTAAACTAAATGGGATAAGCGGAATAAGTGAGATTTGTTAAATCCTGCTTGTCCCACTTCTCCCACTTAGTTTATAGTTAGTCTAGGGGTCTAAAATTAAGGATCCCACTTGTCCCATTTGTCCCACTTCTGCATCTCTATTTCTTAGCGATTAACCCATCTTTATCTTCTTGTGATGATCCTAACTTGAACAGACCGGATTTTTCTTACCATTTTGGGACATGTGGTTCCTAGCTTAAGGTAGTTCTAAGTATTTTGTATGGAGTTATGTTACTGCTAATCTATTTTGTGGTAGGAGTAATACCTACGTACTGGTACTTGTTCAGACCGACGGATCTAGTGCATAATAAGGTCTCTCTTTCCTTTTGAATCATGGCCTTGCTACATCTACCGAATTTCAATGTTTGTATTGCTGAATCTGTCAATTTCTTTTGGTCATTATCTATACTTCTAAATCGGTTACTTTGAAATGGTGCTAAATCTGTCAAGTGCCGCTTATTATGAACTGGCAATCTGATGATATTTTTCTATCTTATTCAGTACTGCTAAATCTTTCAAGTGCCATTGAATCTGTCGAATGTTCTATTGTTGCTATTACTAAAATATTTTTTAGAACTAATAGTGATGTATTGGTACTTGTTTAGATCAAGACCAGTAGATGGTCTTGCTCTTCTTTTGGAACATGGCCAGAATATGTTCTCTCCATCCTTTTGAATTATGGCCTTGCTACATCTATTGGATTTTAGTGTCTGCATTGTTAAATCAGTCAATACTTTTGGTCATTATCTGTACCGATAAATTGGTCACTTTGAAATGATGTTGAATCTGTCAAGTGCTGTTGATTATGTGTTTGGAATCTATTGATATTTTTCTGTTTTATTCAGTGCTGCTGAATCTTTCAAATGGTAGTGAATCTGTCAAATGTTCTATCATTTTTATTACAATACTAAAGTATCTTGTAGAACTAATACTGACGTACTGATACTTTTTTAGATCAAGGGAACTAGATGGTCTTACTGTTCTTTTGAAACATGGCCTTGTCATAATCTAGATGAGGCTTGGGGCATTTTGGTTTGCATATGTGCGTCACACGGTCATTGATGTGAGTAGAAAGTATACACAGAAAAGCAAGCTTGATGGTCAGTTTTGCTTGCTCTGATGATCGAGTGTGTTCGGAGAAAAGCGACTGATCCCGCACCAAGGTTTTTAGTGCTGAAACAAGAATTGATTCTCGTTGTCCTGCTATTGAATTTCAGAGTCTGTATTGCTGAATCGGTCACTTTCAAATGCTGTTGAATATGAACTGGGAACCTGTTGTTATTTCACCAAACATGATGCACTTTAGGTTGTGGGTTCTTGCCTTTCTAGAAGTTTGATACGATGCAAACGTATCTATAATTTTTGATGTTCCATGCTTGGTTTATATCTACTTTCTTATGTTTTTTCCACACTTTGGAGTACTTTTTATACACTTTCTTGGACTAACCTATTAACAAGATGCCACAGTGCCAGCTGCCTGTTTTCTGCTATTTTTGGTTCTAGGAAAGTCAGAAAATGAATATTCTCGGAATTGGACGGGACAAAAGCCAAAGTTAATATTTCACCGAGGGGGACACGGAGCCAGAATACGAGACGGAGAGGGGCCAGAGGCCGGCCACACCACCTGGCCACGCGGCCAGGCCTGGCCTGTGCTAGGGGGTGGTGTGGCCGCCTAGGGCACCCCCTGGCGTCCCTTTCTCCTATAAGATGCCTCCGATACAGAAACCCTAAGTACCCAATCAAAATTCCACGAAAGAGTCTATAGCCTCCGTCATCTCCATCCCTAGATCGGGAGGGATCTGAAGCTCTTCTCGGCACCCTGCCAGAGGGGAGAATTCACCCTGGAGGCCTTCTTCATCACCATGCAAGCCTCCGGTGTGATGTATGAGTAGTTCATCCTTGGACTACGGGTCTATGTGGTTGCTAGATGGTTGGTTCTTATCCTTTGTGCTACCATGTTTAGATCTTGTGAGCTCTGTTCATGATCAAGATAATCTATTTGTAATCATACATGCTGTGTTTGCGGGGATCCGATGGATATTGAGATGCTATTTTAGATTGATTATTGATTCTATCACGTCTTTGTTATTTGTGATCTTGCATGCTCTCCGTTGTTAGTAGATATCTTGCCGAGTAGATGCTAGCAACTCCAAGAGGGAGTATTTATGCTCGATAGTGGGTTCGTGCCTCTAGTAATATGGGGAAGTGACAGAAATCTCTAAGGTACTAGATGTGTTGTTGCTACTAGGGAGAAAACAACAATCCTTTGTTCATAGAACAATCGTATTGTTTACTTTACACGCAATGCGTAATGCAATTATCTGTTGCTTGCAACTTAATACTGGAGGGGCTTCAGATTGATAACCTGAAGGTGGATTATTAGTCATAGATGCAGTTGGATTACGGTCTATGTATAATGTTGTAATGCCCAATCAAATCTCATAGGAGTCAAGATGATTAGTATGTGCATGTATGCTTTCTCGATGTTTGTCAATTGCCCCGCTGTAATTTGTTCACCCAACATGTCATCTATCTTAAGGATAACCACCACTAGTGAACTATGGACCCCCGTTCCTTTCTTTTACCATCAATCTACAACTGTTTACTGTTTTCTGTTTACTTTCTACAAGTTTTTACTTTCTTCCACACAATACGTTTAATCCTTTGTTTTCAGCAAAACCGGTGAGATTGACAACCTCACTGTAAGTTGGGGGCAAAGTTCTATGGTTGTGTTGTGCAGGATTCCAAGTTAGAAACAACACCTTGGAGGTGTTTCCTTGCTCCTACTTGTTCGATAACCTTGGTTTCATAACTGAGGGAAAACTTGTCGATGTGCTCATCATACCTTCCTCTTGGGGTTCCCCAACGAGCTCGATATATTTTGGGCCAACGAGCAAAGTTTCAGCAATTTTAGCAGGCTTGCCAATCTTTGCAAAGGGGTACCTTTCTAGAAAGTTCATATGAGGTTCAGCATCTTGGTATTTTGGTACGTACTATGAAGTGTTGGGTCCGTAGCATAGAAAACAAAAAAATTCCTATGATGAGAACTACACGCCAAGATGTATCTACTAGGTACAGAGCAACAGGTGGACATACATCCATCGAGAACTTACCCTCGAAGACAACGAGTTTTGTTAACGAGTAGGAACTCGTGGTTGATGTAGTCGTACACTTGCCGATCTCAAGATCGTGAGGAAGTCCGAGCGCCGCAACTCAGCAGCGCATCCGTACTCGCACACACGTTCAAGCCACCGGACAACCTCCACCTCCTCGCTCTAGCGATCCAGCGGAAGCAGCAACTCCTTCCAGACGAAATGCCATCGAGAACATGTATCTCGCTAATCCGAGACCATGGTGGAATAATTCTAGAGGGGGAGAGAGATCCTTCACGAGGAGGTGTGAGGAAGAAGGAGGAAGAGGGGGGCCTTTTATAGGAGGAGGGGGTGCCAGTCCCCATGGCCGGCGCATGGGGGAGGTGACCCTTCACCTCCTCCATTCATGTGGTGGTAACCCCTCCACATTAAAATGCCTCTTCACATTCCCTTTTAAAGTCCCCACTTTAAATGCATTAAATTATCTAAGTTTAATGCTCTCTCATTTAATAAAACTCTTTTATTAAATTTATTCAGAATTTTGTTAATTACTTTAGTTAACAAACATTCACATATAACCCCTTGCAATATTTCAATATCACATGCAGAACCACTTTCTGCAATTTCACTCGAAACAATTTCCGGTTTCTATCGAAACAATTCCTACGCTTTGCAATTCTTTCGTCTGAAACATATGTGCTCCAAAATGGTGTCCGGTAACTCTTAAGTGTGTCACCCTACGGTTCGCGAATAATGCAGACATGATTGAGACTCCTCTCAGATCAATAATCAGAAGCGGGACCTGGAGGTCCATACTGACTCCTGCATATTCAACGATGACTTCTGTGATCGTGAGAACCTTTAACGCTTGTAATTTAATCCCTTTGTCTCTTTATATAATACATGTCCGAGATTCGATCATCGGTATCCAAATACCTAGTTTGATCTCGTTACCGACATGCACTCTTTTCTCGTTCTCGTGATATAACATTCTAGTGATCACATCACTTGCTTGCAAGCTATCTTAATGTGATATCACCGAGAGGGCCCAGAGTATATCTATCCATCATCGGGATTGAAAAATTCCACTCTTGATCCATGAGCCTCAACATAACACCTTCGTAGCACTGAACCCATCTTTATAGTCACCCTGTTACGGTGTGACGTTTGATGTTATCAAGATACTATTCCGGTGTTAGCAATTAACATGATCTCATGTTCTAAGGATAAAGATTACTTCGTATGATGTTATAGCAATGTAAACATAATGACTTGATCGTAATGCTATACTTCGGATGAATGTTCATCACATCATTTCACAAATGTTGTGACCTTGTTATTAACAACATCCAATGTCCATGATCAGGAAACCTTGATCATCTTGTTAATCAGCAAGCTAGTCTATAAGAGAGGCATAACTAGGAACCCTTTTTGTTTATTAAACACACATGTATTGACGTTTCCGTTCAATACAATTCTAGCATGCAAAATAAACATCTATGATATATAAGGAATACATAATAACAACTTTATTATTGCCTCTCAGGGCATATTTCCTTCAGTCTCCCACTTGCACTAGAGACAATAATCTAGTTCACATAGTGATAAATCTAACACCCATGGAGTTCTGGTGTTGATCATGTTTTGCCCTAGGGAGAGCTTTAGTCAACGGATCTTCTATATTTAGGTCCGTGTGTACTTTACAAATCTTTATATCTCCATCCTTGACATGTTCGCGGATGGAGTGAAATCGACGCTTAATATGCTTGGAATTCTTGTGAGACCTCGGTTCCTTGGCGTTGGCTATGGCTCCATCGTTGTCACAATAGATCACCATCGGGTCCAATGCACTAGGAACCACACCTAGTTCCGTAATGAACTCTTTCATCCAAACCTCTTCATGCGCCGCTTCTGAAGCAGCAACATATTCTGCCTCCATCGTTGATCCAGCCACCACAGGTTGTTCGGAACTCCTCCAACTAACTGCTACTCCGTTCAAGAGAAATACGTATCCGGATTGATACTTAGAGTCATCCGGATCGGTGTCAAAGCTAGCATCAACATAACACTTAGCGACTAGCTCTTCTTCACCTCCGTATATAAGAAACATATCCCTAGTTCTTCTCAAGTACTTGAGGATGTTCTTGACCGCTATCCAGTGTTCTAACCTAGATCAGATTGGTACCTACTAGTCCAACTAATAGCATGTTCCACATCCGGTCTTGTACATAGCATGGCATACATTATAGAGCCTATGGCCGAGGCATAGGGGATCTTATCCATCATCTCTCTTTCTTCCGCCGTAGCCGGACTTTGAGTCTTACTCAATGTCTTGCCTTGCAACATAGAAAAGAACCCCTTCTTACTTCCGTCCATATTAAACTTCTTTAATATCTTATCAAGGTATGTACTCTACGATAGCCCAATTAGGCGTCTTGATCTATCTCTATAGATTTTAATGCCTAATATATCTGACGCTTCACTAAGGTCTTTCATCGAAAATTTGCTGTTTAGATAACTTTTAACACTATTTAAAAGATCTATATCATTTCCAATCAATAATATGTCATCCACATATAATATTAGAAATGCCACATTGCTCCCACTCACTTTCTTGTAAATACAAGCCTCTCCATAAGTTTGGACAAATCCAAAATCTTTGATCACCTCATCAAAGCGGAGATTCCAACTTCGGGATGCGTGCTTCAGTATAGATGGATCGCTGAAGTTTGCATACCTTATTAGCATCCTTAGGATCGACAAAACCCTTAGGTTGTATCATATAAAACTCTTCTTCAATATTACCATTGAGGAACGCAGTTTTGACATCCATCTGCCATATTTCATAATCGAAATATGCAACAATTGCTAACATAATCCTAACCGACTTAAGCATCGCTACGGGAGAGAATATCTCATCGTAGTCAGCTCCTTGAATTTGTCAAAACCCCTTTGTGACAAGTCGAGCCTTATAGATGGTCACATTACCATCAGCATCAGTTTTTCTTTTGAAAATCCATTTATTCTCAACGGCCTTTCGATCGTGAGGTAAGTCCACCAAGGTCCAAACCTGGTTCTCGTACATGGATTCCATCTCGGATTTCATGGCTTCTAGCCATTTGTTGGAATCCGGGCTCATCATCGCTTCTTCATACGTCGCAGGGTCATCCATTTCATCAACCATGAAATTCACAACAGGATTGACGTACAGTTCAGGAGCTGCACGTGTCCTGCTTGACCTGCGAGGTTCGGTAGTGTCTTCTTTCGGAGTTTCATGATCAATATCATTAGCTCTCTCTTCATTAGGTGAAGTCAACTCCGAAACAATTTCCGGTGCTAAGCTACTCGCCATTTCATGAAGAGAAGGTTCAACAACCTCTTCGAGTTCTACCTTCCGACTATTCACACCTTTCGCGAGAAACACCTTCTCAAGAAAGGATCCATTCTTGGCAACAAAAACCTTGCCCTCAGATCTGTGATAGAAGGTATACCCAATCGTTTCCTTAGGGTATCCTATGAAGACGCATTTTTCCGCTTTGGGTTCGAGTTTATCCGGTTGAAGTTTCTTCACATAAACATCGCATCCCCAAACTTTAAGAAATGACAACTTAGGTTTGTTTCCAAACCATAATTCATACGGTGTCGTTTCAACGGATTTAGATGGTGCCCGATTTAAAGTGAATGTAGCTGTTTCTAGTTCATAACCCCAAAATGACAATGGAAAGTCAGTCAGAGACATCATAGATCGAACCATATCTAATAAAGTACGATTACGACGTTCCGACACACCATTACGTTGTAGTGTTCCGGCAGGCGTGAGTTGTGAAACTATTCCACACTCTTTCATGTGTGTGCTAAACTCGTAACTTAGATACTCACCTCCACGGTGAGACCGCGGAAATTTGATCTTTCTATTACGATGATTTTCCACTTCATTCTGAAATTCCTTGAACTTTTCAAAGGTTTCAGACTTGTGTTTCATCAAATAGATATACCCGTATCTACTCAAATCATCCGTGAAAGTAACAAAATAACGATATCCACCTCGCGCCGACACACTCATTGGTCCACACACATCAGTATGTATGATTTCCAATAAATCTGTCGCCCGTTCCATTGAACTGGAAAACGGTGTTCTAGTCATCTTGCCCATAAGGCATGGCTCACATGTATCAAATGATTTAAAATCAAGTGATTCCAAAAGTCCATCAGAATGGAGTTTCTTCATGCGTTTAACGCCAATATGACCTAGACGACAGTGCCACATATACGCAGATATATCATTATCAAGTTTAATCTTTTTAGCATTAACATTATGAATATGCGTAATATTACTATCGAGATCCAACAGAAATAAACCAGTCAACACAGGTGCATGACTATAAAAGATATCATTCTTATAAATCGAACAACCATTGTTTTCAGATTTAAAGGAATAACCACTTTGCATCAAACACGATCCGGATACAATGTTCATGCTCAGTGCAGGCACCAAATAACAATTATTTAGGTTTATAACTAATCCCGATGGCATATGGAGAGGTAGCGTCCTGACGGCGATCACATCAACTCTTGATCCATTGCCGACCCTCATCCTGACATCATCCCTTGCTAGTTGTCGCTTGTTCCGCAGCCCCTGAACCGAGTTACATATATTAGCAACCGATCCTGTATCAAATACCCAGGTGCTACTGCGAGTACTATTCAAGTACACATCAATAACATGTATATCACATATACCTTTGTTTGCCTTGCCGGACTTCTTGTCCGCCAAATACTTGGGGCAATTGCGCTTCCAATGGCCAGTCCCCTTGCAATAGTAACACTCGGTGTCAGACTTAGGGCCAGCTCGGGGTTTCTTTTCAGGTGTGGCAATAGATTCGCCACCCTTCTTTCCCTTGTGCTTGCCTTTCTTGTCCTTCTTGAAACCGGTGGTCCTATTGATCATCAACACTTGATGTTCTTTCTTAATCTCCACTTCTGCAGTCTTAAGCATTGACAGAAGCTCGGGAAGAGACTTCTTCATGCCCTGCATATTATAGTTCATCACGAAGCTCTTGTAGCTAGGTGCCAGAGATTGGAGAACATGATGTATGCCTAAGTCAATGGGAATAGTTATTCCCAAGGACACAAGCTTATCGGCGTACCCAGACATTTTGAGTACATGCTCACTAACAGAGATGTTCTCCTCCATCATGCAGCTAAAGAACTTTTCTGAAGCATTATAACTCTCTACGGCAGCATGGATATCGAAAATCATTTTCAATTCTCCCATGGTATCAAAGGCATTGCCGTTTTCGAAACGCTTTCGAAGTTCTGGCTCTAGCCCATACAGTATGCCGCAATGAACTAAGTTGTGGTCCTCCTGACGAATCACATAGACATTCTTTTCCTCGTCAGGGGCATCAGGAGCTGGTGGGGGTCCTAGCGGCGCATCTAGCACATATTGCTTTTGTGCAGAAGTGAGGAGAATCCTCAAATTCATAGCCCAGTTGGTGAAGTTGCTACCATTCGCAGCAATTTTCTCTTTCTCCATGAACACATTGAAATTAAAAGCAGGTGGTGCCATCTACAACAGAATTTGTAAAGTATATTTAGACTAAGTTTATGATAGATTGAGTTCAACTAATCCAATTTACCAATGAACTCCCACTCAAAAACGACATCCCTCGTGTCCTTTTTGGTGATTACATGAACCAAATCCACTACACCAAGTCTGATCATCGCGTGAGTCGGTGTAGCTTCAAAGGCAAGCTATATGGGAATCATATCAACTATATGACTCATGCTTAACCTTTCGGTCCGTGTTCCGAGGCCATGTCTGTACATGCTAGGCTCGCCAAGTAAGAACCTTAGTATTTGCGTGCGTAAAACTGTATTACACCCGTTGTATGAAAGCGTAGAGTCGAGAACACCCGATCATCATGTGATGCCTCAAAACATGATCCACAAAACGGTGCATACTTAAGGAAGAACACATTTTATCTTGATATCTAAATGAGGGATCATCTTATAATGCTACCAAAAGCGCAAAACTAGCAATATAAGATGCTAACATCTAATGTGTGAAGTGAGATGATACGGTCCATGCATTTGATCTCTATCATTTGCATCGTGGTATGATCTCTATCATTCCTTTGTGTGTAAGGCCAAGGTCCATGGAACTTACACGTTAAGTGAGTTGTAAGAGTATCTATCATACATCTACTTACAACAATACCATATCAAGACACTAGCCCAGCAACGATCTAAACTAGATGCCTCTAATTTATCAATTGCAAGTTTTACGTGGCTTAGGACTTTCAGAGAAAGAATCGGTCTTACCTACGAACATGAACCACAACGAGGATAACCAAGTTATTAGCAACTCGTTGTAAATCAGATATTGACTATAGTAGGGGAGACAGACACCCGCTAGCCACTTATGCAAAACTAGTTGCATGTCAGTCGTGCAACAGGTCTCATGTACGATGACATGTAAGGTTGGTCCGGGCCGCTTCATCCCACTATGCCACCAATATCCAAAATACATAGAAGATGCAATAACATGATCATCATCGCCCACATATAAACATATGTGTAGTACCCGTGCAAAGCACCTACGCATAGATCAGGCTCTGATACCACTGTTGGGTCCGCAGCATAGAAAACAAAAAAATTCCTACGATGAGAACTACACGCCAAGATCTATCTACTAGGTATAGAGAAACGGGTGGACATACATCCTTCGAGAACTTACCCTCGAAGACAACGAGTTTTGTTAATGAGTAGGCACTCGTGGTTGATGTTGTCGTACACTTGCCGATCTCAAGATCGTGAGGAAGTACGAGCGCCGCAACTCAGCAGCACATCCGTACTCGCACACGCGTTCAAGCCACCAGACAACCTCCACCTCCTCGCTCCAGCGATCCAGTGGAAGCAGCAACTCCTTCTAGACGAAATGCCACCGGGAACATGTATCTCGCTAATCCGAGACCATGGTGGAATAATTCTAGAGGAGGAGAGAGATCCTTCACAAGGAGGTGTGAGGAAGAAGGAGGAAGAGGGGGGCCTTTTATAGGAGGAGGGGGGTGCCCCTCCCCATGGCCGGCACATGGGAGAGGTGACCCTTCACCTCCTCCATTCATGTGGTGGTAACCCCTCCACATTAAAATGCCTCTTCACATTCCCTTTTAAAGTCCCCACTTTAAATGCATTAAATTCTCTAAGTTTAATGCTCTCTCATTTAATAAGACTCTTTTATTAAATTTATTCAGAATTTTTTTAATTACTTTAATTAACATACATTCACATATAACCCCTTGCAATATTTCAATATCACATGCAGAACCACTTTCTGCAATTTCACCTGAAACAATTTCCGGTTTCTATCGAAACAATTCCTGCGCTTTGCAATTCTTTCGTCTAAAACATATGTGCTCAAAATGGTGTCCGGTAACTCTTAAGTGTGTCACCCTATGGTTCGCGAATAATGCAGACATGATTGAGACACCTCTCAGATCAATAATCAGAAGCGGGACCTGGAGGTCCATACTGACTCCTGCATATTCAATGATGACTTCTGTGATCGTGAGAACCTTTAACGCTTGTAATTTAATCCCTTTGTCTCTTGATATAATACATGTCCGAGATTCGATCATCGGTATCCAAATACCTAGTTTGATCTCGTTACAGACATGCACTCTTTTCTTGTTCCCGTGATATAACATTCTAGTGATCACATCACTTGCTTGCAAGCTATCTTAATGTGATATCACCGAGAGGGCCCAGAGTATATCTATCCGTCATTAGGATTGACAAATTCCACTCTTGATCCATGAGCCTCAACATAACACCTTCGTAGCATTGAACCCATCTTTATAGTCACCCTGTTACGGTGTGACGTTTGATGTTATCAAGATACTATTCCGGTGTTAGCAATTAACATGATCTCATGGTCTAAGGATAAAGATTACTTCGTATGATGTTATAGCAATGTAAACATAATGACTTGATCGTAATGCTATACTTTGGATGAATGTTCATCACATCATTTCACAAATGTTGTGACCTTGTTATTAACAACATCCAATGTCCATGATCAGGAAACCCTGATCATCTTGTTAATCAACAAGCTAGTCTATAAGAGAGGCATAACTAGGAACCCTTTTTGTTTATTAAACACACATGTATTGACGTTTCCGTTCAATACAATTCTAGCATGCAAAATAAACATCTATCATATATAAGGAATACATAATAACAACTTTATTATTGCCTCTTAGGGCATATTTCCTTCATGAAGTACCGAAAAACGTAAGTAACTCAACTTACAACTACTCTGTCTAACTGATGTGAATCTAGACAAAGTTCAGGCCATTAGAATACGAACTGGAGGGAGTAGTATAAAATGGAAGCAGTAAATAAGTCATCTCTCAGTTCTAATAACTGAGATGTGATGAGAGAACACTCCTTGGTAGTGTGCCAGTCTAGAGTACCTATAGTAGTACTCCCTACTCCATAACTCTAGTCAGCATGCTCAATGCAGTACGCCTGGCAAAAGACAGCCGTAGGAGCACGGCAAAAACCCCTCCTTCAGAGCCATTCCCAACTCCGAGAGGCCGCATTTAGATCTTCTCTAGCACGCACTTCACACATTTTTCTCGCAATCTCACCCGCTATATCGATCCTTCCAGGCCACCACCCCTCTCCTCCAAATAAGACCAACAGTCATACATAGATCCGCCCTTGCCCCCAATCATTCGGACATGATGGCTTTCGATTCGACGCACAACCGGCTGAACAACGTCTGGACGAATGTCGGGGACGACGTCTTCAAGGAAATAGCTAAGCGTCTAGACACTACCAGCGCCGTCCGGCTGGCCGCATGCTCCAAGGAGCTGTACCGCCAACAACATCTGCTGGACTTTGGTCTCCTACAAGGACGTCTACGACCACAAGATCGCGTGCAACTACCGCCAGTGTGTCTGCATGGATCCAGGATGCGAGTTCACCGGCGTCAAGAAAGTGTTCGTCGAGCGCCTCATATCTGCCCACTCGATGACAGTGCCCAGATACAGCCCCAGAAAATGGGACCCGTCTGTGTTGGTTCGTGCACCGGGCTCGCTTAGAGCTGAGGTCATCGGCATCGGGAAGGAGGGCAAGCTATTCATCGCCCAAATTGAAGGGCATAGCACGGACTTGCTCCTGTCTGTCAGGCCGGTCAGGTCGGCGGCGTGCGAATCGCCACGGTACAAGGTGAGGCTTTGGTCGTTGGTCTTGTTCACTAGTTTCAATCAGGTTGTAGTAAAGAGGTCACCTGAGACAATGATTAGGCCGTCGCCGGCCAACGCTGCGCAGGAAGTGCTCATGTCTTTTCTGTCCAAGCCACGTCTTTACTAGCATAGAACGGAACTTGTAGTCGGACAAGATTCACCGGTGAGATATCACATCTTAATCCTCTTGTGATGATCCTACTATGAGTGTATGTAATGTTGTACTAATTAGCTAGTTTATGTTGGTGGCAGATTCCCTTCATAATTGAAATTGCCGAAGTTAAGGATCCCGAACTTCCTGGTTTATCGTATGAATTTTACATGTATGCTGCTGACCTAGAGGCCGACAGGCGACAATGAAATGAGAGACGCGTCCTAGGCAGGAAATCAAGGGTGCATCGCGGCCAGCACTTTGACACGCTGAAGCATTCTCGTTTCTTCGAGTACGTATGATGGGACATGTAGTGGTTCCTAGCTTAGTGTAAGCTTGTAGTTCTACACTTGTACTAAGTATTTTGTATGGAGTTCAGCTACTGCTAATCTATTTTGTAGTAATACCTATGTACTTGGACTTATTCAGATCGAGTGGAGAAAATGCATGGTCACGCTTTCCTTTTGAAACTTGGCTTTGCCACATTACTGTACATCCATTGAATTCCAATGTCGGCATTGCTGAATCTGTCAATTCTTTTGGACATTTTCTGCCACCGTTGAATCGGTCACTTTAAATTGCTGCTGAATCTGTCATGTGCTGCTGAATGTGAAACAGACGAGTGCTCGTCGCCCTTGTACATGGTCGTGTCACAATCTAGATGAGACTTGGGCATTTTGGCTTGCATATGGGGGTCACACAGGCATTGATGTGAGAATTAAGGTACTCAAAGCAGACTTGATCGTTAGTTTTGCTTGCTCCAATGGTCGAGTGTTATTGTTGAAAACGACAAACTGATCGCGCGACATGGTTTTTAGAGCTGAAACAAAAACTGGTTCTCTCTGTACTGCTATTTGTATTTCATTATCTGTATTGCTGAATTGGTCACTTTTGAAATGCTGCTGAATTGGTCAAGTGCTCCTGAATATGAACTTCGAATCTGTTGATAATTTTTCTACCTTATTCTGTACTGCTGAATTTTGACATGAATAGCTGTCAAAAAGAATTATCATGTTTCCCCCTCCCTCTCTGAGGTCTTTGTTTCGAATCTGGCCAAGCACATCACAATGCAATTTTTATTAACTGGGAGAAGACATCTAGTACTCCGTAGCTCATTCGGCCCCTCTTTAGCCTAGAACATTTTTATTCGGTTTTTCGGGGTCAGGGGACTGCTGACCACAGCCTAGTGAAATTTGAGAAAGGAGCCCATGATGCATAGCCGAGAACATATTAATTCGGCCTTTTAGGGGTCAAGGGACTGTTGAGCACAGCCCACTAAAATTTGAGAATGAAGCCCATGGAGCCTGCCCTACGGAGTATAACCCACGTAGAGCAGCCTATGTAGAATAGCCAAACTCTTTTTAATTTGGCCTTTTGGGCATTGCCCCCCACCTCTCAAAAAAAAACTCTACCTACCCATGTTTTTAAGAAAATACTCCATTATATGGTATTTTATAAATTGAGATGCCAAGAGCGCTGCCCTTTTATATTTTAAAAGAGATAAACATAGACACCAAAATGTTTTTAGGAATACTAATACATAAATTGTAGTACTAATAAAAGTTTAATGATATTTATTCTATAAATATTTTTGTTGTATTGGCAACACACTCAGTTTACGTTTATTTAATTTAAAGGTCTTTTGTTCAAATCGTATCTTGGATTTACAATTTTTTCTTCTAGCAATATCGTATTACGGAGAGTCTGACATCACAGACCCACCAGCATGCAGCGTCCCTAGAGTTTGTTTTGAGGGTGGGTTCGAAACAAAAGTTTAAATACTTGTACAGAGAGGCTTGCATCAGGGACCCACCAGACAGAACATACAAGGCTGCATCGGGGACCCACAAGTCAGAACATACCAGAGAGGCTGACATAAGGGCCCCAACAGTAAGACCATATACGGTTGGCACGGTGAAAACAGCAGACGCGGTCGGAAAAAAAAGTCCACCATACACACATTGCACTTATAGAGAAGCTGACATGTCGGACCCAGTAGGCCTAAGCATAGCCCATGAAATTAGCCTATCAGCCCTAAACATAGCCCAATACCTTATAATTCAGCCTTTTCGTGGTCTTGTGGCCACCGACCATAGCCCATTCAACTTAGGAGTGAGCCCATGGAATATAAGCCATGACGAATAGGGCATCCGCCCCGAGTTTAGCCCAGAATCTTTTTAATTCGGCCTTTATGAGTATTTTTTGTACTCTGAGGCTGACATCTGGGACCCGAAAATAATAGTCCAACATACACACGTTTCTTTCAAATAGAGGCTGTCAGCTGGGACCCAGCATAGACATGTTTCCTGCATAGAGGTGGTTGACATCTGGGACCCAGCAAGTTCCCAAGGTCAAAACAGCGGACATGGCCAAAAAAAGTCCATCATACGCATGTTTCATTTACAGAGAGACTGATATGTGGGACCCAGCAGCATGACCTTATACAAATACTGCATCGAGCAACGTAGCCAGTTCGAAACAGGGAGGCACGAGCAAGAAAAAAGTTTAGCATGTACACGTTTCTTTTAATAAGAGGTTGAAATGGGGGATCCAGCAGCATGAACAAACGGCAGATTCGTCGAGCAACGCTATCTAGTTCGGAACAAGGTAGCGCTAGAGAAGAAAAAATCCATCGTACCCACGATTCTTCTAATGTGAGGCTGACATGTCGGTCCTACCAGCCTGTATAAACGGCTGAAGCAGCGAGCAACGCTATCAAGTTCGGAACACTAAGGCGCGATAGAGGGTAAAAATCCACCATACACACGTTTCTTCTAATAAGAGGATGACATGTGGGGCCCAGCATCATGATTAAACGGTAGATGCATCGAACAACGCTATCAAGTTCAGAACAGGGTAGCGCGAGCGAAGGAAAAATCCATCATACACATGTTTCTTCTAATGAGAGGATGACATGTGGGGCTCAGGAGGTTGGTTAAATGGTAGATGCGTCGAGCATCGCTATCAACTCGGAACGGGGTAGCACGAGCCAAGGAAAAAACTCCATCATACACATGTTTTTTCTAATGAAGGGATGACATGTGGGGCCTAGCATCGTGGTTAAACGGTAGATGCATCGAATAGCGCTATCAAGTTCAGAACAGGGTAGCGCGAGCGAAGGAAAAAATCCATCATACACACGTTTCTTCTAATGAGAGGATGACATGTGGGGCTCATGAGGTTGGTTAAATGGTAGATGCGTCAAGCAGCGCTATTAACTCAGAACGGGGTAGCGCCAGCGAAGGAAAAAATTCCATCATACACACATTTCTTCTAATGAGAGGATGACATGTGGGTCCCAGGAGGTTGATTAGACGGTAGATGCATCGAGCAGCGCTATCAACTTCAGAACAGGGTAGCGCGAGCGAAGGAAAAAAATTCCATCATACACACGATCCTTCTAATAAGAGGCTGACATGTGGGACCTAGCAGCCTGACTAAACGGAAGACACCTCGACCTACGTTATCGAGTTAAAATTAGGGAGGCGCGACCGAAAAGTATGGTCCGCTAGAGACACTGACATCCGGACCCACACGCCTCAAAAGACTTCGGCGAGTCAACATCGCATGAGGAAACGAATATCTTGCTTCTGCCACGTGCCACCCGAGCATCCTCCATGTTTTTAGCAGATCCATCGTAGTAGAGGGCCGCGAAACCAGAAAAAAAGTTTTCCATCGGCCACGGCCGAGCCGAGAATTTCGTCGCGGAAGACGCGCCTTCTACGACGACCGTCAGGCCAATTCGTTGCAGAAGGAAACTTTTCTTGTAGTATTGGAATAGCAAGTGCTAATAGGTAGGTATGGTGGACTCTTTGGAATAATTTGGTTTTATTTGGAGTTGGATGCATGAGTGGAACTCATACTTGGTATGGAGGCTAGCAAAAGACTGGGAACGACCAACTAAGAGAGCAATAATGGTCATAATCATGCAAAGCGACAAAACATCATTAATTAAAACATAAAGTGATATTACAAGTTGAAAACTAAAGGATCATAGAGGCTATGGTGACTTGGGATAGTCTTAACATGGTGTGAGCATGCGCCAAGTCAACCCAAATAAAGCATCAAAGGAGAATACAACAATACTATGCTTTAATATGCTAAAACAACACATGATTCTTTCAAGGCACATTAAGCAATCTCAATTGTTTATAACATGTCATGCTATAGCAAAAATCACTAAGCATAAAGCCAAAACAATATCAAGCATGACATGACAAAGCATAGGCCATAGTCAAAAACAAGCTCCTTTTTACCATTTAAGCACGAACTTTTCCTACTCTTTTCTAATCCAAACCAACTTATTTGAAAACTAATGTATGGATGAGGGGGTCCAACCAATTTATTCAAGCAAACTAAGCAAACTAAAACCAAAAACAAAAAGAAATATGCTCCAAGAACAACACAACTATGCATGAAACAATAAAAATGAAGTGTTTGGAAGAAACCTGAGATTTTTATTGATGAAGAAGGGGATGCCTTGGGCATCCCCAAGCTTTGACGCTTGTACTTCTTGGATATTTCTTGGGGTGACACGGGTGGAATCCCCAAGCTTGAGATTTTGCCCATAGTTCATCTTATCACATTGTTCTTCCCTACACTTAAATTTTCCTTCATACAAAACTTCACACAATCTTCATTAGCAACATTAGTGTACTCAAGATAATAAGTCTTTTGGTTCAGTTTCAACACAAGTAAAACTTCCATTAAAACAAAAGCTACTATAGCACTTCCTTTAAAAAGTTCAAATGATCAAACAGAACTCAAAGAGAAAGAGATTAAGAGGCAAATGCAAATAATAGCAGAAATCTGTCAAAACAGACCAGCAGGTAAAAACCGATTTTTTCGAATACATTCTGTTGCTCAAATCGAAAAGTGTTGAACTAACAAAAGTTGGATAACAACCTGGGGCAGAAGCACAACAAATTACAGCTCAAACCGATGTACAGAGATTTTTCACAAATGTTTACAGCGAAGCACAAAAATCTATTTCGGGACAGCAACTTTCCCAAGTATTACTTTTCTCTTATTAGAGGTTACTCTTGGCACAAAAACCACACAAAAATGATAAGGAGAGGTTATTACTGAAGCAATAACTTCCAAGACTCAACAAAAGATTCCTAACAAAATTTGGGTTATCTCCCAATAAGTGTTTTTCTTTAATGCCTTTGAGCTAGGCATGATAATTTCGATGATGCTCACATAAAAAATATGAATCGAAGTAAAAGAGAGCATCAACAAGCAAATATAAAATACATTTAAGTCTAACCCACTTCCTATAAAAAATAATCTTGTAAAGAAACAAGTCATGAAAGCACAAAGCAACAAACATAGGAAAGCAAAACAAGTGCAACTTCAAAATTTTCAACATAAAGAGGGGAAACTTAATATTGTTGGGACACATAAAACCATGTTTCCCTCTCTCATAATAACTTTCAGTAGCATCATAAATAAAATTAACAATATAACTATCCCATAAAACATTCTTATCAGGAGCCACATGCATAAAAGAATTAATACTCTCCACATAAACATAGTCATTCTTATTAATTGAAGTGGGAGCAAATTCAACAAAATAGCTATCATTATTATTCTCATCACCATAATCATCAAATATAGGAGGCCTATTGTAATCATAATTAATTTTCTCCTCAATAGCACGTGGACTGAAAATATCATATTCATCATTGTAATCATCATATATTGGAGGCATAGTATCATCAAAGTAAATTTTCTCCTCCATGCTTGGGGGACTAAAAATATCATGCTCATCAAAACCAGCTTCCCCAAGCTTAGATTTTTCCATAGCATTAGCAATAATGATGTTCAAAGAATTCATACTAATAACATTTCTATTAGCATGTAAATAAAGTTCCATAGGTTTTTTAATTTTCTCTTCAAACACTTCATGTCCTAACTCAAGATAAATACTATAAAGCTCTCTAATTTATTTGTTGTTTTCCATTAAGCCTAACTAGTGAAAATAAAAACAAGAAACAAAAATATATGATTACCGAATCTAAAGGAAATAACTTCGAGCACTCACACACCAGCTACAGTACTAGAAGATAGCTTAGTAGCCAGAGGATGTGAGTACCTTTTACCTTACCTCCCCGACAACGGCGCTAGAAAATAGCTTGATGTCTACGCACTTCTATTCTTATAGACAGTTGTTGGGCCTCCAAGTGCAGAGGTTTGTAGAACAGCAGCAAGTTTCCCTTAAGTGGATTACCCAAGGTTTATCAAACTCAGGGAGGAAGTGGTCAAAGGTATCCCTCTCAAGCAACCCTACAATCAAGATACAAGAAGTCTCTTGTGTCCCCAACACATCCATTACAAGAACTCAAGAAACTTGGACAAAGCCACCACAATTACCACCACTATTCCACACTCATGGTTATCTTAGTTTAGTGTATTTTATTGCTGCAGCAACTAACTTTACTTTCTTGTTATTTATTATCATGCAAAGCTATCTCTAGTACTCGTATTGTTGCTCTAGTTTTATTTCCTAGATAATGCATGTTGGAAATATGCCCTAGAGACAAATAGTAATAAGGACTATTATCATATTTCATATAGTTTATGATTATGTTTTATATCATGCTATAACTGTATTGAGTGAAAACATCAATACACGTGTGATATACAAACAACCAGGGGTTCCCAGTAAAACTCTAGTCACTGGTTCATTGGTCAACAGATGATCATGTTTCCTGATCATGTGGCATTTATGCCAGTTGGAAATGGAGTCAACTCATTCTGAGAATGAGATGATGAACCAATACCCAACCTAAACATCATGACCAGATCATGTCACGAAGTTCAAGTTATGATGATTAGAAATGGATCCTCATAGACTATTCCTTAGACCGTGAGGCTATATCAATCACTGTCTCCCGAGAATGCTTAGATAGCATCAAGCGCCACTTGGTAATACAGTGGTTATAAAGGTGTGTTCAGGTACTCAGAGGAAACCGTAGAGGCAATATATGTCAAGAGCGGAATTTGTCCGCCCAAGTGACGGAAAGATACTCAAGGGCCCACTCAGAGAAGTTATATCCAATAGTTGTGTAGCGTGTGATTTGATCACAGGGATATCACTTGTCGGAACGAGTCAAGTAGCATTGTTTGGTAACGAGATTGAACACGACATGGTGATGTCATTGATCAGATCTCGGGCAATGTAAGTATCGAGAGACAAAGGGAATAAGACACGACTGTCCTGGTTCAAACGACAAAAGATCTTCGTGGAACACACAGGGGTCACATGGCCATCCAGGTCCCTCTATCGATCATTGGTGCGGGAGTGTCTCGACCATGTCTCGAGTGTTCCCGAACTGTGGGGTATCATGCTTAAGGGCTTGATGATGCTTAGAGAGTGTTTATAGGATCGGAAGAATCGCCGAAGAATAGTAGAGAGAAAACCGGAAGGGTTTCGGTAAGTTCGGAGGATGTCCGGAGTGGAGGTGGAAGGTGTTCCATAGCCACGGAGATTGAATAATATGTGAATGAATGTTAAATAATGATTTAATCATTTATTCATAATTATTTAATAAAGAAAAAATCAATTTAAAAGGTCAAAAGGCTTAATGGGCCAATTCCCAAAGGGGAGAGGGCCCATTAGGGAAAGGAGAGAGGGAGAAGGGACAAGGGGGTGGCCGGCTAGGCCAAGCCCCACCCCCCCCCCCCCCCCCCCCGCGTGGGGCCTACTAGGGCCGGCCGGCGGATGCCCCTCCCCCTCCTCTCCTTTAGTCCCACCCCGGGACTTTGAGGGAGGTAGTACCTCCCCTCCCCGGGACTTTGAGGGAGGTAGTACCTCCCCTCCCCCTATATATAGTGGGGGTATTTGGCCAGATAAATACACACAATATTTAATAAAGGTATTCTCACTTTTGGGAAGACCTCCAATTGATATTCTCTCTCTCTCTCCTATGACCGTGGTCCCAAGTTCGGACTACACGAACGAGAGATATCTTCACCACGGAGCGCTGTCGCGCTACAGGATTCGTTTCCAAGAGCTCTACTTCCGCAACTGCTGCTGGATCGGGGAAGCGGGAGCCATCATCAGGCACCGGACGTGTGTAACTCCCCGTGAGGTGTCACACTTGAGGCACTCAAGTCGTTGGAGCCACAGGAGCGCAAGGACTTCATCATGACCTTGAGGTCGGCTTCGGCTCGTCTACATCAACCACGCTCTCCTGAGCGTTGATAATTCTTTTCGGTCTTCAAGGGTAAGTTCGCGAAAAGCCCCTCCCGTTACTGTATTACTAATAGATAGGTCCTAGCAGCATCAGGGGTTCAGGGGCGTAGGGTAAAATTTATTGTTTTCATACGCGGAACCCCTATAGTGGTATCAGAGCTAGATCTATGCGTAGTAATGCTAGTACGGGTAGAACATACGAGATGTAGTGTGTGGGACTTGATCTTTTAGTTGTTACCCTCCCACGTGTACTTGTGTATACCGCAGTAATGCTTGATGAAGCGGCCCCCAACCGACTTTACGCGTTCATTCGCGAGACTGGTCCACGCTGGACATACGACTTGTACCGTATAAAGTGGCTTAGGGGGGTGTTTGTCTCTCTCGCATTAGTTGGTATGCCATTTGCAACGAAGGGCCTAGTAGAGACAACTACTTGATCAGCGTTGTGCTAAAAGTTCGTAGGTAAGAACGAATCTTGTGCGAAAGCCCATTCAGCCACGTAAAACATGCAAAGATAAAGTAGAGGCGTCTAACTTTCTTTTGCAGGGGACGTTGCTTTGTGATATGGTTGTGGCAAAGGTAAAGTGATTACCTTATGTTACGTAGTAGTAGATAGTCACGGAGGTGACGAACTACTACGCCGGAAAGACACCGGTACCCTGGTGTCTACGGCGCCGGAATCCGGTGATGACGGATGGAGATCACGACGTGAAGGATCATATCACATCGCATTTATATTCAATGTTATTGTTTGTATATCTTATTGTGTGCTAGTATTAGATACTCGATGGTAGCCTAATAAGATGATCCCTGTTAAAATTACCAACGATTGTGTTCCCCTTAGTGTGCACCACCAAGAAAGTTCTTCGGTATGAGGCGATCCACGGTACAGGCGTGGGTGTTAGACATATCTACGTTCGCATACAGTGGGTGTAAGCCATGTTGCACAGCGAATACACTAAGGTTGAGTTGGCGAGCCTAGCACGCCATAGAAGCATGGCCTCAGAACACGTATGGTCGAAAGATCGATCACAAGTCACATGAATGATGTCACCAACGTTTAGCGTCCACCCTTGAACCCACATTGATGGCCGTGATGATCGGGGGAGATGTGGCTGATAGGGGTCGTGTTATCACTAGGAACCCTCATGGGGATAGATGTTTCTGAGTGGAGTTATTATTAACTTATTTAATTATAAACTTAGTCTAAATTCCTTTTTGCAATTATAAATATAGAAATGGTTCTCCCCGAGATTACCTTCCCCATTGACAATTGGTTAAAAGGAGAAAAGCTCAAGTTAGATGGATCCAACTTTTCTGCGTGGGTCATGCGCCTTCATGATCTCCTTAGCGAGAACAAAGTAGCTGCCTACATGATCTACGAGATGTACTTGGAGCCACCCTATTCTCATGAGACCCAGGAGCAGCGGGATCTCCGCTGCCGTCGTCGTGTGATGGCCATATTCATATCAGTAACGATGCGCCTCGGGATGGAAGATGGGCTATGGCCGATGGTGGGAAGTCTTATTCCACGAACGGTTATGGCACATCTGAGATCGCATTTCGTGGAACAAGTCCGCATATGGGAGTATGAGCCGATGGGGGACTTCCTCTCCATAAAGATGGAGGAAGGCTCCTCACTAGACGATCACTTCTTGAGCATATATGATGCATACATGAGTCTGGCATACTACTTGGACAACTGGTTCGCAAGCTCTTTTGCAATAGGAGTTGTATTGTGGTCGCTGCCACCAAGCTTCCAAGCACAAGTCAGAATTTGCATTATGAGAGGCGACGCGGAAACACAGGATTTCCACGAGTTCATATCACATTTCAGAGATGTGGTAGTTGAGACCAATGTCGCTGAGGTCATCAATGACAAAGGTATATATTTGATATACAATTTTATAAATGTTATAATCTTGCAAACACATTTGCAGTGTTAAGTATATTTGATACTTGTTATGTTTTGCTGAAAACAGGTCCTTTTGCATGAGAGGTGCTTGCTGGAGAGGAGGTGACGTTGCGTGTTGATGGCGAGCATGATGATGATGGCCAACGACACTCTCCCTCGACATTTATCACTTAGTTTATGTTTTAGGATGATTATTGTAATCAAAATATTATGAACTTCTTTGGTGTGTCTCACACTTTGTGAGACGGTTATTCATATCAGTTTGTAACAAACAGTTGTTCTACTTTTATGAATGATTTCTATTTGTGTTCATATCTTGTTTGATTATATATGAGTTATCCTTGTTATTTGAAACTAATTGATAATGCATGAACATTTGTAAAATATTAAAATGCCTTGAAAAATAACCAACTTAATGATATTTTATTAATGAATGAAATCATTGTCTGAATTCAAAGTTATTTGACAATATGTGAAAGACATTTTGATTTCTTATCACATATATATGCCTAAGTTCGGCAAAATAACTTAAACACCACGTATTACATGAATACAAAGTGTTTAATAAATTGTTAAAAGTAGGTACATATTTGATATATTGTGTTTTAACAAAAATGGTAATTATCATTATATGATTTTTTAAATGTGTAAAGTAGTTTACCAAAGGAAATATAAGTATGAAACTATTTGATATGATCAAGGTGTTTGATGACAGGAAAATGGAGACAGATAGTATAATTTAAGTGCGTAAATGCATAACATAAGAAAAGGATCAAACATTGCAAGTACTTTATTTTCAGAACTCTTACATATATAAAAAAATGTTAATTACATCACCGGAGAGAAAACCTCTGATTAAGAATTCCAACACAGCTCTTACATGGCATTACAACATGTGAAGACTACAAAATGTAGAAATAAAATAAGACTACAAAATGTAGAAACTAAAGTCCTCCTCGCTGTCGTCCACGCCGGCGCACACGGAAGAGCATTTAATATCGTTCATTTGTGATAATTTTCACTTATACTAGTATCAGAAATACAAGCAAAATGTTTTGCACTTGCACTAGCATTTAGGCGTATAGGCAGAATGCACATATGTGTGCATGCGATTCTGGCCAGGGGTCATGCACGAGGATTTCTATATGCATGCGTGACTTTTTCTGTTTTAGTACTAGGACATGTAGTACTGACTTTTGAAATATAACGAATTTAATTTTCGATCTGTACATGCATGTTTATTTGTTTAACAATGCTCACTCATACAAGATAATGCATACCGCGAGGAGACACCAGCGCGGGGCTACTAATTTGTTTTCATAAGGCTTTGTAGCAGCGGAAGGATATGATTTCTATGGAGGATATTGACCTTTTAAAACATGGCAGGTCGTATAAGATTTTCTTTCATTTATATTCTAGACTAGATTCATCATTTTCAGAGACTAGACTAGCTAGACTTGTCGCACATTTAAACGGTACCATGATTTAATATTTGGTGGCTTCATCCTTGGCCACTTTTAGGATGCAACATGTTTTAATTTCTACTCAACTTACTTAGTTACTAGCATGATGAATAGTACCTAAGGCAAGTTGATTTTTGGCTTCATCCTTGGCCACTTCTAGGATACAACATGTTTTAATTTCTACTCAACTTACTTAGTTACTAGCATGATGAATAGTACCTAACGCAAGTTGATTTTAGTTGATCATGATTTTATGCTACTCATGTATGTGTGAGAATGTTGTTAACTTTGACTCCACTTGTATTATAGCTAGCACCGTGTGGCAATATGCCCACGTGTAGCATAACCGAGTGAAGTGTGGTAATTTCTCTTTGTTTGTATTATCACTAACATAGCATAGAGTATATGTTTATCGTGTAATCAAACAAGAGTATATGTCGATATAAATGCATGTAGAACTTATATTGAATACATGCATGCAATTTAGCGGTGTAATATGATCTCAACACCTATATTAATACACAAGTTTTATATTATCTCTACATCATATTTGAGCAGTGATTAAAAGGACCAGTGATATGAACATGTTTAATTTAGTTTCTCTTCACTTGTATTATTACTAGTGCCGTGTAGCAATATGCCCATGTGTAGCATAACCGAGTGGAGTGTGGTAATCTCTCTTTGTTTGTATTATCACCAACAAAGCATATATATGCTTGTAGTGTAACCAAACAAGAGTATAGCTATTTATATTCTTATATGAGAGCATGACAAAACTTGACCAGTTTAGCTATATGAGGCCAAAACACATGTGCATAAAATAATATCAGGTTTGGATACTTGATGCACTCATATAAGAGAAGGCATAATTCGATTAATTGCAGATCAGGCCAGTACAAATGGCATGCACAATTTAAATGGGCTAGGCCTTATTTTCTATGCATATGTCTACTAGTGTATGACAGTAGCTATACGCATGAGATTCGGTTTTACCCAGCAAGGTTAGATTATATTTTTGATCATGGTTGTAGGCTCGGCAAGTAACATGCAAGTTTAACCTTTGCTTCTGTACAGCTAGTACAAACTTAGATGGGACAAACGTCCTAATTTCTATCAGTATATGAAATCCAAACGACATGAGTTTATTTCTATTTCTATCCTTATTTGTATCAAGAAGGATTATAATACATGAACCTACTTTGTATCATCATAGGATCAAAGCTCACTATGAGACCAAAGTAGGATTTGGTCAAATGTCCTGATTCGTATCATCATGGGACGAAGGTCACCATGGGACCAAATCAAGAGTTCATTAATTAAACCAGCATGTAGATGGCATGCAACATTATTTTGCTTGGTCTTGCTTCATGTATACACGCCCAGCAAAGATAATGCTACCGTAATTCAACCGTTTAGGGGGCTAGCAGATATGTCTTAATTTCTACCAGTCTATATAGAACTTTATGGGGCTAAAAATCATGTGGACTTTAATTCTATTCTTGAATTGTATCGACATGGGATCAAAGATCCCCATGGGACCAAACAAGATATGAACTTTCGGTTCCATCCCCTGATTTGTATCTTCATAGAGACCCAAAGTCACCATGAGACCAAGGCATGAATTTAATGGAACCTCACTTCTATTCTTGATTTGTATCATCATGGGATGGTTATCACCATGAGACCGAATCAAGCGCACATTACTTTGGACTGGAACATCTACCATGGGCAAGAAATCATCATTAACAGGGAGGAATGAGAGAAGGATTTTCGCTTCTTTCTCACCTTAGGGCTGAAGACGAAAGGCACCTGTAGATGGACTGGTGCTAGCCTGCGGACGGACGACACACGTAGCAGCGGCGACGATGGCGCTAGCTCGTGTATGTGGGCGAGCGAGGAGCGATGGGTGGTTTTCTTGCGACTGTTTGATGGTTGGTGATTTGGGCAGCGACGATGGACTACAGCGGCGGATTCTGGAGCGACAGCGATGGACTGGAATGGAGCGCGCGGCGAGCCATCGGAAAGATCAGCCCGCTCTTTACAGGCATGTTTCGTTCATATTTATAGAGGAGAGCAGCGACGCTGCATTGTGCCAGAGATCGTGGGGGTATGGCCACGTCCTTCTGATCGTGAAAGACGTGGGATTAGCAGATGAAGCGCTTCCAAGTCTCCTCGCGTGGACGTGTTCTCGTACAGATATTTTAGCTACAGATGAATCGGTCCAAGCTAGTAGACCTGGCCGGTCGTGTCTTCTGTTGGCCTAGTTGATTGTCGTATGGGCTTTGGCCACTAATAGTTAATTATAAGTAAGCTTATTTAAGATGGGCCATGCAGCCATGCAAGCTTCTCTCTTTTCTTGGCGTCTAGTATTTGTTCTAGCGATATCCATTAATATGTTGCCATGTGTAAGGGCTTTAATGGCATGCAACCTTGCAGACCTCTCATGCACTAATTATTTGGCCATTGTATATATCAGCCCATAATTTAGTCGACTGCTGATTGACTTTTGGTAGTCAATATATATGATTAAGTTTTTGATATGTTCATGTAGTATCATTTTTTGTTAAATCTTCATGATCCTATTTTATAGGGTTGTCGGGATGATGATGCCAAAATTTTATCCCGGGATTGAATATTTTGAAAATATTAGTGCCGCCTTGACGGCGAGTTCTGACAAATATTTATATACCGTGCCGACATTTATCCCGCGGTAGAATCTTGAAAATTTAGGGTTGCTCGTGATGGCTAGAATTTAAAGCGTTATTATAGAGCCTCGTGGATGATACATGGGATGAAAATTTACCTTTTTTTATTATAAGGAAAAACCATTTTTATAGAGATTTTTTTTCACTATTTAATTACTTTTATCATATTCCATAATCAAGATATCTTTTTTATTTCGAGATAAAATCGGTGTCAACAGTGTTTCATCAACAAAGGGTATAAATATAAAAGAGAATCTAATTACTATGATTTGATCAATAGTAATGAAATTCGATTTTATAAGAATGGCATAGAAGAAATTGTGGAATACAAAGCGTTTTGAAATGTCAAAATGCAAAGCATCACAATGTGATATTAGATATCAAAATGGGTGAATAGAAGGCATCAAATAAATCGTTGTAGTGTAGATGTAGAGACCATTAGTTAGAAATAGTTAGCACTCAATTAGAATATATAGTGAACCACTTGAATTCGTAAAAGTTTTGGGGTTATTCGATATAATCAAAATAATAACGAATAAGTCCTTGTAGAGTAATCATTGGAAACTTTGAATACGAAATCCATAGCTGAAACCAAAAGATAAGCAAAACTTGTATTGCTTGGATTTTAGTGCATTCTTGAGAAAGCTCACTTTTAGTTATATTTCTCGATCATGGAGCAATTGGAAGATAGTGAAAAACACGATGAGGATTTAAAACCCTGCATCGGAGTGTTGAGAAGCGCAACAGACAACATTTCTGAACGATTCTTTTCACAAAGGAAAGAATCAATGATAATGATCATTGTGTTTTCCCCACTGGTGTTTTCACTACGTGAAGTAGGATTCAAAATGTAATCCATATCTAGTATGGAGACATTTGTGAATCATTTGTCATGATTCTTGGAATATGACATACCTACGAACTACTAAGGAAATAATGGTAAACTAAAGGTTATGAGAAATCCCATAGCAAAATTCCCTTGAGATTAGAAAGCAATTCATTGCTGAATGTCACAAGTAAAAGGGGTTACTTGAATTTTCTCAAATGACTACAAAGACATAGTGGAAAAAGGGGGAGAATGACAAAAGCACAGTTTGTCAAGTATTGGACGAATTCAAATGAATTTGATTCAAGTGTGCTGAATGTCTAGTGGATTTAAAACTAGTAAAAGTACTAGTATCTCATAGTAAAACTCCAGGTTTGATATTTGATCTGAGGATTTTGAAGTTGTTCAAAATAGTGAGTGGATATGCAATTTGCATGAAATTGAGTGGCGGCTATGAAAGTCTTCCTAAAACAATATGTGAATGACATATTTTTGAGTGGGAGCAATATAAGTCTCAAATTCAAATATGTAGGAACATAGTTTGAGTAAGAGTACTGATTCATACCCAAATACGGTAGGGACATATTTTGAGTGGGAGCTTATAGGAGTGATTCTTAAGTGTGTATTCGACACATTAAGAATAAAAGCGCAAGTGCCAATAAATAATGATTTATGAGGTGTAGAAGTTGATAATAAGTGTATTATGATATTATATAGTATTCCTTAAGGGATTCTGAAAGGGTTTCGGAATAGAATTTAATTGAGGAACTGGTCCTTAATAACTCAAATTAGGAATAGTATCAAGTTTAACGTCAATGGTTGAAAGAAAGAAGAGGATGATCATCATCCACTATGTTAAGACATAGGTTCTATCTTACAAAACCATGATGATAACTTAACATAATATGTAATCCAATAAGGAACATTTGAAAGTGATTAAGTTTGAATCACAGAATGTTGAGCTAAGTTTGTCCACAGTGTCTAATAGAGAACTGTAGACATATTTTTCAAGTCCATAAAGGATGACATATCTTAAAACATAAAGGGTTATGTTATAAGGGAATATGTTGGAATCTCCTGTAAATACCGATTAAGTAGGAAGCGAGGTGAACAAAACATCAAAAGTTGCACAGAGTGCACTAGTGTTTCGATGAATACATTTATAATAATAGATAAGGGTACCATCTAAAGTGTTGTATAATGATATGGTGGGGCTAGTTCTCTTCTAACATAGAATGATGTGTCCCAGGGCACAGTGCCCATGAGAAAGCCCTCGAGGTTGATCTAAAGTCATTGTAGGCTCCTGGAATCAGGCCTCGTTCTGCTGCCATAGCGACGATGCATACACATAGATGTTATCATGTGATGATAAAGTATTAATGTCAATCAAGGTGACATTAGTAAGTTGCAAAGGATTTGGGACTGTAAAGTACAGACCCAAGACTCAACCTCTTCCATGAGCAAGCATGTTCAGGGTACCGAATATATGGTGCCAATGATTAAGAATAAATGCAACTAGTGTATTTGTAGTCTAGTGCAAGTGGGAGACTGTTGGAAATATGCCCTAGAGACAAATAGTAATAAGGACTATTATCATATTTCATATAGTTTATGATTAAGTTTTATATCATGCTATAACTGTATTGAGTGGAAACATCAATACACGTGTGATATACAAACAACCAGGGGTTCCCAGTGAAACTCTAGTCACTGGTTCATTGGTCAACAGATGATCATGTTTCCTGATCATGTGGCATTTATACCAGTTAGAAATGGAGTCAACTCATTCTGAGAATGAGATGATGAACCAATACCCAACCTAAACATCGTGACCAGACCATGTCACGAAGTTCAAGTTACGATGATTAGAAATGGATCCTCGTAGACTATTCCTTAGACTGTGAGGCTATATCAATCACTATCTTCCGAGAGTGCTTAGATAGCATCAAGCGCCACTTAGTAATACAATGGTTATAAAGGTGTGTTCAGGTACTCGGAGGAAACCGTAGAGGCAATATATGTCAAGAGCGGGATTTGTCCGTCCAAGTGACGGAAAGATACTCAAGGGCCCACTCGGAGAAGTTATATCCTGAAGGAAATATGCCCTGAGAGGCAATAATAAAGTTGTTATTATGTATTCCTTCTATATGATAGATGTTTATTTTGCATGCTATAATTGTATTGATAGGAAACATCAATACATGTGTGTTTAATAAATAAAAAGGGTTCCTAGTTATGCCTCTCTTATATACTAGCTTGTTGATTAACAAGATGATCAAGGTTTCCTGATCATGGACATTGGATGTTGTTAATAACAAGGTCACAGCATTTGTGAAATGATGTGATGAACATTCATCCGAAGTATAGCATTACGATCAAGTCATTATGTTTATATTGCTATAACATCATACGAAGTAGTCTTAGTCCTTAGACCATGAGATCATGTTAATTGCTGACACCGGAAAAGTATCTTGATAACATCAAACGTCACACCGTAACAGGGTGACTATAAAGGTGGGTTCAGTGCTATGAAGGTGTTATATTAAGGCTCATGGATCAAGAGTGGAATTTGTCAATCCCGATGACGGAAAGATATACTCTGGGCCCTCTCGGTGATATCACATTAAGATAGCTTGCAAGCAAGTGATGTGATCACTAGAATGTTATATCACGGGAACGAGAAAAGAGTGCATGTCGGTAACGAGATCAAACTAGGTATTTGGATACCGATGATCGAATCTCAGACATGTATTATATCATGAGACAAAGGGATTAAATTACTAGCATTAAAGGTTCTCACGATCACAGAAGTCATCGTTGAATGTGCAGGAGTCAGTATGGATCTCCAGGTCCCGCTTCTGATTATTGATCTGAGAGGAGTCTCAATCATGTCTGCATTATTCACGAACCGTAGGGTGACACACTTAAGGGTTGCCGGACACCATTTAGGAGCACATATGTTTCAGACAAAAGGTTTGCAAAGCACAGGAAATGTTTCGATAGAAACCGGAATTGTTTCGGGTGAAATTGCAGAAAGTGGTTCTGCATGTGATATTGAAATGTTGCAAGGGGTTTTATGTGAATGTTTGTTAATTAAAGTAATTAACAAAATTCTGAATAAAATAAATAAAAGAGTTTTATTAATTGAGAGTGGCATTAAATTTGGTGGAAATTTAATGCATGTGAGTGGAACTTTGGGTGGAGCTTGAATTGATGTGAGTGGAGCTTCCACCACATGAATGAGGAAGAGGAGGGGGCTCCCTCCTTGGCCGCCGTCCATGGTAGAGGAGGATTCCCCCCTCTCCTATAAAATCCCCCTCTCCTCCCTCACAAAGAACACCTCCTCGTGAAGGAGCTCTCTCCCCCTCTAGATATTCCCCCGTGGTCTCAGATTAGCGAGATACATGTTCCCAGTGGCCTTGCGTCTGGAAGGAGTTGCTTCTTCCGCTGATTCACTGGAGCGAGGAGGTGGAGGTTGTCCGGTAGCTTGAACGTGTGTGCGAGGATGGATGCGCTGCTGATTTGCGGCGCTCGGACTTCCACATGATCTTGAGATCGGCAAGAGTATGACTACATCAACCACGAGTTCCTACTCGTTAATAAAACTCGTTGTCTTCGAGGGTAAGTTCTCCATGGACGTATGTCCACCCGTTTCTCTGTATCTAGTAGATAGATCTTGGCGTATAGTTCTTATCGTAGGAAAAAATTTGTTTTCTATGTTGCGGACCCAACAGTGGTATCAGAGCCTGATCTATGCGTAGGTGCTTTGCACGGGTAGTACACATATGTTTATATGTGGGCGATGATGATGATGTTATTGCATCTTCTATGTATTTTGGATATTGGTGGCATAGTGGGATGAAGCGGCCCGGACCAACCTTACATGTCATCGTACATGAGACCTGTTGCACGACTGACATGCAACTAGTTTTGCATAAGTGGCTAGCGAGTGTCTGTCTCCCCTACTATAGTCAATATCTGATTTACAACGAGTTGCTAATAACTTGGTTATCCTCGTTGTGGTTCATGTTCGTAGGTAAGACCGATTCTTTCTCCGAAAGTCCTAAGCCACGTAAAACTTGCAATTGATAAATTAGAGGCATCTAGTTTAGATCATTGCTGGGCTAGTGTCTTGATATGGTATTGTTGTAAGTAGATGTATGATAGATACTCTTACAACTCACTTAACGTGTAAGTTCCATGGACCTTGGCCTTACACACAAAGGAATGATAGAGATCATACCACGATGCAAATGATAGAGATCAAATGCATGGACCGTATCATCTCACTTCACACATTAGATGTTAGCATCTTATATTGCTAGTTTTGCGCTTTTGGTAGCATTATAAGATGATCCCTCATTTAGATATCAAGATAAAATGTGTTCTTCCTTAAGTATGCACCGTTTTGTGGATCGTGTTTTGAGGCATCACGTGATGATCGGGTGTTCTCGACTCTACGCTTTCATACAACAGGTGTAAGACAGTTTTACGCACGCAAATACTAAGGTTCTTACTTGGCGAGCCTAGCATGTACAGACATGGCCTCGGAACACGGACCGAAAGGTTAAGCATGAGTCATATAGTTGATATGATTCCCATATAGCTCGCCTTTGAAGCTACACCGACTCACGTGATGATCAGACTTGGTGTAGTGGATTTGGTTCATGTAATCACCAAAAAGGACACGAGGGATGTCGTTTTTGAGTGGGAGTTCATTGGTAAATTGGATTAGTTGAACTCAATCTATCATAAACTTAGTCTAAATATACTTTACAAATTCTGTTGTAGATGGCACCACCTGCTTTTAATTTCAATGTGTTCATGGAGAAAGAGAAGCTTGCTGCGAATGGTAGCAACTTCACCAACTGGGCTATGAATTTGAGGATTCTCCTCACTACTGCACAAAAGCAATATGTGCTAGAGGCACCGTTAGGCCCCCCACCAGCTCCTGATGCCCCTGACAAGGAAAAGAATGTCTATATAACTCGTCAGGAGGACCACAACTTAGTTCATTGCGGCATACTGTATGGGCTAGAGCCAGAACTTCGAAAACGTTTCGAAAATGGCAATGCCTTTGATACCATGGGAGAATTGAAAATGATTTTCGATACCCATGCTGTCGTAGAGAGTTATAATGCTTCTGAAAAGTTCTTTAGCTGCATGATGGAGGAGAACAGCTCCGTTAGTGAGCACGTACTCAAAATGTCTAGGTACACCGATAAGCTTGTGTCCTTGGGAATAACGATTCGCATTGACTTAGGCATACATCGTGTTCTCCAATCTCTGGCACCTAGCTACAAGAGCTTCGTGATGAACTATAATATGCAGGGCATGAAGAAGTCTCCTCCCGAGCTTCTGTCAATGCTTAAGACTGCAGAAGTGGAGATTAGGAAAGAACATGATGATCAATAAGACCACCGGTTTCAGGAAGGACAAGAAAAGCAAGCAGAAGGGAAAGAAGGGCGACAAATCTGTTACCGCACCTGAAAAGAAACCCCGAGCTGGCCCTAAGTCTGACACCGAGTGTTACTATTGCAAGGGGACTGGCCATTGGAAGCGCAACTGCCCCAAGTATTTGGCGGACAAGAAGACCGGCAAGGCAAACAAAGGTATATGTGATATACATGTTATTTATGTGTACTTGACTAATACTCGTAGTAGCACCTGGGTATTTGATACGGGATCGGTTGCTAATATATGTAACTCGGTCCAGGGGCTGCGGAACAAGCGACAACTAGCAAGGGATGAGGTCATGATGCGGGTCGGCAATGGATCAAGAGTTGATGTGATCGCCGTCAGAACGCTGCCTCTCCATATGCCGTCGGGATTAGTTATAAACCTAAATAGTTGTTATTTGGTGCCTGCACTGAGCATGAACATTGTATCCGGATCGTGTTTGATGCAAAGTGGTTATTCGTTTAAGTCTGAAAACAATGGTTGTTCGATTTATATGAATAGTATCTTTTATGGTCATGCACCTGTGTTGAATGGTTTATTTCTGTTGGATCTCGATAGTAGTATTACGCATATTCATAATGTTGATGCTAAAAGGATTAAACTTGATAATGATATATCTACATATATGTGGCACTACCGTCTAGGTCATATTGGCGTTAAATGCATAAAGAAACTCCATTCTGATGGACTTTTGGAATCACTTGATTTTGAATCATTTGATACATGTGAGCCATGCCTTATAGGCAACATGACTAGAACGTCGTTTTCCGGTTCAATGGAACGGGCGACAGATTTATTGGAAATCATACATACTGATGTGTGTGGACCAATGAGTGTGTCGGCGCGAGGTGGATATCGTTATTTTGTTACTTTCACGGATGATTTGAGTAGATACGGGTATATCTATTTGATGAAACATAAGTCTGAAACCTTTGAAAAGTTCAAAGAATTTCAGAATGAAGTGGAAAATCATCGTAACAGAAAGATCAAATTTCTGCGATCCGACCATGGAGGAGAGTATCTTAGGTACGAGTTTAGCACACATATGAAAGACTGTGGAATAGTTTCACAACTTACGCCTGCCGGAACACCACAACGTAATGGTGTGTCAGAACGTCGTAATCGTACTTTATTGGATATGGTTCGATCTATGATGTCTCTGAATGACTTGCCACTGTCATTTTAGGGTTATGCACTGGAAACCGTTGCATTCACTTTAAATAGGGCACCATCTAAATCGTTGAAAAGATACCGTACGAATTATGGTTTGGAAACAAAGCTAAGCTGTCATTTCTTAAAGTTTGGGGATGCGATGTTTATGTGAAGAAACTTCAACCGGATAAACTCGAACCTAAAGCGGAAAAATGCGTCTTCATAGGATACCCTAAGGAAACGATTGGGTATACCATCTATCACAGATCCGATGGCAAGGTTTTTGTTGCCAAGAATGGATCCTTTCTTGAGAAGGAGATTCTCGCGAAAGGTGTGAGTAGTCGGAAGGTAGAACTCAAAGAGGTTATTGATGATGGGTTCGTAGCATGGAAAACAAAAAAATTCTACCGCAAGAACGAACAAAACCCAGATCTAATCTAGATAAAAGCCAAGATCTAATCTATTAGACATGTGCAACGAGATAGATCTGTACTAACCCTTGTAGATCCGAAAGCCTTGTGCGAGATCGGATCTCGTGGTTGATGTAGACGATCACTTGCCGATCTTAAGATCGAGTAGACGATCCTTCCGGCGCCGTGTTCTGGCAGCGCTTCCGCAGTCGGTCACACGTGCGGAGTCGAAGCAGACCTTCCTCTCCCCGTTCCAGCGAGCAGCGGAGGTAGTAGATCTCTCCACGAAATCCCAGCAGCACGACGGCGTGGTGGTGGTGGTGGAGTAGAAAATTCTGCAGGGCTTCCCCTAAGACAGAGCAGATGGAAGGAGGAGGAGAGAGGCGGCTAGGGTTTGGAGTGGGAGGGGCCAAGGGGGGTGGCGCCTCCACCCCTCTATATATAGAGGGAGGGGTGCGGCCTAGGGTTCCAACCCCTAGGCCCACCTCCTAGGGCCGGCGCACAAGGGAGCTTGGGGGGAGAGTCCTTCCCCCCCAAGTTTCCCTTACTTACCCTCCTAGTTTCCCTTTATCCTTTCTTGGTTTTCAAGTAAACTCCAAAAAATCTTCTAGAACCTTCCAGAACATTCCGAAACCTTCTAGAATCCCCATATAAACACTCCGGAACATTTCCTAACTTAGAAAACGATCCACATTATATGAATCTTATTCCCCGGACAATTCCGGATCTCCTTGTGATGTCCCGGATCCAATCCGAGACTCTGAACAACATTCGGTCTCCAACACACATTCCATATCTACTTAAAACAACTTCGAACCTTAAGTGTGTCACCCTACGGTTCGTGAATATGCGGACATGATGGAGACACCTCTCCGATCAATAACCATCAGCGGGATCTGGAGATCCATAACGGCTCCCACATACTCAACGATGACTTCGTGATCGATAGAACCATTAACATACGAAACCAATTCCCTTTGTCACGCGATACTCTACTTATCCGAGGTTTGATCGTCGGTATCTCCATACCTAGTTCTACCTCGTTACTGATAACTACTCTTTACTCTTTCCATGTTATGTCATCCCTTGTGACCTAGTCACATGCTTGCAAGCTAACTAGATGACATTCCACCGAGAGGGCCCAGAGCATATCTATCCGTCATATGGATGGACAAATCCCAATTTTGGTCCATGCGCTTCAACACATACTTTCAGAATACCCAATGACACCTTTATAACCACCCAGTTACGAAGCGGTGTTTGATGTCATCAAAGTACCCATCCGGTGATGGTGATTAACATAACCTCATGGTCGAAGGATTAGGTTACTATGCATTTGAAATCTTGTAGCAATACGAACTTAATGACTTGATATTATGCTACGCTTACTATGGGTGTGTGTCCATCACATCATTCTCCTAATGATATAACCTTGTTATTAATGACATCCAATGTCCATGATCAGGAAATCATGATCATCAATTAATCAACAAGCTAGTTCAACAAGAGGCTTACTAGGGACTCTTTTATGTTTACAAAACACACATGTATTAGTGTTTCCTTATAATACAATTATAGCATGGGATGCAAACATTCATCATAAACACAAAGATATAATAATAACCACTTTTATTATTGCCTCTTGGGCATATCTCCAACAGTCTCCCACTTGCACTAGAGTCAATAATCTAGATTACATGGTAATATACCTAACACCCATGGCGTTCTGGTGTTGGTCATGCTTTGCTCTAGGGAGAGGTTTAGTCTACGGATCTGCCACATTCAGATCAGTGTGTACTTTGTAAATCTTTATGTCACCATCTCGGACATACTCGCGAATAGCATGGAAACGTAGCTTGATGTGCTTCAGCTTGCTATGTGACCTTGGCTCCTGTGCATTAGCTATGGCACCTGTGTTGTCACAGTAGATGGCCATCGGGTCCAACGCACTAGGAACCACGCCAAGTTCAGTAATGAACTCCTTCATCCATATGGCTTCTTGTGCAGCCTCCGAAGCAGCTATGCATTCCGATTCAGTTGAAGATTTCGCCACAACGCTTTGCTTGGCACTCCTCCAGCTCACTGCAGCACCATTCAAAATAAATACGTATCCAGACTGTGACTTCGAGTCATCTGGATCGATGTTCCAACTAGCATCTGTGTAACTGTTTACAACAAGCTGTTGATCACCTCCATAAGAAAGAACCATATCCTTAGTCCTATTTAGGTACTTTAGGATATTCTTGACCGCTATCCAGTGCTCCATTCCAGGATCACTTTGATATCTGCTAGTCAAACTAACAGCATGTGCTATATCAGGTCTTGTACACAGCATGGCATACATGATAGAACCTATGGCCGAGGCATAGGGAATATTATTCATCTTCTCTCTATCTTCTGCCGTAGCTGGACTCTGAGTCTTACTCAAGGTCTTACCTGACAACATGGGCATGAACCCTTTCTTGCTCTCTTCCATTCTAAACTTCTTTAGAACTTTGTCCAAGTATGTACTTTGTGAAAGCGCTATTAGGCGTCTTGATCTAACTCTATAAATCTTGATGCCTAGAATATATGTCGCTTCGCCAAGATCCTTCATTGAAAAACTATTATTCAAATAGGCTTTAACACTATTAAGAAGTTCGATATCATTCCCAATCAACAATATGTCATCTACATATAGTACTAGGAATGCTACAGAGCTCCCACTCACTTTCTTATAAATACAAGCTTCTCCATAAGTTTGTATAAATCCAAAGTTTTTGATTACTTTATCAAAACGTTGATTCCAACTCCGGGATGCTTGCTTCAGTCCATAAATGGAGCGCTGAAGTTTGCATACCTTGTCAGCATCTTTAGGATCGACAAAACCCTTGGGTTGTACCATATACAACTCTTCCTCAATGTCACCATTAAGGAACGCCGTTTTGACATCCATCTGCCAAATCTCATAATCGAAATATGCAGCAATTGCTAACAAAATCCTCACAGACTTTAGCTTCGCTACTGGTGACAATGTCTCATCGTAGTCAACTCCTTGAATTTGTCGGAACCCTTTCGCGACAAGTCGAGCTTTATAGACGGTAACATTACCATCAGCATCTGTTTTTCTTTTGAAAATCCATTTGTTCTCGACAGCCTTACGGCCATCCGGTAAGTCCACCAAAGTCCATACTTGGTTTTCGTACATGGATTCCATTTCGGATTTCATGGCTTCTAGCCATTTGTCGGAATCTGGGCTCACCATAGCTTCTTCATACGTCGTAGGGTCATCAGTGTTGTCCACCAACATGACGTTCAAGGCAGGGTCATACCAATCAGGAGTGGTACGAACCCTCGTTGACCTGCGAGGTTCAGCAGCAGCTTCGTTCGAATTTTCATGATCACCATCATTAGCTTCCTCTCCAATTGGTGCAGGCGGCACAAAAACATCTCCCGGTGCTGCGCTACTCTCAACTCCGAGAGAAGGTTCAATAACCTCGTCGAGTTCTACTTTCCTTCCAGTCACTTCCTTTGAGAGAAACTCCTTCTCAAGAAAGGATCCATTCTTGGCAACGAAAACTTTGCCTTCGGATCTATGATAGAAGGTATACCCAATTTTTTCTTTAGGGTATCCTATGAAGACGCATTTCTCCGCTTTGGGTTCAAGCTTATCAGGTTGTAACTTCTTTACATATGCTTCGCAACCCCAAACTTTAAGGAACGACAACTTAGGTTTCTTTCCAAACCTCAATTCGTATGGTGTCGTTTCAACGGATTTAGATGGTGCCCTATTTAAAGTGAATGCGGCTGTCTCTAATGCATAGCCCCAAAACGATAGCAGTAAATCTGTAAGAGGCATCATAGACCAAACCATATCTAAGAGAGTTCGATTACGATGTTCGGACACACCATTACGCTGTGGTGTTCCTGGCGGTGTCAATTGCGAAAGTATTCCACATTTCTTTAAATGCATGCCAAACTCATAACTTAGATATTCACCTCCGCGGTCAGAACGCAGAAACTTAATCTTCTTGTTATGATGATTTTCCACTTCACTTTGAAATTCCTTAAACTTCTCGAAAGTTTCGGACTTATGTTTCATAAAGTAGACATACCCATATCTACTTAAGTCATCCGTGAAAGTGAGAACATAACGATATCCACCACACGATGCTACACTCATTGGACCGCACACATCGGTATGTATTATTTCCAATAAATCTGTAGCTCGCTCCATTATTCCAGAGAATGGAGTCTTAGTCATTTTTCCCATTAGACATGCTTCGCATCTTTCAAGTGATTCAAAATCAAGTGATTCAAGGAGTCCATCAGAATGGAGTTTCTTCATACGCTTCACTCCAATGTGACCAAGACGACAGTGCCACATGTATGTAGAATTATCATTCAATTTTGTTCGTTTAGCATCTATGTTGTGAACATGTGTATCACTACTATCGAGATTCAGTAAGAATAAACCATTCATCTCAGGTGCATTACCATAAAAGATATTACTCATATAAATCGAACAACCTTTATTCTCGGACTTAAAAGAGTAACCGTCTCGCAATAAACAAGATCCAGATATAATGTTCATGCTTAACGCAGGCACCAAATAACAATTATTCAAATTTAAAACTAATCCCGAAGGTAGATGTAGAGGGAGCGTGCCGACGGCGATCACATCAACCTTGGAGCCATTTCCAACGCGCATCGTCACCTCGTCTCTCGCCAGTCTTCGTTTATTCCGCAGCTCCTGTTTCGAGTTACAAATATGAGCAACCAAACCAGTATCAAATACCCAGGCACTACTACGATTACTAGTAAGATACACATCAATAACATGTATATCGAATATACCTTTCTTCTTGATGTTGCCGTTCTTCAGATCTGCCAGGTACTTGGGGCAGTTACGCTTCCAGTGACCAGCACCCTTGCAGTAGAAGCATTCAGTTTCAGGCTTAGGACCAGCCTTGGGCTTCTTAGCAGGTGCGGAAGCTTTCTTGCCGTCCTTCTTGAAGTTGCCCTTGTTCTTAGGCTTGCCCTGTTTCTTAAAATTGGTGGTCTTATTGACCATCAACACTTGGTGCTCCTTCTTGATCTCCACTTCAGCAGTTTTCAGCATGGACAATAGTTCAGGCAACGTCTTGTTCATGCAGTGCATATTGTAGTTCATCACAAAGTTCTTATAACTCGGTGGCAGTGATTGGAGGACACGGTGAATCCCTAACTCATTAGGAATCATTATCCCCAACTCTTGGAGCTTGTTTGCGTTCCCAGACATGGTGAGCACGTGCTCGCTAACGGAGCTACCATCTTCCATCTTATAGTTAAAGAACTTTTCGGAGGCCTCATAGATCTCCACGGCCGCGTGAGTCTCAAAAATGAGCTTGAGCTCCTTAATGATCTCGAACGGGTCATGGTGCTCAAAGCGCTTATGAAGCTCCGTTTCTAAACCGTACAGGATGGCACACTGAACTGTGGAGTAATGATTTTTCCGAGTGGCGTAAACATTCTTTACGTCATCGGTGGCATCTTCTATAGGTGGGTCACCTAGCGGTGCTTCGAGCACATAGGTCAACTGATCCAGCCCTGAGGACAATCTTTAGTCCACGGAGCCAGTCCGTGAAGTTGCTTCCATTGTTCTTAAGCTTTTCTTTCTCTAGGAACGCATTGAAATTGATGGAGAGGTTCGCCATAATCTACAACAAATTTGCAAGTAGTTTAGACTAAGTTTATGATAAATTGAGTTCAATCTTAATTCTTAAATTAACTAGGTGAACTCCCACTCAAAACAACATCCCTCACATTGTCTTAGTGATTACACGAACCAAGTCCACTACACCAAGTCCGATCTTCACGAGAGAAGATGTAGTTTCATCGGCGAACAATCTTCAAGTTCATCATATTATTTATATGATTCATGCTCTACCTTTCGGTATTACGTGTTCCGAGACCATGTCTGTACATGCTAGGCTCGTCAAGATTAACCTTAGTTTCCGCATGTGCAAATCTGGCTTGCACCCGTTGTATGCACACGTAGAATCTATCACATCCGATCATCACGAGATGCTTCGAAACGACGAGTCTTAGCAACGGTGCCAACTAAGGACGAACACTTTATTACTTGATATTTAGTGAGAGGGATCATCTTATAATGCTACCGTCGCGATCTAAGCAATACAAGATGCATAAAGGATTAACATCACAGGCAATTCATAATTAGTGTGATATGATATGGCCCTTTCTTCTTATGCCTTTGATCTCCATCTCCAAAGCACGGACATGATCTCCATCATCACCAGCATTGCGTCAAGGTCAGTGGCGCCGCTTCATGGTTGTCCATCATCACTAGCAACTATTACAACTACTTGGAATAAAGCTATTACAAGATGAATAGACACGCAGGTCTTAACAGAATTAAAGACAACCATTAGGCTCCTGCCGGTTGCCATATTACAACAAGGATCATTGCATACATCAAATATAATCACAATCACATGATGGCCATATCACATCACAAAACCCCTGCAAAAACAAGTTAGACGCCTCTAATTTTCTTTGCATGTTTTACGTGGTTTGGGGCTTTCAAATAAGAACGGATCTTACCTGCGAAACTGAACCACAACGTTGATACAAGTGCTATCAAGTGCAAAGTGTAGATTTGATCTATTCTATGGTGGGAGAGACAGACACCCGCAAAGCCACTTGTGCAAAGCAAGTTACACGTCAAGCATGGAGCAAGTCTCATGTGCAATGACATGTAAGGTTAGCCCGAGCCGCTTCATCCCACCATACCGCAAGATGCAAAGTACACAAAGCAAAAGACGGCACGAGCACCAATGCCCACAAAACCATTGTGTTCTACTCGTGCAACAGATCTACGCATAGACACGGCTCTGATACCACTGATGGGTTCGTAGCATGGAAAACAAAAAAATTCTACCGCAAGAACAAACAAAACCCAGATCTAATCTAGATAAAAGCCAAGATCTAATCTATTAGACATGTGCAACGAGATAGATCTGTACTAACCCTTGTAGATCCGAAAGCCTTGTGCGAGATCGGATCTCGTGGTTGATGTAGACGATCACTTGCCGATCTCAAGATCGAGTAGACGATCCTTCCGGTGCCGCGTTCCGGCAGCGCTTCCGCAGTCGGTCACACGTGCGGAGTCGAAGCAGACCTTCCTATCCCCGTTCCAGCGAGCAGCAGAGGTAGTAGATCTCTCCACGGAATCCCAGCAACATGACGGCGTGGTGGTGGTGGTGGAGTAGAGAATTCTGCAGGGCTTCGCCTAAGCCAGAGCAGACGGAAGGAGGAGGAGAGAGGCGGCTAGGGTTTGGAGTGGGAGGGGCCAAGGGGGGTGGCGCCTCCACCCCTCTATATATAGAGGGAGGGTGCGGCCTAGGGTTCCCACCCCTAGGCCCACCTCCTAGGGCTGGCGCATAAGGGAGCTTGGGGGGAGAGTCCTTCCCCCCCCCCCCCCCAAGTTTCCCTTACTTACCCTCCAAGTTTCCCTTTATCCTTTCTTGGTTTTCAAGTAAACTCCAAAAAATCTTCTAGAACCTTCCGGAACATTCCAAAACCTTCTAGAATCCCCATATAAACACTCCGGAACATTTCCTAACTTAGAAAATGATCCCCATTATATGAATCTTATTCCCCGGACAATTCCGGATCTCCTTGTGATGTCCCGGATCCAATCCGAGACTCCGAACAACATTCGGTCTCCAACACACATTCCATATCTACTTAAAACAACTTCGAACCTTAAGTGTGTCACCCTACGGTTCATGAATATGCAGACATGATGGAGACACCTCTCCGATCAATAACCATCAGCGGGATCCGGAGATCCATAACGGCTCCCACATACTCAACGATGACTTCGTGATCGATAGAACCATTAACATACGAAACTAATTCCCTTTGTCACGCGATACTCTACTTATCTGAGGTTTGATCGTCGGTATCTCCATACCTAGTTCTACCTCGTTACTGATAAGTACTGTTTACTCGTTCCATGTTATGTCATCCCTTGTGACCTAGTCACATGCTTGCAAGCTAACTAGATGACATTCCACCGAGAGGGCCCAGAGCATATCTATCCGTCATATGGATGGACAAATCCCAATTTTGGTCCATGCGCTTCAACACATACTTTCAGAATACCCAATGACACCTTTATAACCACCCAGTTACAAAGCGGTGTTTGATGTCATCAAAGTACCCATCCGGTGATGGTGATTAACATAACCTCATGGTCGAAGGATTAGGTTACTATGCATTTGAAAGCTTGTAGCAATACGAACTTAATGACTTGATCTTATGCTACGCTTACTATGGGTGTGTGTCCATCACATCATTCTCCTAATGATATAACCTTGTTATTAATGACATCCAATGTCCATGATCAGGAAATCATGATCATCAATTAATCAACAAGCTAGTTCAACAAGAGGCTTACAAGGGACTCTTTTATGTTTACAAAACACACATGTATTAGTGTTTCCTTATAATACAATTATAGCATGGGATGCAAACATTCATCATAAACACAAAGATATAATAATAACCACTTTTATTATTGCCTCTTGGGCATATCTCCAACAATTGAACCTTCTCTTCATGAAATGGTGAGTAGCGCAGCACCGGAAGTTGTTTCGGAGTTGACTTCACCTAATGAAGATAGAGCTAATGATATTGATCATGAAACTCCGAAAGAGGACACTACCGAACCTCACAGGTCAAGCAGGACACGTGCAACTCCTGAACTGTACGGCAATCCTGTTACGAATTTCATGATTGATGAAATAGATGACCCTGCGACGTATGAAGAAGCGATGATGAGCCCTGATTCCAACAAATGGCTAGAAGCCATGAAATCCGAGATGGAATCCATGTACGAAAACCAGGTTTGGACTTTGGTAGACTTACCTCACGATCGAAAGGATGTTGAGAATAAATGGATTTTCAAAAGAAAAACTGACGATGATGGTAATGTGACCATCTATAAGGCTCGACTTGTCGCAAAGGGGTTTCGACAAATTCAAGGAGTTGACTACGATGAGACATTCTCTCCCGTAGCAATGCTTAAGTCGGTTAGGATTATGTTAGCAATTGCTGCATATTTCGATTATGAAATGTGGCAGATGGATGTCAAAACTGCGTTCCTCAATGGTAATATTGAAGAAGAGTTGTATATGATACAACCTAAGGGTTTTGTCGATCCGAAGGATGCTGATAAGGTATGCAAGCTTTAGCGATCCATCTATGGACTGAAGCAAGCATTACAGAGTTGGAATCTCCTCTTTCATGAGGTGATCAAAGAGTTTGGATTTGTCCAAACTTATGGAGAGGCTTGTATTTACAAGAAAGTGAGTGGGAGCAATGTGGAATTTCTAATATTATATGTGGATGACATATTATTGATTGGAAATGGTATAGATCTTTTAAACAGTGTTAAAAGTTATCTAAACAGCAAATTTTCGATGAAAGACCTTGGTGAAGCTTCATATATATTAGGCATTAAAATCTATAGAGATAGATCAAGACGCCTAATTGGGCTATCGCAGAGTACATACCTTGATAAGATATTAAAGAAGTTTAATATGGACGGAAGTAAGAAGGGGTTCTTACCTATGTTGCAAGGCAAGACATTGAGTAAGACTCAAAGTCCGGCTACAGCGGAAGAAAGAGAGATAATGGATAAGATCCCCTATGCCTCAGCCATAGGCTCTATAATGTATGTCATGCTATGTACAAGACCGGATGTGGCACATGCTATTAGTTTGACTAGTAGGTACCAATCTGATCCAGGTTCGGAATACTGGATAGCGGTCAAGAATATCCTTAAGTACTTGAGAAGAACTAAGGATATGTTTCTTGTATACGGAGGTGAAGAAGAGCTAGTCGCTAAGTGTTATGTCGATGCTAGTTTTGACACTGATCCGGATGACTCTAAGTCTCAATCCGGATACGTATTTCTCTTGAACGGAGCAATAGTTAGTTGGAGGAGCTCCAAACAACCTGTGGTGGCTGGATCAACGACGGAGGCGGAATATGTTGCTGCTTCAGAAGCGGCACAGGAAGCGGTTTGGATGAAGGAGTTCATAACGGAACTAGGTGTGGTTCCTAGTGCGTTGGACCCAATGGTGATCTATTGTGACAACAATGGAGCCATAGCCAAGGAACCAAGGTCTCACAAGAATTCCAAGCATATTAAGCGCCAATTTCACTCCATCCGCGAGCATGTCAAGGATGGAGATATAAAGATTTGTAAAGTGCACACGGACCTTAATGTAGCAGACCCGTTGACTAAAGTTCTCCCTAGGGAAAAACATGATCAACACCAGAACTCCATGGGTGTTAGATTTATCACTATATAAACTAGATTATTGTCTCTAGTGCAAGTAAGAGCCTGAAGGAAATATGCCCTGAGAGGAAATAATAAAGTTGTTATTATGTATTCCTTGTATATGATAGATGTTTATTTTGCATGCTATAATTGTATTGATAGGAAACGTCAATACATTTGTGTTTAATAAACAAAAAGGGTTCCTAGTTATGCCTCTCTTATATACTAGCTTGTTGATTAACAAGATGATCAAGGTTTCCTGATCATGGACATTGGATGTTGTTAATAACAAGGTCACAGCATTTGTGAAATGATGTGATGAACATTCATCCGAAGTATAGCATTACGATAAAATCATTATGTTTATATTGCTATAACATCATACGAAGTAGTCTTAGTCCTTAGACCATGAGATCATGTTAATTGCTAACACCGGAAAAGTATCTTGATAACATCAAACGTCACACCGTAACAGGGTGACTATAAAGGTGGGTTCAGTGCTATGAAGGTTTTATGTTGAGGCTCATAGATCAAGAGTGGAATTTGTCAATCCCGATGATGGATAGATATACTCTGGGCCCTCTCGGTGATATCACATTAAGATAGCTTGCAAGCAAGTGATGTGATCACTAGAATGTTATATCACGGGAACGAGAAAAGAGTGCATGTCGGTAACGAGATCAAACTAGGTATTTGGATACCGATGATCAAATCTCGGACATGTATTATATCATGAGACAAAGGGATTAAATTACTAGCGTTAAAGGTTCTCACGATCACAGAAGTCATCGTTGAATGTGCAGGAGTCAGTATGGATCTCCAGGTCCCGCTTCTGATTATTGATCTGAGAGGAGTCTCAATCATGTCTGCATTATTCGCGAACCGTAGGGTGACACACTTAAGGGTTGCCAGACACCATTTAGGAGCACATATGTTTCAGACAAAAGGTTTGCAAAGGGCAGGAAATGTTTCGATAGAAACAGGAATTGTTTCGATAGAAACCGGAATTATTTCGAGTGAAATTGTAGAAAGTGGTTCTGCATGTGATATTGAAATGTTGCAAGGGGTTTTATGTGAATGTTTTTTAATTAAAGTAATTAACAAAATTCTGAATAAAATAAATAAAAGAGTTTTATTAATTGAGAGTGGCATTAAATTTGGTGAAAATTTAATGCACGTGAGTGGAACTTTGCGTGGAGCTTGAATTGATGTGAGTGGAGCTTCCACCACATGAATGAGGAAGAGGAGGGGGCTCCCTCCTTGGCCACCGGACATGGTAGAGGAGGAGTACCCCTCTCCTATAAAAGGGCCCCTCTCCTCCCTCACAAAGCACACCTCCTCGTGAAGGATCTCTCTCCCCCTCTTGATATTCCCCCATGGTCTCGGATTAGCGAGATACATGTTCCCGGTGGCCTTGTGTCTAGAAGGAGTTGCTGCTTCCGCTGATTCGCTGGAGCGAGGAGGTGGAGGTTGTCCGGTAGCTTGAACGTGTGTGCGAGGATGGATGCGCTGCTGATTTGCGGCACTCGGACTTCCACACGATTTTGAGATCGGCAAGAGTACGACTACATCAACCACGAGTTCCTACTCGTTAACAAAACTCGTTGTCTTAGAGGGTAAGTTCTCCATGTATGTATGTCTATCTGTTGCTCTGTATCTAGTAGATAGATCTTGGCGTATAGTTCTCATCGTAGGAAAATTTTTGTTTTCTATGTTGCGGACCCAACATATCCAATAGCTGCGGAGCTTGTGATTTTATCACAGGGATATCACTTGTCAGAACGAGTCAAGTAGCATTGTTCGGTAACGAGATTGAACACGACATGGTGATGTCATTGATCAGATCTCGGGCAATGCAAGTATCAAGAGACAAAGGGAATAAGACACGATTGTCCCGGTTCAAACGACGAAAGATCTTCGTGGAACACATAGGGGTCACATGGTCATCCAGATCCCTCTGTCGATCATTGTTGCGGGAGTGTCTCGACCATGTCTGGAGTGTTCCTGAACCGTGAGGTATCACGCTTAAGGGCTTGATGATGCTTAGCGAGTGTTTATAGGATCGGAAGAATCGCCGAAGAATAGTAGAGAGAAAACTGGAAGGGTTTCGGTAAGTCCGGAGGATGTCCAGAGTGGAGGTGGAAGGTGTTCCATATCCATGGAGATTGAATAATATGTGAATGAATGTTAAATAATGATTTAATCATTTATTCATAATTATTTAATAAAGAGAAAATCAATTTAAAAGGTCAAAAAGGCTTAATGGGCCAATTCCCGAAGGGGATAGGGCCCATTAGGGAAAGAAGAGAGGGAGAAGGGACAAGGGGGGTGGACGGCTGGGCCAAGCCCCCTTCCCCGCGCGGGGCCCACTAGGGCCGGCCGGTGGCTGCCCCTCCCCCTCCTCTCCTTTAGTCCCACCCCGGGACTTTGAGGGAGGTAGTACCTCCCCTCCCCTATATATAGTAGGGGTATTTGGCCAGATACATACACACAATATTCAATAAAGGTCTTCTCACTTTTGGGAAGACCTCCAATTGATATTCTCTCTCTCTCTCTCTCTCTCTCTCTCCCGTGACTGTGGTCCCAAGTTCGGACTGCGCGAATGAGAGATATCTTCACTGCGGAGCACCATCGCTGCGGGATTCGGATCCATGAGCTCTACTTCTGCAACTACTGCTAGATCAGGGAAGCGGGAGTCATCGTCAGGCACCGGACGTGTGTAACTCCCTGCGAGGTGTCGCACTTGAGGCACTCAAGTCGTTGGAGCCACAGGAGCGCAAGGACTTCATCACGACCTTGAGGTCGGCTTCGGCTCATCTACATCAACCACGCTCTCCTGAGCGTTAACAACGCTTTTCGGTCTTCAAGGGTAAGTTCGCGAAAAGCCCCTCCCGTTACTGTATTACTAATAGATAGGTCCTGGCAGCATTAGGGGTTTAGGGGCATAGGATAAAATTTATTGTTTTCATACGTGGAACCCCTATAATGCAAACGTTTAGCATGCGTAGAGTTGTATCAGTGGTTGATAGAACTTGAGAGAACATTTATCCTACCTTTAGTTCGTCGTTGGGTTCGACACTCTTACTTATCGAAAAGGCTACACATGATCCCCTATACTTGTGGGATATCAAGCATCACAAATTATTTCAAACTCCTCGTAAGCCTGTCTAGACATAGGACGATAGAACAGGGATGCCAGAGCGACAGTAGCATACACCTCAACTGTTGATAGATTAGCATCAAGAACATATGAAAACAGTCGAGGGTATCTTTTAGATAGCGGCTAAGTGGAGTCAAGGATTCTCCATTTATCTGACCAGAACAAACAGGTGTCCCTAGTTCCAACGTCTACATGAGACACACTCCGAAAATCAGTAGCAAGCTTGAAGATATACTTCCACCAAAATGACCTGCACAATCTTTCTACATGAGGCACCACACCATTATAGTATGTACTCCAAATCAATTCAACCCATGGGAGATTTGCTTTATTATAGAACTTGTCTAGTTGCTTCATTAACAATGCATCATTCTTGCTAAAATTGATAATCCCCATTCCTCCTTTATCCTTAGGTTTACATACCAATTCCCAGGCAGCAAGGGATTGTTTGGGACCATCTCTCTCCACAAACATTGTCTAAGAATCCTATCCAGCTGCTTGATAATCCTAGGAGCAATATCTAAAGATAATAAGAAATAAATTGACATCGAGCATAAAGCAGAGTTAATTAGTTGTAGTCTAGCTTCTTGACAAAGCCGATCGATGTTGAGGTGAGTCTCCTTTCCACACTCTCCACTAGAGGCAATAGATCTTGAATGGATGACTTAGTGGTGCCCATTGGCAAACCCAAATATGGGAAGGCATACTACAAACTTGGCATCCCATAGCCTCGGCCAGTATCTTGGTACCCTCCATAGAAACATTTAATGGCACAATGAGTGACTTGTGGAAGTTTACATTTAGGCTAGCAGAACGGTAGAATTTTTGTAATATCTATTTTAGCGCTAACACTTGATCAAGTTCAACAGACAAAATCAAAATGGTATCATCCGCGTATTGGACGGTAGGGAAATCTGTATCATTGGTCACAACTGGTATTATAAGCACTCCTTGATTCAAGGCATCATTAATCGCTGACTGCAATAAATCTCCACCAAAAACATACAGAAGAGGTGACAAAGGATCTCCTTGTCGTACCCCCTCTTAAAAAAGAATTGTTTACCGGGGACTCCATTAAGAAGAATAGAAGAAGTACCAGAAGATAGAATAGCCCTCATCCAATTAATCCATTTTTTATTAAAACCTTTATGCTCCAATATCTATAATATTGCCTCATGCTCAATAGTGTCGAAGGCCTTGGCAAAATCCAACTTGACAATAAGAATAGGCTTCTTGGACTGTTGACATTGAAAGATATATTCATAGGCCCAAGCAATATAATCCTGAATGGATCTAGACCTGAGAAAGCCATACTGGTTTTTATGAATGCAGCTCAAGATGTGATCCTGTAGCCTATTGGCAACCAACTTAGTCAAAAACTTCAGGCAAACATTAGTTAAGGAAATTGGTCTAAAGTCGTTAACATCTTATGGTGCTGCTTTCTTAGGAATAAGTGTAATGAGCGAGCCACTGATACTTTCCAAGTTCAGTTTTTCATCATAAAAATCCTGAACTAAATTGTAGAAGTTGTTCTTAATTATAGGCTAACACTTCTTTAAGAACAAACCATTGAAGCCATCCGGGCCTGGAGCTCTACCTGGTGGCATGAATTTGATAACATTTTCCATCTCCTCAATCTGAAAGGGCCTAGTGAGATCATCAAGCCCATCAACTTTTTGCAGCAAACTAGACAGGTCCCATTGCATTTGGATTTCTGCAGAGGTGCCCATACGATGTTTATAACATGCCCACAACAATCCAACCATGTCAGTATGTTCAGATATTTCTGTACCATCCGCTGCCTTTAGCGCGGAAATGCAATTCCTCCTATAACGCTCAGTAGCCATGGAGTGAAAAAATTGTTATCTTCCCCAAGTTTTATCCATCGAACAGGACACCTCTTGCGCCAATAGTTACATTCAGCTAGCAGTAGCTCTTCCAGGTGTAACTTAACAATACTTTTGAAGTTAAATTCAGTTTGGAATAAAGGCCATTGCTCCTCTAGATTATCCAACAAAAGAATCACTTCATTACATTTCCCTATCAGAAACTTTAATTTGGACAGACCAGTTTTCCACTTCTTCAAGTCATAACGAAGTGCTTTTAATTTCTCCACTAGAATACCTGCAGTAGATGATTTTCTTGTTGGTTTGTTCCAAGAACTCTGTACGCACTCCATGAAACCCGGCAGATTAACCCAGTAATTTTCAAAGCGAAAGAGGTTGGTTTTCGGAATAACTGTATCTATGTTTACCACACACGACACATGATCTGATGCGGGTTTTGCAAGTGGTAATACCAGAGAATTAGGGAAATCCAGAGTTCAATTAGCGGTGGTGAAAAACCAGTCAAGCTTTTCCGATAATGGTTTCGTTTGCATATTTGACCATGTATACGATCTCCCTTTAAGTGCAATTCAATGAGGCCAAGATGACCAATGATCTTGTTAAAATAAACATATCATTTGCGTTTCCACTAGGTTTATTGCGATTTTGGACTGAGCGAATAAAGTTGAAATCACCGAGAAGTAGCCAGTTTTGGTCTGAATTTATTTGAAGATTATACAACCAAGAGACGAACTGATCCCTTTAAATTCCCTGACATGGACCATAAACATTCACTAGTGTCCAGGACTGGTTATTATGTGTGGAAGTGAAATTAACAACTATACCAAAACGCTGAGTTTCCACAAGCTGACCAGTAAAAATGGCAGAGTTCCATAGTACCAATATCCCATCAGAAGCTCCCACCGATGGTGAGTAAGCAAAGCGATCAAAACGCTTTGGACAAAATTTTCTAATGAGTCAGAAATCAAAGGACTCATTCCCGTAGACAAACAACAGAACAATCACTTTCTTCAACTTTTGCTCTTACTGCACGTTGCCTGGGTTCAGAATTCAGGCCACGGACATTCCAGCATAGCACCCGCCATTTCCTTGTACTCGTTAAGCACATGATAAAACTTTGATAACTGCAGCAGGATAGTGCATTGTTTGCTTAACAGAGTGACTAACAAGCCAAAATAAATTCTGACAGGAGAATGGCATGGATGATAAAACTAGAACCATAGTTTGACACATACGGCATGTACACAGCAGAAAAGAGACACGCAGTGACTGATTAAGGAGCAAGCAGACTGACACCCCCACAAAGTGACGCAGTGACTCGTAGATAGCAATTGTATTTATTTATCATTCTTATTATTTTTATCAGCTGAAGAAGAAGCCTCAAGCTTTTCCTTAGTGAGCTTTGCCGGATCAATTCCTAGTTGAATGCCAACTGCTTGCATCACATGAATAGGAGTCCTGGGTGCTGCTGTAGTGTGTTGATCAGTTTTAGAAACATTCTTGGAACTTTTACTGCCAACCTTCCTTGCTGTCGGTCTAACTTTCTTACGTGGCTTGACAATGTCTTCAAGTATAGGCATTGGATGATGTCCATCATTTTTAACAATACTTCTGGTGCTCCTGCAAACTGTTGTTTCTACCATTGGTGTAGAATATTTCTTCTTGCGATTCCTCTTTTCTGGTTTAGACTGCAGTGAAGCTGAGAACACCGGCGGCAATGAAGAATACTGGCTATCAGTCCCATCCATTGTGTGAAACACTAGGGACCTGGCCACTGACCTGTGTTTAAAAGTTGACCTTGGGATTGGTTCAACATAGTCATTCCAGTTTATCTGAAAACCATCAGTGTCATCGAATGCAATTGGCCAGATCCTCTTACATAGCACAATTGGGGCCATCAGCACAAATTGAAGAGACACTGGAACTTTTGCAATCAACAATTCAGGCATCATGGATTCGAACATTCTCCTCCAAATCATCTCTGGTGGCAATTCTGAGCCATAAACAGGTGTAAATAAGTGAACAAGATTGACAACTTGCACATTGTCCTTAGCTCCCAAATTGTGCTGCAAAGGAAAATAAGGCACAATGGCCCTTTCAGAGGTCCCCTGCATCTGTAACGGCTGATCAACCACCATCGGCTCATAAACAGGTGACTCATCAAAAATAGGCATTGATGATTTTGCGTCTAAAGATGAACGTAGTACAATAGAGCCCTGCACAACTTGTTCAAAGACTTGAGGTTCAAAAACAGGTTCTTAAGGATCATGAGGCACCTCGTTCCATCCTAGTTCAGGGTAGGCATCAAGTGGCATCAGATCTTCATCGGTTGGCCCTTTATCAGCAAAGTTAGCAGTGAGGATGTAACATGATGTTGTGCAAGGCTGTCGCAGACCACCCATCGGAGCATGCTATCCAAAAACAACATCACGAGGAACCAGTTGTTCAGATGGAAAAGAGGCTAGAACCAGAGACCTATCCCTCAAAGGATCGGCACATTTCCAGTCATTGACTCGAATTTGTCTAGATTCGGATATATCTAGACATGTGTTACGATCCCAGTTGGTATTGGCACTGCTAGAGGAAGTATTACAGGATTCTAGAGTATTTCAGGCTACAACTATCTGGTAAGAGAAGAGGGATACATGAGTAAGAGAGAAATCAGGGAGGGGGAAGGAGCCATGTGCCCTTGCCAGGGTTCTCCAGTTCGGTTCTTGTTCTTCGATGCCTCCTCCGTTCGCCTCGATCCCCCTTAAGTGCCGATGTTTGCTTCCTTGTGCCCTGGGCCTTGGGCTTGTATCCCCCTCCTGGCAACAGCCCATGCGACCGGTGTGGCAGCCCACACGGTCCGTGACATTCTCCTCTCCTTAACATTCGGCTTGCCCTCAAGCCGCCATTATCAATCCCTCGAAACATGTGGCCACCGGGATCCCATGGAGCATACAATTCCTTGCCAAGTACAATCTCATCGGAAGAAAATATTTTATCAATGGTTCCACTCGCCAGGCATGGAGTTGAACATGGTTGGCTTGCAAATATGACCCGGTAAACTAGGACATCACCTGGATACCATGTGGTAGAGGAAATGGTGTAATTAAACAAGGTCCTCTTGGTAAGCCATTCCCTACTTCCACCCTCCTAGCACATAACTAGTTCTGAAGCACCATGTGAGATATCAGTGTACTGCTCATTCATGTAAGAAACCTGGTTGTTATCGTCCAACTTCTTGCTCTCCCAGAATGTATCTTCACTTGCACTAGTCAAGCTTGAACAGTACGTGCCCATACAGGCAGGATGTGCAATTATATTTTGGGGGCATTGTAACTGACCATGATTTAGATCGACGAACACACTACTCAAAGATGCACCTTGTACTCTTCGTGTACGCTGACTTCCACTCTGTCGTAATCTCTTCTGATAAAGCAGAAAATTTGGCACCGGCAGTGGCCAAGGCAGTAGCAATAGTAATACACTCGACAATTTATTGACATGGTTTAGTCTCTTGTGTGGACAAAACTCCACCTGAATCGGCTGAGGTCTATTCTGATTGCAGAAGAACGGGGGCCACGGTCTAGGACGCAGCTCATCTCGCTTGCCCTGGTTTTGTGCTTCCATGTATGGCACCCAACTGAGATAACCACTTGCAACGTATGCTTCACCAAACACCTTGCCATTTAGAATAGCCTCGAGTGACCGATCTCTGTCCATGTCGCCGACGACATCAATGTCGATGAAGCCAGGGCCTTCGTGCGAAGCAATCCTATCGCTGGTTCCACTCGCTAGGCACAAAGTGGCGCATGGTCGTCTTACACATGGATCCCATGGGGAAGAGAAAAGGGTGTAATTCAGTCTGTTGCGCATGCTGCATACAACCCATGTCAATGTCACCAAACTAACCTGCATCATGTTACTCCATTCCTCACTGGATCTGAAGGCCAACGAATGCATCACCTCTTGTACTTGGTCCACTACCCAAGTATGTCCAGTTTTTATCCCATCACAACTAATATCAGTACATTGGTCCATCATGTAAGGAGGGCTGTCATAAGTAGAGTCACCACAAAGCACTGAGCTAGACACTGAATTAGCCATGATATCTTTGTATGTCATTTGCTGTCCAGTCCACTTAGAGTGGTCCATCTGGGAATCAAAGCAAGAGGACAATCCAAGCATCTCATAATTGATATGCTGCTCGCCAGGATCCCATGGCATGGTGAAATTTATGTCAAATGCATTGATTATACCTCTGCCCGTGTACAACCAGGTAACTGCCGCTTCCCATGCTACTGTTCTCCCCAAGGCAGCAACCAATAGTGTGTTGTACTGGTGAAAATTGATGAGAAATCTACATGAAGTAATCTTGTAGGACCACTGGTTATCATTTGTAGGAATAAGGTTGCAAATGGTGTCCGCGTGGAGCATTTCATGGTTCTTCAAACAACTAGACGACCCACGTACCTCAGAACTAGCAGGTGGAGTTGCTACCAATGCCTGAACACTTGACTGAAGCTTCCTTCTAGGATCAAAAGGCATGGCGCCACACACTTGACTGTCGTTGCATGTGTCAGCTCTAATTAGCTTGCATGTACTTGAGAGCTATACGCCGCGCTGGCCGAAGCACCCTTGATGTCCAGATCTGGAGCCCTGGAGCTCATTGGCGCTGCAGCCAGAATAATCTCAGACCACAACATGGAGGCGTCGCCCCTTGGACAAACCGACAGATAGGTGGCCGCAGTCATTCTAGCGCCACTGATTACATCGCCGCCGATGGTTTCATCGCTTGCAGCAGTTGAGAAGAGCACCAGGTTGCCGTCAACGACGGTCGTGATCGATGCAGGAGCCGTTTTTGTGGCGGATGGAGACCTCGACTCGGTGGTGTCACGGCTCATGCGTTCCATCGAACAGGTGGCGGGCGCAGTGGTGATGTAGCCGGTCGAATCTGAAAGGCCGACCACAGAGCTCTCCTCGACGATGGCGGATGCCGCTGCCGGTTCCGCTGGGTGCTTGGTGCCGACGACACGAGCTTGGAGGTCGCCCACCTCAGCTCGTTGCGCGTCCACCACACTCTCCACTCCTGGGCGGCACTGGTTCAACTCGAGGATGACCGGATGCAAGTCGTTGAGCTTCGTGTTCATGGAGGAGATCGCAGCAGTCAGATCTGCCAACAACTTTGCCTGATCTTCCATGCCCATGGATTTCAGGATAATCGAGGAAAATCGACCAGCCAAATTGGTGGAGGAAAAAAAATCGGGTGGATGGAGATGGCTCTGATACCAGATTGTTACAATCCCAGTTGGTATTGGCACTGCTAGAGGAAGTATTACAGGATTCTAGAGTATTTCAGGCTACAACGATCTGGTAAGAGAAGAGGGATACATGAGAAAGCGAGAAATCAGGGAGGGGGAAGGAGCCATGTGCCCTTGCTAGGGTTCTCCAGTTCGGTTCTTGTTCTTCGATGCCTCCTCCGTTCGCCTCGATCCCCCTTAAGTGCCGATGTTTGCTTCCTTGTGCCCTGGGCCTTGGGCTTGTATCCCCCTCCTGGCAACAGCCCATGCGACCAGTGCGGTAGCCCACATGGTCCGTGACAGCATGTTTTAGTACTAGATACATCCGAATCTAGATAAATCCAAGTTAACTAATATGGGTCGGAGGGAGTACCAAAAGTAACAACCGCATTGGAGATGTCATGATCATTACAGTAGTCCAAGGGAATTCCTAAGAACATCAACCAGCCAATGCAAAATCCTGGCATCCCTCTGTGATAATCCCTCTCGTCATGGTTTGTAAAACTTACAGATACTCCATTATCAAATTGAATCGGATCCCGATTGACTAAAAAGTTTCTAGCAACAGAACCCCTCAACTGAAGCGGTCCAATCCCAAATAAGAACGGCTGAAAATCAATCACCTCTGTGTGCAGATGATTGACCAAGAAATTGCGAACCTGGTCACGCCAAAATTGTTCATGCTCCTTCGGCGGTGTTGGCTCAACATAGGCGATGCAAAAGGAATCGTGATGGCACGGAGGAGGTTCCGATGGCGAGTACAATGTGCAAGGAAGTCTCATGTTGCCTCCATCGCTAATGTGTTGCCCATGAGGCACCCAACGCACCGAGTCAAGCTCGTACACCGATGTAGGAGACTGAGCGGTGGAGGGTAATTTGGTGGATGCCAACGGAGAAGTCAGCGGAGATGTCTGTTTTGGCCTCCAGTGTTGTGTATTTTTGGCAAGAGTGTTGAATTTTTTTCCTCACATGCCCATACCTATAGCAGGCCCTGCATCTAATCTTATTCACACAATCCTTCGTTCGGTGACACATCCCCAAACATCGGCCACAATCCAAAACTTGATAGGCCATCTCGTCGATCATATTCTCAAAATTCTCATCTCGAATTGGTTCCTCCTGAGTCCTGTCATGGGCGGGATCGATTTGGGCTTGACCCAAAGATACTTGATCAGAAACATTTTGAGTTGGCCCTGAAATCAGCTTCTGGATGTGATCGACGTCCGTCTACTTTGCCACAGAACCCGCAGCATGTGCATGATTGATGTCAGTTTGCTCCTGCAAGTTATTCTGCAATGAAGACAGAGGCCTAACTGCACCAAACTGAATCCTTGGTTTAGCCCGAGTCCAATGAACTTTAGGAGGTGGAGAAGCTGGGATTAATTCCTTAGGAAGCAGATTATACCCTGACTGCTTAAGATCTTCAATCTCCTTATATGTAGCTCGATAACGGTAACCTTTACAGGCATCATACTTTAAGATAGTCGCAAAATTCAGATTTCTACGCACTGACTGGCCTTGTTTAACAGCAGACTTAGGAATTGCAGTCCTCATGGCATTCATGCCTAATTGAACTCTACGCTTGGAAGGACTAACTAACGTCCATTGTTCATCACATTCATTTTGCCACTGTTGGAACTCATGTTCCCAGTTTGGTACCCCAAAACTCCATAGATCAAGCTATTGCCACAAATCCATAGTCTAGAGTGGACTACTCCATGTTCATCATGGTGACGGTGTTGATGAAGTTGGAGAGGGTGGAGATGCAATTCGGGATGGCTCTGGCAGCGTTTCCCCCTCTAATGTTCGCAGGTTCATCCTCAGTTTCGTGGTTTTCGTGTTTCTTTGCCACCTGCTCTCGAGGACGCCTCGGAGGTATATATAGTGGTTTTTAGGTCAAGCCCATCAGTTTGAGATCAAAACGGACGGTTGTGGACGCTCGAGGAGGAAACGAGAGATGGTGGTGCGGCCTAGGGTGGGGCCCACGCCACTTGTGCTTGTTTGGGCCTCGTGGGCCCCCTCTGGTACTTCTTCTAAAATTGTGTATCCGGAATATTTACTCCAGAAAAATCCTTGCTCCATTTGGTTCCGTAAGATCCCTGAAACTTAAAATATACAAAACAGAGGTTTCTTGTTCTACAGAGTTATAAACCAATGAAAGGGGATCAATGGAAAATCTCCATAAATTAATGCAAAATATGAATATAACATCTAATAACACGCAAATATGTTGGAATATATGATAATAAACTATAAAGTTTATGTATGCATTTTACATGCATCACCTGACAAAGAATTTTAGACACCAAAGTAGTATTTTTTGATGATTTACTACATGTTGGGTGCAGATTATGATCTCGAGGAATCCAATTATGCTCCCATATATTTGTACTCCCACTGTCACCATTTCTCTAAATTAAACCCTTTTTAAGCATATCCCTTCCCTCACAAACTGATCGCCAAATTTGAGATGGTTGAGAACCTAGCCTAGCTGACAAGATATCTGAGGAAGTGCAATAGATAGATTTTAAGATACATGCACTAAGTGAACTTGGCTCCTGCAAGATCCTCCAAGCTTTCCTAGCAAGGAAAGCAAGGTTAAAGATCTCAATGTCTCAAAATCCCATTCCTCCTCTATACTTTGGCATAGTCATATCATCCCAAGCTACCCATGTCGCCTTCCTTTCTCCATTTTACTTCCCCACCAAAATTTCCGAACCACAGACGTGATGTGCTCGCATAATCCTCTCGGGAGCTTGAAAAGCATCATCGAATAAGTAGGAATATCGTGTACCACCAACTTGATTAGTATTTCCTTGCCTCCGCTTGATAGAGTCTTTTCCACCCATCCTAAAAGCGTTTCCAAATACGATCCTTTAAATATCCAAACACCCCATTTTTGGATCTCCCTACATCAAAAGACAACCCCAAGTACTTATCATTTAATAATTCTTTAGGATATTCTAAAATCACTTTTATATTTGCTTTGATTGAGGCCGAGCATTTATTCCCAAAAAATACCAATGATTTATCATTATTAATCCTTTGCTCGGATGCATTACGATATTGATGACCCACAAGTATAGGGGGTGTATCGCAGTATTTTTGATAAGTAAGAGTGTCGAACCCAACGAGGAGCAGAAGATGTTGACGAGTGGCTTGGAGCAGGAATTCTCTGTAAATATTTAGCAAACGGATTTTTAGGGGGTTTTGATAATGCAGGTAAATAAAGTGCGAGTAAATAAAAGACAATAATAATAAATGCAGCAAGTGGCCCAATTCTTTCTTTAGCAAAGGACAATCCGGATGTATTACTTAAGATAACCAAATGTTCTCGAGGACACACAGAAATATCGTCAAGTGCTTTCGCTTCATATAGTTGATTAATCTTCTTTAGTTTTCTAAGTATAGTGTGGGTGAACCTGTGCTAATGTATCGACCTTCCTAGGACTAATACATATTTGTGATTATACCCCTTGCAAGCATCCGCAAGTACAAGAAAGTAATTAAGGTAGAAACCTAACCACAGCTATAAACTCTAAGACACTGGCATCCCTTGTGCAAAGGTTTCCTAACGGGGGTTTAAGTCTATATCACTCCGGCAACCCCTACGATTATTAGCCAAATACACAATGCATTCTCCTAAGCCCATAAAGGTGAAGTGTCATGTAGTCGACGTTCACATGACACCACTAGAAGAAATACACAACTTAAATATCAAATCATTGAATCTTTCTCAACACAATTCCACTACTAACAACATGTCCTTAAGAACTAAACGAACTACTCACAAGACATCATATGGATCAAGATCAGAGATGATATAATGATAAGTAACAATCTGAACATAAACGATAATTCAATGGTTCACTCAATAGCATCAACTACAAGGAGTAATCAACACCGGGAAAGTTTCTCCTAAGAAATATGCAAGATTCAACCCGATTGTTACAGCGGTATGAAGTGGTGATGATGGTGCTGGTGGAGATGATGATGGTGATGATGATGATGATCCCGATGAAGTCCAGCTTGATGTTAGTGTTAATGGCGACGATCTCTCCTCTCCGGGAAGGAATTCCCCCGACAGAATTCTGTCTGCTGGAGAGATCTTTTTCTCTCGGTATTTTCCGCCCTGCAGAGGCGGCATAATCTTTCTGTGGTCGCTCTCTAGGTATTAGGGTTTCGAGGGGATAATATACGCCACAGGGGAGAGCCTGGAGTGGGCCAGGGCGGCCACACCACCTGCTGGCGCGGCCTAGGGCTGCCCGCGCCAGGGGGTGGTGTGGGCCCCCTGTGGCCCATCTCCACTCCCCCTTCTGGCAATCTTCGTCTTCTGGAAAAATAGAACTTTCCATGTATTTTCCCGAATTTTCTGATCTTCGCAAATTTTGCCTCCAAACAGCATCTTTTCTATCAGAATTCTGACTGCAGCGGTCCATGCTCCAAAAGTCATCAACCATGCAAAAACAGATGAAATAACATAAGTATCATCTCTTAATATGAAATATATCAATGAATAACAGTAAATTATGATATAGAATAGTGATGCAAAATAGACGTATCAGATATCTCCTTCAACTTCAGTGCATCACTAGAAGCTGCCTTGAACAAGAGTATACAGTCATCAATAAGAAGAAGGTGATTCACTCTTGGTGCACTCTCCTCAATTTGTATTCCATTCATCTTCCCCGAAGACATAGCATGCTTCAATAGACAAGATAACCCTTCAGCTGCTAAAACAAAAAGGTAGGGATATATAGGGTCTCCCTGCCTAATACCCCTACTTGGCTTAAAATCCCTTGTCTGAATCCCATCGAACAACACCGAGAAGGAAACAAATCTAACACCTCTCATAATAGCTTCCACAAACCTTGGAGATAAGCCTAGCTTCTTCATTATAGCCTCCAAGTAGTCCCACTCCAGGCGGTCATATGCCTTTCACATATCCAATTTAAGGGCATAATGAGTCTTCCTCTTACTCCTGTTTTTCTTCATGAAGTGTAAGCACTCACAAGCAGTTATGACATTGTTAGTTATAAGGCGACTAGGAACAAACACAATTTGTTCTTCAGAAATAATTTCAGGGAGAATTTTCTTCAGTCAGTTTGCTAGTACTTTGGATGCAATTTTGAGCACCACATTGCACAGGCTTATCTGCCTAAATTGAGAGAGATCCTTTGGGTCTTTTTACCTTGGGAATAATGACAATGAACGTTTTGTTATAGCTAATTCTTATTAGAAAAAAAGAATGAATATCAAGCGTTATAGTATGATTTTGAATAATCTAAAAAAGTAATATAGTAAGGGGGGAGAGAAAAACTTTGGGATATATTGATTCGGATTGAATTGTTGATCCCCTTCGGTGAATCTTCTCCATTGAGAATCCTAATCACAATCTCGATGGTCTCGTCACCACACAAATGCCAATGTTTCTGGAAGAAATGTGGCGGGAAACCATCTGGTCCCGGTGCTTTGGTGGAAAACATCTGAAAGAGTGCAATCTTCGCTTCATCAGCTGAATAAGGTGCATTGAGGGAGGCGTTCTTCTCCCCTGTCACTTTCCTTGGCACATGTTATAGAACCTCCTCTATACCAATTGTGCATTATAACTTGTATAGATGCTCATAAAACAATCTTGTGCCATCACCTCTAGTTCTTGTGGATTGTCACACACGGTACCATTCCCATGAACCAAGCTTATAACTTTATTCTTCTTCATGCGATTATTAGCCTTTTGGTGAAAGAACTTAGTGTTACGATCGCCCTCAGCCAACCATTGCACACGTGCTCATTGCCTCCACATGATTTCCTCATGGTAACAGAGCTTTATGATCCTTTCTTCTATTTTATTTTCTTCATAGCTCGAACCCACCCTGCAACTGGTTAGTTCGAAGCTCCTGGGATTTTTACGAAGCACCCTTAATTCATGTCTGACTGCACCAAAATAAGACCGACCTCAATCTGGAAGAGCACCTGTCCTTCGCTGGAGTTTGTCAGCGAGATCGGCAACAGTCTGAGCTCTTCTATTACTCCATGCAACCTCCAAGGTTGACTTAAATTCATCGTGCCTCTCCCACAACATCTCATAGAGGAAAGTTTTGTCTAAATCAATGCGTTGGTTACTAGCCTCCATTTCATTCAGTAGGAGAACTGGTGAGTGATCAGATTTCACCGCATACAAGTGATGCACTGTTGCAAAAGGGAACATGGCACACCAGTCACTCGATGCTAGTGATCTGTCCAAACGAACCCGACAATATTCATTGTTACTAATTTACACTCAAGCATCCAGTCCATCCCAATATATCCCAAGTCACAAAGCTGGCACGCATCCACCGCTTCACGAAAGAGATTGATTATGGCATGTCATGCTTGTTTGGGCCCATCTGTTCATCCCATCTCAACACCTCATTAAAATCTCCTATGCATAGCCACGGTAGATCACTATCTACCTTAAGGTACCTCATCATATCGTACGTACGGTGACGCAAACTTTTGTTCACTTCACCATACCAAGCTGTTAGTCTCCATGGTTCTTTCCCATGTCCCTGCACCTCCATATCAATATGATACTTCGAGAAATTGTGCAAGCTGAGCTGAAGAGGATTTTTCCAGTAGACACACAATCTCCCTACTACGGCCGCTGCTGCTCACACCATAAGCATGGTCAAAACCAAGTGTGATAGCCAATCCTTTCACCATATACTTTGCAATTTTAGTTTCTACTACACACAGAATCATCAGTGATTTTATTCGCGCAAGATCGCGCTGCTCGTGAATGGTCGCAGTATCGCCCAACCCGTGACCGTTCCAGCTCATGGTACTCCGTTCCAGCTCATTGTACTCATTTGGCTAGGCGGTCCTCCTCGTAGGCTGCCTCTGTCGGCATGGCAAAATCTTTTGCTTACCTAGGTCCCTCTCCTCCTTTCTTCGACCTTTTCTTCTCCCTCAGGGGTGTATAACCAGGGGATGGAGGTGGTACTGAACCATTCATTCCTAGCCCCAAATTAGTATCCGCACGGTCTTCGCTTCCACTTGTAAGGAATCCATCCTTCTCCTCTTCTTCCTCCTCAAACTCAAGTTGTTTCTAAACTCGGTCCTTCCCTTCTCCTGTATTAGTCGGACCACCCTCAACATCTTTCTCCAGAGGGCTAGACGCTGTATTGGTCAACTCTTCATCCTCAAAAGCATCAGCTGAGTTCCGTTTGTGAACTCCACCAAAATCCCCTCTACCTCCCCTACACGACCCCCACTCCCGCTAGCAAAAAGAGCTCTAGCAATCCCTTGACTCCACAACATGGTCCTCCTCTTAGCTAACATCCATTTTCCATACTAAACTGCCTCCGGGGGATGGACCTCATCCCCACATTCCTCCATGTTGTGGCCTAGAATACCACAAACATCACAAAAATACCCGATCTTTTCGTACTTCACATGCGGTAACATACGATCAAAACCTCCTAGTTTTAGAGGTACGAACCATATCAGAGGCTTGCTTACTTCAATACTAGCCCTCACCCGTACATAATCACCCTCATACCACCTTTGGTGATTCATCTCAACACTCCGTACCCTCCCAATTCTCTTGGCCAGTTGATCAACCACTGATTGGACACGATACAGTTCAGGAATTGGGTGGATTTGTGCCCCGACATGTAATCGGTCCAAAAGAACATTCGCAGGCTTACTCACTCCATCATATTCAGCCATAACCACCACTAGTTTCCCAAAAAAGCCATGGGCCCTATTGCATCACCTTGTTCTAGTCGCCCAAACAGAAGAACTTGAAAGTAAAAAGGTTGTCATCTACCTCTCGGAATTCTGGGTCATGTGTGAGTCCCCAGACATACCTCAAAGTTCCAAACAAGGCTTCTGAACTGAAAGGTTTTTTCGTGTTGACTCGTGCTACTACTAGTCATCTCACTTGTTACTTCGTATCCACCAGATCTTTCTCTCCTATGAAGACATCATCTAATTCTCCCTCTCTCAACTCTAGGTTCTGCAATGCCCTAGCCAAAGCCTCATCACCATCCCATTCCCTGTCTCCTTGGCTCGAGCTCTCGCTCACCGCCACCATCTTGCTCAATCACAAATTAACCCAGAAAAACCGATGTCAAACTAAACCCTAGTCTAGGACGCTGCCAAGGCCGGGTAGATAGACCATCTATCCCCCGAATCAGCCCGAACAGACATCAAATACACGGATCAGGTCAGGATAAAGGGACACCGGAGAAAAAACACCCAAAATCTCACGCCGGGGTCGCTGGCGGAGCCAAAAAAACCTAGTTGCCCGGGGTAGGAGTTCTGTTTTTAGGAAAGTTCCATGGGTTCAGCTGAGTAATATTTTTTTGAGTGAAAACCACCTTTATTAAACTTCAAGAGAGATAGGTATACATAAGCCTTCTGGCGGTTCTACCAGCCACACTCGGCGGTCTGGATCATCTACTACTGAAAATCTTGCTAAACTATGAGCTTCTTTATTTGAATCCCTCCGCTCATGGCAGAAGGTGAGCTCGTAAACTCTTGGCGAGCTGCCAAGATTCAGCTGAGTAATAAAGAGGGCTGATTTCTCAAAAAAAAATAGTTAAATCAGCCTGCTGTGGCCTATATCCGGCCTTGCGGTGTAAATATGGGCCCGGTCGCCGAGTGGACCCTAGCCTGGTGTATCGCACCGAAACGAGCTGCACTGCCAAGCTGAAGCGGACGCCTCCTCTACATTCGCAAAAAAAAAGGCTCTTTGTCGCCCCCAACGCCGACCCTCAATCTCACGCCGCCGCCGGAGACCTCATCCTCCTCCTCTATATTTCGCCCTTCCTCCAAACGAGTCCCTTCTCCTCCACCCCCCTCCGCGGAGTGGAAGATCAGCTCGAGGACGCCGCCGGCGCCGGGAAGAAGATGGGAGAGGAGGAGCCGAGCATCTGCGGCGACCGGGGATGAGGGCGCGCGCATCGGACGAATTCCTAGCTTCAAGCGCCAGTCACGACCAATGAGAGAGGCGGGTGAGGCGCCCCGGCGGTTCAGGTAAGACGAACTGTATGTCTGTACCGGCGGTTCAGCTACCTACGATTCTTTCCTCTGTAGCATTATCTATGATAACCATGTTATATTATCGATTCAGATGACTGTGCTGATCATCAACGTATTGATCAGCGTGATATAGTCATATTGACGGACAATGGTAGATGAGAACTGGAATGTTTGCCCGATAGGTATTCTGAATTTCTGACTATTAAGGGGTCTCGTACTGTAGTCCAGCACCGGTTTTGGTAGGCATATAGGTTTTGATACGCTTACATACTCTCGTACTAGTGCAGAATCAAACGGTTCAAAGAATTCAATCGTCATGAATAATACTAGAGCATCATGACAACAATACATTCTACCACCGGGGTGTCCAGCTCCAGCGGCTTCTCGGGTCTTACCAGCAACGTTGCTTCATCAGAAATATCCAGACCTATAGAGTCTCGTATGTCTAAGTAAACCTATAGACCAGTCCATACACCATACTGTGCTATTATAGCCAATGGCAGTTTTGTACATGACAAGCGGAAAATAAGCGAGCTCAGAGGGACATCTATTTACACCATTTCCATCCCATTCGCCTTTGTTTTGGCCTGACTTCCTCCGCAATCTTGACAATAGCAAAGAATATCACCCTATACACCACCATCATTCCAAAGAGGATGGCAATGTTGACCCATTTGGAGTACCCCATCTCCACCTCCAGCTTCTCCTGCAGCACTTGAAGGCCACTGATGGTGACATTTTTCTCAACCAGCTGGTCACTCGGGAATGTCTGCCCGATGAACTCGTTCTTGTAGAATCCCTGCACCGCGTACTTGTGGAATGAGATGTAGTAGCAAGGGTACTTCCACACCGGCTTCGGGAGTTCACTTGGGAGGCGGAAGAAGCCAGAGTTAAGCATCATAACCGCTTGCACTCCAGACCCGACGACGATCCCCATCAGAAAGTCCGGGACAATGACGGCGATAATCATCATCATGCTCTCGACAAGCATTGTGCACATGCACAGGTCGACGACGAAGTAAGCGAAGTGGGCAGCCCCTTTGGTTAGCCCCGTCAGGTAGTACAGCATTGCGCCGGGGATCACGGCGAGGACTGCCAGGTATGGAGTGGCTGACAGTGTGTTTGAGATCACAAACTCTGCCACGCCGTAATGGCCACTCAGCCTCTCCCTTCTGAATACCTGCGATGTGGAAATGAAGTATGCAACCAGCTATAGGTTAGTCTTGTGACCATGAGGGAAATGTATGTTTATCAGGGTGGACTTTCTGTTTTACAGGTCGTCTGAGAAAGTGTTATATTATAAGTCGAGCAAGTTGTACATTGTCAAATCTACAATTGGGCATTGTCTTAAAACAAGTTTTTTCTTACAGTACAGTATCCCCCTCCCTCCCCAGTCCTTCAGTACTGACATCTGTGAATAATAATCTAAGTATGTAAAACTTGATATCTAATTAGCGTGTAGTTTCACTAGCATCTCATCTATCTCTCTCTCAGTAATATTGTATTATTGTTAACTACTTTAGTCAGTAAAATTGATGGATAACCTAGTAATGATGTTTTCTTACTTAAATGCCAACAAATTATTTCAGTATACCCTTGCAAAAAAATGATTTCAGTATAAAGTGAACAGAAGTACTCATGAAAATGTCAGTATGATGGGAGAGAAAGCAACCTTTACGTCCTCTACAAAAGAAGGGAATCCTCCAGTTGCCATGAAAGTAAGAAGTGCGGTTGTATACATTATTGCTTCACATCTAGACTGGAAAATAGGGGAACAAATCAATTTTGTTGATATATATAAAATGTTATGTTGCCTATTAAATCATTATTGAACTTACTTGGATAGAGCTGTAACTGTGGCCAAGTTGGTAGAATATAGTGCCAAGACAAATGCCAATGCCTAGGTAAACACCCAAACGCAACCAATAGTATCCTATGTCTCTGTGCATATTTACAAATGACCTTCTAGTAAGTACAAAAAGCTTTGTTGAGAACCTAGCTTGTTCCCTCTTCCTAAACGGAGCTCCACCCTAGAATATAGCACATTTTAGAATAATAGTTATTAGGTCTTAAATGTGTAAACATTGCTAAGTCAGCACCATATACTCCACGGTGAGAAGTTTGCTGCAGGTTCATTGAAACAAAAAATGACATGATATTGTACAGATGATGAATTAATATGTTATTCTGCCTAGTTCATAAAAATTGATGTTCTGTATATACCTTTGATCAAACTTTGAAAACTTTGACCGGCAATGTTTTTTCTTTAATATTCAGATTGGGAACTTGAAAATTACATGTACAGATTTTTTTTAACTCGTAACATATTTTCATAATATTATGATTTTTTGGGTATATTATATGCACATATACTACATTTCAAACTAGTGGGCATCATAAACTTCACTTTTTTTCGTAAACTAGAGGGAGTATTTCACTAAGTAAAATATTCCTAACTTTTTTGCATACAGATTCGTCCACAGTTGTGTGATTCTGCACCCACATACTCCCTTTGTTCAGAAATATAAGACATTTTAGCTTTGTGAAATGAATGTATCTAGACGCTTTTTAGTGTAAAGGTTCACTCTGAACCTCTACGAACCTATACACTAAAAGGCGTCTAGATACATTCGATTCACAAAGCTAAAACGTCTTATATTTCTGAACGGAGGGAGTACTTTGTTAGGCCAAAATAATGAAACCTTCACTCATTAGGAAAATGATTTCATAAACAACTCACTGTCACTTTCATCTCAGCTATTCGGTTCATTGTTTTTTCTGAATAAGCAGGGGACTGGTAAGCATCTGTCAGAATGTCTATTGCTTCAGCTGTTGTTTTTCTCCTAGCTTTTGAACTTTCAACAACTTCCTGCATATGGGATAACATAGCTGAAGAAAACATATGTTTTCTATTTGAAACATCATATAAAGGAATCACACAAGTTAGTTACCTCGTCAAAATCTTTGTTGATTATTCTCAAGAAGTGGTCTGATGGATTCCTCAGTTGTGGACATGGGAAGCCACTTTGAGCAAAGAACTACAGGAAATGAATTTGAAAACGATTCTTAGACTCAAAACTTGTAAGAAGATCACGTCCTAACGCTGGATCAAATTAATTATGGATCACAAATGCTTGTTAATCTTGGTCCATGGGAGAAGAGCTTGAATTTTCCAATGATTAGCATTGTTCCTTGTACCTGTTACTACGATATTCTTCTCTAGGATTTCTCATGCATTTGGGACAGAAATGGAGGCAGACTTAATTTGCGAAGCTCTGGCTTAGCAACGATAAATATTTTCTTCTTAATTAATACTACTACTGTATTTTTCTGCAGAGAAATCAGTGGAGTTCAGTTTGCACCAAAGTGGCTTCGATGTTGATCCAAGGAGAGAGAGGCACATATGTAATATAACCACCTGGGTGGCGTCAGAGGCCGCTCCAAAGAAGACGGTCCTGCCGTTGGAAAGCAGGCAGAGGCCGTGGAAGAGGTCGAAGACGTCGCCGCTGGGTTGGTGCACGGCGGCAACGATGGTCATGTTCTCCCTGGCGGCAATCCTGGTGATGTGGCGCATGACGTGGTAGGAGGCCGCGCTGTCGAGCCCACTGGTGGGCTCGTCCAGGAAGAGCAGGCGCGGCCGCGTGAGCATCTCGATGCAGATGGTCACCCGCTTCCGCTGCCCGCCGCTGATGCCCTTGGTCATGCGCCCGCCGATGCGCGTGTCCATGGCGTCGCCGAGGCCCATATCTCGGATCACGCCGTCGGCGTGCGCCCGCTTCTCTGCCACTGGCATCGTGCCCGGCAGCTGCAGCTGTGCCGAGTAATACACAGCCTCGCGCACCGACATCGTTGACATCAGCACGTTGTCTTGGGTCACATAAGCCTTCAGTTCAGTTATCAGTTCACAACAATATCAGGATTATGCAACACATGGACATGGTAATTGATTCTACTGACCAAGACATTTTAACCTTGGATCTATTATCTTACCGAGGTTCCAAAGGCAAGCTTCTCTCGTTGGCCATTGATCAGAATCAGCCCGGATTCTTTAACTCCAGGCCCCAACCTTCCTGCTATGGAAAGGAAATTAGCTTGGATGGTTAAAACCAGAGAGTAAGTATGTTAATTTATCCCCAATTCAAATCTGGGTGTCGCCTGACCAAAAAAATACTTTGGACAATTCCATTCCGTTAGCTCTGTTTTCTCGCTTCTAATCGAACATTCTGCAACATTGCACATGCAGGCAGGCTGTCTTTTTTATGCGTAAATCCTTATCGTCTTGGCACCGACGTGGCGGTGACTGCTTGTGAGTGAGAATATTTTGGAGGGTACAACGATTGCGAGTCATCTTTGTTTTCGTCGATCTGCCGATATCGGATTTTTTTCTTCTCTTTTGTCTTTTGGGTCTGATTGTGCTGTTTCGCTCTAGCTGTGAGTTGTACCGGATGGTTTCTATATTAATAACGGGGCTGTTTCGAGGAACGCCACGGGCTTTGTGCAGGCAAATTTTTTTTTGACTTGCGGACTTTTTGTTTATTTACTTAGGCCTATCATGTACTTTTTGGTCTTTTGCTTGGGAATCATGGACATCCCTGGTTCTTTCTTTAACTAAACTCTTCTCTACTTAATGCATTGGTAGCAGTGTTGATTAGCTGAGCCCTTGCCTATTTCTTAAAAAAAAATACCTTTATTTCATGAGTGGGGACAAATAGAGGCTTACCTCCAAGGAGCTCTTTACTTTCGAAATTCTGAGTCATATACCAGCAAAAATAAATCCAAGGCATATTACAAGTTTCAGATATTTTGAAATGTCCAGATGTAGTCAATGTTTTATCCTACGAGTATGCAAAATCTTATTGCAATTATTTTTGTATTCTGAACTACAAACATTTAGATTTTGTGAGCATTAACTACTTTCAGGCCTTTTTTAGATTTTTTGGAATATGTTTCTCAGACTTTTGAAAATAAGGTGCTCCGTGGAGGCCTCTATTTGGAGTTTCTGTTTGTTTCCTAAGCTGTGAAACAAAACTATTCCTAGGTTAAAACCACTCAATATTCATGAGTAAGTACTACTCCCTCCGTTTAGAAATATAAGATGTTTTTGCTTTGTGAATCGAATGTATCCAGACATATTTTAGTGTATAGATTTATAGTGGTTCGTAGCAAACCTTTACTAAAAAACGTCTAGATATATTCATTTCACAAAGCTAAAATGTCTTATATTTCTGAACGGAGGGAGTACTACCGAAACACCAGTGATTGCTACACTTACGGAAGTTTTACAAAAAAAATCTATGAACTAATTTCTATAGTCCAAATTATCCGTAAATCCAGCATTATTGAAGCAGTAGTAATGCTACACTTACGGACAAGTTCAAAAAAAAATGTTACAGACTAGCAACATGGCACAGCATTTGTAGGACGAAAATAGAAAGATGGCCCGATTCAGAACACAACAGTCCATAAGATTTTCCGTAGCCCAAAGTCACGTAGTGAAAGAATGAATCAAGCATCAGTAATGCTACACACGGACTGATTTTTACGGAATCGTGCTTATGGGAATAGGTGGAGAGAAACCGGAGGGATCACGTACCTGAATTCACGGAAGGGTGAGGGATTTAAACCAACCAATCGATTACACATTTGCTGGCAAATCTTTTCCGTAACTAAACATTCTTAAGTCTAGCATTATTGTCAAGCATAGCCCTAACAAATAAACCAAACATTGCTCCTACTCCCTCAGTCCGCAAATAAGTGTACTTCTAGCTTTTGCCTAAGTTAAATTTTATTAAATTTGACCAAACTAAACTTAAGTCAAATTTAGTAAAGTTTGACCAATTCTATAGGAAAACGTAGAAATATTTATTACACTAAATTAGAATCACTAGATTTATTTTCAAATTTAGTTTCATAATATAGTTATTTGCAGACGGAGGGAGTACATTAATGTCATTTCTAGCCTCTAGCTTGTGCGTCATAGTGGTATCATAGGTGCATCATGCATTACATATATGCAAAATATTTACGTGTCACTGTAATTAATAAAGAAAAAAATTGTGTTGATATCTTATGTCCAATGTCATAGCATGTAGAACTAGAAAAACTAATCCCAAATAAATCCTCTACACAATTTTACATTAAGATTCGACAAAACAATAAATACACTAGACTATGATAATCCTACATAATACTATGCATTGTGTAGATAATATCATATACATACTACTTCCTCCGATTAATTAATGTTTTTAGATTTGTTTAGATTCGAATGTATTTACATTAAAACATGACTAGATACATCCTAATGTAGATAAATCTAAGACTATTAATTAGGATAAACATAAGTCAAATTTAGTAAAGTTTGACCAATTCTATAGGAAAACGTAGAAATATTTATGACACTAAATTGGAATCACTAGATTTGTTTTCAAATTTAGTTTTATAATATAGTTATTTGCAGACGGAGGGAGTACATTAATGTCATTTCTAGCCTCTAGCTTGTGCGTTATAGTGGTATCATATGTGCATCATGTATTACATATATGCAAAATGTTTATGTGTCACTGTAATTAATAAAGAAAGAAATTGTGTTGGTATGATATGTACAATATCATAGCATGTAGAATCGCAAGCAGAGGAAGGTGTGGTCTTGGTGCCGGAGCGAGGGGCAGAGAAGGAACTTACCATGCTGGACCGGTCGCCACTGCCTCATGCCCCTCACATACACCGCCGCTGCAGCAATCGTCGAAGTTCCTCTTTGTGGTCACCGCCATACCCTAAGCTCTGCCACATCTTGATTCAGGGAAAGGGAACGAGGAGCAATACAGATGGAGCGGCGGCGCAGAGCACATATGTAAGGGCCTCAACACCACCGCCGGCTTGCGTCGCACAACCATCTAAATCTAGCGAGGGACGGCACGGCTTCGTGGAGCAGTAGGTCGCCAGGCAGGCGCCGCGAGCATTGAGGGCAGCACGGAACTCTTCCTCTGCTGCCGTGTCGTCGAATTCTCCTTCTCTTCGGTGGCGATGCGAGCGGCGTCCGCGACCAACTCGATTTCGCCTTAGATCGAGACCAGGAGGGATGCTGTGCGGGGTGGATGAGGTGTGGCAGATTCGTTTTGTCGATGCCTACATGGCCCAACCAGAACCGTTCGTTGGGGATCGAACGAGAGACGAGTGATTTTACCCCCAGAGTAGCCGGCCTGGGACACTGCTAGACGCATCGGACTAATAAGGATTGAGACGCATGATCCCACGGCCAAAATGTATGATGGCGTGAGAGGCCTTGTGTTTGACTCGGTTATAATATCTCTAATAGCGCTTTTATTTGGACAAGAAAATTCTTTTAATGCCTATAGATGGATTTTTCACGTGTGACAAAAGGTACAGTTAATGCCTTTCACAACAGCAGTCTCTTGCACGATAATAGTATCATACTTCCTCGAGAAAAGTCCAAAACAAGATAAATCAAACCCCAACTCCAAATCTCTAAAATTGGCACTCCAAACTTATAAATCCTAGTCTATTTCGAATCCTAGACCTGTTTGGCGGACCGGGAATACGATAATCCCGGTCAGGATAATGGCCTACTCTCACTGACTATTCGATCCCACATGTCATATTCATCTTCCCCAATCTATTTATCTATGTTAATTCCCAAATCGATTCCCCCGGATGGCAGCATGGCCCCGGTTCCCCTTCCCCTAGCCCCTTGCTAGTCTTCATCGCCGGTCACAGTCGGCCCTAGCACCCGCCACGACGGACCGCCATCCGCGTCGCTGGATATCCCGCTGCCTGTAAGTTCGCGCAGCCACGCGCCGACTGTGCGGTCTGCGCATGAGCGCTACTTCCTGAGGGCGCAGTCGCGGTGAGCTCGGGGCGGTCTTCTAGTGGCTGAGAGCAGCGCTCCCAATTTAGTTGATTGGGGACACACTGTAGTGTGGGGTGGAGCTGTGGTGGGGAGTCTGTAGAGAGGGTGTCGATCTTTTCCCTCCGGGATTTGGGAACACAACAATGTCCAGAGCAGCGTCGGCCGTGCCTCCCACCCAACCAGCAGCTGCGTTGGGCCACCGTCCACGCATGTGCTCCTCCCGCTTGGATTGAGTGGCTTAGATAGAGAAATCGACGAGAAGTGAGAAGAAGAGGTGGAAGAAACAAATGACTAGTGGGTCCACTTAGTCGGTGACAGTAGGGAATTATTTCGTTTCAGACATTTTTCTTCAAGGACCATGAACAGGTCTAGGGTCCGAAATAGACCGGGATTTGTAATTTCGGAGTGCCAATTTCAGGAATTAGGAGTTCAGGGTCTGATTTATCTTTCATCTACCAGTTTAAAGTTTGTTTTGGACTTTTTCCTCTACTTCCTCAGTCCTGGTTCATTAGTCCCTCTAGAAAAAACTACCCGTTTCATTTTACCTCCCCTCGAGGTCCCACGAGCATGCAAAATCACAACACCAATTTTTTTCTATTACGAGCTACCTACAAATGACAAAATCTGATAAAATTTGGGAATATGAAAAATACATGCACAGATCTACACATTTGTCATTTTTGTGTAGCTAAGAATACAAAGTATTTTTAAATTGATAGTTTTCTTGTTTGTAGATAAAAAACATTGACTACATCCGAATATCTGAAACTCGGAAATCTGATTTTAATTTTTTTTAAATGGCAGGAGCACTGGTGCTCCGGAGCACTCCACTCGCATTCGATATTACAAAGATTAATGTGCTTATTGCTATAGTATGGTCAAACTCTAAAAGGTTTGACTTTGACTAAAAAATATACGTAATATATTTTGGAGGGGGGAGGGTGTATTATGGATTTTATTTCTGTGAAATAAAGTAATTCTTGTAGGATTTTCTGTTGACTACTTCCTCGTGCATGCATGGACGCGCTGAGTGTAAATCAGGGATGCAAGCGGACTCCGCCGCACCAGATTTTTTTGTCCGCTTAAATAATTCGTATAAAGATGGAAACCGGAGTATTAGGAAACAAATTCGTTTCCTGAGCTTACATCCACCCGGCGCATTGTCCGCCTAGTCCGCCGGAATGTCCACTTGCATGACTAATGTAAATTGTACCTCTGCGGCCTTTGAGCCATGCAACAGGGTTCACATCTCACTGCAACATCTATGGAAACTGGCGTCACCCGATCGAGATGATTCCTTCGCCGATCAATGACCTTATCTCGTACAGGCACGCACGATAGATATGGCGCTCCCGAAACCACGCAATGCTCCTTTTGCGGGTATGAGCAACTCGAGGCCTACATGCTCAACGATTTTTGGAGGTAATTGCACCGGTGGTACAAATAGTTGTCTAGCATGTGCAGTTTCATACAACTAGTTGCAAAATATGGTACCGTGATACATAAACTTGTCATGCCGGTGCAAACTGGTACAAAATCTCATCAGGACTGACACGTGGCATTGTTCTTTTTGCAAAAATCTTTGATTATATAACTGAAATTCAAATAAGTCATTTGAATTATTCACGCTACTCCCTCAGCCCGGTGACGCGTGCGCTGTACGCAGATTTCATGGGCTCCTTGGTCTGCCCGTCCGGGTGGACGGCATCGGCTTTGCTTCGGCGAGGCGCACCATGGAGCCATGCTCGAGTTCCTCGAAACTGTATGTTTTTCACGGAGCCTTTGGCTAATTCATGCATCTGCCCGTCCGAGTGGGGGCCTGGGGCGTCAACAGCGTGAGCTGGGACACGTCCGCGTGGGAGGGGGCAGGCTCGCCTGCGTGTCTGACACCATGGATTACCGTAGGTCTGCCATTAACGAAGGGGTAGCCAAATTGGTAGCAGCGACCAGGCAAAATACACAAAAGAAGTAACACAGAAGCAGTGCACACAGCATCACGTACACTACTGAACCAACCTATCTAAACTTGAGCCTCACCTGCACCGTGTTTTTCCATGGCCGATCAAGACCACTGGCTTCCACAGCCACGCCGAAGAAGAAATAAAGAGATCAAAGCTAGTTCAAGTGTTCAGCTTGTATGCTACTACTCGCCTAGATCGATCGATCCACCGAACAGAGATGCCTTGTCATTGTTTGCTTCTTCAATCTTGCACGCGCGCACGTTGTCGGTAGGGCCTTCCATTCCAGGACGCGTCGAGGGCTTCCGGAAATGATGGTCGTTTTCCTGGCCAGAGACAACAGAAGGCGAGCTGCTGCTGTCAGAGGCATGCACGCGCCGTGGCCACGGTCTGTGGCCAGGCGTGTCGGCACGTAGTGGGTCGTCCAACCCCACTGGCTGCATTGAGGCGGCGGCGCTGTGGAGGCGTGGAGCAGAAACGCACGGACCGCGCGGCCGATCATGGACGTTGACGTCGTGGCGCCGACGGCCACGGCGTCGTCCGAGCAGAGGGTGTGCTAGCTCGTGCTGAACAAGGCGGCGCTTGAAACATCCGCCACGGCTCGCCGGGCGTGATGCCAGCGCATTGGACGCAACACTTGACGGTTGCGGCGCCTGGGTGAGCCGGTCCTTGGTGAACTGTGTGAGTTGGGCCACGTCCGGCCGGAACTGTGGTGACGAGGGACTCCATCCGCCTCATGGCGAGGCGGTAAGAACTTCCAGAGACTCGCTAAATTATTGTTGAGCTCAGGGGTATTTTTGCAAAAGGAACAATGCCACGTGTCCGTCCTAGGATGATTTTGTACCAGTTTGCACTGGCTTGACAAGTTTATGTATCGAGGCACCACATTTTGCAACTAGTTGTATGAAACTGCACATAGTTGTGTTATATGTTGATCCAAATTCTACAAAGTATAGGCCAACTTCTGACGAGTGGAGCGAGGCCCGTCGCCGGGAGGCTTGGGCCGAGTGTAACGAGTCTGAAGTTGGCCCACACCGTGCCCAACGGGGACGCCTGTGGGGGGTGCGGGGGCGACAGCCCCCCGCGGTACGGTACGGATCGTCGAAGACCTAGGTTTCCACCGATATATAAACCCCTTGTAAGCCGCCGGTTGGAAGAGTTGTATCTGTGAAATCCCCGGCGTTTGTAAACACTCCTCGATATAGTGAAGTTTCGCTGGCTGGCGCCCGTGGTTTTTTCCTCTCTTTGTTGGAGAGGTTTTCCACGTTAAATCTGTGTCTCCTTGCTGTGTTTTTCGTTTTCGTTCTTCGTTATCTTCTTGTCGCGATTGTAACAAGTGGTATCAGAGCCCCAGGTTCTAATCTAGGGTTTGCGACATGTCGTCATTGAAGTTCGATCTACCACAGCTGGACTACACCACAAGATTCTCCTTGTGGCAGGTGAAGATGCGGGCGATTCTCGCCCAAACTTCTGATCTGGATGAAGCGCTGGATGGATTCGGTGAAAAGGATGCTAAGACCTGGTCCGCTGAAGAGAAGCGGAGGGACCGTAAGGCTTTGTCTTTGATTCAACTTCATCTGTCCAATAATATTTTGCAGGAAGTACTGGAGATGAAATCTGCTGCTGCCCTATGGGGAAAGCTGGAAACGATCTGCATGTCAAAGGATCTAACCAGTAAGATGCATGTGAAGATGAAGTTGTTCTCGCATAGATTGCAGGAAGGTGGATCGGTAATGAATCACTTATCTCTTTTTAGAGAGATTATTTCTGATTTGCAATCTATGGAAGTAAAATATGATGATGAGGATCTAGCCCTATTACTCTTATGCTCGCTGCCTAGTTCTTATACACACTTTCGTGATACAATGTTGTTGAGCCGTGAGAAGATAACCCTTGATGAAGTGCAAGATGCCCTCAAACAGAGGGAAAAGATGAAATCTATGGTGCAGGCAGATGGGGCGTCCTCCAAGGCTGAAGCTCTGCAGGTTCGTGGCAGGACCGAGCAGAGATTTAACAACCATGGCAACCGAGATAAGAGCAAAGACGGCAGAGGTCGTTCGAAGTCCAAGGGAAAGGACAAGTTCTGCAGGTATTGTAAGAAATCTAATCATGTTATTGATGATTGCTGGAAGCTGCAGAATAAGGAGAAAAGGAACGGTACTTACCAACCGAAAGATAAAGATCAAGGCAATGGTAAGGCTGCTGTTGTTTCTGATAGTTCTGATGGTGAATGCTTAGCTGTTTTTGCTGCTTGTGCTTCTCGTGATGATGAATGGATACTTGATACTGCATGTTCGTTTCATATTTGCTGTAACAAAGATTGGTTCAGTTCATATGAGCCTGTGCAGACTGGAGATTTTGTGCGTGTGGGGAATGACAACCCATGCCATATCGTTGGTGTTGGATCTGTTAAGATTAGGACACATGATGGCGTGACACGCACGTTGAGTGAGGTGAAGCACATACCAAGCATGGCCAGAAATTTGATCTCCCTGAGTACCATGGACGTTGATGGATACAAGTATGCCGGTGGGCATCGAGTTCTGAAGGTATCAAAAGGTTCTCTTATTCACATGATAGGTGATATGAATTCTGCTAAATTATATGTTCTTAGAGGTAGCACTTTGCCTGGTATTGCTGCTGCTGTTACTTCTAATGATTCTGATGATTGTGGTAAAACACATCTATGGCATATGCGTCTTGGGCATATGAGCGAACAAGGCATGGCAGAGTTGGTCAAGAGAGAGCTGATTGATGGTTGCAACTTGAGTAAGTTTGAGTTCTGTGAGCACTGCATCTTTGGTAAGCATAAAAGAGTTAAATTCAATGCTTCTGTTCATACCACCAAAGGCATATTAGATTATGTGCATGCTGATGTATGGGGTCCGTCCCGTAAGACTTCTATTGGTGGTGCTAATTATATGCTTACTATTATTGATGATTACTCAAGAAAGGTGTGGCCTTATTTTCTGAAGCATAAATCTGATGTTTTTGATGCTTTTAAGAAGTGGAAAGTTATGGTTGAAAAACAGACTGAGAAGAAGGTAAAGGTACTACGTACTGACAATGGTATGGAATTCTGTTCTAATGAGTTTGAGGAGTTTTGCAGTAACGATGGCATGATCAGGCATCACACCATCCCATATACTCCTCAGCAGAATGGCGTGGCAGAACGCATGAACAGAACCATCATCTCGAGGGCTCGTTGTATGTTGTCTAATGCAGGTATGCATAGGCGTTTCTGGGCTGAAGCAGCCAACACAGCGTGTTACCTCATCAACAAGTCACCTTCTATTCCACTTGAGAAGAAAACTCCTATTGAGGTATGGTCAGGTTCACCTGCTGATTATTCACAGTTGAGAGTTTTTGGTTGCACTGCTTATGCTCATGTTGATAATGGAAAGTTAGAGCCTAGAGCTGTCAAGTGCATATTCCTTGGTTATGGTTCAGGAGTTAAGGCATATAAACTATGGAACCCTGAAACAAAAAGGATTTTGTTGAGTAGGAACGTTGTTTTCAATGAATCCGTTATGTATCATGACAGCTTGCCATCAGATCCCTCTCCTGTTGCTATTGGAGAGGAGGGAGTTCGTGTGCAGGTGGAGCACCTGCAGAAAACTGTTGATAATAATGTTGTTGTTGATGATACTCATGAGGAAAATATTGATGATGATGTTGTTCAACACTCACCTACTGTTTTGCAGCAGCCACAGGAATCTATTGCTGCTGATAGACCGAGACGTAACATAGTTCCACCTCGTCGTTTAATTGAAGAGTGTAATCTTGTACATTATGCTTTGAGTTGTGCTGAACAGGTGGAGAACGATTCTGAACCTGCTACATATAATGAAGCCATTGCATCTGTTGACCGCGAGAAGTGGGTTTCTGCTATGCAAGAAGAGATGCAATCGCTTGAGAAAAATGGCACATGGGATGTTGTGCGCTTGCCTAAACAAAAGAAGGCGGTCCGCTGCAAGTGGATCTTCAAGAAAAAGAAAGGTCTATCTCCCAAAGAGCCTTCAAGGTACAAGGCAAGGTTAGTAGCAAAAGGGTTCAGCCAGATTCCAGGTATTGATTACAATGATGTGTTCTCTCCAGTTGTGAAGCATAGTTCCATTCGTACTTTCTTTAGTATTGTGGCTATGCGTGATCTTGAGCTTGAGCAGTTAGATGTCAAGACTGCTTTTCTGCATGGAGAGCTTGATGAGGAAATATACATGGACCAACCAGAAGGGTTCATAGTGCCTGATAAAGAGGATTTTGTGTGCAAATTAAAGAAGTCTCTTTATGGCTTAAAGCAATCTCCAAGACAGTGGTATAAAAGGTTTGATTCATTTATGATCTCACATGGTTTTGAGAGGTCTAAATATGATAGTTGTGTTTATATCAAGTTTGTTGATGGGTCACCTATATACTTGCTGCTATATGTTGATGATATGTTAATTGCTGCCAAGGGCATGAAAGAAATCACTACTTTGAAGGCACACCTAAGTAGTGAGTTTGAGATGAAGGATCTTGGTGCTGCTAAGAAGATCTTAGGTATGGAGATTACCCGAGATAGAAAATCTGGTTTGTTATTTCTTAGTCAGCAAAGTTACATTAAGAAAGTTCTTCATCGTTTTAATATGGATGGTGCCAACTCAGTTAGTACTCCTATTGCTCCTCACTTTAAATTGTCAGTTTCTCAATGTCCTACTACTGATGAAGAGTTTGAGTACATGTCAAAGGTGCCATATTCTAGTGCTGTTGGTTCTTTGATGTATGCCATGGTTTGTTCTCGTCCTGATTTATCATATGCTATGAGTTTGATAAGTAGATACATGGCTAATCCTGGTAAAGAACATTGGAAGGCTGTTCAGTGGGTTTTCAGGTACCTTCTTGGCACTTCCAATGCTTGTTTGAAGTTTGGCAGGACCGGTGAGGGACTCGTTGGCTATGTGGATTCAGATTTTGCTGCCGATTTGGATAAGAGAAGATCCCTCACAGGTTATGTGTTTAATGTTGGAGGTTGTGCTGTTAGCTGGAAGGCTACATTGCAGGCTGTTGTTGCACAATCTACTACTGAAGCTGAATACATGGCTATTGCTGAAGCTTGCAAAGAATCTGTTTGGTTGAAAGGTTTGTTTGCTGAGCTTTGTGGAGATGATTCTTGCATTACTTTGTTTTGTGACAGTCAAAGTGCCATATACCTTACAAAAGATCAGATGTTTCATGAGAGAACTAAGCACATTGATGTCAAGTACCATTTTGTTAGAGACATTGTTGCTCAAGGTAAATTAAAGGTATGCAAGATCAGCACTCATGATAATCCTGCTGATATGATGACTAAACCTGTTCCTGTTGCTAAGTTTGAGCTTTGCTCGAACTTAGTTGGTTTAACTGATTAGCCCAAGTGGCTATTGGCGCCGAAAGTATTTGCTTTGTTTGTTCAGGGAGATGGTTGCTGTTGATGCTACAAGGAGGAATTTGTCTCAAGGTGGAGTTTGTTATATGTTGATCCAAATTCTACAAAGTATAGGCCAACTTCTGACGAGTGGAGCGAGGCCCGTCGCCGGGAGGCTTGGGCCGAGTGTAACGAGTCTGAAGTTGGCCCACACCGTGCCCAACGGGGACGCCTGTGGGGGGTGCGGGGGGCGACAGCCCCCCGCGGTACGGTACGGATCGTCGAAGACCTAAGTTTCCACCGATATATAAACCCCTTGTAAGCCGCCGGTTGGAAGAGTTGTATCTGTGAAATCCCCGGCGTTTGTAAACACTCCTCGATATAGTGAAGTTTCGCTGGCTGGCGCCCGTGGTTTTTTCCTCTCTTTGTTGGAGAGGTTTTCCACGTTAAATCTGTGTCTCCTTGCTGTGTTTTTCGTTTTCGTTCTTCGTTATCTTCTTGTCGCGATTGTAACAAGTTGTATGAAACTAGTTGTATGAAACTGCATCCGTAGCAAAAGAAAGAAGACAAGACGGCGAACCTGCGAGAGTATCGAGGAGCATAGTCTTGCCGCATCCCGACGGCCCCATGATGGCGAGCACCTCGCCGGGCCCCGCGTGCCCGCTGATCCCGCTCAGGATGCTCACAGGCTGGGCCCCGTACGCGCCGCCGGCCACCGTGACGCACATGTCCTCCCACGTCAGGAACACCCCGGGGTCGTCGACGGCGTCCGTGCCCGCCCTCCGCCCCGGCGTTACCTCCACGCCGTCGAACCCCGCCACGGCCGGACGGCGCTGCCACGGGAATATCCTGCCCAGCGACCAGTCCGCGCCCACTTTGCCACCGTCGGTCTGGGCATCGGGCGTGCCGCCGCCCCAGCGCCAGAGCGGGCGCGACGGGCTCGGCGTGAGCGCCCATCGCGGCAGCGGTGACGACGAGGCGTCAACGGCCATAACGCACGCACGACGGCTAGCTAGCTTGATTGGTTCCGAAGCGCAATGGAACTGGAGCAGAGCAGTAGCTACACGGTCGAGCTCGAATTAATAGCTCTCGGCCCCTCGGGGCTCGGGGTGCATGACCAGAGCAGCCGACACGTCCACCAGCTTCGGCTCCGGCCTGTACTCCGCTGCCAGGATTTTCTTTGACAGATACCCCTTCACTTGCCAACAGTAATGAAAGTGGAGATAAAACTGGTTATAGTGGGGAGTAATAGTAACATGTAGTACTAGTCTAAGTTACTACTATAGTGAAAAATAATATAGGTGAGTGGTTATCGGGCATGCATTGGTGGAGACTTGTATGTGAAAAATAATATAGGTGAGTGGTTATCGGGCATGCATTGGTAGAGTACTAGTCCAAGTTACTACTACTAGCTGAATGTTCGTGCGTTACCACGGTATAACAACAAATTATATGAACAAACAAATGAAACAATTGTACTAAAATTGAGAAAAACTGTCGAGCGACATATGGTCTCTATTCATAATCAACACACCATTTTTCCCAATCTCTGTTGTCCTCGGAATTACTAAATTTTAACATACCGGCGAATACGGCACATGCAACTTGATAAAAAAAATTACTGCTTCAGGGTGATACTGCACATTTTGTCATCATACACGTGTGTCAAAACTCTTGCTAACATGTGTCAAAGCTCTTGCTAACAAAAGAGATGGGCTTAGAGGAAACTTTTACAGGCCGAGGGGAAACATTTGAAACAAGAACATGAGGTACAGAAATCTACCTTGTCAGCCTCATGCTCTTGGTAGGAATCTTTAGAGGAGGATGTTGGGCCGAACTCCACAGCCCGAGCGCTCTCGTCCACCTCCGCGCCTCTGCTCCCCGGTCTTGTCCGTATCCGGTGCCGCCTACATGCATAACTGGCAGGAGACCTGCACCTCCACGCGCAACACAGCAGCTCCGCAGCCTGAAGGCGTATTATCGCAGACGGAAATTAGGACGAACATACGGCTAGGCTTTTAATAATATAGATTATGTTACTAAATTGTAAATTTTGTAGAGAAATCACTCTAAAGATATCTCTAGTAAATATGCATGTACCATAGTTGATTGAAATTTCTGTTTTGCTAATTTTTAGTTGACTGGGAAATGAGTTAGACCTCAGTCAATTCTTGAATCGTTGGATTTGGTTCAAGATTCGTGCATGACAGGTTCTTATTTAAGAAATTGTTTCAGACATGACGGTGAGTAGTTTCCATTCATGTAAGGATAGATACTGTCATATTGTTTCTATCAACCTTACAGAAAAAAGTTTCTATCAACCGTCTCTTTGATTCTTTCATAAAAGTTTAACAAATCAACGGCATGGTCTTTACGGTAGCACAATACTTTGTCCCATGACTCCATGTAAGTGAAAAAGAAATGAAGTATAGTTGTTCTAACAAAACTCTGACCAGTGCACATGGTCGTTTTGTCTAACTACTTTCCTTCCTCTCTCTAGTTTTCTCGTTCTTGTATCTTCTTTGTACCATCGAGTTCAATCAGATGGGCATGGTCGGCAAGAATGTAATCTCTAGTCTTCTTCTGCTTAATGCTAAAGGACTTCTGATCGAACTCGAGTTCGAACAAACTTTTTTCCTCAGAAAATTGCACGACGTATGAAAATTAGAGGAACATAATTCCATACTATATGACTGCACCTAATCCTTGCAAAGGATAAACAAATTGAAATAGTAAAATAATCTGACAAGAATTTTCACATGTACCCATAGTGTATTTGATATTCTAATTTCCACATGTACTGCACCATTGGTTTAGTGGTAACTATCAATTTATTCATAGACAATTGAAATGACAACTGCAACAAAGCAAACTCATTGTTTACCTTGCACCCTTGTCACGAGGCAAGCAAACTCGGAGAAACAGGGCAGCAGCAGCATAAATAGTAACGATAATTCTGATGAAGAAAGCAGCAGCTATGCAGTCCCAGAAGTTCCAACCGCACCGTAGCTTCACAGGTACTTATTGGCCAATTTATGTGACTGCAAGCCATGTTCTCAAATCAAAAAATTCGCATAAAGGTAATTTCTGAGAGAACTTCCAACCACGCCATAGCTTCAAGCACTGATTGTCATTTTCTTGCAGTGACAACGACAATTTCAATCCATGCTCGCCGGCCAAAACAATTTCACACGGGTAGAGCAGATTAGAGAAGGGAGTAGCAGGGGAGGTTAGAGGGTAAGCAACGAACAAACATACCGAGATCATATCGGTGAGGTCAGAGAGGCCGGACTCACAGTCGCTACCGTCAAGCGAGTCCCCTCTCCCGCCATCCACGAAGTCGCTGACGAGCAGGGCTAGGTTCATCTCACTCTCGTGGCTGCCGCCGCAGCACCGACACCTCCTCCACACTCCGCAGCCAGAGCTCCCCCACCGGCGACTCCCTGCGGCCCACGAAGCAAGAGCCGGGCCTAAGAGAAGTTGCGGAATCGACCGTGCCGATGCAGCCTGCGGCTCTGCTGACGCGGGAAGTTTGCAGATGCTGTTTTGATTTGGACTGCAGGAAAAAGTTTTTAATACCGAAGGACGGGAAAATTGCACGACGTACGAATTTGAGCTGGGCAGAGGGGAAGAAGGGACGTGCGACCACGCTCGCCGTCGACGGGGAAGATGGGGAGGCGGTGACGCGCTGAGGAGGCAACCGGCGGCAGACCGCGGAGAGCGGGGGCACGCGGGGAGAGATGCTGGTGGCGGACTTTGCGACGGGGACATGGCGGCGGCACGCGCTAGCAGGGGGTGGCAGTGGACAGGAGGAAGGGGATCGCGGGATAGGGTCTCAGGGCAGCGAGGCTGGTTGACTTGGCGGTGGCACTACCGGTAAAACCTCCAAACCTTCAGGGACAAAATCGTCAAACATTGGCAGACGGAAAAAAACTCAGACGTACCACAAGAGAAATTAGTAGATAGATAGATAGATAGATAGTAACATGTAGTATCTCTATAGTGAAAAATAATATAGATGTGGTATCATGTAAATTCTCATTTATTACAATTTAGAGTTATTTTGTCTTTAAATATGTGATATTATGATAATATAGCTACTTTCTCCGGGTCAATTTTTTGGGCGTGCTTGCGAAATCTCTGAGACCTAGGGAATCCGTGATTGGATAGAATTTTCTTTGCGGAGAACGCAATACTAGCATCGGACGTTAGGGCCATTAAACATCCAGCGCCCTATTGTACGTAATTAGCTGAGTGGTTATCGGGCATGCATTGATGAAGACTTGTATGTGGAATAATTCCCTGTCGTTCACACCGTCACAATGGAAACGGAAGGAGAGACAAGTGGGGGCAAAATGCTCCAATTAAATTGCTAATTAATGCCTTGCGTCTAATCATTTATGGCTGGTGGAATTGCATGGAATTGAAAGGGTGTCCAGAAAACCAACCTGGAGGGAGTACCATAAAGCTCTCTCTCATCATTTAATTGCATACCATGTTATCTACTATCTTTGTTTTGGATTATTAGTTCTAAGAGCAAGAACAATAACACATTCGGTTGTTGGCTATATACCTCATACCATGTCACATAAAGCCTTCACTACTAAGCACTTGTATAATAGTCCGGCTATTGAGCTGGCTCTAGTGAATATTTAAGTATTTAAGTTTAGCTTTATTTGGCATGCATGCAAGACTCGTACGATCTGGCATTTAATGCATGCGGTGGCTCTTAGAGCAAGAACAATAGTAGAATCAATTGTTGGCTATAAGTCCTTGTCATGTCATCTATAGCAAGCTTATAGCCAACATGTACAACAACTAGCTATAAAAGAGTACTACTTTTTTAATATATGACCCACTTGACACTCCTACAAAGTGCCTAGGAGCATGTGCTGCAGCTGGCTCTTATGCTACAGCCAGCACATCTTCTCGCATCTATTCTCTCTCATCCAACTCAGCATAAATATAGTATTTAAATCTTTATAGCCTGCTGACTGTATGTTATTGTACTTGCTCTTAGGACCAGCTCTCGGCTGCATGCCGACTGCAGCGTCTTGTTTGCTATGCTATCGCTGGCGACAAGCGCTCGCTCCACTCTCTCTCCTTTCTCTTTCCTCCACTTAGGATTCCGCTGATGTGGATTTGTATAGCCAGCTGAGTAGGATCTATTGTACTTGCTCTAAGGGCCAAGTTGCTAATACCAAGACACTCCATAAATCTCTCTTATTAATCTATGCATGCACGGCTTATATGCATGAGAGAAGTGAGAGAAAAAGTAGAACATGTATTGGACGAGAGAGACTAATAAATGCGATAGCCCTTATAATCTCAAACAATATAAAAAAGCTCTCGGGACCTATAATTCCAAACAGAGATAGTAGTTTACAATATATGTATGATTATTTTACTAGTATCCAAGTTATTTTCACTGTGACTAGCCTAACGCTGGCAGTTGGGTATTAAACCGATAGAAGACGGTAAATCAGTTACGGGGCAATCAATTTAGCCACCGTACTTGTTTCCGTCATTGATTGGCCGGCACACGAAGGTGGGCTATCAATTTGGCCGGCGTATGTGTTTCGTCATTGATTGGCCGATGGTATTTTCTTAGTCTATGAGCAACCAATTTGGTCAGAGTACTACTCAAGTTCAATAGTCCACCTAGTAATATATTCTGTTTTTAGAAGTATACTACTCTTGGAACAAGTTCAATAGTAAGTCCTTTCATAATGAACTGTACTCCTCCGTTTCAAAATATAAGATGTTTAGTTTTTATGAAATTAATCTACGTGTAGGTTCCGAGAGTGTACCTGTTGTTTAGGCGGCGAGACCGGGTGAGCATGGACGGCATCTTGCAAGCTCTCGTGGAGTCGGTGCAACACTTCGCGGCTCCTGCTCCTTCCACCGTGGCTTGTTAGTGTGGGCTCCCGTTTAGCTTTTTCCCTTTTTTTGGTGTCTAGGGCTTTTCTATGTTGTTGCCCCAGCGGACTGTTCTTTTATTTTCTGTTTGGCGTTCTGGAGTCGGTGTGGTACTTGTACTCTGTATGGACTTGGCTTTATTTATAAAGTAGGGCGAAAGCCTGATTCGAGGAGGTTCAGAATGTGTAGGCTCAGAGTGAATCTATACACTTAAATGAGTTTAGATACATTCATTTCATAAAAGCTAAAACATCTTATATTTCAAAACAAAGCGAGTTTCTTAGTAAGACACAACCACTCCAATGCATTGTTTTTAAGGGGTGTATCTAAGAGAGCTTATATTTAATGATTATAAGCTCATGATTGTATATGATTGGATGATTAATATATTTTCTCTATGATAGCATGCAAGGGGTGTATCTTAGAGCAAGTTCAATAATATAGCTAGTTGTTGGCTATAAGAAAGTATCATATCATCTACATCCAGCCCTATAGTCCACTTGTATAATAGTTAGCTAAAAAACTCTACTACTGAATCGATATGTGACCCATATTTGACTCTTATAAACTGCCTACGAGCACGCACTAGTACAAACGCGTTACTTAGATACAGTGATTGCCCATAGGCCTCAGTTGATTTCTCGTTCCGGCTCAAGCGCATAGGCTCTAAGAGAACACCACCTGAGCCGGTTTTCCTTTGCGGCTCTAAGATATACGACCTTGGGAGGTTCCGAAATGTAAACGTATCTAAGGAGTACGATATAGGGATGGCTATTAGTCTTGACCGTTTGAAAGAACTCCTCACCCTCAGACGGCTTCTACTAGGGACCTCCTCCAAGAATAAGGGATCCGAAGTCGAATTCAAATAAAGACCATCTCCAAAACAAGGACGCCTCAAAGCAGTTATTCATGGCCGCCTCCAACAGTACTGCTAATTCAAACTTAATCATAGCAGACATGACGTATAATCATGATTCAGTAGCCAGAAAATGGATAGAGACATATTATTATATATAGCTCAAGTACTTATTAACAATTATCCTTAGTCAGGAAAAATCTAAATAAATTTAGCCATTACGTTATGGCAGTACATACAAAGTGGAGTCCATACTAAAACAGCTAGCATAATTATTACTCTCTAACAAACCAGCATTGCATTTATAATGGACCTCCTGGTGCAAGTTGCTGAACCAGAATATGTACCTCTCCATTATCTTTTTCATTAAACAGAAAAGGACAATGCTATACTGCTTCAAGTTAAAGCTTCTCACAACCTTCTCCTATCTAGTCGTTAGGATTGCATTTGACCCATCTCCTATGTTCATCATAACCATCTTTGGCTTCTTATTATTCATTTGCCAAACATGGACATCAATAGGTTTATCAAGGCGATTCTTTAGGTATTTTCTTGTGAACTCAACTTCAAATGTCTGCGCAAGTATAAAGAATTGAAGAATTAGCATTCTTGTGTTTACTGAAAGAAATTAAATATCACATGCTAGCTTGTTGACCACATGTTCAAGAATATATCATTTTACCAGTTTGCATTTCTTTTTCATGACAGATGAATAGGGCAACTTATAGACGTAGTACTTGATTTTTTGTGAAAATTCAGGTTCACACCAGTCTAAGAGAAAACCTACATCAACTTCTTTCAGATACATGTCATTTCAAAAAGGGCTATGCTTATCAAAATCAGTGCCCCCTTGTGTTGAGGCCCTGATGCAACAACACATAAAATTTTAATGCGGTGGAATATTCATGTCTACCGTCTAAACGCATAAAAACACATGCCTGCAATTTTGATGTTATTTGATTCCTCTAAACTCAATTCTCTAAATAGGCTCTTTATCTGATGACTGGAATTCAAAACTGCAAAAGCTAATGCGAAAACTGTCATCGCTAGAGAGCATTATTGCATCATCACTACAGGTTCCTATTTGTTAAATAGATACAGACATGGAGCATCTTAATACAGTCAAGATGCAAGCAAACTAATGAAATGATAATTAAAATAGATATAGACTAATGATGTGACAATTAAATCGATCTATTGCTAGAAGAGCAACGAACAATGAGGAATCAATAAAAAATGCAGATTTTGAGATTTATATAAGGGGAAAAGAGCTAGGACGGATGTAGGCCGGCTGGGAGAGGATATCTCGACAGCGCCGTAGGGTCTTTGTAGATCGGTAATTGTGAACCGTAAATTCGAGAAGCAAAATGGCAAAATCTATGCCAAAATTCCTAAATCGAAGCTCTACATTAGGGTTTGGGGGTTTGGTTTTCACGCATACCTACCTGGACGACAAAGGGGTCCTCGGAGGCAAGGGAGAGTGTCCGCACCTCAGGGCACCAGAGGCGACGGGGAGGAGAGGCAGGGGACTGCAGGCGACGATGGTGGAGGGCGGTGGCAACGGCAGCGGTGGACAGTGGTCTAGGCGGACAGGGAAGAAAAATGTGCCACAGATCTAAAATATTTGTTCAAATATTTTCAGATCTTTGCTACCAGGTACTAGCCTCAGACGGCTGCAAATGTAAAACGTCTCCCAGAATGCCAGTTGTCCGAATATTTCATATTTTGCTGCCAAGTAATTCCCTAACTAATAAGATGATTAGAAATTTGAAAAGAACTAATATTCAGAACTCGGGATATATTCGGAACTTTTGAGTTTATTTATCCTAAAATTTGAGAATTATTCATAATTTAAAGGCGAGAGAAGGTGTCTATACATGCTTGCTAGTGTGAAACTGAGTCCCCTAAGACTAAATTAGGGTCATACATTGAAGAAAATAATTAGCGTAGTACAAACCTTAGATCTTACCGTGAAAGTCATGATGACTCCTAGTGTTCATGCACTTGCTGCAGAGCAATAAGTTGCAACTGTTTTGAATTTGACTAATTCAAATTTTAATCACGAAGTGAGATCATTTGGTTACTTAAATATGATTTTTTTACCAATATAATCTTTTTTCATGTATAATTAGAAGGAATTTTCTATGATTGAATATTCGGAACTCCGGATATATTCGGAAATCCAAAATTTGTTGATCCAAAATTTTAAGATTTATTCACAATTTAAAAGCAAAGAAAGGTGTTTACACATACTTGCTAGAGTGAAATTGAGTCCTAAGAGTAAATGAGGTTCATACATTAAAGAAAATATATGGCGTAGTACAAACTCATAGTGTTCATGCGCTTGCTACAGAGCAATAAGGTGCACATGTTTTGAATTTGACTAATTCAAATGTTTAATGTCAATGTGAGACCATTTGATTACTTAAATATGAATTTTCAGCAATTTGAACTCTTTTTTCATGTATTCCTTGACAATTTTGGTAGTGTGCATGATCATGATTAGTAATATAATTGAGCACTAAAAAATTATTGGAAACTCCATATAAAGAAGTAGATTAATAAACGAGGTACTTAGTAGTTCAACCACCACAGAGTGCAAATATATATATATATATATATATAGATATTGTCTTACATGCAACACCAAAGGTAATAATTAAGTTCAACAAAATAAGCAGGGCAGCAGCGCAGTAGCAGGAGTAGGGGCAGCAACAGGAGCATCAGCCTACTCGAGGGGAAACAGGACAATCATGAAATATTTTCGGAGGAATTTGCCGTACCCTACGTGCTTCGCCACAGTCTTCGGTTGGTGCTTATGGACGAGGCCACGGCCGACTCCCACCGAGTGTTGGATCATGCTTTCGAGGTCCTGGTCAATGACTCTGCCATAGAATGGACAAAACAATCTGTCCTTATGGTGGAAGGGAATTTGCCCACTCTGTAACCGCCTCGGCACATAGCACCTTTGCGGTCCCTGGAGTACTTGGCAGCGCTCACGTCATCAAATTCTTCCTATTTATTTTTAAGTACATAATTATAACTTATACAAATGATTAAATTGTATTACAATTCAAGAATTGACAACATATGTAAGACAATATTAAATTGATATCAAAGAGAATGTATCTCAGCAATAGTTTGATCAGTTCATATATCTAAATAAAATGACAATTAATTCGATCAGTATCAGTTGATAATTTATATTATCATACATATCTCATCATTATTAGTTCATAAAGTAATTTTTTCTAGATAGTGTAACACAAGAAAGAAACAAATAGATTCAGATACATGTAACACAAAAATCAAACAAGAGATTCAGATACATGTAGAACAAATCTAGAGCCTCGTAAGTTTCTTTAGAGATGGCGTAAGTGAACCAAGTACCAATTGAATAACCTATTGTTCTTGTACATTGCCCAGGTTCACTAACCCATCTCTGAAAAAATCTGACACCAATGTGTCTGCCTTGCGCTCTTTTGGGACAATTTTTAATCATTGGCCATAGTAAGAAATTGAAATATAATCCTTATTATACACTATGACTGCATATTTTTCATAAATATTGTAATTATAATAACAAAAAACCAAACAATATTCATAGGTACATGAAGAAAGAAACTTATGATCAAACCATGGATATACATGCATCATTGGCCATAGTAAGAAATTTGAACCCGGGGCCTCATAAGTTTGTTCAGAGATGGCGTAAGTGAACCAAGTACCAATTGAACAACCTATTCTTGTACATTGCCTCATGTTTGCTAAACCATCTATGAAAAAATCTGATACCAATGTGTTTGCCTTGCACTCTTTTGGGGTAAATTTGAATTATTGGCCTAGTAAGAAATTGAAATGTAATCCTTCTTATACACTATTAATCACTACAAAAAATGTTTCCTTCCGCAACGACTTGGCCCGACGGTCGTCGTAGAAGGCGCGTCTTCTGCGACGAAATTCTCGGCTCGATCGTGGCTGATGGAAAACTTTTTTTCTTGTTTCGCGGCCCTCTACTACGACGGAACCGCTAAAAACATGGAGGAAGCTTAGACGGTGTATGGCAGAAGCAATATTTTTATTTCCTCTCTCGATGTTGACTCGCCGAAGTTTTTTGAGGCGTCTAGGTCCCTGATGTATACGCACGCTTCTATTTTTGTAGACAGTGTTGGGCCTCCAAGTGTAGAGGTTTGTAGAACAGCAACAAGTTTCCCATAAGTGGATCACCCAAGGTTTATCAAACTCAAGGAGAAAGTGGTCAAAGGTATTCCTCTCAAGCAACCCTGCAATCGAGATACAAGAAGTCTCTTGTGTCCCCAACACACCCAATACACTTGTCAGGTGTATAGGTGCACTAGTTCGGTGAAAAGATAGTGAAATACAAGTAATATGGATGATTATAAGTGGTAATTGGAATCTGAAATAAGAGTGGAAGCAAATAAACATGTAACAGAACTGATTGTAAACGGTGTTTCAAAGCTTAGAAACAAGGCCTACGGATCATACTTTCACTAGTGGACACTCTCATATAAATATCTTCTCTTCATTATGCTACCCTGAACTACTCTTCGGTTGGACGATGTAGGGCTATAACAGCACACCTTAAAGTTCGCATTCCCCATCTAGATAACCCCTCACTATCACCTTGAGCGCTAGATGGTTCCAACAAACACCACAATCTCATAGAGACATCCAACTCAAATTATACTCATGATAAGTATTTATGTAACCTTAGCCAAAGTGACACACGGTGTGCACACTGTCAACTTCACACACGTGGGGATAAGCAGAGATTAATTAAAGAACTTGAGTAGCAAAATAGATCTATAGATTAAAAAGCTCATGATCTCAATAAGATCACGCATAGAGAGAGATGAACACATAGCTACCGGTAGAGACCTTAGCCTCGAGAGAGAACTACTCCCTCCTTATCATGGGAGTCAGCAACGACGATGGAGATGGCAGTGGAGTCGATGGAGATGGATCCGGGGGCATTTCCCCGTCCTGACAGGGTGCCAGAACAGAGACTTTTATCCCCTGAATCTCCTCTTCAGTGGTGGCGGCGCTGCGGACCTTTTCGTGGGATTCTGATCTGGTTCTTAGGGTTTTCATCCCGGGAGGCTTTTATAGGCGAAGAGGCAAGGTCGGTGGGCGCCCGAGGGGCCCACACCACCCCCTGGCGCGGCCCGGGCCGGCTCGCGCCACCAGGTGGTGTGGCCACCTCGTGGCCCCTCTCCGTCTCGTCTTCTGGCTCCGTGAGTCTTCTGGTAAAATATTGACTTCGGCTTTTGTCCGGTCCAATTCTAAGAATATTTCTTTTCTAGCTTTTTTGAAACCAAAAACAGCAGAAAACAGGCAACTGACACTATGGCATCTTGTTAATAGGTTAGTTCCAGAGAATGTATAAAAATACCTCAAAGTGTAAACAAAACATAAGAAAGTAGATACTAAACAAGCATGGAACATCAAAAATTATAGATACGTTTACGACGTATCAACATCCCCAAGCTTAACTTCTGCTCGTCCTCGAGTAGGTAAGTGATAAAAAAGAATAATTTTTTAGGCGACATGCACCATCGCAATCTTGATCAAGGTATTTGTAAAACTTTTATAGCTGGGATCATAGTACTTTAACATAGCATGAAACATATAGTTCTAACAATAAGACATAGCAACTGTGTTGCAACATGAAAAGGTACAAATAAAAGATTCATGAATAACAATGCTTTGAAAGACGTTTGTTTGTTTCACATATAGAAAATATAATGAGAATGGTATTCAGCTTGTCCCTCATGGTGTAGCAAAACATAAATGCATAGGACACCTTCAAAGTTCATAAGGTTGACTAGATACAAGTAGTTTAAGAACAAGCAATATCAAAGCTATGAATCAATCAACAAGTTTTGGGACAATGCACATTAAAATAAGAATGACCACTATGCTCTCTCAATAGGTGCATAAAGATAGAAGATGGAGACTCAACATAAAAGTAAAAGAAAGGCCCTTCATAGAAGGAAGCAGGGATTCAAGTCTCATAAAGAGCTTCCAAAAATTATGGTACTTATTAGCTTTCGGCTCTCATTACCCCTATCATAAGCATCTTTAGGTGATTAAGGTTAAAGTGAGAAAATATGAGGATATGCTTGATAAGTTATAAGCTGAAAACCTCATGCCCTTTGCTTACGAGTACCGTTCCTCATGCTACTCAACTTTAGTCACAAGTAAGTCCTTGTCATTGTAAGTACATGTGTATCATAGAGAACCGCCAACGGGGTACCCCTTGCCCGATGATACAAAAGCTTTCCCATATCAAAATGACAAGGCAAGCAGACAATGAGCATCTCAGCGATCTTTTTGTATGCTATTTCCATAGGGTTTCCCTTTTTTCTTTTTTTGGATGCTTCACAGATTGCTCACTATGGTTATGCTGCATGTTTCCACCATGATTAGGCATGGCTTAGACTAGCCGCCCAGGCGTTTCTCTAACACATATACGAACTCCATGATCCTTACAAGCTCCCCTTTCATTTAACACCGCCGGGATCCATAAGCAAAAGAACATGATATCAACTAAATAAAGTGCAATGTTGAAAGCGCTCCCCATGGTAACATGGTTCTGCTAATTCACAACTTACAAAACTCAAGCATATACGCAACATAGATGGGCACAATGGTTCAAGTTTATTAACTGCAAGAAAGTAAAGTGTGCCATCAAGTTCGTGAGAGCTTTAATCACTAGTTTTCACATAACTAGTTTAATTCAGAAGGTAGATAAAAACGTGAATATACTTGGAATAGCAATAATGCTAATAGGAAGGTATGGTGGACTCTTTGGAATAACTTGGTTTTATTTGGAGTTGGATGCATGAGTGGAACTCATACTTGGTACATGTGGAGGCTAGCAAAAGACTGGGAGCGACCAACTAAGAGAGCAATACTGGCCATAATCATGCAAAGCGACAAAACATTATTAATTAAAGCATAAAGTGATATTACAAATCGAAAACTAAATGATCATAGAGGCTATGGTGACTTGGTATAGTCTTAACATGGTGTGAGCATGCGCCAAGTCAACCCAAATAAAGCATCAAAGGAGAATACCACAATATTATGCTTTTATATGCTAAAACAACGCATGATTCTTTCAAGGCACATTAAGCAATCTCAATTGTTTGTAACAAGTCATGCAACAACAATAATCACTAAGCATAAAGTCATAGCAATATCAAACATGACATGATAAAGTCTAGGCCACAGTCAAAACAAGCTTCCTTTTGTACCACTATAAGTATGAAATTTCCTACTCTTTTCCAACACCAATCGAAAACTAAAGCTAAACACAGTGCTAGCAAAGGAGAACACTCATAGAACAATAAGAGTGAAAACTAGAGTGTTCTAGGCAATAAATAACGGGGTGTGTCTCTCTCCAAAAGAAGTGTGTTGGGATCCAACCAACTTATTTAAGCAAACCAAACAAAATAAACCTAAAAACAAAATGAAGACACTCCAAGAACAACACAATTGTGCATGAAACAATAAAAATGAATTGTTTGGAAGAAAACCTGAGATTTTTATTGATGAAGAAGCAAGGCATCCCTAAGCTTTGACGCTTGTACCTCTTGAATATTTCTTGGGGTGACACGGGTGGCATCCCCAAGCTTGAGCTTTTGTCCATACTTCATCTCATCATATTATTCTTCCCTACACTTTAAAATTTCCTTCATACAAAACTTCACACAATCTTCATTAGCAACATTAGTATACTTAAGATAATAAGTCTTTGGGTTCAGTTTCAACACAAGTAAAACTTCCATTAAAACACAAGCTACTGTATCAATTCCTTCTAAAAGTTCAAGTGATCAAAGAGAACTCAAAGAGAAAGAGATTAAGAGGCAAATGCAAATAATGGCAGAAATCTGTCAAAACAGACCAGCAGGTAAAAACCGATTTTTTTGAAGACCTTTTGTTGATCAAATAGAAAAGTGCTAAACTAACAAAAGTTAGATAATAACCTAGGGCATAAGCACAGAAACTTACAGCTCAATCCGACATACAGGGATTTTTCACGATTATTTATAGTGACGCACAAAAATCTGTTTCGGGACAGCAACTTTCCTAAGTCTTACTTCCCTCTCATTAGAGGTTATTCTTGGCACAAAAACCACACAAAAAGGATAAGCATAGGTTATTACTGAAGCAATAACTTCCAAGACTCAACAAAACAAAAATAAACTGAAAGCAAAAATATATTGGGTTGTCTCCCAAAAAGCTCTTTCTTTATAGCCATTAAGATAGGCATGATAAATTTCAATGATGCTCACATAAGGATATGAATTGAAGTAAAAGAGAGCATCAAGAATCAAATATAGAACAAATTTAATTCTAACCCACTTCCTATGAAAAATAATCTTGTAAAGAAACAAGTCATGAAAGCACAAAGCAACAAGCATAGGAAAGCAAAACAAGTGCAACTTCAAAAATTTCAACATAAAGAGGGGAAACTTAATATTGTTAAGATACATAAAACCATGTTTCCCTCTCTCATAATAACTTTCAGTAGCATCATGAATAAAATTAACAGTCTAAATATCACATAAAACATTCTTATCATGAGCCACATGCATAAAAGAATTGATACTCTCCACATAAACATAGTCATTCTTATTAATTGTAGTGGGAGCAAATTCAACAAAATAGCTATCATTATTATTATCATCACCATAATCATCAAATATAGGAGGCATATTGTAGTTATAATTAAATTTATCCTCAATAGTAGGTGGACTGAAAATATCATACTCATCATTGTAATCATCATATATCGGAGGTATAGTATCATCAAAGTAATTTTTATCCTCCGTGCTTGGGGGACTAAAAATATCATGCTCATCTAAACCAGCTTCCCCAAGCTTAGACTTTTCCATAGCATTAGAAATAATGTCGTTCAAAGAATTCATACTAATAACATTTCTATCAGCATGCAAATAAAGTTTCATAGGTTTTTTAATTTTCTCTTCAAACACTTCATGTCCTAACTCAAGATAAATACTATAAAGCTCTCTAATTTTGTTGTTGTTTTCCATTAAGCCTAACTAGTGAAAATAAAAAAAAGAAACAAAAAGGTATAATTGCAGAATCTAAAGAAAATAAATTCGAGCTCTCACACACCAGCAAAAGTACTAGAAGATAGCTTAGTAGCCAGAGGAATGAGGATGTGAGTACCTTTTACCTTACCTCCCCGGCAACGGTGCTAGAAAATAGCTTGATGTCTACGCACGGTTATATTCTTGTAGACAATGTTGGGCCTCCAAGTGCAAAGGTTTGTAGAATAGCAGCAAGTTTCCCTTAAGTGGATCACCCAAGGTTTATCGAACTCAGGGAGGAAGTGGTCAAAGGTATTCCTCTTAAGCAACCCTGCAATCAAGATACAAGAAGTCTCTTGTGTCCCCAACACACCCAATACACTTGTCAGGTGTATAGGTGCACTAGTTCGGCGAAGAGATAGTGGAATACAAGTAATATGGATGATTATAAGTGGTAATTGCAATCTGAAATAAGAGTGGCAGCAAGCAAACATGTAACATGACTGATTGTAAACGGTGTTTCAATGCTTAGAAACAAGGCCTAGGGATCATACTTTCACTAGTGGACACTCTCATATAAATATCTTCTCTTCATTATGCTACCCTGAACTACTCTCCGGTTGGACGATGTAGGGCTATAACAGCACACCTTAAAGTTCGCATTCCCCATCTAGATAACCCCTCACTATCACCTTGAGCGCTAGATGGTTCCAACAAACACCACAATCTCATAGAGACATCCAACTCAAATTATGCTCATGATAAGTATTTATGTAACCTTAGCCAAAGTGCCACACGCTATGCACACTGTCAACTTCACACACGTGGGGATAAGCAGAGATTAATTAAAGCACTTGAGTAGCAGAATAGATCTACTTATTTAACTAGATTACAAAGCTCATGATATCAATAAGATCACGCATAGAGAGAGAGATTAACACATAGCTATTGTAGAGCCCTTAGCCTCGAGAGAGAACTACTCCCTCCTCATCATGGGAGTCAACAACGATAATGGAGATGGCGGTGGAGTCGATGGAGATGGCTCCGGGGGCACTTCCCCATCCCGGCAGGGTGCCGGAACAGAGACTTCTGTCCCCCCGAATCTCCTCTTCGATGGCAGCGGTGCTGCGGAACTTTTCATGGAATTCTGATCTTCCCTTAGGGTTTTCGTCTCGGGGGGTTTATATAGGCGAAGAGGCAAGGTCGGTGGCTGCTCGAGGGGCCCACACCAGGGCCTGGTGCGCCCGGGGGGGGGCACCCTATGGTGTGGCCGCCTCGTGTCTCTCCTCCATCTCTGCTTTGGACTTCCATGTCATGTCGGAAAAAATAGGAACTTTGGCTTTTGTTTCATCCAATTCCGAGAATATTTATTTACTAGCTTTTCTGAAACCAAAAACAGCAGAAAACAGGCAACTGGCACTGCGACATCTTGTCAATAGGTTAGTTCCAGAAAATGTATAAAAAAGCCTCAAAGTGTAGACAAAACATAAGATAGTTGATACAAAACAAGCATGGGGCATCAAAAATTATAGATACGTTTACGACGTATCACCCGCGCTCGCCAAAACTTTCCGCCGAGACCCCAAACTGTCCTAAGCGCTCCCTCAATCGGGCAACCAGCCCCTATCTCTTCAAATTTTGTGTCGTAGTTATGGGAGATGCACCGGATTAGAACCAGGCCGCATACTTCTCGACGCCTTAGAAAAACTTCTCGATGCCTTTCTATCAACAGTGTCGGACTACCACCATTGGCCGCGCCGTTCTTCACGACACACACCGATCGGTGGTCAGCTGGGCGATCCCCACACTTCGCCTGCTAGATTCAGGCATTGGACATTCTTCTTGGCTTTGGTTTGTTCTCCACCTCTCCTAGAAATAGTTAAAGCTTGTGACCATCTAGATTTACAAGGTGCTTACAGATTTGGGTAGGTATGTTTTTTAGGTAAATCTATAGTAAAGCTGTGGATAGAAGGATTAGAAAACATCTTAAAAAGGACTTGGCATAGATCCTGTGCAAGCTTTTGACCTGATATATTCCCCATCCTTCTTGGATACGATGGAGCATTTGGCTTTTGATGTACCTGACGAGGCAGTACTTAGAGGTACATTACATTATAGATGGATGTACCCTATAAAACGTCGACTTCGCATTTCCAAGGAGCGGGAAGATATTCGTAGACAGTTTGATAAGTGAGTGTTATGTAATGATATCTTCACATAAAATATAGACTGTAGAAAAGTTAGATATATTCAGATGTCTGACTTGGCTATGTTTTGTAGGTTCTTCGCAGAAATAAAAGTACCTGCAAATTTCGTTCCACCAATAAAAATACCGGATGGATTAAGATCTAAGGATCATGTAAGACACTCAAATTGCACTGTGAATTGTATATGAATTGTCCAGATGGGATAACCTCTTGTCTATTTTGTAACACTAGATTTCAGATCTTAATTTCTGGCCCTTATCTGTGGTACTGAAAGGAGTATAACAACAGCTTCAGCTTGCATTTCCAACGGTGTCTGCCATAGCGTTGATGTACCTTCTGTGGAGATTGACGCAGCTGGAGATTGTCCTGATGAACCTGCACTAGATTGCGTTTAGACTCGAAATCCTATACTTGACATTGTCGTCCCAAGGAAAAGAAGGTTGTGGATCCAGTAATACCGCCTTCTGTAGAACAAGATGCTCGAGGTGATGATTTACTATGGCAATCCCTATCATTCTATGACTTGTATGACTAGTTATCTTAATGTAATTGAATTGCATGTCCCTCTCTATCAATGAAAATGGCAAATCTTTTGCCTTGTTTCAAAAATAAATACTTGCATGTCTCCTTGTGTTAGTCGATACAAAGAAGATACTGTTTTCTGTTCAAGTCATGTGAACAAATAAATATGTTTGTATGTGGAGACATAAATGCAGATTGGGTAACAAAATCAGCATGAAGTTTCCAAATAAATAACACAAGCATAATGGCATTACAAGAAAAGGAATAGAACCATCTTTTCACCGTGCTTGTGAAAAGGAGATGAGCTAGGAACCACACATGGAAGTGGCAGAGGCCAATTCTCGTGCAACTCAGCTAACATTGGTTTATCATCGATAATACTTAAGCATCCGAATATGATTACATATTAGGAGTAGTGCTAGTTCCACACAACAGTTCAACAGGCAAAAGTGTAAGAAATGCATAAGGTAGCTCGATAATACAGGTTCCATAGAATAGCATACAAATCATAAGAAAGACAGCTCCGCATCATAGTTCACCACCTTCAGGTGCAATAGTCTCTACAGATTGAAAACCCAATTCACCACCTCCTTTAGGTGGCACGGTGATTTCGAGAGCAGGATCAGCAGCACCAACAACAGCGCTAGCACCGGTAGCATGAGTCTCCACAATAGGTGAACTATAGAGCACCACAATGTCCTATGGAGGCTCTTCACTGCCAGCTCTAGCCGCACAAGTCTCTGTTGATGGTAAAACCAATCCACCACCTCCATCATTTGGCACGACAATGGCAGGTGTAGGCTCATCAGTACCAGCTGCAGCTGTATCAATCTCCACAAAAGGTAAACAAGGTGGCATCTTAGGTGTAGCAATCTAACATCCATTTTCTACTCCGTCATCAGGAAACTGAGAGTCTTCTTTAACTTTGTGTTTCTGCAGTTACAAGATAAACAAAGATTATACCGAAAGCATATGCGTGGGACGACAAGAACATACGTCATTCTATTGATTTAACTTGTCATCTTGGATAGCAGAAGTCACAGAATTGGAACCTATTTCATCAATCCTCTTTTTTGCTGCTTTCCCTATCTCCTTCTGCAGTAAGTTGTAATATTGATTACATGATGTTGATTGTCAAATATATGAAAATGTTGAAAAGTTTGCACTGTCGAACTATCAACTTTGAACGGATCCCCACTGTTCTTAGTTATGGGATCTAGCCTAAAAACCAAGCTTCCATACAATCCTATTCTACAAAAAAGGATGCATACCCGAGATAAGAACTACTCTACACATGACAATGCTGCGCAATCGATAATAAAAATTTAACCACATCATCAACTCTACCATGTAAGCTTGAAGTGAATCTAGATACACTCGTTTCACATAAGCTAAAACATCTTATATTATGAAACGGAGAGAATAGATACGAGTGTTCTTCTATTTCACAAACCGCCATTGCTTCCGTGGGACAGGGATGACAGATGTGCCACCACCCTACAGAAGGTTGCCGCGCTGATCTCGCCGCCACCTATAGAGGACAGAGCCGAGGAGCTAGCCGACAACAATAATATGGAGCGAGAGGCCAGGGGCGGTAGTGGATGGAAGAAGGGACTGAGTAAAATAGGTTGTGTGTGTGTGTGGGGGGGGGGGAGGCCGGTGAGGGAGTTAAATCCAGCTTGTCTCGGAAGGAACACGCTGCCACGTGCACCAGCGTGTGCAAAACTCCCTTCCTCTCTCTTCTGCGGTAGCTACTATTAGTAGTACTCCAGCTAGCTTCATCGAGTTCTCTTAGTAGACCTTTACTACTACTTAGAAGAATAAAAAACTAGACTAGCACACCTAAAAGAACATTTCATGATCTCTAGTGTTATGTGTGTTAGATAACAATACCATGGATTACCTCATGTGTGCTAAGTGTTGCAGATAAGTATTCACATGAAAAGCTGGGAAATCCTATTGTTGGGGGGCCGGATAATCCGCCCCTGTCAAGGGTCGGATAATCCGTCCAGACCCCTTTGACAAAGGTGAACGAGGGGTGTCTCTCTGTGAGGGGGGCAGATAATCTCTCAGATTGTCCGGCCAGGGCTGGAGTTTTTTCCCTGGCCGAATAATCCGCCCCAAAAGGGGGCCGGATAACCCTCCCTAAGAGGAGTTTGCTAAGGAAGCCACGCCATGACCTTCTGTGTGGGGGGTGCACTTTCTTTCGGATTGTTCGGCCAGGGCCGGAGTTTTTGCCCGGGCCGGATAATATGCCCCAAAAAGGGGGCCAGATAATTCGCCCCTAGAGAAGTTTGCTAAGGGAGCCACGACACGACCTTCTATGTGGGGGGCGGAATATCCACCAGATAATCCGAGACTAGGGCGGAGTTTTACCCCCGGTTGGATAATCCGGCCTTCACTTGGGCCGGATAATCCGGCCCCAGACTTCACCAACAGCCATGTTAGGATAGGGGGTATAAAATCCCCAATCACCCCTCCTGTAAGATATTCTTGACTCATTCGAAAAAGTTCTGGTCTGTTGAAAAAGCTGTTATTCAAGGTCTCCCACTTCAACTACCCGAAGGCTCCGATCTTTGGGGAATCGAAGGAGGAGACTTCATTCATCGACATCATGAATCAAGCGCCGCACTTCCTCTCCATTCACTTAGATATTTCACGATCTAGTATTCTTGTTAATATCTAGATCTTGTGTTTCGGTTTTGATAATATTTGTTCTTGTGGCAGCTTGTTGTCATTACGGGAGCCTCCAATTCGGTTGTGGAGTTTTGCCCCGTGATACATCGTAAACGTATCTATAATTTTTGATGTTCCATGCTTGTTTTATATCTACTTTCTTATGTTTTGTCCATACTTTGGAGTATTTTTACACATTTTCTAGAACTAACCTATTAACAAGATGCCACAGTGCTAGTTGCCTGTTTTCTGCTGTTTTTGGTTTTAGAAAACCTAGTAAGGAAATATTCTTGGAATTGGACCGAACAAAAGCCAAAGTCAATATTTTACCCGAAGCAACACGGTGTCTAGAGGGGAGACGAAGTGGCGCACTAGGGCGGCCATACCTGGTGGCGGCGTGGCCTGGGGGACGCCACCAGGGGGTGTAGGCCCCCTGGTGCTCCACCGATGTCTTGGAAATCGCCACGGCAGTCGCTGCCATAGGCAACGATTGATAGAATCGGGGGCGAGAGCTGGCGGCCATCTGCGGTGCAAGATGGGGGCGGATGCACATGGGTTTACCCAGGTTCGCCCCCCGGAGGGTAAATACCTACTCCTTCTAGATTAGATTGATGGAGAGCGAGTTACAGGAGTGGTGAGCTCGGCGTCCAAGCAACGAGTCGCTTGAAGGGGTGTATGATGGAACATAAGTCCTCAGACTACCCTCAGGAGGATTATATAGGAGGCACCTCGCTAGGGTTTATAGTTTACAACCGAACAAGATATGGATTCAGAGGCTTTGACCTAATCCAACTAGGCTTCAAGTACGCTTCTGGGCCTCCAGTCTCCAATCGCCAGGCCTTCTCCTCAGTCGTATTCCAGCCGCCATCCTGCAGGCCCACTCGCTAGGCCTTCGGCCTGATCGGAATGTCCTGCTGGGCATATCCCCATCAGTAGTCCCCGAGGCCATCGTTGATTCAGACGCAGGTGTTCAGTTGGCAGTCGGAGTAGGCGAGTCCAATTTGGATGTCCAGTCGATTCGGCAATGGACTCTACCGATAACCGAGGAAATTTTCCATCGGGTTTCTAGTCGCAGCTTTGGCAAATGCAAGCACTTCCGAGTCGCTGCCCCATCGACCAGACAGGGTATAGCTGCCGGCGAGTCGAGTGGGAGGAGTTGGGTCGTCAGCTTGGTCAAACTATCCGTTGGGTAGTCCAACAGTAACTTTGGCACGATTACCGCGGGTAACAGCTATCCCGAGATTGGCGGGTAACGCTTCTTTATAAGGGAAGTGACGGATCAGTCCTGTAGACCCTTCCCCACATTCCTCATCTTTGCGCTTCCATTCTCTCCGTCTCTCCTCGATCTAGATTTTCCAGACCAAGTGACCCCGCTTCTTTCCTGATGGCACCTCCGAAAGATCTGTGGGGGAGATCCAAGTGCTCTGCGGCACAGCTCAAGTCGTTTGAGGATGCGGGGGTCTTTTGTAAGGGGAATTGGCGAATCCCCACATCTTCCGAGGTCGATCCAAAGCCACGCGCCGGCGAGTTCATCTGCTTCCCAAGCCACTTGGCGAGGAGCTTGGGATTCCCCACCTCGTTGTTCTTCTGGCGGTTCTATGCGTACTACGCGATCAAGCCGTCGGATCTCGGCCCGCACAACATCGAGTAGCTAGCAATCTTCGTCGCCTTCTGTGAATGCTACCTCGCTTGCAGGCCGTACTTCCCATTGTGGTTGGAGTTGTTCCACGACCGCATTGGGCACGAGGGGTCCGACGACCCGATCTTGGCGGCCGGAGGGGTTACATTTCAGTTGAAGCCGAAGGTCAATTTCATCAAGCGGTTGGATCTGCCGCGGAAGTCCTCAAGGGACTCTGAGGCGGAGTCAGAATCGAAGATCCCGAGCATGGAGGAGTCCTCAAAGTCCTCAGGGTTGGAGACCCGCATGATGCAGTCTTCCCGCGAGGCGGCGGTGATGGATCTGTCAACCGAGACGGGGGCGTGGAGTCGGCGTCGTCGTGGAGAGCCGTGTCATCCATGGAGGCATTGGTCCCGACTGTGTTGCTGGCAGCCGAGTCGTATTCGGTGGCAAGGCAGCTGAGGGAGCGGACCTGCTCCTCCGAGAGCAGATCGCGGCGATCCGCCGACGATCATCATTTCCACTGGGTTAACTGCGTCGGTGAAGACGACGAACAGGTTGATGGAGCCAACCGGCATCACCGCGCCGTGGGTGATCGGGCGTGACGCCGAGATGTAGCTACTGGGCAGGATATGGAGGATCCCGCCAGTGGAGATCATGCGGCCGGTGGCGATTGGCCGATCGATTGGAGAGTAGGGTCTCGCTGCAGAACTCAGGCGAGTCCGGCTAGGTCCCACGGTGGGCGCCACTATCGTGGAAATGGCCACGGCAGTCGCTGCCATAGACAGCAATTGATAGAATCGGGGGTGAGAGCCGGCGGCCATCTGCGGTGCGAGATGGGGGTGGATGCACATAGGTTTACCCAGGTTCGGGCCCCCGGAAGGTAAAGACCTACTCCTGCTAGATTAGATTGATGGAGAGCGAGTTACAGGGGTGGCGAGATCAGCGTCTAAGCAGCGAGTCACTTGCAGGGGTGTATGATGGAACGTAAGTCCTCAGACTACCCTCAGGAGGCTTATATAGGAGGCACCTCGCTAGGGTTTATAGTTTACAATAGAACAAGATATGGATTCAGAGGTTTTGACCTAATCCGACTGGGCTTCAAGTACGCTTCTGGACCTCCAGTCTCCAATCGCCAGGCCTTCTCCTCAGTCGTATTCCAGTCGCCGTCCTGCAGGCCCACTCGCTAGGCCTTCGGGCCAATAGGAATGTCCTGCTGGGCATACCCCATTCGGCATATCCCCATCAACCGACCTTGCCCTTCTGCCTATAAAAGCCTCCCTGGACGAAAACCCTAAGGACCCGATCAAAATTCCATAAAAGAGTTTGTAGCCATCGCCATCTCCATCCCCAGATCGGGAGGGATCTGAAGCTCTTCCCAGCACCCTGCTAGAGGGGAGAGATCACCCTGGAGGCCTTCTTCATCACCATGACTGCCTCCGGTGTGATGCGTGAGTAGTTCATCCCTGGACTATGGGTCCATGTAGTAGCTAGATGGTTGGTTCTCCTCCTTTGTGCTATCATGTTTAGATCTTGTGAGCTCCGTTCATGATCAACATCATCTATTTGTAATCTTACATGTTGTGTTTGCGGGGATCCGATGGATATTGAGATGCTATTTCAGATTGATTATTGATTCTATCATGTCTATGTTATTTGTGATCTTGCATGCTTTTCCTTGTTAGTATCTATCTTGGCCAAGTAGATGCTAGCAACTCCAAGAGGGAGTATTTATGCTCGATAGTGGGTTCATGCCTCTAGTAATCTGGGGAAGTGACAGGAATCTCTAAGGTACTAGATATGCTGTTGCTACTAGGGAGAAAACAACAATGCTTTGTCCATGGGACAATCGTATTGTTTACTTTACACACTTTGCTTAATGCAATTATCTGTTGCTTGCAACTTATTGCTGGGGGGTTCAGATGATAACCTGAAGGTGGATTATTAGTCATAGATGCAGTTGGATTACGGTTTATGTATAATGTTGTAATGCCCAATCAATTCTCATAGGAGTCAAGATGATTAGTATATGCATGTATGCTTTCTCGGTGTCTGTTAATTGCCCCGCTGTAATTTGTTCACCCAACATGTCATCTATCTTAAGGAGAATTGACACATTGCAAATGTATCTATAATTTTTGATGTTCCATGCTTGGTTTTATCCACTTTCTTGTGTTTTTTTTCCAACTTTGGAGTATTTTTCATATGATTTCTTGGACTAACCTATTAACAAGAGCCACAGTGCCAACTGCCTGTTTTCTGCTGTTTTTGGTTCCAGGAAAGTCAGAAAATGAATATTCTCGGAATTGGACGGGACAAAAGCCAAAGTGCCTATTTTTCCGGAAGGGATCAAGTGCCAGAATACGAGACGGAGAAGGGCCTGGGGGCCACCACACCACCTGGCCGTGTGGCCAGGCCTAGCCCACGCCAGGGGGTGGTGTGGCTGCTCCCAGCACGCCCTCGGCCTCTCCTTCCGCCTATATATTGCCCTCGGGACGAAAACCCTAAGGGCCCGATCAAAAATCCACGAAAGAGTCTGTAGCCGTCGTCATCTCCATCCCTAGATCGGGAGGGATCTAAAGCTCTTCTCGGCACCCTGCCAGAGAGGGGAATTCACCCTGGAGGCCTTCTTCATCACCATGCAAGCCTCCGGTGTAGTAGCTAGATGGTTGGTTCTCCTCCTTTGTGCTTTCGTGTTTAGATCTTGTGAGCTCCGTTCATGATCAAGATCATCTATTTGTAATCCATACATGTTGTGTTTGCGGGGATCCGATGGATATTGAGATGCTATTTCAGATTGATTATTTATTCTATCATGTCTTTGTTATTTGTGATCTTGCATGCTTTCCGTTGTTAGTAGCTATCTTGGCCAAGTAGATGCTAGCAACTCCAAGAGTTAGTATTTATGCTCGATAGTGGGTTCATGCCTCTGGTAATCTGGGGAAGTGACAGAAATCTCTAAGGTACTAGATGTGTTGTTGCTACTAGAGAGAAAACAACAATCCTTTGTTCATAGAACAATTGTATTGTTTACTTTACACGCAGTTCGTAAAGCAATAATCTGTTGCTTGCAACTTAATACTGGAGGGGGTTCAGATGATAACCTGAAGGTGGATTATTAGTCATAGATGCAGTTGGATGGCGGTCTATGTATTATGTTGTAATGCCCAATCAAGTCTCAAAGGAGTCAAGATGATTAGTATATGCATGTATTGCTTTCTCGGTGTTTCTCAATTGCCCCACTGTAATTTGTTCACCCAGCATGTTATCTATCTAAGGAGAGCCACCTCTAGTGAACTATGGATCCCGGTCCTTTTTCTTTACATACAATCTACAACTGTTTACTTCTTTGTGTTTACTTTCTGCAAACTTTTACTTCTTTCCATTCGATACGTTTAATCCTTTGTTTTCCGCAAAACACGGTGAGATTGACAACCTCATCGCAAGTTGGGGACAAAGTTCTGTGGTTGTGTTATGCAGGTCTCCACGTTGCTACTAGCACCGGTAGTGCGCCCTGCCAAAGCTCAGCTAGTAACACCTTTGGGGTGTTTCCTTGCTCCTACTTGTTCGATTAAACCTTGGTTTCATACCTGAGGGAAATTATAGGCCATATCCTCCCAATAATGGTAATGCTTATGGAAATTCCTACAACAACAATAGGAGTGCACCCTCTGAACTTGAAGTCATGCTTAAAGATTTTATTAGTAAACAAACTCCTTTCAATAAAACTATTGAGGAAAAACTTTGTAATGCTGAAAGAAATATATCATCTTTGTCTGAAGCACAATCCTCTTTGATTAACAAAATGGCTGCTAAACCTGAAAAAATACAAAATCCATTTGCTGCTACTAATGCCATACAAGTTAGAATTGATGAAAATGTTAGACTGATAGCTGAATTGCATGCTAAGTGGGAAAGAGAAGATGAAATTGCTAGAAATAGTAGTATTTGTACTATCACCACCACTAATGTTGATGCTAGCAAACCACATGAAGCCCCCATTCCTTTTGCAACAATGCCCAAAACCAATGGAACCTTTTCCAATAAAAATGCTGAAATTCTTCGAAATATGGGAAACAATGGCTCTACTACCTTGGATGGTAATTATGATTTTGATCTTGATGGTTGCAATATCTCTGAAGTAATTATGTTCCTACAAAATCTTGCTAAAAGTCCTAATGTTAGTGCTATGAATATGGCCTTTAGAAAACACATTACTGATGCTCTCATAAAAATTAAAGAAGAAAAGATGAAACATAAAGCTTCTATCCCTATGAAATTCGAAGATGGTTGGGAACCCATCATTAATATGAAAATAAATGAATTTAATCTCAAAGCTTTATGTGATCTTGATAGTAGTGTTTCTATTATGCCTAGAAAGATTTATGAAATGCTTGATTTACCACCATTAGAAGATTGTTATTTAGATGGCCAACTTGATGATAATGCTAAAAAGAAACTCATGGGGAGTATTAATGATATTCTTATTATGGTTAACAATACGTATGTCCCCATTGATTTCTATGTTTTGGATGTTGAATGCAATGCTTTTTGTCCTATTATTTTGGGAAGACCTTTTCTGAGAACTGTTGGTGCCATTATTGATATGAAAGAAGGCACCATTAAATATCAATTCCCACTCAAAAAAGGTATAGAACACTTCTCTAAGAAGAGAGAGAAGATTCCTTTTGCCTCTCTTATTATTTTTTTTTGCTCTTAATGCTTCTTCTTTTGAGAATACTTGATTCTTGCTTCTTATGCCTAGCTCAAAGGCGTTAAAGAAAAGCACTTATTGGGAGATAACCCAAATTCTTAGTCAATAAAATTTTCTTTTGTTGATTCTTGGAAGTTATTGCCTATGTAATAACCTCTCCTTATCCTTTTTGTGTGGTTTTTGTGTCGAGAATAACCTCTAATAAGAGAGAAATAATGCTTGGGAAAGTTGCTGTCCCAAAACAGATTTTTGTGCTTCGCTATAAAAATCCGTGAAAAATCTCTGTATATTGGATTGAGGTCTAATTTTTTGTGTTTCTGCCCCATGTTGTTATCTAACTTTCGTTAGTTTAACACTTTTCGATTGGAGCAACATAAGGTTTTCGAAAAAATTGGTTTTTACCTACTGGTCTATTTTGACAGATTTCTGCCATTATTTGCATTTGCCTCTTAATCTCTTTCTCTTTGAGTTCTTGCAAAATTCTTGAACTTTTAAAAGGAATTGCTACAGTAGCTTGTGTTTTAATGGAAGTTTTACTTGTGTTGAAACTGAACCTAAAGACTTATTATCTTGAGTACACTAATGTTGCTAATGAAGATTGTGTGAAGTTTTGTATGAAGGAAAATTTAAAGTGTAGGGAAGAATAATGTGATAAGATGAAGTATGGATAAAAGCTCAAGCTTGGGGATGCCACCCGTGTCACCCCAAGAAATATTCAAGAAGTACAAGCGTCAAATCTTGGGGATGCCCAAGGCATCCCCTTCTTCATCAATAAAAATCTCAGGTTTTCTTCCAAACACTTCATTTTTATTATTTCATGCACAATTGTGTTGTTCTTGGAGCGTCTTTGTTTTTGTTTTTAGTTTTCGTTTGCTTGATTTGCTTAAATAAATTGGTTGGACCCCCGCATTCATACATAGTTTCAAATAAGTTGATTTGGATTGAAAAAGAGTAGGAAAGTTCATGCTTATAAGTGGTACAAAGGAGTCTTGTTTTGACTGTGACTTAGACTTTATCATGTCATGCTTGATATTTCTTTGACTTTAAGCTTAGTGATTATTTCTGTAGCATGACTTGTTACAAACAATTGAGATTGCTTAATGTGCCTTGAAAGAATCATGCGTTGTTTTAGCATATAAAAGCATAATATTCCGGTATTCTCCTTTGATGTTTTATTTGGGTTGACTTGGCGCATGCTCACACCATGTTAAGACTATACCAAGTCACCATAGCCTCTATGATCATTTAGTTTTTGACTTGTAATATCACTTTATGCTTTAATTAATAATGTTTTATCGCTTTGCATGATTATGGCCATTATTGCTCTCTTAGTTGGTCGCTCCCAGTCTTTTGCTAGCCTCCACATGTACCAAGTATGAGTTCCACGCATGAATCCAACTCCAAATAAAACCAAGTTATTCCAAAGAGTCCACCATACCTACCTATTAGCATTATTGCTATTCCAAGTATATTCATGTTTTTATCTACCTTCCAAATTAAACTTGTTATGTGAAAATTAGTGATTAAAGCTCTCACAACCTTGATGGCACACTTACTTTCTTGCACTTAATAAACTTGAACCATTGTGCCCATCTATGTTGCGTATATGCTTGCGTTTTGTAAGTTGTGAATTAGTAGAACCATGTTACCATGGGGAACGCTTTCAACATTGCACTTCATTTAGTTGATATCATGTTCTTTTTCTTATGGATCCCGACGGTGTGAAATGAAAGGGGAGCTTGTAAGGCTCATGGAGTTTGTATATGTGTTAGAGAAACGCCCGGGCGGCTAGTCTAAGCCATGCGTAATCATGGTGGAAACGTGCAGCATAACCATAGTGAGCAATCTGTGAAGCATCCAAAAAAAGAAAAAAGGGAAAACCTATGCAAATAGCATACAAAAAGATCGTTGAGATGCTCATTGTCTGCTTGCCTTGTCATTTTGATATGGGAAAGCTTCTGTATCATCGGACAAGGGGTACCCCGTTGGCGGTTCTCTATGATACACATGTACTTACAATGAAAAGAACTTACTTGTGACTGAAGTTGAGTAGCATGAGGAACGGTACTCGTAAGCAAGGGGCATGAGGTTTTTAGCTTATAACTTGTCAAGCATATCCTCATATTTGCTCACTTTAACCTTAATCACCTAAAGATTCTTATGATAGGGGTAATGAGAGCTGAAAGCTAATAAGTACCATAATTTTTGGAAGCTCTTTATGAGACTTGAATCCCTGCTTCCTTCTATGAAGGGCCTTTCTTTTACTTTTATATTGAGTCTCCATCTTCTCTCTTTATGCACCTGTTGAGAGAGCATAGTGGTCATTCTTAGTTTAATGTGCACTGTCCCAAAACTTGTTGATTGATTCATAACTTTAATATTGCTTGTTCTTAAACTATTTGTATCTAGTCACCCTTATGAACTTTGAAGGTGTCCTATGCATTTATGTTTTGCTACATAATGAGGGACAAGCTGAATACCATTCTCATTATGTTTTCTATATGTGAAACAAACAAACGTTTTTCAAAACATTGTTATTCATGAATCTTTTGTTTATACCTTTTCATGCTACAACATAGTTGCTATGTCTTATTGTTAGAACTATATATTTCATGTCTATGTTAGAGTACTATGATCCCAGCTATTAATGTTTTACAAATACCTTGATCAAGATTGTGATGGTGCATGTCACCTCAAAAATTATTCTTTTTTATCACTTACCTACTCGAGGATGAGCAGGAGTTAAGCTTGGGGATGTTGATATGTCGTAAACGTATCTATAATTTTTGATGTTCCATGCTTGTTTTATATCTACTTTCTTATGTTTTGTCCACACTTTGGAGTATTTTTCCACATTTTCTAGAACTAACCTATTAACAAGATGCCACAGTGCCAGTTGCCTATTTTCTGCTGTTTTTGGTTTTAGAAAAGCTAGTAAGGAAATATTCTTGGAATTGGACCGGACAAAAGCCAAAGTCAATATTTTACCCGAAGCAACATGGTGTCCGGAGGGGAGATGAAGTGGCGCACGAGGGCGACCACACCTGGTGGCAGTGCAGCCTGGGGGGCGCCACCAGGGGGTGTAGGCCCCCTGGTGCTCCACCGACCTTGCCCTTCCGCCTATAAAAGCCTCCCTAGACGAAAACCCTAAGGACCCGATCAAAATTCCACGAAAGAGTCTGTAGCCACCGGCATCTCCATCCCTAGATCGGGAGGGATCTGAAGTTCTTCCCGGCACCCTGCTAGAGGGGAGAGATCACCCTAGAGGCCTTCTTCATCACCATGACTTCCTCCGGTGTGATGCGTGAGTAGTTCATCCCTGGACTATGGGTCCATGTAGTAGCTAGATGGTTGGTTCTCCTCCTTTGTGCTATCATGTTTAGATCTTGTGAGCTCTGTTCATGATCAATATCATCTATTTGTAATCTTACATGTTGTGTTTGTGGGGATTCGATGGATATTGAGATGCTATTTCAGATTGATTATTAATTCTATCATGTCTATGTTTTTTGTGATCTTGCATGCTTTCCGTTGTTAGTAGCTATCTTGGCCAAGTAGATGCTAGCAACTCCAAGAGGGAGTATTTATGCTCGATAGTGGGTTTATGCCTCTAGTAATCTGGGGAAGTGATAGGAATCTCTAAGGTACTAGATGTGCTATTGCTACTAGGGAGAAAACAACGATCCTTTGTCCATGGGACAATCATATTGTTTACTTTACACACTTTTCTTAATGCAATTATCAGTTGCTTGCAACTTAATACTAGAGGGGGTTCGGATGATAACCTGAAGGTGGATTATTAGTCATAGATGCAGTTGGATTATTAGTCATAGATGCAGTTGGATTACGGTCTATGTATAATGTTGTAATGCCCAATCAAATCTCATAGGAGTCAAGATGATTAGTATATGCATGTATGCTTTCTCGGTGTCTGTTAATTGCCCCGCTGTAATTTGTTCACCCAACATGTCATCTATCTTAAGCACTACAAGAAATGTGTTCACTTGTGACCTTCTCGTAGTGACGCGAAATCAAATTGTCATAGATCTATGATGATTTCGCACAATATGGTCATAGGCCATTTGGAGAGGTCAAAACCATGTACAATTATGATGTTTTGTGTCGAAATCGTCGTAATTTCATCAGATGAATTCGTCATAGTCTGCGTAATACGACTTAAGATCTTACTTGTAGCCTATTATGACCAATTTAAATCGTTGTAGTGTCTAAATTTGGATTTATTGATATGACTAGTCGGCCACATCAATAGTTGGGCATATCTGTCATGTCTACATGTCATGTCTATGTGTCATTTTTTGCATACGTGGCTTGTCCACGTGTTAATATGTTTCCACAACCAAGTTGAAAAGATGGACCCACGACCTGACAGGAAGCACCACCAGCAAACTGACAAGAAGGCCCCACGCACGACCTGGCGTGCAGGCCCCACACGCGACCTGCCCCACATATGACCTGATAGGCATGCCCCACACCAGACCTAACTTCGTGTCCTTATTATCAAGGATGGCCAAAAAATTCGCACTGGGGGGTTCGAACACGTGCCTCCGCTCCCTCCTTGTGCGATGGCAACCACCACGCCATCCTTTGTTTGCTGTCTCAACACCGCACGCAATGTATATAAACATTGATTTTATATGTTGGGCCTTAGCCTCAATTGTTGATTAGGTTCGGCCCACGAAGTATACAAGGTCTTCTTGGGCCTCTTGAACTTGCGCGCGGTAAACTACAGCCGGGCCAGCTCGGCTGGTCCAGTTAGGCTTTTTTCTTCTTTTCATTTTTATTTTTTCTATTTTCTAATTCTTTTTATCTTTTTCATAAGAAGTCCAAAAGAATTGATTTTTGTCTCTAATTTTTCATAAAATTCAGTAGATAAACTTAGCTTGTTAATTAGAAATACTTTGACTATTTTAAAATAGTGGATTTACTAATCCCTTTAGTGGCTTCACAAAACGCCCCTTTTTGGCGCTCAAAAAAATGGAAAATGGCTTTTTCGTGCGACGACAATAAAAACTTCCTCCTGCTAAACTTGCTTGGATCTATGAAGAAACATCATATTGTCATCCTAAACATGATTTTTGCAAAAAATCACGAGCATTAGATCGTGTACCTGTAGTTCAAACCGGACCCACTTCCTACCGATTCGATAGGAATTTGTCTTTTTCATCAGGGGTGGACGAAAAGGTTTTAAAATTCCCGGTTGGGACATTGTTCATGTTCTAGTATTTTTGAAAAATGGGGTGGTAGCATTTTTGAATTGAACATTTGGTGTTGCTTCACAAAACGCCTTCTTTTTGGCGCTCAGAAATAGAACCGGCTTTTCCGTGCGACAAAAAGGAAAACTTCCTCCTGCAACATTGTTTGCCGTCCCAAGATGCACATGCGTACACAATATGGGCACATTATCATAAACTATGTCGCGATTCTGGCCATAACATTGGTCATTTGTCTTGAAAGCCATGAAACCTCGAACATGATAGGTCATTTCTGTGAGAGTTTTTTCGTGATGCAATCAATATACCAAGTTGGGTATTTTTTCTTGCAACTATGTCACATAATATGACACCATACGAAGGATTTACATTGTTCTAACCGTTTTTGAATTTCTTATGCCCATTTCAAAGTTTTCCTATTTCAAACTATGGCCAAAACAGCCGGCACGAAGATAGGGGATGAGCCTCGCTAAACTTACATTGGATCTCTGAAGAAACATCATATTGTGAGCCTAAAAATGAATTTTGCAAAAAATCACGAGCATCAGATCGTGTACCTGTAGTTCAAACCGGACCCATTTCCTACTAATTAGACAAGAATTTGTCTTTTTCATCAGGGGTGGATAAAAAGGTTTTAAAATTCTCGGTTGGGACATTGTTCATGTAAGGTGTTCTAGTATTTTTGAAAAATGGGGTGGTAGCATTTTTGAATTGAACATTTGGTGTTGCTTCACAAAATGCCCCGATTTTGGCACTTAGAAAATAGAAAAGGGCTTTTCCATGCGACGAAAAGGAAAACTTCCTCCTATAACATTGTTCGTCGTCCCAATATGCACATGCGTGCACAATATGGGCACATTATCACAAACTATGTCATGATTATGGCCATAACGTTGGTCATTTGTCTTGAAAGCCATGAAACCTCGAACATGATAGGTCATTTCTGTAAAGGTTTTTTCGAGGTGCAGTCAATATACCAGGTTTGTTATTTTTCCTTGCAACTATGTCACATAATATGACACCATGCGAAGGATTTACATTGTTCTGACCGTTTTTGAATTTCTTATGCCCATTTCAAAGTTTTCCTATTTCAAACTATGGCCAAAACAGTCGGCACGAAGATAGGGGATGAGCCTCGCTAAACTTGAATTGGATCTCTCAAGAAACATCATATTGTGAGCCTAAAAATGAATTTTGCAAAAAATCACGAGCATCAGATCGTGTACCTGTAGTTCAAATCGGACCCACTTCCTACTAATTCGACAGGAATTTGTCTTTTTCATCAAGGATGGAAGAAAAGGTTTTAAAATTCCCGGTTGGGACATTGTTCATGTAAGGTGTTCTCGTATTTTTAGAAACTTGGGTGGTAGCATTTTTGAATTGAACATTTGGTGTTGCTTCACAAAATGCCCCGATTTTGGCACTTAGAAAATAAAAAAGGGCTTTTCCCTGCGACGAAAAGGAAAACTTCCTCCTGCAACATTGTTCGCCGTCCCAATATGCACATGCGTGCACAATATGGGCACATTATCACAAACTATGTCACGATTCTGGCTATAACATTGGTCATTTCTATAAAGCCATGAAACCTCGAACATTATAGGTCATTTCTATAAAGGTTTTTTCGAGGTGCAGTCTGTTGGGGATATGCTTTACGGGTATCCTCACAGTTCCTCACTGACCAGGGTGGCCCACTTTGGGTTAGAGCTTTGCTTCACGGGCAACCCAGTCAGGGAGAAGAGACAGAGTCCAGTCCGGCTACGGGAAGGCCAGAAGACTTACCAACATAGGCCCATAGTGTTACTTGTAGTTCAAGATGTACTCTATAACCGACTCTTAGTCGTAGCCGGATAGATCTCTCTTGTAAACCCTAGGGTGGATATCTATATAAGCCATCCTAGGGAGAGCCTTTAGGGCACCCTCACAATAGTCTACAATCTCAACTCGCACAGGAGAAACCCTTGTAACCCATATTCTGGCTCTGCCGTATTACTGGATTGCTAGCAGGAGTAGGATCCGTCCAAAGCCAACGGATTCGAACCTAGGTAAACTTGTGTGCTCACCGTCCCGGAACACCGTACGTCTCACACCCCTCTCTTCCGCACGCCACGAGGACCCCCTCTTGGCATACTTGTCCTCAATCCGACGACAGTTGGCGCCCACCGTGGGGCATGTGAGCTTCCGATCCGCGTTCGGAGCGGAATCTGCAAGAATCGGAATCGGCGAGACCATCGCCGTTGGTCGCATCCTCTACACCAGTGACGTCCCTCTCATCGTTCTCGACGAGACCTGGATTCCGGCTAGGGAGGCCGTGACTGCCTACACCATCATGTCTTTCGGCGAGATCGATGTGTACATCGGATTCGCTGGACCTACCCCACCCACCCCAGCGGTGATGATAGAGGCAGAAGAAATTTTTGGGTCCCCTTTGTCCGCGGAGGCGGCAGAGTATCGGATCTCAGAAAACGCTAATCCCACCCAGCCTGCACCAGTTGCGGAGATAGTGGAAAAATCCGAGCCTGAAGCAGACCTGGCAGTTCAAGTCGAATCTGGAGTGGATCTCCCTGGCGAGGCCAAATCCTAGATCGATCCACCTACTGAAGTTGAAATCTAGGAGGATCACAGCAACAACCTTGGTTCCGGCCCTGCCAACGCCGGAACAGATCAACCGTTCCTGAGGCACACGTTGAGGCGTATGATGATGTAAGAGACAAGCATGGATGAGGTTCTCGAAACTATTAGGATCTTCGAGGAAGCCCACGAGGAAAGCCGCAACTACCTTAGTACCCACACGTCACACTTTGTTGGATATGTTGGATCCGGATCCGGCTCTGCCGATGCTGGAGAAAACACCGACTCAGTGCTGGAGGCGATCGGAACAAACACCGACTTACCTGCATCCTCAGATGACTCGATAACGTCGGCAGATTTCCGAAAGTTCTCCGCGGAGTATGAAGAGGAGTATAACTCCAAAGCCGTAGAGGAAGGAGAAGCCATGGATGAAGGATCCGGGGAAAACTCTCCCAAAGCGCAGGATGACATGGATATCGGAGATAGTCCTGAGGTCCAGAAGTCCGAAAGTACCGATCAGAGCTTGACTCCGGGAAATGGACCTAAAGCCGTCTTTGCTACCGGCGCTGCCAAGAAGGCAAAGAAGAAGAACAAGACCCCGACAAAAGATCCTCCGGTGGAGGAAGTGATTGCCGAGGAATACGAGGAAGAATCGGATGGAGCACTGATCCCAGAAGAGCCCAAAGAAGAGTCGGTGGATGGACACGTGATCACCGAAGGTGCACGTAAACTCATCGATGTTGCATTAACCACACCTATTCCTACAGCTGCAGAACTTACTACTGAAGAGCTGGATGAAAGGGCCCATGCCCTAGAAGCGCGTCGCCAAGTACTCCTCGATGAGGCCAAAAACATTGAGGAAGAAAAGAAACGCATGGCCACTGTGGAGAAGTACATCTCTCGGCAGCACCAGAAGACCCGGAAACGTCACACTCATGATGACCAATTCCCGAAAATTCACAAAGTCCTATTTGGAGGAGACCATGGGATGCCTCAACGCGACAGCAACGGGGACTGGGTGTATCCAACACCAGTGCAAAACACTGTTGCGGCTCGAGAAATCCTAGCAAGTAATCCAGGCCTAGAGCAGATTCGATTGGGCATTAAACTACTCAACAAGAGTCTGGAGCAGCAGAAGGCCGCCCTGTCTGGAAGCAGAAAACTGGTCTCCCAACCTGACCAATGCCACATGGATCCGGCCTAGAATGATGTAAGACCCCAACGTGTTCCGGAACAGCATCACCGTTCTGACCGTCGGGAAGACAACTACTCAAGACAACATCACAAAGCTGCACGTGACTGGCGCAATGTTGCCCCAACTGCGGAGCAAGAGGCAATCGCTGCACTAAATCCGAAGAATCCTCCCCGGCGAGAGTCGAACGATCGCAGGGAAGAAGACAAAGAGAAACGTCGGGAGGAGGACCGTCAAAGAATTCCACCTCCTAGACACACAAGCCGTCCGGCTGACGGACGAAGGAACGACGAACACCATGCAGAGTCAAGCCGACAAGGGGCTCGTCGTAATGAAGATCCTCCCCGAAACTGGAATAACGATGCTCCGGACGGAGGCCGGCGATCACGCGGAAACAATCTAGCTGCTCCACCCTCTCCACCAAGTAGGCATCACAACGGCTCCCAAGGAGGCCAAGGAGGGCGTCGTGATGGAGGAGGTGGTGGCAGAAGCCGAAGTCTGGCTCCAACGCACCATAGCCACAACCGTCATTCGGGACGATCTTTATCCCCTAGTAACACAAGGCACAGGATCAACTCCAACATAGAGGCGCGGCGCTACGAAAATGATGATATATACGTGGGCCCAAAGTGCTTCGGACCATGCATAAGAGCCACCAAATTCCCGGAAGGATTTGCTATCTCAAGACACATTCAAGCCTACGACGGTATAGCTCGGCCAGATACTTGGCTCTAGGATTTTTTCCAGGCTTGCTGTATCGCCAAAGGCGAAAACAGCCTGGTCGCAACCCGATATCTCCCACTCATGTTGCGGAAGACGGCACAATCATGGCTCAATGAACTTCCGGAGAACACCATCCACAACTGGTATGACATGCAAAGTGCATTCTTTCGGAATTTCGAAGGCACATATCGGAGGCCCTGTACGGTAGGAGACCTACAGTGTTGCACCCAAAAAGCCAGAGAAACTTGTCGGGATTATCTCGGATGATGGATCGACACCAAGAACTCCTGTGAAGGAGTAAATGACCAAACTGTGATTGAAGCTTTCATCGCAGGACTCCCAATTGGTTTACTATGTCATCGCTTGAAGTGTGACAAGGTCACTAATTTGGGAGAGATGATAGAAACAGCGAGCAAGTATGCAGATGCTGACGACGATGCAGAGGGATTACTTAATGCCCTAGCTGTTCCACAGTCAGGAAAATAACCAAAGCAGCAAGCTTAGAAGCGCAAGAACACCTTGGAAGAAAATCCCAACGCGGAAACGACAGTGGTCACTGCTACTTTCGGGTCTAGAGGACAAGGAGGGAGTGGCAATGGCCATGGACGCGGTCGTGGGACATCAAGAGTCCAGGGTAGAGGAGACCAACAACCCGGCAAAACCTACTCCTGGGCCGACATTGCCAATAACCCATGTGTGCATCAGTTAGACACCAATGGGGGCTCGTCCCACACAAACGCCGAGTGTCGTTTCAATGACGACATCAAGAAAGACGATGCCGCTGGCTACAAGGCTAAGCAGAAGAAGGGAAAGAAGAATCCCGAAAAGATAAAGAGACCAAGGATGATTCTGACATGGAGGAAGCCGATTCTTCAAATCCCAAGCCGGAAGGGAAAAAGAATTTCCTGACAAAGAAATACACTTACATCACCTTCCTCGGATCTCAACCAACTAAGGTCAAGAAAGCAGTTCAACATGAGCTCAACACAACAGTTCCAGCTGTCCCTCAGTTCCTGGATTGGTCGGAAGTGGCAATCACATTTGACAGCGCTGATCATCCACCTAAGTTGCATAGGCGAGGAAAATACGCCTTAGTCGTCAATCCACTTATTGACGGCTATGGTTTCTCCAAGACTCTCATGGATGGCGGCAACAACATTAACATTTTGTATGTTGAAACGCTACGCCGGATGAAGATCTCGGAGACCCAGCTGAATTACAGCTCTGTGATCTTTCACGGAGTTGTCCTAGGGAGACAAGAAAATTACCTGGGAGAAATCACTTTGGATGTTACCTTTGGGACCCCAAAGAACCATCGGATGGAAGAACTTTCCTTCGAAGTGGTCCCGTTCAAGAGCGCGTACCACGCTATATTCAGACGTCCGGCTTACTAGGCTTTTATGGCTCATCCGTGTTACATTTACAATATGATGAAAATTTTAGATCCCAATGGCGTGATCACTATCAGGGGAGACCCGAAGAAAGCGCGAGAGTGCGAGGATGGAAATGCCGCCTTTGCTGAAACTGTGCTGCACGCCCAGGAGTACCAGGAGATCAAGAAGAATATAGATCCGTCCGAGATGCCCGCGACGAAGAAGGAGGTGACAAAGCCGAATCCGGAGTTCAAGGCATCAGAAGAAAAGAAGAAGACGCCGTTGAAGGATGATGACCCCTCCAAGGTGACCCAGATAGGCGTAGGCCTAGATAGTGTATAGGAAAGCGTGCTCGTCAAGTTCCTCCAAGCAAATAAAGATATCTTTGCATGGCACCGATCTGACATGACTGGAGTACCTAGGGAACTTGCCAAGCACTCTTTAAATGTACACCCGAACGCTAAACCCGTCAAACAGTCCCTACGATGTTTTGGCGATGAAAAGCGTAAGGCAATAGCTAAGGAACTACCACGACTCGAGTTAGCCGGATTCATAGAAGAGGTCATCCACACTAAGTGGTCGGCCAATCCTGTAATGGTCCCTAAAAAGGACACCACTGATTTAAGGATGTGTGTTGATTATACTGCCTTGAACAAGGCTTGCCCCAAAGATCCATTCGCTCTGCCTAGGATTGATCAAGTTATTAATTCTACGGCAGGCTCGGAAATCCTATGTTTTCTCGACGCATATTCCGGTTATCACCAAATCCGGATGAAGGAATCTGACAAAGTCAAAACTTCATTCATAACCCCCTTCAGAACCTTCTGTTTGGTTAGATGCCCTTTGGGCTGAAAAACGCAGGAGCTACGTACCAACACACAATGCAGCGTTGCCTCCACGATCAAATCGGACGCAATGTACATGCATATGTGGATGATATTGTGGTGATGTCCAAAAGAAGGAAACCCTAATTTCTGACTTGGAGGAAACATTCGCCAATCTACGAAAATACAACATAATGCTTAACCCGAAGAAATGCTTCTTTGGAATCCCAGCCGGAAAATTGTTAGGTTTTATCGTGTCTTGTCATGGTGGTGGCACGGCAGATGCCATGGATAGGCTAAATATGGGGCCAATGTGTGCTAGGGGAATCCAGGGAGGGAGAGCGTGGTGATTCCACGCACGGAAGTTCTTGTATATTCTCTATCAATGGTGTTTACAAGTGCTCCTAAGGCTCACCACAAGAAGGAGACGATGTCTCTTACTCCTTGTTCACTAGCCCTAGAGTTCTACCTTAGACAGAGAATCATTCATCTATTGGTCGTCCCTCTCTATGGAGGCCCTGGTGCTCCTTATATAGGGGAGCCTGGGTTACAATTCTAGGGCACAGGTGGCAGCATATTCTATGAATATGCTCCTTTCCTAAAGCAGATGCTTCTTTATTCCTCTTTAACGGCTCATCCGAGCTTTGGACGTAACCCGCATCGTCATCCTCGTCTTTTGGCGTCACCAGGCATGGGCTACGTCATCCGGCTTTGCCCGCGTCACCTTGGTCGCCACTGACCCGCTGGTCCTCTTCTTTACTTCACTTTGCACATGCTTCAGCTAATAAAGCCACCTTTTGACCAGTGGGGGATTCCTTCTCTTGGACGCTAAGATAATCCGGCTACCATATAGCTAATCCGGCTTACCCATTTACCTGCAAAACAGATAGGCATGGTCGGCATAAATCTTATGCCGGCCGGACCATTGTCAAGGCAATGCCCCATGGGCCGGGTCACATCGTGATTCGGCCTGCCTTGAGGTGACCCGGTTAGCACTTCACTCTGACTGCGCCATACCCCGGCTAACTCGGCCCTTATACCCCGGTGTTACCCTACCCGGGGGTATCCCCCCAACATTAGTCCCCGAAGCTAGTGCGGTCTTAGCAAATTTTAGTTGTTAAGGCCACAGCAGGTTCCCTTATTCAGATCTTTCGCTCCTTAGGCCGAGTTACCTCATAACCCGGAGTTGCTCTTCTTGCAACCCTTTTGCTCTTTCCGAGTCATTCCTCATTGGCTAGGTCTTTCGCTTGCTTATCTAGGTTGTCTTTCCTTCTCTCGTACTCTTTTCCACATCCTATGTGGAGGGTAATCATCATTTGCCTCATTTTAAGGGCCATGCGCATTTACCGCACCAGTTACTGTCCCTGCGTCAGGCATAACTGCTGTATCCCATCACTGTAGCGCCTCGTTAACTGTAACACCATGTCATGTCATGGGATCGCTTGCTCCCGTGGCCCCTCCTATGGCCTTGTTCTGATTGGCTGCTTGGGCCGCATACACGCTCGTTGCATGCGGCACGTCACCCGCAAAGGATCCCATGACGTGCGTGCAACACAGGTAAGTAGGGGGTGCGGTGCACTCCCAGGGGAAGTTCCCCCATTTGCACCGCGCTCCACTGCTCTCTCTCTTTCACAGCGACTCCGCCGCCGCCACTAGTTCTCTCCTCCACGAGCGCCACCACAACCGTGCTCCGGTAGCATTTCATGTTGGGTCCGCAGCATAGAAAACAAAAAATTTCCTATGGTGTGAACTACACGCCAATATCTATCTACTAGGTACAAAGCAACGGGTGGACATACATCCAACGAGAACTTACCCTCGTAGACAACGAGCTTTGTTAACGAGTAGGAACTCGTGGTTGATGTAGTCGTACACTTGCCGATCTCAAGATCGTGAGGAAGTCCGAGCGCCGCAACTCAGTAGCGCATCTGCACATGCACACACGTTCAAGCCACCGGACAACCTCCACCTCCTCGCTCCAGCGATCCAGCGGAAGCAGCAACTCCTTCCAGACGAAATGCCACCGGGAACATGTATCTCGCTAATCCGAGACCATGGGGGAATAATTCTAGAGGAGGAGAGAGATCCTTCAGAAGGAGGTGTGTGGATGAAGGAGGGAATGGGTGGCCTTTTATAGGAGGAGGGGGGGTGCCCCCTCTCTCCATGGCCGGCGCATGGGGGGGGGGTGACCCCTCACCTCCCCATTCATGTGGTGGTAACCCCTCCACATTAAAATGCCTCTTCACATTCCCTTTTAAAGTCTCCACTTTAAATGCATTAAATTTCTCCAAATTTAATGCTCTCTCATTTAATAAAACTCTTTTTATTAAATTTATTCAGAATTTTGTTAATTACTTTAATTAACAAACATTCACATATAGCCCCTTGCAATATTTCAATATCACATGCAGAACCACCTTCTGCAATTTCACCCGAAACAATTTCCGGTTTCTATTAAAACAATTCCTGCGCTTTGCAATTCTTTCGTCTGAAACATATGTGCTCCAAAATGGTGTCCGGTAACTCTTAAGTGTGCCACCCTACGGTTCGCGAATAATGCAGACATGATCGAGACCCTTCTCCGATCAATAATCAGCAGCGGGACCCGGAGATCCATACTGACTCCTACAAATTCAACGATGACTCCTGTGATCGTGAGAACCTTTAACGCTTGTAACTAAATCCCTTTGTCTCTCGATATACTACATGTCCGAGATTCGATCATCGGTATCTCCATACCTAGTTTGATCTTGTTACCGACATGCACTCTTTTCTCATTCCCGTGATATAACATTCTAGTGATCACATCACTTGCTTGCAAGCTATCCTAATGTGATATCACCGAGAGGGCCCAGAGTATATCTATCCGTCATCTGGATTGACAAATTCCACTCTTGATCCATGAGCCTCAACATAACACCTTCGTAGGACTGAACCCATCTTTATAGTCACCCTGTTACGGTGTGACGTTTGATGTTATCAAGATACTTTCCCGGTGTCAGCAATTAACATGATCTCATGGTCTAAGGATAAAGATTACTTCGTATGATGTTATAGCAATATAAACATAATGACTTGATCGTAATACTATACTTCGGATGAATGTTCATCACATCATTTCACCAATGGTGTGACCTTGTTATTAACAACATCCAATGTCCATGATCAGGAAACCTTGATCATCTTGTTAATCAACAAGCTAGTCTATAAGAGAGGCATGACTAGGAACCCTTTTTTGTTTATTAAACACACATGTATTGATGTTTCCGAATCAATACAATTCTAGCATGTAAAATAAACATCTATCATGTATAAGGAATACATAGTAACAACTTTAATATTGCCTCTCAGGGCATATTTCCTTCAGTCTCCCACTTGCACTAGAGATAATAATCTAGTTCACATAGTGATAAATCTAACACCCATGGAGTTCTGGTGTTGATCATGTTTTGCCCTAGGGAGAACTTTAGTCAACGGATCTGCTACATTTAGGTCCGTGTGTACTTTACAAATCTTTATATCTCCATCCTTGACATGCTCGCGGATGGAGTGAAACCGGCGCTTAATATGTTTGGAATTCTTGTGAGACCTCGGTTCCTTTGCGTTGGCTATGGCTCCATTGTTGTCACAATAGATCACCATCGTGTCCAACGCCTGGGAACCACACTCAGTTCTGTAATGAACTCTTTCATCCAAACTGCTTCCTGCGCCGCTTCTGAAGCAGCAACATATTCCGCCTCCGTCGTTGATCCAGCCACCACAGGTTGTTTGGAACTCCTCCAACTAACTGCTGCTCCGTTTAAGAGAAATACGTATCCGGATTGAGACTTAGAGTCATCCGGATCGGTGTTAAAGCTAGCATCGACATAACACTTAGCGACTAGCTCTTCTTCACCTCCGTATATAAGAAACATATCCTTAGTTCTTCTCAAGTACTTGAGGATGTTCTTTACCGCTATCCAGTGTTCCGAACCTGGATCAGATTGGTACCTACTAGTCAAACTAATAGCATGTGCCACATCCGGTCTTGTACATAGCATGGTATACATAATAGAGCCTATGGCCGAGGCATAGGGGATCTTATCCATCATCTCTCTTTCTTCCGCCGTAGCCGGACTTTGAGTCTTACTCAATGTCTTGCCTTGCAACATAGGTAAGAACCCCTTCTTACTTTCGTCCATATTAAACTTCTTTAATATCTTATCAAGGTATGTACTCTGCGACAGCCCAATTAGGCGCCTTGATCGATCTCTATAGATTTTAATGCCTAATATATATGATGCTTCACCAAGGTCTTTCATTGAAAATTTGCTGTTTAGATAACTTTTAACACTGTTTAAAAGATCTACATCATTTCCAATCAATAATATGTCATCCACATATAATATCAGAAATGCCACATTGCTCCCACTCACTTCCTTGTAAATACAAGCCTCTCCATAAGTTTGGACAAATCCAAATTCTTTGTTCACCTCATCAAAGCGGAGATTCCAACTCCGTGATGCTTGCTTCAGTCCATAGATGGATCGCTGAAGTTTGCATACCTTATTAGCATCCTTAGGATTGACAAAACCCTTAGGTTGTATCATATACAACTCTTCTTCAATCTTACCATTGAGGAACGTAGTTTTGACATCCATCTGCCATATTTCATAATCGAAATATGCAGCAATTGCTAACATAATCCTAACCGACATAAGCATCGCTACGGGAGAGAATGTCTCATCGTAGTCAACTCCTTGAATTTGTCGAAACCCCTTTGCGACAAGTCGAGCCTTATAGATGGTCACATTACCATCAACATCAGTTTTTCTTTTGAAAATCCATTTATTCTCAACGGCCTTTCGGTCGTGAGGTAAGTCCACCAAGTTCCAAACTTGGTTCTCGTACATGGATTCCATCTCGGATTTCATGGCTTCTAGCCATTTGTTGGAATCCGGGCTCATCGTCGCTTCTTCATACGTTGCAGGGTCATCCATTTCATCAACCATGAAATTCACAATAGGATTGCCGTACAGTTCAGGAGCTGCACGTGTCCTGCTTGACCTACGAGGTACGGTAGTGTCCTCTTTCGGAGTTTCATGATCATTATCATTAGCTCTCTCTTCATCAGGTGAAGTCAACTCCGAAACAACTTCCGGTGCTGCGCCACTCGCCATTCCATGAAGAGAAGGTTCAATAACCTCTTCGAGTTCTACCTTCCGACTACTCACACCTTTCGCGAGAAACTCCTTCTCAAGAAAGGATCCATTCTTGGCAACAAAAACCTTGCCCTCGGATCTGTGATAGAAGGTATACCCAATTGTTTCCTTAGGGTATCCTATGAAGACGCATTTTTCCGCTTTGGGTTCAAGTTTATCCGGTTGAAGTTTCTTCACATAAACATCGCATCCCCAAACCTTAAGAAATGACAGCTTAGGTTTGTTTCCAAACCATAATTCACACGGTGTCGTTTCAACGGATTTAGATGGTGCCCGGTTTAAAGTGAATGGAGTTGTTTCCAGTGCATAACCCCAAAATGAAAGAGGTAAGTCAGTCAGAGACATCATAGATCAAACCATATCCAATAAGGTACGATGACGACATTCCGACTCACCATTATGTTGTGGTGATCCGGCAGGCGTGAGTTGTGAAACTATTCCACACTCTTTCATGTGTGTGCTAAACTCGTAACTTAGATACTCTCCTCCACGGTCAGACCGTAGAAATTTGATCTTTCTATTACGATGATTTTCCACTTCATTCTGAAATTCCTTGAACTTTTCAAAAGTTTCAGACTTGTGTTTCATCAAATAGATATACCCGTATCTACTCAAATCATCCGTGAAAGTAACAAAATAACGATATCCACCTCGCGCCGACACACTCATTGGTCCACACACATCAGTATGTATGATTTCCAATAGATCTGTCGCCCGTTCCATTGAACCGGAAAACGGCGTTCTAGTCATATTGCCCATAAGGCATGGCTCACATGTATCAAATGATTCAAAATCAAGTGATTCCAAAAGTCCATCAGAATGGAGTTTCTTCATGCGTTTAACGCTAATATGACCTAGACGGTAGTGCCACATATATGTAGACATATCATCATCAATTTTAATCTTTTTAGCATTAACATTATGAATGTGCGTAATATTACTATCGAGATCCAACAGAAATAAATCATTCAACATAGGTGCATGACCATAAAAGATATCATTCTTATAAATCGAACAACCATTGTTTTCAGATTTAAAGGAATGACCACTTTGCATCAAACACGATCCAGATACAATGTTCATGCTCAGTGCAGGCACCAAATAACAATTATTTAGGTTTATAACTAATCCCGATGGCAAATGGAGAGGTAGCATCCCGACGGCGATCACATCAACTCTTGATCCATTGCCGACCCGCATCCTGACCTCATCCCTTACTAGTCGTCGCTTGTTCCGTAGCCCCTGAACCGAGTTACATATATTAGCAACCGATCCGGTATCAAATACCCAGGTGCTACTGCGAGTACTAGTCAAGTACACATCAATAACATGTATATCACATATACCTTTGTTTGCCTTTCTGGACTTCTTGTCCGCCAAATACTTGGGGCAGTTGCACTTCCAATGGTCATTCCCCTTGCAATAGTAGCACTCAGTGTCAGACTTAGGGCCAGCCCGGGGTTTCTTTTCAGGCGTGACAACAGACTTGCCACCCTTCTTTCCCTTGTGCTTGCCTTTCTTGTCCTTCTTGAAACCGGTGGTCCTATTGATCATCAACACTTGATGTTCTTTCCTAATCTCCACTTCTGCGGTCTTAAGCATTGACAGAAGCTCGGGAAGAGACTTCTTCATGCCCTGCATATTCTAGTTCACCATGAAGCTCTTGTAGCTAGGTGGAAGAGATTGGAGAACACGATGTATGCCTAAGTCAATGGGAATCGTTATTCCCAAGGACACAAGCTTATCGGCGTACCTAGACATTTTGAGTACGTGCTCACTAACGGAGCTGTTTTCCTCCATCATGCAGCTAAAGAACCTTTCTATAGCATTATAACTCTCTACGGCAGCATGGGTATCGAAAATCATTTTCAATTCTCCCATGGAATCAAGGCATTGCCATTTTCGAAACGCTTTCGAAGTTCTCGCTCTAGCCCATACAGTATGCCGCAATGAACTAAGTTGTGGTCCTCCTGACGAGTCACATAGACACTCTTTTCCTTGTCAGGGGCATCAGGAGCTGGTGGGGGGGCCTAGCGGCGCATCTAGCACATATTGCTTTTGTGCAGCAGTGAGGACATCCTCAAATTCATAGCCCAGTTGGTGAAGTTGCTACCATTCGCAGCAAGTTTGTCTTTCTCCATGAACACATTGAAATTAAAAACAGGTGGTGCCATCTACAACAGAATTTGTAAAGTTTATTTAGACTAAGTTTATGATAGATTGAGTTTAACTAATCCAAATTACTAATGAACTCCCACTCAAAAACGACATCCCTCGTGTCCTTTTGGTGATTACATGAACCAAATCCACTATACCAAGTCCGATCATCACGTGAGTTGATATAGCTTCAAAGGCGAGCATCTATATGGGCATCATATCAACCATATGACTCATGCTTAACCTTTCGGTCCGTGTTCCGAGGCCATGTCTATACATGCTAGGCTCGCCAAGTAAGAACCTTAGTATTCGCGTGTGTAAAACTGTCTTACACCCGTTCCTATGAAAGCGTAGATTCGAGTACACCCGATCATCACGTGATGTCTCGAAACACGATCCATAGAACGGTGCATACTCAAGGAAGAACACATTTTTATCTTGATATCTAAATGAGGGATCATCTTATAATGCTACCAAACACGCCAAACTAGCAGTATAAGATGCTAACATCTAATATATAAAGTGAGATGATATGGGGCATGCATTTGATCTTTATCACTTGCATCGTGGTATGATCTCTATCATTCCTTTGTGTGTAAGGCCAAGGTCTATGGAACTTACACGTTGACTGTGTTGTAAGAGTATCTACCATACATCTAGTTACAACAATACCATATCAATACACTAGCCCAACAACGATCTAAACTAGACGCCTCAAATTTATCAATTTCAAGTTTTACGTGGCTTAGGGCTTTCAGAGATAGAATCGTTCTCACCTACGAACATGAACCACAATGAGGATAACTAAGTTATTAGCAACTCGTTGTAAATCAGATATTGACTATAGTAGGAGAGACAGACACCCGCCAGCCACTTATGCAAAACAAGTTGCATGTCCATCGTGGAACCGGTCTCATGTATGATGACATGTAAGGTTGGTCCGGGCCGCTTCATCCCACTATGCCACCAATATCCAAAATACATAGAAGATGCAATAACATGATCATCATCGCCCACATATCAACATATGTGTACTACCCGTGCTAAGCACCTACGCATAGATCGGGCTCTGATACCACTGTTGGGTCCGTAGCATAGAAAACAAAAAATTTCCTATGGTGTGAACTACAAGCCAAGATCTATCTACTAGGTACAAAGCAACGGGTGGACATACATCCAACGAGAACTTACCCTCGTAGACAACGAGCTTTGTTAACGAGTAGGAACTCGTGGTTGATGTAGTCGTACACTTGCCGATCTCAAGATCGTGAGGAAGTCCGAGCGCCGCAACTCAGCAACGCATCCGCACTCACACACACGTTCAAGCCACCGGACAACCTCCACCTCCTCGCTCCAGCGATCCAGCGGAAGCAGCAACTCCTTCCAGACGAAATGCCACCGGGAACATGTATCTCGCTAATCCAAGAACATGGGGGAATAATTATAGAGGAGGAGAGAGATCCTTCACAAGGAGGTGTGTGGATGAAAGAGGAATGGGTGGCCTTTTATAGGAGGAGGGGGGGGTGCCCCCTCTCTCCATGGCTGGCGCATGGGGGGGGTGACCCCTCACCTCCCCCATTCATGTGGTGGTAACCCCTCCACATTAAAATGCCTCTTCACATTCCCTTTTAAAGTCTCCACTTTAAATGCATTAAATTTCTCCAAATTTAATGCTCTCTCATTTAATAAAACTCTTTTTATTAAATTTATTCAGAATTTTGTTAATTACTTTAATTAACAAACATTCACATATAACCCCTTGCAATATTTCAATATCACATGCAGAACCACCTTCTGCAATTTCACCCGAAACAATTTCCGGTTTCTATTGAAACAATTCCCGTGCTTTGCAATTCTTTCGTCTGAAACATATGTGCTCCAAAATGGTGTCCGGTAACTCTTAAGTGTGCCACCCTACGGTTCGCAAATAATGAAGACATGATCGAGACCCTTCTCCGATCAATAATCAGCAGCGGGACCTAGAGATCCGTACTGACTCCTACACATTCAACGATGACTTCTGTGATCGTGAGAACCTTTAACGCTTGTAACTAAATCCCTTTGTCTCTCGATATATTACATGTCCGAGATTCGATCATCAGTATCTCCATACCTAGTTTGATCTCGTTACCGACATGCACTCTTTTCTCGTTCTCGTGATATAACATTCTAGTGATCACATCACTTGCTTGCAAGCTATCCTAATGTGATATTACCGAGAGGGCCCAGAGTATATCTATCCGTCATCTAGATTGACAAATTCCACTCTTGATCCATGAGCCTCAACATAACACCTTCGTATTACTGAACCCATCTTTATAGTCACCCTGTTACGGTGTGACGTTTGATGTTATCAAGATACTTTTCCGGTGTTAGCAATTAACATGATCTCATGGTCTAAGGACTAAGACTACTTCGTATGATGGTGAAAGCTTCGTATTACTGAAAGCTTTGATCTTACCATGACAGAGGTTGAGGCATCGATGGTGGTGCAGTAGGAAGAAGGGGCGGAGGGCCACGAGCGTGGTTGCTGGGACGGCTCCACCGTCCGCGAGGAGGACTTGGCTTGGCTCCACGCCTCCCGTCGCATTCCCGCCGGCGTCGCCTGCCGTCTCGCCGCCGGTGAAATTACTCCTGCCCCCAAATCTGGTGAATATGTGGTTTTCTTATCGCATTTCTAGCGTGGCTTTGGCCTTCCCACATCCGATTTTTTCTTTGATTTTATCTCTACATACAAGTTGCAACCGCATCACCTCCCTGCAAACGCTATCACATCTCTATCTTCCTTTGCCTCTGGCATTGTGGGATACATTGGCCTCTAGCCAATCAAAGAACTTTGGATCAAGTTCTTTGGCCTGTGGAGGAACGTGGTTCCGGATAAGGAGCTTGCCTCAGAGGACAAGCACCTGACCCAATGCGGCGCTGCCTCCATCTCACCCCGGAAACAATCCGTGTTTCCCGGGTTACAGGACTCGAATCTTGCAAGGGCTAGGCCCGGACTTTCTTTTACGTCCGGAACACCACCAAGGAGGACCTGATCCGGTTGCTCCCCTTCAAGCTTGGCCCTCCTGACACCTCGCGTTGGGAGAGCATCCTGAAGCAGCCCACGGCCCTGGCGAACCAAGTGGCGCGCCGGATCAAGGAGCTTCTCAAGGAGAAACTCCGGGGGGGGGGAGGATATCATGATCACTTTCCTCCGCAGCCGGGTCTCCCCCTCTAGAAGTGAGCCCACAAGATCTGTTATCTTAGCGGCCCCCTTGACCCTCATCGGACCTCTTCTTTCGAGCTGGATAACTCGGGGGTTTACCGCCAGGTTAAGTCCATATTCAACATGGAGAAGGAGTTCTTCGAGGATTGGGAGTGGGGACTCGAGACCTTCACCCGAGCCAACCCTCCTCCAAAGGTAAATTAACCCTCTTTGTTTTCTGAATCTTCTTCTATGTTAGCTCTCCTTTGTAACTTGGCAATTATTCCCTCAGAAATTTCTCCAGCAAACACTAGAGGATGGCGAGGTGCTGTCAAGCAAATGGTTAGAGGACCGCACTGAGGAGGAAGAGGTGGAGCCTGATCTGGAGGCCTTCCTGCCTACCCTGGACGTCGTTAGACGCAGCGCTGGTAAGGCCTCTTCTCTAAGGGATTGGCCAAACGATGATGATTTAGACGTTGAGGCCCTTGAGGTACTTGATTCAGTTCTCATCCCTTATGCACACCTGGCTATGTCCGAATCTAGCTAACCTGGACGATCAGGTCCACGAGGTTCCTCCCCTTGCAACTGGTGGCCCAGCTCCGGCTCCGTCCCAGAAGCGCACAACTACCTCGGCCGCAGCTTCGGAGGCGCCGCCGCCCAAGAAGAGGCAAAAGAAGTCCGGGGTTAAACCCTCGGCTAATCCTGCCGCCAAGGTCACGGTTCGGAGGGCGCTCCAGCCTCGGGCTCCTCCTACCGCGAATGAGTAAGTTCTCTGATTCTGCTCCTTTGGATTTTCTGCTTCGTTTGCCTTTGTTTTTTACTGATTCTTCTTTTTGACTTGGTGCTTTTTCTCTCAGAGCTCCTAGGGACATCCCTCAGAGCGGCCCTGACATTGCCTCCCCACTCCGGAGCAGCCCCTCCCCCCCCCACAATGATGATTATCGCCCACTCAGCCCTATCCAAGAGGGCTCCACGGCTGCGCCTGACCAGAGCCCACCTCGGCAAGAGGAGGGCAATGTCGGTGCGGGGGTTAGTGGGCCGGATCTGGATACGGCGATGCTGGATCTCCCCGGTTCCTCGGCCTCTATGCCCACTGTTGAAGGGAATATGCCCGAGAGGCAATAATAAAGTGGTTATTATCTTATTCCATGTTTATGATAAATGTTTATTTTGCATGCTATAATTGTATTGATCGGAAACATCAATACATGTGTGTTTAATAAACAAAAAGGGTTCCTAGTTATGCCTCTCTTATAAACTAGCTCGTTGATTAACAAGATGATCAAGGTTTCCTGATCATGGACATTGGATGTTGTTAATAACGAGGTCACACCATTGGTGGAATGATGTGATGAACATTCATCCGAAGTATAGCATTACGATCAAGTCATTATGTTTATATTGCTATAACACCATACAAAGTAATCTTAGTCCTTAGACCATGAGATCATGTTAATTGCTAACACCAGAAGAGTATCTTGATAACATCAAACATCACACCGTAACATGGTGACTATAAAGATGGGTTCAGTGCTACGAAGGTGTTATGTTGAGGCTCATGGATCAAGAGTGGAATTTGTCAATCCCGATGACGGATAGATATATTCTGGGCCCTCTCGGTGATATCACATTAAGATAGCTTGCAAGCAAGTGATGTGATCACTAGAATGTTATATCACGAGAACGAGAAAAGAGTGCATGTCGGTAACGAGATCAAACTAGGTATGGAGATACCGATGATCGAATCTCGGACATGTAATATATCACGAGACAAAGGGATTTAGTTACAAGCGTTAAAGGTTCTCACGATCACAGAAGCCATCGTTGAATGTGTAGGAGTCAGTACAGATCTCCAGGTCCCGCTGCTGATTATTGATCGGAGAGGGGTCTCGATCATGTCTGCATTATTTGCGAACCGTGAAGGGGAAATTTAATGCATTTAAAGTGGAGACTTTAAAAGAGAATGTGAAGGGGCATTTTAATGTGGAGGGGTTACCACCACATGAATGGAGGAGGTGAAGGGTCACCCCTCCATGCGCCGTCCATGAAGGAGGGGCACCCCCCTCCTCCTATAAAAGGCCACCCCCTCCTCACTTCTCACACACACCTCCTTGTGAAGGATCTCTCTCCCCCTCTAGTATTATTCCCCCATGGTCTCGGATTAGCGAGATACATGTTCCCGGTGGCTTTATCTGGAAAGGAGTTGCTGCTTCCATTGCTTTGCTGGAGCGAGGGACGGAGGTTGTCGGGGTACCGCACGTGTGTGCGATCACGGATGGACCGCTGCTTTGCGGTGCTAGACTTGGTGCTGCCGGAGCTGGATCTGATGGACGTGCTGGAGCCGGACCTGCTGGACTTCCTCATGATCTTGAGATCGGCAAGTGTACGACTACATCAACCACGAGTGCCTACTCGTTAACAAAGCTCGTTGTCTATGAGGGTAAGTTCTCGTTGGATGTATGTCCACCCGTTTCTTTGTACCTAATAGATAGATCTTGGCGTGTAGTTCACATCGTAGGAAATTTTTTGTTTTCTATGCTGCGGACCCAACAATGGTATCAGAGCCTGATCTATGCGTAGGTGCTTAGCACAGGTAGTACACATATGTTGATATGTGGGCGATGATGATCATGTTATTGCATCTTCTATGTATTTTGGATATTGGTGGCATAGTGGGATGAAGCGGCCCATACCAACCTTACATGTCATCGTACATGAGACCGGTTCCACGACTGACATGCAACTTGTTTTGCATAAGTGGCTGGCGGGTGTCTGTCTCTCCTACTATAGCCAATATCTGATTTACAACGAGTTGCTAATAACTTGGTTATCCTCATTGTGGTTCATGTTCGTAGGTGAGAACGGTTCTATCTCCGAAAGCCCTAAGCCACGTAAAACTTGCAATTGATAAATTAGAGGCGTCTAGTTTAGATCGTTGCTGGGCTAGTGTATTGATATGGTATTGTTGTAAGTAGATGTATGATGGATACTCTTACAACGCACTCAACGTGTAAGTTCCATAGACCTTGGCCTTACACACAAAGGAATGATAGAGATCATACCACGATGCAAATGATAGAGATCAAATGCATGGACCATATCATCTCACTTTACACATTAGATGTTAGCATCTTATACTGCTAGTTTGGCGCTTTCTATAGCATTGTAAGATGATCCCTCATATTAGATATCAAGATAAAAATGTGTTCTTCCTTAAGTATGCACCGTTTTGTGGATCGTGTTTCGAGACATCACGTGATGATCAGGTGTACTCAACTCTACGCTTTCATACAAACGGGTGTAAGACAGTTTTACACATGCGAGTACTAAGGTTCTTACTTGGCGAGCCTAGCATGTACAAACATGGCCTCGGAACACGGACTGAAAGGTTAAGCATGAGTCATATAGTTGATATGATGCCCATATAGATGCTCACCTTTGAAGCTACATCAACTCACGTGATGATCGGACTTGGTGTAGTGGATTTGGTTCATGTAATCACCAAAAAGACACAAGGGATGTCGTTTTTGAGTGGGAGTTCATTTCTAATTTGGATTAGTCAAACCAAATTTGTCATAAATTAAATCAAAGTGAATTTGCATAGTTTGTTGTAGTCATTGGCATTCGTTTTCTACCTTATGCTTAGTTTTTATTTGAGATAATAGAACTATAGAATTCTGGATATTTACTTTACGAACTGGTATCATATTGTTTTAAATGTCAATTTAAAGTTTATAAGTCCTATTGCAAAATTTCAGCAAACTCTATTTACTCCATGAAGTTTAATAAGTAGTATTAAATCAAGAGTAAGAATTCCAATGTTAGTATCTAAAGTATCATGTTTGCCTCCATGATTATTGATATTCAAAAAGTTGTTTTAATATCAATATTATATTGGAGCTGAAAATTGTTTCAGAAACCATCATGTGTGAAAGATATTATGATATCTGAAATAATGTTTTTGGTTGCATTATGATAGAGTATAGTTTAGCAAAATACATGTTCTCATATTGTATGAGAATTTGTGAAGGATGGAGATGCTAGGCATCCGAATCTACCAAAAAGGTTTTGGGAACTGATATTATACTCGTGATTCTTCCTTATAAGCTATAGTAGCTTGATCATGAAAGTTGTCATGATAAGGATGAATAGAAGATGTAAGTAAAATGTTTACTACACTAATAGATTACTAAAGAATGGATTTTTGAAAGAATGCCAAACATTTGATGATGGTGATCCACTTCAAAGTGCAAGTCCAAAGGTATTAGTATCTGACTATATACGCTTTGTACTATGTGTCATGTGAATGACACCACTATTGATGTTGATAGATTCTTCTAAAAGAAAAAGGAATTGCTGAAAGAGAATCTATAAAATATTTGGCAGAAAATATAAAGTTGGAGATGTCCAACTTGGGTATATAGAAGATATACATGTTATGGTTGTATTCCTTGCTTATTAAACAATGTGGTTCTTAGGTATTGGATACCGAATTGGTTGGTATGAAGTGTCATACAGTACAACGCAATTCATGAACTACAATGGCCTAAGTAACTAGCAAGAGAATAAGTGATGATGATCATCGAAAACAAATACAGTGTTATTGTGTTTTTCGTTGTCATCAAACCAAGCCTTCAAGATTTGTTTAAATAATTGTTATTTTTTCCGTTATTATGAGAATAATGGTTGTTCAAATAATTACCGTATTCCATAAAGGATGGATGAACTTTTACAAGTCTAGTTGGAGAAATCACATCCATAAACACTATTGCTAAAATGTCGCAAGACAAATGATTGAAAGATCACTGATGAAGTGGCATCGCTGTTTAAATTATATTTGAAAGAAAACATGAAGAAACTCCATGTTGATGGAATTTTGGAGTCTTTGGTTTTGATCAATTGACGCATGTGAGACTTTCCTCGAGATAATTGAAACTCTGTTCATAGGCCAAAAATGAACGGATGACTAGCTTATTGGAAATTGTGCATGCTGATGTGCATAGTCCATTATGTGTAGCCATATGCGATGGATCTTTTTTGCTTCATATGCTTTCTACGAAAATTTGAGAGAATATATCTGTATATTTACTTAATAAGGAGGAAGTATGAAACATTTGAAAGTTGTTCAAAGACTTTCAAGATGAAGTTGAAAATCATTGTAACAAGAAAATAAAGAGTTTATGATTCGATCATAAAGGAAGATATTTGAGTTACATGTTTAGCAAAAACACCTAAGACTTGAGGAATTGTTCCATGATTTGTGTTTCTCGATAAACCACAGGAGTATGGCATATTCGAGAGATGAAATCAAACCATGTTTGACATGGTAAGATCAAGGGTGTCATTTATAAAACTGCCAATATGTTTTAAGGACTGAAGCTTTAGAGACTACCGCTTTTACACTGAAAAGAGCACCATCGTGATCCATTGAAATGACACCATATGAGTTATGGTTTGGGATAAAACCCGAATTGTCTTTTCTTAAATTTTGGTATGCTATGCATAAGTAAAATGTTTACAACCAAAGTCGGATAAGCATGTCTTTGTAGGTTATCCCAAAGAATTTGTTGGGAATTTCTCCATAACACCAAGGACAAAAGAGTTTGTTACTTGGAACATCAAGTTTCTTGAGAAGGAATTTTTCGCGAAAAGTTAAGTGGGAGGACAATAGAACTTTGATAAGGTTGTTGAACCTTAGCTATATGTGCTAAGTAGCGCAGCGCCGTAAAGTGTCCTGGTGGCGGCCACAATGCTCATGGCTCTCGTGATTACAAAATGTGTGATCTCGGAGATTAGAGTTCCTATAGAACCGTGTGGGTCGGTAAGAATCAAATAGTAAGATTTGATAAGCAAGTCGTTATTGTTTTGACAATGATGAACCAATTACATGCAAAGAAGCGATGATGGGCCCTGACTCCATAAAATGACTAGAAGTCATAGAATCCGTGATAGTATCCATACACAAGAAAACAAGTTTCTGAACTTGGAAGACCCTCCGGAAAGGCGTGAAGCCTATCGGTCGTGTTTGGATCTATAAAGAAATAGACATGGATGTTTGACATCTATGAAATAGTCGACATGTCGGAAAGAAGTTTACGGCAATGTTCAAGGAGTTGACTATGACAAGATATGATCTTTCATAGCGATATATAGTCTTGACGGATTAATGTAGCAACCACTACATATAATTTGGTATATGGTAGTTGAATAAACAAAACAAGGTTCTTCTAATAGAACGGTAACCTAGGACATGTACATGACATGGTCCGAAGGGTTTTGTTAATTCAAAGGGTGCTAAAAGGGCATGTAAACTTCAATAGTTGAAGTAAGCATAGCGGAGTTGGAATCTTCACCATGATGAAACTGTTAAAAGAGTTTAAATTCATCGGAGATGATGAAGATGCTTGCATTTGCAAGAAATTAAGTGGGAGCGCTGAGACATATTTCTAATACATTATGTAGAGGACATATTGTTGATTGGAAATGATGTATCTTGAATTGACACAAGTTAAGGATTTCATTAAAATAAGATTTCGATGAAAGACTTGGGCAAACCCAGAATATTAGGCATCAATATCTATATGGATAGATTAAGGCGCTAATATGATTGTGCCAGACATACATATATAAGATATTGAAAGGGTTCAATATGAGATATTGAAAGGGTTCAATATGGAAACAACAAGAAAGGTTCTTGTTGCATGGAAAGAATTGTATTCAGATTCAAGTGTTTCAACACTTGGTGAGTAAAATCACATGAAGATTCTGATCGATTATACCATGATATGTATATATCCAGAATGTCCTATGCTCTAAATGTTATGAGCATATACCAGAATGATTCATAAGATGATCATTGGACAATAGTAAAGATATTCTTATGAGCTTTGGAAGAACTAAGAATATATCATGTATAAGTGACAAATAGTTAAAGGTAGTTCATTGTAAAGTGTTACATTAATACTAGTTTTGTCACAAGATACAAATTAAATTTATCTCAATTTAGACTATGGGTGGCACAATATAATGGAATGGATGTTCTATGATGGATTTGGATGAGTTCCAAAGTTGAGATATTGTGACGGATACTACAACAAAAGGCTAAGTATATAACTGCTATAGTAGCAGCAAAGGAGGGCATTTGTGTTAAGTAGTTTGTTATCAAACTAGGTGTGGTTCAAAGTGGGATAATACTATGAAGATATATTGTGTGATAATAATACCAACATATTTTGAGCCGAACGAACTAAAGGTCTCACCAAAGGACCAAATTTATACAATGCCATCTCATTTGAGAATGAGTGATGCGTAGAGACGCAAAGACATGCAAATACACACGGACCTGAAACGGTCAGATCCGGAGATTATGTTAACCACTAGCAATAGCATATATGCAACACCAGAAAGCCATAGGTGTTCAATACGCAAAGTTTTTCAAACTAGATTATTGACTCTAGTGCAAGTGGGAGACTAAAGGGAATATGCCCGAGAGGCAATAATAAAGTTGTTATTATCTTATTCCATGTTTATGATAAATGTTTATTTTTCATGCTATAATTGTATTGATTGGAAACATCAATACATGTGTGTTTAATAAACAAAAAGGGTTCCTAGTTATGCCTCTCTTATAAACTAGCTCGTTGATTAACAAGATGATCAAGGTTTCCTGATCATGGACATTGGATGTTGTTAATAACAAGGTCACACCATTGGTGGAATGATGTGATGAACATTCATCCGAAGTATAGCATTACGATCAAGTCATTATGTTTATATTTCTATAACATCATACGAAGTAATCTTAGTCCTTAGACCATGAGATCATGTTAATTGCTAACACCGGAAGAGTATCTTGATAACATCAAACGTCACACCGTAACAGGGTGACTATAAAGATGGGTTCAGTGCTACGAAGGTGTTATGTTGAGGCTCATGGATCAAGAGTGGAATTTGTCAATCCCGATGATGGATAGATATACTCTGGGCCCTCTCGGTGATATCACATTAAGATAGCTTGCAAGCAAGTGATGTGATCACTAGAATGTTATATCATGGGAACAAGAAAAGAGTGCATGTCGGTAACGAGATCAAACTAGGTATGGAGATACCGATGATCGAATCTCGAACATGTAATATATCGCGAGACAAAGGGATTTAGTTACAAGCGTTAAAGGTTCTCACGATCACAGAAGTCATCGTTGAATGTGTAGGAGTCAGTACGGATCTCCAGGTCCCGCTGCTGATTATTGATCGGAGAGGGATCTCGATCATGTCTGCATTATTCGCGAACCATAGGGTGACACACTTAAGGGATACCGACACCATTTGGAGAAAATATGTTTCAGATAAAGATTTAAGAAAGCGCTGGAATTATTTCAATAGACACCGAAACTGTTTCGGGTGAAATTGCTGAAAATGGTTCTGCATGTAATATTGAAATGTTGCAGGGGGTTTTATGTGAATGTTTGTTAATTAAAGTAATTAACAAAATTCTGAATAAAAATAATAAAAGATTTTTATTAAATGAGCGAGCATTAAATTTGGAGAAATTTAATGCATTTAAAGTGGAGACTTTAAAAGAGAATGTGAAGGGGCATTTTAATGTGGAGGGGTTACCATGAATGGAGGAGGTGAAGGGTCACCCCCTCCATGCGCCAGCCATGAAGGAGGGGCACCCCCCTCCTCCTATAAAAGGCCACCCCCTCCTCACTTCGCACACACACCTCCTTGTGAAGGATCTCTCTCCCCCTCTCGTATTATTCCCCCATGGTCTCGGATTAGCGAGATACATGTTCTCGGTGGCTTTATCTGGAAAGGAGTTGCTGCTTCCGTTGCTTTGCTGGAGCGAGGGACGGAGGTTGTCGGGGTACCGGACGTGTGTGCGATCACGGATGCACCGCTGCTTTGCGGTGCTGGACTTGGTGCTCCTGGAGCTGGATCTGATGGACGTGATGGAGCCGGACCTGCTGGACTTCCTCACGATCTTGAGATCGGTAAGTGTACGACTACATCAACCACGAGTTCCTACTCATTAACAAAGCTCGTTGTCTACGAGGGTAAGTTCTCGTTGGATGTATGTCCACCCGTTGCTTTGTACCTAGTAGATAGATCTTGGCGTGTAGTTCACTTCGTAGGAATTTTTTTTTCTATGCTGCGGACCCAACAACTGTTAAGGTGCCAGTTTCATCGGCGCTGCCCCTAGCATCTCCAGTACCAGCACTAGCACCAGCAGCAGCACCAGCAGAAGCAGCAGCACCAGCAGCAACAACAAGAGCCTCTAAGCCTCCCAAGGGCAAAGCTCCTTCGGCTCCCACCGAGTCTACTCCTTCAATTGCTGATATCTTTCAGCAAGCTCCCCAATCCTCATCTGGCAAAGCCAAGAAGACCTTCGGGTCTGCCAAAGATACTTCTTCTGGGTCTGCTCCCTCTAGATCAGTGGGCGGTCAGCAGCTGGTTTTGCATACCGGCCCCGCTGCAGCTCAATCTACCAGGCGGGAGGCCCACGTGAAGGGCCTAGTGACAAGCTGTTCTTCGAGCGGTGAGAGTTACAGTCCACTACTCCTTGAGGACGTGAAAAACTAGAACAATGCCGAATTCGTCGACCCCCAAGACGATCTCCCAGAAAAGTTCGGCCCAGCCGAGTTCAGCGCTCAGATGAACTCCGCTACCAAGGTTGTCTCCCTAGCTGGCCGGATGATGGAGGTAATTCTTTTTTCTCTACTGTTGATGCTTTTCACAACTGAGCACTTGTAGGTATAGCCCCTAGTCCCCCAGCCTCCGAGGGAATCACTTGTTATTCGGTCGGATGCTCCTTAGTTTTTGTTCATAATGATATTAATTTGCAATAATTTTTGGGCCGGGTCTAGTTCCCTTGGCCCGGATCTTGTAGACTTCAAATATCCATACACCTAGATCCGGGTTAAGTTCCACTTGGCCCGGATCTCGTAGACTTCGAATATCCACACACCTAGAGCCGGGTTAAGTTCCACTTGGCCTAGATCTTGTAGACTTCGAATATCCACACACCTAGAGCTGGGTTAAGTTCCACTTGGCCTGGATCTTGTAGACTTCGAATATCCACACACCTAGAGCCGGGTTAAGTTTCACTTGACCCGGATCTTGTAGACTTCGAATATCCACACACCTAGAGCCGGGTTAGGTTCCACTTGGCCCGGATCTTGTAGACTTCGAATATCCACACACCTAGAGCCGGGTTAAGTTCCATTTGGCCCGGATCTTGTAGACTTCGAATTATTTATACTTTGCCTCTGAACTTTTGTCTCTTCCTTGCCTGTTTCAGATTACCACTAACCACCGAACCGCTGAGTTCCAGCGCCTGCTGGACTCCTACAAAGACATGCGCGGGCGTTATGGTAAACTTCTTGAGGAGTACCAGAAGAGGGGTTAGTTTCCATTCCTTTTTCTTCATTGTTCATTCAAACTTCTTAGGACTTATATGAATGTCTTGTCCGAATTACGCAGCCGAGGTTGAAGCCGAGAATATAATCATGAGGAAGAACCTTGCGGAAATCAAAGGTAAACTCATCCCTTTCATATAATCATTGTACTTTCCTTGCCTCATCCGATGGACACTCATACTTTGGGTCCTCCGGATCATGTTGCAGTTGCTCTTGATGACAGTGTCACCATGCCTGAACTAATGACCCACTGCCTCGAACAAGCAGGGAAGTACGAAGCTGAGCTGAAGAAGAAAGACGCTGATATAGCTCGGCTCCAGCAGCAGGACTCGGAAATCAGTCGGCTAAACGCTGAAATCCAAAAGTTGAAGTGCTTCCATTAGTCCGTGTTGGAGAAGGCCGACCAGGAGTTTGCCGAACAGAAGGAGCGTTTAATCATGCAAATCTCTAAGGACAAGAGCCTACTGGAGGAAGCCGACATCAAACTTACATCGGCGACCACCGAGTACGAAAAACTCCGGGTCCATAATGCCAACATTGATTCGGAGCTTTAGCGACTCCTCTTCCAAATTGCGCGTAAGTTTTACGCCCTTGCTTGATCTGTTACTATTCGGATTTGGTCCATTCGCTCACTATTTCTCCTCTTATCCTTAGGCAAATTTCCAGAGAGCGATATGTTCGTCGCCTCTGCCGTACGCCAATCCCACGAGCAGCGTGGAATTTCTGTTGGCCCTGATGCCGAGCCAATTCCTTATACCACAAAGGATCTCCTGGCGAGTCTCGCCGCTCGTCTTGAGGTAGTAAAGAATTTCGGCGCGGATATTCTCCCAGCGGCAACACGGATGTTTGGCTGCCTCTGGCCCAGTGAGACCATTCCAAAGAAAACCTCGGCTTTTATAGCCAAACTCATGGAATGTGACACGCAGCTGCATTTGTGGCGCGAATCTGCTGCCCGGGCTAGGGCCGACATTGCTCTGAAGTTTGTGCTCTCATGGTATGAAGGAATTGAATTGGCATTGCTCAGTCATATGCGCACCGGGTCTAAGTGGTGCGAGGATCCGGAGTGGATCGTGCGCCGCCAGGCCTGTGCCAACAAGCTCATCCAATACTCTTTCTGCCATGCTTGGAATGAGGGACCGAGTTATCTTGATGTTGCTGATGAAGAAATTGTCTCTAGAGCTGAAGAGGAAGGGAGCGAGAGCGAGGGCTCCGAGCTAGGCGACGAGGCTGAAGACCCGGAGGACAACAAAGTTGACCCGGAGGACGAAGCTGAAGCTAACGCTCCTCCCCCACACTCCGGAGTACCTCCCTCCTCGACAGATGACTCGCCTACTGCTCTTGCCCCTTGAAAAATAATCGTCACATTTATTAGATCCCTGGAATGCCGGGCGCAGATATATTTAAATACTTTGGTTTGTTTGTGCTACAATTTTATGTTCCGAACTAAGTTTATTGCCGGATTATCATGGGCGAAGTCCCCGAGTTTCATTTTCTTGTTCCCCCAAGTTTTGACTCGGCTCGCGTCTACCTTGATTCGATTTTTCGACTTACGAGTCCGAGGTTCAAAAAATTGACTTAGCAATACTTGAAACCTTGAGATTATCTCAAAATCATTCGGCTCTTTAGTGAAGAAAATAAACTAAGGGTTAGCCAAAAAACCAATGTCGGCCCGCTTAAGTTCTTTTCCTTAGTCGTTTTTCGTGTGCTTTGCCATTCCAAACTTGTTCTCTTGCTTGCCATGAAGCCAATTCTTGTTGGAGAGCAGCAAAGTCGAAGAGTTAGGTTTTTGGTGCTCACACATTACTAATCCGACTAAGACATGAGCGACTTAACCCAGCCGACACAAAAATACAGAAACAGGAGACAATTGGTATAGCAGTCCCCGAGTCTCTGCTCGGGGTGGTAAAGTTTTTATTGATAAGCTCATTGTCGATGTACATACCGATATACGAGTAGTTCAGATACATTCACCTCTTAGGTGTAGAAAGGACGAAGCAGTGCTACGTTCCATGGTCTTTTGGATTCCTCTTCGGACCTGTCCGCCTTGTTATTTTGCTGGGGCTGTGCATCAATAAGATAGTAGGAATCATTACGCAAAGCTTTGCTCACAATGAAAGGTCCTTCCCATGGAGGGGATAACTTATGCATGCCAGCGGTGCGCTGTATTAGCCTTAGCACCAAATCACCTTCCCGGAAAACTCAGGGGTTTACTTTCCGGCTATGGTAGCGTTGGAGATTTTGCTGATATATGGCGGATCTGGACAAGGCTAGTTCTCTCGCTTCTTCCAGCAGATCAACATCATTTTGCCGGGCTTCGCGCACTTCGGCTTCTGTGTATTGGGTAACCCTTGATGAATCATGCTCTATGTCGGCTGGTAATACAGCTTCTGCCCCATATACCAGAAAGAATGGTGTATGGCATGTTGATCGATTCGGAGTTGTTCTTAAACTCCACAGTACCGCTGGTAGTTCTTCTATCCAGCACCCCACTGATCTTTGCAGCGGCTCTATGAGCCGGGGTTTTATCCCGGACAGCACCAGTCCGTTGGATCTCTCTACTTGCCCGTTTGATGCGGGGTTGGCGACTGAAGCGACATCTAACCGGATCTTCTTTTCCTGGCAGAATCTTGCAAACACTCCTTCAGCGAAATTCGTCCCATTATCAGTTATGATGCTATGGGGTAGCCGTACCTTAGGATTATATCCTTGAGGAATCTTACTGCTGTTGCCCCATCACATTTCTGAATTGGCTTCACTTCAATCCATTTGGTGAACTTGTCAACCATGACCAAAATATGGGTCATCCCTCCTTTGGCCGGCTTAAATGGTCCTACCATGTCTGGCCACCATACATCAAATGGCCATGTAATGGGGATAGTTTTCAGCTCCAACATAGGTAGGTGAGTTTTCGTGGCATATCTTTGACAACCATTACACTTTCTCACCAAGTCCTCTGCCTGCTCCAAAGCACTAGGCCAATAAAATCCATGTCGGAAAGCTTTTGCCACTAAGGCCCTTGAGGAGGCATGGTGGCCACATTCCCCTTGGTGAATATCTCGGAGTATGTCAAGTCCTTCTTCCGGATCAACGCACCATTGTAGTACCGCTGTCACACTTCTTTTGTATAATTCGGTGTTGATAATGGTATAGGCCTTTGCCCTTCTCTGAACTTGCCTCGAACTTATTTCATCATCCGGCAAGATTCCCTCTTTCAGGAAATCAAAAATTGGCTTTTCCCAAGTTGGTATAGTCCGGACGGGGAATGGTTCCTCATCAACCTCCATTGCATCCAGAGACATAACTCCTGCCGGATCAAGCTGAACAGTCCCCGGGTTTGCTGAAGCAGTCCCCGAGTTTGCGGAGGTGCTTCCTCATTCTATCTCCATAGGTGCAGCTCCTGATTCGGGAAGTGATGGGATATAAATTGAATCTGATTCGGGTGATGGTGTGATAGATGGTTTTCTCAAGTGCTCCAAAGCTACATTTAGCGAAATGGGTTGCTGGGATGAGCCCAGCTTGGACAGTGTATCTGCTGCCTCATTTTCGATCCGAGGTACGTGATGGAACTCACACCCTTCGAAGAACCCACTTATTTTCTGAACATGGAATCTATACAGGGCCATGTTAGCATCCAGAGCATCCCAATTTCTAGACACTTGCTGCACCACCGAATCCGAATCTCCAAAGCATTGTATTCGACGTATCCCCACTTCCTTCGCCACTTTGAGACCATGTACCAATGCTTCGTACTCCGCCACATTATTCGAGGCACTAAAGTGGATTTGAAGGACGTACTTCAGTTGGTCCTTCTTGGGAGAGGTAAGCACTACTCCAGTGCCTAATCCGTCTTTCAGTTTTGATCCGTCGAAGTGCATTTGCCAATAATTGGAGTCCGGTAGGGGTGGCTCGTATTGCATTTCGGCCCAGTCCACAAAGAAATCCGCCACAGCTTGTGACTTGATCGCATCCCTTCTGTCGAACTGTGGTGCGTATGGAGCTAATTCGATAGCCCACTTTGCTATTCGGTCGCTTGCGTCCTTGTTACTCATGATCTCTGAAATGGGTGCCTCACATATCACTTTGATGGGGTGTTCCTCAAAATAATGTTTGAGTTTCTTGGCCGACATATATACGCCATATGCCATCTTCTGATAATGAGGATAATTCTGTTTTGAGGCTGATAACACTTTGCTCAGATAATACACCAGCCTTTGCACTGACTTTCCTTCCTCCTCGCGCTCCACTATGATCACTACACTTACGACTCGGTTGGTCGCGGCTATGTAGAGCAACATTGGCTCCTTAGGCAATGGTGCAGCTAGGATTGGCGCGGTAGATAACATCTTTTTTAATTCTCGAAACGCAAGATCCGGCTGTGGTGTCCATGTGAACTTATATACCTTTTTTCATTAGCTGATAGAGGGGCAAGGCCTTCTCTCCCAACCGACATACAAACCGGCTTAACGATGCCAGGCAACCAGTGAACTTCTGGACATCGTTAAGACACTTTGGCAGTTCCATTCTTTCTATGGCCCGGATTTTTGTCGGGTTAGCTTCAATGCCACGGCTAGATACCAAAAAACCGAGTAATTTTCCGGCGGGTACACCAAAAGTGCATTTCTCCGGGTTCAGCTTCATTTGGAACCTTATCAAGTTTGTGAATGTCTGCCGGATATCCTCAAGGAGCGTATTGCTTTCCTTGGTTTTTATTACCACATCATCCACGTAAACTTGCACATTCCGACCTATTTGGTCATGCAGGCATTTTTGCATGCATCGCTGGTACGTTGCTCCTACATTACATAATCCAAACGGCATAGTGCGATAGCAATAAGCCCTGTACGGGGTAATAAACGCAGTCTTTATTTGATCATCCGGATTCAGGGGTATTTGATGGAAACCAGAATACGCGTCAATGAATGACAGTAGCTCACATCCGGCCGTTGAGTCTATGACCTGATCTATTCTAGGGAGTGGGAATGCATCCTTAGGACACGCCTTATTTAGGTTCGTGTAATCAATACACATGCGCCATACCACAACCACGTTCGGATCATCTTTCTTTTTCTCCACCAGCACCGGATTAGAGATCCAATTTGGATAGAGTACCTCCATGATAAACCCGGCCGCTAGTAATCTTGCTATCTCATCTCCAATAACTTTCCTTCTGTCTTTGGCAAAACGTCTGAGAAGCTGCTTTACCAGCTTAGCCCCGGGTCTTACATTCAATGAGTGCTCAGCCAACTCCCTCAGTACACCTTGCAGATCTTGCGTAGACCAAGCAAAGATATCCTGATTCTCACGGAGGAAGTTGACGAGCTCGCTTTCCTATTTTCTGCTTAACCCGGCACCAATTGTGACGGTGCACTCTGGGAACTGATCATCGATTGGCACTTTCTTCGTATCCTTAGTTGCTTGGAACGATACGCTCCCGTGCGGGTTGGTCAGGGCCGGCATATGTTGTTGTGCGGATTGAGCCAATGCCGCCACTTCTAGTATTTTCCTTTTTTCTTGAGTTATTACGAGTGATTCGGCTAAATTTGATCCGGCTGAGGCGCACTCGATCGAACGCCGGAAGTCCCCTGATATAGTTATCACGCCCCTTGGTCCGGGCAACTTCATCTTGAGGTAACTGACATGGGTAGTTGCCATGATTTTGCTCAGCGCTGGCCTGCCGAGTAACGCGTGATAAGCGCTTTCCAGGTTCACCACCTCGAATTCTAAGTTCTCAGTGCGACAGTTGTCTCTTGTGCTGAATAACACGTCAACCCAGACCTTACCAATTGGTTCACACGAAATACCCGGCACAATGCCATGAAAGGTGGTCCTTGTTGCTTGCAACATGTTCTCTGTTATCCCCAACTTGTGCATGGTATCCTTGTACATAATGTTGAGACTGCTGCCATTGTCAATCAACAACTTGGAAAATCTCACGTTGAGATTCAGCCCGATGAACGTCGGATCCAGGACCAGAGCGTAGGTTCCTGGGCTTGGCATGATCTTTGGGTGGTATTTGATACTCCATGTGATTTCTTGATCTGCCCAAGGCATATATCTTGGCACAGCCGGCATTACTGCGTTCACCTCCATATGCCTGCGCTGCAAGCTTTTCTGGTCATTCTCCTCCGTGGTGAACACACAGTAGCTTTGATGACGTTCCCTGTACTCATTTTGTCCCTCATTCTCGTTGTAACCTTGGCCTTGTTGTTGGTTATTGCCCACTTGATGTACCGCATCCCTTCTTTCCGGATTCTCGTACCTCGGTGGAGGTGGTGGCAGCATCAGTTGCTGTCCATTTCCCCCTGTCAGTAACAGTGGTCGTGGTGTTTCGTTTCTAGGTGATTCATTTCGAGGTGCCTGAGCATTCCCCAAACTCCCCTGTTCTAATTTCTTCATCCATTCACACTGCCAGGTTGTATGATTCGCTGGACTGTTCGGACTTGGCGTATGAAATTTGCAAGGTTGATCTAGCATAGATTCGAATGTATACCTCGGCTTATCCTTTTCGTTCTTGCCATTGCTTTTTCTGCTCCGGGGTCCAAGGCTTTCTCCCTTCGTTTTTCTATTGCCAGCTTTGCCCTCCAGTTTTTTGATGTTGACTGGCTCCGGCATTGGGTTGATCCTGGTCCACTGCTGCGACTTGCTGCGAGTTATACCGATAACTCGGGCGCTCATCCCTTCTTTTTCCTCAGAAATCATTCCTCCTTGACGACCCGGGGCCATCCCGGCCGTAATACTCTTCGTTTGCTTCGCTAGACATTAACCGGGGTTGCGTTGGATCTCCCAAGGCATATGACTCTGTGATCCGGATCGTCTCAGCCAAGGTAGTTGGCATATATCGTTGTAATCTTTGCCACATCATACTCCCATATCTGCACCCCTGAGCGAACACCCGTAATAGCTTGTGATTCAATCACTCCTTCGCACGAGTTTCTCACATTGCACCACCGAGTCAGGAAATCTCTATCTGGCTCATTCGGTCTCTGCCGGCACAACGCAAGTGTTTGCAGTCTATTTGGTCTCTTGTAAGTGCTTGAGAAATTGCTAACGAACAACTCCTGGAAATCCAGCCAGCAGTTAACATTTCCTGGTGGTAAATTGTTCAACCAAACTCGTGTTGGTCCTTCCAACATCTGCGGTACATACCTCACCGCCCATCTCAAATTTCCTATTGCAATCTTGACCGCTGTGGCATAGTTAATTAGCCAATCCTCTGGCCTGGTACTACCATCATAAGTTTGGTTTCCTTTGGCCAGCTGAAAGTTCGGCACTGGTGGCTCATTCATGATCCGGGGCTCGAAACATGCTGGACCTAGTGGACCTTGTAACTCGATTTGCTCCGACCTATAAATCCTATCCAACTTCAACCTCGCATCATGTGGCTGCAGGTTCCTGCTTCCCAACCGTGATCCAATTACGTGGTGATCCGGTCTAGGTTATCCATCATTGACCATAGTCGAATAACCATCATTGTATCTTTCCTGATTCGAATGTGCATGATGTTGTTGTGCCGCTTGTCCTGCACTTCCTTCTTGCCAAGGTACGCGATGTTGCTGCGTCCGAGGTACATTTTGCCCCGCTCCCACGGGATCGCGTTGTTCAGCATTGCCGTTGGTAGCATTTCTTTGACCGACATTGCCTTGGTCACGGTTACCTCGGGCAGCCACACCCCAGCCGGTACTGTGCCGGTCCTCATCAACTTGCACAGCTTTGCCTTTTCTAGCTCTTACCGGGTCATAAGGAACCATTTTCTTGTCTCTTGTCCCGGAATCCACCACCTCTTCTCTCCTAGGGTTATGACCTGGTGATGACGTGGCTCCTCTGGATCTTGTCGGGTTATTTCTGGCCGAATGTACCACCTGTGAGGCCCCTGGTGGTGTCGGGTTAGCCTTGTTTATTTCTTCATTTTGTTGGCATGCAACTCTCAACAGGTGATTTACCCTCTCTTGCTGCCTCTGTCGAGCCTCTCCGGTTAAACCTTCTAACTCGGACGCGGCCGCATTTGCTGCTCTGAGGTTCTTTGTCGGGGTACTATATCGATCCAACCCTCCTGTTACTATCCTAGCTGTCTGACTCGGCCTACGCTCATACTCCTTGTCAATCTCAGTGATCAGGTTCCTGCCCCGGATTTTCACTCCATCGATACGGTTTGCCTTAGCATACTCTCTCAAGGTGATGTTCAGCGACTGATGCAGTTCTGCTACCTTTTTTGCTCCAGCTAACATTTTCCGCCTAGTTTCCTCTAACTCAGCTTGCGCCTGAGCCGGATCTACTGCAGGTGCTATTGGCATTGCCAAGCTATATATCGCTTGCTGGAGAACATTTTCTGGCCTTTCTAACGGAGGAAACCTAGATCTTGTCTGTTTGGGCGTTACCTCCGGCTCTGGCGCCGGATCTTTGCTCGGTCTCGCATCTGGTGCGGTCATCAGAACCTCAACGCTGCTTGTGGGGCGAGCGATATGCACTCCACGAGCGGCGCTGAGAGGTGGTTCGCCTCCCTCGATGATGTGCCGCGGGTGAACGCAGGACTCATCCACCCCTACGTAGATCTTGTGCGCGCCAAGCTTGAGGAAGACGCCGTTGCGCGGTGGAGGGTGCCTGCCGAAGCTTCTCGCGTTGTCGCTGACATAGTCCAGCGCTCCAAAGCGCTGAACCAAGCCTGAGATGATTCGCTCGCCGGTGCTTGAGAAGTTTCCCGTCTGAATTTTCACCCCTGCTAGCACCGCTAGCCCGACGGTGGGCGCCAACTGTCGTGGTGGTGGCACGGCAGATGCCATGGATAGGCTAAAGATGGGGCCAATGTGTGCTAGGGGAATCCAGGGAGGGAGAGCGTGGTGATTCCATGCACGGAAGTTCTTGTATATTCTCTATCAATGGTGTTTAAAAGTGCTCCTAAGGCTCACCACAAGAAGGATACGATGTCTCTTACTCCTTGTTCACTAGCCCTAGAGTTCTACCTTAGACAAAGAATCATTCATCTATTGGTCGTCCCTCTCTATGGAGGCCCCGGTGCTCCTTATATAGGGGAGCCCGGGTTACAATTCTAGGGCACAGGTGGCAGCATATTCTATGAATATGCACCTTTCCTAAAGCAGATGCTTCTTTATTCCTCTTTAACGGCTCGTCCGAGCTTTGGACGTAACCCGCAGCGTCATCCTCGTCTTTTGGCGTCACCAGGCACAGGCTATGTCATCCGGCTTTGCCCGTGTCACCTTGGTCGCCACTGACCCGCTGGTCCTCTTCTTTACTTCACTTTGCACATGCTTCAGCTAATAAAGCCACCTTTTGACCAGTGGGGGATTCCTTCTCTTGGACGCTAAGATAATCCGGCTAGCATATAGCTAATCCAGCTTACCCATTTACCTGCAAAACAGGTAGGCATGGCCGGCATAAATCTTATGCCGGCCGGACCATTGTCAAGGGAATGCCCCATGGGCCGGGCCACACCATGATTCCGCCTGCCTTGAGGTGACCCGGTCAGCACTTTGCTCTGACCATGCCGTACCCCGGCTAACTCGGCCCTTATACCCCGGTGTTACCCTACCCGAGGGTATCCCCCAACATATCTCAAAGAGGCATAGAGGTAAACCGAGACAAAATCAAGGCTATACTAAATATTTCCAGGCCAAGTCGCCTGAAAAACGTTCAGAGACTAACTGGTTGCATTGTTGCAGTAAGTCGGTTTGTAAGCTGGCTCGGTGAAAGAGCCACCCCACTATACAAGCTCCTGAAAAAGACCAAGAAATTCGTTTGGACCAGCGAAGCTAAAGCTACACTACAAGACCTGAAAGCAGTACTCTCATATGCTCCCATCCTTGCAGCACCGGAACCACATGAATCGATGTTGCTCTATCTCGCCACGACAAACAAGGTCATCTGTATCGTCATGGTGGTGGAGAGACCGGAGGAAAATCAGGAACACCTAGTGCAGCGTCCGACTTATTATCTCAGTGAGGTCTTAACTGAATCAAAACAGCGGTATCCGCATTATCAAAAGCTGGCTTACAGTGTGTTTTTAGCATCTCGTAAGTTAAGGCATTATTTTCAGGAACATCCAATTACCATGGTGAGCACAACTCCCATGAGAGATATAATCAACAATAGTGATGCCACAGGACGTATCGCCAAATGGGGCATAGAGCTCTCAGTGTTTGACATTGAGTACAAACCTCGTACAGGAATCAAATCCCAAATCCTCGCTGACTTTGTCACTGACTGGACAGAGACAACGAAGAGTATGACCCTGCCAGAGTCGGAATACTGGACCTTGCATTTTGACGGGTCTAAAGCGCTCAGGGGCTCGGGGGCTAGCGTGGTGCTCAAGTCACCCCAAGGAGATAAACTTTTCTATGTATTGCAGATACACTTCACAACAACAAATAACATTGCTGAATATGATGCATTGCTGCATGGAATCCGGATTGCTAAGGATATTGGCATCCGACGTTTAATGTGTTATGGAGATTCAGATCTTGTTGCACAACAAGTGTCGGATATCAGTAAGGCAAACAAGCACATGGCAGCATATAGGGCTATCATGGATGAATTATCTAAATCATTTGAAGGATTTGAAGTTCAACACATCCCTCAAACAGAAAATGAGGAAGCAGATGCACTATCTCGAATAGGCTCTGCCCGGAAAAAGGTCCCGGATGGCGCTTTTCTAGAGCACCTCAAAGTTCCCTCTATAAAGGGAGTGGACGAGGAATATTCGACCAAATCTGACTCACCTTTAGTAGTAGTTTTGGCTGTGATTCACAGCTGGACTCAACCCTACCTTGATTTCTTGGTAGACGGAAAATTACCCGAAGACGAAGTTCTGAGCCGGCAGATCGTCCGACGAGCAAAAGCATATACTATAATTAGTGGTGAGCTCTATAAGCGGAGTGCATCTGGGATCTTTCAGCGCTGTGTATCTCCGAAAGAAGGAGTGGAAATCTTATGAGAGATCCACGAAGGCGAGTGTGGTCACCACGCTGCAACCAAATCTTTGGTGGCAAAAGCTTTCTTACACGGTTGTTTCTGGCTTACAGCCAAGGCAGATGCCGAACGGCTGGTCAAGACGTGCAAGGGATGCCAAAAGTACGCCAAACAAGCTCACGTTCTGGCTGATCAGCTGCGAACAATACCTATAACATGGCTTTTCGTGGTCTGGGGCTTGATATGGTAGGACCGTTTAAACGGGCTCCAAGTGGATTTACTCACCTCTTAGTGATGGCGGATAAGTTCACCAAATGGATTGAGGCTAAACCCATCACTAGTTGTGATGGGGCAACAGCCAGAAGATTTGTTGAGGATGTTATAATCCAATACAGTTATCCGCATAACATTATCACGGACAACGGGAGTAAATTTTCTATGGGAGAGCTTGCCGAATTTTGCAATGAACAAAATATCCGGCTTGACATTGCTTCAGTCGCACATCCACAAGCTAATGGACAAGTCCAAAGAGCAAATGGTTTAATCCTATAAGGCCTAAAACCAAGACTCGAAGAACCACTACGGCGTGCTGTGGGGGCTTGGGCAGAGGAGTTACCTTCTGTAATATGGAGTTTACGAACAACTCCAAACAGGTCAACCAGATACACACCTTTCTTCTTGGTCTAGGGCGCAGAAGCAGTTCTTCCTAGTGATTTGATTTACACTTCTCCTAGAGTGGCCGCGTATATTGAATAGGATGCCGAAATTTCTCGACAAAATGATCTCGACTTAGTCAAAGAAGTTCGCGTCGTTGCTAAGATGAGATCAACAGCCTATCAGCAGAAGTTACGCAAGTATCATAGTCAGAGAGTTAGAAACCGATCTTTCAATAAAGGTGATTTGGTTCTTCGGCTTGTGCAGCAAAGAAAGCACAAACTTTCCCAATATGGGAAGGGCCATTTTAAGTTAGTCGAGTATTGCACAATGGTTCATACTACCTAACTGATATGCGGCCAGTCAAAGAAAGACCTGCTACTAAGAAGAGAAAGAGAGCTGGAGGCGGTACAAATCCGGATGAGTTAGACAGACCATGGAATATTGCTCAGCTACGTCCCTTTTATTCTTAGTTTATTTTTCTTTGTAATCATATATGTGTACATGTTCAATGAGAAATAAAGTCTTGGTTGCCTCAAAAAATTTCTGAGAAGTTTTTACCATCTTATTTCCGAATGATCATGTCACAGTCGAAAATCCCAGAATACTTGAAAGTACTTTATGCTCATGTTTGTTCTGGTTTAGATTTCCGATTCTAAAATTGATACCTTTGGGTATAAATCTAAATTTTCTAGTCTATACTTTGGTTATTTGTCTGATTGCTGGATGCGGGCATTTTCCAAGTACTAGAATCCGGCTTTGTTTTCGAGTTTAAACTGGTTTAGCAATTGAGCTCCGTTGCTCGGCAAAGTTTCCATGCTGAAAGTTGGCTGGCTCACGAAAGGGACGAGGTGGAAAGCCAGATAAACGATAAGTGCAGACAAAAAATACAAGTGCTTATGCAAACATTTCAGGCACAAAATATCAAAGCCAAAAGTGCTGAATAGATAAAATAAAGCTTAGCACTAGCAAAAGTATTATACTACTTATTTACAGATCCAAATTGTTTTCAGAATAACATATTGTTCTTCTGATACTCTATGATGCAGGGGGAGAGGTAGGAGCTGCCGGCTCGCTAGATACATCGGCCTCAGCTTGATAACATTACGAGATGTTCAAATCCGATATGGTTTGATCATTGTCGGAAACTTCGGCTGTTTCTTCGGAAGATGGAGGCGGCGTGTCCACCCGGGTGAAGAAGGGAGTGTCGTAGCTGGTCAAATCAGCGACGTGGCACCCATATCCGGCGCAGGAGTCCATGATGGCCTTGATGCCTTGCTCATGTCCATCTTCATCCACTTTGCAGTACCCTCTGGTTACTTGCCAGATTTCCATGTTTCCATGGTGGCTCATAACCATGGTGAGAGCATTTTGCGCTATGGTTCGCGTGTAGGACATGTTCCAGTCCTGAACAAGCTGCGGCATATCCTTGGCCTTGTCTCGCACCTCAAAACCGGACATGCTATGCATGTCCGGAACCTTGAGAACTTCATTAATATCTTCGAGGGATTGGCGGAAGTCATGCAGCAAATCACCGACTTGGGTAAGCCGGTGGGTGCGAGGTTTGACAGAGGCTGAGTCCATCAAGTTCAGAGGACCTGCGCATATAAATACAAAGGGTAAGTCAAGTAAAATCGGACTCTAAAAGAGTCGGAAGATGCAAATAAGTCAGAAAAAGGGAAACATACCAAAGATAACATCGTCGACTTTGGCCTTCTCTTCACGAAGACTCTAGAGTTCAGCCCGGAGCGCCTCAGAAATGTCCTTTTCTTTGAATAGCTCATTGCTGAGATCCAAGATTTTCTTATCTTGAAGCGTAATCTTGTGATCACGCTCCTCGGTGGCCAAGGAGGTGGATTCGACAATTTGAGCAATGCTCTTCTCATGATCTGCCTTAAGCTTATCCAGCTCTTGGCTAAGTTCTTTGTTTCCCACCACCAAGGTCTTAAGATTCTCGGCCTCTTCAATCATAGCGCAGGACTATTTTACTAGTGTTGTAAGTCAAAAGAACAAACAGTTCAACAAAAATTCGACTATGAAATAAAAGAGGTTTGAGTTTCAGAATGTTTACCTTCGGCCTCATCCTTGGAAACCTTCAGTTGTGCATTTTCAAGCCGGAGAGCTTTGATCTCTTTCCGCTTGTTGCAAACGTTCTTCAACAAATCCTGGTTATAGGAATATAATTTCTATAAGTCAGAATACCCAGAGTCAGAAGTCTACTAAAGGCTCGGGCTAATATTTTTACTAATATTAGCACGAGCCTTGGGGGCTACACTAGTTCATTCTTTGGCATCCTAAGGAAGCATAAAACCGGATTTGATTTTCCAGCTTCATGCTTGGGGGCTAGAGGATATGATATGAAATAAGGAAAAATGGGAGTTGGAATTCCGACTTACATATTGTTCGCGAATGAGTTTGTCTAAACTCGTATTCACTTCGGTGGCAACCTTTTCGGCGAAAGTTAGCAGGATTACCGACGCAGTTGGAAGGGTGCCGGACCTTATCTTCTCGTCGTGAAGATGAACTTGTTCAAGAAGATTAGAGTGTTTGATATCCTCTGCTTCTTGTGCTTCTTCTTCGGAAGAGAGAGTCCTCCTCTCCAGGCATTCCCAGGCCAGCCGTTGAATTTCCTCCACAGACTTCCGAGATAAACCAAGTTTGGAAAGTCCCGGATTGTCCAGGAGATTCTCGGCAAAGGTCTCTGCCGAGGGATCATTACCCAAAGAAGGTTCACCCTTATCAACACCTAAGTCACTCATGGTGATGTCAGTTTGTGATTGAGGGATCGCTTGCTCTGATGGTTGAGCCAGATCTTCTGCAACGGTTGGAGATGGAGTAATCTCCAGCGCTGTAGAAGGCTGAGGGGCAGGAGTCGGAGGAGCCACGGCAGGAGAAGCTAATTTGAGCTTCGACTGATGCAGGGGTTTCGAGGCAGCTCCCTTCCCCTTGCCCTTAATGAGCTGTTTAGCTCTGAGAAGATAATAGAACAAAAAACATTACATCTTAGAAGGAGTTACAAGCAAAATACAAAGACCTTGTGAGGAAAGATTACCTCTTCACAACAGGCACTTCTTTGGTGCCGATGGCCAATGTCGGGGCCTTGCATTTCTAAGGAATGACATCCGGCATTGGAACCAATTCACCCTCGTCCTGAGAAAACTCAGGAGGATATCCCTTGATAGAGCAAACTCTGACTCGGGGAGGTCAGCAAGCTAAAAAGGATAAACATCTCAGTATTGCAAAGGTAATATAGAGATGAGCACATAAAAAGAGTTACTGCTGAAGGTTACCGGCACAACAGGATCTTCCGTCGTATGCATGTCCAGGGACAGCTCCAGAATTTTCCTCTCAATCCGTTCCCTTATTAGCCATTTGATTTGGCATACATAATCTTTTGGCTCTAAGGTCTTGGGGCTGATGCGGAGGGAATCCTTCTTAGACGACGTGATGGAATGCATCAGTCGATCTCCATGATGTTGAAGGGGTTGGATCCGGCGTGCCACCCAGCATTGAACCAAGTCGGACCCTTTTAGGCCCTTGTGCTTCATCAGATATTCGATCCGCCTCTTGGCGAGAAGCAGATCGTCACTGAGAGCCGGAGCAAGCTCGTCCCAGGACTATTGGGGCGTGGCGGCTCCGTCGATGAAAGCCGGCAAAGCATGATCTTTGCCGGGAGCAGGGATATCCTTGTGATAGAAAAAAGTGGACGGCCATTGTTTGAACGACTCACTTTCCATGATCCGGGGATAAACGGGCTCTCGCCTAACCGAAAAACTAATGGTACCGGTAATATAAGGATTACCGGCAGTTATGGAATTTCTCCGGACATGAAAGTAGTACCGGAAGAGAGTAAGGCTCAGCCTCATGCCGAGATACCCCTCGCACAAACAGGCGTACACACTCATCTCTAAGATGGAGTTCGGGGGGAGATGGTGGAGATGAACTCCATAGTGACTAATGACCTCGGAAAAGAAATCCGAGGGAGGAAAACTCAGACCTCTGTCAAGGTGAGTGCCGAAGTGCACTCCTCGTCGTCGCGGGGGTTGGGGACGGTTTCGCTGAAGCCGCTCCGCCAGTCGCCGGCACGGAGGAGCCCTTCGTCTTCAACAGCATGGAGTTTTGGATCGTCGAGGACGCATGGGATCCAAACTCCATGGTAGCTCTCCTCCTCTGCCGCCATTGCCGCCGCTGCTGCCGTCGCTGCCAAGCCGGAGGATGATGCAGAAGCCATTCTTTCCGGTGCGCTGGTGACCTTAGATGGGTGGCACTGGAGGTTTTTTCTGGGGGCAGAGGAGCGCTAAGTTCGTGGGAGGCGTAGAGGAGAAGGAAATGGCGCTGAGAACTGGTGAAGAAGATGGGGAAAGGAATCCACACCACTTATATCCACCAGGCGTGTCAAAATTCGTGTGAACGCTACAGTAAAAATGCCACACATCGTGGAAAGGACTAGGAAACCCCCGCGTGATGATTACGCCACCTCGATATCCACGCACGTATTGAAACGGCGCCTCGGTTCCACGAAAGGCAGACTCACCAATGGTCGTGCTAACAGGAAATGTCTGTCAGTGACGTGACTTGACCATGACTGTTGTCAAATTACGTCAGAGACCAAGTTTCGGCTTAGTTTGAATTTCGAGCTAGAAACACGAATAAACGTACTCATAGGTTCGACTTATTTTTTGAGACCCGGATCGTATATTTTGTTTTGAAGTTTTAGGAACCCTTCAAGATTCTGCAAGCCGAAGATCAAGCTAGATGATGATGAATCCGACTTTGGATCTTGGAGGCTTCCGGGGCTACTGTTTGGGATATGCTTTTCGGGTATCCTCATAGTTCCTCACTGACCAGGGTGGCCTACTTTGGGTTAGAGCTTTGCTTCACAGGCGGCCTAGTCAGGGAGAAGAGACGGAGTCCAGTCCGGCTATAGGAAGGCCCAGAAGACTTACCGACATAGGCCCATAGTGTTACTTGTAGTTCAAGATGTACTTTGTAACCGACTCTTAGTCGTAGCTGGATAGATCTCTCCTGTAAACCCTAGGCCGGATATCTATATAAGCCGTCCTAGGGAGAGCCTTTAGGGCACCCTCACAATAGTCTACAATCTCAACTCGCACAGGCAAAACCCTTGTAACCCATATTCCGGCTCTGCCGTATTACTGGATTGCTAGCAGGAGTAGGATCCATCCAAAGCCAGCGGATTCAAACCTGGGTAAACTTGTATGCTCACTGTCTCGGAACACCGTACGTCTCACACCCCTCTCTTCCACACGCCTCGAGGACCCCCTCATGGCGTACATGTCATCAATCCGACGACACATTCAATATACTAGGTTTGTTATTTTTCCTTGCAACTATGTCACAAAATATGACACCACGCGAAGGATTTACATTGTTCTGACCATTTTTGAATTTCTTATGCCCATTTCAAAGTTTTCCAACTATGGCCAAAATAGCCGGCACGAAGATAGAGGATGAGCCTCGCTAAACTTGCATTGGGTCTCTGAAGACACATCATATTGTGAGCCTAAAAATGAATTTTTCAAAAAATCACGAGCATCAGATCGTGTACCTGTAGTTCAAATCGGACCCACTTCCTACCGATTTGGCAGAAATTTGTCTTTTTCACCAGGGGTGGACGAAAAGGTTTTAAAATTCCCGGTTGGGGCATTGTTCATGTAAGGTGTTCTAGTATTTTTAGAAAATGGGATGGTAGCATTTTTAAATTGAACATTTAGTGTTGCTTCATAAAACGCCCCGATTTTGGCACTCAGAAAATAGAAAATAACTTTTCTGTGCAACGAAAAGGAAAACTTCCTCCTGCAACATTGTTCGCCGTCCCAAGATGCAGATACGTGCATAATATGGGCATATTATCACAAACTATGTCACGATTCTGGCCATAACATTGGTCATTTTCCCTGTAGAATAGAGCCGGCCAATCAGAGGACGCATATAGACTACCCACGGATCACCCATGGAAACAGATCTGAGCCATTCACATGGTCTCATCCAACGTACGAAATTCCTCCCCTCAAATTTTGGACAGGGTCACCAAAAGAGAAAAGGACCCAAATGCCCCACCAGAAGTAAAAAAAGAAAGGGGTAGTTTGGACAAACCATCCCCATCCCTCACTTCCTCTAGGTCACCCTATCCCTCCCTCCTCAGATCCCATCATAGCCTCACCAACTACTCACCGCCACCTTCCTCCCCTTCCCCCTACGCGAGATCTCGATCTCGATCCAGAGAGGTTCCTCGTCGGAGAAACAGAGAGGTGACCAAACCTCTCCCCACCACCTACCCGAGATCCCCACGCGCCCAACCCAGCGCCACCTACCCCAGATCCTCATGCTGACCACCCAGTGCCTCCTACCGCAGATCCCCACGTGACCACCCCAGCGCTGCCCCGGCCCTTTCTCTCCCAGCGTCGGTTATTGCTGCTCCCATCCCAGACCCCCTCTCCTAACGCCGGTTGCTCTAGATGCACCGCCGCCTCCCCTCCCCCACCTCCCCAGTTCCTCGAGGGTGGCAAGGCCAGATCCGGTAGGTACGAGGCCGGACGTGCCGCATCCACTGGTCGCGAAGCCGGACGCAAGGAAGCAACATGGAGGGAGCAGACGAACTCTTATCCTTAGCCGCTGATGCGTCCGAGGGCACTTCCGCTGCTGCCGCTGCCTCGACATTGGTGGTGAGGAAGGCACAAAACACCATCGAGGAGTTCTTTGAGGTCGGGCGGAGCACCGAGGACGACCAGGCCCCGCCCCACTACGGTAATATCCAACATCTTGCTTGCTCACCCCCACTCCCTATAGTCTGGCTGTATTGCGATTCGGGGATTTGTGACGGATCGGCGTGTATTATTTGTCGGTTGATCGTAGTTACCGTAGTTGGTTCAGGATGAAGTGTAGTTCAGAGTCCCCCTTGTATTCATTCAGATCAGAAAGATGAACAAGCAGCACTTCTTGTGGTCTTCTATGCTCACGAAACTGAAACCAAATCGCAAATAGAGATAGCAATTTTATTTATTCTGTGTGTTCGATCATGTCGATGCACACGATGCCCACATCATCCACGCCATCCCACGTCCAGGCATTCGTGCTTACAACAGAAAGATCGAGTCAAGGAATGACCAAGTAAATCTAGCCTATCTGATCCTAGAAAGTAGCTGAAAGAAACAACTAACTAGACCTGACGCTAACTGAATATTATTGACACCGCTAACTGAAACTTTAACAGCTACAGCTAGATTAACCGACACTTCTTGCTTTATTCTGTGTAAACCTCTTCTTCTACAACCAGACGTCTAATTTACCTGCTAGTTCGATTTATGCAGGATTTTTTATGTATGAAGTTATCTGTTATTATCTAATGTGAGTTTGCACTCCATCCTTGTTAAGAAATCATATATTAGGTTTGCTTTATGTCTTATTAATTGGTAGGTCGTAGCTAGAAGGTTGTTGCGTTATTCCTAAAATCCTGGGATGACCTTTAGAAGCTATGCTATGTCCTTTTGAAGGAAAACAACATGCTTATAGGTAATCTGAGGTGCTGGTTCTTTAAAATTTTGATTAATTTGCTCGTGTTTGTTTGTGTGCATGTATGAAGTTATCTGTTATTTGATGTTGAAGCAGCAGCATCCTTGATGCTTACTGACAGCTACTTTGCTTGGTTGTTCTCACAGGTTGACCTAGTTCTGTATGATACAATGCTTAGCTAACTCATGACTACATAATCTCATATGGATGGAAAAATAATGGACGGTACGATGTTGCAGAATAGATCTTAAACTACAGTCCCATCCACCTCATCGACACGGAAGTCGGGTATCTACTTGTCTTCTCGTACAAATACAGAACTGATACTTGATTATCTGATGCTTGATGAATGTATCATGTGACAAATACATTAGTAAATCTGATTACTTTGATGTAGTTGCTCTATAATCTTGCATTGGGTTAATCTGAACTGAGTAGCAATAAATTTGAAATGCGTACTGCACCAAGATGTTACTGCTACTTACAACTGTAAGTATGTGTGTAATTGTTTGTTGATTGGGTATTAGTGCATGCTTGATCATGTGGATAATTCTGTCCGAATGTAATGCATCTAGATTTCAAATTAGTGCACCCGCTCGTTCTAATTGTTTTCTAACATTTCCACATAGCAGCTGCTATCTATAGTCAAGTAAGATTTCATATTAGCATATGCCTGATAATTGGTAACTCTGATGTTTTATCTTGTACCCTACAGTTCTTCATGGAACTAGTTTTATTATTCTACTGCTTTTACTCCTAGAGAGATCTCAAGATGAAGCCTACGTGTTCTTTAGAAGATTTTTCTTCAGCAGGTCAAGGAGGAGAAGCTACATGTCGAGCAGATTGAGGAGCAGCTACAGGTTGAGCAGGTCGAGGAAGAGAAGTGGGGCAGCATGGCAGAGGAGGAGCGGCGCTACGGCCTAGAGGAGGACCAGCGGCTCAGCGCGCAGAGCAGAGGAGGGCTAGTGGTGAGCGCATGGAGCAGTGCGGTGCGCACGAGCAGAGAATAGGCTGGCGGCGAGCGACGCGATCCCAGATCACGACGGGGGCGACGCTGATCCAGATAGTTGAGATTTAGTGTATTTTGATAGCTGAATACTTGATTAGTACTGTGAGTGATTGTAATATATTGTTTGGATGTCATATGAAATACTTATGACTTTATTGGCTTGTTTGAATTGGATTACTGGTTATTGAACAAATACATGGCTGATGAGTGGTGCCTAAATAGCACGTGATGCCTGGTGGGACCTGCTTTAAAATAGGAAAGATAGAAAAGGAAACTAACAAGTGGAACCAGACACCCATCTGCCTAGTGGTTCTAGATTTAGAATAAGATTTAAATTTTGAAATAGAAAATAAAAATAATGTGAAAATGCCAAAGTCTAGAAATAAAAAGGCTGAATTGTTGGGGCTTGGCCCATGTAGCCAACCGAAACTAGTAGAACAATAATCATAAATTACCCAAATTATTGGGCTCGGCCCACATAAATGACCGAATGGATTGGGCTGAATTCGATTTAAGACAATTTAATTTCATCACAATTTTTCCGCGTCGGATCGGCCACGTTGGATCTGACCTGGCCTTGCTAGATGGTCCGTGACGATATTGAATCGTCATAGAGGTTATGGCGATCAGTATCGTCATAAACGGTTATGACGATTTTACCAGAAATGTTATTATAGTTCATTTGCGACACCTAGCTTTCGACGATCTCAAAATCATTATAGAATCGTCATAAACAGACTACTATGACGATTTTGTGACGACAATGGAGGTCATATACAGCCAGATTCCTTGTAGTGAAGGAGAATCGCCTCTAGTGAACTATGGACCCCGGTCCATTCTTTTACCATTAATCTACCATCTATTTACTGTTTAATTTCTGCAAGAAATTACTATCTTCCACACAATATGTTTAATTCTTTGTTTTCAGCAAAACCGGTGAGATTGACAACCTCGCTGTAAGTTGGGGCAAAGTTCTGTGGTTGTGTTGTGCAGGATTCCAAGTTGCTAGCAACACCTTGTAGTTGTTTCCTTGCTCCTACTGGTTCGATAACCTTGGTTTCATAACTGAGGGAAAACTTGCTGCTGTGCTCATCATACCTTCCTCTTGGGGTTCCCAACGAGCTCGATATATTTTGAGCCATCACCCCGCTAGTTGTGTAAAGGCATCGGTTCCCGCCTCGAAGGGTACCAATAGTGGAAAGGTGGATCAGGCCTTTGGAGGTGAGATCCATCAGAGAATAGGGTGAGGCCTATTGTGGCGTGGTGGTCTTAGTACCGCCCACCCCTCCAACATAGATGTACTTCCCTTAACAAGGAAGAAACTGCGATAAAACAAATCCCGTGTCTCCGTGTGCTCCACTACGGTTTCCTTGTTCCTCACTCTTACTCGTCTTTACTCGCTAGTAGTTAGGTTTGCATATAGGGAAATTCTTAGTAGTTGCATATCTAGAGAATTTACCTTTTGTGTCAAGCCTAAAATTGAAAAAGCATTAAAATTTGAAGTAGCACCTATTCACCCCCCTCTAGGTGCCCATACGATCCATTTCAATTGGTATCAGAGCCTCGGCTCTTTATTCGGGCTTAACAGTCTAAGAGAAGTATGGGTGCTAAGGGAGATGGGAGTGAGGCTATGGAAAAGGTCACAATGGATGACCTCAAGACGTTGGAAACAACCTTATTCAAATCCTTTGAGACCAAAATGGAAGAGATGCAGCAAATGATTGCTTGTCTCACTTCACCTACAGCCCCACCTCCATCTACCTTTGAGGCCACCACTCCTCTATCTAAGGATAAATCTCATGCTAACTCCAAGGAAGATGAGGTGATGGGGGAGAAAAATAATAGCTCCGCTTCCAAGAAGGTAAGTGATAAGGAGGATTATAGTGAGGTTTCTCACCTATATTGTCCTGACCCACCTATCCCTCATCCTCATATAAACAATAGGGGTGATCCACCCAAGCTTACTGCATCCTCATTTAATGAATGGCAATTCTTAATGAAATCTCATGTGTGCAGTTCATGGATTAAGCTTTGGAGGATCATTAAGATGGCCTTCATATTGGAGACTCCACCAACTTGACAAGAACAGAAGTTGTGGACAGTCAATTAAATGCAACGGCTCTTCACATGATTCAACTTGGTGTGGGTCCCAAGGACATGCCACATATTGAGCACTTTAACACCGCCAAAGAAGCTTGGGATGCCCTCACCGACTTGTTCATCAGCAATGAAAGCATGAGAAGAAATAGGTATGATGCTCTAAGCAATGAAGCTGAAGGATTCTACATGTTGGATGGTGAGGACCATGAAGATATGTATAGAAGGCTCAAGAGCATTTCAACAACGTTTAGAAAGCATGGTGCCACTCATATTGATGATGCTTGGATCAAAAGGAAATATGTGAGTGCCCTCATGCCATTTGAGGCCACGGACTTGAAGAGTTTGCAAGGTAGACACAACTACCACCAAATGACTTCCAATGAGGTCATGCAAGAAATGACGGCTTTCAAGGTAGCAGCTAAGAACGCCGAAGATGCTCGCGCTCGGGCAATTGGGATGCAAAAAGGGGTAAATATTGCACTAAAGGCCAATGTTGTTGAACAAGATGAGGATGATAGAGGGTTTGATGTTGTCTCCATGAGCTACCCCGAGGAGGTCAAGCGTTCTCATGGTGAGTACATGGCCTTCTATGCAAGGAATTTTTGGAAGGACCCAGCTAAGGCTAAATTTGAACTTGAGCGCAAGAATGGGTCAAGTGGGCGAAAGGAGAATGACCCAAAACTGAGAACTTGCTACAATTGTGGAGACTGTCTGCACTTTGTGGCTGAGTGTCCCTATCAAAGTAGAGAACATAATGGGGGCAGGCTCATCCTCAAGGAAAAATCCAAGGCACCTCGGAAGAAGCCATTCATCAAGAAGAGTGCTCCCTACAAGAAGCAATCAAAGATTATGTTGGTGGCACAAGAAGAATACTCATCCAGGAGAGAAGATGAAGAGGATGAATATGACACTCGAGAGGTGGCTGCAATAGCCACCACATCTACTCCCACATTGCTCTTCGACTCCCCTAATGAGAACATCATCAACAAGAACGTCACTTGCCTTATGGCAAGAGGTTCCGAGGTATCACCTACTATTTCTTCATTTCCTAAGACTACTATGAATGTTGATTTGGATGATAATACAAGTCTTAGGGTTAAGAAAGAAGTTATTGCTTTGGACAATTTTTTCACTAACTTGCAAGGTGAGCACAAACTTCATTTTGATGCTCTTATGAGCCAACTTGCTCACTCCGAAGAACCCTTTGAAGAAAAGGGGAGAACTGAAAGAGAAGACGCCATGGAGATAGCCTCATTAAAGAATGCTCTAGAAGAAGAGGAGGCTCGAGTCTCTCTAGAGGAGAAGCTTGAGTCAATTGAGGAGTCTCATGATGAGGTTGTTGCCCAGCTCATAAAGGAACGTGACAATGCTCTTGCTAAGTAAAAAATTAAAGAAGGAGAAGATTGACTTTGGGGCTGCCCATGCTAGACTCTCAGAGGAATTAGAGAAACTTGACATTGCCTACAAGGCATTGGAGAGTGAAAACTCTACTCTAAATGAGTCTCGTGATCAGCTCCAAACTCAATTGGACAAGTATGATATGCCTAGCACCTCCACACCATCTTGTGGACATGAAGATGTTATTGAAGAAAATGCTAGATTGAAAGAAGAACTTGTCAAGGGATCTCAACCCAAAGGTAAGGATGTCCTAGATGAGATTCTTAGCAAGCAAAGAACAAGCAATGGAAAAGAGGGTCTTGGCTATGTTCCCAAGACAAATAAGAATAAGAATAAGAAGAAGAAGAGCAAAACTGCTCAAACAAAGACAAGCACCGCAACTAATGACAAGACTAACTATATTGGTTTTACAGGGGCTAATAATCCTAATTATGAATTATCTCGTGATTACTATGGTGATGTATATGCTAGTTATGTTGGTCCATTTGATAGTGACATTTCTTGGTCTATTTGGGTTCCTAATACCCTTGCTACTAACATGAGAGGACCCATTGAAAAATGGCTACCTAAAACCAAGAAGTACTTTCTTGCAGGGCTATGCTTTCGGTGGGTCCAAATGGGTGCTCGATAGCGGGTGCACGAGTCATATGACCAGAAGCAAGGAGATCATCTCGAAGATGCAGCCAAACCATGATCACATAACCGTCTCCTATGGTGACAAGTCAAAATTTGAGGTATTGGGTCTTGGCAAAGTTGTGGTTGCCCATGATATCTCTCTCGTGGACATCATGCTTGTTGAGACCCTCAGTTACAATTTACTTTCTGTTCGTGCCCTTGGTAAGATGGGCTTTGCTGTTTTTATTGATGGTGATTTGGTGGTACTCTTGTGGAGCAAGTCTCTAAAGGTCGCTTTCGTGGGATATGTCGAAAATGACCTGTATGTGATGGACTTTTCAGGGAAAACCACTACATGCCCGATGTGTCTTTTCGGAAAGGCCGACACGGGTTGGCTTTGGCATCACCGTCTAGCCCATGTCAATATGAGAACTTTGCAAAGTCTCCACAAGGGTGGCCACATCCTTGGACTAAAAGAAAGTGTTTCCTTTGCCAAAGATTGTTGTTTGCAGGGCTTGTGTTGAAGGGAAAATACATGACTCTCCCCATCGAAGGAAGACAATTATTTCATAAAAGAGGATCTTGGAGCTCCTTCATGTGGACCTTTTTGGTCGTCCATCTCATGCAAGCCTCGGTGGGAAGAAATATTGCCTCATAATCATTGACGATTATTCAAGATACACATGTGTTTATTTCTTCAAGTTAAAGAGCGAGACTCAGCAAACAGTCATCGATTTTGCCAACGAGGTCCAGCATCAACACATCGTCCCTATATTGGCAATTAGAAGTGATAATGGCTTCGAGTTCAAGAACTACACTCTGAATGAATTCCTAAGTGAAGAAGGGGTAAGACACTAATATTCCGCTACGTACACCCCTCAACAAAATGGTGTAGCTGAGAGGAAGAACCGGACTTTAATGGATATGGCAAGATCCATGTTGGCTGAATTCAACTCACCTTATAACTTCTAGGCTGAAGCCATTTCCACCGCATGTCACTCATCCAACCGGCTCTATCTCCGCAAAATCTTGGACAAGACACCTTATGAAATACTTACCGGTAACAAGCCCAACATCTCCTATTTCTAGGTATTTGGTTGTAAGTGTTTATTTCTCATCAAAGGAGTTTGTTTATCTAAATTTGAGTCTAAGGCTATAGAGGGTATTTTCGTTGGCTACGGTGCCAAGTCCCACACTTATAGAGTCTACAATAAGCTCTCCGGAACTGTTGTAGAATCTTGTACTGTGGTATTCAAGGAAAATGATGGATCCCGTGCGGGGCAAGTTGATGCTTGTGGTGCAGATATTGAAATACCCCAAGATGCCATAAGAAGAATGGGCGTGGGATTTTTCCGCCCCATTGAGGAGCCCCTTGTGGCAGATTGGGAAGGACAATGCTCTACTCAAGTAGAGCCCTCATAGACACAAGCTCAACATGCTCAAATAGCTGGAGAAACTTCTACACCAACACCTCCAACTGTTGAAGATCAACCATTATCTACTCCAGAAAGCTCCAGGCCAGATTATCCGGTGGACACCGGATTATCCTGTCATGCTACATCGAATGCACGGACATAACTTATCAACCAAGAAAATGATGCACCTCCCAGGACGGATTTTCTGGGAGACACCGGATTATCCGGCCCCTCTCCAACTCGTGGTACAAGCATCCAAGACAGACAAGAAGGATCATGTTCTCCCAGGCCAGATTATCTGCCCACTCCCTCAGCCGGATTATCCGGCCTAGAATTTTCAAAACAGCAGCAACCTCCTGTTATGGCTGCTAATCAACATCAATGGGAAGGTTCTTCATCCCCTATTCTCGTTGATCAAGGTGAAGTTCAAGGTCAAGCTAGTAGTCCCAATGTCTCAAATGATGAAGAGATTGCTCCAAGAAAAAATAAGTTGATTGAACTTTGCCGCAAAGCTCATGCAAAAATGAATCTTGAATTGAGAGGTCACACTCTTGATAAGGTTGTAGGTGATCTCAGACGAAGGGTTTCCACAAGAAGGGAGCTAGCAAGCTTTGGTGAGCATCAAGCTCACATATCCATGGTGGAACCCAAGAAAGTGTTTGAAGCTCTTGAAGATCCGGACTATGTTGCTGCTATGCATGAAGAGTTAAATAATTTCGAGTGCAACAAAGTCTACAAAATTGTAGAGAAGCCCAAAGATTGTCGCAATGTTATTGGCACCAAGTGGATATTCAAGAACAAGTAAGATGAGAATGGCATTGTTGTAAGAAACAAGCAAGACTCATGGCACAAGGCTATTCTCAAGTTGAAGGCATCGACTTCGGCGAGACTTATGCTCCAGTGGCTCGTCTTGAGTCCATCTGTATCCTTCTTGCATATGCTGCTCATAATAACTTTAAATTACAGCAAATGGATGTTAAGAGTGCTTTTCTTAATGGTCCTCTACATGAGTTGGTATATGTAAAGCAACCCCTGGGTTTTGAGGATCCCAACTTCCCAAACTATGTCTACAAACTCGATAAGGCACTCTATGGCCTTAAACAAGCCCCACGTGTGTGGTATGAGCACCTTAAAGAGCTTTTGCTAGACTGTGGTTTCGAAGTTGGGAAAATTGATCCCACGCTTTTTACTAAGAAGGTTAAGGGGGATCTCTTCGTATGCCAACTATATGTAGACGGCATTATCTTTGGCTCTACTAATAAACCTTTTAATGATGAATTTTCAAAGCTTATGACTAATACGTTGCTAATGTATCTATAATTTTTTATGTTCCATGCTTGGTTTATATCTACTTTCTTATGTTTTGCCCACACTTTGGAGTATTTTTATACACTTTCTTGGACTAAACTATTAACAAGATGCCACAGTGCCAGCTGCCTATTTTCTGCTGTTTTTGGTTCCAGGAAAGTCAGAAAATGAATATTCTCGGAATTGGACGGGACAAAAGCCAAAGTCAGTATTTCACCGAGGGGGACATGGAGCCAGAATACGATACGGAGAGGGGCCAAGGGTCGCCCACACCACCTGGCCGCACGGCTAGGCCTGGCCCGTGCCAGGGGGTGGTGCGACCACCTAGGGCACCCCCTCGGCCTCCCCTTTCGCCTATAAGATGCCTCTGATATATAAACCCTAAGTACCCGATCAAAATTCCACGAAAGAGTCTGTAGTCACCGTCATCTCCATCCCTATATCGGGAGGGATCTGAAGCTCTTCCCGGCACCCTGCCGGAGGGGAGAATTCACCCTAGAGGCCTTTGTTCATCACCATGCCTGCCTCTAGTGTGATGCGTGAGTAGTTCATCCTTGGACTACGGGTCCATGTAGTAGCCAGATGGTTGGTCCTTCTCCTTTGTGCTACCATGTCTAGATCTTGTGAGCTCCGTTCATGATCAAGATCATCTATTTGTAATCATACATGTTGTGTTTGCGGGGATCCAATGGATATTGAGATGTTATTTCTGATTGATTATTGATTCCATCATGTCTTTGTTATTTGTGATCTTGCATGCTCTCCGTTGTTAGTAGATATCTTGGCCGAGTAGATGCTAGAAACTCCAAGAGGGGGTATTTATGCTCGATAGTGGGTTCATGCCTCTAGTAATCTAGGGAAGTGACAGAAATCTCTAAGGTACTAGATGTGCTGTTGCTACTAGGGAGAAAACAACAATCATTTGTTCATAGAACAATCGTATTGTTTACTTTACACGCAATGCGTAATGCAATTATATCTTGCTTGCAACTTAATACTGGAGGGGGTCAGATTGATAACCTGAAGGTGGATTATTAGTCATAGATGCAGTTGGATTACGTTCTATGTATAATGTTGTAATGCCCAATCAAATCTCACAGGAGTCAAGATGATTAGCATATGCATGCATGCTTTCTCGATGTTTGTCAATTGCCCCGCTATAATTTGTTCACCCAACATGTCATCTATCTTAGGAGAATCACCACTAGTGAACTATGGACCCCAGTCCTTTCTTTTACCATCAATCTACAATTGTTTACTACTTTCTATTTACTTTCTGCAAGCTTTTACTTTCTTCCACACAATACGTTTAATCCTTTGTTTTCAGCAAAACCGGTGAGATTGACAACCTCACTATAAGTTGGGGGCAAAGTTCTGTGGTTGTGTTGTGCAGGATTCCAAGTTGGAAACAACACCTTGGAGGTGTTTCCTTGCTCCTACTGGTTCAATAACCTTGGTTTCATAACTGAGGGAAAACTTGCCGTTGTGCTCATCATACCTTCCTCTTGGGGTTCCCCAACGAGCTCGATGTGTTGAGCCAATAATCAATGACTGATAGGTTTGAGATGTCTATGATATGGGAATTACGATTCTTCCTCGGATTTGAGATCAAACAACTTAGATAAGGAACCTTCATAAATCAAGCAAAATACATCCAAGACATGCTCAAGAGGTTCAAGATGACGGATCTTAATGACGTCACCACACCGATGCAAACTAAATGTCATCTTGAACTCAATCCCAATGGTAAAGATGTGGACCAAAAGGTATATCGGTCCATGATCGGCTCTCTTCTTTACCTCTGCGCATCTAGACCCAATATTGTGTTGAGTGTAGGTGTGTGTGCAAGGTATCAAGCGGCTCCTAAAGAAAGCCACTTAGTGGCGGTCAAGAGAATCTTCCGATATTTGGTCCATTCCCCTAATTTTGGTCTATGGTATCCCATGGGCTCCAATTTCTCTCTATGTGGCTATACTGATTCAGATTGGGCTAGTGACAAGGATGATAGGAAATCAACTTCTGGAGCTTGTCAATTCTTGGGAAGGTCTTTGGTATGTTGGTCTTCTAAGAAACAGAATTGTATATCTCTCAGCACCGCCGAGGCTGAATATATGATTGCCGCAAGTGCATGTCCTCAATTATTGAGGATGAGGCAAACTTTAAAGGAATACGGTGTCAATTGTGACAAAGTGCCTCTTTTATGTGATAATTAAAGTGCAATCAAAATTGCGTACAATCCGGTGCAGCATACAAGGACAAAGCATATTGAGATTCGAATCATTTTATTCGGGACCATGTTGCTCGTGGTGATATTGATCTATCTTTTATGAGCACGAAGAACCAACTTGCTGATATTTTCATGAAGCCACTTGATGAACCAAGATTTTGTTACTTGAGGAATGAGCTAAATATCGTTGATTCAAGGAGTTTGTCTTCATTACCCATGCACACACTCTTATATCTCCTTCTTATTTGGGTTAGGTGTGGGCATGGAAATAGGGGGAGTGTGGTCCTAATTGATTGGACTAACCCTCCCCCCATAATACCGAAAGCAAGTAAAATCATTTCTCTTAATACCATTTTGTGATATGTGAGCTTATTGATGAGTATTGGTCATGAACCGAAGATATATCTTCGCGGTGTCATACCATGCACTCCAACAAGGTGGCCTCGGTCACTGCCCTCTTCCGTGAGAAGAGTTGGTTCTATGTGGATCTTCTTGGTTTTTCTTTCTTATCTTATGTTTTTATGGAAACCACACTTAATTTTAGCTTTTATTTGATTTGGGTCTCGCAATCTTGCATGTGTAGTACCATCTCAGTTTGGTTATCTAATCCCAAGCCTTTTCTCTATCCCTCAGCCATCTTTTCTTGCACACAAGTATGTTGTTTATCTTGTGGGGGTTCTTGTTTGGTGGTGCGAGGGCCTAAATCTGTGTACAACAGAACTTCGGAAATCAGGCCGGATTATCCGCCCCAAGTGGAGGCCGGATAATTCGGCCCTGTCGGCTTCTGTCCTTTAAGGACTGGGCATCGGGGGAGGAGCTCAAACAGAGCTATTCTTCTCCCCCGACCCCTCTCTCTCAAGCCGCCACCCGCCACCCGCCTCCCCAACCCTCCCCCGAGCTGTTCCGGCCACTGGATTCTCCAGGCCTCCCCCAGATCTTCTTCCCCATGCATCCGAGTACCTCCCCCTCCATGTTCTTCCTTCAATGAGTGAGGGTAACTCCATCCCTCCCATCTTTTGTGTTGATGTGTTACTTGTTGGTGGAACATGGACTAGGAGTCAACTTGTGGTTCTTGTTTTGCTTAGAAATTATAGTCTTGCAATTCCTGTGCTCGATCTACGTTATTACACTGAATCTAGGCAGAATCTGAAAAAAAATTGCCAGGGCCGGATTATCCGGCCTAACAGACTCACTTCTGATTTAGATTTTCATAGATTTTTGCATAATATATTTTTGGGCTATGGATTGTTTGTCTACTTTTTCTACTTTCCTCCTGGACTTATGTGTGTGCTTATACCCATGCTATCCATCTTATTCGTTTCACAGGTGGTTCTAGTGTTCCCAAAACCTACAAGCGCCGTCCCCGTGGCCTCTACATCAGGGAGGACGGTGAAGGAGGTCTCATGGACGAAGTTGAACTGAGAAGGAGGAAAAGTGAGGCTGACCACATGGATGAACAAGCAAAGAAAGCAAAGGGAAGAGTGGGTGTGTCCAAGTGAAAAGGGAAGGGACCCAAGGTCAACTATAAGGCAATGGATCATGTCACTTATTCTTCGATTCATCATCGTGATCTGTTTGTGGAATATGAGCAAGATACACAACTTGGTGACTCCCGCTTTTGGTGTGCTGACCAAAAGTCCATCTATGAGGATGTTTATTCATCTCTGAAGATTCGCCCTATGCGTCCCATGAATATTGCTGAGGCTATGGAGAAGCCTCAACTTGTTGATGCTATGGCTGTGACTGAGAGGATGGGGATGCACTATCTTATGGCTCTTCAGTGTTCCTATGACTCCGAGGTGGTGAAGCAATTCTTCTCCACTTTGGTAATTTGTGGCGATGAGAACCGCAAAATGAAGTGGATGACCCATGACACTATGATGCAATCTGATTTTTGGACCTTCACGGGGGTACTTGGCTATCCATTTCTTGGCAGGGATCGTGATTGTGGCAATCGTATCATCACTCAACTCAAGCCCAACAAAGATGCTACTCTTTCTCCTTGCACGGCTGATGATGGGATTGTGGGTACGCTTGTAGGACTCTCCACTCTTTATGTTCGGTTGGTTGGTGTTTTCCATGACTCCATCACGCCTAGTGGGGGCAACAATGACAGTATTCGTGGTCACTTGATTCAGCTACTCGCGTTTTCTTATGAGGTGGCCTCCTATGAGGATGAGTCAGTGGAATACAAGCTGGATGTGATGGAATTCATCTATCATGAGTTGACTGATGCCATGTTCAATAGGCTCTCCATTCCGTATGCTCCTTATATTATGATGCTGATCAAGCACTTGCTTCCCACTAGAGAGTTTCACTATGATGTTGAGCATAAGGTGAAGAAGATCTACAACAAGGCAAGGAAGACCTCTCATCCATTCTCTGCTCCTGAGGGTTTTATGAGGTATGCTCGTGCCAGTGCTCGTAGGCGCCCAGTGCCTCCTGTTGCTCATGAGTTGAAGCACCTGAATTGGTTTCAGCGGAATATATTGTGCGTGGGGGTAGATACTCACAAGGGGCAGTATGTGGCATACAAGCAGCGCCACGAGATGGCCCATACCCAGCAGCTCATTCTCCATCAAGTATCTAGGGCGTTAGGCACTCCTCCAGCTCCTACCACTCCCACTCCATATGCTCAGTGGAACTCTTCTAGACTCAACTATAGCGAGCTAGAGCGTCACCTGTTCCCTGCTCCAGCGAGGGAGCCCACTCCACCAGCTGATGAGGACGAGGAAGATACCGAGGAGTATGATGATGAGGACAGGGACGAGGACGATGACGAGGACTACGAGTGATCTCTTGGGGCATTAGCATCGCTCTTCTTCCTTTTTGGCATTTAGATGCCAAAGGGGGAGAAGTAGTTCTATTAGGTCTTCGTGGATTTGCATGGGTCGGGTGCAAGCATTTGCACTTTATCGTTTCGGTCTTATTCTTGCTTGTGCCCATTTAGCGTTGAACTTTTATTCGTGATTTATTTTGTATGAGACTATGTTGGTGTGTGGCTCTAGAATTATCCTATGGATTTATCTATCATGATTATGGATCCATCTATCTCATTGGCGATTGGTTATCCCTCTCTCTGTGGAAGGCCTCAATAATGGTTATCATATCGGCTATCCTTGCACTATATTGTGGTCTTCTATCTCACGATGGTATGAGGTTTTGTGCTACCTTTTCATGTGTGTGAAAATTCCTTTCCTATGAAATAGACCTATACCTACTTGTGTGCATTTTTATTCAAATGCAAATTTTTCAACTGTGCACACACTTAGGGGGGAGTCTACTTCATATTTGTGTTTTTGTTTGTAGAGCTATATTGCAAATCCTAGTATTGTCATCTAACACCAAAAAGGGGGAGATTGAAAGAACATTTCATGATCTCTAGTGTTTTGTGTGTTAGATAACAATACCATGGATTACCTCATGTGTGTTAAGTGCTACAGATAAGTGTTCACATGAAAGCTAGGAAATTCTGTTGTTGGGGGGTCAGATAATCCGCCCCTATAAAGGGCCCGATAATATGGCCTGGCCCCTTTGACAAAGGAGAATGAGGGGTGTCTCTTTGTGAGGGGGCAGATAATCTCTCGTATTGTCCGGCCAGGGCCGGAGTTTTTGCCCGGGCCGGATAATCTGCCCCAAAAGGGGGCCGAATAATCCGCCCCCAGAGGAGTTCACTAAGGAAGCCACAGCACGACCTTCTGTGTGGGGGGCGGACTTTCTTTCGGATTGTCTGGCCAGGGCTGGAGTTTTTTCCTAGGCCGGATAATCCGCCCCTAGAGAAGTTTGCTAAGGGAGCCACAATGCGACCTTTTGTGGGGGGGGGCGGAATATCCCCCGGATAATCCAAGACTAGGGTGGAGTTTTACCCCTGTACGGATAATCCGGCCTTCACTTGGGCCGGATAATCCGGCCCCAGACTTCACCAACAGCCATGTTAGGAAAGGGGGTATAAAAGCCCCAATCACCCCTCCTGTTAGATATTCTTGACTCATTCGAAAAAGTTCTGGTCTGTTGCAAAAGCTCTCATTCAAGGTCTCCCACTTCAACCATCCGAAGGCTCCGATCTTTGGGGAATCGAAGGAGGAGACTTCATTCATCGACATCACGAATCAAGCGCTGCACTTCCTCTCCATTCACTTGGGGATTTCATGATCTAGTATTCTTGTTAATATCTAGATCTTGTGTTTCGGTTTTGATAATATTTCTTCTTGTGGCAGCTTGTTGTCATTATAGGAGCCTCCAATTCGGTTGTGGAGTTATGCCCCGCTAGTTGTGTAAAGGCATCGGTTCCCGCCTCGAAGGGTACCAATAGTGGAAAGGTGGATCATGCCTTTGGTGGCGAGATCCATCGGAGAACAAGGTGAGGCCTATTGTGGCGTGGTGGTCTTAGTACTGCCCACCCCTCCAACACAGATGTACTTCCCTTAACAAGGAAGGAACTGCGGTAAAACAAATCATGTGTCTCCGCGTGCTCCACTATGGTTTCATCGTTCCTTACTCTTACTCGCCTTTACTCGCTAGTAGTTAGGTTTGCATATAGGGAAATTCTTAGTAGTTGCATATCTAGAGAATTTACCTTTTGTGTCAAGCCTAAAATTGAAAAGGCATTAAAATTTTAAGTAGCACCTATTCACCCCCCCTCTAGGTGCCCATATGATCCATTTCAACACCGTCGTACAATATTGCCTTGTCAAATCACCAGCGATGCCATGATGAGTGACATGTTTTACTGGTAAACCTGGAAACATTGTGTTCCTTCCACTGCATGTAGTTTATGAGCAAATTACCAACACGTCCAACTTACCTACAGTAGCTTGTTGTAGGATCCAAACTGCAGTGAAAAAGAAACAAAACTACGGATCTGCTAGGAGTAATACTAATAGTATTACTAGTATACAACATTCTAGAATAAATTATGTAGTAGTAGTAGAGTACAAATGTACTCCTAATAAGGTTCTTTTACAATCTTGGTGAAACATGCATACTAGAGAAACTACCAAGTGTACAAAGGGGTTTAGTCATACGGAGTATTTTACAAGCCAGACCGGGTGCGAAACTAAATGCTGAGTAGTACATCAGCTAAACCAGCCAAAAGAAAGAGTTCAACAGAAGGCTGAGACCAAATGAGCTATTCTTGAAACAACTCGTTCCACTCCAAGGTGTTTGAGAAGCTTGGGGTGAACCAAAACAGTCTTCGACCATATCCAGCGAGTGTTGGTCTGGAAACCAACAACTGCATCACCATTCAGACTGAAGAGGCAATTTTCAGGACGCGGCCTATACTTGTAGCCAATTTCTTGGTGTGATGTGTAAACATAGTTCTTTCTCGTCAGATAGCCAATTTCAGCTACATCACCATTGAGACCATTCAGACTGACGCTCCCTTTTTCCTTCGCCCTTTGTCGGCACCCCTTTTGTTTTGACAGGTATAAGTTCGACGACATTAGCAGGGTTGTCCTTCCGGCTTGGCCTAGGTAGGTTTATGGATGCCATTGGTTATTCTTCAGGGCTCTTAGCCCAATTTGCATCTTATCCGTACTTGGATGTTGTATCGTTTTCAATGTGATTTGGATCTTTGTAATGTATATCTATATTCTTGACTCAAGGAGTCGTTGTTGTATATATATGTTCTCTAGGTTCCAACGTGGACTATTGTGTAATAATATTAATTACTTCATTTTCCACTGATATGTCATAAACGTATCTATAATTTTTGATGTTCCATGCTTGTTTTGTATCTACTTTCTTATGTTTTGTTCACACTTTGAGGTATTTTTATACATTTTCTGGAACTAACCTATTAACAAGATGCCACAATACCAGTTGCCTGTTTTCTGCTGTTTTTGGTTTCAGAAAAGCTAGTAAAGAAATATTCTCGGAATTGGACGGGACAAAAGCCAAAGTCGATATTTTACCCGAAGCAATACGGAGACCGAAGGGGAGACGAAGTGGCGCACCAAGGCGGCCACACCTAGTGGCCGCGCGGCTAGGGGCGTGCCACCAGGGGGTGTGGGCCCCCTAGTTCTCCACTGACCTTTCCCCTTCGCCTATAAAAGCCTCCTGGGACAAAACCCCTAAGGACCCGATCAGAAATCCACGAAAGAGTCTATAGCCGCCGCCATCTCCATCCCTAGATCGGGGGGATACAAAGCTCTTCCCGGCACCCTGCCGGAGGGGAGAGATCACCCAGGAGGCCTTCTTCATCACCATGCAAGCCTCCGGAGTGATGCGTGCGTAGTTCACCCTTGGACTATGGGTCCATGTAGTAGCTAGATGGTTGGTCCCTGGAGATCTTGTGAGCTCTGTTCATGGTCAAGATCATCTATTTGTAATCTTACATGTTGTGTTTGCAGGGATCCGATGGATATTGAGATACTATTTTAGATTGATTATTGATTCTATCATGTCTATGTTATTTTTGATCTTGCATGCTCTCCGTTGTTAGTAGCTATCTTGGCCAAGTAGATGCTTGCAACTCCAAGAGGGAGTATTTATGCTCGATAGTGGGTTCATGCCTCTAGTAATCTGGGGAAGTGACAGGAATCTCGAAGGTTGTAGATGTGCTGTTGCTACTAGGGAGAAAACAACAATCCTTTGTCCATGTGGCGATTGTATTGTTTACTTTACACACTTTGCTTAATGCAATTATCTGTTGCTTGCAACTTAATAGTAGAAGGGGTTCGAATGATAACCTTAAGGTGGATTATTAGTCATAGATGTAGTTGGATTATGGTCTATGTATAATGTTGTAATTCCCAATCAAATCTCATAGGAATCGAGATGTCTAGTATATGCATTGTTATGCCTTCTCAAATCTGTCAATTGCCCCGCTATAATTTGTTCACCCAGCATGTTATTTATCTTAAGGAGAAACACCTCTAGTGAACTATGGACCCTAGTCCATTCCTTTACCATTGATATACCATCTACTGTTTACCATTTACTATTTACTTTCTGCAAGAAATTACTATCTTCCACACTATACGTTTAATCCTTTGTTTTCAGCAAAATCAGTGAGATTGACAACCTCACTGTAAGTTAGAGCAAAGTTTTGTGGTTGTGTTGTGCAGGATTCCAAGTTGCTAGCAACACCTTGGAGTTGTTTCCTTGCTCCTACTGGTTCGATAACCTTGGTTTCATAACTGAGGGAAAACTTGTTGTTGTGCTCATCATACCTTCCTCTTGGGGTTCCCAACGAGCTCGACATATTTTGAGCCATCAAGCCTTTTTTCTGGCACCATTGCCAGGGAGTTAAGGACAGCTTCACAAGGGGAGTCCCTCACAACCAATCTCTTTACTTTGTTTTTTTGTTTTGCTTAGTTTGCTTGTTTCTTTTTATCAAAAACACAAAAAACAATAGTTCTTTTAAAAAATTCTACTTCAGGTTGCTTTTATGTCTAGCATTGCTCCAATCACTATGTCACCTAAGGAAATGATTTTTACGTTTAAACAAGGAATTGAAGAAAGTTTCAAAGAAGCTTGGTCTAGAATCTCTGATTTACATGAAAAAACTGAACCTAAAATGACTCCAGGCTTGTTACTTAGCAGTTTCTACTTTGGTCTTGCTCTTTGTTATAGATATGCTTTGGATGATGTAGTAGGAGGAGATTTCCTCCAGTGCAATGAGGGTGAAGCTTTTAATGCCATAAAAAAGTTGGTTGCAACATATAACTTGCCTAACAAATTTGATTCCTCCAGTACAAACATTATTGCTAGATTGAACACTCTTGATACCAACACAGCTAGTTTAAAAGAATGCTATAATATGCTTAGAGAGCATCACGAATATGTTCCAATAAATTCTGAATCTTCAAAATGGCTTCCTACAGTAAAAGTTGTTATAAATAATGAAACTTTTTATGCTCGTTGTGATATCATGTCTGAATTCTGTCTTATGCCTAAAGATATCTATGAATCTTTAAATCTTTGGGGACTTTCTGAAGGAGGAGAAGAAATATCTCTTACCAATAATACCACAATATTACCTAATTGAATAGTTGAAGGAGTGTTTACAAAGATCCTAGGGAAAGTGGTGTCTACTGATTATCTTGTTATTGAATGTGTAGGAAAAGGACAAATTACACTTGGAAGATTCCTACTAAAACTCCTTGGAGCAATAATAGATGTGGGAAAAGGCATCATGCATCTTGCCTCTCCACCAAACAATCATACGTTCCCTAAAGATAAGAATAAAGGTAATAGAGGTAGGGCAAGAAATTTGATCTTAATGCTTCTTCATTCGAAAATACTTGAATCTTGCTCTTATGCCTAGCTAAAAGGCGTTAAAGAAAAGCACTATTGGGAGATAACCCAAAAAAATTATTCAGTAAGTTTTTCTTTTGTTGAGTCTTCGAAGTTATTGCTTCAGTAATAACCTCTCCTTATCCCTTTTTTGTGGTTTTTGTGCCAAGAATAACCTCTAATGGGTGAGAAGTCAGACTTGGGAAAGTTGCTGTCCCGAAACAGATTTTTGTGCTTCACTATAAATAATTGTTAAAAAACCCTATACGTCGGATTGAGCTGTGATTTTTTGTGCTTATGCCCCAGGTTATTATCTAACTTCCATTAGATTAGCACTTTTCGATTTGAGCAAAAGAAGGTCTTCGAAAAAATAGGTTTTTACCTACTGGTCTATTTTGACAGATTTCTGCCATTATTTGCATTTGCCTCTTAATCTCTTTCTCTTTGAGTTCTCTTTGATCACTTGAGATTTTAGAAGGAATTGCTACAGTAGCTTGTGTTTTAATGGAAGTTTTACTTGTGTTGAAATAAAACCCAAAGACTTATTATCTTGAATACACTAATGTTGCTAATGAAGACTGTGTGAAGTTTTTTGTATGAAGGAAATTTCAAAGTGTAGGGAAGAATAATATGATGAGATGAAGTATGGACAAAAGCTCAAGCTTGGGGATGCCACCCGTGTCACCCCAAGAAATATTCAAGAAGTACAAGCATCAAAGCTTAGGGATGCCCAAGGCATCCCCTTCTTCATTAATAAAAATCTCAGGTTTTCTTCCAAACACTTCATTTTTATTGTTTCATGCATAATTGTGTTGTTCTTGGAGCGTCTTTGTTTATGTTCTTAGTTTTCTTTTGTTTGTATTTCTTAAATAAATTATCTGGACCGCCGCATTCATATGTGGTTTCAAATAAGTTGATTGGTGTTGGAAAAGAGTAGGAAGCTTCATGCTTATAAGTGGTACATAATGAGCTTGTTTAGACCGTGGCCTAGACTTTATCATGTCATGTTTGATATTGCTTTGACTTTATGCTTAGTGATTATTGCTGTAGCATGACCTCGTCCAAACAATTGAGATTGCTTAATGTGCCTTGAAAGAATCATGCGTTGTTTTAGCATACAAAAGCATAATATTGTGGTATTCTCCTTTAATGCTTTATTTGGGTTGACTTGGCACATGCTTACACCATGTTAAGACTATGAACTAGTCACCTTAGCCTCTATGATCATTTAGTTTATGACTTGTAATATCACTTTATGCTTTAATTAATATTGTTTTGTCACTTTGCAAGATTATGGCCATTATTGCTCTCTTAGTTGGTCGCTCCCAGTCTTTTGCTAGCCTCCACCTGTACCAAGTATGAGTTCTACTCATGCATCCAACTCCCAATAAAACCAAGTTATTCCAAAGATTCCACTATAAATTCCTATACATGGGGTGTTACACCATTCCAAGTATATTCATGCTTTTATCTACCTTCCAAATTAAACTTGTTATGTGAAAATTAGTGATTAAAGCTCTCATAAACTTGATGGCACACTTTACTTTCTTGCACTTAATAAACTTGAACCATTGTGTCCATCTATGTTGCTTATATGCTTGCACTTTATAAGTTGTGAATTAGCAGAACCATGTTGTCATGGGGAACACTTTCAACATTGCACTTATTATTCAGTTGATACCATGTTCTTTTGCTTATGGATCCCGGCGGTGTGAAATAAAAATCGAGTTTGTATGTGTGTTAGAGAAACGCCTGGGCGGCTAGCCTAAGCCATGCCTAATCATGGTGGAAACTTGCAGCATAACCATAGTGAGCATTCTATGAAGCATCCTCAATAAAAACCTATGCAAATAGCAAATAAAAAGATCACTGAGATGGTCATTGTTTGTTGCCTTATCATTTTGATATGGGATAGCTCCTGTATCATGGGGCAAGGGGTACCCCGTTGGCGGTTCTCTATGATACACATGTACTTACAATGACAATAACTTACTTGTGACTGAAGTTGAGTAGCATGAGGTTCGGTACTCGTAAGCACGGGGCATGAGATTTTCAACTTATAACTTGTCAAGCATATGTTCATATTTTTTGTCACTTTAACCTTAATCACTTCAAGATGCTTATGATAGGGGCAATGGGAGATGAAAGCTAATAAGTACCATAATTTTTGGAAGCTCTTTATGAAACTTGAATCTCTGCTTTCCTTTGTGAAGGGCCTTTCTTTTTACTTTTATGTTGAGTCTCCATCTTCTATCTTTATGCACCAATTGAGAGAGCATAGTGGTCATTCTTAGTTTAATGTGCATTGTCCCAAAACTTGTTGATTGATTCATAACTTTGATATTGCTTGTTCTTAAATTATTTGTATCTAGTCACCCTTATGAACTTTGAAGGTGTCCTATGCATTTATGTTTTGATATACCATGGGGGACAAGCTGAATACCACTTTTATTATGTTTTCTATATGTGAAACAAACAAATGTCTTTCAAAGCATTGTTATTCATGATCTTTTGTTTGCACCTTTTTATGTTACAACATAGTTGCTATGTCTTATTATTAGAACTCTATCTTTCATGCCTATGTTTAGAGTACTTTAATCCCAGTTATCAATGTTTTACAAATACCTTGATCAAGATTGTGATGGTGCATGTCACCTCAAAAAAATTTCTTTTTATCACTTACCTACTCCAGGACGAGCATGAGTTAAGCTTGGGGATGCTTGATACGTCGTAAACGTAACTATAATTTTTGATGTTCCATTCTTGTTTTGTATGTACTTTCTTATGTTTTGTTCACACTTTGAGGTATTTTTATACATTTTATGGAACTAACCTATTAACAAGATGCCGTAGTGCCAGTTGCCTGTTTTTTGCTATTTTTGGTTTCAGAAAAGCTAGTAAAGAAATATTCTCAGAATTGGACGGGACAAAAGCCAAAGTCGATATTTTACCCGAAGCAATACGGAGACCGAAGGGGAGACGAAGTGGCACACCAGGGCGGCCACACCTGGTGGCTACGCGCCCAGGGGCACGTCACCAGGGGGTGTGGGCCCCCTGGTGCTCCACCGACCTTGCCCCTTCGCCTATAAAAGCCTCCCAGGACGAAAACCCTAAGGACCCAATCAGAAATCCACGAAAGAGTTTATAGCTGTCGCCATCTCCATCCCTAGATCGGGGGGGTCCGAAGCTCTTCCCGGCACCCTGATGGAGGGGAGAGATCACCCTGGAGGCCTTCTTCATCACCATGCGAGCCTCCGGAGTGATGCGTGAGTAGTTCATGTTGGAAATATGCCCTAGAGACAAATAGTAGTAAGGACTATTATCATATTTCATATAGTTTATGATTAAGTTTTATATCACGCTATAACTGTATTGAGTGGAAACATCAATACACGTGTGATATACAAACAACCAGGGGTTCATTGGTCAACAGATGATCATGTTTCCTGATCATGTGGCATTTATGCCAGTTGGAAATGAGGTCATCTCATTCTGAGAATGAGATGATGAACCAATACCCAACCTAAACATCGTGACCCGATCATGTCATGAAGTTCAAGTTATGATGATTAAAAATGGATCCTCGTAGACTATTCCTTAGACCGTGAGGCTATATCAATCACTGTCTCCCGAGAGTGCTTAGATAGCATCAAACGCCATCTAGTAAAACGGTGGTTATAAAGGCGTGTTCAGGTATTCGGAGGAAACCATAGAGGCAATATATGTCAAGAGCGGGATTTGTCCGTCCATGTGACGGAAAGATACTCTAGGGCCCACTCGGAGAAGTTATATCCAATAGCTGCGCAGCGTGTGATTAGATCATGGGGATATCACTTCTCGGAACGAGTTAAGTAGCGTTGTTCAGTAACGAGATTGAACCCGACATGGTGATGTCATTGATCAGATCTCGGGCAATGTAAGTATCGAATGACAAAGGGAATAAGACACGACTGTCCCGGTTCAAACGACGAAAGATATTCGTGGAACGCACAGGGGTCACATGGCCATCCAGGTCCCTCTGTTGATCATTGGTGCGGGAGTGTCCCGACCATGTTTGGAGTGTTCCCGAACCGTAGGGTATCACGCTTAAGGGCTTGATGATGCTTAGAGAGTGTTTATAGCATCGGTAGAATCGCCGAAGAAAAGAAGGGAGAAAACCGGAAGGGTTTCGGTAAGTCCGGAGGATGTCCGGAGTGGAGGTGGAAGGTGTTCCATGGCCACGGAGATTGAATAATATGTGAATGAATGTTAAATGTTGATTTAATCATTTATTCATAATTATTTAATAAATAGAAAATCAATTAAAAGGTCAAAAGGCTTAATGGGCCAATTCCGGAGGGAGAGGGCCCATTAGGAAAAAGGAGAAAGGGGAGAAGGGGCAAGGGGGAGGCCGGATGGGCCTAGCCCCCCTCCCCGCGGGGCCCACTAGTGGCCTGCGGCCACCTCCTCCCCCCTCCTCTCCTTTAGTCCCACCCAAGACTTGAGGGGAGGTAGTACCTCCCCTCCCCCTATATATAGTGGGGTATTTGGCCTAGAAAATACACTGAATAATCAATAAAGGTCTCACCACTTTTGGGAGGACCTCCAATTGATATTTTATCTCTCCCCCTCTCTCTCTCGTGACCGTGGTCCCAAGTCTGGACTGCGCGAGCGAGAGACATCTTCACCACGGAGCGCCGTCGCGCTGCGGGATTCGGATCCGGGAGCTCTACTACCGCAACTGCTGCTGGATCGGGGAAGCGGGAGTCATCGTCAGGCACCGGATGTGTGTAACTCCCACGAGGTGTCACACTTGAGGCACTCAAGTCGTTGGAGCTAGAAGGAGCGCAAGGACTTCATCACGACCTTGAGGTCGGCTTCGGCTCGTCTACATCAACCACGCTCTCCTGAGCGTTGACAACGCTTTTCGGTCTTCGACGGTAAGTTCGTGAAAAGCCCCTCCCGTTACTGCATTACTAATAGATAGGTCCTGGCAGCTTTAGGGGTTCAGGGGCGTAGAGTAAAATTTATTGTTTTTATGCGCGGAACCCCTACAGTGGTATCAGAGCTAGATCTATGCGTAGTAATGCTAGTACGGGTAGAACACACGAGATGTAGCGTGTGGGCGTTGATATTTTAGTTGTTACCCTCCCACATGTACTTGTGTATACCGCAGTAATGCTTGATGAAGCGGCCCCCAACCGACTTTACGTGTTCATTCGCGAGACTGGTCCACGCTTGACATACGGCTTGTACCGTATAAAGTGGCTTAGGGGGGTGTCTGTCTCTCTCGCATTAGTTGGTATACCATTTGCAACGGAGGGCCCCGAAAGGGGTGTAGTATAGACAACTACTTGATCAGCGTTGTGCTGAAAGTTCGTAGGTAAGAACGGTTCTTGTGCGAAAGCCCATTCAGCCACGTAAAACATGCAAAGATAAAGTAGAGGCGTCTAACTTTGTTTTGTAGGGGGGCGTTGCTTTGTGATATGGTTGTGGCAAAGCTAAAGTAATTACCTTTTGTTACATAGTAGTAGATAGTCATGGTAATGACAAACTACCACGCCGGAATGACACCGGTACCCTGGTGTCTACAGCGCTGGAACCCTGGCGCCGGAACGCGGTGACGGTGGATGGAGATCACGACGTGAAGGACCATATCACATAGCATTTACATTCAATGTTATTGTTTGTATGTCTTATTGTGTGCTAGTATTAGATACTCGACGGTAGCCTAATAAGATGATCCCTGTTAAAATAACCAACGATTGTGTTCCCCCTTAGTGTGCACCACCAAGAAAGTTCTTCGGTATGAGGCAGGCCGTGATGATCGGGTGTCAGACATATCTACGTTCGCATACAGTGGGTGCAAGCCATGTTGCACAGCGAAAACACTAAGGTTGAGTTGGCGAGCCTAGCACGCTAGAGAAGCGTGGCCTCGGAACGCGGATGGTAGAAAGATTGAGCACGAGTCGCATGAATGATGTGACCAACGTTTAGCGTCCACCCTTGAACCCACATTGATGGCCGTGATGATCGGGGGAGATGTGACTGATAGGGGTCATGTTATCACTAGGAACCCTCTTTGGGGATAGGTGTTTCTGAGTGGAGTTATTATTAACTCATTTAATTATAAACTTAGTCTAAATTTCTTTTGCAATTATAAATATAGATGGCTCACTGTGAAGCTTACTTTGAGATGAAGGATTGGGTAAAGGGTGAGAAACTTAGACTTGATGGATCCAACTTCCCTAGTTGGCTTGTGCGCCTAGATGATCTCCTTACTAGGAATCATGTGGTAGACTACATACGCCGCACGATGGATTTGACTGAGCCAGACTACTATGAGACCCCACAAGAGCTGGCAGACCGCTAGTATCGCCAAGAGATGTCCACTTACATTCAGATAATAATGCGTTACGAGATGGTGGATGAACTACATCCGCTCATGGGTGATCTCGACCCATATTCGATGGTGGATCAGCTGAGAGCAGAGTTCATAGGCCAAGTGAGCATGTGGAAGCACGAGTTGCTTGGAGAGTTCCTTTCCATACAGATGGAGGAGCATAGATGTCTGAAGAGTCACTTGGAGCACATGTTTGATGCACACACGAGACTGGTTCACTTCGTGGATTACTGGATGGCTGATCCATTTGCGATAGACGTACTGCTTCGGTCATTGCCTCCCAGCTACAGAGGACATGTCTGGAGTAGCATCATGAGTGGTGATACGGAAGCATTGGACTTCCATGAGTTCATATTACGTTTCCGGAACGTAAAGGTTGAACCAATCGCCGGAGAGGTCATCGATGACCAAGGTATATATTTGATATATAGTTTTATAAATGTTATAATCTTGCAAACACATTGCAGTGTTAAGTATATCTGATACTTGTTCTGTTTTGGTGAAAACAGGTCCTTCTGCATAGAGGTGCTTGCTGGAGAGGAGGTGGCGTTGCGTGTTGATGGCGAGCATGATGATGATGGCCGACGACACACTCCCTCGATATTTATCATTTAGTTTTGTGTTTTAGGATGATTATTGTAATCAAGAGATTTGAACTTCTTTAGTGTGTCTCACACTTCGTGAGACGGTTATTCATATGAGTTTGTAACAAATAGTTGTTCTGCTTTTATGAATGATTTCTATTCGTGTTCATATCTTGTTTGGTTACTTGTGAATTATCCTTGTTGTTTGAAACTAATTGATAATGCATGAACATTTGTAAAACATTAAAATGCCTTGTTTAAAATACCCAACTTAATGATATTTCATTAATGAATGAAACCATTGTTTAAATTCAAAGTTATGTGATAATATGTGAAAGTCATTCGATTTCTGATCACATATAAATCATGCCTAAGATCGGCGAAATAACTTGAACACCATGTATTACTTGAATACAAAGTGTTTAATGAATTGTTAAAAGTATATACATATCCGATGCATTATGTTTTAACAAAATGGTGATTATCATTAAATGAATGTTTAAATGTGTAAAGTAAGTTTACCAAAGGAAACATGAATATGAAACTATTTTATTTGATCAAAGTGTTTCATCAACAAAGGGTATAAATATAAAAGGGAATCTAATTACTATGATTTGATCAATAGTAATGAAGTTCAAATTTATAAGAATGGCATAAAAGAAATTGTGGAATGCAAAGTGTTTTGAAACGTCAAAATACAAAGCATCACAATGTGATATTAGATATCAAAAAGGGGTTGAATAGAAGGCACCGAATAAATCGTTGTAGTGTATATGTAGAGACCATTGTTTAGAAATAGTTAGCACTCAATTTGAATTAGTAAACCATTTGAATTCGTGAAAGTTTTGGGGTTATTCGATATAACCAAAACAATAGCGAATAAGTCCTTGTAGAGTATTCATTGGAAACTTTGAATACAAAACCCATAGCTCGAACCAAAAGGAAAGCAAGATTCGTGTTGCTTGGATTTTGGTACATTCTTGAGAAAGCTCGCCTCTAGTGATGTTTCTCAATTATGGAGCAGATGGAAAATAGTGTGAAACATGATAAGGATTCAAAATCCTGCATCAGAGTGTTGAGAAGCGCAACAGACAGCATTCCTGAATGATTCTCTTCACAGAAGGAAAGAATCAATGATTTTGATCATTGTGTTTTTCACTCCACTATTGTTTTTCACTACATGTAGTAGGATTCAAAATGTAAATCCATATCTTCTATGGCATTTGTGAATCATTTGTCATGATTTTTGGAATATGACATACCTATGAACTACAAAGGAAATAATGGTAAACTAAATTATGAGAAATCCTAAAAGCAAAATTCCCTTGAGAGAAGAAAGCAATTCGTTGATAAATCTCACAAGTAAAAGGAGTTACTTGAATTTTCCCAAATGACTGCAAAGCCATAGTAGGAAAAAGGGGTGAATGATAAAAGCACAATTTGTCAGGTATTGGACAAATTCAAATGAATTTGATTCAAGTGTGCTAAATGTCTAGTGGATTTAGAACTAGTAAAGTACTAGTATCTCATAGTAAATCTCCAAGTTTGATATTTGATCAAAGGATTTTGAAGTTATTCAAAATAGTAAAGGAGATATGCAATTTGCATAAAATTGAGTGGGAGCTATGAAAGTCTTCCTAAAACAATATGTGATTGACATATTTTTAAGTGGGAGCAATATGAGTCTCAAATTCAAATATGTAGAACACATTTTGAGTGGGAGCTTATAGGAGCAATTCTTAAGCGTGTTAAGGATGAAAGCGCAAATACTTATAAATAATGATTTGTAAGATGTAGAAGTTGATAATAGGTGTATTATAATATTATGTAGTATTCCTTAAGGGATTCTGAAAAGTGTTTTAGAATAGAAGTTAATTAAGGAACGAGTCCTTAATAACTCAAATTAGGAATAGCATTAAGTTTGAACATCAATGGTTGAAAGAAAGAAAAGGATGATCATCATCCACTATGTTGAGACATAGGTTCTATCTTAGTAAACCATGATGATAACTTAGCATAATATGTAATCCAAATAAAGAACGTTTGAAAGTGATTAAGTTCAAATCACAGAACGTTGAGCTAAGATGGTCCGCAGTGTCTAGTAGAGAACTGTGGACATATTTTCCAATTCCATAAAGGATAACATATCTTAAAGCATAAAGAGTTATGTTATAAGGGAATATGTTGGAAACTCCTGTAGATACCAATTGAAGTCAAGTAGGAAGCGAGGTGAACAAAACATCGAAAGTTGCACAGTGTGCACTAGTGTTTCGATGAATGCATTTATAATAATATATAAGGGTACCATCTAAAGTGGTGTATAATGTTATGGCGGGGCTAGTTCGCTTTTAACATAGAATGATGTGTCCCAGGGCACAGTGCCCATGAGAAAGCCCTCGAGGTTGATCTAACATCAATGTAGGCTCCTGGAATCAGGCCTCGTTCTGCTGCCATAGCGGTGATACATACACGCAGATGCTATCATGTGATGATAGAGTATTAATGTCAATCAAGGTGACATTAGTAAGTTGCAAAGGATTTGGGACTATAAAGTACAGACCCAAGACTCAACCTCTTCCATGAGCAAGCATGTTCAGGGTACTGGATATATAGTGCCAATGATTGAGAGCAAAATGCAGCTAGTGTATTTGTACGCTAGTGCAAGTGGGAGACTGTTGGAAATATGCCCTAGAGACAAATAGTAGTAAGGACTATTATCATATTTCATATAGTTTATGATTAAGTTTTATATCATGCTATAACTGTATTGAGTGGAAACATCAATACACGTGTGATATACAAACAACCAGGGGTTCCCAGTGAAACTCTAGTCACTGGTTCATTGGTCAATAGATGATCATGTTTCCTGATCATGTGGCATTTATGCCAGTTGGAAATGAGGTCATCTCATTCTGAGAATGAGATGATGAACCAATACCCAACCTAAACATCTTGAGTCGATCATGTCACGAAGTTCAAGTTATGATGATTAGAAATGGATCCTCGTAGACTATTCCTTAGACCGTGAGGCTATATCAATCACGGTCTCCCGAGAGTGCTTAGATAGCATCAAACGCCATCTGGTAAAACGGTGGTCATAAAGGTGTGTTCAGGTATTCGGAGGAAACCGTAGAGGCAATATATGTAAAGAGCGGGATTTGTCCGTCCATGTGACAGAAAGATACTCTAGGGCCCACTCGGAGAAGTTATATCCAATAGCTGCGCAGCGTGTGATTAGATCACGGGGATATCACTTGTCGGAACGAGTTAAGTAGCGTTGTTCAGTAACGAGATTGAACCCGACATGGTGATGTCATTGATCAGATCTCGGGCAATGTAAGTATCGAATGACAAAGGGAATAAGACACGACTGTCCCGGTTCAAACGACGAAAGATCTTCGTGGAATGCACAGGGGTCGCATGGCCATCCAGGTCCCTCTGTTGATCATTGGTGCGGGAGTGTCCCGACCATGTCTAGAGTGTTCCCGAACCATAGGGTATCACGCTTAAGGGCTTGATGATGCTTAGAGAGTGTTTATAGGATCGGTAGAATCGCCGAAGAAAAGAAGGGAGAAAACCGGAAGGGTTTCGGTAAGTCCGGAGGATGTCCGGAGTGGAGGTGGAAGGTGTTCCATGGCCACGGAGATTGAATAATATGTGAATGAATGTTAAATGTTGATTTAATCATTTATTCATAATTATTTAATAAATAGAAAATCAATTAAAAGGTCAAAAGGCTTAATGGGCCAATTCCGGAGGGAGAGGGCCCATTAGGAAAAAGGAGAAAGGGGAGAAGGGGCAAGGGGGAGGCTGGCTGGGCCTAGCCCCCCCCCCCCCCCCACGGGGCCCACTAGTGGCCTGCGGCCACCTCCTCCCCCCTCCTCTCCTTTAGTCCCACCCCGGGACTTGAGGGGAGGTAGTACCTACCCTCCCCCTATATATAGTGGGGTATTTGGCCTAGAAAAATACACTGAATAATCAATAAAGGTCTCCCCACTTTAGGGAGGACCTCCAATTGATATTTTCTCTCTCCCCCTCTCTCTCTCGTGACCGTGGTCCCAAGTCTGGACTGCGCGAGCGAGAGACATCTTCACCGCGGAGCGCCGTCGCGCTGCGAGATTCGGATCCGGGAGCTCTACTTCCGCAACTGCTGCTGGATCGGGGAAGCAGGAGTCATCGTCAGGCACCGGACGTGTGTAACTCCCACGAGGTGTCACACTTGAGGCACTCAAGTCGTTGGAGCCAGAAGGAGCGCAAGGACTTCATCACGACCTCGAGGTCGGTTTCGGCTCGTGTACATCAACCACGCTCTCCTGAGCGTTGACAACGCTTTTCGGTCTTCGAGGGTAAGTTCGCGAAAAGTCCCTCCCGTTACTGCATTACTAATAGATAGGTCCTGGCAGCTTCAGGGGTTCAGGGGCGTAGAGTAAAATTTATTGTTTTTATGCGCGGAACCCCTCCAGTTCACCCTTGGACTATGGGTCTATGTAGTAGCTAGATGGTTGGTCCCTAGAGATCTTGTGAGCTCTGTTCATGATCAAGATCATCTATTTGTAATCTTACATGTTGTGTTTGCAAGGATCCGATGGATATTGACATACTATTTCAGATTGATTATTGATTCTATCATGTCTATGTTATTTGTGATCTTGCATGCTCTCCGTTGTTAGTAGCTATCTTGGCCAAGTAGATTCTTGCAACTCCAAGAGGGAGTATTTATGCTCGATAGTGGGTTCATGCCTCTAGTAATCTGGGGAAGTGACAGGAATCTCTAAGATTGTAGATGTGTTGTTGCTACTAGGGAGAAAACAATAATCCTTTGTCCATGGGGAGATCATATTGTTTACTTTACACACTTTGCTTAATGCAATTATCTGTTGCTTGCAACTTAATACTGGAAGGGGTTCAGATGATAACCTGAAGGTGGATTATTAGTCATAGATGCAGTTGGATTATGGTCTATGTATAATATTGTAATGCCTAATCAAATCTCATAGGAATCGAGATGTCTAGTATATGCATTATTATGCTTTCTCAAATCTGTCAATTGCCCCGCTATAATTTGTTCATCCAGCATGTTATTTATCTTAAGGAGAAACACCTCTAGTGAACTATGGACCCTAGTCCATTCCTTTACCATTGATATACCATCTACTGTTTACCGTTTACTATTTACTTTCTGCAAGCAATTACTATCTTCCACACTATACGTTTAATCCTTTGTTTTCAGCAAAATCAGTGAGATTGACAACCTCACTGTAAGTTAGAGCAAAGTTTTGTGGTTGTGTTGTGCAGGATTCCAAGTTGCTAGCAACACCTTGGAGTTATTTACTTGCTCCTACTGGTTTGATAACCTTGGTTTCATAACTAAGGGAAAACTTGTTGTTGTGCTCATCATACCTTCCTCTTGGGGTTCCCAACGAGCTCGACATATTTTGAGCCATCATCCACCAACACAGAAGTGCTTGGTGGGCAACTTTGAATCGTTTCTATGCGGGTTTGGTGGCAATCGCTGAAATCTGCATAGGACCGATTCGAGGGTGTTACAGCAGCCCCACATTGGGTCATCGTCTTCGTGCCGGCAGGTACTTCTGGAGCCGGAATAACTTGAGGACAGAACCCGAAATACTTGGCCCATAGATTGATTGACAACCCAAGTCGAGATAACCCTCAGAGCAAGATACAAAAGAGGACATGACAGTAATAGCATTGGCCAGAAGATGGTGTGGTTGAAGGCTAAAGGTTTCTAGGAACTTCTTGGTGAAATCACTAATGGGAAGATCAAACCCGCCCTCAAAGTGCAAGACAAACACGACGTACTCACCAAGAAGGACAACCGGCGAAAGCTCGTCAGCGGGTAAATGGGTTGCCACCTCCGGTGAAATCCGCCATGTTCGACGAAGACACTCAATCTCCTCGGAAGTCTCGGAGCCCTCCCACGAAGCTTGCTCCATAAGGGCATCCAACTCCTCCACGCCGTGCTCGACAACGACAACCTCTTGGGGTGCCATATCCGAGGTGGCGCTCGGCCTAGAATGGCAGTGTCCTATGGCGGCGCTGGTGGCGGCACTACGAGCATGAATTGAAGAAACAACGAGAATAAGAGGCGCAATGGCGGCGCGAGAAGGGGAGAAGCTGGGTGGCAGCACGAGAAGGAGCAGCGCAGTGCCGCGGCAGTGAGAAGATTGAGGCGGCAGCGCTATGGATAAGATGAGCGAGAGGAAAGTGAAATCTGCGTTTCCCCTCACACCACTATTTAAAGGCCTAGCGCGTCGTGGATCGTGGGATCCTTTGCGCCCATGATCGCAGTAACTGCGCGTTTATTGCACAATGGCTCCTCAGATCGTGCCACATAAAGGGTAATGGCGCCTAGCCCATAACCGATCTCACAGATCCAGTGATAAACAAGGCGTCATGGGAAAGATTTGACTACTCACTGAGGGAATTGACCCCTCGTGGGACCTACTGGCCACAACAATAGTGCAACATGTCACATCAGTGTAAAAAAAATGAGGCAACACATCATGAGTGCATGACACATACAGGGGAGCACAATAAAAACTGAAAAATCCTAAGGCAAAATTACTGGTTGTAGCAACGTCGACATAAGGGATACGTGATAGTTCCTTACCCAAGGTAAAGATCGGCTCCAGCTGAGCAAAGTCAGAATTGGCTAAGAATTGCCAATAATGAAACCGAGATTGATTGATCGGCTGACATAAAATATGTCGACAAACAAGATATGTTTTCCCCGATAGTTAAAGGAACCTGCTGTGGCCTTTCAGCTAGCACTGCAAGACCGTGACAACTTCGGGGACTAATGTCGGGGGATGACCCCTAGTAGGGTCAAGGAACTGTAAAGTGAGAGGTCAAGAGGTTGACCAAGACTAAGGTTGACCGACATAGGGACGGCCGGCATAAGCCGACATACCCCGGCCGACATATAGAGGATATGTCAACATAATCTATTTTGCCTCTTATATGCATGTGCGACCAGGCTGAGTTATATCGGCTGGAGCCTTGGAGCCGACATATGGACCAGGAATGATCAAAGATCATATGGGGGCTCCAAAGTCAATGCTCCAGTCTATTCCTAGGAATTTCGGAGAGGATCAGGCGTGCTCCTGGTATAACGGTGGCGTGACCATGGGTTACGCTATACAGTCACATCGAGGATATCCACGAGGAGACCATTGTCAAGCGTGACAACGGTAATCATGGATGGGCACATCAAGTCCTATCGAGGGATACCATGGGACCCAGTGACAAGATCATCATCTGGGCCCAAGGCAAAGACTTTTGCACAGTATCTGTAGAGCATATTCCATGCCACCTGTGCCCTAACTTGTAACCTGAGCACCCCTTTATAAGGTGCCCCAGGGCCTCCTAGAGGAGGGTCGATCTTTCAGTAGTTCATTTCCCCCTTTATATTAAGAGAGGATAGTTGGTGAGAGCTTCTTCCTCCTCAGAGCATACAACTCGAGGAGCAAGATTATAATATTTGACATATATTGAGATATAGAGAGATAGACGCAGGAGTAGGGGTATTATCTCACTAGGAGAGTCCTAAACCTAGGTAGATCTTGTGTCGTTGTGAGTGTGCTTGCTTGCGCCTCCTCCCTCCCCGGATCCTCTCGCGTCCATCTGCCCCAACATAAGCCATCCCATGGCTTCTACCGTGACACCACCATGACACCACTGCCGTGTAGAATGGCATCAGTAGCCATGACAGCATCGACTTTGGAAAGAGACATGTTTCAGAAGCAAACGACGTGGTCAACATGCTAGGAGGAGGCAAATACTACTTGCAAGCACCAAGAAACTGTAGTAGCACCCACCATCTCCAAACTTGACACATACTAGACCATGATAGCGCGTGTTGCCGCGCCCGTGCATTTTATGATATAGTGATAGAAATTTATATTAATATAGACGTACAAAAATTGAGCGTTCAAATTTTTCCAAATAATATTCTGCTTATTTTCCATGATAGGGTTATTTTTCATTTGTAAATGAAAGTAGGAAGAAACAGAGGTCCTAGAGTGCCAACATTTGAGCAAGCGGAGAGGGGACAAGTCCATTAGTCCATATTGAAAGGACTTCCATTTCATCAAGAGGCAAACACATTTTCTGAAAATGGGATATATAATTACTCGATAAAAGTAGTATGGAGAGTTTGTAAAAGTAGTATGGCACATTGTTAATATGACTTTTAATCTAGCTCCCTCAAAAAACATTAAAAATTTGTTTAGGAATTGGCTTAATGGTGTTGATAAGGTTGAGAAAGCTCAAATACAAGTCGGTGTTTGTGCTTTACTCTGGGCTATCTGGAACATCAGGAATGGCTTGATTTTTAACCCCACTGGATCGGTATGTGGTCATTCCTTCAGCCATAGCAGAGAAGGCCGATCATGGCTTTTGGATGCAGCCGTTTGGAAATGGTTTCGCGGGAATTATTCAGCCGGTGCGGCTGGCGTTTTGATAATAGGATCACATGTTGATGAGACGTCTTTTTATGATACTTGGTTTCTTTAGGTGGCTGGTGCATGTTTCGACTCTATGTGACCCATGAGCTAGGATTTTTTGTAATAAACTTTTGTAAGACACTTAATAAAGTAATAAAGGCCATATGCATCAGTCGATGCAGAGGCCGTGGTCTCCCCCATTTTCAAAAAAAAAATTACTCGATAAAAGGAACGGTTGTAGAAACAAGATGAGCATACGCCCACAAAATAAGATACACAAATGAGAAATAAATTAGCTTTGTTTAGCATCCAGATGTGCACATGACTATTTAAGGTAGAGGAGAGTGTTAACAAAACAAGAATAGATTGCTAAACTATAGAGTTCTCATTTTCTAAATCAAACTATATACAGAGTTCAAATTCGAATCATCCATGGATGGAAATGACAAACTAACAAGCCACATATTCTTAACATAGCCCACCTTCCAAATGAGTAAAACAAGAGCTTCAACTCTTAATTTTATATGTGAAGTAAGTCAATGCTTGTGAACCGAACGGGAGGCTCATTCCCCTCCCCCCCTCTTCTCTCTCCTCGCTACAGTAGCTCTCCTTTGAGAGTCTTCTTCTTCAGCAAGCCGGCCCGAGCTGAGGTCATCTCCGGTGGCGCTGCCGCTTGGAGATGGCCAAAGAAAGGTGCCTGGCTCCGTAGGGTAGGTTGTAGGGTTAGGTCTTTAGGCTGTTTGCCTGTAGTTTGGAGCTGGGCAATAGATCTGTGTAGCCAGATCTAATGCCTCCTAGGGTTCTTCTGCGGTGTGCTACTCCGCTCTCCGTCTGGCCATGGTGGCGAGGGGAGGGAGGAGCTCCAGACGGCGGGGAGAACCATAGTCTCCGATAATAAATCCTTCTTAGGAGCCAAGTTCTACATCGGGATATGCGTGTCATGGATGCTTTCCTGGCTGACTGAGGAGGCGGGGAGGAGTTGCGAAGTGGCGAGCTGAGCGGTGTTGTTGTTTCTCTCCTGGCTGGCCGTGCTGGCAGGGGGAGAGGAGTGGCGGCGTGCTGGTTCCTGATTCTGATGCTTGGACTTAGCGCAGTTCGTGCGATTGGAAGGTTGGTGCTCAAGGGTGGAACTTCCTGCTCGAGCCTTGCCATGGTGGCGAGTGGCGGCAGAAGCCTGCCTCCCTTGGTCGCTACCGGCTTGGTCTGCTTCAGTGCCTTCTGGGTGCTGCGGTTTGTGAAGCTGCGACTCAAAAACTCCATCAACGTCGCCGATGTTGCGCCACCGTTATCCGTGGCCAAGAGGGCCACATCTTCGCTCGGATGAAGCCGAGCATGCTCTTCCGCGAGTGGCGGAAGCTTTTCGCCGTCCTGTGTGTGAGATCCAAAGTCGGCATCGCCCCAAGTGGCTTGTTCCCCGGTGATGATGCGGACTCCAGGACGACGACGACGACTGGTTGCGGTGGAGAAGGGCAATGACCTGCCTGCGTTTTTCATCTTTTCCTTAGGTCCTATCTGCAAGTGTTCCGTCCTTATCCAATGCCCCCCTTTGGTTAGGGGTGTCGTCTTTGTAAATGCACCCACCGCTATGTTTAATTGAGCAGCTTCTGTGGGCCTTCACGCTCTTTCCTGTTCAAAAAAAGTCCACTGCTTGCAATTAACTAGATGCCTTAACTTAAATAGAATTTTTTTATGTACCTTAAATCTACTTCGAATGTACACAAGGAGTATAGTAGCATACCTAGTAAAAAGGTGCAGCCCATAAACTTTGGTTAACTTCAGCCAACTGAATTGGTTGGATAGTAAATAAGCACATTATGAGTAAAACAAATAGTTGATGTTGTTGGGATAGCTGCTCCATTTAAGTGTTAGAGCACAGAAATATAACTCTCACCTGCCCCAATCTTAAGATGTAAATTTCGGTGAAGAATAGTTAAATAGACAACACAACTTCTGGGTATCTAAGGCCGGCCATTATTTGCAAGTCTAGCTCCAGTTCTTTTTAGATGATTTTTTTGAAACAAGAGATGAAGAATACTGTGGTTTATGATGAAATGAATAATCGGTACATTCATATAAGTAACATCCATATGTCTCAAAGAAGGCAAACATTCATATAAGTAACATCCATATGTCTTAAAGAAGACAAGCGTTCATTCCCTCAAAAAAGAAAAGACAAATGTTCATAAATCATGATAGACATGCCATGAGCATAATAAGCTTATAAGATAATTTGAACCAGCAACATGAACATCGAAAATTTATTTGCATAAGAGGAATAAGAATCAGTCTCTCCCCTTCTTTGAAACATTCTCATAGTTGGCCTTCTGATAGGTGAGCAGGCAAAATGAAACTAACTATTAGCTCCATAATAACTTGGTTGCCTCACTCTGCCCGCTAAAGAACATATTTTTAACAATTTTATAGTAGGAATAGATAAAAACCATGTAGGACTACATTTTGTAACCATAACGTGAGGCAAATTATACATAGCTCCACGACACATAGGTTAAAAAAGGCAAGCAACTAGGGGTGGCGACCCAGTACAGCGTTGGCAAGCCACTGCAATAGCTACCTCCTCCTCATCCTCCTTTGTGCTCCTCCTTCTTCTTGCCCACTGTCGAGAAGAAGGCCGCAAAGCCAATGTGCTTCTCTACTGAAGCCAAGTAATAATAAGGCATCCATGGTGCTCGCCTCGTCCTCTCCAGATTTTTCACCGACAGGTCATTCTTCAATTCTTGTGAGCAGTTGCTGGAATTTCTATTCAAATTGCATTAAATATGGTGTTTTTGAGAAAATATTAGTCGAATATACTTTTTACTATTAACATGTCTCTTATATCTGTCAAACAATCCATTGATATCGCAGAGAGTTCTCTAACCAGATCAGCGTAGGTACTATATCATGTATCTCGTCCTCGATTGTATCGTCTTACCGACGCTGCCACACAAGGGCAGGTGATCACATCAAGAAAGTGAAAGGGAAGGATGAGCAGACACGAAACTGGTAGAGAGGGGAGGAGCGAGTGAGGGATTGGATCCAAGCAAGTGGGAGAGGCAACGCCGAGGGAAAGGGAGTGCCTGAGACCACGCCTATTCCCTCTTGCTCGCAGCCCTACTGTCGCCATCGCCCACCTCCATACTTCCTCAAGTGCAGCTGATGAGGAGCACATGTAGATTGCGGGTGGTCACGCTCACGACCGTACTCATAGGGGAGAGGAGGCATCAATGCGTAATAAAACTCTAAAATAACCGAAAATATAAATCAAAACCAAACACGAAAATGGCGTCGGGCCAGATTTTTGGATTGGGAAGCAGGCCGAACAACACGGTTAACAAAGAGGCATTGAAATCGGTTTGTGGAGCAACAACCCGTTTAAAGTACCTGGACTGGATCGCGCGGGGTAGCCCACTAGGGTGTTGAAAGAAGGTTCACCGGCAAATCTAGAACATTGCCGAGACAAATCGAACGGCTGAGAACACCTAGTAGCTGTGAGGGTCTCTAGCTAGGTGAGTTTTACTATTTCTTATTATTAATAATAGTACTTGTTCCGATCCGATTTAAATCTTGCCTAAACATGTTATAATTAAATCAGATCGTGGGGATAGGGAAAGTACCTATAAGCAGAGATGAAAGTGGAGTGAAAAGTTTCCAACTTTTTCACAGAAAACAAAAATAGAATGAAAATATGGAAACGGAATAGAACTTTTTTTTAGTGGAAACAGAAACAAAAACGGAACGGAAGGCCTTTCTCCGGCAGAACAGATGTGGAATTTCTATTTCTGGCTAATATTGAATTTCCGTTATAGGGTTGATTTGAATGGCCAAATCTAACTGGCCCATTAGATGATCTTGTCAAGCCAAAAATTCGAAGTGGCTCATCACAAACCGGTGACCATGTAATCCCTTCATATATTCTAGGAGGTTTCCGCGATTTGATTTTTCCCTTATCCTTTATAAACCGAACATCATGCTAAAACTATGGAACGGTTATATTCGTTTTCTTAAATGCTTGATCTTTTCTTGCATGATTTAAGGGTTCTCTTGGTTCTGGGTAACATCCTGATTATTCCACGTTCGCACTATATTCGGTCCATATCTATTTTCGACAAAGCTCCTCACGGCTTGTAGAAAAACTAGATACCATACAGCTGAATGGAGAAGATGATGACATCTAGTGGCGTTTCGGCAAAAATCAGTTCTACGCCTCAAGCTCGGCATACCAACTGCAGTTCCTTTGCACACAGCGAAACGATTATATGAAGGTAATATGGAAAGGATGGGTGCCCGCACGATGCAAGTTATTTCTCTGGACACTCATGCTCGACAAGGTGCCAACTGCGGACAAACTACTCTAGAGACCGTGGGAGAATAAATTATTTTGCCCACTATGCGAGCGGAACCTGGAGACATCGGGTCATCTCTTCACAGACTGCACGTACGCAAAACAAGTGTGGGCGGGACTTAGCAACCACCTAAAAATTAAACTCGTTCAACCCACATAGCTGGCAAGACAAAAACTACTGCGTTCAAGAATGGTACAGAGGCCTAAGTAAGCAACCAACCCTCTACACTGCGCAAGACGACACACACAGCGACCAAAACTTATTTGCTGAGAAATTTGGAAAGGACGGAATCGAAGAATATTCCAAAAACAGGAGTTATCGACATATTGATCAACGTATTGATCAGCGTGGTATCGACTTATCGACGGACGATGGTAGATGAGAACAGGAGTGTTTGCCGATAGGTATTCTGAATTTCTGACTATTAAGGGGTCCAGCACCGTTTTTGGTAGGCATATAGGTTTTGATACGCTTGCATACTCTCGTACTAGTGCAGAATCAAACGGTTCAAAGAGTTCAATCATCACGAATAAAATACTAGAGCATCATGACAAGAATACATTCTACCACCGGGGTGTCCAGCTCCAGCGGCTTCTCAGGTCTTACCAGCAACGCTGCTTTATCAGAAAGATCCAGACACATAGAGTCTCGAATGTCTAAGTAACAGCATCTCCACTCGGATTTCTAGTGGGCCGTTTTAAGGATGTTTTTTTGTCCAGACGGCGAAAATTGATCCAGTCATGTTTCCAGGATGCCGGTTTCGTCCGGATTTGGCCCAAAATTTGTCTGGAGATCCCAGGTCGTTCTCGGGGCGCCGGGAACGCCGGGCGAAGCGAATTCGGCAGGAAAAACAGATTCGGTGCGTGGACCCGCCCAGTCAGCGACTGGAGACTGGTCGTCGTCATCCTTCCGCCTCGGCTCCCGTGACGGACCACCGGACAATAACTGCCCGTCTCGTCGACCACGCGTCGGCGTAAAGACGCGCCACCGCCGCCTCGGCTTCCCGCCACGCCGCTACACCCCTCCCGCCTTCGCCGCCCGCCTCGGCCTATAAAACACGGCCACATCGCCGGTTCGCAGCACACTGCCCCCTCCACCCCCACACCACCACAAACTCCGGCGAAAAGAAGCACTCGGCAAAGACGACGGCAGAGAGGTTCCCCAGCGATCCCGCGGCGGCAAACGGCTTCGGCCGGCGGACGCTCCAGCCCTGGGAGGCAAGGATGCTCCACGACGCCGGATACATGGCGCCGCCGGACTTCCGCTGCTCGCCCGGCTGGAAGCTTAGCGCCGGCAGCATACCAGTGCTGCCAGTGCCGGAGGACGACCAGATGGTGGAGGAGATCCAGGCCGCCATTGCGGCGATGCCGGATCCCGAGCTCGTCGAGGACCCCAGCAACCCCGTGCACTGGGAGCAGTTCTTCGCCAAGCGCTGGCTCGCCGAACTCGCCGCCCACCAGGGACCTTCAGGCTCGCCGCCGAAGCGCAACAACGCGGCAAGCCGCCGCTGAAGCGCAACAACGCGGCGAGCCGCCACCGATGGTGGAGCGTGCCTAGACGGACGCTCAACGCCGTTCTCGAGCACATCCACGCCGGCAACAACCCCCGACTAGGCTTCCCGCGTTCACCGGCACCCGCGTCGAGGGCCAGGCGCCAACCTCAGGCGAACTGGCTGCCCAGGAGAATGGGCAGCCTCACCTCCTCCTCCTCCTCCGCGTCGCGCTCATCCGGCTCGGCGCCTGCGCAATCGCCGCGTAGCAGCGGCGAGGTTTATCGGCTCATCAAACGGGAGGCCGAAACGCCGGTGTTCTCGCCGCCGAGGACATGCTCGCGGGGAATCGTCATCGACGACCCCCGCGTGGCGACGCCGCCGACCGGCCGTCTTCGCCAGCGCTAGCCGAAGCCGGAGCCCGCAGACTGGGGCGTGGTTGTCGACGAGGACTCCTTCGCCATTAAAATGGCAATTGAGCGTTCTCTGCGCGACGTCGTGCCACCACCGCCGATGCCAGAGCCGAACATCCTCGCCTGGTCCAGGGCGGACTGGGAGCAGGAGGAGGCACGCCACGTTCAGCGGCAGCAGGAGGAGGCCGAGCTCCAGGCCAGAACGCGCCGCGAGCCCGCTTACCAGGGCGCGCCTCTCGTCGTCCTCAACGACGACGACGACGTCGGCCCTTCGTACCAGCCGTGGAGGTACCACGACGCAGGCCAGGGCAGCTCGCGCCCCCCGCAGACGCCGAGCGACGACGGCGGCAAGGCAGACCCATACTACACCAGCTTCTACCGCAACTTCGGCATGTGAGGCGGCTTCCGGCGACATCGGCATCGGCGCACGGCACCAGCATCGGCCTCGACCTTTTTTTAGTTTTTTTTAGCTTAGATGATGTAATATTATGAATCCGCCCGCTATTAATGAAATTCGCCTATATTTGCCAAAGTTTGCCGAGTTTCCTTAAATATTGCCAAACCTAGGAACTCGAACTGAGAACGCGGCTGGGAAACGGGCTGTTCCCAGACTAAAAACTCGCTTTATCCGACGCTATTTAGCTCCGGATTTCAGCCTGGAAATGGCGAACGAGTGGAGATGCTCTAAACCTATAGACCAGTCCATACACTATACTGTGCTATTATAGCCAATGGCAGTTTTGTACACATGACAAGCAGAAAATAAGCAAACTCAGAGGGACATCTATTTACACCATTTCCATCCCATTCGCCTTTGTTTTGGCCTGACTTCCTCCGCGATCTTTACAATAGCAAAGAATATCACCCTATACACCACCATCATTCCGAAGAGGATGGCAATGTTGACCCATTTGGAGTACCCCATCTCCACCTCCAGCTTCTCCTGCAGCACTTGAAGGCCACTGATGGTGACATTTTTCTCAACCAGCTGGTCACTCGGGAATGTCTGCCCAATGAACTCGTTCTTGTAGAATCCCTGCACCGCGTACTTGTGGAATGAGATGTAGTAGCAAGGGTACTTCCACACCGGCTTCGGGAGTTCACTCGGGAGGCGGAAGAAGCCAGAGTTAAGCATCATCACCCCTTGCACTCCAGCCCCGACGACGATCCCCATCAGAAAGTCCGGGACAATGACGGCGATAATCATCATCATGCTCTCGACCAGCATTGTGCACATGCACAGGACGACGACGAAGTAAGCGAAGTGGTCAGCCCCTTTGGTTAGCCCCGTCAGGTAGTACAGCATTGCGCCGGGGATCACGGCGATGACTGCCAGGTATGGAGTGGCTGATAGTGTGTTTGAGATCACAAACCCTGCCACGCCGTAATGACCGCTAAGCCTCTCCCTTCTGAATACCTGCGATGTGGAAATAAAGTGTGCAACCAGCTCTGGAGTTATATCTCAGTGTCTTTCTACTTTCAGGTCGTCTGAGAAAGTGTTATATCTGAGTCGAGCAAGTTGTTCATTGTCAAATACACAATTGTACATTATTACTGACATCTATGAATAATAATCTAAGTGTGCAACCAGCTATAGGTTAGTCTTGAGACAATGAGGGAAATGTATGTTTAGCGGGGTGGACTTTCTATTTCACAGGTCATCTGGCGAGCAAGTTGTACATTGTCAAATCTACAATTGCGCATTGTCTTAAAACAAGGTTTTTCTTACAGTACAGTATACCCCCTCCCCGTTCCTTCATTACTGACATCTATGAATAACAACCTAAGTACGTAAAACTTGATATCTAATTAGCGTGTAGTTTCACTAGTATCTATGATAATTAATCTCTCTCTCTCTCTCTCTCTCTCCCTCCCTCTCTCTCGCTAATATTGTATCATTGTTAACTACTTTAGTAAGGAAAATTGATGGATAACCTAGTAATGATGTTTTTTTACTTAATGGCACCTAATTATTTCAGTATACCCTTGCAAAAAGATGATTTTAGTATAAAGTGAATAATGTGTAGACAGAAGTACTCATGAAAATGTCAGTATGACGGGAGAGAAAGCAACCTTTACATCCTCTACAAAAGAAGGGAATCCTCCAATTGCCATGAAAGTAAGAAGTGCGGTCGTATACATTATTACTTCACATCTAGACTGGAAAATAGGGGAACAAATCAATTTTGTTGATATATATAAAATGTTGTGTTGCCTAATAAATCATGTTATTGAACTTACCTGGATAGAGCTGTAACTGTGGCCAACTTGGTAGAATATAGTGCCAAGGCAAATGCCAATGCCTAAGTAAACACCCAAACGCATCCAATAGTATCCTATGTCTCTGTGCATATTTACAAATGACCTTCTAGTGAGTACAAAAAGCTTTGTTGAGAAGCTAGCTTGTTCCCTCTTCCTAAATGGAGCTCCACCCTAGAATATAGCACATGTTAGAATAATAGTTAGGCCTTAAATGCGTAAACATTGCTAGTTCACCGTGAGAAGTTTGGTGCAGGTTCATTGAAACGAAAATCACATGATGTTGTACAGACGCTGAATTAATATGTTATTCCACCTAGTTCATGAAAAATGATGTTTTGTATATACCTTGGTCAAACTCTGAAAACTTTGACCGCCAATGTTTTTTCTTTATTATTCAGATTGGGAACTTGAAAATTACATGTACAGAGTTTTTATCTCGTAACATATTTTCATAATATTATGATTTATTGGGTATGTTATATGCACATATACTACATTTAAAACTAGTGGGCAAGGTCTTGAACTTCACTTTTTTTCGTAAATTAGAGGGAAACCATTTCACTGATTAAAATATTTCTAACTGTTTTGCAGTTACTGCATACAGATTGGTCCACAATTGTGTGATTTTTGCAATCACACACTTTGTTAGGCCAAAATAATGAAACCTTTACTCATCAGGAAAACGATTTCGTAAACAACTTACCATCCCTTTCATCTCAGCTATCCGGTTCATTGTTTTTTCTGAATAAGCAGGGGACTGGTAAGCATCTGTCAGAATGTCTATTGCTTCAACTGCTGTTTTTCTCCTAGCTTTTGAACTTTCAACAATATCCTGCATATGGGATAACATAGCTGAAGAAAACATATGTTTTCTATTTGAAACATCATATAAAGGAATCACACAAGTTAGTTACCTCGTCAAAATCTTTGTTGATTATTCTCAAGAAGTGGTCTGATGGATTCCTCAGTTGTGGACATGGGAATCCACTTTGAGCAAAGAACTACAGGAAATGAATATGAAAACGATTCTTAAACTCAAAATTTGTAAGAAGATCACGTCCTAACGCTGGATCAAATTAATTATGGATCACAAATGCTTGTTAGTCTTGGTCCATGGGAGAAGAGCTTGAATTTTCCAATGATTAGCATTGTTCCTTGTACCTGTTACTACGATATTCTTCTCTAGGATTTCTCATGCATTTGGGACAGAAATGGAGGCAGACTCAATTTGCGAAGCTCTGACTTAGCAACGATAAATATTTTCTTCTTAATTAATACTACTACTGTATTTTTCTGCAGAGAAATCAGTGGAGTTCAGTTTGCACCAAAGTGGCTTCGATGTTGATCCAAGGAAAGAGAGGCACATATGTAATATAACCACCTGGGTGGCGTCAGAGGCCGCTCCAAAGAAGATGGTCCTGCCGTTTGAAAGCAGGCAGAGGCCGTGGAAGAGGTCGAAGACGTCGCCGCTGGGTTGGTGCACGGCGGCAACGATGGTCATGTTCTCCCTGGCGGCGATCCTGGTGATGTGGCGCATGACGTGGTAGGAGGCCGCGCTGTCGAGCCCGCTGGTGGGCTCGTCCAGGAAGAGCAGGCGCGGCCGCGTGAGCATCTCGATGCAGATGGTCACCCGCTTCCGCTGCCCGCCGCTGATGCCCTTGGTCATGCGCCCGCCGATGCGCGTGTCCATGGCGTCGCCGAGGCCCATATCTCGGATCACGCCGTCGGCGTGCGCCCGCTTCTCTGCCAGTGGCATCGTGCCCGGCAGCTGCAGCTGTGCCGAGTAATACACGGCCTCGCGCACCGACATCGTTGACATCAGCACGTTGTCTTGGGTCACATAAGCCTTCAGTTCAGTTATCAGTTCACAACAATATCAGGATTATGCAACACATGGTAAGTGCTTCTACTGACCAAGACATTTTAACCTTGGAACTATTATCTTACTGAGGTTCCAAAGGCAAGCTTCTCTCGTTGGCCATTGATCAGAATCAGCCCGGATTCGTTAACTCCAGGCCCCAACCTTCCTGCGATGGAAACGAAATTAGCTTGGATGGTTAAAACCAGAGAGTAAGTATGTTAATTCCTAATCGAACATTCTGCAGCATTGCACATGCATGCATTGCACATTCCTAGTCGAAGTATTTTGTTTCCGGAAAATACTCATCACCTCATTCTTGATTGTCCGTACCCCAGGAGAGTTTGGATCTATTGGCTGATTGGACTGGGCCCGCTGGAATTTCTGCAGACACTCTTTCGTCTGTTTACTGTTGCTGGCACATTAGAATCGGTTCCACTGTCTTTGAGCTGAAGACTGCTTTGGAGGTCCTCCAAGTGGCCCATGCTGCTACCGCGCGCCTTCTAGCTCCAATGGTCTGATGTGCTTTTGTCGCGGTGTCGGGTTGGCTACCCTCTATGGGGGTGGAGGCTGCTACCTCCCATGTGGTTGACCCTTTGTCTAGTGCGCTGTCTCTTCTCAGTCCGACCGGCCTCGTAGAGTTTGTCATGGTGAGACAACTATGGTGATTACAAGACTGGTGTATGTCGATCCGCGGATATTGGATGCTTTTTCTTCTCTCTTTTATGTTTTGGGTTTGATTGTGCTGTTTTGCCCTAGCTGTATACTCGAAATTGTACGGCGTGTATATTAATAGTATAACAGAGCTGTTTCGAGGAACACCTGGGGCTTTGTGCAGGCAAACTTTCTGTTTATTCACTTACGCCTATCATGTACTAGCCCTTTTTGATCTTTTGCTTGGGAATCATGGACATCCCTGGTTCTTCCTGTAAGGCCTTTCACAATGGTAGTCTCTAAGCGCGATATCATAGGCAAAATGTCTATGTGGCACTATATTTAATGATGAAAGAGAGTGGTGTTGTATCTTAGCTAAGATACACCTTTTGCACGTAATCATAGGCAAAAATAAGTAGTAGACCAATCACATACATGCATAAAACTAAAATCATTAAATTAAGATACAACCTTAAGAAACAATACATTGTAGAGGGTGTTTCTTAGACATTTATTTTGCCTATAATAACGTGCTAAGAAACTCTTCTCTAGCCTCTAGCTGATTGCATTGGTAGCAGTGTTGATTAGTTGAGCCCTTGCCTATTTCTTAAAAAAAAAACCTTTATTTCATTAGAGGGGACAAACAGAGGCCGACTTCCAAGGAGCTCTTTACTTTCAAAATTCCAAGTTATATACCCGCAAAAAAAAATCCAAGTCATATTACAAGTTTCGGATATTTTGAAATGTTCAGATGTAGTCAATGGTTTATCCTACAAGCGTGTAAAATTTTATTGCAACTTTTTTTGTATTTTGAACTACAAGCATTTAGATTTTGTGTGCATTAACTACTTTCAGGCCTTTTTTCAGATTTTTTTTTAGAATATGTTTCTCGGACTTTTGAAAATAAGGTGCTTCGTGGAGGCCTCCATTTGGAGTTTCTGTTTGTTTCCTAAGCTGTGAAACAAAACTGCTCCTAGGTTAAAACCACTCAACAATTCACATATTCATGAGTAAGTACTACTACGGAAAGACCAGTGATTGCTACACTTACGGAAGTCTTACAAAAAAATGTTACGAACTAGTTTCCATAGCCCAAATTATCTGTAAATCCAAGAAGCAGTAGTAATGCTACACTTACGTACAAGTTTTACAGAAAAAATGTTACAGACTAGCAACATGGCACATCATATGTAGGACGAAAATAGAAACATGGCCCGATCTATGCAACTTCAACCAACAGATTCAGAACACGACAGTCCATAAGATTTCCCGTAGCCCAAAGTCTAGGACGTAGTGAAAGAATGAATCAAGCATTACTAATGCTACGTACACGGACCGATTTTTACAGAATCGTGCTTACGGGATTAGGTGGAGAGAAACCGGAGGGATCGTGTACCTAAATTCACGGAAGGGCGAGGGATTTTAACCAACCAATCAATTACACATTTGTTTGTAAATCTTTTCCGTAACTAACCAATCAATTACCGTCCTCTAGGTTGTGTGTAGGACAGTCTTAGACTAGTCCCAAATGAAGGTACCATAGGTGTATCATACATTACATGCATGCAAAATGTTTATATGTTACGACAATTAAAAAAAAAAGATTGTGTTGGTATCATAGGTAAATACATTATCGTAGCACGTGGAGATCTACCTATCATATACGGGGGAATTTTCTGGCGGTTGCCTGTTTGCGCGCGTGGCCAGCGGTAGTGCGCACTGTAGCTGGAGCATCAAATATCCGGCGCCGGATAGCACAAAACGCCACGCCGCGCTAATTTTACAGCGCGCTCTCGGATGCAACGTCTGCTGGAGGACCACGCGCACACCCCCGTGCGCTATTCTGGCGGTTTATTTAGCACAACACCGGTTTAGAGTAGCTCTAGAGATGCTCTAAGTCCCACAAGCATGCAAAATCACGAAACCAAATTCTTTCTATTATGAGCTACATAAAAATGACAAAATCTGATAAAGTTTGGGCATATGAAAAATACATGTACATATCTACACATTTATCAGTTTTGTGTAGCTAAGAATACAAAGTATTTTAAATTGGTATTTTTCACGTTTGTAGAAAAAAAAATCATTGACTACATCCGAATATTTGAAACTCGGAAATCTGATTTTCGAATTTTGAAAAATGGCAGGAGTTCCACTCGCATTAGATATTACAAAGATTCGCATTCGATACTACAAAGATTAATGTGCTTATCGCTATATATGGTCAAAGTACTTTGACTACAAATTATACGTAACATATTTTGGGGAGGGGGAGTATTATGAATTTTATTTATGTGAAATACTTTCTCCAATCTAAATTAATTGACTTGAATTTATCTAGATTCGAATGTATATTTAGATACATCCTATAAATTTGAGTCAATTAATTTAGATTAGAGGGAGTAGTACTTCCTCGTGCATGCATGGACGCGCTGCATGTAATGATCGATCTGCACCCTTTGAGCCATGCAACAGAGTTCACATCTCACTGCAACATCTGTGGAAACTGGCGTCACCCGATCGAGATGACCACGCAAAGCTCCTTGCGGGCATGAGCAACTCGAGGCCTACATGCTCAACGATTTTCGACAGTGTCCCGACGCCGACGGCCACCTCTGCATCCGTAGCAAAAAAGAAAGAAGACGAGACGGCGAACCTGCGAGAGTATCGAGGAGCGTGGTCTTGCCGCATCCCGACGGCCCCATGATGGCGAGCACCTCGCCGGGCCCCGCGTGCCCGCTGATCCCGCTCAGGATGCTCACCGGCTGGGCCCCGTACGCGCCGCCGGCCACCGTGACGCACACGTCCTCCCACGTCAGGAACACCCCGGGGTCGTCGACGGCGTCCGTGCCCGCCCTCCGCCCCGGCGCTACCTCCACGCCGTCGAACCCCGCCACGGCCGGACGGCGCCGCTGCCACGGGAACATCCTGCCCAGCGACCAGCCGTCGCCACCGCCGGTCTGGGCATCGGGCGTGCCGCTGCCGCCCCAGCGCCAGAGCGGGCGTGACGGGCTCGGCGTGGGCGCCCATCGCGGCAGCGGTGACGACGAGGCGTCAGCGGCCATAACGCACGCACGACGCGTAGCTAGCTTGATTGGTTCGGCAGCGGAATGGAACTGGAGCAGAGCAGTGGCTACACGGTCGAGCGCGAATTAATAGCTCTCGGCCCCTCGGGGCTCGGGGTGTACTAGTATACTCTCTTGATTTGCCAAACAGTAATGAAAGTGGAGATAACACTGACAGTTGGGTGTTAAACCGGTAGACGACGCTAAATCAGTTACGGGGCAATCAATTTGGCCAGCGTACTTGTTTCAATGTTTCCGTCATTGATTGGCCGGCACACGAAGGTGGGCAATCAATTTGGCCAGCGGGGGTGAGCATACCGGTTTAGGACGCCCGGAAAACTAGGAGTCTCTCGTGGGCCATTAGGGTTCTAGGGGAGTTTGGCAGCGCATGTCGATCTCTCGACGGGGTGCGGTGGATCTCCGGGGGCAGAGGATGAGCTCGTCTGCTGCTCGTGGGAATCAGAAGGAAGGAGAAGCAGCCTCCTCGGGGACGGCTCGGTCTGCATTGAAAAAGCGATGGGAAAGTTAAATCTGACGGTGGAGGAAGCTGAGGGAAAATGAACAGAAATAATCCAAAAAAATAACAAATTTACGAAATAAACTCGGGTCACAAAAAAATCACGGAATTAACCCTTTTTGCAACGCCGTGAACGACGGCGCCGCACTCTGAAGCGCAACGCCACGACTCGTGGCGCCGCACGGCTGCCAACGTGGCATCGCCGTGGTCTCGTGGGCCCCAGTTCCGTAAGTGTGCCGCCACACACTACGGCGCCGCACTGCTATATGCAACGCCACCGCGCGTGGCGCCGCACTTTAGGTCTTGTACCAGCGCGCGCCCGCCCCAGCTCGACCCTCACCTCATTCTTCTCCCAGCCCACGAACAGAGAAGGGCGCATGGCGGCTAGGGTTCCACCCCACACTTGATCCTCCTCAGAAAATCGGCCAGATTTGGGGATTTCTTGCAAGAATCGTGCTCCCAATCCCCTCCACCAAGTATTCTCTCTAAATCCTCTCAATTCCATCCACAAATTTCTTACTTTTTGTCCCTTATTTGCATTTTTTTGGTGAAACCCTAGATTGTATGGGATTGTCAAATTAATATGAATCATTGCCATGTTTACTTGATTTTTAGGTTTAGGAATACTTGTAAGATGGATATTGAAACCCTAGGTTCTATGGGATAGTGAAACCCTAGGTTCTATGGGATGGTTAATCAAATTTTGTTAGTATGAAATTATAGGTAGAATATGAATACTTGTAAAGTTAGAACTATAAGGGACAAATTAATGGTTCTATGGGATAGTGGAAATTAATGGTATAGTGGAAATTAATGGTAGAGTAAGATGGAATGTTTGTTCATGCCAGAATAATTATAGATAGAGTGAAAATTATTGTTTGTATTGTTTACAAGTATGACATGTGATATTTATTGATTCTATTGTTCGTATTGTTTCATTGTGCCACTAGGATGACTCTTCTTAATCCTCACTACGATGTTCAACACCGTTCCTACAAGTTGTCGGAAAAGAGACAGGTACTAAAAAAACCCACACGGTAGTTCCTATTGCTCCGGTTTGTTGAGATGTAAATCTAACCTAGGCCATTGTATGTTTGCAGGAGCTTGTACCTCTTTGACTTAGGTATCACGAGGTCTCGTCGGCCAAGAACCTGACTTACGATGAGCGGTACACTCCGTACATTGAGAAGCTAGGACTCCTCCCCTTTATCCACATGGTCACTCGGTCGACACCGAAGTTCAATCCCGATGCGATCACCGTGCTTGTCGACCGGTGGAGACCGGAGACACACACATTTCACCTTAGGACCGGTGAGACTACGGTGACCTTGCAAGACATGAGCATGATCCTAACACTCCCAATCGAGGGAAACCCTGTGTGCATAAGCACAGATTCAGAGGGGTGGCGTGAGCAGATGGTTAGCCTTATAGGGAAGGATCCACCCGAGGTTATAAACACGAAGGGGGAAACACTAAGGGTCGCTGCAGGGGCCACTTTCAATTGGATCAGACAGAATTTGAAGACCTGCCCCGAGGATGCTGACAAGGACACGGTCATGACGTACGCTCGTGTGTATGTGTGGTACATCATCATAAGGATTCTCTTTCCTGACATCAGTGGGGATCGTGCTCAGTGGCATTGGCTTAAGGTGCTCACAGTTTTTGACTCAGATTTCAGCTGGGGTTCAGTGGCGTTGGCTTGGTTGTACCGTCAGGTAATCGCTTGCTTACAAAGTTGTCTATGTTTGCATGACCTCAAAAAATAGTGTTTTACTAAATGGTGTATCACTTCATGTGCAGCTGGATGATGCATGTCTTAGGAGCGCAACCGACAGATGCATCAGTGGTTGTTTGCTCCTTCTTTCGGTGTGGAGCTGGGAACGCTTCCCAGTTGGATGGCCGAGATTGTTGAGCTACAACCCTTATGTTGATGACGGTAATAACCTCCTGCTCCCAACATGGGCTTACAAGTGGGATGTGGTTTCCGATCCCCCAACCGACCCTGTGGCGGCGTACAGGAGGTACACCAACGAGTTTGACACGATAACCATGGATCAGGTAATTTCCCAACGTGTGGTCAATTCTATGTTATTAATGTGTAATCTTTGAACTTGACATGAGTGTGGTATGTTGCAGGTGACCTGGGAGCCATACGGTCCAAGGGGGAACTTTGGTGTCCCGGACGACTATGTGCTTAACCCGAAGTGCACGGAAGAAGCCCGTTTGTGGCTAATGTGTTGTCCCATGGTATGCATGTGGGCGGTTGAGCATCACCAGCCACAACGTGTCATGACCCAGTTTGGGTTATTTCAGGTGAACCCTCCCGAGTGGAAGGACACGGACATAGGGCTCCATGGGTAAGATATCAACCGCCTTCGCATGTGATGTAATATCTTTCGAGAAATAACGCTTTATGACTTCTTGTTATGCAGCTTGGACAGGAAGAAGCAGAGGAAGGAGAAGGATTGGGACAAGCTTCACGGGAAGTATGTTGACAAATTCAAAAGGTGTGTGATTGAGGCTAAGAAAGCAAAAGGAACACAGGAAAGGGCGTTCAATCAGGATGCTTTCAACAACTACATCACCTGGTTTCTTGAGAACACGCGGGTGGAGATGTACCCACGAGCATTCTGCTCAGAAATCTTGGAGGAGCCATTGCTATTCGATGAGCTTGCAACTGAAGAATACAACAGGATAGTCAGAGAAGGGTGACAAGCTGAGTATGCTCCATTGGTCAACTTCGTGGTAATTTTTGCCGAATGTTTGTTTTCCTTCTTGCCCCTTACCGCACCTCGCAAGGATGATTTACTTGTTTACTCTTGTCTATGACAGCGGGCGGAGGTAAGAAAGTTGGCCGATGCATGCGAGGATGCTTTCGAGACATACCCACGCGGAGAGAAGGGAGAGAGTCTGTTTAGAGGGTTTGTTAAGAAGCAGGCCCTACAGTTAAGGTGGATTTTGAACTTGCTAGGTTGTCGTAACCCCGAGGTGGCAACACCATCTATGTCACAGTCCAACACGCCCACTGACCCTTCTGGCGATCATCACTCCCCATCCGAGGATGAAGCGGACACACCTGAGGTAGCAAAGCATTGTAGTACGACGAACCCTTACATTACTATATGTCCTTACCATTCTTCTTTTGTTGACAACCCCAGGATGAAGAAAGTGTCGATGACGAGATGACATTGGGCACATACACTCGTTACAAGGTCCACGAACGGTCCGACTACATGCTCAAGCCAAGGCAACCCAAGAAGCCTTACACACCCAACCCTTCCACGGCCAAGGAAACGAAGGCAAAGAAGGCCAAGAATACCAAGAGGTTGGAGTCTGATGACGAGGAACCGGTCACGAGGAAGCTTCCTACGAGAAGGGGCCGAGGGAAGAGGACGACCCGTGGGAAGTAGTTGGGGAGAAGTAGTTGTGGTCGTGTACTTTATGAACTTGTCGTCAACTTGTTAGCCTCTATACATGATCTATGAACTTGCTTCGAATTAGCTTTGTCGTGTGAACTTGTGCTACACAAAAGACTCCATCTACTTGTGCCAACTTACGTAGATAGATTTGTGCTAGAACTGGAAGTTGGTGATCCCCTTAGCACTAGCATCCTGAGATGCACTAGCATCTGGGAGTTGGTTATTGATACATTGCAAATGTATCTATAATTTTTGATGTTCCATGCTTGGTTTTATCTACTTTCTTATGTTTTGTCCACACTTTGGAGTACTTTTCACATGATTCCTTGGACTAACCTATTAACAAGATGCCACAGTGCCAATTGCCTGTTTTCTGTTGTTTTTGGTTCCAGGAAGTCAGAAAATGAATATTCTCGGAATTGGACGGGACAAAAGCCAAAGTTACTATTTTCCCGGAAGACTCACGGAGCCAGAAGGAGAGTCGGAGAGGGGACATAGGGTGGCCACACCACCCCTAGGCGCGGGCAACCCTAGGCCGCGCCAGGGCATGGTGTGGGCCCCCTGGCCGGCCATCGACCTTGCCTCCTTCACCTATAAGAGCCTCCCGATACCAAAACCCTAAATAATCAATCAGAAATCCACGAAAAGTTCCGTAGCACCGCCGCCACCGAAGGGGAGATTCGGGGGACAGAAAGTCTCTGTTCCGGCACCCTGCCGGGACAGGGAAGTGCCCCCGGAGCCATCTCCATCGATCTCCACCACCATCTCCATCACCATTGCTGATTCCCATGATGAGGAGGGAGTAGTTCTCTCTCGAGGCTAAGGGTTCTACCGGTAGCTATGTGTTCATCTCTCTCTCTCTATGCATGATCTTATTGAGATCATCAGCTTCTAATCTATAGATCTACCTTGCTACTCAAGTGCTTTAATAGATCTCTACTCTCCCCATGTGTGTGAAAGTGACAGCGTGCATACCATGGTGGCACTTAGGCTAGAGATTACAAATATTTGTTATGAGTTATATTTGGAGTTGGATGTCTTTATGAAATTGTGGTGTTTGTTTGAATCATCTAGTACTCAAGGTGACAGTGTGGGGTTATCTAGATGGGAAAGGCTTACTTTGAGGTGTGCTGTTATAGCCCTACCATGGATTAGAGTGTCCAACCGGAGAGTAGTTCAGCGTAATATCATAAAGAAGAATATATTTATATGAGAGTGTTCAATAGTGAAAGTATGATCCCTAGGCCTTGTTTCTAAGCACTGAAACACCGTTTGCAATTAGATCTGTTACATGTTTGCTTGCTTCCTTCTTTATTTCAGTTTGCCTTTAGTCTTTTCCCACGTCAACCACACGCCATCAAATTATTTTCTATCACCGTTACCACTTATAATTATCTATACCACTTGTATTTGACTATCTCTTCGCCAAACTAGTGCACCTATACACCTGACAAGTGTATTGGGTGTGTTGGGGACACAAGAGACTTCTTGTATCTTAATTGCAGGGTTGCTTGAGAGGGGATACCTTTGACCACTTCCTCCCTGAGTTCGATAAACCTTGGGTGATCCACTTAAGGGAAAACTTGCTGCTGTCCTACAAACCTCTGCACTTGGAGGCCTGATGCGCTCGACGATCGACGTAGAGCTCGTTGGGAACCCCAAGAGGAAGGTATGATGAGCACAGCAGCAGGTTTTCCCTAAGTTATGAAACCAAGGTTTAATCGAACCAGTAGGAGCAAGGAAACACCCCAAAGGTGTTACTAGCTGAGCGTTGGCAGGGCGCACTACCGGTGCTAGTAGCAACGTGGAGACCTGCACAACACAACCACAGAACTTTTTCCCCAACTTGCACCGTGTTTTGCGGAAAACAAAGGATTAAACGTATCGAATGGAAAGAAGTAAAAGTTTGCAGAAAGTAAACACAAAGCAGAAACAATTTATAGATTGTATGTAAAAGACAAGGACTGGGATCCATAGTTCACTAGAGGTGGCTCTCCTTAGATAGAAAACATGCTGGGTGAACAAATTACAACGGGGCAATTGACAAACACCGAGAAAGCAATACATGCATATACTAATCATCTTGACTCCTTTGAGACTTGATTGGGCATTACAACATAATACATAGACCGCCATCCGACTGCATCTATGACTAATAATCCACCTTCAGGTTATCATCCGAACCCCCTCCAGTATTAAGTTGCAAGCAACAAATTATTGCTTTACGAACTACGTGTAAAGTAAACAATACGATTGTTCTATGAACAAATGATTGTTGTTTTGCCCCTAGTAGCAACAACACATCTAGTACCTTAGAGATTTCTATCACTTCCCCAGATTACCAGAGGCATGAACCCACTATCGAGCATAAATACTAACTCTTGGAGTTGCTAGCATCTACTTGGCCAAGATAGCTACTAACAACGGAAAGTATGCAAGATCTCAAATAACAAAGACATGATAGAATCAATAATCAATCTGAAATAGCATCTCAATATCCATCGGATCCCCGCAAACACAACATGTATGGATTACAAATAGATTATCTTGATCATGAACGAATCTCACAAGATCTAAACATGAAAGCACAAAGGAGGAGAAACCAACCATCTAGCTACTACATGGATCCGTAGTCCAAGGATGAACTACTCACGCATCACACCGGAGGCTTGCATGGTGATGAAGAAGGCCTCCAGGGTGAATTCCCCTCTCCGGCAGGGTGCCAGGAAGAGCTTCAGATCCCTCCCAATCTAGGGATGGAGATGACAGCGGCTACAGACTCTTTTGTGGATTTTTGATCGGGTGCTTAGGATTTTCGTCCCGAGGGCAACTTATAGGCGGAAGGAGAGGCCGAGGGGGTGCCGGGAGCCTGGCCGCGCGGCTAGGTGGTGTGGTGGCTCCCTGGCCCTTCTCCGTCTCGTATTCTGGCACTTGATCCCTTCTGGAAAAATAGGCACTTTGGCTTGTGTCCCATCCAATTCCGAGAATATTCATTTTCTGACTTTTCTGGAACCAAAAACAGCAGAAAACAGGCAGCTGGCACTGTGGCTCTTGTTAATAGGTTAGTCCAAGAAATCATATGAAAAGTACTCCAAAGTTGGAACAAAACACAATAAAGTGGATAAAACCAAGCATGGAACTTCAAAAATTATAGATACATTTGCAATGTATCAAGGCCCAACAACTGTCTACAAGAATAGAAGTGTGTAGACATCAAGCTATTTTCTAGCGCTGTTGCCGAGGAGGTAAGGTAAAAGGTATTCACACTGGAGGATTAAAGAAGAAGAACCTCCCACGACAAACGCCTATTTTCTGGCGCTGTTGCCGGGGAGGTAAGGTAAAAGGTACTCACATCCTCCGGTGTGAGTGCTCGAAGTTATTTCCTTTAGATTCTGCAATTTTATCTTTTTGTTTCTTGTTTTCACTAGTTAGGCTTAATGGAAAACAACAACAAAATTAGAGAGCTTTATAGTATTTATCTTGAGTTAGGACATGAAGTGTTTGAAGAGAAAATTTAAAAACCTATGGAACTTTATTTGCATGCTAATAACAATATTATTAGTATGAATTCTTTGAACACCATTATTGCTAATGCTATGGAAAAGTCTGAGCTTGGGGAAGCTAGTTTTTATGAAAATGATCTTTTTAGTTCCCCAACTTTGGAAGATAGCTATTCTATTGCTTATGATGATACCAAACCTCCAATATATGATGATTACAATGATGAATATGATATTTTCAGTCCACCTACTATTGAGGAGGAAATTAATTATGACTACAATATTCCTCCTATATTTGATGATTATGGTGACGAGAATAATAATGATAGCTATTTTGTAGAATTTGCTCCCACTACACTTAATAAGAATGACTATGCTTATGTGGAGAGTAATAATCATTTTATGCATGTGGCTCATGATAAGAATGTTTTATGTGATAGTTATATTGTTAATTTTATTCATGATGCTACTGAAAGTTATTATGAGAGAGGGAAACATGGTTTTATGCATCTCAATAGTATTAAGTTTCCCCTCTTTATGTTGAAAGTCTTGAAGTTGCACTTATTTTTTGCTTTCTTATGTTTGTTGCTTTGTGCTTTCATGACTTGTTTCTTTACAAGATTCCTATGCATAGGAAGTGGGTTAGACTTAAATGTTCTTTGAATTTGCTTCTTGAGGCTCTCTTTTACTTTAATTCATATTTCCTATGTGAGCATCTTCCCAAACTATCATGCCTAACTTAAAGGCGTTAAAGAAAAGTACTTATTGGGAGATAGCCCAAAAGTTTTAGATGAGTCTTGGAAGTTATTACCTCTGTAATAACCTCTCCTTATCCTTTTTATTTGCTTTTTGTGCCAAGAGTAACCTCTAATGAGAGAGAAGTAATGATTGGGAAAGTTGCTGTCCCGAAACAGATTTCTGTGCTTCACCGTAAAAATTCGTGTAAAATCTGTGAACGTCTTTTTGAGGCGTGAATTTTTGTGCTTCTGCCCCAGGTTGTTATCTAACTTTCGTTAGTTAAACACTTTTTGATTTGAGCAACATAAGGTCTTCGAAAAAATTCGTATTTACCTACTGGTCTGTTTTGACAGATTTCTGCCATTTTCTGCATTTGCTTCTTGTTGGTTCCTTTTTGAGTTCTTTTGGAGAATTGAGCTTTTTGAGGGAAGTGCTTCAGTAGCTAGTGTTCTAATGGAAGTTTATTTGGTGTTAGAACTGAACCTTAAGACTTATTTATCTTGAGTGCACTAATATTGCTAATAAAGATTGTGTGAAGTTTTGTATGAAGGAAAAATTTCAGGTGTATGGAAGGAATGAGTAATGAGATGAAGGATGGACTAAAGCTCAAGCTTGGGGATGCCCAAGGCATTCCCCTTCTTCATCAATAAAAATCCTAGGTTTCTTCCAAACGCTTCATTTTTATTGTTTCATGCACAGTTGTGTTTTTCTTGGAGCGTCTTATTTTTTGTTTTCATTTTGGTTTTTCGTTTGCTTTGGTTTGCTTAGTTTTCTGAATAAGTTGGTTGGACCCCCTCTTTCATACATTGGTTTGCAAATAGCTTGGTTTGGTTTGGAAAAGAGTAGGAAAGTCCATGCTTATGTGGTAAAAAGAGCTTGTTTTTGACTGTGGTCTATGCTTTGTCATGCCATGCTTGATATTGTTTTGGCTTTATGCTTAGTATTATTTGCTGTAGCATGACTTGTTATAAATAATTGAGATTGTTTAATGTGCCTTGGATGAATCATGCGTTGTTTTAGCATATTAAAGCATAGTATAGTGGTATTCTCCTTTGATGCTTTATTTGGGTTGACTTGGCACATGCTCACACCATGTTATGACTATCTCAAGTCACCATAGCCTTTATGATCCTTTAGTTTTCAACTTGTAGTATCACTTTATGCTTTGATCAATGATGTTTTGTCGTTCTGCATGATTATGGCCATTATTGCTCACTTAGTTTGTCGCTCCCAGTCTTTTGCTAGCCTCCACAACCAAGTATGAGTTCCACTCATGCATCCAACTCCTTAAACCAAGTTATTCCAAAGAGTCCACCATACCTACCTACTAGCTTATGCTATTCCAAGTATATTCATGCTTTTGTTTACCTTCCACTTGTTATGAGAAAACTAGTGATTAAAGCTCTCACGAACTTGATGGCACACTTTACTTTTCTTGCCCTTAATAAACTTGAACCATTGTGTCTTCTGTGTTGTATATGCTTGCACTTATTTTTTGGGGATTAGCAGAACCATGCTGTCATGGGGAACGCATTCAACATTGCACTTGTACTTTGTACCTAGTTGATATCATGCTCTTTTGTCTATGGATGCCGTCGGTGTGAAATGAAAGGGGAGCTTGTAAGTCCATGGAGTTATGTATATGTGTTAGAGAAACGCCTGGGCCGCTGGTCTAATCCATGCCGACTTGGTGGAAACCTGCAGCGTAACCATAATGAGCTGTCTATGAAGCATTCTTCTTATAAAAAAAGAGAGTCCTATATTGAGAAAAAAAGAGAAAAGAAAAAAAAAGATACTATGAAAAGAGGAAAGAGAGAAAAAAGCACCATATTCCCATGGTAAATAAGAAGAATGCTGAGATGCTCGTTGTCTGCTTGCCTTACATTTTGCTATGGAGATTCTTCCGTATCATCGGGCAAGGGGTACCCCATTGGCGGTTCTCAATGATACACATGTACTTACAATGACAAGAACTTACCGGTGAATAAACTTGAGTAGCATGAGCAGCGGCCCTCGTATACAAGGGACATGAGATTTCTGACTTATACTTCGTCAAGCATGTACACCATAGTTGGTTCACTTTAACCTTAATCACTTCAAGATGCTTATGATAGGGGTAATGAGAGCTGAAAGCTATAAGTACCATAATTTTTGGAAGCTCTTTATGAGACTTGACTCCCTACTTCCTTCTATGAAGGCCTTTCTTCCACCATTATATTGAGTCTCCACCTTCTATCTTTATGCACCTACTTTGAGAGCATAGTGGCCATTCTTAGTTCTATGTGCATTGTCCCAAGACTAGTTGATTGATTCATACCTTGATATTGCTTGTTTTAAACTATTTGTATCTAGTCACTCTTATGAACTTTGAAGGTGTCCTATGGATTTATATTTGCTACTCTATTGAGGGACAAGCTGAATACTATTATGCTATGTTTTCTTTATGTGAAACAAACAAACGTCTTGCAAAGCATTGTTATTCATGAATCTTTTGTTTGTGCCTTTTCATGTTGCATTATAGTTTCTTTGTCTTATTGCTAGAACCTTGTCTTTCATGTTATGATTGAAGTACTATGATCCCAACTTTGAATGTTTTACAAATACTTTGATCAAGTCTTTGATGGTGCATGTCACCTCAAAAATTACTCTTTCTTTTTATCACTTACCTACTCGAGGACGAGCAGGAGTTAAGCTTGGGGATGTTGATACATTGCAAATGTATCTATAATTTTTGATGTTCCATGCTTGGTTTTATCTACTTTCTTATGTTTTGTCCACACTTTGGAGTACTTTTCATATGATTTCTTGGACTAACCTATTAACAAGATGCCACGGTGCCAGTTGCCTATTTTCTGCTGTTTTTGGTTCCAGGAAGTCAGAAAATGAATATTCTCAGAATTGGACGGGACAAAAGCCAAAGTTACTATTTTCCCGGAAGACTCACGGAGCCAGAAGGAGAGTTGGAGAGGGGCCATAGGGTGGCCACACCACCCCTAGGCGCAGGCAACCCTAGGCCGCGCCAGGGCATGGTGTGGGCCCCCTGGACGGCCACCGACCTTGCCTACTTTGCCTATAAGAGCCTCCCAATACCAAAACCCTAAATAATCAATCAGAAATCCATGAAAAGTTCCGCAGCTATGCCGCCACCGAAGGGGAGATTCGAGGGATAGAAAGTCTCTGTTCCGGCACCCTGCCGGGATGGGGAAGTGCCCTCGGAGGCATCTCCATCGATCTCCACCGCCATCTCCATCACCATTGCTGATTCCCATGATGAGGAGGGAGTAGTTCTCTCTCGAGGATAAGGGTTCTACCGGTAGCTATGTGTTCATCTCTCTCTCTATGCATGATCTTATTGAGATCATGAGCTTGTAATCTATAGATCTACCTTGCTACTCAAGTGCTTTAATAGATCTCTGCTCTCCCCATGTGTGTGAAAGTGACAGCATGCATACCATGGTGGCACTTAGGCTAGAGATTACAAATACTTGTTATGAGTTATATTTGGAGTTGGATGTCTTTATGAAATTGTGGTGTTTGTTTGAATCATCTAGTACTCAAGGTGACAGTGTGGGGTTATCTAGATGGGAAAGGCTTACTTTGAGGTGTGCTGTTATAGCCCTACCATGGATTAGAGTGTCCAACCGGAGAGTAGTTCAGCGTAGTATCATAAAGAAGAATATATTTATATGAGAGTGTTCACTAGTGAAAGTATGATCCCTAGGCACTGAAACACCGTTTGCAATTAGATCTGTTACATGTTTTCTTGCTTCCTTCTTTATTTCAGTTTGCCTTTAGTCTTTTCCCACATCAACCACACGCCATCAAGTTATTTTCTATCACCGTTACCACTTATAATTATCTATACCACTTGTATTTCACTATCTCTTCGCCGAACTAGTGCACCTATACACCTGACAAGTGTATTGGGTGTGTTGGGGACACAAGAGACTTCTTGTATCTTAATTGCAGGGTTGCTTGAGAGGAGATACCTTTGACCACTTCCTCCCTGAGTTCGATAAACCTTGGGTGATCCACTTAAGGGAAAACTTGATGCTGTCCTACAAACCTCTGCACTTGGAGGCCCAACAACTGTCTACAAGAATAGAAGTGCGTAGACATCAGTGATCCCCTTAGCACCAGGAATGTGCGGCGCCATGGCAAAAGGCGCCGCACACATGCAACGCTGCGGAACCTGGAGGGCGCACATGCACGCAGGAAAGGGGGGCTGCTCCAGGAAACTGCGGCGCCGCAGCAGAGTCTGGCACCGCACGTGTAGCGCCTTACACGGTGGCGCTGCACATTGTTGCCGTGGAGCTCAACCTCATTCTCATCGTGCCAATAATCATCATTTTGCTCTTCCAACACTTCATCTTGGTTCTTTGAAATCGGGCTCAATGTTTGGGTAAATGGAGGTTCAATAAATACCTCTTGGTTTATTGGTGGAGGACTCCTAGAACCTAATGGGGAGGCATTACGGTTCAAATCCAAGTGCAAGTTATTATCAAACTTCTTGGTGGCAAATAGTTCAAGAGCTTTGTCTAGCGACTCCGCCACCACCTCCTTGTATGCAACCCAACGGGCTCGGAGAAGATACGCATGGTCTTCCAACGGGTGTGCATTCCAAAAGCAACATTATGCCTTCCCTCCAACTCAACAACATCATTTGGGTCCATCCATTTCAATTCAATCCTAACTTGCTCGAAGACCTCGGCGTAGGTGGGACTACGCTCAAACACCAAGTCAAGCTCATCCGGGTCCGGTTCTATATTACCTCTCAAAAAGGCATCCTTGTCTACATGGTGAACATGAACAATTCTTGACATTACTAAAATAATCACAAAAATAATACCATGGTCAACATACTCAATATATACTCATTGGTAACATTAACACAATACCCATCCCTATGCCAATTCAACAATACCCTATGCCAAAATCTACCATACATCTTGCATAACAACCTTGGGTTTCCAAGATATGAGTCAAACCAAGAATTTAATGGGTGAAAACAAAGAAAAAGGGGAAGAATACCTCTAGGCACTTGGGGGGATCAAAATCCACGGAGAGAAGTTTCCAATTTGGCCTCTTGGAGGGAGGGATTTGAGGGAGGAGCCGAATCCCGCTACCGCCACTGTCTTCTCTGTTCGTGGGGGAGGCTGGGTAAGTGAGGGTCGGGCTGGGGCGGGCGCGGGCGCTGGTACAAGACCTAAAGTGCGACGCCATGTGCGGTGGCATTGCATATAGTAGTGCGGCGCCGTAGTGTGTGGCGCCGCACTTATGGAACTGGTGCCCACGAGACCACGACGATGCCACACTGGCAGCCGTGCGGCGCCACGAGTCGTGGCGTTGCGCTTCAGAGTGCGGCGCCGTCATTCACGGCGTTGCAAAAAGGGTTAGTTCCATGAATTTTTTGTGGCCCGAGTTTATTTCGTGAATTTGTTATTTCTTTGGGTTATTTCTGTTCAAATTCCTAGAAGCTGACTCCTCTCGAAGTTGACGATGTTGATTCTGGTGCAAAGCAGAAGTGCATGTTGTATGGCGGTCTGAATCGGTCCGCGCCAGACGCTGAAAATCCGCTTCAGCGGTCCAACGACCACGCGTGTCCGGGCCGACCCATTACTGGACAAATATGTGTTGGGAATGCGTCGTCCCGAATGCGACACGAACAACACGCATGTACTCCTTCGTGTCCTTACTTCCACGCACGGGCTCGGCTGGAAGTGACCGAGCGCTCCCATGATGCTGCAACCTCACCCATGACGCCGTCATTTGGGGCCGCAACCTCGCCCATGACCGTTCCATGTGATGGCTTGTATCCCGACAGCGGGAAAGGGATCCGCCACCATTGATTTCTGCCGGTTCCGCCATTGTTTCGTGCCTGTTCTGGATGGTTCCCGCCATTTCCAGTAGTTCCCAACACTTCGCACAGGCTTTCCCCTCGGAGCGGCTGCTCCACTATAAAAAGGGGCGAGCCCACTGGATTAGCGGCGCAACACCGTGCCTCAAAAACATCCATGCATGGCCACCCTCTTCCTCCCGGCACCCCTCGCAACCCACCTGTCGGATGCCCTCTTTATTTCGCCCCCTCGCAACACACTCGGTGGCCGCGTGATCGATGACAACGAGGATAGCGATGATAGCTTCTCCGATGACAACGAGGATATCGACGGTGCGGTGCTGTAGCAGCGAAGGCCCCGTAGGTCATCACCATCATACCAAGGTCCATTTAACCAGACCACCGGCGAGCGCTTCAGTTTTGTCATCCTCGACCGCGTCTTCTATATGCATCACATCCGGTGGCAAGAACTCCAGGATGCGTTCGTCGATGGCTTCTGCACCTCTTATGCCAACCCTGGTGACCTGGTGATGTGTGCCCGCTTCGATCGAGCTCGAGAGGAGTTGGACAAAGAGAAGGCGATCTTTCGCTCTCTCGAAGACGAGTGGGGCGTCAATGAGCCATCGCCGATCCCTCCTAGCGAGGCCTCCAGGCATCGTCATAGCTCCCACTCGCGCCCGTGACGCCGCCGCACCAATAGCCGCCACCACCACCGATGCACCAGCAACCGCTACCACCACTGCCATAGTATATGTCAGGGCCATGGTCGTCGCCGGTGTTCATCAACCTCTCCAACGAGCCTGGTGACTAGATGTCACCGCCGCGTCCACCACCACCAATGTGCCGACCGCCAGATGCTCTAGCAGTAGCTAGGGTTTATTTTAATTATGTTTTTATTTCCTATATGTAAATTAAGACTGTTGGGGATATACTTTCCGGGTATCCTCACTGTGCCTTGATGACCAGGGTGGCCCACTTCAGGTTAGAGCTTTGCTTCACGGGCGGCCTAGTCAAGGAGAAGAAACGGAGTCTAGTCCGGCTACGGGAAGGCCCAGAAGACTACCGACATAGGCATGTAGTGTTACTTGTAGTTCAAGATGTACTCTATAACCGACTCTTAGTCGTAGCCGGATAGACCTCTCCTGTAAACTCTAGGTCGGATATCTATATAAGCCATCCTAGGGAGAGCCTTTAGGGCACCCCACAATAGTCTACAATCTCAACTCGCACAGGCGAAACCCTTGTAACCCATATTCTGGCTCTGCCGTATTACTGGATTGCTAGCAGGAGTAGGATCCGTCCAAAGCTGGCAGATTCTTACATGGGTAAACTTGTGTGCTCACTGTCCCGGAACACCGTGCGTCTCACGCCCCTCTCTTCCGCATGCCTCGAGGACCCCCTCATGGCGTACTTGTCATCAATCCGATGACAGTTGGCACCCACCGTGGGGCAAGTGAGCTTTGGATCTGCGTTCCGAACGGAATCTGCAAGAATCGGAATCGGTGAGACTATCACCGTTGGTCGCATCCTCTACGCCAGCGATGTCACTCTCATCGTTCTCGACGAGACTTGGATTCCGGATAGGGAGGTTGTGACTGCCTACACCATCATGTCCTTTGGCAAGATCGATGTTTACATCGGTTTTGCTGAACCTACCCCACCCACCCCAACGGTGATGATAGAGGCAGAAGAAGTTTCTGGATCCCCTCTATCCACAGAGGCGGTGGAGTTCCGGATCCCAGAAAACCATAATCCAACCCCGCCCGCACCTATCGCGGAGATAGTGGAGAAAGCTGAGCCTGAAGCAGATCTTGCGATGCAAATCGAGTCTATAGTGGATCTCCCTAGCAAGGTCGAATCCCAGATCGATCTGCCCACCGAGGTCGAAATCTAGGAGGAGCAAGACAACAACTCTCATTCCGGCTCTTCCAATACCGGAACAGACCAACCCTTCCCGAGGCACACATTGGGGAGCATGCTAATGAAAGACGCAAGCATGGATGAGGTTCTCGAAACCATCAGAATTTTTGAGGAAGCCCACGAAGAAAGCCGCAACTACCTAAGGACACACGCATCGCACTTCGTAGAATATGTTGGATCCGGATCTGGCTCTGCCGATGCTGGAGACAATGAGGACTTGGTGCTGGAGGCAATCGGAACAAACACCGACTTACCGGCATCTTCGGATGACTCGATGACATCGGCGGATTTCTGGAAATTCTCCGAGGAATATGAACAAGAGTTCAACTCCAAAGCTGTAGAAGAAGGAGAAGCCATGGACGAAGGATCCGGAGAAAACTCTCCCAAAGTGCAGGATGACATGGATCTCGGAGCTAATCCTGATGTCCAGATGTCCGAAAGTACCAATAAGAGCTTGACTCCGAGAAATGGACCCAAAGCCATCTTTGCTACCGGCGCCACCAAGAAAGCAAAGAAGAGGAACAAGAAGAACAAGACTCCGGCGAAAGATCCTCCAGCGGAGGAAGTGGTTGCCGAGGAGTACGAAGAAGACTCAGATGGAGCTTTAATCCCAGACGAGCCCAAGGAAGCTTCGGTGGATGGACACATGGTTACCGCTAGTGCCCGTAAACTCATCTATGCTGCGTTAACTACGCCTATCCCTATAGCTGCAGAACTTACATTTGTAGAATTTGTCGTCGGATTGATGACAAATACGCCATGAGGGGGTCCTCGAGGCGTGCGGAAGAGAGGGGTGTGAGATTTATGGTGTTCCGGGGACAGTGAGCACACAAGTTTACCCAGGTTCGAATCCGCCGGCTTTGGGCGGATCCTACTCCTGCTAGCAATCCAGTAATACGGCAGAGCCAGAATATGGGTTACAAGGGTTCGCATGTGCAAGTTTGTAGACTATTGAGGTAGGTGCCCTAAAGGCTCTCCCTAGGACGGCTTATATAGATATCCGGCCTAGGGTTTATAGGAGAGATCTATCCGGCTACGACTAAGAGTCGATTACAGAGTACATCTTGAACTACAAGTAACACTATGGGCCTAAGTTGGTAAGTCTTCTGGGCCTTCCCATAGCCGGATTGGACTCCGTCTTTTCTCCCTGACTAGGCCGCCCGTGAAGCAAAGCTCTAACCTGAAGTGGGCCACCCTGGTCAGTGAGGAACTATGAGGATACCCGGAAAGTCTATCCCGAACAGCAGCCCCAGGAAGTCTCCAAGATCCAAAGTCGGATTCATCATCGTCTAGCTTGATCTTCGGCTTGCAGAATCTTGAAGGGTTCCTGAAACTTCACAACAAAAAATACAATCCGGGTCTTAAAAATAAGTCGGACCTATCAACATGTTACTCGGATTTTCTAGCTTGATTTCAAACTGAGCCGGAACTTGGTCTCTGACATCATCTGACACTCGTCATGGTCAAGTCACGTCATCTGACAAACATCCTGTCAGCACGACCGTTGGTGGGTCCGCTCTTCACGGAACCGAGGCGCCGTTTCAATGCATACGCGGAGATCGAGGTGACGTAATCATCGCGTGGGTCCTTCCTAGTTCCTTCCACGACGCGTGGCGGTTATACAGTGTCATTTGTACGAATCTTGGCGCGGTTAGGTGGATATAAGAGGTGAGGATTCTTCTTCATCTCTCTTCACATGTTCCCTCGCCGCTTCTTCTCCTCCAAATCTCCCTCGCGCATAGAACTCCCCTGCTTCCCAAACTCCCAGCGCCGCCCATCTAAGGTCACCGGTGCTCCAGAAGAATGGCTTCGTCTTCATCTTCCGGCTTGGCTACGGTAGCAGCGACGACGGAGGCTGCGGTGGTGGAGAAGGAAAGCTATCGCGTGGTCTAGATCCCCTGTGTGCTGGACAACGAGAAGCTCCACGGCATGGAGAAAGAAGGGCTCCTCCGCGCCGGCGACTAGCGGAGCAGCTTCGGCGAGACCATCCCCAACCCACGTGCGGACGAGCGGGTACACTTCGGCACCCACCTCGATAGAGGTTTGTCATTTCCTCCCTCGGAATTCTTTTCCGAGGTGATAGATCACTACAGTGTTCAACTCCACCATATTCCTCCCAACTCCCTCCTAGAGATGAGCGCCTATGCGGCTTTGTGCGAGGGATTTCTCGGCATTAGGCCGAGTCTTACCTTATTCCGGTACTACTTCCATGTCCGGAGAAATTCTATCACTGCTGGTAATCCTTATATTACCGGTACAATTAGCTTTTCGGTTAGGCGTGATCGCGCCTATCCAAAGATTCTAGCCAGTGACTCGGTCAAACAATGGCCAGCCACTTTCTTTTACCACAAAGATGTTCCGGCTCCCGGCAAAGCCACTGCTTTGCCGGCTTTCATCGACGGAGCCACCACGGCCCAACCGTCATGGGACGAGGCACCTCCGACTCTCAGTGACGATCTGATCCTCGCTAAGAGGCGGATCGAATATCTGATTAAACACAAAGGACTGAAGGGATCTGACTTGGTCCAATGTTGGGTGTCACATCAGATCCAACCCCTTCAGTACCACGGAGACCGACTAATGCACTCCATCACGTCGTCCAAAAAGGATTCCCTCTGCATCATCCCCAAAGCCTACACCTCACAAGGTTATATAAGCCAGATTAAATGGCTGATAGGGGAGCGGATTGAGAGGAGGATCCCGGAGGTTTCTCTGGACATGCACACAGCGGAAAACCCCGTTGTACCGGTAAGCTTTTAACAATAAACCTTTTTATGTGTTTCATTCTTTAAGTTATATCGCAATACTGATATGTTTTCTTGTTTTCAGCTTGTTGACCTCCCCGAGTCAGAATTTGCTCCGCTCGAGGGATATCCTCCAGAGTTCTCTCAGGAGGTTGAACTGGTCCCATTGCCGAACATTGTTCCCAAGAAGCGCAAGGCTCCGACAGTGGCTGTTGGCACAAAGGAGGTGCCCGTCGTGAGGAGGTAAGTTTCAACACAACTTTTCGCCTTTGTACCTTTCCCGAATTTTCTTCCGAGATGTAATGTTTTCGACTCTATTACATTCTCAGAGCTAAGCAACTCATCAAGGGAAAGGGGAAGGGAACTTCTTCGAAGCCCCTGCAATAGACGAAGCTGACCATAGCTTCCCCTGCCGTGGCTCCTCCGACTCCTGCCCCCCAATCCTCTGCAATGCCAGTGATTACTCCTTCGCCGGATTTCGCAGAAGATCCGGCTCCTTCAACGGAGCCAGCGATCCTTGAATCGCAAACTGACGTCACCATGAGTGAGTCAGATTTAGATAAGGGTGAACCCTCTTCGGGTAATGATCCCTCGGCAGAGATCTTTGCCAAAAACCTTCTCAACAATCCGGGTCTTGCCAAGTTTGGCTTATCCCGGAAATCTGCGGAAGAGATCCAGCGGCTGGCCAGGCAATGCCTGGAGAAGAGAAATCTCTCTGCTGAAGAAGAAGCGCAAGAGGCGGAAGACATCAAGTACTCCGACCTTCTTGAACAAGTTCGCATTCGCGACGAGGGACTTAGAGCTGGTGTGCTTCCACCACCTCGGATTATTCCACTCACCCTCGCCGAGAAAGTTTCCACCAAGGTGAACATATGACTGAGCAAGCTCACACATGAACATTATGTAAGTCGGAATTCTAACTCACATTTTTCTTTATTGTATATCATATCCTCTAGCCCCCAAGCATGAAGTAGGATATTTATTCCGAGTTTATGCTTCCTTAGGATGCCAAAGAATGAACTAGTGTAGCCCCCAAGGCTCGTGCTGATATTAGTATCAATATTAGCCCGAGTCTTCAGTAGACTTCTGACTCTGGGTATTCTGACTTACAGAAAGTTAATTCATATAACCAGGATTTGTTGAAGAACATCTGCAACAAGCGGAGAGAGATCAAATCTCTTCGACTTGAAAATGCTGAGCTGAAAGTCTCCAAGGATGAGGCCGAAGGTAAACATTCCGAGACTCAAATCTTGTCTTTGTGTTTTCATAGTCGAATTTTTTCCTGAACTGTTGTTCTTTTTTGACTTACAGCGCTGGTGAAACAGTCCTGCGCTATGATTGAAGAGGCCGAGAACCTCAAAACCTTGGTGGTGGAGAATAAAGAACTTTGCCAAGAGCTGGATAAGCTCAAGGCATATCATGAGAAGAGCATCGCTCAAGTTCTCGAATCCTCCTCCATGGCTACTGACGAGCGTGATCGTAAGATTGTTGCTCAAGATCAGAAAATCTCAGACCTCAATAATGAGTTGTGCAGAGAGAAGGACATTTCTGAGGCGCTCTGGGCTGAACTCCGGAGTCTTCGGGAAGAGAAGACCAAAGTTGACGACGTCATCTTCGTATGTTCCATCTGTCTGATTTGTCTATTTTCTTCGACTTCTTTCAATGTCGGATTTTCTTAACTGTTTTTGTGTATAGGTCCTCTGAACTTGACGGACTCCACCTCCACCGAGCCTCGCACCCACCGGCTTACCCAAGTCGGTGACGTGCTTCATGACTTCTGCCAATCCCTTGAGGATATTGGCGAAGCTCTCAAGATTCCGGACATGCATAGCATGTCGGGTTTTTCAGGTGCAGGACAAGGCGAAGGAGATGCCGCAACTTGTTCAGGATTGGAACATGTCGTACGCGCGATCCGCAACGCAGAACGCTCTCACCATGGTCATGAGCCATCATGGAAGCATGGAGATATGGCAAGTGACCAGAGGGTACTGCAAGGTGGACGAAGACGGACATGAGCAAGATATCAAGGCAATTATGGACTCCTGCGCTGGATATGGGTGCCATGTAGCTGACCTAACTAGCTACGACACTCCCTTCTTCACCCGCGTGGACACACTGCCTCTGCCTCCCGAAGAATCAGCAGAAGTTTACGACGATGAACAGACCGCATCGGATCTAGACATCTCGGAACAATATCAAGGCGATGTATCCAGCGAGCCGGCAGCTCCTTCCTCTCCTCCTGCATCATAGATTGCCAGAAACAATTGTATTATTCTGAGAAACATGATGGGCCTGTAAATATGCAGTACTATAATTTTGCTAGTGCTAAGCTTTTGACCTATTCAGCACTTTTGGCTTTAAATTTTTGTGTGCCTGAAATGTTTACATAAGCACTTATACTTTTTCGTCTATACTCATCGTTTATCTGGCTTTCCGCCTCCTCCCTTTCGTGAACCGGCTAAACCTTCTGCACGGAAACTTTGCCGAGCAACGGAGCTCAATTGCTAAACCAGTTTAAACTCGGAAACAAAGCCGGCGTCCAATACCAACAATTCACTACTCGGAAAATGCCCGCATCCGGCAATCAGACAAATAACCAAAGTATAGACTAGAAACTTTAGGGTTATACCCGAAGGTAGCAATTTTAGAATCAGAAATCTAAACCAGAACAAGCATGAGCATAAAGTACTTTCAAGTATTCTGGGATTTTCGACTATGACATGATCATTCGGAAATAAGATGGTAAAACTTCTCAGAAAAAACTTTGAGGCAACGAAGACTTTTATTTCTCACAGAACATGTACATATGTATGATTACAAAGAAGGATAAACTAAGAATAAAAGGGACATAGCCGAGCAATATTCCATGGTCTGTCTAACTCATCCGGATTTGTACTGCCTCCAGCTCTCTTTCTCTTCTTAGTAGCAGGTCTTTCTTTAACTGGCCTCATGTCAGTTAAGTAGTATGAACCATTGTGCAATACTCGACTAACCAAAAAGGGCCCTTCCCATACTGGGTAAAGTTTGTGCTTTCTTTGTTGCACAAGCCGGAGAACCAAATCACTTTTATTTAAAGATCTGTTTCTGACTCTCTGGCTATGATACTTGCGTAACTTCTGCTGATAGGCTGTTGATCTCATCTCAGCAACGACGTGAACTTATTCGACTAAGTCAAGATCATTTTGTCGAGAAATCTCGGCATCCTCTTCAATATACGCGGCCACTCTAGGAGAAGTGTGAATCAAATCACTAGGAAGAACTGCTTCTGCGCCATAGACCAAGAAGAAAGGTGTGTATCCGGTTGACCTGTTCGGAGTTGTTTGTAAACTCCATATTATAGAGGGTAATTCCTCTGCCCAAGCCCCCGCAGCACGTCGTAGCGGTGCTTCGAGTCTCGGTTTGAGGCCCTGTAGGATTAAACCATTTGCTCTTTCGACTTGTCCGTTAGCCTGTGGATGTGCGACTAACGCAATGTCAAGCCGGATATTTTGTTCGTTGCAGAATTTGGCCAATTCTCCCATAGAAAAGTTGCTCCCGTTGTCCGTGATAATGCTATGCGGATAACCATACCGGATTATAACATCCTCAACAAATCTTTTGGCTGTTGCTCCATCACAACTAGTGATGGGTTTAGCCTCAATCCACTTTGTGAATTTATCCACCATTACTAAGAGGTGAGTAAATCCACTTGGATCACGTCTAAATGGTCGTACCATATCAATCCCCCAGACCACAAAAGGCCATGTTATAGGTATTATTTGCAACTGATCAGCCGGAACATGAGCTTGTTTGGCGTACTTTTGGCAGCATTTGCATGTCTTGACTAATCGTTCGGCATCTGCCTGAGCTGTAAGCCAGAAAAATCCGTGTCTAAAAGCTTTTTCCACTAAAGATTTGGCTGCAGCATGGTGACCACACTCGCCTTCGTGGATTTCTCTTAATATTTCCACTCCTTCTTCCGGAGATACGCAGCGCTGAAAAACCCCAGAGACACTCCGCTTATAGAGCTCACCTTTAACTATAGTATAGGCTTTCGCTCGTCGGATAATCTGCCGTCTCAGAACCTCGTCTTCGGGTAATTTGCCATCTACCAGATAATCGAGGTAGGGTTGAGTCCAGCTGGGAATTACAGCCAGAACTGCTATTAGAGGTGAGTCGGATTTGGTCGGATATTCCTCATCTACTCCCTTTATTGAGGGAACTTTGAGGTGCTCTAAAAAAGTGCCATCTGGGACCTCTTTCCATGCAGAGCCTATCCGAGATAATGCATCTGCTTCCTCGTTTTCTGCTCGAGGGATGTGTTGAACCTCAAACCCTTCAAACAATTTAGATAAATCACCCACGACAGCTTTATACGCTACCATGTGCTTATTTGCATTACAAATATCCGAATCTCCATAACACATAAAATGTCGGATGCCAATATCCTTAGCAATCCGGATTCCGTGTAGCAATGCTTTATACTTGGCAATATTTTTTGTCGCTGTGAAGTGGATCTGCAACACGTATAGAAGTTTGTCTCCTTGGGGTGATTTGAGCACCACGCCAGCCCCCGAGCCTCCTCGAGCCTTAGACCCATCAAAGTAGAGGGTCCAATATTCCGACTTAGGGAGGGTCATATTCTCCTTCGTCTCTGTCCAATCAGCTACAAAGTCGGCAAGGATTTGGGATTTGATTGGTGTCTGGGGTTTATACTCAATATCAAAAGCTGAAAGCTCTATGCCCCATTTGGCGACGCGTCCTGTGGCGTCACTGTTGTTGATTATATCTCTCATAGGATTTGTGCTCACCATGGTAATTGGATGCTCCTGAAAATAGTGTCGTAGCTTAAGGGATGCTAAGAAAACACCGTAAGCCAACTTTTGATAGTGCGGATACCACTGTTTTGATTCTGTCAGGACCTCACTGACAAAGTATGTCGGACGCTGCACCAGGTGCTCCTGATCTTCCTCCGTTCTCTCCACTACCATGACGATACTAACGACCTTGTTTGTCGCAGCAAGATAGAGCAACATCGGTTCCTGTGGTTCCGGCGCAACAAGGATAAGCACAGATGAGAGTACTTTCTTCAAGTCTTGTAGTGCAGCTTCAGCTTCGTCGGTCCACACAAAATCCTTGGTCTTTTTCAAGAGTTTGTATAATGGTGTGGCTCTTTCACCAAGCCGGCTTACAAACCGACTGACTGTAGCGATGCAACCAGTTAGTCTTTGTACGTCCTTTAGGCGAGTTGGCCTGGAAATATTGAGTATAGCCTTGATTTTGTCCCGGTTCACCTCTATGCCTCTTTGAGACACGATGAAACCTAACAATTTTCTGGCTGGTATTCCAAAGAAGCATTTCTTCGGGTTAAGCTTGATGTTGTATTTTCACAGATTGGCGAACGTTTCCTCCAAGTCAAAAATCAGTGTTTCCTTCTTTTTGGACATCACCGCGATATCATCCACGTATGCATGTACATTGCGTACGAGATGGTCGTGGAGGCAATGCTGCATCGTGTGCTGGTAGGTAGCTCCCGCGTTCTTCAGCCCAAAGGGCATCGTAACAAAACAGATGGTTTTGAAGGGGGTTATGAATGAAGTTTTGACTTTGTCAGATTCCTTCATCCGGATTTGGTGATAACCGGAGTATGCGTCGAGAAAACAGAGGAGTTCCGAGCCTGCCGTAGAATCGATAACTTGATCAATCCTAGGCAGAGCGAACAGATCTTTTGGACAAGCCTTGTTCAAGGCAGTATAATCAACACACATCCTTAAATCAGTGGTGTCCTTTTTAGGGACCATTACAGGATTGGCCGACCACTCAGTGTGGATGACCTCTTCTATGAATCTGGCTAACTCGAGCCGCGCTAGTTCCTTAGCTATTGCCTTACGCTTTTCATCGACAAAACATCATAATGACTGTTTGACGGGTTTAGCGTTCGGGTTTACATTTAAAGAGTGCCCGGCAAGTTCCCTAGGTACTCCAGTCATGTCAGATGGTTGCCATGCGAAGATATCTTGATTTGCTTTGAGGAACTTGACGAGCGCGCTTTCCTATGTGCTATCTAGGCCTACGCCTATCTGGGTCACCTTGGAGGGGTCATCATCCTTCAACGGCGTCTTCTTCGTCTCTTCTGATGCCTTGAACTCTGGATTTGGATTTGTCACCTCCTTCTTCGGTGCGGGCATCTCGGACGGATCTATGCTCTTCTTGATCTCCTGGTACTCCTAGGCGTGCAACACGGCTTCAGCAAAGGCGGCATTTCCATCCTCGCATTCTCGCGCCTTCTTCGGGTCTCCCCTGATGGTGATTACGCCGTTGGGACCTAGAATTTTCATCATATTGTAAAAGTAACACGGACGAGCCATAAAAGCCAGTAAGCCGGACGTCCGAATATAGCGTGGTACACGCTCTTGAACGGGACCACTTCGAAGGAAAGTGCCTCCGTCCGATAGTTCTTTGGAGTTCCAAAGGTAACATCCAAAGTGATTTCTCCCAGGGAATTAGCTTGTCTTCCTGGGACAACTCCGTGAAAGATCACAGAGCTATGATTCAGCTGGGTCTCCGAGATCTTCATCCAGCGTAGCGTTTCGACATAGAGAATATTGATACTGCTGCCACCGTCCATGAGGGTCTTGGAGATACCATAACCGTCAATAAGTGGATTGACGATTAAGGCGTATTTTCCTCGCCTATGCAGCTTAGGCGGATGATCAGCACGGTCAAATGTCATTGCCACTTCCGTCCAGTCCAGGTATTGGGGGACAGCCGAAACTATTGCGTTGAGCTCATGTAGAACTGCTTTCTTGACCTTTGTTGGTTGATATCCGAGGAAAGTGACGTAAGTGTCCTTTTTGGTCGGAAATTTTTTCTTCCCTTCCGGCTTGGGATTTGAAGCATCAGCTTCCTCCATGTCAGAATCCTCCTTGGTCTCTTTATCTTTTTCGGGATTCTTCTTTCCCTTCTTCGGCTTAGCTCTGTAGCCAGCGATATCATCTCTTTTGATGTCGTCATTAAAATGACACTCAGCGTTGGTGTGGGACGAGCCCCCATTGGCATCCAAATGGTGTACGCATGGGTTGTTGGCAATGTCGGCCCAAGTGTAGGTTTTGCCTGGTTGTTGGTCTCCTCTACATTGAACTCTCGAAGTCCCACGACCATGCCCGCGGCCTCCGCCACGTCCTCCTCGTCCTCTAGACCCGGAAGTAGCAGTAACCACTGCCGTTTGCATGTTGGGTTTTTCTTCCGAGGTGTTCTTGTGTTTCTGAGCTTGTTGCTTTGGTTGTTTTACCGACTGTGGCACAGCTAGGGCGTTGAGTAACCCCTCTGCGTCGTCGTCAGCATCTGCATACTTGCTCGCTGTTTCTATCATCTCTCCCAAATCAGTGAGTTTGTCGCACTTCAAGCGATGATGCAGTAGACCAATTGGGAGACCTGCAATGAAAGATTCAATCGCAGTTTGATCATTTACTCCTTCATAGGAGTTCTTGGTGCCGATCCATCATTCGAGGTAATCCCAGCAAGTTTCTCCGGCCTTCTAGGTGCAACGCTGCAGGTCTCCGACCGTACAGGGCCTCCGGTATGTGCCTTCGAAATTCCGAAAGAACGCACTTTGCATGTCATACCAGTTGTGAATGGTGTTCTTCGGAAGTTCATTAAGCCATGATCGTGCCGTCTTCCGCAACATGAGTGGGAGATATCGGGTTGCGACCAGGCTGTTTTCGCCTTTGGCGATGCAGCAAGCTTGGAAGAAATCCTGTAGCCAAGTATCTGGCCGAAAATGCCGTCGTAGGCTTGGATATGTCTTGAGATATCAAATCCTTCTAGGAATCTTGTAGCTTTGATGCGTGGTTCGAAGCATTTTGGGCCCACGTAGATATCATCGTTTTCGTAGCGCCGCGACTCTATGTTGGAGTTGATCCTATGCCTTGCGTCGTTCGGGGATAGAGATCGTCCCGAATGTCGGTTGTGGCTGCGGTGCCTTGGAGCCGGACTTCGGCTTCTGCCGCCACCTCCTCCACCACGACACCCTCCATTGCCTCCCTAGGGGCCGTTGTGATGGCTACTTGGCGGAGAAGGTGGTTTTTTCCGGCTGATCGCCGGCCTCCATCCGTAGCGTCATTATTCCGGTTCCGGGGAGGGTCTTCATCGTGACGAGCCCCCTGCCGGCTTGTCCCAGCATGGTGTCCATCGTTCCTTCGCCCGTCATCCGGACAGCTTTCATGTCTAGGAGGTGGCATTCTTTGTCGGTCCTCCTCCCGACGTTTCTCCTTATCATCATCCCTGTGGTCTTTCGACTCTCGCCGGGGCGGGTTCCTCGAATTCAGTGCAGCAATTGCCTCTTGCTCCACAACTGGGTTAACATTACGCCAGCCATGAGCAGCTTTATGGTGCTGTCCCGAAGATCCGGTTCTCGAGTAATTATCTTCCCTGCGATCGGGGCGGTGGTGCTGCTCCGGAACGCGTTGGGGTCTTACGTCAGCCCATGCCGGATCTGTGCGACATTGGTTGGAATCAGAGACCAGTTTTTGACTTCCGAACATGGCGACCTTTTGCTGCTCCAGTCCCTTGTTGAGTAGTTTGATTCCCAACCGGATCTCCTCCGGGCCTGGATTAGCCAATAGAATTTCTCGGGCCGCCACGGTTTTTTGTACTGGGGTTGGATATACCCAATCCCCTTCGCTATCTTTCCGAGGCTTCCCCATCTCTTCTTCGAAAAGGACGGCGTGCATCTGCGGGAATTGGTTGTCATTGGTATGATGCTTCCTGGTCTTCTGGTACTGCCTGGAGTTGTACTTCTCCGCAGATGCTAGGCGTTTCTTTTCCTCCTCAAGGTTTTTGGCTTCATCAAGGAGTACTTGACGACGCGCTTCTAGGGCCTATGCCCTCTCGCCCAGTTCTTTAGCAGTAAGTTCTGCAGCTGTAGGAATAGGTGTGGTTAATGCAACATCGATGAACTTACGCGCACCATCATGTATCACGTGACCATCCACCTGTTCTTCTTTTTTGGGCTCTTCTGGGATAAGTGCTCCATCCGAGTCTTCCTCGTATTCCTCGACAATCACCTCCTCTGCCAGAGGGTCTTTTGCCGGGGTCTTGTTCTTCTTGTTCTTCTTCTTTGCCTTCTTGGCAGCGTCGGTAGCAAAGACGGCTTTGGGTCCGTTTCCCGGAGTCAAGCTCTGATCGGTACTTTTGGACATCTGGACCTCGGGATTATCTCTGACTTCCATGTCATCCTGCGCTTTGGGAGAGTGTTCCCCGGATCCTTCATCCATGGCTTCTCCTTCCTCTACAGCTTTGGAGTTCATATTCCGCGGAGAACTTTCGGAAATCTGCTGATGTCATCGATTCATCCGAGGATGCGGGTACGTCGGCGTTTGTTCCAATTGCCTCCAGCACAGAGTCGGTGTTTTCTCTAGCATCGGCAGAGCCGGATCTGGATCCCACATATCCGACAAAGTGTGACGCATGCTTCCTGAGGTACCTGTGGCTTTTGCGATCAGCTTTGTTGTACCTTTTGATGGTCTCGAGAATTGCATCTGTGCTTGAGTTTTGCATTATCATACGTCGCAGTGTATACCTTAGGAAAGGCCTGTCTGTCCTGGCGTCATCAGAGCCGGAATCAGATTCGTTGGTCTGCTCCTCCTAGATTTCGACTTCGGTGGGTGGGTCGATCTGGGATTCAGCCTCTCCAAGGAGATCCACTCCAGATTCGACTTGGGCCGCTAGGTCTTCTTCAGGTTCGGATTTCTCCACTATCTCCGCAACTGGTGCGGGCTAGGTGGGATTAGGATTTTCTGATATCCGGAACTCTGCCGCCTCCACGGACAAAGGGGACCCAAAAGATTCTTCTGCCTCTATCATCACTGCTGGGGTGGATGGGACAGGTTCAACAAAACTGATGTAAACATCGATCTCGCCAAAAGACATGATTGTGTATGTAGTCACAGCCTCCCTAGCCGGAATCCAGGTCTCGTCGAGAATGATGAGAGGGACGTCGCTGGCGTAGAGGTGCAACCGACGGTGATAGTCTCGCCGATTCCGATTCTTGCAGATTCCGCTCGGAACGCAGATCTGAAGCTCACTTGCCCCACGGTGGGTGCCAACTGTCGTCGGATTGATGACAAGTATGCCATGAGGGGGTCCTCGAGGCGTGCGGAAGAGAGGGGTGTGAGACGTAGGGTGTTCCGGGATGGTGAGTACACAAGTTTACCCAGGTTTGAATCCGCCGGCTTTGGACGGTTCCTACTCCTTCTAGCAATCCAGTAATACGGCAGAGACGGAATATGGGTTACAAGGGTTCGCCTGTGCGAGTTTGTAGACTATTGAGGTAGGTGCCCTAAAGGCTCTCCCTAGGACGGCTTATATAGATATCCGGCCTAGGGTTTATAGGAGAGATCTATCCGGATACGACTAAGAGTCGGTTATAAAGTACATCTTAAACTACAAGTAACACTTTGGGCCTAAGTCGGTAAGTCTTCTGGGCCTTCCCGTAGCTGGATTGGACTCTGTCTTTTCTCCCTGACTGGGCCGCCCGTGAAGCAAAGCTCTAACCCGAAGTGGGCCACCCTGGTCAGTGAGGAACTGTGAGGATACCCGGAAAGTATATCCCCAACAGAATTGGAAGAAAGGGCACAAGCCCTAGAAGCGCGTCGCCAAGTACTCCTGGATGAAGCCAACAACATCGAGGAAGATAAGAAGCGCATAGCTACCGCGGAGAAGTTCATCTCTCTACAGCATCAAAAGACCCGGAAAAGCCACATGCGGGCCAACAAATTTCCAGAAGTCCACAAGGTCCTCTTTGAGGGAGAACCAGGAGCACCTCGGCTCGACATCAAGGGAGATCTGGTGTACCCAATACCAGTATAGAACACTGCCGTCACTCAAGATATCCTGGTGAATAATCCAAACCCAGATCAAGTCCGGTTAGGTGTGAAGCTGCTCACTAAGGGTCTGGAGCAACAGAAGGTTGCGAAATCCGGAAGCGGAAAACTAGTCTCTCAATACGACCAATGTCGCTTGGATCCGGCCTGGAATGACATTAAGCCCCAATGGGTCCCGGAACAACATTACCATTCCGACCGTCGGGAAGTTAACTACTCAAGAACCGGATCTTCAGGGCAACAACACAGAACCGCACGTGACTGGAGCAACATTGCTCCGGCCACAGAGAGAGACGCAGTTGCTGTACTAGTTCCAAGGCACCCTCCCCAACAAGAATCGAACAATCACAGGGAAGAAGATAAACAGCAACGTCGGGAGGAGGACCGTCAAAGGATGCCACCTCCTAGACACGCAAGCCGTCCGGCTGAACCCCACCATAGTGGGGGGAATGACGAATGAAGAAACAACAGACACCGTGCCGATTCAAGTCGGTAGGAGGCTCGTCGTAATGAAGACCCTCCTCGGAACCGGAATAATGACGCTCCGGATGGAGGCCGGCGATCAGCCGGAAATAATCCACGTACACCACCCTCTCCACCTAGCAGCCACCACAATGGCTCTCAAGGAGGGCATCGTGGCGGAGGGGTGGTGGCAGAAGCAGAAGTCTGGCTCCAAGGCAAAGCAGCTATAGTGAACAACCAAGACGGTGTTCCCTGTCACCAAGTGACGCGAGACACCGGATCAACTCTAACATAGAGGCATCGCGCTACGAGTGGATAACGTTTATGTGGGTCCAAAATGCTTCGGACCGCGCATTTGAGACATAAGATTCCTGGAAGCATTCGCCATCTTAAGACACATTCAGCCCTACAACGATGTAGCTCGGCCAGATACCTGGATCCAGGATTTTTTCTAGGCCTGCTGCATTGCCAAAGGCGGAAACAGCCTGGTCATGACCCGATATCTCCCACTTATGCTGCGGAATACGGCATGATCGTGGCTCAATGAACTTCTAGAAAATACCATCCACAACTGGTATGACATGCAAAATGTGTTATTTCGGAATTTCGAAGGCACATATCGGATGCCCTGTTCGATAGGAGACCTGTAGTATTACACCCAGAAAGCCGGAGAAACTTGCCGAGATGACCTTGGATGATGGATCAACACCAAGAACTCATGTGAAGGAGTAAATGATCAAACTGCGATTGAAGCTTTCATTGCATGACTCCCATTTGGTTTACTACATCACCGCTTGAAGTGCGACAAGGTCACTGATTTGGGAGAGATGATAGAAACAGTGAGCAAGTATGCAGACGCTGATGATGATGCAGAAGGATTACTGAATGTCGTAGCCGTGCCACAGTCAGCAAAACAACCAAAGCAACAAGCTCAGAAGCGCAAGAATACCTCGTGTCGTGGAAATGGCCACGGCAGTCGCTGCCACTGGCAGCGATTGAGTGTTTCGTGAGGAAGAGTTGGGGCCATCTGTGGTGCGAGATGGGGGCGGATGCACATGGGTTTACCCAGGTTCGGCCCCCCGGAGGGTAAAGACCTACTCCTGCTAGATTAGATTATGAGAGAGCGAGTTACAGGGGTGGCGAGCTCGATGGCTAGGCAGCGAGTCGCTTGAGGGGGTGTATGATGGAACGTCAGTCTCCAGGATACCCTAGGGAGGTTTATATATGAAGCACCTCGCTAGGGTTTACAAGTTATCCCCGAATAAGATAAGGATCCGGAGGCTTTTGACCTAGTCCGACTGGGCTTCTGCTATGCTCCTGGGCTTCTAGTCGCTAGTCACTGGGCCTTTCCTTCCTTCGTCATCCAGTCACCATCTTCCGGACGCACTCGCGGGCCTTTCAGCCTGATCGGAATGTCCTGCTGGGCATACCCCCTTCAGCATATCCCCATCAGTAGTCCCCGAGGCCATCGTCGATGCAGGCGCGGGCGTCCTCATGGCGGTCGGAGTTGGCAAGCCCAATTTGGGCATCTAGTCGAGTCAGCGATGGAGTCTATTAGAACCAAGGAGAATTTCCCCATGTTTCCACTCGCCGTCTCAATGAATGTCACTGCCACCCAGTCGTCGTCTCAGCGGGTGGAAAGACTGGCGAGTGGCGAGTGGACTAAAGAAGTTGGACCGTCAAACCTGGTCAAACTATCCGTTGGAATTTCCAACGGTAACTACGGCGTAATTACCGCGGGTAACGGCTACCCCGATTTTGGCGGGTGGCATTTCCCATATAAGGGAAGTGATGGTTCAGTCCCACAGTCCTTCTTCGCATTCTTCAATCCCTTTCGTTCGCTATTCCTTCCTTTAATCTTCCTTCCCGCGTCCTTCTGACTCGTTTTTTCCGCATCACGCGATTCCTCATCCTACCCGATGGCGCCTCCTAAAGGCTCATGGGGGAGATCCAAGTGCACCACGGCCCAACTTAGATCTTTTGAAGACGCCGGAGTGCTCCGCAAGGGGAATTGGCGGGTTCCCCCTCCTCCGAGACCGAGCCGAAGCCGCGACCCGGCGAATTCATCTGCTTCCCCAGTCATCTCGAGAGGGGTCTGGGGTTCCCCACCTCTCTCTTTTTCCACCGCTTCTGCGCGTATTACGCGATCAAGCCATCGGATCTTGGTCCGCACAACATTGAGCAGCTGGCGATCTTCGTTGCCTTCTGCGAATGTTACCCTGGCTGCGTTTTGTCACGTTTCAACTGAAGCCGAAGGCCAATTTGTCAAGCTCCTCTTGCCGAAGAAGGCCGCCAGCGAGTGGAAGAAAAGCTGGTTCTACATCAAGGAAGCCACTCCCTCTGGTGAAGTGGCTCTTCCTGAGTTCGTCACCGAGAGGAGCGAGCCCTGCCGGTTGGCACCGAAGAAGCTTCCCGAGGATCAGCGGATGGCCGTCGCGGAAATGATGGACCAGATCTAGAAGCTGAAGGGCCAGGGGTTGATTCCAATTAACCTCTACAACTGCTGGCTCGGGCGGCGCCTGGTTCCGCTGGCGGCCCGACCGCACTGGATGTATGAATACAGCGGGAAGCACGACCCATCTCGGACCAGCAAGGAGTCATGGGAGGCCGAGGACTACAAGGCCTCCCTGAAGAAGATCACCGACGCGGAGTTCACCAGCGTGGCGGTAGGGGTCGCCCCGTACACTCCTGTGAAGAATGAAGCCCCCACAGTAAGTTCTTTTTCCAATCGATGTGTCCGTTACTCAGTTTCAGTCTCCCCGCTTAGTGTTTCTGACTCGTGGTGGCTTTCAGCTTTTTCAGGTGTTGGAGGGCTGGCACTCTCCGCTTGATGAAGAGATTCCCCAGGAACTGGATGAGGACTCCGAGGAGGATCCTTCTGATAGCGACGGAGAAGAGGAAGAGGTACCTCCCCCAGCCCCCGTGGCTCGCAAGACCCGGATGCAGAAACAGCGTGAAGTCGAGGCGAGCCGTAGCCTGGACGAGCACGACGAAGGCGACGAGGTCGCGCAGGAGCAGACGTCCTGGCGCACCGCTACGCCGTCGAAGCCCGCACACCGGCCCAAGTCGCTAGCGAAAAGGCCTGCGTCACCGGCCAGGTCATCGATGGTGTTCGACTCGGATGATGATTCCGGCGACAAAGGAACTCCCGAGGTCTCGCACAAGGCCCCAAGGGACGCAGTCCCGACGAAGGGGTTGGAGGGCAAGGACACGGAGGTGGTGGTAGAGGTTCCCCTGGTGGTGATTGCGCCGTCGACCTCGGGGGTTCCAAGCCAAGAAGCAGCTGGGGCGATGGCGTCCAAGTCGCCACAGCCGTCAAAGGCGGCCGCGTCGGAGCCGGAGATTCCAGCAACTGCAGCTTCGTCGTCGAGGAAGCCCTCGGTTTCGTGGGCTTCAGACGTCTTTGAGAGGGGGCTCAGCCGTAAGCTGGGTCCCGAGTTGGACAAGCCCGCCCACATTAGTACCGGGCTTCGTGTCCTTCCGGTCGCCAAGTAAGTAGCACTCCCTCATCCCAATTTATCTTGCTCCTTTTGGATTGTCGTTGTTTTGACTGAGGGGGCTCACGCAGGTCGGGGGCTAAGAAGATTGAGCGTCCTTTGGTGGCTAAGATTCCACCGGTGACCGACACGGGAGAGGGCGACCCATCCAAGAAGAGGAAGGCCGCCGATGAAGTGGCGACCGCTGAGGCCGCGAAGAAGTAGAAGGGAGGCGCCGATGCTGCTGCGACCAAGGGCAGCGCCACGGAGTCGGCTGCTGCGCCAGTCGCCGAAGAAGTGATAGCGACGCGATCGAAACCAGCAGCGGCTGCGTCCGTGCCGGATGCGCCAGTCCCAGCAACCAGCGCTCCTGCTAGAGCGTCGGAGACCATCCCGTGCTTCATGGCGAGAGGGTTTCCAAGTGTGGCAGACACGCAGTCTCCGCAGAATCCAGAAGTCGTGGATGCGGACATTGGGTCCCTCCGCGGGCGCACTTCCTTCATGGTCCCGTCGACTGACGCCGGGGAGCTTCACAAGATGCTCGGCTCTGCTATTCAGGTATGTCCAGTCCCCGAGTTCCTGGTCGCTGAATGTCAGCATTTGGGAACTGAACCTCTTTCTCCTTTCTAGTCCCCGAATTCCTAGTCGCTGAGTTTCGGCGGCTGGGAATTGAGTTTCTTTTTCCTCCTTCTCGAGTCCCCGAGTTCCTGGTCGCTGAATTTCAGCGGCTGGGAACTAGATTTTGTTTTGTCAAATGCTTAGGTGGGTTCTTTGTTTGCAGGGACTGCAAAGGGAGTCGACCGATCGCCAGGCCGCAAGAGAGTGCTTGGAGCGAGACTTGCGCGACGCGCAGGAGGTGAACCGGCGGCTTCAGGAGACTATTGGTGAGTATTTGTTTGTCTTTTGTTCTTCTTTTTCTAGTGTAAGCTGGTTGTGTGCATTGCTCTGATGTCTTCACTTGCAGATGGTTTCCCGGCTGAGATCTCCAAGGCCCGTGAGGGGTATGTCCCAGTCGCTGAACTGGACGCGGCGAATGGGTGAATAGCCTCCTTGGTCAAGGACTTGGAGGAGGCTAGGTCAACCTCAATTTCTTCGAAGGAACGGGCGAAGGCTGCCGTCCCCGCTGCTAAAGAAGAACGCAAAGCCACGGACTCCGTCATCGTGGGGCTGCACAACGAGCAAACTGCCTTGGAGAAGCACGTCAAGGAGAACTGCCGCAAACTCCTTGGTGAGTCTCTGTCTTTGCTTTACCCTTTTGTCGAGTCCCTGCTTTGGGGGTTTCATTGTTTCACTGACATCTGATTTTGCAGCTGTGGTAGGCCAAAACGACCCGGTGGTGCAAACTTACAACGCTTCGCAATGCGTGACTGCCATGGTGAATGCAGCCACGGCCTCGGCGTTGTGCGTCCAGGCGGCTCTTCAGGGCGTGTCTCCCACCGAGGTCATCCCTGGGGGGGCTTACGGAGGTGTGGTGCTATCTGGAAGAGATGCCTGCCGTTGTGGAATGGATGACGCGCTCGGCGTTCAGGCACGGGGCCGCCACAATGTTGAGCTTGGGTCTCGCCCATTTCCTCGACGATTTCGACCTTGACGATGTGACGAGTGGCTATCCATCGGCGACTGGCACGGTGGAGATGTCAGAGCTGCTGAGGCTGACCGCGAAGGCCACCCCTTACGCCGATCGTGTCCTGGCGATGGGGGATTTGCTGCCGTATCAGGAGACGGTGTTGGCGCCTGGCGACCCCGAGCCGGAGCACCGCGACATGAAGTCGGAGCAGCCCTTCCGGTCGTCGTTGTCGAAGTCGCTGACAACGTACCCGACGAACCCGTTGCAGCCTTTTGTGCACATCAAGGGGGTGGCGCTGCTTTTTCATTAGGTCCTGTGGAGTAAACAATGTAATTGTCCAAGTTGTGATGTATGCCAAGTGGCGAATGCTGTAAGGTATTTTTGCAATGTACGCCACAGGGAGTCGATTGACTCGTGTGTTGATTAGGAATGTGTGTTGAGTTTTGTTTAAGGATTGTTTTGATTGAGCGAGTCCCTGAGCGCGTCCCCCCTTTAATAGGGTATAACTCGATTGTGTACTTTTGTGTATTTGTTTTATTTGTGCATTGTTTTTATCCCTCACGTCTTCTAGGTGGCGAGTCCCCGAGCATGGGTAGGACTGACATATGAGCGAGTCCCCGAGCGTGATGCCCGACCGTATTGGTCATGCTCCTGGTGTAGGTTGTGTGTGTGTTGTTGGTAACGCGTCTCCTCCCCTGGCCCGGAGAGCCAGTCGCTTGGCGAGCCCTAGGGAGCTCTCTTACTTGGTGTATTCCCAAGCCGCGTGGTGGTTCCGGTTTTGCGGAGTCCCCGTGCTTGGTACTTAACCGTTCGAGTCTCTTTGCACGAGGGTGAGAGGGTTAGATCGCTGTGAGAAGCGTGTACCGGATGTCTCGGCCCGATGGGCCAGTCGGGCTAGGCGACTCCAATGGCGGCTCCGGGTTGGCGTTTTTCATGGACGACCCAAGGCCCGAGTGGTGCCCTTGTGTCGCACTACTTGGCCGTGCCAGTCGCTCGACCAGAGGTTGACTTCTGTGAGTAGCGTATTGCTAGTATGTACGAGTGCGAGTGGCACAAGAATATGGCGAGTGGACACAATTTGTGCGATCTAAATGAATTTCATTATATATTCCGATGGAGTACAGTGTGAGGTTCTATGTATAGAACTTTCTAAGGACGTTTACATTCCATGGCCTCCCGACCTCCAATTGGCCGTCGCCCCGTATGTCGATGAGGTAGTAGGCATCGTTGCCAAGGACCCGGCCTATGGCGAATGGCCCCTCCGATGGGGGGGAGAGCTTGTGCATGCCCTTCTTGTCCTGGGTGAGTCGCAGGACCAGGTCGCCTTCCTGGAAGGTGCGAGTCCGCACTCGGTGGCTGTGATAGCGGCAGAGTCCTTGCTGGTATATGGTGGTACGGGAGCGAGCCAGGTCTCGTGCCTCGTCGAGTTGGTCGATGCTATCTTGGCGAGCGACCTCGTTGGCCGTCTCGACGTAGTTGGCGACTCGAGGTGAATCATGCTCCAGGTCGGTTGGCATTACGGCCTCGACGCCATACACCATGAAGAAGGGCGTGAATCCGGTTGATCGGTTGACAGAGGTGCGAATCCCCCATATCATGGAGGGGAGCTCGTCGACCCAGCATCCTGGGGTGCGCTCGAGGGGCACCTGCAGTCGCGGCTTGAGCCCGTGGAGGACGCTCTGATTGGCGCGTTCTGCTTGGCCATTTGATTCCGGATGAGCGACTGATGCGAGTCGAGTCGGATGCCATGCTCTTCACAGAATTCCGCCATGGCCCCTTTGGCAAAGTTGGTGCCGTTGTCTGTTATAATGTTGTGCGGGTAGCCGTACCGGTAGATGAGTTCGCGTAGGAACTTGGTGGCCGTCTTGCCGTCGCACTTTTTATCGGCTTGGCCTCGACCCATTTGGTGAACTTGTTGACTGCGACCAGGAGGTGAGTGAAGCCAGACGGAGCCTTCTTGAACGGGCCCACCATGTCCATGCCCCATACGGCGAATGGCCACGTGATGGGGATTGTCTTGAGTGCCGAGCCAGGGAGGTGCGTCTGGTTGGCGTATTTCTGGCACCCGACGCATCGTTGGACGATGTTGGTGGCGTCGGCGTGCGTGGTTAGCCAGTAGAAACCATGCCACATGGCCTTGGCGACTAGTGACTTGGCGCCGGCGTGATGGCCGCAGTCACCGGCGTGAATGTCCTGGAGGATCTTGCGGCCTTCTTCTGGTTGTACGCAGCGCTAGAACACGCTAGTCATGCTGCGCTTGTGGAGCTCGCCATTGATGATGACGAAGGATTTGCAGCGGCGCACGATCATTCGCGCCTCTGTCTCGTTGCTCGGTAGGAGTTTGTTTTCCAGGAAGGCGACGTATGGTGCTGTCCAGTCGCTAGGTTCCGCAACCATGGAGACTAGGGCCGGTTCTGGTTGTAGTGGGATCCCGACGTCGATCTCTTTTGGTGGGTTGACCGATGGTTTGTGGATGATGTCGAGGAAGACGCCTACTGGTGGCACTTGTCGGGTCGATCCGATGCGGGAGAGGGCGTCTGCCTCCTTGTTTTTGCGCCTGTCGATCCACTCGATGGAGTAGCCGTCGAAGTGTCCTCCCAACTGATCGACGGCTTGGCGGTATGCGATCATCGTTGGGGAGACGGCGTCGCACGTCCCGGTGACTTGGCCGGCGACTAGGTCGGAGTCGCCATAGCATCGTAGGCGGTTGACGTTCATCTCCTTGGCGGCTCTCATGCCGTGAAGGAGGGCCTCGTATTCTGCCATGTTGTTGGTGCAGGGCTTGAAGTTGAGGTGGAGCATGTAGCGGAGCTTGTCTCCTTTGGGGGAGGTCAAAAATGACCCTAGCCCCTGCGCCGTCGGCGTTCTTGGAGCGGTCAAAGTGGAGCGACCAGTAGTGGAGGTATGGGAGCTTCTCTGGCTGTTGTGCTTCGTCCCAATCTGCGAGAAAATCAGCCAGGGCTTGTCACTTGATCGCTTTGCGGGGCTCGTACTTGATGTTGTGGACGCCGATTTCGACGGCCCACTTGGCGACTCGCCCGGTCGCCTCGCGATTGCGTATGATGTCCTACAGGGGCGCGGAGGAGACCACCGTGATTGGGTGCTCCTGGTAGTAGTGTGGGAGTCGCCGTTGTGCCCGGAATACCGTGTACACCAGTTTTTGATATTGTGGGTAGCGCTGTCGTGAGTCCGTCAAGACTTCGCTGATGTAGTAAACTGGGCACTATATGGGGTGCTCCTTGCCCTCTTCTGGTCATTCGACGACCATCACGGTGCTGACAACTCGAGTAGAGGCTGCGACGTAGACAAGCATTGGCTCCTTATCGAGTGGCGTGGCGAGTAGTGGTGCCGCGAGTAGCACTTCTTTGAGTGTGTCATTGGCCTCCGCGTCCCATTGGAACATGGGGTTCTTGCGCATCAGGCGGTAGAGGGGCATTGCCTTCTCGCGTAGTCGGGGGATGAAGCGACTGAGGGCCACGACTCGCCTTGCCAATTTTTGGACGTCGCGCAGGCACTCGGGTTTCTCGAGTCACGCGATAGTGTCGATCTTGGTGGGGTTGGCTTTGATGCCTCGCTTGGAGACGATGTAACCCAGGAGTTATCCGGTGGGAACACCGAAGGTGCATTTTCCGGGGTTCAACTTGATGTTGTACCTCCGCAAGTTTCTGAAGGTTTCGGCTAGGTCGGCGAGTAGATCGTCCTGGCGGGTGGATTTTACCACCACGTCATCAATGTAGACGTGAATGTTGCGGCCAATTTGGCTCTCCAGACACTCCTGCATGCACCTCTAGTATGTGGCGCCTGTGTTCTTGAGGCCAAACGTCATGGCCGTGTAGCAGAATGCGCCGAATGGCGTTATGAACGCCGTCTTCTCCTCGTCCTCGACCGCCATCTTGATCTGGTTATAACCAGAGTAAGCGTCGAGAAAGCATAGCGACTCCGATCCCGCGGTCGAATTGATGATCTGATCGATCCGCGGTAGGACGAACTCCTCCTTCGGGCAGGCGCTGTTGAGGTTGGTGTAGTCAATGCACATTCTCCATGTGTTGTTCTTTTTTAGAACCAGGACTGGGTTTGCCAGCCACTTGGAGTACCTGATCGGCCGGATGAAGCCCGCGGCTAGCAGGCGCTGAACTTCCTCGGCAATTGTTCGACAATGCTCTTCATTGAAGGGCCGTAGCGACTGCTTTACTGGTCGCACTTTGGGGTCGACATTGAGTTTGTGCTCAGCAAGTTCCCTCGGGACACCTGGCATGTCAGATGGCTTCCATGCGAAGATGTCGCGGTTCTCACGGAGGAACCCGATGAGCGCACTTTCCTATGCAGGGCTCATGTGCGCCCCAATGGTGACTGTCTGGCTGGAGTCGCCTGGGACGAGCTCGATGGTGCGGGTGTGCGTGGTCGCCTCGAACGTGGAGTTCGCGGTGGTTGGTTTCTTCAGGATGGTGGGGTCATCCTTGTTCATGTTGCCCGCGTATTTCGCGAGCTCCTCCGCGTGGTCGGTCTCTGCGGCGATGATGGCGTCGGCGAGCTCGACGCCCTTGTCTTCGCATTCCACGGCCATGTCGGGGTCGCCGTGGACGGTGATGATGCCGCTTGGCCCGGGGAGCTTCATCATGTTGTAGGCGTAGTGTGGGGTCGCCATGAACTTTGCGAATGCCTGGCGGCCCAGGACACAGTGGTAGGGGCTGCGGAAGTTCACCAGCTCGAAGACGATCCTCTCCGTGCGATAGTTTGCTGGAGTGCCGAAGGTGACTGGCAGCGTTACCTTCCCGATCGGGTATGCCTTCCGACCGGGGACGATGCCATGGAAGGTTGTCAGTGTTGGCTCGATGGCTGCTTCTGGGAGCTGGAGCCTTTTGAACGTGTCGAGGTACAAGATGTTGATGGAACTCCCACCGTCCATTAATGTCTTGGGCAGCCAGTAATCGGCCACCTTGGGCCTGACTACCAGGGCATCGATCCTTGGCGCATGGTCCTGGCGACTCCAGATGATGCTCTGCTCGGACCAGTTGAGGAAGCGAGGGATGTCGACTTGCGTCACCGCATTGACGGCGACCGCGCGGGCGAGCACCTTCTTCTCGCACTTGGTGCCAAGTCCGGTGAAGGTATGTAGCGAGCCGACGGCGGTGCCGAAGCCGTCGCCGTTCCTGTTGTCCTGAGGTGGGTTGTTGTTGGGGTCTTCCCTTGCTCGTCTCGCCTTCTCAATCTCTTTGAGAGAGTGGCAATCTACGGTGGTGTGGGTGGCGGGTTTTCCCTCCCTGCTATGATAGATGCAGGGCTGATTGAGCAAGGCGGCGGGGTCGAATTTCGGCCTCGTCGTGTTGTCGGCGCGGTAGTTCCCACTGTCGCAGTAGTTTCCTCCATCACGACGATAGTTCTTGGAGTCGCGTTGGCCGTAGCCGGCGTTGGCGACGAAGTCGACTCGCCCGTCTGTGCGGCGCTTGCCGGTGATGCGGGTGTTGCTGTAGCGTATGTCGCGTAGGCGCCCGTTGTCGTGGATGCTAGGGCGGCGTCGTCCTCCCAACTCGTCGTCGGAGTCTTGGTTGGGGTCTTCCTCCCCATAGCGCTTGGCAATCTCGAGGAGGTCGGGGATGTTGTCGAGCGTCCGGTAGACCCTCTTGATCTTGGTGACCAGGGGTTCGTACCGGCACGCGTTCTTGAAGCAGTGTATCGCCGTGTCTAGGTGGATGCCGGAGGCGTTTATCCATAGTTCTTGCCATCTTTGGATCCACCGGCGAGTCGACTCGCGTTGTCCCTGGATGCATCGCTCCAGGTCCTCTATGGTGGTGGTGCGGGTGTAGGAGCCCTCGAAGTGCCTAACGAAGGCGTCCCGCATTTCTTCCCATGAGTCGATGCTGTCGGCGGGGAGCGTGTTGATCCACTGCCGGGTCGCACCCTCCATCATCAGGGGGAGGTAGCGAGCGGCGAGCAGGTCGGTGTGGCCTGCGATCCCCATTGCCATGAGGTATGTGTCTAGCCAAACAGCGGGGTCGTACGTCGGGTCGTACTTCTCGATCTCCTTGGGGGCCTTGAAGTTGGCGGGGTATTTTTCCCCGCGAATCATTGGTCCAAAGCATTGCGGCCCGACTCGGCTGAGCGATCCTCTTGGCTCCAGGTAGCCGCGGTTGGTGAGGGTGTGTCACTGGTCGTAGGGCTGGCGCGACCGCCACGCCTGGTTGTTGATGATGTTCGTTCGGGCGTCGAGGGGCTGCCCGTTGGCAGCGATCGTGTTGTTCGCCGGTCGCGGCTCGTTGGTTGACAACGTGAGATTGGCGGCCCGTGGTTGGTTCACTAAGGGCTGGGGTGGTGGGCAAACTAATGCGTTAGCCATGGTGGGGTGGTCGCTTGATGCCGCCCTGCTTGCTGATGAGCGGGAGTACATCCGCCCCCACGGGTCGACTCCCGCGGCTTGTTGCTCGACGGCCCTGACGAGTAGGGCCTTGGCGTATTGGATCTGTAGCGCGCCGTCGCCTTGGACGTCGAGGTTGGCGATCGCGGTGTCGGCCGCGACGACGTTGTCCATCAGGGTGGAGTATAGTGGTAGCCCGTTGGCGTCACGGGCTTGCGGCGAGATAATGATCCGCGGTTGGTCTGGCGGGGGCACGCGGCCCATGGGTGGTGGAGGGGCCCCAGTCGCTGGCGCACCAGGTGGTGGTCTCGCGGGGTTGCTCCCGCCTGGCGGCGCGTTCTCACAGTATTCGCGCTCGGTGGCGCGTGTGGGATCGCCTTCGTCGTTCAAGTTCAGGACGCGGCCCTGAACATTGGGGTTCAGGCGGGTCCTGATGTGGCGCTGGTGATAGAGCAATAGCTCCCGTGCCGTCTCTCGTTCGAGGCGGTATTTCTCGCGCTCGGCGAGTTCGTTGCGTTGCGCCTCCGCGAGCCGCAGGCGGGCCTGCTCCACCTCCATGGCCGTCGCGGTCGGCAGGGTCGGCGTGGAGAACGGATCTGGCGGGGCGGTCGTGCTACCCGCCATGTAGATCGCATTGAAGCGATTGGATCTGGCGCGAAAATCCTCGGGGGATTCCGAGCCGGAATCAGAGTCGAAGATCCCCAGGATGGAGGGGTCCTCGAAGTCCTCTAGGTTGGAGACCCGCGTGATGGAGTCCTCCCATGATGCGGCAGTGATGGATCCGTTGACCGATGCAGGGGTCGCGGAGTCGGTGTCGTTGTTTAGGGCGTTGTCGTTGGTGGCGGCGTTAGTCTCGACCGCATCGCTAGCGGCCGAGTCGTAATCGGTGACAAGGCCCCTGATGGAGCGGACCTGCTCCTCCGAAAGAAGATCACGGTGCGGAGGCGATCCGCCGACGATCACCGTCGCAGCTGGATCGACCCCGCCGGTGAAGCCGACGAAGAGGTTGATGGAGCCGACCGACATCACCGCGGCGTGAGTGACCAGGCATGATGCCGGGATGTAGCTGCTGGGCAGGATCTACAAGATCCCACCGATGGCGATCATGCGACCGGTGGTGACTGGCCGATTGATCGGCGAATGAAGTCTCGCCGCAGAACTCAGGCCAGTCCCACTATGCCCCACGGTGGGCGCCACTATCGTGGAAATGGCCACGGCAGTCGCTACCACTGGCAGCGATTGAGTGTTTCGTGAGGAAGAGTTGGCGGCCATCTGCGGTGCAAGATGGGGGCAGATGCACATGGGTTTACCCAGGTTCGGCCCCCCGGAGGGTAAAGACCTACTCCTGCTAGATTAGATTATGAGAGAGCGAGTTACAGGGGTGGCGAGCTCGGCGGCTAGGCAGCGAGTCGCTTGAGGGGGTGTATGATGGAACGTCAGTCTCCAGGATACCCTAGGGAGGTTTATATATGAAGCACCTCGCTAGGGTTTACAAGTTATCCCCGACTAAGATAAGGATCCGGAGGCTTTTGACCTAGTCCGACTGGGCTTCTGCTATGCTTCTGGGCTTCTAGTCGCCAGTCGTTGGGCCTTTCCTTCCTTCGTCATCCAGTCGCCGTCTTCCGGACGCGCTCGCGGGCCTTTCGGCCCGATCGGAATGTCCTGCTAGGCATACCCCCTTCAACATATCCCCATCACCTCGGAAAAAACCCAACATGGAAACAACGGTGGTCACTGCTACTTTCGGGTCTAGAGGATGAGGAGGGCGCGGCGGCGGTCATGGACGCGGTCGTGGGACGTCAAGGGTCCAAGGTAGAGGATACCAACAACCTGGCAAAACCTACTCTTGGGCCGACATTGCCAATAACCCGTGTGTGCATCACTTAGACGCCAATGGGGGCTCGTCCCATACAAACACCGAGTGTCGTTTCAATGACGACATCAAGAAGGATGATACCGCTGGCTACAGGGCTAAGCGAAAGAAGGGAAAGAAGAATCCCGAAAAATAGAAAGAGACCAAGGAAGATTCCGACATGGAGGAAGCAGAGCCTTCAAATCCCAAGTCGGATGGAAAGAAGAACTTCCCAATGAAGAAAGACACTTATGTCACTTTCCTTGGGTCTCAACCAGCTAAGGTCAAGAAAGAAGTACTGCATGAACTCAATGCAACTGTTCCGGCTATCCCACAATTCTTGGACTAGTCGGAGGTGGCAATCACCTCTAACCGTGCTGATCATCTGCCTAAGTTGCATAGGCAAGGAAAATACGCCTTAATCGTCAATCCACTTATTGACGGCTATGGTTTCTCCAAGACTCATGGACGGCGGAAGCAGCATCAACACTCTATATGTCAAAACGCTACGTCAGATGCGAATCTCGGAGACACAACTAAATCACAACTCTGTGATCTTTCACGGAGTTGTCCCAGGAAGATAAGCAAATTCCCTGGGAGAGATCACTTTGGATGTTACCTTTGGAACTCCAAAGAACTATCGGATAGAAGCACTTTCCTTTGAAGTGGTCCTGTTCAAGAGCGCCTACCATGCTATATTCGGACGGCCGGCTTATTGGGCTTTTATGGCTCGTCTGTGTTACATTTACAATATGATGAAATTTCCAGGTCCCAAAGGCATAATCACCATCAGGGGAAACCTGAAGAAGGCGCGAGAGTGCGAGGACGGAAATGCTGCCTTTGTTGAAGCCATGCTGCATGCCCAGGAGTACCAGGAGATCAAGAAGACCATCGACCCGTCCGAGATGCCCGCGACAAAGAAGGAGGTTACAAAGCCGACTCCGGAGTTCAAGGCATCGAAAGAGACGAAGACGACGCCTTTGAAGGATGATGATCCCTCCAAGGTGACCCAGATAGGTGTAGTAGACTGTGCATAGGAAGGCGCGCTCATCAAGTTCCTCAAACAAGATATCTTCGCATGGAAGCCATCTGACATGACTGGAGTACCTAGGGAACTTGCCGATCACTCTCTAAATGTACACCCAAACGCTAAACCCGTCAAACAGTCTTTATGACGTTTCGGCGATGAAAAGCGAAAGACAATAGCTAAGGAACTAGCTGGGCTCAAGTTAGCTAGATTCATAGAAGAGGTCATCCACACTGAGTGGTCGGCCAATCCTGTAATGGTCCCTAAAAAGGACACCACTGATTTAAGGATGTGTGTTGATTATACCACCTTGAACAAGGCTTGTCCCAAAGATCCGTTCGCTCTACCTAGAATTGATCAAGTTATCGATTCTACAGCAGGCTTGGAACTCCTATGTTTTCTCGACGCATATTTCAGTTATCACCAAATTCGGATGAAGAAATCAAACAAAGTCAAAACTTCATTCATAACCCCCTTTGGAACCTTCTGTTTTGGTACGATGCCCTTTGGGATCAAGAACACATGAGCTACCTACCATCACACTATGCAGCGTTGCCTCCACGACCAAATCGGATGCAATGTACATGCATACGTGGACGACATTGCGGTGATGTCCAAAAAGAAGGAAACCCTAATTTCCGACTTGGAGGAAACATTCGCCAATCTACGCAAATACAACATAATGCTTAATCCAAAGAAGTGTTTCTTTGGAATACCAGCCGGTAAATTGTTAGGTTTCATTGTGTCTCAAAGAGGCATAGAGGTGAACCGCGACAAAATAAAGGCTATTCTCAATATTTCCAGGCCAACTCGCCTAAAGGACGTTCAAACACTAACTGGCTGCATTGCTGCAGTCAGTCGGTTTGCAACCCAGCTTGATGAACAAGCCGCACCACTCTACAAGCTCCTGAAAAAGACCAAAAAGTTCATTTGGACTAATGAAGCTGAAGCTGCACTACAAGACTTGAAAGCAGTACTCTCGTCCGCTCCTATCCTTGCAGCACCGGAACCTCATGAACCGATGTTGCTCTATCTCACTGCGACAAACAGAGTCGTTAGTGTCCTCATGGTGGTGGAGAGACCAGAGGAAAAAAAGAACACCTAGTGCAGCGTACGACTTACTACCTCAGCAAAGTTCTAACTGAATCAAAGCAACGGTATCCGCACTATCAAAAGCTGGCTTACGGTGTGTTCTTCGTATCCTGGAAGCTACGACATTACTTTTGGAACACCCAATTACCATGGTGAGCACAGCTCCCATGAGAGACATAATCAACAGCAGCGATGCTATAGGACGTGTCACAAAATGGGGCATAGAGCTTTCAGCTTTTGACATTGGGTATAAACCTCGTACAACAATCAAATCCCAAATTCTGGCTGACTTTGTCGCTGATTGGATAGAGACAACAAAAAATATGACCCTCCCAGAGTGACCTTGCATTTTGATGGGTCTAAGGCGCTCGGGGGCTCGGGGGCTGGCGTGGTGCTCAAATCACGCTAGGGAGATAAACTTTTCTATGTGTTGCAGATCCACTTCAAGGCAACGAATAACATTGCCGAATATGAAGCACTGCTGCATGGAATCTGGATTGGTAAGGATATCGACATCTGACGATTAATGTGCTATGGAGATTCGGATCTTGTTGCTCAACAAGTATCAGGTATCTGTAACGCACACAAACACATGGCAGCATATAGAGCTGTCGTGGATGAACTAGCTAAATCATTCGAAGGGTTTGAAGTGCAACACATCCCTCAAATAGAAAATGAGGAAGTAGATTGAAAGAACATTTCATGATTTCCTATGTTTTGTGTGTTAGATAACAATACTGTGGAATCTCTAATGTGTTGTAAGTGTTGCAAGAAAGTTTTGAGAGTTTGGGGGCGGGATTATCCGCCCCCATCATGGGCCGGATAATCTGGCCAGACCACTTTGGCCAGGACTGGCTCTGCGCGAGTCTCTGTCGGGGCGGTTTTTCCCCCGGAAAGTCTGGCTCTAGGGTGGTCTTTCTCTCAGGACCGGATAATCTGGCCCTCATGTTAGGGCAGATAATCCGTCCCCATGGGAATCGCCCAAGTGAGCTCATGCGCAAGCTTCTGTCTGGGGGCGGAATTTCCCCCGGATATTCCGTGGCTAGGGCGGTCTTTTCCCCAGCCGGATAATCCGGTCCCCAGGAGAAGGTGTGAAAGACAAGTCTGCATGAGCTTCTGTCTGTAGCCGTTTTTTTGCCGGAGATTCCGAGTCTAGGGCGGAGTTTCCCCAGGCCGGATTATCCAGCCCTTACTTGGGCCGAATAATCCGGCCCCCAAAGGCTCCATCGACTTGGATTTGTAAGGGGGTATAAATATCCCTTCTTCCCAACGAGCAGAACTCTTGATTCATTCGAAAAACATCAGACCCTATGCAAGAGCTCCCTCTCTAGATCTCCCACTTCAACCACCCAAAGGCTTCGATCTTTGGGGGAATTGAAGGAGGAGAAAATCGTCATCGTCTTCACGAATCAAGCGCATCAACTCCTCTCCATTCATTTGGAGAAACCCCTGATCTAGTATTCTTGTCAGTATCTAGATCTTGTTCTTTGTTATTGATAAACTTGTTCTTCGCAGCTTGTTGTCATCACGGGAGCCTCCAAGTTGATTGTGGAGTTGTGCCCCGCTAGTTGTGTAAAGGCACCGGTACCCGCCTTGAAGGGTTCCTATAGTGGAAAGGTGGATCAGGCCTTTGGTGGCGGGATCCATCGGAGAACAGGGTGAGGCCTATTATGGCATGGTGGTCTTAGTACCGCCCACCCCTCCAACGCAGACGTACTTCCCTTAACAAGGAAGGAACTGCGGTAAAACAAATCATGTGTCTCTGCGTGCTTCACTATGGTTCACTCGTTCCTACTCCACTCGCCCTTTACTCGCTAGTAGATAGGTTTGCATATAGGGAAATTCCACCTAATAGTTTATCTAGAGAATTTACCCTTTGTGTTAAGTCTAAAATTGAAAAAGCATTAAAATTTGGAGTAGCACCTATTCACGCCCCCCTTCTAGGTTCCCATACGATCCATTTCAATTGGTATCAGAGCCCCGGCTCTTTATTCAGGCTTAACCGCCTAAGAGAAGTATGGGTACCAAGGAGAATGGGAATGAGGCTGTGGATAAGGTCACAATGGATGACCTCAAGACGTTGGAAACAACCTTGTTGAAATCCTTTGAGGCCAAGATGGAGGAGATGAATCAAATGATTGCTCGTCTCACATGATCCATATCCCCATCTCCATCCTCCTCTGAGGCCACCACACCATCATCCAAGGATAAGTCTAACACCGGATCCAAGGATGATGAAGTGGTAGGTGAAAAACATAATGGTTCTAGCTCCAAGAAGGGAAGTGGTAAGGAGGAATATAGTGAGGTTCGTCATGTATATTCCCCCGACCCACCTATCCCTCATCCTCATATAAACAATAGGGGTGATCCACCCAAGCTTATTGCATCCTCTTTTAATCAATGGCAATTAATAATGAAGTCTCATGTTTGCAGCTCTTCTATTGAACTTTGGAGGATTATTGAAGAGGGTCTTCGTATTGGAGATCATACCAACCTGACAAGAAGAGAAGTTGTGGACAGCCAATTGAATGCTACAACTCTCCACATGATACAACTCGGTGTGGGTCCCAAGGACATGTCCCACATTGAACATCTCAACACAGCTAAAGAAGCTTGGGATGCCCTCACCGTCTCTTTATTGGGAATGAAAGCATGAGAAGGAATAGGTATGATGCCCTTAGTAATGAAGTTGAAGGATTCTACATGTTGGATGGTGAAAACCATGAAGACATGTATATAAGACTCAAGGGCATTGCAACAACATTTAGAAAGCATGGAGTCACTCACATTGATGATGCATGGATAAAAAGAAAATATGTGAGTGCCTTAATGCCTTTCGAGCCAACGGACTTGAAGAGCTTGCAAGGTAGACACAACTACCATCAAATGACATCCAATGAAGTCATGCAAGAAATGGCGTCATTCAAAGTTGCTACAAAGAACGCTGAAGATGCCCGTGCCCGTGCCATTGGAATGCAAAAGGGGGTCAATGTTGCTCTAAAGGCTAATGTTGTTGAGCAAGATGAGGACGAAAGAGCTTTTGAGGGGGCCTCCATGGACTGCCCCGATGAAGTCAAACGTACTCATGGTGAGTACATGGCATTTTACGCAAGAAACTTTTGGAAGGATCCTGCCAAGGCCAAGTCAGAACTCGAGCGCAAGAATGGGTCAAGTGGAACAAGAGAAAGTGGCCCAAAACTAAGAACATGCTACAATTATGGAGATAGGCTGCACTTCGTAGCTGAGTGTCCATATCAAAATAGAGAAGACAATGGTGGCAGGCTCATTCTTAAAGAAAAATCCAAGGCGCCTAAGAAGAAGCCATTTATTTAAAAGAATGGACCCTACAAGAAGCAACCCAAGATCGTCTTAGTGGCACAAGAAGAATACTCCTCTGCAAGTGAAGAAGAAGAGGATGAGGATAGTTCTCGCGAGGTGGCTGCTATAGCCACCACATCGACTCCATCATCTCTCTTCGACTCGCCAAACGAGAACGTCATCAACAACAACGCCACCTGCCTTATGGCAAGAGGGTCCGAGGTATCAAGTTCTAGCTCTTCATTTCCTAAGACTAACATAAATTTGGATACGGATGATCATGCTAGTCTTAAAATGAAAGAAGAAGTTATTGCTTTGGACAACTTTTTCACTAACCTGCAAGGTGAGCACAAACTTCATTTTGATGCTCTTATGAGTCAACTTGCTCAAGCCGAAGATCTTCTTGAAGAAAAGGGCAGAATTGAAAGAGAAGATGCCTTGGAGATCGCTTCTTTGAAGAATGCCTTGGAAGAAGAAGAGGAGGCTCAAGTATCTTTGGAAGAGAGACTCGAATCCATTGAGGAGTCACATGAAGAAGTTGTGGCTCAGCTCATCAAATAACATGACAATGCTCTTGCTAAGGTAAAGAAACTAAAGAAAGAAAAGATTGAATTTGGGGCTGCTCATGCTAGACTCTCTGAGAAGTTTGATAAACTTGACAGTGCTCACAAGGCATTGGAGAGTGATCACTCGACTCTAAATGAGTCTCATGACCAGCTCCAAACTCAATTGAAGATGTATGATGTGCCAAGCACCTCCACATCATCATCTTATGGAAAAGAAGGACTTGCAAGAGGTTCTCAACACAAAGGTAAAGAAGTTTTAGATGAGATACTGAGCAAGCAAAGAACAAACAATGGAAAAGAAGGTCTTGGTTATATTCCCAAGACAAAGAACAAGAAAAACAACAACAAGAAGAAGAGGAAGACTGCTCAACCAAAGACTAGCACCACCACCAATGACAAGTCTAATTATGATGGTTTTGCAGGGGCTAATAATCCTAACTTTGAGTTATATTGCGATCATTATGGTGATGTTTATGCTAGTTATGTAGGTCCTTATGATTGTTACATTCCTTGGTCTATTTGGGTCCCCAAGACCATTGTCACTAACATGAGAGGACCCATTGAAAAATGGGTACCTAAAACCAAGAAGTAACTTTCTTGTAGGGCTATGCTTCCGGTGGGTCTAAATGGGTACTCGATAGCGGATGCACGAGTCACATGACCGGAAGCAAGGAGATCATCATGGAGATGCGGCCAAATCATGATCATATAACCGTCTCCTATGGTGACAAGTCAAAATCTGAGGTATTGGGTCTCGACAAAGTCGTGGTGGCTCACGATATCTCTCTCGTGGACGTCATGCTTGTTGAGACCCTCGGGTACAATTTACTTTCAGTTCGCGCCCTTGGTAAGATGGGCTTTGTGGTTTATATTGATGCTGATTTGGTGGTACTCTTGTGGAGCAAGTCTCTAAAAGTCGCTTTCGTGGGATATGTCAAAAATGACTTGTACGTGGTGGACTTTTCGGGGAAAACCACTATAGGACCGATGTGTCTTTTTGGAAAGGCTGATGTGGGTTGGTTATGAAATCGCCGACTAGCCCACGTCAATATGAGAACTTTGCAAAGTCTCCACAAGGGTGGCCACATCCTTGGACCAAAAGAAAATGTCTCCTTTGCCAAAGATCGTGTTTGCAGGGCTTGTGTTGAAGGGAAAATGCATGACTCTCCTCATCGAAGGAAGACTATTATCTTGTCAAAAAGGATCTTAGAGCTCCTTCATGTGGACCTCTTTGGTCCTCCATCTCATGCAAGCCTCGGTGGGAAGAAGTACTGTCTTGTGATCGTTGATGATTACTCAAGATACACTTGGGTTTACTTCTTCAAGTTGAAGAGTGAAACTCAACAAACGGTCATCGACTTTGCCAACGAGGTCCAACGTCAACACAACATCCCTATTCTGGCTATAAGAAGTGATAATGGCTCTGAGTTCAAGAACTACACCTTAAATGAGTTCCTAAGTGAAGAGGGGATAAGACATCAATATTCCGCTGCGTACACCCCTCAACAAAATGGTGTAGCCGAGAGGAAGAATCGGACTCTAATGGATATGGCAAGGTCAATGCTAGCCGAATTCAAGTCTCCATATAACTTCTGGGCTAAAGCAATCTCTACCGCTTATCATTCATCCAACCGGTTATACCTCCGTAAAATCTTGGACAAGACTCCATATGAAATACTTACCGGTAACAAGCCAAACATCTCATACTTTCGGGTATTCGGGTGTAAGTGTTTCTTTCTCATCAAGGGAGTTCGTTTATCTAAGTTTGAATCTAAGGCTCTAGAAGGTATTTTTGTTGGTTATGGTGCCGAATCCCACACTTATAGAGCCTACAATAAGCTCTTCGGAACTGTTGTAGAATCTTGTAATGTGGTGTTCGAAGAAAATGACGGCTTCCGTGCGGGGCAAGTTGATGTTTGTGATGCAAATGTTGAAATACCCCAAGATGCCATAAGAAGAATGGGTGTGGGATTTTTCTGCCCCATTGAGGAACCCCTTGTGGCGGATTGGGAAGGACAATGCTCTACTCATGAAGAGCCCTCATCTACACATACTCAACATGTTCCAACCACAGGAGTAACTTCTACACCATCTCCATCAATTGCTGAAGGTCAAGATGTTCCAGAAAGCTCCAGGCCGGATTATCCGGTCGACACCGGATTATCCGGCCACCCCGCTCCTGACGACCAAACTGCTCCTGGTGTTGAAGAAATCACTACAAGCCCAGGCCGGATTTTCTGGCTGGCCCCGGATTATCCGGCCCCTCGCCAGTTCAAGCAAGTCCTAGGCAGCCTGATGAAGATGCTACAAGGTCTCCCAGGCTGGATTATCTGGCCTCACCATCGGTCGGATTATCTGGCCCTGAATCACCTGTTGTTCAGCAACCTCCTATTACGGCAGCTGACCCACCTCAAGGGCACGCTTCATCACCTCCTACTGCTGTTAATCCGAATTCTAATCAAGTTCAAGCAAATGATTCCAATGAAGATTCAAGTGATGAAACTATTCCATCAAGAGACAACAAGCTTATTGAACTTTGTCGCAAGGCTCGTGCTGATTGGAACCTTGAGTTAAGGGGTCACACTCTCGACAAGGTTGTAGGTGATCTTCGACAAAGGGTTTCCACAAGAAGGGAATTGGCAAGTTTTGGTGAGCATCAAGCTCACATCTCAATGGTGGAACCCAAGAAAGTATTTGAAGCTCTTGAAGATCCGGACTGGGTTGTTGCTATGCATGAAGAATTGAATAATTTCGAGCGCAACAAGGTCTGGAAACTCGTGGAGAATCCCAAGGATTGCCGCAATGTTATCAGCACTAAATGGATATTTAAAAACAAGCAAGATGAGAATGGCATTGTCGTGAGGAACAAGGAGAGACTTGTGGCACAAGGCTACTCCCAATATGAGGGCATTGATTTCGGCGAGACCTATGCTCCTGTGGCTCGGCTTGAGTCCATTCATATCCTTCTTGCTTATGCTGCCCATAACAATTTAAATTGCAGCAAATGGACGTCAAGAGTGCTTTTCTTAATGGTCCTCCACATGACTTGGTATATGTAAAGCAACCCCCGGGATTTGAGGATCCTAACTTCCTGAACCATGTCTACAAACTCGATAAGGCACTCTATGGCCTTAAACAAGCCCCATGTGCATGGTATGAGCACCTTAAATAGCTTTTGCTAGACCGTGGCTTCGAAGTTGGGCAAATCGATCCCACTCTTTTTACTAAGAAGGTTAATGGGGAGCTCTTCATATGCCAACTATATGTAGACGACATCATCTTTGGTTCTACTAATAAAGATTTTAATGATGAATTTTCAAAGCTTATGACTGACAGGTTTGCGATGTCTATGATGGGGGAATTACGGTTCTTTCTTGGATTCGAGATCAAGCAACTTAGAGAAGGAACCTTCATCAATCAAGCTAAGTACATCCAAGATATGCTCAATAGATTCAAGATGACGGATCTTAATGGTGTCGCCACTCTGATGCAAACAAAATGTCACCTTGAACTTAACCCCCATGGTAAAGATGTGGACCAAAAGGTATACCGGTCCATGATTGGATCTCTTCTTTACCTCTGTGCATCTAGACCCGATATTGTGTTGAGTGTGGGGGTGTGTGCAAGGTATCAAACAGCTCCTAAAGAAAGTCACTTAGTGGCGGTCAATAGGATCTTTCGATATTTGGTTCATTCCCCTAACTTTGGTCTATGGTATCCCAAGGGCTCCAATTTCTCTCTATGTGGTTATGCTGATTCAGATTGGGCTGGTGATAAGGATGATCGGAAATCCACTTCTGGAGCTTGTCAATTCTTGGGAAGATCTCTAGTGTTCTTGGATACTCTTTCCGTAGCAGGGATAGGGCCAGTGGCCACCGCATCATCACCCAACTGAAGCCCCATAAAGATGCAGTTCTCTCTCCTTGCACGATGGACAATGGCATTATGGGCACTCTTGCTGGTCTTGCTCCAATCTGTGCTGCCTTGGTGGGCCTCTTCCGTGATTCCATCACTCCGAGTGGAGGCAACAATGATAGCATCCGTGGTCACCTTGTCAAGCTCCTAGCCTTCTCTCATGAGGTTTCCTCGTGCGAGGATGAGTCCATGCAGTACAAGCTGGATGTGATGGATTTCATCTACCATGAATTGACTGATGCAATGTTCAACCGGCTGTCCATTCCTTATGCTCCCTACATTATGATGCTCATCGGGCACCTGCTTCCCTCTAAAGATTTCAACATTGATGTTGTGCATAAGGCCAAGAAGATCTACAACAAGGTTCGAAAGACCTCTCACCCCTCTTCTGCTCCTGAGGGTCTCATGAGGGATGCTCGCAGGCCCCCAGTGCCTCCCGTTGCTCGTGAGATCAAGCAGCTGAACTGGTTCCAGCGGAACATCCTTTGCATGGGCGTGGACACACGCAAGGGACAGTACGAGGAGTACAAGCAGCGCCATGAGTTGGATCACTCTCAGCAGCTCATCCTTCACCATGTGTCCGGTGCCTCTAGTGATCCCCTAGCTCCTACCCCTCCCACACCATATGCCCGGTGGAACTCTTCTTCTGGGCTGAACTATGGAGAGCTGGAGCGTCACTTGTTCCCCTCTGCGGCCACTGCTGATGATGAGGACGATGACACCGAGGAGCTTGAGGATGAGGATGATGATGGGAACAAGGACGAGGACGAGGATGATGACTACGAGTGATACCTTGGGGCGTTAGCATCGCTCTTCTTCCTTTTTGGCGTCTCGATGCCAAAGGGGGAGAAGTAGTTCTATTAGGTCTCCGAGGATTTGCATGGGTCGGGCACAAGCATTTGCACTTTCTCATTCGTCCTTTTTCTTGCTTGTGCCCATTTAGTGTTGAACTTTAATTTGTGGCTTGTGGTTTGTTTGAGACTCTGTGTCGATGGTCTTCTAGATTATGCCTATGGATTGATCTATTCTTATCATATTATGCTGGGTATCTATCTCGAGGAAGGCGCTTATATTGGTTATCACTTTGATAAATTGTGGCTATATTTCAAGGACACCTCTCCCTATCTTGGTGGTATGATTATGTTGTTTATATTTCAATGGAATAGGCTCGCACCTATTTGTGTGCATTTGTATTCAAATGCAAATTTTTAATATGCATACATTGAGGGGGAGTCTCTTTCATGTTTTTGTTGGTGGTCTTGTGATCCTCTCCTGCAAATCCTAGTATTGTCATCTAACACCAAAAAGGGGGAGATTGAAAGAACATTTCATGATTTCCTATGTTTTGTGTGTTAAATAACAATACTGTGGAATCTCTAATGTGTTCTAAGTGTTGCAGGAAAGTTTTGAGAGTTTGGGGGCCGGATTATCCGCCCCCATCATGGGCCGGATAATCCGGCCAGACCACTTTGGCCAGGACTGGCGCTGCGCGAGTCTTTGTCTGGGGGCGGTTTTTCCCCGAAAAGTCTGGCTCTGGGGCGGTCTTTCTCTCAGGACCGGATAATCCAGCCCTCATGTTAGGGCGGATAATCCGGCCGCAAGGGAATCGCCCAAGTGATCTCCTGTGCAAGCTCCTGTCTAGGGGCGGATATTCCATGGCTGGGGCGGTCTTTTCCCCCAGCCGTATAATCCGGCCCTTCCCTAGGGCCGGATAATCCGGTCCCCGAGAGAAGGTGTGAAGGACAAGTCCATGTGAGCTTCTATCCGTAGCCGGTTTTTCTGCTAGAGATTCCGAGTCTGGGGCAGAGTTTCCCTAGGCCGGATAATCTGGCCCTTACTTGGGACGGATAATCCGGGCCCCAAAGGCTCCATCGACTTGGATTTGGAAGGGGTATAAATATCCCTTCTTCCCCAACGAGCAGAACTCTTGATTCATTCGAAAAACATCAGACCCTGTGTAAGAGCTCCCTCTCTAGATCTCCCACTTCAACCACCCGAAGGCTTCGATCTTTGGGGGAATTGAAGGAGGAGAAAATCCTCATCGTCTTCACGAATCAAGCGCATCAACTCCTCTCCATTCATTTGGAGAAATCCCTGATCTAGTATTCTTGTCAATATCTAGATCTTGTTCTTTGTTATTGATAAACTTGTTCTTGGCAGCTTGTTGTCATCACGGGAGCCTCCAAGTTGATTGTGGAGTTGTGCCCTTCTAGTTGTGTAAAGGCACCGGTACCCGCCTCGAAGGGTTCCTATAGTGGAAAGGTGGATCAGGCCTTTGGTGGCGGGATCCATCGGAGAACAGGGTGAGGTCTGTTGTGGCGTGGTGGTCTTAGTACCACCCACCCCTCCAACGCAGACGTACTTCCCTTAACAAGGAAGGAACTGCGGTAAAACAAATCTTGTGTCTCCGCGTGCTTCACTACGGTTCACTCGTTCCTCTTCCACTCGCCCTTTACTCGCTAGTATATAGGTTTGCATATAGGGAAATTCCACCTAATAGTTTATCTAGAGAATTTACCCTTTGTGTTAAGCCTAAAATTGAAAAAGCATTAAAATTTGGAGTAGCACCTATTCACCCCCCTCTAGGTGCCCATACAATCCATTTCACAGATGCATTATCTCGTATAGGCTCTACGCGGAAAAAGGTCCCGGATGGCGCTTTTTTGGAGCACCTCAAAGTTCCTTCTATAAATGGAGTTGACGAGGAATATCCAACCAAATTCGACTCACCTTTAGTAGAATTTCTGGCTGTGATTCCCAGCTGGACTCAACCCTACCTTGATTACTTGGTAGACGGAAAATTACCCGAAGACGAGGTTCTGAGCCGATAGATTGTCCGACGAGCAAAAACCTATACTATTATAAGTGGTGAGCTCTATAAGCGGAGTGTGTCTGGGGTCTTTCAGCGTTGTGTATCTCTGGAAGAAGAAGTGGAAATCCTAAGGGAAATCCATGAAGGCGAATGTGGTCATCACGCTGCAGCCAAATCTTTAGTCGCAAAAGCTTTCAGACACGAATTTTTCTAGCTTACAGCTAAGGCAAATGCCGAATGGCTGGTCAAGACGTGCAAAGGCTGCCAAAAATATGCCAAACATGCTCATGTTCCGGCTGATCAGCTGCGGGCAATACCTATAACATGGCCCTTTGCGGTCTGGGGGCTTGACATGGTAGGACCGTTTAAACGGGCTCCAAGTGGATTTACTCACCTCTTAGTGATGGTGGATAAGTTCACAAAATGGATCGAGGCCAAACCCGTCACAAGTTGTGATGGAGCAATAGCCAAAAGATTTGTCGAGGATGTTATAATCCAATACGGTTATCCGCATAGCATTATTACGGACAACTGGAGTAATTTTTCTATGAGAGAACTTGCCAAATTCTGCGATGAACAAAATATCCGGCTTGACATTGCGTCAGTCGCACATCCACCAGCTAATGGACAATTTGAAAGAGCAAATGGTTTAATCCTACAAGGCCTCAAACCAAGACACGAAGCACCACTTCATCGTGCTGCGGGGGCTTGGGTAGACGAATTACCGTCTGTAATATGGAGCTTGAGAACAACTCCGAACAAGTCAACATGATACACACCTTTCTTCTTGGTCTATGGCGCAGAAGCAATTCTTCCTAGTGATTTGATTCACACTTCTCCCCGCGTTGCTGCATATATTGAATAGGATGCCGAAATTTCTCGACAAAATGGTCTTGATTTAATCGAAGAAGTTCGCATGCTTGCTGAGATGAGATCAACAGCCTATCAGCAGAAGTTACACAAGTATCATAGCTAGAGAGTCAGAAATCGGTCTTTTAGTAAGCGCGATTTAGTTCTCCTACTTGTGTAGAAAAGAAAGCACAAACTTTCCCCAGTATGGGAAGAGCCCTTTTTAGTTAGCCGAGTATTGCAGAATGGTTCTTACTATCTAACTAATATGCGGCCAATCAAAGAAAGACCTGCTACTAAGAAAAGAAAGAGAGTTGGAGGCAGTACAGACTCGGAAGAATTAGACATACCGTGGAATATGGCTCTGTTGGGTCCCTTTTATTCTTAAAATTTTTCTTTCTTTGTAATCATATATGTGTACATGTTTAATGAGAAATAAAGTATTGGTTGCCTCAATATTTTCTAAGAAGTTTTATATTACCATCTTATTTCCGAATGATCATGTCATAGTCAAAAATCCCAGAATACTTGAAAGTACTTTATGCTCATGTTTGTTCTGGTTAGATTTTCGATTATAAAAATGATACCTTTGGGTATAAATCTAAATTTTCTAGTTTGTACTTGGGTTCTTTATCTGATTGCCGGATGCGGGTATTTTCTGAGTAGTGAATTGTTGGTACTGAAAGCCGGCTCTATTTCTGAGTGTAAACTGGTTTAGCAATTGAGCTCCGTTGCTCGGCAGAGTTTCCGTGTGGAAGGTTGGCCGGCTCACGAAAGGGACGAGGAGGAAAGCCAGATAAGCGATAAGTATAGACAAAAAAAGTGCTTATGTAAAAATGTCAGGCAGAACAAAATAAAGCCAAAAGTGCTAAATAGGAATATCAAATCTTACGACTAGCAAAAGTATTAAACTACTTATTGACAATCCGATTGTTTTAGAATAACACATTATTTTTTCTGATGCTCTACGATGCGGGAGAAGAGGTAGGAGCTACCGACTCACTAGAGACATCACTCTCGCTTTGATATCTTTTCGAGACATTCAAATCCGATACGGTTTGTTCATCGTCAGAAGCTTCACCAGTTTCTTCGGTAGGCGGAGGAGGCGTTTCGACACGAGTGAAGAAGGGAGTGTCATAGCTGGTCAGATTAGCTACGTGACATCCATATCCGGCACAGGAGTCCATGATGGCCTTAATATCTTGCTCCTGTCTGTCTTCATCCACAATTGAATATCCTCTGGTTACTTGCCAGATTTCCATGCTTCCGTGGTGGCTCATAACCATGGTAAGGGTGTTATGTCCTACGGTCCACGCATAGGACATGTTCCAGTCCTACATGAGTTGGGGCATCTCATTGGCCTTGTCTCGCACCTCAAAGCCAGACATTTTGTCCATGTTCGGAACTTTGAGCACTTTGCCAATATCCTCCAAGGATTGGCGGAAATCGTGAAGGAAGTCGCCGACTTATGTAAGTCGGCTGGTGCAAGCCTCGGTGGAGGAAGAATCCAGTAAATTCAGAGGACCTGCGCATATAATGTAAATGTCAGTAAATATATCCGAACTCCTAGAGTCATAAAAATAGAAAGTTAGAAAATAGGAAACATACCGAAGATGACATCGTCAACTTTGGTCTTCTCCGCCCTAAGGCTCTGGAGTTCAGCCCGGAGTGCCTCGGTGATGTCCTTTTCTCTGAATAGCTCGTCATTAAGATCCAAGATTTTCTTATCCTGGACCGTGATCTTGCAATCACGTTCTTCCGTGGCCATGGAGGAGGATTCGAGGACTTGAGCAATACTACGCTCGTGATCTGCCTTCAACTCATTCATCTCACGACGTAAGTCGGTGTTCTCCACCTCCAGGGTCTTAAAATTCTTGGACTCTTCAATCATTTTACTTGACTGTTTGACCAGTTCTATAAATAAAAGGAAACAGTTGAATAGAAGATTTGAGTATCAAAGTAACAATAACAAGGTTAAGGTCTGAAATGATTACCTTCAGCCTCATCCTTGGATATCTTCAATTGAGCATTTTCAAGACGGAGAGCTCTAATCTCTCTCCGCTTATTGCAAATATTCTTCAATAATTCCTGGTTATAAGCATTAACTTTCTGTAAGTCAGAGTACCCAGAGTCAGAAGTCTTCTAAAGACTCGGGCTAATATTTCAACTAATATCAGCACGAGCCTTGGGGGCTACACTAGTTCGTTCTTTGGCATCCTATGAAAGCATAAATCTGGATTGTCTATGCAACTTCATGCTTGGGGGCTAGTGGATATGATATAAAATAAATAAAAAGGTGAGTTGGAATTCCGACTTACATGTTGTTCATGAGTGAACTTTCTCAGGCTCATGTTCACCCCAGGGGTAACCTTCTCGGCGAGGGTTAGCGGGATTACTGGTGGTGGTGGAAGCATGTCGGCTTTCAGCTTCTCGTCCCGAATACGAACTTGGTCAAGAAGCTCGGAGTACTTGACGTCCTCAGCTTTTTGTGCCTCTTCCTCGGTGGTGATATTCTGGCTTTCTAAGCATTACTAAGCTGGCCGTTAGATCTCCTCTACAGATTTCCGAGTAATGCCAAGTTTGGTAAGACCCGGGTTGCTGAGAAGGTTTTTAGCAAAGACCTCTGCCAACGGATCATTACCCTTAGAGGGTTCACCCTTATCAAGTACCAAGCCACCCATGGTGACATCGGTTTGGGAGCCAAGGATCACTGGCTCTGCTTGTTGAGCCGGATTTTCTGCAACGGGCGGAGATGGAGTAATCTCCGGTGCTGTGGAAGGTTGTGGGGCAGGAGTCGGAGGCGCTGCGGCAGAAGATGTCAAATTCAGCTTTGACTGGCGCAGGGGCTTCGACGAGCCTCCTTTCCCTTGCCCTTGGTGAGCTGTCTAGCTCTGAAGAGGTAATAGAGCGAGAATCATTACACTTCAGAAAGAATAAGAGATAAAATACAAATACCTTGTGAGGAAAGTCACCTCTTCACAACGGGCACTTCCTTTGTGCCGATAGACACTATCGGAGCTTTACGCTTTCGGGTAAGCGCTCTCGGTAGTGGAACCAATTCTCCACCATCCTGGGATAACTCAGGAGGATATCCCTCGAGAGGAGCAAGCTCCGACTCAGGGAGGTCAGCAAGCTAAAAAAGAGAAAGTATCTCAGTATTGCAAAAAAGCGCAACAATGTATAGATGAACACATATTCGAGTTACTGTTGGAAACTTACTGGTGTCACGGGATCGTCAGCCGTATGCATGTCCAAGGACCGATCCGGGATCTTCCTCTCGACCCACTCCTTGATCAACCATTTGATTTGGGACTCGTAGTCCCTGTCAGAATAAGACTTGGAGCTGATCCGGAGAGAATACGTCTTACTCTTGGTGACGGAGTGCATAAGCCTATCACCATGATGCTGGAGAGGCTGAATCCGGCGCGCCAACCAGCAATGGACCAACTCGAATCCTTTTAGACCCTTGTGCTTCATCAGATATTCGATTCGCCTCTTTGCAAGAAGCAGATCGTCAATGAGAGTCGGAGCATCTGCGTCCCAGGACTCTTGGGCGTGGCGGCGTTGTTAACAAAAGCCGGCAAAGCGGTAGCTTTGCTAGGAGCCGATTTGTCCTTATGGTAAAAGAACATGGACGACCACTTTTTAACTAACTTGCTAGCTTTAATCCTATGATAGACTCGTTCTCTCCTAACAGAAAAGCTGAGCGTACCGGTAATGTAAGGATTACTGGCGATGATGGAATTTCTCCAGGTATGGAAGTAAAACCAGAAAATAAGAAGGATCAGCCTAATGTAGAGATACCCCTTGCACAAGGAGGCGTAGGCGCTCATCTCTAAAAGAGAGTTCGGGGGAGATGGTGGAGTTGTACTCCGTAATGATCTATCACCTCAGAAAAGAAATCTGAGGGAGGAAAGCTCAAACCTCTGTCAAGGTGAGTGCCGAAATACACTCGCTCGTCGGCGTTGGGGGTGGAGACAATTTGTCTGTAACTGAGCTCCGCCAGTAGATGGCGCGAAGGAGACCTTCATTCTCGATGACACGAAGCTTGGCGTCATGAAGGATGCAGGGGATCCAGACCCCGTGAAAACTCTCCTTCTCCGCCGCTGACATCGTCGCTGTCGTCGCCGCCGTGGCGGAAGATGAGGCTTCAACCATCTTTTGGGCACCGATGACCTAGGATGGGCGGCGCTGTGGGAATTGGGGGAGGCAGAGGAGCTCTGTTTGTGGGAAGTGTTGAGAGGAAGGAAGAGGCACTAGTGCTAGTGAAGAGGAAAGGGAGAAATCTCAACCCATTATATCCTTCATCTCCGCCGAGATTCATGTGAAGAAAACAGTAACCGTGCCACGCGCCGTGGAAGGAGCTGGGTAACCTCCTCGCGAGGATTACGCCGCCTCGATCTCCACGTACGCATTAAAACGACACCTCGATTCCGCGCGAAGCGGACCCACAAACGGTCGTGTTGTCAGGAATGTCTGGCAGTGACATGACTTGGCCTTGACTGATGCCAGGTTACGTCAGAGACCAAGTTCCGGCTTAAGTTTGAATTTTAGGCTAGAAACCTGAATAATGTAATCATGGGTTCGACTCGTTTTGAGACTCGGATCCCATCCTTTCATTTGAAGTTTCAGGAACCCTTCAAGATTCTGCAAGCCGAATATCAAGCTAGACGATGATGAAATCCGACCCTGGATCTTGGAGGCTTCCGGGGGCTGATGTTGGGGATATACTTTCTGGGTATCCTCATTGTGCCTCGCTGACTAGGGTGGCCCACTTCGGGTTAGAGCTTTGCTTCACAGGCGGCCCAGTCAGGGAGAAGAAATGGAGTCCAGTCCGGCTATGGGAAGGCCCAGAAGATTTACCGACACAAGTTTGTAGTGTTACTTGTAGTTCAAGATGTACTCTCTAACCGACTCTTAGTCGTAGCCCGATAGATCTCTCCTGTAAACCCTAGGCTGGATATCTATATAAGCCGTCCTAGGGAGAGCCTTTAGGGCACCCCACAATAGTCTACAATCTCAACTCGCACAGGCGAAACGCTTGTAACCCATATTCCGGAATTACCGTATTACTGGATCGCTAGCAGGAGTAGGATCCGTCCAAAGCCAGCGGATTCGAACTTGGGTAAACTTGTGTGCTCACCGTCCTAGAACACCGTACGTCTCACACCCCTCTCTTCCGCACGCCTCGAGGACCCCCTCATGGCGTAGTTGTCAGCAATCCGACGACAAAGACTATGAGTGTAATACTAGACTCCTCCATGTGCCCCGCGGGGCGCAGTTGTAAATGAGAACATTTATACATATGCAAAGCAGTTCGTCTAATGAGAAAATCACTTAGGCACGATGTGCCAGTGATAAATACTCGCGAGAAAAGACGCTACATATGCAAAGTTGTTCGTCTGATAAGGAAACCGCTTAGGCAGGTGGCGCCGTTGATAAATGGTCATGAGAAATAATGCTTATATCACACACGATCGAGTTGATAACAAATGACTGAATATAATGCAAACATAGAATTGACTTACATGACAAATAAAAACATAAACACACAAATAATCTATTAAATCTTCTCGATGGAGCTTATGTAGAACACTTCTTTTTCTTGTCGTGACCGTCCTTCGTGGCATAGTCACCGGCAGCTTTAGAAACAACCTGATCTTCTTCATTAGAATCTATCGGCACGGGCGCCAGTGCGTCAGAAGCAGCCACTGTACGAATCAGCATCTGGTCCTCCGTACCAAGATTGCCGAGAACTTGGGTACCATGTGTATCCGGCATCGTGGTAGGCGCCGACCCGGTCATAGCAGTCTGGTCATCCAAGTACATGCGGAGACTGTAGCTATATTTTTGAGAAAGATCATGCTCCTCCTACGAACAAATGAGGCACAACAACATGTGATCACCAATGGGTGCGCAGCAGGTCACCATCTCTTGCGACAAATCATCATGGAAGCCCACAAAATGATGAGCCTCTGAGGGAGAGGGCGATCCCAAGACAGCTAATCATGTAGTGAGGCGACCATTAGTCACGCTTTTTGTATAGTCCATTAGGAACGAAGAAGAATGCAGAAACCACCACCGATGCACCAGCAACCGCCACCACCATTGGCATAGTATCTACCAGGGCCATGGCCGTCGCCGGTGTTCATCAACCTCTCCAACGAGCCCGGTGACTTGGTGTCACTGCCGCGTCCACCACCACCACCGTGCCGACCGCTAGATGCCGTAGCAGTAGCTAGGGTTTATTTTAGTTATGTTTTTATTTCCTATATGTAAATTAAGACTATGGGTGTAATACTAGACTCCTCCATGTGCCCCGTCGGGCACAGTTGTAAATGAGAACGTTTACATATGCGAAGTAGTTTGTCTAATGAGAAAATCACTTAGGCACGATGTGCCAGTGATAAATACTCGTGAGAAGACGCTACATATGCAAAGTTGTTCGTCTCATAAGGAAACCTCTTAGGCAGGTGGCGCCGTTGATAAATGGTCATGAGAAATAATGCTTATAGCACACACGATCGAGTTTATAACAAACGACTGAATAGAATGCAAACATAGAATTGACTTACATGACAAATAAAAAACATAAACACACAAATAATCTATTAAATATTATCGATGGAGCTTATGTAGAACACTTCCTTTTATTGTCGTGACCGTCCTTCGCGGCATAGTCATCGACAGCTTCAGAAGTAACCTGATCTTCTTCATTAGAATCTACCGGCGCGGGCGCCACTGCGTCGGAAGCAGTCACTGTACGGATCAGCATATGGTCCTTCGTACCAAGATTGCCGAGAACTTGGGTACCATGTGTATCCGGCATCGTGGTAGGCGCCGACCCGGTCATAGCAGTCTGATCATCCAAGTACATGCGGAGACTGTAGCCGTATTTTTGAGAAAAATCACGCTCCTGTCCTACGAACAAATGAGGCACAACAACATGTGATCACCAATGGGTGCGCAGCAGGTCACCATCTCTTGTGATGAGTCATCATGGAAGCACACAAAATGATGAGCCTCCAAGAGAGAGGGCGATCCCAAGACGGCTTATCATGTAGTGAGGCGACCATTAGTCACGCTTTTTGTATAGTCCATTAGAAATGAAGAAGAATGCAGAAAATACATCTGAAACTAGAAGAGAGTACGCTCGTAGAAGAAAGCGGGTGAAGAGCGACGAATATGAGAAGGTAATTACGACGATTATATTTGGAATGCTTAGTGTACGGAGAGAATAGTTTTATGCTAGACACGTCTCTTACAAAAACCTCGTGTTAGCAGGACCCACCGCACGATATCCCTGAGGGATAGCACCGAGAACTGAGCTAGCGCCCGCGAGAACTTGCGTACAGCTAGAGTCTATGTTGTTAGCTCGGCTATGGACATAAAAGACTGTGTATTATAGACGTGCATACCGATTAGAGCGCCAAGACCCGCATACGTAGTACGCTTTACCGGATGCAGGAAAGTGGGTGCACGAGTGTTTTTGCAACAAGAGCACACGGCGAACAACGATCGCGTATGAGAAGAGCTCTGACGACGTACGGCAAACCTGTAGAGAACTTACCTAGAGGCTCGACGTTCGTCTACCACTAACTCGAACATGAGAGACTTTGCAAAATGCAAGTAAAATTTTCGTGAAAAACAATAAGTCTAATAATACATGTACGATTCTAAAGTACAATGTCCGAAAACATCTAGTGAGTACAACTCTTGATATAAGACAGTATCAAAATGACAAACATGGGAATACAAAAAGCGTGAAACGAATAAGAGCTGATAAAAAATCATACATACGAATACCATGCAAAGGTCCTATGCATGAAAAGCAGAGAAAAAGCATAAGAAGAACGAGCAAACAAAGAAACACAATATAATCATTATCATATCCGAATAAACACGCAAATACTATATAGACAATGTTTAAGACTTTAGTAATAAAAGCGTCGAAAGAATGCTAAATACAAAAAAGCTGTGGCATCCCGCTAAAACCACTACTAGAAAATCGCTGTGTTTTTGTGCATTGTATCATCATGACCGTATGCTCATGTCATCATGCCACATTGCATCTGAGCATCGTCATCATCATGCATATGTTTTGTCTAAAACTATTTTCGAAAAGTCGTACCTTTGTTTTCTAAATGCCCCCGTCTTTATTTCAAATCAAAACTCCGGTCTTTCCTGGATCTTTTATTTGTCTAAAACTATTTACAAAAGTCTATTTTAAATTAAAATAAAAGTTTGCATTATTTTTTGGGAGGCAACCAGCCAGGCCCAAAAGCCCAGCCGGCCACCTCCTTCCTAATCTTTCTAGCAAAACCCTAAGCTACCCTAACCCTAAAGCCCCACCTACCCCCTCACCAGCTCCCTCACCCGCCGCCAGCCGCCAGCCACCACACCAGCGCGCGCAGTAGCACACACGCACACACGCGCTAACGCACACCGACACACACAAACCCGACGCACCCCTCACGCCCACACAACGCCACCTACCCCCACCTGGTCTCCACCTGCACGCACTCCCTCACCAACACGTTCCCCACCAACCCCCACCTCCTCTGCATTTCCCCACACCGACCCCGCCACCTCCCGGGCCCACCCCGCGGGAGCCCGCGCCCTCTGCCCCGCGAGAGACGCCCGTCCATCGCCGCCTTATCCCCTCCGTTTCGGCCGCGCCCATCCCCGCCGCGAGTCCTCCACTCCGTCCGTGCCCGCCCTGGTCCCGCACTCGCGCGGCTCCTCGCCGACCGCTGACAGGTCCCCTCCGCGTCGAGCGTCACCGACTCCGCCCCCGCTGCAGCGCTCTCCGGCCAGATCCCATCGCCGGGCCTCCTCTCGCGCCGGCCTCGCCTCCCTGCAGTCACGCCGCCACCGGAGCCGGCCGCATCCCCGCCTCGGCCGCCTTCCATGCGAGCATCCGCGGCCACAGAGCTCCTCTACCACGACCCCGCGTTGCTCAAGCCCGAGCACGCCGGCCTGCAAGCACGCGCCGTCGCCGGCCGATCTCCACCGCCGCCCTGACCCAAACCGTCGCGGCCCTCTCTTTCTCTGGCTCCGGGCGAAGCCCTCGCCACGAGCACGCGTGGCGCCTCCCCGAGTCCCCGTCGGCCCGCCTCGTCGCCCCGGCAGCAAGCACCACCTTGAGCTCCGGCCTCCCCGCCGCCAGGGCCGCCCTCCACCGCGTCGGGCCACCCCCTGCCTCACCTCGTCGGCCCTGTACCCCCTCCGTTGTCGGGAGCCCCACGCCGGCCTCCTCCTCCCACGTCGGCTTCCTCCTTCCGCCGCGTCCGAGCGTCTCCGGCCGCGCCCGTGCCCAGCACCGCATCTGCAAGCTGCGTTTCCATGTGCTGTTTTTGTTGGTGCCCTGCTCTTAGTGTTTCTGCGTGTCTGTGCGTTTATGTGTGTAGGCATGTGTGGTTGTGTTGTTACGAGGCTTTGGAGAACCCTGGCGTACCGAGATGGATCCCTGCCGTCCAGGACCGAGATGACCGTCTATGTTTTCCATACACCCGAGTCCTATACCAAGATCGGCATCGACAAGAACTGCCTGCTGTCAAGTTATTCCGAAGACCCGAACCCTGATCCTGGCGTCCGAAGATCGAGGCCGAACCAGAAGACCGATCAAGATCACCGAGGTTCTCCTTTCCTGAACGCCAAGGTCTTCTTCACGAATGCGGATCTCGTCGACCCCGAGACCTCGGATCCAAACCCCGGCATCCGCTTCATGCTCTCCTTCCTGGATGCCAAGTCCCGTTCCCGGAGGCGAAGGCCGATCTCGTCGACCCCTAGACCCTCGGAGCCAAGTTCGCCGAACCCTTATGTGATCCCCTATCTAAGACCCCTATTTTATAAATGCCATCTATATAAATTGTTGCATATTAAATTGTTCATGCATGCATACATATTTTGTGGGTCCGGGTTATTTCGTCGATTCATCTAATAATTAATATGGAGGCCATATGCGGGCTATTCTAGTCTTATGACGCATCCATTTAAATCTGTGTATGAACCGATGCCATGTTTTGCCATGTTAAGACAACATTTAATTGCGGGGTTCTAAATAACTTGAATCGTGTAATTAATTGTCGGGACCCCAGTTCCACTTAATATGGCCTAATTGCACCGCATCTGTGCCATGCCATGCATCATATCATAATCATGCCGGATCTTCTGCCGTGGTATTAAATAGTGCATCCGGTGTTTGTTCTAGTGTTTGCTTCTTCACGGATTAGGCCGATGAGTTGATGCGAGTATCGACAAGTTCTCCGGATATGATCCGTCGGCAGTGTTTTCCAGGCGAGCATCTCTCCCCCTTCTACCTATTTTGCATTTATAGTCTTTATTTCCTCCAGTTGATCTATTGCTATCCGTGTCGCGATGCTTTAGTTTCGTACACCAGTTATATCCCGTGCAGCCTCTATATTGCCTTGGACACCTCCTATTACCTGTGTTTGGTAGATAGCTGGCCTTGCGAGTCGTAGTTGCTTGCTCATGTGCGATCTTGTGTTGTTAAGTACCATAGTTGTTGAAATGCTGGCAGGTGTTAATGGTGGTTATGCTTATTGGTGGAGATGATCATGACTTTAAATACAACTATTAAATTGCTAGATATAACTAATGCAGAGGCATCGGTGGGCAATAGATGTTATTTGGTTCTTCCACGCTCACTTGTGTCCCGTAGGACCCCGAGTACTTGATACCTGTTCCTTGACTATTCGCACTATCCATATCCGGGAGGCCTTATGGACCCCCCTGAGCCAGAGCTTGATTCATTTCTATTTCTTGGGGCCACAAAGTAGTTTGGGGCTTTATTACTATCCTGTACTTATGCCATGTTTACTGCTTTATTTAAGATTGTGCGTGGAGCACCTATACTGTTTAGGATCGCGGAGTGTTTTCGCGGTATCGACAAGCCCAGTCACACTTTCGGGTTCCCGGTCGTTTACAGCCATTGACGCAAACCCTGGGTCCGTTCCGGAGCCGGCCAACTTCGTTGCGGGTAGCTTAGTGGGGTGGCCCCCTGAAATATTTCTGAATCCTGTGATCGCTTTGTCATGAATGCCTCGTTGGGTTTTGAGTTGGTTTTTCCGAGGTTGATCGAGTGTGTGTTGCTATTTGTGCACCCCTATAGGGTAAAACTTTCTGAAAGCCTTGTTCGCGGTTATGGACGACTTGGAGCACAGTATCTCGATCATAGACAAGCATAACTAAAGTAGTGCTATAAACTTGACTTAATTTATGACTAGTAATCAGATTCATCTATAACGGGATGGATATTAAAAATGCCAACAGCTGGTGGATATGGGTTGTTTTGTGACATACTATATCTGCCTAGTAAGTATTGCAACTCCAATGGAATGTGATAAAAGTGTCAACAACTGTTGGGTTTGGGATTCCTCAGGACAGTTATATCTGACTAGTAACTGTTCCAACTACAACGGAATGTTAACTAAAACTGCCCACTACTTATGCTATCAGGATGACTCAGGCTATCAATATCTGATTAGTAAGTGCTGCAACTATAATGGAATGAGTAAAATTGCCAACTGTGTGAGTTCCTTGGTCCGACTTCCTCGTTTGGTCTCGAGGGGGAAATACCAGGATGGGTATGTTTGGTGTTAGTATCAGGTTGGATCCGATTAGGTCTTTCTTATCCCTCTCTAATAGCCGCCAGTTTTACCGAGTCTCTATAGGTTGTTTAGTGCCGCTGCGCTGCCGCTTCAGCCCACCATACATATGTAGGCGAGAGCCGCCAAATTCTAGCCTCGCCGTGTACTGGCCTCAGTACTGACGCTCCTCTTTTTCCTTTGCCCTTTGTCGGCACCCCTTTTGTTTTAGCAGGTTTGAGATCGTCGTCGTTAGCAGGGTTACCCTTCCGGCTTGGCCTGGGTAGGGTTATGGACGCCATTGGTTATTCTTCAGGGCTCTTAGCCCCATTTGCATCTTGTCCGTAGTCGGACGCTCTATCGATTTCAAGGTGATTTGAATCTTTGTATAGTATATCTGTATTCTTGACTCGTTGAGTCGCTGTTGTATATATATCTGTTCTGTGGGTCCCATCGAGGACTGTTGTGATATGGTATTACTTTGTTTTCCACCCGCTCGAAATTGCCTGGTGGGCGTCCTTGAATCGTTTCTATGCGGGTTTGGCGGAAAGGGCTAAAACTTGCATAGGGCCGATTCGAGGGTGTTACAAAAGCATACACCTAAAAAGCGTTAATATCATGCGTAGAGAGATGATGATCGAACGTTAGACGCATAAAGATGGTGTGAAGGTCTCATGTCAGAAAAATAGAGCAAAAACTAAGAAAATTGTAAAGTTACACAATTTCTCTCGATAGCAAGCAGGAAAGTTATGATTTCGGATAAAAAGAAGCACAAAAAAGACGTCTACGTCCTACATTCTGAATAAGCGTCTCATACAAAGGGCTAAAAACCTACGTCTATGCCTTATATTCTGAATAAGCGCCTCCTAGAGAGGGCTACGAGGTCGAAACCCTTGCGTAGCCTCCTATGTAGTCTCCAACGTCGTTAGCGCTGGCACGACAACCACAATATCCTCCGTCGACGATGTTGCTGGGATGGCAAAACCTCGCGTAGCAAAGGCTCGTACGTCATGAACAATTCTTCATCACGCTCTTCACAGTGGCAAGAATAGTTGTAGGATGGTAATTGTCGGGCCAACGGTTATGAGGGTACCATGGCCCACCTACTACCGGGCCCCTCTATAAGAACAAGTGCCGCGCGGCACGAAGGTGCCCTCAAGAGAACAAACCCTAAGCGAGGATCCCTTCACTAAGCGACAGTTGGTAGCCCCGACAAGGTTCCCTCACGGGGAAGCTAGTCCTGAAGACCCTCGCCAAGGGAGAGCTCCCCTCGTCAGGGCATCACGCGAAGCACACTTGGGTGGCAGATCCCAAGTGTTAGAGCTGCGGGGACCATCACCCTGCACCTGCAGCACAAGGAACACATTTTCCCCTTTAGCAATGAAGGCATCTTTCTTTTCTCCAAGCTAGGAGTGGCCGACAGCACCTGCGCCACTGGGGACCACATCTCCCTCTCTCTCTAGCGGAGGAAGAACATATAGGAGGTGGAGGAGAAGATGCTCATGGAACCTCAGCATGGACCGGGTCCACAGGCTAGAACCGCTGCAACCTACCTACCCCCTTCTTTGTCGCCATGTGGAAACCCTTCCCACCATTATCACGGGAGGAGGACTAGGGTGCCTACAAAGGAGGTAGGGCAGCACCGTTGAAGGGATCCGACCTTCTTCCACCCTTGAAAACCTTAGCTCTCTCCTAGCTTCCTACCCTAGATTTGATCGCCTGATCAACACCTTGTACAACAAACCTTGCCAAGTAGTGCAACCAATCCACGCAAGTAGGAGTAGGATTTTACACCACACGGTGGCCTGAACCTGAGTAAATTCTCTGTGTCCTTCTGCCGTGTTTTCTGATGTTTCCTCGCCAAGCTCGCCAGGGGTTTCAGGGAGACCGTGTCTAGCCCCTGTGTTCGATTTCATCCTACTTCGAGAGGTACCCTATATGGACAATCTCTGACAGTAACAAAGAATCAGCCATGCTAGCCAAGACGTCGTCTTCTCTCGTGAAAAGAAGTGGTTTACGAATGATGCCACGACAAAGAATCAGCAAGAGGACATGCCGCCATGATGACCCATAGAATCTCCGACATTTGGCATGCCAGGTAAAGGGTTGAGGCGCATCTCCCACTCCCTCATCAACATGGCAGGGTTGACCCGTAAGGAGCACGTGTGTCATCGGGCCGCCGCCGCCACCGCTGCTATTGCCACCAACAGCCAGGCGGGGTCGGATCGCAGCGGCAACAATAGCCGTGCCAACATCGATCCTCCCCATCCGGAGCAGAGAGCAAGAAATGAGGAGGTACACTTGTCCACCCCCGCAGAGCAGTAGCAACAGCGCACCCACCCACGCATTGAGCCTGCTGATGCGTCCAAAATTGAAGCATATTTACCTCTTGTTTTTGCATAAATAGAGTAGGGATTTTTGTAGTTCACCGTGCCTACGTGCGCTATTTCATTCTTGTTTCAACAGGATTCCAAATCATGGAGTGATATATGAATATATCAATTAGAGCTATCATATTGTGTAATTATATGATATTTCTAAGTGATAAAAGTCATTTTATGAATTTACCTTCGCACCCAGAAGAATAACAAATAGGGAGGAGGCATCAACACTGATAATGACCACTGGTACGGGTGGAGCCCACCCATACCGTCCGCCTGTACCAGGCGCCATCGGAACCGCCTCGTCAAATAGTTTCTCCTGGCGAAGATGAGAGGGAGATCCAACATTCACAGCCACCAGAAACCATGAAACACCACATCCGAGAGGGATCTGAAGGAGGAACTTAGCTGGGGTAAAATCCTGGCTGCTTCGCATGAGAGGACAACGCATCATCCCTTCGTCATCAATCGCTGCATCCTCATCACCACCATTACTCCATCTTTGATCTATTAGATCTCTTTGTAATTCCAGATCCAATTGTGGTTTGCATTAGATCTACCCCTGTATTTTAATCCATTCATTTGATTATGATGATGTTGTTGATTGCTTCCATGAGTGTGTAGTTCGTTTGTTCTTGGGGAGATGGAGAAACCCTACCACCACTATGAACTTGTAATAAAGATGATCTATTCTTGTGTCCATATGACTTGCTTGTCTATGATATAATTATGACTTGTGCTTAATTTCTCTCTTTTGATGATATGTGAAGTCGACCACATATCATTTGCCTTTGGGACTAAAGGGAGGAGGAAACCCTTTGGACGTGTCTTGGAAGGATAACCAAAGTGCCCCGTGACAGGTTGGCACCGGCTCATAACCCACACGGTCAAAGGGGGATTAAGAGGGACTCCCTAAGCTAATTACGATATCCATGGGAAAACCCTTAATTTCGGTGGTCTGTGTGGGTGATTGCTCTCAGGCATTGCAGTGGTTATTTAGAGGTGACCTCACACTTGGGTCAACAAAGTGGCTTCCTACGAGCCTTGTCGTGAACATCTTATTATGGGGCTCTCTCCACACATATGATGACATAATAAGTATGTTATCTTGATGGCATATAATAATAGTAGTATGCTAGTGGTGTATTCTACATGCCCGAGAACGTTTTAGCCCTATTGAGTTCAACCACGCTTTCATACAATCTTGTTACTTGTTTTCTTTTACTTGTTTTAATGCACTTTACCAAGATATGTTGTACTCTGAAATTGAGAGGCTATTTTGATGATGAATTAAAACTTAAACTGTTTAGTCAATCTCTAACCAACACTGCTTTGGCTTGGTATAGAATTTGCACTGCAGAGAAAATTGATACCTGGGAAAATCTTAAAATAGAATTTGTGTCTCGATTATTTCCCAAGGTAAAGACCAATGAGGTAAGAAGGGCAATTACAAACTTCAAGAACCGCCTAGGTGAAGGTTTGGTAAGAGCCTACAAAAGGTATAAGTCTCTACTTCACAAATGTCCCCATCATGATTTACCAGAATGGTATGTACTACATATTTTTTATGGAGGACTTAATCAAGAAATTAAACATGAGCTTGACACGAATTTAGGAGGTTCTTTCATGGAGTTAACTATAATAAAAGTTTGGGAACTTTTAGAACAAATTTTCCGTAATAGAGAAACACGAGGATTTGATTTAGGAGGCGAAGGAGGTATAGAAATTTTATATGATTGTCTCAATGCTTATAAAGACTCCGGTAAGGTAAAAGAAACTGCTAATGAATTGCAACTTGATGATGATATTGTCTTGCAAATCCTTTAGTCTTTTACAGAACATATTGAAGCTCCAAAGAAGGACTGGCTTCATTATAGTCCTCCACCTGAGCCATTTGTTGAAGAAGAACCAATAGTTATGGCCCCTATCGAGCCAATGAGGGAGGTGTCTTCGTATGTTGAACCCCTTCCTTTTCCAAGGACGGTAAGAAGACACATGATGGCTCAGAAACTTGAGGATCAACGCAAAGAGAAAGAATTATTTCTCAAGGAGCTGGAAGAGGAAATACTAATGAGGAAAACCAAGGAAGAAAGTGAACAAGAGGTAGAGGAATCAATAAGAGAAGATATTCTGACCATCTTTGCACATTGCAACGTGATTGAGCTAGATTCCGAAGCCTCGCAATTTATTGAAGGAAAGGTAAAAGCTAAATAAGTGGGTAAGCCTATCCTTCCATGCACTTTCGGAGGAACTTCCTATTATGGTCTTTGCGATATTGGTACATCTGTTAATGTTATTCCTTTTAACTTTTATTTAAAAATTCAAAACAAATTAGCCCCAGCTGAAATGGAAGATACGAATATGACTATAATGCTTACAGATAAAACTCTAAGAGTCCCTATGGGAATAATTAGGGACGTACCAATATGTATTGGACCCCACAAATATCCTATTGATTTTGTGCTTATTAATATGCCCACTGACGTTTATTGTCCCATCATCTTTGGAAGAACTTTTCTAAATACCATAGGTGCAAACATAGACTGCAAGAAGCAAACTGTGTCTCTCAAGTTTGGTGAAGATAGGATGGATTTTCATTTCTCCAAATTTGACCATAAACTAGTTATTGAAGAATTAGATGATGATGAGTATGAACCTGAGGAAGAAGGTAATATCATAAACTTAGCCTCAATAATTATCGAGACTCCATATGATGATCTAGCAAGAAGTTGAGTCAACAATAATAACATTCTTGAAGACATAGAAAAAATTGAAATAGATAACTATCTCGACTCCACACCGTAGGTGGACATCGAGATTAATCAAAAATATGAAGAACCTATAAGAAAAGGATATGAGGCTCTTCCTCCTCCAACCCTTAAAACTCTACCAAAGGAATTAAAATATAAATTCCTCGATGATACAAATAATTTCCCTATTATTGTAAGTGCTAACCTCATAGAGAAAGAGGAGGAAAATTTAATGAAGGTTCTCCACATGCATCGAAATGCTCTTGAGTATTCGATGAGTGACTTGAAGGGGATTAGTCCTTTGATAGCCACCCATAGAATATTCATTGAAGAAGGAGCCCAGCCGGTGGTGGACTTTCAGTGATGTCTTAAACCTCACATGAAAGAGCAGGTAAGAAAAGAAATAATATGTTTGTTGAATGCATGCATCATCTTTCATGTGGAGGATAGTGAATGGGTAAGTCCCGTTCATTGTGTTCCAAAGAAAGGTGGGTTCACGGTTGTAGAAAATGAACATAACAAAATGGTACCAACTAGAACTGTTGCTGGCCACACGATGTGCATTGACTATAAAAAGCTTAATAAGGAAACTAGGAAGGATCATTACCCTTAACCGGTTATAGACCAAACTTTAGAAAGGCTTGCCATGTATTCTCATTGTTGCTACCTAGACAGTTATACCGGGTTTTCCCAAATTTCTATGTACCCTGATGATCAACTTAAAACTACTTTCATTTGTCCTTATGGTTTCTATGCTTATCGTCATATGATTTTTGGTCTTTGCAATGCTCCTTCCACTTTTCAAAGATGCATGACTGCTATTTTTGCCGATTATGTTGAAAGTATTATGGAGGTGTTCATGGATGATTTCTCTGTTTATGGAACCTCCTTTAATCATTGTCTCCATAATCTGCATAAAGTTTTGCAGAGATGTGAAGACACTAACTTAGTCTTGAACTGGGAGAAATGTCATTTCATGGTCCAAGAAGGCATAGTACTCGGTCACAAAGTCTTAGGTAACGACATAGAAGTCGATAAAGCAAATATTTAATGAATAGAAAGATTGGCCCCTCCTCGTGATATAAAAAGTATAAGAAGCTTTTTGGGACATGTAGGGTTTTATAGAAGATTCGTTAAGAATTTTTCAAAAACTGCTAGACCATTAACTAACCTTCTTCAAAAAGATGTTCATTTTAATTTTGATGAAAAATGTCTTACTTCTTTCAACATATTAAAACAAGCCCTTCTTGAAGCACCAATTATTAAACCAGCTAATTGGAAGAAACCTTTTGAGCTATTTTGTGAAGCTAGCCATGAAGCTGTAGGGGAATTCTTTGTCAGTATGATGGTGATGATATTAATACCATTCATCATGCTAATCGCACCTTAAACGGGGCCCAAAAGAACTATCCTATGGCTGAAAAAGAATTCTTTGTCGTAGTCTTTTCTTGTGATAAACTTAGATCTTACAGCATGGACTCCAAAGTTAGAGTACATACTGATCGTGTTGGCTTGAAAGAAATCCTAGAAAGGACTGATGTTAAGCCAAGAATGATCCATTGGACTCTACTTCTGCAATAATTTGATTTATAGTTCTTACAAAGAAAGGAAGAGGTGGAGGAAGCATTCACAAATACTCAAGGAGTTCTTCATCCCAAAGAGGTATAATCTATGTGCATACCTATGGGAACCACACAACCAAAAAGTAAGTTCCCTATTTCCCCTTACAATGGTTTTGGTAATTTTCCGCGACCTGTTTTATTCGAAGAGAGGAAGAAAAGGAATTCAAATGAGACCATATTCCCTCGATGAACATGACTTATGAAATTTTCAATACACCTTTGTTCTAAATGATTTTCTGCTATTTCTTTTTGCATATTTGAATTTCTTTCGTTTTTCTGAGTCAACTATCGGTCTTACGAGATTGGTAAGGGCGGACAGTACGGCCGGATCCGCTCGTATCGCTGGTCGCTAAGCCCACTGATGACTCGATGAATTTTTCGTGGAAGCGATACGACCACGCGGTATGGGTGCACTCCCCCGTACCGCCAGTCGTTATCGGTTCGGTCACTTCCTTCTTTCGATTTCTCGTTTACACTTTTGTGTCCAAAAAAAATTTAAGTTACGAAGTCGGTACGGACAAGTGGTGCATCGGTTTACCTTTTACCGACTTCGTATCGTGCCGCTTTTGGAAAGGACCCGGTACGGGCGCGCCGTACATGCGCCGCCTGTGCCGAATTGGTCGTTACGACCTAAATTTCCTCCTTTTGCACTTATTTGTTTCCTTATTTGTTAGGATTCTTTTCTTGGGCGACCCTTTTTCTCCCGACACAATTTTTACCTTGCCTCTAACCCTTTATAAGTCTCCCAGAATGGTTCTACCTTTGTACTGATAATATAGATCTTCTCCGCAATCTAATTCTTCCACAAAAACTCTCTGGAATCATGACCTCTACATGAAGCACCCTTCAAGAGAAGGAAGATCTCTATGGGTTGTCTTCAAGGGTTACGGAGGAGATAAAGCTGCTGTACCAGAAGAGAAGAAGCTTGAAGATGAGGATGGATTCAAGCTGATGGAAATACTAAAGGATGGACGCAAGGTGTTCAGCCTAGGCATTTTGATCCGGCCGTATAGTTACACCCGTATAGCTGTGATCTGGCATAAAGAAACCCTAATTGTCGATGCTGCCGCAACTATACGGCGGGAACTACTTCTCCCTCCCGTATAGTTGCGGCCGTATAGTTCAGTGCGACCACTTAATCGCACTAGGGCCGCTAGGGTTCTTCCTCCTCCTCACTTTTTATCTCATATTCTCTCTCGAAACCCCTCAAAACCCACCTAGAATTCTTGATTCTTCAAGGATTTTGTTCGTTTGAGTTAGGGAATTAACAGATCAGTATGTTTCTCTCCCTACGCATGCTTTATTTTTAGAATTCCATGGTTGAAACTCTCACATTGATCTAGTGGATGAACTTAAGCTTATTTTTTCCCTTTTGATTTCTCATGTTAGGATTAAATTTTTCCACATAGAATCGTTTGTATATCATGTAGAAGCTATATGCCTAAGGTTTCATGGTGAAATTTTTTAGTGCATCAAGATGAACAAAATTGGTAGCATTTTTCACAAGAGCAAGCGCCAAGGTGGCGAGAGCTCGGGGCTCCGGGCCGAGCTCAACAACAAGTTGGCCATGGTTTCATCAAGGAGGGTGATGCCCACATGTTGGGCTGATGATAGCTTTCTCACCATGGCAGGGTTAAGGGAGGACTTCGACCTCATGTGTGAAAAAGCAGGGCTATCACTACTCGCCTATGCAGGCCACAATACTTACACCAAGCTCGCCTATGAGTTCCTCGCCTCTTTCTACGATGACCACAAGGAGAAAGGTAATGCGTGCATGGTAAGCTTCACCATAAACTAGCAGCCATATGAAATAACTTTCCAATGATTTTGTGATGCTTTTGGCCTCCCTCACACCGGGGAGTCAACTTTTACAAATTTATATAGCGTCTCAAGTGGAGAAACTTGTCAGGTTATTTCTATTAACGGTAGTAGGGAGTTCTATCAGAAGAAGATGTCCACCATTCTAAACCCAACAATTCGCTACTTCGCCTTGTTCCTCGCCAATACACTGTTGGGAAGAGGAGATACCAGTTCCATGTCCAATGCAGACATGGCCATGATTACCAAGGCACTCTTCCCCAATGCACCACAAAGCCCCAATCCTGTGGCTCTACTCCTCCAGCACCTTCGCCACCAGAGCAACAAAAAGAAAGGTGACATTCGCATTGGTGGATTGGTAACCCACCTTGTCCTAGCATTGGAAATCCATTACCTGTTATGCAACCTGTTGACGGCTCCAAACTTATGGATGTCAAATATTTAACTGCTTGTGGTTTCCTCGGTGTTTACCGAGCTTACAAGAGGCTCCGAGCATATCAGTTTGGTTATCTTGGTGATGCACAGGTTGAGCAGGTTCCGTTGCCCTGTGCACAAGCCTTCTCGATTGTGGTGAAGGACAACTGGATGCTCACCAAGGATCAAGTGGTGGAGATCATGGCTGAATTCTATCCTGATCAAGAAGAAGATGAAGAAGGAGAGCAGCAGGATGAGCGGGAGTAGGAGAAGGAATACAACCCTGCTTGGGAGGGACAATAGCAGCAACAGGAGGGATCCTAGGACCCATGGCCCAATCAGCAGCAGCAGGGTTCAACAACGTCCCCTATCAATTGTTTCAGCAGCTCAACCAGCGTGTTGGGGAGATTGACCACACGCTACAAGGAGTGAATGAGGATGTTAGTGCCTTAACTCACAACTTTAGTCACTTCATGACCCACTTCCCCGACTACTACCAGCAGTATCCACACCTGCCACCGAACAACGACAACAACTGAGCTTAGCAATAGCCTAAGCTTGGGGGAGGTTTGAAAACCTCCAAACCTTGCATTCATATTTTTATTTCTTCTTTTGATTTATTTTACTTCTTAAAAATTGCATGTTTACTTTTAGTTCGCATTCCTAAACCAAAAACACAAAAAAATTAGTTGTAACTTTCATTGCAAATTTATTTCTTTGTTTCTCTCGGAGATTGCTCAATTTCAGGTGACTTGGCAATAGGGAAATATAGAGGGGGTTCAACTCAAGTACGAGAACAAAGCAAGCAAGAGGAGGTATCACATTCCTTTCATCACCTTTTCTGCAACATTAAATTGACCCTACAATTATTTACTCGCTTGCACTTGAGCCACTCCCCACTTTGCTTGTTATCCTATAAATTCTATTCCTTTGCCAGTGTCTCCTTTTAGCTTTGAAATAATGACCAATGAACTTGGTTAAAAATATTTCTGACATTTTTACAACAAGAAAAAGCATCCAAAAGAAGACTTGAGTCCATGTTTAGCCCAAAGGATTTGATTTTAGAACTACTCAACCCCATTTGAGCTTAATGTAAATAGACTCGATAACTCTCTTGAATGAAATTGTCTGATAAAATGGATGCTTTGAAGTAGTAGAGATTATGCCACTGCCTTTTCTAATAATTATAGTAAGATATTGCTTTACGCGCGTCATTACAACACTGTCATGCTCTATGGGAACTATTAACTCTGCTGGCCAACGAACAATCTAAATGTGGGAAACCACTTGATTTCAGCTATTGAGTTATGTAAGCTTCTGCAGCTGCAATGATATGATGGGTAAAAAAATTAGTCTCCTCGTGGTTTCACGTTCCAAGTGAAGCTGTAGTACTCCTCTAACCCACTATTGCTCAACACATATCTATTGGCATGGTCACGCATTTTGCAACATAGTCCCAATTAACATGTTAAAAACAGCGGCATGATTTCTCTATGAAAGGGCTGAAGTTTTTGAAAAACAAGGAAAGGAAAAAGGTGCTTTGAGAGTCTTGAAATTTTGACGTGGAAATAGATGAGTTGTTCTTAAATTGAATGTTTTTGGTGCCAACTTGAGTACTATTAATTGATTAAAGAAACAAGAGCAAAAAGTTTTCATCTCTCAACAAAGAGAGACACCAAAAGAATTTGTTTCACTTTCTTAGCTAAACTTTTGACACTTGCCCAGGCATATGATTTATTTGCTAGCAAGATATACGTGGTTACGAAGTGGACTCAGTGCAATTGATATACGTGGTTACTTGTAAGATCATTTTTAAGATTGTAGGAATTGCGAAGAAAAGAATTTGACACCAATTCGATCTTGTAAGTTCTTTTATTTCATTCTCGAATATCCACTATTCTTCCTTATTTTCTTGTCACTCGAGGGAGAGCAGCATCTAAGCTTGGGGGACTTGATAGCTCTGAGATTTGACATATTTTTGATGATTTTTATTGAGGCTTTTCTTCTAGATTTGATCGTTTCCTAGCTTTACCTAACGCTAATACTTTGGTAACAAAGAAAACTTGGTTTTCAATGTGTGTTTCAGGTTCTGAACATCAACAGAAGGTTTTAACAAGATAAACACAATATTTAGGCGAAAACAAGCAAGTCTCTTTTCGGAAGCAATCAAGGGAGGCATACAGTAGCTTTGACGAGTAACTATACGGCGGTAATACTTTTCGGCCGTATAGTTGCCGCCGCCTCCGTCTTGTCAAAAGGGACAACTTTCATGAAGAAGCGAGACGCAAAATCATAACAGCAGCCGCCATCCCATCTAGAAAGGAGAAAGAAGAGATCCAGAGAAGAAGGGGAAGACGTTCTTCATCTCGCTCCACGATCTTCGACCTTCTAGCCATCACACTCTCATAGCCATTATTTGTACTTGAGAGAGAGAGATCTTCACTTTGCAAGATTAGGGTTTGAGATTGTTTCTTCCTATCTTGAATTGTGTTGGATTACTTTTCTATTCTTATTTTGGATCCCCACGGTAATATCGAGAAGAACTCCCTCTTCCAATCATGGTGGAGAGGCTCCGGAGTCATGAAGGCTTGCACGGAGAATCATGTTTGATGTCTCTGATGTCTGCAAGTGCACAGATCGTTTGTAGCTAGTATTGAAGTATAGATATCGATCCCATAGGGAGCCCAAAGGTAAGTGTTTATGAATGAAGTCTCTGTCACACTCAAAGTTATCACAGGTCTTCGAGTGAATTGACTGCAAGTGTGGAAATAAGAATGAAATTTGGATTAAACTGGATGTATTTAAATAAAACTAAAATGTAAACTTCAGGAATAAAAAGCATAAAAGTAAAGAACGATCCGATTGTGACTGTGACTGTGCTAGGTGGATGAATGATAAGTGTAACATTTATAATCTTATAATATATGTGTAGGTGAGCAACCCATAATTAGTCGGAACTCCTCTTGATAGATTTCATCCCAACATCAATAATCCTACTAGTCTGTTACCAAAACCATGGTCAGTCACTAGACGATTAAGATCCTTCAGGTTGGTTAGCAATTAAGCTCCTTGAATCGGACTAATGCAATAAGCATAGTGGTTCCTCGTGATCCTCAAGTCAAACTAGTTTCCCATTGATATCCCTATGTCACTCGGGGGTCGTCGATCTGCTAGCAAACAAGATCCTATCTATGTAGAACAAAGCATCCTATCTATATAAGCCGTCCTAGGGAGAGCCTTTAGGGCACCCCACAATAGTCTACAATCTCAACTCGCACAGGCGAAACGCTTGTAACCCATATTTCGGCATTACCGTATTACTGGATCGCTAGCAGGAGTATGATCCGTCCAAAGCCAGCGGATTCGAACTTAGGTAAACTTGTGTGCTCACCGTCCCAGAACTCCGTACGTCTCACACCCCTCTCTTCCGCACGCCTCGAGGACCCCCTCATGGCGTAGTTGTCAGCAATCCGACGACAAAGACTATGAGTGTAATACTAGACTCCTCCATGTGCCCCGCGGGGCGCAGTTGTAAATGAGAACATTTATACATATGCAAAGCAGTTCGTCTAATGAGAAAATCACTTAGGCACGATGTGCCAGTGATAAATACTCGCGATAAAAGACGCTACATATGCAAAGTTGTTCGTCTGATAAGGAAACCGCTTAGGCAGGTGGCGCCGTTGATAAATGGTCATGAGAAATAATGCTTATATCACACACGATCGAGTTGATAACAAATGACTGAATATAATGCAAACATAGAATTGACTTACATGACAAATAAAAACATAAACACACAAATAATCTATTAAATCTTCTCGATGGAGCTTATGTAGAACACTTCCTTTTCTTGTCGTGACCGTCCTTCGTGGCATAGTCACCGGCAGCTTTAGAAACAACCTGATCTTCTTCATTAGAATCTATCGGCACGGGCGCCAGTGCGTCGGAAGCAGCCACTGTACGAATCAGCATCTGGTCCTCCGTACCAAGATTGCCGAGAACTTGGGTACCATGTGTATCCGGCATCGTGGTAGGCGCCGACCCGATCATAGCAGTCTGGTCATCCAAGTACATGCGGAGACTGTAGCTATATTTTTGAGAAAGATCATGCTCCTCCTACGAACAAATGAGGCACAACAACATGTGATCACCAATGGGTGCGCAGCAGGTCACCATCTCTTGCGACAAATCATCATGGAAGCCCACAAAATGATGAGCCTCTAAGGGAGAGGGCGATCCCAAGACAGCTAATCATGTAGTGAGGCGACCATTAGTCACGCTTTTTGTATAGTCCATTAGGAACGAAGAAGAATGCAGAAACCACCACCGATGCACCAGCAACCGCCACCACCACTGGCATAGTATCTACCAGGGCCATGGCCGTCGCCGGTGTTCATCAACCTCTCCAACGAGCCTGGTGACTTGGTGTCACTGCCGCGTCCACCACCACCACTGTGCCGACCGCTAGATGCCGTAGCAGTAGCTAGGGTTTATTTTAGTTATGTTTTTATTTCCTATATGTAAATTAAGACTATGAGTGTAATACTAGACTCCTCCATGTGCCCCGTGGGGCACAGTTGTAAATGAGAACGTTTACATATGCGAAGTAGTTTGTCTAATGAGAAAACCACTTAGGCACGATGTGCCAGTGATAAATACTCGTGAGAAGACGCTACATATGCAAAGTTGTTCGTCTCATAAGGAAACCTCTTAGGCAGGTGGCGCCGTTGATAAATGGTCATGAGAAATAATGCTTATAGCACACACGATCGAGTTTATAACAAACGACTGAATAGAATGCAAACATAGAATTGACTTACATGACAAATAAAAAACATAAACACACAAATAATCTATTAAATATTATCGATGGAGCTTATGTAGAACACTTCCTTTTATTGTCGTGACCGTCCTTCGCGGCATAGTCATCGACAGCTTCAGAAGTAACCTGATCTTCTTCATTAGAATCTACCGGCGCGGGCGCCACTGCGTCGGAAGCAGTCACTGTACGGATCAGCATATGGTCCTTCGTACCAAGATTGCCGAGCACTTGGGTACCATGTGTATCCGGCATCGTGGTAGGCGCCGACCCGGTCATAGCAGTCTGATCATCCAAGTACATGTGGAGACTGTAGCTGTATTTTTGAGAAAAATCACGCTCCTGTCCTACGAACAAATGAGGCACAACAACATGTGATCACCAATGGGTGCGCAGCAGGTCACCATCTCTTGTGATGAGTCATCATGGAAGCACACAAAATGATGAGCCTCCAAGGGAGAGGGCGATCCCAAGACGGCTTATCATGTAGTGAGGCGACCATTAGTCACGCTTTTTGTATAGTCCATTAGAAATGAAGAAGAATGCAGAAAATACATCTGAAACTAGAAGAGAGTACGCTCGTAGAAGAAAGCGGGTGAAGAGCGATGAATATGAGAAGGTAATTACGACGATTATATTTGGAATGCTTAGTGTACGGAGAGAATAGTTTTATGCTAGACACGTCTCTTACAAAAACCTCGTGTTAGCAGGACCCACCGCACGATATCCCTGAGGGATAGCACCGAGAACTGAGCTAGCGCCCGCGAGAACTTGCGTACAGCTAGAGTCTATGTTGTCAGCTCGGCTATGGACATAAAAGACTGTGTATTATAGACGTGCATACCGATTAGAGCGCCAAGACCCGCATACGTAGTACGCTTTACCGGATGCAGGAAAGTGGGTGCACGAGTGTTTTTGCAACAAGAGCACACGGCGAACAACGATCGCGTATGAGAAGAGCTCTGACGACGTACGGCAAACCTGTAGAGAACTTACCTAGAGGCTTGACGTTCGTCTACCACTAACTCGAACATGAGAGACTTTGCAAAATGCAAGTAAAATTTTCGTGAAAAACAATAAGTCTAATAATACATGTACGATTCTAAAGTACAATGTCCGAAAACATCTAGTGAGTACAACTCTTGATATAAGACAGTAACAAAATGACAAACATGGCAATACAAAAAGCGTGAAACGAATAAGAGCTGATAAAAAATCATACATACGAATACCATGCAAAGGTCCTATGCATGAAAAGCAGAGAAAAAGCATAAGAAGAACGAGCAAACAAAGAAACACAATATAATCATTATCATATCCGAATAAACACACAAATACTATATAGACAATGTTTAAGACTTTAGTAATAAAAGCGTCGAAAGAATGCTAAATACAAAAAAGTTGTGGCATCCCGCTAAAACCACTACTAGAAAATCGCTGTGTTTTTGTGCATTGTATCATCATGACCGTATGCTCATGTCATCATGCCACATTGCATCTGAGCATCGTCATCATCATGCATATGTTTTGTCTAAAACTATTTTCGAAAAGCGTACCTTTGTTTTCTAAATGCCCCCGTCTTTATTTCAAATCAAAACTCCGGTCTTTCCTGGAGCTTTTATTTGTCTAAAACTATTTACAAAAGTCTATTTTAAATTAAAATAAAAGTTTGCATTATTTTTTGGGAGGCAACCAGCCAGGCCCAAAAGCCCAGCCGGCCACCTCCTTCCTAATCTTTCTAGCAAAACCCTAAGCTACCCTAACCCTAAAGCCCCACCTACCCCCTCACCAGCTCCCTCACCCGCCGCCAGCCGCCAGCCACCACACCAGCGCGCGCAGTAGCACACACGCACACACGCGCTAACGCACACCGACACACACAAACCCGACGCACCCCTCACGCCCACACAACGCCACCTACCCCCACCTGGTCTCCACCTGCACGCACTCCCTCACCAACACGTTCCCCACCAACCCCCACCTCCTCTGCATTTCCCCACACCGACCCCGCCACCTCCCGGGCCCACCCCGTGGGAGCCCGCGCCCTCTGCCCCACGAGAAACGCCCGTCCATCGCCGCCTTATCCCCTCCGTTCTGGCCGCGCCCATCCCCGCCGCGAGTCCTCCACTCCGTCCGTGCCCGCCCTGGTCCCGCACTCGCGCGGCTCCTCGCCGACCGCCGACAGGTCCCCTCCGCGTCGAGCGTCACCGACTCCGCCCCCGCTGCAGCGCTCTCTAGCCAGATCCCATCGCCGGGCCTCCTCTCGCGCCGGCCTCGCCTCCCTGCAGTCACGCCGCCACCGGAGCCGGCCGCATCCCCGCCTCGGCCGCCTTCCATGCGAGCATCCGCGGCCGCAGAGCTCCTCTACCACGACCCCGCGTTGCTCAAGCCCGAGCACGCCGGCCTGCAAGCACGCGCCGTCGCCGGCCGATCTCCACCGCCGCCCTGACCCAAACCGTCGCGGCCCTCTCTTTCTCTGGCTCCGGGCGAAGCCCTCGCCACGAGCACGCGTGGCGCCTCCCCGAGTCCCCGTCGGCCCGCCTCGTCGCCCCGACAGCGAGCACCACCTCGAGCTCCGGCCTCCCCACCGCCAGGGCCGCCCTCCACCGCGTCGGGCCACCCCCTGCCTCACCTCGTCGGCCCTGTACCCCCTCCGTTGTCGGGAGCCCCACGCCGGCCTCCTCCTCCCACGTCGGCTTCCTCCTCCCGCCGCGTCCGAGCGTCTCCGGCCGCGCCCGTGCCCAGCACCGCATCTGCAAGCTGCGTTTCCATGTGCTGTTTTTGTTGGTGCCCTGCTCTTAGTGTTTCTGCGTGTCTGTGCGTTTATGTGTGTAGGCATGTGGTTTTGTGTTGTTACGAGGCTTTGGAGAACCCTGGCGTACCGAGATGGATCCCTGCCGTCCAGGACCGAGATGACCGTCTGTGTTTTCCATACACCCGAGTCCTATACCAAGATCGACATCGACAAGAACCGCCTGTTGTCAAGTTATTCCGAAGACCCGAACCCTCATCCTGGCGTCCGAAGATCGAGGCCGAACCAGAAGACCGATCAAGATCACCGAGGTTCTCCTTTCCGGAACGCCAAGGTCTTCTTCACGAATGCGGATCTCGTCGACCCCGAGACCTCGGATCCAAACCTCGGCATCCGCTTCATGCTCTCCTTCCTGGATGCCAAGTCCCGTTCCCGGAGGCGAAGGCCGATCTCGTCGACCCCTAGACCCTCGGAGCCAAGTTCGCCGAACCCTTATGTGATCCCCTATCTAAGACCCCTATTTTATAAATGCCATCTATATAAATTGTTGCATATTAAATTGTTCATGCATGCATACATATTTTGTGGGTCCGGGTTATTTCGTCGATTCATCTAATAATTAATATGGAGGCCATATGCGGGCTATTCTAGTCTTATGACGCATCCATTTAAATCTGTGTATGAACTGATGCCATGTTTTGCCATGTTAACACAACATTTAATTGCGGGGTTCTAAATAACTTGAATCGTGTAATTAATTGTCGGGACCCCAGTTCCACTTAATATGGCCTAATTGCACCGCATCTGTGCCATGCCATGCATCATATCATAATCATGCCGGATCTTCTGCCGTGGTATTAAATAGTGCATCCGGTGTTTGTTCTAGTGTTTGCTTCTTCACGGATTAGGCCGATGAGTTGATGCGAGTATCGACAAGTTCTCCGGATATGATCCGTCGGCAGTGTTTTCCAGGCAAGCATCTCTCCCCCTTCTACCTATTTTGCATTTATAGTCTTTATTTCCTCCAGTTGATCTATTGCTATCCGTGTCGCGATGCTTTAGTTTCCGTACACCAGTTATATCCCGTGCAGCCTCTATATTGCCTTGGACACCTCCTATTACCTGTGTTTGGTAGATAGCTGGCCTTGCGAGTCGTAGTTGCTTGCTCATGTGCGATCTTGTGTTGTTAAGTACCATAGTTCTTGAAATGCTGGCAGGTGTTAATGGTGGTTATGCTTATTGGTGGAGATGATCATGACTTTAAATACAACTATTAAATTGCTAGATATAACTAATGCAGAGGCATCGGTGGGCAATAGATGTTATTTGGTTCTTCCACGCTCACTTGTATCCCGTAGGACCCCGAGTACTTGATACCTGTTCCTTGACTATTCGCACTATCCATATCCGGGAGGCCTTATGGACCCCCCTGAGCCAGAGCTTGATTCATTTCTATTTCTTGGGGCCACAAAGTAGTTTGGGGCTTTATTACTATCCTGTACTTATGCCATGTTTACTGCTTTATTTAAGATTGTGCGTGGAGCACCTATACTGTTTAGGATCGCGGAGTGTTTTCGCGGTATCGACAAGCCCAGTCACACTTTCGGGTTCCCGGTCGTTTACAGCCATTGACGCAAACCCTGGGTCCGTTCCGGAGTCGGCCAACTTCGTTGCGGGTAGCTTAGTGGGGTGGCCCCCTGAAATATTTCTGAATCCTGTGATCGCTTTGTCATGAATGCCTCGTTGGGTTTTGAGTTGGTTTTTCCGAGGTTGATCGAGTGTGTGTTGCTATTTGTGCACCCCTATAGGGTAAAACTTTCTGAAAGCCTTGTTCGCGGTTATGGACGACTTGGAGCACAGTATCTCGATCATAGACAAGCATAACTAAAGTAGTGCTATAAACTTGACTTAATTTATGACTAGTAATCAGATTCATCTATAACGGGATGGATATTAAAAATGCCAACAGCTGGTGGATATGGGTTGTTTTGTGACATACTATATCTGCCTAGTAAGTATTGCAACTCCAATGGAATGTGATAAAAGTGTCAACAACTGTTGGGTTTGGGATTCCTCAGGACAATTATATCTGACTAGTAACTGTTCCAACTACAACGGAATGTTAACTAAAACTGCCCACTACTTATGCTATCAGGATGACTCAGGCTATCAATATCTGATTAGTAAGTGCTGCAACTATAATGGAATGAGTAAAATTGCCAACTATGTGAGTTCCTTGGTCCGACTTCCTCGTTTGGTCTCGAGGGGGAAATACCAGGATGGGTATGTTTGGTGTTAGTATCAGGTTGGATCCGAATAGGTCTTTCTTATCCCTCTCTAATAGCCGCCAGTTTTACCGAGTCTCTATAGGTTGTTTAGTGCCGCTGCGCTGCCGCTTCAGCCCACCATACATATGTAGGCGAGAGCCGCCAAATTCTAGCCTCGCCGTGTACTGGCCTCAGTACTGACGCTCCTCTTTTTCCTTTGCCCTTTGTCGGCACCCCTTTTGTTTTAGCAGGTTTGAGATCGTCGTCGTTAGCAGGGTTACCCTTCCGGCTTGGCCTGGGCAGGGTTATGGACGCCATTGGTTATTCTTCAGGGCTCTTAGCCCCATTTGCATCTTGTCCGTAGTCGGACGCTCTATCGATTTCAAGGTGATTTGAATCTTTGTATAGTATATCTGTATTCTTGACTCGTTGAGTCGCTATTGTATATATATCTGTTCTGTGGGTCCCATCGAGGACTGTTGTGATATGGTATTACTTTGTTTTCCACCCGCTCGAAATTGCCTGGTGGGCGTCCTTGAATCGTTTCTATGCGGGTTTGGCGGAAAGGGCTAAAACTTGCATAGGGCCGATTCGAGGGTGTTACAAAAGCATACACCTAAAAAGCGTTAATATCGTGCGTAGAGAGATGATGATCGAACGTTAGACGCATAAAGATGGTGTGAAGGTCTCATGTCAGAAAAATAGAGCAAAAACTAAGAAAATTGTAAAGTTACACAATTTCTCTCGATAGCAAGCAGGAAAGTTATGATTTCGGATAAAAAGAAGCACAAAAAAGACGTCTACGTCCTACATTCTGAATAAGCGTCTCATACAAAGGGCTAAAAACCTACTTCTATGCCTTATATTCTGAATAAGCGCCTCCTAGAGAGGGCTACGAGGTCGAAACCCTTGCGTAGCCTCCTATGTAGTCTCCAACGTCGTTAGCGCTGGCACGACAACCACAATATCCTCCGTCGACGATGTTGCTGGGATGGCAAAACCTCGCGTAGCAAAGGCTCGTACGTCATGAACAATTCTTCATCACGCTCTTCACAGTGGCAAGAATAGTTGTAGGATGGTAATTGTCGGGCCAACGGTTATGAGGGTACCATGGCCCACCTACTACCGGGCCCCTCTATAAGAACAAGTGCCGCGCGGCATGAAGGTGCCCTCAAGAGAACAAACCCTAAGCGAGGATCCCTTCACTAAACGACAGTTGGTAGCCCCGACAAGGTTCCCTCACGGGGAAGCTAGTCCTGAAGACCCTCGCCAAGGGAGAGCTCCCCTCGTTAGGGCATCACGCGAAGCACACTTGGGTGGCAGATCCCAAGTGTTAGAGCTGCGGGGACCATCACCCTGCACCTGCAGCACAAGGAACACATTTTCCCCTTTAGCAATGAAGGCATCTTTCTTTTCTCCAAGCTAGGAGTGGCCGACAGCACCTGCGCCACTGGGGACCACATCTCCCTCTCTCTCTAGCGGAGGAAGAACATATAGGAGGTGGAGGAGAAGATGCTCATGGAACCTCAGCATGGACCGGGTCCACAGGCTAGAACCGCTGCAACCTACCTACCCCCTTCTTTGTCGCCATGTGGAAACCCTTCCCACCATTATCACGGGAGGAGGACTAGGGTGCCTACAAAGGAGGTAGGGCAGCACCGTTGAAGGGATCCGACCTTCTTCCACCCTTGAAAACCTTAGCTCTCTCCTAGCTTCCTACCCTAGATTTGATCGCCTGATCAACACCTTGTACAACAAACCTTGCCAAGTAGTGCAACCAATCCACGCAAGTAGGAGTAGGATTTTACACCACACGGTGGCCTGAACCTGAGTAAATTCTCTGTGTCCTTCTGCCGTGTTTTCTGATGTTTCCTCGCCAAGCTCGCCAGGGGTTTCAGGGAGACCGTGTCTAGCCCCTGTGTTCGATTTCATCCTACTTCGAGAGGTACCCTATATGGACAATCTCTGACAGTAACAAAGAATCAGCCATGCTAGCCAAGACGTCGTCTTCTCTCGTGAAAAGAAGTGGTTTATGAATGATGCCACGACAAAGAATCAGCAAGAGGACATGCCGCCATGATGACCCATAGAATCTCCGACATTTGGCATGCCAGGTAAAGGGTTGAGGCGCATCTCCCACTCCCTCATCAACATGGCAGGGTTGACCCGTAAGGAGCACGTGTGTCATCGGGCCGCCGCCGCCACCGCTGCTATTGCCACCAACAGCCAGGCGGGGTCGGATCGCAGCGGCAACAATAGCCGTGCCAACATCGATCCTCCCCATCCGGAGCAGAGAGCAAGAAATGAGGAGGTACACTTGTCCACCCCCGCAGAGCAGTAGCAACAGCGCACCCACCCACGCATTGAGCCTGCTGATGCGTCCAAAATTGAAGCATATTTACCTCTTGTTTTTGCATAAATAGAGTAGGGATTTTTGTAGTTCACCGTGCCTACGTGCGCTATTTCATTCTTGTTTCAACAGGATTCCAAATCATGGAGTGATATATGAATATATCAATTAGAGCTATCATATTGTGTAATTATATGATATTTCTAAGTGATAAAAGTCATTTTATGAATTTACCTTCGCACCCAGAAGAATAACAAATAGGGAGGAGGCATCAACACTGATAATGACCACTGGTACGGGTGGAGCCCACCCATACCGTCCGCCTGTACCAGGCGCCATCGGAACCGCCTCGTCAAATAGTTTCTCCTGGCGAAGATGAGAGGGAGATCCAACATTCACAGCCACCAGAAACCATGAAACACCACATCCGAGAGGGATCTGAAGGAGGAACTTAGCTGGGGTAAAATCCTGGCTGCTTCGCATGAGAGGACAACGCATCATCCCTTCGTCATCAATCGCTGCATCCTCATCACCACCATTACTCCATCTTTGATCTATTAGATCTCTTTGTAATTCCAGATCCAATTGTGGTTTGCATTAGATCTACCCCTATATTTTAATCCATTCATTTGATTATGATGATGTTGTTGATTGCTTCCATGAGTGTGTAGTTCGTTTGTTCTTGGGGAGATGGAGAAACCCTACCACCACTATGAACTTGTAATAAAGATGATCTATTCTTGTGTCCATATGACTTGCTTGTCTATGATATAATTATGACTTGTGCTTAATTTCTCTCTTTTGATGATATGTGAAGTCGACCACATATCATTTGCCTTTGGGACTAAAGGGAGGAGGAAACCCTTTGGACGTGTCTTGGAAGGATAACCAAAGTGCCCCGTGACAGGTTGGCACCGGCTCATAACCCACACGGTCAATGGGGGATTAAGAGGGACTCCCTAAGCTAATTACGATATCCATGGGAAAACCCTTAATTTTGGTGGTCTGTGTGGGTGATTGCTCTCAGGCATTGCAGTGGTTATTTAGAGGTGACCTCACACTTGGGTCAACAAAGTGGCTTCCTACGAGCCTTGTCGTGAACATCTTATTATGGGGCTCTCTCCACACATATGATGACATAATAAGTATGTTATCTTGATGGCATATAATAATAGTAGTATGCTAGTGGTGTATTCTACATGCCCGAGAACGTTTTAGCCCTATTGAGTTCAACCACGCTTTCATACAATCTTGTTACTTGTTTTCTTTTACTTGTTTTAATGCACTTTACCAAGATATGTTGTACTCTGAAATTGAGAGGCTATTTTGATGATGAATTAAAACTTAAACTGTTTAGCCAATCTCTAACCAACACTGCTTTGGCTTGGTATAGAATTTGCACTGCAGAGAAAATTGATACCTGGGAAAATCTTAAAATAGAATTTGTGTCTCGATTATTTCCCAAGGTAAAGACCAATGAGGTAAGAAGGGCAATTACAAATTTCAAGAACCGCCTAGGTGAAGGTTTGGTAAGAGCCTACAAAAGGTATAAGTCTCTACTTCACAAATGTCCCCATCATGATTTACCAGAATGGTATGTACTACATATTTTTTATGGAGGACTTAATCAAGAAATTAAACATGAGCTTGACACGAATTCAGGAGGTTCTTTCATGGAGTTAACTATAATAAAAGTTTGGGAACTTTTAGAACAAATTTTCCGTAATAGAGAAACACGAGGATTTGATTTAGGAGGCGAAGGAGGTATAGAAATTTTATATGATTGTCTCAATGCTTATAAAGACTCCGGTAAGGTAAAAGAAACTGCTAATGAATTGCAACTTGATGATGATATTGTCTTGCAAATCATTTAGTCTTTTACAGAACATATTGAAGCTCCAAAGAAGGACTGGCTTCATTATAGTCCTCCACCTGAGCCATTTGTTGAAGAAGAACCAATAGTTATGGCCCCTATCGAGCCAATGAGGGAGGTGTCTTCGTATGTTGAACCCCTTCCTTTTCCAAGGACGGTAAGAAGACACATGATGGCTCAGAAACTTGAGGATCAACGCAAAGAGGAAGAATTATTTCTCAAGGAGCTGGAAGAGGAAATACTAATGAGGAAAACCAAGGAAGAAAGTGAACAAGAGGTAGAGGAATCAATAAGAGAAGATATTCTGACCATCTTTGCACATTGCAACGTGATTGAGCTAGATTCCGAAGCCTCGCAATTTGTTGAAGGAAAGGTAAAAGCTAAATAAGTGGGTAAGCCTATCCTTCCATGCACTTTCGGAGGAACTTCCTATTATGGTCTTTGCGATATTGGTACATCTGTTAATGTTATTCCTTTTAACTTTTATTTAAAAATTCAAAACAAATTAGCCCCAGCTGAAATGGAAGATACGAATATGACTATAATGCTTACAGATAAAACTCTAAGAGTCCCTATGGGAATAATTAGGGACGTACCAATATGTATTGGACCCCACAAATATCCTATTGATTTTGTGCTTATTAATATGCCCACTGACGTTTATTGTCCCATCATCTTTGGAAGAACTTTTCTAAATACCATAGGTGCAAACATAGACTGCAAGAAGCAAACTGTGTCTCTCAAGTTTGGTGAAGATAGGATGGATTTTCATTTCTCCAAATTTGACCATAAACTAGTTATTGAAGAATTAGATGATGATGAGTATGAACCTGAGGAAGAAGGTAATATCATAAACTTAGCCTCAATAATTATCGAGACTCCATATGATTATCTAGCAAGAAGTTGAGTCAACAATAATAACATTCTTGAAGACATAGAAAAAATTGAAATAGATAACTATCTCGACTCCACACCGTAGGTGGACATCGAGATTAATCAAAAATATGAAGAACCTATAAGAAAAGGATATGAGGCTCTTCTTCCTCCAACCCTTAAAACTCTACCAAAGGAATTAAAATATAAATTCCTCGATGATACAAATAATTTCCCTATTATTGTAAGTGCTAACCTCATAGAGAAAGAGGAGGAAAATTTAATGAAGGTTCTCCACATGCATCGAAACGCTCTTGAGTATTCGATGAGTGACTTGAAGGGGATTAGTCCTTTGATATCCACCCATAGAATATTCATTGAAGAAGGAGCCCAGCCGGTGGCGGACTTTCAGTGATGTCTTAAACCTCACATGAAAGAGCAGGTAAGAAAAGAAATAATATGTTTGTTGGATGCATGCATCATCTTTCATGTGGAGGAGAGTGAATGGGTAAGTCCCGTTCATTGTGTTCCAAAGAAAGGTGGGTTCACGGTTGTAGAAAATGAACATAACAAAATGGTACCAACTAGAACTGTTGCTGGCCACACGATGTGCATTGACTATAAAAAGCTTAATAAGGAAACTAGGAAGGATCATTACCCTTAACCGGTTATAGACCAAACTTTAGAAAGGCTTGCCATGTATTCTCATTGTTGCTACCTAGACAGTTATACCGGGTTTTCCCAAATTTCTATGTACCCTGATGATCAACTTAAAACTACTTTCATTTGTCCTTATGGTTTCTATGCTTATCGTCATATGCTTTTTGGTCTTTGCAATGCTCCTTCCACTTTTCAAAGATGCATGACTGCTATTTTTGCCGATTATGTTGAAAGTATTATGGAGGTGTTCATGGATGATTTCTCTGTTTATGGAACCTCCTTTAATCATTGTCTCCATAATCTGCATAAAGTTTTGCAGAGATGTGAAGACACTAACTTAGTCTTGAACTGGGAGAAATGTCATTTCATGGTCCAAGAAGGCATAGTACTCGGTCACAAAGTCTTAGGTAACGGCATAGAAGTCGATAAAGCAAATATTTAATGAATAGAAAGATTGGCCCCTCCTCGTGATATAAAAGGTATAAGAAGCTTTTTGGGACATGTAGGGTTTTATAGAAGATTCGTTAAGAATTTTTCAAAAACTGCTAGACCATTAACTAACCTTCTTCAAAAAGATGTTCATTTTAATTTTGATGAAAAATGTCTTACTTCTTTCAACATATTAAAACAAGCCCTTCTTGAAGCACCAATTATTAAACCAGCTAATTGGAAGAAACCTTTTGAGCTATTTTGTGAAGCTAGCCATGAAGCTGTAGGGGAATTCTTTGTCAGTATGATGGTGATGATATTAATACCATTCATCATGCTAATCGCACCTTAAACGGGGCCCAAAAGAACTATCCTATGGCTGAAAAAGAATTCTTTGTTGTAGTCTTTTCTTGTGATAAACTTAGATCTTACATCATGGACTCCAAAGTTAGAGTACATACTGATCGTGTTGGCTTGAAAGAAATCCTAGAAAGGACTGATGTTAAGCCAAGAATGATCCATTGGACTCTACTTCTGCAATAATTTGATTTATAGTTCTTACAAAGAAAGGAAGAGGTGGAGGAAGCATTCACAAATACTCAAGGAGTTCTTCATCCCAAAGAGGTATAATCTATGTGCATACCTATGGGAACCACACAACCAAAAAGTAAGTTCCCTATTTCCCCTTACAATGGTTTTGGTAATTTTCCGCGACCTGTTTTATTCGAAGAGAGGAAGAAAAGGAATTCAAATGAGACCATATTCCCTCGATGAACATGACTTATGAAATTTTCAATACACCTTTGTTCTAAATGATTTTCTGCTATTTCTTTTTGCATATTTGAATTTCTTTCGTTTTTCTGAGTCAACTATCGGTCTTACGAGATTGGTAAGGGCGGACAGTACGGCCGGATCCGCTCGTATCGCTGGTCGCTAAGCCCACTGATGACTCGATGAATTTTCCGTGGAAGTGATACGACCACGCGGTATGGGTGCACTCCCCCGTACCGCCAGTCGTTATCGGTTCGGTCACTTCCTTCTTTCTATTTCTCGTTTACACTTTTGTGTCCAAAAAAAATTTAAGTTACGAAGTCGGTACGGACAAGTGGTGCATCGGTTTACCTTTTACCGACTTCGTACCGTGCCGCTTTTGGAAAGGACCCGGTACAGGCGCGCCGTACATGCGCCGCCTGTGCCGAATTGGTCGTTACTACCTAAATTTCCTCCTTTTGCACTTATTTGTTTCCTTATTTGTTAGGATTCTTTTCTTGGGAGACCCTTTTTCTCCCGACACAATTTTTACCTTGCCTCTAACCCTTTATAAGTCTCCCAGAATGGTTCTACCTTTGTACTGATAATATAGATCTTCTCCGCAATCTAATTCTTCCACAAAAACTCTCTGGAACCATGACCTCTACATGAAGCACCCTTCAAGAGAAGGAAGATCTCTATGGGTTGTCTTCAAGGGTTACGGAGGAGATAAAGCTGCTGTACCAGAAGAGAAGAAGCTTGAAGATGAGGATGGATTCAAGCTGATGGAAATAGTAAAGGATGGACGCAAGGTGTTCAGCCTAGGCATTTTGATCCGGCCGTATAGTTACACCCGTATAGCTGTGATCTGGCATAAAGAAACCCTAATTGTCGATGCTGCCGCAACTATACGGCGGGAACTACTTCTCCCTCCCGTATAGTTGCGGCCGTATAGTTCAGTGCGACCACTTAATCGCACTAGGGCCGCTAGGGTTCTTCCTCCTCCTCACTTTTTATCTCATATTCTCTCTCGAAACCCCTCAAAACCCACCTAGAATTCTTGATTCTTCAAGGATTTTGTTCGTTTGAGTTAGGGAATTAACAGATCAGTATGTTTCTCTCCCTACGCATGCTTTATTTTTAGAATTCCATGGTTGAAACTCTCACATTGATCTAGTGGATGAACTTAAGCTTATTTTTTCCCTTTTGATTTCTCATGTTAGGATTAAATTTTTCCACATAGAATCGTTCGTATATCATGTAGAAGCTATATGCCTAAGGTTTCATGGTGAAATTTTTTAGTGCATCAAGATGAACAAAATTGGTAGCATTTTTCACAAGAGCAAGCGCCAAGGTGGCGAGAGCTCGGGGCTCCGGGCCGAGCTCAACAACAAGTTGGCCATGGTTTCATCAAGGAGGGTGATGCCCACATGTTGGGCTGATGATAGCTTTCTCACCATGGCAGGGTTAAGGGCGGACTTCGACCTCATGTGTGAAAAAGCAGGGCTATCACTACTCGCCTATGCAGGCCACAATACTTACACCAAGCTCGCCTATGAGTTCCTCGCCTCTTTCTACGATGACCACAAGGAGAAAGGTAATGCGTGCATGGTAAGCTTCACCATAAACTAGCAGCCATATGAAATAACTTTCCAATGATTTTGTGATGCTTTTGGCCTCCCTCACACCGGGGAGTCAACTTTTACAAATTTATATAGCGTCTCAAGTGGAGAAACTTGTCAGGTTATTTCTATTAACGGTAGTAGGGAGTTCTATCAGAAGAAGATGTCCACCATTCTGAACCCAACAATTCGCTACTTCGCCTTGTTCCTCGCCAATACACTGTTGGGAAGAGGAGATACCAGTTCCATGTCCAATGCAGACATGGCCATGATTACCAAGGCACTCTTCCCCAATGCACCACAAAGCCCCAATCCTGTGGCTCTACTCCTCCAGCACCTTCGCCACCAGAGCAACAAAAAGAAAGGTGACATTCGCATTGGTGGATTGGTAACCCACCTTGTCCTAGCATTGGAAATCCATTACCTGTTATGCAACCTGTTGACGGCTCCAAACTTATGGATGTCAAATATTTAACTGCTTGTGGTTTCCTCGGTGTTTACCGAGCTTACAAGAGGCTCCGAGCATATCAGTTTGGTTATCTTGGTGATGCACAGGTTGAGCAGGTTCCGTTGCCCTGTGCACAAGCCTTCTCGATTGTGGTGAAGGACAACTGGATGCTCACCAAGGATCAAGTGGTGGAGATCATGGCTGAATTCTATCCTGATCAAGAAGAAGATGAAGAAGGAGAGCAGCAGGATGAGCGGGAGTAGGAGAAGGAATACAACCCTGCTTGGGAGGGACAATAGCAGCAACAGGAGGGATCCTAGGACCCATGGCCCAATCAGCAGCAGCAGGGTTCAACAACGTCCCCTATCAATTGTTTCAGCAGCTCAACCAGCGTGTTGGGGAGATTGACCACACGCTACAAGGAGTGAATGAGGATGTTAGTGCCTTAACTCACAACTTTAGTCACTTCATGACCCACTTCCCCGACTACTACCAGTAGTATCCACACCTGCCACCGAACAACGACAACAACTGAGCCTAGCAATAGCCTAAGCTTGGGGGAGGTTTGAAAACCTCCAAACCTTGCATTCATATTTTTATTTCTTCTTTTGATTTATTTTACTTCTTAAAAATTGCATGTTTACTTTTAGTTCGCATTCCTAAACCAAAAACACAAAAAAATTAGTTGTAACTTTCATTGCAAATTTATTTCTTTGTTTCTCTCGGAGATTGCTCAATTTCAGGTGACTTGGCAATAGGGAAATATAGAGGGGGTTCAACTCAAGTACGAGAACAAAGCAAGCAAGAGGAGGTATCACATTCCTTTCATCACCTTTTCTGCAACATTAAATTGACCCTACAATTATTTACTCGCTTGCACTTGAGCCACTCCCCACTTTGCTTGTTATCCTATAAATTCTATTCCTTTGCCAGTGTCTCCTTTTAGCTTTGAAATAATGACCAATGAACTTGGTTAAAAATATTTCTGACATTTTTACAACAAGAAAAAGCATCCAAAAGAAGACTTGAGTCCATGTTTAGCCCAAAGGATTTGATTTTAGAACTACTCAACCCCATTTGAGCTTAATGTAAATAGACTCGATAACTCTCTTGAATGAAATTGTCTGATAAAATGGATGCTTTGAAGTAGTAGAGATTATGCCACTGCCTTTTCTAATAATTATAGTAAGATATTGCTTTACGCGCGTCATTACAACACTGTCATGCTCTATGGGAACTATTAACTCTGCTGGCCAACGAACAATCTAAATGTGGGAAACCACTTGATTTCAGCTATTGAGTTATGTAAGCTTCTGCAGCTGCAATGATATGATGGGTAAAAAAATTAGTCTCCTCGTGGTTTCACGTTCCAAGTGAAGTTGTAGTACTCCTCTGACCCACCATTGCTCAACAGATATCTATTGGCATGGTCACGCATTTTGCAACATAGTCCCAATTAACATGTTAAAAACAGCGGCATGATTTCTCTATGAAAGGGCTGAAGTTTTTGAAAAACAAGGAAAGGAAAAAGGTGCTTTGAGAGTCTTGAAATTTTGACGTGGGAATAGATGAGTTGTTCTTAAATTGAATGTTTTTGGTGCCAACTTGAGTACTATTAATTGATTAAAGAAACAAGAGCAAAAAGTTTTCATCTCTCAACAAAGAGAGACACCAAAAGAATTTGTTTCACTTTCTTAGCTAAACTTTTGACACTTGCCCAGGCATATGATTTATTTGCTAGCAAGATATACGTGGTTACGAAGTGGACTCAGTGCAATTGATATACGTGGTTACTTGTATGATCATGTTTAAGATTGTAGGAATTGCGAAGAAAAGAATTTGACACCAATTCGATCTTGTAAGTTCTTTAATTTCAGTCTCGAATCTCCACTATTCTTCCTTATTTTCTTGTCACTCGAGGGAGAGCAGCATCTAAGCTTGGGGGACTTGATAGCTGTGAGATTTGACATATTTTTGATGATTTTTATTGAGGCTTTTCTTCTAGATTTGATTGTTTCCTAGCTTTACCTAACGCTAATACTTTGGTAACAAAGAAAACTTGGTTTTCAATGTGTGTTTCAGGTTCTGAACATCAACACAAGGTTTTAACAAGATAAACACAATATTTAGGCGAAAACAAGCAAGTATCTTTTCGGAAGCAATCAAGGGAGGCATACAGTAGCTTTGACGAGTAACTATACGGCGGTAATACTTTTCGGCCGTATAGTTGCCGCCGCCTCCGTCTTGTCAAAAGGGACAACTTTCATGAAGAAGCGAGACACAAAATCATAACACAGCAGCCGCCATCCCATCTAGAAAGGAGAAAGAAGAGATCCAGAGAAGAAGGGGAAGACGTTCTTCATCTCGCTCCACGATCTTCGACCTTCTAGCCATCACACCCTCATAGCCATTATTTGTACTTGAGAGAGAGAGATCTTCACTTTGCAAGATTAGGGTTTGAGATTGTTTCTTCCTATCTTGAATTGTGTTGGATTACTTTTCTATTCTTATTTTGGATCCCCACGGTAATATTGAGAAGAACTCCCTTTATTTAATTATATCGATGATGCTTTCTTCTCTCATGTGTGAGTAAGTTCCTTGGGCGTGGTAGATGTAAGGGATTGGTGAGATGTGATGTGCCTTCATATATTTTCTATTAGTTTGTGATTGATTTTAATTACTATATTATGTGTGCTTGACTATCTGTGGGATGCCTAATGCTTGTTGTCCAATTAAGGGCCCAGACAACATGATGCTTTGTTCTACATAGATAGGATCTTCTTTGCTAGCAGATCGACGACCCCCGAGTGACATAGGGATATCAATGGGAAACTAGTTTGACTCGAGGATCATGAGGAACCACTATGCTTATTGCATTAGTCCGATTCAAGGAGCTTAATAGCTAACCAACCTGAAGGATCTTAATCGTCTAGTGACTGACCATGGTTTTGGTAACAGACTAGTAGGATTATTGATGTTGGGATGAAATCTATCAAGAGGAGTTCCGACTAATTATGGGTTGCTCACCTACACATATATTATAAGATTATAAATGTTACACTTATCATTCATCCACCTAGCACAGTCACAGTCACAATCGGATCGTTCTTTACTTTTATGCTTTTTATTCCTGAAGTTTACATTTTAGTTTTATTTAAATACATCCAGTTTAATCCAAATTTCATTCTTATTTCCACACTTGCAGTCAATTCACTCGAAGACCTGTGATAACTTTGAGTGTGACAGAGACTTCATTCATAAACACTTACCTTTGGGATCCCTATGGGATCGATATCTATACTTCAATACTAGCTACAAACGATCTGTGCACTTGCAGACATCAGAGACATCAAACATGATTCTCCGTGCAAGTCTTCATGACTCCGGAGCCTCTCCACCATGTATCAAATAATCGCAAGGGATTATTTTATCCGCCCGACTTGACTCCAAGATTGGGGGGATCTGAGAGAACCTTGTAATCTATCTTACAGTTTTAGCATGTTTACTTTTCTACATGCATGGTTAGGTTTAAAATTCCGAATTTGCATTAGCTGCATCAACTCCGAGTTCCCTTTGTTCAAGAGAAGAATTAAATCCATTGAGTTATGAGACTTTATGATAATTGAAGTTGTGTTTTTATTCATGATTATTATATTAGATGATTGAACTAGGTTGAGTGTTATGATACTTGTACAATAGTCATAATTTTAGGGACTTCCAAACGTATAGAAGTATTGATTAAGTTATGAGAAGAAGAATTCTGGTAGCATATTATGATTAAGAGTTTTCATAAGCCATTGAAGTAGTGAGCATGATAAAATAGCTTGGTGAAAAGAAGTAGAGAAAAAGGGAGCAAGGAAAAATATAGATATGCAATTATAGAGGAAGAAAAAGAAAGAAGCTATCAAAAGAATCAAGCATATAAAAAAGAGAGAAAGAATAAAAAGAAAATGATCATGAATCTTCACTATTAAACTTAGAGATACAAATCTCTAAACTTCGTGATTATATGATATGTTGAATCACTAGTAGCTTCTTATAATTTCATTAATACTAGAAAAAGGTGTGGAAGCCTCTAAGTTATGTAATGTGTAAGGGTATGGTAATACCCCCGACGTATCTCTACATCCGATGTGGTACTCCTGTTTCAATTTTTGCCTCATTTATTGTAATGTCTCGTGTCTCATGAACATGATTATCTTGTCCATAAGCCACCATCTTGCTTGGGAATGAGCAAGAGCCTATCTTCGGGGAGTTGATGTGTCCAAAATTGAAGCATATTTACCTCTTGTTTTTGCATAAATAGAGTATGGATTTTTGTAGTTCACCACGCCTACACGCGCTATTTCGTTCTTATTTCAACAGGATCCCAAATCATGGAGTCATCTATGAACATATCAATTTGAGCTATCATATTGTGTGATTACATGATATTTCTAAGTGATAAAAGTCATTTTATGAATTTACCTTCGCACCTGGAAGAATAACAAACAAGGAGGAGGCATCAGCACCGATAACGACCACTGGTACGGGCGGAGCCTGCCCGTACGAGGCACCATCAGGACCACCTCGTCAAATAGTTTCTCCTGGTGAAGACGAGAGGGCTATCCAACATTCACAGCCACTAGAAACCATGAAACACCACATCCGAGAGGGATCTGAAGGAGGAACTTGGCTGGGGTAAAATCTTGGCTGCTTCGCGGATCTTCGGAGGACAACGCATCATCCCCTTCATCATCAACCGCTGCATCCTCATCACCACCATTACTCCATCTTTGATTTATTAGATCTCTTTGTAATTCCAGATCCAATTGTGGTTTGCATTAGATCTACCCCGTACTTTAATCCATTCATTTGATTATGATGATGTTGTTGATTGCTTTCATGAGTGAGTAGTTCCTTTGTTCTTGGGGAGATGGAGAAACCCTAGCGCAACTATGAACTTGTAATAAAGATGATCTATTCTTGTGTCCATATGACTTGCTTGTCTATGATATAATTATGACTTGTGTTTGATTTCTCTCTTTAGATGATATGTGAAGTCGACCACATATCATTTGCCTTCGGGAGTAAAGGGAGGAAGAAACCCTTTGGACGTGTCTTGGAAGCATACCCGGAGTGCCCTGTGACAGATTGGCGCCGTCTCGTAACCCACAAGGCAAAGGGGGATTAAGAGGGACTCCCTAAGCTAATTACGATATCCATGGGGAACCCTTAATTGTAGTGGTCTGTATGGGTGATTCCTCTCAGGCATTGCAGTGGTGGCTCAACAAAGTGGCTTCCTACGAGCCTTGTCATGAACATCTTATTATGGGGCTCTCTCCACACATATCATGACATAATAAGTATATTATCTTGATTGCATATAATAATAGTACTATGCTAGTGGTGTATCCTACATCCCCGAGAATGTTTTAGCCCTATTGAGTTCAACCACGCTTTCATACAATCTTGTTACTTGTTTTCTTCTACTTGTTTTAGTTACTTTTTGGCAAACAACCATAAACCATTCAAACACCCTTTACTTGAGATCAAAGACAACTTATAAGTATTCTTTGGTAGATAGTAACGAGGGGCATAAAGACCTTTACCAATAGCTCTCTATGGGTTCGATATCTTTACTTTGAAAATAGCTACAATTGATCTGTGCACTTGCATTCATCACCTGCATCTAGAGTTTGGCACAATAGCGAGCACTTGCCAGAGGCCATGCTGCTCATGACGCAAGAACTGCTACGCTACAAGTCCGGCCGTACCGTGCATGGCGTGTGGATCCAGCGCATCGCCGAGCTCATCAATGCCGCAAGAGTTGCCCCCGCACACCCCGTTATGTGATGTCGCCGCCAACGCAAGTCCCCCAGGTGAACTAGGCCACATGTGGTGCTCCGCCACCACCACCTCAAGCTGGTGAAAATGCGGGAAATGTCCGTGCTCCACCGATACAAGGAACAAAATCGCCTCGATCTCATAGTGCTTCCTCACCGCACGTCATTGAGAGATCTCCGGAGGATGCTCGTGTCTCCATCAAGAAACATCACCAGTGCCAGGAGCGCACCATCTCGGGAGCCGCAACCAGCAACGGCGACCGTGTCGCCCTCGCTGGCGGCACCACCTCGTACAACAATGGCTGCCTCGCCTTCACCAAAGATATATGTAAAGTGGTGTGGCCACTACTGTAGAATAGGCCATCACTGACAGGCTCAAAACGTCTAGTCACTGGTACAAGGCTACTAGTGACGGGCAAGTGCCTGTCACTAGTATGTGTACCAATGACAGTCATTTCCGGGTGCCTGTCACTAGTATGTGTATCCTAGTGACAGGCAAAAGAGGTGCATGTCACTGGTTGCGATGAGAGGCCACAGTTATAGGGTTTTATAGTGACAGGCTCATTATTTTGCCCGTCACTGGTTTAAATTTCGGTAATAAAAAAAATGTTTTCCACGAATATTTCAGATAACACAATAAGATCTTGTACCAATGGTACTCACGTAACCCAATATGACATAATATTTGTACAGATAACACAATGGCATAAGAACTTGCAATCTATCATAGACTAACGAAGAATAGTTTCTTGATGACCTATCTAGCAAGCAGTTTAAACTCATAACAACACCACTAGAGTACATATATTATGGTCATATGCATTGATGTAAGTTTCTTTCACTATTCTACATTTCCATCATCTTGTTGAAGTACAAATTCTTTCATTATGTCTTCCTTGTATGTACCTGAATCGTGCAGGCCACTGATGGCATGCTTAACCTGATACAAACAAGAAAATGAGCATATAATTGTCAGCAATGGCACGGGCATGTTTGCAGCATAGTGGCTGGATATAGAGTGCATCTATCAAATGCCATGAAAGGGATGTATATGTCATAAACTAGGCTTGTACAACAACCGTCCACCCATGTACTCACTTACCCGAACCTGTAACAATGTTTCACAGTGTGAGCGTAACAACTTTAAAGAGTTTTCTAATTTCCGCGTGCATCCCCTTAAATCATATAGGAATTACTACATAGTAACCTGTTTGCCATCCTTATGAGATTCTGATAAGGATGGCGTTGTGTAGAGCGATCACAGATTACTTAGCTCTAAAAGCCAAAACAGTTTGCGAAAATACAATAAGCTAATAACAATAATCACAATTATCCATTGCATCAGGCTATGGTAGTACCCATCAACATGCAACATTTAAATAGTATGGTACATATAGAAGAGATTTGCATAAACGCCCTAGACGGATAAATCAATCCAAGCACCATCACATTATACTGAGAGGCAATGGATCATTGTTACCTCTAATGAAACTTCACTAGACATTACAGTGCACAAAATATAAATCACTGCATGGTCTTGAACAGATGTAGATTGATGTGGTGGCTGCAATGGAACATCCAATTAGTAAATTTAAGATATAAGATATAAGATTTCACAATTACAAGAAATCCTAGTTAGTATATCAATCTTACATAGTAAACTAAGCACCAACTTCTCTAGATAAAAGGGTGCATAACTATAACACAATACAAGGCCAATTGATTCGATTCCTCTAACCAAAAACACCAACAGCAGCAGCACGAGTTATCTACCAACCTGACAGGATTCAGTACCCAATTTTTCATGTGCAATATCCCAACGACAATTCTGAGTTACAACATCCATTCCATTCTTATTTTATTAGAAGAAAAGGTTGGAGGCCATTCTATTACTCCCTCCGATCCAAATTATTGTTCTCAGTTTTGTCTAGATTCGGTTGTATCTAGTCATGTTTTAGTGCTAGATACATCCGAATCTAGAAAAATTTGAGAACAATAATTTGGATCGGAGGTGGTAAGTAAAATGTGCATAGAAAACATAAGTTCTACGGTATCTTAATTGAGTACAAGCTGAAACAGCGTCTGCACGTAGGACAAGTTCAGAATACTGAATGAGAGTATACTACTGGAACATTTGTTGTTTAACGTCGGACCAAAACTCTATTATTCTATTTATTTCTGAAATTTTTACAGGTCTATTTCTGAAATCAAAGCAGTGACTAGCTAGATATGCCCGGTCAACAAAATTAGCTATAGATGAACATGACTAGAACCGTCGGTCCACACAAAAGGAAACGGGGCACAACATGATCTTGAAGATGAAGGCGGTGACGGATTTGTCTGACAACGTACTGCTTTGAGAAGTACTCCGCTGATTTGCCCATCTACTCTGACTCTCAAGAAAATGCGATTTTTCAGATTGGGGAGAAGAGGATTGGGGACTGGGGGTTTGGGCACATCATACCTTCAGCCTCTGGAGATGTGCGACCGGCAGAGCAGGCTGCGCCATCGCGTCCTGTGACCAGCGCCGCCTCACCGGTGTGAAGCACACACCATCGACCACGGGGGCTACGCGGGCGCTAACTTTGATGGAGCGTTGGCACACAGTCCTACCGGTGCACGCGCGCGCCGGCGATCAAGCAGCTGGGACGTCATGGCTCCTGGGCGGTGGCGTCCCTCACATCGGTGAGGCGGCGACAAAGAGGAGAGGAGTGGGCGGTGGAGGGGAGGAGGGTACGTTGGCCAGCGATTCGGCAGTTCCACGCTATGGAATTGGTAGAGGGGTAGGTGGTGCCGAGGCGGTGCTCTGCAGCGTGAGGCCTTGCCGGAGCCGGCTGGAATCTGCCGGAGACGGACACGGCAAAAAGGGCACAGAGAGGGAGGCGGCGATACAAGGGAAAGGACGAGGGAGGTGGTGTCGATGGGTGGGGTTCAGACTTAGAAATTTCCTCACGTGATTTTGGGCCCAAAATTACCACTCGGCCCGAAACAAAAAATTTGACTCCAAAATCAAATTATTGTGCCGGGCTCTAGATTTGGCGCTGCAGCTATTCCCATTTTGCCAGTCGATTTATTCTCGTACTACAGGCAGACGTACCGACTACCGAGTACCAATAAAATGGACGCACATATGGCTTGCATGCGTTCCAAAAAGAAAAAACGTATGGCTTGAATTTAGCTAGGTCCATGTGCAACACTTAGCATGCGTCTATAGTTTCGACTGGGCAGAGATGCCTTTATAAATGCCCGTCCCTAGAAAATTTACCCTTTTAGCCGGCTTCCACGAAAAATATATTTTAAGTCCGTCGGTACTCATAGCGTTTCTAGTGACATGCATTTATACGTGTCACTAACTATAATTTTCCAATTCGCAGGTATTCATAAAATATACTAGTGACAGTCATATCTATACGCCCGTCACTAATGCTTTGTACTAGTGACATGTATATCTTTGTCTATCGTTGGGAATACTTACTAGTGCCAGGCATAGTTTTGCCCGTCACTAACCACTTGGCTGTTATAAGCATTTCTGCAGTAGTGGGCCCATCAAGTTCAGGCCAGATCTCCCTCCACGCTACCATGGCAAGGACAACTAGTTGAGTTCCTACGGCTCTACACGGTGGGCATCTAGGCGGGCGGCGATAACAAAGTCATGGCCAATTGGTTCCCAATGGCTCTTAAGGATGCAGCTCACTCCTAGTTGATGAATAAGATCCCCGAGGAATTTGTCATGTCATGTAAGGACAGTGCGAGAAGTTTGTCGCAAACTTTAAGGGTACATGCGTTCGTCCATGCACGCTCAATGACCTCTACACCGTGCGCAGAAGCCCAGCGAGACACTCCATAAGTACATTACTACAACACGGAGCCTGGGCGCTGGCACTTATAGACGCCGAGGCACATTCATAGTCACTGCGCTCGCGCTGGAGCGACAAAAGAAGCCGTCATGGATAATTGTGTCGGAGATTGTGCAACGCAGCAGATTTTTTGGTGTGGCATAACGTGATCCCCCGAGCTAGCGCTTCCACGGCGCAGCAGAGGATGCGCCTCGATACATTACTGAAGATGGTGCAACTTTTGTGCCGTTGTAACCGTGAATTATTTGTCGTGTTACACCTTCCAGCAATAGTGAAAATTAACTACCTTATTAACCATAACTGATTAAGGTTACTAATCCATTGCAATTCCACAAACTGAAAATTACCATAACATTAAGATATAATTACATTTCTGTTACACGATTTCTTTAGCCTCGCTAAATTAAATAAAAAACAAAGAAATACTAATAGGAAAAGAGGGGAAAAACTAATATCTAAAATTGAGCTCCTCCCTATTCTGCACAAGATTCTACACAGCGATGGATCTGGTCGGCGGTGGATCTAGTCTCCGGTGGATCTGGTCGCCGGTGCATCTGGTCGCCGGTGGATTTGGATGTCACTGGATCTAGTCCGTGGTGGATCTGCATGGCAGTGGATCTGGACGCGCCATTGGCTTCCCAATGATCTGAGCACCATCTTCGACGCGCTGGATCAGCATGACGCATATGACCTCATTGTTGGATGTCAGCGCCTTCCACGCGGTGGATCAGCATGGCGCACAGAGCGCCACCGCATGGTGGATCAGCATGGCGCTGACATGTACACCGTAGGACATAGTGGAGATAGATGGTTCTGGGATCTTTTGTTAGTCGTGGAGAGAGAGATTTGACGTAGATATAGGGTTAGAAGAGAGGGGAGTGTGGTGTTGTCTATAGAAGTTAGTGTTCTCTGTATTATATAGATGTAGGGTTTGTATCATGGGCCTAACTTGCACAAAAGCCCATTGGACATAGTGGGCTAGTTAGGTGGTTAACGAGCCTGACTTTCTCATGATTGACAACATAAACAAAAAAGTAACCAAACAACAAGATTTTATGAATGAGTGATCAAATATATTTATTAAACACTAAAATAGAAAATTACATTTAGTACACCGATAGAATTTCCTCCGGCGCCACCAAGCCATTGGATTTCGCCCTATGTTCACCGACTTTGTACTTAATTTTGGCCTGAGACGGAAGTTGCATCTTGTCATTGTTGTCATCATCATCGTCACTGCCACCGATAGCGCCATCGGCTTGGGTATTCGGAGGATCGATATAATTGATGTACGCGCATCTTAGCGATGTGTTGTTGCACCGGAGGAACGTATGACCAACGTTCTTGCCAGCATCTACGTGACACTGCTGAGGGCTCCGGCCGTAGTAGCAAATTTAATAGAGAAAAATATCCCCAAATTATCTTTTGATCAATAGAGGATTAATAGAGATTGATAAAAACTATCAATAACTTACACGATGCTTCATCGGCTTGGATCTCTCTGCCACCAACCGCAGCAGATTACCGAAGGGAGAATTGGGGAGAGTACTACAGTAGGGAGTATAATAAACTAGATCGAGGTCAGGAGCCTAAGCTGAAGAGGGAGATATAAAGGCCTTTCCGGTAGTGGGCCACTCCAGTCAGCGAGACAAACCTGACCAATGAACTGGGGGTGCTTGACTAGTTAGCAGTGTGGGACACGCTGTAAATATCACCTACATATCTCGGCGCACTAGTATATGTCTCCATCTATCTACTACATCATTAAATCCGCCGACTTCCCTGATCACGTATGACGACTCCAAAAAATCCGGCGCCACGTCGTCCACAGTGTATAAGTGGCCACCGCGACAAAGTGGTGTCGCGACAGCTCATCCGCCACGCATCCAACATTTGGAGGTACTTTTCGCTTGTGCCGCCCTAAAAATCTACCGGTTATGGGGGTATTTTGTAGTGCATCCAGGCTTCAGCTACATGCGTAACAAGATTCCATGGGTCATCGATGAGGCCGTCATCTCTATATTCTCCATGGGTGTGACCTACATTAGAATGTTGGAGAAGCTTTCCCTGAATGACTATCTTAGTTCGGTGGTCGAACTCTTTGAGATGGTAGACAGATGCACCAAGGCCGAGGAGGGATGCTTGTCCAGGTGTGGCGACTCCGATTCAGCCATTGCTACTGCATCATCCAAAAAGAAGGACAAGGATCCCAAGCACAAAATGCCAACCGTTCTTGAGGTTGAGACTGAACAAAAGCACCAGTGCAACATCGATGGCAAGGAAAAGGATGGCTGCCCTACTGCCTTTTCCACAAGGCACACTCCCACAGTATGGAAAATTGCTTTGAAATCGAGAAACAATGTGGTGAGCGCGAAACAAGAAGGACTTGCCGCCATTAGCGGCTCATACACCCTTACTCCTAGTAAGCAGACTATCATGTTGTATGCGCTCATGATATCTATATTGTGCATCACATGGGCAGGGGCTGGGCACAAGCCTATGCTTAGGTATGTCCCACAAGTCCAAGCGACTAGAGCTCTGACTCGCGGGACTGATCACCCCGCATGCGTCACCTCGCCCAGGTCCTTGGCACTGAACTCCTCGTGTAACACACATACGGGAATGAAAGTAGCGAATACCAACATCCCACACATAACCTGCTAGCATGATGATGCCCTATGGCAGAACATGAAAGCGGTCCTACTCTGCAAGGATGTAGCCAGGGTCCTCACGAGTGGTTCCTCCCGAGGCACACCAGGTGTCCTCGTCGAGGGCTTCCCTATGTTAGAAAAATAGGGCAGAAGCAAGTTACCTAGGAGAGGCCATCACGAGATGCGCTACGCAAGGCGTCACGAGGCGTCCTCGACGAGGCCCACAAGGCACCCTCGCCTAAGTCTCACAATGGGTCTATATCTAGGGGTCCATCATGAGATGTGCTTCGTGGGGCGCCACGCAACGTCCTCGCTGAGGCCCACAAGGTGCCCTCGCCTAGGTCTCACAAGAGACTCCTTTTTATGGCCTCTTAAGAGGAACACTTTGAGGCCCACAAGGTGTCCTCATTGGGGATTCGCCTCTGTTAGCAAAGCAGAACACGACGCATCTCCCTAGGGGAGGCCATCACGAGATGTGCCTCACGAGGTGCCACACGGTGTCCTCGCCGGGGCCCACAAGGTGCCCTCACCTAAGCCTCACATGAGGCGTATCTTTAGGTAAGACATCACAAGATGTGCTTCGCGAGGCACCACGCGGTGACCTTGCCAAGGTCCATAAGGTCTCCTTGCCTGCATATTGCAGGGGACTTACCCACCAGGGAGCCATCGCACTACATGCTTGGCAGGATGCGAGGAGGTGTCCCCATCAAGGCCTGCAAGGTGCCCGCACCTGATTCTCACTCGAGAATCCTTGCCAAGTCCATCTTGGGATATTCCCCACAAATCTCTTGCTAGTCTCACGAACGATCATCTACAAGGATCACTCCTCGCTCGAGCTAAGTAAACACTTCATCGCGCCTCTACTCCACGCCCCTGTCCCATGCCTGGCGGGGAACCGGCGGCTTGGAGGCCGAGGACAAATACACAAGTTGATCATACGAGACAGGCATGCTCTACACTAACAAGCCCATGAGGGCAGTATCTTAACAAGCACATGTTTGTTGCATATAGAACAGGGTACAAATCGAGCCTTCTAGGGCTGCACATGCAGGTACATACTCCCTACAAGGCGTAGACCTCCATGTATGGGCAGGACGTCCCATATCACTCTGCGATAGATCTTCTCACCACGAGGGTTGGAGGCCCCGTCTTCGGCCATGTTGCGTTAGTATATCTTCAAGAGAGAGTCCACATGCTTATAGGCCTCCGCTGCGAGCGCACTGGCCGCACCAGGGCCCACGGGCTTAAGGACAATGGCCATGTCAAGCTTGGGGGAAAGGCGGATGAGGTAATTGAAGATGCGCTTACCGGCAAGGCTCAACAGTTGGTGGCACTCCTCCTCAATGGCACCATCTAGCTCAGTCTAGAGCTGATCTAGCTCATGAGTGGTTTGATCCCTCACTTCTATCGCCCACCTGAGGTCTTCCCTAGCATACTAAGCTCAGCTTCCAACTTTTTCTTCACCTCCTCGGAAGATCTATGCTCCTCAAGGCGGCAATCCTCCTAGGACTTGACTTGATCACGAAGCCCTGTACATACCCACTCGGCCTCCTGCCGGCTCATTCACATCTGGCTCTTTAGCCTTTCGACGTGACCATGCTCTGCGCCTAGCTCTTTCACCCTAGCCACCAGCTGAGAGGCAAGGGAGGTCGCAACATCTCTCTCATACAAGAAGCTCCCGCTGCCCGGCGATGAGCTCTCGCTCATGCTAAGGAGCACCTCCTGCCAGGATTTCACTTCATCGCACATGGCCATGACCTCTTTATTGTGAGAATCTATAATGTGTTCGTGCTCCTTGATCTTTGTGGCCTACTCGTGAACTGCCTCGGCCTCCGCACAACGAAGGCGCGCGTCCTCCATAGCCTTGTGGTTAGCGTCGATCGCATAGTAAAGTTGGGGCCATGCTTTGTCGAGACGAGCATGCTCAGCATCCAACCCTCCTTCGCCTTGGTCAGCTCCTTGCCCACCGCCGCAAAGCTCGCAAAAGCGGTGTGAATGGTGTCAAAAACAGGATCTTTGTGGGTGGCAGAGCTCTCCCTCCTCTTTGAGATCTAGGCCTCTGTCTGGCACCGTGTGGTGCGTGGTAATCCACGGGGACCCCTGGTCCTGCTCTTGTGATGAGTTCTTGCCCACGCTTCTCGACGATAATAGTATAGCCACCGGACCCGGAGTCTCGGAGCCGGGTCCCATGGCGTTAGGTCCAGAGATCTCTAGAGCAACCTACACTGTGGCCTTCACAAGACTCACGCTGTTCATCAGCTCCTCATGGTGCATCATCCCTGCATTGTGGCTCTAGGCAGGAGCGTTCCCAGATCCCGAAATTCATGCGATCTTTCGCGCGCGCGCGCCTCCTCTACAAGACGGGCCAACCACGGCGTGAGCTCCAACCCTGCACTCGCCACTGATGAGGCATGTAGGGAGATCATGGGTACCTCCTCTGAGTCACCGCCAAAAGGGTAGGACCCGCATTTAAAACCTACACGTTCCAGGAATGCCAAGGGCACCGTCGCCACACCTTTCTCCCTAGCAACGCCCTCCACGAGCATGTTCACCACCATCTCCTTGCCTGCAGAGGCTGCATGCCCCACAAAACGCAAGGCCCCCTGATTCTGTGGCTTGTTTGTTTGCAGCCCGAAAGTTCCTGGGCAAGTGCATCGCGGTACCCCAAGCTGCCTATAATTGTTGTGTTTCGTAAAGTTGGGTTGACAACTACTAAGAGGGGCCATTTCAAGGAAAACTCATCTCACCCCTACTAAATTCAAACATTCTGTTAAACTGCCCCGTGAAGTAGACGGTCGGAACCCACATGTCAGTCATCTATCCGTGACGCAAGCACCAACACGATAACCTCTTAGGAAAATCGAGGAACTAAGTGGCTTGGATGTGTTGACCAATTTCACAAATCCATTCCCTCCTTTTCCCTAGCACCAGCGGCGTCGAAATCCACCCTCCAGGCAGAACGATCCCTTCGGACATTTGACTTCCAGCGCCAAGTTGCTGCGCCCATTCGCTGATCCTGAGCTCTAATGGCACATGTCGTAGCCGCCGTTGTGAGGCTCTAGCTCTAGCCCGCCTCCACCGCCAACGAGCTGAGCAGCTCGAAGGATGGGAGATCCTACTACTAAGGAAGAAGAAGTTCTGGCTACATGCGGGTGAGCTACCCTTCTCTTTGCTATTCTCACTAACTATAACTGTTAGCTGGCTACTGAGCCTAAAATTGTTTGTTAGCCCAACTCTAACAAAAATCTTTTGTCCATAGTTTTTTGTCAAGTGGGATCTCCGAGGACCACCCTTACCTGGTTATGGTAGCCCTCTTCAAGTACGACTCTAAATCAGCAAGGGTGAAGGGCAAGTGGTATGGACACCATTGTATCACGATGGAAGAAGTGCATGCACAGATATGCACTATCCCTGGTATGGTTGCTGCTTTGTGTAATCATGATGAAATATGGCCGAAGCAGACTGCAAAGTTTAGCTTCATGGATGAAGGAGGCATCATGGTTCCTCTAATATGTGACAGTCAGCTAATTGGGTTGATGAAAATGTATGCTTCGGCTTGCATGTTTGAGCTGAATTGTGATGTACTGGACGTGGAAGCTGCTGCATATGGGAGTCACCCTTCTATTCTTGGATAGGGTGGTCGCTCGAACCCAATTAGCTCATGGTAAGCAAAAGTCTCTTGGGGTTATGATGTCTATGCACTTCTATTCTTGTAGACAGTTGTTGGGCCTCCAAGTGCAGAGGTTTGTAGAACAGTAGCAAGTTTCCCTTAAGTGGATTACCCAAGGTTTATCGAACTCAAGGAGGAAGTGGTCAAAGGTATCCCCTCTCAAGCAACCCTGCAATCAAGATACAAGAAGTCTCTTGTGTCCCCAACACACCCAATACACTTCTCAGGTGTATAGGTGCACTAATTCAGCAAAGAGATAGTGAAATACAAGTGGTATGGATAATTATAAGTGGTAACGGTGCCAGAAAAGAGCTTGATGGTGTGGAAGAGACTAAAGGAAAACTAAAATAAAGATAGCAGCAAGCAAACATGTAACATATCTAGTTGCAAACGGTGTTTCAATGCTTAGAAACAAGGCCTAGGGATCATACTTTCACTAGTGAACACTCTCATATAAATATCTTCTCTTTATGATACTACTCTGAACTACTCTATGGTTGGACACTCTAATCCATGGTAGGGCTATAACAGCACACCTCAAAGTTCACTTTCCCCATCTAGATAACCCCACACTATCACCTTGAGCGCTAGATGGTTCCAACAAACACCACAATTTCATAGAGACAACCAACTCAAAATATAACTCATAACAAGTATTTGTAATCTCTAGCCTAAGTGCCACCATGGTGTGCACGCTGTCACTTTCACACACATGGGGGGAGCAGATATCTATTAAAGCACTTGAGTAGCAAGGTAGATCTATTTGATTACAAAGCTCATGATCACAATATGATCATGCATAGAGAGAGATGAACACATAGCTACCGGTAGAACCCTTAGCCTTGAGAGAGAACTACTCCCTCATCATCATGGGAATCAGCAACGGCGATGGAGATGGTGGTGGAGATCGATGGAGATGGCTCTGGGGGCACTTCCCCGTCTCGGCAGGGTGCCGGAATAGAGACTTTTTGTCCCCCGAATCTCCCGTTCGGTGGTGGCGGCACTACGGAACTTTTCATGGCTGGAGGCTGGTCGATCTAGGGTTTTCGTCTCAGGGGCTTCTTATAGGCGAAGGGGCAAGGTCGGTGGCCGGCCAGGGGGCCCACATCATGCCCTGGCATGGCCTAGGGCTGCCCGCGGCAAGGGGTGGTGTGGCCGCCCTGTGGCCCCCCTCCGTATTGTCTTCTGGCTCTGTGAGTCTTCCGGTAAAATATCAACTTTGGCTTTTGTCCCGTCCAATTCCGAGAATATTCATTTTCTAACTTTTCTGGAACCAAAAACAGAAGAAAACATGCAACTGGTACTGTGGCATCTTGTTAATAGGTTAGTCCAAGAAAGTGTATAAAAAATACTCCAAAGTATGGACAAAACATAAGAAAGTAGATATAAAACAAGCATGGAACATCAAAAATTATAGATATGTTAGCAACGTATCAGGTTAGCATGTTTGTGCTGAATTATAATTTTTGTTTTATTTACTCTATCGATATTAGGCAGTTATGCAACAGTCTTGTTTTTTGAGAGGTTAGAAACATGACTGCCAGGTCAGTCATTTTGCTACCGTAAGAAAATAAAAACGAGTGGAAAGATGATGCTGGACACGATTCTGGTGCTGACTATCCCGGTGATGCAGACCACGTGAAGCTAAGAAAATTGGCACCAAGGAAGAGGAAGAAGGCAGGAAATGAAGAAGCCAGTGAACATGAAGGCTTGGCACCCAGGCGGGGGAAGAAGGCTGCTGGCAATGAAGATGCATAATAATGTGTTGAACTTGAACCTCTATATGTAATTCAGTTAAATTTTGGAGCTCTGTGTGTAGAACTTGTCAGGCGAAACAATCTACACATATTCTTGGAGTAAAATGTACCGCGACTTAGGGTTTGGAAATGCCCGAGTCAGTAGTTGAATCCGAAATTGTGATTGTGCCACTACTATCTGAAATTGTGATTGGTCCAGGGGCAGGAGGTCTCCAAATTCGATGGAATGTAAGTGGCACAAAAATAAATTATTTAAGCTTATACACTCCACGGAACAACAACTTGTTTCATCTTCTGCACAACGACATGGCAACAAAAACAGCAATGGCAACCGATAATGCGGTACCACTTTCTGGCCTAATCTTGAGCCCGTCTATCTCACTGCCTCCCTGCTCCTGCATCCTCTGCATCTGGCGAAGCTCCCGGATCTCCAGTAACAGAGTGTACGTGCTTCCACTTTATAAATTGTGGTTGTGCCATTTGCATGTGGCACAATCCACGTAGATTACGTTTAAACAAACCACCAATGCTAGAGTACCACCATCATCAAACAAAAGGAAGTAATGCAGGGTTAAGACAGATTAACGGGCGACCAATTTTTTTCTCCCAGGACTCCGAGACCACTAGTTCAGACCACTAGTTCAGACCGCTAGTATGTACAAGTACTACTATTACAGCTTTAAAAAGTACAGAGCTCAAGCTAAATAGAACTAGTTATCACACATCTTCTTGATCTTCCTAATCTTAGCCCGATGCGCATCTTCCTGCGAGAGCAAGGATCAAATCATCCACTCCTTCCTTTTAGCATCTTCCTTGCATAGCTTCAATTGTTTCTCTGCATTTATCCTCATGCACTTGTCAATACTCGTAGTTATGAACTGCAGGACTTTGACCTGGTGAAGTTCATTCCTTGCTTGAGTCAGATCTTGCTCTGCTTTAGCCTTCAGGACCAACACCACGTCCCTCTCCTTCTCGACTTTTCTAACCTTGTCTTGCACCCTCCTGAGATATCGGTTAAGCTTGGTTGTGTCAACTTGGTCAAAGAGCTTCATCTCAGCACTGTCAAGAAGTGAGCTGACTATGGATGCTTCCAACTCAACAGTCATATCCCATAGTTTGTCCAACGTTTTCTACATCGATTTGGGCCACTCTAGATCTACCGATTTGACAACACCACAACTTCTGCCTTGCATCATTGCACGATGTCCTTGACATCATAAAAACCTCCTGCCCACGTTTCGTTCTTCGAACGCTACACATTTAGCGGGCACATATCCATGTTTACATAGAGGAGGACTATCTTCCTCCGCTAAACCATAATACTCGGAGTCGTACATCGTCTGGTTTGCCTATCACATCATACGTGTATGAGTAAACAGAGTAGATCTAGCTCAAAATAGATAATTGGCCACAGATGCTAGAGATGAGATGACTCACGTCAAAATCACCGTCCCTGTTGTCACGACGCGTTTCCTCACCGTCTCCCCTTGAACCCATGGCGAGAGGTGGGTGGGGGACGGGGCTGGAGACGCCGTCGGCTTGCGGCTACAGCAGGATGGGAGAGAAGTGGGGAAAGTGGCTTTGAGGGGAAGGAAGAGAAGTATGGGGAGGAAGAGAAGTAAAGGGGACGTGATACTGGCATATGTCCCACGGAACTCGTGACACTCGCAAAATGGGAGCATGCGGTGTTGTTAGTTTCTCAAGAGCAAGCGGACAGTAAGCATGGACAATCATGTCGCAGAACAACCTACTCGCGGATCGCTCTTACGAAGAACCATCCCAATCATCCAACCACCCTGATCGCACGGTATGTAGCAATCATCATGCAGAACAACTGTGTTAGGACGTGCCTTCTAGAAGACTCGGTCTAACGGCATCCACCATTGGGGGCTAAGGTGAGGGCTCTCCAAAGGTTAGGATCCATGTGGTTTATGAAAAGAACACACATTTCAATGACACTGGTGCATCCATGTGGTTTATGAAAAGAACACACATGCAAATGACTCTGGTGGATCCATGCGTGGTTCGTGAAAAGAACACACATGCATTGACTCTAGTTGTGGTTCATGAAAAGAACACACATGCAATGACACTGGTGGATCCATATGTGGTTTGTGAAGAACACACATGCTCATGTGGTTTATGAAAAGAACAAACATCCAATGACTATAGCTATGGTTTATTAAAAGAACACACATGCAATGACACTGGTGGATCCATGTGGTCTATGAAAAGAATAGACATGCAATGACTCTAGTTGTGGTTTGTGAAAAGAACAGACATGCAATGACTCTGGTGGATCCATATGTGGTTTGTGAAAAGAACAGACATGCAATGATTCTGGTGGATCCATATGTGGTTTGTGAGAAGAAAAGACATGCAATGACACTGGTAGATCTATATGTGGTTTGTGAGAAGAACAGACATGCAATGACACTAGTGGATCCATATGTGGTTTGTGAAAAGAACACACATTCAATGACACTAGTGGATCCATATGTGGTTTGTGAGACGAACACACATCCAATGACTCTAGTTGTGGTTAATGAAAAGAACACATGAAATGACTCTAGTGGATCCATATGTGGTTTGTGAAAAGAATAGACATTCACTGACTCTAACTATGGTTTATGAAAAGAACAGGCATGCAATGACTCTGGTGGATCCATGTGTGGTTTGTGAAGGAACAGACATTCACTGACTCTAGCTGTGTTTCATGAAAAGAACACACATGCAATGACACTAGTTGGTCCATATGTGGTTTGTAAAAACAACACACATCCAATGACTCTAGTTGTGGATCCATATGTGGTCTATGAAAAGAGCATACATGCAATGACTCTGGTGGATCCATATGTGGTTTGTGAAAAGAACACACATTCAATGACACTGGTGGATCCATATGTGGTTTGTGAAAAGAATAGACATTCAATGACACTAGTGGATCCATATGTGGTTTGTGAAAAGAACACACATTTAATGACACTGGTGGATCCATATGTGGTTGGTGAAAAGAACACACATATAATGACCCTAGTTGTGGATCCATATGCGGTCTATGAAAAGAACAGAAATGCAATGGCTCTGGTGGATCCATATGTGGTTTATGAAAAGAACACACATTCAATGACACTCGTGGATCAATATGTGGTTTGTGAAAAGAACACACATTGAATGACACTGGTGGATCCATGTGTGGTTTCTGAAATGAACAGACATTCACTGACTCAAGTTGTGGCTCATGAAAAGAACAAACATGTAATGACACTGGTGGATCCATATGTGGTTTGTGAAAAGAACAGACATGCAATGACTCTGGTGCATTCATATGTGGTTTATGAGAAGAACAGACATGCAATGACACTGGTGGATCCATATGTGGTTTGTGAGAAGAACAGACAAGCAATGACACTGGTGGATCCATATGTGGTTTGTGAAAAGAACACACATTTAATGACACTAGTGGATCCATATGTGGTTTGTGAGAACAACACACATCCAATGACTCTAGCTATGGTTAATGAAAAGAACACATGAAATGACTCTAGTGGATCCATATGTGGTTTGTGAAAAGAACAGACATTCACTGACTCTAACTGTGGTTTATGAAAAGAACAGCCATGCAATGACTCTGGTGGATCCATGTGTGGTTTGTGAAAGAACATACATTCACTAACTATAGTTGTGGTTCATGAAAAGAACACACATGCAATGACACTAGTGGATCCATATGTGGTTTGTGAAAAGAACACACATCCAATGACTCTAGATGTGCATCCATTTGTGGTCTATGAAAAGAACACACATGCTCATGTGGTTTATGAAAAGAATAGACATTCACTGACTCTAGTTGTGGTTCATGAAAAGAACACACATCCAATGACACTAGCTATGGTTTGTGAAAAGAACAGACATGCAATGACTCTTGATGTGGTTAATGAAAAGAACACACATGCAATGACACTGGTGGATCCATATGTGTTTTGTGAGAAGAATAGACATGAAATGACTCTGGTGGATCCGTATGTGGTTTGTGAAAAGAACACACATTCAAGGACACTGGTGGATCCATATGTGGTTTGTGAGAAGAACACACATCCAATGACTCTAGATGTGGTTTATGAAAAGAACATGCATGCAATGACTCTGCTGGATCCTTGTGTGGTTTGTGAAAGAACAGACACTCACTGACTCTAGCTGTGGTTCATGCAAATAACACACATGCAATGACACTGGTGGATCCATATGTGGTTTGTGAAAACAACACACGTCCAATGACTCTATAGCTGTGGATCCATATGTGGTCTATGAAAAGAACAGACATGCAATGACACTGGTGGATCCATATGTGGTTTGTGAGAAGAACATACATGCAATGACTCTAATTGTGGTTTATGAAAAGAACAAGTATGCAATGACTCTGGTGGATCCATGTGTGGTTTGTGAAAGAACAGACATTCAGTGACTCTAGTAGTTATTCATGAAAAGAACACACATGCAATGACACTGGTGGATCCATATGTGGTCTGTGAAAAGAACACACATCCAATGACTCTAGATGTGGATCCATATGTGGTCTATGAAAAGAACACACATGCTCAGGTGGTTTATGAAAAGAACAGACATTCACTAACTCTAGTTGTGGTTCATCAAAAGAACACACATCCAATGACTCTAGCTATGGTTTGTGAAAAGAACAGACATGCAATGACTCTAGCTATGGATCCATATGTGGTCTATGAAAAGAATAGACATGCAATGAAACTGGTGGATCCATATGTGGTTTGTGAGAAGAACGGACGTGCAATGACACTGGTGGATCCATATGTGGTTTGTGAAAAGAACACACATTCAATGACACTGGTGGATCCATATGTGGTTTGTGAGAAGAACACACATCCAATGACTCTAGCTATGGTTAATGAAAAGAACACATGACATGACTCTAGTGGATCCATATGTGGTTTGTGAAAATAACAGACATTCACTGACTCTAGTTGTGGTTCATGAAAAGAACACACATGCAATGACACTGGTGGATCCATATGTGGTTTGTGAAAAGAAGAGACATGCAATGACTCTAGTGGATCCATATGTGGTTTGTGAGAAGAAAAGCCATGCAATGACACTGGTGGATCCATATGTGGTTTGTGAGAATAATAGACATGCAAGACACTGGTGGATCCATATGTGGTTTGTGAAAAGAACACACATTCAATGACACTAGTGGATCCATATGTGGTTTGTAGGAAGAACACATCCAATGACTCTAGCTATGGTTAATGAAAATAACACATGAAATTACTCTAGTCGATCCATATGTGGTTTGTGAAAAGAACAGACATTCACTGACTCTAACTGCAGTTTATGAAAAGAACAGGCATGCAATGACTCTGCTGGATCCATGTGTGGTTTGTGGAAGAACATACATTCACTGACTCTAGTTGTGGTTCATGAAAAGAACACACATGCAATGACACTGGTGGATGAGAGCGACTAGGAAAAGGGCGCTCTCTCGCGCAGGCACGAGCGGCTCTAGTATACGCGGAGAACTGGGCACGTGGCACCACGAAACATGATATGTAGGGACGTGCACGCGCGATACAGGCAGTGGGCAACGTGTTGAAATGGGAAGTAGGCATACTCTGCATGCGGGAATCCATCCGGTTTGGGAACCGAGCCGGCTCCTCTTTTCACCGTACCAAAATCAAAAAGAGAAAAAAGAGGACCATGACACTTCAGCAAAAAAATACATGGAAAAAGATAGTCCAACATTGTACAAAAGGCACACTAAGACCGTAGGAAGTGCAATACATTATAATAAGGCAGTGCATGGGCGATGCACTATCAGTACACCATGACGTGCACCACAAACAAAGGCATAATAGGCCAGTGCACCTGCCATGCACTGCCAGGACATCGCCCCATGCACTGCAACTGAAGGCAGTGCAACCCGGTATAACAGGGCAATGCACGGGCGATGCACTGCCAGGACACCGCTCTGTGCACTGTGAATGAAATAAGTGTGAAGGAATACAGGTAGCCTGTGTACTGCCAAGACACCTCCCCGAGCACTGTGACCGAAAGCAGTGCGAAGCAATACAATTAGGCAGTGCACAAGCGATGCACTGCCAGGACACCGCTCCGTGCATTGCGTCCAAAAGCAGTGTGAAGCTATACAGTTAGGCAGTGCACATGCGATGCACTATCAGGACACCACCCCGTGCACTTCGACCGAAAGCAGTGCAACATAGTGCATCCTAGCAGAGCATGGGCGGCATATTGACACAAAATACTTCCCCATGCACTTTGACCGAAAGCAGTGCAATCTTTGTATGAAAGGCAGTGGAAAAAAGTTCGTTAAAATATATCAACATGGGATCTAGTTTTTAAAATCTTGACACAACTAAAACAACCGTCAAGACGGATCGTGATTCGGACACCCGATTCAAACGATATTTCATTTTTCATCTCAAATCTATAAAGAAAAAGAGAAAAAGTCCAACGTTGTTCCTGCATACGGGACTCAGCGTGTTCTTGCGTCTCACCACGTGGCGCACGGGGAGAGATGGAAATTTACGGGACACGCTATGCATGCAACACGTGGTGGCAACTGAGCGATTCTAGATCATACTCTGCTGAGCGTGCGCTTTTTTTAGCGTTTTTGCTGGTGGATCCATATGTGGTTTGTGAAAAGAACGCACATCCAATGACTCTAGTGGTGGATCCATATGTGGTCTATGAAAAGAACAGACATGCAATGACTCTGGTGGATCCATATGTGGTTTGTGACAAGAACACACATTCAATGACACTGGTGGATCCATATGTGGTTTGTGAAAAGAACACCCATTCAATGACACTGGTGCATCCATATGTGGTTTGTGAAAAGAACACACATTAAATGACACTGGTGGATCCATATGTGGTTTGTGAAAAGAACACACATCCAATGACTCTAGTTGTGGATCCATATGTGGTGTATGAAAACAGACATGCAATGACTCTGGTGGATCCATATGTGGTCTGTGAAAAGAAAACACATTCAATGACACTGGTGGATCCATATGTGGTTTGTGAAAAGAACACACATTCAATGACACTAGTGGATCCATATGTGGTTTGTGAAAAGAACATACATTCACTAACTCTAGATGTGGTTCATGAAAAGAACACACATGCAATGACACTGGTGGATCCATATGTGGTTTGTGAAAAGAACAGACATGCAATGACTCTGGTGGATCCATATGTGGTTTGTGAGAAGAACAGACATGCAATGACACTGGTGGATCCATATGTGGTTTGTGAAAAAACAAACATGCAATGACTCTTGTGGATCCATATGTGGTTTGTGAAAAGAACACACATTCAAAGACACTGGTGGATCCATATGTGGTTTGTGAGAAGAACACGCATCCAATGACTCTAGCCGTGGTTAATGAAAAGAACACATGAAATGAGTCTAGTGGATCCATATGTGGTTTGTGAAAAGAACAGACATGCACTGACTCTAGTTGTGGTTCATGAAAAGAACAGACATGCAATGACACTGGTGGATCCATATGTGGTTTGTGAAAACAACACACATCCAATGACTCTAGCTGTGGATCCATATGTGGTCTATAAAAAGAACAAACATGTTATGACACTGGTGGATCCCTATGTGGTTTGTGAGAAGAACAGACATGCAATAACACTGGTGGATCAATATGTGGTTTGTGAAAAGAACACACATTCAGTGACACTGGTGGATCCAGATGTGGTTTGTGAAAAGAACACACATCCAATGAATCTAGTTGTGGTTAATGAAAAGAACACATGAAATGACTCTAGTGGATCCATATGTGGTTTCTGAAAAGAACAGACATGCAATGACTCTAGCTGTGGTTCATGAAAATAACACACATGCAATGACACTGTTGATCCATATGTGATTTGTGAAAAGAACACACATTCAATGACACTAGTGGATCCATATGTGGTTTGTGAGAAGAACATACATGCAATGACTCTGGTGGATCCATATGTGGTTTGTGAAAAGAACACACATTTAATGACACTGGTGGATCCATATGTGGTTTGTGAAAAGAACACACATTCAATGACGCGGGTGGATACATATGTGGTTTGTGAAAAGAACACACATGCAATGACTCTGACTGTGGTTCATGAAAAGAACAGGCATGCAATGACACTGGTGGATCCATATGTGGTTTGTGAAAATAACAGGCATGCAATGAATCTGGTGGATCCATATGTGGTTTGTGAGAAGAACAGACATGCAATGACTCTGGTGGATCCATATGTGGTTTGTGAGAAGAAAAGACATGCAATGACTCTAGTTGTCGTTAATGAAAAGAACACACATGCAATGACACTGGTGGATCCATGTGGTTTATGACAATAACACACATCCAATGAACTCTAGTGGATCCATGTGGTTTATGAAAATATCACACATGCAATGACTCCGTTGGATCCATATGTGGTTTGTGAAAAGAACACACATGAAATGACTCTAGTGGATCCATGTGGTTTGTGAAAAGAACATACATGCAATGAAATCTAGTGGATCCATGTGGTTTATGACAATAACACACATCCAATGAACTCTAGTGGATCCATGTGGTTTATGGCAATAACACACATCCAATGAACTCTAGTGGATCCATGTGATTTATGTAAATAACACACATGCAATGAACTCTAGTGGATCCATGTGGTTTATGAGAAGAACACACATCCAATGAACTCTAGTAGATCTATCTCGGCATAATTTGATGTATGCCATGATGTATTTCATTATACAAGACACTCACTTTCCATTTTTATACTACTCAGTTTTGCCCTTGGTTTTTTGATACTACTCAGTTTTGCCCTCTCTCTCTCTCTCTTCGTAGCCCAAACATGTGCTCACTCTATCTGCTACACCCTGATTGGTTATCACAGTTGTCACGCGGATCGTGCGCACCTACCGTTGATCCCGTGTGATCCAACGAGGATCGTTGCACACGTTGTGCCCTTCACAGTACAGCGTGAGACAGCACGAACATCTCCCTCAGCGAGACTTCTACAAGAAGGAACACGAAGCCGTCCATGGAAAAACTCGTCGACTGGTCATGTCATGTTTAATCAAGTCTGAAAAGCCTACTACTGCTACTACCACACATGCACAAGGCAACGGGGTCATCGAGTGCACGGTTGTCGACGGGACGCTGCAATTTATTGCCACTTGATTTTAATAAGACATATCCCACTTTTATGCAGCGCTCTCAATCTCACTTCCAACTGGGCCCTACCGCAAGTGACATGGGTATACCTTACAGGTACTCGAGTGTGGGATATATGGTCCAGATACGGTAGAAGCCCACGGTGTTGCCAAGGCCCAATAAGGAATTCGAGTGGCCCACGGACTCTCGATTGCTTGCGAGACAAGAAGAAGCTTAAGATAGAAAGTTCAAAGGGAAAACCCTAATCTGTAACCGACTCGACCTGTTACCCGAGACCTAGCCTATCTATATAAAGGTTAGGAGGGGACGGCGAGGAGGACAATCACAACCCTAGTTTCCACAACTCTCGCCAGATTGCATCTGCGCGCCCCTGTAATCTTCGATTCCTTCGTTAATTCCAAGAGCAGACAAGCAGGAGTAGGGACATCTACAAGGCCTGAACCTGGGTAAAACTTGCATCCCTGTGTGCTTGTTTGCTAGCCGATTGATGCCTCCAGTGCTCCCTCCTTCTCCAAAACCCAAGTCCATAACAATGGGCATTGACGAGTTGAACCCTCGTCAATTGGCGCCGTTTGTGGGAATTGGGAGTGCTGATGTCGTGGCTTATTTGGCCCCGTCAACCACGATCTACAACTCTGCAACAACATAGATTCGCCAACTCTTTGGCGCATTCGACTTCACCATCCACATGCTGGCCACTCGCCCGGCTTTCGAGTCGGTGGGCGATGGAATCAGTCTGGCGATTGGGAGCTTCCGCTTCCAAGTTGGTCAACTGGGCACGCTTCGCCTGCCTGACCAGCCAACGGCACCCGCGATTGCTCTAGCATCATGGTTCCCGCCACCAATTGGCACCCACAGCGAGATCAACACCTTAGCAACACCTGGGAGTACAGACGGCGATAGCAGTCATGGATCTGATCTGGGTGACCTAGCAACGGAAGATGGAGCCTACAGCTCTATATCTGAAAGTTGTGGGAGCAACAGCTTCCCCAACCACTTCATGTGCATCATCATCAACACGGGTGACACCAGCATCAATCGCGAAAACACAAGCACCGGATCTGGCACCAGACCGCCTGACGACAGTATGCCCAACGGCACCGGACCACCGATGACCCACAAGTATAGGGGGTGTATCGCAGTATTTTCAAGGGAAGTGAAACCCAATTTATTTATAAGCCTTAACAACTAAGTTGTCAATTCAGCTGCACCTAGAAACAATCTTGCTCACAACAGTTTATCAGTAGCAACAGTTTTGTAGTAGGAATAGTAAAGTAACAGCAGTAGCAAAGCAAAGACAGTAGTAACAAAAGCAGTAACGGTGGGATTCGAGTGCGGTAGGCATAGGGATGGATGAACGAGCGTTGCATGGACAAGACAATTCACATAGCAATCAGAACATAGGGCAATTGCAGATAAATAAGATAAAGCATCCAAGTACTAGACAATCCTAGGCATGTGTTCCATATATAGTCATACGTGCTCGCAATGAGAACTTGCACAACATCTTTTGTCCTGCCAGCCCGTTTGTAGTGGGGCCTCTAGGGAACTACTGGCAATTAAGGTGCTCCTTTTAATAGAGCACCAGAGCAAAGCATTAAGACTCCGTGAACACATGTGATCCTCACATCAAAGCCTTTCCCTTCCGGTTATCCCGATTTCTATCACTTCGGGGCCATAGGTTCTGGACAACGACGTGTGTATACAACTTGCAGGTAAGACCCAAAACAATACTATCATAGTGAATCAATAACATGTTCAGATCTGAAATCATGGCACTCAGGCCCTAGTGACAAGTATTAAGCACAACAAAGTTGCAACAAAGTCATAAAGCACTAATAAAAGATACTAGGCACCATGCCCTAACAATCTGATGCCATTACATGAACGATCTCATCCAATCCCTACCATCCCCATAGCCTACAGCGGGGGATTACTCAATCATAGATGGGGGAACATGGATGGTCGATGGAGAAGCGATGGTGATGATGATGGCGATGATCTCCTCCAATTCCCCGTCCCGGCAGGGTGCCAGGACAGAGTTTCTGGTGCTGTTTCGTGGAATCTGATGGTGGCGGTGGAGCGGAACTCCTTCTGGAAAAACGTCGAACCCCCTGAAGTTTTTAGGTCAGAAGGCTCCTTATAGGCGAAGAGAGAGGCCGACGGGCAACCACCCGCCCATCAGAGGGACAGGGCGACATGCGTATCAGTGCACGGTACGCCCTATACGACGACAAGACGGGCAACCACCCGCCCATACCGAAGACTTGGCGTGGCTGACGCGGGAACAGTGGCCTGTGCTGACGACGGGCTCGCACGGCGTCCACTGTGCCTACGACAGCCATACCGCTCATACACCGATGTGACATACCATGCCGGGTACTGTAGATGACTAGTCGGCTGGGACCCGCCTGTGGGGCCCGCCAGTCGGACTAGGCAGTGAGACCCTTGCCTCTCTTCCTATATAAGGAGAGGGAGGGCCTCAGTAGAAAGGGTTGGTCTCAGTTCATTTAAGACAGTAGCTATAGAATACAGCTCGAGGAGCACTTGTAGCTCGTATACTCCACATAGTCAGATCAGGCAGGAGTAGGGGCTTTACCTCACCACGAGGGCCCCGAACCTGGGTACTTCTTGCATCCCGCTACGCTCGCTCGTATCCAATCTCGCCTGCGGACGCTGTCGATAGCTTTCCTGCTAGTCCCCACACCTCTATCTAACCTTTCTAGGTACTGCCGTTCCCAATACAACGACAGTTGGCGCCTACCGTGGGGCAAATGGCTTCGACTGGAGTCACGTTTCGCACGGGACCCCGCACTTCAGCCGGTGAGCGCGTGGCCTCTGGCCTGGTGCTCACGGTCGGCAGGTTCGACTGCGTCATCGACAACGCCTCCTGCTTCACCGGAACTTCCTTCCCGGCAAACGACACCGTTCTGCTATTCGGCGATCTCCCCATCTACATCGCCACCATCCCGGAGCGTTTCCCTAGGGAAATCGTCTCTGTCGCGGGGCCGCCATGCTCAAGCAGCGGCCCCTCCACTGCACCTCGCGGCGTGGAGGTCATGATGGCCGGATCCAGCTCGCAGCCCCGCCGGCCGCAGGAGCGAGGCATGGACGAGGTCGGAACTTCTGCTCCCTCGCAGCCTCGGAACCCGGTCGAGGATGCCATTGATCGGCTCCTGATGTCGGTTACCCTCGGGGACAACCCGGAGGAGGCGGAGGCCAACTTCACCATGGAGAGACAGATCCTCCTCCAGGAGGCCATGGAGCTGGCAGCAGCCCGCAAGCAGCTGGAGATCGCTAGGCGCGAGTATGATCGCGCGCACGGCCTCACCCCGGCTACCATGGAGCCGAGCCGGCGCGGCCAGGTACGACGTCGGGGCGGTGAGCTAGGCGGCAGGATGGAGAAGGACGGAGAAACGGATCCCGCGCCTGCTCCTACACGGCCCACCTACAGCACGCCCATCAAGAACTTGCACGCGGCACGAGCCGCAGCAGAAGAACTACCCAGCCTGGAGGGCGAGGAGCGAGCCCGCCAGCACGCTCACGTCCAGGAGCTCCTCCGTGTCGCGGACGAGCAGGCCGGCGCCAACCGGCAGACGCAGGAGGACCTTAGCTACTCCAGAGGAAGCAGGCTACCCGCCAACAGCAGGGGCGCACCACGTGACACGCAGCAGGCATCCTCCCCTCAGCCGGCTAGGGCCCGCAGCAGGCGTCGCAGCTCCGGCAACAGGGGCCAGCCGCGCCAGGAGTAGACAGTGAACAGCAACCCGCCACCTCCCCCACCACCAGCCGGAGCACCCAGACCAGCCGGTTCCCGCCTCTCGGGCCGGGTGGGTGCGCCCAACCCGGATTGTCCGGATGCCCGCGACCGCATCGAGCTGCTCGCTCAAGCGCGCGTCACGGAGGAGGAAGATTCTACCGGACCAGTTTGTTTCGGACCCCGCATCCGGAACGAGCCGTTTCCGGATAAATTCTCCCTGCCTAGGGACACCCCCAAGTACGACAGCAGCATGAATCCAGAAGACTGGTTGACCGACTATGCCATGGCAATCGGCATCGCCCACGGGAATAAGCGCACAACCGTGCGTTACGTCCCTCTCATGCTAACCGGGTCGGCAAGGACCTGGCTCAATAGCCTCGCGCCCAACAGCATCAACGCCTAGCCCGATTTCGAGAAGGTTTTCGTCCGCAACTTCAACGGCACGTACAAGCGATCAGGGCACCCACGCAACCTGGCCTTGTGCGTCCAGGGCGACCGCGAGACCAACCGCGAGTACCTCGCCAAGTGGACGGAGCTCCGCAACACTTGCAAGGGCATCCTGGAGAGCCAAGCCATCGGTTTCTTCATCGAAGGATGCCGAGAGGGCACCATGCTTCGCCACCGGCTACTGTGTGACGAGCCGAAAACCATGGCGGAGCTCATGACGGTTGCTGACTAGTACGCCACGGCGGATGCCGCCATGAAGAAGCCCCTCCGAGTAAACGCGGAAGGCCGTCCAACTCCCACGGAGCCGGCTCGCGACCGTCCGAGCAATCCGGCTGGTGAAGCCGGATCCTCCAGATGCCACGGCAACGACAACTGGTTCCACGGGGACCGCCAGGACAGGCAACAGAAGCCTCGCTACCACGCGCGGCAGGTCAATGCCGTAGAGGGTGCGCCCGACGCACCGGCTAACGACACAAGAAGGCAGAAGCCCCGGCTCACCTTCGACCAAATGATTGACGGCCCGTGCAAGTGGCATAGCGGTCCCTTCAAACCGGCTACGCACACCACCCGGAACTGCAGCTGGACTCGCCAGCTAAAAGACCAGGGCAACCAACCTCGTCTCCCGCCTCCCCCACCGGGTGGACCCCCACCACCGGCTAAGGGAGCCGGTAATGATGGTAACGGCGGCAACGGCGGCAACAACAACAACGCCTACCCCTAGCCGCATGCCGCTTACCACATCTTCGAGACGGAGCAGGACGACAAGCACAGCCGCAGACGACGCTCCAAGGAGGTCAACACCATCGTTTCTCCGGTCCCCTAATACTAAACTGGTCGGAAACCCCCATCACCTGGAGCCGGGCAGATCAACCTGAGCATCTGCCGACTCCCGGGGGCTACGCCATGGTGCTCGACCCCCTCATCGTCTCCAACACGCGCACCTGCCGATTTTCGCGCGTCCTCATTGACGGAGGCAGCAGCCTCAACCTCCTCTACCAGTCCTCGCTGGAGAAGCTAGGCATTCGCGAAAGCGACCTGCGCCCAACTACCACGACGTTCCACGGCGTACTGCCGGGGCCAGCCTGCGCTCCGCTGGGAAAAATCCAGCTGGACGTCATCTTCGGGACCGAGGAGAACTTCCGCCGTGAACCAATCTGGTTTGAGGTGGTAAATTTGACGAGCTCCTACCACGCTCTCCTCGGGCGCCCCGCCCTCGCCAAGTTCATGGCCGTCCCCCACTACGCATACCTCAAGACGAAGATGCCAGGACCCCACAGCGTGATCACCGTCGCCGGCTGCTTCAGGTGATCGATGGAGTGTGCCTCAGCCGGTTCCAAACTAGCAGAGGTCCTCATCATAGCCGAAGAAAAGCGCGCGATCATGCGCAATGTGGCCATGGCCCAGCAGGACATCCCGGCTAGCAGCAAACCGGCTGGAGAAGGAGCCTTCCAACCGGCAAAGGAGACGAAGAGGATCCTGCTCGACCCCTCTGACCCGACTAAGTTCGTCATCATTGGTGCCGGCTTAGACAGCAAATAGGAAGGCGCGCTCGTCGACTTCCTCCGTGAGAATCGGGACATCTTCGCATGGTCTCCCAAAGACATGCCGGGTGTGCCGAGGGAGTTCGCCGAGCACTCGCTTCATGTGCGTCCGGATGCCAAGCCAGTCAAGCAACCTTTGCGCCGGTTCGCAGAAGAAAAGAGAAAGATAATCGGTGACGAGATCACCCGGCTCCTTGCAGCCGGGTTCATCATGGAAGTGTACCACCCGGACTAGCTGGCGAACCCAGTCCTGGTGTTGAAAAAGAACAAGACCTGGCGCATGTGTATCGACTACACCAGCCTGAACAAGGCGTGCCCGAAAGACCCCTTCGCCTTGCCCCGTATCGATCAGGTCATCGATTCCACGGCCGGCTTGTCTTTTCTAGATTGTTATTCCGGATACAATCAGATCCGGCTAAACCCGGCTGATCAGATTAAGACATCATTTATCACCCCCTACGGGGCTTTCTGCTATGTAACCATGCCTTTCGGCCTAAAGAACGTAGGCGCCACCTATCAGCGATGTATGCAGAAATGCTTGCACTCGCAGATAGGCCAAAACGTGCACGCTTACGTGGATGACGTGGTCATCAAGACCAAGGAAAAGCGCACCCTCCTCGAGGATCTGCGAGAAACATTTGGCAACCTCCACCGGTACCAGATGAAGCTGAACCCGGAAAAATGCGTCTTCGGAGTACCATCCGGCCAGCTACTCGGTTTCCTCGTGTCTCAGCGAGGCATCGAGGCAAATCCGGAGAAGATCGCGGCCATCGAAAGGATGCAACCGCCCAAGAACCTGCTTGGAGTCCAGAAGTTCACGGGATGCCTGGCTTCCCTTAGTCGTTTCGTCAGCCGGCTGGGGGAGAAGGCACTTCCGTTGTACCAGCTGATGAAAAAGACGGACAAGTTCTCCTGGACTTCGCAGGCCGACACCGCGTTTCACGACCTCAAGCGCATGCTGTCCACAGCGCTGGTTCTAACCACACCGGCTAGCAAGGAGCCGATGTTGCTCTATATATCAGCCACCAGCCGGGTCATCAGCGTCGTCCTTGTGGTGGAGCGCCCCGAGGAAGGCAAGGCTCAGCAGGTTCAGAGACCCGTCTACTACCTCAGCGAGGTTCTCTCCCTCTCCAAGCAGAACTACCCCCACTACCAAAATATGTGCTACGGTGTGTATCTAGCATGCAAGACGCTCAAGCACTACTTCCAGGAGCACCCGATCAAGGTCATGTGCACTGCACCCCTTTCGGAAATCATCGGCAACAAGGACGCCACCGGCCGGGTCGCCAAATGGGCCATCGAGCTCGCCGCCTACTCCATCCAGTACGAGCCCCGGCTCACGATCAAGTCATAGGCGATGGCGGACTTCCTCGTCGACTAGGACGAGACCCAGTATCTCCCACCGGTTCCGGATTCGGACCACTGGAGGATGCACTTCGACGGGTCGAAGATGCTCGGGGGCTTGGGAGCCGGCATCGTGCTCACCTCGCCCAAGGGAGACCGGATGGAGTACGTGTTGCAGATCCACTTCAAGGCCTCCAACAACGTAGCCGAATACGAGGCACTGGCGCACGGGCTCCGGCTGGCCAAGGAAATCGGCGTCAACCGGATCCTGTGCTTCGGCGATTCGGACTTGGTGATACAACAGGTTATCCGGGGAATGGGACGCTAGAGATGCCAACATGGCCCTCTACCGGTTCCACATCCAGAAGCTCAGCTCCTCCTTTGACGGGTGCGAATTTCATCACGTCCCCCGCACCAACAATGAGGCAGCTGACGCGCTATCCAAGATAGGGTCCCCCAGGCAGGCCATCCCACCAGGGGTCTCCCTGGAGCACCTGCGCAGGCCATCCGTCAACCCGTCGCCGGAATCAGATTCCATCATCTGGGCGGGGAGCGTCCCAGTAGCCGGGGCAGCGGAGGCGGAGCTAGCGGAGCCACCAAAGAAGAAAACTCGTGCCAACTCCGGCGAGGCGGTGCCCTCCGGCTCGCAGGACCCAGGGGCTACCGGCTCGCCCAGTGGCTCAGGGGCTGCCGCCCCGGATATCCCACCCGGACGGCCCACCGACACCCGACAGCCAGAGGACAGGAGCGTCCTCGTCATCCGGGAAGTGCCATCCTGGGCACAGCCCTTCATGAACTACATCGCCAATAGCGAACTCCCGGACGACGAGGTGGAGGCTAGGCAAATCCGACGCCGCGCGCATACATACACCATCATAAACGGCGAGCTATACAAGCGCAATGTATTCGGTATCTTCCAAAGATGTGTCGACATAGACACAGGCTACCGGCTACTCAAGGACATCCACCAGGGCGAGTGTGGGCACCACGCTTCGTCAAGGGCGATAGTTGCCAAGGCGTTTCGCCACGGCTTCTATTGGCCCACCGCCCTCGAGGATGCCGAGCAACTGGTCCGCGCGTGCAATGGGTGCCAACGCTTTGGGCAGCTTAGGCACATGCCAACCTCGGTGCTCAAGACCATACCAATCACCTGGCCCTTCGCGGTTTGGGGCCTCGACATGGTTGGGCCCTTCAAGCGAGCTCGCGCGGGAATGACCCACCTGCTGGTAGAGGTGGAAAAGTTCACAAAGTGGATCGAGGCCAAGCCTATCCGGAAGCTGGATGGGGCGACGGTTGTTACCTTCTTCACCGACATCATCAACTGCTTCGGCTACCCCAATAGCATCATCACCGACAACGGCACGAACTTCGCCAAGGGGGCCTTCGCCCGATTCTGCAGCAACAAGGGCATCCGGCTAGACCTCGCCTCCGTTGCACATCCACAGTCCAACGGGCAGGTCGAACGAGCAAATGGCTTGGTGCTAGCCGGCATCAAACCACGTCTCATCGATCCATTGGAGCGGTCACCCGGATGCTGGATCGAAGAACTTCCGGCTGTTCTGTGGAGCCTCCGCACCACACCGAATAGGTCAACCGGCTACACGCCATTCTTCCTGGTCTACGGATCGGAAGCCGTCCTCTCCGCCGACATCGAATTCGACTCCCCCCGCAAGCTCCTCTACGACGAGTAGGCCAAAAAGGAGGCGCAGGAGGACGGGGTAGATATCCTGGAGGAGGCCCGCGAGCTGGCCATGTCCAGATCTGCCCTGTACCAGCAGCGACTACGCCGTTACCATTCCAACCAGATTCGCCCAGTCGCATTCCGCGAGGGTAACCTGGTTCTCCGGTTGGTGCAAGACACGAAGGGCATGCACAAGCTATCACCACCCTGGGAGGGCCCCTTCATCATCAGCCGAGCGTTGCCCAACGACTCTTACTACCTCATCGACGCACAGCAGCCGCGCAAGAACAAGATGGACAAATCGGACGAGGAGACCGAACGTCCCTGGAACGCGGCGCTGCTGCGCCCGTTTTACACCTAGTCGCCAAATAGTGTATGTATCCCGAAAACCTCATAAAGGAAAATGCGGACTCCCACGAGAATCTCGGGGATCCTTCTGGAAATGTGTGCGTACCTGTTCTCCGATTAAAATTTTCCGGCTCCGGCAACCCCTACCCGTGGGCTTGCCGGCTGGCCCGGCCTGTTAAGCCAACAAGCCGGCTGAGTAGTGTGCGACGGTGTCAGAGGCCCACTCTTCGTCTCAGCTACAGACCGCAACCCGGCTGTCCGGCTAGCAAGAGCAAAAGCCCGAGGCATCCCACATGAAAAACGGGGAAGAGGCGTGACAGATCGGGCGTCCTGGCCCCGCAACTAGCTCAAACCAATCCAGCCGCTAGTACCGTGCATAATGTACTGTCAGCTCCCTTCGATTCCGGCTGCAGACCGCAACCCGGCTGTCCGGCAAGGACGCAGCGAAAACAGCAGAACACACGAGAAAGCGACTAAGTGCCTAGAAAGGAGCAAGCCAGTTTTTGAAAAATAAGCCGTTTCCCGGCTACGATTTGACGGACTAACCTATTAACCTATGAAGATGTATGTGTATGCATATGTGCGTTCTTGTCAGACTACTTCGAGTCAGAATTCAGGAGAAGGAAAGAAGATTTGAAGCCCTTGCCTTCATCAAGCGCTCCGAATCTCGGGGGCTACACCCACTAGGTGCGCTCGCACGCCCCCAGTGGAATCTTGTAGTTCCTGGCTGACTAAGGGCGTTTAGCCGGCAGTTCGGAGCCCAGGTGAGGGCAAGGGCGGGAGCAATAAAAGACAAGAAAGATTCGAAGCACCTGGCTATGCCAGCTACTCCGAATCTCGGGGGATACACCCAGTGGGTGCGCTCGCGTGCCCCCACTGGAGGTGTAGTTCGTCCGGCTAAAAGTGTGTAGCCGGGCTAGGTCAGCCGGGCGAAGTGGGCTAGCAAAGATATCAAAAGAAAATCCAAGACACAAGCAAAGGAAGACTCAAGAATTCAATATTAACAAGCAAAAGGGAGACGAAGCTCCCGAGAGTTACCCGGCATCAAAGATAGCCGGTACAGACAGACAAGTTCCACGATAACCTAAAAACAAGACAAATACACCCGGCATCCCGGGGCAACAGCTAAACGGCAGGGCCTTTGCCGTGGGGGGGTTCCTGGCTGGCAGATGCTGGAGGCGCGGGGAGCCGCAGTGCTCGTTCCGGCTCCGGCGCTGGCAGGCGGCGGCACCGAGGACTCCGCGTCCGGAGTGTCGAGGGACTCCGAGTCAGTGAGCACCTCGTCCGGATCCACGTAGTCGGCGATCTTGATGGCGGACCCGCGAAGCTCCGGATGGGCTTGGCGGATGGCGGCAAGATCGGCTCCGGCGCGGAAGCCCCCATCGATCTTCTCGACGCGAGCATCCTTGTACCAGGAAAGCATCAGCGCCAAGGCCATCTCCGCTCCACCCTGCGCCGCCAGATCCCGTAGCCGGTCCACCGCAGCCGACACCTCTCCCAACTTCGCCGCCAGCTGCGCCATCGTCTCCGGAACCGGAGCCTCCGGCCACATAAAGGAGAAGATGTCCCGCGCCGCCTGACGAAGCTTCGCGGCCTCCTCGCCAAGAAGGACGACGAGCTCCTAAGCCGTCGGCTGTGCTCCCGGCCAGTTCTCCTGCAGCCGGTTGTAGGCCAGCAGGTCTATGCCGGGGTAAAAGGCTGTCAGAAAAGAGGAGTCAAATCCGGCTACCAGATCCGGAAAGAAAAGAAGGCGGAAGAAAGAACTCACCTTTGGTAGTGTGGCGACTTGCATCAGCTCCTCCACCAGTGCCTTCTCCTTGACCGCTAGCCGTTCTTGCTCCTTGTTCTGGGCCTCGAGAAGGGAGAAGGCTTCGGCCCGGCTAGCGAGCGAGGCGTCGCGCTCCTTGACGGTAGCCTCCAAGACGTCTACTCGCGTGTGCCAGTCCTTGTTCTACAAGCGCAGCGTGGAGTTGGACCTGCTCAACCGGTCGTTCGCTTTCTTCAAGCGACCGATCTCGCGCTGGGCGCACACGAGGACAGCTGCAACGAAGCCGACTATTAAAAAAGAAAAAGAGCCAGACGGATAAGGCGGACTCACTCTGGGAGGTCCCGTTGGCAGCAGCAAGCTTCTTCTCCAGCGTCTCGTTCCCACCGGCTGTGGCCTCAAGCAGCCGGATCTCCTTCACCACCAGCTCGAGCGTGGCGGCAAGATCCAATAGCGAAGCGGCGGAAGAGGCGTCGTCGTCCACAGCGTTGATGGCCAAGGACTCCTTCGTCGCGAGCACCGCTGTCTGCCACTCCTCCCCGAGCGCCTCGTCGGAGTCGTCGTTGCCAACCACGACAAGCTCCTTGCCAGTAGCCCCCCGCGTGCCCGCGGAGGAACCTTCCGGCTTCCGGCTGGGGACCCTTCGGTTGGGAAGGGGCAGCCGGCTCGGCTTGAGGAGGAGAAGGAGGCTGCGCCTCAGAGGAAGGGGAGGCGCCGGTCGGATCAGTCGGGGCGCGAGGCGGCGACCCGGCTGGCATCCGAGCCGGGCTCGCGGCGTCGAAAGAAACCAGTGCGCTAAAGGGAAAGAGGAAAAGACAAGAGCAAAACAGGCTAAAGTCAGAAAAACAAGGACAAGGAAAAACAAACAGAAAGCACCGAGAGGGGGAGGGAGAAAAACATACCCCGGCACAACCGGGGGCGGCCCTTTCTTCCGGCCAAGACGGCTTGGCGGCAGGACGCTAGTCCGGCCCCTCTTCGGAGCCGGCTCCTCCACCGCAGGCCGGCGGGAGCCGGAATGGCCGGAGCCGCTCCCGCCTGCTTCGCCGTCCGCCATGGAGCGCGTCGCCGGCTCCATGGTCGGCCCGACCTCCTCCTCCTCGTGCACCTCCGCGTGCGGGTCAGCGACCGGCTCGTCGTTCCGGCTGGGGAAGGCATCGCCGTCCCCATCTGATTCCTCGCCAGATCGCCGAGCGCGCGGCTCGGCAAGTCCGACGCGAACACCTCGAGAGGAGCGTCGCCCTCCTTGCGAAGGATGCAGGGGAAGATCTGGCGAATGCAAAAGGTCAGCCAGACAGAACAAGGAGATAACAGAGGGAATAAGCAAAAATTCCGGCTACAAGAACTTACCCGGGGGGCGCGGTTCTCCCGGCTGTAGGGCGCCAGGCTGAACTTCCAGTTCTCTGGCATCCGCTCCTTGCTGATCGTCCACAACCACTCCTTCAAGTTGTGGTAGCGGGGATCGTGGCACGACAGCCGGGTCGGGTCCAGCCGGCCGGAGTAGAAGCACATCTTATGTGCCTGCTGCTGGAGCGGCATCATCAGCCGGGACATCCAGCTAAGGGTGATGTCCCGACCGGTTAGCTGGCAGGTGACAAGGGAGCGCATGCGTGCCAGCATCGCATCCGTCTCCACCTTGTCGCCGTAGATCTTTAGGTCCCAGTTTTGCCGGCTGGACTCGATGTCTTGGAAGGCCGGCAGGTTTATCCGGTTGATGCCGGTGACGTTCTTGACATAAAAATACGACTGCTGCCACAGCTGTACCGTGTCCTGGAGCAAGAACTTCGGGTAGCCGGATTGGGAGCGGGAGTATATGGAGGCGCCGCCGCAGACGACTAGCGGGCCCTTCGTGTACTGGACCTGCGGCCGAACTCGGAAGAGCCGGCAGAAGAGCCTGAGATCCGGCTGGATCCCGAGGTAACTCTCGCAGAACGCCATGAAGTGCGCCAGCGTTTCGATGGTGTTGGCACCGAGGTGGTGGAGGCGGAGGTCGAAGAAGGCCAGAAAGGTCAGAAAGAAGGGGTGGAGCGGCAGCGCAAACCCGCGCGCCAGATGCGAGAGGAAGATAACGCGCTCCCCCTCCGCCGGATGCGGCGACACTTCCCCCACCGGCGCCAACCGCACCGCCACCTCCTCCGCCGGCGGGAGGACGCGGGTCGCGCGATACTTTGCGATCTGATCCTCGGTGATGGAGGAGCCGCACCAGGCTCCGCGGTTAGCGGCCATTTCCGGCTGAGGAGAAGGAGCGGCAACGGAGGAGTGACGGTGGCCCGTAATGTCGACGGCGGCGAACGGGCGGCGCAGAAGGCAAGAGCACAGGAGCAGCAACACGCGAGGGAGAAGGAGATTGCAGCGGGGGAGCGAAGAAAAAGAACTGCCTCCCCCGCGGCGTCCCTTTAAAGGACCGGAAGGGAAACCGTCGGCGGGGCCACGTGGCACGCATCCGGGCAACCCACATCCCAACCGCCGCCCAGATCCCGTGTGCCGGGACAGGATGCGCAGAAGATCCTGGAACGAGAACCGAAGCGCCGGACAAGCAGTTCCCCGAGGCGACGTGCGACGGGACGTTACGCTGCCCGCCGCAGAGCAATGATGGCGCGTGCGCGCGTGGCCGGCGTCAGCACTGACGTCACGGGTAGCGCAACCGCCAGGCTCAGCCGGATCAAAATTCGAAAAGCAAAAGGGAGCGCGCGCGCATTTCGCCCAAGGGCGGAATCCACACGCGCTCGGGGGCTAGTGTCAGGGGGATGATCCCCGGATACCCCACCCGAATAAGAAACAGGATAGTCGGATCTCGGCCGGCTAACCAGATGCAGCCGGACAGGGTAGGATGGACCGGCTACCACCCGGTAGCCGGACCCTGAAGAGGTAGCCGGATACAACGACGTAGCCAGATCCAATCAGAGGGACAAGGCGACGTGCGTATCAGTGCACGGTATGCCCTGTACGACGACAAGACGGGCAACCACCCGCCCATACCGAAGACTTGGCGTGGCTGATGCGGGAACAGTGGCCTGTGCTGACGACGGGCTCGCACGGCGTCCACTGTGCCTACGACAGCCATACCGCTCATACACCGATGTGACATACCATGCCGGGTACTGTAGATGACTAGTCGGCTGGGACCCGCCTGTGGGGCCCGCCAGTCGGACTAGCCAGTGAGACCCTTGCCTCTCTTCCTATATAAGGAGAGGGAGGGCCTCAGTAGAAAGGGTTGGTCTCAGTTCATTTAAGGCAGTAGCTAAAGAATACAGCTCGAGGAGCACTTGTAGCTCGTATACTCCACATAGTCAGATCAGGCAGGAGTAGGGGCTTTACCTCACCACGAGGGCCCCGAACCGGGGTACTTCTTGCGTCCCGCTACGCTCGCTCGTATCCAATCTTGCCTGCGGACACCGTCGATAGCTTTCCTGCTAGTCCCCACACCTCTATCTAACCTTTCTAGGTATTGTCGTTCCCAATACAACGACAAGAACGAAAACATGAATATACAAAGTACCGACACAACATGATATGGAGATGAGTGCGGTGTCGGCGTACCTCCCCCCAAGCTTAGGCTTTTGGCCTAAGTGGGTATCAATCCCAAGCTGGCCAGGATGAAGTGTCACCGGGGTACGACGAGGAGGTACCCTCGTCCTGGTGTGAGCCCGAGTACGCCCCTCCATAATGTGCGGAGTAATCATAGGAGGGCACGTCCTCCTGGTGCTGCTCGTGGAAACCCAACAAGCGAAGATGCTCGTCTACCTCCTCCTTGGAGCGCGACCACGGTCTCCTGTCAACACTAAACAAAGCAAGATGTGGCAAGAGGATCTCCCTTTCATCCCCGTCAGTGAAAAGCATCCTATATACTAGATTGTTCAAATCAGAGGTAGTAGTGACAAAGAGATGAGTTTTCATGGCAACAAGGTCGAGCCTCTATGGTGCTAGCATAGCATCATCAGGAGCCACTGAAAGATCTAATGCATCAACTATACGCGAGGCAATGATGCCCCCATAGATAGGCCCCCTAGCAGCTAGGTGGCGAGCAATAAGCGAGCCAAGATTGTACCGAGTATCAATGTTGAGCGCAGCAGCAAGGAAAGCTATGTGATAGTTGGAGATATTACTAGTGTTATCCCTACCCAATACACTAGTGGCAAGATAGTATGCAAAGTATCTAAGAGCAGGGAGTTGGATATTTCTTATCTTTCCGCGCTACGCCACGCGATCATCATCATTGGTCACCCCTCGGTAAAGCTCCAACAAATCAGCGGGTCGCCCTTGAATTTTCTTCACGGTCCCTGTCATACGCACACCTACAATACTGCAAAATCTCTCCAAAGGCATGGTGAAGGGCATATCATAGATTTTAAAAGAGACAGTGGAATGATAGGATGTGTTAGTAAATGAGAAGCTCTCAACAAAAGTTTTGGTGAGCATAGCATATTGTGCACTCTCATCTTGCATATAAGAGGTCAAACCAACCCTCTCAATCAGTAGCAAGAAATCATCAAGAATACCTGCAGCTTGCAAGAAAGTAAAACAAGGAAAGGAGGATGGGTGAGCATCCCCATCATCCCTTTCACTGCCAATGCGTGTTGCAATGAGGTCTTCATTGTATGATGGCCTAGCTTGAGAGGCTGTTCTTGAGGGCCTTGTCCTCCTAGGTGCATCACTCTCAAATATCTCTCCAAAAGTGTGCTTGTTCATGCTTGGTATTCTGAAATTTAAACACCTATTAATAAACAAGTGATTGCAAAGTAAATATAATAAAGGATTCTACTCATAGGGACTTGCAAGAGGCCTAAACATGCATCAAAACTATATCTCTAAGCATCAAACAAGCTTACAAGCTCTCATAACCAGTCACCTATAGCAGCAAAATACTCAACATATAATCCACTAAACACAAATCTACTTGGACAAGGAGAGGAGTCACATACCAAGGAACAAATGCTCCAAATTTCAGCAAGAAAGATGGGCTGAGCAAGGAGATCGAAGAAATCGAGAGCAAGCACAGAAAGAACGCGATTTTGAGCTATGAACTGGAGCTTACTCGGGAGAGAGAAGAAAGTGGCAGGTGAGAGAGTTGGTGGGGGGCCAGGGGTGGCCCACACCAGGGCATGGCGCCACCCAGGGCTGGCCGCGCCACCAAATGGTGTGCCTGCCTGGTGGGTCCCCCTGGTACCTACCAGGTACTCCTCTGCCCCTTTTTTCACGTAAAAAATTAATATGAATTTTCTGGAATTTTTCGAGACACTTTATTTTTGGGCTTTTTTCAGAAATAGAAGAATGATTTTTCTGACAGACAGATTTTTTTTTCTTTTGGAAACATGATGCAAGGACAAAACAAGGCTAGAACTACAGAAGTTCTAACATGTAAGCAACTAACAACACAAAGAAAACTAAACGAAAACAAAAACTAAAATGCAAAGGATAGAAATAAACGGAGATAATCATAATGAAAACATTGTTTTGTTCAATGGAATCCTTTTGTTAGCAAGGTTGATCAAGTCTTGCTACCAAAACAATTGCATATGAGACAAAACTTTGTACTCCACTAATGATTATGTTACCTTAACCTTGATAGCAATGGTCCCAATCATAATAGTTTCAAATTTTTCTCTTGGTATGGCACAATATATTTCTCCAACTTGAATGCCTTCAATATGTTCAATTGAATTCAAGCCATAAGTCCTTTCAATATTCTTGGGGAAATAAACAGTATGTTCCTTGTCATTAACATTGAAGGTCACCTTTCCTTGATTACAATTAATAACAGCTCCTGCAGTATTAAGAAAAGGTCTCCCAAGAATAATAGACATATTATCATCTTCAGGCATTTCAAGCACAACAAAATCAGTTAATATCAAGCAATTGTGAGCCACCTGAACAGGTACATCCTCACATATACCCACAGGAATAGTGGTAGATTTATCAGCCATTTGCAAAGATATATCAGTTGGTATCAATTTTTCAAGCTAAAGCCTCTTATAGAGAGAGAAAGGCATAACACTAACTCCAGCTCCCAAATCACACAAAGAAGTTCTAACATAACTGTTCTTAATAGAGCAAGGGATAGTTGGAATCCCTGGGTCTCCAAGTTTCTTAGGAACCTTACCATTGAAAGAATAATTAGCAAGCAAAGTAGAGATTTCTTCATTAGGGATCTTCCTTTTATTCGAGACAATGTCCTTCATATACTTTGAGTAAGGAGGCAATTTAATAGCATCAGTCAAAGGAATTTGCAAGAATAAAGGCTTCATCCACTCACAAAACTTATTATAGTGTTCATCTTCCTTTGACTTGTGTTTCTTATCAGGGAAAGGCATAGGTTTTTGGACCCAAGGTTCTCTTTCACTACCATGTTTCTTAGCAATAAAATCTTCTTTAGTGTATTTAGTATTCTTAGTGTGGTTTTCAGGTTCTTCTTCAACTTTTTCTTCATTAGGCACTTCATTTTCTTCATTACCACTTTCAATTTCAGCATCAGAGATAGATATACTATTAGGATCTATAGCAGGTTTAGAGGGTTCTACAACAGTTTTATGTTTCTTTTTCCTTTTCTTACGAGTAGAACCACTATTTTCAGCTTGTTGAGAATCCTGCTCAATTCTTTTGGGATGCCCCTCAGGATATAGAGGATCCTGGGTAGCAGCTCCACTTCTAGTTCTAATTTCATAAGCATGGTTTTCTTTAGCAGCATTAACTAGCAAGTCGTTTTGCACTTTAACGAGTTGATCTATTTGAGTTTGAACCATTTGAAAGTGTTTAACAATCATTTTAACATCATTAGAGGTTCTTTCCACAATATCTTTCAACTCAACAATAGCTCTAGTGTTTTCCATTAGATGATTTTGCACCCTTTTATTAAAGTTATCTTGCTTAACAATAAAGATATCAAATTCTTCTAAGCATTGATCAGGAGGCTTCAAGTAAGGGATACCACCTTAATCAAAGTGTTGGAGAAAGTGTACCTCAATAGTGGATGAGTAGGGAATAGGCTTACATAATTCTTCTATAGGAGGTAAATTCTTGACATCTGCAGCTTTAATTCCCTTCTCCTTAAGACATTTCTTAGCTTCCTTCATCACTTCATCATTTAATTCAATAACTCCCCTCCTCTTTGATGTTGGAATAGGCACCGGAATAGATGGTTCAGGTACAATTACTTCAGGTATAGCTTGTTTAGGAGGAGTCCAATCTTCATAATTCTTGCTTATTTTAGCCATTAATTCCTCAGCTTCCTTAGGAGTCCTATTCCTGAAAACACAATCAACACAACTATCTAGGTATGTCCTAGATTCTTCGGTTAGTCCATTGTAAAATATATCAAGAAGCTCATTCTTAGGTAATGGACTTCTAGCCTGTGCATGAATCAAAGCACAAAACCTTGCCGAAGATTCAGGCAATACCTCTTTTTCTCCCTGTTTAAAATCAAAAAGTTCCTCCAAAATAGCATGTCTAGCACTAGGAGGAAAATATTTCTGCAGGAAAGTACTAATCAAGCACTCAGGGCTATCAATAGATCCAGGAGGTAAATTACTAAACCAAGTTTTAGCTTCTCCTTTCAGTGAAAAGGGAAAAATCTTAGCAACAAAGTAAGTACGCATCTTAAACAAGCCACTCATGGTAGAAAGTTCATTCATATGCGCTACCGCACTTTCATTCTTAGTCCCACAAAAAGGTTCTTTCTCGACAATAGCTATGTAAGATAGATCGAGAGAGAAATCATAATCTTCATCTATAATGTTTATGGGAGAAGCATCAAACTTAGCATCAAGAGACAATTTGGGTCTAATAGTACGCCTCTCAAGGAGACTCTTAGCAGCGCTCCTATCATGGGTGTTCCTACATTCTTCAATAAACTCATCAGTCATCTCAACATAATCTTCTTCAGCATCATAACTCTTACTAGACTCAGGTGAGCTAACAGGTGTGGCAGTATCTTCATTAGGAGTTTCGGTATTTCCAGCTATAGTTCTAGCAATCGTAGCATCTAGGAAAGGACCTAATGAACCACTCTTATCAAGCACAGTAGAAGCAACATCATAAGTATCAGAAGTTTCAGATTCAGCAGTAGTAGCAGTGTGTGTAGCATGTGCATGTGGTGGTGTAAGTAACTTACTCAAAACAGACGGTGAATCAAGAGCAGTAGAGGTGTTCAGAACCGTACCTCTTCTTGTAGTAGATGGTAAAATAGGAACTTTGCCATCACGAAACTTACCCATGATGGATGGATAGCAGCGAACAATAGAGAACCCAAGTGAACTTGCTAAATAAAGCTATGCTCCCCGGCAACGGAGCCAGAAAATAGTCTTGATGACCCACAAGTATAGGGGGTGTATCGCAGTATTTTCGAGGGAAGTGAAACCCAATTTATTGATTCTACACAAGGGGAGCCAAAGAATATTTATAAGCCTTAATAACTGAGTTGTCAATTCAGCTGCACCTGGAAACAATCTTGCTCACAGCAGTTTATCAGTAGCAACAGTTTTGTAGTAGGAATAGTAAAGTAACAACAGTAGCAAAGCAAAGACAGTAGTAACAAAAGCAGTAACGGTGGGATTCGAGTGCGGTAGGCATAGGTATGGATGGACGGGCGTTTCATGGACAAGACAATTCACATAGCAATCAGAACATAGGGCAATTGCAGATAAATAAGATAAAGCATCCAAGTACTAGACAATCCTAGGCATGTGTTCCATATATAGTCATACGTGCTCGCAATGAGAACTTGCACAACATCTTTTGTCCTGCCAGCCCGTTTGCAGCGGGGCCTCTAGGGAACTACTGGTAATTAAGGTGCTCCTTTTAATAGAGCACCGGAGCAAAGCATTAACACTCCGGTGAACACATGTGATCCTCACATCAAAGCCTTTCCCTTCCGGTTATCCCGATTTCTATCACTTCAGGGCCATAGGTTCCGGACAACGACGTGTGTATACAACTTGCAGATAAGACCCAAAACAATACTATCATAATGAATCAATAACATGTTCAGATCTGAAATCATGGCACTCGGGCCCTAGTGACAAGCATTAAGCACACCAAAGTTGCAACAAAGACATAAAGCACTAATAAAAGATACTAGGCACCATGCCCTAACAATCTAATGCCATTACATGAACGATCTCATTCAATCCCTACCATCACCATAGCCTACAGCGGGGGATTACTCACTCATAGATGGGGGAAACATGGATGGTCGATGGAGAAGCGATGGTGATGATGATGGCGATGATCTCCTCCAATTCCCCGTCCCGGCAGGGTGCCAGAATGGAGTTTCTGGTGCTGTTTCGTGGAATCTTATGGTGGCGGCGGAGCGGAACTCCTTCTGAAAAAACGTCGAACCCCCCCAAAGTTTTTAGGTCAGAAGGCTCCTTATAGGCGAAGAGAGAGGCCGAGGGGGTGCCTGGGGGGCCCACACCACCCCCTGGCGCGGCCTGGCCTGGCCCGCGCCACCAGGTGGTGTGGCCACCCCCTGGCTCTTCTCCGTCTCGTATTCTGGCTCCTGGAGTCTTCGAGTGAAATAGGATTTTTGGCATATTTTCTGGGATTTTTCCTGATAGTTGGTTTTCTGCACAAAAAGTAGACATCAAGGCAATTCTGCTGAAAACAGCGTCAGTTCGCATTAGTTGCATCCAAATCACACAAGTATAGAGGAGAAACAATAGCAAAAGTGTTCGGGAAAGTAGATATGTTTTGGACGTATCAACCACCCAACGGCAGTACGCCCAACGTCGGCCCCACCAACGGTGGCAACGGCGCGCCTGTCAACAACGGGACGAGAGGAGAACCATCACTCTCGGTGAATGGGAACACCGGTGAGAGCATGCTGATCAAGGTCAATGACAACGAGTGGGCCCACTATCGCGAAGCTCTACGGGGCAATTCTCTACCCCCCAACACACCGCAAGACATGCTGATGGGCTACCATTGGCTGCTAAAGGAGGAATTCAAGTGCCAGCAACAGGTGATCGTGCAACTCGAAGCACGCAGAAAGGCGGCGGATGAGTCGAGTCTTCGACGAGCTGGGCTCTCCTCCCATGGAGGATCTTCATCCAAGGGTAACGAGTACGTGGCCAACAAGAGGCGATCTCGACTGGCCCATCTCACCGAGCAAGAACGTGTAGAAGCTGAAAAAGTCCTCGACTTCAGCTCCATGACGGTGGATATGCGGGGCAACATGCTCCCAAAAACACCACAAGCCGCGGTGACAGCGGCTGATACGTTGCTAACGTATCCATAATTTTTGATGTTCCATGCTTGGTTTTATCTACTTTCTCATGTTTTGTCCACACGTTGGAGTAATTTTCATATGATTTCTTGGACTAACCTATTAACAAGAGCCACAGTGCCAGTTGCCTGTTTTCTGCTGTTTTTGGTTCCAGAAAGTCAGAAAATGAATATTCTCGGAATTGGACCGGACAAAAGCCAAAGTCGTTATTTTCCCGGAAGATTCACGGAGCCAAAAGGAGAGACGAAGGGGGCCACAGGGTGGCCACACCATATGGTGGCGCGGGCTAGCCCTGGCCGCGCCACTAGGTGGTGTGGCCCCCCTGGTCGCCCATCGACCTTGCCTCTTCGCCTATAAGATGCCTCCTGATGCAAAATCCCTAGATCGTCAAGCCTCCAGCCACGAAAAGTTCCACAGCGTCTTCGCCACCAAAGGGGAGATTCGGGGGACAAAAAGTCTCTGTTCCGGCACCGGAGAGTAGTTAAGAGTAGTATATTCATGTTTTTATCTACCTTCCTAATTAAACTTGTTATGAGAAAACTAGTGATTAAAGCTCTCACGAACTTGATGGCACACTTTACTTTTCTTGCCCTTAATGAACTTGAACCATTGTGTCGTCTATGTTGTATATGCTTGCACTTATATGTTGGGGATTAGCAGAACCATGCTGTCATGGGGAACGCTTTCAAAATTGCACTTGTACTTTGTACCTAGTTGATATCATGCTCTTTTGTCTATGGATGTCGTTGGTGTGAAATGAAAGGGGAGCTTGTAAGTCCATGGAGTTATGTATATGTGTTAGAGAAACGCCTAGGTCGCTGGTCTAATCCATGCTGTCATGGTGGAAACCTGCAGCGTAACCATAATGAGCTGTCTATGAAGCATTCTTCTTATAAAAAAAGAGTTAGATATTGAGAAAAAAGATAAAAAAGAAAAAAAAAGATATGAGAAAAGAGGAAAGAGAGAGAAAAGCATCATATTCCCATGGTAAATAAGAAGATTGCTGAGAAGCTCGTTGTCTGCCTGCCTTGTCATTTTGATATGGGGATTCTTCCGTATCATCGGGCAAGGGGTGCCCCATTGGCGGTTCTCTATGATACACAGGTACTTACGATGATAAGAACTTACAGGTGACTAAACTTTAGTAGCATGAGGAGCGGCCCTCAGATTCAAGGGACATGGGATTTCCAACTTATACTTCGTCAAGCATATACACCATAGTTTGTTCACTTTAACCTTAATCACTTCAAGATGCTTATGATAGGGGCAATGAGAGCTGAAAGCTATTAAGTACCATAATTTTTGGAAGCTCTTTATGAAACTTGAATCCCTACTCCCTTCTATCAAGGCCTTTCTTTTACTTTTTTGTTGAGTCTCCACCTTCCATCTTTATGCACCTACTTTGAGAGCATAGTGGCCATTCTTAGTTCTATGTGCATTGTCCCAAGACTTGTTGATTGATGCATAGCTTTGATATTGCTTGTTCTAAACTATTTGTATCCAGTCACTCTTATGAACTTTGATGGTGTCCTATACATTTATGTTTGCTACTCTATGAGGGACAAGCCTAATGCCACTATACTATGTTTTCTTTATGTGAAACAAACAAACGTCTTGCAAAGCTTTGTTATTCATTAATCTTTTGTTTGTGCCTTTTCATGTTGCAACATAGTTTCTTTGTCTTATTGCTAGAACTTTGTCTTTCATGTTATGATTGAAGTACTATGATCCCAGCTTTGAATGCTTTACAAATACTTTGATCAAGTTTATGATGGTGCATGTCACCTCAAAAATTATTCTTTCTTTTTATCACTTACCTACTCGAGGACGACCAGGAGTTAAGCTTGGGGATGTTGATACGTTCCTAACGTATCCATAATTTTTGATGTTCCATGCTTGGTTTTATCTACTTTCTCATGTTTTGTCCACACTTTGGAGTACTTTTCATATGATTTCTTGGACTAACCTATTAACAAGAGCCACAGTGCCAGTTGCCTGTTTTCTGCTGTTTTTGGTTCCAGAAAGTCAGAAAATGAATATTCTCGGAATTGGACCGGACAAAAGCCAAAGTCGTTATTTTCCCGGAAGATTCACGGAGCCAGAAGGAGAGACGAAGGGGGGCCACAGGATGGCCACACCATATGGTGGCATGGGCTAGCCCTGGCCGCACCACCAGGTGGTGTGGGCCCCCTGGCGGCCCACCGACCTTGCCTCTTCGCCTATAATATGCCTCCCGATGCAAAAACCCTAGATCGTCAAGCCTCCAGCCATGAAAAGTTCCGCAGCACCACCGCCACCGAAGGGGAGATTTGGGGGACAGAAAGTCTCTGTTCCGGCACCATGTCAGGACGGGGAAGTGCCCCTGGATCCATCTCCATCGATCTCCACCACCATCTCCATCACCATTGTTGATTCCCATGATGAGGAGGGAGTAGTTCTCTCTCGAGTCTAAGGGTTCTACCGGTAGCTATGTGTTCATCTCTCTCTCTATGCATGATCTTATTGAGATCATGAGCTTGTAATCTATAGATCTACCTTGCTACTCAAGTGCTTTAATAGATCTCTGTTCTCCCCATGTGTATGAAGTTGACAGTGTGCACACCATGGTGGCACTTAGGCTAGAGATTTCAAATACTTGTTATGAATTATATTTGGAGTTGGATGTCTTTATGAAATTGTGATGTTTGTTTGAACCATCTAGTGCTCAAGGTGACAGTGTGGGGTTTTCTAGATGGGAAAGATGAACTTTGAGGTGTGTTGTTATAGCCCTACCATCGACTAGAGTGTCCAACTGGAGAGTAGTTAAGAGTAGTATCATAAAGAGAAGATATTTATATCAGAGTGTTCACTAGTGAAAGTAAGATCCCTAGGCCTTGTTTCTTAGCATTGAAACACCATTTGCAACTAGATCTGTTACATGTTTGCTTGCTTCTATCTTTATTTCAGTTTTACTTTAGTCTTTTCCACGCCATCAAGCTATTTTCTATCACCATTACCACTTGTATTTCACTATCTCTTTGCCGAACTAGTGCACCTATACACCTGACAAGTGTATTGGGTGTGTTGGGGACACAAGAGACTTCTTGTATCTTGATTGCAGGGTTGCTTGAGAGGGGATACCTTTGACCACTTCCTCCCTGAGTTTGATAAACCTTGGGTGATCCACTTAAGGGAAAACTTGCTGCTATTCTACAAACCTCTGCACTTGGAGGCCCAACAACTGTCTACAAGAATAGAAGTGCGTAGACATCCGCGGCTACCATGTACCTCCTCAACAACCAGCCGCCGGCTGGAGATCCGCGAGCTGCCATGCACCGATCTACGATCGCGGGCCTGCGGCTAATCAAGGCCACCCTCGACAAAGAACCAACACCAGAGCCGAAGAAAAGCAAGGCTCTGGAAAAGTACTACTCGTACTCCTCATGTGACGACAGTCACGATCTGTCACGACGACGTCGCTCACGGTGGCATGACCGCAACTATGATGCGCGAGATGACCTCACGCAACGAAAGTCGACAAGATGCAGGCAAGACGTGCTCGTTCGACTGACTTGGAAGAAGATGAGAGTGAACTCTGCGGTGCCAGATGTTTTAGTAGGGCCATCAAGCAGAAGCGATTGCCTAAGGGGTTCAAACTCCCGTCGGAGAACCCAAAATTTGACGGCCTGCAGGACCTGAAAATCTGGCTGGAAGACCACATCTCCTCTGTCAGGCTGCATGGCAGGAGTCGAAGCACGGCCATGCAATTCCAGCTGCAGGGCGCCGCCCGCGTATGGCTCAACAATCTCCCGCACGGATCCATTCGCAGCTGGGAAGAGCTGGTCTACAGCTTTGTGCACAACTTCAAGGGCACTTATAAAAGGCCCGCATCAATCGAAGAATTGCAAAGTTGCCAGCACAGATTTGGCGTATCGCTGCGCTCGTACATCCAGAGGTGGTCCATCATCAAGAACTCCGCAGAAAACATCTCGGAGGATCGCGCAATCAACGCATTCAATAGCGGCGTCCGCCGTATACAGCTCAGGGAGGAGCTGGGCCGCTCGAAGCCCAAAACGATCGACCACCTGATGGAAATCGCGAATTGGTGGGCTGACGGAGAACACTCGGTGAAGAACCGTACCTACTCCGATGACGACGATGACCTCGGGCACAGACGCGACCGCCGAGGCAAACATCGGATGCGCGTCTACGATGACTGGGACGAGGTCAATATGGTCGCAGCCGGCTACGCCGACAACCGCAACAGCGGATATCGGAACGGTGGATACCATGATAGTGGAAAAACCATGCAGGTGTGGCAGTGCCGCACTCGTGAAGAGGCACCCGCAACATCTATCGAGGACAAACTGTCCGGGCCATGCAACAAGCACTTCTATATCGACAAGAACGATGGCAAGAAGAAATCTAGCCACCTTCTCAAGGACTGCCGCGAGTTCCTCAAACTCCACGAGGGCCTGGCCTAGATGAATCGCGACGCGGTCAACAGGGGCTATGGAGCCGCCCCAGGCGCTGTGGCACATGGAGCTCCTCCACCACCGCTGATATATCCATAACGTATCTATAATTTTTGATGCTTTTATGCTAATAATATGATTTTGATACTCCTTTTTATATAACGTTTATGATTTATTTGGACTAACCTACTAATAGTTGCAAAAGTGCACAATGTTCTTGTTTTACACTTTGATGTGTAAAAATTACCAAGAATACAAGTGGAAACCTTGTTGGAGTCAAATTGGGATTTTCCAGAAATTTGTCTTAGAACTCTTTTTGAAGATGGTCACGTTTTGGGTTGGAGACAGCGTCAAACAGAAAACTCTTCAACTACAAAGTTGTTGGAAATTTCACGACAAACATTCTGGGCATAAAATTTAGCTTATTCCGAGTCCGGATGGGCACGATAGGCCCGATTTACTACAGCCCAAGATGGGGTAACGGGAATCCGAGAAGCTATATAAAGGGAGGAAACCTAATTCGTAGGAGACACCTCGACCCACGAATTTGCAGCCACCAAAGCCACGTTTTTGCCTCCCCCATGGATCCCATATCCATGGGTAAGGGCTCCCAAGAAGCCATTAGGAGGGGTGCTAAGGCGCGGTGCTCCCCTGTGATACCGGCAGCGGGGAAGGAGTCCTCCGCGCCACCGCCTCTTCACCATCTTCACTGCCATCTCCATCGACTCCACCGCCATCTCCATCGCTGTTGCTGATTGCCATGATGATGAGGGAGTAGTTCTCTCTCGAGGCTAAGGGTTCTACTGGTAGCTATGTGTTCATCTCTCTCTGTATGCATGATCATATTGTGATCATGAGCTTTGTAATCAAGTAGATCTACCTTGCTACTCAAGTGCTTTAATAGATCTCTGCTCTCCCCATGTGTGTGAAAGTGACAGCGTGCACACCATGGTGGCACTTAGGCTAGAGATTACAAATACTTGTTATGAGTTATATTTGGAGTTGGATGTCTCTATGAAATTGTGGTGTTTGTTGGAACAATCTAGAGCTCAAGGTGACAGTGTGGGGTTATCTAGATGGGGAAAGCAAACTTTGAGGTATGCTGTTATAGCCCTACCATGGATTAGAGTGTCCAACCGGAGAGTAGTTCAGATTAGTATCATGAAGAGAAGATATTTATATGAGAGTGTTCACTGGTGAAAGTATGATCCCTAGGCCTTGTTTATAAACATTGAAAAACCATTTGCAACTAGATCTGTTACATGTTTGCTTGCTTCCATCTTTTTGCCTTTAGTCTTTTCCTCCCGTCAAGCTATTTTCTGGCACAGTTGTCTTATATCAATACCACTTGTATTTCACTATATCTTCACCGAACTAGTGCACCTATACACCTGACAAGTGTATTAGGTGTGTTGGGGACACAAGAGACTTCTTGTATCTTGATTGCTGGGTTTCTTGAGAGGGGATACCTTTGACCACTTCCTCCCTGAGTTCGATAAACCTTGGGTGATCCACTTAAGGGAAACTTGCTGTTGTTCTACAAACATCTGCACTTGGAGGCCCAAAAACTATCTACGAGAATAGAAGTGCGTAGAAATCAACCACCCGGACCACCACCACCCGCGGCCGCGCCGGTCCAGCATCATGGAGGCGAGCCATACCCACGAGCTGTGGGCAATATGGGGATGATCCAAAAAGGTCGTCCCTTAAATTGAGTGCAGAAGGCCATCACTCGCCAAGTCAACTTGGCGATAAACTCTCTACCTTCCACCACTGAGTACCTTAGTGGAAGCGACTCCTGCATCACCTTCGACAGGCGTGACCACCCACGCCATGTTCCTCGTCCAGTCCATTGTCCCCTCGTACTCGAGGCGTAGATCGGGGGCTTCGATATGAGTCACATCTTCATGGACGGCGGCAGTGGCATTAACCTCATGTTCGCGAGCACCTTGCGTGCGATGAGGATCCCTCTGACTTGTCTAGAAGTTTCGGACACGACGTTCCACGGCATCGTCCTAGGGATGGGCATATATCCCCTGGGCAAAATCAACCTCAACATCATCTTCGGCATGCCGCAAAACTTTCAGCAAGAGCGCATCGACTGGCCTTCACAATACCACTGCATCCTCGGATGTGTCGCGTTCGCAAGGTTCATGGCAGTACCGCACTACGACTACCTGCAGATGAAATGCCAGGTCCAAATGGCGTAATCACAGTCAATGGAAACTTCGAGAGGTCCGACAGCTGCGGCAAGGAATTCAACAGAATCTCCCAGTCCTTCGGCATGCAGGAGGAACTCGCAAGATTGAAGGAGTCGACAGACAATAGTTTGCCTCCCCTGAGCAGGCCAAGTTCACCCGACCTGTCCTTCGACTCATCGGTACACATGAAGAAAGTCCAGCTCCACCCAACGGACCTGACCAAGACAACCCTCATCGCCAACAACTTGAGTTCCGCATAGGAACTCGCGCTCGTCGAATTCCTCTGTGAGCACTGGGAAATCTTCGCCTGGTGTCCAGTGGACATGCCAGGGGTTCCTAAGGAATTCACTGACCACTCACTCAACGTGAATCTAGAAGCAAGGCCAGTTAAGCAGACAATTCGGCGACTGTCTGAACCAAGAGCAAAAGCAGTCGGAATGGAGATCAATAGACTCCTCGACACAAAATTCATACGCGAGATCAAGGAAAGTACTTGGCTCGCTAACACAGTGCTTGTGCCTAAAAAAGACACGGATATCCTACGGATGTGCGTGGACTTCACCTCCTTGAATAAGCACTGCCCAAAGGATCACTTCCCGTTGCCGCGAATCGACCAAATCATCGACTCCACCGTAGGATGTGAGCGTCTCTGCTTCCTCGATGCCTACTCAGGCTATAATCAGATTGGAATGAAAGAGGAGGATCGGGAGAAAACGGTGTTTACGACGCCCTTTGGTGTGTTCTGCTACAACACGATGCCCTTCGTGCTAAAAAACGCACGACCCACCTATCAGCGGTGCATGCAGGCTTGCCTCAAGAACCAACTTGGTCACAACATTCAAGTCTACGTTGACGACATCATCATTAAAAACAAAGAGCAAGCCTCGCTCGACGATCTACGCGAGACCTTCGCCAACCTCGACCGCTACCGGATCAAGCTCAATCCGGATAAATGCGCCTTCGCCGTGCCATCTAGGCAGTTACTCGGATATCTCATCTCTACGAGAGGGATCGAAGCAAACCCGAAGAAAATAAAGGCCATACTGGCCATGGAGAAGCCGAAGAACGTAAAAGGCGTCCAGCAGCTGGCTGGGCGAATCACGGCGCTCAGTCAATTTATCAGTTGAATGGGCGAAAAGGCACTGCCCTTCTACCAACTTCTCTGCAAAGCTGAAAAGTTCGAGTGGACAGACGAGGCGCAAGAAGCATTCGAAGACCTCAAACGTCTACTATCCACCTCACCCATAGAAATGCCCTCAGCAGATACGCGAGTGACATCGTCAGCGCCGGTCCAGGATTACATAGGGTGCACTCTGGCCTGTAGAGGCTGGACATGGCGGCACAACCACGTCTGAATGAGAGCAGCGCCACCCCCTTCTTTGCCTATGCAGCTTTCGAGGTTGTAGACGCGCTTATATAGCACCTTCGTTTCCTCGGACTCGCCAGGCATCACGATGTTCTTCCAAGAGCGCCTCCTCTTGCAAGTCGCCACGGGATCGAAGGGCGCAAGTCCGTAGTGGTCTCCGTCGGCCTTCTGGTCGTGGATATAAAACCACTTGTCTCTCCACCCTTGGACGGATGCGGTGAGCTTGATGGCAAAATAGGTGACAGAGGAGTCGACGTGGATCCTGCAGCCTCCTACGTCGTAGACTACTGAACTGGACACCGACTGGCGTTTCAGGTTAAAAAGCCTCTTGAGGAGGCCAAAGTGTGGCTCGATTCCGAGCCATTACTCGCAAAGCATAATGAAGCAGGAGATGTGGAGAATAGAATTTGGGGACAGCTGGTGCAGCTGGAGCCCATAGAAACAAAGGACACCCTGAATAAAGGATGCAGGGGGAGAAAGACCTCAGATGATGAACGCAAGGAACATCACCCGAAAACCCGGAGGAGGACAAGGGATTACCTCGTCGACGGGCACTCGCGAGTCGTCTTCCGAGGGTGGAAGAACTCCATCTTGACAATGAAGATGCAGCTCGGAAGATTTGATGATGGACGCTCGCCACGCGCCATTGGTGATGCGGGTGCCCGCGCCCTTCTTCTTCCCAGCGTCGGCGGCGCTGGTGCCCACGGTGGTGGTACCGCCCTTCTTCTTGGTGGCGGCAATGGCGGCCGCGGATCCAGTGGCGGCACCTCCCTTCTTCTTGCCCATTTTCTGATGGCGGTGTGAACAGACAAAGTAACTGGGGAAGACCCAGAGCTGGTCCAGTGCCGTGAAGAGGAAGTGCGCAAGGAAGCAGAGAGAAGCAGCAATGGCGATGGAGGCACGATCAAAGAAGACATATGGGGAAAATTACCGCAGCTGCGCTGCTACTTAACCACCTCGCGGATGCCATCCAACGGCCAGCAGAAACCCTACTACACGCGTGGCGCACATCGCCATCGACACGTGGCGAAGATGAACCACGAACCATCCCCCACTACTCCCATTACGCACGGAAATCGAGGAGACGCAATTAAAACAGAAGATTACGCATGCCCGATCAAATCAAAGTCAGAAAGTGGGACCCACCGCTCGTCACGTCCTGTCAAAGCCGCTCATGCGGGCAACTGAGGTCATCACATCGTCAGTACTGGCGTCATCAAATCCAGCAGCAGAAGATTTCGACTACTTTAGTCCTTGCTTGAGTCTTTGACTCAACCAAGCACTCGGGGGCTACTCCTAACAGGAGCGCTGGCCGCGCACCAGAAAGAATTTTTTATGCAGGTATATATACATTCAAGACAAACCCTCCACTCGAATCATTGATTCGATTATGGATTGCGGGTTACTCCCATAGGGAGCGCTGAAAGTACATTCAACTGAAATAAGCAACAAAAGACGACAGCAGTCGCAAATGTTTTTTAGTCCCCACTCGAGTCTACGACTCGAATAGGCACTCGAGGGCTACTCCTATAGGGAGCGCTGGTCGCGCACCCTATGATTATTTCTCCTTGTACATTGTACTATGTGTTGATAACATCCACACTCGAATGCTATGGGCGACTCCGCCTCATATTTTCCCTACAAAGAGATTACGTCTCCTGGGCCATCCGAATCATCTCCGCGATGACAAAAATTCGGATGTCGCGCTTATAGCGTGAAGGTAAGACCTGAATAAGGCCTAGCAACGCATCTGCTGCGCACTACCAGAAATATATCCGTACCTACAGGTGCGATGAACATGCCTTGACGGACGCGTCAAGTGCTCACACTTATACACTGGAATTCGACTCATGTAAGACCTCCGTAGCCTGAGTCAAATTACGCCAGCACTTTTCCGAATTCGAGTCCAGGGACTCGATTTTGAGTAGATTGCGTTGTTTTGCCCTAAGGCAGTTAACTGATATCGATACATCAGCTAAATCAGGCACGTATATCAACAATCCCTATGAGACAAACAGAACACTCGAAAGGCTTCATAAAGTCTCCAGTCGAATCTACGATTCCACTGGACACTCGGGGGCTACTGACATGGGTATACCTTACAGGTACTCGAGTGTGGCATATACGGTCCAGATATGGTAGAAGCCCACAGTGTTGCCAAGGCCCAATAAGGAATTTGAGTGGCCCAAGGACTCTCGATTGCTTGCGAGACAAGAAGAAGCTTAAGATAGAAAGTTCAAAGGGAAAACCTTAATCTGTAACCGACTCGACCTATTACCCGAGACCTAGCCTATCTATATAAAGGCTAGGAGGGGACAGCGAGGAGGACAATCACAACCCTAGTCTCCACAACTCTTGCTAGATTGCATCTGAGTGCCCCTGTAATCTTCGATTCCTTTGTTAATTCCAAGAGCAGACAAGAAGGAGCAGGGACCTCTACGAGGCCTGGACCTAGGTAAAACTTGCGTCCCTGTGTGCTTGTTTGCTAGCCGATTGATGCCTCCAGTGTTCCCTCCTTCTACAAAACCCAAGTCCATAACAATGGGCATTGACGAGTTGAACCCTCGTTAGCAAGTAACTTCCATGAGTCAAGGGGGCCCCTCGAGTAGATCTAATGTTGCTAGAAATTGGTTCCATGCCACTTGCATCCAATGGAATCGAGGTCTGCCATGAGCGTGTTTTCAATGAAGTTCTAAAGTGGAGATCGTGGTTGTTTCAAAAAAAGGGAACCCAAAAAAAAGGTGGAGATCGTGGTAGCCCGATCCCCCACCCACCACACGTGTCCACTCGAGGACTATGAATGGTCCAGTGTTTATAAACTTGCTCGACCTTCTTCTTCCATGAGCTCATGTCATTTTATCCAATATGTCTAGTCCCAAAACCCCAATCTGCACCTACCGCGTGCGTCGAAGCTCCTTCGCTTGCACCACCTCCTTCCCTAGGTGCGCCATGAAGCGTACATGTGGAGATGAGCTGGACGTGAAGCCAGTTGAAGGTGCAGCAGCAGATGGCTCGGTCGTCGCCAAGCAGGCGGAGGCATCTTCTCTGGGCACGAACACCGCTCATTGCTGTGCCGTCGAGGGTTCGAGCTCATCCGTCCAGCCAGTAGCCATCACCGTCAAGCAGCAAGTGGCCGACAATGTCGTGGTGCCAGTGGCAGATCTGGATGGGTTGCAGGCGGCAGGCGGAGGCAATCCGGTGCTCTACATCAATGACCCCATCGCCGTCCAAGAAATCTTCGACGCAATCGCAGATAATGACGAGTTCGAGGAGGAGGTCCCTGATGAGGATTCCAAGGTACTACATTGCTAGCTTCTCTAGTCGCAGTCACAAATTTCACTGTTCATACACAGGATTTGCTCAATCGTGTATAGATTCTTTTGTTCTTGAAGTAGGGTAGTATATATATGGTTCGAACGATCGATTGATGCATCTGCCATCTAGTCACAAAAACCCAATATGCCTAGTCACAAAACCCCAATCTGCTCATTTGCCATCTAGTTGAGTTTGCTAGTTGAGTGTTGATTTCGATATACAACATGCCTATAACATTACATTTCTATTCCTTACTAAGCCCAATGATTCAATTTTGCCTCAAAGTAGTGCAAGGGAGACACATCTGGTGGTGCCGTTTTCTTACGGATGGTTAGTGAACCTGAGGCAGCAATGTATATAAACAATATAGGTTGTGCTGTTGGTATTTTGGTTCTCCAACTCCATCTCTGAAAAAAATAATGAGGCCATTAATTTATTCTCATAGGAAACCTATATATAATCTTTATATTGTTTCTGATCTTTGAATGAGTCATATGATGCATATGTATATCCCTAAATATTTTTTTGTATGATTACATTTCAATTTCTTATTGTGGCCAATGATTCAAATTTGCCCCAAAAGAGAGGCATACACATTGGTGTCAGATTTTTTCAGGGATGAGTTAGCGAACCTGGGGCCATATACAAGAACAATATAAGTTGTGCAATTGTTACTTGGTTCGCTTACGCCATCCCTGAATAAACTTATGAGGCCGCAATCTTTATTCTACATTCGTAGAAATATGATATTTGAATTATCTATTCCATGCATTCATAGTGTATAAGAATTACATTTCAGTTTGTCACCGAGGCTGATGATTGAAATTTGCCCCAAAAGAGTTCAAGGGGAGACACATATGATGGTGTCGTGTTTTAGCGATGGGTTGGTGAACCTGAGGCAGCAATGCACACAAACAATATAGGATGTATTGTTGGTACTTTGGTTCTCCAACTCCACCTCTGAAACAAATTATGTGGCCCTTGATTTATTCTCACATGGAACTACATATATAATCCTTGAATTGTTTCTGATCTTTGAATGATTCGTATGATGCATATGTATATGAATGATTTTGATCATAAGTATTTTTAACATGTACCTAAAGATTAATTGTTTGGTTTTTTATTTATAATTACAATATTTAGGCTTGATTTTGTACCTGACTATGTATATCCCTGAATATAGTTTTGTATGATTACATTTCAATTTCTTATTGTGGCCAATGATTCAAATTTTCCCCAAAAGAGAGGCAGACACATTGATGTCAGATTTTTTTAGGGATGAGTTAGCGAACATGGGGCGATGTACAAGAACAATATAGGTTGTGCAATTGTTACTTGGTTTGCTCACTCTATCCCTGAAGAAACATATGAGGCCCCTAGATTTATTCTACATACACTCTGATCCAATTAATTGTCATTTTGTTGAGATGAAATGATATATGAACTGATCAAACTATTGCTGAGATGCTTTCTCCTCGGTATCAACTTAATATTGTCTTACATATATATGTTGTCAGTTCTTGAGTTGTAATACAATTCAATCATATGTATGAGTTCTAAGTTATGTTCTTACAAATCAACAGGAGGATGATGATGATGTGGACGATAGCAAGGAATCCAGGGACAACAAGAGCCGCTACGTGCTGAGGCAGTTACGGTGTGGGCAAATCCATTTCTACCATAGGGGGGACTGTTTTGCCCATTCTGTGGCAGAGCAACTAACGTGGACCTCGACAGCCTGATCCAGCACGTGGTGGACGTTGGCAAGGGCGGAGGCTGAAGGCATAAGCCGATTACCTTGGCGTGGCATGCAGCCTTCGGCAAATTCCTCCGGGAGTATGTCAGGACTGGCCTGTATCCCCTCGACTAGGCTGCCCCTGCCCTGCTAGGCGTCTCCGTGTCCCGGCCTCCTGCTGTTGCCCTACTTTTATTTTGTTTTAGTTAATTATTACCTGTATGTTGCATGTAAGAAAATATATCTGTGGACCGTGGTGTCTCTGGTGAACCTTCTATACATATGTATTAATCTACTCCTTTATATGGAGTGCCTTAAAATTTCTAGTGTTCAATTATATTACTGATCATGCTCATGCACACTACCAAATATTTCTAGTGTTTGATTATATTATAATTGTCAAGGAATGCATCAACAAGTTAAATTGGCCGAAATTTCATATTGAAGTAACTAAATGATCTCACATCAGCGGTGGGTGTTGGCAGAAGCCGAGGCCGAAGGCATTAGCCGAAGACCTTGGCGCGGCACGCAGCCTTCGGCAAATTCCTTACAGGTTCACCAACGGGTTGCCACCGCCCAGCTCCGAATTTTCTTACAGGTTTAACATGGAAGAACTTGAGCTACTGAGGGTAAAACTACCACAGAGACCTCGGTAGGGGTGGCAAAATTGGCGCAGGTGTGACCACGGCGATGACGAGCTCAGATTCTGGAAGAGGAAAACATGACCGAGAATGGTCGACGCGGTGACAGATCTCACCGGGAACCAATTCTTGTCCCCACGTCGTTCCATGGTGAGGGCGAGCTCCGACTCGGGATGGGGATGAGAGCGAGGCCGAGAGGTTCGTCCATGTCCCAGCTCCGCGTCATGGTCACGACCATAGATTGCCACTCCGGGGAAGAAGAAGACGTGTAATGCATGCAGGCGCCAACGCTGCAAGCCTACAGGGAGGAGAGCGGGGCCGAGTAGGTTCGTCCATGTCCTAGCTCCGCGCCATGGTCGCGACCACAGATTGTCACTCCGGGGAAGAAGAAGACGTGTAATGGATGGGCGCTAATGCTGCAAGCCTATAGGGAGGAGAGCAGGGCCGAGCATGTGCGTCCACGTCCCAGCTCCGGACCATGGCCGCGACGCCCCACAGATTGCCGCTCCGGGGAAGAAGACGACGCGTAATGGATTCAGGCGCCAACGCTGCAAGCCTACATGGTTGTCATGACAGCAACAACATAACGGTGAAAACTGACAAGGGGCCCAACTTGACGGGCGTTAGCCTGATATTTTGTATTGAAACGTAAAGTTGAATTCGTGCCGAAAAAGACCCTCTGAGTATTTGCCACACCAACTGTGGTCATCGCTTCTGATTACAGGTAACTTGGGTACCGCGTTGCTTGGGCACCTCAACTTTCGGGCCACAAAATGATATTCTCTTGATTCCGGGAGCATTGTGCAGCCGGGGATGCCCCATAATCCTCGATGGGGAGTAGGCCCTTCTAGTTTTCTCTCTCATTGTCCTTCCTCCTGGAGATCCCCCTCATCATGCTTTCCCGTTTTGCGTAGCTCGGGGTAGCTCTCGTCGAGATTTGCGGCATCATCTTCAAGGTCATCCTCTAGCACTCGAAGCAAGCGCGCCACATAGTAAGCTTATACATCATCGTCGTTGCCTGAAGAGGTTGGCGCCGCCTTGTGAAGCCTCCTCTTGCACGGAAGAACCTTATCACTCTCTTGGGTGTGCCTATTGTCGGAGGCGCTTCCAGAAGCATTCTCCCCTTCTGCAGGCTCTAGGCTTGTGGCAGAAGCATCGTGGTCTATAGGATCCCCCTCCTCTTCCTGTTCCTCAAAAAGTAGCCCCTGAGCATCGAATTGGGGCATATTCATGAGGACTCCGTGTCTCGTCTCCCTATCTGAGCGATACATAGGAAGGACCTCCTTCTGAGGTTAGGCCACGCCTTGATCAACAAACAACACCTTAATCACTTCTTTGATAGTAGGATGGCCAAGAATGTCTTCTTGGAGCTTCATGTTGTCCTCCTTACCAGCGTAGGCCCACATATCCTCCATGTGAGCCTGGAGAGGAGAAGTGCGTTGCTGGATGAAATCTTTGGCCACCATCAGCTCCGTCAGGCCACCCTTACGCATGTCCTCAATGTGGGCGGCAATAACTGCCCACTCCTTCTCGGTAAGGTGTTTCCTACCACCACATCAGGTTTTCATCACAGGGGCCATCGAGATCACGAACAGTGGGTTCGCCACGCGAGCCTCCATCCAGACCGAGCACGAGAAGAAATTATGCACCTTGTTTGCACACTTTCCAGAGAGATACTTGGAGTCGATGCGGAATTAAACACACCCAGAGTACTAGTTCCCCGTAGTGGTGCACAAACTGTAGAATTGGCAGAACAACTGCACCGAGGGCTTGACCCCCAGAAATGCCTCACAGAAGTAAGCAACCATGGCAATGATGGTGACAGAGTTAGGTTGCAAGTGCAACATATGGATCTAGTAGTGAGCTAGGAGGGCGAGTAAGAAGTTTGAAACGGGGGGAATGCCAACCCCGCATATGCTATGGGAGAACGAAGGGAATGCAGTCGCCGAAAGCTTACCACTATCCACCGTGCCATCACTACAAGAAATGTTTCCTTCTGCAACGACTTAGCCCGACGGTCGGCATAGAAGGCGCGTCTTCCGCGACAAATTTCTCGGCTCGACCGTGGTCGATGTAAAACATTTTTTTCCGATTTCGCGGCCCTCTACTACGACGGAACCGCTAAAAACATGGAGGAAGCTCGGCCAGTACATGGCAGAAGCAAGATTTTCATTTTCTCGCGCGATGTTGACTCACCGAAGTCTTTTGAGGCGTGTGGGTCCCGGACGTCAGTGTCTCTAACGGACCATACTTTTCGGTCGCGCCTCCCTGATTTGAACTCGATACCGTTGCTCGATGCACCTGTCATTTAGTCAGGCTGCTAGGTCCCACATGTCAGCCTCTCATTAGAAGAATCATGTGTATGATGGAAGTTTTTCCTTCGCTCCGCTACCATGTTCCGAAGTTGATAGAGCTGATCGATGCATCTATCGTTTAATCAACCTCCTAGGACCCACATGTCATCCTCTTATTAGAAGAAACATGTGTATAATGGAATTTTTTTCCTTGGCTATTGCCTCCCTGATTTCAACTCGATAACGTTGCTTGATCTATCTACCGTCTAGTCATGTTGTTGGGTCCTCCATGTTAGCCTCACATTATAAGAATCGTGTGTATGATGGAATTTTTTTATTCGCTCGCGCTACCCTGTTCCGAACTTGATAGCGCTTCTCAATGCATATACCATTTAATCAAACTCCTGGAATCCACATGTCATCCTCTCATTAGAATAAACGTGTGTATGATAGAATTTTTTCCCTCGATCGCGCCTCCGTGTTCTGAACTTGATAGCGTTGCTCGCTGCATCTACCGTTTAATCATGATGCATGGCCCACATGTCATCCACTCATTAGAAGAAACGTGTGTATGATGGAATTTTTGCTCTTGGTCGCGCCTCTATGTTTCGAACTTGATAGCGTTGCTCGATGCATTAGCCATTTTTCTAGGCTGTTAGGTCCCCCATGTGAGCCTCTCATTAGAAGATACATGTGGATGCTGGACTTTTTTTATCGTCGCGCCTCCCTGTTTCGAACTTGACAACGTTGCTCGAGGCAGCACCTGTATAAGGTCGCGCTACTGGGTCCCACATGTTGGTCTCTCTATAAATGAAACCTGCGTATGATGGACTTTTTTTCGGCCGCGTCCGCTGTTCTGACCTTGGCAACATTGCTTGATGTGGCAGCCGTGTATGGTCTTGCTGCTGAGGCCCCCATGTCAGCCTCTCTGGTATGTTCTGACTTGTGGGTCCCAAATGCAGCCTGTATGTTCAGGCGGGTGGGTCCTAGATGCCAGCCTCTCTACAAGTATTGAACTTTTTTTCAAACCCGACCATTAAACTCGAGGGATGTTGTAGGCTGGTGAGTCCGTGATGTCAGCCTCTTCGTAATGTGATATAAAAAAGTAAACCCTTTCTCAAAAAAATTAAACCCAAGATATATATAAATATGTACACATAGGGGATTTGCACTAAAGACATTCAAATCAAATCAAATAGACATAAACTGAGTGTTTTGCCACTACACCAAAGATATTTATAGAAATTGAATCATTAAACATGTATTAGTACTATAACTTATGTATCAGTCTTCTAAAAAATATTTTGTGTGTCCATGTTATCTCTCTTAAAATAAAAGGGCAGTGCTACTGGAACCTCGATTTATAAAAAGCCACATAATGGATTAGTTTCTTAAAAACATGGGTAGGCAGAGTTTTTTAGAGGTGGGGGCAATGCCAAAAAGGCCAAATTAAAAAGTTTTTGGATTATGGTTAATGGACTCCTACCTCAAATCTATATCTTCTTATAAAGTAGACCCCCGCTAAGAGTCATTAAATTTTGTCTATCTCAACATGCAACCTAGCCACGTTCTTTTTTTTTCTGAGCCGTTAGATTTGAAGCATCTCACCGTCCATTAATCAGTGCTCGACCTAAACCAAGTCCGTCCCAGAGATATGTTGTGTCCCTGTCCCGTAACAGAGAACGTCTGAACCCCCTCTGGCCATCTGCCCTCTTCCTACGACCCAGCGGTGAGAGCAAGCAAACAGTCATGTTCTTTAGAATTCTAACAAGCTCCTCTTCTTCAGAGTAACCGCACGACTCTTTTTTAAAGATCCCACTGCTGTCGTCCGTCCTCTCCTTGCCATCAACGCAAAGCGGCCACTTCGACACATGACATATAGGCAGTTGTGCATGGCGGCGGCGGACTGCATCGCGCTAGACTGATGCATGCCCGTGTACCAGCTAGCGAGGCATGACTGCCGGGCCACTGCTCTCCCTATTCAAGACGGCTTTGTTGGATCCCGGCTGGCCATGAACTGGAACCAGTCTTCATCAAGCATCTCCGACTATTCCTCTTCTTCTGGGGCCAATCCCAACCGTCTTGGCATCCTTGGGGAAGTTCGTCGTGGATGCAGAAGTCTGATTGATATGCATCTCCGATGACCGGTCGTTCGGCCGTGGCTGCCGGCATCTCCAATGGTAGCTGCTCAAAATTGATGTGACCTCTGCATGCAACTTAACGTTTCTTGTGAATAAGTATGATTTGATTGAAGAAGTACACTGCGTATTTAATAACAAATCTGAAAATATCAGGCATCATTTTCTTCTCTTTAGCTGTAAATATTCTGATTTCGGTCTGCTCCTTAGATTATTGCTCTATACACAGACATGTTCCTTTGTGTTAGGCATAAAAATTCAGGGATCGTTATCAGCATGTTCCCCTCCCCTCCCCTCCTCATGCTACCTCGGTGCCGCCGAAGCCATCAGTTCCTTACAGCGTGGGTCGCCTGCCATGTCATCTTGGTGTGGCAACGCACTCCTCGATTACTCTCTCCACCGCAGGTTGCTTGGACTTCGCTACGTGCTGGTCAGCGGCGTGGGTGGGCTGTTGGCGTCTCTTGAGAAAAAGTCATCGGTGCAGTTGCATCATGGTACAGGAAAGAACTGAGGCGCCGACGGCCGTCCGGCTACGCCGACGGCCAAATATCGGGGCCGTCGGCGTAGCTGCCTCCCCCGGCCAGTCGACCAGCCCGGCCGTCGGCGTAGATGACAGTGCCGAGGATAGTCCTCGGCGTAGTGTGGCCGTCGGCGTAGTAGAGAGGGTTGTGCCGACGGTGGCCCTCGGTGTAGGTAGAGCCCTCGGCGTAGCCCCAGTTCAGACACGGTGATGGAAACGGCATTAGGTAGCCAGGATGCAGGCCGTCGGCACAGCTCTTTGAAAAAAATTGTTTGGTCTGTGCCGACGGCTAGGCCATCGGCGTAGGCCTCCAAATTTTTCCTTTTACCTCATTAATTTTTGAAAAATCATAACTAAATCATTCTAATTTAGAAAAATACAAATAATATATCAAAATTTGCAGAAAAATAAGATCTATCTATCTACACTCAAATATTATATATTTGTAAAAAAATTAAGTGAAACATAAAACATTATATATAGTTTAAAACGGGCATTAGAAATTCAAAGACGATCCAAATAATACGAAACCTTCGCCTGGTGTCATATTATGTGACATAGTTAGAAGGAAAAATATCAAACTTGGTATATTGATTATGTCTCAAAAAAACTTCACAAAATGACCTATCTCGTTCGAGGTTCCTTGTCTTTCGGGTCGAATGAACAATGTTATGGCTAGAATGAAGGCATAGTTTGTGATAATGTGTCCATATTGTGCATACATGTGTACCATGGGATGGCGAACAATGTTTTAGGAGAAAGTTTTCCTTTTCGTCGCACCAAAAATCCATTTTCCATTTTCCGAGTGCAAAAAACGGACAGTTTTGTAAAGCAACCACAAAATGGCTAATTCAAAATGCTACATCACATTTTTCAAAAATACTAGACCACCTTACAAGGATAATGTCATAACAGGGTGATCTCAAACCTTTCCGTCCATCCCTGATGAAAAAGACAAATTCCTACCGAATCGGCAGGAAGTGGGTCAGATATGAATTACAGGTACATGATCGGATGCTCATGATTTTTTATAAAAATCATTTTTAGATTCACAATATGTTGTTTCATCAGAGATCGACTTTAAGTTTAGCGAGTCTCAGCTCTGAGCTAAGAATCTTCATTCCCGCATTTCAACAAAGTTTAACGGTAGTTTAAAACGGGCATTAGAAATTCAAAAACGATCCAAACAATGGGAAATCTTCGTGTGGTGTCATATTATGTGATATAGTTAGAAGGAAAAATATCAAACTTAGAATATTGATCATATCTCAAAAAACCTTCACAAAATGACCTATCTCGTTCGAGGTTTCTTGGCTTTCGGGTCAAATGACCAATGTTATGGCTAGAATGAAGACATAGTTTATGATAATATATATATATATATATATTATGCATATATGTGCATCATGAGATGAACAATGTTTCAGGAGGAAGTTTTCCTTTTCGTTTTCTATTTCCCGAGTACAAAAAAGGACGGTTTTGTGAAGAAACCACCAAATGGCTAATTCAAAATGCTACCATCATATTTTTGAAAAATACTAGACCACCTTAAATGGATAATGTTATAACAGGGGGATCTCAAACCTTTTCGTCTATCCCTGGTGAAAAAGACAAATTCCTGCCGAGTCGACAGGAAGTGAGTTAGATATGAACTACAGGCACATGATCGGATGCTCATGATTTTTTACAAAAATCATTTTTATGTTCATAATATGTTGTTTCATCAGAGATCCACTTCAAATTTAGCGAGTCTCAGCCCCGAGTTAAGAAATTTTATGCGTGTCGCTTTAAACGGGCAAATAAAATTATGATAAGAATCATGGCATAGTTTGTGATAAGTTGATATTGATATCATATTTTGATTCCTCATATTTTTCTAATTAATTTAGACATATTATTTGTCGAATTCCGATTTACAGATTTAAAGTTATTAATTATTCCATATTAAATAAAAAATACAAAAAAATTAAAATCATTATATTTTTATTTGAATTCAATAATATTTTTACTTATTCATTGTTGTTTACTTAAATAATTGCTTGTAGTTTCAAAAAATATAACCATGTGACGTGATGATATAAGAGTTAATAGGATTGATATCATAGTATTGACAACAATGTGTAAATTGCTTTGCGGAAAGAGATTCTAAAGGAACGAGAAAGTTAAGCGTGATGAAGCTGGAGTAGTATTATGATGGGTGATCGACCAGAAAGTTTGACTAAAACTTCAATTTAATCAACTATTAAGTATAAATAGTGTTAAAAATGATTAACGAGTCAAACAAAATAAAGATTAAAAAAATTATTTTAGGCTATGCCGACGGCCCTCCGTTTCTATGCCGACGGCTAGGCCGTCGGCGTAGCTCCAGGCTAGGCCGTTTCGTAATGTCCGTCGACATCGTGGGGTCCACTGCGATTGCTATGCCGAGGGGTTGTGTCTGTGCCAACGGCCAAGGAGATGTGTCGTCCAGGAGCTACGCCGAGGGGGCTACGCCGACGGCCACCGTCGGCACAGCCTGTGCCGACGGCAATTTGGCGTTGTGCCGACGGCATCCGGCCGTCGGCACCTCATTTCTTTCCTATAGTGGTAGTCTTAATTTATATTCAATTCTGTTATTTCGTACCCTCCATCTTAAAATAGATATCGCAAACTTTTCTAAATCTAAATGAATCTAGACATATTTAGATTCATCCAAATTTAGACAAACTTTCGACATCTATTTTGAGACCGAGGGAGTACTTGTTTTACTATAGTATTGCTTACTAGAAGACAATGAAGTCTCCATCCCGTGGTGTTTATTGCCCTAACATTGTGTTGACGAATACCAAAGATCAGTTTTTTTATCCAAGAGGATTATTTCTATTACAACAGATATATAACTATTAAAGTGAGGTAATACTCCTATACGTCTTAAATTTTATTGGTTCCTACCTATTTTCCCTAACGGCAGTAACAATGCCAAAATTACCTTGTATGCATTGCTATGCTATGAACAGATGCACAAATTTTAGGATTATTATCCCTTCGCTTTTAAGTGAATGTTACAAGTATTTCCTTAACTGCATTCATTGTGGAGTAGCTTGGCATCGAGAAAAAACTATTGACCACATCGATTTTGTATGCTCATATATGCTATATCTTACATAGAAATAATTCTTTATCTATAATGGATTTTCCTTGGTTGATTTGTCTAACTCTGCAAGGAAAATTGGTAAGAACTCTGGCGCTAAAATGTCACTTTGTACTATATGCTTAGAATATTTCTTGCATATTTATAAAGAAAAGTATATGTTTCATGTGTCAAATACCATTTCATTTACACAATAAAGTATTTAAGGAGATTCCCGCCGCAACGCGCGGGGTATCTTCTAGTTTCACTAGGTTGTGACTCGCCAGATTCAAACACAGACCTCATCGAGGGAGGAAAAAAAGCGATAATTTCTTTAACAGATATTCATTTAAAAATATCTAATGAACACACACCACATGCGCCAAAACAGGGCTGGTATCCAATGACTTCACTTGGTGAAATCATGTTGTATATCTTTACCCTCTCATCTCTGTCCAAAATACATCCAACGGTTCTGATGACACAAAGGCAAAAGCTCTAGAGCAAGCAGCTAGCAGCAACAAACTTTTGACAAATTCAATACCATTTGAAAGATTAAGGAGTACAGAAGAATAAGACATAAAAGAATCGATAGATTCCTAGTTCATATTCAGCAGCACTTGACCAATTCAGAAGCATTTCAAAGTGACTGATTCAGCAATACAGACACTAAAATTCAATATCAGTACAGAGAGAGACAGTTCTTGTTCAGCTCTAAAACCATGCTAAGCGATCAGTTTGCCCTTTTCTCCAAACACACTCAATCACTGGAACACAATCATTGTCATAATATTTGGTCATATAGGGAACCATCATATAGATACAGATACACCATACCAGTACGTACTAGTCATAGCTCCAATTCAGCAAAAGGTTATCACAGTTTTACCACCCATATATGATCAGTGGAGATAAGACAACCACATAATTAATTACAATAGCATGCAGCCAAAGAGCTAGATAGCTAGGAATTTCATAAACAACATGTGGTATTCAGGGCAGCCAGATACATCGACCTTGACCGTTCTTCCAATAGTAAGTTTGGCTGCTTTCCGGAACTTGATCCACCTAGAAGGAGATGCCAAGCGCCCATCTGTCGAGTTAATGGCGTAGAGTCCCTCGATTTGCAATCCTTCGGTATCCATCATGAATACTATTGTGCCCTTTCGTCTAGCCTGGAGTTGCTTTGTGGCACTCTTAGGCAATTTCTGAGTCAAAGCAAGAGATAAACGCATAATTACTAAGAGCAATGCACTGAATCATGTGAAACTTGAGAAGACATTCAGAGAAGTTTATCTGCCACCATATACTCGCAAACATAATCCAATATGACCTTGTGATGACACATGTGTAGGATATGGTCTCACAAGGTGCTGTCTGGGGTGATGAAGGAGCTTGTGCCGGTGCCTGTGATGGGGCTGGTGCGGTAGCTGGTGCTAGTGCAGGAGATGGTGCCACTAATTGTAGAGGGGCTGGTGCAGGAGCCAGAAGGCCCAGAACCGGTGCCAGCAACAGCAGCTTAATGCTAGATTCCTTATGAGGGGTAGCTAAGCTGACTGCAGGGATGGTAGAGGAAGATGAGAAGTGTACAAGTAAAATGGTCTCTTATACAATAGTTACTCACAAGACAGTGATCAGAGGATATGATGAGTATACAAGCAAATTAAGTTACTACCTCCATTCTTTCTCCTTAGGTCAACAAGTGCCGGAGCAGGAACTAGGGCCAGTGCCATTGCGGGTGCCAGCAGCTTGATGCTAGTTACCTTCTAGGGGTAGGTAAGGGGACTGCAGGAGTGGTCAGAGAGGCATATGAGATGTGTATAAGAAAAATGGTTTCTTATACAACAGTAACTCCTAAACAGAGATGATAGTATACAAGCGAATTAAGTTACTATCTCTATTCTTTCTCATACTGAGGTCAACAGGTGCCATTACAGGAACTGGGGCCGGTGTCGGTGCCAGCAGCTTGATGCTGGCACCCTTCTGGTGGTACATAAGGGGAAGCGGACTACAGAAGTGGTCAGGGTCATATGATGAGAAAAGACAATGGTGCAGAATAGTTAGTCGCAAGAAAATCATTAGAGGTTGTGATGAGTACAGAAGAAAATTAATTAGTACTACCTCTGTTCTTGGTCCTTCGGTCAATAGGTGTACGATGGCATGCAAGTATCTTCCTAGGCTTGCTAAAATCGAATGTTACCTCGTCCCCCTGCTTCAGATCATTCTCACGGACACACTTTTACCAACCTCGGCCACCCAAATAGGTGGTGGCCATCGTATAGGAGACATCCACATCATATAGTTGTCGCATGCCTTTAGGGCCTTCTCTATACAGAGTTAGAAACTTGTCATTTCTGAAAATCTTGTTTAAAATGGGGAGAGTGACACAAGGGACAACCTTCATGAGAAAATTGATAGAGAAGTAAGGAGACATAAAAAAAGTGAGATACAAGATCTTACATCAAATCGGTCTAAACCACTTGGAATCCATACCTGATACCATGGGTACCCTTTGCGAAGGGTGGCCATGCACCATTTTTCTTCCCTCTGCCTTTGGAAGGGCATATAGGGGCCCCTTTCAATCCACAAGCTTGACAAGAGGAGGGTACCAGAGATGGCTGGGCAGCTGGTGCATGGTACTGATTGAAATTAAGTGGAAAGGTTAAATTATGTAAAGAGTAAGTAAATCTAATAATATAAGACAAAACCATTGCTTGTAAAGCAAACATATTTGATTTTTGTGAACTTCTGATAAGCGTAAACATATAGTACTAGATGATAACAATAACATGGAAAATCATAACATGTGAAATTATAGATTTCCAAATTATACCCACTTCTTAGAGAGGTCACTGCCCACCTAGGTACTGTGTTGGAGCTTCCTCGTTGTGTAGAGGATGTCCAATTTTGGTGCGGGCATCAGAAATCTACTAGCCTCTATAGCAGCCTCAGCCTCCACAGCAGCACCTTCAATCTGCATAAATAGCAATAGAGCTCAACAGTTCAATACTATGTAAAGTTTGACCATGTTTTTAGAATCTGATGCAAAATCCATTGCACATTACGAGTAGCAACTAAAGGTTATAGAAGTGAAGAACACCGAAATAGAACCCAACCAAATGCCCCAATCAGAACAGCGGTGACCATGCCCTGATCCCGAATCCATATGAAATCAGTACCACCTCCCCCCCATCCCCACCCCTACCCCCCACCACCACCCCCACCCCACCCAAATGACCCAATCGATCAGAGAAGAGGAAAAATATCCTGATTAGGTGATTCCGAGGTGAGCAATAAGCAAGAACTCCACAATCAAAGCATACCAAATACTACTACTCCTAGTACTAATAGTACCCCCCAATGACCCAATCGGAAGCAAATTAAGCAAAGCTGGATTTTGAGGTGAGCAAATACACCCCACCTATTTCAACAAGAACTCCCCAATTGGAGGTTGCACCAGTTCCAACAATTGCTTGCTAGATGGGAGCTAGCTAGTGATGGTTTCTTCTCTTGTCGTCGGTAGAAAGGCATGGGCAGGGGAGTAGTAGTACTAGTAGTAGTAGGGCTTGGCAGTACACTTTTTCTACAGTAAGTATTTTTAAGTGGCGGTGGTGGGAATATTTTGCCGAGAGAGAATCCCGAATTTTCTATCCCAACTAGCACGTGGTGGCCTACAACTGTTTCAAGCGGGACCCAGGTCAGGCGTGAGTTAAAGCGGGTCCCACATCAAGTGGGTGAGATAATTGACCGAGCCAACCTCCTCCTTCCCTGGTACTAGTACTAGTTCTCCCGGGTTCCTCTCCAAGGACAGAGAAAATCGCCCCTCTTCGAATCAAATTGATCCTAGCTTATTATCCTTTTGCTGATTGGTCTCACAGAGCAGTGGACAAGACGGCGGTAGTTGCAGCATAGGGCACCAGTGCTGGGGCCTCAAAAATAGTTTAGGAACCAATAAAATGATAAGCTAGGATTTCAGACTAGAAACACACACAAACACACATATATATACTAATATAGAGAATAGTTTCCAATTAGAGTTTTGCTAACAAAGGCCTAGAAATCATAAGGTAGCTCCATATTACAGAACTACGACAATAGAGAACCAATCATGGGATAGATCTACACCCCAAGAGTTTTGCAGTTGGGCTAGTGGTCATGAGACTACCCATACGACACCAAAAGTATACCCCTAATGATCAGCAGCCCTGCATCGAATATATACAGAAGCAGTGTACCCGATCCACAGCCTCAGGTGCAGGCTCATCAATGAACAGGTCATTGCCATTACCATCAAAGTCCTCTTCGGTCATCTGCTTCTGGGATTAGTAGATTAATAGATACGTTTATAGAGAAACATCAAAGACACACAACCTAAACATTTGTCATTCTACAGATATACCTTGTCATCTGGCATAGCGGTAGTACCAGAAATGAAACTCGTTTCATGCAGCTTGCGTTTTTTCTCCCCTCCCCCTTCTCCAAGTTGATCTAGATGCTCAGGAGCTACCTTTGTCAGTTGATCTAGTTGATCAACATCTGCTTCCCCTACTTGATCTTGATGATAAATATGTGCTTCCCCCAGTTCATATGGAGGATCATGTGGTTCACCATGAAATACCCATCTAACATATGTGCTTAGCATCCCAAATGTAAAAATATGGTCTTCCACTATACTTTGAGGCAGCACCCTATGATTCACGCACAGCCGGCAGGGGCAATGTACTTTTGAGTTGTCACAATGAGCTCTAAAAGATCCCATAAATCGTAGAACACCAAGATATGTTTAGCGATGCCTAATGGAGTAATCTCTATCGAAAAGCTGCCCATCTGTTTAATTATGACATATAAGGTTGGTTATTATTAAAAGAAAAGCATGAAACATATAGATGGAGTACAAAAACTATGCCTATGCGTTTCAGCAAACATATTGATAGCAAAAATCGTCGAAGAAATTTAGGAACACAGATCCAGCGCAGAATAAACTATGACCATGCAGATTGAGGACAAATTAAACTATGTATTTGAGGAGGCAGATTGGGTGAAAGGGCAATAAAATGCCAAGCAGATCGAGCTAGAGATAGAAGGACTACCATGGGATCGACGTACCCACCAGTGCGTCTCAAGAAGACCGACGGGTAGGGAAAGCTTCTTCGTGCATGGTGGTGATGAGGAGCGGCCGTAAGCGCGTCTGTTTTGTGGGGAAGGGGGTGAGGGCCTAGGCAGCAGAGGGTGGAAGTTAATACACAGTGCGAAGGGTGCGGAGAGATAACTTTGGAAATTCTGACCTACCCTGCTTTGGGCACCACCATATACGTGGCCCAACTACCAGTCACCATAGATCAAAATTGATCCAAAACTTGTCAAAATACAAGCTTATGTTTTACCATGGAAACTAATGCACATAGCATTGCACTTTGCGAATGAATGGCTTTATTTCAACATATATTTAATTTCGTCCCTAATGTTCATTAATTTTGACAGATGTCTATAAACTCATTAAATGCTGGAAAGCATACAAGCCTGTAGGTCTATTTGAGGGGGACAACATCCCAAGTGGGAGTAGCGTACCTTAGAAGCTTCAACTTCAAAATTTTGGCAGAGCGCTGAAATAGCCCACCCACCCATTCAAACATCCCGCCCATCCATTCAAACATCCATCCCCAAAAATTATTTTATTGCACAAATTTAGCCTGGAATCTTGGAAGGGTGTTATACATTGTGTGAAAAAAGGGGCGGTGGCATTTGTTGGGTCCACATCATAGAAAACAAAAAAATTCCTACGATGAGAACTATACGCCAAGATCTATCTACTAGGTACAGAGCAAACGGATGGACATACATCCATCGAGAACTTACCCTCGAAGACAACGGGTTTTGTTAACGAGTAGGAACTCGTGGTTGATGTAGTCGTACACTTCTCGATCTCAAGATCGTGTGGAAGTCCGACCGTCGCAAATCAGCAGCGCATCCGTACTTGCACACACGTTCAAGCCACCGGACAACATCCACCTCCTCGCTCCAGTGATCCAGCGGAAGCAGCAACTCCTTCTAGACGAAATGCCACTGGGAACATGTATCTCGCTAATCCGAGACCATGGGGGAATAATTCTAGAGGGGGAGAGAGATCCTTCACAAGGAGATGTGAGGAAGAAGGAGGAAGAGGGGGGCTTTTATAGGAGGAGGGGGTACCCCCTCCATGGCCGGCGCCTCATGCAGGTGACCCCTCACCTCCTCCATTCATGTGGTGGTAACTCCCTCCACATTAAAATGCCTCTTCACATTCCCTTTTAAAGTCTCCACTTTAAATGCATTAAAATTCTCTAAGTTTAATGCTCTCTCATTTAATAAAACTATTTTATTAAATTTATTCAGAATTTTGTTAATTACTTTAATTAACATACATTCACATATAACCCCTTGCAATATTTCAATATCACATGTAGAACCACTTTCTGCAATTTCACCCGAAACAATTCTGGTTTCTATCGAAACAATTCCTGCGCTTCGCAATTCTTTCATCTAAAACATATGTGCTCCAAAATGGTGTCCGGTAACTCTTAAGTGTGTCACCCTATGGTTCGCAAATAATGCAGACATGATTGAGACTCCTCTCAGATCAATAATCAGAAGCGGGACCTGGAGATCCATACTAACTCCTGCATATTCAACGATGACTTCTGTGATCGTGAGAACCTTTAACGCTTGTAATTTAATCCCTTTGTCTCATGATATAATACATGTCCGAGATTCGATCATCGGTATCCAAATACCTAGTTTGATCTCGTTACCGACATGCACTCTTTTCTTGTTCCCGTGATATAACATTCTAGTGATCACATCACTTGTTTGCAAGCTATCTTAATGTGATATCACCGAGAGGGCCCAGAGTATATCTATCCGTCATCGGGATTGACAAATTCCACTCTTGATCCATGAGCCTCAACATAACCCCTTCGTAGTACTGAACCCATCTTTATAGTCACCCTGTTACGATGTGACGTTTGATGTTATCAAGATACTCTTTAGGTGTTAGCAATTAACATGATCTCATGGTCTAAGGATAAAGATTACTTCGTATGATGTTATAGCAATATAAACATAATGACTTGATCGTAATGCTATACTTCGGATGAATGTTCATCACATCATTTCACAAATGTTGTGACCTTGTTATTAACAACATCCAATGTCCATGATCAGGAAACCTTGATCATCTTGTTAATCAACAAGCTAGTCTATAAGAGAGGCATAACTAGGAACCCTTTTTGTTTATTAAACACACATGTATTGATGTTTCCGATCAATACAATTATAACATGCATAATAAACATCTATCATATATAAGGAATACATAATAACAACTTTATTATTGCCTCACAGGGCATATTTCCTTCAGTCTCCCACTTGCACTAGAGACAATAATATAGTTCACATAGTGATAAATCTAACACCCATGCAGTTCTGGTGTTGATCATGTTTTTCCCTAGGGAGAGCTTTAGTCAACGGATCTGCTACATTTAGGTTTGTGTGTACTTTACAAATCTTTATATCTCCATCCTTGACATGCTCGCGGATGGAGTGAAACCGGCGCTTAATATGCTTGGAATTCTTGTGAGACCTCGGTTCCTTGGCGTTGGCTATGGCTCCATTGTTGTCACAATAGATCACCATTGGGTCCAATGCACTAGGAACCACACCTAGTTTCGTAATGAACTCTTTCATCCAAACCGCTTCCTACGCTGCTTCTGAAGCAGCAACATATTCCGCCTCCGTCGTTGATCCAGCCACCATAGGTTGTTTGGAACTCCTCCAACTAACTGTTGCTCCGTTCAAGAGAAATACGTATCCGGATTGAGACTTAGAGTCATCCGGATCGGTGTCAAAGCTAGCATCAACATAACACTTAGCGACTAGCTCTTCTTCACCTCCGTATATAAGAAACATATCCCTAGTTCTTCTCAAGTACTTAAGGATATTCTTGACCGCTATCCAGTGTTCCGAACCTAGATCAGATCGGTACCTACTAGTCAAACTAATAGCATGTGCCACATCCGGTCTTGTACATAGAATGGCATACATTATAGAGCCTATGGCCGAGGCATAGGGGATCTTATCCATTATCTCTCTTTCTTCCGCCGTAGCCGGACTTTGAGTCTTGCTCAATGTCTTGCCTTGCAACATAGGTAAGAACCCCTTCTTACTTCCGTCCATATTAAACTTCTTAGTATCTTATCAAGGTATGTACTCTGTGATAGCCCAATTAGGCGCCTTGATCTATCTCTATAGATTTTAATGCCTAATATATATGACGCTTCACCAAGGTCTTTCATCGAAAATTTGCTGTTTAAATAACTTTTAACACTGTTTAAAAGATCTATATCATTTCCAATCAATAATATGTCATCCACATATAATGTTAGAAATGTCACATTGCTCCCACTCACTTTCTTGTAAATACAAGCCTCTCCATAAGTTTGGACAAATCCAAACTCTTTGATCACCTCATCAACGCGGAGATTCCAACTCTGAGATGCTTGCTTCAGTCCATAGATGGATCGCTGAAGTTTGCATACCTTATTAGCATCCTTAGGATCGACAAAACCCTTAGGTTGTATCATATACAACTCTTCTTCAATATTACCATTGAGGAACGCAGTTTTGACATCCATCTGCCATATTTCATAATCGAAATATGCAGCAATTGCTAACATAATCCTAACCGAGTTAAGCATCGCTACGAGAGAGAAAGTCTCATCGTAGTCAACTCCTTGAATTTGTCGAAACCCCTTTGCGACAATTCGAGCCTTATAGATGGTCACATTACCATCAGCATCAGTTTTTCTTTTGAAAATCCATTTATTCTCAACGGCCTTTCGATCGTGAGGTAAGTCCACTAAGGTCCAAACCTGCTTCTCGTACATGGATTCCATCTCGGATTTCATGGCTTCTAGCCATTTGTTGGAATCCGGGCTCATCATTGCTTCTTCATATGTCGCAGGGTCATCTATTTCATCAACCATGAAATTCATAACAGGATTACCGTACAGTTCAGGAGCTGCACGTGTCCTACTTGACCTGCGAGGTTCGGTAGTGTCCTCTTTCGGAGTTTCATGATCAATATCATTAGCTCTCTCTTCATTAGGTGAAGTCAACTCCGAAACAATTTCCGGTGCTACGCTACTCGCCATTTCATGAAGACAAGGTTCAATAACCTCTTCGAGTTCTACCTTCCGACTACTCACACCTTTCGCGAGAAACTCCTTCTCAAGAAAGGATCCATTCTTGGCAACAAAAACCTTGCCCTCGGATCTGCGATAGAAGGTATACCCAATCGTTTCCTTAGGGTATCCTATGAAGATGCATTTTTCCGCTTTGGGTTCGAGTTTATCCGGCTGAAGTTTCTTCACATAAACATCGCATCCCCAAACTTTAAGAAATGACAACTTAGGTCTGTTTCCAAACCATAATTCATATGGTGTCGTTTCAACGGATTTAGATGGTGCCCGATTTAAAGTGAATGTAGTTGTTTCCAGTGCATAACCCCAAAATGACATAGGCAAGAAAGTCAGAGACATCATAGATCGAACCATATCTAATAAGGTACGATTACGACGTTCCGACACACCATTACGTTGTGGTGTTCCGGCAGGCGTGAGTTGTGAAACTATTCCACACTCTTTCATGTGTGTGCTAAACTCATAACTTAGATACTCACCTCCACGGTCAGACCGAAGAAATTTGATCTTTCTATTACGATGATTTTCCACTTCATTCTGAAATTCCTTGAACTTTTCAAAGGTTTTAGACTTGTGTTTCATCAAATAGATATACCCGTATCTACTCAAATCATCCGTGAAAGTAACAAAATATCGATATCCACCTCGCGCCGACACACTCATTGGTCCACACACATCAGTATGTATGATTTCCAATAAATCTGTCGCCCGTTCCATTGAACCGGAAAACGGCGTTCTAGTCATCTTGCCCATAAGGCATGGCTCACATGTATCAAATGATTCAAAATCAAGTGATTCCAAAAGTCCATCAGAATGGAGTTTCTTCATGCGTTTAACGCCAATATGACCTAGACGGCAGTGCCACATATATGCAGATATATCATCATCAATTTTAATCCTTTTAGCATCAACATTATGAATATGCGTAATATTACTATCGAGATCCAACAGAAATAAACCATTCAACACAGGTGCATGACCATAAAAGATATTATCCATATAAATCGAACAACCATTGTTTTGAGACTTAAACGAATAACCACTTTGCATCAAACATGATCCGGATACAATGTTCATGCTCATTGCAGGCACCAAACAACAATTATTCAGATTTATAACTAATCTCGATGGCATATGGAGAGGCAGCGTTCCGACGGCAATCACATCAACTCTTGATCCATTGCCGACCCGCATCGTGACCTCATCCCTTGCTAGTTGTCGCTTGTTCCGCAGCCCCTGAATCGAGTTACATATATTAGCAGTTGATCCCGTATCAAATTCCCAGGTGCTACTGCGAGTACTAGTCAAGTACACATCAATAACATGTATATCACATATACCTTTGTTTGCCTTGCCGGCCTTCTTGTCCGCCAAATACTTGGGGCAATTGCGCTTCCAATGGCCAGTCCCCTTGCAATAGTAACACTCGGTGTCAGACTTAGGGCCAACTCAGGGTTTCTTTTCAGGTGCAGCAACAGATTTACCACCCTTCTTTCCCTTGTGCTTGCCTTTCTTATCCTTCTTGAAACCGGTGGTCTTATTGATCATCAACACTTGATGTTCTTTCCTAATCTCCACTTCTGCAGTCTTAAGCATTGACAGAAGCTCGGGAAGAGACTTCTTCATGCCCTGCATATTATAGTTCATCACGAAGCCCTTGTAGCTAGGTAGCAGAGATTGGAGAACACGATGTATGCCTAAGTCAATGGGAATCGTTATTCCCAAGGACACAAGCTTATCGGCGTACCCAGACATTTTGAGTACGTGCTCACTAATTGAGTTGTTCTCCTCCATCATGTAGCTAAAGAACTTTTCAGAAGCATTATAACTCTCTACGGCAGCATGGGTATCGAAAATCATTTTCAATTCTCCCATGGTATCAAAGGCATTGCCATTTTCGAAATGCTTTCGAAGTTCTGGCTCTAGCCCATATAGTATGCCGCAATGAACTAAGTTGTGGTCCTCCTGATGAGTCATACAGACATTCTTTTCCTCGTCAGGGGCATCAGGAGCTGGTGGGGGGCCTAGCGGCGCCTCTAGCACATATTGCTTTTGTGCAGCAGTGAGGAGAATCCTCAAATTCATAGCCCAGTTGGTGAAGTTGCTACCATTTGCAGCAAGTTTCTCTTTCTCCATGAACACATTGAAATTAAAAGCAGGTGGTGCCATCTACAACAGAATTTGTAAAGTTTATTTAGACTAAGTTTATGATAGAGTGAGTTCAACTAATCCAAATTACTAATGAACTCCCACTCAAAAACGACATCCCTCGTGTCTTTTTGGTGATTACATGAACCAAATCCACTACACCAAGTCCGATCATCACGTGAGTCGGTGTAGCTTCAAATGCGAGCATCTATATGGGCATCATATCAACTATATGACTCATGCTTAACCTTTCGGTCCGTGTTCCGAGGCCATGTCTGTACATGCTAGGCTCGCCAAGTAAGAACCTTAGTACTCGCGTGTGTAAAACTGTCTTACACCTGTTGTATGAAAGCGTAGAGTCGAGTACACCCGATCATCACGTGATGTCTCGAAACACGATCCATAGAACGATGCATACTTAAGGAAGAACACATTTTATCTTTATATCTAAATGAGGGATCATCTTACAATGCTACCAAAAGCGCCAAACTAGCAGTATAAGATGCTAACATCTAATGTGTAAAGTGAGATGATATGGTCCATGCATTTGATCTCTATCATTTGTATCGTGGTATGATCTATATCATTCCTTTGTGTGTAAGGATAAGGTCTATGGAACTTACACATTGAGTGTGTTGTAAGAGTATCTATCATACATCTACTTACAACAATACCATATCAAGACACTAGCCTAGCAACGATCTAAACTAGACGCCTCTAATTTATCAATTGCAAGTTTTACGTGGCTTAGGGATTTCGGAGATAGAACCGGTCTTACCTACGAACATGAACCACAACAAGGATAACCAAGTTATTAGCAACTCGTTGTAAATCAGATATTGACTATAGTAGGAGAGACAGACACCCGCCAGCCACTTATGCAAAACAAGTTGCATGTCAGTCGTGGAACTGGTCTCATGTACGATGACATATAAGGTTGGTCCGGGCCGCTTCATCCCACTATGCCACCAATATCCAAAATACATAGAAGATGCAATAACATGATCATCATCGCCCACATATAAACATATGTGTACTACCCGTGCAAAGCACCTACGCATAGATCAGGCTCTGATACCACTGTTGGGTCCGCACCATAGAAAACAAAAAAAATCCTATGATGGGAACTATACGCCAAGATCTATCTACTAGGTACAGAGCAAACGGGTAGACATACATCCATCGAGAACTTACCCTCGAAGACAAGCAGTTTTGTTAACGAGTAGGAACTCGTGGTTGATGTAGTCGTACACTTGCCGATCTCAAGATCGTGTGGAAGTCGCAGCGCCGCAAATCAGTAGCGCATTTGTACTCGCACACACGTTCAAGCCACCGGACAACCTACTCCTCCTTGCTCCAGTGATCCAGCGGAAGCAGCAACTCCTTCCAGACGAAATGCCACCGGGAACATGTATCTCGCTAATCCGAGACCATGAGGGAATAATTCTAGAGGGGGAGAGAGATCCTTCACGAGGAGGTGTGAGGAAGAAGGAGGAAGAGGGGGCTTTTATAGGAGGAGGGGGTACCACCTCCATGGCCGGCGCCTCATGGAGGTGACCCCTCACCTCCTCCATTCATGTGGTGGTAACTCCCTCCACATTAAAATGCCTCTTCACATTCCCTTTTAAAGTCACCACTTTAAATGCATTAAAATTCTCTAAGTTTAATGCTCTCTCATTTAATAAAACTCTTTTATTAAATTTTTTCAGAATTGTGTTAATTACGTTAATTAACATACATTCACATATAACCCCTTGCAATATTTCAATATCACAAGCAGAACCACTTTCTGCAATTTCACCCGAAACAATTCCGGTTTCTATCGAAACAATTCCTGCGCTTTGCAATTCTTTCGTCTGAAACATATGTGCTCCAAAATGGTGTCCGGTAACTCTTAAGTGTGTCACCCTATGGTTCGCAAATAATGCAGACATGATTGAGACTCCTCTCAGATCAATAATCAGAAGCAGGACCTGGAGATCCATACTAACTCCTGCATATTCAACGATGACTTCTGTGATCGTGAGAACCTTTAACGCTTGTAATTTAATCCCTTTGTCTCATGATATAATACATGTCCGAGATTCGATCATCGGTATCCAAATACCTAGTTTGATCTCGTTACCGACATGCACTCTTTTCTTGTTCCCGTGATATAACATTCTAGTGATCACATCACTTGTTTGCAAGCTATCTTAATGTGATATCACCGAGAGGGCCCAGAGTATATCTATCCGTCATCGGGATTGAAAAATTCCACTCTTGATCCATGAGCCTCAACATAACCCCTTCGTAGTACTGAACCCATCTTTATAGTCACCCTGTTACGATGTGACGTTTGATGTTATCAAGATACTCTTTAGGTGTTAGCAATTAACATGATCTCATGGTCTAAGGATAAAGATTACTTCGTATGATGTTATAGCAATATAAACATAATGACTTGATCGTAATGCTATACTTCGAATGAATGTTCATCACATCATTTCACAAATGTTGTGACCTTGTTATTAACAACATCCAATGTCCATGATCAGGAAACCTTGATCATCTTGTTAATCAACAAGCTAGTCTATAAGAGAGGCATAACTAGGAACCCTTTTTGTTTATTAAACACACATGTATTGATGTTTCCGATCAATACAATTATAACATGCATAATAAACATCTATCATATATAAGGAATACATAATAACAACTTTATTATTGCCTCACAGGGCATATTTCCTTCACCATTTTGAGCCATCATCTTTGTAGTTGCTTCACAACAAAACACATTGTTGTTACATGGAAATTTGAAAACAAACTTCAAATTTGGAACCAGACATATTGGTTGATTTGCAAAGATGCATCGATCTACCAAATACGGACACGTCATCATAAATTATTTCCATGACCTTGGTAACCTTTTTTTTGGACGATGGTCATCTTCTTGAAAGCCTTAAATTGTTTGAAAATTTTAAGCAAATGCCTAGAAACTCGTTTAAATGCTGGGAAGCAACTCTCGCTGGCGTGTGGGTCTAGACGGTGACAGCGCGTCTGAGAGGCCCCACGCCGGAGTAGCATATGCTAGAAGCTTCGACCTCAAAATTTTGGTACGGCGCCCAAACATCACAATCATCCATTAAAATATCCCGTGCAGCCATTCAAACATGCTTCACTCTTTCTAGGATGCAAAATTCCTCTTCTATCCCTGCTCCGGAAACAAGAATCCGAGGGAGCACTGCAATAAAAGAGGGATATAGGTGGTAAATTTGCGTTCTCCCAAGTGCATCACCCCATCGACGTTTCCCAGCCATTCTTCAATATTTACCAGCCTGCCCATTCCGACCTACACTGACTTTTTGGACCCACTATGCAAGTGACCCATATGTCAGTGAGCCAGAATTACGAGAAGTAGAGATTCCCATCGCTTGTTGTTCAAAATTTGAACATTTTTCGCTAAACCGAGATAAAATCGTTAAAATCATCCAACCTGGCTTATACTACCATTCCACTATGTCATAGTAAAAGCTAAAAAAACAAAGCCAAAAACACGTTCCTGGCTTTATAAGCCAAAAATCAAAAGCCAAAATTAGAGCCCAACCAAATAGCGCCTAAATATCAAGGAACTCTTGGTGTTTCTCCCTTGTTTTAGTACTTGGGTACCTTCAATTTTATTTAACAAAAAATAGGACCAAGCGGGGTATCATCGACTTGTAGATCAATTTTTGAGATACTTTCATTAAATTGTGGTAATACCATTCCGTTCCACGAATATATATAACCATAAAGTTTGAACATATTATTGAGAATTCACAGAATCCTAAACCATAAAATCTAAACCCCTAAACCCTGACCAACCAGGTATCGTGCAACTATAGATCAAAATTTGAGATACTTTCCTTAAATTGGCTAACACCATTCTATTCCACGAATATAAGAATAAAGCTTGAACATTATTGAACATTCCCGGAACCCTGATCCCTAGCTAAACCCCTAATACCCAAACTCTAAACCCCTATACCCCAAAACCTGACCAAGCACGTAGCATGCATTTATAAATCAAAATTTGAGATACTTTCGTTAAATTGGGTAACGCCATTCTATTTGACGAATATAAGCATAAATCCTGAGCATTATCGAAAATTCCCAAGACTTTACTTATTCAGCAGTAGTTCTTCCTTTCTTTTATTTGATTGTACAACCCTAAACCCTAAAACCCTCAACCCAAAACCCTAACCAAGCAGGTGTCATGCACTCATTGATCAAAACTTGAGATACTTCCATTAAATCGGGTAACGCCATTCTATTAGATGAATATAAGCATAAATCTTGAGCATTACCAAAAATTCCCTAAACCCTAAACCGGAAACAACCCACAAAACTAAACTGTAAATCCCTAAACCCTCGACCCATAAACCCTAACCAAGCAGGTACCATGCACTTATATATCAAAATTTGAGATACTTTCATTAAATTGCGGTAATGCCATTCTATTCCACGAATATAAGCATAAAGCTTGAACGTTATTTAAAATTCCCGAAACCCTAAAACCTAAACACTAAACCCTAAATCCTTAACAAACACTTATAGATCAAAAATTGGTATATTTTCATTAAATCGGTAACTCCATTATATTCAACGAATATAAGCATAAATCTTGAGCATTATCGAAAATACCCTAAACCATAAATAACCCCTAAAACCTAAACCTAAAACCCCAAACCCTCAACCCATAAACCTTAACCAAGCAGGTATCATGCACTTATAGATCAAATTTTGAGATACTTTCAATGAGTTAGGTAACGCCATTCTATTCGACGAATATAAGCATAAAGCTTGAGCATTATTGAAAATTCGCTAAACCCACTAAACCATATTTAGTCCATAAAACCTAAACCCTAAACCATCAACCCATATAAACCCTATCCAAGCAGGTACCGTGGACTTATAGATCAAAATCTGAGATTCTTTCATTAAATTGCGGTAACGCCATTCTATTCCACGAATATAACAATAAAGTTTGAACATTATTGAAAATTCCCTAAACCCTAAACCCTCAACCCCGCCTAAACGACCTTGTCAAATGAGGTATCACATGCACTTGTAGATCAAAATTTAAGATAAACTTTCCTCAAATTGTGCTAACGCCATTCAATTCCACCAATATAAGCATATATAAAGTAGCTTGGACATTATAAAAAAATCCCAAAAACCTAAACCCTAAACCCCTAAACCCTAGAAACATAAACCCTAAATCCTCATCCCCTCAACCCCTTACCAAGCAGGTATCATGCACTTATAGATCAAATTCCGAGATACTTTCATTAAATTGCGATAACACAAGTCTATTCCACAAATATATATATAAGCATATATATAAAGCTTGAACATTATTATTGAAAATTCATAAACCCTAAAACCTAGAAAACCCTAAACCCTAAACCCTAAATACCAACCTTAAACTCCTAATCCCTAAACCCTAGAATCCTAAATCATATACCATAAACCCTAAACCCCTAAACCCTCAACCCAAAAACACGAACCCTAAACCCCAGGCTATATATATTGGGTGGAAACTAGGGAAGTGGGATTTTGAGCCATACTTATTTGTAGTTTCTTCAAGACAAAAGCCATTGTCATCGCTTAAAAATTGAAAATAACTTCAAATTCAGAAGCTTCCTTTGTAAATAATATTTTAAATGCCAATAATACGGACCAATCTACCAAATACAAACATGTTGTTATAAACTATAGCAATGATATGGCCATGACCTTGGTCATCTGGTTTGAAAGCCATGCATATTCATACATGGTACGCCATATATCGTATGAAAAAATTAAAGCCAATATTATCGATTGGGGATTTTAAAATAACTCCAAATATGCCTTTTTGTAAACAATGTTGAAATACCAATATGCACCAATCTACCAAACATGGTTACATTATCATACAGTATGGTAACACATATGTCCTTGACATTGGTCATCTAGTTTTTGAAAGCCATGCATGTTCAAACATGGTATGCCATATTGTGGAACGATATTTTCAAGAGTTATCAAATTTTATATATTTTTCATGGGAATTAGCTAATGCACACAGTGAGACACCAACGGAGAAACGCATGGTTATATTTCGTTATATATTTTGTTTCTTTATTTATTTCAAAAAAAAATGGCCCAAATTTGGTGTCATTACTATTCATATCAAAAATTGAAATCTTGCAAAACTCTCGGTGGTTCTCCAATATTTGACTAATTTGGTACCTTTAAACTATTTTAAAAAAGTCAAGAGCAAGCTATATCACATACTTTGTAGTTCGTAATTAGACATACTTACTTTCAATTGTCAAAAAGTCATTTTATTGCACATCTTCAGCTAGGAAGCTTGGAAACTCATGAAAGTAGGGCATTATCCATCAAATCTGGAATCTCCTTTGTGAACAATTGCCTGAAATGCCAAGATGCACCGATCTACCAAATATGGACATGTTTGTAAGCTTGGTTGGCGAAGATGCTTCAATGTACGGAGTAGTACAAAACATGAAAAAGGTATAGAAACTATGGTTGTGACCTTGCTCCTCTTGTTTGAAAGCCTTGAATTAATGTTCATTAATTTCGGGAGACGTCTATAAACTCATTAAATGCTGGAAAGCATACAAGCCTATGTGTCTATCTGACGGGGACAACATCCCAAGTGGGAGTAGCATACCTTAGAAGCTTCAACTTCAAAATTTCGGCAAAGCACCGAAATATCCCGCCCATCCATTCAAACATCCAGCCCCAAAAAATATTTTAAAGCACAAATTTAGCCTAGAAGCTTGAAAGGGCGTTATACATTGTGTAAAAAAAGGGGGCAGTGGCATTTTGAGCCATCATCTTTGTAGTTGCTTCACAACAAAACACATTGTTGTTACTTGGAAATTCAAAAATAAACTTCAAATTTGGAACCAGACATATTGGTTTATTTGCAAAGATGCACTGATCTACCAAATACAGACACGTCATCATAAACTATTTCCATGACCTTGGTCACCTTTTTTTGGGACGATGGTCATCTTCTTGAAAGCCTTAAATTGTTCAAAAATTTCAGCAAATTCCTAGAAACTCGTTTAAATGTTGGGAAGCAAATCTCGCTAGTGTGTGGGTCTAGACGGTGACAGTGCGTCTGAGAGGCCCCACGCCGGAGTAGCATATGCTAGAAGCTTCAACCTCAAAATTTTGGTACGTCTCCCAAACATCGCACCCATCCACTAAAATATCTCGTGCATCCATTAAAACATGCTTCACCTCTTTCTAGAATGCAAAATTCCACTTCTATCCCTGCTCCTGAAACAAGAATCCGAGGGAGCACTACAATAACAGAGGGATATAGGTGGTAAATGTGTGTTCTCCCAAGTGCATCACCCCATCGACATTTCCCAACGCTTCTTCAATATTAACCTGCCCGCCCACTCCGACCTACACTGACTTTTTGGACCCACTATGTAAGTGACCCACATGTCAGTGAGCCAGAATTACGAGAAGTAGATATTCCCATCGCTTGTTGTTCAAAATTTGAACATTTTTCGCTAAACGGAGATAAAATCATTAAAATCATCCAACCTGGCTTACACTATCATTCCACTATGTCAGAGTAAAAGCTAAAACACAAAGCCAAAAACAACGCCTAAATCTCAAGGAACTCTTGGTGTTTCTCTCTTATTTTAGTACTTGGGTACCTTCAATTTTATTTAACAAAAAATATGACCAAGCAGGGTATCATCGACCTGTAGATCAATTTTTGAGATACTTTCATTAAATTGCGGTAACACCATTCTGTTCCATGAATATATATAGCCATAAAGTTTGAACATATTATTGAGAATTCACGGAATCCTAAACCATAAAATGTAAACCCCTAATCCCTGACCAAGCAGGTATCATGCAACTATAGATCAAATTTTGAGATACTTTCGTTAAAGTGGGTAACACCATTCTATTCCACGAATATAAGCATAAAGCTTGAACATTATTGAAAATTCCCGAAACCCTAAACTCCTAAAACCCAAATCCTAAACCCCTAAACCCTATAACCCTAAACCCTCACCAAGCACGTAGCATGCACTTATAGATCAAAATTTAAGATAATTTCGTTAAATTGGGTAACGCCATTCTATTTGACGAATATAAGCATAAATCCTGAGCAATATCAGAAATTCCCTAAACCCTAAACAACCCCTAAAACTAAAACCCTAAAGCCCTAAACCCTCAGCCATAAACCCTAACCAAGCAGGTGGCATGCACACATTGATCAAAATCTGAGATACTTTCATTAAATTAGCTAACTTCATTCTATTCTACGAGTATAAGCATAAATATTGAGCATTATTGAAAATTTGCTAAACCCTAAACCTTAAAAAAACCATAAAACTAAACCTTAAAAACCTATAACCCTAAACCCTTGACCCATAAACAATAACTAAAGCAGGTATCATGCACTTATACATCAAAATTTGAGATACTTTCAATAAATTCATGTAATGCCATTCTATTCCATGAATATAAGCATAAAGCAACTTGAACATTATTGAAAATATCTGAAACCAAAAACCCTAAACCTCTAAAACCCAAAACCCTAAACCCTTACCAAGCACGTAGCATGCACTTATAGATCAAAATTTGATATACTTTCGTTTAATTTGGTAACGCCAATTTATTCGACGAATATAGGCATAAATCTTGAGCATTATCGAAAATTCCCTAAATCCTAAACCCTAAACAACCCATAAAACCTAAACCCTAAAACACCAAACCCTCAACCCATAAACACTAACCAAGCAGGTATCATGCACTTTATAGATCAAAATATGAGGTACTTTCAATAAATTAGGTAACGCCATTCTATTCGACGAATATAACGATAAAGCTTGAGCATTATTCTAAATTCGCTAAACGCTAAACCCTATACAACCATAAAACCTAAATTGTAAAACCCTAAAACCAAAAACCCACGACCCATAAACCCTAACCAAGCAGGTATCATGCACTTATCGATCAAAATTTGAGATACTTTCATTGAAGGAGGTAACGCCATTCTGTTTGACAAATATAAGCATAAATCTTTGAGCATTATGGAAAAATCGCTAATCCCTAAACGCTAAACAACCCATAAAACCTAAACAGTAAAACCCTAAATCATCGACCCATAAACCCTAAACCAAGCAGGTACCGTGCACTTATAGATCAAAATTTGAGATACTTTCATTAAATTGTGGTAACACCATTCTATTCCATGAATATAAGCATAAAGCTTGAACATTATTGAAAATCAAAAACCCTTAACCGTAAACCCTAATAACTTCCTAACCCTAGAACCCCAAACCCTTACCAAGGAGGTATAATGCACTTATAGATCAAAATTTGAAATACTTTTATTAAATTGCGATAGCGCCATTCTATTCCATGAATATAACCATATATATAAAGCTTGAACATTATTATTAAAAATTCCCTAAACCCTAAATCCTAAACAATCATAAACCCTAAAACCCTAAAAACCTAAATAACCCTAAACCCTGAATCATGAACCCTAAATCCCTAAACCCTAAAAGCCTAAACCCTAAAATCCTAAACCATAAACCATGAACCCTTAAACCCTCAACCCAAAATGAAACCCCGAACCCTAAACCCTAGGCTATATATACTTTGAGTGAAAACTGGGGCAGTGGGATTTTAAGCCATATTGTGTAGTAGCTTCATGACAAAAGCCATTGTTGTGCCTTAGAAAATTGAAATAACTTCCAATTCGGAAGATTCCTTTGTAAATAATATTTTAAATGCCAATACGCACCAACTAGCAAATATGGATAGGATATTACAAACTATAGAAAAGATATGGCCATGACCTTGGTAATCTAGTTTGAAAGCCATGCATATTCTTACATGGTACTCCATATATTGTGATACAATTTTTTCTCAAGAGTTATCAAATTTTAAGATTATATTTTTCCATGGAAACTAGCTAGTGCAAATAGTGAGACACGAAGAGAGAAAATAATGGATGTATTTCTATTTATATGTTGTTTCATTGTATTTTTTAAAACATGGCCAAAATTAGGTGTCATTACCATTCATATCAAAAAGTTGAATTTTACGAAACTCTCGGTGGTTCTCCAATATTTGACTACTTGGTATTTTTGAATTATTTTAAAAAGTTAAGAGCAAGGTATATCACACACTTTCTAGTTCGAAATTAGACATACTTACTTCAGATTGTCAAGAAGTCATTTTATTGCATAGATTTAGCTATAAAGTTTGGAAATTCATGAAAGTTGGGCATTGTCCATCAAATCTAGAATCTTCTTTTGAAATGCCAAGATTCAGCGATCTACCAGATATGGACACGCTATCATAAATTATAATAGAGATATGGTTGTGACCTTGGTCATCTTGTATGAAAGCCTTCAAAATCTATAGTTTATCAATTTCGGCAAATGTGTGGAAACTCATTTATATATTGATAAGCATACTGTCACTAGAATGTGGGTCTAGACGGGGCCAACATGTGAGAGCGGCCGCGTCAGAGTAGCGTACGTCGGAAGCTTCAACCTCAAAATTTCCATATGGCGTCGAAACATCCCAAGCACATCTATTCAAATATCCCGCGCATCTATTCAAATATCCCGCCCCGTTTTTTGCAAATGCAAAATTCCTCTTCTATCCCTGCTCCAAAAACAAGGACCGTGGGAGTACTGCAATAATAGAGGGGTATAGGTGGTAAATGTGCATCATCCCACCTATATTCCCTCATCGTCTCTTCCCTGCCCACACCCCTCCAACCTCGACCTTCCTCTAGCTGCTTCACGTTGGCCCTCTCTTCCACACCGGAGCTCTTCCACTACCGGTGCTCTTCACCAGAACTATTTCACTGACTCCCTCGCTACACCGGATCTGCTTTGCCAACGCCATCCTCTACCCTACCGGGGCTCCTTCACTGAATCATTCGTTGGTGACCCTGAAATGCTGAGCCGCCACCCCCGCTGCCCTCTTTCCTGTCCCACCCGTCCTCGCTGCATAGCGGTAATTTCTCTTGCCCGTTTACTATATTTTTGGTACTCATAAGCTACAAAATCGTTAGGATGTTGCTCAATATCCTGGATTCTATTGCCATTTTGTTTGCACCCTTCACCTTGTAGGTCCTATCCACATCATTAGCTTCTCGCTTTTTGTAACACCCTCGAATCGGCCCTATGCAGATTTTAGCGCTTCCCGCCAAACCCGAATAGAAACGATTCAAGGACGCCCACCAGGCACTTGCGTGCGGGTGGAAAACGAAGTAATACCATTACAAATTAGTTCACAATGGAACCCACAGAACATTTATATACAACAAAAACTCTATGAGTCAAGAACACAGATATACATTACAAAGATCCAAATCTCATGGAAAGCAATACAACATCCGAGTACGGATAAGATGTAAATGGGGCTAAGAACCCTGAAGAATAACCAATGGCGTCCATAACCCTGCCTAGGCCAAGCCGAAAGGGTAACCCTGCTAACACCGTCAAACTTAAACCTGGCAGACAAAAGGGGTGTCGACAAAGGGCAAAGGAAAAGGGGAGCGCCAGTACTGAGGCCAGTACACGGTGAGGCTAGAATTTGGCGGCTCTCGCCTACATAGGTATGGTGGGCTGAAGCGGCAGCACGGCATGCACTAAACAATCTATAGAGACTCGATTCAGCTGTCGACTATTAGAGAGGAATAAGAAAGACCTATTCAAATCCAACCTGATACTAACACCAATCATACCTATCCTGGTATTCCCCCTCGAGACCAAACAAGGAAGTCAAACCGAGGAACTCACACAGTTGGTAGTTTTATTCATTTCATTATAGTTGCAACACTTACTAGTCAGATATAGATAGCATGAGTCATCCTGATAGCATAAGTAGTGGGAAGTTTTAGTTAATTGTTCCGTTGCAGTTACAATACTTACTAGGCAGGTATAATACGACATGATGCACCCCAATACCACCAGTTGTTGGTACTTTTATTTACTCATTCCGTTGTAGTGAAACTGATTATTAGACATGTAAAAGTCAAATTTATAGCACTACTTTAGTTATGCCTGTCTATGATCGAGATACTATGCTCCAAGTCGTCCATAACCGTGGACATGGCTTTCAGAAAGATTTACCCTGCAGGGGTGCACAAATAGCAACACACACACGATCAACCTCAGAAAAACCAAATCAAAACCCAACGAGGCTTTCACGATAAAGCAATCACAGGATTCACAAATCATTTCAGGGGGCCACCCCACTAAGCTACCCACAAAGAAGTTGGCTGGCTCCGAGACGGACCCAGGGTTTGTGAAAATGGCTGTAAACGACTGGGAACCTGAAAGTGTGACTGGGCTTGTCAATACCGTGAAAACATTCCATGTTCCAAAATAGTACAGGTGCTCCATGCACAATCGTAAATAAAGAAGTAAAGCATGGCATAAGTACAGGATAGTAATAAATCCCCAAACTACTTTGTGGCCCCAAGAAATAAAGTGTGAATCAAGCTCAGGCAAAGGGGGATTCATAGAGTCTCCCGTATGTTGATAGTGCGAATAGTCAAGGAACAGGTATCAAGTACTCGGGGTCCTACGGGACACAAGTGAGAATGGAAGAACCAAATAACATCAATTGCCCACCGATGCCTCTGCATTAGTTATATCTATTTTCAGCATTTTAATTGTTAACTTAAAATTAAAGCCGTGTTCATCTCCACCATTAAGCATGGGCCAACCTTTCAACAATGGTGGAACGACAACAACGTGAAGCAGCACCTGAGCGAGTAACTACGACTCGCAAGGCCAACTATCTATCAAACAGTAGGTACTAGGATGTGTCCAAGGCAATATAGAGGCTGCAAAGAATATAAATGGTACGAAAACTAAAGCATCGCAACAAGGATAGCAATAGATCAACAGGAGGAAGTAAAGACTATAAAAGCAAAATAGGTAGAAAGGGGGAGAATGCTCGCCTGGGAAAACATAGCCGAAGAGACATTATCCGAAGAACTTGTGGATACTCGCATCCACTCAACGGCCTAATCCGTGAAGAAGCAAACACTAAAAGAAACACCGGGTGCACTATTTAATACTACGGCAAAAGATCCGGCATGATGTATGTATGATGCATACCATGGAAAAGATGCGATGTAAATAGGCAATATTATGCGGAACCAAGGTCCCAAGAAATAGTTAAGTGGTTCATGTTGTTTAGATACCCCGCATTTTAAATGTTGAATTAACAGGGCAAAACATGACATCGGTTCGCTATGCAAATTTAAATGGATCTGATATAAGCCTAAAATAGCTCGCATATGGTCTCCATATTTAATTATTAGGTGAATCGACCTAATGCCCCCAAACACATGAATATGTATGTGATCATGAACAATTTATATACACCAAGATAGATGTCATATATTATAAAAATAGGGGTCTCGGAAAGGGGATCACATTAGGGTATCGGCGATCTTGGGGTTCACCGGGGGTCAATGGGGTTCGGACTGGCGGGATCAGTCTCGGGCATCGGTTCCGGGAAGGAGAACTTGTCATTCCTTGTTGACGATCTTGGATCCGTCAAGGAGGTCTTGTGGTGTCCGTGAAGGAGCTCTAGGGGTTCCATGAAGTAGAACTTACGCCGGGGGGTCTTCAGTCCCTCTGTTCAGCTTTGAAAGTCGAGTTTGGCCCTTCAGTGACCTTGCTTCATCGGTGAAAATGAACAAACTTGGCCGACTCTAGCTCACACAAGCACAGAAGCACATCCATACGCACATGTATGCATGTACAACTAAAGAGTATTGAACCCAAAATGGCAGGAACAAGGAGGCGTGCGCACGACGGCACGCGCGCGTAGAGACGGGGCAGGATGCCGACAAGGGCGCATGGTCGAGGATGAGGAAGCTCGGAGCAGCACCATCAGAGGGGTTCGGGCTGATGCTGCAGACGAGGAGGCGTTGGGGTGAGCTCGCGGGTTGGTGTTGGGGCACGGCATAGAGGAAGGGGAGGCAACAAGGGCAGAGGTCGGCCGAAGGAGGGCTGGCGGTGCTCGTCGCTGCAGGGAGAGATCGGTGGGGACACTGAGAGGAAGGCGCGGAAGAGGGGCGTCGACGGTGGCCCGCGAACGCGGCGACAAAGGGCACCAGGGCGAGGAGGGACCACGGCGGCGGCAGGCGACCGTAGAGGGCGGCGGACGCTGGCGCATGAGCTTGATGGCGGCGAGGCGACGAGGTGAGATAGATAGGGGTGGTGGCGCGACGGGGGTACCGGCGAGGGCGTGCATGGGAGCGGCACCGGCGGCATCGCTGTCGAGCGCGAACTGCAGCGAGGTGCAGGGGCTCGCCGGAGACGGGACGCGCGGCTGCGGGGCTTCGAGGATGGCAACCCAACGAGCTTGGCACGAGGAGAGAGACATCAGGGAGAGGAGAGGTGGGCGGCAGCGCTGTGCACAGAGGCGAGGCGAGGAATCGGGCCTAGTTGTGGCACGTGAGCGGAGAAGGGGATCGCAAGGATGAGGGCAATCGATCGGGAGTGATGGGCCAGGGGCGTCACGGGTTGGTGTCGTGCGGGTCGAGAGCGAGGAGCGGGATGGCGATGTTGACCAGATCGGGGGTGGGTGGTCGCTAGCGGTGGGAGGCGAGTGGGTGTGGTGCACTGCTTTACGTGTTAGGTGTGTCGGGTTGCGCTGGAACGTGATGTGAGGTCAGGCGTGTAGCGAGTTAGGTGGGGGTGGGTCGAGTGTGTGTATGCGTCCACCGGTGAGGTGAGTGGCGGTGGTGGGGGTGTGGCAGGGGTGAGGGTAGGATTAGGGTTTGGTAAGTTTTAGGATGGAGGTGGCCGGTTGGGCTTTTGGGCCTGGCTGGCTGCCTCCCAAAAATAATATAAATTTGAGTTATTATTTTAAGAGACTTTTGTAATTTGTTTTTAGGCAAACAAAATATCCAGGAAGACTTGGGGTTTATACTTTGAAATGTGAAGGGGGATAATTTAGAAAATAAAATAGGGCTTTTGAAAAAAATTAGTTTTAAGCAAACCATGCATGATGACATGACGATGCTCAAATGCAATGTGGCATGATGACATGAGCATGCGGTCATGATGATGCATAAAAATAAAAACAACACGCGATTTTCTAGTAGTGGTTTTTCCGGGGTGCTACAATTCGACACCACTAACAATGGATCTCGCCCTCGAGATCTGCCTCATCGTACGGGAAAGAAGGCCGACGATCTGAATCTGCTCGCTTCGTGTAGATCCTCGCGACACCACTAACAAGGATTCTTACTCCATCTTCAAATCGGTGACACCACCAACAAGGGGTCGTTGTTCATGTCCGTCGAGAGAATGCTCCGGATAAACAAAGGACAAAGTTAGAGGTCTCAAAAGGTCAGGCCACCTTTAACTTTCGTGGAAGGAGTAAAATCACATTGATCCACCATTCAATGTACAAAAGCGAATGATAAGAGTAGTGGTATGGTCATGACTCCATCCCGCACTCAAAGCATTACTCTGTACATGCATAGAAGAATCATGTAACCACTCTCAGAATTTAGACTGAAGATCTTCACAAGCAATGTTTGGAAAACAAAGGACTGATGTAGTCTCATCATCGAACTGGCACAGAAGATGTCAACGCGTTGGGAGAACACCGGAAGATACAAAATAAATTGTATGAAAAGACACAATGATTAGGTGTCACGATGGTTTCATTGGCATGAACACATGCTCAAAGTATACTCCAACTTCACCAATGCTCATCCTGCTCATATGATTTTCAACGATACGGATATCCCTCAAGGGGCACACATAGATAAAGAGTTCAAGGACAAAAGATTAGATGAAGGGTACAACAAATGACATGGAGATTAGATGATTGTAGCTCCACCGTTAAAAAGGGAAAGCGAGACCCTGAAGGTACGACGGAAACCCAATCACGAGAAATCCTGGACTCGAAGAAAAGATAAGAGTAGATTTAAAACACGCAGAGGTAAGAGACGAATAGCATAGGGGTAAGGAATAAAAGCAGACCTAATCAGATCTATCCAACCTTTTCAAAATAGTTTTGACACTCTACAACGTCTGTTAGCTAGGTTATCCTACAGGCTGGACCAGTGGGTATCGCAACTGCTGAGCTCTGATACCACTTTGTAACACCCTCGAATCGGCCCTATGCAGATTTTAGCGCTTCCCGCCAAACCCGAATAGAAACGATTCAAGGACGCCCACCAGGCACTTGCGTGCGGGTGGAAAAAAAAGTAATACCATTACACATTAGTCCACGATGGAACCCATAGAACATTTATATACAACAAAAACTCTATGAGTCAAGAATACAGATATACAATACAAAGATCAAAATCACATGAAAAGCGATACAACATCCGAGTACGGATAAGATGCAAATGGGGCTAAGAACCCTGAAAAATAACTAGTGGCGGCCATAACCCTGCCCAGGCCAAGCCGGAAGGGTAACCCTGCTAACACCGTCGAACTTAAACCTGTCAGACAAAAGGGGTGCCGACAAAGGGCAAAGGAAAAGGGGAGCGTCAGTACTGAGGCCAGTACACGGCGAGGCTAGAATTCGGCGGCTCTCGCCTACATAGGTATGGTGGGCTGAAGCGGCAGCGCAGCATGCACTAAACAATCTATAGAGACTCGATTCAATTGTCGGCTATTAGAGAGGGATAAGAAAGACCTATTCGAATCCAACCTGATACTAACACCAATCATACCCATCCTGGTATTCCCCCTCGAGACCAAACGAGGAAGTCAAACCGAGGAACTCACACAGTTGGTAGTTTTATTCATTTCATTATAGTTGCAGCACTTACTAGTCAGATATAGATAGCATGAGTCATCCTGATAGCATAAGTAGTGGGCAGTTTTAGTTAATTGTTCCGTTGTAGTTGCAATACTTACTAGGCAGGTATAATATGACATGATGCACCCCAATACCACCAGTTGTTGGCACTTTTATTTACTCATTCCGTTGTAGTGAAACTGATTATTAGACATGTAAAAGTCAAATTTATAGCACTACTTTAGTTATGCTTGTCTATGATCGAGATACTGTGCTCCAAGTCCTCCATAACCACGGACACGGCTTTCAGAAAGATTTACCCTGCAGGGGTGCACAAATAGCAACACACACATGATCAACCTCAGAAAAACCAAATCAAAACCCAACGAGGCTTTCACGACAAAGCAATCACAGGATTCATAAATCATTTCAGGGGGCCACCCCACTAGGCTACCCACAACGAAGTTGGCCGTCTCCGAGACGGACCCAGGGTTTGTGAAAATGGTTGTAAACAACTAGGAACCCGAAAGTGTGACTGGGCTTGTCGATACCACGAAAACATTCCATTTTCCAAAACAGTACAGGTGCTCCACACACAATCGTAAATAAAGCAGTAAAGCATGGCATAAGTACATGATAGTAATAAAGCCCCAAACTACTTTGTGGCCCCAAGAAATAAAGTGTGAATCAAGCTCAGGCAAAGGGGGATTCATAGAGTCTCCCATATGTTGATAGTGCGAATAGTCAAGGAATAGGTATCAAGTACTCGGGGTCCTACGGGACACAAGTGAGCGTGGAAGAACCAAATAACATCTATTGCCCACTGATGCCTCTGCATTAGTTATATCTATTTTCAGCATTTTAATTGTTAAGTTAAAATTAAAGTCATGTTCATCTCCACCATTAAGCATGGGCCAACCTTTCAACCACGGTGGAATGACAACAACGCGAAGCAGCACCCGAGCGAGTAACTAGGACTTGCAAGGCCGACTATCTATCAAACAACAGGTACTAGGATGTGTCCAAGGCAATATAGAGGCTGCAAAGAATATAAATCATACGAAAACTAAAGCATCAAAAACAAGGATAGCAATAGATCAACAGGAGGAAGTAAAGACTATAAAAGCAAAATAGGTAGAAAGGGGAGAATGCTCGCCTAGGAAAACATAGGCGAAGAGACATTATGCGAAGAACTTGTCGATACTCGCATCCACTCAACGGCCTAATCCGTGAAGAAGCAAACACTAAAAGAAACACCGGGTGCACTATTTAATACTACGGCAAAAGATCCGGCATGAGGTACGTATGATGCATGCCATGGCAAAGATGCGATGCAAATAGGCAATATTAAGCGGAGCCAGGGTCCCGACAATTAATTAAGTAGTTCATGTTGTTTAGATACCCCGCATTTTAAATGTTGAATTAACAAGGCAAAACATGACATCTGTTCGCTACGCAAATTTAAATGGAGCCGATATAAGCCTAAAATAGCTTGCATATGGTCTCCATATTTAATTATTAGGCGAATCAACCTAATGCCCCCAAACACATGAATATGTATGTGATCATGAACAATTTATATGCAACAAGATAGATGTCATATATTATAAAAATAGGGGTCTCGGAAAGGGGATTACATTAGGATATCGGCGATCTTGGGGTTCACCGGGGGTCGATGGGGTTCGGTCTTGGCGGGATCGGTCTCGGGCGTCGGTTCTGGGAAGAAGAACTTGTCATTCCTTGTTGACGATCTTGGATCCGTCAAGGAGGTCTTGTGGAGTCCGTGAAGGAGCTCTAGGGGTTCCATGAAGTAGAACTTGCGTCGGGGGTCTTCAGTCCCTCTGTTTAGCTTCGAAAGTCGAGTTTGGCCCTTCAGTGACCTCGCTTCATCGGTGACAATGAAAAAACTTGGCTGATCTAGCTCACACAAGCACAGGAGCACATCCATACGCACGTGTATGCATGTACAACCAGAGAGTAATGAACCCAAAATGGCAGGAACAAGGAGGCATGCGCACGATGGCACACGCGCGTAGAGACGATGCAGGATGCCGACAAGGGCGCATGGTCGAGGATGAGGAAGCTTAGAGCAGCACCATTAGAGGGGTTCAGGCCGATGCTGCAGACGAGGAGGCGCTAGGGCGAGCTCGCGGGTTGGTGCTGGGGCACGCCATAGAGGAAGGGGAGGCAACAAGGGCAGAGGCCGGCCAAAGGAGGGTTGGAGGTGCCCGTCGCTGCAGGGGGAGGTCGGTGGTGACGCTGAGAGGAAGGCGTGAAAGAGGGGCGTCGACGGTGGCCCGCGAACGAGGCGATAAAGGGCAGTAGGGCGAGGAGGTACCACGGCGGCGGCAGGCGACCGCAGAGGGCGGCGGCCGCTGGCGCATGAGCTTGATGGCGGCGAGGCGACAAGGTGAGATAGATAGGGGCAGTGGCGTGGCGAGGTACCGGTGAGGGCGTGCAGGGGAGCGGCACTGACGACGTCGTTGTCGAGCGTGAACGGCGGTGAGGTGCAGGGGCTCGCCGGAGACAGGACGCGCGGCTGCGGGGCTTCGAGGACGATGACCCGACGAGCTTGGCACGAGGAGAGAGACATCGGGGAGAGGAGAGGTGGGCGGTGGCGCTGTGCACAGAGGCGAGGCAAGGAATCGGGCCTAGCGGTGGCACGTGAGCGGAGAAGGGGATCGCAAGGCCGAGGGCGATCGATCGGGAGTGGTGGGCCAGGGGCATCGCAGGGTGGTGTCGTGTGGGTCGAGAGCGAGGAGCGGGATGGCGACGTTGACCAGATCGGGGGTGGGTGGTCCTTAGCGGTGGGAGGCGAGTGGGTGTGGTGCACCGCTTTACGTGATAGGTGTGTCGGGTTGGGCTGAAACGTGATATGAGGTCAGGCGTGTAGCGAGATAGGTGGGGGTGGGTCGAGTGTGTGTATGTGTCCACCGGTGAGGTGAGTGGCGGCGGTGGGGGTGTGGCAGGGGTGAGGGTAGGATTAGGGTTTGGTAAGTTTTAGGATGGAGGTGGCCAGTTGGGCTTTTGGTCTTGGCTGGCTGCCTCCCAAAAATAATATAAATTTGAGTAATTATTTTAAAAGACTTTTGTAATTTGTTTTTAGGCAAACAAAATATCCAGGAAGACTTGGGGTTTATACTTTGAAATAAGAAGGGGGATAATTTAGAAAATAAAATAGGGCTTTTGAAAAAAAATAGTTTTAAGCAAACCATGCATGATGACATGACGATGCTCAAATGCAATGTGGCATGATGACATGAGCATGCGGTCATGATGATGCATAAAAATAAAAACAACACGCGATTTTCTAGTTGTGGTTTTTCCGGGGTGCTACACTTTTATTCCCTTTCGTACATTCTCACGCTATCGGTTTAATCCACCAACACCAACTCATAGATGCTATTCTTTCCGAGCGCTCGCACGGGTCATGCAAACAGCTCATAGAGGATCCAACACTGACAATCTGACGCCCAACAAGGCTTAATCGTGAGGTTTCCTTGTGTTACTTAGGCCAGTTTCTTGTCATGTTAATTAGTTGTATAACCTGCATGCCTAATAAGTTAATAAGTCATCCTACCTAAGACCTTGCCATGACATTTGCATTCATGTTCTATTTTGTTTCTATATGCGAATGCTTAATTCGGAAAATGTCCATCTAGTTTAAATGATATATCTGGTCATTTTTAATGCTATATGTTGGTGTTTTCACCTGCTTTCATCCTGCCAAACCACCTATCTAGTTTGAAACATACATTTGGTAATTTTTAATGCTATGTTTTTGGTGTTTTTCAAGAGTTTTCATCCTTCCAAACCAGCTAACTTGGTTTCAAATGTCATGTAGAGAAATGACAATGGAGTACAAGGACCAGAGTTCCAACTGCTCGGCTTAGATTCTTCTAACAGATTGATAAGGAGTCGCACCCGCTCGAGAAGGAGCTACTCTCAGCCAGAACGTGCTACTATAAGTTCATACTTACTTTAAATGATCTCTACTTTACATAATACTACTTGTTTCCCTTGTTCTTTGTTTTAACCTCTTTTGTCATATTTTAGCAGACTGTAGTTAAAACCTAGCAGGAGTCCTTGGAATGCAGGACTGAAAGTTGTGATCCCTCTTCCCATTCATCCTCCCATTGCATTTCCGAAGCAAAAAACTTACTTAACAGTCCACCTAGAACAACTCCTACAGGTGATAAATATATAAAGGTTGTATTGCATGCAGAACGAAAGGGTGTAGCTAATCTTAGATCTGTAGCTGAAATGTTGAAGAAGAGGACAGATGATACATTGAAGTGAATCGCCATGTACCGATCTCTTATTGATGGTACTAACACATTGTAATCTTTCAGAATTACGATCTTGTTGTATAACCTGTTGTAACAAACTTTTATTGTTGTGTAATAAATAGTTTTAATTTGTGCGTGTTTATTAATTGATGTCTTGATATTCACCTGTTCTGTGAAAAGTAGGCGCTAGCAAGAAAGGCCGAAACAGTAATAGGACGGAGTAGTAGCATGCCAAACATTGAAACAATGTGCACATGGATGACCCAAAACGACCAGAACAGTAAAAGGCCAGAATGGTAGAAGGCCAGTACAGTAAAAGGCCAGTACAATAAAAGGACAGAATAGTAAAAAGCCATAATAGTAAAAGGCCAGAATAGTAAAGGCCATAGCAGTAAAAGGGCAGAACAGTAAAAGGCCAGAACAGTAAAAGGCCGTAGTAAAAGGCTAGAACAGTAAAAGGCCAGAATAGTAAAAGGCCAGAAGAGTAGAAGGCCAGAACAGTAAAAGGCCAGAACAGTAGATGGCCAGAGTAGAGAAAAGGCCGGAACAGTGAAAGGCTGGAACATTAAATGTCCAGAACAGTAAAAGGCCAGTAGGATGGTAGGCCAGTACTGTTGGTCCACGTAGAGATAAACAAAACTTTTTCCCTACACGGTGATCCCAAGATCTAGCTGAGGTAGTAGGCCACGAGAATTACCACTAGACGTGCAGTTGCGGAATCGATGAAGCACGTCGCTTGATGCAGTGCAGTTCTCACGATCCGTTCCGATCCATAATCGTCGAAGTGCTGAACATACATCACCTCCGCCAGTTTCCACACGTACGAGGAGGAGCGCTGGCGCTGAACTGCTAGGTCTAGTACGGTGGCAACAAGACTAGACTGGGGCTAGGGTTTCCAATGCATGGAGTGACCTAACCGTGTGCTCTAAGCACCTGCGCTCCAGCTTATATACGAAGTGAAAGTAGGCTCCACTCACTTGTGGCCCATTCACTAAAAGTCCTATATTAGTCACTACGAGTCTAACTAACTGACTCAGTCCATGTCTGATTCGGGTCCAACCCAAATAGATTTCCGGTTTGGGTCTAACCCAAACTTGCTCCACCTCTTAAGTGTGTGACCCGACAGGCTCATAGTGACTCGGATATGATCCGAGTATCACTCGTGACCGATCAGTCGGTAGCGGCTCCTAGCAGAACGTGCCAACTCGCAAGTACCAAAGAGTCATGATGACATACCTTCCAATGCGACTTTCGTCCAAGTCCCTTTTGCCTCACGATATGCCTTGTCGAACTATAGGCGAATAATCGTCATCCCTTAAATAGTTCGACTCTCTTTCTCGATCCGAGATAAGTGATTCATCCGACTAACTCTTAGTCGGTCGCCTCGGTTAACACTTAACTGAGTCGTGCATGGCCATGCTTTCTGACGAGGGGTAACCTCAGCAATGCCCATGGTGATGGACTTAGGGTTTCGCAAAAAATAGAACGCTGGGGATTTCGTCGGATGTCAGGGAAATAATGGAATCAAAGTTGTCTGTATATTGAGTAATTGCACTATTACAAGTTGTCTTCTAGATTTCGGTACCCTCGCTTGGGATTCTCCCGTCCTATATATAATAGGCCGGGTCTCAAAGCTGTATGCGGATAGGTTTCATACATGCGTGATTACAATACCAACATAATGTTGGTGTACAGTCCCTTTCCTAATATAATTATAGCCTTTGTCGGTTGTTGCCTTCAGCTATCGTCTAGAATCTTCATGGGACGTAAGCCTTTTACCCAATATAGGGTAGTGAACCATAAGCATCCGAGTAATCATACTCATGTCAGTAGCCTCCCGAGACTCTACTTGAACCATAGTTTCAGGTTGAGTCTCAAAGTTTCTTTTTTATTTTTATCTTTGTAGGGATTTTGGCACAATGAGTCTGATGCTTCCGACGGATCGGGAATGAGTTAATTGCTCCTGGGAAAAAACAAGGTTGTCCTACATCAAATTCAAGTCCCTAGGCTCGAATCCGGAATTTGCTACTGGCGTAATTCAGTTCAAGCCGCTGAGGTCTTACCGAATACTGAACTCCAGTTTCTATTTTATCGGGTACCCAACGCGTCCGTCGGGATTTTTCATTATATCATTAATACGGATATTTTACTGGCAGAGCACATTCTTGTGCGACTATCAGGTCACATAGGACGAATCCTGGGGTCTTACCTCCATGTTTCTAAACATGGCATTCAGATTTTTTTTGTGTCTGAGCGTGATCCGAGATTTTTGGCTTTTTTGGCGGTTGGCCTGGTGAGGCTGCCAAGGTTTCTGATTTTATCAGATAGTTTCAATATTTTATACTAACTCTCGATGGGAGTAATACCTTTTTGAGGATACACTGGTGTAAAACTCAAAGGTGTTTACAATCATGAATATATTTTTTGCACAATTAGATTTCTATCGGATGCGTGCCAGCGCTCCCGATGGGAGTAGGCCCCGAGGCTATGTTTGGATGCATGTATCTGGACATAGGCTCATAGTTGTTGTTAGCTTGATGGAAAGCAATGATCTTTTGAACAAATAAAAAGATTAAGGTACAAATAACTTATGTCTTTATATATATAAGGTGGAAAATCGATGATACATTATTCTTTGAGCGAATGGTCTTTGGCCATTGTCCTGGATATTATGGCATAATAAGCCGAACTATAACTCTTATCATATTGTAAATAATCTTATACGTAAAAGCGTCGTAGCTGTGCTATGCTCCATGGATTTGAGTAATTTACTCCTGTCTTCTTGTCTTGTAGTCGATATGCTCCTCCGGGAATAACTTCTGTGATGATGTATGGTCCTTCCCATGGAGATTCTAACTTCTTGTGGCCATCTTGCTTGAGGCGAAGAACTAGGTCCCCTATTGCAAAGGACCTAGGCCGCAATCTTCTGCTATGGTAATTGCACAGGTTTTGCTGGTACATAGTTGCTCTTTGAAGGGCTTCATCTCGATCTTCATCAAGTGCATCCACATCATCTTCAAGTGCTTCTCTTGATTCCTCTTCATCATATGTAGCTACTCTTGGAGATTCGTGTGACACCTCAACAGGAAGCACGGCTACTGCACCATGGCCCAAAAATAAAGGCGTCTCTTGTGTTGAATTATTTGGAGTTGTACGTAAACTCCATAATACGGATGCCAATTCATCCACCCAAGCTCTTTTTGCTCTATCAAGTGGTTCTAGTAGTCTTTTCTTGAGTCCAGCGGTAACTAGTCCATTGGCTTTTTCTACTTGTCCATTTGTTTGTGGGTGAGCTACCGAAGTGTAGCTTATTTTGATCCCCATCTCCTGGTAGTACTCCTTGAACTCATTGGAAGTGAAGTTGGTCCCATTGTTCATGATGATGCTATTTGGTACGCCAAACCGAAATACTATGGAGTTGATAAAATTCACAGCCAAAGTTCAGTCTTGGGTGGTGACAAGCATTGCTTCAATCCATTTAGTAAATTTGTGGACTGCTACTAGCAGAAAGATGTGTCCTCCTGGCAATGATTTGTGAAGTTTCCCAACCATATCGAGTCCCCACTAAGCAAATGGCCAGGCCATAGGTATAGGATTCAACTCAGCGGCGGGTGCTCTAGGCTTTGTTGCGAAGCGTTTACATGCCTCACATGTTCTGACAATATCTTTTGCATCTTGAACTGCAGTGAGCCAGTAAAATCCTGCTCTGAATGCTTTTGCAGCAATTGCTCGGCTACTAGCATGGTGACCACAAAATCCTTCATGTATATCCTTGAGTATGAGTTTTCCTTCTTTGGGTGTTACGCAATGCTGCAACACACCCGAAATACTTCTCTTGTATAGTTCCCCTTTGATTATCTTGAAGGCCTTCGATCGTCAGGTGATTCACCGGGCTTCTATCACATCTTCTCGTAGCTCTCCCTTAGTCATATATGCTATATACGGCTGCATCTAGGTGGGCTCAATTAGCATGACCTCTTCAATTTCTTTTTCTTCTTCTTCGATGGCTTTTCTATGGTCTTGGTTTCTGAAGGAGCCCCCGAATCTTTTTGCGGATGTTTCTTTTTCCCTATTTTTGATGCTACAACCTCAGAGACTCTTTTTGCTTTGATCGATCGCTCTGTTATTTCCTCCCAAAAACTTTGGGTGGTATTGGTAAGCATAAGGATCCGATATTTGCTAGATTGTCGGCTTCCTCATTGCTTGCTCTTCCTATATGTGATACTTCACACCCATCAAATTGAGCTTCCATAACACCATATAGATCGCGCGATAAGCAACCATATTTTCGATGACGGTGTAGCACTTGTTCATTGCTTGCTGTGCCACAAGATTAGAATCTCCAAAGATTTTGAGGCGAGTTGCACCGCAAGCTTTGGCCATTCGCATGCCATGCAACAGAGCCTCGTATTCCGCTTCGTTATTGGATGCGTTCGCAAAGCTCATCTGAAGTAAATAGCGCATTCTGTCGCCTTGAGGTGATATTAGTACGACTCCTGCTCCTGCTCCCTCCGTTCTTTTTTATCCATCAAAGTACATTGTTCAGGCACTAGAAAGGTCTGGTGGACCCGCACATTACAACTCCGTCCACTCTGTGATGAAATCCGGCAGAACTTGTGACTTAATTGCTTTGTGCTTGTCATATGTGATATCCCGAGGGGATAATTCGATGCCCCATAGAGAGACCTGTCCAGTTGCTTCTGGATTGTTGAGGATGCTTGATAAAGGCGCTTCGTTGACTACTACGATTGGATGCTCCGAAAAATAGTGGCATAGTTTTCGTGCTATCATAATTACCCCATATGCTAGTTTCTGGTAGTGTGGGTACCTTTGTTTGGATGGTGATAGAACCTCGCTCAGGAAGTAAACTGGCCTCTGTACACCGTGGGTCTTCCCTTCTTCGGGTCGCTCTACGACCAAGACCGTGCTGACCACCTGATTTGTGGCAGCGATATAAAGTAGTAAAGGCTCTTTTTCTTTTGGCGACACGACGACAGGAGATGTCAAAAGTGTCCTTTTAAGATCTTCAAAGGCGTGCTGAGATTCTTCTATCCACTCGAATTTTTCTAATTTCCTCATGAGGGCGTAGAATGGCAGAGATTTGTTGGCTTCTTCATTGTTAGGATTGCTTGTACTTTTTCGGGATTATCCTCGATTCCTCTAGCTGATACCAAATATCCAAGGAGTTGCCCTGTCGGGACTCCAAAGGAACATTTCTTCGGGTTCAGTTTGATGCTAAACTTGTCGAGGTTTTTGAATGTTTCTTCGAGGTCCTTGATCAGTGTAGATCCTTAACCTATTGTAACTATGACGTCATCGATATACACTTGCACATTTGTGCCTATTTGGCTTCCTAGACAATTCTGCATCATCCGATGATATGTTGCTCCAGTGTTCTTGAGGCCAAAAAGCATTGTTGCATAGCAGAATACGCCATAGGGCATGATAAACGCCGTTTTCTCCTGATATTCTTCCTTCATCCTAATCTGGTGGTATCCTGAGTAAGCGTCCAAGAAAGAATGACGTTCGCATCCCGTAGTTGCGTCGATTATTTGGTCAATTCGTGGCAGTGGGAAGTGATCTTTTGGGCAATGCTTGTTCAGTGCAGTAAAGTCGATGCACATCTGAAGTCCTGTAGTGTTTTTCTTTGGAACACATACTGGGTTTGCGAGCCACTCTGATTTTGTTAGTTCTTTCATAAAATTGGCATCAATGAGGCGATGGAGCTCCTTTCCAATGGCCTTGCGCTTTGGCTCCGCGAAGCAACGAAGCTGATGCTTTACTGGCTTCGCCTTTGGATCTACATTTAATGCGTGCTCAGCGAGTTCCCTGGGAATTCCCGGCATGTCAGAAGGTAGCCATGTGAAAATCTCCCAGTGCCCACGGAGGAACTCGATGAGCATGCTTTCCTATGCGAAATCAAGGTTAGAAGCCATGAATGTTGTTTTCATCGGGTCGGCAGGGTGGATCTGTACTCCTTTTGTGTCTTTCGCCGTGTCAAAAGCCTGATCGAGATTGGAACGTGCTACTTCTAGAGGTTGTGTGTTTGCTGAAGTTTTGAGTTGTTCAAATTCCGTTGCTATCCCGAAAGATTCAGAAATTTTGTTGAACTCCCGATCACAGCTGTCGGCTCGTGTGAAGCTTCCTTGTACCGTGATAATTCCCTTTGGTGCTGGCATTTTCATCACTAAGTATGCATAATGCGGCACTTCCATAAACCGTGCAAAGGCTAGTTGTCCTAGGATTGCATGATATTGTGATGGCCAATCAATAACTTCAAATTCGAGTTTTTCTTGCCTGAAATTCATCTTGGAACCAAAAACAACGTCAAGAAATACTTTGCCTAGAGGGATTTTGGCTTTACCTGGTACTATTCTGTGGAAAGACGTTTCTGTTGGCGCGAGATTGTCCAGGGGGTAGCCTATTGTTCTTAGTGTTTTTGCGTAGACCAGATTTATGCTACTTCCTGCATCCATGAAGACCTTGCTCATATCAAACCCACCAATTTGTGCTTCGACTATCAAGGCTGAGTGACCCGATCGTGGGACCCAAAGTGGGTGATCGGCTCTGCTGAATGTGATTTCTTGCTCTGACCAGTGGAGATATTCGGGTGTGGTTGATGTTGTTGTTTCCGCCATATTGATTTGTCTTGTGATGAGATTCTGAATTCTATTGGATGGACTCCCTTTATGAATCACAGACATTGCTCCTTTTGATCTAGGGTGCTCGTTGTTTTGATTGTTTGTGTTTTGTGGTGGTGCCGCTGGTGGTGGTGGTGGTGCACCGATGGCTAGTGTACCAGGCATGGATGTGTATCCTCGATTTGCCGCTTCGGTTGCCTTTGCATTGCACAACTCCTGCATCTTCAGGAATGTTCGGCAGTCTTTCATGAGGTGGTTGGATTGTCGCCTGCCTGCTGAGTCGACGTAAAAATGCATATTACAGGATCCTTCGAGCATTTGCATTGCGAACATAGGTGGGTCTCGTGCTCTTGGCTGATACCGCTGTGCAGACTGGCTTCCTCCAACGTCATCCCTGTTCTGGTAGTATCCGCCGTTGTGGTCGTTACTTCTGTTGTTACCTTCACCTGAAAAACCTACTGCTATGTAACTTGGTCCTGTATTTCCATCATTGTTCCTTCTTCTTCTATCATTTCCACGCTTATCCCTATCTTCCTCAGGTGACCATGCGCACTTATTATGTAGCGTGTCCTCTCCATCGGCCCAGCAATTTGCTATCTCCATTAACTGTGATATTGTCTTGGGTTTAACCCGTCCTAGTTCTTATATGAATTCTCAGAGACGGAGGCTGTCGTTGAAGGCGTCGATGGCCCTTTCGTCAGATATGGATTCAGTTGAGTTTTTGATAATATTCCACCGCTGTATGAATGTTTTTATTAATTCTCCAGATTTTTGTTTACAGGCTCTCAACTGCTCCAAGGATGTTGGTCGTTTGAACGTGGAATGGAAATGCCGGATGAATTTATCTTCCAGAGTGTTCCAGCTACCAATTGAAACTTCGGGTAACTGCTTGAGCCATGATCTTGCGACGCTGATGAGATGTAGTTATAGACTTTGCATTGTGGTAGTTGTGGAGCCACCCTATAATTTGACGTTGGCCAAAGAGTCTGCTAACCAAGCTACGGGTTCCTGGAGTCCATCGTATTTGTGGCGGTCGTGTGGAAGTTTGAAGTCCTTGGGTACTGAGGCCTTACGAATCCTCTACGTGAAACAGCTAGCCCCCCATAGCTCGTGATCGTCTTTGTCGTATCCATCCTGATATCGTCGGCTACGGCTTTCATCTATGGATCCGCTACTCCTATGTTGGGTGTTGTCATTTCTTGTAATGCTTCGCGGCTCGGATCCTACGAGACACGCCTGGTGTGGTGATCGAGATCGTCGGGTGTGTCCTACTTGCCGAGGACTGTTGTGATGGCATGGGGATCTTTCGGGTTGACGTGTTATTCCTTGTTCTGCTTCCGAGAGAGAGGCTCCTACCATGCCAAGGTTCATCAGGGCGGAGTGGTGAAGGGTCGCACGTGGATGATCAGGTGCGGGTTGAGTGGTGATCAGATATGTTTGCGCGGCCACAATGGCTGCCTGAGCTATTTTTGCCTTGACGTTTCCTGCTTGATCAATTAACATGAATGATAGGTCGAGATCTCGGATGATTCCACTTCTTTCTGCTTCGGGGATATTCTGTAGTCGAGATGTTGCCCTTCTTGGTGGTGTTGCTCCTGTTACACTCCTTGATCCTCGAGTAGAGCTTAATTGTGCCCGTCATAAGCTGGATTCGTCGGCTAATATCTTTCTTTCATCAAGTTGCCTTTGCATCCGAAGTAGGTCTCTCTTCTTGTGGTGGAGCAGATATTGGTATGCTAATAGATCCTCATGTGAAGCATCCGCTATCATTGGGGCTGCTCCCGAGATCGCCTCCCTTGCCTTTTGCCATGCTGATGCTGGTAGCCGAAGTCCTTGTCTTTCTCCTGCGTGCGGTTCTTCGCCTCTTCCTTAGACTATGCGATTATCTGCTATTCCTCCTCTGTTTCCGTGGTCCCCTTCATTGTCGTGGTTTCCTGCATGGTCATCTGATAAAATATCATCGGGGTTGAGGATAGGATTACCATTTTTGTCGCGTTTTCTTGAGATATCTTCGTTGATCATGCACACTTGGTGGCGTGTTATGCGTGGCATAATGGCGTCATCTTCTGCTTCAAAGTGTGGATTGATAGTATTATGTGATCGTAGTTCTGGATAGATTTTCGCCATCCTTTCTTCAAAGTCGACATTTTCGCTCCTTTCGTCAGGTTCTGAGTTTGTCGGGTTTGCTTCATGTGGTGGGGTTGGCTGATGACCTTTTTCGCCTGCTTCGATCTGTGTTGTGACGTACGTGGAGGATCCGACGGAAGATGGTGGTACCTCCATAGGCGTAGCTTTTCCCACCAACGGTTCTGATGCGATCAGGGTCGAAGGGTGTGATTCTTGCGGGTTGTCTGCTTGGAAGTGGAGGCTTCCGATGATTAGATCGGATCCGCCATTAAAATCGGTGGGTACCAATACAGGGGTGGGTGGTGTGGATATACTTTCGTCGAGTTGATCCTTGGTGGAGAGCGTTCCGCCGAATCCGTGGTTCTAGCGTTCAAGTTTCCCACAGACGGCACCAATTGACAAGGGGTAACCACGACAATGCCCATGGTGATGGACTTAGGGTTTCGTGGAAAAGAGAATGCTAGGGATTTCGTCGGATGTCAGGGAAACAATGGAATCAAAGTCGCCTATATATTGAGTAATTGCACTATTACAAGTTGTCTTCTAGATTTCGGTACCCTCGCTTGGGCTTCTTCTGTCCTATATATAATAGGACGGGTATCAAAGCTGTATGCGGATAGGTTTCATACACGCGTGATTACAATACCAACATAATGTCGGTGTACAGTCCCTTCCTAATACAAGCATAGCCTTTGTCGGTTGCTTCCTTGAGCTATCGTCTAGAATCTTCATGGGCCGTAAGCCTTTTACCCAATATAGGGTAGTGAACCATAAGCATCCCAGTAATCATACTCATGTCACTTTCCGAATCATATCTTCCGAGAGGGCCTAGAGAATATCTCTCCAATTGGAGGGGCAAAATCCCATATTGGTCATCCACATCACGTAGCTTGATTCTCAATCGACCTGAACTATTCCTTTATAACTGCCTAGTGACGGAACAACGTTTGATAGAACCTAAGTCGGTGATCCTCAACTCGGATTGTGCAATAACCTTAGGTTTAAGGATTACATTGATTGAGACATACAAATGACGACTTGTTCGTTGCATCTCAATATGGTCAGTCTGAATCGCTAAACTCTTTAGCTGAATCCGTGTAAGTCGGAATAGCATCTCCATGCCCATGACAAGTGGAACTGAGTCATCTGCCGACTTTCACATTAGTCTAAGTTGTGTGTCCAACACAACCTCAATGACCAAGGAAAATTAGTATGAACAACATGAATATATAGTTCCACAATCAAATCACATATTCAATGATACATATCAGTAGTTCATACAAGGACAACAACTTTATTAATACATTGGGAATAACATCATACATGATTGCCTCTAGGGCATATCCCCAATAGTCTCCCACTTGCACTAGAGTCAATCATCCGACATCACATGTCTAGGAATCTAATGCCCATAGCTCTCAAGTGCGCCTCATGCTTCGGCTGTGGTAGCGGCTTTGTCAACGGATCCGCAATATTTGCATCCGTGTGTACCTTGCATAACTTGATATCACCTTGATCCACGAACTGGCGAGTCAGGTGGTACCGCATGAGTATATGTTTGTTCTTCTGGTGTTGTCTAGGTTCCTTGGATTGAGCAATAGCACCATTGTTGTCACAATACAAGTCTAACGGATTGGACGAGCCCTGAACCACACCAAGATCCATGAGGAAATTCCTCATCCAAACGGCTTCCTTTGCCGCCTCCGAGGCAGCAATATACTCTTCCAGCTCATAGCCCCAATTTACTCTATCGTAGACGCAGACACTGTTTCTTGCTTGGAACTCTTCCAGCTCATAGCCCCTCCATTTATCACAAACACATATCCGAATTGCGAACGAGAATCATCCGAGTCAGTGAGATAACTCGCATCCGTGTAACCCCTTACACTGAGTTCATCCTCACCTCCATAAACCAGGAACATATCCTTAGTCCTTCTCAAGTATTTAAGGATATTTTTAGCCGATGTCCAGTGGATCTCTCCAGGGTCAGCCTGGTACCTGCTCACAACACTCACAGCATACGAAACATCTGGCCTAGTGCAAATCATAGCGTACATGATGGATCCGACTGTAGAAGCATACGGAATCGCACTCATCTGACTTCGCTCATCAATTGTCGAAGGACACTGAGTCTTGCTAAGTTTTACGCCATGGGACATTGGTAAGAACCCCTTCTTAGACTATTCCATATTGAACTTCTTCAACACTTTGTCCAAATATGTACTCTGACTCAATCCAATGAGCCGCCTTGATCTATCTCTATAGATCCAGATTCCTAGTATGTAAGTCGCCTCACCCAAGTCCTTCATTGAAAAACTCCTTTCCAATGATTCTTTGGTTTCTTACAACATCTGGACATCATTTCCAATCAGTAATATGTCATCCACATATAAGGTCAAAAAGTTTACTTTGCTCCCACTAAAATTCTTGTATAAACAAGAATCATGATCACTCTTGATCAAGCCAAACGATTTGACTACCTCATCAAAGCAAACATTCCAACTCTGAGATGCTTGCTTCAACCCATAAATGGATTTATGAAGCTTGCATACCTTGTCAGCATTAGCCGGATCGACAAAACCCTCGGTCTGTATCATATACACGTCCTCGGTTAAATTTCCATTAAGGAAAGCCGTCTTGACATCCATCTGCCATATCACATAGTCGAAATAGGCTGCTATAGCTAACATGATCCAAACTGACTTAAGCATCGCTACGGGTGAGAAAGTCTCATCATAGTCAACTCCTTGAACCTTTCGGAACCCCTTCGCGACAAGCCGTGCTTTATAGATAGAAAAATCTCCATCCATATCAGTTTTCTTCTTAAAGACCCATTTGCACTCGACGGGTCTTGCACCATCTGGCAGATTAACCAAGTTCCAAACTTGATTTTCATCCATGGACTTTAACTCGGATATCATGGCTCCAAGCCACGACTCAGAATCAGATCCCACCATCGCTTTCGAAAAAGTTGTCGGCTCATCACTATCCAATAGCAACACATCACGAACACTTCGCAATTTGGCCGATCTTCGCAGTGTCGATGCAGTTGTCGGCTTAGTTACCATGACCGGCTCAACCTCTAAGGCTTTTGCCGACTCGCTGCTAGCTGGTACCTCTCGAATTTCTTTGATCTGCATTGTGCTCCCACTGACTCCCCGACTGAGAAACTCTTTCTGAATGAAGACACCGTTCCGAGCGACAAACACTTTGCCCTCTTCTCGGTTGTAGAACTAGTAACCCAAGGTTTCCCTCGGATACCCCACGAAAATACACTTATTTGAGTTGGCTGTAAGCTTGTCTGACTGAAGTCGCCTGACAAAAGCTTCACAACCCCAAATCTTAAAAAAAGACAAACTTGGCTTCTTGCCAGTCCACATCTCATGCGATGTCTTATCTACCGACTTTGATGGTACTCTGTTTAGTGCGAACACTGCAGTTTCTAGACAATAACCCCAAAATGATAAAGATAGATCTGTCTAACTCATCATTGATTGTACCATGTCCAACAAGGTCCGATTCCTCCTTTTTGACACATCGTTTCTCTGTGGCGTTCCCGGAGGAGTGATATGGGGAACTATTCCACAACTCTTCAGATGGTCATCAAACTCATGGCTCATGTACTCGCCTCCTCGGTCTGACCGAAGAAACTTTATTTTCTTGTTGAGTTGATTTTGTACCTCATTCTAGAATTCCTTGAACTTTTAAAAGGCTTCCGACTTATGTTTCATCAAGTAGATATATCCATACCTACTCAAATCATCAGTGAAGGTAATGAAGTACTCATAACCACCTCTGGTTGTCGTGCTCATCGGGCCACATACATCACTATGTACTAGTCCTAATAAGTCGGAAGCCCTTTCACAACTCTTTGCAAAAGGTGTCTTGGTCATCTTTCCGAGTAGGCATGATTCACATGTCTCGAACGACTCCAAGTCGAACAAAGTTAGGAGTCCATCATCATGGAGCTTCTTCATGCGTTTCCAACTTATATGACCAAGCCGACAATGCCAAAAGTAAGTCATATTCAGATCATTTAGTTTCAACCTTTTCACATTTATATTATAGACAGACTTACCATCAAGATTCAAAATAAATAACCCATCCTGGACGGGTGCAAAGTCGTGAAACATATCATTCAAATACAAAGAACAACCATTATTCTTAATATTCGACTCATAGCCTTGTCTCATCAAACATGAGGAAGAAATAATGTTTCTACTAAGCATTGGAACATAATAGCAATTATTTAGCTCCATTAAGAATCCAGAAGGTAAATGAAGTTGCATCATGCCGACTTCCAACACAGCGACTCTCGCTTTGTTGCTGACTCGAATGCCAACCTCGCGTCTCACCATGCTCCTAGTTCTTACCAGTCCCTGCAACAAGTTGCAGATGTGAATGACTGATCCGGTATCATATACCCAAGAATTGTTAGGTGCATCTGCGAGATAGATGTCTATAACATTGCAAACAAGCGTACCTGGGTCGGAAGTCACACCTCCACTCTTGGCTTTATCAGCCAGATACTTGCTGCAATTCCTCTTCCAGTAGCCATCCGCCTTGCAATAGAAGCAAGTGGATCCAGCTGCAGGAGATGGCTTAGTCCATGAGGAAGCGCTTTGGACCAGGTCCTCGGCCTTACCTCCTGACTTTGACTTCTTCTTCTTAGTCTAAGAACTCTTCTTGAACTTAGCCTTATTCTACACCATCAACACTTAACTAGCGCCTTTCTTGAGATCTGCCTCAGCCTACTTGAGCATCCCATATAATTCACTGAGCTTCTTATCCATACCATGCATGTGGTAGTTCGATATGAACTGGCCATACGCACTAGGAAGAGAGTTCAGAATTATGTACATAGCGAACTCTTCGCTAATGGGGTAGCCCAGCCTTTCTAGAGACTACACGTAACCAACCAGCTTGATCACATGTGGACTCAGTGGATCGCCATCCTTAAGCTTGCAACTCAACAAAGCCTGAGAGACTTGATACCTCTCAGTCTTTGCCTGAGCCTGGAACATACTTTTGAGGCTTTCGATCATATCGTAGGCCTCAACATTCTCGAACTATTGCTACAAGTCCGGTTCCATGTGAGCAAGCATAAGACAGCTAATCTTCTTAGACTCATCACAAGTCCTACGGTAGGCATTGGTGACTACAACAGTCGCATTCTCATTCGGCTCATCTGGAAGTGGGTTGTCAAGGGATGGTCCCTCTTTTCTTGCTTGAGAACAATTCTCAGATTACGATACTAGTTGGTGAAGTTAGTTCCATTCAGCTTATCCTTTTCTAAGATGGTGCTCAAAGCAAAACTAGATAATTGAGGGAGACTGCTAGGTGCCATTGATCTACAACAGAAAAATAATGCAAAAATAGTTAAGACATGTATCCATAAAAGAGCAAGCATATTAAACTTTTTAATACTTATGCTCCCACTAGAACCAACACCCCTCTGATGGTTACTTAGTGATTCACGATCCTAAATAAGCAAGCCGACTAGTGAGCTTTAGCATCACCGCTAGCCGTTAAGTGATCTAGGTAGACAACTCCTTGCCAATTGCATCTCATACGACTCTTGTTGGACGATCACATGCCCCGGCTCCCATCCGACTTTTCCCCGAGTCCCACAACCATTGTGATAGACCCGTCTAGATACCAAGTGCTTCCGCTATAAGAGTCTGACTCGAACCCACCTAGTCGAAAAGAATTGATAGCACCTCAATTTTATGAGCCCACTACTAAAAATGTCCGACTTGTGATGGTGCAGCACTGGCGGGGAAACCGACTAGACCTTCTTTGAGGGGTTACTTTCTACCAACTATCTAATAGAGGTAAAATAGAGACATAACAATAACACAAAATAAAACAATTATAATGTGAAATGGTATTGGTCTCTTCATGGCGATCTCCATCTCCACAAATCTTGTAATTTGACTCGTGTCAACTCTTGTCATGTGCCACTTTACTCCATGTAGCCGACTTGTACATCGACTTGCATGCCATCCGGGTTCTCAAAACAGCTACACTAGCTAGTAAAGTAAATTACATAGAGAATCCGACACACAAGACATTATACAATTAGATGACAGCACCTAGGCTCCAGCCGCCTGACAAAAACCGTGATACGCAGATCACATATGGATTACACACATCACATGCACATAAGCCATACCATTCACAACATCATCCTGCAAAAATAAGTTATGCATAGATACAATATCTACCTGCGTTGTGAAACTCACAACATATCTAAGGCGCTACGACAGGACGAAGCCGGCGATCCCGCTAGCCGGATAGCGGGCGGGGATCGAAGGGGCAGTGCCCCACACGGGTGCGGGCAGCGCCCCATGATTTTTCAGAAAATGCAGATCTCGTCTGTATTCCGAACATGGATTCCGTCATCGAATAAAACAATTTTACCCAGATCTGATCCGGGCTCCGATTCGACCAAACTCTTTGATCTTCGATCACCGCATCCGGATTTACGTGTCACAGTCTACCCTGATGGCGGAAGCCGATCGGTAGGGGTATGTCGTTCCACGACCTCTGCAGTATGATCATGGAAACCAGATCATCCAATTCCCCGAGTACAGTTGATCCAATCAACTTCGTACAAAACCGATCTATCTCATAGATCGACCACCAAAACTGCAATTAGATCCAATCTAATGCCAACCGCATATCACATATGCATGATCTCGAGCCTAAAACCAGAAGTTATCGCTCTGATACCACTGTTGGGCCACGTAGAGATAAACAAAATGTTTTCCCTACTTGGTGGTCCCAAGATCTAGCTGAGGTAGTAGGCCACAAGAATTACCACCAGATGCGCAGTTGCGGAATCGATGAAGCATGTCACTTGACGCAGTGCATTCCTCACGATCTGTTCCGATCCACGATCATTGAAGTGCTGAATGTACAGCACCTCTGCCAGTATCCACACGTGCAAGGTGGAGCGCCGGTGCTGAACTTCTAGGTCTGGTACGACAGTGGTAGGACTAGACTAGGGCTAGGGTTTCCAACGCATGGAGTGACCTAACCGTGTGCTCTAAGCACCTGCGCCCCAGCTTATATAGGGAGTGAAAGTGGGATCCACTCACTTGTGGCCCATTCACTAAAAGGCTTATATTAGTCACTATGAGTCTAACTCACTGAATCGTTCCATGTCTGATTCGGTTCCAACCCAAATAGATTTCCGGTTCGGCTCTAACCCAAACTTGCTCCCGCTCTTAAGTGTGTGACCCGATAGGCTCATGGTTACTCGGACACGATCCGAGTCTCACTCGTGACCGATCAGTCGGTAGCGGCTCCTAGCAGAACGTGTCGACTCCCAAGTACCAAAGAGTCATGACGACACACCTTCCAATGCGACTGTCGTCCAAGTCCCTTTTGCCTCATGATATGCCTTGTCGAACTATAGGCGAATAATCATCATCCCTTAAATAGTTCGACTCTCTTTCTTGATCCAAGATAAGTGATTCATCCGACTAACTCTTAGTTGATCGCCTCGGTTAACACTTAACCGAGTCGTGCATGGCCATGCTTTCTGAATCATATCTTCTGAGAGGGCCCAAAGAATATCTCTCTAGTCGGAGGGGCAAAATCCCATCTTGGTCATCCACATCACGCAGCTTGATTCTCAGTCGACCCGAACTCTGCCTTTATAACTGCCCAGTGACAGAACATCGTTTGGCAAAACCTAAGTCGATGATCCTCAACTCGGATTGTGCAATAACCTCAAGTCTAAGGATTACATTGATTGAGACATACAAATGATGATTTGTTCATTGCATCTCAATATGGTTAGTCTGACTCGCTGAACTCTTTAGCCGAATCCGTGTAAGTCGGAATCGCATCTCCATGCCCATGACAAGTGGAACCGAGTCATCTGCCGACTTTCACATTAGTCTAAGTTGTGTGTCCAAGACAACCTCAACGACCAAGGACAATTAGTATGAACAACATGAATATATAGTTCCACAATCTAATCACATATTCGATGATACATATCAGTAGTTCATACAAGGACAATAACTTTATGAATACATTGGGAATAACATCATACATGATTGCTTTAGGGCATATCCCCAACAAGTACAGTAACAAACCGAACAGTGTCGGCCTGAATGGGCAAAAGCCCAAACACTAAAGGGCCTAAACAGTAACGGGGCAAAATTCTTAAAAGGCTGGAACAGTAACAAGACTGAACAGTAAAAGGCTAGATTGGCAACATGCTTGAATAGTGTCAGCTCGTCTTTGTGTAGGCCTCAAGTGACAGCACAGTGTTGGGCTAACCTGGGCCTTATATAGGCCGAAACAGTGTCGGGCCCGAAAGTGTACGGACTGCTGTTGGCTGCAGTACTGGGTTGATTCTAGACAGTGTAGGACTAAACAGTAAAGGGTCGTGTTCCTATTGGGCTCTCCACATGGGCGGACCCATTTAGTTATTAGCAGGCCTTGGCTGGGCCTGTCTTCCACCATGGTTTCTGTGACCGTTAACGGTGGTAACCAGACATTAACGGCGGCTGCCACGTGGTAGGTTGCGTGACGTCAGCAGTCAGCGCGGCTAGCGAACAAATCTACGACGGAACAAGTTTTCATGGCCGAAGTGTGCGGTCCGCCATGGTTGGAAAAAAAACCGTGGTTGATTCATTTGTGACAGGGCTTTTACCAACAAGGGTATCCGTCACAGAAGACTTTTTAGCCATGGAAAATGGGCCTTTAACTATGAAAATCGTCCATTGTAAAAGCCATTTTTTCTTGTAGTGCATGCCAAAGGGAGGTAGCTCTCCACTCATTAAACCCTCTGGTCACCAGGTCATTGGCGGTCTTGATGGTCAAGTTTATGAGTGTAGGAAGGCATGCGACAGACACCTCGGTTAAATCCTCGGTGCCTCGGGAAGCCTGTCCTCTCTTGGGAGCCATCACCTAAGGAGAAAGGCTAGGATGGCGAAGGTTAGTGTCGGATGTGGGAGGAGAGATCGCTCGTGGATAAGATTTTTCAGCAGAGGAAGGAAGGATGGCAGCATTTCGGGGGCACCAGCTTTATTTTGGGAATGCTCAGATGGCCAACAACACTTTTTGGATCCAACGACCACGGTACCTCTACCGTTTGGTATCCATAATTGAGATGCGCCTCCTTGGGTGAGCTCATCAGGGCCCGGCATCTTATTTGGCCCTTGTGCCTTCATTTTCGGGTTGTGCATGGCCCAGGCGCCTAGGGTCTACTATCGGGCCAATGGTTATCAGGGTACCACGGTCCACCTGCTGTTGGGCCCCTCCAGAAGAAAAACAACCATGCGGCGGGAAGGTGCCATCAAGAGAACAAAATCTCGGCAAGGATCCCTTCACTAAGCGACAGTTGGTAGCCCCCGCAAGGTTCCCTCACAGGGAAGCTAGTCCTGAAGACCCCCGCCGAGGGAGAGCTCCCCTCGTCAGGGCCTCATGCGAAGCACACTTGGGCAGTAGATCCCAAGTGTTGGAGACTACGAAGACCATCATGCTGCACCTGCATCACAAGGAAGGCCTCTGCCCCTTCCGCAAGGAAGGCATCTTCCTCTTCTCCAAGCTAGGAGTGGCCAATAGCACCTGTGCCACTAGGGACAACCTCCCCCTCTCTTTCTAGCGGAGGACTAGCATACATGAGGCAGAGGATAAGATGCTCATGGTATCTCACCATGGACCAGGTCCACAGGCTAGAACCGATGCAACCTACCTGCCCCCTTATTTGTCGCCATGTGGTAACCCTTCTTGCCATTATCACGGGAGATGGACTAGGGCGCCTATAAAGGGGGTAGGGAAACACCATAGAAGGGATCCGACCTTCTTCCACCCTCGAAAACCCTAGCTCTCTCCTAGCTAGGAACCCTAGATCTGATCTCCTAATCAACACTTTGTACTTTAAACCTCGCCAAGCAGTGCAAGTAATCCAGACAAGTAGGAGTAGGGTTTTAATTACACTTCATGATGGCCTAAACCTGGGTAAACTCTCTATGTCCTTCTGCCATGTTTTTTGTTGTTTCCTCGCCAGTCTTACCAGGGGTTTCAGGGTAATCATGTTTGGCCCCATGTGTTCGATTTCATCCTACTTCAGGAGGTACCTTGCATGGACAATATCCAACAGTAATAAATAATCAGCCATGTCGGCCAAGGCATCATCTTCTCTCATTGTGAAGAACTGGCGTACGAACGATGCCACAACAAAGAATCAGCGAAAGTAAATGTCGCCATTGTAAACCTGTAGAAGCGCGTCCAACCTAATGCCAGAGACGTCGTGGGATCACATGCAGCCGAGGTGTAGTGTGTTAGCTATTGCTACGGGGTACATACAAAGGAACGAACATATGCTTCAACTGCTTGTCGTACTACATAGCACCAAGCCACCACCCCACATGCATCAGATATGGCAAAGCCATCGTTCCGGGTGGCCATAGGTGTCTCTTCTAGCATAACATGTAGAGAAGGTAAGTCGAACCAGCTAATGTGATGTTAGAAACCACGAAGATGAAGTGGTATTTTATAGGCTAAGCGCTGCTTCTGGCGTCGAGGATCCACACACCTGGAACCCACGAAATTTCCACACCGCATGAATCCGTGTTCAGCTAGCATATACGCTACCAACAGTGCTATCAGCCATGAGAATCCACCGACGCCTAGAGTCTATGCTGCCAAAACGTCCCTCCGCTGCGAGAATATGCATTCGTACATGCTTTCTGTTGCCACCTCCACTGCTAGCTCTGCTCCCCGCCGCGACAACCCACATGCAGCTAAAGTGTAGTATACCATGTCGGCTCTGATCGGGCCCCACTACCGCAAGAAGTCGCGGCCGCTATAGGCTCACAATGCCACATTGGCTCTCGCAGGCCCCACGCCCGAGAGAAATCACGGCCTTCATGGGCTTAGGGCACCATGTCAGCTCTCAGCGCCCCCCCTAACCATGAGAGTCCGCGGTCCGCATGGAATCACGACGCCACATCGGCTCTCAGTGGGCCCCATGACCACGAGAGTCGGCGGACGACATGGGATCACCGCGCCATGTCGGCTTTTTGCGGGCCCCGCCACCTAGCGGGCGCAGAGGCATGTCGCGCCGGGAACGCCTTTCACACAGCGTGTTCCTGCCCATGTACGCTGACGGTGGGCCCATGGCGCGCGCGTGGTCCACCGTCCAACGACACGGGGTGTGACTATACGTGCACCGCCCGTACGCGGTAGGGAATCTTTCTTCCTGGACCTCAATGGGTCCTGCCTCATTGGATAGCAGGGCTCCATTGTGACGTCACTGTGTTTCCTTTTCGGCGTCCATCCCGCGGTCGAAAAGAATCGGGACGACGTGCATAGTTGTTTGAACTGGACCAATCTAGCGCTATTATTTACTCCGATACATAAGTTTTTAATTTATTTAGCTTTTCCAACGTTCGTATTTCGCAGGAAAATGGGTCGTTCCCGCTAGGCACCCCCGACCCAAACAGACAGAAGCCAAAATGGCATGTTTTCGTGTCCACAAGCTGACCAAAATAGATGGATCTGAATACATCCCTTGTCTGAAATGGGTCGGCATGTTGGATATGCCTTAAGATATTGATCCCTAGTGCCACAAAAGAGATCTTCCATCCATGTGGTGGCACCCATAGAGCACCTGCACTCGTTGGGTGTTCCCAAGACAAAAACTGGTGCTAAATTGAAGGAGTTATGCCTTAGAGGCAAATAATAAAGTGTATTATTTGATATACCTCCTGTATGTTCATAATACGTTTCATACTATGCTATAACTGTGTTAATATGAAACGTTAATACACGTGTGGTATGTAAACAAACCGTGTCTCTAGTTATCTCTAGTGAACTAGTTCATTGGTCATGAGGATGGTCTGTGTTTCGAGATCATGGGCATTTATGCCAACTGACAATGAGGTCATGTTATTAGTTGAATAACATGATAGACAAACATCCGACCATTATATCATAATGAGATCTAGTTACAAAGTTCACCATTGATGATAAAACACAGAGAACCTTGCAACCTGATCCTTTGACTGTGAGGTAATGCAAATCACCATTCTGGAAGAAGCTTAGATGGTTATCAAGAATCATCTCGTAACAGGGTGATCAAAAAGGTGCCACTCAGGTTTTCCGAAGGAATGCGTAGAGGAGTACATATCAAGACCAGGATTTGACTAGTCCATGTAACGGACAGATACATGTGGCCATCTTGGTGACATTGGATTAATGAAGCTTGCAAGCATGTGACTAGGTCACGGAATGCAACTACATGAGAACGAGAAAACAAGTTCATCGGTAACAAGATCGAACTAACGTATAGAGATACCGAAGATCAAGTCTCGGATGAATTAGGTATCGTATGACAAAGGGAATGGGGAACGACTATCTCACGGTTCGAGCGATTGTATTCGTGAAACGCACGGGGGTCACATGGCCAGCCAGGTCCCTCTATTCGTGAAACGCACGAGTGGTCTCTATCATGTCCGGAGTGTTTCTGAACCGAAGGATGTCACGCTTAAGGGTGGGGACGCTTAGGGTAGATGAGGTATCGTATGAGAAATAGAGAGAGAGAAACCGGAATAGTTTCGGTAACATCCGATGGAGATCGGAAGGGGTCCGGAAGATGTTCCGGAGTGAAGGAATAATATAATATGTGTATTTGAATGTTAATTGGAGAATTAATATTACATATATATTTTATTTTATTTTAAAAGGCACTATATTGCTAATGGGCCTCACCCGAAGGGGAGGCCCAAGTGGGCAAGGTGCCTAGGGAGTGGGGGCTAGCCGGCCTAGGGCTAGTGGGCCGCCCCAGTGGGGCCTACCTAGGGCCGGCGGCTGCCCCAAGGTGGCCGGCAGGTGTGGGCATTAGTCCCACACCGACTGGCCCCTAGGTGGTGCGCCTCCCCCCCCTCCCACTATATAAAGGGGTGCCCCCCTCCCCTTGGAAGACACCCATTCCTCTCATTCTCTCTCTCTCATCTGTTGAGGACTTCCCCGTAATATTGGGGAGGACCTCGTGGTTGAGTTCTCCACCTTCACACTACCGTCGTGTGATCGGCGATCCGGCATCTACTTCTTCCGCTGCTTGGCTGGATCAGAGCCCGGTTGACGTCCACTACACCGGACGTCTGACGAACTTCGGAGGCACCACACTTAGGGTGTTGCTCGTCTTCATTAATATACGCCTTCTTGCGTAAGGCGTGCCTCTCTCTGCAAAGGTATGAAAAAATACTGTATTCCTTCTCCGTTACTTATGTCTACATAGTATAGATCCTAGTATTAGTGTTTGAGTAGATAGAATTTTTTTTGTTTTCTGCTACGGAACCCTTCAGTGGTATCAGAGCGGGTCTATGGGTAGACATGTCGTACGGATAGAACACATAGCAATATGTGGGCATTGATTCTCTAGTTGCTACCCTCTTTAGTGTTATTGTTCATATCGCGATACTGTTTGATGAAGCGGCCCCCAACCAACCTCACGTGGTGATTCACGAGACTGGTCCACAAATCAAAGTGGCTTAGGGGGGTGTCTGTCTCTCTATAGTAGTTGATATGGCATTGACACTGGAGGGCCCTGAAAAGGGAAGAAGAACGGCAATCATTGAATCCATGTTGTGGCTCGACGTTCGTAGGTGGGAAGGGGTTCTACTGCGAAAGCCCTAAAGCCACGTAAAACATGCAATAGTCAATATAGAAGCATCTATCTTCGTTATTGCATAGGGGCAAGTATTATAACATGGCAATGACAAGTTTATGAAACTCTCATTGAAGCTATTGATGATGATCACAAAGCTATAACCATGGCATAGCACTTCACTTTAGAAGTATTACTTATTATGCTAGTATACTTACTAGACGGTAGCATGATAAGATAATCCCTCGTAGTATTCCAGTTATCGTATTCCCCTTGTGTGTGAACCACCAAGAAATTTCTTTGGTATGAGGCCGGCCGTGATGATCAGGGGTCAGACATATCTACGTTCGCATACAGTGGGTGCAAGCCATGTTGCACTACGAATACACACGAGTTAGAACTGGCGAGCCTAGCATGTACAGACATGGCCTCGGAATACAAGAGACTGAAAAGTCAAGCATGAATCACATAGTTGATGTGATCGACATTAGGGAATGTCCACCTTTGATGCTGCACTGATGGCCGTGATGATCGGGGGAGGTGCAGGGGATAGGGATCATGTGATCACTAAACGAGTAGAGGGATGTTCGTTTAAGTGGGAGTTCCTTTATTAAAATTTGAACTCATTATTATGAACATAGTCTAAACACTTTGCAAATCCTTTGTAGATGTCTCGCCCACCCACCTTCAACCTAAGCACTTTCCTCGAGAAGGACAAGCTAAAAACTAATGGAACCAACTTCACCGCATGGTTCCGCAATCTTAGGATCCTCCTAGTCCCCTACAAGTTGACTTATGTCATCGAGGATGAGCTTCCGGCTAAGCCTGCAGATTCTGCCTCTCAGGACGAAAAGAATGTCTGGCAGTCCAAGGCGAACGATTTCTCCCTCATCCAGAGTGGAATGCTCTATGCCATGGAGCCGGAGCTTCAAAAGCGTTTTGAGAAGATGAATGCTTTTGAGATCATTGAGGATCTCAAAGCCGTCTTTGCTCTGTAGGCTCGTGCAGAGAGGTATGATGCTTCCGAGCTCTTCTTCTCTGCCAAAATGGAAGAGCACAGCAGTATTAGTGAGCATGTGGTCAAAATGTCTGGCTACGTTAAGCACCTAAACTCCCTGGATTGCAAAATCCCGGAGGAGCTCGCCATAGATAGGGTGCTGCACTCGCTGCCCCCTAGCTGTAAGAGTTTTGTGATGAACTACAACATGCAAGGGATGACCAAGACCCTTGCTGAGGTGTTCGCCATGCTCAAAACTGCTGAGGTTGAAATCAAGAAGGAGCACACGGTGTTGATGGTCAACAAGACTGCCAACTTTAAGAAACCGGGGCAAAAGGGAAAAGGCAAGGGTAAGAAGTCTAAGAGGGATGGCAGGTTTGTTCCTAGCACCCCAAAGACTGCGAAGCCTGGCCCTAAGCCCGGCACTTCGTGCTACTACTACAAAGGGGATGGGCACTAGAAACACAACTGCCCTAAATACCTTGAAGACAAGCGAGCTGGCAAGATAGCCATCCCGGACAAAGGTATATATGATATACATGTTATTGATGTATTCCTTACAAGCGCTAGGAGTAACACCTGGGTATTTGATACTGGATCTGTTGCTCACATTTGTAACTCTCAGCAGGATCTGCAGAGTAGGAGGCGCTTGAGGAAGGACGAGGTGACGATGCGCGTCGGCAATGGTTCGAGAGTCGAAGTGATGGCCGTCGGCACCCTGCATCTCCGTCTGTCGTCAGGATTATTGTTGGTTTTGAATAAATGCTATTATGTACCCGCACTGAGTATGAATATTGTGAGTGGGTCTTTCTTGTTGCAAGACCATTATTTGTTTAAATCAGGAACAAATGGTTGTTCAATTTATATGAATGATATTTTCTATGTTCATGCTCCTGTATGTGATGGCTTATTCCTACGTGATCTTGATTGTGATACACACATCCATAGTGTTGATGCTAAACGTTGTAAGCACAGTGATGATAATTCCATGTACATATGGCATTGTCGTCTTGGTCATATTGGCATAAAGCGCATGAAGAAGCTTCATTCAGAAGGTCTTCTTGGATCTTTGGATTTCGAATCCCTTGATACATGTGAACCATGCCTCATGGGCAAGATGACAAGGACACCATTCTCCAGAATAGTGGAGAGAGTTGTAGACCTACTTGGGATCATACATACGGATGTATGTGGACCAATGAGTGTCTCAACACGCAATGGTTATCATTACTTTGTTACCTTTACTGATGACTTGAGCAGATATGGATATATCTACTTGATGAAGCACAAGTCTGAAACCTTTGAAAAGTTCAAGGAATTTCAGAAAGAGGTAGAGAATCAACTTAACAAGAAAATCAAGCACCTTTGATCAGATCGAGGAGGCGAGTATTTGAGTTATGAGTTTAACATGCACTTGAAGGACTATGGGATCATCCCACAGCTTACGCCAGCCGGAACACCACAGCGTAATGGTGTGTCGGAACGCCGTAACCGAACCCTATTGGATAGTGTACGGTCCATGATGTCTTTAACTGATTTGTCTGTGTATTTTTGGGGATATGCGTTAGAACCGCCGCTTTTATTTTAAACCGAGCACCATCCAAATCCGTGGAGACAACACCATATGAGATATGGTATGGGAAGAAGCCAAAGTTGTCTTTTCTGAAAGTTTGGGGATGTGAGGCGTATGTTAAGAAACTGCAGCCTGACAAACTCGAACCCAAATCGGAAAAATCTATCTTTGTAGGATATCCAAGGGAAACTATTGGATATACCTTCTACAATCAAGCCAAAGGCAAAACGCTTGTCGCAAAAACTGGCACCTTTCTCGAGAAAGAGTTTCTTGCAAAAGGGGTGTAAAAACCCAAACCTGGCTTGGTTTGAATCCCTGTGATTACAGTGCTAGTCCCTGGATCGAATAGCTAGCACCCACAGTTTAAGATGTAATATCAAGATACAAAGGTCATATTACATCGCATGATCCAGAATATGAATACTTTATTACAAACCTATAGCCATAGGTTATCTTATTACAAAGCAGCAGAATACAAGTAAAGCATGGAGTCCTTCATCTTCATGTGCCACTGGCAAACATGTTGGGTGCAGACTCATAACCTCTATCATCAATCCATACTCATCAATAGAATAACCTGCAACATGATAGGTTGCAGCCACAAAGGGTCAATACTTTGAATGTATTGGCAAGTGTCACAAGTTTGTGAATATAAGTTGGACTATCACTACATGCACATTTGGCTAAGTAGATCTTAGGCTCATTTGCAGAAAGCAATATGGTTTTATCCTATGTTTGTAAAAATAGTTTTGATCTTTCAATAACTTTCTGAACTCCTTGGCAAACTCCAGGTTCTTCTAATCTCTTGTTGTCACCATTAAGTTTTACTTTGAGAAATTAGAATGTCGAGATCTTCCATAGCTTCAGGCCTTAGTTGCTCAGAGTTGTCCATAACTGAGGACACGGCTAAGTACTTAGAATTTAATCTTCTGCAGAAGTTGTACACTTTACCCACAAGACACAATCTCGTCTTGACGCCACCAGTGGCCGCTGGATTAGTACTCACCAAGATGGAGTACCGGCAGATCGAGAATGTGACAAAGTCTTTCCATAGAAGTCCTCCCAATACATAATGCCAGCACATCTACCAGGCACCAATGCAAGGATAAACCTCCAATGCATAATTCCAGTTAACCTGAAGAGGTACCAATGCATGGGTCTCCCACTATGTAATTGACTAGGCCAGAGCCCATTTGGCATGTGGTTGTACACGGAAGCCACTGTACGAGAAACATGTTCAATCTCTAAGTTCCTGGGTGGTATTCTTCTAGTGCACACACGAAAGAGATAGCCATAGACATGGTTCCCTTTGTTGCCACCTTATTCTCAACTGAGTATCCACACTCCACCCAGGTGATTCATTGAGTCCTTGTTTTATTATATAAAACATATATTTTCCAACACCTCATACAATCACAATATGGTATATTCCACCCTGAAACTATAGTAGGGCTAAGCATACTACAACTACAGTATTTCCACTAAGGGATATATAAAGGATATCCTAATAGGATATAACATAGCATAGTATCATAGTAGCCCTATCATGCATACTACAAAAATCCACTAAGTGTAATGAAAAATAGTAGGACATGGATGATAGTGCCACTTGCCTTAGTAGTTGGTGGTGTTGGTACACTCTTTGCAGTAACATACTTGACAATCCACACAATCTATCAAACAAAATAATCAAGACAAAACATGCACAAAGTCAACACTAATGGCAATACAAAAATCATGCAAAAATATGCAAGCATGCAAGATGGAAATTTTATTGCACAAATTGTTATAACAAGGTTTTGAACAATACTAAGTGTTTTCTGAACACTTTACAATTGCAAGGTTACAAATGCAACCATTTGTGCAATTGTAACAATTAGCAATAATTTCTAGCATTTGGAAAGGCTAGACTCCCTAAATAATTCCCATGCTATTAGGCATAGCCAACCAAATCTATATTTTGGTCTTACTGGACAGAGGGTTCAATTTGCAATCCATAGCAAAAAGATTCACCCAAAAATAATTTACAAAACAATTTTTATGGGTAAAATACTCCTAAAAAGGTTCTGCCTAAAATTCAAATTTTCTAGAAGCAAAAGTGTGAAACAAGGCCTATATAATAAAGGTCTTATTTTTCTGAATCCATAGACACCAAATTTGTATTTTTCTGATCTGTGGATCAAAAGTTATTGAATTTCTAAGTTTAATACAAATATGTCTATTTTTCTATTTAAACAAAATAGTCTGGCGACGTGGCGCGTTCTTATTGGCCGGTACCGGTTCGGGCGGATCAACAACATGGGCCGTTGGATTATAAGTGGCAACGGGCGATCCAGATTAGCCCGTACCGTTTCGCTCGCCAATCTAATCCTAGCCGCAGACGACGGATCGGACGGCGCTCAGCGTGTCGACCACAGACTGGCGGCGCTGGCGATGGTGCGCGGCGGCGACGCGTCGGACGGGTGGTGCTCCGGTGGTTCTAGAGGGGCAGGGGGTCCGTGGACTCTCACCAGAGGTCGAGGCGGTCGTGGCGGTCTCGATGGAGGTCACGGTGGAGGGTGGGGTGCTCTGCCTCGATCACGATTCCTCGCCGAAGCTCTATCGACAACGGAGCTCGTGTTCCTTCGTCGGTGACGATGATCTGGGGCTCGAACAGGCAAAGAGAGGGGTTAGTGAGGGGCGCCCGGGTTAGCATGATCTAACAGAGGTTAAAAAGGGGGGCGGGAACCTTAACCTCACCGGAGAACTCGACGGACGGCGGCGGCAGAGGGAGTTCGCCGGGGTTGTCCGTGTCATCGACCTGGAGCACGAGAAGGCACATAGCCGGGGTTAAACCACGCACCAGGACATGGAGAAGCTAACATGACAGAGGGGAAGGTGCGGGGCAGTGAGTTCTTGCCGGAATCCTCGCCGGAGCTCGTCGGTGGCCGCAGTGGTTCGAGCTCGATTCCGAGCAGCCCAGTGGCTCTCAGGTGGCGGTGTCTGAGGGGAAAACGAAGAGGAGGGGGTGGGGATTAAGAGGCAGGGGTCGGAGTGGAGATTAATTCGCGGAAACGCGCGAATTCGGCCGGACTTGGTAACGGCAGAGGAGGGGGACGGCCCGTTCGTCGTTCGGTTGAAGAAGCTAAGGTGGCGGGTGACGTGAGCGTGGGGTCGGGGTGTAAGTGGAAGGGGGTGGGCAGCGGCGCGGTAAGAAAAACAGCGGGAGAGGGAAAAGGCCGGGTGGGGCTAGTGGGCTGGTTTTGGGCCGAAAGGCCAGAAGCTGTCTGCTGCTTTATTTTTTTCTCCCTTTTCTTTTTCTATTTCTGTTTTCTTAAATATCTTTTGATTTAATGATCCAATTTGAATCAAACAAATTTCTAAAAATTTGTAAAACTCAAATTAGGTTTTTAGGGCATAATAGAACTCATTTACTTTCCAACTCATAATTTTCTAACCAAATTTATTCACTTTGGTTTTAATAGCTAATATTGCCTTTATTAAATATATTCTCAAAATAATTCATATCTTTTTATCCATGGCTCCAAATTGAATGAAACCAATTTCTATTGTTTTATTATTTTGTCCTTTATCTTTTTAGCCCTCATATGAGTTCTTTTGTTTAATATACATATGGAGTATATCCAAAGTATTGTGTTGTTCTTAGTGTTAACAAATAATTAGAGTTTTAGGGTTTGAGATATTTTTCACTTCTCTTGGGTTTTTAAAATGCAACCAAGTCAAGATGCTCATGCATGCTTCATGATTTGGGACTTTAAAACATGCACACCAATTCACAAACAAAAAATCATTTTGTTTGGCTTGGGTTTTGGAGGCATTATATTAAATGTTCCAAAAGTTTTTGTTCCTTCTGAATTTCAAAGAACTTGGTTCTTCATTTTGTCTAAAATTTTCACATTTCAAAATTTGGAAAATTTTGGGATGTGACAAGGAGTGAGTGGAAGGAAAATTGAGTTAGATGAAATTGTTGACCCTTCTCTCCGTATTCCGAGTAGCGCAACGGAAGCTGTTCCGAAACCACTCTCCAACATGGAGGAAGAGTCTATTGATGCTGATCAAAACAACGACATTGAGACTCCTAAAATTTGCAGGTCTACAAGGTTTTGTGCCACTCCAGATTGGTACAGTAGCCTTGTAATGTCTGTCATCTTAGATGATCAGGAAGAGCCTGCAAACTACAAAGAAGCTATGGATAGTGCTGACTCCGAGAAATGGCTAGAAGCCATGAAATCCGAAATAGGATCCATGCATGAAAACCAAGTTTGGACCTTGGTGGATCTTCCAGAGGGTCGCAAGGCCATGGAAAATAAATGAATCTTTAAGAAAAAGACAGATGTGAATGGTAATGTAACCATTCACAAAGCTCGACTTGTCGCAAAGGGTTTTCGACAAATTCAAGGAGTTGACTACGAAGAGACTTACTCTCCCGTAGTGATGCTTAAGGCTGTCAGGATTTTAATAGCAATTGCTGCACATTTCGACTATGAAATTTGGCAGATGGATGTCAAGACCGCATTCCTCAATGGTCACATTGATGAAGTTGTATATGATGCAACCGGAAGGTTTTGTTGATCCTAAGGATGCTGGAAAGGTATGCAAGCTCCAACGGTCCATTTATGGGTTGAAGCAAGCATCTCAGAGCTGGAACCAACATTTTGATCAAGTGATCAAGAGTTTTGGATTTGTCCAAAACCAACAAAAGTTATGTGTTTACAAGAAAGCGAGTGGGAGCTCGGTAGTTTTCTTAGTAGTATATGTGGATGGAATATTACTCATGGGAAACAATGTGGATCTTATGAATAGCGTGAAAGCGTATTTGAGCAACCAATTTTCCATGAAGGATCTAGGTGAAGCTGCATACATATTAGGAATCAAGATCTATAGAGATAGATTAAGACACCTAATAGCATTAAGTCAGAGTACTTACATAGATAAAATTTTGAAGAGGTTCAAAATGGAAAACACCAAGAGGGGTTTTACACCTATGATGAAGAATTGCAACTTGAGTGTGACTCAATGTCCTGTAACAGACAATGATAGAGAGAAGATGTCTGGCGTCCCCTATGCTTCTGCAATAGGATCTATCATGTATGCAATGCTTAGTACCCAACCTGATGTGGCATTGGCTCTTAGTTTGACGAGCCGATATCAGAGTAATCCAGGACCGGATCACTAGACAGCTGTGAAAAATATCCTAAAGTATCTGAGAAGAACAAGGGATATGTTCCTAATCTATGGAGGAAATGATGAAGCTCTGAACGTAACAGGTTACGTAGATGCGATCTGGAATTCAGATCATGATGACTCTAAGTCTCAAACAGGATTTGTTTTCTTGGTGAATGGTGGGGCGGTAAGCTGGAAAAGCAAGAAGCATCCGGTGGTGGCACAATCTTCAATGGAGTCTGAATGCATTGCTGCAGCAGATGTAGCAAATGAAGCTGTTTGGCTAAGGAATTTCGTCATCGAACTAGGAGTTTTTCCCAGTGCACAAGACCCCGTGACGATCTATTGTGATAACACGGGAGCTATTGCAAATTCAAGGGAACCAAGAACCCATTCCATAGCCAAACACATCAAGCTTAGATTTCACGTCATCCGACAGATTGTTGACGAAGATGAAGTCAAGATTTGCAAAGTAGATATGGAACTGAATGTAGCAGATCCTTTGACTAAAGCTCTCCAACATGACAAGCACGAACAACATCGAGATTCCATTGGTGTTAGGTTCCTGCCTATTGTAAACTAGTTTTGTATACTCTAGTGCAAGTGGGAGACTGAAGGATTTATGCCCTAGAGGCAAATAATAAAGTGTATTATTTGATATACCTCCTGTATGTTCATAATACGTTTTATACTGTGCTATAACTGTGTTAATACGAAACATTAATACACGTGTGGTATGTAAACAAACCGTGTCTCTAGTTACCTCTAGTGAACTAGTTCATTGGTCATGAGGATGGTCTGTGTTTCGAGATCATGGGAATTTATGCCAACTAACAATGAGGTCATGTTATTAGTTGAATAACATGATAGACAAACATCCGACCGCTATATCATAATGAGATCTAGTTACAAAGTTCACCATTAATGATAAAACACAGAGAACCTTGCAACCTGATCCTTTGACTGTGAGGTAATGCAAATCACCATTCTGGAAGAAGCTTAGATGGTTATCAAGAATCATCTCGTAATAGGGTGATCAAAAAGGTGCCACTCAGGTTTTCCGAAGGAATGCACAGAGGAGTACATATCAAGACTAGGATTTGTCTAGTCCATGTAACGGACAGATACATGTGGCCATCTTGGTGACGTTGCATTAATGAAGCTTGCAAGCATGTGACTAGGTCACGGAATGCAACGACATGAGAACGAGAAAACAAGTTCATCAGTAACGAGATCGAACTAAGGTATAGAGATACCGAAGATCAAGTCTCAGATGAATTAGGTATCGTATGACAAAGGGAATGGGGAACGACTATCTCACGGTTCGAGCGATTGTATTCGTGAAACGCACGGGGGTCACATGGCCATCCAGGTCCCTCTGTTGATCATTGATATGAGAGTGGTCTCTATCATGTACGGAGTGTTTTTGAACCGAAGGATGTCACGCTTAAGGGTGGGGACGCTTAGGGTAGATGAGGTATCGTATGAGAAATAGAGAGAGAGAAACCGGAATAGTTTCGGTAACATCCGATGGAGATCGGAAGGGGTCCGGAAGATGTTCCGGAGTGAAGGAATAATATAATATGTGTATTTGAATGTTAATTGCAGAATTAATATTAAATATATATTTTATTTTATTTTAAAAGGCACTATATTGCTAATGGGCCTCACCCGAAGGGGAGGCCCAAGTGGGCAAGGCGCCTAGGGAGTGGGGGCTAGCCGGCCTAGGGCTAGTGGGCCGCCCCAGTGGGGCCCACCTAGGGCCAGAGGCTGCCCCAAGGTGGCCGGCGGGTGTGGTCATTAGTCCCACACCGCCTGGCCCCTGGGTGGTGCGCCCCCCCTCCCACTATATAAAGGGGTCCCCCCCCCTCCCCTTGGAAGACACCCATTCCTCTCATTCTCTCTCTCTCATTTGCTGAGGACTTCCCCGTAATATTGGGGAGGACCTCGTGGTTGAGTTCTCCACCTTCACACTATCATCATGTGATCGGCGATCCGGCATCTACTCATTCCGCTGCTCGGCTGGATCGGAGCCCGGTTGATGTCCACTACACCGGACGTGTGACGAACTTCGGAGGCACCACACTTGAGGTGCTGCTCGTCTTCATCAATATACGCCTTCCTGCGTAAGGCGTGCCTCTCTCTGCAAAGGTATGAATACTGTATTCCTTCTCCGTTACTTATGTCTACATAGTATAGATCCTGGTATTAGTGTTCGAGTAGATAGAATTTTTTTTGTTTTCTGCTACGGAACCCTTCATAAATAACACCGAATGTATGCAAATTTCAGCCTGCGAATGGCCAAATTCCTACTCGCATTTCGAGGTTTGGTTTGTGAAATTTTTGAAATTCGCCCAAAGTTTATCTAAACTAAGCAAATTTCATACTAATTTAGGTGAATTGCATTATATTATAGGCGAATTCGTCATATTTTGTTGAATTCAGACATATAACCGAATTCAACTTACATTAGGCTAAAAAACATAAAAAAGATGTGGGTTGTTGTCGGTCGTGATATGCTCGGGGATGGCAGCGAGGGTGCGGCGGGTGCACTCCACCAGCGATGCGGACCTGCGGCGTTCTTGCGCTCTAGCGGCGAACCTCCTCCCTCGTGGTTTTAGGCCACCCAGCGCTCGTGGCGCTCACGGAAGTACTCATCCCAGGACGTCGTGTTGTCGAGGTGGTGGATAGGCTCCTCTCGCCCCTCCTCGTTCATGTCGGTGAGGGTCATATAGATCTCATCGATCCGTTCGTTGCTTCCGGACACCGGAGGCATGGGAACACCGTCCGCACTAAGCCGCCAGGTCAGCGGGCACCAAAATCCGGTGGCGCCGGGTAGCTAGACTCGTGGATAATCCGTGCCTCCCACAGCTAGAGTGACCGGTGGCCAAAGCCATTCTCCACCGTAGGGTCATCGGGGTACATCTCCGCAATTGCTTCCGTTGAGGTTTACTTCGCCTAGAATTGTGTAGATTGGGGGAAATGTAGGTGAAGGTGTGTGCTCTGAAGACGGCGCGGATGGTTGGCATTTATTGCCATTTGGGTAAAGCATGGTGAGGACAGGAGCGGTGTAGACGTTTCGAGAAAAGACGGGCGAGCGATGGTGCACCATAACACCGCCACGTTGTCGATTAGACATGCCATTGCTTTGTCCGCCGGTCTGACGCGGGAGGCGGCGCAATGAAGATGAGAATGTCGGTCTCTCGCTGAAAGGTCGGGGCTACTAGCACCTATTTTTTCCCACTGTGTTCTGCTTCATCCGGTGTTCCTAGGCGACACCCAGCGTGTTTGGTTTGGCCTGAAAACACCGAATGAAAGTTAGGCCATATCCAGCAAAAAAACGGGTCCTAGGAACACGAGTGGGCGAAATTTCACCATCTGGAAGAAAAAATCGGCCTGAAAAGTTCTCCTAGGAACATTACACAGACGGAGCCATCAGGGAGGTTGGTCGCCCTATCTGGCTCAATTTTGGTGATCAAAAAAGGTAGCCTTCCTAAGTCGGTACCCAATCCATCTGCCCCAGTCGACGCAAACCCTTCCCCAACCTGACGTGAACCCTCCCGCCCGCGTCTCCCTGGCCGCCGCCACACTTCCCATCGCCCCGACCACACGGTCCCGTGCCGGCGTGCCCTCTCCCACCCCCGCCTCTACTTTCCTACGTGCGCACAACCTCGCACCGCACATGCACGGACCGGAGCTCCGCACATCATCTCGCCGCACGGGGGCCCTGCCTAGCCCCGTTGCCTGGAGTCCTGCACAAGCATTCACAACAGGTCGCCTGGATGGACTCCGATGAGGAGGCTTCCTGGATCAAAGAGGAGCATGCAGCTCAAGCAGCTGCCGCAACACAATTTGAAGAAGAAGAGGAAGCGTGCAAGAGGGCATGCCTAGAGGTGATTTCCCCCTTTTAACTTGAGTTTTGATGTCTATTTGTCTATTAATTAGTAGTGTTTAATTAGTAGCTGTGAAATCTTTCCTCATGGTTTGTTTTCAATGTTGTAGGCAAATGTTCCAGGAATCTTTGATCTAGCAAATGACGTTGCTGATCTCGGAGTTCAGAGACCAATTGAGTCATATGGTACCCCTGAAATTAGAGATAAAATGAGATGGGCATATTTGTCGAGAGGCCGTAATCGTTTAATTGGTCATAATTTTCCCAAAACTCAATTTGGTCCGGATTGGCGGGCATTTCTAGATGCATGGTATAACAAGTATGATTGGTTATAGTATAGTGTGGAGAAGGATGCTGTATTTTGTTTCCATTGTTTTATTTTCAAGTCTTCAAGCAATAGTAACCACTTTGGATATGAGGTTTTAACAAAGACGGGGTTTACAAATTAAGCATCAGAAACTTTCAGGTCTCATGTAGGTGGACCAAATAGCATTCACAACAATGCAAGAAATAGTTGTGAAGATTTTAGAAATAAAAATCAAAGTGTGGCATATGCTCTTGTTTGTCATGAAGAAAAATCACATATTGATTATGATATTCATTTCAGGATTGTTGTGGGTGTTGTCAGATTTCTACTTGAACAAGGTCTAGCTTTTCATGGGCATGACAAATCTAGCACTTCCTTAAACAAGGGAAATTTCCATGAGATGTTGGATTGGTATGGTGCAATATGCAAGGATGTAGCAGATGTGATTAATGAGAATTCTCCTGGAAATTTTCAATTGACATCTCCTGAAATCCAACTAGATATAGCACAAGCATGTGCGGAAGAGACTACACAAGTCATTATGAGTGAATTTGGAAATGCTAGTTTCTCTCTACTTGTTGATGAGTCTCGTGATGTATCGGTTAAAGAGCAAATGGCTGTGATGGTGAGGTTAGTCATACTCTCACAACTCAATTATCATATTCTCACAACTCAATTATCCTATTCTCACAACTTCATCTTATATTCATATATGTTATTGCTTGTAGGTTTCTGAACCAAAAAGGAGAGATTGTGGAAAGATTCCTTAGTGTTGAGCATGTTCTTGATACTACATCGACTTCTTTGAAAAGATATTTAGATGCATTTTTTGTTAAACATAATTTGTACATGTCTAGATTAAGAGGCCAAGGATATGATGGTGCCTCTAATATGTGTGGGGAGCTACATGGTTTAAAAACGTTGGTGTTGCCAGACAACTCTCATGCTTTTATGTGCATTGTTTTTTCCCGCCAAATTTAATTGGAGGTTGTGGCAGTTGCGAAAGGATTTTTTCCAGTTGGTCAGTTCTTTGGTCACTTAAACAAAATTGTCAGTATAGTTAGTTATCCTTGTACACAGTTGCAAATAGTTTTCTTCAACTCTTTGTCTATGTATAAATTCTAATTTCTACATGCACATTTTTTGTAAGTGAGTGCCTCTTGTAGAAAAAAGATGCATTGTTGCAATTGCATCATGACCATTTGGTAGCACAACTAGAGAGTGGGGAGATCTCATTGGGAAGAGGTCGACATCAAGAGAGAAGTTTAACAAGACTAGGTGATACTTGTTGGGGGTCACACCATAGAACTCTAATTCGGGTTCACCAAATGTGGGATTCAATCATTGAAGTGCTATGCAGTGTTTCTCATGATGGGACAGATGCTGAGGAGAAAGGTGTGGCTTCAAGTTATATCATTTACATGGAAACCTTTGAATTTGTTATTATCTTGCATTTGATCCTTCGAGTGTTTGGTTTAACAAATGGATTGTCACAAGCATTGCAATCCAAGGAACAGAACATAGTGAGTGCTATGAATATGATTATTCTAGTGAAAAGTCTATTGCAGAAATTGAGAGATGAGGGATGGGAGCCTCTATTGCTTGCTGCTACTAACTTTTGTGGTGGAAGAAATATTATAGTACCGAATATGGATGATAACATTGCAGCTAGGGGTTACCCAAGGAGCTCATGTAAGATCGTTACTTGCTTCCATCATTACAAGGTACAAATCTTTAATGAGGTGCTTGATAGAAACATAGTTGAGATGAATCATAGCTTTTCTATAACTTCTATACGTTTGTGCACCGCATGCCTTGATCCTAGAGACTCGTTTAGGAGCTTTGGTAATGATACGCTAGTTAAGCTTGCAACTATGTACTCTGTTGATTTCTCTTCACATGATTGTTGTCTATTGGTTGACGAACTGGACATATATGTTGATGTGATGAAGAGAAGTCGTGAATTCATAGCCTGTGATAGTCTGAGTGATCTTGCTCTCAAGTTGGTTCCGGTGTATCACCTTATTACACTTGCTTTGACATTACCTATGGCAACAACATGTTAAGAGAGTTTTCTCGGCCATGAATATTATAAAGTTAGATCTTCGAAACAAGATAGGAGATGATTGGCTCAATGATTTGCTGATTTACTATGTTGAGAAAGAGATATTTACAAAAATTAATTACAAGAATATTACGCTACGTTTTTATTCCTACAAGGACCGTCGAGATCATCTTGCTAAGCACTTTCGTCTTCTCAACATGTATTCAACTTAATGGTATAATACTATCTTATTAAAATGCAGTACTATTTTGTATCTAGTTTGTTGTTCTTTATAGCAACCTTGTAGTACTTGATGAAATATGAAAATTGAATCTGTTTGAACCATTTTCTGTTTAATTTTTTTAAACCTTACTTGTTCAACTTGGTTCATGGCTCCGGCACTAAACGCTAGTGGAGGTGCTCTTAATCCGGTTCTCTTCTATTCTGCTTTGTAGCCTTGAGAAAAGATGCAGACCGCCCTGGACACACATTTCCGATCGCTATTTTGCAGCGGTCCTGGCTGGCAGCAGCGAATGCATGTCCGATTGGTGGCCAGTCTCCACCCACGCTATAGTTCAGTTCGTGGAGCGCAGCGTGGTGGCTGCAGGGCTCTACGGATCACGGTTTTTCAAACTCTAAAAATTTGAATTTATTGTTTTCAAAGTATTCTAAAAAACTACTTGGATGTAAATAACCATAAAATTTACCGGTGTGTAAAATTTTAGATCAAAATACTAGGTGTTTTAGGCTCAGTAATGACAGAATCAATATTTGTCGTCGGTGAACAGTGTTAAATACTCCCGCCTGTATAGTTTTCTTGCACGAATATTGGCGCACAGGCTGGGAGGGCAAATTTCGTTGCTTTCGGACGTGAATACCCAGGTGATTGATGTGATATGGAGGGAAAATATGAAATCTAGGTAGCCTCTCTCTCCTGATCGGATTAATTGCCTCCTAAATAAGAGAAACAAATTCTAGAATTCTCTATACACCTTATATTATGAAAATTTTCAAAAAAAATATACACCTTATATTAAGGAATGGGGGGAGTAGTACACTAAAGTGAGGATTTCATCTTTTGTATGATTTTTATTTTTCGATGAGCCAAAAGTACGTAGTATTTCTAGATCAAAATCTGTACACTGGTATATTTCATGGTTGGCTACATCCAGAATTTTTTTCAAACTTTTTTGAAAACTTGAAATTCAAATTTTGGGAGTTTGCAAAGAAAAAACCGCGAGGGCCTCCTGGAGCCTGGTTCCGTTCAGCTTATCCGTCGGTTCAAGCCCCTTTCATGTATATTGCATATTGCCTGTCAGACTTAATGTGGGATGCATGTATGCAACTTAACTCGATTATTACTCGCATATGCTGTGACTCACAAGATGTATATATAGACAAAGATAACAATCCGGATCTCGTTCCGTTCATCAGAAGTTAGTCTTGTTTATGAATTTAGATCACGACATAATACACATGTGGCGAGCCTCCACCCACACTATACACTTCTTCGATCCCCTTCCCTGTATATTCCCTGTCAGACTTTAATGCGGATGAATGCGACTTAATTGGATTACTCGTTTGTGCTCGACTCCTAAACGACTGCAGGTCCGTCAATTTGCTTTCGCGATCATAGTTAATTCCTCCACGGATGGACGGTGAGAGTGAGACGTGCACACCATCACGCGTTAGCTTCGGATCCGCCACAGTATCAGTATCAGACAGTGTATGCTGACAGCAGGAGTACTACCTAATTGACATGACATGCAACGATAATTTCAAGATTAACGTTGACGTCTAAAAGTCGGCAGAGAATTATGTCTCCATCGTCGGCCTATACCTATAGCCATGGGCCATAGTTCATGTGATTGATTTAGTTGGATGATTGATTTGGGAGCCAGCTGTGGAATTAACTTTTGGATAATCTTTATCCGGTTGTGCTTTCCCATTCTGTGGAACATCTGTCGTAAACTGGAACGTCATGCTCCCAATATCTATAGAGCCTCTGTAAAAAAGTATTGCTAGAGACTGTTTCGTGGAGTCAATGGCAGACTCCATGAAGAGCAAGAAAAGTTTCCAGACCAGAGCAAGTATGTAGGCGGTTAAACCAGATTCACATGTGACAACAATCGGGTGACCAAGGGGAAAAAATCCCTTAGGCCTCGTTTTGCACGAGTGGTTTCAATGGAAATATTAGGTATAAAAAGGCAGGGTTTGGGTGAAAACACCCGTGACACCCAAAACCGTCCAGAGCTGCCTCGGGTGAGCAGCGTTAGAAAAGTGAGCGTGACTCGTGTCTGGAAAACATGCAAACCCGACGTGGTTTCTGGGGGATTACTGGGCTAAGCCCACCCAAAACCAGTCTACAAAACAGCCCAAAGGAGTTTTCTGGTGTATTGGAGTTGGGCCGGTATCAAACTCGGCAAACCGCTTGAAACCCCTCGAACAAAACAAGGCCTTACGAAACATCAAACCAAGTGCTATTATTGATACTGCTTCGTGATGACAGCTGACCCGTTATTGTGATTGTGATGTATCTCGTTGTCGATCTTGCCTTCGGTCTTGAATAGGACGAGTGTGACAAGGACATCCCAAGCATTATAATGATCATCAGCGGAACAATCACAGCAAGTCTTACCAATCCATTCCATCGTTAGTGAACGAGCTAACTTAAATTTTATCCCATAACCTTGACGAGACAACTATGTTTTCATCAACTTTATTCCTGGTTGAATTCAGGAACAAGGTTGAAGGAAGCCAGCAACATTGAGAGACAAATTTATCGACAACAAGTTTCAAGTTATCAACACGTCTCAAGCAAATATACTTTCGTTAGAATTTTCCTCTGAACTTTAGTTGTGTCACGCCCACCTGGATGAGAGACGGGGACTTTGGGGTATAGCAACATAAAACATCAAACTTATTTTCCAAGAAAAAACTTGCATCATTCAAAGTTATGTAGCCAAAGTGATGACCGTTTTGGTGGGAGGCGTCGAGACCGTCAAATGTTCTCGAATTTCCGAGAAACTCTCGAGTAACTCCTCGACTTGACTGCTTATTCACCCAACAAAACCATGCATATGCCGGGTCATTTCGTATCCTTTTCACCGCTAGTAAAAGGGGGTTGTCCCCGGAAATGCAATTCCCCCCTAGGAGGAGGGCCCCCCGGCACCATCGCAGTCTTCTGTTTGTTGGAGATTCGTGCTACGCATTTTACAAAATAACCCTCCCACCTCATTTTTTTGTCTATTGTAGCTTTTCTGTTCAGTCCCTAGGGTTTTCAGATTTTATACATATTTCATCGTAGTTTCATAAAATATTTTTCATGGATTTTTTTTCACAAATTTTTCTTCAAACTTTATTTTTGAACATGTAAGAATCTTCACAGAATATTTTCACATTTTTTTTCAAATAGCCATACGAACATTCATATTATTTTTTTCAAGGGAAAATCATACAAGTTCCATATACCTAAAGATTCATACAAGTTCGATAAATTCATGTAAGATTCATTGAAAATTCTTCTAAGATCAACAATGATTCACCATAGATTCATCAAAAACTTGAGAATACATAAAAGATTCTTCAAAGGTTCATACAAAATCGCATGAACTAGATAATAAATACAAGATCTGTGTCCAAAAGCATGAAGGAAAAAAGAAAGATCCATTGAAGTTTCATACAAAATCGCATGAACTAGATCTGGATCTAAACAAAAAATACAAAAGAATGAAAAAAAAGGAGCCTCCAATCCTCCACATCTCGATCTGGCCCTGGAAGCTTGGGGGTGGGACGACGTTGGATTTGTGGTGGGTGGCGGCGCTGGAGCTCGTCGGGGGCGCTGGGGGAGCTCGGGTGGGGGGTGGAGGAGAGGTGGAGGCGACAAGGTGGGAGGGAGACGGTCGGCCGCTGCACGTCGGCAGTGGGAGAAGCGACGCGGCCACGCGTGCTCGGCAACGTTGGATTTGTGGTGGGCGGCAGTGCTGGACGGGCGGGCTCGTCGTTGACGGGCGGGTGGGGGTGGAGGAGAGGTGGGGGCGACGAGGTGGTGGGCGGCCGGGTGCGGCGACGCTAGGAGGTGCAGGGGCGTGGGTGGTGGCGATTGGAGGGGCTGGGGCGTGGGCGGCAGCGCTGGTAGGGGGGCAGGGGTGTGGGTGCACAGGTTAGGGTTCGCTGGGGCTCTTTTTGAGTGGTGTCTGAGTGGGGAGCAGGTAGATTTCATACATATGCAATGATTAAACTACAAAAAGATAGAACCCTTTGACTAGTAGACTTTTGCACGTATCTCCAACAAACCTATGGCACAAATGGTGTCAGGGGCCGCTCTTACATGTGGGAAATCCGCTTTGGGTTGTCCCTGCTACGAAACCCCATCTTCCCATCCTTTTGGAGGACTTTTAGCCATTTGATATCTTGCCCAAGACATAGACTCCTGATATTGGAGAGATCTTGTTACCCTTATTCTAGTGATTCCTTGCGAATTTGCACCTAATTTGTGCTCCACGATTTGAGCATGATTGTGTGGGTTAGATTTTGTGATTCCCTTGCAGATTGCACCTAGTTTTTGCTCCATGACTAGCGCGTGGCTATGTGGGATAGTTCACGAATTTTGGATAGACGTCATAGATTGCAAGTTATGGCTAGCATCCTCTTCACCATGTCATAATCTCTTTTTTACTTTTTGGTTGCTTGCATCTAGCTAGTTATCCCCCTTGTATCCTTCATCTACATCATGAAGATCATGCCATCTCCTTCAAGCATCACATCCCCAAGTCGGTGCATATCATGTGGTATCAGAGTATAAGTTGACATGGTAGGATCTATTTTTCCCTTATTTTATTTCACCAAACCTTTAGATCTGGCCTCTATTAGATTAGATCTAGCACTTGTAGTTAGGTTCTTCTCTGATATAGATCCAAATTTAATGAAAAACCACCCAAAAATTCCAAGTCTTTCTTGTGCTTAGATCTACTTGTTTGCTTTCTATTTATGTCTTGTGTTTGGACCAAATAATCCATAATTGATGCTGTGTTCTTGAGTGTAATTTCAGATTATTCTTAGAAAAAGAGAGAAGAGATAAGAAAGGAGAAAGAAGAAAAGAAAAGGTAGAGATAGAAAGAGAAGTGCGAAAAAAATTCCAATCAGTTACAGTTTGGTGAAAAAATTCAGAAGTTATAGAGGCAAGTGTTGCTACCAAACTTGGTGTGAAGGTTCAAAAAATTCTTGTTTTCTCTCGATTTGCATCGATTGGATTTCAATACTTCCCTCCTTGTTTTTACGCACACCAAACTCCACCATAAAACTTTTAGTTTCTTCCTTTTCAATCGATTGTGCACTTCCAATTTCTAGTGTCACACACCCGTCGAGAATCATTAGAATTTGGGTAAGAAAGAGGTGAATTGACCATTTCCACATATATACATCTATGTCCACTTCTTTTTGTGAGGTTTTAATATGACATGTTCAAATTCGAGTATGCATTGAGAAAAAATCATGGAAGATGATGATCTGGTGACTCATGCGGAGGCCATCGCCGAGATTGATGCACGGTTCGATGCAGCCTTGCAAAGGTTTTTCGGTGATCATCTACCCGTAGCGGGTAATAGGGCTTGACACTAACCTCACCTCAATGCTTTGCTAGTCACCGACAATGACGGACTCTGCGGTGGCTTCAAACAAGCTACGAGTGCCCGTATCGATAGAGGCCCCGTTGTTGGTGCTGATCGAAGATGTGGTGACGTTGTTGCAACTCATGTGGGAGTAAAACATGGAGGAGGAGTTCACGGTCGAGGCTTTGGCCACACATGGTGATGTCGCCACCTTCCCCAACAAGCCTTTCTCATCACGGTGAAGAATATTCTCATACTACCACCATTACCATGGCTTCTCCTCGTTCCATGAAGAACAAAACAGTTTCAAACCTATGTGAGAAAGAGTGTCCACAACCCAAAACTCCACATATCAAGAGTGACCCAAAAAGTGAGTTGAGAGATTCCACCAAAGGTGAGTAAGAATGAGTTTCACACAAAATCAGAGATAGGGTGGAACCACCATATAGCATGCCAAAAAATCATAGTGATAAGAGAAGTAAGTTGTACGAGTCCACCAAACATGAGGATGATATGGTTGAAAACAAGCTTAGAGAGGTGAGCGATCCACAACCCAAAATTTCACAAATCCCAAGTGACATGGTTAGTGAATTGTGTGATTCCACCAAATGTGAGGTTGAGACTATCCAACATAAGATTAGAGAGATGAGTGAACCACGAACTAAAACTTCACCCAATCAAAATGAGATGATTAGTGCGTTGAGTGACTCTACCAAATGTGAGGCCAAGATGATTTCACACAACAATAAAGAGTTGAGTGGCTCCACCAAATATGAGGCAGAGATTGTTCCACACAATATTAGAGAGTTGAGTAACTCCAACAAATGCGAGGCTGAGATAATTACACAAATTAATATAGACTTGAGTGACTCCACCAATGTGATGCCGATATAATGCCATAAAATAATATAGAGTTGATTAACTCAACCAAATGTAAGGCCAAGATAGTTCCCCATAATACGAGAGAGTTGAGTGCTCCACCAAATGAGAAGAGAGAGAATTTTTCAATTACTAACATGGCACGTAGCTCTCCTTTGCAATGTGTGTAGGTGATGAAATCATACGCTGCTCCCCTCTTACAACAAGGGAAGGCAGAGATCAAAGAACACTTATTGGGCCACATGGAGCATTGTTACACATATAGGATGTGTGCAGATTGACTTCCACATGAGCATGGAGATACCCAATAAGGTAAAAGGGAAAATATCATTCTTGTTGAAGCACTCAAAGGTATGTACTTATGAACTATTAAGACAATGTCGAGATGAAATTAGAGACAAGTTGCTTCGAATATCCTCAAGCTAACCGAACCATGTATGTTTACCAACCTTGAGAACGTCATAAGGGAACTAGCAAAGTAATAGATTGCATATAAGTATGTATGATCCATTTTTCCCAGCTATTGTTTTGTTTTGTCCTCGCATTATGATTTTGTAGATCAAAAAAAAGTAGAGGATGACTTCTCACCAAGAGAGGGAGAATGGTATTGACAAGATCATGGATGATCACGAGTTTGCAAATGATATGAACATGGCATGGCTAGTTACAAGTTTGCACAGCACTAACGTAATGGTGATCATGAGCGGAACAGGCACAACAAGCCTTGCCAATCCATTCCATGATTAGGTGAACGCTAACTTAATTTTATCTCATAACCATGATGATACGGCTTTGCTTTCATTTACTTTATTGGTCGTTGAGTTCATAAACAAGATTGAAGGAAGCCAACAACATTGAGAAACAGAGTTATCAACAATAACTTTCAAGTTATAAACAAGTCTCAAGGGAATCTATTTCCATAAGAGTTTTCCTCTGAACTTCTGTTTTGTCACGCCCACCTAGACGAGAGATGGGGCCTTTGGGGTATACCAACGAAAGCTACGTCAAATTTATTTTCCAACAAAAAAACCTTGCATCATTTGAAGCTATGTAGCCAAAGTTATGACCATTTTGTTGTGAGGTGTCCAGACCGTCAAAGACTCGTGAATTTACGAGAATCTCTCCAATAACTACTCAATTTGACTGCTTATTCACCCAAGGAAGCTATGCAAATGCTAAGTCATTTTGAATCCTTTTCACACCTAACAAAGAGGCGTTCTTCAAACAAAATATTTGTTCTTCATAGTAAAATAAAGAGGGGTTGTCCCTGCTATAAAACCTCATCTTCCTCATTCTTTTAGAGGACTTTTAGCCATTTGAAATCTTGGTAAAGATATAAGGTCATATGGAGATTGGAGAGATCTTGCTACCCTTATTCTCGTGATTCTTGCGGATTTACACCGAGTTGTGCTCCATGACTTTGAGAGTAGTTGTGTGTGTATTAGAGTACGATCTTCTCTTATGGATTGCACCTAGTTCGTGCTCCACGACTTGAGCGTGTTGTGTGGGCTTGTTCGCGGATTATTAGTAGGCGATTGTCTCGGATTGCAAGCTACGGTTAGCATCTTCTTTGCCCGGTCATAATCTCTTGTTTTCCTTTTTAGCTGCTTGCATCTAGTTATCCCCTTGTACCTTTGTTTTCCTTTTTGGCTGCTTGCATCTAGTTATCCCCTTGTACCTTGATCCTACGCCGTGAAGATCAGGTCAACTCCTTCAAGCACCACTTCCCCAAATCAATGCATATCAGAGTGTAATTTTCTTTTCTTTTTTGTACAGCGCTTGAAACATGTATCAGTCTGACGGACCTTTCAAATAAACGAATACTATTTTGTCTCTTTTCTTTTTTAATGCTGAAGCTTGATGTGAACATAGGAAATTGAAAGGTTAGCTCGGCAGTACAGAAAGTGTTCAGGTCTTGCTCTTATTCAACCTCTACAAAAACTGCGCTGAATGTTAGTTTAGCGTAACTTTACAAGCTCAGCACTTCTTGCAATCACAAGCCTACAGACCATACAGTTTTCAAAGTGGTTACAGAAATAGCCGTGTAGTTGTCTTCAAAGCTGTTGACGATTCCTGCCCTTTCATGAGATTCATCGACTCAAGTAGCTTCCTGATTGGTTGGTCCATGAAAGTCAGATTCAGCTCAAGTCCTATGGTTCAGCCTCCAGGCCTGAGATCACATTTCATGTTCTGCGGGAACCCGTTAAGAACTTTACATTCAAGCCTCTGGAAAGGACAGCGTGCAGTAAGCCGGACTTTGTTGTAGTTTCGGTGGGCTCTCTGGAGAAAAATATATTCATGTTTCTAACCACACACTGGAGTGCGGGTGAATAGGTAGGTGATTGTACTGATGTTTAAATCATCCTTCCATGCCATTGAAATATCCTGGGATCGTTGCTACCTTCCACCCCCTTGTACAATGTGCTCTACGACGTCAGTAACTATCTTTGTATCTAGGCTTCCATCTTCCTCCTCACCAATCCTGTGAAGAAATCAAAGCTGCAATGCAGGAAACTATGTCAAGTTTCTTTGACCAATATGATAATGTGGACCATAATGTTCTAGACAAACACATCTTGGAAGAAAACATATACTGCAATGAGTACTGCAATGAGTAAAATGTTAGTGATACATAGCAGATGGTATTACCTGTTGCCGTCAGGGTGCAGCTCATAGCTTTTGCCATCCTCGCCGATAGCATATAAATAACCACTTGGTGTCAGTCCCTGAAATTTTTTAATCTGGTTACAGAAAAGGAAGTATCTACACAATTATCATATTTAAGTCATGTCCTTACCTGAATAGTGACCACACTGTTTACAGACTGACCTTCATGTGCATCCTGTACGACCACTCTTTGACCACTACATAACAGTGAAGATTATAAACTCTTTAATCGAAGGAGCCCTTACGGAATACAGCTTAATAAGGAAACTGGCGGTGGAAGTCCAAAAAACCAATATAGAGAGAACACTCTGTACCTGTGAAGCCACGCATTGTAGTATTGCTCCTCGAGAGCCTGAAATCCTGCAGTAAAATTGAGAATATTATGAGACCCAATTTTACCAAAAAATGTTAGAAATTATATATCATTCTTTTTATTGTTATATGGTACTAAGACGAAGGAAATTTATCAGAAAGTTACACTATGAGCAATAAAAACAATCACTATGCACATCAACATGGGCATATTTCATATATATACTGGCAAAAGAAGATGATATAATGACACAAAAATACCTTGATTTGAGAAAATCTCAAAAAGAACTTCAAATTTGTTGAAGAAGGTTGCTATTATGTCTTCTCGTGTCAGTCTAGGTGAATTTGCCTCAAGTTCTTGAAGTGCAGCATTCAAACATGTTGTCGGCTTGTCATTATCGACATTTAAACCAATACCTGGAAAGGATAAAGGGACCAAGTTTTCACATCAAACAACTTGAAAACTGCCTTTTTCATATTACAAGGACGCACACTCAAACCCCTCACCAACGCACACACACCGGTGCTCAATCCAAGTGAACCCTGGTGAGCGCAGTTTACTTCGCAAAAAAAAAACAGCATGCTGACTGATATGGCACTGGCATGGAGCTCCGCTGATCAAGAATCACTCTCCATGCAGGAGGGACTCCCTCAATGTGTAGAATCAACAGCAGTGGAAACATGCTTACCAGTGCAAATATTGTAGACTTTTGGCTCGTAAGACGAGGTACAAAGAATGCCTCCAACTTTTAACCCCTTCATATATAGATCATTCGGCCACTTTATCCTGACATCTAGCTCTGGAAGTCCCTAAGTTTTAGCACACAGATAGCACATAATGTCATAACCAAGAAATAGCCTAATGAAAATATTCACTGTGCAATCAATTATTATCACATATTCATAAAGGACATCAAGTAAGCATAACGGTACTGCATTAAGCACTCACCTTCGCACAACACAAATCTTTGATTGCTTCGGTCATGGCAAGGCAAACGACATATTGCACAAGGGGCAGCTTGCGTGCATCATTCATCTGTGATGTAAATGAGAACATGAGACAACCTGGAGGTGATTCCCACACGTTCTTCGATCGTCCTGCATAAGTCATTGGTAAGACATCAAATCTTAACCTAGATTACAGAGTAGGAATGATTATGCAAACAGTAAACACTCAAATGTTTAACAAGATCCGCTTGCAGTTAAGCTATCAAAAACAAATGAATTTCCACAACCATGGAAGGCAGTATCAACTAAGAAAACATAATCAAATTTTAATGGAAATTATCACGCTATAGTCAGAAAAACTAAAAATGGTGTATGGCATGTGTTTCCTTTGATTTGATTCTCACTTCATTCTTCATCAAAACATTGCTCCAGGAATTGGAGATATTGAATGAAACACGTCTTGGTGATTCATTCCAAATGACAAGGAACATGTTCTAGACAAAGTCGTAAATAAAAGAGTACCAAGAAGCGTGAAGCTGATAGAATTTCCATTGAAGAAGGAAGTAAGGATGCTAGACGGAGAATCCAGAAATAAATACTTCCCATTCCGATTATTTTTTAGTTCCCAAGATAGAATTTCTTTGTTTTTAGCAAAAGTGGTGGGTGACAACGTGCAAGACTAGATAGGTTGGGCTTTGATCTGATCAATGGGAATAGGAGGAAGCGTTGGAGAGGTACCAAATGACTGAAGAGGGGAACCCATCTGAGATCCTGACCACATGTCGAGCCAGCCCATAAGTAAATTCAAGAGAATTTCTTCATCTTCCAAAGTACGTGAGTGAGGTCAAAATTCCATGGATCGATCTCATCACTCACATCCAACAACTAGTGAAATATGTAATGATGAAGCTATAGGAGAATTCTGGTAGTGACTCGGGGTGCTGGATGCGTGTTCAATGCTGCTCGGAGGAAGTGATTGGTGGGCGTGGAAATTCTTATTTTTCAGTTGATATTGAAGCTAGCGAGACTAAAAGCAAAGAGCACAGTGCTAGAGCCAACATGCATTAAGGAAAAACGCATCTATTTATGGAACTACAATCTTTCACCAAAACTAATTTTTAACCAGTTCATTGCATGCATGGAAGGGGTCAATATTTGTTCAACAAAACCGCAAATTTCAAGCCATTCTATCCCATGGATTGCACAGCATGCAACAACTCAGAACAGAAATAAAAGAGCAACATTGATAAAGAGCTCGCCGTACAATCAGAAAATTACAAACAGCAGAATTCACTTCTAACACAAGATTCACGGACCGCTTCCTGGATTGGCTGGCGATCCTCCTCTCCTCGGCAAACACGCGCGTGCTAATCAATGGTGAGCCGGGACTTCCTATATGGCACCGACGTAGGCTCCGCCAGGGCGACCCCCTATCACCACAACTTTTCGTGCTCGCGGTGGATGCGCTTGGACGCTTGGTTCAGCTGGCGGTCCAGGCCGGCATTCTCTAGGAGCTCCACCCACGGCGCCACGTCCCAGCATTCTCCCTATACGCGGACGACGTCGTACTTTTCTGCCATCCCACAACTGGCGACTTGATGGCCATCAAAGAGATCCTGTAGCTCTTTGGCCGCGCTTCAGGCTTACAAATCAACTACAACAAGAGCACCGCCTCCCTCCTGCACTGCGACGAGCAGCTTGTTACGCTGGTGGCTAACCAGCTTGGCTGCCCCATAGTGGACCTTCCAATCACATACCTGGGGATCCCCCTCACCATACACAAGCCCTCTGCTGCCCAGCTGCAACCCCTAGTCGAGAAGGCAGCGGCACGCCTTCCCACCTGGAAGGCTCAACTGATGAACAGAGCTGGACGCCTCGCACTCATCAAATCGGTACTCAACGCCATCCCCCTCCACCAACTTATGGTGCTGGGCCCTCCCAAAAAGGTACTGAAGCAGCTGCGAAGGATTGAGAGAACCTTCCTTTGGGAAGGGAGAAAAGAGGGCGAAAGCGGGCATTGCTACGTCAGCTGGGACAAAGTCTGCCGTCCACAATCGCACGGGGGCCTCGGGGTTCTCGACCTCGAGCGCGCCGGCATCGCTCTTCGCGTCCGATGGCTATGGCTATCGCGGACAGACGACACCTGTGCCTGGCATGCCCTAGACCTCCAATTCTCTCCGAAGGAGCGGGCAATCTTCTTCGCTTCCACGACTATGACGCTTGGCAATGGCCAAAAGGCCCTGTTCTGGGAAGACCGATGGATCGAGGGACGTGCCGTCCGTGAGATCGCACCCCTCCTCTACGAGTGCATCCCGACCCGAAGACGCAACCAACGCACGGTTGCGCAAGGGCTGGCTAACAACAGCTGGGCCAGGGACATCCACGGCACGATCAGGCTACAGGAAATTGGGCAATACCTGCAACTCTGGCAGCGTGTCGCCAACACGCAGCTCTCAACTGACACCGACCGCCTCATATGGAAATGGACTGCCGACGGCACTTACACCGCGCAATCCTGCTACCGAGCCATGTTCCATGGCTCCAATGCCGCTAGAGCCTGGAAGCTCATCTGGAAGACTTGGGCACCACCGCAAGTCAAATTCTTCCATTGGCTGGCGGACCAAGATCGCTGTTGGACGGCCGAGCGCCGCGCACGCCACGGGCTCCAACACCACCCGCGTTGCCTACTCTGCGACCAGGTACCGGAGACGATACACCACCTCATCATGGCTTGCCCCTTCGTCCAGCAAGTATGGCACGATGTCCTAGCTTGGCTACGGATCCCGTGCCGTCCCCCTGATGCCAGCGACACCCTCGACGACTGGTGCCACGCGACACGGCAAGCAACCCCAAAACCAATGCACAAGGGAATTGCCTCCATTGCCCTGCTCGTGCCGTGGATGACATGGAAACACCGCAATGCCTGCGTCTTCGACAACGCCAGGCCCTCCTCACTCGCCGTGCTGAATGCGATCAAGGACGAAGCTGCCCTTTGGGCCAGAGCCGGGGCCAGAGGCCTTCGCGTCGTCCTGCCCACCACCTGGGACGTTCACTGATTGTAATTTCTGTTTTTTAATCCGCGCTTTGCCTCTTAGGAGGCGTGTAATCAACAATTCTATCTTTCCAATGAAATGAAACGCAAAGGTCCTTTGCGTTTTCCCGAAAAACTTCTAACACAAGTTAGCTTTGTTAGCAGGAGCTATATTTCCTTTAACTGTTGTTTCGAGATACATTAGATAGATCATTGACATATCCAAATTAACTCGACAAGGTTCCTATTTCTCGAGCCACTTAGGCCAGTTTTCACAGAGAAACTATAATCGACCATACCAATAAAAAAATAATAATAACTAATCCACCCGAGGTGTCACACATTGATTGACACCGCCGAAATAGCAAAATCATCAGAACTGAACACACTAACAGCGACAAAAAAAATGCAGCAAATTAGCCTACACATTCGCCGCACCTCTGCCTTTGAACTGGACGTCCGTGACACACACGACGCCCACCGGCAGCTTGGCGAAGTTCCTGCCAGAAGACGCGGAGGCAAACGGTCTCAATTTGAGCGGTTCAATAGCAAAATCATCCTCTCTTTTTTCTGAAACGGGATTCAAAAGCAAAAGACTGAACTCACTGCGTCACGAGGTCGTGCGTGGAGGCCATCCGCGGGGACCAGAGCATCCACCTCCCGAAGCGCCGCGCCCGCAGTGCGCCCATGTAGGCGGCCGCGTCGAAGCCCTCGCCCCCGCAGCCGTCGGGCGCGAGGGAGACGGCGAGCTCGCCCCCGCCCTCCTCCTCTAGAGAGAGTTCACCGGAGGCGGAGGCGAGGAGCTGCTGATCCTGGGGGGACTTGCCGGCGAGCACGAGGCGGGTTGTCGCGCCGGCGGCGGCTGGGGCGATGCTGCTGCTCCTGTGCGCGGATGTGGACGCGCGGGGGCGGGAGGAGAGATAGCGGCGTAGGGCGACGGCGGCAAGCACGGCCGCGGCAGTAGCGGCGGCGGCGGCGGCCGGTGGCGGGAGGCGGGCGGGGAACGGCATGTCGAGTGTGTTCGGTGGTATCCGTCCTTTGTTTCCTCCGCCGCCACGTTTTTGAGAGAACGGTCAGTTTGTTGGTCAAACCCACCAGTAACAGCTCTCTCCCCACCCGCTCGGGTCCTCCACCTCCCTCTCACCCTCTGTGCCTCTCCCCCTTGAGAGTCGCCTTCTCCTTCCCGGGCCAATCCGAGGCTCCCCTCGACGGTGATGCCGACAGGGAGAAGCTAAGGAGCGGCGTTGGCTTCAGTAGTTTAGATTTTAGGGTTAGATTTTGCAGATGTTGTCCCCCATGGCGATTTGGAGTAGGACGTCGGATCCCATCGGCCGGATCTGGCACGCTCGATGCTCTCTCTCTCCCTCGAGGCACTGCTCCGGTGATAGGAGTGGTGGCAAGAATGGAACCCGAAGCTCGGCATCTCCAAGAATAAGGTCGTCTTCCCATTTCCCTGGAGGTTCTCCGATTTGGCGTTTCTCCACGGCATCAGGCGGTCGCCGGTGCTGCCGTCCGTCGAGTTTCCGAGGTGGAAATTGGGCGAAGACGGTGAACCTGGTGAGGCCTTCTTCAATAAGTGGATCATGGCTACTCTTGCTCGTCACCACCGCCATCCTCTACGCCCACCTCCCCGAGTATGTGGCAGGTTCTTCGGGTTGGACGGCGAGCCGCATTTCACGGAGTGGTGTTGGCATGCTCTTTCTGCTCTAGCTCTGCTCTCCTCTCTATCTCTCTTCTTCTCCTCGAGCTCCATGGTGGGGATGGGGAAAAAGGTACTTAGAGCTGAAGCACAACTGGGTGGATCTGGAGTCCAAGAACCTTTTCTTTTGGGAGCTCATCATCTTCGTCTGATTGGAAGACGCCGAAATCCTTGCCAAGATGGCCTTATCCATGTTGGGATGCTCCGGCAATATTCCAACCTCCATTGGGAGGCTCTTTTTGAGCTCAGACGCTGAGAGATTCTCCGGGCCAAAGGCAAGTGGTTCAGTCCCCGTCTTTGTCCTTGGTTGCAGCGATCTATGCTCTCTACTCCACAGTGGGGTAGAGAAGGGACTAGTTTGTAGTTTCCAATCCTATAGCAAGGTCCTTTCTATAAATGACAGGGATCTATGTGTTATTTTCTTATTTTATGGGATCCTTTGTGATAAACATGTTCCTCCACTACTATATTAATGAAAGGTTCTAGCCCATTCTAGGGCACTACCTGCTATCGAGCGGTGAGCAGTGACACTATTTCTTCGGTTCCCAATCAGAAAGGGCAAATACGCAGAGACATGATTTTTCGAACGAAAATGATATTGTTCCCCCGAGGATCAAAAGATCTGATCCCTATGTCGCTCCTTTCGCGTAATTCCATCGTCTGTGTCCGCAGATCGCTACAGTGGCCAGTGTTGGTGGTCAAAGGGTAACAGGGCCCACCTCTAACCTTATCCCCTCCCTCCTCCGGTTCGATCCCCAACCACATCCTCTCTTCCATGATTGCTCGCCCCGATATGCTCCCACGTGCGCCTACCTCCAGCATGATACGCCCCATCTGCTCTGATCTGCCCGGCTCATGGACGTCCTCGACCTCTAGCACCTCGCCGTGGACGCGTCCATGGAGCGCCCAACCGTCGTACTAACCATCCGGGGGAACGACGGCACTGCTCCCTTGCACGGGCTCGCCTCCGGCAGGGGTGTCGCCAATTGTCTCCCCACTGCTCCAACCTTCGGTGAGGAACACTGGTTTGATGTGGTTCCTCGTGCATGCTACCTACACTGGGAGATTTTACAATAGACGGTCGGTGTTTTAGCTACTAACGGACATTGTCATTGGTACCGACAGCCGTCGGATTTGCTACGGACGGAGTGGCAGATTTTCATGTTGGGGATTTTTTGCTACGGCGACGGGATTTTTTACATGCATATATTTTTTGCTCCAAATGTTGTGTGTTTTTGCTATAATATTGTAAAAATTTTGCTACAAGATGATCGACGTAGTCTCCGGAAAATTCGTTTTGCTAGGTAGCAACTATTTTGCTACAAGGTCTCCTACGTGTCTCTTGCGAATTTTTTTTGCTACACTAGCACATGTTGTTTGCTACCACCGTTTTGTGGTTTTGCTATAATAGGGTAAATTTTTCTACGAGGTTTTTCTCGGCGAGTTTCCGGTTATATTTTTCGGAGAGGTGTCTTCATCATGTCTGCATATTCACGAACCGTAGGGTGACACACTTAAGGTTCGAAGTTGTTTTAAGTAGATATGGAATGTGCGTTGGAGACCGAATGTTGTTCGGAGTCTCGGATTGGATCCGGGACATCACGAGGAGATCCGGAATTGTCCGGAGAATAAGATTCATATATTGGGGATCATTTTCTAAGTTAGGAAATGTTCCGGAGTGTTTGTATGGAGATTCTAGAAGGTTTCGGAATGTTCTAGAAGGTTCTAGAAGATTTCTTGGAGTTTGCTTGAAAACCAAGAAAGGATCAAGGAGTCTTTGTGGGGCAAGACACGGATTCGTGGGGGAGGAGGATTCCTCCCCCCTCCCAATCCGCCGGCCAAGGAGGGAGGGGAGTCCTACTAGGACTCCCCCTCCCATGGCGCCTCCCTCCTTTAAATAGAGGGGAGGGGGCGCCACCCCCTAGACCTCTCCCATAACAAACCCTAGCCGCCGCCTCTCTCCTCCTCCTTCGCTCTGCTCAAGCTTAGGCGAAGCCCTGCAGAATTCTCTACTCCACCACCACCACCACACCGTCGTGCTGCTGGGATTCCGTGGAGAAGATCTACTACCTCCGCTGCTCGCTGGAACGGGGAGAGGAAGGTCTGCTTCGACTTCGCACGTGTGACCGACTGCGAAAGCGCTGCCGGAACGCGGCGCCGGAAGGATCGTCCACACGATCTTGAGATCGGTAAGTGATCGACTACATCAACCCCGAGATCTAATCTCGTAACGCTTTCGGTTCTACGAGGGTTAGTACAGATCTATCTCGTTGCACATGTCTAATAGATTAGATCTTGGCTTTTATCTAGATTAGATCTGGGTTTTGTTCGTTCTTGCGGTAGAAATTTTTTGTTTTCCATGCTACGAACCCATCAGTGGTATCAGAGCCTTGTCTATGCGTAGATCTGTTGCACGAGTAGAACACAATGGTTTTGTGGGCGTTGGTGCTCGTGCCGTCTTTTGCTTTGTGTACTTTGCATCTTGCGGTATGGTGGGATGAAGCGGCTCGGGCTAACCTTACATGTCATCGCACATGAGACTTGCTCCACAGTTGACGTGCAACTTGTGTTGCACAAGTGGCTTTGCGGGTGTCTGTCTCTCCCATCATAGTATAGATCCAATCTACACTTTGCACTTGATAGCACCTGTATCAACGTTGTGGTTCAGTTTCGTAGGTAAGATCCGTTCTTATTCGAAAGCCCCAAACCACGTAAAACATGCAAAGAAAATTAGAGGCGTCTAACTTGTTTTTGCAGGGGTTTTGTGATGTGATATGGCCATCATGTGATTGTGATTATATTTGATGTATGCAATGATCCTTGTTGTAATATGGCAACCAGCAGGAGCCTAATGGTTGTCTTTAATTCTGTTAAGACCTGCGTGTCTATTCATCTTGTAATAGCTTTATTCCAAGTAGTTGTAATAGTTGCTAGTGATGATGGACAACCATGAAGCAACGCCACTGACCTTGATGCAATGCTGGTGATGATGGAGATCATGTCCGTGCTTTGGAGATGGAGATCAAAGGCATAAGAAGAAAGGGCAATATCATATCACATTAATTATGAATTGCCTGTGATGTTAATCCTTTATGCATCTTGTATTGCTTAGATCGCGACAGTAGCATTATAAGATGATCCCTCTCACTAAATATCAAGTAATAAAGTGTTCGTCCTTAGTAGGCACCGTTGCTAAGACTCGTCGTTTCGAAGCATCTCGTGATGATCGGGTGTGATAGATTCTACGTGTGCATACGACGGGTGCAAGCCAGATTTGCACATGCAGATACTAAGGTTAACCTTGACGAGCCTAGCATGTACAGACATGGTCTTGGAACACGGAATACCAAAAGGTAAAGCATGAGTCATATGGATGATATGATGAACTTGTTGATTGTTCGCCTTTAAAGCTACATCATCTCACGTGATGATCAGACTTGGTGTAGTGGATTTGGTTCGTGTAATCACTAAAACAACTCGAGGGATGTTGTTTTTGAGTGGGAGTTCATTTGTAATTTGGATTAGTCAAACTCAATTTATCATAAACACAATCAAAGTGAATTTGCATAGTTTGTTGTAGTCATTGGCATCCGTTCATCACCTTACGCTTAGTTATAGTTGAGATAGTGAAACTATAGAAATTCTAGATATTTTCTTTACGAACTGGTATCGTATTGTTTTGAGTGTCAATCTAAAATTTAAAAGTCCTGTTGCAAACTTTCAGCAAACTCCGTTTACTCTGTGAAGTTTAATAAACAGTATTAAATCAAGAGTAACAATTCTAGTGTTAGTATCTAATGTATCATGTTTGCCTCCATGATTCTTGATACTCAAAAGATTGTTTTTAATATCAAGTTTATCTAAGAGCTGAAAGCAATGTTTCAGAAACCATCATATGTGAAAGGTATTGCGATATCTAAAACAATGAATTGGTTACAACATGATAGAGTATACGTCCTCATATTTGATGAGAATTTGTGAAGGTTGAAGACGCCAGTCGTCCTAAACCTCCAAAAGGTTTTGAAAAGAAACATTATACTCGCAATTCACCTTTATAAGCTATAACAGGTTGATCATGAAAGTTGTCATGATAAGGATGAATAAAAGATGTAAGTAAAATGTTTACTACACTAAAAGATTACTAAAGAATGGATTTTTGAAAGAATGCCAAACATTTGATGAAGGTGATCCACTTCAAAGTGCAAGTCCAAAGGTATTAGTATTTGACTATACACACTTTGTACTATGTGTCATGTGAATGACACCACTATTGATGTTGATAGATTCTTTTAAAAGAAAAGGAATTATTGAAAGAGAATCTATAAAATATTTGGCAGAAAAGAAAAGATTGGAGATGTCCAACTTAGGTATATAAAAGATACATGTTATGGCTGTATTCCTTGGTTGTTAAACAATGTGGTTCTGCGGTATTGGATACCGAATTGGTTGGTATGAAGTGTCATACAGGACAACACAATTCATGAACTGCAATGGCCTAAGTAACTAGCAAGGGAATATGTGATGATGTTTATCGAAAACAAACAAAGGGTTGTTGTGTTGCTCGTTAACATCAAAGCTTGCCTTCAAGATTTGTTTCAATAATTGTTATTTTGATCAGGTATCATGACGACAAAAGGTTGTTCAAATAATTACCGTATTCCATAATAGATGGATGATATACAAGTCTGGTTGGAGAAATAACGACCATAAAACTAATGCTAAAATGTCGCAAGACAAATGATTGAAAGATCACTTGCAAAGTGACATCGTCGTTTAAATTATATTGAAAGGGATACATGAAGAAACTCCATGTTGATGGATTTTTGGAGTCTTTGATTTTGATCAAATGACGCTTGTGATACTTTCCTAGGAGATAATTAAAACTCCGTTCGTAGGCCAAAAGAGGAATGGACGACTAACTGATTGGAATTTGTACATATTGATGTATATAGTTCATTATGTGTAGTCGTGGGCGATGGATTTCAACTTCATATGCTTTCTCCGAAGATTTGAGTGAGTATATGTATATACTTACTCAATAAGGAAGAAGTATGAAACATTTGAAAATGTTCAAAGACTTTCAAGATGAAGTGGAAAATTATTGTAACAAGAAAATAAAAAAGTTTATGATTGGATCATAAAGATGTTTGAGTTACAAGTTTAGCAAAACACCTAAGATTTGAGGAATCGTTCCATGGATTTGCATTTCCCAAAAACACCATAGGAGTATGGAGTGTTCAAGATATGTAATGAAACCTTGTTTGACATGGTAAGATCAAAGGTGTCATTTATAAAACTGCCATTATATTTTAAAGATTAAAGCTTTAGTGACTACCGCTTTTACACTGAAAAGAGCTCCATCATGATCCATTGAAATGACACCATATAAGTCATGGTTTGGGATAAAACCCAGGTTGTCCTTTCTTAAATTTTGGTGTGCTAGGCATAAGTAAAGTGTTTACAACCAAAGTCGGATAAGCATGTCTTTGTAGGTTATTTCGAATAACCATTGGGTATTCCTCCATAACACCGAAGACAAAAATGTTTGTCACTTAGAATGTCGAGTTTCTTGAGAAGGAATTTTTGGTGAAAAGTCAAGTGGGAGGACAATAGAACTTTGACAAGGTTGTTGAACCTTGGCTAATATGTGCTGAGTTGCACAGCGTCGGTAAGTGTCCCGGAGGCAGCAACAATGCTCATGGCTCACGTGCCTCAAAGGTTGTGGTCACGGAGATCTAAGTTACTATTGAACCAAGTAGGTCGGGTAAGTAATCAAATGCCAAGATTTGAGAGTTAAATCATTGTTGTTTGACAATGATGAACCGAATATATGCAAATAATCAATGATGGGCCCTGACTTCGTTAAGTGGCTTGAAGCCATAAAATCCGTGATAATTCCATACACGAGAAATCAAGCTTTGAATTTGAAAGACCCTTTGGAAAGGTGCAAGACCTTACAGTCGTATATGGATCTATAAAGAAATAGACATGGATGTTTCACATCTATGAAATAGTCGACATGTCAGAAAGAGTTTACGACAATGTTCAAGGAATTGACTATGATAAGATTTGATCTTTCATAGCGATATTTATTCTGGACGGATTAATGTAGCAACCACTACATATATTTTGGTATATGGTAGTTGAACAAACAAAACAAGTTCTTCTAATAGAATGGTTACCTAGGACGTGTACATGACACGATCCAAAGGGTTTTTTAATTCAAAGGATGCTAAAAGAGTATGCAAAACTTCAATGGTTGAAGTGAGCATCGCGGAGTTGGAATCTTCACCATGATGAAACCGTTAAAAGGTTTAATTTCATCAGAGACGATGAAGATGTTTGCATTTTGCAAGAAATTAAGTGGGAGCGCTAAGACATATTTCTAATACATTATGTGAAACACATATTGTTGATTAGAAATGATGTATCTTTTATTGACACAGGTTAAGAATTTCATTTCGATGAAAGACTTAGGCATAACCCAAGAATTAGGCATCAATGTCTATATGGATAGATTGAGGCGCTAATATGGTTTTGCCAAATGTACATAGATAAGATGTTGAATGAGTTCAATATGGAAACAACAAGAAAGGTTCTTGACGCACGGAAAGGACTGAATCAAGATTCAAGTGTGTTGACACGAGATTCAAGTGTTTTGACACTTGGTGAAATCACAAGAATATTTTGATCAATCATTCTTTGAGATGTACACATCTAGATATGTCCTATGCTCTAAATGTTATGAGCGTATACCAGAATGACTCATAAGATGATCATTGGACAATAGTAGGGATATTCCTATGATCTTTGAAAGAACTAAGAATATATTACTTATATAGTGGTGACAAATAGTTCATTGTAAATTGTTACACTGATACTAGTTTTGTCACAAATTAAGTTTATCTCAATTTAAACTATGGGTGGCACAATGTAATGGAAAGGAAGTTCCATAACGGATTTGGTTTAGTACCAAAGTTAAAACATTGTGACAGATACTACAACAAAAGGCTAAGTATATGACTATTATTGTAGCAGCAAATGAGGGCATTTGCGTCAAGTAGTTTGTTATCAAACTAGGTGTGGTTCATAGCGGGATAATACTATGAAGATACATTGTACGACAATTGTATCAACATGATTTGATCCCAAGGAACTAAAGGTCTCACCAAAGGACCAAATTTATACAATGCCATCTCATTGGAGAATGAGTAATGCGTAGAGACGCAAGGACATGCAAATACACACGGACCTGGAAGTGTCAGATCCGAAGATTATGTTTACCACTAGCAATAGTGTCTATACAACACCAGAAAGCCATAGGTGTTGAATGCACAAATTTTTAACTAGATTATTGACTCTAGTGCAAGTGGGAGACTATTGGAGATATGCCCAAGAGGCAATAATAAAGTGGTTATTATTATATCTTTATGTTTATGATAAATGTTTACATCCCATGCTATAATTGTATTAATCGGAAACATTAATACTTGTGTGTTTTGTAAACATAAAAGAGTCCCTTGTAAGCCTCTTGTTAAACTAGCTTGTTGATTAATGGATGATCATGGTTTCCTGATCATGGACATTGGATGTCGTTAATAACAAGATCATATCATTAGGAGAATGATGTGATGGACACACACACCCATAGTAAGCATAGCATAAGATCAAGTCATTAAGTTCGTTTTGCTACAAGCTTTTCAAATGCATAGTAATCTAATCCTTCTACCATGAGGTTATGTTAATCACCATCACCGGATGGGTACTTTGATGACATCAAACGCCGCTTCGTAACTGGGTGGTTATAAAGGTGTCATTGGGTATTCTGAAAGTATGTGTTGAAGCGCATGGACCAAGATTGGGATTTGTCCATCCATATGACGGATAGATATGCTCTTGGCCCTCTCGGTGGAATGTCATCTAGTTAGCTTGCAAGCATGTGACTAGGTCACAAGGGATGACATAACATGGAACGAGTAAAGAGTACTTATCAGTAACGAGGTAGAACTAGGTATGGAGATACCGACGATCAAACCTCGGATAAGTAGAATATCGCGTGACAAAGGGAATTGGTTTCGTATGTTAATGGTTCTATCGATCACGAAGTCATCGTTGAGTATGTGGGAGCCATTATGGATCTCCAGATCCCGCTGATGGTTATTGATCGGAGAGGTGTCTTCATCATGTCTGCATATTCACGAACCGTAGGGTGACACACTTAAGGTTCGAAGTTGTTTTAAGTAGATATGGAATGTGCGTTGGAGACCGAATGTTGTTCGGAGTCTCGGATTGGATCCGGGACATCACGAGGAGATCCGAAATTGTCCGGAGAATAAGATTCATATATTGGGGATCATTTTCTAAGTTAGGAAATGTTCCGGAGTGTTTGTATGGAGATTCTAGAAGGTTTCGGAATGTTCTAGAAGGTTCTAGAAGATTTCTTGGAGTTTGCTTGAAAACCAAGAAAGGATCAAGGAGTCTTTGTGGGGCAAGACACGGATTCGTGGGGAGGAGGATTCCTCCCCCCTCCCAATCCGCCGGCCAAGGAGGGAGGGGAGTCCTACTAGGACTCCCCCTCCCATGGCGCCTCCCTCCTTTAAATAGAGGGGAGGGGGCGCCACCCCCTAGACCTCTCCCATAACAAACCCTAGCCGCCGCCTCTCTCCTCCTCCTTCGCTCTGCTCAAGCTTAGGCGAAGCCCTGCAGAATTCTCTACTCCACCACCACCACCACACCGTCGTGCCGCTGGGATTCCGTGGAGAAGATCTACTACCTACGCTGCTCGCTGGAACGGGGAGAGGAAGGTCTGCTTCGACTCCGCACGTGTGACCGACTGCGGAAGCGCTGCCGGAACGCGGCGCCGGAAGGATCGTCCACACGATCTTGAGATCGGCAAGTGATCGACTACATCAACCCCGAGATCTAATCTCGTAACGCTTTCGGTTCTACGAGGGTTAGTACAGATCTATCTCGTTGCACATGTCTAATAGATTAGATCTTGGCTTTTATCTAGATTAGATCTGGGTTTTGTTCATTCTTGCGGTAGAAATTTTTTGTTTTCCATGCTATGAACCCATCATTAGTGCCCCAAGTTTTGCACCTCGCAGGGAGTTACACACATCCGGTGTTTGGCGATGACTCCCACTTCCCCGATCCAGCAGCAGTTGCGGAAGTAGAACTCCTGGATCTGAATCCCGCAGCACGATGGTGTTCCGCGGTGAAGAAGTCTCATGTTCGCGCGATCCAGACTTGGGGCCACGGTCACGGGAGAGAGAGAGAGAATCAATTGGAGGTCTCTCCAAAATATAGGGAACCTTTTATTGATTATTGATGTATCTAATTTGTCAAAATACCTCTCTTTATATAGGGGACCCCCCCATAGTTAACTGGCTTAGCCATGTGGGACTAAACAAGGGAGAGGGGGAGGTGTGGCTGGCCGGCCAAGGCCCTTGTGGGCCCCGCACGGAATGCTGAAGGCCCAGCCGGCCACCCCCTCTCTACTTTCTCCCTTCGGTCTTTCCCTCATAGGCCCTTTTCCCTCCGGATTTGGCCCAATTAGGTATTTGACCCTTTTTAATTCTTTTTATTTTATTGAATAAATATAATTGAATGATTAAATCAATATTCAACATTCACTTACATATTATTTAATCCACATTGATGTGGAACTCATTCCCTCTCATTCCGTACATCCTCTAGACTTACCAAAACCCTTCCGGTTTTCTCTCTTCTCTTTTCTTCGGTGATTCCACCGATCCTAAAAACACTCTCTGAGCATCATCAAGCCCTTAAGAATGATACCCCATAGTTCAGGAACACTCTAGACATGGTCGGGACCCTCCCGCACCAATGATCAACAGAGGGACCTGGATGGTCATGTGACCACTGTCTGTTCCACGACATCTTTCATCATTTGAACCATGAACGTCGTGTCTTATTCCTTTTGCCTCTCGATTCTTGCATTGTATGAGATATGATCAATGACATCACCATGTCGTGTTCAATCTCATTACCAACAATGCTTATTGACTCGTTCCGACAAGCGATATCCTCGTGATCAAATCACATGTTGCGTAGCTATTGGATATAACTTCTCCGAATGGGTCCTCGAGTATCTTTCTGTCATGCGGATTGGACAAATCCCGCTCTTGACACATATTGCCTCAATTGTTCCTCCGAAAACCTGAACACACATTTATGATCACCGTTTCACCGAGTGACGTTTGATGCTATCAAAGTACCCTCGGGTGACAGTGATTGATCTGGCCTCACGGTCTAAGAAATGGTACACTAGGTCTATTCTAATCATCGTAACTTGAACTTCATGACATGATCGGGTCATGATGCTTAGGTTGGGTATAGTTCATCATCTCATTCTCATAATGAGGTGACTCCATTTCCAACTGGCATAAATGCCACATGATCAGGAAACCTTGATAATCTGTTGACCAATGAACCAGTGACTAGAGCTTCACTGGGAACTCCTGGTTCTTTATATATCACACGTGTATTGACGTTTCCTTTCAATACAGTTCTAGCATGATATAAAACTTAATCATAAACTTTATGAAATATGATAATAATCCTTATTACTATTTGTCTCTAGGGCATATTTCCAACAGTCACTCACTTGCACTAGCGTACAAATAAACTAGCTGCATTTGTTCTTAATCATTGGCACCATATATCCCGGCACCTTTGAACATGCTTGCTCATGGAAGAGGTTGAGTCTTGTGTCTGTACTTTACAGTCCCAAATCCTTTATCATCACATGATAACGTCTTTGTGTATGCATCATAGTTATGGCAGCATAATGAGGTCGGTTTCCAAGAGCCTATAGTGACTTTAGATCAGCCACTTCAAGCTTTCTCATGGGCACTGTGCCCTAGGACACACCTTCTGCGTAAAGATGAACTAGTCCTTCCATAACAGTATGCATCACTTTAGATGGTACCCTTATCTATTATTATAAATGTAACCATCGAAACACTAGCGCAACATGTGCAACTTACGATGTTTTATCACCTCGCTTCCTACTTGACTTTAGTCAGTATTATTGATATAGGAGTTTCCAATCTTCTTACGACATAACCCTTTATTCTTTTAAGATATGTCATACTTCATGGATTTGGAAACATGCCTACAGTTCTCAATTACACACTGTGGACAAACTTAGCTCAACGTTCTATGATTCGTACTTAATCATTTTTCAAACACCCTTCTAAAATCATATATTATGTTAAGTTATCATCACGGTTTTTCAAGATAGAATCTATGTCTCAACATAGTGGATGACGATCATCCTTTTTTTTCTTTCAACCAACGATGTTAAACTTAATGCTATTACTAATTTGATTTGACCAAGGACCAGTCCTTAATCAATTCCTATTCCGACACTCTTTTCAGAATCCCTTTTAGGAATACTATATAATATCATAATATACTTACTATCAACTTCTAATCTCTATAAATCATTATTTATCGGTACTTGCGCTTTTATTATTAATGTGTCGTATACACACTTAAGAACCAATCTTGAAGCTCCCACTCAAAATATGTTCCTGACATATTTGAGTCCGAGTCTTATATTGATCCCACTCAAAAATATGTCATTCGCATATTGTTTTAGGAAGACTTTCATAGCTCCCACTCAATTTCATGCAAATTGCATATCCACTCACTATTTTGAACAACTTCAAACATCTTTGATCAATCATCAAACTGAGAGATTAATTATGAGACAGTAGTATCTTTCTAGTATGAAATCCACTAGACTTTCAGCACTTCTAAATCAAATTCTCTTGAATTTGTCCAATACATTATTCATGACAAATCATGCCTTTGTCGCTCACCTTTTCCTTTATGACTTTGTAGTCGTTTGGAAAATTCAAGTAACCCATTACTCGTAAGATTCAACAATGAATTGCTTTCTAATCTTAAGTGAATTTTGCCTCTAGGATTTCTCATAATTTTAGTTTACCGTTACTTTCCTTCGTAGTTCGTAGGTATGCCATATTCCGGTAATATGACAAGTAATTCACAAATATCTCCATACAAGATGTGGAGTACATTTTGAATCCTACTATATGTAGTGAAAACACCAATGGGGAAGACACAATGATCATTATCATTGATTCTTTCCTTATGAAGAGAATCATTCATGAACGCTTTTTGTTGCACTTCTCAACACTTTGATGCAGGGTTTTGAATCCTCATCGTGTTTTTCACTATCTTCCATAAGCTTTATATTCGAGAACATAAACTTTCTCGAAAAAGCACCAAAATTTAAGCAACACTAGTTTTGCCTTTCTTTTGGTTCTAGCCATGGATTTCGTATTCATAGTTTCCAATGAATAATCTACAAGGACGTATTCACTATTGTTTTGGTTATATCGAATCACTCCAAAACTTTCACGATGATCCATACAAGATATGGTGCCGATCTCACGAATCCAGATGGTTCACTATATATACTAATTGAGTGTTTACTATTTCTAACTTATGGTCTTTACACTTACACTACAACGATTTATTTGGCGCTATCTATTCACCCACTTGATATCTAATATCACATTGTGATGCTTTGCATTTTGATGTTTCAAATGCATTACACTTCACAATTTCTTTATGTCATTCTTATAATGTTGACTTTTATTACTATTGATCAAATCATAGTAATTAGATTCTCTTTTATCTTTAATATCCTTGGAGGATGAAATACTTTTATCATATCAAATAGTTTCATACTCATGTTTCTTTCTGTAAACTCTTTACAAAATTTAAACAAGCATATAATGATAATCACCATTTTGTTAAAATACAATACATCGAATATGTATTCACTTTCAACAATTCATCAAACACTTTGTATTCATGCAATACATGATGTTTAACTTATCTTGCCAAACTTGGCATGATTCATATGTGACAAGAATACAAGTGTCTTTCACATATTATCAATATAACTTTGAATTTAAACAATGATTTCATTCAAAATAAACATATCATTAATTTGGGTATTTTTCAAGGCATTTTTCCAATATTTTACAAATGTTCATGCATTATCAATTAGTTTCATAACCAAGATAATTCACACATAATCGAACAAGATATGAAAACAAATAGAAATCATTCATAAAAGGAGAACAACTGTTTGTTACAAACTCATATGAATAACCGTCTCACGAAGTTTGAGACACACTAAAGTAGTTCACAATCTATCAATTACAATAATTATCCAAAAACTATAAACTAAGTGATAAATGTCGAGGGAGAGTGTCGTTGGCCATCATCATCATGCTCGCCATCAACACGCAACGTCACCTCCTCTCCAGTAAGAAACTCTCGTGCAGAAGGACCTATTTTGACCAAAACAGAACAAGTATCAAATATTTTAACACTGCAACATGTGTTTGCAAGATTATAACATTTATAAAATTGTATATCAAGTATATACCTTTGTCATCGATGACCTCTCCGGCAATGGGTTCAACCTTCACATTCCTGAGATGTGATATGAACTCATGGAAAACTTGTGTTTCCGCATCGCCTCTCATAATGCAAGTCCTGGCGTGTGCTTGGTAGCTGGGAGGCAACGACCGAAGCACCACGCTATTTGCAAAAGAGCTTGTCAACCAGTTATCCAGGAAGTATGCAAGCCTCATGTTACGCATCATGCATGCACTCCAAGTGGCCTTCAAGCGAAGAGTTCTCCTCCATATTTATGGAGAGGAAATATCCCATCATCTCATGCTCCCATATGCACACTTGTTGCACGAAATGTGATCTAAGCTGTTCCATAACTGGCATGGTCATACCTTACAGGTACCTGAGATTATCCTATACGGTTCAGCCCAAGAAGGAGTGCACGGTGCAATCGAAGCCCGGCAATGATTCGGGTGGCCCATTGGAGTTCGACTTCTTGGAAGACACGACAAAGTGTAGATAGAAACTTAAAGGGGAAACCCTAACTTGTAACCGACTTGACCTGCTACCCCAAGACCTAGCCTCCCTATATAAAGGCCAGGAGGAGGCAGCGAGGAGAACAAACTCATACACCCCCGCCTACACCTCGCCAGATTGCATCTACGCACCAATGTAACCTTTGACTTCCTCATAATCAAGAGCAGACAAGCAGGAGTAGGGTCCTCTATGAGGCATGAACCTAGGTAAAACCTCGTGTCACCTGTGTGCTTGTTTGCTAGCCGATCGATGCCTCCAGCGCCCCCCACTTCTCTGAACCTAAGTCCATCAATGATGGGCATTGACGAGTTAACCCCTCGTCAATTGGCGCCGTCTGTGGGAAACGGGAGTGCTGATGTTGCGGCTTCCTCGGCCCCATCAACCACGATCTATGACTCCGCTGTAGTGGAGACTGATGACCCACAAGTATAGGGGGTGTATCGCAGTATTTTCGATAAGTAAGAGTGTCGAACCCAACGAGGAGCAGAAGGTGCTGGCGAGTGGCTAGGAGCAGAAATTCTCTGTAAATGCTTAGCAAACGGATTTTTAGGTGTTTTTGATAATGCAGGTAAATAAAGTACGAGTAAATAAAAGACAATAAGAATAAATGCAGCAAATGGCCCAATCCTTTCTTTAGCAAAGGACAAGCCGGTTGTATTACTTAAGATGACCAAACGTTCTTGAGGACACATGGGAATATCGTCAAGTGCTTTCGCTTCATATAGTTGATTAATCTTCTTTAGTTTGCTAAGTGTTGTGTGGCTGAACCTGTGCTAATGTACCGACCTTCCTATGACTAGTACATACTTGTGATTATACCCCTTGCAAGCATCCGCAAGTACAATAAAGTAATTAAGGTAGAAACCTAACCACAACTTTAAACTCTAAGACCCTGACATCCCTTGTGCAATGGTTTCCTAACGGGGGTTCAGGTTTCTGTCACTCCGGCAACCCCTACGATTAGTAGCCAAATACACAATGCATTCCCCTAGGCCCATATAGGTGAAGTGTCATGTAGTCGACGTTCACATGACACCACTAGAATAAATACAACACAACTTAAATATCAAACTATTGAATCTTTCTCAACACAATTCCACTACTAACAACATGACTTCTCCCATGTCCTCAAGAACAAAACGAACTACTCACAAGACATCATATGGATCATGATCAGAGATGAAATAATGATGTGTAACAATCTGAACATAAACAATAATTCAATGGTTCACTCAATAGCATCAACTACAAGGAGTAATCAACACCGGGAAAGTTTCCCGTAAGAACTATGCAAGATTCAACCCAATTGTTGCAGTGGTATGAAGTGGTGATGATGGTGCTGGTGGATATGATGATGGTGATGATGATGATGATCCCGATGAAGTCCAGCTTGATGGTGGTGTTGATGGCGACGATCTCCCCTCTCCGGGAAGGAATTCCCCTGGCAGAATTCTGTCTGCCGGAGAGATCTTTCTCTCTGTGTGTTTTCCGCCCCGCAGAGGCGGCGAAATCTTTCTGTGGTCGCTCCCCGAGTCATAGGATTTCGGGAGGATAATATACGCCAGAGGGGAGAGGCTGGAGTGGACCAGGGCGGCCACACCACCTGGTGGCGCGGCCTGGGGTGGCCCGCGCTAGGGGGTGGTGTGGGCCCCCTGTGGCCCATCTCCACTTCCCCTTCTGGCTTTCTTCGTCTTCTGGAAAAATAGGATTTTCCATGTATTTTCCCGGATTTTCTAATCTTCCCGAATTTTGCCTCCAAACAGCACATTTTCCATCAGAATCCTGACTACAGCGGTCCATGCTCCAAAAGTCATCAACAATGCAAAAACAGATGAAATAACATTAGTATCATCTCTTAATATGAAATATATCAATGAATAATAGTAAGTTATGATATAGAATAGTGATGCAAGCAAAACTGAACTCAATAAACATGACCTCAGGTTTATGGAGTGAAGATTCGATAAAAGAATACGGACAAGAAGCATCACATTCATCAATACATAAGTCATACTAGAAGACAACTCACTATTATATAACTTAACTTGCAATAAGTAAAGGAAACACAATAAAGATACATAAAGTAAATCATAATTGGTAATGGCAAAGTTAGCTCTCGGTCGAAGAATAGTTGACAATTTGCTAGAGTTCACAAATAACTGTTTTTCAAAGATAGCTTTCAAAGTAGTAGACACTAAGATAAGAGCAATGTGAAAAACAAAGAACATAAGAAACATGATTGAATAAATCATCATATGAATGAATGAAACACAACAACTCAAAATACTTGCTGAGGTAGAAGGGAATAGGTTTACTGACTCAACTAAAAAGTAAAAGAAAGGCCCTTCGCAGAGGGAAGCAGGGATTTCAAGTTTCATAAAGAGCTTCCAAAAATTATGGTACTTACTAGCTTTCAGCTCTCATTGCCCCTATCATAGGCATCTTTAGGTGGTTAAGGTTAAAGTGATCAAATATGAGGATATGCTTGACAAGTTGTAAGTTGAAAATCTCATGTCCCTTGAATACGAGGGCTGCTCCTCATGCTACTCAAGTTTAGTCACTGGTAAGTTCTTGTCATAGTAATTACATGTGTATCATAGAGAACCGCCAACGGGGTACCCCTTGCCCGATGATACGGAAGAATCCCCATATCAAAATGACAAGGCAAGCAGACAACAAGCATCTCAGCAATCTTCTTATTTACCATGGGAAAATGGTGCTTTTCTCTCTCTTTCCTCTTTTCTCATTTTTTTTCTTTTTTTCTTTTTCTCTTTTTCTCAATCTCAATCTCTTTTTTATAAGAAGAATGCTTCCTAGATGCTCGTTATGGTTACGCTGCAGGTTTCCACCATGACAGCATGGATTAGACCGGCGGCCCAGGCGTTTCTCTAACACACATACATAACTCCATGGACTTACAAGCTCCCCTTTCATTTCACACCAACGACATCCATAGACAAAAGAACATGATATCAACTAGGTACAAAGTACTTGTGCAATGTTGAAAGCGTTCCCCATGACAGCATGGTTCTGCTAATTCACAACTTACAAAGTGCAAGCATATACGCAACATAGATGGGCACAATGGTTCAAGTTTATTAAGTGCAAGAAAGTAAAGTGTGCCATCAAGTTCTTGAGAGCTTTAATCACTAATTTTCACATAACAAGTTTAATTTGGAAGGTAGATAAAAACATGAATTTACTTGGAATAGCAATAATGCTAATAGGTAGGTATGGTGGACACAAATGGCATAAGTTTTGTTTTAAGAATTGTATGCATGAGAGGCATTCCCTCTCAGTAAAGGTTTTTGGCTAGCAAGGTGTGAGATCCAGGCACATGGCTTAATAGGATTGATAGGATACCCATATCAACAAGTTGCAACTTCTTTTCCGGAAGCTCATTCGAAAAGAACTCTAAGGTTAAGCGTGCTTGGCCTAGAGCAATTCTAGGATGGGTGACCGACCGGGAAGTGGGTAACCGGGTGCGTACGAGTGAGGACAAAGTGCGTAGAAAAGACTAGTGTTGGTCTGTGGGGTCAGTCTAGATATCCTATTAAGCTGCCAGGAGTGACACCCCCCGGGCCCAGGAGTGGACGGGGTGTTACAAGTGGTATCAGAGCCGACCCTTGCGATTACACGGGTGTGTGCGGGTCAGTGGCGGGACATGTGGAGCATGACGCGTGTGGCCCGGAGTGGACACGACATGGCACATGTGCCAGCACTGGACGCACAGACGCGTGCCAAGAGGGAACGTTCCTGGGGTGTGCTTGATCGATGAGGGCATCGATCTTCTAAAGGGTGGGTGTATGTGAGATCCAGGCACATGGCTTAATAGGATTGATAGGATACCCATATCAACAAGTTGCAACTTCTTTTCGGGAAGCTCATTTGAAAAGAACTCTAAGGTTAAGCGTGCTTGGCCTAGAGCAATTCTAGGATGGGTGACCGACCAGGAAGTGGGTAACCGGGTGCGCACGAGTGAGGACAAAGTGCGTAGAAAAGACTAGTGTTGGTCTGTGGGGTTAGTCTAGATATCCTATTAAGCTGCCAGAAGTGACACCCCCCGGGCCCAGGAGTGGACGGGGTGTTACACAAGGCTGGGTAGCAAGCATAAGAGTTGAAGGAAACAAACAAACATACAAGTGATAAAAACAAACATGCAATCTTCCTTGGAAGCACAAAAGATCTTAACTAGAGAATACTAAACTTATGAGAAAATCAAGAAAGAAACATGATGAAATTATATTTCTTTAGAGTACTTTTATCTTTTTCATTCAATTCTCAAAATAGTGTTACTACTAACCGAGGCAGGTTTGCCAAAACCAACTAAATTAACTCAATGATCCCAAAGTGATACCAATACTAATGACAAGATCAATCATATAACCATGAATTGAAAACTAATATAAGATATGCAAAAGAGTAAATGATAGAACTTCTCATTAATATTCCATAACGGCAACTCACACCAAGGGATACATAGATATCTAACGAGAGGGGGGGACACTTCCATAATGCAAACCATCCTACATGATAACTTCTCTATTCATGATATGACTCTACTAAAAAGGTAAAAAGATAGAAGATAGTGATATGATACCGGGGCACTCCCCCAAGCTTGGAACAAACCAAGGGGATGCCAAAACCTGATGACGAATTACTCCTTTGGTGGTGGTGGTATTCTCTCAATGAGCCTTTTGATTAGTTTCCCCAAGTCCTCAATCTCGAAGGTGAGATTACGAATCAACTCCGAGTTTTGCTCAATGCGGCTCATGATCATGTCGGGTTGCGAATTCCAGCTCTTGCGATTCTTTCCCCACTCTTCCTCCTTGAAGTCTTCTTTTCCTGCATGGCTAGAACGAGGCAAATCCCAATTGGAGGGTAGTTTCTCCTTGGGCATATTCTGGTATTGATTCTCATGGATAAGGGTATGGAAAGGATTCTTGGTGCGTGGAGGAAGTGACCATGGAGCCAAACAGTGACGCGAATGTTTCTCTCTAGTTGACATCCGTGCAGTCCTTTTGATCCTGGCAGGTTTTGCCAACACTCCAATTCTTCCAATGGTAGTGTCGGTGTGCGAATGTTGGCTTTGCTTTGCCTCCTCTTCATCTTCACTCTTGATCTCCTTCTCCTGCCCGGGGTCTTGGAGATCCTCCTCTATAGGCTCCTTTCCCTTATCCTTGGCGGACACCATTGTGCTTCTAACTTTCAAGAATAGTTCCTGGCAAAAACATATCGAAACGAAAACATGATGAGAACACAATATACGAACCTCGGGGGATCCGGGGGATTATATATTATGAACTTTTACAACAAAAGGAAGGTACTGGGCGAAAACGGGTCGGAGATGGAGTTCGGGGCGGCCACACCACCTGCTGGCGTGGCCAGGGGGACCCGTGCCAGGGGTGGTGTGAGCCACCCTGTCTCCGTTTCCGTCCCTCTTTCGCTTCGTTCCTTTCCTTGTTGGATAAAAACTGCAAAAATATAACTTGACAGAATTTTTGCGGATCTTTTCTTACCAGAACGGTTACCTATTCGAAAACAGACTCTGCAGGTCTCTGGATTTGGTCTTTGATAAATTTTTCTGGAGTTACCACTTGAATAACATCAATATCTTCATCTTCATACTCATATTGCTCGAGTCATGAAACCTTTCACTATCTTATTACACCATTTTCTCCACTAACCTGGAAATTTCTTTCAAACAAACTTCACACATTTCTCATTAGCAACATTAGTGTAAGCGAGGTAATAAACCTTTTTAAGTCCAAATTCAACTGAAATCCATCAAAACATAAGCTACTGTAGCAACTCCTTCCGAAAACCCAAAAAGAATTCAAAAAGGAAATCGATTTAAGAAGCAAATGCAAGAGTGGCAAAATCTGTCAAAACAGACCAGCAGGTAAAGATCAATTTTTTCGAAAATCTCTTGTTGCTCAAATCAAAAAGTGCAAAACTAACGAACGTTAAATAACAACCTGGGGCAGAAGCACAAAAAATTACAGCTCAATCCATGGTACACAGATCTCTCACGAATTTTTATGGTGAAGCACAAAAATCTGTTTTGGGACAGCAACTTCCCCAAATCTTACTTCTCTCTCATTAGAGGTTGATCTTGACACGAAAACCAAACAAAAAGGATAAGGAGAGGTTATTGCCGAAACAATAACTTCCAAGACTCAAAAAAACAAAAACAAACTGAAAGCAAGAATATAATGGGTTGTCTCCCAAAAAGCTCTTTCTTTATAGCCATTAAGATGGGCATGGTAATTTCAATGATGCTGACATAAAAATATGAATTGAAGTGAACGAGAGAATTAAGAAGAAAAAATATACATGTTTAAGTCTAAACCACTTCCTATGCAAGGGAATTTTGTAAACAAACAAGTTGTTGAAACCAGAGGCTACAAGCATAGGAAGGCAAAGCAAGTGCAACATAAATAATTTAAGCATAAAACAAGGAAACTTTATATTATTGAGATGCATAAGAACAGTCTTCCCTCTATCATAATAACTTTCAGTATCATGCATAAATTTAATGATATAGCTATCAAATGAACCATTGTAGCAATGATCGCTTATCCTAACAGAAAACACAGGGACGCTAGCTCTCATAACACTACTTTGTGAAACAATATTAGAAGTATCCTTATAGAGGATAGTGTGTCCATCTTGTACATATTTAGTGACAAAGTCTTTCACATTTGCTATTATAGGTTCATCATCCATTTGTTTATCAGGTTCAACAGCTTTATTTGTACTTTCATTAACCATACTAGCAATGATAGAATGTTCCTTTAGTTTAACTGGGAAAGGTATTTTCTCAATGTAAGGTTCAGGTAAAACATGATTAGTAGTATAAACTTCAGTATTTCTTGCAGGAACACAACTAACAATGTCTTTATAAGGCGCATGATACTTATTCCACTTATTTTTAGGAACTTCAATATAGTAAGCAAAAGCCTTAAAATAAGTTGCAATAGCTTGAGAGTCTAAACCATAAGCATTTTTAATATTTTGAAAGTCATCAGTTCCCATAAAAGATTCAATGCATTAATAATCATAATTTATACCTGACTTTCTTCCTTTGTCATTCTCCCATGCTTCAGCATTGTCTTGAATACGGTCTAGAAGATCCCATTTAGCTTCTTCTTCCATGTGTGTGAATGATCCAGCACAAGAAGCATCAAATAAATCCTTATCATGAAGAGAAAGCCTTGCATAAAAGTTATTGATAATAATATTGTTGGGGAGCTCATGAATGGGACATTTGAGCATTAATAACTTCAATCTCCCCCAAGCTTGAGTTGTACTCTCTCCATCAAGAGGCCAAAAGTTGTATATTTGATTCCGATCTTTATGAATCTCACTAGGAGGATAAAACTTTGAATAAAAGAGAGGCACTATTTCCTCCCATTCAAGAGATTGAGCATTCTTCAGCAGCTTATACCTTTCCTCAGCTCTTCCTTTCAGTGATAATGAGAATAACTTCTTCTTGACTTGATCTGTTGTAACACCTACACACTTGAACAAACCGCATAATTCGTGTATAAAGAGCAAATGATCACCGGGATGGACAATTCCATCTCCAACATAATAGTTATCCATAACACGATCAATAATTCTTGTAGGTATTAAAGTATCATTCTCAGCAGGCGGTGGTTCATCTACTACCTTAGCAGTGGTAGTAGCATTAAGAAATAAGAAACTCAGCGAATTGTCCATATTGAAATAAAGCAACTAACAGAAGTAAACAATACTCACAGTAGAAGTTTCCTTTACCAGTTCCACTCTCCAATAGCTCTTCACTCCCCGTCAACGGCGCCAAAAAATAGTCTTGATGACCCACAAGTATAGGGGGTGTATCGCAGTATTTTCGATAAGTAAGAGTGTCGAACCCAACGAGGAGCAGAAGGTGCTGGCGAGTGGCTAGGAGCAGGAATTCTCTGTAAATACTTAGCAAACGGATTTTTAGGGGTTTTTGATAATGCAGGTAAATAATGTATGAGTAAATAAAAGACAATAAGAATAAATGCAGCAAGTGGCGAATCCTTTCTTTAGCAAAGGACAAGCCGGTTGTATTACTTAAGATGACCAAACGTTCTCTAGGACACATGGGAATATTGTCAAGTGCTTTCGCTTCATATAGTTGATTAATCTTCTTTAGTTTGCTAAGTGTTGTGTGGGTGAACCTGTGCTAATGTACCGACCTTCCTCGGACTAATACATACTTATGATTATACCCCTTGCAAGCATCCGCAAGTACAAGAAAGTAATTAAGGTAGAAACCTAACCACATCTTTAAACTCTAAGACCCTGACATCCCTTGTGCAATGGTTTCCTAACGGGGGTTCAGGTTTCTGTCACTCCGGCAACCCCTACGATTAGTAGCCAAATACACAATGCATTCCCCTAGGCCCATATAGGTGAAGTGTCATGTAGTCGATGTTCACATGACACCACTAGAAGAAATACACCACAACTTAAATATCAAACTATTGAATCTTTCTCAACACATTTCCACTACTAACAACATGACTTCTCCCATGTCCTCAAGAACAAAACGAACTACTCACAAGACATCATATGGATCATGATCAGAGATGAAATAATGATGTGTAACAATCTGAACATAAACGATAATTCAATGGTTCACTCAATAGCATCAACTACAAGGAGTAATCAACACCGGGAAAGTTTCCCCTAAGAACTATGTAAGATTCAACCCAATTGTTACAGCGGTATGAAGTGGTGATGATGGTGCTGGTGGAGATGATGATGGTTATGATGATGATGATGATCCCGATGAAGTCCAGCTTGATGGTGGTGTTGATGGCGACGATCTCCCCTCTCCGGGAAGGAATTCCCCCAGCAGAATTCTATCTGCCGGAGAGATCTTTCTCTCTTGGTGTTTTCCGCCCCGCAGAGGCGGCGGAATATTTCTGTGGTCGCTCCCTGAGTCTTAGGGTTTCGGGAGGATAATATACGCCAGAGGGGAGAGGCGGGAGTGGACCAGGGCGGCCACACCACCTGGTGGCGTGACCTGGGTGGCCCGCGCCAGGGGGTGGTGTGGGCCCCCTGTGGCCCATCTCCACTTCCCCTTTTGGCTTTCTTCGTCTTCTGGAATAACAGGATTTTCCATGTATTTTCCCGGATTTTCTGATCTTCGCGAATTTTGCCTCCAAACAGCACCTTTTCCATCAGAATCCTGACTACAGCGGTCCATGCTCCAAAAGTCATCAACCATGCAAAAACAGATGAAATAACATAAGTATCATCTCTTAATATGAAATATATCAATGAATAACAGTAAGTTATGATATAGAATAGTGATGCAAAATGGACGTATCAGAGACTCGCCTTCATTGTCCATGTGTTGGCGACTTGCCCGGATTTCGAGTCCGTGGGCGATGGGATTGGACTAGTGATCAGAAGCCTACGCTTCCAAGTTGGTCGGATTGGCACACTTCGCCTCCCTGACCAGCCGAAGATTCCTGCGATTGCTCCTATGTCGTGATTCCCACCGTCGATCGGCAACCTAAGAAGACTCAATGCCTTAGCATTAGTCGAGGATACGGATGGCAACAATGGGTGCAAGTCCGATCTGGGCCTTCTGGTGATAGAAGACGAAGCCTACGGCTCCGGATCTGAGAGTTGCGGGAGTAATAGCTTCCCCAGCCATTACATGTGCGCCGTCATCAACATCGGCGACGGAGGCACTTCAAGGGAGAACACCAACAGCGGACCCACCAACAACGGGCCAACAAATTGACCCCCTATCGTCGGGCCCATCCAAGAAGACCATCAGCCGCAATCCCTGCGGGTGAACGTGCCAACGAGCGACAGCTAATCGAGCTCAACGACACCGAGTGGGCACGATGTAGGGAGGCCCTACAGGGCAACCCCCTGCCACCAAACTCATCGCAGCAGATGCTGATAGGTTACCACTGGCTGCTCATGCAGGAGTTCAGGTGCCAGCAATAGGTGAGCGCCCAACTCGAGGAGCATAAAAAGAGGGCAGACGAATCGAGCCTTCGACGAGCTGCGCTCTCTTCTATCGGAGGATCCTCTTATAAGGGCAACGACTACGTTGCCACCAAAAGGCGCTCTCGACTGGCCCAACTCAACGACAAGGAGCGATAAGAGGCCACTCGAGTCCTCAACTTCTCGTCCATGATGGTGGACTCGTGGGGCAACGTTCTCCCGAAGACACCACACGCGGCGGTGACAGCAGCCACCATGTACGTGCTCAACAACCAGCCGCCATCTAGGGATCCATGATCCGCCATGCACCGATCTATGATTGCTGGCCTGGGACTGGTTGAACCCGCGCTCACCAAGGATCCAGTGCCAGAGCCGAAGAAAAGCAAGGCTCCAGTCAAATACTACTCGCTCTCCTCCAGCGATGACGAGCACGACCTGTCAGGGCAACGCTGCTCATGTCGACATGATTACGACTATGACGCGCGTGATGACATCACACAGCGCAAGGTCGACAAGATGCGTGCAAGGCGTGCCCGATCGAAGGACTCTAAGGATGAAGGAATAGAGCTCTGCGGTGCCAGCTGCTTCAGCTGAGCCATACGGCAAAGGCGAATGCTGAAAGGGTTCAAACTCCCGTCGGAAAACCCAAAGTTTGACGGCCTCTAGGACCCAAATATCTGGTTAGAGGACCACATCTTCTCCGTCAAACAGCACGGCAGGAACAAAAGCACAGCCATGCAGTGCCTTCAGCTACAGCTGCAGGGTGCTTCTTGCGCATGGCTCAATAACCTCCCCCACATATCCATTCGTGCCTGGGAAGAGCTGGTCTACAGCTTCGTGTGAAACTTCAAGGGCACTTAAAAAAGGCCTGCATCAATCGAAGAGCTAAAGGGATGCTATCAAAAGCCTAGTGAGTCACTGCGCTCCTACATCCAGAGGTGGTCCATCATTAAAAACTCCGCAGAGGACATTTCTGAGGGCCACGAAATCGACGTGTTCAATGGCGGTGTACGCCGCAGAGAGCTCAGGAAGGAGCTGGGCCGCTCGAAGCCCAGAACAATTGACCACCTGAAGGAGATCGCAAACAGGTGGGCCGATGGAGAGGACTCGGTGAAAAATAACCGTGTCCACTCAGACGACGACAACCTCAGCCGCAAACGCGACCGTCGAGGAAAATGTTGGATGCATGGTTACGGAGATCGCGAAGAGGTCGACATGGTCACGGTTGGCTACACTGACAGACACGACAACGGCAATTGCATCAGCGGGTACCATAGCGGTGGCTACCGCGACAGCGGGAAAACAACGTAGGTATGGCAACACCGTACCCACGAAGAAGCTCCTAGAACATCAATCCAGGATAAATTATCTGGACCTTGCAGTGTCCACTTCTACGTCGACAAGCACGTTGGCAAGAAAAAATCCAGCCACCTCCTAAAGGAATGCCGAGAGTTCCTCAAACTCCATGAAAGCCTCGCTTAGATGAATCGCGACGCGATAAATCAGGGCTACGAAGCTGCCCCAGGCGTTGTAGCTCACGGAGAACCACCACCAACACTCGGACCACCACCACCAGCGGCTGCACTAGCCCATAATAACGGAGGCGGACGGTACCCACGAGCGTTGGGGAACATGGGCATGATCCAAAAAGTATGCCCCTCCAATAGAGCGCAAAAGTCAATCACTCGCCAAATCAATTTGGCGGTCAACTCCCCACCCTCAACCACTGAGTACCTCAGCGGGTGCGAGTCCTACATCACCTTTGACAAGCGCGATCATTCGCGCTAGGTACCTCACCCGGTCCATTCTCCTCTGGTTCTCGAGGCGCAAATTGGTGGCTTCGACATGAGCCGTGTTTTTGTGGATAGCGACAGCGACATCAACCTCATGATAGCCAGCACCCTGCACGCCATGCGGATCCCCCTCTCGTGCCTGGAAACCTCTGACACAATGTTCCACGGCATCGTCCCAGTGAAGGGCGTATACCCCTAGGCAAAATCAGCTTGGACGTCATCTTCAGCATGCCGGCAAACTTCCGGCGAGAGCGCCTTGAATTCGAAGTGGTCGACTGGCCTCGCAGTACCACTGTATCCTCAGACTTGTCGCGTTCGCGAGGTTTCATGGTGGTGCCACACTACGCCTACCTGTAGATGAAGATGTCAGGCCCTAATGGCATTATTACCGTCAACGGAAGCTTAGAGAGGTCAGATAGCTGCGATAGGGAATTCAACAGAATCTCCCAGTCTGTTGGCATGCAGGAGGAGCTGGCGAGGCTGAAGGAGTCGACAGACAATAGTCTACCCCCTCCGAGTAAGCCAAACTCACCTGACCAGTCCTTCGACTCGTCGGTCCACACCAAGGCGGTCTAGGTCCACCCGACGGACCCGACCAAGACGACCCTCATCGCCAACAACTTGAGTTCCTGACATCGCCATAGCGTCGATGTCATCCTGACATCGCCACAGCGTGACAAGATGAGATACATTCTACGAATGCAGTTCCGCGCCTCCAACAACGAAGCTGAATACGAGGCCCTATGATGTCTACGCACTTCTATTCGTGTAGACAGTTGTTGGGCCTCCAAGTGCAGAGGTTTGTAGAACAGTAGCAAGTTTCCCTTAAGTGGATTACCCAAGGTTTATCGAACTCAGGGAGGAAGTGGTCAAAGGTATCCCCTCTCAAGCAACCCTGCAATCAAGATACAAGAAGTCTCTTGTGTCCCCAACACACCCAATACACTTGTCAGGTGTATAGGTGCACTAGTTAGGCAAAGAGATAATCAAATACGAGTGGTATGGATAATTATAAGTGGTAACGGTGCCAGAAAAGAGCTTGACGGGTAGGAAGAGACTAAAGGCAATCTGACATAAAGATGGGAGCAAGCAAACATGTAACAGATCTAGTTGCAAATGGTGTTTCAATGCTTAGAAACAAGGCCTAGGGATCATACTTTCACTAGTGAACACTCTCATATAAATATCTTCTCTTTATGATACTACTCTAAACTACTCTCCGGTTGGACACTCTAATCCATGGTAGGGCTATAACAGCACACCTCAAAGTTCGCTTTCCCCATCTAGATAACCCCACACTGTCACCTTGAGCTCTAGATGGTTCCAACAAACACCACAATTTCATAGAAACATCCAACTCCAAATATAACTCATAACAAGTATTTGTAATCTCTATCCTAAGTGCCACCATGGTGTGCACGCTGTCACTTTCACACACATGGGGAGAGCAGAGATCTATTAAAGCACTTGAGTAGCAAAGTAGATCTACTTGATTAGAAAGCTCATGGTCACAATATGATCATGCATAGAGAGAGAGATGAACACATAGCTACCGGTAGAACCCTTAGCCTCGAGAGAGAACTACTCCCTCCTCATCATGGGAATCAGCAATGGCGATGGAGATGGTGGTGGAGATCGATGGAGATGGCTCCGGGGGCACTTCCCCGTCCTGGCAGGGTGCCGGAACAAAGACTTCTGTCCCTCGAATCTCCTCTTCTGTGGCGGCGGCGCTGCAGAACTTTTCGTGGATGGAGGCTCCCGGATTTAGGGTTTTCTCATCGGAGGCTTCTTATAGGCGAAATGGCAAGGTCGGTGGAGGCCGGAGGGTCCCACACCACCCCCTGGCGTGGCCTGGCCTGGCCCGCGCCACCAAGTGGTGTGGCCAGCCCCTAGCCCCTCTCTGTCTCGTCTTCTGGCTCCGTGAGTCTTCCGGTAAAATATCGACTCTAGCATTTGTCCGGTCCAATTCCGAGAATATTCATTTTCTGGCTTTTCTAGAACCAAAAACAGAAGAAAACAGGCAACTGGCACTGTGGCATCTTGTTAATAGGTTAGTTCCAGAAAATGCATAAAAGTACTCCAAAGTGTGGACAAAACATAAGAAAGTAGATATAAAACAAGCACGGAACATCAAAAATTATAGATACGTTAGCAACGTATCACCCTGCTCCATGGGATGTGGATGGACAAAGCCTGCGGCACAACATGACTCGTCATCTACAGTGACTCCAAGCTCGTGGTAGATCAAAACATGAACCAGTGTGATGCCCTGAGAGACAACATGATCGCCTACCGCAACCTCGACGACACACTCGAATGAGACTTGGACGACTGTGAACTACGACACGTAGGTTGTGAAAGCAACAAGGAGGCCGACACGCTCGCCAACATAGGAACCACCTGCACTCCGATGCTTCCTGGTGTATTCCTGGAGTAGATTTATGAGCGCTCCATCAAGCCAAAGGCTCCTGAAGGACCATCCAACACAACAAAGGACTCGGGGGATGCACCACCTGAGGAACACGAAGATTCGAGCAATGCGGACCCGGAGCCCGAACTCGAAGGTCCCATGCAGGTCATGCTCATCGAGGCATCCTAGACATAGCCATACATCACATACCTGCTCCACAAAAGGCTACCGGACGACCTGACTGACGCGCGACACATAGCGCGACGCTCCAAAGCCTTCACCATCATCAACGACGAGTTGTACAAATGTAGCATTATAGGAGTCCTTCAGTGATGCGTCTCTAATGGTGATGGAAGAGCTATACTCCTCGAAATATACGAAGGCACCTACGGTCATCACGCCAAGAGTCGCGCCCTCGTCGCCAAGGCTCTACGAGCTAGTTTCTACTGGCCAACGACGATGCATGATGCCAAGGACATCATCCAAAAGTGCAATGCCTGCCAAAGATTCATGAATAAACCACACGCACCTGGCGCAGAACTTAGGACAATACCTGTGGCCTGGCCCTTTGCGCAATGGGGACTCTACATGGTTGGCAAGCTGCAAAAGTCATCACCGGGAGGTTATACTTTCCTCCTAGTCGTAGTCGACAAGTTCACCAAGTGGATCAAGGCCATGCCAGTGATGAACTAGACAGGCGCCACCGCCGTCAAATTCTTTGAGTCCATCATCTTCAGGTTCGGGGTACCACACAACATCATCACCGACAACGAGGAGAACTTCACCTCAAAGGAGTTCCAGGATTTCTGCGAAAACCTGGGAATCAACATTAGCTATGCCTCGGTAGCACATCTCTAGACCAATAGTCAAGTCGAGAAGGCCAATGGTCTCGTCTGCAATAGCATCAAGAAAAGGCTCCTCAGACCACTCAAATGAGCAGCTGGTTGCTGGCCTGAGGAACTACCATCAGTACTATGGATCCTGCGCACAACTCCAAACAGCACGACAGGCTACACCCCGTTCTTCATGGTACATGGCGTCGAGGCAGTACTACCTACATAAGTGCGCTATAAAGCCCCAAGGGTCGTGGCGTATAGCGAGGCCGAGTCAATGGTCGCACTCGAAGACTCTGTCGACCTCCTCGACGAAGCACGAGAGATCGCGGTGGAATGATCCATGATCTACCAGCAGAACCTCCGCAACTACCACATCCGACGGCTGCGCCCAAGGTCCTTCATCGAAGGAGACCTCATCCTGCGACTGAAATAGAAAGGACACCTAAAGCTCGAGTCCCCCGGGAGGGACCCTATGTGATTACCGAAGTAATCCCTGTTGGAATTATGCCCTAGAGGCAATAATAAAGATGTTATTATTATAATTCTTGTTCATGATAAAGTTTATATTCCATGCTAGAATTGTATTAAGCGGAAACATTAATACTTGTGTGGTTTGTGAACAACGCCGTGTCCCTAGTACGCCTCTATGGACTAGCTCATTGATCAATGATGATTAAGGTTTCCTAACCATAGACATGAGTTGTCAATTGATAATGAGATCATATCATTGGGAGAATGATATGGTGGAGAGACCCAAACTAAGCGAAGCAATTAGATCGTGTCATTGTGTTCATCTTTGCGAAGCTTTTCCTATGTCAAATATTGTATTCCTTAGACCATGAGATAATACAACTCCCTGGTATCGGAAGAAAGCTTTGAGGTCATCAAACGTCATCCTATGAGAGGGTGATCATAAAGGTGTCTCTCAGGTGATCGGAAAGTATCTGTTGGGTTGTATGTATCGAGATGGGATTTGTCCCTCCCAAGTCGGAGAGATATACTTCGGGCCCACTCGGTAATCGATATCAACACCGCTTGCAAGCATGTGGTTAAGGAGTTAATCACAAAGTGATATTGGATTACGGAACGAGTAAAGTACTTGCTGTGAACGAGATTGAACTAGGTATGATGATACCGACGATCGAATCTCGGGCAAGTAAAATATCGCGAGACGAAGGGAATATATATATGGGATTGATTGAATCCTGGCATCGTGGTTCATCCGATATGATCATCGATGAATGTGTGGGAGTCAATATGGGTTCCCAGACCCCGCTGTTGATTATTGATAGAAGATCATGTCTGCATATTCTCGAACCCGCAGGGTCACACACTTAACGTGTCTCGACGCTAGGATAGATTGGATAATTGGTTTATGAATTTGTGTTCGGAGTCTCGGATGGGATCCGGGATATCACGAGAGGTTCCGGAATGGTCCGGAGAATAAGATTCATATAAGGCAGTGCAGTTTTTGTAGTTCGGAATTGTTCCGGATTAATCGGTATTGTACCGGAAGCTTCTAGAACCTTCCGGAAGGGGGCCAACGTGGTCCCACCTTCCGGGAGGGGGCATGGGCCTATGAGGGAGTGTCCTGGCCGCATTGGGCCAGGGGCACAAGGCCCCATAGGGCCCAGCCGATTCTAGATAAGATTTAAATCGTTTAAATCTAGAGATAGAATTTCTAGATAAGGGAAAAGTTTAAATTGTTTAAACTAGAGATAGGCTTGGGGGAGGGGCTAGGGCTGCGACCCCCCTCTATATAAAGAGGGGTGGGGGCGCACCAAACCACACACACCTTCCCCTCCAAGCCCTAGTAACCCTGCTGCCTTCCTCTCTCCCTTCCGACTGTTTGTAGGCGAAGCCCTGCGGCAGAAATTCTCCACCATATACACCACGCCGTCGTGCTGTAGATCCAATCTATCTCTCCACCATACTTGCTGGTCCGAGGAAGGAGGAGACGTCGAGGTGCCGCACGTGTGCATCTCACAGAGGCACCGCCACTTGTGGTGCTAGATCGGATCGGATCGCGAGGAGGAGAAGCGAGTACGACTACATCACCCACGTTCCGACGAACGTTCCGCTGTGCGAATCTTCAAGGGTATGAAGATCTAATCCAATCTCTCTCGTTGTTTGCATCTCCTAAATTAGATCTTGGCTTTCCCTCTGTTCGCTTCCGTAGAAAATTTTGATTTACTATGCTGCGAAACCCTTCAGTGGTATCAGAGCTAGATCTATGCGTAGATGTGATTCACGAGTAGAACGCAACATGGTTGTTGCGGGCGTTGATGTTTTCTGTTGCAAGCCTCTTGTTTGTGTTCTTCTTATGGTGCGGGATAGTGAGATTGAAGCGGTCCAGGCCAACCTTACGCGACGTCGTTCACGAGACCGGCTCCGCACTTGACGTGTGGCTTGTACCACACATGCGGCTGGTGGATGTCAGTTTCTCTCACTATAGTTGTCATGGGATTAACACCGGAGTTTGGCAACCATAATATCACCGTTGTGGCTTTCCGTAGGTAAGAATCGTTCTTAGCATCTACTCCCATGAGCCACGTAAAACATGCAACAACAACAAAGTAGAGGCGTCTAATTTGTTTTTGCAGGGAGTGTTTTCTGTGATATGGTATGGCCCAAGATGTGATGTGTATATTGTATGCGATGATCATGTTTTGTAATGTTTCACGACTTGCATGTCGATGAGTACACAACCGGCAGGAGCCATATGGTTGTCTTTATAATTGTGTATGACCTGCGAGTCAACTTCTTATACGCCATGTAATAGCTTTACTTTATCGCTAAGTAGTTAGCAATTAGTTGTAGTTGCTATTCGTGGTGGAGGCAATCATGGTGGAGTGATGGAGATCATGCCGGAACGCACAAGATGGAGATCATTGCGCGAAGATTGGCTATACCATGTCACATAAAGTTATATGCATGTGATGTTTATCCTTTTATGTATCTTATTATGCTTAGATCGCGACGGTAGCATTATAAGATGATTCCTCACTTAAAGATCAAGATAAAACTGTGTTCTCCCCAAGTATGCACCGTTGCGAAAGTTCGTCGTGTCCAAGCATCACGTGATGATCGGGTGCTATAGACTCTACGCTCACATACAACGGGTGCAAGCCAGTTTTGCACACGCGGAAATACTTGGGTCTAACTTGACGAGCCTAGCATGTACAGACATGGCCTCGGAACACATGAACCGAAAGGTTAAGCATGAGTCATATGAATGATATGATCGACACTTCGTTGTCCACCATTGAAACCACATCTCTTCTCGTGATTATCGGATTAGGTGTGGTGAATGTGGATCGTGTTCACTAAACAACTTGAGGGATGTTGAATTTAGTGGGAGTTCATCTAGTAATTTGATTAAGTTGAACTATTTATCATGAACATAGTCTAAATTGTACTTGCAAATACTGTAGATCACATGGCCAAGTCCAACTTCAACTTCAACGTTTTTTGCTGAGAAAGAAAAGCTTAGAAACAATGGGTCTAACTTCACCAACTGGTTCCGCAATCTAAGAATCATTCTGTCTGGTGGTCAAAAGGACTATGTCCTTGAGAAAGCGTTAGGTAACCCCCCTGCTGCAACTGCGCCGGCTGATGAGAAAGCTGTCTATCAGTCGCGCAAAGATGATTATGGTGTGATTAAGAGCACCATGTTGTTTGCTATGGAACCGGAACTTCAAAATCGTTTTGAAAACTATCCCGGGCCCTTTGAGATTCTCGAAGAGCTGAAAACCATGTTTCAGACTCAGGCCCGTTCTGATCTCTGAGAAGTTCTTTAACTGCAAGATGGAGGAAGGGAGTTCTGTTAGTGAGCACGCCATTAAGATGTCGGGCTACACTCAACGCCTTGAGCAACTGGACTGCAAGATTCTAGAGGAGCTCAAGATTGACAGGGTTCTGCAATCACTCCCTCCCAGCTACAAAAGTTTTGTAGTGACTCATAATCAGATTGGTTCCACTGATACGATCACCGAGCTCTTCGCAAAGCTGAAGGGTGCGGAGGTGGACATCAAGAAAGATAATCATGTGTTGATGGTCAACAAGCCCTCCTTTAAGAAAGGTAAAGGTGCAAAGAAGCCCTTCAAGAAAGGTGGCGGCAAGCGCGTTGCCCCTGCTGAGAAGAAGCTCAAGTCTGGTCCTAAGCCGGACACTGAGTGCTTCTATTGCAAGGACAAGGGTCACTGGAAGCGCAACTGTCCGAAGTACTTAGCGGACAAGAAGGCTGGCACCATCAAAGGTATATTTGATATACATGTTATTGATGTTTTCCTTACTAGCCCTCGTTGTAGTGCCTGGGTATTTGATACCGGTTCAGTTGCTAATATTTGTAACTCGAAACAGGAGCTACGGAATAGACGGCGGCTTGCGAGGGATGAGGTGACGATGCGCGTTGGCAATGGATCAAGAGTTGATGTGATGGCCGTCGGCACGCTCTCCTTAGTTTTACCTTCGGGATTAGTTTTAAACCTTAATAAATGTTATTATGTGCCTGCGTTGAGCATGAACATTATTTCTGGATCGTGTTTATTGCAAGACGGTTATTCATTTAAATCGGAGAATAATGGTTGTTCTATTTATATGAGTAACATCTTTTATGGTCATGCACCTCTTGTAAATGGTTTATTTCTTCTAAATCTCGAAAGGGATGAAACGCACATCCATAACATTGAGGCTAAGAGATGCAAAGTAGATAGTGATAATACTACTTATTTGTGGCACTGTCGTCTAGGTCATATTGGTGTAAAGCGCATGAAGAAACTCCATTCTGATGGACTTTTGGAGTCTCTTGATTTTGAATCATTTGACACATGCGAACCATGCCTCTTGGGCAAGATGATCAAAACCCCGTTCTCCGGTATGATGGAGCGAGCAACGGACTTGTTGGAAATCATACATACCGATGTATGCGGACCGATGAGTGTTTCGACGCGCGGTGGATATCGCTATTTTCTCACTTTTACCGATGACTTAAGTAGATATGGGTATATCTATTTAATGAAACATAAATCTGAAACGTTTGAAAAGTTCAAAGAATTTCAGAATGAAGTGGAGAACCATCGTAACAGAAAGATTAAGTTTCTACGATCCGATCGTGGGGGCGAATATTTGAGTTATGATTTTCTCACGCATCTCAAAGCAAGTGGAATCGTTTCACAACTCACGCCACCCGGAACACCATAGCACAATGGTGTGTCTGAACGCCGGAATCGAACCCTATTAGATATGGTCCGATCAATGATGTCTCTTACTGATTTGCCGTTATCATTTTGGGGTTATGCATTAGAAACCGCTGCATTCACTTTAAATAGGGCTCCATCTAAATCCGTTGAGACGACACCGTATGAACTGTGGTTTGGTGCTAAACCTAAGTTGTCGTTTCTTAAAGTTTGGGGATGCGAAGCTTACGTCAAGAAGTTGATGCCGGACAAGCTCGAACCCAAAGCGGAGAAATGCGTCTTCATAGGATACCCTAAGGAAACTATTGGGTATACCTTCTATCACAGAACCGAAGGCAAAGTGTTTGTCGCAAAGAACGGTTCCTTTCTTGAGAAGGAGTTTCTCTCGAAAGAAGTGAGTGGGAGGAAAGTAGAGCTAGATGAGGTTATTGAACCTTCTCTTGAATTGGAGAGTAGCGCAGCACCTGAAATTGTTCCAGTGCCGCCTGCACCAATAATAGAGGAAGCTAATGACAAGGATCATGAAGCTTCGGACGATGCTGCTACTGAACGTCGCAGGTCGACAAGGTCGCGTGCCCCTCCTGAGTGGTACGGCAACCCTGTCTTGACTGTCTTGTTAGTAGAAGACAGTGAACCTACGAACTATGAGGAAGCGATGATGAGCCCAGACTCTGAGAAATGGCTAGAAGCCATGAAATCCGAATTGGGATCCATGAGCGAAAACCAAGTATGGACTTTGGTGGACCCTCCTAGCGACCGGAAGGCCGTTGAGTGCAAATGGATCTTCAAGAAGAAAACGGACGCGGATGGTAATGTTACTGTCTATAAAGCACGGCTTGTTGCAAAAGGTTTTTGACAAGTTCAAGGTGTTGACTACGATGAGACTTTCTCTCCCGTAGCGATGTTTAAGTCTATTCGGATTTTATTAGCGATTGCTGCGTTTCATGATTATGAAATATGGCAGATGGATGTCAAGACTGCGTTCCTCAATGGCAACATTGATGAAGAGTTGTATATGATGCAACCCGAAGGTTTTGTCGATCCTAAGGATGCTGATAAAGTATGCAAACTTCAGCGTTCCATTTATGGACTGAAGCAAGCATCTCGGAGTTGGAACCTTCGTTTTGATCAAGTGATCAAGAGCTTTGGATTTGTTCCAAATTGCTACGAAGCTTGCATCTACAAGAAAGTGAGTGGGAGCTCGGTGACGTTTCTGGTACTATATGTGGATGACATATTGATTATTGGAAATGACATCAACATGCTTAACGATGTGAAGAGTTATTTGAACAAGTGTTTTTCAATGAAAGACCTAGGTGAAGCTGCTTATATATTGGGCATCAAAATCTATAGAGATAGACAAAGACGCTTGATAGCTTTAAGCCAGAGTACATACCTAGACAAAGTTCTGAAAAGGTTCAGAATGGATAAGGCATTGAAAGGTTCAGTGCCTATGTTGTCAGGTAAGGTATTGAGCAAGGCTCAGTGTCCAGCTACGGTAAATGATAGGGAAGCTATGAGCAAAGTGCCTTATGCCTCGGCCATAGGTTCCATCATGTATGCCATGCTGTGTACTAGACCGGATGTGTCCAATGCTCTTAGTTTGACGAGCAGATATCAAAGTGATCCAGGAGTGGAACACTGGACAGCCGTGAAGAACATCCTAAGGTACCTAAATAGGACTAAAGAAATGTTCTTAGTCTATGGGGGTGATGAACAGCTCGTCGTAAAAGGTTACGTCGATGCTAGTTTCGACACCGACAAGGATGATTCTAAATCTCAGACAGGATACGTGTATATTTTGAATGGAGGAGCTGTGAGCTGGAGAAGCTGCAAGCAAAGCGTGATCGCGGGATCTACAGTAGAAGCGGAATACATGGCTGCTGCAGAAGCGTCAAGTGAAGGAGTTTGGATCAGAAACTTCATCACTGAGCTTGGCGTGGTTCCAAGTGCATTGGACCCACTGGAGATATTGTGTGACAACACTGGCGCCATAGCACTCGCTAAGGAACCAAGATATCATCCAAAGACCAAGCATATCAACCGCAAATTTCATATAATCCGAGATTATATAGCAGATGGAGATCTGAAGATAAGCAAAGTACATACAGATCTGAATGTCGCAGATCCATTGACTAAACCTCTTCCACGTGTAAAACATGATCAGCACCTCAGTGCCATGGGTGTGAGATTGTTGCCAAATGTAAACTAGATTATTGACTCTAGTGCAAGTGGGAGACTGTTGGAATTATGCCCTAGAGGCAATAATAAAGATGTTATTATTATAATTCTTGTTCATGATAAAGTTTATATTCCATGCTAGAATTGTATTAAGCGGAAACATTAATACTTGTGTGGTTTGTGAACAACGCCGTGTCCCTAGTACGCCTCTATGGACTAGCTCATTGATCAATGATGGTTAAGGTTTCCTAACCATAGACATGAGTTGTCAATTGATAATGAGATCATATCATTGGGAGAATGATATGGTGGACAGACCCAAACTAAGCGAAGCAATTAGATCGTGTCATTGTGTTCATCTTTGCGAAGCTTTTCCTATGTCAAATATTGTATTCCTTAGACCATGAGATAATACAACTCCCTAGTATCGGAAGAAAGCTTTGAGGTCATCAAACGTCATCCTATGAGAGGGTGATCATAAAGGTGTCTCTCAGGTGATCGGAAAGTATCTGTTGGGTTGTATGTATCGAGATGGGATTTGTCCCTCCCAAGTCGGAGAGATATACTTTAGGCCCACTCGGTAATCGATATCAACACCGCTTGCAAGCATGTGGTTAAGGAGTTAATCACAAAGTGATATTGGATTACGGAACGAGTAAAGTACTTGCTGTGAACGAGATTGAACTAGGTATGATGATACCGACGATCGAATCTCGGGCAAGTAAAATATCGCGAGACGAAGGGAATATATATATGGGATTGATTGAATCCTGGCATCGTGGTTCATCCGATATGATCATCGATGAATGTGTGGGAGTCAATATGGGTTCCCAGACCCCGCTGTTGATTATTGATAGAAGATCATGTCTGCATATTCTCGAACCCGCAGGGTCACACACTTAACGTGTCTTGATGCTAGGATAGATTGGATAATTGGTTTATGAATTTGTGTTCGGAGTCTCGGATGGGATCCGGGATATCACGAGAGGTTCCGGAATGGTCCGGAGAATAAGATTCATATAAGGCAGTGCAGTTTTTGGAGTTCGGAATTGTTCCGGATTAATCGGTATTGTACCGGAAGCTTCTAGAACCTTCCGGAAGGGGGCCAACGTGGTCCCACCTTCCGGGAGGGGGCATGGGCCTATGAGGGAGTGTCCTGGCCGCATTGGGCCAGGGGCACAAGGCCCCATAGGGCCCAGCCGATTCTAGATAAGATTTAAATCGTTTAAATCTAGAGATAGAATTTCTAGATAAGGGAAAAGTTTAAATTGTTTAAACTAGAGATAGGCTTGGGGGAGGGGCTAGGGCTGCGACCCCCCCTCTATATAAAGAGGGGTGGGGGCGCACCAAACCACACACACCTTCCCCTCCAAGCCCTAGTAACTCTGCTGCCTTCCTCTCTCCCTTCCGACTGTTTGTAGGCGAAGCCCTGCGGCAGAAATTCTCCACCATATACACCACGCCGTCGTGCTGTAGATCCAATCTATCTCTCCACCATACTTGCTGGTCCGAGGAAGGAGGAGACGTCGAGGTGCCGCACATGTGCATCTCACGGAGGCACCGCCACTTGTGGTGCTAGATCGGATCGGATCGCGAGGAGGAGAAGCGAGTACGACTACATCACCCACGTTCCGACGAACGTTCCGCCGTGCGAATCTTCAAGGGTATGAAGATCTAATACAATCTCTCTCGTTGTTTGCATCTCCTAGATTAGATCTTGGCTTTCCCTCTGTTCGCTTCCGTAGAAAATTTTGATTTACTATGCTGCGAAACCCTTCAATCCCAGGTGGCACCTATCGCCTGAAAGACGTAGAGAGCAAAGTCACATACTCCAACCCCTGGAACGTCACGCAGCTGCGCCGTTTCTACCCTTAGATGTTTTTACTTTTACAATAAGGCTACTCAGCCAGGCTACTTAGACAAATATTGTACCTCCTGATATTCTACAAATAAATAAAGCTAAGTGCCTCCAACTTTGTGTTTTGTTTTTCATTTGCATTGCTATTTTTGCACTCGGGGGCTGTGCCACCCTGTCAACCTCGTCACACAAGCAACACAGTAACCTGAGTAGCTGACATATTGTTAATCGAACCCTTGATAAAACCCAACCCAGCTGCAATGTATCTGGCAGGTTGGCAAGGTGTTGAGATAAGTACACGTCAGTCTAACGAAAAGGCACTACATAATTCAAGCTACTCAAAAAACATACAAGCTAGCAAACTTTACATACAATACGCATAACAAAGCACCCAGTCAAACTATGTGAACTTTACAACACCTATACATCTTTGTGCAAGTCAAAAACTACTCTATTGACATAAAAGGAGAATGTTGTTACGTTGGTCAAACAACTCGATGATGTCTTCGGCTGGCTGATCGACCGCTCGATAGTGGGGTACCATGTTCCATGCCATCCCCTCTGGAGGTGGTGGCGGCCCTGCAACAACGGCACCCAAGTCCATGTCGGGTCGATGCAGGCGCACAAGTGCTAGTGCAGCCTTAGCACCCGTAACAAGTTGTTGATGCACATATTCGCACACCGCATCGGCGTTGTGGGATTTCCTCATCAGTGCCAGCAGCCTCGAGGGCACCGCATCCAAGTGAAACATTGCCCAGAAGATATGCTTCAAACATGACTGTGCCTTCTTCAAGTTGTGGAGCACCTGCGACACGCGGTCTTGGAGCGTCACCAACACGATTGCACGATCCCGGTCGACCCAGAAGTACCCACTAGCTTCCAATTGTTCTTGGGTCAGGGAATTCAGTCGTATACTTACACGATCTTTCTCTTCTTGCGAGAGACGAAGACTCACAACTGCAACATGTAATCAAAAAGCATAGGAGTGAGTCACCATTATAACTGGCACAAACAGAGAAGAAGATTCAGAGAAACTCACACTGCAATTGCTCATTAAGCTGGTCCACCTCGCCAAGGAGATACTTCTTGCAGTCAATGGCTTTCTTGGCTTTCAATTTCCAGACATCGGCGATACCACGGATGACTGGTACCTCTTGCTCTAAATGCTTCACACGGTCGCGTAGTTGAGACAACAATGATAGCTCCTCCACCTTCGAACGTGGCTGCACCACAGCCTCGCCAGTGGAGGACTGACCAGGTGCATTAGTAGAGGTCACATCATGAGAATCACTCGAAGGACCCTAACCGGGCAGAAGAATAGAAGGATAAGAGCCATCATTCAAAAGGAACAAAACACAAAAGAATCAAGCATCAAACTTAACAAGTTTTGATAAGGGAGACTCCCCACAAACATAATCTTGGGCAAGGCTTATAAGTGCCAGCATGATTACAAAAGGGCAACATGATTAAGCCTATAGCTACGTATTGGCACTCGGCGGCTTCATCGACTCAGTGGCAGCCTCCGACGTCGTGGCCTTCTCAGCTATAGCCCCTAACATCGTGGCCTTCTCCATCTTCTACCGTTTCAACCCCTCTGAGTACCTCGCGAGTGTCTCTATGATCCGAGGACCATATTTTTGACAACAAGTGGCAAAGGGAGCAAAAACTACCTACTGGCCATCCGCAGCAATAGGCATCGTCGTGGAGACTTTGCTAGGGTTCAGGTTGACACCGTGGGCCTGCGCCATTGCAAGTCCCATGGTAGCACCGACCCGCTTTTGCGCATTCTTGAATTCCGCGGGAACGCCCTTGGCGAAGGAATCGACTAGACCATCAAGGTCTTCAATAAGATTGGCCTTGCGAACCATCTCCTCTGGAAGATGCCCAAGGACATCCTTGGCCTTTTTGAGTGAGTCTTGGACGGAGACGCTATGGTCTTCGACTGCAGCCACGGTGCTGGCCAATACATCTTCGCGAGAAAGATCCTGGGGGTCGAAGCTAACCCCGGCGGCATCTGTAGTAGACCCAGATGAGTAAGGCGGAAAATGAAGCAATCAAAGAAAGTACAATTGCAGTAATGCAAAACAGTAGCATAAAGATACTTGAAAGCGCTTTGGCGAGGGAACGAAGCTGTTCTGGGAACATCTTCTCTCGGTCGGCTGCAGCGGCCGATAGGTTATCTTCTCACCTCTTTGACTCCTGCTCAGAGAGCTCGAGGGCTTCGAGGGCCTTATCTCTTTTCTTCTCTGCAGTGTTAAGACCCTTCTCGAGGGTAGTAACACGATGGAGGAGATTATTGTTCTCAGCTACAAGGATGATGTAGAAAAGTCAAGCTCAACCAGATTTCTATGCTAACCATAAAAAAGAAGAGGCTTACCTTCGAGCTGGCGATTCCGGTTATCTAGCCAGGCATGATGCTGGCCCAATGATGCAATCTAGTCGACAAGGCGAATGGACTCTTTCAAGATAGGCTGTGGAAGATAACATAGCATCAGCAACAACATAACTTTGAATGACAAGAATAAAGGCACTTACATGGTCATCCAGGGATTCTGAAGTCTCCTTCTAGGTGGACATCTGGGCAACCATCTAGTGGTCCCCTACGTGGGAGGAACTCGAGGAATTTGGCGCTAGAGTTGGTCGCTACCTAGGGAGAGCGTGAACATTCCTCTGCATGCTTGCCTTTGGAGTCTACGACTCCGGTCTCTTTCAAAAAGTGACAATAATGGGATGATGACGATGTAGTTTTGCTACAGCAAAATTCACGACTAACGTCAGGAAAAAGATCTTCAAGACATATAACTAAATCAGCAAAAGTCAAAGCCTTACCCGTCAAAGTTGTTGAGGTCGAAGGAGTCCTCCGACTCCTCCTTCTACTTCCTCAGCTTCTTCCGTGTGGGAGGAGCTACAACACGCATGGGCACTACAGGGATCAGACCATCCACCTCCGTCAAAGGACTCTTCGGCATCTTCGGTGATGAGGCATCTGAGTCCTCTCTTCGGGAGTGTTTGCGAGTGCCACCCCCGCTAGACTCGGGGGCTTCCTGCTCCTTAACAACGGAGGCGGTAGAGCCGGATTCGTCCTCCTCCTCTGCCTCCGGAGGAATTATCCCTTCCGGCTATGGGGGCAGGACGATCGCTACTTTCCATTCCTATAACAATAAGCACAATACCATCACACAAGCCTTGCAGGCAATCGAAGAACAATAGAAGATTCAATGATAAAGTTACCTCAGGTGGAGGGTGACTCGCACAGAATAGGAGCACGACTGAGTCACCTGGGAGCTTCTCCTTGGCGGTGAACTTGGTCAGCCCCCTGAATCTCTTGTCCACCTCACCTGAAGAAATGTTCTCCTGAGAGATGCAGGTGATGCCATCGGTGCCAATCTAGCAATACATTAGGTGCGCCCTAGCTTGCAGTGGCTGCACCCGACGACGCATCCAAGTGCGGATGAGGTTTGGGCCGTCAATCTCCTTCCCTTGAATGAGTTGTAGATCGCATACGTGCTTGTACAAAGCCTCGACTTCTTCCTCTTCGCCGGGCATCACAACATTTTTCCAAGATCTTCTCCTCTTCAACTCCGCTTTCGGATCAAAGGGAGCAAGCCCGTAAAGCTCGCCCTCGACCTTGTGATCGCGGATGTAAAACCACTTCTCCCTCCATCCCTGGACGGACTTAGAGCTCTTGAGGGAGAAGTATTGGATGTTCGGGTCCACGTGAATGCCGTAGCCTCCAATATCATAGACCACAGATCCGGAGCCTGATTGACACTTCAGGTTGAAGAGTTTTTTGAAAAGGCCTAAGTGCGGGTCGATTCTGAGCCAGCACTCGCAAAGAGTGATATAGCATGCAATGTGCAAAATCGAGTTTGGGGTCAGCTGATGCAGCTGGAGCCCGTAAAAATAGAGTAACCCTCGCACAAACTTGTGGAGGGGGGAGAGAGGCTGCAGACAATGAAGGCAAGAAACATCACCCGAAATCCAACAGGTGGATCCGTGATTACCTCCAGGCCAGGCATCTTCGTGTCCACCTCGTCGACGGGGAGCAATCCATCTTGACGATGATTGTAGAGCTCCAGCTCCTTTATGTCGATCTGGCGCCATGAGCCATTGGTGACGCGCATCCCCGCGCCTTTCTTCTTTCCGACTGCAGCAGTAGTGCCAAAACTGGCGGTGACAGTGCCCTTCTTCTTGGCCGCACCCTTCTTCCCCATCTTTCGGTGGCAATGGGATCGCAGGAAGTAGCTAGGGAAGGTTTTGAGACCGTCCAGCGCAGCGGTGGGGGCAAGAGCAATGTTGCAGCAGCAACAAGCAATGGAAGCAGTGCGCAAGGTGGAAGACAATGAACTGTGTAGAAATTTACCGAACAAGAGCCCCTACTTAACCATAGTACGGATGCAATATAATGGCTAGAAAAGCTCAACCAGACGTGTGGCACATATCAGTGCAAACGCGTGGCGACGGAAAATGTGAATCGTCACCGCACTTTCCCCACTACACGCGAGAATCGAGGAGGTGAAATTAAAAGAAAGATTATGCATGCTTAGTAAAATACTAGTCAGAAAGGAGCCCCCACCTTCATCATGTCCCGTCAATACCGCTTAGGGAGGCAAATGAGATCATCTAATCGCCAGCACTGACGTCATCTACTCCAGCAGGAGATATCTTTGACTACTTCAGTCCTTGCTTGACTCTACGAATCGACCAAGCACTTGGGGGCTACTCCTAACAGGAGCGCTGACCGTGCACCCGCAAACTTCATAGGCACGGAACAGGCCTCACCAGTTGAAGCCCCTCTGCGAATCAACAATTCAATTGTAGACTCAGGGGCTACTCCCATAGGGAGAACTGGATGCACCATCGACAAAGCTAAATATAACGACAGTGGTCGACAAATGTTCAAAGTCCCTACTCGAGTATACAACTCAAATAGGCACTCAGGGGATACTTCCATAGGGAGCGCTGGCCGCGCACCCTATGAAAAAAATTTAGTCATTAAACGTGTGTCGATTACGCCCACACTCGAAATGGCAACTCCACCTAATATTCTCCCCTGCAAAGAGACTGTGTCTCCTGGGTCACCGAATCACCTCCACTGTGACTAAAAAATTCGGATGTCGCGTTTACATCGTGAAGGTAAGACCTGAAAAGGCCTACAAACGCACCTGCTGCGCTCTACCAGATACAAGCCGTGCCTACAGGAACAATGAAATAAGCCTTGATGGATGCGTCGAGTGCCCACACCTAAACACTGGAATTCGACTCTATAAGACCTTGATGACCCACAAGTATAGGGGGTGTATCGTAGTATTTTCGAGGGAAGTGAAACCCAATTTATTGATTCGACACAAGGGGAGCCAAAGAATATTTATAAGCCTTAACAACTGAGTTGCCAATTCAGCTGTACCTAGAAACAATCTTGCTCACAGCAGTTTATCAATAGCAATAGTTTTGTAGTAGCAATAGTAAAGTAACAGTAGTAGTAAAAGTAAAGACAGTAGTAACAATTATAGTAAACAGTAGGATTAAAGCGCGGTAGGCATAGGGATGGATGGACGGGCGTTGCATGGACAAGATAATTCATATGGCAATCAAGACATAGGGAATTTGCAGATAAATAAGATAAAGCATCCAAGTACTAAATAATCATAGGCATGTGTTCCATATATAGTCATATGTGCTTGCAATGAGAACTTGCACAACATCTTTTGTCCTACCAGGCCGTTTGCAACGTGGCCTCAAGGGAACTACTGGTAATTAAGGTGCTACATTTAATAGAGCACCGGAGCAAAGCATTAACACTCTGTGAACACATGTGATCCTCACATCAAAGCCATTCCCTCCGGTTATCCCGATTGCTATCACTTCGGGGCCTTTGGTTCCGGACAACAATATGTGTATACAACTTGCAGGTAAGACCATAAACAATACTATCATAATGAATCAATAACATGTTCAGATCTAAAATCATGGCACTCGGGCCCTAGTGACAAGCATTAAGCATAACAAGTTGCAACAAAGTCAAAAAGCACTAATAATAGATACTAGGCACCATGCCCTAACAATCTGATGCAATTACATGAACGATCTCATCCAATCCCTACCATCCCCATAGCCTACTGATGACCCACAAGTATAGGGGGTGTATCGCAGTATTTTCGATAAGTAAGAGTGTCGAACCCAACGAGGAGCAGAAGGTGCTGGCTACTGGTATGGATTAGGAATTCTCTGCAAATACTTAGCAAATGGATTTTTCGGGGTTTTTGATAAAGCAAGTAAATAAAGTACGAGTAAATAAAAGACAATAGGAATAAATGCAGCAAGTGGCCCAATCCTTTATGCAGCAAAGGACAAGCTGGTTGTATTACTTAAGATGACCAAACGTTCTCGAGGACACATGGGAATATCGTCAAGTGCTTTCGCTTCATATAGTTGATTAATCTTCTTTAGCTTGCTAAGTGTTGTGTGGGTGAACCTATGCTAATGTACCGACCTTCCTAGGACTAATACATACTTGTGATTATACCCCTTGCAAACATCCGTAAGTACAAGAAAGTAATTAAGGTAGAAACCTAACCACAGCTTTAAACTCTAAGACACTTACGTCCCTTGTGCAATGGTTTCCTAACGGGGGTTCAGGTTTCTGTGACTCCGGCAACCCCTACGATTAGTAGCCAAATACACAATGCATTCCCCTAGGCCCATATAGGTGAAGTGTCATGTAGTCAACGTTCACATGACACCACTAGAAGAAGTACACCACAACTTAAATGTCAAACTATTGAATCTTTCTCAACACAACTCCACTACTAACAACATGACTTCTCCCATGTCCTCAAGAACAAAACGAACTACTCACAAGACATCATATGGATCATGATCAGAGATGGAATAATGATATATAACAATCTGAACATAAACAATAATTCAGTGGTTCACTCAATAGCATCAACTACTAAGAGTAATCAACACCGGGAAAGTTTCCCCTATGAACTATGCAAGATTCAACCCAATTGTTACAAAAATATGGAGATGGTGATGAGGGTGCTGATTGTGATGATGGTGGTGATGATGATGATGATGATCCCGATGAAGTCCAGCTTGATGGTGGTGTTGATGGCGACGATCTCCCCTCTCCGGGAAGGAATTCCCCCGACAGAATTCTGTCTATCGGAGAGATTTTTCTCTCTCGGTGTTTTCCGCCCCGCAGAGGCGGTGGAATCTTTCGGTGGTCGCCCCCCGAGTCTTAGGGTTTCGGGAGGAATATATACGCCAGAGGGGAGAGCCAGAGGTGGGCCAAGGCGGCCACACCACCTGGTGGCGCGACCTAGGGTGGCCCGCGCCAGGGGGTGGTGTGGTCCCCGTGTGGCGCATCTCCACTCCCTCTTCTGGCTTCCTTCGTCTTCTGGAAAAATAGGATTTTCCATATATTTTCCCGGATTTTCTGATCTTCGCGAATTTTCCCTCCAAACAACACCTTTTCCATCAAAGTCTGACTGCAGCGGTCCATGCTCCAAAAGTCATCAACCATGCAAAAACAGATGAAATAACATAAGTATCATCTCTTAATATGAAATATATCAATGAATAACCTTAAATTATGATATAGAATAGTGATGCAAAATGGACGTATCACCTCCCCCCAAGCTTAGACTTTGCTTGTCCCCAAGCGAAACTGAGCTCAATAAATATGGCCTCAGGTTTATGGAGTGAAGAGTTGATAAAAGAATACGGACAAGAAGCATCACATTCATCAATACATAGCTCATAATAGAAGACAACTCACTATTATATAACTTAACTTGTAATAAGTAAAGGAAACACAATAAAGATACATGAAGTAAATCATAATTGGTAATGGCAAACTTAGCTCTTGGTCGAAGAATAGTTGATAATTTGCTGGAGTTCACAAATAACTGGTTTTCAATGATAGCTTTCAAAGTAGTAATCACCAAGCTAAGAGAAATGTGCAAAACAAGGAACATAAGAAACATGATTGAATAAATCATCATATGAATGAATGAAACACAACAACTCAAAATACTTGCTGAGATAGAAGGGAATAGGTTTACTGACTCAACTAAAAAGTAAAAGAAAGGCCCTTCGCAGAGGGAAGCAGGGATTACAAGTTGCATAAAGAGCTCCCAAAAATTATGATACTTATTATCTTTCAGCTCTCATTGCCCCTATCATAGGCATCTTTAGGTGATTAATGTTAAAGTGATCCAATATGAGGATATGCTTGACAAGTTGTAAATTGAGAATCTCATGTCCCTTGAATACGAGGGCCGTTCCTCATGCTACTCAAGTTTAGTCACCGGTAAGTTCTTGTCATTGTAAGCACATGTGTATCATAGAGAACCGCCAACAGGGTAACCCTTGCCCGGTGATACGGAAGAATCCCCATATCAAAATGGCAAGGCAAGCAGACAACAAACATCTCAGTAATCTTCTTATTTACCATGGGAATTTGGTGCTTTTTTCTCTCTTTCCTCTTTTCATAATCTCTATTTTCTTTTTCTCTTATTTTTTTCAATATCGGACTCTTTTTTTTATAAGAAGAATGCTTCATAGATGCTCGTTATGGTTACGCTGCAGGTTTCCACCATGACAGCATGGATTAGACCGGCGGCCCAGGCGTTTCTCTAACACACATACATAACTCCATGGACTTACAAGCTCCCCTTTCATTTCACACCGACGACATCCATAGACAAAAGAACATGATATCAACTAGTTACAAAGTACCTGTGCAATGTTGAAAGCGTTCCCCATGACAGCATGGTTCTACTAATTCACAACTTACAAAGCGCAAGCATATACGCAACATAGATGGGCACAGTGGTTCAAGTTTATTAAGTGCAAGAAAGTAAAGTGTGCCATCAAGTTCATGAGAGCTTTAATCACTAATTTTCACATAACAACTTTAATTTGGAAGGTAGATAAAAACATGAATTTACTTGGAATAGCAATAATGCTAGTAGGTAGGTATGGTGGACACAAATGGCATGGGTTTGGTTTAAAGGAAGTGGATGCACAAGAAGAATTCTCTCTCAGTACAAGTTTTTGGCTAGCAAGGCTGGGTAGCAAGTATAAGAGTTGAAGGAAACAAACAAACATACAAGTGATAAAAACAAACATGCAATCTTCCTTGGAAGCACAAAAGATCTTAACTAGAGAATACTAAACTTATGAGAAAATCAAGAAAGAAAGATGATGAAATTATATTTCTTTAGAGTACTTTTTGTTGGAGATATGCCCAAGAGGAAATAATAAAAGTGGTTATTATTATATCTTTGTGTTTATGATGAATGTTTACATCCCATGCTATAATTGTATTATAAGGAAACACTGATACATGTGTGTTTTGTAAACATAAAAGAGTCCCTAGTAAGCCTCTTGTGGAACTAGCTTGTTGATTAATTGATGATCATGGTTTCCTGATCATGGACATTGGATGTCATTAATAACAAGGTTATATCATTAGGAGAATGATGTGATGGACACACACCCATAGTAAGCGTAGCATAAGATCAAGTCATTAAGTTCGTATTGCTATAAGCTTTCAAATGCATAGTAACCTAATCCTTCGACCATGAGGTTATGTTAATCACCATCACCGGATGGGTACTTTGATGACATCAAACACCGCTTCGTAACTGGGTGGTATAAAGGTGTCATTGGGTATTCTGAAAGTATGTGTTGAAGCGCATGGACCAAGATTGAGATTTGTCCATCCATATAAAGGATAGATATGCTCTGGGCCCTCTCGGTGGAATGTCATCTAGTTAGCTTGCAAGCATGTGACTGGGTCACAAGGGATGACATAACATGGAACGAGTAAAGAGTACTTATCAGTAACGAGGTAGAACTAGGTATGGAGATACCGACGATCAAACCTCGGATAAGTAGAATATCGCGTGACAAAGGGAATTGATTTCGTATGTTAATGGTTCTATCGATCACGAAGTCATCGTTGAGTATGTGGGAGCCATTATGGATCTCCAGATCCCGCTGATGGTTATTGATCGGAGAGGTGTCTTCATCATGTCTGCATATTCACGAACCGTAGGGTGACACACTTAAGGTTCGAAGTTGTTTTAAGTAGATATGGAATATGCGTTGGAGACCGAATGTTGTTCGGAGTCTCGGATTGGATCCGGGACATCACGAGGAGATCTGGAATTGTCCGGAGAATGAGATTCATATATTGGGGATCATTTTCTAAGTTAGGAAATGTTCCGAAGTGTTTGTATGGGGATTCTAGAAGGTTTCAGAATGTTCCGGAAGGTTCTAGAAGATTTCTTGGAGTTTGCTTGAAAACCAAGAAAGGGTCAAGGAATCCTTGTGGGGCAAGACAAGGATTCATGGGGGAGTAGGACTCTCCCCCCACCTCCTTGATCCGCCGGCCAAGGGAGAGGGGATTCCTACAAGGACTCGACCTCCCCATGGCGCCTCCCTCCTTTAAATAGAAGGGAGGGGGCGCCACCCCCTAGCCCCCTCACAATCCGCAAACCCTAGCCGCCTCTCTCCTCTTCCTTCCCTCTGCTCAGGCTTAGGCGAAGCCCTGCAGAATTCTCTACTCCACCACCACCACCACACCGTCATGCTGCTGGGATTCCGTGGAGAAGATCTACTACCTCCGCTGCTCGCTGGAACAAGGAGAGGAAGGTCTGCTTCGACTCCACACGTGTGACCGACTGCGGAAGCGCTGCCGGAACACGGCGCCGGAAGGATCGTCCACACGATCTTGAGATCGGCAAGTGATCGACTACATCAACCACGAGATCCAATCTCGTAACGCTTTCGGATCTACGAGGGTTAGTACAGATCTATCTCGTTGCACATGTCTAATAGATTAGATCTTGGCTTTTATCTAGATTAGATCTGGGTTTTGTTTGTTCTTGCGGTAGAAATTTTTTGTTTTCCATGCTACGAACCCATCAGTGGTATCAGAGCCGTATCTATGCGTAGATCTGTTGCACAAGTAGAACATAGTGGTTTTGTGGGTGTTGGTGCTCGTGCCGTTTTTTGCTTTGTGTACTTTGCATCTTGCGGTATGGTGGGATGAAGCGGCTCGGGCGAACCTTACATGTCATCGCACATGAGACTTGCTCCACGCTTGAGGTGTAACTTGCTTTGCACAAGTGGCTTTGCGGTTGTCTGTCTCTCCCATCATAGTATAGATCCAATTTACACTTTGCACTTGATAGCACTTGTATCAACGTTGTGGTTCAGTTTCGTAGGTAAGATCCGTTCTTATTCGAAAGCCCCAAACCACGTAAAACATGCAAAGAAAATTAGAGGCGTCTAACTTGTTTTTGCAGGGGTTTTGTGATGTGATATGGCCATCATGTGATTCTGATTATATTTGATGTATGCAATGATCCTTATTGTAATATGGCAACCGGCAGGAGCCTAATGGTTGTCTTTAATTCTGTTAAGACCTGCGTGTCTATTCATCCTGTAATAGCTTTATTCCAAGTAGTTGTAATAGTTGCTAGTGATGATGGACAACCATGAAGCGGCGCCACTGACCTTGACGCAATGCTGATGATGATGGAGATCATGTCCGTGCTTTGGAGATGGAGATCAAAGGCATAAGAAGAACAGGCCATATCATATCACACTAATTATGAATTGCTTGTGATGTTAATCCTTTATGCATCTTGTATTGCTTAGATCGCGACGATAGCATTATAAGATGATCCCTCTCACTAAATTTTAAGTAATGAAGTGTTCGTCCTTAGTTGGCACCGTTGCTAAGACTCGTCGTCTCGAAGCATCTCGTGATGATCGGATGTGATAGATTCTACGTGTGCATACAACGGGTGCAAGCCAGATTTGCACATGCGGAAACTAAGGTTAATCTTGACGAGCCTAGCATGTACAGACATGGTCTCGGAACACGGAATACCGAAAGGTAGAGCACGAGTCATATAAGTGATATGATGAACATGAAGATTGTTCGCCGATGAAACTACATCCTCTCTCGTGAAGATCGGACTTGGTGTAGTGGACTTGGTTCGTGTAATCACTAAGACGATGTGAGGGATGTTGTTTTGAGTGGGAGTTCACCTAGTTAATTTAAGAATTAAAATTGAACTCAATTTATCATAAACTTAGTCTAAACTACTTGCAAATTTGTTGTAGATTATGGCGAATCTCTCCATCAATTTCAATGCGTTCCTAGACAAAGAAAATCTTAAGAACAATGGAAGCAACTTCACGGATTGGCTCCGTGGTCTGAAGATTGTCCTCAGGGCTGGTCAAATGACCTATGTGCTCGAAGCACCGCTAGGTGACCCACCTGCAGAAGATGCCACCGATGACGTAAAGAATGTTTACGCCACTCGAAAAAATCATTACTCCACAGTTCAGTGTGCCATCCTGTACGGTTTAGAAACGGAGCTTCAGAAGCGCTTTGAGCACCACGACCCGTTCGAGATCATTAAGGAGCTCAAGCTCATTTTTGAGACTCACGCGGCCGTGGAAAGCTATGAGGCCTCCGAAAAGTTCTTTACCTGCAAGATGGAAGAGGGAAGCTCCGTTAGCGAGCACGTGCTCACCATGTCTGGGCATGCAAACAAGCTCCAAGAGTTGGGGATAACGATTCCTAATGAGTTAGGGATTCACCGTGTCCTCCAATCACTGCCACCAAGTTATAAGAACTTTGTGATGAACTACAATATGCACTGCATGAACAAGACGTTGCCTGAACTATCGTCCATGCTGAAAACTGCTGAAGTGGAGATCAAGAAGGAGCACCAAGTGTTGATGGTCAATAAGACCACCAATTTCAAGAAACAGGGCAAGCCTAAGAAAAAGGGCAACTTCAAGAAGGACGGCAAGAAAGCTGCCGCACCTGCTAAGAAGCCCAAGGCTGGTCCTAAGCCTGAAACTGAATGCTTCTACTGCAAGGGTGCTGGTCACTGGAAGCGTAACTGCCCCAAGTACCTGGCGGATCTGAAGAACGGCAACATCAAGAAGAAAGGTATATTTGATATACATGTTATTGATGTGTATCTTACTAGTAATCGTAGTAGTGCCTAGGTATTTGATACTGGTTCGGTTGCTCATATTTGTAACTCGAAACAGGAGCTGCGGAATAAACGAAGACCGGCGAGAGACGAGGTGACGATGCGCGTTGGAAATGGCTCCAAGGTTGATGTGATCGCCGTCGGCACGCTCCCTCTACATCTACCTTCAGGATTAGTTTTAAATTTAAATAATTGTTATTTGGTGCCTGCGTTAAGCATGAACATTATATCTGGATCTTGTTTATTGCGAGACGGTTACTCTTTTAAGTCTGAGAATAAAGGTTGTTCGATTTATATGAGTAATATCTTTTATGGTAATGCACCTGAGATGAATGGTTTATTCTTATTGAATCTCGATAGTAGTGATACACATGTTCACAACATAGATGCTAAACGAATAAAATTGAATGATAATTCTACATACATGTGGCACTGTCGTCTTGGTCGTATTGGAGTGAAGCGTGTGAAGAAACTCCATTCTGATGGACTTCTTGAATCACTTGATTTTGAATCACTTGAAAGATGCGAAGCATGTCTAATGGGAAAAATGACTAAGACTCCATTCTCTAGAATAATGGAGTGAGCTACAGACTTATTGGAAATAATACATACCGATGTGTGCGGTCCAATGAGTGTAGCATCGCGTGGTGGATATCGTTATGTTCTCACTTTCACGGATGACTTAAGTAGATATGGGTATGTCTACTTTATGAAACATAAGTTCGAAACTTTCGAGAAGTTTAAGGAATTTCAAAGTGAAGTGGAAAATCATCGTAACAAGAAGATTAAGTTTCTGCGTTCTGACCGCGGAGGTGAATATCTAAGTTATGAGTTTGGCATGCATTTAAAGAAATGTGGAATACTTTCGCAGTTGACACCGCCGGGAACAGCACAGCGTAATGGTGTGTCCGAACGTCGTAATCGAACTCTCTTAGATATGGTTCGGTCTATGATGTCTCTTACAGATTTACCGCTATCATTTTGGGGCTATGCATTAGAGACAACCGCATTCACTTTAAATAGGGCACCATCTAAATCCGTTGAAACGACACCGTACAAATTGTGGTTTGGTAAGAAACCTAAGTTGTCGTTCCTTAAAGTTTGGGGTTGCGAAGCGTATGTAAAGAAGTTACAACCTGATAAGCTTGAACCCAAAGCAGAGAAATGCGTCTTCATAGGCCTACCCTAAAGAAACAATTGGTTATACCTTCTATCATAGATCCGAAGGCAAAGTTTTCGTTGCCAAGAATGGATCCTTTCTTGAGAAGGAGTTTCTCCCGAAAGAAGTGACTGGAAGGAAAGTAGAACTCGACGAGGTTATTGAACCTTCTCTCGGAATTGAGAGTAGCGCAGCACCGAAAGATGTTTTTGTGCCGCCTGCACCAATTGGAGAGGAAGCTAATGATGGTGATCATGAAACTTCGAACGAAGTTACTGCTGAACCTCGCAGGTCAACGAGGGTTCGTACCACTCCTGATTGGTATGACTCTGCCTTGAACGTCATGTTGGTGGACAACACTGATGACCCTGCGATGTATGAAGAAGCTATGGTGAACCCAGATTCCGACAAATGGCTAGAAGCCATGAAATCCGAAATGGGATCCATGTACGAAAACCAAGTATGGACTTTGGTGGACTTACCGGATGGTCGTAAGGCTGTCGAGAACAAATGGATTTTCAAAAGAAAAACAGATGATGATGGTAATGTTACCGTCTATAAGGCTCGACTTGTCGCGAAAGGGTTCCGACAAATTCAAGGAGTTGACTACGATGAGACTTTCTCACCAGTAGCGAAGCTAAAGTCTGTGAGGATTTTGTTAGCAATCGCTGCATATTTCGATTATGAGATTTGGCAAATGGATGTCAAAACGGTGTTCCTTAATGGTGACATTGAGGAAGAGTTGTATATGGTACAACCCAAGGGTTTTGTCGATCCTAAAGATGCTGACAAGGTATGCAAACTTCAGCGCTCCATTTATGGACTGAAGCAAGCATCCCGGAGTTGGAATCAACGTTTTGATAAAGTAATCAAAAACTTTGGATTTATACAAACTTATGGAGAAGCTTGTATTTACAAGAAAGTGAGTGGGAGCTCTGTAGCATTCCTAGTACTATATGTAGATGACATATTGTTGATTGGGAATGATATAGAACTTCTTAATAGCGTCAAAACCTATTTGAATAATAGTTTTTCAATGAAGGATCTTGGCGAAGCGGCATATATTCTAGGCATCAAGATTTATAGAGATAGATCAAGACGCCTAATAGCGCTTTCACAAAGTACATACTTAGACAAAGTTATAAAGAAGTTTAGAATGGAAGAGAGCAAGAAAGGGTTCGTGCCCATGTTGTCAAGTAAGACCTTGAGTAAAACTCAAAGTCCGGCTACGGCAGAAGATAGAGAAAAGATGAATAATATTCCCTATGCCTTGGCCATAGGTTCTATCATGTATGCCATGTTGTGTACAAGACCGGATATAGCACATGCTGTTAGTTTGACTAGCAGATATCAAAGTGATCCTGGAATGGAGCACTGGACAGCGGTCAAGAATATCCTAAAGTACCTGAATAGGACTAAGGATATGGTTCTTTCTTATGGAGGTGATGAACAGCTTGTTGTAAACGGTTACACTGATGCTAGTTGGGACACCGATCCATATGACTCGAAGTCACAGTTTGGATACGTATTTATTTTGAATGGTGCTGCAGTGAGCTGGAGGAGTGCCAAGCAAAGCGTTGTGGCGAAATCTTCAACTGAATCGGAATACATAGCTGCTTCAGAGGATGCACAAGAAGCCATATGGATGGAGTTCATTACTGAACTTGGCATGGTTCCCAGTGCGTTGGACCCGATGGCCATCTACTGTGACAACACAGGTGCCATAGCTAATGCACAGGAGCCAAGGTCACATAGCAAGCTGAAGCACATCAAGCTACGTTTCCATGCTATTCGCGAGTATGTCCGAGATGGTGACATAAAGATTTGCAAAGTACACACTGATCTGAATGTGGCAGATCCGTTGACTAAACCTCTCCCTAGAGCAAAGCATGACCAACACCAGAACGCCATGGGTGTTAGGTATATTACCATGTAATCTAGATTATTGACTCTAGTGCAAGTGGGAGACTGTTGGAGATATTCCCAAGAGGCAATAATAAAAGTGGTTATTATTATATCTTTGTGTTTATGATGAATGTTTACATCCCATGCTATAATTGTATTATAAGGAAACACTGCTATAATCTCAAGTTTAGTCACCGGTAAGTTCTTGTCATTGTAAGCACATGTGTATCATAGAGAACCGCCAACAGGGTAACCCTTGCCCGGTGATACGGAAGAATCCCCATATCAAAATGGCAAGGCAAGCAGACAACAAACATCTCAGTAATCTTCTTATTTACCATGGGAATCTGGTGCTTTTTTCTCTCTTTCCTCTTTTCATAATCTCTATTTTCTTTTTCTCTTTTTTTTTCAATATCAGACTCATTTTTTATAAGAAGAATGCTTCATATATGCTCGTTATGGTTACGCTGCAGGTTTCCACCATGACAGCATGGATTAGACCGGCGGCCCAGGCGTTTCTCTAACACACATACATAACTCCATGGACTTACAAGCTCCCCTTTCATTTCACACCGACGACATCAATAGACAAAAGAACATGATATCAACCAGGTACAAAGTACCTGTGCAATGTTGAAAGCGTTCCCCATGACAGCATGGTTCTACTAATTCACAACTTACAAAGTGCAAGCATATACGCAACATAGATGGGCACAGTGGTTCAAGTTTATTAAGTGCAAGAAAGTAAAGTGTGCCATCAAGTTCATGAGAGCTTTAATCACTAATTTTCACATAACAACTTTAATTTGGAAGGTAGATAAAAACATGAATTTACTTGGAATAGCAATAATGCTAGTAGGTAGGTATGGTGGACACAAATGGCATGGGTTTGGTTTAAAGGAAGTGGATGCACAAGAAGAATTCTCTCTCAGTACAGGTTTTTGGCTAGCAAGGCTGGGTGGCAAGTATAAGAGTTGAAGGAAACAAACAAACATACAAGTGATAAAAACAAACATGCAATCTTCCTTGGAAGCACAAAAGATCTTAACTAGAGAATACTAAACTTATGAGAAAATCAAGAAAGAAAGATGATGAAATTATATTTCTTTAGAGTACTTTTTGTTGGAGATATGCCCAATAGGCAATAATAAAAGTGGTTACTATTATATCTTTGTGTTTATGATGAATGTTTACATCCCATGCTATAATTGTATTATAAGGAAACACTGATACATGTGTGTTTTGTAAACATAAAAGAGTCCCTAGTAAGCCTCTTGTGGAACTAGCTTGTTGATTAATTGATGATCATGGTTTCCTGATCATGGACATTGGATGTCATTAATAACAAGGTTATATCATTAGGAGAATGATGTGATGGAGACACACCCATAGTAAGCGTAGCATAAGATCAAGTCATTAAGTTCGTATTGCTATAAGCTTTCAAATGCATAGTAACCTAATCCTTCGACCATGAGGTTATGTTAATCACCATCACCGGATGGGTACTTTGATGACATCAAACACCGCTTCGTAACTGGGTGGTTATAAAGGTGTCATTGGGTATTCTGAAAGTATGTGTTGAAGCGCATGGACCAAGATTGGGATTTGTCCATCCATATGACGAATAGATATGCGCTGGGCCCTCTCGGTGGAATGTCATCTAGTTAGCTTGCAAGCATGTGACTGGGTCACAAGGGATGACATAACATGGAACGAGTAAAGAGTACTTTTCAGTAACGAGGTAGAACTAGGTATGGAGATACCGACGATCAAACCTCGGATAAGTAGAATATCGCGTGACAAAGGGAATTGATTTCGTATGTTAATGGTTCTATCGATCACGAAGTCATCGTTGAGTATGTGGGAGCCATTATGGATCTCCAGATCCTACTGATGGTTATTGATCGGAGAGGTGTCTTCATCATGTCTGCATATTCACGAACCGTAGGGTGACACACTTAAGGTTCGAAGTTGTTTTAAGTAGATATGGAATATGCGTTGGAGACCGAATGTTGTTCGGAGTCTCGGATTGGATCCGGGACATCATGAGGAGATCCGGAATTGTCCGGAGAATGAGATTCATATATTGGGGATCATTTTCTAAGTTAGGAAATGTTCCGGAGTGTTTGTATGGGGATTCTAGAAGGTTTCGGAATGTTCCGGAAGGTTCTAGAAGATTTCTTGGAGTTTGCTTGAAAACCAAGAAAGGGTCAAGGAATCCTTGTGGGGCAACACAAGGATTCGTGGGGGAGTAGGACTGTCCCCCCACCTCCTTGATCCGCCGACCAAGGGAGAGGGGAGTCCTACAAGGACTCGACCTCCCCATGGCGCCTCCCTCCTTTAAATAGAAGGGAGGGGGCGCCACCCCCTAGCCCCCTCACAATCTGCAAACCCTAGCCGCCTCTCTCCTCTTCCTTCCCTCTGCTCAGGCTTAGGCGAAGCCCTGCAGAATTCTCTACTTCACCACCACCACCACACCGTCGTGCTGCTGGGATTCCGTGGAGAAGATCTACTACCTCCGCTGCTCGCTGGAACGGGGAGAGGAAGGTCTGCTTCGACTCCGCACGTGTGACCGACTGCGGAAGCGCTGCCGGAACGTGGCGCCGGAAGGATCGTCCACACGATCTTGAGATCGGCAAGTGATCGACTACATCAACCACGAGATCCAATCTCGTAACGCTTTCGGATCTACGAGGGTTAGTACAGATCTATCTCGTTGCACATGTCTAATAGATTAGATCTTGGCTTTTATCTAGATTAGATCTGGGTTTTGTTTGTTCTTGCGGTAGAATTTTTTTGTTTTCCATGCTACGAACCCATCACTTTTATCTTTTCATTCAACTCTCAAAAATAGTGTTGCTACTGACCGAGCCAGGTTTGCCAAAACCAACTAAATTAACTCAATGATCCCAAAGTGATACCAATACTAACAACAAGATCAATCATATAACCACGAATTGAAAACTAATATAAGATATGCAAAAGGGTAAATGATAGAACTTCTCATTAATATTCCATAATGACAACTCACACCAAGGGATACATATCTAACGAGAGAGAGGACACTTCCATAATGCAAACCATCCTACATGATAACTTCTCTATTCATGATATGACTCTACTAAAAAAAGTAAAAAGATAGAAGATAGTGATGTGATACCGCGGCACTCGCCCAAGCTTGGAACAAACCAAGGGGATGCCAAACATGATGACGAATTACTCCTTTGGTGGTGGTGGTATCCTCTCATCATCGTCCGACTTACAGGGTAAGGGCTTCCCATCAACAAAGGACATCATGGTCTCCAGCATCCTGAAACTTGCAGCAGCATTTATGCGTTTAAACCTGACTTCATACTCACAGTTTTGATTTTGAAGGTTGTAGAGTTGTGCTTGCAGTTCGTTGGTTGTTTGGCGGAGTGAGAGGATTTCATCCTTGAGCTCAACAGTCTCTTTTTGGTGCTCGGTGATGAGTTCAGAGCAAATCTTATGGATAATATCCACTTCGCGTTCCACCATCTCCTTGTACCTAAAGACTTCTTGATCCAGTGCTTCCATCCTGTCCTCCAGACTTCCTTCACCTTTAGGGCCTTGAACCTCTTTTATCCGGAGCTCCCCATCTTCAAGCAACAACTCCTTGGGATGAATCTTCAACTCTCTCATGTATGGGTTGATGATATCCTCTAAAGATTCTTCCTTGGCTGATCCAGAGGAAGTCATTGTGGCTCCAAATCTGGGACTCTACCTGTTAGAAACAGATCGAAACAAAAACACGACAAAAACACGATATACGAACCTCGGGAGATCCAGGGGGTTATATATTACGAAGTTTCACAACAAAAGGAAGGTACTGGGAGAAAACGGGTCGGAGACGGAGTCCGGGGTGGCCTCACCACCTAGTGGCGCGGCCAGGGGTGGGCCTGCGCCACAGGGTGGTGTGAGCCACCCTGGCTCCGTTTCCGTCCCTCTTTCGCTTCGTAGCTTTCCTTATTGTCTAAAAACTGCAAAAATATAGTTGGATAATATTTTCGCGGAACTTTTCTTACCAGAACGGTTACCTATTTGAAAACAGACTCTGCAGGTCTCTGAATTTGGTCCTTGATAAATTTTTCCGGAGTTATAACTTGAAAGGCATCAACATCTTCATTGTAAGAATCTCCAGCAATATAGTGCTTGAGTCGCTGCCCATTCACTACTTGTGTAGTGTTATCTTTTAAAGAAGAAATTTTTATTGCTCCCGAACGGTACACTTCTTCAATAATGAAAGGTCCTTCCCATTTTGACAGTAGTTTTCCTGCAAAAAACCTGAGATGAGACCTATACAATAGAACCTTCTCACCAACATGAAATTCTCTCTTAAGTATTCGCTTGTCATGCCATCTTTTAACTTTTTCCTTAAAGAGCCTAGCATTTTCATAGGCTTCACTCCTCCATTCATCTAAAGAACTTAAGTCAAATAATCTTTTCTCACCAGCGAGCTTACAATCTCTATTTAGTTCTTTAACTGCCTAGTAAGCTTTGTGTTCTAATTCTAAAGGTAGGTGACAAGCTTTCCCATAAACCATTTTATAAGGAGACATTCCCATAGGGTTTTGTAGGCGGTCCTATAAGCCCACAAAGCATCATTCAACTTTTTAGCCCAGTTTTTTCTAGATCTATTAACAGTCTTTTGCAAGATGGATTTAATTTCTCTATTTGATAACTCTACTTGCCCACTAGTTTGGGGGTGATAAGCTGAAGCAATTCTATGATTAACATCATATTTAGCAAGGGTCTTTCTAAAACCACCATGAATGAAATGAGAACCTCCATCAGTCATGAGATACCTAGGCACTCCAAACCTAGGAAAGATAACATCCTTAAGCATTTTTAGAGAAGTCTCCCCGTCAGCACTCTTTGTAGGAATGGCTTCTACCCACTTAGTAACATAATCAACGACAACAAGAATATGAGTATAACCTTTAGAGGGAGGAAAAGGACCCATAAAGTCAAATCCCCAGCAATCAAAGGGTTCAATAACTAGAGAGTAGTTCATAGACATTTCATTGCGTCTAGAAATATTACCAACATGCTGACATTCATCACAAGATAAAACGAATTTTCTTGCATCTTTAAAAAGGGTAGGCCAGTAGAAACCTGATTGTAGCACCTTTTGCGCAGTTCTATCTCCTTCATGATGTCCTCCATAAGCACTACCATGACATTTACGCAATATCTCCTTTTGTTCATATTCTGGAACACATCTTCACATAATACCATCGACTCCTTCTTTATATAAGTGTGGATCATCCCAAAAATAATGCCTCAAATCATAGAAGAACTTCCTTCTTTGCTGAGCTGTAAAAGTTGGAGGCAAATACTTGGAGACAATAAAGTTAGCATAATCAGCGTACCAAGGGCTCCTTCGCGATCTTACCCCTACCGCAGCCAACTGTTCATTTGGGAAACTATCATTAACAGGCATAGGGTCAAAAGAGATGTTTTCCAATCGAGATAAATTATCAGCTACAGGGTTTTCAGCACCTTTCCTATCTACTATATGTAGGTCAAACTCCTGTAAAAGCAGCACCCATCTAATAAGCCTAGGCTTAGCGTCCTTCTTCGTCATAAGGTATTTAATAGCAGCATGATCAGTATGAATGGTGACTTTTGAGTCTACAATATAGGGTCTAAACTTATCCCAAGCGAAGATGACAGCTAGAAATTCTTTTTTAGTGGTAGCATAATTCCTTGAGCAGGGTCTAGAGTCTTACTAGCATAATGAATAACGTTTAGCTTTTTATCAATTCGTTGCCCAAGGACAGCACCTACAGCAAAATCACTAGCATCACACATTATTTCAAAGGGTAAACTCCAATCAGGTGGTTGAACGATAGGAGCTGTAGTTAAAGCCTTCTTAAGAGTTTCAAAAGCTTCCTTACAATCATCATCAAAAACAAAGGGTACATCTTTTTGAAGAAGATTAGTGAGGGGTTTTGATATCCTAGAAAAATCTTTAATAAACTTTCTATAGAAACCAGCATGACCAAGGATACTACGAATACCTTTGATGTCTCTTGGACATGGAATTTTCTCAATTGCCTTAACCTTACCTCTATCAACTTCTATGCCTCTTTCAGAAACCTTATGCACAAGGACAATCCCTTCATTAACCATGAAGTGGCATTTCTCCCAATTAAGAACAAGATTAGTTTCTTCACACCTCTGCAAAACTTTATCAAGGTTGTCAAGACAATTATCAAAAGAAGTTCCATAGACAGAAAAGTCATCCATGAACACTTCCACAATTTCCTCACAAAAACCATGAAAGATAGCAGACATGCATCTTTGAAAGGTAGCAGGAGCATTACATAAACCAAAAGGCATACGTCTATAAGCATAAGTTCCGTAAGGGCAAGTAAAAGTAGTTTTTTCTTGACCTTGTTATTTAACAGCAATTTGAGAGAAACCAGAATAACCATCAAGAAAACAAAAATGGGTCTTTTTAGACAACCTTTCCAACATTTGATCAATAAAAGGAAGCGAGTAGTGATATTTCTTAGTAACTTTGTTGAGTTTCCTAAAATCAATGCACATCACATAGCCTACCACTATTCTTTGGGGAATAAGCGCATCATTATCATTAGGAACAACGGTAATTCCTCCTTTTTTAGGAACACAATGAATAGGACTAACCCATTCACTATCAGCAATAGGGTAAATAATACCAGCATTAAGGAGTTTCAATACCTCATTTCTTACCACTTCCTTCATCTTAGGATTTAAACGTCGTTGGTGCTCTACTACTGGCTTTGCATCTGGTTCTATATTGATAGAATGCTGACATATAGTAGGTGAAATACCTTTTAAAACATCCAAAGTATAGCCCATAGCTCCTCGGTGTTTCTTCAAAACCTCCAATAACATTTCTTATTCTTTCCCTGAAAGTTTAGAGCTAATAATAACAGTATATATATTTTTATCATCAATATAAGCATATTTAAGATCATTAGGGAGAGATTTTAGATCGAAGACCGGATCCTTTTTAGGTGGCAACGTGGTACCCAAGTCTTCTACAGGCAAGTTATGCTTAAGCATCTTGGGTTAACGACGGAGAATCTCGTCAATCTCATTCCTTTCTTCCATGAAGATCTCACTTTCGTGATCTTCCATAAATTGCTGCAAAGCATTGTTAGGAGCAAGAGAAATAGAAGCAAGTTGTTCAACTCTAAAATCCTCATTATGGGTTTCCTCTTCACAAGGTTCTTTAGTAAATTTCGAAAAATTAAACTCATAAGATTCCCCATCAAACTTAGTCAAGATTTTCTCCCTCTTGCAATCTATAATAGCTCCACAAGTACTCAAGAAAGGTCTACCAAAAATGATAGGATAAGTTCTACTAGCAGTTGAACCAAGTACTAGAAAATCAGCAGGATTCTTAATCTTACCACAAAGAACTTCCACATCTCGTACAATACCAATTGGAGAGATGGTCTCTCTATTAGCAAGGTGAATAACCACACCAATCTCTTCCAATTCACAGGGACTGATTTCATGCATAATTTCTCTGTAAAGCTCATAAGGAATAGCACTAGAACTTGCACCAATATCACATAAACCATAATAGCAATGATCACCAATTCTAACGGAAAGCACAGGGACACTAGCCTTTTTAGTTATATTAGGATGTGAAACAATATTATAAGCATCCTCACAAAAGACTATGTGTCCATCTTATATGCTTTTAGTGACAAGGTCTTTCATAATTTCTACCACAGGTTCAACATTTATTTGTTCATCAGGTTTTACAGTTCTCTTTTCACTTTTAGTGATTACACTAGTTATCATAGGATGATCCTTTACCTTATCTGGGAAGGGAATCTTCTCGATATAAGGTTCAGGTAAGATGTGATCAATAGTGCAATACTCAGCACTCCCAACAGGAACATAGTCAACAATATCTTTATAAGGACATGGTACTTGTTCCACCCCCTTTTTGGAATTTCAATATAAGAAGCAAAAGCCTTAAAGCAATTTGTAATAACTTGTAGATCAAGACCATAAGCATTTTTAATATTTTGAAAGTCATCAGTTCCCATAAAAGATTCAATGCATTCATAATCATAATTTATACCTGACTTTCTACCTTTGTCATTCTCCCATGCTTCAGCATTATCTTGAATACGGTCCAGAAGATCCCATTTAACTTCTTCTTCCATGCGAGTGAATGATCCAGCACAAGAAGCATCCAATAAATCCTTATCATGAAGAGAAAGCCTTGCATAAAAGTTATTGATAATAATATTGTTGGGGAGCTCATGAATGGGACATTTGAGCATTAGTAACTTCAATATCCCCCAAGCTTGAGCTGTACTCTCTCCATCAAGAGGCCAAAAGTTGTATATTTGATTCCGATCTTTATGAATCTCACTAGGAGGATAAAACTTTGAATAAAAGAGAGGCACTATTTCCTCCCATTCAAGAGCTTGACCATTCTTTAGCAGCTTATACCATTCCTCAGCTCTTCCTTTCAGTGATAATGAGAATAACTTCTTCTTAACTTGATCTGTAGTAATACCTGCACACTTGAACAATCCGCATAATTCGTGTATAAAGAGTAAATGATCACCAGGATGGACAGTTCCATCCCCAACATAGTAGTTATCCATAACACGATCAATAATTCTTGTAGGTATTTTAAAAGCATCATTCTCAGCAGGTGGTGGTTCGTCTACTACCTTAGCAGTGGTAGTAGCATTACCAAATAAGAAACTCAGCGAATTATCCATAACAAAAATAAAGCAACTAACAGAAGTAAACAATACTCACAGTAGAAGTTCCTTTACTAGTTCCACTTTCCAATAGCGCTTCACTCCCCGGCAATGGCGCCAGAAAATAGTCTTGATGACCCACAAGTATAGGGGTGTATTGCAGTATTTTCGATAAGTAAGAGTGTCGAACCCAACGAGGAGCAGAAGGTGCTGGCTAGTGGTATGGATCAGGAATTCTCTGCAAATACTTAGCAAACGGATTTTTAGGGGTTTTTGATAAAGCAAGTAAATAAAGTCCGAGTAAATAAAAGATAGTAGGAATAAATGCAGCAAGTGGCACAATCCTTTATGCAGCAAAGGACAAGCCGGTTGTATTACTTAAGATGACCAAACGTTCTCGAGGACACATGGGAAGACTGTCAAGTGCTTTCGATTCATATAGTTAATTAATCTTCTTTAGCTTGCTAAGTGTTGTGTGGGTGAACCTGTGCTAATGTACCGACCTTCCTAGGACTAATACATACTTGTGATTATACCCCTTGCAAACATCCGTAAGTACAAGAAAGTAATTAAGGTAGAAACCTAACCACAGCTTTAAACTCTAAGACCCTTACGTCCCTTATGTAATGGTTTCCTAACGGGGGTTCAGGTTTCTGTCACTCCGGCAACCCCTACGATTAGTAGCCAAATACACAATGCATTCCCCTAGGCCTATATAGGTGAATTGACATGTAGTCGACGTTCACATGACACCACTAGAAGAAGTACACCATAACTTAAATATCAAACTATTGAATCTTTCTCAACACAACTCCACTACTAACAACATGACTTCTCTCATGTCCTCAAAAACAAAACGAATTACTCACAAGACATCATATTGATCATGATCAGAGATGGAATAATGATGTATAACAATCTGAACATAAACAATAATTCAATGGTTCACTCAATAGCATCAACTACTAAGAGTAATCAACACCGAGAAATTTTCCCTATGAACTATGCAAGATTCAACCCAATTGTTATAGCAATATGGAGATGGTGATGAGGGTGATGATGGTGATGATGGTGGTGATGATGATGATCCTGATGAAGTCTAGCTTGATGGTGGTGTTGATGGCGATGATCTCCCCTCTCCGAGAAGGAATTCCCCCGGCAGAATTCTGTCTGCCGGAGAGATCTTTCTCTCTTGGTGTTTTCCGCCCCGTAGAGGCGGCAGAATCATTCTGTGGTCGCCCCCCAATTCTTAGGGTTTCAGGAGGAATATATATGCCAGAGGGGAGAGCTAGAGATGGGCCAGGGTGACCACACCTCCTGGTGGCACGACCTAGGGTGGCCCGTGCCAGGGGGTGGTGTGGGCCCCCTGTGGCCCATCTCCACTCCCTCTTCTGGCTTCCTTCGTCTTCTGGGAAAATAGGATTTTCCGTATATTTTCCCAGATTTTCTAATCTTCACGAATTTTGCCTCCAAACAGCACCTTTTCCATCAGAATCCTGACTGCAGCGGTCCATGCTCCAAAAGTCATCAACCATGCAAAAAAAGATGAAATAACATAAGTATCATCTCTTAATATGAAATATATTAATGAATAACCGTAAATTATGATATAGAATAGTGATGCAAAATGGACGTATCACCTACAATGGGGGATTACTCACTCATAGATGGGGGAAACATGGATGGTCGATGGAGAAGCGATGGTGATGATGATGGCGATGATCTCCTCCAATTCCCCGTCCCGGCAGGGTGCCAGAACGGAGTTTCTGGTTCCAAATCGCGGAATCTGGTGGTGGCGGCATAGCGGAACTCTTTCTGGAAAAACGTCGAACCCCCCTTGGTTTTTAGGTCAAGAGGCAACTTATAGGCAAAGAGGGAGGCCGAGGGGGCAGCCGAGGCAGCCACACCACCCCCAAGGCGCGGCCTGGCCTCGCCCGCGCGGCCAGGTGGTGTGGGCCCCTCGTGGCCCTACTCCGTCTCGTCTTCTAGCTCCGTGAGTCTTCTGGTGAAATAGGATTTTTGGTATATTTTCCGGGATTTTTCCTAATAGTTGATTTTCTGCACAAAAACTAGACACCAATGTAATTCTACTGAAAACAATGTTAGTCCGTGTTAGTTGTATCCAAATCACACAAGTTTAGAGGAAAAACAATAGCAAAATTGTTCGGGAAAGTAGATACGTTTTGGACGTATCAACTCCCCCCAAGCTTAGCTTATTTCTTGTCCTCAAGCAATTCAGTTGAAAACTGAGTGTGATAAAAGAAACTTTCACGAACACATTTGCTTCATAAGATGTATATATTCTCATCATATGATCAACTACTCAGGCAATTCATAATAAAGAGTATGCAACTAAGTTTACTTAATAGTCATTGCAAGCTATGAAGAGACTTCAACTCAAAAATAATAAGTAGCATGAAACATAAACATAAGCAACATTACAATGCTAACAAGGTATGATAGAGTGGTATCTCGCTTGCCTTTGATTGTAGAGGAAACATAAATGCCAAGTCACCTCTGAAGTTCAAGTGAAGACTAGAAGTAAAGATATCAAAGATACAATCATCAAAGTCACAACACAATTAATCAAGTTTTGAGACAAGCACATTACACTAAGAATGACAACTATGCTCTCAAGAAAGTCCTCAAAGAATAGGTGGTGACTCAACAAGGGAATGAAAAGGTTTTGAAAAGTTTGAAAGGCTTCCAAATGCTGAAAGTATGGTAATCATTAGCTTTGAGCTCTCATTGCCCCTATCATAAGCATCTTTAAATGGTTAAGGTGAAAGTGAGGCCCAATCTGAGTTATATGCTTGACAGACTATAAACTAGAAATCTCATGTCCCTTGAGTACGAGGGTCGCTCCTCATGCTACTCAACTTTAGTTACCAGTAAGTTCTTGTCATAGTAAGTACATTCGTATCATAAAGAACCGCCAACGGGGTACCCCTTGCCCGATGATATGGAAGAATCCCCATATCAAAATGACAAGGCAAGCAGACAACAAGCATCTTAGCAATCTTCTTATTTACCATGGGAAAATGGTGCTTTTTTCTCTCTTTCCTCTTTTCTCATATCTCTTTTTTTCTTTTTCTCAATAGCTATCTCTTTTTTTATAATAAGAATGCTTCATAGATACTCCCTCCGTTCGGAAATATAAGATGTTTTGGGTTTGTGAATCGAATGTATCTAGACTTCTTTTAGTGTATAGGTTCGTAAAGGTTCAGAGTGAACTTATACACTAAAAGGTGTCTAGATACATTTGATTCACAAAGCTAGAATGTCTTATATTTCCGAACGGAGGGAGTACTCATTATGGTTGCGCTGCAGGTTTCCACCATGATTAGGCATGGATTAGACCGACGGCCCAGGCGTTTCTCTAACACACATACATAACTCCATGGACTTACAAGCTCCCCTTTTATTTCACACCGACGATATCCGCAAACAAAAGAGCATGATATCAACTGGGTATATATTTACAGGTGTTGAAAGCGTTCCCCATGACAACACGGTTCTGCTAATCGCCAACCTATAATTGGCAAGCATATAACTTTCATGGACAGTCACGATGGTTCAGATTTATTAAGTGCAAGAAATAAAGTGTGCCATCAAGTTCGTGAGAGATTTACTAACTAACTTTCTCATAACAAGCAAGCATTTTATTTGGAATAAAACTAGGCATATTGAATATGCACGGAACAACAAATGATGCTAATAGGTAGGTATGGTGGACACTTTTGGCAATATTGGTTTTGGGGAATTGGAAACACGAGTAGAGCTCATACTCAGTGCAAGTGAAGGCTAGCAATAGTAAGGGAGCGACAAATGAGAGAGCAATAACTGTCATAATCATGCTTGCAACAAAACAGGACCAATCATGGCATGAAAGCGATTCAAGACCCCTGAGGCAAAATAATTCATCGAGGCTTAACTAACTATTGTTCCAGTCATATGCATGCATGAGCATGTGTGATGCACTCGACTTTCAACGTAGAGCTCGTTGGGAACCCCAAGAGGAAGGTATGATGAACACAACAGTAAGTTTTCCCTCAGTTATGAAACCAAGGTTTAATCGAACCAGTAGGAGCAAGGAAACACCCCAAAGGTGTTACTAGCTGAGCTTTGGCAGGGCGCACTACCGGTGCTAGTAGCAACGTGGAGACCTGCACAACACAACCACAGAACTTTGTCCCCAACTTGCGATGAGGTTGTCAATCTCACCGTGTTTTGCGGTAAACAAAGGATTAAACGTATCGAATGGAAAGAAGTAAAAGTTTGCAGAAAGTAAACACAAAGCAGTAAACAGTTGTAGATTGTATGTAAAGAAAAAGGATCGGGATCCATAGTTCACTAGAGGTGGCTCTCCTTAAGATAGATAACATGCTGGGTGAACAAATTACAGTGGGGCAATTGACAAACACCGAGAAAGCAATACATGCATATACTAATCATCTTGACTCCTTTGAGACTTGATTGGGCATTACAACATAATACATAGACCGCCATCCAACTGCATCTATGACTAATAATCCACCTTCAGGTTATCATCCGAACCCCCTCCAGTATTAAGTTGCAAGCAACAGATTATTGCTTTACGAACCGCGTGTAAAGTAAACAATACGATTGTTGTATGAACAAAGGATTGTTGTTTTCTCCCTAGTAGCAACAACACATCTAGTACCTTAGAGATTTCTGTCACTTCCCCAGATTACCAGAGGCATGAACCCACTATCGAGCATAAATACAAACTCTTAGAGTTGCTAGCATCTACTTGGCCAAGATAGCTACTAACAACGGAAAGCATGCAATATCTCAAATAACAAAGACATGATAGAATCAATAATCAATCTGAAATAGCATCTCAATATCCATCGGATCCCCGCAAACACAACATGTATGAATTACAAATAGATGATCTTGATCATGAACGGAGCTCACAAGATCTACACATGAAAGCACAAAGGAGGAGAAACCAACCATCTAGCTACTACATGGATCCGTAGTCCAAGGATGAACTACTCATGCATCACACCGGAGGCTTGCATGGTGATGAAGGAGGCCTCCAGGGTGAATTCCCCTCTCTGGCAGGGTGCCGGGAAGAGCTTTAGATCCCTCCTGATCTAGGGATGGAGATGACGACGGCTATAGACTCTTTCGTGGATTTTTGATCGGGTACTTAGGGTTTTAGTCCCGAGGGCAATATATAGGCGGAAGGAGAGGCCGAGGGGGTGCCAGGAGCGGCCACACCACCCCCTGGTGCGGGCGAGGCCTGGCCGCGCAACCAGGTGGTGTGGTGGCTCCCTGGCCCTTCTCCGTCTCGTATTCTAGCACTTGATCCCTTCCGGAAAAATAGGCACTTTGGCTTTTGTCCCGTCCAATTCCGAGAATATTCATTTTTTGACTTTCCTGGAACCAAAAACAGCAGAAAACAGGCAGCTGGCACTATGGCTCTTGTTAATAGGTTAGTCCAAGAAATCATATGAAAAGTACTCCAAAGTTGGAACAAAACACAAGAAAGTGGATAAAACCAAGCATGGAACATGAAAAATTATAGATACATTTGCAATGTATCAATGTGCCAAGTCAATTAAAATGAAACATTCAGAGGAGGATACCACAGTGTCATACCAAGTTATGAATAGAGCAATACAAGCAAACATTCATATGACGTGCTACAAACTATTAGCGAGCTAGAGCTAATCATAAGAAAGCAAGAACTACTAAGCATCCATAAATAACATACACCCTACATGAACAGACTGAGCATGTCCACAATGATGAGTACATGTACAAAAATGAAAAACAAATAGTGTTCGTTACCAGCCTCTCACCACACCTCAAGTTGTCATTAATCCTCATTATTGCCCTTCACTTGTGTGGCTTGAATAATAACAAGAAACCAAATTCCACTAAGGACTGCTGAACCCTGCAACAAACTTCACAAAACCAAAGAACAAAAAATACTTTTGGTGTTTTTATTTTTTTTAAAGGCAAGAACAAAAAGGGAAAACGAGCAAAGCAAAATCTTTTTGGGTTTTTCGAATAGATCAAACAAAGCAAAAAAGGAAAAAGCAAACCAAGGCAAAAAGAAGAAGAAGCAAACAAAGAGAAACTACAGAAATATTTTTGGTCTTTTTGTGTTTTAGAAAGCAAAAGTAAAGAAAGAACGAAAACTAAAAAGAGAACGAAGCATAGATATACAGAGTACCAACTAAACATGATATGGAGATAAGTGTGATGTCGGTGTACCTCCCCCCAAGCTTAGGATTTTTGCCTAAGTGGGTATCAATCCCAAGCTGGCCAAGATGGAGCGCCTCCGTAGTACGGTGAGGAGGTACCCTCGTCCTGGTATGAGCTCGAGGACGCCCCATCGTAGTGCGCAGAGTAGTCGTAAGAAGGCACATCCTCCTGGTGCTACATGTGGAAACCAAGAAAGCGGAGCTGCTCGTCCACCTCCTCCTTGGAACGCGACCATGGCCTCCTGTGAATACTGAACAAAGTAGATTGCAGCAAAGGAATCTCCCTCTCGTCCCCGTCAGTAAACAACATCCTATATACTAAATCCTCCGTACTAGAGTCAGCAGTGATGAAATGATGTGTTTTCATAGCAGTAAGATGAAGCCTTTGTGGTGCCAACATAGTGTCATTAGGATCCACAGAAAGTTCTAATGCAACAACCATACGTGAAGCAATAATGCCCCCATAAAATAGGCCCCCTAGCAGCTAGGCGGCGAGCAATGAGAGAGCCAAGATTGTACCGGGTATCATTATTAAGTGCAGCAGCGAGGAAGGCTAAATGATAATTAGAGATATTACTTGTGTTATCCCTACCAAGAACGCTAGTGGCAAGATAATAAGCAAAGTACCTAATAGCTGGGAGTTGGATGTTTCTTATCTTCCCGCGCTGAGCTACGCGGTCATCGTCATTTGTCACACTTCGATAGAGCTCCAGCAAGTCAGCGGGTCGACCTTGGATCTTCTTCATTGTCCCCGTCATGCCTATACCTACAATGCTACAAAATCTTTCCAATGACATGGTAATAGGCTGATTATAAATTTTGAAAGAAACAATTGACTAATAAGGGGTGTTAGTGAAAACGAAACTCTCAATGAAAGTTTTGGTGAGCACGACATATTGCTCACTCTCATCCTGCATGTAAGTGGTCAAACCGACCCTCTGGACCAGTAGTAAGAAATCATCGAGGATCCCTGCAGCTTGCAAAAAGGTAAAATAAGGGAAATTAGATGGGTGAGCATCCCCCTCATCTCCTTCATTGCCAAAGCGTGGTGCAATGAGATCTTCATTGTATGAAGGCCTAACCTGAGAGGCTGATCTTGAGGGCCTTGACCTCCTAGGTGTGTCCCTCTCAAATATTTCTCCAAATGTGTGGTTGTTCATCTTTGATATTCTGAAATTTAAACATCCATTATACAAGTGATTGCAAAGTGAATACATAATGAAGGGGACTACTCATAGGGACTTATAAGAGGCCTAAACATGCATCAAAACAATATCTCTAAGCATTGAACAAGCTTACAGACTCTCATAACCTGTCACCTACAGCAGCAAAATACTCAAGATATAAACCACTAAACACAAATCTACTTGGACAAGCGGAGGAGTCACATACCGGAGAACAAATGCTCCAAATTTCAGCAGCAAAGATGGGCTGAGCAAGGAGGTCGAAAAATCATGGACAAGAACATCAAGAACACGATTTCGAGCAATGAACTGGTGTTTCCTCGGGAGAGAGAGAGAGCAGTGGGAAGTGAGAGAGTGAGTAGAGGGCCAGGGGTGGCCCACACCATGGCCAGGCGCGCCCTTGGGCTGGCCGCGCCACCAGGTGGTGTGCCTGCCTGGTGGGCCCCCTAGTACTCTCCAGGAACTTCTCTGCCCCTTTTTCACGTAAAAATTTAATATGAATTTTCTGGAATTTTTCTAGACACTTTATTTTTGAGCAATTTTCAGGTATAGATGAATGATTTTCTGACAGAAAAAGGTTTCTGGAATGATGCAACAGCTAAACAAAGCTAAAACTTTAGACGTTCTAGGACACTCTAATATGCAAGAAACTAACAACATAAAAGTAAACTAAACAAAAGCAAAAACTAAAATGGATAGAATAGAAGTAAGCGGAGATAATCATGGTGAAAACATTGTTTTGTTCATTAAAATCCCTTTGTTAACAAGGTTGATCAGGTCTTATTACCAAAACAATTTTATATGAAACAAAACTTTGTATTCCACTAATGATTATGTTACCTCAACCTTGATAGCAATGGTCCCAATCATAATAGTTTCATATTTTTCTCGTGGTATGGGACAATATACTTCTCCAACTTGAATACCCTCAACATATTCAATTGAATTCAAACCATAAGTCCTATCAATCTTCTTGGGGAAATAGACAGTATGCTCCTTGTCATTAACATTAAAAGTCACCTTTCCGTGATTACAATTAATAACAGCTCCTGAAGTGTTAAGAAAAGGTCTCCCAAGAATAATAGACATATTATCATCTTCAGGCATTTCAAGCACAACAAAATCAGTTAATATCAAGCAATTATGAGCCACTTGAACAGGCACATCCTCACATATACCAACAGGAATAGTAGTAGATTTATCAGCCATTTGTAAAGATATATTAGTTGGTATTAGTTTTTTTAGTTGAAGTCTCTTATAGAGAGAAAAAGGCATAACACTAACTCCTGCTCCCAAATCACACAAAGTAGTTCTAACATAACTATTTTTAATAGAGCAAGGAATAGTTGGAATCCCTGGGTCTCCAAGTTTCTTAGGAACCTTATCATTAAAGGAATAATTAGCAAGCAAAGTAGAAATTTCTTCATTAGGGATCTTCCTTTTATTCGAAACAATATCCTTCATATACTCTGAATAAGGAGGCAATTTAATAGCATCAGTCAAAGGAATTTGCAAGAATAAAGGTTTCATCCACTCACAAAACTTGTTATAATGTTCATCTTCCTTTGACTTGTGTTTCTTATCAGGGAAAGGCATAGGTTTTTGGACCCAAGGCTCTCTTTCACTACCATGTTTCTTAGCAACAAAATCTTCTTTAGTGTATTTAGTATTCTTAGTGTGCCTTTCAGTTTCTTATTCAACTTTTTCTTTATCGGGAGCATCATTTTCCTCATTACCACTTTTAGTTTCAGCATCAGAGACAAATATACTATTAGGATCCTTAGCAGGTTCAGAGGATTCTATAATAATTTTATGTTTCTTTTTTCTTTTCTTAGGAGTAGTACCCCCATTTCAGCTTGTTGAGAATCCTGCTCAGTTCTTTTAGGATGCCCCTCAGGTTATAGAGGATCCTGGGTAGTAGCACCACTTCTAGTTCTAATTTCATAAGCATGTTTTTCTTTAGTAGCATTAACTAGCAAGTCTTTTTGTACCTTAATAAGCTGATCAATTTGAGTTTGAACCATTTGAAAATGTTTAACAAGCATTTTAACATCATTAGAGGTTCTTTCCACAATATCTTTTAACTCAACAATAGCTCTAGAGTTTTCCATTAAATGATTTTGCACCCTTTTATTAAAATTATCTTGCTTAACAATAAAACATCAAATTCTTCTAAGCATTTATCAGGAGGTTTAGAGTAAGGGATATCACCTTCATCAAAATGTTGGAGAGAGTGTACCTCAATATTGGATGAGTGGGGAATTGGCTTACATAATTCTTCTATAGGAGGTAAATTCTTGACGTCAGAAGCTTTAATTCCCTTCTCCTTAAGACATTTCTTAGCTTCCTTCATCACTTGATCATTTAGTTCAATAACTCCCCTCTTCTTTGATGTTGGTATAGGCGCAGGAATAGTTGGTTCAGGTATAGTTGTCTCAGGTATAGCTGGTTCAGGAGGAGTCCAATCTTCATAATTCTTGCTTATTTTAGCCATTAATTCCTTAGCTTCCTTGGGAGTCCTATTCCTGAAAATACAATCAGCACAACTATCCAGGTATGTCCTAGATTCTTCAGTTAGTCCATTATAATATATATCAAGAAGCTCATTTTTTAGGTAATGGACATCCTACCTGTGCATGAATCAAAGCACAAAACCTTGCCCATGATTTAGGTAATATCTCTTTTTCTCCCTGTTTAAAATCAAAAAGTTCCTGTAAAATAGCATGTCTAGCACTAGGAGGGAAATATTTCTGAAGGAAAGTACTAATCAAGCAATCAGGGCTATCAATAGATCGAGGAGGTAAATTATGAAACCAAGTTTTAGCTTCTCCTTTCAGTGAAAAGGGGGAAAATTTAGCAACAAAGTAGGTGCACATCTTAATATCATCAGAAAACAGGCCACTCATGGTAGAAAGCTCAGTCATATGTGCTACAGGACCTTCATTCTTAGTCCCACAAAAAGGTTCTTTCTCAATAATAGTTATGTAAGATAAATCAAGAGAGAAATCATAATCCTTATCTTTAATGTTTATGGGAGATGTAGCAAACTTAGCATTAGGAGACAATTTGGGTTTTATAGTACGCCTCTCAAGGAGACTCTTAATAGCACTCCTATCATGGGTGTTTTGACATTCTTTAATAAATTCATCGGTCATCTCTATATAACCGTCTTCAATATCATAACTTTCTCTAGAATCAGGTGAACTGATAGGTGTAGTAGTGCCTTCATTAGGAGTTTCAGTATTTCCAGCTATAGTTCTAGCAATCGTAGCATCTAGGAAAGGACCTAATGAACCACTCTTATCAAGCACAGTAGAAGTAGCATCATAAGTATCAGAAGTTTCAGATTCAGCAGTGTGTGTAGCATGTGTATGTGGTGGTGTAAGGAGCTTACTCATAACATATGGTGAATCAAGAGCAACTGAGGTGTTCAGAACCGTACCTCTTCTTGTAGTGGATGGTAAAATAGGAACCTTGCCATCACGAGACTTACCCATTATGGATGGATGGCAGCGAACAATAGTGATTCCAAGTGACATGGGTATACCCTACAGGTACTCGAGCTTGGTATATACGGTCCAAATACATACAGGCCCACGGTGTCGCCAAGGCCCGGATAGAGGGACTCGAGTAACCTACGGACTCTCGATTGCTTGAAGGACAAGAAGAAGTTAAAGATAGAAAGTTTGAAGGGGAAAACCCTAACTTGTAACCGACTCGACCTGTTACCTGAGACCTAGCCTATCTATATAAAGGCTAGGAGGGGGCGGCGATGAGGACACACGCAACCCTAGTTTCCACAACCCTCGCCAGATTTCGTCTGCGCACCATTGTAACTTTCGACTCCCTTGATAATTCCACGAGCAGACAAGCAGGAGTAGGGACCTCTACGAGGCCTAAACCTGGGTAAATCCTTTGTCCCCTGTGTGCTTGTTTGCTAGCCGATAGATGTCTCCAGCGCTGGCTCCTTCTCCAAAACCCAAGTCCATAACAATGGGCATTGACGAGTTAAACCCTCGTCACCAAGTGAACTTGATAAATAGAGTTATGCTCCCCGACAACGGCGCCAGAAAATAGTCTTGATGACCCACAAGTATAGGGGATGTATCGCAGTATTTTTGAGGGAAGTGAAACCCAATTTATTGATTCGACACAAGGGGAGCCAAAGAATATTTATAAGCCTTAACAACTGAGTTGTCAATTCAGCTGCACTTGGAAACAATCTCGCTCACAACAGTTTATCAGTAGCAATAGTTTTGTAGTAGCAATAGTAAAGTAACATCAATAGTAAAAGTAAAGACAGTAGTAACAATTACAGTAAACAGTAGGATTAAAGCGCAGTAGGCATAGGGATGGATGGACGGGCGTTGCATGGACAAGACAATTCATATGGCAATCAAGACATAGGGCATTTGTAGATAAATAAGATAAAGCATCCAAGTACTAAATAATCATAGGCACGTGTTCCATATATAGTCATACGTGCTCGCAATGAGAACTTGCACAACATCTTTTGTCCTGCTAGCCCGTTTGCAGCGGGGCCTCAAGGGAACTAGTGGCAATTAAGGTGCTCCTTTTAATAGAGCACCGGAGCAAAGCATTAACACTCCGTGAACACATGTGATCCTCACATCAAAGCCATTCCCTCCGGTTATCCCGATTGCTGTCACTTCGGGGCCTTTGGTTCCGGACAACAACATGTGTATACAACTTGCAGGTAAGATCACAAACAATACTATCATAATGAATCAATAACATGTTCAGATCTGAAATCATGGCACTCGGGCCCTAGTGACAAGCATTAAGCATAGCAAGTTGCAACAAAGTCAAAAAGCACTAATAATAGATACTAGGCACCATGCCCTAACAATCTGATGCCATTACATGAACGATCTCATCCAATCCCTACCATCCCCATAGCCTACAGTGGGGGATTACTCACTCATAGATGGGGGAAACATGGATGGTCGATGGAGAAGCGATGGTGATGATGATGGCGATGATCTCCTCCAATTCCTTGTCCCGGCAGGGTGCCAGAACGGAGTTTCTGGTTCCGAATCACAGAATCTGGTGGTGGTGGCGCAGCGGAACTCTTTCTAGAAAAACGTCGAACCCTCCCCCTTGGTTTTTAGGTCAAGAGGTAACTTATAGGCGAAGAGGGAGACCGAGGGGGCAGCCAAGGCGGCCACACCACCCCCAGGCGTGGCCTGGCCTGGCCCGCGCGGCCAGGTGGTGTGGGCCCCTCGTGGCCCTACTCTGTCTCGTCTTCTGGCTCTGTGAGTCTTCTGGTGAAATAGGATTTTTGGCATATTTTCCGGGATTTTTCCTGATAGTTGATTTTCTACACAAAAACTAGACACCAAGGTAATTCTGCTGAAAACAGCGTCAGTCCATGTTAGTTGTATCCAAATCACACAAGTTTAGAGGAAAAACAATAGCAAAAGTGTTCGGGAAAGTAGATACGTTTTGAACGTATCAGACCTCCGCGATAGGAGTCGAATTACGCCAGCATTATTCCAAATTCGAGTCCGGGGACTCGAATTTGAGTAGATAGCGTTGTTTTTCCCTAAGGCAGTTAACTGATCCCGATCCATCGGATGAATCAAGCGCACATATCGACAATCCCTATGACATAAACTGCGGTACCCGAAATAACTTCGGGTGAGCTTGTATCCCATGCACTCGAAATACTTATAGTCCCCACCCGAATCTGCGATTCGGCTGGACACTCGGGGGCTACTGACGTGGGCATACCTTACAGGTACCTGAGATTATCCTATACGGTTCAGCCCAAGAAGGAGTCCATAGTGCAATCGAAGCCCAACAAAGATTCGAGTGGCCCATTGGAGTTTGACTTCTTGGAAGACACGACAAAGTGTACATATAAACTTAAAGGGGAAACCCTAACTTGTAACCGACTCAACCTTCTACCCCAAGACCTAGCCTCTTATATAAAGGCCAGGAGGGGGCGGTGAGGAGAACGAACTCATATGCCCCCGCATACACCTCGCCAGATTGCATCTGCGCACCATTGTAACCTTTGTCTTCCTCATAATCAAGAGTAGACAAGCAGGAGTAGGGTCCTCTACAAGGCCTGAACCTAGATAAAACCTCGTGTCACCTATGTGCTTGTTTGCTAGCCAGTCGATGCCTCCAGTGCCCCCCACTTCTCTGAACCTAAGTCCATCAACGATGGGCATTGATGAGTTAACCCCTCGTCAATAACCGTATGAAGGTCAAGACTACCCACGATTGGCCACAGCTCATCAACCATTCCGAAGTGCATTATCACTGATATGAAGGTGGACATCTCACGATGGTAATAGCGGTCTTCTCGCTACTCTGGGGTCTCGTAGATACGGGTTTGCTCCAAATCCATCTCGTCGAGTATATAGTCGACCACATCATTCTTGTTAAGGAGAACATGGAGACGCGCAACCCACACAAAAAAGTTGGATCCATCTAGTTTCAGCTTCTCTCCATCTAACCAATCATCAACAGGGAAGGACTCGACGTCGTCGTAACCAAGCCTAACCAAACCTCCATGCTCACTGGTACTTTGATAGCATCAGGGAGAATCATTTTCTACATTTATAATTACAAAAGGATTTTAGACTAAGTTTATAATTATATGATTTAAGATATATAACTCCACTAAAAACTCCTATCCCTAGAAGGGTTCTAGTGATTACACGATCTCTATTCAGTACACTGCCCCCGATCGTCACGGCCAGCGATATAGTTGCAAAGGTGGACGACTAAACATCGATCACATCATTCATGTGACTCATGCTCGATCTTTCGACCATCCGTGTTCCGAGGCCATGTCTACACATGCTAGGCTTGCTAACTCATCCTTAGTGTATTCGCTATAAAACATGGCTTACACCCACTGTATGCGAATGTAGATATGTCTGACACCCGATCGCCACGGCCTGCCTCATACCGAAGAACTTTCTTGGTGGTGCACACTAAGGGAGAACACTTTCATTGATATTTTAATTAGGGATCATCTTATTAGGCTACCGTCGAGTATCTAATACTAGCACACAATAAGATATACAAACAATAAACATTGAATGTAAGAGTGATGCGATATAGTCCTTCTTGCTGTGATCTCCATCCCGCGCCTCCAGATTCCAGCGCTAGGGTTCCGGCGCCATAGGCACCAGAGTATCGATGCCTTCCAGCGTGGTAGTCCGTCACCTCCGTGACCATCCACTACTACTTAGCAACATAAAGTAAGTACTTTACCTTTGCCACAACCATATCACATCACAACGCCCCCCCTGCAAAACAAAGTTAGACGCCTCTACTTTATCTTTGCATGTTTTACATGGTTGATAGGGATTTCGCACAAGAACCATTCTTACCTACGAACTTTCAACAATGTTGATCGAGTAGTTGTCTATACTACACCCCTTTCGGGGCCCTCCGTTGCAAATGGTATACCAAATAATGCGAGAGAGATAGACACCCCCAAAGCCACTTTATACAGTACAAGTCAGTTGGAGCCGCTCCATCAAGCATTACTGCGGTATACACAAGTACACGTGGGAGGGTAACAACTAAAAGATAAACGCCCACATGCTACATCTCGTGTGTTCTACCTGTACTAGCAATACTACGCATAGATCAAGCTTTGATACCACTATAGGGGTTCGCGTATGAAAACAATAAATTTTACCCTACGCCTAGAACCCCAGTTGCAAGGACCTATATATTAGTAATGAAATAACGGGAGGGTCTTTTTGCGAACTTACCCTTGAAGATCGAAAAGCGTCTTCAATGCTCGGGAGAGCATGGTTGATGTAGACAAACTGAAGCCGACCTCAAGTTCATGTTGAAGTCCCGACAGCTCCTGTGGCTCCAACAACTCCTAGCGCCCCAAGTGTTGCACCTCGCAGGGAGTTACACACATCCGGTGCCTGGTGATGACTCCTGCTTCCCCGATCCAGTAGCAGTTGCGGAAGTACAGCTCCTAGATCCGAATCCCACAACATGACGGCGCTCCATGGTGAAGAAGTCTCCGGTTCACGCGATCCAGACTTGGTACCATGGTCAGGGGAGAGAGAGAGAGAGAACCAATTGGAGGTATCCCCAAAATATAGGGAACCTTTTATTGATTATTGTTGTATTTAATTTGTCCAAATACCTATCTTTATATAGGGGAAACCTCCATAGCTAACTGGCTTAGCCATGTGGGACTAAACAAGGGAGAGGGGAGGGGAGAGGTGTGGCCGACCGGCCAAGGCCCTTGTGGGTCCCGCGCGGGGTGCCCAAGGCCTAGCTGGCCACCCCCTCTCTCCTTCCTCCCTTCGGTCTTTCCCTCATGGGCCCTTTTCCCTCCAGATTTGGACCAAATAGGTATTTGACCCTTTTTAATTCTTTTTCTTTTATTGAATAAATATAATTGAATGATTAAATCAATATTCAACATTCACTTACATATTATTCAATCCCCATTGATGTGGAACTCATTCCCTCTCATTCTGGAATGCTCCGGACTTACCGAAACCCTTTCGGTTTTCTCTCTTCTCGTTTCTTGAGTGATCCTACCGATCCTAAAAACACTCTCTGAGCATCATCAAGCCCTTAAGCGTGATACCCCACGGTTCGGGAACACTCCAGACATGGTCGGGACCCTCCCGCACCAATGATCAATAGAGGAACCTGGATGGCCATGTGACCCATGTGCATTCCACGAAATCTTTCGTCGTTTGAACCATGAATGTCGTGTCTTATTCCTTTTGTCTCTCGATACTTGCATTGTCCGAGATCTGATCAATGACATCACCATGTCGTGTTCAATCTCGTTACCAACAATGCTTCTTAACTCGTTCTGACAAGCGATATCCCCGTGATCAAATCACATGATGCACAACTATTGGATATAACTTCTTGAAGTGGGCTGTCGAGTATCTTTCCATCACGCGGATGGAAAAATCCCGCTCTTGACGCATATTACCTTAACTGTTCCTCCGAATACCTGAACACACCTTTATGATCACCGTTTCACTGAGTGACGTTTGATGCTATCAAAGTACCCTCGGGTGATAGTGATTGATATGGCCTCACGGTCTAAGAAATATTACACTAGGTCTATTCTAATCATCATAAATTGAACTTCGTGACATGATCGGGTCATGATGCTTAGGTTGGGTATAGTTCATAATCTCATTCTCATAATGAGGTGACTCCATTTCCAACTGGCATAAATGCCACATGATCAGGAAACCTTGATCATCTATTGACCAATGAACTAGTGACTAGAGCTTCACCAGGAACTCCTTTTTGTTTATATATCACACGTGTATTCACGTTTCCTTTCAATACAGTTATAGCATGATATAAAACTTAATCATAAAATTTATGAAATATGATAAATAATCCTTATTACTATTTGTCTCTAGGGCATATTTCCAACAACCCCATGATACATCACGAACCCATTACCACCGCAGGATTAGGTTAAAGGAGCGAACATTATCTTGGTGACTCATGGATTAGGCGTAAGTAAGGTAAAAGTTTTTGTCGATCGGCCTCTGACAGCCTTCCAACAAAGAGAGCTAATGGTTCTAGCATTAAGAGAAGGTCGACCCGTGTGGGTGAAGTTGTACACCCCTGCATGGTTAAATCTTTTCGAAAAGCCGTGTCCACAGTTATGGATGACTTGGTGGCCAGATTCTAAAATCATAGAGAACATTAACCTAATCTTAAAACTTGGCAGATCAACGTGTGCTTAAGGATGCTTCCTCAGGATGCGAGGGGGTGATCCTAGTTAAGAGGTATTGATGATGATTTGGTGGATATAAAAAATTGATGATCAATTAGTTGGAGATGTCACTCTCTTATCCCATTTTAAAATATTCTGATTAGACGAGCTTCTTCTCCTTCTTGTTTTACAAACAAATATAGCTTTATGCAAAATATAGCTCCACCAGCCATAAGTCTTGCGGCGTAAACCCGACACCCACCCTTGCTTTGTTGATACTTTTGCTGCAGAGTAAGTGTTCCCTTGAAGATGAGTTTGGGTACGACATCGACACTGACAAGTAGCTTGGGGTTCCCGGCCAACAGCCTGGAATTTATGGGCTGGGACTTCATCGTTATGCTTTAGGCCTCTTAGGCCATTTGTTAAGTTTGCTATACTTAATAGCATAAATTTCCTTCTGTTGTTTGATTTTGTGGTCAATGACCTTTGCTTGTAATAATTTGGTTCTCTGCTCAGCTATGAGCTTGATAATTTTGTATCGTAGGGTCACTACTGTATTATTGATTCTTCATTGTATATCCTCGAGCTCTAGGTTAGTGTAACGATCCTAGCTAGAGGCAGCACACCTAATAGCCAGAGATCCTCACTTAATTGACAAATCCACAGGAATTAGTACTGGAGTTTGAGTTCTAGAGGAGTAAGGGGATACAAGAGAGGAGAGAATACAACAGGTTCATGTTTCTGATCTTCGATAACCTCCACACACGCAACTCCCTCTCTACTTAAAGACATGGCCAAACTAACTGGTGCTATTACTCATGTCTTGGTGGGCTTCATCTTCACTGGGCCTCTGCTTGGTCTTGTCATGGGCCCAGATCATGACATTCCCCTCTCCTTGCAAACCTGCTTGCCCCCAAGCAGGTGCATCTGGGAAATCTTGAAGCAAACGTTGCATGTTCTCCTAGGTCAACCAGGAATTCGGCAATCCCTCCCATTGTACCTGCACCAAGGTATCCATATTGTTGCTAGTGCGAATGTATTTAGTGTCAGTTATCAACAAGGGAACCAGGACTTCCTTCATTGTTGTGCACTGAGAAGGAAGGTCAGGTTGGGTAATGGTGTTCACGGGAAGGGCCTTATTTAGTAAGGAGACATGCACCACTGGATGTATCTGGCTTCGAGGTGGTAATTGCAATTTGTAAGCCACTACACCTACTTTTTGAACTATCTTGTATGGACCAAAGAATTTCTAACTTAAATTTTGATTGAAGCATCGGGCCACTTTTGTTTGCACATATGGTTGAAGCTTGAGATAAACTTGATCGCCCACCACAAACTGACATTCCACTCGTGTCTTATCAGCCTGGCTTTTCATTCGCTGTTGCACTCTAAGAAAGTTCTGTTGTATCAACTGCTGCATATCATCTCGATCTTGTAATCAAGTCGCCAGATTAGGCACAACCTCTGAAGGTGTATCCTGGAGACCAAAATGCTTTGGTTTGTGCCCATACAACACCTCAAAGGGACATTTGTTCAATGCTGAATGGTGAGTAGTGTAGTACCAAAACTCAGCCAAGGATAACCACTTTGTTGGACAAGCGTGAGTCATGCAACACAGATAGGTCTCCATATATTGATTTAATCTTTCAGTTTGTCCATCAGTCTGAGGGTGATAGATGGAACTCATATTTAATGTAGTATATGTCAAGGTGAATAACTGTTGCCAGAAGTTACTTGTAAACACCTTGTCTCTATCACAAATCAGCACATCAGGTAAACCATGAAGCTTATAAACATTGTCCACATATAACTGAGCTATAGAAGCAACACTGTAAGGATGGGCTAGTGGAATGAAATGCCCATATTAGGTAAATTTTTCAATGGTCACCAAAATTGTGTCATACTTGCCAGATTTAGGTAAACCTTCAACAAAATCCAAACTCACTATTTCCCAAGCTTTAGTTGGAATTGGCAAGGGTTGTAATAGGCCTGGAATCCCCACATGTTCACTTTTACCTTGCTGACAGACCCCACAATGAGCAACATACTGTTTGACATCCTGTTTAAGGTGTGGCCAGGAAAATAATGCTTTAATCTTATGGTATGTAGCTGTAAAACCACTGTGTCCTCCAATGCCACTGTCATGCAAAGCTAACATAATAGCTTGTTTAGCCTCAGCATGATTGCCTAACCAGATTATATCATGATGTTTCATAACTCCATCATGTAATGAATACCCTTGGGAATCTGGACTGACCATACTTAACTGAGTCAACAATTCTTTAGCTTGGGGATCAGATAAATAACTTTCTACCACCATTTCCAGCCATTTTAGTTTGCTCATTAAAATAGCCTGCAGCTCAGGAAAGTTTTGAATCCTTGATAAAGCATCATCTACTGTATTAGTTGTTCCCATCTTGTATTTAACCTGATACTGCAACCCTACCAGATTACAAAAGGCCTTACGCTGTATTGAATTTGTGAGTAACTGAGACTCCAAATGCACCAAACTTTTATGGTCTGTGAAAATAGTGAACTGTTGATGCTACAAATATTGCTTCCATTTTTCTACTGCCATAATAAGAGCTAAGCATTCCTTTTCATACGTGGATAATGCTTGAGATCTGGGACAAAGAGCTTTGCTAAGATAAGCAGTAGGATGTCCTTTTTGAGATAAGACTGCTCCAATTCCAATACCCGAGGCATCTGTGTGAATATCAAATGGTTTCTGAAAATCTGGTAAAGCTAACACAGGACCATTGGTCAAAGCATGTTTCAATGCTAAAAAGGAAGCTTCAGTATCACTGTTCCAAATAAACTGCACATTCTTCTTGAGTAATTCAATAAGAGGCCTACTGATATATCCATATTGAGCAATGAATTTCATGTAATATCCACCTATTCCCAGAAAGGATCTGACTTGCTTGACAGTAACATGAATAGGCCATTGAGCAATAGCTTGAATTTTTGTTGGATCGTTGCTGCTCCTTCTGCACTGATCACATGGCCCAAATATTCTAACTAAGATTGGGCAAAGGAGCATTTTGATTTCTTAACAAAGAACTGATGTTTTGTGAGTACAGTGAACACCTCCTGAAGTAATGCTTGATGTTGTTCTAAGTTACCAGCGTATAGTAATATATCATCCATGAATATGAGAACGTCGTTCCTCAACAGATGGGCAAATATGATATTCATGGCAGACTTAAAGGTGGCTGGTGCATTTGTGAGGCCAAAGGGCATTACCTTAAACTCCCAATGTCCATGATGAGTCTTGAAAGCAGTTTTATGCTCCTCCCCTTATGCTAGACTGATCTAATGGTAACCACTTCACAAGTCCAATTTTTTGAAATACATAGCACCAGCTAACTCATCCACAATAGGTAATGGATATTTATTTTTGACTGACAAAGCATTTAAATATCTATAATCAACACACATTCTCCAACCCCCATACTTTTTCTTCACCAGTATTACAGGAGAAGCATATGGGTTGTTTCTTGGTTGAATAACTCCCTTTTTTAGCATATCAAAAATGTGCTGCTCTAGCTCATCTTTTTGGGTAGGAGAATATCTGTAAGGTTTCTTCTACACTAGGACAACTCCAAGTAGCAGAGGAATACTGTGATCAAAGTCCCGTTGTGGTGGTAAACCTTCTGGTTCTTGAAATACATTTTCATGTTGTTGGATGACATCTTGTATGGCTATAGGAATGGTCTCAGGCAATGGAGTGACATCCTCTCTATCTTGCAATGCCAATAATTGAGCCACTGCCCCTAGCTCAATTAACTGATGCATTTCAGTTGTTGATATTATTGGACAATAAGAGTTATTACCACTGATACCCCTGAGGGTAATTCTCTTCCCTTCATGCAAAAACCTGAGTTTCTTCTTCTTCCTCCAATCAACAAACATCTTACCTCCATTACAAGCTTCTAACCAATCCATGCCCAAAATGATGTCATAACACTTTATTGGCAACAGTCTCACAGGTGTGGAGAATTTGGAATCCTGAACACCCCATTGTAACTGTGGTATCCCCTCATCACTGCTCAACTAAGAACCATCAGCAATAGTAACTTTCACTGTTTCCATTTTTTGTACTTGCAACTACAATTTTTGGACCAAGGCATTGTTGATGAAATTACTAGAGCTACTAGAATCAATAAGGATGAGTACTTGTGTCTTCCCAATATGTCCCAACAATCTAATTGTTTTTCTGCTCACAGTTCCTGCCACTGCTGCCATTGAAAGGCTCATAGCCTGTTCTGGTTCAGAGTCACTAGTTTCCTCACTACTCTTAGAACATTCACTTCCAGCACTATCACTGTCTAAATCCAGAGCTGCACAAATTTCTTCAAGGACTGCCAACTGGACCTGATTGGGGCATTTATGAGAAGGACCATATTTCCCTCCACACTTGAAGCATTCACCTTGAGCCCGCCTCTGAGCTTGCAATGTATCAATCTTAGGGACATGTACAGTAGCAACATGCGACATCTTGTCTTTACCTAGTTCAACTGGCAATGGACCCAATTTTCTAGGCCCAGCATTATTGTGCCACTTCTTATACTCATATTGACATGGGTATACCCTGTAGGTACTCGAGCTTGGTATATACGGTCCAAATACATACAGGCCCACGGTGTCGCCAAGGTCCGGATAGAGAGACTCGAGTAACCTACGGACTCTCGATTGCTTGAAGGACAAGAATAAGCTAAAGATAGAAAGTTTGAAGGGGAAAACCCTAACTTGTAACCGACTCGACCTGCTACCCGAGACCTAGCCTATCTATATAAAGGCTGGGAGGGGGCGGCGAGGAGGACACACGCAACCCTAGTTTCCACAACCCTCGCCAGATTTCGTCTACGCACCATTGTAACTTTCGACTCCCTTGATAATTCCACGAGCAGACAAGCAGGAGTAGGGACCTCTACGAGGCCTGAACCTGGGTAAATCCTTTGTCCCCTGTGTGCTTGTTTGCTAGCCGATAGATGTCTCCAGCGCTCCCTCCTTCTCCAAAACCCAAGTCCATAACAATGGACATTGACGAGTTAAACCCTCGTCAATTGGCGTCGTCTGTGGGAATTGGGAGTTCTGATGTTGCGGCTTCTTCGGCCCCATCTAACGCGATCTACAACTCTGCAACAGCAGAGATTCGCCAGCTTTTCGGCGCCTTCGACTTCACCGTCCACACGCCGGCTACTCGCCCGGCCTTCGAATCCGTGGGCGACGGAATCAGCCTGGCGATTGGGAGCTTCCGCTTCCAAGTCGGTCAGATGGGCACGCTTCGCATGCCCGATCAACCGACGGCACCGGCGATTGCCCCAGCATCATGGTTCCCTCCATCGATCGGTACCCTCAGCAAGCTCAATGCTCCAGTGGCGGTCGGGAACATGGTCAGCGACAGCAGTCGCGACTCCGATCTAAGCGACCTAGCCACTGAAGATGGAACCTACGGTTCTAGATCTGAAAGTTATGGAAGCAACAGCTTCCCAAATCACTTCATGTGCACCGTCATCAATGCGGGCGACACCTCCGCCAACCGCGGTAACAATGGTAACACCGGCAACGGCACCGACCCGCCCAACACCGCCAACGGCGGCAACGGTCGCAATGGAGGAGCAGTCAAACCCCCCACCATAATCAACGAGCAAACCGGCGAACGCGTCGTGATCAGGCTCAACGAGCAAGAGTGGGAACGCTGCCGCGAAGCCCTACGAGGTACACCTCTACCCTTCGGGTCCCCGCAAGAACTGCTGATGGGCTACCACTGGCTCCTAAAGGAGGAATTCAAGCGCCAGAAACAAGCAATCGCGGAACTTGAGGCGCGTAAAAAGGCGGTAGACGAGTCAAGCCTTTGTCGCGCTAGGCTCTCCTCCTACGGAGGATCCTCCTCAAGAGGCAACGAGCAACTCGCTAGAAAGAGGCAATCGCGGATGGCTCACCTCACTGAACAAGAACACATAGACGCCGCGAAAGTCCTCGACTTCGGCTCTATGACAGTCGACACAAGGGGCAACGTGGTTCCTAGGACGCCACAAGCCGCAGTAACAGCGGCCACCATGTACCTTCTCAATAACCAGCCACCGGCTGGAGATCCGCGCATGGCCATGCACCGATCTACGATCGCAGGCCTAGGACTAATCGAGGCCGCCCTCGACAAAGAACCAGTACCAGACCCAAAAAAGGGCAAAGCGTTAGCAAGACGCTACTCCTCGCCCTCGTCAAGCGATGACAGTCACGACCTGTCTCGACACCGCCGCTCACGACGACACGATCGCGACTACGATGCACGCGACGAGCTCACGCAGCGCAAGATCGACAAGTCAAGGGCACGACGTGCTCGGTCGACTGATTCGAAAGAAGAAGATGGGAGCTTTGCGGCGCCAGATGCTTCAGCAGATCCATCAGGCAAAAGCGAATGCCTAAAGGGTTGAAACTCCCATCGGAGAACCCGAAATTCGACGGTCTGCAGGATCCCAAGATCTGGCTGGAGGATCACATCTCCTCAGTCAGGCTGCACGGAGGCAGTCGAAGTACTGCCATGCAATGCTTGCAGCTACAGCTGCAAAGCGTCGCCCGAGCATGGCTCAATAACCTCCCATGCGGATCCATTCGCAGCTGGGATGAGCTGGTCTACAGCTTCGTACGCAACTTTAAGGGCACGTACAAACGCCCCGCTTCAATCGAAGAACTGAGATGCTGCCAGCAAAAATCTGGCGAATCGCTGCGCTCTTACATCCAAAGGTGGTCCATCATCAAGAACTCCACGGAGAACATCTCGGAAGACCGCGCGATTGATGCATTCAACGGTGGTGTCCGCCGCATGGAACTCAGGGAGGAGCTAGGCCGCTCAAAGCCCAAGACCATCGACCACCTGATGGAGATCGTGAATCGGTGGGCTGATGGAGAAGATTCGCTGAAGAACCGCGTTCACTCTGACGAGGAAGCAGAACTCAAACGCGACCGCCGGGGCAAACGTCGTATGCGCGTCTACGACGATCGCGATGACGTCAACATGGTCGCAGCCGGCTACGCCGATAGACGCGACGATAACCGCAAGTGTGGCAACGCCACACTCGCGATGAGGCACCCGCGACTTCCATCGAGGACAAACTGTCTGGGCCATGCACGGTACACTTCTACATCGACAAGCACGATGGCAAGAGGAAATCCAGTCACCTCCTCAAAGACTACCGCGAGTTCCTCAAGCTACATGAGGGGTTGGTTTGGATGAACCGCAATGTAGTCGAAAGAGGCTACGGAACCGCTCCAGGCGCAGTGGCACATGGCGCACCACCACCACCACCTGGGCCACCCCTGAACGGAGCTGCACCGGACCAGCATCACGGAGGCGAACCATACCCACGGGCCATGGGCACCATGATGATCCAAAAGGGGCGCCCCTCCAACAGGGTGCAGAAGGCCATCACTCGCCAAGTCAACTTGGCCATGCACTCGCCACCATCCACCACAGAGTACCTCAGTGGCAGTGAGTCGTGCATTACCTTTGACAAACGCGACCACCCGCCTCAAGTACCTCGCCCAGGTCATTGCCCCCTCATACTCGAGGCGCAAATTGGAGGCTTCGACATGAGTCGCGTCTTCATGGATGGCGGAAGCGGTATCAACCTCATATTCGTGAGTACCTTGCGAGCAATGAGGATCCCTCTAACCTGCTTGGAGGCATCGGACACAACGTTCCACGACATCGTCCCAGGAAAAGGCGTATACCCTCTGGGCAAAATCAACCTCGACGTCATATTCGGCACGCCGAAGAACTTCCGGCGCGAGCGCATCGACTTTGAAGTTGTCGACTGGCCCTCACAATACCACTGCATCCTCGGGCGCGTCGCGTTCGCTAGGTTCATGGCAGTACCTCACTACGCCTATCTGCAGATGAAAATGCTAGGTCCCAACGGCGTCATCACGATCAACGAAAGTTTCGAGCGATCTGACAGTTGCGACAGGGAATTCAACAGAATCTCCCAGTCCTTTGGCATGCAGGAGGAACTCGCGCGATTGAAGGAAACGACAGACAACAGTCTGCCCCCTCTGAGTAGGCCAAGCTCACCTGACCTCTCCTTCGACTCATCTGTGCACACAAAGAAGGTGCAGGTCCATCCATCAGATCCCGCTAAAACGGCCCTCATCGCCAACAACTTGAGTCCCGCATAGGAACTCGCGCTCGTCGAATTCCTCCGTGAGCACTGGGAAATTTTCGCCTGGTGTCCTGCGGACATGCCAGGAGTTCCCAGGGAATTCACCGAGCACGCACTCAACGTCAACCCCGACATAAGGCCAGTCAAGCAAACAATCAGGCGACTGTCTGAGCCACGGGCACAGGCAGTCGGAATGGAGATCAACAGACTCCTCGAGGCCAAATTCATACGCGAGATCAAGGAAAGCACTTGGCTCGCCCATACGGTGCTGGTGCCAAAAAAGGACACAGATATCCTGCGGATGTGCGTGGACTTCACTTCTCTTAACAAGCACTGCCCAAAAGATCACTTCCCGCTACCATAGATTGATCAAATCATCGACTCCACTGCTGGATGCGAGCGCCTCTGCTTCCTCGACGCCTACTCAGGCTATAACCAAATTCGAATGAAGGAGGAAGACCAGGAGAAGACCGCGTTTACAACGCCCTTCGGCGTGTTCTGCTACAACACAATGCCCTTCGGGCTAAAAAACGCAGGAGCCACGTACCAGCGGTGCATGCAAGCCTGCCTCAAGGAGAAACTTGGTCGCAACATCCAAGTCTATGTCGACGACATAGTAATCAAGACCAAGGAAGAAGCCTCTCTAATCGACGACTTGCGCGAAACCTTCGCCAATCTCGATCGCTACCGGATAAAGCTCAATCCGGACAAATGCGCCTTCGGCGTACCATCTGGACAACTGCTCGGGTATCTCATCTCCGCAAGAGGGATTGAGGCAAACCCGAAAAAGATAAAGGCCATACTGGCCATGGAGAAGCCAAAGAACATAAGGGGCGTTCAGCAACTAGCTGGGCGAATCACGGCCCTCAGTCGATTTATCAGTCGAATGGGAGAAAAGGCGCTGCCGTTCTATCAGCTCATCCGCAAAACCGACAAATTCGAGTGGACCAATGAAGCACAAGAAGCATTCGAAGACCTCAAGCGCCTGCTATCCACCTCGCCAGTATTGGTAACTCCACGAGAAAGGGAACCACTACTGCTGTACATCTCCGCCACCAACCAAGTGGTTAGCACAGTGCTCGTCGTCGAACGGGCCGAGGAAAACAAGGTCCACGGTGTACAACGCCCGGTATACTACCTCAGCGAGGTCCTCAAGCCAACAAAACAGCGGTACCTGCACTATCAGAAGTTGGCGTACGGCGTCTTTATGACCGCCCGGCGACTGTGCCACTACTTTCAGGAACACCCAATCGTGGTAGTCAACGACGCCCCATTGGGACATATCCTCAATAACCCTGACGCCATAGGGCGAGTCGCGCTTTGGGGAATCGAACTGTCTCCATGAGACATCACATACGAAAAGCACGGTGCAATCAAGTCGCAAGTTCTTCCGGACTTCCTCATACATTGGATGGAAAACCAACTCCCGGACAAGCCAGACATGTCCTACCTCTAGACAATGCACTTCGATGGGTCCAAGAGAAAATATGGAGCAGGAGCAGGTGTCATACTGACATCGCCTCAAGGGGACAAGCTGAAGTACGTCCTGCGAATGCAGTTCACAGCCTCAAACAACGAGGCTGAATACGAGGCCCTGTTACACGGGATGAGGATGGCAAAAGCCTGCGGCACAAAGAGGCTAATCATATATGGCGACTCCAAGCTGGTCATAAACCAAACAATGCACGAGTGCGACGCACTAAACGACAACGTGATCACATACCGCGACCTCTACGACACACTTGAAGGAGACTTTGATGGCTGCGAGTTGCGACACATAGGTCGCGAAAGCAATGAGGAGGCGGACGCACTCGCCAACATAGGTTCCACCTGCGCACCCATACCACCTGGGGTATTTCTCGAGCGCATATGCGAACGCTCCATCAAGCCAAAGGCCGCAGAGAAGAAAACAAGCGCAGCAACGGACTCGGGGGCTACGCCACCCAATGAGCCAACAACAATCAATGATTTGGAGCTCGACACAGGACTCGAGGGACCAATGAGCGTCATGATTATCGAACAATCCTGGACGCAGCCGTACATTACGTACCTCCTCAGCAAGCGCCTACCGGACGACCCGACAGATGCATGACACATCGCGCGACGCTCCAAGGCATTCGCTGTTATCAACGACGAACTGTATAAACGCAGCATCACAGGCGTGCTACAGCGATGCGTCTCCCTAGCCGATGGAAGAGCAGTCCTCCTCGACATCCATGAAGGGACCTGCGGGCACCACGCCGGCAGCCACGCCCTCATCGCCAAAGCTCTACGAGCTGGATTTTACTGGCCCACGGCCATGCGCGACGCCAAGGATATTGTCCAAAAGTACAACGCCTGTCAACGATTCGCGGACAAGCCACACGCACCAGGCGCAGAACTACGGCCTATTCCATTGGCCTGGCCCTTTGCCTAGTGGGGCCTCGACATGGTCGGCAAACTTCCAAGGTCCTCGCAAGGAGGCTACGTCTACCTCTTGGTCGCAGTCGACAAGTTCACCAAGTGGATCGAAGCCATGCCAGTGACCAAGCAATTAGGGCACAGCGCAGTCAAGTTCTTCGAGTCCATCGTCTACCGCTTCGGCGTACCACACAGCATCATCACTGACAACAGAATGAACTTTACATCCAAGGAGTTCCAAGATTTCTGCGAGAACCTGGGGATCAACATCAGCTATGCCTCAGTCGCACACCCGCAGACCAACGGTCAGGTGGAAGAGGCAAACGGGCTCGTCTGCAGTGGCATCAAGAAGCGACTCCTCCAGCCACTCGAACAAGCCGCGGGCTGCTGGCCAAACGAACTGCAATCCGTACTCTGGAGCCTGCGTACAACTCCAAACAGCGCCACCGGCTACACACCATTCTTTATGGTACATGGAGTAGAGGCAGTATTACCCGCCGAGGTACGGTACAGAGCGCCACGCGTAGTCGCATACAGCAAGAAGGAGTCATTCCTCGCACTCGAAGACTCCGTCGACCTCCTTGACGAAGCAAGAAAAATCGCCGCAGAAAGATCTACGATCTACCAGCAGAACCTGCGCAACTACCATAGCAGAAGGCTTCGCCCAAGATCCTTCGTCGAAGGTGACCTGGTCCTGCGACTGAAGCAGCAGGGGCTTCTCAAGCTCGAGTCCCCCTGAAGGACCGTACGTGATTACAGAAGTAATCCCAGGTGGCGCCTATCGCCTTTAAGATTTAGAGACAGGAGTCGCATACTCCAACCCTTGGAACGTCGCACAACTACGACGCTTCTACCCTTAGTCGTTTCTTCTCTACTTTTGCATCGCAAATAAGGCTATTCAGCCAAGGCTACTTAGCCGCACATTGTACTACGTACTGTTCTCCGAATAAATAAAAGCTAAGTGCCCCAAAACTCCGTGCTCTCTTTTCTTTTGTCAACTTTCATACTCGGGGGCCACGCCACCCTATATACATACGTTCTTCGAACAATAACGCGACATCCTGAGTAGCTGGCGCATCAATCGAACCCCTTAACACAAAACACAACCCAGCTGCCAGGCAGCTGACAGGATGACAAGGGAAAGACACAAAGATGACCAGGCTAACGAAAAGGACTCGCACAAGTGCAACGCACCACATGCTTATAAAGCTATTTGTATACATTCAACAGTAAATTATCTACAAAATATATATGAGCTTCACAACACCAGTACACTTATATGCAGGATACATATTTGGCTACCCTTGCAACAGAAGAACATTAGTCTGTTCCTCGAAGAAGTCGACAATTTCCTCGGCTGGACGATCCACCGCTTGATAATGCGGCACCATGTTCCAGGAAGATCCTGCGGGTGGCATCGGTGGCCCAGATGCAATGGCGGCGACATCCACGTCAGGCATGTGCAAACGCACCACAGAGAGCGCAGCCTTGGCACCAGCCACCAGCTGCTGCCTCACGCACTCGCGAACCGCGGACATATCTTGAAATTTCGTCAGAAGGGCTAGCAGGCTTGATGGAGTATCATCCAGCGGGAACATCGCCCGATAGATGTTCTTCAAACACGACTGCGACTTCTTCAGAAAGAGCAGCACTCGCGAGGCGCGATCCTGCAGGGTCGCTAACACAGTCGCACGATCATGATCTACCCAGAAGTATCCACTCTCCTGAAGTTGCTCTTGGGTGAGATCATGAAGGCGGATGGCAATCCTATCCCTCTCCTCCTGCGGACGGCGTGCGCTAATAACTACACGAAGCAGCATCAACAGCATGAGTACAACGTACCATTGCGATTAACTACAAAGGAAAAGACGAGGATGAGCAAACTAACACTTAAACTGGTCGCCCAGCTGAGTCACCTCACCAAGCAGATATTGCTCGCGGGCGGCGGCTTTTTCAGCCTTTGACTTCCACATGTCTGCGCTACCACGGATCACAGGCAACTCATGCTCCAGCTGCTTAACGCGATCACGAAGTCACGAAAGCAAGGAAAGCTCCTCTACTCTGGAGCAAGGTGGTGCCATTGTATCCTCAAGAGATGGCGAGTCCGGGGTTCCCCCACAGGGCCACTTGATGTACCCTACCAAAAAATCAAGCCAGAAGCAAAATAAGGCGACCAACTCAAAAGTCAAAAGTAACAGGTGCATTCAGGATCAATAAAAGTATGTACAAACACATTCGCCAACAGGCATGATCTCCAATCAAAAGAGCGAGTTCATCAGCTATTACAAGAAACTAACTACGGAGTAGCTGGCTTCTTCGACTTCGAGGACCTCGGGGGCTTCATCAAGTCCGTGGCAGTATCAGATGCCACTGACTTTCCGCCGGCCCCTGAGGCCGAAGTTTTCGCCGCCTTCTTTGCGCGATTGAGCTCCTCCGAATACTTGGCAACGGTGTTTATCAAGGAATGGCCATATTTGGCACAGGCAGTCGCAAAGGGAGCGAACACTACCTGCTGACCATCCGTGCCAACAGGCATTGTCTTCGACACCGCCGAGGGATCCACTTCGACTCCGTGGGCTTGCACCATGGCTAGCGACATGGTCGCGCCAGCTGCGCGGAGGGAGTTCTTGTACGTGGCAGGCACACCCCCAGCGAGTGACTCCACCAGCTCCTCCACATTGTCGACCAGCTCCGCCTTCGGCATCGGCTCCTCCCGGAGGCGACTCAGGGTGGCCTTGGCTTTGGACAACTTATTTTGGACAACGGCGCTACGGTCTTCGACCGCAGATACCGCGCCCGCCAGAGCGTCATCGCGACCAAGGACTCGTGGATCAAAACTCAAGCCACCAGCATCTACACCAAAAAACACACACGGGTCAAACTTCTAATGCCACCGGCGCTACAAAGGAAGAGAAGAACATCAATAAAATATCCACCAAGTAAAGGTACCTGAGAGGGCCTTGGCGACTGAGAACAGTTGCTCTTCGAACAACTTCTCCCTGGCTGCAAAGGAGGCACGCAGATCCTCTTCGCGCTTTTGGGCTTCATCACGAGCCGTGATTGCCTCGTCGCGCCCCTTCACAGCTGCAGCCAGAGTCTTTTCCAACGTGGCGACATCACGCAATAAAGCATTATGCTCAGCTATAGGGCAGTCAAAAATTTGGCTGTCAGTCGATTATACCAAAATACAGAGAAGACGACAAGAATAAGTATAGAACACTCACTCTCAACCACGAGGTGGCGCTTCTCCAGCATCGCATGATGGCGACCTATCGCCATCACTTGCTCCGCCACCTGTGCGGCTTCCTTTACAAGGAGTCAGCAGAAGGCAACAAAGGGCGTTGACTGCCAAATTATAAAAAAAAGAGAGAGAGAAAGATATACTTACATGGTCCTCCAGCGACTCCGAAGAAGATTGCTGAACCATCATCCGAGCTACTACTCGATGCTCCCCTACGTGAGGAGAGCTCGAAGAATTGTGCCCGGAGTGGGCCGCCGCCGGAGGAGAAGGAGCACGCTCGACCTCTATCTTGGCCTTTGAGGTCGCGACTCCTGATTCCTTCAAAAATTCGACGTCACCAGAAGATGACGACGCCTCTTGACTGCAAGACAAAATCCGCACTCAGAAAAGGAAAACTCCAAGGAAAAGCCAACAAGAAGAAAACAAGTGACGAGCGAATGCACTAGCAAACTTACCAGTCAAATCTATCAAGATCAAATGTGGCCTCCGTCGACTCCGACGAAGACTCCTTGGGCAATCACATCTTCTTGCGAGAAGACGGTGCCACAGCCCTCACAGGAACGGCGGGAATTGGCGACTCCGCACCAACAGCCGCGCCTCCTGGAGTGGAAGGAGTCGACGCATCGGAATCCTCGCTACGCGAACGCTTGCGAGTATCCGGACTCTCAGACTCGAGGGCTTCCTCTTCCACATCGGAAGGGACAGTCGACTCAGACTGGTCCTCTTCCAAAGCTTCACGAGGAATGATCCCCTCAGGGAGGGGAGGCATGCAAGGCGACACCACCCACTCCTGCATACAAAGAGTAAAACAGATAAGCAACAGAAGACGCAATCGAGAAAATACGCTACTACGTAGCACAACCATACCTCAGGAGGAGGATTCGAAGCATTGAAAGGAGGAACGACTGGCTCGTTCGTAAGCACATCCTTGAGGGTATACTTCGTGACCAGTCGCACCCTCTTATCTACCTCACTCGCGGACATGCCATCGGCAGACACGCGAGTGGGATCATCAGTGCCACCCCATTGGAACATGGGATGGACCCTGGCCTAGAGAGGCTGGACGCGACGACACAGCCAAGTCCTGACAAGGGCGTAGCCTCCCTCTTCTGCGCCTATGCGACTCTCGAGGTCGCAGACACGCTGATATAACACGTCTGTCTCCGCGAGTTCGGAAGGCATGATCACGTTCTTCCAAGAACGCATCTTCTTGCAGGGAGTCGCGGGATCGAAGGGCGCGAGTCCAAAGTGCTCGTCCTTGGCCTTCTGGTCGCGCACATAAAACCATCTGTTCCTCCATCCCTGGACGGACTTGGTGAGCTTGATATCGAAGTAGGTGGCAGAAGGGTCAACATGGATTCCGCAACCACCTACGTCATAAACTAAAGAGCCAGATGCGGACTGACGCTTCAATTTAAAAATGCGTTTGAAAAGACCAAAGTGCGGCTCGATTCCGAGCCAGCACTCGCAGAGAGTGATGAAACAAGTGATGTGGAGGAGAGAATTTGGGGACAGCTGATGGAGCTGGAGCCCATAGAAACACAGAAGACCCCGAAGAAAAGGGTGAAGAGGCAAGGAAAGACCGCGAATGATGAATGCAAGAAACATCACTCGATAACCAGCGGGAGGCACAGGAACGGTCTCACCGCTGGGGACGCACGAATCGGCGACTGATGTAGAAATCACTCCGTCTTGGCGAAGAAGACGGAGATCCGACGCCTTGATGATAGAGGGGCGCCATGCGACATTCGTCACGCGGGTACCCGCGACCTTCTTCTTCCCGGCAGCGGCGGCACTGGTGGACGCAGCAGCGGAGCCACCCCTCTTCTTCGCTGCAACAAGGGTGGCCGTGGAATCGGCAGCAGCGCCTCCCTTCTTCTTCCCCATTGCGCAGCAGCGATGAGAGCGAAGAAAATAGCTGGGGAACGAACGGAGCTGGTCCAGCGTCGTGGAGAAGATGGGCGCAGAGAAAAGCAGGAAAGCAAAGGGCAATGGCGATGGCAGCAAGGAAGAAAGAACACAGATGGGAAAATTACCGCCGCGGCATCGCTACTTAACCCCTGGAAGATGCAATCCAACGGCTGACAAAAACCCTATTGGACGCGTGGCACGCATCGCGTAGGACACGTGGAGAAGAGGAAGCGCGAACCGTCCCCCCACTTCTACCATTACACGCGGAAATCGAGGAGGCACAGTTAAAAATAAGATTACGCACGTCCAGTCAAATCAAAGTCAGAAAGTAGGACCCACAGCTCGTCACGTTCCGTCAAAATCGCTCACGCGGGCAACTAAGGTCATACAAGCATCAGCACTGACGTCACCAAAGGCTATGCAATAGAGAACTTCGACTATTTTTAGTCCTTGCTGGAGTCTTCGACTCCACCAAGCACTCGGGGGCTACTCCCATAGGGAGCGCTAGCCGCGCCCCCTACGACTTTTCTTTTTCTTGTTGTAGGAACATGGACAATCACAAAAAGCAAACCCAACCACTCGAAACACAGTTCGATTATGAACATGGGTTACTCCCATAGGGAGCGCCGGAAACAAGCAGGCAAAAGACGACAACAGTCGCGAAAATATTTTAACTGCCTGAGTCACCGACTGAAACAAGCAAGCAAAAGACGACAGCAGTCGCGAAAGTGTTTTAGTACCTGCCTGGGTCATCAACTGAACAAGCAAGCAAAAGACGACAGCAGTCGCAAAAGTTTTTAGTCCCTGCCTGAGTCTTCGACTCAACCAGGCACTCGGGGGCTACTCCCATAGGGAGCGCTGGTCGCGCACCCTATGATTATTTGAACAAAAATCTGTGTGTTGATAACATCCACACTCGAAACTCATGGCGACACCGCCTCATAATTTTTCCCCTACAAAGAGACTGCGTCTCCTGGGTTACCCGAATCGTCTCCGCGATGATAAAATTCGGATGCCGCGCCTACGGCGTGAAGGTAAGACCTGAATAAGGCCTGGCAACGCATTTAACTACGCACTACCAGAAACATATCTGTGCCCACAGGCACGATGAACATGCCTTGACGGACGCGTCAAGTGCTCACACCCATATAACTGGAATTCGACTCCTGTAAGACCTCCGCGGCCTGAGTCGAATTACACCAGCACTTCTCCGGATTCGAGTCCGGGGACTCGAATCTGAGTAGATTGCGTTGTTTCACCCTAAGGTGGTTAACTGATACCGATACTTTGGCTATATCAGGCACGTATATCAACAATCCCTATGACACAAATAAAAGCAATCGAAAAGTACTCATTCAGGCACTCGAAGGCTTCAAAAGTCCCCAGTCGAATCTGCGATTCCACTGGACACTCGGGGGCTACTGACATGGGTATACCCTGTAGGTACTCGAGCTTGGTATATACGGTCCAAATACATACAGGCCCACGGTGTCGCCAAGGTCCGGATAGAGAGACTCGAGTAACCTACGGATTCTCGATTGCTTGAAGGACAAGAAGAAGCTAAAGATAGAAAGTTTGAAGGGGAAAACCCTAACTTGTAACCGACTCGACCTGCTACCCGAGACCTAGCCTATCTATATAAAGGCTGGGAGGGGGCGACGAGGAGGACACACGCAACCCTAGTTTCCACAACCCTCGCCAGATTTCGTCTGCGCACCATTGTAACTTTCGACTCCCTTGATAATTCCACGAGCAGACAAGCAGGAGTAGGGACCTCTACGAGGCCTGAACCTGGGTAAATCCTTTGTCCCCTGTGTGCTTGTTTGCTAGCTGATAGATGTCTCCAGCGCTCCCTCCTTCTCCAAAACCCAAGTCCATAACAATGGACATTGACGAGTTAAACCCTCGTCACATATCTTCCCTTCTTAGATTCATATAACTGAGCTTCTTGTAAGAGAGCCAAAGAAATGGCCACATCAAGTGTTCTTGGCTTATGCAAAATGATAGTTGTGTGAATGTCCCTTTTTAACCCTTTCATATGCTTAGCCACAAAGAAGGTATCATCTAAAGCATGGTTATGAGCTAACAATTGATGCATTAACCCTTCAAACTCTTTAGAGTAACTTTCAACATCATTCTGTTGCTTAATGTTTAATGTCTTAGTCATATAAGTATAGTAAAGATCCTCTGCAAATTTTTGACACGCAGCTACACATAGATGAGCCCAACCATCAATGTCATGCTGAGCGTAATAAATTTGTAACCACAGTGCAGCAGATCCAGTAAAATGCAGAGTAGCATAATCTACTTTGTATTCTTCTAGCACATGAAACATGCTAAAGTATTTATCTATTTTATCTTTCCACATCTTAGGGTGGCTACCATCAAATTTAGGAAAACTGGTTTTAGGCATCCTAAACTCATGATCATGTGACTCTCTACCACCTCTACTATGGTGAAACTGAACATGATGAGAGGATCCAGGATCTACAGATAAACGGGAGTTATGAAACACACCATTGACCAGAGCATGCTCTGAAGCTATGCCATGTGTATCATGATCTTCACGGGGCCCGTCTGGGATAGATGATGCACCAAGGGAAGTTTGAATGGTGCCCTCCAAGGAAGTGATTCGAGTACCCAACCGAAGCATTTGCGTCTCAATAGCATCCACTTTTTTGGTCACATTATCCTGTGATTTCAACAATCACTCAATTGTGACCCTGAGCTCTCTGCAACTAGCGGCATTCAGGTTCGCCATCTCTGATGCCATAGTCAGGCCAGCCAAGACCGTGCTCATCTGAGCCGCTAGATCCTCCATCGTAATCACCATAGATGCAACGCCTTGCTCAAGTGCAGTGACGCGCACCGTCAGAGTCAGAGGACGCGTCATGACGAAGTTGCTGAACTACCAATTCTACCGCCGCCAGGCCAACGAGTACTAGGTTAGCCATTCCTCTGCAATTGGCCTCTGCTCGCCTCCTGAACCGCACCAAATCAACAGAACCAACTGGAATTTTACCCCAGCACCACAGATGCACCGGGAACCCTCGTCGTCGTTGAATCTGTGGCCGAATGGAATGCCGCCACCAACTCAAACCACCACCCGCACAACCGATTGATGAAGCCGCCGCACACCGCCGCCGTCAATCCAGCTCAGGTCTAGGGATTTTACGAGAGATCCTAACCCAGGCCAAAGTTGAACTCAATTCGCCTCCCAAGTTACTCGGTCTGTCTCCTCTCTGCGGAACGGAATCGGTTGTAGGAAAAAAAATCCGGTCAATTTCCTCGATCGAATGGCTACTGATACCAAATGTAACGATCCTAGCTAGAGGCAGCACACCTAATAGCCGGAGATCCTCACTTAATCAACAAATCCACAGGAATTGGTACCAGAGTTTGAGTTCTAGAGGAGGAAGGGAATACAAGAGAGGAGAGAATACAACAGGTTCACGTTTCTGATATTCGATAATCTCCACACACGCAACTCCCTCTACTTAAAGACAGGGCCGAACTAGCTGCCGCTATTACTCATGTCTTGGTGGGCTTCATCTTCGCTGGGCATCTGTTTGGTCTTGTCATGGGCCCAGTTCGTGACAGTTAGACTTATGTCAAACTAAGGTTTGAGATTTGTTTAACCTTGATCTTGAGGTGTCACTGCCGCCCTCTCCACCCAGCCAAGCCTCTTCTTCCCCCTATTCGGCCTGGAGGCCTCCCCGGCGATGGACGAGCTGAGGTGACAGTTGGACCTACTGCGGGGTGTGTGCGGACCAAATCATCTTCAGGAAGAGGTGAGCCGTAGAGAGCTAGGCAAGGAGCGTTGATTATCATGGAAGCTTGTCGTCAGACATGGTGTGTCTGCTTCTTTTTTATTTTTTTGCTGTGGAAGCCCTTGGATACCTACTGTAGCGTTGATTATCTATGCCTAGGGAATCGAAATTCAATCTGGTCACTCTGGTTTGCACAAATGCACTTTGATTCACAGTTGATGTAAACGAGGTATGCGGCGCAGGCCACCCTCTGATTCCAACAATGAAAAGCACATCCAAACAACATAATCGAATTGGATTTGGTATTCTCACTCAATTCATTTTCAATCCCTAATTTAGTACATCCAAACACAGCATTAGAGCTGGTTCATTTTCTCTTACGTGTGCTCTCTGCAAGAATACAAACAGTAGCACGACGCAGTGGTCCAGTGCTCAGATCGTGGTCAAATTCCCGCGCCTACGTTGCTTCCATCTTCAAGCATCAGTGCTCGAGTTCGTGCCCCAGCGCGCTCCGATTATCCCTGGAGTTTTGCCCCTTTTTTACTGTCAGGTGCCGATCGTATTCAGGTTCGTCAGTTAAATTAAAGCAAACACCGTGCAGATCTGGATCAATAGATCGCGTGCATATCGTTCCGAAGAGGCAGCCCAGTGGCTTGCGCTCTCGTTCCGCACCAGGACGATCCGGGATAGATTCCCCTGGGTCCATCTTCTTTTCTGGATTTCCCCCTCTATCGCAGCGAGCCCAGTTGGGCCGGCCCAACTACTCCCGCAGGCCTCCGTCGTACAGATCTAACCCATGTCGCTCTCAGCTAAAGCTTTTCTTTTAATAATTTCTTTTACAATCTGTCTATGTGCATAACTTTCAAAGTACAGCTCCAAACTAAATGTGTTCTATATGAAATTTGTTCAGAAAATGCATAGATCAATAATATGCTCTTGTTTGCAACATTTATCATATGGGTTAGGAATAGTCTGCATATTCACCTAATAAATGACATATGGAATATGTGAGGGAGTAATTTCTATATTGCCATGTTCCATTTAATTTTGTGTTGCTCACCCATGTCGATTAATAAAAGTTAATTTTACGGGAACCTAAATAACTTGAACCATCTAATTAATTATCGTGATTCTGGTTAATTTTGAAAAGTTGCATCGTATATTGTCATGTCATGCATCCATACCATGATCATACTGGATCTTCCGCGTGGTTGTAATTATTGCATCGCTCGTTTATTGTTAGTTGTTTGCTTCCTCCTGGATAGGCCGTTGAGTTGATGTGAACTTCGATCAATTTTTTGGATGATGTATCTCTTATGCTACCTATTTTGTTTTATGGCTTACTACTCTCTATGCTATCCATGTTGTGATATTTTAGTTTCCGTCCTATTTATACTCCTTGCAGCCTATATTGTCTTGGTTATTTTCAATTGTCTGCTGTCTGGTAGATAGTTGGCATTGCGAATCACAGTTGCTTGATCAGGTGTTGATTTAAGTTGTTGAGTTACACGGTTCTTGGAAGGTTGTCACATGGTTAAGGGTAGACATAATCATGATTCTACTTACAACTTGTTAATTAAATATTGAGAGTACATATAATTAATAAAGAGACATCGGTGAATAATAGTTGAGTTTTGTTTTTTATCCTGGCCACTTGTGTCCATCTAAAACCCGAGTTTGACACTTGTTCCGATATTGAGCGTGCTAACCACATTTGGGTTTATTACATGAACTCAAATTACTATGCTAGCTTCTCGCGGCCACAAACTAATTCAGGCTTTATATGTTAGCTTCTATACATATGACATGTTATGCTATGTTTATTATATGTTTCTTGATGAACGTTTATTACTGTTGTGTAGGCGTGACATCCTGTCACGGGAATAATTGTCTATGTCCTCTACTCGTGTGACAAATGCATGCAACCTCTGGATCTGTACGAGACTTAAATATATCATGTTCGGGTAGCCCTTTTGGATGCCCCCCATATGCTTGCATATGTTTCTTTTTTTTTGTAAAATTCCACCGATTTATTAAAAATCATCAACAACAGTAAAAAAGATCCAAAAGGAATAAGAATTACAAATAGGTCAATGGACCACCTAGCGACGACTACAAACACTAGCACGAGCCGAAGGTGCGCTGCCGTCCTCACCCCTCCAGTCAGGCAAAGCTTGTCGTAAAAGAGCTTGTTGTAGTACATCGTGCTAAGGTCATAAAGGACCAGCGCACCAGAGCAGCAACCATCGTCAATGATGACAATCGTAGATCGGAAGAGACTGACCTGAAATCATACCAACGAACATGAAAACGGACTAGATCCCAAGAGATCCATCGGACAAATGACTCTACACGCCCTCCGTTAGCGTTAGATGCGCCATTGGAGCGAGGATAGAGCGGGAAGGACATTATTCTGACTTCAAGACGTAGCCATCGCCTCAACATCCCCAAGAAGATACTAAAAAGCAAGCTAAATAAAGACCAGAAAATCTCCCGCCGGCGAGAGGCCATGGTCCGCCACACCTTCAAGGCCCTAAGGCCACCGAAGACGGAGCGGACCGGCGACGTCGTCAGCGAGGGGGCACGAAACCCTAGATGGGTTTTAGCTGGCTCTCTCCGTGGGCGGCTACGTACCTGTTCTATGCTTGCACATGTTGAGTGGATCTTGTCTGAGCAGTTGCAGAGTACTGCCGTATTGCTTTTCCGAGATTTATTGTAGGTTCTTCGTGCAAATTTACAGGTCATGTTAGCATTTCTTTTTCTTTTTAGACCTACTTGTAAATGTAAAGCTAAAGATGGAATATAAATGTAGCTACGGCCCTACGGGGACCTTCGGGTCGTCTCCCCTTCTAGAAAAAAATCACCTCATGCTTTCATTTTTGTGCATACTCTTTTCGATCCTAACTAATTTGGCTACACGAGAATTTAGACAAATCTGACAGCATTAGTTTGGAGGTGAGCGAGTACATTCTTCTTGCGTGACATAAAACAACACTTTCGTTGATTTCACATGGTTTTTAAGATAGCTGGCAACTCCGGCATTTTTCTGTTGGGCCATATGCTTAGGCCATCTCCACCAGGTCCATTCATATGGCCGCGGTCTAAATCTATCCGTTCGAACAAAACACCCTCCCAACGGCCGACCTATCCGACCACTTGTCCGTTTTTCACTCGGAGAGACCCATTTCTTGACCAAGTTTTGGCATGTTTTGGGTCGAGCTGGACATGCCTGAGAGCCTGGCCTGTTGCCGCTTATCCGGCCTGCCCATGGACTGGCCCATTTGGCAAGCCACCCACCCACCCCTTTTTATGTGTCTACACCGCCGGGAACACCTCCTTAGCCAAACAGATCATACTGATTTTCTGTACACATGGAGGTCCATTCGACCATAGTACGAACAGATTTTGTGTCTAAATAGGTTGGTCCGGTGGAGATGCTTTTAGGCCAACTTCAACGCTGCCCGTAAAACGAAGAGGTATATACAGTTTTAGTCCCACAACTTGTACGACAAGAGCATTTTAGTCCCACATCTTGTAAAGTGAGCAACACTAGTTTCATAACTTGCATCCCATAAACATTTTAGTCCACTTTGATAAAATTTCAGCGAGTTTGATCAAATTTGTCCAACTTTGACCTCACATTTTTTTTCAAAATAACCCATGTTTCTACGGCATGTATACCAAGAGGCAGGCCCGCCTGTCAGTGCACGTACAGAAAGTTAACTCTCGCGTGGGACGTACTCGAACTCAAAACCTTTCAAAGGGTTAACCAGCCCGCTCAAGCCACTGCGCTGACCGATGCTAAGTAGAAAGAAGAGCGTACAACATTCTATACAATACGTACGCACACATACGTAAAAATACTCACGTTCGCTGTCAGCCTAATCTTATGCCCCATCTGTGCAGGCATTTATTTTGAAACCCGAGCTACGTGGAGAACTTTGTTTTAAACATTTAAAAATGAAATTAAAAGTATAAAACACCTTTAAAATACGTACACGTGGGCAATGATATAAGCTTCAGTATGCAAAATTTAACCCATGATTTGTATTGGGGCTAAGAAAAGACAATTCTGACTTTGAAGGTGTACCGTTTACAAACCTAGATCTCTAATTTTGTCTTTCTATGTAGCCTAGAACACAAATTATTTGGGATTGAAAATTTGTATTTTTTTAGAATCTTTCCAACTTTAGAACACGTATTTTTGAATGCCAAAATAAAGGCTTACATGTAAACTGAGTGTATACACTCAATCAATAAAACTTCGCTTCACTCGTGTGTGTGTGTGGTAGTTTACGTATGGCGTATGACATATCAGCCTGAAATTAACTTATATCAAAACAATAAAACAAGTAATCTTATATTTATCAAGTCTCTGAGTGTGCTGTGCTGGCAAGCTTCTACTAGTTTAAGATCGCAGGTCATGAGTTCAACTCCTACCATTGTGCAACTTTGAGATTTTTTATTATTTGGTCACTGATAGAAGGGCCCTCCTTGTTAGGCCAATTTTGCAAGCGGGTCATTTTGCAGAATGAGTTTCGACATACAAGTGGACCGAATTCAGTCAAAATCACAGAAATTTAATTAAATTGGACTAAAATGTTCCCGAGTTACAAGTTTTGGGGCTAATATTACTTATTTTACAAGATGTGGGACTAAAATGCTCCTATGGTGCAAGTTGTGAGACTAAAAATATATATACCTCTAAAACGAACAGCTATTTTGACCGTTTTGGTCCTTTGCGGGGAGGGGGACAGAAAATGGGCCAGCGTCCGCCCCGAATCGGTACGTGCACCCAACGGTCTTTCTTGCGCATACGAACCGATCAAACGGCCCCGCATGTCACAGAGAGCGAAATCAGAGTAGTTGGTGCTAGCTGCTCGACGTCGGCGAGCTCGCTGCCCGGTGCTGGCGTCCCTGCTCGCCCGCTCGCCAGACCGCCCTCGCGCTGGCGGACGCTGCCCGGCGACGGCGTCCCTGCTCGCCTGCTTGCCCGGAGCCGCCCTTGCGCCGGCGGACTGCCACGCCGGAGGCCTCCCTCGTGCCCTCGCCGGAGGACGCGCCCGCGCCGAGCTTGCTTGGCAGGAGGCCGTGCCGGAAGCCGCCCTCGTGCCAGCGGATGCGTCAAGCCGGAGGCCGCCCTTGCGCCGGAGCACGCGGCCCCGCCAGAAGCGTCCCTCGCCGGAGGAAGCCGCCCTCGCGCCGGCGGATGCGCCAAGCCGGAGGCCGCCCTTGCGCCGGAGCACGCGGCCCCGCCGGAAGCGTCCCTCGCCGGCGGACGCGCCCGCGCTGAGCTTGCTTGGCAGGAGGCCGCACCGGAAGCCGCCCTCGCGCCGGAGGACGCGCCTGCGCCGAGCATGCATGGTGGCGACGTCGGCGAGCTCGCTGCCCTCGCGCTGGAGGACGCGCCCGCGCCGAGCTCGCTTGGCAGGCGGCGACCTTGCTTGGCAGGCCGTGCTCGCATGTTCGCGCCGGAGTCTAGCGGCGGTTCGTCGGGGGCGAGGAAATGGCAGCGGCACAAGTGTGCGGCGGTGTCGGTGGTGAACGACAGCGGTAGGGAAAAGAAATTGGGGCGGGTGGGGGGTGGGGGGGTGGGGGGTGTGTGGCTTGCTGTGGCTCTGACATGCGGGCCCGTCAGCGGATAGAGAGAACATGCCGGGCACGTTCATGCTGTTCGTTTTTCCGCAAACGGGTCCAAATCTGGGGACGAAATGCGTCGGTCCGGCCAAAAAACAAACAAAATAAGATTTGCGGTGGCCGTTGGCGTCCGGCCAAAAAACAAACAAAATAAGATTTGCGGTGGCCGTTGGCAGTCAGGGTGCAGGTGGGATTGTCCGCGGGAGGCCCGTATACGTCCGCACAGTTTCACACAATTTAAGTGGGTGTCCTACGGAAACCCGCGAAACTTATGTGGGTGTCCACTATCCACGTATGTCCATATATACCTGCAAATGCGTTACTGTAATTGTTGCTTGTATAATGTTTATAAAAATATTTTAGTACATAATATGATCAACATTTAGCACTTCAACAATGTATCAATTGTCTTTTCCACTTTCTAAGTAACTGGCCGTTCTTTCTACTAGGCATAATATTTGCTTGATTGCGAGATTCCTATTCCTTCCGATCCAAATTAATGTTCTCATATTTGCCTAGATTCGGATGTATCTAGCAATAAAATATGACTAGATATATTCAAATCTAGACAAATATAAAAACATTAATTTGGATTGAAGTAGTTTTTTTTTATGTTCACTCGATCGTGGGCTTTTATGTGGGCTTGGGTAGTGGGCTCCGTCGGCAGACCACTCCCACCAGCACCCTTGGAGGTGGTGTGTGTACGGTCAGACCGAATTGTACCCGCGGAGTCCGTTTGCGGGTCTGCCTTGGAGATGGCCTTAAGCAACCTCCATGAATCGGGTCTGCCTTGGAGATGGCCTTAAGCAACCTCCATGAATGGTGACCAGGATTCAGGTCTAGCTTAACAGTCTCGTAATCTGTATTTACTAAAGTAATACCTCCATCCAGAAAAAACTGACTTGGGTTTGTCTGAATTTAAATATATTTATAAATAAAATGCGTTTAGATACATTTGAATCTAAATAAACCTAAATCAGTTATTTCTAGATAGAGGGAGTACTGTATTTACTAATCTATACCTAATAATAAAGTACGGATTGTTTCTTCCGGTCTAACACTTTTTTGGACCCTTTTACCCTCCCATCAGACAACAATTGCCCACCAATGCAATCTTTAAGTAAAAAATAATATTCTTCTTTTGTTTCTTTTGTCCCACCCTCTGTCGTAATAGACTCGATCGCCGTGCTTTCAAAAAAACAGACTCGATCGCCGTTAAAAGCCTAGCCATCCCGTGTCCCCTCTACTTTCTCCCCAAACAACCAAAACCCTATGCAGCGCTAGATGCGATAGAAGCCAGCCTCCTCCTCTAGAGTTTGCGGCCGGCGACGGTAAGGTCTATTAAGGACTCCGTCGGAGGGGGATATCAGGCGAAGCTGCAGGATAGTTCGTCATCTCCACGCCGGGCAGCGCCCTACTAGAGGAACCTCATCGTGCGCCTCCTCGACCTGGACCCCATACATCCTCTCTTACGATGCCCACCAGATCACATATTGTTGCCGCCGATCTCATCACATACATCCTCTCTTACGATGCCCACCAGATCTCGTATTGTTGTCGCCGATCTCATCACAGTACGAAGCTGCCGATCTCATCTCTCATACGACGTCGCCCGATCCAATCTCCCATGTGGCCAGAAAACAGTGCGCCTACATACAACCGGGTAGAGCCGATGTTGGATGTGAAGGCAATAAGATTCACTCTTTGAGGACGAAGGACAAGCCTCCAGCACCATCCAATGACAACACCGGCATAGACAACATGATGGCGCCACTCACCGGCGTGTGCGCCGATGCAGCGACCAATCCTGGAAAGATTCTCATCGACAAGACGGATGGAGGTAGCTACAACGTGTTAGGCCGGAAGTGCATGCTCGTCTACGATCGCGCCAAGCAGCAGTGCTCTAGCTACAATTTATCTATGCATGTCCACGCACACAATGCCCACTCTCTCATCTCACGCGAGTACTGATATACTAATTATACACTGTATGCATTAGATTGTGCCGGGAAAGCTATTTTTTATAATGAGGCAATATTATCTTATCATAAGTTTCAATACTGTAGTTTTTAATTTAAATGCAGTTCACTAGTTTTGGATGATTTCTTTTACAACCAACTCCTTCACATTTAATGCTAGAAAATATAACACATTCTATTTCTCTTCTTGATTGCCTGCATGAATAAAAGAGGACCGAAGACAAGCAGGCTGATAATAATCTAAGAAGACGACGAGAGTCGGTAATACATTTGGCAAATGCCTTGGTGTGTCGTAGTGGTTGATTAAACATGTTCCATGCGTCTTCACAATCAAGCAGTCCGAGAATCTTCTAAACTCGCTGTCATACACATGTATGCTGCAACATCATTTCACTTCTACTAATCTGCAACGCATACAATACATAGAGTGGTTGCAGTTTGAAAAATCCACCATGGCAGATCAAGGGCGTATTGCTCATGAAGAGGACGTCGGCCAAGCTTGCCAACGAGGTTGCTCTTTCGCAACAACGCGTGGGCATTGTGCTAGTTATTACTAAAAGTAATGAAGTTTTAAACATATACGTTTTTAGGCAGATATACTACGTTGACGAGTGATGTGTGTGTTCCTGTCGACCCGGTTGTAGGCGGCACGTGGCGCGTGAGATCCGAGTAACGCGGGCGCGCGACCGCATTGAGCAGAGATGTCTGGCGTGTAGGGCCACCGATGGGACGGCACAGGGTGTTGAAAAGGCGAACACGCCAGGTCGAACCGCAACCGGGCGCTGCTCTTCGCACATGCGTGCGTCGGCTTCGCTAACTAGCTGCTTTACAAGAAGCAGTAGACTCGATCGTCGTGTTCAGAAATTTCGCATACCACTGGTCATAGTGGTAGTATCATCCTACTACTATCGTCTATATATTGATATTTTTTTTATAATACATGGTATCATATTGTAGTATTATATTATTACTATATTTAATGATTTGTAGAATCACAATGCAAAATTGTGAACAAGATTTATTTGGATGAGAAATTTCTAGTTTTACTTGCTACGATACGGTATCTACCTATGATACTCTAATCATCTCTTTCTTCATTAATTATTGCACCACATCAGATTTTTGCTAACATGGTATGCATGATACTAGCTATGATACTTTCACCGAGCCTAACGCGAACAATGATATACTCCCTCCATCTTAAGACTTAAGCCATTTTTTTTAAAAAAAGTCAAGCCATTTAAGTTTGATCAAATTTTTAGAAAAAATCAATCATGAACTATTATATTGTATAGATATCATGTAAAAACATATTTCATGATATATAAAAGGGTATGGATTACGTAGTGTAAATATTAATATTTTTTTCTAAAAACTTGATTAAACTTTAGTTGGTTTGACTTTTGAAAAAAGTTATACGCCTTAAGCCTTGAGGCGGAGGTAGTAGTTTTTTTAGGGCTCACACTTTATTAAACTTTGATAATAACAGGGTTAGTGTCTTCTTTGAAATGTTGAGACGACGGCTACGTCCTGAAGTTAGAATAAGGTCCTCCCGCTTTATCCTCATTCCGGTGGTGCATCTAGCGCTAATGGAGGACGCGTGGAGTCGTTTTTTCGGCGGATGCCCTGAGATTCTATCTGTTTTCGTGTTTATCAGTTTTTTCCAGATTAGTCTCTTCCGTTCTACGGATGTCATCATTGGTGATGGTTGCTGCTCTAGTGCGCTGGTCCATTGTGGCCTTAGCACGATAACTTCTCATCTGTCTACTACAACAAGCTCTACTACGACAAGTTTTGTCCGGCTCCGGTGATGGAGGGGTGAGGACGGTGGCGCGCCTTCGACTCGCGCTAGTGTTTGTAGTCGTCGCTAGGTGGTTCAATGACCTATTTGTAATTTTTTATTACTTTTGGGTCTCGTGCTACTGTTAATGATTATTAATAGATCAATAGAATTTCGTAAGAAAAACAGGGATACAAACGCCCTTCGGAGACGCCATCGGTCAAACGTGATGGCCGTGCTCAAAGAGCACGCAACTTGTGTGAGCTTCTTTGCCTACGGACGAAGACTACCTCTTCAAACTTCTATGCAGTTTCCTTTATCTCCCGCACAAAGTATGTATACACCCCCATTATGTCCTGCTCTAGATTCTTGACCACATTTAGGCAATCACTCGTCACGCGCAGTCGTCCTGCATTGATGTCTTGTGCCAGCGAAAGCGCCTCACGGCAAGCAAGTGCTTCTAGAGTTTCTGCTTCAGTCTTTGATACGTCCATTTTGCATCAGTATTCTATGTCTTAATTTACTATTATTCATTGATATATTTTATATTGAGAGGTGATACTTATGTTATTTCATCTATTTTTGCATGGTTGATGACTTTTGGAGCATGGACCGCTGCTGTCAGGATTCTGATGAAAAATGTGCTGTTTGGAGGCAAAATTCGCGAAGATCAGAAAATCTGGAAAAATATACGAAAAATCCTATTTTTCAAGAAGACTAAGGAAGCCAAAAGACGGAGTGGAGATGGGCCACAGGGAGCCCACACCACCCCATGGCGCGGGCAGCCCTAGGCCGCGCCAAGAGGTGGTGTGGCCACCCTGGCCCATTCCAGCCTCTCTTCTCTGGCGTATATCATCCTCCCGAAACCCTAAGACTTGGAGAGCGACCACAGAAAGATTCCGCCGCCTCTGCGGGGCGGAAAACACCGAGAGAGAAAGATCTCTCCGGCAGACAGATTTCTGCCGGGGGAATTCCTTTCCGGAGAGGGGAGATCGTCGCCATCAACACCACCATCAAGCTGGACTTCATCGGGATCATCATCATCATCACCACCATCATCACCCTCATCACCATCTCCATATTGCTGTAACAATTTGGTTGAATCTTGCTATAGTTCATAGGGGAAATTTTCCCGGTGTTGATTACTCTTCGTAGTTGATGCTATGGAGTGAACCATTGAATTATTGTTTATGTTCAGATTGTTATACATCATTATTCCATCTCTGATCATGATCCATATGATGTCTTGTGAGTAGTTCGTTTTGTTCTTGAGAACATGGGAGAAGTCTTATTGTTAGTAGTGGAGTTGCGTTGAGAAAGATTCAATAGTTTGATATTTAAGTTGTGGTGTACTTCTTCTAGTGATGTCATGTGAACCTCGACTACATGTCACTTCACCTATATGGGCCTAGGGGAATGCATTGTGTATTTGGCTACTATTCGTAGGGGTTGCCGGAGTGACAGAAACCTGAACCCCCGTTAGAAAACCATTGCACAAGGGACGTAAGGGTCTTAGAGTTTAAAGCTGTGGTTAGGTTTCTACCTTAATTACTTTCTTGTACTTACGGATGTTTGCAAGGGGTATAATCACAAGTATGTATTAGTCTTGGATGGGGCGGTACATTAGCACAGGTTCACCCACACAACACTTAGCAAGCTAAAGAAGATTAATCAACTATATGAAGCGAAATCACTTGACAGTCTTCCCATGTGTTCTCGAGAACGTTTGGTCATCTTAAGTAATACAACCGGCTTGTCCTTTGCTGCATAAAGGATTAGGTTACTTGCTGCATTTATTCCTACTGTCTTTTATTTACTCGTACTTTGTTTACTTGCTATATCAAAAACCCCTAAAAATCCGTTTGCTAAGTATTTGCAGAGAATTCCTGATCCATACCACTAGCCAGCACCTTCTGCTCCTCGTTGGGTTCGACACTCTTACTTATCGAAAATACTACGATACACCCCCTATACTTGTGGGTCATCAAGACTATTTTCTGGCGCCGTTGCCGGGGAGTGAAGCGCTATTGGAGAATGGAACTGGTAAAGGAAACTTCTACTGTGAGTATTGTTTACTTCTGTTAGTTGCTTTATTTTCGTTATGGATAATTCACTGAGTTTCTTATTTGGCAATGCTACTACCACTGCTAAGGTAGTAGATAAGCCACCACCTGCTGAGAATGATGTTTTTAAAATACCTACAAGAATTATTGATCGTGTTATGGATAACTACTATGTTGGGGATGGAACTGTCCATCCCGGTGACCATTTACTCTTTATACACGAATTATGTGGGTTGTTCAAGTGTGCAGGTATTACTACAAATCAAGTTAAGAAGAAGTTATTCTCATTATCACTGAAAGGAAGAGCTGGGGAATGGTATAAGCTGCTGAAGAATGGTCAAGCTCTGGAATGGGAGGAAATAGTGCCTCTCTTTTATTCAAAGTTTTATCCTCCTAGTGAGATTCATAAAGATCGGAATCAAATATACAACTTTTGGCCTCTTGATAGAGAGAGTACAGCTCAAGCTTGGGGGAGATTGAAGTTACTAATGCTCAAATGTCCCATTCATGAGCTCGCCAACGATATTATTATCAATAACTTCTATGCAAGGCTTCCTCTACATGATAAGGATTTATTGGATGCTTCTTGTACTGGATCATTCACTCGCATGAAAGAAGAAGCTAAATGGGATCTTCTGGACCGTATTCAAGACAATGCCGAAGCTTGGGAGAATGACAAAGGTAGAAAGTCAGGTATAAATTATGATTATGAATGCATTGAATCTTTTATGGGAACTGATGACTTTCAAAATATTAGTAATATTTATGGTCTTGATTTGCAAGTTATTACGAATTGCTTTAGATCTTTTGCTTCCTATATCGATATTCCAAAAAGGGGATGGAACAAATACCATGCACCTTACAAAGATATTGTTGACTATGCTCCTATTGGAGGTGCTGAGTATTGCATTATTGACCCCATCTTACCCGAACCTTATATCAATAAGATTCCCTTCCCAGAAAAGGTAAAGGACCATCCTATGATAACTAATGTAATCACCAAAAGTGAAAAAAGAACTGTAAAACCTGATGAACAAATAAACATTGAACCTGTGGTAGCAATTGTGAAATACCTTATCACTAAAAGCGTAGAAGATGGGCACATAGTCTTTTGTGAGGATGCTTCTAATATTGTTTCACATCCCAATAGAGCTAAAAAGGCTAGTGTTCCTGTGCTTTCTGTTAGAATCGGTGATCATTGCTATTATGGTTTCTGTGATATTGGTGCAAGTTCTAGTGTTATTCCTTATGAGCTTTACATACAAATTATGCATGAAATCAGTCCTTGCAAGTTGGAAGAGATTGATGTGGTTATTCACCTTGCTAATAGAGAGACCATCTCTCCAATTGGTATTGTACGAGACGTGGAAGTTCTTTGTGGTAAGATTAAGTACCCTGCTGATTTTCTAGTACTTGGTTTGGCTGCTAGTAAAACCTACCCTATCATTTTTGATAGACCTTTGTTGAGTACCTGTGGAGCTATTATTGATTGCAAGAGGGAGAAAATCTTGACTAAGTTTGATGGGGAATCTTATGAGTTTAATTTTTCGAAATTTGCTAAAGAACCTTGCGAAGAGGAAACCCATAATGAGGATTTTAGGGTTGAACAACTTGCTTCTATTTCTCTTGCTCCTAACAATGCTTTGCAGCAATTTATGGAAGATCATGAAAGTGAAATCTTCATGGAAGAAAGGAATGAGATTGACAGGATTCTCCGTGATCAACCTATGATGCTTAAGCACGACTTGCATGTAGAAGACTTGGGTACCACAATGCCACCTAAAAAGGATCCGGTTTTCGATCTAAAACCTCTCCCCGATGATCTTAAATATGCTTATATTGATGATAAAAAGATATATCATGTTATTGTTAGCGCTAAACTTTCAGGGAAGGAAGAAGAAAGGTTATTGGAAGTTTTGAGGAAACATCGAGGAGCTATGGGATATACTCTGGATGATTTAAAAGGGATTTCACCTACTATATGTCAGCATTCTATCAACATAGAACCAGATGCGAAGCCAGTAGTGGAGCACCAACGACGTTTAAAACCTAGGATGAAGGAAGTGGTAAGGAATGAGGTATTGAAACTCCTTGATGCTGGTATTATTTACCCTATTGCTGATAGTGAATGGGTTAGTCATGTTCATTGTGTTCCTAAAAAGGGAGGTATTACCATTGTCCCTAATGATAATGATGAGCTTATTCCTCAAAGAATAGTGGTAGGCTATAGGATGTGCATCGATTTTAGTAAAGTCAATAAAGTTACTAAGAAAGATCACTACCTGCTTCCTTTTATTGATCAAATGTTGGAAAGGTTGTCTAAAAAGACCCATTTTTGTTTTCTTGATGGTTATTTTGGTTTCTCTCAAATTGCTGTGAAACAACAAGATCAAGAAAAAACTACTTTTACTTGCCCTTATGGAACTTATGCTTATAGACGTATGCCTTTTGGTTTATGTAATGCTCCTGCTACTTTCCAAAGGTGCATGTCTTCTATCTTTCATGGTTTTTGTGAGGAAATTGTAGAAGTGTTCATGGATGACTTTTCTGTCTATGGAACTTCTTTTGATAATTGTCTGCACAACCTTGATAAAGTTTTGCAGAGATGTGAAGAAACTAATCTTGTTCTTAATTGGGAGAAATGCCACTTCATGGTTAATGAAGGGATTGTTCTTAGGCATAAAGTTTCTGAAAGAGGCATAGAAGTTGATAGAGCTAAGGTTGAGGAAATTGAGAAGATGCCATGTCCAAGAGACATCAAAGGTATTCGTAGTATCCTTGGTCATGCTGGTTTCTATAGGAGGTTTATTAAAGACTTCTCTAGGATATCAAAACCTCTCACTAATGTTCTTCAAAAAGATGTACCCTTCGTTTTTTATGATGATTGTAGGGAAGCTTTTGAAACTCTTAAGAAGGCTTTAACTACAGCCCCTATTGTTCAACCACCTGATTGGAATTTACCCTTTGAAATAATGTGTGATGCTAGTGATTTTGCTGTAGGGGCTGTCCTTGGGCAACGTATTGATAAAAAGTTAAACATTATCCATTATGCTAGTAAGACTCTAGACGCTGCTCAAAGGAATTATGCCACTACTGAAAAGGAATTTCTAGCTGTTGTTTTTGCCTGTGATAAGTTTAGGCCCTATATTGTGGACTCAAAAGTAACCATTCATACTGATCATGCTGCTATTAAATATCTTATGACGAAGAAGGACGCTAAGCTAGGCTTATTAGATGGGTACTGCTTTTACAAGAGTTTGATCTACATATAGTAGATAGGAAGGGTGCTGAAAACCCTGTAGCTGATAATTTATCTCGTTTGGAAAACATCACTTTTGACCCTATGCCTGTTAATGATAGTTTCCCAAATGAACAGTTAGCTGCAGTAGGGGTGAGCTCGCGAGGAAGCCCTTGGTATGCTGATTATGCTAACTTTATTGTCTCCAAGTATTTGCCTCCAACTTTTACAGATCAGCAAACAAGAAAGTTCTTCTATGATTTGAGGCATTATTTTTGGGATGACCCACACTTATACAAAGAAGGAGTGGATGGTATTATGCGAAGATGTGTTCCAGAATATGAACAAAAGGAGATATTGCGTAAATGTCATGGTAGTGCCTATGGAGGACATCATGCCGGAGATAGAACTGCACAAAAGGTACTACAATCAGGTTTCTATTGGCCTACCCTTTTTAAAGATGCAAGAAAATTTGTTTTATCTTGTGATGAATGTCAGTGTGTTGGTAATATTTCTAGACGCAATGAAATGCCTATGAACTACTCTCTAGTTATTGAACCTTTTGATTGTTGGGGATTTGACTTTATGGGTCCTTTCCCTCCTTCGAAAGGCTACACTCATATTCTTGTTACCGTTGATTATGTTACTAAGTAGGTAGAAGCAATTCCTACAAAGAGTGCTGACGGGGAGACTTCTCTAAAAATGCTTAAGGATATTATCTTTCCTAGGTTTGGGGTGCCTAGGTATCTCATGACTGATGGGGGTTCTCATTTCATTCATGGTGGTTTTAGGAAGACCCTTGCTAAATATGATGTTAATCATAGAATTGCTTCAGCTTATCATCCCCAAACTAGCGGGCAAGTAGAGTTATCAAATAGATAAATTAAATCTATCTTGCAAAAGACTGTTAATAGGTCTAGAAAAAACTGGGCTAAGAAGTTGAATGATGCTTTATGGGCTTATAGAACTGCTTACAAAAATCCTATGGGAATGTCTCCTTATAAAATGGTTGATGGGAAAGCTTGCCACCTACCCTTAGAATTAGAACACAAAGCTTACTGGGCAGTGAAAGAACTAAATAGAGATTGTAAGCTCGTTGTTGAGAAAAAATTATTTGACTTAAGTTCTTTAGATGAATGGAGGAGTGAAGCCTATGAGAATGCTAGGCTCTTTAAGGAAAAAGTTAAAAGATGGCATGACAAGCGAATACTTAAGAGAGAATTTCATGTTGGTGAGAAAGTTCTATTGTATAGGTCTCGTCTTAGATTTTTTGCAGGTAAGCTACTATCAAAATGGGAAGGACCTTTCATCATTGAATAAGTATACCGTTCAGGAGCAATAAAAATTTCTTCTCTAAAAGATAATACTACACAAGTAATGAATGGACAGCGACTCAAACACTATATTGCTGGAGATTCTTACAATGAAGATGTTGATGCCTTTCAAGTTATAACTCCGGAGAAATTCATCGAGGACCAAATTCAGAGACCTGCAGAGTCTGTTCTCAAATAGGTAACAGTTCTGGTAAGAAAAGTTCCACGAAAATACAATACAACTGTATTTTTGCAGTTTTCAGTCGATAAGGAAAGTTACGAAGCGAAAAAGGGACAGAGCCGGAGCCGGGGTAGCCCACACCACCCTGTGGCACGGGCCCACCCCTGGCCGCGCCACCAGGTGGTAAGGCCACCCCAGACTTCGCCTCCGACCCGTTTTCACCCAGTACCTCCCTTTCGATATGGAACTTCGTAATATATAACCCCCGGATCCCCCGAGGTCCGTATATCGTGTTTTCGTCGTGTTTTTGTTTCGATCTGTTTTTGCCAGGTAAAATCTCAGATTTGTAGCCTCAATGTCTTCCACTAGATCAGTTAAGGGAGATTCCTTGGAAGATATCATCAACCCATACATGAGAGAATTGAAGATTCATCCCAAGGAGTTATTGCTCGAAGGTGGGGAGGTTTGGATTAAAGAGGTTCAAGGCCCTAAAGATGAAGGAAGTATGGAGGACAGGATGGAAGCATTGGAACAAGAAGTCTTTAGGTACAAGAAGATGGCGGAGCGCGAAGTGGATATCATCCATAAGATTTGTTCCGAACTCATCACCGAGCACCAAAAGGAGACTGCTGAACTCAAAGACGAAGTACTCTCACTCCGCCAAACAACCAACAAACTGCAAGCACAGTTCTATGACGTTCAAAATCAAAACTGTGAGTATGAGGCTAGATTTAAACTCATAAGTGCTGCTGCAAGTTTCAGGATGTTGGAAACCACGATGTCCTTTGTTGATGGGAAGCCTTTACCTTGGAAGACGGACGAAGATGAGAGGATACCACCACCACTGAAGGAGTAATTTGTCATCAGGTTTGGCATCCCCTTGGTTTGTTCCAAGCTTGGGGGAGTGCCGCGGTATCATATCACTATCTTCTATCTTTTTACCTTATTAGTAGAGTTATATCATGAATAGAGGAGTTATTATGTAGTATGGTTTGCATTATGGAAGTGTCCCCTCTCTCGTTAGATATGTATCCCTTAGTGTGAGTTGCCGTTATGGAATATTAATGGGAAGTTCTATCATTTACTCTTTTGCATAGCTTATATTAGTTTTCAATTCGTGGTTATATGATTGATCTTGTTGTTAGTATTGGTAACACTCTGGGATCATTGAGTTAATTTAGTTGGTTTTGACAAACCTGGCTCGGTCAGTAGCAACACTTTTCTTTGAGAGTTGAATGAAAAAGATAAAGGTACTCTAAAGAAAAATTATTTCATCATCTTTCTTTCTTGATTTGCTCATAAGTCTAGTATTCTCTAGTTAAGATCTTTTGTGCTTCCAAGGAAGATTGCATGTTTGTCTTTATCACTTGTATGTTTGGTTGTTTCCTTCAACTCTTATACTTGCTACCCAGCCTTGCTAGCTAAAAACCTATACTCAGAGGGAATTCTTCTCGTGCATCCACCTCCTTTAAACCAAAACCTTTGCCATTTGTGTCCACCATACCTACCTAGTAGCATTATTGCTATTCCAAGTAAATTCTTGTTTTATCTACCTCCCAAATTAAACTTGTTATGTGAAAATTAGTGATTAAAGCTCTCACGAACTTGATGGCACACTTTACTTTCTTGCATTTAATAAACTTGAACCATTGGGTCCTTCTTTGTTGCGTATATGCTTGCGCTTTATGAGTTGAAGTTAGCCAAACCATGTATCATGGGGACCGCTTTCAACACTTCATTTGGTACTTTGTACCTAGTTGATATCATGTTCTTTTGCTTATGGATCCCAGCGGTGTGAAATAAAAGTGGAACTTGTAAGATCATGGAGTTTATATGTGTGTTAGAGAAACGCCTGGGCCGCTAGCCTAAGCCTTGCCTAATCATGGTAGAAACTTGCAGCATAACTATAGTGAGCATTCTATGAAGCATCCTCAATAAAAACCTATGCAAATAGCAAATAAAAAGATCGCTGAGATGCTCACTGTCTGCTTGCCTTGTCATTTTGATTATGGGATAGCTCATGTGTCATGTGCAAGGGGTACCCCGTTGGCGGTTCTCAATGATACGCATGTATTTACAATGACAAGAGCTTGCTCGTGACTGAACTTGAGTAGCATGAGGATCGGTACTCATAAGTAAGGGGCATGAGGTTTCAACTTATAACTTGTCAAGCATATCCTCTTAGTTGTGTCACTTTAACCTTAATCACCTAAAGATGCCTATGATAGGGGCAATGAGAGCTGAAAGCTAGTAAGTATCATAATTTTTGGGAGCTCTTTATGAGACTTGCAATCCCTTCTTCCCTCTGTGAAGGGCCTTTCTTTTACTTTGTAGTTGAGTCAGTAAACCTACTCCCTTCTATCTCAGCAAGTATTTTGAGTTGTTGTGTTTCATTCATTCATATGATGATTTATTCAATCATGTTTCTTATGTTCCTTGTTTTACACATTGCTCTAATCTTGAGGTTTACTACTTTGAAAGCTTTCATTGAAAACCAGCTATTTGTGAACTCCAGCAAATTATCAACTATTCTTCGACCAAGAGCTAAGTTTGCCATTACCAATTATGATTCACTTTATGTATCTTTATTGTGTTTCCTTTACTAATTACAAGTTGAGTTATATAATAGTGAGTTGTCTTATATTATGATCTATGTATTTGATGAATGTGATGCTTCTTGTCCGTATTCTTTTATCGACTCTTCACTCCATAAACCTAAGGCCATGTTTATTGAGCTCAGTTTCGCTTGGGGACAAGCGAAGTCTAAGCTTGGGGGGAGTTGATACGTCCATTTTGCATCACTATTCTATGTCTTAATTCACTATTATTCATTGATATATTTCATATTAAGAGGTGATACTTATGTTATTTCAACTATTTTTGCATGGTTGATGACTTTTGGAGCATGGACCGCTGCAGTCAGGATTTTGATGGAAAATGTGCTGTTTGGAGGCAAAATTCGCGAAGATCAGAAAATCCGGGAAAATATACGAAAAATCCTATTTTTCCAGAAGACTAAGGAAGCCAGAAGACGGAGTGGAGATGGGCCACAAGGGGCCCACACCACCCCATGGCGCGGGCAGCCCTAGACCGCGCCAGGAGGTGGTGTGGCCATCCTGGCCCACTCCAGCCTCTCTCCTATGGCGTATATCATCCTCTCGAAACCCTAAGACTCAGAGAGCGACCAAAGAAAGATTCCGCCGCATCTGCAGGGCGGAAAACACCGAGAGAGAAAGATCTCTCCGGCAGACAGATTTCTACCGCGGGAATTCCTTCCCGGAGAGGGAGATCGTCGCCATCAACACCACCATCAAGCTGGACTTCATCGGGATCATCATCATCATCACCACCATCATCACCATCAACACCCTCATCACCATCTCCATATTGCTGTAACAATTTGGTTGAATCTTACTATAGTTCATAGGGCAAACTTTCCCGGTGTTGATTACTCTTCGTAGTTGATGCTATTGAGTGAACCATTGAATTATTGTTTATGTTCAGATTGTTATACATCATTATTCCATCTCTGATCATGATCCATATGATGTCTTGTGAGTAGTTCGTTTTGTTCTTGAGGACATGGGAGAAGTCTTGTTGTTAGTAGTGGAGTTGCGTTGAGAAAGATTCAATAGATTGTTATTTAAGTTGTGGTGTACTTCTTCTAGTGGTGTCTTGTGAACGTCGACTACATGACACTTCACTTATATGGGCCTAGGGGAATTCATTGTGTATTTGGCTACTAATCATAGGGGTTGCCGGAGTGACAGAAACCTGAACCCCCGTTAGGAAACCATTGCACAAGGGACGTAAGGGTCTTAGAGTTTAAAGCTGTGGTTAGGTTTCTACCTTAATTACTTTCTTGTACTTACGGATGTTTGCAAGGGGTATAATCACAAGTATGTATTAGTCTTGGATGGGGCGGTACATTAGCACAGGTTCACCCACACAACACTTAGCAAGTTAAAGAAGATTAATCAACTATATGAAGCGAAAGCACTTGACAGTCTTCCCATGTGTCCTCGAGAACGTTTGGTCATCTTAAGTAATACAACCGGCTTGTCCTTTGCTGCATAAAGGATTGGGCCACTTGCTGCATTTATTCCTACTGTCTTTTATTTACTCGTACTTTGTTTACTTGCTATATCAAAAACCCCTAAAAATCCGTTGCTAAGTATTTGCAGAGAATTCCTGATCCATACCACTAGCCAGCACCTTCTGCTCCTCGTTGGGTTCGACACTCTTACTTATCGAAAATACTCCGATACACCCCCTATACTTGTGGGTCATCAGTCTTCCCTGAAAAAAGCATGGCCGAAGCTCCCTTGAACATGTTGTTCTCATCTCTCGCCACCGCTGCAACCGAACCATATCCTAGTTCTTTCCAATTACAGCATCGCCATTTATTTTTTTATCACTCCATGAGGTAGCAGGAACCAAGCCGTCGCCGCGCTGGTACCCCCGATCGCCTGGAGCCTTGGACTTCTGGTTGCTGGATCTCCGACACAAACCGATCCACGAACATGTGTAGATACGGGCCTCTGAAATTCCTGCTCTTGCACGGCCTTCCTTCGTGCGTGCCATATAGCCCAAAGGGTTACGAACACCCTTGTTTGGTCATCTTGAGGGAGAGTCGCCATTAGGGTAGCTAACCAATCCCTCGTCCTCCCTTCTTCCAAGCAGTGCAGATGCTCCGAGACCTCCTCATCTGCTAGCGCCCAGACTGCCCTAGCCATGGAACAATTCAACAAAGTGTGGCGCCATGAGTCGGGAGCCCCGCACAGTTGACATAGATTGTCGTCAGCCATATGCCGGTGATGACGCACATCGTTCGTCGGTACTGACTGCTTGGCTAGCCTCCATAGGAAAACTCGTACCTTGGAGGGTACTCGAGTATGCCAGAGCGCCAACCACTCCTTCTCCACCACAGCAACATTGGAGCTTGCTGTCGTGCCGTCCAACCATGCCCCGCATCTCGTCCTCGTAGACACAAGCATCCTATATGCTGATGGCACCGTGAAAATTCCATGGCGATTGTAACGCCACGCCGAAAAATCATCATGGCGCCTCGTGCAGATAGGTATCTGCAAGATTTCAGCATCCACATCCATTGGTAGCATATAGTGACGAAGCACCTCTTCTTTCCATGATGTCGTTCCCAGGTCCATGAAATCAGCGATCTGACCTAGCGACACTTCTGTACTCGGCGTGATACATGCAACTAGATGCAGAATGCAATCACGTGGAATCATCTGATCGTTCCATGGGTCCGTCGTTGCACCGCATCCAATTCTCCTCACGAGGAACTGTCTAAGAACTTGGAGGCCCTCATGAATCGTCTTCCAGACCTGTGATGATGCTGACCCTGCTTCTGACTCAAGCACGCTCGTCCCTGGGAAGTACTTCGCCTTAAGGACCCTCGCGCTTAGAAAATTAGGGCTTTGCAGAATACGCCACCCTTGTCTGGCTAAGAGAGCGAGGTTAAAGAGCTCAATGTCCCTAAACCCGAGCCCTCCCATGTGTTTTGGCTTGCAGATCTCCTTCCAAACAACCCAACTTGGCTTTGTTTCTCCTTCTCGACACCCCCACCAGAATTTTCTTAACATTGCATTATTACACTCACACAAGCCCTTCGGCAATTTGAAGCAAACCATCAAGAAAATAGGCACAGCTTGCACCACTGATTTGATCAATACATTTTTACCTCCTGTCAAAAGTTGCTTCTCCAACCATCCCTGAATTCGACTCCATATGCGGTCCTTTATGTATTTAAAGGACCCAGCCTTTGATCACCCTACATCAGAGGGCATCCCTAGATATTTCTCATTTAGTGTCTCGCTCTGCACATTGAGTGTCGCTTTGACCCCCTCCTTGATATTTCTGGGCATCCTTTACTAAATAAGATCGAGGATTTTCTCGTTTAACTCTCTCACCCGAAGCCATACAATAAAGATCCAACAGCTGCTAAACTCTCCTTGCACTCTCCGTATCTGCCTTGAATCGCAACATGATGTCATCGGTGAAAAGGAGGTGACTCACCATCAGGGCTGATGGTGCCACCATCAATCCATGGATCTCTGATGATAAATTGTGGTGTTTTAACAGGCACAAAAGGCCCTCTGTTGCTAAAAAGAAGAGATATGATGATACTGGGTCACCCTGATGGACCCCTCTAGAGGGTAGGAATTGTGGCAACCTTCCCCCATTAATCAAACCCTAAAACGATACTATGGTGACCAGCTAATGACCCACAAGTATAGGGGGTGTATCACACTATTTTCGATAAGTAAGAGTGTCGAACCCAAAGAGGAGCAGAAGGTGTTGACGAGTGGCTTGTAGCAGGAATTCTCTGTAAATAATTAGCAAACGGATTTTTAGGGATTTTTGATAATGCAGACAAATAAAGTACGAGTAAATAAAAGACAATAATAATAAATGCAGCAAGTGGACCAATCCTTTCTTTAGCAAAGGACAAGACGGTTGTATTACTTAAGTTGACCCAACGTTCTCGAGGACACACGGGAATATCGTCAAGTGCTTTCGCTTCATATAGTTGATTAATCTTCTTTAGTTTGTTAAGTGTTGTGTGGGTGAACCTGTGCTAATGTACCGACCTTCCTAAGACTAATACATACTTGTGATTATACCCCTTGCAAGCATCTGCAAGTACAAGAAAATAATTAAGATAGAAACCTAACCACAGCTTTAAACTCTAAGACCCTGACATCCCTTGTGCAAAGGTTTCCTAACGGGGGTTCAGGTTTCTATCACTCCGGCAACCCCCACGATTAGTAGCCAAATACACAATGCATTCCCCTAGGCCCATAAAGGTGAAGTGTCATGTAGTCGACGTTCACATGACACCACTAGAAGAATAACAGCACAAATTAAATAACAAACTATTGAATCTTTCTCAACACAATTCCACTACTAACAACATGACTTCTCCCATGTCCTCAAGAACTAAACGAACTACTCACAAGGCATCATATGGATCAAGATCAGAGGTGATATAATGATAAGCAACAATCTGAACATAACAATAATTCAATGGTTCCACTCAGTAGCATCAATTACAACAAGTAATCAACATCAGGAAAGTTTCCCCTAAGAACTATGCAAGATTCAACCCAATTGTTACAGCGGTATGAAGTTGTGATGATGGTGCTGGTGGAGATGATGATGGAGATGATGATCCCGATGAAGTCCAGCTTGATGGTAGCGTCGATGGCGACAATCTCCCCTCTCCGGGAAGGAATTCCCCTGGCAGAATTCTGTCTGCCGGAGAGATCTTTCTCTCTCTATAGTTTTCCGCCCCGCCGAGATGGCGGAATCTTTCTGTGGTCGCTCCCCCAGGCTTAGGGTTTCGTGGGGATAATATACGCCAAAGGGGAGAGCCAGGAGTGGGCCAGGGTGGCCACACCACCTGGTGGCGTGGCCTAGGGCAGCCCACGCCAGGGGGTGGTGTGGGCCCCCTGTGGCCCATCTCCACCCCCCCTTCTGGCATCCTCCGTCTTCTGGAAAAATAGGATTTTCCATATATTTTCCTGGATTTTCCGATCTTCGTGAATTTCGCCTCTAAACAGCCCCTTTTCCATCAGAATCCTGACTGCAACGGTCCATCCTCCAAAAGTCATCAACCATGCAAAAATAGATGAAATAACATAAGTATCATCTCTTAATATGAAATATATTAATGAATAATAGTAAATTATGATATAGAATAGTGATGCAAAATGGACGTATCAACTCCCCCAAGCTTAGACTTCGCTTGTCCCCAAGCGAAAACTGAGCTCAATAAACATGACCTCAGGTTTATGGAGTGAAGAGTCGATAAAAGAATACAGACAAGAAGTATCACATTCATCAATACATAAATCATAATAGAAGACAACTTACTATTATATAACTTAACTTGCAATAAGTAAAGGAAACACAATAAAGATACATAAAGTAAATCATAATTGGTAATGGCAAACTTTGCTCTTGGTCAAAGAATAGTTAACAATTTGCAGGAGTTCAAACATAAAGGGGGTTTTCAATGATAGCTTTCAAAGTAATATTCACTAAGATAAGAGCAATGTGCAAAACTAGGAACATAAGAACATGACTGAATAAATCATCATATGAATGAATGAAACACAACAACTCAAAATACTTGCTGAGATAGAAGGGAATAGGTTTATTGACTCAACTAAAAACTAAAAGATAGGCCCTTCGCAGAGGGAAGCAGGGATTTCAAGTTTCATATAGAGCTTCCAAAAATTATGGTACTTATTAGCTTTCAGCTCTCATCGCCCCTATCATAAGCATCTTTAGGTGATTAAGGTTAGAGTGACACAACTAAGAGGATATGCTTGACTAGTTATAAGTTGAAATATCATGTCCCTTACTTACGAGTACCGAACCTCATGCTACTCAACTTCAGTCATAGGTAATATCTTGTCATTGTAAATACATATGTATCATAGAGAACCGCCAACGGGGTACCCCTTGCACATGATACAGGAGCTATCCCATAATCAAAATTACAAGGCAAGCAGACAATGAGCATCTCAGCGATCTTTTTATTTGCTATTTTCATAGGTTTTTATTGAGGATGCTTCATAGAGTGCTCATTATGGTTATGCTGCAAGTTTCCACCATGATTAGGCATGGCTTAGGCTAGCGGCCCAGGCGTTTCTGTAACACACATACACAATCCATGATCTTACAAGTTCCCCTTTTATTTCACACCGCCGGGATCCATAAGCAAAAGAATCATGATATCAATGGAATAATAAGTGCATTGTTGAAAGCGTACCCCATGAACATGGTTCTACTAACTTCAACTTATAAAGCGCAAGCAAATACACAACAAAGATGGACGCAATGGTTCAGGTTTATTAAGTGCAAGAAAGTAAAGTGTGCTATCAAGTTTGTGAGAGCTTTAATCACTAATTGTCACATAAAAAGTTTAATTCGGAAGATAGATAAAAACATGAATTTACTTGGAATAGCAATAGTGCTAATAGGTAGGTATGGTGGACACAAATGGTATAGGTTTTGGTTTTAAGGGTTGGATGCACGAGAAGCATACCCTCTTAGTACAGGTCTTAGGCTAGCAAGGCTGGGTAGCAAGCATAAGAGTTGAAGGAAACAAACAAACATACAAGTGATAAAAACAAACATGCAATCTTCCTTGGAAGCACGAAAGATCTTAACTAGAGAATACTAAGCTTATGAGCAAATCAAGAAAGATGATGATGAAATTATATTCCTTTAAGAGTACTTTTATCTTTTTTATTCAATTCTCATAATAGTGTTGCTACTAACCGAGCCGGGTTTGCCAAAACCAACTAAATTAACTCAATGATCCCAAAGTGATAGCAATGCTAACAACAAGATCAATCATATAACATGAATTGAAAACTAATATAAGATATGCAAAAGTGTAAATGATAGAACTTCTCATTAATATTCCATAATGGCAACTTACACCAAGGGATACATAGATATCTAACGAGAGGGGGACACTTCCATAATGCAAACCATCCTACATGATAACTTCTCTATTGATGATATTGCTCTACTAAAAATGTAAAAAGATAGAAGATAGTGATGTGATACCGCGGCACTTCCCCAATCTTGGAACAAACCAAGGGGGTGCCAAAACCTGATGACAAATTACTCCTTCGGTGGTGGTGGTATTCTCTCGATGAGCCTTTCAATCAATTTCCTCAAGTCCTCAATCTCGAAGGTGAGAGTACAGATTAACTCCAAGTTTTGCGTAATGCGGTTCATGATCATGTTGGTTTGTGATTCCCAGCTCGTACGATTCTTTCCCCACTCTTCCTCCTTGAAGTCTTCTTTTCCTGTATGGTTAGAACGAGGCATATCCCAATTGGAGGGTAGTTTCTCCTTGGGCATATTCTGGAATTGATGCTCATGGATAAGGGTATGGAAGGGATTTTTGGTGCATGGAGAAGGTGACCATGGAGCCAAACAGTGACGCGGAGGCTTCCCTCCAGTTGACATCCGTGTAGTCCTTTTGATCCTGGCAGGGTTTGCCAACACTCCAATGCTTGCAATGGTAGTGCCGGTGTGCGGATGTTGGCTTTTTTTGCCTCCTCTTCATCTTTACTCTTGATCTCCTTCTCCCGCCCAAAGTCTTGGGGATCCTCCTCCACAGGCTCCTTGCCCTTATCATTGGCGGAGACCATTTTGCTTCTAAACTTTAAGAATAGTTCCTAGCAGAAACAGATTGAAACAAAAACACGACGAGAACATGATATGCGAACCTCAGGGGATCCGGGGGATTATATATTATGAATTTTTACAACAAAAGGAAGCTTTTGGAAGAAAACGAGTCAGAGATGGAGTCCGAGGTGGCCACACCACCTGCTAGCGCGGCCAGGGGGCCCGCGCCAGGTGGTGGTGTAAGCCACCCTAGCTCCGTTTCTGTCCCTCTTTTGCTTCGTTGCTTTCCTTGTTGGATAAAAACTCCAAAAATATAACTTGACAGATTTTTCGCGGAACTGTTCTTGCCAGAACGGTTTACCTATTCGAGAACAGACTCTGCAGGTCTCTGAACTTGGCATTTAATATAATCTTCCAGAGTCACCACTTGAATAACATCAATATATTCATCTTCATACATATATTGCTTGAGTCATGAAACCTTTCAATATCTTAGTACACCATTTTCTCCACTAACCTGGAAATTTATTTCACATAAAACTTCACACAAGTCTCATTAGCAACATTAGTGTAAGCAAGGTAATAAACCTTTTAGGTTCAATTTCAACTGAAATCCATCAAAACATAAGCTACTATAGCAACTGCTTCCGAAAACCGAAAAAGAATTCAAAAAGGAAATCGATTTAAGAGTTAAATGCAAGAGTGGAAAAAATCTATCAAAACAGACCAGTAGGTAAAGATCAATTTTTTCGAAAAGCTTCTGTTGCTCAAATCAAAAAGTGCAAAACTAACGAAAGTTAAATAAAACCTGGGGCATAAGCACACAAAATTATAGCTCAAACTGACAAACGGAGATTTTTCACAGTGAAACACAAAAATCTGTTTTGGGATAGCAACTTCCCCAAATCTTACCTCTCTCTAATTAGAGGTTGATCTTGACACAAAAATCAAATAGAAAGGATAAGGAGAGGTTATCGCTGAAAAAATAACTTCCAAGACTCAAATAAACAAAAACTGAAAGCAAAAGAAATATATTGGATTGTCTCCCAAAAAGCTCTTTCTTTATAGCCATTAAGATGGGCATGATAATTTCAATGATACTCCCATAAGAATATGAATTGAAGTGAAAGAGAGCATCAGGAAGCAAAAATACATATGTTTAAGTCTAACCCACTTCCTATGCAAAGGAATTTTGTAAGAAAATAAATTGTCGAAACCAGAGGCTGCTAGCATAGGAAGACAAAACAAGTGCAACATAAAGACTTTCAGCATAAAGAGAGGAAACTTAAAATTATTGAGATGCATTAGGACAGTCTTCCCTCTCTCATAATAACTTTCAGTATCATGCATAAATTTAATGATATAACTATCATAAGAACCATTGTAGCAATGATCACTTATTCTAATAGAAAACACAGGGACACTAGCTCTCATAACACAACTTTGTGAAGCAATATTAGAAGTATCTTTAAAGAGGATAGTGTGTCCATCTTCTACATACTTAGTGACAAAGTCTTTCACATTTGCTATTATAGGTTCATTGTTTATTTGTTCATCGGGTTTTACAACTCTCTTTGTACTTTTATTAATTACACTAGTTATCATAGGAGGCTCCTTTACCTTATCCGAGAAAGGCATTTTCTCAATATAAAGTTCAGGTAAGATGTGATCAATAGTGCAAAATTCAGTACTTCTAGCAGGAACACTGATACGTTGCTAACGTATCTATTATTTTTGATGTTCCATGCTTGGTTTATATCTACTTTCTTATGTTTTGCCCACACTTTGGAGTATTTTTACACACTTTCTTGGACTAACCTATTAAAAAGATGCCGTGCCAACTGGCTATTTTATGTTGTTTTTGGTTCTAGGAAAGTCAGAAAATGAATATTCTCGGAATTGGACGGGACAAAAGCCAAAGTCAATATTTCACCGAGGGGGACACGGAGCCAGAATACGAGATGGAGAGGGCCTAGGGGCCACCGACACCACCTAGCCATGCGACCAGGCCTGGCCCGCGCCAGGGGGTGGGTGGACGCCTAGGGCACCCCCTCAGCCTCCCCTTTCGCCTAAATATTGCCTCTGATACAGAAACCCTAAGGACCCGATCAAAATTCCACGAAAGAGTCTGTAGCCGCCGTCATCTCCATCCCTAGATCGGGAGGGATCTGAAGCTCTTCCTGGCACCCTGTCGGAGGGGAGAATTCACCCTGGAGGCCTTCTTCCTCACCATGCAAGCCTCTAGTGTGATGCGTGAGTAGTTCATCCTTGGACTACGGGTCCATGTAGTAGCTAGATGGTTGGTTCTTCTCCTTTGTGGTACCATGTTTAGATCTTGTGAGCTCCGTTCATGATCAAGATCATCTTTTTGTAATCATACATGTTGTGTTTGCGGGGATCCGATGGATATTGAGATGCTATTTCAGATTGATTATTGATTCTATCATGTCTTTGTTATTTGTGATCTTGCATGCTCTCCTTTGTTAGTAGATATCTTGGCCGAGTAGATGCTAGCAACTCCAAGAGGGAGTATTTATGCTCGATAGTGGGTTCATGCCTCTAGTAATCTGGGGAAGTGATAGAAATCTCTAAGGTACTAGATGTGTTGTTTCTACTAGAGAGAAAACAACAATCCTTTGTTCATAAAACAATCATATTGTTTACTTTACATGCAATGCTTAATGCAATTATCTGTTGCTTGCAACTTAATACTGGAGGGGGTTCGGATGATAACCTGAAGGTGGATTATTAGTCATACATGCAGTTGGATTACAATCTATGTATAATGTTGTAATGCCCAATCAAATCTCATAGGAATCAAGATGATTAGTATATGCATGTATGCTTTCTCGATGTTTGTCAATTGCCCCACTGTAATTTGTTCGCCCAACATGTCATCTATCTTAAGGAGAATCACCACTAGTGAACTATGGACCCCGGTCCTTTCTTTTATCATCAATCTACAACTATTTACTATTTTCTGTTTACTTTCTGCAAGTTATTACTTTCTTCCACACAATACGTTTAATCCTTTGTTTTAAGCAAAACCGGTGAGATTGACAACCTCACTGTAAGTTGGGGGCAAAGTTCTGTGGTTATGTTGTGCAGGATTCCAAGTTGGAAACAACACCTTGGAGGTGTTTCCTTGGTCCTACTGGTTCGATAACCTTGGTTTCATAACTGAGGGAAACTTGTTGTTGTGCTCATCATACCTTCCTCTTGGGGTTCCCCAACGAGCTCGATATCAACCACGAGCCAGCAAGTATTTTTCTTGCACCGTTGCTGGGGAGTCAAGGACATCTTCACAAGGGGAGTCCCTCACAACCAATCTCTTTACTTTATTTTTTTGTTTTGCTTAGTTTATTTTTCTTTGTTTGCTTGTTCTTTTTATCAAAAATATAAAAAAATAGTTCCCATAAAAGTTTCAATGCATTCATAATCATAATTTATACCTGACTTTCTTCCTTTATCATTCTCCCATGCTTCAGCATTATCTTGAATATGGTCTATCTAATATGACACCTGATTTGTCAAAGGGATTGGACTAGTGACTTACCCATTTAGTGACTTTGGCACTGGACGTTCCAAAAACGGGTACTATGGGATCGGGTGAATTAGAGAAGAAACAGAGGTCCGTTGGCATTTCAGCCTTTCTTCTCCTTTCAGGGCCTATCCAAAAGAGAATCCAGTACATCTTGGTCCTGAATAGCAGAATAGGACAAATGAACCGGCCCTCACGGATATCTTTGCTTCGGAATAATAGAAGATCCCATCTAGATCCTTCTTCCATGCATGTAAATGATCCAGGACAGGAAGCATCCAATAGATCCTTATCATGAAGAGAAAGCCTTGCATAAAAGTTATTGATAATAATACTGTTGGGGAGCTCATGAATAGGACACTTGAGCATTAGTAACTTCAATCTCCCCCAAGCTTGAGCTGTACTCTCTCCATCAAGATGCCAAAAGTTATATATTTGGTTCCGATCTTTATGAATCTCACTAGGAGGATAAAATTTTGAATAAAAGAGATGCACTACTTCCTCCCATTCAAGAGCTTGACCATTGTTCAGCAGCTTATACCATTTCTCAGCTCTTCCTTTTAGTGATAATGAGAATAACTTCTTCTTGACTTGATCTGTTGTAATACCTGCACACTTGAACAACCCGCATAATTCATGTATAAAGAGCAAATGATCACCGGGATGGACGGTTCCATCTCCAAAATAGTAGTTATCCATAACACGATCAACAATTATTGTAGGTATTTTAAAAGTATCATTCTTAGCAGGTGGTGGTTCATCTACTACCTTAGCAGTGGTAGTAGCATTACGAAATAAGAAACTTAGCGAATTATCCATATTGAAATAAAGTAACTAACAGAAGTGAACAATACTCATAGTAGAAGTTTCCTTTACCAGTTCCACTCTCCAATAGCGCTTCACTCCCCGACAACGGTGCTAGAAAATAGTCTTGATGACCCACAAGTATAGGGGGTGTATCGCAGTATTTTCGATAAGTAAGAGTGTCGAACCCAACGAGGAGCAGAAGGTGTTGACGAGTGGCTTGGAGCAGGAATTCTCTGTAAATACTTAGCAAACGGATTTTTAGGGGTTTTTGATAATGCAGACAAATAAAGTACGAGTAAAGAAAAGACAATAATAATAAATGCAGTAAGTGGCCCAATCCTTTCTTTAGCAAAGGACAAGCCGGTTGTATTACTTAAGATGACCCAACGTTCTCGAGGACACACAGGAATATCATCAAGTGCTTTCACTTCATATAGTTGATTAATCTTCTTTAGTTTGTTAAGTGTTGTGTGGGTGAACCTATGCTAATGTACCGACCTTCCTAGGACTAATACATACTTGTGATTGTTGGGTCCGCAGCATAGAAAACAAAAAAATTCCTACGGTGTGAACTACACGCCAAGATCTATCTACTAGGTACAAAGCAACGGGTGGACATACATCCAACGAGAACTTACCCTCGTAGACAACGAGCTTTGTTAACGAGTAGGAACTCGTGGTTGATGTAGTCGTACACTTGCCGATCTCAATATCGTGAGGAAGTCCGAGCGCCGCAACTCAGCAGCGCATCCGCACTCGCACACATGTTCAAGCTACCGGACAACCTCCACCTCCTCGCTCCAGCGATCCAGCGAAAGCAGCAACTCCTTCTAGACGAAATGCCATCGGGAACATGTATCTCGCTAATCCGAGACCATGGGGGAATAATTCTAGAGGGGGAGAGAGATCCTTCACAAGGAGGTGTGTGGATGAAGGAGGGAATGGGTGGCCTTTTATAGGAGGAGGGGGGGTGCCCCCTCTCTCCATGGCCGGCGCATGGGGGGGTGACCCCTCACCTCCCCCATTCATGTGGTCGTAACCCCTCCACATTAAAATGCCTCTTCACATTCCCTTTTAAAGTCTCCACTTTAAATGCATTAAATTTCTCCAAATTTAATGCTCTCTCATTTAATAAAACTCTTTTTATTAAATTTATTCAGAATTTTCTTAATTACTTTAATTAACAAACATTCACATATAGCCCCTTGCAATATTTCAATATCACATGCAGAACCACCTTCTGTAATTTCACCTGAAACAATTTCCGGTTTCTATTGAAACAATTCCCGCGCTTTGCAATTCTTTCGTCTGAAACATATGTGCTCCAAAATGGTGTCCGGTAACTCTTAAGTGTGCCACCCTACGGTTCGCGAATAATGCAGACATGATCGAGACCCTTCTCCGATCAATAATCAGCAGCGGGACCTGGAGATCCGTACTGACTCCTACACATTCAACGATGACTCCTGTGATCGTGAGAACCTTTAACGCTTGTAACTAAATCCCTTTGTCTCTCGATATATTACATGTCCGAGATTCGATCATCGGTATCTCCATACCTAGTTTGATCTCGTTACCGACATGCACTCTTTTCTCGTTCCCGTGATATAACATTCTAGTGATCACATCACTTGCTTGCAAGCTATCCTAATGTGATATCACCGAGAGGGCCCAGAGCATATCTATCCATCATCTGGATTGACAAATTCCACTCTTGATCCATGAGCCTCAACATAACACCTTCGTAGTACTGAACCCATCTTTATAGTCACCCTGTTACAGTGTGACGTTTGATGTTATCAAGATACTCTTCCGGTGTTAGCAATTAACATGATCTCATGGTCTAAGGATAAAGATTACTTCGTATGATGTTATAGCAATATAAACATAATGACTTGATCGTAATGCTATACTTTGGATGAATGTTCATCACATCATTCCACCAATGGTGTGACCTTGTTATTAACAACATCCAATGTCCATGATCAGGAAACCTTGATCATCCTGTTAATCAACAAGCTAGTCTATAAGAGAGGCATGACTAGGAACCCTTTTTGTTTATTAAACACACATGTATTGATGTTTCCGAATCAATACATTTCTAGCATGTAAAATAAACATCTATCATGTATAAGGAATATATAATAACAACTTTATTATTGCCTCTCAGGGCATATTTCCTTCAGTCTCCCACTTGCACTAGAGACAATAATCTAGTTCACATAGTGATAAATCTAACACCCATGGAGTTCTGGTGTTGATCATGTTTTGCCCTAGGGAGAAATTTAGTCAACGGATCTGCTACATTCAGGTCCGTGTGTACTTTACAAATCTTTATATCTCCATCCTTGACATGCTCGCGGATGGAGTGAAACCGGCGCTTAATATGTTTGGAATTCTTGTGAGACCTTGGTTCCTTTGTGTTGGCTATGGCTCCATTGTTGTCACAATAGATCACCATCGGGTCCAACGCACTGGGAACCACACCCAGTTCCGTAATGAACTCTTTCATCCAAATTGCCTGCTGCGCCGCTTCTGAAGCAACAACATATTCCGCCTCCGTTGTTGATCCAGCAACCACAGGTTGTTTGGAACTCCTCCAACTAACTGCTGCTCCGTTCAAGAGAAATACGTATCTGGATTGAGACTTAGAGTCATCCGGATCGGTGTCAAAGGTAGCATCGACATAACACTTAGCGACTAGCTCTTCTTCACCTTCGTATATGAGAAACATATCCTTAGTTCTTATCAAGTACTTGAGGATGTTCTTTACCACTATCCAGTGTTCCGAACCTGGATCAGATTGGTACCTACTAGTCAAACTAATAGCATGTGCCACATCCGGTCTTGTACATAGCATGGCATACATAATAGAGCCTATGGCCGAGGCATAGGGGATCTTATCCATCATCTCTCTTTCTTCCGCCGTAGCCGGACTTTGAGTCTTACTCAATGTCTTGCCTTGCAACATAGGTAAGAACCCCTTCTTACTTTTGTCCATATTAAACTTCTTTAATATCTTATCAAGGTATGTACTCTGCGATAGCCCAATTAGGCACCTTGATCTATCTCTATAGATTTTAATGCCTAATATATATGACGCTTCACCAAGGTCTTTCATCGAAAATTTGCTGTTTAGATAACTTTTAACACTGTTTAAAAGATCTATATCATTTCCAATCAATAATATGTCATCCACATATAATATCAGAAATGCCACATTGCTCCCACTCACTTTCTTGTAAATACAAGCCTCTCCATAAGTTTGGACAAATCCAAACTCTTTGATCACCTCATCAACGCGGAGATTCCAACTTCGTGATGCTTGCTTCAGTCCATAGATGGATCGCTGAAGTTTGCACACCTTATTAGCATCCTTAGGATCGACAAAACCCTTAGGTTGTATCATATACAACTCTTCTTCAATCTTACCATTGAGGAACACAGTCTTGACATCCATCTGCCATATTTCATAATCGAAATATGCAGCAATTGCTAACATAATCCTAACCGATTTAAGCATTGCTACGGGAGAGAATGTCTCATCGTAGTCAACTCCTTGAATTTTTCGAAACCCCTTTGCGACAAGTCGAGCCTTATAGATGGTCACATTACCATCAGCATCAGTTTTCCTTTTGAAAATCCATTTATTCTCAACGGCCTTTCAGTCGTGCGGTAAGTCCACCAAGTTCCAAACTTGGTTCTCGTACATGGATTCCATCTCGGATTTCATGGCTTCTAGCCATTTGTTGGAATCCGGGCTCATCATCGCTTCTTCATACGTCGCAGGGTCATCCATTTCATCAACCATGAAATTCACAACAGGATTGCCGTACAGTTTAGGAGCTGCACGTGTCCTGCTTGACCTGCGAGGTTCGGTAGTGTCCTCTTTCAGAGTTTCATGATCATTATCATTAGCTCTCTCTTCATCAGGTGAAGTCAACTCCGAAATAACTTCCAGTGCTGCGCTACTCGTCATTCCATGAAGAGAAGGTTCAATAACCTCTTTGAGTTCTACCTTCCGACTACTCACATCTTTCGCGAGAAACTCCTTCTCAAGAAAGGATCCATTCTTGGCAACAAAAACCTTGCCCTCGGATCTGTGATAGAAGGTATACCCAATTGTTTCCTTAGGGTATCCTATGAAGACGCATTTTTCCGCTTTGGGTTCGAGTTTATCCGGTTGAAGTTTCTTCACATAAACATCGCATCCCCAAACCTTAAGAAATGACAGCTTAGGTTTGTTTCCAAACCATAATTCATACGGTGTCGTTTCAACGGATTTAGATGGTGCCCGATTTAAAGTGAATGCAGCTGTTTCCAGTGCATAACCCCAAAATGACAGAGGTAAGTCAGTCAGAGACATCATAGATCGAACCATATCCAATAAGGTACGATTATGACGTTCCGACACACCATTACGTTGTGGTATTCTGGCAGGCGTGAGTTGTGAAACTATTCCACACTCTTTCATGTGTGTGCTAAACTCGTAACTTAGATACTCTCCTCCACGGTCAGACCGTAGAAACTTGATCTTTCTATTACGATGATTTTCCACTTCATTCTGAAATTCCTTGAACTTTTCAAAAGTTTCGGACTTGTGTTTCATCAAATAGATATACCCATATCTACTCAAATCATCCGTGAAAGTAACAAAATAACGATATCCACCTCGCGCCGACACACTCATTGGTCCACACACATCAGTATGTATGATCTCCAACAGATTTGTCGCCCGTTCCATTGAACCGGAAAACGGCATTCTAGTCATCTTGCCCATAAGGCATGGCTCACATGTATCAAATGATTCAAAATCAAGTGATTCCAAAAGTCCATCAGAATGGAGTTTCTTCATGCGTTTAACGCCAATATGACCTAGACGGCAATGCCACATATATGTAGACATATCATCATCAAGTTTAATCTTTTTAGCATTAACATTATGAATGTGCGTAATATTACTATCGAGATCCAATAGAAATAAACCATTCAACATAGGTGCATGACCATAAAAGATATCATTCTTATAAATTGAACAACCATTGTTTTCAGATTTAAAGGAATGACCACTTTGCATCAAACACGATCCAGATACAATGTTCATGCTCAGTGCAGGCACCAAATAACAATTATTTAGGTTTATAACTAATCCCGATGGCAAATGGAGAGGTAGCGTCCCGACGGCGATCACATCAACTCTTGATCCATTGCTGACCCGCATCCTGGCCTCATCCCTTGCTAGTTGTCGCTTGTTCCGTAGCCCCTGAACCGAGTTACATATATTAGCAACCGATCCGGTATCAAATACCCAGGTGCTACTGCGATTACTAGTCAAGTACACATCAATAACATGTATATCACATATACCTTTGTTTGCCTTGCTGGACTTCTTTTCCGCCAAATAATTGGGGCAGTTGCGCTTCCAATGGTCAGTCCCCTTGAAATAGTAGCACTCAGTGTCAGACTTAGGGCCAGCCCGAGGTTTCTTTTCAGGCGTGGCAACAGACTTGCCACCCTTCTTTCCCTTGTGCTTGCCTTTCTTGTCCTTCTTGAAACCGATGGTCCTATTGATCATCAACACTTGATGTTCTTTCCTAATCTCCACTTCTGCAGTCTTAAGCATTGACAGAAGCTCGGGAAGAGACTTCTTCATGCCCTGCATATTATAGTTCATCACGAAGCTCTTGTAGCTAGGTGGCAGAGATTGGAGAACACGATGTATGCCTAAGTCAATGGGAATCGGTATTCCCAAGGACACAAGCTTATCGGCGTACCCAGACATTTTGAGTACGTCCTCACTAACGGAGCTGTTTTCCTCCATCATGCAGCTAAAGAACTTTTCTGTAGCATTATAACTCTCTACGGTAGCATGGGTATCGAAAATCATTTTCAATTCTCCCATGGTATCAAAGGCATTGCCATTTTCGAAACGCTTTCGAAGTTCTGTCTCTAGCCCATACAGTATGCCGCAATGAACTAAGTTGTGGTCCTCCTGACGAGTCACATAGACATTCTTTTCCTCGTCAGGGGCATCAGGAGCTGGTGGGGGGCCTAGCGGCGCATCTAGCACATATTGCTTTTGTGCAGGAGTGAGGAGAATCCTCAAATTCATAGCCCAGTTGGTGAAGTTGCTACCATTCGCAGCAAGTTTCTCTTTCTCCATGAACACATTGAAATTAAAAGCAGGTGGTGCCATCTACAACAGAATTTGTAAAGTTTATTTAGACTAAGTTTATGATAGATTGAGTTCAACTAATCCAAATTACTAATGAACTCCCACTCAAAAACGACATCCCTCGTGTCCTTTTGGTGATTACATGAACCAAATCCACTATACCAAGTCCGATCATCACGTGAGTTGATATAGCTTCAAAGGCGAGCATCTATATGGGCATCATATCAACCATATGACTCATGCTTAACCTTTCGGTCCGTGTTCCGAGGCCATGTTTGTACATTCTAGGCTCGCCAAGTAAGAACCTTAGTATTCGCGTGTGTAAAACTGTCTTACACCCGTTCCTATGAAAGCGTAGATTCGAGTACACCCGATCATCACGTGATGTCTCGAAACACGATCCATAGAACGGTGCATACTCAAGGAAGAACACATTTTTATCTTGATATCTAAAAGAGGGATCATCTTATAATGCTATCAAACGCGCCAAACTAGCAGTATAAGATGCTAACATCTAATGTGTAAAGTGAGATGATATGGTCCATGCATTTGATCTCTATCACTTGCATCATGGTATGATCTCTATCATTCCTTTGTGTGTAAGGCCAAGGTCTATGGAACTTACACGTTGAGTGTGTTGTAAGAGTATCCACCATACATCTACTTACAACAATACCATATCAACACACTAGCCCAGCAACGATCTAAACTAGACGCCTCTAATTTATCAATTGCAAGTTTTACGTGGCTTAGGGCTTTCGGAGATAGAACCGTTCTTACCTACGAACATGAACAACAACGAGGATAACTAAGTTATTAGCAACTCGTTGTAAATCAGATATTGACTATAGTAGGAGAGACAGACACCCGCCAACCACTTATGCAAAACAAGTTGCATGTCAGTCGTGGAACCGATCTCATGTACGATGACATGTAAGGTTGGTCCGGGCCGCTTCATCCCACTATGCCACCAATATCCAAAATACATAGAAGATGCAATAACATGATCATCATCGCCCACATATCAACCATATGTGTACTACCCGTGCTAAGCACCTACGCATAGATCAGGCTCTGATACCACTGTTGGGTCCGCAACATAGAAAACAAAAAATTTCCTACGGTGTGAACTACACGCCAAGATCTATCTACTAGGTACAAAGCAACATGTGGACATACATCCAACGAGAACTTACCCTCGTAGACAACGAGCTTTGTTAACGTGTAGGAACTCGTGGTTGATGTAGTCGTACACTTGCCGATCTCAAGATCGTGAGGAAGTCCGAGCGCCGCAACTCAGCAGCGCATCCGCACTTGCACACACGTTCAAGCCACCGGACAACCTCCACCTCCTCGCTCCAGCGATCCAGCGGAAGCAGCAACTCCTTCCAGACGAAATGCCACCGGGAACATGTATCTCGCTAATCCGAGACCATGGGGGAATAATTCTAGAGGGGGAGAGAGATCCTTCACAAGGAGGTGTGTGGATGAAGGAGGCAATGGGTGGCCTTTTATAGGAGGAGGGGGGGTGCCCCCTCTCTCCATGGCCAGCGCATGGGGGGTGACCCCTCACCTCCCCCATTCATGTGGTGGTAACCCCTCCACATTAAAATGCCTCTTCACATTCCCTTTTAAAGTCTCCACTTTAAATGCATTAAATTTCTCCAAATTTAATGCTCTCTCATTTAATAAAACTCTTTTTATTAAATTTATTCAGAATTTTGTTAATTACTTTAATTAACAAACATTCACATATAGCCCCTTGCAATATTTCAATATCACATGCAGAACCACCTTCTACAATTTCACCCGAAACAATTTCCGGTTTCTATTGAAACAATTCCTGCGCTTTGCAATTCTTTCGTCTGAAACATATGTGCTCCAAAATGGTGTCCGGTAACTCTTAAGTGTGCCACCCTATGATTCGCGAATAATGCAGACATGATTGAGACCCTTCTCTGATCAATAATCAGCAGCGGGACCGGGAGATCCGTACTGACTCCTACACATTCAACGATGACTCCTGTGATCGTGAGAACCTTTAACACTTGTAACTAAATCCCTTTGTCTATCGATATATTACATGTCTGAGATTCGATCATCGGTATCTCCATACCTAGTTTGATCTCGTTACCGACATGCACTCTTTTCTCGTTCCCGTGATATAACATTCTAGTGATCACATCACTTGCTTGCAAGCTATCCTAATGTGATATCACCGAGAGGGCCCAGAGCATATCTATCCGTCGTCTGGATTGACGAATTCTACTCTTGATCCATGAGCCTCAACATAACACCTTCGTAGTACTGAACCCATCTTTATAGTCACCCTATTACGGTGTGACGTTTGTATGTTATCAAGATACTCTTCCAGTGTTAGCAATTAACATGATCTCATGGTCTAAGGATAAAGATTACTTCGTATGATGTTATAGCAATATAAACATAATGACTTGATCGTAATGCTATACTTCGGATGAATGTTCATCACATCATTCCACCAATGGTGTGACCTTGTTATTAACAACATCCAATGTCCATGATCAGGAAACCTTGATCATCCTGTTAATCAACAAGCTAGTCTATAAGAGAGGCATGACTAGGAACCCTTTTTGTTTATTAAACACACATGTATTGATGTTTCCGAATCAATACATTTCTAGCATGTAAAATAAACATCTATCATGTATAAGGAATATATAATAATAACTTTATTATTGCCTCTCAGGGCATATTTCCTTCAGTGATTATACCCCTTGCAAGCATCCGCAAGTACAAGAAAGTAATTAAGATAGAAACCTAACCACAACTTTAAACTCTAAGACCATGATATCCCTTGTGCAAAGGTTTCCTAATGGGGGTTCAGGTTCTGTCACTCCGGGAACCCCTACGATTAGTAGCTAAATACACAATACATTCCCGTAGGCCCATAAAGGTGAAGTGTCATGTAGTCGATGTTCACATGACACCACTAGAAGAATAACACCACAACTTAAATAACAAACTACTGAATCTTTCTCAACACAATTCCACTACTAACAACATGACTTCCCCCATGTACTCAAGAACTAAACGAACTACTCTCAAGACATCATATGGATCAAAATCAGAGGTGATATAATGATAAGCAACAATCTGAACATATCAATAATTCAATGGTTCCACTCAATAGCATCAACTACAACAAGTAATCAACACCAGGAAAGTTTCCCCTAAGAACTATGCAAGATCCAACCCAATTGTTAAAGCGGTATGAAGTGGTGATGATGGTGCTGGTGGAGATGATGATGGAGATGATGGTGATGATGATCCCGATGAAGTCCATCTTGATGGTGGTGTTGATGGCGACGATCTCCCCTCTCTGGGAAGGAATTCCCCTGGCGGAATTCTATCTGCCGGAGAGATCTTTCTCTCTCTGTAGTTTTACTCCCCGTAGAGGCGGCGGAATCTTTCTATGGTCGCTCCCCAGGCTTAGGGTTTCGTGGGGATAATATACGCCAAAGGGGAGAGCTAGGAGTGGGCCAGGGTGGCCACACCACCTGGTGGCGTGACCTAGGGTAGCTCGCGCCAAGGGGTGGTGTGGGCCCCGTGTGGCCCATCTCCACTCCCCCTTCTGGCATCCTTCGTCTTCTAGAAAAAATAGGATTTTCCATATATTTTCCCGGATTTTCTAATCTTTGCGAATTTCACCTCCAAACAACCCCTTTTCCATCAGAATCCTGACTACAGCAGTCCATCCTCCAAAAGTCATCAACCATGCAAAAATAGATGAAATAACATAAGTATTGTCTCTTAATATGAAATATATCAATGAATAATAGTAAATTATGATATAGAATAGTGATTAAAAATGGACGTATCACCAACCTCGTCACCATATTTACCTATAGACTATGGAAACCAAGCTTGAGCATCACAACCTCCAAATATCTCCAATCCACCTTGTCATACGCCTTCCGCGTATCTAGCTTGAGCGCACATAAATGTTTTCTCTTCGCCTGATTCCGCTTCATGAAATGCAAGCACTCATAGGCGGTAATTATGTTATCTATAATTAATCTCCCTGGGACAAATGTTGATTGTTCCTTAGCAATTATCTCAGGTAAGCAAACCTTCGATATGTTAGCCATCACCTTTGATGCGATCTTATATATCACATTGCATATACTAATGGGTCTGAACTTCCCCGTCTCTTCTGGGCTTGCCACTTTGGGGATAAGCACCAGGAAGGTTTGGTTAATGTAGATCATATCGTCGTCCCCCTTTAGCACCCTCAGCACTTCCAAAGTCACCTCCTCGCCACAAATTTCCCAATGAGTTTGGAAAAATATGCAGGAAAACCGTCAGGCCCAGGGGCCTTTGTCGGGAACATCTGGAAGAGGGCTAATTTGACCTCCTCCACCACAATCGGTCTCATGAGATTATCATTCATCTCAGGAGTTACTTTGTGTGGAACCATGTCAATAACCTCTGCCATATTTTTAACTCCCTACGATGTTTATATCTGCTCATAGAAGTCTCGCGTCATAGACGCCATCTCCTATTAATATTCGTTCACTGTCCTATTAGGCCGAGTGAGTCGAATCATTTTGTTGCGTTTCCTCCTCTAGCTCGCTCGGAGGTGAAAAAATCGAGTGTTCTTATCCCCCTGCTAGCCACTGAACTCGCGATCGTGCGCCACATGGTCTCCTCCCTTTGGAACAACTCAGTCAGACGGTGAAAAATCGTTGTTTTCTCATTAGAGGACCCCTGTTGTGCCTGGTCCTCCCTAAGTTTCGTTACTCTTTGTTGCAGCTGATGTATCTCTCCTTGAATGTTTCCAAATGTCGATTAACCCCATCTACCCAGAGAGCCTGACACTCGGTACAACTTGTCATTGAGTTCGCGCATCGTGGTCGCCTTTCCTTCCACCTTCCAAGCATCATCTAGGAAGGGTCTGAATTCATCATGTTTTTCCCACATAACTTCGTAACGGAAGATTTTGTCCTCCAAACTCCTTCATTTTCTTGTAATCTCCCACCATCTGAGGAGAACAGGCCCGTGTTCAGATGTCACCCCTGTCAGATCTGATACAGTCACCCCCGTCAGGTCCGTGTTCAGATGTCCATGGTACTATTGCTAGGGCTCTATCCAGGTGTAACACCCCAACATTAGAGCTTAGAAATAAGCTAAACACAGGTGTGTGTGCATTGCATTCATGCATAGAAAATCCGAATAATTTTCGCGCTTTTAAATAAAACTTGTCAAAGTGGTTGAAGCTTCTCTTAACTTGGTGGAACTGAAGTAGATCATCAAGTTGACTGCGATAAGTTTCAATATGAGCTTTGCTAAAACTTTATCTTTGGGTAATATAATTTGATCTAAGGATAGATCAAATGTAATAAAACTAAGTCACAACACACTACTTAATAAGGAGTACTTGATCTTTTAGAGATCATTACATGGTATTTCCTACAACAACTCAAGGATGAAGACTTAATATTCTAATAATGATATCAAGGTATTATCTACCACAAACCCTGAATCCCAAGTCAAGTATATAACTTAAGTAAAGAAACTCATAACTAAACCTTGATATACTTGATTGCCATAGTTATTCCTACCATGAGAATCATGGTAGTTTCTAAACCCTAACTCTTATTACAAATAGAGTAGAAAAGGAAGTCAAGCCAAGACCATTTAGCACATGTCCTTAATATGATATTAAGAGGTGACATTCCTATTTAACCAAGTCCTAGTGTCAGTTGATCATCACTGTTGAGTAACCAATTCTTGACCTAGAACTTATTAGCCTTTAGATTTGACCTACTATGTTAACCTTCGAAAGACCTTAAGTAATTTAATAAGAAGGAGGAACTAGATATGGTTGAGTGTACCATCATCAATGGAATGTGATCCTTAGTGGAGATCAAACCATTGGATGTTGGAGGAGTTAACTCACTCATGAGTTAACTAGAAGCAGGATCTAAACCCAAGAGTTAAGCTAGTAATTGAGGAGCCATGAGAAAGCTAGTAGTATTAGTACATCCAATAATGATCTTGTTAAGACGAGTGGGTATAAACTTAGAGTAAGCTTTATTAACAAGATAAGCTTTATAGAGAGACTAGTACAAGTCTGCTATTTAGTTGAGTATAGATCTTGATCAGACAATTAGAAGCCTAAGCTTAGTTTGATCAAATGATGGTGGTCATTATTCTCAAGTCACTTGAGAATAGATGACTAGGTGTTGAACAAGAGTTGTGAGTATACCAAATTAGATAAAGCCCTAGTAAAATTAATCATGTAGCTTGATTATGAGAAGCCAAGATAGAGTATAATGAAGCATATAACATAAGTTGTAGGAGTAGTTGGAAGTATGATAGCTTAACTAAGCTGATACAAGAACAAACTTGTATTATGGGAGTAGTACCATACCTATTCCAGAAGATTGATATCCCTTGTTATCTACAGTGAGGATTGTAATCTTGTAAGCCTTGGATATAGTTGCAAGCGGAGTTTAAGGAAGTTAATAGATGGAGTTAGTAGTAGCTACATTGATGGGTGCATCAATGGTAGTTAACTAAGAGGAGTTATATACTAGGAGTAAGAATGGAGTAATGTTGGAGTGGAATGCCCATGTCATCATATGATGATGGATATGGTGGAGTCAGACGATTTTCTTATTCCGGAAGATGTGATCTTTGTGAATAAGATAAGAGAGATATATAAAGTATATTTAGGAAAGGAATTCCTTATTTAAAGATAACATTAGTGTGGTATTAAGGTAAGGATTCTTTAGAAGCCTTAACCAAGATCATATCAAGCCATGAACAAAACCATGTTTACCTCTTTGTTTAACATCCTAGAATAAAGAGGGTAGTAAACCAATTCCTGTTTTTAGGCAGCCAATGGATAGTATCTCTTAGGCAAATGAAATGTCTAAGAGATAAGTAGAATATCAGATGAGTGTTTATGGATGAGAACCTTATCTGCTTTATTATCTTAAACCCTAATAAAGACCTAGCCTCATATACTATCAAGATCATTTTAGTAAAGTAAGTTCAATAACTCACTTTAAGTTGAGAGGTTATTCAGGATCACAAAACATGGTGGCAATATGTTTAGCCTTAATAATCATCAATATCTCTAATTGAATATGAGTCTAATAAACCTTCCTAAAACTCATGGTGTTTCTAAACTCTTCAAATCAAGTAGAATTGGATTTGGTGAAATCACCAATTAGGGAGAACCCTAGGATTCAAATCACCATATTATAAATCCAAGATTTAAACCAACATCTAATATGGTTATTAAAAGAGGTTAAATATATATATATATAGGTTCTATGCCTATCACTCACCATCATAAATTCTTAGCCTCTTAAACCACTACTAATACATTCTTTTAGTGGTAATATAAATCATTTCTATGAGATTTTCTTATAGGAAGTAAACCCTAAAACCCTAAGTTATATTTACTTTATTAAATAAAAGAACCCTTTATATAATCACGAATAGTAAAAGAAAAATACTAAAAATGAATGTCAAACTAACTAGTTACATTAACCAAGTAGTACCCTTGTTAAATCACTAAATTTAAGTATTTAAATCATTGAGGAAATTTTAATCAAAAAAGGAAAACAGAAAATAGAAAGAGAAAACGAATAAAAAAATGGAACTAGGCCACAACCCAGTCCTATTCCACGCTCACGAGCAGCAGGCAGCACAATCCGCTCACTCAACCGTGGCCCAGGAGAAGCCCAACAGTAGCCCATCTTGCATTCCCTCTTTGTATGACAAGTGGGGCTAGTAGAGGACCGTGGGTTGAGACAGAAATTTAGCCAGGGGGTTTCATGCAAAAAGGTCGTCGTCGTCTCTGTTACGCACACAGGCAGCTCGCTGGCCGGAGCTCCGTCGTCCGCCGTCTCACCGTGACGTAGACTTCGTCTAGATTCGTGCCACCGATGCCTGGAGGGGATAAGAAGGCCACCGTGACACCCTGTCCATCCTCATCCCCAATTCCACTCTCTCTCCCTCTTCCTATGCGAGCTCCCGAAAACCTACCTCGCCGGAGCCGCTCGTGGCCGTCGATTCCGGCTGTCCCTGGACCATCTGAGACCACTGTGGTGTTTCCCATGCTCTTCTTGGTCGATTGCCCCTGCTAGCTCAAGACGGCGAAGCCCCTGAGGTTCTAATCGGGACCTCCTTCCTGAGGTCCGGCCGCCGTGATTCCCATCGACTCCGACCTTCTCCGGTCACGCCAACCGCTTCACTACAATCTAGGTGAGCCCTGGTTCTACTAGGCCTGTCCGATTTGCCGCTAGCTCACTGTAGGGACCTACCCGTGGGAGTTCGAACCGCGCCGCTGTATGAGCTAGTCACTAGTCATCTTCTGGTGGCTATTTGCTAGGACCGCCACCACTATATGGTTCCCCATCGAACCCTCTTTCCAGCTCACCCTACCGCGTGTGCTGGGTTCCGTATTTCGCCGCCGGTGACCACAAACCGGCGGTGATGGCCGTGCTTGCGTCAGCACAACACCACGCCCATGTCATCCTGGTCCCGCCAGCCAGATTGACCGGTCCACGCCCACGTGGCATGCCGACGTGGCCCTGACCCCACGGGTTAGTTGCTCTGGCTAGGTTAGTACTCGGTAATAAAAGTATGTACCTATTTAGTAAATAGATAAAACATTATAGATTTAAATATAATTAGTTTCCAGAAATTTAATAAAAGGATTAGATCTTATAAATTCTATATCTTTTGTTTTACAATTTAGAAAAATGTATATAATATATCAAAATGCTTAGAAAAATAAAATCTATAATTTAACTTTATTATAAAATATTATTCTGTTAACTATTTAAATAATTATTATTTAATAAAGATTTTATAAGTAATAATACTTTAAAAATTCATATTTTAATATTGGTAAATAAGAAAAATATAAATAATATATCAAAATTCTTAGAAAAACAAAATATAAATTTATAAACTTGTTTTATACATTTTTGTGTCACTTAACTAATATTTAGTATTTATAAAGTGATAAAACTTATAAAAATCATATCTTATTATTTAAAAATCACAAAAATAATTATAATATACCTAAATGATCACAAAAATAAATCCTACACATTAAAAATGTCAACTCTCACTTTTGAAGTAAAATAAAAGGTAAAGCTTTAACAAATCTTATTTTAACTCTTTTCTTTTATTTTAATTCATTAAAAATATATAAACCTTTACTATTGTCTTTACCGTTATTTGTTTAAAGTCTAAAAATGTAATAACAAGTTCAAATAATGTTTAATTGAAGTTAAGATAAGTCTAACCATTTTAAGTTATACTTACTAAAATTACCATTCAGAGTTAAGTAAATCTTACTCTCCAAAAATAGTTTATCAATTATAAAATCATCAAGATTTGAATACTAATTATTTTACAAGTTTGGGAACCTACTGATACATTGCAAACGTATCTATAATTTTTGATGTTCCATGCTTGGTTTTATCTACTTTGTTGTGTTTTGTCCACACTTTGGAGTACTTTTCTTATGATTTCTTGGACTAACCTATTTACAAGAGCCACAGTGCCAGCAGCCTGTTTTCTTCTGTTTTTGGTTCCAGGAAAGTCAAAAAATGAATATTCTCAGAATTGGATGGGACAAAAGCCAAAATCAGTATTTTACCGAGGGACACCTGGAGCCAGAATACGAAACAGAGAGGGGCTGGGGCCCGGCCACACCACCTGGCCACACGGCCAGGCCTGGCCCGCGCCAGGGGGTGGTCTGGCTGCCCCAGGCACCCCCTCGGCCTCTCCTTCCGCCTATATATTGCCTCTGATACGGAAACCCTAAGTACGATCAAAATTTCACGAAAGAGTCTGTAGCCGCTGTCATCTCCATCCCTAGATCGGGAGGGATCTGAAGCTCTTCCCGGCACCCTGCCGGAGAGGGGAATTCACTCTGGAGGCCTTCTTCATCATCATGAAAGCCTCCAGTGTGATGCGTGAGTAGTTCATCTCTAGACTACGGGTCCATGTAGTAGCTAGATGGCTGGTTCTCCTCCTTTGTGCTATCATGTTTAGATCTTGTGAGCTCTGTTCATGATCAAGATCATCTATTTGTAATTCTGCATGTTGTGTTTGTGGGAATCCGATGGATATTGAGATGCTATTTCAGATTGATTATTGATTCTATCATGTCTTTGTTATTTGTGATTTTTGCATGCTTTCCGTTGTTAGTAGCTATCTTGGCCAAGTAGATGCTAGCAACTCCAAGAGTTAGTATTTATGCTCGATAGTGGGTTCATGCCTCTGGTAATCTGAGGAAGTGACAGAAATCTCTAAGGTAATAGATGTGATGTTGCTACTAGGGAGAAAACAACAATCCTCTGTTCATAGAACAATCGTATTGTTTACTTTACACGCAATTTGTAATGCAATTATCCGTTGCTTGCAACTTAATACTGGAGGGGGTTCGGATGATAACCTGAAGGTGGATTATTATTCATAGATGCAGTTGGATGGCGGTCTATGTATAATGTTGTAATGCCTAATCGAATCTCAAAGGAGTCAAGATGATTAGTATATGCCCCGCTGTAATTTGTTCACCCAACATGTTATCTATCTTAAGGAGATCCACCTCTAGTGAACTATCGACCCCGGTCCTTTCTTTTACAATCAATCTACAAACTGTTTACTGCTTTGTGTTAATTTCTGCAAACTATTACTTCCTTCCATTCGATACGTTTAATCCTTTGTTTTCAGCAAAATCGGTGAGATTGACAACCTCATCGCAAGTTGGGGATAGAGTTCTGTGGTTGTGTTGTGCAGGTCTCCACATTGCTGCTGGCACCGGTAGTGCGCCCTGCCAACGTTCAGCTAGCAACACCTTTCCTTGCTCCTACTGGATTGATAACCTTGGTTTCGTAATGAGGGAAAAACTTGCTGCTGTGCTCATCATACCTTCCTCTTGGGGTTCCCCAACAAGCTCGATATATTTTGGGCCATCAAGCATATTTTCTGGCGCCGTTGCCGGGGAGTCAAGGACATCTTCACAAGGGGAGTCCCTCATAACCAATCTCTTTACTTTTTTATTTTTTGTTTTGCTTAGTTTCTTTTTGCTTTGTTTGCATGTTTCTTTATAAAAACACACAAAAATTAGTTTTACAAGTTTGCTTTCTTTATTCAAAATACAAAAAATGACTACTCTTGAAAACACTAAGTTGTGTGACTTCACTAGCACCAACAACAATGATTTTATGAGCACACCTATTGCTCCACCTGTTCCTGAAGCTACTTTCTTTGAGATAAAACCTGCTTTACTCAATCTTGTTATGAGAGAATAATTTTCTTGTATTGGTAATGAAGATGCTGCTACCCATCTAAATAACTTTGTTGAACTTTGTGAGATGCAAAAGCATAGGGATGTGGATGGAGATATTATTAAGCTTAAATTGTTTCCTTTCTCTTTGAGAGAAAAAGCTAAAGATTGGTTGAATTCCTTAACTAGGAATAGTATTGATTCTTGTACTAAATGCAAAGATGCTTTTATTGGAAAATACTATCCTCCTCCTAAGATTATATCTATGACAAGTGAAATAATGAAGTTTAAACAATCTAATAATGAACATGTTGCTCAAGCTTGGGAAAGAATGAAATCTTTGGTAAAGAATTGTCCCACTCATGGACTGACTACTTGGATGATCATCCAAACTTTTTATGCAGGATTGAACTATTCTTCAAGGAACCTATTGAATTCTGCTGCTGGAGGTACCTTTATGACCATCACTTTGGGTGCTGCAACAAAGCTTCTGGATAATATGATGGCTAACTACTCCGAATGGCATACTGAAAGAGCTCCACAAGGTAAGAAGGTAAATTCTGTTGAGGAAACCTCCTCCTTGAGTGATAAGATTGATATTATTATGTCTATGCTTGTTAATGGGAAAGCCCATATTGATCCAAATAATGTTCCCTTAGCCTCTTTGGTTGCTCAAGAAGAGCAAGTTGATGTGAACTTTATAACAAATAATAATTTTGGCAACAATGCTTATGGTTATAACAATTATAGGCCCTACCCTCCTAATAATACTTATGGTTATAATGGTAAACCAGGATTACCTAGTGAAGGAAGAATTTTAGAAGTTGAAAGAGCCACTAAGAACTTCATGCAAATGCAATATAAGCAAAATAAACTATTTACTAAAACTATGGAGGAACAATCTACCATTTTGAAGAACATTAGCCATCAACTTGAGAGTCTAAATAGGGAAATTCCTAGTTTACAATTGAAACTTTCTAATGCTGAAAGAAATATATTATCTTTGTCTGAAGCTCAATCTTCATTGATTAATAAAATGGCTGCCAAACCTGAAACTAATGATAATCCCTTTGCAGCCACTAATGCCATACAAGTAAGAATTGATGAAAATGTTAGACTATTAGCTGAATTGCATGCTAAGTGGGAAAGAGAAGATGAAATTGCTAGAAACATTAGTGTTTCTACTATCACTACCACTAGTGTTAAGGCTGGTAACAGTTCTACTACCTTAGATGATAATTATGATTTTGATCTTGATGGTTGCAATATCTCTAAAGTTATTAAGTTCCTACAAAAGCTTGCTAAAAGTCCTAATGCTACTGCTATGAATATGGCCTTTACAAAAGCAATCACTGATGCTCTCATAAAGATTAAAGAAGAAAAGATGAAACATAAAGCTTCTATTCCTATAAAACAAGAAGATGGTTGGGAACCCATCATTAATATGAAAGTGAATGATTTTGATTTCAAAGCTTTATGTGATCTTGATAGTAGTGTTTCTATTATGCCTAGAAGGATTTATGATATGCTTGATTTGCCACCACTTGAAGATTGTTATTTGAATGTCCCACTTGATGATAATGCTAAAAATAAACTCATGAGGAGTATTAATGATGTTCTTATTATGGTTAACAATGCCTATGTCCCTGTTGATTTCTATGTTTTGGATATTGAATGCAATGCTTCTTGTCCTATTACTTTGGGAAGACCTTTTCTTAGAACTGTTGGTGCCATTATTGATATGAAATAAGGCACCATTAAATATCAAATCCGAGTCAAAAAAGGTATATAACACTTCCCTAAGAAGAGAGAGAAGATTTCTTTTGCCTCTCCTATGAAAACAAAATTTACTCTTAATGCTTCTTCATTTGAGAACACTTGATCCTTTTTCTTGCTTCTTAAGCCTAACTTAAAGGCGTTAAAGAAAAGTACTTATTGGGAGATAACCGAAAAGTTTTAGATGAGTCTTGGAAGTTATTACTTCAGTAATAACCGCCCCTTATCCTTTTTATTTGCTTTTTGTGACAAGAGTAACCTCTAATGAGAGAGAAGTAATGATTGGGAAAGTTGCTGTCCCGAAACAGATTTCTGTGCTTGACCGTAAAAATTTGGGTGAAATCTCTGTACGTCCTTTTAAGGCATGAATTTTTTTTGCTTCTGCCTCAGGTTGTTATCCAACTTTTGTTAGTTCAACACTTTTTGATTTGAGCAACAGAAGGTCTTCAAAAAAAATCATCTTTACCTTTTGGTCTGTTTTGACAGATTTCTGACATTTTCTGCATTTGCTTCTTGTTGGTTCCCTTTTGAGTTCTTTTGGGGAATTGATGTCACATCCCAAATTTTAGATTTGGTCTTGCATATCATTCATTGCATCGCATCATATCTTTCCATGCATTACCGTCGAGTAGAGAGGATCGACGAAACGCTATTTGCAAAACCCCGTTTCTACTTGGCTTCGAGGTTCCTGCGGGGAGCTTCAGAGGGACTTGCAACAACCACCTCTGTAGGTTCGAGTTTTCGCACAAACTTCGACTGAAGGTTGTTCCCCTCGACGATACGAACCCGTAGGCGCGAAAATCGCTCAAATCGGAGTTCGTATGCAAAAGACTCGGACGTTTTAGTAAACCGCCGGAAAACGGTACGAAAATTCGGTCCGATTTCCGAAACGGAGTCCAACTGCGGACCGATTCGGTTCAGGATTTTTTTTCTTTTCTTTTTTTTTCTGCACGCGAGGGACTTTTTAAGGAGGGCCCCACCCCTGGCCTCGGTTCCCGTGCACGCGACCCAACCCCGCCGCCGCCATCTCCCTGCGTGCGCGCTCCAGGCGCGAGCACGTCCGTCGTCGCCGCCTTCCGCGCCGCGCGCCGCCGCCTCCGGTCGTCGTCGGCCATCGCCGCGTCTGTTGCCGGGTTCGTCTCGCCGCCCTCTTTCCGTTCCCGTGCTCCGCGTCTCCATCCGCCGCCGCCAACTACGCCCTGCAGATCGCCGCGTACGCGCGCGCGTTTAATTATTCCGGGAGCCGTAGTTGACCGTGTGTGTACGTGCAGGTAGAACCACGCCACCGGAACCGACCGTCGCCGCCGTCCGGAGCTCGCCGGAGTTCGTTTCGCCGTCCGTTTTCGGTAAGACAGCAGCCACCGTCAGATCAGCGGCTTAGATCGTTCGTTGACTGGTCAGCACTCCAGACGTTGACTAGTCAGAGGCCCCAGACGTTGACTGGTCAGACGCCCAGTCAGCGCCCAGTCATCAGACCAGTTGACCAGTCAAACAGACACAGTTGACTGGGTCAATTTCGTTAATCCTATTAGTTGGCAGATTTCTGTAGAATCTTGTAAATTGCGTAGAAATTAAACCGCTTGGCCAAAAATTGCAAATAAAATATGCACGAGTTCAGTGAGTCGTGTAGAATCTCGCTGTATCTTTGGTTCAGACTTTTACCGTCAGGTTTAGTACAGTTTAATCAAACTAGTTAGTGGCCTTTTCGGAGTAATAAATTCGTAGTAAAAGTTTCGTAGCTCCAAAAATCGCGTGTGATATGTCCCTGAACTCGTATGAACGAGGGGAATCTCATCGTGAATTAAAAAGATAGGCTTACAGTAAAAACTTCTGCAGTAATTGTCTAATGGCTTTCTGCAGTGTTTTAATTACTCGGGATGTTTTATAACTCCTTTTTGAGTAATTCCAATTGGTACTGTTTCTTATCGGCGATGCCTATGCGGTAGATTTTTTCCAGGATTTTACAAACAGTATTCTACCGGTAGTGAATTATTTAAGTTCTAGCTCTAGTAGAGATCTCTATTTTTGCTTAATAGTTTTCCTAGCGCCAAATCTATTTTCCATGCATGTATTCGGTAGTAATATGGATTAGTATTATGTGGTGCAGATGTAGCATCAATTCACTTGCCGTTCTTGTATTCATGCATCATCTTTGTTGCATATGTTTGTGAATTGTTTGTTTATGAATGCAATTGTGTCGTGTAGATTGTGTGGAGTGCAACCCTTGCTCGTGTTTGGATTGTTCTTCCGACCGCTACAATCAAGGCAAGTAGATGCTACTTTGTTCATGATATCGTCCTACTATTTTCAATGCATTGTCGTGTATTTTGTAGATGCATGTATAGGATGATACTATCGCTATGCTATGACCTATTATTGTGGTAGGGCTTTCCTTGTAGATGAACCACCGTTGTAGATGTGCTTAGCCATGCTATGTTGAACGAGGGCTGGGTTACATCATTGATACTTGTTTTCTCAAAGTATTGGTTTGTGAAAACTAAAAACAACTTAATCAATGAACCCCCTGGGTGTGATGGTATTGATAATTTTTGGTGGTTTCATTGCGGAAAGGCACCCAGGTATCAAGAGAGAATGATTGGCTTCTTTATTGTGTAGCTTACGTGTACAACCATGTGCCAATAATGAAATGGGCGGTTGGTTGGACTTAGTAGGTTGTGGTAACTCGAACCCGCGTATCCAGAGATGTAGAATTTTGGTAGGTTGGACCGGTGCGCGTCGGGATTGAGGAGCTACTTCCCGAACAGTCTCTTCTTGGTCTTCTCCCTATCATCACCCAAAATGAGAGTGATGGTACGAGCTGGGCTGGCCAAGTCACATGGGTAAAGTGTACTAACCTCTGCAGAGTGTATAATCTAATCGATTAGCCGTGTCCCCGGTTATGGACAATCGAGTTGCTTGATATTGATTCCATGACATGTTTCTCGCTCATTCTAATTTCATAATTGTTTTAATGTTGTTGGGTTAACTTAATTGGGATCTTTTCAAAGAAAATCAAAAACTGTTTATGAAAGTAGGACAAAGTTATTTGCAAATGCAAGCCAGACACAGCTCCACTTGCCAAATATGCATGTAGATGTTAGTACTATTGTCTCCATTTACTAGCTCTACTTGCCATACATTCCATGTATTGACCCTTCGGGGCTGTTGCGTTTTATGCTGCAGGTTATTCCGATTCTGATTGATCGTTATAGGCCACGGTACTCCACTCGGCACTTGTTCACTTGTGGGCAATTTGAAGAATGGAGGATTTATTCGTTTATGTTGCTACCTGAATAATTTGAGCTAGCTTGTGCTAAGCTTTTATTGTAATAATGGTACTCTGGATCTACGTTACTCATGATACACGGATATTTTGCTATGTTATCTATCTTACTCTATTGTGGGCCAATGAACCGATCCAGGGATTGGCATGTCACATAGAGGCCACGGTCTTTTCAGAACCGGGGTGCCACAGGATGGTATCAGAGCCCGTGTGTCGACTGTAGGATCGTGACCTAGAATTGGATTAGGAAGCCATAGATTTATTAAAGCCTATATTAACTCTATCTTTCATCTTATGCCTTTCACCCTCGTAAATTCTTACCATATGCTATTCTCACACTTTCCTCTTTTACTTGATAGATGGGAGAAGTCAGGACCGAGTATGCCACCATGGAGTCACCAAGGCCCTTTGCAAGGCAGTTAGCTCAGCTCTCGCAGTCATTGGGATTGCCACTGCCCATGTTCAAGGGAAGAAGGTTGTACACCTATGGATATGGAGAGGATGCATGGGAGATCACCACTTTCATATTCAGAGATGCCGCCTTGCCAAATCCAGTGCACTTGATCTACACAAAGACATACTGCAACTGGGGACTTGGAATCAACTTGGCCATACATGAAGCCCTGTCTCGCCAGTGCCACTATGTCCGACACCTACTACCAGCAGATTCACCCTACCGTGACTATGGAAGGCGTGATGAAGATGGGAACATTGTGGTTACCCCGGGTGACAGGAACAACATGCCGCCCCGTCGGAGGCACATAGAGGACATGGAAAGGGAGAATGGAGCTCTAGCAGAGAAGGTGAGGATGATAAAGGAGATTGCAGATTTTACTAGCAATGGTATGGTGGTCCAAGGACAGGAGATTGACACTTTGCATGAAGCTGTGGGAGTTCTGGAGAATGCCCTGATAGCCAGAGATGCAACCATAGCACATCTTCATGGTACTGTGCAGGAGAACACCCAGAACATACAGCAACTGCAAGGGACAGTCCAGGAAAGGGATCAAACTATTGAAGCTATGACAGCCCAGATTGCCGCTCTCCAAGCACAGCTGAATCCACCCTCTGATGATGACAATGGAGATGATGGCAACAATGGGGATGATGATGACAGTGGAGATGATGATGATGAGGACGAGGATGATGTTGATGGAAACGATGATGGTGGAGGAGATGAAGCTGTTGCAGTTGCAGCTGAGGATGAAGAAGAAGAGGAGGATCCAGAAGAGGTGGAGTTTGACGTTTCAAGTGATGGTTCAGGAGAGGTGTACACTCCGCCGCCATGGTTGTACCGCGAGCCGAAGCGCCAACGCATGACCGCAAGGACCTACCTCAACCTCTTCAAGAAGTAGATAGAAGTCCACCAATTAGTCCTCGTTAGGCGAAATCGTTAGATTTATTCTCGATCGTTGTGATACTTAGTTCGTGTTAGTTTAGGAGTGTTTAGATGCTCATTTGTGTACTCCAATATCCCAGGAATTATTTGTGCAAAATTATATGAAAGAGTTATGGCAATTTGGTTACTATCTGTGTTGTTTTCGCTGCAGTTTTCTGCTGATACAGCAGTATTGCGCGATTTTTCATATTTTTCTGGTAACTCGGAAAAATCTGAAAAAACTGGGCTGATGCGGAACTTCCTGTTCTATACGCACAAAAATTGGCTAATTTTTCTGACGAGTTTAAGTCAGGCGGAAAAATTCGCGAACACAGCAGAACTGTTCTGTCAGAATTGTTGTTTTGTCGTTTTGATGCTCAACTGTTTAGTTAACCATTGCCAACTCTTGCAAAACTATTTCAGTAGGTATATACTGCTAGGATAACACCTGGGATGTTGCTGGACCGCTTGTTTGTAGATGTGTTGCTTGCTTGTGATTGTCTGCTATTGTTTGTTGTTGATTGACCATATGCATGGGTAGAATCCTATTACCGTAGTTGATTCTTTCTAAACTTACCTGTGCTGAACCGCAGATGCCTCCCCGCCGCCAACCCACTGAGTTGGAGCAGCTCATGGCAGCTCAGGCACAGCTGACCCAAGTGATGACCCAGTTCATGGCAAATCAGAACAACAACAATAGAAACAATCAGCCTCAGGGAGATGCTCTCACCAGATTTCTGAGGTTAAGGCCAGCTAAGTTCTCTACTGCAACGGAACCAATGGTTGCTCTCGACTGGTTGCGTTCAGTCAACAAGGATCTGGTAACTGTTGGATGCACTGATGCCGAGAAGGTGAGGTTTGCCGCGCACCTACTGGAGGGACCAGCCGCTTCTTGGTGGGACACATTTCAGATCACCCACCCTCTGAATACCGTGACTTGGGCTATGTTTGAGGAAGGTTTCAGGACCGACCACGTGTCTTCAGGAGTTCTGAGCCTGAATAGGAAAGAGTTCCGCAACTTGCGCCAAACCAATCGCACCGTGGCCGAGTACATTGAGGAGTTCAACAACCTGTCCCGTTATGCACCTGAGGATGTTGACACTGATGCAAAAAGGAGGGAGAGATTTCTGGATGGCCCCAGTGATGAGCTTTCAGTGCAGCTGCTGGTGGTTTATTGCCCCACTTTCTAGGAGCTCATGGACAAGGCCAGAATCTTGGAAGGGAAGCACAAGCAGGTGGAAAGCCGCAAGAGAAAGAACAACAATCACCACTCTGGTTCACATCACAAGTCTCACACTTCATATGATGGATACTCCAAGCATGGAGGGAGTGACCATGGGAGCCATGATCGCCACCACCATGGAGGCGATGGACATCGTCATGACAACCATAGGAGCAGCCACCACAGCCACAAGGGAGGACACGGTGGACATGACCGCAACCGTGATCGCAATTTTGTGAAGAAGGATCTGAGTGAGGTGACATGCTTCAAGTGTAAGCAGAAGGGACACTATGCTGACAACTGTCCGGAGAGGAAAGGACTGAAGCCAACCAACAATGAGAAGGCCACAGTGAACCACATGAATGTGGAAGAGATTCCAGACGAGCCTGACCTTGTGATTGGTAAGTTTCCAATCAACACTTACCCTGCACTTATACTTTTCGATACTGGTGCATCGCATTCATTCATATCAAGGACATTTGTGGATAAGTATAAGTTACCTACCGAGTCTATGAAGAGGTCTTTTAGAGTGAGTTCACCTGGAGGAGATATGATAGCTAGTGCGGGATGCCGCAATTTAACTGTGAGGATTGGAACACACAACTTCATTGCACATTTGGTAGTGTTGGAATCACAGGGATTAGACGTTATTCTGGGTATGGATTGGATGTGTATGCATGAGGGACACATAGATTGTGCACAGCGAGCTGTTTCACTCAAAACCCCAGATGGTAAGAGGATTAGATTCAAGTCGGCTGTACGACCAGGATGGTGTAAGTTGAATTCTCTTAAGGGGGTTAGCATGGATACTGTGCCAGTGATTAGGGATTACCCTGACGTGTTTCCGGAAGAGCTGCCAGGGATGCCACCTGACAGAGAAGTAGAGTTTCTTATCGACCTGATGCCGGGAACAGGACCGATATCAAAGAAACCATATAAGATAGATGGTGGATACACCATTGAGAGACATTGTACCGCTCGAGGAGGTTCAGCTTGAGAATGATTTGACCTATGAGGAGAAACCGGTCAAGATTCTGGAGACAGCAGAAAGGACTACCCGTACCAAGACAATCAAGTTTTGCAAGGTGCAGTGGAGCCACCATACCGAAGAGGAAGCTACTTGGGAGCGTGAAGATGACATCCGAGAGGACTACCCACACCTATTTGCTAGCCGCGCCGAATCTCGAGGACGAGATTCATCTTAAGGGGGTTAGTCTTGTCACATCCCAAATTTTAGATTTGGTCTTGCATATCATTCATTGCATCGCATCATATCTTTCCATGCATTACCGTCGAGTAGAGAGGATCGACGAAACGCTATTTGCAAAACCCCGTTTCTACTTGGCTTCGAGGTTCCTGCGGGGAGCTTCAGAGGGACTTGCAACAACCACCTCTGTAGGTTCGAGTTTTCGCACAAACTTCGACTGAAGGTTGTTCCCCTCGACGATACGAACCCGTAGGCGTGAAAATCGCTCAAATCGGAGTTCGTATGCAAAAGACTCGGACGTTTTAGTAAACCGCCGGAAAACGGTACAAAAATTCGGTCCGATTTCCGAAACGGAGTCCAACTGCGGACCGATTTGGTTCAGGATTTTTTTTCTTTTCTTTTTTTTTCTGCACGCGAGGGACTTTTTAAGGAGGGCCCCACCCCTGGCCTCGGTTCCCGTGCACGCGACCCAACCCCGCCGCCGCCATCTCCCTGCGTGCGCGCTCCAGGCGCGAGCACGTCCGCCGTCGCCGCCTTCCGCGCCGCGCGCCGCCGCCTCCGGTCGTCGTCGGCCATCGCCGCGTCTGTTGCCGGGTTCGTCTCGCCGCCCTCTTTCCGTTCCCGTGCTCCGCGTCTCCATCCGCCGCCGCCAACTGCGCCCTGCAGATCGCCGCGTACGCGCGCGCGTTTAATTATTCCGGGAGCCGTAGTTGACCGTGTGTGTACGTGCAGGTAGAACCACGCCACCGGAACCGACCGTCGCCGCCGTCCGGAGCTCGCCGGAGTTCGTTTCGCCGTCCGTTTTCGGTAAGACAGCAGCCACCGTCAGATCAGCGGCTTAGATCGTTCGTTGACTGGTCAGCACTCCAGACGTTGACTAGTCAGAGGCCCCAGACGTTGACTGGTCAGACGCCCAGTCAGCGCCCAGTCATCAGACCAGTTGACCAGTCAAACAGACACAGTTGACTGGGTCAATTTCGTTAATCCTATTAGTTGGCAGATTTCTATAGAATCTTGTAAATTGCGTAGAAATTAAACCGCTTGGCCAAAAATTGCAAATAAAATATGCACGAGTTCAGTGAGTCGTGTAGAATCTCGCTGTATCTTTGGTTCAGACTTTTACCGTCAGGTTTAGTACAGTTTAATCAAACTAGTTAGTGGCCTTTTCGGAGTAATAAATTCGTAGTAAAAGTTTCGTAGCTCCAAAAATCGCGTGTGATATGTCCCTGAACTCGTATGAACGAGGGGAATCTCATCGTGAATTAAAAAGATAGGCTTACAGTAAAAACTTCTGCAGTAATTGTCTAATGGCTTTCTGCAGTGTTTTAATTACTCGGGATGTTTTATAACTCCTTTTTGAGTAATTCCAATTGGTACTGTTTCTTATCGGCGATGCCTATGCGGTAGATTTTTTCCAGGATTTTACAAACAGTATTCTACCGGTAGTGAATTATTTAAGTTCTAGCTCTAGTAGAGATCTCTATTTTTGCTTAATAGTTTTCCTAGCGCCAAATCTATTTTCCATGCATGTATTCGGTAGTAATATGGATTAGTATTATGTGGTGCAGATGTAGCATCAATTCACTTGCCGTTCTTGCATTCATGCATCATCTTTGTTGCATATGTTTGTGAATTGTTTGTTTATGAATGCAATTGTGTCGTGTAGATTGTGTGGAGTGCAACCCTTGCTCGTGTTTGGATTGTTCTTCCGACCGCTACAATCAAGGCAAGTAGATGCTACTTTGTTCATGATATCGTCCTACTATTTTCAATGCATTGTCGTGTATTTTGTAGATGCATGTATAGGATGATACTATCGCTATGCTATGACCTATTATTGTGGTAGGGCTTTCCTTGTAGATGAACCACCGTTGTAGATGTGCTTAGCCATGCTATGTTGAATGAGGGCTGGGTTACATCATTGATACTTGTTTTCTCAAAGTATTGGTTTGTGAAAACTAAAAACAACTTAATCAATGAACCCCCTGGGTGTGATGGTATTGATAATTTTTGGTGGTTTCATTGCGGAAAGGCACCCAGGTATCAAGAGAGAATGATTGGCTTCTTTATTGTGTAGCTTACGTGTACAACCATGTGCCAATAATGAAATGGGCGGTTGGTTGGACTTAGTAGGTTGTGGTAACTCGAACCCGCGTATCCAGAGATGTAGAATTTTGGTAGGTTGGACCGGTGCGCGTCGGGATTGAGGAGCTACTTCCCGAACAGTCTCTTCTTGGTCTTCTCCCTATCATCACCCAAAATGAGAGTGATGGTACGAGCTGGGCTGGCCAAGTCACATGGGTAAAGTGTACTAACCTCTGCAGAGTGTATAATCTAATCGATTAGCCGTGTCCCCGGTTATGGACAATCGAGTTGCTTGATATTGATTCCATGACATGTTTCTCGCTCATTCTAATTTCATAATTGTTTTAATGTTGTTGGGTTAACTTAATTGGGATCTTTTCAAAGAAAATCAAAAACTGTTTATGAAAGTAGGACAAAGTTATTTGCAAATGCAAGCCAGACACAGCTCCACTTGCCAAATATGCATGTAGATGTTAGTACTATTGTCTCCATTTACTAGCTCTACTTGCCATACATTCCATGTATTGACCCTTCGGGGCTGTTGCGTTTTATGCTGCAGGTTATTCCGATTCTGATTGATCGTTATAGGCCACGGTACTCCACTCGGCACTTGTTCACTTGTGGGCAATTTGAAGAATGGAGGATTTATTCGTTTATGTTGCTACCTGAATAATTTGAGCTAGCTTGTGCTAAGCTTTTATTGTAATAATGGTACTCTGGATCTACGTTACTCATGATACACGGATATTTTGCTATGTTATCTATCTTACTCTATTGTGGGCCAATGAACCGATCCAGGGATTGGCATGTCACATAGAGGCCACGGTCTTTTCAGAACCGGGGTGCCACAATTGAACTTTTTGAGGGAAGTGCTACAGTAGCTAGTGTTTTAATGGAAGTTTTTATTGGTGTTGGAACTGAACCTAAAGACCTATTATCTTGAGCGCACTAATGTTGCTAAGAAAGATTATGTGAAGTTTTGTATGAAGGAAAAATTCAGGTGTATGGAAGGAATGAGTAATGAGATGAAGGATGGACTAAAGCTCAAGTTTGGGGATGCCACGCATGTCACCCCAAGAAATATCGAAGAAATACAAGCGTCAAATCTTGGGGATGCCCAAGGCATCCCCTTCTTCATCAATAAAAATCCCAGGTTTCTTCCAAACGCTTCATTTTTATTGTTTCATGCACAGTTGTGTTGTTCTTGGAGCATCTTATTTTTTGTTTTCGTTTGCTTTGTTTGCTTAGTTTGCTGAATAAATTGGTTGGACCCCCTCTTTCATATATTGGTTTTCAAATAGTTTGGTTTGGTTTGGAAAAGAGTAGGAAAGTTTATGCTTAATTGTTAAAGAGAGCTTGTTTTTGACTGTGGCCTATGCTTTGTCATGCCATGCTTGATATTGTTTTGGATTTAAGCTTAGTATTCTTTGCTGTAGCATGACTTCTTATAAACAATTGAGATTGCTTAATGTGTCTTGGATGAATCAAGCGTTGTTTTAGCATATTAAAGCATAGTATTGTGGTATTCTCCTTTGATGTTTTATTTGGGTTGACTTGGGGCATGCTCACACCATGTTATGACTATCTCAAGTCACCATAAGACTTTATGATCCTTTAGTTTTCAACTTGTAGTATCACTTATGCTTTGATTAATGATGTTTTTTCACTCTGTATGATTATGGCTATTATTGCTCTCTTAGTTTGTCGCTCCCAGTCTTTTGCTACCCTCCGCAACCAAGTATGAGTTCCACTCATGCATCCAACTCCTTAAACCAAGTTATTCCAAAGAGTCCACCATACCTACCTATTAGCATATGCTATTCCAAGTATATTCATGTTTTTGTTTACCTTCCAAATTAAACTTGTTATGAGAAAACTAGTGATTAAAGCTCTCACGAACTTGATGGCACACTTTACTTTTCTTGCCCTTAATAAACTTGAACCATTGTGTCGTCTATGTTGTATATGCTTGCACTTATTTGTTGGGGATTAGCACAACCATGCTGTCATGGGGAGCGCTTTCAACATTGCACAGGTACTTTGTACCTAGTTGATATCATGCTCTTTTGTCTATGGATGTCGTCGGTGTGAAATGAAACGGGAGCTTGTAAGTCCATGGAGTTATGTATATGTGTTAGAGAAACACCTGTGCCGCTGGTCTAATCCATGCTGACATGGTGGAAACCTGCAGCGTAACCATAATGAGTTGTCTATGAAGCATTCTTCTTATAAAAAAAGAGTCTGATATTGAGAAAAAAGAGAAAAAGAAAAAAAGAGATTATGAAAAGAGGAAAGAGAGAAACAAAGCACCATATTCCCATGGTAAATAAGAAGATTGCTGAGATGCTTGTTGTGTACTTGCCTTGTCATTTTGATGTGGGGATTCTTCCGTATCATCGGGCAAGGGGTACCCCGTTGGGGTTCTCTATGATACACATGTACTTAAGATGACAAGAACTTACCGGTGACTAAACTTGAGTAGCATGAGGAGCGGCCCTCGTATTCAAGGGACATGAGATTTCTAACTTATACTTCGTCAAGCATGTACACCATAGTTTGTTCACTTTAACCTTAATCTCTTCAAGATGCTTATGATAGGGGTAATGAGAGCTGAAAGCTATTAAGTACCATAATTTTTGGTAGCTCTTTATGAGACTTGAATCCCTACTTCCTTCTATGAAGGCCTTTCTTCCACCATTATATTGAGTCTCCAGCTACTATCTTTATGCACCTACTTTGAGAGCATAGTGGCCATTCTTAGTTCGACGTGCATTGTCCCAAGACTTGTTGATTGATGCATACCTTGATATTGCTTGTTTTAAACTATTTGTATCTAGTCACTCTTATAAACTTTGAAGGTGTCCTATGCATTTATATTTGCTACTCTATGAGGGACAAGCTGAATACTACTATGCTATGTTTTCTTTGTGTGAAACAAACAAACGTCTTGCAAAGCATTGTTATTCATGAATCTTTTGTTTGTGCCTTTTCATGTTGCAACATAGTTTCTTTGTATTATTGCTAGAACTTTGTCTTTCATGTTATGATTGAAGTACTATGATCCCAGCTTTGAATATTTTACAAATACTTTGATCAAGTTTATGATGGTGCATGTCACCTCAAAAATTATTCTTTCTTTTTATCACTTACCTACTTGAGGACGAGCAGGAGTTAAGCTTGGGGATGTTGATACATTGCAAATGTATCTACAATTTTTGATGTTCCAGGCTTGGTTTTATTTACTTTCTTGTGTTTTGCCCACACTTTGGAGTACTTTTCTTATGATTTCTTGGACTAACCTATTAATAAGAGCCACAGTGCCAGCTGCCTGTTTTCTGCTGTTTTTGGTTCCAGGAAAGTCAGAAAATGAATATTCTCGGAATTGGACGGGACAAAAGCCAAAGTCATTATTTTACCGAGGGACACCTAGAGCCAGAATACGAGACGGAGAGGGGCTGGGGCCCGGCCACACCACTTGGCCACGCGGCCAGGCCTGGCCAGCGCCAGGGAGTGGTCTGGCCGCCCTAGGTACCCCCTCGGCCTCTCCTTCCGCCTATATATTGCCTCTGATACAGAAACCCTAAGTACTCGATCAAAATTCCACGAAAGAGTCTGTAGCCGCCGTCATCTCCATCCCTAGTTTGGGAGGGATCTGAAGCTCTTCCCGGCACCCTGCCGGAGAGGGGAATTCACCCTGGAGGCCTTCTTCATCATCATGCAAGCCTCCGGTGTGATGCGTGAGTAGTTCATCTCTGGACTACGGGTCCATGTAGTAGCTAGATGGCTGGTTCTCTTCCTTTGTGCTATCATGTTTAGATCTTGTGAGCTCCGTTCATGATCAAGATCATCTATTTGTAATTCTGCATGTTGTGTATTGCGGGGATTCGATGGATATTGAGATGCTATTTCAGATTCATTATTGATTCTATCATGTCTTTGTTATTTGTGATCTTGCATGCTTTTTGTTGTTAGTAGCTATCTTGGCCAAGTAGATGCTAGCAACTCCAAGAGTTAGTATTTATGCTCGATAGTGGGTTCATGCCTCTGGTAATCTGGGGAAGTGACAGAAATCTCTAAGGTACTAGATGTGCTGTTGCTACTAGGGAGAAAACAACAATCCTTTGTTCATAGAACAATCGTATTGTTACTTTACACGCAATTCGTAATGCAATTAGCCGTTGCTTACAACTTAATACTGGAGGGGGTTCGGATGATAACCTGAAGGTGGATTATTAGTCATAGATTCAGTTGGATGGCGGTCTATGTATAATGTTGTAATGCCCAATCGAATCTCAAAGGAGTCAAGATGATTAGTATATGCTTGTATGCTTTCTCGATGTTTGTCAATTGCCCCGCTGTAATTTGTTCACCCAGCATGTTATCTATCTTAAGGAGAGCCACCTCTAGTGAACTATGGACCCCGGTCCTTTCTTTTACAATCAATCTACAAACTGTTTACTGCTTTGTGTTTACTTTCTGCAAACTATTACTTCCTTCCATTCGATACGTTTAATCCTTTGTTTTCAGCAAAACCGGTGAGATTGACAACCTCATCGCAAGTTGGGGACAGAGTTCTGTGGTTGTGTTGTGCAGGTCTCCACGTTGCTGCTGGCACCGATAGCACGCCCTACCAACGTTTAGCTAGCAACACCTTTGGGGTGTTTCCTTGCTCCTACTAGATTGATAACCTTGGTTTCGTACTGAGGGAAAACTTGCTGTTGTGCTCATCATACCTTCCTCTTGGGGTTCCCCAACGAGCTCGATATATTTTGGGCCATCATCCACTCTAAAGGCTAAGGAAAGTTTGTAAATATTTAACATGATGCCATTCCCATGTTCATACAAATGAGTATTAATTCTATAATAAGTAAGTGATTCTATCCATTTATAAAATCAAGAAAACACCACTTCTATCAAGGCATAATACTTTTGTTTCACCTACATGGAGTGTTAAAAGTCTCCATTTACTAGTAGAATAGCTACTCAACAATACTGGTTGTTTTCTACTTTAGTACTTATAATTAATAGGAAAACCTTAAAGTGTTAGACTTAAGTTTAAATACTTTTTACTTTGTAAATTAATATTTTCGTCAAAGGTTATTCTTTTAAGTAATATTAAAAGTAATCTTTGCACACTTCTTTAAAAAGCTCTAATTGATTCTTAATCTTGTTTAAGAAATATTTCAGATACCATGCTCCATTTTGGATGCTTTAGTATTGTATACTAGTGGTTATACTTACATATTGTTTCACACACTCTCACAAGCCTTAACAAGAAGCACATGTGTAAAGCTGATATAAAAGTACCACTCATTCCAAAGAACTCATCACCAGTTTCCAAACCCTAGATTAGGTACGATTGTTCCGGGGATTCGCATTTATCAAACTACATTACATTACTTATGCATAATTGCATTTTGCTTCTTTAAACATTTGTCCTTACCGAACCAATGATGCTATTTACATAATTTGGCTCTTCTAGTATCTCGAAGACCGTGAGTGCATAATCTTGCAATCATAGAAGGCAAGTTCACAACTTGCTCATGTCCTTTGATTAATTTCTATCAAATGCTTGTAACTCAACCGTTGTCATCACATGCATTTCAAAAAGGTCAGAAAACCCTATTTTCATAATAATATGATTATGGATTATTTACCAAATGGTAATAATCTATTGATACAGTTCTAGTGGTAAAGGAACATAATATCTAGGACTTAACAACCAATGTCGCTACTGATTCTAGCGCTGTATATTACGCGTCAACCATAAGACTTGGAATGGGACGGGAAAGTCAGCTATATCTTCTCCCTTTCGCATGGACGGATGACCTTATCGTGAGGCTGTTGATTTCTCGTGGAGTGCCAGAGAATCCAGCACATGGGCAGGACCCCTTAGTTCCCCTCAATCTTGGTGTCTAGATCATATGTGCATCTCTGTCTGGGTCTGAGTTCACCATAGCTGATGGTGACCGCCAAATAGAGTTGCGTACGGAGTCTCCGAGAGGCTACCCAAAGAGTAACCATGGTAGTTGTCTCGGAGGATCGTGTCTCATGCGGGGTCACGGAGAGGGCAGTACTAGCTTGGATCTTAGACTAGGCGCCATACCAAGGAAGTGTAGACAAGGTCGTACCTTGGTTGTGCAACAAGGCTAAGGTCTCTTATGGGAAAAGTGACACACCTCTACAGAGTGTAAGAATTGTGACATGTTACTCCCTGTTCCGGGAAGGAGCTACGAACGCGGCAGGAAAGGAACCCCACGAAGGTTCTGGTCAACCTGTGAAGACTGTCGGACATAGTTTTCATAATAAAAGCAACCTTTGAAGAAATGTTTATGAAAACATGCATTGCCTACGACCTCTGGTCTGTGGCTGTAGAGATAGTGCATCATACACTCCTTTTTAGTGAACTTGCTGAGTACGCCCGCACTCAACCGTACCTTCTTAACCCTTGCTAGGTTCTAAGCCATTGAAGACGATGTCAACATCAATTTCTGCTCAAGAAACCATCATCGACAACTCAAGTTCTCAATAGAGTCAATGAAGTCAACATATACGTCAACCAAAGCGAAGAATAAGTTCTTAAGTAGATAGAAGTAGATTCTCTAGCCATAAAACCTACTTCTGTAGAGCATTGCAATAGCAGCAATGGCAAGCCAAATAGTTTATATACTAGTTGTAGTTACTAGATAGTTCTGAGTTATTATTTCTAGTTCTTCTTTGTAAGAAGTTCTTTCTCTCTCTTTAACCTAGAGTGTTCTATGGATCTTTTGTAAAGAGTCGAGTTGTAATCTATAGTCATGTCTTGGACCTGCTGTGTTTCTGTTGTACCACTCTGAGGGATGTAATACTAGTGAACGGTGTTTCATTGGTGTTATGTCAATGACTATAGTGTACTACATCATGCAGTGGTATGTGGGTCACCGCACCAGGCATACCCGATAGAAATCCCCTCGATCGACCTTCTTTTCGAAAGTCCATCTTCTGCCCTCGTAGCCTAGATCATCTAGCTCACAGACATCAATCACATCGCGCAAACCACTTTGCTCAAGATTATCCAGTTGCAAGTGAGCAATCAGGGTAGATATTGAGACAAATAAAAGTTTAACCCCTAAGTGCTAAGTATCACAAAGTAAACCTATACTAGGAGGTGTCATATACTACACAGCTAAGCCTGAATTCTAGAGGTATTATACTCAACTACTATATTCTGGGCTTAGAATGATGTGTGTTATATGTACCACATTTGGATTTCTGGTTTTTATTGCATCTTCTTGATTGACTAGGTATATGCATGAAGTGGAACTCTATGGGCATATGCATGTTGTTTCATGGAGTTCTTACTTGATGTACAGGTCTAGTGGGGAATATGGGTTCGCGTGAGGGAGAGGCGAATTATCACTCTGATGAAGGGAAGGTGAAGTCTCATGAGATGATGCTGACACAACAAAAGGAGGTTAGAGATCCAATTCCAAAGGAAGGAGAAATTCAAATGCCGTATTTAATTCCCAACGAAAGAGTTCTTCAGTATATGAAGGGTATGGAAGACGGAAGAAAGGTTGAAATAGAGAGGCAGAATAAATTCTATCAGGAGACTTTAAACAAAATTCAAGTGAAGCAACCTAAGGAATTACATCCAAGGGTTAAACTAGTGGAGTTCTTACAAACCAAGCCCTGGAGTTTTTCTATGGTAGAAGAACCTTTGGAGGCAGAAAATTGGTTAATGGATACATCTGGGAAGCTTAACAGTGTGGGATGCAAGGATGAAGAAAAGGTGCGATATGCAACTTATGTATTGACCGGAACTGCAGCCACGTATTGGGAGAAGTCAAGGTTCACAACATTGGGAGAAGGTGTTAGTACCTAGGCTGAGTTCAAAAAGAAGTTTCGTGAAGAATTTGTTCATCGGAACAATGGGAAAAGGAAGGAGGATGAAACTTTAGAAATGAAGAATCTTCCAGTTCTGAAACATGTACGGGAGTTTAATCGTTTATCCAAGTACATTAGTGCGGAAGCAAACATGGAGGCGAAACGACAAAGGAAGTTCATGAAGGGACTACAAGCAGTTATGAGGATGCAGCTTAGGATTGTGCGTACAAAGGAGTTTCAGGAATTATTGGATAGTGCACATATATCAGAAGGTGATGAGATTATTGTACCTGAAGGAAATAGGAAGAAAGTTCAAAAACTGACCACAACATGTTAGGTCCGAGGACATATGATGGAGAATTATCCGGATCCACATATGATGTACAACACAAAGAAGATATGTCACAATTGTGGAATTAGGGGCCATGTTAGTAGGGACTGCCCAAACCCTAAGATATTATGTTACCAATGTGGAGAACCTGGACACATGATGATGAACTGCCTAAACCGACCGTTAACTCGTGGGTTGTTAACGGGAGGAATAGGACCAATAATGGGGCTAGCATCTAGTCCAAACATCCATCCTACTCCAATGAAGAGAAATGCAAGAGCATTTCTAGGAAAGTGTAACAAGTGTGGAATTATTGGACACAAGAAATCATGTTGTCCAGAACATCGGGAGAAATATGGAACATCTGTAGGAGGAAACCTAACATCCACTGGATTATCTTCAAAGGAGGGTGTAATTGAAGAAGGTACATCTTCAGGAAAACGGAAGTTTGAGACCATGACTCAAATCAATCGCAATGAAGCAAGTGGTAAGTCAATACATTATTAGTTGTATAAGATGCTTCGTACATGCATTTAAGGAATCAGAGAATTCACACTGGTAATCACAAATGGGTGGTGTACCATATGTTTCCCCGTGAGACCTTCTAGAGGTAAAGTATAAGCTAGACGGAGACCAATATCCTAACTATTGAGTTAATGGGTATTCTGCATTAGTTTAGAGACCATTAGGAAACCCCAAGGGGGAGAGTAAACAATAAACACTGAAGTGTTGTTGTCAAATTTTCTGACTGAAGGTTGGAAGAGAAGTACTAAGTCATGGGGAGATTAAGCCTTATTTTCATAAGATTATAAGAAATCATCTGTATAAGAGTACTCTCTAGAGTATGTCCGGATGGAAGCTCGAAGGAGATCTAAGTGTTTAACCCTAGTGGATTAGTTATAAAGGGGAAACAGCTGGTAAGTTTTCCTTAAGAAGGAGGAGAGCCTACTAAAATAGTTTAGTGCATAGTAGTAGGAAAACCTTATTGGAAGGGACAAAATGTGTCCACAACCAATTCTAAATAGGACGGTAAGGGCATAAACCCAACGACATATAGTAAAAGGAACTATAGGGTAACTTAGAAACAATAGTGGATATTGTCGGAATGAAGAGAATTCACAGAAAAAGATCTGGATACAGGATACCACAATTATCCCCAATTATGATCACAATGGAGTGAAGAAATATCGTGATCAATACAAGTCAACATCTCATTCCGAAACGCAAGAGAGTACGAACTTCGGGGGCGAAGTTTATTTTAAGGGGGGGAGTCTGTAACACCCCAGCATTAGAGCTTAGAAATAAGCTGAACACGGGTGTGTGCATTGCATTCATGCATAGAAAATCCGAATAATTTTCGCGCTTTTAAATAAAACTTGTCAAAGTGATTGAAGCTTCTCTTAACTTGGTGGAACTGAAGTAGATCATCAAGTTGATTGCGATAAGTTTCAATATGACCTTTGCTAAAATTTTATCTTTGGGTAATATAATTTGATCTAAGGGTAGATCAAATGTAATAAAACTAAGTCACAACACACTACTTAATAAGGAGTACTTGATGTTTTAGAGATCATTACATGGCATTTCCTGCAACAACTCAAGGATGAAGACTTAATATTCTAATAATGATATCAAGGTATTATCTACCACAAACCCTGAATCCCAAGTCAAGTATATAACTTAAGTAAAGAAACTCATAACTAAACCTTGATATACTTGATTGCCATAGTTATTCCTACCATGAGAATCATGGTAGTTTCTAAACCCTAACTCTTATTACAAATAGAGTAGAAAAGGAAGTCAAGCCAAGACCATTTAGCACATGTCCTTAATATGATATTAAGAGGTGACATTCCTATTTAACCAAGTCCTTGTGTCAGTTCATCATCACTATTGAGTAACCAATTCTTGACCTAGAACTTATTAGCCTTTAGATTTGACCTATTATGTTAACCTTCCAAAGACCTTAAGTAATTTAATAAGAAGGAGGAACTAGATATGGTTGAGTGTACTATCATCAATGGAATGTGATCCTTAGTGGAGATCAAACCATTGGATGTTGGAGGAGTTAACTCACTCATGAGTTACCTAGAAGCAGGATCTAAACCCAAGAGTTAAGCTAGTAATTGAGGAGCCATGAGAAAGCTAGTAGTATTAGTACATCCAATAATGATCTTGTTAAGACAAGTGGGTTTAAACTTAGAGTAAGATTTATTAACAAGATAACCTTTATAGAGAGACTTGTACAAGTCTGCTATTTAGTTGAGTATAGATCTTGATCAGACAATTAGAAGCCTAAGCTTAGTTTGATCAAATGATGGTGGTCATTATTCTCAAGTCACTTGAGAATAGATAACTAGGTGTTGAAGAAGAGTTGTGAGTATACCAAATTAGATAAAGCCCTAGTAAAATTAATCATGTAGCTTGATTATGAGAAGCCAAGCTAGAGTATAATGAAGCATATAACATAAGTTCTAGGAGTAGTTGGAAGTATGATAGCTTAACTAAGTTGATACAAGAACAAACTTGTATTATGGGAGTAGTACCATGCCTATTCCAGAAGATTGATATCCCTTGTTATCTACAGTGAGGATTGTAATCTTGTAAGACTTGGATATAGTTGCAAGAGGAGTTTAAGGAAGTTAATAGATGGAGTTAGTAGTAGCTACATTGATGGGTGCATCAATGGTAGTTAACTAAGAGGAGTTATATACTAGGAGTAAGAATGGAGTAATGTTGGAGTGGCATGCCCATGTCATCATATGATGATGGATATGGTGGAGTCAGACGATTGTCTTATTCAGGAAGATGTGATATTTGTGAATAAGATAAGAGAGATATATAAAGTATATTTAGGAAATGAATTCCTTATTTAAAGATAACCTTAGTGTGGTATTAAGGTAAGGATTCTTTAGAAGCCTTAACCAAGATCATATCAAGCCATGAACAGAACCATGTCTACCTCTTTGTTTAACATCCTAGAATAAAGAGGGTAGTAAACCAATTCCTGTTTTTAGGCAGCCAATAGATAGTATCTCTTAGGCAAATGAAATGTCTAAGAGATAAGTAGAATATCAGATGAGTGTTTATGGATGAGAACCTTGTCTGCTTTATTATCTTAAACCCTAATAAAGACCTAGCCTCATATACTATCAAGATCACTTTAGTAAAGTAAGTTCAATAACTCACTTTAAGTTGAGAGGTTATTTAGGATCACAAACACATGGTGGCAATATGTTTAGCCTTAATAATCATCAATATCTCTAATTGAATATGAGTCTAACGAACCTTACTAAAACTCATGGTGTTTCTAAACTCTTAAAATCAAGTAGAATTGGATTTGGTGAAATCACCAATTAGGGAGAACCCTAGGATTCAAATCACAATATTATAAATCTAGGATTTAAACCAACATCTAATATGGTTATTAAAAGAGGTTAAATATATATATAGGTTCTATGCCTATCACTCACCATCATAAATCCTTAGCCACTTAAACCACTACTAATACATTCTTTAAGTGGTAATATAAATCATTTCTATGAGATTTTCTTATAGGAAGTAAACCCTAAAACCCTAAGTTATATCTACTTTATTAAATAAAAGAACCCTTTATATAATCATGAATAGTAAAAGAAAAATACTAAAAATGAATGTCAAACGAACTAGTTACATTAGCCAAGTAGAAAATAAAAAAAATAGAACTAGGCCATAGCCCAGTCCTATTCCACGCTCACGAGCAGCATGCAGCACAATCCGCTCACTCAGCCACGGCCTAGGAGAAGCCCAATAGCAGCCCATCTTGCATTCCCTCTCTGTATGACAAGTGGGGCCAGTAGAGGATCACGGGTTGAGACAGAAATTTAGCCAGGGGGTTTCTTGTAAAAAGGTCGTCGTCGTCACCGTTACGCACACATGCAGCTCGTTGGCCGGAGCTCTGCCGCCCGCTCATGACTCGGTGTTGATGTAGAGCTCGTTGGGAACCCCAAGAGGAAGGTATGATGAGCACAACAGCAAGTTTCCCTCAGTTATGAAACCAAGGTTTAATCGAACCAGTAGGAGCAAGGAAATACCTCAAAGGTGTTGCTAGCTGAGCCTTGGCAGGGCGCACTACCGGTGCTAGTAGCAACGTGGAGACCTGCACAACACAACCATAGAACTCTGTCCCCAACTTGCGATGAGGTTGTCAATCTCACCGTGTTTTGCTGAAAACAAAGGATTAAATGTATCGAATGGAAAGAAGTAATAGTTTGCGGAAAGTAAACACAAAGCAGTAAACAATTTATAGATTGTATGTAAAAGAAAAAGGACCGGGATCCATAGTTCACCAGAGGTGGCTCTCCTTAAGATAGATAACATGCTGGGTGAACAAATTACAACGGGGCAATTGACAAACATCGAGAAAGCAATACATGCATATACTAATCATCTTGACTCCTTTGGAACTTGATTGGGCATTACAACATTATACATAGACCGCCATCCAACTGCATCTATGACGAATAATCCACCTTCAGGTTATCATCCGAACCCCCTCCAGTATTTAGTTGCAAGCAACAGATTATTGCTTTACGAATTGCGTGTAATGTAAACACTATGATTGTTCTATGAACAAAGGATTGTTATTTTCTCCCTAGTAGCAACAGCACATCTAGTACCTTAGAGAGTTCTATCACTTCCCCAAATTACCAGAGGCATGAACCCACTATCGAGCATAAATACTAACTCTTGGAGTTGCTAGCATCTACTTGGCCAAGATAGCTACTAACAACGGAAAGCATGCAAGATCACAAATAACAAAGACATGATAGAATCAATAATCAATCTGAAATAGTATCTCAATATCCATCAGATCCCCACAAACACAACATGCAGAATTACAAATAGATGATCTTGATCATGAACGTAGCTCACAAGATCTAGACATGAAAGCACAAAGGAGGAGAACCTGCCATCTAGCTACTACATGGATCCGTAGTCCAAGGATGAACTACTCACGCATCACACCGGAGGCTTGCATGGTGATCAAGAAGGCCTCCAGGGTGAATTCCCCTCTCCAGCAGGGTGCCAGGAAGAGCTTCAGATCCCTCCTGATCTAGGGATGGAGATGACGGCGGCTACAGACTCTTTCGTGGGTTTTTGATCGGGTACCTAAGGTTTTGGTCCCGAGGGCATCTTATAGACGGAAGGGGAGGCCGAGGGGGTGCCGGAGGCGGCCAGACCACCCCCTGGCGCGGGGCAGGCTGGGCTGCGCGGCCAGGTGGTGTGGTGGCCCCCTGGCCCCTCTCCGTCTCGTATTCTGGCATCTGATGACTTTCTAAAAATAGGCACTTTGGCTTTTGTCCCGTCCAATTCTGAGAATATTCATTTTCTGACTTTCCTGGAACCAAAAATAGCAGAAAACGGGCAGCTGACACTGTGGCTCTTGTTAATAGGTTAGTCCAAGAAATCATATGAAAAGTACTCCAAAGTGTGGGCAAAACACAAGAAAGTGGATAAAACCAAGCATGGAACATAAAAAATTATAGATACATTTGCAATGTATCAACATCCCCAAGCTTAACTCCTGCTCGTCCTCGAGTAGGTAAGTGATAAAAAGAAAGAATAATTTTTGAGGTGACATGCACCATCAAAGACTTGATCAAAGTATTTGCAAAACATTCAAAGCTAGGATCATAGTACTTCAATCATAACATGAAAGACAAAGTTCTAGAAATAAGACAAAGAAACTATGATGCAACATGAAAAGGCACAAACAAAAGATTCATGAATAACAATGCTTTGCAAGACGTTTGTTTGTTTCACATAAAGAAAACATAGCATAATAGTATTCAGCTTGTCCCTCATAGAGTAGCAAATATAAATGCATAGGACACCTTCAAAGTTCATAAGAGTGAGTAGATACAAATAGTTTAAAACAAGCAATATCAAGTTATGCATCAATCAACTAGTCTTGGGACAATGCACATAGAACTAAGAATGGCCACTATGCTCTCAAAGTAGGTGCATAAAGATAGAAGGTGGAGACTCAATATAATGGTGGAAGAAAGGCCTTCATAGAAGGAAGTAGGGATTCAATTGTCATAAAGAGCTTCCAAAAATTATGGTACTTATAGCTTTCAGCTCTCATTGCCCCTATCATAAGCATCTTGAAGTGATTAAGGTTAAAGTGAACAAACTATGGTGTACATGCTTGACGAAGTATAAGTTAGGAATCTCATGTCCCTTGTATACGAGGGCCGCTCCTCATGCTACTCAAGTTTAGTCACTGGTAAGTTCTTGTCATCGTAAGTACACATGTATCATAGAGAACCGCCAACGGGGTACCCCTTGCCCGATGATACGGAAGAATCCCCATATCAAAATGACAAGGGAAGTAGACAACGAGCATCTCAGCAATCTTCTTATTTACCATGGGAATATGGTGCTTTTTTCTCTCTTTCCTCTTTTTATAATATCTTTTTTTCTTTTTCTCTTTTTCTCAATATAGGACTCTTTTTTATAAGAAGAATGCTTCATAGACAGCTCATTATGGTTACGCTGCAGGTTTCCACCATGTCAGCATGGATTAGACCAGCGGCCCAGGCGTTTCTCTAACACATATACATAACTCCATGAACTTACAAGCCCCCTTTCATTTCACACCGACGACATCCATATACAAAAGAGCATGATATCAACTAGGTACAAGTACCAAGTGCAATGTTGAAAGCGTTCCCCATGAAAGCATGGTTCTGCTAATCCCCAACAAATAAGTGCAAGCATATACAACATAGACGACACAATGGTTCAAGTTTATTAAGGGCAAGAAAAGTAAAGTGTGCCATCAAGTTCGTGAGAGATTTAATCACTAGTTTTCTCATAACAAGTTTAATTTGGAAGGTAAACAAAAGCATGAATATACTTGGAATAGCATAATCTAGTAGGTAGGTATGGTGGACTCTTTGGAATAACTTGGTTTAGGGAGTTGGATGCATGAGTGGAACTCATACTTGGTTGTGGAGGCTAGCAAAAGACTGGGAGCGACAAACTAAGAGAGCAATAATGGCCATAATCATGCAGAGCGACAAAACATCATTGATCAAAGCATAAAGTGATATTACAAGTTGAAAACTAAAGGATCATAAAGGCTATGGTGACTTGAGATAGTCATAACATGGTGTGAGCATGTGCCAAGTCAACCCAAATAAAGCATCAAAGGAGAATACCACTATACTATGCTTTAATATGCTAAAACAACGCATGATTCATCTAAGGCACATTAAGCAATCTCAATTGTTTATAACAAGTCATGCTACAGCAAAGAATACTAAGCATAAAGCCAAAACAATATCAAGCTTGGCATGACAGAGCATAGGCCACAGTCAAAAACAAGCTCTTTTTACCACATAAGTATGAACTTTCCTACTCTTTTCCAAACTAAACCAAACTATTTGCAAACCAATGTATGAAAGAGGGGGTGATGGCTCTGTGTATGGCGCCCAGAAAAGTGCTGGTGCGTGGTTGATGTAGAGATCATTGGGAACCCCAAGAGGAAGGTATGATGAGCACAACAGCAAGTTTCCCTCAGTATGAAACCAAGGTTTAATCGAACTAGTAGGGGCAAGGAAACACCCCAAATGTGTTGCTAGCTGAGCCTTGGCAGGGCGCACTACCGGTGCTAGTAGTAACGTGGAGACCTGCACAACACAACCACATAACTTTGGCCCCAACTTGCGATGAGGTTGTCAATCTCACCGTGTTTTGCTGAAAACAAAGGATTAAACGTATCGAATGGAAAGAAGTAATAGTTTGTAGAAAGTAAACACAAAGCAGTAAATAGTTTATAGATTGTATGTAAAAGAAAAAAGACCGGGATCCATAGTTCACTAGAGGTGGCTCTCCTTAGATAGATAACATGCTGGGTGAACAAATTACAGCGGGGCAATTGACAAACACCGAGAAAGCAATACATGCATATACTAATCATCTTGACTCCTTTGAGACTTGATTAGGCATTACAACATTATACATAGACCGCCATCCAACTTCATCTATGACTAATAATCCACCTTCAGGTTATCATCCGAACCCCCTCCAGTATTAAGTTGCAAGCAACAGATTATTGCTTTACGAACTGTGTGTAAAGTAAACAATATGATTGTTCTATGAACAAAGGATTGTTGTTTTATTCCTAGTAGCAACAACACATCTAGTACCTTAGAGATTTCTGTCACTTCCCCAGATTACCAGAGGTATGAACCCACTATCGAGCATAAATACTAACTGTTGGAGTTGCTAGCATCTACTTGGCCAAGATAGCTACTAACAACGGAAAGCATGCAAGATCACAAATAACAAAGACATGATAGAATCAATAATCAATCTGAAATAGCATATCAATATCCATCGGATCCGCGCAAAGACAACATGCAGAATTACAAATAGATGATCTTGATCATGAACGGAGCTCACAAGATCTAGACATGAAAGCACAAAGGAGGAGAACTAGCCATCTAGCTACTACATGGATCCGCAGTACAAGGATGAACTACTCATGCATCACACCGGAGGATTGCATGGTGATGAAGAAGGCCTCTAGGGTGAATTCCCCTCTCCGGCAGGGTGTTGGGAAGAACTTCAGATCCCTCCCGATCTAGGGATGGAGATGACGGCGGCTATAGACTCTTTCGTGGTTTTTGATCGGGTCCTTAGGGTTTTCGTCCCGAGGGCATCTTATAGTTGGAAGGGGAGGCCGAGGGGGTGCCAAGGGCCACCACACCATTCCCTGGTGTGGGCCCAGCCTGGCCGCGCAGCCAGGTGGTGTGGCCGGCCTCTGGCCCCTCTCCGTCTCGTATTCAGGCACTTGATGACTTCCAGAAAAATAGGCACTTTGGCTTTTGTCCCGTCCAATTCCGAGAATATTCATTTTCTGACATTCCTGGAACCAAAAACAGCAGAAAACAGGCAACTGGCACTGTGGCTCTTGTTAATAGGTTACTCCAAGAAATCATATGAAAAGTACTCCAAAGTGTGGATAAAACACAAGAAAGTGGATACAACCAAGCATGGAACACCAAAATTATAGATACATTTGCAATGTATCAACATCCCCAAGCTTAACTCCTGCTCGTCCTCGAGTAGGTAAGTGATAAAAAGAAAGAATAATTTTTGAGGTGACATGCACCATCAAAGACTTGATCAAAGTATTTGTAAAACATTCAAAGCTGGGATCATAGTACTTCAATCATAACATGAAAGACAAAGTTCTAGCAATAAGACAAAGAAACTATGATGCGACATGAAAAGGCACAAACAAAAGATTCATGAACAACAATGCTTTGCAAGACGTTTGTTTGTTTCACATAAAGAAAACATAGCATAAAAGTATTCAGCTTGTCCCTCAATAGAGTAGCAAATATAAATGCATAGGACACCTTCAAAGTTCATAAGAGTGACTAGATACAAAAGTTTAAAACAAGCAATATCAAGTTATGCATCAATCAACTAGTCTTGGGACAATGCACATAGAACTAAGAATGGCCACTATGCTCTCAAAGTAGGTGCATAAAGGTAGAAGATGGAGACTCAATATAATGGTGGGATAAAGGCCTTTTTATAAAAGGAAGTAGGGATTCAAGTCTCATAAAGAGCTTCCAAAAATTATGGTACTTATAGCTTTCAGCTCTCATTGCCCCTATCATAAGCATCTTGAAGTGATTAAGGTTAAAGTGAACATACTATGGTGTATATGTTTGACGAAGTATAAGTCAGAAATCTCATGTCCCTTGTATACGAGGGCCGCTCCTCATGCTACTCAAGTTTAGTCACCGGTAAGTTCTTGTCATCATAAGTATATGTGTATCATAGAGAACCGCCAGCGGGGTACCCCTTGCCCGATGATACGGAAGAATCCCCATATCAAAATGACAAGGCAAGCAGACAACGAGCATCTCGACAATCTTCTTATTTACCATGGGAATATGGTGCTTTTTTCTCTCTTTCCTCTTTTCATAGTATCTTTTTTTCTCTTTTCTCTTTTTTCTCAATATAGGACTCTTTTTTTTATAAGAAGAATGCTTCATAGACAGCTCATTATGGTTACGCTGCAGGTTTCCACCATGTCAGCATGGATTAGACCAGCGACCCAGGTGTTTCTCTAACACATATACATAACTCCATGGACTTACAAGCTCCCCTTTCATTTCACACCGACGACATCCATATACAAAAGAGCATGATATCAACTAGGTACAAGTACCAAGTGCAATGTTGAAAGCGTTGCCCATGAAAGCATGGTTCTGCTAATTCCCAACAAATAAGTGCAAGCATATACAACATAGAAGACACAATGGTTCAAGTTTATTAAGGGCAAGAAAAGTAAAGTGTGCCATCAAGTTCGTGAGAGCTTTAATCACTAGTTTTCTCATAACAAGTTTAATTTGGAAGGTAAACAAAAGCATGAATATACTTGGAATAGCATAAGCTAGTAGGTAGGTATGGTGGACTCTTTTGGAATAACTTGGTTTAGGGAGTTGGATGCATGAGTGGAACTCATACTTTGTTGTGGAGGCTAGCAAAAGACTGGGAGCGAAAAACTAAGAGAGCAATAATGGCCATAATCATGCAGAGCGACAAAACATCATTGATCAAAGCATAAAGTGATACTACAAGTTGAAAACTAAAGGATCATAAAGGCTTATGGTGACTTGAGATAGTCATAACATGGTGTGAGCATGTGCCAAGTCAACCCAAATAAAGCATCAAAGGAGAATACCACTATACTCTGCTTTAATATGCTAAAACAACGCATGATTCATCCAAGGCACATTAAGCAATCTCAAATGTTTGTAACAATTCATGCTACAGCAAATAATACTAAGCATAAAGCCAAAACAATATCAAGCATGGCATGACAAAGCATAGGCCACAGTAAAAAATGAGCTCTTTTTACCACATAAGCATGAACTTTCCTACTCTTTTCCAAATCAAACCAAACTATTTGCAAACCAATGTATGAAAGAGGGGGTCCAACCAATTTATCCAGAAAACTAAGAAAACCAAGCAAACGAAAAACCAAAACAAAAATGAAAAAGAAGACGCTCCAAGAACAACACAACTGTGCATGAAACAATAAAAATGAAGCGTTTGGAAGAAACCTGGAATTTTTATTGATGAAGAAGGGGATGCCTTGGGAATCCCCAAGCTTTGATGCTTGTACTTCTTGGATATTTCTTGGGGTGACACGCGTGGCATCCCCAAGCTTGAACTTTAGTCCATCCTTCATCTCATTACTCATTCCTTCCATACACCTGAAATTTTTCCTTCATACAAAACTTCACACAATCTTTATTAGCAACATTAGTGCACTCAAGATAAATAAGTCTTAAGGTTCAGTTCTAACACCAAATAAACTTCCATTAGAACACTATCTACTGAATCACTTCCCTCAAAAAGCTCAATTCCCCAAAAGAACTCAAAAAGGAACCAACAAGAAGCAAATGCAGAAAATGGCAGAAATCTGTCAAAACAGACCAGCAGGTAAAGATGAATTTTTTCGAAGACCTTCTGTTGCTAAAATCAAAAAGTGTTGAACTAACTAAAGTTAGATCACAACCTGGGGCAGAAGCACAAAAATTCATGCCTCAAAAAGACGTTCAGAGACTTTACACGAATTTTTACGGTGAAGCACAGAAATCTGTTACGGGACAGCAACTTTCCCAATCATTACTTCTCTCTCATTAGAGGTTACTCTTGGCACAAAAAGCAAATAAAAAGGACTCGTCTAAAACTTTTGGGTTATCTCCCAATAAGTACTTTTCTTTAATGCTTTTAAGTTAGGCATAAGAAGCAAGAAAAATAATCAAGTGTTCTCAAATCAAGAAGCATTAAGACCAAATTTTGTTTTCATAGGAGAAGCAAAAGAAATCTTCTCTCTCTTCTTAGGGAAGTGTTCTATACCTTTCTTGAGTGGGAGTTGATATTTAATGGTGCCTTCTTTCATATCAATAATGGCACCAACAGTTCTAAGAAAAGGTCTTCCCAAAGTAATAGGACAAGAAGCATTGCATTCAACATCCAAAACATAGAAATCAACGGGGACATAGGCATTGTTAACCATAATAAGGACATCATTAAGACTCCCCATGAGTTTCTTTTTAGCATTATCATCAAGTGGGACATTCAAATAACAATCTTCAAGTGGAGGCAAATCAAGCATATCATAAATCCTTCTAGGCATAATAGAAACACTACTATCAAGATCACATAAAGCTTTGAAATCAAAGTCATTCACTTTCATATTAATGATGGGTTCCCAACCATCTTCTTGTTTTATAGGAATAGAAGCTTTATGTTTCATCTTTTCTTCTTTAATCTTTATGAGAGCATCAGTAATGTGTTTTGTAAAGGCCATGTTCATAGCACTAGCATTGGGACTTTTAGCAAGCTTTTGTAGGAACTTAATAACTTCAGAGATATTGCAACCATCAAGATCAAAATCATACTTATAATCTAAAGTAGTAGAACTATTACTAGCCTGAACACTAGTGGTGGTGATAGTAGAAACACTAATGTTTCTAGCAATTTCATTTTCTCTTTCCCACTTAGCATGTAATTCAGCTAATAGTCTAACATTTTCATCAATTCTTACTTGTATGACATTAGTAGCTGTAAAGGGATTATCATTAGTTTCAGGTTTAGCAGCCATTTTATTCAAAGATGATTGAGCTTCAGCCAAAGATGCTATATTTCTTTCAGCATTAGAGAGTTTTTCCTCAATAGTTTTATTGAAAGCAGTTTGTTTACTAATAAAGTCTTTAAGCATAACTTCAAGTTCAGAGGGTGCACTCCTATTATTGTTGTAGGAATTTCCGTAAGCATTACCATTGTTGAAAGGATATGGCTTATAATTGTTGTTACCAAAATGATTCCTATAAGCATTATTGCCAAAATTGTTATTTCTTATGAAGGTCACATCAACTTGCTCTTCTTGAGCAACCAAAGAGGCTAAAAGAGCATTATTTGGATCAATATGGGATTTCCCATTAACAAGCATAGACATAATAATATAAATCTTATCACTCAAGGAGGAGGTTTCCTCAATAGAATTTACCTTCCTACCTTGTGGAGCTCTCTTAGTATGCCATTCATAATAATTAACCATCATATTGTCCAGAAGTTTTGTTGCAGCACCCAAAGTGATGGTCATAAAGGTACCTCCAGCAGCAAAATCCAATAGGTTCCTTGAATAATAGTTCAATCCTGCATAAAAAGTTTGGATGATCATCCAAGCAGTCAGTCCATGAGTGGGACAATTCTTTACCAAAGATTTAATTCTTTCCCAAGCTTGAGCAACATGTTCATTATCGGATTGCTTAAACTTCATTATTTCACTTCTCATAGATATAATCTTAGCAGGAGGATAGTATTTTCCAATGAAAGCATCTTTGCACTTAGTGCAAGAATCCATACTATTCCTAGTTAAGGTATTCAACCATTCTTTAGCTTTTCCTCTCAAAGAGAAAGGAAACAATTTTAGCTTAATAATATCACCATCTATATCCCTATGCTTTTGCATCTCACAAAGTTCAACAAAGTTATTTAGATGGGCAGCAACATCTTCATTACTAATGCCAGAAAATTGTTCTCTCATAACAAGATTGAGCAAAGCAGGTTTTATCTCAAAGAAAGTATCTTCAGGCACATGTGGAGCAATAGGTGTGCTCATAAAATCATTGTTGTTGGTGCTAGTGAAGTCACACAACTTAGTGTTTTCAAGAGTAGTCATTTTTTGTGTTTTCAAATAAGAAAGCAAACTAGTAAAACTAATTGTGTTTTTGATAAAGAACAAGCAAACAAAGCAAAAAGAAACTAAGCAAAACAAAAATAACAAAGTAAAGAGATTGGTTATGAGGGACTCCCCTTGTGAAGATGTCCTTGACTCCCCGGCAACGGCGCCAGAAAATATGCTTGATGGCCCAAAATATATCGAGCTCGTTGGGGAACCCCAAGAGGAAGGTATGATGAGCACAGCAGCAAGTTTTCCCTTAGTATGAAACCAAGGTTATCAATCCAGTAGTAGCAAGGAAACACCCCAAAGGTGTAGCTAGCTGAACGATGGCAGGGCGCACTACCGATGCTAGCAGCAACGTGGAGACCTGCACAACACAACCACAGAACTCTGTCCCCAACTTGCGATGAGGTTGTCAATCTCACCGGTTTTGCTGAAAACAAAGGATTAAACGTATCGAATGGAAGGAAGTAATAGTTTGCAGAAAGTAAACACAAAGCAGTAAACAGTTTATAGATTGTATGTAAAAGAAAGGACCGGGATCCATAGTTCACTAGAGGTGGCTCTCCTTAAGATAGATAACATGCTGGGTGAACAAATTACAGTGGGGCAATTGACAAACATTGAGAAAGCAATACATGCATATACTAATCATCTTGACTCCTTTGACATTCGATAGGGCATTACAACATTATACATAGACCGCCATCCAACTGCATCTATGACTAATAATCCACCTTCAGGTTATCATCTGAACCCCCTCCAGTATTAAGTTGCAAGCAACAGATTATTGCTTTACAAATTGCGTGTAATGTAAACAATACGATTGTTTTATGAACAAAGGATTGTTGTTTTCTCCCTAGTAGCAACAGCACATCTAGTACCTTAGAGATTTCTGTCACTTCCCTAGATTACTAGAGGCATGAACCCACTATCGAGCATAAATACTAACTCTTGGAGTTGCTAGCATCTACTTGGCCAAGATAGCTACTAACAACGGAAAGCATGCAAGATCACAAATAACAAAGACATGATAGAATAAATAATCAATCTGAAAAAGCATCTCAATATCCATCGGATCCCTGCAAACACAACATGTAGAATTACAAATAGATGATCTTGATCATGAACGGAGCTTACAAGATCTAGACATGAAAGCACAAAGGAGGAGAACCAGCCATCTAGCTACTACATGGATCCGTAGTCCAGAGATAAACTACTCACGCATCACACCGGAGGCTTGCATGATGATGAAGAAGGCCTCCAGGGTGAATTCCCCTCTCTGGCAGGGTGTCGGGAAGAGCTTCAGATCCCTCCTGGTCTAGGGATGGAGATGACGGCGGCTACAGAATCTTTCATGGATTTTTGATCGGGTACGTAGGGTTTTCGTCCCGAGGGCATCTTATAGGCGGAAGGAGAGGCCGAGGGGGTGCTGGGGGTCGGCCAGACCACCCCTGGCGCGGGCCAGGCCTGGCCACGCGGCCAGGTGGTGTGGTCGGCCCCCAGCCCTTCTTCGTCTCACATTCTGGCATCTGATGACTTCTGAAAAAATAGACACTTTGGCTTTTGTCCAGTCCAATTCCGAGAATCTTCATTTTCTAACTTTCCTGGAACCAAAAACAGCAGAAAATAGGCAGCTAGCACTATGGCTCTTGTTAATAGGTTAGTCCAAGGAATCATATGAAAAGTACTCCAAAGTGTGGACAAAACACAAGTAAGTGGATAAAACCAAGCATGGAACATCAAAAATTATAGATACATTTGCAATGTATCAGTACGCCCGTACTCAACCGTACCTTCTTAACCCTTGCTAGGTTCTAAGCCATTGAAGACGATGTCAACATCAATTTCTGCTCAAGAAACCATCATCGACAACTCAAGTTCTCAACAGAGTCAATGAAGTCAACATATACGTCAACCGAAGCAAAGACTAAGTTCTTAAGTAGATAGAAGTAGATTCTCTAGCCATAAAACCTACTTCTGTAGAGCATTGCAATAGCAGCAATGGCAAGCCAAATAGTTTATATACTAGTCGTAGTTACTAGATAGTTCTGAGTTATTATTTCTAGTTCTTCTTTGTAAGAAGTTCTTTCTCTCTCTTTAACCTAGAGTGTTCTCTAGATCTTTTGTAAAGAGTCGAGTTGTAATCTATAGTCATGTCTTGGACCTGTTGTGTTTCTGTTGTACCACTCTGAGGGATGTAATACTAGTGAACGGTGTTTCATTGGTGTTATGTCAACGACTATAGTGTACTACATCATGCAGTGGTATGCTGGGTCACCGCACCAGGCATACCCGATAGAACTCCCCTCGATCGACTTTCTTTTTGAAAGTCCAGCTTCTGCCCTCGTAGCCTAGATCATCTAGCTCACAGACATCAATCGCATCGTGAAAACCCTACATTTGCACAAAATTTATTTCTATCGTCCCCTCATGTTCGTGTTGATGCAACACCTCGTTGAAATCTCCGAAATAGACCCAAGGTAATGGGTTCAAAGACTTGATATGTTTCAGTAGGTCCGAAGTTTTAAACCTCAAGGGTACTTGCGCTTCCCCATAGACACATGTAAGCCTCCACGGCTCTCCATCCCTCTCTGTAATCTTTGCATGTACATGATACTGCGAATATGACAAATTTTCAATGTTTATTTCATGTGTCCAATACATGCCAATCCCTCCACTCCTGCCAGAGCTACTGATAGCAAAAAAATGACCAAAACCTACCGTCTGAGCTAGTCCTTCAACCCGAGCCTTGTGTATTTGTCTTTCCAACACACACAAGACGGTAGGTTTGAACCACCTCGTGAGATCACCAAGCTCCCTAACTGTCGTGTCACTCCCTAGTCCGAGACAGTTATAACTCATGCAAATCATTGATCTCGGTGGTGCTCCTCCTCGGAGCCTGCCTCTTTAGTGATCTCGTCGCTCCTCTTCATCCCCTTTAGGTTGGGTTTAACCGGTGACGCGTCACCTCCTTTATTGTTGTTCACCTCCACTGCCAGAACAATATCTAGGTTCTTCCTAGCACCCGGCGACATGCTCTTTGCACCATATAGCAGGACGTTGGAAAGGTGTAGTAGCCCTACCACGTCCTTTTGTTCTGAGCCCTCCTTCCCCATCGCTGGGGGTGGTCCCCCCATGGACGTTTGCATGGCGGCACCTTTGTTCCAGGTCTACCACCGCTGCCCCCCCCCCCCCCCGCTCGTGAAGTACCCCTCGTGCGCACCCTGGAAGTTTGAGGGTGCCAGTCCTCCATCAGAGTGACCATCCAAGATCCATACTATTTGGCCGCTTCATCATGGACACCATCATCACACTCAACCCCACCATGCCCGAGTATTCCACACACATCACAAAATTTTGGCAACTTCTTGAACATCACGTGAAAAAACATCTTCTCGCTGCCCTCCGGTGGCAGCCCCACCACCCTCGTCAGGGGATTCCGCACATCGATCTTGACACGCACTCTCACAAAGCTAGTGCCACTCCCACCTAGAGCATACAGGTCAACACCCAACACTTCACTGATCCTTTCTGCCATGTCCCGTACGAATGCCTGCTTCCGGAACAATGGTGGTATGCCTCGGATCTCCGCCCACACATGCAAATGGTTGAGAACCACTGATTTTGGGCCAGCTATCCCATCATAGGGATCAATCATCACCCTATCTGCCTGAAGATCCATGGAACCTCCAAGATCGCCCTATTCCAATCCCCCAAGCACAAGACCTGGAGTACAACATGTTGACTTCCACCGGTCGAATCGTCCACTGCTATGCGAAGCCCCATGCGGCTTCCATCTTCTAGAAAATGTCTGGTTTCCAAAGTGCTTGGATGTGTTCACCTTCACCACCTCCATCCAATATGCTTCCTCACGGAGGTTTGTGAATTCTTCCCTTGGGAGTACCACATTGTCGAGTTCCTCATCCTTGAGTACTAGGTTCTTCATTAGCTCTTGAAGATGTTTCGGTGCCTTAGGGGCCGATAACCCGCCCTCCTTCGGAAAGTCTGCCACCATGGCTAGGGTTCCCCTCGCATTCTGAAACCACCCCTCCTCCCGTACTCCAATCTATGCTTGCCAAGGCCGGTAAGCCATGCATGACGGCCGCTTGGTCATTCCAAATGGAGCACAGAGCAGACGGGAAGCCAGGGAGAGGGCGTAGACGGAGAAAAGTCCTCGCGCCGCCGTGAAAGCCAGCAAAGTTGCAAACCCTAGTTTTCTTGGTTGCCTATCGATCGCATGTGATGTTTTGTTTGTTTGTTGAGGACGGCCTTTCATCGACCCAACTAACTCGACGCGTGTGGTGGTTTGAGACTGCTTTGGCCTTCTTTGATTGCCGATTCTTAGGGAATCTCCAAATAGCCCCCGCAAACAGACCGTCCATGTTCGATCTTATCCGTCCGCACAGAGCCCATGGCCCAACAGCACCCTGCAAATGGAGAGAAATGCCCCTGGAGTGATCCGTTTCGGTGCAAACCAGACCCAAAGGTTGGAATGCGGTAGGACGGATAAGTGTCATATCCGGTCGTGTCCTCCCGAGTCTTTGACATGGCCCACCTAGCAGTCTCTCATTGGAGGGGAACTAGTGCCGCACGTCCTTTTATTAGGGACTGCGTCGTCCCTATCCTCCACTCCCTAGTCCATTGGCAGTCAAAGCCCTAGTTCCCTAAAACCCTAGTCACTCCTTCTCCACTGACAACAGCTTCGCCGGTCGGCAGCGATGGCATAGGGTTGGAAGGGGTGGTTCCGGTCCGGCTGCAATGGTCGTGACGCTAAATCCTCCTCCAGCGGCGGACTCCACCACCATTGCTACTCCGTTTCGAGGTCTTTGCCAGCATGCTCCTCCTTCTCCCACTCCCCACCGGCGTGCGCGTTGTCGCGTCCGTGCTCCTTTTTTGTGACTTACAGTGGCACGGGTTGGTAAATCTTTATTTGGTGGAGGGTAAACTCGTCTATACAAAAATGGAACGAAATTTCTAGTAGACCAACCTAACTCAAGATAAATTATACTCCCTTCATTTCAAAATATAAGATGTTTTAGTTTTGTGAAAGGAGTGTATATAAACCCATTTTAGTGTGTAGTTTATTTAGGTTTGGAGTGGACCTACACACTAAAAGGAGCCTGCAATGTTTTTTCTGCGATGAGAGCACAGCCACCGCAAACAGGTTCACCCCGTATTGCCTATCCTCCACCAGTAAACAGTGCAGATCGAACGGTGTCCGAGATATGGTCGCCTTAGGACATCTCCACCGGGTCGACCCAACCCGTCCCGGCGTGTCCGAACCCATATGTGGACGCGCGCGACGTGCACGGTGCCGCAGCGGCACGACTCATCCGTCCCGACGCGTCCGGCTCCACTCATCTGTGCACCTAATTTGTGTGACCACTGGGTCGGCCCGGACAGCGCAAGCACCACGCAGGTGTCCGCCTGTCGGCATCACGGGGCCCATGTGTAAGTGAAACATTAATAAATAAACTGACTTTCCATTAGATTAAGCCCGCCGATTACAAAAAGGCCCATTTGAACAAACTTAATACGAAAACTACTACTACTGATGGAGGAGGCCGTCCCTATGGCTACTGGCCGCCTTTACCGCGGCCCCCGCTGCCCCTGGCACCGCTATTGCCGCGGCTGCCGCTGGCGCCGTTGATCGCCGCTATAGCCGACCAGATGGCCTTCTGCTGGAGGCGGTTGTGGTAACGCTCGCTCGCCCGGCATGAGCCTCCTTCTTGCCGGCCACCTTCGCACGGTCCGTAGCCGCCCGATTGGCCAGGGCCTTCTCCATCTCGGCCGCTCAGTGGTCCCTAGCCTCCTAGTCCTCCACTTCCACCTGCACCTTCGCTGTCGCGGTCGCCCTCGCTGCCAATGGGGCCACCAGAGCTCCGTTGGGGCCGAGGCCAAGGGCCTGCACAATCTGCAGGAGGAGAGCAATTGGCTCCTCCCCTCCTCCTCTCCTGCCCCCTCCTCCGCCACCACCTGATCCCCCTCCTCCCCCTCCTATTTGTCATACTCCACCTCGGTCTCGTCCCTGTCGACGAGACCCCACGCGGTCGCCACCTCGGCGGCAGTAGCCACTCGCAGCTACTCCGCCACCGTTTCAGCGGCATGCTCTGCTGGTGCCACCACACTGCGCAAGGCGGCGTCTTGGCAAAGCTTGCGGATGGCCGCCTTGGCGGCCTCCTTGGCCACCTTCTCTAGCATGACCATGGCCGCCTCATGGCGGATCTCGCGGAGGGCCCGTGTTGCGGCCTCCTTGGCCACCGCCTCCTTGGCAGCGACGTGGTGAACCTCACGCACCACCCATTGGGCTGCCACCAGCGAGGCTGTCGTGGTGGTATCACGGCATATGCATGGTATAGGCTAAAGTTGGGTCCGATGGATACTGGAGGAATTCGAGGAGGGATGATGAAGTGAAGACCTCATATGGAAGAAATCAGAGAGACATGATATACCCAGATTCGAGGCTCTCCTAGTGAGATAACACCTCTACTCCAGCATCTAATCTCATATATCTTTCCATGCTTGTGGCTACAATGGTGCTCCTTGAGCTGTACTCTTATGCCTCTCATGGAGAGAGCAGATGAAGTAGAAACCATGCTCCTAGTGAGCAGACGGAGAGGAGCCCTTCGGGGGCCTCCCGTGCAATGATACCCCTGGTGCTCCTTATAAAGGGGATCCCAGGGAACATGGTATGTCATCACAAGTACTCCTATGAGCTGTCTAGTGGGTCCTTGTCCTGTCATATTGTCCTTTAGTGAGTCACCGGTCTTATCCCTTTGGCATATTCCTTAGAATCTAAGGAGATTCCCAACATATTCCCTAGCATCTAGGACCAACGGTTCCAGTCTGAGCCAGGGGTGTCCCAAGACTGGCACCTGACGTAGGCTTGACTTGACTTGGAGGCACGTCTATGTAGAGGTTCATGGAGCATCCAAATATGAGCAAAGTGGCATCTGGGCTGAAGTAATTCGGCCTAGTGAAGTGAAATTCGGCCCTGGGGGAATGTAACTCGGCCCGGGGGTGAAATGGGGCCCAACTAGGCGATGAACAGTGCCCCCAGCCAAGTTATCTCTCACCCAGCTGAATCAGGCCTTATTTGGCCCAGCTGGGGTAGTGATAGGAGCCTAGCTGGATCATTAGAGTGAAGCCCAACTAGGTTAAATAGAAAATAGGCCAGCTGGGGTACTCTATTACTCAGCTTGAGATGGGGAGGCTCAGTCGGGGTCCGCTTCATCTGACTTGGAGGTGAAGACCCGCGATAGGCCGAGGCGACCGAAGTTGGCCCACCCGGGGGATGTGGCTGGCGACATGGAGGCGGCGACCTGCGGTGGCATCGGGGAAGCATGGTCCCATGGTGGGCCGAGTAAGGCGTTTCCCGGCCCACCTAGGGTTGGCGCCGAAGTGGTGTGGGAGCGCCTCCTCAATGAAGTGACGAGGCGGGAGCTCGGTGCCTGGCATGTACGGGAGAAGCTGGTGGCACAGAGTGGTGATGTCCGAGGTAGGTGGGCTAGACTGGCGATTCAGCCCAAATCCATAGAGCCCTAATTCGGCTGGGAGGGACCGAACTAGGCCGAATTCAATCTAATTCGGCCCAAATGCATTTTTTCTCCTCCTTTTATTTATTCAACTTATATTTCACATCTTCAATTGAATCACTCAATGTTCCAATGAGTCACTTGATACACCAACTCTTGGGTACCTGGGGTTACACCCCCAACATTAGTCCCCGAGGCTATGTGGGATTCGTAGAGTCGCGCATAGGCTTCATAAAAAGTACCTCCAGAGTTGTTACCGACATATAGTTCTTTTTCTCCATTTTAATATATCCTTGGTAAGAATTAACTCAAATTGACATATAGCCTTCATGGGCATTCATCATATGAATCTCTTTGGGTAGGTTTGTGACTTCTGGCCTGCTTTGGCTCTGTTCTTAACTCATTTGGGTAAATACTTGACTTCTGGCCTGATTTGGCTCTTGTCTTAACCCATTTGGGTAAGTTTTGACTTCTGGCCTGATTCGGCTCTGGTCTTAACCCATTTGGGTAAGTTTTTGACTTATGGCCTTATTCAACTCTGGTCTTAACCCATTTGGGTAAGTTTGTGGCTTCTGGCCTGATTTGGCTCTAGCCTTAACCCTTTTTTGGTAAGTTTGTGGCTTCTGGCCTGACTTGGCTCTGGCATTAACCCTTTTGGGTAAGTTTGTGGCTTCTGGCCTTAACCCTTTTGGGTAAGTTTATGGCTTCTGGCCTGATTTGGATCTAGCTTTAACCCTTTTAGGTAAGTTTATGGCTTCTGGCCTGATTTGGCTCTGGCCTTAACCCTTTTGGGTAAGTTTTTGACTTCTGGCCTTATTCGGCTCTGGCCTTAACCCATTTGGGTAAGTTTTTGACTTCTAGCCTTACTCAGCACTGGCCTTAACCCTTTTGGGTAAGTTTTTGACTTCTAGTCTTATTCGGCTCTGGTCTTAACCCATTTTGGTAAGTTTATGGATTTTGGCCTGATTTGGCTCTGGCCTTAACCCTTTTGGGTAAGTTTATGGCTTCTAGCCTGACTTGGCTCTAGTCTTAACCCTTTTGGGTAAGTTTGTGGCTTCTGGCCTGATTTGGCTCTGGCCTTAACCCTTTTGGGTAAGTTTATGGCTTCTGGCCTGATTTGGCTCTGGCCTTAACCCTTTGGGCTAAGCTTATGGCTTATGTCCTGATTTGGCTCTGGCCTTACTCCTTTTGGGTAAGTTTGTGGCTTCTGGCCTGATTTGGCTCTAGCCTTAACCCTTTTGGGTAAGTTTATGGCTTCTGGCCTGATTTGGCTCTAGCCTTAACCCTTTTGGGTAAGTTTATCGCTTTTGGCCTGATTTGGCTCTGGCCTTAATCCTTTTGGGTAAGTTTGTGACTTCTAGCCTGCTTTAGTTCTAGTCTTAACCCTTTTGGGTAAGTTTGTCGCTTCTGGCCTGATTTGGCTCTGGCCTTAACCATTTTGGGTAAGTTTATGACTTCTTGCTTGATTTGGATCTAGCCTTAACCTTTTTGGGTAAGTTTATGGCTTCTAGCCTGATTTGGCTCTGGCCTTAACCCTTTTGGGTAAGTTTTTTTACTTCTGGCCTTATTCGGCTCTAGTCTTAACCCATTTGGGTAAGTTTTGACTTCTGGCCTTATTCGACACTGGTCTTATAAATTTCAATCTAAGTTATCTCATCGGAGATATAATTGCTGAGTCATATGACTCAAATCTGACATAAGTCTCTGATCTGAGTTACTTGTATCAAAACCCGAGTTACTTCACTCAAATCCGAGTTACTTGACTCAAATCTGAGTTACCTGATTCAAATCTGAGTTAGTTGATTCAAATCCGAGTTACTTGACTCAAATCCGAGTTACTTGACTCAAATCCGAGTTACTTGACTCAAATCCGAGTTAGTTGACTCAAATCTGACATAAGTCTTAGATCCGAGTTACTATTGCTGAGATATGATATGGCCTCACAATATGCTGGAAAACTACCATAGATTTGGATCCGAGATATGATTTGGGTTATGATATGACTTTATGATACGGTGGCATACTGCCATAGATTTGGATCCGAGATTTAGATCCGAGATTGAATATGATAGTTCTTGATATGTTGGCAAATTGCCATCTGAGATATGGAATAACCTGACAAACTGATTCAAATAGTAATTTGAGGTATAAGATAACCTAGCAAGATGAGTTAAATCCGAGTTACCATGTAACTAGGCAAATTGAAGTAAATCCAAGTTACCATGTAACTGGGCAAATAGAAGTAAATACGTGTTACCATGTAACTAGGCAAATTGAAATAAATCTGAGTTACCATGTAACTAGGCAAATAGAAGTAAATCCGAGTTACCATATAACTAGGCTAAGTAAAAGCAAATCCGAGTTACCCTGTAACTAGGCAAGCTGAAGTAAATCCGAGTTATCATGTAACCAGGCAAGCTGAAATAAATCTGAGTTACCCTGGCAAGCTGAAGCAATTACCAATCCTAGTTAAGGATAACCTGGAAAGCATGTAATTAGGCAAGCTAAAATAAATCCGAGTTACCCTAGCAAGTGACAGCTCCAAATTTCATCACTTTTTACCATTGGTTTTCCTCTTGTTTATTGCGAGATTTCCTTAAAGATTGCCCTTTTCACTAACGTTAATGTCGCAATTAGTGAATCTTTGTTTTCTTGTGATATTTTTTAGGCAATGAACATTTATTGAAGATCTAATAACATTTATAGGCTAATTACACCAGAATAAGAAAATCCCCAATTTAAACCATTTTCATTGGAGGTGTCAGCACGCATAACGACCAACGGTACGGTCAGGGCCCGCCCGTACCGCTCGCCCGTAGTACCTACCAGCACCTTCCCTATATCAATACAAGCAACTTTCGTAAAAGGGGAGAGATGAGAAAAACCACAGAACATAAGTTACAGCCGCCGCAAGACATCTTGAGGAAGAGATCAGATCTGAAAGAGGAGAAGAACTTCCCCTCGTTCTCCGACGATCTGCAACCTCAAAACCACATATTCCACCTTCATCCCATCATTACTTAGAGAGAGAGAGATTGACAATTGTAAGATTAGGGTTTGATACTTTGATCTACCCTTGGTTAGTATTTTGGATCTTTAAATCGCTATTGTGGTTTGCTACAATAACTTTGAGATGATTTCTATTTGCAATTCAATTACGCCTTTGATCTGTCTACCTCTTATGTCTGAGTAAATCCCCATAGGCGTGGTAGATGTAGGGGATTGGTGAGATGTGCCTAATTTATTTCCATTCATTTGTAATTGTTGCAATGCTTGTTTAAGTAGTGAGAATGAATATCTATGTGTGCCTAATGCTTGTTATCTAATTTAAGGGCTGAGGTAACATGATACAAAGATCTCATAAGAATGAACTTGTATGCTAGTAATTCGGCGACCCCCGAGTGACACGGCCCATATCAAAGAAGAGTTAGCACTACTCGAGGACAACAAGGAACCATCAAGATTAAAGCCTTGATCCAGTTGAAAGACCTTAATTAATGCGCTGACCATGGCCGTGGTAACAGGTAGATGGATCATTGGGATTAGGAAGAATTGGCCATGAGGACTCCTAGTCGGTGTATGGGTTGCTTGCCTACTCACTTATAAATAAGAATTATCATTATCACTTATTGGCACTTTTACACTCACCATGAACTGATTCTCTCCATGCCTAACTTCTCATCTGCAGGACATGTATACATCTTCTGTATCTTTACTTTTATGCAATTTACTTATTTCCTAAGCAAGTTCCTCTATCTTTTATTAACCACTTCCACCATCAACATTTGCAGTCAATTCACTCAAGACTTGTGACACCTTGGGTGCGACAGAAGCACCGCATAAAACACTTTCCTAGGCTCCTCGTTGGGATCGATATAAAAACTAGAATTAATACTTCCGCGAAAACATTCTCTGACGAACCTATGCACTTGCAGGCCATCGGCAAGCTGAAGCAATTACCAATCCGAGTTAAGGATAGCCTGGAAAGCTGAAGTAAACACCAATCCGAGTTAAATCTGAGTTACCAGGTAACCAGGCAAACTGAGTCAGATCCGAGTTACAAGGTAACCAGGCAAGCTAAAGTAAAATCCGAGTTACAAGGTAACTAGGCTAGCTGAGGTAAAAACCGAGTTACCATGTAACTAGGCAAGTTGAAGCAAATACCAATCCGAGTTATAATGAGATGACGTGACTTGGTGAGTTATCTTATCATCGAATATAGCCTAAAGACATAAATAAGTTGATACATACGAGATCATGGTATATCTTATGTCTACCCTGAGTTACAGTTCTACACATGGAAACACCGAGTCCCTGAGATACTTTTTCTACCCTTAGGTGACTCAAATGACATGTTTGCTAGTCCCCGGGTTGAGTTATCTCATTACTGGGGTGAACAGCTAGGTGATTGAGGGTGATAGTCCCTGAGTGACATTCGGGGTTATCTCATGTGCGTGTTGGTTGAGTTACTTGATACTCACTGTAAGCTTGGTGAGAAGGTTGAGTTATGCTAGTTGAGTCACTCTCGTTGAGTATACTTACAGTACTGTTGGTGAAGAGGTTGAGGTTGAGTCATCTCAACAAGGGAGGCTTGTATGCCAACTCCCCTGCTCTCTGTACGTTGAGGAAGAGGATGCCGAGGCTTTCGATCGATGATGAAGTAGAGCTTGATGAAGACGTTCCCGTCTAGATGTAAACCCAACCAGCGCCTCTGATTGGCCCCCCGGTGGGTGCCAAATGTCGTGGTAGTATCACGACATATGCCTGGTATAGGCTAAAGTTGGGGTCGATGGACACTGGAGGAATCCGGGGAGGGATGATGAAGTGAAGACCTCATATGAAGAACTTAGAGAGACATGATATACCTAGGTTCGAGGCTCTCCTAGTGAGATAACACCTCTACTCCTGCATCTAATCTCATATATCTTGCCATTTTTGTGGCTACAATGGTGCTCCTTGAGCTGTCTCATATATCTTGCCATGTTTGTGTCTACAATGGTGCTCCTTGAGCTATACTCTTATGCCTCCCATGGAGAGAGCAGAGGAAGTAGAAACCATACTCCTAGTAAGCAGAGGGAGAGGAGCCCTTCGGGGGCCTCCCGTGCAACGATACCCCTGGTGCTCCTTATAAAGGGGAGCCCATGGAACATGGTATGTCATCACAAGTACTCCTATGAGCTGTGTAGTGGGTCCTTGTCCTGTTATCTTGTCCTTTAGTGAGTCACCGGTCTTATCCCTTTGGCATATTCCTTACCAAATGAGGAGATGCCCAGCATATTCCCAAGCAGCTCCCAAGATGCCCAGCATATTCCCTAGCATCTTGGACCAACGGTGCCAGTCTGAGCTAGGGGCGTCCCAAGACTGGCACCTGACGTAGGCTTGACTTGAAGGCACGTCGATGTAGAGGTTGATGGAGCGTCCAAATATGAGCAAAGTGGCATCCGGGATGAAGTAATTTGGCCCGGTGAAGTGAAATTCGTCCCTGGGGGAAAGTAACTCGGCCTAGGGTGAAACGGGGCCCAACTGGGCGATGAACAATGCCCCCAGCCGAGTTATCTCTCACCCAGCCGAATCAGGCCTTATTTGGCCTAGCTAGGGTAGTGATAGGAGCCCAGCCAGATTATTAGAGTGAAGCCCAGCCGAGTTAAATAGAAAAGAGGCCAGCCGGGGTACTCTGTTACTCGACCCGAGCTGGGGAGGCCTAGTTGGGGTCCGCTTCATCTGGCTTGGAGGTGACGACCTATGGTGGGCAGAGGCGACCGAAGTTGGCCCACCCGGGGGATGCGGCTGACGACGTGGAGGCGGTGACCTGCGGTGGCGTCGGGGAAGCGTGGTCCCGTGGTGGGCCGAGTAAGACGTTTCCCGGCCTACCTGGGGTTGGCGACGAAGTGGCGTGGGAGCGCCTCCTCGATGAAGTGACGTGGCGGGAGCTCGGTGGCTGGCGCGTACGGAGAAGCTGGTGGCGCAGAGTGGTGATGTCCGAGGTAGGTGGGCCGGACTGGCGATTCGGCCCAGCCGGGTTTGGACCAGATCCGGTCAGTTGAGTGGCAAGCTGGACCATAGAGCCCTAATTCAGCCTGGGAGGGACCGAACTAGGCCGAATTTAATCTAATTTGGCCCAAATCCATTTTTTCTCCTCCTTTTCTTTGTTCAACTTATATTTCACATCTTCAATTGAATCACTCAATGTTCCAATGAGTCACTTGATACACCAACTCTGGGGTACCTGGGCTTACGCTCCTAACAGAGGCCACCTCCACCACCTCCTCTAGCGCCGCCTCGGCCACACAGCCTTCCTCCTCGAAGGCCAACACCTCCTCCTCGGCCATGCGCTGAGACAAGAACGCGGCTTGTAGGTCGACAGCGTCGGTGTCCTGGTAGCGGATGCGGCACATCTCCCTAATCTTGCTCCATTTGGCGATCTTGTGGCGGGGCATGGCTGCGGTAGGAGCTTTTTTTCCGGCGGTGATTGCTCTGGCTGGACTTGTTGTCTCAGCCGTGCCGCGCGACCTTCTTTTATAGACGACGACGAAGACAGGAAATGGCCGGGGAGGCGCATGGGAAGGAAGGCGCGCACGGAAAACTGAAAGCTACAATGGCGGGAAGCTGCCGGCCTCGCGGAAGCCGCCGACGCTAATAGTCGATATCGCGTCGCCATTAACGTCGCATTGCCGGAGTGTCAAGCGGTGTGACAGCGGGGAAGACAAACAAATAGATCGGGTCACTAGACACGGCTGTCCGGATAAGCCGGACCGCCATCCAAATTAACCGCGAGCCGTCCAAAACGGACAAAAACGGACGGTCACACGTGGTCGGTCGAAGGCTCACGTATTTACCAGGCTTCGTACAACGGTCGGCCGGTTGCCGGTCGGGCAGATCGAGCGAAACACGAGCAGTGTAGCGCGGAGGCGACGGCGCGGGAAGCTAGGCCGCTGGCCACGTGGACATACGGGCGATGCCTGCCTGCGGCGACGAGTCACATCGGCGTCCTCGTCACGCACGTCGGCAGGCACCGCCCCTTTCTGACCAGCATCGCCGCTGCCGCTGACGACGACGCTGCTTCCCCTGTCTACTCCTCGACAGAGCCAGGCACATCGCTTGCCTTGCACGCTAGCTAGATCAGACTGACTTCTCCTTCCCCGGCCGAGGCCGTACGCCCCAGGTGAGGTGAGGTGACATGAGGGGTGCTGAGAGGACGTGTGATGCGCTCCGTCTCCTTGTTTCCCGGCGTACTATCCATCCATTTGTAGCTAGCCAGCCTCTGCAGCTGCCGCAGAGGGCATCGTCCTCCGTGCGCACGACGTAGCAGTACACCGCAGGTTCCCAAATATTGCTCGTAGGAATTGCGAGTAAATCGAATTGCGAGTAGGATACCCGCAAAAAAAAAATTGCGAGCAGGAACACAGTGAACAGAATAACTCCAGGTTTGCCTAGGTCAGCTTGCTCGTTGGTGTTCGAGGCCGTTTTCAGGCGCTAAATCGTTTTCGAGAGCTACCGTTTTCAGGCGCTAAATCGTTTTACCAGAACCGTTTAGCGCCGGATGTGGAAAATTTTCGGCCTGAGTTCCAGACTTCCAACCTCCAACCACTAGATTTCGGCGATAATTTTAAAAGATGTCTTTTCCGCTGCCAAAAAACATTCAAATCCTCGCCCTAATTCGGCGATCAAAAGCTAGAGTTCGACGACACAAATTATTACGTAGACTAGGGAATCAAATAGTAGGTTCCTCTGCTATGGAAGCTGTCATGGTGGACGACTGCTCCTCTGCGGTTGTGGTAGAACTCGGCGATGTCGTGGAAGAGGAAGCTCGGACAGAGCTCGGCGAGGCCGCAGGAGAGAAAACTGGGGCAGAGGTCGGCGTCGATGTTGGTGTGGCCATCGCCAGTAACATGTTCAGGATCGCATCACGGTCGGCTATGTACCACGCCTTCACCTGGCCATCCATCGTCACCATGTTTGCCCCCTTCAGAAACACTACATCAGTGTTCCGCTTCTTCGCCGCAACATTGGTCTTGAGAGGGTCGATCTTGACGCCCTAGTTCTGCAACATCACCTTCCACATCTCGTCGAACTTCTTGTCCTTCAGTACGGCGTGAGACTTCGAGTTGGCCATGCACTTCTTGATCGATGCTTGTATCCTTTCGTCGGGGGGTCCCATGGTCTTCAACGTCTTGGCTTTCTTCTGGCCGAGCTTCGGGCGTCCTTCCGCAGCAGCTAGCGCCGGCATGTCCGAGTTGTAGGCGTTGTCCTTAGTTTTGGCGAGTGATAGGAGAACATCCATCCACTTCTCGCAAGTATCGATCCTTGTGTAGACGTGGAGGAACTTGATAACGAGGACATCCCTTCTATTGATACAACCAATGTGTCTACAACTACACAAATATAATGACCTATCACTCGAGCTCGTGCCAAACAACTTAACTATCAGGTACTTTCGTTTCTTGGAACTATAGCTCACATACATGAGAATATGATGCTACCTAATCAGATGTGTTTGTTAGTCTTAGGAATGATGGACCTAGCAAGAACGAGAGGGACAAACATTGGAGGATGATATGCATGGAGATGGCAGCCAGCATGTGAGGATTGAAGATGACGCCGCCAGTGGAGATTTCAGAACTTTGAAGCCTCCATAATGATGATTGACGACTTGGACAAAATATTTTACAATTATACTTTATAGATTCGTCCATAGCTTAATATGATGTTGCGTCACCTTTATTTTGGGCCAGGCCCATGTTATTTTCGCAAAAATTAAAATAGCCACTTTTTAGAGTCCGTATTTGAGGAGAAAATGCCTTCAAGGGTTAGGTTCGGTCACCATACCTATGGCTGGCTGAAGCCCTCCACCTTTTCCTCCTTAATACCCCAATAGCCGTCACTTTTAGACTCAGATTTTGTTTAGACTAAAAGTTGGCCATCATTGCAACTTCACCAAGGCTTGAGTGTCGCACAGACCTCTTGTACTTTACACATATTCAGGATCCCACCTTATTCAATAAGCCTTCGTCTTTATCCGCAATATCTTGATTACAATATTAGTTCTTACTTCTTCTCAATTTCAGTAAGGAATTAAGACCCTAGTTGGTCAGGCTGATCATGCTTCTGCATGATTGGTAACCTCCAGGAGATTGCCTAGCGATTGCATCGGCGCTCGTGCTTGCATGTGTAGTCAGATCGTCAAGCCTGAACTCCACCCAAATCGACTATCACCATCTCATCGAAAGATTGGACACCTTTGCCCTATCACTTGAAGTCAAGACCGTTGTTGTCGTCGTGGTAGAGGCTGAGCGCACGGAGCATTTCCTGAAGACAGGCGAAGTTTGGTCATAAGCAAGGCACAAACTCGATAAAATCTCTTCGAAGAATCATTTCACCTTGTGCTCGAAATCGGCTCCACTCTCTGGGCGAGCTTTGATCTCCTCTTGTATCCCGTGCCATTTGCTACAAGCTTGTTGGATGAGCACCCAATGGGTGTCTAGGGCCTTCTCGCCACGGTCCATGTGAATCATGTTGAAGTACAGATCACAAAGTTTGTGATCGTCGAATGCTATCTTTATTCTCTTCCAATAGGTTTTGGAGTTTTGCTTTGCACGAGTGATCGGGTCGATGGACACAATTTTTCAAGCTTCGGTGAGGCACTTATCTTCCCTGGCTGTCCACTTGATGCAGGCCTCAGCCGGTGTTGCCGAAGGATTCTTCGGCTTCTTTTTCCTCTTCCCTTCGGTTGGATCGGCTGTCGGTGCTTCTTCCAGATGTCCTACGACTTCTTTTTCCTCCAGATCCTCCTCGACTTCCTCCTGGTCTTGGCCGAAATCTTGGGAGTCCAGGCCTAATTTCTCGTTGGCCCGGGCTTCCTCTTGACTGAAGCACACATGGCTTGAATCGGCGACCATAGAGCCGGACACGATCATATGGCATCACAGAGTCGCCAGCCATCCGCCATATACACTTCATGCATCGGCGTTGGGCCCGCCGAACTGGTGCGACGAGCAGGTTACATGGCCTGGTGCGAACGGGAGAGGACCACAACGCAGTGCAGGCAACAAACCACCATAGGAGGAGCCAAAGACGATGTGGGGGTTGAAGCCGCCTAGGTGGTTGCCGTCGTACTCCGGCAATGAAGAAAACCTCGCGCGCGGTGTTGTGTGGGCGTTGTTCTCCTAGAACAAGGACGACGAGGACGGCGAGAATGTCGCCACCGGGGAGACACTTGCTTGGCTTCCTCACATAGCGCCTGGAAAGTAGTGGCCGACGTCTAGCGGCGGATGCCGCATGGATGCCTTCGCCGCCGCCAATGATTGCACCTCTTCCTCCGCCAATGCCTCCTGCTTGGCCTTCAGCTTGATCGCCCTCTCCCGGCGGCCCTTAGTTTCGCCCCCCTCCCCCTCCGCATTGCATGTCCGTCAACCACTGGGCATTGGTCAAGCCCGACGGCCTTTCCTTCCGCGGCGGGCCATGTCCGTTGAATTTCTTCAGCGCCATGGTGTGCAGATTGGGTTGAACAATTGGTGGGAGCTAGCACGGGAGATTAGGAAAGACGATTTGGCGAGAGCTCGCGGGGAAAAAGGGGAAGAGGGGAGAAAAGAAGGGAAAACGGGCTTCTATCGCCGATAGAGCTGGCCTACCCTCTTTTCCCTTCATCCGGCGCCCCCAGGCGAACTTGGCGCACTTCGTTCGGCCTGTGTTCGTCCTATAGATTTTGAGCCCAATCCGGTGAAAAAGAGGCTCCTCGGAGGTGGCTAGGTGGATTTCGTCCAACGATAAAAAAGAGGTCCTGGGGCTCGCTGGATTGAGTAGAGATGCTCTTAGTCTTGTATAGTACTACAAAGTGACTAGTCCGTATTTAACTTAGGTCGGAGTATTTTGCATGTTAAGTACAGATGCTCTTAGCCGTTTCAATGTGCTTCATTTGTTTACAGTTTTATCAAGTCTATCAAGTACTAGTGCGACGGAGATCTGAATCGTCTAATGCTACAGGATCTTCCATAAAAGAATTGTATTGCGCATCAGGGAACGCGGTCAGGGGGCGAATCCATCCAAGAAAGACCTGAACGGTTGACTGGTCCAGCCCTAGCTGCAGCGCACTGCCAAATCAGGGAAGACCTGAAGTAGTACATGCACGAGTCACATCCAGTTGCAGCATGCATGGCAATGCAAAGAGGTAGGCAAACCCATGTCCTTTACCAAGTGAGGTAGGCAAACCATTACATTTTTTTTTTTACCCAGATCGAAAGAGTACTTAGTAGTTAGTACTGCTCTCTCTGGAAAAAAAATAGACGCGGAAGATTTGTCTGAATTCATATATATATGTATTTTGTAGATACTCCCTCTGTAAAGCGAATGTATCTAGATTTTTTATGTAGATTCTCAGTAAATCTATACACAAAAATTATATAGATACATTTATTTCACAAAAGCTAAAACATCTTATATTATAGAACAGAGAGAGTAGATAATACGAATCTACTTGCAAAAAAAAAAGACAATACGAATCTAGACAAACCTTTAGTACTCCCCCGATTCAAATTAGTTACGTACTTAGTTTTTTCTAGATTCGATTGTATGTAAACATGATTTCATATTAGATAGATCGGTATCTTGATAAATTTGAGTTAACTAATTTGCTTTGGAGGGAGTATTCTTTTTTCACTGTAGAAGTATACTTACATGACTAAGTATACCTACCTGACGTTAATAAAATTGATCCATTAAGATCACAGCACGGATCAGTAGAGACTGGTCAGAACGGAAAAGTGAAGAGATGGAGGAACCGGAGTTCACTATGTAGGTTTCAGCGCAAGGCCACTAGCTAGCTATGGAAGCACACGCACTGAGATACTAGTAGCATAGGACTATAGGAGACCAGACTAGCTCCCATCCATCATCCATGGGCTACCTTCTCTCCTCATCGACGCATGGAGGAGGATATGGCTAGAGGCCATTTGCACCGCGCGTCCATCATTTGTCTCGATCAAACTTACTCTCATCATCCCCCACTTATAACGAAGGTGCGCGCACGTTCGCGAGCGACAGGGTACGTACGCTAGTAGCGTCTGCCCATTCCTGGGTGAACGGATGGATAATTGAATAGCCTGTTAAAATCGGCTACAGTACAGTGGAGCGATCGACCATTGAATCCGAGTACTGGATATGACGTACTCCATTGGAGTACATCATTGTTTATTTATGCAGTAATGTCCTGTAGTTGGATCCATCGCAGTGAAATGCACCGATCATGTCTCACGTACGTTGTCGTGTTTATATAAGAAAATGCGCATAAAATTTATATTTAGAGCTCGTGTGATTTGCATAATTATCAAAACCCAGGAATAAGAAAACCATAGGATTAGAATAAATCTTCAGAAATTTGGATCAATTATGTGTCTGAATCACAGGAAAAATAAATGCATTCTAACATGAGAATGGAGTGGATGGAAATTTTTCCTAGAAAATTGGGTGCAAAGAAATCCTTTGAAAATAGTTCTTAAGGGTTGTAATCTTTGGAATCAAACGACATCCTTCACAAATTGTTTGAAATTTCTGTAAATCAATCAAGCCCTTAGCCAGCAGAAGGATTGTATCACGCCATAATCTTGGAAAACACATATAAAATGGAAAATAATACGCTCAGCAGGCTACAGTGTGCATTTGGTAAGTGTCAACTCTTTTTACTACTCTCCGGTCAAAATTAATGACTAGAACTATAGACAAATTCGGGTCCATTAATTTAGATTCCAGACAGTACTAAGAGCAATTTTAATAGTATAGCCGGCTGCTAGCTATATTTATAGTCAGCTTATAGCCAACTAGTACAATATTTACCTTTAAAGATCTACTTTATGTGTAAATGTGTCACATCACATACTCACAAAGTGCCTAGGCGCACGTGCAAGAACTGACTATTTCATAAGAGCCCACTTCTCTTCTCTCTCATCCAACTAAGCAAAATAATACTAGTTTATTTCTTATAGCCTGCTGACTATGATTTATTGTACTTGCTCTAAAAGGATTAATAAATACTCTCTCCGATTCATATTAATTATCGTGAAAATGGATGTATCTAGACATGTTTTAGTGCTACATACATCTAATCTAGCGATAAATAATATGTAATGGAGGGAGTACAAAATAAATCATGCTTGTAGAGAATGCCTGCATGAATGAACTTGCTAAGTTTGAAACTAAAATATTTTCTCCGTCACAATTTGCTTGTCACAAATTGTTTAAAGATGCATGTATCTAAACGTATTTTAGTGTACATATATTTGTACAAAAATTGTAAATAGAACTGGGGACTGAATTTATACTATTCAAGAAATACAAATTTTGTTTTTCTCTTTTTCGTGTCAGCCACATACAGGCCATTTTTTCTTTAAAATTAGTACAAGTGATAATGTGTACATGCATAAATTATTTCAATAATTTTGAAACATTGAAATAGCACCTTTTGGATTTTTAAAAAAGTTGGGTTCACCTACACCAAGGTCCAACTAGCTATTTTTATTTTGCCGTGTATTGGGGCACGGTTGTACTAACATAAATTTTATTATGAAATGGGAAATGGTAGCGTGAGATGATATCAGGAAAGGGCGCCCATGTCGCGTAGGGTTAGGTCCTGACAGCGAGTGCGGTGCGTCGACAACGAAGGAGGGCATAATTTCTTCCCCGCGGTGGTGCTCCTATTGTTGTGGACTCGAGCTTTGGGTTTTTACTTATCAGCCTTCTGGTCCGGGCGGGCTTGAGGGGCCATCTCTATGACGAGAGGTGGCATGGTGGCCGTTGGAGGCCGGACATCGTGGTGCCATTGATAGCTGGCAAGCTAGCGGTGCCCTGGACCTCCACCGCCCAGTCTCGTCTGGTGGGGGTGGACATGAGGTTAGCGCCTCGTGCCCTGCTAACGACCATATTTGGCTTGCCTCTTGTTGGTGGTGAGCCTAAAAGGCGCCTCCCTTTCCGCGCTTGTCCAATGGATCTTGGGGTTGACGGTAGGGCTAGGGGAAATCCCAATGCGATGCTGACAACGACGATGATTTTGGGTGCTGCCACCTCTTTGAGGCGTCATCATGGCCCTGATAGTGATTCCCATCTCGAGCACTGGGGAAAACCCTAAATCCGGCTTATTAGACCACACAAGGTTTGTTGAGTTCACTACAAAAATTCCACCTTCCTGGTACTTTTTTGGGGTAGCACAAGGAAAACGTACCAGCAAAAATTGGTTAGCCGGCGGATGACCATGTGGTGGTGGCAAAATGTGCATGCATATATTTTTCACTGTGGTAGATCTGATACCGGCAGAAAATTACGCCGTGGTTGTTGGGAAGATGCAACGACAGAACATTATTCCGTGATAAGTGACGGCTGTGAAAATAACCATCTTTCTCCGTGTTTAAACTTCATTTTTAGTCAAGGAATTGACCAAGAATCTCTCTAGCCTTGCTACTAATGATTAATTATTACAAAGATGTGTTGAAAATATGCCCTAAAGTCAAATAATAATATAAATTATTGACATATTTCATTAAATTTATAATAGGTTTTATATCATGCTATAACTCTATTGATAGGAACGTTAATACACGTGTAATATGTAAACCACCAGAGTCTCTAGTGATCCTCTAAACACTACTTCATTGGTCAATCGATGATCGACATTTTCGGATCATGGACATTTATGTCAATTGACAATGGGGTCATTTCATTAGGTGAATGCAAGTGATGGACATACCCAACACATGAATTGTAACATGATCAAGTCACGAAGTTCACCGTTACAATGATTGGGAAACATAGTAACCACTTTCTTAGACCGTCAGATCATATTTAATCACTATCACCCGAGAGTGCCTTGTTTGCATCAAACATCACTCGGTAAAACGGTGATCATAAACGTGTCTTTAGGTATTCAGAGGGGCATGTAGAGGCGTATGTGTCAAGAACGGGATTTGTTCTTCGGCGCGACGGAGAGATACTCATGGCCCATTCAATGACATGACATCCATAAATCTGTAGTGTGTGACTAGGTCACGAGGATGGCATAGCTCGAAACGAGTAAAGTTGAACTTGTCGGCAACGAGATTGAACCCGACATGGAAATGTCGTTGATCAGGTCTCGAACAGGTAAAGTATCAAAGTAACAAAGGGAATATGACTCTATGTTTAATGGTTCAACGATAAAGATTCTTGTGGAATGCACAGGGGTCATTATGGGCATCTAGGTCCCGCTGATGATCATTGGTCTGAAAGGGGTCTCGACCATGTCTAGAGTGTTCTCGAACCATTAGGGAAGCACACTTAAGGGTTTGAAAATGCTCGGAGATCGTTTTGGTGTCAGAGGAATCATCTAAAAAAAGATAAGGGAAAATCAGAAGGGTTTTGGGAAAGTCCGGCAGGTGTCCAAAGTTGTCCGAAAGGAGTTCCGGTTCAACGGGAATTAAATAATATGTAAATATATGTTAACTATTAAATTATACATTTATTTATATTTATTTAATGATTTAAATATGATTTAAATGGCAGTCCATGCCTAATGGGCCAATTCCCTAGGGAAAAGGGCCCATGAGGGACCCCCCAAGGGAAATGGGAGGAGTGGCCAGCTGGGCCGCCTGGTGGCGTGCCAAGCCGACCTAGGGTGGCCGGCCAGTCTCCCTCCCATCCTGCCCTTGGTTTAGTCCCATATGGCTAAGCCAAGGGACTTGGGGGCTCCCCTCTCCCTATATAAAGGAGGGAATAGGGAGAACTTTGGACACACCAATTAATCCCAACCTTTGAGGATTCTCCCTCCAAGTGACCTCCTCTCTTCCTCTCTCTCTCTCTCTCTTGTGACCCTGGCCCCACTGTAAGGACTATGCAAACAAGAGAGTTCTTCGCCATGAAGCGCTGTCGCAATGCGAGGATTCCGAAACTAAGAGATCTACTTCTGAAACCTCTACTGGATCAGGGTCCAGGAGTCGTCGTCAAACACCCTATGTGCGTGCCCCTACAAGGCACTGCACTTGTGGCGCTCAAGTCATTTGAGCCATCGGGGTCATTGGAATCGTTGGAGCTGGAGCTAGTGGAGCCGTCGAAGTTCACAACGACTTTGAGGTTGGTGTCGGTACGACTACATCAACCACGTTCTCCTGAACGTTGACAAAGCTTTTCGATCTACAACTTGGTAAGTTTTCTAAAAGCTCCTCCTGTTACTGCATTACTAATAGATAGATCCTGGTATTAGGGTTCTTAGCATAGAAAAAAATTGTTTTGAGGCGCTAAAACCCAACAATATGTGCAATCCCTTGCTTTGAATTGTGTTGTGCAGGAAATCATGCTTTTAAGGCGAAATAAGGAGCTATTAATGAAGATTTTGAGGAAGTATACACGACCAAGCAATCCTAGAGTAAAAGCCAGCCGACGGAGGCTTTAACGACCACTAGTGCGGGCAAGGCCACCCGTACGGTCTGCCCGTACCATGTGGTGTTGGCTTTGTCTCGTCAAACCCTACAACTTTCGGGACGACGCTTATATATTTTAAGGTCCGAGCCGCTGTGTAGAGGATTGTCATTCTCAGATTGCATCACAACACCACCAAAGAAGATCCACCACCATAGTTCACCCTCTCCACCCTCCATCCTCTCCATAGCCATATGCATTAGCTTGTACTTGTGATCTCCTTGTGATTAAGCGACTATTGTAAACATATTTGATTTCAACATAAGTATTTTGCACAATATTTTCTATCCTTGGTCTTGTTGTTTTCTATCAGTGAATATGTTTAAGTGCAAACCGGAATACTCAAAAGCTGACTCAAAAAGTTAGGCTTTATTTCATAATTCTCCGATGTGACAGTGGGCTGAGTGATAGGTGCACGTATAAAATCATCATTAGGGGTATCATATTCCCCAAGCTTCTTTTATGCCATAGTGCTAATTTTTAATGTTTTTAGAATAAGATAAACAATAAAACTAGTACCTATTTTTTGAGGTTTTCAATTGATAACCGAAAGTAAACTGAAACAAAATTAAAACTAACTAGCAAGGTCTTTAGTAACCTCACGAGAATAGAAAATTGCTTCCCCGGCAACAACACCAGAAAAGGGTTGATACCTTGTGAAAGGGCATTATGCCCCCATTTATTGTTTTGGTAATTAATGACAAGCTATATGGACTAATGTGTAAATTAAGTTTCACTTGTAGGTTTGTCCATTGGCATCACTTAGACCATGTGTTGGTTTCAAGGTTAAAAAATAAGCAGCAATGTCCAAGGGCTTTGTGCCTATTAGAATAGTGTAGAAGAAGAAGAATATCAAGAGTATCATCATGGACATCTTCAAGACATCATCAAGAAATCAAGTATAAGCTCAAGATGCACCATCTCTAGAAGATCTCATGCATGAAGCTTGGCATCCTCGGTGATCATGGAGTGATGAAGATGTGTTCAAAAAAGAGGTTTCCCTATGAGTATGGGGAGCATTTCACAAGTCTTCATCAAGCAAGAGCAATCAATAAAGGTGATCCATCTTGAGAATGACAAGAAAGGTCTACATCAATCTCAAGTGGAATGGTCAAGGAAAATGTATGATCTTGATAGGCTTTCTATTTTACCGCTCTCTTGTAGTGTTGGGAGACCGGGTTTACGATAGATAGCTTGACTATCAAGATGGGCTCTCGAGTGAGTAGCTTGTTCGTATCTTTCGGAGAGAGCTCAAACCTTTGCATTCATAGCATCGTATTTCTTAGTTGTTTTTCGATCTTGTCCATGTGAGGTTTCTAGAGCTTGTGGTTATCTTCATAACAAGCTCTAGTTCATCAAAAACGGATTTTCCTTGCATAACTTATTGCGTTTATTATCTTGCGTTTTTTTTGGCTCCACACGTTGGGAGATATCTCACATATATATATATTCATGGTATGTTCTCCCTTTTTTCGATTCTACACGTCATTATCTTTCCAACGAAATTGGTTTCGTCTTGTTTGGAGTTCAGATGCGAAAGTTATGTATTTCTGGTTTCTAAAGTTTACCTAGGCGAAAGTTTCGATTCGCCACCGGTAGTACCGCTAGGGCATGTTTGCCGCCAGTAGTACCAGCTGAAGTACCGGGGATACTTCCGCTCACCCCATTTTCGGTTCAGTACCCTCTCTGTTTTTTGAGTTCTATTTGGCGGAACTTCAGTCGGAAGTTCAGGCGGTAGTACCGCTTTTGGGCATGTTTGCCCCCAGTAGTATCAACTCTAGTACCGACCAAAGTTCTGGTCATGTTCAGTATATCTTGTGTCTAGAGTGTGGTATTTGATGGAACTTCGATTGGAATTTCTAGCGGTAGTACTATCCCTGCCGAAAGTTTCGGTGGACGGAGGTAGTACCGTCCACGCTTGCTTTTTGGTCCCTCACATCGTTGTTCATTTGACCGTTGGTTAGGTGCCACAGGTAGTACCGCTCCCCCACCGGTACTACCGGTCGTGCACGAATCTTTGCATAGTGGGAAAATCAGGGAGCCCTTTAAAAGGTGCTCCTCTTCCCCTTCGTGGGCACTAGCTTTTTATTGGTTCTTGGCTTTTTCTCTCCTCCATTGTTGACTTTGAAGATCTTGCCCTTTCCCCTTTCCCCTCCTATGATTCTTGCATCTTTTTGAGGGATTTGAGAGAGGAGATCTAGATCTACAATCCCTACAAAACCAAATCCCTTCTTTGTGAAGGAATCCTTGAGATCTAGATCTTGGAGATTTTTGTGTTCTTCCTCTCTTATTCCCCAAATAGCTTTTGTAGCTTTGGTGGAATTTGAGAGTGTAGGACTTGCCTCTTGCATTTGGTGCATAGGTTTGAGTTCTCCTCGGAGATTCGGCGACTTCAAGATCTTGGCTTGTTTTTCTTGGGTTCTTGGAACCCTAGACAGTCGTCTGGAGTTATGGTGTGTTCTTGGGGGCTCCAATTGAGTTTTGAAGATTCCCCAAGATTGTGGCATGTCGTTACATTGTGGAGCCTTTGTGGCGTTTCTTGGTAGCCCTCCAGTTGAGTTATGGAGATTGTCCCAAGTCTTGTACAAGCTCAGTGACCTCCCTCAAGTGTCCTATAGTGGAACACGAGTAGGCCTTTGTGGCAAGCTCACGGGAGAATAGGCTGAGCCTGTTGTGGATTCGATGACTTGCGTGCCTTCGCATCTTGAGGTGAGGTCTTGTGTGGTGTTGGGTGAGCATCGAGCCACCACACCTAAAGGTGTGCCATTTGTGACGTTCGAAGAGCATTGCACCATCGCACCTGTCCAATGGAGATGTAGCTTCTTTGGAAGTGAACTTCGGTATAACAAATCATCGTCTTCACGTCCATCGATTATTGATACATAATTTTTGATGTTCCATGCTTGGTTTTATCCACTTTCTTGTGTTTTGTTCCAACTTTGGAGTACTTTTCATATGATTTCTTGGACTAACCTATTAACAAGAGCCACAATGCCAGCTACCTGTTTTCTGCTGTTTTTGGTTCCAGAAAGTCAGAAAATGAATATTCTCGGAATTGGACGGGACAAAAGCCAAAGTGCCTATTTTTTCGGATGTCATCAAGTGCCAGAATACGAGACGGAGAGGGGCCAGGGGCCACCACACCACCTGGTCGCACGGCCAGGCCTGGCCTGCACCAGGGGGTGGTGTGGCCGCTCCCGGCACCCCCTCGGCCTCTCCTTCCGCCTATATATTACCCTCGGGACGAAAACCCTAAGTACCCGATCAAAAATCCATGAAAGAGTCTGTAGTCGCCGACATCTCCATCCCTAGATCGGGAGGGATCTGAAGCTCTTCCCGGCACCCTGCCGGAGAGGGGAATTCACCCTGGAGGCCTTCTTCATTACCATGCAAGCCTCCGGTGTGATGCGTGAGTAGTTCATCCTTGGACTACGGATCCATGTAGTATCTAGATGGCTGGTTATCCTCCTTTGTGCTTTCATGTTTAGATCTTGTGAGCTCCGTTCATGATCAAGATCATCTATTTGTAATTCTGCATGTTGTGTTTGCGGGGATCCGATGGATATTGAGATGCTATTTCGGATTGATTATTGATTCTATCATGTATTTGTTATTTGTGATCTTGCATGCTTTCCGTTGTTAGTAGCTATCTTGGCCAAGTAGATGCTAGCAACTTTAAGAGTTAGTATTTATGCTCGATAGTGGGTTCATGCCTCTGGTAATCTGGGGAAGTGACAGAAATCTCTAAGGTAATAGATGTGTTGTTGCTACTAGGGAAAAAACAACAATCCTTTGTTCATAGAACAATCGTATTGTTTACTTTACACGCAATTCATAAAGCAATAATCTGTTGCTTGCAACTTAATACTAGAGGGGGTTCGGATGATAACCTGAAGGTGGATTATTAGTCATAGATGCAGTTGGATGATGGTCTATGTATAATGTTATAATGCCCAATCAAGTCTCAAAGGAGTCAAGATGATTAGTATATGCATGTATTGCTTTCTTGGTGTTTGTCAATTGCCCCGCTGTAATTTGTTCACCCAGCATGTTATCTATCTAAGGAGAGCCACCTCTAGTGAACTATGGATCCCGGTCCTTTTCTTTTACATACAATCTAAACTGTTTACTGCTTTGTGTTTACTTTCTGCAAACTTTTACTTCTTTCCATTCGATACGTTTAATCCTTTGTTTTCCGCAAAACACGGTGAGATTGACAACCTCATCGCAAGTTGGGGACAAAGTTCTGTGGTTGTGTTGTGCAGGTCTCCACGTTGCTACTACCACCGGTAGTGCGCCCTGCCAAAGCTCAGCTAGTAACACCTTTGGGGTGTTTTCTTGCTCCTACTGGTTCGATTAAACCTTGGTTTCATACTGAGGGAAACTTGCTGCTGTGCTCATCATACCTTCCTCTTGGGGTCCCAACGAGCTCTACATCAACACCGCCATCAAGCATTTTTCTGGATGCCGTGCATTGAGCCATCAATTATCTCTCAACCGAGCCCTTTACTTATGTAATTTACATTGTGATAGCCATTGTGCTTAAAGTATTATATCTTGCTATCACCTTGTTGCGTGTCTTGCTTAGCATAGGTTATTGGTGCACTTAGTGAACCTAGTCGTTATAGGTTTTGGCTTTGAATTAAACGTTAGTTTATTTCACATTTATTAGAGCCTAAACCATAATATTTTTAAAACGCCTATTCACCCCCCCTCTAGGCGACGTCCATTTCCCTTTCACCTTGGATCCGGATTACGAATGCAGTATAGTAGTTTTTCCCTATAAGACCTACTCCCTCCGATCCATATTAATTTTCATAGAAATAGATGTATCTATACATGTTTTAGTGCTAGATACATCCATTTCAGCCACAAGTAATATGGATCGGAGGGAGTAGGTTTAATTGAACCTTGGGAAAAAATTGTGGTAGGTTGAGAAGCATCAGCAAGACTTGTTAGTTTGCTTCAATCTTCGTTCGCCGGACCTTTTTCCAATTTGCTTTTGTTATCGAGATTGTATCATTGGATGGAGATAGGCCAGGGTTGAGGTTTTACCTACAACTATCCATCATACGGGATAAAGATAATAATAAGCACATTCATGTGTAAATGATATAATATATATAGAATTTGTGGTTAGCACATCCGCAAATACTAAAGCCCCTACGAGCCACAGGCATATCATAAATTCTCTTGGTCCAATCGTTATACCACGAAGCACCGGGCTATGAATGATTATTAAGTAAAATACAGACCAAAACATTAAAATCTGTGATGTTGTTGTTTTCAAATGGATCACTAAACGACTATTGTACTCCCCTTGTTGTCACTGGTTTTCACGCATAGGCACCGTTTACCACACATCTCACCTCAAACCTTGATCAATCATCGGGGTCTTGGGTACTTGACAAGTACTGGGATTGAGGTATGAGACAATGATACAAATATAAATCTGCTATACAATGACCACACAATATTCCCATATAATTAGATGCACATAATCGCTATGAGACTGTTCCCCAACCCACACCTATGAGGACTACTCACTCATAATAAGATCAAGGATAGAAAACATTGTAGAATTACTTAGATCAGTACCAAATATCCTTACAAAGTCACCAACCACGAGGAGATCTTGAATACAAGTTGTGGCTATGGCTATGGATGGTGATGGAGATGGAGATGATGAACTATGGTGGTGGTGAAGTGGTGGATCTTCCTCGATGTGTTTTAGATGCAATCTAAGATTGTGGATCTCTTTTTGATGGCTGGGAGTCTCGAAATATATAGGTTCCTTCATGAAAGTTGCTCCGTTTGACCTGGGAAAGCTACCGCCGTGTGGTACGGGTGCACGGTATAGGCAAGCTCCGCTGGTAACAGTGCTTTTTAACACTCCTGGACGTTGGATTTCGACTCCAGTTGACTTGGTTGAGTTGGCAACGTGTGATTCTCCCTTCACTGCTCCAGATTTCGCCAGAAAAGAGTGATTTTCTACACATCACAATTTAAAACAAGGATTTGCAATAATTATTCATTGGTGGTAAAGCTAGATAGATACTTTATCATTTGCTTGACTTAATATAAGATTGAAATGCAAATAAATATGGCTATTTTCACAGCCATCAACCCATGTCGTCATTGCAAAGGTGCCAAAGGTGAAGGGGCTAAACATGGGGTCAGATGGGACTTTTAAGAAACCTCGCAAGAAGCTGGGGCCGAAGGTCCAGCCGGAGGGGATGTCCAATTTTGAGTGGTCGGGTGTCGACATGCGGAGGAAGTTCTCCATGGAGGAACAGAACCCGTGACATTGCAAGGAGAAGAACAATGTGATCATGAAGGCAGTGAACCATGTGATAAGCGGGGAGTGGCCGTCAGGGGAGCATCACATCGTCATTCCGGGCGGCTCCGAATCCACCCCACAATATTGGGTCGCATCGACCCCGGGCTAATTCTAGGAAAGATATGGTGTGGCACCGCTCTTGAGAACAAGATTCTCCTTCGGGCTCAGAAAGAGCGAGCATGGTGATTTTGACCCGGATGCCTTCTTTTCGGCGACAATCAATGACTATCGCCATGCTAACATCAACCTCAATGATGCATACACTGATTCAACACTAACTCAATAGGTGGGATGGCGTGCTGCTCCCAACGATTTTGCCGATCGTAGCTTATTCAGTGTTATAGGACCAGGAACAAGGCAAGCCGAGGGCTGGTAATGAAGACCCTTGTGGAAAATCCTCGAGGAAAAGCCTTGAGGACAAGTGTTTGTGTGATGCATGGACTTCCGTCTCTCTTGATCCCATCACTGGCAGCTATCAAACACCTCCTAGAAGAGAATCAAGACCAAGTTTGACGAACACAAGGATCTCAACCCCGAGTACGCCATCATGTACTTTAAGAGGAGCCAAATGGCGACATCGAACCAGTGGGGTTTTATTCAACACAAAGTCAACGCCTTCTATGCATTCCATGAGAACCTCCACGCAAGACCCTACAACGGCCCAAACATGGTCTATCAGGCGCTAGGGTTGTTCAAAGAGCGCAACAAGGAGAAGAATTCAAGTTAATGCATTGCTACACAAAGTTGGTGGACTACTAAAATGTAAGCTAGTGTGATGGCAACTCAAGAAGGACCTGAATGGTAATGTCATTGATGTAGACATGCTCGCGGTAGTCTGAGCGGGATGCCTCATTGGCAACAACAAGGCAAAGCCGGTCATTGCAACAGTTGCATCATCGGAGAGGATGGAAGCTTTGATCGACAAGTGCCTCGCCGAGCTCGTTCTTGCAATGGTAAGAAACTGGCTCAAGGTGGGCTGATATTATGAAGAATAAGGACAATAGGTTAGAGCTCGAGACGTAGAGAGCAGTGGTGATGAACATGAAGGAGGACTTCGTTCTCTTGACGACCAGCATGTCAAACACGCATCACTAGGCGAGGGCGGCCATGAGAAGATCTGCAATGATATTGATGGGTTCCAAAATTAGCCATCGTCCCTGCGTTTAAACATTGTTTTTGATCAAGCAATTGACAAGAATCTCTCAATCCTTTTCACTAATGACTAATAATTGCAAAGATATGCACACCATTGTTCAAAAATTATTTATCCATTGTTCATCACTTCCATCATCCATCCCATCCACTAGCCATAACCATTGCTTTGTACTTTAGATCTTCTTATGATTTGGCGACCATTGTAAAAATATTTGATTTCAATCTAAGTATTTGTATGATATTTTCTATCCCGATCTATTTGTTATCCCAATCTATTTGTTATGAGTGAGTAGTGCTGCGGGTTCGAGAAAAACGTCGATTATGTGCATCTAATTCATGAGAGTATCATATTTTTTCTGCAATTGAGATTTGTATCTTTTGTTTCTTTGTCTTTTGTCCCTATCTATGTACTTGTAGGTACCTAAACTCCCATATATTGATAAAGGCTTGAGCTAAGATACTTAGCTAGCGACGATCTCGTAGGAATCCTAGTGATAGAAAGGATAGTATGGTCTTCGGCAACGGGTCTGGCTCCACTGGCTCCACTCTGAATTGACCTTTGCTTTGTAGAATTTGGATTAAAAAACAAAGTGGTCGCAGGCATGCCCGGCAGCTAGGCCTGCATTTAGACAAGTTCTCTGAAAGATCAAAAGTTTCAATCCTCGGAACTAAGTACAGTAAAGAATGCAATCAAGCAATCATCTTCCGAGTTCCGAGTCACACGGTCATACTCTGTGCTTCAATAAACGAACATGCCAAAGTGTGCCAGCTAGCTTTTGTTCTTCTACACAACAATGCATGCATGCATACCACACCCGCAAAGAAAAAAGCATGCATACCACAGAGATTGACTAAGCTAGTACTACCTCCGATTTTAATCAAGCAATGAAATTTTACCACAAGTGCTAGTAGTAGTTGATAACTCGATTAAGAGTTGGAACAAACCTAGAGCTAGCTGTGATCAAATGCCGATCCAGGCATCGCCGCCATTAGCAAAATCATCCTGCATGCTTAAGTGACTTACTTAGCCCTACTTACTTAATTAACTTTCTACATGGAGCATTGCACCGATCAATGGAGCTAGTTGAACACGGAGAGCGGCAGCGGCATCATGCACCCGGCCGCGTGCGCCTCGGCGGCCGCTGCCGCCGCAGCCATGACCATCACGATGTCCTCCCCTCCGCCGTGAACCACGCCACCCTCCAGCGCTCCGGCGGGGTCCCCGTCGGGCGCCGGCGCCAGGTAATGGCCCTGGAACATGTACTGCGGGTGGTGCATTGGGAACAGGTACTGCGCGTGCGCCGGCGGCGGCTGATCCACCACGCCGCAGTGCCGCACCACGTCCATGGGCGTCACCTCCTGCCCCTGCCGAGCCTTCTGCTTCGACGCAGGGTTCCTCTTCCGTCGCTTCTTCTCGTAGGCGATGCCGCGCGCCTTGGCCTGGCTGTCCCGGACGTCGCGGAGGTAGAGCCTGACGGCGCGCGCGCCGAACGGATTGGCCTCCTGGCGGCCGCCGTGCTCCTCGTAGGCGGCGCGGAGGCGGCCCACCAGCGCGTCCAGACTGCCCCACGCCTGCTTCAGAGGGCACGAGCACGGCGCCGGCGGCGAGGGGTGACCGAAGAAAGGGCACCCCGGCGCGTGCACCTTGGTCTTGCCGAACTGGTCCAGGTAGCGAAGGAACTCCAGCACGTGCGCGCCGCTGCAACGGGCAAGCTCCAGCGGGGGGCGGTGGTTCCGCAGGTACTGCCCAAACGTCTGCCAGTCACGCCGCTTCTGCGACTCGTACCTGCTCGGCCGCGGCGCCCCCAACGCCGACGACGCTCCGCCGCCACCCGGGCTGTCCACCGCGCTGCTCACACCTGACATGTCCATCGCCGCCGGCTGACTGACGTCCCTCCTCGTGGCAAACCTTGTCAGCTCAGATCTGCACACCGGTGCCATCACGCCATAATTAGTACACAATGCGGGCATTGACCAATGGTCAAACGACAAGAATTAATAGCTAATAGTAGCAGTAACAGTGTGATCGCCATGGGTTGGACAGTGTCTTGCAGGTCTTGACCAACTATCTCGCCCTACCACCCTCCAATCCTAGCCATGGCTATCAGGATTCAACAAGAACTAGGGTTTCAGGTAAGCTGACAGCTATCATAAGTACAGCATATACAGGTGCTACGTCTGATCTAAGATCTGAGCTGAGCTGAGCTTTGGCAGCCATGCAAAGAACTGACACGCAGAGCCTGAGACATGCAGAAATGAAGAAACAACACAAGACTAAAGGCAAAAACAGAAACAAGCTGCGGGATATACTAGCAAGAACTCCGAGGCTAGCAGCAGCAACCTGCACAGTGATGGCGATTACTTAATTGGATAGCTCGATCTGGCCGGTCAAACTACGCACGGTTGGAACTAATGGAACCCTAGCTAGCAAAAGCAACAGCAGTAGTAGTACAGATCAAAGACATGTTTTCCTGCTTGGTGCGGTGGAGATAATTCATTCGCACGCACAAGACACAAAGTCACACAAAATGGAAGAATAAAAACCCAATCAATCAAGAGAGGGGGAAAACGCATGATCAAATAAAGCTAGTATTGGTTCTTGATTTCCAAACTGAAAGATGTATGTGTATGTGCATGCCCTAGATCTGATTGACACATGCTCAAGACGCAGCTCAGCGCACATAATCAAGCACACATACGGTGCAAAATCGAAGAGCATCGATCAAGATCGAGAGGAAACGCACGAAGATTTTCAAGCGGATCAAGCAGGGAACGTAAGTACTCACCAAGAAGACGTTGGAGGGAGTGGGGAGAGAAGGCTCGGCTAGTTCATCATCGGAAGGAGGAGGCAGCAGAGCGGAGCTATTGGTGAGGAGGACTGAGAGGAGACCAAGAGGTAGAAGAAGAGGATAGGCTCTATGTAAATGGGGAGGATCGGAGGTGGGGGGGGAGACAAGGCAAGGGGGTGGGACCGAACCATGAGCGCAGCTATCAAGCCTCGTGGGGCAGAGGGAGGAGGAGAGAGGATGGCGATTCTTTCCACATTGCAGAAAAGGCCGTCACCTCAGTTGTCACTTCACATTCTCTCTCATATCATCATCATCATCATCATCTACTACTCAGTCCCCCTCTCTCTCTCTTCCTGTCCTCTTGTTGGCCATGGGCTACCTACACACACCTAGCCAGGCAGCCGCAGCAGCTTGTCTTCGCATTCAATGCGGAGGTATGGAGATGTCACGTCAAGATGATGGATTTCACAGGGGAGAAGCAATTGCGGACGGGGGACGAGCCATATTTGTCTATTCAAAGCGCTAGAAAGAGAGGTCAAATCGTTCAGCGGGACGTACGGCTAGCTCAGCTCTGCATTTCGATCTTATGTGTACCTATGGATGTGTCGTCCGCTGCTTGTCACCCGCTACTCCACCAGTAATAATAAGTACTCGTAGGTGGAGCTTGTTGATTCCTAATTAGGGCTTGTTTGATTCAAAGCTTTGGAGGATTCTGACTCTTAGAATTTTTTTCTTTGGACATCATTTGATTGATAGGATTACATTCTTAGGCAATTTTTCCATAGGATTGTATTTGCTATGTATTTTGGAGGTTCCATCCACATAAACCTCATGTTACAATTCCTCTGTTTCTCCCGTGATTCAAACACTGTTTGAATTTTTTTGCTGTAGATTTCAAATCCTATAGGATTCAGCTGTACATGACACTCTAGTCATGCATTTTTCATGTTCTCGCGTTTTTTCATCCTGCAAATCAAATAGACCCTTGCATTTGCTCGTTATAATTCCTTAATCAACCGGTTGTTGTTGATAAAGAAAAAAAGGCCTCCCGAAAGGCATCTAGGGCAACTCCGAAGGCACAACCGCCCCCATCGCCCAGAACTCAAGAGTCACCGCCGCCGGAGGATGCCACGACACTCCGGCGGCGGACGGCGGTGGCGTGACATCTCTGCTTCCTTTTTTTTTGTCATGGCGGTCCTGTCGTCCATCTCCGAGGTAGCTGGCTCGACAGCCATGGGACGCATCGGGATGCGCAGGGTACGTGGTGGCGGCAGTTTAGGTGGGCCCGATCTGGTCCCATACGGGCTCGAAAGGGCCGTGACCTACACCATCCCTTCTATGTCTTGACAATCTTGATTGCGGCACACGAAGGTGCTCGTGTGCAAGCCCCGCGGCACAAGGAGGCCTAGGGCACCGGCCCTGGTCATGGTAGTGGTGGCCTTCTCCTCCACCGGAGGTGGTTGGCTTGCTCATTGTGGCTTGATCCCACATCTAGCCTCGTCAGCAAGTTGGGGAGGCGCGGCTTCCTGTGAAAGCTGAGCTCCGATTCCGGTCATGGCAAGAAATGCCATCATCTACGCACCGTTATTTTGTTGAATGCATCATCATTGTGGACATCATCTACCCATGTGTGCTGCTCTGGGGAAACGCCATATCTGGTCGGCACTTTGATGACGCTCTCCCTCGTAGGGGCATTATTTTTTGAGCAGGTACTCAATGAAGGAGGCATGAGGTGGAGCGGTGTGCATCTTTTTGTGTCGGCGACCCTTGTGAAGGACGAGACATGATGGACTCGCGTAGTACAGGGCGTTGTCTGGTGGCATCGATGACAAACCTCGCAGGGGCTATGCGAATACCTGCATGAAGACGGCTGAGTGGTTTGATGGCGGTGACGACTTCTGAAGCAAGTGCATGAGGGGCTTGCCGAGGATTTGCTGGTCTCGACGTGTGCTCATGTTTTACCATAGGATGACTTTGTCATTTCCGTGGTACATAATCGGTGGTGTATTGTTTTGTGTTTTTAGGCATAAGACTCCGATGACATTTTTTTCTCCTATTGCCCGGTGTATATGTATTGTGTGATGGTTTCAGGTTGTTTGATTTATGTATATTTTCACCGGTTTCTTAATAAATAAATTAAATAACGGTTTTGTTAGAAATCAGGCGTCTAATTTATGTCTCCATCACCATTGGATATACCTTGCAATCCGTGTAACACATGAGTTGTAACTAGGTTATAACTAAAAAATTAATAAGTTACAACTAGTTTGCAACCGAGAATTAATACAAATGTTATAGTTACAACTAAGAATTAGTATAAAATAGTAGATGACATGAGCGAAGATCAGGCGCCTGAGATCAACTCTTCCATTAAATAAAGGTCGTATGCCAGACGCTGAGGGTCTTAACCTTCTTTAAAATAAACAAAAATCAAAACGGCGGTAAGTAGACTTGTACCTACCCTTCTGAAATAAATGATGGTGCGTACGTTGACAGGTACTATCGTGTTCCTTCCATGGGCAGGTTTTTCTTTTCGAACCAGATCCATGTGCAGGTGTCTGCGTAGCCGGGGAAAAGTCGAGTATCGCTGCCATTCTGCACTGCACGTACGTCATGTGTGCCCGGCATACGTACCTAACGCCGCACTACTTTGTCAGATAAGTACACTGATATTCAAATTGGTATATAATCGACGCAAAAAAATGATACATACATACCGATTTGCATACAAAATTGGGGCTTGTTTGCTATTTTGTCTCTTATATCTTGTAGTAGTACTGCTAGGACGATTGTTGGATAGATAGTTGCGGACGTTTGGAGCATAGGCGACATGGGATGGGACCCATTTTTTGAACACGGTGTAGAAAATAATATAATCTATCAACATGACAAAATATCAACTTGAAATACTTTTTTTTAATAGCAACAGGAGAACCGCATTATTCATTGCATTAGAGGGAAAATGTACAAAGTCCCAAACTGCTTGGTTAATTTTAAAAAAGTCTAGCGAAAACATTTACATCTACAAGAGCACCACTAGACATACAGAGCGCCGGAAGGAAACAATGACAGGGAAAAACACACCACAGGAGCAAACGGCATCATCATCATACATCATCCACCGTGCTTACGATCAGACGACTACAAACAACACCAAGGTCACTCCAACCCTATCGCATTGACACAGCTGCCACGAGCTTATTCGCTGACTTCAACGTCACCAGAGGGAGAAGACATATCCGAAGAGGAGAAGGCATGTGTCGCTCCGGTATCGAGAGGACAACTAACATGACTCGTCTGACGCCACCCGTATGTCAAGAATGCTCCTGCCACCGCTGTCCCACCACCACAAGACGTAGCACCATAGACTCCACCAACATCACAGCTTTGCCGATGCCCAGCCAACCATTCAACCGCCAACCAGGTGCTCCCTCCAAGACATCTTGCTTTCAAGGAGATGCTTCCATCGAAGTAGCGACGCCGAGGACGTCGTAATCCTCCATTTGACAAGCTGATGGATGAAAATGAATATATGAACTTTGTAGTTTATTGCATATATTTCTACATATTTGTATCATCTGGAATGTTGTATCCATGTTTTACATTACTTTATGGGAATTTACCAAAGATTTTCTTTACTTTGTGTGTACCTCTGTAGGACAGGAAAACCGTATTTTTTATACTTTTAAGTTTCAGTTACCTAAACGAAGTCATATGGATCTGGGATTTTTCGAGGATTATTTTTCGCGAAGATAAGGAGTTGGAGCACTTGAAAAACCAGAGATGAAGCCTGAGGCCCAAAAGATCCTAGGTGGCGCGGCCCACCTACGTGGCCGCGCCACCCAAGATCTCCCCCCTCGATCGTCGACAACCATCCATCATTAGCCCATGCTCAAATTATTAACCTAAAACGCCTATAAAAAGGTCCCCCTAGGCGATCTCGAAGGAGGCGAAGCAAAACCATAGAAATACCGAAACAAAGTCAAAACCAGCAAAAATTAGAGGAGGAAACACCGGAAGCCGCCACAGGTTGGATGTCCATCCTCTCCAACGCAGTCAACTCGGACTCCAATATGAAGGGGGAATAGTCCACCTCTGCACTATGGGTTTTGTGATAGTAGATTGATCTACATCTCTCTCATGCTATCATTGTTTTAGTACCATATGAACTGTCCAACATGATTATGGTCATCTATGTAATTTCTATTTGATGCATCATTGTTTTGTGAGATGTTATTTGAGATTGAAATTCTATCATGTGTAATATGTAATGGTAGATGCATATTATGTACCTCTTTCTCAAGTACTTGTTTTGATCATACTTATATGTAAGAATATGTGTGGGGGGGAATATATGCATTATATTGAGTAACATTGTTGTCATCGGATTGATGACAAATACGCCATGAGGGGGTCCTCAAGGCGTGCGGAAGAGAGGCGTGTGAGACGTACGGTGTTCCGGGACGGTGAGCACACAAGTTTACCCAGGTTCGAATCTCCCGGCTTTGGACGGATCCTACTCCTGCTAGCAATCCAGTAATACGGCAGAGCCGGAATATGGGTTACAAGGGGTTCGCCTATGCGAGTTGAGATTGTAGACTATTGTGTTGCCCTAAAGGCTCTCCCTAGGACGGCTTATATAGATATCCGGCCTAGGGTTTACAGGAGAGATCTATCCGGCTACGACTAAGAGTCGGTTACAGAGTACATCTAGAGCTACAAGTAACACTATGGGCCTATGTCGGTAAGTCTTATGGGCCTTTCCGTAGCCAGATTGAACTCCGTCTCTTCTTCCTGTCTGGGTCGCCCGTGAAGCAAAGCTCTAACCCGAAGTGGGCCAACCTGGTCAGTGAGGACTGTGAGGATACCCAGAAAGTATATCCCCAACAGCAGCCCCGGAAGTCTCCAAGATCCAAAGTCGGATTCATCATCGTCTAGCTTGATCTTCGGCTTGCAGAATCTTGAAGGGTTCCTGAAACTTCAAAACAAAAGATACGATCCGGGTCTCAAGAATAAGTCGGACCTATCGGTACGTTATTCGGATTTCCAGCTTGATATTCAAACTAAGCCGGATCTTGGTCTCTGACGTCATCTGACACTGGTCATGGTCAAGTCACGTCACTGACAGACATCTCCTGTCAACACGACTGTTGGTGGGTCCGCTGTTCATGGAACCGAGGCGGCGTTTTAATGCACGCGTGGAGATCGAGGTGGCGTAATCATCGCGTGGGGACTTCCCAGTTCTTTCCATGACGCGTGGCGGGTGTACTGTGTCATTTGCACGAATCTTGGCGCGGTTCGGTGGTTATAAGAGGTGAGGATTCCCTCTTCTCATCTTCTTCACCTATTCCCGTGCCGTTTCCTTTTTCTCCACTTCTCCCACGCGCATAGAGCTCCCTTGCCTCCAAAAATTCCCAGTGCCTCCCATCCAAGGTCACTGATACATTGAAAATGTTTCTATAATTTTTGATGTTCCATGCTTGGTTGTATCCACTTTCTTGTGTTTTGTCCACACTTTGGAGTATTTTTCATATGATTTCTTGGACTAACCTATTAACAAGAGCCACAGTGCCAGCTGCCTGTTTTCTGTTGTTTTTGGTTCCAGGTAAGTCAGAAAATGAATATTCTTGGAATTGGATAGGACAAAAGCCAAAGTGCCTATTTTTCCGGAAGTCATCAGATGCCAGAGTACGAGACGGCGAGGGGCCAGGGGGCCACCACACCACCTGGCCGCGTGGCCCAGCCTGGCCCGCACCAGGGGGTGGTGTGGCCGCCTCCGGCACCCCCTCGACCTCGCCTTCCGCCTATAAGATGCCCTCGGGATGAAAACCCTAAGTACCCGATCAAAATTCCACGAAAGAGTCTGTAGCCATCGTCATCTCCATCCCTAGATCGGGAGGGATCTGAAGGTCTTCCCGGCACCCTGCCGGAGAGGGGAATTCATCCTGGAGGCCTTCTTCATCATCATGCAAGCCTCCGGTGTGATGCGTGAGTAGTTCATCTCTAGACTACGGGTCCATGTAGTAGCTAGATGGTTGGTTCTCCTCCTTTGTTCTTTTATGTCTAGATCTTGTGAGCTCTGTTCATGATCGAGATCATCTATTTGTAATTATGCATGTTGTGTTTGCGGGGATCCGATGGAAATTTAGATGCTATTTCAGATTAATTATTGATTCTATCATGTCTTTGTTATTTGTGATCTTGCATGCTTTTCCGTTGTTAGTAGCTATCTTGGCCAAGTAGATGCTAGCAACTCCAAGAGTTAGTATTTATGCTCGATAGTGGGTTCATGCCTCTGGTAATATGGGGAAGTGATAGAAATCTCTAAGGTACTAGATGTGCTATTGCTACTAGGGAGAAAACAACAACCCTTTGTTCATAGAACAATCGTATTGTTTACTTTACACGCAGTTCATAAAGCAATAATCTCTTGCTTGCAACTTAATACTGGAGGGGGTTCGGATGATAACCTGAAGATGGATTATTAGTCATAGATGCAGTTGGATGGCGGTCTATGTATAATGTTGTAATGCCCAATCAAGTTTCAAAGGAGTCAAGATGATTAGTATATGCATGTATTGCTTTCTCAATGTTTGTCAAATGCCCCGCTGTAATTTGTTCACCCAGCATGTTATCTATCTTAAGGAGAGCCACCTCTAGTGAACTATGGATCCCGGTCCTTGTCTTTTACATTCAATCTACAAACTGTTTACCGCTTTGTATTTACTTTCTGCAAAATTTTACTTCCTTCCATTCGATACGTTTAATCCTTTGTTTTCAGCGAAACACGGTGAGATTGACAACCTCATCGCAAGTTGGGGACAAAGTTCTGTGGTTGTGTTGTGCAGTTCTCCACGTTGCTACTAGCACCGGTAGTGCACCCTGCCAAAGCTCAACTAGTAACACCTTTGGGGTGTTTCCTTGCTCCTACTGGTTCGATTAAACCTTGGTTTCATACTAAGGGAAACTTGCTGCTGTGCTCATCATACCTTCCTCTTGGGGTTCCCAACGAGCTCTACATCAACACCGCACCAGCACTTTTCTAGGCGCCATACACAGAGCCATCAAGCATTTTTCTGGCACCGTTGCCGGGGAACGAAGAAAAAGAAGCTCCCATGTCAACTACACGCCATCAAAGATTTTTATGTCGCCGTTGCCGGGGAGTTAAGGACATCTTCACAAGGGGAGTCCCTCATAACCAATCTCTTTACTTTGTTGTTTTTGTTTTTCTTAGTTTCTTTTTGCTTTGTTTGCTTGTTTCTTTATCAAAAACACAAAAAAATAGTTTTACTAGTTTGCTTTCTTATTCAAAAAACACAAAAAAATTAAGTCTCCTTTAGTTGTTGCCACTCCTTAGCTCACCATGTTGGTCCCCAAATTCACCCTGAAATATCTTCCAATTGGTAGTGGTTCTATAATTGGGAAAGATAATATTGAAGAATTCTTTAATTATATTAGTAAGCATGAAGATACTGAGGATAGATCCCTTGCAGAACTTCCTCCAAACTATGAGATTGCTGTAGCTTCTTTAATTCACATGTTAGAAGCTAGGTTTGTTAACCTCAACCCCTTTATGCAAGTAATGTTTCTTAAGCTTAAAGAAATTGAAGACCCTGAAGAGGGAGTTTATTCTAGAAAGTTTGTTTAAGGAGTTCTATGATGTTGCCAAGGAAACTAGAAAAGTCTTTGAATGTTTCAATATGCTAGGCTCATGTGTAGATGTTGTTGGTACATGAGAAAAGATGAACAAAACCGAACCTAATGGGGAGGAACCTAAGATACCAATACCCTTCAAACTAGTAGCAATACATGATGCCATAGAAAAGAATCTTGATTGGATTGTTCCTGCAAACCCTTTTGATGAGAATAGTGAACCTAAGAGCATTGAGAGAGGATCCTCTAGAACTTATTTGGATGATATACCTTGCCTTGTTGAAAATATTTTTGGTATTGATCTTAATGCTTCTTCATTTGAGAACACTTGATTCTTTCTTTGCTTCTTATGCCTAACTTAAAGGCGTTAAAGAAAAGTACGTATTGGGAGATAACCCAAAAGTTTTAGATGAGTCTTGGAAGTTATTACTTCAGTAATAACTGCTCCTTATCCTTTTTATTTGCTTTTTGTGCCAAGAGTAACCTCTAATGAGAGAGAAGTAATGATTGGGAAAGTTGCTGTCCCGAAATAGATTTCTATGCTTCACCATAAAAATTCCTGTAAAATCTCTGAACGTTTTTTTGAGGCGTGAATTTTTGTGCTTCTTCCCCAGGTTGTTATATAACTTTCGTTAGTTCAACACTTTTTGATTGGAGCAACAGAAGGTCTTCGAAACAATTCGTCTTTACCTGCTGGTCTGTTTTGACAGATTTCTGCTATTTTCTGCATTTGCTTCTTGTTGGTTCCTTTTTTAGTTCTTTTGGGGAATTGAGCTTTTTGAGGGAAGTGCTACAGTAGCTAGTGTTCTAATGGAAGTTTATTTGGTGTTATAACTGAACCTTAAGACTTATTTATCTTGAGTGCACTAATGTTGCTAATAAAGATTGTGTGAAGTTTTATATGAAGGAAAAATTTCAGGTGTATGGAAGGAATGAGTAATGAGATGAAGGATGGACTAAAGCTCAAGCTTGGGGATTCCACGCTTGTCACCCCAAGAAATATCCAAGAAGTACAATCGTCAAAGCTTGGGGATGCCCAAGGCATCCCCTTTTTCATCAATAAAAATCCCAGGTTTCTTCCAAATGCTTCATTTTTATTGTTTCATGCATAGTTGTGTTGTTCTTGGAGCGTCTTTTTCTTCGTTTTCGTTTTGGTTTTTCGTTTGCTTTTGGTTTTCTTAGTTTTCTGAATAAATTGGTTGGACCCCCTCTTTCATACATTGGTTTGCAAATAGTTTGGTTTGGTTTGGAAAAGAGTAGGAAAGTTCATGCTTATGTGGTAAAAAGAGCTCGTTTTTGACTGTGGCCTATGCTCTGTCATGCCATGCTTGATATTGTTTTGGCTTTATCCTTAGTATTATTTGCTGTAGCATAACTTGTTATAAATAATTGAGATTGCTTAATGTGCCTTGGATGAATCATGCGTTGTTTTAGCATATTAAGGCATAGTATAGTGGTATTCTCCTTTGATGCTTTATTTGGGTTGACTTGGCGCATGCTCACACCATGTTATGACTAACTCAAGTCACCATAGCCTTTATGATCCTTTAGTTTTCAACTTGTAGTATCACTTTATGCTTTGATCAATGATGTTTTATCGCTCTGCATGATTATAGGCATTATTACTCTTTTAGTTTGTCGCTCCCAGTCTTTTGCTAGCCTCCACAACAAAGTATGAGTTCCACTCATGCATCGAACTCCCTAAACCAAGTTATTCCAAAGAGTCCACCATACCTACCTATTAGCTTATGCTATTCCAAGTATATTCATGCTTTTGTTTACCTTCCAAATTAAACTTGTTATGAGAAAACTAGTGATTAAAGCTCTCACGAACTTGATGGCACACTTTACTTTTCTTGCCCTTAATAAACTTGAACCATTGTGTCGTCTATGTTGTATATGCTTGCACTTATTTGTTGGGAATTAGCAGAACCATGCTTTCATGGGGAACGCTTTCAACATTGCACTTGGTACTTGTACCTAGTTGATATCATGATCTTTTGTATGTGGATGTCGTCGGTGTGAAATGAAAGGGGAGCTGTCTATGAAGCATTCTTCTTATAAAAAAGAGTCCTATATTGAGAAAAAAAGAGAAAAAAGAAAAAAATGAGATTATGAAAAGAGGAAAGAGAGAAAAAAGCACCATATTCCCATGGTAAATAAGAAGATTGCTGAGGTGCTCGTTGTCTGCTTGCCTTGTCATTTTGATATGGGGATTCTTCCGTATCATCGGGCAAGGGGTACCCCGTTGGCGGTTCTCTATGATACATATGTACTTACAATGACAAGAACTTACTGGTAACTAAACTTGTGTAGCATGAGGAGCGGCCCTTGTATACAAGGGACATGAGATTTCTAACTTATACTTCGTCAGGCATGTACACCATAGTTTTTTCACTTTAACCTTAATCACCTCAAGATGCTTATGATAGGGGCAATGAGAGTTGAAAGCTATAAGTACCATAATTTTTGGAAGCTCTTTATGAGACTTGAATCCCTACTTCCTTTTATAAAAAGGCCTTTCTTCCACCATTATATTGAGTCTCCACCTTCTATCTTTATGCACCTACTTTGAGAGCATAGTGGCTATTCTTAGTTCTATGTGCATTGTCCCAAGACTAGTTGATTGATGCATACTTTGATATTGCTTGTTTTAAACTATTTGTATCTAGTCACTCTTATGAACTTCGAAGGTGTCCTATGCATTTATATTTGCTACTCTATTGAGGCACAAGCTGAATGCTATTATGCTATGTTTTCTTTATGTGAAACAAACAAACGTCTTGCAAAGCATTGTTATTCATGAATCTTTTGTTTGTGCCTTTTCATGTTGCATCATAGTTTCTTTGTCTTATTGCTAGAACTTTGTCTTTCATGCTATGATTGAAGTACTATGATCCCAGCTTTGAATGTTTTACAAATACTTTGATCAAGTCTTTGATGGTGCATGTCACCTCAAAAATTATTCTTTCTTTTTATCACTTACCTACTCGAGGACGAGCAGGAGTTAAGCTTGGGGATGTTGATACATTGCAAATGTATCTATAATTTTTGATGTTCCATGCTTGGTTTTATCCACTTTCTTGTGTTTTGTCCACACTTTGGAGTACTTTTCATATGATTTCTTGAACTAACCTATTAACAAGAGCCACAGTGCCAGCTGCCTGTTTTCTGCTGTTTTTGGTTCCAGGAAAGTCAGAAAATGAATATTCTCGGAATTGGACGGGACAAAAGCCAAAGTGCCTATTTTTTCGGAAGTCATCAGATGCCAGAGTACGATACGGAGAGGGGCCAGGGGGCCACCACACCACCTGGCCACGCGGCCTAGCCTGGCTCGCGCCAGGGGGTGGTGTGGCCGCCTCTGGCACCCCCTCGGCCTCCCCTTCCGCCTATAAGATGCCCTTGGGACGAAAACCCTAAGTACCTGATCAAAATTCCACGAAAGAGTCTGTAGCCGTTGTCATCTCCATCCCTAGATCGGGAGGGATCTGAAGCTCTTCTCGGCACCCTGCCGGAGAGGGGAATTCACCCTGGAGGCCTTCTTCATCATCATGCAAGCCTCCGGTGTGATGCGTGAGTAGTTCATCTCTGGACTACGGGTCCATGTAGTATCTAGATGGCTGGTTCTCCTCCTTTGTTCTTTCATGTCTAGATCTTGTGAGATCCGTTCATGATCAAGATCATCTATTTGTAATTATGCATGTTGTGTTTGCGGGGATCCGATGGATATTGAGATGCTATTTCAGATTGATTATTGATTCTATCATGTCTTTGTTATTTGTGATCTTGCATGCTTTCCGTTGTTAGTAGCTATCTTGGCCAAGTAGATGCTAGCAACTCCAAGAGTTAGTATTTATGCTCGATAGTGGGTTCATGCCTCTGGTAATCTAGGGAAGTGACAGAAATCTCTAAGGTACTAGATGTGTTGTTACTACTAGGGAGAAAACAACAATCCATTGTTCATAGAACAATCGTATTGTTTACTTTACATGCAGTTCATAAAGCAATAATCTGTTGCTTGCAACTTAATACTGGAGGGGGTTCGGATGATAACCTGAAGGTGGATTATTAGTCATAGATGCAGTTGGATGGCGGTCTATGTATAATGTTGTAATGCACAATCAAGTTTCAAAGGAGTCAAGATGATTAGTATATGCATGTATTGCTTTCTCGATGTTTGTCAATTTCCCCTCTATAATTTGTTCACCCAGCATGTTATCTATCTTAAGGAGAGCCACCTCTAGTGAACTATGGATCCCGGTCCTTGTCTTTTACATTCAATCTACAAACTGTTTACTGCTTTGTGTTTACTTTCTGCAAACTTTTACTTCTTTCCATTCGATACGTTTAATCCTTTGTTTTTAGCGAAACACAGTGAGATTGACAACCTCATCGCAAGTTGGGGCCAAAGTTCTGTGGTTGTGCTGTGCAGGTCTCCACGTTGCTACTAGCACCGGTAGTGCGCCCTGCCAAAGCTCAGCTAGTAACACCTTTGGGGTGTTTCCTTGCTCCTACTGGTTCGATTAAACCTTGGTTTCATACTGAGGGAAACTTGCTGCTGTGCTCATCATACCTTCCTCTTGGGGTTCCCAACGAGCTCTACATCAACACCGCACCAGCACTTTTCTGGGCGCCATACACAGAGCCATCAGTCACCGGCGCACCTGGAAAATGGCTTCCACTTCAACTTCTGGCGCAGCAGCAACGGCGGCGACGGCAGCAACGGCAGAAAAGGAGAGCAATCACGGGGTTTGGATCCCGTGCATCCTCGATAACGAGAAGCTCCGCAGCATCGAAGAAGAAGGGCTCCTCCGCGCCTGCGATTGGCGGAGCGGCTTTGGCGAGGCCGTCCCCAGCCCTCGCAATGGCGAGCGAGTGCACTTCGGCACCCACCTCGACAGAGGTTTCTCCTTTGCTCTCTCAGATTTCTTTTCTGAGGTGATAGACCATTACAACGTTCAACTTCACCATCTCCCCCAAACTCTATCTTAGAGATGAGCACCTATGTGGCTTTGTGTGAGGGGTATATCTGTATTAGGTCGAGTCTCACTCTCTTCCGATTCTATTTCCATGTCCGGAGGAACTCCATCACTGTCGGTAATCCTTACATTATCGGTACAATTAGTCTTTCAGTTAGGCGTGAGCGCGTCTATCCTCGGATATTAGCTAGTGAGTCAGTCAAACAGTGGCCGGCTACCTTTTTCTATCATAGGGATATTCCCGCTCCCGGCAAAGCTAGTGCTTGGCCGGCTTTCGTCGATGGAGTCGCCACGCCTCAACCATCTTGGGACGAGGCCGCTCCGGCTCTCAGTGACGATCTGCTTCTCGCTAAGAGGCGGATTTAATATCTGATGAAGCATAAGGGCCTGAGAGGGTCCAACTTGGTTTAGTCCTGGGTGGCACGCCGGATCCAGTCTCTCCAGCACCACGGCGACCGACTGATGCATTCCATCATGGCGTCGAAAAATGACACTCTCCGCATCAGCTCCAAGGCTTTAAAGCCACAAGACTATATAAGCCAGATCAAATGGCTGATAAAGGAGCGGACCGAGAGAAAGATTCCGGATTTATCTCTAGACATGCACACAGTGGAAGACCCTGTAGTGCCGGTAAGCTTTAGCAGTAAACCCTTTTTTATGTGTTTCACCTTTAAGTTATTTCATAATACTGAGATATTATCTTCTTTTCAGCCTGCCGACCTCCCCGAGTCGGAGTTAGCTCCTATCGAGGGATATCCTCCCGAGTTTTCTCAGGAGGAGGAATTAGTCCCACTGCCGGATGTTGTGACCAGGAAGCGCAAAGCTCCGACAGTGGCCATCGACACAAAGGAAGTGCCAGTTGTGAAGAGGTAACTTTCCACACAACTTCCTTTTTGTACTTTACTCATGATTTCTTCTGAGATATAATGTTCTTCATTCTATTACATTCTCAGAGCTAAGCAGCTCATCAAGGGCAAGGGGAAGGGGACTGTCTCGAAGCCCCTACGTCAGACGAAGCTAACTATGGCTTCTCCTGTCGTGGCTCCTCCGACTCCTGCCCCTCAACCTTCTACAGCGTCGGTGATTACTCCATCCCCGGTCATCGCAGAAGATCCGGCTCCCTCAACAGGGCTAGCGACCCTTGAGTCGCAGACTGACGTCACCATGGGTGACTCAGGTTTTGATAAGGGTGAACCCTCTTCAGGTAATGATCCCTCGGCAGAAACCTTCACCGAAAATCTCCTGAATAATCCGGGACTTGCCAAATTTAGCTTATCTCGGAAATCTGCAGAGGAAATCCAGCGGCTGGCCCGGCAATGCCTAGAAAGCCGAAATCTTTCTGCCGAAGAAGAAGCACAAGAAGCGAAGGACATCAAGTACTCCGATCTTCTCGAACAAGTCCGCCTTCGCGACGAGGGTTTAAGAGCTGGTGTGCTTCCACCACCTCCGGTTATTCCACTCACCCTCACCGAGAAGGTTACTACTGAGGTGAACATGTGCCTGAGCAAGCTCACACATGAACATCATGTAAGTAGGAATTCCAACTCATGTTTTTCCTTTATTGTATTTTATATCATATCCTCTAGCCCCCAAGCATGAAGTTGGATAAACAATCCGAGTTTATGCTTCCATAGGATGCCAAAGAATGAACTAGTGTAGCCCCCAAGGTTCGTGCTGATATTAGCTACAATATTAGCCCGAGTCTTTAGTAGACTTCTGACTCTGGGTATTCTGACTTACAGAAAGTTAATTTGTATAACCATGAATTGTTGAAGAATGTCTGCAATAAGCGGAGAGAGATCAAAGCTCTCTGACTTAAAAATGCTGAGCTTAAAGTTTTCAAGGATGAGGCCGAAGGTAAACATTCCAAGACTCAAACCTTGTCTTGTATTTTCATAGTCGAATATTTTTGTTGAACTGTTGTTCTTTTGACTTACAGAACTGATAAAGCAATCTTGTGCTATGATCGAAGAGGCCGAGAATCTGAAGACCCTGGTGGTGGAAAACAAGGATCTCCGCCGAGAGCTAGACCAGCTTAAGGCGGATCATGAGAAGAGCATTGCTCAAGTTCTCGAATCCTCCTCCATGGCCACCATGAGCGTGATCACAAGATTGCAATCCATGAGCAGAAAATCTCGGATCTCAACAACGAGCTATTCAGAGAGAAGGACCTTTCCGAGGCGCTCCGAGTTGAACTCCGGATTTTTCGTGAGGAGAACACCAAAGTTGATGACGTCATCTTTGATATGTTTCCATCTTTCTGACTTGTCTACATTCTTCGACTCTTTCGATGTCGGATCTATTTAACCGTTTTGCGTTATATGCATAGGTCCTCTGAACTTGACAGACTCCACCTCTGCCGAGCCTCGCACCCACCGGCTTACCCAAGTCGGTGATTTGCTTCATGATTTCTGCCAATCCATCGAGGATATTAGCGAAGCTCTCAAGGTTCTGGATATGCATAGCATGTCCGACTTTCAGGTGCGGGACAATGCAAAGGAGATGCCGCAGCTTGTCCAGGACTGGAATATGTCCTACACGCGATCCGCAGCACAGAACGCTCTCACAATGGTCATGAGCCACCATGGAAGCATGGAAATCTGGCAAGTGACTAGAGGGTACTCTACTGTGGACGAAGATGGCCAACAGCAAGATATCAAAGCCATCATGGAGTCCTGCACCGGATATGGGTGCCATGTACTACCTCCGTCCCAAGGCTTAAGGCATATAACTTTTTTCAAAAGTCAAACCAACTAAAGTTTGACCAAGTTTTTAGAGAAAAATATTAATATTTACACTACGTAATCCATACCCTTTCATACATCATAAAACATATTTTCACATGGTATCTATATAATACAATAATTCTTAATAATTTTTTCTAAAAATTTGGTCAAACTTTACATGGCTTGACTTTTCAAAAAAGTTATATGCCTTAAGCCTTGGGATGGAGGGAGTAGCTGACTTGACCAGCTACGACACTCCCTTCTTCAACCGCGTGGACACGCCGCCTCCGCCTCCAGAAGAAACAACCGAAATTTCTGACGATGAACAAACCATATCGGATTTGGACATCTCGGATCGTTATCAGGGCACGACTGATGTGTCCAGTGAGCCAGCAGTTCCTACCTCTCCTCCTGCATCATAAGTTATCAAGAATAAATAGATGTGTTATTCTGAAAACATTATGGGTCTGTAAATACGTAGTATGATACTTTTGATAGTGCTAAGTTTTTATCTATTCAGCACTTTTGGCTTTAATTTTTGTGTGCCTGAAATGTTTACACAAGCACTTATACTTTGTTGTCTACACTTATCATTTATCTGGCTTTCCGTCTCGTCCCTTTCGTGAGCCAGCTAAACTTTAAGCACGGAAACTTTGCCGAGCAACGGAGCTCAATTGCTAAACCAGTTTAAACTCAGAAACAAAGCCGGCTTCCAGTACCAACAATTCACTACTCGGAAAATATCCGCATCCGGCAATCACACAAATAACCAAAGTATAGACTAGGAAATTTAGAGTTATACCTGAAGGTAGCATTTTTAGAATCGAAAATCTAAACCAGAACAAACATGAGCATAAAGTACTTTCAAGCATTCTGGGATTTTCGACTATGACATGATCATTCGGAAATAAGATGGTAAAAACTTCTCAGATAAAATTTGAGGCAACCAAAACTTTTATTTCTCATAGAACATGTACACATATATGATTAAAAAGAAGGATAAAGTAAGAATAAAAGGGACTTAGTTGAGCAATATTCCATGGTTTGTCTAACTCATCTGGATTTGTACTGCCTCCAGCTCTCTTTCTATTCTTAGTAGCAGGTCTTTCTTTGACTGGCCTCATATCAGTTAAGTAGTACGAACCATTGTGTAATACTCGACTAACCAAGAAGGGCCCTTCCCATACTGGGGAAAGTTTGTGCTTTCTTTGTTGCACCAGCCGGAGAACCAAATCGCCTTTATTGAAAGATCTGTTCCTGACTCTCTGGCTATGATACTTGCGTAACTTCTGCTAATAAGTTGTTGGTCTCAATTCGGCAATGACGCGAACTTCTTCGACTAAGTCGATATTATTTTGTCGAGAAATCTCGGCATCCTCTTCAATATACGCGGCCACTCTAGGAGAAGTGTGAATCAAATCACTAGGAAGAACTGCTTCTGCGCCATAGACCAAGAAGAAAGGTGTGTATCCAGTTGACCTGTTCGGAGTTGTTCGTAAACTCCATATTATAGAAGGTAATTCCTCTGCCCAAACCCCCGCAGCACGTCGTAGTGGTGCTTCGAGTCTCGGTTTTAGGCCTTGTAGGATTAAACCATTTGCTCTTTCGACTTATCCATTAGCCTGTGGATGTGCGACTAACGCAATGTCAAGCCTGATATTTTGTTTGTTGCAGAATTTGGCAAGTTCTCCCATAGATAAATTACTTCCGTTATTCGTGATAATACTATGCGGATAACCATACCGGATTATAACATCCTCGACAAATATTTTGGCTGTTGCTCTATCACAACTAGTGACGGGTTTAGCCTCAATCCATTTGGTGAATTTATCCACCATCACTAAGAGGTGAGTAAATCCACTTGGAGCCCTTTTAAACGGTCCTACCATGTCAAGCCCCCAGACCACGAAAGGCCATGTTATAGGTATTGTTCGCAGCTGATCAGCCGGAACGTGAGATTGTTTTGTGTACTTTTGGCAGCCCTTGCATGTCTTGACCAGCCGTTCGGCATCTGCCTTGGCTGTAAGCCAGAAAAAACCGTGTCGGAAAGCTTTTGCCACTAAAGATTTGGTTGTAGCATGGTGACCACACTCGCCTTCGTGGATTTCTCTTAAGATTTCCACTCCTTCTTCCGGAGATACGCAGCGCTGAAAGACCCCAGATACACTACGCTTATAGAGCTCACCACTAACTACAGTATAGGCTTTTGCTCGTCGGATGATCTACCGGCTCAGAACTTCATCTTCGGGTAATTTGCCATCTACCAAATAGTCAAGGTAGGGTTGATTCCAGCTAGGAATTACAGCTAGAACTGCTATCAAAGGTGAGTCGGATTTGGTCGGATATTCGTCGTCTACTCCCTTTATTGAGGGAACTTTGAGGTTCTCTAAAAAAGCACCATCCGGGACCTCTTTCCACGCAGAGCCTATTCGAGATAATGCATCTGCTTCCTCATTTTCTGCTCGAGGGATGTGTTGAACCTCAAACCGTTCGAACAATTTAGATAGATCATCCACGACAGCTTTATATGCTGCCATGTGTTTATTTGCATTAGAAATATCCGACACTTGCTGAGCAACAAGATCCGAATCTCCCTAACACATCAAACGTCGGATGCCAATATCCCTCGCAATCCGGATTCCATGCAGCAGTGCTTCATACTCGGCAATATTATTTGTCGTTGTGAAGTGGATCTGCAACACGTATAAAAGTTTATCTTCTTGGGGTGATTTGAGCACCACGCCAGCCCCCGAGCCCCCGCGAGCCTTAGACCCATCAAAGTATAGGGTCCAATATTCCGACTCAGGGAGGGTCATATTCTCCTTCGTCTCTATCCAATCAGCGATAAAGTCGACAAGAATTTGGGATTTGATTGCTGTCCGAGGTTTATACTCAATATCGAAAGCTAAGAGCTCTATGCCCCATTTGGCGACGCGTCCTGTGGCATCATTATTATTGATTATATCTCTCATGGGATCTGTGCTCACCACGGTAATTGGATGTTCCTGAAAATAATGCTATAGCTTACGAGATGCTAAGAACACACCATAAGCTAGCTTTTGATAGTGCGGATACCGCTGTTTCGATTCTGTTAAGACCTCGCTGAGAAAGTAAGTCGGGCGCTGCACCAAGTGTTCCTGATTTTCCTCCGGTCTCTCCACTACCATGACGATACTGACGACTTTGTTTGTCGCAGCAAGATAGAGCAACATCGGTTCATGTGGTTCCGGTGCAGCGAGTATAGGAGCAGATGAGAGTACCGTTTTCAGTTCTTGTAATGCAGCTTCAGCTTCGTCGGTCCACACAAAATCCTTGGTCTTTTTTAGAAGTTTGTATAATGGTGCGGCTCTTTCACCGAGCCAACTTATAAACCGGCTGACTGCAGCAATGCAACCAATTAGTCTTTGTACGTCCTTCAGGCGAGTTGGCCTGGAAATATTGAGTATAGCCTTGATTTTGTCTTGGTTCACTTCTATGCCTCTTTGAGACACGATGAATCCTAACAATTTTCCGGCTGGGATTCCAAAGAAGCATTTCTTCGGATTAAGCATAATGTTGTATTTTCGTAGATTGGCGAATGTTTCCTCCAAGTCGGAAATCAACGTTTCCTTCTTTTTGGACATCACCGCAATATCATCCACATATGCATGCACATTGCGTCCGATTTGATCGTGGAGGCAACGCTGCATTGTGCGTTGCTACGTAGCTCCTGCGTTCTTCAGCCCAAAGGGCATCGTAACAAAACAGAAGGTTCCGAAGGGGGTTATGAATGAAGTTTTTACTTTGTCAGATTCCTTCATCTGGATTTGGTGATAACCGAAATATGCGTCGAAAAAATAGAGGAGTTCTGAGCCTGCCGTAGAATCGATAACTTGATCAATCCTAGGCAGAGCGAACGGATCTTTGGGGCAAACCTTGTTCAAGGCAGTATAATCAACACACATCCTTAAATCAGTGGTGTCCTTTTTAGGGACCATTGCAGGATTGGCCGACCACTCAGTGTGGATGACCTCTTCTATGAATCCGGCTAACTTGAGCCGTGCTAGTTCCTTAGCTATTGCCTTACGCTTTTCATCACCGAAACGTCGTAAGGACTGTTTGACGGGTTTAGCGTTCGGGTTTACATTTAAAGAGTGCTCGGCAAGTTCCCTAGGTACTCCACTCATGGTAGATGGCTGCCATGCGAAGATATCTTGATTTCCTTGGAGGAACTTGACGAGCGCGCTTTCCTATGTGCTATCTAGGCCTACGCCTATCTGGGTCACCTTGGAGGGGTCATCATCCTTCAATGGCGTCTTCTTCATCTCTTCTGATGCCTTGAACTCCAGATTTGGCTTTGTCACCTCCTTCTTTGTTGCGGGCATCTCGGACGGATCTATGCTCTTCTTGATCTCCTGGTACTCCTGGGTGTGTAGCACGACTTCAACAAAGGCGGCATTTCCATCCTCGCACTCTCACGCTTTCTTCGGGTCTCCCCTGATGGTGATCACACCGTTGGGACCTGGAATTTTCATCATATTGTAAATGTAACATGGACGAGCCATAAAAGCCTAGTAAGCCGGACGTCCGAATATAGCGTGGTACGCGCTCTTGAATGGGACCACTTCGAAGGAAAGTGCTTCCGTCCGATAGTTCTTTGGAGTTCCAAAGGTAACATCCAAAGTAATTTCTCCCAGGGAATTTGCTTATCTTCCTGGGACAACCTCGTGAAAGATCACAGAGCTGTGGTTCAGTTGGGTCTCCGAGATCTTCATCCGGCGTAGCGTTTCGACATACAGAATATTGATGCTGCTGCCGCTGTCCATGAGAGTCTTGCAGAAACCATAACCGTCAATAAGTGGATTAACGATTAAGGCATATTTTCCTCCCCTGTGTAACTTAGGCGGATGATCAGCGTGGTCAAATGTGATTGCCACTTCCGACCAGTCCAAGAATTGAGGGACAGCCGGAACTATTGCATTGAGCTCATGTAGAACTGCTTTCTTGACCTTTGCTGGTTGAGATCCAAGGAAGGTGACGTACATGTCTTTCTTGGTCAGAAAATTTGTCTTCCCTTCCGGCTTGGGATTTGAAGCATCAGCTTCCTCCATGTCGGAATCTTCCTTGGTCTCTTTATCTTTTTCGGGATTCTTCTTTCCCTTCTTCTGCTTATCCCTGTAGCCAGCGGTATCATCTCTCTTAATGTTGTCGTTGAAACGACACTCAGTGTTTGTGTGGGACGAGCCCCCATTGGCATCTAGGTGATGCACACATGGGTTATTGGCAATGTCGGCCCAAGAGTAGGTTTTGCCAGGTTGCTGGTCTCCTCTACCTTGAACTCTTGACGTCCCACGACCGCGTCCACGGCCACCGCCACGTCCTCCTCGTCCTCCAGACTCGAAAGTAGCAGTGACCACTGCCGTTTCCGTGTTGGGCTTTTCTTCCGAGGTATTCTTGCGCTTCTGAGCTTGTTGCTTTGGTTGTTTTGCCGATTGTGGCACAGCTAGGGCATTGAGTAATCCCTCTGCATCGTCATTAGCATCTGCATACTTGCTCGCTGTTTCTATCATCTCTCCCAAATCAGTGACTTTGTCACACTTCAAGCAATGACATAGTAAACCAATTGGGAGTCCTGCAATGAAAGCTTCAATCGCAGTTTGGTCATTTACTCCTTCACAGGAGTTCTTGGTGTCGATCCATCATCCGAGATAATCTCAGCAAGTTTCTCCGGCTTTCTGAGTGCAACGCTATAGGTCTCCTACCGTACAGGGCCTCCGGTATGTGCCTTCGAAATTCCGAAAGAACGCGCTTTGTATGTGATACATTGCAAATGTATCTATAATTTTTGATGTTCCATGCTTGGTTGTAACCACTTTCTTGTGTTTTGTTCCAACTTTGGAGTACTTTTCATATGATTTCTTAGACTAACCTATTAACAAGAGCCAAAGTGCCAGTTGCCTATTTTCTGCTGTTTTTGGTTCCAGGAAAGTCAGAAAATGAATATTCTCGGAATTGGACGGGACAAAAGCCAAAGTGCCTATTTTTCTGGAAGTCCTCAAGTGCCAGAAGGAGAGTCGGAGAGGGCCCCCCCTTGGTGCGGGAAACGCTAGGTCGCGCTAGGGCATGGTGTGGGCCCCCTGGCTGGCCACCGACCTTGCCTCCTTCACCTATATATTCCTCCCGAGGCAAAAACCCTAGATAGTCAATCAGAAACCCACGAAAAGTTCTGCAGTGCTGCCGCCACCGAAGGGGAGATTCGGGGGACAGAAAGTCTCTGTTTCGGCACCCTGCCGGGACGGGGAAGTGCCCCCGGAGCCATCTCCATCGTTCTCCACCACCATCTCCATCACCATTGCTGATTCCCATGATGAGGAGGGAGTAGTTCTCTCTCGAGGCTAAGGGTTCTACCAATAGCTATGTGTTCATCTCTCTCTCTCTCTATGCATGATCTTATTGAGATCATGAGCTTGTAATCTATAGATCTACCTTGCTACTCAAGTGCTTAATAGATCTATGCTCTCCCCATGTGTGTGAAAGTGACAGCGTGCACACCATGCTGGCACTTAGGCTAGAGATTACAAATACTTGTTATGAGTTATATTTGGAGTTGGATGTTTCTATGAAATTGTGGTGTTTGTTGGACTCATCTAGTACTCAAGGTGATCGTGTGGGGTTTTCTAGATGGGAAAAGCTTACTTTGAGGAGTGCTGTTATAGCCCTACCATTGATTAGAGTGTCCAACCGAAGAGTAGTTAAGCGTAGTATCATGAAGATGATATATTTATATGAGAGTGTTCACTAGTGAAAGTATGATCCCTAGGCCTTGTTTGTAAGCATTCAAACATCATTTGCAATTAGATCTATTACATGTTTGCTTGCTACCATCTTTATTTCAGTTTGTTTTTAGTCTCTTCCACGCCATCAAGTTATCTTCTATCACCGTTACCACCCACTTGTATTTCACTATCTCTTCGCCGAACTAGTGCACCTATACACCTGACAAGTGTATTGGGTGTGTTGGGGACACAAGAGACTTCTTGTATCTTGATTGCAGGATTGCTTGAGAGGGAATACCTTTGACCACTTCCTCCCTGAGTTCGATAAACCTTGGGTGATCCACTTAAGGGAAAACTTGTTGCTGTTCTACAAACCTCTGCACTTGGAGGCCCAACAACTGTCTACAAGAATAGAAGTGCGTAGACATCAAGCTATTTTCTGGCGCCGTTGCCGGGGACTGAAGAAGAAGAAGCTCCCATGTCAACCACGTGCCAGTAACTATTTTCTGGCGCCATTGCCGGGGAGGTAAGGTAAAAGGTATTCACACCGGAGGATTAAAGAAGAAGAACCTCCCACGACAAATGCCTATTTTCTGGCGCCGTTGCCGGGGAGGTAAGGTAAAAGGTACTCACATCCTCTGGTGTGAGTGCTCGAAGTTATTTCCTTTAGATTCTGCAATTTTGTCTTTTTGTTTCTTGTTTTCACTAGTTAGGCTTAATGGAAAACAACAACAAAATTAGAGAGCTTTATAGTATTTATCTTGAGTTAGGACATGAAGTGTTTGAAGAGAAAATTTAAAAACCTATAGAACTTTATTTGCATGCTAATAACAATGTTGTTAGTATGAATTCTTTGGACACCATTATTGCTAATGCTATGGAAAAGTCTAAGCTTGGGGAAGCTAGTTTTGATTAGCATGATATTTTTAGTCCCCCAATCATGGAGGAGCAAATTTACTTTGATGATACTATGCCTCCAATATATGATGATTGCAACGATGAATATGATATTTTAAGTCCACCTACTATTGAGGAGAAAATTAATTATGATTACAATATGCCTCCTATATTTGATGATTATGGTGATGAAAATAATAATGATAGCTATTTTGTTGAATTTGCTCCCACTACAATCAATAAGAATGACTATGTTTATGTGGGGAGTATTAATTCTTTTATGCATGTGGCTCATGATAAGAATGTTTTATGTGATAGTTATATTGTTAATTTTATTCATGTTGCCACTGAAAGTTATTATGAGAGAGGGAAACATGGTTTTATGCATCTCAATAATATTAAGTTTCCCTTCTTTATGTTGAAAATTTTCAAGTTGCACTTGTTTAGCTTTCCTATGCTTGTTGCTTTGTGCTTTCATGACTTGTTTATTTACAATATTCCTATGCATAGGAAGTGGGTTAGACTTAAATGTGCTTTGAATTTGCTTCTTGATGCTCTTTTTTACTTCAATTCATATTTCTTATGTGAGCATCTTCTCAAACTATCATGCCTAACTTAAAGGCGTTATAGAAAAGTACTTATTGGGAGATAACCCAAAAGTTTTAGATGAGTCTTGGAAGTTATTACTTTAGTAATAACTGCTCCTTATCCTTTTTATTTGCTTTTTGTGCCAAGAGTAACCTCTAATGAGAGAGAAGTAATGATTGGGAAAGTTGCTGTCCCGAGACAGATTTCTGTAATTCACCGTAAAAATTCGTGTAAAATCTCTGAATGTCTTTTTGAGGCGTGAATTTTTTCGCTTCTGCCCCAGGTTATTATCTAACTTTCGTTAGTTAAAAACTTTTTGATTTGAGCAACTGAAGGTCTACGGAAAAATTCTTCTTTACCTGCTGGTCTGTTTTGACAGATTTCTGCCATTTTCTGCATTTGCTTCTTGTTGGTTCCTTTTTGAGTTCTTTTGGGGCATTGAGATTTTTGAGGGAAGTGCTACAGTAGCTTGTGTTTTAATGGAAGTTTATTTGGTGTTAGAACTGAACATAAATACTTATTATCTTGAGTGCACTAATGTTGCTAATAAAGATTGTGTGAAGTTTTGTATGAAGGAAAAATTTCAGGTGTATGGAAGGAATGAGTAATGAGATGAAGGATGGACTAAAGCTTAAGCTTGGGGATGCCACGCGTGTCACCCCAAAAAATATCCAAGAAGTACAAGCGTCAAAGCTTGGGGATGCCTAAGGCATCCCCTTCTTCATCAATAAAAATCCTAGGTTTCTTCCAAATGCTTCGTTTTTATTGTTTCATGCACAGTTGTGTTGTTCTTGGAGCGTCTTCTTTTTCGTTTTCGTTTTGGTTTTTAATTTGCTTTGTTAGCTTAGTTTGCTGAATAAATTGTTTGGACCCCCTCTTTCATACATTGGTTTTCAAATAGTTTGGTTTGGATTGGAAAAGAGTAGGAAAGTTCATGCTTAAGTGGTAAAGAGAGCTTGTTTTTGAATGTTGCCTATACTTTATCATGCCATGCTTGATATTGTTTTGGCTTTATGCTTAGTATTCTTTGCTGTAGCATGACTTGTTATAAACAATTGAGATTGCTTAATGTGCCTTGGATGAATCATGCGTTGCTTTAGCATAATTAAAGCATAGTATTGTGGTATTCTCTTTTGATGCTTTATTTGGGTTGACTTGGCGCATGCTCACACCATGTTATGACTATCCCAAGTCACCATAAGCCTTTATGATCCTTTAGTTTTCAACTTGTAGTATCACTTTATGCTTTGATCAATGATGTTTTGTCCCTCTGTATGATTATGGCCATTATTGCTCTCTTAGTTTGTCACTCCCAATCTTTTGCTAGCCTCCTCAACCAAGTATGAGTTCCACTCATGCATCAAACTCCCTAAACCAAGTTATTCCAAAGAGTCCACCATACCTACCTACTAGCTTAAGCTATTCCAAGTATATTCATGCTTTTGTTTACCTTCCACTTGTTATGAGAAAAATAGTGATTAAAGCTCTCACGAACTTGATGGCACACTTTACTTTATTGCCTCTAATAAACTTGAACCATTGTGTCGTCTATGTTGTATATGCTTGCACTTATTTGTTGGGAATTAGCAGAACCATGCTTTCATGGGGAACGCTTTCAACATTGCACTTGGTACTTGTACCTAGTTGATATCATGCTCTTTTGTCTATGGATGTCATCGGTGTGAAATGAAAGGGGAGCTTGTAAGTCCATGGAGTTATGTATGTGTGTTAGAGAAACGCCTGGGCTGCTGGTCTAATCCATGCTGACATGGTGGAAACCAGCAGCGTAACCATAATGAGCTGTCTATGAAGCATTCTTCTTATAAAAAAGAGTTCTACATTGAAAAAAAAGAGAAAAAGAAAAAAAGATATTATGAAGAGAGGAAAGAGAGAAAAAAGCACCATATTCCCATGGTAAATAAGAAGATTGCTAAGATACTCGTTGTCTGCTTGCCTTGTCATTTTTATATGGGGATTCTTCCGTATCATCGGGCAAGGGGTACCCCGTCGGCGATTCTCTATGATACACATGTACCCCGTTGGCGATTCTCTATGATACACATGTACCCCGTTGGTGATTCTCTAAGATACATGTTTGCTTGCTGCCAACTTTATTTCAGTTTGTTTTTAGTCTCTTCCATGCCATCAAGTTATCTTCTATCACCGTTACCACTTATAATTATCTATACCACTTGTATTTCACTATCTCTTCACCGAACTAGTGCACCTATACACCTGACAAGTGTATTGGGTGTGCTGGGGACACAAGAGACTTCTTGTATCTTGATTGCAGGATTGCTTGAGAGGGAATACCTTTGACCACTTCCTCCCTGAGTTCGATAAACCTTAGGTGATCCACTTAAGGGAAAACTTGCTACTATTCTACAAACCTCTGCACTTGGAGGCCCAACAACTGTCTACAAGAATAGAAGTGCGTAGACATCAGTATGTCATACCAGTTGTGGATAGTGTTCTCTGGAAGTTCATTGAGCCATGATCGTGCCGTCTTCCGCAACATAAGTGGGAGATACCAGGTTGCGACCAGGCTGTTTCCGCCTTTGGCGATGCAGCAAGCTTGGAAGAAATCTTGGAGCCAGGTATCTGGCCGAGCTATGCCGTCGTAGCCTTGAATATGTCTTGAGATAGCAAATCCTTCCCGGAATTTTGTAGCTCTTATGCGTGGTCCGAAGCACTTTGGTCCCACGTATATATCATCATTTTCGTAGCGCCGCGCCTCTATATTGGAGTTAATCCTGTGCCTTGCGTCATTTGGGGATAAAGATTGTCCTGAGTGACGGCTATGGCTATGGTGCCTTGGAGGCGGACTTCGGCTTCTGGCACCACCTCCTCCACCACGACGCCCTCCTTGGCCTCCTTGGGAGTCGTTGTGATGGCTACTTGGTGGAGAGGGTGGAGCAGCTGGGTTATTTCTGGCTGATCACTGGCCTCTGTCCGGAGCATCATTATTCCGGTTCCGGGGAGGGTCTTCATTGTGACGAGCCCCCTGCCGGTTTGTCTCGTCACGGTGTCCGTCGTTTCCTCGCCTGACAGCCGGACGGCTTGCGTGTCTAGGAGGTGGCATTCTTTACCGGTCTTCCTCCCGTCGTTTCTCTTTATCTTCTTCCCTGTGATCTTTCGACTCTCGCCGGGGAGGATTCCTTAGATTTAGTGCAACAATTGCCTCTTGCTCCGCGACTGGGTTAACGTTACGCCAGTCACGTGCAGCTTTGTGGTGCTGTCCTGAAGATCCGGTTCTTGAGTAGTTGTTTTCCCGACGGTCGGAACGATGATGTTGTTCTAGAACACATTGGGGTCTTATGTCAACCCAGGCCAGATCCATGCGACATTGGTCAGAATGGGAGACCAGCTTTTGACTTCCGGACAGGGCGATCTTTTGCTGTTCTAGGCCCTTGTTGAGTAGCTTAATGCCCAATCGAATCTGTTCTAGGCCCGGATTAGCGGATAGGATTTCTCGAGTTGCAACGGTGTTCTGTACTGGTGTTGGATACACCCAATCCCCGTTGTTGTCACGTCGAGGCATCCCATGTTCTCCTCCAAAGAGGACTTTGTGAATCTGCGGGAATTGGTCGTCATGAGTATGACGTTTCCTGGTCTTCTGATGTTGCCTGGAGTTGTACTTCTCTACAGTTTCCATGCGTTTCTTTTCTTCCTCGAGATTTTTGGCTTCATCGAGGAGTACTTGGCGATGCGCTTCTAGGGCCTGGGCCCTTTCGTCCAGCTCTTTAGCAGTGAGTTCTGCAGCTATAGGAATAGGTGTGGTTAATGCAGCATCGATGAGTTTACGCGCACCTTCAGTGATCACGTGTCCATCCACCGACTCTTCTTTGGGCTCGTCTAGGATAAGTGCTCCATCCGAGCCTTCCTCATATTCCTCGGCAATCACCTCCTCTGTCGGAGGGTCTTTTGCCGGGGTTTTGTTCTTCTTCTTTGCCTTCTTGGCAGCCGGTGTTATCTCTAGCATCGGCGGAGCCGGATCCGGATCCCACATATCCGACAAAGTGCGACGTGCCCCTCCTGAGATAACTGCAGTCTTCATAGTAGGCTTCGTCGAAACGTTTGATGGTCTCGAGGATTTCGTCTACGCCTGAGTTTTGCATCATCATGCGTCTTAGTGTGTATCTCAGAAAAGGTCTGTCCGTCCCGGCGTCATCAGATCCGGAACCATTGTTGTTGCTATGCTCCTCCTGGATTTCGACTTCAGCGGGTGGGTCGATCTGGGATTCGGTCTCTCCAGGGAGACCCACTCCAGATTCAACTTGGACCGCCAGGTCTGCTTTAGGCTCAGATTTGTCCACTATCTCCGCAACTGGTGCGGGCTGGGTGGGATTAGGGTTTTCTAAGATCCGGAACTCTGTCGCCTCCACGGACAAAGGGGACCCAGAAATTTCTTCTGCCTCTATCATCACCATTGGGGTGGGTGGGGCAGGTTCAGCGAAACCGATGTAAACATCGATCTCACCAAAAGACATGATGGTGTAGGTGGTCACGGCTTCCCTAGCTGGAATCCAAGTCTCGTCAAGAACGATGAGAGGGACCTCACTGGCGTAGAGGATGCGACCGACGATGATAGTCTCGCTGATTCCGATTCTTGCAGATTCTGCTCGGAACGCAGATCCGAAGCTCACTTACCCCATGGTGGGCGCCAACTATCGTCAGATTGATGACAAGTACGCCATGAGGGGGTCCTCGAGGCGTGTGGAAGAGAGGGGTGTGAGACGTACGGTGTTCCGGGACGGTGAGCACACAAGTTTACCCAAGTTCGAATCCGCCGGCTTTGGACGGATCCTACTCCTGCTAGCAATCCAGTAATACGGCAGAGCCGGAATATGGGTTACAAGGGGTTCGCCTATGCGAGTTGAGATTGTAGACTATTGTGTTGCCCTAAAGGCTCTCCCTAGGACGGCTCATATAGATATCCGGCCTAGGGTTTACAAGAGAGATCTATCCGGCTACGACTAAAAGTCGGTTACAGAGTACATCTAGAGCTACAAGTAACACTATGGGCCTATGTCGGTAAGTCTTATGGGCCTTCCCGTAGCCGGATTGGACTCCGTCTCTTCTCCCTGACTGGGCCACCCATGAAGCAAAGCTCTAACCCGAAGTGGGCCACCCTGGTCAGTGAGGACTATGAGGATACCCGGAAAGTATATCCCCAACAATTGTGGTGGAGATTGGGAAGTGACAGAAAACTCGAGATCCACTGTGGTTTTACCTTTGTTTTGTTACCTCGGTAGGTATAAAGTGAATGCATGTGTTATGTACAGCTTGTGATAACAAAGATGTTCTTATTTTGTCAAGGTAGCATATTTATTATTCAAACGTCATGTCAAAGTACCTAAGATTATACTCTATTTATTCTTCATTCTAAATTGCATGGAGTTTTTACTTTCTAAAGGAGTATACGTGAGGTGTGTTAAATCATATTTATATTAGGACCGATGCCCATATAAATGATAATCCAACACATAATGAAGTTCCAAGTGATAATTCATCCATAAGCAGTTTTTATGTTTATTGCACCTTATGAGAGAGTAGTCAAGTGAGCACATGAATCCTGGTCCACCTTTTATTATAAGAAACACCATCTACATACTCTTATTGTCTTTTATATTTTCTGCATTAATTAAATTTTAAAATACAAAAATACATTTACTAGTTGCATAAAAACAAACAATCAAAAAGAACTTTACTTTATTATTTTTTACTTTATTGCCTAGTTATAAATTGTTTACTTTAATTTATTTATAGTTTTATTTTTGTACTTTCTTTCTTAGTTTTATTTATAGTTTTATTTTTTTTACTTTCTTGCCTAGTTATAAATTGTTTACTTTCTTATCTAGATACTCTTTCTTTTTTTACAAAAAATCAAAAATATTATCCATGGCAACAACTCCGTGTGTACCAACTCATTGGGACTCCAAGTGCAGAGTGGTGTAGCAAGCGTCTTTTCCCCGCATGGGTGACTCGAGGGTTTATATCAAACTCTCGGAGAATTGGCTAGAGACTTCTCATCTTTTCTTTCTTCAAGCAACCTACAAAATAAAGTATTTGCCTTGTGTCCCTAACTCCACCATGTGGTTGTCAAGAACAAGATTTTGTATTAGTAAAACTGAAATAAAACTATAAATAAATAAAAGTAAAAACAATCTATAACTAAACATTTTTACATAAAATGGTCCCCCTGGTTTCACTAACAAAGTCGAACTACAGGGTTCCTTACAAACAAGCCAACAACTAGGTTTTCCAGACATACTCTAAAGTTACTTAAAGTAGGACAGAGCAAAGAAACAAAACCCAAGGAAACTACTAAGTTAAAAGGACACGACCCCTATTATATATTTCCTCCCATGGATTTATGTTCTCTTTTCCACATCATATTATTTTATCATTCCCCCTCCTCCTTTGTTTTTCCCTAGATTCCAAAATTTGCTCCCCCGCTTCACTGTCCTAGCCTCGGGATCCATGGCCCCCAGCTTCTTCTTGCATGAAATACCTCCATCATTGATACGTTACTAACGTATCGATAATTTTTCATGTTCCATGCTTGGTTTTATCTACTTTCTTATGATTTGTCCACACTTTGGAGTACTTTCTATACACTTTCTTGGACTAACCTATTAACAAGAGCCACAGTGTCAGCTGCCTGTTTTCTGCTGTTTTTGGTTCCAGGAAAGTCAGAAAATGAATATTCTCGGAATTGGACGGGACAAAAGCCAAAGTTAGTTTTTCACAGAGGACACAAGGAGTCAGAATACGAGACGGAGAGGGGCCAGGGGGCCGCCACACCACCTGGCCGCGCGGCCCAGCCTGGCCCACGCTAGGAGGTGGTCTGGCCGCCTCCAGAACCCCCTCAGCCTCCCCTTTCTCCTATAGGATGCCTCCGATACAGAAACCCTAAGTACCCAATCAAAAATCCAAGAAAGAGTCAGTAGCTGCCGTCATCTCCATCCATAGATCGGGAGGGATCTGAAGCTCATCCCAGCACCCTGCCGGAGGGGAGAATTCACCCTGGAGGCCTTCTTCATCATCATGCAAGCCTCCGGTGTGATGCGTGAGTAGTTCATCCTTGGACTACGGGTCCATGTAGTAGCTAGATGGCTGGTTCTTCTCCTTTGTGCTATCATGTTTAGATCTTGTGAGCTCCGTTGATGATCAAGATCATCTATTTGTAATTCCTACATGTTGTGTTTGTGGGGATCCGATGGATATTGAAATGCTATTCAGATTGATTATTGATTCTATCATGTCTTTGTTATTTGTGATCTTGCATGCTTTTCGTTGTTAGTAGCTAGCTTGGCCAAGTAGATGCTAGCAACTCCAAGAGTTAGTATTTATACTCGATAGTGGGTTCACGCCTCTAGTAATCTGGGGAAGTGACAGAAATCTCTAAGGTACTAGATGTGTTGTTGCTACTAGGGAGAAAACAACAATCCTTTGTTCGTAGAACAATCGTATTGATGCGTAATGCAATTATCTGTTGCTTGTAACTTAATACTGGAGGGGGTTCGGATGATAACCTGAAGGTGGATTATTAGTCATAGATGTAGTTGGATTATGGTTTATGTATAATGTTGTAATGCCTAATCAAATCTCAAAGGAGTCAAGATGAGTAGTATATGCATTATTGTTTTCTCGATATTTGTCAATTGCCCCGCTGTAATTTGTTCATCCAACATGTCATCTATCTTAAGGAGAGCCACCACTAGTGAACTATGGACCCCGGTCCTTTCTTTTATCATCAATCTACAACTGTTTACTGCTTTCTGTTTACTTTCTGCAAACTATTACTTTCTTCCACACAATACGTTTAATCATTTGTTTTCAGCAAAACCGGTGAGATTGACAACCTCACTGTAAGTTGGGGACAGAGTTCTATGGTTGTGTTGTGCAGGTCTCTACGTTGTTGCTGGCACCGGTAGTGCACCCTTCCAAAGTTCAGCTAGAAACACCTTTGGGGTGTTTCCTTGCTCCTACTGGTTCGATTAAACCTTGGTTTCATAACTGAGGGAAAACTTGCTGCTGTGCTCATCATACCTTCCTCTTGGGGTTCCCAACGATCTTGAGATATCTTGGGCCATCAAAGCTTTTTCTGGCGCCGTTGCGTGGGAGTCAAGGACAACTTCACAAGGGGAGTCCCTCATAACCAATCTCTTTACTTTGTTATTTTTGTTTTGCTTGGTTTACTTTTGCCTTGTTTGCTTCTTTCTTTATCAAAAACACAAAAAAAATTAGTTTTACTAGTTTGCTTTCTTTATTAAAAACACAAAAAAATGACTACTCTGGAAAATACTAAGTTGTGTGACTTCACTAGCACCAACAACAATGATTCCATGAGCACACCTATTGATCCACCTGTTCCTGAAGCTACTTTCTTTGAAATAAAACCTGCTTTACTCAATCTTGCTATGAGAGAACAATTTTCTGGTATTGGTAATGAAGATGTTGTTGCTCATCTAAATAACTTTGTTGAACTTTGTGAGATGCAAAAGCATAGGGATATAGATGGAGATATCATTAAGCTTAAATTGTTTCCTTTCTCTTTGAGAGGAAAAGCTAAAGAATGGTTGAATTCCTTAACTAGGAATAGTATTGATTCTTGGACTAAATATAAAGATGCTTTCATTGGAAAATACTATCCTCCTGCTAAGATTATATCTATGAGAAGTGAAATAATGAAATTTAAACAATCTGATAATGAACATGTTGCTCAAGCTTGGGAAAGAATGAAATCTTTGGTAAAGAATTGTCCCACTCATGGACTGACTGCTTGGATGATTATCCAAACCTTTTATGCAGGATTGAACTATTCTTCAAGAAATCTATTGGATTCCGCTGCTCGAGGTACCTTTATGACCATTACTTTGGGTGTGCAACAAAGCTTCTGGATAATATGATGGTTAACTATTCTGAATGGCATACTGAAAGAGCTCCACAAGGTAAGAAGGTAAATTTGGTTGAAGAAACCTCCTCCTTGAGTGATAAAATTGATGTTATTATGTCTATGCTTGTTAATGGAAAAGCTCATATTGATCCAAATAATGTTCCCTTAGCCTCTTTGGTTGCTCAAGAAGAGCAAGCTGATGTGAACTTCATAAGAAATAACAATTTTAGCAACAATGCCTACATGAATAATTTTGGTAATAATAATTATAGGCCATATCCACCCAACAATGGTAATGCTTATGGAAATTCCTATAATAATAATAGGAGTGCACCCTCTGAACTTGAAGTTATGCTTAAAGAAATTATTAGTAAACAAACTGCTTTCAATAAAACTATTGAGGAGAAACTCTCTAATGATGAAAGAAATATAGCATCATTGGCTGAAGCTCAATCTTCTTTGAATAAAATGGCTCCTAAACCTGAAACTATTGATAATCTCTTTGCTGCTACTAATGCCATACAAGTTAGAATTGATGAAAATGTTAGACTATTAGCTTAATTGCATGCTAAGTGGGAAAGAGAAGATGAAATTGCTAGAAACATTAGTGTTTCTACTATCACTACCACTAGTGTTGAGGCTAGTAATAGCTCTACTACTTTATATGATAATTATGATTTTGATCTTGATGGTTGCAATTTCTCTAGATTTATTAAGTTCCTACAAAAGCTTGCTAAAAGTCCTAATGTTAGTGCTATGAATATGGCCTTTACAAAACACATTACTGATGCTCTCATAAAAATTAAAGAAGAAAAGATGAAACATAAAGCTTCTATTCCTATAAAACAAGAAGATGGTTGGGAACCCATCATTAATATGAAAGTGAATGATTTTGATTTCAAAGCTTTATGTGATCTTGATAGTAGTGTTTCAATTATGCCTAGAAGGATTTATGATATGCTTGATTTGCCACCATTGGAAGATTGTTATTTGAATGTCCCACTTGATGATAATGCTAAAAAGAAACTCATGGGGAGTATTAATGATGTTACTATTATGGTTAACAATGTCTATGTCCCTGTTGATTTCTATGTTTTGGATGTTGAATACAATGCTTCTTGTCCTATTACTTTGGAAAGACCTTTTCTTAGAACTGTTGGTGCCACTATTGATATGAAAGAAGGCACCATTAAATATCAACCCCCACTCAAGAAAGGTATAGAACACTTCCCTAAGAAGAGAGATAAGATTTATTTTGCTTCTCCTATGAAAACAATATTTGCTCTTAATGCTTCTTCATTTGAGAACACTTGATTCTTTTTCTTGCTTCTTATGCCTAACTTAAAGGCGTTAAAGAAAAGTACTTATTGGGAGATAACCCAAAAGTTTTAGATGAGTCTTGAAAGTTATTACTTCAATAATAACCTCTTCTTATCCTTTTTATTTGCTTTTTGTGCCAAGAGTAACCTCTAATGAGAGAGAAGTAATGATTGAGAAAGTTGTTGTCCCGAAACAGATTTTTGTGCTTCATAGTAAAAATTCGTGTAAAATCTCTATACATCCTTTTGAGGCGTGAATTTTTGTGCTTATGTCCCAGGTTGTTATCTAACTTTCGTTAGTTCAACATTTTTCGATTTGAGCAACAGAAGGTCTTCAAAACAAATTCGTATTTACCTGCTGGTCTGTTTTGACAGATTTCTGCCATTATTTGCATTTGCTTCTTATTGGTTCCTTTTTGAGTTCTTTTGGGGAATTGAGCTTTCTGAGGGAAGTGCTCAGTATCTTGTGTTTTAATGGAAGTTTTATTGGTGTTGAAACTGAACCTAAAAGACCTATTATCTTGAGTGCACTAATGTTGCTAATAAAGATTGTGTGAAGTTTTGTATGAAGAAAAATTTCAGGTGTATGGAAGGAATGATGTAATGAGATAAAGAATGGACTAAAGCTCAAGCTTGGGGATTCCACCCCGTGTCACCCCAATAAATATTCAAGAGGTACAAGCGTCAAAGCTTGGGGATTCCCAAGGCATCCCGGGCATCCCCTTCTTCATCAATAAAAATCCCAGGTTTCTTCCAAACACTTCATTTTTATTGTTTCTTGCATAGTTGTGTTGTTCTTGGAGCGTCTTCTTTTTTGTTTTCGTTTTGGTTTTTCATTTGCTTGGTTTGCTTAGTTTGTTGAATAAATTGGTTGGATCCCCTCTTTCATCCATTGGTTTTCAAATAGTTTGGATTGGATTGGAAAAGAGTAGGAAAAGTTCATGCTTAAGTGGTAAAGAGAGCTTGTTTTTGACTGTGACCTATGCTTTGTCATGCCATGCTTGATATTGTTTTGGCTTTATGCTTAGTATTCTTTGCTGTAGCATGACTTGTTATAAACAATTGAGATTGCTTAATGTGCCTTTGAAGAATCATGCGTTGTTTTAGCATATTAAAGCATAGTATTGTGGTATTTTCCTTTGATGCTTTATTTGGGTTGACTTGGCGCATGCTCACACCATGTTATGACTATCCCAAGTCACCATAGCCTTTATGATACTTTAGTTTTCAACTTGTAGTATCACTTTATGCTTTGATTAATGATGTTTTGTTGCTCTGCATGATTATGGCCATTATTGCTCTCTTAGTTGGTCGCTCCCAGTCTTTTGCTAGCCTCCATAACCAAGTATGAGTTCCACTCATGCATCCAACTCCTAAACCAAGTTATTCCAAAGAGTCCACCATACCTACCTATTAGCATATGCTATTCCAAGTATATTCATGTTTTTATCTACCTTCCGAATTAAACTTGTTATGAGAAAACTAGTGATTAAATCTCTCACGAACTTGATGGCACACTTTACTTTTCTTGCCCTTAATATGAAGGAGATATGCCCTAGAGGCAAATAATAAATAGGTTTTTATTGTCATATCTCAATTAGTTTATAATAGTTTCATATTGTGCTAGAACTGTGCCAAGTAGAAACATTGGTACAGGTGTGGTATGAAACAACCAAGTCTCTAGTAGCCTCTATTCATACTAGTTCGTTGGTCACGAACATGATCTGGGTTTCAAGATCATGGGCATTTATGCCGACTGACAACGGGATCATATCATTGGAGAATGATGTGATTGGACATTCCTCGAAGGATTGCAACACAATCAAGTCATATAGTTCATTGTTGCAATAACTATACCTAGACTCCTTCTCCTTAGACCGTGAGCTCATATTACTCACTGTTTCCCTAGGCTGCTTAGACTGCATCAACCGTCATCTGGTAATGTTGTGGCCATAAAGGTGTACGTTGGGTATTCCGAAGGAACAGTAGATGACATGTGACTGCAAGACCGGGATTTTTTCACCCACATGACGGGTAAAGATACATACGGCCGACTTGGTGAGATTACATCCATAAATGTTGCAACATGTGACTAGGTCACGGGGATGTAATATCATGGTAACAAGAAAACAGAACTTGTTGTGAACGATATTGAACAAGGTATGGGATACCAGTGATCGGATCTCGGACAAGTTGTATCGAGAAACAAAAGGAAGAGGATGCTATATTTAAACGGTTCAAACGACATTGTCATCAGGAATGCATAGGGGTCACATGGATATCCCTGGTCCCTTTGTTGATCATTGATTTAGATCATGTCTAGAGCATTCCCGAGCTGTGAGAGGATACACTTAAGGGTACGATGAGAGCGATCATTCGTAAGACGGAATCACAGTAGAGAAAGAGAGAAAGCCGGAATCGTTCCGCAGAGAGATCCGAAGTTGTTCGGAGAAAGAATAAAGGACCGGAATCATTCCGGGAAAGATCTGAAGTCGTTCAGAGGAAATCGAAAGGGAACCAAAAGGTGTTTCGGGTCAAGATGGATTTTGTAAGATGTATTTACATATTAATTAGTGTAATTAATATTAAAATCTAATTTGAAGGGTTTATTCCACTAATGGGCCAAACTTCCTAGGGAATGGAGGCCCATGAGGGAAAACCGAAGGGGGGAAGAGCCAAGGGCCAAAGGGCCAAGGCCCAGGCGCCTCAAGGGGGCCCACCCGGCCAGCCTAGGGCTGTGCGCGGGGTGGGGACCACCCCTGGCCGGCTGGACCAAGAGGCGCATGCGCCTCCCCCCTCTCCCTTGAATAGTCCCACATGGGAAACCCAAAGGGTAGGGCACCCCCCTCCCCCTATATAAAGGGGTGCCCATGGGTGGGATTAAACACACAACTTGAGAAGTCCTTTGGTTGACTTTGTCCCTCCCTCTCTCTATACCTCGTGACCATGGCCCCAAGTCTGGGCTGTGTGATCGAGGCACACCTGCAGTACGCCATTGCGCTGCAAGGATTCCTAGCCGGATATCAACCTCCGCACTCCCGGCGGGATCGGGGAGCCAGAGATCTCATCGTGCACCGGATGTGTACGAAGACATGAGGCGCAACACTTGGAGCGCTTGAATGTCGTGAGCCTGAGCTATTGCACGATGAAGATGATGAAGATCAAGAAGGAGCAAGGGGTGACCTGCGAGGAGCTTTGCGACCTTGAGGTCGGCTACAAGTACGACTACTTCAACCATGTTCCTCGCGGAACGTTAACCGCATACAGACTACAAGGGTATGTATTCTCTACACATTGGCCGTTACCGCATTTCTACATAGATAGATCCTAGGCTAGTTTCTGGGGTTCCGTCGTAGGAATTTTTTTTGTTTTTCGCACCGATCCCCAACAGTGGTATCAGAGCCGATTTATGCGTAGGAGTGTTGTACGGCCAGTACGCACAAGTTTTGTGCGGGCATTGATCCCTTAGTTGTTACCCTCTAACGTGTACTTGTTTATAATCGCGGTATTGTTTGATGAAGCGGCCCGGACTGACCTTACGCGTATTCGTACGCGAGACTGGTTCCACGCTCAACATACGGCTTGTACCGTATAAGTGGCTAGCGGGTGTCTGTCTCTCATTCAATAGTTGATATAGCATTTACAACGGAGGGCCCCGAAAGGGGTGTAGTAGAGACAACTGTCGGATCCATGTTGTGGTTGGAAAGTTCGTAGTTTAGAAATGGTTCTAGTGTGAAATCCCTAACAACCACGTAAAACTTGCAATAGATAAAGTAGAGGCGTCTAACTTTATTTTGCAGGGGCATGTGATTATGATATGGCAATGGTCGTTACGAAGGTAAAGTAGTTTACTTTTCTATTACTAAGTAGTATAGTAATAGTCATCGTTCCGATGGACAACCTGGTGGAGGCGTCGTGGACTTGGCGTCAAACCAAGGGCACGATGGAGATCATGCCGAAGTGTGTGATGGAGATCAAGGCGCAAGAAAGACCATATCATATCACATTATACATATGATGTTGATACCAGTTTTTACATCTTATTGTGTGCTAGTATTTAGATACTCAACGGTAGCAAATAAGATAATCCCTATTTGATTCCAATGTTCCGTGTTCCCCTTGTGTGTGCAACACCAAGAAAGTTCTTCGGTATGAGGCCGGCTGTGATGATCGGGGGTCAGACATATCTACGTTCACATACAGTAGGTGTAAGCCATGTTGCACAGTGAATACACACAAGTTAGATGTGGCGAGCCTAGCATGTACAGACATGGCCTCGGAACACAAGAGATCGAAAGATCGAGCATGAGTCACATGGATGATGTGATTGACATTAGTGAATGTCTACCTTTGATAATACACTGATGGCCGTGATGATCGGGGGAGGTGCAGAGGATAGGGATCATGCGATCACTAAAATCGTCCAGGAGATGACCATTTTAGGGGAGACCAATTATAAATTGATCTCTTATTATAAACTTAGTCTTGATGTCTATTTGCAAATATCTTAGTAGATCTTAGCCTATCCCATTGAGGTCCTTTGTGATCATGGGAATATATTGCTTAATTTGGAACTTAGCAAAAGGGTCCAACTTCATAGATTAATACCCACGCCTGAGGGTTATCCTCGTAAAAGGTGATCTTCTCTTCTTGATACAACAACCATTAGGAAATAATTCGATGACTCTGGAATGTTTTTGTTTTCTCATTATCATCCAATAAGCCATTCTCCATTTGATGGAGAGTTGGGCTACATTTTGTACTCTATAGAATAAGGCACATAGAGCATGAGCCGTTGGATGGGTTTTCCTCCATCATGGATGAAAAAGGAATATTTGGAAAAACACTTAGTGATCTTGCATTAGAGTTGAGAACTCTTGGAAGGGCTTGATTACAATGGAGGTGATGAATGAAAAAGTATATATAAGATATACAAAATTATAAATGTGGTTCTTGCAAAACTCGTTGCAGTTTGCAAAGTATTTGATACTTGTCCCGTTTTGTGAAAACAGGATGATCTGCTTAAGAATTGCTGGTTTTGAGGCAACGTGACTTGATGATGGCAAGCAAAATAGTTGATGTCCGACATCACCTCTTCCCTCAAAATTTGTCATTTGGATTAGTGGACTTGAATATAAATTTGTAATCCATGTCTGTGTGTCTTGCTTATGGCGAGACAATTATTCATATGAACAAGTTACAAACCAGTTTGTACTATTCTTATGAACAATACCTTATGGTCACATTATGATTACTATTCTTATGAAGTTGTTCGGAGAAAGAATAAAGGACCGGAATCATTCCGGGAAAGATCCGAAGTCGTTCAGAGGAAATCGAAAGGGAACCAAAAGGTGTTTTGGGTCAAGATGGATTTTGTAATATGTATTTACATATTAATTAGTGTAATTTATATTAAATATAATATTAAAATCTAATTTGAAGGGTTATTCCACTAATGGGCTAAACTTCCTAGGGAATAAAGGCCCATGAGGGAAAACCGAAGGGGGGAAGGGCCAAGGCCCAGGCGCCTCAACGGGGCCCACCCGGCCAGCCTAGGGCTGTGCGCGGGGTTTGGACCACCCCTGGCCGGCTGGCCCATGAGGCCCATGCGCCTCCCCCCTCTCCCTTGAAAAGTCCCACATGGGAAACCCAAAGGGGAGGGCACACCCCTCCCCCTATATAAAGGGGTGCCCATGGGTGGGATTACACACACAACTTGAGAAGTCCTTTGGTTAACTTTCTCCCTCCCTCTCTCTATACCTCGTGACCATGGCCCCAAGTCTGGGTTGTGCGATCGAGGCACACCTGCAGTACGCTGTTGCGCTACAAGGATTCCTAGCCGGATATCAACTTCCGCACTCCCGGCGGGATCGGGGAGCCGGAGGTCTCATCATGCATCGGATGTGTACGAAGACACGAGACACAACACTTGGGGCGCTTGAATGTCGTGAGCCGGAGCTGTTGCATGATGAAGATGATGAAGATCAAGAAGGAGCAAGGGGTGACCTACGAGGAGCTTTGCGACCTTGAGGTCGGCTACAAGTACGACTACTTCAACCACGTTCCTCGCGGAACGTTAACCGCATACAGACTACAAGGGTATGTATTCTCTACACATTGGCCGTTACCGCATTTCTACATAGATATATCCTAGGCTAGTTTTTGGGGTTCCGTCGTAGGAATTTTTTTTGTTTTCCGCACCGATCCCCAACATAATAAACTTGAACCATTGTGTCGTCTATGTTGTATATGCTTGCACTTATATGTTGGGGCCTAGCAGAACCATGCTGTCATGAGGAACGCTTTCAACATTGCACTTGTACTTTGTACCTAGTTGATATCATGCTCTTTTGTCTATGGATGTCGTCGGTGTGAAATGAAAGGGGAGCTTTTAAGTCCATGGAGTTATGTATGTGTGTTATAGAAACGCCTGGGCCACTGGTCTAATCCATGTTGTCATGGTGGAAACTTGTAGCGTAACCATAATGAGTTGTCTATGAAGCATTCTTCTTATAAAAAAAGAGAGTTAGATAATGAGAAAAAAGAGAAAGGGAAAAAAAAGAGATTTGAGAAAAGAGGAAAGAGAAAAAAGCACCATTTTCCCATGGTAAATAAGAAGATTGCTGAGATGCTCGTTGTTTGCTTGCCTTGTCATTTTGATATGGGGATTCTTCCGTATCATCGGGCAAGGGGTACCCCGTTGGCGGTTCTCTATGATACACATATACTTACTATGACAAGAACTTACCGGTAACTAAACTTGAGTAGCATGAGGAGCGACCCTCGTATTCAAGGGACATGAGATTTCCAACTTATACTTCGTCAAGCATATACACCATAGTTTGTTCACTTTAACCTTAATCACTTCAAGATGCTTATGATAGGGGCAATGAGAGCTGAAAGCTAATAAGTACCATAATTTTTGGAAACTCTTTATGAAACTTGAATCCCTACTTCCTTCTATGAAGGCCTTTCTTTTACTTTTTATGTTGAGTCTCCACCTTCTATCTTTATGCACCTACTTTGAGAGCATAGTGGCCATTCTTAGTTCTAAGTGCATTGTCCCAAGACTTGTTGATTGATGCATAGCTTTGATATTGCTTGTTTTAAACTATTTGTATCTAGTCACTCTTATGAATTTTGAAGGTGTCCTATGCATTTATGTTTGCTACTCTATGAGGGACAAGTTGAATGCCTCTATGCTATGTTTTATTTATGTGAAACAAACAAACGTCTTGCAAAGCATTGATATTCATGAATCTTTTCTTTGTGCCTTTTCATGTTGCAACATAGCTGCTATGTCTTATTGTTAGAACTTTGTCTTTCATGCTATGTTGAAGTACTATGATCCCAGCTATCAATGTTTTACAAATACTGTGATCAAGTTTATGATGGTGCATGTCACCTCAAAAATTATTCTTTCTTTTTATCACTTACCTACTCGAGGACGAGCAGGAGTTAAGCTTGGGGATGTTGATACGTTGCAAATGTATCTATAAGTTTTGATGTTCCATGCTTAGTTTTATCCACTTTCTTGTGTTTTGTTCCAACTTTGGAGTACTTTTATTATGATTTCTTGGACTAACCTATTAACAAGAGCCACAGTGCTAGCTGCTTGTTTTCTGTTGTTTTTGGTTCCAGAAAAGTCAGAAAATGAATATTCTCAGAATTGGACGAGACAAAAGCCAAAGTGTCTATTTTTCCGGAAGGGATCAAGTGCCAGAATACGAGACGGAGAGGGGCTAGGGGCCAGCCACACCACCTGGCCGCGCGGCCAGGCCTGGCCCACGCCATGGGGTGGTCTGGCCGACCCCAGCACCCCCTCGGCCTCTCCTTCTGCCTATAAGTTGCCCTCAGGACAGAAACCCTAAGCACCCGATCAAAAATCCACGAAAGAGTCTATAGCCGCCGTCATCTCCATCCCTAGATCGAGGGGATCTGAAGCTCTTCCCGGCACCCTGCCGGAGAGGGGAATTCACCCTGGAGGCCTTCTTCATCACCATGCAAGCCTCCGGTGTGATGCGTGAGTAGTTCATCCTTGGACTACGGATCCATGTAGTAGCTAGATGGCTGGTTTCTCCTCCTTTGTGCTTTCATGTTTAGATCTTGTGAGCTCCGTTCATGATCAAGATCATCTATTTGTAATCCATACATGTTGTGTTTGTGGGGATCCGATGGATATTGAGATGCTATTTCAGATTGATTATTGATTCTATCATGTCTTTGTTATTTGAGATCTTGCATGCTTTCCGTTGTTAGTAGCTATCTTGGCCAAGTAGATGCTAGCAACTCCAAGAGTTAGTATTTATGCTCGATAGTGGGTTCATGCCTCTGGTAATCTGGGGAAGTGACAGTAATCTCTAAGGTACTAGATGTGCTGTTGCTACTAGGGAGAAAACAGCGATCCTTTGTTCATAGAACAATTGTATTGTTTACTTTACACGCAGTTTGTAAAGCAATAATCTGTTGCTCGCAACTTAATACTGGAGGGGGTTCGGATGATAACCTGAAGGTGGATTATTAGTCATAGATGCAGTTGGATGGCGGTCTATATATTATGTTGTAATTCCCAATCAAGTCTCAGAGGAGTCAAGATGATTAGTATATGCATGTATTGCTTTCTCGGTGTTTGTCAATTGCCCCGCTGTAATTTGTTCACCCAGCATGTTATCTATCTAAGGAGAGCCACCTCTAGTGAACTATGGATCCCGGTCCTTTTCTTTACATACAATCTACAATCTTTTACTGCTTTGTGTTTACTCTCTGCAAACTTTCACTTCTTTCCATTCGATACGTTTAATCCTTTGTTTTCCGCAAAACACGGTGAGATTGACAACCTCATCGCAAGTTGGGGACAAAGTTTTGTGGTTGTGTTGTGCAGGTCTCCACGTTGCTACTAGCACCGGTAGTGCGCTCTGCCAAAGCTCAGCTAGTAACACCTTTGAGGTGTTTCCTTGCTCCTACTGGTTCGATTAAACCTTGGTTTCATAACTGGGGGAAACTTGCTGCTGTGCTCATCATACCTTCCTCTTGGGGTTCCCAACGAGCTCTACATCAACACCACGCACCAAGCACTTTTCTAGGCGCCGTGTATTGAGCCATCAAGCGATTTTCTAGCACCATTGCCGGGGAGTCAAGGACATCTTCACAAGGGGAGTCCCTCATAACCAATCTCTTTACTTTGTTGTTTTTGTTTTGCTTAGTTTCCTTTTTGCTTTGTTTGCTTGTTTTGTTCTTCAAAAAACACAAAAAATTTAGTTTTACTTGTTTGCTTTCTTATTTGAAAAACACAAAAAAATAGTCCCTATCTTGAGTTGCCACTATGTCTAGCCTTGCTCCAATCACTATGTCACCCGAGGAAATGATTCTCACTTTTAAACAAGCAATTGAGGAAAGTTTTAAGGAAGCTTGGTCTAGAATCTCTGATCTACATGAAAAGACCGAGCCTAAAATGATTCAAGGCTTGTTCCTTAGCAGTTTTTACCTTGGGATTGCTCTTTGCTATAGATATGCTTTAGATGCTATTGCGGGAGGAGATTTCCTCCAAAGTAATGAGGATGATGCCATTAATTCTATAAAGAAATTGATCCTCACTTACAACTTGCCTAGCCAAACTAATACTTCTTTCGCAAAAATATTTGCTAGGTTGGACACTCTTGAGGCTAGCACTACTAGATTAGAAGGGTGCTATAATACGCTTAGGGAGCATCATGATTATGTTCCAATAAACTCTGAACCAGCAAAGTGGTTCCCTACAGTAAAGATTGAGATAAACAATGAAACTTTTCAAGCCCGCTGTGACATCATGTCTGAATTTTGCCTTATGCCCAAAGATATTTATAAATCTCTGAATACTTGGGGGCTCATTGAAGGAGGAAAAGAAATATCTCTTATTAATAATACTACCATATTACCTCTTGGAATTTCTGAAGGAGTGTTTACAAAGATCCTTGGGAAAATGATTTCTATTGATTATCTTGTTATTGAATGTGCAGGAAAAGGACAAATTACACTTGGAAGGTCCCTATTAGAACTCCTTGGAGCAATAATAGATGTGGGAAAGGGGACCATGCACCTTTCTTCTCCACCAAACAATCACATTTTCCCAAAGGTTAAGAATAAAAATAAGAGAGGTAAGGGCAAGAAAGTTGGTTTTAATGCTTCTTCATTTGAGAACACTTGATTCTTTCTTTCCTTCTTATGTCTAACTTAAACGCGTTAAAGAAAAATACTTGTTGGGAGATAACCCAAGAGTTTTAGATGAGTCTTGGAAGTTATTACCTCTGTAATAACCTCTCCTTATCTTTTTTATTTGCTTTTTGTGCCAAGAGTAACCTCTAATGAGAGTGAAGTAATGATTGAGAAAGTTGTTGTCCCGAAATAGATTTTTGTGCTTCACCGTAAACATTCCCGAGAGAGTTCTGTACGTAAGATTGATCTGTAATTTTTTGTGCTTCTGTCCCAGGTTGTTATCTAACTTTCGTTAGTTCAACACTTTTTGATTTGAGCAACAGAAGGTCTTCGAAAAAATTCGTCTTTACCTACGGGTCTGTTTTGATAGATTTCTGCCATTTTCTGCATTTGCTTCTTGTTAGTTCCTTCTTGAGTTCCTTTGGGGAATTGAGATTTTTGAGGGAAGTGCTACAGTAGCTAGTGTTCTATAGAAGTTTATTTGGTATTTGAACTGAATCTTAAGACTTATTTATCTTAAGTGCACTAATGTTGCTAATGAGATTGTGTGAAGTTTTGTATGAAGGAAAAATTTCAGGGGTATGGAAGGAACGAGTAATGAGATGAAGGATGGACTAAAGCTCAAGCTTGGGGATGCCACGCGTGTCACCCCAAGAAATATCCAAGAAGTGCAAGCGTCAAAGCTTGGGGATGCCCAAGGCATCCCCTTCTTCATCAATAAAAATTCCAGGTTTCTTCCAAACGCTTCATTTTTATTGTTTCATGCACAGTTGTGTTTCTCTTGGAGCGTCTTCTTTTTCGTTTTCGTTTTGGTTTTTAGTTTGCTTGGTTTGCTTAGTTTTCTGAATAAGTTGGTTGGACCCCCTCTTTCACACTTTGGTTTGCAAATAGTTTGGTTTGGTTTGGAAAAGAGTAGGAAAGTTCATGCTTTTGTGCTAAAACGAGCTCGTTTTTGACTGTGGCTATGCTTTGTCATGCCATGCTTGATTTTTTTTGGCTTTATGCTTAGTATTCTTTGCTGTAGCATGACTTGTTATAAACAATTGAGATTGCTTAATGTGCCTTGGATGAATCATACGTTGTTTTAGCATATTAAAGCATAGTATAGTGGTATTCTCCTTTCATGCTTTATTTGGGTTAACTTGGCACATGCTCACACCATGTTATGACTATCTCAAGTCACCATAGCCTTTATGATCCTTTAGTTTTCAACTTGTAGTATCACTTTATGCTTTGATCAATGATGTTTTGTCGCTCTGTATGATTATGGCCATTATTGCTCTCTTAGTTTGTCGCTCCCAGTCTTTTGCTAGCCTCCACAACCAAGTATGAGTTCCACTCATGCATCCAACTCCCTAAACCAAGTTATTCCAAAGAGTCCACCATACCTACCTACTAGCTTATGCTATTCCAAGTATATTCATGCTTTTGTTTACCTTCCACTTGTTATGAGAAAAATAGTGATTAAAGCTCTCACGAACTTGATGGCACACTTTACTTTATTGCCTCTAATAAACTTGAACCATTGTGTCGTCTATGTTGTATATGCTTGCACTTATTTGTTGGGAATTAGCAGAACCATGCTTTCATGGGGAACGCTTTCAACATTGCACTTGGTACTTGTACCTAGTTGATATCATGCTCTTTTGTATATGGATGTCGTCGGTGTGAAATGAAAGGGGAGCTTGTAAGTCCATGGAGTTATGTATATGTGTTAGAGAAACGCTTGGGCCGCTGGTCTAATCCATGCTAACATGGTGGAAACCTGCAGCGTAACCATAATGAGCTGTCTATGAAGCATTCTTCTTATAAAAAAAGAGTCCTATTGAGAAAAAAAGAGAAAAGAAAAAAAGAGATACTATGAAAAGAGGAAAGAGAGAAAAAAAGCACCATATTCCCATGGTAAATAAGAAGAATGCTGAGATGCTCGTTGTCTGGTTGCCTTGTCATTTTGATATGGGGATTCTTCCATATCATCGGTCAAGGGGTACCCCGTTGGCGGTTCTCAATGATACACTTGTACTTACAATGACAAGAACTTACCGGTGACTAAACTTGAGTAGCATAAGAAGCGGCCCTCGTATACAAGGTACATGAGATTTCTGACTTATACTTCGTCAAGCATGTACACCATAGTTTGTTCACTTTAACCTTAATCACTTCAAGATGCTTATGATAGGGGCAATGAGAGCTGAAATCTATAAGTATCATAATTTTTGGAAGCTCTTTATGATACTTTAATCCCTACTTCCTTTTTACAAAAGGCCTTTCTTCCACCATTATATTGAGTCTCCACCTTCTATCTTTATGCACCTACTTTGAGAGCATAGTGGCCATTCTTAGTTCTATGTGCATTGTCCCAAGACTAGTTGATTGATGCATAACTTGTTATTCCTTGTTTGAAACTATTGTATCTAGTCACTCTTATGAACTTTGAAGGTGTCCTATGCATTTATATTTGCTACTCTATTGAGGGACAAGCTGAATACTATTATGCTATGCTTTCTTTATGTGAAACAAACAAACGTCTTGCAAAGCATTGTTATTCATGAATCTTTTGTTTGTGCCTTTTCATGTTGCATCATAGTTTCTTTGCTTATTGCTAGAACTTTGTATTTCATGTTATGATTGAAGTACTATGATCCCAACCTTGAATGTTTTGCAAATATTTTGATCAAGTCTTTGATGGTGCATGTCACCTCAAAAATTATTTCTTTTATCACTTACCTACTCGAGGACGAGCAGGAGTTAAGCTTGGGGATGTTGATACATTGCAAATGTATCTATAATTTTTTATGTTCCATACTTAGTTTTATCCACTTTCTTGTGTTTTGTTCCAACTTTGGAGTACTTTTATTATGATTTCTTAGACTAACCTATTAACAAGAGCCACAGTGCCAGCTGCCTGTTTTCTGTTGTTTTTGGTTCTAGAAAAGTCAGAAAATGAATATTCTCGGAATTGGACAGGACAAAAGCCAAAGTGCCTATTTTTCTGGAAGGGATCAAGTGCCAGAATACGAGACGGACAGGGGCCAGGGGCCGGCCACACCACCTGGCCGTGTGGCCAGGCCTGGCCTGCGCCAGGGGGTGGTCTGGCCGACCCCAGCACCCCCTCGGCCTCTCCTTCCGCCTATAAGTTGCCCTGGGACGAAAACACTAAGCACCCGATCAAAAATCCACGAAAGAGTCTGTAGCCGCCGTCATCTCTATCCCTAGATCGGGGGGATCTGAAGATCTTCCCGGCACCCTACCGGAGAGGGGAATTCACCCTCGAGGCCTTCTTCATCACCATGCAAGCCTCCGGTGTGATGCGTGAGTAATTCATCCTTGGACTACGGATCCATGTAGTAGCTAGATGGCTGGTTTCTCCTCCTTTGTGCTTTCATGTTTAGATCTTGTGAGCTCCGTTCATGATCAAGATCATCTATTTGTAATCCATACATGTTGTGTTTGCGGGGATCCGATGGATATTGAGATGCTATTTCAGATTGATTATTGATTCTATCATGTCTTTGTTATTTGAGATCTTGCATGCTTTCCGTTGTTAGTAGCTATCTTGGACAAGTAGATGCTAGCAACTCCAAGAGTTAGTATTTATGCTCGATAGTGGGTTCATGCCTCTGGTAATCCGGGAAAGTGACAGAAATCTCTAAGGTACTAGATGTGTTGTTGCTACTAGGGAGAAAACAACGATCCTTTGTTCATAGAATAAAGGAGAGCCACCTCTAGTGAACTATGGATCCCGGTCCTTTTCTTTACATACAATACGATTGTTCTATGAACAAAGGATTGTTGTTTTCTCCCTAGTAGCAACAACACATCTAGTACCTTAGAGATTTCTTTCACTTCCCCAGATTACCAGAGGCATGAACCCACTATCGAGCATAAATACTAACTCTTGAAGTTGCTAGCATCTACTTGGCCAAGATAGCTACTAACAACGGAAAGCATGCAAGATCACAAATAACAAAGACATGATATAATCAATAATCAATCTGAAATAGCATCTCAATATCCATCGGATCCCCGCAAACACAACATGCAGAATTACAAATAGATGATCTTGATCATGAACGGAGCTCACAAGATCTAAACATGAAAGCACAAAGGAGGAGAACCAGCCATCTAGCTACTACATGGATCCGTAGTCCAAGGATGAACTACTCACGCATCACACCGGAGGCTTGCATGGTGATGAAGAAGGCCTCCAGGGTGAATTCCCCTCTCCGGTAGGGTGCCGGGAAGAGCTTCAGATCCCTCCCGATCTAGGGATGGAGATGACGGCGGCTACAGACTCTTTCGTGGATTTTTGATCGGGCACTTAGGGTTTTCGTCCCGAGGGCAATATATAGGCGGAAAGGGAGGCCGAGGGGGTGCCGGAGGCGGCCACACCACCCCCTGGCGTGGGCCAGGCTGGGTCGCGCGGCCAGGTGGTGTGGTGGCCCCCTGGCCCCTCTCCGTCTCGTATTCTGGCATCTGATGACTTCTGGAAAAGTAGACACTTTGTCTTTTGTCCCGTCCAATTCCGAGAATATTCATTTTCTGACTTTTCTGGAACCAAAAACAGCAGAAAACAGGCAGCTGGCACTGTGGCTCTTGTTAATAGGTTAGTCCAAGAAATCATATGAAAAGTACTCCAAAGTATGGACAAAACACAAGATAGTGGATAAAACCAAGCATGGAACATCAAAAATTATAGATACATTTGCAATGTATCAGGCCTCCTCATTAAATAGTTTTCAAATCAATTTTGCTAATAAATCAATATTCATCACCTATAAGTCTAAATTCCTTCCCGCTTGGCCTTCTTCCAATAAAAATGTTTGCCACTTCACTAAAGGGTATTTCTTCTTATTTACATCATCATACCACAAAAAGTTATTTCTAACTATATGTTCATTTTTCTCTAGTCCCCACTAGAATTCTGTAAAAGATAGAATATACAGTGGTACACTAGAGAGTGATGAATTGATTATTAATGTGATTCTTCCTCCCACTACCAAAAGTTTCCCTTCCATGGATAGAGTTTGTTTCGCATGCTCTCCTTAGTGGGTTTCCTGTGAATGAGTTTTTATATTTTTATCTATTGGGACATCCAGATACTTCATTAGAAGTTTACTTGAGTTGTAAAGATTTTATCGTAAGAAGCTGAGTTTTACAAAGTCTGGTCTAGGCAATATATATCACTTCTGTGAATTAATTTCTAGGGCAGACATTTGCTTAAAAAGTCATAGTATCACTTTTAGATTCCTGGTTTATTCCATATTGTTTTTCTAAAAGGAGAATGGTGTCATCTGCACATGCAGAATAGACACTCCTCTCACAACTAGAATAGTAGCTAGACCTGTAAGCAAACCATTCCTCTGTGTATCTATCATTATAGCACGAACTTCCACATCAATGTCAAAAAGAATTGGTGATAGGGGATGGCCTTGTCTCAAACCGTGGTAAGTTGAGAAATAGGATCATATTTTACGATTTATGTTAGTTCCAACATTCCTAGTAGTTAAAATTTTCATGATCATATCATTCCAATGTGTGGGGAATCCTTTCATTTCCATAGCTTTGACTACAAAAGGCTATTTGACTTTGTCAAAATCATTTTTGAAAAGCACCCCCGATTTTTGGTTTTATGTATATCATTCAGCACTTCATGCAATATGTTAAATCCCTACATTATGTCTCCACCTCTAAAAGTAGCAAGCAGCTTGAGTTGGCATTATTACCCCAAGATGATCTTTATAAGTCTATTAACCATAAATTGGTTAAAATCTTAGAAGATACATTCAAGAGGCATATAGGCCTATATTTTTGTATTTTTATCAAGACCTTTACCCCTAGACATGAAAGAGATCACTATGTAATTCAGTATGGACACATCTAGTCTTTTGTTGTAGAAATCCTCATGTATCGTAAAGAGATCTTTTTCAACTAAATCTCAGTTTTCTGATAGAGCTCGACATTAAAACCATTAGGACCAGTTTGTTTGTTGGTTGTCATCCCACAAACAGCCTCCTTCAACTCTTCCATGGTGAATTTTTGACTAAAAAATCTACAATCATCTCTGACAGTCTGTCAAAGACAGGACCATCAATGTAGATATTGGAATTTTGAGGATGCCCAAATAGATCCTTGTAATTAACTAATACATATATACAGGGACGGATCCAGGAATTTAACTTCGGGTGTTCAAACTCGAACCAACAAAAAACATAAAGAGAAAAAAAATGAAAATGGTCCATTCCTTCACGCCAATAAAAATACAAATTGGTCATTATAGCAACAATATCTCAAAAGACTACAAAACATGCAAAATAATAAAGAAAATTACAATACAATCATACGTCCGGTCATAGCATGGAAGCGATATATGACGGCATCATCTTTCACATATAATAAGAACTCCCTCTCAATAAATATAACCAAATAGTTATTCATGAGTGGCCGCGCCGCGCCGGGCGGATCCCACCCCTCCCCAGCCTCGTCCTTCGTCTCGCGATCTCCCCGCCCGCCGCCGCCCGGATCGACGCCGAGCAAAGACCTGGTGGCATGGCGGCGACGGCGGTGACCCTGGCTGCGATCCGGCGGGGAAAGGTGGCGGCGCCCGCACCTAGATGGTTCGACGGTTGTCTCGTGGATGGCGACGGCCAGAGGACCTCGGTCCAGATGGAAGCAAGCGGCAACGGGGATTCGGGCCTAGACGGGCCGCGATCTACTCCGTTCATTGCCCTCGACGCCGGCGCCCAGGTTCCCCGGGCCATATTCGCGACACTAGGACGCTTGGGGCATCTGTCCCCAACATGGTGGTGGTGATCTCCTTCTCCGTCGGAGTGGTCGGCCGGGTGGTCTTGCCGTCAAGCGGCGGATCCTGCTAGTTTCCGACGGGTGGCGTGGGAGCTACTAGTTTGGTTTCAATAAAGGAGACAGTCCTGGATCACTCTCAAACCTCCCGGTTTAGTATCTTTACATATGCCCGCCTCTTTTTTTCCCCATCAAACAAGTGCCGGCCGGGAGTCGCGGTAGGCAGTGGATCATGGCTGGTTTGCTAATTGCTATTGGTTTAGTTGGGCTGCACACACGTAGACACCGTCCCCAGTACTAATTTGAGGTTTGAGCTTTTTTTCCGGACGAGATCTAGACTAGAAAATCTTCATTCATGTGCCAACTGAGATACGTATTCACTATAGATTATATATAGGAATTTTTTCTAGAGAAATTTGGGTGTTCAGCTGAACACCCATTACCCATGCTAGATCCGTCCATGCATATATAAGTTACTATAATTAAGTTAAATGGCTTTTCAAGACAAGATCAGCTAACAACTTACATGCAGCGGCTCCACTAGATTGTTTGACTTGCATGATTGTAAGTTGAAACCCATAGAAAAGATTCATATGGTTCCTTCGTATGCAATTTCCATAAAAAGATTCCATTGATTCAAGTTTGATGATTTTTTGGGGGTGTCAAATAAGCAATCTTTAAAAAGATTGCCTGTGGCCTTGTAGGATGTGATGTGTACAATCAACATTCATGATATTTCCCTGTGTTTATTTTTGGTAAGTCTCTATGTAATGGCAATCTTATTATGCTAGTTGTTCATATTTTAGTGCTCCGCTTGATAAAATGAAAAACATGGGGATTTTAGAGGATATGATTCTGGGTATGAAAAACTCATAAATTGGTATCTTATTACTTCAAAATTTCTACAAAATAGGCCATTAAAAGGAATTCCGAAAGAAACCAAAACATGATGTTCTTCATGTTTTTCTCCTCGCGTTTACATTTTTTTGTTTTCTCTATGTGAGATCTAAATGATATTTTTGGAGCATCTTTACGATAACATGATGACTCCTTTCAAGGTGACTCCGTAAGATAGATGTAGGTCGTTTCGGTAACAAGCTGGTATCTCTGGTGGATTCGGAGACAACGGACTCGAGGTGAACCTCTCCCGCCTGTATACAAGTGCAAGATGCCGATTGTCACTATTGTGGCCAATGCGGCAAAAGCTTTCTCACAGGGTAGCTACACTAAGGATAAAGTGGAGCAAACCAGATCCTCGTCAGGTATAATTAAATGTTAATGGTTCGTTCCATATGGATTCTTGGTCAGGGACAACTGGCGCTATTCTTAGAGATTACCTAGTGACATTCGTGGCGGCATCAACTAGTTATCTGCCACATGTAGCTTCTCCAGCAATGGCGGAAGCTTTGGCTATGCGCAATGGTCTCTCCTTGGCTAATAGGATGGAATACAACAATAGTGTAGCAGAATCTGACTCCACTAAGGTGATTCAAACATGCATGGGTGAACAATCTTGATGGACTGAATTAACGGTTGTCTTTGCTGATTATATCTATTTGGCATCAACAATAGGCAATGTCAGGTTTATTCACTGACTGAGGAAGGTAAATGAGACGGCTCATGAGCTAGCTAGTTCCGTTAATAAACAGTATTGTACTTGGGCTTCCGAGCCCTCTAGTTTTCTGATTCCTAAACCTATAATCGATGTAATCTGTGTTGGTGATTAATAAAACTCACGGCAAGAGTCATTCCCTAAAAAATGATTTTTTTAAAGTTTGAAGTACTTTTGACTTCCGCAGAAATATAGATACATAACGTGGTTCTTTTAAGATAATAGACACCATGTGCCCGGCCTTAACTTAATAAAGCCCACAAGGTGAACAAACCGTATTACATGTTGCGGCATACAATTTAGCCAATAGTACGGGAAACACGTTCGCTGTGGCATACAACTTAGCCAAACATAAAGGAAACTACTGAATCGCTCTTCACCCAAGCTCTACCCTTCACCCAAGCTCTACCTCACGCCCGAACCCAATCAGGAGGTAGAGGTAGGCAGCTGGGGGGACTCCGGGAGGTTAGCCGTGTGCAGCTGTCTGAGATCGCCTCCCCATGCCACCAGCGTAGGTCTGTCTTGGGATTTTGCCGTCGTCGTTGACCACAACTGCAAGAAGATCAAAGTTTTGTAGATAATATCAACATGGTGTTTAATAACTTTGGCTTCTATGGATACTTTGTTTCTAATTTGCCACAAAGTGCAAGAATGTGCAAGTGACGGTCAGCCGACGTTAGATTAGCAATGATGGCATAGAATTGGTGGAAGTTGGTCGGTGCCCAATTAGGGCATGTACAACGCAGTGACGTCAGCCTTTCCTTACGGCTGCCACGTCGGATTTTTGCTTAGTTGGAGGAGACAGAATGAAGAAAAAAAGTTATCTTCCCTTAGCTAAGGGATAATCCCTTAGAAATAAGAGAAGATTATTTCTCCATTGTACCTTGTGCCTTCTCTTATCAACGCAATTTATTACTATAATTAGTCATTTCATATTAATTCTTAGAGATTACAATAAGAGATAACCCATTGTATAACTTATTTTTATTATCTTCTCTAGATTACGCGGAGGATAAGATAAGACCTGCCTTCTCTAGCATTGTGCATGACCTTACACCCAAGTAATTGGCGCAAGACGCTCCAAGCGAACTTAGCGACCGAACAGGCGAAGAATATGTGAGACGCATCTTCCGGTGTGCCGTAGAGGGCACAACGACCGTTCGAAGGACCATGGCGGATAACTAACTGTTGGTTGGATGGCAGCTTATCCAGAATCATCTGTCACACGAAGATCCTAATCTTCATTGGGAGTTTCGCCACCCATACTTGCTTGAAATTGGCCGCCGCCGCTCCCTACAACAGTTTGGCATACATTGAGCTAACGGAGTATCTGCCAGATGACCCCAAACTCCAGCTGATGGAGTCTAGCTCCTCTGACAATTCGATATCATCGAGAATGCACCCCAACTCCTACCATTGCCCCTGGAAAGTGGGTTAAAGGAGAGTCAGAATCTGAGTACATTGGGGGAGCATGCTTGCGCCACAAAAATGCTTTCGTTTTCACAGATAGCAAAAAACATAGGTAATCTGTCTTTTAAAGTTGAGTCACCACACCATCTATCAGAACAGAAGCTAGTTCGGCGCCCATTGCTAATCTTGTGATCTGCGCCCAGTTTGAAGCGGTGTTTTATATTATGCAAACTCTTCCAAAAAGGGGATCCCCTTGGTCATTCCCCTCAAAAATATTCCGCGCGTCCCTGTATTTAGCTCTAATCATAGATACCCATATCGAGCCATCCTCTTGCTAGAGCTTCCACACTCACTTCAACATTATGGAAATATTCATTTGCTTGGAATTGAGAAGGCCTAGACCTCCACACTCCTTGGAGCGACAGATCGTTGGCCAGTTTACCATGTGGAACTTTGTTTTGGGGCCAGACCCTTCCCAAAAGAATCTGGCCCTATGGGAGTCGAACGCTAAGTGCACCCCATCTTGTAGAGGGAACAACCACATCGCAAATTGGCAGGCTTGCCAAGCAAGAGTTAGATAAGATAGATCTTCCTCCTGATGATAGAAATCTCCCTAACCAAGTCCCTATTTTGCCCGCTAATTTATGGACTAGGAAAAACCATTTTTCAATCGTCAACTTTCGGTCGGACACTAGGAGCCCAAGGTAGATGAATGGAAAGGCGCCTGGGTTGTAGTTGAGCATGATAACAACCCTTTGCTGCACCTCAAATTTGTCTCCCATGACAATCATTTCTATCTTATGGTAATTAAGCTTCAGGTCAGACATGTCTTCAAAGCAATGGAGCAGAAATTTCATGTTGGCAATGTCTAAGTCGCTGTTTTGGATCATAATGAGGGTGCAGTCTGTATATTGAAGCTGAGTAATCCCTCCTGAGGGACAAGGTGGGGGGCTACCCCATGGATGTGTCCCATAGCGCAAGCCTTAGTAAGAATGGAAGAGAGAGCTTCGCCAATGAAATTGAAAAGCAGCGGTGACAGCGGGTCACCTTGATGCACACCTCGCCTATTTCTAAAGAACGGTCCCATCTTGCCGTTGATCGATATGGCCGTCTGGCCTCCTGAGACCAGTTGGGAGATCCTATGGATGAAACCAACGTCAAAGCCTTTTCTCCTCAGCACTTCCGATAGAAAATCCCAATTTAATCTATTGTAAGCCTTTTCAAAGTCCAGTTTTAGCATAATGCATTTGAGATTCTTGGATTTCATCTCGTGGATGACCTTCTAGAGGGCCAAAGACCCACCCAAGATAAAGCGGCCTGTGATGAATATCGTTTGATTCAGGCTAATGATTCTGTGGGCAATGGGATCAAGTCTAGTCACAAATGCTTTTGAAATGATCTTAATGATAATGTACTGGGAGATTAGAACCGCGCCTTGAACTTTAGGAATCAGGGAAAGTACTCCAAAATTCAGTCTAGCAACGTCAATCCTCCCTAGGACGAAGTCGTTTAGAATGTGGAGTACCCCTAGCTTCACCTACAGCCAGAATTTCTTGAAGAAACCCATCGGGAATCCGTCCGGCCTTGGTGCCGTATCCGATTTCATGTCATTCACTACTGCCTACAATTCCAGCTTAGAGAAGGTCAGCGCCATCCCAAGGTTCTCCTCCTCCGAGACCCGCTGATCATCTTCCCAAGTATCTAGGGCCAAGCCACATCTGCGCACCTCTTCCATTCCCAGCAACTGACGGTAAAACTCGTATATGTGGTCCTGGATTTGTAGCATGTCCGAAATAACTCATGTCGGCGTGGTGAGCGCGGTGATGGCGAACTTCCGGCGGTGCCCATTGGCCACAGCATGGAAGTACGCCATGTTGGCGTCTCGCTGAAGCGCCCAACGAACTCTACCATGCTTCCTCGAGTACTCCTCTTCTTGCCTGAGGTTTCGAGAAGTTGCTCCTCCATGGAATATCTGCTAGCCTCATCTTTCTCGTCTAGCCCCGACGAGTTCGCTAGGAGGTCTAGTTCTTTAATCATACCGAGCAGAGGTTCCTTCTTTTGTTTAGTCTCTTTCCCTATATTTTGGCTCCAGTCGCAAAGACCTTGCCGCAGCTTTGAGCTCATGAATTGCCACCAATCCACAATGTCGTGCCCTCCCACTATGCAGGACAGCTTGCACCAAGCTTCCTTGACGAGTCTCATGGAAACCTTCCACCTCGAACCACCCTCACTCGAAAAAGAATCTGTTTGATTTTATCAGGGCGCCCTCACCTGAATCAAAAATAAGTGGGGTATGATCCGAGCCGAGGATCGTTTCCGCGATTAGCGAGCACCTGGGGAACATAACTTCTAGCTCGGGAGCAATGAAAACCCTATCCAGCACGCACCGAACCGGGTTCAGTTGATTGTTGGTCCACGTAAAACTCACCCTCGTGCGAGGTAATTCCCTAGTGGCCCAGTTCGTAATGTGGTCATTGAACATGTTGATTCTGGCCCAATTGATTCTATCATTGTTCTTTTCTTTGGCCCTATGGATGAGATTGAAATCCCTGCCCATCAACACCAGGTGGGCGCACGAGGCCATCTTGGCCGAAATTGCCCCTAGGAACTCCTTCGAGAAGTCGTGCCTCGTCGGGTCGTAGATCCCCATTACAATCATCTTTAGGTTAGATGCTCGCACCAGGACTGTAGGACTAAGATGGAATTGACCCCTATCCACCGAGTCCACCCCGAAAATACTATCTCGCAACCCGATTAGCATCCCACCTGATCGCCTTGAGGTAGGGAGCCAACACCAATAGAATTTCTCCCGTTATTCTAGACTAGCTAACTCGGCGTCCGTGAAGTCCTACTTGATTGTCTCTTGAAGGAAAACCACGTCGATCTGGTGCTTGCAGAGGTAGTCTTTTTGTAGGGTTCGGCACCCCCGATGGCCGAAACCCCTAATGTTCCAGAATAGGAACCTCATTTCCGCACCTATTCATGAGCCCGTGCTTGGCGGGTGATGGGTGGGCTGCCTTGTGGCACAATTTTCTTCCTCCCCGCTTGCTTGACGATGGTGGGATGGCTTCTGGATGCACTAACGAATCCACACCAACCCCTACTGATGGGATCACCCCTGATTGGTCCTCCTCCACTAGTTCTTTCCCTTTTGATTCCTTTGCTTTGGCCTCCAGCTGCTCCTTCTCGATCTTTTCCCTGGCCATGGCCAACTCTGTCATTGCAAGCTCCCTAGCTTGCAACATGGAGATCACTTCTTCTAGCAAACTCACAGTAGTATCAAAAATCATACAATAGTCAGGTGCTACTTTTAAGAGATGATCTAGAGGTTGTGCATTTAAGATGGTGAAATCAGAAAGAGGGAGAGAGAAGGTACATTTTCCAACATTGTCTTTCTCCTTGGCCAGGTTAATGGCCCGGTCAATCATGGATCCCTCCGTGAGGCCTCTTTCCTGTGTGCTCTTGCGGCTCGCCTCCGCTGGAATGACCTTGTTGTGAGGTGCCCTATAAATGGGCAGCAAGATATCTTGCACCACCACGTCCAGAGTCCTAGAATCGACTGCTCCTTGATCCGCTTTGCCTGAGTCCGCGGAGGCCTCCTGACGAGACTCCACCGCTCCATCACACCGCCCTAGAACTAGATCGCTCTCCTGCATGACTAGGGACTTGCTTCCTTGTTGTAGCAGTGTCAAGGCAGATGGAAGAGATTGGTCCACCCCCGTGGCCCTTTCTTGAGAGTTGACCTCCAGCATGGTTGACGGATATAGTGGGGGTTGGCCGCTGGCAAAGATGACCAGTGTATCCATCTGTTCGACCATGGGCGTTAGAACTGGCCATCATGGAGAAGATAATCCCAGATGTTGTGAGGTTGGAGCCTAACTACCTAAAAGCCGATTCCAGAAGCGCGGTTTGCCGCTCCTCCTCCGAAGAAGGACAATCGATGGCCTTACAACCTGAAACAAAGATGGACTTGTGCCCCTTGTTGCTCTACGGGTCCTTCGCGCTGGAGTCTCCAACCCTTCCCCTTGCTATTGTGGTGCCCCTATGTACGTCCCAGCGATCTTCATCCGAGCTCTCGTCCGCCTCCGAGTCTTCTGCCCCTTATTGTTTGGTTGTGGTGGAGACGGTGGCGGAGCCGTGACTCCCACTATGCAGTTGGGTATCCTCCTCCAGCTTGATACAGAACCCCTAGGAATTGATGAACAGCGTGATCTATGACAGAAGAGTTACCGCGGCTTTGAGGCCAAACTTCATCCGCACCGGATCCTTTGGGTTAATCAGCGAGTATTCATCGACCACAATGGGACTTTCTCTCTCTCTCTCTCTCTCTAGTTCTTGACATCAGCCTGTCCACTTGGTGTAGTGGAACAGGCACCTTATGCAATAGCACCCGTTTCTCCACTAAGACTTCTGATGCCTGAGAGTCCACCGTGACTTCTGAGACACTAGCATGCAGGCCGCTTTTCAGAAAATGACCCCCCCTCCCCGGATGGCCATCCTCAAGCTTTCTTTGGACGAAAGACGATGGCAAAGTCCGTGGGGGATAACTTCCTCACTTGCCAATCCCAGACCTCATCCACCAGGTCCTTGAATTCTTCTTCGACCTGCTTCGCCGAAAGGGAGCACTGCTCAATGTGAACCAGAGCCGAGTTGAAAACTGCCTTCTCCATCTCCGACTCTGGAATCTCGAAGCAGAAGAATCCCTGATCTGTCTACCCAAAACCGGTCCACAGAGCCTCTTGTGACTTCACCACCGTGGTGCACATGGCCAAGAGATGCCCCGCCTGCTTGCACTTGATGCAGAAAGCCTCCATGGTGCACTCCGCCTGCATATGTCCCAACTGCCCACAGTTAAAGCAAGTAATGTTTGCTGCTTCTTCCTCCTCCACTTCCATTACCGCTGACCCGTGATGCCATGCTCCGTCATTCTGACTCTCCTACCTCCGCGATTTATTGGTTCCCTTCCCCTTCTTCCTTAGAGGCGATCGGCTGTGTTCCCTCCCATGGCTGCCCTGGGACTAGGCTCCCAGCAAGTCATCATGATGACGGTTGTCTTCATGGTGCTAGTCAGGAGCATCCCCCCGCTCCCGCTATTGCCGACGGTGCTCTTCCTGCTCGAGCGCCAGTTCGTGGCGTAGATCTTCATTGCTGTAGCGATGCCCGCCCGATCGTTGTTGCTGTTTATCGGTGTGCCTACCATACTCCCCTCTTCCCGACATCTCTCGAAAGGTCGCTTTCCTCTAGTGTTGTTGTTTGCCCAGCGCCGATCCATCGCCACCAAGGGAGTGGAGGGCTCACACTAGGATCTAGAGATATGAGGACTTGGCAATGGCTAGGTTCCTGCGAATATCACGCGGCGGCACAGGAAACCCGGGAAATGTCTAGGGTTCCTTTCCTCAACCAAACTCAATTAAGTAGAGGAGGGAGGGGTTGGGTAGGATCTGACGAACTAGGCCCGATTGGTCTCGATATCCTCCCTAGCCGCCTCCTGGGCAAATTCACTCTCTGCGGCCCACGACTTAGAGATATTGTAACCCGCGAAACTGGGTCGAACCAAACCCTGGCCCAACCAGGTGGCTCACCTCCGGACCGAAAAGCCCGGCCCGCTGAGCCGCGGCCTGGTCACGCTGTCCCTCCAACCCTGGCAGCCCCTGCCCCAGGGGTGGTGCCGGAGTTGGCGACAGCGACCCCGACGAGCCCTCCATGACCGCGAGCGGTACCAGCAGATCTCCCACCCTCGCGCTGGATCCCGACTCCGACGACTAGCGCATCTCCGAGCGAGACATGCTGAGAGTCATGAGTCCCCGTGCGCCCCCCGATAGATCGTCAGAAATAACATCAGTACGATGGTTTTATCAGCTAAGTCTTGACTTCATGCATTTTTTTTCTTCTGAACCCTGCCCGTCAAATTGGCCGAAGGAGTCGCGCTAGTTGCGGTTGCAGGAAAATTAGCTGAAGCATCGACGCAACTGCATACTGCTCTTTTGCATGCATGCATTGGGAGGTCATTCGTGTGAGAGGGCGAGCAGTAGATATACTTAAGTAAATGATGAAACAAGATGCTTCTGCTCCGACTCATATCACCGGGTAAAGCACTGGTAGAAAGATTTGAAGAGACAGGACCTATGCTACGCTTTTGGCCCAGGCTTTCCCAGACCTAGCAGGCAACAGATCACGGAGAGAGAGAGAGAGCGCGACCGGTGTTTCGTCGTTGCTTGCTTCGCACGACCAAAATTGGTCCGCATTCTGGCGCCCGGCGCCGCTAGACTGCTATTCCATGCACCTCACGTGCGTGGGCTAACAGTTCGTAACATGTAACCTGTGCAGGTGCAGAAAACCGACTTCAAAGTATTCAACAGTTTACATGAGTCATTTGCCCTAAATGGTCATTTTGCCAACTTAATGGAAGACATGGCTTGTGAGAAAACTTTTTCTGTTTCTGCCTCTTTAGATTCACATCATTTGAATCCCGTAAGAAGTCAGTTGGGCTGTCGATTCAGACCTCTAAATGCTAAAAATTCTAAGTCATTTGACTCCCGTCAAGATAGACGGCGTCACTTAGCTGTTGTTTTTATTCACCCTCACGTCAATCAGAATGGCGCACCTACCAGATATGGACCAAAATATATTACTCTTCACATATAACTGTATATTAAAGGCCGTGGCCTTCCCAGCCTCTTAGGAGAGGTACAATGGTTGATAAGATAGTCATATTTTAATCAGGACACGTATTCTTGATATGACGATAAAACATTATGTACAATGAATCATTTTTTAGTCTTATCTCCAGCGATAGTTATCCCTAAATACGTGGTGAGACATATCGTGCTAAGAGATCATCTCTTGGTTAAGATAAGACAGGGGTCTTTTTTTGTTCCTCTCTTCTCTAACTCACCAATTATCCTACTTGACATTGCTAAGATAAGTCTATTGCACGTGCCTTTAGGGCCCCAAGTTACTGTTTATATCAACAGTACCGCACATGAACCCTTCCTGTCGTTGATCTTCGATCCAACGGTCCATATAGGATACTATAAATTCCTAATTTGGCGGCACGTCGTACAAATGTAATTTTTCAGACTGTAATTTTACACGGCAATTCCACGGACTTTCTACTTTTGGGCAATGGCTTCACGACACGTCGCACTGCTGTAATTTTTCGGCCTGCAATTTTAATTTTCCGACCTAAACCGATATGTCATCGTAACGTACCGTAGATGTCTAGTTTCAACCAAAGCCCGGCCGTCACATCGGGCCGTTCTACGGTGTTTATTTTTTCCATGTTTGCACTTCTTAACTGTCTTTTCGGCCGTAATTTTCTGGTGGTAGTTAGCCTACATCTGCTGCAGTAGTTTTTTAACCTACTTTCTAATTGCTTGACGGTATGTTCGTAATTTTTTAGGTAATAATTATATATTAAAGGCCGTGGCCTTCCCGGCCTCTTAGGGCCCCAAGTTACTGTTTATATCAACAGTACCGCACATGGACCCTTCCTGCCGTTGATCTTCGATCCAACGGTCCATATAGGATACTATAAATTCCTAATTTTTGTCCAATCGTCTGGCGGCACGTCGTATAAATATAATTTTTCAGACTGTAATTTTACACGGCAATTCCACGGACTTTCTATTTTTGGGCAATGGCTTCACGACACGTCGCACTGCTGTAATTTTTCAGCCTGTAATTTTAATTTTCAACCGTAATTTTCTGACCTAAACCGGTATTTCATCGTAACGTACCGTAGATGTCTAGTTTCAACCAAAGCCCGGCCGTCACATCAGCCCGTTCTACGGTGTTTATTTTTTCCATGTTTGCACTTCTTAATCGTCTTTCCGGCCGTAATTTTCTGGCGGTAGTTAGCCTACATCTGCGGTAGTAGTTTTTAAATTTACTTTCTCACTACTTGACGATTTTTTTAGGTAATTACACTAAATTTATGTTGGTTTTTTAAGTTCTTTTAAAACAACCCGACGGTAATTCTTCGGCGCATTTCCCGGCCATCATTTTTTGACTTTCTAAACTTTGGGGCATTTTCATTTTTTTATTTCTCCGCTTTCCCATGTAATTACGACGCGCCTTCTCAACTGTAATTTTCTGACGGTGGTTCCAACACAACCTTCCCGCCGTATCTTTTTGGTAAAAGTTATCCGAGCGTAATTCTCTGCCGCACTTTGCTGCCGTTATTTTCCGACGGAGGTTAGCCTACCTCTATGGTAATATTTTTCCAACTCATTTTTAACTACCCGGCGGTAATTTCCAGACACACCTTTCCAGCTGTAATTTCCTGACGATAGTTTTCTACTTCTAGGGAAATATTTGTTTAGCTCATTTTTCTTAATTTCCCACCATATTTCCTTGGTCGTGTCCCTATGGTATATTCAACGTGGAGACTCCCTCGCCGGCAATTTCTAGCTGCGGATTTTCAACTTGAAGGTGGTAATTCGAGAGATCCTTCATGAGCGCGCTCTGATGGTAAGTGGTTTGTGTGCCTCTTCGGTCTCAAATGTAATTTCCCGATGTTAATTGTTCTAGAAAAATATTCCACAAGTTTTACGTTCGCATATTTCATCCATATTTTCCAACGGTATATAAAAAGTGATCGTTACCAAAAAAGTTAATGACACGGACGCGGCGTGTCGTCGCCGCCGAGTTGCCTAGTTCTTCTTTATTGTAAAGCGTAGTGCCCGACAATCCAAAAGCGCAGTAGGCATTAGGTGTAGAGTGCAGTAGACAACAACATAAGAATGTGATAGGCATTAGCACAATTTGCAGCGAAAAAGACATATTAAACGGGATAGTTGGTTTTGTGCCCGCAAAGACGTGTGCCTATTTAGTTTTGCCCACCGCTCGAAACACTCCTCACTTTTATCCTCTTCCATCTGGACCAGACTCGTGAGTATCCCACACAAGACTGTTTCCATCGAGTCAACATTTTTAACAGGTACTGCGTTGGTATGTGGGTCCGCCGATTGCGGTGGTACGGTGATACCACCTTTGATATGATACATGATACCAATGTCGCGTTGGGATACTCGATGTGTGATGTCTAGTCTCACCTCGCCAGTTTAGAGAATATCACAAATTTACAACAGCCAAGCTCTGATATACCAGACAGACTGATCCAAGATCAATATGGTATATCCAAGCGTGGTGTTTTTAAGGGATTTTGTTGTTTGTTCTCGTTTTATTTATTGATGTTTTCAGCACTATTTCACTTAATTAAACTCAGTTTCAGCTTAGTTAAACTAAATTTCATAGGAACTAGGTGTTTTTTTAGGGATATCCTTGTACTTCCGGACTCAATACACTTGTTCATCGGTGTATTTCGTTTTTTCGTATACTTGGACTTCAGGGCACATAGATATACTTCAGGTTTCAACACACTTGTACTTCGGTGTGCTTTGGGTCTCAATACACTTGTACTTTGGTGCGGGTCTCGGTACACTTGTATTTCGGTATAATCCGTGTCTCAGTACACTTGTATTCTGGGTCTCGGTGCACTTTTATACTTCTGTGTATTTTGGTAGTGTAAATTTGAAAGCACATACACCTTGGAAGTATGCTCGCGCGTTGGAATTACGCTGCAGACAGGGATGCTCCGCATGCATCACGTGTCAGCACGGATCGCTCCATGTTGGACCAACGGACTTCGTGAAGGTCGGCCTTTTGATAGCGGTACCCTCAAAGGCATCTATCTAGATACTTTGCCACTTATAAGCCAAAAACTAGAGCCAGAAAAGGTTGATCAAACAACTTATGGTGTCTCAGTTACTAGTGGTTCTATGATAAACGAAGAAGAGATATATCTTTTGTTTCTTCATTAACACTGATTACATAAAATGAAGGACAGCCCTAGCCGTCTTCCGAAGGATAATTCCCCCGGATCCCTTGGGTCCCTGTGCCGCCATGTGTTTCTAAAAAAGGCCGAAATCCCGCTTTTGCTATATTAAGCCCTCTTTTTACTACATGTAGCACAATACCGTTCGTCCACGAGACAAAAAAAATAAAAGGAAATATCTTGCCGGAGGTCTCGCCAGAGACTTTGTAGCGAAAAATGTGTTAATGTATCAAAACCGACTTTGTCAGAGACATCACCGTTGCTCTTGCTAGAGGTCATGTAGCAAAAACTTTGTATTATTGTAGCAAAATAACAAAACTATTGTAGCAAAAACTCCATGCTATTGTAGCATCGTAGCAAAAATATGACGTCTGTATAGCATCGTTGCTGCCGAGCACACGTAGCCAAACTCAATAATGCTTGTAGCACCGCCACCGACAGCACATAGCAAAACTCGGTGCCGCATGTAGCACCACCGGCGGCGGCCGTATGTAGCAACACCGGCGGCCGTATGTAGCATCGTCGCCAGCCGCATGCAGCACCACCGCCGGCAACATGAAGCACTACCGTCGGCCTGTGGTAGAAAATTCTGACGCCGCTTGTAGCAAACAGGACAGAGAAGATATGAAGCATTGCGAGGTGTCGTCGAGCGGTGTTTCCTGATATTCATCCTTAGCAGTGCCGGTTCCAACAGGAGGACAATCCGACAACAGAAGCGGTGGAAGGAAACGGAGGAGGCAAGGAGGTGGAGAGGAACAGAGGCCAAGATGGATGCAGGCTAGATGGGCGGCCCTCCAAGGAGGAGCATGGGCTGCACTCCGGGGAGGATCAGGGGCACGAGCGATGGGTGTGGCGCGTAGGCGGCGCCAACGGGAGGCCCGTTCGTCCATGGAGTTACCGACGGGAGGAGCAATCTAGGGGAAAGATAATACGGGACCTACCGTCGCGTGGCATGAGAGAAAGCCAGCCGATTAGTTGACCCGAACACCCCGGACGAGCGCCGGTGACCAGGGGATCGGAAGCTTACGATCCCCGAGTGATATGTACTCCCTCCATCCCAAGGCTTAAGGCCTATATTTTTTATGAAAAGTCAAGCTACGAAAAGTTTGACCAAACTTTTTGAAAAAACTATAAAGAACTATGATATTATATGGATATCATGTTGTTATATGTTGATCCAAATTCTACAAAGTATAGGCCAACTTCTGACGAGTGGAGCGAGGCCGTGCCCAACGGGGACGCCTGTGGGGGGTGCGGGGGGCGACAGCCCCCGCGGTACGGTACGGATCGTCGAAGACCTAGGTTTCCACCGATATATAAACCCCTTGTAAGCCGCCGGTTGGGATGAGTTGCATCTGTGAAATCCCCGGCGTTTGTAAACACTCTTCGATATAGTGAAGTTTCGCTGGCTGGCGCCCGTGGTTTTTTCCTCTCTTTGTTGGAGAGGTTTTCCACGTTAAATCTGTGTCTCCTTGCTGTGTTTTTCGTTTTCGTTCTTCGTTATCTTCTTGTCGCTATTCTAACACATGTGAAAATATGTCTCTTGATGTATCAAGGGTATATATTTCATATTGTACATGTTAATATTTTTTTTTAAAACTTAGTCAAACTTTACATAGTTTGACTTTTTTAAAAAAATAGGCCAAACGCCTTGGAATGGAGGTGCTCCTCCAATTGGACGAACGGAGGTGTTTCCCGATATTTCCCTAAAATGAAACCCTCATGAAAAAGGGTATGCGAGGGATTAGGTTGAGCTTCACCAACTGTTGTCTATGGGGCCTGATTGGGAAGGTTAAGTTTTCTCACTGCGGAAGAGACAAGCACACCAGATTGCTAGGGAATGCTTTGAACCTATAATTCTTTACAATTGGATCGATGAACCTCCTAGCTTTCTCTTACAGATTTTTCTTGATGATGTAACTCTGGTGTAATTGTGAGGGGCAACAAGTTTCTTACGCACTATTTTTCTTCCAGAGTACCTAAGGGAATTGGAAGGTTTTTAATGAGACGGCTTGCTTGCTCGATATAAAGTGTTTTTACCTCATAAAAAAAGTTGAGCTTCACGTTTTTCCTTTTCTTTTCTATTCGAGATTAGTTTTTCCTTTTTCTGTGAGCGAAAGGTGCCTGCGACGGGGCTCCAACTTAAAATTATTGGAAAAGTGAGGCCCATGAAGAAGGAAACAAGGAGGCAACTTCCTCAGCACCTCGGGCCACAAAGTCAGCCTGTGGCCGAATAGAGAAATGAAGCCAACTGTGCTCGGCTTGTTTGCAGTGTCGTTCGGCCCACGGTTCACCTCGTGTTCAAAAAGCAGTGTGTTTCGGCAGTCGTTGTAGGGAAATCCTATTCACCGCCTAACGCAGGCGCTATCTGGGGCTCCGCACACGGTGCTCGCATTGGGCCGGCTCCTTAACACGAGTTGGTTTTACTTCAAGTTGTTTTTCAGATTTTCTTCCTGGTTCTAGTTTGTTTCTGGTTTTTTCTTGGTTCCAGTTTCTAGGGCATTTTACGAATTTCTGAGGATTTTTTAAATTTGAACAAATTTCAAATTTGAACATTTTTTATAATCTAACATATTTTAAATTCAAATATTTTTTAGATTTGAACACTTTTGAAAGTCGAACATTTTTTAAATTTAAACTTTTCTCAAAATCTGGTGGTATGTTTTATTCCTATAGAAATAGAAAAACATAAAAAGAAAAAGGAAACTATACCTATTATTGGGCCACATTCGGGCAGCCCGTGAAGAAACCGTTCACGCGGCGTATCAACATTGAACGAAGTGGTAGAAGGCCAGGCCAATACCGGACGAAGGAGGAGGCCACGACCAGCTTATCAGGGAGAGTTTTCCTTCTCCTTTCAGTCCGGATTTTTAAAATAGAGTGGGCTCTCCACTGAATGTTGGGCCATGTGCGCGGCCGTGGGTTAGAAAACTTTCAAACACGACGCGGGTGTGTGGAGCTGGACCCGGGATACTGATATCCACTCTCCAACTTTGATGGCAGTAAACCGAAACAAGTTGAAAGCTTGAGACTGGAGCGAGCAATTCATTGCATGAGAATCTGAAATTAGAGTCCGGTTTTTTTCTCCTATTCACGCGAGGAAAAGAGGAGAATTGATGAGAGATTTTCTTTTACGTGATGCTCTCCTAGGATTCGAATGATGTGATTGGAAAAAAGTGAAAAGTACGGAAATAGAGATTGTGATGCTCTCCTATGATGATTTGTTAGTAGTTTGCAGTCCATTATTTTCTTGTGCAGATCAAAATAATTGTATAGCTCAAACGTGAACGTGACCGTGGCCATTGAGGCTACTCCTGCGCGCGTTGTTCTAAAGCGTAGGATCGTGGATGTCAGCCAACATGGTTCATCCATTTTTATAGATGAAGCAGTAATCGCTACACCAGCTATATCTCTGCCCTCCCAGACGTATTGGCCCCAATTGACACTGGTCTGTGGAATCGTTGTTGGGCAAACTGTTCATCCCGTGAAAAAAAGGTGCTCTTTCGCTCTCTTCGCTCCCCAACTAGCCAACCCTCCTCTCAATCTCTATTCCCCTCTACGTCTCGAGTCAACCGCCCCTCTCCATTAATCTAGCTACCACGCCGGCGGCAGCCCATCCCCCGCCTCATCAGCCTCATCAGCCTCCCCAGCCCTATCGCTAGCTGATGCAGCTCTGTCTCCCTCTCCCTGCTGGATTCCCCCTCCGGAGAGGGCGCCGCGCCGCCTGCCTTCTTGGACACCTCCCTGCCTCGCCTGCCTCTGGCCGCATGGCAGCGCTGCTCTTCCTACAAAGCCTGCCTCGACCTCGCCCCCGCCCCGCTATATCTCTGTGAGCGGGCGTGTGCATCGGCCGATAAGAACACGCGCGCCTCCGCGCTGGCCAGCTTCAGTCATCTTGTGAGGAACTCTCTCAATTATAATCAGATCCATTCGGCATATGATTTGATTTCAATTCATAGATTTTTTGTCCTATGGATATATATATCGGTTTCCCTAAATCTAATTTGAATTAACTCTCGGTGATAAGTCTAGATTTCCTGGCTCTGGTTGCTGCTGAAATAGTCAGTGCTAAGCAATTCCATACAAATATCTTCGTCCTCTAAAGACATGTACTCAAGGGTGTAATCTGAAGAGAAGAGGGCGATGCTTGATGGATCGATGTTGGGGCGTGGGTTGCTTTGGAGCTCCGGCTGCAGCATCTACAGTTCGTATGAACCCAGGGGTGTAGAACTTATTTTCAGCTTCCCAAACCCACACAAGATCAATTCGCTAATATTCTATGAAGGATTTTTCGGCAGGTTTGGCTTACACACGCTAAAGATTGGTTCTGCACGAGTCGACTGGTTTTGACAAGTAATAAGAGGAAGATAATAGGAAGGGAGAAGTAGCATACGCAGGGCGCCATTGATGGTCACCAATCCTTCCAGGTCGACGCTCAGGGTTTGGAAACTGGGAATGGTTTCTTTAGAATGTGTTGCCCTTTTAGATTTGTTTCACACTTGTGTTTTTTATTAAGGCTTGTGAGAGTGTGCGAAACAACGTGTAAATATAATAAAGTAACATATAATAATAGAACACCCAAGTGTTGAATGACATTCAAAAGACTTCTTATTGAAAGATTTGTTATTCTATTGAGACTTTATAGAAATGCTTAAGAATTATTTTTAAGGTACCTTAAAAGAATAACATTTGAAGAAAATCATACTTTACAAAGTAAAGGCATTTGACTTAATGAATAGGCACATCTAGGTTTTTCTCTTAACTCATGTTATTATGAAAGAAACATGTCCTTGATTAAGTTAAGTGGATTACTTATACTTAAGACTTGTTTATCCTTGAGATGAGATGATATTGTAGTTTGTTCACTTCATAATGCTTCCTAGAGGTTAATTAAAAGTGGTAATACTTCTATTTGAGCAGTGTTTCTTTAACATTATAATTGAATGGATTTGTTTATCTCCTTACAAATGAGTGGTTATAATTTATAAATATGGAAACAACATAACTTAAATTACTTATGAATGATATTTGGGTTTTTAATACATTTTTAAATTGTGAGGGAAATAATGGTAAAAGGTTTTATTAAGTAAAAAATATTATTATGAGGATTTTATCTTTTGGGAAATAATATACACTTATTTGTGAATGGTAATTTAATGAAAATTGCGTTTAAGATGTTTAGAACTAATTTTGTCTTCATGCTAGCATTACTTAAGACTAATACTATTATTAGACCTTCAATGGATAATATTAGAAATATTAGTAATTTATATATATATATATATCCTTTGATGAATTACCATTTAAAGAAAAGGGTTTAAGTAACAATTATTAGAGTATTAAACTTTGATTTAATTCAAAAGTGGAACACTATATTTTTAACTTGTAGTTATTATTTTATGATCATTTTGGTATATTATAATTAATTTTGTGAGTCTTAAATAATAAGGTATGATTTTTGTAAGCTTTATTACTTTATCTAATATAAATAAACAATGAAGCATTTTAATAATTGCCTAACAATATATGATAATGGTTTTAAATTTTAGATCTTATTTTCCTAAGAATTTTGATGTATTTTTTATATTTTTCTGAGTTTAAAATAATAAAATATGCCCTTTTTAAGATTTTTCTTCAATAGAATATTTGCAAACTAATAATATACTTTATTTAGGTTGTATAAGAAAAAGATAATAGATATAAATTATAGATTTTATTTTCTAAAGATTTTGATATATAATGCATATTTTTCTGAATTATAAAACAAAAGATATTGATTTGCTTGGTTTTTAGTTTGCTTGGTTTGCTTAGTTTTCTGAATAAGTTGGTTGGACCCCCTCTTTCACACTTTGGTTTGCAAATAGTTTGGTTTGGTTTGGAAAAGAGTAGGAAAGTTCATGCTTTTGTGCTAAAACGAGCTCGTTTTTGACTGTGGCTATGCTTTGTCATGCCATGCTTGATATTGTTTTGGCTTTATGCTTAGTATTCTTTGCTATAGCATGACTTGTTATAAACAATTGAGATTGCTTAATGTGCCTTGGATGAATCATGCGTTGTTTTAGCATATTAAAGCATAGTATAGTGGTATTCTCCTTTCATGCTTTATTTGGGTTAACTTGGCACATGCTCACACCATGTTATGACTATCTCAAGTCACCATAGCCTTTATGATCCTTTAGTTTTCAACTTGTAGTATCACTTTATGCTTTGATCAATGATGTTTTGTCGCTCTGCATGATTATGGCCATTATTACTCTCTTAGTTTGTCGCTCCCAGTCTTTTGCTAGCCTCCACAACCAAGTATGAGTTCCACTCATGCATCCAACTCCCTAAACCAAGTTATTCCAAAGAGTCCACCATACCTACCTACTAGCTTATGCTATTCCAAGTATATTCATGCTTTTGTTTACCTTCCACTTGTTATGAGAAAAATAGTGATTAAAGCTCTCACGAACTTGATGGCACACTTTACTTTATTGCCTCTAATAAACTTGAACCATTGTGACGTCTATATTGTATATGCTTGCACTTATTTGTTGGGAATTAGTAGAACCATGCTTTCATGGGGAACGCTTTCAACATTGCACTTGGTACTTGTACCTAGTTGATATCATGCTCTTTTGTATATGGATGTCGTCGGTGTGAAATGAAAGGGGAGCTTGTAAGTCCATGGAGTTATGTATATGTGTTAGAGAAACGCTTGGGCCGCTGGTCTAATCCATGCTAATATGGTGGAAACCTGCAGCGTACCCATAATGAGCTATCTATGAAGCATTCTTCTTATAAAAAAAGACTCCTATTGAGAAAAAAAGAGAAAAGAAAAAAAGAGATACTATGAAAAGAGGAAAGAGAGAAAAAAAGCACCATATTCCCATGGTAAATAAGAAGAATGCTGAGATGCTCGTTGTCTGGTTGCCTTGTCATTTTGATATGGGGATTCTTCCGTATCATCGGTCAAGGGGTACCCCGTTGGCGGTTCTCAATGATACACATGTACTTACAATGACAAGAACTTACCGGTGACTAAACTTGAGTAGCATGAGAAGCGGCCCTCGTATACAAGGGACATGAGATTTCTGACTTATACTTCGTCAAGCATGTACACCATAGTTTGTTCACTTTAACCTTAATCACTTCAAGATGCTTATGATAGGGGCAATGAGAGCTGAAATCTATAAGTATCATAATTTTTGGAAGCTCTTTATGATACTTTAATCCCTACTTCCTTTTTACAAAAGGCCTTTCTTCCACCATTATATTGAGTCTCCACCTTCTATCTTTATGCACCTACTTTGAGAGCATAGTGGCCATTCTTAGTTCTATGTGCATTGTCCCAAGACTAGTTGATTGATGCATAACTTGTTATTGCTTGTTTGAAACTATTGTATCTAGTCACTCTTATGAACTTTGAAGGTGTCCTATGCATTTATATTTGCTACTCTATTGAGGGACAAGCTGAATACTATTATGCTATGTTTTCTTTATGTGAAACAAACAAACGTCTTGCAAAGCATTGTTATTCATGAATCTTTTGTTTGTGCCTTTTTATGTTGCATCATAGTTTCTTTGCTTATTGCTAGAACTTTGTATTTCATGTTATGATTGAAGTACTATGATCCCAACCTTGAATGTTTTGCAAATATTTTGATCAAGTCTTTGATGGTGCATGTCACCTCAAAAATTATTTCTTTTTATCACTTACCTACTCGAGGACGAGCAGGAGTTAAGCTTGGGGATGTTGATACATTGCAAATGTATCTATAATTTTTTATGTTCCATACTTAGTTTTATCCACTTTCTTGTGTTTTGTTCCAACTTTGGAGTAATTTTATTATGATTTCTTAGACTAACCTATTAACAAGAGCCACAGTGCCAGCTGCCTGTTTTCTGTTGTTTTTGGTTCTAGAAAAGTCAGAAAATGAATATTCTCGGAATTGGACAGGACAAAAGCCAAAGTGCCTATTTTTCTGGAAGGGATCAAGTGCCAGAATACGAGACGGACAGGGGCCAGGGGCCGGCCACACCACCTGGCCGCGTGGCCAGGCCTGACCCGCGCCAGGGGGTGGTCTGGCCGACCCCAGCACCCCCTTGGCCTCTCCTTCCGCCTATAAGTTGCCCTGGGACGAAAACCCTAAGCACCCGATCAAAAATCCACGAAAGAGTCTGTAGCCGCCGTCATCTCCATCCCTAGATCGGGGGGATCTGAAGATCTTCCCGGCACCCTGCCGGAGAGGGGAATTCACCCTCGAGGCCTTCTTCATCACCATGCAAGCCTCCGGTGTGATGCGTGAGTAATTCATCCTTGGACTACGGATCCATGTAGTAGCTAGATGGCTGGTTTCTCCTCCTTTGTGCTTTCATGTTTAGATCTTGTGAGCTCCGTTCATGATCAAGATCATCTATTTGTAATCCATACATGTTGTGTTTGCGGGGATCCGATGGATATTGAGATGCTATTTCAGATTGATTATTGATTCTATCATGTCTTTGTTATTTGAGATCTTGCATGAATTTGCTAGCAACTCCAAGAGTTAGTATTTATGCTCGATAGTGGGTTCATGCCTCTGGTAATCCGGGGAAGTGACAGAAATCTCTAAGGTACTAGATGTGTTGTTGCTACTAGGGAGAAAACAACGATCCTTTGTTCATAGAATAAAGGAGAGCCACCTCTAGTGAACTATGGATCCCGGTCCTTTTCTTTACATACAATACGATTGTTCTATGAACAAAGGATTGTTGTTTTCTCCCTAGTAGCAACAACACATCTAGTACCTTAGAGATTTCTTTCACTTCCCCAGATTACCAGAGGCATGAACCCACTATCGAGCATAAATACTAACTCTTGAAGTTGCTAGCATCTACTTGGCCAAGATAGCTACTAACAACGGAAAGCATGCAAGATCACAAATAACAAAGACATGATATAATCAATAATCAATCTGAAATAGCATCTCAATATCCATCGGATCCCCGCAAACACAACATGCAGAATTACAAATAGATGATCTTGATCATGAACGGAGCTCACAAGATCTAAACATGAAAGCACAAAGGAGGAGAACCAGCCATCTAGCTACTACATGGATCCGTAGTCCAAGGATGAACTACTCACGCATCACACCGGAGGCTTGCATGGTGATGAAGAAGGCCTCCAGGGTGAATTCCCCTCTCCGGTAGGGTGCCGGGAAGAGCTTCAGATCCCTCCCGGTCTAGGGATGGAGATGACGGCGGCTACAGACTCTTTCGTGGATTTTTGATCGGGCACTTAGGGTTTTCGTCCCGAGGGCAATATATAGGCGGAAAGGGAGGCCAAGGGGGTGCCGGAGGCGGCCACACCACCCCCTGGCGTGGGCCAGGTTGGGTCGCGCGGCCAGGTGGTGTGGTGGCCCCCTGGCCCCTCTCCGTCTCGTATTCTGGCATCTGATGACTTCTGGAAAAGTAGACACTTTGGCTTTTGTCCTGTCCAATTCCGATAATATTCATTTTCTGACTTTTCTGGAACCAAAAACAGCAGAAAACAGGCAGCTGGCACTGTGGCTCTTGTTAATAGGTTAGTCCAAGAAATCATATGAAAAGTACTCCAAAGTGTGGACAAAACACAAGATAGTGGATAAAACCAAGCATGGAACATCAAAAATTATAGATACATTTGCAATGTATCAGGCCTCCTCATTAAATAGTTTTCAAATCAATTTTGCTAATAAATCAATATTCATCACCTATAAGTCTAAATTCCTTCCCGCTTGGCCTTCTTCCAATAAAAATGTTTGCCACTTCACTAAAGGGTATTTCTTCTTATTTACATCATCATACCACAAAAAGTTATTTCTAACTATATGTTCATTTTTCTCTAGTCCCCACTAGAATTCTGTAAAAGATAGAATATACAGTGGTACACTAGAGAGTGATGAATTGATTATTAATGTGATTCTTCCTCCCACTACCAAAAGTTTCCCTTCCATGGATAGAGTTTGTTTCGCATGCTCTCCTTAGTGGGTTTCCTGTGAATGAGTTTTTATATTTTTATCTATTGGGACATCCAGATACTTCATTAGAAGTTTACTTGAGTTGTAAAGATTTTATCGTAAGAAGCTGAGTTTTACAAAGTCTGGTCTAGGCAATATATATCACTTTTGTGAATTAATTTCTAGGGCAGACATTTGCTTAAAAAGTCATAGTATCACTTTTAGATTCCTGGTTTATTCCATATTGTTTTTCTAAAAGGAGAATGGTGTCATCTGCACATGCAGAATAGCCACTCCTCTCACAACTAGAATAGTAGCTAGACCTGTAAGCAAACCATTCCTCTATGTATCTATCATTATAGCACGAACTTCCACATCAATGTCAAAAAGAATTGGTGATAGGGGATGGCCTTGTCTCAAACCGTGGTAAGTTGAGAAATAGGATCATATTTTACGATTTATGTTAGTTCCAACATTCCTAGTAGTTAAAATTTTCATGATCATATCATTCCAATGTGTGGGGAATCCTTTCATTTCCATAGCTTTGACTACAAAAGGCTATTTGACTTTGTCAAAATCATTTTTGAAAAGCACCCCCGATTTTTGGTTTTATGTATATCATTCAGCACTTCATGCAATATGTTAAATCCCTACATTATGTCTCCACCTCTAAAAGTAGCAAGCAGCTTGAGTTGGCATTATTACCCCAAGATGATCTTTATAAGTCTATTAACCATAAATTGGTTAAAATCTTAGAAGATACATTCAAGAGGCATATAGGCCTATATTTTTGTATTTTTATCAAGACCTTTACCCCTAGACATGAAAGAGATCACTATGTAATTCAGTATGGATACATCTAGTCTTTTGTTGTAGAAATCCTCATGTATCGTAAAGAGATCTTTTTCAACTAAATCTCAGTTTTCTGATAGAGCTCGACATTAAAACCATTAGGACCAGTTTGTTTGTTGGTTGTCATCCCACAAACAGCCTCCTTCAACTCTTCCATGGTGAATTTTTGACTAAAAAATCTACAATCATCTCTGACAGTCTGTCAAAGACAGGACCATCAATGTAGATACTGGAATTTTGAGGATGCCCAAATAGATCCTTGTAATTAACTAATACATATATACAGGGACGGATCCAGGAATTTAACTTCGGGTGTTCAAACTCGAACCAACAAAAAACATAAAGAGAAAAAAAATGAAAATGGTCCATTCTTTCACGCCAATAAAAATACAAATTGGTCATTATAGCAACAATATCTCAAAAGACTACGAAACATGCAAAATAATAAAGAAAATTACAATACAATCATACGTCCGGTCATAGCATGGAAGCGATATATGACGGCATCATCTTTCAACTATAATAAGAACTCCCTCTCAATAAATATAACCAAATAGTTATTCATGAGTGGCCGCGCCGCGCCGGGCGGATCCCACCCCTCTCCAGCCTCGTCCTTCGTCTCGCGATCTCCCCGCCCGCCGCCGCCGCCCGGATCGTCGCCGAGCAAAGACCTGGTGGCATGGCGGCGACGGCGGTGACCCTGGCTGCGATCCGGCGGGGAAAGGTGGCGGCGCCCGCACCTAGATGGTTCGACGGTTGTGTCGTGGATGGCGACGGCCAGAGGACCTCGGTCCAGATGGAAGCAAGCGGCAACGGGGATTCAGGCCTAGACGGGCCGCGATCTACTCCGTTCATTGCCCTCGACGCCGGCGCCCAGGTTCCCCGGGCCATGTTCGCGACACTAGGACGCTTGGGGCATCTGTCCCCAACATGGTGGTGGTGATCTCCTTCTCCGTCGGAGTGGTCGGCCGGGTGGTCTTGCCGTCAAGCGGCGGATCCTGCTAGTTTCCGACGGGTGGCGTGGGAGCTACTAGTTTGGTTTCAATAAAGGAGACAGTCCTGGATCCCTCTCAAACCTCCCGGTTTAGTATCTTTACATATGCCCGCCTCTTTTTTTCCCCATCAAACAAGTGCCGGCCGGGAGTCGCGGTAGGCAGTGGATCATGGCTGGTTTGCTAATTGCTATTGGTTTAGTTGGGCTGCACACACGTAGACACCGTCCCCAGTACTAATTTGAGGTTTGAGCTTTTTTTCCGAACGAGATCTAGACTAGAAAATCTTCATTCATGTGCCAACTGAGATACGTATTCACTATAGATTATATATAGGAATTTTTTCTAGAGAAATTTGGGTGTTCAGCTGAACACCCATTACCCATGCTAGATCCGTCCATGCATATATAAGTTACTATAATTAAGTTAAATGGCTTTTCAAGACAAGATCAGCTAACAACTTACATGCAGCGGCTCCACTAGATTGTTTGACTTGCATGATTGTAAGTTGAAACCCATAGAAAAGATTCATATGGTTCCTTCGTATGCAATTTCCATAAAAAGATTCCATTGATTCAAGTTTGATGATTTTTTGGGGGTGTCAAATAAGCAATCTTTAAAAAGATTGCCTGTGGCCTTGTAGGATGTGATGTGTACAATCAACATTCATGATATTTCCCTGTGTTTATTTTTGGTAAGTCTCTATGTAATGGCAATCTTATTATGCTAGTTGTTCATATTTTAGTGCTCCGCTTGATAAAATGAAAAACATGGGGATTTTAGAGGATATGATTCTGGGTATGAAAAACTCATAAATTGGTATCTTATTACTTCAAAATTTCTACAAAATAGGCCATTAAAAGGAATTCCGAAAGAAACCAAAACATGATGTTCTTCATGTTTTTCTCCTCGCGTTTACATTTTTTTGTTTTCTCTATGTGAGATCTAAATGATATTTTTGGAGCATCTTTACGATAACATGATGACTCCTTTCAAGGTGACTCCGTAAGATAGATGTAGGTCGTTTCGGTAACAAGCTGGTATCTCTGGTGGATTCGGAGACAACGGACTCGAGGTGAACCTCTCCCGCCTGTATACAAGTGCAAGATGCCGATTGTCACTATTGTGGCCAATGCGGCAAAAGCTTTCTCACAGGGTAGCTACACTAAGGATAAAGTGGAGCAAACCAGATCCTCGTCAGGTATAATTAAATGTTAATGGTTCGTTCCATATGGATTCTTGGTCAGGGACAACTGGCGCTATTCTTAGAGATTACCTAGTGACATTCGTGGCGGCATCAACTAGTTATCTGCCACATGTAGCTTCTCCAGCAATGGCGGAAGCTTTGGCTATGCGCAATGGTCTCTCCTTGGCTAATAGGATGGAATACAACAATAGTGTAGCAGAATCTGACTCCACTAAGGTGATTCAAACATGCATGGGTGAACAATCTTGATGGACTGAATTAACGGTTGTCTTTGCTGATTATATCTATTTGGCATCAACAATAGGCAATGTCAGGTTTATTCACTGACTGAGGAAGGTAAATGAGACGGCTCATGAGCTAGCTAGTTCCGTTAATAAACAGTATTGTACTTGGGCTTCCGAGCCCTCTAGTTTTCTGATTCCTAAACCTATAATCGATGTAATCTGTGTTGGTGATTAATAAAACTCACGGCAAGAGTCATTCCCTAAAAAATGATTTTTTTAAAGTTTGAAGTACTTTTGACTTCCGCAGAAATATAGATACATAACGTGGTTCTTTTAAGATAATAGACACCATGTGCCCGGCCTTAACTTAATAAAGCCCACAAGGTGAACAAACCGTATTACATGTTGCGGCATACAATTTAGCCAATAGTACGGGAAACACGTTCGCTGTGGCATACAACTTAGCCAAACATAAAGGAAACTACTGAATCGCTCTTCACCCAAGCTCTACCCTTCACCCAAGCTCTACCTCACGCCCGAACCCAATCAGGAGGTAGAGGTAGGCAGCTGGGGGGACTCCGGGAGGTTAGCCGTGTGCAGCTGTCTGAGATCGCCTCCCCATGCCACCAGCGTAGGTCTGTCTTGGGATTTTGCCGTCGTCGTTGACCACAACTGCAAGAAGATCAAAGTTTTGTAGATAATATCAACATGGTGTTTAATAACTTTGGCTTCTATGGATACTTTGTTTCTAATTTGCCACAAAGTGCAAGAATGTGCAAGTGACGGTCAGCCGACGTTAGATTAGCAATGATGGCATAGAATTGGTGGAAGTTGGTCGGTGCCCAATTAGGGCATGTACAACGCAGTGACGTCAGCCTTTCCTTACGGCTGCCACGTCGGATTTTTGCTTAGTTGGAGGAGACAGAATGAAGAAAAAAAGTTATCTTCCCTTAGCTAAGGGATAATCCCTTAGAAATAAGAGAAGATTATTTCTCCATTGTACCTTGTGCCTTCTCTTATCAACGCAATTTATTACTATAATTAGTCATTTCATATTAATTCTTAGAGATTACAATAAGAGATAACCCATTGTATAACTTATTTTTATTATCTTCTCTAGATTACGCGGAGGATAAGATAAGACCTGCCTTCTCTAGCATTGTGCATGACCTTACACCCAAGTAATTGGCGCAAGATGCTCCAAGCGAACTTAGCGACCGAACAGGCGAAGAATATGTGAGACGCATCTTCCGGTGTGCCGTAGAGGGCACAACGACCGTTCGAAGGACCATGGCGGATAACTAACTGTTGGTTGGATGGCAGCTTATCCAGAATCATCTGTCACACGAAGATCCTAATCTTCATTGGGAGTTTCGCCACCCATACTTGCTTGAAATTGGCCGCCGCCGCTCCCTACAACAGTTTGGCATACATTGAGCTAACGGAGTATCTGCCAGATGACCCCAAACTCCAGCTGATGGAGTCTAGCTCCTCTGACAATTCGATATCATCGAGAATGCACCCCAACTCCTACCATTGCCCCTGGAAAGTGGGTTAAAGGAGAGTCAGAATCTGAGTACATTGGGGGAGCATGCTTGCGCCACAAAAATGCTTTCGTTTTCACAGATAGCAAAAAACATAGGTAATCTGTCTTTTAAAGTTGAGTCACCACACCATCTATCAGAACAGAAGCTAGTTCGGCGCCCATTGCTAATCTTGTGATCTGCGCCCAGTTTGAAGCGGTGTTTTATATTATGCAAACTCTTCCAAAAAGGGGATCCCCTTGGTCATTCCCCTCAAAAATATTCCGCGCGTCCCTGTATTTAGCTCTAATCATAGATACCCATATCGAGCCATCCTCTTGCTAGAGCTTCCACACTCACTTCAACATTATGGAAATATTCATTTGCTTGGAATTGAGAAGGCCTAGACCTCCACACTCCTTGGAGCGACAGATCGTTGGCCAGTTTACCATGTGGAACTTTGTTTTGGGGCCAGACCCTTCCCAAAAGAATCTGGCCCTATGGGAGTCGAACGCTAAGTGCACCCCATCTTGTAGAGGGAACAACCACATCGCAAATTGGCAGGCTTGCCAAGCAAGAGTTAGATAAGATAGATCTTCCTCCTGATGATAGAAATCTCCCTAACCAAGTCCCTATTTTGCCCGCTAATTTATGGACTAGGAAAAACCATTTTTCAATCGTCAACTTTCGGTCGGACACTAGGAGCCCAAGGTAGATGAATGGAAAGGCGCCTGGGTTGTAGTTGAGCATGATAACAACCCTTTGCTGCACCTCAAATTTGTCTCCCATGACAATCATTTCTATCTTATGGTAATTAAGCTTCAGGTCAGACATGTCTTCAAAGCAATGGAGCAGAAATTTCATGTTGGCAATGTCTAAGTCGCTGTTTTGGATCATAATGAGGGTGCAGTCTGTATATTGAAGCTGAGTAATCCCTCCTGAGGGACAAGGTGGGGGGCTACCCCATGGATGTGTCCCATAGCGCAAGCCTTAGTAAGAATGGAAGAGAGAGCTTCGCCAATGAAATTGAAAAGCAGCGGTGACAGCGGGTCACCTTGATGCACACCTCGCCTATTTCTAAAGAACGGTCCCATCTTGCCGTTGATCGATATGGCCGTCTGGCCTCCTGAGACCAGTTGGGAGATCCTATGGATGAAACCAACGTCAAAGCCTTTTCTCCTCGGCACTTCCGATAGAAAATCCCAATTTAATCTATTGTAAGCCTTTTCAAAGTCCAGTTTTAGCATAATGCATTTGAGATTCTTGGATTTCATCTCGTGGATGACCTTCTAGAGGGCCAAAGACCCACCCAAGATAAAGCGGCCTGTGATGAATATCGTTTGATTCAGGCTAATGATTCTGTGGGCAATGGGATCAAGTCTAGTCACAAATGCTTTTGAAATGATCTTAATGATAATGTACTGGGAGATTAGAACCGCGCCTTGAACTTTAGGAATCAGGGAAAGTACTCCAAAATTCAGTCTAGCAACGTCAATCCTCCCTAGGACGAAGTCGTTTAGAATGTGGAGTACCCCTAGCTTCACCTACAGCCAGAATTTCTTGAAGAAACCCATCGGGAATCCGTCCGGCCTTGGTGCCGTATCCGATTTCATGTCATTCACTACTGCCTACAATTCCAGCTTAGAGAAGGTCAGCGCCATCCCAAGGTTCTCCTCCTCCGAGACCCGCTGATCATCTTCCCAAGTATCTAGGGCCAAGCCACATCTGCGCACCTCTTCCATTCCCAGCAACTGACGGTAAAACTCGTATATGTGGTCCTGGATTTGTAGCATGTCCGAAATAACTCATGTCGGCGTGGTGAGCGCGGTGATGGCGAACTTCCGGCGGTGCCCATTGGCCACAGCATGGAAGTACGCCATGTTGGCGTCTCGCTGAAGCGCCCAACGAACTCTACCATGCTTCCTCGAGTACTCCTCTTCTTGCCTGAGGTTTCGAGAAGTTGCTCCTCCATGGAATATCTGCTAGCCTCATCTTTCTCGTCTAGCCCCGACGAGTTCGCTAGGAGGTCTAGTTCTTTAATCATACCGAGCAGAGGTTCCTTCTTTTGTTTAGTCTCTTTCCCTATATTTTGGCTCCAGTCGCAAAGACCTTGCCGCAGCTTTGAGCTCATGAATTGCCACCAATCCACAATGTCGTGCCCTCCCACTATGCAGGACAGCTTGCACCAAGCTTCCTTGACGAGTCTCATGGAAACCTTCCACCTCGAACCACCCTCACTCGAAAAAGAATCTGTTTGATTTTATCAGGGCGCCCTCACCTGAATCAAAAATAAGTGGGGTATGATCCGAGCCGAGGATCGTTTCCGCGATTAGCGAGCACCTGGGGAACATAACTTCTAGCTCGGGAGCAATGAAAACCCTATCCAGCACGCACCGAACCGGGTTCAGTTGATTGTTGGTCCACGTAAAACTCACCCTCGTGCGAGGTAATTCCCTAGTGGCCCAGTTCGCAATGTGGTCATTGAACATGTTGATTCTGGCCCAATTGATTCTATCATTGTTCTTTTCTTTGGCCCTATGGATGAGATTGAAATCCCTGCCCATCAACACCAGGTGGGCGCACGAGGCCATCTTGGCCGAAATTGCCCCTAGGAACTCCTTCGAGAAATCGTGCCTCGTCGGGTCGTAGATCCCCATTACAATCATCTTTAGGTTAGATGCTCGCACCAGGACTGTAGGACTAAGATGGAATTGACCCCTATCCACCGAGTCCACCCCGAAAATACTATCTCGCAACCCGATTAGCATCCCACCTGATCGCCTTGAGGTAGGGAGCCAACACCAATAGAATTTCTCCCGTTATTCTAGACTAGCTAACTCGGCGTCCGTGAAGTCCTACTTGATTGTCTCTTGAAGGAAAACCACGTCGATCTGGTGCTTGCAGAGGTAGTCTTTTTGTAGGGTTCGGCACCCCCGATGGCCGAAACCCCTAATGTTCCAGAATAGGAACCTCATTTCCGCACCTATTCATGAGCCCGTGCTTGGCGGGTGATGGGTGGGCTGCCTTGTGGCACAATTTTCTTCCTCCCCGCTTGCTTGACGATGGTGGGATGGCTTCTGGATGCACTAACGAATCCACACCAGCCCCTACTGATGGGATCACCCCTGATTGGTCCTCCTCCACTAGTTCTTTCCCTTTTGATTCCTTTGCTTTGGCCTCCAGCTGCTCCTTCTCGATCTTTTCCCTGGCCATGGCCAACTCTGTCATTGCAAGCTCCCTAGCTTGCAACATGGAGATCACTTCTTCTAGCAAACTCACAGTAGTATCAAAAATCATACAATAGTCAGGTGCTACTTTTAAGAGATGATCTAGAGGTTGTGCATTTAAGATGGTGAAATCAGAAAGAGGGAGAGAGAAGGTACATTTTCCAACATTGTCTTTCTCCTTGGCCAGGTTAATGGCCCGGTCAATCATGGATCCCTCCGTGGGGCCTCTTTCCTGTGTGCTCTTGCGGCTCGCCTCCGCTGGAATGACCTTGTTGTGAGGTGCCCTATAAATGGGCAGCAAGATATCTTGCACCACCACGTCCAGAGTCCTAGAATCGACTGCTCCTTGATCCGCTTTGCCTGAGTCCGCGGAGGCCTCCTGACGAGACTCCACCGCTCCATCACACCGCCCTAGAACTAGATCGCTCTCCTGCATGACTAGGGACTTGCTTCCTTGTTGTAGCAGTGTCAAGGCAGATGGAAGAGATTGGTCCACCCCCGTGGCCCTTTCTTGAGAGTTGACCTCCAGCATGGTTGACGGATATAGTGGGGGTTGGCCGCTGGCAAAGATGACCAGTGTATCCATCTGTTCGACCATGGGCGTTAGAACTGGCCATCATGGAGAAGATAATCCCAGATGTTGTGAGGTTGGAGCCTAACTACCTAAAAGCCGATTCCAGAAGCGCGGTTTGCCGCTCCTCCTCCGAAGAAGGACAATGGTTGATAAGACAGTCATATCTTAATCAGGACACGTATTCTTGATATGACGATAAAACATTATGTACAATGAATCATTTTTTAGTCTTATCTCCAGCGATAGTTATCCCTAAATACGTGGTGAGACATATCGTGCTAAGAGATCATCTCTTGGTTAAGATAAGACAGGGGTCTTTTTTTGTTCCTCTCTTCTCTAACTCAGCAATTATCCTACTTGACATTGCTAAGATAAGTCTATTGCACGTGCCTTTAGGGCCCCAAGTTACTGTTTATATCAACAGTACCGCACATGAACCCTTCCTGTCGTTGATCTTCGATCCAACGGTCCATATAGGATACTATAAATTCCTAATTTGGCGGCACGTCGTACAAATGTAATTTTTCAGACTGTAATTTTACACGGCAATTCCACGGACTTTCTACTTTTGGGCAATGGCTTCACGACACGTCGCACTGCTGTAATTTTTCGGCCTGCAATTTTAATTTTCCGACCTAAACCGATATGTCATCGTAACGTACCGTAGATGTCTAGTTTCAACCAAAGCCCGGCCGTCACATCGGGCCGTTCTACGGTGTTTATTTTTTCCATGTTTGCACTTCTTAACGGTCTTTCCGGCCGTAATTTTCTGATGGTAGTTAGCCTACATCTGCTGCAGTATTTTAACCTACTTTCTAATTGCTTGACGGTATGTTCGTAATTTTTTAGGTAATAATTATATATTAAAGGCCGTGGCCTTCCCGGCCTCTTAGGGCCCCAAGTTACTGTTTATATCAACAGTACCGCACATGGACCCTTCCTGCCGTTGATCTTCGATCCAACGGTCCATATAGGATACTATAAATTCCTAATTTTTGTCCAATCATCTGGCGGCACGTCGTACAAATATAATTTTTCAGACTGTAATTTTACACGGCAATTCCACGGACTTTCTATTTTTGGGCAATGGCTTCACGACACGTCGCACTGCTGTAATTTTTCAGCCTGTAATTTTAATTTTCAACCGTAATTTTCTGACCTAAACCGGTATTTCATCGTAACGTACCGTAGATGTCTAGTTTCAACCAAAGCCCGGCCGTCACATCAGCCCGTTTTACGGTGTTTATTTTTTCCTTGTTTGCACTTCTTAATCGTCTTTCCGGCCGTAATTTTCTGGCGGTAGTTAGCCTACATCTGCGGTAGTAGTTTTTAAACTTACTTTCTCACTGCTTGACGATTTTTTTAGGTAATTACACTAAATTTATGTTGGTTTTTTAAGTTCTTTTAAAACAACCCGACGGTAATTCTTCGGCGCATTTCCCGGCCATCATTTTTTGACTGTAGTTAGCCTACGTCTAAGGCAATATTTTTTTAGCTCTTTCTAAACTTTGGGGCATTTTCATTTTTTTATTTCTCCGCTTTCCCATGTAATTACGACGCGCCTTCTCAACTGTAATTTTCTGACGGTGGTTCCAACACAACCTTCCTGCCGTATCTTTTTGGTAAAAGTTATCCGAGCGTAATTCTCTGCCGCACTTTGCTGCCGTTATTTTCCGACGGAGGTTAGCCTACCTCTATGGTAATATTTTTCCAACTCATTTTTAACTACCCGGCGGTAATTTCCAGACACACCTTTCCAGCTGTAATTTCCTGACGATAGTTTTCTACTTCTAGGGAAATATTTGTTTAGCTCATTTTTCTTAATTTCCCACCATATTTCCTTGGTCGTGTCCCTATGGTATATTCAACGTGGAGACTCCCTCGCCGGCAATTTCTAGCTGCGGATTTTCAACTTGAAGGTGGTAATTCGAGAGATCCTTCATGAGCGCGCTCTGATGGTAAGTGGTTTGTGTGCCTCTTCGGTCTCAAATGTAATTTCCCGATGTTAATTGTTCTAGAAAAATATTCCACAAGTTTTACGTTCGCATATTTCATCCATATTTTCCAACGGTATATAAAAAGTGATTGTTACCAAAAAAGTTAATGACACGGACGCGGCGTGTCGTCGCCGCCGAGTTGCCTAGTTCTTCTTTATTGTAAAGCGTAGTGCCCGACAATCCAAAAGCGCAGTAGGCATTAGGTGTAGAGTGCAGTAGACAACAACATAAGAATGTGATAGGCATTAGCACAATTTGCAGCGAAAAAGACATATTAAACGGGATAGTTGGTTTTGTGCCCGCAAAGACGTGTGCCTATTTAGTTTTGTCCACCGCTCGAAACACTCCTCACTTTTATCCTCTTCCATCTGGACCAGACTCGTGAGTATCCCACACAAGACTGTTTCCATCGAGTCAACATTTTTAACAGGTACTGCGTTGGTATGTGGGTCCGCCGATTGCGGTGGTACGGTGATACCACCTTTGATATGATACATGATACCAATGTTGCGCTGGGATACTTGACGTGTGATGTCTAGTCTCACCTCGCCAGTTTAGAGAATATCACAAATTTACAACAGCCAAGCTCTGATATACAAGACAGACTGATCCAAGATCAATATGGTATATCCAAGCGTGGTGTTTTTAAGGGATTTTGTTGTTTGTTCTCGTTTTATTTATTGATGTTTTCAGCACTATTTCACTTAATTAAACTCAGTTTCAGCTTAGTTAAACTAAATTTCATAGGAACTAGGTGTTTTTTTAGGGATATCCTTGTACTTCCGGACTCAATACACTTGTTCATCGGTGTATTTCGTTTTTTCGTATACTTGGACTTCAGGGCACATAGATATACTTCAGGTTTCAACACACTTGTACTTCGGTGTGCTTTGGGTCTCAATACACTTGTACTTTGGTGCGGGTCTCGGTACACTTGTATTTCGGTATAATCCGTGTCTCAGTACACTTGTATTCTGGGTCTCGGTGCACTTTTATACTTCTGTGTATTTTGGTAGTGTAAATTTGAAAGCACATACACCTTGGAAGTATGCTCGCGCGTTGGAATTACGCTGCAGACAGGGATGCTCCGCATGCATCACGTGTCAGCACGGATCGCTCCATGTTGGACCAACGGACTTCGTGAAGGTCGGCCTTTTGATAGCGGTACCCTCAAAGGCATCTATCTAGATACTTTGCCACTTATAAGCCAAAAACTAGAGCCAGAAAAGGTTGATCAAACAACTTATGGTGTCTCAGTTACTAGTGGTTCTATGATAAACGAAGAAGAGATATATCTTTTGTTTCTTCATTAACACTGATTACATAAAATGAAGGACAGCCCTAGGCGTCTTCCGAAGGATAATTCCCCCGGATCCCTTGGGTCCCTGTGCCGCCATGTGTTTCTAAAAAAGGCCGAAATCCCGCTTTTGCTATATTAAGCCCTCTTTTTGCTACATGTAGCACAATACCGTTCGTCCACGAGACAAAAAAAATAAAAGGAAATATCTTGCCGGAGGTCTCGCCAGAGACTTTGTAGCGAAAAATGTGTTAATGTAGCAAAACCGACTTTGTCAGAGACATCACCGTTGCTCTTGCTAGAGGTCATGTAGCAAAAACTTTGTATTATTGTAGCAAAATAACAAAACTATTGTAGCAAAAAATCCATGCTATTGTAGCATCGTAGCAAAAATATGACGTCTGTATAGCATCGTTGCTGCCGAGCACACGTAGCCAAACTCAATAATGCTTGTAGCACCGCCACCGACAGCACATAGCAAAACTCGGTGCCGCATGTAGCACCACCGGCGGCGGCCGTATGTAGCAACACCGGCGGCCGTATGTAGCATCGTCGCCAGCCGCATGCAGCACCACCGCCGGCAACATGAAGCACTACCGTCGGCCTGTGGTAGAAAATTCTGACGCCGCTTGTAGCAAACAGGACAGAGAAGATATGAAGCATTGCGAGGTGTCGTCGAGCGGTGTTTCCTGATATTCATCCTTAGCAGTGCCGGTTCCAACAGGAGGACAATCCGACAACAGAAGCGGTGGAAGGAAACGGAGGAGGCAAGGAGGTGGAGAGGAACAGAGGCCAAGATGGATGCAGGCTAGATGGGCGGCCCTCCAAGGAGGAGCATGGGCTGCACTCCGGGGAGGATCAGGGGCACGAGCGATGGGTGTGGCGCGTAGGCGGCGCCAACGGGAGGCCCGTTCGTCCATGGAGTTACCGATGGGAGGAGCAATCTAGGGGAAAGATAATACGGGACCTACCGTCGCGTGGCATGAGAGAAAGCCAGCCGATTAGTTGACCCGAACACCCCGGACGAGCGTCGGTGACCAGGGGATCGGAAGCTTACGATCCCCGAGTGATATGTACTCCCTTCATCCCAAGGCTTAAGGCCTATATTTTTTATGAAAAGTCAAGCTACGAAAAGTTTGACCAAACTTTTTAAAAAAACTATAAAGAACTATGATATTATATGGATATCATGTTGTTATATGTTGATCCAAATTCTACAAAGTATAGGCCAACTTCTGACGAGTGGAGCGAGGCCGTGCCCAACGGGGACGCCTGTGGGGGGTGCGGGGGGCGACAGCCCCCGCGGTACGGTACGGATCGTCGAAGACCTAGGTTTCCACCGATATATAAACCCCTTGTAAGCCGCCGGTTGGGATGAGTTGCATCTGTGAAATCCCCGGCGTTTGTAAACACTCTTCGATATAGTGAAGTTTCGCTGGCTGGCGCCCGTGGTTTTTTCCTCTCTTTGTTGGAGAGGTTTTCCACGTTAAATCTGTGTCTCCTTGCTGTGTTTTTCGTTTTCGTTCTTCGTTATCTTCTTGTCGCTATTCTAACACATGTGAAAATATGTCTCTTGATGTATCAAGGGTATATATTTCATATTGTACATGTTAATATTTTTTTTAAAAACTTAGTCAAACTTTACATAGTTTGACTTTTTTTAAAAAATAGGCCAAACGCCTTGGAATGGAGGTGCTCCTCCAATTGGACGAACGGAGGTGTTTCCCGATATTTCCCTAAAATGAAACCCTCATGAAAAAGGGTATGCGAGGGATTAGGTTGAGCTTCACCAACTGTTGTCTATGGGGCCTGATTGGGAAGGTTAAGTTTTCTCACTGCGGAAGAGACAAGCACACCAGATTGCTAGGGAATGCTTTGAACCTATAATTCTTTATAATTGGATCGATGAACCTCCTAGCTTTCTCTTACAGATTTTTCTTGATGATGTAACTCTGGTGTAATTGTGAGGGGCAACAAGTTTCTTACGCACTATTTTTCTTCCAGAGTACCTAAGGGAATTGGAAGGTTTTTAATGAGACGGCTTGCTTGCTCGATATAAAGTGTTTTTACCTCATAAAAAAAGTTGAGCTTCACGTTTTTCCTTTTCTTTTCTATTCGAGATTAGTTTTTCCTTTTTCTGTGAGCGAAAGGTGCCTGCGACGGGGCTCCAACTTAAAATTATTGGAAAAGTGAGGCCCATGAAGAAGGAAACAAGGAGGCAACTTCCTCAGCACCTCGGGCCACAAAGTCAGCCTGTGGCCGAATAGAGAAATGAAGCCAACTGTGCTCGGCTTGTTTGCAGTGTCGTTCGGCCCACGGTTCACCTCGTGTTCAAAAAGCAGTGTGTTTCGGCAGTCGTTGTAGGGAAATCCTATTCACCGCCTAACGCAGGCGCTATCTGGGGCTCCGCACACGGTGCTCGCATTGGGCCGGCTCCTTAACACGAGTTGGTTTTACTTCAAGTTGTTTTTCAGATTTTCTTCCTGGTTCTAGTTTGTTTCTGGTTTTTTCTTGGTTCCAGTTTCTAGGGCATTTTACGAATTTCTGAGGATTTTTTAAATTTGAACAAATTTCAAATTTGAACATTTTTTATAATCTAACATATTTTAAATTCAAATATTTTTTAGATTTGAACACTTTTGAAAGTCGAACATTTTTTAAATTTAAACTTTTCTCAAAATCTGGTGGTATGTTTTATTCCTATAGAAATAGAAAAACATAAAAAGAAAAAGGAAACTATACCTATTATTGGGCCACATTCGGGCAGCCCGTGAAGAAACCGTTCACGCGGCGTATCAACATTGAACGAAGTGGTAGAAGGCCAGGCCAATACCGGACGAAGGAGGAGGCCACGACCAGCTTATCAGGGAGAGTTTTCCTTCTCCTTTCAGTCCGGATTTTTAAAATAGAGTGGGCTCTCCACTGAATGTTGGGCCATGTGCGCGGCCGTGGGTTAGAAAACTTTCAAACACGACGCGGGTGTGTGGAACTGGACCCGGGATACTGATATCCACTCTCCAACTTTGATGGCAGTAAACCGAAACAAGTTGAAAGCTTGAGACTGGAGCGAGCAATTCATTGCATGAGAATCTGAAATTAGAGTCCGGTTTTTTTCTCCTATTCACGCGAGGAAAAGAGGAGAATTGATGAGAGATTTTCTTTTACGTGATGCTCTCCTATGATTCGAATGATGTGATTGGAAAAAAGTGAAAAGTACGGAAATAGAGATTGTGATGCTCTCCTATGATGATTTGTTAGTAGTTTGCAGTCCATTATTTTCTTGTGCAGATCAAAATAATTGTATAGCTCAAACGTGAACGTGACCGTGGCCATTGAGGCTACTCCTGCGCGCGTTGTTCTAAAGCGTAGGATCGTGGATGTCAGCCAACATGGTTCATCCGTTTTTATAGATGAAGCAGTAATCGCTACACCAGCTATATCCCTGCCCTCCCAGACGTATTGGCCCCAATTGACACTGGTCTGTGGAATCGTTGTTGGGCAAACTGTTCATCCCGTGAAAAAAAGGTGCTCTTTCGCTCTCTTCGCTCCCCAACTAGCCAACCCTCCTCTCAATCTCTATTCCCCTCTACGTCTCGAGTCAACCGCCCCTCTCCATTAATCTAGCTACCACGCCGGCGGCAGCCCATCCCCCGCCTCATCAGCCTCATCAGCCTCCCCAGCCCTATCGCTAGCTGATGCAGCTCTGTCTCCCTCTCCCTGCTCGATTCCCCCTCCGGAGAGGGCGCCGCGCCGCCTGCCTTCTTGGACACCTCCCTGCCTCGCCTGCCTCTGGCCGCATGGCAGCGCTGCTCTTCCTACAAAGCCTGCCTCGACCTCGCCCCCGCCCCGCTATATCTCCGTGAGCGGGCGTGTGCATCGGCCGATAAGAACACGCGCGCCTCCGCGCTGGCCAGCTTCAGTCATCTTGTGAGGAACTCTCTCAATTATAATCAGATCCATTCGGCATATGATTTGATTTCAATTCATAGATTTTTTGTCCTATGGATATATATATCGGTTTCCCTAAATCTAATTTGAATTAACTCTCAGTGATAAGTCTAGATTTCCTGGCTCTCGTTGCTGCTGAAATAGTCAGTGCTAAGCAATTCCATACAAATATCTTCGTCCTCTAAAGACATGTACTCAAGGGTGTAATTTGAAGAGAAGAGGGCGATGCTTGATGGATCGATGTTGGGGCGTGGGTTGCTTTGGAGCTCCGGCTGCAGCATCTACAGTTCGTATGAACCCATGGGTGTAGAACTTATTTTCAGCTTCCCAAACCCACACAAGATCAATTCGCTAATATTCTATGAAGGATTTTTCGGCAGGTTTGGCTTACACACGCTAAAGATTGGTTCTGCACGAGTCGACTGGTTTTGACAAGTAATAAGAGGAAGATAATAGGAAGGGAGAAGTAGCATACGCAGGGCGCCATTGATGGTCACCAATCCTTCCAGGTCGACGCTCAGGGTTTGGAAACTGGGAATGGTTTCTTTAGAATGTGTTGCCCTTTTAGATTTGTTTCACACTTGTGTTTTTTATTAAGGCTTGTGAGAGTGTGCGAAACAACGTGTAAATATAATAAAGTAACATATAATAATAGAACACCCAAGTGTTGAATGACATTCAAAAGACTTCTTATTGAAAGATTTGTTATTCTATTGAGACTTTATAGAAATGCTTAAGAATTATTTTTAAGGTACCTTAAAAGAATAACATTTGAAGAAAATCATACTTTACAAAGTAAAGGCATTTGACTTAATGAATAGGCACATCTAGGTTTTTCTCTTAACTCATGTTATTATGAAAGAAACATGTCCTTGATTAAGTTAAGTGGATTACTTATACTTAAGACTTGTTTATCCTTGAGATGAGATGATATTGTAGTTTGTTCACTTCATAATGCTTCCTAGAGGTTAATTAAAAGTGGTAATACTTCTATTTGAGCAGTGTTTCTTTAACATTATAATTGAATGGATTTGTTTATCTCCTTACAAATGAGTGGTTATAATTTATAAATATGGAAACAACATAACTTAAATTACTTATGAATGATATTTGGGTTTTTAATACATTTTTAAACTTGTGAGGGAAATAATGGTAAAAGGTTTTATTAAGTAAAAAATATTATTATGAGGATTTTATCTTTTGGGAAATAATATACACTTATTTGTGAATGGTAATTTAATGAAAATTGCGTTTAAGATGTTTAGAACTAATTTTGTCTTCATACTAGCATTACTTAAGACTAATACTATTATTAGACCTTCAATGGATAATATTAGAAATATTAGTAATTTATATATATATATATATCCTTTGATGAATTACCATTTAAAGAAAAGGGTTTAAGTAACAATTATTAGAGTATTAAACTTTGATTTAATTCAAAAGTGGAACACTATATTTTTAACTTGTAGTTATTATTTTATGATCATTTTGGTATATTATAATTAATTTTGTGAGTCTTAAATAATAAGGTATGATTTTTGTAAGCTTTATTACTTTATCTAATATAAATAAACAATGAAGCATTTTAATAATTGCCTAACAATATGTGATAATGGTTTTAAATTTTAGATCTTATTTTCCTAAGAATTTTGATGTATTTTTTATATTTTTCTGAGTTTAAAATAATAAAATATGCCCTTTTTAAGATTTTTCTTCAATAGAATATTTGCAAACTAATAATATACTTTATTTAGGTTGTATAAGAAAAAGATAATAGATATAAATTATAGATTTTATTTTCTAAAGATTTTGATATATAATGCATATTTTTCTGAATTATAAAACAAAAGATATTGATTTGCTTGGTTTTTAGTTTGCTTGGTTTGCTTAGTTTTCTGAATAAGTTGGTTGGACCCCCTCTTTCACACTTTGGTTTGCAAATAGTTTGGTTTGGTTTGGAAAAGAGTAGGAAAGTTCATGCTTTTGTGCTAAAACGAGCTCGTTTTTGACTGTGGCTATGCTTTGTCATGCCATGCTTGATATTGTTTTGGCTTTATGCTTAGTATTCTTTGCTATAGCATGACTTGTTATAAACAATTGAGATTGCTTAATGTGCCTTGGATGAATCATGCGTTGTTTTAACATATTAAAGCATAGTATAGTGGTATTCTCCTTTCATGCTTTATTTGGGTTAACTTGGCACATGCTCACACCATGTTATGACTATCTCAAGTCACCATAGCCTTTATGATCCTTTAGTTTTCAACTTGTAGTATCACTTTATGCTTTGATCAATGATGTTTTGTCGCTCTGCATGATTATGGCCATTATTACTCTCTTAGTTTGTCGCTCCCAGTCTTTTGCTAGCCTCCACAACCAAGTATGAGTTCCACTCATGCATCCAACTCCCTAAACCAAGTTATTCCAAAGAGTCCACCATACCTACCTACTAGCTTATGCTATTCCAAGTATATTCATGCTTTTGTTTACCTTCCACTTGTTATGAGAAAAATAGTGATTAAAGCTCTCACGAACTTGATGGCACACTTTACTTTATTGCCTCTAATAAACTTGAACCATTGTGACGTCTATATTGTATATGCTTGCACTTATTTGTTGGGAATTAGTAGAACCATGCTTTCATGGGGAACGCTTTCAACATTGCACTTGGTACTTGTACCTAGTTGATATCATGCTCTTTTGTATATGGATGTCGTCGGTGTGAAATGAAAGGGGAGCTTGTAAGTCCATGGAGTTATGTATATGTGTTAGAGAAACGCTTGGGCCGCTGGTCTAATCCATGCTAATATGGTGGAAACCTGCAGCGTACCCATAATGAGCTGTCTATGAAGCATTCTTCTTATAAAAAAAGACTCCTATTGAGAAAAAAAGAGAAAAGAAAAAAAGAGATACTATGAAAAGAGGAAAGAGAGAAAAAAAGCACCATATTCCCATGGTAAATAAGAAGAATGCTGAGATGCTCGTTGTCTGGTTGCCTTGTCATTTTGATATGGGGATTCTTCCGTATCATCGGTCAAGGGGTACCCCGTTGGCGGTTCTCAATGATACACATGTACTTACAATGACAAGAACTTACCGGTGACTAAACTTGAGTAGCATGAGAAGCGGCCCTCGTATACAAGGGACATGAGATTTCTGACTTATACTTCGTCAAGCATGTACACCATAGTTTGTTCACTTTAACCTTAATCACTTCAAGATGCTTATGATAGGGGCAATGAGAGCTGAAATCTATAAGTATCATAATTTTTGGAAGCTCTTTATGATACTTTAATCCCTACTTCCTTTTTACAAAAGGCCTTTCTTCCACCATTATATTGAGTCTCCACCTTCTATCTTTATGCACCTACTTTGAGAGCATAGTGGCCATTCTTAGTTCTATGTGCATTGTCCCAAGACTAGTTGATTGATGCATAACTTGTTATTGCTTGTTTGAAACTATTGTATCTAGTCACTCTTATGAACTTTGAAGGTGTCCTATGCATTTATATTTGCTACTCTATTGAGGGACAAGCTGAATACTATTATGCTATGTTTTCTTTATGTGAAACAAACAAACGTCTTGCAAAGCATTGTTATTCATGAATCTTTTGTTTGTGCCTTTTTATGTTGCATCATAGTTTCTTTGCTTATTGCTAGAACTTTGTATTTCATGTTATGATTGAAGTACTATGATCCCAACCTTGAATGTTTTGCAAATATTTTGATCAAGTCTTTGATGGTGCATGTCACCTCAAAAATTATTTCTTTTTATCACTTACCTACTCGAGGACGAGCAGGAGTTAAGCTTGGGGATGTTGATACATTGCAAATGTATCTATAATTTTTTATGTTCCATACTTAGTTTTATCCACTTTCTTGTGTTTTGTTCCAACTTTGGAGTAATTTTATTATGATTTCTTAGACTAACCTATTAACAAGAGCCACAGTGCCAGCTGCCTGTTTTCTATTGTTTTTGGTTCTAGAAAAGTCAGAAAATGAATATTCTCGGAATTGGACAGGACAAAAGCCAAAGTGCCTATTTTTCTGGAAGGGATCAAGTGCCAGAATACGAGACGGACAGGGGCCAGGGGCCGGCCACACCACCTGGCCGCGTGGCCAGGCCTGACCCGCGCCAGGGGGTGGTCTGGCCGACCCAGGACCCCCTCGGCCTCTCCTTCCGCCTATAAGTTGCCCTGGGACGAAAACCCTAAGCACCCGATCAAAAATCCACGAAAGAGTCTGTAGCCGCCGTCATCTCCATCCCTAGATCGGGGGGATCTGAAGATCTTCCCGGCACCCTGCCGAAGAGGGGAATTCACCCTCGAGGCCTTCTTCATCACCATGCAAGCCTCCGGTGTGATGCGTGAGTAATTCATCCTTGGACTACGGATCCATGTAGTAGCTAGATGGCTGGTTTCTCCTCCTTTGTGCTTTCATGTTTAGATCTTGTGAGCTCCGTTCATGATCAAGATCATCTATTTGTAATCCATACATGTTGTGTTTGCGGGGATCCGATGGATATTGAGATGCTATTTCAGATTGATTATTGATTCTATCATGTCTTTGTTATTTGAGATCTTGCATGAATTTGCTAGCAACTCCAAGAGTTAGTATTTATGCTCGATAGTGGGTTCATGCCTCTGGTAATCCGGGGAAGTGACGGAAATCTCTAAGGTACTAGATGTGTTGTTGCTACTAGGGAGAAAACAACGATCCTTTGTTCATAGAATAAAGGAGAGCCACCTCTAGTGAACTATGGATCCCGGTCCTTTTCTTTACATACAATACGATTGTTCTATGAACAAAGGATTGTTGTTTTCTCCCTAGTAGCAACAACACATCTAGTACCTTAGAGATTTCTTTCACTTCCCCAGATCACCAGAGGCATGAACCCACTATCGAGCATAAATACTAACTCTTGAAGTTGCTAGCATCTACTTGGCCAAGATAGCTACTAACAACGGAAAGCATGCAAGATCACAAATAACAAAGACATGATATAATCAATAATCAATCTGAAATAGCATCTCAATATCCATCGGATCCCCGCAAACACAACATGCAGAATTACAAATAGATGATCTTGATCATGAACGGAGCTCACAAGATCTAAACATGAAAGCACAAAGGAGGAGAACCAGCCATCTAGCTACTACATGGATCCGTAGTCCAAGGATGAACTACTCACGCATCACACCGGAGGCTTGCATGGTGATGAAGAAGGCCTCCAGGGTGAATTCCCCTCTCCGGTAGGGTGCCGGGAAGAGCTTCAGATCCCTCCCGGTCTAGGGATGGAGATGACGGCGGCTACAGACTCTTTCGTGGATTTTTGATCGGGCACTTAGGGTTTTCGTCCCGAGGGCAATATATAGGCGGAAAGGGAGGCCAAGGGGGTGCCGGAGGCGGCCACACCACCCCCTGGCGTGGGCCAGGTTGGGTCGCGCGGCCAGGTGGTGTGGTGGCCCCCTGGCCCCTCTCCGTCTCGTATTCTGGCATCTGATGACTTCTGGAAAAGTAGACACTTTGGCTTTTGTCCTGTCCAATTCCGATAATATTCATTTTCTGACTTTTCTGGAACCAAAAACAGCAGAAAACAGGCAGCTGGCACTGTGGCTCTTGTTAATAGGTTAGTCCAAGAAATCATATGAAAAGTACTCCAAAGTGTGGACAAAACACAAGATAGTGGATAAAACCAAGCATGGAACATCAAAAATTATAGATACATTTGCAATGTATCAGGCCTCCTCATTAAATAGTTTTCAAATCAATTTTGCTAATAAATCAATATTCATCACCTATAAGTCTAAATTCCTTCCCGCTTGGCCTTCTTCCAATAAAAATGTTTGCCACTTCACTAAAGGGTATTTCTTCTTATTTACATCATCATACCACAAAAAGTTATTTCTAACTATATGTTCATTTTTCTCTAGTCCCCACTAGAATTCTGTAAAAGATAGAATATACAGTGGTACACTAGAGAGTGATGAATTGATTATTAATGTGATTCTTCCTCCCACTACCAAAAGTTTCCCTTCCATGGATAGAGTTTGTTTCGCATGCTCTCCTTAGTGGGTTTCCTGTGAATGAGTTTTTATATTTTTATCTATTGGGACATCCAGATACTTCATTAGAAGTTTACTTGAGTTGTAAAGATTTTATCGTAAGAAGCTGAGTTTTACAAAGTCTGGTCTAGGCAATATATATCACTTTTGTGAATTAATTTCTAGGGCAGACATTTGCTTAAAAAGTCATAGTATCACTTTTAGATTCCTGGTTTATTCCATATTGTTTTTCTAAAAGGAGAATGGTGTCATCTGCACATGCAGAATAGCCACTCCTCTCACAACTAGAATAGTAGCTAGACCTGTAAGCAAACCATTCCTCTATGTATCTATCATTATAGCACGAACTTCCACATCAATGTCAAAAAGAATTGGTGATAGGGGATGGCCTTGTCTCAAACCGTGGTAAGTTGAGAAATAGGATCATATTTTACGATTTATGTTAGTTCCAACATTCCTAGTAGTTAAAATTTTCATGATCATATCATTCCAATGTGTGGGGAATCCTTTCATTTCCATAGCTTTGACTACAAAAGGCTATTTGACTTTGTCAAAATCATTTTTGAAAAGCACCCCCGATTTTTGGTTTTATGTATATCATTCAGCACTTCATGCAATATGTTAAATCCCTACATTATGTCTCCACCTCTAAAAGTAGCAAGCAGCTTGAGTTGGCATTATTACCCCAAGATGATCTTTATAAGTCTATTAACCATAAATTGGTTAAAATCTTAGAAGATACATTCAAGAGGCATATAGGCCTATATTTTTGTATTTTTATCAAGACCTTTACCCCTAGACATGAAAGAGATCACTATGTAATTCAATATGGATACATCTAGTCTTTTGTTGTAGAAATCCTCATGTATCGTAAAGAGATCTTTTTCAACTAAATCTCAGTTTTCTGATAGAGCTCGACATTAAAACCATTAGGACCAGTTTGTTTGTTGGTTGTCATCCCACAAACAGCCTCCTTCAACTCTTCCATGGTGAATTTTTGACTAAAAAATCTACAATCATCTCTGACAGTCTGTCAAAGACAGGACCATCAATGTAGATACTGGAATTTTGAGGATGCCCAAATAGATCCTTGTAATTAACTAATACATATATACAGGGACGGATCCAGGAATTTAACTTCGGGTGTTCAAACTCGAACCAACAAAAAACATAAAGAGAAAAAAAATGAAAATGGTCCATTCTTTCACGCCAATAAAAATACAAATTGGTCATTATAGCAACAATATCTCAAAAGACTACGAAACATGCAAAATAATAAAGAAAATTACAATACAATCATACGTCCGGTCATAGCATGGAAGCGATATATGACGGCATCATCTTTCAACTATAATAAGAACTCCCTCTCAATAAATATAACCAAATAGTTATTCATGAGTGGCCGCGCCGCGCCGGGCGGATCCCACCCCTCTCCAGCCTCGTCCTTCGTCTCGCGATCTCCCCGCCCGCCGCCGCCGCCCGGATCGTCGCCGAGCAAAGACCTGGTGGCATGGTGGCGACGGCGGTGACCCTGGCTGCGATCCGGCGGGGAAAGGTGGCGGCGCCCGCACCTAGATGGTTCGACGGTTGTGTCGTGGATGGCGACGGCCAGAGGACCTCGGTCCAGATGGAAGCAAGCGGCAACGGGGATTCAGGCCTAGACGGGCCGCGATCTACTCCGTTCATTGCCCTCGACGCCGGCGCCCAGGTTCCCCGGGCCATGTTCGCGACACTAGGACGCTTGGGGCATCTGTCCCCAACATGGTGGTGGTGATCTCCTTCTCCGTCGGAGTGGTCGGCCGGGTGGTCTTGCCGTCAAGCGGCGGATCCTGCTAGTTTCCGACGGGTGGCGTGGGAGCTACTAGTTTGGTTTCAATAAAGGAGACAGTCCTGGATCCCTCTCAAACCTCCCGGTTTAGTATCTTTACATATGCCCGCCTCTTTTTTTCCCCATCAAACAAGTGCCGGCCGGGAGTCGCGGTAGGCAGTGGATCATGGCTGGTTTGCTAATTGCTATTGGTTTAGTTGGGCTGCACACACGTAGACACCGTCCCCAGTACTAATTTGAGGTTTGAGCTTTTTTTCCGAACGAGATCTAGACTAGAAAATCTTCATTCATGTGCCAACTGAGATACGTATTCACTATAGATTATATATAGGAATTTTTTCTAGAGAAATTTGGGTGTTCAGCTGAACACCCATTACCCATGCTAGATCCGTCCATGCATATATAAGTTACTATAATTAAGTTAAATGGCTTTTCAAGACAAGATCAGCTAACAACTTACATGCAGCGGCTCCACTAGATTGTTTGACTTGCATGATTGTAAGTTGAAACCCATAGAAAAGATTCATATGGTTCCTTCGTATGCAATTTCCATAAAAAGATTCCATTGATTCAAGTTTGATGATTTTTTGGGGGTGTCAAATAAGCAATCTTTAAAAAGATTGCCTGTGGCCTTGTAGGATGTGATGTGTACAATCAACATTCATGATATTTCCCTGTGTTTATTTTTGGTAAGTCTCTATGTAATGGCAATCTTATTATGCTAGTTGTTCATATTTTAGTGCTCCGCTTGATAAAATGAAAAACATGGGGATTTTAGAGGATATGATTCTGGGTATGAAAAACTCATAAATTGGTATCTTATTACTTCAAAATTTCTACAAAATAGGCCATTAAAAGGAATTCCGAAAGAAACCAAAACATGATGTTCTTCATGTTTTTCTCCTCGCGTTTACATTTTTTTGTTTTCTCTATGTGAGATCTAAATGATATTTTTGGAGCATCTTTACGATAACATGATGACTCCTTTCAAGGTGACTCCGTAAGATAGATGTAGGTCGTTTCGGTAACAAGCTGGTATCTCTGGTGGATTCGGAGACAACGGACTCGAGGTGAACCTCTCCCGCCTGTATACAAGTGCAAGATGCCGATTGTCACTATTGTGGCCAATGCGGCAAAAGCTTTCTCACAGGGTAGCTACACTAAGGATAAAGTGGAGCAAACCAGATCCTCGTCAGGTATAATTAAATGTTAATGGTTCGTTCCATATGGATTCTTGGTCAGGGACAACTGGCGCTATTCTTAGAGATTACCTAGTGACATTCGTGGCGGCATCAACTAGTTATCTGCCACATGTAGCTTCTCCAGCAATGGCGGAAGCTTTGGCTATGCGCAATGGTCTCTCCTTGGCTAATAGGATGGAATACAACAATAGTGTAGCAGAATCTGACTCCACTAAGGTGATTCAAACATGCATGGGTGAACAATCTTGATGGACTGAATTAACGGTTGTCTTTGCTGATTATATCTATTTGGCATCAACAATAGGCAATGTCAGGTTTATTCACTGACTGAGGAAGGTAAATGAGACGGCTCATGAGCTAGCTAGTTCCGTTAATAAACAGTATTGTACTTGGGCTTCCGAGCCCTCTAGTTTTCTGATTCCTAAACCTATAATCGATGTAATCTGTGTTGGTGATTAATAAAACTCACGGCAAGAGTCATTCCCTAAAAAAATGATTTTTTTAAAGTTTGAAGTACTTTTGACTTCCGCAGAAATATAGATACATAACGTGGTTCTTTTAAGATAATAGACACCATGTGCCCGGCCTTAACTTAATAAAGCCCACAAGGTGAACAAACCGTATTACATGTTGCGGCATACAATTTAGCCAATAGTACGGGAAACACGTTCGCTGTGGCATACAACTTAGCCAAACATAAAGGAAACTACTGAATCGCTCTTCACCCAAGCTCTACCCTTCACCCAAGCTCTACCTCACGCCCGAACCCAATCAGGAGGTAGAGGTAGGCAGCTGGGGGGACTCCGGGAGGTTAGCCGTGTGCAGCTGTCTGAGATCGCCTCCCCATGCCACCAGCGTAGGTCTGTCTTGGGATTTTGCCGTCGTCGTTGACCACAACTGCAAGAAGATCAAAGTTTTGTAGATAATATCAACATGGTGTTTAATAACTTTGGCTTCTATGGATACTTTGTTTCTAATTTGCCACAAAGTGCAAGAATGTGCAAGTGACGGTCAGCCGACGTTAGATTAGCAATGATGGCATAGAATTGGTGGAAGTTGGTCGGTGCCCAATTAGGGCATGTACAACGCAGTGACGTCAGCCTTTCCTTACGGCTGCCACGTCGGATTTTTGCTTAGTTGGAGGAGACAGAATGAAGAAAAAAAGTTATCTTCCCTTAGCTAAGGGATAATCCCTTAGAAATAAGAGAAGATTATTTCTCCATTGTACCTTGTGCCTTCTCTTATCAACGCAATTTATTACTATAATTAGTCATTTCATATTAATTCTTAGAGATTACAATAAGAGATAACCCATTGTATAACTTATTTTTATTATCTTCTCTAGATTACGCGGAGGATAAGATAAGACCTGCCTTCTCTAGCATTGTGCATGACCTTACACCCAAGTAATTGGCGCAAGACGCTCCAAGCGAACTTAGCGACCGAACAGGCGAAGAATATGTGAGACGCATCTTCCGGTGTGCCGTAGAGGGCACAACGACCGTTCGAAGGACCATGGCGGATAACTAACTGTTGGTTGGATGGCAGCTTATCCAGAATCATCTGTCACACGAAGATCCTAATCTTCATTGGGAGTTTCGCCACCCATACTTGCTTGAAATTGGCCGCCGCCGCTCCCTACAACAGTTTGGCATACATTGAGCTAACGGAGTATCTGCCAGATGACCCCAAACTCCAGCTGATGGAGTCTAGCTCCTCTGACAATTCGATATCATCGAGAATGCACCCCAACTCCTACCATTGCCCCTGGAAAGTGGGTTAAAGGAGAGTCAGAATCTGAGTACATTGGGGGAGCATGCTTGCGCCACAAAAATGCTTTCGTTTTCACAGATAGCAAAAAACATAGGTAATCTGTCTTTTAAAGTTGAGTCACCACACCATCTATCAGAACAGAAGCTAGTTCGGCGCCCATTGCTAATCTTGTGATCTGCGCCCAGTTTGAAGCGGTGTTTTATATTATGCAAACTCTTCCAAAAAGGGGATCCCCTTGGTCATTCCCCTCAAAAATATTCCGCGCGTCCCTGTATTTAGCTCTAATCATAGATACCCATATCGAGCCATCCTCTTGCTAGAGCTTCCACACTCACTTCAACATTATGGAAATATTCATTTGCTTGGAATTGAGAAGGCCTAGACCTCCACACTCCTTGGAGCGACAGATCGTTGGCCAGTTTACCATGTGGAACTTTGTTTTGGGGCCAGACCCTTCCCAAAAGAATCTGGCCCTATGGGAGTCGAACGCTAAGTGCACCCCATCTTGTAGAGGGAACAACCACATCGCAAATTGGCAGGCTTGCCAAGCAAGAGTTAGATAAGATAGATCTTCCTCCTGATGATAGAAATCTCCCTAACCAAGTCCCTATTTTGCCCGCTAATTTATGGACTAGGAAAAACCATTTTTCAATTGTCAACTTTCGGTCGGACACTAGGAGCCCAAGGTAGATGAATGGAAAGGCGCCTGGGTTGTAGTTGAGCATGATAACAACCCTTTGCTGCACCTCAAATTTGTCTCCCATGACAATCATTTCTATCTTATGGTAATTAAGCTTCAGGTCGGACATGTCTTCAAAGCAATGGAGCAGAAATTTCATGTTGGCAATGTCTAAGTCGCTGTTTTGGATCATAATGAGGGTGCAGTCTGTATATTGAAGCTGAGTAATCCCTCCTGAGGGACAAGGTGGGGGGCTACCCCATGGATGTGTCCCATAGCGCAAGCCTTAGTAAGAATGGAAGAGAGAGCTTCGCCAATGAAATTGAAAAGCAGCGGTGACAGCGGGTCACCTTGATGCACACCTCGCCTATTTCTAAAGAACGGTCCCATCTTGCCGTTGATCGATATGGCCGTCTGGCCTCCTGAGACCAGTTGGGAGATCCTATGGATGAAACCAACGTCAAAGCCTTTTCTCCTCAGCACTTCCGATAGAAAATCCCAATTTAATCTATTGTAAGCCTTTTCAAAGTCCAGTTTTAGCATAATGCATTTGAGATTCTTGGATTTCATCTCGTGGATGACCTTCTAGAGGGCCAAAGACCCACCCAAGATAAAGCGGCCTGTGATGAATATCGTTTGATTCAGGCTAATGATTCTGTGGGCAATGGGATCAAGTCTAGTCACAAATGCTTTTGAAATGATCTTAATGATAATGTACTGGGAGATTAGAACCGCGCCTTGAACTTTAGGAATCAGGGAAAGTACTCCAAAATTCAGTCTAGCAACGTCAATCCTCCCTAGGACGAAGTCGTTTAGAATGTGGAGTACCCCTAGCTTCACCTACAGCCAGAATTTCTTGAAGAAACCCATCGGGAATCCGTCCGGCCTTGGTGCCGTATCCGATTTCATGTCATTCACTACTGCCTACAATTCCAGCTTAGAGAAGGTCAGCGCCATCCCAAGGTTCTCCTCCTCCGAGACCCGCTGATCATCTTCCCAAGTATCTAGGGCCAAGCCACATCTGCGCACCTCTTCCATTCCCAGCAACTGACGGTAAAACTCGTATATGTGGTCCTGGATTTGTAGCATGTCCGAAATAACTCATGTCGGCGTGGTGAGCGCGGTGATGGCGAACTTCCGGCGGTGCCCATTGGCCACATCATGGAAGTACGCCATGTTGGCGTCTCGCTGAAGCGCCCAACGAACTCTACCATGCTTCCTCGAGTACTCCTCTTCTTGCCTGAGGTTTCGAGAAGTTGCTCCTCCATGGAATATCTGCTAGCCTCATCTTTCTCGTCTAGCCCCGACGAGTTCGCTAGGAGGTCTAGTTCTTTAATCATACCGAGCAGAGGTTCCTTCTTTTGTTTAGTCTCTTTCCCTATATTTTGGCTCCAGTCGCAAAGACCTTGCCGCAGCTTTGAGCTCATGAATTGCCACCAATCCACAATGTCGTGCCCTCCCACTATGCAGGACAGCTTGCACCAAGCTTCCTTGACGAGTCTCATGGAAACCTTCCACCTCGAACCACCCTCACTCGAAAAAGAATCTGTTTGATTTTATCAGGGCGCCCTCACCTGAATCAAAAATAAGTGGGGTATGATCCGAGCCGAGGATCGTTTCCGCGATTAGCGAGCACCTGGGGAACATAACTTCTAGCTCGGGAGCAATGAAAACCCTATCCAGCACGCACCGAACCGGGTTCAGTTGATTGTTGGTCCACGTAAAACTCACCCTCGTGCGAGGTAATTCCCTAGTGGCCCAGTTCGCAATGTGGTCATTGAACATGTTGATTCTGGCCCAATTGATTCTATCATTGTTCTTTTCTTTGGCCCTATGGATGAGATTGAAATCCCTGCCCATCAACACCAGGTGGGCGCACGAGGCCATCTTGGCCGAAATTGCCCCTAGGAACTCCTTCGAGAAATCGTGCCTCGTCGGGTCGTAGATCCCCATTACAATCATCTTTAGGTTAGATGCTCGCACCAGGACTGTAGGACTAAGATGGAATTGACCCCTATCCACCGAGTCCACCCCGAAAATACTATCTCGCAACCCGATTAGCATCCCACCTGATCGCCTTGAGGTAGGGAGCCAACACCAATAGAATTTCTCCCGTTATTCTAGACTAGCTAACTCGGCGTCCGTGAAGTCCTACTTGATTGTCTCTTGAAGGAAAACCACGTCGATCTGGTGCTTGCAGAGGTAGTCTTTTTGTAGGGTTCGGCACCCCCGATGGCCGAAACCCCTAATGTTCCAGAATAGGAACCTCATTTCCGCACCTATTCATGAGCCCGTGCTTGGCGGGTGATGGGTGGGCTGCCTTGTGGCACAATTTTCTTCCTCCCCGCTTGCTTGACGATGGTGGGATGGCTTCTGGATGCACTAACGAATCCACACCAGCCCCTACTGATGGGATCACCCCTGATTGGTCCTCCTCCACTAGTTCTTTCCCTTTTGATTCCTTTGCTTTGGCCTCCAGCTGCTCCTTCTCGATCTTTTCCCTGGCCATGGCCAACTCTGTCATTGCAAGCTCCCTAGCTTGCAACATGGAGATCACTTCTTCTAGCAAACTCACAGTAGTATCAAAAATCATACAATAGTCAGGTGCTACTTTTAAGAGATGATCTAGAGGTTGTGCATTTAAGATGGTGAAATCAGAAAGAGGGAGAGAGAAGGTACATTTTCCAACATTGTCTTTCTCCTTGGCCAGGTTAATGGCCCGGTCAATCATGGATCCCTCCGTGAGGCCTCTTTCCTGTGTGCTCTTGCGGCTCGCCTCCGCTGGAATGACCTTGTTGTGAGGTGCCCTATAAATGGGCAGCAAGATATCTTGCACCACCACGTCCAGAGTCCTAGAATCGACTGCTCCTTGATCCGCTTTGCCTGAGTCCGCGGAGGCCTCCTGACGAGACTCCACCGCTCCATCACACCGCCCTAGAACTAGATCGCTCTCCTGCATGACTAGGGACTTGCTTCCTTGTTGTAGCAGTGTCAAGGCAGATGGAAGAGATTGGTCCACCCCCGTGGCCCTTTCTTGAGAGTTGACCTCCAGCATGGTTGACGGATATAGTGGGGGTTGGCCGCTGGCAAAGATGACCAGTGTATCCATCTGTTCGACCATGGGCGTTAGAACTGGCCATCATGGAGAAGATAATCCCAGATGTTGTGAGGTTGGAGCCTAACTACCTAAAAGCCGATTCCAGAAGCGCGGTTTGCCGCTCCTCCTCCGAAGAAGGACAATCGATGGCCTTACAACCTGAAACAAAGATGGACTTGTGCCCCTTGTTGCTCTACGGGTCCTTCACGCTGGAGTCTCCAACCCTTCCCCTTGCTATTGTGGTGCCCCTATGTACGTCCCAGCGATCTTCATCCGAGCTCTCGTCCGCCTCCGAGTCTTCTGCCCCTTATTGTTTGGTTGTGGTGGAGACGGTGGCGGAGCCGTGACTCCCACTATGCAGTTGGGTATCCTCCTCCAGCTTGATACAGAACCCCTAGGAATTGATGAACAGCGTGATCTATGACAGAAGAGTTACCGCGGCTTTGAGGCCAAACTTCATCCGCACCGGATCCTTTGGGTTAATCAGCGAGTATTCATCGACCACAATGGGACTTTCTCTCTCTCTCTCTCTAGTTCTTGACATCAGCCTGTCCACTTGGTGTAGTGGAACAGGCACCTTATGCAATAGCACCCGTTTCTCCACTAAGACTTCTGATGCCTGAGAGTCCACCGTGACTTCTGAGACACTAGCATGCAGGCCGCTTTTCGGAAAATGACCCCCCCTCCCCGGATGGCCATCCTCAAGCTTTCTTTGGACGAAAGACGATGGCAAAGTCCGTGGGGGATAACTTCCTCACTTGCCAATCCCAGACCTCATCCACCAGGTCCTTGAATTCTTCTTCGACCTGCTTCGCCGAAAGGGAGCACTGCTCAATGTGAACCAGAGCCGAGTTGAAAACTGCCTTCTCCATCTCCGACTCTGGAATCTCGAATCAGAAGAATCCCTGATCTGTCTACCCAAAACCGGTCCACAGAGCCTCTTGTGACTTCACCACCGTGGTGCACATGGCCAAGAGATGCCCCGCCTGCTTGCACTTGATGCAGAAAGCCTCCATGGTGCACTCCGCCTGCATATGTCCCAACTGCCCACAGTTAAAGCAAGTAATGTTTGCTGCTTCTTCCTCCTCCACTTCCATTACCGCTGACCCGTGATGCCATGCTCCGTCATTCTGACTCTCCTACCTCCGCGATTTATTGGTTCCCTTCCCCTTCTTCCTTAGAGGCGATCGGCTGTGTTCCCTCCCATGGCTGCCCTGGGACTAGGCTCCCAGCAAGTCATCATGATGACGGTTGTCTTCATGGTGCTAGTCAGGAGCATCCCCCCGCTCCCGCTATTGCCGACGGTGCTCTTCCTGCTCGAGCGCCAGTTCGTGGCGTAGATCTTCATTGTTGTAGCGATGCCCGCCCGATCGTTGTTGCTGTTTATCGGTGTGCCTACCATACTCCCCTCTTCCCGACATCTCTCGAAAGGTCGCTTTCCTCTAGTGTTGTTGTTTGCCCAGCGCCGATCCATCGCCACCAAGGGAGTGGAGGGCTCACACTAGGATCTAGAGATATGAGGACTTGGCAATGGCTAGGTTCCTGCGAATATCACGCGGCGGCGCAGGAAACCCGGGAAATGTCTAGGGTTCCTTTCCTCAACCAAACTCAATTAAGTAGAGGAGGGAGGGGTTGGGTAGGATCTGACGAACTAGGCCCGATTGGTCTCGATATCCTCCCTAGCCGCCTCCTGGGCAAATTCACTCTCTGCGGCCCACGACTTAGAGATATTGTAACCCGCGAAACTGGGTCGAACCAAACCCTGGCCCAACCAGGTGGCTCACCTCCGGACCGAAAAGCCCGGCCCGCTGAGCCGCGGCCTGGTCACGCTGTCCCTCCAACCCTGGCAGCCCCTGCCCCAGGGGTGGTGCCGGAGTTGGCGACGGCGACCCCGACGAGCCCTCCATGACCGCGAGCGGTACCAGCAGATCTCCCACCCTCGCGCTGGATCCCGACTCCGACGACTAGCGCATCTCCGAGCGAGACATGCTGAGAGTCATGAGTCCCCGTGCGCCCCCCGATAGATCATCAGAAATAACATCAGTACGATGGTTTTATCAGCTAAGTCTTGACTTCATGCATTTTTTTTCTTCTGAACCCTGCCCGTCAAATTGGCCGAAGGAGTCGCGCTAGTTGCGGTTGCAGGAAAATTAGCTGAAGCATCGACGCAACTGCATACTGCTCTTTTGCATGCATGCATTGGGAGGTCATTCGTGTGAGAGGGCGAGCAGTAGATATACTTAAGTAAATGATGAAACAAGATGCTTCTGCTCCGACTCATATCACCGGGTAAAGCACTGGTAGAAAGATTTGAAGAGACAGGACCTATGCTACGCTTTTGGCCCAGGCTTTCCCAGACCTAGCAGGCAACAGATCACGGAGAGAGAGAGAGAGCGCGACCGGTGTTTCGTCGTTGCTTGCTTCGCACGACCAAAATTGGTCCGCATTCTGGCGCCCGGCGCCGCTAGACTGCTATTCCATGCACCTCACGTGCGTGGGCTAACAGTTCGTAACATGTAACCTGTGCAGGTGCAGAAAACCGACTTCAAAGTATTCAACAGTTTACATGAGTCATTTGCCCTAAATGGTCATTTTGCCAACTTAATGGAAGACATGGCTTGTGAGAAAACTTTTTCTGTTTCTGCCTCTTTAGATTCACATCATTTGAATCCCGTAAGAAGTCAGTTGGGCTGTCGATTCAGACCTCTAAATGCTAAAAATTCTAAGTCATTTGACTCCCGTCAAGATAGACGGCGTCACTTAGCTGTTGTTTTTATTCACCCTCACGTCAATCAGAATGGCGCACCTACCAGATATGGACCAAAATATATTACTCTTCACATATTACTGTATATTAAAGGCCGTGGCCTTCCCGGCCTCTTAGGAGAGGTACAATGGTTGATAAGACAGTCATATCTTAATCAGGACACGTATTCTTGATATGACGATAAAACATTATGTACAATGAATCATTTTTTAGTCTTATCTCCAGCGATAGTTATCCCTAAATACGTGGTGAGACATATCGTGCTAAGAGATCATCTCTTGGTTAAGATAAGACAGGGGTCTTTTTTTGTTCCTCTCTCCTCTAACTCAGCAATTATCCTACTTGACATTGCTAAGATAAGTCTATTGCACGTGCCTTTAGGGCCCCAAGTTACTGTTTATATCAACAGTACCGCACATGAACCCTTCCTGTCGTTGATCTTCGATCCAACGGTCCATATAGGATACTATAAATTCCTAATTTGGCGGCACGTCGTACAAATGTAATTTTTCAGACTGTAATTTTACACGGCAATTCCACGGACTTTCTACTTTTGGGCAATGGCTTCACGACACGTCGCACTGCTGTAATTTTTCGGCCTGCAATTTTAATTTTCCGACCTAAACCGATATGTCATCGTAACGTACCGTACCGTAGATGTCTAGTTTCAACCAAAGCCCGGCCGTCACATCGGGCCGTTCTACGGTGTTTATTTTTTCCATGTTTGCACTTCTTAACTGTCTTTCCGGCCGTAATTTTCTGATGGTAGTTAGCCTACATCTGCTGCAGTAGTTTTTTAACCTACTTTCTAATTGCTTGACGGTATGTTCGTAATTTTTTAGGTAATAATTATATATTAAAGGCCGTGGCCTTCCCGGCCTCTTAGGGCCCCAAGTTACTGTTTATATCAACAGTACCGCACATGGACCCTTCCTGCCGTTGATCTTCGATCCAACGGTCCATATAGGATACTATAAATTCCTAATTTTTGTCCAATCATCTGGCGGCACGTCGTACAAATATAATTTTTCAGACTGTAATTTTACACGGCAATTCCACGGACTTTCTATTTTTGGGCAATGGCTTAACGACACGTGGCACTGCTGTAATTTTTCAGCCTGTAATTTTAATTTTCAACCGTAATTTTCTGACCTAAACCGGTATTTCATCGTAACGTACCGTAGATGTCTAGTTTCAACCAAAGCCCGGCCGTCACATCAGCCCGTTCTACGGTGTTTATTTTTTCCATGTTTGCACTTCTTAATCGTCTTTCCGGCCGTAATTTTCTGGCGGTAGTTAGCCTACATCTGCGGTAGTAGTTTTTAAACTTACTTTCTCACTGCTTGACGATTTTTTTAGGTAATTACACTAAATTTATGTTGGTTTTTTAAGTTCTTTTAAAACAACCCGACGGTAATTCTTCGGCGCATTTCCCGGCCATCATTTTTTGACTGTAGTTAGCCTACGTCTAAGGCAATATTTTTTTAGCTCTTTCTAAACTTTGGGGCATTTTCATTTTTTTATTTCTCCGCTTTCCCATGTAATTACGACGCGCCTTCTCAACTGTAATTTTCTGACGGTGGTTCCAACACAACCTTCCCGCCGTATCTTTTTGGTAAAAGTTATCCGAGCGTAATTCTCTGCCGCACTTTGCTGCCGTTATTTTCCGACGGAGGTTAGCCTACCTCTATGGTAATATTTTTCCAACTCATTTTTAACTACCCGGCGGTAATTTCCAGACACACCTTTCCAGCTGTAATTTCCTGACGATAGTTTTCTACTTCTAGGGAAATATTTGTTTAGCTCATTTTTCTTAATTTTCCACCATATTTCCTTGGTCGTGTCCCTATGGTATATTCAACGTGGAGACTCCCTCGCCGGCAATTTCTAGCTGCGGATTTTCAACTTGAAGGTGGTAATTCGAGAGATCCTTCATGAGCGCGCTCTGATGGTAAGTGGTTTGTGTGCCTCTTCGGTCTCAAATGTAATTTCCCGATGTTAATTGTTCTAGAAAAATATTCCACAAGTTTTACGTTCGCATATTTCATCCATATTTTCCAACGGTATATAAAAAGTGATCGTTACCAAAAAAGTTAATGACACGGACGCGGCGTGTCGTCGCCGCCGAGTTGCCTAGTTCTTCTTTATTGTAAAGCGTAGTGCCCGACAATCCAAAAGCGCAGTAGGCATTAGGTGTAGAGTGCAGTAGACAACAACATAAGAATGTGATAGGCATTAGCACAATTTGCAGCGAAAAAGACATATTAAACGGGATAGTTGGTTTTGTGCCCGCAAAGACGTGTGCCTATTTAGTTTTGTCCACCGCTCGAAACACTCCTCACTTTTATCCTCTTCCATCTGGACCAGACTCGTGAGTATCCCACACAAGACTGTTTCCATCGAGTCAACATTTTTAACAGGTACTGCGTTGGTATGTGGGTCCGCCGATTGCGGTGGTACGGTGATACCACCTTTGATATGATACATGATACCAATGTCGCGCTGGGATACTCGATGTGTGATGTCTAGTCTCACCTCGCCAGTTTAGAGAATATCACAAATTTACAACAGCCAAGCTCTGATATACAAGACAGACTGATCCAAGATCAATATGGTATATCCAAGCGTGGTGTTTTTAAGGGATTTTGTTGTTTGTTCTCGTTTTATTTATTGATGTTTTCAGCACTATTTCACTTAATTAAACTCAGTTTCAGCTTAGTTAAACTAAATTTCATAGGAACTAGGTGTTTTTTTAGGGATATCCTTGTACTTCCGGACTCAATACACTTGTTCATCGGTGTATTTCGTTTTTTCGTATACTTGGACTTCAGGGCACATAGATATACTTCAGGTTTCAACACACTTGTACTTCGGTGTGCTTTGGGTCTCAATACACTTGTACTTTGGTGCGGGTCTCGGTACACTTGTATTTCGGTATAATCCGTGTCTCAGTACACTTGTATTTTGGGTCTCGGTGCACTTTTATACTTCTGTGTATTTTGGTAGTGTAAATTTGAAAGCACATACACCTTGGAAGTATGCTCGCGCGTTGGAATTACGCTGCAGACAGGGATGCTCCGCATGCATCACGTGTCAGCACGGATCGCTCCATGTTGGACCAACGGACTTCGTGAAGGTCGGCCTTTTGATAGCGGTACCCTCAAAGGCATCTATCTAGATACTTTGCCACTTATAAGCCAAAAACTAGAGCCAGAAAAGGTTGATCAAACAACTTATGGTGTCTCAGTTACTAGTGGTTCTATGATAAACGAAGAAGAGATATATCTTTTGTTTCTTCATTAACACTGATTACATAAAATGAAGGACAGCCCTAGGCGTCTTCCGAAGGATAATTCCCCCGGATCCCTTGGGTCCCTGTGCCGCCATGTGTTTCTAAAAAAGGCCGAAATCCCGCTTTTGCTATATTAAGCCCTCTTTTTGCTACATGTAGCACAATACCGTTCGTCCACGAGACAAAAAAAATAAAAGGAAATATCTTGCCGGAGGTCTCGCCAGAGACTTTGTAGCGAAAAATGTGTTAATGTAGCAAAACCGACTTTGTCAGAGACATCACCGTTGCTCTTGCTAGAGGTCATGTAGCAAAATAACAAAACTATTGTAGCAAAAAATCCATGCTATTGTAGCATCGTAGCAAAAATATGACGTCTGTATAGCATCGTTGCTGCCGAGCACACGTAGCCAAACTCAATAATGCTTGTAGCACCGCCACCGACAGCACATAGCAAAACTCGGTGCCGCATGTAGCACCACCGGCGGCGGCCGTATGTAGCAACACCGGCGGCCGTATGTAGCATCGTCGCCAGCCGCATGCAGCACCACCGCCGGCAACATGAAGCACTACCGTCGGCCTGTGGTAGAAAATTCTGACGCCGCTTGTAGCAAACAGGACAGAGAAGATATGAAGCATTGCGAGGTGTCGTCGAGCGGTGTTTCCTGATATTCATCCTTAGCAGTGCCGGTTCCAACAGGAGGACAATCCGACAACAGAAGCGGTGGAAGGAAACGGAGGAGGCAAGGAGGTGGAGAGGAACAGAGGCCAAGATGGATGCAGGCTAGATGGGCGGCCCTCCAAGGAGGAGCATGGGCTGCACTCCGGGGAGGATCAGGGGCACGAGCGATGGGTGTGGCGCGTAGGCGGCGCCAACGGGAGGCCCGTTCGTCCATGGAGTTACCGACGGGAGGAGCAATCTAGGGGAAAGATAATACGGGACCTACCGTCGCGTGGCATGAGAGAAAGCCAGCCGATTAGTTGACCCGAACACCCCGGACGAGCGTCGGTGACAGGGGATCGGAAGCTTACGATCCCCGAGTGATATGTACTCCCTCCATCCCAAGGCTTAAGGCCTATATTTTTTATGAAAAGTCAAGCTACGAAAAGTTTGACCAAACTTTTTAAAAAAACTATAAAGAACTATGATATTATATGGATATCATGTTGTTATATGTTGATCCAAATTCTACAAAGTATAGGCCAACTTCTGACGAGTGGAGCGAGGCCGTGCCCAACGGGGACGCCTGTGGGGGGTGCGGGGGGCGACAGCCCCCGCGGTACGGTACGGATCGTCGAAGACCTAGGTTTCCACCGATATATAAACCCCTTGTAAGCCGCCGGTTGGGATGAGTTGCATCTGTGAAATCCCCGGCGTTTGTAAACACTCTTCGATATAGTGAAGTTTCGCTGGCTGGCGCCCGTGGTTTTTTCCTCTCTTTGTTGGAGAGGTTTTCCACGTTAAATCTGTGTCTCCTTGCTGTGTTTTTCGTTTTCGTTCTTCGTTATCTTCTTGTCGCTATTCTAACACATGTGAAAATATGTCTCTTGATGTATCAAGGGTATATATTTCATATTGTACATGTTAATATTTTTTTTAAAAACTTAGTCAAACTTTACATAGTTTGACTTTTTTAAAAAAATAGGCCAAACGCCTTGGAATGGAGGTGCTCCTCCAATTGGACGAACGGAGGTGTTTCCCGATATTTCCCTAAAATGAAACCCTCATGAAAAAGGGTATGCGAGGGATTAGGTTGAGCTTCACCAACTGTTGTCTATGGGGCTTGATTGGGAAGGTTAAGTTTTCTCACTGCGGAAGAGACAAGCACACCAGATTGCTAGGGAATGCTTTGAACCTATAATTCTTTATAATTGGATCGATGAACCTCCTAGCTTTCTCTTACAGATTTTTCTTGATGATGTAACTCTGGTGTAATTGTGAGGGGCAACAAGTTTCTTACGCACTATTTTTCTTCCAGAGTACCTAAGGGAATTGGAAGGTTTTTAATGAGACGGCTTGCTTGCTCGATATAAAGTGTTTTTACCTCATAAAAAAAGTTGAGCTTCACGTTTTTCCTTTTCTTTTCTATTCGAGATTAGTTTTTCCTTTTTCTGTGAGCGAAAGGTGCCTGCGACGGGGCTCCAACTTAAAATTATTGGAAAAGTGAGGCCCATGAAGAAGGAAACAAGGAGGCAACTTCCTCAGCACCTCGGGCCACAAAGTCAGCCTGTGGCCGAATAGAGAAATGAAGCCAACTGTGCTCGGCTTGTTTGCAGTGTCGTTCGGCCCACGGTTCACCTCGTGTTCAAAAAGCAGTGTGTTTCGGCAGTCGTTGTAGGGAAATCCTATTCACCGCCTAACGCAGGCGCTATCTGGGGCTCCGCACACGGTGCTCGCATTGGGCCGGCTCCTTAACACGAGTTGGTTTTACTTCAAGTTGTTTTTCAGATTTTCTTCCTGGTTCTAGTTTGTTTCTGGTTTTTTCTTGGTTCCAGTTTCTAGGGCATTTTACGAATTTCTGAGGATTTTTTAAATTTGAACAAATTTCAAATTTGAACATTTTTTATAATCTAACATATTTTAAATTCAAATATTTTTTAGATTTGAACACTTTTGAAAGTCGAACATTTTTTAAATTTAAACTTTTCTCAAAATCTGGTGGTATGTTTTATTCCTATAGAAATAGAAAAACATAAAAAGAAAAAGGAAACTATACCTATTATTGGGCCACATTCGGGCAGCCCGTGAAGAAACCGTTCACGCGGCGTATCAACATTGAACGAAGTGGTAGAAGGCCAGGCCAATACCGGACGAAGGAGGAGGCCACGACCAGCTTATCAGGGAGAGTTTTCCTTCTCCTTTCAGTCCGGATTTTTAAAATAGAGTGGGCTCTCCACTGAATGTTGGGCCATGTGCGCGGCCGTGGGTTAGAAAACTTTCAAACACGACGCGGGTGTGTGGAACTGGACCCGGGATACTGATATCCACTCTCCAACTTTGATGGCAGTAAACCGAAACAAGTTGAAAGCTTGAGACTGGAGCGAGCAATTCATTGCATGAGAATCTGAAATTAGAGTCCGGTTTTTTTCTCCTATTCACGCGAGGAAAAGAGGAGAATTGATGAGAGATTTTCTTTTACGTGATGCTCTCCTATGATTCGAATGATGTGATTGGAAAAAAGTGAAAAGTACGGAAATAGAGATTGTGATGCTCTCCTATGATGATTTGTTAGTAGTTTGCAGTCCATTATTTTCTTGTGCAGATCAAAATAATTGTATAGCTCAAACGTGAACGTGACCGTGGCCATTGAGGCTACTCCTGCGCGCGTTGTTCTAAAGCGTAGGATCGTGGATGTCAGCCAACATGGTTCATCCGTTTTTATAGATGAAGCAGTAATCGCTACACCAGCTATATCCCTGCCCTCCCAGACGTATTGGCCCCAATTGACACTGGTCTGTGGAATCGTTGTTGGGCAAACTGTTCATCCCGTGAAAAAAAGGTGCTCTTTCGCTCTCTTCGCTCCCCAACTAGCCAACCCTCCTCTCAATCTCTATTCCCCTCTACGTCTCGAGTCAACCGCCCCTCTCCATTAATCTAGCTACCACGCCGGCGGCAGCCCATCCCCCGCCTCATCAGCCTCATCAGCCTCCCCAGCCCTATCGCTAGCTGATGCAGCTCTGTCTCCCTCTCCCTGCTCGATTCCCCCTCCGGAGAGGGCGCCGCGCCGCCTGCCTTCTTGGACACCTCCCTGCCTCGCCTGCCTCTGGCCGCATGGCAGCGCTGCTCTTCCTACAAAGCCTGCCTCGACCTCGCCCCCGCCCCGCTATATCTCCGTGAGCGGGCGTGTGCATCGGCCGATAAGAACACGCGCGCCTCCGCGCTGGCCAGCTTCAGTCATCTTGTGAGGAACTCTCTCAATTATAATCAGATCCATTCGGCATATGATTTGATTTCAATTCATAGATTTTTTGTCCTATGGATATATATATCGGTTTCCCTAAATCTAATTTGAATTAACTCTCAGTGATAAGTCTAGATTTCCTGGCTCTCGTTGCTGCTGAAATAGTCAGTGCTAAGCAATTCCATACAAATATCTTCGTCCTCTAAAGACATGTACTCAAGGGTGTAATTTGAAGAGAAGAGGGCGATGCTTGATGGATCGATGTTGGGGCGTGGGTTGCTTTGGAGCTCCGGCTGCAGCATCTACAGTTCGTATGAACCCATGGGTGTAGAACTTATTTTCAGCTTCCCAAACCCACACAAGATCAATTCGCTAATATTCTATGAAGGATTTTTCGGCAGGTTTGGCTTACACACGCTAAAGATTGGTTCTGCACGAGTCGACTGGTTTTGACAAGTAATAAGAGGAAGATAATAGGAAGGGAGAAGTAGCATACGCAGGGCGCCATTGATGGTCACCAATCCTTCCAGGTCGACGCTCAGGGTTTGGAAACTGGGAATGGTTTCTTTAGAATGTGTTGCCCTTTTAGATTTGTTTCACACTTGTGTTTTTTATTAAGGCTTGTGAGAGTGTGCGAAACAACGTGTAAATATAATAAAGTAACATATAATAATAGAACACCCAAGTGTTGAATGACATTCAAAAGACTTCTTATTGAAAGATTTGTTATTCTATTGAGACTTTATAGAAATGCTTAAGAATTATTTTTAAGGTACCTTAAAAGAATAACATTTGAAGAAAATCATACTTTACAAAGTAAAGGCATTTGACTTAATGAATAGGCACATCTAGGTTTTTCTCTTAACTCATGTTATTATGAAAGAAACATGTCCTTGATTAAGTTAAGTGGATTACTTATACTTAAGACTTGTTTATCCTTGAGATGAGATGATATTGTAGTTTGTTCACTTCATAATGCTTCCTAGAGGTTAATTAAAAGTGGTAATACTTCTATTTGAGCAGTGTTTCTTTAACATTATAATTGAATGGATTTGTTTATCTCCTTACAAATGAGTGGTTATAATTTATAAATATGGAAACAACATAACTTAAATTACTTATGAATGATATTTGGGTTTTTAATACATTTTTAAACTTGTGAGGGAAATAATGGTAAAAGGTTTTATTAAGTAAAAAATATTATTATGAGGATTTTATCTTTTGGGAAATAATATACACTTATTTGTGAATGGTAATTTAATGAAAATTGCGTTTAAGATGTTTAGAACTAATTTTGTCTTCATACTAGCATTACTTAAGACTAATACTATTATTAGACCTTCAATGGATAATATTAGAAATATTAGTAATTTATATATATATCCTTTGATGAATTACCATTTAAAGAAAAGGGTTTAAGTAACAATTATTAGAGTATTAAACTTTGATTTAATTCAAAAGTGGAACACTATATTTTTAACATGTAGTTATTATTTTATGATCATTTTGGTATATTATAATTAATTTTGTGAGTCTTAAATAATAAGGTATGATTTTTGTAAGCTTTATTACTTTATCTAATATAAATAAACAATGAAGCATTTTAATAATTGCCTAACAATATATGATAATGGTTTTAAATTTTAGATCTTATTTTCCTAAGAATTTTGATGTATTTTTTATATTTTTCTGAGTTTAAAATAATAAAATATGCCCTTTTTAAGATTTTTCTTCAATAGAATATTTGCAAACTAATAATATACTTTATTTAGGTTATATAAGAAAAAGATAATAGATATAAATTATAGATTTTATTTTCTAAAGATTTTGATATATAATGCATATTTTTCTGAATTATAAAACAAAAGATATTGATTTTATAAGATTTAATCATTTTCTGAAATTGTTAAATATATTTATTGCATCATGATGGCATCAGCATGACACAATGTTGTAGGGCAGTAGAACCCTTGAAGGAATGCCTTCCCCTCCAAGGTTCGGGAGGCGAGGTGATTGATACTTTTGATCCGGATTGACGGATGTAGTATAATAGCTTTTTTCCTAGAAGATCTAGGTTAATCGAATCTTGGAAAACAATGCTAAAAGGAAATAAAAAGGACACATCTATAAGATTTTGTTTGTTCGTTTTACCTTAGTTTATCGGACCAATCTAGTTTACTTTATAATAGGTTGAATCAATGGATGGACATATGTCAGGGTTAAAGATCCACCTGCAGCTGCACATCATATGGATACAAGATAATAATAATAATAGTCATGTGTAATGTTTGAACGGAGATAATCTCTTGTGGACAACACATCCTAATATACAAGAGCCCCCGTGATGCAACGGGCATAGCAATAGTCTTTTAATCCAACCGATTGCACACCGAAGCAACGGGTTATAAACGATTATTAAGTGTAAAACATAGATCAAAGCTTTAAGTGGTGATGTTGTTGTGATCTTGAATGGGTCGCTAAACGAAGACCGTAATACACTTTTTGTTACTGGGGTTCCTATGAGATCGCTTCTACCCAAGTATCTCACCTCAAGCCTTTATCAATCTATGAGATCCTGGGTACCTACAAGTCCACAGATCGAGACAAGAGATAAAGAAACAAAAGATACAAATCTTAATTGCAAACAAAATACAGTACTCCCATGAATTAGATGCACATAATTGCTATGAGGTTTCTCTCCAACCCGCACCCCATGAGGACTACTCACTCATAACAAATAGACCGGAGATAGAAAACATCATACAAATACTTAGACTTAAACCAAATATTCTTACAATGGTCGCCAAATCACAAGGAGATCTAAAAGTACAAAGCAATGGCTATGGCTAGTGGATGGGATGGATGGTGAAAGTGATGAACAATGGATGCACAATGGTGTGGATCTCCTTTGGTGGTGTTGTGATGTAATCTAAGAATGGCGGCTCTCTGGCCGGCGGCTGGAGCCTCAAAATATATAGGCGTCTTCACGAAAGTCATAGGGTTTGATGAGACGAGGCCAATGCCACCTAGTACGGGCGGATGATACGGGCGGGCCCTGCCCGTACCAGTGGTTGTTAAGCATGATGATGCCCTGGAATGGCTTCCCAATTACTTGGTCGTGTGGACTTTCTCAAAAACCTTCATTATGACTCCTAGTTTCGCATTAAAAACCGTGATTTCCTGCACAACATAATTCGAAGAGAGTTTTTGCATATCTTTGCAATTATTAATCATTAGTGTCAACAATTGAGAGTTTCTTGTCAATTTCTTGACCAAAACAATGTTTAAACACAGTGGAAGATGGATAATTTTGGAGCCATCACACAATCTATTTAGATAAAACTTTTGGTACTAAACCTAACCCTGAGTCACTGACTAGTGGGGTTAGGTACACGTATCGTGCCACATGGGCAAGGACTGGGTCAACACGCTGACATGGTCAGGGGATGACACAGGCATGACGTCACGCTGTCGTCACCTCACCAGTGATGGTCAGACGGCAAGCAGCGGCGGCGAGCTAGCGCGAGCCAGCAACCGAGGTTTATATCACTTGAACAGGTGCATGCATGGGAACCTATTAGTAGCAAAGCCACCTCAATTTGGCCACCAGAGACGTGTCAACAACGACGACTGGCAGTGGCGGACGGCAAGGCATGGCGGCAGAGAGAACCACGGTGAAAGATAGAAGATGGAGTGGTGTCTGAGCACAGTTGACTCATCGGGTTTGTAGCGGAGAGGTTGATGCAGCAAATCATGGCTAGAATCGATGGTGATGGCGATTGCTGGTGTCAGGGAAGGAGGTGCCGATTGAGGCGATGGAGGCGGCCCCGGCTTGCGATCTTGAAGGAGAAGAACGAGGCGAGCATGGAGGTTTCAACAGCAAGATCAAATAATGGAGGGGTAGTCGGAAATGGTGGCTACCGCCGGTGACAGGGAGCTAGGGTTCCGGTGAGAGAGAGAGAGATTGTGCTAGAGAGCATGAGAGAGGATAAGATGGGTATGGGGAGGAGATTGAGGGCGTTCTTATCTCCCCCACCAGGGTTAGCGATGAGCATCTCGGTGGTTGAGGCGTGCTGACGACGATGGACGACATCGAGCGCACACACGCAGGTGCCTGTGTGCATGAGGATGACGATGATGGTCATTTTGCAGAAAACGGCCTAAGTTTTCTAAGAGTAAACCTGCGGTCAACCTGTCAGCCAGATATAGAGGTGACTTGAGCTAAGTCTTGGTAGGGCGATGCGCTGGTTGTTGCTGGGTGAGCTGGGTGGCAAATAAGTGGAAGAGTAGATGGGTCGCGGTGCTTCGGTTTTCTTTTTATTTTAGCCTTTTCCATTTTCTGTTTTCTTTTTCTATTTTGTGATTTAATAAAACCTCTTCAAATAGGTTTTTCTCACGTTTTAAATTCTCCAAAACTTTTGTGAGGTATTAAAAATATTGCAGGGTGTTTATTGTAGCTATTTTACTTTTATACTCTTTGTTATTTTCATATTTATAATTATATGAGAGTTTATTTTATTGAGTATAGTAAATAAGAACTAGGCTTTTACGATTTTGTTTATTATTGTGAAATTTTCTGAAGCATGATTTTATTTATTCACTAATAATGTTATCATAATTGACTAGAATGAATTGAATTATTAATATGGGTGTTGGATATGCCATCAAATATTAATTGTTTAATACATTATGATTTGATGGGTTATAAAATTGTGATCACATCTATTTCATACCCACACAATCTTATCTTTTAGAATTATCCTTGAATTATTCTTATGGCTATTTGGAAATAGGAAATGGTTTTATTTTCATAGATATTTTATTCATGGGATGTGACAAAGGTATATATATATCTTATTGCTAAGTTGTTAGTAATAATAATCTCACTGGACATAATGGTGTAATTCAATCTTGGCATTTGATGTAGTGACTCATCACCATTTTATGTGTGATGGAAACTCTTGATATAACTTTAACATATAATGACTTATAACAAGTATTACCTAAGCAATAAAATGACTTATATGGCATGTTGTAATTATTTAGGGTTTTATACATCAAACTTTAATTGTGTGCTTTAGAGGATTTACTATCTTTATGTTCATTTGCGAACATTTCTTAGGGTTGATGGATAAAGGTATTACCTTTGAGTCTGTGATCAAAGATGATACTTCAATCTAGGGTAAGATATTAAGATTGATTCCTAATATGTCTTACAACACAATATGATCTTAGTGTTTCTCAATAACACAACTTTATAGTTTAGGAGCATGAATCAGACATGAGACTTGTCCTGAATTGACATATTCTTTGTTAAAGGTTTCTCAGGAATTCCTATCCTCAATACTTCACTAAGCTTCACTACAAGAAAAATATCCTTCCGCAACGAATTGGCCCGACGGTCGTCGTAGAAGGCGCGTCTTCCACGACGAAATTCTCGGCTCAGCCGCGGCCGATGGAAACCTTTTTTTCCGGTTTTGTGGCCCTCTACTACGACGGATCTGCGAAAAACATGGAGGAAGCTCGGCTGGCGCGTGGCAGAAGCAAGATTTTCGTTTCCTCACGCGATGTTGACTCGCCGAAGTCTTTTGAGGTGTGTGGATCTCGGACGTCAGTGTCTCTAGCGAACCATACTTTTCGGTCACGCGTCCCTGATTAGAACTCGATAACGTTGCTCGAGGCGTCTACCATTTAGTTAGGTTGCTAGGTCCCACATGTCAGCCTCTCATTAGAAGGATCGTGTGTATGATGGAATTTTTTTTCTTCGTTCGCGCTACCCTGTTCCGAAGTTGATAGCGCTGCTCGATGCATCTACCGTCTAATCAACCTTCTAGGACCCACATGTCATCTTCTCATTAGAAGAAACGTGTGTATGATGGATTTTTTTCCTTCGCTGGTGCTACCCCGTTCCGAGTTGATAGCGCTGCTCGACGCATCTATCGTTTAACCAACCTCCTGATCCCCATATGTTATCCTCTTATTAGAAGAAACGTGTGTATGATGGATTTTCCCTTCGCTCGCGCTACCCTATTTCGAACTTGATAGCGTTGTTCGATGCATCTACCATTTAATCACGATGCTGGACCCCATATCCTCTTATTAGAAGAAACGTGTGTATGATGGATTTTTTATCCTTTGTCACGCCTTCGTGTTCCGAACTTGATAGCGTTGCTCACTGTTTCAGCCGTTTATACAGGCTGGTGGGCCTGACATGTCAGCCTTCTCTGTGTAGGAAACGTGTGCATGCTAGACTTTTTTTCTTCTCTCGCACCTCCCCGTTTGGAACTTGGTAACATTGGTCGATACAGCACCCGTATAATGTCTCCCTGCTGGATCCATATGTCAGCCGCCTATGTAGAGGAAACCTGTGTATGTTGGACTTTTGTTTTGGTCGCGTCCGCCGGTTTGACCTTGGTAACGTTGTTCCATGCGACAGACATGTATGGTCTTGCTGCTGGGGCCCACGTGTCAGCCTCTCTCGACAAGAAACGTGTCGATCTTGGTCTTCTTTTTTCCGGTCGAGACTGTTGTACAAGTACATTTTAAACACGCTCGTTAAACTTGATCTCTTGTATGGTAAGGTTGATGGGCGCTAGCTGCAGGCAGGTGGGTCGATCATGTCAGCCTCTCAGTACAAAAATATTGCTACAGATAAACTATATGCCTTGCCACTACACAAGAAAATTGTTATCCTTCTATAAAACATAAAAAATGTATACTGACATCGTATATACCTTATTTATTTTTCTTCTTAAAAATTGCTTGTCCATCTGCTATGCGTGATTTCTAGCAGCTCAACAAAAAAATGTTAAGTATAAATAATGTAGTAGGTAGTACTTAAAAACATGGATAGGCGGAGTTTTTTTAGGGGTGGGTGGACGGTGCCCAAAAAAGGCAGAATTGAAGAAAAATGGGCCAAGCAGGGATTGATGGGATATTTTTCATGGGCTCTCACCGAATCTAACTGGACTATTTGCACGGCCGAATAACCCAAAATATGGCCGAGTTAGAAGGTCTTGGGCTATAATGAGGCTGGATGGGCTAATTTCTTGGGCTCGATAGTTAAAATCCCAATGTACATGCTGGGGCTGGGCCCGATTCGAAACAAAGCCGTCAATAAGGGAAAAAAAGGTATAAAATATGAGGGCCTAGATCCCAGGCGCCTGAGAACTTGTTATGTTAAGGAGCTGACATCACCCTACTAATTATGCTAATACTCAGTTGTAACCTAGTAGTTGCAACTCATTAAATTCCCAGCTACAAGCTGTTGCAACAAATGTGTAACCCTCACGTTGCACCAATCGCGAGGTAAATCCAATGGCGAGAGAGGTGAATCTTGAGAATTGGCAAATCCAATAAAATATTCACAGATATTTCTATGAAAATTGTGGACAAACACCCCATGCCCGCCAAAACTTTCTGCCGAGACCCCAAACTTTCCTAAGCCCGCCCTCAATCGAGCGACTAGCCCCTGTCTCTTCAAATTTTGCGCCGTTCTTATGGGAGATACACCAGATTAGAACCAGGCCGCAAACTTCTCCATGCGTTAAAAAAACTTCTCGACGCCTTTCTATCAACAGTGCCGGCCTACCCATTGGCCGCGCCATTCTTCATGAGAAGCACCGGCCGACGGGCAGCTGGGCGATCCCCACGCTTCGCTTGCTAGATTCAGGCACTGGACATTCTTCTTAGCTTTGGTTTTTTCTCCACCTCTCCTAGAAATAGTTAAAGCTTGTGACCATCTAGATTTACAAGGTGCTTGTAGATTTGGGTAGGTACGTTCTTTAGATAAATCTATAGTAAAGCTCTAGACAGAAAGAGTTCGAAAACATCTTAAAAAGGACTTGGCAGAGATCCTGTGCAAGCTTTTGACCTGATATATTCCCCATCCTTCTTTGATACGATGGAGCATTTGGCTGTTGATGTACCTGACGAGGAAGTACTTAGAGGTACAATATAGTATAGATGGATGTACCCTATAGAACGTCGACTTCGCATTTCCAAGGAACAGAAAGATATCCGTAGACAGTTTGATAAGTGAGTGTTATGCAAAGATATCTTCACATATAAGACTATAGAAAAGTTAGATATATTCAGATGTCTGACTTGGCTATGTTTTGTAGGTTCTTCGCAGAAATAAAAGTACCAGCAAATTTCGTTCCACCAATAAAAAGACCGGATGGACTAAGATCTAAGGATCATGTAAGACGCTCAAATTGCACTGTGAATTGTCTATGAATTGTCCAGATGGGGTAACCTCTTGTCTATTTTGTAATGCTAGATTTCGGAGCTTGAATTTCTGGCACTTATCTATGGTCCTGATAGGAGTATAACAAAAGCTTCAGCTTGCATTTCCAATGGTGTCTGCCATAGCGCTGATGTACCTTCTGTGGAGACTGACGCAGCTGGAGGTTGTCCTGATGAACCTGCACTAGATTGCGTTTAGATTCGAAATCCTGCACTTGACATTGTCGTCCCAAGGAAAAGAAGGTTGTGGATCTGGTAATAATGCCTTCTGTAGAACAAGATGCTGGAGGTGACGATTTATGAATTGCATGTCCCTCTCTATAAATGAAATGGCATATCGTTTGCCTTGTTTCAAAAATAAATAAATATTTGCATGTCTCCTTGTGTTAGTCGATGCAAAGAAGATACTGTTTTCTATTCAAGGCATGTGAACAAATATGTGTGTGTGTAGAGACATAAATGCGTATTGGGTGAAAAATCAGCATAAAATTGCCAGATCAACAACACAAGCATAATGGCATTGCAAGAAAAGGAACAGAACCATATTTTCACCGTGCTTGTGAAAAGGAGATGAGCCAGGAACCACGCCTTCAAGTGGCAGAGGCCAATTCTCGTGCAGCTCAGCTAGCATTGGTTTATCATCGATAATACTCAAGCATCCGAATATTATGATTACATATTAGGAGTAGTTCCAGTTCCACACTACAGTTCAACAGGAAAAAGCGTAAGAAATGCGTAAGGTAGCTCCATAATACAGGTTCTAGAGAAAAGCATATAAATCATAAGAAAGAAAGCTTCGCATCACAGTTCACCACCTTCAGGTGCAATAGTTTCTACAGATTGTAAACCCAAATCACCGCCTCCTTCAAGTGGCACGATAATTTCGGGAGCAGGATCAGCAGCACCAACAACAGCGCCAACACCGGTAGCATGAGTCTCCACAACAGGTGAACTATCGAGCACCACAATGTCCTTTGAAGGCTCTTCACTGCCAGCTCCAGCCGCACAAGTCTCCGCGGAAGGTAAAACCAATCCACCACATCCATCATCTGGCACGATGATGGAAGGTGCAGGCTCATCAGTACCAGCTGCAGCTGCAACTGCATTAGTCTCCACAGAAGGTAAACAAGGAGGCGTCTAAGGTGTAGCGATCTGACATCCATTTTCAACTCCGTCATCAGGAAACTGAGAGTCTTCTTCAACTTTCTGCTTCTGCGGTTACAAGATAAACAGAGATTACAGCGAAAGCATCTACGCGCAATGACAAGAACATATGTCATTCTATTGATTTAGCTTGTCATATGGGATAGCAGAAGTCACAGGATTGGAACCTATTTCATCGAGAATCCTCTTTTTCGCTCCTTCCCCTATCTCCTTCTGCAGCAAGTTGTAATATTGATTACATGATGTTGGTTGACAAATATATGCAAATGTTCAAAAGTTTGCGTTGTCGAACTACCAACTTCGAACGGATGCCCACTGTTCTTAGCTATGGGATCTAGCCCAGAAAACAAGCTTCTATGGAATCCTAGTCTACAAAAAAAGGATGCATACCCAGGATAAGAACTACTCTACACATGACAATGCTGCGCAATCGACAATAAAAATTTAACCGCATCATCAACTCTATCATGTAAGTTCAGAGTGAATCTAGATACACTCGTTTCACATAAGATAAAACATCTTATATTGTGAAATGGAGGGAATAGGTACAAGTGTTCTAGTATTTCACAAACCGCCATTGCTGCCGCGGGAAAGAGATGACGGATGCTCCACCACCCTACAGAAGTTTGTCGTGCTGATCTCGTCGCCACCTGTAGAGGACAGAGCTGAGGAGCTGGTCGGCAACAATATAGAGCGAGAGGCCAGGGGGCGGTAGTGGATGGGAAGAAGGGACTGAGTAAAAGAGGCTGTGTGTGCATGGGGGGAACCTGGTGAGGGAGTTAAATCCAGCTTGTCTCGAAAGGAACGCGCTGCCACGTGCACCGGCATGTGCAAAACTCCCTCCCTCTCTCTTCTGCGGCAGCTACTGACAGTAGTACTCCAGTTAGCTTCATCGAGTTCTCTGGTGCTCCTACTAGTAGACCTTTACTACTACTACTAGGGTAGACAAGGAGTACTTGTTCAGAAGAAAAAAACTAGAGTAGCACACCGTCGTACAGTATTGCCTTATCAAATCACTGGTGATGCCATGATGAGCGACATGTTTTTCCTGGTAAACCTTGAAACATCGTGTTCCTTCCACCGCGTGCAGTTTCTGAGCGAAGTACTTACCAACACGTCCAACTTAGGCTTACAGGACCCAAACTGTAGTGAAAAAGAAACAAAACTACAAACCTGCAAGGAGTAATAATAACAGTACTACTATTATACAACATTTTGGAAGAAATTATGTACAGAATAGTAGTAGTAGAGTACATTGATGACCCACAAGTATAGGGGGTGTATCGCAGTATTTTCGATAAGTAAGAGTGTCGAACCCAATGAGGAGCAGAAGGTGCTGGCTAGTGGTATGGATCAGGAATTCTCTGCAAATACTTAGCAAACGGATTTTTAGGGTTTTTTGATAAAGCAAGTAAACAAAGTACGAGCAAATAAAAGACAGTAGGAATAAATGCAGCAAGTGGCCCAATCCTTTATGCATCAAAGGACAAGCCGGTTGTATTACTTAAGATGACCAAACGTTCTTGAGGACACATGGGAAGACTGTCAAGTGCTTTCGCTTCATATAGTTGATTAATCTTCTCTAGCTTGCTAAGTGTTGTGTGGGTGAACCTGTGCTAATGTACCGCCCATCCAAGACTAATACATACTTGTGATTATACCCCTTGCAAACATCCATAAGTACAAGAAAGTAATTAAGGTAGAGACCTAACCACAGCTTTAAACTCTAAGACCCTTATGTCCCTTGTGCAATGGTTTCCTAACGGGGGTTCAGGTTTTTGTCACTCCGGCAACCCCTACGATTAGTAGCCAAATACACAATGCATTACCCTAGGCCCATATAGGTGAAGTGTCATGTAGTCGACGTTCACATGACACCACTAGAAGTACACCACAACTTAAATATCAAACTATTGAATCTTTCTCAACACAACTCCACTACTAACAACATGACTTCTCCCATGTCCTCAAGAACAAAATGAACTACTCACAAGACATCATATGGATCATGATCAAAGATGGAATAATGATGTATAACAATCTGAACATAAACAATAATTCAATGGTTCACTCAATAGCATCAACTACAAAGAGTAATCAACACCGGGAAAGTTTCCCCTATGAACTAATGCAAGATTCAACTCAATTGTTACAACAATATGGAGATGGTGATGAGGGTGCTGATGGTGATGATGATGGTGGTGATGATGATGATGATCCCGATGAAGTCCAGCTTGATGGTGGTGTTGATGGAGACGATCTCCCCTCTCCGGAAAAGAATTCCCCTGGTAGAAATCTGTCTGCTGGAGAGATCTTTCTCTCTCGGTGTTTTCCGCCCCACAGAGGCGGCGGAATCTTTCTGTGGTCTCCCCCTGAGTCTTAGGGTTTCGGGAGGATGATATACGCCAGAGGAGAGAGCTAGAGGTGGGCTAGGGCAGCCACACCACCTGCTGGCGCGGCCTAGGGCTGCCCGCGCCAGGGGGTGGTGTGGGCCCCCTGTGGCCCATCTCCACTCCGTCTTCTGGTATCCTTAGCCTTCTGGAAAAATAGAATTTTCCGTATATTTTCCCGGATTTTCTGATCTTCGCGAATTTTGCCTCCAAACAGCACATTTTCCATCAGAATTCTGACTGTAGCGGTCCATGCTCCAAAAGTCATCAACCATGCAAAAACAGATGAAATAACATAAGTATCACCTCTCAATATGAAATATATCAATGAATAATAGTGAATTAAGACATAGAATAGTGATGCAAAATGGACGTATCATACATCTGTACTCCTAATAAGGTTCTTTTACAATCCTGGTGAAATATACATACTGGAGAAACTACCAAGTGTACAAAAGGGGTTTTTGGTCATACGGAGTATTTTACAAGCCGGACCGGGTGCGAAACTAAATGCTGAGTACTCGTACATCAGCTAAAAACTAGCCAAAAAAAAAGAGTTCAACAGAAGGCCGAGACCAAATGAGCTATCCTTAAACAGGCTCATTCCACTCCAAGGCGTTTGAGAAGCTTGGGATGAACCAAAATGGAGTCTCCGACCATGTATAGCAAGTGTTGGTGTAGAAACCAACAATTGTGTCACCATTCATACTGAAGCGGCAAATTTCAGGACGCGGCTTGTACTCATAGACAATTTCTTGGTGTGATGTGTAAACACAGTTCCTTCTTGTCAGATGTCCTGGCAGATCATTTGCATCACCTACTGCAATGATAATCGGATAGTTCACGCCAAGGAAAAGAGAATATGATCCAAGGTCAGTAACCCTTTTCCATCAGTTAGCTGCAGTTAACTGGCTTGTGTCCATCGAGAACACCATGCACTCAAACCTAGAAGGATAGGTGCGAACGGTGCGGCCATAGTGAACAACACTAGTATCATCAGCAATTGCATTGCTTGAGACACCATCTGTATAGACTAGAAGAAGTCTTGAACCACCGGCAGATCTTGCTAACCACCACCTACCAGGATCATTCTCCTCATCGTCCTCAACAAACCCATGTGTCAGGTACAACACATCGCGTGGCGATAAGATAAGGATAGGACCTTCAAAGGGAAAGGAAATGTAACATGGAAATAATATTGATATTGATCTGACATTGTAGAAGTTGATATACAGTACTATTTTCAAAAATCTTGATTATACTTAAGATGTTTGATTGCATAAAAAATGCCAACCTAGGGAGATGCTATGGAAATTCTAATTCTTTTCGAAATGGGGATATGTTATGGAAATTCTCCTAGAGACATGGTTTGATTCATGGGATCAAATGAAATAGGAAATAATCCTATAGGATCTTGAATGTAAAGTTCATAGGAAAAAAAGCAAGGTTGGATCCTACAAGATTTTGGTGTCTTATATACCAAAGTAAAACCAACAAGGATTATTTCTAGGAGGTTTAATATCTTGTCTTATCTTATCTTATATTACCACTATGTAGTGTATGAATAACTTTGAATATTTACTGTTGGATCAGGACTTGTGAATCCCAACATTGCCAGCAGTTGGATCTTTTTTATTCTAGCATCTACTTGAAGATTCTATTGATAGTCTTTAGCACAATGAACGCTATGCACAATCCTCAAAACAAACTTCTCCATCATTCTAGAATCTTCTCCTTCATTTCTCAAGACCATGTTAACAAAATTTACAAGTACTAGTACCTAATAAACATCGATTTCTACATGATAGAAAATACAAGAACTAAATATGTGCCCATACTTTATAGATGTCGATCAAATTTCTAATTTTTTGATCTTTACCTAGTATTATAATTCTATATAGTTATGATATGTCATATGTCTAGTATCTAAGTCTCACGTAAATACTACTAGTAGATACCATATTTTCCATGGATGTACTAGTACTAGGAGACAAGGCAACACTATCAGCAGAACTCAATTCTATGAATCAAATTACTTATATGTAAGAAAACTTAGTTAGGATTGCATTCCTCTGAAATTCCTAGGGAATTCGTACGAATCAAAGAGGCTCAAATTCCTATGAAATTCCTACTAACCAAAGAAACTTCAGAAACAATAACTTACATTGATTCAGGAATAATATCTGGGTCTCACATAAGTACTTACTACTACGTAGTAGATACTATAATTTCCATGGGATGTACTAGGAGACAAAGCAATACTATCAGCAGAACTCAATCATATGAAACAAACTACTTATATATAAGAGAACTTCCTAAAGATTTCATTTCTGAAATTTCTAGAGAATTCCTTCGAATCAAAGAAACTAAAATTTTAATGGAATTCCTACTAACCAATGAAAGTTCAGAAAAAATAGCTTACATCGATTCAGGAACAAAGCTAATAAAATACGTAGGGAGGAGAATTTACCAAGTTCTAGAGACTTCCATGCATAAACACAGTCGTTCTCGGTCACGGCGAACATACGATCGTGTTGGATAATAGCATCACAGTATCTGAAGTAGCCCTGGAACTCGTTCACACAAAATGACCATCCATGACTATCATTCCTGTTAATAACATCAATCTTGAATTCGAAAATGGCGACTAGAGAGAAATCTTTGTATCCCCTAGCAGCTGTCGGAACTTGGCAAATGACTATCTTCTCCAGTTTAGTACGTCGACCTTCATCGGCATCATCCTGAAATATAAGTGTAGAACCTTCGGTCAGTTCAAACCACGACACTTGCGGAATAACAATCTTGCGACGAGTGTACACGTTGACAAGGTCCCACATGAAATCGGGCCCAGCTGTGATCTCCATTGCCGCCTGCTCGCTGCTCATCAAAACTATTTGGCATCACAACATCGGAGGAGAACCTGTCCAGCGGCGTCAGCTGCACGGGCTGCCCGCCACTTCGAAGCAGTCTTTGGATTCCCACGGCCTCACTGTCGGGTGAGAATGAAGAACACATGGGAGGCCAAACAGATGAGAAGAAGGCGTAGTTCCGCTCTCTTTTGCTGATTGAAGAATATGTTTGGACGAACCGACGAGGCTCGCAGCGGTGGTGGTGTCGCAATGGTTGATGAGTACTTGAAGAGGGCCTTCGGTGAACACCTTCTGAAACTGCTCAGGATCTTTACAGACCTTGCTCGATCTCACCATGGAAGGAGGACGCGGATGGTGTTTTGGGGGCTTTCTTTGGGGTGGGATGGGGTGGGGGAGGGAGGGAGGGAAGATCGTTGACGTGAGCTGGCGGCCGGGGTGCGATGGAGAAGACAAAGGCTGATGGTGCGTTACTCTACTACTAGTAGTACTGCAGAAGGTGGGCGAGTGGGGGGTGGGGCTCCAATTGAGGCTAGTTGCACAAACCTCCAACAATTAGAGCCGTAGTTGCAAAGAGATCCAACTGTTGAGCCCCGGGTATGTAAGAAATAATGCTAAGAGGGATAATCAAGAATTTTGTGCTATGTGCAACATTTGTACCCAAAAGTAATTGTAGTATAGTAGTTTCTTACAACTAGACTATCCTGATTATCTGGATTTCCCTGCAATTTCAATCCAATTGTTGGAGGTTTGTGCAATTTCCACCCTCCTCGTGTTCCGAGGAAGCTCTATGACCCTATGTTCAAACAAAAAAATGATCAAAGACAAACAAAAAAAAAGACCATCTCTCACGGCTCGTTTGATTTGCAGGATTCTCAAAACATAAGAAGAGGAAACTACAGGAATTTGGATCAAGTATGTGTTTGAATCACAGGGAAAGCAAAGGAATACTTTGAAGGAATCTCAATTCCCGTGTTTTTCCTATTCCTATATTTTTCCTATCTTGCGTTCCAAATGGGACATAATTCCTACATATTGGAATCCTATGAATCAAACAAAACAGTGTAGGATTATTTCCTAAGGGACAAGATCCTTCACAAAACATTGAATTTTCTTTGAATCAAAGAAGGAATAAAAAAGGTTTCCTCTCTCGGGGAAAAAAGGAACTCCACCTCTTGGAGAAAAAAAAGGAACTCCGCCTCTTGGAGAAAAAATGAACTCCACCTCTTGGACAATTCACTGTGAAGAGAGTAGCTACTAAAGTCTATGTCTAGTACTAGCTGTAGGCCAACCGTAGCACGTTATTTACAAGTAGTACTACTAGTACAGTACAGTATCAGTCTTTGCAGGTGCCTAGAAGGAAACAAAATAAACCTCTGCAGGTAATAAATGGCCATGGCAATTTCCAAAATACACAGTCTTTTGCTTGTTCATTTTGATCTGGGCGACAGCCGGAGGATAGAGGAGTACTAGCTGCTTCGTGTGTTGAGCCATCGAGCTAGAGTAGAAATTTGGATATCTAAAAACCTGAATTGTCCTGTCAAACCAATGCTCGTTGCATGAAGCTTGACCAAACAGACTTACTGCACTACTTTACTACGCGTCCGAAAAACTAGGGAGTACAAGAAGTACTATTATACTAATGTTACACAAAGAGTTTTTTAAACGGACACAGAGAGTTCCACATTCATCTTGTAGCACCAAAAGTAGAAGTTATGCCAATATAGTACTGTAGTAGTCACGTCCAGGTTGCCTTACAGGGAAAAAATAGTACGATGGGCAACAAGATCTATCTATTTTTGTACTCCTATTTGCGTATACTAGTAGTACTACTACGTACTCAGGAACGGCACGAGCGTGTGTTCCACTAGTGCGCCTTCGCATGTAGGGTAATCCAGTACGGAGTAGATCGCTACCGCATGGTCGCGTGATTATTATGCATTGGTCCATGCTCTAGTCATGGGCACGTGCCGTAATAGTAATTTTTTTGTGAAAAATAGATTACTCATAAATAATTACTCCCTCCATCCTAAAATAGTAGTTACTGACTTGGCTTTGTCTATATACACATGTATTTCGACGTATTTTAGTACTTAGATGCTCCCTCATTTCTAAATGATAAAGCATACTAGGTTTTGTCGAAGTCAATATTTATAAAGTTTGACCAACTATATGTACAAACATACTAACTTACATAATATCAAACATATATAATATGAAAACATGGTTCGTGATGATTCTGATAACATTGAGTTGATATCGTAGATGTCCATATTGTTTTCTAAATATTTAGGCTAAATTCCAGGACAGCCTATCCTGCACGCTGGACCCATGTCGATGCGCCGTCCACACCAGCGTAATTTTGGCGGTAATCTTGGTTCAAGACTTAAATCAAGTCGAATTGACAAGTTTGGGCATAAAATTCCATAATCACTGAGTTAGATGACTAAAATCAAAGCACCGTAAAAACGGTTAGTGTGTTTATATCTGGTCCATGTTGTAGAAGTGAATAATTACATAAAAGTCATACTAAACCTCCAAATACTCCATAATAACATTATCAGCAAACTTAGTTTACATCCAAAATGCATCCTTCCTAGTACCAAAAGAGAACCTACATGCGACTACTACTAGTAAACTGGAGTAGTAAAATAGTACTACTAGTAGTACTATTTATCTGCTAATATACCATTATAGTCTTGATCATCAGCCGTAGTTTAAGATCATTTTTTCCTGTCGATGCAAATCCAGAAAGATGCATGGGTGGACTGTCCAACCTTCATCAGGAACCGCGGCAGCATCCCGAGGTACGTCCTGATCTTTTCAGACGGGAGGTTGGCCGGTGACGAGCTACTCGTCAGGTTGATTACCGCATTAAGGCTCTCGACCATCGACAAGTCCGCCGACCCCGGCGGCCCAGGCGCACACAGTTTCGTACCGCGACCACAAGCACTTGTCCTGCCTGATGCACACCAAGGACACGACGACGGCCGGGCCGAGCGTGTTGATGGTCAGGCCGAACACGGCACCATCATCCCCGCAGAGGAAGCGCGTGAATCCCCTCGTGCTTGTTGGTGGTGGAGTCGGGATGAGGCAAAAGAAGACGCTGCCGTAGATGGCCCTGTGGGCCTCCTTCATATGGGGAAGGAGCCCTGCCGGCGAGGCAATGAAATCACAGACGGAATCAATGCAGGAGCACGGGCCGTGCAAGCACGCGATCTTGTGCTCGTCGATCTTGTCGAAGACGACCAAGCTAAAGCAGCCGTCGTAGGGGCACTCAATCATAGCCTCGGACTGGACGACGTCCATAGCAGCCAGCTCACGGTCGAATCCGCTGATGCGGTACACGAACTTGTGGGAGTGGTTACAGAGGGAACATCGGCTCGCCGACATAGTGCCCGCCGGCCAGAAACCCGGGTTGGGTGGGTATACTGAAGAGTATACTGATTGAGTTTTGTACTGTACCGGTACGATTGTACAGGAATACGCTAGGCATGGGCACACCGGCGGCAGCTGCACTTGGCCACTTTTTTCTTAGACAGTGTCCACACATTGTACATGCTTCGTAAAAACAAAAAGGCTACAGAAAATTGACAGGTGAGTAATAAAGCAGGTGTCACGCTGTACTGTACCAGACAGTACAGTACAGACAAAAGGAGAGACTGAGTCAAGAAGATCCAGGTGAGTGAGAGACAAGAAGATCTACTCCTGGAGAGAGACGAAAAGCCTGCGGCCTGCTGCAGGGTGTACAGTGCTGCAGGGAAGAGACCGAGGACTGCATGCATGTCTTCGACACCAATTTGTAATTAACTATTTTGGTCTTATCAAATTTAAATGGCCTTAATAATCCCAGACAGAGGGAGTACTAGTAATAGTAGTACGAGTAGTACTACATCTTATAACAAATTAGACAAACTAGTACTACATTTATTAGTGGTACCTTTTTTTGAGAAATTATAATTAGTAGTAGTACTTAGATATGTGAAAAACCAATCCAAGTTACTACTCCAATAGAGAGTACGATCACTCTGTTTTATAGATTCTTATTTACTGTACGTACTAGTAGTAAAAACTAGAATGTAGATTGTTTCAAAACAAATTTTGGCTCTACAATATCTAGCATACGCGCAAATCTCAAAAGACACTTCATTGCTTAGTCTTAGGGATCTTGTGCTAAATGCATAGACTTGGATGTAATTTTCATTTTATGAGGTCGTTGATGTAACTTGTACTTCCACCGACCATGTGTTAACTAATAAAGCACCTCGCTCCTACGGGACCTACCACAATTAAAAAACAATTACACTTCCCCGATTATCAGACAAAGTGGAACATGGTTTCTTATAATTCCAAATTTTTAAGAAATAGGATGTTTCAAGCTTCCTAGCTAAATTTGCACACTTTAGTGACTTTTTGCCGATTTAACGAAATTAGGTCAAACATTTGCTACACAAGTAAGGGCAATTGATTGCTATTGAATTAAATATATTTTTAGAGTTAGATGGGTGATGTAGTAAACAATGTCGTCGGTGTTAGTTTCCAACTATCACGAAAGAACATTTAATTCTCAATTTTTCGAGTGATGACGAGATTGTTCTTTTACGTAAAGAAACTCCGAAGAATAGGAATCTGAATACCACAAGACAAGTTTTCAGACATAAAGAGTGGACCAACATGTTGTGCTAACAATACCCATGTTTTATGAGCTTTCAAACTTCCAAGCTAACTCCGCCAACTTGAATGACTTTATGCCAATTATTTATCAAATTTAGGTCAAATTTGAATTACAAGTAAATTGTAGGTTGCTTTGAAAGTTTTATGAAAACTCTTCTGGAGGTACCTATTCAGGGGACAATTAATATATCATAAACCACCGAGAGTTTTAACGACACGTTCAACTTCATGATAAGATTTTGCATCTTGACAGTTTAACAAAATTAGGTCAAACTTGAGCTACAAGTAAGCGCGAAAGATCGCTCTTAAATTAAATATTTGTCGATATTTGAATGACTTCCTAGCTAACTCTGCCCATTTGAATGACTTTATGTCAATTTATCGAAATTAGGTCAAATTTGAAACTACAAGTAAATTGTAGGTTACTTTGAAAGTTCTACGAAAAAGTTTTTGGGGGGCACCCATCGAGGGGTCACAATCAATATGTCCGAAACCACCGAGAGTTTTGGTGATAGTTTCAACTTTTTGCTAAGATTTTGCATCCTGACTATTTAACGAAATTAGGTCAAACTTGAGCTACAAGAAAGTAAGCGCGATAGATTTATCTTGAATTAAATGTCTTTTCTAGGATAGATAGGTGCATCTTCTTGTAGTAAACAATGCTGTCAGTGTGAGTTTCCAACTATCGGGAAATAACATTCTCAATTTTTCGAGTGATATCGAGATTATTCTCTCCTATAAAGGAAGTCCGAAAAATAAGGATCTAAATGCCGCAAGCCAAGATTTCACACATATATAGTGGACCAACATATTGTACTTATGATTTCCCGTGTTTTATGAGTTCTCAAACTTCCTATAGCTTATCGCTCTGCCCACGTGAATGAGTTTATATGTCGATTAATCAAAATTAGGTCAAATTTGAACTATATACTACAAGTTTTGTAGGTTTCTATGAAAGTTATATGAAAAAGCTTTTGGAGGTACCCATCGGGGGTTCACAATCAATATATGAGAAACAATCGAGAGTTTTGACAACTAGTTTGACTTTATGCTAAGATTTTGCATCATGACACTATTTAACGAAATTGGGTCAAACTTGAGATACAAAGTAAGTACGATAGATTGCTCTTGAAATATATGACTTTTCAAAGGTAGATGGGTGTATTTTCCTGTAGTAAATAATGTCGTCGGTGTGATTTTCCAATTATCAGGAAAGAACATTCAATTCTCAATTTTTCGAGTGATGACGAGCGAGGTTGTTCTTTTCCGTAAAGAAATGTCCGAAGAATATTGGATCTGAATGCCAGAAGCCAAGTTTACCGACATATATAGTGGACCAACATGTTGTACCAATGATTCCCATGTTTTATGAGTTTTCAAACTTCCTAGCTAACTCTGCCCATTTGAATGAATGACTTTATGTCGATTTATCAAAATTAGGTCGAATTTGAAACTTCAAGTACATTTTAGGTTGCTTTGGTAGTTTTACAAAAGAACTTTTGGAGGTACCCATCGATGGGTCACAATTAATATATCATAAAACACCGAGAGTTTTGACGATAGGTTCAACTTCTTGCTAAGATTTTGCATCTTGACAATTTAAAGAAATTAGGTCAAACCTGATCTACAAGTAATTAAGCGCGATAGATTGCTCTTGAAATTAAATGTATTTTTAGAGGTAGATCAGTGTATCTTGTTGTAGTAAACAATGCCGTCAATGTGAGTTTCCAACTATAAGGAAAGAACATTCAATTCTACATTTTCCAAGTGAAGACGAGCGAGGTTGTTCTTTTTCGTAAGAAGTCCGGAGAATATTGGATGTGAATGCCACGCCAAGTTTACAGACATATATAGTGGACCAACATGTTATACCAACGATTCCCATGTTTTATTTATGAGTTTTCAAACTTCCTTGCTAACTCTGCCCATTTGACCGAATGACTATATGTCGATTTATCGAAATTAGGTAAAATTTGAAACTACAAGTAAATTGTAGGTTGCTTTGCAAGTTTTAAGAAAAAACTTTTGGAGGTACCCATCGAGGGGTCACAATTAATATATCTGAAAACAATGAGAGTTTTGACGATAGGTTCAACTTCTTGCTAAGATTTTGGATATTGACAATTTAACAAAATTAATTAGTTTAAACTTGAGCTACAAGTAAGCGTGATAGATAGCTCTTGAATTAAATGTCATTTCATAGATAGATGGGTGCATTTTCTAGTAGTAAGCAGTGACGTGGGTGTGAGTGTCCAACTACCAGGAAAGAACATTGAATTCTACGTTTTCCGAGTGAAGACGAACGAGGTTAGTTGTTCTTTTCCATAAAGAGAAGTCCAAAGAATATTGGATGTGGATGCCACAAGCCAAGTTGACAGACCTATATATATATAGTGGATCGACAACATGTTGTACTTGTGATTCCCATGTTTTATGGGTTTTGAAGCTTCCTATAGATAACCGCGCACATTTGAATATTTATGTCGATATCTCTGAATTAGGTCAAATTTGAAACTACAAGTAAATTGTAGGTTTTGCTTTGATAGATTTACGAAAAATCTTTTGGACATACCCATCGAGGGTTCAAAATTAATATACCAGAAACCAGCAAGAGTTCCGACGATAGGTTCAACTTCTAGCTAAGACTGTGCATATTAGTAATTTAACAAAATTAGGTCAAACTTGAGCGAGCTACAAGTAAACGCCATAGATTTCTCTTGAATTAAATGTCTTTTCATAGGTAGATCATCGGTGCATCTTCTTGTAGTAAACAGTGTCGTCGGTGTGAGTTTCCAACTATCAAGAAAGAACATACAATTCTACATTTTTCGAGTGAAGAATACGAGCGAGGTTATTATTTTTCCTAAAGAAAAGTCCTAAGAATATTGGATCTGAATGCCACAAGCCAAGTTTACATACATATATATTGGACCAACATGTTGTACCAATGATTCCCATGGTTTATGAGCTTTCAAACTTCCCAGCTAACTCTACCCATTATAATGACTTTATGTCGATTTATCAAAATTAGGTAAAATTTGAAAGTACAAGTACTAGTAAATTGCACGTGCCCTGCACGTGAGACTCAGATAATAGACTTCTGGCATATCATCACTATATAAAATTATAATAGGCAAAGCGGAAAAAATATAATATGTAAAATTTGAACTACTACAAGTAAACTGTGTAGGTTGCTTTGAAAGTTTTATGGAAAAGCTCTTAGAGGTACCCATCAGAGGGGGTGCGCGGGGGGGGGGGGCAATTAATATACTATCAGGAACCAAAAGAGAGTTCTGACAATAGGTACAACTTCTTGCTAAGAATTTGCGTCTTGACAGTTTAATGAAATTAGGTCAAACTTGAGCTACAACTAAGTGCGATAGATTGTTCTTGAATTTAATGAAATTTGGTCAAACTTGGACTACAAGTAATAAATTGTAGGTTGCTTTGAAAGTTTTATGAAAAAAGCTTTTGGAGGTACCGATCGAGCGGTTAATTAATATATCAGAAACCACAGAGAGTTTTGATGAGTGGTTCGACTTCTAGCTAAGACTTTGCATCATGGAAATTTTGAACACCTTTTGAAAACGATCCTGCGCATCCGGACATAGTTCGTGCCCCAAAATTTCAGATACTTCGAAATTCCCATTCGACCCCTATTAAATGCGGTAGGTGGGGGGCTTCACTCATAATTTTCCTAGTATAGTGCTAGTACTACCTAAACCCAACCCCCTCCCCCTCTCTCCTCCAGGAATACGTCACCGACCGGAACATCCCCGCTGCACTTTAGCCGACGTACCCGCACACCTAATGTGCTCAACGAACCCTCTTGTCCGGCGCGCTGATCACATCATCCACCGCCTAGGATCTGCTCCATGGACGACGTGGTCTAGCGTTGTGCTCGTATGCTTGCCCGCCTAAGATCTACTTCCCCATCATCGACACCCACTATGACCGTAGCACCTTCGGCGACCTCGACGTGACCCGTGAGGATGCGGAGGAGGCCTAGACGCCACCCCGACTGAGGTAAAACTAGATCTCCCTGCACGATTTGTTTGTTGGCAATGTACTGTATTCGTGCTAAATTTCCTAACTAACAGGTTCTTTACTTGATATACACCTGTTATGTACTCCTTCTGTTTCAAAATATAAGATGCTTTAGCTTTGTGAAAGAAGTGTATCCGGACTCATTTTACTGTGTAGATTCACTCCAAACCTAGATGAACCTACACACTAAAAGAGGTCTAGATGCACTCTTCTCACAAAGCTAAAACATCTTATATTTTGAAACGGAGGGAGTACTAAATTAACCCGTTGTGGTTACGCTTAAACTCCACGCATTGAACTGTTTTTATGTATTGTACTATTTCTTTGTGAATTATTATTTACTTAACATATTTGTTTACATTCTCTGTTGTTCCTGTCCACATGAGATATGATTATATAATATCTCTCTAATTCGCCGATTTACGAACTATAGTATTTCCATCGTGCTATTGTCCTGCTATCCTATACTACATGTTTATACATGTCATACTATTGGACCATTATGTACTGTCGATTTGATCCCTCTTAACCTGCGGCTCAAACTGTTTTCTGTTATTATGCAAGGAGCAGCCTCAGTTTGCACGCAATATCATAGAGTGAATGGATCCTATAATCTCGTAAGACCCCATCACTTTTGTTTCACTTCATGCCAACCTATATCATGTTGGAACCTGTTTGTATTTACAGTTGGCCTTACCTTTATGCAAAGGAGCAACAATGGAGTACAAACTCCCCCCGTCCACACGAGCCGCCGTAGATCTCGTGTAACACCTACCGTAAGGCCCCCCACCCGAAGTTTGGTCCTTGCCACATTTTTTGTTTGCTTAAATTTACCATTTGTCTTTCTTGTTTTCATATTTTTTGCCAAAAATTAGCGTCAAACATTTTAGCCCCACTATGGTCTGCTTTTATTCCATGTGCTTAGTTCAATTTCCTAGATATGGAGAGGCCGGGTGTATTGCGTCTGAGTTGTCTAATAATAAGAACAAGGCCACACTAGCGATAAGATCCACAGATGTATCATAAGGAACTCTGTGTAGTTCATCTCACTCTTGTATCTACTGTGTATCATAGTTAAATGAACTGGCTATTTTAATACGAGGCACTTGATGGTTCAGTTTGTTGTTCTCAGGCCACCGAAGCGTTGAAATTATCTGGCTATTCATGAATAGTTCAATGTATGATTGCTTGATTCACTGTTTGTCTGAAATTATCTGGCTAGCATATTCGAGGCTCACAATTGATGTGTTTTTATTGGCTGAGTTACTCTTTTTTTGTCTATGATTAAATTAGTGGCAGATTTCGTTGTATAGTTCATGGCTAGTTTATATATGAGAAACATAATGGCTTAGTTTTAATATTCGTTTTATTCATGTTCTGCACATTCTAGTTTGAGCAGTTTGCATCAGGTACTTTGGTTGATTGCTCGCATTGTTATTCAAATTGAACTTGTAGTTTGTTTCCCAAGTCTGTTGTTTAAGTAACTTGTTTTGTCTTGGTCTCAGCCATCTTCAAGTAGAGCAGTCATTTCACAGAGCAGCACATGCTTGCATCGCTCCATGGCGCCAGCTTGTCCACTTAATCAAGAAGAAATAGATGTATGAGCCACCACTATTAATTGCTTCCTTCCTTATATATTACCGCATTGACACATTTAAAATTCATGGTGGTGTGATTGCATGGTAATGCTGTTATAACTTGTTTTGTGTTTGTTTTAGGCTACAAATAACCCTCTGAATGCCGAACAAAGACCCGCTTCTCCAAGTTTAGATTTTGTTTCACACAGCAGCAATGACAATACCTATTGCTCATGGCACACCACTTTGACTGATCCTTGTTTTTTAGCCAAAAGATTATTTGAGGATGCCCTCCAAGATGCCCGTGATATTGTTGAGCAAGAAGCCAACAAAACAAATTCAATAATCACCATAGCACACAAAGACTTATATGAATTGAAAAACATGTGCTGGCTCGTGGTTGATGTCGAGCTCGTTGGGAAACCCCAAGAGGAAGGTATGATGAGCACATCAGTAAGTTTCCCTCTGTTATGAAACCAAGGTTATCGAACTAGTAGGAGCAAGGAAACACCTCCAAGGTGTTGTTTCCAACTTGGAATCCTACACAACACAACCATCGAACTTTGCCCCTAACTTACAGTGAGGTTGTCAATCTCACTGATTTTGCTGAAAACAAAGGATTAAACGTATTGTGTGGAAGAAAGTAATATCTTGCAGAAAGTAAACAGAAAACAGTAAATAGTTGTAGATTGATGGTAAAAGAAAGGACCGGGGTCCATAGTTCACTAGTGGTGATTCTCCTTAAGATAGATGACATGTTGGGTGAACAAATTACAGCGGGGCAATTGACAAACATCGAGAAAGCATGCATGCATATACTAATCATCTTGACTCCTATGAGATTTGATTGGGCATTACAACATTATACATAGACCATAATCCAACTGCATCTATGACTAATAATCCACCTTCAGGTTATCATCCGAACCCCTTCCAGTATTAAGTTGCAAGCAACAGATAATTGCATTAAGCATTACGTGTAAAGTAAACAATACGATTGTTCTATGAACAAAGGATTGTTGTTTTCTCCCTAGTAGCAACAGCACATCTAGTACCTTAGAGATTTCTGTCACTTCCCCAGATTACTAGAGGCATGAACCCACTATCAAGCATAAATACTCCCTCTTGGAGTTGCTAGCATCTACTCGGCCAAGATATCTACTAACAACGGAGAGCATGCAAGATCACAAATAATAAAGACATGATAGAATCAATAATCAATCTGAAATAGCATCTCAATATCCATCGGATCCTTACAAACACAACATGTATGATTACAAATAGATGATCTTGATCTTGAACGGAGCTCACAAGATATAAAAATGGTAGCACAAAGGAGAAGAACCAACCATATAGCTACTACATGGACCTGTAGTCCAAGGATGAACTACTCACGCATCACACCGGAGGCTTGCATGGTGATGAAGAAGTCCTCCAGGGTGAATTCTCCCCTCCGGCAGGGTGTCGGGAAGATCTTCAGATCCCTGCCGATCTAGGGATGGAGATGACGGTGGATACAAACTCTTTCATGGAATTTTGATCGGGTACTTAGGGTTTCTGTATCAGAGGCAATATATAGGTGAAAGGGGAGGCCGAGGGGGTGCCCTAGGTGGCCACACCACCCCCTAGCGCGAGCCAGGCCTGGCCGCGCGGCCAGGTGGTGTGGGCGGCCCCTGGCCCCTCTCCGTCTCGTATTCTGGCACCGTGTCCCCCTCGGTGAAATATTGACTTTGGCTTTTGTCCCGTCCAATTCCGAGAATATTCATTTTCTGACTTTCCTGGAACCAAAAACAGCAGAAAACAGGCAGCTGGCACTGTGGCATTTTGTTAATAGGTTAGTCCAAGAAAGTGTGTAAAAATACTCCAAAGTGTGGGCAAAACATAAGAAAGTAGATATAAACCAAGCATGGAACATCAAAAATTATAGATACGTTAGTAACGTATCAACATCCCCAAGCTTAACTCCTTCTCGTCCTCGAGTAGGTAATTGATAAAAAGAAAGAATATTTTTTGAGGTGACATGCACCATCATAAACTTGATCAAAGTATTTGTAAAACATTGATAACTAGGATCATAGTACTTCAACATAGCATGAAAGATACAGTTCTTACAATAAGACAAAGCAACTATGTTGTAACATGAAAAGGCACAAACAAAAGATTCATGAATAACAATGCTTTGCAAGACGTTTGTTTGTTTCACATAAAGAAAACATAACATAGTGGCATTTAGCTTGTCCCTCATAGAGTAGCAAAACATAAATGTATAGGACACCTTCAAAGTTCATAAGGGTGACTAGATACAAATAGTTTAAGAACAAGCAATATCAAAGTTATGCATCAATCAATAATCTTGGGACAATGCACACAGAACTAAGAATGGCCACTATGCTCTCTCAATAGGTGCATAAAGATAGAAGGTGGAGACTCAACATAAAAGTAAAAGAAAGGCCTTCATAGAAGGAAACAGGGATTAAAGTTTAATAAAGAGCTTGCAAAAATTATGGTACTTATTAGCTTTTAGCTCTCATTGCCCCTATCATAAGCATCTTTAGGTGATTAAGGTTAAAGTGACACAACTAAGAGGATATGCTTGACAAGTTATAAGTTGAAATCTCATGCCCCTTACTTACGAGTACCGAACCTCATGCTACTTAACTTAAGTCACAAGTAAGCTCTTGTCATTGTAAGTACATATGTATCATAGAGAACCGCCAACGGGGTACCCCTTGCACATGATACAGGAGCTATCCCATAATCAAAATGACAAGGCAAGCAGACAATGAGCATCTCAGCGATATTTTTATTTGCTATTTGCATAGGTTTTTATTGAGGATCCTTCATAGAGTGCTCATTATGGTTATGCTACAAGTTTCCACCATGATTAGGCATGGCTTAGGCTAGCGGCCCAGGCATTTCTATAACACACATACAAAGTCCATGATCTTACAAGTTCCCTTTTTATTTCACACCGCCGGGATCCATAAGCAAAAGAATCATGATATCAACGGAATATAAGTGCAATGTTGAAAGCGTTCCCCATGATACATGGTTCTGCTAACTTCAACTTATAAAGCGCAAGCATATACGCAACAAAGATAGACGCAATGGTTCAAGATTATTAAGTGCAATAAAGTAAAGTGTGCCATCAAGTTCGTGATAGCTTTAATCACTAGTTTTCACATAACAAGTTTAATTCAGAAGGTAGATAAAAACATGAATATACTTGGAATAGCATATGCTAATAGGTAGGTATGGTGGACTCTTTGGAACAACTAGGTTTTATTTGGAGTTGGATGCATGAGTGGAACTCATACTTGGTTATGGAGGCTAGCAAAAGACTGAGAGCGACCAACTAAGAGAGCAATAATGGCCATAATCATGCAAAGCGACAAAACATCATTAATTAAAGAATAAAGTGATATTACAAGTCAAAAACTAAAGGATCATAAAGGCTATGGCGACTTGGGATAGTCATAACATGGTGTGAGCATGCGCCAAGTCAACCTAAATAAAGCATCAAAGGAGAATACCACTATATTATGCTTTAATATGCTAAAACAACGCATGATTCTTTCAAGGCACATTCAGCAATATCAATTGTTTATAATATGTCATGCTACAACAAAAATCACTAAGCATAAATCCAAAACAATATCAAGCATGACATGACAAAGCATAGGCCATAGTCAAAAACAAGCTCCTTTTACCACTTAAGCATGAACTTTTCCTACTCTTTTCCAAAACCAAACCAAACTATTTGAAAACTAATGTATGAAAGAGGGGGTTCAACCAATTTATTCAAGCAAACTAAGCAAATGAAGAAAACAAAAACAAAAAACGAAGATGCTCTAAGAACAACACAACTGTGCATGAAACAATAAAAATGAAGTGTTTGGAAGAACCTGAGATTTTTATTGATGAAGAAGGGGATGCCTTGGGCATCCCCAAGCTTTGACGCTTGTACTTCTTGGATATTTCTTGGGGTGACACGCGTGGCATCCCCAAGCTTGAGCTTTAGTCCATTCTTCATCTTATTACATCATTCTCTCCATACACCTGGAATTTTTCCTTCATACAAAACTTCACACAATCTTTATTAGCAACATTAGTGCACTCAAGATAATAAGTCTTTGGGTTCAGTTCCAACACCAATAAAACTTCCATTAAAACACAAGCTACTGAAGCACTTCCCTTGAAAAGCTCAATTCCCCAAAGAGAACCCAAAAAGGAATCAACAAGAACCAAATGCAAATAATGGCAGAAATCTGTCAAAACAGACCAGCAGGTAAAAACCAATTTTTTCGAAGACCTTCTCTTGCTCAAATCGAAAAGTGTTGAACTAACGAAAGTTAGATAACAACCTAGGGCAGAAGCACAAAAATTCACGCCTCAAAACGACGTACAGAGATTTTACACGAATGTTTATAGTGAAGCACAAAAATCTGTTTCGGGACAGCAACTTTCCCAAGCATTACTTCTCTCTCATTAGAGGTTACTCTTGGCACAAAAAGCAAATAAAAATGATAAGGAGCGGTTATTACAGACGTAATAACTTCCAAGACTCATCTAAAACTTTTGGGTTATCTTCCAATAAGTACTTTTCTTTAACGCCTTTAAGTTATGCATAAGAAGCAAGAAAAAGAATCAAGTGTTCTCAAATGAAGAAGCATTAAGAGCAAATTTTGTTTTCATAGGAGAGGCAAAAGGGATCTTCTCTCTTTTCTTAGGGAAGTGTTCTATACCTTTCTTGAGTGGGAGTTGATATTTAATGGTGCCTTCTTTCATATCAATAATGGCACCAACAGTTCTAAGAAAAGGTCTTCCCAAAGTAATAGGACAAGAAGCATTGCATTCAACATCCAAAACATAGAAATCAACAGGGACATAGGCATTGTTAACCATAATAATAACATCATTAATACTCCCCATGAGTTTCTTTTTAGAATAATCATCAAGTAGGACATTTAAATAACAATCTTCCAATGGTGGCAAATCAAGCATATCATAAATCTTTCTAGGCATAATAGAAACACTACTATCAAGATCACATAAAGCTTTAAGATAGAAATCATTCACTTTCATATTAATGATGGGTTCCCAACCATCTTCTAGTTTCATAGGAATAGAAGCTTTATGTTTCATCTTTTTTTCTTTAATTTTTACGAGAGCATTAGTAATGTGTTTTGTAAAGGCCATATTCATAGCACTAGCATTAGTACTTTTAGCAAGATTTCGTAGGAACTTAATTACTTCAGAGATATTGCAACCATCAAGATAAAAATCACAATTATCATCTAAAGTAGTAGAGCTATTACTAGCTTCAACACTAGTGGCTGTGATAGTAGAAACACTAATATTTCTAGCAATTTCATCTTCTCTTTCCCACTTAGCATGCAATTCAGCTAATAGTCTAACATTCTCATCAATTCTAACTTGTATGGCATTAGTAGAAGCAAAGGGATTCTCAATAGTTTCAGGTTTAGCAGCCATTTTATTAAAAGAAGATTGTGCTTCAGCCAATGATGCTATGTTTCTTTCAGCATTAGAGAGTTTTTCCTCAATATTTTTATTGAAAGCAGTTTGTTTACTAATAAAATCTTTAAGCATAACTTCAAGTTTAGAGGGTGCACTCCTATTATTGCTGTAGGAATTTTCATAAGCATTACCGTTGTTGGGAGGATATGGCCTATAGTTATTATTACCAAATTTATTCCTATATGCGTTGTTGCTAAAATTATTATTTCTTATAAAGTTCACATCAACTTGCTCTTCTTGAGCAACCAAAGAGGCTAAGGGAACATGATTTGGATCAATATGATCTTTCCCATTAACAATCATAGACATAATAACATCAATTTTATCACTCAAGGAAGAGGTCTCTTCAATAGAATTTACCTTGTTACCTTGTGGAGCTCTCTCAGTGTGCCATTCAGAATAGTTAACCATCATATTATCCAGAAGCTTTGTTGCAACACCCAAAGTAATGGTCATAAAGGTACCTCCAGCAGTAGAATCCAATAGATTTCTTGAAGAATAGTTCAATCCTGCATAAAAGGTTTGGATAATCATCCAAGCAGTCAGTCCATGAGTGGGACAATTCTTTACCAAAGATTTCATTTTTTCCCAAGCTTGAGCAACATGTTCATTATCAGATTGTTTAAACTTCATTATTTCACTTCTCATAGGTATAATCTTAGCAGGAGGATAGTATTTTCCAATGAAAGCATCTTTGCATTTAGTCCATGAATCAATACTATTTCTAGTTAGGGATTGCAACCATTCTTTAGCTTTTCCTCTCAAAGAAAAATGAAACAATTTAAGCTTAATAATATCCCCATCTATATCCCTATGCTTTTGCATCTCACAAAGTTCCACAAAGTTATTTAGATGAGCAGCAACATCTTCAGTACCAATTCCATAAAATTGTTCTCTCATAACAAGATTGAGTAAAGCAGGTTTAATTTCAAAGAAAGTAGCTTCAGGAACAGGTGGAGCAATAGGTGTGCACATGAAATCATTGTTGTTGGTGCTAGTGAAGTCACACAACTTCATGTTTTCAAGAGTAGTCATTTTTTGTGTTTTTAATAAAGAAAGCTAACTAGTACAACTAATTGTTTTGTGTGTTTTTGATAAAGAAACAAGCAAACAAAGCAAAAATAAACTAAGCAAAACAAATAAAAAAAAGTAAAGAGATTGGTTATGAGGGACTCCCCTTGTGAAGATGTCCTTGACTCCCCGGCAATGACGCTAGAAAAATACTTGCTGGCTCGTGGTTGATGTCGAGCTCGTTGGGGAACCCCAAGAGGAAGGTATGATGAGCACATCAGTAAGTTTCCCTCTGTTATGAAACCAAGGTTATCGAACCAGTAGGAGCAAGGAAACACCTCCAAGGTGTTGTTTCCAACTTCGAATCCTGCACAACACAACCATCGAACTTCGCCCCTAACTTACAGTGAGGTTGCCAATCTCACCGATTTTGCTGAAAACAAAGGATTAAACGTATTGTGTGGAAGAAAGTAATATATTGCAGAAAGTAAACAGAAAATAGTAAATAGTTGTAGATTGATGGTAAAAGAAAGGACCGGGGTCCATAGTTCACTAGTGGTGATTCTCCTTAATATAGATGACATGTTGGGTGAACAAATTACAGCGGGGCAATTGACAAACATCGAGAAAGCATGCATGCATATACTAATCATCTTGACTCCTATGAGATTTGATTGGGCATTACAACAGTATACATAGACCGTAATCCAACTGCATCTATGACTAATAATCCACCTTCAGGTTATCATCCGAACACCTTCCAGTATTAAGTTGCAAGCAACAGATAATTACATTAAGCATTACGTGTAAAGTAAACAATACGATTGTTCTATGAACAAAGGATTGTTGTTTTCTCCCTAGTAGCAACAACACATCTAGTACCTTAGATATTTCTGTCACTTCCCCAGATTACTAGAGGCATGAACCCACTATCGAGCATAAATACTCCCTCTTGGAGTTGCTAGCATCTACTCGGCCAAGATATCTACTAACAACGGAGAGCATGCAAGATCACAAATAATAAAGACATGATAGAATCAATAATCAATCTGAAATAGCATCTCAATATCCATCGGATCCCTGCAAACACAACATGTATGATTACAAATAGATGATCTTGATCATGAATGGAGCTCACAAGATCTAAACATGGTATCACAAAGGAGAAGAACCAACCATCTAGCTACTACATGGACCCGTAGTCCAAGGATGAACTACTCACACATCACACCGGAGGCTTGCATGGTGATGAAGAAGGCCTCCAGGGTGAATTCTCCCCTCTAACAGGGTGCCGGGAAGAGCTTCAGATCCCTCCCGATCTAGGGATGGAGATGACAGCGGCTACAGACTCTTTTGTGGAATTTTGATCGTGTACTTAGGGTTTCTATATCGGGGGCAATATATAGTCGAAAGGGGAGGCCGAGGGGTGCCCTAGGCGGCCACACCACCCCCTGGCGCGGGTCAGGCCTGGCCACATGGCCAGGTGGTGTAGGCGGCCCCTGGCCCCTCTCCGTCTCGTATTCTGGCTCCGTGTCCCCCTCGGTGAAATATTGACTTCGGATTTTGTCCCGTCCAATTCCGATAATAGTCATTTTCTGACTTTCCTGGAACCAAAAACAGCAGAAAACAGGCAGTTGGCACTATGGCATCTTGTTAATAGGTTAGTACAAGCAAGTGTATAAAAAGTACTCCAAAGTGTGGGCAAAACATAAGAAAGTAGATATAAACCAAGCATGGAACATCAAAAATTATAGATACGTTAGTAACGTATCAACAGGCAAGCTTTAACGCAGAACATACTTAATAATCTCATCTGCAACTCTCATGGGAAGCTAGTTGTTACATGTCTCGGGATGCAAGCTCCATAGAGAACTTTTCGGTAACACCAGTTATGGTGTTTTTTTAGTTGTCTAGACTCTGATGCAACTTTTATGCTTCATTTTATTACTATCAAGTTTACTGAGGATTGTAATAATCTAATATAATTTGCAGTTGTAAGTTGTTTGAGGATTGTTACAAACTGAGCATCTATTAGAATTACTACACACACATGCAAAAACAGTGAAATTGTAAGAGGTACACCACACGATCTACCGGAACAGGGAGAACGTCCATTGTATTACACGTGCACCATTGAACTTGCAAAATTCATTGACGTTCACTCAACAAAGTGAACATATAAAGAGCTGACCAGAAGAGAATACATCAGGAGCAGACCCACACAATTCATCAATCTGATGGATAGCCATCGTAGTAATCATAGTGGGTGGTACCATCCTCGCCATATGGCGGCAACATCTGCAGCTCAGAATGCTCGACGATTCTAAAATACTCCACCAGCAATCAATCGAGTTCGAAAGGATGGTCATTCCATAATCCTCCTACTCCATACCCATATACAACACTTGGCTCCTCTTCCCACGCAAGAGCCTCAAAGTTGTAAGATCTAATCTCGGATAGATTCGCTTAGTATATGTTGCCGGCCTGCACCGTGGGTACCCTGGTGCTATCGACGCAGATGCACCGATTGTCAGCAATGAAGAGAGCACGACTTCCGATGCCTCTGACCGGCTGAAAGACACGATTCTGGGTATCAACCCGGTAAACAACCGGCCTGCTGCCGTAGACTAGTCCACTCACAACAAAAAACAACTCTCCATCGGACTCTACGAGGTAAAAAAAATTCTCTGGGAACTGGCAGCCCAGAACAGGGCCTGCAACGGTGGGATGCATCTCCAGGGTTCGTGTGGAGCGCTGTAGCTACACATCTCTATGAGCAGCATCACACATAGTCGAGAGGACAGACTCGTATCTGTGTATGACAAAAACATCACCGGTGTAAGAAGTCATGCTCTGGATTTCCACGAAGTCATACAACGAATACCACCCTTCACCAAAGACCGGGAGACTCCCTTCCTCCATGCTCTCATCCGCCCACCGAATGGTGGTGTTCTGATTGTTTGATGTAAACACCATCAACGACGGGAACATCGTCACAACGACAGAAGCCACCCGCTTGCTCGGTATCTCCGCCCTCAAGCGCTTCATAGCGCCCAACAAGGGGTTGTACAACCGGGTCTTGTATGGCTACACCCTCTGTCCAAGCACAAGGAGGCCGCTGGTTGTGCTACCGACATAAAAGTACCTTCCAGAGATAGAGGGAGGAGAAATAGAGATTCAGTTAAGGTAAACAGACTAAAATTCAATCAAGGTAAACCATGGAGCAAAACCCTAGGCAACAAGTGGACGAAGAAACAGAACTTGAAAACAGATAGTATAGGATGTGAACGCAAAAAATGGATCACATATATACAGATGAATATAAAGAAAGCACCTGCGAATAACCCGGCTAATCTTCTTCTTAGGGTAGCGGCCAGTTCTCACGTTCAGCAACGTGATGGCGGCGTCTTCTACCCGATACTCCTCTGACAACTGGTGCTCTAGAACAATCCAGTTGGATGGCATAAAGCGCTCCTCCGTGAAGCCGCGCCAGGCGCTGCATACTACCTGAAAGGCGGCGTAGTAGTTAAAGTCGTCCGTCGAAAGGAAGATGTCACCTATCTTCTAGACGAGTCCCTCAGGGAGACCAGCCCATGACGAGTCCTCCTGCTTCTTGCCGGCCATGGATGTTGGCGTTCGTGTGGTCTCGGTCCCACCGACTGGCACAAGAAGCGGTTCCAGAGACACACATTTAAACAAAGGCATGGGAAAGCCAAGCGAATCGTGTGGAAACGAGACGACGGCATGCACACAACAACCACAAGCGCGTTTCATCAAACTGGCACGGGCATGCGCATGCGCACGTGCACTCATTATGTTACAACAGTCGTGCGCACACCAGCTCTACGACTCCTGGGAGCACGCGAGTGTGTAGGTGTAGGATGATACTAGTAGTAGTAGTATCATAACCTCATTGTATTTAATTATCCCAAAATGTAAGAAGAAAACCTGGGCTCCCTGGTCCTCGGGGCACACGGAAACGCAGGGCATTTTCTATTTTTTGCATGGCATTTTCCATTTTTAAATTTTGCTTTTTGGCTATGCCCTTGGATGCTCACCATGTGGCTGGATGGGATGTATGCTCCGTGGAGCTAAAAACCTCATGTTCTCTCAATAGCATGGTCGTTAATTATTGAGGTATATACATTTTTAGTCCCACAACTTGCACCGCGGGAGCTTTTAGTCCCACATCTTGCAAAGTGAGCAACGCTAGACCCACAACTTGTAACCAAGAATATTTTAGTCCAATTCAATCAAATTTCTGTGATTTTGTCCGAATTCGTCGTAACTAATTCTGAAAGTGACATGTGGCATCATATTTTTTGCAAAATGACCCCTGTGTATTTTCTGCCTGCCAGTTGTGACCTTGGTACGACTTGACAAGAGGATCTGAATAAGAAAACAAATAAGAAAAACTACCAATGCATTGTAGGGTATCGAACTAATTACCTGCGCTACTGAAGAAATCAACATTGCCACTACAACATGCACACAGAAGTGATTAACTGAAGAGCGCTCTAGCTGATGTGTTCTTTATTTTTGATATTCAAAAATATGTGTTCTGGGTACAATAACAACTCAACTTTATTCCTTTTCATTTTTGCGAATAAGAAAAAACTCAAGTTTATTCTAGACACTGCAGCTAGCTACTAGGTTAATGACAAAGCTATATAATTGATATTATGGACCATGCCAACATAGACATGAGCATTTTTTGCGTTCCTATGTGCTTTTTTATTGTATAAATAATTACTTCCCCCCAAGTACTCCTCGTCTGGCATAATTACATCCTCTCAAGTACTCATCGTCTCACATAAGTAGTCGTGGGCATCTACCGACATAGTGGCTTGTGGGTGTGTGTGTGTCGTTGTACAAAAGTGTTAAGTTCGAATCCATTCTCCTCTTAGAGATTTAACTATTTTATTTGTACGTCTACTAACATGTAGCCCACTTATCAGTCCGCATAGGGAAACAAATGACATAAAAAAATAAAGAGGGGTCATTTTAAAAAAATTCAACGTCATTTATGGACAAATTAAGTCAAATTCACTGAAATTCCATTACATTAGACTAAAATTCTCTCGAGATATAAGTTGAGGGACTAGTATTGCTCATTTTTCAATATGTGGGACTAAAACACTCTCGCGGTGCAAGATGTGGGACTAATGGTGTATATAGCCTCAATTGCTAGGCCGGAGGACCAATTAATGATCCTAGTTTTGCTCAATTACTCCTCTAGTTGACTGTAAAATATGAACCACCACATCGTGTAATGCTCCTGTCCGATCATGTTGTTAAAACGGGAGTGCATCCATTGGCTTGCATGTTTTCAATTAGATGTGGTGGCCACGAGCATTGCTTGGATTTTAGGATTACTACTGTATGCAATAACTAGCTATAAAGCGAGTAGGTGAAGTTAATTCTCCGAACTAGTACTACTCTGGCCTAGTAATACCGAACAGAGGGAGTACCTCAAGTGTGGTTATATGGATGATCAGTTGATGTGACTCTCAGCCATGAATTCTTGACCATATAGCCGTACGTTCTACCACCTTTTTTTACTACTACTACTAGTAGTACATGGACGCTAGCAAAATTCAAAATCTCAATCGAGCGGTCAAATCACACACACCGACTTCGAAGCATTTCCCGCCTAACCATTTCAAAAACTTTGAGCCAAAATCTCCCACCTAGGGAGTACCATTTTTATATTATTATTATTATTATCAGATGGGTGCTTGTCAAATTCAAAATCTCAATCGTGCGGCAAAACCGCACACCGACTTTGAAGCATTTCCCGCCCCTCCGTTTCAAAAACTTTGAGGCAAAATCTCCTACCGGGGATGTACCATTTTTGTATTATTATCAGATGGGCGCTTGTCAAATTCAAAATCTCAATCGAGCGGCTAAACCATACACTAACTTTGAAGCATTTCCTACCCCTTAGTTTCAAAAACTTTGAGGCAAAATATCCCACCGGGGCAGTACCATTTTTATATTATTATTAGATGGACGGTCGCCAAATGCAATATCTCAATCAAGAAGCAAAATCACACACTGATCTTGAAGCATTTCCTGCCCCTCAGTTACAAAAACTTCTGACTTCAAAATTCCGATTCTACCCATTGTTCTAACGCCCTATGGGCAAGCTAAAGTCGGTAGCTTGGGGGCACGATCGTAATTTATATTTCTGTTCACCTCCTTAGTCTGGATTCGCCCAGATTTTCCCGCTGGTCCTTCCAAAAATCCCAGCCCCTCTCTCCCACGCCCTCACCTCCACGACCACGATGCACACTGGCCGGCGGCCATTCCACGGCGGCCAGACCAACTTGAGCGGCGGTCTCGTGCACCGCCGCGGAGCCGCTTCACCGATGCTCACCCATCGGATCTAGTTCACTGGGTCTCTCTGCCACTGCACAGGAGCTGTGGTGTTGTTCACCACGCCGATGGCGTCATCGACCGCCCAAGCTCTACTTCCCGGCCGCCGAAAGCTACCCAACCATACCGGATCCGCTTCACTAGTGTACACCGGACGTGATCTAGTTCAAGGAGTTCCATGTCCACCGCTCTAGATCAGCTGCTCAGTCGTCACCGTTCACTGCACTGGATCTGCCTCAGCGACGCTCTCATCCACCAAGCTCAAGCCGGCATCGACCGCCCAAGATCTGCTTCCCCTACGCCAATAGCCACCGCAACCGCAACACCCTCGATGACCTGGACGTCACCCGCACGGTACCGACGATGCTTAGACGCCTCTCTGACCAAGGTTAACCAAATCTGCAACCCTTTTTTGTTTTGTCAGTAGTATAGTAGGTTCAAGCCTGTCGCAGTGAACTGCATTTTTGTCATCGTGCTCATACATACAAGTCAGTGGGCATGCCTGTTCTTCGTGCTAGTACATACAAGGTCATTAGACATGTTGGTTTGCATGTGTTGCTCTACAAATTTCAAGTCATGGACATGTCTGTTATTTTGTCATACACATGTTCTTAGCTACTCCATACAACAGTAATTGCCTGCTACCGTGTAATTCTTGCAAAATCTGAAGTCAGCGAAAAATATTAGTGTGGATTCCCTGCTCTACAGTTGCTGAATCTATCTGTTTCATTCTGAGATCAGTTCCTGCTATTATTTCCTCCTTGGCATCGTTCTGCTATCCTGTAGTAGCCGTTTAAACTCTTCGTACTAATTCGATTATAATTTTGTTGTTGCCATCTGCTTCTTCAAAAGCTGCATTACTAACTATTTCCTTTTTCTTGCATATAGCTCAAAATGGAACAATGAACATGTTGGTTTGCATAGCCTATTCTACAGGTTCACAAGGGATGCCATTAATTCCTTATATGGTGCTGGTTCATCCTTACAATGGCATAACTGTCCTCTACTATGTAGTTCACTCGTGGTTTGCATTCCTGCTCTAGACGTTCTCTTATGATGGTATTATAATTTCTACCTGGTTGATCCTTAGATATGACAGTAACTACATGCCATTGTGTAGCTCAGCGCAAATTCTGAGTCACCCAACGACTATGCATTCCAAGAGATACCACTGCTTTCATATATATTTGCTGAAATGACCTCGCTTGTTTATATTTGCTGAAATTCTATGAAACACTTTGTTTGATTGCTCATTTCATTCTAGGCACACTTGTCTAATGCTTGTTTGTCCTGCTCTACAGGTTCACGAGCGACGCCATTATATTGTGCATCTGTTTCTGGGTCTGGTTCGTCCTAAGTCACGACATAACTATCCTCTACAATATATAGTTCATTCGTGGTTTGCATTCCTCCTCTGCAAGTTCTTGTATGATGCGGTTATAATTTCTATCTGGTTCATTCTTCGCTATGACAGTAACTGCATGCCATTTTGTGTCTCAGCGCAAATTCCGAGTCTCCCGATGTCTCTTGCATTTTAGGGTATAGAACTGCTTCCATATATATTTGTTGAAATGACCTGGCTAGTTTATTTTTGCTGAAATTCTAAGCCACACACACACATTTTTTGATTGCTCGTTTCACGGTAGGCACACTTGTTTAATGCATGCTTGCTTGTCCTGTTTGTGTGACGTGTTGGTCAATAATTGAACCATTGACCAGTTGTAAACTCCAGATCATAGCTCCTGTCATATCAGTCAAATGAGTAGTTTGTCTTGTTTGATGTATTAACTTGTTATTACTTAGTTTTAGGGTGCAATTATTGCTATTGCCACCAAAGAGGGGGATGCAGGATCATGTCTCCTCCAATGTAGCTGTCACACTCAAAGGAAGATGCGGGTGATCAACTGAGGACTCTGCTATCAACTTGATTGTCAACTAAAATGCCGATTTTTCTTTCCCTTGATTTGATAATATGTAATAATTTTAAGAAGTTTGCAGCTGATGTAATATCTAGATAACTCGCGTAGGCCATATATGCATTTAGTTTACACCGTCCCCACATATGCGGTAGTCGTTACGGTAACTACGCCAGGTAAGTCGATTAGGGAACAGTAGCGTGCTTTGTTATTGGCCTACTGTGTATTCAACCGACAATGAATAGTAAAAAATGCTGGATTATATGAATGTTTTATGTTATTGGCATGGGCTTCAGGAAAGGACGAAACTATAAAAGGCCATAAATGTAATGGGCCGACCTACATGTTGTAACTGGATGTAATAGTAACAAGCCGTAATGGTAACATGTCGTAAGAGTAACAGGTCATAACTGTAATAGGCCATAACAGTAACAAGCATTAACAATAGCAGGTCATAACAGAAACAGCCCATCGCAGTAACAGGCAAGAAACCGTGAAATCTCAGAACAGTAACAGGCCAAAACAGTAGCCGGTCGCAACAGTAAAGGGTCGCAATAGTGAAAGGCCAGAATAGTGACAAGTCAGAACAGTAACAACCCGAGAAATTTCCAAGCGAGGGCATTAACAAGCCGACAGATTTACCAGACTAGAACAGTAAAGAGCCGCTTGTGGGCCTGAACAGGTAAAGCCCAGAACAGTGAAAGGCTAGGACAGTAACAGGCCTGAACAGTAACGAGCCATCTCAAACAAGGGCCGTCAGTAGGCCACCCACGATGGGATGCGATAAACAGTGATGGGATGCCCGCAGGCCTTAAATGTATAGGAGCGACTTGGCGCAGGCTGCTAATGGGCCGCAAAATGTTGTACCATCATGGGCCTTCTTTATGCCAAAACAGTATTGGGCCTGAAAGTTCGCGGGCCACTATTGGTTGCAACTTTGGACCCATTTCAAACAGTGCAGAGCAAAACAGTAATGAGCCATCTTCTAATTGGGCTCCCCTAATGGGCCAGTACAGTTAGAATTTAGCAGGCCTTGGCTGGGCCTGGCTTCTGCCATGGTTTCTAAGGCCGTTAACGGCGGTAACTGGCCGCTAACGGCGGCTGCCACATGGTAGTTCGCATGACGTCAGCAGTCAACGTGACTGGCGAACAGATCTACGACGGAACAAATTTTCGTGGCTGAAGGTTGTGATCCGCCACGGTCAGGGAAAAAACCGTGGTAGATTCTTTTGTGACGAGGCTTTTACCATGATGGCCATCCGTCGTAGAAGACTTTTTAGCCACGAAAAACAGGCCTTCAACCACGAAAATCGTCCGTTCTAAAAGCCAACTTTTCTTGTAGTGCTTGGCTTTAGCTAAGGAATTCCTTTCCTAGATATACTTTGTATAAAACTCTCATCTTATTCGCAAGGATCATACCTTCCTAAATAAGTCAATCAGCTGACTCCACCATATCTATTATCATATGTTGACATGGTCATGTCACTTCTTCACTACTCATTCTCGAGTTTTCCTCTAGTATATAAGTTTCAGTTCTTAGCTACCCTTGATGAATCCATCAATGTAGTTATTTCCAACTTCTTTAATTAACACCCCTAACATTCTTCTTTCATCTACAACCAAGTCTCGCAAGGCTACAATCCTTAATATATCATAGGTGATATCAATCCTCTTGCAAGGATTGTCCTTGTATAAGCTTGGTCAAAGTACTATGCCTCCAGCTACATACAAATCATGTTCCAAACTTCATCATACACTAGTTTGACTTCTCATGAACAAGCTATATGACTTAACTAACTAAGATTCAGCCTAGCTTGGTGTATCAATACCAACTCTTCAACATCAAGTCATATATCCCCAAGTTACTTGATAATAATGATGAACATCCTTTATGAAGGAAATATGCCCTGAGAGGCAATAATAAAGTTGTTATTATATATTCCTTATACATGATAGATGTTTATTTTGCATGCTATAATTGTATTGATAGGAAACATCAATACATGTGTGTTTAATAAACAAAAAGGGTTCCTAGCTATGCCTCTCTTATAGACTAGCTTGTTGATTAACAAGATGATCAAGGTTTCCTGATCATGGACATTGGATGTTGTTAATAACAAGGTCACAGCATTTGTGAAATGATGTGATGAACATTCATCCGAAGTATAACATTATGATCAAGTCATAATGTTATCGGAGAAGGGTCTCGATCATGTCTGCATTATTCGCGAACCGTAGGGTGGCACACTTAAGAGTTATCGGACACCATTTTGGAGCACATATGTTTCAGATGAAAGAATTGCAAAGCACAGGAATTGTTTCAATAGAAACCGGAAATTGTTTCAGGTGAAATTGCAGAAGGTGGTTCTGCATGTGATATTGAAATATTGCAAGGGGCTATATGTGAATGTTTGTTAATTAAAGTAATTAACAAAATTCTGAATAAATTTAATAAAAAGAGTTTTATTAAATGAGAGAGCATTAAATTTGGAGAAATTTAATGCATTTAAAGTGGAGACTTTAAAAGGGAATGTGAAGAGGCATTTTAATGTGGAGGGGGTTACCACCACATGAATGGGGGAGGTGAGGGGTCACCCCCCCCATGCGCCGGCCATGGAGAGAGGGGGAATCCCCCTCCTCCTATAAAAGGTCACCCATTCCCTCCTTCATCCTCACACCTCCTTGTGAAGGATCTCTCTCCCCCTCTAGAATTATTCCCCCATGGTCTCGGATTAGCGAGATACATGTTCCCGGTGGCATTTCGTCTGGAAGGAGTTGCTGCTTCCGCTGGATCGCTGGAGCGAGGAGGTGGAGGTTGTCCGGTGGCTTGAACATGTGTGCGAGTGCGGATGCGCTGCTGAGTTGCGGCGCTCGGACTTCCTCACGATCTTGAGATCGGCAAGTGTACGACTACATCAACCATGAGTTCCTACTCGTTAACAAAGCTCGTTGTCTTCGAGGGTAAGTTCTCCATGGATGTATGTCCACCCGTTGCTCTGTATCTAGTAGATAGATCTTGGCGTATAGTTCTCATCATAGGAAATTTTTTGTTTTCTATGCTGCGGACCCAACAGTGGTATCAGAGCCTGATCTATGCGTAGGTGCTTTGCACGGGTAGTACACATATGTTTATATGTGGGCGATGATGATCATGTTATTGCATCTTCTATGTACTTTGGATATTGGTGGCATAGTGGGATGAAGCGGCCCGGACCAACCTTACATGTCATCGTACATGAGACCGGTTCCACGACTGACATGCAACTTGTTTTGCATAAGTGGCTGGCGGGTGTCTATCTCTCCTACTATAGTCAATATCTAATTTACAACGAGTTGCTAATAACTTGGTTATCCTCGTTGTGTTTCATGTTCGTAGGTTAGACCGGTTCTATCTCCGAAAGCCCTAAGCCACGTAAAACTTGCAATTGATAAATTAGAGGCATCTAGTTTAGATCGTTGCTGGGCTAGTGTTTTGATATGGTATTGTTGTAAGTAGATGTATAATAGATACTCTTACAACTCACTTAACGTGTAAGTTCCATAGACCTTGGCCTTACACACAAAGGAATGATAGAGATCATACCACGATGCAAATGATAGAGATCAAATGCATGGACCATATCACCTCACTTCACACATTAGATGTTAGCATCTTATATTGCTAGTTTGGCGCTTTTGGTAGCATTATAAGATGATCCCTCATTTAGATATCAAGATAAAATGTGTTCTTCCTTAAGTATGCACCATTTTGTGGATCGTGTTTTGAGGCATCACGTGATGATCGGGTGTTCTCAACTCTACGCTTTCAGACAACGGGTGTAAGACAGTTTTACACACGCAAATACTAAGGTTCTTACTTGACGAGCCTAGCATGTACAAACATGGCCTCAGAACACGGACCGAAAGGCTAAGCATGAGTCATATAGTTGATATGATGCCCATATAGATGCTCGCCTTTGAAGCTACACCGACTCACGTGATGATCGGACTTAGTGTAGTGGATTTGGTTCATGTAATCACCAAAAGGACACGAGGGATGTCGTTTTTGAGTGGGAGTTCATTAGTAATTTGGATTAGTTGAACTCAATCTATCATAAACTTAGTCTAAATATACTTTACAAATTCTATTGTAGATGGCACCACCTGCTTTTAATTTCAATGTGTTCATGGAGAAAGAGAAACTTACTGCGAATGGTATCAACTTCACCAACTGGGCTATGAATTTGAGGATTCTCCTCACTGCTGCACAAAAGCAATATGTGCTAGATGCGCCGCTAGGCCCCCCACCAGCTCCTGATGCCCCTGACGAGGAAAAGAACGTCTATATAACTCGTCAGGAGGACCACAACTTAGTTCATTGCGGCATACTATATGGGCTAGAGCAAGAACTTTGAAAACGTTTCGAAAATGGCAATGCCTTTGATACCATGGGAGAATTGAAAATGATTTTCGATACCCATGCTGCCGTAGAGAGTTATAATGCTACAGAAAAGTTCTTTAGCTGCATGATGGAGGAAAACAGCTCCGTTAGTGAGCATGTACTCAAAATGTCTGGGTACACCGATAAGCTTGTGTCCTTGGGTATAACGATTCCCATTGACTTAGGCATACATCGTGTTCTCCAATCTCTGCCACCTAGCTACAAGAGCTTCGTGATGAACTATAATATGCAGGGCATGAAGAAGTCTCTTCCCGAGCTTCTGTCAATGCTTAAGACTGCAGAAGTGGAGATTAGGAAAGAACATCAAGTGTTGATGATCAATAGGACCACAGGTTTCAAGAAGGACAAGAAAGGCAAGCACAAGGGAAAGAAGGGTGGCAAATATGTTGCCACGCCTGAAAAGAAACCCTGAGATGGCCCTAAGTCTGACACCGAGTGCTACTATTGCAAGGGGACTGGCCATTGGAAGCGCAACTGCCCCAAGTATTCGGCGGACAAGAAGTCCGGCAAGGCAAACAAAGGTATATGTGATATACATGTTATTGATGTGTACTTGACTAGTACTCGCAGTAGCACCTGGGTATTTGATACGGGATCGTTTTCTAATATATGTAACTCGGTTCAGGGGCTGCGGAACAAGCGACAACTAGCAAGGGATGAGGTCACGATGCGGGTCGGCAATGGATCAAGAGTTGATGTGATCGCCATCGGAACGCTGCCTCTCCATATGCCGTCGGGATTAGTTATAAACCTGAATAATTGTTATTTGATGCCTGCACTGAGCATAAACATTGTATCCGGATCATGTTTGATGCAAAGTGGTTATTCGTTTAAGTCTGAAAACAATGGTTGTTCGATTTATATGAATAATATCTTTTATGGTCATGCACCTGTGTTGAATGGTTTATTTATGTTGGATCTTGATAGTAGTATTACGCATATTCATAATGTCGATGCTAAAAGGATTAAATTTGATAATGATATATCTACATATATGTGGCACTGCCGTCTAGGTCATATTGGCGTTAAACGCATGAAGAAACTCCATTCTGATGGACTTTTGGAATCACTTGATTTTGAATCATTTGATACATGTGAGCCATGCCTTATGGGCAAGATGACTAGAACGCCGTTTTCCGGTTCAATGGAACGAGCGACAGATTTATTGGAAATCATACATACTGATGTGTGTGGACCAATGAGTGTGTCGGCGCGAGGTGGATATCATTATTTTGTTACTTTCACGGATGATTTGAGTAGATATGGGTATATCTATTTGATGAAACACAAGTCTGAAACTTTTGAAAAGTTCAAAGAATTTCAGAATGAAGTGGAAAATCATCGTAATAGAAAGATCAAATTTCTACGGTCCGACCGTGGAGGAGAGTATCTTAGTTACGAGTTTAGCACACATATGAAAGACTGTGGAATAGTTTCACAACTCACGCCTGCCGGAACACCACAATGTAATGGTGTGTCAGAACGTCGTAATCGTACTTTATTGGATATGGTTCGATCTATGATGTCTCTGACTGACTTGCCACTGTCATTTTGGGGTTATGCACTAGAAACAGCTGCATTCACTTTAAATAGGGCACCATCTAAATCCGTTGAAAAGACACCGTATGAATTATGGTTTAGAAACAAACCTAAGCTGTCATTTCTTAAAGTTTGGGGATGCGATGTTTATGTGAAGAAACTTCAACCGGATAAACTCGAACCCAAAGCGGAAAAATGCGTCTTCATAGGATACCCTAAGGAAACGATTGGGTATACCTTATATCACAGATCCGAGGGCAAGGTCTTTGTTGCCAAGAATGGATCCTTTCTTGAGAAGGAGTTTCTCGCGAAAGGTGTGAGTAGTCGGAAGGTAGAACTCGAAGAGGTTATTGAACCTTCTCTTCATGAAATGGCGAGTAGCGCAGCTCCAGAAGTTGTTTCGGAGTTGACTTCACCTAATGAAGAGAGAGCTAATGATATTGATCATGAAACTCCGAAAGAGGACACTACCGAACCTCGCAGGTCAAGCAGGACATGTGCAGCTCCTGAACTGTACGGCAATCCTGTTATGAATTTCATGTTTGATGAAATAGATGACCCTGTGACGTATGAAGAAGCAATGATGAGCCCTGATTCCAATAAATGGCTAGAAGCCATGAAATCCGAGATGGAATCCATGTACGAAAACCAGGTTTGGACCTTGGTGGACTTACCTCACGATCGAAAGGCCGTTGAGAATAAATGGATTTTCAAAAGAAAAACTGATGCTGATGGTAATGTAACCATCTATAAGTCTCGACTTGTCGCAAAGGGGTTTCGACAAATTCAAGGAGTTGACTATGATGAGACATTCTCTCCCGTAGCGATGCTTAAGTCGGTTAGGATTATGTTAGCAATTGTTGCATATTTCGATTATGAAATATGGCAGATGGATGTCAAAACTGCGTTCCTCAATGGTAATATTGAAGAAGAGTTGTATATGATACAACCTAAGGGTTTTGTCGATCCTAAGGGTGCTGATAAGGTGTGCAAACTTCAGCGATCCATCTATGGACTGAAGCAAACATCCCGGAGTTGGAATCTCCGCTTTGGTGAGGTGATCAAAGAGTTTGGATTTGTCCAAACTTATGGAGAGGCTTGTATTTACAAGAAAGTGAGTGGGAGCAATGTGGCATTTCTGATATTATATGTGGATGACATATTATTGATTGGAAATGATTTAGATCTTTTAAACAGTGTTAAAAGTTATCTAAACAGCAAATTTTCGATGAAGGACCTTGGTGAAGCTTCATATATATTAGGCATTAGAATCTATAGAGATAGATCAAGACGCCTAATTGGGATATCGTAGAGTACATACCTTGATAAGATATTAAAGAAGTTTAATATGGACGGAAGTAAGAAGGGGTACTTACCTATGTTGCAAGGCAAGACATTGAGTAAGACTCAAGTCCGGCTACGGCGGAAGAAAGAGAGATAATGGATAAGATCCCCTATGCCTCAGCCATAGGCTCTATAATGTATGCCATGCTATGTACAAGACCGGATGTGGCACATGCTATTAGTTTGATTAGTAGGTACCAATCTGATCCAGGTTCGGAACACTGGATAGCGGTCAAGAATATCCTTAAGTACTTGAGAAGAACTAAGGATATGTTTCTTGTATACGGAGGTGAAGAAGAGCTAGTCGCTAAGTGTTATGTCGATGCTAGCTTCGACACTGATCCGGATGACTCTAAGTCTCAGTCCAGATACGTATTTCTCTTGAACGGAGCAGAAGTTAGTTGGAGGAGTTCCAAACAACCTGTGGTGGCTGGATCAACAACGGAGGCAGAATATGTGCTGCTTCAGAAGCGGCACAGGAGGCAGTTTGGATGAAAGAGTTCATTACGGAACTGGGTGTGGTTCCTAGTGCATTGGACCCAATTGTGATCTATTGTGACAATAATGGAGCCATAGCCAACGCCAAGGAACCAAGGTCTCACAAGAATTCCAAGCATATTAAGCACCGGTTTCACTCCATTCGCGAGCATGTCAAGGATGGAGATATAAAGATTTGTAAAGTGCACACGGACCTGAATGTAGCAGATCCGTTGACTAAAGTACTCCCTAGGGAAAAACATGATCAACACCAGAACTCCATGGGTGTTAGATTTATCACTATATAAACTAGATTATTGTCTCTAGTGCAAGTGGGAGACTGGAGGAAATATGCCCTGAGAGGCAATAATAAAGTTGTTATTATATATTCCTTATACATGATAGATGTTTATTTTGCATGCTATAATTGTATTGATAGGAAACATCAATACATGTGTGTTTAATAAACAAAAAGGGTTCCTAGTTATGCCTCTCTTATAGACTAGCTTGTTGATTAACAAGATGATCAAGGTTTCCTGATCATGGACATTGGATGTTGTTAATAACAAGGTCACAGCATTTGTGAAATGATGTGATGAACATTCATCCGAAGTATAGCATTACGATCAAGTCATTATGTTTATATTGCTATAACATCATACGAAGTAAACTTTATCCTTAGACCATGAGATCATGTTAATTGCTAACACCGGAAGAGTATCTTGATAACATCAAACGTCACACCGTAACAGGGTGACTATAAAGATGGGTTCAGTACTACGAAGGTGTTATGTTGAGGCTCATGGATCAAGAGTGGAATTTGTCAATCCAGATGACGGATAGATATAATCTGGGCCCTCTCGGTGATATCACATTAGGATAGCTTGCAAGCAAGTGATGTGATCACTAGAATGTTATATCACGGGAACGAGAAAAGAGTGCATGTCGATAACGAGATCAAACTAGGTATGGAGATACCGATGATCGAATCTCGGACATGTAATATATCGAGAGACAAAGGGATTTAGTTACAAGCGTTAAAGGTTCTCACGATCACAGGAGTCATCGTTGAATGTGTAGGAGTCAGTACGGATCTCCAGGTCCCGCTGCTGATTATTGATCGGAGAAGGGTCTCGATCATGTCTGTATTATTCGCGAACCGTAGGGTGGCACACTTAAGAGTTACCGGACACCATTTTGGAGCACATATGTTTCAGACGAAAGAATTGCAATGCGCACGAATTGTTTCAATAGAAACCGGAAATTTTTTCGGGTGAAATTGCAGAAGGTGGTTCTGCATGTGATATTGAAATATTGCAAGGGGCTATATGTGAATGTTTGTTAATTAAAGTAATTAACAAAATTCTGAATAAATTTAATAAAAAGAGTTTTATTAAATGATAGAGCATTAAATTTGGAGAAATTTAATGCATTTAAAGTGGAGACTTTAAAAGGGAATGTGAAGAGGCATTTAATGTGGAGGGCTTACCACCACATGAATGGGGGAGGTGAGGGGTCACCCCCCCATGCGCCGGCCATGGAGAGAGGGGGCACCCCCCTCCTCCTATAAAAGGCCACCCATTCCCTCCTTCATCCTCACACCTCCTTGTGAAGGATCTCTCTCCCCCTCTAGAATTATTCCCCCATGGTCTCGGATTAGCGAGATACATGTTCCCGGTGGCATTTCGTCTGGAAGGAGTTGCTGCTTCCGCTAGATCGCTGGAGCGAGGAGGTGGAGGTTGTCCGGTGGCTTGAACGTGTGTGCGAGTGCGGATGCGCTGCTGAGTTGTGGCGCTCAGACTTCCTCACGATCTTGAGATCGACAAGTGTACGACTACATCAACCACGAGTTCCTACTCGTTAACAAAGCTCGTTGTCTTCGAGGGTAAGTTCTCCATGGATGTATGTTCACCCATTGCTCTGTATCTAGTAGATAGATCTTGGCATATAGTTCTCATCGTAGGAAAAATTTTGTTTTCTATGTTGCGGACCCAACACTTTAAGTACATTAAGCTTAGGCTTCTAATTGTTTGGTCAAGATCTATCCTCAACTAAGTAGTAGACTTGTATTGCACCCGGTCTCTTTATAGGGTTTATATTGTTAATGAAGCTTACTTTAGGGTTGTACCTACTTGGTTTAGTAATATTACTCCTTGATACTCTATCTTCAGTAACTTCCTCACATCTCCTAAGTACCTGCTTATCTCTTAGGCCTAGTGGCTTATTCTAGTTAACCCATGAGTGAGTTAACTCCTCCAACATCAAATGGTTTGATATCCACTAAGGATCTCATCCTAATGATGAGGGCACACTCTTCCATAACTAGTTCCTTCTCCTTATTAATTTATGTTAGGACTTTGGAAGTTCAATATAATAGGTCAAAGCTAAAGGTTTAGGATTTGCTAGGTCAAAGATTATCACTCACATTGATGATCAACAGACTCTAGAACATGGTTCAATGAGAATGGCATCCATTAATATGGTAATAAGGATGTGTGGTGAATGGTCTTGACTTATCTTCCTTCCTACTCTATTTGTGATAAGGGGTTAGTGTTTAGGCACTACCATGACGCTCATGGTAGGAATAACTATGGTAAGCATGTTTGTCAAGGTTTAGTTATTGAACTCCTTTACTTGGTTTATATACTTAATTTGGTATCCAGGGTTGTTGTAAAGAATTTATTTATATAGTCTCTAAAATATTAAGTATTAATCATTCAATAATGTGTTGTAGGTTTAGTTGTATTCCATTTGATCTACCCATAGATCAAATCATCTTTACCCAAAAATAAGGTTTTAGCAAATGTCATATTGAAATTTATCGCAATCAACTTGATGATTTACTTCAGTTCCATCAAGTTAAGAGAAGCTTCAATCTCTTTGACAAGTTTTGTTCAAAAGCGCCAAAATTATCCAGATTTTCTATGCATGAATGCAATGCACACACCTGATCTCAGCTTATTTCTAAGCTCTAATGCTGGGATGCAACATCTACATAGTGTATTAGAAATGTGTCTTAGTACTCCCACTTAATTTCTTGCAATTGCAAGCATCTTCATCGTCTCTAATGAAACTAAACATTTTAATAGTTTTATCACAGTGAAGATTCCAACTCCGCGATGCTTACTTCAACCAGTGAAGTTTGCATGCCCTTTTAGCATCCTTTGAATAAACAAAACCCTTCAGACCGTGTCACGTACACGTCCTAGGTAACCATTCTGTTAGAAGAGCGTTGTTTTGTTTGTTCAACTACCATATACCAAAATCGATATATGTAGTGGTTGCTACAATAATCCATCTAGACTAAATATCATTACAAAAGATCAAATCTTGTCATAGTAAACTCCTTGAACATTATCATAAACTCTTTTTCGACATGTGGACTATTTCATAGATGTGAAACATCCATGTCCGTTTCTTTATAGATCCAAATATGGCTGATAGGCTTCACGCCTTCTAGAAGGTCTTTCAAGTTTAATAACTTGGTTTCTCGTGTATGGAACCGACACGTATTTTTAGGCCTTCTAGCAATTTGATGTGAGTCAGGGCCTATCATCGCTTCTTTGCATGTAGTCAGTTTACAATTATGAAACAATAATGATTCAATATCAAATCTTACTATTTGATTGTTTACCCAACCTACATGGTTCAATAGGAACTTAGATCTTCGTGGCCACAACCTTTGAGGCATGAGAGCCATGAGCATTGTAGACAACTCTGGGACACTTTCTGGTGCTGCGCTACTCAGTACATGATGGTTAGGTTCATTAACATAATCAAAATTCTATTGTCCTCCCACTTAACTTTTCGTGAAAAAATCCTTCTCAAGAAACTTGACTTTCTGAGCGACAAACATTTTTGTCTGCGGTGCTATGGAGGAATACCCAACAAATTCTTTGGGATAACCTACAAAGACATGCTTATCTGGATTTGGTTGTAAATATTTTACTTATGTATAGCAAACCAAAATTTAAGAAAAGACAATTTGGGTTTATCCCAAGTCATAACTCATATGAAGTCAATTCAACGGATCATGATGGTGCTCTTTTGAATGTAAAAGAGGTAGTCTCTAAAGCTTATTCTTCAGAATAAAATGGTAGTTTTATAAATGACACATTTGATCTTACCATGTCAAACAACGTTTGATTATATCTCTCAAACACTCCATACTCCTATGGTGTTTCAGGAAACACAGATCAATGGAACGATTCCTCAAATCTTAGGTGTTTGCTAAAATTAGTAACTCAAATATCTTCCTTTATGATCTAATCATAAATTTTGTATTTCCTTGTTATAATAATTTTCCACTTCATCTTGGAAGTCTTTGAACATGTTTCAAATATTTCATACGTATTCTTTGTTAAGTAAATATACACATATATTCACTCAAGTTTTCGAAGAAAGCATATGAAGTTGAAATCAACCAATCACTACTACACATAATGGGCTATATACATCACCATGCACAATGTCCAATAGGTTAGTCGTTCGTTCTTCTTTGGCCAACAAAGTTTTAATTTTCTCTAGGAAAGTCTTACAAGTGTCAACTGATCAAAATCAAAAGACTCCAAAAATCCATCAACATGGAGTTTTTTCATATCTTCTTTCCAATATAATTTAAACGGCGATGTCACTCATAAGTGATATTTTAATCATTTGTCTTGAGACATGCATTAGTGTTATGGATGTGATTTATCCATCTAGACTTGTAAGAGTTCATCCATCTTCTACGGAATACGGTAATTATTTGAATAACCATTATTCTCATAATACTGGAACAAAATAACAATTATTAAAACAAATCTTCAAGGCTAGGTTTAATGTCAATGGGAAAGACAACAACACTTTATTTGATTTTGATGAACAACATCTCGTATTCTCTTACTAGTTACTTAGGCCATTGTAGTTCATGAATTGTGTTGTCCTGTATGACACTTTGTAGCACCCGTGTAAAACCACTACTAGAAAATTGCTTGGTGTTTTTATTTTGTGTATCATCATGATCGCATGCTCATGTCACCATGCCACATTACATTTGAGCATCGTCATGTCATCATGCATATTTTTGCCTAAAACTATTTTCGAAAAGCCTATCTTTGTTTTCTAAATATCCCCCGTCTTTATTTCAAATCAAAACCCCGGTCTCTTCTGGATATTTTGTTTGTCTAAAAGATATTTGCAAGAGTGTTTATAAAATAAAAATAAATACATAAAGAAAACTATTTTTGTCACGGGGAGGCAGTTCAGCCGGTTAGGCCACAGGCCCAACCGGGCCAGACTACCTACTACCCGGCCCAACTAAACTAACCCTAACCGGACCTAAACCAAACCCTAGACTAAACCTACCTAGACCCAACCTACCACACCACTTCCTCCACCCAGCCGCCTGATGACCCACAAGTATAGGGGGTGTATCACAGTATTTTCGATAAGTAAGAGCGTCGAACCCAATGAGGAGTAGAAGGTGCTGGCTAGTGGTATGGATCAGGAATTCTCTGCAAATACTTAGCAAACGGATTTTTAGGGGTTTTCAATAAATCAAGTAAACAAAGTACGAGTAAACAAAAGACAGTAAGAATGAATGTAGCAAGTGGCCCAATCCTTTATGCAGCAAAGGACAAGCCGGTTGTATTTCTATAGATGACCAAACGTTCTCGAGGACACATGGGAAGACTATCAAGTGCTTTCGCTTCATATAGTCGATTAATCTTCTCTAGCTTGCTAAGTGTTGTGTGGGTGAACCTGTGCTAATCTACCGTACCATCCAAGACTTAATACATACTTATGATTAAACCCCCTTGCAAACATCCGTAAGTACAAGAAAGTAATTAAGGTAAAACCTAACCACGGCTTTAAACTCTAAGACCCTTATGTCCCTTGTGCAATGGTTTCCTAACGGGGGTTCAGGTTTCTGTCACTCCGGCAACCCCTACGATTAGTATCCAAATACACAATGCATTCCCCTAGGCGCATATAGGTGAAGTGTCATATAGTCGACGTTCACATGACACCACTAGAAGAAGTACACCACAACTTAAATAACAATCTATTAAATCTTTCTCAACACAACTCCACTACTAACAACAAGACTTCTTTCATGTCCTCAAGAACAAAACGAACTACTCACAAGACATCATATGGATCATGATCAGAGATGGAATAATGATGTATAACAATCTGAACATAAACAATAATTCAATGGTTCACTCAATAGCATCAACTACAAAGAGTAATCAACACCGGGAAAGTTTCCCCTATGAACTATAGCAAGATTCAACCAATTGTTAAAGAAATATGGAGATGGTGATGAGGGTGCTGATGGTGATGATGGTGGTGATGATGATGATGATCCCGATGAAGTCCAGCTTGATGGTGGTGTTGATGGCGACGATCTCCCCTCTCCGGGAAGGAATTCCCCCGGCAGAAATCTGTCTGCCGGAGAGATCTTTCTCTCTCTCTGTTTTCCGCCCCGTAGAGGCGGCGAAATCTTTCTATGGTCGCTCCCCGAGTCTTAGGGTTTCGTGGGGATGATATACGCCAGAGGGGAGAGGCTGGAGTGGGCCAGGGCGGCCACACCACTCCCTAGCGCGGCCTGGGCTTGCCCGTGCCATGGGGTGGTGTGGGCCCCCTGTGGCCCACCTCCACTCCATCTTCTGGCATCTTGAGTCTTCTGGAAAAATAGAATTTTCCGTATATTTTCCCGGATTTTCTGATCTTCGCGAATTTTGCCTCCAAACAGCACCCTTTCCATCAGAATCCTGACTACAGCGGTCCATGCTCCAAAAGTCATCAACCATGCAAAAACAGATGAAATAACATAAGTATCACCTCTTAATACGAAATATATCAATGAATAATAGTGAATTAAGACATAGAATAGTGATGCAAAATGTACGTATCAACTCCCCCCAAGCTTAGACTTCGCTTGTCCCCAAGCGAAACTGAGCTCAATAAACATGACCTCAGGTTTATGGAGTGAAGAGTCGATAAAAGAATACGGACAAGAAGCATCACATTCATCAAATACATAGATCATAATAGAAGACAACTCACTATTATACAACTCAACTTGCAATGAGTAAAGGAAACACAATAAAGATACATAGAGTAAATCATCATTGGTAATGGCAAACTTAGCTCTTGGTCGAAGAATAGTTGATAATTTGCTGGAGTTCACAAATAGCTGGTTTTTCAATGAAATCTTTCAAAGTAGTAAACTTCAAGATAAGAGCAATGTGCAAAACAAGGAACATAAGAAACATGATTGAATAAATCATCATATGAATGAATGAAACACATCAACTCAAAATACTTGCCGAGATAGAAGGGAGTAGGTTTACTGACTCAACTACAAAGTAAAAGAAAGGGCCCTTCAAAGAGGGAAGCAGGGATTAAAAGTCTCATAAAGAGCTCCCAAAAATTATGATACTTACTAGCTTTCAGCTCTCATTTCCCCTATCATAGGCATCTTTAGGTGATTAAGGTTAAAGTGAGGTCCAATCTGAGTTATATGCTTGATAGACTATAAACTGAAGATCCCAAGTCCCTTGAGTACGAGGGCCGCTCCTCATGCTACTCAACTTTAGTTACCGGTAAGTTCTTGTCATCGTAAGTATGTGCGTATCATTAAGAACCGCCAACAGGGTACCCCTTGCCCGATGATACGGAAGAATCCCCATATCAAAATGACAAGGAAAGCAGACAATGAGTATCTCAGCAATCTTCTTATTTACCATGGGAAAATGGTGCATTTTTTGTCTCTTTCCTCTTTTCATAGTATCTCTTTTCTTTTTCTCAATAGCTATCTCTCTCTTTTTTTATAAGAAGAATGCTTCATAGATATCATTATGGTTACGCTGCAGGTTTCCACCATGTCAGCATGGATTAGACCAGTGGCCCAGGCGTTTCTCTAACACACATACATAACTCCATGGACTTACAAGCTCCCCTTTTATTTCACACCGACGACATCCGCAAACAAAATAGCAAGGTATCAACTGGGTATATATTTACAAGTGTTGAAAGCGTTCTCCGTGACAACACGGTTCTGCTAATCCCCAGCCTATAATTTGCAAGCATATAACTTTCATGGAGAGTTCACAATGGTTCAGGTTTATTAAGTGCGGAAAATAAAGTGTGCCATCAAGTTCGTGAGAGCTTTAATCACTAACTTTCTCATAACAAGTTTAATTTGGGAGGTAGATAAAATAGGAATTTACTTGGAATAGCAATAATGCTACTAGGTAGGTATGGTGGACACAAATGGCAAAGGTTTTGGTTTAAAGGAGGTGGATGCACGAGAAGAATTCCCTATCAGTACAGGTTTTTGGCTAGCAAGGCTGGGTAGCAAGTACAAGAGTTGAAGGAAACAAACAAACATACAAATGATAAAGACAAGCATGCAATCTTCCTTGGAGCACAAAAGATCTTAACTAGAGAATACTAGACTTATGAGCAAATCAAGTAAGAAAGATGATGAAATTATTTTTTCTCTCGAGTACTTCTATCTTTTTCTTTTCAACTCTCAAAAAGGGTGTTGCTACCGACCGAGCCAGGTTTGCCAAAACCAACTAAATTAACTCAATGATCCCAAAGTTCTACCAATACTAACAACAAGATCAATCATATAACCACAAATTGAAAACTAATATAAGCTATGCAAAAGAGTAAATGATAGAACTTCTCATTAGTACTCCATAATGGAAACTCACACCAAGGGATACAAATCTACCGAGAGAGGGGACACTTCCATAATGCAAACCATACTACATAATAACTCCTCTATTCATGATATGACTCTACTAACAAAGTAAAAAGATAGAAGATAGTGATGTGATACCGCGGCACTCCCCCAATCTTGGAACAAACCAAGGGGATGCCAAACCTGATGACGAATTACTCCTTTGGTGGTGGTGGTATCCTCTCGATGAGCTCTCTGATTAGTTTCCTCAAGTCCTCAATCTCGAAGGTGAGAGTACAAATCAACTCCGAGTTGTGCTTAATACGGCTCGTGATCATTTCAGTTCGTGGATCCCAGCTCTCGTGATTCTTTTTCTGTTCTTCCCTCTTGGAGTCTTCTTTTCCTGCATGGTTATGGATGAAGGTATGGAAGGGATTCTTGGTGTGTGGAGGAAGTGACCTTGGAGCCAAACTGTGACGGGGAACTTTCCCCCCAGTCTGCATCCGTGCAGTCCTTCTGATCTTGGTAGGTTTCACCACTCCAATGCTTGCAATGGTGGTGCCGGTGTGCGGACGTTGGCCTTGCTCCTCTTCACCTTCACTCTTGATCTCCTTCTCCTCCCTGGGGTCTTGGAGGTCTTCCTCCATGGGCTCCTTCCCTTTATCCTTGGAGGACACCATTGTGCTTCTAAGCTCTCAAAGAGTATGTCCTGACAGAAACAGATCGAAACAAAAACACGATGAAAACACAATATACGAACCTCGGAAGATCCAGGGGGTTATATATTACGAAGTTTCATATCAAAAGGAAGGTACTGGGAGAAAACGAGTCGGAGGCGGAGTCCAGAGTGGCCTCACCACCTGGTGGCATGGCTAGGGGTGGACCCGCGCCATGGGGTGGTGTGGGCCACCCTGGCTCCATTTCCGTCCCTTTTTCGCTTCGTAGCTTTCCTTATTGACTGAAAACTGCAAAAATATAGTTGGATTGTATTTTCGCAGAGCTTTTCTTACCTGAACTATTACCTAGTTGGAAACGGACTATGCAGGTCTCTGAATTCGGTCCTCAATGAATTTCTCTAGAGTTATAACTTGAAAGGCATCAACATCTTCATCTTCATACACTTATTACTTGAGTCATAAAACCCTTCTTTTCCTTATTACACATTATCTCCACTTTCCTGGAAATTTCTTTCACACAAAACTTCACACAATTCTTATTAGCAACATTAGTATAAGTGAAGTGATAAAACCTTTTGAGTCCAACTTCAACTGGAAACCATCAAAACAAAATCTACTGTAGCAATTCCTTCCAAAAACCCAAAAAGAATTCAAATAAAGAAGCAAATGCAAGATTGGCTAAATCTGTCAAAACAGACCAGCAGGTAAAGATCATTTTTTTAGAAAATCTTTTGTTGCTCAAATCAAAAAGTGCAAAACTAACTAAAGTTAAATAACAACCTGGGGCAGAATCACAAAAAATTACAGCTCAATCTGACAGACAGAGGTCTCTCACAAATTTTTACGGTGAAGCACAAAAATCTGTTTCGGGACAGCAACTTCCCCAAATCTTACTTCTCTCTCATTAGAGGTTGATCTTGACACAAAAAACAAACAAAAACGGATAAGGAGCGGTTATTACCGAAGTAATAACTTCCAAGACTCAAAGAAACAAAAACAAACTGAAAGCAAAAACAAATTGGGTTATCTCCCATAAAGCTCTTTCTTTATAGCCATTAAGATGGGCATGATAATTTTGAAGAAGATCTCATAGGGATATGATTTGAAGTGAAAGAGAGCATTAAGAAGCAAAAACACACACACATTTAAGTCTAACCCACTTCCTATGCAAGGGGATTTTGTAAACAAACAAGTTATTGAAACCAAAGGCAACTTGCATAAGAAGGCAAAAGAAGTGCAACATAAAAACTTTCAGCATAAAACGGGGAAACTTGATATTATTGAGATGCATAAGAACACTTTTCCCTTTCTCATAATAACTTTCAGTATCATGCATAAACTTAAAAATATAGCTATCACAAGGACTATCATAGCAATGATCACTTATTCTAACAGAAAACACGGGAATACTAGCTCTCATAACACTACTGTGTGAAACAATATTAGAGGTATCCTTACAAAGGATAGTGTGTCCCTCTTTTTCATATTTAGCAACAAAGTCTTTCACACTTGCTACTATAGGTTCATCAACCATTTGTTTATCAGGTTCAACAGCCTTATTTATACTTTCATTAACCATACTAGCTATCATAGAATGCTCCTTTACCTTAACTGGGAAAGGCATTTTCTCAATATAAGGTTTAGGTAAAACGTGACTAGCAATATAAACTTCAGTATTTCTTGCAGGAACACTCTTAGCAATATCTTTATAAGGTTCATGATACTTATTCCACTTCTTTTTAGGCACTTCAATGTAGGAAGCAAAAGCCTTAAAATAAGAAGCAATAGCTTGAGAGTCTAGACCATAAGCATTTTTAATATTTTGAAAGTCATCAGTTCCCATAAAAGATTCAATGCATTCATAATCATAATTTATACCTGACTTTCTACCTTTGTCATTCTCCCAAGCTTCAGCATTGTCTTGAATACGATCTAGAAGGTCCCATTTAGCTTCTTCTTCCATACGAGTGAATGATCCAGCACAAGAAGCATCCAATAAATCCTTGTCATGTAGAGGGAGCCTTGCATAAAAGTTGTTGATAATAATATTGTTGGGGAGCTCATGAATGGGACATTTGAGCATTAGTAACTTCAATCTCCCCCAAGCTTGAGCTGTACTTTCTCCATCAAGAGGCCAAAAGTTGTATATTTGATTCCGATCTTTATGAATCTCACTAGGAGGATAAAACTTTGAGTAAAAGAGAGGCACTATTTCCTCCCATTCCAGAGCTTGACCATTCTTCAGCAGCTTATACCATTCCTCAGCTCTTCCTTTCAGTGATAATGAGAATAACTTCTTCTTAACTTGATCTGTAGTAATACCTACACACTTGAACAACCCGCATAATTCGTGTATAAAGAGTAAATGATCACCGGGATGGAAAGTTCCATCCCCAACATAGTAGTTATCCATAACACGATCAATAATTCTTGTAGGTATTTTGAAAACATCTTTCTCAGTAGGTGGTGGCTTATCTACTACCTTAGCAGTGGTAGTAGCATTACCAAATAAGAAACTCAGCGAATTATCCATAACGAAAATAAAGCAACTAGCAGAAGTAAACAATACTCACAGTAGAAGTTTCCTTTACCAGTTCCACTCTCCAATAGCGCTTCACTCCCCGGCAACAGCGCCAGAAAATAGTCTTGATGACCCACAAGTATAGGGGGTGTATCGCAGTATTTTCGATAAGTAAGAGTGTCGAACCCAACGAGGAGCAGAAGGTGCTGGATAGTGGTATGGATCAGGAATTCTCTGCAAATACTTAGCAAACGGATTTTTAGGGGTTTTTGATAAAGCAAGTAAACAAAGTACGAGTAAACAAAAGACAGTAAGAATGAATGCAGCAAGTGGCCCAATCCTTTATGCAGCAAAGGACAAGCCGGTTGTATTTCTATAGATGACCAAACGTTCTCGAGGACACATGGGAAGACTGTCAAGTGCTTTCGCTTCATATAGTCGATTAATCTTCTCCAGCTTGCTAAGTGTTGTGTGGGTGAACCTGTGCTAATGTACCGTCCCATCCAAGACTTAATATATACTTGTGATTAAACCCCCTTGCAAACATCCGTAAGTACAAGAAAGTAATTAAGGTAAAACCTAACCACAGCTTTAAACTCTAAGACCCTTACGTCCCTTGTGCAATGGTTTCTAACGGGGGTTCAGGTTTCCTACGGCCAGAAAAGTGCTTCCGGTCGTATAGTTGCTCGTCAAACCACCAATACTCTTTTAGTATTTTGGTCGCCATTTCTTCATACGAACTCCGTTTTGGGTGTTCTTCGGCTCGTTGAGTTCGTATCGTCGAGGGATACAACCGCATTGTCTTGGATATTTATTTTGAGAAGTTGGAAATTTTCACTTTTCCAACCTCTCAAATGGCTAAGTCGGGTCCCCGCAGCTCCTCCATACTATGCTCTCTTTGTTCCTTTTTATCTATAATCTTCACCAACACCTACACACATGTCATAGTCAAGGAAAGTCATAAAAATCTACCTAAACTACTAAATGTGCAAAGCTCGTATGAAAGTAAATGAGAACTATAAGTCATGCATATTAGGCATAGCTATAGCTGGAAGAAACATGATATGAGAGATAAATGGCACATTTTATATGGCTAAAAGAGGTGGTATTTCACAGCCATCAACTTCCCCAAGCTAGACCTTGATCATCCTCGAGTAGGAAGGGTCGATAAAAAATTAACGGTTGTGAAATAGCTTATCATTGGAAATCAATGCCTTGCATCCTTATTTCTTCTACAACCATGAAGAGAGAAAACATGTATTCAAACAAGGCAACGCAAGCTCAGTTATAAAGACCACTAAAGATTCATCAAAACTTATATGCTCCATGTCAACAGTGAATCTACTTGCAGACAAATTGTGATCCTCTTATTGCACCTTTTGTATAACTTTTCATATCATTTTTTTAATGAAGCAAAACTTAGTCACAAATAGATGTCAAGCATAAATAGGACGATTCTACCCAATCATATCATCTAGTTAAGGCTCTCAAGTGCAAACATCAGTTATTGAGCTTTCAGAAAGTTTATCTCTCTATAACAAGATTTATGCCAAAAGGAAATGCGAGAACATGTCAAAAGAAGCATAGCATTAGAGTGTCTCTTTTGGTCATCCACATCAATGAATCATGGCTATTAAACACTCATTTTCTATTCTTTGTCTTTCTAAACTTCAATTCGTCAGTAATGAGATCATGCCAAAACTTAGTGTGTTTAATCAGACTGTGCAGGCTAAGAATGGATACTCGTGACCATTACCAAGGTTTCCCTTTTCGGTATAATGATTTCTCATAACGGTTAGAGGAGTATTCTCGCTTTTTGTTTGAACGCAGTCCCATGAGAATACCAATGCACACCCAAATATAGCATTTCTGCTACATATGTTGGGCAACTCATACACAAACTCCAAGAGTTTCCTCTTTTTGGACTGTTCAAAGGCCAACGGAGTTGTTAGCATCCCATGTTGTGCGGCAGTGGTGCAGAGACGCATAAAGCAATATCATACTTTAATCAACATGTCAAGATTTGGCATGCATCTCAATTACCACTAAATATTAGTTTCTTTAAACAAATCCTTTCAAAGAGTACTATCAAGTCGATCATCACATCTATGGTGTTGAGTATCTTTAAGGCTAAACTCTTAAGACAATTAAACAACACCTTATTTAGCATAGAACTCAAAACTTCGAAACATCATTTCCAATTAACAACTCCTTCCATAAAAAACTATCAAGTCTATTGTTTTTACACTATGGGGTCGAGCATAACCTATTCATTTAAGACAATGCTATTTAGTGACAACCAACAAATTTCAAAAGATCTTGATCAAGTATTCATTCTTTCCATGTGCAGATATTGTGGCATTGTTTTCTAGAGGATCACAAATAGTGTCACAAGCTTGATAAACAATTTGGCAAGATGCATACAAGCTCTAATAAGTCAACTCCTATTGTGCCTATCATGAGCAAGTGTATCCCCATATGAATACAGGACTAGACTCACTTAAACAAGCATTCAAAAATAGCGGGATACATGATTGCATTAAACCTTCATTGAATACGAACATTGCACAAGACTCTACACATGCAGAAGTAACCTCCCCAAGCTTAGAACTTTGCAAGAACCAAACTTGAGTATATCACTAAAAAAAGAGAAAGTAGAGTTTCCAAAAGAGAGTGTGATAAATGGTTACCTCCCCAAGATTAGTTGAAAAACAAGGGTGACACACTTTACCGTTGAGGTACAATTAACCTCTGTTTTGATGGACGAAGAACCTTTGCTTTAACGTATACTTCTTGATATAGCCCGGTGGCTGCCTTCCTTGCGAACCTGCTTGGAAACAGACACTAATTGTTGAAGTGTTGAATTGAAGCAACCAAGTGGCTCATGTGAGTGTTTACACGGTCAGCACTACCATACACGTCGCCACACAAGGTTCAAGTCCCTGCGAAAATAACACACAAAATAAAATGCATCGGTTTGGTATAAGAACAAAGTTTGTTTACCCCACCGATAAAAGGAAAGTAAAAAAACATGAACTTCTATAGAGAATTACAGTCTAAGAGGTTTCTGAGGTAGAACTTTATTGCTTACATATCCTCGGCTTCTCTAGATCATGGGAGAAGCTCCTAGGTGGTGTTTTGAGGTTTTTAGAAGAAGAAAGAAGAAAATTTTGAGCAATGGTTACCTTCCAGTTGGCATTTGAGGGGTTTTCTCAACTATACGGTCACAACTATTCGGCCGGAAAAATGTGTTCCCGCTGTATAGTTGGCGTGCTGTCAAAACTATAGGGTGTCCACCTGGCGGTGCAGCTATACGGCCAGAACTATACGGCCGGAACAATTTGTTCCCGCCGTATAGTTGGTCATCGAACCCTCTGTATCTAGGAAAGAAATTGTACGAAAGCATCGATATCTATACAACCGGAACTATACGGCCGGAATTCTTTTATTCTTGTCGTATAGTTGGTCATTAAACCATCAGTACTTATGAAAGAAAAATTGCCGATGGCAAAAATATCTATACGACCGGAACTATACGACCGGAATTTTTATTCCTGCCATATAGTTGGTCGTTAAACTCTCTGTAGTCATCAAAAAAATTCCTTTTCTTCGATAATTATTTCTTAACCTGAAACTTAGTGAATCACCTTGTTTTGATAGTAAAATAACAACTTTAATTTTTGACCAACAACAACATGTATAAAACGGGATTTAAGTACAACCGAGTTATGCAACACATAGTAACAATAAATTCTACCTTTTGAAAACTACAACAAGATAACTCTAATAGCAAGACATGTAAAGAATAAAAGTGCCAATGCCACATGAATGCAACTAGACTCAAGACACAAAACTAAGAAAGACGGCTAACGACTTTCGGGTTGCCTCCGGGAAGCGCTTTCTTATAACCAAGTAGCCAGGCTTTTCTCCAATATGATTTCAATATATAGGAGCCAGAGAATTATTTATTCTTACCTCCAAAAGAGGTTTGGAGCACTTACTATTATAGCCTGGTCAAAGTCTCACCCGCTTGCGGTGCATCGGAGTCTTGTAGATAAATGTGTTATTGCTCACAAATGATGATTGATGTGCCATGTGTGGTCAGCATACCTCCCTAGATAGCTTCAACAAAAGGATTATATATTTACATGTAAAGTTAAACATTTTACCTTTCATAGCATCATCGGGATACAATTCATAGTACTCGTCTTGGGCTACACTATCACGAGGAAACACTTCATAATACTCATCTTTAGCAGCAGGGAAAAATTCAAACGTGTCTCTATACTCTAGTTCATCACCCTTGCTAACAAGTTCCTAAGTTCTAGAGTTATCAATCCAATCATAAAAAGAAGCATCATCAACAAATTTTTCATCAAAGATGTGCTTTCCCAAAACCTGCTCATTAATACTACAAGGATTTATCTCCAGTTCATCATCATTAGTGTTCTTCAAATGAGTATCTAGGCATAAAGCCTCCGCAGATAAATTATCTTCAGTTTCAACACAATAAGAATCATTACTAGAGACTGAGGCATCATAAACAAACTTATTATTAGTAGAATGATGTTTGTCTTCAACCTCACCTTTTTGATGTTCCTCCTTGTTATCCAGTGGTTCCTGCAAAATGTTAGTTCCGGGAACTATTGTTTTACATAGCTCCTTACTCTTTATCACAAGTGCATTCCCACTAAAATGTTCTTGACAGTATAATCCATAATATTATGATACCTGCTAAATCCTCATTATCGCTACTTTTCATAATAATACCAATTTTCCTAAGCAGCTCATGAGACCCTTCATAAACTATGTATTCCAAGATTTTTACATTATTACCATTTATGTGAGTATTGGTTGATAAAAATTCTTTAAAGAGAGGAATGCATTCATAATCATAAAGCTTGTTAGGCTTACCATTATCTTGCCTCATCCCTTCGAATAAATTTGAGAAATTACCAGAACAGTAATCCACCTGCTCCCGCATGTCCATTAGTCGCATATCCTCAAGGATTAGTGGTTCTTCTTCGTGTTCATCCTCTTCTTGGGAAGGAACTTCGTCCTTATCCAATGGGATTTGCAGTTCTTCTTCGTGTTCATCCTCTTCTTGGGAACACCAAGGAACACTACTTTCGATGTCCTGCAAACAAGTAACTTTGTGCGCTACGGGTTTTCTCCGTGCCTTACTGATGTTTGCAAGTGCACAGATCGTTTGTAGCTAGTTTTGAAGTATAGATATCGATCCCACAGGGAGCCCAAAGGTAAGTGTTTATGGGTGAAGTCTCTGTCACACCCGAAGTTGTCACAGGTCTTCTAGTGAATTAACTGCAAGTGTTGAAATAGGAATGGGGTTTGATTAAATGAGATGTATTTAAATAGAATTAAAATGTAAACTTCAGAAATATAAAGCATAAAAGTAAATAATGACTTGGTTGTTTGTTGTTTCCTGTAGATGGCAAAAGAAGGCGTGGGAAGATTCAGTTCATGGTGATAGTGACTGTGCCAGGTGGATGAATGATAAATGTAACAATTATAATCTTATGAATATATGCGTAGGCGAGCAACCCATAATTAGTCGGAACTCGTCTTGGTAGATTTCATCCCAACTTCAATAATCCTACTAGCCTGTTACCAAAACCATGGTCAGACACTAGACGATTAAGACCCTTCAGGTCGCTTAGCGATTAAGCTCCTTGGATCGGACTAATGCAATAAGCACAGTGGTTCCTCGTTATCCTCGAGTCTATTAGTTCTCCATTGATATCCCCGTGTCAATCAGGGGTCACCGGTCCACTAGCAAACAAGATCTTACCTATCTAGAACAAAGCATCATGTTGTCTGGGCCCTTAATTGGACAACAAGCATTAGGCATCCCATAGATAGTCAAGCACACATAATATAGTAATTAGAATCAATCACAAAATAATGGAAAATATATTAAGGCACGTAACATCTCACCAATCCCCTACATCTCCCACGCCCAAGATAATTACTCACTCATGAGAGAAGAACGGATCATCAATATAATCAAATACAGGGAATTCATCTTGGTATTACCGTGGAGATCCACAATAAGAATAGAAAAATATCCAACACAATTCAAGATGGGAAGAAACAATCTCAAACCCTAGTCTTGCAAGGTGGAGATCCCTCTCTCTCTCAAGTACAATTAGTGGCTATGGAGGTGTATTGGCTAGGAGGTTGAAGATCATGGAGCGAGATGAAGAACGTCTTCCCCTTCTTCTCCGGATCTCTTATTTCTCCCTTCTGGATGGTGTGGCGGTTGTTGCTTTGTGTTTTCATCCCCAGACCCTTCACGGAAGTTATCCCTTTTGACAATACAGAGGCGGTGGCAACTATACGGCGGGAACTATACGGACGAAAAAATATTCCCGCCGTATAGTTGCTCGTTAAAGCTTCTGTAAGCTCCCCTCGAGTGCCTCCAAAGTGAGACTTGCTTGTTTTCTCCAGAATATTGTATTTCTCTAGTTAAAACCTTCTGTTGACATTCAGAACCTGAAACACACATTAAAAACCAAGTTTTCTTTGCTACCGAAGTATTATTGTTAGGTAAGGCTAGAAAACGATCAAATCCGGGAGAAACCCATCAATAGAAGCCATAAAAAATGTGTCGAATCTCACAGCTATCACTTACTCCTCATAATAAGTGTATTCTTGATACGTTGTAAACGTATCTATAATTTTTGATGGTCCATGCTTGTTTTATATCTACTTTCTTATGTTTTGCCCACACTTTGGAGTATTTTTACACATTTTCTGGAACTAACCTATTAACAAGATGCCATGGTGCCAGTTGCATGTTTTCTGCTGTTTTTGGTTTCAGAAAAGCTAGTAAGGAAATATTCTCGGAATTGGACCGGACAAAAGCCAAAGTCAATATTTTACTCGAAGAAACATAGAGTCCGGAGGGGAGACGAAGTGGCGCACCAGGGCGGCCATACCTGGTGGCGTCACGGTCTGGGGGGCGCCACCAGGGGGTGTGGGCCCCCTGGTGCTCCACCGACCTTGCCCTTTCGCCTATAAAAGCATCCCGGGACAAAAACCCTAAGAACCCGATCAAAAATTCCACGAAAGAGTCTGTAGCTACCGCCATCTCCATCCCTAGATCAGGAGGGATCTGAAGCTCTTCCCAGCACCCTGCGGGAGGGTAGAGATCACCCTGGAGGCCTTCTTCATCACCATGACTACCTCTGGTGTGATGCGTGAGTAGTTCATCCCTGGACTACGGGTCCATGTAGTAGATAGATGGTTGGTTCTTCTCCTTTGTGCTATCATGTTTAGATCATGAGAGCTCCGTCCATGATCAAGATCATCTATTTGTAATCCTACATGTTGTGTTTGTGGGGATTCGATGGATATTGAGATGCTATTTCAGATTGATTTTTTGATTCTATTGTGTCTATGTTATTTGTGATCTTGCATGCTTTCTGTTGTTAGTAGCTATCTTGGCCAAGTAGATGCTAGCAATTCCAAGAGAGAGTATTTATGCTCGATAGTGGGTTCATGCCTCTAGTAATCTGGGGAAGTGACAGAAATCTCTAAGGTACTAGATGTGCTGTTGCTACTAGGGAGACAACAGCAATCCTTTGTCCATGGGACAATCGTATTGTTTACTTTACACAATTTTCTTAATGCAATTATCTGTTGCTTGCAACTTAATACTGGAGGGGGTTCGGATGATAACTTGAAGGTGGATTATTAGTCATAGATGCAGTTGGATTACGGTCTATGTATAATGTTGTAATGCCCAATCAAATCTCGTAGGAGTCAAGATGATTAGTATATGCTTGTATACTTTATCGGCGTCTGTCAATTGCTCTGCTGTAATTTGTTCACCCAACATGTCATCTACTTAAGGAGAATCACCATAGTGAACTATGGACCCCAGTCCATTCTTTTACCATCAATCTACTATTTACCGTTTACTGTTTACTTTCTACAAGCAAATACTATATTCCACACAATACATTTAATCCTTTGTTTTCAGCAAAACCGGTGAGATTGACAACCTCACTGTAAGTTGGGGGCAAAGTTCTGTGGTTGTGTTGTGCTGGATTCCAAGTTGGAAACAACACCTTGGAGGTATTTCCTTGCTCCTACTGGTTCGATAACCTTGGTTTCATAACTGAGGGAAAACTTGTTGCTGTGCTCATCATACCTTCCTCTTGGGGTTCCCAACGAGCTCGAATATATTTTGAGCCATCAAGCCTTTTTCTAGCACTGTTGCCGGGGAGTCAAGGACATCTTCACAAGGGGAGTCCCTCATAACCAATCTCTTTACTTTGTTTTTTGTTTTGCTTAGTTTACTTTTGCTTTGTTTGCTTGTTTCTTTATCAAAAACACAAAAAAATAGTTGTACTAGTTTGCTACTTTGTATTAAAACCCCAAAAAAAATGACTACTCTTGAAAATACTAAGTTGTGTGACTTCACTAGCACCAACAACAATGATTTCATGTGCACACCTATTGCTCCACCTGTTCTTGAAGCTACTTTCTTTGAAATTAAACCTGCTTTGCTCAATCTTGTTATGAAAGAACAATTTTCTAGTGTTGGTACTAAAGATGTTGCTGCTCACCTTAATAACTTTGTTGAACTTTGTGAGATGTAAAAACATAGGGATATAGATGGAGATATTATTAAGCTTAAATTGTTTCCTTTCTCTTTGAGAGGAAAAGCTAAAGAATGGTTGCTATCCCTAACTAGAAATAGTATTGATTCTTGGACTAAATGCAAATATGCTTTCATTGGAAAATACTATCCTTCTGCTAAGATTATATCTATGAGAAGTGAAATAATGAAATTTAAACAATCTGATCATGAACATGTTGCTCAAGCTTGGGAAAGAATGAAATCTTTGGTAAAGAATTGTCCCACTCATGGACTGACTGCTTGGATGATCATCCAAACCTTTTATGCAGGACTGAATTATTCTTCAAGAAATCTGCTAGATTCTTCTGCTGGAGGTACCTTTATGACCATTACTTTGGGTGCTACAACAAAGCTTCTGGATAATATGATGGTTAACTATTCTGAATGGCACACTAAGAGGGCTCCACAAGGTAAGAAGGTAAATTCTGTTGAAGAAACCTCCTCCTTGAGTGATAAAATTGATGTTATTATGTCTATACTTGTTAATGGGAAAGCTCATATTGATCCAAATCATGTTCCCTTAGCCTCTTTGGTTGCTCAAGAAGAGCAAGTTGATATGAACTTTATTAGAAATAATAATTTTAGCAACAACGCCTACATGAATAATTTTGATAATAATAATTATAGGCCATATCCTCCCAATAATGGTAATGCTTATGGAAATTCCTACAACAATAATAGAAGTGCGCCCTCTAAACTTGAAGTCATGCTTAAAGATTTTATTAGTAAACAAACTGCCTTCAATAAAACTATTCAGGAAAAACTTTCTAATGCTAAAAGAAATATAGCATTGTTGTCTGAAGCACAATCTTCTTTGAATAAAATGGCTGCTTAACCTGAAACTATTAAAAATCCCTTTGCTGCTACCAATGCCATACAAGTTAGAATTGATGAAAATGTTAGACTATTAGCTGAATTGCATGCTAAGTGGGAAAGAGAAGATGAAATTGCTAAAAATAGTAGTATTTGTACTATCACTACCACTAATGTTGATGCTAGCAAACCACATGAAGTCCACATTCCTTCTGCAACAATTCCTAAAACCAATGGAACCTTTTCTAATAAAATGCTGAAATTCTTCGAAATATGGGAAACAATAGCTCTACTACTTTAGATGGTAATTATGATTTTGATCTTGATGGTTGCAATATCTCTGAAGTAATTAATGATGTTCTTATTATGGTTAACAATGCCTACGTACCTGTTGATTTCTATGGTTTGGATGTTGAATGCAATGCTTCTTGTCCTATTATTTTGGGAAGACCTTTCCTTAGAAATGTTGGTGCCATTATTGATATGAAAGAAGGCACCATTAAATATCAATTCCCACTCAAGAAAGGTATAGAACAATTCCCTAAGAAGAGAGAGAAGATCCCTTTTGCCTCTCCTATTAAAACAAAATTTGCTCTTAATGTATCTTCATTTGAGAATACTTGATTCTTGCTTCTTATGCCTAGCTCAAAGGCGTTAAAGAAAAGCACTTATCGAGAGATAACCCAAAAAAAGTTAGAAATCTTTTGTTGAGTCTTGGAATTTATTGCTTTAGTAATAACCTATACTTATCCTTTTTGTGTTGTTTTTGTTTCAAGAGTAACCTCTAATGAGAGATAAGTAAGAATTGGGAAAGTTGCTGTCCCGAAATAGATTTTTGTGCTTCGCTGTAAAAATTCGTGAAAATTCTCTATACGTAGATTTGAGCTGTAATTGTTTGTGCTTCTGCCCCAAATTGTTATCCAACTTTCGTTAGTTTAACACTTTTAGATTTGAGCAACAAAAGGTTTTCGAAAAAAATCAATTTTACCTGTTGTTCTGTTTTGACAGATTTCTGCCATTATTTGCATTTGCCTCTTAATCTCTTTCTCTTTGAGTTCTATTTGATCACTTGAACTTTTTAAAGGAAGTGCTACAGTAGCTTGTGTTTTAATGGAAGTTTTACTTGTGTTGAAATTGAACCAAAATACTTATTATCTTGAGTACACTAATGATGCTAATGAAGATTGTGTGAAGTTTTGTATGAAGCAAATTTTAAAGTGTAGGGAAGAGTAATGTGATAAGATGAAATATGGAAAAAACCTCAAGCTTGGGGATGCCACCCGTGTCACCCCAAGAAATATTCAAGAAGTACAAGTGTCAAAGCTTGGGGATGCCCAAGGCATCCCCTTCTTCATCAATAAAAATCTCAGGTTCTCTTCCAAACACTTCATTTTTATTTTTTCATGCACAATTGTGTTGTTCTTGGAGCGTCTTCGTTTTTGTTTTTAGTTTTATTTTTCTTGGTTTACTTAAATAAATTGGTTGGACCCCCGCATTCATACATAGTTTCAAATAGGTTGATTTGGATTGGAAAAGAGTAGGAAAGTTCATGCTTATAAGTGGTATAAAAGGAGCTTGTTTTTGACTGTGACTTAGACTTTATCATGTCATGCTTGATATTGTTTTGACTTTATGCTTAGTGATCATTGTTGTAGCATGACTTGTTTCAAACAATTGAGATTGCTTAATGTGCCTTGAAAGAATCATGCGTTGTTTTAGCATATAAAAGTATAATATTGTATTATTCTCCTTTGATGCTTTATTTGGGTTGACTTGGCGCATGCTCACACCATGTTAAGACTATACCAAGTCACCATAGCCTCTATGATCATGTAGTTTTTGACTTGTAATATCACTTTATGCTTTAATTAATAATATTTTGTCGCTTTGCATGATTATGGCCATTATTGCTCTCTTAGTTGGTCGCTCCCAGTCTTTTGCTAGCCTCCGTATGTACCAAGTATGAGTTCCACTCATGCATCCAACTCCAAATAAAACCAAATTATTCCAAAGAGTCCACCATACCTACCTATTAGCATTTGCTATTCCAAGTATATTCATGTTTTTATCTACCTATTAGCACCATGCCCTAACAATCTGATGCCATTACATGAACGATCTCATCCAATCCCTACCATCCCCATAGCCTACAGCGAGGGATTACTCACTCATAGATGGAGGAAACATGGATGATCGATGGAGATGATGGTGGAGATCGATGGAGATGGCTCCGGGGGCACTTCCCCGTCCCGGCAGGGTGCCAGAATAGAGACTTTCTATCCTCCGAATCTCCCCTTCGGTGGCGGCGGCGCAGCGGAACTTTTCGTGGAAAAATGTCGAACCCCCCGAAGTTTTTAGGTCAGAAGGCTTCTTATAGGCGAAGAGGGAGATCGAGGGGGTGCCTAGGGCCACCACACCATGCCCTAGCGTGGCCAGGCCTAGCCCGCGCCTGGGGGGTGTGGCCAGCCCCTGGCCCTCCTCCGTCTCGTATTCGGGCTCCTGGGGTCTTCTGGAAAAATAGGCACTTTGGCTTTTGTCTCGTCCAATTCCGAGAATATTCATTTTCTGACTTTCCTGGAACCAAAAACAGCAGAAAACAGGCAGCTGGCACTGTGGCTCTTGTTAATAGGTTAGTCCAAGAAATCATATGAAAAGTACTCCAAAGTGTGGACAAAACACAATAAAGTGGATAAAACCAAGCATGGAGCATCAAAAATTATAGATACATTTGCAATGTATCAACACCCCCAAGCTTAACTCCTGCTCGTCCTCGAGTAGGTAAGTGATAAAAAGAAAGAATAATTTTTGAGGTGACATGCACCATCAAAGACTTGACCAAAGTACTTGTAAAACACTCAAATCTGGGATCATAGTACTTCAATCATAACATGAAAGACAAAGTTCTAGCAATAATACAAAGAAACTATGATGCAACATGAAAAGGCACAAACAAAAGATTCATGAATAACAATGCTTTGCAAGATGTTTGTTTGTTTCACATAAAGAAAACATAGCATAATGGCATTCAGCTTGTCCCTCATAGAGTAGCAAATATAAATGCATAGGACACCTTCAAAGTTCATAAGAGTGACTAGATACAAATAGTTTAAAACAAGCAATATCAAGTTATGCATTAATCAACTAGTCTTGGGACAATGCACATAGAACTAAGAATGGCCACTATGCTCTCAAGAAAGTGCTCATAGAATGTGTGGAGACTCAACAAGGAAATGAACAGGTTTTGAAAAGTTTGAAAGGCTTCCAAATGCTGAAAGTATGGTACTCATTAGCTTTGAGCTCTCATTTCCCCTGTCATATGCATCTTTAATGTGGTTAAGGTGAAAGTGAGGTCCAATCTGAGTTATATGCTTGACAGACTATAAACTGAAAATCCCAAGTCCCTTTAGTACGAGGGCCGCTCCTCATGCTACTCAACTTTAGTTACCGGTAAGTTCTTGTCATCGTAAGTATGTGCGTATCATAGAGAACCGCCAACGAGGTACCCCTTGCCCGATGATACGGAAGAATTCCCATATCAAAATGACAAGGCAAGCAGACAATGAGTATCTCAGCAATCTTCTTATTTACCATGGGAAAATGGTGCTTTTTTCTCTCATTCCTCTTTTCATAAATTTCTTTTTTTTCTTTTTCTCAATAGCTATCTCTCTCTTTCTCTCTCTTTTTTATAAGAAGAATGCTTTATAGATATCATTATGGTTACGCTGCAGGTTTCCACCATGTCAGCATGGATTAGACCAGCGGCCCAGGCGTTTCTCTAACACACATACATAACTCCATGGACTTACAAGCTCCCCTTTTATTTCACACCAACGACATCCGCAAACAAAAGAGCAAGGTATCAACTGGGTATATATTTACAAGTGTCGAAAGCGTTCCCCGTGACAGCATGGTTCTGCTAATCCCTAGCCTATAATTTGCAAGCATATAACTTTCATGGAGAGTTCACAATGGTTCAGGTTTATTATGTGCAGGAAATAAAGTGTGCCATCAAGTTCGTGAGAGCGTTACTAACTAATTTTCTCATAACAAGCAAACATTTTATTCAGAAGAAAACAAGGCATATTGAATATGCACGGAAGTAGCAAATGATGCTAATAGGTAGGTATGGTGGACACTTTGGCAATATTTGGTTTTAGGGAGTTGGAAACATGAGTAAAACATACTCAGTGAAAGTGAAGGCTAGCAATAGTAAGGGAGCGACAAACGAGAGAGCAATAATGGCCATAATCATGCAGAGCGATAAAACATCATTGATCAAAGCATAAAGTGGTACTACAAGTTGAAAACTAAAGGATCATAAAGGCTTATGGTGACTTGAGATAGTCATAACATGGTGTGAGCATGTGCCAAGTCAACCCAAATAAAGCATCAAAGGAGAATACCACAATACTATGCTTTAATATGCTAAAACAACGCATGATTCATCCAAGCCACATTAACCAATCTCAATTGTTTATAACAAGTCATGCTACAGCAAAGAATACTAAGCATAAAGCCAAAACAATATCAAGCATGGCATGACAAAGCATAGGCCATAGTCAAAAACAAGCTCTCTTTACCACTTAAGCATGAGCTTTCCTACTCTCTTCCAAACCAAACCAAACTATTTGCAAACCAAAGTATGAAAGAGGGGGTCCAACCAATTTATTCAGCAAACTAAGCAAACCACACAAACTAAAAACCAAAACAAATACGAAAAAGAAGACGCTCTAAGAACAACACAACTGTGCATAAAACAATAAAAATGAAGTGTTTGGAAGAAACCTGAGATTTTTATTGATGAAGAAGGGGATGCCTTGGGCATCCCCAAGCTTTGACGCTTGTACTTCTTGGATATTTCTTGGGGTGACACACGTGGCATCCCCAAGCTTGAGCTTTAGTCCATCCTTCATCTCATTACTCATTCCTTCCGTACACCTGAAATTTTTTCCTTCATACAAAACTTCACACAATCTCATTAGCAACATTAGTGCACTTAAGATAAAAGGTCTTAAGGTTAAGTTCTAACACAAAATAAACTTAAATTAGAACACTAGATACTTTAGCACTTCCCTCAAAAAGCTCAATTCCCCAAACGAACTCAAGAAGGAACCAACAAGAAGCAAATGCAGAAAATGGCAGAAATCTGTCAAAACGGACCAGTAGGTAAAGACGAATTTTTTCAAAGACCCTCTGTTCTTCAAATAAAAAAGTGTTGAACTAACAAAAGTTAGATAAAAACCTGGGTCAGAAGCACAAAAAATTACAGCTCAATCCGACATACATAAATCTCTCACAAATTTTTACGGTGAAGAACAAAAATCTATTTCGGGACAGCAACTTTCCCAATCATTACTTTTCTCTCATTAGAGGTTACTCTTGGCACAAAAAGCAAATAAAAAGGATAAGGAGCGGTTATTACTGAAGTAATAACTTCCAAGACTCATCTAAAACTTTTGGGTTATCTCCCAATAAGTACTTTTCTTTAATGCCTTTAAGTTAGGCATAAGCAAAAACTGAAATGGATAGAATAGAAGTAAACAGAGATAATCATAGTGAAAACATTGTTTTGTTCAATGAAATCCTTTTGTTAACAAGGTTGATCAGGTATTGCTACCAAAACAATTTCATATGAGACAAAACTTTGTATTCCACTAATGATTATGTTACCTCAACCTTGATAGCAATGGTCCCAATCATAATAGTTTCAAATCTTTCTCTTGGTATGGGACAATATATTTCTCCAACTTGAATGCCTTCAACATGTTCAATTGAATTCAAACTATAAGTCCTTTCAATCTTCTTGGGAAAATAGACAGTATGTTCCTTGTCATTAACATTGAAGGTCACCTTTCCTTGATTACAATTAATAACAGCTCCTGCAGTATTTAGAAAAGGTCTCCCAAGAATAATAGACATATTATCATCTTCAGGCATAAAAGTTTGAGAGGATGCTCTCATAAGAAATATGAGTTGAAGTAAAAGAGAGCATCAAGAAGCAAATTGAAAACACATTTAAGTCTAACCCACTTCCTATGCATAGGAATCGTGTATGCAAATAAATTCACAAAGAACAAAGTGACAAGCATAGGAAGATAAAACAAGAGTAATTTCAAAACTTTCAGCACATAGAGAGGTGTTTCAATACCATGAAAACTTCCACAACCATATTTTCCTCTCTCATAATAATTTTCAGTAGCCTCACGAAGAAACTCAATAATATAACTATCACATAAAGCATGTTCTTCATGATCTACAAGAACTAGAGCTTTATTATAAACATTTTCAAGAGAAACCTCAGGAACATAACATTCATTCTCCTTTAGTAAGCAAGGGGGCAATCAAATAATGTAAGGGATAAAGAGTTACTCTCATTAGAAGGTAGGCATGGGTAGCTAATCCATTCTTCCTCCTTTTGTTCATCACTCTCCTCCTCTTTTTCATCTAATGAGATTTCAGGTTCATCAGTTTCTTCTTCCATAGGATCCTGCAAGGCATTAGTCTCTTTCATTTGTCGAAAGCATCTATTAAAATATTCAAGAATATAGCCATTTTCATCCTTGTAATTATCAAAGCAAAATTTAAGTATACCATACACCTCATATTTGTAAGGTGAATCATCAATATTTTCAAGCAAACTAGCAAGTTCAAAAGCACCCTTCCAAGCAATAAATTCTTCAATTTGTTCCGCATCATAAAATTCATAAATTCCTTTAGCATAGGAAGATATGGTATCATTATCACTATACTCACATTGAAAAGGGAGGTGTTTATACCTCTTTCTGCAACAAGACTCATCACAGCAATAAGTAACATTATAAGTAGAGCACACGTTCCTAGCAATGGTATACAATCTATCAATTTGTTCCCATAAGTGTTTCCCTTTTTGTGACAAGCGGTGTTCCTTATAATAATATTTTTGATCTTCTGTGAACCCACCTTGCCAATAAGCTTCAGTTTCAAAGAAACCAACCATTGCCAACAAGCATGATAAAGCAAGACAATAACAGACCAACAAAAATAACAACTAGAGTAGGAACTACTTTTTTGTATTTTTGATAAAGAAACAAGCAAACAAGGAGAAAATAAACTTAGCTTGAACAATAGTGAATCCAAGTGAACTTGATACATAAAGCTATGCTCCCCGGCAACGGCGCCAGAAAATAGTCTTGATGACCCACAAGTATAGGGGGTGTATCGCGGTATTTTCGAGGGAAGTGAAACCCAATTTATTAATTCGACACAAGGGGAGCCAAAGAATATTTATAAGCCTTAACAACTGAGTTGTCAATTCAGCTGCACCTGGAAACAATCTTGATCATAGCAGTTTATCAGTAGCAACAGTTTTGTAGTAGGAATAGTAAAGCAGCAGCAGTAGTAAAGCAAAGACAGTAGTAACAAAAGCAGTAAACAGTGGGATTCGAGTGCGGTAGGCATAGGGATGGATGGACGGGCGTTGCATGGACAAGACAATTCACATAGCAATCAGAACATAGGGCAATTGCAGATAAATAAGATAAAGCATCCAAGTACTAGATAATCCTAGGCATGTGTTCCATATATAGTCATATGTGCTCGCAATGAGAACTTGCACAACATCTTTTGTCCTGCCAGCCTGTTTGCAGCGGGGCCTCTAGGGAACTACTGGCAATTAAGGTGCTCCTTTTAATAGAGCACCGGAGCAAAGAATTAACACTCCGTGAACACATGTGATCCTCACATCAAAGCCTTTCCCTTTTGGTTATCCCAATTTCTGTCACTTCAGGGCCATAGGTTCTGGACAACAACGTGTGTATACAACTTGTAGATAAGACCAAAAACAATACTATCATAATGAATCAATAACATGTTCAGATCTGAAATCATGGCACTTGGGCCCTAGTGACAAGCATTAAGCACAACAAGTTGCAACAAAGTCATAAAGCACTAATAAAAGATACTAGGCACCATGCCCTAACAATCTGATGTCATTACATGAACGATCTCATCCAATCCCTACCATCCCCATAGCCTACAGCGGGGGATTACTCACTCATAGATGGAGGAAACATGGATGATCGATGGAGATGATGGTGGAGATCGATGGAGATGGCTCCGGGGGCACTTCCCCGTCCCGGCAGGGTGCCAGAACAGAGACTTTCTGTCCCCCGAATCTCCCCTTCGGTGGCGGCGGCGCAGCGGAACTTTTCGTGGAAAAACGTCGAACCCCCCGAAGTTTTTAGGTCAGAAGGCTTCTTATAGGCGAAGAGGGAGACCGAGGGGGTGGCTGGGGCCACCACACCATGCCCTGGCGTGGCCAGGCCCAGCCCACGCCTGGGAGGGTGTGGCCAGCCCTTGGCCCTCCTCCGTCTCGTATTCTGGCTCCTGGAGTCTTCTGGAAAAATAGGCACTTTGGCTTTTGTCCCGTCCAATTCCGAGAATATTCATTTTCTGACTTTCCTGGAACCAAAAACAGCAGAAAACAGGCAGCTGGCACTATGGCTCTTGTTAATAGGTTAGTCCAAGGAATCATATGAAAAGTACTCCAAAGTGTGGACAAAACACAAGAAACTGGATAAAACCAAACATGGAACATCAAAAAATATAGATACATTTGCAATGTATCAATCCCGACAGTGCAAAATGGAAGGGGAAATTGTAAGGCTCATGGAGTTCATATATGTGTTAGAGAAACGCCTGGGCGGCTGGTCTAAGGCATGCCTAATCATGGTGGAAACCTGCAGCATAGCCATAGTGAGCAATCTATGAAGCATCCTCTATAAAAAACCTATGTAAATAGGAAAGAAAAAAAGAGAAAAAAATAAAAAAAGCATATGCAAATAGGAAATAAAAGGATCGCTGAGATGCTCATTTTCTGCTTGCCTTATCATTTTGATATGGGGAATCTTCCGTATCATCGGGCAATGGGTACCCCGTTGGCGGTTCTCTATGATACACATGTACTTACAATGACAAGAACTTACCTGTGACTAAAGTTGAGTAGCATGAGGAACAGTACTCGTAAGTAAGGGGCATGAGATTTTTAGCTTATAACTTATCAAGCATATCCTCATATTTGTTCACTTTAGCCTTAATCACCTAAAGATGCTTATGATAGGGGCAATGAGAGCTGAAAGCTAATAAGTACCATAATTTTTGGAAGCTCAATATGAGACTTGAATCCCTGCTTCCTTCTATGAAGAGCCTTTCTTTTACTTTTATGTTGAGTCTCCACCTTCTATCTTTATGCACCTATTGAGAGAGCATAGTGGCCATTCTTAGTTTATGTGCATTGTCCCAAAACTTGTTGATGGATTCATAACCTTGATATTGCCTGTTCTTAAATTATTTGTATCTACTCACCCTTATAAACTTTGAAGGTGTCCTATGCATTTATGTTTTGCTACACTGAGGGACAAGCTGAATACCATTCTCATTATGTTTTCTATATGTGAAACAAAGAAACGTCTTTCAAAGCATTGTTATTCGTGAATCTTTTGTTTGTACCTTTTCATGTTATAACATAGTTGCTATGTCTTATTGTTAGAACTATATCTTTCTTGCTATTTTAAAGTACTATGATCCTAGCTATCAATGTTTTACAAATACTTTGATCAAGATTATGATGGTGCATGTCACCTCAAAAAATTATTCTTTTTTACCACTTACCTACTCGAGGATGAGCAGGAGTTAAGCTTGGGGATGTTGATACGTTGTAAACGTATCTATAATTTTTGATGTTCCATGCTGGTTTTATATCTACTTTGTTATGTTTTGCCCACACTTTGGAGTATTTTTACACATTTTCTGGAACTAACCTATTAATAAGATGCCACAATGCCAGTTGCCTATTTTATATTGTTTTTGTTTTCAGAAAATCTAGTTAGGAAATATTCTCGGAATTGGACCAGACAAAAGCCAAAGTCAATATTTTACCCGAAGCAACACGGAGTCCGGAGGGGAGATGAAGTGGCGCACCAGCGTGGCCACACCTGGTGGCAGCGCAGCCCGAGGGGCGCGCCACCAGGGGGTGTGGGCCCCTGGTGCTCCACTGACCTTGCCCTTTTGCCTATAAAAGCCTCCCGGGACGAAAACCCTAAGGACCCGATCAAAAATTCCACGAAAGAGTCTATAGCCGCCGCCATCTCCCTCCCTAGACAGGGAGGGATCTGAAGCTCTTCCCGGCACCCTGCCGGAGGGGAGAGATCACCCTGGAGGCCTTCTTCATCACCATGACTACCTCCAGTGTGATGCGTGAGTAGTTCATCCCTGGATTACTGGTCCATGTAGTAGCTAGATGGTTGGTTCTTCTCCTTTGTGCTATCATGTTTAGATCTTGTGAGGTCCGTTCATGATCAAGATCATCTATTTGTAATCCTACATGTTGTGTTTTGGGGATCCGATGGATATTGAGATGCTATTTCAGATTGATTATTGATTATATCATGTCTATGTTATTTGTGATCTTGCATGCTTTCTGTTGTTAGTAGCTATCTTGGCCAAGTAGATGCTAGCAACTCCAAGAGAGAGTATTTATGCTCGGTAGTGGGTTCATGCTTCTAGTAATCTGGGGAAGTGACAGAAATCTCTAAAGTACTAGATGTGTTGTTGCTACTAGGTAGAAAACAACAATCATTTGTCCATGGCGCAATCGTATTGTTTACTTGACACACTTTGCTTAATGCAATTATCTGTTTCTTGCAACTTAATACTGGAGAGGGTTCAGATGATAACCTGAAGGTGGATTATTAGTCATAGATGCAGTTGGATTACGGTCTATGTATAAATGTTGTAATGCCCAATCAAATCTCGTAGGAGTCAAGATGATTAGTATATGCATGTATGCTTTCTTGGTGTCTGTCAATTGCCTCGCTGTAATTTGTTCACCCAACATGTCCTCTATCTTAAGGAGAATCACCTCTAGTGAACTATGGACCCCGGTCCATTCTTTTACCATCAATCTACCATCTACTATTTATTGTTTACTGTTTACTTTCTGCAAGCAAATACTATCTTCCACCCAATACGTTTAATCCTTTGTTTTCAGCAAAATCGGTGAGATTGACAACCTCACTATAAGTTGGGGGCAAAGTTCTGTGGTTGTGTTGTGCAGGATTCCAAGTTGGAAACAACACCTTGGAGGTGTTTCCTTGCTCCTATTGGTTCGATAACCTGGGTTTCCTAACTGAGGGAAAACTTGCTGATGTGCTCATCATACCTTCCTCTTGGGGTTCCCAACGAGCTCGAATAGATTTTGAGCCATCAATTCTCACTAAAACATTCATGAGAATACCAAGAAAGATGTTGCAGGATTTCATAAGCTATTTTTATGAGAGCACTATCTTCACTATTAATACATGATATGACATGTATTATCAACTCATGGGCACCTTCAAAGATAATATACTCTAATACTTCACTAGTAACATCACCATTATTATAAGACACTAAAGATTGATTAAAGGCATCAGAGCATTGAAAACGAAAGTAGTGCCCAAGTTTCATAGAGGACATATTATTGGACCGTCTATCGTATCCAAAGAAATTAACTTTTTAGCATATTCCACTATTTTGGAATACATTTCTCTTACCGTCATATTGCTCACTTGTTCTTAAAAATATTCATCCTCATCTTCTAATGAGGATTCCTGTCCCATGTTAATAGCATCACAATATTCATAGAAAGATTCATCTTTTAGTCTCTCACCAAAGTCCCCAAAATCACTATCTAGGCACGAATCCTCCTCAGAATAATCATCATAAGTTTGGGACTTATAGAAATCATTGCTAGATAATGAGATATCATTTCCATGCATACTATTTGTGTGTGGAAAGTTATTTTTAGAAGTAGGAGATTCAAGTGGTTGTTCAAGTTGCTCCTTTTCATTCTTACTAAAATAATTTGCGAGTAGCTCAGCGATAGTCTTACCTTCGGGCTTACGTTCCACTAGTTGAGAGGGTGCAACATCAAGTGCCACCTCTTTATTAACAACATGTTCCGGTGGTTTAGGTAGAGGCTCTTTGAGTGGAGTTCCCTCCACATTACCTTTTGGAGCACCCTGCTAAAGGTTAGATTCTTCCATGGCAGATTTAATCTGCCCAACAATAACCCAGATTGAGTCATTTCCCCTACTAGAAGTAGGCAAACCGGTGATAAAGTCCATTCCGACGGAATCCCATTTCCATTCTGGAATCTGCAAAGGTTGCAACAATCCTGCGGGCCTCTGATGTTCCGCTTTAACTCTCTAACGGATATCACACTTGGTGATGTAGCTTCCGATTTCTCTCTTCATCTTGTGCCACCAAAATTGCTCTTTCAAATCTTGATACATCTTCGTTCCTCCGGGGTGGATAGAATAAAGAGTATCATGAGCTTCCTGCATGATAACTTGCTTCAGCTTCGAATCTGTTGGCACACAGATACGACCTTTGTACCACAGAACTCCTTCTTCGTCTTCAGTGAATCCAGGTACCTTTCCTGTACCAATACGATATTTGATTCCATTGATACTTTCATTCCCCTTCTGGGCTTCCTTGATTTGGCTAATCAAAGTGGGTTAAAGTTCAATGCTAGCTAAGAATCCTTTACTAACTAGCTTAGTCCTGAACTGCTCCAACTCCTCATACCAACCTGGCTGCTTCTCCTTGATCATGGTGTTTAGCCTACACGGCAATCTGCTAAGAGCATCCGCTACCACATTGGCTTTGCCGGGGTGATAGTGAGTGTCAAGATCATAATCCTTGATTAACTCTATCCATCTCCTTTGCCTCATATTCAGCTCCTTCTAAGTGAAAATATACTTCAAGCTTCTATGATCCGAGTAAATCTCATAGCAATTACCCATCAGATAATGACGTCATGTCTTCAATGCCAAAACTACGACTGCTAACTCAAGATCATGGGTCGGATAGTTCTACTCATGCTGCTTCAGTTGTCGAGACAGATACACAATGACTTTGCCTTCTTGCATCAATACACATCCGAGACCAATCTTGGATGCATCACAATACACATCAAATGGCTTCTTGATATCTGACATGGTCAATATTGGGGCTGAAATCAATCTCTTCTTCAGCTCTTGGAAACTGGCTTCACATTTGTCGGTCCATTCAAACTTCTTGTCCTTCTTTAGCAATTGGGTCATGGGTCGGGCGATGCTTGAGAATCCTTCGACGAACTTGCGGTAGTATCCCGCTAATCCGAGAAATGCACGGACTTGGGTTTGAGTGGTTAGGGCTTCCCACTCTTCGACATCTTTGATCTTGGCGGGATCAACAACGACTCCTCCGGCAGACACAATATGTCCTAGGAATCCTACTTCTTTCATCCAAAACTCACACTTGCTGAACTTGGCATACAACCGATACTCTCTAAGGGTTTCAAGGATGATCCTCAGATGTTGCTCATGCTCTACTTCTGACTTGGAGTAGATAAGGATATCATCGATAAACACAACCACAAACTTATCCAGAAAATTCATGAAGATCTTATTCATGAGATTCATGAGATAAGCAGGGGCATTGGTTAATCCAAAAGACATAACCGTATACTCGTATAAACCATAGCGAGTAGTAAAGGCGGTCTTCGGAATATCCGTTGCACGAATCTTAAGTTGGTGATAACTAGTCCTAAGATCGATCTTTGAGAATACATTCGCTCCAGTCAACTGAACAAATAGATCCTCTATCTTTGGCAATGGGTATTTGTTTTTGATGGTGACATCATTCAGCTTCCTGTAATCGGTGCACATACGGTTGCCTCCATCTTTCTTATCGACGAATAACACTGGCAATATCCATGGCGATGCGCTTGGTTGAATTAAGCCTGTTGCCAACATAGCATCCAACTGCTTCTTCAATTCCACTAACTCTGAGGGGTTCATGCTATAGGCTCTCTGGGCTATGGGTCCGGTTCCGGGGATTAGTTCAATAATGAACTCAATATCCCTATCTGGGGGCATACCAGGCAATTCATCTAGGAATACGTCGGGGTATTCACAGATTACTCTGACTTGGTCAATGGTAGGCAGGGCTAGACTCTTTTTACACTTGAATTTACGGGGCAAGGTTTCAGATATGTGTTCTACTGAGACTCCAGAGCTACTGGTCATGGTGATGGCTTTCTTGGCACAGTCAATCAATCCCTTATGCTTTGACATCCAATCCATTCCTAGTACTACTTCCAAACCTTTGGTTCCAAGTACTATTAGGTTGGCATAAAAATCTATCTCATGTATTCTGATAGGCACAGCTTTGCAAATTTTTCTAGCTTTTGTAGTTGAACCAGGGATTGGAACTATCATGACATGCTTCAGGTTGGTTGGGTGAATCTTACTAGTGCATGCAAATTCTTCGGTGACAAATGAGCGCGATGCTCTAGAATCAAACAATACTCTTGCTAAAACTGAGTTTACAGAAAACATACCCAGCACTACATCTGGCGCTTCTTGGGCCTCTTCGGCGTTCATGTGGAAGAGACGACCGTTGCGGTTGTGAGGGTTCCCTGGGGCAAATATTCTTCCTGGTTGAACACAACGCTGCTGTTGAGCTGGGGCATTCACATTTGTAGTGGCGGCAATCTTCTTGGAGCACTCATTGGAATAGTGACCCTTCACTCCACACTCAAAACAAGTAATCTGAGACTTGTCTTTCGCTGCCACGGGCACATCATTGCTTCTAGTTTGGGGTGCAGTGTTGTTATTGTTGTTGTTGTTGCTCTTGGGAGGTGCACGGTTGAAATTGCTGGTGTTGCCGGAGTGATTGTTGTTTCCTCCGGACTTTACATTTCCTCCGTTGCGGTTGGGGTAGCTTGGGCGAGACATTGGGGGTCGGTTGTTCCTTGGTGCATACCCTGCTGAGGGGTTAGGACGGTACTTTTGGTGACTCTTTGATCCAGCTTGGTGCATCATACGATGTTTGCGGTTGTCGTTTGCTTGCTTAATCTTCCCTTCCATCTAAATGGCAGAGTCGACTAGCTCTTCAAGATCCTGGAAATGGATGTTGACGAGGACAGTCTGCATCTCATCACGCAGTCCGTTCAGGAATCTCTCCTTCTTCTTGGCCTCCGTGTTGATCTCATCAGTGCATACCTTGCAAGGGACATGAATCTGTCATGGTACTCCACTACAGTCATTCTGCCTTGCTTCAACTCTCGGAATTCATCCCTCATTCGGGTGACTAGACCCTGCGGCACGTGGGTGCGGCTGAACTTGGTTTTGAAGGCTTCCCATGTCATCACTTGACCATGGTTCATTGTGCGGACGTTGTTCCACCATGCTCTTGCATCTCCTACCAGATAGTGGGTGGCAAAAAGAACCTTCTCATTGGCATCTACTCCAGCTACTTCTAAGTTGTTCTGCATTGTCTACAACCAGTCATCAGCATCCAGTCGGTTCTTTGAAGTACTAAAGATTGGGGGATTTATATTCTGGAAGTTTTTGAGTTTGGATCCATGATGATCCTGATTTCCATGGTTCTGGTTGTTGTGAGCCATCTGGGCAATTTGCTGCAGTGTTGCTAGATTAGCTTGGCGCTCTGCCCTCCTTGCTTCCTGTCTACAATGAGAGTCTGCAGAATCTGCAGCATTGGGTCTTGCGATGAGCTCCTCCCTCCTTGGTTTCCACGAGTCATCTGAATATTGAGATAGATAAAGGGGTAAGAGGGAAATTTCTATGGTTTATGGTTTTGATTTCAAGGCTAAAACTTTGAGTTTTACTCAGGTTTTTGCAACTAACTTCTTTTCATTCCTTCACACAAAGCACACGATACAAACACACACACACCACAACATCAAAAGGGAAAACAGATGGTTTTAAGAACCATTCTGTAAGCTACGATACAATGGGACCGATACTCCTCATGCTACGACAATACTCTAGTGCATCTACTCATCGTCGATGAAGTCGGAGTCGTCATTGTCGGTGTAGAAGTCCATGGCATCTTCCTCCAGAAAGTCATCATCATTGCTGAGGTAGGAGTCAATATCCCCTTGGATATCTTCACCTTCCACTTCTTCTTCCTTTACGGCAAGCTGAGCTTCTTGCTCCTTGATGGTCTTCTCGAGGTAGGCCACCTTCTTGTGAAGACGGTCGATGGTGCGATACTTCTTGGCGCGTTGACAGCGTAGAGACTGACGATCCTGGACTAGCAGTGAGAAAGTCTGGGCCCTCTGGGCTGCAATGGCGAGGCTGTTGTTGGCTATCTCTCTTGCATTGTCCAACTCCTTTTGTCTGTCGTACAGTAGGAAGTCGAGGTTCTCCACTTGACGCTTCAGTATTGGGTGACTTGGCATCTCAAGCCATTGCAAATCTCCTCCTGGTGGACCCGGGAGTTGAGCTCCAAGTAATTCCGGATGAGGACACTCCAAGAACTCAAACAGTGCATCCAAATCCCTCTCGAAGTTCAGTTGGCCTCCGTTGCCCAACTGGTAGAACTTGCTGTATTGGGCTTCCATCTATAAGAATTTAGGATGAGAAAGTTAGTGAAGTGATCAAGTGTGTCAAAATTTTATGTAGTAATGTAAGAATTTGGAGGAACATGAATTTTTTTGAGAGAAATAATTCCCAAGGGTAAGAGAGGAAATAGTTTTCATAAATACTCACTTTGGTTTTTGAAGCTAAGTTTTTGTTCGGACGTCCATTCTAACTAGGGTCTCCTATGGTCAGGATGGCTCTGATACCAACTTGTCAACACCCGGATTTTTAATCCCAGATGCCTGTTATGCCATACCTCGCATTCCTAGGATTGCCATTTTTGCGAGACATGACAGATTGGATATCATAGTACATCATCCATTACAAACCATAAATAAGGTCTTACACAAATAAGGATCTCATGATCCAGTCTTAGTACAATCAAGTAGCGGAATAAATATCGTAGCGGTGGGGTCCATCTTCAGAGTCACATGCAATGCTGACGATGGAAGATATTCCTAGTTATCATAGCCATCCTGCTGGCCTTCATCTTGGTAGTCTCCTTCATAGTCTGACCATAGGAATAGCCAGGGACAAAAGCCATGAGTACTCTTTAAGTACTCGCAAACTACCACTAACAAGTAGTATAGTTCTAGTATGAAAAGCTAACTCTAAGTTTACTTGTAAAGTTAAGTTTGAAACCTAAGCTGAGTTCAGAAACAAAGAAAGATAAAAGAAGTTTGAAAACACCTAAGTGGGAACTTAATTGTCATAGTCACAACTCTTTTGTGGTCAAGTCATGTCACAAATCATTTCATAAGTTGTTTTGAAAACATTTGACAACGGAACAGTATGGCCATTCCAACTGTCCATAACCGCGGACGTGACTATTCGAATAGTTTGACACTCTGCAGAGGTGGTACACTTTCACCACAAGATTCGATACATCTGTCAGGGATAACCCTGAATCATCATACTTAGTATAAGCACCTCTCCTATGAGCATGGCCTCCCAACCATGACCATCTGTCATCTTGGCCACTGCATAGGTGGACAACATTGAGAGGTAGCCTCAGCTCAAACCTCTCTTGTGAGAGAACTAATACTAATGCATATAAACTTCCGGCTAAGCCTTACCCAATTCAGGTATTGTGGTTATACGGTAAAATTGGAATGGTATCACATCCGAACCCAACCATCAGTTTTGTAAAGGGGCTAAGGCTCATGCCTCAACATTTTCATCATCATAAACCATTTGTGTTTCTCAACACATGTCAAAACATCTCAATAGAATGACTCATCATTCCAAGGTTTTCACAAGTAATTTTCACCAAGTAGTCCCATCTAACGTGAATCAAGTTTTGAGTTTGGTTCCAACTACTAAGTTAAGAGTGTTCACTAAAGGGGGATGCTAATGTCAATCTTAGGCCATAGAATGACATCTAAGTCTAACCATATAGGTCAAGTTTTATACTCTTTATGCTACCTTCAAACAAGTAAAGGACTTTGGTAAAGTAAAGGAAGTAAAACTCATAAATAAAACTGGGAGTAGGTATAAGTCAACATGGTATAACCAAAGCATGCCTAATGCATCTTGCTTAGGTCATCTTGTTTAATTCTAGCTTGCTAACAATAGCTTGCTCAGTTTACTTGAAGTGCTAGGCTTGCCTTGGGTAGTGCAGTGGTTGAAGTTTTCTTCCTCCTCCTCTTGGTAGAACTCCTCCTCCTCGTAATCTTGGTCGGTACTATCGTCTATAAATACACACGGGATACACAATCACCAAACCATGCTTAACTAGTCTACTTAGCACACTAAGGCACACATTGGATGATCTATTATCATCACAAGCATCACAAGATGTAATGAACTAGTTTCATTCTTTTTATTTGAGAAAAGTAATTTCTACTCATTAAAATTAACCAGGATTTAATATTCTCCATTTAAAATATGGGATCATGTGGACACATGTCATCACCACATATTCTAACATATGGGAATGTGATTTAAGGGTTGGGTCACATTGTAATAAGTTTAAGTTTAAGAATTAATAATTTAAAGTGACTAGAAATGCCTATATAGCATTATTTTGGTACTAGTCCAAAGTCACTACATGTAAACCTTAATATTATTACATATTCAGATAGGTATGGTTAAATGTGATTTTTGAGAGTTGGAATCAACTCAAAAGCTATTATGGTTGATTTTACAAAAATGTTTGAATGTGCAAAAGCTTCTGTCTTGTTAATTTAACTAGGAGAGATCTCTAACTCTAAATGAATTAAATCCAATGGGATTGGATAGATCTTTTTAGTAGCTTTCTAACAAAATTGGAATCACTCAATTTGGTTCAGTAAAATCTTCCTGAGTTGATTTTTAAACTAAGGGACAGAATTGATTCTAAGTCTAAATAGAAAAACACTTATTTGAATTTGTGGCCTAGCGCGGGAAAACTAACAGGCCGGCCTAGTGACGCTCAGCGGCGTAGAGGGCGACTGACAAGGGGGGTCCGCCTGTCAGCGACACTTAAAACCCAAAATGGTATCTAGCGATCTGGGCCACACGATTATAACGCGGATCAACGGCTCACGGTAGCCGTTGACGACGGACTCGTCGCCAGCAAGACCGAACCCTAAACGGCCGGTGGGGGTCTACTGTGGACGTACCAGGGCTCCAGCTAGTGCGGCGACACGGGCAAACAAAAGGTGGACGACGGCGAGCTCAGGCGAAGTCACGGCAGGGGCTGCGGTGGATGGAATCGACGTTATCTTATCCTCCTCTGCAGCGGCCTCCTCCGGTGCAATTTCAGCAAACGGCGGCTCGAGCGGCTCCGGCGAGAGAGGGGAAATATTCACGGGAGAGAGGGGAGTGGAATGGTGTGAAGACATGGTGCGGGGGAGGGCTCCTTATATAGGTTCGACGGTGAGACTGAAAGGCATGTGCGCGGCTCGTCGGTGACGGTGATACAGAGGGCTACCGGCGTGGGCGAGGTAGGCGGACGGTGCGCGGTCTGCTGGCGGTCAGCTACGGCACAATGGCACGGCTAGGGGTGGTGGCATATGGTCGGGAGCTTCACGCGCTCTGGGGACAGAGGCGGTGCTCGACGCGGCTCCCGATGACTGTGGGTCGCGGGGCGGTGCACGGCCGTGTCTGGCGGGGTGCTGGGGTCGAGGCGGAGCGGCGATCGCGCTCTGGCGCGCTCTGGTTGCACAGAGAGAAAGGGTGGCGAGGCTGGGGAGTGGTCCAGGGGCTGGGGTTGATCGAGGGGTGGACCATGGGCGGCGGTAGGGTTGGGCGGGAGCTAGTGGACACGCTAGAATGGCGCGGCTCGGTCTCTGGCGTGCTCCCGTGTTTGGCCGGCGGTGACCAAGTTTGGGCGGCGCAACACTGGCGCTGCAGGCAAGGGAGGTGCTGGTCTGGGGTTTGGTTAGATGCTAGGGGGACAAGGGAGTGCAGAGAGGGTCAATTGGGGGACAAGGGATCAATGTGCAATAGTGTTAGTTAGGCCATTTGATTTATGTCTGCCACATGTTCGACACAATGGCCGCATGAGAGAAATTTTTGAATTTTGAGTTGATTTTTGGTGGAGTGATTCATCTGATGTTTAATCCTCTAGGTTTGCTTGGGATTTAAAAATGGAGTTCATTTGAGTGGTTTTTGAATAAGTGTGATCTATGCATATTAACTACATTCAATTTTCAAATGTCATTTAAATTTAGTGTTTGAAAGTTTTTGGGATGAAACAAAGTGGGCCTTGGTACATCACTACTTGTACTAGCAAGGGGTGCAAAGATCCACAATTGTATCTGTTAAGATTTGAGTGCTAGGAATAGCCAAAGTGGGTTATGTGATTAAAATGGCAAAAGTGACCATTTGCTTATTTAATTCTTTTTTATTTCTTTTTCTTTGGGATTTGCTTGGGGGTGATCTAGATGATGTTTAATTCACCTTAGAATCATTTTACAATCAATAGATCACTCAAACATGGCAATTCAAAACAACTCCTATTTAAATGCATACACATATGAATGCTTAAGATTTTTAAAATAGAAAAAGGTTTTGTTAACCCTAAATTGGGTAGATTTGATCTTGATCACTTGGATTAAAGTTTTGGGATGTTACAAACCTTCCCCCCTTAAAAAAAATCTTGTCCCGAGATTTAAGAAAGAAAACTAGGAACTAAAGAGATCTGGGAACGCAGTCATAATGTAATCTTCTCGCTCCCAAGTGGCTTCTTCTTCGGTATGGTTGCTCCATTGAATCTTGAGAAACTTGATACTCCTGGTCCTGGTGGTTCTGTAGGCTTCCTCCAAGATATAGATGGGCACTTCACGATACGTCAGGTCCTTGTTGATATCAACAGCTCGGTGATCAATGTTCTTGAATACTTCAGTCTTCTCCGGCACTTCTAAGCATTTGTGAAGTAACGAGATATGGAACACATTGTGGATGGCAGACATCTCTTCAGGCAGTTCTAGTTGATATGATACTTCTCCTCGGCGGTTCAGAATCTTGAAGGGTCCGATATATCTGGGGGCTAACTTTCCTTTCAGACTAAAACATTGGGTTCCCTTCAATGGTGAAACCTTGAGATATACAAAATCTCCGACATTGAAAGTTAGGTCTCTCCTTATCTTGTCATCATAACTCTTCTGCCTGGATTGGGCGGTCTTGAGGTGCCCACGGACTTTGTGAACTTTCTCTTCAGCTTCTCGGAGAATGTCGGGTCCAAAAATCTGACTCTCTCCTACTTGCAACCAATTCAAAGGGGTACGGCACTTTCTTCTGTATAGGAACTCAAATGGTGCCATTTGCAAACTGGCTTGATAACTGTTGTTGTATGAGAATTCTGCGAAAGGCAAGCAATCTTCCCATTTTGATCCATACTCCAACACACAAGCTCTCAACATATCCTCTAGAATTTGGTTGACTCTCTCGGTCTGTCCATCGGTTTGCAGGTGATAAGCGGTGCTGAAGTTCAACTTGGTTACTAATCCTTCTTGGACTTTCTGCCAAATTCTCGAGGTAAATTGGGTTCCTCGATCTGATACTATAGTCTTGGGGTTTCCATGCAGACTAACAATTCTAGCAATATACAGCTCTGCTAGATTTGAACTCTGGTAGGTTATCTTGACAGGTATAAAATGAGCTACCTTGGATAGTCTATCAATGATAACCCAGATTGAGTCATTTCCCCTACTAGAAGTAGGCAAACCGGTGATAAAGTCCATTCCGACGGAATCCCATTTCCATTCCGGAATCTGTAAAGATAGCAACAGTCCCGCGGGCCTCTGATGTTCCGCTTTAACTCTCTGACAGATATCACACTTGGTGATGTAGCTTCCGATTTCTCTCTTCATCTTGTGCCACCAAAATTGCTCTTTCAAATCTTGATACATCTTCGTTCCTCCGGGGTGGATAGAATAAAGAGTATCATGAGCTTCCTGCATGATAACTTGCTTCAGCTTCGAATCTGCTGGCACACAGATACGACCTTTGTACCACAGAACTCCTTCTTTGTCTTCGGTGAATCCAGGTACCTTTCCTGTACTAATACGATGTTTGATTCTGTCGATACTTTCATTCCCCTTCTAGGCTTCCTTGATTTGGCTAATCAAAGTGGGTTGAAGTTTAATGCTAGCTAAGAATCCTTTGCTAACTAGCTCAATCCTGAACTGCTCCAACTCCTCATAAAAACTTGGCTGCTTCTCCTTGATCATGGTGTTTAGCCTACACGGCGATCTGCTAAGAGCATCCGCTACCACATTGGCTTTGTCGGGGTGATAGTGAATGTCAAGGTCATAATCCTTGATTAACTCTATCCATCTCCTTTGCCTCATATTCAGCTCCTTTTGAGTGAAAATATACTTCAAGCTTTTGTGATCCGAGTAAATCTCACAGCGATTACCCATCAGATAATGACGCCATGTCTTGAATGCCAAAACTACGGCTGCTAACTCAAGATCATGGGTCGGATAGTTCTACTCATGCTGCTTCAGTTGTAGAGACAGATACGCAATGACTTTGCCTTCTTGCATCAATACACATCCGAGACCAATCTTCGATGCATCACAATACACATCAAATGGCTTCTTGATATCTGACATGGTCAATATTGGGGCTGAAATCAATCTCTTCTTCAGCTCTTGGAAACTGGCTTCACATTTGTCGGTCCATTCAAACTTCGTGTCCTTCTTTAGCAATTGGGCCATGGGTCGGGCGATGCTTGAGAATCCTTCGACGAACTTGCGGTAGTATCCCGCTAATCTGAGAAATGCACGAACTTGGGTTTGAGTGGTTGGGGCTTCCCACTCTTCGACATCTTTGATCTTGGCGAGATCAACAGCGACTCCTCCGGCAGACACAATATGTCCTAGGAATCCTACTTCTTTTAGCCAAAACTCACACTTGCTGAACTTGGCATACAACCGATGCTCTCTAAGGGTTTCAAGGATGATCCTCAGATGTTGCTCATGCTCTGCTTCTGACTTGGAGTAGATAAGGATATCATCGATAAACACAACCACAAACTTATCCAGAAAATTCATAAAGATCTTATTCATAAGATTCATGAAATAAGCAGGGGCATTGGTTAATCCAAAAGACATAACCGTATACTCGTATAAACCATAGCGAGTAGTAAAGGCGGTCTTGGGAATATCCGTTGCATGAATCTTAAGTTGGTGATAACTAGTCCTAAGATCGATCTTTGAGAATACATTCGCTCCAGTCAACTGAACAAATAGATCCTCTATCTTTAGCAATGGGTATTTGTTTTTGATGGTGGCATCATTCATCTTCCTGTAATCGGTGCACATACGGTTGCCTCCATCTTTCTTGTCGACAAATAACACTAGCGATCTCCATGGCGATGCGCTTGGTTGAATTAAGCCTGTTGCCAACAAAGCATCCAGCTGCTTCTTCAATTCCACTAACTCTGAGGGGTTCATGCTATAGGCTCTCTGGGCTATGGGTCCGGTTCTGGGGATTAGTTCAATAATGAACTCAATATCCCTATCTAGGGGCATACCAGGCAATTCATCTAGGAATACGTCAGGGTATTCACAGACTACTCTGACTTGGTCAATGGTAGACAGGGCTAGACTCTTGTTACACTTGAATTGATGGGGCAAGGTTTCATATATGTGTTCTACTGAGACTCCAGAGCTACTGGTCATGGTGATGGCTTTCTTGGCACAGTCAATCAATCCCTTATGCTTTGACATCCAATCCATTCCTAGTACTACTTCCAAATCTTTGGTTCCAAGTACTATTAGGTTGGCATAAAAATCTATCCCATGTATTCTGATAGGCATAGCTTTGCAAATTTTTCTAGCTTTTGTAGTTGAACCATGGATTTGAACTATCATGACATGCTTCAGGTTGATTGGGTGAATCTTACTAGTGCATGCAAATTCTTTGGTGACAAATGAGTGCGATGCTCCAGAATCAAACAATACTCTTGCTAACTGAGTTGACAGAAAACATACCCAACACTACATCTGGTGCTTCTTGGGCTTCTTCGGCGTTCATGTGGAAGAGACGGCCATTGCGGTTGTGAGGGTTCCCTGGGGCAAATCTTCTTCCTGGTTGAACACGACGCTGCTGTTGAGCTGGGGCATTCACATTTGCAATGGCGGCAATCTTCTTGGGGCACTCATTGGAATAGTGACCCTTCACTCCACACTCAAAACAAGTAATCTGAGACTTGTCTTTTGCTGCCACGGGCACATCATTGCTTCCAGTTCGGGGTGCAATGTTGTTATTGTTGTTGTTGTTGCTCTTGGGAGGTGCACGGTTGAAATTGCTGGTGTTGCCGGAGTGATTGTTGTTTCCTTCGGACTTCACATTTCCTCCGCTACGGTTGGGGTAGCTTGGGCGAGACATTGGGGGTCGGTTGTTCCTTGGTGCATACCCTGCTGAGGGGTTGGGACGGTACTTCTGGTGACTGTTGGATCCAGCTTGGTGCATCATACGATGTTTGTGGTTGTCGTTTGCTTGATTAATCTTCCCTTCCATCTGAATGGCAGAGTCGACTAGCTCTTCGAGATCCTGGAAACGGATGTTGACGAGGACAGTTTGCATCTCATCACGCAGTCCATTCAGGAATCTCTCCTTCTTCTTGGCCTCCGTGTTGATCTCATCAGTGCATACCTTGCAAGGGACATGAATCTGTCATGGTACTCCACTACAGTCATTCTGCCTTGCTTCAACTCTCGGAATTCATCCCTCATTCCGGTGACTAGACCCTGCGGCACGTGGGTGCGGCTGAACTTGGTTTTGAAGGCTTCCCATGTCATCACTTGACCATGGTTCATTGTGCGGACGATGTTCCACCATGCTCTTGCATCTCCTACCAGATAGTGGGTGGCAAAAAGAACCTTCTCATTGGCATCTACTCCAGCTACTTCTAAGTTGTTCTGCATTGTCTACAACCAGTCATCAGCATCCAGTCGGTTCTTTGAAGTACTAAAGATTGGGGGATTTGTATTCTGGAAGTTTTTGAGTTTGGATCCATGATGATCCTGATTTCCATGGTTCTGGTTATTGTGAGCCATCTGGGAAATTTGCTGCAGTGTTGCTAGATTAGCTTGGCGCTCTGCCCTGCTTGCTTCCTTGTCTACAATGAGAGTCTGCAGAATCTACAACATTGGGTCTTGCGATGAGCTGCTCCCTCCTTGGTTTCCACGAGTCATCTGAAGATTGAGAAAGATAAAGGGGTAAGAGGGAAAGTTCTATGGTTTATGGTTTTGATTTCAAGGCTAAAACTTTGAGTTTGACTTAGGTTTTTGCAACTAACTTCTTTTCATTCCTTCAAACAAAGCACACGATACAAACACACACACACCACAACATCAAAAGGGAAAACAGATGGTTTTAAGAACCATTATGTAAGCTACGATACAATGGGACCGATACTCCTCATGCTACGACAGTGTCTAGTGCATCTACTCATCATCGATGAAGTCAGAGTCGTCATCGTCGGTGTAGAAGTCCATGGCATCTTCCTCCAGAAAGTCATCATCATTGCTGAGGTAGGAGTCAATATCCCCTTGGATATCTTCACCTTCCTATTCTTCTTCCTTTACGGCAAGCTGAGCTTCTTGCTCCTTGATGGTCTTCTCGAGGTCGGCCACCTTCTTGCGAAGATGGTCGATGGTGCGATCCTTCTTGGTGCGTTGACGGCACAGAGACTGATTATCCTGGACTAGCAGTGAGAAAGGCTGGGCCCTCTGGGCTGCAATGGCGAGGTTGTTGTTGGCTAGCTCTCTTGCATTGTCCAACTCCTTCTGTCTGTCGTATAGTAGAAAGTCGAGGTTCTCCACTTGACTCTTCAGTATTGGGTGACTTGGCATCTCAAGTGCCATTCCCATGGAATCACGCCTTGCATAGTGAACAAAGCGGGTTCCTTGGATGAGGTTGACACTGAGGGCACACAGATGTGCGAGAGCTTCATGCATTGCCCTGGCTAATCCATCTAGCCAGTTGTTCTCCCTCACTGAGAACTAAATCCTCCTAGATACTGGTGCTTCTATCTTGCCTCGAAGATCTGCAGTCACTAGCCATTGCAAATCTCCTCCTGGTGGACCCGGGAGTTGAGCTCCAAGTAATTCCGGATGAGGACGCTCCAAGAACTCAAACAGTGCATCCAAATCCCTCTCGAAGATCAGTTGGCCTCCGTTGCCCAACTGGTAGAACTTGCTGTATTGGGCTTCCATCTATAAGAATTTAGGATGAGAAAGTTAGTGAAGTGATCAAGTGTGTCAAAATTTTATATAGTAATGTAAGAATTTGGAGGAACATGAATTTTTTTGAGAGAAAGAATTCCCAAGGGTAAGAGAGGAAATAGTTTTCATAAATACTCACTTTGGTTTTTGAAGCTAAGTTTTTGTTCGGACGTCCATTCTAACTAGGGTCTCCTATGGTCAGGATGGCTCTGATACCAACTTGTCAACACCCGGATTTTTAATCCCAGATGCCTATTATGCCATACCTCGCAATCTCAGGATTACCATTTTTGCGAGACATAACAGATTGGATATCATAGTACATCATCCATTACAAACCATAAATAAGGTCTTACATAAATAAGGATCTCATGATCCAGTCTTAGTACAATCAAGTAGCGGAATAAATATCGTAGCGGTGGGGTCCATCTTCAGAGTCACACGCAATGCTGACGATGGAAGATATTCCTAGTTGTCATAGCCGCCATGCTGGCCTTCATCTTGGTAGTCTCCTTCATAGTCTGGCCATAGGAATAGCCAAGGACAGAAGCCATGAGTACTCTTTAAGTACTCGCAAACTACCACTAACAAGTAGTATAGTTCTAGTATGAAAAGCTAACTCTAAGTTTACTTGTAAAGTTAAGTCTGAAACCTAAGCTGAGTTCAGAAACAAAGAAAGATAAAAGAAGTTTGAAAACACCTAAGTGGGAACTTAATTGTCATAGTCACAACTCCGTTGTGGTCAAGTCATGTCACAAATCATTTCATAAGTTGTTTTGAAAACATCTGACAACGAAACAGTATGGCCATTCCAACTGTCCATAACCGCGGACGCGGCTATTCGAATAGTATGACACTCTGCAGAGGTGGTACACTTTCACCACAAGATTCGATACATCTGTCAGGGATAACCCTGAATCATCATACTTAGTATAAGCCCCTGTCCTATGAGTTGATGGGTTCGTAGCATGGAAAACAAAAAAATTCTACCGCAAGAACGAACAAAACCTAGATCTAATCTAGATAAAAGCCAAGATCTAATCTATTAGACATGAGCGACGAGATAGATCGGTACTAACCCTCGTAGAACCGAAAGCGTTACGAGATTAGATCTCGTGGATGATGTAGTCGATCACTTGCCGATCTCAAGATCGTGTGGACGATCCTTCCAACGCCGCATTCCGGCAGCGCTTCCGCAGACGGTCACACGTGCGGAGTCGAAGCAGACCTTCCTCTCCCTGTTCCAGCGAGCAGCGGAGGTAGTAGATCTTCTCCACGGAATCCAGCAGCACGACGGCGTGGTGGTGGTGGTGGAGATGAGAATTCTGCAAAGCTTCGCCTATGCCTCTGCAGAAGAAGGGTGGAGGAGAGAGGCGGCAGAGATTGGTTGTTATGAGAGGAGGATAGGAGGGGGCGCCCCCTCCCCTCTATTTAAAGGAGGGAGGCGCCTTGGGAGGGGGAGTCCATGTAGGACTCCCCTCCCTCCTTGGGCCGGCGGGTTGGAAGGGGGAGGAGTCCTCCTCCCCCACGAATCCGTGTCTAGCCCCCACAAGGTTTCCTTGACCCTTTCTTGGTTTTCAAGCAAACACCAAGAACTCTTCTAGAACCTTCTAGAACATTCCGAAACCTTCTAGAATCTCCATACAAACACTCCGGAACATTTCCTAACTTAGAAAATGATCCCCAATATATGAATCTTATTCTTCGGACTATTCCGGATCTCCTCGTGATGTCCCGGATCCATTCCGAGACTCCGAACAACATTCTGTCTCCAACGCAAATTCCATATCTACTTAAAACAACTTCGAACCTTAAGTGTGTCACCCTATGGTTCGTGAATATACAGACATGATGAAGACACCTCTCCGATCAATAACCATCAGCGGGATCTGGAGATCCATAACGGCTCCCACATACTCAACGATGACTTCGTGATCGATAGAACCATTAACATACGAAACCAATTCCCTTTGTCACGCGATATTCTACTTATCCGAGGTTTGATCGTCGGTATCTCAATACCTAGTTCTACCTCGTTACTGATAAGTACTCTTTACTCGTTCCGTGTTATGTCATCCCTTGTGACCTAGTCACATGCTTGCAAGCTAACTAGATGACATTCCACCGAGAGGGCCCAGAGCATATCTATCCGTCATATGGATGGACAAATCCCAATCTTGGTTCATGCGCTTCAACACATACTTTCAGAATACCCAATGACACCTTTATAACCACCCAGTTACGAAGCGGCGTTTGATGTCATCAAAGTACTCATCCGGTGATGGTGATTAACATAACCTCATGGTCGAAGGATTAGGTTACTATGTTTTTGAAAGCTTACAGCAATACGAACTTAATGACTTGATCTTATGCTAAGCTTACTATGGGTGTGTGTCCATCACATCATTCTCCTAATGATATGATCTTGTTATTAACGACATCCAATGCCCATGATCAGGAAACCATGATCATCCATTAATCAACAAGCTAGTTTAACAAGAGGCTTACTAGGGACTCTTTTATGTTTACAAAACACACAAGTATTAATGTTTCCGGTTAATACAATTATAGCATGGGATGTAAACATTTATCATAAACATAAAGATATAATAATAACCACTTTATTATTGCCTCTTGGGCATATCTCCAACAGTCTCCCACTTGCACTAGAGTCAATAATCTAGTTAAAAACTTGTGCATTCAACACCTATGGCTTTCTGGTGTTGTATAGACACTATTGCTAGTGGTAAACATAATCTTCGGATCTGACACTTCCAGGTCCGTGTGTATTTGCATTTCCTTGTGTCTCTATGCATTACTCATTCTCCAATGAGATGGCATTGTATAAATTTGGTCCTTTGGTGAGACCTTTAGTTCCTTGGGATTAAATCATGTTGATACAATTGTCATACAATGTATCTTCATAGTATTATCCCGCTATGAACCACACCTAGTTTGATAACAAACTACTTGACGCAAATGCCCTCATTTGCTGCTACAATAGCAGTCATATACTTAGCCTTTTGTTGTAGTATCTGTCATAATGTTTTAACTTTGGTACTCAACCAAATCCGTTATGGAACTTCCTTTCCATTACATTGTGCCACCCATAGTTTAAATTGAGATAAACTTAATTTGTGACAAAACTAGTATCAATGCAACAATTTACAATGAACTATTTGTCACCACTATATAAATAATATATTCTTAGTTCTTCCAAAGATCATAGGAATATCCCTACTATTGTCCAATGATCATCTTATGAGTCATTCTGGTATATGCTCATAACATTTAGAGCATAGGACATATCTGGATGTGTACATCTCAAAGAATGATTGATCAAAATATTCTTGTGATTTCACCAAGTGTCGAAACACTTGAATCTTGATTCAGTCCTTTCCGTGCGTCAAGAACTTTTCTTGTTGTTTCCATATTGAACTCATTCAACATCTTATCTATGTACATTTGGCAAAACCATATTAGCACCTCAATCTATCCATATAGACATTGATGCCTAATTCTTGGGTTATGCCTAAGTCTTTCAACGAAATGAAATTCTTAACCCGTGTCAATAAAAATACATCATTTCTAATCAACAATATGTCTTTCACATAATGTATTAGAAATATGTCTTAGCGCTCCCACTTAATTTCTTGCAAAATGCAAACATCTTCATCATCTCTGATGAAATTAAACCTTTTAACGGTTTCATCACGGTGAAGATTCCAACTCCGTTATGCTCACTTCAACCATTGAAGTTTTGCATACTCTTTTAGCATCCTTTGAATTAACAAAACCCTTTGGATCGTGTCATGTACACGTCCTAGGTAACCATTCTATTAGAAGAACTTGTTTTGTTTGTTCAACTACCATATACCAAAATATATGTAGTGGTTGCTACATTAATCCGTCCAGACTAAATATCGCTATGAAAGATCAAATCTTATCATAGTCAATTCCTTGAACATTGTCGTAAACTCTTTCTGACATGTCGACTATTTCATAGATGTGAAACATCCATGTCTATTTCTTTATAGATCCATATACGACTGTAAGGTCTTGCACCTTTCCAGAGGGTCTTTCAAATTCAAAGCTTGATTTCTTGTGTATGGAATTATCATGGATTTTATGGCTTCAAGCCACTTAACGAAGTTAGGGCCCATCATTGATTATTTGCATGTAGTCGGTTCATCATTGTCAAACAACAGTGATTTAACTCCCAAATCTTGGCATTTGATTACTTACCCGACCTACTTGGTCCAATAGGAACTTAGATCTCTGTGACCACAACCTTTGAGGCACGTGAGCCATGAGCATTGTTGCTGCCTCCGGGACACTTACGATGCTGCGCAACTCAGCACATATTAGCCAAGGTTCAACAACCTTGTCAAAGTTCTATTGTCCTCCCACTTGATTTTTCTTTACCAAAAATTCCTTCTCAAGAAACTCGACACTCTAAGCGACAAACAATTTTGTCTTCGGTGTTATGGAGGAATACCCAATGGTTATTCGAAATAACCTACAAAGATATGCTCATCCGACTTTGGTTGTAAACACTTTACTTATGCCTAGCATACCAAAAATTTAAGAAAGGACAACCTGGGTTTTATCCCAAACCATGACTTATATGGTGTCATTTCAATGGATCATTATGGAGCTCTTTTCAGTGTAAAAGCGGTAGTCACTAAAGCTTTAATCTTTTAAAATATAATGGCAGTTTTATAAATGACACCTTTGATCTTACCATGTCAAACAAGGTTTCATTACATATCTCGAACACTCCATACTCCTATGGTGTTTTGGGAAATGCAAATCCATGGAACGATTCCTCAAATCTTAGGTGTTTTGCTAAATTTGTAACTCAAACATCTTTCTTTATGATCCAATCATAAACTTTTATTTTCTTGTTACAATGATTTTTCACTTCATCTTGAAAGTCTTTGAACATTTTCAAATGTTTCATACTTCTTCCTTATTGAGTAAGTATGTACATATACTCACTCAAATCTTCGGAGAAAGAATATGAAGTTGAAATCCATCGCCCACGACTACACATAATGGACTATATACATCAATATATACAAATTCCAATCAGTTAGTTGTTCGTTCCTCTTTTGGCCTACGAACGGAGTTTTAATTATCTCCAGGAAAGTATCACAAGCGTCATTTGATCAAAATCAAAGACTCCAAAATCCATCAACATGGAGTTTCTTCATGTATCCCTTTCAATATAATTTAAACGGCGATGTCACTTCGCAAGTGATCTTTCAATCATTTGTCTTATGACATTTTAGCATTAGTTTTATGGTTGTTATTTCTCCAACCAGACTTGTATATCATCCATCTATTATGGAATGTGGTAATTATTTGAACAACCTTTTGTTGTCATAATACCTGATCAAAATAACAATTATTGAAACAAATCTTGAAGGCAAGCTTTGATGTTAACGATCAACACAACAACCCTTTGTTTGTTTTCGATGAACATCATCACATATTCTCTTGCTAGTTACTTAGGCCATTGTAGTTCATGAATTGTGTTGTCCTGTATGACACTTCATACCAACCAATTCGGTATCCAATACCGCTGAACCACATTGTTTAACAAGCAAGGAATATAGCCATAACATGTATCTTCTATATACCTAAGTTGGACATCTCCAATCTTTTCTTTTCTGCCAAATATTTTATAGATTCTCTTTCAACAATTCCTTTTATTTTAAAAGAATCTATCAACATCAATAGTGGTGTCATTCACATGACACATAGTACAAAGTGTGTATAGTCATATACTAATACCTTTGGACTTGCACTTTGAAGTGGATCACCTTCATCAAATGTTTGGCGTTCTTTCAAAGTTCCATTCTTTAGTAATCTTTTAGTGTAGTAAACTTTTTACTTACATCTTCTATTCATCCTTATCATGACAACTTTCATGATCAAGCTGCTATAGCTTATAAAGGGTGAATTGTGAGTATAATGTTTCTTTTCCAAAACCTTTTGGAGGATTAGGACGACTAGCGTCTCCAACCTTCACAAATTCTCATCAAATATGAGGACATATACTCTATCATGTTGTAACCAATACATTGTTTTAGATATCGCAATACCTTTCACATATGATGGTTTCTGAAACATTGCTTTCAGCTCTTAGATAAACTTGATATTAAAAACAATCTTTTGAGTATCAAGAATCATGGAGGCAAACATGATACATTAAATACTAACACTGGAATTGTTACTCTTGATTTAATACTATTTATTAAACTTCACAGAGTAAACGGAGTTTGCTGAAAGTTTGCAACAGGACTTTTAAACTTTAGATTGACACTCAAAACAATACGATACCAGTTCGTAAAGAAAATATCCAGAATTTCTATAGTTCCACTATCTCAACTATAACTAAGCGTAAGGTGGTAAACGGATGCCAATGACTACAACAAACTATGCAAATTCACTTTGATTGTGTTTATGATAAATTGAGTTCGACTAATCTAAATTACAAATGAACTCCCACTCAAAACAACATCCCTCGATTTGTTTTAGTGATTACACGAACCAAATCCACTACACCACGTCCGATCATCACGTGAGATGATGTAGCTTCAAAGGCGAACAATCAACATGTTCATCATATCATCCATATGACTCGTGCTTTACCTTTCGGTATTCCATGTTTCGAGACCATGTTTGTACATGCTAGGCTCGTCAAGATTATCCTTAGTTTCCGCGTGTGCAAATCTGGCTTGCACCCGTTGTATGCACACGTAGAATCTATCACATCCGATCATCACGAGATGCTTCGAAACGACGAGTCTTAGCAACGGTGCCAACTAAGGACGAACACTTTATTACTTGATATTTAGTGAGAGGGATCATCTTATAATGCTACCGTCGCGATCTAAGCAATACAAGATGCATAAAGGATTAACATCACAGGCAATTCATAATTAGTGTGATATGATATGGCCCTTCTTCCTTATGCCTTTGATCTCCATCTCCAAAGCACGGACATGATCTCCATCATCACCAGCATTGCGTCAAGGTCAGTGGCGCCGCTTCATGGTTGTCCATCATCACTAGCAACTATTACAACTACTTGGAACAAAGCTATTACAAGATGAATAGACACGCAGGTCTTAACAGAATTAAAGACAACCATTAGGCTCCTGCCGGTTGCCATATTACAACAAGGATCATTGCATACATCAAATATAATCACAATCACATGATGGCCATATCACATCACAAAACCCCTGCAAAAACAAGTTAGACGCCTCTAATATTCTTTGCAAGTTTTACGTGGTTTGGGGCTTCCGAATAAGAACGGATCTTACCTACGATACTGAACCACAACGTTGATACAAGTGCTATCAAGTGCAAAGTGTAGATTGGATCTTTACTATGATGGGAGAGACAAACACCCGCAAAGCCACTTGTGCAAAGCAAGTTACACGTCAAGCGTGGAGCAAGTCTCATGTACGATGACATGTAATGTTAGCCCGAGCCGCTTCATCCCACCATACCGCAAGATGCAAAGTACTCAAAGCAAAAGACGGCACAAGCACCAACGCCCACAACACCATTGTGTTCTACTCGTGCAACAGATCTACGCATAGACACGGCTCTGATACCACTGATGGGTTCGTAGCATGGAAAACAAAAAATTTCTACCGCAAGAACGAACAAAACCCAGATCTAATCTAGATAAAAGCCAAGATCTAATCTATTAGACATGAGCAACGAGATAGATCGGTACTAACCCTCGTAGAACCGAAAGCGTTACGAGATTAGATCTCATGGATGATGTAGTCGATCACTTGCCGATCTCAAGATCGTGTGGACGATCCTTCCGGCGCCGCGTTCTGGCAGCGCTTCCGCAGACGGTCACACGTGCGGAGTCGAAGCAGACCTTCCTCTCCCCGTTCCAGCGAGTAGCGGAGGTAGTAGATCTTCTCCACGGAATCCCAGCAGCACGACGGCGTGGTGGTGGTGGTGGAGATGAGAATTCTGCAGGGCTTCGCCTATGCCTGTGCAGAAGAAAGGTGGAGGAGAGAGGCGGCAGAGATTGGTTGTTATGAGAGGAGGATAGGAGGGGGCGCCCCCTCCCCTCTATTTAAAGGAGGGAGGCGCCTTGGGAGGGGGAGTCCTTGTAGGACTCCCCTCCCTCCTTGGGCCGGCGGTTTGGGAAGGGGGGAGGAGTCCTCCTCCCCCACGAATCTGTGTCTAGCCCCCACAAGGTTTCCTTGACCCTTTCTTGGTTTTCAAGCAAACACCAAGAACTCTTCTAGAACCTTCCAGAACATTCCGAAACCTTCTAGAATCTCCATACAAACACTCCGGAACATTTCCTAACTTAGAAAATGATCCCCAATATATGAATCTTATTCTCCGGACCATTCCGGATCTCCTCGTGATGTCCCGGATCCATTCCGAGACTCCGAACAACATTCGCTCTCCAACGCAAATTCCATATCTACTTAAAACAACTTCGAACCTTAAGTGTGTCACCCTACGGTTCGTGAATATACAGAAATGAAGACACCTCTCCGATCAATAACCATCAGCGGGATCTGGAGATCCATAACGGCTCCCACATACTCAACGATGACTTCGTGATCGATAGAACCATTAACATACGAAACCAATTCCCTGTGTCACGCGATATTCTACTTATCCGAGGTTTGATCGTCGGTATCTCAATACCTAGTTCTACCTCGTTACTGATAAGTACTCTTTACTCGTTCCGTGTTATGTCATCCCTTGTGACCTAGTCACATGCTTGCAAGCTAACTAGATGACATTCCACCGAGAGGGCCCAAGGCATATCTATCCGTCATATGGATGGACAAATCCTAATCTTGGTTCATGCGCTTCAACACATACTTTCAGAATACCCAATGACACCTTTATAACCACCCAGTTACGAAGCGGCGTTTGATGTCATCAAAGTACTCATCCGGTGATGGTGATTAACATAACCTCATGGTCGAAGGATTAGGTTACTATGTTTTTGAAAGCTTACAGCAATATGAACTTAATGACTTGATCTTATGCTACACTTACTATGGGTGTGTGTCCATCACATCATTCTCCTAATGATATGATCTTGTTATTAACGACATCCAATGCCCATGATCAGGAAACCACGATCATCCATTAATCAACAAGCTAGTTTAACAAGAGGCTTACTAGGGACTCTTTTATGTTTACAAAACACACAAGTATTAATGTTTCTGGTTAATACAATTATAGCATGGGATGTAAACATTTATCATAAACATAAAGATATAATAATAACCACTTTATTATTGCCTCTTGGGCATATCTCCAACATGAGCATGGCCTCCCAACCATGACCATCTGTCATCTTGGGCACTGCATAGGTGGACAACATTGAGAGGTAGCCTCAGCTCAAACCTCTCCCGCGAGGGAACTAATACTAATGCATATAAACTTCTGGCTAAGCCTTACCCAATTCAGGTATTGTGGTTGTACGGTAAAATTGGAATGGTATCGCATCCGAACCCAACCATCAGTTTTGTAAAGGGGCTAAGGCTCATGCCTCAACATTTTCATCATCATAAACCATTTGTGTTTCTCAACACATGTGAAAACATCTCAATAGAATGACTCATCATTCCAAGGTTTTCACAAGTCATTTTCACCAAGTAGTCCCATCTGAAGTGAATCAAGTTTTGAGTTTGGTTCCAACTACTAAGTTAAGAGTGTTCACTAAAGTGGGATGCTAATGTCAATATCAGGCCATAGAATGACATCTAAGTCTAACCATATAGGTCAAGTTTTATACTCTTTATTCTACCTTCAAACAAGTAAAGGACTTTGGTAAAGTAAAGGAAGTAAAACTCGTAAATAAAACTAGGAGTAGGTATAAGTCAACATGGTATAACCAAAGCATGCCTAATGCATCTTTCTTAGGTCATCTCGTTTAATTCTAGCTTGCTAACAATAGCTTGCTCAGTTTACTTGAAGTGCTAGGCTTGCCTTGGGTAGTGCAGTGGTTGAAGTTTTCTTCCTCCTCCTCTTGGTAGAACTCCTCCTCCTCGTAAGCTTGGTCGGTACTATTGTCTATAAATACATACGGGATACACAATCACCAAACCATGCTTAACTAGTCTACTTAGCACACTAAGGCACACATTGGATGATCTATTGTCATCACAAGCATCACAAGATGTAATGAACTAGTTTCATTCTTTTTATTTGAGAAAAGTAATTTCTACTCATTGAAATTAACCAGGATTTAATATTCTCCATTTAAAATATGGGATCATGTGCACACATGTCAGCACCACATATTCTAACATATGGGAATGTGATTTAAGGGTTGGATCAAATTGTAATAAGTTTAAGTTTAAGAATTAATGATTTAAAGTGACTAGAAATGCCTATATAGCATTATTTTGGTACTAGTCCAAAGTCACTGCATGTAAACCTTAATATTATTACATATTCAGATAGGTATGGTTAAATGTGGTTGAGAGTTGGAATCAACTCAAAAGCTATTATGGTTAATTTTACAAAAATATTTGAATGTGCAAAAGCTTCTGTCTTGTTATTTTAACTAGGAGATATCTCTAACTCTAAATGAATTAAATCCAACGGGCTTGGATAGATCTTTTAAGTAGCTTTCTAACAAAATTGGAATCACTCAATTTAGTTCAGTAAATCTTCCTGAATTGATTTTTAAACTAAGGGCAGAATTGATTCTAAGTCCAAATAGAAAAACACTTATTTGAATTTGTGGGATAGCGCGGGAAAACTAACAGGCCGGCCCAGTGACGCTCAGCGGCGTAGAGGGCGACTAACAAGGGGGGGTCCACCTGTCAGCGACACTTAAAACCCTAAACGGTATCTAGCGATCTGGGCCACACGATTATAACGCGGATCAACGTCTCACGGTCGTCATCGACGACGGACTCGTCGCCGGCGAGACCGAACCCTAAACGGCCGGTGGGGGTCTACTAGGGACGTACCAGGGCTCCAGCTAGTGCGGCGAGGCGGGCAAACAAAGTGGTGGAAGACGGCGAGCTCAGGCGAAGTGGCGACAGGGGCTGCGGTGGACGGAATCGACGGCAGCTTCTCCTCCTCTGCAGCGGCCTCCTCCGGTGCAATTCCGCTGAACGGCGACTCGAGTGGCTCTGGCGAGAGAGGGGAAATGTTCAGGGGAGAGAGGAGAGTGGAATGGTGTGAAGAGATGGTGCGGGGGAGGGCTCCTTATATAGGTTCGACGGTGAGACCGAAAGGCATGGGCGCGGCTCGTCGGTGACGGCAATATAGAGGGCTACCGGCATGGGCGAGGTAGGCGGACGATTCTCGGTCTGCTGGCGGTCAACTACGGCGCAATGGCGCGGCCAGGGGCAGTGGCATATGGTCAGGAGCTTCACGCGCTCTAGGGACAGAGGTGGTGCTCGACGCGGCTCCCGGTGACTGGGTCGCATGGCGGTGCACGGTCGTGTCTGGCGGGGTGCTGGGGTCGAGGCGGAGCGGCGTGCACGATATGGAGTCAAGGCACGGTCTGCTGCGTGCTAGCGGTGATCGAGCTCTGGCGCGCTCTGGCTGCGCGTAGAGAGAAAGGGCGGCGAGGCTGGGGAGTGGTCCAGGGGCTGGGGTTGATCGAGGGGTGGACCGTGGGCGGCGGTAGGGTTGGGCGGAGCTAGTGGACACGCTGGAATGGCGTGGCTCGGTCTCTGGTGTGCTGCCCATGTTTGGCCGGCGGTGACCAAGTTTGGGCGGTGCGGCACTAGCGCTGCGGGCAAGGGGGTGCTGCTCTGGGGTTTGGTTAGATGCTAGGGGGACAAGGGAGTGCTGAGAGGGTCAATTGGGGGACAAGGGATCAATGTGCAATAGTGTTAGTTAGGCCATTTGATTTCTGTCTACCACCTGTTCGACACAATGGCCGCATGAGAGAAATTTTTGAATTTTGAGTTGATTTTTGGTGGAGTGATTCATCTGATGCTTAAGCATCTAGGTTTGCTTGGGATTTAAAAATGGAGTTCATTTGAGTGGTTTTTGAATAAGTGTGATCTATGCATATGAACTACATTCAATTTTCAAATGTCATTTAAATTTAGTGTTTGAAAGTTTTTGGGATGAAACAAAGTGGGCCTTGGTACATCACTACTTGTACTAGCAAGGGGTGCAAATATCCACAATTGTATCTGTTAAGATTTGAGTGCTAGGAATAGCCAAAGTGGGATATGTGATTAAAATGGCAAAAGTGACCATTTGCTTATTTAATTCTTTTTGATTTCTTTTTCTTTGGGATTTGCTTGGGGATGATCTAGATGATGTTTAATTCACCTTAGAATCATTTTACAATCAATAGATCACTCAAACATGGCAATTCAAAACAACTCCTATTTAAATGCATACACATATGAATGCTTAAGATTTTTAAAATAGAAAAAGGTTTTGTTAACCCTAAATTGGGTAGATTTGATCTTGATCACTTGGATTAAAGTTTTGGGATGTTACACTTCATAACCACATCCGACAGATAAATGACATCAATATTATCCTGCTATTAAGGGATTTTTCCCGTGGAATGGACATGGCTTAATGAGTTCTCCTTGCTTTCCCAAGTTAGTACATAAAGAATGACAACATCTTTATAGTCACAGTAAGTGCTATCGTCCTCCCGTCTACCAACAAGTAATCCCCTTCATCATGTCCCCATAAGAGGCAAATATTAAGGAGGTGCACAACTCCCAACATCAGATGAAGACAATTAACACATACACATAATGAACAATATCACATAATAATCTTTATCTCAATTCAATCTCATACTAGGGTTTCTCCATCTCCCCAAGAACAAAGGAAACTACTCACACATGAAGGCAATCAACATCATGGATAGAATATGGATGAAGTATAATGATACAATTGAAGACAAGTGCAAATCCAAGATTCAATCTAGAATTACAACAAGTAACCAAAGGGGATCGGTGATAGAGATGTTGTTGATGAAGATGACGATGTAGATCGATGTGGAGGCCTTCAAGATCCTAGTCCCTTCTCCTCTTGTGTGATGGTGATGGTGTAGATCTGATTGGAAGTGGCTATGGCGCTGGCACGGCGGCAGAGCTCCGCCGTGGTGGAGGATATGGCTTGGTGGCTCTCTATTGGGTCATTCATCCTTTATATAGGCCTTGGGGGTGCCCTAGGGTACCCCCAATACCCTCATATGACTTAGGGAAGATTCTGGGGCTTCTCTGGGGCGAAATCTCGTCGTTTGTGACCTTTTTCGCAACTATACGGGCGCAACTATACGGCCGGAAAAGTGTTTCCGGTCGTATAGTTGCTCGTCAAACCACCAATACTCTTTTAGTATTTTGGTCGCTATTTCTTCATACGAACTCCGTTTTGGGTGTTCTTCGGCTTGTTGAGTTCGTATCGTCGAGGGCTACAACCGCATTGTATTGGATATTTATTTTGAGAAGTTGCAAAATTTCACTTTTCCAACCTCTCAAATGGCTAAGTCTGGTCCCTGCAGCTCCTCCATACTATGCTCTCTTTGTTCCTTTTTATCTATAATCTTCACCAACACCTACACACATGTCATAGACAAGGAAAGTCATAAAAATCTACCTAAACTACTAAATGTGCAAAGCTCGTATGAAAGTAAATGAGAACTAGAAGTCATGCATATTAGGCATAGCTATAGCTGGAAGAAACATGATATGAGAGATAAATGAGACATTTATATGGCTAAAAGAGGTGGTATTTCACAGCCATCACGCACCCTCACCTGACCCGCAGCCCTGCCGATTGCAACGTGACAAGGCCCCGGCCCACCCCGGCTTCCCCACCTCGCATGCACCTCACGCCGCACGCATCAACGCGGTCACGCGGATAAGTGGCCCACGTCGCGCCCACATGCAAAGCCCCAGGGCCACTAGCCTCGCGCGCTCTACCCACGTCAACCCGCTCGCGTACAACCGCACGCGTCTGTTGGTTCCGCAGCATAGAAAACAAAAAAAATCCTACGGTGTGAACTACACGCCAAGATCTATCTACTAGGTACAAAGCAACGGGTGGACATACATCCAACGAGAACTTGCCCTCGTAGACAACGAGCTTTGTTAACGAGTAGGAACTCGTGGTTGATGTAGTCGTACACTTGCCGATCTCAAGATCGTGAGGAAGTTCGAGCGCCGCAACTCAGCAGCGCGTCCGCACTCGCACACACATTCAAGCCACCGGACAACCTCCACCTCCTTGCTCCAGCGATCCAGCGGAAGCAGCAACTCCTTCCAGACGAAATGCCACCGGGAACATGTATCTCGCTAATCCGAGACCATGGGGGAATAATTCTAGAGGGGGAGAGAGATCCTTCACAAGGAGGTGTGAGGATGAAGGAGGGAATGGGTGGCCTTTTATAGGAGGAGGGGGGTGCCCCATCTCTCCATGGTCGGCGCATGGGGGGGTGACCCCTCATCTCCCCCATTCATGTGGTGGTAACCCCTCCACATAAAAATGCCTCTTCACATTCCCTTTTAAAGTCTCCACTTTAAATGCATTAAATTTCTCCAAATTTAATGCTCTCTCATTTAATAAAACTCTTTTTATTAAATTTATTCAAAATTTTGTTAATTACTTTAATTAACAAACATTCACATATAGCCCCTTGCAATATTTCAATATCACATACAGAACCACCTTCTGCAATTTCACCCGAAACAATTTCCGGTTTCTATTGAAATAATTCCTGCACTTTGCAATTCTTTCGTCTAAAACATATGTGCTCCAAAATGGTGTCCGGTAACTCTTAAGTGTGCCACCCTACGGTTCGCGAATAATGCAGACATGATCGAGACCCTTCTCCGATCAATAATCAGCAGCGGGACCTGGAGATCCGTACTGACTCCTACACATTCAACGATGACTTCTGTGATCGTGAGAACCTTTAACGCTTGTAACTAAATCCCTTTGTCTCTCGATATATTACATGTCCGATATTCGATCATCGGTATCTCCATACCTAGTTTGATCTCGTTACCGACATGCACTCTTTTCTCGTTCCCGTGATATAACATTCTAGTGATCACATCACTTGCTTGCAAGCTATCCTAATGTGATATCACCGAGAGGGCCTAGAGTATATCTATCCATCATCTGGATTGACAAATTCCACTCTTGATCCATGAGCCTCAACATAACACATTCGTAGTACTGAACCCATTTTTATAGTCACCCTCTTATGGTGTGACGTTTGGTGTTATCAAGATACTTATCCGGTGTCAGCAATTAACATGATCTCATGGTCTAAGGATAAAGATTACTTCGTATGATGTTATAGCAATATAAACATAATGACTTGATCGTAATGCTATACTTCGGATGAATGTTCATCACATCATTCCACCAATGGTGTGACCTTGTTATTAACAACATCCAATGTCCATGATCAGGAAACCTTGATCATCTTGTTAATCAACAAGCTAATCTATAAGAGAGGCATGACTAGGAACCCTTTTTGTTTATTAAACACACATGTATTGATGTTTCCTATCAATACAATTATAGCATGTAAAATAAACATCTATCATATACAAGGAATACATAATAACAACTTTATTATTGCCTCTCAGGGCATATTTCCTTCAGTCTCCCACTTGCACTAGAGACAATAATCTAGTTCACATAGTGATAAATCTAACACCCATGGAGATCTGGTGTTGATCATGTTTTGCCCTAGGGAGAACTTTAGTCAACGGATCTGCTACATTTAGGTCCGTGTGTACTTTACAAATCTTTATATCTCCATCCTTGACATGCTCGCGGATGGAGTGAAACCGGCGCTTAATATGTTTGGAATTCTTGTGAGACCTCGGTTCCTTTGTGTTGGCTATGGCTCCATTGTTGTCACAATAGATCACCATCGAGTCCAACGCACTAGGAACCACACCCAGTTCCGTAATGAACTCTTTCATCCAAACTGCTTCCTGTGCCGCTTCTGAAGCAGCAACATATTCCGCCTCCGTCGTTGATCCAGCCACCACAGGTTGTTTGGAACTCCTCCAACTAACTGCTGCTCCGTTCAAGAGAAATACGTATCCGTATTGAGACTTAGAGTTATCCGGATCGGTGTCAAAGCTAGCATCGACATAACACTTAGCGACTAGCTCTTCTTCACCTCCGTATATAAGAAACATATCCTTAGTTCTTCTCAAGTACTTGAGGATGTTCTTTACCGTTATCCAGTGTTCCGAACCTGGATCAGATTGGTACCTACTAGTCAAACTAATAGCATGTGCCAGATCCGGTCTTGTACATAGCATGGCATACATAATAGAGCCTATGGCCGAGGCATAGGGGATCTTATCCATCATCTCTCTTTCTTCCGTCGTAGCCGGACTTTGAGTCTTACTCAATGTCTTGCCTTGCAACATAGGTAAGAACCCCTTCTTACTTTTGTCCATATTAAACTTCTTTAATATCTTATCAAGGTATGTACTCTGCGATAGCCCAATTAGGCGCCTTGATCTATCTCTATAGATTTTAATGCCTAATATATATGACGCTTCACCAAGGTCTTTCATTGAAAATTTGTTGTTTAGATAACTTTTAACACTGTTTAAAAGATCTATATCATTTCCAATCAATAATATGTCATCCACATATAATATCAAAAATGCCACATTGCTCCCACTCACTTTCTTGTAAATACAAGCCTCTCCATAAGTTTGGACAAATCCAAACTCTTTGATCACCTCATCAAAGCGGAGATTCCAACTCCGTGATGCTTGCTTTAGTCCATAGATGGATCGCTGAAGTTTGCATACCTTATTAGCATCCTTAGGATCGACAAAACCCTTAGGTTGTATCATATACAACTCTTCTTCAATCTTACCATTGAGGAACGCAGTTTTGACATCCATCTGCCATATTTCATAATCGAAATATGCAGCAATTGCTAACATAATCCTAACCGACTTAAGCATCGCTACGGGAGAGAATGTCTCATCGTAGTCAACTCCTTGAATTTGTCGAAACCCCTTTGCGACAAGTCGAGCCTTATAGATGGTCACATTACCATCAGCATTAGTTTTTCTTTGGAAAATCCATTTATTCTCAAAGGCCTTTCGGTCGTGAGGTAAGTCCACTAAGTTCCAAACTTGGTTCTTGTACATGGATTCCATCTCGGATTTCATGGCTTCTAGCCATTTGTTGGAATCCGGGCTCATCATCGCTTCTTCATACGTCGCAGGGTCATCCATTTCATTAACCATGAAATTCACAACAGGATTGCCGTACAGTTCAGGAGTTGCACGTGTCCTGCTTGACCTGCGAGGTTTGGTAGTGTCCTCTTTCGGAGTTTCATGATCATTATCATTAGCTCTCTCTTCATAAGGTGAAGTCAACTTCGAAACAACTTCCGGTGTTGCGCCACTCGCCATTCCATGAAGAGAAGGTTCAATAACCTCTTCGAGTTCTACCTTCCGACTACTCACACCTTTCGCGAGAAACTCCTTCTCAAGAAAGGATCCATTCTTGGCAACAAAAACCTTGCCCTCGGATCTATGATAGAAGGTATACCCAATTGTTTCCTTACGGTATCCTATGAAGACGCATTTTTCCGCTTTGGGTTCGAGTTTATCCGATTGAAGTTTCTTCACATAAACATCGCATCCCCAAACCTTAAGAAATGGTAGCTTAGGTTTGTTTCCAAACCATAATTCATATGGTGTCGTTTCAACGGATTTAGATGGTGCCCGATTTAAAGTGAATGCAGCTGTTTCCAGTGCATAACCCCAAAATGACAGAGGTAAGTTAGTCAGAGACATCATAGATCGAACCATATCCAATCAGGTACGATTACGACGTTCCGACACACCATTACGTTGTGGTGTTCCAGCAGGCGTGAGTTGTGAAACTATTCCACACTCTTTCATGTGTGTGCTAAACTCGTAACTTAGATACTCTCCTCCACGGTCAGACTGTAGAAATTTGATCTTTCTATTACGATGATTTTCCACTTCATTCTGAAATTCCTTGAACTTTTCAAAAGTTTCAGACTTGTGTTTCATCAAATAGATATACCCGTATCTACTCAAATCATCCGTGAAAGTAACAAAATAATGATATCCACTTCACACCGATACACTCATTGGTCCACACACATCAGTATGTATGATTTCCAATAGATCCGTCGCCCGTTCCATTGAACCGGAAAACGGCGTTCTAGTCATCTTGCCCATAAGGCATGGCTCACATGTATCAAATGATTCAAAATCAAGTGATTCCAAAAGTCCATCAGAATGGAGTTTCTTCATGTGTTTAATGCCAATATGACCTAGACGGCAGTGCCACATATATGTAGACATATCATCATCAAGTTTAATCTTTTTAGCATTAACATTATGAATGTGCGTAATATTACTATCGAGATCCAACAGAAATAAACCATTCAACATAGTGCATGACCATAAAAGATATCATTCTTATAAATCGAACAACCATTATTTTCAGATTTAAAGGAATGACCACTTTGCATCAAACACGATCCAGATACAATGTTCATGCTCAGTGCAGGCACCAAATAACAATTATTTAGGTTTATAACTAATCCCGATGGCAAATGGAGAGGTAGCGTCCCGACGGCGATCACATCAACTCTTGATCCATTGCCAACCCGCATCCTGACCTCATCCCTTGCTAGTTGTCGCTTGTTTTGTAGCCCCTGAACCGAGTTACATATATTAGCAACCGATCCGGTATCAAATACCCAGGTGCTACTGCAAGTACTAGTCAAGTACACATCAATAACATGTATATCACATATACCTTTGTTTGCCTTGCTAGACTTCTTGTCCGCCAAATACTTGGGGCAGTTGCGCTTCCAATGGCCATTCCCCTTGCAATAGTAGCACTCGGTGTCAGACTTAGGGCCAGCCCGGGGTTTCTTTTCAGGTGTGGCAACAGACTTGCCACCCTTCTTTCCCTTGTGCTTGCCTTTCTTGTCCTTCTTGAAACCGGTGGTCCTATTGATCATCAATACTTGATGTTCTTTCCTAATCTCCACTTCTGCAGTCTTAAGCATTGACAGAAGCTCAGGAAGAGACTTCTTCATGCCCTGCATATTATATTTCATCACGAAGCTCTTGTAGCTAGGTGGCAGAGATTGGAGAACACGATGTATGCCTAAGTCAATGGGAATCGTTATTCCCAAGGACACAAGCTTATCGGCGTACCCAGACATTTTGAGTACGTGCTCACTAACGGAGTTGTTTTCCTCCATCATGCAGCTAAAGAACCTTTCTGTAGCATTATAACTCTCTACGGCAGCATGGGTATCAAAAATCATTTTCAATTCTCCCATGGTATCAAAGGCATTGCCATTTTCGAAACGCTTTCGAAGTTCTGGCTCTAGCCCATACAGTATGCCGCAATGAACTAAGTTGTGGTCCTCCTGACGAGTCACATAGACATTCTTTTCCTCGTCAGGGGCATCAGGAGCTGGTGGGGGGCCTAGCGGCGCATCTAGCACATATTGCTTTTGTGCAGCAGTGAGGAGAATCTTCAAATTCATAGCCCAGTTGGTGAAGTTGCTACCATTCGCAGCAAGTTTCTCTTTCTCCATGAACACATTGAAATTAAAAGCAGGTGGTGCCATCTACAACAGAATTTGTAAAGTTTATTTAGACTAAGTTTATGATAGATTGAGTTCAACTAATCCAAATTACTAATGAACTCCCACTCAAAAACGGCATCCCTCGTGTCCTTTTGGTGATTACATGAACCAAATCCACTACACCAAGTCCGATCATCACGTGAGTTGATATAGCTTCAAAGGCGAGCATCTATATGGGCATCATATCAACCATATGACTCATGCTTAACCTTTCGGTCCGTGTTCCGAGGCCATGTTTGTACATGCTAGGCTCGCCAAGTAAGAACCTTAGTATTCGCGTGTGTAAAACTGTCTTACACCCGTTCCTATGAAAGCGTAGATTCGAGTACACCCGATCATCACATGATGTCTCGAAACACGATCCATAGAACGGTGCATACTCAAGGAAGAACACATTTTTATCTTGATATCTAAATGAGGGATCATCTTATAATGCTACCAAACGTGCCAAACTAGCAGTATAAGATGCTAACATCTAATGTGTAAAGTGAGATGATATGGTCCATGCATTTGATCTCTATCACTTGCATCGTGGTATGATCTCTATCATTCCTTTGTGTGTAAGGCCAAGGTTTATGAAACTTACACGTTGACTGTGTTGTAAGAGTATCTACCATACATCTACTTACAACAATACCATATCAATACACTAGCCCAGCAACGATCTAAACTAGACGCCTCTAATTTATCAATTGCAAGTTTTACGTGGCTTAGGGCTTTCGGAGATATAACCGTTCTCACCTACGAACATGAACCACAATGAGGATAACTAAGTTATTAGCAACTCGTTGTAAATCAGATATTGACTATAGTAGGAGAGACAGACACTCGCCAGCCACTTATGCAAAACAAGTTGCATGTCAGTCGTGGAACCGGTCTCATGTAACATGACATGTAAGGTTGGTCCGGGCCGCTTCATCCCACTATGCCACCAATATCCAAAATACATAGAAGATGCAATAACATGATCACCATCGCCCACATATCAACATATGTGTACTACCCGTGCTAAGCACCTACGCATAGATCAGGCTCTGATACCACTATTGGGTCCGGAGCATAGAAAACAAAAATTTTCCTACGGTGTGAACTACACGCCAAGATCTATCTACTAGGTACAAAGCAACGGGTGGACATACATCCAACGAGAACTTACCCTCGTAGACAACGAGCTTTGTTAACGAGTAGGAACTCGTGGTTGATGTAGTCGTACACTTGCCGATCTAAAGATCGTGAGGAAGTCCGAGCGCCGCAACTCAGCAGCGCATCCGCACTCACAGACACGTTCAAGCCACCGGACAACCTCCACCTCCCCGCTCCAGCGATCCAGCGGAAGCAGCAACTCCTTCCAGACGAAATGCCATCGGGAACATGTATCTCGCTAATCCGAGACCATGGGGGAATAATTCTAGAGGGGGAGAGAGATCCTTCACAAGGAGGTGTGAGGATGAAGGAGGGAATGGGTGGCCTTTTATAGGAGGAGGGGGGTGCCCCCTCTCTCCATGGCCGGCGCATGGGGGTGACCCCTCACCTCCCCCATTCATGTGGTGGTAACCCCTCCACATTAAAATGCCTCTTCACATTCCCTTTTAAAGTCTCCACTTTAAATGCATTAAATTTCTCCAAATTTAATGCTCTCTCATTTAATAAAACTCTTTTTATTAAATTTATTCAGAATTTTGTTAATTACTTTAATTAACAAACATTCACATATAGCCCCTTGCAATATTTCAATATCACATGTAGAACCACCTTCTGCAATTTCACCCGAAACAATTTCCGGTTTCTATTGAAACAATTCCTGCGCTTTGCAATTCTTTCGTCTGAAACATATGTGCTCTAAAATGGTGTCCGGTAACTCTTAAGTGTGCCACCCTACGGTTCGCGAATAATGCAGACATGATCGAGACCCTTCTCCGATCAATAATCAGCAGCGGGACCTGGAGATCCGTACTGATTCCTACACATTCAACGATGACTCATGTGATCGTGAGAACCTTTAACGCTTGTAACTAAATCCCTTTGTCTCTCGATATATTACATGTCCGAGATTCGATCATCGGTATCTCCATACCTAGTTTGATCTTGTTACCAACATGCACTCTTTTCTCGTTCCCGTGATATAACATTCTAGTGATCACATCACTTGCTTGCAAGCTATCCTAATGTGATACCACCGAGAGGGTCTAGAGTATATCTATCCGTCATCTGGATTGAGAAATTCCACTCTTGATCCATGAGCCTCAACATAACACCTTCGTAGTACTGAACCCATCTTTATAGTCACCCTGTTACGGTGTGATGTTTGATGTTATCAAGATACTCTTCCGGTGTCAGCAATTAACATGATCTCATGGTCTAAGGATAAAGATTACTTCGTATGATGTTACAGCAATATAAACATAATGACTTGATCGTAATGCTATACTTCGGATGAATGTTCATCACATCATTCCACCAATGGTGTGACCTTGTTATTAACAATATCCAATGTCCATGATCAGGAAACCTTGATCATCTTGTTAATCAACAAGCTAGTCTATAAGAGAGGCGTGACTAGGAATCCTTTTTGTTTATTAAACACACATGTATTGATGTTTCCGAATCAATACAATTCTAGCATGTAAAATAAACATCGATCATGTATAAGGAATATATAATAACAACTTTATTATTGCCTCTCAGGGCATATTTCCTTCAGCGTCTGCCCCACATGGAACCCCTAGCGCGCCTGTCCCCACCCACTCGCCTCGCGAAGCCCCATCCCTGCTGTCGTCTCCCCCTCTCCCCCGAGGCTTACCACTGCTCCTCTCCTCTCTACGGCCTCCCGGGCCCAAGCTTCCTCGCCGCGCCGCCCCGCACCCACAGCGAGCCGCTAGGGTCGGTCTCCTCGTAGCGCCCTCTCGCCGCCACCATGCGCCCTTCCTTGACCGAGTCGCTGCCCTCGTTAGTAACCGACCGGAGCCGCTAGTGCAGCCGCCCGGACGACCATGCCCGCTGCCAACCCCGCTCCCCTCTTCCGGCCTCGAAGGGTCCCGCCGCCGCCGCGACCTCCCTCTACCCCGCAGGCCATCCTCTGCAGCGACGTCGTGATGTCCCCTCTCTGAGCTCGCTCGGCCTTCCTTTGCGTCCTCATCGTCATCTTCCTCCCCGTGTCCCGTTCACCGAGCAGCCTCCTCACCGTCCTCGAGTTCCTCTGCCCGGCCGCGACTGCGAGCAGCGCCGTGTCGCGCCCCTGCTCGTCCTTGACCCACCGCCATGACCTATTGCTAGTGTCGTGTGCCCCACCTCAGCTTCCCCTATAGGCAGCAGCGTCCATCACCGCCCTCTCCCGGCACCACGCGTGGCCGCGCCCACCGGCGACCTCGCCGACTTCGACCACCTCCCTCGCCTCCTCCCCGCTTGAGCGACACCGTGGTTCTCCTCCCTATAGCATTGTGCCTTTCTCAAGCTCTGCTACTGTCGTGGCCTCCTCCAACATTGTGGGTTAAGAGTGTTGCCCACTAACTCGAGTACCACTTCTACAATGCATCAAGTTATTGATGTACCTGCGTATGCCTCGCGCCTGTTGGCCTCGTTTCCTTTGTGTCTAAGACGTGGTGCTGCTCAAGACAGAAGCCGAGAACCCCTCCAGGATCAGGACCCCGACAAGATCCCTGCTCGCCCGTGTGTGTCGTAATATGCCAAGGTCTTCTCATCCACAAGACTAAAGGGGTGCGGATCCAAGATCGACACCGACCCGGAAGAAGTCGATGAACCATCGACGAGGGACCCACGCCCGCTACCAAGCCATGGCCTTCGACAAGGATCCGACAAGATCGCCTTCATGGACATCAAGTTCTCTTCAAGGATCCCGAATCCTCGGACCCAAAGACACCGAGACCCCGACCCCGGAGTCCAGACCTGAACCCCGACCCAAGATCTCCGGAACCGAGATGTGTGATCCCCTTTTCCGAGCCCTATTTTATAAAATGAAATATAACCTTGTTGCATATTAATTGTTCATTCTTGCATGTATATCGTGGATGTTTGGGCGTATTTAGTGATTCACCTAAATTAAATATGAAGACCATATGCAGGCTTTTCTATTCTTATCTTGGCTCCATTTAAATTTGTGTAGCGAACTGAAGCCATATTTTGCCTTATTAATACAACATTTAAATTGCGGTTTTTTTTGTCCCATCACTTTGGTCCTATAGAGATTTATCTCTAAAGAGCACTAAGGGCGTCATGACCCATCCAGGACATCAAACGTGTTTTATCCGATGTCGGGCCAATTGGGTCGTCCCTAGATTTGGGTCAGGTGGTGCCTCCCACTAAATGGGTCACCCCGGACACCGATGAGCTCGCTGCCATCCCCATTGACACCCAACCGCCATGGCCAACCCTGCGACACGCTGAGACCACCAGGAGTTGTGCCTTCACATCTTGGAGCACATGGAATTGACGAAGGCTATCTCGACAGAGGTCTTGGCATCGTTGACTATGATGTGCTTGGTGTCGATGCCCGTATTCCTCCAATTCCGATCCCATCGCCACCTACCACCGTATTACTCCTCCTTGATTCTGATCCTGCCGCCAGTAGCCGCTGCTTGGCAGCAGCTGTGCCCCATATACCACACCTCGAGCTCTCCTCTACAGCCCCGCATCCGCGCCCATGTCTCATCTTCAGCCATGCATCGGCACCCGCGTATGCCTCCTGGAACTCGCAGAGGATGTTGACGCTGGACAAGAACAGGGACCGGTGTGGCAGACACATGTCGCAGGGATCTTGGCGGCAAACGTGTAGGGAAGGTCGGGAGCGAGAAAGTGATGGTCGGGTGAATACGGGATGGAGCGGGTCAAGCAGCCACAACTCCTGTGGAGAGGATGCTTCCGACGTCTACATGTAGGTCTTGGGGACAAGGATGGCGGAGTAGCAACTGCCGATGAGGACACATGAGCGTGTGCTCAGGTTGAGGACAAACAACCGGTCAAGGACCTGAGTGAGGCCTTCTTCGCTGGCGTTCATGGCGGCAAGAGATGGCAGAGGACGAGGCTAGAGATGGCGACGACCAGCCCCAGAGAACGCCCGCTCCCCACTGAGTCCGACGAGCTCACCATCGACGCCTCTAGCGACGAGGACAGAAGGAAAGGAGAGACTAACAATAGTGAATCGAGGAAAGAGAGAGAAAATCGTGGTAGGTAGTGGGAGGTGGGAGGAGAGAGGATAGAGGATAGAGGGGCTGCTGTATGGGAAAAGCTGTGGACATACCTCGTCACACGAGCTATTTGTGGACCTAATTTGACGAATAGGTTTGTTCACCCACTTTAGACTATTTGGTCTCATTAATTGCCCGAGGCTTATTTTTCTTTATAATTGTCCATTTGGAAAAAAAGGACCAGAAACGAACAGTTTGGGTTTACCACTAGAGATGCCCTAAGAGCATATCCAATGACGTACGATCCGTTTTGTTGTCTGCAGATAGCGCGGCCCAAAACCAGCTCCTAACGGGGTGAAGCAAATGGTCCTAGGCCCGAACTGGCGCATTCACGCCCCAAATGTGAGCAGGTTTGCACTCGTGCGGATGTCGACGCGGGTTTTATCCACCCCATGTCACCCACACAAAACTCCCACCATCACCCACACAAAACTCCCACCTACCCTACTCATTCTCTCTCCTTCCTATTTTTCCCTACCCATGTGCGGCCTGGACCACTGGCAACCACACAAAATTCTCACCTACCCCCCACACTCCCCTCTCTTTCCCCACCCCTATGTGCTCCCTCCCATTGGGGCTACCCGCGGAAAGAGGGGACAATGCGTCCCAGACGTGCCTTAACCAGAGAAAAGTGGCCACAGTTGTTGTCCAATTTGGTCCATGCTCTTAGGTTTGGGTATGCTCTAAGAGCATCTCTAACAGACCCCTTAAACCGCCAAATCCTTAAAACTCCAGCGAGATTATGGTTTTGGACCAGTTTTTTTTGCCAGAACAGACCTTTAAAATTCCATGGAACTATAGAAGTTTTAAAGGGCACTTTAAACGCGACCATACGACCCTTAATTCTTAATTTCCGACAATAGTATAAGGGCCACAAACTGGCCGGAATTCACACCAACGCCACCCACGCTGTCGTCTGTGCCATAGCTTCCAGCCGTCGATTTCTTGCGGCTCAAGCAAAATTGTTCACCGTTGTTTGAAGATCTGAGTGCGCCGCGGCGAGATGTAGCCCGTACGCCGCGTAGGTGAGCGTATTAGACGACAGCCGTGGAGGCAGGTAGTGGGTTCCCATGGTCGGTAGGAAGAAGGCGCGCGGGGTTCTAGTGGGCGGCGGGTAGAGGCCATGGCGGGGCGGCAATGGGCGGCGGGCAGAGACCACACGTGTGCGGCGCGGCTGTCGCGAAGGCGGGCGGGCGGCGCTGGCAGGTGGCCATGCGAGCATGCCCACGGGCCGCGGTGGCGGGGAATTATGGCGACGGTGGGAGGAGGGGCGGCACGGTTGTCGTGGCGGCTGCGACGGGGACATGAGCCGGGAGGTAGAAGAAGGGGAAAAAAATGAAAAAGGCAGGTCCCACATTGAGATTTCTGTTCCACCCAAGCCTGCACGCACAGTAAAATCGCAATTTTCTCGGCCCATTTTAAGGGTCGGCCTTTTAAGAGGTCTGCTAGGCTATCGTGTGAAAACGGTTCATTGTGCTTGGATTGAGACCATTTCGTTCATTAGGCAGTTTTCTTTTTGCCTAGGGCCCACTTGCCTATCATTTATCACCGCACACCCGATATCGGACCTAGCACACCCAGAACAAAAAAGGCATACATACATCCTAACATAGAATTTAGATGCCGTTCATGTCAGAAAAAATTAGACGCTGTAAGCAGAGGACGGCGCGGCGGAGTGCGCTGGGTCCATCTAGTATGCATTTTATTTTAGTAGTCCTACCTATGAATTCATAGTATCTCATTTCCATACTTTTTGACCGAATGGGTACACAGCCGCTAGGGAGAGAGCTAGCTAAAAACCCATCTAGGGTTCCGTCCTCTCGACAGCGACGTGGCTGGTCTGTTCCGCCTCTGGTGGCCGTAGGGCCTTGGAGGTGTGGCGGACCACGGCCTCTCGTTGGCGGGAGGTTTTTCTTTTTTTGTTTAGCCTGTTTTCGAGTGTCTTCTTTAGGATGTTTAGGCGACGGCTACGTACTGAAGTCAGAATAAGGTTCTCCCAGCTCTATCCTCGCTCCGATGGTGCATCTAGCACCGATGAAGGGCACGTGAAGTCGTTTGCCCGACGGATCTCCTGTATCCGGTCGTTTTCGTGTTTGTTGGTTTGTTTTCAACTCAATCTCTTTCAGTCTACGATTGCCATCATTGACGATGGTTGTTGCTCTAGTGTGTTGATCCTTTGTGGCCTTAGCATATCGTTCAGTCTCCTGTAACCGGACAATGGGGGAGAGGAGATGCGTAGATGAAGGAGAGGATCCTCTCAACCAGGGTGCCATCATCTATAGGTTGATTGGAGGCGACGACTGTGAATTCAGTCGCAGGAGTCGAGGCGGGCGTCGGCGTGTGAGGCGTCGTGTTTAATTCTCATGGGAGAGTCGAGGAGGAAGGTGGGGGATGGGAAATCAGGGGTAAAAGCAGGAAGGTGGAGTAGTTATCGCTACCACGCCTTAACCCCTAGGAAAAATCGGATTTTTTACGCCTAAAGCCCTAGGACGGAGGGTGTAGTACTATTTTTAGTTACTAGTTGGAGGAAAGAGAAAATAAGCGGGCTCTTAGTTAAGAGCTAGCTATAACACGTACTCCTGGACACCTTATGAGAGTGATGTGTGTGCCAAATATTAATAAACTAGTATATCCATATAACTAACTATTGTACACATTATTTATACGATGGTTGTAGATAACATGGCAAAATCTTGTAGCTAACGGTTGGCTATATTATTGAACTTGCTCTCACAGAGGAGGTTTTGGCTCTCGTGCAGATCTAGCTCTAGCACGTGTTCCTAGACAATATGTGGGAGTGAGAGGTGGACCATGAATTAATAAAGTACTCCCTCTGTTTCAAAATAAGTGACATGAATTAGTGTAAGCATGTATCTATGCACATTTTGTTATATAGATAAATGTGAATCTAAACAATCTTAAGTCACTTATTTTTTAGCGGAGGGACTAGTATATTTCTATGTACATATTAGTATTAGCTATATTAGGTTGGCTACGGTGGCGAATCTAGGATGGAAATGTAGGTTAGGCTCAATGAACTGAACATAGCTCAAAATGCATATTTAATTGGTTGTTTTGAACCCGCTAAGAAATACCACCTAGTCTACAACGGATTTTTGAAATTGATTAGCTTCACAATTGTCTATGCACGTAAGTCATAAGCCCTACTGGCCTAGGTTGTTAACTGATTCACTGTAGCTTCATTTTAACAGTCATTTGCTTCTTTTACTGACAAAACTTTGACCTTTTATCATCGACCATGGTTGAGGCATACAAATTTGATGCTTTCTTGCTGAAAATGGAGGGCAGGCTCCCGAATAATCGCTTTGGAGCACGTCCTACCTGGGGCACGGTATCTCAGCCGCTGAGCGTGCATTGCGATCGGCACCCGGCCCATATACCACGTCAGCTCGTCCCCCGGAAACATCGTATATGGCTGTATTTCCCTCGCTGGCTGGCCCACCGGGAACAAGCCTTATCTGTTCCATATCGTTGGACGATGTTGTACCAGACCGGATCGGCGAGGTGCCCAGGTACGCGGCAGGGACCTGTTCTACGCGTTTCTTTGCGAGCCTGGCCGCATGTGTCTAACGGAGTGGAGATTTGATGTACAGTGATCCCGTTTTTAAAAAAATTGAAAAATCATATTTTTGAGTTTCAAAAAATTCTAGAAATAAATCAGGATATAGCCCATGATTTATACCACAAACATGCAAAACCTCATTTTGAAATAATGTGTATTTTGAGCTACACAAAAATGACAATGTTGTAAATCTATAGTATAGTGATTTCTAATCACAAAAAAGTCACACTTTGTTATTTTTGTGTAGCTTGGAATACAAAGCACTTTGAATTAGATTTTGCGTGTTTGTTGGATACATCATTAGCAATTTTTAGGATTTTGTTTTATGATTTTTAAAACTTATAAGTGTAGTTTTTAATTTTTTAATAAGTGGGGAGGACTGGAGTTCAGGAGCCAAAAGGGTTTTCCGTCTAAAAATGATAATTTAATTAGTAGATAATAAAGTCAATTCAAAAATAGATAATAAACATTATCGAAACGGAAATAGAGGCACATTTTGTATTCCCGTTGATTGCAGGATAATAGAACAGCTAATTAATGTACTATTAAGGCAATTTTTGTATTTTTTTTTGCGGGAGAAGGCACATTTTGTATTAACGTATGCCTCAACTAAACAACACATCTGACACGATAGTTTTAGTAATAAATATTATCACGCACCCATTAGTTAATTTATACTTAATATTTCACCGATGTTATAATTTTTACAAATGATTCTATCTTGTTATCTTGTTTTTTACAACTAACATCTCTATTATGAATAGTAAAGTGACTAGAAATCTGATCAAGCAAATTTAAGTTAATTTCTTCTTAATATATTTTCGTTGTTTTATCTGCCAAACTTTAAAATCACTTTAACCCTCGGTCATTTCGCTTCATTACTTAATGCCTAATTAATTCGAAATAAAGGTCGAACAGGAGCAGCGGATCGAAACTGGCCCGGAGTCTCGTCCAAGTTACTGTACCGACGCCAAGTCCATGGGTAATTTAATTCTGGGTTAGTTCCTGTTCTAGTCCATCGCTAACAATCAGAAACACGGTCTTCGCCACCGGGCTCACATGTTCTAGCTGGATACGGGCTACTGTTCATGTGCATGTATTTCGGGCCGTATTGCATAGAGGAGCCCACCTGAAACGAATCCCACAGCCCACCTCAACGGTCGGGATAACGTCCTACAGGTAGCTCGTCCGCCGTATCGACGCACTCATAGTTGACATAGCTATTAGGATGGCTATAGTTGACACGACGAACTGGCTATTGATTCTTCTATTGTTCTTGCTCCGAGAGGCACCTGCAATAACAATAACGATTTAAGTTGCTATTCTACAGCGTGGTAATATCTTAACATTTGGTTGATAACCATTTTTCCCGCGTTACTCTTCCCACGAGCTAGAAGGATAAAACTTGCTTCAGGTTGGTTGGTTGTGTATTAAATCAACGTTTTACTTGACTGAATCGTCAATGAAAATACCGTACAAACATTTGTCTACCAGTATTAAAGCAACGTTTAACATTACTGTATCATCAAAGCGAAGGATAAAACTTGCTTCAGGTTGGTTATATTCATACTTGTGAAGCGAGAAGCTCCGGTGCTACATCAAACTACCAACTCAGGACAGGCTAATCACTTTCATTGATCTTAAGAAAACTACCAGATCTACTGGCATGTCACGTGTGCACAGGGACGGATCCAGGAATTTAACTTCGGGTGTTCAAACTCGAACCAACAAAAAACATAAAGAGAAAAAAAATGAAAATGGTCCATTCCTTCACGCCAATAAAAATACAAATTGGTCATTATAGCAACAATATCTCAAAAGACTACGAAACATGCAAAATAATAAAGAAAATTACAATACAATCATACGTCCGGTCATAGCATGGAAGCGATATATGACGGCATCATCTTTCACCTATAATAAGAACTCCCTCTCAATAAATATAACCAAATAGTTATTCATGAGTGGCCGCGCCGCGCCGGGCGGATCCCACCCCTCCCCAGCCTCGTCCTTCGTCTCGCGATCTCCCCGCCCGCCGCCGCCGCCCGGATCGTCGCCGAGCAAAGACCTGGTGGCATGGCGGCGACGGCGGTGACCCTGGCTGCGATCCGGCGGGGAAAGGTGGCGGCGCCCGCACCTAGATGGTTCGACGGTGGTGTCGTGGATGGCGACGGCCAGAGGACCTCGGTCCAGATGGAAGCAAGCGGCAACGGGGATTCGGGCCTAGACGGGCCGCGATCTACTCCGTTCATTGCCCTCGACGCCGACGCCCAGGTTCCCCGGGCCATGTTCGCGACACTAGGGCGCTTGGGGCATTTGTCCCCAACATGGTGGTGGTGATCTCCTTCTCCGTCGGAGTGGTCGGCCGGGTGGTCTTGCCGTCAAGCGGCGGATCCTGCTAGTTTCCGACGGGTGGCGTGGGAGCTACTAGTTCGGTTTCAATAAAGGAGACAGTCCTGGATCCCTCTCAAACCTCCCGGTTTAGTATCTTTACATATGCCCGCCTCTTTTTTTCCCCATCAAACAAGTGCCGGCCGGGAGTCGCGGTAGGCAGTGGATCATGGCTGGTTTGCTAATTGCTATTGGTTTAGTTGGGCTGCACACACGTAGACACCGTCCCAGTACTAATTTGAGGTTTGAGCTTTTTTTTCGGACGAGATCTAGACTAGAAAATCTTCATTCATGTGCCAACTGAGATACGTATTCACTATAGATTATATATAGGAATTTTTTCTAGAGAAATTTGGGTGTTCAGCTGAACACCCATTACCCATGCTAGATCCGTCCATGCGTGTGCAAGCATACATCTTGCGTTTGTTCATCTTGTGAAGTCCATTAATTGCACAAGAAGATCTGCAGAAGTTCAATGCATGTATAACAAAGTTAAATGCAGTAGTTGTAGCCATAACTTTAATCATACATGAAAATAATTGTTAATTCAGATCGACCAAAACTGTTATGGACTGTAAAAGTAGGGTTGCAGATGCGGGGCCCGCTTCGGCCCGCATAACTGGGTGGTTAGTACAAATTATACTACATACACAGATCAAAATTGGTCTACAAATTATACTAAGCTACATGAGCTGAGACTAAATCTGTCCCCGCTTACCCGCACCGCTTGTAGCCCTATGTAAAAGATAACTTCGGCAATATGATACAGAAAACAGTAACTTTAACAATATGATAGTACAAAATTATGAGGCTAAACATAGCATGTGAACTAACGGAACCAAACTGAAGAGAGATAGCACCCTCTACTTGCAAGATTTTATCCCTCTTATGGCATGATAAAATGGGATAAAAGTACTATTTTGCCAATGTTCATATCAAGTTACTGAAAAGCATAGACAAATACTACTCCATGAAGCAAACATGTAGTAGAAAGGAGCCTCAGTACAAAATGGGTTGTACTCTCTCCATTCACTAATATAAAATATTTTGGCAAACTAGTTCAGTTTGTGAAAACATTTTGTATCAGTGCACAGAGAAGTACACAAATAGTTGGAATTGCAGGTTTTCCGTTGTAACATGAGTTATATAGACTCTTTTGTAAATGTAATCACCCAGCCGTCTTAGCTCAGCTGGTAGAGCGCGTGGCTTTTAACCACGTGGTCGTGGGTTCGATTCCCACAGACGGCGAAAGTAGCCAGCGGGCATTTTTTGTTTACTTGAAACTTTTTTTTACGGTTTCTCACTTTCTTTTAATCATGTTCTAGCTGAAAACAGTGGCTACTTTTTTTACGGTGTCTCACTTTCTTTTAATCATGTTCTAGCTGAAAACAGTAGCTACTTTTTTTACGGTGTCTCACTTTCTTTTAATCATGTTCTAGCTGAAAACAGTAGTAGCTCCGGATCAGGTCACCTAATGACTTGCCGTTCGTAGTACAGCCGTACAGGTATTTGTAGAAAAATGGAATCCTTCGTACGAAAGGCTCAGTTCTGTAACCATCTTCTGTCAGAAATAGTACTCCAGTAGATAATTTTCAAACAGAGGGGACGAACAGTCATCGAACGTCGATTAGGGTTGCACAAGCGGGGCCCGCATAGGCCCGCAAACACACAATGCACTGTTAAAATTGTACTACAGCTCTTGTATCCACCTCTGATTAATTCATACTACTCGGACAACCAGTCCGCCCCGCATTCGCTGCCGCATGCAACCCTATCGCCGATGACTAACGAACCGATCTCGGCTAGTGTTAGACACTTCATTACATCTTACATTACCATATATCTGTTTCTAAAGATTACATATATGGTCTCCACATGAGATAATCATGCGTGTCACACAACTTTACACAAAAGATCCTACAATAAGTAAAATTAAAATTTCACCATTAGAGAAATTTGTGCCTCGTCGGATCGCCATCCGCCATCGTCCTCCGCCGTCACATGGCAGCACTAGAAATAGAGACGAACAATTGCCATATTGAGATCAGCGATGAGTTCAACTTGAAGAAGCAGTGGTTTCTTTGTGTTAACTAAGATTTTGAATTTCTTCTCACCGGGCAAGGGTAAGGATGACAATTTTATCCATGGATACGGGTATCCGCGATAACGTATCCGTATGGACATGGTGCACATATTTATGGATACTTAACGGGTAGTATATGGATACACATATTTAGGTAGTATCTATATCCTACCCGTTAAGTCATGGGCAAGACACGGGTATAACCTTATACCCGCGAGTATATATATCCCATGGATCATGGTTGCCCTTGCCTGATTTGGTGGCAGTTGTGAAGGAGATGGGTCGGGAAAGATCCCATCCATCGCTCTAATAAGATATCAGCAAAGGTTCCCATATCCTGTCAGAACCTGCCAAACCCATCTCAGTAGTAATGCCACATTCATATGTCAGGTTGACAAGATGTCTAGGTACCCCTAGCTCCTTGGGGGCGCAAATGTCATACCATCGCATCATATAATATTTTTGGCATTCATCGTCTGTCTACCAGAAGAATTGTAATAGCTCTTTCTAAAAAATGCCATGCACCCCTTCATGGAGGATATAAAGTCCCATGATGTACATTCGGATACTAGAGAGGCATGATTCAACAAGGATAGTTTTACTTCCCTTTGGAAGTAAACCTCCTTTGCCACGGCTCAGATCTCATCTTAACCATTCATACCAAGGGATCTAGATCCTTGATAAGGATCCTCATTGTTGGATCACATAGATATAAACAATACTTTTTTTATGCGGTACTCCCAAGATCTATCCGAGGTAGAAGGCCACGTGGATTACCACTAGACTCACATGTGCGGATTATCGATGAAGCGCGTCGATTGATGCAGTGCAGTCCCACGATTCGATCGAATCCCACGATCGTCGAAGCGCTGAATGTACATCACCTCTGTCGGCATCCGCACGTGCGAGGAGGAGCTCTGATGGTGGACTGCTAGGTCCAGTGTAGCACATGGACTAAATAGGGAGGAGGGTGTCCAACACACGGAATAGTCTAACCATGCCCTTTGGGCAGCCCGTACCCCACTATATATAGGCAGTGGTGGTGGGTTGCACAACGCTTGTGGAGCATCCACTAAATACCCATTCTGGTCAGCGCGAGTCCAACTCACTAACATAGTTCGTTTCTAGGTCGGGTCCAACCCGAATGATATACTTTCAATCAGATTGACATCCTACTGGCTCCCACTCTTAAGTATGTGACCCCGTAGGCTCATGGAAACTCGAACACGATTTGAGTGCAACTCATAATCGATCAACCGATAGCGTCTCCTAGAATAACATGTTGACTCCCAAATGCCATAGAGTTATGATGACATACCGTTTCAATGCAACTTACGTACGAGCCCTTTTTACCTCACGATATACTTTGTCAAGCTATATGCGAATAATCGACATCTCTTTAGTAGCTCAACTCTCTTATCGATCTGTGATGTGTGATTCATTCGACTAACTCTTAGTCAATGTCCCTGTTTAACACTTAACCTAGTCGTGTATGATGGCTCAAAATATATCGAGCTTGTTGGGGAACCCCAAGTGGAAGGTATGATGAGCACAGTAGCAAGTTTTCCCTCGGTTATGAAACCAAGGTTATCGAACCAGTAGGAGCAAGGAAACACCTCCAAGGTGTTGTTTCCAACTTGGAATCCTGCAAAACACAACCACAGAACTTTGCCCCCAACTTACAGTGAGGTTGTCAATCTCACCAGTTTTGCTGGAAACAAAGGATTAAACGTATTGTGTAGAAGATAGTAATTGCTTGCAGAAAGTAAACATTACACATTAAATAAATTGTAGATTAATGGTAAAAGAATGGACCGGGGTCCATAGTTCACTAGAGGTGATTCTCCTTAAGATAGATGACATGTTGGGTGAACAAACTACAGCGGGGCAATTGACAGACACCAAGAAAGTATACATGCATATACTAATCATCTTGACTCCTATGAGATTTGATTGAGCATTACAACGTTATACATAGACCATAATCCAACTTTATCTATGACTAATAATCTACCTTCAGGTTATCATCTGAACCCCCTCCAGTATTAAGTTGCAAGCAACAGATAATTGTATTAAGCAAAGTGTGTAAAGTAAACAATACGATTATCCCATGGACAAAAGATTGATGTTTTCTCCCCAGTAGCAACAACACATCTAGTACCTTAGAGATTCCTGTCACTTCCCCAGATTACTAGAGGTATGAATCCACTATCGAGCATAAATACTCCCTCTTGGAGTTGCTAGCATCTACTTGGCCAAGATAGCTACTAACAATGGAAAGCTTGCAAGATCACAAATAACAAAGACATGATAGAATAAATAATCAATCTAAAATCGCATCTCAGTATCCATCGGATCCCCGCAAACACAACATGTAAGATTACAAATAGATGATCTTGATCATGAACAGAGCTCATAAGATCTAAACATGGTAGCACAAAGGAGGAGAACCAACCATCTAGCTACTACATGGACCCATAGTCCAGGAATGAACTACTCACGCATCACACCGGAGGTAGTTATGGTGATGAAGAAGGCCTCCAGGGTGATCTCTCCCCTCCGACAGAGTGCCGGGAAGAGCTTTAGATCCCTCCCGATCTAGGAATGGATTGACGACGGCCCGAGAGAATTTTATAGGCGAAGGGACAAGGTCGATGGAGTACCAGGGGGACCACACCCCCTGGTGGCTGATACGTTGTTAACATATCCATAATTTTTGATGTTCCATGCTTGGTTTTATCTACTTTCTTATGTTTTGTTCCAACTTTGGAATACTTTTTATACACTTTCCTGGACTAACCTATTAACAAAATGCCACAGTGCCAGTTGCCTGTTTGCTGCTGTTTTTGGTTCTAGGAAAGTCAAAAAAATATATATTTTACCGGAAGACTCATGGAGCCAGAAGACGAGACGGAGAGGGGCCACAGGGTGGCCACATCATGTGGTGGCGCGGGCTAGCCCTGGCCCCGCCACCAGGTGGTGTGGCCCCCCTGGCCGCCCACCAACCTTGCCCCTTCGCCTATATTCCTCCCGATATGAAAACCCTAGATCATCAAGCCTCCAGCCACGAAAAGTTCCGCAGCGCCGCCACCACTGAAGGGGAGATTCGGGGGACAGAAAGACTCTGTTCTGGCACCCTGCCGGGACGGGAAAGTGCCCCCGGAGCCATCTCCATCGATCTCCACCACCATCTCCATCACCATTGTTGATTCCCATGATGAGGAGGGAGTAGTTCTCTCTCGAGGTTAAGGGTTCTACCGATAGCTATGTGTTCATATCTCTCTCTATGCATGATCTTATTGAGATCATGAGCTTGTAATCTATATATCTACATTGCTACTCAAGTGCTTTAATAGATCTCTGCTCTCCCCATGTGTGTGAAGTTGACAATGTGCATACCATGGTGGCACTTAGGCTAGAGATTAAAAATACTTGTTATGAGTTATATTTGGAGTTGTATGTCTTTATGAAATTGTGGTGTTTGTTTGAACCATCTAGTGTTCAAGGTGACAGTGTGGGGTTATCTAGATGGGGAAGGCAGACTTTGAGGTGTGCTGTTATAGCCCTACCATGGATTAGAGTGTCCAACCGGAGAGTAGTATCATAAAGAGAAGATATTTATATTAGAGTGTTCACTGGTGAAAGTATGATCCCTAGGCCTTGTTTCTAAGCACTGGAACACCATTTGCTATTAGATCTATTACATGTTTGCTTCCTTCTATCTTTATTTCAGTTTTACTTTAGTTTTTTCCACGCCATCAAGCTATTTTCCATCACCGTTACCACTTATAATTATCTATACCACTTGTATTTCACTATCTCTTCGCCGAACTAGTGCACCTATACACCTGACAAGTGTATTGGGTGTGTTGGGGACACAAGAGACTTCTTGTATCTTGATTGCAGGGTTGCTTGAGAGGAGATACCATTGTCCACTTCCTTCCTAAGTTCGATAAACCTTGGGTGATCCACTTAAGGGAAAACTTGCTGCTGTTCTACAAACCTCTGCACTTGGAGGCCCAACAACTGTCTACAAGAATAGAAGTGCGTAGACATCAAGCTATTTTCTGGCGCCATTGCCGGGGAGGTAAGGTAAAAGGTACTCACATCCTCCGGTGTGAGTGCTCGAAGTTATTTCCTTTAGATTCTGCAATTTTGTCTTTTTGTTTCTTGTTTTCACTAGTTAGGCTTAATGGAAAACAAAAAAAAATTAGAGAGCTTTATAGTATTTATCTTGAGTTAGGACATGAAGTATTTCAAGAGAAAATTAAAAAGCCTATGGAACTTTATTTGCATGCTAATAGCAATATTATTAGTATGAATTCTTTGAACACCATTATTGCTAATGCTATGGAAAAGTCTAAGCTTGGGGAAGCTAGTTTTTATGAAAATGATCTTTTTAGTTCCCCAGCTTTGGAAGATAGCTATTCTATTGCTTATGATGATACAAAACCTCCAATATATGATGATTACAATGATGAGTATGATATTTTCAGTCCACCTACTATTGAGGAGAAAACTAATTATGCTTACAATATGCCTCCTATATTTGATGATTATGGTGATGAGAATAATAATGATAGCTATTTTGTTGAATTTGCTCCCACTACAATTAATAAGAATGACTATGCTTATGTGGAGAGTAATAATCATTTTATGCATGTGGCTCATGATAAGAATGTTTTATGTGATATTTATATTGTTAATTTTATTCATGATACTAATTAAAGTTATTATGAGAGAGGGAAACATGGTTTTATGCATCTCAATAATATTAAGTTTCCCCTCTTTATGTTGAAAGTCTTGAAGTTGCACTTGTTTTGCTTTCCTATGATTGTTTCTTTATGCTTTCATGACTTGTTTCTTTACAAGATTTCTATGCATAGGAAGTGGGTTAGACTTAAATGTGTTTTTAATTTGCTTCTTGATGCTCTCTTTTACTTCAATTCATTTTTTCTTATGTGAGCATCTTCTCAAACTATCATGCCTAACTTAAAGGCGTTAAAGAAAAATACTTATTGGGAGATAACCCAAAAGTTTTAGATGAGTCTTGGAAGTTATTACTTCTGTAATAACCACTCCTTATCCTTTTTATTTGCTTTTTGTGCCAAGAGTAACCTCTAATGAGAGAGAAGTAATGATTGGGAAAGTTGCTGTCCCGAGACAGATTTCTGTGCTTCACCGTAAAAATTCGTGTAAAATCTCTGTACGTCCTTTTGAGGTGTGAATTTTTGTGCTTCTGCCCCAGGTTGTTATCTAACTTTCGTTAGTTCAACACTTGTCTATTTGAGAAATAGAAGGTCTTCTCAAAAATTCGTGTTTACCTACTGGTCTGTTTTGACAGATTTCTGCCATTATTTGCATTTGCTTGTTGTTGGTTCCTTTTTGAGTTCTTTTGGGGAATTGAGATTTTTGAGGGAACTGCTACAGTAGCTTGTCTTTAATGGAAGTTTTATTGGTGTTGGATTTAGACCTAAAGACTTATTATCTTGAGTGCACTAATGTTGCTAATAAAGATTGTGTGAAGTTTTGTATGAAGGAAAAATTTCAGGTGTATGGAAGGAATGAGTAATGAGATGAAGGATGGACTAAAGCTCAAGCTTGGGGATGCCACGCATCTCACCCCAAGAAATATCCAAGAAGTACAATCGTCAAAGCTTGGGGATGCCCAAGGCATCCCCTTCTTCATCAATAAAAATTCCAGGTTTCTTCCAAACACTTCATTTTTATTGTTTCATGCACAGTTATGTTGTTCTTGGAGCGTCTTATTTTTCGTTCTCGTTTTGGTTTTTTGTTTGCTTTGTTTTCTTAGTTTGCTAAATAAATTGGTTGGACCCCCTCTTTCATACATTGGTTTCCAAATAGTTTGGTTTGGATTGGAAAAGAGTAGGAAAGTTCATGCTTAAGTGGTAAAGAGAGCTTGTTTTTGACTGGGGCCTATGCTTTGTCATGCCATGCTCGATATTGTTTTGGCTTTATGCTTAGTATTATTTGCTGTAGCATGACTTGTTATAAACAATTGAGATTGCTTAATGTGCCTTGGAAGAATCATGCGTTGTTTTAGCATATTAAAGCATAGTATTGTGGTATTTTCCTTTGATGCTTTATTTGGGTTGACTTGGAACATGCTCACACCATGTTATGACTATCCCAAGTCACCATAGCCTTTATGATCCTTTAGTTTTCAACTTGTAGTATCGCTTTATGCTTTGATCAATGATGTTTTGTCGCTCTGCATGATTATGGCCATTATTGCTCTCTTAGTTGGTCGCTCCCAGTCTTTTGCTAGCCTCCATAACCAAGTATGAGTTCCACTCATGCATCCAACTCCTAAAAACCAATTTATTCCAAAGAGTCCACCATACCTACCTACTAGCTTATGCTATTCCAAGTATATTCATGTTTTATCTACCTTCCGAATTAAACTTGTTATGAGAAAACTAGTGATTAAATCTCTCACAAACTTGATGACACACTTTACTTTTCTTGCCCTTAATAAACTTGAACCATTGTGTCGTCTATGTTGTATATGCTTGCACTTATTTGTTGGGGATTAGCAGAACCATGATGTCATGGGGAACGCTTTCAACATTGCACTTGTACTTTGTACCTAGTTGATATCATGCTCTTTTGTCTATGGATGTCGTCGGTGTGAAATGAAAGGGGAGCTTGTAAGTCCAGGGAGTTATGTATATGTGTTAGAGAAACGCCTGGGCCACTGGTCTAATCCATGCTGTCATGGTGGAAACCTGTAGCGTAACCATAATGAGCTGTCTATGAAGCATTGTTCTTATAAAAAAGAGTCAGATATTGAGAAAAAAGAGAAAAAAGAAAAGAAGAGATATGAGAAAATAGGAAAGAGAGAAAAAAGCACCATATTCCCATGGTAAATAAGAAGATTGCTGAGATGCTCGTTGTCTGCTTGCCTTGTCATTTTCATATGGGGATTCTTCCGTATCATCGGGCAAGGGGTACCCCGTTGGCGGTTCTCTATGATACACATGTACTTACAATGACAAGAACTTACCGGTGACTAAACTTGAGTAGCATGAGGAGCGGCCCTCGTATTCAAGGGACATGAGATTTCCAACTTATACTTCATCAAGCATATACACCATAGTTTGTTCACTTTAACCTTAATCACTTCAAGATGCTTATGATAGGGGCAATGAGAGCTGAAAGCTAAAAAGTTCCATAATTTTTGGAAGCTCTTTATGAGACTTGAATCCCTACTTCCTTCTATGAAGGCCTTTCTTTTACTTTTATGTTGAGTCTCCACCTTCTATCTTTATGCACCTACTTTGAGAGCATAGTGGCCATTCTTAGTTCTATGTGCATTGTCCCAAGACTTGTTGATTGATGCATAGATTTGATATTGCTTGTTTTAAACTATTTGTATCTTGTCACTCTTATGAACTTTGAAGGTGCCCTATGCATTTATGTTTGCTACTCTATGAGGGACAAGCTGAATGCCACTATGCTATGTTTTCTTTATGTGAAATAAACAAACGTTTTGCAATGCATTGTTATTCATGAATCTTTTGTTTGTGCCTTTTCATGCTGCAACATAGTTGCTTTGTCTTATTGTTAGAACTTTATCTTTCATGTTATGATTGAAGTACTATGATCCCAGCTATCAATGTTTTACAAATACTTTGATCAAGTTTATGATGGTGCATGTCACCTCAAAAATTATTCTTTCTTTTTATCACTTACCTACTGGAGGACGAGCAGGAGTTAAGCTTGGGGATGTTGATATGTTGCTAACGTATCCATAATTTCTGATGTTCCATGCTTGGTTTTATCTACTTTCTTATGTTTTGTTCCAACTTTGGAATACTTTTTATACAGTTTCCTGGACTAACCTATTAACAAGATGCCACAATGCTAGTTGCCTATTTTCTGCTGTTTTTGGTTCTAGGAAAGTAAGAAAATCAATATTCTCGGAATTGGATCGGACAAAAGCCAAAGTCGATATTTTACCGGAAGACTCATGGAGCCAGAAGACGAGACGGAGAGGGGCCACAGGGTGGCCACACCATGTGGTGGCGTGGGCTAGCCCTGGCCACGCCACCAGGTGGTGTGATCCCCCTGGCCGCCCACCGACCTTGCCCCTTCGCCTATATTCCTCCCGATGTGAAAACCCTAGATCATCAAGCCTCCAGCCACGAAAAGTTCTGCAGTGCCGCCACCACCGAAGGGGAGATTCGGGGGACAGAAAGTCTCTGTTCCTGCACCCTGCCGGGACAGGGAAGTGCCCCCAGAGCCATCTCCATTGATCTCCACCACCATCTCCATCACCATTGCTGATTCCCATGATGAGGAGGGAGTAGTTCTCTCTCGAGGCTAAGGGTTCTACCGGTAGCTATATGTTCATCTCTCTCTCTATGCATGATCTTATTGAGATCATGAGCTTGTAATCTATAGATCTACCTTGCTACTCAAGTGCTTTAATAGATCTCTACTCTCCCCATGTGTGTGAAGTTGACAGTGTGCATACCATGGTGGCACTTAGGCTAGAGATTACAAATACTTGTTATGAGTTATATTTGGAGTTGGACGTCTTTATGAAATTGTGGTGTTTGTTTGAACCATCTAGTGCTCAAGGTAACAGTGTGGGGTTATCTAGACGGGGAAGGCGGACTTTGAGGTGTGTTGTTATAGCCCTACCATGGATTAGAGTGTCCAACCGGAGAGTAGTTCGGAGTAGTATCATAAAGAGAAGATATTTATATTAGAGTGTTCACTAGTGAAAGTATGATCCCTAGGCCTTGTTTCTAAGCACTGAAACACCGTTTGCTATTAGATCTATTACATGTTTGCTTGCTTCTATCTTTATTTCAGTTTTACTTTAGTTTTTTCCACGCCATCAAGCTATTTTCTATCACCGTTACCACTTATAATTATCTATACCACTTGTATTTCACTATCTCTTCGCTGAACTAGTGCACCTATACACCTGACAAGTGTATTGGGTGTGTTGGGGACACAAGAGACTTCTTGTATCTCGATTGCAGGGTTGCTTGAGAGGGGATACCTTTCACCACTTCCTCCCTGAGTTCGATAAACCTTGGGTGATCCACTTAAGGGAAAACTTGCTGCTGTTCTACAAACCTCTGCACTTGGAGGCCCAACAACTGTCTACAAGAATAGAAGTGCGTAGACATCAGTGGCGCCCCCCAGGTCGCGCTGCCACCAGGTGAGGCTGCCTTGGTGCGCCACTTCGTCTCCCCTCCGGACTCCGTGTTACTTCGGGTAAAATATTGACTTTGGCTTTTGTCCGGTCCAATTTCGATAATATTTCCTTACCAGCTTTTATGAAACCAAAAACAACAGAAAACAGGCAACTGGCACTATGGCATCTTGTTAATAGGTTAGTTCCAGAAAATGTGTACAAATACTCCAAAATGTGGACAAAACATAAGAAACAAGCATGGAACATCAAAAATTATAGATATATTTACAACGTATCAACATCCCCAAGCTTAACTCCTTCTCGTCCTCGAGTAGGTAAGTGAAAAAAAGAATAATTTTTGAGGTGACATGCACCATTTGATCAAGGTATTTATAACATTGATAACTGGGATCATAGTACTTTAACATAGCATGAAAGATAAAGTTCTAACAATAAGACATAGCAACTATGTTGTAACATGAAGAGGTACAAACAAAAGATTCATGAATAACAATGCTTTGAAAGACGTTTGTTTGTTTCACATATAGAAAACATAATGAGAATGGTATTCAGCTTGTCCCTCATAGTGTAGCAAAACATAAATGCATAGGACACCTTCAAAGTTCATAAGGGTGACTAGATACAAATAGTTTAAGAACAAACAATATCAAAGTTATGAATCAATCAACAAGTTTTGGGACAATGCACATTAAACTAAGAATGACCACTATGCTCTCTCAATAATAAAGATAGAAGATGGAGACTCAACATAAAAGTAACAAGAAAGGCCCTTCATAGAAGGAAGCTGGGACTCAAGTTTCATAAAGAGCTTCCAAAAATTATGGTACTTATTAGCTTTCAGCTCTCATTGCCCCTATCATAAGCATCTTTAAGTGATTAAGGTTAAAGTTAACAAATATGAGGATATGCTTGACAAGTTATAAGTTGAAAATCTCATGCCCCTTACTTATGAGTACTGAACCTTGTGCTACTCAGCTTTAGTCACGAGTAAGTTCTTGTCATTGTAAGGACATGTGTATCATAGAGAACCGCCAACGGGGTACCCCTTGCCCCATGATACAGGAGCTATCCCATATCAAAATGACAAGGCAACAGACAATGAGCATCTCAGCGATCTTTTTATTTTCTATTTGCATAGGTTTTTATTAAGGATGCTTCATAGATTGCTCACTATGGTTATGCTGCAAGTTTCCACCATGATTAGGCATGGCTTAGGCTAGCCGCCCAGGCGTTTCTCTAACACATATACAAACTCCATGAGCTTACAAGCTCCCATTTATTTCACACCGCCGGGATCCATAAGAAAAAGAATCATGATATCAACTAAATAAAGTGCAATGTTGAAAGCGTTCCCCATGGTACATGGTTCTGCTAATTCACAACTTATAAAGCGCAAGCATATACGCAACATAGATGGGAACAATGGTTCAAGTTTATTAAGTGCAAGAAAAGTAAAGTGTGCCATCAAGTTTGTGAGAGCTTTAATCACTAATTTCCACATAACAAGTTTAATTCGGAAGGTAGATAAAAACATGAATATACTTGGAATAGCAAATGCTAATAGGTAGGTATGGTGGAATTTTGGAATAACTTGGTTTTATTTGTAGTTGGATGCATGAGTGGAACTCATACTTGGTACATGTGGAGGCTAGCAAAAGACTGGGAGCAACCAACTAAGAGAGCAATAATGGCCATAATCATGCAAAGTGACAAAACATTATTAATTAAAGCATAAAGTGATATTACAAGTCAAAAACTAAATGATCATAGAGGCTATGGTGACTTGGTATAGTCCTAACATGGTGTGAGAATGCACCAAGTCAACCCAAATAAAGCATCAAAGGAGAATACCACAATATTATGCTTTTGTATGTTAAAACAACGCATGATTCTTTAAAGGCACATTAAGCAATATCAATTGTTTGTAACAAGTCATGCTACAGAAATAATCACTATGCATAAAGTCAAAGCAACATCCAACATGACATGATAAAGTCTAGGCCACAATCAAAACAAGACACTTTTTGTACCACTTATAAGCATGAACTTTCCTACTCTTTTACAATCCAAATCAACTTATTTGAAACCATCATATATGAATGTGGGGGTCCGACCAATTTATTTAAGCAAACCAAACTAAATAAAACTAAAAACAAAACAAAGACGCTCCAAGAACAACACAACTGTGCATGAAACAATAAAAATGAAGTGTTTGGAAGAAACCTAAAATTTTTATTGATGAAGAAGGGGATACCCAAGGCATCCCCAAGCTTTGATGCTTGTACTTCTTGAATATTTATTGGGGTGACACGGGTGGCATCCCCAAGCTTGAGCTTTTGTCCATACTTCATCTTATCACATTGTTCTTCCCTACACTTTAAAATTTCCTTCATACAACATTTCACACAATCCTCATTACCAACATTAGTGTACTCAAGATAATAAGTCTTTAGGTTCAGTTTCAACACAAGTAAAACTTCCATTAAAACACAAGCTACTATAGCACTTCCTTTTTAAAGTTCAAGAATTTTGGCAAGAACTCAAAGAGAAAGAGATTTAAGAGGCAAATGCAAATAATGGCAGAAATATGTCAAAACAGACCAGCAGGTAAAAATTGATTTTTTAGAAGACCTTATGTTGCTCAAATAGGAAAGTGTTGAACTAATGAAAGTTAGATAACAACCTGGGGCAGAAGCACAAAAAATTACAGCTCAATCCGATATACAGAGATTTATCACGAATTTTTACAGCGAAGCAGAAAAATCTGTTTCGGGACAGCAACTTTCCCAAGCATTATTTCTCTCTTATTAGAGGTTATTCTTGGCACAAAAACCACACAAAAAGGATAATGAGCGATTATTACTGAAGCAATAACTTCCAAGACTCAACAAAAGATTCCTAAAGAAATTTGGGTTATCTCCCAATAAGTGTTTTCTTTAACGCCTTTGAGCTAGGCATAAGAAGCAAGAATCAAGTATTCTCAAATGAAGAAGCATTAAAACCAAATTTCTTGCCCTTACCTCTCTTACCTTTATTCTTATCCTTGGGGAATGTATGATTGTTTGGTGGAGAAGCAAAATGCATGATGCCCTTTTCCACATCTATTATTTCTCCAAGGAGTTTTAGTAGGGATCTTCCAAGTGTAATTTGTCCTTTTCCTACACATTCAATAACAAGATAATCAGTAGACACCACTTTTCCCAAGAATCTTTGTAAACACTCCTTCAGCTATTCCAATGGGTAATATTGTGGCATTATTAGTAAGAGATATTTCCTCTCCCCCTTCAGAAAGTCCCCAAAGATTTAAAGATTTATAGATATCTTTAGGCATAAGACAGAATTCAGACATGATATCACAACGAGCATAAAAAGTTTCATTATTTATAACAACTTTTAATGTAGGAAGCCATTTTGAAGATTCAGAATTTATTGGAACATATTCATGATGCTCTCTAAGCATGTTATACATTCTTTTAAACTAGCTGTGTTGGTCTCAAGAGTGTTCAATCTAGCAATAATGTTTATAATGGAGGAATCAGATTTGCTAGTCAAGTCATATGTTGCAACCAACTTTTTTATTGCATTAAAAGCTTCACCCTCATTGCACTGGAGGAAATCTCCTCCTAATACAGCATCCAAAGCATATCTATAGCAAAGAGCAGTTCCAAAGTAAAAACTGCTAAGAAACAAGCTTAGAGTCATTTTAGGTTCAGTTTTTGCATGTAAATCAGAGATTCTAGACCAAGCTTCTTTGAAACTCTCTTCAATTCCTTGTTTGTAAGTAAAAATCATTTCCTTAGGCGACATAGTGATTGGAGCAATGCTAGACATAATAGCAACTTTAGATAGAAACAAATTTTTTTGTGTGTGTTTTTAATAAAAGGAAGCAAACTTGTACAACTATTTTTTTTGTGTTTTTGATAAAAAAACAAGAAAACAAAGCAGAAATAAACTAAGAAAAACAAAAAAAACAAAGTAAAGAGATTGGTTATGAGGGACTCCCCTTGTGAAGATGTCCTTGACTCCCCAGCAACGGTGCCAGAAAAAAGGCTTGATGGCTCAAAATATATCGAGCTCGTTGGGGAACCCAAGCTAAAAACAAAGGATTAAACATATTGTGTGGAAGATAGTAATTTCTTGCAGAAAGTAAACAGTAAACAGTAAATAGATTGTAGATTAATGGTAAAATAATGGACCGGGTTAGTCTGTACAGATTATTGTAGCAACAACTACATATTGAGATATGGTGGTTGAATAAAAACACTATTCTTCTAATAGAATGGTTACCTAGGATGTGTACATGAAAATATACAAAGGGTTTTGTTAATTTGAAAGGTGCTAAAATATATGCAAATTTCAATGGTAGAAATAAGCATTGTGGCGTTGAAATCTTCAACGTGATAAAACTATTAAAGAGTTTAAGTTTATCAGAAACGATGAAGATGTTTGTGCTTACAACAAATTAAGTGGGAGCGCTAAGACATATTTCTAATGCTTTATGCCGATTGGAAATAATGTATCTTAAATTTTACACAAATTAAGAATTTCATTGAAATTGAATTTTGATGGAAGACTTAGGCAAAACCTAAATATTAGACATCTAAGTTTATACAGATAGATTGAAATGCTAATAAGGTTATGATAAAGTACGTATATGCAATATTAAATTAGTTCAATATGGTGGCATATTTGAGTGGTAGTTGTGTGTCTCCTAGTCAATATTTGACAAGAAAAGTTCTTGCCACATGGTATCAAGATCAATTGTATTCACAATTGATAAGTGAAACCCTATGATTGACTAATCATGAAAGCCATGATATGTATATATCTAGATGAGTCCTATGCTCTAAGTGTTAGGAGCATATACCAGAATGATTCATAAGATGATCATTGGACAATAGTGATGATATTATTGTGTTACTTTGGAAGAAACAATAATATACGATGTATATATAAATGGCAAAATAGTTCAATATAAAGTGTTACATTGATGCAAGTTTTTTTCACATATACAAATGAAGTTTATCTCAATTAGGCTATGTGTTAAGAAATAAGGTGGCATAGTGTAATGGAAGAAAGTTTCATGATGGATTTGGACTAGTTCCAAAGTTACAACATTGTGACGGATACTACAATGATGGCTGAGTATATGAATGCTTTAGAAGCGGCATATAGAGGTTTTTTGTCTAAAATATATTTGTCATTAAAACTATGTGTAGTTCCAGGTGGGCTATACTATAAAGCTCTATTATACGACAATAATGTCAATATAGTTTTGGCTTGAGGAATTGAAGTCTCACCAAAAGACTTTTAGTTTATTCAATGCCATCTCATTAGAGAATGAGTGATGCGTACGGACGCACAGACATGCAAATACACACAGAGCTGAAAGTGTCAGTTCTAGAGATTGGCTTTACCATAAACAACACGTGTGGATAACGCCAGAATGCCATACATGTTAAAATGCGTAACTAGATTATTGACTCTAGTGCAAGTGGAAGACTGAAGGAGATATGCCCTAGAGGTCAATAATAAAGATGTGTTTATTAACATATCTCATTAGTTTGTAATAGTTTTGTATCATGCTATAACTATATTAAGTGGAAACATTAATACAAGTGTGATATATAAACAAACCAGGTCCCTAGTATCCTCTAGACTAGTTCGTGGGGCAGCTGATGATCGAGGTTTCCCAATCATGGACTTTATATAGCAATGAAGTCACTTCATTAGATGAATGAGGTGATAGACAACACGCAACCCTAGTATTGCGATATGATCCACTAACATAGTTCAACATTGCAATATCTAGCAAAGCACAATGATTCAGTCTTGTTTCCGTGAGATCATATTAATCAGTGTCTATTAAGGCTGCTTTGATCACATCAACCATTATAACCGTAACTGGGTGACCATAAAGGTGTGCATCAGGTATTCCATAGGAACTTCTGAGGCCTATGTATCAAGATCGGGATTTTCACATCCAAGTGACGGATAGATAACCTGGACCCACTCGGTGAGATTACATCTATAAGTTTGAAAACATGTGACTAGGTCACGGGGATGTAATACCACAGGAACGAGTAAATGGTTTTGTCGGTAACAAGGTAAAACTAGGTATGGTGATACCGAAGATTAGATCTTGGACAAACTAGGTATCATAGAGAAAACGAAATGAGACTCGATGTTCAAGGTTAAAGCGATCAAGTTATTCGTAGAATGCATGGGGGCCATCATGTGTTTCCAGATACCGTTGTTGGTCATTGATCGGAGAGGTGTCTCGATCATGTCTATGCATTCTCGAGCCATAGGGTATCACACTGATACGTTGTAAACGTATCTATAATTTTTGATGTTCCATGCTTGTTTAGTATCTACTTTCTTATGTTTTGTCCACACTTTGAGGTATTTTTATACATTTTCTGGAACTAACCTACTAACAAGATGCCACAGTGCCAGTTACCTGTTTTCTACTGTTTTTGGTTTCAGAAAAGCTAGTAAGGAAATATTCTCGGAATTGGACCAGACAAAAGCCAAAGTCAATATTTTACCCGAAGCAACACGGAGTCCGGAGGGGAGATGAAGTGGCACACCGGGTTGGCTACACCTGGTGGCGGCATGGCCTGGGGGGCGCCACCAGGGGGTGTGGGCCCTCTGGTGCTCCACCGACCTTGCTCTTCTGCCTATAACGACCCCTTGGGACGAAAACCCTAAGTACCTGATCAAAGACCCAAACAAAACCCACGAAAGAGTCTATAGCCGCCGCCATCTCGATCCCTAGAGCAGGGGATACGAAGCTCTACCTGTCACTCTACCGGAGGGGAGAGATCACCATGGAGGCCTTCTTCATCACCATGACTTCCTTCGGTGTGATGCATGAGTAGTTCATCTCTGGACTATGGGTCCATGTAGTAGCTAGATGGTTGGTTCTCCTCCTTTGTGCTATCATGTTTAGATCTTGTGAGCTCCGTTCATGATCAAGATCATCTATTTGTAATCTTACATGTTGTGTTTGCGGGGATCCGATGGATATTGAGATGCGATTTCAGATTGATTATTGATTCTATCATGTCTTTGTTATTTGTGATCTTGCATGCTTTCCGTTGTTAGTAGCTATCTTGGGCAAGTAGATGCTAGCAACTCCAAGAGGGAGTATTATGCTCGATAGTGGGTTCATGCCTCTAGTAATCTGGGGAAGTGACATGAATCTCTAAGGTACTAGATGTGATACTAGTGAGAAAACAACAATCCTTTGTCCATGGGACAATCGTATTGTTTACTTTACACACTTTGCTTAATACAATTATCTGTTGCTTGCAACTTAATACTGGAGGGGGTTCGGATGATAACCTGAAGGTGGATTATTAGTCATAGACGCAGTTGGACTACGGTCTATGTATAATGTTGTAATGCCCAATCAAATCTCATAGGAGTCAAGATGATTAGTATATGCATGTATGATTTCTCGAGTCTGTCAATTCCCCCGCTATAATTTGTTCACCCAACATGTCATCTATCTTAAGGAGAATCACCTCTAGTGAACTATGGACCCCGATCCATTCTTTTATCATTGATATACCATCTTCTATTTACTGTTTACTGTTTACTTTCTACAAGCAATTACTATCTTCCACACAATACGTTTAATCCTTTGTTTTCAGCAAAACCGGTGATATTGACAACCTCACTGTAAGTTGGGGCAAAGTTCTGTGGTTGTCTTGTGCAGGATTCCAAGTTGGTGACAACACCTTGGGGTTGTTTCCTTACTCCTACTGGTTCGATAACCTTGGTTTCATAACTGAGGGAAACTTGCTGCTGTGCTCATCATACCTTCCTCTTGGGGTTCCCAACGAGCTCAACGTATCATGAGCCATCACACACTTAAGGGTAGATGACGCTTAGGGATTGATTGGAGATCGTCGTAGGAGAAAAGATAGAGAACTCTAGAAAAGTTCCAGAGTAATACCAGAATGGTTTCGAGGATATCCGATGATGATTGGAGGGGTCTGAAAGGTGTTTAAGAGTGATAGGTATTAAATAATATGTATTTAATATTAATTAAATGAATTAATATTAAACATATTATTTAAAATAGATTTATGGGGCAGCCCACCTAATTGGGTCGCACCAGAGTAGGCCCAAGAGGGGGCCGCACCCTAGGAAGGGCTAAGGGGGGCAGTATCCCTAGTGGGCTTTTCCCTACGTGGGGCTGATACATTGCAAATATATCTATAATTTTTGATGCTCCATGCTTGGTTTTATCCACTTTCTTGTGTTTTGTCCACACTTTGGAGTACTTTTCATATGATTTCTTGGACTAACCTATTAACAAGAGCCACAGTGCCAGCTGCCTGTTTTCTGCTGTCTTTGGTTCCAGGAAGTCAGAAAATGAATATTCTCGGAATTGGACGGGACAAAAGCCAAATTGCCTATTTTTCCAAAAGACTCCAGGAGCCAGAATACGAGACGGAGGAGGGCCAGGGTCTGGCCACACCACCCCCGGGCGCGGGCTGGGCCTGGCCGTGCCAGGGCATGGTGTGGTGGCCCTAGGCACCCCCTCGGTCTCCCTCTTTGCCTATAAGAAGCCTTCTGACCTAAAAACTTCGGGGGGTTCGACGTTTTTCCACGAATCGTTCCGCTGCACCGCCGCCACCGAAGGGGAGATTTGAGGGACAGAAAGTCTCTGTTCCGGCATCCTGCCGGGACGGGGAAGTGCCCCCAGAGCCATCTCCATCGATCTCCACCATCATCTCCATCGACCATCCATGTTTCCTCCATCTATGAGTGAGTAATCCCCCGCTGTAGGCTATGGGGATGGTAGGTATTGGATGAGATCGTTCATGTAATGGCATCAGATTGTTAGGGCATGGTGCCTAGTATCTTTTATTAGTGTTTTATGACTTTGTTGCGACTTGTTGTGCTTAATGCTTGTCACTAGGGCCCGAGTGCCATGATTTCAGATCTGAACATGTTATTGATTCATTATGATAGTATTGTTCTTGGTCTTATCTGCAAGTTGTATACACACGTTGTTGTCCGGAACCTATGGCCCTGAAGTGACAGAAATCAGGATAACCAGAAGGGAAAGGCTTTGATGTGAGGATCACATGTGTTCACGGAGTGTTAATTCTTTGCTCCGGTGCTCTATTAAAAGGAGCACCTTAATTGCCAGTAGTTCCCTAGAGGCCCCGCTGCAAACGAGGTGGCAGGACAAAAGATGTTGTGCAAGTTCTCATTGCGAGCACGTATGACTATATATGGAACACATGTCTAGGATTGTCTAGTACTTGGGTGCTTTATCTTATTTATCTGCAATTGCCCTATGTTCTGATTGCCATGTGAATTGTCCTGTCCATGCAACGCCCGTCCATCCATCCCTATGCCTACCGCACTCGAATCCCACTGTTTACTGCTTTTGTTACTACTGTCTTTGCTTTACTACTGCTGCTACTTTGCTATTCCTACTACAAAACTATTGCTACTGATAAACTGCTGTGAGCAAGATTGTTTCCAGGTGCAGCTGAATTGACAACTCAGTTGTTAAGGCTTATAAATATTCTTTGGCTCACCTTGTGTCGAATCAATAAATTGGGTTTCACTTCCCTCGAAAATACTGCGATACACCCCCTATACTTGTGGGTCATCAATACTATGGTGGTGGCTGGTCAGCGGTGCCTCCCCACCTCCTCCCTCCTATTTAGTCCTACCCCAGGTAAAAGGATCGTATGGGCACCTAGAGGGGGGTGAATAGGTGCTACTTCAAATTTTACTCTTTTTCAATTTAGGGTTTGACATTAAAGGTAAATTCTCTAGATTATGCAACTAAGGTGAATTTACCTATATGTCAAACAAGCGTTAACTAAGTAATAACTAGATAAGTAAAGTGCGGTAAAGGATAGAAGTAACCAAAGTGGAGCACACAGAGACACAAGTATTTGTTTCCCGTAGTTCCTTCCTTTTGAGGGGTAGTACGTATATGTTTAGAGAGGGGGTGGTATCAAACCACCAACGCCACGAGAGGCCTCCCTTGTTCTCTGATGAACCTCACCCCAATGGGTTCGATTCACCTCTTCCACTATACGGCAACCTTCGAGGTGGAAGCCGGCACCTTTACAACAAGTTCGGGGCACACATCCACAACTTAATTGGAGGCTCCCAAGTACAAGCTAGCTGTCAGACAATCAAAGACAAGCTAGTAAGAACCAAATCAAAAGCTAGGGTTTCCAATGAAACACTAGAGCAAGGGGCCCTCAAGTGAATGATGGGAAATGAAGATCTCTCTTGGTGAAGATGTAGATCAAGGCCTCCTCCTTCGATTCTCCAAAGATCAATGACTTTGGATGGTTGAGTCAGGAGATCTTGTGGATTTGGTGGCTCAAATGGTGCTGGAGTTCTTGAGGTGGACGAGCAACTTCCAAGGTAGAAGAAGGGGCCTTTATATAGGCCCCCTGGAAATGGAGCTGTTGGGAGCCACTTACCCCGGACAGTCCGGCCAGCACCAGCCGGACACTCCGGCCTGGCCAAGTTTCTGGCCAGAATCCGGTAAGTGTCCGGGGAGTGTCCGAAAACCTATTCTGAGTGTCCAGAGAAGTTTCCCACTTCTCATGAGCAGACAGTCCGGCCGAATCCCACCGGATAGTCCGTCCTGGCCGGACACTCCGGCCTGGATCAGCCGGATAGTCCGGCTGGGGCTTGTCTCTTGCAAAGACTTGATCCTGGGCAGCTCTTTTTCCTTTATTGCACCATACATGGGGACAGCTGGAATCTCCTGAAACATTTAACAGATGATTAAACTTATCCAAGTGTTGTCACCAAACATCAAAATAATAGTAAGGGCATAAATGCCCTTTCAATCTCCCCATTTTTGGTGTTTGATGACAACCCAAGGATTTGCAAGGAGGGATAGCTATAAATGTTCACAAGTGGAGATATACAAAATATAGTGAGGCTCCCCCTAGATATGTGACCAATTTTTGCTTTGCATTTGAATACAAGATCACACACCATATGATTACATCCTCTCTAGATTTTGTAGCTAACAAGATATGACATAATATATAAAAACAACTAGATCAATAAGCTAGGCATAGATATAACATAGTCATTTAACACAACCGGGTAAGCATGTCACAACACACAACACAGAGTTCAACACAACATAGTACTCAACAAGTAGGATAAAGACACGAAGCTTCAAAGAGGCAAATCGAAATAACATGAAGCTCATGTACCCATGCAAATCCCCAGTAGCAACCTAATAAAGGGGCTACTTCTCCCCCTTTGGCATCGAGACGCCAAAAAGGGAAAAGAGCAGAACTAAAGCGTCCCAAGGCCAACTCTAGCCACTGTAGTCATCGTCGTCATCCTCCTCCTCATCCTCGTCCCCATCCTCATCACCATCCTCATCATCCTGATCCTCATGAGTAGAACTCTGGACGTGAGGGCGAGAAGAAGAAGATACATCCTCAAACATGGACCAATCCACACGTCACTGACTCCAGTGACCATAGGAGAGTGTGCCATCAAATGCCTGCTGCTGAGAAGGGTCAACATCCATGGGATGGTTGATCCGCTTGAGCTCCTTCATCACGTTCCTGTTCGACTTGTATGCATCGTACTGACCATGGTGAATGTCAATGTTCTGGCACAGAAGAAGCTTCTTCCACCAGGAGGCCTTCTTCACCTTCTTGTGCACTTCCTCCTTGGACGTGGTGAAGCGATATGCATTGCTGGCATGCTTCATGCGAGGGCCATAGGTCACAGCCTCAGGAACCTCCTCAGAACCATCATCACTGTCAGAGGCATCTATCTCATCATCCTCAAAAATATCCTGAGCAGGGGGGTAGCCACGAGGTGCCTTGGAGGTGGGGGCACCCTTCCTCTATAGCTTGGCAGGGAGGTGAGCAACAAGGTCAGTGTAGAGCAGTGGAGTGACTGGAGCCTGAGCAAAAATGAGCTTCATCACATATGGAGCAAATAGAGGACACTTCTTGTCAGTGATGCACTTGTACATATCCCGGTAGATGAAGTCCATGAAATCTATGGCACCACCTAGGTGAGCTGGACCGCGAACATAAACGGAGTGGGCATGGGCCATAAGATTGATCTCAGCACCCCGCATCTCATCCTTGTTGCCTGCCTTGGGAGTGAGAGTGTGGCGAAACATGCGGAGCAGGATGTTGTAAATGAGCTTGATATTGGTGGTTTGGCCAACCACACCATTCTGAGAGTAGATTGGAGCCAACAGCTATTTGTCATACGCCTGACCATGCACATGCATCCGGTGACCACTGTGAGCATTGGGGTTGAAAGGCACACCAAGGAGATGGGCAAACTGAGCCATGCTAGAACGACATCTAGTAGTGCCAGAGATCCACTCTAGGGGAATATCAGGAGTGTCCCTAAAAACCACCATGGCATAGAACTGTTGGACCAACTCAATGTTGTAATCTTCTCTTGTTTGAAAGATGGTGTGCAGTCCCATCTTCTCAGTCACCCAGAGAGCGTCCTCAAAGTACCTATGGGCCTAGAGCTTCGGAATATCCAACCACTGCATGGGGCACACAGGAGTACTGAAAGCAGAAAACACCTCAGAGAAGAGTAGGGCCTGCTCATTCCTCTAGAAGCATTGATCCTCAGAAATGCACTGCAGAGAATAGAATTGCTAGACACGCATCTCCACAAACTCTTCGGTGCCCAAATTTGCCAAAGTGGTCAAAGACTCAAATTTCATGCGCTTGGCTTCATCCCTTTTTAGTTTTTTGACCTTCTCCTGCTTTGCTGTAACACGGTCACGAGAAGCCTGCCTGACCATGGATGGATCCACATGAACCTCATTCTCTTCATCACGGTACCGGCGAGGATGGGCTTTCTGAGCGGCCCTAGAGCGACGAGGATGGGAGCTACCTATGAATTCAGAGTAGAAAGGTAGCAACAGGGTAAGCACACTTGTCCAGGAGGTGAAAGCACATAGCAGTAGTGAAAGGAATGCCAGATCAAAACTGGTTGAGGAAACCCAGACTATCTGGCAAAATCGAGCTGGAGACTCCGCCATGGCCGGACAGTCCGGCACGTATAGGCCGGACATTCCGGCCGGGCCGGAGTGTCCGCCCTGTGCACACCAGACAGTCCGGTGGGAGACTTGGTGATTTTTTGGGCAGCACGAAAGTACTCAACCGGAGCAGATCGGGATTGCTAACACTACTACAATGACGCCATATGCATGCAGAATGATAAATCCATGGATCAAGATAGGTCATTGCCTCCAAAAAAGCATCTAGAGGAAACCCTAGAGATGTGGGAGAGGGGGAGGCAAAATACCAGCATCCATGGAGCCTTCACCGGAGTGGAACAGGTCCCAGCGGCAAAGGGGCGATAATGGCCGGCGACAATGGTTGAATCCGGGGTGGAGAGGCCCTCCCGGTGGAGATCCTGGTCAGGGGCAGCGGACTGTGGAGAGAAGAGAGTTAGGTGGAAGAAGGAGGACTAAACCGTCCACTTCTCCCCGATCCCCTTTACAGGGCTGAAACTGCTGGGGCCGCACTGTCCGTGCGAAATTAGCCGGAGTGTCCGGGATGTATCAAGCAGAGTGTTCGGCCTTGCCGGACTCTCCGGTCGGTACAATGCGGACATTCCGGCCCCCACGACCAGAAAAACTCCAGGTACAAAAGTTGGACAAATGTGTGGCAAGAGGAGCATGCTTAGGGATGAGTATAGGCCTAGGGTTCAGAAGATGTACCGTGAAGAACCAAAAAACCATAGATAGTCAAAAGATGGCAAATTAAGATCCAAACCACACAAGTCAAGAACCAACTCTTCAAATATGAAGAGGGCGGTGGCCGATGCCACCATGTAAGAGATTGTGGCATGACACCGCGAAGAATTATCCTTGGGTTCATTGCCACTACTCATCATGAAGCTCACATATCACTAAATGATATTAGGAGAATTGAATTTCTTAATGTTGGCATTATGGGGGAGGGATAGTCCAATGTATTAGAACCGCACTCCCCCTATCTCCATGCCTGCACCTAAACCAAATAAGAGTCAAGATATAGGTGAGTATGCAAGGTGATCAAGTCAAGCTCCTAGAATCTATGATATTTAGTCCATTCCTCAAATAACAAAACCTTGCTTCATCAAGTGGCTTCGTGAAAATGTCGGCAAGTTGGTCTTTGGTCGATACATAGGATAACTCAATATCACCTCGAGCAACATGATCTCTAATGAAGTGATGACGAATCTCAATATGCTTTGTCCTTGTATGATCCACGGGGTTATATGCAATCTTGATAACACTTTCATTGTCACATAGAACAGGCACTTTGTCACAATGACACTGTATTCCTTTAAAGTTTGCCTCATCCATAGCAATTGTGTACAAGCACTAGCAGCTACCACATACTCGGCTTCGACGGTGGAAAGAGATATAGAATTTTGCTTCTTAGAAGACCAACACACCAAGGACCTCCCAAGGAATTGGCAAGCCATGGAGGTTGATTTCCTATCATCCTTGTCACCAGCCCAAAATCCGTGTACCCACAAAGAGAGAAAGTTGAGCCCCTAGGATACCAAATACCATAGTTTGGGGTATGAACCAAATATCGAAAGATTCTCTTGACTGCCATCAAATGGCTTTCTTTAGGAGCCGCTTGATATCTGATGACCCACAAGTATAGGGGGTGTATCGCAGTATTTTCGATAAGTAAGAGTGTCGAACCCAACGAGGAGCAGAAGGTGCTGTCTAGTGGTATGGATCAGGAATTCTCTGCAAATACTTAGCAAACAGATTTTTAGGGGTTTTCGATAAAGCAAGTAAACAAAGTACGAGTAAACAAAAGACAGTAAGAATGAATGCAGCAAGTGGCCCAATCCTTTATGCAGCAAAGGACAAGCCGATTGTATTTCTATAGATGACCAAACGTTCTCGAGGATACATGGGAAGACTATCAAGTGCTTTCGCTTCATATAGTCGATTAATCTTCTCTAGCTTGCTAAGTGTTGTGTGGGTGAACCTGTGCTAATGTACTGTCCCATCCAAGACTTAATACATACTTGTGGTTAAACCCCCTTGCATCCGTAAGTACAAGAAAGTAATTAAGGTAAAACCTAACCATAGCTTTAAACTCTAAGACCCTTACGTCCCTTGTGCAATGGTTTCCTAACGGGGGTTCAGGTTTCTGTCACTCCGGCAACCCCTACGATTAGTAGCCAAATACACAATGCATTCCCCTAGGCCCATATAGGTGAAGTGTCATGTAGTCGACGTTCACATGACACCACTAGAAGAAGTACACCACAACTTAAATAACAATCTATTGAATCTTTCTCAACGCAACTCCACTACTAACAACAAGACTTCTCCCATGTCCTCAAGAACAAAACGAACTACTCACAAGACATCATATGGATCATGATCAAAGATGGAATAATGATGTATAACAATCTGAACATAAACAATAATTCAATGGTTCACTCAATAGCATCAACTACAAAGAGTAATCAACACCGGGAAAGTTTCCCCTATGAACTATAGCAAGATTCAACGCAATTGTTACAGCAATATGGAGATGGTGATGAGGGTGCTGGTGGTGGTGGTGATGATGATGATGATCCCGCTGAAGTCTAGCTTGATGGTGGAGTTGATGGCGAAGATCTCCCCTCTCCGGGAAGGAATTCCCCCGACAGAAATCTGTCTGCCAGAGAGATCTTTCTCTCTCGGTGTTTTCCGCCCTGCAGAGGCGGCAGAATCTTTCTGTGGTCGCTCCCTGAGTCTTAGGGTTTCATGGGGATGATTTACGCCAGAGGGGAGAGGCTGGAGTGGGCCAGGGCGGCCACACCACCTCCAGGCGCGGCCTAGGCCTGCCCGCGCCATGGGGTGGTGTGGGCCCCTGTGGCCCACCTCCACTCCATTTTCTGGCATCCTTAGTCTTCTGGAAAAATAGGATTTTCCGTATATTTTCCTGGATTTTCTGATCTTCGCGAATTTTGCCTCCAAACAACACCTTTTCCATCAGAATCCTGACTGTAGCGGTCCATGCTCCAAAAGTCATCAACCATGCAAAAATAGATGAAATAACATAAGTATCACCTCTCAATACGAAATATATCAATGAATAATAGTGAATTAAGACATAGAATAGTGATGCAAAATGGACGTATCAACTCCCCCCAAGCTTAGACTTCACTTGTCCCCAAGCGAAACTGAGCTCAATAAACATGACCTCAGGTTTATGGAGTGAAGAGTCGATAAAAGAATACGGACAAGAAGCATCACATTCATCAAATACATAGATCATAATAGAAGACAACTCACTATTATACAACTCAACTTGCAATGAGTAAAGGAAACATAATAAAGATACATAGAGTAAATCATCATTGGTAATGCCAAACTTAGCTCTTGGTCGAAGAATAGTTGATAATTTGCTGGAGTTCACAAATAGCTGGTTTTTCAATGAAAGCTTTCAAAGTAGTAAACTTCAAGATAAGAGCAATGCACAAAGCAAGGAACATAAGAAACATGATTGAATAAATCATCATATGAATGAATGAAACACATCAACTCAAAATACTTGCCGAGATAGAAGGGAGTAGGTTTACTGACTCAACTACAAAGTAAAAGAAAGGGCCCTTCAAAGAGGGAAGCAGGGATTACAAGTCTCATAAAGAGCTCCCAAAAATTATGATACTTACTAGCTTTCAGATCTCATTGCCCCTATCATAGGCATCTTTAGGTGATTAAGGTTAAAGTTTGCTCCAATCTGAGTTATATGCTTGACAGACTATAAACTGAAGATCCCAAGTCCCTTGAGTACGAGGGCCGTTCCTCATGCTACTCAACTTTAGTTACCGGTAAGTTCTTGTCATCGTAAGTATGTGCGTATCATTAAGAACTGCCAACGGGGTACCCCTTGCCCGATGATACGGAAGAATCCCCATATCAAAATGACAAGGCAAGCAGACAATGAGTATCTCAGCAATCTTCTTATTTACCATGGGAAAATGGTCCTTTTTTTCTCTCTTTCCTCTTTTCACAGTATCTCTTTTCTTTTCTTTTTGTCAATATCTATCTCTCTCTTTTTTTGTAAGAAGAATGCTTCATAGATATCATTATGGTTACGCTGCAGGTTTCCACCATGTCAGCATGGATTAGACCAGCGGCCCAGGCGTTTCTCTAACACACATACATAACTCCATGGACTTTCAAGCTCCCCTTTTATTTCGCACCGACGACATCCGCAAACAAAAGAGCAAGGTATCAACTGGGTATATATTTACAAGTGTTGAAAGCGTTCCCCGTGACAGCACGGTTCTGCTAATCCCCAGCCTATAATTTGCAAGCATATAACTTTCATGGAGAGTTCAATAATGCTACTAGGAATAGCAATAATGCTACTAGGTAGGTATGGTGGAAACAAATGGCAAAGGTTTTGGTTTAAAGGAGGTGGATGCACGAGAAGAATTCTCTCTCAGTACAGGTTTTTGGCTAGCAAGGCTGGGTAACAAGTACAAGAGTTGAAGGAAACAAACAAACATACAAATGATAAAGACAAACATGCAATCTTCCTTGGAAGCACAAAAGATCTTAACTAGAGAATACTAGACTTATGAGCAAATCAAGAAAGAAAGATGATGAAATTATTTTTTCTCTCGAGTACTTCTATCTTTTTCTTTTCAACTCTCAAAAAGGGTGTTGCTACTGACCGAGCCAGGTTTGCCAAAACCAACTAAATTAACTCAATGATCCCAAAGTTCTACCAATACTAACAACAAGATCAATCATATAACCACGAATTGAAAACTAATATAAGCTATGCAAAAGAGTGAATGATAGAACTTCTCATTAGTACTCCATAATGGAAACTCACACCAAGGGATACAAATCTAACGAGAGAGGGGACACTTCCATAATGCAAACCATACTACATAATAACTCCTCTATTCATGATATGACTTTACTAATAAAGTAAAAAGATAGAAGATAGTGATGTGATACCGCGACACTCCCCCAAGCTTGGAACAAACCAAGGGGATGCCAAACCTGATGACGAATTACTCCTTAGGTGGTGGTGGTATACTCTCATCTTCGTCCGCCTTCCAGGGTAAAGGCTTCCCATCAATAAAGGACATCGTGGTTTCCAACATCCTGAAACTTGCAGCAGCACTTATGCGTTTAAATCTAGCCTCATACTCACAGTTTTGATTTTGAACGTCACAGAACTATGCTTGTAGTTCGTTGGTTGTTTGGCAGAGTGAAAAGACTTCATCTTTGAGTTCAGCAGTCTCCTTTTGGTGCTCGGCGATGAGTTCGGAACAAATATTGTGGATGATGTCCACTTCGCGCTCCGCCATCTTCCTGTACCTAAAGACTTCTTGCTCCAATGCTTCCATCCTGTCCTCCAGACTTCCTTCACCTTTAGGGCCTTGAACCTCCTTAATCCGGACCTCCCCACCTTTGAGCAACAACTCCTTGGGATGAATCTTCAATTCTCTCATGTATGGGTTGATGATATCTTCTAAGGAATCTCCCTTGGATGTTCCAGAGGAAGACATTGTGGCTCCAAATCTGGGATTCTTCCTGGCAGAAACAGATCGAAACAAAAACACGACGAAAGCACGATATATGAACCTCGGGGGATCCGGGGGGTTATATATTACGAAGTTTCATATCAAAAAGAAGGTACTGGGAGAAAACAGGTCGGAGATGAAGTCCTGGGTGGACTCACCACCTGGTGGCGCGGCCAGGGGTGGGCCCGCGCCATGGGGTGGTGTGGGCCACCCTGGCTCCGTTTTCGTCCCTTTTTCACTTCGTAGCTTTCCTTATTGACTGAAAACTGCAAAAATATAGTTGGATTGTATTTTCGCGGAAATTTTCTTACCAGAACTGTTACCTAGTTGGAAACGGACTCTGCAAGTCTCTGAATTTCATCCTCAATGAATTTCTCGGGAGTTATAACTTGAAAGGCATCAACATCTTGATTGTAATAACCTCCAGCAATATAGTGTTTGAGTCGCTGTCCATTCACTACTTGTGTAGTATTATCTTTTAGAGAAGAAATTTTTATTGCTCCTGAATGGTATACTTCTTCAATGATGAAAGGTCCTTCCCATTTAGATAGTAGCTTACCTGCAAAAAATCTGAGACGAGACCTATACAATAGAACTTTCTCACCAACATGAAATTCTCTCTTAAGTATTCGCTTGTCATGCCATCTTTTAACTTTTTCTTTAAAGAGCCTAGCATTCTCATAGGCTTCACTCCTCCATTCATCTAAAGAGCTTAAGTCAAAAAGTCTTTTCTCACCAGCTAGCTTACAATCTCTATTTAGTTCTTTCACTGCTCAGTAAGCTTTGTGTTCTAATTCTAGGGGTAAGTGGCAAGCTTTCCCATAAACCATTTTGTAAGGAGACATTCCCATAGGATTCTTATAAGCAGTTCTATAAGCCCATAAAGCATCATTCAACTTCTTAGCCTAGTTTTTTCTAGACCTATTAACAGTCTTTTGCAAGATAGATTTAATTTCTCTATTTGATAACTCTACTTGCCCGCTAGTTTGGGGGTGATAAGCTGAAGCAATTCTATGATCAACCACGAGTTCCTACTCGTTAACAAAGCTCGTTATCTTTGAGGGTAAGTTCTTTATGGATGTATGTCCACCCATTTGCTTTGTACCTAGTAGATAGATCTTGGCGTGTAGTTCACACCGTAGGAAAATTTTTGTTTTCTATGCTGCGGACCCAACAGTGGTATCAGAGCCTGATCTATGCGTAGGTGCTTTGCACGGGTAGTACACATATGTTTATATGTGGGCGATGATGATCATGTTGTTGCATCTTCTATGTACTTTGGATATTGGTGGCATAGTGGGATGAAGCGGCCCGAACCAACCTTACATGTCATCGTACATGAGACCGGTTCCATGACTGACATGCAACTTGTTTTGCATAAGTGGCTGGCGGGTGTCTGTCTCTCCTACTATAGTCAATATCTGATTTACAACGAGTTGCTAATAACTTGGTTATCCTCGTTGTGGTTCATGTTCGTAGGTTAGACAGGTTCTATCTCCGAAAGCCCTAAGCCATGTAAAACTTGCAATTGATAAATTAGAGGCGTCTAGTTTAGATCGTTGCTGGGCTAGTGTTTTGATATGGTATTGTTGTAAGTAGATGTATAATAGATACTCTTACAACTCACTTAAACGTATAAGTTCCATAGACCTTGGCCTTAGACACAAAGGAATGATAGAGATCATACCACGATGCAAATGATAGAGATCAAATGCATGGACCATATCACCTCACTTCACACATTAGATGTTAGCATCTTATATTGCTAGTTTGGCGTGTTTGGTAGCATTATAAGATGATCCCTCATTTAGATATCAAGATAAAATGTGTTCTTCCTTAAGTATGCACCATTTTGTGGATCGTGTTTTGAGGCATCACGTGATGATCGGGTGTTTTCAACTCTACACTTTCATACAACGGGTGTAAGACAGTTTTACACACGCAAATACTAAGGTTCTTACTTGACGAGCCTAGCATGTACAGACATGGCCTCGGAACACGGACCGAAAGGTTAAGCATGAGTCATATAACTTATATGATGCCCATATAGATGCTCGCCTTTGAAGCTACACCGACTCACGTGATGATCAGACTTGGTGTAGTGGATTTGGTTCATGTAATCACCGAAAGGACACGAGGGATGTCGTTTTTGAGTGGGAGTTCATTAGTAATTTGGATTAGTTGAACTCAATCTATCATAAACTTAGTCTAAATATACTTTACAAATTCTGTTGTAGATGGCACCACCTGCTTTTAATTTCAATGTGTTCATGGAGAAAGAGAAACTTGCTACGAATGGTAGCAACTTCACCAACTGGGCTATGAATTTGAGGATTCTCCTCACTGCTGCACAAAAGCAATATGTGCTAGATGCGCCGCTAGGCCCCCCACCAGCTCCTGATACCCCTGACGAGGAAAAGAACGTCTATATAACTCGTCAGGAGGACCACAAGTTAGTTCATTGCGGCATACTGTATGGGCTAGAGCCAGAACTTCGAAAGCATTTCGAAAATGGCAATGCCTTTGATACCATGGGAGAATTGAAAATGATTTTTGATACCCATGCTGCCGTAGAGAGTTATAATGCTACAGAAAGGTTCTTTAGCTGCATGATGGAGGAAAACAGCTCCGTTAGTGAGCACGTACTCAAAATGTCTGGGTACGCCGATAAGCTTGTGTCCTTGGGAATAACGATTCCCATTGACTTAGGCATACATCGTGTTCTCCAATCTCTGCCACCTAGCTACAAGAGCTTCGTGATGAAATATAATATGCAGGGCATGAAGAAGTCTCTTCCTGAGCTTCTGTCAATGCTTAAGACTGCAGAAGTGGAGATTAGGAAAGAACATCAAGTGTTGATGATCAATAGGACCACCGGTTTCAAGAAGGACAAGAAAGGCAAGCACAAGGGAAAGAAGGGTGGAAAGTCTGTTGCCACGCATGAAAAGAAACCCCGAGCTGGCCCTAAGTCTGACACCAAGTGCTACTATTGCAAGGGGACTGGCCATTGGAAGCGCAACTGCCCCAAGTATTTGGCGGACAAGAAGTCCGGCAAGGCAAACAAAGGTATATGTGATATACATCTTATTGATGTGTACTTGACTAGTACTCGCAGTAGCACCTGGGTATTTGATACGAGATCGGTTGCTAATATATGTAACTCAGTTCAGGGGCTGCAGAACAAGCGACAACTAGCAAGGGATGAGGTTACGATGCGGGTCGGCAATGGATCAAGAGTTGATGTGATCGCCGTCGGAACGCTGCCTCTCCATATGCCATCGGGATTAGTTATAAACCTAAATAATTGTTATTTGGTGCCTGCTGTAACTACCTCGGTGAATTACGCTCCTAGTTACAAGCCTGGATGAGCGTAAATGGTTAAAATAGTACGGTGGGGCCCAAATGCCACTCACAGGTAGACCTTTCGGCTGTCCTAACCATTTCCAAACATCAGGACAAGAACGGGCGATGTAATCGGCAGGCGAAGGGATCAACTACATACACAAATGAGTATGTATGCAAGCCACCATACAATGGTTCTCAGAGTCATTCCATCTAAAAGAAAGGAAATATTGCAATGCCATACGGCAAGATCCAAATATCCTAGATAGATATAATAGTTTAGGATATATCCTCATACATCAAACATCAGAGTAGCAGGTGAAAGCGGAAAACAAGATCCGAGTACGGATAAGAAGCAAATCGGCATAAGATGCCCATAAATAAACACATCCCGCCCACAGATCTCGCGGATCCCCGTTCCCGGAATCTCTACACCGAATGATCGTTGCCCACATCGTCCGTCTCCTCCACCCAGTATCCATCTTGCGAGTTTACCTGTTCATCTGAATCAAACAATTTATCGTGTGAGACCCTAGGGGTACTCAGCAAGACTTTATGCCTCTAAAGGGGACACAACCTGGGGTGACGCAATTGCAGCAAAAGATAAACTCTAACAATTCTATAGATACTCGCTAACCATCCGCCTAACCATAGATAGACGGATGTCCGTGAATTAATAACAACAGTTATAACGGTAATATTAACAGATCCATCCTCCTCCTCGCTTACCGACGAGGAAGCGGACGAACAACCCCCCCATCCGTTGGCAGTTTTATTATCCATTCCATGAGTGTTGCACTATTTACTAGTCAGGTACTTAGTCAAATTAAAGGCGTTACTTTAGTTATACTTGTCTATGTTCGAGAAACTGTGCTCCAAGTCGTCCATAACCGCGAACACGGCTTTCAGAAAGTTTTACCCTGCAGGGGTGCACAAATAGCAACACACACTCGATCAACCTCGGAAAAACCAAATCAAAACCAACGAGGCAGTCACGACAAAGCGATCACAGGATTCAGAAATATTTCAGGGGGCCACCCCATTAAGCTACCCGCAACGAAGCTGGCCGGCTACGAGACGGACTCAAGGTTTGTGTGGCCGTCTGTAAACGACTGGGAACCCGAAAGTGTGACTGGGCTTGTCGATACAGCGAAAACGGGTCACGGCCCTAAACAGTACAGGTGCAGTACCTCGCACAATTTAAATAAAGCAGTAAAGCATGGCATAAGTACAGGATAGTAAATAAAACCTCAAACTAGTTTGTGGCCCCAAGAAATAAGAATGAATCAAGCTCTGGCTCAGGGAGGTTCATAAGCCTCCCGGATGTGGATAGCGCGAATATTCAAGGAACAGGAATCAAGTACTCGGGGTCCTACGGGACACAAGTGAGCCTGAAAAACCAAATAGCAAATATGGCTCACCGATGCCACTTTCATTAGTTATCCCATTACTACTCAGGTTAAGTTGTTTAGGTACCTCGTTATCCATCAGACACTCACATACCCTACACATGCTGTTCTACGACTCGCATGGCTCAAACAACTCCTATAGTAATGGCTCATGGGATGGAGGAACAAGCTTCGGTGGGGTTTAAAAATAAAGGCTATGCAATACTTGGGATTCAATTTAATGCAATCGCGACTCAATGATGCAAGAATAAGATAGAGGCAATAGGTACTATATGTATGCAAGCATGTGGTAGTGCTTGCCTGGCAGCTCAGTTGAAGCGAGAGAAGGATCTGGGTAGTGCTCCTAGGTATCTTGATATATCCCCTGCTCAGCGTCTATTCGAAGAAGAACCAAACAAACAAGGGCCAACATAAATAAAGTGCACAAGCATATGAATAAAATGCAACAAGCAAACAATCATGCCATGATGAATGATGCACAATTTGCATGGCAATAATGTAGCATGGCATGGGTGAGGTGTGGAATACAATATTAAATCATTTTATGGGGTTTTAATCACATTTTATACTCAAATAAGTTGCTGTAATCTTTTTATTTATATGATGCATGCTGCAAAACAGATAATGGATTGCATAAACAGAAAGGTCTCGTCTAGCTAATCATTTTAGACATATTATTTGTTAAATTTGAAGTTATAAAACAAAAGTTATTGATTAATTAAGGAAAAAGGGCATTTTATTGTAATTTTAGTCAACTTGAAATTTAAAGTGTTCAAAATATATTTTGAATGGCATATTTGAATTCCTCACATTTTTCTGATTTCAAAACATATATTATTTGTGTTATTTGGATTTATAATTTAAAAGTTATTTGAAAACAGATTTGAAATTTGAATTTAAATTAATTTGAAAAAGTTTAAATTAAAATCGAAATAAACGGAAACTTTTGTTACTCAGCCACACCTAGCCAAAGACACAGACAAGTGGGGCCAGGTGCTGACTAGGCAACACACGCACAGAAAAGCTTTTATCACCGCGACTGCTGCCAGCCACAGAGGCCGACAGGTGGGTCCCAGGGCTGCGGGGCCACAGCGCGCGCGCGGCCAACGCGTGCTGGACACGTGGGCGATCCAGGGCGCGGGGAGGGGTCGGTCCGTGGTGGCCCGGATCTTCCGGGGGTCTTCTTGCTCACACCGAGGCTGGCAGGTGGGGCCGTGGGGGCTGCGGGTTGAGGCGGGAAAAAGGGCAGGGGCCTTTCTGCAAAAACGACGACGACGACGGCCTGTCTGCTGCGCGCCGCCAGCAGTGATCAGGGAATCTGCCGGAGTTTGGACGACGTTGGCGACCAAACGGCGGCGAAACTCGCCTAGCCGCAAAAAGGAAAGTTGGAGAGGGTGGAGCGGGCTACCTTTTTCGTATAGCAAGCGCTCACGGAGGCGGACTACAGCGCGCGGGGCACGACGAAGAACAGAGGCGGGAAAAGCTGCTGCAGCTGCTCCTGTCTGCCAACGTGCGGCGCGCGGCGGTGCTCGGAGGCTGCTCGACGGAGCGTCCGGCGCATCTGGGCCGCTAGGAGGAGGACGGGCATGTCTAGGGGATCGAGATGCTCACCAGAAACTCGTCGGTGTGGTCGCTGGAGCTGGAGATGGAGCGGATCGGAGCCGAGGCAGAGGTCCCGCGAGCGTCTGATCCGGTGGCCGCGGCGTGCCCAGGGCGCTCCCGAGGACTCCGGTGAGGCTTGGCCGGTGCAGGTTGAGGTAGATGAGGTAGGCAACGCTCCTCGTGCTCCTTGTACAGCTTGGCGCGCTCGGGATCGTCGGCTAGCAAGGCAGGCCGGAGCTAGGGTTTAGGGGCATGAGTGAAAGCTTGCAAGCTTGGGGAGGGAGAAGGGAGATAGAGGAGGACCTGGGCGCCTCCCAGATCCGATCTGAGAGGGTTAAGGTGAGCTGGGGTGGTTGGGGTAGAGAGGGGAGGAAGGAGCACATGGTTTGGAGAGATGCAAAGGAGGGCTCGGGTGGCTTTCTTCCCTCTTTTCTCTTCTTGTCTTGAAGCTAAATAAGGAGAAAGAGAGGGACCAGGGGAGGGCAGAGAGGCTACAAGGTGCGCCGGCGTGGCGATGGGGCTACCTGGCAGGGAGAGAGGGGGTGAAGCCAAGAGAGAGGGAGAGGGGGAGGGGTAGCTCGGGCTAGGGTAGTTTGGGGCTCGGGTTGGCTAGGTCTAGAGAGGGGAGAGGTGGTCTCGGGTTAGGGGGTGGCTCGGTTGATGGTGGTAGAGGGTTAGATGATTAGGGTTAGGGTTAGGTTGAAAAGAGGGAGGGGGTTTAGGGAGGATGGTAAAGAGAGGAGAGATGAGAGTATGGTTTAGGGTTTAGAGAGAGAGATGAGATGTGGTGTGGTTTTACTTTTGACAAGATCAAGCAAGGACATGCGAAGCTCAAGCAAGATCTAGACAAGAAAAAGAGAGGGTGAGCTGAGGTGGTGAGGTTTAAGCAAGATCAAAATAAGACCAAGCCAAAAGGAGGGAGAGAGAGATGAGATGGTTCACCCAAAAATCCAAATAAAAGCAAAGGAGGAACAAGGTTGGAGATGGTTGCATGGCTCATGCAAAATAATTAATGCCATGTTTATTCTTGTGAAAACAATAATATTTACATGGCATTATTCTTATGCATTCCCAAAGGTGGAATAAAGCCAAGCAAAAGAATTGTAGAAGTATATCCATCCTATCTCCCATGAGCTAGGTTAAATACCAAAAGAAAAACAAATGCAAGCTCATGGATAATGGAATGGTGGAATTATAAGGTGGTGAAAGAAAAGGTGGTGGAGTGGAATAAAAGATATGCCCCCAACTCAACTTGGGCATTAAACAATATATCAATATCCAAATACAATATCAAGAGGCAAATACAATTAATAATGCATATGAGATAAGAACCAAATGAAAAGGGGTTTTATATGATGCTCAAATGCAAGGTGGCATGATGACATGAGCATGATATATTTATGATGCAACAATTATATATAGGAAGTAGCCATTATATTATTAGACCAAGTAGCATTACAATTGTTAGACAATTGGGATGCTACAACTCTCCCCCACTAAACAAGAATCTCGCCCCAAGATTCCTAGGAAAAAGAAAACAACACAAGGAGAGGCGGGTGTTCGAACGAAGGTGACCCTCACGTTCCCAAGTTGATGAACAACGGAATGGTGCGACCACTACACCTTGCAAAACTTGCTAGACTTGTTGCGAGTCTTGCGTTTTGCTTCAAGAACAACGGATTAGAAGAATTGAAGGATTGTCGTGAGACAAGAAGGATAGGATGGACATAGCTCCGGTTTTCTCAAGAAACCTGATAAAAGAATAGAACCACTTGTGAAAGAAAGGACAAGATGATGTATCATGGATAAAGAAAGACACACCGTTAAGATTAAAGATTTACCGATACTAGAGATGATGAAATCTTTGTCTCACCGGAAGAAAAGAGCTAGATTGGAGAGGTTTTGAACCACTATGATGATAGCATCGTATCTTCTCTCGGATTTGAGAAATGAAGTACGGAAACAATATTGCCTTCAAACAATAGAGTCCCTCGATATCAACAGAAAGATTTAGTTAGATATCGTCGGATTAGATTCTTGTTGCGCCGGTAAGACCCAAAGGATCACGCAATTGAGGTGCGCGGATATAACTCCCAAAGATGGATGTGAAGCTAGATCATGGTGGAATCCCGAGAAGCAAAGAATATGGAGGATCTGGAGTTTATTGTAGATATACTTATTGCTTTCTTTATCCTTGAGACTAACACAATAGATTTGCGCATCAACCATAATTAGTTTTACCACATAAAAAGAATTGATGAAACAAGGAGAGATAGTTTCCTTTCATCTTGTTTGGGGATGTCAAGCACCGGTAGAAAGACGAGGGTAGAAAAGAGTTTGCGTTTGTTTCCACCAGATAATTGAAGATTTTGCTCCGTGTAGAAAGGGTGAGATCACCAACAAGAGATTATTGATTACTTTCTTCGAGAGAGCACTCCGGAAAAACAAAGACGGAAGTAAAAGTATCGAGGGATAAAGGCCACTTCTAACTTCCGTGGAAAGAGTGAAATCACATTAATTCACCAATTCAATGTACAAGAGCGAATGATAAGAGTAGTGGTATGGTAGCTACTCCATCCCGCACTCAAAGCATTACTCCGCACATGAATAAGAAAACCATGCAACCCAACTACCGAAACAGACTGAAGGTATTGGAAAAAAAAACTCATGGAACTTCGTTAGAAAACAAGGATAGATGCAAACGATTCGCCAGATTCATAGATAGATAAAGATGATGATGTTGTCGTCATGACTGAAGTACCAAGCCACCCGAAAGATATGAAGGAAGATTACGGAGAAGAACTGCAAGATTCAACAGCTACAGAAAAGATAGCACCAACTTGAACAGAAGGAAAACAAGATCTGGAAGGTCTTCATGGCCTCCGGTGGATTGAGCATAGACGATAGAGCGAGAGGGTTTCAAGAGATTACTTGACGAGACTGAGGTGAAAAGAACTCCATGTTCTTGAAATGATTGAGAGAGATTTAGCAGTCTTAGAGGAAAATCTTTAGCGGAACGACGATGATAACTTGCCAACAAGGAAACTCCGGGTTTGATTGAAGATGGAAGATGGAATTAACAGTGGACTTGCTGATTCCAGAATTGAAGCGATCTATTTAGCAGAAGGACGTGGCCGAGATAGGTGGCTTCAAAAAGTCAGAATTCTCACTTTGTGACTTTGCACACAGGCAGTGCTCACGAAGCTTGAGAGAAAGAGACACAGATGATCTTCCATGTCCTTCCATAGATATCGAATAGGCAAGCATATTATCAACATATACCACCATGGATTAACAAGATATTCCCAGAATACCAAGTTCAAAAGGCGAGAGAAACGAACAAATGCTCGAACACTTCCTGAGCTCAACGCTCTTAGAAAGATCAATATTAAGAGCACGGGTTCGTGTTGGAGAAGAGGCACTGGAAGAATAGATTATCTGGTCCTACGGAAGGAAAAGAGATGTCACCTGGTTCACATTGTTGATTGGATCGCCGGTTACAAAGATAAAGAGATCTTGGATAAGAAACGATGATAGCTCATACCTTAAGCAAAGCTATCAGAAGCGAAAAGATGCAACTCCCCCGTCTCAAAGAGAATTTTGCGGATATGGAGTTCAAAAAGATGTGCAGCATGATGGACAGATGATAGACCGCCGTAGTGCCTTGAGAAACTCCGGATTGCCAAAGATGCTTGAATATGCATAGATATGATCACGGTGTACTCAAAATCACAGGAGATAACCGTCACCATTGGAGGATAGAGGTGATTGCATTTTCCATATTCCACTCATGATAAGTGTCATATAGCTATGCCGAGAACCAAATTACAATCACCAGCATCGGATCGACACATGTTATGTAATTAGCCCAAAAGAATTGGAGATGAAAAGAAACTCCAGGATTAAGCGTCGGTGACAAAAGAATGAGTTAGCATGGACATGCTGATAAAAGGGAGATAGATAATGTTTCACACACGACTGGAAAGGAGTGTGGAAACACAGATGTATCAAAGAAAAATTTTCCGCATTTTTCGGCATTAAATTACCAATAGATGCGCAAAATCACTTATCAGGCAGAGATTAGCAACAGGTGCTTACACAGAATGTGGAGTTGCAAGAAGGAAGGACACCCTTAAGAAGATGGCACCGGTTAACAAGGAGTTAGATAGATCGCGCCGGTTTTTAAAAGCCTGTCAGTATGGAATGTACCAACAGTTGATAACCAAAGGCAGATGAAGATAACATGTTGGATGCAACAGATAGACAAGGAATTACACACACACACACTTTCTATGGTACTACGGAAACCCAGAACACGTGAATCCTAGTTTGAATTTTAAGAAGAGGATTGAAAACGTTACACTTCCTTACCAGAAAAGGGTGGTGGGTGGGTAAGAAGAAAAATGGAAGCAGTCCTACTCTCGCGCTTTGTTTTTCCCTAGTATACATAGCTACCAAAATATTTGCTAGACTGACAACGACCATTTGGCTGAGACCCTGAAGGGCGGGATGGCTCTGATACCAATTGTAACTACCTCGGTGAATTACGCTCCTAGTTACAAGCCTGGATGAGCGGAAATGGTTAAAAATAGTACGGTGGGGCCCAAATGCCACTCACAGGTAGACCTTTCGGCCGTCCTAACCATTTCCAAACATCGGGACAAGAACGGGCGGCGTAATCGGCAGGCGAAGGGATCAACTACATACACAAATGAGTATGTATGCAAGCCACCATACAATGGTTCTCAGAGTCATTCCATCTAAAAGAAAGGAAATATTGCAACTCCATACAGCAAGATCCAAATATCCTAGATAGATATAATAGTTTAGGATATCTCCTCATACATCAAACATCAGAGTAGCAGGTGGAAGCGGAAAACAAGATCCGAGTACGGATAAGAAGCAAATCGGCATAAGATGCCCATAAATAAACACATCCCGCCCACAGATCTCGCGGATCCCCGTTCCCGGAATCTCTACACCGAATGATCGTTGCCCACATCGTCCATCTCCTCCACCCAGTATCCATCTTGCGAGTTTACCTGTTCATCTAAATCAAACAATTTATCGTGTGAGACCCTAGGGGTACTCAGCAAGACTTTATGCCTCTAAAGGGGACACAACCTGGGGTGACGCAATTGTAGCAAAAGATAAACTCTAACAATTCTATAGATACTTGCTAACCATCCGCCTAACCATAGATAGACGGATGTCCGTGAATTAATAACAACGGTTATAACGGTAATATTAACAGATCCATCCTCCTCCTCGCTTACCGACGAGGAAGCGGACGAACAACCCCCCCATCCGTTGGCAGTTTTATTATCCATTCCATGAGTGTTGCACTATTTACTAGTCAGGTACTTAGTCAAATTAAAGGCGGTACTTTAGTTATACTTGTCTATGTTCGAGAAACTGTGCTCCAAGTCGTCCATAACCGCGAACACGGCTTTCAAAAAGTTTTACCCTGCAGGGGTGCACAAATAGCAACACACACTCGATCAACCTCGGAAAAACCAAATCAAAACCAACGAGGCAGTCACGACAAAGCGATCACAGGATTCAGAAATATTTCAGGGGGCCACCCCATTAAGCTACCCGCAACGAAGCTGGCCGGCTACGAGACGGACTCAAGGTTTGTGTGGCCGTCTGTAAACGACTGGGAACCCGAAAGTGTGACTGGGCTTGTCGATACAGCGAAAACGGGTCACGGCCCTAAACAGTACAGGTGCAGTACCTCGCACAATTTAAATAAAGCAGTAAAGCATGGCATAAGTACAGGATAGTAAATAAAACCTCAAACTAGTTTGTGGCCCCAAGAAATAAGAATGAATCAAGCTCTGGCTCAGGGAGGTTCATAAGCCTCCCGGATGTGGATAGCGCGAATATTCAAGGAACAGGAATCAAGTACTCGGGGTCCTACGGGACACAAGTGAGCCTGAAAAACCAAATAGCAAATATGGCTCACCGATGCCACTTTCATTAGTTATCCCATTACTACTCAGGTTAAGTTGTTTAGGTACCTCGTTATCCATCAGACACTCACATACCCTACACATGCTGTTCTACGACTCGCATGGCTCAAACAACTCCTATAGTAATGGCTCATGGGATGGAGGAACAAGCTTCGGTGGGGTTTAAAAATAAAGGCTATGCAATACTTGGGATTCAATTTAATGCAATCGCGACTCAATGATGCAAGAATAAGATAGAGGCAATAGGTACTATATGTATGCAAGCATGTGGTAGTGCTTGCCTGGCAGCTCAGTTGAAGCGAGAGAAGGATCTGGGTAGTGCTCCTAGGTATCTTGATATATCCCCTGCTCAGCGTCTATTCGAAGAAGAACCAAACAAACAAGGGCCAACATAAATAAAGTGCACAAGCATATGAATAAAATGCAACAAGCAAACAATCATGCCATGATGAATGATGCACAATTTGCATGGCAATAATGTAGCATGGCATGGGTGAGGTGTGGAATACAATATTAAATCATTTTATGGGGTTTTAATCACATTTTATACTCAAATAAGTTGCTGTAATCTTTTTATTTATATGATGCATGCTGCAAAACAGATAATGGATTGCATAAACAGAAAGGTCTCGTCTAGCTAATCATTTTAGACATATTATTTGTTAAATTTGAAGTTATAAAACAAAAGTTATTGATTAATTAAGGAAAAAGGGCATTTTATTGTAATTTTAGTCAACTTGAAATTTAAAGTGTTCAAAATATATTTTGAATGGCATATTTGAATTCCTCACATTTTTCTGATTTCAAAACATATATTATTTGTGTTATTTGGATTTATAATTTAAAAGTTATTTGAAAACAGATTTGAAATTTGAATTTAAATTAATTTGAAAAAGTTTAAATTAAAATCGAAATAAACGGAAACTTTTGTTACTCAGCCACACCTAGCCAAAGACACAGACAAGTGGGGCCAGGTGCTGACTGGGCAACACACGCACAGAAAAGCTTTTATCACCGCGACTGCTGCCAGCCACAGAGGCCGACAGGTGGGTCCCAGGGCTGCGGGGCCACAGCGCGCGCGGCCAACGCGTGCTGGACACGTGGGCGATCCAGGGCGCGGGGAGGGGTCGGTCCGTGGTGGCCCGGATCTTTCGGGGGTCTTCTTGCAAAGTGCACACCGAGGCTGGCAGGTGGGGCCGTGGGGGCTGCGGGTTGAGGCGGGAAAAAGGGCAGGGGCCTTTCTGCAAAAACGACGACGACGACGGCCTGTCTGCTGCGCGCCGCCAGCAGTGATCAGGGAATCTGCCGGAGTTTGGACGACGTTGGCGACCAAACGGCGGCGAAACTCGCCTAGCCGCAAAAAGGAAAGTTGGAGAGGGTGGAGCGGGCTACCTTTTTCGTATAGCAAGCGCGCACGGAGGCAGACTACAGCGCGCGGGGCACGACGAAGAACAGAGGCGGGAAAAGCTGCTGCAGCTGCTCCTGTCTGCCAGCGCGCGGCGCGCGGCGGTGCTCGGAGGCTGCTCGACGGAGCGTCCGGCGCATCTGGGCCGCTAGGAGGAGGACGGGCATGTCTAGGGGATCGAGATGCTCACCAAGAACTCGTCGGTGTGGTCGCTGGAGCTGGAGATGGAGCGGATCGGAGCCGAGGCAGAGGTCCCACGAGCGTCTGATCCGGTGGCCGCGGCGTGCCCAGGGCGCTCCCGAGGACTCCGGCGAGGCTTGGCCGGTGCAGGTTGAGGTAGATGAGGTAGGCAACGCTCCTCGTGCTCCTTGTACAGCTTGGCGCGCTCGGGATCGTCGGCTAGCAAGGCAGGCCGGAGCTAGGGTTTAGGGGCATGAGTGAAAGCTTGCAAGCTTGGGGAGGGAGAAGGGAGATAGAGGAGGACCTGGGCGCCTCCCAGATCCGATCTGAGAGGGTTAAGGTGAGCTGGGGTGGTTGGGGTAGAGAGGGGAGGGAGGAGCACATGGTTTGGAGAGATGCAAAGGAGGGCTCGGGTGGCTTTCTTCCCTCTTTTCTCTTCTTGTCTTGAAGCTAAAGAAGGAGAAAGAGAGGGACCAGGGGAGGGCAGAGAGGCTACAAGGTGCGCCGGCGTGGCGATGGGGCTACCTGGCAGGGAGAGAGGGGGTGAAGCCAAGAGAGAGGGAGAGGGGGAGGGGTAGCTCGGGCTAGGGTAGTTTGGGGCTCGGGTTGGCTAGGTCTAGAGAGGGGAGAGGTGGTCTCGGGTTAGGGGGTGGCTCGGTTGATGGTGGTAGAGGGTTAGATGATTAGGGTTAGGGTTAGGTTGAAAAGAGGGAGGGGGTTTAGGGAGGATGGTAAAGAGAGGAGAGATGAGAGTATGGTTTAGGGTTTAGAGAGAGAGATGAGATGTGGTGTGGTTTTACTTTTGACAAGATCAAGCAAGGACATGCGAAGCTCAAGCAAGATCTAGACAAGAAAAAGAGAGGGTGAGCTGAGGTGGTGAGGTTTAAGCAAGATCAAAATAAGACCAAGCCAAAAGGAGGGAGAGAGAGATGAGATGGTTCACCCAAAAATCCAAATAAAAGCAAAGGAGGAACAAGGTTGGAGATGGTTGCATGGCCCATGCAAAATAATTAATGCCATGTTTATTCTTGTGAAAACAATAATATTTACATGGCATTATTCTTATGCATTCCCAAAGGTGGAATAAAGCCAAGCAAAAGAATTGTAGAAGTATATCCATCCTATCTCCCATGAGCTAGGTTAAATACCAAAAGAAAAACAAATGCAAGCTCATGGATAATGGAATGGTGGAATTATAAGGTGGTGAAAGAAAAGGTGGTGGAGTGGAATAAAAGATATGCCCCCAACTCAACTTGGGCATTAAACAATATATCAATATCCAAATACAATATCAAGAGGCAAATACAATTAATAATGCATATGAGATAAGAACCAAATGAAAAGGGGTTTTATATGATGCTCAAATGCAAGGTGGCATGATGACATGAGCATGATATATTTATGATGCAACAATTATATATAGGAAGTAGCCATTATATTATTAGACCAAGTAGCATTACAATTGTTAGACAATTGGGATGCTACACCTGCACTGAGCATGAACATTGTATCCGGATCGTGTTTGATGCAAAGTGGTTATTCGTTTAAGTCTGAAAACAATGGTTGTTAGATTTATATGAATAATACCTTTTATGGTCATGCACCTATGTTGAATGGTTTATTTCTGTTGGATCTCGATAGTAGTATTACGCATATTCATAATGTTGATGCTAAAAGGATTAAACTTGATAATGATATATCTACATATATGTGGCACTGCCGTCTAGGTCATATTGGCGTTAAACGCATGAAGAAACTCCATTCTGATGGACTTTTGGAATCACTTGATTTTGAATCATTTGATACATGTGAGCCATGCCTTATGGGCAAGATGACTAGAACGCCGTTTTCCGGTTCAATGGAACGGGCGACAGATATATTGGAAATCATACATACTGATGTGTGTGGACCAATGAGTGTGTCGGCGCGAGGTGGATATCGTTATTTTGTTACTTTCACGGATGATTTGAGTAGATATGGGTATATCTATTTGATGAAACACAAGTCTAAAACTTTTGAAAAGTTCAAAGAATTTTAGAATGAAGTGGAAAATCATCGTAACAGAAAGATCAAATTTCTGCGGTCCGACCGTGGAGGAGAGTATCTTAGTTACGAGTTTAGCACACATATGAAAGAGTGTGGAATAGTTTCACAACTCACGCCTGCCGAAACACCGGAACGTAATGGTGTGTCAGAATGTCGTAATCGTACTTTATTGGATATGGTTCGATCTATGATGTCTCTGACTGACTTGCCACTGTCATTTTGGGGTTATGCACTGGAAACCGCTACATTCACTTTAAATAGGGCACCATCTAAATCCGTTGAAAAGACACCGTATGAATTATGGTTTGGAAACAAACCTAAGCTGTCATTTCTTAAAGTTTGGGGATGCGATGTTTATGTGAAGAAACTTCAACCGGATAAACTCGAACCCAAAGCGGAAAAATGCGTCTTCATAGGATACCCTAAGGAAAAGATTGGGTATACCTTCTATCACAGATCCGAGGGCAAGGTCTTTGTTGCCAAGAATGGATCCTTTCTTGAGAAGGAGTTTCTCGCGAAAGGTGTGAGTAGTCGGAAGGTAGAACTCGAAGAGGTTATTGAACCTTCTCTTCATGGAATGGCAAGTGGCGTAGCACCAGAAGTTGTTTCGGAGTTGACTTCACCTGATGAAGAGAGAGCTAATGATAATGATCATGAAACTCCGAAAGAGGACACTACCGAACCTCGCAGGTCAAGCAGGACACGTGCAGCTCCTGAACTGTACGGCAATCCTGTTGTGAATTTCATGGTTGATGAAATGGATGACCCTGCGACGTATGAAGAAGTGATGATGAGCCCGGATTCCAACAAATGGCTAGAAGCCATGAAATCCGAGATGGAATCCATGTACGAGAACCAAGTTTGGAACTTGGTGGACTTACCTCACGACTGAAAGGCCGTTGAGAATAAATGGATTTTCAAAAGGAAAACTGATACTGATGGTAATGTGACCATCTATAAGGCTCGACTTGTCGCAAAGGGGTTTCGACAAATTCAAGGAGTTGACTACGATGAGACATTCTCTCCCGTAGCGATGCTTAAATCGGTTAGGATTATGTTAGCAATTGCTGCATATTTCGATTATGAAATATGGCAGATGGATGTCAAAACTGCGTTCCTCAATGGTAAGATTGAAGAAGAGTTGTATATGATACAACCTAAGGGTTTTGTCGATCCTAAGGATGCTAATAAGGTGTGCAAACTTTAGCGATCCATCTATGGACTGAAGAAGGCATCACGAAGTTGGAATCTCCGATTTGATGAGGTGATCAAAGAGTTTGGATTTGTCCAAACTTATGGAGAGGCTTGTATTTACAAGAAAGTGAGTGGGAACAATGTGGCATTTCTGATATTATATGTGGATGACATATTATTGATTGGAAATGATATAGATCTTTTAAACAGTGTTAAAAGTTATCTAAACAGCAAATTTTCGATGAAAGACCTTGGTGAAGCGTCATATATATTAGGCATTAAAATCTATAGAGATAGATCAAGGCGCCTAATTGGGTTATCGCAGAGTACATACCTTGATAAGATATTAAAGAAGTTTAATATGGACGAAAGTAAGAAGGGGTTCTTACCTATGTTGCAAGGCAAGACATTGAGTAAGACTCAAAGTCCGGCTACGGCGGAAGAAAGAGAGATGATGGATAAGATCCCCTATGCCTCGGCCATAGGCTCTATTATGTATGCCATGCTATGTACAAGACCGGATGTGGCACATGCTATTAGTTTGACTAGTAGGTACCAATCTGATCCAGGTTCGGAACACTGGATAGCGGTAAAGAACATCCTCAAGTACTTGAGAAGAACTAAGGATATGTTTCTCATATACGGAGGTGAAGAAGAGATAGTCGCTAAGTGTTATGTCGATGCTAGCTTTGACACCGATCCGGATGACTCTAAGTCTCAATCCGGATACGTATTTCTCTTGAACGGAGCAGCAGTTAGTTGGAGGAGTTCCAAACAACCTGTGGTGGCTGGATCAACAACGGAGGCTGAATATGTTGCTGCTTCAGAAGCGGCGCAGGAGGCAGTTTGGATGAAAGAGTTCATTACAGAACTGGGTGTGGTTCCCAGTGCGTTGGACCCGATGGTGATCTATTGTGACAACAATGAAGCCATAGCCAACGCAAAGGAACCAAGGTCTCACAAGAATTCCAAACATATTAAGCGCCGGTTTCACTCCATCCGCGAGCATGTCAAGGATGGAGATATAAAGATTTGTAAAGTACACACGGACCTGAATGTAGCAGATCCGTTGACTAAAGTTCTCCCTAGGGAAAAACATGATCAACACCAGAACTCCATGGGTGTTAGATTTATCACTATGTGAACTAGATTATTGTCTCTAGTGCAAGTGGGAGACTGAAGGAAATATGCCCTAAGAGGCAATAATAAAGTTGTTATTATATATTCCTTATATATGATAGATGTTTATTTTACATGCTAGAAATGTATTGATTCGGAAACATCAATACATGTGTGTTTAATAAACAAAAAGGGTTCCTAGTCATGCCTCTCTTATAGACTAGCTTGTTGATTAACAAGATGATCAAGGTTTCCTGATCATGGACATTGGATGTTGTTAATAACAAGGTCACACCATTGGTGGAATGATGTGATGAACATTCATCCGAAGTATAGCATTACGATCAAGTCATTATGTTTATATTGCTATAACATCATACGAAGTAATCTTTATCCTTAGACCATGAGATCATGTTAATTGCTAACACCGGAAGAGTATCTTGATAACATCAAACGTCACACCGTAACAGGGTGACTATAAAGATGGGTTTAGTACTACGAAGGTGTTATGTTGAGGCTCATGGATCAAGAGTGGAATTTGTCAATCCAGATGACGGATAGATATACTCTGGGCCCTCTCGGTGGTATCACATTAGGATAGCTTGCAAGCAAGTGATGTGATCACTAGAATGTTATATCACGGGAACAAGAAAAGAGTGCATGTTGGTAACAAGATCAAACTAGGTATGGAGATACCGATGATCGAACCTCGGACATGTAATATATCGAGAGACAAAGGGATTTAGTTACAAGCGTTAAAGGTTCTCACGATCACATGAGTCATCGTTGAATGTGTAGGAATCAGTACGGATCTCCAGGTCCCGCTGCTGATTATTGATCGGAGAAGGGTCTCGATCATGTCTGCATTATTCGCGAACCGTAGGGTGGCACACTTAAGAGTTACCGGACACCATTTTGGAGCACATATGTTTCAGACGAAAGAATTGCAAAGCGCAGGAATTGTTTCAATAGAAACCGGAAATTGTTTCGGGTGAAATTGCAGAAGGTGGTTCTGCATGTGATATTGAAATATTGCAAGGGGCTATATGTGAATGTTTGTTAATTAAAGTAATTAACAAAATTCTGAATAAATTTAATAAAAGAGTTTTATTAAATGAGAGAGCATTAAATTTGGAGAAACTTAATGCATTTAAAGTGGAGACTTTAAAAGGGAATGTGAAGAGGAATTTTAATGTGGAGGAGTTACCACCACATGAATGGGGGAGGTGAGGGGTCACCCCCCCATGCGCCGGCCATGGAGAGAGGGGGCACCCCCCCTCCTCCTATAAAAGGCCACCCATTCCCTCCTTCATCCTCACACCTCCTTGTGAAGGATCTCTCTCCCCCTCTAGAATTATTCCCCCATGGTCTCGGATTAGCGAGATACATGTTCCCGGTGGCATTTCGTCTGGAAGGAGTTGCTGCTTCCGCTGGATCGCTGGAGCAAGGAGGTGGAGGTTGTCCGGTGGCTTGAACGTGTGTGCGAGTGCGGATGCGCTGCTGAGTTGCGGCGCTCGGACTTCCTCACGATCTTGAGATCGGCAAGTGTACGACTACATAAACCAGGAGTTCCTACTCGTTAACAAAGCTCGTTGTCTTCGAGGGTAAGTTCTCTATGGATGTATGTCCACCCGTTTGCTTTGTACCTAGTAGATAGATCTTGGCGTGTAGTTCACACCGTAGAATTTTTTTTGTTTTCTATGCTGCAGAGCCAACATTACCAACACGTTGACATTCATCACAAGATAAAACAAATTTTCTTGCATCTTTAAAAAGGGTAGACTAGTAGAAACCTGATTGTAATACCTTTTGTGCAGTTCTATCTCCTGCATGATGTCCTCCATAGGCGCTCCCGTGACATTTACGCAATATCTCTTTTTGTTCATACTCTGGAACACATCTTCGCATAATACCATCAACCCCTTCTTTGTATAAGTGTGGGTCATCCCAAAAATAATACCTCAAATCATAAAAGAACTTTCTTCTTTGCTGAGCTGTAAAAGTTGGAGGCAAATACTTGGAGACAATAAAGTTAGCATAATCAGCATACCAAGGGCTTCCTCACGAGTTCACCCCTACTGCGGCTAATTGTTCATTTGGGAAACTATCATTAACAGGCATAGGATCAAAAGAGATGTTTTCCAAACGAGATAAATTATCAGCTACAGGATTTTCAGCACCCTTCCTATCTACTATATGTAGATCAAATTCTTGTAAAAGCAGTACCCATCTAATAAGCCTAGGCTTAGTGTCCTTCTTCGTCATAAGATATTTAATAGCAGCATGATCAGTATGAATGGTTACTTTTGAGTCCATAATATAGGGCCTAAACTTATCACAAGCAAAAACAACAGCTAGAAATTCCTTTTTAGTAGTAGCATAGTTCCTTTGAGCAGCGTCTAAAGTCTTACTAGCATAATGGATAACGTTTAGCTTTTTATCAATATGTTGCCCAAGGACAGCACCTACAGCAAAATCACTAGCATCACACATTATTTCAAAGGGTAAACTCCAATCAGGTGGTTGAACAATAGGAGCTGTAGTTAAAGCCTTCTTAAGAGTTTCAAAAGCTTCCTTACAATCATCATCAAAAACGAAGGGTACATCTTTTTGAAGAAGATTAGTAAGGGGTTTTGATATCCTAGAAAAGTCTTTAATAAACCTTCTATAGAAACCACCATGACCAAGGATACTACGAATACCTTTGATGTCTCTTGGGCATGGCATCTTCTCAATTGCCTCAACCTTAGCTCTATCAACTTCTATGCCTCTTTCAGAAACTTTATGCCCAAGAACAATCCCTTCGTTAACCATGAAGTGGCATTTCTCCCAATTAAGAACAAGATTAGTTTCTTCACATCTCTGCTAAACTTTATCAAGGTTGTGCAGATAATTATCAAAAGAAGTTCCGTAGACAGAAAAGTCATCCATGAACACTTCTACAATTTCCTCACAAAAGCCATGAAAGATAGCAGACATGCACCTTTGGAAAGTAGCAGGAGCATTACATAAACCAACAGGCATACGTCTATAAGCATAAGTTCCATAAGGGCAAGTAAAAGTAGTTTTTTCTTGATCTTGTTGTTTAACAGCAATTTGAGAGAAACCAGAATAACCATCAAGAAAACAAAATGGGTCTTTTTAGACAAGCTTTCCAACATTTGATCAATAAAAGGAAGCGGGTAGTGGTCTTTCTTAGTAACTTTATTGACTTTCCTAAAATCGATGCACATCCTATAGCCTACTACTATTCTTTGAGGAATAAGCTCATCGTTATCATTAGGGACAACGGTAATACCTCCCTTTTTAGGAACACAATGAACAGGACTAACCCATTCACTATCAGCAATAGGGTAAATAATACCAGCATCAAGGAGTTTCAATACCTCATTCCTTACCACTTCCTTCATCTTAGGATACAAACGTCGTTGGTGCTCCACTACTGGCTTCGCATCTGGTTCTATGTTGATAGAATGCTGACATATAGTAGGTGAAATACCTTTCAAATCATCCAGAGTATAACCCATAGCTCCTCGGTGTTTCTTCAAAACTTCCAATAATCTTTCTTCTTCCTCCCCTGAAAGTTTAGCGCTAATAATAACAGGATATATCTTTTTATCATCAATAAAAGCATATTTAAGATCATCAGGGAGAGGTTTTAGATCGAAGACCGGGTCCTTTTTGGGTGGCAAAGTGGTACCCAAGTCTTCTACAGGCAAGTCATGTTTAAGTAACCTGGGTTGACGACGGAGGATCTCGTCAATCTCATTCCTTTCAACCATGAAGATCTCACTTTCGTGATCTTCCATAAATTGCTGCAAAGCATTGTTAGGAGCAAGAGAGATAGAAGCAAGTTGTTCAACTCTAAAATCCTCATTATGGGTTTCCTCTTCGCAAGGTTCTTTAGTAAATTTCGAAAAATTAAGCTCATAAGATTCCCCATCAAACTTAGTCAAGATTTTCTCCCTCTTGCAATCAATAATAGCTCCACAAGTACTCAAGAAAGGTCTACCAAAAATGATAGGATAAGTTTTACTAGCAGCTGAACCAAGTACTAGAAAATCAGCAGGATACTTGATCTTACCACAAAGGACTTCCACGTCTCGCACAATGCCAATTGGAGAGATAGTCTCTCTATTAGCAAGGTGAATAACCACATCAATCTCCTCCAACTCGCAAGGACTTCATGCATAATTTCTCTGTAAAGTTCATAAGGAATAGCACTAGAACTTGCACCAATATCGCATAAACCATAATAGCAATGATCACCAATTCTAACTGAAAGCACAGGAACACTAGCCTTTTTAGATCTATTGGGATGTGAAACAATATTGGAAGCATCTTCACAAAAGACTATGTGCCCATCTTCTACGCTTTTAGTAACAAGGTCTTTCACAATTGCTACGACAGGTTCAATGTTTATTTGTTCATCAGGTTTTACAGTTCTCTTTCCACTTTTAGTGATTACATTAGTTATCATATGATGATCCTTTACCTTATCTAGGAAGGGAATCTTCTCGATGTAAGGTTCAGGTAGGATATGATCAATAATGCAACACTCAGTGATCCCAATAGGAACATGGTCAACAATATCTTTATAAGGCGCATGGTACTTATTCCATCCCTTTTTTGGAATTTCAATATAAGAAGCAAAAGCTCTAAAGCAATTCGTAATAACTTGCAAATCAAGACCATAAGCATTACTAATATTTTGAAAGTCATCAGTTCCCATAAAAGATTCAATGCATTCATAATCATGATTTATACCTGACTTTCTACCTTTGTCATTCTCCCAAGCTTCAGCATTGTCTTGAATACGATCTAGAAGGTCCCATTTAACTTCTTCTTCCATACGAGTGAATGATCCAGCATAAGAAGCATCTAATAAATCCTTGTCATGTAGAGGGAGCCTTGCATAAAAGTTATTGATAATGATATTATTGGGGAGCTCATGAATGGGACATTTGAGCATTAGTAACTTCAATCTCCCCCAAGCTTGAGCTGTACTTTCTCCATCAAGAGCCCAAAAGTTGTATATTTGATTCCGATCTTTATGAATCTCACTAGGAGGATAAAACTTTGAGTAAAAGAGAGGCACTATTTCCTCCCATTCCAGAGCTTGACCATTCTTCAGCAGCTTATACCATTCCTCAGCTCTTCCTTTCAGTGATAATGAGAATAACTTCTTCTTAACTTGATCTGTAGTAATACCTGCACACTTGAACAACCCGCATAATTCATGTATAAAGAGTAAATGATCACCGGGATGGACAGTTCCATCCCCAACATAGTAGTTATCCATAACACGATCAATAATTCTTGTAGGTATTTTGAAAACATCTTTCTCAGCAGGTGGTGGCTTATCTACTACCTTAGCAGTAGTAGTAGCATTACCAAATAAGAAACTCAGCGACTTATCCATAACAAAAATAAAGAAACTAGCAGAAGTAATCAATACTCACAGTAGAAGTTTCCTTTACCAGTTCCACTCTCCAATAGCGCTTCACTCCCCGGCAACGGCGCCAGAAAATAGTCTTGATGACCCACAAGTATAGGGGGTGTATCGTAGTATTTTCAATAAGTAAGAGTGTCGAACCCAACGAGGAGCAGAAGGTGCTGGCTAGTGGTATGGATTAGGAATTCTCTGTAAATACTTAGCAAACGGATTTTTAGGGGTTTTCGATAAAGCAAGTAAACAAAGTACGAGTAAACAAAAGACAGTAAGAATGAATGCAGCAAGTGGCCCAATCCTTTATGCAGCAAAGGACAAGCCGGTTGTATTTCTCTAGATGACCAAACGTTCTCGAGGACACATGGGAAGACTGTCAAGTGCTTTCGCTTCATATAGTCGATTAATCTTCTCTAGCTTTCTAAGTGTTGTCTGGGTGAACCTGTGCTAATGTACCGTCCCATCCAAGACTTAATACATACTTGTGATTAAACCCCCTTGCAAACATCCGTAAGTACAAGAAAGTAATTAAGGTAAAACCTAACCACAGCTTTAAACTCTAAGACCCTTACGTCCCTTGTGCAATGGTTTCCTAACGGGGGTTCAGGTTTCTGTCACTCCGGTAACCCCTACGATTAGTAGCCAAATACACAATGCATTCCCCTAGGCCCATATTGAAGGAAATATGCCCTGAGAGGTAATAATAAAGTTGTTATTATATATTCCTTATACATGATAGATGTTTATTTTACATGCTAGAAATGTATTGATTCGGAAACATCAATCATGTGTGTTTAATAAACAAAAAGGGTTCCTAATAATGCCTCTCTTATAGACTAGCTTGTTGATTAATAGGATGATCAAGGTTTCCTGATCATGGACATTGGATGTTGTTAATAACAAGGTCACACCATTGGTGGAATGATGTGATGAACATTCATTTGAAGTATATCATTACGATCAAGACATTATGTTTATATTGCTATAACATCATATGAAGTAATCTTTATCCTTAGACCATGAGATCATGTTAATTGCTAACACCGGAAGAGTATCTTGATAACATCAAACGTCACACTGTAACAGGGTTACTATAAAGATGGGTTTAGTACTACGAAGGTGTTATGTTGAGGCTCATGGATCAAGAGTGGAATTTGTCAATCCAGATGACAGATAGATATACTCTGGGCCCTCTCGGTGATATCACATTAGGATAGCTTGCAAGCAAGTGATGTGATCACTAGAATGTTATATCACGGGAACAAGAAAAGAGTACATGTCGGTAAAGAGATCAAACTAGGTATGGAGATACCAATGATCGAATCTCGGACATGTAATATATCAAGAGACAAAGGGATTTAGTTACAAGCGTTAAAGGTTCTCACGATCACAGGAGTCATCGTTGAATGTGTAGAAGTCAGTACGGATCTCCAGGTCCCGCTGCTGATTATTGATCGGAGAAGGGTCTCGATCATGTCTGCATTATTCGCGAACCGTAGGGTGGCACACTTAAGAGTTACCGGACACCATTTTGGAGCACATATGTTTCAGACGAAAGAATTGCAAAGCGCAGGAATTGTTTCAACAGAAACCGGAAATTGTTTTGGGTGAAATTGCAGAAGGTGGTTCTGCATGTGATATTGAAATATTGCAAGGGGCTATATGTGAATGTTTGTTAATTAAAGTAATTAACAAAATTCTGAATAAATTTAATAAAAAGAGTTTTATTAAATGAGAGAGCATTAAATTTGGAGAAATTTAATGCATTTAAAGTGGAGACTTTAAAAGGGAATGTGAAGAGGCATTTTAATGTGGAGGGGTTACCACCACATGAATGGGGGAGGTGAGGGGTCACCCCCCCATGCGCCGGCCATGGAGAGAGGGGGCACCCCCCTCCTCCTATAAAAGGCCACCCATTCCCTCCTTCATCCACACACCTCCTTGTGAAGGATCTCTCTCCCCCTCTAGAATTATTCTCCCATGGTCTCGGATTAGCGAGATACATGTTCTCGGTGGCATTTCGTCTGGAAGGAGTTGCTGCATCCGCTAGATCACTGGAGCGAGGAGGTGGAGGTTTTCCGGTGGCTTGAACGTGTGTGCGAGTGCGGATGCGCTGCTGAGTTGCGGCGCTCAGACTTCCTCACGATCTTGAGATCGACAAGTGTACGACTACATCAACCACGAGTTCCTACTCGTTAACAAAGCTCGTTGTCTATGAGGGTAAGTTCTCGTTGGATGTATGTCCACCCGTTGCTTTGTACCTAGTAGATAGATCTTGGCGTGTAGTTCACATCGTAGGAATTTTTTTGTTTTCTATGCTGCGGACCCAACACATATAGGTGAAGTGTCATGTAGTCGACGTTCACATGACACCACTAGAAGAAGTACACCACAACTTAAATAACAATCTATTGAATCTTTCTCAACGCAACTCCACTACTAACAACCAGACTTCTCCCATGTCCTCAAGAACAAAACGAACTACTCACAAGACATCATATGGATCATGATCAGAGATGGAATAATTATGTATAACAATCTGAACATTTCAATGGTTCACTCAATAGCATCAACTACAAAGAGTAATCAACACCGGGAAAGTTTCCCCTATGAACTATAGCAAGATTCAACCAATTGTTACAGCAATATGGAGATGGTGATGATGGTGGTGATGGTGATGATGGTGGTGATGATGATGATGATCCCGATGAAGTTCAGCTTGATGGTGGTGTTGATGGTGACGATCTCCCCTCTTCGGGAAGGAATTCCCCCGGCAGAAACCTGTCTGCCGGAGAGATCTTTCTCTCTCGGTGTTTTCTGCCCCGCAGAGGCGGCGGAATCTTTCTGTTGTCGCCCCCCCGAGTCTTAGGGTTTCGGGAGGAAGATATACGCCAGAGGGGAGAGGCTGGAGTGGGCCAGGGTGGCCACACCACTCCCTGGCATGGCCTGGGCTTGCCCGCACCATGGGGTGGTGTGGGCCCCCTGTGGCCCACCTCCACTCCATCTTCTGGCATCTTGAGTCTTCTGGAAAAATAGAATTTTCCATATATTTTCCCGGATATTCTGATCTTCGCGAATTTTGCCTCCAAACAGCACCTTTTCCATCTGAATCCTGACTGCAGCGGTCCATGCTCTAAAAGTCATCAACCATGCAAAAACAGATGAAATAACATAAGTATCACCTCTCAATACGAAATATATCAATGAATAATAGTGAATTAAGACATAGAATAGTGATGCAAAATGGACGTATCAATATCTTGCACACACTCCTACACTCAACACAATATCGGGTCTAGATGCACAAAGGTAAAGCAAAGAGCCAATCATGGACCGGTATACCTTTTGATCCACATCTTTACCATTTGGGTTTAGTTCAAGATGAGTCTTTGTTGCCATGGGAGTGGGAGCTCCATTTAGGTCTTTCATGTTGAATCTTTTGAGCATATCTTGAGTATACTTGGCTTGGTTGAAGAATGTTCCTCCTCTCACTTGCTTGATCTCAAAACCAAGAAATACTCTCAATTCTCCCATCATAGACATCCTGAACCTGTCAGTCATAAGCTTTGAGAATTCATCATTAAAAGCTTTGTTATATGAGCCAAAGATAATATCATCTACATAAATTTGGCATACAAAAAGTTCCCCATTGACCTTCTTAGTAAAAAGAGTGGGATCGATTTTCCCAACCTCAAACCCACGATCTAATAACAACTCTCTAAGGTGCTCATACCACGTGCGTGGGGCTTGCTTGAGCCCATAGAGTGCCTTATCGAGTTTGTAGACATGGTTTGTAAAGTTGGGATCCTCAAACCCCGGGTTTTTTTTTCACATATACCAACTCATGCAATAGACCATTAAGAAATGCACTTTCTACATCCATTTGTTGTAGTTTAAATTTATGAGGTGCCGCATAAGCAAGAAGGATACGGATGGACTCAAGGCGAGCCACGGGTGCATAAGTCTCTCCATAATCAATGCCTTCAATTTTAGAGAACCCTTGTGCAACCAATCTTGCCTTGTTCCTCACCACAACTCCATGCTCATCTTGCTTGTTCTTAAAAATGCATTTGGTGCCTATAACATTGCGGCAATCTTTTGGCTTTTCAACTAACTTCCATACTTTGTTTCTCTCAAAGTTGTTGAGCTCTTTGTGCATTGAATCCAACCAATCCGAATCTTCAAGGGCTTCCCACACTTTCTTTGGTTCCACCATGGAAATGTGTGCTTGGTGCTCACCAAAGTTCTCCAGTTGAGCTCGAGTAGATATCCCTCTTCTTATATATCCTACCACATTCTCAAGAGTGTGGTCTCTTAATTCCAATATTCTATCCATTCTAGCTTGGCGACGAGTTTCAATCTCCTTGTTGTTTCTTGGGGGGATCACTTCATCATTTTGGTCCTCATCTTGACCATCAACTTGACCTTGATCATCATTGGAATCATTCTCTCCTGTAAGAGGCAAAGATTGACCTTGGTCTTGATCAAGCATACTTCTAGACAGGCATTGAGCTTTCCTTATGGCAGTTTCTATAGACCTTCCTTGTGTAATAGACTTAGCACCACTGGACATTCTGGCAAATGGAGACTCAACTAACTCCTGGCTAGAGGTTTCTTCTTGATCAGCAGGTTGAGGGTCCACAACTTGTCTTTGGCATGGGTCATTGTCCTCCACGATAGGAGCTTGTTGATGTTGTGAATATGAGGGCTCCACTTGAGTAGAGCATAGTTCTTATCGATCCGCCATAAGGGGTTCCTCAACAGGGCGGATGAAGCCCGCACCCATTCTTCCTATGGCATCATGAGGCATTTCATCATCTACATGACAGACATCAACACGCCCCGCTTGGGGACCATCATATTCTTCAAACACCACACTACAGGATTCTATGACAATTCCGGAGAGCTTGTCATAGATTCTATAAGTGTGGGATTTGAGACCATAACCAACAAAAATACCCTCTATTGCTTTGGAATCAAACTTGGATAAACGAATACCCTTAATGCAATAAAAGCACTTACAACCGAACACCCGGAAGTAAGAAACATTAGGCTTGTTACCGGTAAGGATTTCATATGGAGTCTTGATCAATTCTTTGCGGAGGTAGAAACGGTTTGATGCATGGCATGCGGTGGAGATAGATTCACCCCAAAAATTGTATGGAGATTTAAATTCCGCCAACATAGTCCTTGCCATATCAATAAGAGTCCGGTTCTTCCTCTCAGCTACATGACACGTTGCAAACGTATCCATAATTTTTGAGGTTCCATGCTTGGTTTTATCTACTTTCTTATGTTTTGTCCACACTTTGGAATACTTTTCATATGATTTCTTGGACTAACATATTAACAAGAGCCACACTGCCAGCTTCCTGTTTTCTACTGTTTTTGGTTCCAGGAAAGTCAGAAAATGAATATTCTCGGAATTGGACCGGACATAAGTCAAAGTCATTATTTTCCCAGAAGACTCACGGAGCCAGAAGGAGAGACGGAGAGGGGCCACAAGGTGGCCACACCACCCCGAGGCGCGGGCTAGCCCTGGCCGCGCCACCAGGTGGTGTGGGCCCCCTGGCCACCCATCGACCTTGCCTCTTCACCTATAAGATGCCTTCCGAAGCAAAAACCCTAAATCGTCAAGCCTCCAGCCACAAAAAGTTTCACAGCGCCGCCGCCACCGAAGGGGAGATTCGGGGGACAGAAAGTCTATGTTCCGGCACCCTGCCGGGACGGGGAAGTGACCCCGGAGCCATCTCCATCGATCTCCACGACCATCTCCATCACCATTGCTGATTCCCATGATGAGGAGGGAGTAGTTCTCTCTCGAGGCTAAGGGTTCTACCGGTAGCTATGTGTTCATCTCTCTCTATGCATGATCATATTGTGATCATGAGCTTTGTAATCAAGTAGATCTACCTTGCTACTCAAGTGCTTTAATAGATCTCTGCTCTCCCCATGTGTGTGAAGTTGACAGTGTGCACACCATGGTGGCACTTAGGCTAGAGATTTCAAATACTTGTTATGAGTTATATTTGGAGTTGGATGTCTCTATGAAATTGTGGTGTTTGTTGGAACCATCTAGTATTCAAGGTGACAGTGTGAGGTTATCTAGATGCGGAGAGCGAACTTTGAGGTGTGATGTTATAGCCCTACCATCGATTAGAGTGTTCAACCGGAGAGTAGTTAAGAGTAGTATCATGAAGAGAAGATATTTATATGAGAGTGTTCACTAGTGAAAGTATGATCCATAGGCCTTGTTTCTAAGCATTGAAACACCGTTTGCTATTAGATCTATTACATGTTTGCTTACTTCTATCTTTATTTCAGTTTTAGTTTAGTCTTTTCCACGCCATCAAGATATTTTATATCACCGTTACCACTTATAATTATCTATACCACTTGTATTTCACTATCTCTTTGCCGAACTAGTGCACCTATACACCTGGCAAGTGTATTGGGTGTGTTGGGGACATAAGAGACTTCTTGTATCTTGATTGCAGGGTTGCTTGAGAGGGGATAACTTTGACCACTTCCTCCCTGAGTTCGATAAACCTTGGGTAATCCACTTAAGGGAAAACTTATTGCTGTTCTACAAACATCTGCACTTGGAGGCCCAACAACTGTCTACAAGAATAGAAGTGCGTAGACATCAAGTTATTTTCTGGCGCCGTTGCCAGTGAGGTAAGGTAAAAGGTACTCACATCCTCTGTTGTGAGTGCTCGAAGTTATTTCCTTTAGATTCTGCAATTTTGTCTTTTTGTTTCTTTTTTTTCACTAGTTAGGCTTAATGGAAAACAACAACAAAATTAGAGAGCTTTATAGTATTTATCTTGAGTTAGGACATGAAGTGTTTGAAGAGAAAATTAAAAACCCTATGGAACTTTATTTGCATGATAATAGCAATGTTGTTAGTATGAATTCTTTGGACACCATTATTGCTAATGCTATGGAAAAGTCTAAGCTTGGGGAAGCTAGTTTTTATGAAAATGATCATTTTAGTTCCCCAGCTTTGGAAGATAGCTATTCTATTGCTTATGATGATACCAAACCTCCAATATATGATGATTACAATGATGAATATGGTATTTTCAGTCCACCTACTATTGAGGAGGAAATTAATTATGACTACAATATGCCTCCAATATTTGATGATTATGGTGATGAGAATAATAATGATAGCTATTTTGTTGAATTTGCTCCCACCACAATTAATAAGAATTAGTATGCTTATGTGGAGGGTAATAATCATTTTATGCATGTGGCTCATGATATGAATGTTTTATGCCATAGTTATATTGTTAATTTTATTCATGATGCTACTGAAAGTTATTATGAGAGAGGGAAACATGGTTTTATGCATCTCAATAATACTAAGTTTCCCCTCTTTATGTTGAAAGTCTTGAAGTTGCACTTGTTTTGCTTTCCTATGCTTGTTGCTTTGTGCTTTCATGACTTGTTTCTTTACAAGATTCCTATACATAGGAAGTGGGTTAGACTTAAATGTGCTTCGAATTTGCTTCTTGATGCTCTCTTTTACTTCAATTCATATTTCTTATGTGAGCATCTTCTCAAACTACCATGTCTAACTTAAAGGCGTTAAAGCAAAGTTCTTATTGAGAGATAACCCAAAAGTTTTAGATGAGTCTTGGAAGTTATTACCTCAGTAATAACCGCTCCTTATCCTTTTTATTTGCTTTTTATGCCAAGAGTAACCTCTAATGAGAGGGAAGTAATGCTTGGGAAAGTTGTTGTCTCGAAACAGATTTTATGCTTCACCGTAAAAATTCGTGTAAAAGCTCTGTACGTCCTTTTGAGGCGTGAATTTTTGTGCTTCTGCCCCAAGTTGTTATCTAACTTTCGTTAGTTCAACACTTTTTGATTTGAGCAACAGAAGGTCTTCGAAAAAATCGTCTTTAACTGCTGGTCTGTTTTGACAGATTTCTGTCATTATTTGCATTTGCTTTTTGTTGGTTCCTTTTTGAGTTCTTTTGGGGAATTGAGCTTTTTGAGGGAAGTGCTACAGTAGCTTTTGTTTTAATGGAAGTTTTATTGGTGTTGGAACTGAACCTAAAGACCTATTATCTTGAGTGCACTAATGTTGCTAATAAAGATTGTGTGAAGTTTTGTATGAAGGAAAAATTTCAGGTGTATGGAAGGAATGAGTAATGAGATGAAGGATGGACTAAAACTCAAGATTGTGGATGCCACGCGTGTCACCCCAAGAAATATCTAAGAAGTACAAGCGTCAAAGCTTGGGAATGCCCAATGCATCCCCTTCTTCATCAATAAAAATCTCAGGTTCCTTCCAAACGCTTCATTTTTATTGTTTCATGCACAGTCGTGCTGTTCTTGGAGCGTCTTTTTTTTCGTTTTTGTTTTGGTTTTTAGTTTGTTTTGTTTTCTTAGTTTGCTGAATAAATTGGTTGGACCCCCTCTTTCATGCATTGATTTTCAAATAGTTTGGCTTAGATTGGAAAAGAGTAGAAAATTTCATGCTTAAGTGGTAAAGAGAGCTTATTTTTGACTGTGGCCTATGCTTTGTCATACCATGCTTGATATTATTTTGGCTTTATGCTTAGTATTATTTGTTGTAGCATGACATGTTATAAACAATTGAGGTTGCTTAATGTGTCTTAATGTGCTTTGTCATGCCATGCTTGATATGGCCTCCCGCACGTGCCTGCGGTGGTAGGTTGTGGCTACGGGCACGGCCTCTGACGAGCTCCGACGAAATTCCGGCCAGATCCAGATCTGGCCGCCATTTTTTCTTGAAATTCAAAAATAATATACGAGACACATTTTGAATCAATATGTATCTCGCATATGCAGAATATAGGAGGCGCATTTCGAATCAATATGCGCCTTGCATATATAGAATATGGGAGACGCATATCCAGGATATAGGAGTATGCGCCTCACATAAAAAATACTGGAGGTACTGAATAGCATTTTTGGTGCGCCTCGTATAGCGTTTTCCCTAATAGTGCTAGTCGGCTTTTTAAAAGCGGAGAGGAAACTAGTTAGCTTTTCAAAAGCAGACAGGACTGGTCGGCTATTCAAATGCCGACACCATGCTAGAATTGCAAATCTTTCAATTAGTGTATTATTCATAAATATTATTAAAAAAAATATTATTTTTTTACGGTCCCGTGCTCCCGTTGATAAATCAGTATTTTGCGAAGATTGTCGTAGTTTGGGTGTTGCCTCCCTGTGGAAAAACACACACGAAGCTGGACCTCTGCTGTGGTGGGCCTCAAAAACCCATTGCCTGAGCCTAAATCTTATAGCGGGCCAGGAAACTCAGCCCAAAATTCGTATACATTTTCTCACTTTCCCCGTCCATCGATCGAAAAGAGATTTACGAAGTGGACGAAAAAAAGATTTACGGAGTACGTACGAGAAAACGTTACTAGAAAGATGCGTTGAACTGCACAGTCGCATTGGCTACGTGTCCTGGCTAAAAGGAGGCAGAGGCGCCATGAACCGGGGACGCGACATGACGGGACGTGCAGCCCGCCATGTAGGCTGGCTGGTGCTCCAGCTCCACCAGCTAGGAGGACGACTAGCGCATGCCCGGCGGACGTGCAAAGGTCGTTCAGTCGTTCTGTCCCAGCACGCGTGGCCGGCCCGTCGGTCGCTGCCTCACTGGCTAGTGGCTATTTCACGCGCCTGTCTCCGGCGGGTCGACACGATCCGCCACGGAACCCGCGAACCGCGCTGACAAGGCCGCAACGACCAGCTCGCGTGCTGCCGCTGCTGTACGGCGATTCGACGGAGATACGTACCGCTGCTGTGCTGCAGCCGGCCGGCGGCGAGTGGATCCGGCGTTAGGGTGCGTAGCTCGCATCGTAGGAAAAGACAGCAACCTTTTACTCACGACGACAAGACGGACGTAACAACTGTTCACCAACGGGGTACTGTTTCTCTGCGTCTTAAATCCCGATCGAGGAATCTCTGGCCGAGGCTGATTTTTGTTTTCTTCCTTTAACTCGGGTCTGGTCTGTGTTTAGGGCGGGCTGGAGAAGCTATTAGTACGCGGCTAAAATAGCTAGTGGGTTTACGAAGTGGAAGTACAGTGCATAAATGATAGGGCTTCCCCGGGGGATTGAACGAAACGATCTCCCGGGTCGTTTCGTTCACCACGCATCGCGTTGTCCTTGTTTTCCTTCCTCACTCAAACGCACGCGGTGCTGCAGTTTTAGGTCGTGCTCGTCACCGCGCCGCCTGCCCCTCGCGTCGCCAGCGCCACTGCGCCACCGGCCCTGCTTGCGCGTCGCTGCGCCGCCACCGCCACACCGCCTCAGATCTCGCCGCCACGCCCCCAGCGGCTCTCCGCCGGCGTCAAGGATGACGTTGACCTCGTCCAGTAGGCCATAGCCTCCTCTGCGTACATGAGTCCCAACTCCTCATCCTTCGTGTCACCGAGACACCGCCGTGCCGCCCCATCGGCTCACCGGAGCGCCGCCTCCCCGTACGACAGCTACTGAAGGTCAACGGCGCTGCTACCTACTTCCACCAGCGCTGCTACCTATGACATCATGTGCCCGCCATTGTAGAAGATCCGGTGCATCTCCTTCCGGTTCGGCACGGTGCTACATAGGCAGGACGATGATGCTACTGGAAGTGCTTTCCGTTGCTACAAATGAAGAGTCGCGATGCTACCGACCAACGGATGTGTCTTGAGATTTTGCTACAGGGCGATGTTACAATAGTAGCATTTTTTTGCTATTTCTGTTCTATATTTTTGCTATAGTAGCACAAAGTATTTGCTCGACGAATGTATCCAGCAAAGTCAGTTTTGCTACGACGGCCCAACTTTTTTTTTTGCTACCAAGCCACCGACGATGTTTTCCGACGAGGTCATTCTTTTGCTACATTACCACATTTTTTTTGCTACCACCGTTTTGTGGTTTTGCTACAATAGCTTAATTTTTTTGCTACATGATCTCCGGCGAGGTTTGCCGGCGAAAGTCTCCGGCGAGGTCGGATCTGCTACATTAGCACAACTTTTTGCTACAAAGTCTCCGGCGAACTCTCCGGCAAACTCTCCGGCGAGGTCCAGTCTGACTGTTCTTTTTCTGGACCAAACCATTTTTCCGCTACATGTAGTAAAAGCGGGACTAGTTGTAACAAAAGCGAGACTGTTTGTAGCAAAAGCGGGATGAACCGGCGGGAAGAAGATCTAACCGTAGATCTAGGCCGATCCGACGGCTGGGGACCCGGGGGATGGAAAGTTTCCATCCCCGGGGGACGCCTAGCACTCCCCTTCCGTTTTATGGAAGACATTGATGGACAAATTACTAATTGACACCCGCGTTGCTCCCTCCCCACGGGCGACTCGGGAGGCGACCTCGCGCCGCCAGCAGGCAAAACTGGCGCTCCCCTTCCCCTGCCATTGTCGGTCGCCTCCACCGGGCAAAGCCCGGGTGGAGCCGCCGGCGGCGGGGTCGGGTCTCTCCACGGCGGCGGCGATCCGTTCTGACGTGCGGCGGCGCCTCGTCTCACGGGCGGGCGGGCGGGGGCGATGGACGGTTGCGACGGCGTTCGGAGATGGCGAGGGCGGTCGTGGTGCGGCTGCTGGGCATGAAGGACGCCAGCACAGCTGCGGGGGTGCCCGGACCCGATCTGGGCCCTGGTCAGGCCAGGCGGGCCGCGGCCATGGCGGCCGTGTGGTATGCCGAGCCGGCGGGGTCGGGAGTGGATCCGGTCAGGGCGGTGCCCCTTAACCACGGGCGGGCAGCAGGGGTGGCCGTGCCGCTACGCCGGCGCCGGCTCGTCCTTTCGCCGGAGTTATGGACGCCGGGGCGAGGGCCCAGGGACGCGGTGGCGTGTGGTTGGTCGGCGGCCAGTGCTTGCCTCGACGCAGCGGTGGCGTGGACAACGGCGGATTCGGGGTGTCTCGGCGCGGTGGTCTTGTGGAGGCGGCGCCCGGCTCCGTCGGTTGCTTGGCGGCTATGGTGGGTTGGCGGTGACGGTGGTGGCGTCTGCGGTGTGGGCACCAGGGCGGCGGCCCGGGGCAGCGGTCGGGGCAGGGGCACCGCGGGAGGCGGTTCCCAGGTGGGTCCCTGCGACATGTGGTGGTGGCGGCGGTGTGCTGCAAGGCGGGCACAGCTCCCTCGCCTTGGTGGATCGGCTTGTTCGGCTTCGGGTATGGTGTTTTCCGTGCGAAAGCACTGCATCGACCTAGGTTGATGCCGGCGATGTCGACGTCTGCGGACATCGTTCCCCTCGTTGGAGGCATCGTTGAGGAGCTCCTTCACCTCCCTTGCCGTTTTGGGTCACAGACTCTCTGGGTGAAAACCCGAGCTCTGGTTTCTGCCGGAGCGGGCATTGGCGGTGCCACCGTTGTTTTCCTCTTGGAGGCGATGTCTTTGGAGGTTTGGTGCTCCGCTAGGAGTTTGGGTTTGTGCTGTCTGGTTGTTGCATCGTCGGCTAGGAGTGTGCGCAGTCTCGGGACCGGTGTGGTCGCCTCCGTGACGGCGATGTTGTCGTTGTACGGGTGTTGGTGCTCCTGACCTAGTCGAGCTAGGTCGCGTGGTAACATCTTGGTTTCGCCGGTTTTTCCTGAAAACTGCGCCGCTCGGGGTAATTTTTGGTCCCGTTCCCTTTTAACCGGACCTGTGTGTGGTTTGTGTGTATCGGGTTTTGACCGGTTTTCCTTTCAAACCGGTCAATTCTCTTCTTCTAATAGAATAGACAATGCTCCTGCCGGTTGCTCTAAAAAAAATTACTCTAATTGACCTCAATCACGGACAAGCAAAACGTGGGTACATAGATCACGCCCTCAATTATCTTGTTTCTGTCCAAACCAATGGACTTTTGAAATCTTTGTCTTAAGCTTAATTTGGCGCCTGGGCCATGCCCCAAGGGAAGCTACAGGCATCCGGCACGCACCTCCCACGGTAGGTTCCACACGCGACATGATGCAGTTTGTTTAGGCATATAGCTTGGGGAAAAGAACTTTGGAGCCGGGTAGACTATAGTAATGCACCTACGAACATGTCAATTGAGGCTAGGTCACATGACATTTAACATGGGCAGAATGCTTGACCGGACACCTACGGTACGTACACAAGGGGGGAGCTGGACGCTTGTGATTAAAATGAGCTTGATTAGTGCAGATCCATCGTCAAAGGAGATCAACGCGGATGTGATTATAGAAAGTTAACAGCCATAGGATTAAAGATATGGACTACAAATATTTATCTAGAGGTATCTCACATGGACAGGACGACATTGTTGCACTAGAATGGATGCCTAGTCTACATGGCTACTCAAGTGTGTTAGCCTTAGCCCAGTACGTGGCCACTGACAAGTGGAGTAAGAAATTAAAAGATACTACTCGTTCCTAGCTTTGACAGAGATCAGATCCCGGAGGCCGTGATGATCGGACAAACTCGGTGTGTACATGAATGAATGGGTGGTGAGATGAATGCGAGCTACCTGCCGATGCTAGCTGCGCAACGTAGTGGCCAGATCACGCAACCTAGGCAGTAGACACGACATTCGTCAAAAAAAAAAAAGGCAGTAGACACGACACGAGGGTAAGCTTGCACGCGAGGACAACAATATGGAGCAGGGAAGAGCAATGATGCGATGATGTGTTCATGTGTACATGATACGAGTAAATACAATAGACAAAATGGTTGGAGAATACTATAATCTGGACACGTACAGTGTTCTGCTGTACAAGCAAAACTAGATCACATACACCAGTTTTTCGAGAGTACGCCGGTTTATCGACTTATCATACGCTCTTTATATAAGGAAAAATATACACATGACACCTAGTTTTGTAGCCACCATTTGGCACTTAAAATCGTGTGTAAATATTGTTGTTTGGTTGCCGACTGACCTTGGAATCCCCAACACCTCCTGCGATTATAAACTATATGAATTTTGTCCGAACTTCACTCTACCCTCGACTCCTCCCCGTGCTTTCTCGATCACATCTCAACGCCGGTACACGGTGAGAGCTGCCATGGAGCTCACCCTCACTAATCATAAGCCCCCTCCTACAATCTCTTTCCTCACCATTCGCTGAATCGATACTTCCTTGTTCCACTCCCCTCACCCCTCTCCTCGAGATATTCCGGCGATTGTGATGGCCAACAAGTTGGTCTCCCTGTCTCACGGATGCGTGCATGCCACCCGCCTCCATGACACATGCCGCTTCACCACAATGAAGGTCAATGACACCCCTAACCCTTATCTTAACCTACTCCATCCATTATGTGTTGTGACTATCCCTCTTTGGCCCCTTCCACGTCGCCAACCACAATGCCGTGCACCACATTAACTAGATTACTTGCCCAACCTACAACACAATATCTTGCTTCGCCTATCTCGTCTTCTTGAGTTGGGAGGCGAGGCTACGCGAGGTGGGTGGTGGGACAAAACACTCGGATGGGCGGATGGACATGCTCGGCAGGCTAGGTTTCTATTACAATTTAAGTGACAATTTAGCTTCTGTATTCTCCAATGCACCGATCATATTTCAATAAACACATTTGTCTTTAGATCTCCGCCACTCCGCATGTTAAATAATGTTGATGTATATAAGATACTTTCTCTACAAAAGAATTATATTGCCATGTACATTCTTTGAAAAATGGAGATGGAGAGACGTAACCAATATATGTGGCAAAACACACTAACTAATTGCCGAATTGATACTTCCTTGTACCACTCCACTCATCCCTCTCCCGAGATATTTTAGCGATTGTGATGGCCAACAAGCTGGTATCGTCGTCTCAGAGATGTGTGCGTTCCACCCACCTCCATGCCACACGCTTCTTCGCCACAATGAAGGTTAATGACACATGACCCTTCTCTTAACCTAACCCTTCCAAGATGTGTTGTGGCTATCCCTCTTTGGCCCCTTCCATGCCGCCATCTATAATGTCGTACACCACATTAGCTAGATCACATACCCTCCTACAACACTGTACCTTGCTTCGCCTATCTCGTCTTCACGAGTTGGGAGGCAAGGCCACAAGACATTGGGTGGTGGGACATAAACTCTGATGGTTGGATGGACACGGTTGGGGTTTCTATTACAATTCAAGTGACAAATTTAGCTTGTATATTCTCCAATGCATCGAGTGGATTTCAATAAAGATACGTGTCTTTGGATCTCCGCCATTGCACATGTTATATAATGTTGATGTATATAATATATTCTCTACAAAAGTATTCTAATCAACATGTACATTTTTTCAGAAAAGGAGAAGCAGAGGCGTGATACGTCCATTTTGCATCACTATTCTATGTCTTAATTCACTATTATTCATTGATATATTTCGTATTGAGAGGTGATACTTATGTTATTTCATCTATTTTTGCATGGTTGATGACTTTTGGAGCATGGACCGCTGCAGTCAGGATTCTGATGGAAAAGGTGTTGTTTGGAGGCAAAATTCGCGAAGATCAGAAAATCCGGAAAAATATACGGAAAATCCTATTTTTTCAGAAGACTCAGGATGCCAGAAGATGTAGTGGAGGTGGGCCATAGGGGGCCCACACCACCCTATGGCGCGGGCAGGCCTAGGCCACGCCAGGGAGTGGTGTGGCCGCCCTGGCCCACTCCAGCCTCTCCCCTCTGGCGTATATCAACCTCCCAAAACCCTAAGACTCGGGGAGCGACCACAGAAAGATTCCGCCGCCTCTGCGGGGCGGAAAACACCGAGAGAGAAAGATCTCTCCGGCAGACAGATTTCTGCCGGGGGAATTCCTTCCCGGAGAGGGGAGATCGTCGCCATCAACACCACCATCAAGCTGGACTTCATCGGTATCATCATCATCACCATCATCATCATCAGCAGCACCCTCATCACCATCTCCATATTGCTGTAACAATTGCGTTGAATCTTGCATAGTTCATAGGGGAAACTTTCCCGGTGTTGATTACTCTTCGTAGTTGACGCTATTGAGTGCACCATTGAATTATTGTTTATGTTCAGATTGCTATACATTATTATTCCATCTCTGATCATGATCCATATGATGTCTTGTGAGTAGTTCGTTTTGTTCTTGAGGACATGGGAGAAGTCTTGTTGTTAGTAGTGGAGTTGCGTTGAGAAAGATTCAATAGATTGTTATTTAAGTTGTGGTGTACTTCTTCTAGTGGTGTCATGTGAACGTCGACTACATGACACTTCACCTATATGGGCCTAGGAGAATGCATCGTGTATTTGGCTACTAATCGTAGGGGTTGCCGGAGTGACAGAAACCTGAACCCCCGTTAGGAAACCATTGCACAAGGGACGTAAGGGTCTTAGAGTTTAAAGCTGTGGTTAGGTTTCTACCTTAATTACTTTCTTGTACTTACAGATGTTTGCAAGGGGGTTTAATCACAAGTATGTATTAAGTGTTGGATGGGGCGGTATATTAGCACAGGTTCACCCACACAACACTTAGCAAGCTAGAGAAGATTAATCGACTATACGAAGCGAAAGCACTTGACAGTCTTCCCATGTGTCCTCGAGAACATTTGGTCATCTTAAGAAATACAACTGGCTTGTCCTTTGCTGCATAAAGGATTGGGCCACTTGCTGCATTTATTCCTACTGTCTTTTGTTTACTCGTACTTTGTTTACTTGCTTTATCGAAAACCCCTAAAAATCCGTTTGCTAAGTATTTGCAGAGAATTCCTAATCCATACCACTAGCCAGCACCTTCTGCTCCTCGTTGGGTTCGACACTCTTACTTATCGAAAATACTGCGATACACCCCCTATACTTGTGGGTCATCAAGACTATTTTCTGGCACCGTTGCCGGGGAGTGAAGCGCTATTGGAGAGTGGAACTGGTAAAGGAAACTTCTACTGTGAGTATTGTTTACTTCTGCTAGTTGCTTTATTTTCGTTATGGATAATTCGCTGAGTTTCTTATTTGGTAATGCTACTACTACTGCTAAGGTAGTAGATAAGCCACCACCTGCTAAGAAAGATGTTTTCAAAATACCTACAAGAATTATTGATCGTGTTATGGATAACTACTATGTTGGGGATGGAACTGTCCATCCCGGTGATCATTTACTCTTTATACACGAATTATGCGGGTTATTCAAGTGTGCAGGTATTACTACAGATCAAGTTAAGAAGAAGCTATTCTCATTATCACTGAAAGGAAGAGCCGAGGACTGGTATAAGCTGTTGAAGAATGGTCAAGCTCTGGAATGGGAGGAAATAGTGCCTCTCTTTTATTCAAAGTTTTATCCTCCTAGTGAGATTCATAAAGATCGAAATCAAATATACAACTTTTGGCCTCTTGATGGAGAGAGTACAGCTCAAGCTTGGGGGAGATTGAAGTTACTAATGCTCAAATGTCCCATTCATGAGCTCCCCAACAATATTATTATCAACAACCTTTATGCAAGGCTCCCTCTACATGACAAAGATTTATTGGATGCTTCTTGTGCTGGATCATTCACTCGTATGGAAGAAGTTAAATGGGACCTTCTGGATCGTATTCAAGACAATGCTGAAGCTTGGGAGAATGACAAAGGTAGAAAGTCAGGTATAAATTATGATTATGAATGCATTAAATCTTTTATGGGAACTAATGACTTTCAAAATATTAGTAATGCTTATGGTCTTGATTTGCAAGTTATTACGAATTGCTTTAGAGATTTTGCTTCTTATATTGAAATTCCAAAAAAGGGATGGAATAAGTACCATGTGCCTTATAAAGATATTGTTGACCATGCTCCTATTGGGAGCACTAAGTGTTGCATTATTGATCATATCCTACCTGAACCTTACATCGAGAAGATTCCCTTCCCAGATAAGGTAAAGGATCATCCTATGATAACTAATGTAATCACTAAAAGTGGAAAGAGAACTGTAAAACCTGATGAACAAATAAACATTGAACCTGTCGTAGCAATTGTGAAAGACCTTGTTACTAAAAGCGTAGAAGATGGGCACATAGTCTTTTGTGAAGATGCGTCCAATAATGTTTCACATCCCAATAGATCTAAAAAGGCTAGTGGGTTAGAATCGGTGATCATTGCTATTATGGTTTATGTGATATTGGTGCAAGCTCTAGTGCTATTCCTTATGAGCTTTACAGAGAAATTATGCATGAAATAAGTCCTTGCGAGTTGGAGGAGATTGATGTGGTTATTCACCTTGCTAATCGAGAGACTATCTCTCCAATTGGCATTGTGCGAGACGTGGAAGTCCTTTGTGGTAAGATCAAGTATCCTGCTGATTTTCTAATACTTGGTTCAGCTGCTAGTAAAACTTATCCTATCATTTTCGGTAGACCTTTCTTGAGTACTTGTGGAGCTATTATTGATTGCAAGAGGGAGAAAATCTTGACTAAGTTTGATGGGGAATCTTATGAGTTTAATTTTTTGAAATTTACTAAAGAACCTTGCGAAGAGGAAACCCATAATGAGGATTTTAGAGTTGAACAACTTGCTTCTATCTCTCTTGCTCCTAACAATGCTTTGCAGCAATTTATGTAAGATCACGAAAGTGAGATCTTCATGGACGAAAGGAACGAGATTGACGAGATCCTCCGTCGTCAACCCAGGTTGCTTAAGCATGACTTGCCTGTAGAAGACTTGGGTACCACTTTGCCACCTAAAAAGGACCCGGTCTTCGATCTAAAACCTCTCCCTGATGATCTTAAATATGCTTTTATTGACGATAAAAAGATATATCCTGTTATTATTAGCGCTAAACTTTCAGGGGAGGAAGAAGAAAGATTATTGGAAGTTTTGAAGAAACACCGAGGAGCTATGGGCTATACTCTGAATGATTTGAAAGGGATTTCACCTACTATATGTCACCATTCTATCAACATAGAACCAGATGCGAAGCCAGTAGTGGAGCACCAACGATGTTTAAATCCTAAGATGAAGAAAGTGGTAAGGAATGAGGTATTGAAACTCCTTGATGCTGGTATTATTTACCCTATTGCTGATAGTGAATGGGTTAGTCCTGTTCATTGTGTTCCTAAAAAGGGAGGTATTACCGTTGTCCCTAATGATAACGATGAGCTTATTCCTCAAAGAATAGTAGTAGGCTATAGGATGTGCATCGATTTTAGGAAAGTCAATAAAGTTACTAAAAAAGACCACTACCCGCTTCCTTTTATTGATCAAATGTTGGAAAGGTTGTCTAAAAAGACCAATTTTTGTTTTCTTGATGGTTATTCTGGTTTCTCTCAAATTGCTGTTAAACAACAAGATCAAGAAAAAACTACTTTTACTTGCCCTTATGGAACTTATGCTTATAGACGTATGCCTTTTGGTTTATGTAATGCTCCTGCTACCTTCCAAAGGTGCATGTCTGCTATCTTTCATGGCTTTTATGAGGAAATTGTAGAAGTGTTCATGGATGACTTTTCTGTCTACAGAACTTCTTTTGATAATTGTCTGCACAACCTTGATAAAGTTTTGCAGAGATGTGAAGAAACTAATCTTGTTCTTAATTGGGAGAAATGCCACTTCATGGTTAACGAAGGGATTGTTCTTGGGCATAAAGTTTCTGAAAGAGGAATAGAAGTTGATAGAGCTAAGGTTGAGGCAATTGAGAAGATGCCATGCCCAAGAGACATAAAAGGTATTCATAGTATCCTTGGTCATGCTGGTTTCTATAGAAGGTTTATTAAAGACTTTTCTAGGATATCAAAACCCCTTACTAATCTTCTTCAAAAGGATGTACCCTTCGTTTTTGATGATGATTGTAAGGAAGCTTTTAAAACTCTTAAAAAGGCTTTAACAACAGCTCCTATTGTTCAACCACCTGATTGGAGTTTACCCTTTGAAATAATGTGTGATGCTAGTGATTTTGCTTGTTCAAGCCCTTGGGCTTGTTTCTCTTGGGTTCAAGCCCTTGGGCTTGTTTCTCTTGGGTTCTTGGAACCCTAGACGGTTGTGTGGTTGGATTGTTGACCTTTTGTGGTCTTGTAGCCTTTTGTGGCCTTGTTGCCTTTTGTGGCTTTGTGGAGCCTTTGTGGCGTTTCTTGGGAGCCCTCCAATTGAGTTGTGGAGATTGCCCCAAGCCTTGTACGGGTTCGGTGACCGCCCTCAAGTGTCCCATAGTGGAACATGAGTAGGCCTTTGTGGCGAGCTCATGGGAGAATAGGGTGAGCCTGTTATGGCGTCGGTAGGTTGCGTGCCTTCGCATCTTGGGGTGAGGCCTTGTGTGGCGTTGGGTGAGCATCGAGCCACCACACCTCGAGGTGAGCCACTTGTGGCGTTCGAAGTACATTGCGCCCCCGCACCTCTCCAACGGAGACGTAGCTTCTTTAGAAGTGAACTTCGGGAAACAAATCATCGTCTCCGCGTCCATCGGTTATCTCTCAACCGAACCCTTTACTTATGCAATTTACATTGTGATAGCCTTCGTGCTTGAAGTACTATATCTTGCTATCACCTTGTTGGTTGTCTTGCTTAGCATAGGTTGTTGGTGCACTTAGTGAAACTAGTGGATATAGGTTTTGGCTTGATAAATTAAACGTTAAGTTTTATTCCGCATTTATTATAGCCTAAACCGTAATAATTTTAAAACGCCTATTCACCCCCCCCCCTCTAGGCGATGTCCATTTCCCTTTCAATTGGTATCGGAGCGAGGTCTCTCGCTTCTTAGGCTTCACCGCCTCGAGAGTAAGGATGTCTCCTAGGGGTTTAGTGCACTCTCACACATTTACTTTTGATGGCACAAATTATGATGTTTGGCGCATTCGCATGCTTAGTCATTTCCGGGTCATTGACCCAAATATTGAGCGAATTCTAGATATGGGCTTGTCTCCTCCTATGGATCCTCAAAATCTATCTTTGGAGGAGGAGACAAACTCTTATCTCGAAGCTCAAGCATCTAATGTGCTTGTTAATGTTGTGAGCTTTGTAGTTCTTTCCTCAATCATGCCTTTTCGGAATGCTCATGATATTTGGACCAAGCTTCAAGAAAAATATGACGTGTCCAAGCTTAATGAGGATGATTGTGTTCTCTCCACCTCCGGCCGTGATGAGTTCTCATCTTCTTCCACTACACCAACATGTTAGTTGTCACAAGGTAATGATATGGTGAGTGGTGCTAGAACGTGCAATGTGGATAGTGGTATTGCCATTCATGATCCTCCATATCTATCTCATTGCAATGTTGTATCTTTGGGCATGAACACTTGTAGGACTATATTTGATTTACATCCTAGTGTTGATTGCCCTTGCATATCTTGTAGAAATGGATTGAATATATCTCATGATGATATGCTTGCTTTGCCTTGTTGCCATGATAAATATGCTTCTCTTTCCTCTTGTACTTGTGTTGCTAACCATGTACAGGAAATCGAAGAATGTGTGGGCCAAGGCAAGGTTGCTATTGGAGCTTCAAGTGTTTCCCCATCATCACCTTCTTCCAACATTCACTTATGCCTCATGGCTAAGGAATCAAAGGTAAATTCTCCTTTGGACCCCAATGCACCACTTGATGATGTGAATGTTGACTTAGATGAAGTAGATGATGATGTTGCTTCTCTAAAAGAGAAGGGGGAGCTAGTCCTTCGTGCTCTACACAAAAATGAAAATGCTTGCTCTACTTTCATTGAAATCTTGAACTTAGCCATTGAAAGTAAGCAACTAATTTATGAGCATGAGGACACAATTGACAAAATGAGTAGTCTTGAGCGTGAGTATGCTAATGACATTACAAACCTAAATGAAGCTCTAGAACAGGAACAAACCACCAAGGAATCTCTTGAGGAGACCTTTGCTCTAGAGCTATCTAGAGTGAAGAAATCTCATGATAGAGAATTTGAGGTGGCAAGTTCCCTCCAAATTAAGAATGATGAGCTTGAAGTTGCTTATTCCAAACTCCTTGAGGATTTTGAGCACCTCAACAATGGCTCTAGGGTCATCAAGGGGGAGCTCATCAAACTCACTGATTCACATGAGCAACTTAAAGCCTCATACACTAAAGAGCTTTCCAAGTTGCCCTCACCTCTCACTACTATTGATGATGCTTGTGCTACTAACTCTATATCTTGTGAAGCATCTATTGTGAAGGATAATATTGAGCTACGTGCTCAACTTGCTTTGCTAACTAGCAACTATGGGAAATTGGAAGAGAGTCATGCTAAGCTCTCAAGCTCGCATGAGGACCTTCTAGTTTCCCATGGTAGTCTAAAGTTGGCTCATGAGGCTATTGTATCAAAGGTAACATCTAGTGAGCCTCATGTGGACATTAGCACTACATCTACTCCTTGTGTCATATTGCCATGTGCTAGTCCTTGTAATTCATCCACTCATGCTATTGCTATATCTTGCGATGAATTGCATCCCTTGCCTTGTTGCTCTAATAATGTAGCATCTACTTCCTCTAGTATTGTTGTTGACGCTAACCATGTAGAGGAAAACAAGAAGCTCAAGGCCCAAGTCACTTCTTTGAAGAATGACTTGAAGAAGTGTCATGAAGGGAAGACCACTCTCAAGAACATCTTGAGTGTGCGAAGATCCCCAAATGACAAGAGTGGGCTTGGATACAACTCCAACATCAAGAACAAGCCCACCAACATGTTGAAGCACAAGGGCAACAAGAAGAATGGCCAAGGTCAAGTGAAGAATCCAGCCAACATTGTGTGCTTCAAGTGCAAGGAAGAAGGACATCATGTGAGATGTTGTCCATTGAAGAAGAAGCAACAAGGGAAGCAGCCTCAAGCTCCACCTCAAGCTAGAAGCAGGCCTCCTCCCAAAACTCAAGCTCTTCCTCACGGGATGGCATCTTCCAAGAAGAAAGATGGCAAGATAAGAACTTGCTACATATGCCGTGAGAAGAGGCACCTCTCTTCCTCATGCACCATGGGTAACTCCTCATCCAATCCTATCTTGATATATGATGCATATTCTCTTGGTAAGGATGATGTGGGCAATGTGTTTGCCAAATATGTTGGTGCCCAAAGTGGTGTCAAGAAAAGAACCATTTGGGTGGCCAAGCCTATTGTGACTAACCTCTTAGGACCCAACTTGATTGGGGACCAACAAGCTAAAACTTGATCAATAGGTGTTGTTGGAGGGCATTGGAGGCTTGGCTACATTATGAAGAATTGAGGGGTCTTCATGATTTTTTTTTGTCAAGTCAAGCCAATTGGATTATCTTGCCTCTATCTCATATCCAATGTTCCTCCTTGCGGTAACATGTGCTCAACTCCTTTACATTGAAAGTTACTTGCTCCCATGTGCATGTGTTGGTTTTGTACCATTATATGTGTTTGTACATGTTGTGCTTCCCTCATACCTATATTGTGTTGTCTAGTATATTTGTGTATGTTGGTTGGCACATCATGTATTTGTGTTCTTATGTTTGAGCCTTTGTTGAATTTATTTGGTATCTTTCTTGGCTCTTGGGAGCGATTAATGGACTATTCCATTTTGGGGGAGTGTTATGCTTGGGCATTCCACAATCCTAAAATATGTGTACATGAGGAATACCACTTAGTGTTGACATTACATGTTTATCTTGTCTCTATGTGGTATGTCATTCTCATGAAGAATTAAAATTCCATAATGTCCATTAATCGTCTCCTTTTTTTGATCTTTTTCTTCTTGTCGAGATTTCTTGGTTTATCACATTATGGGGGACTCATATGCTTTATGCATATTACAAACCTAGAAAATGTGGACATTTGAGGTAGTGTCACTTAGAATTGATATTGATATTTATCTAGCTCCTAAGTGGCACATTTAGCTCAAACAACTTCCAATTCCTTTGGATTTCTTTTATTGCTAATTCTTTTGGATCCTGTTTATGAGAGCTTTCTTGATATGTGTTTTCCTCATATTTGGACCTCCATATCCTACATGGAAACTATGTGCTTCAAGTTACACTAATATTTAATGATTGTGTGACTATTTGGAGCTACCAAGAATCTCTCTCGAAGCATCAAGCTTAATTATTATATCTTGTTACATGCTTCTTTGTGTGAATATGATCTTATTCCCTTGCAAACTACCTCGGGAAAACTTTCCCCATAATTCTTGTCCTTGGACAAGTGACACTCCATATATGGTAGGATTTATTGATCATGTTCACTTTGGCCTTTGTTTTTCTTTGTCCTATCTTTGGCCAAGAATGTGTTTTCTTTTACCCCCATGTCTTCCTTGCCTCTTGTGGATCTTTTTAGTTTATTTGTATTCTCTTGTGTTTTATTTAATGTAGCTAGTAGTGATGATCTCTTTTGTGTGCATTTTGCATTTAAAATCAAAATTCAATATAATGCACCATTCATGGGGGGCTCTCCTATATTATCTAGAACACTCCTTTTATGCTTCTTGTGTTGATCCATATCATGTTTTTCGTGCTTGGAAGTTTGATCTTTTCTTTTGGTACTTTGTGCCATCATGAAAAGTGTAGAGAGTTTGGTTTGTGTGTTGGAACCTTGCTCTTTTGGGAGTTGGCTTTGTCTCATTCTTTGTTACTTCTTTTGATCTTTTAGAATGAGATAAATCCTTGAGCATTGTGTGTTTTGTGCATCTTTTGCTCTTTGGCTTTTTCCTTGTTCATTTGTTGAATTGAGGTCCTTTCTTGTGTTGATTTGGCTCTTTGATACAATTTGGACACCTTTTGTCGTGTCACACTCTTGTGTTCGACTTCTTAGTTTACTTGGTGTTTTTGTTCAAATTGTATCACTTTTTTGGTTCTTGAGAGTCTTGTGCATGCATATTTACTACATGTTTATATCTTGGCATGCTTTCTTTCTTGATCCAATATATAGGGGATTCTCCACCAAATCCTATCGGCTGAGATGTGCATGAAATTCAATTTCATATCAATATGCACATATTTATGTGGAGGGTCTCCTATATATTGTAGTTGCACTAACTACTTTGGACCCAATTTGTTTGGGAACATAGTGTACTTAATTGTGTTTTAGGTACATTGGAGATATATTGGATGCTTGTCTCATCCATTAGGAAGAAGTGGTGCCTACATGTCAATTGGAGGCAAGCTAGGATGATCAACGAATTCATATCCTCTACATCCTACCATTTATATCTCGATAACAAGTATCTCTCTCATGCATACATATCTTGCTTCCAACCTTTTGTAAGTTGCATGTTGGCATGAGTTTGTGTTTTTGCATATGTTGTGTTTCTTTTGTTGGGTTTTAGGAGTGCTCTCTATTGCAAATGTGAGTTTGTTGAGATGAGTGCATATAATGGGGACTATACAAAATCATGACCATGATCCACTTATCCCAAATATGTCAATCTTGCAATTATATTGCCTATCCTTTCCTCAATTTTCTCTCATGTGCAATAGTGAGTATTTTGCATCGTTGATTTCTATTTGTGATACTTGTTGCTTTTCTCCATATATTCCAACTATTCCCTTCTTCCCTTGGTAATTGTTGTAATGTATGTTTAGTGTCCGTGTTTGAAGCTCATTGATGTACAATAAGATATATTTGAGCCTTTGGCCATGCTTTCAAGCAAAAATCCTATTTGTACATTATATGACTTTCTTTTGTTTTTCATGTGCTTTTTGTGTATCTATTTTGTGTGTGCATGTTTCTTTGTGGGCATATGTCTTTGTGATATTTTCCACCTAGAAACTTATACACACAAGAGAAGATAAATATTTGGTTGTTTGTGTTTTCCTTTGAGACCACCCTTTATTTCTTTTTGACCCTTCGGTGGCTTGCAAATTTATTTTCCTATGAGTGCTTGTCCCATTTGTATGCATCTCCGGGCACTCATAATTTGATCTCTCTTGCCGTGTATTATTAAATGAGTTTGTAGGAGTGAGGATTCCATGATTGTGCACTTTGTTTCCAAATATAATTATTATAATTGGTGCATAATCCTTGGGGAACTTATCTAACTCACTTAAGAATGCTCATTTGTATTTATCTTTGTTTGAGGTTTAAATGTCTATGGGGGAGTGAGGATTCCATATTTGTGCATGATGCATTCAAATGATTCTATATTGTGCACGAAGATTGGGGAGCTTTCCTATGTCATCTAAACACTCTTTTGTCCGTATCATTATATCTTGTGTTTTTCTTTTTGTATCAATTGTTGTTGTCAATTGGTATTGTTGGGTCTTTTGGGTTGCTCGCTTCATTTGTTGAAGCTATTTTCTCTTTCTTTTCTTTTTTGCAATCTTTGGGTCCTCAATATAGTTTTACTTCCTCCCAAGGATTCATCATTGGATATGTGCATATGCACACCTTTGGAGGAATTCTCACTATATTGGCCGTTTAGAACTTTGCACCCATTTTGGCAATCGATGCCAATGGGGGAGAAGTTTTAGAGGGTTTAAGGGAAGTTGATTTATGCTTTGAGTTGGTTCTTAAGCATTAGCCTTGCATGCTCTTGCATCTTTGTTGTTGCTTGGCATGTTTAATATATAGAAGAAACTCAACCACCAATAATGGTTGAGGGTTTAAGGGAAGTTGATTTATGCTTTGAGTTGGTTCTTAAGCATTAGCCTTTCATGCTCTTGCATCTTTGTTGTTGCTTGGCATGTTTAATATATATAGGAAACTCAACCACCAATAATGGTTGGGAATCTATGCAATGAAATTCAAGTTCATCACACATGCATAGATTGTGGGGGAGTTTGCTCTATATATTGTGGTTGTACCAACATCACATACTTGTGTAATATTTGATGTTGGGGCAACCATTTTTTGTTCGTTAAATTCCATATTTAAACCCTCTCTAGGGGATTGTCATCAATTACCAAAATGGGGGAGATTGCAAGGGCATGTATGCCCCCATGTGTGGTTTTGGTAATTAATGACAATCCCTATGGACTAATGTGCAAATTGAGTCTCACTTGTAGGTTTGTCCATTGGCATCGCTTGGACCATGTGTTGGTTTCAAGGATGAAAAAGAAGAAGCATTGTCCAAGGGCTTTGTGCCTTTTGGAATCAAGTATAAGAAGAAGAAGATCAAGTATGTCTTAAAGAAGAAGAAGAAGATGGAGTTCCTCATGGCTATCTTCAAGACATCATCAAGAAATGAAGTACAAGCTCAAGATGCACCATCTCTAGAAGATCTCATGCTTGGAGCTTTCCATCCTCGGTGTTCATGGAGTGATGAAGACAAGGTCAAAGAAGTGGTTTCCCCATGGAGTATGGGGGATCCATTCGCAAGTCTTCATCAAGCAAGAGCAAGCTAGAGCAATCAAGAAAGGTGTTCCATCTTGAAGGTGACAAGATCGTCTACATCAAGCTCAAGTGGGATGCTCAAGGCAAAGGTATGATCTTGATAGGGTTTCTAGTTTACCGGTCTCTTGTAGTATTGGGAGACCGGGTTTAGGATAGATAGCCGTACTATCAAGAGGGGCTCTCGAGTGGGTGGCTCGTTCGTATCTTTCGGAGAGAGCTCAAACCTTTGCATTCATAGCATCATCCTTCTTGGTTGTTGTTTGGTTCTTGTCCATGTCAGGATCTAGAGCTTGTGGTTATCTTCATAATAAGCTCTAGTTTATCAAAAACGGATTTCCGTTGCATATCTTATTGCGTTTTTGATCTTGCGGGTTTTTCCGGCTCCACACCTTGGGAGGTATCTCACATATATATTCATGATATTTTCTACCTTGGTGATACCCAATATTTCACCTTTTGTTAGATTTACTCTTTATTATCTTTCCAACAAAATTGGTTTCATCCCAATTGGAGTTTCCAAGCTCAACTTCTTGCGTTTTGGGTTTTGGAGGTTTTACCGGTTCATCGCTTCTGAGAGGTCCTACCTTTCTCCATTTTATTTTTATCCTCCCTTGTTGGACTATGATCTTTATTTGCATAATCTTGTAGAGCTTTTTGTTCTCTTCAAAACGAGCCCAAGATTATCAAAATCGGAGTCCGGAGTCAAAAGTTATTGAAGTTTTCGTGCAATGTTGTCCAACGTTTTTGCTTGAGCGGTAGTACCGGCCCTAGTTCCGCCCGAAGTTCCGGTAAATCTTGTTTTTGTTCAGTAAATTGTGTTTCTATTTATCGGTAGTTCTGGTGGGGCGCGAATCTGGCCCAAACGGGCAGATTTTTCTTGCCCTATTTAAGGACCCCTCTTCCCCAAAGTTTCCCCAACTTTGGAGGTCATTTTTGCTACCTCTTCCACTCTCTCTCCTCCATTGTTGACCTTCAAAAGCTTGCCCTCTTCCCTTCTCCCTCCCATGATTCTTGCATATTTTTGAGGGATTTGAGAGAGGAGATCTAGATCTACAAGCCCCACCAAACCAAATCTCTCCTTTGTGAATGAATCCTTGGGATCTAGATCTTGGAGAGTTTTGTGTTCTCCTCTTGTGTTCTTCCTCCCTTGTTCCCCAAATAGCTTTTGTAGCTTTGGTGGAATTTGAGAGTGAAGGACTTGCCTCTTGCATTTGGTGCATAGGTTTGAGTTCTCCTCGGAGATTCGGCGAGTTCAAGCCCTTGGGCTTGTTTTTCTTGGGTTCTTGGAACCCTAGACGGTTGTGTGGTTGGATTGTTGACCTTTTGTGGTCTTGTATCCTTTTGTGGCCTTGTTCTTTAGATGAATGGAGGAGTGAAGCCTATGAGAATGCTAGGCTCTTTAAGGAAAAAGTTAAAAGATGGCATGACAAGCCAATACTTAAGAGAGAATTTCATGTTGGTGAGAAAGTTCTATTGTATAGGTCTCGTCTCAGATTTTTTGCAGGTAAGATACTATTAAAATGGGAAGGACCTTTCATAATTGAAGTATACCGTTCAGGCGCAGTAAAAATTTCTTCTCTAAAAGATAATACTACACAAGTAGTGAATGGACAGCGACTCAAACACTATATTGCTGAAGATTCTTACAATGAAGATGTTGATGCCTTTCAAGTTATAACTCCGGAGAAATTCATTAAGGACCAAATTCGGAGACCTATAGAGTCCGTTTCCAACTACGTAATAGTTCTGGTAAGAAAAGTTTCGTGAAAATACAATCCAACTATATTTTTGCAGTTTTCAGTCAATAAGGAAAGCTACGAAGCGAAAAAGGGACGGAAACGGAGCCAGGGTGGCCCACACCACCCCATGGTGCGGGCCCACCCCTAGCCGCGCCACCAGGTGGTGAGGCCACCCAGGACTCCGTCTCCGACCCGTTTTCTCCCAGTACCTTCCTTTTGATACGAAACTTCGTAATATATAACCCCCCGGATCCCCCGAGGTCCAGATATCATGTTTTCGTCGTGTTTTTTTTTGATCTGTTTCTGCCAGGTAAAAATTCCAGATTTGGAGCCATAAATGTCTTCCTCTGGATCATCCAAGGGAGATTCCTTAGAAGATATCATCAATCCATACATGAGAGAATTGAAGATTCATCCCAAGGAGTTATTGCTCAAAGGTGGGGAGGTCCGGATTAAAGAGGTTCAAGGCCCTAAAGGTGAAGGAAGTCTGGAGGACAGGATGGAATCACTGGAGCATGAAGTCTTTAGGTACAGGAAGATGGCGGAGCACGAAGTGGAGATCATCCATAAGATTTGTTCCGAACTCATCGCCGAGCACCAAAAGGAGACTGCTGAACTCAAAGATGAAGTCTTTTCACTCCGCCAAACAACCAACGAACTGCAAGCACAGTTCTATGACGTTCAAAATCAAAACTGTGAGTATGAGGCTAGATTTAAACGCATAAGTGCTACTGCAAGTTTCAGGATGTTGGAAACCACGATGTCCTTTGTTGACGGGGAGCCCTTACCCTGAAAGACGGACGAGGATGAGAAGATACCACCACCAAAGGAGTAATTCGTCATCAGGTTTGGCATCCCCTTGGTTTGTTCCAAGCTTGGGGGAGTGCCGCCGTATCATATCACTATCTTCTATCTTTTTACCTTTTTAGTAGAGTCATATCATGAATAGAGGAGTTATTTTGTAGTATGGTTTGCATTATGGAAGTGTCCCCTCTCTCGTTAGATATGTATCCCTTGGTGTGAGTTTCTGTTATGGAATATTAATGAGAAGTTCTTTCATTCACTCTTTTGCTTAGCTTATATTAGTTTTCAATTCATAGTTATATGATTGATCTTGTTGTTAGTGTTGGTATCACTTTGGGATCATTGAGTTAATTTAGTCAGTAGCACACTATTTTTGAGAGTTGAAAGAAAAGATAGAAGGTTCTCTAGAGAAAAATAATTTCATCATCTTTCTTTCTTGATTTGCTCATAAGTTTAGTATTCCTAGTTAAGATCTTTTGTGCTTCCAAGGAAGATTGCATGTTTGTCTTTATCACTTGTATGTTTGTTTGTTTCCTTCAACTCTTGTACTTGCTACCTAGCCTTGCTAGCCAAAAACCTGTACTGAGAGGGTATTCTTCTCGTGCATCCACCTCCTTTAAACCAAAACCTTTGCCATTTGTGTCCACCATACCTACCTAGTAGCATTATTGCTATTCCAAGTAAATTCTTGTTTCATCTACCTCCCAAATTAAACTTGTTATGTGAAAATTAGTGATTAAAGCTCTCACGAACTTGAAGGCACACTTTACTTTGTTGCATTTAATAAACTTGAACCATTTGGGTCCTTCTTTGTTGCGTATATGCTTGCGCTTTATGAGTTGAAGTTAGCAGAACCATGTATCATGGGGACCGCTTTCAGCACTTCATTGGTACTTGTACCTAGTTGATATCATGTCCTTTTGCTTATGGATCCCGGCGGTGTGAAATAAAAGTGGAACTTGTAAGATCATGGAGTTTATATGTGTGTTAGAGAAACGCCTGGGCCGTTAGCCTAAGCCATGCCTAATCATGGTGGAAACTTGCAGCATAACTATAGTGAGCATTCTATGAAGCATCCTCAATAAAAACCTATGCAAATAGCAAATAAAAAGATCGCTGAGATGCTCATTGTCTGCTTGCCTTGTCATTTTGATTATGGGATAGCTCCTGTGTCATGTGCAAGGGGTACCCCGTTGGCGGTTCTCAATGATACGCATGTATTTACAATGACAAGAGCTTGCTCGTGACTGAAGTTGAGTAGCATGAGGATCGGTACTCATAAGTAAGGGGCTTGAGATTTCAACTTATAACTTGTCAAGCATATCCTCTTAGTTGTGTCACTTTAACCTTAATCACCTAAAGATGCTTATGATAGGGGCAATGAGAGCTGGAAGCTAGTAAGTATCATAATTTTTGGGATCTCTTTATGAGACTTGAAATCCCTGCTTCCCTCTGCGAAGGGCCTTTCTTTTACATTGTAGTTGAGTCAGTACACCTACTCCCCTCTATCTCAGCAAGTATTTTGAGTTGATGTGTTTCATTCATTCATATGGTGATTTATTCAATCATGTTTCTTATGTTCCTTGTTTTGCACATTGCTCTTATCCTGACGTTTACTACTTTGAAAGCTTTCATTGAAAAAGCCAGCTATTTGTGAACTCCAACAAATTATCAACTATTCTTCGACCAAGAGCTAAGTTTGCCATTACCAATTATGATTCACTTTATGTATCTTTATTGTGTTTTCTTTACTCATTGCAAGTTGAGTTATATAATAGTAGTTGACTTCTATTATGATCTATGTATTTGATGAATGTGATGCTTCTTTTCCGTATTCTTTTGTCGACTCTTCACTCCATAAACTTGAGGTCATGTTTATTGAGCTCAGTTTCGCTTGGGGACAAGCGAAGTCTAAGCTTGGGGAGAGTTGATACGTCCATTTTGCATCACTATTCTATGTTTTAATTCACTATTATTCATTGATATATTTCGTATTGAGAGGTGATACTTATGTTATTTCATCTATTTTTGCATGGTTGATGACTTTTGGAGCATGGACCGCTACAGTCAGGATTCTGATGGAAAAAGTGCTGTTTGGAGGCAAAATTCACGAAGATCAGAAAATCTGGGAAAATATACGGAAAATCCTATTTTTCCAGAAGACTCAGGATGCCAGAAGATGGAGTGGAGGTGGGCCACAGGGGGCCCACACCACCCTATGGTGCGGGCAGGCCTAGGCCACGCCAGGGAGTGGTGTGGCCGCCCTGGCCCACTCCAGCCTCTCCCCTCTGGCGTATATCAACCTCCCAAAACCCTAAGACTCGGGGAGCAACCACAGAAAGATTCCGCCGCCTCTGCGGGGTGGAAAACACCGAGAGAGAAAGATCTCTCCGGCAGACAGATTTCTGCCGGGGGAATTCCTTCCCGGAGAGGGGAGATCGTCGCCATCAACACCACCATCAAGCTAGACTTCACCGGGATCATCATCATCACCACCACCATCATCACCATCAACACCCTCATCACCATCTCCATATTGTTGTAACAATTGCGTTGAATCTTGCATAGTTTATAGGGGAAACTTTCCCGATGTTGATTACTCTTCGTAGTTGATGCTATTGAGTGCACCGTTGAATTATTGTTTATGTTCAGATTGTTATACATCATTATTCCATCTCTGATCATGATCCATATGATGTCTTGTGAGTAGTTCATTTTGTTCTTGAGGACATGGGAGAAGTCTTGTTGTTAGTAGTGGAGTTGCGTTGAGAAAGATTTAATAGATTGTTATTTAAGTTGTGGTGTACTTCTTTTAGTGGTGTCATGTGAACGTCGACTACATGACACTTCACCTATATGGGCCTAGGGGAATGCATCGTGTATTTGGCTACTAATCGTAGGGGTTGCCGGAGTGACAGAAACCTGAACCCCCGTTAGGAAACCATTGCACAAGGGACGTAAGGGTCTTAGAGTTTAAAGCTGTGGTTAGGTTTCTACCTTAATTACTTTCTTGTACTTACAGATGTTTGCAAGGGGGTTTAATCACAAGTATGTATTTAGTCTTGGATGGGGCGGTACATTAGCACAGGTTTACCCACACAACACTTAGCAAGCTAGAGAAGATTAATCGACTATATGAAGCGAAAGCACTTGACAGTCTTCCCACGTGTCCTCGAGAACGTTTGGTCATCTTAAGAAATACAACCGGCCTGTCCTTTGCTGCATAAATGATTGGGCCACTTGCTGCATTTATTCCTACTGTATTTTGTTTACTCGTACTTTGTTTACTTGCTTTATTGAAAACCCCTAAAAATCCGTTTGCTAAGTATTTGCAGAGAATTCCTGATCCATACCACTAGCCAGCACCTTCTGCTCCTCGTTGGGTTCGACACTCTTACTTATCGAAAATACTGCGATACACCCCTATACTTGTGGGTCATCAAGGTGTAACCGATATATGGTGCAAAACTCACTAAAAGTTGCTTAACCGATACTTTCCACTTCACTCATCCCTCTCCTCGAGATATTTTGGCGATTGCGATTGCCAACAAGTTGGTTCAACATCTCAGATATGCGTGCATTCCACCCACCTCCACGCCACACGCCGCTTCACCACAATGAAGGTCAATGACACCCTGACCCTTCTCTTAACCTACTCCATCCATGATGTGTTGTGGATATCCCTATGGGCCCATGCCATCTCGCTAGCCACAATGTTTGCACCACATTAGCTAGATCACCTGCCCTACCTACAACACGGAACATTGCTTCGCCTCTCTCATCTTCTCGGGTTGGGAGGAGAGACTATGCGACTGTGGGTGGTGCGACAGGAAACTCTGATGGTTGGATGGACACATTCGACGGCTAGGGTTCATATTACAATTCAAGTGACAATTCAGCGTGTGTATTCTCCAATGATTTGGGTCTTTGGATCTCTACCACTGCGCATGTACATCTTGTTGATGTGTATAATAAATTTTCTCTACAAAAGCCTATGCTATCGACATGTACATCCTGTGAGAAAAGAAGGAGAGACGTAACCGACATATAGGGCAAAACACACTAGCAAATTAAAAGTGGTGGAATGTGTGGAACATGCTAAGATTTTTCCCAAGTTCTTCGTACTCGACTGAGATCGATCCCTTTTTTGGATATAAGTTACCAGAGAAGAATCATGATTTTACTTCGTTGTTACTATCCTTTTTTTGATAAAACCATCTTTTCTATTGTTTGTAGGAGGGGTATAGTGTAAAAATCCATGTAAAGTAGGTAGTACTGCTTTCTTAACATTTATTATCGGATAACCATGTCGAGCTTGTCTGGGGATTTGGGTTTGATGCATACTTTGTTTGTATATATCCATCAAATATTGTTACTTTTTTGTTTACAATAATGTAGTACACCATTCCCTGGCGGCTCCGGAGGATCCTCCCTCCAATCCCTCCTCTTGACGGCAATCTGCAAGCAGCGATCGCCGTTGCCGCCGGTGACAGCGGTGGTGGCGGCGCCCACCCCGTCAAACGACGGTGGGCTGGAGAGGTGGCCTCGGCCACATCGCGTGGGGGGTTACGTGGCGACGGCGGAAATGCGCGGCGCGGCTTGTCGGCCGGGGCTTGAGTTCTCCGGCGAGGCGGCAGCGTAGAGGTGGCAAGGTGCCGCCATGGTGGCTGCCGGTAGCGGCGATGGTCACTGGCGACGACGATCTGGGTTTCCGGTGGACTGAGATCTAGGCCTTGGGTCATGTTCGACAATGTTGGATCCCAGTACGGCAGCTGTTGCGGGGGGAGGGGGGTCGTCCCCTTTGACTCAGCTTTCTTGTTGCTTCTTTGTGTTGCCATCGTGCTAGAGGAGGCTGGCGGCGTGGGGGCTTGCGAGTCTCAAGAATAACGGCGGTGGCCATTGGTTTCTCATGCGCAAAGACAAAGAACTGGTGGTTGCATGACTTTGCTGATCTGTGAGGATTGTCGGGTTCCAGAATGCTCCGCTGGCGATCTCCCGTGGGCGCTCATGCCTGGAGAATGCTGGTCGGATGGGATTCGGTCGTGTACACCCGTGCATTTTCTGACCGTTTGGTTTCAGAAGGAGCGTTGCGAAGCTCTGCTGCCTGTTACCATTCTTGGATATTTTCTTTGTGGGTCCATGGTGAAGTCAGTGGTGAAGAATATCATGAAAGCAGAGATTTGAGGGCTAGCATAGTTGGTTCGAGTCTTCAACGTTGAGTATCTGGCTTGGTGATCCGTGATTTGTGCCAGCTGCTTGTTAGTGGGGGTGGCAGCACAGGAGATGTTCAGTGTCTAATCTTGCAGGGTGAAAATCCAAAGTCTGGCCTTAATTGGTTGTGCCTGGCAATAGTCTTGTTGAAGACATTGTTTTGCATGCAAGGACTTTTTTCAGGGTGAAAGTCTAAATCTATGACCGGGCGATGGCGCTTGTGCACTGTTCCCTAATTGGAAGCGTCGTTTTTGGAGAAGCTGAAATTCTAGTGTTGTTCTGGTGGTGTTAGTAGTGCTGTTACAAGGAATATATTGCTGTAGCGGGGCTCTTTTTTAATTTTTTTTTTTGGCTGTGTGCATTCGTAATGGCGCTAGGGCACTACGTTGTTGCAGAGACTAGATTTTTTTGGTATCTTCGTTGATATTAATATATGCTTCTTTCGAAAAAAATACACAATATAAATATTTTGTAGATATATCGTTTCATTTAAATAATCCTGATGGTAGCCAAGCAACAAATTTGGATTTCGGATCTCATTTTTCCCAAATCCATTTCTAATGGGAATATACCCCGTATCTTTCGGCCAGTCGAACGCTAGGCTTGCTGAATTTTGCAGGTTGCTTTCTTTCCCGCGTTAAACTTGGAACACGGGAGACTCCAGTTTTCGTTTGAAAACGAGCCGGCTACATGAGCTGAGCCCCGCTGAGCCGACCTAGAGCACCCCAAATCTTTTTGTCTTTCTGAATATGTACCCCGTCACCGTGTGGCGCATACATTATTTGTATTTATAGATGTAGCAATACAAAGATGATATGCATAGAAATAACAGAAAACAAGGAGAAAACAAACAGTTGAATAGCCGCAAACGGTCATCGCCGCAACTACTAAGGACCCAAATCTTTTGTTATCGCTGGAGAAGAAGAAGATCACCAGCAGTCGGTCCGCACTTTGGCACTGAAGAAACCCCTAGCCATAAGGCGTCAACGAGACACAATAACCACCAGCCCCGTAAGACTAGATCAAGCCTGCTGCTAAGGAACATCGGCCGAAGGAGCCCTCCGAGCATCTTCAACGTTGGATCTGAGGCCAACGCCACCCCGTCTATCAAGCGGTCGGATCCTCCACCATACACCACAAATCAGCAGCAATCCACACCGCCGCACTCCAAGACCGCCAGGACCAGATCGGCGCTGAGATCAATACCACACAAAGCCAGAGCATACGCCCGGCGAAGAAACAATCCCACAAGCTTCCCGATGTTGTAAACGTCACCGAGATGGGTTTGAAGCCGGTTACCATTTTTCGATATAGCGCATCCATCGCCATTTGAGTTGCGCCACCACGACACCACAAAAACACTAAGAGCAACTCCACCAGACGTGCTAAAACCTGGTGCTGTAAAAATAACCGCTGATATAGCGCGCGCGGCACTTTTTCGTCCTCCAGCAGGCGCGCACATAAAAAATGGGCGGCGCGACAATTTGCCCATCCACGCGTCCTAAATTTGGTGCCTGTCACCAGCGCGCGCTATCACTCTCCCTCGCGCGCGAACGCTAACAGCCGCTGAAACTTCACCCGCGCGTCCACTGCCTCCATTCCCCTTCCGCGATAGCGTCGGCACCGCCCCTTCGATTTGTCGCCTACGCCGCTCGCCCGCGCGCGGAAGCTGCAGATCCACCATCCCCGTGCCTCCCCGCACCTCCTTGGAGCTCGCCGCAGCGGGATTCGACTCGGGTGGCCGATGCCGCGCGGCCTCACGCGCCGCCAAGCGACCGCCGCCGTCGCGCCGTCTCCCAACTCAGCGACCGCGGCGCCTCGCTGCCCTAGGCCGCCATGTCCTCCTCAAGTCGAGAAGCTATTTGGCGCACGCTTTTTCGCCGCCGCAAGGTACGTTTCGCCGCCGCCGTGACTCCAAATTTTATTTTACTTTCGGTAGAGGAAGTGAGTGTATATTCATGCTTGTAGAGGATATCGTATGATTCATCCGACGAGGAACCAGAGCTCGAGGAAGACGATGAACTAGACAATTTTTTGTTGAATTTATTTGGGTTTGTTTGATCTTCTTAAACATATAGTTTCTTGTGAAACCTATTTGCGCCGGTGCTCGCGCGCTATATTTTTGTGCATCTGTTGGGGGTTCTTTTTGTGCTCTATTTTCGCGCGCCAAGTTTAGCGCGTCCGCCGGAGGAGAAATGCCGCGTGCGCGCTAAAACTGGATCACGTGCGCTGCATAGGAATTTTACAGCGCCGGATTTTAGCGCCTTTGTTGAAGTTGCTCTAACTACCTTGATGAACGCTGAGCATAGGTCTTGGGTCCCCACCCCCTCTCGCTCGCGTAAGTAGAAGCGGGGGAGACGAGGACCCGCCGATCCAAGCTCTGAGCCCGCTTTATATGGACATGGTTTCATTAAAAACTCCCAATAGTAGCGAAGCAATAAATTTGGGTTTTGAATCTAGTTCCATTTCTAATTCAAAATAAGATACAGATATCATTTCATTTTGAACGCCATTGACTCCAGCCAATGGAACACTAGGCTTGCTGAAATTTTTGCAGGTTGCTTTGCTTTCCCGCGTTAAAATTTAACACGAGTCTCCATTTTTCGTCTGAAAACGAGCCGGCTATATGAGCCGAGCCGACCGAGAGCACTACAGCCCCGTGGTGGATAATCTGAGTCAGACTCCGTAGCCTTTTGATGTCTGGGCGCGCAGCTCGCTCCCGGGCCCACCCCATTAACCAGTCCACCGGGTTCCCGGCCAGGCCACGGCATCCCGATCGAGCAGGTTTTTCGCAAGGATGGACGAGCGGGAACTCCTCTCACAAATATCCCGTATGGGGAACGAGCGGTTCGCCGACGAGCACACGGAAGCCCCCCAAGTCCCAACTCCCATCCTATTCTCTGACCCCGTGTTGCAGCCTACGCATGAGGAAACGTACCGATCCGCGCACGACGACCCGCAGTACGCCGCGCTGCCCCGCGTACGGCGTCCGCGACGTACATATACATCGGAGTGCTAGCTGCAGACTGCGGCAGCGCAGGCTGGAGCGGCGGCAGGTGACGGACCGATGGATGGACGGACGGACGGGTGAGAGGAACCGGGGCGCGCGACCTGGGGCCGCTTGACCGGCCAGGCCCCGCTCCAGCTCATCGGGGACTCCGCTGGGTCCCGCCGCCTGTTCTGCCTGCGCCACTCCGTCAGACACGCAGGTTCGTTATTATCACTCCGTGGTGCCACTGCTGCTACCGCTGCGCACAGCACCTCCACCCACCCCCCCGGCACATCGCCATTCACTTCCGACGTGCGCGCCCTGCTGCCGGCACGTACAGCGCGTTCACACAATCGATCGTTAACGGCCACCTGCACTGCACCGGGATGTGATACACCAATCCACTGGCGGAGCTACACACAGTTCAGCAGGGGCCACCGCCCCCCCAGCCTTGAAAGATTAGTGAAGGATTTTTTTTTTACAAGCTTAAGAACAGAAAAGGTAGAGCATTTTGCCCCCCTAGACAGTCATATTTAATGTTTTGCCCCCCCAAATATTCTTGGCAAGCTCCGCCACTGCACCAATCGCTCGCAGTAAACATGCCGCTAGAAAAAGAATTCAGCTGCCCTGTTCACAGCATTTGGACGCTTACGACAGACAGGATTAAAAAAAAACTGGCGTTTCGATCGCAGTTAAGCTAACGACGCCAGCTACTAATCCGCATCGCTAAACGACAGCCTAGAACACAAGAGGTGGTTAAGTAGCATAACTAAGCAAGGACTCTCCTTCCGTATACAGTAGTAGTACTGTACGACCGATCCAGCAGCGACGGGGGAACATGTCTCGTCCCATCCCGAACATGCCTCCCCGTCCGTCCTTATCGTACGGCCGCGATTCACTCCGCCTCGCTGGACCTCTCCCCACCGGGCGACACACCGATATTTTCCTGCCCTGCCCCTGCCAGGGCTTGCTTTGACCGCTACAGCCGCGCCCACGCGGAAAAGACAAGGACCAGGGGCGCCGTGGTCTTTTCGCCCCGCTCAAATGATGGGGGGCGCCAAAGTTCCCTTTTCCCTCCATCTCTCGATTCGGATTTGCGCCGTTTTGCACGGAGCCCCTCCTTCTTTCAGGAACGCGTTGCCTTTCAGAATCCACGCGGAGACGCAGTTCTTCGCAGAGCACGGGGGGCAGAACGGGAAACCTGCCCACTTGCCTTTGCCGTTGTTTTTCACGAGGGTCGGCCGCACCGGTGGGCACGTGGTGACCGGCGGGCGGAACAGCCGGTGGGCGAACAGCTGGCAGTCACGTGCCACGCGGCGCCAAGTGCGCGCCCGCCGTCGGATGCAGCTGACGGTCGAGATGCCCTTCCCGGGAGAGGATAAGATGCGCGGTGGAATGGAGCGGTGTAGTGCTGCTGCTGGTGTTGAGTGGAGTTGGTGATGGGGTGTCACGTGCCCGGGGAAGAAGCCCTCGAGTCGCGGCGTGGTCAACGTGGGGGATAGCGATGTGTGGGGGGAGCGGATCAAGTAAATTCTTTACGTCTAGATTACAGAGATAAGGTAAATAACAGAGCCGTTAACCACTGTAGACATACTGTCGTTCACGCCCATCTCTTGACAAAATCTGAAAAAGAGAGAGAGAAACGGATCGACAAAAGAGGGAAAAAACAGAATCTAGGTAGCCTTTTATACGGGAGTATAGAGATTGTTCCCTAGCCTAGGGCACACAATGATAAAGGACATTTCAACATCAGACGGCGCGGCGACGGACGGCACGGGAGACGCAGCAGGAGGATACGGTTTCGTTTGTACTTTGCGGCGTCGGCGGCCGTCCCCAGCCATCCGGCCACCGGAACGAGGCCATGCATTCATTCATTCACGGATGAGCAAATCTAATCGCCGTGTCGGCACTGTTTTGGATCGGCGTCCATCATGGCGGACGAAAGGGAGAGCTGTTGCGCGCATGCGTGGGGGCCGAGAACCCCATCTCCCTCTGGATGATGATGGGACTTGGACATGGACATCTGTCCGCACGGCAGGTGATCAACACGTTAGGCCAACTCTAACAGCCCCACATTTCGAACATCGATTTCGTCCGATTCAATCCGTTTGCAATCCGTTTGCGGGTGGAGGAGTCCGAGCTCAGTCCGGTTGCGGCGGCCTGTGTCCTAACGGGCTACCCATATGCAGCCCCTGTACGCGGGGAGCCATCAAGCTCAAGCTTGACAGTAGTATCAGCGCTAATGGCGGCCGGCGATTGTCCCGCCAGAACTCCACTTCCCGTCCGCTGGTCCTGGCCTTTCCCGCCTACGCCGCGCCATTTCCCGTCCGACTCTCCCTTCCCGCTCGCCGTTCCCGCCGAGCCCCCTCCCCCCTCCCCGCGAATATAAAAAGGGGTCGGCCGTCGGGACGGAGCACCAACCCCTCCCTCGCCCCGTTCCCTCTCGCACCATGCCGAACAACCTCGCTGTGACCTGGGCCGAGCTCAACAAGTTCGCCCTCGTCACGTACCCCCTTTCTCCTTCCCCTCCTGGCGCCAGTGAATCTTCGAAGGGCGATGAGGAGGACATGGAAGAGTTGGTGATGGGCGAGGCGGAGTTGGTGGCAGAGGCCGAGGCAGAGGGCGAAGTTGATAGCACGGACGCAGGGCACTACGTTCTAGAGAAGTACGCCTGCGAGTTGTACGGGGCCTTCAAGGCCAGGGAGGCCGCTGGTCGACAACCCACTGAGCGGCTACGGCTCGAGGCCGATGTGGCGAGGGAGGCAGTAGCAGCCATCAAGGACCGCGACGAGCAGGAAGCAAAGAAATCGATGGAGGCCGAGAAGACGGCCCAGTTCGCCGCTGAGGCCATGCTGGAGGAGGAGCGGCAGCGGCAGGATGCGCAGGAGACGGCAGAGGCCGTGGCCTTGGACAACGTCTTGTCCAAGGCCGCCGCCAAACGGGGAGGAGCTAGCGTAGGTGTGTTGCGGTCAAACGGGAGGTGCACGTGGACGCGGCCGCCCTGCACGCTGCAGTGGCGGAGGCGGCCTAATGGGAGGTGCCGGCGGTCGTCGCCAAATGGGAGGCGGGATGTAACACCCTCGAATCAGCCCTATGCAAGTTTTAGCCCTTTCTGCCAAACCCGCATAGAAACGATTCAAGGACGCCCACCAGGCACTTTCGTGCGGGTGGATAACGAAGTAATACCATTACACAACAGTCCTCGATAGGACCCACAGAACAGATATATATACAACACGACTCCAAGAGTCAAGAATACAGATACACAATACAAAGATCCAAATCACCTTGAAATCGATACAACGTCCGAGTACGGACAAGAAGCAAATTGGGCTAAGAGCCCTGAAGAATAACCAATGGCGTCCATAACCCTGCCCAGGCCAAGCCGGAAGGGTAACCCTGCTAACGCCGTTGATCTCAAACCTGCTAAAACAAGAGGGGTGCCGACAAAGGGCAAAGGAAAAAGAGGAGCGTCAGTACTGAGGCCAGTACACGGCGAGGCTAGAATTCGGCGGCTCTCGCCTACATAGGTATGGTGGGCTGAAGCGGCAGCGCAGCGGCACTAAACAACCTATAGAGACTCGGTACAACTGGCGGTTATCAGAGAGGGGTAAGAAAGACCTATTCGGATCCAACCTGAAGCTAACACCAAACAAACCCATCCTGGGATTTCCCCCTCGAGACCAAACGAGGAAGTCAGACTAAGGAACACACGCAGTTGGCAATTTTACTCATTCCGTTATAGTTGCAGCAATTACTAATCAGATATAGATAGCATGAGTCATCCTGATAGCAAAGTAGTGGGCAGTTTTAGTGAACATTCCGTTGTAGTTGGAACATTTACTAGTCAGATATAATTGTCCTGAGGAATCCCAAAACCCAGCAGTTGTTGGCACTTTTATCACATTCCATTGGAGTTGCAATACTTACTAGGCAGGTATAGCATGTCACAAAATAACCCAGATCCACCAGCTATTGGCATTTTTAATATCCATTCTGTTATAGTTTAATCTGATTACTAGTCATATATTAAGTCAAGGTTATAGCACTACTTTAGTTATGCTTGTCTATGATCGAGATACTGTGATTCAAGTCATCCATAACCGCGGACACGGCTTTCAGAAAGTTTTACCCTGCAGGGGTGCACAAATAGCAACACACACTCGATCAACCTCAGAAAAACCAACTCAAAACCCAACGAGGCTTTCACGACAAAGCAATCACAGGATTCATAAATATTTCAGGGGGCCACACCATTAAGCTACCCGCAACGAAGTTGGCCGGCTCCGAGATGGACCCAAGGTTTGCGCAAATGGCTGTAAACGACTAGGAACCCGAAAGTGTGACTGGGCTTGTCGATACCGCGAAAACACTCCGCAATCCTAAACAGTACAGGTGCTCCACGCACAATCGTAATAAAGCAGTAAAACATGGCATAAGTACAGGATAGTAATAAAGCCCCAAACTACTTTGTGGCCCCAAGAAATAGAAATGAATCAAGCTCTGGCTCGGGGGGGTCCATAAGGCCTCCCGGATGTGGATAGTGCGAATAGTCAAGGAACGGGTATCAAGTACTCGGGGTCCTACGGGACACAAGTGAGCGTGGAAGAACCAAATAACATCTATGGCCCACCGATGCCTCTGCATTAGTTATATCTAGCAATTTAATAGTTGTAATTAAAGACATGATCAACTCCACCATTAAGCATCTCCACCATTAAGCATGTGCCAACCTTCCAATAACGGTGGAACAACAACGACGCAAAGCAGCACATGAGCAAGCAACTACGATTCGCAAGGCCGACTATTTATCAAACAACGGACAATAGTATGTGTCCAAGGCAATATACAAGGCTGCACGGAATATAACTGGTACGGAACACTAAAGCATCGCAACACAGATAGCAATAGATCAACAGGGGAAAATAAAGACTAGAAAAGCAAAATAGGCTTTTAGAAAATAGTTTTAGGCATAAAATATGCATGATGGCATAACGATGCTCAAATGCAATGTGGCATGATGACATGAGCATGCGGTCATGATGATGCAATGCACGAAAAATACAACGATTTTCTAGTAGTGGTTTTAGCGGGGCGCCACACGGGAGCGGAGTGCAGCCGCGCATGCGCAACGGCGGCCAGGATGAGGGAGGTGGAGACCCTCGCGTGCCACCGCCGGAGGCATGCAACAAATGCCAAGAACGCAGCCTTGGTGGCCCGGTGGATGCAAGCTGCCAAGAACGAAACCTCCGTCCAGAACGGGGTTGGTGCTTAGTTAGATTAGTTTATGTAATGTTTTAGTAATTTTGTACGTATGACATGCGGGCCCAGATGCTTATGTAATGACAACCAGTTATTTAATAATTTTGTGTGTATGATGCGCGGGCCTGATGAGGACCGGCCCCGAAACGCGGGCTGTCCGAGCCCGCAAACCGAGCTCAACTTTCGGCCCGGTTTGTGCCGAAACAGATGGGTCCGGGGCTGGAGGCCGCTTTTCGGGTGCGCGTTGGGCCGTGGCCACGGTCCGGGAGGACATGATCCGACCCGCGGCGTCCATTTTGCGGGGGGGCGTTGGATTTGGCCTTAGGTGTCGTGGGAATGGCCACGGCAGTCGCTACCAAGGGTAGCGATTGATAGTATTGGGGGCGAGAGCTGGCGGCCATCTACAGTGCGAGATGGGGGCGGATGCACATGGGTTTACCCAGGTTCGCCCCCCGGAGGGTAAAGACCTACTCCTGCTAGATTGTATTGGTGGAGAGCGAGTTACAGGGGTGGCGAGCTCGACGTCTAAGCAGCGAGTCGCTAGAGGGGGTGTATGATGGAACGTAAGTACTCAAGGAACCCTAGGGAGGTTTATATAGAGGGTACCTCGCTACGGTTTACAGTATACAACCGAACAAATTATGGATTCGGAGGCTTTTAGCCTAATCCGACTGGGCTTCAGCTACGCTTCTGGGCCTTGATGTCTACGTACTTCTATTCTTGTAGACAATTGTTGGGCCTTCAAGTGCAGAGGTTTAGAGAACAGTAGCAAGTTTCCCTTAAGTGGGTCACCCAAGGTTTAGCAAACTTAGGGAGGAAGTGGTCAAAGGTATCCCCTCTCAAGCAACCTTGCAATCAAGATACAAGAAGTCTCTTGTGTCTCCAACACACCCAATACACTTATCAGGTGTATAGGTGCACTAGTTCGGCGAATAGATAGTGAAATACAAGTGGTATAGAAATAAGACAATGGTGCTATAAAATGGCTTGATGGTGTGGAAGAGACTAAAGGCAAACCGAAATAAAGATGGAAAAAAGCAAACATGTAACAGGTCTAGTTGCAAACGGTGTTTCAATGCTTAGAAACAAGGCCTAGGGATCATACTTTCACTAGTGAACACTCTCATATAAATATCTTCTCTTTATGATACTACTCTAAACTACTCTCCGATTGGATAACTCTAATCCATGGTAGGGCTATAACAACACAGCTCAAAGTTCGCTTTCCCCATCTAGATAACCCCACACTGTCACCTTCAGCACTAGATGGTTCCAACAGACACCACAATTTCATAGAGACATCCAACTCCAAATATAACTCATAACAAGTATTTGTAATCTCTAGCCTAAGTGCCACCATGGTGTGCACACTGTCAACTTCACACACATGGGGAGATCAGAGATCTATTAAAGCACTTGAGTAGCAAGGTAGATCTACTTGATTGCAAAGCTCATGATCACAATATGATCATGCATAGAGAGAGAGATGAACGCATAGCTACCGGTATAACCCTTAGCCTCGAGGAAGAACTACTCCCTCATCATAATGGGAATCAGCAACGGCGATGGAGATGGTGGTGGAGATCGGTGGAGATGGCTCCGGGGGCACTTCCCCGTACCGGCAGGGTGCCGGAACAGAGACTTCTGTCCCCCGAATCTCCTCTTCGGTGGCAGCGGCGCTGCAGAACTTTTCGTGGCAGGAGGCTGGACGATTTAGGGTTTTTGCATCGGGAGGCTTCTTATAGGCGAAGATGCAAGGTCGGTGGCTGGACCAGGGGCCCACACCACCTGGTGGCATGGCCAGGGCTATCCCGCGCCACCACATGGTTCGGCCAGCCCCTGGCCCCTCTCCGTCTTGTGTTCTGGCTCCGTGAGTCTTCTGGTAAAATATCGACTTTGGCTTTTGTCCGGTCCAATTCCGAGAATATTCATTTTCTGGCTTTTCTGGAACCAAAAACAGAAGAAAACAGGCAACTGGCACTATGGCATCTTGTTAATAGGTTAGTTCCAGAAAATTTGTGAAAGTACTCCAAAGTGTGGACAAAACATAAGAAAGTAGATAAAAACCAAGCATGGAACATCAAAAATTATAGATACGTTAGCAACGTATCAACATCCCCAAGCTTAACTCCTGCTCTTCCTCAAATAGGTAAGTGATAAAAAGAAAGAATAATTTTTGAGGTGACATGCACCATCATAAACTTGATCAAAGTATTTATAACATTGATAGCTGGGATCATAGTACTTTAATATAGCATACAAGATATAGTTCTAACAATAAGACATAGCAACTATGTTATAGCATGAAAAGGCACAATCAAAAGATTCATGAATAACAATGCTTTGCAAGACGTTTGTTTTGTTTCACATATAGAAAACATAGCATAGTGGCATTCAGCTTGTCCCACATAATGTAGCAAATCATAATTGCATAGGACACCTTCAAAGTTCATAAGGGTGACTAGATACAAGTAGTTTAAGAACAAGCAATATCAAGTTATGCATCAATCAACAAGTCTTGGGACAATGCACATAGAACTAAGAATGGCCACTATGCTCTCAAAGTAGGTGGATAAAGGTAGAAGATAGAGACTCAACATAAAAGTAAAAGAAAGGCCTTCATAGAAGGAAGTAGAGGTTCAAGTCTCATAAAGAGCTTCCAAAAGTTATGGTACTTATTAGCTTTCAGCTCTCATTTCCCCTATCATAAGCATATTCAAGTGGTTACGGTTAAAGTGACACAACTAAGAGGATATGCTTGACAAGTTATAAGTTGAAATCTCATGCCCCTTACTTACGAAGACCGAACCTCATGCTACTCAACTTTAGTCACAAGTAAGCTCTTGTCATTGTAAGTACATATGTATCATAGAGAACCGTCAACGGGGTACCCCTTGCACATGATACATGAGCTATCCCATAATCAAATTGACAAGGCAAGCAGACAATGAGCATCTCAGTGATCTTTTTATTTGCTATTTGCATAGGTTTTTATTGAGGATGCTTCATAGAGTGCTCATTATGGTTATGCTGTAAGTTTCCACCATGATTAGGAATGGCTTAGGCTAGCGGCCTAGGCGTTTCTCTAACACACATACAAACTCCATGATCTTACAAGTTCCACTTTTATTTCACACCGCCGGGATCCATAAGCAAAAGAATCATGATATCAACTAGGTACAATGTACAAGTGCAATGTTGAAAGTGTTCCCCATGATACATGGTTCTGCTAACTTCAACTTATAAAGCGCAAGCATATACGCAACAAAGATGGACACAATGGTTCAAGTTTATTAAGTGCAAGAAAATAAAGTGTGCCATCAAGTTCGTGAGAGCTTTAATCACTAATTTTCACATAACAAGTTTAAATCGGAAGGTAGATAAAAGCATGAATATACTTGGAATAGAAAATGCTAATAGGTAGGTATGGTGGACTCTTTGGGATAACTTGGTTTTATTTGGAGTTGGATGCATGAGTAGAACTCATACTTCGTTATGGAGGCTAGCAAAAGATTGGGAGCGACCAACTAAAAGAGCAATAATGGCCATAATCATGCAAAGCGACAAAAAATCATTAATTAAAGCATAAAGTGATATTACAAGTCGAAAACTAAAGGATCATAAAGGCTAGGGTGACTTGGAATAGTCATAACATGGTGTGAGCATGCGCCAAGTCAACCCAAATAAAGCATCAAAGGAGAATACCACAATAATATGCTTTAATATGCTAAAACAATGCATGATTCTTTCAAGGCACATTAAGCAATCTCAATTGTTTATAACATGTCATGCTACAGCAAAAATCACTAAGCATAAAGCCAAAACAATATCAAGCATGACATGACAAAGCATAGGCTACAGTCAAAAACAAGCTCCTTTTACCACTTAAGCATGAACTTTTCCTACTCTTTTCCAATCCAAACCAAACTTATTTGAAAACTAATGTATGAAAGAGGGGGTCCAACTAATTTATTCAAGCAAACTAAGAAAACCAAGAAAACAAAAACCAAAAATGAAAACGAAAAAGAAGACGCTCCAAGAACAACACAAATGTGCATGAAACAATAAAATGAAGTGTTTGGAAAAACTTGGGATTTTTATTGATGAAGAAGGGGATGCCTTGGGCATCCCCAAGCTTTGATGCTTGTACTTCTTTGATATTTCTTGGGGTGACACGCGTGGCATCCCCAAGCTTGAGCTTTAGTCCATTCTTCATCTCATTACATTATTCTCTCCATACACCTGAAATTCTTCCTTCATACAAAACTTCACACAATCTTCATTAGCAACATTAGTGTACTCAAGATAATAAGTCTTTTTTGTTTAGTTCCAACACAAGTAAAAATTCCATTAAAACAAAAGCTAATGTAGCACTTCCTTTAAAAAGTTCAAATGATTAAAGAGAACTCAAAGAGAAAGAGATTAAGAGGCAAATGCAAATAATGGCAGAAATCTGTCAAAACAGACCAGCAAGTAAAAAACCAATTTTTTCGAAGACCTTTTGTTTCTCAAATCGGAAAGTGTTAAACTAACGAAAGTTAGATAACAACCTGGGTCAGAAGCACAAAAATTCACGCCTCAAAACGACGTACATATATTTTAGACGAATTTTTATAGTGAAGCACAAAAATTTGTTTCGAGACAGCAACTTTCCCAAGCATTACTTCTCTCTCATTAGAGGTTACTCTTGGCACAAAAAGCAAATAAAAAGGATAAGGAGCGGTTATTACAGAGGTAATAACTTCCAAGACTCATCTAAAACTTTTGGGTTATCTCCCAATAAGTACTTTTCTTTAACGCCTTTAAGTTAGGCATGATAGTTTGAGAAGATGCTCACATAAGAAATATGAATTGAAATAAAAGAGAGCATCAAGAAGAAAATTCAAAGCACATTTAAGTCTAACCCACTTCCTATGCATAGGAATCTTGTAAAGAAACAAGTCATGAAAGCACAAAGTAACAAGCATAGGAAAACAAAACAAGTGCAACTTCAAGACTTTCAACATAAAGAGGGGAAACCTAATATTATTGAGATGCATAAAACCATGTTTTCCTCTCTCATAATAACTTTCAGTAGCATCATGAATAAAATTAACAATATAACTATCACATAAAACATTGTTATCATGAGCCACATGCATAAAAGAATTAATACTCCCCACATAAACATAGTCATTCTTATTAATTATAGTGGGAGCAAATTCAACAAAATAGCTATCATCATTATTCTCATCGCCATAATCATCAAATATAGGAGGCATATTGTAATCATAATTAATTTTCTCCTCAATAGTAGGTGGACTGAAAATATCATATTCATCATTATAATCATCATATATTGGAGGCATAGTATCATCAAAGTAAATTGTCTCCTCCATGCTTGGGGGACTAAAAATGTCATGCTCATCAAAACCAGCTTCCCCAAGCTTAGCCTTTTCCATAGCATTAGGAATAATGGTGTCCAAATAATTCATACTAACAACATTGCTATTAGCATGCAAATAAAGTTCCATAGGTTTTTTAATTTTCCCTTCAAACACTTCATGTCCTAACTCAAGATAAATACTATAAAGCTCTCTAATTTTTTTGTTGTTTTCCATTAAGCCAACTAGTGAAAACAAGAAACAAAAATACAAAATTGCAGAATCTAAAGGAAATAACTTCGAGCACTCACACCGGAGGATGTGAATACCTTTTACCTTACCTCCCCGGCAACGGCGCCGAAAAATAGCTTGATGTCTACGTACTTCTATTCTTGTAGACAGTTGTTGGGCCTCCAAGTGCAGAGGTTTGTAGAACAGCAGCAAGTTTCCCTTAAGCGGATCACCCAAGGTTTATCGAACTCAGGGAGGAAGTGGTCAAAGGTATCCCCTCTCAAACAACCCTGCAATCAAGATACAAGAAGTCTCTTGTGTCCCCAACACACCCAATACACTTATCAGGTGTATAGGTGCACTAGTTCGGCGAAGAGATAGTGAAATACAAGTGGTATAGATATAAGACAACGATGCTAGAAAATAGCTTGATGGCGTGGAAGAGACTAAAGGCAAACTAAAATAAAGATGGCAACAAGCAAATATGTAACAGGTCTAGTTGCAAACGGTGTTTTAATGCTTATAAACAAGCCCTAGGGATCATACTTTCACTAGTGAACACTCTCATATAAATATCTTCTTTTTATGATACTACTCTGAACTACTCTCCGGTTGGATAACTCTAATCCATGGTAGGGCTATAACAGCACACCTCAAAGTTCGCTTTCCCCATCTAGATAACCCCACACTGTCACCTTGAGCACTAGATGGTTCCAACAAAGACCACAATTTCATAGAGATATCCAACTCCAAATATAACTCATAACAAGTATTTGTAATCTCTAGCCTAAGTACCACCATGGTGTGCACACTGTCAACTTCACACACATGGGGAGAGCAGAGATCTATTAAAGCACTTGAGTAGCAAGGTAGATCTACTTTATTACAAAGCTCATGATCACAATATGATCATGCATAGAGAGAGATGAACACATAGCTACCAGTAGAACCCTTAGCCTCGAGGAAGAACTACTCCCTCATCATCATGGGAATCAGCAACGGCGATGGAGATGGTGGTGGAGATCGGTGGAGATGGCTCCGGGGGCACTTCCCCGTACCGGCAGGGTGCCGGAACAGAGACTTCTGTCCCCCGAATCTCCTCTTCGGTGGCGGCGGCGCCCTAGTGGCGCAGCCAGGGCTAGCCCGCGCCACCACATGGTGTGGCCAACCCCTGGCCCCTCTCTGTCTCGTCTTCTGGCTCCGTGAGTCTTCCGGTAAAATATCGACTTTGGCTTTTGTCCGGTCCAATTCCAAGAATATTCATTTTCTGGCTTTTGTGGAACCAAAAACAGAAGAAAACAGGAAACTGGCACTGTGGCATCTTGTTAATAGGTTAGTTCCAGAAAACAGGCAACTGGCACTCGGCGATGGGGGATCTGTTACCCTATCAGGAGACGGTGGTGGCACTGGGCGACCCCGAGCCGGAGCACCGGGACCTGAAGTCAGAGTAGCCCTTCTGTGCGGCGCTATCGAAGTTGCTGACGACGTACCCAACGAACCTGTGGGAACCGTATATCTGGGTCAAGGGTAATGGCGGCGCTTCCTCGTCAGAGCCTGCAAAATGAGTTGCTGCCCTAAGGGGATTTTGTAAGTTATGCCGAGTGGCCACTTTAGGGCATACCCCATTCAGCATATCCCCATCATTAGGGCAACTTCAACACGATCCAAAGCAGTCCAAACATACCGAATCCATGGCCCATCGGCAACCTAGAAACGAACCTAGGCCCACAGATCGGTTCGTTTCGCACATCCGCGGCCCAAATTTGGGACGCGTTTGCGCACTGTGTGTGTGGGGGGACGGCTCGCGTGTCTTCACTTGCCCTCTCGAAGGCTTGATAGTCATAGGAATGAAAATGCTCGTTGATAGTTGGGAACCAATACGTGAAACTTAAATAGTAAACGCGTTAACTAAACCTAACTAGCCTACAACTACATGGTCATTGGGCCGTCCACGGCACCGTCCTCCGGGGCTCCGCTGGCACCATGGCCCTGCCCCATCCAGGCCATTGTCACCTCCTTCGCCTAGTGATGTCGCGCTGCAGCAGCTGTCATGCACCAAAGGTGGGCAAGGAACATACTCTTCCTCTCCCGTCCCACTGTGACCGCTTCGCGGTTGTGCGCTGCCCGACCATTGAAAGTTGGCCCGGCTCCGAAACACTATTAGACAGCCTCTCTCGGGTTCGGCCTCGTCAGCAACCGGGATTCAGTGTCTGCCATGGATGAGCGGTACGCTTGCAGCTCGGCAAGCCGCTACTCGAAGCCAAGCACGACAGAGTGAGGACTGCGGTAGCGGGCATCGAGGTTGGCCTCCATGGCCATGGCCTCCCCCCGCTTCCTGGCCACCTCTCACTCTCTGGCCTACTCTCGCGCCTCCAGTTGGGCGCGCTACGCGGCATTGGCGGCCTCTATCCCCACCTGGACCTCACTCTCCGCCCTTCATCGTGACCTCCATCTCCCTCACCGCCGCGTTTGCGGCCTAGTGCAGCCGCTCTTCGGTCATGTGCTGGTGGCAGTTGGCCTCCCCTGCCACTGAGGCTCGCGATAGCGTGATGGCGTGTTGTTAGACGATGTAGCCCATGGCGGCAGTGGCATACCGTGCCGCCTCGCCGTGGGCCGACTCGATGGACACAAGGATGGCCTCCTGTCGGTCCGGCCCTCCATCGATGACACCGTCGTCCAAATGGACATCGCCATCGTCCTCCTCCTGTCGGTCCTAGTCTGCTACTACATCATCGAGAGTTGCGCCTGTCGTCGGATTGATGACAAGTACGCTATGAGGGGGTCCTCGAGGCGCGTGGAAGAGAGGGTTATGAGACGTACGGTATTCCGGGACGGTGAGCACACAAGTTTACCCAGGTTCGAATCCGCGGGCTTTGGATGGATCCTACTCCTACAGCAAACCAGTAATACAGCAGAGCCGGAATATGGGTTACAAGGGTTTTGCCTGTGCGAGTTGAGATTGTAGACTATTGTGAGGTTGCCCTAAAGGCTTACCCTAGGATGTCTTATATAGATATCCGGCCTAGGGTTTATAGGAGAGACCTATCCGGCTACAACTAAGAGTCGGTAACAAAGTACATATTGAACTACAAGTAACACTATAGGCCTATGTCGGTAATCCTTCTAGGCCTTCCTGTAGCCGGATTGGACTCCGTCTCTTCTCCCTGGCTGGGCTGCCCGTGAAGCAAAGCTCTAACCCGAAGTGGGCCACCCTGGTCAGTGAGGCACAATGAGGATACCCGGAAAGTATATCCCCAACAGCAGCCCCCGGAAGTCTCCAAGATCCAAATTCGGATTTCATCATCGTCTAGCTTGATCTTCGGCTTGCAGAATCTTGAAGGGTTTGTGAAACTTCAAAAGAAAGGATAGGATCTGGGTCTCAAAATGAGCCGGACCTATGAATATATTATTCGGTTTTCTAGCTTGAAATTCAAACTAAGCCGGAACTTGGTCTCTAACGTAACCTCACATCAGTCTTGGTCAAGTCACGCCATTGACAGACATTCCTGTCAGCACGACCGTTGGTGGGTCCGCCTTTTGCGGAACCGAGGCGTCGTTTTAATGCATGCGTGGAGATCAAGGCGAGGTAATCATCACGTGGGGGTTACCCAGCTCCTTCCACGACGCGTGTCATGGTTACTGTACACATTGCACGAATCTTCACGCGGATGAAGGATATCAGGGGTTGAGATTCTCTCCCTCTTCTCTTCACCAGCATTTGCGCCGCTTCCTTCCTCCCAATTCTTCCCATGAAAACAGAGCTCCTCTGCCTCCCCAGAATCCTCCAACGCCGCCCATCCCAGGTCACCAGCCCACGAAAAAATGGCTGCGACCTCATCTTCCGGCGCGGCAGCGACGACAGGGACCGTTTCGGCAGTGGAGAAGGAGAGTCACTACAGGGTCTGGATCCCCTGCGTCTTGGATGACGCCAAGCTCCGCATCGTGGAGAACGAAGGGCTCCTCCATGCCGGCGACTGGCAGAGCGGCTACGGCTAAACTGTCCCTACTCCTCACGCCGATGAGTGGGTGCACTTTGGCACCCACCTCGATAGAGGTTTGAGTTTCCCACCCTCAGACTTCTTTTCTGAGGTTATAGATCACTACGGAGTTCAACTCCATCATCTTCCCCGAACTCTCTCTTAGAGATGAGCGCGTACATCTCTTTGTGCCAGGGGTATCTTGGCATTAGGCCGAGTCTCACTCTTTTCCGGTTTTATTTTCATATCCGGAGAAATTCTATCACGGACGGTAATCCATACATTACCAAAACCATTAGTTTTTCCGTTAGGAGAGAGCGCGTCTATCCTCAGATTAAGGCCAGATAGTCGGTGAAATAGTGGCCATCCACTTTCTTTTATCACAAGGATATTCCTTCTTCCGACAAAGCTACTGCTTTGCCGGCTTTTGTCGACGGTGCTGCCACGCCCCAAGAGTCCTGGGACGCAGATGCACCGACTCTCAGTGATGATCTGCTTCTTGCAAAGAGGCGGATTGAATATTTGATGAAGCACAAGGGACTTAAGGGGTCCGACTTGGTTCACTGCTGGGTGGCACGCCGGATCCAGCCTCTTCAACATCATGGAGACCGGCTTATGCATTCCACTACGGTGTCCAAAAAAGATACTCTCCGGATCTTCCCCCGCCCTTACACTGATAAGGAATACAAGTCCCAAATCAAATGGCTAATAAGGGAGCGGATCGAGAAGAAAATCCCGGAGCTATCTTTGGATATGCATACGGCTGAAGATCCTATGGTACTGGTAAGTTTCTAGCAGTAACTTGAGTTATTTGTTCATCTTTACATTATTGTCTTTATTCGCAATACTGAGATATATCTTCTTTTCAGCTTGCTGACCTTCCCGAGTCGGAGCTTGCTCCTCTCGAAGGATATCCTTCTGAGATCTCTCAGGATGATGGAGAATTGATTCCACTACCGGAGACCTTTACTCGAAAGCGTAAGGCTCCGACTCTGGCTATTGGCACGAAGGAGGTGCCCATTGTGAAGAGGTAACTTTCCTCACAAGGTTTTTGTACTTTGTTCGTAATTCTTTCCGAGATGTAATGTTCTTTATTCTATTACCTCCTCAGAGCTAAACAGCTCACCAAGGGCAAGGAAAGGGAGTCTCGTCGAATCCCCTATGCCAGTCAAAGCTGAATTTGACTTCTCCTGCCATAGCGCCTCCGACTCCTGCCCCTCAGCCTTCTACGACACCGGAGATTACTCCATCTCCGATCTTCATAGAAGATCCGGCTCAAAAAGCAGAGCCAGCGATCCTCGGATCGCAAACTGACATCACCATGGGTGACTCAGGTTTTGATAAGGGTGAACCCTCTTCAGGTAATGATCCCTCAGTAGAGGTCTTCACTGAAAACCTCCTCAACAATCCGGGTCTTGCCAAGCTTGGAATTACTCGGAAGTCTGTGGAGGAGATCCAACGGCTAGCCCAGCAATGCTTGGAGAGCCGGAATATTACTGCCGAGGAGGAGGCAGAAGAAGCGGAGGATGTCAAGTACTCCGAACTTCTCGAGCAGATCCATCTTCGCAACAAGGGGTTGAGAACCGGTGTGCTTCTGCCACCCCCAGTAATCCCTCTGACCCTCGTCGAGAAGGTTAGCACCGAGGTGTCCATGAGCTTAAGCAAGCTCACCCATGAACATCATGTAAGTCAAATTCCAACTTACTTTTTTTACTTTATTTCATATCATATCCTCTAGCCCCCAAGCATGAAGTTGGATAAACAATCCGGATTTATGCTTCCTTGGGATGCCAAAGAATGAACTAGTGTAGCCCCCAAGGCTCGTGCTGATATTAGTAAAAATATTAGCCCGAGTCTTTAGTAGACTTCTAACTCTCAGTTAAAAGTGTCAAGGGATGAGGCTTAAGGTAAACATTCCAGTACTCAAACTTTGCCCTTTATTTCATAGTCGAATTATTTATTCAACTGTTGTTATTTTGCTTGTAGCACTGGTAAAAGCAATCATGTGGTATGATTGAAGAAGCTGAAAATCTAAAGACCCTAGCGGTAGAGAACACTGACTTACATCGGGAGCTGGACAAGCTGAAGGTGGATCATGAATGGAGCATTTCTCAGATTCTTGAATCCTCTTGCATGGCTACCGATGAACATGATCGAAGGATCACGGCCCAGGATCAAAAGATCTCGGATATCAATGATGCTTTGTTCAGAGAGAAGGACATCACCGAGGCACTTCAGGCTGAACTCTAGAGCCTACGAGAAGAGAAGACCAAAGTTGACGATGTCATCTTCGGTATGTTTCCCTCTTTCTGACTCTTTTGCCTTTTCCGACTCTTTGGAGCTCGGATTTATTTTACTAACCTTTTGCATTACATGCGCAAGTCCTCTGAACTTACTGGATTCAGCCTCCACCGAGTCACGCACTAGCCGGCTTACCCAAGTCGGTGATTTACTACATGATTTCTGTCAATCCTTTGAGGATATTGGCGATGTTCTCAAGGTTCCAGACATGCATAGAATGTCCGGCTTTGAAGTGCGAGACAAGTCCAAGGAGATGCCCCAGCTCATCCAGGACTAGAACATGTCCTACGCGCAAACCGCATCGCAAAACACTCTCACCATGGTTATGAGCCACCATGGAAGCATGGAAATCTGGAAAGTAACCAGAGGGTATTCGACTGTGGATGAAGACAGGCAGGAGTAGGGCATCAAGACTATCATGCACTCATGTGCCGGATATGGATGCCATGTAGCTGACTTAACCAGCTATGACACTCCTTTCTTCACTCGCGTGGAGACGCCTCCTCCGCCTGCCGAGGTAACATCAGAAGTCTCTGATGGCAAATAAACCATTTTGGATTTGAACGTCTCAGAGAGATATCAAGGCGAGGCTGATGTATCTAGTGAGCCAACAGCTCCTACCTCTCCCCCTGCATCGTAGAGCATCAGAAAAAGCAATGTGTTATTCGGAAAACAATTCGGGTTGTAAATAAGTAGTATAATATTTTTGCTAGTGCCAAGACTTGTTATTTCTATTTAGCACTTTTGGCTTTAATTTTATGTGCCTGAAATGTTTTACATAAGCACTTATGTTTTTTGTCTGTACTTATCGTTTATCTGGCTTTCCGCCTCGTCCCTTTCGTGAGCCAGCCAACTTTCAACACGGAAAATTTGCCGAGCAACGAAGCTCAATTGCTAAACTAGTTTAAACTTGAAAACAAAGACGGCTTCCAGTACCAACAATTCACTACTTGAAAAATGCCCGCATCCGGCAATCAGATAAATAACCAAAGTATAGACTAGAAATTCTAGATTTATACCCGAAGGTAGCAATTTTAGAATCGGAAATCTAAACCAGAACAAACATGAGCATAAAGTAATTTCAAGTATTCTGGGATTTTCGACTGTGACATAATCATTCGGAAATAAGATGGTAATATAAAACTTCTCATAAAAATGAGGCAACTAATATTTTATTTCTCATTGAACATGTACACATATATGATTACAAAGAAAGATAAATTAAGAATAAAAGGGACGTAGCTGAGCAATAGTCCACTGTCTGTCTAATTCTTCCGGATCTGTACTGCCTCCATCTCTCTTTCTTTTCTTAGTAGCAGGTCTTTCTTTGACTGGCCGCATATCAGTTAGATAGTAAGAACCATTGTGCAATACTCGGCTAACTAAAAAGGGCCCTTCCCATACTTGGGAAAGTTTGTGATTTCTTTTCTGCACAAGCCGAAGAACCAAATCGCCCTTATTAAAAGACTGGTTTCTGACTCTCTGGCTATGATACTTGTGTAACTTCTGCTGATAAGCTGTTGATCTCATCTCAGCAATGACGCGAACTTCTTCGACTAAATCGAGATCATTTTGATGACAAGTACGCCATGAGGGGGTCCTCGAGGCATGCAGAAGAGAGGGGTGTGAGACGTACGGTTTTCCGGGACGGTGAGCACATAAGTTTATGCAGGTTCGAATCCACTGGCTTTGGACGGACCCTACTCCTGCTAGCAATACAATAATATGGCAGAGCCGGAATATGGGTTATAAGGGTTTCGCCTGTGCGAGTTGATATTATAGACTATTGTGAGGTTGCCCTAAAGGCTTACCCTAGGACGGCTTATATAGATATTCGGCCTAGGTTTTACAGGAGAGACCTATCCGGCTACGACTAAGAGTCGGTTACAGAGTACATCTTGAACTACAAGTAACACTACAGGCCTATGTCAGTAATCCTTCTGGGCCTTCCTGTAGCCGGACAGGACTCCATCTCTTCTCCCTGACTAGGCCACCCATGAAGCAAAGCTCTAACCTGAAGTGGGCCACCCTGGTCAGTGAGGCACAATGAGGATACCCGGAAAGTATATCCCCAACAGAGCCGGCCCTCTCCGCGAGGTAGGAAGGTAGGTACCCAACCTAGTCGGCCACGTCAAGTCGAGTGGTGGGGAGGCGCCTAGGCATGCTGGGCAATGGGCTGCTGGATGTGCCTCCCCAACCCACCGCAGGGCAATTTTATAGACCGGTCGGTGCTCGTCGGCAGGAAACGGTGAGGTCTGGGCGGGAAAGGGAAAGGCCGTGGTGGTAAAGAAGGACCGCACAGGAAACTCATGAGGCTGCCTGCGGGAAAATAACGACGGGATGCAATCGGTGATGGGACGTCGACCGCCATTCGGGATACCTTGAGCCGCCGTCAAGGTGGATATCATGGACGACGGGGCCCACTTATGGGGCGGTCACTGGGTTCAAAACCACCCACAAACGGTCCGGCACAACCGTGCGGTCCTTCCCGGCCCGCAAACGGACCGATTTAGACAGATTGGGTGTCCGATTTGCGAGGTCTTGTTGGAGTTGCCCTTATATTTTTTTCTACAACGCATTCTTCTACAGAATTAAATTCATGTAACTATTATGGTAATTTATTGAAATCTATCAAACACTGAGAGCCCAGATCCTTTCCGGTCAGAATGGGTCGAGCCCGCTGAGGCACCCCAACCTAAACAGATAATGACCAAATGGCATGTTTTCGTGTCTGCGTCCGACCTAAACGGATCGATTAAGACACCTCCAATGTATGAAATGGGTCGGTTTGGTGGCTTGAATGGACCAATTAGGGCATCTAAGGGCATCTCCACCGGGCCAACCCATTTTGGACACGTGAAGTGTAACACCCTCGAATCGGCCCTATGCAAGTTTCAGCGATTCCCGCCAAACCCGCATAGAAATGATTCAAGGACTCCCACCAGGCACTTTCGTGCGGGTGGAAAACGAAGTAATACCATTACACAATAGTCCATGATGGAACCCACAGAACATATATATGCAACAACGACTCCATGAGTCAAGAATACAGATATATAGTAGAAAGATCCAAATCACCTTGAAAACGATACAACATCCGAGTATGGATAAGATGCAAATGGGGCTAAGAGCCCTGAAGAATAACCAATGGCATCCATAACCCTGCCCAGGCCAAGCCGGAAGGGTAACCCTGCTAACGACATCGAACTTATACCTGTTAAAACAAAAGGGGTGCCGACAAAGGGCAAAGGATAAAGGGAGCGGTCAGTACTGGGGCCAGTACATGGCGAGGCTAGAATTCGGTGGCTCTCGCCTACGTAGGTATGGTGGACCGAAGCGGCAACGAAGCATGCACTAAACAACCTATAGAGACCCGATAAACTGTCGGCTATTAGAGAGAGATAAGAAAGACCTATTCGGAACCAACCTTATACTAACACCAATCATACCCATCCTGGTATTTCCCCTCGAGACCAAACGAGGAAGTCAAATCGAGGAACTCACACAGTTGGCAGTTCTATTAATTCCATTATAGTTGAAGCACTTACTAGTTAGATATAGATAGCATGGGTCATCCTGATAGCATAAGTAGTGGGCAGTTTTAGTTCACCATTCAGTAGTAGTTGTAGTACTTACTAATCAGATACAATTAGCATGTGACATCCCAAACCCAGCAGTTGTTGGCACTTTTAGTTCATTCCATTGGAGTTGCGATACTTACTAGGCAGGTATAACATGACACGATACACCCTAGCTCCACCAGTTGTTGGCACTTTTATTATCCATTCCATTGTAGTAAAGCTGATTACTAGTCACATATTAAGTCAAATTTATAGCACTACTTTAGTTATGCTTGTCTATGATCGAGATACTGTGCTCCAAGTCGTCCATAACCGCGGACACGGCTTTTAGAAAGAATTACCATGCAAGGGTGCACAAATAGCAACACACACACGATCAACCTCGGAAAAACCAAATCAAAACCCAATGAGGCTTTCACGACAAAGCAATCACAGGATTCATAAAATATTTCAGGAGGCCACCCTACTAAGCTACCCGCAACGAAGTTGGCTGGCTCCGGAACGGACCCAGGGTTTGCGAGAACAGCTGTAAACGACTGGGAACCCGAAAGTGTGACTGGGCTTGTCAATACCGCAAAATCGTGCCACAATCCAAAACAGTATAGGTGCTCCACGCACAATCGTAAATAAAGCAGTAAAGCATGGCATAAGTACAGGATAGTAATAAAGCCCCAAACTAGTTTGTGGCCCCAAGAAATAAGAAATGAATCAAGCTCTGGCTAAGGGGATTCATGGTCCCATATACGGATAGTGCGATAGTCAAGGAACACGTATCAAGTATTCGGGGCCTACGGGACACAAGTGAGTGGTTAAAAACCAAATATTTGCTATTGCCTACCGATGCCTCTGCATTAGTTATATCTATTCCCATCAATTAATCAAGTTGTTTTGAAAGTCATGATCATCTCCACCATTAAGCATGTGCCAACCTTCCAACAACGATGGAGCGACAACAACGCGAAGCAGCACCTGAGCAAGCAACTACGACTCGCAAGGCCGACTATCTATCAAACAACAGGCAATAGGATGTGTCCAAGGCAATATAGAGGCTGCAAGGAATATAAAGGGTGCACGGAAACTAAAGCATCGCAACATGGATAGCATTAGATCAACAGGAGGAAGTAAAAAACTATAATGCAAAGTAGGTAGAAAGGGAGAGAATGCTCGCCTAGGAAACACTGCCGAAGGTTCATTTTCCGAAGATCTTGTCGATACTCGCATCCACTCAACGGCCTAATCCGCGAAGAACCAAAGTACTAAAAGAAACACCGGATGCACTATTTAATACTACGGCAGAAGATCCGGCATGATTATGATATGATGCATGACATGACAATATGCGATGCAACTAGGCAATATTAAGCGAAACCGGGGTCCCGACAATTAATTAGAAGGTTCAAGTTATTTAGATACCCCGCAATTTAAAGGTTGCCTTAACGAGGCAAAACATGGCATCGGTTCGCTACGCAAATTTAAATGGAGCCAATATAAGACTAGAATAGCCCGCATATAGACTCCATATTTAATTTAGGTGAATCATCGAAATAGCCCCAAACTCCCACAATATGCAAGTATGAACAATTTAATATGCAACAAGTCAAATATTATTTTACAAAAATAGAGGCTTAGGGTCGCACCTTTAGGGTCGACGATCTTGGTTCGGAGGGGTTCGGGGTCGGTCTCACCGGGATCGGTCTTTGGGGTCTCGGCCATCGGATCCGAGAAGGAGGACTTGTTCCATGTAGGCGATGTTCAGTCCATATCGTCGACACCTCTTGGTTCTTCGGTTTCGGACTTCGACGGCCACACGAACATAGTCGGGGTAGCCGAGCCGCGTCTTCATCTCATCTATCTTGGCCATCTCGAGGTCTTGAACAAACGCTCCTAACATCACCATATTGACATCCACACTGACAACACCGAGTAGCCCAACTTGTAGCACTTGAGGTTGTAGCGCGGGGGGGGGGGGGCTGACTATTCTCAAGCATCGGCAACACAAATAGCAGGGCACACTTGGTGTTGGGCATCAACACTGTACGGGAGCAGCAGCAACGTTTCACGCGGACAGCCAAAGAAAACTCGACGACAACAAGCATCGTGGCGTCGCTTGGCCAGCTGCAGGTGGCAGGGCCGACACTGCTGGAGATGGGGCCACCTCGAGGCAGTGGGACCACGCGCTGTGTAGATGGAAGCGATGCTCGCTGGCAGCCACGGGGCGAGGACGGACGGGGCAGGGCAGACAGAGACGGTCAGGAGCTCGTCCGGCGGACGCAGGGCACGGGCGAGGCGCAGACGCGCGTCGGGCGGTGAGGTGGAGAAGGACGCGCATGGGAACAACGCCATGGCGCACCGGAGAGGTGGACGGAGCTCGACTCGAGGCCGAGGGACTCAGGCGACGGCACGGGGGCCAACGAGGACGGCGTCCAGCTGGGCGAGGAGGCCGGAGGCGGATACGGGCGCACGCGAGAGAGGAGACACGGGGCCGGAGAGGTGCGTGGCCGGTTGCAGAGGGGGTGCACCGACCGATGATGAGGAGCCCGAGCTCGGGCGGCCGCGGCGGCGCGCGCTGGTCAAGGGCAGAGGGGCGGTAGGCGAGGCTCGGAGGCGACAACTCGATGCGGACGGGGCGCTGGCCGGAGGCGGTGCTCGCTGTTGGGGTAGGGCGGCGAGCTTCAGGGCCAGACAGGGCGCAGAGGAGGCGAGGGAAGGCCCAGGGGATGGGGCTCTGGCGACGGAAATCGCGGGGGCTCGCGCGTTGAGGAGGGTCGAGGATGTCTGGGGTGCGGGGATCGCGTTGGGTTGACGCGGTCATGCCGGGGTGGGGCCGTGCGGGTTGGGCTGGGTACGGTTTGTGGCTTGCAGCGCTGTAGAGTAGCGTGTCGGGTGGTACGTGGGCGGGTCAGGGCGATTTGCTGCGGTGCAGCGCACGCGGTTGGGGTGGCTGGGTGCAGGGCGGTGGTAGGTGGGTGGCGGCGCTGGTAGCTAGATGGTTAGGGTTTAGTTCTAGCTCTTTAGGGTTTGGTATGCCGGGTAGTAGGCTGCTGGCTTGCTGGGCTTTTGGCTTAGCAGGCTGGCGGCCTCTCCAGTAAAACATTTATTTACCAGTTTTAGTTTAATAGTCTTTTGCAAATAATGTTTAGACAAATAAAATAATTCGGAAGAGACCGAAGTTTTGGGTTTGAATAAAGAGGATGATAATTAGAAAACAAAACTAGGCTTTTATAAAATAGTTTTTGGCAAACCATGCATGATGACATGACGATGCTCAAATGCAATGTGGCATGATGACATGAGCATGCGGTCATGATGATGCACAAAATAAAAACAACACGCGATTTTCTAGTAGTGGTTTTACCGGGGTACTACAATTCGACACCACTAATAATGGATCTCGCCCTCGAGATCCGCCTCATGGTACGAGGAAGAAGGCTGGTGATCTGAATCTTCTCGTATCGTGTAGATCTTCGCGACACCACTAACAAGGATTCTTGCTCCATCTTCAAATGATCGACACCACCAACAAGGAGTCGGTGTTCCGGTTCGTTCAGGGAACGCTCCGGATAAACAAAGGATGAAGCTAAAGGTCTCAAAAGGTATGGCCACCTTTAACTTCCATTGAAGGAGTGAGATTGCATTGATCCACCAAATCCTTGTACAAAAACGAATGATAAGAGTAGTGGTATGGTCGCGACTCCATCCCGCACTCAAAGCATTACTCTGTACACGAATAAGAGAACTTTGCAATCCCCTCTCAGAATTCAGACTGTAGATATTGACAAGCGAGTTCCGGAGAACACAGGAGTGATGCAGGCTCTTCATCAGATCTGGCGTAGATGATGGCGTCGTGTCGAAAAACACCGGAAGGCACAAAGGAAGAGCAAAGAAAGGTACAATAGGTGAAAGATTCCTCAGATAGCATGAAGACCGAATGTAGAAGCACCATTACCAAAAGAGTAAGCGAAACCCTGAAGGTACGACGGAAACCCAACCACGAGAAACCTGGACTCGAAGAAAAGTTAAGAGAGCAGATTCAAACACGCAAAGGTAAGAGGAGAAGAGCATAAGGATAAGAAGTAAAATCAGACCTAATCAGATCTATCCAACCGATTTTTGCAAAATACTTTTGACACTCTACATCGTCCGTTAGCTAGGTTATCCTACAGGCTGAACCAGTGGGGTATCGCAACTGCTGAGCTCTGATACCACTCTGTAACACCCTCGAATCGGCCCTATGCAAGTTTCAGCGATTCCCGCCAAACCCGCATAGAAACGATTCAAGGACACCCACCAGGCACTTTCGTGCGGGTGGAAAATGAAGTAATACCATTACACAATAGTCCACGATGGAACCCACAGAACATATATATGCAACAACGACTCCATGAGTCAAGAATACAGATATACAGTACAACGATCCAAATCACATTGAAAACGATACAACATCCGAGTACGGATAAGATGAAAATGGGGCTAAGAGCCCTGAAGAATAACCAATGGCGTCCATAACCCTGCCCAGGCCAAGCCGGAAGGGTAACCCTGCTAACGACGTCGAACTTATACCTGTTAAAACAAAAGGGGTGCCGACAAAGGGCAAATGATAAAGGGAGCGGTCAGTACTGAGGCCAATACATGGCGAGGCTAGAATTCGGTGGCTCTCGCCTACATAGGTATGGTGGACTGAAGCGGCAGCGAAGCATGCACTAAACAACCTATAGAGACCCGATAAACTGTCGGCTATTAGAGAGAGATAAGAAAGACCTATTCGGGACCAACCTTATACTAACACCAATCATACCCATCCTGGTATTCCCCCTCGAGACCAAACGAGGAAGTCAAACCGAGGAACTCACACAGTTGGCAGTTTTATTCATTCCATTATAGTTGAAGCACTTACTAGTCAGATATAGATAGCATGGGTCATCCTGATAGCATAAGTAGTGGGCAGTTTTAGTTCACCATTCAGTTGTAGTTGCGGTACTTACTAATCAGATACAATTAGCATGTGACATCCCAAACCCAGCAGTTGTTGGCACTTTTAGTTCATTCCATTGGAGTTGCGATACTTACTAGGCAGGTATAACATGACACGATACACCCTAGCTCCACCAGTTGTTGGCACTTTTATTATCCATTCCATTGTAGTAAAGTTGATTACTAGTCACATATTAAGTCAAATTTATAGCACTACTTTAGTTATGCTTGTCTATGATCGAGATACTGTGCTCCAAGTTGTCCATAACCACGGACACGGCTTTCAGAAAGATTTACCATGCAGGGGTGCACAAATAGCAACACACACATGATCAGCGTCGGAAAAACCAAATCAAAACCCAACGAGGCTTTCACGACAAAGCAATCATAGGATTCATAAAATATTTCAGGGGGCCACCCCACTAAGCTACCCGCAACGAAGTTGGCCGGCTCCGGAATGGACCCAGGGTTTGCGAGAACGGCTGTAAACGACTGGGAACCCGAAAGTGTGACTGGGTTTGTCGATACCGCGAAATCGTGCCGCGATCCAAAACAGTACAGGTGCTCCACGCACAATCGTAAATAAAGCAGTAAAGCATGGCATAAGTACAAGATAGTAATAAAGCCCCAAACTAGTTTGTGGCCCCAAGAAATAAGAAATGAATCAAACTCTGGCTAAAGGGATTCATGGTCCCATATGCGGATAGTGCGATAGTCAAGGAACAGGTATCAAGTACTCGGGGCCTACGGGACACAAGTGAGCGGTTAAAAACCAAATATTTGTTATTGCCCACCGATGCCTCTGCATTAGTTATATCTATTCCCATCAATTAATCAAGTTGTTTTTAAAGTCATGATCATCTCCACCATTAAGCATGTGCCAACCTTCCAACAACGATGGAGCGACAACAACGCGAAGCAGCACCTGAGCAAGCAACTACGACTCACAAGGCCGACTATCTATCAAACAACAAGCAATAGGATGTGTCTAAGCCAATATAGAGGCTGCAAGGAATATAAAGGGTGCACGGAAACTAAAGCATCACAACACGGATAGCATTAGATCAACAGGAGGAAGTAAAAAACTATAAATGCAAAATAGGTAGAAAGGGGGAGAATGCTTGCCTGGGAAACACTGCCGAAGGTTCATTTTCCGAAGATCTTGTCGATACTCGCATCCACTCAATGGCCTAATCCGCGAAGAACCAAAGTACTAAAAGAAACACCGGATGCACTATTTAATACTACGGCAGAAGATCCGGCATGATTATGATAAGATGCATGATATGACAATATGCGATGCAACTAGGAAATATTAAGCGGAATCGGGGTCCCGACAATTAATTAGAAGGTTCAAGTTATTTAGATACCCCGCAATTTAAAGGTTGTCTTAACGAGGCAAAACATGGCATTGGTTCGCTATACAAATTTAAATGGAGCCAATATAAGACTAGAATAGCCCGCCGATACATTGCAAATGTATCTATAATTTTTGATGCTCCATGCTTGGTTTTATCCACTTTCTTGTGTTTTGTCCACACTTTGGAGTACTTTTCATATGATTTCTTGGACTAACCTATTAACAAGAGCCACAGTGCCAGCTGCCTGTTTTCTGCTGTTTTTGGTTCTAGGAAAGTCAGAAAATGAATATTCTCGGAATTGGACGGGACAAAAGGCAAAGTGCCTATTTTTCCAGAAGACTCTAGGAGCCAGAATACGAGACGGAGGAGGGCCAGGGGCTGGCCACACCCCCCCAGGCGCGGGCTGGGCCTAGCCGCGCCAGGGCCTGGTGTGGTGGCCCCAGGCACCCCCTTGGTCTCCCTCTTCGCCTATAAGAAGCCTTCTGACCTAAAAACTTCGGGGGGTTCGGCGTTTTTCCACGAAAAGTTCCGCTGCGCTGTCGCCACCAAGGGGAGATTTGGGGACAGAAAGTCTCTGTTCCGGCACCCTGCCGGGACGGGGAAGTGCCCCCGGAGCCATCTCCATCGATCTCCACCATCATCTCCATCGATCATCCATGTTTCCCCCATCTATGAGTGAGTAATCCCCCGCTGTAGGCTATAGGGATGGTAGGGATTGGGTGAGATCGTTCATGTAATGGCATCAGATTATTAGGGCATGGTGCCTTGTATCTTTTATTAGTGATTTATGACTTTGTTGCGACTTGTTGTGCTTAATGCTTGTCACTAGGGCCCGAGTGCCATGATTTCAGATCTGAACATGTTATTGATTCATTATGATAGTATTGTTTCTGGTCTTATCTGCAAGTTGTATACACACGTCGTTGTCCGGAACCTATGGCCCCGAAGTGACAGAAATCGGGATAACTGGAAGGGAAAGGCTTTGATGTGAGGATCACATGTGTTCACGGAGTGTTAATGCTTTGCTCCGGTGCTCTATTAAAAGGAGCACCTTAATTGCCAGTAGTTCCCTAGAGGCCTCGCTGCAAACGGGCTGGCAGGACAAAAGATGTTGTGCAAGTTCTCACTGCGAGCACGTATGACTATATATGGAACACATGCCTAGGATTGTCTAGTACTTGGATGCTTTATCTTATTTATCTGCAATTGCCCTATGTTCTAATTGCTATGTGAATTGCCTTGTCCATGCAACGCCCGTCCATCCATCCCTATGCCTACCGCACTCGAATCCCGTTGTTTACTGCTTTTGTTACTACTGTCTTTGCTTTGCTACTGTTGTTACTTTACTATTCCTACTACAAAACTATTGCTACTGATAAACTGCTATGAGCAAGATTGTTTCTAGGTGCAGCTGAATTGACAACTCAGTTGTTAAGGCTTATAAATATTCTTTGCCCCCCCGTGTGTCGAATCAATAATTTGGGTTTCACTTCCCTCGAAAATACTGCGATACACCCCCTATACTTGTGGGTCATCACCCACATATAGACTCCATATTTAATTTAGTTGAATCATCAAAATAGCCCCAAACTCCCACAATATGCAAGTATGAACAATTTAATATGCAACAAGTCAAATATCATTTTACAAAAATAGAGGCTTAGGGTTGCACGTTTAGGGTCGACGATTTTGGTTCGAAGGGGTTCGGGTTCGGTCTCATCAGGATCGGTCTTCGGGGTCTCGGCCATCGGATCCGAGAAGGAGGACTTGTCGTTCCATGTAGGCGATGTTCGGTCCATATCATCGACACCTCTTGATTCTTCGGTTTCGGACTTCGACGGCCACACGAACATAGTCAGGGTAGCCGAGCCGCGTCTTCATCTCATCTATCTTGGCCATCTCGAGGTCTTGAACAAACGCTCCTAACATCACCATATTGACATCCACATTGACAACACCGAGTAGCCCAACTTGTAGCACTTGAGGTTGTAGAGGGGGGCTGACTATTCTCAAGCATCGGCAACACAAACAGCAGGGCACACTTGGTGTTGGGCATCAACACTGTACGGGAGCAGCAGCAGTGTTTCACGCGGACAGCCAAAGAAATCTCGACGGTAGCAAGCATCCAGGCGTCGCTTGGCCAGCTGCAGGTGGCAGGGCCGGCGCTGCTGGAGACGGGGCCACCTCGAGGCAGCGGGACAACGCGCTGCGTAGATGGAAGCGATGCTCGCTGGTACCCACGGGGCGAGGACGGACGAGGCGGGGCAGACAGAGACGGTCAGGAGCTCGTCCGGCGGACGCAGGGCACGGGCAAGGCGCAGACGCGCGCCGAGCGGCGAGGTGGAGAAGGACGCGCATGGGAACGACGCCATGGCGGACCGGAGAGGTGGACGGAGCTCGACTCGAGGCCGAGGGACTCAGGCGATAGCGCGGGGACCAACAAGGACGACGTCCAGCTGGGTGAGGAGGCCGGAGGCGGATGCGGGCGCACGCGAGAGAGGAGACACGGGGCCTGCGAGGTGCGCGGCCGGTTGCAGAGGGGGTGCACCGGCCGATGATGAGGAGCCCGAGCTCGGGCGGCCGCGGCGGCGCGCGCTGGTCGAGGGCAGAGGGGCGATAGGCGAGGCTTGGAGGCGACAACTCGATGCGGACGGGGCGCTGGCCGGAGGCGGTGCTCGCTGTTGGGGTAGGGCAGCGAGCTTCAGGGCCAGACAGTGCAGAGAGGAGTGATGTCTACGCACTTCTATTCTTGTAGACAGTTGTTGGGCCTCCAAGTGCAGAGGTTTGTAGAACAGCAGCAAGTTTTCCCTTAAGTGGATCACCCAAGGTTTATCGAACTCAGGGAGGAAGTGGTCAAAGGTATTCCCTCTCAAGCAACCCTGCAATCAAGATACAAGAAGTCTCTTGTGTCCCCAACACACCCAATACACTTGTCAGGTGTATAGGTGCACTAGTTCGGCGAAGAGATAGTGAAATACAAGTGGTAATGGTGATAGAAGATAATTTGATGGCGTGGAAAAGACTAAAGTAAAACTGAAATAAAGATGGAAGCAAGCAAACATGTAATAGATCTAGTAGCAAACGGTGTTTCAACGCTTAGAAACAAGGCCTAGGGATCATACTTTCACTAGTGAACACTCTCATATAAATATCTTATATTCATGATACTACACTGAATTACTCTCCGGTTGGACACTCTAATCCATGGTAGGGCTATAACAACACACCTCAAAGTAAGCCTTTCCCATCTAGAAACCCCACACTGTCACCTTGAGTACTAGATGAGTCCAACAAACACCACAATTTCATAAATACATCCAATTCCAAATATAACTCATAACAAGTATTTGTAATCTCTAGCCTAAGTGCCACCATGGTGTGCACACTGTCACTTTCACACACATGGGGAGAGCAGAGATCTATTAAAGCACTTGAGTAGCAAGGTAGATCTAAAGATTACAAGCTCATGATCACAATATGATCATGCATAGAGAGAGATGAACACATAGCTACCGGTAGAACCCTTAGCCTCGAGAGAGAACTACTCCCTCCTCATCATGGGAATCAACAATGGTGATGGAGATGGCGGTGAAGATCGATGGAGATGGCTCCGGGGGCACTTCCCCATCCCGGCAGGGTGCCGGAATAGAGACTTTCTGTCCCCCGAATCTCCCCTTCGGTGGCGGCAGCGCTGCAGAACTTTTCGTGGATTTCTGATTGATGATTTAGGGTTTTGGTATCGGGAGGCTCTTATAGGTGAAAGAGGCAAGGTCGGTGGCCGGCCAGGGGGCCTAGACCATGCCCTGGCGCGGCCTAGGGTTGCCCGCGCCTAGGGGTGGTGTGGCCACCCTGTGGCCCCTATCCGATTCTCGTTCTGGCTCCGTGAGTCTTCCGGGAAAATAGTAACTTTGGCTTTTGTCCCATCCAATTCCGAGAATATTCATTTTCTGACTTCTTGGAACCAAAAACAGCAGAAAACAGGCAACTGGCACTGTGGCATCTTGTTAATATGTTAGTCCAAGAAATCATATGAAAAGTACTCCAAAGTTGGAACAAAACACAAGAAAGTAGATAAAACCAAGCATGGAACATCAAAAATTATAGATACATTGCAATGTATCAACATCCCCAAGCTTAACTCCTGCTCGTCCTCGAGTAGGTAAGTGATAAAAAAAGAATAATTTTTGAAGTGACATGCACCATCATAAACTTGATCAAAGTATTTGTAAAACATTCAAAGCTGGGATCATAGTACTTCAACATAGCATGAAAGACAAAGTTCTAGAAATAAGACAAAGAAACTATGATGCAACATGAAAAGGCACAAACAAAATATTCATGAATAACAATGCTTTGCAAGACGTTTGTTTGTTTCACATAAAGAAAACATAGCATAATAGTATTCAGCTTGTCCCTCATAGAGTAGCAAATATAAATGCATAGGACACCTTCAAAGTTCATAAGAGTGACTAGATACAAATAGTTTACAACAAGCAATATCAAGATATGCATCAATCAACTAGTCTTGGGACAATGCACATAGAACTAAGAATGGCCACTATGCTCTCAAAGTAGGTGCATAAAGATAGAAGGTGGAGACCCAATATAATGGTGGAAGAAAGGCCTTTGTAAAAAGGAAGTAGGGATTCAAGTCTCATAAAGCGCTTCCAAAAATTATGGTACTTATAGATTTCACCTCTCATTGCCCCTATCATAAGCACCTTGAAGTGATTAAGGTTAAAGTGAACAAACTATGGTGTACATGCTTGACGAAGTATAAGTCAGAAATCTCATGTCCCTTGTATATGAGGGCCGCTCCTCATGCTACTCAAGTTTAGTCAGCGGTAAGTTCTTGTCATTGTAAGTATATGTGTATCATAGAGAACCGCCAACGGGGTACCCCTTGCCCGATGTTACAGAAGAATCCCCATATCAAAATGACAAGGCAAGCAGACAATGAGCATCTCAGCAATCTTCTTATTTACCATGGGAATATGGTGCTTTTTTCTCTCTTTCCTCTTTTCATAATCTCATTTTTTTATTTTTCTCTTTTTCTCTTTTTCTCAATACAGGACTATTTTTTTTATAAGAAGAATGCTTCATAGACAGCTCATTATGGTTACGCTGTAGGTTTCCACCATGTCAGCATGGATTAGACCAGCGGCCCAGGCGTTTCTCTAACACATATACATAATTCCATGGACTTACAAGCTCCCCTTTCATTTCACACCGACGACATCCATATACAAAAGAGCATGATATCAACTAGGTATAAAGTACCAGTGCAATGTTGAAAGCGTTCCCCATGACAACATGGTTCTGCTAATCCCCAGCAAATAAGTGCAAGCATATACAACATAGACGACACAATGGTTCAAGTTTATTAAGGGCAAGAAAAGTAAAGTGTGCCATCAAGTTCGTGAGAGCTTTAATCACTAGTTTTCTCATAACAAGTTTAATTTGGAAGGTAGATAAAAACATGAATATACTTAGAATAGCATATGCTAATAGGTAGGTATGGTGGACTCTTTGGAATAACTTGGTTTTAGGAGTTGGATGCATGAGTGGAACTCATACTTGGTTGTGGAGGCTAGCAAAAGATTGGGAGCGACAAACTAAGAGAGCAATAATGGCCATAATCATGCAGAGCGACAAAACATCATTGATCAAAGCATAAAGTGATACTACAAGTTGGAAACTAAAGGATCATAAAGGCTATGGTGACTTGAGATAGTCATAACATGGTGTGAGCATGTGCCAAGTCAACCCAAATAAAGCATCAAAGGAGAATACCACAATACTATGCTTTAATATGCTAAAACAACGCATGATTCATCCAAGGCACATTAAGCAATCTCAATTGTTTATAACAAGTCATGCTACAGCAAAGAATACTAAGCATAAAGCCAAAACAATATCAAGCATGGCATGATAGAGCATAGGCCACAGTCAAAAACAAGCCATTTTTACCACATAAGCATGAACTTTCCTACTCTTTTCCAAACCAAACCAAGCTATTTGCAAACCAATGCATGAAAGAGGGGGTACAACCAATTTATTCACCAAACTAAGCAAACCAGGCAAACGAAAAAAACAAAACGAAAACAAAAAAGAAGACGCTCCAAGAACAACACAACTGTGCATGAAACAATAAAAATGAAGCGTTTGGAAGAAACCTGGGATTTTTATTAATGAAGAGGGGGAGGCCTTGGGCATCCCCAAGCTTTGACGCTTGTACTTCTTGGATATTTCTTGGGGTGACACGAGTGCATCCCCAAGCTTGAGGTTTAGTCCATCCTTCATCTCATTACTCATTCCTTCCATACACCTGAAATTTTTCCTTCATACAAAACTTCACACAATTTTTATTAGCAACATTAGTGCATTCAAGATAATAGGTCTTTTGGTTCAGTTTTAACACAAATAAACTTCCATTAGAACACTAGCTACTTTAGCACTTTCCTAAAAAAGCTCAATTCCCCAAAAGAACTCAAAAAGGAACCAACAAGAAGCAAATGCAGAAAATGGCAGAAATCTGTCAAAACAGACCAGTAGGTAAAGACGAATTTTTTCGAAGATCTTCTGTTGCTCAAATAAAAAAGTGTTGAACTAATGAAAGTTAGATAACAACCTGGGGCAGAATCACAAAAATTCACGCCTCAAAAAGACGTTCAGAGATTTTACACGAATTTTTACGGTGAAACACAGAAATCTGTTTCGGAACAGCAACTTTCCCAATCATTACTTCTCTCTCATTAGAGGTTACTCTTGGCACAAAAAGCAAATAAAAAGGATAAGGAGCAGTTATTACTGAATTAATAACTTCCAAGACTCATCTAAAACTTTTGGGTTATCTCCCAATAAGTACTTTTCTTTAACGCCTTTAAGTTAGGCATGATAGTTTGAGAAGATGCTCACATAAGAAATATGAATTGAAGTAAAAGAGAGCATCAAGAAGCAAATTCAAAACATATTTAAGTCTAACCCACTTACTATGCATAGGAATCTTGTAAATAAACAAGTCATGAAAGCACAAAGCAACAAGCATAGGAAAGCAAAACAAGTGTAACTTCAAGACTTTCAACATAAAGAGGGGAAACTTAATATTATTGAGATGCATAAAACCATGTTTCCCTCTCTCATAATAACTTTCAGTAGCATCATGAATAAAATTAACAATATAACTATCACATAAAACATTCTTATCATGAGCCACATCCATAAAAGAATTAATACTCTCCACATAAGCATAGTCATTCTTATTAATTGTAGTGGGAGCAAATTCAACAAAATAGCTATCATTATTATTCTCATCACCATAATCATCAAATATAGGAGGCATATTGTAAGCATAATTAGTTTTCTCCTCAATAGTAGGTGGACTGAAAATATCATACTCATCATTGTAATCATCATATATTGGAGGTTTTGTATCATCATAAGCAATAGAATAGCTATCTTCCAAAGCTGGGGAACTAAAAAGATCATTTTCATAAAGACTAGCTTCCCCAAGCTTAGACTTTTCCATAGCATTAGCAATAATGGTGTTCAAAGAATTCATAATAATAATATTGCTATTAGCATGCAAATAAAGTTCCATTGGTTTTTTAATTTTCTCTTCAAACACTTCATGTCCTAACTCAAGATAAATACTATAAAGCTCTCTAATTTTTTTGTTGTTTTCCATTAAGCCTAACTAGTGAAAACAAGAAACAAAAAGACAAAATTGCAGAATCTAAAGGAAATAACTTCGAGCACTCACACCAGAAAATAGGCTTTTACCGTGGGAGGTTCTTCTTCTTTAATCCTCCGGTGTGAATACCTTTTACCTTACCTCCCCGGCAACGGCGCCAGAAAATAGCTTGATGTCTACGCACTTTTATTCTTGTAGCCAGTTGTTGGGCCTCCAAGTGCAAAGGTTTGTAGAACAGCAGCAAGTTTTCCCTTAAGTGGATCACCCAAGGTTTATCGAACTCAGGGAGGAAGTGGTAAAACGTATTCCCTCTCAAGCAACCCTGCAATCAAGATACAAGAAGTCTCTTGTGTCCCCAACACACCCAATACACTTGTCAGGTGTATAGGTGCACTAGTTCGGCGAAGAGATAGTGAAACACAAGTGGCATGGATAATTATAAGTGGTAATGGTGATAGAGAATAGCTTGGTGGCGTGGAAAAGACTAAAGTAAAACTGAAATAAAGATGGAAGCAAGCAAACATGTAACATATCTAATAGCAAACGGTGTTTCAGTGCTTAGAAACAAGGCCTAGGGATCATACTTTCACTTGTGAACACTCTCATATAAATATATCATCTTCATGATACTACGCTGAACTACTCTCCGGTTGGACACTCTAATCCATGGTAGGGCTATAACAACACACCTCAAAGTAAGCCTTTCCCATCTAGAAACCCCACACTGTCACCTTGAGTACTAGATGAGTCCAACAAACACCACAATTTCATAAAGACATCCAACTCCAAATATAACTCATAACAAGTATTTGTAATCTCTAGCCTAAGTGCCACCATGGTGTGCACGCTGTCACTTTCACACACATGGGGAGAGCAGATATCTATTAAAGCACTTGAGTAGCAAGGTAGATCTATAGATTACAAGCTCATGATCACAATATGATCATGCATAGAGAGAGAGATGAACACATAGCTACCGGTAAAACCCTTAGCCTCGAGAGAGAACTACTCCCTCCTCATCATGGGAATCAACAATGGTGATGGAGATGGCGGTGAAGATCGATGGAGATGGCTCCGGGGGCACTTCCCCATCTCGGCAGGGTGCCGGAACAGAGACTTTCTGTCCCCCGAATCTCCCCTTCGGTGGTGGCGGCATTGCGGAACTTTTTGTGGATTTCTGATTGACGATTTAGGGTTTTGGTATCGGGAGGCTCTTATAGGCGAAAGAGGGAAGGTCGGTGGCCGACCAGGGGGCCCACACCATGCCCTGGCGCGGCCTAGGGTTGCCCGCACCTAGGGGTGGTGTGGCCACCCTGTGGCCCCTCTCCGACTCTCCTTCTGCCTCCGTGAGTCTTCCGAGAAAATAGTAACTTTGGCTTTTGTCCCGTCCAATTCCGAGAATATTCATTTTCTGACTTCCTGGAACCAAAAACAGCAGAAATCAGGCAACTGTCACTGTGGCATCTTGTTAATAGGTTAGTCCAAGAAATCATATGAAATGTACTCCAAAGTTGGAACAAAACACAAGAAAGTAGATAAAACCAAGCATGGAACATAAAAAATTATAGATACATTTGCAATGTATCAAGGAGGCGAGGGAAGGCCTAGGGGATGGGGCTCTGGCGGTGGAAATTGCGGGGGCTCGCGCGTTGAGGAGGGTCGAGGATGTCTGGGGTGCGGGGATCGCGTTGGGTTGACGCGGTCATGCCGGGGTGGGGCCGCGCGGGTTGGGTTGGGTACGGTTGGTGGCTTGCAGCACTGTAGAGTAGCGTGTCGGGTGGTACGCGGGCGGGTCAGGGCGATTTGCTGCGGTGCAGCGCACGCGGTTGGGGTGGCTGGGTGCAGGACGGTGGTAGCTAGATGGTTAGGGTTTAGTTCTAGCTCTTTAGGGTTTGGTATGCCGGGTAGTAGGCTGCTGGCTTGCTGGGCTTTTGGCTTAGCAGGCTGGTGGCCTCTCCAGTAAAACATTTATTTATCAGTTTTAGTTTAATAGTCTTTTGCAAATAAATTTTAGACAAATAAAATAATTCGGAAGAGACCGAAGTTTTGGGTTTGAATAAAGAGGACGATAATTAGAAAACATAACTAGGCTTTTATAAAATAGTTTTTGGCAAACCATGCATGATGACATGACGATGCTCAAATGCAATGTGGCATGATGACATGAGCATGCGGTCATGATGATGCACAAAATAAAAACAACACGTGATTTTCTAGTAGTGGTTTTACCGGGGTGCTACATGAAGTATCCTAATCGTGCAGTTTGGCTCTGCACGCGGACACGAAAACATGCCATTTTGGCCTCAATCCATTTGGGTCGGGTACCTAGCGGGCGTGACCCACTTTGGACGGACACGACCAAGACTCGCCGGTTTTTGATAGATTTCACCAAATTGACATAATAAGTAGGTCTCATAATTACATGAAGTTAAATATAGTTCTAAAGCAAATATAGTTCACAATCAAAGATAACAAACAACACGAGGAAATATGAGGCCATTCCTAGCGATTACCAATGTGCGCCCACATATGCTCGATCATTGTAGTCGGTTGTGCGTAGCGCGATCATGTATCTCATGTTGCACATGGAGAAACTTCTCGAAGGTTGCTGGCCCTCGTATCGCCTCGACTAGGTCACTCTCAAAATCCCATCCTTTGTCATGGAGTCCATCATCCCGCTCATCCTCAATGATCATGTTGTGCATGATGACGCAAGCGGTTATCACCTCCCACATAGTCACAGTGCTCCAAGTTAAAGTAGGGTGCCGAACAATAGTCCACCTAGACTATAGCACACCATTCACATCCTTCCTACCAGGCTCTTAATCCTTGGAGAACCTTGCACATTTCTTATCACCCGGATCACGAATGGTCTTCACAAGGGTTCCCTAATCCGGGTAGATGCCATCATCAAGGTAATACCATTTCACATGCATGAACCCCGATTTCATAGTGAATCTAGGGAGCATTGCCTTCCGCCAGCCTAGATAATACCTTGGAGCGCTAGAGCACACTGATGTCATTGTTAGAATTTCCATGCCAAAAGAAGAGTGCCATATCCATAGATCTTGAGATACAACTGCCTCAAGAATCAATGTGCAGACATCCACATGCCCATTATACTGCCTTGCCAAGCAAAAGAGCATGTCTTCCACTCACAATGCATGCAATCTATGTTTTCCAACATCCCTGGAAATTACCTCTTATTGATGGACAACAGATGGACAGTGTCTTTGATATTTAGCTCTCTCAGGTAAACTTCACAAAAAACACAGTCACCACTTTGCACAACTTGTACATCGCCTCAAGCTAGGTGCTCTTGCTTATGCGCATATACTCATCAACAAGATCATCAGTGAGTTCATATGCATGAATTTGAATAATAGAGCAACATTTCTGGTAAGAACTAAAGTCAATCTTACTAGTGCAGTCGTTCTTACATTTGAAGTAGGTGCTGTAGTCCCTGACACTATCAACAATTGTCTCAAACAATTTCCTTGACATGTGAAATTGGCAATGAAATATGTGCTCCGGGAAGAGTGGGTTCTTCCAATGGAAGTAGTCCTTGAATAAACACTCATGCCCACCTATTTGATCGCATAGCAAGTTCGTCGCGCGTCCCTTTGCCGAGCCTCGGTGGATAGTCTGCATGCTCTCGACGTGGTTAGCGATAAGGGTCATTGCCACCATCATGAACTCGATATTGTCACTGGAGTCGTCATCGGATGACATGTCAACGAAATTATTGTAGAAGAACTTGATTGAGTTGGAGCTAGCTGCCATCGCTTCGACTATGAAAATGGCCAAACAGATCATGGGCGCTGCAGGTAGGGTACGTTTCGGAGCCAAGGGCAGGCAAAATAGGGCTGGCATGGACGGCTCCCTGGTAGGAAGCCAGTGCAGCACAATAAATCAGCGACGTCCTGGTCTCTAGCGCGCTGGAGAGTCGGCTGGAGTCCTAGTATGCCAAGCTACTCCGATGATGTCGACACGTTGCAACGCTACTCACGAGGCTACCTTTGGAGGTTTAGAACTACGACAATCTCAATAGGTGCTAGGTGAATGGCAAGACAACAACGGAGACTGGCTGCGGCATTGCGACGGAGTGGCGGTGCGAGCTGTGTGGAGGTCAGTTTTGGGGGGAATGGGAGGTTTCCACCCAATGGCTGGTAGAACAAGGGAGGACAAGGAGACAACGAGCACGGACAAGCACGCTATTTGGTCTAATGCAAAACCAACGCAAATTCGGGATGGGAATGGCTCATCGCGGACCGGTCTACACCGTGTTGTTCAAATGGGTCTGCCCGCTAGGCCAACCGCTTGTACATGCGGACACGTTCGGATAGCGAATGGTCGAATGGGCCGGTCCGCTGGATATGCCTTTACTCCTACGGAATTAGAGCTAATTACATTTGTAGTCCTACATCTATCCATTTAGCAGCATTTTAGTCCTACTTCTATTAGATCGTGAATTAGTAGTCCTACAACTATGCATTCCGGAATTATTTGGTTCTCCTATGTACAAATCATGCCACGAATTTTCCACGTCATATTTGTCTTTTTGCAAGGTAGTCCCTAAGATGGAGAGAAAGTACTGGCCAGGTCGTTCCGCGGGCACAACATGCGATTATTACAAAAACGACCCGCTCAATCATATGAAATTAAATTGTCTCCCGCGCAGTCGTGGTTCTGTTGGTCGGTTTCACCTCATTGGCAACGGCGGCTGTCCTGCTCGCGCTTGCCGTCAATGGCAGCCTTTCATACACAATGCCGTCGGAGATTCGCTACATGACGAGGAACGACGGTCTGCCTGACTACGGTGAGCTCTGGAATCTCGTCTCTATACATGGAATTGATTGACACGGAAGGTTTTAGCTAGGGTTCATGGTGCGGTCATGATCGGTAGAGTAAAAATCATTTTCCGGTGGGAATAGACTAGAACGGACAGTTTCATGAGTTTCTAGTTCTGATGCTTTGTGGTGATACTAATTCTATCGGGTTGATGGTTGTGCGAAGCTGTGTGTTCCGTTGTTGCTCTGTTTCCACTCGAACTGGCGATATGTATGTTACACATCATAGTTAGTGTGTTTAACTAGTTTCTTTGAGTCATGTGAGTAGCATAGAGCCATAAATTCCAAACTTTTTCATTGCACCAAAATTCTTAAGTCTAAATTTTCTGTCAGTCTCTCACTAAACAAAGTTTGAGTTTTTCTTAAGTTTGAGCTATCTGTCACATGATGCTACTATGAATTTCTGACCAAACCATGTTTTTGTTCAATAGTGTGCAATCTAGATATCATGATAGATCTTTTCACTATGGAAGTGGTTCATAATGGGTATTTTTGTGGACTAAGAGACAACTTGTCATATAGGGGTTGTTCTGCTTCATATCTTGACAATTGTTCACCTGGTACCTAGTCCAGTTTCTAGTTGTATGAGATCCTCCACCATCTAGGTTACTTGAAGAATGGGAAGCTTCAGGTCTATTGGCTTTTGCTAGACAAGGAACTGATGAATGGTTTAATTCCAATTGTCAATGATGTAGATATAGTTATGATTATCCATGCTTCTCAATAGCATAAGACACTTCAACTGTTCATTGATCATACAAATTTCCTAAGGGCATTAAGACATGAAATCATACAAATTTGACCAAGTGCAGCAAGATGAAGTGCAAGTGTGGCTGGGACTACATCTATTGGGAGTATAGCTGCAAGGAGTGTCGGTGCTGGTGTGGCAAGTTCAGGTGTGGCCGGGATGCAACAACTAGTAGTGAAAATGCTAGTGCGGCAAGTTAAGGTGTACCAAGTGCAAGTGTATCAGCTGTAACAATAGGGAGTGTAGGAAGAGCTAGTTCAAGTTAAGATATACCAAGTGCATCAACATCACATGATAGTGAAGCTTCTAGTTCTTGTATTGATGAGCAACAAGATAGAGAGAGTGATACTGATTTTTAGTTCTTTGGTAGTGACTTTGATGCAGAATCATGACATGATGACCTCTTCTTGGACAATATGGATGGAGAGGTCAGTGAGAACAATGAGCAGGTGCTGGTTGAGGAACAAGAAGATGATGTTGCCCTTTATGACGTTGAATATTAATGAGGAAGAAAGGTATAAGTTGATGTACAAGTTCTAGGCATTTAATCCTGAAGTAGACATGGATAATCCAACTTACAAAATAGGAATGACATTTAGTGGTTTTGAGAAAGTGATGAAAGCATTTGTAGCATATATCATTAGAGAAAGGAGGAAAATAAAGAAAATAAAAAATGACCAGATAAGACTCATAGCTATTTGTGATTTAGAAGGTTGCCCATGGATGCTTAAAGAAGGCCTTGACACAAAAAGATCGGGTGGATTTGTAATCACAAAAATTGTGGAAAGGCACATTTATGAGAGAGTTTTGGAATTGAAAGCATTAGTTGCATGTTTTCTAAAGCAAAAGTTCATGGATGAAATTAGGGATAACCATAAGATGGATCTTGCAACATTTGCTACAAAAGTTTAGAGAACCTACAACACGTGACCTGTGAGGTGGAAGCTGGGTATAGCTAGGAAAACTGCATTGTTGGAAATACATGGTGATGGGGAAGCTCAGTTCAAGCAGGTATGGGATTATGGAGAACAACTAAGGAGGTCAAACCCTAGCTCAAAATTCTTTCTCAGCACTAATTCAGTGAAAGAAACCTGGAAGTGATGAAGTGAAGGAGGACTTGGCCACATTGTACTGGTCATATGATGCTTGCAAGAGAGGGTTTTTAGCTGGATGTAGGCCACTTATTTGCATTGATGGTTGTCATATCAAGACTAAGTACAGAGGACAATTGCTCACTACAGTAGGAATAAATCCTAATGACTGCATTTTTCCCATTGCAATGGGTATGGTGGAGGTTGAGTGTACTAGCTAATTGGAGTGGTTCCTGACAACTCTAAGAGATGACTTGGGAATAACCAGTATTGTTCCCTAGACTATAATGAGTGACAAGCAAAAGGTACATTCTTAACTAAACTTTGCAACACACTCAACTTTATACCCAAATCTTGTTCCGTTCTTGATCTTCTTGTACAAGTAGCTAATTCCCTTCAAATTTATTTCTAGTGTCTGATCAAAGTTGTTAACAAGATTTTCCCTGTTGTTGAGCACAAATTTTGTGTTTGGCACATGATCCAAAATTTCCAAAAGGCTAGACATAGAGGAGAGACACCGAATAATGAATTATGGGCAATTGCAAGGTCAAGAAATCCTTCAAACTAGCAAAAGAATATGGATAAACCGAAGGTTGAAAGTGAACTTGGTTTTAATTGGTTGAGGAGCTAGTTCCAAACACATTTGTGAAAGTATCTTTCTCTGATTTCCCCAAGTGTGACCTGTTGTTAAACAATGATTAAGAGGTGTTTAACAATTACATTTTGTCAGCTATAGAAAATCTTGTGCTTTCTATGCTAGAAATGTTGTTCTACAAGAAAATGCAAAGAAAATTGTCCAAGAAGATAGATTCTGAGAATTGGACAAGCATGATATGTCCTAAGATTAGAAAGAAGCTAGCAAAGTTCATGGAGTGGAGTGCTGCTTGTATGGTCAATCCTGGAGGAAATCTTATATTTTTTGTCAATTCACATGAACTTGAGAGGACCTACAGTGTTGATATGAATAGGAGGACTTGTGACTATATAAGGTGGAAATTAATAGGCATACCATGCCACCATGCCATTTCTTGTTGTAGGGCTCACAACATAAACCCCAAATCTCTTGTCCACGGTTGCTACACAATTGACACCTACAACAAAACATATGTATTCAATTTAGACCACTCAGAGGAAGGGTTTTGTGGAAAAAAGACACGTGGAGTGGTAGTACATCCACTGTTCACAAAGGTTATGGGAAGGCCCAAGAAGAATAGAAGAAAGGCACATGAGGAGATAATAAAGAAATATGTCAAAATATTTATCAAGGTAGGTGCCACAATTCATTTTTATATGTGTGGTAGGTCTGACCACAACAAAAGAACATATCAGAGGTATATGGACAACTTGATGCTGCAACAACAAGTACATGTTACAAATAGGGAGGAAGAAATGGATATTCTAGAAATTATGCATGTTTGTTTTACTTTCTGAAACCACATGATACCAACTACATATGCTCATTGTACTTAATATGTGAGATTTGTCATTTTGTAGCATTTATTCCCACAAAACCCTGACCCAGCTATGGACTTTACACATGTACAAGACAATATGGTGTATATTTTGGGCCAAGAGGTTCGAGGCTTTTTTTCTTTATATATGTTAATTCTGATGTATTTATGCCAACAGATTTCAGTATTTTATTTTTGTTTCTCTGTGTTATATTAGTATTATTTGCTCTGAATTTGCAAGTATTTTACCACACGGATAAGTACATGGCATTTTCTATCATTCTAGCAGCTTATATATTAGTGTCAATAGATTATATTGGTGTTATTTGCCATTTCCTTTCATATAGATCAGTGCATGACATTTCTAACAAATTATATTGGTGTTATTTGCCATTTCCTGTCATTCTAGCCGCTTAGGTTCACAACTTAGGTACATTAGAGCAAATAAGTGACAACAAATTGCTTCACACAATTCATTGATTTGAAACAAGTCCACATTTATTCAAATGGTTTCAAACATAACATACATTCAGTACAGCACACTGATCAACATGGCTTCAAACACAACACCACTAAACAGAGGAGAATAAGAAGCCATTTTTATTCAAATCGAGTACAACACACAACACACATTCAATACAGCACTCAACACACATGCTTCTTCTTCTTTTTCCCTTTTCTTCTTCTTCTTCTTCTTCTTCTTCTTCTTGTTTTCTCTGCTACTTCTCCTTCTCTTGTGCTTCTTCTCTGCAATTCATTAAAATGCAAAACCGAATGAAATTGGCAAACTGTCAAATAGAAGAAAAAGAATTAAAAATTCACACTACCCGCAATCACTGTGATGGTGCGAACGGCGGTGCCGACGATGGTGCGGACTATGACATGATCCTTCCATCGATGCGATCCTAGAGCATGCGAATTTGCTCCTCCAAGCTAATGTTTGTTGGGAGAAGCGGCTGCCAGCCATTGGGCTTCGACATTGCTGTCCTCTCCTCATCCGACGAGGAAGGCGTAGAGGGGCATCACTTTGTTGTACAACTTCTCGTTCCTCCGCCTCGCATCCTCCTTCGTCGCCTAGACCACGGCCTTCGGCTTCGCCTCCATCGCATCCCGCTCCTGCTAAGATCGTCAGCGAGCAGGGGCACGCGCCTGCCCCTCCACCGCGCCCCTATACGACCAGGCGTAGGTGACCTGCCCGTGGTGGGTTTCCGTCGAGGGAGACTGAGGTGGGAGTGGGAAGGGTTAGATTTTTTCCTAAAGTACAAATTACATTGACATGGGTAATATTTATAGAGCCAGGGTTTTTTCACATAACCTCGGCGTGTCCTGCACGTGCCATTTGACAGTATGGCGTCCACTTGTTGACTCCCATTTGCAAGGACCAAAGTTCAATCCGCAAACATAGTTGTAGGACTAGTAATTCATGATCTAATAGAAGTAGGATTAAAATGCTCCTAAATGGTTTGTCATCGGACTACAGATGTAGTAGTAATTAGCTCACGGAAATAATAACGAGTAAATTAGCTAGTACGCCACCGTAACACTGCACAAGGTAACCGATGAACAATGCCGTTATCTGTCATGCTGCCCGTAATCTCAGCTCACGGAACTGCTTTGTCGCGGCCTGATCAAAGTGCAACATTTGCAAGTACCACTACATTACTCCCTCTGTTTAAAATTACTCCGCGCGCACGCTTACCTAGGTGACCTAGTATTCTTTCATTTTTTATCAAAAAATTCTTAGAATTTTTGGTATACGTAGTACATATTTCATACTATCTATTTCAAAAATCCTAGGATTTTTTTGAATGAGAAATGAGAAAATACTAGCCCACCTACATAAACGCGCTGGGGGAGTAATTTGAAACAGAGGGATATTACTACCGCTCAACCACTGCGCATCTGCGTGCAGAGTTTTTGTTTGTCGTGGCGTCTGTTTGTTAACGCGGGCTGCACTTGCCTCCAAAGGCAGACAGAACCAGCCCACATTTTTTTCTGAAACAGGGTCTGAGATAATGGTGTACTGTACCCGTACTACAAGTGTAGTCGAGCTCCAGCGCCGGTACCTACCTCCTGTCAAAAATATTAACCGGAGATTAACTTCCCATCTCCAACTGCACGGCGTTACAGCGACCACACGCGCGTCGATGCGCGATTGGCCGGGAGAGGGTAGGGGCCCCGCTGTGGCAGGGTAATTACCGTGCCGGGTTATATATACCGGGGGCGCCTTTACCCCTGTCCCTGTCTCGCCATTTCTCACCACTCTCGCAGCCGCATTAGACAAGTACAGTGACCAGTGTACTGCTCGCTCCGCCTGGCCCTGCCGACCTTGGATGCGCCATGGCATCCGCCGTCGCTAGTAGCATGCCTGCCGCGGCTCCCGCGGCCGTGTCCTACGGCTGGCTCGGCCCGCGCATCTCCTTTGGCCGCGACCCTGTTGCGTCCGCGGCCGTGGCGGATCACGGGCTGGCGCTGTCGTCGGACGGATGCAAGGCGGATCAGGCCTCGGCGGTCTCCAAGGAGTTCATCGACTTTGAGTTCAGCTTCGGCGGGTCGGGCACCATGCTCCCCGCCGACCAGCTGTTCGCGGACGGGAAGCTGCTGCCGCTGCGGCCGCAGCCCGCCGAGGCGACCGCGCCAGAGGTGGAGCGGGAGCGGCAGAGCGCGGCGGAGGCGGATATCCCCGCCGCGCCTGAGCTCGTGAAGACGCTTCGGCCTTCGATGCCCGAGGCGTTCGACCCGTACGTGTTCTCCCCCAAGGCGCCGACGTGCTCCAGCCGCTGGAGGGAGCTGCTCAGGCTCAGGAAGGTCCAGACCCCGCAGAAGCCGTCACCGTCAGCGTCACCGTCTCCTTCGCCATCTCCGTCGCCGGTGCCGGCCACTCCGTCCAGAGCGTCGAACTCTTCGGCTGCCAGGTCCCTGAAGCTGCTGCTCCTCCAACGGAACGGCGGCCGCGCGTCCGGCGCCGCAGTGTCGGACCTCTCCGCGGCGCCGCTCCTCCGCGACAGCTCCGACTCGGAGGCGTCCCTCTCCCTCGCCTCTTCCCGCTTCTCCATGTCCTCGTCGTCGTCGTCCTCCGCCCACGACCACGACGACTTCCCGCGCCACTCCATCGACTCGGTCGACCTCACCCCGAAGCCGCGCATCCGCCTCGTCCGCTCCCAACCCCAGCGGCATTGCCACCCGCCTGCCTCCGCGCCGCCTAGGGCCACGCAAGGCTCCGCACCACCCCGAGCCACGCAAAGCCCCGCGCCACCCCGGGCCACGCAGAGCCCCGCGCGCCGTCGTCCGGCCACGCCGCCGCCGCCGTCCGTCGCCTCGGTGGACTCCCCGCGCATGAACTCCTCCGGCAAGATCGTGTTCCAGGGTCTCGAGCGCAGCTCCAGCTCCCCGGCCGGAAGCGCCCACAGCCTCCGGTCCCGTTCGCGCGTCATGGACCGGTCCTACTCCGCGCCGGTCGTGCTCAACGTGCCCGTCTGCTCGCGGCCGTCGTTCGGGTTCTTCAAGGACAAGAAGGACGTGGCGGCCAAGGACGCCGCTGCGAGGCTGCGGTCGTCGCTTGGCCGGAAGACGGCCGCCCATCCCGCCGGAAGCAGCGTGAGTTGCAGGGATCTTGGCGCCAGCAAATGAAATTTTATTCTTGTTTCGACTAAGCTAGGTGTAGACCTGTAGCAGTAGCGACTAGCCAGTAGATTAGGTAGTAGTAGCATTTCCTCGGCAATTGAAAAAGGGAACAGAAAAACAGATCGAGAGAACAGTTTGAGATAGCTAGTTTGGATTTGGAATGAACAAGAGATCGAGAGGGAAACGAAGCGTTTGACGATGATAGCCTACGATTTTGTGGTTGCTGTTAGGAGCTGGCTAGGTAGATCCCTGCCTCTATGCAGTTTGCTCCTTCCCTGTAAATTTTGTCTAATGTTTTTCGCTATTCTCCTCTAAACTCTCTGATCTGTACTAGCTCGTTGTAAGCACATTTGGTCTCCTTTGTTCTGTACCGTGATGATTAACATGGAAAAAGACATGAAATGAATTCGGTCCATTGTGTCAAATCAATGCTCACCTCCACACACTCTACTCTTAAGTTACTACTAGTACAGGGAGATCCCTGTTCTTATGTCCATTAAAGCAAAATTGACAGAAAAGGCCGATGGTTTGATCAAGGTGGCATGTGCACCTGCCTGAACATGATGGACTGTCAAAAGAGAAGATAACCAAGCATGCACAATGATAACTTTTGGGCGAGAACTTTTCACGGGTGGAGTGGAGAGTGAGTGTTGGCAATGGCAAGCGATGGGGGGACGCCGAGGCCGTTTAAACCGGAGGCAGGCAGGCGAGATACCTAGGCGGAGCAGATCGGAGACCGGGCCGGAGCCCGTGCCCCATGTGTGCCGGTGATCGAGCGCTGTGCGCGCAGCATGTGCACACCCTCTAAATTTCTGTGTAGGGAAATATACTACTGCTGCTCCTGCTGGTGCTGGTACCAGGCAAAAGGGCCCAGCGGAAAAAGCAATTTAAAACGCTTGTAGCTGCAGGCCGGCTACTGTTTCTGAAACAGCCAAGGCTTAAACAAACAGAGGGGAGGGGCCTCCGGGGAGCGCTGGCAAAGCTGTGCGCCTGTGCCCATGTGGCTCCTCCTGCCCGCGCTCTTGATCTTAGTAGAGTAAATTTTACCCAGCCTTTTTTCACTTCAATTTTTACCTTTTTTACCTCTCACTGACTGCCTCCTGCAACGGCCCAAAGGATGGATGAAGGATCCTCTCTCTCCGTCCAGCGTCCCAGCGGCTACTCCTTTGAGACCCTTTCCCTGTCTGTTTATTTGTCCCGTGCCAGCCTTGCCGAAAGGATCTTTTCTCAGGGTACACGCTCCTGGCTGGCTAGGAGGTAGAGAGCTTTTCTCTTTCTCTCCCGATGCTAGTACTCTCCTGAATACTGTGCTGCTCTACAGTAGGGTTTGCTGCGCGTATAGGCGCACCGTTTGCAGTTCATGCAGTTTTCGCTCGAGGCTAGTGGTGGTGGTGGCAGCACCAGCAGCATGGGGCACCGCAGTCGCAGGCAAGATTCCTGGGCCTCTCGTCGCTGCCTCGTGGAGCGGGGTGAAAATTTCTCAGATTTGACCGCAGTCCTAGTCTCCTAGAGGGGGGAGAGAGAGAGCTTTGGGTGTGGCTAGTTGCCTGGTTCAGTTTCAGTAATGGCGATATGCGAGGAAAAAGGCAAACAGAAAGAGAGGAGCCGCGGAGGCCTCGAGTGAGTTTGCGACGATTGGAATCTGCGGCCGTATAAACTTCCATACGCTAGGGGCCTAGCCGCCTGAGGCACCTGCGGTACGCCGCTGCCTGGCTCGCTCGCTCCTGCCGTATCTACGTACGTTCGTCTGAGGAGCCTGACGGGCGGACGGACGGACTGCTGGAGTGATCGGAGCGCGCGCCGGTGCCATGATGGGAAGTGATGTGAAGGCGGATGGGGGCATCTGACGGCTGAGATCCTCTGCCGCGGGTGAATTCCTGCCTCTCCCGCGGGAGACAGCGCCCCCTGCTTATCTGTCGTAAAATAATCTTTTTATTACTACTCAGGGTCCGGTCTCACACACCCTCTCTCTCTCCTGTAAACGGTAGCCGGAGGAGAAGAGAGCTGCCGGGCCGGTCCCGAGCCCCTCCGGCAGCGATGTCACCGGTCGAAGGTGGCGGAGGAGAGGCGTCGGAGTAGTTTAGGGAAGTTCTGTTGTTTGGTTTTGCGGAGTTCTCTTCGCCGTTTAGGGCGTTCTTGTCCGGAGTTTGGCCTCCAGGTCGTCGACGGTGATCTGGTGCTGGCCGGGTTTGATCTACCTTCTCGAGGTGATTTGGTGGGCGGAGCCAACTGGGGAAGGTGGATCTATTGCGGGAGACTCCCAATAACTGGTCTAGGAGCTGGCATCTGATGAGGGAGTTGAAGCTTCACGCCTTTCTTGGTCGGCCGTGGAGGCGGGGGAGGAAGGCGTGGTGGCAATGGTGTTTTGGCTTCTCCTTCCCTGCCGGCCGTGGTGGCGAGGGGATTGCGAAGTTCCGCGTCGCTTGTTTTGGCTTCTCCTTCCCGGCCGGCCATGGTGGCAAGGGGATTGCGAAGTCCCGCGTCGCGTGTTTTGGCTTCTCCTTCCCGGCCGGCCGTGGTGGCGAGGGGATTGCGAAGTCCTGCGTCGCCCCTCTTCTCCCTCTACTTGATGCTGGTGTTGTTTCTCGCTGCAGATTTCCACCCTTGTTTTCTCTGGCGGTCATGGTGGTGGGTTGGAGTGCAGGTTTCGGCGATCTGCGGCGACGGGTTTGTTTTGGAGCTTATCTCCGACGTATTTTGGTAGCTTTGTTCCGTCTTTACGTCGGACTCAATGGCAGTAGGGATGCCGCTCTGCCGCTGCTCCTTCTTCTACGCCGGTGCTCGACGCCTCCTCTTCCCCAAGTGTTTACGTCCCCGGAGATTTGGAGGTGGCCGGAAGCAGAGTTTCTTCTTGCCGGATGATTTTGGTCGAGTCCTCTTCTCATACCTCAATGTTGGCTTCGCCTCCGAGGTCGTCGGCGATGGTGGCAGAGGCATCGAGGACTTGATTGCTTTTTTGTTCTTGTGCTAGGGTGTTTTCCAAAAATCTGGAGGCCCTTATCTTCACCCTTTGCGCGAGTGTTGTATTGGGCCTCCTTGTAAATTGTACCTGCCACGTATTCAACTCGCAGCTTTGGGTGCGTTGCACCCTTTGATTGTTCAAGAAAAAACAGTCACGTGGTTATTTTACAAAAACACTCTTGAGTAATTTTTGACCAAGCCCGCGGTCTTGTCCTCTCTTTACCCCAAATTTGAGCACTCTCGTCGCTGCCCTCTCCCTTGTCGGTTGCTCCATGTGTGACGCCGGCTTTACCCACGCCCTTGTCCGCGCCGCTATTCAGTCGCTCTCTCGCTTACAACTTCCTTCCTTCTTCCTCAACGACCAACCAGAACCCAGCAAGGAGGAGAGATCAAGGAAAAGGACCCCCTTTTTTTTGCAAAGAGCGGGACTTGGACGCTCCAGCGGCGGTGGCCCTTGTGTCCCAACGGATCCTCCAAGGGGACCACTACTTTTCCCTAGTGGCTACCTTCCCAATTCCAGCGAACGACCCTATCGCCTTCTCGTTCACCACTACTTCCTCTACTCCCATTTCCGGTTCGCTCTTCACCAGGGCATCAACCGAGATGAGTAGGAAGCCCCCAACACTAGAGCCGCCTCACGCCGTCCCATCAGCTCCAACTCGAGACCGCCCCATGCCCGAGAGTTGCGACACACTGGACCTCTGGCCACCTCTCCCTGCCATCCTCTTCTCCCCAAGGCTCCCTTTGCCTAGAGCTTCTTTACGATGTCCCCACCACTACAAAGATGAGCATTTCTAGCATTTATTAGAGCATCTCTAACAGTTACTGAAAAAGTGCGACCTATAAAACGCGAGTTCAGGCCATCGAACTCGTGTTTTTGTGCCGAGAAAACTCTGGCGTGGAACAGAGCCCATAAACCAAAACTGAAAAACGGATAGTTTTGGTTTATGGGCTCTGTTCCATGCCAGTCACATCCAAACGTGTAAACCCAGGGTTTATCACAGATTTCATATACAAACTTCTAGATCACATTTTTTGAAATACAAGCAATCGATGCATAATTCAACATAGTTCATAGAAAACGCGAAGTGCACCTCGGCACCCAAATCAAACGGAGACAACATCATCAACACCACCTCCATGGGTAGCCGATACACCACCACCGTGGCCACCATCATTGGCATCACCTCCATGGGTAGCCGATGCACCACCACTTGCCCCCTGATGAGCTAGTCTTCTTCTCTCCACGATCTCCTCCGTGGCCTCCTTCCACCACTCATATTGTTGCTCATTCATGTCGTTTGTGGACATCATCATGATCTCCCTCTCTTCGGCCAAGAGCTCCTTCATTGCCTTGGCTTTCTTCACATCGATCTTCATGGCCTCTAACTCCGCCTTGCGCCTTGATTCTTCTCGGGTGGCTTCAACCTGTGCAAGCTTAACCTCTCTCTTCTTCTCAGTGACGACAAGTTTTGCCTCCAATGTCTTCACCATTACTGCCTCCTTGGACTTCATCATTTGATCAAATTTGTCCCCCAACAATGATGCCTCCCCCTCTAGCTTCACCCTCCCTTTGGCCTTCTTGCTTCCATCAGGCTTGTCATTGTTTCTTCCCTCTTTCTCATCCTCACTATCATCCATCTTAACCATAGCAGCTTTCTTAGGCACTGTTTCTTGATCCCTCAATTGCCACTTGGGTAGGTGTTGGAGGACATCAAAGCAATGCTTGAATGTAAAGCTTCTGCCCTTGCTGCCTGCCATGTCTCTATACCTAGCATCGACAATGCGATCCTACAATACAACACAAGCATGACACCATCTAGTATAGTGCACAAAGCATGTATGCCATACATGAGATGGACAATGGACTCACATATTGGTCGATTGTTGCGCCACTAGGAGGATGCAACGTTGTTTGGTCCATAGCCGCTGCCCAACGGCTACATGCTGGTTTGATCGCATCCCAAAGACCTTGAAGGGATCGGTATGTGCGATAGACAGGTTGGCGTACACGAGGCATGAGCTTGCAAAACTTATCTTTGATGCGCTGCCAGTACCTCTTCCCGGTTTGATCCGTGCTGGACACCGCATCCATCCCACGGCCGCCCAAGCACGACACAACGTTGCATCTTCCACCTCGGTGTAGTTGACGACCTTTCTTTTATTCGGCTTGCCTCCAACCATCTCGACCACCTCAATGTCATCCTCGTTGGTAGCTTCATCGTACACCTCCTCTTGAGCATCATCCCCTTCACCGTCCAGCGCCTCGCCCTCACCGTGCACCCCCCCTCACCGTGGGGATCACCAAACAGCGCGAGCGGAGGATCAGCGATGTCGACCTTGTTTAGAAGATCCATGAAGCAAGTGTGGCCAGCTCTGCGCACACAAATCGAACGAACTCAGGATCGAATCTACGCACACAAATCGAAGGAACTCGGATGGAATTTTCTTACCTAGGAGTCACATCGTCGAGTACATTGGGGGCACCGTGCATGTTCTCCACATTGGACGACGGAGAGAAAGTCTCCAGCGGAGGGAGGGCACTACGATGGACCGTCTTCTTCGTCTTGGGTCGAGGCGCCCTCTTCGGCTCTGCAGCCGGCAACAGAGGGGCGGGGATGCCTGGGAGAGGTCCGGTGTCGGCAGCAACAATTTGTGGGAGCAAGTGGGTACCCGCGCGCTTCCGCTTCTTCGTGCTGGTTACCGCGAACATGTTCCCATGTCGCCGGCGGTCGGCAACCCTCCGCCCAGCCCGGGAGACATGCTCACCATGGGAGAGGGTGGGGGAAGCTGTGAGTTGGCTCCGGCGGCCGGCGGGTCCGAGTTGAGGCTAATCTCGCCTAGATCCGGCGTCGGCGTTGCATGAGAAGGTGGAGGCGCGTATATAGGTAGCGGCAGCGGCGACGGTTGAGCGGGAGGTGGGAGTAGCTGAAAACTCCGCGCGCGCTTTCTACGGGGAAAGTGAGGGTCACGCTCAGTTTGCGATTTCAGCCCCTACTATTACGGGCTGCCGAGCCATTTATTCGGTAGCCCTAAAAATTTAAGTTCGGTTCGGCCCGTTTATGGTAACTGACCTGCGCCGTTTTCTGAACTGAACCCATAAAAAAGGTTAATTACAGTTTTCGGGTGTTTAAGATAACTGTTAGAGATGCTCTTAGTGACGAGTATTCTAGTGATTGGAGAGATTAGAGAACATATGCAATGATGTATGGAATGTTTATATCGGATAAGTATTGGGTTAAAATGAACATGAAAATTGCACATGTAGCAAATGTTTATTTAGGACTAGATATGCAAAGTTGCTTGTCATTTTCTCTGAAATTTAAGAGGCATATGTGAGTATATCGACATTATGGTGGCATAAACTACAAGGTTTCCGGACTTGTTCAGCCGCCAGTGGTTTTGCTTGGATTAGTAAACTTATTGGCAACTTGCCACATTGCAACTTTTTTATGTTTGTTGATACCCTTTCACCTCTTCTTGTATAGCTGTAGGAGTAACTCATTTCCCGTAAGATCAAGGTCAGGTGGCAAATTCCTCTTGTGAGACCATGTTAGTCAATATTACATATCCATTCTTGTAAGATGAATTATTCCTATGGCTAATCTTGACTGAATATGAAATTGAAGATTGAATATGTTCATTTCCCTAAATATCTCAGACAGTAATATTTATTACAATACAATATTCCGTTGAGGTGGAGCAGTGAATAAACACTATGCTAGCCAACTTATTCTTGACAATTATTTATTTCAGTAATGTACTATAGATTGAGGACACTTATTTTTATTTGGTATATCTGTATTTTGATTATACACAGCTCCACTCACAATCACTTCTTTTGCCTGCTACTACTCAGTATTCCTTTCTTTGTCTATCTCTTTATGTGATCATCTAGCTCTCTTGGAAAAAAGTGCTTAGTACACATATGGAATGTTTTTTCAATGCAACCATGTTGAGTAACATACAACAATGGTAGCGATTGAATTTTGGTGGCCGCTCGGTATCAAGGTGCTGAATATCACTGAATTTAGAAACTAAAATGCACACTTTCCTGAAAAATAGAACTGTTTGTCTTTGCTCACAATCAGAAATTAGGACACTTACTTTTGAACTCAACAAACTCAATGTGCAATATCCACCAGTGTGGTGACTTATTTGTCTGCTCTTGGTTAATATGCACTAGCACAACGTACCATAATGATTTTCTTGACTATCCAGCACATCCATGGTGAAAGCCAGATGCCCATAATTTTCAGATGGCTTATTGATACATTCGATCTGGATTCACGGATGTAGTATACTAGCTTTTTTTCCTAAAATACTTAGGTTTAATCGAACCTTGAAAAGTAATACTAAAAGGAAATAAAAAAGACACGTCTACAAGACTTTGTTTGTTCATTTTACCTTAGTTTACCGGACCAATCTAGTTAACTTTTATAATAGGTTGAATCAATGGATGGAGATAAGCCAGGGTTGAAGATCCACCTGCAGCTGCACATCATATGGGATAAAAGATAATAATAAGCATATATAGTCATGTGTAATGTTTGAACGGAGATAATCTCTTGTGGGCAACACATCCTAATATACTAGAGCCCCGATGATGTAGCGGGAATAGAATAGTCTTTTAATCCAACCGAGTGCACACTGAAGCATTGGGCTACAAACGATTATTAAGTGTAAAACACAGATCAAAACTTTAAGTGGTAATATTGTTGTGATCCTGAATGGGTCGCTAAGCGAACACCGTACTATCCTTTGTCACTAGGGTTCCTATTAGATCGCTGCTAGCCAAGTATCTCACCTCAAGCCTTTAATAATCTATGGGATCTTGGGCACCTACAAGTTCACAGACCGAGACAAGAGACAAAGAAACAAAAGATACAAATCTCAATTGCAAACAAAATATAATACTCTCATGAATTAGATGCGTATAATCGCTGCGAGGTTTCTCCCCAACCCATAGCCTGTGAGGACTACTCACTCATAACAAATAGATCGGAGATAGAAAACATCATACAAATACTTATATTGAAATCAAATATTCTCACAATGGTCGCCAAATCATAAGGAGATCTAAAATACAAAGCAATGGTTATGGCTAGTGGAGGGTATGGATGATGGAAGTGATGAACAATGGATGAACAATGTCGTGGATCTCCTTTAGTGGTGTTGTGATGTAATCTAAGAATAGCGGCTCTCTGGCCAGCGGCTAGAGCCAAAAATATATAGGCGTCTTCACAAAAGTTGTAGGGTTTGATGAGACGAAGCCAACGCCACCTGGTGCGGGCGGATGATACGGGCGGGCTTTGCCCGTACGGGTGGTCGTTAAGCATGTTGACGCCTAGGAATGGCTTCCCAATTACTTGGCAGTGTAGACTTTCTTAAAGAACCTTCATTATGACTCCTAATTTCGCATTAAAAACCATGATTTCCTACAGAACACAATTCAAAGAAAGGTTTTGCATATCTTTATAATTATTAGTCATTAGTGACAATAATTGAGAGTTTCTTGTTAATTGCTTGACCGAAAACAATGTTTAAACACGGTGGAAGATGGAAAATTGTGGAGCCATCAACTTCCCGAAAGCTCAAACCTTGATCGCCCTCGAGCAAGAAGAAAGAACAGAACTATAAGGAATTCAGCATTTAAACTTGAAACAACGAGAATAAGAATTCAGTTACGGTTGGTAGTCATATGCGTTCAGCACTTCATTCATTTGCGAGGCTTATCAAAGTTAGAGAGATGACAAGAGTACTATACAAGCTTCGGTAAGGAAATACAATCAAAGTAAAGTTTAATATAAGTATAAATAACTAGAAGTGTAGCAATCAATCCAATTCTTCTAGTTAACTCTCAGCTTACCAAGAAACACTAGGATGTTTAAATAGCATAATTGAGTAAGAGAGTTTCATGTCCTAAGTAGCATAAAATGAAGTGTCTTATTTACACCCATATCAATAAATCAAGTCTATCAAAAACACTTCTAATCCAATCATTGTTTTTCAAGAAAAATTCGTAGAGTAGTAATGGGACCATGCCAAAGACTTGTTATGTGGATCCTCACATATATCTTTTTATTTTTATTCTTTCAAGGATTGCTGGTTGTTTCTTTTGTAAGTGTTTGCACAACCTTTGAGAGTACCATACCATAGATCGTTCAAAAGCTAGCGGAGTTGTTGGCAACCCAAAGGTGTGCATTAGAGACATAAAACAAAATTGTCTTTTTTTGAGCTAGTACCACAGTTTGATCCACAAGGTTAGCTTTGGCATGCATCACAATTACCACTAGACTTCATTTCAATCAAACAACTCCTTTCATGAGTGCTGTCAAGACTATCAAAATATCTATGGGGTTAAGTGTCTTCAAAGGTATACTCTCAAGACAATCATTCATCAAACAAGTCATAAATTTCAGACTTTTCCTTATTATACTTGTTTGGCGATATTATTTCCAAAGCAAGACTCGATTAGCTAAAAGAACTAGAGCAAGAGCTTCAACAACTAATCATCATACTAATAAAAAGCTTTACTCTAACCATATTAAATTTCTCCCACAAGCATGGCATCTTAGCAAATCAACCAACTAAGATAAACAACTCAAACTTCAAAAGCGGGAGACATAGGACATACCTCTCATAAGTGACTCCATGATCCTATTCCTTATAGAATGTGTTCCTTCAAAACTCAAACACGATTATTATCATAATAATATTAAAACAAAGAGGCAAAGTGCGAATCCATATTTATGAAAAAAGGACGAACGAAAAAATCTCTTTGTATTCGAGGATAGGGATTAAAGAATAGAAAAGAACTTGCGACTAAGCAAAGGTTTTAAGAAAAGAAAAACAAACAAAAAAAAGCAAAAGTAAACTTCACTACAAGAAAAGTTTCCTTCCGCAATGACTTAGCTGAACGGTCGTCATAGAAGGCGCGTCTTCCGCGACGAATTTCTCGGCTCGGCCGTGGCCGATGGAAAACTTTTTTTTTCTGGTTTCATGACCCTCTACTACGACGGAACCGCTAAAAACATGGAGGAAGCTCGGCTGGCGCGTGGCAGAAGCAAGATTTTCGTTTCCTCGCGTGATGTTAACTCGTTGAACTCTTTTGAGGCGTGTGGGTCTGACACGTCAGTGTCTCTAGTAGACCATACTTTTTGGTCACACCTCCTTGATTTGAACTCGATAACGTTGCTTGAGGCGTCTGTCGTTTAGTAAGCCTGCTGGGTCTCACATGTCAGCCTCTCATTAGAAGAATTATGTGTATGATGGATTTTTTCCTTCGCTCGCACTACCCTTTTCCGAAGTTGATAGCGTTACTCGATGCATCTATCGTTTAATCAGCCTGCTGGGACCCACATGGCATCCTCTCATTAGAAGAAACGTGTGTATGATTTATTTATTTTTCCTTCGCTCGCGCTACCCTGTTCCAAAGTTGATAGCGCTGCTCGATACATCTACCGTTTAATCAACCTCCTGGGCCCCACATATCATCCACTCATTAGAATAAATGTGTGTATGATGGATTTTTTGCCCTCGGTCGCGCCTTCATGTTTCGAACTTGATAGTGTTGCTCGCTGCTTCATGTGTTTATACAGGCTGGTGGGCCCCATATGTCAACCTCCTCTGTGCAGGAAACGTGTGTATGCTAGACTTTTTTTCTTCTCTCGCACCTCCCCGTTTGGAACTTGACAATGTTGCTCAATACAACACATGTATAATGTCTCCCTGCTGGGTCCACATGTCAACCTCCTATGTAGAGGAAACGTGTGTATGTTGGACATTTTTTTTGGTCGTGTTCACCGGTTTGACCATGGGAATGTTGTTCGATGCGGCAGTCGTGTATGGTCTCGCTGCTGGGGCCCACGTGTCAGCCTCTCTGGATAAGAAACGTGTCGATCTTGGTCTTCTTTTTTCCGGTCGTGACTATTGTACAAGTACTTTTTATATGCGCTTGTTAAACTTGATCTCTTGTATGGTAAGGTTGATGGGCACTACCTACAGGCAGGTGGGTTGGCCATGTCAGCATCTCAGTATAGAAATATTGCTATAGATAAACTGCATGCCTTGCCACTACACAAGAAAATCGTTATGCTTTTATAAAACATAAAAAACGTATATTAAAATCGTATATAACTTATTTATTTTTGTTCTTAAAAAATTACTTGTCCATCTGCTAGCGATGTTAAGTGTAAATAATGTACTAGGTAGTACTTAAAAAACATGGATAGGCGGAGTTTTTTAGGGTGGGTGGACAGTGCTGAAAAAAGGTCTAATTGAAGAAAAATGGGCCAAGCAGGAATTGCTGGGCTATTATCCATGGAATATTTTTCATGGCCTCTCGCCCTATCTAACTGGGCTATTTTGCGCAGCCGAATGATCCAAAATATGGCCGAATTAGAAGGTCCTGGGCTATAATGAGGCTGGATGAGCTAATTTCTTGGACTCGATAGTTAAAATCTCAAGGTACGTGCTGGGGCTCGGCCCCGATTCGAAACAAAGATGTCAACAAGGAAAATAAAGGTATAAAATATGAGCGCCTAGATCCCAGGCGCCTGAGAACTTGTTATGTTAAGGCGCTGACGTTACCCTACTATTTGTGCCAATTCTCAATTGTAACCTAGTAGTTGCAACTCATTAAATTCCTAGTTACAAGCTAGTTGCAGCAAATGTTTAACCCTCACGTTGCATGAATCACGAGGTAATTCCAATGGCGAGAGACGTGACTCTTGAGAACTAGAAAATTCGATAAAATATTCATAGATATTTCTGTGAAAACTATGGACAAACACCCTGCGCCCGCCAAAACTTTCCACCGAGACCCCAAACTTTCCTATGCGTGCCTTCAATCGAGCGACCAGCCCCTGTCTCTTCAAATTTTGCGCCGTTCTTATGAAAGATGCACCGAATTAGAACCAGGTTGCAAACTTCTTCACGCCTTGAAAAAACTTCTCGACGTCTTTCTATCAACAATGTCGGCCTACCACCATTGGCCGCGTCGTTCTTCATGAGACGCACCGGCCGGCGGTCAGCTGGGCGATCCCCACGCTTCGCCTGCTAGATTCAGGCACATACTTGTTAGGTTCGCAACATAGAAAACAAAAAATTCCTACGATAGGAACTATACGCCAAGATCTATCTACTAGATACAAGGAACGGGTGGATATACATCCATAGAGAACTTACCCTCGAAGACAACAAAGCTTTGTTAACAAGTTGGAACTCGTGGATGATGTAGTCTTACACTTGCCGATCTCAAGATCGTGATGAAGTCCAGCAGGTCCAGCTCCAGCACGTCCATCAGATCTAGCTCCATCAAGTCCAGCACCACCAAGTCCAACACCGCAAAGCAGCGGCGCATCCGTGATTGCACACACGTCCAGTACCCCGACAACCTCCGTCCCTCGCTCCAGCAAAGCAGCGGAAGCAGCAACTCCTTTCCAGATAAAGCCACCGAAAACATGTATCTCGCTAATCAGAAACCATGGGGAATAACTAGAGGGGGAGAGAGATCCTTCACGAGGAGGTGTATATTGTGAGGAGGAGAGGGGGGTAGCCAAGGGCCATGGCATGGCAGCCATGGTGGTGCCCCCACCTCTTCCACATTCACGCGACTGCTAGTGGTTAACATAATCTCTGGATCTGACAGTTTCAGGTCCGTGTGTATTTGCATGTCTTTGCGTCTCTACGCATTACTCATTCTCAAATGAGATGACATTGTATAAATTTGGTCATTTGGTGAGACCTTTAGTTCATTCGGATTAAAATATGTTGATATTATTGTCATACAATATATCTTCATAGTATTAGCCTACTTTGAACCACACCTAGTTTGATAACAAACTACTTAACACAAATGCCCTCCTTTGCTGCTACTATAGCAGTCATATACTTAGCCTTTTGTTGTAATATCTGTCACAATGTCTCAACTTTGTAACTCATTCAAATCCATCATGGAACATCCTTTCCATTACATTGTGCCACCCATAATCTAAGTTGAGATAAATTTAATTTGTATCTTGTGACAAAACTAGTATCAATGTAACACTTTACAATGAACTACCTTTAACTATTTGTCACTTATACATGATATATTCTTAGTTCTTCCAAAGCTCATAAGAATATCTTTACTATCGTCCAATGATCATCTTATGAATCATTATAGTATGTGCTCATAACATTTAGAGCATCGGACATATCTGGATATGTACATATCACGGTATAATCGATCAAAATCTTCATGTGATTTTACTCACCAAGTGTTGAAGCACTTGAATCTTGATACAATCCTTTCCATGCAGCAAGAACCTTTCTTGTTGTTTCCATATTGAACCCTTTCAATATCTCATATATGTACGTCTGGAATAACCATATTAGTGCCTCAATCTATCCATATAGACATTGATGCCAAATATTCCGATTTTTCCTAAGTCTTTCATCGAGATCCTATTTTAATGAAATTCTTAACTTGTGTCAATAAAAGATACATCATTTCCAATCAACAATATGTACTCTGCATAATATATTGGAAATTTGTCTCAGCGCTCCCATTTAATTTCTTGCAAATGCAAGCATCTTCATCATCTCCGATGAAATTAAACTCCTTTAACAGTTTCATCATGGTAAAGATTCCAACTCCGCTATGTTTACTTCAACTATTGAAGTTTGCATGCCCTTTTAGCACCCTTTGAATTAACAAAACCCTTTGGACCGTGTCATGTACACGTCCTAGGTAACCATTCTATTAGAAGAACCTTGTTTTGTTTATTCAACTGCCATATAGAAAATTATATGTAGTGGTTGCTACATTAATCCATGAAGACTAAATATCGCTATGAAAGATCAAATCTTGTCATAGTCAACTCCTTGAACATTGCCGTAAACTTCTTTCTGACATGTCGACTATTTTATAGATGTTAAACATCCATGTCTATTTCTTTATAGATCCAAACATGACCGATAGGCTTCACGCCTTTCCGGAGAGTCTTCCAAGTTCAGAAACTTTATTTCTCGTGTATGGATACTATCACGGATTCTATGACTTCTAGTCATTTTATGGAGTTAGGGCCCATCATTGCTTCTTTGCATGCAGTCGGTTCATCATTGGAAAAACAATAACGACTTTTGTTTCAAATCTTACTATTTGATTCTTACCGACCCACATGGTTCAATAGGAACTCTAATCTCCAAGATCACACCCTTTGTAATCACGGGAGCCTTGAGCATTGTGGCCGCCACCGGGACACTTTCCGGCGCTGCGCTACTTAGCACATATAGCTAAGGTTCAACAGCCTTATCAAAGTTCTATTGTCCTCCTACTTAACTTTTCACAAAAAATTCCTTCTCAAGAAACTTGACGTTCCAAGCGACAAAATCTTTTGTCCTCGGTGTTATGGAGGAATTGCCAACAAATTATTTGGGATAACCTACAAAGATGTGCTTATCCGACTTTGGTTGTAAACATTTTACTTATGCATAGCATACCAAAATTTAAGAAAAGACAATTCAGGTTTTATCCCAAACCATAACTCATATGGTATCATTTCAACTGATCACGATGGTGCTCTTTTCAGTGTAAAAGCATAGTCTCTAAAGCTTTAATCCTTAAAACATAATGGCAGTTTTATAAATGACACCTTTGATCTTACCATGTCAAACAAGGTTTGATTTGATCTCTCGAACATACCATACTCCTGTGGTTTATCGAGAAATGCAAATTCATGAAACAATTCCTAAAATCTTAGGTGTTTTGCTAAACCTGTAACTCAAATATCTTCCTTTATGATCAAATCATAAACTCTTTTATTTTCTTGTTACAACGATTTTTCACTTCATCTTGAAAGTCTTTGAACAATTTTCAAATGTTTCATACTTCTTCCTTATTCAGTAAATATATAGATATATTCACTCAAATTTCTAGAGAAAGCATATGAAGCAAAAAGATCCATCGCATATGGCTACACATAATGGACTATATACATCAACATGCATAATATCCAATAAGTTAGTCACCCGTTCCTCTTTGGCCTACGGACGGAGTTTCAATTATCTCGTGGAAAGTTTCATAAGTGTCAATTGATCAAAATCAAAAGACTCCAAAAATCCATCAACATGGAGTTTCTTCATGTTTTCTTTCCAATATAATTCAAACAGTGATGTCACTTCATAAGTGATCTTCCAATCATTTGTCTTATGACATTTTAGCAATAATGTTTATGGATGTGATTTCTCCAACTAGACTTGTAAAAGTTCATCCATCCTTTATGGAATACGGTAATTATTTGAACAACCATTGTTCTCGTAATACCGAAACAAAATAACAATTATTAAAACAAATCTTGAAGGCTAGGTTTGACGACAACGAAAACACAATAACACTTTATTTGTTTTTGATGAACATCATCACTTATTCTCTTGCCAGTTACTTAGGCCGTTGCAGTTCATGAATTGTGTTGTTCTGTATGACACTTCACACCAACCAATTTGGTATCCAATACCGGTAACCAGTACCTCAGAACTACATTGTTTAACAAGCAAGGAATACATCCATAACATGTATATCTTCTATATACCTAAGTTGGACATCTCCAACCTTTTCTTTTCCGCCAAATATTTTATAGATTCTCTTTCAACAATTCCTTTTCTTTTAAAAGAATCCATCAACATCAATAGTGGTGTCATTCACATGACACATAGTACAAAGTGTATATAGTCAAATATTAATACCTTTGTACTTGCACTTTGAAGTGGATCACCATCATCAAATGTTTGGTGTTCTTTCAAAAATCCATTCTTTAGTAATCTATTAGTGTAGTAAACATTTTACTTACATCTTATATTCATCCTTATCATGACAACTTTCATGATCAAGCTACTATAGCCTATAAGGAAGAATTGCGAGTATAATGTTAGTTCCCAAAACCTTTTTGGGAGATCCGGATGCCTAGCATCTCCATCCTTCACAAATTCTCATACAACATGAGAACATGTATTTTGCTAAATTATACTCTATCATAATGCAACCAAAAACATTGTTTTAGATATCACAATATCTTCCACACATGATGGTTTCTGAAACAATTTTTCAGCTCCTAGACAATCTTGATATTAAAACAACTTTTGAATTTCAACAATTATAGAGGCAAACATGATAATTTAGATACTAATATTGGAATTCTTACTCTTGATTTAATACTACTTATTAAACTTCATGGAGTAAATAGAGTTTGCTGAAAGTTTGCAATAGGACTTTGAAACTTTAAATTGACATTTAAAACAATACGATACCAGTTCGTAAAGTAAATATCCAGAATACTATAGTTCTACTATCTCAATTAAAACTAAGCATAAGGTAGTAAACAGATGCTAATGACTACAACAAATTATGCAAATTCACTTTGATTTAGTTTATGACAAATTGAGTCTGACTAATCCAAATTAGAAATGAACTCCCACTCAAAAACGACATCCCTCGTGCCTTTTTGGGGATTACATGAACCAAATCCACTACACCAAGTCCGATCATCACGTGAGTCGGTGTAGCTTCAAAGGCGAGCATCAATATGGGCATCATATCAACTGTATGACTCATGCTTAACCTTTCGGTCTGTGTTCCGAGGCCATGTCTATACATGCTAGGCTCGCCAAGTAAGAACCTTAGTACTCGCGTGTGTAAAACTGTCTTACACCCGTTGTATGAAAGCGTAGAGTCGAGTACACCCGATCATCACGTGATGTCTCGAAACACGATCCATAGAACGGTGCATACTTAAGGAAGAACACATTTTATCTAGATATTTAAATGAGGGATCATCTTACAATGCTACTAAAAGCGCCAAACTAGCAATATAAGATGCAAACATCTAATGTGTAAAGTGGGATGATATGGTCCATGCATTTGATCACCATCATATGCATCATGGTGGTATATCTATCATTCCTTTGTGTGTAAGGCCAAGGTCTATGGAACTTACACGTTAAGTGTGTTGTAAGAGTATCTATCATACATCAACTTACAACATTACCATATCATGACACTAGCCCAACAACAATCTAAACTAGACGCCTCTAATTTATCCATTGCAAGTTTTACGTGGCTTAGGGCTTTCGGAGATAGAACCGGTCTTACCTACGAACATGGAACCACAACGAGGATAACCAAGTTATTAGCAACTCGTTGTAAATCAGATATTGACTATAGTAGGAGAGACAGACACCCACTAGCCACTTATCCAAACTAGTTGCATGTCAGTCGTGGAACCGGTCTCATGTGCGTTGACATGTAAGGTTGGTTCGGGCTGCTTCATCCCACTATGCCACCAATATCCAAAATACATGAAAGAAGCAATAACATGATCATCATCACCCACATATAAACATATGTGTACTACCCGTGCAAAGCACCTACGCATAGATCAGGCTCTGATACCACTGTTGGGTTAGCAACATAGAAAACAAAAAATTCCTACGATGGGAACTATACGCCAAGATCTATCTACTAGATACAAGCAACCGGTGGATATACATCCATATAGAACTTACCCTCGAAGACAACAAAGCTTTGTTAACGAGTTGAAACTCGTGGATGATGTAGGCATACACTTGCCGATCTCGAGATTGTGATGAAGTCCAGCAGGTCCAGCTCCAACATGTCCATCAGATCCAGCTCCATCAAGTCCAGCAGCACCAAGTCTAGCACCGCAAAGCAGCAGTGCATCCGTGATCGCACACACGTCCAGTACCCCGACAACCTCCGTCCCTCGCTCCAGCAAAGCAGTGGAAGCAGCAACTCCTTTCTAGATAAAGCCACCGGGAACATGTATCTCGCTAATCCGAGACCAAGGGGAATAACTAGAGGGGGAGAGAGATCCTTCACGAGGAGGTGTATACTGTGAGGAGGAGAGGGGGCCTTTTATAGGGAAGAGGAGGGGGGGTAGCCAAGGGCCATGGCGTGGCAGCATGGTGGTGCCCCCACCTCTTCCACATTCATGTGGGTGGAGCTCCCACTCCCATAAAAAGCCTCCACTCAAAATTCCACTCACACATGCATTAATTTCCACCAAATTTAATGCAAGCTCTCGTTAAATAAAACTATTTTATTTATTTTATTCAGAATTTTGTTAATTACATTAATTAAAAAACATTCACATAAAACCCCCTGCAATATTTCAATATCACATGTAGAACCAATTTCAGCAATTTCACCCGAAACAATTCCGGTTTCCATCGAAATGATTCCAACGCTTTCTTAAATCTTTATCTGAAACATATTTGCTCCAAATGGTGTTGGTACCCCTTAAGTGTGTCACCCTATGGTTCGCGAATAATGCAGACATGATCGAGACCCCTCTCCGATCAATAATCAGCAGCGGGACCTGGAGATCTGTACTGACTCCCACATATTCAACAATGACTCTTGTGATCGTGTGAACCTTTAACGTCGTAACTAAATCCCTTTGTCTCGTGATATATTACATGTCCGAGATTCGATAATCGGTATCCAAATACCTAGTTTGATCTCGTTACCGACATGCACTCTTTTCTTGTTCCCATGATATAACATTCTAGTGATCACATCACTTGCTTGCAAGCTATTTCAATGTGATATCACCGAGAGGGCCCAGAGTATATCTATCCGTCATCGGGATGGACAAATCCCAATCTTGATCCATGAGCCTCAACATAACACCTTCATAGCACTGAACCCACCTTTATAGTCACCCTGTTATGGTGTGACATTTGATGTTATCAAGATACTCTTCCGGTGTTAGCAATTAACATGATCTCATGGTCTAAGGACTAAGATTACTTCGTATGATGTTATAGCAATATAAACATAATGACTCTGATCTTAATGCTATACTTCGGATGAATGTTCATCACATCATTCCACCAATGTTGTGACCTTGTTATTAACGACATCCAATGTCCCTGATCAGGAAACCTTGATCATCTTGTTAATCAACGAGCTAGTTTATAAGAGAGGCATAACTAGGAACTTTCCTTTTGTTTATTAAACACACATGTATTAACGTTTCCAAATTAATACACTTATAGCATGAAAAATAAACATCTATCATAAACAAGGAATAAGATAATAACCACTTTATTATTGCCTCTTGGGCATATTCCCTTCAGTACTGGACATTCTTCTTGTCTTTGGTTTGTTCTCCACCTCTCCTAGAAATAGTTAAAGCCTGTGACCATCTAGATTTACAAGGTGCTTGCAGATTTGGGTAGGTACGTCCTTTAGGTAAATCTATAGTAAAACTCTAGACAGAAGAGTTGGAAAACATCTTAAAAATGACTTGGCAGAGATCCTGTGCAAGATTTTGACCTGATATATTCCCCATCCTTCTTCGATACGATGGAGCATTTGGCTGTTAATGTACCTGACATGGAAGTACTTAGAGGTACAGTACAATATAGATGGATGTACTCTATAGAACATCAACTTCGCATTTCCAAGGAGCGGGAAGATATCCGTAGACAGTTTGATAAGTGAGTGTTATGCAAAGATATCTTCACATATAATATAGACTGTAGAAAAGTTAGATATATTTATATGTATGACTTGGCTATGTTTTGTAGGTTCTTCGCAGAAATAAAAGTACCAGCAAATTTCGTTCCACCAATAAAAAGACCGGATGGACTAAGATCTAAGGATCATGTAAGACGCTCAAATTGCACTGTGAATTGTCTATGAATTGTCTAGATGGGGTAACCTCTTGTCTATTTTGTAGCACTAGATTTCGGAGCTTGAATTTCTGGCCCTTATCTGTCGTCCTGATAGGAGTATAATAATAGCTTTAGCTTGCATTTCCAACGGTGTCTGCCATAGCGCTGATGTACCTTCTGTGGAGACTGAAGCAGCTAGAGGTTGTCCTGATGAACTTGGACTAGATTGCGTTTATACTCGAAATCTTGCACTTGACATTGTCATTGCAAGGAAAAGAAGGTTATGGATCTGGTAATAATGCCTTCTGTAGAACAAGATGTTGGAGGTCATGATTTCCTATGGCAATCCCTGCCATTCTATGACTTGTACAAGTAGTTATCGTAATATAATTGAATTGCATGTCCCTCTCTATCAATGAAAATGGCATATCTTTGGCCTTGTTTCAAAAATAAATAAATATTTGCATTTCTCCTTGTGTTAGTCGATGCAAAGAAGATACTATTTTCTGTTCAAGTCATGTGAATAAATATGTTTGTATGTAGAGACATAAATGTGGATTGGGTGAAAAAATCAACATAAAATTGCCAGATCAATAACACAAGCATAATGGCATTACAAGAAAAGGAACAGAACCATCTTTTCACTGTGCTTATGAAAAGGAGATGAGCCAGGAACCACGCCTGCAAGTGGCAGAGGCCAATTCTCGTGCAGCTCAGCTAGCATCGGTTTATCATCGATAATACTTAAGCCTACGAATATGATTACATACTAGGAGTAGTTCCATTTCCACACTACAGTGCAACATGCAAAAGTGTAAGAAATGCGTAAGATAGCTCCATAATACAGGTTTCAGAGAAAAGCATACAAATCATAAGAAAGAAAGCTCCGCATCACAGTTCACCACCTTCAGGTGCAACAGTCTCTACAGATTGTAAACCCAAATCACCACCTCCTTCAGGTGGCACGATGATTTCGGGAGCAGGATCAGCAACACCAACAATAGCGCCAGCAGTAGTAGCATGAGTATCCACAATAGGTGAACTATCGAGCACCACAATGTCCTCTGAAGGCTCTTCACTGCGAGCTTCAGCCGCACAAGTCTCCGCCGATGATAAAACCAATTCACCACCTCCAGCATATGGAACGACGATGGCAGGTGAGGCTCGTCAGTACCAGCTGCAATTGCAGCTGCATTAGTCTCCATAGAAGGTAAACAAGATGGCATCTTAGCTATAGCAATCCGACATCCATTTTCTACTCCGTCATCAGAAAACTGAGAGTCTTCTTCAACTTTGTGCTTCTAAAGTTACAAGATAAACAGAGATTATAGCGAAAGCATCTGCGCGGGACGACAAGAACATACGTCATTCTATAGATTTACCTTTTCATCTAGGATAGTAGAAGTGACAGGATTGGAACCAATTTCATCGAGAATCCTATTTTTTGCTCCTTCCCCTATCTCCTTCTAAAGTAAGTTGTAATATTGATTACATGATGTTGATTGTCAAATATATACAAATGTTCAAAAGTCTGCGCTATTGAACTACCAACTTTGAACGGATCCCCACTATTCTTAGTTATGGGATCTTGCCCAGAAAACAAGCTTCTATGCAATCCTAGTCTACAAAAAGGATGCATACCCGAGATAAGAACTACTCTACACATGACAATGCTACGGAATCGACAATAAAAATTTAACCGCATCATCAACTCTATCATGTAAGTTCGGAATGAATCTAGATACACCCGTTTCACATAAGCTAAAACATCTTATATTATGAAACGGAGGGAATATGTATGAGTGTTCTAGTATTTCACAAACCGCCATTGCTACTGCGGGACAGAGATAACAGATGCTCCACCGCCCTACAGAAGGTTGTCACGCCGATCTCGCCACCACCTGTAGAGGACGGAGCCGAGGAGCTAGTCGGCAACAATATGGAGCGAGAGGCCAGGGGCGGTAGTGGATGGGAAGAAGGGACTGAGTAAAATAGTCTATGTGTACGTGGGGGAGGCCGGTGAGGGAGTTAAATCCATCTTGTCTCCGAAGGAACGCGCTGCCACATGCACCGATGTGTGCAAAACTCGCTCCCTCTCTCTTTTGCAGCAGCTATTGACAGTAGTACTCTAGCTAGCTTTATCGAGTTCTATGGTACTCCTACTAGTAGACCTTTACTACTACTACTACGTAGATAAGCAATACTTGTTTAGAAGAAGAAAAAAACTAGACTAGCACACCGTCGTACATCATTCCGTTGTCAAATCACTAGCGATGCCATGATGAGCGTCATGTTTTTACTGGTAAACCTGGAAACATCGTGTTCCTTCCACCGCATGCAGTTTCTGAGTGAAGTACCAACACGTCCAACTTAGGCTTACAGGACCCAAACTGTAGTGAAAAAGAAATAAAACTACGGACCTGCAAGGAGTAATACTAATAGTACTACTATTATACAACATTCTGGAAGAAATTATGTAGTAGTAGAGTACAACTGTACTCCTAATAAGGTTCTTTTACAAGCTTGGTGAAATATACATACTAGAGAAACTACCAAGTGTACAAAAGGGGTTTGGTCATACAGAGTATTTTACAAGATGGACCCGGTGCGAAACTAAATGCTGAGTACTTGTACATCAGCTAAAAACTAGCCAAAATAAAGAGTTCAACAGAAGGCCGAGACCAAATGATCTATCCTTGAACAGGCTTGTTCCACTCCAAGGCGTTTGAGAAGCTTAGGATGAACCAAAATGGAGTCTCCGACCATATCCAGCGAGTCTTGGTGTGGAAACCAACAACTGTGTCACCATTCAGACTGAAGCAGCAAATTTCAGGACGCGGCCTGTACTCGTAGCCAATTTCTTGGTGTGATGTGTAAACACAATTCCTTATCGTCAGATGTCCTGACGGATCATTTGCATCGCCTACTGCAATGTTAATTGGATAGTTCACACCAAGGAAAAGAGAATATGATCCAAGGTCAGTAACCCTTTTCCATTGGTTAGCTGTAGTTAACTAGCTTGTGTCCATCGAGAACACCATGCACTCAAACCCAAAAGGATAGGTGCGAACGGTGCGACCATAGTGAACAACACTAGTATCATTAGCAATTGTATTGCCTAAGACACCATATGTATAGACCAGAAGAAGTATTGAACCACCGGCGGATCTTGCTAACCACCACCTACTAGAATCCTCCTCCTCATCATCCTCATCAAACCCATGTGTCAGGTAAAGCACATCACATGGCGACATGATAAGGAAAGGACCTTCAATGGGAAAGGAAATGTAACATGGAAATAATACTGATATTGATCAAACATTGTAGAAGTTGATATACAGTACTATTTTCAAAAATCTTGATTATACTTAATATGTTTGATTGCGTAAAAAATGCCAACCTAGGGAGATGCTATGGAAATTCTAATTCTTTTTGAAATGGGGATATGCTATGGAAATTCTCCTACAAACACGGTTTGATTCATAGGATCAAATGAAATAGGAAATAATCCTATAGGATCTTGCAATGTAAAGTTCATAGGGAAAAAAGCAAGGTTGGATCCTACAAGATTTTGGTGTCTTATATACCAAAGGAAAACCAACAAGGATTATTTCTAGGAGGTTTAAATCTTATCTTATCTTACCACTATAGTGTATGAATAACTTTGAATATTGGCTGTTGGATCAGGACTTGCGAATCCCAACATTGCTAGCCATTGGATCTTCTTTTCTATTCTAGCATCTACTTGAAGATTCTATTGATACTCTTTAGCACAATGAACGCTATGCACAATCCTCAAAACACACTTCTCCATCATTCTAGAATCTTCTCCTTCATTTCTCAAGACCATGTTACCAAAATTTACAAGTACTACTACCTAATAAACATTGACTTCTACATGATACAAAATACAAGAACTAAATATTTACCCATACTTTATAGATGTCGATCAAATTTCTAATTTCTTGAGCTTTACCTAGTATTATAATTCTATATAGTTATGATATGTCATATGTCTAGTATCCGAGTCTCACGTAACTACTACTAGTAGATACAATATTTTCCATGGATGTACTAGTATTAGGAGACAAGGCAATACTATCAGTAGAACTCAATCCTATGAATTAAATTACTTATATGTAAGAAAAATTAGTAAGAATTGCATTTCTCTGAAATTCCTAGGGATTCGTATGAATCAAAGAGGCTAAAATTCCTATGAAATTCCTACTAACCAATGAAAGTTTAGAAAAATTAGCTTACATTGATTCAGGAATAATATCTGAATCTTACATAAGTAGTTACTACTATTAGATAGCATATTTTCCATGGGATGTACTAGGAGACGAAGCAATACTATCGGCCGAACTCAATCATATGAAACAAACTACTTATATGTAAGAAAACTTCCTAAAGATTGCATTCCTCTGAAATTCTTAGGGAATTCCTTCGAATCAAAGAAACTAATTTTTTTATGAAATTCCTACTAACCAATAGAAGTTCAGAAAAATTAGCTTGCATCAATTCAGGAATAAAGCTAATAAAATACGTAGGGAGAAGAATTTACCAAGTTCCAGAGACTTTCATGCATAAACACAACCGTTCTCGGTCATGGCGAACACAAGATTGTGTTGGATAATAGCATCGTAGTATCTAAAGTAGCAGTGGAACTCGTTCACACAAACTGACCATCCATGACTATCATTCCCGTTAAGGACAACAATCTTGAATTTGAAAATGGTAGCAAGAGAGAAATGTTTGTATCCCCAGCAGCTGTCGGAACTTGGCAAATGAATATTTTCTACAGTTTAGTACGTCGACCTTCATCAGCATCATCCTGAAATGTAAGTGCAGAACCTTCGGTCGGTTTAAACCCCGACACTTACGGAATAACAATCTTGCGACGAGTGTACACGTTGATAAAGTCCCACATGAAATCGGGCCCAACTATGATGATCCAATCTCCATTGCCGCCTGCTCGCTGCTCATCAAAACCATTTGGAATCACATCATCAGAGGAGAACCTGTCCAACGGTGTCAGCTTGCACGGGCTGCCCACCACTTTGAAGTAGTCTTTGGATTCCCACGGTCTCACCGTCGGGTGAGAATGAAGAACACATGGGAGGCCAAACGGATGAGAAGAAGGCGTAGTTCCACTCTCTTTTGTAGATTGAAGAATATGTTTGGACGAACCGACGAGGCTCGTGACGGTGGTGACGTCGCAATGGTTGATGCGTACTTGAAGGGGGCCTTTGGTTAACACTTTCTAAAACTGCTCAGAATCTTTACTGACCTTGCTCGATCTCACCATGGAAGGATGTTGAGATGGTGTTTTGCGGGCTTTCTTTAGGGTGGGGTAGGGGGGGGGGGGGGGTGGGGAGGGAGGGAAGATCGTTGGCGGGAGCTAGCAGCCAGGGTGAGATGGAGAAGACAAAGGCTGATGGTGCGTAGTAGTACTACTAGTACTGCAGAAGGTGGACGAGTGGGGAGCGGGGCTCCAATTGAGGCTAGTTGCACAAACCTCCAACAATTAGAGCCGTAGTTGCAAAGAGCTCCAACTGTTGAGCCCTGGGTATGTAAGAAATAATGTTAAGAGGGCTAATTGGAAATTTTGTGCTATGTGTAGCATTTGTACCCAAAAGTAATTGTAGTAGTTTGTTGTAACTATACTATCCCAATTATCTGGGGTTTTCTGCAATTTCGAATCCAATTGTTGGAGGTTTGTGCAATTTCCTCCCTCCTCGTGTTTCGAGGAAGCTCTATGACCCTATGTTCAAACAAAAAATGATCAAAGACAAACTAAAAAAGGAAGACCATCTCTTAGGGATCATTTGATTTGCAGGATTCTCAAAACATAGAAAGAGAAAACTACAGGAATTTGGATCAAGTATGTGTTTGAATCATAGGGAAAGTAAAGCAATTATACCATGAGGTTGGAGTGGATGGAAATTTTCCTAAAAAATAGAGGGCAAAGGAATACTTTGAAAGAATCTCAATTCCTGTGTTTTTCCTATTCCTATATTTTTCCCATCATGCATTCTAAATGGGACATAATTCTTATATATTGGAATCCTATGAATAAAAAAACAGCGTAGAATTATTTTCTAGCGGACAAAATCCTTCACAAATTCTTTGAATTTTCTTTGATTGTTTGAATCAAAGAAGGAATAAAAAAAGTTTCCTCTCTCAGAAAAAAGGAACTCCACCTTTTGGAGAAAAAAAGAACTCCACCTCTTGAAGAAAAAAAGGAACTCCACTTCTTAGACAATTCAGTGTGACGGCAGGACCGACCCTGAGGAGGGACTGGAGGGGAGACCGCCTCGGGCCCCCAAAACCAAGGGGCCCCATCTTGGTGCGGTGGGGGATAAACTCATATGGCAGCACCGTTAGAGGCAGGCTTCTCTACGATGCGTTTTAGGTAGGAGACGATCAGAGGAAGTAGGAAGAGCCGAAGCATTATGTCTACTTCCTAGTGGACTTAACCCTGGGCTTTTTTCTTTATTAATTTGGGCCTTTTCCTTCTTGGGTCAGCTACGAAGTGATTTTTCTCTCTAAAAAGCTAGTACGAGGTGATCCAGCAATGCAACACAACAATAGAGACCATGGTCATAAATGGGTCCATGATCTAGCACATAATTGAGGCGTTTCCTATTATATTTTCCTCATAGTGTTTCATTTTGATTAATCTGATTGTTGCAACAGGAATTCACATCAAATATTATTGTAAAACGTTGAAGACCCAACCCTACTGCGATAAAAATAACTAGGGAGAAATGAGCGAGATTTAGAGTCCCATGGCCACATGGAAGCCAGACAATAGACAGATGAGTGACCTTCATGAATCATAAAAAAGAATTTCAGACGGTTATGGCAGATGATCGTCCGACCACATTCACAAGGTTTGGTTGAACCAAACATTTAGAATTTTACTCCCTATGTTCCACAATATAAGCCTTTTTAGAAAGCTAAAACAGCTTCCTAAAAAGACTTACATTGCAGACAAAGGTAGTATTTCAGATGGCAATTAAGAACAAGAACAATGTTGCAAGGTGATGGCAAGGTACGAGTCTAATTCTCCATACCGTGCATGTTGTTTAACAGTTCCCTTGAGAAACTCACCATCGCCGACCCTCGGCCGCATCTTTGTATACTGAAGAAATTTTAACACAAATATCATAAATTGTTTGGTATTAATATTTTGTATGCAGTAAGTGATGCAAAAGTGATGCAAAATTTGGTATATACGTATAATTTCTCCGTCCAAATTACTCTACATTATGTGTTTCGTTAAAGTCAAACTTTATAAACTTTGACTATCGTATATAGAAAAAATATCAACATCTAAAATATGCACTGTAATAAACAAAAATGGACTCACCATAAAACATAGTTTTATACTATATGCAATTGATATTATAAATGTTAGTATTTTGTTAAATATGTTTGGTAAAAGTTTAAAAGTTTGACTTTGACCAAACCCAAAATGCTTAGTAATTTAGAATAGAAAGAGTATTATTGTCACTAGGATATTATATAAAAGGTCCCAAATTTTAGCTTCGCCCAGGGCCCTCGAAAACTCAGGACCGACCCTGGTGACGAGAGTAGCTACTAGAGTCTATGTCTAGTACTAGCTGTAGGGCGTTATTACTAGTACTAATACATATCAATCTTTGCAGGTGCCTCGAAGGAAACAAAATAAAGCTCGCAGGTAATAAATGGCTATGACAATTTCTAAGATACATAATATTTTACTTATTTATTTTGATCTGGGTGACAGCCGAAGGATAAAGGAGTACTAGTTGCTTCGTGTCTTGAACCATCGAGTTGGAGTAGAAATTTGAATATCTAAAAACCTGAATTGTCCTGTTAAACCGATGCTCGTTGCATGCAGCTTGACCAAACAGACTTACTGCACTACTTTACTGCACATCCGAAAAACTACGGAGTATAGTAGTACTACTACTACCATGTAGTATGTACTACAAGAAGTACTAATACAGTAATGTTACACAGAGAGTTCCACATTCATCTTGTAGCACCAAAAGTAGAAGTCGTGCCAATATAGTACTGTAGTAGTCATGTCCAGGTTGCCTTACAGAAAAAATAGTACGATGAGCAACAAGATGTATCTATTTATGTACTCCTATTTGCGTATACTAGTAGTACTACTCAGGAATGACACGAGCGTGTGCTCCACTAGTGCGCCTCCGCACGTAGGGTAATATAGTACTACTAGTAAGGAGTAGATCACCACCACATGGTCGCGTGATTATTATGCATTGGTCCATGTTGTAGTGGTGAGCACGTGTCGTAGTACTAAAAAAATATGAAAAATCGAATATTCACAAATAATTGCTCCCTCCATTCTAAAATAGTAGTAACTGACTTGGTTTTGTCTAGATACGCATGTATTTCGACGCATTTTAGTACCTAGATGCCCCTCCATTTCCAAATTAGAAAGTATATTAGGTTTTGTCAAAGTCAATATTTATAAAGTTTGACCAACTATATATACAAATATACTATCTTACATAATGTCAAACGCATATAATATGAAAACATGGTTCATGATGATTCTGATAACATTAAGTTGATGTTGTAGATGTCCATATTATTTTCTAGATATTTAATTAAAGTTTATTATGTTTGACTTTGACAAAAACTAATGCGTGTCCTAATTTGGGAAGGAGGGAGTACATGTGCAGTCAGTTAATTTAGGATGGATGGAGTACTACTCTGTACCAGTAGTAGTCGAAGTAACATAGTATGGAGTAGTAAGCAGTAAAACTCATTCTATGTCAAATACAACCTTCCTAATCCTAAAGAGATCTTGGCTCCGACTACTAGTAATCAATACATCATTTGATTCACGCTAAGACCATTAGATGAGAAGATGAGATCAATTCTTCTTGTCAATGCAAACAAATAAGAGTTTTACTCTGGTGTTCTCCCGTTCTCCCAAACTTAGAAAACTGAAAACATAAGAACGAACAGGATTGGCCGATAACCCTTCATGTCCTCCAAGCCGAAGAGTCATTAGTTAATCCTAACCCTCCTTGTGTTTTCAATTTCTTAGATTTGAGAAAATGGGGAGGAACTGAAGCAAGCCTCAACACTGAAAAATACCTTTTCGTCATCTCGGACGTTCCAATAGCAGTGGTACTGTACCACAGGCACTGCGAGGAACGTGAGATCTCAGAGCACGACCCTACCCCTGGATGCGTAGCTCGTAGGCACGATTAGCACATATGGGTGTTCGTCAAGAAGTCAGTCGGCATACCACAACACGCAGAAGTTATACCAATTTGCTTTACCGGACAAAAACTATGAGCAAAATCATCAATGTATTTATGGCACATACTCATGAACGGCATGAGCTTGTGCTCGACGATCACATGAAACGCACAATATTCTCCACCGTGATGTATCCTCACGTAGATCGTAACCATGCATGGTCGTTTGATTATGCATGGTCCATGAAGTTAAGAACACAAACAATCCTTGTACTTGTGTATGGGGCTCGATTTAGCCCTCCAACTCGTGATTTGCTAAAGTTTACGCACAAACTTGTCAACATGACAAAATTTAGTTGTAAACGAGGTTTGCAGTAAAAATTGTGTTAGCTTGGATGACACGTGGACGTTGGTCATGCATGCAGGAGAGCATATGCCCTATAACATCGCACCTAGCTCCTCTCGTCTAATAGCCGTTAGGGTGAGCTAATCTCCTGCAAGATTGATTTTGTGAAACTGACATGTTAGATAATTATAGGATATGTTCTGTTCAAAATATCGCTCATACCTAACTCTAGTTCAATTTTTTCCCTTGTCTTGTGCCTTGATCTTCCCGCGCGAGCGCATCTCGTGGTTGGAGCTCGAGTATGGCGAGTGGCGGCTCTAGTGGTTCGAGCTCGAGTCCGAAGGAGTATCATGTGCCCAACACAAAGTTGCTCATCATTAAGTGTGACCAATGCAAGCATCTTTTCTTGAAGAAGTACACCGCCCAGACCAATGTCCACGGGAATCCGAACGGTATTTCTTCAAGTGTGTCCTTGTCACAGGGTTAGTAAGGTGGGCTGCTTTGGATTTCCCTCCAGTTTTCTCACGTGTTTGAGCTAAATTTCCTTCTTAATATGGATGTTGAGCTAATTTTATTTGTTGGTAATGTAACCCAATGGGTGTAATATGTTGAATTGGTCTAAGAAACACTTTGTTTCCTTCTCTCAAACAAAACAAAAATAAAGTGGCATGGAGGTGAAAACGTCGTGGTGTTGCTTACACGGAAGGATATGCGGGGAGGGGAAAGTGGCAGTTAATATGCAAATATTGGGCCTGATGTTTATTGTTCGAGATGCGGGATGCGCTACATGCAAAATTCCAGGACAACCTATCCTGCTCGCTAGACCCACGTCGATGTGTCATCCATACCAGCGCAATTTCGACAGCAATCCTGGTTCAATACTTAAATCAAGTCGAATTGACAAGTTTGGGCATAAAATTTCGTAATCATTGAGTTAGATGAATAAATCGAAACACCGTAAGAACGGTTAGTGTGTTTATCTCTGGTCCATGTCGTAGAAGTGAATAATTACATAAAAGTCGTAATAAATCCCTAATTACTCCGTAATAACATTAGCAGCAAACTTAGTTTACATCCAAAATGTATCCTTCCTAGTACCAAAAGAGAACCTACATGCGACTACTACTAATAAACTGGAGTAGTAAAATAGTACTAGTAGTAGTATTATTTATCTGCTAATACACCATTACAGTCTTGATCATCAGCCGTAGTTTAAGATCATTTTTCCTGTCGATGCAGATCCAAAAAGATACATGGGTGGACTGTCCAACCTTCATCTAGAACCGCGGCAGCACCCCGAGGTACGTCCTGAGCTTGTTGGATGGAAGTTGGCCAGCAACTAGCTACACGTCAGCTCAATTACCGCATTAAGGCTCTCGACCATCGAGAAGTCCGCCGACCCCGATGGGCCAGGCGCACACAGTTTCACCGTGTACCGCGGCCACAAGCACATGTCCTGCCTAATGCACACTAAGGACATGACGGCGGCTGGGCCGAGCACGCTGATGGTCAGGCCGAACATGACACCGTCATCCCCGTAGAGGAAGCGCATGAATCCCCTCGTGCTTGTTGGTGGTGGAATTGGGATGAGGCAAAAGAAGGCGTCGTCGTAGATGGCCCTGGTTACTATGATCCCGTGGGCCTCCTTCATGTGGGGAAGTAGTCCTGCGAGCGAGGCAATTAAATTACAGGCGAGATCCATGTAGGAGCATGGGCCATGCGAGCACACGATCTTGTGCTCGTTGAGCTTGTCGAAGGCGACCAAGCTAAAGTAGCCGTCATAGGGGCACTCAATCATCGCCTCAGACTCGATGACGTCCATAGCAGCCGGCTCATGGTCGAATCCGCTGACGCGGTACACGAACTTGTGGGAGTGGTTATAGAGGGAATATCGGCTCGCCGACATAGTGCCCGCCAGCCAAAAACCCGGGTTGGGTGGGTATACTGAAGAGTATACTGATTGAACTATACTGGTATGATTCTATAGGAATACGCTAGGCATCGGTGCACCAGTGGCGGCTGAGGCTCTGCACTTGGCTACTTTTTTGTTAGACAGTGTCCACACGATGTACATGCTTCGTCAAAAGAAAAAGGCTACAGAAAGTTGATAGGTGAGTAAACCAGGTGTCACGCTGTACTGTACTAGACAGTACAGTACAGACAGAGGGAGAGACCGAGGCAAGAAGATCCACGTGACTGAGAGGCAAGAAGATCTAATCCTGGAGAGAGACGAAAAGCCTACGGCCTGGTGCAGGGTGTATAGTGTTGCAGGGGAGAGATCGATGACTACATGCATGTCTTTGAAACCAACCTGTAATTAACTTTTTTGGTCTTATCAAATTTAAATGTCCTTAATAATCCCAGACAGAGGGAGTACTAGTAGTAGTAGTATATCTTCGAACAAATCAGACAAACCAGTACTGCATTTATTAGTGATACTTTTTTTAGAAATTTTTATTATTAGTAGTACTTAGATATGTGAACAACCAATCCAAGTTACTACTCCAATACAGAGTATGATTACTCTCTTTTATGGATTCTTGTTTATTATACGTACTAGTAGTAAAAGCTAGAATGTAGATCATTTCAATTTTTTTTGGCTATACAATATCTAGAATAAGCGCAAATCTCAAAAGACACTTCATTGCTTAGTTTTAGGGATCTTGTGCTAAATGCATGAACTTGGATGTAATTTTAATTTTTATGAGGTCCTTGATGTAATTTGTACTTCCACTGACCGTGTGTTAACTAAAGCACTTCGCTCCTACGGGACCTACCACAATTAAAAAAATTACACTGCCCCGATTATCAGACAAAGTGGAACATGGTTTTTTATAATTCCAAAGTTTTTAGAAATAGGATGTTTCAATCTTCCCAGCTAACTTCGCACGCTTTAGTAACTTTTAGTGATTTAACGAAATCAGGTCAAACTTTGGCTATACAAGTAAGGGCAATTGATCGCTATTGAATTAAATGTATTTTCAGAGGTAGATGGGTGCATCTTCATGTAGTAAACAATGTCGTCAGTGTTAGTTTCCAACTATCACGAAAGAACATTTAATTCTCGTTTTTTCGAGTGATAACGAGATTGTTCTTTTACGTAAAGAAACTCTAAAGAATATGGATCTGAATACCACAAGATAAGTTTTCAGACATAAATAGTGGACCAACATGTTGTACTGATGATACCCATGTTTTATGAGCTATCAAACTTCCAAGCTAACTCTGCCAACTTCAATGAATTTATGCCAATTATTTATCGAAATTAGGTCAAATTTGAACTACGAGTAAATTATAGGTTGCTTTGAAAGTTTTATGAAATAGCTTCTAGAGGTACCCATTCGGCAATCAATTAATATATCATAAACCAACGAGAGTTTTGACAACATGTTCAACTTCTTGCTAAGATTTTGCATCTTGACAGTTTAAAAAAATTAGGTCAAACTTGAGCTACAAGTAAGCCGAAAGATCGCTCTTGAATTAAATGTTTGTTGATATTTGAATGACTTCCTAGCTAACTCTGCCTATTTGAATGACTTTATGTCGATTTATCAAAATTAGGTCAAATTTGAAACTACAAGAAAATTGTAGGTTGCTTTGGAAGTTTTACGAATAAGCTTTTGGGGGTACCCATCAAGGGGTCACAATCAATATGTCAGAAACCACTGAGAGTTTTGACGATAGTTTCAACTTCTTGCTAAGATTTTGCATCCTGACAATTTAACGAAATTAGGTCAAAATTGAGCTACAAGCAAGTAAGCACGATAGATTTCTCTTGAATTAAATGTCTTTTTGGAGGTAGATGGGTGCATCTTCTTATAGTAAACAATGCTGTCAGTGTGACTTTCCAACTATCAGGAAAGAACATTCTCAATTTTCCGAGTGATTTTGAGATTATTCTCTCCTATAAAGGAAGTTCGAAGAATATGGATCTAAATACCACAAACCAAGTTTTAACACACATATAGTGGACCAACATATTGTACTTACGATTTCCTGTTTTTATGAGTTCTCAAACTTCCTAGCTTATCACTCTGCCCACTTGAATGACTTTATGTCGATTAATCAAAATTAGGTCAAATTTGAACTATATACTACAAGTAAATTGTAGGTTGCTCTGAAAGTTTTATGAAAAAGCTTTTGACCGTACCTATCGGGGCGTCACAATCAATATATGAGAAACAACCGAGAGTTTTGACAACTGGTTTGACTTCTTGCTAAGATTTTGCATCACTACACTATTTAACAAAATTGGGTCAAACTTGAGCTACAAGTAAGCGCGATAGGTTGCTCTTGACATATATGAATTTTCAGAGGTAGATGGGTGCGCTTTCTTGTAGTAAACAGTGTCGTCGATGTGATTTTCCAACTATATCAGGAAAGAACATTCAATTCTCAATTTTTTGAGTGATGACGAGCGATGTTGTTCTTTTCCGTAAAGAAATGTCCGAAGAATATTGGATCTGAATGCCAGAAGCCAAGTTTCCCAACATATATAGTGGACCAACATGTTGTACCAACGATTCCCATGTTTTATGAGTTTTCAAACTTCCTAGCTAACTCTCCATTTGAACGAATGACTTTATGTCGATTTATCGAAATTAGGTCAAATTTGAAACTACAAGTAAATTGTAGGTTGCTTTGAAAGTTTTACGAAAAATCTTCTAGAGGTACCCATCGACGAGTCACAATTAATATATTAGAAAACACCGAGAGTTTTGACGATAGGTTTAACTTCTTGCTAAGATTTTGCATCTTGACAATTTAACGAAATTAGGTCAAACTTGAGCTACAAGTAAGCACGATAGATTGCTGTTGAATTAAATGTATTTTTAGAGGTAGATCGGTGCATCTTGTTGTAGAAAACAATGCCGTCAGTGTGAGTTTCCAACTATCAGGAAAGAACATTCAATTCTACATTTTCCGAGTGAAGATGAGAGAGGTTATTCTTTTTCATAAGAAGTCCGAAGAATATTGGATGTGAATGCCACGCCAAGTTTACACACATATATAGTGGACCAACATGTTGTACCAACGATTCCCATGTTTTATGAGCTTTCAAACGTCCTAGCAAACTCTGCCCATTTTAATGACTTTAAGTCGGTTTATCGAAATTAGGTCAAATTTGAAACTATAAGTAAATTGTAGATTTTGCTTTGAAAGTTTTACGAAAAAGCTTTTAATTTAGAGGTACCCATCGAGGGGTCACAATTAATATATCAGAAAACTATGAGAGTTTTGACGATAGGTTCAACTTCTTGCTAAGATTTTGCATCTTGACAATTTAACAAAATTAGGTCAAACTTGAGCTACAAGTATGCGCGATAGATTACTCTTGAATTAAATGTCGTTTAAGAGGTAGATGGGTGCATTTTCTGGTAGTAAGCAATGCCATGGGTGTGAGCGTCCAATTACTAGGAAATAACATTCAATTCTACATTTTTCGAGTGAAGACAAGCGAGGTTAGTTGTTCTTTTCCGTAAAGATAAGTCCAAAGAATATTGGATGTGGATGCCACAAGCCAAGTTGACAGGCATATATAGTGGATCGACCACATGTTGTACTTGAGATTCCCATGTTTTATGAGTTTTCAAGCTTCCTAGCTAGCCCCGCCCATTTGAATGACTTTATGTCGATATCTCAAAATTAGGTCAAATTTGAAACTACAAGTAAATTGTAGGTTTTGCTTTGATAGTTTTATGAAAAAGCTTTTGGAGGTACCCATCGAGGGGTCAAAATTAATATAGAAACCATCGAGAGTTTCGACGATAGGTTTAACTTGTTACTAAGACTTTGCATCTTGACAATTTAACGAAATTAGGTCAAACTTGAGCTAGCTACAAGTAAACGCCATAGATTGCTCTCAAATTAAATATATTTTCAGAGGTAGATCGGTGCATCTTCTTGTAGTAAACAGTGTCGTCGGTGTGAGTTTCCAACTATGAAGAAAGAACATTCAATTCTACATTTTTCGAGTGAATACGAGCGAGGTTATTCTTTTTCCTAAAGAAAAGCCCGAAGAATATTGGCTCTGAATGCCACAGACATATATATTGGACCAACATGTTGTACCTACGATTCCCATGTTTTATGAGTTTTCAAACTTCCAAGCTAACTCTGCCCATTAGAATAAGTTTATGTCAATTTATCGAAATTACGTCAAATTTGAAACTAGAAGTACTAGTAAATTGCACGTGCCCTACATCTGAGACTCAGATAATAGACGTCTGACATATCATCACTATATAAAATTATAATAGGGAAAGTAGAAAAAAATGTAAATTTGTTCAACATCTATAAAGTATGGATGTATATTTGGTTCTTGTACTTTGTATGTCATGTAGAAGTCAACGATTATTAGCTATCTAAAACTTGAAAATTTTGGTAACATGGTTTAGAGAAACGAGGGAGAGGATTCTAGAATGGTGGAGAAGTGTGTTTTGAGTTTTTTTTGCATAGAATTCATTGTGATGAAGACTATCAATAGAATCTTCTAGATGCTAGAATAGAAAAGATGATCCAATGGCTAGAAATGTTGGGATTTGCGAGTCTTGATGCAACGGTTAATATTCAAAGTTATTCATACACTATATAGTGGTAATAAGAAATTGTAGGTTGCTTTGAAAGTTCTATGAAAAAGCTTTTGGGGGTACCCATCAGGGGGTCACAATTAATATATCAGAAACCACCGAGAGTTTTGACGATAGTTTCAACTTCTTGCTAAGATTTTGCATCTTGACAATTTAACAAAATTAGGTCAAACTTGAGCTACAAGAAAGTAAGTGCGATTGATTTATCTTGAATTAAATGTCTTTTTGTAGGTAGATGGGTGCATCTTCTTGTAGTAAACAATGCTGTCTATGTGAGTTTGCAACTATGAGGAAAGAATATTCTCAATATTCCTAGTGATGACAAGATTGTTCTTTCAGGTAAAGAAAGTCCGAAGAATATGGATCTGAATGCCACAAGCCAAGTTTTCACACATATATGATGGAGCAATATGCCGTACTTACGATTTCCCATGTTTTATGAGTTCTCATATTTCCTAGCTAACTTCGCCCACTTGAACGACTTTATGCAAATTTATTGAAATTAGGTAAAATTTGAACTACTACAAGTAAACTGTGTAGGTTGCTTTGAAAGTTTTATGAAAAAGCTCTTGGAGGTACCCATCGGAGGGGGGGGGGGTTAATTAATATATCAGAAACCACAGCGAGTTCTGACGATAGGTTCATCTTCTTGCTAAGATTTTGCATCTTGATAGTTTAATGAAATTAGGTCAAACTTGAGCTACAAGTAAGTTCGATAGATTGCTCTTGAATTTAATGAAATTAGGTCAAACTTGAACTACAAGTAATAAATTGTAGGTTGCTTTGAAAGTTTTATGAAAAAAGCTTTAGGAGGTACCCATCGAGCAGTTAATTAATATATTAAAAACCATAGAGAGTTTGACGACTGGTTCGACTTCTAACTAATATTTTGCATCATGAAAATTTTGAACACCTTTTGAAAACGATTACATGAAATAGGGAGAGAGGGGAAATGATTTTTCTATTCTCTATGGGCAACCCACAAGCTTGAGGTGCATTTTAGGCTTAAAGAGATAAACTTTATTTTCTCCACAATGTATATGGTGAACCTTAGCGGATGCCACATACTAGGTGACGAGGGTTTAACTCATCAATGCCCATTGTTATGGACTTTGGTTTTGGAGAAGGAGGGAGAGCTGGAGACATCTATCGGCTAGCAAACAAGCACACAGGGGACTCGAAGATTTACCTAGATTCAAGCCTCGTAGAGGTCCCTACTCCTGCTTGTCTGCTCGTGGAATTATCAAAGGAATCGAGGATTACAATGGTGCGCAGATGCAATCTGGCGAGGGTTGTGGAAACTAGGGATGCGTGTGTCCTCCTCGCCGCCCCCTCCTAGCCTTTATATAGATAGGCTAGGTCTCGGGTAGCAGGTCGAGTCGGTTACAGGTTAGGGTTTTTCCCCTTTGAACTTTCTATCTTTAGCTACTTCTTGTCCTTCAAGCAATCGAGAGTCCGTAGGTTACTCGAGGTCTTCATTTGCGCCTTGGCGACACCGTGGGCTTTTATGTATTCAGGCCGTATATACCAAGCTCGAGTACCTGTAGGGTATACCCATGTCAGTAGCCCCCGAGTTTCCAGTGGAATTGTAGATTCGATTGGAGACTTTATGAAGCCTTTCGAGTACATGACTGAGTACATTTTTCGACTTCTTTGTTTATGTCGTAGGGATTGTTGATGTGCGTGCCTGATTTTAACCGATGTATCGGTATCAGTTAACTACCTCAGGGTAAAACAACACCACCTACTCGAACTCGAGTCCCCGGACTCGAATCCAGGAAAGTGCTGGTGTAATTCGACTCCAGTATATGAGTGTGAGCACTCGACGCGTCCATCAAGGCATGTTCATCGTACCTGTAGGCACGGATATATTTTTGGTAGTGCGCAGCTAATGCGTTGCCAGGCCTTATTCAGGTCTTATCTTCACGCTGTAAGCGCGGCATCCAAATTTTATCACCGCGGAGACGATTTGGGTGACCCAGGAGACGCAGTCTCTTTATAGGGAAAAATTATGAGGCGGTGTCGCCATAAAATTCGAGTGTGGATGTTATCAACACACAGTACTTTGTACAAATAATCATAGGGTGCGCGACCAGCGCTCCCTATGGGAGTAGCCCCCGAGTGCCTAGTTGAGTCAAAGACTCAGCCAGGGACTAAAGAACTTTTGCGACTGCTGTCGTCTTTTGTTTGCTTGTTTCAGTCGAATTTACTTCCGGCGCTCCCTATGGGAGTAACCCATGTCCATAGTCGAACCGTGTTTTGAGTGATTGGGTTTTGCTTTGATTGTTCATGTTCCTGTAAAAGAAGAAGAAAAATCGTAGGGTGCGCGACCAACGCTCCCTATGGGAGTAGCCCCCGAGTGCTTGGTGGAGTCGAAGACTCGAGCAAGGACTAAAGTAGTCGAAGTCTTCTGTTGCATAGTTTTTGATGACGTCAGTGCTGACGATTTCATGACCTCAGTTGCCCGCGTGAGCGAGTTTGACGGGTCGTGACAAGCGGTGGGTCCTACTCCCTGACTCTGATTTAACTGGGCGTGCGTAATCTTTATTTTAACCGCGCCTCCTTGATTTCCGCGCGTAATGGGAGTAGTGGGGGGACGGTTCGCGTTTTAGCTCCTCCACGTGTCGAGCACAATGAACGCCACGCGTCCAGTAGGGTTTTTCTGAGCCGTTGGATTGCATCTTCCAGGGGTTAAGTAGTGATGTTGCAACGGTAAATTTCTCATCTGCTTTCATTCATCCTTTTCCTTCATTGCCATTGCCACTGCTCCTCTACTTTCTCTGTGCTCTTATCCCCCCGTGGCGCTGGACCAGCTCCACACGTTTCCCAGCTACTTCCTCCGGTTGCATCGCCGCCGCGTAATGGGGAAGATGAAAGGAGGTGTTGTGGCCGATTCCACTGCTGCCGCTGCTGTGACGAAGAAGAAGGGCAGCTTCGCCGCTGCGGGCACCAGTACCGCCGCCGGCGGGAAGAAGAAGGGCACGGGCACCCGCGTCACGAATGGCGCGTGGCGTCCATCTGTCTTTAAGTCCTTGGATCTTCGTCTTCTTCGCCAAGACAGAGTGTTGTCCGCCGCAGTCGCCAACGCGCGCGTCCCTAGCGGCGAGGTAATCCCCTCTCCTCCTGCCGGTTTTCGACTGATGTTCCTAGCGTTCATCATTCGTGGCCTCTCTTTGCCCCTGCATCCTTTCTTCAGGGGCCTTCTTCATTTTTACGGGCTCCAGCTCCATCAGCTGTCCCCCAATTCCATCCTCCACGTAGCTTGCTACATCACTCTTTGCAAATGCTGGCTCGGAATCGAGCCGCATTTCGGCCTCTTCAAGCGTCTCTTCAAGTTGAAGCGTCAATCGGCGTCTGGCTCCATAGTCTACGATGTAGGCGGCTGCGGAATCCATGTCGATCCATCCACCACATACTTCGACATCAAGCTAGCGATGTCCGTCCAAGGCTAGAGGGACAAGTGGTTCTACGTCCGCGACGAAAAAGCTGACGGAGAACACTTCGGACTCGCACCTTTTGACCCGGCAACACCATGCCAGAGGAGGCGCTCCTGGAAGAATGTGGTCATGCCCGGCGAGTCCGCGGAAACAGATGTGCTGTACAAGCGCGTCTGCGACCTCGAGAGTCGCATAGGCAAAGAGGAGGGAGGTTGCGCCCTCATTCGCACGTGGCTGCACCGTCGCGTCCAGCCCCTGTAGGCCAGAGTCCACCCCATATTTCAGTGGGCTGGTGCTGACGATGTCACTCGCGTGTCTACCGATGGCATGTCCGCGAGTGAGGTAGATAAAAGGGTTCGACTGGTCACCAAGTATACCGTCAAGGATGTGCTCCCCAGTGAACTAGTCGTTCCTGCGTTCGATGCTACTAACCCTCCTCCTGAGGTATAGTTGTGCTACGTAGTAGCTTAGTTTGTTGACTGCCTCTTTGCTGTTTCTTTGCTTTGTGCTAAATTGTGGTCTGTACGCAGGATTGGGTGGTGTCACCCTGTATTCCCCCTCTTCCGGAGGGGGTTATCCCTCACGAAGCCTTGGAAGAGGACGAGTCGGAGTCGACTGTCCCATCTGATGTGGAGGAGGAAGCCCCTGAGTCGGGTAGTCCGGATACTCGCAAGCGTTCGCGCAGCAAGGATTCCGATGCGTCGTCTCCTTCCACTCCGGAAGGTGCAGGCGTTGGTGCGGAGTCGCCGATCCCTGCCATTCCTGTGAGTGCCATGGCGCCATCTTCTCGCAAGAAGATGCGACTGCCAAAGGAGTCCTCGTCAGAGTCGGGGGAGGCAACCTTTGACTTTGATAATTTTGATTGGTAAGTATTCGAGTTGTCCTTTTGATTCTTCTTTGGTTTTGCCCTTTTCTTGATGTTGGTTTTGTCTTGCAGTCAGCAAGCGTCGTCATCTTCTGGCGGTGTCCAATTTTTGAAAGAATTGGGAGTCGCAACCTCAAAGGCCGAGAAAGAGGTCAAGCGCGCTCCTTCCCCTCCATTAGAGGCCCACTCCGGGCACAACTCTTCCATCTCTCCGCGTGATGGGGAGCATCGGATGGTTGCCCGGATGACTACACACGAATCGACTTCGGAGTCATTGGAGGACCATGTAAGTGTAGTATTTCTTCTTTTGATGTTGTAGTCGATGTTATCTATGACTTCTGCTAATCCTTTGTTGTCTTTCCTTTTGTGATAGCTCCTTGTGAAGGAAGCCGCTCACTTGGCGGAGCAGGTGCTTGTGATGGGCCGCCAGCATGCAATGCTGGAGACGCACCATCGCATGGTAGAAAGTAAGTGCTCTTCACTTCTCCTTCTTCTGCATCGTTTTTATGTAGTCTACTGATAGTCAATCCCTTTTGTTCTGTAGCTGAACATAATGCCCTTCTGCGCAACGCCGCCACCATGGAGAAGACACTCGCCACGGTTGTGAAGGGCCGCGATGAGGCAATCGCGGCGCGTGACGAGGCACAAAGGCACGAAGAGGATCTGCGTGCCGCCATCGTGGCCAGGGAGAAGTTGTTCGAAGAACAGCTTTTCTCGATTGCTAAGGCCCTCTCAGGTACCTTGCTTGCATATCATTATCGTTCTCTATTCGATTTTTGTCATTGTCGCTGATTTTCGTGGCCATGTGTGGGTTTATGTACAGATGCTGGCGATTTGAGCTTCGACCCTCAGGCCCTCCGCCGTGACGATGCCTTGGCGGGTACACTTTTAGCAGTCGAGGACCGTAGCGCCGCCATTCAAGATATGCTCTCCAAGGCCAAGGGCGTTCTTAGTCGCCTCCGGGAGGAGTTGATGCCCAAGGCTGAGCTAATCGAGAACATGAATGAGCTGGTGGAGTCTCTCGCCAGGGGTGTTCCTGCAAGCTTCAAGAACTCGCACCGTGTGGCTGGCGCGTCAATGTCACTCGCCATGGTGCAAGGCCACGGAGTCGAAGTTGACCCTGCAGCGGTCTCGAGGGCGATGCCCGTTAGCACGGACGGCCAGCAGGTAGTCTTTGCTCCCTTCGCGACTGCCTGTGGCAAGTATGGGCCGCAGCTCATTAACACAGTTGCGAAGTATTCTGAGGAGCTGCAGCGAGCCAAGAAGGCGACAAAGGCTGCGGCATCAGGGGCTGGCGGAAAGTCAGTGGCATCTGATACTGCAACGAACTTGATGAGGCCCCCGAAGCCGTCTAAGTCGAAGAAGCCAGTTGCTCCCCAGTAGCTTTGTAATAGTTGATTAGTTTCTGTCTATTGTCAAGAACATGCCTTTGGCGAGTGTATCTGCTGATACTTTTGCCAATCTTGAATGCACTCGAATCTTTTGTCTGTGTGTCGATTTGATCTTCTTATTGCTTTCTTGCTTGGCTTGTGGTAGGGTACATCAAGTGATCCTTTGAGGGAACCTCAGGATTCACCGCCCCTTGATGATACTTTGGCACCACCGCGCTCGAGGGTGGATGAGCTGTCGCTGCTTTCGTGGCTGCGTGATCGCGTGAAGTAGTTGGAGCGTGAATTGCTCGTGCTCCGCGGTAACGCGGATGTATGGAAGTCAAAGGCAGAGAAGGCCACCGCCCGAGAACAGTATCTGCTGGGGGAGATGACGCAGCTGGGCGACCAATTTAAGTGTTAGTTTGCTTACTCTTATCTTTTCCTTGTAGTCACTCGCAATTGTGTGCTATCCTCACACTTCAGTTCCTGTTTTGTATAGTTGTCAGCGCTCGCCATCCGCAGGATGAGAAAGATATGATTGCCATTCGCATGCATGATCTAACCCAAGAGCAACTTCAGGAGAGTGGATACTTCTGGGTGGATCATGATCGTGCGATCACGCTGGCGACCCTACAGGATCGTGCGTCGCGAGTGCTGTACTTTTTGAAGAAGTCACAGTCATGCTTGAGGAACATCTATCAGACGATGTTTCTGCTAGATGTTGCTCCATCGAGCCTGCTGACCCTCCTTGCCAAGTTCCAAGACCTGGCTGCGGTTCGCGAGTGTGTAAGGCAGCAGTTGGTGGCTGGTGCCAAGGCCGCTCTGTCGCTTGTGCGACTGCATAGGCCTGATGTAGACGTGACAGCAATTGCGGCTGGTCCACCTGCGCCACCAGCGGGTTCTGCTTGGAATATGGTGCCTCACTATCAGGCGGTGGATCGCCCAGCAGAGGAGATCGTCGACTTCTTCGAGGAACAAATCAACATTCTCTTGTTGCAGTAGTGGTTTAGTTTGTATCCTACACATAAATGTACCAGTGTTGTAAAGTTCGTATGTAAAGATGTGGATAACTGATTGTCAATGATGTATAAAAGAGCTTGTTTTAGCATGTATGTTTTGCGAGTGCACTGCACTATGCGATTCCTTTTCGTTAGTCTGGCCATGCGCTTATCTCAGTCCCTTGTCAACCTGTCAGATGCGTTGCAACTGGGTTTTTTGTGTGTCAAGGGTTTCGATTGATGTGCCAGCTACTCAGGAATATCACGTTTTAGTTCGTAGAACAGATGTGTATAGGGTGGCGCAACCCCCGAGTAGATAAGTTGCGAAAAAATAAAGGAGAACACAGATTTTTGGGGTACTTAGCTTTATTTATTCACGAGACAGTACGAAGTACAATGTGTGGCTAAGTAGCCTTGGCTGAGTGCCTTATTTGCAATGTAAAAGTAAAAACAACTAAGGATAGAAGCGTCGCAGCTGCGCGACGTTCCAGGGGTTGGAGTATGCGACTCCTGTCTCTAAATCTTGAAGGTGATAGGCGCCACCTAGGATTACTTCTGTAATCACGTATGGTCCCTCCCAGGGGGACTCGAGCTTGAGATGTCCTTGCTGCTTCAGTCGCAGGACCCGGTCGCCTTCGACGGAGGATCTGGGGCGTAGCCTCCAATTGTGGTAGTTGCGCAGGTTCTGCTGGTAGATCGTTGATCTTTCCGCGGCGATTTCCCTTGCCTCGTCAAGGAGGTCGACGGAGTCTTCGAGTGCAAGGGATGAATCCTGCTCGCTGTAAGCGACCACGGGCGGCGCCTTGTACCGTACCTTGGCGGGTAGCACCGCTTCGGCCCCATGCACCATAAAGAACGGGGTGTAGCCTGTAGCACTGTTTGGAGTTGTGCGTAGGCTCCAGAGTAATGGTTGCAGTTCGTCTGACCAGCAACCCATGGCTTGTTCGAGTGGCCGGAGGAGTCGCTTCTTGATGCCACCACAGACGAGCCCGTCCGCCTTTTCAACCCGACTGTTGGTCTGCGGATGTGCTACCGAGGCGTAGCTGATGTTGATTCCCAGATTCTCACAAAATTCTTGGAACTCCTTGGATGTGAAGTTCGTTCCATTGTCTGTGATGATGCTGTGTGGTACTCCGAAGCGGAAGACGATGGACTCGAAGAACTTGACTGCGTTGTGCCCTGATTGATTGGTCACTGGCATGGCCTCTATCCACTTGGTGAATTTGTCGACTGCCACCAGGAGGTAGATGTAACCTCCTCGTGAGGACTTGGGGAGCTTGCTGACCATGTCGAGTCCCCATTGCACGAAGGGCCAGGCCAATGGGATTGGCCGGAGCTCTGTGCCAGGTGCGTGTGGCTTGTCCGTGAATCGTTGACACGCGTTGCATTTCTGGACGATGTCCTTGGCATCGCGCATGGCCGTAGGCTAGTAGAATCCAGACCGTAGAGCTTTGGCCACGAGGGCGCGACTGCCTGCGTGGTGTCTGCAGGTTCCCTCATGGATGTCAAGGAGAACAGCTCTTCCATCGGCCGCGGAGACGCATCGCTGGAGTACTCCTGTGATGCTGCACTTGTATAGTTCGCCGTTGATAACAGCGAATACCTTGGATCGCCGCGCGATGTGCCGTGCGTCAGTTAGATCGTCTGGTAGCCTTTTGCTAAGGAGGTACGTGATGTACGGCTGAGTCCAGGATGATTCGATCATCATGATGCTCATTGGTCCTTCGAGTCCTGTATCCATCTCCAGGTCGTCGAGTGCCATTGGCTCATTGGGTGGCGTAGCCCCCGAGTCCGTTGCTGCGCTAGTTTTCTCCTTTGCTGCCTTTGGCTTGATGGAGCATTCGCAAATGCGCTCGAGAAATACCCCAGGTGGTATGGGGGCGCAGCTAGAGCCTATGTTGGCGAGTGCGTCCGCCTCTTCATTGCTTTCACGGCCTATGTGTCGCAGCTCGCATCCGTCAAAGTCCACTTCGAGTGTGTCGTAGAGGTCGCGGTAGGCGATCATGTTGTCGTTCAGTGCGTCACACTCATGCATTGTTTGGTTGACGACCAACTTGGAGTCGCCGTATATAATGAGCCTTTTGGCGCCGCAGGATTTTGCCATCCTCATCCCGTGTAGCAGGGCCTTGTATTCAGCTTCATTGTTGGAGGCGGTGACTGCATCCGCAGGATGTACTTCAGCTTGTCCCCTTGGGGCGATGTCAGTATGACACCTGCACCTGCTCCGTCCTTCCGCTTGGATCCATCGAAGTGCATTGTCCAGAGGTAGGACATATCTGGCTTGTCAGGGAGCTGGTTCTCCATCCAGTGCACGAGGAAGTCAGGAAGAACTTGCGACTTGATTGCGTCGCGCTTTTCGTATGTAATGTCTTGTGGAGACAGTTTGATTCCCCAAAGTGCGACTCGTCCCGTGGCGTCGGGGTTATTAAGGATATGCCCCAACGGTGCGTCGTTGACCATCACGATTGGGTGTTCCTGGAAGTAGTGGCGCAGTCGCCGGGCGGTCATGAAGACGCCGTACGCCAGCTTCTGGTAGTGCGGGTACCGCTATTTTGTTGGCGTGAGGACCTTGCTGAGGTAGTAGACTGGGCGCTGTACCCCGTGGACCTTGTTTTCCTCGGCTCGCTCGACAACGAGTACTGTGCTGACCACCTGGTTGGTGGCGGAGATATATAGCAACAGCGGTTCCCTTTCTTGTGGGGTCACTAGTACTGGCGAGGTGGATAGCAGGCGCTTGAGGTCTTCGAATGCTTCCTGCGCTTCGTTGGTCCATTCGAACTTTTCAGCTTTGCGGAGGAGTTGGTAGAAGGGTAGTGCCTTTTCACCCATCCGACTGATGAATCGACTGAGGGCCGCGATTCGTCCAGCCAGCTGCTGGACGCCCCTTATGTTTTTCGGCTTCTCCATGGCCAGTATGGCTTTTATTTTCTTCGGGTTTGCCTCGATTCCTCTCGCGGATATGAGATACCCGAGTAGTTGCCTAGATGGTACGCCAAAGGTGCATTTGTCTGGATTGAGCTTGATCCGGTAGCGGTTGAGGTTGGCGAAGGTTTCGCGTAAATCGTCGATTAGGGAGGCTTCCTCCTTGGTCTTGATTACTATGTCGTCGACATAGACTTGAATGTTGCGACCAAGTTGTTCCTTGAGGCAAGCCTGCATGCACCGCTGGTAGGTGGCTCCCGCGTTCTTTAGCCCAAAGGGCATTGTGTTGTAGCAGAACACACCGAAGGGCGTTGTAAACGCTGTTTTCTCTTGATCTTCCTCCTTCATTTGAATCTGATTATAGCCTGAGTAGGCGTCAAGGAAGCAGAGGCGCTCGCACCCCGCGGTGGAGTCGATGATCTGGTCGATGCGCGGCAACGGGAAGTGATCCTTTGGACAGTGCTTATTCAAAGAGGTGAAATCCACGCTCATCCGCAGGATATCCGTGTCCATTTTTGGTACTAGCACCATGTTAGCGAGCCAAGTGCTTTCCTTGATCTCGCGTATGAATTTGGCATTGAGGAGTCTGTTGATCTCCATTCCGACTGCCTTTGCTCTTGGCTCAGATAATCGCCGGATTGTTTGCTTGACTGGCCTTGCGTCTGGGTTAACGTTGAGTGCGTGCTCGGCGAATTCCCTGGGAACTCCTGGCATGTCCGTAGGACACCAGGCGAAAATTTCCCAGTGCTCACGGAGGAATTCGACAAGCGCGAGTTCCTATGCGGGACTCAAGTTCTTGGCGATGAGGGCCGTCTTGGCGGGATCCGATGGGTGGACCTGGACTTTCTTCGTGTGCACCGATGAGTCGAAGGACAGGTCGAGTGAACTTGGCCGGCTCAGAGGAGGCAGACTGTTGTCTGTCCACTCCTTCAGTCTCGCGAGTTCTTCCTGCATGCCGAATGACTGGGAAATTCTGTTGAATTCCCTGTCGCAACTGTCAGACCTGTCGAAGCTCCCGTTGACTGTGATGATGCCATTGGGACCCGACATTTTCATCTGCAGGTAGGTGTAGTGTGGCACTTCCATGAACCTAGCGAACGCGACACGTCCGAGGATGCAGTGGTATTGTGATGGCCAGTCGACGACCTCAAAGTCGATGCGCTCGCGCCGAAAGTTTTTCGGCGTGCCGAATATGACGTCGAGGTTGATTTTGCCAAGGGGATACACACCCTTGCCTGGGACGATGCCGTGGAATGTTGTGTCTGAGGCTTCTAAGTAGCTCATAGGGATCCTCATTGCTTGCAAGGTACTCGCGAATATAAGGTTGATGCCGCTTCCACCGTCCATGAAGACACGGCTCGTGTCGAAGCCTCCAATTTGTGCCTTGAGTACGAGGGGGCAATGGCCTGGACGAGGTACTTGAGGCGGATGATCGTGTTTGTCGAAGGTGATGCAGGACTCGCTTCCGCTGACGTACTCAGTGGTAGATGGTGGCGAGTGTGTGGCCAAGTTGACTTGGCGAGTGATGGCCTTCTGCACCCGATTCGAGGGGCGTCCCTTTTGGATCATCATGGTACCCATGGCCCGTGGGTATGGCTCGCCTCCGTGGTGCTGGTCCTGCGCAGCTGCATTTGGGGGTGGTCCAGGTGGTGGTGGCAGAGCTCCATGTGCTACGGCGCCTGGGGCAGCCCCGTAGCCCCTTTCGACTGCGTTGTGATTCATCCGAACCAGTCCCTCAGGTAGTTTGAGGAACTCGCGGCAGTCCTTGAGGAGGTGGCTGGACTTCTTTTTGCCGTCATGCTTGTCGATGTAGAAGTGCACGGTGCATGGACCGGACAGTTTGTCTTCAATGGATGTTGTGGGTGCCTCATCACGATTGCATCATTGCCACACTTGTGTGATTTTCCCGGAGTCATGGTATCCACCGCTGCGGTAGCCGCTGTTGCGGTTATCATTGCGTCTGTCGGCGTATCCAACTGCGACCATGTTGACATTGTCGTGATCATCGTAGATGCACATGCGATGTTTGCCTCGGCAGTCGCGTCTGCGCTCGAGTTCTGCCTCCTCGTCAGAGTGAGCATGATTTTTCACCGAATCTTCTCCATCGGCCCACCGATTTGTGATTTCCATCAGGTGGTCGATGGTCTTGGGCTTTGAGCGGCCCAGCTCCTCCTTGAGCTCTATGCGGCGGACGCCGCCGTTGAATGCGTCAATCGCGCGATCCTCCGAGATGTTCTCTGCGGAGTTCTTGATGATGGACCACCTTTGGATGTAGGAGCGTAGCGATTCGCCCGATCTTTGCTGGCAACATCTCAGCTCTTCGATTGAGGCAGGCCGCTTGTACGTGCCCTTGAAGTTGCGCACGAAGCTATAAACCAGCTCATCCCAACTGCGAATGGATCCGCGTGGGAGGTTGTTGAGCCATGCTCGAGCGACGCCTTGCAGCTGTAGCTATAGACATTGCATGGCCATGCTTCGACTGCCGCCGTGGAGTCTAATGGAGGAGATGTGGTCCTCCAGCCAGATCTTCGGGTCCTGTAGGCCATCAAACTTCGGGTTCTCCGACAGGAGTTTAAACCGCTTGGGCATTCGCTTTTGCCTGATGGACCTGTTGAAGCATCTGGCGCCGCAGAGCTCCACAACTTCCTCTTCCGAGTTAGTCGACCGAGCACGTCGCGCACTTGATTTGTCGATCTTGCGCTGCGTAATGTCATCACGCGTGTCATAGTCGTGGTCGTGTCGCCGTGAGAGGCGACGTCGAGACAGGTCGTGACTGTCATCACTGGATGAGGGCGAGGAGTAGCGCTTTGCTTTTCTTCGGCTCCGTTGTTGGCTCCTTGTCGAGGGCGGCCTCGATTAGTCCCAAGCCTGCAATCGTAGATCGGTGCATGGAAGCTCGGGAATCTCCAGCTGGCGGCTGGTTATTGAGGAGGTACATGGTGGCCGCTGTCACTGCATCTTGTGGCGTCTTTGGGACCACATTGCCCCGTGTGTCGACCGTCATGGAGCTGAAGTCGAGGACCTTTGCAGCTTCTATGCGTTCTTGCTCGGTGAGATGGGCCATCCGGAATCGTCTTTTGTTTGCGATGTACTTGTTGCCCTTTGAGGAGGATCCTCCGTGGGAGGAGAGCCCAGCACGTCAAAGACTTGACTCATCTGCCGCCCTTTTGTGTGCTTCGAGTTGCGCGTGAAGGAAATATGCCCTGAGAGGCAATAATAAAGTTGTTATTATGTATTCCTTGTATATGATAGATGTTTATTTTGCATGCTATAATTGTATTGATAGGAAACATCAATACATGTGTGTTTAATAAACAAAAAGGGTTCCTAGTCATGCCTCTCTTATAGACTAGCTTGTTGATTAACAGGATGATCAAGGTTTCCTGATCATGGACATTGGATGTTGTTAATAACAAGGTCACACAATTGGTGGAATGATGTGATGAACATTCATTCGAAGTATAGCATTATGATCAAGTCATTGTGTTTATATTGCTATAACATCATACGAAGTAATCTTTATCCTTAGACCATGAGATCATGTTAATTGCTAACACCGGAAGAGTATCTTGATAACATCAAACGTCACACCATAACAGGGTGACTATAAAGATGGGTTCAGTGCTACGAAGGTGTTATGTTGAGGCTCATGGATCAAGAGTGGAATTTGTCAATTCAGATGACGGATAGATATACTCTGGGCCCTCTCGGTGATATCACATCAGGATAGCTTGCAAGCAAGTGATGTGATCACTAGAATGTTATATCACGGGAACGAGAAAAAAGTGCATGTCGGTAACGAGATCAAACTAGGTATGGAGATACCGATGATCAAATCTCGGACATGTAATATATCGAGAGACAAAGGGATTTAGTTACAAGTGTTAAAGGTTCTCACGATCACAGGAGTCATCGTTGAATGTGTAGGAGTCAGTACGGATCTCCAGGTCCCGCTGCTAATTATTGATCGGAGAAGGGTCTCGATCATGTCTGCATTATTCGCGAACCGTAGGGTGGCACACTTAAGAGTTACCGGACACCATTTTGGAGCACATATGTTTCAGACGAAAGATTTGCAAAGCGCAGGAATTGTTTCAATAGAAACCGGAAATTGTTTTGGGTGACATTGCAGAAGGTGGTTCTGCATGAGATATTGAAATATTGCAAGGGGCTATATGTGAATGTTTGTTAATTAAAGTAATTAACAAAATTCTGAATAAATTTAATAAAAGAGTTTTATTAAATGAGAGAGCATTAAATTTGGAGAAACTTAATGCATTTAAAGTGGAGACTTTAAAAGGGAATGTGAAGAGGCATTTTAATGTGGAGGAGTTACCACCACATGAATGGGGGAGGTGAGGGGTCACCCCCCCATGCGCCGGCCATGGAGAGAGGGGGCACCCCCTCCTCCTATAAAAGGCCACCCATTCCCTCCTTCATCCACACACCTCCTTGTGAAGGATCTCTCTCCCCCTCTAGAATTATTCCCCCATGGTCTCGGATTAGCGAGATACATGTTCCCGGTGGCATTTCGTCTGGAAGGAGTTGCTGCTTCCGCTGGTTCGCTGGAGCGAGGAGGTGGAGGTTGTCCGGTGGCTTGAACGTGTGTGCGAGTGCGGATGCGCTGCTGAGTTGCGGCGCTCGGACTTCCTCACGATCTTGAGATCGGCAAGTGTACGACTACATCAACCACGAGTTCCTACTCGTTAACAAAGCTCGTTGTCTTCGAGGGTAAGTTCTCTATGGATACATGTCCACCCGTTTGCTTTGTACCTAGTAGATAGATCTTGGCGTGTAGTTCACACCGTAGGAAATTTTTTGTTTTCTATGCTGTGGACCCAACAGTGGTATCAGAGCCTGATCTATGCGTAGGTGCTTTGCACGGGTAGTACACATATGTTTATATGTGGGCGATGATGATCATGTTATTGCATCTTCTATATACTTTGGATATTGGTGGCATAGTGGGATGAAGCGGCCCGGACCAACCTTACATGTCATCGTACATGAGACCGGTTCCACGACTAACATGCAACTTGTTTTGCATAAGTGGCTGGCAGGTGTCTGTCTCTCCTACTATAGTCAATATCTGATTTACAACGAGTTGCTAATAACTTGGTTATCCTCGTTGTGGTTCATGTTCGTAGGTTAGACAGGTTCTATCTCCGAAAGCCCTAAGCCACGTAAAACTTGCAATTGATAAATTAGAGGCGTCTAGTTTAGATCGTTGCTGGGCTAGTGTTTTGATATGGTATTGTTGTAAGTAGATGTATGATAGATACTCTTACAACTCACTTAACGTGTAAGTTCCATAGACCTTGGCCTTACACACAAAGGAATGATAGAGATCATACCACGATGCAAATGATAGAGATCAAATGCATGGACCATATCACCTCACTTCACACATTAGATGTTAGCATCTTATACTGCTAGTTTGGCGCGTTTGGTAGCATTATAAGATGATCCCTCATTTAGATATCAAGATAAAATGTGTTCTTCCTTAAGTATGCACCGTTTTGTGGATCGTGTTTTGAGGCATCACGTGATGATCGGGTGTTTTCAACTCTACGCTTTCATACAACGGGTGTAAGACAGTTTTACACACGCAAATACTAAGGTTCTTACTTGACGCGCCTAGCATGTACAGACATGGCCTCGGAACACGGACCGAAAGGTTAAGCATGAGTCATATAGTTGATATGATGCCCATATAGATGCTCGCCTTTGAAGCTACACCGACTCACGTGATGATCGGACTTGGTGTAGTGGATTTGGTTCATGTAATCACCAAAAGGACACGAGGGATGTCGTTTTTGAGTGGGAGTTCATTAGTAATTTGGATTAGTTGAACTCAATCTATCATAAACTTAGTCTAAATATACTTTACAAATTCTGTTGTAGATGGCACCACCTGCTTTTAATTTCAATGTGTTCATGGAGAAGGAGAAACTTGCTGCGAATGGTAGCAACTTCACCAACTGGGCTATGAATTTGAGGATTCTCCTCACTGCTGCACAAAAGCAATATGTGCTAGATGCGCCGCTAGGCCCCCCACCAGCTCCTGATGCCCCTGACGAGGAAAAGAACGTCTATATAACTCATCAGGAGGACCACAACTTAGTTCATTGCGGCATACTGTATGGGCTAGAGCCAGAACTTCGAAAGCGTTTCGAAAATGGCAATGCCTTTGATACCATGTGAGAATTGAAAATGATTTTCGATACCCATGTGCCGTAGAGAGTTATAATGCTACAGAAAAGTTCTTTAGCTGCATGATGGAGGAAAACAGCTCCGTTAGTGAGCACGTACTCAAAATGTCTGGGTACGCCGATAAGCTTGTGTCCTTGGGAATAACGATTCCCATTGACTTAGGCATACATCGTATTCTCCAATCTCTGCCACCTAGCTACAAGAGCTTCGTGATGAACTATAATATGCAGGGCATGAAGAAGTCTCTTCCCGAGCTTCTGTCAATGCTTAAGACTGCAGAAGTGGAGATTAGGAAAGAACATCAAGTGTTGATAATCAATAGGACCACTGGTTTCAAGAAGGACAAGAAAGGAAAGCACAAGGGAAAGAAGGGTGGAAAGTCTGTTGCCACGCCTGAAAAGAAACCCCGAGCTGGCCCTAAGTCTGACACTGAGTGCTACTATTGCAAGGGGACTGGCCATTGGAAGCGCAACTGCCCCAAGTATTTGGCGGACAAGAAGTCCGGCAAGGCAAACAAAGGTATATGTGATATACATGTTATTGATGTGTACTTGACTAGTACTCGCAGTAGCACCTGTGTATTTGATACGGGATCGGTTGCTAATATATGTAACTCGGTTCAGGGGCTGCAGAACTAGCGACAACTAGCAAGGGATGAGGTCACGATGCGGGTCGGCAATGGATCAAGAGTTGATGTGATCGCCGTCGGAACGCTGCCTCTCCATATGCCATCGGGATTAGTTATAAACCTAAATAATTGTTATTTGGTGCCTGCACTGAGCATGAACATTGTATCCAGATCGTGTTTGATGCAAAGTTGTTATTCATTTAAGTCTGAAAACAATGGTTGTTCGATTTATATGAATAATATCTTTTATGGTCATGCACCTATGTTGAATGGTTTGTTTCTGTTGGATCTCGATAGTAGTATTACGCATATTCATAATGTTGATGCTAAAAGGATTAAACTTGATAATGATATATCTACATATATGTGGCACTGCCGTCTAGGTCATATTGGCGTTAAACGCATGAAGAAACTCCATTCTGATGGACTTTTGGAATCACTTGATTTTGAATCATTTGATACATGTGAGCCATGCCTTATGGGCAAGATGACTAGAACGCCGTTTTCCAGTTCAATGGAACGGGCGACAGATCTATTGGAAATCATACATACTGATGTGTGTGGACCAATGAGTGTGTCGGCGCGAGGTGGATATCGTTATTTTGTTACTTTCACGGATGATTTGAGTAGATATGGGTATATCTATTTGATGAAACACAAGTCTGAAACTTTTGAAAAGTTCAAAGAATTTCAGAATGAAGTGGAAAATCATCGTAACAGAAAGATCAAATTTCTGCGGTCCGACCGTGGAGGAGAGTATCTTAGTTACGAGTTTAGCACACATATGAAAGACTATGGAATAGTTTCACAACTCACGCCTGCCGGAACACCACAACGTAATGGTGTGTCAGAACGTCGTAATCATACTTTATTGGATATGGTTCGATCTATGATGTCTCTGACTGACTTGCCACTGTCATTTTGGGGTTATGCACTGGAAACAACTGCATTCACTTTAAATCGGGCACCATCTAAATCCGCTCAAACGACACCGTATGAATTATGGTTTGGAAACAAACCTAAGCTGTCATTTCTTAAGGTTTGGGGATGCGATGTTTATGTGAAGAAACTTTAACCGGATAAACTCGAACCCAAAGCGGAAAAATGCGTCTTCATAGGATACCCTAAGGAAACGATTGGGTATACCTTCTATCACAGATCCGAGGGCAAGGTTTTTGTTGCCAAGAATGGATCCTTTCTTGAGAAGGAGTTTCTCGCGAAAGGTGTGAGTAGTCGGAAGGTAGAACTCGAAGAGGTTATTGAACCTTCTCTTCATGAAATGGCGAGTAGCGCAGCTCCAGAAGTTGTTTCGGAGTTGACTTCACCTAATGAAGAGAGAGCTAATGATATTGATCATGAAACTCCGAAAGAGAACACTACCGAACCTCGCAGGTCAAGCAGGACACGTGCAGCTCCTGAACTGTACGGCAATCCTGTTGTGAATTTCATGGTTGATGAAATGGATGACCCTGCGACGTATGAAGAAGCGATGATGAGCCCAGATTCCAACAAATGGCTAGAAGCCATGAAATCCGAGATGGAATCCATGCACGAAAACCAGGTTTGGACCTTGGTGGACTTACCTCACGACCGAAAAGCCGTTGAGAATAAATGGATTTTCAAAAGGAAAACTGATGCTGATGGTAATGTGACCATCTATAAGGCTCGACTTGTCGGAAAGGGGTTTCGACAAATTCAAGGAGTTGACTACGATGAGACATTCTCTCCCGTAGCGATGCTTAAGTCGGTTAGGATTATGTTAGCAATTGCTGCATATTTCGATTATGAAATATGGCAGATGGATGTCAAAACTGCATTCCTCAATGGTAAGATTGAAGAAGAGTTGTATATGATACAACCTAAGGATTTTGTCGATCCTAAGGATGCTAATAAGGTGTGCAAACTTCAGCGATCCATCTATGGACTGAAGCAAGCATCACAAAGTTGGAATCTCCGCTTTGATGAGGTGATCAAAGAGTTTGGATTTGTCCAAACTTATGGAGAGGCTTGTATTTACAAGAAAGTGAGTGGGAGCAATGTGGCATTTCTGATATTATATGTGGATGACATATTATTGATTGGAAATGATTTAGATCTTTTAAACAGTGTTAAAAGTTATCTAAACAGCAAATTTTTGATGAAGGACCTTGGTGAAGCTTCATATATATTAGGCATTAAAATCTAAAGAGATAGATCAAGACGCCTAATTGGGCTATCGCAGAGTACATACCTTGATAAGATATTAAAGAAGTTTAATATGGACGGAAGTAAGAAGGGGTTCTTACCTATGTTGCAAGGCAAGACATTGAGTAAGACTCAAAGTCCGGCTACGGCAGAAGAAAGAGAGATAATGGATAAGATCCCCTATGCCTCAGCCATAGGCTCTATAATGTATGCCATGCTATGTACAACACCGGATGTGGCACATGCTATTAGTTTGACTAGTAGGTACCAATCTGATCTAGGTTCGGAACACTAGATAGCGGTCAAGAATATCGTTAAGTACTTGAGAAGAACTAAGGATATGTTTCTTATATACGGAGGTCAAGAAGAGCTAGTCGCTAAGTGTTATGTCGATGCTAGCTTTGACACTGATCCGGATGACTCTAAGTCTCAATCCGGATACGTATTTCTCTTGAACGGAGCAGCAGATAGTTGGAGGAGCTCCAAACAACCTGTGGTGGCTGGATCAACAACAGAGGTGGAATATGTTGCTGCTTCAGAAGCAGCGCAGGAAGCGGTTTGGATGAAGGAGTTCATAATGGAACTGGGTGTGGTTTCCAGTGCGTTGGACCCGATGGTGATCTATTGTGACAACAATGGATCCATAGCCAACGCAAAGGAACCAAGGTCTCACAAGAATTCCAAGCATATTAAGCGCCGGTTTCACTCCATCCGCGATCATGTCAAGGATGGAGATATAAAGATTTGTAAAGTGCACACGGACCTGAATGTAGCAGATCCGTTGACTAAAGTACTCCCTAGGGCAAAACATGATCAACACCAGAACTCCATGGGTGTTAGATTTATCACTATGTGAACTAGATTATTGTCTCTAGTGCAAGTGGGAGACTGAAGGAAATATGCCCTGAGAGGCAATAATAAAGTTGTTATTATGTATTCCTTGTATATGATAGATGTTTATTTTGCATGCTATAATTGTATTGATAGGAAACATCAATACATGTGTGTTTAATAAACAAAAAGGGTTCCTAGTCATGCCTCTCTTATAGACTAGCTTGTTGATTAACAGGATGATCAAGGTTTCCTGATCATGGACATTGGATGTTGTTAATAACAAGGTCACACCATTGGTGGAATGATGTGATGAACATTCATCCGAAGTATAGCATTACGATCAAGTCATTGTGTTTATATTGCTATAACATCATACGAAGTAATCTTTATCCTTAGACCAAGAGATCATGTTAATTGCTAACACCGGAAGAGTATCTTGATAACATCAAACGTCACACCATAACAGGGTGACTATAAAGATGGGTTCAGTGCTACGAAGGTGTTCTGTTGAGGTTCATGGATCAAGAGTGGAATTTGTCAATTCAGATGACGGATAGATATACTCTGGGCCCTCTCGGTGATATCACATTAGGATAGCTTGCAAGCAAGTGATGTGATCACTAGAATGCTATATCACGGGAACGAGAAAAAAGTGCATGTCGGTAACGAGATCAAACTAGGTATGGAGATACCGATGATCGAATCTCGGACATGTAATATATCGAGAGACAAAGGGATTTAGTTACAAGCCTTAAAGGTTCTCACGATCACAGGAGTCATCGTTGAATGTGTAGGAGTCAGTACGAATCTCCAGGTCCCGCTGCTGATTATTGATCAGAGAAGGGTCTCGATCATGTTTGCATTATTCGCGAACCGTAGGGTGGCACACTTAAGAGTTACCAGACACCATTTTGGAGCACATATGTTTGAGACGAAAGAATTGCAAAGCGCAGGAATTGTTTCAATAGAAACCGGAAATTGTTTCGGGTGAAATTGCAGAAGGTGGTTCTGCATGTGATATTGAAATATTGCAAGGGGATATATGTGAATGTTTGTTAATTAAAGTAATTAAAAAAATTCTGAATAAATTTAATAAAAGAGTTTTATTAAATGAGAGAGCATTAAATTTGGAGAAACTTAATGCATTTAAGTGGAGACTTTAAAAGGGAATGTGAAGAGGCATTTTAATGTGGAGGAGTTACCACCACATGAATGGGGGAGGTGAGGGGTCACCCCCCCATGCGCTGGCCATGGAGAGAGGGGGCACCCCCCTCCTCCTATAAAAGGCCACCCATTCCCTTCTTCATCCACACACCTCCTTGTGAAGGATCTCTCTCCCCCTCTAGAATTATTCCCCCATGGTCTCGGATTAGCGAGATACATGTTCCCGGTGGCATTTCGTCTGGAAGGAGTTGCTGCTTCCGCTGGATCGCTGGAGCGAGGAGGTGGAGGTTGTCCGGTGGCTTGAACGTGTGTGCGAGTGCGGATGCGCTGCTGAGTTGAGGCGCTCGGACTTCCTCACGATCTTGAGATCGGCAAGTGTACGACTACATCAACCACGAGTTCCTACTCGTTAACAAAGCTCGTTGTCTTCGAGGGTAAGTTCTCTATGGATGCATGTCCACCCGTTTGCTTTGTACCTAGTAGATAGATCTTGGTGTGTAGTTCACACCGTAGGAAATTTTTTGTTTTCTATGCTGCGGACCCAACAGCACGATTGTTTGCGCTTGGCGCTTAAATTCCTTCTTCAGGAGCCAATGGTAGCCCATCAGAAGTTCTTGCGAGGAACCGGGGGGTAAAGGGTTGCCCCGTAGGGCCTCGCGGCAGCGAGCCCATTCAAGCTCATTGAGCCTAACCACGACGCGTTCTCCGGTTTGCTCGTTGGTTATGGTTGGAGGTTCGATTGCTCCTTCATTGTTGACAGGGGTGCAATTGCCACCGTTGCCACCGTTGCCACCATTGCCACCGAGAGGCGGGTCGGTTTTGTTACCGCGGTTTCCCGTGTTGTCGCGGTTGGTGAAGGTGTCGCCTACATTGATGACGGCGCACATGAAGTGATTGGGGGAAGCTGCTGCTCCCACAGCTCTCAGATCTGGAGCTATAGGCTCCATCTTCAGTTGCCAGATCGCTCAGATCGGAGTCGCGACTGCTGTCGCTGACTGTGTTCTCGACTGATGCCGGGGCGTTGAGCTCACTAGGGGTGCCGATCTATGGAGGGAACCATGATGCTGGGGCAATCGACGTCACTGTCGGCTGGTCAGGCATGCGAAGCGTGCCCATCTGACCAACTTGGAAGCGGAAGCTCCCTATTTCCAGGCTGATTCCATCGCCCACGGACTCGAAAGCCGGGCGAGTGGCCGGCGTGTGGACGGTGAAGTCGAACGCTCCGAAGAGCTGGCGAATCTCCGCTGTTGCGGAGTTGTAGATCGCGGTTGATGGGGCCGAAGAAGCCGCAACATCAGCACTCCCAATTCCCACAGTTGGCGCCAATTGACGAGGGTTTAACTCATCAATGCCCATTGTTATGGACTTGGGTTTTGGAGAAGGAGGGAGCGCTGGAGACATCTATCGGCTAGCAAACAAGCACATAGGGGACTCGAAGATTTACCCAGGTTCAGGCCTCGTAGAGGTCCCTACTCCTGCTTGTCCGCTCGTGGAAGTATCAAAGGAATCGAGGATTGCAATGGTGCGCAGATGCAATCTGGCTAGGGTTGTGGAAACTAGGGATGCATGTGTCCTCCTCGCCGCCCCTCCTAGCCTTTATATAGATAGGCTAGGTCTCGGGTAGCAGGTCGAGTCGGTTACTAGTTAGGGTTTTCCCCTTTTAACTTTCTATCTTTAGCTACTTCTTGTCCTTCAAGCAATCGAGAGTCCGTAGGTTACTCGAGTTCTTCATTTGGGCCTTGGCGACACCGTGGGCTTTTATGTATTCAGGCCGTATATACCAAGCTCGAGCACGTGTAGTGTATACCCATGTCACTAGGCCTTAAGGTGTGCTTTTGTACACATTGTTGATGCCCTTATCAGGGAAAAAGCAAATAGTATAGTAGTAGTACACTAGTACTAGTACTCATTTCTTTGCTTAGACATATGCTCACATCTGTCCATGCGCTGTACATGCTGAGAGAAGATAGGCAGGGTAAGAGGGCATCATCGGAGAGGACTTGAAGGCAGTTCGATGTCAGAGGAAAGTTATGACAGGTTCTTGACACGAGGTACTCCTACGACCACTCTACTAGTAGTAAATTTCAAGACCTATGCACACAAAACAAATTGTGTGTTTTCTCTCACCTTCGCTGGCTCTCACCATCCATCCTCCCTCTCTCGTCCCCTTTCCCCTCGCGCACTGACCCAACCGATCTCTACCTCGTCCACAGCATGGTGCTGCGCACGTGTGCCTTGGTACGGCAACTCTATGTCTCTGGCGAGTTCGGCAGCCGCGTTGGTGTGGAGTAGGGACGAGGAGTACATAGGAAGGAAACCACTTTGGTCCTTGGCGGCAATTTTTTTTCAAAATTCTCCGGTTTTCGAAATTTTCACTTGCTTCTCAAACATCGAGAGGGAAGGTTACTCAAATGATTGGCCATTCGCAGTACTTCTTATCTTATCTTTATCTTGTCTTATGTCTTACAATACCATACCATACCATACCACTGTATAGTGTACGGATAACTTCAAACATTGACCGTTGGATCAAGACTGGCAAATCCAAACATTGCTAACCGTTGGATCTTCTTTTCCATTCTTAGCATCTATGAAGATTCTACTGATAGTCTTTAGCACGATGAACGCTAGTATGCACAAACCTCAAAACACACACTTCATTGCTTAGTTTCAGGGTCCTTGTGCTAAATGCATGGACTTGGGTGCAATTTTCATTTTTATGAGGCCCTTGATGTAACTTGTTCTTCCGCCGACCATGTTAACTCTCAAGAACCTCGCTCCAACAAGACCTACCACAGTTAAAACAAATTGCAACCGCCCCAATTATTACACAAACTAGACCACGGTTTCTTATACATAATACCCAAGTTTTTAGTATTAGGATTTTCAAGCTTCCTAGCTAACTTCGTACACTTTAGTGACTTCTTTTCGATTAACAAAATTAGGTCAAACTTGAGCTACAAGTAAGCTTGATAGATTTTTCTTGAGTTAAATGTATTTTCGAAGGTATATGGGTGCATCTTCTTGTAGTAAACAATGTCGTCGGTGTGAGTTTCCAACTATCAAGAAAGAAAATTCTTAGTTTTCTGAGTGATGATGAGATGGTTCTATTCCGTAAAGAAAGTCCAAAGCATATGGATCTCAATGCCATAAGCCAAGCTTCTAGACATATTAAGTGGACCAACGTGTTTTACTTAGATTCCCATATGTTTTTTGAGTTTTCAAACTCCCTAGTCAATTAACTCTGCCCACTTGAATGACTACATGCCGATTTATCGAAATTAGGTCAAACTTAAACTATAATTAAATTGTAGGTTGCTCTGAAAGTTTTACGAAAAAGCTTTTGGAGGTACCGTACTAATTGGGGGATCACAAGCAATATATGAGAAACAACCAAGAATTTTGACAACGGGGTTGACTTCTTGATAAGATTTTGCATCATGTCACTATTTAACGAAATTGGGTCAAACTTGAGCTACAAGTAAGCGCGATAGATTGCTCTTGAAATATATGTCTTTTCTGAGGTAGATGGGTGCATTTTCTTGTAGTAAATAGTGTCATCGTTGTGATTTCCCAACTATATCAGGAAAGGACATTCAATTCTCAATTTTCCGAGTGATAATGAGCGAGATTGTTCTTTTCCGTAAAGAAATGTCCGAAGAATATTGGATCTGAATGCCAAAAGCCAAGTTTACCAACATATATAGTGGACCAACATGTTGTACCAACAATTCCCATGTTTTATGAGTTTTCAAACTTCCTAGCTAACTCTGCCCATTTTACCGAATGACTTTATGTCGATTTATCAAAATTAGGTCAAATTTGAAACTACAAGTAAATTGTAGGTTGCTTTGAAAGTTTTACGAAAAATCTTTTGGAGGTACCCATCGACGGGTCACAATTAATATATCAGAAAACTCCGCGGCTTTTGACGATAGGTTCAACTTCTTGTTAAGATTTTGCATCTTGACAATTTAATGAAATTAGGTCAAACTTGAGCTACAAGTAGGGCTTGTTCGTTTGCGGTACCAAAGTTGGCAGGCCAGCGCATGGCGGTACCTAAGTTGCCTGAAATCACCGTGTTTCGAAAAGTTGGGCCGCTAACTACCGAGATGGGCCATTTCGATGCAAACTCGTCTCACCCCTACCAAATCCAAACATGCCGTGAAACTGCCCCGTGAAGTAGACGGTCGGGACCCTCATGTCAGTAATATTTCTGTGACGCGAGCGCCAACACGGCAACCACGTAGGCGAAACGAGATACTAAAGGAGCATCATGCATTGACCAAATTCACAAATCCACCCCTCCCTCCTTTCGCATGAACCCTAGCACCAGCGGCGTCGAAATCCCCTCTCCAACCAGAAAGATCTCATCGGGCATTTGACTTCCGGCGCCAAGTTGCTACGCCTACTCGCTGCTACCGAGCTCTAATGCCGAATGCTGTGCCAGCCATTGCGACGATCTAGCCCGCCTCTACCGCCGACGAGCTGAGCAGCGCGGAGGATGGCAGATCCATTTGCCAAGGAAGAAGTACTTCTGGCTAATTTCAGGTGAGCTACTCTTATCTTTGCTATTTGCACTACCTATAACTGTTAGCTGGCTATTGGCATTACAGAGATATATCGAACATAGAATTGTTTGCTAGCACGACGCTGACAAACAATTCTTATCTTTTGTCTCCAATTTTCTGTCTACTAGGATCTCCGCTGAACCTAGCTACACGGTTCTGGTGAACATCTGCGGCCACCTCATTAAATTAGCACATGGGAAGAGCACGTGGAAAGAGGCTCAAAGTCTGAAGATGGAAGTGGCGCCTGTGTAGTTATGCACTATCCCTGGTTTGGTTGCTGCTATGCGTGAACTTGCTGAAATGAGGCCAGAGCAAACTGCATGGTTCAGCCTCGTTGATGACCGAGGCTTCAAGGTTCCTGTAGCACGTGACAGTCAGCTAATTGGGTTGACGAAACAGCATGTTAAGCTTCGTGTGGTTACGCTGGTGTGTAACATAGTGGATGAGGAAGCTCCTGCTACTGGGATCGCCCAGCTATTATTGAACAGGGAGGTCTAACTCGAACCCCTGCTGTTGTTGAGCAAAATGTGGTTCCTCATCCGCGACATGCTTCTGTCAGGCAACCTCCTCGTAGGAGTCCCCGTATTGCCATTGTGGAAAACTCTGCTCTGGAATCTGCTGGTACTGGTCGTCCCCGTCCCCGTGCCCGTGTTGCTGCGGCTGCTGCTCACCCAATCGATGCCGCTGTTGAGCAAACTAAGGCATCTGGAGGCTGCCCCGCTGTTGTTGCCAAGACCGCCGCCTTGTCTGCTGCTCATCCTCGAAACCGTCCTCGAGTTGTGCGAACCCGTGCTCTAGAATCTGCTGGTACTGGTCGTCCTCGTGTTGTTGTTGATCTGGGCGCTGTTGACCCAATCCCTGCCGCTGTTGAGAAAACTAAGGCTTCCGGAGGCTGCCCCACTGTTGTTGCAACGACTGAACCATTCTCTCCTCCTCGAACCCGTGCTCGGGTTCAACGAGCTGCTGGTCTGAAGCCAGCTCATGGTCTGGACTCTGCTAGCACTCGAAACACTTCTATTGTGGGAACTGCTCCTGATCGTCAAGGTGGCACGGCAGCAGCTGATCCTATTGTGTCTGCCGTTAGAAGGGGCCCTCGCCTTGCTCCTGGTCATGGTACTTCCACCGAGGTTGATCCAGCTAACGATGATGCTGGTGATGGCGGCGGTGGCATTGGGGCTGGGTCTGATGGTGCCGCTCCATCTCTCGAACCTCTCGGAGGTTTCTATCCTGAAGAACCTGATGATGGCAAAGTACTCGTTCGTTTTGGTGTCGCGGATTATACTGCAAAATTAGATGATGGCATAGAAAAATTCTATGATGAGTTTGATGTAATCCCTGGCAGATACGACCCTAAAGTGGTAGAGTTATCTGACCTAATGGCATCGTTATGTGTGAAGGTGCTGTGGGGGTCCTCCCAGGAAGCACGTTTGTTATATTATGGTTACAGGAGCAAAAAGGCTATCAAAGTGAAAGATACCAGGGATTTAGTCGTACCATTTACAAGGAAACATTATAGAGGTGAAGTTTACTTCCACTTGGTAGTGCTCACGGTTGGAGAGGAATTGGAACTCGACAATAGAGATGGACTTTTAGAAGGCATGCATGACCTGATCCATGGCATCACTAGGGCTGGTGCGACTGAGGGTGGCTTCGAACAGAGGAGAGTCTTACAGAGGAGCGTCATAAAGAGGAGCAGGAAGAGCATCCCCAGAAAGGGCACCCCGAAGAAGAACGTCACCAAGGAGACCATGCTAGAGAAGAGGACACCCAAGAGTCGCACGACAAAAGGCACCATGCCGCAGAGTACAACCCTAAGATCCAGTCAAAATGCCACACCGAACGGTAGCAACAAAAACGCTAAGAGTGCTAGCACGGTGGTGAACACTCCCAGGAGTGGTAGCAAAGAGGCGAAGATGGCCAGCACGGAGGCTACCACACCTAGTGGGAGCAGAAAAAACACTAATTTGGAGCGGAACACGCCACTGTCAGGGAATTATGCAAGCACGAAGGAGAACACGCCCAATAGTAGCAGCAAAAGGGCTAATTTGGAGCGGAACACGCCGCCGAGGTCAGGAAATAATGCCAGCACGAAGGATAAGACGCCCAATAGTAGCAGCAAAAGGGCTAATTTGGAGCGAACACGCCGCTAGGGTTAGGCAATAATGCTAGCACGAAGGAGAACACGCCCAATAATAGCAGTAAAAGGGCTAATTCGAAGAAGAACACGCAACAGAGGTCGGGCAATAATGCCAGCACCCTGGAGCCAACACCCGTGAAGGAAGGCAGTAAGGAGATCACACCCAAGAGCGGCAGCAAAAGGCCTAGTTCGATGGGGAATGGAACATGGATGTCAAGCCCTACTGATACCATCAGGAAAGATTACATTAGGAAGGAGGATGTACACAGGAAGAGCAAGAGGGTTCTGTACACTCAAGATGAAATTGATTCTGACTGCTGTTTGTCCACTAAAGTACCTGGGATGCGTGCAAACGTAAGACCACCCCATGTGGTTGCAGCACAACCAACCAAGTGTCTTGGAGAAAATAGAGTTGCCGGTGAGGTGGACTGGGGCAATGTTCCTGTCCATCCGGGTGGAGACGATGGTGCAGCCCCACCCATGGGAGTCAATATGATGTGTGCAGTACTAGGCATTAGAGACGATGGCGAAGATTCTGAATCAGATGAAGAAGAAGACACTGTAGAGGATCAAGAATCTGGTGATGATGAAATAGACGAGGAACTTAACGATGAGGCTGGTATTCCAGTCGATGATTTGGGTGTTGAAGTAGAAGAAATGAAACATGACCACGAGTATCCTATAATTTCGGTCGACATCGAGTTCAGGAGCATGCATGAGTTCAGGATGTCGTTCTGGCATTTTTGTATCAAGGGGGAGTATGACGTTTATCGACTGAAGAACTCTGCCGAGAGGTATGAGGCTGTTTGCAAGTTAACATGGATGAATGGACGGGCCGAGGTACATTGTCCATGGAGTATCACAGCAAGATCCTTACCTGCGTCGACTGCAATTAGGGTATTGGGGCAATGAATGCAGCAAACCATTAGAACTCTCTCTCTCTTTTCACTCTATAACTACAATTGATGTGCGATATCTTTCTAGCAACTAGTCGACTCCGCTTATCTTTTAAATGAATCTGTGTTGCAGGTGAACAGAATGGGCCCTGCACACATGTGTCCGACAGGAAGCAAACTGAAATCCTCAATGGCTAATACGGAGTGGGTGGCTATGCAATATATATCCATACTAAAGGATAACCCTAAGTATACCACGAAGAATATTCAGACTAGCCTCGGTTCTAAATACAACATTGTCCTTTCGTATTACACGGTTTGGAAAGGTAAAGAGAAAGCTCTAGGGGTCTTGCACGGGGATTGGACCAATAGCTTCAGGATGCTGTACAACTTCAAGGCGGAGGTACAAGCTAGGTGTCCGGGGAGTGTTGTGGAGATTGACACTGAATCAGAAGGTGGTAAAATATATTTCAAAAGATTTTTCATGGCGCTTAAACCTTGCATCGATGGATACAAGGGCGGCTGTAGGCCGTATCTGAGTGTAGACAACATTATCCTAACTGGCAAATGGAAAGGCTGCCTGCCATCTGCCACATCACTTGATGGTCACAACTGGATGTTCCCAGTGGCATTCGGGCTGTTTGAAACAGAAACATTGGAAAACTAGGTCTGGTTTATGAGGCAGCTCAAGAGATCAATAGGCCACATGGATCCATTGGCTATATCCACGGATGCATGCAAAGGGCTGACGAATGCAGTGAAGGAGGTGTTCCCGCGAGCTGAAGGTAGAGAATGCCATGCCCATATGATGCTCAACTTGTACTCACACTATGCAGGCAACGTATTTCATTACATGTTTCCTGCTGCTAGAGTTTACAAACCTAGTAGCACCGATTATTTCATGAGCAAGATTTTTGCCGAAGCCCCTGAACTTCCAGAGTACTTAGCCATCCATCATTCGCAGATATGGAAGAGGAGTCAATTCAACCCTAACATCAAAGTTGATTACATAAACAACAACCTTGCAGAATGCCTGAATAACTAGGTGAAGGACATAAAAGTGCGTCCTGTTCATATCTTGATGGACAGCATACGTGGTATGATCATGAAGCTGTTAAATATAAGGAGAGAGATCGGTAGGAGACTTAGAGGACATATGCTACCGCCAATTGTACAGCAACTGCACAAGAGAAGCCGAGGACTTGCTCATCTTAAGGTTCTCCCGTCAACCAACAGAAGTTGTGAGGTGGTTGATATGTCCAAGAGTGGCAAAAGGGATGTTGTGAACATCCAGTTGCGAGAATGCACCTTCTTAGAGTGGCAGCATACCGGGAAACCTTGCGACCATGCCTTGGCCTTCTTGGTGAAGAAAAGAACTCTACCACATTTGGATCAGTATTTGTCAGACTACTACTCTATGGAAAAGTTCAGAGCTGCGTACGCTGGATCCGTCGAGCCATGTACAGATCCATCTCAGTGGACTCAAGTCCAACTATCTTTTGAGCTTTGCCAGCCAGTTACAAAAAGGGGCAGAGGAAGACCCCAGGTGAATAGGTTTAGGAATTTTCTCGAGAAGACGGGTTCGGCTTTCTGTGCTACAGAGAAGGGCAAAAACAGATGCAAGACCTGCCATCTTATAGGCCATAGAGCAGCTGGATGTCCCCTTAATGCTCCCAAACCTAGGTATGAGATGGTACATTCACACAAAAAAATTGTTTATAGTCTGTAGATATAAGGTAGTAATCCATGTACTGTTTTTTTTAAGGAAGCGCAAGGTAAGAAACAAGACAGCCGACTCAGTGATTTTGCTGCGGGAAGAAATCGAAAACGAGTGGAGTGATGATGCCGGACAAGATTCTGGTGCTGATTGGCCTGACTTCCCTCGGCCCGGAGATGCAGGGTACATGAAGGTAAGAAAATTGGCACCCAAGAAGAGGAAGAAGGCAGGAGATGAAGAAGCCAGTGTACGTGAAGGAAAGAGGAAGAAAGTTGGCACCCAAGCAGAGAAAGAGGCTTAGCAGTGTAGCAGCCTAATGATGTATTGAACTTGAAGCTATATATGTAGTTCGGTTAAACTCTGGAGCTGTGTGCGTGGAACTTGTCGGGCAAAACAATCTGCCTCTCGTACTAGCAGTAAAATGTATCGCGACTTTAGGATTTGATACGGCCACGGCCACTAGTTGAATCCAAAACTGTGACTGTGCCACTACTATCTGAACAATCACGATAGCTGAGCGGTTAAATCCTCTCCAAAATCGATGGGTGTCAGTGGCACAGACGTGATTTATTTATAGGTGCTTAATAAATCCCTGTTGTCGGCATTACACTTATGATAAGTTTCTGGGCTGGAAAACAATTTCTTAAGCTAGCCGCTACACTCCACGAAGCAGCAACTTATTTCAGCTGCTAGACAACGACATGGCAACATAAACTGCAAATGCAACAGATAATGCCCAGATAATGAGGAAATTGTGTCCACTATCTGGCCTAATCTTGAGCCCGTATGTCTCACCACCTCCCTGACCCTGCCTCCCCTGCACCTGGCGAAGCTCCCGGATCTCTCGCTCCATCGCACGAATCTCCTCTTTCTTGTCCCACACAGCATCACGCAGATCCTGAGCAAGCTCTTTGTGAAAAACTGTCAGAGGCTTTTCGATCCACACAAAATTGTCACAGCCAGTCCCCCTCCCTTCCTGCGTAGTAGATCGAAGGAAACAAAAAAAGAATTACATTACGCTTTCCGGATCCGGGTTACCATTGTACCTACAGTAGGAACTTACCGCTCTGATGCTATAGTTGCTGAATTTTCCTGCAGTATTTTCGTCGGTCCATGAAATCCATCTCAGCATCTTCTCACCACACAAACACAACATATCGGGGTAGTAATCATACGGCGCCCTCCGGTACCTGATGGGGGCACCCGCCTGACGGTGTTGAGCCGACCCTGATTTGGCCCGAGACGAACTACACGAGCTGCGAGCCATGAGCGAGGGGATCAAGGGCAGAAGAAAGAGGAGCCTTTGGATGTCAGGGTAGTGGTGAAGTGTGATTTATCCCTACTTAATAACTCGGGCATAATCCTACCGTCCACATTCGGCTGACAGGTGCGGGACCTAGCATGTGGACTTGTCAAAAGAAACTTGCGCCTTCGTGGTTCAAAAGCCCTGTCGCGCGCATTGGACGAATTTTTTTGGTACCTTGCCCGCGTACATATCACTAGGAGGTCTTGCTTAGGAACCAGACACGCCTGGCCCACAATGTTACTCCCTCCTAGGAACTTGTCATGGCTCGCGCCGGCAGATCCATCCGCTCCACCGCTTCCGGTAGGGCTCGCCGCGGCGGATCCACCCCAAGATCCTACCGTCGCAGTATCAAATGGCCATGGTTTCTTGAGAGGAGCGACGATGCTACGTATGCAAGCTCGGCCCCTCCTACCTGTAGAAGGACTGGTGCGGCGTCGAGCTCGAGCAGGAGCCGCCAGGCGCGACGGCGCTCGGTCCACGTCAACCCCGTCACCTTCGTCATTGTCGATTCTGATGTGGAGGGACGGGGATGAAGCTGTGCAGAACGCCATTGTTGCCTCCTTGGCGAAGGGCAAGCCACGGGCGGGAGTGGATGTCGCCGGGAAGGGCACAGTGGTGTCACCAATCGAGGTGGACTCCGACGACAGCTGTGTGATGTGGGTTTATATGTTGTTTAGGATGGTTGCAATTTTGGTTGTGTTTAATGCGAGTACAATTATTGTAATGTGTTTGTAGAGCTATATTAAGAAATGTGTGCAATAGCAGCCGGTGAGTGCTTCCACTTTAGAAATTGTGTTTATGCCATTTGCATGTTGCATTATCAACGTAGATTACTTGTAAACAATCCAACGAAAATCATCAGATTACAACCATCGGACGGGAGTGGCAGCATGGAAGAGAAGTTGGGACAGTGGCTTCGAGGGGAAGGACACTGGCAGGTGGGCCCTCGGAACACGTGACACTGACATGCGGGAGTGGGAGCACACGGTATTGCCGGTCTGTCCAGAGCAAGCGGACTTTGCAACATGACAACAGCAAGCTGATTGGACCAATATAATAACTCGTCGAAGTATTAAGGAGTACTGAAAACTACAACTGGGGTACATTCGTGCAACACGTATGCTCTAAGCACGTGAGAAGCATCGCTTAAGTCTAACAGTAACGACAACACAAGTACTACATTTGTCTGTCGGTCTTCTCGACACAAATGTAGAAATGCATCTGCCTATTCGGTCCAGCACCGACAAGGTACTGAGATGGCATGCATAGGATCGACCTTAGGTCCACATACTCCACCTCCCGCGGCGTCGGGCAGCTCCGCGCCTCGGCTAGCACAAGAATGCTATCCGACGATGACGGCTGGGCGTTCGCCCACATGCGCACCGTGTATATAGGCCAGGCGCACGAGACCGACCTGACGCATACGGCACCCACAACGGTGGGCCCGTCTCTGGTTCCCGGAACACCGGCGGTGATGGTCAGGACGAAAATAGAGCCGTCCCCCCACCCTAGAAAATTAGCAGGCGGCGTGCCAAGTCAGTGAACAGCACCTGCTCTTGGAGAAGTTGGGCTTGAACGTACGAGATCCTTATCACTTTGATCAAGTGCCCATCTACAAGGTGGACGACGAGCTCTGTCGGCGGGCCGGTGTAGTTGCAGCCCGACTCCGTGCAGGCACGCGAGCTCGTGGAGCGGGAGCTCGCGGTAGGAGTAACGCCGAAAGCATCCTGGGTGGGAGCACACGAGCGGGAACGCCGCTGCGAAGTTGCGCGTGAGGATCTCCAGATTCTTGGGCTCCCACATCTGCCACAACTGAAGTTCGTCGGGAAATCGGAAAAAAGATGAGCAGTTAGATTGGCGAATAGAAGGAATGTGTAGGATAAGTTCAAAAGCTTGTAAAATGATTTCTTACCATGAAGGTAGCGACCGGAGAATTGGCGGATGTCGTCGGCTTGCGGCTACGACAGGATGGAAGTGAAGTGGGGAAAGTGGCTTTGAGGGGAAGGAAGAGAAGTACGGGGAGGAAGAGAAGTAACGGGGACGTGACACTAGGATATGGCCCACTGAACTCGTGAGTCGTAACACTCGCAACATGCCAGTATGTCCAGATCAAGCGTGGCCAATCATGCCGCAGAACAGCCTACTCGAGGATCGCTCTCACGAAGACCATCCCAATCATCCAAGCGCCCCAATCGAACGGTATGTAACAATCGTCAAGCAAAACAACTATGCTATGGCGTGCCTTCTAGAAGACTCGGTCTAACGGTGGATCCATTGGGGGGCAGTGCTAGTTTTAGTATAAGAACAAGCATGAAATGACTCAAATGGATCCATGTGTGGTTTGTGGAAATAACACACATGAAATGACTCTAGTGGTTGATCCATGTGTGGTTTGTGGAAATAACACACATGGAATGACTCTAGTGGTTGATCCATGTGTGGTTTGTGGAAATAACACACATGCAATGACTCTGGTTGATCCATGTGTGGTTTGTGGAAAGAACACACATGCAATGACCACTAGTGGATCCATGTGTGCTTTGTGGAAAAGAACACACATGCAATGACTCTAGTACTGGTTTGTGGTTTTAGTATAAGAACACACATGCAATGACTCTAGTGGTTGATCCATGTGTGGTTTGTGGAAATAACACACATGCACTGACTCTAGTGGTTGATCCATGTGTGGTTTGTGGAAAGAACACACATGCAATGACCACTGGTGGATCCATGTGTGGTTTGTGGAAAAGAACACACATGCAATAACTCTCGTGGTTGATCCATGTTTGCTTCTGGAAATAGAACACATGCAATGACTCTAGTGGTTGATCCATGTGTGGTTTGTGAAAAGAACGCACCTGCAATGACTCTAGTGTTGGTTTTAGTATAAGAACACACATGCAATGACTCTAGTGGTTGATCCATGTGTGGTTTGTGGAAATAACACATATGCAATGACTCTAGTGGTTGATCCATGTGTGGTTTGTGGAAATAACACACATGCAATTACTCTAGTGGGTCCACATGTGTGGTTTGTGGAAAGAACACACATGCAATGACTCTGGTTGATCCATATGTGGTTTGTGCAAAGAACACACATGCAATGACCACTGGTGGATCCATGTGTGGTTTGTGGAAAAGAACACACATGCAATGACTCTAGTGCTGGTTTGTGGTTTTAGTATAAGAACAAACATGCAATGACTCTAGTGGTTGATCCATGTGTGGTTTGTGGAAAGAACACACATGCAATGACTCTGGTTGATCCATGTGTGGTTTGTGGAAAGAACACACATGCAATGACCACTGGTGGATCCATGTGTGGTTTGTGGAAAAGAACACACATGCAGTGACTCTAGTACTGGTTTGTGGTTTTAGTATAAGAACACACATACAATGACTCTAGTGGTTGATCCATGTGTGGTTTGTGGAAATAACACACATGCAATGACTCTAGTGGTTGATCCATGTGTGGTTTGTGGAAAGAACACACATGCAATGACCACTGGTGGATCCATGTTGGTTTTAGTGTAAGAATACACATGCAATGACTCTAGTACTGGTTTGTGGTTTTTGTGGAAAAGGACACACATGCAATGACTCTAGTGATTGATCCATGTGTGGTTTGTGGAAAGAACACACATGCAATGACTCTGGTTGATCCATGTATGGTTTGTGGAAAGAACACACATGCAATGACCGCTGGTGGATCCATGTGTGGTTTGTGGAAAAGAACACACATGCAATGACTCTAGTACTGGTTTGTGGTTTTAGTATAAGAACACACATGCAATGACTCTAGTGGTTGATCCATGTGTGGTTTGTGGAAAAGAACACTTATGCAATGACGCTAGTACTGGTTTGTTGTTTTAGTATAAGAACAAACATGCAATGACTCTAGTGGTTGATCCATGTGTGGTTTGTGGAAAGAACACACATGCAATGACTCTAGTCGTTGATCCATGTGTAGTTTGTGGAAAGAACACACATGCAATGACCACTGGTGGATCCATGTGTGGTTTGTGGAAAAGAACACACATGCAATGACTCTAGTGGTTGATCGATGTTTGTTTGTGGAAATAACACACATGCAATGACTCTAGTGGTTGATCCATGTGTGGTTTGTGAAAAGAACACATATGCAATGACTCTAGTGTTTGTTTGTGGAAAAGAACACACATGCAATGACTCTAGTGGTTGATCGATGTTTGTTTGTGGAAATAACACACATGCAATGACTCTAGTGGTTGATCCATGTGTGGTTTGTGAAAAGAAGACATATGCAATGACTCTAGTGTTGGTTTGTGGAAAAGAACACACATGCAATGACTCTGGAGCTGGTTTGTGGTTTTAGTATCAGAACAAACATGCGATGACTCTAGTGATTGATCCATGTGTGGTTTGTGGAAAGAACACACATGCAATGACTCTGGTTGATCCATGTATGGTTTGTGGAAAGAACACACATGCAATGACCGCTGGTGGATCCATGTGTGGTTTGTGGAAAAGAACACACATGCAATGACTCTAGTACTGGTTTGTGGTTTTAGTATAAGAACACACATGCAATGACTCTAGTGGTTGATCCATGTGTGGTTTGTGGAAAAGAACACTTATGCAATGACGCTAGTACTGGTTTGTTGTTTTAGTATAAGAACACACATGCAATGACTCTAGTGGTTGATCCATGTGTGGTTTGTGGAAAGAACACACATGCAATGACTCTAGTCGTTGATCCATGTGTAGTTTGTGGAAAGAACACACATGCAATGACCACCGGTGGATCCATGTGTGGTTTGTGGAAAAGAACACACATGCAATGACTCTAGTGGTTGATCGGTGTTTGTTTGTGGAAATAACACACATGCAATGACTCTAGTGGTTGATCCATGTGTGGTTTGTGAAAAGAACACATATGCAATGACTCTAGTGTTTGTTTGTGGAAAAGAACACACATGCAATGACTCTAGTGGTTGATCGATGTTTGTTTGTGGAAATACCACACATGCAATGACTCTAGTGGTTGATCCATGTGTGGTTTGTGAAAAGAAGACATATGCAATGACTCCAGTGTTGGTTTGTGGAAAAGAACACACATGCAATGACTCTGGAGCTGGTTTGTGGTTTTAGTATCAGAACAAACATGCGATGACTCTAGTGATTGATCCATGTGTGGTTTGTGGAAAGAACACACATGCAATGACTCTGGTTGATCCATGTATGGTTTGTGGAAAGAACACACATGCAATGACCGCTGGTGGATCCATGTGTGGTTTGTGGAAAAGAACACACATGCAATGACTCTAGTACTGGTTTGTGGTTTTAGTATAAGAACACACATGCAATGACTCTAGTGGTTGATCCATGTGTGGTTTATGGAAAGAACACACATGCAATGACCCTAGTGGTTGATCCATCTGTGGTTTGTGGAAAGAACACACATGCAATAACCACTGGTGGATCCATGTGTGGTTTGTGGAAAAGAACACACATGCAATGCCTCTAGTGGTTGATCCATGTTTGTTTGTGGAAATAACACAAATGCAATGACTCTAGTGGTTGATCCATGTGTGGTTTGTGAAAAGAACACACATGCAATGACTCTAGTGTTGGTTTGTTGAAAATAACACACATGCAATGACTCTAGTGCTGGTTTGTGGTTTTAGTATAAGAACAAACATGCGATGACTCTAGTGGTTGATCCATGTGTGGTTTGTGGAAAGAACCCACATGCAATGACTCTAGTGGTTGATCCATTTGTGGTTTGTCGAAAGAACACACATGCAATGACCACTGGTGGATCCATGTGTGGTTTGTGGAAAAGAACACAAATGCAATGACTCTAGTACTGGTTTATGGTTTTAGTATAAGAACACACATTCAATGACTCTAGTGGTTGATCCATGTGTGGTTTGTGGAAATAACACACATGCAATGACTCTAGTGGTTGATCCATGTGTGGTTTGTGGAAAGAACACACATGCAATGAACACTGGTGGATCCATGTGTGGTTTGTGGAAAAGAACACACATGCAATGACTCTAGTGGTTGATCCATGTTTGTTTGTGGAAATAACACACATGCAATGACTCTAGTGGTTGATCCATGTGTGGTTTCTGAAAAGAACACACTTGCAATGACTCTAGTGTTGGTTTGTGGAAAAGAACACACATGCAATGACTCTAGTGCTGGTTTGTGGTTTTAGTTTAAGAACAAACATGCGATGACTCTAGTGATTGATCCATGTGTGGTTTGTGGAAAGAACACACATGCAATGACCCTAGTGGTTGATCCATGTGTGGTTTGTGGAAAGAACACACATTCAATGACCACAGGTGGATCCATGTGTGGTTTGTGGAAAAGAACACACATGCAATGACTCTAGTACTGGTTTGTGGTTTTAGTATAAGAACACACATGCAATGACTCTACTGGTTGATCTATGTGTGGTTTGTGGAAAGAACACACTTGCAATGGCCACTGGTGGATCCATGTTGGTTTTAGTGTAAGAACACACATGCAATGACTCTAGTATTGGTTTGTGGTTTTTGTGGAAAAGAACACACATGCAATGACTCTAGTGGTTGATCCATGTGTGGTTTGTGGAAAGAACACACATGCAATGACTCTGGTTGATCCATGTGTTGTTTGTGGAAAGACCACACATGCAATGACCACTGGTGGATCCATGTGTGGTTTGTGGAAAAGAACACTTATGCAATGACGCTAGTACTGGTTTGTTGTTTTAGTATAAGAACACACATGCAATGACTCTAGTGGTTGATCCATGTGTGGTTGGTGGAAAGAACACACATGCAATGACTCTAGTCGTTGATCCATGTGTAGTTTGTGGAAAGAACACACATGCAATGACCACTGGTGGATCCATGTGTGGTTTGTGGAAAAGAACACACATGCAATGACTCTAGTGGTTGATCGATGTTTGTTTGTGGAAATAACACACATGCAATGACTCTAGTGGTTGATCCATGTGTGGTTTGTGAAAAGAACACATATGCAATGACTCTAGTGTTTGTTTGTGGAAAAGAACACACATGCAATGACTCTAGTGGTTGATCGATGTTTGTTTGTGGAAATAACACACATGCAATGACTCTAGTGGTTGATCCATGTGTGGTTTGTGAAAAGAAGACATATGCAATGACTCTAGTGTTGGTTTGTGGAAAAGAACACACATGCAATGACTCTGGAGCTGGTTTGTGGTTTTAGTATCAGAACAAACATGCGATGACTCTAGTGGTGGATCCATGTGTGGTTTGTGGAAAGAACACACATGCAATGACTCTAGTGGTTGATCCATCTGTGTTTGTGGAAAGAAAACACATGCAATGACCCCTGGTGGATCCATGTGTGGTTTGTGGAAAAGAACACACATGCAATGACTCTAGTACTGGTTTGTGGTTTTAGTATAAGAACACACATGCAATGACTCTAGTGGTTGATCCATGTGTGGTTTGTGGAAATAACACACATGCAATGACTCTAGTGGTTGATCCATGTGTGGTTTGTGGAAAGAACACACATGCAATGAACACTGGTGGATCCATGTTGGTTTTAGTGTAAGATCACACATGCAATGACTCTAGTACTGGTTTGTGGTTTTTGTGGAAAAGAACACACATGCAATGACTCTAGTGGTTTATCCATGTGTGCTTTGTGGAAAGAACACACATGCAATGACTCTGGTTGATCCATGTGTGGTTTGTGGAAAGAACACACATGCAATGACCACTGGTGGATCCATGTGTGGTTTATGGAAAAGAACACACATGCAATGACTCTAGTACTAGTTTGTGGTTTTAGTATAAGAACACACATGCAATGACTCTAGTGGTTGATCCATGTATGGTTTGTGGAAAGAACACACATGCAATGAACACTGGTGGATCCATGTCTGGTTTGTGGAAAAGAACACACATGCAATGACTCTAGTGGTTGATCCATGTGTGGTTTGTGGAAATAACACACATGCAATGACTCTAGTGGTTGATCCATGTGTGGTTTGTGGAAAGAACACACATGCAATGACTCTATTGTTGGTTTGTGGAAAAGAACACACATGCAATGACTCTAGTGCTGGTTTGTGGTTTTAGTATAAGAACAAACATGAAATGACTCTAGTGGTTGATCCATGTGTGGTTTGTGGAAAGAACACACATGCAATGACTCTAGTGGTTGATCCATCTGTGGTTTGTGGAAAGAACACACATGCAATGACCCCTGGTGGATCCATGTGTGGTTTGTGGAAAAGAAAACACATGCAATGACTCTAGTACTGGTTTGTGGTTTTAGTATAAGAACACACATGCAATGACTTTAGTGGTTGATCCATGTGTGGTTTGTGGAAATAACACACATGCAATGACTCTAGTGGTTGATCCATGTCTGGTTTGTGGAAAGAACACACATGCAATGAACACTGGTGGATCCATGTTGTTTTTAGTGTAAGATCACACATGCAATGACTCTAGTACTGGTTTGTGGTTTTTGTGGAAAACAACACACATGCAATGACTCTAGTGGTTGATCCATGTGTGGTTTGTGGAAAGAACACACATGCAATGACTCTGGTTGATCCATGTGTGGTTTGTGGAAAGAACACACATGCAATGACCACTGGTGGATCCATGTGTGGTTTATGGAAAAGAACACACATGCAATGACTCTAGCACTAGTTTGTGGTTTTATTATAAGAACACACATGCAATGACTCTAGTGGTTGATCCATGTGTGGTTTGTGGAAAGAACACACATGCAATGAACACTGGTGGATCCATGTGTGGTTTGTGGAAAAGAACACACATGCAATGACTCTAGTGGTTGATCCATGTTTGTTTGTGGAAATAACACACATGCAATAACTCTAGTGGTTGATCCATGTGTGGTTTGTGAAAAGAACACACATGCAATGACTCTAGTGTTGGTTTGTGGAAAAGAACACACATGCAATGACTCTAGTGCTGGTTTGTGGTTTTAGTATAAGAACAAACATGAAATGACTCTAGTGGTTGATCCATGTGTGGTTTGTGGAAAGAACACACATGCAATGACCACGGGTGGATCCATGTGTGGTTTGTGGAAAAGAACACACATGCAATGAATCTAGTGGTTGATCCATGTTTGTTTGTGGAAATAACACACATGCAATGACTCTAATGGTTGATCCATGTGTGGTTTGTGAAAATAACACACATGGAATGACTCTAGTGTTGGTTTTAGTATAAGAACACACATGCAATGACTCTAGTTGTTGATCCATGCGTGGTTTGTGGAAATAACACATATGCAATGACTCTAGTGGTTGATACATGTGTGGTTTGTGGAAATAACACACATGCAATGACTGTAATGGGTCCACATGTGGTTTGTTCAAATAACACATATGCAATGACTCTAGTGGTTGATCCATGTGTGGTTTGTGGAAATAACACTCATGCAATGACTGTAATGGGTCCACATGTGGTTTGTGGAAAGAACACACATGCAATGATCACTGGTTGATCCATAAGTTGTTTGTAGAAAAGAACACACATGCAATGACTCTAGTGGTTGATCCATATGTGGTTTGTGGAAAGAACACACATGCAATCACACACATGCAATGACCACTCGTGGATCCATGTGTAGTTTGTGGAAAAGAACACACATGCAATGACTCTAGTGGTTGATCCATGTTTGTTTTTGGAAATAACACACATGCAATGACTCTAGTGGTTGATCCATGTGTGGTTTGTGAAAAGAACACACATGCAATGACTCTAGTGTTGGTTTTAGTATAAGAACACACATGCAATGACTCTAGTGGTTGATCCATGTGTGGTTTGTGGAAATAACACATATGCAATGACTCTATTGGTTGATCCGTGTGTGGTTTGTGGAAATAACAAACATGCAATGACTGTAATGGGTCCACATGTGGTTTGTGGAAAGAACACACATGCAATGACCACTGGTTGATCCATAAGTTGTTTGTGGAATAGAACACACATGCAATGACTCTAGTGGTTGATCCATATGTGGTTTGTGGAAATAACACACATGCAATGACCACTAGTGGATCCATGTGTGATTTGTGGAAAAGAACACACATGCAATGACCACTGGTGGATCCATGTGTGGTTTGTGGAAAAGAACACACATGCAATGACTCTAGTGGTTGATCCATGTTTGTTTGTGGAAATAACACACATGCAATGACTCTAGTGGTTGATCCATGTGTGGTTTGTGAAAATAACACACATGCAATGACTCTAGTGTTGGTTTTAGTATAAGAACACACATGCAATGACTCTAGTGGTTGATCCATATGTGGTTTTAGTTTAAGAACACACATGCAATGACTATAGTGGTTGATCCATGTGTGGTTTATGGAAATAACACACATGCAATGACCACTGGTGGATCCATGTGTGGTTTGTGGAAAAGAACACATATGTAATGACTCTAGTGCTGGTTTGTGGTTTTAGTATAAGAACAAACATGCAATGACTCTACTGGTTGATCCATGTGTGGTTTGTGGAAAGAACACACATGCAATGACTCTGGTTGATCCATATGTGGTTTGTGGAAAGAACACACATGCAATGACCACTGGTGGATCCATGTGTGGTTTGTGGAAAAGAACACACATGCAATGACTCTAGTACTGGTTTGTGGTTTTAGTGTAAGAACACACATGCAATGACTCTAGTACTGGTTTGTGGTTTTAGTATAAGAACACACATGCAATGACTCTAGTGGTTGATCCATGTGTGGTTTGTGGAAATAACACACATGCAATGACTCTAGTGGTTGATCCATGTGTGGTTTGTGGAAAGAACACACGTGCAATGAGCACTGGCGGATCCATGTTGGTTTTAGTATAAGAACACACATGCAATGACTCTAGTGGTTGATCCATGTTTGTTTGTGTAAAGAACACACATGCAATGACTCTAGTGCTGGTTTGTGGTTTTAGTATAAGAACAAACATGAAATGACTCTAGTGGTTGATCCATGTGTGGTTTGTGGAAAGAACACACATGCAATGACTCTAGTGGTTGATCCATGTGTGGTTTGTGGAAATAACACACATGCAATGACCACTGGTGGATCCATGTGTGGTTTGTGGAAAAGAACACACATGCAATGAATCTAGTGGTTGATCCATGTTTGTTTGTGGAAATAACACACATGCAATGACTCTAATGGTTGATCCATGTGTGGTTTGTGAAAAGAACACACATGCAATGACTCTAGTGTTGGTTTTAGTATAAGAACACACATGCAATGACTCTAGTTGTTGATCCATGCGTGGTTTGTGGAAATAACACATATGCAATGACTCTAGTGGTTGATACATGTGTGGTTTGTGGAAATAACACACATGCAATGACTCTAATGGTTGATCCATGTGTGGTTTGTGAAAAGAACACACATGCAATGACTCTAGTGTTGGTTTTAGTATAAGAACACACATGCAATGACTCTAGTTGTTGATCCATGTCTGGTTTGTGGAAAGAACACACATGCAATGAACACTGGTGGATCCATGTTGTTTTTAGTGTAAGATCACACATGCAATGACTCTAGTACTGGTTTGTGGTTTTTGTGGAAAAGAACACACATGCAATGACTCTAGTGGTTGATCCATGTGTGGTTTGTGGAAAGAACACACATGCAATGACTCTGGTTGATCCATGTGTGGTTTGTGGAAAGAACACACATGCAATGACCAATGGTGGATCCATGTGTGGTTTATGGAAAAGAACACACATGCAATGACTCTAGTACTAGTTTGTGGTTTTAGTATAAGAACACACATGCAATGACTCTAGTGGTTGTTCCATGTGTGGTTTGTGGAAAGAACACACATGCAACGAACACTGGTGGATCCATGTGTGGTTTGTGGAAAAGAACACACATGCAATGACTCTAGTGGTTGATCCATGTTTGTTTGTGGAAATAACACACATGCAATAACTCTAGTGGTTGATCCATGTGTGGTTTGTGAAAAGAACACACGTGCAATGACTCTAGTGTTGGTTTGTGGAAAAGAACACACATGCAATGACTCTAGTGCTGGTTTGTGGTTTTAGTATAAGAACAAACATGAAATGACTCTAGTGGTTGATCCATGTGTGGTTTGTGGAAAGAACACACATGCAATGACCACTGGTGGATCCATGTGTGGTTTGTGGAAAAGAACACACATGCAATGAATCTAGTGGTTGATCCATGTTTGTTTGTGGAAATAACACACATGCAATGACTCTAATGGTTGATCCATGTGTGGTTTGTGAAAATAACACACATGCAATGACTCTAGTGTTGGTTTTAGTATAAGAACACACATGCAATGACTCTAGTTGTTGATCCATAAGTTGTTTGTGGAATAGAACACACATGCAATGACTCTAGTGGTTGATCCATATGTGGTTTGTGGAAATAACACACATGCAATGACCACTAGTGGATCCATGTGTGATTTGTGGAAAAGAACACACATGCAATGACCACTGGTGGATCCATGTGTGGTTTGTGGAAAATAACACACATGCAATGACTCTAGTGGTTGATCCATGTTTGTTTGTGGAAATAACACACATGCAATGACTCTAGTGGTTGATCCATGTGTGGTTTGTGAAAATAACACACATGCAATGACTCTAGTGTTGGTTTTAGTATAAGAACACACATGCAATGACTCTAGTGGTTGATCCATATGTGGTTTTAGTTTAAGAACACACATGCAATGACTATAGTGGTTGATCCATGTGTGGTTTATGGAAATAACACACATGCAATGACCACTGGTGGATCCATGTGTGGTTTGTGGAAAAGAACACATACGTAATGACTCTAGTGCTGGTTTGTGGTTTTAGTATAAGAACAAACATGCAATGACTCTACTGGTTGATCCATGTGTGGTTTGTGGAAAGAACACACATGCAATGACTCTGGTTGATCCATATGTGGTTTGTGGAAAGAACACACATGCAATGACCACTGGTGGATCCATGTGTGGTTTGTGGAAAAGAACACACATGCAATGACTCTAGTACTGGTTTGTGGTTTTAGTGTAAGAACACACATGCAATGACTCTAGTACTGGTTTGTGGTTTTAGTATAAGAACACACATGCAATGACTCTAGTGGTTGATCCATGTGTGGTTTGTGGAAATAACACACATGCAATGACTCTAGTGGTTGATCCATGTTTGTTTGTGTAAAGAACACACATGCAATGACTCTAGTGCTGGTTTGTGGTTTTAGTATAAGAACAAACATGAAATGACTCTAGTGGTTGATCCATGTGTGGTTTGTGGAAAGAACACACATGCAATGACTCTAGTGGTTGATCCATGTGTGGTTTGTGGAAATAACACACATGCAATGACCACTGGTGGATCCATGTGTGGTTTGTGGAAAAGAACACACATGCAATGAATCTAGTGGTTGATCCATGTTTGTTTGTGGAAATAACACACATGCAATGACTCTAATGGTTGATCCATGTGTGGTTTGTGAAAAGAACACACATGCAATGACTCTAGTGTTGGTTTTAGTATAAGAACACACATGCAATGACTCTAGTGTTGGTTTTAGTATAAGAACACACATGCAATGACTCTAGTTGTTGATCCATGCGTGGTTTGTGGAAATAACACATATGCAATGACTCTAGTGGTTGATACATGTGTGGTTTGTGGAAATAACACACATGCAATGACTGTAATGGGTCCACATGTGGTTTGTTGAAATAACACATATGCAATGACTCTAGTGGTTGATCCATGTGTGGTTTGTGGAAAGAACACACATGCAATGACTCTAGTTGTTCGATATGTGGTTTGTGGAAAGAACACACATGCAATGACTCTAGTGGTGGATCCATGTGTGGTTTGTGGAAAAGAACACACATGCAATGACTCTAGTGCTAGTTTGTGGTTTTTGTATAAGAACAAACATGCAATGACTCTAGTGGTTGATCCATGTGTGGTTTGTGGAAAGAACACACATGCAATGACTCTAGTGGTTGATCCATGTGTGGTTTGTGGAAAGAATACACATGCAATGACCACTGGTGGATCCATGTGTGGTTGGTGGAAAAGAACACACATGCAATGACTCTAGTGGTTGATCCATGTTTGTTTGTGGAAATAACACACATGCAATGACTCTAGTGGTTGATCCATGTGAGGTTTGTGAAAAGAACACACATGCAATGATTCTAGTGTTGGTTTTAGTATAAGAACACACATGCCATGACTCTAGTGGTTGATCCATGTGTGCTTTGTGGAAATAACACATATGCAATGACTCTAGTGGTTGATCCATGTGTGGTTTGTGGAAATAACACAAATGCAATGACTGCAATGGGTCCACATGTGGTCTGTGGAAAGAACACACATGCAATGACCACTGGTTGATCCATAAGTTGTTTGTAGAAAAGAACAAACATGCAATGACTCTAGTGGTTCATCCATATGTGGTTTGTGGAAAGAACACACATGCAATGACCACTGGTGGATCCATGTGTGGTTTGTGGAAAAGAACACACATGCAATGAATCTAGTGCTTGTTTGTGGTTTTAGTATAAGAAAAAACACGCAATGACTAGTGGTTGATCCATGTGTGGTTTGTGGAAAGAACACACATGCAATGACCACTGGTGGATCCATGTGTGGTTTGTGGAAAAGAACACACATGCAATGACTCTAGTACTGGTTTGTGGTTTTAGTATAAGAACACACATGCAATGACTCTAGTGGTTGATCCATGTGTGGTTTGCGGAAAAGAACACACATGCAATGACTCTAGTGGTTGATCCATGTGTGGTTTGTGGAAAGAACACACATGCAATGACTCTGGTTGATCCAGATGTGGTCTGTGGAAAGAACGCACATGCAATGACCACTGGTGGATCCATGTGTGGTTTGTGGAAAAGAACACACATGCAATGACTCTAGTACTGGTTTGTGGTTTTAGTATAAGAACACACATGCAATGACTCTAGTGGTTGATCCATGTGTGGTTTGTGGAAATAACACACATGCAATAACTCTAGTGGTTGATCCATGTGTTGTTTGTGCACATGCAATGACCACTGGTGGATCCATGTTGGTTTTAGTATAAGAACACACATGGAATGACTCTAGTGGTTGATCCATGTTTGTTTGTGGAAATAACACACATGCAATGACTCTAATGGTTGATCCATGTGTGGTTTGTGAAAATAACACACATGCAATGACTCTAGTGTTGGTTTTAGTATAAGAACACACATGCAATGACTCTAGTTGTTGATCCATAAGTTTTTTGTGGAATAGAACACACATGCAATGACTCTAGTGGTTGATCCATATGTGGTTTGTGGAAATAACACACATGCAATGACCACTAGTGGATCCATGTGTGATTTGTGGAAAAGAACACACATGCAATGACTCTAGTGGTTGATCCATGTTTGTTTGTGGAAATAACACACATGCAATGACTCTAGTGGTTGATCCATGTGTGGTTTGTGAAAAGAACACACATGCAATGACTCTAGTGTTGGTTTTAGTATAAGAACACACATGCAATGACTCTAGTGGTTGATCCATATGTGGTTTTAGTTTGAGAACACACATGCAATGACTATAGTGGTTGATCCATATGTGGTTTGTGGAAAGAACACACATGCAATGACCACTGGTGGATCCATGTGTGGTTTGTGGAAAAGAACACACATGCAATGACTCTAGTACTGGTTTGTGGTTTTAGTGTAAGAACACACATGCAATGACTCTAGTACTGGTTTGTGGTTTTAGTATAAGAACACACATGCAATGACTCTAGTGGTTGATCCATGTGTGGTTTGTGGAAATAACACACATGCAATGACTCTAGTGGTTGATCCATGTGTGGTTTGTGGAAAGAACACACGTGCAATGAGCACTGGCGGATCCATGTTGGTTTTAGTATAAGAACACACATGCAATGACTCTAGTGGTTGATCCATGTTTGTTTGTGTAAAGAACACACATGCAATGACTCTAGTGCTGGTTTGTGGTTTTAGTATAAGAACAAACATGAAATGACTCTAGTGGTGGATCCATGTGTGGTTTGTGGAAAGAACACACATGCAATGACTCTAGTGGTTGATCCATGTGTGGTTTGTGGAAATAACACACATGCAATGACCACTGGTGGATCCATGTGTGGTTTGTGGAAAAGAACACACATGCAATGAATCTAGTGGTTGATCCATGTTTGTTTGTGGAAATAACACACATGCAATGACTAATGGTTGATCCATGTGTGGTTTGTGAAAATAACACACATGCAATGACTCTAGTGTTGGTTTTAGTATAAGAACACACATGCCATGACTCTAGTGGTTGATCCATGTGTGGTTTGTGGAAATAACACATATGCAATGACTCTAGTGGTTGATCCATGTGTGGTTTGTGGAAATAACACACATGCAATGACTGCAATGGGTCCACATGTGGTCTGTGGAAAGAACACACATGCAATGACCACTGGTTGATCCATAAGTTGTTTGTAGAAAAGAACACACATGCAATGACTCTAGTTGTTCATCCATATGTGGTTTATGGAAAGAACACACATGCAATGACCACTTGTGGATCCATGTGTGGTTTGTGGAAAAGAACACACATGCAATGACTCTAGTGCTGGTTTGTGGTTTTAGTATAAGAACAAACACGCAATGACTCTAGTGGTTGATCCATGTGTGGTTTATGGAAAGAACACACATGCAATGACCACTGGTGGATCCATGTGTGGTTTGTGGAAAAGAACACACATGCAATGACTCTAGTACTGGTGTGTGGTTTTAGTATAAGAACACACATGCAATGACTCTAGTGGTTGATCCATGTGTGGTTTGCGGAAAAGAACACACATGCAATGACTCTAGTGGTTGATCCATGTGTGGTTTGTGGAAAGAACACACATGCAATGACTCTAGTTGATCCATGTGTTGTTTGTGGAAAGAACACACATACAATGAGCACTGGTGGATCCATGTGTGGTTTGTGGAAAAGAACACACATGTAATGACTCTAGTACTGGTTTGTTGTTTTAGTATAAGAACACACATGCAATGACTCTAGTGGTTGATCCATGTGAGGTTTGTGGAAAGAACACACATGCAATGACTCTAGTGATTGATCCATGTGTGGTTTGTGGAAAGAACACACATGCAATGACTCTAGTGGGGTATCCATGTGTGGTTTGTGGAAACAACACACATGCAATGACCACTGGTGGATCCATGTGTGGTTTGTGGAAAAGAACACATATGCAATGACTCTAGTACTGGTTTGTTGTTTTAGTATAAGAACACACATGCAATGACTCTAGTGGTTGATCCATGTGAGGTTTGTGGAAAGAACACACATGCAATGACTCTAGTGGTTGATCCATGTGTGGTTTGTGGAAAGAACACACATGCAATGACTCTAGTGGGGTATCCATGTGTGGTTTGTGGAAACAACACACATGCAATGACCACTGGTGGATCCATGTGTGGTTTGTGGAAAAGAACACACATGCAATGACTCTAGTGGTTGATCCATGTTTGTTTGTGGAAATAACACACATGCAATGACTCTAGTGGTTGATCCATGTGTGGTTTCTGAAAAGAACACACCTGCAATGACTCTAGTGTTGGTTTGTGGAAAAGAACACACATGCAATGACTCTAGTGCTGGTTTGTGGTTTTAATTTAAGAACAAACATGTGATGACTCTAGTGATTGATCCATGTGTGGTTTGTGGAAAGAACACACATGCAATGACCCTAGTGGTTGATCCATGTGTGGTTTGTGGAAAGAACACACATTCAATGACCACAGGTGGATCCATGTGTGGTTTGTGGAAAAGAACACACATTCAATGACTCTAGTACTGGTTTGTGGTTTTAGTATAAGAACACACATGCAATGACTCTAGTGGTTGATCTATGTGTGGTTTGTGGAAATAACACACATGCAATGACCACTGGTGGATCCATGTTGGTTTTAGTGTAAGAACACACATGCAATGACTCTAGTACTGGTTTGTGGTTTTTGTGGAAAAGAACACACATGCAATGACTCTAGTGGTTGATCCATGTGTGGTTTGTGGAAAGAGCACACATGCAATGACTCTGGTTGATCCATGTGTTGTTTGTGGAAAGAACACACATGCAATGACCACTGGTGGATCCATGTGTGGTTTGTGGAAAAGAACACTTATGCAATGACTCTAGTACTGGTTTGTTGTTTTAGTATAAGAACACACATGCAATGACTCTAGTGGTTGATCCATGTGTGGTTTGTGGAAAGAACACACATGCAATGACTCTAGTCGTTGATCCATGTGTAGTTTGTGGAAAGAACACACATGCAATGACCACTGGTGGATCCATGTGTGGTTTGTGGAAAAGAACACACATGCAATGACTCTAGTGGTTGATCGATGTTTGTTTGTGGAAATAACACACATGCAATGACTCTAGTGGTTGATCCATGTGTGGTTTGTGAAAAGAACACATATGCAATGACTCTAGTGTTGGTTTGTGGAAAAGAACACACATGCAATGACTCTAGTATAAGAACAAACATGCGATGACTCTAGTGGTGGATCCATGTGTGGTTTGTGAAAAGAACACACATGCAATGACTCTAGTGGTTGATCCATCTGTTGTTTGTGGAAAGAACACACATGCAATGACCCCTGGTGGATCCATGTGTGGTTTGTGGAAAAGAACACACATGCAATGACTCTAGTACTGGTTTGTGGTTTTAGTATAAGAACACACATGCAATGACTCTAGTGGTTGATCCATGTGAGGTTTGTGGAAATAAAACACATGCAATGACTCTAGTGGTTGATCCATGTGTGGTTTGTGGAAAGAACACACATGCAATGAACACTGGTGGATCCATGTTGGTTTTTAGTGTAAGATCACACATGCAATGACTCTAGTACTGGTTTGTGTTTTTTGTGGAAAAGAACACAGATGCAATGACTCTAGTGGTTGATCCATGTGTGGTTTGTAGAAAGAACACACATGCAATGACTCTGGTTGATCCATGTGTGGTTTGTGGAAAGAACACACATGCAATGACCACTGGTGGATCCATGTGTGGTTTATGGAAAAGAACACACATGCAATGACTCTAGCACTAGTTTGTGGTTTTATTATAAGAACACACATGCAATGACTCTAGTGGTTGATCCATGTGTGGTTTGTGGAAAGAACACACATGCAATGAACACTGGTGGATCCATGTGTGGTTTGTGGAAAAGAACACACATGCAATGACTCTAGTGGTTGATCCATGTTTGTTTGTGGAAATAACACACATGCAATAACTCTAGTGGTTGATCCATGTGTAGTTTGTGAAAAGAACACACATGGAATGACTCTAGTGTTGGTTTGTGGAAAAGAACACACATGCAATGACTCTAGTGCTGGTTTGTGGTTTTAGTATAAGAACAAACATGAAATGACTCTAGTGGTTGATCCATGTGTGGTTTGTGGAAAGAACACACATGCAATGACTCTAGTGGTTGATCCATGTGTGGTTTGTGGAAAGAACACACATGCAATGACCACTGGTGGATCCATGTGTGGTTTGTGGAAAAGAACACACATGCAATGAATCTAGTGGTTGATCCATGTTTGTTGGTGGAAATAACACACATGGAATGACTCTAATGGTTGATCCATGTGTGGTTTGTGAAAAGAACACACATGCAATGACTCTAGTGTTGGTTTTAGTATAAGAACACACATGCAATGACTCTAGTTGTTGATCCATGTGTGGTTTGTGGAAATAACACATATGCAATGACTCTAGTGGTTGATACATGTGTGGTTTGTGGAAATAACACACATGCAATGACTGTAATGGGTCCACATGTGGTTTGTTGAAATAACACATATGCAATGACTCTAGTGGTTGATCCATGTGTGGTTTGTGGAAAGAACACACATGCAATGACTCTAGTTGTTCCATATGTGGTTTGTGGAAAGAACACACATGCAATGACTCTAGTGGTGGATCCATGTGTGGTTTGTGGAAAAGAACACACATGCAATGACTCTAGTGCTAGTTTGTGGTTTTTCTATAAGAACAAACATGCAATGACTCTTGTGGTTGATCCATGTGTGGTTTGTGGAAATAACACACATGCAATGACTCTAGTGGTTGATCCATGTGTGGTTTGTGGAAAGAACACACATGCAACGAACACTGGTGGATCCATGTTGGTTTTAGTGTAAGATCACACATGCAATGACTCTAGTACTGGTTTGTGGTTTTTGTGGAAAAGAACACACATGCAATGACTCTAGTGGTTGATCCATGTGTGGTTTGTGGAAAGAACACACATGCAATGACTCTGGTTGATCCATGTGTGGTTTGTGAAAAGAACACACATGCAATGACTCTAGTGTTGGTTTTAGTATAAGAACACACATGCCATGACTCTAGTGGTTGATCCATGTGTGATTTGTGGAAATAACACATATGCAATGACTCTAGTGGTGGATCCATGTGTGGTTTGTGGAAAAGAACACACATGCAATGACTCTAGTGCTAGTTTGTGGTTTTTGTATAAGAACAAACATGCAATGACTCTAGTGGTTGATCCATGTGTGGTTTGTGGAAAGAACACACATGCAATGACTCTAGTGGTTGATCCATGTGTGGTTTGTGGAAAGAACACACATGCAATGACCACTGGTGGATCCATGTGTGGTTGGTGGAAAAGAACACACATGCAATGACTCTAGTGGTTGATCCATGTTTGTTTGTGGAAATAACACACATGCAATGACTCTAGTGGTTGATCCATGTGTGGTTTGTGAAAAGAACACACATGCAATCACTCTAGTGTTGGTTTTAGTATAAGAACACACATGCCATGACTCTAGTGGTTGATCCATGTGTGCTTTGTGGAAATAACACATATGCAAAGACTCTAGTGGTTGATCCATGTGTGGTTTGTGGAAATAACACACATGCAATGACTGTAATGGGTCCACATGTGGTCTGTGGAAAGAACATACATGCAATGACCACTGGTGGATCCATGTGTGGTTTGTGTAAAAGAACACACATGCAATGACTCTAGTGCTGGTTTGTGGTTTTAGTATAAGAACAAACACGCAATGACTCTAGTGGTTGATCCATGTGTGGTTTGTGGAAAGAACACACATGCAATGACCACTGGTGGATCCATGTGTGGTTTGTGGAAAAGAACACACATGCAATGACTCTAGTACTGGTTTGTGGTTTTAGTATAAGAACACACATGCAATGACTCTAGTGGTTGATCCATGTGTGGTTTGTGGAAATAGCACACATGCAATGACTCTAGTGGTTGATCCATGTGTGGTTTGTGGAAAGAACACACATGCAATAACCACTGGTGGATCCATGTTGATTTTAGTGTAAGAACACACATGCAATGACTCTAGTACTGGTTTGTTTTTGTGGAAAAAAACACACATGCAATGACTCTAGTGGTTGATCCATGTGTGGTTTGTGGAAAGAACACACATGCAATGACTCTGGTTGATCCATGTGTTGTTTGTGGAAAGAACACACATGCAATGACCACTGGTGGATCCATGTGTGGTTTGTGGAAAAGAACACTTATGCAATGACTCTAGTACTGGTTTGTTGTTTTAGTATAAGAACACACATGCAATGACTCTAGTGGTTGATCCATGTGAGGTTTGTGGAAAGAACACACATGCAATGACTCTAGTGGTTGATCCATGTGTGGTTTGTGGAAAGAACACACATGCAATGACTCTAGTGGGGTATCCATGTGTGGTTTGTGGAAACAACACACTTGCAATGACCACTGGTGGATCCATGTGTGGTTTGTGGAAAAGAACACACATGCAATGACTCTAGTGGTTGATCCATGTTTGTTTGTGGAAATAACACACATGCAATGACTCTAGTGGTTGATCCATGTGTGGTTTCTGAAAAGAACACACTTTCAATGACTCTAGTGTTGGTTTGTGGAAAAGAACACACATGCAATGACTCTAGTGCTGGTTTGTGGTTTTAGTTTAAGAACAAACATGCGATGACTCTAGTGATTGATCCATGTGTGGTTTGTGGAAAGAACACACATGCAATGACCCTAGTGGTTGATCCATGCGTGGTTTGTGGAAAGAACACACATTCAGTGACCACAGGTGGATCCATGTGTGGTTTGTGGAAAAGAACACACATTCAATGACTCTAGTACTGGTTTGTGGTTTTAGTATACGAACACACATGCAATGACTCTAGTGGTTGATCTATGTGTGGTTTGTGGAAATAACACACATGCAATGACCACTGGTGGATCCATGTTGGTTTTAGTGTAAGAACACACATGCAATGACTCTAGTACTGGTTTGTGGTTTTTGTGGAAAAGAACACACATGCAATGACTCTAGTGGTTGATCCATGTGTGGTTTGTGGAAAGAACACACATGCAATGACTCTGGTTGATCCATGTGTTGTTTGTGGAAAGAACACACATGCAATGACCACTGGTGGATCCATGTGTGGTTTGTGGAAAAGAACACTTATGCAATGACTCTAGTACTGGTTTGTTGTTTTAGTATAAGAACAAACATGCAATGACTCTAGTGGTTGATCCATGTGTGGTTTGTGGAAAGAACACACATGCAATGACTCTAGTCATTGATCCATGTGTGGTTTGTGGAAAGAACACACATGCAATGACCACTGGTGGATCCATGTGTGGTTTGTGTAAAAGAACACACATGCAATGACTCTAGTGGTTGATCGATGTTTGTTTGTGGAAATAACACACATGCAATGACTCTAGTGGTTGATCCATGTGTGGTTTGTGAAAAGAACACATATGCAATGACTCTAGTGTTGGTTTGTGGAAAAGAACACACATGCAATGACTCTGGAGCTGGTTTGTGGTTTTAGTTTAAGAACAAACATGCGATGACTCTAGTGGTGGATCCATGTGTGGTTTGTGGAAAGAACACACATGCAATGACTCTAGTGGTTGATCCATCTATGGTTTGTGGAAAGAACACACATGCAATGACCCCTGGTGGATCCATGTGTGGTTTGTGGAAAAGAACACACATGCAATGACTCTAGTACTGGTTTGTGGTTTTAGTATAAGAACACACATGCAATGACTCTAGTGGTTGATCCATGTGTGGTTTGTGGAAATAACACACATGCAATTACTCTAGTGGTTGATCCATGTGTGGTTTGTGGAAAGAACACACATGCAATGAACACTGGTGGATCCATGTTGGTTTTAGTGTAAGATCACACATGCAATGACTCTAGTACTGGTTTTTGGTTTTTGTGGAAAAGAACACACATGCAATGACTCTAGTGGTTGATCCATGTGTGGTTTGTGGAAAGAACACACATGCAATGACTCTGGTTGATCCATGTGTGGTTTGTTGAAAGAACACACATGCAATGACCAATGGTGGATCCATGTGTGGTTAATGGAAAAGAACACACATGCAATGACTCTAGTACTAGTTTGTGGTTTTAGTATAAGAACACACATGCAATGACTCTAGTGGTTGTTCCATGTGTGGTTTGTGGAAAGAACACACATGCAATGAACACTGGTGGATCCATGTGTGGTTTGTGGAAAAGAACACACATGCAATGACTCTAGTGGTTGATCCATGTTTGTTTGTGGAAATAACACACATGCAATAACTCTAGTGGTTGATCCATGTGTGGTTTGTGAAAATAACACACATGCAATGACTCTAGTGTTGGTTTGTGGAAAAGAACACACATGCAATCACTCTAGTGCTGGTTTGTGGTTTTAGTATAAGAACAAACATGAAATGACTCTAGTGGTTGATCCATGTGTGGTTTGTGGAAATAACACACATGCAATGACCACTGGTGGATCCATGTGTGGTTTGTGGAAAAGAACACACATGCAATGACTCTAGTGTTGGTTTTAGTATAAGAACACACATGCCATGACTCTAGTGGTTGATCCATGTGTGATTTGTGGAAATAACACATATGCAATGACTCTAGTGGTGGATCCATGTGTGGTTTGTGGAAAAGAACACACATGCAATGACTCTAGTGCTAGTTTGTGGTTTTTGTATAAGAACAAACATGCAATGAATCTAGTGGTTGATCCATGTGTGGTTTGTGGAAAGAACACACATGCAATGACTCTAGTGGTTGATCCATGTGTGGTTTGTGGAAAGAACACACATGCAATGACCACTGGTGGATCCATGTGTGGTTGGTGGAAAAGAACACACATGCAATGACTCTAGTGGTTGATCCATGTTTGTTTGTGTAAATAACACACATGCAATGACTCTAGTGGTTGATCCATGTGTGGTTTGTGAAAAGAACACACATGCAATGACTCTAGTGTTGGTTTTAGTATAAGAACACACATGCCATGACTCTAGTGGTTGATCCATGTGTGCTTTGTGGAAATAACACATATGCAATGACTCTAGTGGTTGATCCATGTGTGGTTTGTGGAAATAACACACATGCAATGACTGTAATGGGTCCACATGTGGTCTGTGGAAAGAACACACATGAAATGACCACTGGTTGATCCATAATTTGTTTGTAGAAAAGAACACACATGCAATGACTCTAGTGGTTCATCCATATGTGGTTTGTGGAAAGAACATACATGCAATGACCACTGGTGGATCCATGTGTGGTTTGTGGAAAAGAACACACATGCAATGACTCTAGTGCTGGTTTGTGGTTTTAGTATAAGAACAAACACGCAATGACTCTAGTGGTTGATCCATGTGTGGTTTGTGGAAAGAACACACATGCAATGACCACTGGTGGATCCATGTGTGGTTTGTGGAAAAGAACACACATGCAATTACTCTAGTACTGGTTTGTGGTTTTAGTATAAGAACACACATGCAATGACTCTAGTGGTTGATCCATGTGTGGTTTGTGGAAATAGCACACATGCAATGACTCTAGTGGTTGATCCATGTGTGGTTTGTGGAAAGAACGCACATGCAATAACCACTGGTGGATCCATGTTGATTTTAGTGTAAGAACACACATGCAATGACTCTAGTAGTGGTTTGTTTTTGTGGAAAAAAACACACATGCAACGACTCTAGTGGTTGATCCATGTGTGGTTTGTGGAAATAACACACATGCAATGACTCTGGTTGATCCATGTGTTGTTTGTGGAAAGAACACACATGCAATGACCACTGGTGGATCCATGTGTGGTTTGTGGAAAAGAACACTTATGCAATGACTCTAGTACTGGTTTGTTGTTTTAGTATAAGAACACACATGCAATGACTCTAGTGGTTGATCCATGTGAGGTTTGTGGAAAGAACACACATGCAATGACTCTAGTGGTTGATCCATGTGTGGTTTGTGGAAAGAACACACATGCAATGACTCTAGTGGGGTATCCATGTGTGGTTTGTGGAAACAACACACATGCAATGACCACTGGTGGATCCATGTGTGGTTTGTGGAAAAGAACACACATGCAATGACTCTAGTGGTTGATCCATGTTTGTTTGTGGAAATAACACACATGCAATGACTCTAGTGGTTGATCCATGTGTGGTTTCTGAAAAGAACACACTTTCAATGACTCTAGTGTTGGTTTGTGGAAAAGAACACACATGCAATGACTCAAGTGCTGGTTTGTGGTTTTAGTTTAAGAACAAACATGCGATGACTCTAGTGATTGATCCATGTGTGGTTTGTGGAAAGAACACACATGCAATGACCCTAGTGGTTGATCCATGTGTGGTTTGTGGAAAGAACACACATTCAATGACCACAGGTGGATCCATGTGTGGTTTGTGGAAAAGAACACACATTCAATGACTCTAGTACTGGTTTGTGGTTTTAGTATACGAACACACATGCAATGACTCTAGTGGTTGATCTATGTGTGGTTTGTGGAAATAACACACATGCAATGACCACTGGTGGATCCATGTTGGTTTTAGTGTAAGAACACACATGCAATGACTCTAGTACTGGTTTGTGGTTTTAGTATAAGAACACACATGCAATGACTCTAGTAGTTGATCCATGTGTGGTTTGTGGAAATAACACACATGCAATTACTCTAGTGGTTGATCCATGTGTGGTTTGTGGAAAGAACACACATGCAATGAACACTGGTGGATCCATGTTGGTTTTAGTGTAAGATCACACATGCAATGACTCTAGTACTGGTTTGTGGTTTTTGTGGAAAAGAACACACATGCAATGACTCTAGTGGTTGATCCATGTGTGGTTTGTGGAAAGAACACACATGCAATGACTCTGGTTGATCCATGTGTGGTTTGTTGAAAGAACACACATGCAATGACCAATGGTGGATCCATGTGTGGTTTATGGAAAAGAACACACATGCAATGACTCTAGTACTAGTTTGTGGTTTTAGTATAAGAACACACATGCAATGACTCTAGTGGTTGTTCCATGTGTGGTTTGTGGAAAGAACACACATGCAATGACCAATGGTGGATCCATGTGTGGTTTATGGAAAAGAACACACATGCAATGACTCTAGTACTAGTTTGTGGTTTTAGTATAAGAACACACATGCAATGACTCTAGTGGTTGTTCCATGTGTGGTTTGTGGAAAGAACACACATGCAATGAACACTGGTGGATCCATGTGTGGTTTGTGGAAAAGAACACACATGCAATGACTCTAGTGGTTGATCCATGTTTGTTTGTGGAAATAACACACATGCAATAACTCTAGTGGTTGATCCATGTGTGGTTTGTGACAATAACACACATGCAATGACTCTAGTGTTGGTTTGTGGAAAAGAACACACATGCAATGACTCTAGTGCTGGTTTGTGGTTTTAGTATAAGAACAAACATGAAATGACTCTAGTGGTTGATCCATGTGTGGTTTGTGGAAAGAACACACATGCAATGACTCTAGTGGTTGATCCATGTGTGGTTTGTGGAAAGAACACACATGCAATCACCACTGGTGGATCCATGTGTGGTTTGTGGAAAAGAACACACATGCAATGAATCTAGTGGTTGATCCATGTTTGTTTGTGGAAATAACACACATGCAATGACTCTAATGGTTGATCCATGTGTGGTTTGTGAAAAGAACACACATGCAATGACTCTAGTGTTGGTTTTAGTATAAGAACACACATGCAATGACTCTAGTTGATGATCCATGCGTGGTTTGTGGAAATAACACATATGCAATGACTCTAGTGGTTGACACATGTGTGGTTTGTGGACATAACACACATGCAATGACTGTAATGGGTCCACATGTGGTTTGTTGAAATAACACATATGCAATGACTATAGTGGTTGATCCATGTGTGGTTTGTGGAAATAACACTCATGCAATGACTGTAATGGGTCCACATGTGGTTTGTGGAAAGAACACACATGTAATGATCACTGGTTGATCCATAAGTTGTTTGTAGAAAAGAACACACATGCAATGACTCTAGTGGTTGATCCATATGTGGTTTGTGGAAAGAACACACATGCAATGACCACTGGTGGATCGATGTGTGGTTTGTGGAAAATAACACACATGCAATGACCACTCGTGGATCCATGTGTGGTTTGTGGAAAAGAACACACATGCAATGACTATATTGGTTTATCCATGTGTGGTTTGTGGAAAGAACACACATGCAATGACTCTAGTGGTTGATCCATGTGTGGTTTGTGGAAAGAACACACATGCAATGACCAATGGTGGATCCATTTGTGGTTTGTGGAAAAGAACACGCATGCAATGACTCTAGTGGTTGATCCATGTTTGTTTTTGGAAATAACACACATGCAATGACTCTAGTGGTTGATCCATGTGTGGTTTGTGAAAAGAACACACATGCAATGACTCTAGTGTTGGTTTTAGTATAAGAACACACATGCAATGAACACTGGTGGATCCATGTGTGGTTTGTGGAAAAGAACACACATGCAATGACTCTAGTGGTTGATCCATGTTTGTTTGTGGAAATAACACACATGCAATAACTCTAGTGGTTGATCCATGTGTGGTTTGTGAAAAGAACACACATGCAATGACTCTAGTGTTGGTTTGTGGAAAAGAACACACATGCAATGACTCTAGTGCTGGTTTGTGATTTTAGTATAAGAACAAACATGAAATGACTCTAGTGGTTGATCCATGTGTGGTTTGTGGAAAGAACACACATGAAATGACTCTAGTGGTTGATCCATGTGTGGTTTGTGGAAAGAACACACATGCAATGACCACTGGTGGATCCATGTGTGGTTTGTGGAAAAGAACACACATGCAATGAATCTAGTGGTTGATCCATGTTTGTTTGTGGAAATAACACACATGCAATGACTCTAATGGTTGATCCATGTGTGGTTTGCGAAAAGAACACACATGCAATGACTCTAGTGTTGGTTTTAGTATAAGAACACACATGCAATGACTCTAGTTGTTGATCCATGCGTGGTTTGTGGAAAGAACACACATGCAATGACCACTGGTGGATCCATGTGTGGTTTGTGGAAAAGAACACACATGCAATGACCACTAATGGATCCATGTGTGGTTTGTGGAAAAGAAGACACATGCAATGACTATAGTGGTTGATCCATGTGTGGTTTGTGGAAAGAACACACATGCAATGACTCTAGTGGTTGATCCATGTGTGGTTTGTGGAAAGAACACACATGCAATGACCAATGGTGGATCCATTTGTGGTTTGTGGAAAAGAACACGCATGCAATGACTCTAGTGGTTGATCCATGTTTGTTTTTGGAAATAACACACATGCAATGACTCTAGTGGTTGATCCATGTGTGGTTTGTGAAAAGAACACACATGCAATGACTCTAGTGTTGGTTTTAGTATAAGAACACACATGCAATGACTCTAGTGGTTGCTCCATGTGTGGTTTGTGGAAATAACACATATGCAATGACTCTAGTGGTTGATCCGTGTGTGGTTTGTGGAAATAACAAACATGCAATGACTGTAATGGGTCCACATGTGGTTTGTGGAAAGAACACACATGCAATGACCACTGGTTGATCCATAAGTTGTTTGTGGAATAGAACACACATGCAATGACTCTAGTGGTTGATCCATATGTGGTTTGTGGAAAGAACACACATGCAATGACCACTAGTGGATCCATGTGTGGTTTGTGGAAAAGAACACACATGCAATGACCACTGGTGGATCCATGTGTGGTTTGTGGAAAAGTACACACATGCAATGACTCTAGTGGTTGATCCTTGTTTGTTTGTGGAAATAACACACATGCAATGACTCTAGTGGTTGATCCATGTGTGGTTTGTGAAAAGAACACACATGCAATGACTCTAGTGTTGGTTTTAGTATAAGAACACACATGCAATGACTCTAGTGGTTGATCCATATGTGGTTTTAGTATAAGAACACACATGCAATGACTCTAGTGGTTAATCCATGTGTGGTTTATGGAAATAACACACATGCAATGACCACTGGTGGATCCATGTGTGGTTTGTGGAAAAGAACACACATGTAATGACTCTAGTGCTGGTTTGTGGTTTTAGTATAAGAACAAACATGCAATGACTCTACTAGTTGATCCATGTGTGGTTTGTGGAAAGAACACACATGCAATGACTCTGGTTGATCCATATGTGGTTTGTGGAAAGAACACACATGCAATGACCACTGGTGGATCCACGTGTGGTTTGTGGAAAAGAACACACATGCAATAACTCTAGTACTAGTTTGTGGTTTTAGTATAAAAACACACATGCAAGGACTCTAGTGGTTGATCCATGTGTGGTTTGTGGAAATAACACACATGCAATGACTCTAGTGGTTGATCCATGTGTGGTTTGTGGAAAGAACACACGTGCAATGAGCACTAGCGGATCCATGTTGGTTTTAATATAAGAACACACATGCAATGACTCTAGTGGTTGATCCATGTGTGGTTTGTGAAAATAACACACATGCAATGACTCTAGTGTTGGTTTTAGTATAATAAGAACACACATGCAATGACTCTAGTGGTTGATCCATATGTGGTTTCTGGAAAGAAGACACATGCAATGACTCTAGTGGTTGATCCATGTGTGATTTGTGGAAATAACACACATGCAATGACCACTGGTGGGTCCACATGTGTGGTTTGTGGAAACAACACACATGCAATGACTCTGGTTGTTCCATATGTGGTTTGTGGAAAGAACACACATGCAATGACTCTAGTGGTGGATCCATGTGTGGTTTGTGGAAAAGAACACACATGCAATGACTCTAGTGCTAGTTTGTGGTTTTAGTATAAGAACAAACATGCAATGACTCTAGTGGTTGATCCATGTGTAAGAACACACATGCAATGACTCTAGTGGTTGATCCATGTGTGGTTTGTGGAAAGAACACACGTGTAATGACCACTGGTGGATCCATGTTGGTTTTAGTATAAGAACACACATGCAATGACTCTAGTGGTTGATCCATGTTTGTTTGTGGAAATAACACACATGCAATGACTCTAGTGGTTGATCCATGTGTGGTTTGTGAAAAGAAAACACATGCAATGACTCTAGTGTTGGTTTTAGTATAATAAGAACACACATGCAATGACTCTTTTGGTTGATCCATATGTGGTTTGTGGAAAGAACACACATGCAATGACTCTAGTGGTTGATCCATGTGTGGTTTGTGGAAATAACACACATGCAATGACCACTGGTGGGTCCACATGTGTGGTTTGTGGAAAGAACACACATGCAATGACTCTGGTTGTTCCATATGTGGTTTGTGGAAAGAACACATATGCAATGACTCTAGTGGTGGATCCATGTGTGGTTTGTGGAAAAGAACACACATGCAATGACTCTAGTGCTAGTTTCTGGTTTTAGTATAAGAACAAACATGCAATGACTCTAGTGGTTGATCCATGTGTAAGAACACACATGCAATGACTCTAGTGGTTGATCCATGTGTGGTTTGTGGAAAGAACACACATGAAATGACCACTGGTGGATCCATGTGTGGTTTGTGGAAAATAACACACATGCAATGACTCTAGTGGTTGATCCATGTTTGTTTGTGGAAATAACACACATGCAATGACTCTAGTGGTTGATCCATGTGTGGTTTGTGAAAAGAACACACATGGAATGACTCTAGTGTTGGTTTTAGTATAAGAACACACATGCAATGACTCTAGTGGTTGATCCATGTGTACTTTGTGGAAATAACACATATGTAATGACCCTAGTGGTTGATCCATGTGTGGTTTGTGGAAATAACACACGTGCAATGACAGTAATGGGTCCATATGTGGTTTGTGGAAAGAACACACATGCAATGACCACTGGTTGATCCATAAGTTGTTTGTGGAAAAGAACACACACGCAATTACTCTAGTGGTTGATCCATATGAGGTTTGTGGAAAGAACACACATGCAATGACCACTGGTGGATCAATGTGTGGTTTGTGGAAAAGAACACACATGCAATGACCACTGGTGGATCCATGTGTGGTTTGTGGAAAATAACACACATGCAATGACTCTAGTGGTTGATCCATGTTTGTTTGTGGAAATAACACACATGCAATGACTCTAGTGGTTGATCCATGTGTGGTTTGTGAAAAGAACACACATGGAATGACTCTAGTGGTTGATCCATGTGTGGTTTGTGGAAAGAACACACATGCAATGACTCTAGTGGTTGATCCATGTGTGGTTTGTGCAAATAACACACATGCAATGACCACTGGTGGGTCCACATGTGTGGTTTGTGGAAAGAACACACATGCAATGACTCTGGTTGTTCAATATGTGGTTTGTGGAAAGAACACACATGCAATGACTCTAGTGGTGGATCCATGTGTGGTTTGTGGAAAAGAACACACATGCAATGACTCTAGTGCTAGTTTGTGGTTTTAGTATAAGAACAAGCATTCAATGACTCTAGTGGTTGATCCATGTGTGGTTTGTGGAAATAACACACATGCAATGACTCTAGTGGTTGATCCATGTGTGTTTTGTGGAAAGAACACACATGCAATGACCACTGGTGGATCTATGTGTGGTTTGTGGAAAGAACACACATGCAATGACCATTGGTGGATCCATGTGTGGTTTGTGGAAAAGAACACACATGCAATGACTCTAGTGGTTGATCCATGTTTGTTTGTGGAAATAACACACATGCAATGACTCTAGTGGTTGATCCATGTGTGGTTTGTGAAAAGAACACACATGGAATGACTCTAGTGTTGGTTTTAGTATAAGAACACACATGCAATGACTCTAGTGGTTGATCCAAGTGTGCTTTGTGGAAATAACACATATGCAATGACTCTAGTGGTTGATCCATGTGTGGTTTGTGGAAATAACACACATGCAATGACTGTAATGGGTCCACATGTGGTTTGTGGAAAGAACACACATGCAATGACCACTGGTTGATCCATAAGTTGTTTGTAGAAAAGAACACACATGCAATGACTCTAGTGGTTGATCCATATGTGGTTTGTGGAAAGAACACACATGCAATTACCACTGGTGAATCCATGTGTGGTTTGTGGAAAACAACACACATGCAATGACTCTAGTGGTTGATCCATGTGTGGTTTGTGGAAAGAACACACATGCAATGACTCTAGTGGTTGATCCATGTGTGGTTTGTGAAAAGAACACACATGCAATGACCACTGGTGGATCCATGTGTGGTTTGTGGAAAAGAACACACATTCAATGACTCTATTGGTTGATCCATGTTTGTTTGTGGAAATAACACACATGCAATGACTCTAGTGGTTGATCCATGTGTGGTTTGTCAAAAGAACACACATGCAATAACTCTAGTGTTGGTTTTAGTATAAGAACACACATGCAATGACTCTAGTGGTTGATCCATGTGTGGTTTGTGGAAAGAACACACATGCAATGACTCTAGTCGTTGATCCATGTGTGGTTTGTGGAAAGAACACACATGCAATGACCACTGGTGGATCCATGTGTGGTTTGTGGAAAAGAACACACATGCAATGACTCTAGTGGTTGATCGATGTTTGTTTGTGGAAATAACACACATGCAATGACTCTAGTGGTTGATCCATGTGTGGTTTGTGAAAAGAACACATATGCAATGACTCTAGTGTTGGTTTGTGGAAAAGAACACACATGCAATGACTCTGGAGCTGGTTTGTGGTTTTAGTTTAAGAACAAACATGCGATGACTCTAGTGGTGGATCCATGTGTGGTTTGTGGAAAGAACACACATGCAATGACTCTAGTGGTTGATCCATCTATGGTTTGTGGAAAGAACACACATGCAATGACCCCTTGTGGATCCATGTGTGGTTTGTGGAAAAGAACACACATGCAATGACTCTAGTACTGGTTTGTGGTTTTAGAATAAGAACACACATGCAATGACTCTAGTTGTTGATCCATGTGTGGTTTGTGGAAATAACACACATGCAATTACTCTAGTGGTTGATCCATGTGTGGTTTGTGGAAAGAACACACATGCAATGAACACTGGTGGATCCATGTTGGTTTTAGTGTAAGATCACACATGCAATGACTCTAGTACTGGTTTGTGGTTTTTGTGGAAAAGAACACACATGCAATGACTCTAGTGGTTGATCCATGTGTGGTTTGTGGAAACAACACACATGCAATGACTCTGGTTGATCCATGTGTGGTTTGTGGAAAGAACACACATGCAATGACCAATTGTGGATCCATGTGTGGTTTATGGAAAAGAACACACATGCAATGACTCTAGTACTAGTTTGTGGTTTTAGTATAAGAACACACATGCAATGACTCTAGTGGTTGTTCCATGTGTGGTTTGTGGAAAGAACAAACATGCAATGAACACTGGTGGATCGATGTGTGGTTTGTGGAAAAGAACACACATGCAATGATTCTAGTGGTTGATCCATGTTTGTTTGTGGAAATAACACACATGCAATAACTCTAGTGGTTGATCCATGTGTGGTTTGTGAAAATAACACACATGCAATGACTCTAGTGTTGGTTTGTGGAAAAGAACACACATGCAATGACTCTAGTGCTGGTTTGTGGTTTTAGTATAAGAACAAACATGAAATGACTCTAGTGGTTGATCCATGTGTGGTTTGTGGAAAGAACACACATGCAATGACTCTAGTGGTTGATCCATGTGTGGTTTGTGGAAAGAACACACATGCAATGACCACTGGTGGATCCATGTATGGTTTGTGGAAAAGAACACACATGCAATGAATCTAGTGGTTGATCCATGTTTGTTTGTGGAAATAACACACATGCAATGACTCTAATGGTTGATCCATGTGTGGTTTGTGAAAAGAACACACAGCAATGACTCTAGTGTTGGTTTTAGTATAAGAACACACATGCAATGACTCTAGTTGTTGATCCATGCGTGGTTTGTGGAAATAACACATATGCAATGACTCTAGTGGTTGACACATGTGTGGTTTGTGGAAATAACACACATGCAATGACTGTAATGGGTCCACATGTGGTTTGTTGAAATAACACATATGCAATGACTATAGTGGTTGATCCATGTGTGGTTTGTGGAAATAACACTCATGCAATGACTGTAATGGGTCCACATGTGGTTTGTGGAAAGAACACACATGCAATGATCACTGGTTGATCCATAAGTTGTTTGTAGAAAAGAACACACATGCAATGACTCTAGTGGTTGATACATATGTGGTTTGTGGAAAGAACACACATGCAATGACCACTGGTGGATCCATGTGTGGTTTGTGGAAAAGAACACACATGCAATGACCACTCGTGGATCCATGTGTGGTTTGTGGAAAATAACACACATGCAATGACTATAGTGGTTTATCCATGTGTGGTTTGTGGAAAGAACACACATGCAATGACTCTAGTGGTTGATCCATGTGTGGTTTGTGGAAAGAACACACATGCAATGACCAATGGTGGATCCATCTGTGGTTTGTGGAAAAGAACACGCATGCAATGACTCTAGTGGTTGATCCATGTTTGTTTTTGGAAATAACACACATGCAATGACTCTAGTGGTTGATCCATGTGTGGTTTGTGAAAAGAACACACATGCAATGACTCTAGTGTTGGTTTTAGTATAAGAACACACATGCAATGAACACTGGTGGATCCATGTGTGGTTTGTGGAAAATAACACACATGCAATGACTCTAGTGGTTGATCCATGTTTGTTTGTGGAAATAACACACATGCAATAACTCTAGTGGTTGATCCATGTGTGGTTTGTGAAAAGAACACACATGCAATGACTCTAGTGTTGGTTTGTGGAAAAGAACACACATGCAATGACTCTAGTGCTGGTTTGTGGTTTTAGTATAAGAACAAACATGAAATGACTCTAGTGGTTGATCCATGTGTGGTTTGTGGAAAGAACACACATGCAATGACTCTAGTGGTTGATCCATGTTTGGTTTGTGGAAAGAACACACATGGAATGACCACTGGTGGATCCATGTGTGGTTTGTGGAAAAGAACACACATGCAATGAATCTAGTGGTTGATCCATGTTTGTTTGTGGAAATAAACAACATGCAATGACTCTAATGGTTGATCCATGTGTGGTTTGTGAAAAGAACACACATGCAATGACTCTAGTGTTGGTTTTAGTATAAGAACACACATGCAATGACTCTAGTTGTTGATCCATGCGTGGTTTGTGGAAATAACACATATGCAATGACTCTAGTGGTTGACACATGTGTGGTTTGTGGAAATAACACACATGCAATGACTGTAATGGGTCCACATGTGGTTTGTTGAAATAACACATATGTAATGACTATAGTGGTTGATCCATGTGTGGTTTGTGGAAATAACACTCATGCAATGACTGTAATGGGTCCACATGTGGTTTGTGGAAAGAACACACATGCAATGATCACTGGTTGATCCATAAGTTGTTTGTAGAAAAGAACACACATGCAATGACTCTAGTGGTTGATCCATATGTGGTTTGTGGAAAGAACACACATGCAATGACCAGTGGTGGATCCATGTGTGGTTTGTGGAAAAGAACACACATGCAATGACCACTCGTGGATCCATGTGTGGTTTGTGGAAAATAACACACATGCAATGACTATAGTGGTTTATCCATGTGTGGTTTGTGGAAAGAACACACATGCAATGACTCTAGTGGTTGATCCATGTGTGGTTTGTGGAAAGAACACACATGCAATGACCAATGGTGGATCCATTTGTGGTTTGTGGAAAAGAACACGCATGCAATGACTCTAGTGGTTGATCCATGTTTGTTTTTGGAAATAACACACATGCAATGACTCTAGTGGTTGATCCATGTGTGGTTTGTGAAAAGAACACACATGCAATGACTCTAGTGTTGGTTTTAGTATAAGAACACACATGCAATGAACACTGGTGGATCCATGTGTGGTTTGTGGAAAATAACACACATCCAATGACTCTAGTGGTTGATCCATGTTTGTTTGTGGAAATAACACACATGCAATAACTCTAGTGGTTGATCCATGTGTGGTTTGTGAAAAGAACACACATGCAATGACTCTAGTGTTGGTTTGTGGTTTTAGTATAAGAACAAACATGAAATGACTCTAGTGGTTGATCCATGTGTGGTTTGTGGAAAGAACACACATGCAATGACTCTAGTGGTTGATCCATGTGTGGTTTGTGGAAAGAACACACATGCAATGACCACTGGTGGATCCATGTGTGGTTTGTGGAAAAGAACACACATGCAATGAATCTAGTGGTTGATCCATGTTTGTTTGTGGAAATAACACACATGCAATGACTCTAATGGTTGATCCATGTGTGGTTTGTGAAAAGAACACACATGCAATGACTCTAGTGTTGGTTTTAGTATAAGAACACACATGCAATGACTCTAGTTGTTGATCCATGCGTGGTTTGTGGAAATAACACATATGCAATGACTCTAGTGGTTGACACATGTGTGGTTTGTGGAAATAACACACATGCAATGACTGTAATGGGTCCACATGTGGTTTGTTGAAATAACACATATGCAATGACTATAGTGGTTGATCCATGTGTGGTTTGTGGAAATAACACTCATGCAATGACTGTAATGGGTCCACATGTGGTCTGTGGAAAGAACACACATGCAATGATCACTGGTTGATCCATAAGTTGTTTGTAGAAAAGAACACACATGCAATGACTCTAGTGGTTGATCCATATGTGGTTTGTGGAAAGAACACACATGCAATGACCACTGGTGGATCCATGTGTGGTTTGTGGAAAAGAACACACATGCAATGACCACTCATGGATCCATGTGTGGTTTGTGGAAAAGAACACACATGCAATGACTATAGTGGTTGATCCATGTGTGGTTTGTGGAAAGAACACACATGCAATGACTCTAGTGGTTGATCCATGTGTGGTTTGTGGAAAGCACACACATGCAATGACCAATGGTGGATCCATTTGTGGTTTGTGGAAAAGAACACTAATGCAATGACTCTAGTGGTTGATCCATGTTTGTTTTTGGAAATAACACACATGCAATGACTCTAGTGGTTGATCCATCTGTGGTTTGTGAAAAGAACACACATGCAATGACTCTAGTGTTGGTTTTAGTATAAGAACACACATGCAATGACTCTAGTGGTTGCTCCATGTGTGGTTTGTGGAAATAACACATATGCAATGACTCTAGTGGTTGATCCGTGTGTGGTTTGTGGAAATAACAAACATGCAATGACTGTAATGGGTCCACATGTGGTTTGTGGAAAGAACACACATGCAATGACCACTGGTTGATCCATAAGTTGTTTGTGGAATAGAACACACATGCAATGACTCTAGTGGTTGATCCATATGTGGTTTGTGGAAAGAACACACATGCAATGACCACTAGTCGATCCATGTGTGGTTTGTGGAAAAGAACACACATGCAATGACCACTGGTGGATCCATGTGTGGTTTGTGGAAAAGAACACACATGCAATGACTCTAGTGGTTGATCCATGTTTGTTTGTGGAAATAACACACATGCAATGACTCTAGTGGTTGATCCATGTGTGGTTTGTGAAAAGAACACACATGCAATGACTCTAGTGTTGGTTTTAGTATAAGAACACACATGCAATGACTCTAGTGGTTGATCCATATGTGGTTTTAGTATAAGAACACACATGCAATGACTCTAGTGGTTAATCCATGTGTGGTTTATGGAAATAACACACATGCAATGACCACTGGTGGATCCATGTGTGGTTTGTGGAAAAGAACACACATGTAATGACTCTAGTGCTGGTTTGTGGTTTTAGTATAAGAACAAACATGCAATGACTCTACTAGTTGATCCATGTGTGGTTTGTGGAAAGAACACACATGCAATGACTCTGGTTGATCCATATGTGGTTTGTGGAAAGAACACACATGCAATGACCACTGGTGGATCCACGTGTGGTTTGTGGAAAAGAACACACATGCAATAACTCTTGTACTGGTTTGTGGTTTTAGTATAAGAACACACATGCAATGACTCTAGTACTGGTTTGTGGTTTTAGTATAAGAACACACATGCAAGGACTCTAGTGGTTGATCCATGTGTGGTTTGTGGAAATAACACACATGCAATGACTCTAGTGGTTGATCCATGTGTGGTTTGTGGAAAGAACATACGTGCAATGAGCACTAGCGGATCCATGTTGGTTTTAATATAAGAACACACATGCAATGACTCTAGTGGTTGATCCATGTGTGGTTTGTGAAAATAACACACATGCAATGACTCTAGTGTTGGTTTTAGTATAATAAGAAGACACATGCAATGACTCTAGTGGTTGATCCATGTGTGGTTTGTGGAAATAACACACATGCAATGACCACTGGTGGGTCCACATGTGTGGTTTGTGGAAACAACACACATGCAATGACTCTAGTGGTGGATCCATGTGTGGTTTGTGGAAAAGAACACACATGCAATGACTCTAGTGCTAGTTTGTGGTTTTAGTATAAGAACAAACATGCAATGACTCTAGTGGTTGATCCATGTGTAAGAACACACATGCAATGACTCTAGTGGTTGATCCATGTGTGGTTTGTGGAAAGAACACACGTGTAATGACCACTAGTGGATCCATGTTGGTTTTAGTATAAGAACACACATGCAATGACTCTAGTGGTTGATCCATGTGTGGTTTGTGAAAAGAAAACACATGCAATGACTCTAGTGTTGGTTTTAGTATAATAAGAACACACATGCAATGACTCTTTTGGTTGATCCATATGTGGTTTGTGGAAAGAACACAAATGCAATGACTCTAGTGGTTGATCCATGTGTGGTTTTTGGAAATAACACACATGCAATGACCATTGGTGGGTCCACATGTGTGGTTTGTGGAAAGAACACACATGCAATGACTCTGGTTGTTCCATATGTGGTTTGTGGAAAGAACACATATGCAATGACTCTAGTGGTGGATCCATGTGTGGTTTGTGGAAAAGAACACACATGCAATGACTCTAGTGCTAGTTTCTGGTTTTAGTATAAGAATAAACATGCAATGACTCTAGTGGTTGATCCATGTGTAAGAACACACATGCAATGACTCTAGTGGTTGATCCATGTGTGGTTTGTGGAAAGAACACACATGCAATGACCACTGGTGGATCCATGTGTGGTTTGTGGAAAATAACACACATGCAATGACTCTAGTGGTTGATCCATGTTTGTTTGTGGAAATAACACACATGCAATGACTCTAGTGGTTGATCCATGTGTGGTTTGTGAAAAGAACACACATGGAATGACTCTAGTGTTGGTTTTAGTATAAGAACACACATGCAATGACTCTAGTGGTTGATCCATGTGTCCTTTGTGGAAATAACACATATGTAATGACCCTAGTGGTTGATCCATGTGTGGTTTGTGGAAATAACACACGTGCAATGACAGTAATGGGTCCATATGTGGTTTGTGGAAAGAACACACATGCAATGACCACTGGTTGATCCATAAGTTGTTTGTGGAAAAGAACACACATGCAATGACTCTAGTGGTTGATCCATATGTGGTTTGTGGAAAGAACACACATGCAATGACCACTGGTGGATCCATGTGTGGTTTGTGGAAAAGAACACACATGCAATGACCACTGGTGGATCCATGTGTGGTTTGTGGAAAAGAACACACATGCAATGACTCTAGTGGTTCATTCATGTTTGTTTGTGGAAATAACACACATGCAAAGACTCTAGTGGTTGATCCATGTGTGGTTTGTGAAAAGAACACACATTCAATGACTCTAGTGGTTGATCCATGTGTGGTTTGTGGAAAGAACACACATGCAATGACTCTAGTGGTTGATCCATGTGTGGTTTGTGGAAAGAACACACATGCAATGACCACTGGTGGATCCATGTGTGGTTTGTGGAAAAGAACACACATGCAATGAATCTAGTGGTTGATCCATGTTTGTTTGTGGAAATAACACACATGCAATGACTCTAATGGTTGATCCATGTGTGGTTTGTGAAAAGAACACACATGCAATGACTCTAGTGTTGGTTTTAGTATAAGAACACACATGCAATGACTCTAGTTGTTGATCCATGCGTGGTTTGTGGAAATAACACATATGCAATGACTCTAGTGGTTGACACATGTGTGGTTTGTGGAAATAACACACATGCAATGACTGTAATGGGTCCACATGTGGTTTGTTGAAATAACACATATGCAATGACTATAGTGGTTGATCCATGTGTGGTTTGTGGAAATAACACTCATGCAATGACTGTAATGGGTCCACATGTGGTCTGTGGAAAGAACACACATGCAATGATCACTGGTTGATCCATAAGTTGTTTGTAGAAAAGAACACACATGCAATGACTCTAGTGGTTGATCCATATGTGGTTTGTGGAAAGAACACACATGCAATGACCACTGGTGGATCCATGTGTGGTTTGTGGAAAAGAACACACATGCAATGACCACTCATGGATCCATGTGTGGTTTGTGGAAAAGAACACACATGCAATGACTATAGTGGTTGATCCATGTGTGGTTTGTGGAAAGAACACACATGCAATGACTCTAGTGGTTGATCCATGTGTGGTTTGTGGAAAGCACACACATGCAATGACCAATGGTGGATCCATTTGTGGTTTGTGGAAAAGAACACTAATGCAATGACTCTAGTGGTTGATCCATGTTTGTTTTTGGAAATAACACACATGCAATGACTCTAGTGGTTGATCCATCTGTGGTTTGTGAAAAGAACACACATGCAATGACTCTAGTGTTGGTTTTAGTATAAGAACACACATGCAATGACTCTAGTGGTTGCTCCATGTGTGGTTTGTGGAAATAACACATATGCAATGACTCTAGTGGTTGATCCGTGTGTGGTTTGTGGAAATAACAAACATGCAATGACTGTAATGGGTCCACATGTGGTTTGTGGAAAGAACACACATGCAATGACCACTGGTTGATCCATAAGTTGTTTGTGGAATAGAACACACATGCAATGACTCTAGTGGTTGATCCATATGTGGTTTGTGGAAAGAACACACATGCAATGACCACTAGTGGATCCATGTGTGGTTTGTGGAAAAGAACACACATGCAATGACCACTGGTGGATCCATGTGTGGTTTGTGGAAAAGAACACACATGCAATGACTCTAGTGGTTGATCCATGTTTGTTTGTGGAAATAACACACATGCAATGAGTCTAGTGGTTGATCCATGTGTGGTTTGTGAAAAGAACACACATGCAATGACTCTAGTGTTGGTTTTAGTATAAGAACACACATGCAATGACTCTAGTGGTTGATCCATATGTGGTTTTAGTATAAGAACACACATGCAATGACTCTAGTGGTTGATCCATGTGTGGTTTATGGAAATAACACACATGCAATGACCACTGGTGGATCCATGTGTGGTTTGTGGAAAAGAACACACATGTAATGACTCTAGTGCTGGTTTGTGGTTTTAGTATAAGAACAAACATGCAATGACTCTACTAGTTGATCCATGTGTGGTTTGTGGAAAGAACACACATGCAATGACTCTGGTTGATCCATATGTGGTTTGTGGAAAGAACACACATGCAATGACCACTGGTGGATCCACGTGTGGTTTGTGGAAAAGAACACACATGCAATAACTCTTGTACTGGTTTGTGGTTTTAGTATAAGAACACACATGCAATGACTCTAGTACTGGTTTGTGGTTTTAGTATAAGAACACACATGCAAGGACTCTAGTGGTTGATCCATGTGTGGTTTGTGGAAATAACACACATGCAATGACTCTAGTGGTTGATCCATGTGTGGTTTGTGGAAAGAACATACGTGCAATGAGCACTAGCGGATCCATGTTGGTTTTAATATAAGAACACACATGCAATGACTCTAGTGGTTGATCCATGTGTGGTTTGTGAAAATAACACACATGCAATGACTCTAGTGTTGGTTTTAGTATAATAAGAACACACATGCAATGACTCTAGTGGTTGATCCATATGTGGTTTCTGGAAAGAAGACACATGCAATGACTCTAGTGGTTGATCCATGTGTGGTTTGTGGAAATAACACACATGCAATGACCACTGGTGGGTCCACATGTGTGGTTTGTGGAAACAACACACATGCAATGACTCTAGTGGTGGATCCATGTGTGGTTTGTGGAAAAGAACACACATGCAATGACTCTAGTGCTAGTTTGTGGTTTTAGTATAAGAACAAACATGCAATGACTCTAGTGGTTGATCCATGTGTAAGAACACACATGCAATGACTCTAGTGGTTGATCCATGTGTGGTTTGTGGAAAGAACACACGTGTAATGACCACTAGTGGATCCATGTTGGTTTTAGTATAAGAACACACATGCAATGACTCTAGTGGTTGATCCATGTGTGGTTTGTGAAAAGAAAACACATGCAATGACTCTAGTGTTGGTTTTAGTATAATAAGAACACACATGCAATGACTCTTTTGGTTGATCCATATGTGGTTTGTGGAAAGAACACACATGCAATGACTCTAGTGGTTGATCCATGTGTGGTTTTTGGAAATAACACACATGCAATGACCATTGGTGGGTCCACATGTGTGGTTTGTGGAAAGAACACACATGCAATGACTCTGGTTGTTCCATATGTGGTTTGTGGAAAGAACACATATGCAATGACTCTAGTGGTGGATCCATGTGTGGTTTGTGGAAAAGAACACACATGCAATGACTCTAGTGCTAGTTTCTGGTTTTAGTATAAGAACAAACATGCAATGACTCTAGTGGTTGATCCATGTGTAAGAACACACATGCAATGACTCTAGTGGTTGATCCATGTGTGGTTTGTGGAAAGAACACACATGCAATGACCACTGGTGGATCCATGTGTGGTTTGTGGAAAATAACACACATGCAATGACTCTAGTGGTTGATCCATGTTTGTTTGTGGAAATAACACACATGCAATGACTCTAGTGGTTGATCCATGTGTGGTTTGTGAAAAGAACACACATGGAATGACTCTAGTGTTGGTTTTAGTATAAGAACACACATGCAATGACTCTAGTGGTTGATCCATGTGTCCTTTGTGGAAATAACACATATGTAATGACCCTAGTGGTTGATCCATGTGTGGTTTGTGGAAATAACACACGTGCAATGACAGTAATGGGTCCATATGTGGTTTGTGGAAAGAACACACATGCAATGACCACTGGTTGATCCATAAGTTGTTTGTGGAAAAGAACACACATGCAATGACTCTAGTGGTTGATCCATATGTGGTTTGTGGAAAGAACACACATGCAATGACCACTGGTGGATCCATGTGTGGTTTGTGGAAAAGAACACACATGCAATGACCACTGGTGGATCCATGTGTGGTTTGTGGAAAAGAACACACATGCAATGACTCTAGTGGTTCATTCATGTTTGTTTGTGGAAATAACACACATGCAAAGACTCTAGTGGTTGATCCATGTGTGGTTTGTGAAAAGAACACACATTCAATGACTCTAGTGGTTGATCCATGTGTGGTTTGTGGAAAGAACACACATGCAATGACTCTAGTGGTTGATCCATGTGTGGTTTGTGCAAATAACACACATGCAATGACCACTGGTGGGTCCACATGTGTGGTTTGTGGAAAGAACACACATGCAATGACTCTGGTTGTTCAATATGTGGTTTGTGGAAAGAACACACATGCAATGACTCTAGTGGTGGATCCATGTGTGGTTTGTGGAAAAGAACACACATGCAATGACTCTAGTGCTAGTTTGTGGTTTTAGTATAAGAACAAGCATTCAATGACTCTAGTGGTTGATCCATGTGTGGTTTGTGGAAAGAACACACATGCAATGACTCTAGTGGTTGATCCATGTGTGTTTTGTGGAAAGAACACACATGCAATGACCACTGGTGGATCTATGTGTGGTTTGTGGAAAGAACACACATGCAATGACCACTGGTGGATCCATGTGTGGTTTGTGGAAAAGAACACACATGCAATGACTCTAGTGGTTGATCCATGTTTGTTTGTGGAAATAACACACATGCAATGACTCTAGTGGTTGATCCATGTGTGGTTTGTGAAAAGAACACACATGGAATGACTCTAGTGTTGGTTTTAGTATAAGAACACACATGCAATGACTCTAGTGGTTGATCCAAGTGTGCTTTGTGGAAATAACACATATGCAATGACTCTAGTGGTTGATCCATGTGTGGTTTGTGGAAATAACACACATGCAATGACTGTAATGGGTCCACATGTGGTTTGTGGAAAGAACACACATGCAATGACCACTGGTTGATCCATAAGTTGTTTGTAGAAAAGAACACACATGCAATGACTCTAGTGGTTGATCCATATGTGGTTTGTGGAAAGAACACACATGCAATTACCACTGGTGAATCCATGTGTGGTTTGTGGAAAACAACACACATGCAATGACTCTAGTGGTTGATCCATGTGTGGTTTGTGGAAAGAACACACATACAATGACTCTAGTGGTTGATCCATGTGTGGTTTGTGAAAAGAACACACATGCAATGACCACTGGTGGATCCATGTGTTGTTTGTGGAAAAGAACACACATGGAATGACTCTATTGGTTGATCCATGTTTGTTTGTGGAAATAACACACATGCAATGACTCTAGTGGTTGATCCATGTGTGGTTTGTCAAAAGAACACACATGCAATAACTCTAGTGTTGGTTTTAGTATAAGAACACACATGCAATGACTCTAGTGGTTGATCCATGTGTGGTTTGTGGAAATAACACATATGCAATGACTCTAGTGGTTGATCCATGTGTGGTTTGTGGAAATAACACACATGCAATGACTGTAATGGGTCCACATGTGGTTTGTGGAAAGAACACACCTGCAACGACCACTGGTTGATCCATAAGTTGTTTGTGGAAAAGAACACACATGCAATGACTCTAGTGGTTGATCCATATGTTGTTTGTGGAAATAAGACACATGCAATGACCACTGGTGGATCCATGTGTGGTTTGTGGAAAAGAACACACATGCAATGACCACTGGTGGATCCATGTGTGGTTTGTGGAAAAGAACACACATGCAATGACTGTAGTGGTTGATCCATGTTTGTTTGTGGAAATAACACACATGCAATGACTCTAGTGGTTGGTCCATGTGTGGTTTGTGAAAAGAACACACATGCAATGACTCTAGTGTTGGTTTTAGTATAAGAACACACATGCAATGACTCTAGTGGTTGATCCATATGTGGTTTGTGGAAAGAACACACATGCAATGACTCTAGTGGTTGATCCATGTGTGGTTTGTGGAAATAACACACATGCAATGACCACTGGTGGATCCATGTGTGGTTTGTGGAAGAGAACACACATGCAATGACTCTAGTGCTGGTTTGTGGTTTTAGTATAAGAACAAACATGCAATGACTCTAGTGGTTGATCCATGTGTGATTTGTGGAAAGTACATGCATGCAATGACTCTGGTTGATCCATATGTGGTTTGTGGAAAGAACACACATGCAATGACCACTGGTGGATCCATGTGTGGTTTGTGGAAAAGAACACACATGCAATGACTCTAGTACTGGTTTGTGGTTTTAGTATAAGAACACACATGCAATGACTCTAGTACTAGTTTGTGGTTTTATTATAAAAACACACATGCAATGACTCTAGTGGTTGATCCATGTGTGGTTTGTGGAAATAACACACATGCAATGACTCTAGTGGTTGATCCATGTGTGGTTTTTGGAAACAACACACATGCAATGACCACTGGTGGATCCATGTTGGTTTTAGTATAAGAACACACATGCAATGACTCTAGTGGTTGATCCATGTTTGTTTGTGGAAATAACACACATGCAATGACTCTAGTGGTTGATCCATGTGTGGTTTGTGAAAAGAACACACATGCAATGACTCTAGTGTTGGTTTTAGTATAATAAGAACACACATGCAATGACTCTAGTGGTTGATCCATATGTGGTTTGTGGAAAGAACACACATGCAATGACTCTAGTGGTTGATCCATGTGTGGTTTGTGGAAATAGCACACATGCAATGACCACTAGTGGGTCCACATGTGTGGTTTGTGGAAAGAACACACATGCAATGACTCTGGTTGTTCCATATGTGGTCTGTGGAAAGAACACACATGCAATGACTCTAGTGGTGGATCCATGTGTGGTTTAGGGAAAAGAACACACATGCAATGATTCTAGTGCTAGTTTGTGGTTTTAGTATAAGAACAAACATGCAATGACTCTAGTGGTTGATCCATGTGTGGTTTGTGGAAAGAACACACATGCAATGACTCTAGTGGTTGATCCATGTGTGGTTTGTGAAAAGAACACACATGTAATGACCACTGGTGAATCCATGTGTGGTTTATGGAAAAGAACACACATGCAATGACTCTAGTGGTTGATCCATGTTTTTTTGTGGAAATAACACACATGCAATGAATCTAGTGGTTGAAACATGTGTGGTTTGTGAAAAGAACACACATGCAATGACTCTAGTGTTTGTTTTAGTATAAGAACACACATGCAATGACTCTAGTGGTTAATCCATGTGTGCTTTGTGGAAATAACACATATGAAATGACTCTAGTGGTTGATCCATGTGTGGTTTGTGGAAAGAACACACATGCAATGACCACTGGTGGATCCATATGTGGTTTGTGGAAAAGAACACACATGCAATGAATCTAGTGGTTGATCCATGTTTGTTTGTGGAAATAACACACATGCAATGACTCTAATGGTTGATCCATGTGTGGTTTGTGAAAAGAACACACATGCAATGACTCTAGTGTTGGTTTTAGTATAAGAACACACATGCAATGACTCTAGTTGTTGATCCATGCGTGGTTTGTGGAAATAACACATATGCAATGACTCTAGTGGTTGACACATGTGTGGTTTGTGGAAATAACACACATGCAATGACTGTAATGGGTCCACATGTGGTTTGTTGAAATAACACATATGCAATGACTATAGTGGTTGATCCATGTGTGGTTTGTGGAAATAACACTCATGCAATGACTGTAATGGGTCCACATGTGGTCTGTGGAAAGAACACACATGCAATGATCACTGGTTGATCCATAAGTTGTTTGTAGAAAAGAACACACATGCAATGACTCTAGTGGTTGATCCATATGTGGTTTGTGGAAAGAACAGACATGCAATGACCACTGGTGGATCCATGTGTGGTTTGTGGAAAATAACACACATGCAATGACCACTCATGGATCCATGTGTGGTTTGTGGAAAAGAACACACATGCAATGACTATAGTGGTTGATCCATGTGTGGTTTGTGGAAAGAACACACATGCAATGACTCTAGTGGTTGATCCATGTGTGGTTTGTGGAAAGAACACACATGCAATGACCAATGGTGGATCCATTTGTGGTTTGTGGAAAAGAACACGCATGCAATGACTCTAGTGGTTGATCCATGTGTGGTTTGTGAAAAGAACACACATGCAATGACTCTAGTGTTGGTTTTAGTATAAGAACACACATGCAATGACTCTAGTGGTTGCTCCATGTGTGGTTTGTGGAAATAACACATATGCAATGACTCTAGTGGTTGATCCGTGTGTGGTTTGTGGAAATAACAAACATGCAATGACTGTAATGGGTCCACATGTGGTTTGTGGAAAGAACACACATGCAATGACCACTGGTTGATCCATAAGTTGTTTGTGGAATAGAACACACATGCAATGACTCTAGTGGTTGATCCATATGTGGTTTGTGGAAGAACACACATGCAATGACCACTAGTGGATCCATGTGTGGTTTGTGGAAAAGAACACACATGCAATGACCACTGGTGGATCCATGTGTGGTTTGTGGAAAAGAACACACATGCAATGACTCTAGTGGTTGATCCATGTTTGTTTGTGGAAATAACACACATGCAATGACTCTAGTGGTTGATCCATGTGTGGTTTATGAAAAGAACACACATACAATGACTCTAGTGTTGGTTTTAGTATAAGAACACACATGCAATGACTCTAGTGGTTGATCCATATGTGGTTTTAGTATAAGAACACACATGCAATGACTCTAGTGGTTGATCCATGTGTGGTTTATGGAAATAACACACATGCAATGACCACTGGTGGATCCATCTGTGGTTTGTGGAAAAGAACACACATGTAATGACTCTAGTGCTGGTTTGTGGTTTTAGTATAAGAACAAACATGCAATGACTCTACTAGTTGATCCATGTGTGGTTTGTGGAAAGAACACACATGCAATGACTCTGGTTGATCCATATGTGGTTTGTGGAAAGAACACACATGCAATGACCAATGGTGGATCCATTTGTGGTTTGTGGAAAAGAACACGCATGCAATGACTCTAGTGGTTGATCCATGTGTGGTTTGTGAAAAGAACACACATGCAATGACTCTAGTGTTGGTTTTAGTATAAGAACACACATGCAATGACTCTAGTGGTTGCTCCATGTGTGGTTTGTGGAAATAACACATATGCAATGACTCTAGTGGTTGATCCGTGTGTGGTTTGTGGAAATAACAAACATGCAATGACTGTAATGGGTCCACATGTGGTTTGTGGAAAGAACACACATGCAATGACCACTGGTTGATCCATAAGTTGTTTGTGGAATAGAACACACATGCAATGACTCTAGTGGTTGATCCATATGTGGTTTGTGGAAGAACACACATGCAATGACCACTAGTGGATCCATGTGTGGTTTGTGGAAAAGAACACACATGCAATGACCACTGGTGGATCCATGTGTGGTTTGTGGAAAAGAACACACATGCAATGACTCTAGTGGTTGATCCATGTTTGTTTGTGGAAATAACACACATGCAATGACTCTAGTGGTTGATCCATGTGTGGTTTATGAAAAGAACACACATACAATGACTCTAGTGTTGGTTTTAGTATAAGAACACACATGCAATGACTCTAGTGGTTGATCCATATGTGGTTTTAGTATAATAACACACATGCAATGACTCTAGTGGTTGATCCATGTGTGGTTTATGGAAATAACACACATGCAATGACCACTGGTGGATCCATCTGTGGTTTGTGGAAAAGAACACACATGTAATGACTCTAGTGCTGGTTTGTGGTTTTAGTATAAGAACAAACATGCAATGACTCTACTAGTTGATCCATGTGTGGTTTGTGGAAAGAACACACATGCAATGACTCTGGTTGATCCATATGTGGTTTGTGGAAAGAACACACATGCAATGACCACTGGTGGATCCACGTGTGGTTTGTGGAAAAGAACACACATGCAATAACTCTAGTACTGGTTTGTGGTTTTAGTATAAGAACACACATGCAATGACTCTAGTACTGGTTTGTGGTTTTAGTATAAGAACACACATGCAAGGACTCTAGTGGTTGATCCATGTGTGGTTTGTGGAAATAACACACATGCAATGACTCTAGAGGTTGATCCATGTGTGGTTTGTGGAAAGAACACACGTGCAATGAGCACTAGCGGATCCATGTTGGTTTTAATATAAGAACACACATGCAATGACTCTAGTGGTTGATCCATGTGTGGTTTGTGAAAATAACACACAAGCAATGACTCTAGTGTTGGTTTTAGTATAATAAGAACACACATGCAATGACTCTAGTGGTTGATCCATATGTGGTTTCTGGAAAGAAGACACATGCAATGACTCTAGTGGTTGATACATGTGTGGTTTGTGGAAATAACACACATGCAATGACCACTGGTGGGTCCACATGTGTGGTTTGTGGAAACAACACACATGCAATGACTCTGGTTGTTCCATATGTGGTTTGTGGAAAGAACACACATGCAATGACTCTAGTGGTGGATCCATGTGTGGTTTGTGGAAAAGAACACACATGCAATGACTCTAGTGCTAGTTTGTGGTTTTAGTATAAGAACAAACATGCAATGACTCTAGTGGTTGATCCATGTGTAAGAACACACATGCAATGACTCTAGTGTTTGATCCATGTGTGGTTTGTGGAAAGAACACACGTGTAATGACCACTAGTGGATCCATGTTGGTTTTAGTATAAGAACACACATGCAATGACTCTAGTGGTTGATCCATGTTTGTTTGTGGAAATAACACACATGCAATGACTCTAGTGGTTGATCCATGTGTGGTTTGTGAAAAGAAAACACATGCAATGACTCTAGTGTTGGTTTTTGTATAATAAGAACACACATGCAATGACTCTTTTGGTTGATCCATATGTGGTTTGTGGAAAGAACACACATGCAATGACTCTAGTGGTTGATCCATGTGTGGTTTGTGGAAATAACACACATGCAATGACCACTGGTGGGTCCACATGTGTGGTTTGTGGAAAGAACACACATGCAATGACTCTGGTTGTTCCATATGTGGTTTGTGGAAAGAACACATATGCAATGACTCTAGTGGTGGATCCATGTGTGGTTTGTGGAAAAGAACACACATGCAATGACTCTAGTGCTAGTTTCTGGTTTTAGTATAAGAACAAACATGCAATGACTCTAGTGGTTGATCCATGTGTAAGAACACACATGCAATGACTCTAGTGGTTGATCCATCTCTGGTTTGTGGAAAGAACACACATGCAATGACCACTGGTGGATCCATGTGTGGTTTGTGGAAAATAACACACATGCAATGACTCTAGTGGTTGATCCATGTTTGTTTGTGGAAATAACACACATGCAATGACTCTAGTGGTTGATCCATGTGTGGTTTGTGAAAAGAACACACATGGAATGACTCTAGTGTTGGTTTTAGTATAAGAACACACATGCAATGACTCTAGTGGTTGATCCATGTGTCCTTTGTGGAAATAACACATATGTAATGACCCTAGTGGTTGATCCATGTGTGGTTTGTGGACATAACACACGTGCAATGACAGTAATGGGTCCATATGTGGTTTGTGGAAAGAACACACATGCAATGACCACTGGTTGATCCATAAGTTGTTTGTGGAAAAGAACACACATGCAATGACTCTAGTGGTTGATCCATATGTGGTTTGTGGAAAGAACACACATGCAATGACCACTGGTGGATCCATGTGTGGTTTGTGGAAAAGAACACACATGCAATGACCACTTGTGGATCCATGTGTGGTTTGTGGAAAAGAACACACATGCAATGACTCTAGTGGTTCATTCATGTTTGTTTGTGGAAATAACACACATGCAAAGACTCTAGTGGTTGATCCATGTGTGGTTTGTGAAAAGAACACACATTCAATGACTCTAGTAGTTGATCCATGTGTGGTTTGTGGAAAGAACACACATGCAATGACTCTAGTGGTTGATCCATGTGTGGTTTGTGGAAAGAACTCACATGCAATGACCACTGGTGGATCCATGTGTGGTTTGTGGAAAAGAACACACATGCAATGACTCTAGTGCTAGTTTGTGGTTTTAGTACAAGAACAAACATGCAATGACTCTAGTGGTTGATCCATGTGTGGTTTGTGGAAAGAAAACACATGCAATGACTCTAGTGTTGGTTTTAGTATAATAAGAACACACATGCAATGACTCTTTTGGTTGATCCATATGTGGTTTGTGGAAAGAACACACATGCAATGACTCTAGTGGTTGATCCATGTGTGGTTTGTGGAAATAACACACATGCAATGACCATTGGTGGGTCCACATGTGTGGTTTGTGGAAAGAACACACATGCAATGACTCTGGTTGTTCCATATGTGGTTTGTGGAAAGAACACATATGCAATGACTCTAGTGGTGGATCCATGTGTGGTTTGTGGAAAAGAACACACATGCAATGACTCTAGTGCTAGTTTCTGGTTTTAGTATAAGAACAAACATGCAATGACTCTAGTGGTTGATCCATGTGTAAGAACACACATGCAATGACTCTAGTGGTTGATCCATGTGTGGTTTGTGGAAAGAACACACATGCAATGACCACTGGTGGATCCATGTGTGGTTTGTGGAAAATAACACACATGCAATGACTCTAGTGGTTGATCCATGTTTGTTTGTGGAAATAACACACATGCAATGACTCTAGTGGTTGATCCATGTGTGGCTTGTGAAAAGAACACACATGGAATGACTCTAGTGTTGGTTTTAGTATAAGAACACACATGCAATGACTCTAGTGGTTGATCCATGTATCCTTTGTGGAAATAACACATATGTAATGACCCTAGTGGTTGATCCATGTGTGGTTTGTGGAAATAACACACGTGCAATGACAGTAATGGGTCCATATGTGGTTTGTGGAAAGAACACACATGCAATGACCACTGGTTGATCCATAAGTTGTTTGTGGAAAAGAACACACATGCAATGACTCTAGTGGTTGATCCATATGTGGTTTGTGGAAAGAACACACATGCAATGACCACTGGTGGATCCATGTGTGGTTTGTGGAAAAGAACACACATGCAATGACCACTGGTGGATCCATGTGTGGTTTGTGGAAAAGAACACACATGCAATGACTCTAGTGGTTCATTCATGTTTGTTTGTGGAAATAACACACATGCAAAGACTCTAGTGGTTGATCCATGTGTGGTTTGTGGAAAGAAAACACATGCAATGACTCTAGTGTTGGTTTTAGTATAATAAGAACACACATGCAATGACTCTTTTGGTTGATCCATATGTGGTTTGTGGAAAGAACACACATGCAATGACTCTAGTGGTTGATCCATGTGTGGTTTGTGGAAATAACACACATGCAATGACCATTGGTGGGTCCACATGTGTGGTTTGTGGAAAGAACACACATGCAATGACTCTGGTTGTTCCATATGTGGTTTGTGGAAAGAACACATATGCAATGACTCTAGTGGTGGATCCATGTGTGGTTTGTGGAAAAGAACACACATGCAATGACTCTAGTGCTAGTTTCTGGTTTTAGTATAAGAACAAACATGCAATGACTCTAGTGGTTGATCCATGTGTAAGAACACACATGCAATGACTCTAGTGGTTGATCCATGTGTGGTTTGTGGAAAGAACACACATGCAATGACCACTGGTGGATCCATGTGTGGTTTGTGGAAAATAACACACATGCAATGACTCTAGTGGTTGATCCATGTTTGTTTGTGGAAATAACACACATGCAATGACTCTAGTGGTTGATCCATGTGTGGCTTGTGAAAAGAACACACATGGAATGACTCTAGTGTTGGTTTTAGTATAAGAACACACATGCAATGACTCTAGTGGTTGATCCATGTATCCTTTGTGGAAATAACACATATGTAATGACCCTAGTGGTTGATCCATGTGTGGTTTGTGGAAATAACACACGTGCAATGACAGTAATGGGTCCATATGTGGTTTGTGGAAAGAACACACATGCAATGACCACTGGTTGATCCATAAGTTGTTTGTGGAAAAGAACACACATGCAATGACTCTAGTGGTTGATCCATATGTGGTTTGTGGAAAGAACACACATGCAATGACCACTGGTGGATCCATGTGTGGTTTGTGGAAAAGAACACACATGCAATGACCACTGGTGGATCCATGTGTGGTTTGTGGAAAAGAACACACATGCAATGACTCTAGTGGTTCATTCATGTTTGTTTGTGGAAATAACACACATGCAAAGACTCTAGTGGTTGATCCATGTGTGGTTTGTGAAAAGAACACACATTCAACGACTCTAGTGGTTGATCCATGTGTGGTTTGTGGAAAGAACACACATGCAATGACTCTAGTGGTTGATCCATGTGTGGTTTGTGCAAATAACACACATGCAATGACCACTGGTGGGTCCACATGTGTGGTTTGTGGAAAGAACACACATGCAATGACTCTGGTTGTTCAATATGTGGTTTGTGGAAAGAACACACATGCAATGACTCTAGTGGTGGATCCATGTGTGGTTTGTGGAAAAGAACACACATGCAATGACTCTAGTGCTAGTTTGTGGTTTTAGTATAAGAACAAGCATTCAATGACTCTAGTGGTTGATCCATGTGTGGTGTGTGGAAAGAACACACATGCAATGACTCTAGTGGTTGATCCATGTGTGTTTTGTGGAAAGAACACACATGCAATGACCACTGGTGGATCTATGTGTGGTTTGTGGAAAGAACACACATGCAATGACCACTGGTGGATCCATGTGTGGTTTGTGGAAAAGAACACACATGCAATGACTCTAGTGGTTGATCCATGTTTGTTTGTGGAAATAACACACATGCAATGACTCTAGTGGTTGATCCATGTGTGGTTTGTGAAAAGAACACACATGGAATGACTCTAGTGTTGGTTTTAGTATAAGAACACACATGCAATGACTCTAGTGGTTGATCCAAGTGTGCTTTGTGGAAATAACACATATGCAATGACTCTAGTGGTTGATCCATGTGTGGTTTGTGGAAATAACACACATGCAATGACTGTAATGGGTCCACATGTGGTTTGTGGAAAGAACACACATGCAATGACCACTGGTTGATCCATAAGTTGTTTGTAGAAAAGAACACAAATGCAATGACTCTAGTGGTTGATCCATATGTGGTTTGTGGAAAGAACACACATGCAATTACCACTGGTGAATCCATGTGTGGTTTGTGGAAAACAACACACATGCAATGACTCTAGTGGTTGATCCATGTGTGGTTTGTGGAAAGAACACACATACAATGACTCTAGTGGTTGATCCATGTGTGGTTTGTGAAAAGAACACACATGCAATGACCACTGGTGGATCCATGTGTTGTTTGTGGAAAAGAACACACATGGAATGACTCTATTGGTTGATCCATGTTTGTTTGTGGAAATAACACACATGCAATGACTCTAGTGGTTGATCCATGTGTGGTTTGTCAAAAGAACACACATGCAATAACTCTAGTGTTGGTTTTAGTATAAGAACACACATGCAATGACTCTAGTGGTTGATCCATGTGTGGTTTGTGGAAATAACACATATGCAATGACTCTAGTGGTTGATCCATGTGTGGTTTGTGGAAATAACACACATGCAATGACTGTAATGGGTCCACATGTGGTTTGTGGAAAGAACACACCTGCAACGACCACTGGTTGATCCATAAGTTGTTTGTGGAAAAGAACACACATGCAATGACTCTAGTGGTTGATCCATATGTTGTTTGTGGAAATAACACACATGCAATGACCACTGGTGGATCCATGTGTGGTTTGTGGAAAAGAACACACATGCAATGACCACTGGTGGATCCATGTGTGGTTTGTGGAAAAGAACACACATGCAATGACTCTAGTGGTTGATCCATGTTTGTTTGTGGAAATAACACACATGCAATGACTCTAGTGGTTGGTCCATGTGTGGTTTGTGAAAAGAACACACATGCAATGACTCTAGTGTTGGTTTTAGTATAAGAACACACATGCAATGACTCTAGTGGTTGATCCATATGTGGTTTGTGGAAAGAACACACATGCAATGACTCTAGTGGTTGATCCATGTGTGGTTTGTGGAAATAACACACATGCAATGACCACTGGTGGATCCATGTGTGGTTTGTGGAAGAGAACACACATGCAATGACTCTAGTGCTGGTTTGTGGTTTTAGTATAAGAACAAACATGCAATGACTCTAGTGGTTGATCCATGTGTGATTTGTGGAAAGTACACGCATGCAGTGACTCTGGTTGATCCATATGTGGTTTGTGGAAAGAACACACATGCAATGACCACTGGTGGATCCATGTGTGGTTTGTGGAAAAGAACACACATGCAATGACTCTAGTACTGGTTTGTGGTTTTAGTATAAGAACACACATGCAATGACTCTAGTACTAGTTTGTGGTTTTATTATAAAAACACACATGCAATGACTCTAGTGGTTGATCCATGTGTGGTTTGTGGAAATAACACACATGCAATGACTCTTGTGGTTGATCCATGTGTGGTTTTTGGAAACAACACACATGCAATGACCACTGGTGGATCCATGTTGGTTTTAGTATAAGAACACACATGCAATGACTCTAGTGGTTGATCCATGTTTGTTTGTGGAAATAACACACATGCAATGACTCTAGTGGTTGATCCATGTGTGGTTTGTGAAAAGAACACACATGCAATGACTCTAGTGTTGGTTTTAGTATAATAAGAACACAGATGCAATGACTCTAGTGGTTGATCCATATGTGGTTTGTGGAAAGAACACACATGCAATGACTCTAGTGGTTGATCCATGTGTGGTTTGTGGAAATAGCACACATGCAATGACCACTAGTGGGTCCACATGTGTGGTTTGTGGAAAGAACACACATGCAATGACTGTGGTTGTTCCATATGTGGTCTGTGGAAAGAACACACATGCAATGACTCTAGTGGTGGATCCATGTGTGGTTTAGGGAAAAGAACACACATGCAATGATTCTAGTGCTAGTTTGTGGTTTTAGTATAAGAACAAACATGCAATGACTCTAGTGGTTGATCCATGTGTGGTTTGTGGAAAGAACACTCATGCAATGACTCTAGTGGTTGATCCATGTGTGGTTTGTGAAAAGAACACACATGTAATGACCACTAGTGAATCCATGTGTGGTTTATGGAAAAGAACACACATGCAATGACTCTAGTGGTTGATCCATGTTTGTTTGTGGAAATAACACACATGCAATGAATCTAGTGGTTGAAACATGTGTGGTTTGTGAAAAGAACACACATGCAATGACTCTAGTGTTTGTTTTAGTATAAGAACACACATGCAATGACTCTAGTGGTTGATCCATGTTTGTTTTTGGAAATAACACACATGCAATGACTCTAGTGGTTGATCCATGTATGGTTTGTGAAAAGAACACACATGCAATGACTCTAGTGTTGGTTTTAGTATAAGAACACACATGCAATGACTCTAGTGGTTGCTCCATGTGTGGTTTGTGGAAATAACACATATGCAATGACTCTAGTGGTTGATCCGTGTGTGGTTTGTGGAAATAACAAACATGCAATGACTGTAATGGGTCCACATGTGGTTTGTGGAAAGAACACACATGCAATGACCACTGGTTGATCCATAAGTTGTTTGTGGAATAGAACACACATGCAATGACTCTAGTGGTTGATCCATATGTGGTTTGTGGAAAGAACACACATGCAATGACCACTAGTGGATCCATGTGTGGTTTGTGGAAAAGAACACACATGCAATGACCACTGGTGGATCCATGTGTGGTTTGTGGAAAAGAACACACATGCAATGACTCTAGTGGTTGATCCATGTTTGTTTGTGGAAATAACACACATGCAATGACTCTAGTGGTTGATCCATGTGTGGTTTATGAAAAGAACACACATGCAATGACTCTAGTGTTGGTTTTAGTATAAGAACACACATGCAAGGACTCTAGTGGTTGATCCATGTGTGGTTTGTGGAAATATAACACATGCAATGACTCTAGAGGTTGATCCATGTGTGGTTTGTGGAAAGAACACACGTGCAATGAGCACTAGCGGATCCATGTTGGTTTTAATATAAGAACACACATGCAATGACTCTAGTGGTTGATCCATGTGTGGTTTGTGAAAATAACACACATGCAATGACTCTAGTGTTGGTTTTAATATAATAAGAACACACATGCAATGACTCTAGTGGTTGATCCATATGTGGTTTCTGGAAAGAAGACACATGCAATGACTCTAGTGGTTGATCCATGTGTGGTTTGTGGAAATAACACACATGCAATGACCACTGGTGGGTCCACATGTGTGGTTTGTGGAAACAACACACATGCAATGACTCTGGTTGTTCCATATGTGGTTTGTGGAAAGAACACACATGCAATGACTCTAGTGGTGGATCCATGTGTGGTTTGTGGAAAAGAACACACATGCAATGACTCTAGTGCTAGTTTGTGGTTTTAGTATAAGAACAAACATGCAATGACTCTAGTGGTTGATCCATGTGTAAGAACACACATGCAATGACTCTAGTGTTTGATCCATCTGTGGTTTGTGGAAAGAACACACGTGTAATGACCACTAGTGGATCCATGTTGGTTTTAGTATAAGAACACACATGCAATGACTCTAGTGGTTGATCCATGTTTGTTTGTGGAAATAACACACATGCAATGACTCTAGTGGTTGATCCATGTGTGGTTTGTGAAAAGAAAACACATGCAATGACTCTAGTGTTGGTTTTTGTATAATAAGAACACACATGCAATGACTCTTTTGGTTGATCCATATGTGGTTTGTGGAAAGAACACACATGCAATGACTCTAGTGGTTGATCCATGTGTGGTTTGTGGAAATAACACACATGCAATGACCACTGGTGGGTCCACATGTGTGGTTTGTGGAAAGAACACACATGCAATGACTCTGGTTGTTCCATATGTGGTTTGTGGAAAGAACACATATGCAATGACTCTAGTGGTGGATCCATGTGTGGTTTGTGGAAAAGAACACACATGCAATGACTCTAGTGCTAGTTTCTGGTTTTAGTATAAGAACAAACATGCAATGACTCTAGTGGTTGATCCATGTGTAAGAACACACATGCAATGACTCTAGTGGTTGATCCATCTGTGGTTTGTGGAAAGAACACACATGCAATGACCACTGGTGGATCCATGTGTGGTTTGTGGAAAATAACACACATGCAATGACTCTAGTGGTTGATCCATGTTTGTTTGTGGAAATAACACACATGCAATGACTCTAGTGGTTGATCCATGTGTGGTTTGTGAAAAGAACACACATGGAATGACTCTAGTGTTGGTTTTAGTATAAGAACACACATGCAATGACTCTAGTGGTTGATCCATGTGTCCTTTGTGGAAATAACACATATGTAATGACCCTAGTGGTTGATCCATGTGTGGTTTGTGGACATAACACACGTGCAATGACAGTAATGGGTCCATATGTGGTTTGTGGAAAGAACACACATGCAATGACCACTGGTTGATCCATAAGTTGTTTGTGGAAAAGAACACACATGCAATGACTCTAGTGGTTGATCCATATGTGGTTTGTGGAAAGAACACACATGCAATGACCACTGGTGGATCCATGTGTGGTTTGTGGAAAAGAACACACATGCAATGACCACTGGTGGATCCATGTGTGGTTTGTGGAAAAGAACACACATGCAATGACTCTAGTGGTTCATTCATGTTTGTTTGTGGAAATAACACACATGCAAAGACTCTAGTGGTTGATCCATGTGTGGTTTGTGAAAAGAACACACATTCAATGACTCTAGTGGTTGATCCATGTGTGGTTTGTGGAAAGAACACACATGCAATGACTCTAGTGGTTGATCCATGTGTGGTTTGTGGAAAGAACTCACATGCAATGACCACTGGTGGATCCATGTGTGGTTTGTGGAAAAGAACACACATGCAATGACTCTAGTGCTAGTTTGTGGTTTTAGTACAAGAACAAACATGCAATGACTCTAGTGGTTGATCCATGTGTGGTTTGTGGAAAGAACACACATGCAATGACTCTAGTGGTTGATCCATGTGTGGTTTGTGCAAATAACACACATGCAATGACCACTGGTGGGTCCACATGTGTGGTTTGTGGAAAGAACACACATGCAATGACTCTGGTTGTTCAATATGTGGTTTGTGGAAAGAACACACATGCAATGACTCTAGTGGTGGATCCATGTGTGGTTTGTGGAAAAGAACACACATGCAATGACTCTAGTGCTAGTTTGTGGTTTTAGTATAAGAACAAGCATTCAATGACTCTAGTGGTTGATCCATGTGTGGTTTGTGGAAAGAACACACATGCAATGACTCTAGTGGTTGATCCATGTGTGTTTTGTGGAAAGAACACACATGCAATGACCACTGGTGGATCTATGTGTGGTTTGTGGAAAGAACACACATGCAATGACCACTGGTGGATCCATGTGTGGTTTGTGGAAAAGAACACACATGCAATGACTCTAGTGGTTGATCCATGTTTGTTTGTGGAAATAACACACATGCAATGACTCTAGTGGTTGATCCATGTGTGGTTTGTGAAAAGAACACACATGGAATGACTCTAGTGTTGGTTTTAGTATAAGAACACACATGCAATGACTCTAGTGGTTGATCCAAGTGTGCTTTGTGGAAATAACACATATGCAATGACTCTAGTGGTTGATCCATGTGTGGTTTGTGGAAATAACACACATGCAATGACTGTAATGGGTCCACATGTGGTTTGTGGAAAGAACACACATGCAATGACCACTGGTTGATCAATAAGTTGTTTGTAGAAAAGAACACACATGCAATGACTCTAGTGGTTGATCCATATGTGGTTTGTGGAAAGAACACACATGCAATTACCACTGGTGAATCCATGTGTGGTTTGTGGAAAACAACACACATGCAATGACTCTAGTGGTTGATCTATGTGTGGTTTGTGGAAAGAACACACATGCAATGACTCTAGTGGTTGATCCATGTGTGGTTTGTGAAAAGAACACACATGCAATGACCACTTGTGGATCCATGTGTTGTTTGTGGAAAAGAACACACATGTAATGACTCTATTGGTTGATCCATGTTTGTTTGTGGAAATAACACACATGCAATGACTCTAGTGGTTGATCCATGTGTGGTTTGTCAAAAGAACACACATGCAATAACTCTAGTGTTGGTTTTAGTATAAGAACACACATGCAATGACTCTAGTGGTTGATCCATGTGTGGTTTGTGGAAATAACACATATGCAATGACTCTAGTGGTTGATCCATGTGTGGTTTGTGGAAATAACACACATGCAATGACTGTAATGGGTCCACATGTGGTTTGTGGAAAGAACACACCTGCAATGACCACTGGTTGATCCATAAGTTGTTTGTGGAAAAGAACACACATGCAATGACTCTAGTGGTTGATCCATATGTTGTTTGTGGAAATAACACACATGCAATGACCACTGGTGGATCCATGTGTGGTTTGTGGAAAAGAACACACATGCAATGACCACTGGTGGATCCATGTGTGGTTTGTGGAAAAGAACACACATGCAATGACTCTAGTGGTTGATCCATGTTTGTTTGTGGAAATAACACACATGCAATGACTCTAGTGGTTGGTCCATGTGTGGTTTGTGAAAAGAACACACATGCAATGACTCTAGTGTTGGTTTTAGTATAAGAACACACATGCAATGACTCTAGTGGTTGATCCATATGTGGTTTGTGGAAAGAACACACATGCAATGACTCTAGTGGTTGATCCATGTGTGGTTTGTGGAAATAACACACATGCAATGACCACTGGTGGATCCATGTGTGGTTTGTGGAAGAGAACACACATGCAATGACTCTAGTGCTGGTTTGTGGTTTTAGTATAAGAACAAACATGCAATGACTCTAGTGGTTGATCCATGTGTGGTTTGTGGAAAGTACACGCATGCAATGACTCTGGTTGATCCATATGTGGTTTGTGGAAAGAACACACATGCAATGACCACTGGTGGATCCATGTGTGGTTTGTGGAAAAGAACACACATGCAATGACTCTAGTACTGGTTTGTGGTTTTAGTATAAGAACACACATGCAATGACTCTAGTACTAGTTTGTGGTTTTATTATAAAAACACACATGCAATGACTCTAGTGGTTGATCCATGTGTGGTTTGTGGAAATAACACACATGCAATGACTCTAGTGGTTGATCCATGTGTGGTTTTTGGAAACAACACACATGCAATGACCACTGGTGGATCCATGTTGGTTTTAGTATAAGAACACACATGCAATGACTCTAGTGGTTGATCCATGTTTGTTTGTGGAAATAACACACATGCAATGACTCTAGTGGTTGATCCATGTGTGGTTTGTGAAAACAACACACATGCAATGACTCTAGTGTTGGTTTTAGTATAATAAGAACACACATGCAATGACTCTAGTGGTTGATCCATATGTGGTTTGTGGAAAGAACACACATGCAATGACTCTAGTGGTTGATCCATGTGTGGTTTGTGGAAATAGCACACATGCAATGACCACTAGTGGGTCCACATGTGTGGTTTGTGGAAAGAACACACATGCAATGACTCTGGTTGTTCCATATGTGGTCTGTGGAAAGAACACACATGCAATGACTCTAGTGGTGGATCCATGTGTGGTTTAGGGAAAAGAACACACATGCAATGATTCTAGTGCTAGTTTGTGGTTTTAGTATAAGAACAAACATGCAATGACTCTAGTGGTTGATCCATGTGTGGTTTGTGGAAAGAACACACATGCAATGACTCTAGTGGTTGATCCATGTGTGGTTTGTGAAAAGAACACACATGTAATGACCACTGGTGAATCCATGTGTGGTTTATGGAAAAGAACACACATGCAATGACTCTAGTGGTTGATCCATGTTTGTTTGTGGAAATAACACACATGCAATGAATCTAGTGGTTGAAACATGTTTGGTTTGTGAAAAGAACACACATGCAATGACTCTAGTGTTCGTTTTAGTATAAGAACACACATGCAATGACTCTAGTGGTTGATCCATATGTGGTTTTAGTATAAGAACACACATGCAATGACTCTAGTGGTTGATCCATGTGTGGTTTATGGAAATAACACACATGCAATGACCACTGGTGGATCCATGTGTGGTTTGTGGAAAATAACACACATGTAATGACTCTAGTGCTGGTTTGTGGTTTTAGTATAAGAACAAACATGCAATGACTCTACTGGTTGATCCATGTGTGGTTTGTGGAAAGAACACAGATGCAATGACTCTGGTTGATCCATATGTGGTTTGTGGAAAGAACACACATGCAATGACCACTGGTGGATCCATGTGTGGTTTGTGGAAAAGACACCACATGCAATGACTCTAGTACTGGTTTGTGGTTTTAGTATAAGAACACACATGCAATGACTCTAGTACTGGTTTGTGGTTTTAGTATAAGAATACACATGCAATGACTCTAGTGGTTAATCCATGTGTGCTTTGTGGAAATAACACATATGCAATGACTCTAGTGGTTGATCCATGTGTGGTTTATGGAAATAACACACATGCAATGACCACTGGTGGATCCATGTGTGGTTTGTGGAAAAGAACACACATGTAATGACTCTAGTGCTGGTTTATGGTTTTAGTATAAGAACAAACATGCAATGACTCTACTAGTTGATCCATGTGTGGTTTGTGGAAAGAACACACATGCAATGACTCTGGTTGATCCATATGTGGTTTGTGGAAAGAACACACATGCAATGACCACTGGTGGATCAACGTGTGGTTTGTGGAAAAGAACACACATGCAATAACTCTAGTACTGGTTTGTGGTTTTAGTATAAGAACACACATGCAATGACTCTAGTACTGGTTTGTGGTTTAAGTATAAGAACACATGCAAGGACTCTAGTGGTTGATCCATGTGTGGTTTGTGGAAATAACACACATGCAATGACTCTAGTGGTTGATCCATGTGTGGTTTGTGGAAAGAACACACGTGCAATGAGCACTAGCGGATCCATGTTGGTTTTAATATAAGAACACACATGCAATGACTCTAGTGGTTGATCCATGTGTGGTTTGTGAAAATAACACACATGCAATGACTCTAGTGTTGGTTTTAGTATAATAAGAACACACATGCAATGACTCTAGTGGTTGATCCATATGTGGTTTCTGGAAACAAGACACATGCAATGACTCTAGTGGTTGATCCATGTGTGGTTTGTGGAAATAACACACATGCAATGACCACTGGTGGGTCCACATGTGTGGTTTGTGGAAACAACACACATGCAATGACTCTGGTTGTTCCATATGTGGTTTGTGGAAAGAACACACATGCAATGACTCTAGTGGTGGATCCATGTGTGGTTTGTGGAAAAGAACACACATGCAATGACTCTAGTGCTAGTTTGTGGTTTTAGTATAAGAACAAACATGCAATGACTCTAGTGGTTGATCCATGTGTAAGAACACACATGCAATGACTCTAGTGGTTGATCCATGTGTGGTTTGTGGAAAGAACACACGTGTAATGACCACTAGTGGATCCATGTTGGTTTTAGTATAAGAACCCACATGCAATGACTCTAGTGGTTGATCCATGTTTGTTTGTGGAAATAACACACATGCAATGACTCTAGTGGTTGATCCATGTGTGGTTTGTGAAAAGAAAACACATGCAATGACTCTAGTGTTGGTTTTAGTATAATAAGAACACACATGCAATGACTCTTTTGGTTGATCCATATGTGGTTTGTGGAAAGAACACACATGCAATGACTCTAGTGGTTGATCCATGTGTGGTTTGTGGAAATAACACACATGCAGTGACCACTGGTGGGTCCACATGTGTGGTTTGTGGAAAGAACACACATGCAATGACTCTGGTTGTTCCATATGTGGTTTGTGGAAAGAACACATATGCAATGACTCTAGTGGTGGATCCATGTGTGGTTTGTGGAAAAGAACACACATGCAATGACTCTAGTGCTAGTTTCTGGTTTTAGTATAAGAACAAAAATGCAATGACTCTAGTGGTTGATCCATGTGTAAGAACACACATGCAATGACTCTAGTGGTTGATCCATGTGTGGTTTGTGGAAAGAACACACATGCAATGACCACTGGTGGATCCATGTGTGGTTTGTGGAAAATAACACACATGCAATGACTCTAGTGGTTGATCCATGTTTGTTTGTGGAAATAACACACATGCAATGACTCTAGTGGTTGATGCATGTGTGGTTTGTGAAAAGAACACACATGGAAATACTCTAGTGTTGGTTTTAGTATAAGAACACACATGCAATGACTCTAGTGGTTGATCCATGTGTCCTTTGTGGAAATAACACATATGTAATGACCCTAGTGGTTGATCCATGTGTGGTTTGTGGAAATAACACACGTGCAATGACAGTAATGGGTCCATATGTGGTTTGTGGAAAGAACACACATGCAATGACCACTGGTTGATCCATAAGTTGTTTGTGGAAAAGAACACACATGCAATGACTCTAGTGGTTGATCCATATGTGGTTTGTGGAAAGAACACACATTGAATGACCACTGGTGGATCCATGTGTGGTTTGTGGAAAAGAACACACATGCAATGACCACTGGTGGATCCATGTGTGGTTTGTGGAAAAGAACACACATGCAATGACTCTAGTGGTTCATTCATGTTTGTTTGTGGAAATAACACACATGCAAAGACTCTAGTGGTTGATCCATGTGTGGTTTGTGAAAAGAACACACATTCAATGACTCTAGTGGTTGATCCATGTGTGGTTTGTGGAAAGAACACACATGCAATGACTCTAGTGGTTGATCCATGTGTGGTTTGTGCAAATAACACACATGCAATGACCACTGGTGGGTCCACATGTGTGGTTTGTGGAAAGAACACACATGCAATGACTCTGGTTGTTCAATATGTGGTTTGTGGAAAGAACACACATGCAATGACTCTAGTGGTGGATCCATGTGTGGTTTGTGGAAAAGAACACACATGCAATGACTCTAGTGCTAGTTTGTGGTTTTAGTATAAGAACAAGCATTCAATGACTCTAGTGGTTGATCCATGTGTGGTTTGTGGAAAGAACACACATGCAATGACTCTAGTGGTTGATCCATGTGTGTTTTGTGGAAAGAACACACATGCAATGACCATTGGTGGATCTATGTGTGGTTTGTGGAAAGAACACACATGTAATGACCACTGGTGGATCCATGTGTGGTTTGTGGAAAAGAACACACATGCAATGACTCTAGTGGTTGATCCATGTTTGTTTGTGGAAATAACACACATGCAATGACTCTAGTGGTTGATCCATGTGTGGTTTGTGAAAAGAACATACATGGAATGACTCTAGTGTTGGTTTTAGTATAAGAACACACATGCAATGACTCTAGTGGTTGATCCAAGTGTGCTTTGTGGAAATAACACATATGCAATTACTCTAGTGGTTGATCCATGTGTGGTTTGTGGAAATAACACACATGCAATGACTGTAATGGGTCCACATATGGTTTGTGGAAAGAACACACATGCAATGACCACTGGTTGATCCATAAGTTGTTTGTAGAAAAGAACACACATGCAATGACTCTAGTGGTTGATCCATATGTGGTTTGTGGAAAGAACACACATGCAATTACCACTGGTGAATCCATGTGTGGTTTGTGGAAAACAACACACATGCAATGACTCTAGTGGTTGATCCATGTGTGGTTTGTGGAAAGAACACACATGCAATGACTCTAGTGGTTGATCCATGTGTGGTTTGTGAAAAGAACACACATGCAATGACCACTGGTGGATCCATGTGTTGTTTGTGGAAAAGAACACACATGCAATGACTCTATTGGTTGATCCATGTTTGTTTGTGGAAATAACACACATGCAATGACTCTAGTGGTTGATCCATGTGTGGTTTGTCAAAAGAACACACATGCAATAACTCTAGTGGTTGATCCATGTGTGGTTTGTGGAAATAACACATATGCAATGACTCTAGTGGTTGATCCATGTGTGGTTTGTGGAAATAACACACATGCAATGACTGTAATGGGTCCACATGTGGTTTGTGGAAAGAACACACCTGCAATGACCACTGGTTGATCCATAAGTTGTTTGTGGAAAAGAACACACATGCAATGACTCTAGTGGTTGATCCATATGTGGTTTGTGGAAAGAACACACATGCAATGACCACTGGTGGGTCCACATGTGTGGTTTGTGGAAACAACACACATGCAATGACTCTGGTTGTTCCATATGTGGTTTGTGGAAAGAACACACATGCAATGACTCTAGTGGTGGATCCATGTGTGGTTTGTGGAAAAGAACACACATGCAATGACTCTAGTGCTAGTTTGTGGTTTTAGTATAAGAACAAACATGCAATGACTCTAGTGGTTGATCCATGTGTAAGAACACACATGCAATGACTCTAGTGGTTGATCCATGTGTGGTTTGTGGAAAGAACACACGTGTAATGACCACTAGTGGATCCATGTTGGTTTTAGTATAAGAACCCACATGCAATGACTCTAGTGGTTGATCCATGTTTGTTTGTGGAAATAACACACATGCAATGACTCTAGTGGTTGATCCATGTGTGGTTTGTGAAAAGAAAACACATGCAATGACTCTAGTGTTGGTTTTAGTATAATAAGAACACACATGCAATGACTCTTTTGGTTGATCCATATGTGGTTTGTGGAAAGAACACACATGCAATGACTCTAGTGGTTGATCCATGTGTGGTTTGTGGAAATAACACACATGCAGTGACCACTGGTGGGTCCACATGTGTGGTTTGTGGAAAGAACACACATGCAATGACTCTGGTTGTTCCATATGTGGTTTGTGGAAAGAACACATATGCAATGACTCTAGTGGTGGATCCATGTGTGGTTTGTGGAAAAGAACACACATGCAATGACTCTAGTGCTAGTTTCTGGTTTTAGTATAAGAACAAAAATGCAATGACTCTAGTGGTTGATCCATGTGTAAGAACACACATGCAATGACTCTAGTGGTTGATCCATGTGTGGTTTGTGGAAAGAACACACATGCAATGACCACTGGTGGATCCATGTGTGGTTTGTGGAAAAGAACACACATGCAATGACTCTAGTGGTTGATCCATGTTTGTTTGTGGAAATAACACACATGCAATGACTCTAGTGGTTGATCCATGTGTGGTTTGTGAAAAGAACATACATGGAATGACTCTAGTGTTGGTTTTAGTATAAGAACACACATGCAATGACTCTAGTGGTTGATCCAAGTGTGCTTTGTGGAAATAACACATATGCAATTACTCTAGTGGTTGATCCATGTGTGGTTTGTGGAAATAACACACATGCAATGACTGTAATGGGTCCACATATGGTTTGTGGAAAGAACACACATGCAATGACCACTGGTTGATCCATAAGTTGTTTGTAGAAAAGAACACACATGCAATGACTCTAGTGGTTGATCCATATGTGGTTTGTGGAAAGAACACACATGCAATTACCACTGGTGAATCCATGTGTGGTTTGTGGAAAACAACACACATGCAATGACTCTAGTGGTTGATCCATGTGTGGTTTGTGGAAAGAACACACATGCAATGACTCTAGTGGTTGATCCATGTGTGGTTTGTGAAAAGAACACACATGCAATGACCACTGGTGGATCCATGTGTTGTTTGTGGAAAAGAACACACATGCAATGACTCTATTGGTTGATCCATGTTTGTTTGTGGAAATAACACACATGCAATGACTCTAGTGGTTGATCCATGTGTGGTTTGTCAAAAGAACACACATGCAATAACTCTAGTGTGGGTTTTAGTATAAGAACACACATGCAATGACTCTAGTGGTTGATCCATGTGTGGTTTGTGGAAATAACACATATGCAATGACTCTAGTGGTTGATCCATGTGTGGTTTGTGGAAATAACACACATGCAATGACTGTAATGGGTCCACATGTGGTTTGTGGAAAGAACACACCTGCAATGACCACTGGTTGATCCATAAGTTGTTTGTGGAAAAGAACACACATGCAATGACTCTAGTGGTTGATCCATATGTGGTTTGTGGAAAGAACACACATGCAATGACCACTGGTGGATCCATGTGTGGTTTGTGGAAAAGAACACACATGCAATGACCACTGGTGGATCCATGTGTGGTTTGTGGAAAAGAACACACATGCAATGACTCTAGTGGTTGATCCATGTTTGTTTGTGGAAATAACACACATGCAATGACTCTAGTGGTTGGTCCATGTGTGGTTTGTGAAAAGAACACACATGCAATGACTCTAGTGTTGGTTTTAGTATAAGAACACACATGCAATGACTCTAGTGGTTGATCCATATGTGGTTTGTGGAAAGAACACACATGCAATGACTCTAGTGGTTGATCCATGTGTGGTTTGTGGAAATAACACAGATGCAATGACCACTGGTGGATCCATGTGTGGTTTGTGGAAGAGAACACACATGCAATGACTCTAGTGCTGGTTTGTGGTTTTAGTATAAGAACAAACATGCAATGACTCTAGTGGTTGATCCATGTGTGGTTTGTGGAAAGTACACGCATGCAATGACTCTGGTTGATCCATATGTGGTTTGTGGAAAGAACACACATGCAATGACCACTGGTGGATCCATGTGTGGTTTGTGGAAAAGAACACACATGCAATGACTCTAGTACTGGTTTGTGGTTTTAGTATAAGAACACACATGCAATGACTCTAGTACTAGTTTGTGGTTTTATTATAAAAACACACATGCAATGACTCTAGTGGCTGATCCATGTGTGGTTTGTGGAAATAACACACATGCAATGACTCTAGTGGTTGATCCATGTGTGGTTTGTGAAAAGAACACACATGCAATGACTCTAGTGTTGGTTTTAGTATAATAAGAACACACATGCAATGACTCTAGTGGGTGATCCATGTGTGGTTTGTGAAAAGAACACACATGCAATGACTCTCGTGTTGGTTTTAGTATAAGAACACACATGCAATGACTCTAGTGGTTGATCCATATGTGGTTTGTGGAAAGAACACACATGCGATGACTCTAGTGGTTGATCCATGTGTGGTTTGTGGAAATAACACACATGCAGTGACCACTGGTGGGTCCACATGTGTGGTTTGTGGAAAGAACACACATGCAATGACTCTGGTTGTTCCATATGTGGTTTGTGGAAAGAACACATATGCAATGACTCTAGTGGTGGATCCATGTGTGGTTTGTGGAAAAGAACACACATGCAATGACTCTAGTGCTAGTTTCTGGTTTTAGTATAAGAACAAAAATGCAATGACTCTAGTGGTTGATCCATGTGTAAGAACACACATGCAATGACTCTAGTGGTTGATCCATGTGTGGTTTGTGGAAAGAACACACATGCAATGACCACTGGTGGATCCATGTGTGGTTTGTGGAAAAGAACACACATGCAATGACTCTAGTGGTTGATCCATGTTTGTTTGTGGAAATAACACACATGCAATGACTCTAGTGGTTGATCCATGTGTGGTTTGTGAAAAGAACACACATGGAAATACTCTAGTGTTGGTTTTAGTATAAGAACACACATGCAATGACTCTAGTGGTTGATCCATGTGTCCTTTGTGGAAATAACACATATGTAATGACCCTAGTGGTTGATCCATGTGTGGTTTGTGGAAATAACACACGTGCAATGACAGTAATGGGTCCACATATGGTTTGTGGAAAGAACACACATGCAATGACCACTGGTTGATCCATAAGTTGTTTGTAGAAAAGAACACACATGCAATGACTCTAGTGGTTGATCCATATGTGGTTTGTGGAAAGAACACACATGCAATTACCACTGGTGAATCCATGTGTGGTTTGTGGAAAACAACACACATGCAATGACTCTAGTGGTTGATCCATGTGTGGTTTGTGGAAAGAACACACATGCAATGACTCTAGTGGTTGATCCATGTGTGGTTTGTGAAAAGAACACACATGCAATGACCACTGGTGGATCCATGTGTTGTTTGTGGAAAAGAACACACATGCAATGACTCTATTGGTTGATCCATGTTTGTTTGTGGAAATAACACACATGCAATGACTCTAGTGGTTGATCCATGTGTGGTTTGTCAAAAGAACACACATGCAATAACTCTAGTGTGGGTTTTAGTATAAGAACACACATGCAATGACTCTAGTGGTTGATCCATGTGTGGTTTGTGGAAATAACACATATGCAATGACTCTAGTGGTTGATCCATGTGTGGTTTGTGGAAATAACACACATGCAATGACTGTAATGGGTCCACATGTGGTTTGTGGAAAGAACACACCTGCAATGACCACTGGTTGATCCATAAGTTGTTTGTGGAAAAGAACACACATGCAATGACTCTAGTGGTTGATCCATATGTGGTTTGTGGAAAGAACACACATGCAATGACCACTGGTGGATCCATGTGTGGTTTGTGGAAAAGAACACACATGCAATGACCACTGGTGGATCCATGTGTGGTTTGTGGAAAAGAACACACATGCAATGACTCTAGTGGTTGATCCATGTTTGTTTGTGGAAATAACACACATGCAATGACTCTAGTGGTTGGTCCATGTGTGGTTTGTGAAAAGAACACACATGCAATGACTCTAGTGTTGGTTTTAGTATAAGAACACACATGCAATGACTCTAGTGGTTGATCCATATGTGGTTTGTGGAAAGAACACACATGCAATGACTCTAGTGGTTGATCCATGTGTGGTTTGTGGAAATAACACAGATGCAATGACCACTGGTGGATCCATGTGTGGTTTGTGGAAGAGAACACACATGCAATGACTCTAGTGCTGGTTTGTGGTTTTAGTATAAGAACAAACATGCAATGACTCTAGTGGTTGATCCATGTGTGGTTTGTGGAAAGTACACGCATGCAATGACTCTGGTTGATCCATATGTGGTTTGTGGAAAGAACACACATGCAATGACCACTGGTGGATCCATGTGTGGTTTGTGGAAAAGAACACACATGCAATGACTCTAGTACTGGTTTGTGGTTTTAGTATAAGAACACACATGCAATGACTCTAGTACTAGTTTGTGGTTTTATTATAAAAACACACATGCAATGACTCTAGTGGCTGATCCATGTGTGGTTTGTGGAAATAACACACATGCAATGACTCTAGTGGTTGATCCATGTGTGGTTTGTGAAAAGAACACACATGCAATGACTCTAGTGTTGGTTTTAGTATAATAAGAACACACATGCAATGACTCTAGTGGGTGATCCATGTGTGGTTTGTGAAAAGAACACACATGCAATGACTCTCGTGTTGGTTTTAGTATAAGAACACACATGCAATGACTCTAGTGGTTGATCCATATGTGGTTTGTGGAAAGAACACACATGCGATGACTCTAGTGGTTGATCCATGTGTGGTTTGTGGAAATAACACACATGCAGTGACCACTGGTGGGTCCACATGTGTGGTTTGTGGAAAGAACACACATGCAATGACTCTGGTTGTTCCATATGTGGTTTGTGGAAAGAACACATATGCAATGACTCTAGTGGTGGATCCATGTGTGGTTTGTGGAAAAGAACACACATGCAATGACTCTAGTGCTAGTTTCTGGTTTTAGTATAAGAACAAAAATGCAATGACTCTAGTGGTTGATCCATGTGTAAGAACACACATGCAATGACTCTAGTGGTTGATCCATGTGTGGTTTGTGGAAAGAACACACATGCAATGACCACTGGTGGATCCATGTGTGGTTTGTGGAAAATAACACACATGCAATGACTCTAGTGGTTGATCCATGTTTGTTTGTGGAAATAACACACATGCAATGACTCTAGTGGTTGATCCATGTGTGGTTTGTGAAAAGAACACACATGGAAATACTCTAGTGTTGGTTTTAGTATAAGAACACACATGCAATGACTCTAGTGGTTGATCCATGTGTCCTTTGTGGAAATAACACATATGTAATGACCCTAGTGGTTGATCCATGTGTGGTTTGTGGAAATAACACACGTGCAATGACAGTAATGGGTCCAGATGTGGTTTGTGGAAAGAACACACATGCAATGACCACTGGTTGATCCATAAGTTGTTTGTAGAAAAGAACACACATGCAATGACTCTAGTGGTTGATCCATATGTGGTTTGTGGAAAGAACACACATGCAATTACCACTGGTGGATCCATGTGTGGTTTGTGGAAAACAACACACATGCAATGACTCTAGTGGTTGATCCATGTGTGGTTTGTGGAAATAACACACATGCAATGACTCTAGTGGTTGATCCATGTGTGGTTTGTGAAAAGAACACACATGCAATGACCACTGGTGGATCCATGTGTTGTTTGTGGAAAAGAACACACATGCAATGACTCTATTGGTTGATCCATGTTTGTTTGTGGAAATAACACACATGCAATGACTCTAGTGGTTGATCCATGTGTGGTTTGTCAAAAGAACACACATGCAATAACTCTAGTGTGGGTTTTAGTATAAGAACACACATGCAATGACTCTAGTGGTTGATCCATGTGTGGTTTGTGGAAATAACACATATGCAATGACTCTAGTGGTTGATCCATGTGTGGTTTGTGGAAATAACACACATGCAATGACTGTAATGGGTCCACATGTGGTTTGTGGAAAGAACACACCTGCAATGACCACTGGTTGATCCATAAGTTGTTTGTGGAAAAGAACACACATGCAATGACTCTAGTGGTTGATCCATATGTGGTTTGTGGAAAGAACACACATGCAATGACCACTGGTGGATCCATGTGTGGTTTGTGGAAAAGAACACACATGCAATGACCACTGGTGGATCCATGTGTGGTTTGTGGAAAAGAACACACATGCAATGACTCTAGTGGTTGATCCATGTTTGTTTGTGGAAATAACACACATGCAATGACTCTAGTGGTTGGTCCATGTGTGGTTTGTGAAAAGAACACACATGCAATGACTCTAGTGTTGGTTTTAGTATAAGAACACACATGCAATGACTCTAGTGGTTGATCCATATGTGGTTTGTGGAAAGAACACACATGCAATGACTCTAGTGGTTGATCCATGTGTGGTTTGTGGAAATAACACAGATGCAATGACCACTGGTGGATCCATGTGTGGTTTGTGGAAGAGAACACACATGCAATGACTCTAGTGCTGGTTTGTGGTTTTAGTATAAGAACAAACATGCAATGACTCTAGTGGTTGATCCATGTGTGGTTTGTGGAAAGTACACGCATGCAATGACTCTGGTTGATCCATATGTGGTTTGTGGAAAGAACACACATGCAATGACCACTGGTGGATCCATGTGTGGTTTGTGGAAAAGAACACACATGCAATGACTCTAGTACTGGTTTGTGGTTTTAGTATAAGAACACACATGCAATGACTCTAGTACTAGTTTGTGGTTTTATTATAAAAACACACATGCAATGACTCTAGTGGCTGATCCATGTGTGGTTTGTGGAAATAACACACATGCAATGACTCTAGTGGTTGATCCATGTGTGGTTTGTGAAAAGAACACACATGCAATGACTCTAGTGTTGGTTTTAGTATAATAAGAACACACATGCAATGACTCTAGTGGGTGATCCATGTGTGGTTTGTGAAAAGAACACACATGCAATGACTCTCGTGTTGGTTTTAGTATAAGAACACACATGCAATGACTCTAGTGGTTGATCCATATGTGGTTTGTGGAAAGAACACACATGCGATGACTCTAGTGGTTGATCCATGTGTGGTTTGTGGAAATAACACACATGCAGTGACCACTGGTGGGTCCACATGTGTGGTTTGTGGAAAGAACACACATGCAATGACTCTGGTTGTTCCATATGTGGTTTGTGGAAAGAACACATATGCAATGACTCTAGTGGTGGATCCATGTGTGGTTTGTGGAAAAGAACACACATGCAATGACTCTAGTGCTAGTTTCTGGTTTTAGTATAAGAACAAAAATGCAATGACTCTAGTGGTTGATCCATGTGTAAGAACACACATGCAATGACTCTAGTGGTTGATCCATGTGTGGTTTGTGGAAAGAACACACATGCAATGACCACTGGTGGATCCATGTGTGGTTTGTGGAAAATAACACACATGCAATGACTCTAGTGGTTGATCCATGTTTGTTTGTGGAAATAACACACATGCAATGACTCTAGTGGTTGATCCATGTGTGGTTTGTGAAAAGAACACACATGGAAATACTCTAGTGTTGGTTTTAGTATAAGAACACACATGCAATGACTCTAGTGGTTGATCCATGTGTCCTTTGTGGAAATAACACATATGTAATGACCCTAGTGGTTGATCCATGTGTGGTTTGTGGAAATAACACACGTGCAATGACAGTAATGGGTCCATATGTGGTTTGTGGAAAGAACACACATGCAATGACCACTGGTTGATCCATAAGTTGTTTGTAGAAAAGAACACACATGCAATGACTCTAGTGGTTGATCCATATGTGGTTTGTGGAAAGAACACACATGCAATTACCACTGGTGGATCCATGTGTGGTTTGTGGAAAACAACACACATGCAATGACTCTAGTGGTTGATCCATGTGTGGTTTGTGGAAATAACACACATGCAATGACTCTAGTGGTTGATCCATGTGTGGTTTGTGAAAAGAACACACATGCAATGACCACTGGTGGATCCATGTGTTGTTTGTGGAAAAGAACACACATGCAATGACTCTATTGGTTGATCCATGTTTGTTTGTGGAAATAACACACATGCAATGACTCTAGTGGTTGATCCATGTGTGGTTTGTCAAAAGAACACACATGCAATAACTCTAGTGTGGGTTTTAGTATAAGAACACACATGCAATGACTCTAGTGGTTGATCCATGTGTGGTTTGTGGAAATAACACATATGCAATGACTCTAGTGGTTGATCCATGTGTGGTTTGTGGAAATAACACACATGCAATGACTGTAATGGGTCCACATGTGGTTTGTGGAAAGAACACACCTGCAATGACCACTGGTTGATCCATAAGTTGTTTGTGGAAAAGAACACACATGCAATGACTCTAGTGGTTGATCCATATGTGGTTTGTGGAAAGAACACACATGCAATGACCACTGGTGGATCCATGTGTGGTTTGTGGAAAAGAACACACATGCAATGACCACTGGTGGATCCATGTGTGGTTTGTGGAAAAGAACACACATGCAATGACTCTAGTGGTTGATCCATGTTTGTTTGTGGAAATAACACACATGCAATGACTCTAGTGGTTGGTCCATGTGTGGTTTGTGAAAAGAACACACATGCAATGACTCTAGTGTTGGTTTTAGTATAAGAACACACATGCAATGACTCTAGTGGTTGATCCATATGTGGTTTGTGGAAAGAACACACATGCAATGACTCTAGTGGTTGATCCATGTGTGGTTTGTGGAAATAACACAGATGCAATGACCACTGGTGGATCCATGTGTGGTTTGTGGAAGAGAACACACATGCAATGACTCTAGTGCTGGTTTGTGGTTTTAGTATAAGAACAAACATGCAATGACTCTAGTGGTTGATCCATGTGTGGTTTGTGGAAAGTACACGCATGCAATGACTCTGGTTGATCCATATGTGGTTTGTGGAAAGAACACACATGCAATGACCACTGGTGGATCCATGTGTGGTTTGTGGAAAAGAACACACATGCAATGACTCTAGTACTGGTTTGTGGTTTTAGTATAAGAACACACATGCAATGACTCTAGTACTAGTTTGTGGTTTTATTATAAAAACACACATGCAATGACTCTAGTGGCTGATCCATGTGTGGTTTGTGGAAATAACACACATGCAATGACTCTAGTGGTTGATCCATGTGTGGTTTGTGAAAAGAACACACATGCAATGACTCTAGTGTTGGTTTTAGTATAATAAGAACACACATGCAATGACTCTAGTGGTTGATCCATGTGTGGTTTGTGAAAAGAACACACATGCAATGACTCTCGTGTTGGTTTTAGTATAAGAACACACATGCAATGACTCTAGTGGTTGATCCATATGTGGTTTGTGGAAAGAACACACATGCAATGACTCTAGTGGTTGATCCATGTGTGGTTTGTGGAAATAACACACATGCAGTGACCACTGGTGGGTCCACATGTGTGGTTTGTGGAAAGAACACACATGCAATGACTCTGGTTGTTCCATATGTGGTTTGTGGAAAGAACACATATGCAATGACTCTAGTGGTGGATCCATGTGTGGTTTGTGGAAAAGAACACACATGCAATGACTCTAGTGCTAGTTTCTGGTTTTAGTATAAGAACAAAAATGCAATGACTCTAGTGGTTGATCCATGTGTAAGAACACACATGCAATGACTCTAGTGGTTGATCCATGTGTGGTTTGTGGAAAGAACACACATGCAATGACCACTGGTGGATCCATGTGTGGTTTGTGGAAAATAACACACATGCAATGACTCTAGTGGTTGATCCATGTTTGTTTGTGGAAATAACACACATGCAATGACTCTAGTGGTTGATCCATGTGTGGTTTGTGAAAAGAACACACATGGAAATACTCTAGTGTTGGTTTTAGTATAAGAACACACATGCAATGACTCTAGTGGTTGATCCATGTGTCCTTTGTGGAAATAACACATATGTAATGACCCTAGTGGTTGATCCATGTGTGGTTTGTGGAAATAACACACGTGCAATGACAGTAATGGGTCCATATGTGGTTTGTGGAAAGAACACACATGCAATGACCACTGGTTGATCCATAAGTTGTTTGTGGAAAAGAACACACATGCAATGACTCTAGTGGTTGATCCATATGTGGTTTGTGGAAAGAACACACATTGAATGACCACTGGTGGATCCATGTGTGGTTTGTGGAAAAGAACACACATGCAATGACCACTGGTGGATCCATGTGTGGTTTGTGGAAAAGAACACACATGCAATGACTCTAGTGGTTCATTCATGTTTGTTTGTGGAAATAACACACATGCAAAGACTCTAGTGGTTGATCCATGTGTGGTTTGTGAAAAGAACACACATTCAATGACTCTAGTGTTGGTTTTAGTATAATAAGAACACACATGCAATGACTCTAGTGGTTGATCCATATGTGGTTTGTGGAAAGAACACACATGCAATGACTCTAGTGGTTGATCCATGTGTGGTTTGTGGAAATAGCACACATGCAATGACCACTAGTGGGTCCACATGTGTGGTTTGTGGAAAGAACACACATGCAATGACTCTGGTTGTTCCATATGTGGTCTGTGGAAAGAACACACATGCAATGACTCTAGTGGTGGATCCATGTGTGGTTTAGGGAAAAGAACACACATGCAATGATTCTAGTGCTAGTTTGTGGTTTTAGTATAAGAACAAACATGCAATGACTCTAGTGGTTGATCCATGTGTGGTTTGTGGAAAGAACACACATGCAATGACTCTAGTGGTTGATCCATGTGTGGTTTGTGAAAAGAACACACATGTAATGACCACTGGTGAATCCATGTGTGGTTTATGGAAAAGAACACACATGCAATGACTCTAGTGGTTGATCCATGTTTGTTTGTGGAAATAACACACATGCAATGAATCTAGTGGTTGAAACATGTTTGGTTTGTGAAAAGAACACACATGCAATGACTCTAGTGTTCGTTTTAGTATAAGAACACACATGCAATGACTCTAGTGGTTGATCCATATGTGGTTTTAGTATAAGAACACACATGCAATGACTCTAGTGGTTGATCCATGTGTGGTTTATGGAAATAACACACATGCAATGACCACTGGTGGATCCATGTGTGGTTTGTGGAAAATAACACACATGTAATGACTCTAGTGCTGGTTTGTGGTTTTAGTATAAGAACAAACATGCAATGACTCTACTGGTTGATCCATGTGTGGTTTGTGGAAAGAACACAGATGCAATGACTCTGGTTGATCCATATGTGGTTTGTGGAAAGAACACACATGCAATGACCACTGGTGGATCCATGTGTGGTTTGTGGAAAAGACACCACATGCAATGACTCTAGTACTGGTTTGTGGTTTTAGTATAAGAACACACATGCAATGACTCTAGTACTGGTTTGTGGTTTTAGTATAAGAATACACATGCAATGACTCTAGTGGTTAATCCATGTGTGCTTTGTGGAAATAACACATATGCAATGACTCTAGTGGTTGATCCATGTGTGGTTTATGGAAATAACACACATGCAATGACCACTGGTGGATCCATGTGTGGTTTGTGGAAAAGAACACACATGTAATGACTCTAGTGCTGGTTTATGGTTTTAGTATAAGAACAAACATGCAATGACTCTACTAGTTGATCCATGTGTGGTTTGTGGAAAGAACACACATGCAATGACTCTGGTTGATCCATATGTGGTTTGTGGAAAGAACACACATGCAATGACCACTGGTGGATCAACGTGTGGTTTGTGGAAAAGAACACACATGCAATAACTCTAGTACTGGTTTGTGGTTTTAGTATAAGAACACACATGCAATGACTCTAGTACTGGTTTGTGGTTTAAGTATAAGAACACATGCAAGGACTCTAGTGGTTGATCCATGTGTGGTTTGTGGAAATAACACACATGCAATGACTCTAGTGGTTGATCCATGTGTGGTTTGTGGAAAGAACACACGTGCAATGAGCACTAGCGGATCCATGTTGGTTTTAATATAAGAACACACATGCAATGACTCTAGTGGTTGATCCATGTGTGGTTTGTGAAAATAACACACATGCAATGACTCTAGTGTTGGTTTTAGTATAATAAGAACACACATGCAATGACTCTAGTGGTTGATCCATATGTGGTTTCTGGAAACAAGACACATGCAATGACTCTAGTGGTTGATCCATGTGTGGTTTGTGGAAATAACACACATGCAATGACCACTGGTGGGTCCACATGTGTGGTTTGTGGAAACAACACACATGCAATGACTCTGGTTGTTCCATATGTGGTTTGTGGAAAGAACACACATGCAATGACTCTAGTGGTGGATCCATGTGTGGTTTGTGGAAAAGAACACACATGCAATGACTCTAGTGCTAGTTTGTGGTTTTAGTATAAGAACAAACATGCAATGACTCTAGTGGTTGATCCATGTGTAAGAACACACATGCAATGACTCTAGTGGTTGATCCATGTGTGGTTTGTGGAAAGAACACACGTGTAATGACCACTAGTGGATCCATGTTGGTTTTAGTATAAGAACCCACATGCAATGACTCTAGTGGTTGATCCATGTTTGTTTGTGGAAATAACACACATGCAATGACTCTAGTGGTTGATCCATGTGTGGTTTGTGAAAAGAAAACACATGCAATGACTCTAGTGTTGGTTTTAGTATAATAAGAACACACATGCAATGACTCTTTTGGTTGATCCATATGTGGTTTGTGGAAAGAACACACATGCAATGACTCTAGTGGTTGATCCATGTGTGGTTTGTGGAAATAACACACATGCAGTGACCACTGGTGGGTCCACATGTGTGGTTTGTGGAAAGAACACACATGCAATGACTCTGGTTGTTCCATATGTGGTTTGTGGAAAGAACACATATGCAATGACTCTAGTGGTGGATCCATGTGTGGTTTGTGGAAAAGAACACACATGCAATGACTCTAGTGCTAGTTTCTGGTTTTAGTATAAGAACAAAAATGCAATGACTCTAGTGGTTGATCCATGTGTAAGAACACACATGCAATGACTCTAGTGGTTGATCCATGTGTGGTTTGTGGAAAGAACACACATGCAATGACCACTGGTGGATCCATGTGTGGTTTGTGGAAAATAACACACATGCAATGACTCTAGTGGTTGATCCATGTTTGTTTGTGGAAATAACACACATGCAATGACTCTAGTGGTTGATGCATGTGTGGTTTGTGAAAAGAACACACATGGAAATACTCTAGTGTTGGTTTTAGTATAAGAACACACATGCAATGACTCTAGTGGTTGATCCATGTGTCCTTTGTGGAAATAACACATATGTAATGACCCTAGTGGTTGATCCATGTGTGGTTTGTGGAAATAACACACGTGCAATGACAGTAATGGGTCCATATGTGGTTTGTGGAAAGAACACACATGCAATGACCACTGGTTGATCCATAAGTTGTTTGTGGAAAAGAACACACATGCAATGACTCTAGTGGTTGATCCATATGTGGTTTGTGGAAAGAACACACATTGAATGACCACTGGTGGATCCATGTGTGGTTTGTGGAAAAGAACACACATGCAATGACCACTGGTGGATCCATGTGTGGTTTGTGGAAAAGAACACACATGCAATGACTCTAGTGGTTCATTCATGTTTGTTTGTGGAAATAACACACATGCAAAGACTCTAGTGGTTGATCCATGTGTGGTTTGTGAAAAGAACACACATTCAATGACTCTAGTGGTTGATCCATGTGTGGTTTGTGGAAAGAACACACATGCAATGACTCTAGTGGTTGATCCATGTGTGGTTTGTGCAAATAACACACATGCAATGACCACTGGTGGGTCCACATGTGTGGTTTGTGGAAAGAACACACATGCAATGACTCTGGTTGTTCAATATGTGGTTTGTGGAAAGAACACACATGCAATGACTCTAGTGGTGGATCCATGTGTGGTTTGTGGAAAAGAACACACATGCAATGACTCTAGTGCTAGTTTGTGGTTTTAGTATAAGAACAAGCATTCAATGACTCTAGTGGTTGATCCATGTGTGGTTTGTGGAAAGAACACACATGCAATGACTCTAGTGGTTGATCCATGTGTGTTTTGTGGAAAGAACACACATGCAATGACCATTGGTGGATCTATGTGTGGTTTGTGGAAAGAACACACATGTAATGACCACTGGTGGATCCATGTGTGGTTTGTGGAAAAGAACACACATGCAATGACTCTAGTGGTTGATCCATGTTTGTTTGTGGAAATAACACACATGCAATGACTCTAGTGGTTGATCCATGTGTGGTTTGTGAAAAGAACATACATGGAATGACTCTAGTGTTGGTTTTAGTATAAGAACACACATGCAATGACTCTAGTGGTTGATCCAAGTGTGCTTTGTGGAAATAACACATATGCAATTACTCTAGTGGTTGATCCATGTGTGGTTTGTGGAAATAACACACATGCAATGACTGTAATGGGTCCACATATGGTTTGTGGAAAGAACACACATGCAATGACCACTGGTTGATCCATAAGTTGTTTGTAGAAAAGAACACACATGCAATGACTCTAGTGGTTGATCCATATGTGGTTTGTGGAAAGAACACACATGCAATTACCACTGGTGAATCCATGTGTGGTTTGTGGAAAACAACACACATGCAATGACTCTAGTGGTTGATCCATGTGTGGTTTGTGGAAAGAACACACATGCAATGACTCTAGTGGTTGATCCATGTGTGGTTTGTGAAAAGAACACACATGCAATGACCACTGGTGGATCCATGTGTTGTTTGTGGAAAAGAACACACATGCAATGACTCTATTGGTTGATCCATGTTTGTTTGTGGAAATAACACACATGCAATGACTCTAGTGGTTGATCCATGTGTGGTTTGTCAAAAGAACACACATGCAATAACTCTAGTGTGGGTTTTAGTATAAGAACACACATGCAATGACTCTAGTGGTTGATCCATGTGTGGTTTGTGGAAATAACACATATGCAATGACTCTAGTGGTTGATCCATGTGTGGTTTGTGGAAATAACACACATGCAATGACTGTAATGGGTCCACATGTGGTTTGTGGAAAGAACACACCTGCAATGACCACTGGTTGATCCATAAGTTGTTTGTGGAAAAGAACACACATGCAATGACTCTAGTGGTTGATCCATATGTGGTTTGTGGAAAGAACACACATGCAATGACCACTGGTGGGTCCACATGTGTGGTTTGTGGAAACAACACACATGCAATGACTCTGGTTGTTCCATATGTGGTTTGTGGAAAGAACACACATGCAATGACTCTAGTGGTGGATCCATGTGTGGTTTGTGGAAAAGAACACACATGCAATGACTCTAGTGCTAGTTTGTGGTTTTAGTATAAGAACAAACATGCAATGACTCTAGTGGTTGATCCATGTGTAAGAACACACATGCAATGACTCTAGTGGTTGATCCATGTGTGGTTTGTGGAAAGAACACACGTGTAATGACCACTAGTGGATCCATGTTGGTTTTAGTATAAGAACCCACATGCAATGACTCTAGTGGTTGATCCATGTTTGTTTGTGGAAATAACACACATGCAATGACTCTAGTGGTTGATCCATGTGTGGTTTGTGAAAAGAAAACACATGCAATGACTCTAGTGTTGGTTTTAGTATAATAAGAACACACATGCAATGACTCTTTTGGTTGATCCATATGTGGTTTGTGGAAAGAACACACATGCAATGACTCTAGTGGTTGATCCATGTGTGGTTTGTGGAAATAACACACATGCAGTGACCACTGGTGGGTCCACATGTGTGGTTTGTGGAAAGAACACACATGCAATGACTCTGGTTGTTCCATATGTGGTTTGTGGAAAGAACACATATGCAATGACTCTAGTGGTGGATCCATGTGTGGTTTGTGGAAAAGAACACACATGCAATGACTCTAGTGCTAGTTTCTGGTTTTAGTATAAGAACAAAAATGCAATGACTCTAGTGGTTGATCCATGTGTAAGAACACACATGCAATGACTCTAGTGGTTGATCCATGTGTGGTTTGTGGAAAGAACACACATGCAATGACCACTGGTGGATCCATGTGTGGTTTGTGGAAAAGAACACACATGCAATGACTCTAGTGGTTGATCCATGTTTGTTTGTGGAAATAACACACATGCAATGACTCTAGTGGTTGATCCATGTGTGGTTTGTGAAAAGAACATACATGGAATGACTCTAGTGTTGGTTTTAGTATAAGAACACACATGCAATGACTCTAGTGGTTGATCCATATGTGGTTTGTGGAAAGAACACACATGCAATTACCACTGGTGAATCCATGTGTGGTTTGTGGAAAACAACACACATGCAATGACTCTAGTGGTTGATCCATGTGTGGTTTGTGGAAAGAACACACATGCAATGACTCTAGTGGTTGATCCATGTGTGGTTTGTGAAAAGAACACACATGCAATGACCACTGGTGGATCCATGTGTTGTTTGTGGAAAAGAACACACATGCAATGACTCTATTGGTTGATCCATGTTTGTTTGTGGAAATAACACACATGCAATGACTCTAGTGGTTGATCCATGTGTGGTTTGTCAAAAGAACACACATGCAATAACTCTAGTGTGGGTTTTAGTATAAGAACACACATGCAATGACTCTAGTGGTTGATCCATGTGTGGTTTGTGGAAATAACACATATGCAATGACTCTAGTGGTTGATCCATGTGTGGTTTGTGGAAATAACACACATGCAATGACTGTAATGGGTCCACATGTGGTTTGTGGAAAGAACACACCTGCAATGACCACTGGTTGATCCATAAGTTGTTTGTGGAAAAGAACACACATGCAATGACTCTAGTGGTTGATCCATATGTGGTTTGTGGAAAGAACACACATGCAATGACCACTGGTGGATCCATGTGTGGTTTGTGGAAAAGAACACACATGCAATGACCACTGGTGGATCCATGTGTGGTTTGTGGAAAAGAACACACATGCAATGACTCTAGTGGTTGATCCATGTTTGTTTGTGGAAATAACACACATGCAATGACTCTAGTGGTTGGTCCATGTGTGGTTTGTGAAAAGAACACACATGCAATGACTCTAGTGTTGGTTTTAGTATAAGAACACACATGCAATGACTCTAGTGGTTGATCCATATGTGGTTTGTGGAAAGAACACACATGCAATGACTCTAGTGGTTGATCCATGTGTGGTTTGTGGAAATAACACAGATGCAATGACCACTGGTGGATCCATGTGTGGTTTGTGGAAGAGAACACACATGCAATGACTCTAGTGCTGGTTTGTGGTTTTAGTATAAGAACAAACATGCAATGACTCTAGTGGTTGATCCATGTGTGGTTTGTGGAAAGTACACGCATGCAATGACTCTGGTTGATCCATATGTGGTTTGTGGAAAGAACACACATGCAATGACCACTGGTGGATCCATGTGTGGTTTGTGGAAAAGAACACACATGCAATGACTCTAGTACTGGTTTGTGGTTTTAGTATAAGAACACACATGCAATGACTCTAGTACTAGTTTGTGGTTTTATTATAAAAACACACATGCAATGACTCTAGTGGCTGATCCATGTGTGGTTTGTGGAAATAACACACATGCAATGACTCTAGTGGTTGATCCATGTGTGGTTTGTGAAAAGAACACACATGCAATGACTCTAGTGTTGGTTTTAGTATAATAAGAACACACATGCAATGACTCTAGTGGGTGATCCATGTGTGGTTTGTGAAAAGAACACACATGCAATGACTCTCGTGTTGGTTTTAGTATAAGAACACACATGCAATGACTCTAGTGGTTGATCCATATGTGGTTTGTGGAAAGAACACACATGCGATGACTCTAGTGGTTGATCCATGTGTGGTTTGTGGAAATAACACACATGCAGTGACCACTGGTGGGTCCACATGTGTGGTTTGTGGAAAGAACACACATGCAATGACTCTGGTTGTTCCATATGTGGTTTGTGGAAAGAACACATATGCAATGACTCTAGTGGTGGATCCATGTGTGGTTTGTGGAAAAGAACACACATGCAATGACTCTAGTGCTAGTTTCTGGTTTTAGTATAAGAACAAAAATGCAATGACTCTAGTGGTTGATCCATGTGTAAGAACACACATGCAATGACTCTAGTGGTTGATCCATGTGTGGTTTGTGGAAAGAACACACATGCAATGACCACTGGTGGATCCATGTGTGGTTTGTGGAAAAGAACACACATGCAATGACTCTAGTGGTTGATCCATGTTTGTTTGTGGAAATAACACACATGCAATGACTCTAGTGGTTGATCCATGTGTGGTTTGTGAAAAGAACACACATGGAAATACTCTAGTGTTGGTTTTAGTATAAGAACACACATGCAATGACTCTAGTGGTTGATCCATGTGTCCTTTGTGGAAATAACACATATGTAATGACCCTAGTGGTTGATCCATGTGTGGTTTGTGGAAATAACACACGTGCAATGACAGTAATGGGTCCACATATGGTTTGTGGAAAGAACACACATGCAATGACCACTGGTTGATCCATAAGTTGTTTGTAGAAAAGAACACACATGCAATGACTCTAGTGGTTGATCCATATGTGGTTTGTGGAAAGAACACACATGCAATTACCACTGGTGAATCCATGTGTGGTTTGTGGAAAACAACACACATGCAATGACTCTAGTGGTTGATCCATGTGTGGTTTGTGGAAAGAACACACATGCAATGACTCTAGTGGTTGATCCATGTGTGGTTTGTGAAAAGAACACACATGCAATGACCACTGGTGGATCCATGTGTTGTTTGTGGAAAAGAACACACATGCAATGACTCTATTGGTTGATCCATGTTTGTTTGTGGAAATAACACACATGCAATGACTCTAGTGGTTGATCCATGTGTGGTTTGTCAAAAGAACACACATGCAATAACTCTAGTGTGGGTTTTAGTATAAGAACACACATGCAATGACTCTAGTGGTTGATCCATGTGTGGTTTGTGGAAATAACACATATGCAATGACTCTAGTGGTTGATCCATGTGTGGTTTGTGGAAATAACACACATGCAATGACTGTAATGGGTCCACATGTGGTTTGTGGAAAGAACACACCTGCAATGACCACTGGTTGATCCATAAGTTGTTTGTGGAAAAGAACACACATGCAATGACTCTAGTGGTTGATCCATATGTGGTTTGTGGAAAGAACACACATGCAATGACCACTGGTGGATCCATGTGTGGTTTGTGGAAAAGAACACACATGCAATGACCACTGGTGGATCCATGTGTGGTTTGTGGAAAAGAACACACATGCAATGACTCTAGTGGTTGATCCATGTTTGTTTGTGGAAATAACACACATGCAATGACTCTAGTGGTTGGTCCATGTGTGGTTTGTGAAAAGAACACACATGCAATGACTCTAGTGTTGGTTTTAGTATAAGAACACACATGCAATGACTCTAGTGGTTGATCCATATGTGGTTTGTGGAAAGAACACACATGCAATGACTCTAGTGGTTGATCCATGTGTGGTTTGTGGAAATAACACAGATGCAATGACCACTGGTGGATCCATGTGTGGTTTGTGGAAGAGAACACACATGCAATGACTCTAGTGCTGGTTTGTGGTTTTAGTATAAGAACAAACATGCAATGACTCTAGTGGTTGATCCATGTGTGGTTTGTGGAAAGTACACGCATGCAATGACTCTGGTTGATCCATATGTGGTTTGTGGAAAGAACACACATGCAATGACCACTGGTGGATCCATGTGTGGTTTGTGGAAAAGAACACACATGCAATGACTCTAGTACTGGTTTGTGGTTTTAGTATAAGAACACACATGCAATGACTCTAGTACTAGTTTGTGGTTTTATTATAAAAACACACATGCAATGACTCTAGTGGCTGATCCATGTGTGGTTTGTGGAAATAACACACATGCAATGACTCTAGTGGTTGATCCATGTGTGGTTTGTGAAAAGAACACACATGCAATGACTCTAGTGTTGGTTTTAGTATAATAAGAACACACATGCAATGACTCTAGTGGGTGATCCATGTGTGGTTTGTGAAAAGAACACACATGCAATGACTCTCGTGTTGGTTTTAGTATAAGAACACACATGCAATGACTCTAGTGGTTGATCCATATGTGGTTTGTGGAAAGAACACACATGCGATGACTCTAGTGGTTGATCCATGTGTGGTTTGTGGAAATAACACACATGCAGTGACCACTGGTGGGTCCACATGTGTGGTTTGTGGAAAGAACACACATGCAATGACTCTGGTTGTTCCATATGTGGTTTGTGGAAAGAACACATATGCAATGACTCTAGTGGTGGATCCATGTGTGGTTTGTGGAAAAGAACACACATGCAATGACTCTAGTGCTAGTTTCTGGTTTTAGTATAAGAACAAAAATGCAATGACTCTAGTGGTTGATCCATGTGTAAGAACACACATGCAATGACTCTAGTGGTTGATCCATGTGTGGTTTGTGGAAAGAACACACATGCAATGACCACTGGTGGATCCATGTGTGGTTTGTGGAAAATAACACACATGCAATGACTCTAGTGGTTGATCCATGTTTGTTTGTGGAAATAACACACATGCAATGACTCTAGTGGTTGATCCATGTGTGGTTTGTGAAAAGAACACACATGGAAATACTCTAGTGTTGGTTTTAGTATAAGAACACACATGCAATGACTCTAGTGGTTGATCCATGTGTCCTTTGTGGAAATAACACATATGTAATGACCCTAGTGGTTGATCCATGTGTGGTTTGTGGAAATAACACACGTGCAATGACAGTAATGGGTCCAGATGTGGTTTGTGGAAAGAACACACATGCAATGACCACTGGTTGATCCATAAGTTGTTTGTAGAAAAGAACACACATGCAATGACTCTAGTGGTTGATCCATATGTGGTTTGTGGAAAGAACACACATGCAATTACCACTGGTGGATCCATGTGTGGTTTGTGGAAAACAACACACATGCAATGACTCTAGTGGTTGATCCATGTGTGGTTTGTGGAAATAACACACATGCAATGACTCTAGTGGTTGATCCATGTGTGGTTTGTGAAAAGAACACACATGCAATGACCACTGGTGGATCCATGTGTTGTTTGTGGAAAAGAACACACATGCAATGACTCTATTGGTTGATCCATGTTTGTTTGTGGAAATAACACACATGCAATGACTCTAGTGGTTGATCCATGTGTGGTTTGTCAAAAGAACACACATGCAATAACTCTAGTGTGGGTTTTAGTATAAGAACACACATGCAATGACTCTAGTGGTTGATCCATGTGTGGTTTGTGGAAATAACACATATGCAATGACTCTAGTGGTTGATCCATGTGTGGTTTGTGGAAATAACACACATGCAATGACTGTAATGGGTCCACATGTGGTTTGTGGAAAGAACACACCTGCAATGACCACTGGTTGATCCATAAGTTGTTTGTGGAAAAGAACACACATGCAATGACTCTAGTGGTTGATCCATATGTGGTTTGTGGAAAGAACACACATGCAATGACCACTGGTGGATCCATGTGTGGTTTGTGGAAAAGAACACACATGCAATGACCACTGGTGGATCCATGTGTGGTTTGTGGAAAAGAACACACATGCAATGACTCTAGTGGTTGATCCATGTTTGTTTGTGGAAATAACACACATGCAATGACTCTAGTGGTTGGTCCATGTGTGGTTTGTGAAAAGAACACACATGCAATGACTCTAGTGTTGGTTTTAGTATAAGAACACACATGCAATGACTCTAGTGGTTGATCCATATGTGGTTTGTGGAAAGAACACACATGCAATGACTCTAGTGGTTGATCCATGTGTGGTTTGTGGAAATAACACAGATGCAATGACCACTGGTGGATCCATGTGTGGTTTGTGGAAGAGAACACACATGCAATGACTCTAGTGCTGGTTTGTGGTTTTAGTATAAGAACAAACATGCAATGACTCTAGTGGTTGATCCATGTGTGGTTTGTGGAAAGTACACGCATGCAATGACTCTGGTTGATCCATATGTGGTTTGTGGAAAGAACACACATGCAATGACCACTGGTGGATCCATGTGTGGTTTGTGGAAAAGAACACACATGCAATGACTCTAGTACTGGTTTGTGGTTTTAGTATAAGAACACACATGCAATGACTCTAGTACTAGTTTGTGGTTTTATTATAAAAACACACATGCAATGACTCTAGTGGCTGATCCATGTGTGGTTTGTGGAAATAACACACATGCAATGACTCTAGTGGTTGATCCATGTGTGGTTTGTGAAAAGAACACACATGCAATGACTCTAGTGTTGGTTTTAGTATAATAAGAACACACATGCAATGACTCTAGTGGGTGATCCATGTGTGGTTTGTGAAAAGAACACACATGCAATGACTCTCGTGTTGGTTTTAGTATAAGAACACACATGCAATGACTCTAGTGGTTGATCCATATGTGGTTTGTGGAAAGAACACACATGCGATGACTCTAGTGGTTGATCCATGTGTGGTTTGTGGAAATAACACACATGCAGTGACCACTGGTGGGTCCACATGTGTGGTTTGTGGAAAGAACACACATGCAATGACTCTGGTTGTTCCATATGTGGTTTGTGGAAAGAACACATATGCAATGACTCTAGTGGTGGATCCATGTGTGGTTTGTGGAAAAGAACACACATGCAATGACTCTAGTGCTAGTTTCTGGTTTTAGTATAAGAACAAAAATGCAATGACTCTAGTGGTTGATCCATGTGTAAGAACACACATGCAATGACTCTAGTGGTTGATCCATGTGTGGTTTGTGGAAAGAACACACATGCAATGACCACTGGTGGATCCATGTGTGGTTTGTGGAAAATAACACACATGCAATGACTCTAGTGGTTGATCCATGTTTGTTTGTGGAAATAACACACATGCAATGACTCTAGTGGTTGATCCATGTGTGGTTTGTGAAAAGAACACACATGGAAATACTCTAGTGTTGGTTTTAGTATAAGAACACACATGCAATGACTCTAGTGGTTGATCCATGTGTCCTTTGTGGAAATAACACATATGTAATGACCCTAGTGGTTGATCCATGTGTGGTTTGTGGAAATAACACACGTGCAATGACAGTAATGGGTCCATATGTGGTTTGTGGAAAGAACACACATGCAATGACCACTGGTTGATCCATAAGTTGTTTGTAGAAAAGAACACACATGCAATGACTCTAGTGGTTGATCCATATGTGGTTTGTGGAAAGAACACACATGCAATTACCACTGGTGGATCCATGTGTGGTTTGTGGAAAACAACACACATGCAATGACTCTAGTGGTTGATCCATGTGTGGTTTGTGGAAATAACACACATGCAATGACTCTAGTGGTTGATCCATGTGTGGTTTGTGAAAAGAACACACATGCAATGACCACTGGTGGATCCATGTGTTGTTTGTGGAAAAGAACACACATGCAATGACTCTATTGGTTGATCCATGTTTGTTTGTGGAAATAACACACATGCAATGACTCTAGTGGTTGATCCATGTGTGGTTTGTCAAAAGAACACACATGCAATAACTCTAGTGTGGGTTTTAGTATAAGAACACACATGCAATGACTCTAGTGGTTGATCCATGTGTGGTTTGTGGAAATAACACATATGCAATGACTCTAGTGGTTGATCCATGTGTGGTTTGTGGAAATAACACACATGCAATGACTGTAATGGGTCCACATGTGGTTTGTGGAAAGAACACACCTGCAATGACCACTGGTTGATCCATAAGTTGTTTGTGGAAAAGAACACACATGCAATGACTCTAGTGGTTGATCCATATGTGGTTTGTGGAAAGAACACACATGCAATGACCACTGGTGGATCCATGTGTGGTTTGTGGAAAAGAACACACATGCAATGACCACTGGTGGATCCATGTGTGGTTTGTGGAAAAGAACACACATGCAATGACTCTAGTGGTTGATCCATGTTTGTTTGTGGAAATAACACACATGCAATGACTCTAGTGGTTGGTCCATGTGTGGTTTGTGAAAAGAACACACATGCAATGACTCTAGTGTTGGTTTTAGTATAAGAACACACATGCAATGACTCTAGTGGTTGATCCATATGTGGTTTGTGGAAAGAACACACATGCAATGACTCTAGTGGTTGATCCATGTGTGGTTTGTGGAAATAACACAGATGCAATGACCACTGGTGGATCCATGTGTGGTTTGTGGAAGAGAACACACATGCAATGACTCTAGTGCTGGTTTGTGGTTTTAGTATAAGAACAAACATGCAATGACTCTAGTGGTTGATCCATGTGTGGTTTGTGGAAAGTACACGCATGCAATGACTCTGGTTGATCCATATGTGGTTTGTGGAAAGAACACACATGCAATGACCACTGGTGGATCCATGTGTGGTTTGTGGAAAAGAACACACATGCAATGACTCTAGTACTGGTTTGTGGTTTTAGTATAAGAACACACATGCAATGACTCTAGTACTAGTTTGTGGTTTTATTATAAAAACACACATGCAATGACTCTAGTGGCTGATCCATGTGTGGTTTGTGGAAATAACACACATGCAATGACTCTAGTGGTTGATCCATGTGTGGTTTGTGAAAAGAACACACATGCAATGACTCTAGTGTTGGTTTTAGTATAATAAGAACACACATGCAATGACTCTAGTGGTTGATCCATGTGTGGTTTGTGAAAAGAACACACATGCAATGACTCTCGTGTTGGTTTTAGTATAAGAACACACATGCAATGACTCTAGTGGTTGATCCATATGTGGTTTGTGGAAAGAACACACATGCAATGACTCTAGTGGTTGATCCATGTGTGGTTTGTGGAAATAACACACATGCAGTGACCACTGGTGGGTCCACATGTGTGGTTTGTGGAAAGAACACACATGCAATGACTCTGGTTGTTCCATATGTGGTTTGTGGAAAGAACACATATGCAATGACTCTAGTGGTGGATCCATGTGTGGTTTGTGGAAAAGAACACACATGCAATGACTCTAGTGCTAGTTTCTGGTTTTAGTATAAGAACAAAAATGCAATGACTCTAGTGGTTGATCCATGTGTAAGAACACACATGCAATGACTCTAGTGGTTGATCCATGTGTGGTTTGTGGAAAGAACACACATGCAATGACCACTGGTGGATCCATGTGTGGTTTGTGGAAAATAACACACATGCAATGACTCTAGTGGTTGATCCATGTTTGTTTGTGGAAATAACACACATGCAATGACTCTAGTGGTTGATCCATGTGTGGTTTGTGAAAAGAACACACATGGAAATACTCTAGTGTTGGTTTTAGTATAAGAACACACATGCAATGACTCTAGTGGTTGATCCATGTGTCCTTTGTGGAAATAACACATATGTAATGACCCTAGTGGTTGATCCATGTGTGGTTTGTGGAAATAACACACGTGCAATGACAGTAATGGGTCCATATGTGGTTTGTGGAAAGAACACACATGCAATGACCACTGGTTGATCCATAAGTTGTTTGTGGAAAAGAACACACATGCAATGACTCTAGTGGTTGATCCATATGTGGTTTGTGGAAAGAACACACATTGAATGACCACTGGTGGATCCATGTGTGGTTTGTGGAAAAGAACACACATGCAATGACCACTGGTGGATCCATGTGTGGTTTGTGGAAAAGAACACACATGCAATGACTCTAGTGGTTCATTCATGTTTGTTTGTGGAAATAACACACATGCAAAGACTCTAGTGGTTGATCCATGTGTGGTTTGTGAAAAGAACACACATTCAATGACTCTAGTGGTTGATCCATGTGTGGTTTGTGGAAAGAACACACATGCAATGACTCTAGTGGTTGATCCATGTGTGGTTTGTGCAAATAACACACATGCAATGACCACTGGTGGGTCCACATGTGTGGTTTGTGGAAAGAACACACATGCAATGACTCTGGTTGTTCAGTATGTGGTTTGTGGAAAGAACACACATGCAATGACTCTAGTGGTGGATCCATGTGTGGTTTGTGGAAAAGAACACACATGCAATGACTCTAGTGCTAGTTTGTGGTTTTAGTATAAGAACAAGCATTCAATGACTCTAGTGGTTGATCCATGTGTGGTTTGTGGAAAGAACACACATGCAATGACTCTAGTGGTTGATCCATGTGTGTTTTGTGGAAAGAACACACATGCAATGACCATTGGTGGATCTATGTGTGGTTTGTGGAAAGAACACACATGTAATGACCACTGGTGGATCCATGTGTGGTTTGTGGAAAAGAACACACATGCAATGACTCTAGTGGTTGATCCATGTTTGTTTGTGGAAATAACACACATGCAATGACTCTAGTGGTTGATCCATGTGTGGTTTGTGAAAAGAACATACATGGAATGACTCTAGTGTTGGTTTTAGTATAAGAACACACATGCAATGACTCTAGTGGTTGATCCAAGTGTGCTTTGTGGAAATAACACATATGCAATTACTCTAGTGGTTGATCCATGTGTGGTTTGTGGAAATAACACACATGCAATGACTGTAATGGGTCCACATATGGTTTGTGGAAAGAACACACATGCAATGACCACTGGTTGATCCATAAGTTGTTTGTAGAAAAGAACACACATGCAATGACTCTAGTGGTTGATCCATATGTGGTTTGTGGAAAGAACACACATGCAATTACCACTGGTGAATCCATGTGTGGTTTGTGGAAAACAACACACATGCAATGACTCTAGTGGTTGATCCATGTGTGGTTTGTGGAAAGAACACACATGCAATGACTCTAGTGGTTGATCCATGTGTGGTTTGTGAAAAGAACACACATGCAATGACCACTGGTGGATCCATGTGTTGTTTGTGGAAAAGAACACACATGCAATGACTCTATTGGTTGATCCATGTTTGTTTGTGGAAATAACACACATGCAATGACTCTAGTGGTTGATCCATGTGTGGTTTGTCAAAAGAACACACATGCAATAACTCTAGTGTGGGTTTTAGTATAAGAACACACATGCAATGACTCTAGTGGTTGATCCATGTGTGGTTTGTGGAAATAACACATATGCAATGACTCTAGTGGTTGATCCATGTGTGGTTTGTGGAAATAACACACATGCAATGACTGTAATGGGTCCACATGTGGTTTGTGGAAAGAACACACCTGCAATGACCACTGGTTGATCCATAAGTTGTTTGTGGAAAAGAACACACATGCAATGACTCTAGTGGTTGATCCATATGTGGTTTGTGGAAAGAACACACATGCAATGACCACTGGTGGATCCATGTGTGGTTTGTGGAAAAGAACACACATGCAATGACCACTGGTGGATCCATGTGTGGTTTGTGGAAAAGAACACACATGCAATGACTCTAGTGGTTGATCCATGTTTGTTTGTGGAAATAACACACATGCAATGACTCTAGTGGTTGGTCCATGTGTGGTTTGTGAAAAGAACACACATGCAATGACTCTAGTGTTGGTTTTAGTATAAGAACACACATGCAATGACTCTAGTGGTTGATCCATATGTGGTTTGTGGAAAGAACACACATGCAATGACTCTAGTGGTTGATCCATGTGTGGTTTGTGGAAATAACACAGATGCAATGACCACTGGTGGATCCATGTGTGGTTTGTGGAAGAGAACACACATGCAATGACTCTAGTGCTGGTTTGTGGTTTTAGTATAAGAACAAACATGCAATGACTCTAGTGGTTGATCCATGTGTGGTTTGTGGAAAGTACACGCATGCAATGACTCTGGTTGATCCATATGTGGTTTGTGGAAAGAACACACATGCAATGACCACTGGTGGATCCATGTGTGGTTTGTGGAAAAGAACACACATGCAATGACTCTAGTACTGGTTTGTGGTTTTAGTATAAGAACACACATGCAATGACTCTAGTACTAGTTTGTGGTTTTATTATAAGAACACACATGCAATGACTCTAGTGGCTGATCCATGTGTGGTTTGTGGAAATAACACACATGCAATGACTCTAGTGGTTGATCCATGTGTGGTTTTTGGAAACAACACACATGCAATGACCACTGGTGGATCCATGTTGGTTTTAGTATAAGAACACACATGCAATGACTCTAGTGGTTGATCCATGTTTGTTTGTGGAAATAACACACATGCAATGACTCTAGTGGTTGATCCATGTGTGGTTTGTGAAAAGAACACACATGCAATGACTCTAGTGTTGGTTTTAGTATAATAAGAACACACATGCAATGACTCTAGTGGTTGATCCATATGTGGTTTGTGGAAAGAACACACATGCAATGACTCTAGTGGTTGATCCATGTGTGGTTTGTGGAAATAGCACACATGCAATGACCACTAGTGGGTCCACATGTGTGGTTTGTCTAAAGAACACACATGCAATGACTCTGGTTGTTCCATATGTGGTCTGTGGAAAGAACACACATGCAATGACTCTAGTGGTGGATCCATGTGTGGTTTATGGAAAAGAACACAGATGCAATGATTCTAGTGCTAGTTTGTGGTTTTAGTATAAGAACAAACATGCAATGACTCTAGTGGTTGATCCATGTGTGGTTTGTGGAAAGAACACACATGCAATGACTCTAGTGGTTGATCCATGTGTGGTTTGTGAAAAGAACACACATGTAATGACCACTGGTGAATCCATGTGTGGTTTATGGAAAAGAACACACATGCAATGACTCTAGTGGTTGATCCATGTTTGTTTGTGGAAATAACACACATGCAATGAATCTAGTGGTTGAAACATGTGTGGTTTGTGAAAAGAACACACATGCAATGACTCTAGTGTTCGTTTTAGTATAAGAACACACATGCAATGACTCTAGTGGTTAATCCATGTGTGCTTTGTGGAAATAACACATATGCAATGACTCTAGTGGTTGATCCATGTGTGGTTTGTGGAAATAACACACATGCAATGACTGTAATGGGTCCACATGTGGTTTGTGGAAAGAACACACATGCAATGACCACTGGTTGATCCATAAGTTGTTTGTGGAAAAGAACACACATGCAATGACTCTAGTGGTTGATCCATATGTGGTTTGTGGAAAGAACACACATGCAATAACCACTGGTGGATCCATGTGTGGTTTGTGGAAAAGAACACACATGCAATGACCACTGGTGGATCGATGTGTGGTTTGTGGAAAAGAACACACATGCAATGACTCTAGTGGTTCATTCATGTTTGTTTGTGGAAATAACACACATGCAAAGACTCTAGTGGTTGATCCATGTGTGGTTTGTGAAAAGAACACACATGCAATGACTCTAGTGGTTGATCCATGTGTGGTTTGTGGAAAGAACACACATGTAATGACTCTAGTGGTTGATCCATGTGTGGTTTGTGCAAATAACACACATGCAATGACCACTGGTGGGTCCACATGTGTGGTTTGTGGAAAGAACACACATGCAATGACTCTAGTTGTTCCATATGTGGTTTGTGGAAAAAAAACACATGCAATGACTCTAGTGGTGGATCCATGTGTGGTTTGTGGAAATGAACACACATGCAATGAATCTAGTGCTAGTTTGTGGTTTTAGTATAAGAACAAACATGCAATGACTCTAGTGGTTGATCCATGTGTGGTTTGTGGAAAGAACACACATGCAATGACCACTGGTGGATCTATGTGTGGTTTGTGGAAAGAACACCCATGCAATGACCACTGGTGGATCCATGTGTGGTTTGTGGAATAGAACACACATGCAATGACTCTAGTGGTTGATCCATGTTTGTTTGTGGAAATAACACACATGCAATGACTCTAGTGGTTCATCCATGTGTGGTTTGTGAAAAGAACACACATGCAATGACTCTAGTGTTGGTTTTAGTATAAGAACACACATGCAATGACTCTAGTGGTTGATCCATGTGTGCTTTGTGGAAATAACACACATGCAATGACTGTAATGGGTCCACATGTGGTTTGTGGAAAGAACACACATGCAATGACCACTGGTTGATCCATAAGTTGTTTGTAGAAAAGAACACACATGCAATGACTCTAGTGGTTGATCCATATGTGGTTTGTGGAAAGAACACACATGCAATGACCACTGGTGGATCCATGTGTGGTTTGTGGAAAAGAACACACATGCAATGACTCTAGTGGTTGATCCATGTGTGGTTTGTGGAAAGAACACACATGCAATGACTCTAGTGGTTGATCCATGTGTGGTTTGTGAAAAGAACACACATGCAATGACCACTGGTGGATCCATGTGTGGTTTGTGGAAAAGAACACACATGCAATGACTCTAGTGGTTGATCCATGTTTTTTTGTCGAAATAACACACATGCAATGACTCTAGTGGTTGATCCATGTGTGGTTTGTGAAAAGAACACACATGCAATAACTCTAGTGTTGGTTTTAGTATAAGAACACACATGCAATGACTCTAGTGGTTGATCCATGTGTGGTTTGTGGAAATAACACATATGCAATGACTCTAGTGGTTGATCCATGTGTGGTTTGTGGAAATAACACACATGCAATGAATGTAATGGGTCCACATGTGGATTGTGGAAAGAACACACCTGCAATGACCACTGGTTGATCCATAAGATGTTTGTGGAAAAGAACACACATGCAATGACTCTAGTGGTTGATCCATATGTGGTTTGTGGAAAGAACACACATGCAATGACCACTGGTGGATCCATGTGTGGTTTGTGTAAAAGAACACACATGCAATGACCACTGGTGGTTCATTCATGTTTGTTTATGGAAATAACACACATGCAATGACTCTAGTGGTTGATCCATGTGTGGTTTGTGAAAAGAACACACATGCAATGACTTTAGTGTTGATTTTAGTATAAGAACACACATGCAATGACTCTAGTGGTTGATCCATATGTGGTTTGTGGAAAGAACACACATGCAATGACTGTAGTGTTTGATCCATGTGTCGTTTGTGGAAATAACACACATGCAATGACCACTGGTGGATCCATGTGTGGTTTGTGAAAAAGAACACACATGCAATGACTCTAGTGATAGTTTGTGGTTTTAGTATAATAACAAACATGCAATGACTCTAGTGGTTGATCCATATGTGGTTTGTGGAAAGAACACACATGCAATGACCACTGGTGGATCCATGTGTGGTTTGTGGAAAAGAACACACATGCAATGACCACTGGTGGATCCATGTGTGGTTTGTGGAAAAGAACACACATGCAATGACCACTGGTTGATCCATGTTTGTTTGTGGAAATAACACACATGCAATGACTCTAGTGGTTGATCCATGTGTGGTTTGTGAAATGAACACACATGCAATGACCACTGGTTGATCCATAAGTTGTTTGTGGAAAAGAACACACATGCAATGACTCTAGTGGTTGATCCATATGTGGTTTGTGGAAAGAACACACATGCAATAACCACTGGTGGATCCATGTGTGGTTTGTGGAAAAGAACACACATGCAATGACCACTGGTGGATCGATGTGTGGTTTGTGGAAAAGAACACACATGCAATGACTCTAGTGGTTCATTCATGTTTGTTTGTGGAAATAACACACATGCAAAGACTCTAGTGGTTGATCCATGTGTGGTTTGTGAAAAGAACACACATGCAATGACTCTAGTGGTTGATCCATGTGTGGTTTGTGGAAAGAACACACATGTAATGACTCTAGTGGTTGATCCATGTGTGGTTTGTGCAAATAACACACATGCAATGACCACTGGTGGGTCCACATGTGTGGTTTGTGGAAAGAACACACATGCAATGACTCTAGTTGTTCCATATGTGGTTTGTGGAAAAAAAACACATGCAATGACTCTAGTGGTGGATCCATGTGTGGTTTGTGGAAATGAACACACATGCAATGAATCTAGTGCTAGTTTGTGGTTTTAGTATAAGAACAAACATGCAATGACTCTAGTGGTTGATCCATGTGTGGTTTGTGGAAAGAACACACATGCAATGACCACTGGTGGATCTATGTGTGGTTTGTGGAAAGAACACCCATGCAATGACCACTGGTGGATCCATGTGTGGTTTGTGGAATAGAACACACATGCAATGACTCTAGTGGTTGATCCATGTTTGTTTGTGGAAATAACACACATGCAATGACTCTAGTGGTTCATCCATGTGTGGTTTGTGAAAAGAACACACATGCAATGACTCTAGTGTTGGTTTTAGTATAAGAACACACATGCAATGACTCTAGTGGTTGATCCATGTGTGCTTTGTGGAAATAACACACATGCAATGACTGTAATGGGTCCACATGTGGTTTGTGGAAAGAACACACATGCAATGACCACTGGTTGATCCATAAGTTGTTTGTAGAAAAGAACACACATGCAATGACTCTAGTGGTTGATCCATATGTGGTTTGTGGAAAGAACACACATGCAATGACCACTGGTGGATCCATGTGTGGTTTGTGGAAAAGAACACACATGCAATGACTCTAGTGGTTGATCCATGTGTGGTTTGTGGAAAGAACACACATGCAATGACTCTAGTGGTTGATCCATGTGTGGTTTGTGAAAAGAACACACATGCAATGACCACTGGTGGATCCATGTGTGGTTTGTGGAAAAGAACACACATGCAATGACTCTAGTGGTTGATCCATGTTTTTTTGTCGAAATAACACACATGCAATGACTCTAGTGGTTGATCCATGTGTGGTTTGTGAAAAGAACACACATGCAATAACTCTAGTGTTGGTTTTAGTATAAGAACACACATGCAATGACTCTAGTGGTTGATCCATGTGTGGTTTGTGGAAATAACACATATGCAATGACTCTAGTGGTTGATCCATGTGTGGTTTGTGGAAATAACACACATGCAATGAATGTAATGGGTCCACATGTGGATTGTGGAAAGAACACACCTGCAATGACCACTGGTTGATCCATAAGATGTTTGTGGAAAAGAACACACATGCAATGACTCTAGTGGTTGATCCATATGTGGTTTGTGGAAAGAACACACATGCAATGACCACTGGTGGATCCATGTGTGGTTTGTGTAAAAGAACACACATGCAATGACCACTGGTGGTTCATTCATGTTTGTTTATGGAAATAACACACATGCAATGACTCTAGTGGTTGATCCATGTGTGGTTTGTGAAAAGAACACACATGCAATGACTTTAGTGTTGATTTTAGTATAAGAACACACATGCAATGACTCTAGTGGTTGATCCATATGTGGTTTGTGGAAAGAACACACATGCAATGACTGTAGTGTTTGATCCATGTGTCGTTTGTGGAAATAACACACATGCAATGACCACTGGTGGATCCATGTGTGGTTTGTGAAAAAGAACACACATGCAATGACTCTATTGCTAGTTTGTGGTTTTAGTATAATAACAAACATGCAATGACTCTAGTGGTTGATCCATATGTGGTTTGTGGAAAGAACACACATGCAATGACCACTGGTGGATCCATGTGTGGTTTGTGGAAAAGAACACACATGCAATGACCACTGGTGGATCCATGTGTGGTTTGTGGAAAAGAACACACATGCAATGACCACTGGTTGATCCATGTTTGTTTGTGGAAATAACACACATGCAATGACTCTAGTGGTTGATCCATGTGTGGTTTGTGAAATGAACACACATGCAATGACTCTAGTGTTGGTTTTAGTATAAGAACACACATGCAATGACTCTAGTGGTTGATCCATATGTGGTTTGTGGAAAGAACACACATGCAATGACTCTAGTCGTTGATCCATGTGTGGTTTGTGGAAATAACACACATGCAAAGACCACTGGTGGAGCCATGTGTGGTTTGTGGAAAAGAACACACATGCAATGACTCTAGTGCTGGTTTGTGGTTTTAGTATAATAATAAACATGCAATGACTCTAGTGGTTGATCCATGTGTGGTTTGTGGAAATGAGACGCATGCAGTGACTCTGGTTGATCCATATGTGGTTTGTGGAAAGAACACACATGCAATGACCACTGGTGGATCCATGTGTGGTTTGTGGAAAAGAACACACATGCAATGACTCTAGTACTGGTTTGTGGTTTTAGTGTAAGAACACACATGCAATGACTCTAGTACTGGTTTGTGGTTCTAGTATAAGAACACACATGCAATGACTCTAGTGGTTGATCCATGTGTGGTTTGTGGAAATAACACACATGCAATGACTCTAGTGGTTGATCCATGTGTGGTTTGTGGAAAGAACACACATGCAATTACCACTGGTGAATCCATGTGTGGTTTGTGGAAAACAACACACATGCAATGACTCTAGTGGTTGATCTATGTGTGGTTTGTGGAAAGAACACACATGCAATGACTCTAGTGGTTGATCCATGTGTGGTTTGTGAAAAGAACACACATGCAATGACCACTGGTGGATCCATGTGTGGTTTGTGGAAAAGAACACACATGCAATGACTCTAGTACTGGTTTGTGGTTTTATTATAAGAACACACATGCAATGACTCTAGTGGTTGATCCATGTGTGGTTTGTGGAAATAACACACATGCAATGACTCTAGTGGTTGATCCATGTGTGGTTTTTGGAAACAACACACATGCAATGACCACTGGTGGATCCATGTTGGTTTTAGTATAAGAACACACATGCAATGACTCTAGTGGTTGATCCATGTTTGTTTGTGGAAATAACACACATGCAATGACTCTAGTGGTTGATCCATGTGTGGTTTGTGAAAAGAACACACATGCAATGACTCTAGTGTTGGTTTTAGTATAATAAGAACACACATGCAATGACTCTAGTGGTTGATCCATATGTGGTTTGTGGAAAGAACACACATGCAATGACTCTAGTGGTTGATCCATGTGTGGTTTGCGGAAATAACACACATGCAATGACCACTAGTGGGTCCACATGTGTGGTTTGTGGAAAGAACACACATGCAATGACTCTGGTTGTTCCATATGTGGTTTGTGGAAAGAACACACATGCAATGACTTGAGTGGTGGATCCATGTGTGGTTTGTGGAAAAGAACACACATGCAATGATTCTAGTGCTAGTTTGTGGTTTTAGTATAACAACAAACATGCAATGACTCTAGTGGTTGATCTATGTGTGGTTTGTGGAAACAACACACATGCAATGACTCTAGTGGTTGATCCATGTGTGGTTTGTGAAAAGAACACACATGCAATGACCACTGGTGAATCCATGTGTGGTTTGTGGAAAAGAACACACATGCAATGACTCTAGTGGTTGATCCATGTGCGGTGTGTGAAAAGAACACACATGCAATGACTCTATTGTTGGTTTTAGTATAAGAACACACATGCAATGACTCTAGTGGTTGATCCATATGTGGTTTGTGGAAAGAACACACATGCAATGACTCTAGTGGGTGATCCATGTGTGGTTTGTGGAAATAACACACATGCAATGACCACTGGTGGGTCCACATGTGTGGTTTGCGGAAAGAACACACATGCAATGACTCTGGTTGTTCCATATGTGGTTTGTGGAAAGAACACACATGTAATGACTCTAGTGGTGGATCCATGTGTGGTTTGTGGAAAAGAACACACATGCAATGATTCTAGTGCTAGTTTGTGGTTTTAGTATAAGAACAAACATGCAATGACTCTAGTGGTTGATCCATGTGTGGTTTGTGGAAATAACACACATGCAATGACTGTAATGGGTCCACATGTGGTTTGTGGAAAGAACACACATGCAATACCACTGGTTGATCCATAAGTTGTTTGTGGAAAAGAACACACATGCAATGACTCTAGTGGTTGATCCATGTTTATTTATGGAAATAACACACATGCAATGACTCTAGTGGTTGATCCATGTGGGGTTTGTGAAAAGAACACACATGCAATGAATCTAGTGTTGGTTTTAGTATAAGAACACACATGCAATGACTCTAGTGGTTAATCCATGTGTGCTTTGTGGAAATAGCACATATGCAATGACTCTAGTGGTTGATCCATGTGTGGTTTGTGGAAATAACACACATGCAATGACTGTAATGGGTCCACATGTGGTTTGTGGAAAGAACACACATGCAATGACCACTGGTTGATCCATAAGTTGTTTGTGGAAAAGAACACACATGCAATGACTCTAGTGGTTGATCCATGTGTGGTTTGTGGAAAAGAACACACATGCAATGACCACTGGTGGATCCATGTGTGGTTTGTGGAAAAGAACACACATGCAATGACTCTAATGGTTCATTCATGTTTGTTTGTGGAAATAACACACATGCAATGACTCTAGTGGTTCATCCATGTGTGGTGTGTGAAAATAACACACATGCAATGACTCTAGTGTTGGTTTTAGTATAAGAACACACATGCAATGACTCTAGTGATTAATCCATATGTGGTTTGTGGAAAGAACGCGCATGCAATGACTCTAGTGGTTGATCCATATGTGGTTTGTGCAAAGAACACACATGCAATGACCACTGGTGGATCCATGCGTGGTTTGTGGAAAGAACACACATGCAATGACCACTGGTGGATCCATGTGTGGTTTGTGGAAAAGCACACATGCAATGACTCTAGTACTGGTTTGTGGTTTTAGTATAAGAACACACATACAATGACTCTAGTGGTTGATCCATGTGTGGTTTGTGGCAATAACACACATGCAATGACTCTAGTGGTTGATCCATGTGTGGTTTGTGGAAAGAACACACATGCAATGACCACTGGTGGATCCATGTTGGTTTTAGTGTAAGAACACACATGCAATGACTCTAGTACTGGTTTGTGGTTTTTGTGGAAAAGAACACACATGCAATGACTCTAGTGATTGATCCATGTGTGGTTTGTGGAAAGAACACACATGCAATGACTCTGGTTGATCCATGTATGGTTTGTGGAAAGAACACACATGCAATGACTACTGGTGGATCCATGTGTGCTTTGTGGAAAAGAACACACATGCAATGACTCTAGTACTGGTTTGTGGTTTTAGTATAAGAACACACATGCAATGACTCTAGTGGTTGATCCATGTATGGTTTATGGAAAGAACACACATGCAATGACCCTAGTGGTTGATCCATCTGTGGTTTGTGGAAAGAACACACATGCAATAACCACTGGTGGATCCATGTGTGGTTTGTGGAAAAGAACACACATGCAATGCCTCTAGTGGTTGATCCATGTTTGTTTGTGGAAATAACACAAATGCAATGACTCTAGTGGTTGATCCATGTATGGTTTGTGAAAAGAACACAAATGCAATGACTGTAGTGTTGGTTTGTTGAAAAGAACACACATGCAATGACTCTAGTGCTGGTTTGTGGTTTTAGTATAAGAACAAACATGCGATGACTCTAGTGGTTGATCCATGTCTGGTTTGTGGAAAGAACCCACATGCAATGACTCTAGTGGTTGATCCATTTGTGGTTTGTCGAAAGAACACACATGCAATGACCACTGGTGGATCCATGTGTGGTTTGTGGAAAAGAACACAAATGCAATGACTCTAGTACTGGTTTGTGGTTTTAGTATAAGAACACACATGCAATGACTCTAGTGGTTGATCCATCTGTGGTTTGTGGAAATAACACACATGCAATGACTCTAGTGGTTGATCCATGTGTGGTTTGTGGAAAGAACACACATGCAATGAACACTGGTGGATCCATGTTGGTTTTAGTGGAAGAACACACATGCAATGACTCTAGTACTGGTTTGTGGTTTTTGTGGAAAAGAACACACATGCAATGACTCTAGTGGTTGATCCATGTATGGTTTGTGGAAAGAACACACATGCAATGACCATTGGTGGATCCATATGTTGTTTGTGGAAAAGAAAACACATGCAATGATTCTAGTGGTTGATCCATGTTTGTTTGTGGAAATAACACACATGCAATGACTCTACTACTAGTTTGTGGTTTTAGTATAAGAACAAACATGCAATGACTCTAGTGGTTGATCCATGTGTGGTTTGTGGAAAGAACACACATGCAATGACTCTGGTTGTTCCATATGTGGTTTGTGGAAAGAACACACATGTAATGACTCTAGTGGTGGATCCATGTGTGGTTTGTGGAAAAGAACACACATGCAATGATTCTAGTGCTAGTTTGTGGTTTTAGTATAAGAACAAACATGCAATGACTCTAGTGGTTGATCCATGTGTGGTTTGTGGAAATAACACACATGCAATGACTGTAATGGGTCCACATGTGGTTTGTGGAAAGAACACACATGCAATACCACTGGTTGATCCATAAGTTGTTTGTGGAAAAGAACACACATGCAATGACTCTAGTGGTTGATCCATGTTTATTTATGGAAATAACACACATGCAATGACTCTAGTGGTTGATCCATGTGGGGTTTGTGAAAAGAACACACATGCAATGAATCTAGTGTTGGTTTTAGTATAAGAACACACATGCAATGACTCTAGTGGTTAATCCATGTGTGCTTTGTGGAAATAACACATATGCAATGACTCTAGTGGTTGATCCATGTGTGGTTTGTGGAAATAACACACATGCAATGACTGTAATGGGTCCACATGTGGTTTGTGGAAAGAACACACATGCAATGACCACTGGTTGATCCATAAGTTGTTTGTGGAAAAGAACACACATGCAATGACTCTAGTGGTTGATCCATGTGTGGTTTGTGGAAAAGAACACACATGCAATGACCACTGGTGGATCCATGTGTGGTTTGTGGAAAAGAACACACATGCAATGACTCTAATGGTTCATTCATGTTTGTTTGTGGAAATAACACACATGCAATGACTCTAGTGGTTCATCCATGTGTGGTGTGTGAAAATAACACACATGCAATGACTCTAGTGTTGGTTTTAGTATAAGAACACACATGCAATGACTCTAGTGATTAATCCATATGTGGTTTGTGGAAAGAACACGCATGCAATGACTCTAGTGGTTGATCCATATGTGGTTTGTGCAAAGAACACACATGCAATGACCACTGGTGGATCCATGCGTGGTTTGTGGAAAGAACACACACGCAATGACCACTGGTGGATCCATGTGTGGTTTGTGGAAAAGCACACATGCAATGACTCTATTACTGGTTTGTGGTTTTAGTATAAGAACACACATACAATGACTCTAGTGGTTGATCCATGTGTGGTTTGTGGCAATAACACACATGCAATGACTCTAGTGGTTGATCCATGTGTGGTTTGTGGAAAGAACACACATGCAATGACCACTGGTGGATCCATGTTGGTTTTAGTGTAAGAACACACATGCAATGACTCTAGTACTGGTTTGTGGTTTTTGTGGAAAAGAACACACATGCAATGACTCTAGTGATTGATCCATGTGTGGTTTGTGGAAAGAACACACATGCAAGGACTCTGGTTGATCCATGTATGGTTTGTGGAAAGAACACACATGCAATGACTACTGGTGGATCCATGTGTGGTTTGTGGAAAAGAACACACATGCAATGACTCTAGTACTGGTTTGTGGTTTTAGTATAAGAACACACATGCAATGACTCTAGTGGTTGATCCATGTATGGTTTATGGAAAGAACACACATGCAATGACCCTAGTGGTTGATCCATCTGTGGTTTGTGGAAAGAACACACATGCAATAACCACTGGTGGATCCATGTGTGGTTTGTGGAAAAGAACACACATGCAATGCCTCTAGTGGTTGATCCATGTTTGTTTGTGGAAATAACACAAATGCAATGACTCTAGTGGTTGATCCATGTATGGTTTGTGAAAAGAACACAAATGCAATGACTGTAGTGTTGGTTTGTTGAAAAGAACACACATGCAATGACTCTAGTGCTGGTTTGTGGTTTTAGTATAAGAACAAACATGCGATGACTCTAGTGGTTGATCCATGTGTGGTTTGTGGAAAGAACCCACATGCAATGACTCTAGTGGTTGATCCATTTGTGGTTTGTCGAAAGAACACACATGCAATGACCACTGGTGGATCCATGTGTGGTTTGTGGAAAAGAATACAAATGCAATGACTCTAGTACTGGTTTGTGGTTTTAGTATAAGAACACACATGCAATGACTCTAGTGGTTGATCCATGTGTGGTTTGTGGAAATAACACACATGCAATGACTCTAGTGGTTGATCCATGTGTGGTTTGTGGAAAGAACACACATGCAATGAACACTGGTGGATCCATGTTGGTTTTAGTGGAAGGACACACATGCAATGACTCTAGTACTGGTTTGTGGTTTTTGTGGAAAAGAACACACATGCAATGACTCTAGTGGTTGATCCATGTATGGTTTGTGGAAAGAACACACATGCAATGACCATTGGTGGATCCATATGTGGTTTGTGGAAAAGAAAACACATGCAATGATTCTAGTGGTTGATCCATGTTTGTTTGTGGAAATAACACACATGCAATGACTCTACTACTAGTTTGAGGTTTTAGTATAAGAACAAACATGCAATGACTCTAGTGGTTGATCCATGTGTGGTTTGTGGAAAGAACACACATACAATGACTCTAGTGGTTGATCCATGTGTCGTTTGTGGAAAGAACACACATGCAATGACCACTGGTGGATCCATGTGTGGTTTGTGGAAAAGAACACACATGCAATGACTCTAGTTGTTGATCCATGTTTGTTTGTGGAAATAACACACATGCCATAACTGTAGTGGTTGATCCATGTGTGGTTTCTGAAAAGAACACACATGCAATGACTCTAGTGTTGGTTAGTGGAAAAGAACATACATGCAATGACTCTAGTGCTGGTTTGTGGTTTTAGTATAAGAACAAACATGCAATGACTCTAGTGGTTGATCCATGTGTGGTTTGTGGAAAGAACACACATGCAATAACTCTAGTGGTGGATCCATGTGTGGTTTGTGGAAAAGAACACACATCAATGACTCTAGTGGTTGATCCATGTTTGTTTGTGGAAACAACACACATGCAATGACTCTAGCGGTTGATCCATGTGTGGTTTGTGAAAAGAACACACATGCAATGACTCTAGTGTTGGTTTTAGTATAAGAACACACATGCAATGACTCTAGTAGTTGATCCATGCATGGTTTGTGGAAATAACACATATGCAATGACTCTAGTGGTTGATACATGTGTGGTTTGTGGAAATAACACACATGCAATGACTATAATGGGTCCACATGTGGTTTGTGGAAATAACACATATGCAATGTCTCTAGTGGTTGATCCATGTGTGGTTTGTGGAAATAACACACATGCAATGACTGTAATGGGTCCACATGTGGTTTGTGGAAAGAACACGCATGAAATGACCACTGGTTTATCCATAAGTTGTTTGTAGAAAAGAACACACATGCAATGACTCTAGTGGTTGATCCTTATGTGGTTTCTGGAAAGAACACACATGCAATGACCACTGGTGGATCCATGTGTGGTTTCTGGAAAAGAACACACATGCAATGACCACTGGTGGATCCATCTGTGGTTTGTGGAAAAGAACACACATGTAATGACTCTAGTTGTTGATCCATGTGTGGTTTGTGGAAAAGAACACACATGCAATGACTCTGGTTGATCCATGTGTGGTTTGTGGAAAGAACACACATGCAATGACCACTGGTGGATCCATGTGTGGTTTGTGGAAAAGAACACACATGCAATGACTCTAGTACTGGTTTGTGGTTTTAGTATAAGAACACACATGCAATGACTCTAGTGGTTGATCCATGTGTGGTTTGTGGAAATAACACACATGCAATGACTCTAGTGGTTGATCCATGTGTGGTTTGTGGAAAGAACACACATGCAATGACCACTGGTGGATCCATGTTGGTTTTAGTGTAAGAACACACATGCAATGACTCTAGTACTGGTTTTTGGTTTTTGTGGAAAAGAACACACATGCAATGACCACTGGTTGATCCATAAGTTGTTTGTAGAAAAGAACACACATGCAATGACTCTAGTGGTTGATCCATATGTGGTTTCTGGAAAGAACACACATGCAATGACCACTGGTGGATCCATGTGTGGTTTCTGGAAAAGAACACACATGCAATGACCACTGGTGGATCCATCTGTGGTTTGTGGAAAAGAACACACATGTAATGACTCTAGTGGTTGATCCATGTGTGGTTTGTGGAAAAGAACACACATGCAATGACCACTAGTGGATCCATGCGTAGTTTGTGGAAACGAACGCACATGCAATGACTCTAGTGGTTGATCCATGTTTGTTTGTGGAAATAACACAGATGCAATGACTCTAGTGGTTGATCCATCTGTGGTTTGTGAAAAGAACACACATGCAATGACTCTAGTGTTGGTTTTAGTATAATAAGAACACACATGCAATGACTCTAGTGGTTGATCCATATGTGGTTTGTGGAAAGAACACACATGCAATGACTCTTGTGGTTGATCCATGTGTGGTTTGTGGAAATAACACACATGCAATGACCACTCGTGGGTCCACATGTGTGTATTGTGGAAAGAACACACATGCAATGACTCTAGTTGTTCCATATGTGGTTTGTGGAAAGAACACACATGTAATGACTCTAGTGGTGGATCCATGTGTGGTTTGTGGAAAAGAACACACATGCAATGACTCTAGTGCTAGTTTGTGGTTTTTGTATAAGAACAAACATGCAATGACTCTAGTGGTTGATCCATGTGTGGTTTGTGGAAAGAACACACATGCAATGACTCTAGTGGTTGATCCATGTGTGGTTTGTGGAAAGAACACATATGCAATGACCACTGGTGGATCCATGTGTGGTTGGTGGAAAAGAACACACATGCAATGACTCTAGTGGTTGATCCATGTTTGTTTGTGGAACTAACAGACATGCAATGACTCTAGTGGTTGATCCATGTGTGGTTTGTGAAAAGAACACACATGCAATGACTCTAGTGTTGGTTTTAGTATAAGAACACACATGCCATGACTGTAGTGGTTGATCCATGTGTGCTTTGTGGAAATAACACATATGCAATGACTCTAGTGGTTGATCCATGTGTGGTTTGTGGAAATAACACACATGCAATGACTGTAATGGGTCCACATGTGGTCTGTGGAAAGAACACACATGCAATGACCACTGGTTGATCCATAAGTTGTTTGTAGAAAAGAACACACATGCAATGACTCTAGTGGTTCATCCATATGTGGTTTGTGGAAAGAACACACATGCAATGACCACTGGTGGATCCATGTGTGGTTTGTGGAAAAGAACACACATGCAATGACTCTAGTGCTGGTTTGTGGTTTTAGTATAAGAACAAACACCGAATGACTCTAGTGGTTGATCCATGTGTGGTTTGTGGAAAGAACACACATGCAATGACCACTGGTGGATCCATGTGTGGTTTGTGGAAAAGAACACACATCAATGACTCTAGTGGTTGATCCATGTTTGTTTGTGGAAACAACACACATGCAATGACTCTAGCGGTTGATGCATGTGTGGTTTGTGAAAAGAACACACATGCAATGACTCTAGTGTTGGTTTTAGTATAAGAACACACATGCAATGAATCTAGTAGTTTATCCATGCATGGTTTGTGGAAATAACACATATGCAATGACTCTAGTGGTTGATACATGTGTGGTTTGTGGAAATAACACACATGCAATGACTATAATGGGTCCACATGTGGTTTGTGGAAATAACACATATGCAATGTCTCTAGTGGTTGATCCATGTGTGGTTTATGGAAAGAACACACATGCAATGACCCTAGTGGTTGATCCATCTGTGGTTTGTGGAAAGAACACACATGCAATAACCACTGGTGGATCCATGTGTGGTTTGTGGAAAAGAACACACATGCAATGCCTCTAGTGGTTGATCCATGTTTGTTTGTGGAAATAACACAAATGCAATGACTCTAGTGGTTGATCCATGTATGGTTTGTGAAAAGAACACAAATGCAATGACTGTAGTGTTGGTTTGTTGAAAAGAACACACATGCAATGACTCTAGTGCTGGTTTGTGGTTTTAGTATAAGAACAAACATGCGATGACTCTAGTGGTTGATCCATGTGTGGTTTGTGGAAAGAACCCACATGCAATGACTCTAGTGGTTGATCCATTTGTGGTTTGTCGAAAGAACACACATGCAATGACCACTGGTGGATCCATGTGTGGTTTGTGGAAAAGAACACAAATGCAATGACTCTAGTACTGGTTTGTGGTTTTAGTATAAGAACACACATGCAATGACTCTAGTGGTTGATCCATGTGTGGTTTGTGGAAATAACACACATGCAATGACTCTAGTGGTTGATCCATGTGTGGTTTGTGGAAAGAACACACATGCAATGAACACTGGTGGATCCATGTTGGTTTTAGTGGAAGAACACACATGCAATGACTCTAGTACTGGTTTGTGGTTTTTGTGGAAAAGAACACACATGCAATGACTCTAGTGGTTGATCCATGTATGGTTTGTGGAAAGAACACACATGCAATGACCATTGGTGGATCCATATGTGGTTTGTGGAAAAGAAAACACATGCAATGATTCTAGTGGTTGATCCCTGTTTGTTTGTGGAAATAACACACATGCAATGACTCTACTACTAGTTTGTGGTTTTAGTATAAGAACAAACATGCAATGACTCTAGTGGTTGATCCATGTGTGGTTTGTGGAAAGAACACACATACAATGACTCTAGTGGTTGATCCATGTGTCGTTTGTGGAAAGAACACACATGCAATGACCACTGGTGGATCCATGTGTGGTTTGTGGAAAAGAACACACATGCAATGACTCTAGTTGTTGATCCATGTTTGTTTGTGGAAATAACACACATGCCATAACTGTAGTGGTTGATCCATGTGTGGTTTCTGAAAAGAACACACATGCAATGACTCTAGTGTTGGTTAGTGGAAAAGAACATACATGCAATGACTCTAGTGCTGGTTTGTGGTTTTAGTATAAGAACAAACATGCAATGACTCTAGTGGTTGATCCATGTGTGGTTTGTGGAAAGAACACACATGCAATAACTCTAGTGGTGGATCCATGTGTGGTTTGTGGAAAAGAACACACATCAATGACTCTAGTGGTTGATCCATGTTTGTTTGTGGAAACAACACACATGCAATGACTCTAGCGGTTGATCCATGTGTGGTTTGTGAAAAGAACACACATGCAATGACTCTAGTGTTGGTTTTAGTATAAGAACACACATGCAATGACTCTAGTAGTTGATCCATGCATGGTTTGTGGAAATAACACATATGCAATGACTCTAGTGGTTGATACATGTGTGGTTTGTGGAAATAACACACATGCAATGACTATAATGGGTCCACATGTGGTTTGTGGAAATAACACATATGCAATGTCTCTAGTGGTTGATCCATGTGTGGTTTGTGGAAATAACACACATGCAATGACTGTAATGGGTCCACATGTGGTTTGTGGAAAGAACACGCATGAAATGACCACTGGTTTATCCATAAGTTGTTTGTAGAAAAGAACACACATGCAATGACTCTAGTGGTTGATCCATATGTGGTTTCTGGAAAGAACACACATGCAATGACCACTGGTGGATCCATGTGTGGTTTCTGGAAAAGAACACACATGCAATGACCACTGGTGGATCCATCTGTGGTTTGTGGAAAAGAACACACATGTAATGACTCTAGTTGTTGATCCATGTGTGGTTTGTGGAAAAGAACACACATGCAATGACTCTGGTTGATCCATGTGTGGTTTGTGGAAAGAACACACATGCAATGACCACTGGTGGATCCATGTGTGGTTTGTGGAAAAGAACACACATGCAATGACTCTAGTACTGGTTTGTGGTTTTAGTATAAGAACACACATGCAATGACTCTAGTGGTTGATCCATGTGTGGTTTGTGGAAATAACACACATGCAATGACTCTAGTGGTTGATCCATGTGTGGTTTGTGGAAAGAACACACATACAATGACCACTGGTGGATCCATGTTGGTTTTAGTGTAAGAACACACATGCAATGACTCTAGTACTGGTTTTTGGTTTTTGTGGAAAAGAATACACATGCAATGACCACTGGTTGATCCATAAGTTGTTTGTAGAAAAGAACACACATGCAATGACTCTAGTGGTTGATCCATATGTGGTTTCTGGAAAGAACACACATGCAATGACCACTGGTGGATCCATGTGTGGTTTCTGGAAAAGAACACACATGCAATGACCACTGGTGGATCCATCTGTGGTTTGTGGAAAAGAACACACATGTAATGACTCTAGTGGTTGATCCATGTGTGGTTTGTGGAAAAGAACACACATGCAATGACCACTAGTGGATCCATGCGTAGTTTGTGGAAACGAACGCACATGCAATGACTCTAGTGGTTGATCCATGTTTGTTTGTGGAAATAACACAGATGCAATGACTCTAGTGGTTGATCCATCTGTGGTTTGTGAAAAGAACACACATGCAATGACTCTAGTGTTGGTTTTAGTATAATAAGAACACACATGCAATGACTCTAGTGGTTGATCCATATGTGGTTTGTGGAAAGAACACACATGCAATGACTCTTGTGGTTGATCAAGTTGTGGTTTGTGGAAATAACACACATGCAATGACCACTCGTGGGTCCACATGTGTGGTTTGTGGAAAGAACACACATGCAATGACTCTAGTTGTTCCATATGTGGTTTGTGGAAAGAACACACATGTAATGACTCTAGTGGTGGATCCATGTGTGGTTTGTGGAAAAGAACACACATGCAATGACTCTAGTGCTAGTTTGTGGTTTTTGTATAAGAACAAACATGCAATGACTCTAGTGGTTGATCCATGTGTGGTTTGTGGAAAGAACACACATGCAATGACTCTAGTAGTTGATCCATGTGTGGTTTGTGGAAAGAACACACATGCAATGACCACTGGTGGATCCATGTGTGGTTGGTGGAAAAGAACACACATGCAATGATTCTAGTGGTTGATCCATGTTTGTTTGTGGAACTAACAGACATGCAATGACTCTAGTGGTTGATCCATGTGTGGTTTGTGAAAAGAACACACATGCAATGACTCTAGTGTTGGTTTTAGTATAAGAACACACATGCCATGACTCTAGTGGTTGATCCATGTGTGCTTTGTGGAAATAACACATATGCAATGACTCTAGTGGTTGATCCATGTGTGGTTTGTGGAAATAACACACATGCAATGACTGTAATGGGTCCACATGTGGTCTGTGGAAAGAACACACATGCAATGACCACTGGTTGATCCATAAGTTGTTTGTAGAAAAGAACACACATGCAATGACTCTAGTGGTTCATCCATATGTGGTTTGTGGAAAGAACACACATGCAATGACCACTGGTGGATCCATGTGTGGTTTGTGGAAAAGAACACACATGCAATGACTCTAGTGCTGGTTTGTGGTTTTAGTATAAGAACAAACACGCAATGACTCTAGTGGTTGATCCATGTGTGGTTTGTGGAAAGAACACACATGCAATGACCACTGGTGGATCCATGTGTGGTTTGTGGAAAAGAACAGACATCAATGACTCTAGTGGTTGATCCATGTTTGTTTGTGGAAACAACACACATGCAATGACTCTAGCAGTTGATGCATGTGTGGTTTGTGAAAAGAACACACATGCAGTGACTCTAGTGTTGGTTTTAGTATAAGAACACACATGCAATGAATCTAGTAGTTTATCCATGCATGGTTTGTGGAAATAACACATATGCAATGACTCTAGTGGTTGATACATGTGTGGTTTGTGGAAATAACACACATGCAATGACTATAATGGGTCCACATGTGGTTTGTGGAAATAACACATATGCAATGTCTCTAGTGGTTGATCCATGTGTGGTTTGTGGAAATAACACACATGCAATGACTGTAATGGGTCCACATGTGGTTTGTGGAAAGAACACGCATGCAATGACCACTGGTTGATCCATAAGTTGTTTGTAGAAAAGAACACACATGCAATGACTCTAGTGGTTGATCCATATGTGGTTTCTGGAAAGAACACACATGCAATGACCACTGGTGGATCCATGTGTGGTTTCTGGAAAAGAACACACATGCAATGACCACTGGTGGATCCATCTGTGGTTTGTGGAAAAGAACACACATGTAATGACTCTAGTTTTTGATCCATGTGTGGTTTGTGGAAAAGAACACACATGCAATGACTCTAGTTGATCCATGTGTGGTTTGTGGAAAGAACACACATGCAATGACCACTGGTGGATCCATGTGTGGTTTGTGGAAAAGAACACACATGCAATGACTCTAGTACTGGTTAGTGGTTTTAGTATAAGAACACACATGCAATGACTCTAGTGGTTGATCCATGTGTGGTTTGTGGAAATAACACACATGCAATGACTCTAGTGGTTGATCCATGTGTGGTTTGTGGAAAGAACACACATGCAATGACCACTGGTGGATCCATGTGTGGTTGGTGGAAAAGAACACACATGCAATGACTCTAGTGGTTGATCCATGTTTGTTTGTGGAAATTACAGACATGCAATGACTCTAGTGGTTGATCCATGTGTGGTTTGTGAAAAGAACACACATGCAATGACTCTAGTGTTGGTTTTAGTATAAGAACACACATGCCATGACTCTAGTGGTTGATCCATGTGTGCTTTGTGGAAATAACACATATGCAATGACTCTAGTGGTTGATCCATGTGTGGTTTGTGGAAATAACACACATGCAATGACTGTAATGGGTCCACATGTGGTCTGTGGAAAGAACACACATGTAATGACCACTGGTTGATCCATAAGTTGTTTGTAGAAAAGAACACACATGCAATGACTCTAGTGGTTCATCCATATGTGGTTTGTGGAAAGAACACACATGCAATGACCACTGGTGGATCCATGTGTGGTTTGTGGAAAAGAACACACATGCAATGACTCTAGTGCTGGTTTGTGGTTTTAGTATAAGAACAAACACGCAATGACTCTAGTGGTTGATCCATGTGTGGTTTGTGGAAAGAACACACATGCAATGACCATTGGTGGATCCATGTGTGGTTTGTGGAAAAGAACACACATCAATGACTCTAGTGGTTGATCCATGTTTGTTTGTGGAAACAACACACATGCAATGACTCTAGCGGTTGATCCATGTGTGGTTTGTGAAAAGAACACACATGCAATGACTCTAGTGTTGGTTTTAGTATAAGAACACACATGCAATGACTCTAGTAGTTGATCCATGCATGGTTTGTGTAAATAACACATATGCAATGACTCTAGTGGTCGATACATGTGTGGTTTGTGGAAATAACACACATGCAATGACTATAATGGGTCCACATGTGGTTTGTTGAAATAACACATATGCAATGTCTCTAGTGGTTGATCCATGTGTGGTTTGTGGAAATAACACACATGCAATGACTGTAATGGGTCCACATGTGGTTTGTGGAAAGAACACGCATGCAATGACCACTGGTTGATCCATAAGTTGTTTGTAGAAAAGAACACACATGCAATGACTCTAGTGGTTGATCCATATGTGGTTTCTGGAAAGAACACACATGCAATGACCACTGGTGGATTCATGTGTGGTTTCTGGAAAAGAACACACATGCAATGACCACTGGTGGATCCATCTGTGGTTTGTGGAAAAGAACACACATGTAATGACTCTAGTTGTTGATCCATGTGTGGTTTGTGGAAAAGAACACACATGCAATGACTCTGGTTGATCCATGTGTGGTTTGTGGAAAGAACACACATGCAATGACCACTGGTGGATCCATGTGTGGTTTGTGGAAAAGAACACACATGCAATGACTCTAGTACTGGTTTGTGGTTTTAGTATAAGAACACACATGAAATGACTCTAGTGGTTGATCCATGTGTGGTTTGTGGAAATAACACACATGCAATGACTCTAGTGGTTGATCCATGTGTGGTTTGTGGAAAGAACACACATGCAATGACCACTGGTGGATCCATGTTGGTTTTAGTGTAAGAACACACATGCAATGACTCTAGTACTGGTTTTTGGTTTTTGTGGAAAAGAACACACATGCAATGACCACTAGTCGATCCATAAGTTGTTTGTAGAAAAGAACACACATGCAATGACTCTAGTGGTTGATCCATATGTGGTTTCTAGAAAGAACACACATGCAATGACCACTGGTGGATCCATGTGTGGTTTCTGGAAAAGAACACACATGCAATGACCACTGGTGGATCCATCTGTGGTTTGTGGAAAAGAACACACATGTAATGACTCTAGTGGTTGATCCATGTGTGGTTTGTGGAAAAGAACACACATGCAATGACCACTGGTGGATCCACGCGTGGTTTGTGGAAACGAACGCACATGCAATGACTCTAGTGGTTGATCCATGTTTGTTTGTGGAAATAACACACATGCAATGACTCTAGTGTTGGTTTTAGTATAATAAGAACACACATGAAATGACTCTAGTGGTTGATCCATATGTGGTTTGTGGAAAGAACACACATGCAATGACTCTTGTGGTTGATCCATGTGTGGTTTGTGGAAATAACACACATGCAATGACCACTCGTGGGTCCACATGTGTGGTTTATGGAAAGAACACACATGCAATGACTCTAGTTGTTCCATATGTGGTTTGTGGAAAGAACACACATGCAATGACTCTAGTGGTGGATCCATGTGTGGTTTGTGGAAAAGAACAAACATGGAATGACTCTAGTGCTAGTTTGTGGTTTTTGTATAAGAACAAACATGCAATGACTCTAGTGGTTGATCCATGTGTGGTTTGTGGAAAGAACACACATGCAATGACTCTAGTGGTTGATCCATGTGTGGTTTGTGGAAAGAACACACATGCAATGACCACTGGTGGATCCATGTGTGGTTGGTGGAAAAGAACACACATGCCATGACTCTAGTGGTTGATCCATGTGTGCTTTGTGGAAATAACACATATGCAATGACTCTAGTGGTTGATCCATGTGTGGTTTGTGGAAATAACACACATGCAATGACTGTAATGGGTCCACATGTGGTCAATGGAAAGAACACACATGCAATGACCACTGGTTGATCCATAAGTTGTTTGTAGAAAAGAACACACATGCAATGACTCTAGTGGTTCATCCATATGTGGTTTATGGAAAGAACACACATGCAATGACCACTGGTGGATCCATGTGTGGTTTGTGGAAAAGAACACACATGCAATGACTCTAGTGCTGGTTTGTGGTTTTAGTATAAGAATAAACACGCAATGACTCTAGTGGTTGATCCATGTGTGGTTTGTGGAAAGAACACACATGAAATGACCACTGGTGGATCCATGTGTGGTTTGTGGAAAAGAACACACATGCAATGACTCTAGTACTGGTTTGTGGTTTTAGTATAAGAACACACATGCAATGACTCTAGTGGTTGATCCATGTGTGGTTTGTGGAAATAACACACATGCAATGACTCTAGTGGTTGATCCATGTGTGGTTTGTGGAAAGAACACACATGCAATAACCACTGGTGGATCCATGTTGATTTTAGTGTAAGAACACACATGCAATGACTTTAGGACTGGTTTGTGGTTTTTGCGGAAAAGAACACACATGCAATGACTTTAGTGGTTGATCCATGTTTGTTTGTGGAAATAACACACATGCAATGACTCTAGTGGTTGATCCATGTGTGGTTTCTGAAAAGAACACACTTGCAATGACTCTAGTGTTGGTTTGTGGAAAAGAACACACATGCAATGACTCTAGTGCTGGTTTGTGGTTTTAGTTTAAGAACAAACATGCGATGACTCTAGTGATTGATCCATGTGTGGTTTGTGGAAAGAACACACATGCAATGACCCTAGTGGTTGATCCATGTGTGGTTTGTGGAAAGAACACACATTCAATGACCACAGGTGGATCCATGTGTGGTTTGTGAAAAGAACACATATGGAATGACTCTAGTGTTGGTTTGTGGAAAACAACACACATGTAATGACTCTGGAGCTGGTTTGTGGTTTTAGTATAAGAACAAACATGCGATGACTCTAGTGGTGGATCCATGTGTGGTTTGTGGAAAGAACACACATGCAATGATTCTAGTGGTTGATCCATCTATGGTTTGTGGAAAGAACACACATGCAATGACCCCTGGTGGATCCATGTGTGGTTTGTGGAAAAGAACACACATGCAATGACTCTAGTACTGGTTTGTGGTTTTAGTATAAGAACACACATGCAATGACTCTAGTGGTTGATCCATGTGTGGTTTGTCGAAATAACACACATGCAATGACTCTAGTGGTTGATCCATGTGTGGTTTGTGGAAAGAACACACATGCAATGAACACTGGTGGATCCATGTTGGTTTTAGTGTAAGATCACACATGCAATGACTCTAGTACTGGTTTGTGGTTTTTGTGGAAAAGAACACACATGCAATGACTCTAGTGGTTGATCCATGTGTGGTTTGTGGAAAGAACACACATGCAATGACTCTGGTTGATCCATGTGTGGTTTGTGGAAAGAACACACATGCAATGACCACTGGTGGATCCATGTGTGGTTTATGGAAAAGAATACACATGCAATGACTCTAGCACTAGTTTATGGTTTTATTATAAGAACACACATGCAATGACTCTAGTGGTTGATCCATGTGTGGTTTGTGGAAAGAACACACATGCAATGAACACTGGTGGATCCATGTGTGGTTTGTGGAAAAGAACACACATGCAATGACTGTAGTGGTTGATCCATGTTTGTTTGTGGAAATAACACACATGCAATAACTCTAGTGGTTTATCCATGTGTGGTTTGTGAAAAGAACACACATGCAATGACTCTAGTGTTGGTTTGTGGAAAAGAACACACATGCAATGACTCTAGTGCTGGTTTGTGGTTTTAGTATAAGAACAAACGTGAAATGACTCTAGTGGTTGATCCATGTGTGGTTTGTGGAAAGAACACACATGCAATGACTCTAGTGGTTGATCCATGTGTGGTTTGTGGAAAGAACACACATGCAATGACCAATGGTGGATCCATGTGTGGTTTGTGGAAAAGAACACACATGCAATGAATCTAGTGGTTGATCCATGTTTGTTTGTGGAAATAACACACATCAATGACTCTAATGGTTGATCCATGTGTGGTTTGTGAAAAGAACACACATGCAATGACTCTAGTGTTGGTTTTAGTATAAGAACACACATGCAATGACTCTAGTTGTTGATCCATGCGTGGTTTGTGGAAATAACACATATGCAATGACTCTAGTGGTTGATACATGTGTGGTTTGTGGAAATAACACACATTCAATGACTGTAATGGGTCCACATGTGGTTTGTTGAAATAACACATATGCAATGACTCTAGTGGTTGATCCATGTGTGGTTTGTGGAAATAACACTCATGCAATGACTGTAATGGGTCCACATGTGGTTTGTGGAAAGAACACACATGCAATGATCGCTGGTTGATCCATATGAAGGGTTTCGCAGCATAGTAAATCAAAAAATTTCTACGGAAGCGAACAGAGGGAAAGCCAAGATCTAATCTAGGAGATGCAAACAACGAGAGAGATTGGATTAGATCTTCATACCCTTGAAGATTCGCACAGCGGAACGTTCGTCGGAACGTGGGTGATGTAGTCGTACTCGCTTCTCCCCCTCGCGATCCGATCCGATCTAGCACCACAAGTGGCGGTGCCTCCGTGAGATGCACACGTGCAGCACCTCGACGTCTCCTCCTTCCTCGGACCAGCAAGTAGGGTGGAGAGATAGATTGGATCTACAACACGACGGCGTGGTTTATATGGTGGAGAATTTCTGCAGCAGGGCTTCGCCTACAAACAGTCAGGAGGGAGAGAGGAAGGCAGCAGGGCTACTAGGGCTTGGAGGAAGGTGTGTGTGTGGGGTGGAGGGGGCGCACCAGCCCTCTATATATAGAGGGGGGTGCGGCCAGCCCTTGCCCATCCTCCAAGCCTATCTCTAGTTTAAACGATTTAAACTTTCCCTTATCTAGAAACGCTATCTCTAGTTTAAACGAGTTTAAACTTATCTAGGATCGGCTGGGCCCTATGGGGCCTTGTGCCCCTGGCCCAATGTGGCCAGGACACTCCCTCATAGGCCCATGCCCCCTCCCGGAAGGTGGGGCCACGTTGGTCCCCTTCCGGAAGGTTCTAGAAGCTTCCGGTACAATACCGATTAATCCGGAACAATTCCGAACTCCAAAAACTGCACTGCCTTATATGAATCTTATTCTCCGGACCATTCCAGAACCTCTCGTGATGTCCCGGATCCCATCCGAGACTCCGAACAAAAATTCATAAACCAATTATCCAATCTATCCTAGCGTCGAGACACGTTAAGTGTGTGACCCTGCGGGTTCGAGAATATGCAGACATGATCTTCTATCAATAATCAACAACAGGGTCTGGGCACCCATATTGACTCCCACACATTCATCAATGATCATATCGGATGAACCACGATGCCAGGATTCAATCAATCCCATATATATATTCCCTTCGTCTCGCGATATTTTACTTGCCCGAGATTCGATCGTCGGTATCGTCATACCTAGTTCAATCTCGTTCACAGCAAGTACTTTACCCGTTCCGTAATCCGATATCACTTTGTGATTAACTCCTTAACCACATGCTTGCAAGCGGTGTTGATATCGATTATCGAGTGGGCCCGAAGTATATCTCTCCGACTTGGGAGGGACAAATCCCATCTCGATACATACAACCCAACAGATACTTTCCGATCACCTGAGAGACACCTTTATGATCACCCTCTCATAGGATGACGTTTGATGACCTCAAAGCTTTCTTCCGATACCAGGGAGTTGTATTATCTCATGGTCTAAGGAATACAATATTTGACATGAGAAAAGCTTCGCAAAGACGAACACGATGAAACGATCTAATAGCTTTGCTTAGTTTGGGTCTGTCCACCATATCATTCTCCCAATGATATGATCTCATTATCAATTGACAACTCATGTCTATGGTTAGGAAACCTTAACCATCATTGATCAATGAGCTAGTCCATAGAGGCGTACTAGGGACACGGTGTTGTTCACAAACCACACAAGTATTAATGTTTCCGCTTAATACAATTCTAGCATGGAATATAAACTTTATCATGAACAAGAATTATAATAATAACATCTTTATTATTGCCTCTAGGGCATAATTCCAACAGTCTCCCACTTGCACTAGAGTCAATAATCTAGTTTACATTTGGCAACAATCTCACACCCATGGCACTGAGGTGCTGATCATGTTTTACACGTGGAAGAGGTTTAGTCAATGGATCTGCGACATTCAGATCTGTATGTACTTTGCGGATCTTCAGATCTCCATCTGCTATATAATCTCGGATTATATGAAACTTGCGGTTGATATGCTTGGTCTTTGGATGATATCTTGGTTCTTTAGCGAGTGCTATGGCGCCAGTGTTGTCACACAATATCTCCAGTGGGTCCAATGCACTGGGAACCACGCCAAGCTCAGTGATGAAGTTTCTGATCCAAACTCCTTCACTTGACGCTTCTGCAGCAGCCATGTATTCCGCTTCTACTGTAGATCCCGCGATCACGCTTTGCTTGCAGCTTCTCCAGCTCACAGCTCCTCCATTCAAAATATACACGTATCCTGTCTGAGATTTAGAATCATCCTTGTCGGTGTCGAAACTAGCATCGACGTAACCTTTTACGACGAGCTGTTCATCACCCCCATAGACTAAGAACATTTCTTTAGTCCTATTCAGGTACCTTAGGATGTTCTTCACGGCTGTCCAGTGTTCCACTCCTGGATCACTTTGATATCTGATCGTCAAACTAAGAGCATTGGACACATCCGGTCTAGTACACAGCATGGCATACATGATGGAACCTATGGCCGAGGCATAAGGCACTTTGCTCATAGCTTCCCTATCATTTACCGTAGCTGGACACTGAGCCTTGCTCAATATCTTACCTGGCAACATAGGCACTGAACCTTTCAATGCCTTATCCATTCTGAACCTTTTCAGAACTTTGTCTAGGTATGTACTCTGGCTTAAAGCTATCAGGCGTCTTTGTCTATCTCTATAGATTTTTATGCCCAATATATAAGCAGCTTCACCTAGGTCTTTCATTGAAAAACACTTGTTCAAATAACTCTTCACATCGTTAAGCATGTTGATGTCATTTCCAATAATCAATATGTCATCCACATATAGTACCAGAAACGTCACCGAGCTCCCACTCACTTTCTTGTAGATGCAAGCTTCGTAGCAATTTGGAACAAATCCAAAGCTCTTGATCACTTGATCAAAATGAAGGTTCCAACTCCGAGATGCTTGCTTCAGTCCATAAATGGAACGCTGAAGTTTGCATACTTTATCAGCATCCTTAGGATCGACAAAACCTTCGGGTTGCATCATATACAACTCTTCATCAATGTTGCCATTGAGGAAAGCAGTCTTGACATCCATTTGCCATATTTCATAATCATGAAACGCAGCAATTGCTAATAAAATCCGAATGGACTTAAACATCGCTACGGGAGAGAAAGTCTCATCATAGTCAACACCTTGAACTTGTCGAAAACCTTTCGCAACAAGCCGTGCTTTATAGACGGTAACATTACCATCCACGTCCGTTTTCTTCTTGAAGATCCATTTGCACTCAACGGCCTTTCGGTCGCTAGGAGGGTCCACCAAAGTCCATACTTGGTTTTCGCTCATGGATCCCAATTCGGATTTCATGGCCTCTAGCCATTTCTCAGAGTCTGGGCTCATCATCGCTTCCTCATAGTTCGTAGGTTCGCTGTCTTCTACTAACAAGACAGTCAAGACAGGGTTGCCGTACCACTCAGGAGGGGCACGCGACCTTGTCGACCTGCGACGTTTAGTAGCAGCATCGTCCGAAGCTTCATGATCCTTGTCATTAGCTTCCTCTATTGTTGGTGCAGGCGGCACTGGAACAATTTCAGGTGCTGCACTACTCTCCAATTCAAGAGAAGGTTCAATAACCTCGTCTAGCTCTACTTTCCTCCCACTCACTTCTTTCGAGAGAAACTCCTTCTCAAGAAAGGAACCGTTCTTTGCGACAAACACTTTGCCTTCGGTTCTGTGATAGAAGGTATACCCAATAGTTTCCTTAGGGTATCCTATGAAGACGCATTTCTCCGCTTTGGGTTCGAGCTTGTCCGGCATCAACTTCTTGACGTAAGCTTCGCATCCCCAAACCTTAAGAAACGACAACTTAGGTTTAGCACCAAACCACAGCTCATACGGTGTCGTCTCAACGGATTTAGATGGAGCCCTATTTAAAGTGAATGCAGCGGTTTCTAATGCATAACCCCAAAATGATAACGGCAAATCAGTAAGAGACATCATCGATCGGACCATATCTAATAGGGTTCGATTCCGGCGTTCAGACACACCATTGCGCTGTGGTGTTTCAGGTGGCGTGAGTTGTGAAATTATTCCACTTGCTTTGAGATGCGTGAGAAAATCATAACTCAAATATTCGCCCCCACGATCGGATCGTAGAAACTTAATCTTTCTGTTACGATGGTTCTCCACTTCATTCTGAAATTCTTTGAACTTTTCAAACGTTTCAGATTTATGTTTCATTAAATAGATATACCCATATCTACTTAAGTCATCGGTAAAAGTGAGAAAATAGCGATATCCACCGCGCGTCGAAACACTCATCGGTCCGCATACATCGGTATGTATGATTTCCAACAAGTCCGTTGCTCGCTCCATCATACCGGAGAACGGGGTTTTGATCATCTTGCCCATGAGGCATGGTTCGCATGTGTCAAATGATTCAAAATCAAGAGACTCCAAAAGTCCATCAGAATGGAGTTTCTTCATGCGCTTTACACCAATATGACCTAGACGACAGTGCCACAAATAAGTAGTATTATCACTATCTACTTTGCATCTCTTAGCCTCAATGTTATGGATGTGTGTTTCATCCCTTTCGAGATTTAGAAGAAATAAACCATTCACAAGAGGTGCATGACCATAAAAGATGTTACTCATATAAATAGAACAACCATTATTCTCCGATTTAAATGAATAACCGTCTTGCAATAAACACGATCCAGAAATAATGTTCATGCTCAACGCAGGCACATAATAACATTTATTAAGGTTTAAAACTAATCCCAAAGGTAAAACTAAGGAGAGCGTGCCGACGGCCATCACATCAACTCTTGATCCGTTGCCAACGCGCATCGTCACCTCATCCCTCGCAAGCCGCTGTCTATTCCGTAGCTCCTGTTTCGAGTTACAAATATTAGCAACCGAACCAGTATCAAATACCCAGGCACTACAACGAGGGCTAGTAAGGAAAACATCAATAACATGTATATCAAATATACCTTTGATGGTGCCAGCCTTCTTGTCCGCTAAGTACTTCGGACAGTTGCGCTTCCAGTGACCCTTGTCCTTGCAATAGAAGCACTCAGTGTCCGGCTTAGGACCAGACTTGAGCTTCTTCTCAGCAGGGGCAACGCGCTTGCCGCCGCCTTTCTTGAAGGGCTTCTTTGCACCTTTACCTTTCTTAAAGGAGGGCTTGTTGACCATCAACACATGATTATCTTTCTTGATGTCCACCTCCGCAACCTTCAGCTTTGCGAAGAGCTCGGTGATCGTATCAGTGGAACCAATCTGATTATGAGTCACTACAAAACTTTTGTAGCTGGGAGGGAGTGATTGCAGAACCCTGTCAATCTTGAGCTCCTCTGGAATCTTGCAGTCCAGTTGCTCAAGGCGTTGAGTGTAGCCCGACATCTTAATGGCGTGCTCACTAACGGAACTCCCTTCCTCCATCTTGCAGTTAAAGAACTTCTCAGAGATCTCATATCTCTTAGAACGGGCCTGAGTCTGAAACATGGTTTTCAACTCTTCGAGAATCTCAAAGGGCCCGGGATAGTTTTCAAAACGATTTTGAAGTTCCGGTTCCATAGCAAACAACATGGTGCTCTTAATCACACCATAATCATCTTTGCGCGACTGATAGACAGCTTTCTCATCAGCCGGCGCAGTTGCAGCAGGGGGTTTACCTAACGCTTTCTCAAGGACATAGTCCTTTTGTCCGCCAGACAGAATGATTCTTAGATTGCGGAACCAGTTGGTGAAGTTAGACCCATTGTTTCTAAGCTTTTCTTTCTCAGCAAAAACGTTGAAGTTGAAGTTGGACTTGGCCATGTGATCTACAGTATTTGCAAGTACAATTTAGACTATGTTCATGATAAATAGTTCAACTTAATCAAATTACTAGATGAACTCCCACTAAATTCAACATCCCTCAAGTTGTTTAGTGAACACGATCCAAATTCACCACACCTAATCCGATCATCACAAGAAGAGATGTGGTTTCAATGGTGGACAATGAAGTGTTGATCATATCATTCATATGACTCATGCTTAACCTTTCGGTTCTTGTGTTCCGAGGCCATGTCTGTACATGCTAGGCTCGTCAAGTTAGACCCAAGTATTTCCGCGTGTGCAAAACTGGCTTGCACCCGTTGTATGTGAGCGTAGAGTCTATAGAACCCGATCATCACGTGATGCTTGGACACGATGAACTTTCGCAACGGTGCATACTTGGGGAGAACACAGTTTTTATCTTGATCTTTAAGTGAGGAATCATCTTATAATGCTACCGTCGCGATCTAAGCATAATAAGATACATAAAAGGATAAACATCACATGCATATAACTTTATGTGACATGGTATAGCCAATCTTCGCGCAATGATCTCCATCTTGTGCGTTCCGGCATGATCTCCATCACTCCACCATGATTTCCTCCACCACGAATAGCAACTACAACTATTGCTAACTACTTAGCGATAAAGTAAAGCTATTACATGGCGTATAAGAAGTTGACTCGCAGGTCATACACAATTATAAAGACAACCATATGGCTCCTGCCGGTTGTGTACTCATCGACATGCAAGTCGTGAAACATTACAAAACATGATCATCGCATACATTATACACATCACATCTTGGGCCATACCATATCACAGAAAACACTCCCTGCAAAAACAAGTTAGACGCCTCTACTTTGTTGTTGCATGTTTTACGTGGCTTATGGGAGTAGATGCTAAGAACGATTCTTACCTACGGAAAGCCACAACGGTGATATTATGGTTGCCAAACTCCGGTGTTAATCCCATGACAACTATAGTGAGAGAAACTGACATCCACCAGCCGCATGTGTGGTACAAGCCACACGTCAAGTGCGGATCCGATCTCGCGAACGACGTCGCGTAAGGTTGGCCTGGACCGCTTCAATCTCACTATCCCGCGTCATAAGAAGAACACAAACAAGAGGCTTGCAACAGAAGACATCAACGCCCGCAACAACCATGTTGCGTTCTACTCGTGAATCACATCTACGCATAGATCTAGCTCTGATACCACTGAAGGGTTTCGCAGCATAGTAAATCAAAAAATTTCTACGGAAGCGAACAGAAGGAAAGCCAAGATCTAATCTAGGAGATGCAAACAACGAGAGAGATTGGATTAGATCTCCATACCCTTGAAGATTCGCACAGCGGAACGTTCGTCGGAACGTGGGTGATGTAGTCGTACTCGCTTCTCCTCCTCGCGATCCGATCCGATCTAGCACCACAAGTGGCGGTGCCTCCGTGAGATGCACACGTGCAGCACCTCGACGTCTCCTCCTTCCTCGGACCAGCAAGTAGGGTGGAGAGAAAGATTGGATCTACAACACGACGGCGTGGTGTAGATGGTGGAGAATTTCTGCAGCAGGGCTTCGCCTACAAACAGTCGGGAGGGAGAGAGGAAGGCAGCAGGGCTACTAGGGCTTGGAGGAAGGTGTGTGTGTGGGGGGGGAGGGGGCGCACCAGCCCTCTATATATAGAGGGGGGGTGCGGCCAGCCCTTGCCCATCCTCCAAGCCTATCTCTAGTTTAAACGATTTAAACTTTCCCTTATCTAGAAACCCTATCTCTAGTTTAAACGAGTTTAAACTTATCTAGGATCGGCTGGGCCCTATGGGGCCTTGTGCCCCTGGCCCAATGCGGCCAGGACACTCCCTCATAGGCCCATGCCCCCTCCCGGAAGGTGGGGCCACGTTGGTCCCCTTCCGAAAGGTTCTAGAAGCTTCCGGTACAATACCGATTAATCCGGAACAATTCCGAACTCCAAAACTGCACAGCCTTATATGAATCTTATTCTCCGGACCATTCCGGAACCTCTCGTGATGTCCCGGATCCCATCCGAGACTCCGAACAAAAATTCATAAACCAATTATCCAATCTATCCTAGCGTCGAGACAAGTTAAGTGTGTAACCCTACGGGTTCGAGAATATGCACACATGATCTTCTATCAATAATCAACAGCGGGGTCTGGGCACCCATATTGACTCCCACACATTCATCGATGATCATATCGGATGAACCACGATGCCAGGATTCAATCAATCCCATATATATTCCCTTCGTCTCGCGATATTTTACTTGCCCGAGATTCGATCGTCGGTATCGTCATACCTAGTTCAATCTCGTTCACAGCAAGTACTTTACTCGTTCCGTAATCCGATATCACTTTGTGATTAACTCCTTAACCACATGCTTGCAAGCGGTGTTGATATCGATTACCGAGTGGGCCCGAAGTATATCTCTCCGACTTGGGAGGGACAAATCCCATCTCGATACATACAACCCAACAGATACTTTCCGATCACCTGAGAGACACCTTTATGATCACCCTCTCATAGGATGACGTTTGATGACCTCAAAGCTTTCTTCTGATACCAGGGAGTTGTATTATCTCATGGTCTAAGGAATACAATATTTGACATGAGAAAAGCTTCACAAAGACGAACACGATGAAACGATCTAATAGCTTTGCTTAGTTTGGGTCTGTCCACCATATCACTCTCCCAATGATATTATCTAATTATCAATTGACAACTCATGTCTATGGTTAGGAAACCTTAACCATCATTGATCAATGAGCTAGTCCATTGAGGCGTACTAGGGACACGGTGTTGTTCACAAACCACACAAGTATTAATGTTTCCGCTTAATACAATTCTAGCATGGAATATAAACTTTATCATGAACAAGAATTATAATAATAACATCTTTATTATTGCCTCTAGGGCATAATTCCAACACCATAAGTTGTTTGTAGAAAAGAACACACATGCAATGACTCTAGTGCTGGTTTGTGGTTTTAGTATAAGAACAAACATGAAATGACTCTAGTGGTTGATCCATGTGTGGTTTGTGGAAAGAACACACATGCAATGACTCTAGTGGTTGATCCATGTGTGGTTTATGGAAATAACACACATGCAATGACCACTGGCGGATCCATGTGTGGTTTGTGGAAAAGAACACACATGCAATGAATCTAGTGGTTGATCCATGTTTGTTTGTGGAAATAACACACATGCAATGACTCTAATGGTTGATCCATGTGTGGTTTGTGAAAAGAACACACATGCAATGACTCTAGTGTTGGTTTGTGGAAAAGAACACACATGCAATGACTCTAGTTGTTGATCCATGCGTGGTTTGTGGAAATAACACATATGCAATGACTCTAGTGGTTGATACATGTGTGGTTTGTGGAAATAACACACATGCAATGACTGTAATGGGTCCACATGTGGTTTGTTGAAATAACACATAGGCAATGACTCTAGTGGTTGATCCATGTGTGGTTTGTGGAAAGAACACACATGCAATGACTCTAGTTGTTCCATATGTGGTTTGTGGAAAGAACACACATGCAATGACTCTAGTGCTGGTTTGTGGTTTTAGTATAAGAACAAACACACAATGACTCTAGTGGTTGATCCATGTGTGCTTTGCGGAAAGAACACACATGCAATGACCACTGGTGGATCCATGTGTGGTTTGTGGAAAAGAACACACATGCAATGACTCTAGTACTGGTTTGTGGTTTTAGTATAAGAACACACATGCAATGACTCTAGTGGTTGATCCATGTGTGGTTTGTGGAAATAACACACATGCAATGACTCTAGTGGTTGATCCATGTGTGGTCTGTGGAAAGAACACACATGCAATAACCACTGGTGGATCCATGTTGATTTTAGTGTAAGAACACACATGCAATGACTCTAGGACTGGTTTGTGGTTTTTGCGGAAAAGAACACACATGCAATGACTCTAGTGGTTGATCCATGTGTTTTTTGCGGAAAGAACACACATGCAATGACTCTAGTTGATCCATGTGTTGTTTGTGGAAAGAACACACATACAATGAGCACTGGTGGATCCATGTGTGGTTTGTGGAAAAGAACACACGTGTAATGACTCTAGTACTGGTTTGTTGTTTTAGTATAAGAACACACATGCAATGACTCTAGTGGTTGATCCATGTGAGGTTTGTGGAAAGAACACACATGCAATGACTCTAGTGGTTGATCCATGTGTGGTTTGTGGAAAGAACACACATGCAATGACTCTAGTGGGGTATCCTTGTGTGGTTTGTGGAAACAACACACATGCAATGACCACTGGTGGATCCATGTCGTTTGTGGAAAACAACACACATGCAATGACTCTTGTGGTTGATCCATGTTTGTTTGTGGAAATAACACACATGCAATGACTCTAGTGGTTGATCCATGTGTGGTTTCTGAAAAGAACACACTTGCAATGACTCTAGTGTTGATTTGTGGAAAAGAACACACATGCAATGACTCTAGTGCTGGTTTGTGGTTTTAGTTTAAGAACAAACATGCGATGACTCTAGTGATTGATCCATGTGTGGTTTGTGGAACGAACACACATGCAATGACCCTAGTGGTTGATCCATGTGTGGTTTGTGGAAAGAACACACATTCAATGACCACAGGTGGATCCATGTGTGGTTTGTGGAAAAGAACACACATGCAATGACTCTAGTACTGGTTTGTGGTTTTAGTATAAGAACACACATGCAATGATTCTAGTGGTTGATCTATGTGTGGTTTGTGGAAATAACACACATGCAATGACCACTGGTGGATCCATGTTGGTTTTAGTGTAAGAACACACATGCAATGACTCTAGTACTGGTTTGTGGTTTTTGTCGAAAAGAACACACATGCAATGACTCTAGTGGTTGATCCATGTGTGGTTTGTGGAAAGAACACACATGCAATGACTCTGGTTGATCCATGTGTTGTTTGTGGAAAGAACACACATGCAATGACCACTGGTGGATCCATGTGTGGTTTGTGGAAAACAACACTTATGCAATGACTCTAGTACTGGTTTTTTGTTTTAGTATAAGAACACACATGCAATGACTCTAGTGGTTGATCCATGTGTGGTTTGTGGAAAGAACACACATGCAATGACTCTAGTCGTTGATCCATGTGTAGTTTGTGGAAAGAACACACATGCAATGACCACTGGTGGATCCATGTGTGGTTTGTGGAAAAGAACACACATGCAATGACTCTAGTGGTTGATCGATGTTTGTTTGTGGAAATAACACACATGCAATGACTCTAGTGGTTGATCCATGTGTGGTTTGTGAAAAGAACACATATGCAATGACTCTAGTGTTGGTTTGTGGAAAAGAACACACATGCAATGACTCTGGAGCTGGTTTGTGGTTTTAGTATAAGAACAAACATGCGATGACTCTAGTGGTGGATCCATGTGTGGTTTGTGGAAAGAACACACATGCAATGACTCTAGTGGTTGATCCATCTGTGGTTTGTGGAAAGAACACACATGCAATGACCCCTGGTGGATCCATGTGTGGTTTGTGGAAAAGAACACACATGCAATGACTCTAGTACTGGTTTGTGGTCTTAGTATAAGAACACACATGCAATGACTCTAGTGCTTGATCCATGTGTGGTTTGTGGAAATAACACACATGCAATGACTCTAGTGGTTGAGCCATGTGTGGTTTGTGGAAAGAGCACACATGCAATGAACACTGGTGGATCCATGTTGGTTTTAGTGTAAGATCACACATGCAATGACTCTAGTACTGGTTTGTGGTTTTTGTGGAAAAGAACACACATGCAATGACTCTAGTGGTTGATCCATGTGTGGTTTGTGGAAAGAACACACATGCAATGACTCTGGTTGATCCATGTGTGGTTTGTGGAAAGAACACACATGCAATGACCACTCGTGGATCCATGTGTGGTTTATGGAAAAGAATACACATGCAATGACTCTAGCACTAGTTTGTGGTTTTATTATAAGAACACACATGCAATGAATCTAGTGGTTGATCCATGTGTGGTTTGTGGAAAGAACACACATGCAATGAACACTGGTGGATCCATGTGTGGTTTGTGGAAAAGAACACACATGCAATGACTCTAGTGGTTGATCCATGTTTGTTTGTGGAAATAACACACATGCAATAACTCTAGTGGTTGATCCATGTGTGGTTTGTGAAAAGAACACACATGCAATGACTCTAGTGTTGGTTTGTGGAAAAGAACACACATGCAATGACTCTAGTGCTGGTTTGTGGTTTTAGTATAAGAACAAACATGAAATGACTCTAGTGGTTGATCCATGTGTGGTTTGTGGAAAGAACACACATGCAATGACTCTAGTGGTTGATCCATGTGTGGTTTATGGAAATAACACACATGCAATGACCACTGGCGGATCCATGTGTGGTTTGTGGAAAAGAACACACATGCAATGAATCTAGTGGTTGATCCATGTTTGTTTGTGGAAATAACACACATGCAATGACTCTAATGGTTGATCCATGTGTGGTTTGTGAAAAGAACACACATGCAATGACTCTAGTGTTGGTTTGTGGAAAAGAACACACATGCAATGACTCTAGTTGTTGATCCATGCGTGGTTTGTGGAAATAACACATATGCAATGACTCTAGTGGTTGATCCATGTGTGGTTTGTGGAAATAACACACATGCAATGACTCTAGTGGTTGATCCATGTGTGGTCTGTGGAAAGAACACACATGCAATAACCACTGGTGGATCCATGTTGATTTTAGTGTAAGAACACACATGCAATGACTCTAGGACTGGTTTGTGGTTTTTGCGGAAAAGAACACACATGCAATGACTCTAGTGGTTGATCCATGTGTTTTTTGCGGAAAGAACACACATGCAATGACTCTAGTTGATCCATGTGTTGTTTGTGGAAAGAACACACATACAATGAGCACTGGTGGATCCATGTGTGGTTTGTGGAAAAGAACACACGTGTAATGACTCTAGTACTGGTTTGTTGTTTTAGTATAAGAACACACATGCAATGACTCTAGTGGTTGATCCATGTGAGGTTTGTGGAAAGAACACACATGCAATGACTCTAGTGGTTGATCCATGTGTGGTTTGTGGAAAGAACACACATGCAATGACTCTAGTGGGGTATCCTTGTGTGGTTTGTGGAAACAACACACATGCAATGACCACTGGTGGATCCATGTCGTGTGTGGAAAACAACACACATGCAATGACTCTTGTGGTTGATCCATGTTTGTTTGTGGAAATAACACACATGCAATGACTCTAGTGGTTGATCCATGTGTGGTTTCTGAAAAGAACACACTTGCAATGACTCTAGTGTTGATTTGTGGAAAAGAACACACATGCAATGACTCTAGTGCTGGTTTGTGGTTTTAGTTTAAGAACAAACATGCGATGACTCTAGTGATTGATCCATGTGTGGTTTGTGGAACGAACACACATGCAATGACCCTAGTGGTTGATCCATGTGTGGTTTGTGGAAAGAACACACATTCAATGACCACAGGTGGATCCATGTGTGGTTTGTGGAAAAGAACACACATGCAATGACTCTAGTACTGGTTTGTGGTTTTAGTATAAGAACACACATGCAATGATTCTAGTGGTTGATCTATGTGTGGTTTGTGGAAATAACACACATGCAATGACCACTGGTGGATCCATGTTGGTTTTAGTGTAAGAACACACATGCAATGACTCTAGTACTGGTTTGTGGTTTTTGTCGAAAAGAACACACATGCAATGACTCTAGTGGTTTATCCATGTGTGGTTTGTGGAAAGAACACACATGCAATGACTCTGGTTGATCCATGTGTTGTTTGTGGAAAGAACACACATGCAATGACCACTGGTGGATCCATGTGTGGTTTGTGGAAAACAACACTTATGCAATGACTCTAGTACTGGTTTGTTGTTTTAGTATAAGAACACACATGCAATGACTCTAGTGGTTGATCCATGTGTGGTTTGTGGAAAGAACACACATGCAATGACTCTAGTCGTTGATCCATGTGTAGTTTGTGGAAAGAACACACATGCAATGACCACTGGTGGATCCATGTGTGGTTTGTGGAAAAGAACACACATGCAATGACTCTAGTGGTTGATCGATGTTTGTTTGTGGAAATAACACACATGCAATGACTCTAGTGGTTGATCCATGTGTGGTTTGTGAAAAGAACACATATGCAATGACTCTAGTGTTGGTTTGTGGAAAAGAACACACATGCAATGACTCTGGAGCTGGTTTGTGGTTTTAGTATAAGAACAAACATGCGATGACTCTAGTGGTGGATCCATGTGTGGTTTGTGGAAAGAACACACATGCAATGACTCTAGTGGTTGATCCATCTGTGGTTTGTGGAAAGAAGACACATGCAATGACCCCTGGTGGATCCATGTGTGGTTTGTGGAAAAGAACACACATGCAATGACTCTAGTACTGGTTTGTGGTCTTAGTATAAGAACACACATGCAATGACTCTAGTGCTTGATCCATGTGTGGTTTGTGGAAATAACACACATGCAATGACTCTAGTGGTTGAGCCATGTGTGGTTTGTGGAAAGAGCACACATGCAATGAACACTGGTGGATCCATGTTGGTTTTAGTGTAAGATCACACATGCAATGACTCTAGTACTGGTTTGTGGTTTTTGTGGAAAAGAACACACATGCAATGACTCTAGTGGTTGATCCATGTGTGGTTTGTGGAAAGAACACACATGCAATGACTCTGGTTGATCCATGTGTGGTTTGTGGAAAGAACACACATGCAATGACCACTCGTGGATCCATGTGTGGTTTATGGAAAAGAATACACATGCAATGACTCTAGCACTAGTTTGTGGTTTTATTATAAGAACACACATGCAATGAATCTAGTGGTTGATCCATGTGTGGTTTGTGGAAAGAACACACATGCAATGAACACTGGTGGATCCATGTGTGGTTTGTGGAAAAGAACACACATGCAATGACTCTAGTGGTTGATCCATGTTTGTTTGTGGAAATAACACACATGCAATAACTCTAGTGGTTGATCCATGTGTGGTTTGTGAAAAGAACACACATGCAATGACTCTAGTGTTGGTTTGTGGAAAAGAACACACATGCAATGACTCTAGTGCTAGTTTGTGGTTTTAGTATAAGAACAAACATGAAATGACTCTAGTGGTTGATCCATGTGTGGTTTGTGGAAAGAACACACATGCAATGACTCTAGTGGTTGATCCATGTGTGGTTTATGGAAATAACACACATGCAATGACCACTGGCGGATCCATGTGTGGTTTGTGGAAAAGAACACACATGCAATGAATCTAGTGGTTGATCCATGTTTGTTTGTGGAAATAACACACATGCAATGACTCTAATGGTTGATCCATGTGTGGTTTGTGAAAAGAACACACATGCAATGACTCTAGTGTTGGTTTGTGGAAAAGAACACACATGCAATGACTCTAGTTGTTGATCCATGCGTGGTTTGTGGAAATAACACATATGCAATGACTCTAGTGGTTGATACATGTGTGGTTTGTGGAAATAACACACATGCAATGACTGTAATGGGTCCACATGTGGTTTGTTCAAATAACACATATGCAATGACTCTAGTGGTTGATCCATGTGTGGTTTGTGGAAAGAACACACATGCAATGACTCTAGTTGTTCCATATGTGGTTTGTGGAAAGAACACACATGCAATGACTCTAGTGCTGGTTTGTGGTTTTAGTATAAGAACAAACACACAATGACTCTAGTGGTTGATCCATGTGTGCTTTGCGGAAAGAACACACATGCAATGACCACTGGTGGATCCATGTGTGGTTTGTGGAAAAGAACACACATGCAATGACTCTAGTACTGGTTTGTGGTTTTAGTATAAGAACACACATGCAATGACTCTAGTGGTTGATCCATGTGTGGTTTGTGGAAATAACACACATGCAATGACTCTAGTGGTTGATCCATGTGTGGTCTGTGGAAAGAACACACATGCAATAACCACTGGTGGATCCATGTTGATTTTAGTGTAAGAACACACATGCAATGACTCTAGGACTGGTTTGTGGTTTTTGCGGAAAAGAACACACATGCAATGACTCTAGTGGTTGATCCATGTGTTTTTTGTGGAAAGAACACACATGCAATGACTCTAGTTGATCCATGTGTTGTTTGTGGAAAGAACACACATACAATGAGCACTGGTGGATCCATGTGTGGTTTGTGGAAAAGAACACACGTGTAATGACTCTAGTACTGGTTTGTTGTTTTAGTATAAGAACACACATGCAATGACTCTAGTGGTTGATCCATGTGAGGTTTGTGGAAAGAACACACATGCAATGACTCTAGTGGTTGATCCATGTGTGGTTTGTGGAAAGAACACACATGCAATGACTCTAGTGGGGTATCCTTGTGTGGTTTGTGGAAACAACACACATGCAATGACCACTGGTGGATCCATGTCGTTTGTGGAAAACAACACACATGCAATGACTCTTGTGGTTGATCCATGTTTGTTTGTGGAAATAACACACATGCAATGACTCTAGTGGTTGATCCATGTGTGGTTTCTGAAAAGAACACACTTGCAATGACTCTAGTGTTGATTTGTGGAAAAGAACACACATGCAATGACTCTAGTGCTGGTTTGTGGTTTTAGTTTATGAACAAACATGCGATGACTCTAGTGATTGATCCATGTGTGGTTTGTGGAACGAACACACATGCAATGACCCTAGTGGTTGATCCATGTGTGGTTTGTGGAAAGAACACACATTCAATGACCACAGGTGGATCCATGTGTGGTTTGTGGAAAAGAACACACATGCAATGACTCTAGTACTGGTTTGTGGTTTTAGTATAAGAACACACATGCAATGATTCTAGTGGTTGATCTATGTGTGGTTTGTGGAAATAACACACATGCAATGACCACTGGTGGATCCATGTTGGTTTTAGTGTAAGAACACACATGCAATGACTCTAGTACTGGTTTGTGGTTTTTGTCGAAAAGAACACACATGCAATGACTCTAGTGGTTGATCCATGTGTGGTTTGTGGAAAGAACACACATGCAATGACTCTGGTTGATCCATGTGTTGTTTGTGGAAAGAACACACATGCAATGACCACTGGTGGATCCATGTGTGGTTTGTGGAAAACAACACTTATGCAATGACTCTAGTACTGGTTTGTTGTTTTAGTATAAGAACACACATGCAATGACTCTAGTGGTTGATCCATGTGTGGTTTGTGGAAAGAACACACATGCAATGACTCTAGTCGTTGATCCATGTGTAGTTTGTGGAAAGAACACACATGCAATGACCACTGGTGGATCCATGTGTGGTTTGTGGAAAAGAACACACATGCAATGACTCTAGTGGTTGATCGATGTTTGTTTGTGGAAATAACACACATGCAATGACTCTAGTGGTTGATCCATGTGTGGTTTGTGAAAAGAACACATATGCAATGACTCTAGTGTTGGTTTGTGGAAAAGAACACACATGCAATGACTCTGGAGCTGGTTTGTGGTTTTAGTATAAGAACAAACATGCGATGACTCTAGTGGTGGATCCATGTGTGGTTTGTGGAAAGAACACACATGCAATGACTCTAGTGGTTGATCCATCTGTGGTTTGTGGAAAGAAGACACATGCAATGACCCCTGGTGGATCCATGTGTGGTTTGTGGAAAAGAACACACATGCAATGACTCTAGTACTGGTTTGTGGTCTTAGTATAAGAACACACATGCAATGACTCTAGTGCTTGATCCATGTGTGGTTTGTGGAAATAACACACATGCAATGACTCTAGTGGTTGAGCCATGTGTGGTTTGTGGAAAGAGCACACATGCAATGAACACTGGTGGATCCATGTTGGTTTTAGTGTAAGATCACACATGCAATGACTCTAGTACTGGTTTGTGGTTTTTGTGGCAAAGAACACACATGCAATGACTCTAGTGGTTGATCCATGTGTGGTTTGTGGAAAGAACACACATGCAATGACTCTGGTTGATCCATGTGTGGTTTGTGGAAAGAACACACATGCAATGACCACTCGTGGATCCATGTGTGGTTTATGGAAAAGAATACACATGCAATGACTCTAGCACTAGTTTGTGGTTTTATTATAAGAACACACATGCAATGAATCTAGTGGTTGATCCATGTGTGGTTTGTGGAAAGAACACACATGCAATGAACACTGGTGGATCCATGTGTGGTTTGTGGAAAAGAACACACATGCAATGACTCTAGTGGTTGATCCATGTTTGTTTGTGGAAATAACACACATGCAATAACTCTAGTGGTTGATCCATGTGTGGTTTGTGAAAAGAACACACATGCAATGACTCTAGTGTTGGTTTGTGGAAAAGAACACACATGCAATGACTCTAGTGCTGGTTTGTGGTTTTAGTATAAGAACAAACATGAAATGACTCTAGTGGTTGATCCATGTGTGGTTTGTGGAAAGAACACACATGCAATGACTCTAGTGGTTGATCCATGTGTGGTTTGTGGAAAGAACACACATGCAATGACCACTGGTGGATCCATGTGTGTTTGTGGAAAAGAACACACATGCAATGAATCTAGTGGTTGATCCATGTTTGTTTGTGGAAATAACACACATGCAATGACTCTAATGGTTGATCCATGTGTGGTTTGTGAAAAGAACACACATGCAATGACTCTAGTGTTGGTTTTAGTATAAGAACACACATGCAATGACTCTAGTTGTTGATCCATGCGTGGTTTGTGGAAATAACACATATGCAATGACTCTAGTGGTTGACACATGTGTGGTTTGTGGAAATAACACACATGCAATGACTGTAATGGGTCCACATGTGGTTTGTTGAAATAACACATATGCAATGACAATAGTGGTTGATCCATGTGTGGTTTGTGGAAATAACACTCATGCAATGACTGTAATGGGTCCACATGTGGTCTGTGGAAAGAACACACATGCAATGATCACTGGTTGATCCATAAGTTGTTTGTAGAAAAGAACACACATGCAATGACTCTAGTGGTTGATCCATATGTGGTTTGTGGAAAGAACACACATGCAATGACCACTGGTGGATCCATGTGTGGTTTGTGGAAAATAACACACATGCAATGACCACTCGTGGATCCATGTGTGGTTTGTGGAAAAGAACACACATGCAATAACTATAGTGGTTGATCCATGTGTGGTTTATGGAAAGAACACACATGCAATGACTCTAGTGGTTGATCCATGTGTGGTTTGTGGAAAGAACACACATGCAATGACCACTGGTGGATCCATTTGTGGTTTGTGGAAAAGAACAAACATGCTATGACTCTAGTGGTTGATCCATGTTTGTTTTTGGAAATAACACACATGCAATGACTCTAGTGGTTGATCCATGTGTGGTTTGTGAAAAGAACACACATGCAATGACTCTAGTGTTGGTTTTAGTATAAGAACACACATGCAATGACTCTAGTGGTTGATCCATGTGTGGTTTGTGGAAATAACACATATGCAATGACTCTAGTGGTTGATCCGTGTGTGGTTTGTGGAAATAACAAACATGCAATGACTGTAATGGGTCCACATGTGGTTTGTGGAAAGAACACACATGCAATGACCACTGGTTGATCCATAAGTTGTTTGTGGAATAGAACACACATGCAATGACTCTAGTGGTTGATCCATATGTGGTTTGTGGAAAGAACACACATGCAATGACCACTAGTGGATCCATGTGTGGTTTGTGGAAAAGAACACACATGCAATGACCACTGGTGGATCCATGTGTGGTTTGTGGAAAAGAACACACATGCAATGACTCTAGTGGTTGATCCATGTTTGTTTGTGGAAATAACACACATGCAATGACTCTAGTGGTTGATCCATGTGTGGTTTGTGAAAAGAACACACATGCAATGACTCTAGTGTTGGTTTTAGTATAAGAACACACATGCAATGACTCTAGTGGTTGATCCATATGTGGTTTTAGTATAAGAACACACATGCAATGACTCTAGTGGTTGATCCATGTGTGGTTTATGGAAATAACACACATGCAATGACCACTGGTGGATCCATGTGTGGTTTGTGGAAAAGAACACACATGTAATGACTCTAGTGCTGGTTTGTGGTTTTAGTATAAGAACAAACATGCAATGACTCTACTGGTTGATCGATGTGTGGTTTGTGGAAAGAACACACATGCAATGACTCTGGTTGATCCATATGTGGTTTGTGGAAAGAACACACATGCAATGACCACTGGTGGATCCATGTGTGGTTTGTGGAAAATAACACACATGCAATGACTCTAGTACTGGTTTGTGGTTTTAGTATAAGAACACACATGCAATGACTCTAGTGGTTGATCCATGTGTGGTTTGTGGAAATAACACACATGCAATGACTCTAGTGGTTGAGCCATGTGTGGTTTGTGGAAAGAACACACATGCAATGAACACTGGTGGATCCATGTTGGTTTTAGTGTAAGATCACACATGCAATGACTCTAGTACTGGTTTGTGGTTTTTGTGGAAAAGAACACACATGCAATGACTCTAGTGGTTGATCCATGTGTGGTTTGTGGAAAGAACACACATGCAATGACTCTGGTTGATCCATGTGTGGTTTGTGGAAAGAACACACATGCAATGACCACTGGTGGATCCATGTGTGGTTTATGGAAAAGAATACACATGCAATGACTCTAGCACTAGTTTGTGGTTTTATTATAAGAACACACATGCAATGAATCTAGTGGTTGATCCATGTGTGGTTTGTGGAAAGAACACACATGCAATGAACACTGGTGGATCCATGTGTGGTTTGTGGAAAAGAACACACATGCAATGACTCTAGTGGTTGATCCATGTTTGTTTGTGGAAATAACACACATGCAATAACTCTAGTGGTTGATCCATGTGTGGTTTGTGAAAAGAACACACATGCAATGACTCTAGTGTTGGTTTGTGGAAAAGAACACACATGCAATGACTCTAGTGCTGGTTTGTGGTTTTAGTATAAGAACAAACATGAAATGACTCTAGTGGTTGATCCATGTGTGGTTTGTGGAAAGAACACACATGCAATGACTCTAGTGGTTGATCCATGTGTGGTTTGTGGAAAGAACACACATGCAATGACCACTGGTGGATCCATGTGTGGTTTGTGGAAAAGAACACACATGCAATGAATCTAGTGGTTGATCCATGTTTGTTTGTGGAAATAACACACATCAATGACTCTAATGGTTGATCCATGTGTGGTTTGTGAAAAGAACACACATGCAATGACTCTAGTGTTGGTTTTAGTATAAGAACACACATGCAATGACTCTAGTTGTTGATCCATGCGTGGTTTGTGGAAATAACACATATGCAATGACTCTAGTGGTTGATACATGTGGGGTTTGTGGAAATAACACACATGCAATGACTGTAATGGGTCCACATGTGGTTTGTTGAAATAACACATATGCAATGACTCTAGTGGTTGATCCATGTGTGGTTTGTGGAAATAACACTCATGCAATGACTGTAATGGGTCCACATGTGGTTTGTGGAAAGAACACACATGCAATGATCACTGGTTAATCCATAAGTTGTTTGTAGAAAAGAACACACATGCAATGACTCTAGTGGTTGATCCATATGTGGTTTGTGGAAAGAACACACATGCAATGACCACTGGTGGATCCATGTGTGGTTTGTGGAAAATAACACACATGCAATGACCACTCGTGGATCCATGTGTGGTTTGTGGAAAAGAACACACATGCAATGACTATAGTGGTTGATCCATGTGTGGTTTATGGAAAGAACACACGTACAATGACTCTAGTGGTTGATCCATGTGTGGTTTGTGGAAAGAACACACATGCAATGACCACTAGTGGATCCATTTGTGGTTTGTGGAAAAGAACAAACATGCAATGACTCTAGTGGTTGATCCATGTTTGTTTTTGGAAATAACACACATGCAATGACTCTAGTGGTTGATCCATGTGTGGTTTGTGAAAAGAACACACATGCAATGACTCTAGTGTTGGTTTTAGTATAAGAACACACATGCAATGACTCTAGTGGTTGATCCATGTGTGGTTTGTGGAAATAACACATATGCAATGACTCTAGTGGTTGATCCGTGTGTGGTTTGTGGAAATAACAAACATGCAATGACTGTAATGGGTCCACATGTGGTTTGTGGAAAGAACACACATGCAATGACCACTGGTTGATCCATAAGTTGTTTGTGGAATAGAACACACATGCAATGACTCTAGTGGTTGATCCATATGTGGTTTGTGGAAAGAACACACATGCAATGACCACTAGTGGATCCATGTGTGGTTTGTGGAAAAGAACACACATGCAATGACCACTGGTGGATCCATGTGTGGTTTGTGGAAAAGAACACACATGCAATGACTCTAGTGGTTGATCCATGTTTGTTTGTGGAAATAACACACATGCAATGACTCTAGTGGTTGATCTATGTGTGGTTTGTGAAAAGAACACACATGCAATGACTCTAGTGTTGGTTTTAGTATAAGAACACACATGCAATGACTCTAGTGGTTGATCCATATGTGGTTTTAGTATAAGAACACACATGCAATGACTCTAGTGGTTGATCCATGTGTGGTTTATGGAAATAACACACATGCAATGACCACTGGTGGATCCATGTGTGGTTTGTGGAAAAGAACACACATGTAATGACTCTAGTGCTGGTTTGTGGTTTTAGTATAAGAACAAACATGCAATGACTCTACTGGTTGATCCATGTGTGGTTTGTGGAAAGAACACACATGCAATGACTCTGGTTGATCCATATGTGGTTTGTGGAAAGAACACACATGCAATGACCACTGGTGGATCCAAGTGTGGTTTGTGGAAAAGAACACACATGCAATGACTCTAGTACTGGTTTGTGGTTTTAGTATAAGAACACACATGCAATGACTCTAGTGGTTAATCCATGTGTGGTTTGTGGAAATAACACACATGCAATGACTCTAGTGGTTGAGCCATGTGTGGTTTGTGGAAAGAACACACATGCAATGAACACTGGTGGATCCATGTTGGTTTTAGTGTAAGATCACACATGCAATGACTCTAGTACTGGTTTGTGGTTTTTATGGAAAAGAACACACATGCAATGACTCTAGTGGTTGATCCATGTGTGGTTTGTGGAAAGAACACACATGCAATGACTCTGGTTGATCCATGTGTGGTTTGTGGAAAGAACACACATGCAATGACCACTGGTGGATCCATGTGTGGTTTATGGAAAAGAATACACATGCAATGACTCTAGCACTAGTTTGTGGTTTTATTATAAGAACACACATGCAATGAATCTAGTGGTTGATCCATGTGTGGTTTGTGGAAAGAACACACATGCAATGAACACTGGTGGATCCATGTGTGGTTTGTGGAAAAGAACACACATGCAATGACTCTAGTGGTTGATCCATGTTTGTTTGTGGAAATAACACACATGCAATAACTCTAGTGGTTGATCCATGTGTGGTTTGTGAAAAGAACACACATGCAATGACTCTAGTGTTGGTTTGTGGAAAAGAACACACATGCAATGACTCTAGTGCTGGTTTGTGGTTTTAGTATAAGAACAAACATGAAATGACTCTAGTGGTTGATCCATGTGTGGTTTGTGGAAAGAACACACATGCAATGACTCTAGTGGTTGATCCATGTGTGGTTTGTGGAAAGAACACACATGCAATGACCACTGGTGGATCCATGTGTGGTTTGTGGAAAAGAACACACATGCAATGAATCTAGTGGTTGATCCATGTTTGTTTGTGGAAATAACACACATCAATGACTCTAATGGTTGATCCATGTGTGGTTTGTGAAAAGAACACACATGCAATGACTCTAGTGTTGGTTTTAGTATAAGAACACATATGCAATGACTCTAGTTGTTGATCCATGCGTGGTTTGTGGAAATAACACATATGCAATGACTCTAGTGGTTGATACATGTGGGGTTTGTGGAAATAACACACATGCAATGACTGTAATGGGTCCACATGTGGTTTGTTGAAATAACACATATGCAATGACTCTAGTGGTTGATCCATGTGTGGTTTGTGGAAATAACACTCATGCAATGACTGTAATGGGTCCACATGTGGTTTGTGGAAAGAACACACATGCAATGATCACTGGTTGATCCATAAGTTGTTTGTAGAAAAGAACACACATGCAATGACTCTAGTGGTTGATCCATATGTGGTTTGTGGAAAGAACACACATGCAATGACCACTGGTGGATCCATGTGTGGTTTGTGGAAAATAACACACATGCAATGACCACTCGTGGATCCATGTGTGGTTTGTGGAAAAGAACACACATGCAATGACTATAGTGGTTGATCCATGTGTGGTTTATGGAAAGAACACACATGCAATGACTCTAGTGGTTGATCCATGTGTGGTTTGTGGAAAGAACACACATGCAATGACCACTAGTGGATCCATTTGTGGTTTGTGGAAAAGAACAAACATGCAATGACTCTAGTGGTTGATCCATGTTTGTTTTTGGAAATAACACACATGCAATGACTCTAGTGGTTGATCCATGTGTGGTTTGTGAAAAGAACACACATGCAATGACTCTAGTGTTGGTTTTAGTATAAGAACACACATGCAATGACTCTAGTGGTTGATCCGTGTGTGGTTTGTGGAAATAACACATATGCAATGACTCTAGTGGTTGATCCGTGTGTGGTTTGTGGAAATAACAAACATGCAATGACTGTAATGGGTCCACATGTGGTTTGTGGAAAGAACACACATGCAATGACCACTGGTTGATCCATAAGTTGTTTGTGGAATAGAACACACATGCAATGACTCTAGTGGTTGATCCATATGTGGTTTGTGGAAAGAACACACATGCAATGACCACTAGTGGATCCATGTGTGGTTTGTGGAAAAGAACACACATGCAATGACCACTGGTGGATCCATGTGTGGTTTGTGGAAAAGAACACACATGCAATGACTCTAGTGGTTGATCCATGTTTGTTTGTGGAAATAACACACATGCAATGACTCTAGTGGTTGATCCATGTGTGGTTTGTGAAAAGAACACACATGCAATGACTCTAGTGTTGGTTTTAGTATAAGAACACACATGCAATGACTCTAGTGGTTGATCCATATGTGGTTTTAGTATAAGAACACACATGCAATGACTCTAGTGGTTGATCCATGTGTGGTTTATGGAAATAACACACATGCAATGACCACTGGTGGATCCATGTGTGGTTTGTGGAAAAGAACACACATGTAATGACTCTAGTGCTGGTTTGTGGTTTTAGTATAAGAACAAACATGCAATGACTCTACTGGTTGATCCATGTGTGGTTTGTGGAAAGAACACACATGCAATGACTCTGGTTGATCCATATGTGGTTTGTCGAAAGAACACACATGCAATGACCACTGGTGGATCCATGTGTGGTTTGTGGAAAAGACACCACATGCAATGACTCTAGTACTGGTTTGTGGTTTTAGTATAAGAACACACATGCAATGACTCTAGTACTGGTTTGTGGTTTTAGTATAAGAATACACATGCAATGACTCTAGTGGTTGATCCATGTGTGGTTTGTGGAAATAACATACATGCAACGACTCTAGTGGTTGATCCATGTGTGGTTTGTGGAAAGAACACACGTGCAATGAGCACTGGCGGATCCATGTTGGTTTTAGTATAAGAACACACATGCAATGACTCTAGTGGTTGATCCATCTTTGTTTGTGGAAAGAACACACATGCAATGACTCTAGTGCTGGTTTGTGGTTTTAGTATAAGAACAAACATGAAATGACTCTAGTGGTTGATCCATGTGTGGTTTGTGGAAAGAACACACATGCAATGACTCTAGTGGTTGATCCATGTGTGGTTTGTGGAAATAACACACATGCAATGACCACTGGTGGGTCCATGTGTGGTTTGTGGAAAAGAACACACATGCAATGAATCTAGTGGTTGATCCATGTTTGTTTGTGGAAATAACACACATGCAATGACTCTAATGGTTGATCCATGTGTGGTTTGTGAAAAGAACACACATGCAATGACTCTAGTGTTGGTTTTAGTATAAGAACACACATGCAATGACTCTAGTTGTTGATCCATGCGTGGTTTGTGGAAATAACACATATGCAATGACTCTAGTGGTTGATACATGTGTGGTTTGTGGAAATAACACACATGCAATGACTGTAATGGGTCCACATGTGGTTTGTTGAAATAACACATATGCAATGACTCCAGTGGTTGATCCATGTGTGGTTTGTGGAAAGAACACACATGCAATGACTCTAGTTGTTCCATATGTGGTTTGTGGAAAGAACACACATGCAATGACTCTAGTGGTGGATCCATGTGTGGTTTGTGGAAAAGAACACACATGCAATAACTCTAGTGCTAGTTTGTGGTTTTTGTATAAGAACAAACATGTAATGACTCTAGTGGTTGATCCATGTGTGGTTTGTGGAAAGAACACACATCCAATGACTCTAGTGGTTGATCCATGTGTGGTTTGTGGAAAGAACACACATGCAATGACCACTGGTGGATCCATGTGTGGTTGGTGGAAAAGAACACACATGCAATGACTCTAGTGGTTGATCCATGTTTGTTTGTGGAAATAACACACATGCAATGACTCTAGTGGTTGATCCATGTGTGGTTTGTGAAAAGAACACACATGCAATGACTCTAGTGTTGGTTTTAGTATAAGAACACACATGCCATGACTCTAGTGGTTGATCCATGTGTGCTTTGTGGAAATAACACATATGCAATGACTCTAGTGGTTGATCCATGTGTGGTTTGTGGAAATAACACACATGCAATGACTGTAATGGGTCCACATGTGGTCTGTGGAAAGAACACACATGCAATGACCACTGGTTGATCCATAAGTTGTTTGTAGAAAAGAAACACATGCAATGACTCTAGTGGTTCATCCATATGTGGTTTGTGGAAAGAACACACATGCAATGACCACTGGTGGATCCATGTGTGGTTTGTGGAAAAGAACACACATGCAATGACTCTAGTGCTGGTTTGTGGTTTTAGTATAAGAACAAACACGCAATGACTCTAGTGGTTGATCCATGTGTGGTTTGTGGAAAGAACACACATGCAATGACCACTGGTGGATCCATGTGTGGTTTGTGGAAAAGAACACACATGCAATGACTCTAGTACTGGTTTGTGGTTTTAGTATAAGAACACACATGCAATGACTCTAGTGGTTGATCCATGTGTGGTTTGTGGAAATAACACACATGCAATGACTCTAGTGGTTGATCCATGTGTGGTTTGTGGAAATAACACACATGCAATAACCACTGGTGGATCCATGTTGATTTTAGTGTAAGAACACACATGCAATGACTCTAGTACTGTTTTGTGGTTTTTGCAGAAAAGAACACACATGCAATGACTCTAGTGGTTGATCCATGTGTGGTTTGTGGAAAGAACACACATGCAATGACTCTAGTTGATCCATGTGTTGTTTGTGGAAAGAACACACATACAATGAGCACTGGTGGATCCATGTGTGGTTTGTGGAAAAGAACACACATGTAATGACTCTAGTACTGGTTTGTTGTTTTAGTATAAGAACACACATGCAATGACTCTAGTGGTTGATCCATGTGAGGTTTGTGGAAAGAACACACATGCAATGACTCTAGCGGTTGATCCATGTGTGGTTTGTGGAAAGAACACACATGCAATGACTCTAGTGGGGTATCCATGTGTGGTTTGTGGAAACAACACACATGCAATGACCACTGGTGGATCCATGTGTGGTTTGTGGAAAAGAACACACATGCAATGACTCTAGTGGTTGATCCATGTTTGTTTGTGGAAATAACACACATGCAATGACTCTAGTGGTTGATCCATGTGTGGTTTCTGAAAAGAACACACTTGCAATGACTCTAGTGTTGGTTCGTGGAAAAGAACACACATGCAATGACTCTAGTGCTGGTTTGTGGTTTTAGTTTAATAACAAACATGCGATGACTCTAGTGATTGATCCATGTGTGGTTTGTGGAAAGAACACACATGCAATGACCCTAGTGGTTGATCCATGTGTGGTTTGTGGAAAGAACACACATTCAATGACCACAGGTGGATCCATGTGTGGTTTGTGGAAAAGAACACACATTCAATGACTCTAGTACTGGTTTGTGGTTTTAGTATAAGAACACACATCCAATGACTCTAGTGGTTGATCCATGTGTGGTTTGTGGAAAGAACACACATGCAATGACCACTGGTGGATCCATGTGTGGTTGGTGGAAAAGAACACACATGCAATGACTCTAGTGGTTGATCCATGTTTGTTTGTGGAAATAACACACATGCAATGACTCTAGTGGTTGATCCATGTGTGGTTTGTGAAAAGAACACACATGCAATGACTCTAGTGTTGGTTTTAGTATAAGAACACACATGCCATGACTCTAGTGGTTGATCCATGTGTGCTTTGTGGAAATAACACATATGCAATGACTCTAGTGGTTGATCCATGTGTGGTTTGTGGAAATAACACACATGCAATGACTGTAATGGGTCCACATGTGGTCTGTGGAAAGAACACACATGCAATGACCACTGGTTGATCCATAAGTTGTTTGTAGAAAAGAAACACATGCAATGACTCTAGTGGTTCATCCATATGTGGTTTGTGGAAAGAACACACATGCAATGACCACTGGTGGATCCATGTGTGGTTTGTGGAAAAGAACACACATGCAATGACTCTAGTGCTGGTTTGTGGTTTTAGTATAAGAACAAACACGCAATGACTCTAGTGGTTGATCCATGTGTGGTTTGTGGAAAGAACACACATGCAATGACCACTGGTGGATCCATGTGTGGTTTGTGGAAAAGAACACACATGCAATGACTCTAGTACTGGTTTGTGGTTTTAGTATAAGAACACACATGCAATGACTCTAGTGGTTGATCCATGTGTGGTTTGTGGAAATAACACACATGCAATGACTCTAGTGGTTGATCCATGTGTGGTTTGTGGAAATAACACACATGCAATAACCACTGGTGGATCCATGTTGATTTTAGTGTAAGAACACACATGCAATGACTCTAGTACTGTTTTGTGGTTTTTGCAGAAAAGAACACACATGCAATGACTCTAGTGGTTGATCCATGTGTGGTTTGTGGAAAGAACACACATGCAATGACTCTAGTTGATCCATGTGTTGTTTGTGGAAAGAACACACATACAATGAGCACTGGTGGATCCATGTGTGGTTTGTGGAAAAGAACACACATGTAATGACTCTAGTACTGGTTTGTTGTTTTAGTATAAGAACACACATGCAATGACTCTAGTGGTTGATCCATGTGAGGTTTGTGGAAAGAACACACATGCAATGACTCTAGCGGTTGATCCATGTGTGGTTTGTGGAAAGAACACACATGCAATGACTCTAGTGGGGTATCCATGTGTGGTTTGTGGAAACAACACACATGCAATGACCACTGGTGGATCCATGTGTGGTTTGTGGAAAAGAACACACATGCAATGACTCTAGTGGTTGATCCATGTTTGTTTGTGGAAATAACACACATGCAATGACTCTAGTGGTTGATCCATGTGTGGTTTCTGAAAAGAACACACTTGCAATGACTCTAGTGTTGGTTTGTGGAAAAGAACACACATGCAATGACTCTAGTGCTGGTTTGTGGTTTTAGTTTAATAACAAACATGCGATGACTCTAGTGATTGATCCATGTGTGGTTTGTGGAAAGAACACACATGCAATGACCCTAGTGGTTGATCCATGTGTGGTTTGTGGAAAGAACACACATTCAATGACCACAGGTGGATCCATGTGTGGTTTGTGGAAAAGAACACACATTCAATGACTCTAGTACTGGTTTGTGGTTTTAGTATAAGAACACACATGCAATGACTCTAGTGGTTGATCTATGTGTGGTTTGTGGAAATAACACACATGCAATGACCACTGGTGGATCCATGTTGGTTTTAGTGTAAGAACACACATGCAATGACTCTAGTACTGGTTTGTGGTTTTTGTGGAAAAGAACACACATGCAATGACTCTAGTGGTTGATCCATGTGTGGTTTGTGGAAAGAACACACATGCAATGACTCTGGTTGATCCATGTGTTGTTTGTGGAAAGAACACACATGCAATGACCACTGGTGGATCCATGTTTGGTTTGTGGAAAAGAACACTTATGCAATGACTCTAGTACTGGTTTGTTGTTTTAGTATAAGAACACACATGCAATGACTCTAGTGGTTGATCCATGTGTGGTTTGTGGAAAGAACACACATGCAATGACTCTAGTCGTTGATCCATGTGTGGTTTGTGGAAAGAACACACATGCAATGACTCTAGTCGTTGATCCATGTGTAGTTTGTGGAAAGAACACACATGCAATGACCACTGGTGGATCCGTGTGTCGTTTGTGGAAAAGAACACACATGCAATGACTCTAGTGGTTGATCGATGTTTGTTTGTGGAAATAACACACATGCAATGACTCTAGTGGTTGATCCATGTGTGGTTTGTGAAAAGAACACATATGCAATGACTCTAGTGTTGGTTTGTGGAAAAGAACATACATGTAATGACTCTGGAGCTGGTTTGTGGTTTTAGTATAAGAACAAACATGCGATGACTCTATTGGTGGATCCATGTGTGGTTTGTGGAAAGAACACACATGCAATGACTCTAGTGGTTGATCCATCTATGGTTTGTGGAAAGAACACACATGCAATGACCCCTGGTGGATTCATGTGTGGTTTGTGGAAAAGAACAAACATGCAATGACTCTAGTACTGGTTTGTGGTTTTAGTATAAGAACACACATGCAATGACTCTAGTGGTTGATCCATGTGTGGTTTGTGGAAATAACACACATGCAATTACTCTAGTGGTTGATACATGTGTGGTTTGTGGAAAGAACACACATGCAATGAACACTGGTGGATCCATGTTGGTTTTAGTGTAAGATCACACATGCAATGACTCTAGTACTGGTTTGTGGTTTTTGTGGAAAAGAACACACATGCAATGACTCTAGTGGTTGATCCATGTGTGGTTTGTGGAAAGAACACACATGCAATGACTCTGGTTGATCCATGTGTGGTTTGTGGAAAGAACACACATGCAATGACCACTGGTGGATCCATGTGTGGTTTATGGAAAAGAACACACATGCAATGACTCTAGTACTAGTTTGTGGTATTATTATAAGAACACACATGCAATGACTCTAGTGGTTGTTCCATGTGTGGTTTGTGGAAAGAACACACATGCAATGAACACTGGTGGATCCATGTGTGTTTTGTGGAAAAGAACACACATGCAATGACTCTAGTGGTTGATCCATGTTTGTTTGTGGAAATAACACACATGCAATAACTCTAGTGGTTGATCCATGTGTGGTTTGTGAAAAGAACACACATGCAATGACTCTAGTGTTGGTTTGTGGAAAAGAACACACATGCAATGACTCTAGTGCTGGTTTGTGGTTTTAGTATAAGAACAAACATGAAATGACTCTAGTGGTTGATCCATGTGTGGTTTGTGGAAAGAACACACATGCAATGACTCTATTGGTTGATCCATGTTTGTTTTTGGAAATAACACACATGCAATGACTCTAATGGTTCATCCATGTGTGGTTTGTGAAAAGAACACACATGCAATGACTCTAGTGTTGGTTTTAGTATAAGAACACACATGCAATGACTCTAGTTGTTGATCCATGCGTGGTTTGTGGAAATAACACATATGCAATGACTCTAGTGGTTGATACATGTGTGGTTTGTGTAAATTACACACATGCAATGACTGTAATGGGTCCACATGTGGTTTGTTGAAATAACACATATGCAATGACTATAGTGGTTGATCCATGTGTGGTTTGTGGAAATAACACTCATGCAATGACTGTAATGGGTCCACATGTGGTTTGTGGAAAGAACACACATGCAATGATCACTGGTTGATCCATAAGTTGTTTGTAGAAAAGAACACACATGCAATGACTCTAGTGGTTGATCCATATGTGGTTTGTGGAAAGAACACACATGCAATGACCACTGGTGGATCCATGTGTGGTTTGTGGAAAAGAACACACATGCAATGACCACTCGTGGATCCATGTGTGGTTTGTGGAAAAGAACACACATGCAATGACTATAGTGGTTGATCCATGTGTGGTTTGTGGAAAGAACACACATGCAATGACTCTAGTGGTTGATCCATGTGTGGTTTGTGGAAAGAACACACATTCAATGACCACAGGTGGATCCATGTGTGGTTTGTGGAAAAGAACACACATGCAATGACTCTAGTGCTGGTTTATGGTTTTAGTATAAGAACAAATATGAAATGACTCTAGTGGTTGATCCATGTGTGGTTTTTGGAAAGAACACACATGCAATGACTCTAGTGGTGGATCCATGTGTGGTTTGTGGAAAAGAACACACATGCAATGAAAATAGTGGTTGATCCATGTTTGTTTGTGGAAATAACACACATGCAATGACTCTAATGGTTGATCCATGTGTGGTTTGTGAAAAGAACACACATGCAATGACTCTAGTGTTGGTTTTAGTATAAGAACACACATTCAATGACTCTAGTACTGGTTTGTGGTTTTAGTATAAGAACACACATGCAATGACTCTAGTGGTTGATCTATGTGTGGTTTGTGGAAATAACACACATGCAATGACCACTGGTAGATCCATGTTGGTTTTAGTGTAAGAACACACATGCAATGACTCTAGTACTGGTTTGTGGTTTTTGTGGAAAAGAACACACATGCAATGACTCTAGTGGTTGATCCATGTGTGGTTTGTGGAAAGAACACACATGCAATGACTCTGGTTGATCCATGTGTTGTTTGTGGAAAGAACACACATGCAATGACCACTGGTGGATCCATGTGTGGTTTGTGGAAAAGAACACTTATGCAATGACTCTAGTACTGGTTTGTTGTTTTAGTATAAGAACACACATGCAATGACTCTAGTGGTTGATCCATGTGTGGTTTGTGGAAAGAACACACATGCAATGACTCTAGTCGTTGATCCATGTGTGGTTTGTGGAAAGAACACACATGCAATGACTCTAGTCGTTGATCCATGTGTAGTTTGTGGAAAGAACACACATGCAATGACCACTGGTGGATCCGTGTGTGGTTTGTGGAAAAGAACACACATGCAATGACTCTAGTGGTTGATCGATGTTTGTTTGTGGAAATAACACACATGCAATGACTCTAGTGGTTGATCCATGTGTGGTTTGTGAAAAGAACACATATGCAATGACTCTAGTGTTGGTTTGTGGAAAAGAACATACATGCAATGACTCTGGAGCTGGTTTGTGGTTTTAGTATAAGAACAAACATGCGATGACTCTATTGGTGGATCCATGTGTGGTTTGTGGAAAGAACACACATGCAATGACTCTAGTGGTTGATCCATCTATGGTTTGTGGAAAGAACACACATGCAATGACCCCTGGTAGATCCATGTGTGGTTTGTGGAAAAGAACAAACATGCAATGACTCTAGTACTGGTTTGTGGTTTTAGTATAAGAACACACATGCAATGACTCTAGTGGTTGATCCATGTGTGGTTTGTGGAAATAACACACATGCAATTACTCTAGTGGTTGATACATGTGTGGTTTGTGGAAAGAACACACATGCAATGAACACTGGTGGATCCATGTTGGTTTTAGTGTAAGATCAGACATGCAATGACTCTAGTACTGGTTTGTGGTTTTTGTGGAAAAGAACACACATGCAATGACTCTAGTGGTTGTTCCATCTGTGGTTTGTGGAAAGAACACACATGCAATGAACACTGGTGGATCCATGTGTGGTTTGTGGAAAAGAACACACATGCAATGACTCTAGTGGTTGATCCATGTTTGTTTGTGGAAATAACACACATGCAATAACTCTACTGGTTGATCCATGTGTGGTTTGTGAAAAGAACACACATGCAATGACTCTAGTGTTGGTTTGTGGAAAAGAACACACATGCAATGACTCTAGTGCTGGTTTGTGGTTTTAGTATAAGAACAAACATGAAATGACTCTAGTGGTTGATCCATGTGTGGTTTGTGGAAAGAACACACATGCAATGACTTTTTTGGTTGATCCATGTGTGGTTTGTGGAAAGAACACACATGCAATGATCACTGGTGGATCCATGTGTGGTTTGTGGAAAAGAACACACATGCAATGAATCTAGTGGTTGATCCATGTTTGTTTGTGGAAATAACACACATGCAATGACTCTAATGGTTGATCCATGTGTGGTTTGTGAAAAGAACACACATGCAATGACTCTAGTGTTGGTTTTAGTATAAGAACACACATTCAATGACTCTTGTACTGGTTTGTGGTTTTAGTATAAGAACACACATGCAATGACTCTAGTGGTTGATCTATGTGTAGTTTGTGGAAATAACACACATGCAATGACCACTGGTGGATCCATGTTGGTTTTATTGTAAGAACACACATGCAATGACTCTAGTACTGGTTTGTGGTTTTTGTGGAAAAGAACACACATGCAATGACTCTAGTGGTTGATCCATGTGTGGTTTGTGGAAAGAACACACATGCAATGACTCTGGTTGATTCATGTGTTGTTTGTGGAAAGAACACACATGCAATGACCACTGGTGGATCCATGTGTGGTTTGTGGAAAAGAACACTTATGCAATGACTCTAGTACTGGTTTGTTGTTTTAGTATAAGAACACACATGCAATGACTCTAGTGGTTGATCCATGTGTGGTTTGTGGAAAGAACACACATGCAATGATCACTGGTGGATCCATGTGTGGTTTGTGGAAAGGAACACTTATGCAATGACTCTAGTACTGGTTTGTGGTTTTAGTATAAGAACAAACATGAAATGACTCTGCTGGTTGATCCATGTGTGGTTTGTGGAAAGAACACACATGCAATGACTCTATTAGTTGATCCATGTTTGTTTTTGGAAATAACACACATGTAATGACTCTAATGGTTGATCCATGTGTGGTTTGTGAAAATAACACACATGCAATGACTCTAGTGTTGGTTTTAGTATAAGAACACACATGCAATGACTCTAGTTGTTGATCCATGCGTGGTTTGTGGAAATAACACATATGCAATGACTCTAGTGGTTGATACATGTGTGGTTTGTGGAAATAACACACATGCAATGACTGTAATGGGTCCACATGTGGTTTGTTGAAATAACACATATGCAATGACTATAGTGGTTGATCCATGTGTGGTTTGTGGAAATAACACTCATGCAATGACTGTAATGGGTCCACATGTGGTTTGTGGAAAGAACACACATGCAATGATCACTGGTTGATCCATAAGTTGTTTGTAGAAAAGAACACACATGCAATGACTCTAGTGGTTGATCCATATGTGGTTTGTGGAAAGAACACACATGCAATGACCACTGGTGGATCCATTTGTGGTTTGTGGAAAATAACACACATGCAATGACCACTCGTGGATCCATGTGCGGTTTGTGGAAAAGAACACACATGCAATGACTATAGTGGTTGATCCATGTGTGGTTTGTGGAAAGAACACACATGCAATGACTCTAGTGGTTGATCCATGTGTGGTTTGTGGAAAGAACACACATGCAATGACCACTGGTGGATCCATTTGTGGTTTGTGGAAAAGAACACACATGAAATGACTCTAGTGGTTGATCCATGTTTGTTTTTGGAAATAACACACATGCAATGACTCTAGTGGTTGATCCATGTGTGGTTTGTGAAAAGAACACACATGCAATGACTCTAGTGTTGGTTTTAGTATAAGAACACACATGCAATGACTCTAGTGGTTGATCCATGTGTGGTTTGTGGAAATAACACATATGCAATGACTCTAGTGGTTGATCCGTGTGTGGTTTGTGGAAATAACAAACATGCAATGACTGTAATGGTTCCACATGTGGTTTGTGGAAAGAACACACATGCAATGACCAATGGTTGATCCATAAGTTGTTTGTGGAATAGAACACACATGCAATGACTCTAGTGGTTGATCCATATGTGGTTTGTGGAAAGAACACACATGCAATGACCACTAGTGGATCCATGTGTGGTTTCTGGAAAAGAACACACATGCAATGACCACTGGTGGATCCATGTGTGGTTTGTGGAAAAGAACACACATGCAATGACTCTAGTGGTTGATCCATGTTTGTTTGTGGAAATAACACACATGCAATGACTCTAGTGGTTGATCCATGTGTGGTTTGTGAAAAGAACACACATGCAATGACTCTAGTGTTGGTTTTAGTATAAGAACACACATGCAATGACTCTAGTGGTTGATCCATATGTGGTTTTAGTATAAGAACACACATGCAATGACTCTAGTGGTTGATCCATGTGTGGTTTGTGGAAATAACACACATGCAATGACCACTGGTGGATCCATTTGTGGTTTGTGGAAAAGAACACACATGTAATGACTCTAGTGCTGGTTTGTGGTTTTAGTATAAGAACAAACATGCAATGACTCTACTGGTTGATCCATGTGTGGTTTGTGGAAAGAACACACATGCAATGACTCTGGTTGATCCATATGTGGTTTGTGGAAAGAACACACATGCAATGACCACTGGTGGATCCACGTGTGGTTTGTGGAAAAGAACACGCATGCAATGACTCTAGTACTGGTTTGTGGTTTTAGTATAAGAACACACATGCAATGACTCTAGTGGTTGATCCATGTGTGGTTTATGGAAATAACACACATGCAATGACCACTGGTGGATCCATGTGTGGTTTGTGGAAAAGAACACACATGTAATGACTCTAGTGCTGGTTTTTGGTTTTAGTATAAGAACAAACATGCAATGACTCTACTGGTTGATCCATGTGTGGTTTGTGGAAAGAACACACATGCAATGACTCTGGTTGATCCATATGTGGTTTGTGGAAAGAACACACATGCAATGACCACTGGTGGATCCACGTGTGGTTTGTGGAAAAGAACACACATGCAATGACTCTAGTACTGGTTTGTGGTTTTAGTATAAGAACACACATGCAATGACTCTAGTACTGGTTTGTGGTTTTAGTATAAGAACACACATGCAATGACTCTAGTGGTTGATCCATGTGTGGTTTATGGAAATAACACACATGCAATGACCACTGGTGGATCCATGTGTGGTTTGTGGAAAAGAACATACATGTAATGACTCTAGTGCTGGTTTGTGGTTTTAGTATAAGAACAAACATGCAATGACTCTACTGGTTGATCCATGTGTGGTTTGTGGAAAGAACACACATGCAATGACTCTGGTTGATCCATATGTGGTTTGTGGAAAGAACACACATGCAATGACCACTGGTGGATCCACGTGTGGTTTGTGGAAAAGAACACACATGCAATGACTCTAGTACTGGTTTGTGGTTTTAGTATAAGAACACACATGCAATGACTCTAGTACTGGTTTGTGGTTTTAGTATAAGAACACACATGCAATGACTCTAGTGGTTGATCCATGTGTGGTTTGTGGAAATAACACACATGCAATGACTCTAGTGGTTGATCCATGTGTGGTTTGTGGAAAGAACATGGTTTGTGGAAAAGAACACACATGTAATGACTTTATTGCTGGTTTGTGGTTTTAGTATAAGAACACACATGCAATGACTCTAGTTGTTTATCCATGTGTGGTTTGTGAAAATAACACACATGCAATGACTCTAGTGTTGGTTTTAGTATAATAAGAACACACATGCAATGACTCTATTGGTTGATCCATATGTGGTTTGTGGAAAGAACACACATGCAATGACTCTAGTGGTTGATCCATGTGTGGTTTGTGGAAATAACACACATGCAATGACCACTGGTGGGTCCACATGTGTGGTTTGTGGAAACAACACACATGCAATGACTCTGGTTGTTCCATATGTGGTTTGTGGAAAGAACACACATGCAATGACTATAGTGGTGGATCCATGTGTGGTTTGTGGAAAAGAACACACATGCAATGACTCTAGTGCTAGTTTGTGGTTTTAGTATAAGAACAAACATGCAATGACTCTATGGTTGATCCATGTGTAAGAACACACATGCAATGACTCTAGTGGTTGATCCATGTGTGCTTTGTGGAAAGAACACACGTGTAATGACCACTGGTGGATCCATGTTGGTTTTAGTATAAGAACACACATGCAATGACTCTAGTGGTTGATCCATGTTTGTTTGTGAAAATAACACACATGCAATGACTCTAGTGGTTGATCCATGTGTGGTTTGTGAAAAGAAAACACATGCAATGACTCTAGTGTTGGTTTTAGTATAATAAGAACACACATGCAATGACTCTAGTGGTTGATCCATATGTGGTTTGTGGAAAGAACACACATGCAATGACTGTAGTGGTTGATCCATGTGTGGTTTGTGGAAATAACACACATGCAATGACCACTGGTGGGTCCACATGTGTGGTTTGTGGAAAAAACACACATGCAATGACTCTGGTTGTTCCATATGTGGTTTGTGGAAAGAACACATATGCAATGACTCTAGTGGTGGATCCATGTGTGGTTTGTGGAAAAGAACACACATGCAATGACTCTAGTGCTAGTTTGTGGTTTTAGTATAAGAACAAACATGCAATGACTCTAGTGGTTGATCCATGTGTAAGAACACACATGCAATGACTCTAGTGGTTGATCCATGTGTGGTTTGTGGAAAGAACACACATGAAATGACCATTGGTGGATCCATGTGTGGTTTGTGGAAAAGAACACACATGCAATGACTCTAGTGGTTGATCCATGTTTGTTTGTGGAAATAACACACATGCAATGACTCTAGTGGTTGATCCATGTGTGGTTTGTTAAAAGAACAGACATGCAATGACTCTAGTGTTGGTTTTAGTATAAGAACACACATGCAATGACTCTAGTGGTTGATCCATGTGTGCTTTGTGGAAATAACACATATGCAATGACCCTAGTGGTTGATCCATGTGTGGTTTATGGAAATAACACACGTGCAATGACTATAATGGGTCCATATGTGGTTTCTCGAAAGAACACACATGCAATGACCACCGGTAGATCCATAAGTTGTTTGTGGAAAAGAACACACATGCAATGACTCTAGTGGTTGATCCATATGTGGTTTGTGGAAAGAACACACATGCAATGACCACTGGTGAATCCATGTGTGGTTTTTGGAAAAGAACACACATGCAATAACCACTGGTGGATCCATGTGTGGTTTGTGGAAAAGAACACACATGCAATGACTCTAGTGGTTCATTCATGTTTGTTTGTGGAAATAACACACATGCAAAGACTCTAGTGGTTGATCCATGTGTGGTTTGTGAAAAGAACACACATGCAATGACTCTAGTGGTTGATCCATGTGTGGTTTGTGGAAAGAACACACATGCAATGACTCTAGTGGTTGATCCATGTGTGGTTTGTGCAAATAACACACATGCAATGACCACTGGTGGGTCCACATGTGTGGTTTGTGGAAAGAACACACATGCCATGACTCTGGTTGTTCAATATGTGGTTTGTGGAAAGAACACACATGCAATGACTCTAGTGGTGGATCCATGTGTGGTTTGTGGAAAAGAACACACATGCAATGACTCTAGTGCTAGTTTGTGGTTTTAGTATAAGAACAAACATGCAATGACTCTAGTGGTTGATCCATGTGTGGTTTGTGGAAAGAACACACATCCAATGACTCTAGTGGTTAATCCATGTGTGGTTTGTGAAAAGAAAACACATGCAATGACTCTAGTGTTGGTTTTAGTATAATAAGAACACACATGCAATGACTCTAGTGGTTGATCCATATGTGGTTTGTGGAAAGAACACACATGCAATGACTCTAGTGGTTGATCCATGTGTGGTTTGTGGAAATAACACACATGCAATGACCACTGGTGGGTCCACATGTGTGGTTTGTGGAAAGAACACACATGCAATGACTCTGGTTGTTCCATATGTGGTTTGTGGAAAGAACACATATGCAATGACTCTAGTGGTGGATCCATATGTGGTTTGTGGAAAGAACACACATGCAATGACCACTGGTGGATCCATGTGTGGTTTGTGGAAAAGAACACACATGCAATGACCATTGGTGGATCCATGTGTGGTTTGTGGAAAAGGACACACATGCAATGACTCTAGTGGTTCATTCATGTTTGTTTGTGGAAATAACACACATGCAAAGACTCTAGTGGTTGATCCATGTGTGGTTTGTGAAAAGAACACACATGCAATGACTCTAGTGGTTGATCCATGTGTGGTTTGTGGAAAGAACACACATGCAATGACTCTAGTGGTTGATCCATGTGTGGTTTGTGCAAATAACACACATGCAATGACCACTGGTGGGTCCACATGTGTGGTTTGTGGAAAGAACACACATGCAATGACTCTGGTTGTTCAATATGTGGTTTGTGGAAAGAACACACATGCAATGACTCTAGTGGTGGATCCATGTGTGGTTTGTGGAAAAGAACACACATGCAATGACTCTAGTGCTAGTTTGTGGTTTTAGTATAAGAACAAACATGCAATGACTCTAATGGTTGATCCATGTGTGGTTTGTGGAAAGAACACACATGCAATGACTCTAGTGGTTGATCCATGTGTGTTTTGTGGAAAGAACACACATGCAATGACCACTGGTGGATCTATGTGTGGTTTGTGGAAAGAACACACATGCAATGACCACTGGTGGATCCATGTGTGGTTTGTGGAAAATAACACACATGCAATGACTCTAGTGGTTGATCCATGTGTGGTTTGTGAAAAGAACACACATGCAATGACTCTAGTGGTTGATCCATGTGTGGTTTGTGAAAAGAACACACATGGAATGACTCTAGTGTTGGTTTTAGTATAAGAACACACATGCAATGCCTCTAGTGGTTGATCCATGTGTGCTTTGTGGAAATAACACATATGCAATGACTCTAGTGGTTGATCCATGTGTGCTTTGTGGAAATAACACACATGCAATGACTGTAATGGGTCCACATGTGGTTTGTGGAAAGAACACACATGCAATGACCACTGGTTGATCCATAAGTTGTTTGTAGAAAAGAACACACATGCAATGACTCTAGTGGTTGATCCATATGTGGTTTGTGGAAAGAACACACATGCAATTACCACTGGTGGATCCATGTGTGGTTTGTGGAAAAGAACACACATGCAATGACCACTCGTGGATCCATGTGTGGTTTGTGGAAAAGAACACACATGCAATGACTCTAGTGGTTGATCCATGTGTGGTTTGTGGAAAGAACACACATGCAATGACTCTAGTGGTTGATCCATGTGTGGTTTGTGAAAAGAACACACATGCAATGACCACTGGTGGATCCACGTGTGGTTTGTGGAAAAGAACACACATGCAATGACTCTAGTGGTTGATCCATGTTTGTTTGTGGAAATAACACACATGCAATGACTCTAGTGGTTGATCCATGTGTGGTTTGTGAAAAGAACACACATCCAATAACTCTAGTGTTGGTTTTAGTATAACAACACACATGCAATGACTCTAGTGGTTGATCCATCTGTGGTTTGTGGAAATAACACATATGTAATGACTCTAGTGGTTGATCCATGTGTGGTTTGTGGAAATAACACACATGCAATGACTGTAATGGGTCCACATGTGGTTTGTGGAAAGAACACACCTGCAATGACCACTGGTTGATCCATAAGTTGTTTGTGGAAAAGAACACACATGCAATGACTCTAGTGGTTGATCCATATGTGGTTTGTGGAAAGAACACACATGCAATGACCACTGGTGGATCCATGTGTGGTTTGTGGAAAAGAACACACATTCAATGACCACTGGTGGATCCATGTGTGGTTTGTGGAAAAGATCACACATGCAATGACTCTAGTGGTTGATCCATGTTTGTTTGTGGAAATAACACACATGCAATGACTCTAGTGGTAGGTCCATGTGTGGTTTGTGAAAAGAACACACATGCAATGACTCTAGTGTTGGTTTTAGTATAAGAACACACATGCAATGACTCTAGTGGTTGATCCATATGTGGTTTGTGGAAAGAACACACATGCAATGACTCTAGTGGTTGATCCATGTGTGGTTTGTGGAAATAACACACATGCAATGACCACTGGTGGATCCATGTGTGGTTTGTGGAAAAGAACACACATGCAATGACTCTAGTGCTGGTTTGTGGTTTTAGTATAAGAACAAACATGCAATGACTCTAGTGGTTGATCCATGTGTGGTTTGTGGAAAGTACACGCATGCAATGACTCTGGTTGATCCATATGTGGTTTGTGGAAAGAACACACATGCAATGACCACTGGTGGATCCATGTGTGGTTTGTGGAAAAGAACACACATGCAATGACTCTAGTACTGGTTTGTGGTTTTAGTATAAGAACACACATGCAATGACTCTAGTACTAGTTTGTGGTTTTATTATAAAAACACACATGCAATGACTCTAGTGGTTGATCCATGTGTGGTTTGTGGAAATAACACACATGCAATGACTCTAGTGGTTGATCCATGTGTGGTTTTTGGAAACAACACATATGCGATGACCACTGTTGGATCCATGTTGGTTTTAGTATAAGAACACACATGCAATGACTCTAGTGGTTGATCCATGTTTGTTTGTGAAAATAACACACATGCAATGACTCTAGTGGTTGATCCATGTGTGGTTTGTGAAAAGAACACACATGCGATGACTCTAGTGTTGGTTTTAGTATAATAAGAACACACATACAATGACTCTAGTGGTTGATCCATATGTGGTTTGTGGAAAGAACACACATGCAATGACTCTAGTGGTTGATCCATGTGTTGTTTGTGCAAATAGCACACATGCAATGACCACTAGTGGGTCCACATGTGTGGTTTGTGGAAAGAACACACATGCAATGACTCTGGTTGTTCCATATGTGGTTTGTGGAAAGAACACACATGCAATGACTCTAGTGGTGGATCCATGTGTGGTTTGTGGAAAAGAACACACATGCAATGATTCTAGTGCTAGTTTGTGGTTTTAGTATAAGAACAAACATGCAATGACTCTAGTGGTTGATCCATGTGTGGTTTGTGGAAAGAACACACATGCAATGACTCTAGTGGTTGATCCATGTGTGGTTTGTGAAAAGAACACACATGCAATGACCACTGGTGAATCCATGTGTGGTTTGTGGAAAAGAACACACATGCAATGACTCTAGTGGTTGATCCATGTTTGTTTGTGGAAATAACACACATGCAATGAATCTAGTGGTTGAAACATGTGTGGTTTGTGAAAAGAACACACATGCAATGACTCTAGTGTTCGTTTTAGTATAAGAACACACATGCAATGACTCTAGTGGTTAATCCATGTGTGCTTTGTGGAAATAACACATATGCAATGACTCTAGTGGTTGATCCATGTGTGGTTTGTGGAAATAACACACATGCAATGACTATAATGGGTCCACATGTGGTTTGTGGAAAGAACACACATGCAATGACCACTGGTTGATCCATAAGTTGTTTGTGGAAAAGAACACACATGCAATGACTCTAGTGGTTGATCCATATGTGGTTTGTGGAAAGAACACACATGCAATAACCACTGGTGGATCCATGTGTGGTTTGTGCTAAATAAAACACACATGCAATGACCACTGGTGGATCCATGTGTGGTTTGTGGAAAAGAACACACATGCAATGACTCTAGTGGTTCATTCATGTTTGTTTGTGGAAATAACACACATGCAAAGACTCTAGTGGTTGATCCATGTGTGGTTTGTGAAAAGAACACACATGCAATGACTCTAGTGGTTGATCCATGTGTGGTTTGTGGAAAGAACACACATGTAATGACTCTAGTGGTTGATCCATGTGTGGTTTGTGCAAATAACACACATGCAATGACCACTGGTGGGTCCACATGTGTGGTTTGTGGAAAGAACACACATGCAATGACTCTAGTTGTTCCATATGTGGTTTGTGGAAAAAACACACATGCAATGACTCTAGTGGTGGATCCATGTGTGGTTTGTGGAAAATAACACACATGCAATGACTCTAGGGCTAGTTTGTGGTTTTAGTATAAGAACAAACATGCAATGACTCTAGTGGTTGATCCATGTGTGGTTTGTGGAAAGAACACACATGCAATGACCACTGGTGGATCTATGTGTGGTTTGTGGAAAGAACACACATGCAATGACCACTGGTGGATCCATGTGTGGTTTGTGGAAAAGAACACACATGCAATGACTCTAGTGGTTGATCGATGTTTGTTTGTGGAAATAACACACATGCAATGACTCTAGTGGTTGATCCATGTGTGGTTTGTGAAAAGAACACATATGCAATGACTCTAGTGTTGGTTTGTGGAAAAGAACACACATGCAATGACTCTGGAGCTGGTTTGTGGTTTTAGTATAAGAACAAACATGCGATGACTCTAGTGGTGGATCCATGTGTGGTTTGTGGAAAGAACACACATGCAATGACCACTGGTGGATCCATGTGTGGTTTGTGGAAAAGAACACACATGCAATGAATCTAGTGGTTGATCCATGTTTGTTTGTGGAAATAACACACATGCAATGACTCTAATGGTTTGTGAAAAGAACACACATGCAATGACTCTAGTGTTGGTTTTAGTATAAGAACACACATGCAATGACTGTAATGGGTCCACATGTGGTTTGTTGAAATAACACATATGCAATGACTATAGTGGTTGATCCATGTGTGGTTTGTGGAAATAACACTCATGCAATGACTGTAATGGGTCCACATGTGGTTTGTGGAAATAACACACATGCAATGACTCTAGTGGTTGATCCATCTATGGTTTGTGGAAAGAACACACATGCAATGACCCCTGGTGGATCCATGTGTGGTTTGTGGAAAAGAACAAACATGCAATGACTCTAGTACTGGTTTGTGGTTTTAGTATAAGAACACACATGCAATGACTCTAGTGGTTGATCCATGTGTGGTTTGTGGAAATAACACACATGCAATTACTCTAGTGGTTGATACATGTGTGGTTTGTGGAAAGAACACACATGCAATGAACACTGGTGGATCCATGTTGGTTTTAGTGTAAGATCACACATGCAATGACTCTAGTACTGGTTTGTGGTTTTTGTGGAAAAGAACACACATGCAATGACTCTAGTGGTTGATCCATGTGTGGTTTGTGGAAAGAAGACACATGCAATGACTCTGGTTGATCCATGTGTGGTTTGTGGAAAGAACACACATGCAATGACCACCGGTGGATCCATGTGTGGTTTATGGAAAAGAACACACATGCAATGACTCTAGTACTAGTTTGTGGTTTTAGTATAAGAACACACATGCAATGACTCTAGTGGTTGTTCCATGTGTGGTTTGTGGAAAGAACACACATGCAATGAACACTGGTGGATCCATGTGTGGTTTGTGGAAAAGAACACACATGCAATGACTCTAGTGGTTGATCCATGTTTGTTTGTGGAAATAACACACATGCAATAACTCTAGTGGTTGATCCATGTGTGGTTTGTGAAAAGAACACACATGCAATGACTCTAGTGTTGGTTTTAGTATAAGAACACACATGCCATGACTCTAGTGGTTGATCCATGTGTGCTTTGTGGAAATAACACATATGCAATAACTCTAGTGGTTGATCCATGTGTGGTTTGTGAAAAGAACACACATGCAATGACTCTAGTGTTGGTTTGTGGAAAAGAACACACATGCAATGACTCTAGTGCTGGTTTGTGGTTTTAGTATAAGAACAAACATGAAATGACTCTAGTGGTTGATCCATGTGTGGTTTGTGGAAAGAACACACATGCAATGACTCTAGTGGTTGATCCATGTGTGGTTTGTGGAAAGAACACACATGCAATGACCACTGGTGGATCCATGTGTGGTTTGTGGAAAAGAACACACATGCAATGAATCTAGTGGTTGATCCATGTTTGTTTGTGGAAATAACACACATGCAATGACTCTAATGGTTTGTGAAAAGAACACACATGCAATGACTCTAGTGTTGGTTTTAGTATAAGAACACACATGCAATGACTGTAATGGGTCCACATGTGGTTTGTTGAAATAACACATATGCAATGACTATAGTGGTTGATCCATGTGTGGTTTGTGGAAATAACACTCATGCAATGACTGTAATGGGTCCACATGTGGTTTGTGGAAAGAACACACATGCAATGATCACTGGTTGATCCATAAGTTGTTTGTAGAAAAGAACACACATGCAATGTCTCTAGTGGTTGATCCATATGTGGTTTGTGGAAAGAACACACATGCAATGACCACTCGTGGATCCATGTGTGGTTTGTGGAAAAGAACACACATGCAATGACCACTCGTGGATCCATGTGTGGTTTGTGGAAAAGAACACACATGCAATGACTATAGTGGTTGATCCATGTGTGGTTTGTGGAAAGAACACACATGCAATGACTCTAGTGGTTGATCCATGTGTGGTTTGTGGAAAGAACACACATGCAATGACCACTGGTGGATCCATTTGTGGTTTGTGGAAAAGAACACACATGCAATGACTCTAGTGGTTGATCCATGTTTGTTTTTGGAAATAACACACATGCAATGACTCTAGTGGTTGATCCATGTGTGGTTTGTGAAAAGAACACACATGCAATGACTCTAGTGTTGGTTTTAGTATAAGAACACACATGGAATGACTCTAGTGGTTGATCCATGTGTGGTTTGTGGAAATAACACATATGCAATGACTCTAGTGGTTGATCCGTGTGTGGTTTGTGGAAATAACAAACATGCAATGACTGTAATGGGTCCACATGTGGTTTATGGAAAGAACACACATGCAATGACCACTGGTTGATCCATAAGTTGTTTGTGGAATAGAACACACATGCAATGACTCTAGTGGTTGATCCATATGTGGTTTGTGGAAAGAACACATATGCAATGACTCTAGTGGTGGATCCATGTGTGGTTTGTGGAAAAGAACACACATGCAATGACCACTAGTGGATCCATGTGTGGTTTGTGGAAAAGAACACACATGCAATGACCACTGGTGGATCCATGTGTGGTTTGTGGAAAAGAACACACATGCAATGACTCTAGTGGTTGATCCATGTTTGTTTGTGGAAATAACACACATGCAATGACTCTAGTGGTTGATCCATGTGTGGTTTGTGAAAAGAACACACATGCAATGACTCTAGTGTTCGTTTTAGTATAAGAACACACATGCAATGACTCTAGTGGTTGATCCATATGTGGTTTTAGCATAAGAACACACATCCAATGACTCTAGTGGTTGATCCATGTGTGGTTTATGGAAATAACACACATGCAATGACCACTGGTGGATCCATGTGTGGTTTGTGGAAAAGAACACACATGTAATGACTCTAGTGCTGGTTTGTGGTTTTAGTATAAGAACAAACATGCAATGACTCTACTGGTTGATCCATGTGTGGTTTGTGGAAAGAACACACATGCAATGACTCTGGTTGATCCATATGTGGTTTGTGGAAAGAACACAATGCAATGACCACTGGTGGATCCACGTGTGGTTTGTGGAAAAGAACACAAATGCAATGACTCTAGTACTGGTTTGTGGTTTTAGTATAAGAACACACATGCAATGACTCTAGTACTGGTTTGTAGTTTTAGTATAAGAACACACATGCAATGACTCTAGTGGTTGATCCATGTGTGGTTTGTGGAAATAACACATGCAATGACTCTAGTGGTTGATCCATGTGTGGTTTGTGGAAAGAACACACGTGCAATGAGCACTGGCGGATCCATGTTGGTTTTAGTATAAGAACACACATGCAATGACTCTAGTGGTTGATCCATGTGTGGTTTGTGAAAATAACACACATGCAATGACTCTAGTGTTGGTTTTAGTATAATAAGAACACACATGCAATGACTCTAGTGGTTGATCCATATGTGGTTTGTGGAAAGAACACACATGCAATGACTCTAGTGGTTGATCCATGTGTGGTTTGTGGAAATAACACACATGCAATGACCACTGGTGGGTCCACATGTGTGGTTTGTGGAAAGAACACACATGCAATGACTCTTGTTGTTCCATATGTGGTTTGTGGAAAGAACACATATGCAATGACTCTAGTGGTGGATCCATGTGTGGTTTGTGGAAAAGAACACACATGCAATGACTCTAGTGCTAGTTTGTGGTTTTAGTATAAGAACAAACATGCAATGACTCTAGTGGTTGATCCATGTGTAAGAACACACATGCAATGACTCTAGTGGTTGATCCATGTGTGGTTTGTGGAAAGAACACACGTGTAATGACCACTGGTGGATCCATGTTGGTTTTAGTATAAGAACACACATGCAATGACTCCAGTGGTTGATCCATGTTTGTTTGTGGAAATAACACAGCTGCAATGACTCTAGTGGTTGATCCATGTGTGGTTTGTGAAAAGAAAACACATGCAATGAATCTAGTGTTGGTTTTAGTATAATAAGAACACACATGCAATGACTCTAGTGGTTGATCCATATGTGGTTTGTGGAAAGAACACACATGCAATGACTCTAGTGTTTGATCCATGTGTGGTTTGTGGAAATAACACACATGCAATGACCACTAGTGGGTCCACATGTGTGGTTTGTGGAAAGAACACACATGCAATGACTCTGGTTGTTCCATATGTGGTTTGTGGAAAGAACACATATGCAATGACTCTAGTGGTGGATCCATGTGTGGTTTGTGGAAAAGAACACACATGCAATGACTCTAGTGCTAGTTTGTGGTTTTAGTATAAGAACAAACATGCAATGACTCTAGTGGTTGATCCATGTGTAAGAACACACATGCAATGACTCTAGTGGTTGATCCATGTGTGGTTTGTGGAAAGAACACTCATGCAATGACCATTGGTGGATCCATGTGTGGTTTGTGGAAAAGAACACACATGCAATGACTCTAGTGGTTGATCCATGTTTGTTTGTGGAAATAACACACATGCAATGACTCTAGTGGTTGATCCATGTGTGGTTTGTTAAAAGAACAGACATGCAATGACTCTAGTGTTGGTTTTAGTATAAGAACACACATGCAATGACTCTAGTGGTTGATCCATGTGTGCTTTGTGGAAATAACACATATGCAATGACCCTAGTGGTTGATCCATGTGTGGTTTGTGGAAATAACACACGTGCAATGACTATAATGGGTCCAGATGTGGTTTGTGGAAAGAACACACATGCAATGACCACTGGTTGATCCATAAGTTGTTTGTGGAAAAGAACACACATGCAATGACTCTAGTGGTTGATCCATATGTGGTTTGTGGAAAGAACACACATGCAATGACCACTGGTGGATCCATGTGTGGTTTGTGGAAAAGAACACACATGCAATGACTACTGGTGGATCCATGTGTGGTTTGTGGAAAAGAACACACATGCAATGACTCTAGTGGTTCATTCATGTTTGTTTGTGGAAATAACACACATGCAAAGACTCTAGTGGTTGATCCATGTGTGGTTTGTGAAAAGAACACACATGCAATGACTCTAGTGCTAGTTTGTGGTTTTAGTATAAGAACAAACATGCAATGACTCTAATGGTTGATCCATGTGTGGTTTGTGGAAAGAACACACATGCAATGACTCTAGTGGTTGATCCATGTGTGTTTTGTGGAAAGAACACACATGCAATGACCACTGGTGGATCTATGTGTGGTTTGTGGAAAGAACACACATGCAATGACCACTGGTGGATCCATGTGTGGTTTGTGGAAAATAACACACATGCAATGACTCTAGTGGTTGATCCATGTGTGGTTTGTGAAAAGAACACACATGCAATGACTCTAGTGGTTGATCCATGTGTGGTTTGTGAAAAGAACACACATGGAATGACTCTAGTGTTGGTTTTAGTATAAGAACACACATGCAATGACTCTAGTGGTTGATCCATGTGTGCTTTGTGGAAATAACACATATGCAATGACTCTAGTGGTTGATCCATGTGTGCTTTGTGGAAATAACACACATGCAATGACTGTAATGGGTCCACATGTGGTTTGTGGAAAGAACGCACATGCAATGACCACTGGTTGATCCATAAGTTGTTTGTAGAAAAGAACACACATGCAATGACTCTAGTGGTTGATCCATATGTGGTTTGTGGAAAGAACACACATGCAATTACCACTGGTGGATCCATGTGTGGTTTGTGGAAAAGAACACACATGCAATGACCACTCGTGGATCCATGTGTGGTTTGTGGAAAAGAACACACATGCAATGACTCTAGTGGTTGATCCATGTGTGGTTTGTGGAAAGAACACACATGCAATGACTCTAGTGGTTGATCCATGTGTGGTTTGTGAAAAGAACACACATGCAATGACCACTGGTGGATCCACGTGTGGTTTGTGGAAAAGAACACACATGCAATGACTCTAGTGGTTGATCCATGTTTGTTTGTGGAAATAACACACATGCAATGACTCTAGTGGTTGATCCATGTGTGGTTTGTGAAAAGAACACACATCCAATAACTCTAGTGTTGGTTTTAGTATAACAACACACATGCAATGACTCTAGTGGTTGATCCATCTGTGGTTTGTGGAAATAACACATATGTAATGACTCTAGTGGTTGATCCATGTGTGGTTTGTGGAAATAACACACATGCAATGACTGTAATGGGTCCACATGTGGTTTGTGGAAAGAACACACCTGCAATGACCACTGGTTGATCCATAAGTTGTTTGTGGAAAAGAACACACATGCAATGACTCTAGTGGTTGATCCATATGTGGTTTGTGGAAAGAACACACATGCAATGACCACTGGTGGATCCATGTGTGGTTTGTGGAAAAGAACACACATTCAATGACCACTGGTGGATCCATGTGTGGTTTGTGGAAAAGATCACACATGCAATGACTCTAGTGGTTGATCCATGTTTGTTTGTGGAAATAACACACATGCAATGACTCTAGTGGTAGGTCCATGTGTGGTTTGTGAAAAGAACACACATGCAATGACTCTAGTGTTGGTTTTAGTATAAGAACACACATGCAATGACTCTAGTGGTTGATCCATATGTGGTTTGTGGAAAGAACACACATGCAATGACTCTAGTGGTTGATCCATGTGTGGTTTGTGGAAATAACACACATGCAATGACCACTGGTGGATCCATGTGTGGTTTGTGGAAAAGAACACACATGCAATGACTCTAGTGCTGGTTTGTGGTTTTAGTATAAGAACAAACATGCAATGACTCTAGTGGTTGATCCATGTGTGGTTTGTGGAAAGTACACGCATGCAATGACTCTGGTTGATCCATATGTGGTTTGTGTAAAGAACACACATGCAATGACCACTGGTGGATCCATGTGTGGTTTGTGGAAAAGAACACACATGCAATGACTCTAGTACTGGTTTGTGGTTTTAGTATAAGAACACACATGCAATGACTCTAGTACTAGTTTGTGGTTTTATTATAAAAACACACATGCAATGACTCTAGTGGTTGATCCATGTGTGGTTTGTGGAAATAACACACATGCAATGACTCTAGTGGTTGATCCATGTGTGGTTTTTGGAAACAACACATATGCAATGACCACTGTTGGATCCATGTTGGTATTAGTATAAGAACACACATGCAATGACTCTAGTGGTTGATCCATGTTTGTTTGTGAAAATAACACACATGCAATGACTCTAGTGGTTGATCCATGTGTGGTTTGTGAAAAGAACACACATGCGATGACTCTAGTGTTGGTTTTAGTATAATAAGAACACACATACAATGACTCTAGTGGTTGATCCATATGTGCTTTGTGGAAAGAACACACATGCAATGACTCTAGTGGTTGATCCATGTGTTGTTTGTGCAAATAGCACACATGCAATGACCACTAGTGGGTCCACATGTGTGGTTTGTGGAAAGAACACACATGCAATGACTCTGGTTGTTCCATATGTGGTTTGTGGAAAGAACACACATGCAATGACTCTAGTGGTGGATCCATGTGTGGTTTGTGGAAAAGAACACACATGCAATGATTCTAGTGCTAGTTTGTGGTTTTAGTATAAGAACAAACATGCAATGACTCTAGTGGTTGATCCATGTGTGGTTTGTGGAAGGAACACACATGCAATGACTCTAGTGGTTGATCCATGTGTGGTTTGTGAAAAGAACACACATGCAATGACCACTGGTGAATCCATGTGTGGTTTGTGGAAAAGAACACACATGCAATGACTCTAGTGGTTGATCCATGTTTGTTTGTGGAAATAACACACATGCAATGAATCTAGTGGTTGAAACATGTGTGGTTTGTGAAAAGAACACACATGCAATGACTCTAGTGTTCGTTTTAGTATAAGAACACACATGCAATGACTCTAGTGGTTAATCCATGTGTGCTTTGTGGAAATAACACATATGCAATGACTCTAGTGGTTGATCCATGTGTGGTTTGTGGAAATAACACACATGCAATGACTGTAATGGGTCCACATGTGGTTTGTGGAAAGAACACACATGCAATGACCACTGGTTGATCCATAAGTTGTTTGTGGAAAAGAACACACATGCAATGACTCTAGTGGTTGATCCATATGTGGTTTGTGGAAAGAACACACATGCAATAACCACTGGTGGATCCATGTGTGGTTTGTGCTAAATAAAACACACATGCAATGACCACTGGTGGATCCATGTGTGGTTTGTGGAAAAGAACACACATGCAATGACTCTAGTGGTTCATTCATGTTTGTTTGTGGAAATAACACACATGCAAAGACTCTAGTGGTTGATCCATGTGTGGTTTGTGAAAAGAACACACATGCAATGACTCTAGTGGTTGATCCATGTGTGGTTTGTGGAAAGAACACACATGTAATGACTCTAGTGGTTGATCCATGTGTGGTTTGTGCAAATAACACACATGCAATGACCACTGGTGGGTCCACATGTGTGGTTTGTGGAAAGAACACACATGCAATGACTCTAGTTGTTCCATATGTGGTTTGTGGAAAAAACACACATGCAATGACTCTAGTGGTGGATCCATGTGTGGTTTGTGGAAAATAACACACATGCAATGACTCTAGGGCTAGTTTGTGGTTTTAGTATAAGAACAAACATGCAATGACTCTAGTGGTTGATCCATGTGTGGTTTGTGGAAAGAACACACATGCAATGACCACTGGTGGATCTATGTGTGGTTTGTGGAAAGAACACACATGCAATGACCACTGGTGGATCCATGTGTGGTTTGTGGAAAAGAACACACATGCAATGACTCTAGTGGTTGATCGATGTTTGTTTGTGGAAATAACACACATGCAATGACTCTAGTGGTTGATCCATGTGTGGTTTGTGAAAAGAACACATATGCAATGACTCTAGTGTTGGTTTGTGGAAAAGAACACACATGCAATGACTCTGGAGCTGGTTTGTGGTTTTAGTATAAGAACAAACATGCGATGACTCTAGTGGTGGATCCATGTGTGGTTTGTGGAAAGAACACACATGCAATGACTCTAGTGGTTGATCCATCTATGGTTTGTGGAAAGAACACACATGCAATGACCCCTGGTGGATCCATGTGTGGTTTGTGGAAAAGAACAAACATGCAATGACTCTAGTACTGGTTTGTGGTTTTAGTATAAGAACACACATGCAATGACTCTAGTGGTTGATCCATGTGTGGTTTGTGGAAATAACACACATGCAATTACTCTAGTGGTTGATACATGTGTGGTTTGTGGAAAGAACACACATGCAATGAACACTGGTGGATCCATGTTGGTTTTAGTGTAAGATCACACATGCAATGACTCTAGTACTGGTTTGTGGTTTTTGTGGAAAAGAACACACATGCAATGACTCTAGTGGTTGATCCATGTGTGGTTTGTGGAAAGAAGACACATGCAATGACTCTGGTTGATCCATGTGTGGTTTGTGGAAAGAACACACATGCAATGACCACCGGTGGATCCATGTGTGGTTTATGGAAAAGAACACACATGCAATGACTCTAGTACTAGTTTGTGGTTTTAGTATAAGAACACACATGCAATGACTCTAGTGGTTGTTCCATGTGTGGTTTGTGGAAAGAACACACATGCAATGAACACTGGTGGATCCATGTGTGGTTTGTGGAAAAGAACACACATGCAATGACTCTAGTGGTTGATCCATGTTTGTTTGTGGAAATAACACACATGCAATAACTCTAGTGGTTGATCCATGTGTGGTTTGTGAAAAGAACACACATGCAATGACTCTAGTGTTGGTTTTAGTATAAGAACACACATGCCATGACTCTAGTGGTTGATCCATGTGTGCTTTGTGGAAATAACACATATGCAATAACTCTAGTGGTTGATCCATGTGTGGTTTGTGAAAAGAACACACATGCAATGACTCTAGTGTTGGTTTGTGGAAAAGAACACACATGCAATGACTCTAGTGCTGGTTTGTGGTTTTAGTATAAGAACAAACATGAAATGACTCTAGTGGTTGATCCATGTGTGGTTTGTGGAAAGAACACACATGCAATGACTCTAGTGGTTGATCCATGTGTGGTTTGTGGAAAGAACACACATGCAATGACCACTGGTGGATCCATGTGTGGTTTGTGGAAAAGAACACACATGCAATGAATCTAGTGGTTGATCCATGTTTGTTTGTGGAAATAACACACATGCAATGACTCTAATGGTTTGTGAAAAGAACACACATGCAATGACTCTAGTGTTGGTTTTAGTATAAGAACACACATGCAATGACTCTAGTTGTTGATCGATGTGTGGTTTGTGGAAATAACACATATGCAATGACTCTAGTGGTTGATACATGTGTGGTTTGTGGAAATAACACACATGCAATGACTGTAATGGGTCCACATGTGGTTTGTTGAAATAACACATATGCAATGACTATAGTGGTTGATCCATGTGTGGTTTGTGGAAATAACACTCATGCAATGACTGTAATGGGTCCACATGTGGTTTGTGGAAAGAACACACATGCAATGATCACTGGTTGATCCATAAGTTGTTTGTAGAAAAGAACACACATGCAATGTCTCTAGTGGTTGATCCATATGTGGTTTGTGGAAAGAACACACATGCAATGACCACTCGTGGATCCATGTGTGGTTTGTGGAAAAGAACACACATGCAATGACCACTCGTGGATCCATGTGTGGTTTGTGGAAAAGAACACACATGCAATGACTATAGTGGTTGATCCATGTGTGGTTTGTGGAAAGAACACACATGCAATGACTCTAGTGGTTGATCCATGTGTGGTTTGTGGAAAGAACACACATGCAATGACCACTGGTGGATCCATTTGTGGTTTGTGGAAAAGAACACACATGCAATGACTCTAGTGGTTGATCCATGTTTGTTTTTGGAAATAACACACATGCAATGACTCTAGTGGTTGATCCATGTGTGGTTTGTGAAAAGAACACACATGCAATGAATCTAGTGTTGGTTTTAGTATAAGAACACACATGCAATGACTCTAGTGGTTGATCCATGTGTGGTTTGTGGAAATAACACATATGCAATGACTCTAGTGGTTGATCCGTGTGTGGTTTGTGGAAATAACAAACATGCAATGACTGTAATGGGTCCACATGTGGTTTATGGAAAGAACACACATGCAATGACCACTGGTTGATCCATAAGTTGTTTGTGGAATAGAACACACATGCAATGACTCTAGTGGTTGATCCATATGTGGTTTGTGGAAAGAACACATATGCAATGACTCTAGTGGTGGATCCATGTGTGGTTTGTGGAAAAGAACACACATGCAATGACCACTAGTGGATCCATGTGTGGTTTGTGGAAAAGAACACACATGCAATGACCACTGGTGGATCCATGTGTGGTTTGTGGAAAAGAACACACATGCAATGACTCTAGTGGTTGATCCATGTTTGTTTGTGGAAATAACACACATGCAATGACTCTAGTGGTTGATCCATGTGTGGTTTGTGAAAAGAACACACATGCAATGACTCTAGTGTTCGTTTTAGTATAAGAACACACATGCAATGACTCTAGTGGTTGATCCATATGTGGTTTTAGCATAAGAACACACATCCAATGACTCTAGTGGTTGATCCATGTGTGGTTTATGGAAATAACACACATGCAATGACCACTGGTGGATCCATGTGTGGTTTGTGGAAAAGAACACACATGTAATGACTCTAGTACTGGTTTGTGGTTTTAGTATAAGAACAAACATGCAATGACTCTACTGGTTGATCCATGTGTGGTTTGTGGAAAGAACACACATGCAATGACTCTGGTTGATCCATATGTGGTTTGTGGAAAGAACACAATGCAATGACCACTGGTGGATCCACGTGTGGTTTGTGGAAAAGAACACAAATGCAATGACTCTAGTACTGGTTTGTGGTTTTAGTATAAGAACACACATGCAATGACTCTAGTACTGGTTTGTAGTTTTAGTATAAGAACACACATGCAATGACTCTAGTGGTTGATCCATGTGTGGTTTGTGGAAATAACACATGCAATGACTCTAGTGGTTGATCCATGTGTGGTTTGTGGAAAGAACACACGTGCAATGAGCACTGGCGGAACCATGTTGGTTTTAGTATAAGAACACACATGCAATGACTCTAGTGGTTGATCCATGTGTGGTTTGTGAAAATAACACACATGCAATGACTCTAGTGTTGGTTTTAGTATAATAAGAACACACATGCAATGACTCTAGTGGTTGATCCATATGTGGTTTGTGGAAAGAACACACATGCAATGACTCTAGTGGTTGATCCATGTGTGGTTTGTGGAAATAAGACACATGCAATGACCACTGGTGGGTCCACATGTGTGGTTTGTGGAAAGAACACACATGCAATGACTCTGGTTGTTCCATATGTGGTTTGTGGAAAGAACACATATGCAATGACTCTAGTGGTGGATCCATGTGTGGTTTGTGGAAAAGAACACACATGCAATGACTCTAGTGCTAGTTTGTGGTTTTAGTATAAGAACAAACATGCAATGACTCTAGTGGTTGATCCATGTGTAAGAACACACATGCAATGACTCTAGTGGTTGATCCATGTGTGGTTTGTGGAAAGAACACACGTGTAATGACCACTGGTGGATCCATGTTGGTTTTAGTATAAGAACACACATGCAATGACTCCAGTGGTTGATCCATGTTTGTTTGTGGAAATAACACAGCTGCAATGACTCTAGTGGTTGATCCATGTGTGGTTTGTGAAAAGAAAACACATGCAATGACTCTAGTGTTGGTTTTAGTATAATAAGAACACACATGCAATGACTCTAGTGGTTGATCCATATGTGGTTTGTGGAAAGAACACACATGCAATGACTCTAGTGTTTGATCCATGTGTGGTTTGTGGAAATAACACACATGCAATGACCACTGGTGGGTCCACATGTGTGGTTTGTGGAAAGAACACACATGCAATGACTCTGGTTGTTCCATATGTGGTTTGTGGAAAGAACACATATGCAATGACTCTAGTGGTGGATCCATGTGTGGTTTGTGGAAAAGAACACACATGCAATGACTCTAGTGCTAGTTTGTGGTTTTAGTATAAGAACAAACATGCAATGACTCTAGTGGTTGATCCATGTGTAAGAACACACATGCAATGACTCTAGTGGTTGATCCATGTGTGGTTTGTGGAAAGAACACTCATGCAATGACCATTGGTGGATCCATGTGTGGTTTGTGGAAAAGAACACACATGCAATGACTCTAGTGGTTGATCCATGTTTGTTTGTGGAAATAACACACATGCAATGACTCTAGTGGTTGATCCATGTGTGGTTTGTTAAAAGAACAGACATGCAATGACTCTAGTGGTTGATCCATGTGGGCTTTGTGGAAATAACACATATGCAATGACCCTAGTGGTTGATCCATGTGTGGTTTGTGGAAATAACACACGTGCAATGACTATAATGGGTCCAGATGTGGTTTGTGGAAAGAACACACATGCAATGACCACTGGTTGATCCATAAGTTGTTTGTGGAAAAGAACACACATGCAATGACTCTAGTGGTTGATCCATATGTGGTTTGTGGAAAGAACACACATGCAATGACCACTGGTGGATCCATGTGTGGTTTGTGGAAAAGAACACACATGCAATGACTACTGGTGGATCCATGTGTGGTTTGTGGAAAAGAACACACATGCAATGACTCTAGTGGTTCATTCATGTTTGTTTGTGGAAATAACACACATGCAAAGACTCTAGTGGTTGATCCATGTGTGGTTTGTGAAAAGAACACACATGCAATGACTCTAGTGGTTGATCCATGTGTGGTTTGTGGAAAGAACACACATGCAATGACTCTAGTGGTTGATCCATGTGTGGTTTGTGCAAATAACACACATGCAATGACTGTAATGGGTCCACATGTGGTTTATGGAAAGAACACACATGCAATGACCACTGGTTGATCCATAAGTTGTTTGTGGAATAGAACACACATGCAATGACTCTAGTGGTGGATCCATGTGTGGTTTGTGGAAAAGAACACACATGCAATGACTCTAGTGCTAGTTTGTGGTTTTAGTATAAGAACAAACATGCAATGACTCTAGTGGTTGATCCATGTGTGGTTTGTGGAAAGAACACACATGCAATGACTCTAGTGGTTGATCCATGTGTGTTTTGTGGAAAGAACACACATGCAATGACCACTGGTGGATCTATGTGTGGTTTAAGGAAAGAACACACATGCAATGACCACTGGTGGATCCATGTGTGGTTTGTGGAAAATAACACACATGCAATGACTCTAGTGGTTAATCCATGTGTGGTTTGTGTAAAGAACACACATGCAATGACTCTAGTGGTTGATCCATGTGTGGTTTGTGAAAAGAACACACATGGAATGACTCTAGTGTTGGTTTTAGTATAAGAACACACATGCAATGACTCTAGTGGTTGATCCATGTGTGCTTTGTGGAAATAACACATAAGCAATGACTCTAGTGGTTGATCCATGTGTGGTTTGTGGAAATAACACACATGCAATGACTGTAATGGGTCCACATGTGGTTTGTGGAAAGAACGCACATGCAATGACCACTGGTTGATCCATAAGTTGTTTGTAGAAAAGAACACACATGCAATGACTCTAGTGGTTGATCCATATGTGGTTTGTGGAAAGAACACACTTGCAATTACCACTGGTGGATCCATGTGTGGTTTGTGGAAAAGAAGAAACATGCAATGACCATTGGTGGATCCATGTGTGGTTTGTGGAAAAGAACACACATGCAATGACTCTAGTGGTTGATCCATGTGTGGTTTGTGAAAAGAACACACATGCAATGACTCTAGTGGTTGATCCATGTTTGTTTGTGGAAATAACACACATGCAATGACTCTAGTGGTTGATCCATGTGTGGTTTGTGAAAAGAACACACATGCAATAACTCTAGTGTTGGTTTTAGTATAAGAACACACATGCAATGATTCTAGTGGTTGATCCATGTGTGGTTTGTGGAAATAACACATATGCAATGACTCTAGTGGTTGATCCATGTGTGGTTTGTGGAAATAACACACATGCAATGACAGTAATGGGTCCACATGTGGTTTGTGGAAAGAACACACCTGCAATGACCACTGGTTGATCCATAAGTTGTTTGTGGAAAAGAACACACATGCAATGACTCTAGTGGTTGATCCATATGTGGTTTGTGGAAAGAACACACATGCATTGACCACTGGTGGATCCATGTGTGGTTTGTGGAAAAGAACACACATGCAATGACCACTGGTGGATCCATGTGTGGTTTATGGAAAAGAACCCACATGCAATGACTCTAGTGGTTGATCCATGTTTGTTTGTGGAAATAATACACATGCAATGACTCTAGTGGTTGGTCCATGTGTGGTTTGTGAAAAGAACACACATGCAATGACTCTCGTGTTGGTTTTAGTATAAGAACACACATGCAATGACTCTAGTGGTTGATCCATATGTGGTTTGTGGAAAGTACACACATGCAATGACTCTAGTGGTTGATCCATGTGTGGTTTGTGGAAATAACACTCATGCAATGACCACTGGTGGATCCATGTGTGGTTTGTGGAAAAGAACACACATGCAATGATTCTAGTGCTGGTTTGTGGTTTTAGTATAAGAACAAACATGCAATGACTCTAGTGGTTGATCCATGTGTGGTTTGTGGAAAGTACACGCATGCAATGACTCTGGTTGATCCATATGTGGTTTGTGGAAAGAACACACATGCAATGACCACTGGTGGATCCATGTGTGGTTTGTGGAAAAGAACACACATGCAATGACTCTAGTACTGGTTTGTGGTTTTAGTATAAGAACACACATGCAATGACTCTAGTACTAGTTTGTGGTTTTATTATAAAAACACACATGCAATGACTCTAGTGGTTGATCCATGTGTGGTTTGTGGAAATAACACACATGCAATGACTCTAGTGGTTGATCCATGTTTGTTTGTGGAAATAACACACATGCAATGACTCTAGTGGTTGATCCATGTGTGGTTTGTGAAAAGAACACACATGCAATAACTCTAGTGTTGGTTTTAGTATAAGAACACACATGCAATGATTCTAGTGGTTGATCCATGTGTGGTTTGTGGAAATAACACATATGCAATGACTCTAGTGGTTGATCCATGTGTGGTTTGTGGAAATAACACACATGCAATGACAGTAATGGGTCCACATGTGGTTTGTGGAAAGAACACACCTGCAATGACCACTGGTTGATCCATAAGTTGTTTGTGGAAAAGAACACACATGCAATGACTCTAGTGGTTGATCCATATGTGGTTTGTGGAAAGAACACACATGCATTGACCACTGGTGGATCCATGTGTGGTTTGTGGAAAAGAACACACATGCAATGACCACTGGTGGATCCATGTGTGGTTTATGGAAAAGAACCCACATGCAATGACTCTAGTGGTTGATCCATGTTTGTTTGTGGAAATAATACACATGCAATGACTCTAGTGGTTGGTCCATGTGTGGTTTGTGAAAAGAACACACATGCAATGACTCTCGTGTTGGTTTTAGTATAAGAACACACATGCAATGACTCTAGTGGTTGATCCATATGTGGTTTGTGGAAACTACACACATGCAATGACTCTAGTGGTTGATTCATGTGTGGTTTGTGGAAATAACACACATGCAATGACCACTGGTGGATCCATGTGTGGTTTGTGGAAAAGAACACACATGCAATGATTCTAGTGCTGGTTTGTGGTTTTAGTATAAGAACAAACATGCAATGACTCTAGTGGTTGATCCATGTGTGGTTTGTGGAAAGTACACGCATGCAATGACTCTGGTTGATCCATATGTGGTTTGTGGAAAGAACACACATGCAATGACCACTGGTGGATCCATGTGTGGTTTGTGGAAAAGAACACACATGCAATGACTCTAGTACTGGTTTGTGGTTTTAGTATAAGAACACACATGCAATGACTCTAGTACTAGTTTGTGGTTTTATTATAAAAACACACATGCAATGACTCTAGTGGTTGATCCATGTGTGGTTTGTGGAAATAACACACATGCAATGACTCTAGTGGTTGATCCATTTGTGGTTTTTGGAAACAACACACATGCAATGACCACTGGTGGATCCATGTTGGTTTTAGTATAAGAACACACATGCAATGACTCTAGTGGTTGATCCCTGTTTGTTTGTGGAAATAACACACATGCAATGACTCTAGTGGTTGATCCATGTGTGGTTTGTGAAAAGAACACACATGCAATGACTCTAGTGTTGGTTTTAGTATAATAAGAACACACATACAATGACTCTAGTGGTTGATCGTGGTTTGTGGAAAGAACACACATGCAATGACTCTAGTGGTTGATCCATGTGTGGTTTGTGGAAATAGCACACATGCAATGACCACTAGTGGGTCCACATGTGTGGTTTGTGGAAAGAACACACATGCCGTGACTCTGGTTGTTCCATATGTGGTTTGTGGAAAGAACACACATGCAATGACTCTAGTGGTGGATCCATGTGTGGTTTGTCGAAAAGAACACACATGCAATGATTATAGTGCTAGTTTGTGGTTTTAGTATAAGAACAAACATGCAATGACTCTAGTGGTTGATCCATGTGTGGTTTGTGGAAAGAACACACATGCAATGACTCTAGTGGTTGATCCATGTGTGGTTTGTGAAAAGAACACACATGCAATGACCACTGGTGAATCCATGTGTGGTTTGTGGAAAAGAACACACATGCAATGACTCTAGTGGTTGATCCATGTTTGTTTGTGGAAATAACACACATGCAATGAATCTAGTGGTTGAAACATGTGTGGTTTGTGAAAACAACACACATGCAATGACTCTAGTGTTTGTTTTAGTATAAGAACACACATGCAATGACTCTAGTGGTTAATCCATGTGTGCTTTGTGGAAATAACACATATGCAATGACTCTAGTGGTTGATCCATGTGTGGTTTGTGGAAATAACACACATGCAATGACTGTAATGGGTCCACATGTGGTTTGTGAAAAGAACACACATGCAATGACCACTGGTTGATCCATAAGTTGTTTGTGGAAAAGAACACACATGCAATGACTCTAGTGGTTGATCCATATGTGGTTTGTGGAAACAACACACATGCAATAACCACTGGTGGATCCATGTGTGGTTTGTGGAAAAGAACACACATGCAATGACACTAGTACTGGTTTGTGGTTTTAGTATAAGAACACACATGCAATGACTCTAGTACTAGTTTGTGGATTTATTATAAAAACACACATGCAATGACTCTAGTGGTTGATCCATGTGTGGTTTGTGGAAATAACACACATGCAATGACTCTAGTGGTTGATCCATGTGTGGTTTTTGGAAACAACACACATGCAATGACCACTGGTGGATCCATGTTGGTTTTAGTATAAGAACACACATGCAATGACTCTAGTGGTTGATCCATGTTTGTTTGTGGAAATAACACACATGCAATAACTCTAGTGGTTGATCCATGTGTGGTTTGTGAAAAGAACACACATGCAATGACTCTAGTGTTGGTTTTAGTATAATAAGAACACACATACAATGACTCTAGTGGTCGATCCATATGTGGTTTGTGGAAAGAACACACATGCAATGACTCTAGTGGTTTATCCATGTGTGGTTTGTGGACATAGCACACATGCAATGACCACTAGTGGGTCCACATGTGTGGTTTGTGGAAAGAACACACATGCAATGACTCTGGTTGTTCCATATGTGGTTTGTGGAAAGAACACACATGCAATGACTCTAGTGGTGGATCCATGTGTGGTTTGTGGAAAAGAACACACATGCAATGATTCTAGTGCTAGTTTGTGGTTTTAGTATAAGAACAAACATGCAATGACTCTAGTGGTTGATCCATGTGTGGTTTGTGGAAAGAACACACATGCAATGACTCTAGTGGTTGATCCATGTGTGTTTTGTGGAAAGAACACACATGCAATGACCACTGGTGGATCTATGTGTGGTTTGTGGAAAGAACACACATGCAATGACCACTGGTGGATCCATGTGTGGTTTGTGGAAAATAACACACATGCAATGACTCTAGTGGTTAATCCATGTGTGGTTTGTGAAAAGAACACACATGCAATGACTCTAGTGGTTGATCCATGTGTGGTTTGTGAAAAGAACACACATGGAATAACTCTAGTGTTGGTTTTAGTATAAGAACACACATGCAATGACTCTAGTGGTTGATCCATGTGTGCTTTGTGGAAATAACACATATGCAATGACTCTAGTGGTTGATCCATGTGTGGTTTGTGGAAATAACACACATGCAATGACTGTAATGGGTCCACATGTGGTTTGTGGAAAGAACGCACATGCAATGACCACTGGTTGATCCATAAGTTGTTTGTAGAAAAGAACACACATGCAATGACTCTAGTGGTTGATCCATATGTGGTTTGTGGAAAGAACACACTTGCAATTACCACTGGTGGATCCATGTGTGGTTTGTGGAAAAGAAGAAACATGCAATGACCATTGGTGGATCCATGTGTGGTTTGTGGAAAAGAACACACATGCAATGACTCTAGTGGTTGATCCATGTGTGGTTTGTGGAAAGAACACACATGCAATGACTCTAGTGGTTGATCCATGTGTGGTTTGTGAAAAGAACACACATGCAATGACCACTGGTGGATCCATGTGTGGTTTGTGGAAAAGAACACACATGCAATGACTCTAGTGGTTGATCCATGTTTGTTTGTGGAAATAACACACATGCAATGACTCTAGTGGTTGATCCATGTGTGGTTTGTGAAAATAACACACATGCAATAACTCTAGTGTTGGTTTTAGTATAAGAACACACATGCAATGACTCTAGTGGTTGATCCATGTGTGGTTTGTGGAAATAACACATATGCAATGACTCTAGTGGTTGATCCATGTGTGGTTTGTGGAAATAACACACATGCAATGACAGTAATGGGTCCACATGTGGTTTGTGGAAAGAACACACCTGCAATGACCACTGGTTGATCCATAAGTTGTTTGTCGAAAAGAACACACATGCAATGACTCTAGTGGTTGATCCATATGTGGTTTGTGGAAAGAACACACATGCAATGACCACTGGTGGATCCATGTGTGGTTTGTGGAAAAGAACACACATGCAATGACCACTGGTGGATCCATGTGTGGTTTGTGGAAAAGAACCCACATGCAATGACTCTAGTGGTTGATCCATGTTTGTTTGTGGAAATAATACACATGCAATGACTCTAGTGGTTGGTCCATGTGTGGTTTGTGAAAAAAAAACACATGCAATGACTCTCGTGTTGGTTTTAGTATAAGAACACACATGCAATGACTCTAGTGGTTGATCCATATGTGGTTTGTGGAAAGAACACACATGCAATGACTCTAGTGGTTGATCCATGTGTGGTTTGTGGAAATAACACACATGCAATGACCACTGGTGGATCCATGTGTGGTTTGTGGAAAAGAACACACATGCAATGACTCTAGTGCTGGTTTGTGGTTTTAGTATAAGAACAAACATGCAATGACTCTAGTGGTTGATCCATTCGTGGTTTGTGGAAAGTACACGCATGCAATGACTCTAGTGGTTGGTCCATGTGTGGTTTGTGAAAAGAACACACATGCAATGACTCTCGTGTTGGTTTTAGTATAAGAACACACATGCAATGGCTCTAGTGGTTGATCCATATGTGGTTTGTGGAAAGTACACACATGCAATGACTCTAGTGGTTGATCCATGTGTGGTTTGTGGAAATAACACACATGCAATGACCACTGGTGGATCCATGTGTGGTTTGTGGAAAAGAACACACATGCAATGATTCTAGTGCTGGTTTGTGGTTTTAATATAAGAACAAACATGCAATGACTCTAGTGGTTGATCCATGTGTGGTTTGTGGAAAGTACACGCATGCAATGACTCTGGTTGATCCATATGTGGTTTGTGGAAAGAACACACATGCAATGACCACTGGTGGATCCATGTGTGGTTTGTGGAAAAGAACACACATGCAATGACTCTAGTACTGGTTTGTGGTTTTAGTATAAGAACACACATGCAATGACTCTAGTACTAGTTTGTGGTTTTATTATAAAAACACACATGCAATGACTCTAGTGGTTGATCCATGTGTGGTTTGTGGAAATAACACACATGCAATGACTCTAGTGGTTGATCCATGTGTGGTTTTTGGAAACAACACACATGCAATGACCACTGGTGGATCCATGTTGGTTTTAGTATAAGAACACACATGCAATGACTCTAGTGGTTGATCCCTGTTTGTTTGTGGAAATAACACACATGCAATGACTCTAGTGGTTGATCCATGTGTGGTTTGTGAAAAGAACACACATGCAATGACTCTAGTGTTGGTTTTAGTATAATAAGAACACACATACAATGACTCTAGTGGTTGATCGTGGTTTGTGGAAAGAACACACATGCAATGACTCTAGTGGTTGATCCATGTGTGGTTTGTGGAAATAGCACACATGCAATGACCACTAGTGGGTCCACATGTGTGGTTTGTGGAAAGAACACACATGCCGTGACTCTGGTTGTTCCATATGTGGTTTGTGGAAAGAACACACATGCAATGACTCTAGTGGTGGATCCATGTGTGGTTTGTCGAAAAGAACACACATGCAATGATTATAGTGCTAGTTTGTGGTTTTAGTATAAGAACAAACATGCAATGACTCTAGTGGTTGATCCATGTGTGGTTTGTGGAAAGAACACACATGCAATGACTCTAGTGGTTGATCCATGTGTGGTTTGTGAAAAGAACACACATGCAATGACCACTGGTGAATCCATGTGTGGTTTGTGGAAAAGAACACACATGCAATGACTCTAGTGGTTGATCCATGTTTGTTTGTGGAAATAACACACATGCAATGAATCTAGTGGTTGAAACATGTGTGGTTTGTGAAAAGAACACACATGCAATGACTCTAGTGTTTGTTTTAGTATAAGAACACACATGCAATGACTCTAGTGGTTAATCCATGTGTTCTTTGTGGAAATAACACATATGCAATGACTCTAGTGGTTGATCCATGTGTGGTTTGTGGAAATAACACACATGCAATGACTGTAATGGGTCCACATGTGGTTTGTGAAAAGAACACACATGCAATGACCACTGGTTGATCCATAAGTTGTTTGTGGAAAAGAACACACATGCAATGACTCTAGTGGTTGATCCATATGTGGTTTGTGGAAACAACACACATGCAATAACCACTGGTGGATCCATGTGTGGTTTGTGGAAAAGAACACACATGCAATGACACTAGTACTGGTTTGTGGTTTTAGTATAAGAACACACATGCAATGACTCTAGTACTAGTTTGTGGATTTATTATAAAAACACACATGCAATGACTCTAGTGGTTGATCCATGTGTGGTTTGTGGAAATAACACACATGCAATGACTCTAGTGGTTGATCCATGTGTGGTTTTTGGAAACAACACACATGCAATGACCACTGGTGGATCCATGTTGGTTTTAGTATAAGAACACACATGCAATGACTCTAGTGGTTGATCCATGTTTGTTTGTGGAAATAACACACATGCAATAACTCTAGTGGTTGATCCATGTGTGGTTTGTGAAAAGAACACACATGCAATGACTCTAGTGTTGGTTTTAGTATAATAAGAACACACATACAATGACTCTAGTGGTCGATCCATATGTGGTTTGTGGAAAGAACACACATGCAATGACTCTAGTGGTTTATCCATGTGTGGTTTGTGGACATAGCACACATGCAATGACCACTAGTGGGTCCACATGTGTGGTTTGTGGAAAGAACACACATGCAATGACTCTGGTTGTTCCATATGTGGTTTGTGGAAAGAACACACATGCAATGACTCTAGTGGTGGATCCATGTGTGGTTTGTGGAAAAGAACACACATGCAATGATTCTAGTGCTAGTTTGTGGTTTTAGTATAAGAACAAACATGCAATGACTCTAGTGGTTGATCCATGTGTGGTTTGTGGAAAGAACACACATGCAATGACTCTAGTGGTTGATCCATGTGTGTTTTGTGGAAAGAACACACATGCAATGACCACTGGTGGATCTATGTGTGGTTTGTGGAAAGAACACACATGCAATGACCACTGGTGGATCCATGTGTGGTTTGTGGAAAATAACACACATGCAATGACTCTAGTGGTTAATCCATGTGTGGTTTGTGAAAAGAACACACATGCAATGACTCTAGTGGTTGATCCATGTGTGGTTTGTGAAAAGAACACACATGGAATAACTCTAGTGTTGGTTTTAGTATAAGAACACACATGCAATGACTCTAGTGGTTGATCCATGTGTGCTTTGTGGAAATAACACATATGCAATGACTCTAGTGGTTGATCCATGTGTGGTTTGTGGAAATAACACACATGCAATGACTGTAATGGGTCCACATGTGGTTTGTGGAAAGAACGCACATGCAATGACCACTGGTTGATCCATAAGTTGTTTGTAGAAAAGAACACACATGCAATGACTCTAGTGGTTGATCCATATGTGGTTTGTGGAAAGAACACACTTGCAATTACCACTGGTGGATCCATGTGTGGTTTGTGGAAAAGAAGAAACATGCAATGACCATTGGTGGATCCATGTGTGGTTTGTGGAAAAGAACACACATGCAATGACTCTAGTGGTTGATCCATGTGTGGTTTGTGGAAAGAACACACATGCAATGACTCTAGTGGTTGATCCATGTGTGGTTTGTGAAAAGAACACACATGCAATGACCACTGGTGGATCCATGTGTGGTTTGTGGAAAAGAACACACATGCAATGACTCTAGTGGTTGATCCATGTTTGTTTGTGGAAATAACACACATGCAATGACTCTAGTGGTTGATCCATGTGTGGTTTGTGAAAATAACACACATGCAATAACTCTAGTGTTGGTTTTAGTATAAGAACACACATGCAATGACTCTAGTGGTTGATCCATGTGTGGTTTGTGGAAATAACACATATGCAATGACTCTAGTGGTTGATCCATGTGTGGTTTGTGGAAATAACACACATGCAATGACAGTAATGGGTCCACATGTGGTTTGTGGAAAGAACACACCTGCAATGACCACTGGTTGATCCATAAGTTGTTTGTCGAAAAGAACACACATGCAATGACTCTAGTGGTTGATCCATATGTGGTTTGTGGAAAGAACACACATGCAATGACCACTGGTGGATCCATGTGTGGTTTGTGGAAAAGAACACACATGCAATGACCACTGGTGGATCCATGTGTGGTTTGTGGAAAAGAACCCACATGCAATGACTCTAGTGGTTGATCCATGTTTGTTTGTGGAAATAATACACATGCAATGACTCTAGTGGTTGGTCCATGTGTGGTTTGTGAAAAAAACACACATGTAATGACTCTCGTGTTGGTTTTAGTATAAGAACACACATGCAATGACTCTAGTGGTTGATCCATATGTGGTTTGTGGAAAGAACACACATGCAATGACTCTAGTGGTTGATCCATGTGTGGTTTGTGGAAATAACACACATGCAATGACCACTGGTGGATCCATGTGTGGTTTGTGGAAAAGAACACACATGCAATGACTCTAGTGCTGGTTTGTGGTTTTAGTATAAGAACAAACATGCAATGACTCTAGTGGTTGATCCATTCGTGGTTTGTGGAAAGTACACGCATGCAATGACTCTGGTTGATCCATATGTGGTTTGTGGAAAGAACACACATGCAATGACCACTGGTGGATCCATGTGTGGTTTGTGGAAAAGAACACACATGCAATGACTCTAGTACTGGTTTGTGGTTTTAGTATAAGAACACACATGCAATGACTCTAGTACTAGTTTGTGGTTTTATTATAAAAACACACATGCAATGACTCTAGTGGTTGATCCATGTGTGGTTTGTGGAAATAACACACATGCAATGACTCTAGTGGTTGATCCATGTGTGGTTTTTGGAAACAACACACATGCAATGACCACTGGTGGATCCATGTTGGTTTTAGTATAAGAACACACATGCAATGACTCTAGTGGTTGATCCCTGTTTGTTTGTGGAAATAACACACATGCAATGACTCTAGTGGTTGATCCATGTGTGGTTTGTGAAAAGAACACACATGCAATGACTCTAGTGTTGGTTTTAGTATAATAAGAACACACATACAATGACTCTAGTGGTTGATCGTGGTTTGTGGAAAGAACACACATGCAATGACTCTAGTGGTTGATCCATGTGTGGTTTGTGGAAATAGCACACATGCAATGACCACTAGTGGGTCCACATGTGTGGTTTGTGGAAAGAACACACATGCCGTGACTCTGGTTGTTCCATATGTGGTTTGTGGAAAGAACACACATGCAATGACTCTAGTGGTGGATCCATGTGTGGTTTGTCGAAAATAACACACATGCAATGATTATAGTGCTAGTTTGTGGTTTTAGTATAAGAACAAACATGCAATGACTCTAGTGGTTGATCCATGTGTGGTTTGTGGAAAGAACACACATGCAATGACTCTAGTGGTTGATCCATGTGTGGTTTGTGAAAAGAACACACATGCAATGACCACTGGTGAATCCATGTGTGGTTTGTGGAAAAGAACACACATGCAATGACTCTAGTGGTTGATCCATGTTTGTTTGTGGAAATAACACACATGCAATGAATCTAGTGGTTGAAACATGTGTGGTTTGTGAAAAGAACACACATGCAATGACTCTAGTGTTTGTTTTAGTATAAGAACACACATGCAATGACTCTAGTGGTTAATCCATGTGTGCTTTGTGGAAATAACACATATGCAATGACTCTAGTGGTTGATCCATGTGTGGTTTATGGAAATAACACACATGCAATGACTGTAATGGGTCCACATGTGGTTTGTGAAAAGAACACACATGCAATGACCACTGGTTGATCCATAAGTTGTTTGTGGAAAAGAACACACATGCAATGACTCTAGTGGTTGATCCATATGTGGTTTGTGGAAACAACACACATGCAATAACCACTGGTGGATCCATGTGTGGTTTGTGGAAAAGAACACACATGCAATGACTCTAGTACTGGTTTGTGGTTTTAGTATAAGAACACACATGCAATGACTCTAGTACTAGTTTGTGGTTTTATTATAAAAACACACATGAAATGACTCTAGTGGTTGATCCATGTGTGGTTTGTGGAAATAACACACATGCAATGACTCTAATGGTTGATCCATGTGTGGTTTTTGGAAACAACACACATGCAATGACCACTGGTGGATCCATGTTGGTTTTAGTATAAGAACACACATGCAATGACTCTAGTGGTTGATCCATGTTTGTTTGTGGAAATAACACACATGCAATGACTCTAGTGGTTGATCCATGTGTGGTTTGTGAAAAGAACACACATGCAATGACTCTAGTGTTGGTTTTAGTATAATAAGAACACACATGCAATGACTCTAGTGGTTGATCCATATGTGGTTTGTGGAAAGAACACACATGCAATGACTCTAGTGGTTTATCCATGTGTGGTTTGTGGAAATAGCACACATGCAATGACCACTAGTGGGTCCACATGTGTGGTTTGTGGAAAGAACACACATGCAATGACTCTGGTTGTTCCATATGTGGTTTGTGGAAAGAACACACATGCAATGACTCTAGTGGTGGATCCATGTGTGGTTTGTGGAAAAGAACACACATGCAATGATTCTAGTGCTAGTTTGTGGTTTTTGTATAAGAACAAACATGCAATGACTCTAGTGGTTGATCCATGTGTGGTTTGTGGAAAGAACACACATGCAATGACTCTAGTGGTTGATCCATGTGTGGTTTGTGAAAAGAACACACATGCAATGACCACTGGTGAATCCATGTGTGGTTTGTGGAAAAGAACACACATGCAATGACTCTAGTGGTTGATCCATGTTTGTTTGTGGAAATAACACACATGCAATGAATCTAGTGGTTGAAACATGTGTGATTTGTGAAAAGAACACACATGCAATGACTCTAGTGGTTAATCCATGTGGGCTTTGTGGAAATAACACATATGCAATGACTCTAGTGGTTGATCCATGTGTGGTTTGTGGAAATAACACACATGCAATGACTGTAATGGGTCCACATGTGGTTTGTGGAAAGAACACACATGCAATGACCACTGGTTAATCCATAAGTTGTTTGTGGAAAAGAACACACATGCAATGACTCTAGTGGTTGATCCATATGTGGTTTGTGGAAAGAACACACATGCAATAACCACTGGTGGATCCATGTGTGGTTTGTGGAAAAGAACACACATGCAATGACCACTGGTGGATCCATGTGTGGTTTGTCGAAAAGAACACACATGCAATGACTCTAGTGGTTCATTCATGTTTGTTTGTGGAAATAACACACATGCAAAGACTCTAGTGGTTGATCCATGTGTGGTTTGTGAAAAGAACACACATGCAATGACTCTAGTGGTTGATCCATGTGTGGTTTGTGGAAAGAACACACATGTAATGACTCTAGTGGTTGATCCATGTGTGGTTTGTGCAAATAACACACATGCAATGACCACTGGTGGGTCCACATCTGTGGTTTGTGGAAAGAACACACATGCAATGACTCTAGTTGTTCCATATGTGGTTTGTGGAAAAAACACACATGCAATGACTCTAGTGGTGGATCCATGTGTGGTTTGTGGAAAATAACACACATGCAATGACTCTAGGGCTAGTTTGTGGTTTTAGTATAAGAACAAACATGCAATGACTCTAGTGGTTGATCCATGTGTGGTTTGTGGAAAGAACACACATGCAATGACCACTGGTGGATCTATGTGTGGTTTGTGGAAAGAACACACATGCAATGACCACTGGTGGATCCATGTGTTGTTTGTGGAAAAGAACACACATGCAATGACTCTAGTGGTTGATCGATGTTTGTTTGTGGAAATAACAAACATGCAATGACTCTAGTGGTTGATCCATGTGTGGTTTGTGAAAAGAACACATATGCAATGACTCTAGTGTTGGTTTGTGGAAAAGAACACACATGCAATGACTCTGGAGCTGGTTTGTGGTTTTAGTATAAGAACAAACATGCGATGACTCTAGTGGTGGATCCATGTGTGGTTTGTGGAAAGAACACACATGCAATGACTCTAGTGGTTGATCCATCTATGGTTTGTGGAAAGAACACACATGCAATGACCCCTGGTGGATCCATGTGTGGTTTGTGGAAAAGAACAAACATGCAATGACTCTAGTACTGGTTTGTGGTTTTAGTATAAGAACACACATGCAATGACTCTAGTGGTTGATCCATCTATGGTTTGTGGAAAGAACACACATGCAATGACCCCTGGTGGATCCATGTGTGGTTTGTGGAAAAGAACAAACATGCAATGACTCTAGTACTGGTTTGTGGTTTTAGTATAAGAACACACATGCAATGACTCTAGTGGTTGATCCATGTGTGGTTTGTGGAAATAACACACATGCAATTACTCTAGTGGTTGATACATGTGTGGTTTTTGGAAAGAACACACATGCAATGAACACTGGTGGATCCATGTTGGTTTTAGTGTAAGATCACACATGCAATGACTCTAGTACTGGTTTGTGGTTTTTGTGGAAAAGAACACACATGCAATGACTCTAGTGGTTGATCCATGTGTGGTTTGTGGAAAGAACACACATGCAATGACTCTGGTTGATCCATGTGTGGTTTGTGGAAAGAACACACATGCAATGACCACCGGTGGATCCATGTGTGGTTTATGGAAAAGAACACACATGCAATGACTCTAGTACTAGTTTGTGGTTTTAGTATAAGAACACACATGCAATGACTCTAGTGGTTGTTCCATGTGTGGTTTGTGGAAGAACACACATGCAATGAACACTGGTGGATCCATGTGTGGTTTGTGGAAAAGAACACACATGCAATGACTCTAGTGGTTGATCCATGTTTGTTTGTGGAAATAACACACATGCAATAACTCTAGTGGTTGATCCATGTGTGGTTTGTGAAAAGAACACACATGCAATGACTCTAGTGTTGGTTTTAGTATAAGAACACACATGCCATGACTCTAGTGGTTGATCCATGTGTGCTTTGTGGAAATAACACATATGCAATAACTCTAGTGGTTGATCCATGTGTGGTTTGTGAAAAGAACACACATGCAATGACTCTAGTGTTGGTTTGTGGAAAAGAACACACATGCAATGACTCTAGTGCTGGTTTGTGGTTTTAGTATAAGAACAAACATGAAATGACTCTAGTGGTTGATCCATGTGTGGTTTGTGGAAAGAACACACATGCAATGACTCTAGTGGTTGATCCATGTGTGGTTTGTGGAAAGAACACACATGCAATGACCACTGGTGGATCCATGTGTGGTTTGTGGAAAAGAACACACATGCAATGAATCTAGTGGTTGATCCATGTTTGTTTGTGGAAATAACACACATGCAATGACTCTAATGGTTTGTGAAAAGAACACACATGCAATGACTCTAGTGTTGGTTTTAGTATAAGAACACACATGCAATGACTCTAGTTGTTGATCCATGCGTGGTTTGTGGAAATAACACATATGCAATGACTCTAGTGGTTGATACATGTGTGGTTTGTGGAAATAACACACATGCAATGACTGTAATGGGTCCACATGTGGTTTGTTGAAATAACGCATATGCAATGACTATAGTGGTTGATCCATGTGTGGTTTGTGGAAATAACACTCATGCAATGAATGTAATGGGTCCACACGTGGTTTGTGGAAAGAACACACATGCAATGATCACTGGTTGATCCATAAGTTGTTTGTAGAAAAGAACACACATGCAATGTCTCTAGTGGTTGATCCATATTTGGTTTGTGGAAAGAACACACATGCAATGACCACTGGTGGATCCATGTGTGGTTTGTGGAAAAGAACACACATGCAATGACCACTCGTGGATCCATGTGTGGTTTGTGGAAAAGAACACACATGCAATGACTATAGTGGTTGATCCATGTGTGGTTTGTGGAAAGAACACACATGCAATGACTCTAGTGGTTGATCCATGTGTGGTTTGTGGAAAGAACACACATGCAATGACCACTGGTGGATCCATTTGTGGTTTGTGGAAAAGAACACACATGCAATGACTCTAGTGGTTGATCCATGTTTGTTTTTGGAAATAACACACATGCAATGACTCTAGTGGTTGATCCATGTGTGGTTTGTGAAAAGAACACACATGCAATGACTCTAGTGTTGGTTTTAGTATAAGAACACACATGCAATGACTCTAGTGGTTGATCCATGTGTGGTTTGTGGAAATAACACATATGCAATGACTCTAGTGGTTGATCCGTGTGTGGTTTGTGGAAATAACAAACATGCAATGACTGTAATGGGTCCACATGTGGTTTATGGAAAGAACACACATGCAATGACCACTGGTTGATCCATAAGTTGTTTGTGGAATAGAACACACATGCAATGACTCTAGTGGTTGATCCATATGTGGTTTGTGGAAAGAACACATATGCAATGACTCTAGTGGTGGATCCAGGTGTGGTTTGTGGAAAAGAACACACATGCAATGACCACTAGTGGATCCATGTGTGGTTTGTGGAAAAGAACACACATGCAATGACCACTGGTGGATCCATGTGTGGTTTGTGGAAAAGAACACACATGCAATGACTCTAGTGGTTGATCCATGTTTGTTTGTGGAAATAACACACATGCAATGACTCTAGTGGTTGATCCATGTGTGGTTTGTGAAAAGAACACACATGCAATGACTCTAGTGTTGGTTTTAGTATAAGAACACACATGCAATGACTCTAGTGGTTGATCCATATGTGGTTTTAGCATAAGAACACACATCCAATGACTCTAGTGGTTGATCCATGTGTGGTTTATGGAAATAACACACATGCAATGACCACTGGTGGATCCATGTGTGGTTTGTGGAAAAGAACACACATGTAATGACTCTAGTGCTGGTTTGTGGTTTTAGTATAAGAACAAACATGCAATGACTCTACTGGTTGATCCATGTGTGGTTTGTGGAAAGAACACACATGCAATGACTCTGGTTGATCCATATGTGGTTTGTGGAAAGAACACAATGCAATGACCACTGGTGGATCCACGTGTGGTTTGTGGAAAAGAACACAAATGCAATGACTCTAGTACTGGTTTGTGGTTTTAGTATAAGAACACACATGCAATGACTCTAGTACTGGTTTGTGGTTTTAGTATAAGAACACACATGCAATGACTCTAGTGGTTGATCCATGTGTGGTTTGTGGAAATAACACATGCAATGACTCTAGTGGTTGATCCATGTGTGGTTTGTGGAAAGAACACACGTGCAATGAGCACTGGCGGATCCATGTTGGTTTTAGTATAAGAACACACATGGAATGACTCTAGTGGTTGATCCATGTGTGGTTTGTGAAAATAACACACATGCAATGACTCTAGTGTTGGTTTTAGTATAATAAGAACACACATGCAATGACTCTAGTGGTTGATCCATATGTGGTTTGTGGAAAGAACACACATGCAATGACTCTAGTGGTTGATCCATGTGTGGTTTGTGGAAATAACACACATGCAATGACCACTGGTGGGTCCACATGTGTGGTTTGTGGAAACAACACACATGCAATGACTCTGGTTGTTCCATATGTGGTTTGTGGAAAGAACACACATGCAATGACTCTAGTGGTGGATCCATGTGTGGTTTGTGGAAAAGAACACACATGCAATGACTCTGGAGCTGGTTTGTGGTTTTAGTATAAGAACAAACATGCGATGACTCTAGTGGTGGATCCATGTGTGGTTTGTGGAAAGAACACACATGCAATGACTCTAGTGGTTGATCCATCTATGGTTTGTGGAAAGAACACACATGCAATGACCCCTGGTGGATCCATGTGTGGTTTGTGGAAAAGAACAAACATGCAATGACTCTAGTACTGGTTTGTGGTTTTAGTATAAGAACACACATGCAATGACTCTAGTGGTTGATCCATGTGTGGTTTGTGGAAATAACACACATGCAATTACTCTAGTGGTTGATACATGTGTGGTTTGTGGAAAGAACACACATGCAATGAACACTGGTGGATCCATGTTGGTTTTAGTGTAAGATCACACATGCAATGACTCTAGTACTGGTTTGTGGTTTTTGTGGAAAAGAACACACATGCAATGACTCTAGTGGTTGATCCATGTGTGGTTTGTGGAAAGAACACACATGCAATGACTCTGGTTGATCCATGTGTGGTTTGTGGAAAGAACACACATGCAATGACCACCGGTGGATCCATGTGTGGTTTATGGAAAAGAACACACATGCAATGACTCTAGTACTAGTTTGTGGTTTTAGTATAAGAACACACATGCAATGACTCTAGTGGTTGTTCCATGTGTGGTTTGTGGAAAGAACACACATGCAATGAACACTGGTGGATCCATGTGTGGTTTGTGGAAAAGAACACACATGCAATGACTCTAGTGGTTGATCCATGTTTGTTTGTGGAAATAACACACATGCAATAACTCTAGTGGTTGATCCATGTGTGGTTTGTGAAAAGAACACACATGCAATGACTCTAGTGTTGGTTTTAGTATAAGAACACACATGCCATGACTCTAGTGGTTGATCCATGTGTGCTTTGTGGAAATAACACATATGCAATAACTCTAGTGGTTGATCCATGTGTGGTTTGTGAAAAGAACACACATGCAATGACTCTAGTGTTGGTTTGTGGAAAAGAACACACATGCAATGACTCTAGTGCTGGTTTGTGGTTTTAGTATAAGAACAAACATGAAATGACTCTAGTGGTTGATCCATGTGTGGTTTGTGGAAAGAACACACATGCAATGACTCTAGTGGTTGATCCATGTGTGGTTTGTGGAAAGAACACACATGCAATGACCACTGGTGGATCCATGTGTGGTTTGTGGAAAAGAACACACATGCAATGAATCTAGTGGTTGATCCATGTTTGTTTGTGGAAATAACACACATGCAATGACTCTAATGGTTTGTGAAAAGAACACACATGCAATGACTCTAGTGTTGGTTTTAGTATAAGAACACACATGCAATGACTCTAGTTGTTGATCCATGCGTGGTTTGTGGAAATAACACATATGCAATGACTCTAGTGGTTGATACATGTGTGGTTTGTGGAAATAACACACATGCAATGACTGTAATGGGTCCACATGTGGTTTGTTGAAATAACACATATGCAATGACTATAGTGGTTGATCCATGTGTGGTTTGTGGAAATGACACTCATGCAATGAATGTAATGGGTCCACATGTGGTTTGTGGAAAGAACACACATGCAATGATCACTGGTTGATCCATAAGTTGTTTGTAGAAAAGAACACACATGCAATGTCTCTAGTGGTTGATCCATATGTGGTTTGTGGAAAGAACACACATGCAATGACCACTGGTGGATCCATGTGTGGTTTGTGGAAAAGAACACACATGCAATGACCACCCGTGGATCCATGTGTGGTTTGTGGAAAAGAACACACATGCAATGACTATAGTGGTTGATCCATGTGTGGTTTGTGGAAAGAACACACATGCAATGACTCTAGTGGTTGATCCATGTGTGGTTTGTGGAAAGAACACACATGCAATGACCACTGGTGGATCCATTTATGGTTTGTGGAAAAGAACACACATGCAATGCCTCTAGTGGTTGATCCATGTTTGTTTTTGGAAATAACACACATGCAATGACTCTAGTGGTTGATCCATGTGTGGTTTGTGAAAAGAACACACATGCAATGACTCTAGTGTTGGTTTTAGTATAAGAACACACATGCAATGACTAGTGGTTGATCCATGTGTGGTTTGTGGAAATAACACATATGCAATGACTCTAGTGGTTGATCCGTGTGTGGTTTGTGGAAATAACAAACATGCAATGACTGTAATGGGTCCACATGTGGTTTATGGAAAGAACACACATGCAATGACCACTGGTTGATCCATAAGTTGTTTGTGGAATAGAACACACATGCAATGACTCTAGTGGTTGATCCATATGTGGTTTGTGGAAAGAACACATATGCAATGACTCTAGTTGTGGATCCATGTGTGGTTTGTGGAAAAGAACACACATGCAATGACCACTAGTGGATCCATGTGTGGTTTGTGGAAAAGAACACACATGCAATGACCACTGGTGGATCCATGTGTGGTTTGTGGAAAAGAACACACATGCAATGACTCTAGTGGTTGATCCATGTTTGTTTGTGGAAATAACACACATGCAATGACTCTAGTGGTTGATCCATGTGTGGTTTGTGAAAAGAACACACATGCAATGACTCTAGTGTTGGTTTTAGTATAAGAACACACATGCAATGACTCTAGTGGTTGATCCATATGTGGTTTTAGCATAAGAACACACATCCAATGACTCTAGTGGTTGATCCATGTGTGGTTTATGGAAATAACACACATGCAATGACCACTGGTGGATCCATGTGTGGTTTGTGGAAAAGAACACACATGTAATGACTCTAGTGCTGGTTTGTGGTTTTAGTATAAGAACAAACATGCAATGACTCTACTGGTTGATCCATGTGTGGTTTGTGGAAAGAACACACATGCAATGACTCTGGTTGATCCATATGTGGTTTGTGGAAAGAACACAATGCAATGACCACTGGTGGATCCACGTGTGGTTTGTGGAAAAGAACACAAATGCAATGACTCTAGTACTGGTTTGTGGTTTTAGTATAAGAACACACATGCAATGACTCTAGTACTGGTTTGTGGTTTTAGTATAAGAACACACATGCAATGACTCTAGTGGTTGATCCATGTGTGGTTTGTGGAAATAACACATGCAATGACTCTAGTGGTTGATCCATGTGTGGTTTGTGGAAAGAACACACGTGCAATGAGCACTGGCGGATCCATGTTGGTTTTAGTATAAGAACACACATGCAATGACTCTAGTGGTTGATCCATGTGTGGTTTGTGAAAATAACACACATGCAATGACTCTAGTGTTGGTTTTAGTATAATAAGAACACACATGCAATGACTCTAGTGGTTGATCCATATGTGGTTTGTGGAAAGAACACACATGCAATGACTCTAGTGGTTGATCCATGTGTGGTTTGTGGAAATAACACACATGCAATGACCACTGGTGGGTCCACATGTGTGGTTTGTGGAAACAACACACATGCAATGACTCTGGTTGTTCCATATGTGGTTTGTGGAAAGAACACACATGCAATGACTCTAGTGGTGGATCCATGTGTGGTTTGTGGAAAAGAACACACATGCAATGACTCTAGTGCTAGTTTGTGGTTTTAGTATAAGAACAAACATGCAACGACTCTAGTGGTTGATCCATGTGTAAGAACACACATGCAATGACTCTAGTGGTTGATCCATGTGTGGTTTGTGGAAAGAACACACGTGTAATGACCACTGGTGGATCCATGTTGGTTTTAGTATAAGAACACACATGCAATGACTCTAGTGTTGGTTTTAGTATAAGAACACACATGCAATGACTCTAGTGGTTGATCCATGTGTGCTTTGTGGAAATAACACATATGCAATGACCCTAGTGGTTGATCCATGTGTGGTTTGTGGAAATAACACACGTGCAATGACTATAATGGGTCCAGATGTGGTTTGTGGAAAGAACACACATGCAATGACCACTGGTTGATCCATAAGTTGTTTGTGGAAAAGAACACACATGCAATGACTCTAGTGGTTGATCCATATGTGGTTTGTGGAAAGAACACATATGCAATGACCACTGGTGGATCCATGTGTGGTTTGTGGAAAAGAACACACATGCAATGACTACTGGTGGATCCATGTGTGGTTTGTGGAAAAGAACACACATGCAATGACTCTAGTGGTTCATTCATGTTTGTTTGTGGAAATAACACACATGCAAAGACTCTAGTGGTTGATCCATGTGTGGTTTGTGAAAAGAACACACATGCAATGACTCTAGTGGTTGATCCATGTGTGGTTTGTGGAAAGAACACACATGCAATGACTCTAGTGGTTGATCCATGTGTGGTTTGTGCAAATAACACACATGCAATGACCACTGGTGGGTCCACATGTGTGGTTTGTGGAAAGAACACACATGCAATGACTCTGGTTGTTCAATATGTGGTTTGTGGAAAGAACACACATGCAATGACTCTAGTGGTGGATCCATGTGTGGTTTGTGGAAAAGAACACACATGCAATGACTCTAGTGCTAGTTTGTGGTTTTAGTATAAGAACAAACATGCAATGACTCTAGTGGTTGATCCATGTGTGGTTTGTGGAAAGAACACACATGCAATGACTCTAGTGGTTGATCCATGTGTGGTTTGTGGAAATAACACACATGCAATGACCACTGGCGGATCCATGTGTGGTTTGTGGAAAAGAACACACATGCAATGAATCTAGTGGTTGATCCATGTTTGTTTGTGGAAATAACACACATGCAATGAATCTAGTGGTTGAAACATGTGTGGTTTGTGAAAAGAACACACATGCAATGACTCTAGTGTTTGTTTTAGTATAAGAACACACATGCAATGACTCTAGTGGTTAATCCATGTGTGCTTTGTGGAAATAACACATATGCAATGACTCTAGTGGTTGATCCATGTGTGGTTTGTGGAAATAACACACATGCAATGACTGTAATGGGTCCACATGTGGTTTGTGAAAAGAACACACATGCAATGACCACTGGTTGATCCATAAGTTGTTTGTGGAAAAGAACACACATGCAATGACTCTAGTGGTTGATCCATATGTGGTTTGTGGAAACAACACACATGCAATAACCACTGGTGGATCCATGTGTGGTTTGTGGAAAAGAACACACATGCAATGACTCTAGTACTGGTTTGTGGTTTTAGTATAAGAACACACATGCAATGACTCTAGTACTAGTTTGTGGTTTTATTATAAAAACACACATGCAATGACTCTAGTGGTTGATCCATGTGTGGTTTGTGGAAATAACACACATGCAATGACTCTAGTGGTTGATCCATGTGTGGTTTTTGGAAACAACACACATGCAATGACCACTGGTGGATCCATGTTGGTTTTAGTATAAGAACACACATTAAATGACTCTAGTGGTTGATCCATGTTTGTTTGTGGAAATAACACACATGCAATGACTCTAGTGGTTGATCCATGTGTGGTTTGTGAAAAGAACACACATGCAATGACTCTAGTGTTGGTTTTAGTATAATAAGAACACACATACAATGACTCTAGTGGTTGATCCATATGTGGTTTGTGGAAAGAACACACATGCAATGACTCTAGTGGTTTATCCATGTGTGGTTTGTGGAAATAGCACACATGCAATGACCACTAGTGGGTCCACATGTGTGGTTTGTGGAAAGAACACACATGCAATGACTCTTGTTGTTCCATATGTGGTTTGTGGAAAGAACACACATGCAATGACTCTAGTGGTGGATCCATGTGTGGTTTGTGGAAAAGAACACACATTGAATGATTCTAGTGCTAGTTTGTGGTTTTTGTATAAGAACAAACATGCAATGACTCTAGTGGTTGATCCATGTGTGGTTTGTGGAAAGAACACACATGCAATGACTCTAGTGGTTGATCCATGTGTGGTTTGTGAAAAGAACACACATGCAATGACCACTGGTGAATCCATGTGTGGTTTGTGGAAAAGAACACACATGCAATGACTCTAGTGGTTGATCCATGTTTGTTTGTGGAAATAACACACATGCAATGAATCTAGTGGTTGAAACATGTGTGATTTGTGAAAAGAACACACATGCAATGACTCTAGTGTTCGTTTTAGTATAAGAACACACATGCAATGACTCTAGTGGTTAATCCATGTGTGCTTTGTGGAAATAACACATATGCAATGACTCTAGTGGTTGATCCATGTGTGGTTTGTGGAAATAACACACATGCAATGACTGTAATGGGTCCACATGTGGTTTGTGGAAAGAACACACATGCAATGACCACTGGTTGATCCATAAGTTGTTTGTGGAAAAGAACACACATGCAATGACTCTAGTGGTTGATCCATATGTGGTTTGTGGAAAGAACACACATGCAATAACCACTGGTGGATCCATGTGTGGTTTGTCGAAAAGAACACACATGCAATGACCACTGGTGGATCCATGTGTGGTTTGTCGAAAAGAACACACATGCAATGACTCTAGTGGTTCATTCATGTTTGTTTGTGGAAATAACACACATGCAAAGACTCTAGTGGTTGATCCATGTGTGGTTTGTGAAAAGAACACACATGCAATGACTCTAGTGGTTGATCCATGTGTGGTTTGTGGAAAGAACACACATGCAATGACTCTAGTGGTTGATCCATGTGTGGTTTGTGGAAATAACACACATGCAATGACTCTAGTGGTTGATCCATGTGTGGTTTATGAAAAGAACACACATGCAATGACCACTGGTGGATCCATCTGTGGTTTGTGGAAAAGAACACACATGCAATGACTCTAGTGGTTGATCCATGTTTGTTTGTCGAAATAACACACATGCAATGACTCTAGTGGTTGATCCATGTGTGGTTTGTGAAAAGAACACACATGCAATAACTCTAGTGTTGGTTTTAGTATAAGAACACACATGCAATGACTCTAGTGGTTGATCCATGTGTGGTTTGTGGAAATAACACATATGCAATGACTCTAGTGGTTGATCCATGTGTGGTTTGTGGAAATAACACACATGCAATGACTGTAATGGGTCCACATGTGGTTTGTGGAAAGAACACACCTGCAATGACCACTGGTTGATCCATAAGTTGTTTGTGGAAAAGAACACACATGCAATGACTCTAGTGGTTGATCCATATGTGGTTTGTGGAAAGAACACACATGCAATGACCACTGGTGGATCCATGTGTGGTTTGTGGAAAAGAACACACATGCAATGACCACTGGTGGTTCATTCATGTTTGGTTATGGAAATAACACACATGCAATGACTCTAGTGGTTGATCCATGTGTGGTTTGTGAAAAGAACACACATGCAATGACTCTAGTGTTGGTTTTAGTATAAGAACACACATGCAATGACTCTAGTGGTTGATCCATATGTGGTTTGTGGAAAGAACACACATGCAATGACTGTAGTGGTTGATCCATATGTGGTTTGTGGAAAGAACACACATGCAATGACTCTAGTGGTGGATCAATGTGTGGTTTGTGGAAAAGAACACACATGCAATGATTCTAGTGCTAGTTTGTGGTTTTAGTATAAGAACAAACATGCAATGACTCTAGTGGTTGATCCATCTGTGATTTGTGGAAATAACACACATGCAATGACTGTAATGGGTCCACATGTGGTTTGTGGAAAGAACACATATGCAATGACCACTGGTTGATCCATAAGTTGTTTGTGGAAAAGAACACACATGCAATGACTCTAGTGGTTGATCCATGTTTATTTGTGGAAATAACACACATGCAATGACTCTAGTGGTTGATCCATGTGGGGTTTGTGAAAAGAACACACATGCAATGAATCTAGTGTTGGTTTTAGTATAAGAACACACATGCAATGACTCTAGTGGTTAATCCATGTGTGGTTTGTGGAAAGAACACACATGCAATGACTCTAGTGGTTGATCCATGTGTGGTTTGTGGAAATAACACACATGCAATGACCACTGGTGGATCCATGTGTGGTTTGTGGAAAAGAACACACATGCAATGACTCTAGTGCTAGTTTGTGGTTTTAGTATAAGAACAAACATGCAATGACTCTAGTGGTTGATCCATGTGTGGTTTGTGGAAATGAGACGCATGCAGTGACTCTGGTTGATCCATATGTGGTTTGTGGAAAGAACACACATGCAATGACCACTGATGGATCCATGTGTGGTTTGTGGAAAAGAACACACATGCAATGACTCTAGTACTGGTTTGTGGTTTTATTATAAGAACACACATGCAATGACTCTAGTGGTTGATCCATGTGTGGTTTGTGGAAATAACACACATGCAATGACTCTAGTGGTTGATCCATGTGTGGTTTTCGGAAACAACACACATGCAATGACCACTGGTGGATCCATGTTGGTTTTAGTATAAGAACACACATGCAATGACTCTAGTGGTTGATCCATGTTTGTTTGTGGAAATAACACACATGCAATGACTCTAGTGGTTGATCCATGTGTGGTTTGTGAAAAGAACACACATGCAATGACTCTAGTGTTGGTTTTAGTATAATAAGAACACACATGCAATGACTCTAGTGGTTGATCCATATGTGGTTTGTGGAAAGAACACACATGCAATGACTCTAGTGGTTGATCCATGTGTGGTTTGTGTAAATAACACACATGCAATGACCACTAGTGGGTCCACATGTGTGGTTTGTGGAAAGAACATAGATGTAATGACTCTGTTTGTTCCATATGTGGTTTGTGGAAAGAACACACATGCAATGACTCTAGTGGTGGATCCATGTGTGGTTTGTGGAAAAGAACATACATGCAATGACTCTAGTGCTAGTTTGTGGTTTTAGTATAAGAACAAACATGCAATGACTCTAGTGGTTGATCCATGTGTGGTTTGTGGAAAGAACACACATGCAATGACTCTAGTGGTTGATCCATGTGTTGGTTTTAGTATAAGAACACACATGCAATGACTCTAGTGGTTGATCCATATGTGGTTTGTGGAAAGAACACACATGCAATGACTCTAGTGGTTGATCCATGTGTGGTTTGTGGAAATAACACACATGCAATGACCACTGGTGGGTCCACATGTGTGGTTTGTGGAAAGAACACACATGCAATGACTCTGGTTGTTCCATATGTGGTTTGTGGAAAGAACACACATGCAATGACTCTAGTGGTGGATCAATGTGTGGTTTGTGGAAAAGAACACACATGCAATGATTCTAGTGCTAGTTTGTGGTTTTAGTATAAGAACAAACATGCAATGACTCTAGTGGTTGATCCATGTGTGATTTGTGGAAATAACACACATGCAATGACTGTAATGGGTCCACATGTGGTTTGTGGAAAGAACACATATGCAATGACCACTGGTTGATCCATAAGTTGTTTGTGGAAAAGAACACACATGCAATGACTCTAGTGGTTGATCCATGTTTATTTGTGGAAATAACACACATGCAATGACTCTAGTGGTTGATCCATGTGGGGTTTGTGAAAAGAACACACATGCAATGAATCTAGTGTTGGTTTTAGTATAAGAACACACATGCAATGACTCTAGTGGTTAATCCATGTGTGCTTTGTGGAAATAACACATATGCAATGACTCTAGTGGTTGATCCATGTGTGGTTTGTGGAAATAACACACATGCAATGACTGTAATGGGTCCACATGTGGTTTGTGGAAAGAACACACATGCAATGACCACTGGTTGATCCATAAGTTGTTTGTGGAAACAACACACATGCAATGACTCTAGGGGTTGATCCATGTGTGGTTTGTGGAAAAGAACACATATGCAGTGACCACTGGTGGATCCATGTGTGGTTTATGGAAAAGAACACACATGCAATTACTCTAATGGTTCATTCATGTTTGTTTGTGGAAATAACACACATGCAATGACTCTAGTGGTTGATCCATGTGTGGTGTGTGAAAAGAACACACATGCAATGACTCTAGTGTTGGTTTGTAGAAAAGAACACACATGCAATGACTCTAGTGGTTAATCCATATGTGGTTTGTGGAAAGAACACGCATGCAATGACTCTAGTGGTTGATCCATGTGTGGTTTGTGGAAATAACACACATGCAATGACCACTGGTGGATCCATGTGTGGTTTGTGGAAAACAACACACATGCAATGACTCTAGTGTCGGTTTGTGGTTTTAGTATAAGAACAAACATGCAATGACTCTAGCGGTTGATCCATGTGCGGTTTGCGGAAATAACACACATGCAATGACTCTAGTGGTTGATCCATCTGTGGTTTGTGGAAAGAACACACATGCAATGACCACTGGTGGATCCATGTGTGGTTTGTGGAAAAGAACACACATGCAATGAGTCTAGTGGTTGATCCATGTTTGTTTGTGCAAATAACACACATGCAATGACTCTAGTGGTTGATCCATGCGTGGTTTGTGAAAAGAACACACATGCAATGACTCTAGTGTTGGTTTTAGTATAAGAACACACATGCAATGACTAGTGGTTGATCCATGTGTGCTTTGTGGAAATAACACATATGCAATGACTCTAGTGGTTGATCCATGTGTGGTTTGTGGAAATAACACACATGCAATGACTGTAATGGGTCCACATGTGGTTTGTGGAAAGAACACACATGCAATGACCACCGTTTGATCCATAAGTTGTTTGTAGAAAAGAATACACATGCAATGACTCTAGTGGTTGATCCATATATGGTTTGTGGAAAGAACACACATGCAATGACCACTGGTGGATCCATGTGTGGTTTGTGGAAAAGAAGAAACATGCAATGACCATTGGTGGATCCATGTTTGGTTTGTGGAAAAGAACACACATGCAATGACTCTAGTGGTTGATCCATGTTTGTTTGTGGAAATAACACACATGCAATGACTCTAGTGGTTGATCCATGTGTGGTTTGTGAAAAGAACACACATGCAATGACGCTAGTGTTGGTTTTAGTATAATAAGAACACACATGCAATGACTCTAGTGGTTGATCCATATGTGGTTTGTGGAAAGAACACACATGCAATGACTCTAGTGGTTGATCCATGTGTGGTTTGTGTAAATAACACACATGCAATGACCACTAGTGGGTCCACATGTGTGGTTTGTGGAAAGAACATAGATGTAATGACTCTGTTTGTTCCATATGTGGTTTGTGGAAAGAACACACATGCAATGACTCTAGTGGTGGATCCATGTGTGGTTTGTGGAAAAGAACATACATGCAATGACTCTAGTGCTAGTTTGTGGTTTTAGTATAAGAACAAACATGCTATGACTCTAGTGGTTGATCCATGTGTGGTTTGTGGAAAGAACACACATGCAATGACTCTAGTGGTTGATCCATGTGTTGGTTTTAGTATAAGAACACACATGCAATGACTCTAGTGGTTGATCCATATGTGGTTTGTGGAAAGAACACACATGCAATGACTCTAGTGGTTGATCCATGTGTGGTTTGTGGAAATAACACACATGCAATGACCACTGGTGGGTCCACATGTGTGGTTTGTGGAAAGAACACACATGCAATGACTCTGGTTGTTCCATATGTGGTTTGTGGAAAGAACACACATGCAATGACTCTAGTGGTGGATCAATGTGTGGTTTGTGGAAAAGAACACACATGCAATGATTCTAGTGCTAGTTTGTGGTTTTAGTATAAGAACAAACATGCAATGACTCTAGTGGTTGATCCATGTGTGATTTGTGGAAATAACACACATGCAATGACTGTAATGGGTCCACATGTGGTTTGTGGAAAGAACACATATGCAATGACCACTGGTTGATCCATAAGTTGTTTGTGGAAAAGAACACACATGCAATGACTCTAGTGGTTGATCCATGTTTATTTGTGGAAATAACACACATGCAATGACTCTAGTGGTTGATCCATGTGGGGTTTGTGAAAAGAACACACATGCAATGAATCTAGTGTTGGTTTTAGTATAAGAACACACATGCAATGACTCTAGTGGTTAATCCATGTGTGCTTTGTGGAAATAACACATATGCAATGACTCTAGTGGTTGATCCATGTGTGGTTTGTGGAAATAACACACATGCAATGACTGTAATGGGTCCACATGTGGTTTGTGGAAAGAACACACATGCAATGACCACTGGTTGATCCATAAGTTGTTTGTGGAAACAACACACATGCAATGACTCTAGTGGTTGATCCATGTGTGGTTTGTGGAAAAGAACACATATGCAGTGACCACTGGTGGATCCATGTGTGGATTATGGAAAAGAACACACATGCAATGACTCTAATGGTTCATTCATGTTTGTTTGTGGAAATAACACACATGCAATGACTCTAGTGGTTGATCCATGTGTGGTGTGTGAAAAGAACACACATGCAATGACTCTAGTGTTGGTTTGTAGAAAAGAACACACATGCAATGACTCTAGTGGTTAATCCATATGTGGTTTGTGGAAAGAACACGCATGCAATGACTCTAGTGGTTGATCCATGTGTGGTTTGTGGAAGTAACACACATGCAATGACCACTGGTGGATCCATGTGTGGTTTGTGGAAAACAACACACATGCAATGACTCTAGTGTCGGTTTGTGGTTTTAGTATAAGAACAAACATGCAATGACTCTAGTGGTTGATCCATGTGTGGTTTGTGGAAATAACACACATGCAATGACTCTGGTTGATCCATATGTGGTTTGTGGAAAGAACACACATGCAATGACCACTGGTGGATCCATGTGTGGTTTGTGGAAAAGAACACACATGCAATGACTCTAGTACTGGTTTGTGGTTTTAGTATAAGAACACACATGCAATGACATTAGTACTGGTTTGTGGTGTTAGTATAAGAACACACATGCAATGACTCTAGTGGTTGATCCAAGTCTGGTTTGTGGAAATAACACACATGCAATGACTCTAGTGGTTGATCCATGTGTGGTTTGTGGAAAGAACACACATGCAATGACCACTGGTGTATCCATGTTGGTTTTAGTATAAGAACACACATGCAATGACTCTAGTGGTTGATCCATGTTTGTTTTTGGAAATAACACACATGCAATGACTCTAGTGGTTGATCCATGTGTGGTTTGTGGAAATAACACACATGCAATGACTCTAGTGGTTGATCCATGTGTGGTTTTCGGAAACAACACATATGCAATGACCACTGGTGGATCCATGTTGGTTTTAGTATAAGAACACACATGCAATGACTCTAGTGGTTGATCCATGTTTGTTTGTGGAAATAACACACATGCAATGACTCTAGTGGTTGATCCATGTGTGGTTTGTGAAAAGAACACACATGCAATGACTCTAGTGTTGGTTTTAGTATAATAAGAACACACATGCAATGACTCTAGTGGTTGATCCATATGTGGTTTGTGGAAAGAACACACATGTAATGACTCTAGTGGTTGATCCATGTGTGGTTTGTGGAAATAACACACATGTAATGACCACTGGTGGGTCCACATCTGTGGTTTGTGGAAAGAACACTCATGCAATGACCACTGGTGGATCCATGTGTGGTTTGTGGAAAAGAAAACACATGCAATGACTCTAGTGCTGGTTTGTGGTTTTAGTATAAGAACAAACATGTAATGACTCTAGTGGTTGATCCATGTGTGGTTTGTGGAAAGAACACACATGCAATGACTCTAGTGGTTGATCCATGTGTGGTTTGTGGAAAGAACACACATGCAATGACCACTGGTGGATCCATGTGTGGTTTGTGGAAAAGAACACACATGCAATGACTCTAGTGCTAGTTTGTGGTTTTAGTACAAGAACAAACATGCAATGACTCTAGTGGTTGATCCATGTGTGGTTTGTGGAAAGAACACACATGCAATGACTCTAGTGGTTGATCCATGTGTGGTTTGTGGAAAGAACACACATGTAATGACCACTGGTCGATCCATGTGTGGTTTGTGGAAAAGAACACACATGCAATGACTCTAGTGGTTGATCCATGTTTGTTTGTGCAAATAACACACATGCAATGACTATAGTGGTTGATCCATGTGTGGTTTGTGAAAAGAACACACATGCAATGACTCTAGTGTTGGTTTTAGTATAAGAACACACATGCAATGACTCTAGTGGTTGATCCATGTGTGCTTTGTGGAAATAACACATATGCAATGACTCTAGTAGTTGATCCATGTGTGGTTTGTGGAAAAAACACACATGCAATGACTGTAATGGGTCCACATGTGGTTTGTGGAAAGAACACACATGCAATGACCACTGTTTGATCCATAAGTTGTTTGTAGAAAAGAATACACATGCAATGACTCTAGTGGTTGATCCATATATGGTTTGTGGAAAGAACACACATGCAATGACCACTGGTGGATCCATGTGTGGTTTGTGGAAAATAAGAAACATGCAATGACCATTGGTGGATCCATGTGTGGTTTGTGGAAAAGAACACACATGCAATGACTCTAGTGGTTGATCCATGTTTGTTTTTGGAAATAACACACATGCAATGACTCTAGTGGTTGATCGATGTGTGGTTTGTGGAAATAACACACATGCAATGACTCTAGTGGTTGATCCATGTGTGGTTTTCGGAAACAACACACATGCAATGACCACTGGTGGATCCATGTTGGTTTTAGTATAAGAACACACATGCAATGACTCTAGTGGTTGATCCATGTTTGTTTGTGGAAATAACACACATGCAATGACTCTAGTGGTTGATCCATGTGTGGTTTGTGAAAAGAACACACATGCAATGACTCTAGTGTTGGTTTTAGTATAATAAGAACACACATGCAATGACTCTAGTGGTTGATCCATATGTGGTTTGTGGAAAGAACACACATGTAATGACTCTAGTGGTTGATCCATGTGTGGTTTGTGGAAATAACACACATGTAATGACCACTGGTGGGTCCACATCTGTGGTTTGTGGAAAGAACACTCATGCAATGACCACTGGTGGATCCATGTGTGGTTTGTGGAAAAGAAAACACATGCAATGACTCTAGTGCTGGTTTGTGGTTTTAGTATAAGAACAAACATGCAATGACTCTAGTGGTTGATCCATGTGTGGTTTGTGGAAAGAACACACATGCAATGACTCTAGTGGTTGATCCATGTGTGGTTTGTGGAAAGAACACACATGCAATGACCACTGGTGGATCCATGTGTGGTTTGTGGAAAAGAACACACATGCAATGACTCTAGTGCTAGTTTGTGGTTTTAGTACAAGAACAAACATGCAATGAGTCTAGTGGTTGATCCATGTGTGGTTTGTGGAAAGAACACACATGCAATGACTCTAGTGGTTGATCCATGTGTGGTTTGTGGAAAGAACACACATGTAATGACCACTGGTGGATCCATGTGTGGTTTGTGGAAAAGAACACACATGCAATGACTCTAGTGGTTGATCCATGTTTGTTTGTGCAAATAACACACATGCAATGACTATAGTGGTTGATCCATGTGTGGTTTGTGAAAAGAACACACATGCAATGACTCTAGTGTTGGTTTTAGTATAAGAACACACATGCAATGACTCTAGTGGTTGATCCATGTGTGCTTTGTGGAAATAACACATATGCAATGACTCTAGTAGTTGATCCATGTGTGGTTTGTGGAAAAAACACACATGCAATGACTGTAATGGGTCCACATGTGGTTTGTGGAAAGAACACACATGCAATGACCACTGTTTGATCCATAAGTTGTTTGTAGAAAAGAATACACATGCAATGACTCTAGTGGTTGATCCATATATGGTTTGTGGAAAGAACACACATGCAATGACCACTGGTGGATCCATGTGTGGTTTGTGGAAAATAAGAAACATGCAATGACCATTGGTGGATCCATGTGTGGTTTGTGGAAAAGAACACACATGCAATGACTCTAGTGGTTGATCCATGTTTGTTTGTGGAAATAACACACATGCAATGACTCTAGTGGTTGATCCATGTGTGGTTTGTGAAAAGAACACACATGCAATGACTCTAGTGTTGGTTTTAGTATAATAAGAACACACATGCAATGACTCTAGTGGTTGATCCATATGTGGTTTGTGGAAAGAACACACATGCAATGACTCTAGTGGTTGATCCATGTGTGGTTTGTGTAAATAACACACATGCAATGACCACTAGTGGGTCCACATGTGTGGTTTGTAGAAAGAACATAGATGTAATGACTCTGTTTATTCCATATGTGGTTTGTGGAAAGAACACACATGCAATGACTCTAGTGGTGGATCCATGTGTGGTTTGTGGAAAAGAACATACATGCAATGACTCTAGTGCTAGTTTGTGGTTTTAGTATAAGAACAAACATGCAATGACTCTAGTGGTTGATCCATGTGTGGTTTGTGGAAAGAACACACATGCAATGACTCTAGTGGTTGATCCATGTGTTGGTTTTAGTATAAGAACACACATGCAATGACTCTAGTGGTTGATCCATATGTGGTTTGTGGAAAGAACACACATGCAATGACTCTAGTGGTTGATCCATGTGTGGTTTGTGGGAATAACACACATGCAATGACCACTGGTGGGTCCACATGTGTGGTTTGTGGAAAGAACACACATGCAATGACTCTGGTTGTTCCATATGTGGTTTGTGGAAAGAACACACATGCAATGACTCTAGTGGTGGATCCATGTGTGGTTTGTGGAAAAGAACACACATGCAATGATTCTAGTGCTAGTTTGTGGTTTTAGTATAAGAACAAACATGCAATGACTCTAGTGGTTGATCCATGTGTGGTTTGTGGAAATAACACACATGCAATGACTCTAGTACTGGTTTGTGGTTTTAGTACAAGAACACACATGCAATGACTCTAGTACTGGTTTGTGGTGTTAGTATAAGAACACACATGCAATGACTCTAGTGGTTGATCCATGTCTGGTTTGTGGAAATAACACACATGCAATGACTCTAGAGGTTGATCCATGTGTGGTTTGTGGAAAGAACACACATGCAATGACCACTGGTGTATCCATGTTGGTTTTAGTATAAGAACACACATGCAATGACTCTAGTGGTTGATCCATGTTTGTTTTTGGAAATAACACACATGCAATGACTCTAGTTGTTGATCCATGTGTGGTTTGTGGAAATAACACACATGCAATGACTCTAGTGGTTGATCCATGTGTGGTTTTCAGAAAAAACACACATGCAATGACCACTGGTAGATCCATGTTGGTTTTAGTATAAGAACACACATGCAATGACTCTAGTGGTTGATCCATGTTTGTTTGTGGAAATAACACACATGCAATGACTCTAGTGGTTGATCCATGTGTGGTTTGTGAAAAGAACACACATGCAATGACTCTAGTGTTGGTTTTAGTATAATAAGAACACACATGCAATGACTCTAGTGGTTGATCCATATGTGGTTTGTGGAAAGAACACACATGTAATGACTCTAGTGGTTGATCCATGTGTGGTTTGTGGAAATAACACACATGTAATGACCACTGGTGGGTCCACATCTGTGGTTTGTGGAAAGAACACTCATGCAATGACCACTGGTGGATCCATGTGTGGTTTGTGGAAAAGAAAACACATGCAATGACTCTAGTGCTGGTTTGTGGTTTTAGTATAAGAACAAACATGCAATGACTCTAGTGGTTGATCCATGTGTGGTTTGTGTAAAGAACACACATGCAATGACTCTAGTGGTTGATCCATGTGTGGTTTGTGGAAAGAACACACATACAATGACCACTGGTGGATCCATGTGTGGTTTGTGGAAAAGAACACACATGCAATGACTCTAGTGCTAGTTTGTGGTTTTAGTACAAGAACAAACATGCAATGACTCTAGTGGTTGATCCATGTGTGGTTTGTGGAAAGAACACACATGCAATGACTCTAGTGGTTGATCCATGTGTGGTTTGTGGAAAGAACACACATGTAATGACCACTGGTGGATCCATGTGTGGTTTGTGGAAAATAACACACATGCAATGACTCTAGTGGTTGATCCATGTTTGTTTGTGCAAATAACACACATGCAATGACTATAGTGGTTGATCCATGTGTGGTTTGTGAAAAGAACACACATGCAATGACTCTAGTGTTGGTTTTAGTATAAGAACACACATGCAATGACTCTAGTGGTTGATCCATGTGTGCTTTGTGGAAATAACACATATGCAATGACTCTAGTAGTTGATCCATGTGTGGTTTAGGAAAAAACACACATGCAATGACTGTAATGGGTCCACATGTGGTTTGTGGAAAGAACACAAATGCAATGACCACTGTTTGATCCATAAGTTGTTTGTAGAAAAGAATACACATGCAATGACTCTAGTGGTTGATCCATATATGGTTTGTGGAAAGAACACACATGCAATGACCACTGGTGGATCCATGTGTGGTTTGTGGAAAATAAGAAACATGCAATGACCATTGGTGGATCCATGTGTGGTTTGTGGAAAAGAACACACATGCAATGACTCTAGTGGTTGATCCATGTTTGTTTGTGGAAATAACACACATGCAATGACTCTAGTGGTTGATCCATGTGTGGTTTGTGAAAAGAACACACATGCAATGACTCTAGTGTTGGTTTTAGTATAATAAGAACACACATGCAATGACTCTAGTGGTTGATCCATATGTGGTTTGTGGAAAGAACACACATGCAATGACTCTAGTGGTTGATCCATGTGTGGTTTGTGTAAATAACACACATGCAATGACCACTAGTGGGTCCACATGTGTGGTTTGTGGAAAGAACATAGATGTAATGACTCTGTTTGTTCCATATGTGGTTTGTGGAAAGAACACACATGCAATGACTCTAGTGGTGGATCCATGTGTGGTTTGTGGAAAAGAACATACATGCAATGACTCTAGTGCTAGTTTGTGGTTTTAGTATAAGAACAAACATGCAATGACTCTAGTGGTTGATCCATGTGTGGTTTGTGGAAAGAACACACATGCAATGACTCTAGTGGTTGATCCATGTGTTGGTTTTAGTATAAGAACACACATGCAATGACTCTAGTGGTTGATCCATATGTGGTTTGTGGAAAGAACACACATGCAATGACTCTAGTGGCTGATCCATGTGTGGTTTGTGGGAATAACACACATGCAATGACCACTGGTGGGTCCACATGTGTGGTTTGTGGAAAGAACACACATGCAATGACTCTGGTTGTTCCATATGTGGTTTGTGGAAAGAACACACATGCAATGACTCTAGTGGTGGATCCATGTGTGGTTTATGGAAAAGAACACACATGCAATGATTCTAGTGCTAGTTTGTGGTTTTAGTATAAGAACAAACATGCAATGACTCTAGTGGTTGATCCATGTGTGGTTTGTGGAAATAACACACATGCAATGACTGTAACAGGTCCACATGTGGTTTGTGGAAAGAACACATATGCAATGACCACTGGTTGATCCATAAGTTGTTTGTGGAAAAGAACACACATGCAATGACTCTAGTGGTTGATCCATGTTTATTTGTGGAAATAACACACATGCAATGACTCTAGTGGTTGATCCATGTGGGGTTTGTGAAAAGAACACACATGCAATGAATCTAGTTTTGGTTTTAGTATAAGAACACACATGCAATGACTCTAGTGGTTAATCCATGTGTGCTTTGTGGAAATAACACATATGCAATGAGTCTAGTGGTTGATCCATGTGTGGTTTGTGGAAATAACACACATGCAATGACTGTAATGGGTCCACATGTGGTTTGTGGAAAGAACACACATGCAATGACCACTGGTTGATCCATAAGTTGTTTGTGGAAAAGAACACACATGCAATGACTCTAGTGGTTGATCCATGTGTGGTTTGTGGAAAAGAACACACATGCAGTGACCACTGGTGGATCCATGTGTGGTTTGTGGAAAAGAACACACATGCAATGACTCTAATGGTTCATTCATGTTTGTTTGTGGAAATAACACACATGCAATGACTCTAGTGGTTGATCCATGTGTGGTGTGTGAAAAGAACACACATGCAATGACTCGAGTGTTGGTTTGTAGAAAAGAACACACATGCAATGACTCTAGTGGTTAATCCATATGTGGTTTGTGGAAAGAACACGCATGCAATGACTCTAGTGGTTGATCCATGTGTGGTTTGTGGAAATAACACACATGCAATGACCACTGGTGGATCCATGTGTGGTTTGTGGAAAACAACACACATGCAATGACTCTAGTGTTGGTTTGTGGTTTTAGTATAAGAACAAACATGCAATGACTCTAGTGGTTGATCCATGTGTGGTTTGTGGAAAGAACACACATGCGATGACTCTGGTTGATCCATATGTGGTTTGTGGAAAGAACACACATGCAATGACCTCTGGTGGATCCTTGTGTGGTTTGTGGAAAAGAACACACATGCAATGACTCTAGTACTGGTTTGTGGTTTTAGTATAAGAACACACATGCAATGACTCTAGTACTGGTTTGTGGTGTTAGTATAAGAACACACATGCAATGACTCTAGTGGTTGATCCATGTCTGGTTTGTGGAAATAACACACATGCAATGACTCTAGTGGTTGATCCATGTGTGGTTTGTGGAAAGAACACACGTGCAATGACCACTGGTGTATCCATGTTGGTTTTAGTATAAGAACACACATGCAATGACTCTAGTGGTTGATCCATGTTTGTTTTTGGAAATAACACACATGCAATGACTCTAGTGGTTGATCCATGTGTGGTTTGTGGAAATAACACACATGCAATGACTCTAGTGGTTGATCCATGTGTGGTTTTTGGAAACAACACACATGCAATGACCACTGGTGGATCCATGTTGGTTTTAGTATAAGAACACACATGCAATGACTCTAGTGGTTGATCCATGTTTGTTTGTGGAAATAACACACATGCAATGACTCTAGTGGTTGATCCATGTGTGGTTTGTGAAAAGAACACACATGCAATGACTCTAGTGTTGGTTTTAGTATAATAAGAACACACATGCAATGACTCTAGTGGTTGATCCATATGTGGTTTGTGGAAAGAACACACATGTAATGACTCTAGTGGTTGATCCATGTGTGGTTTGTGGAAATAACACACTTGTAATGACCACTGGTGGGTCCACATCTGTGGTTTGTGGAAAGAACACTCATGCAATGACCACTGGTGGATCCATGTGTGGTTTGTGGAAAAGAAAACACATGCAATGACTCTAGTGCGGGTTTGTGGTTTTAGTATAAGAACAAACATGCAATGACTCTAGTGGTTGTTCCATGTGTGGTTTGTGGAAAGAACACACATGCAATGACTCTAGTGGTTGATCCATGTGTGGTTTGTGGAAAGAACACACATGCAATGACCACTGGTGGATCCATGTGTGGTTTGTGGAAAAGAACACACATCCAATGACTCTAGTGCTAGTTTGTGGTTTTAGTACAAGAACAAACATGCAATGACTCTAGTGGTTGATCCATGTGTGGTTTGTGGAAAGAACACACATGCAATGACTCTAGTGGTTGATCCATGTGTGGTTTGTGGAAAGAACACACATGTAATGACCACTGTTGGATCCATGTGTGGTTTGTGGAAAAGAACACACATGCAATGACTCTAGTGGTTGATCCATGTTTGTTTGTGCAAATAACACACATGCAATGACTATAGTGGTTGATCCATGTGTGGTTTGTGAAAAGAACACACATGCAATGACTCTAGTGTTGGTTTTAGTATAAGAACACACATGCAATGACTCTAGTGGTTGATCCATGTGTGCTTTGTGGAAATAACACATATGCAATGACTCTAGTAGTTGATCCATGTGTGGTTTGTGGAAAAAACACACATGCAATGACTGTAATGGGTCCACATGTGGTTTGTGGAAAGAACACACATGCAATGACCACTGTTTGATCCATAAGTTGTTTGTAGAAAAGAATACACATGCAATGACTCTAATGGTTCATTCATGTTTGTTTGTGGAAATAACACACATGCAATGACTCTAGTGGTTGATCCATGTGTGGTGTGTGAAAAGAACACACCTGCAATGACTCGAGTGTTGGTTTGTAGAAAAGAACACACATGCAATGACTCTAGTGGTTAATCCATATGTGGTTTGTGGAAAGAACACGCATGCAATGACTCTAGTGGTTGATCCATGTGTGGTTTGTGGAAATAACACACATGCAATGACTACTGGTGGATCCATGTGTGGTTTGTGGAAAACAACACACATGCAATGACTCTAGTGTTGGTTTGTGGTTTTAGTATAAGAACAAACATGCAATGACTCTAGTGGTTGATCCATGTGTGGTTTGTGGAAAGAACACACATGCGATGACTCTGGTTGATCCATATGTGGTTTGTGAAAAAAAAACACATGCAATGACCACTGGTGGATCCATGTGTGGTTTGTGGAAAAGAACACACATGCAATGACTCTAGTACTGGTTTGTGGTTTTAGTATAAGAACACACATGCAATGACTCTAGTACTGGTTTGTGGTGTTAGTATAAGAACACACATGCAATGACTCTAGTGCTTGATCCATGTTTGGTTTGTGGAAATAACACACATGCAATGACTCTAGTGGTTGATCCATGTGTGGTTTGTGGAAAGAACACACATGCAATGACCACTAGTGTATCCATGTTGGTTTTAGTATAAGAACACACATGCAATGACTCTAGTGGTTGATCCATGTTTGTTTGTGGAAATAACACACATGCAATGACTCTAGTGGTTGATCCATGTGTGGTTTGTGGAAATAACACACATGCAATGACTCTAGTGGTTGATCCATGTGTGGTTTTCGGAAACAACACACATGCAATGACCACTGGTGGATCCATGTTGGTTTTAGTATAAGAACACACATGCAATGACTCTAGTGGTTGATCCATGTTTGTTTGTGGAAATAACACACATGCAGTGACTCTAGTGGTTGATCCATGTGTGGTTTGTGCAAAGAACACACATGCAATGACTCTAGTGTTGATTTTAGTATAATAAGAACACACATGCAATAACTCTAGTGGTTGATCCATATGTGGTTTGTGGAAAGAACACACATGCAATGACTCTAGAGGTTGATCCATGTGTGGTTTGTGGAAATAACACACATGCAATGACCACTGGTGGGTCCACATGTGTGGTTTGTGGAAAGAACACACATTTAATAACTCTGGTTGTTCCATATGTGGTTTGTGGAAAGAACACACATGCAATGACTCTAGTGGTGGATCCATGTGTGGTTTGTGGAAAAGAACACACATGCAATGATTCTAGTGCTGGTTTGTGGTTTTAGTATAAGAACAAACATGCAATGACTCTAGTGGATGATCCATGTGTGGTTTGTGGAAAGAACACACATGCAATGACTCTAGTGCTGGTTTGTGTATTTAGTATAAAAACAAACATGCAATGACTCTAGTGGTTGATCCATGTGTGGTTTGTGGAAATAACACACATGCAATGACTCTAGTGGTTGATCCATGTGTGGTTTGTGGAAAGAACACACATGCAATGACCACTGGTGGATCCATGTGTGGTTTGTGGAAAAGAACACACATGCAATGACTCTAGTGCTAGTTTGTGGTTTTAGTACAAGAACAAACATGCAATGACTCTAGTGGTTGATCCATGTGTGGTTTGTGGAAAGAACACACATGCAATGACTCTAGTGGTTGATCCATGTGTGGTTTGTGGAAAGAACACACATGTAATGACCACTGGTGGATCCATGTGTGGTTTGTGGAAAAGAACACACATGCAATGACTCTAGTGGTTGATCCATGTTTGTTTGTGCAAATAACACACATGCAATGACTCTAGTGGTTGATCCATGTGTGGTTTGTGAAAAGAACACACATGCAATGACTCTAGTGTTGGTTTTAGTATAAGAACACACATGCAATGACTCTAGTGGTTGATCCATGTGTGCTTTGTGGAAATAACACATATGCAATGACTCTAGTGGTTGATCCATGTGTGGTTTGTGGAAATAACACACATGCAATGACTGTAGTGGGTCCACATGTGGTTTGTGGAAAGAACACACATGCAATGACCACTGTTTGATCCATAAGTTGTTTGTAGAAAAGAATACACATGCAATGACTCTGGTGGTTGATCCATATATGGTTTGTGGAAAGAACACACATGCAATGACCACTGGTGGATCCATGTGTGGTTTGTGGAAAAGAACACACATGCAATGACTCTAGTGGTTGATCGATGTTTGTTTGTGGAAATAACACACATGCAATGACTCTAGTGGTTGATCCATGTGTGGTTTGTGAAAAGAAGACATATGCAATGACTCTAGTGTTGGTTTGTGGAAAAGAACACACATGCAATGACTCTAGTACTGGTTTGTGGTTTTAGTATAAGAACACACATGCAATGACTCTAGTACTGGTTTGTGGTGTTAGTATAAGAACACACATGCAATGACTCTAGTGCTTGATCCATGTTTGGTTTGTGGAAATAACACACATGCAATGACTCTAGTGGTTGATCCATGTGTGGTTTGTGGAAAGAACACACATGCAATGACCACTAGTGTATCCATGTTGGTTTTAGTATAAGAACACACATGCAATGACTCTAGTGGTTGATCCATGTTTGTTTGTGGAAATAACACACATGCAATGACTCTAGTGGTTGATCCATGTGTGGTTTGTGGAAATAACACACATGCAATGACTCTAGTGGTTGATCCATGTGTGGTTTTCGGAAACAACACACATGCAATGACCACTGGTGGATCCATGTTGGTTTTAGTATAAGAACACACATGCAATGACTCTAGTGGTTGATCCATGTTTGTTTGTGGAAATAACACACATGCAGTGACTCTAGTGGTTGATCCATGTGTGGTTTGTGCAAAGAACACACATGCAATGACTCTAGTGTTGATTTTAGTATAATAAGAACACACATGCAATAACTCTAGTGGTTGATCCATATGTGGTTTGTGGAAAGAACACACATGCAATGACTCTAGTGGTTGATCCATGTGTGGTTTGTGGAAATAACACACATGCAATGACCACTGTTGGGTCCACATGTGTGGTTTGTGGAAAGAACACACATTTAATAACTCTGGTTGTTCCATATGTGGTTTGTGGAAAGAACACACATGCAATGACTCTAGTGGTGGATCCATGTGTGGTTTGTGGAAAAGAACACACATGCAATGATTCTAGTGCTGGTTTGTGGTTTTAGTATAAGAACAAACATGCAATGACTCTAGTGGATGATCCATGTGTGGTTTGTGGAAAGAACACACATGCAAGGACTCTAGTGCTGGTTTGTGTATTTAGTATAAAAACAAACATGCAATGACTCTAGTGGTTGATCCATGTGTGGTTTGTGGAAATAACACACATGCAATGACTCTAGTGGTTGATCCATGTGTGGTTTGTGGAAACAACACACATGCAATGACCACTGGTGGATCCATGTGTGGTTTGTGGAAAAGAACACACATGCAATGACTCTAGTGCTAGTTTGTGGTTTTAGTACAAGAACAAACATGCAATGACTCTAGTGGTTGATCCATGTGTGGTTTGTGGAAAGAACACACATGCAATGACTCTAGTGGTTGATCCATGTGTGGTTTGTGGAAAGAACACACATGTAATGACCACTGGTGGATCCATGTGTGGTTTGTGGAAAAGAACACACATGCAATGACTCTAGTGGTTGATCCATGTTTGTTTGTGCAAATAACACACATGCAATGACTCTAGTGGTTGATCCATGTGTCGTTTGTGAAAAGAACACACATGCAATGACTCTAGTGTTGGTTTTAGTATAAGAACACACATGCAATGACTCAAGTGGTTGATCCATGTGTGCTTTGTGGAAATAACACATATGCAATGACTCTAGTGGTTGATCCATGTGTGGTTTGTGGAAATAACACACATGCAATGACTGTAGTGGGTCCACATGTGGTTTGTGGAAAGAACACACATGCAATGACCACTGTTTGATCCATAAGTTGTTTGTAGAAAAGAATACACATGCAATGACTCTGGTGGTTGATCCATATATGGTTTGTGGAAAGAACACACATGCAATGACCACTGGTGGATCCATGTGTGGTTTGTGGAAAAGAAGAAACATGCAATGACCACTGGTGGATCCATGTGTGGTTTGTGGAAAAGAACACACATGCAATGACTCTAGTGGTTGATCCATGTTTGTTTGTGGAAATAACACACATGCAATGACTCTAGTGGTTGATCCATGTGTGGTTTGTGAAAAGAACACACATGCAATGACTCTAGTGTTGGTTTTAGTATAATAAGAACACACATGCAATGACTCTAGTGGTTGATCCATATGTGGTTTGTGGAAAGAACACACATGCAATGACCACTGGTGGATCCATGTGTGGTTTGTGGAAAAGAACACACATGAATGACTCTAGTGGTTGATCCATGTTTGTTTGTGGAAATAACACTCATGCAATGACTCTAGTGGTTGATCCATGTGTGGTTTGTGAAAAGAACACACATGCAATGACTCTAGTGTTGGTTTTAGTATAATAAGAACACACATGCAATGACTCTAGTGGTTGATCCATATGTGGTTTGTGGAAATAACACACATGCAATGACTCTAGTGGTTGATCCATGTGTGGTTTGTGGAAATAACACACATGCAATGACTACTGGTGGGTCCACATGTGTGGTTTGTGGAAAAGAACACACATGCAATGACTCTAGTGGTTAATCCATATGTGGTTTGTGCAAAGAACACACATGCAATGACCACTGGTGGATCCATGTGTGGTTTGTGGAAAAGAACACACATGCAATGACTCTAGTACTCATTTGTGGTTTTAGTATAAGAACACACATGCAATGACTCTAGTACTGGTTTGTGGTTTTAGTATAAGAACACACATGCAATGACTCTAGCGGTTGATCCATGTGCGGTTTGCGGAAAAAACACACATGCAATGACTCTAGTGGTTGATCCATGTGTGGTTTGTGGAAAGAACACACATGCAAAGACCACTGGTGGATCCATGTTGGTTTTAGTATAAGAACACACATGCAATGACTCTAGTGGTTGATCCATGTTTGTTTGTGGAAATAACACACATGCAATGACTCTAATGGTTGATCCATGTGTGGTTTGTGAAAAGAACACACATGCAATGACTCTAGTGTTGGTTTTAGTATAATAAGAACACAGATGCAATGACTCTAGTGGTTGATCCTAATGTGGTTTGTGGAAAGAACACACATCTAATGACTCTAGTGGTTGATCCATGTGTGGTTTGTGGAAATAACACACATGTAATGACCACTGGTGGGTCCACATCTGTGGTTTGTGGAAAGAACACTCATGCAATAACCACTGGTGGATCCATGTGTGGTTTGTGGAAAAGAAAACACATGCAATGACTCTAGTGCTGGTTTGTGGTTTTAGTATAAGAACAAACTTTCAATGACTCTAGTGGTTGATCCATGTGTGGTTTCTGGAAAGAACACACATGCAATGACTCTAGTGGTTGATCCATGTGTGGTTTGTGGAAAGAACACACATGCAATGACCACTGGTGGATCCATGTGTGGTTTGTGGAAAAGAACACACATGCAATGACTCTAGTGCTAGTTTGTGGTTTTAGTACAAGAACAAACATGCAATGACTCTAGTTGTTGATCCATGTGTGGTTTGTGGAAAGAACACACATGCAATGACTCTAGTGGTTGATCCATGTGTGGTTTGTGGAAAGAACACACATGTAATGACCACTAGTGGATCCATGTGTGGTTTGTGGAAAAGAACACACATGCAATGACTCTAGTGGTTTATCCATGTTGGTTTGTGCAAATAACACACATGCAATGACTCTAGTGGTTGATCCATGTGTGGTTTGTGAAAAGAACACACATGCAATGACTCTAGTGTTGGTTTTAGTATAAGAACACACATGCAATGACTCTAGTGATTGATCCATGTGTTCTTTGTGGAAATAACACATATGCAATGACTCTAGTGGTTGATCCATGTGTGGTTTGTGGAAATAACACACATGCAATGACTGTAATGGGTCCACATGTGGTTTGTGGAAAGAACACACATGCAATGACCACTGTTTGATCCATAAGTTGTTTGTAGAAAAGAATACACATGCAATGACTCTAGTGGTTGATCCATATATGGTTTGTGGAAAGAACACACATGCAATGACCACTGGTGGATCCATGTGTGGTTTGTGGAAAAGAAGAAACATGCAATGACCACTGGTGGATCCATGTGTGGTTTGCGGAAAAGAACACACATGCAATGACTCTAGTGGTTGATCCATGTTTGTTTGTGGAAATAACACACATGCAATGACTCTAGTGGTTGATCCATGTGTGGTTTGTGAAAAGATCACACATGCAATGACTCTAGTGTTGGTTTTAGTATAATAAGAACACACATGCAATGACTCTAGTGGTTGATCCATATGTGGTTTGTGGAAAGAACACACATGCAATGACTCTAGTGGTTGATCCATGTGTGGTTTGTGTAAATAACACACATGCAATGACCACTAGTGGGTCCACACATGTGGTTTGTCGAAAGAACATAGATGTAATGACTCTGTTTGTTCCATATGTGGTTTGTGGAAAGAACACACATGCAATGACTCTAGTGGTGGATCCATGTGTGGTTTGTGGAAAAGAACATACATGCAATGACTCTAGTTCTAGTTTGTGGTTTTGGTATAAGAACAAACATGCAATGACTCTAGTGGTTGATCCATGTGTGGTTTGTGGAAAGTACACACATGCAATGACTCTAGTGGTTGATCCATGTGTGGTTTGTGGAAATAACACACATGCAATGACTGTAATGGGTCCACATGTGGTTTGTGGAAAGAACACACATGCAATGACCACTGTTTGATCCATAAGTTGTTTGTAGAAAAGAATACACATGCAATGACTCTAGTGGTTGATCCATATATGGTTTGTGGAAAGAACACACATGCAATGACCACTGGTGGATCCATGTGTGGTTTGTGGAAAAGAAGAAACATGCAATGACCACTGGTGGATCCATGTGTGGTTTGTGGAAAAGAACACACATGCAATGACTCTAGTGGTTGATCCATGTGTGGTTTGTGAAAAGATCACACATGCAATGACTCTAGTGTTGGTTTTAGTATAATAAGAACACACATGCAATGACTCTAGTGGTTGATCCATATGTGGTTTGTGGAAAGAACACACATGCAATGACTCTAGTGGTTGATCCATGTGTGGTTTGTGTAAATAACACACATGCAATGACCACTAGTGGGTCCACACATGTGGTTTGTGGAAAGAACATAGATGTAATGACTCTGTTTGTTCCATATGTGGTTTGTGGAAAGAACACACATGCAATGACTCTAGTGGTGGATCCATGTGTGGTTTGTGGAAAAGAACATACATGCAATGACTCTAGTTCTAGTTTGTGGTTTTGGTATAAGAACAAACATGCAATGACTCTAGTGGTTGATCCATGTGTGGTTTGTGGAAAGTACACACATGCAATGACTCTAGTGGTTGATCCATGTGTGGTTTGTGGAAAGAACACACATGCAATGACCACTGGTGGATCCATGTGTGGTTTGTGGAAAAGAAAACACATGCAATGACTCTAGTGCGTGTTTGTGGTTTTAGTATAAGAACAAACATGCAATGACTCTAGTGGTTGATCCATGTGTGGTTTGTGGAAAGAACATACCTGCAATGACTCTAGTGGTTGATCCATGTGTGGTTTGTGGAAAGAACACACATGCAATGACCACTGGTGGATCCATCTGTGGTTTGTGGAAAAGAACAAACATGCAATGACTCTAGTGGTTGATCCATATTTGTTTGTGGAAATAACACACATGCAATGACTCTAGTGGTTGATCCATGTGTGGTTTGTGAAAAGAACACACATGCAATGACTCTAGTGTTGGTTTTAGTATAAGAACACACATGCAATGATTCTAGTGGTTGATCCATGTGTGGTTTGTGGAAATAACACATATGCAATGACTCTAGTGGTTGATCCATGTGTGGTTTGTGGAAATAACACACATGCAATGACTGTAATGGGTCCACATGTGGTTTGTGGAAAGAACACACATGCAATGACCACTAGTTGATCCATAAGTTATTTGGGGAAAAGAACACACATGCAATGACTCTAGTTGTTGATCCATATGTGGTTTGTGGAAAGAACACACATGCAATGACCATTGGTGGATCCATGTGTGGTTTGTGGAAAAGAACACACATCCAATGACCACTGGTGGATCCATGTGTGGTTTGTGGAAAAGAACACACATGCAATGACTCTAGTGGTTGATCCATGTTTGTTTGTGGAAATAACACACATGCAATGACTCTAGTGGTTGATCCATGTGTGGTTTGTGAAAAGAACACACATGCAATGACTCTAGTGTTGGTTTTAGTATAAGAACACACATTCAATGACTCTAGTGGTTGATCCATGTGTGGTTTGTGGAAAGAACACACATGCAATGACCACTGGTGGATCCATGTTGGGTTTAATATAAGAACACACATGCAATGACTCTAGTGGTTGATCCATGTTGTTTGTGGAAATAACACACATGCAATGACTCTAGTGGTTGATCCATGTGTGGTTTGTGAAAAGAACACACATGCAATCACTCTAGTGTTGGTTTTGGTATAATAAGAACACACATGCAATGATTCTAGTAGTTGATCCATGTGTGGTTTGTGGAAATAACACATATGCAATGACTCTAGTGGTTGATCCATGTGTGGTTTGTGGAAATAACACACATGCAATGACTGTAATGGGTCCACATGTGGTTTGTGGAAATAACACACATGCAATGACCACTGTTTGATCCATAAGTTGTTTGTAGAAAAGAATACACATGCAATGACTCTGGTGGTTGATCCATATATGGTTTGTGGAAAGAACACACATGCAATGACCACTGGTGGATCCATGTGTGGTTTGTGGAAAAGAAGAAACATGCAATGACCACTGGTGGATCCATGTGTGGTTTGTGGAAAAGAACACACATGCAATGACTCTAGTGGTTGATCCATGTTTGTTTGTGGAAATAACACACATGCAATGACTCTAGTGGTTGATCCATGTGTGGTTTGTGAAAAGAACAAACATGCAATGACTCTAGTGTTGGTTTTAGTATAATAAGAACACACATGCAATGACTCTAGTGGTTGATCCATATGTGGTTTGTGGAAAGAACACACATGCAATGACCACTGGTGGATCCATGTGTGGTTTGTGGAAAAGAACACACATGAATGACTCTAGTGGTTGATCCATGTTTGTTTGTGGAAATAACACTCATGCAATGACTCTAGTGGTTGATCCATGTGTGGTTTGTGAAAAGAACACACATGCAATGACTCTAGTGTTGGTTTTAGTATAATAAGAACACACATGCAATGACTCTAGTGGTTGATCCATATGTGCTTTGTGGAAATAACACACATGCAATGACTCTAGTGGTTGATCCATGTGTGGTTTGTGGAATAAACACACATGCAATGACTACTGGTGGGTCCACATGTGTGGTTTGTGGAAAAGAACACACATGCAATGACTCTAGTTGTTAATCCATATGTGGTTTGTGGAAATAACACACATGCAATGACTCTAGTGGTTGATCCATGTGTGGTTTGTGGAAATAACACACATGCAATGACTACTGGTGGGTCCACATGTGTGGTTTGTGGAAAAGAACAGACATGCAATGACTCTAGTGGTTAATCCATATGTGGTTTGTGCAAAGAACACACATGCAATGACCACTGGTGGATCCATGTGTGGTTTGTGGAAAAGAACACACATGCAATGACTCTAGTACTCGTTTGTGGTTTTAGTATAAGAACACACATGCAATGACTCTAGTACTGGTTTGTGGTTTTAGTATAAGAACACACATGCAATGACTCTAGCGGTTGATCCATGTGCGGTTTGCGGAAAAAACACACATGCAATGACTCTAGTGGTTGATCCATGTGTGGTTTGTGGAAAGAACACACATGCAAAGACCACTGGTGGATCCATGTTGGTTTTAGTATAAGAACACACATGCAATGACTCTAGTGGTTGATCCATGTTTATTTGTGGAAATAACACACATGCAATGACTCTAGTGGTTGATCCATGTGTGGTTTGTGAAAAGAACACACATGCAATGACTCTAGTGTTGGTTTTAGTATAATAAGAACACAGATGCAATGACTCTAGTTGTTGATCCTAATGTGGTTTGTGGAAAGAACACACATCTAATGACTCTAGTGGTTGATCCATGTGTGGTTTGTGGAAATAACACACATGTAATGACCACTGGTGGGTCCACATCTGTGGTTTGTGGACAGAACACTCATGCAATAACCACTGGTGGATCCATGTGTGGTTTGTGGAAAAGAAAACACATGCAATGACTCTAGTGCTGGTTTGTGGTTTTAGTATAAGAACAAACTTTCAATGACTCTAGTGGTTGATCCATGTGTGGTTTCTGGAAAGAACACACATGCAATGACTCTAGTGGTTGATCCATGTGTGGTTTGTGGAAAGAACACACATGCAATGACCACTGGTGGATCCATGTGTGGTTTGTGGAAAAGAACACACATGCAATGACTCTAGTGCTAGTTTGTGGTTTTAGTACAAGAACAAACATGCAATGACTCTAGTTATTGATCCATGTGTGGTTTGTGGAAAGAACACACATGCAATGACTCTAGTGGTTGATCCATGTGTGGTTTGTGGAAAGAACACACATGTAATGACCACTGGTGGATCCATGTGTGGTTTCTGGAAAAGAACACACATGCAATGACTCTAGTGGTTTATCCATGTTGGTTTGTGCAAATAACACACATGCAATGACTCTAGTGGTTGATCCATGTGTGGTTTGTGAAAAGAACACACATGCAATGACTCTAGTGTTGGTTTTAGTATAAGAACACACATGCAATGACTCTAGTGATTGATCCATGTGTGCTTTGTGGAAATAACACATATGCAATGACTCTAGTGGTTGATCCATGTGTGGTTTGTGGAAATAACACACATGCAATGACTGTAATGGGTCCACATGTGGTTTGTGGAAAGAACACACATGCAATGACCATTGTTTGATCCATCAGTTGTTTGTAGAAAAGAATACACATGCAGTGACTCTAGTGGTTGATCCATATATGGTTTGTGGAAAGAACACACATGCAATGACCACTGGTGGATCCATGTGTGGTTTGTGGAAAAGAAGAAACATGCAATGACCACTGGTGGATCCATGTGTGGTTTGTGGAAAAGAACACACATGCAATGACTCTAGTGGTTGATCCATGTTTGTTTGTGGAAATAACACACATGCAATGACTCTAGTGGTTGATCCATGTGTGGTTTGTGAAAAGATCACACATGCAATGACTCTAGTGTTGGTTTTAGTATAATAAGAACACACATGCAATGACTCTAGTGGTTGATCCATATGTGGTTTGTGGAAAGAACACACATGCAATGACTCTAGTGGTTGATCCATGTGTGGTTTGTGTAAATAACATACATGCAATGACCACTAGTGGGTCCACACATGTGGTTTGTGGAAAGAACATAGATGTAATGACTCTGTTTGTTCCATATGTGGTTTGTGGAAAGAACACACATGCAATGACTCTAGTGGTGGATCCATGTGTGGTTTGTGGAAAAGAACATACATGCAATGACTCTAGTTCTAGTTTGTGGTTTTAGTATAAGAACAAACATGCAATGACTCTAGTGGTTGATCCATGTGTGGTTTGTGGAAAGTACACACATGCAATGACTCTAGTGGTTGATCCATGTGTGGTTTGTGGAAAGAACACATATGCAATGACCACTGGTGGATCCATGTGTGGTTTGTGGAAAAGAAAACACATGCAATGACTCTAGTGCGTGTTTGTGGTTTTAGTATAAGAACAAACATGCAATGACTCTAGTGGTTGATCCATGTGTGGTTTGTGGAAAGAACATACCTGCAATGACTCTAGTGGTTGATCCATGTGTGGTTTGTGGAAAGAACACACATGCAATGACCACTGGTGGATCCATCTGTGGTTTGTGGAAAAGAACAAACATGCAATGACTCTAGTGGTTGATCCATATTTGTTTGTGGAAATAACACACATGCAATGACTCTAGTGGTTGATCCATGTGTGGTTTTTAAAAGAACACACATGCAATGACTCTAGTGTTGGTTTTAGTATAAGAACACACATGCAATGATTCTAGTGGTTGATCCATGTGTGGTTTGTGGAAATAACACATATGCAATGACTCTAGTGGTTGATCCATGTGTGGTTTGTGGAAATAACACACATGCAATGACTGTAATGGGTCCACATGTGGTTTGTGGAAAGAACACACATGCAATGACCACTGGTTGATCCATAAGTTATTTGGGGAAAAGAACACACATGCAATGACTCTAGTTGTTGATCCATATGTGGTTTGTGGAAAGAACACACATGCAATGACCATTGGTGGATCCATGTGTGGTTTGTGGAAAAGAACACACATCCAATGACCACTGGTGGATCCATGTGTGGTTTGTGGAAAAGAACACACATGCAATGACTCTAGTGGTTGATCCATGTTTGTTTGTGGAAATAACACACATGCAATGACTCTAGTGGTTGATCCATGTGTGGTTTGTGAAAAGAACACACATGCAATGACTCTAGTGTTGGTTTTAGTATAAGAACACACATTCAATGACTCTAGTGGTTGATCCATGTGTGGTTTGTGGAAAGAACACACATGCAATGACCACTGGTGGATCCATGTTGGGTTTAATATAAGAACACACATGCAATGACTCTAGTGGTTGATCCATGTTGTTTGTGGAAATAACACACATGCAATGACTCTAGTGGTTGATCCATGTGTGGTTTGTGAAAAGAACACACATGCAATCACTCTAGTGTTGGTTTTGGTATAATAAGAACACACATGCAATGATTCTAGTAGTTGATCCATGTGTGGTTTGTGGAAATAACACATATGCAATGACTCTAGTGGTTGATCCATGTGTGGTTTGTGGAAATAACACACATGCAATGACTGTAATGGGTCCACATGTGGTTTGTGGAAATAACACACATGCAATGACCACTGTTTGATCCATAAGTTGTTTGTAGAAAAGAATACACATGCAATGACTCTGGTGGTTGATCCATATATGGTTTGTGGAAAGAACACACATGCAATGACCACTGGTGGATCCATGTGTGGTTTGTGGAAAAGAAGAAACATGCAATGACCACTGGTGGATCCATGTGTGGTTTGTGGAAAAGAACACACATGCAATGACTCTAGTGGTTGATCCATGTTTGTTTGTGGAAATAACACACATGCAATGACTCTAGTGGTTGATCCATGTGTGGTTTGTGAAAAGAACAAACATGCAATGACTCTAGTGTTGGTTTTAGTATAATAAGAACACACATGCAATGACTCTAGTGGTTGATCCATATGTGGTTTGTGGAAAGAACACACATGCAATGACCACTGGTGGATCCATGTGTGGTTTGTGGAAAAGAACACACATGAATGACTCTAGTGGTTGATCCATGTTTGTTTGTGGAAATAACACTCATGCAATGACTCTAGTGGTTGATCCATGTGTGGTTTGTGAAAAGAACACACATGCAATGACTCTAGTGTTGGTTTTAGTATAATAAGAACACACATGCAATGACTCTAGTGGTTGATCCATATGTGCTTTGTGGAAATAACACACATGCAATGACTCTAGTGGTTGATCCATGTGTGGTTTGTGGAATAAACACACATGCAATGACTACTGGTGGGTCCACATGTGTGGTTTGTGGAAAAGAACACACATGCAATGACTCTAGTTGTTAATCCATATGTGGTTTGTGGAAATAACACACATGCAATGACTCTAGTGGTTGATCCATGTGTGGTTTGTGGAAATAACACACATGCAATGACTACTGGTGGGTCCACATGTGTGGTTTGTGGAAAAGAACAGACATGCAATGACTCTAGTGGTTAATCCATATGTGGTTTGTGCAAAGAACACACATGCAATGACCACTGGTGGATCCATGTGTGGTTTGTGGAAAAGAACACACATGCAATGACTCTAGTACTCGTTTGTGGTTTTAGTATAAGAACACACATGCAATGACTCTAGTACTGGTTTGTGGTTTTAGTATAAGAACACACATGCAATGACTCTAGCGGTTGATCCATGTGCGGTTTGCGGAAAAAACACACATGCAATGACTCTAGTGGTTGATCCATGTGTGGTTTGTGGAAAGAACACACATGCAAAGACCACTGGTGGATCCATGTTGGTTTTAGTATAAGAACACACATGCAATGACTCTAGTGGTTGATCCATGTTTATTTGTGGAAATAACACACATGCAATGACTCTAGTGGTTGATCCATGTGTGGTTTGTGAAAAGAACACACATGCAATGACTCTAGTGTTGGTTTTAGTATAATAAGAACACAGATGCAATGACTCTAGTTGTTGATCCTAATGTGGTTTGTGGAAAGAACACACATCTAATGACTCTAGTGGTTGATCCATGTGTGGTTTGTGGAAATAACACACATGTAATGACCACTGGTGGGTCCACATCTGTGGTTTGTGGACAGAACACTCATGCAATAACCACTGGTGGATCCATGTGTGGTTTGTGGAAAAGAAAACACATGCAATGACTCTAGTGCTGGTTTGTGGTTTTAGTATAAGAACAAACTTTCAATGACTCTAGTGGTTGATCCATGTGTGGTTTCTGGAAAGAACACACATGCAATGACTCTAGTGGTTGATCCATGTGTGGTTTGTGGAAAGAACACACATGCAATGACCACTGGTGGATCCATGTGTGGTTTGTGGAAAAGAACACACATGCAATGACTCTAGTGCTAGTTTGTGGTTTTAGTACAAGAACAAACATGCAATGACTCTAGTTGTTGATCCATGTGTGGTTTGTGGAAAGAACACACATGCAATGACTCTAGTGGTTGATCCATGTGTGGTTTGTGGAAAGAACACACATGTAATGACCACTGGTGGATCCATGTGTGGTTTGTGGAAAAGAACACACATGCAATGACTCTAGTGGTTTATCCATGTTGGTTTGTGCAAATAACACACATGCAATGACTCTAGTGGTTGATCCATGTGTGGTTTGTGAAAAGAACACACATGCAATGACTCTAGTGTTGGTTTTAGTATAAGAACACACATGCAATGACTCTAGTGATTGATCCATGTGTGCTTTGTGGAAATAACACATATGCAATGACTCTAGTGGTTGATCCATGTGTGGTTTGTGGAAATAACACACATGCAATGACTGTAATGGGTCCACATGTGGTTTGTGGAAAGAACACACATGCAATGACCATTGTTTGATCCATCAGTTGTTTGTAGAAAAGAATACACATGCAGTGACTCTAGTGGTTGATCCATATATGGTTTGTGGAAAGAACACACATGCAATGACCACTGGTGGATCCATGTGTGGTTTGTGGAAAAGAAGAAACATGCAATGACCACTGGTGGATCCATGTGTGGTTTGTGGAAAAGAACACACATGCAATGACTCTAGTGGTTGATCCATGTTTGTTTGTGGAAATAACACACATGCAATGACTCTAGTGGTTGATCCATGTGTGGTTTGTGAAAAGATCACACATGCAATGACTCTAGTGTTGGTTTTAGTATAATAAGAACACACATGCAATGACTCTAGTGGTTGATCCATATGTGGTTTGTGGAAAGAACACACATGCAATGACTCTAGTGGTTGATCCATGTGTGGTTTGTGTAAATAACATACATGCAATGACCACTAGTGGGTCCACACATGTGGTTTGTGGAAAGAACATAGATGTAATGACTCTGTTTGTTCCATATGTGGTTTGTGGAAAGAACACACATGCAATGACTCTAGTGGTGGATCCATGTGTGGTTTGTGGAAAAGAACATACATGCAATGACTCTAGTTCTAGTTTGTGGTTTTAGTATAAGAACAAACATGCAATGACTCTAGTGGTTGATCCATGTGTGGTTTGTGGAAAGTACACACATGCAATGACTCTAGTGGTTGATCCATGTGTGGTTTGTGGAAAGAACACATATGCAATGACCACTGGTGGATCCATGTGTGGTTTGTGGAAAAGAAAACACATGCAATGACTCTAGTGCGTGTTTGTGGTTTTAGTATAAGAACAAACATGCAATGACTCTAGTGGTTGATCCATGTGTGGTTTGTGGAAAGAACATACCTGCAATGACTCTAGTGGTTGATCCATGTGTGGTTTGTGGAAAGAACACACATGCAATGACCACTGGTGGATCCATCTGTGGTTTGTGGAAAAGAACAAACATGCAATGACTCTAGTGGTTGATCCATATTTGTTTGTGGAAATAACACACATGCAATGACTCTAGTGGTTGATCCATGTGTGGTTTGTGAAAAGAACACACATGCAATGACTCTAGTGTTGGTTTTAGTATAAGAACACACATGCAATGATTCTAGTGGTTGATCCATGTGTGGTTTGTGGAAATAACACATATGCAATGACTCTAGTGGTTGATCCATGTGTGGTTTGTGGAAATAACACACATGCAATGACTGTAATGGGTCCACATGTGGTTTGTGGAAAGAACACACATGCAATGACCACTGGTTGATCCATAAGTTATTTGGGGAAAAGAACACACATGCAATGACTCTAGTTGTTGATCCATATGTGGATTGTGGAAAGAACACACATGCAATGACCATTGGTGGATCCATGTGTGGTTTGTGGAAAAGAACACACATCCAATGACCACTGGTGGATCCATGTGTGGTTTGTGGAAAAGAACACACATGCAATGACTCTAGTGGTTGATCCATGTTTGTTTGTGGAAATAACACACATGCAATGACTCTAGTGGTTGATCCATGTGTGGTTTGTGAAAAGAACAAACATGCAATGACTCTAGTGTTGGTTTTAGTATAATAAGAACACACATGCAATGACTCTAGTGGTTGATCCATATGTGGTTTGTGGAAAGAACACACATGCAATGACCACTGGTGGATCCATGTGTGGTTTGTGGAAAATAACACACATGAATGACTCTAGTGGTTGATCCATGTTTGTTTGTGGAAATAACACTCATGCAATGACTCTAGTGGTTGATCCATGTGTGGTTTGTGAAAAGAACACACATGCAATGACTCTAGTGTTGGTTTTAGTATAATAAGAACACACATGCAATGACTCTAGTGGTTGATCCATATGTGCTTTGTGGAAATAACACACATGCAATGACTCTAGTGGTTGATCCATGTGTGGTTTGTGGAATAAACACACATGCAATGACTACTGGTGGGTCCACATGTGTGGTTTGTGGAAAAGAACACACATGCAATGACTCTAGTTGTTAATCCATATGTGGTTTGTGCAAAGAACACACATGCAATGACCACTGGTGGATCCATGTGTGGTTTGTGGAAAAGAACACACATGCAATGACTCTAGTACTCGTTTGTGGTTTTAGTATAAGAACACACATGCAATGACTCTAGTACTAGTTTGTGGTTTTAGTATAAGAACACACATGCAATGACTCTAGTGGTTGATCCATGTGTGGTTTGTGGAAATAACACACATGCAATGACTCTAGTGGTTGATCCATGTGTGGTTTGTGGAAAGAACACACATGCAATGACCACTGGTGTATCCATGTTGGTTTTAGTATAAGAACACACATGCAATGACTCTAGTGGTTGATCCATGTTTGTTTGTGGAAATAACACACATGCAATGACTCTAGTGGTTGATCCATGTGTGGTTTGTGGAAATAACACACATGCAATGACTCTAGTGGTTGATCCATGTGTGGTTTTTGGAAACAACACACATGCAATGACCACTGGTGGATCCATGTTGGTTTTAGTATAAGAACACACATGCAATGACTCTAGTGGTTGATCCATGTTTGTTTGTGGAAATAACACACATGCAGTGACTCTAGTGGTTGATCCATGTGTGGTTTGTGAAAAGAACACACATGCAATGACTCTAGTGTTGATTTTAGTATAATAAGAACACACATGCAATGACTCTAGTTGTTGATCCATCTGTGGTTTGTGGAAATAACACACATGCAATGACTCTAGTGGTTGATCCATGTGTGGTTTGTGGAAATAACACACATGCAATGACCACTGGTGGGTCCACATGTGTGGTTTGTGGAAAGAACACACATGTAATAACTCTGGTTGTTCCATATGTGGTTTGTGGAAAGAACACACATGCAATGACTCTTGTGGTGGATCCATGTGTGGTTTGTGGAAAAGAACACACATGCAATGATTCTAGTGCTAGTTTGTGGTTTTAGTATAAGAAAAAACATGCAATTACTCTAGTGGTTGATCCATGTGTGGTTTGTGGAATGAACACACATGCAATGACTCTAGTGGTTGATCCATGTGTGGTTTGTGAAAAGAACACACATGTAATGACCACTGGTGAATCCATGTGTGGTTTGTGGAAAAGAACACACATGCAATGACTCTAGTGGTTGATCCATGTTTGTTTGTGGAAATAACACACATGCAATGACTCTAGTGGTTGAAACATGTGTGGTTTGTGAAAAGAACACACATGCAATGACTCTAGTGTTGGTTTTAGTATAAGAACACACATGCAACGACTCTAGTGGTTAATCCATGTGTGCTTTGTGGAAATAACACATATGCAATGACTCTAGTGGTTGATCCATGTGTGGTTTGTGGAAATAACACACATGCAATGACTGTAATGGGTCCACATGTGGTTTGTGGAAAGAACACCCATGCAATGACCACTGATTGATCCAGAAAGATGTTTGTGGAAAAGAACACACATGCAATGACTCTAGTGGTTGATCCATATGTGGTTTGTGGAAAGAACACACATGCAATGACCACTAGTGGATCCATGTGTGGTTTGTGGAAAAGAACACACAAGCAATGACCACTGGTGGATCCTTATGTGGTTTGTGGAAAAGAACACACATGCAATGACTCTAGTGGTTAATCCATGTTTGTTTGTGGAAATAACACACATGCAATGACTCTAGTGGTTGATCCATGTGTGGTTTGAGAAAAGAACACACATGCAATGACTCTAGTGTTTGTTTTAGTATAAGAACACACATGTAGTGACTCTAGTGGTTGATCCATATGTGGTTTTAGTATAAGAACACACATGCAATGAATCTAGTGGTTGATACATGTGTGGTTTGTGGAAATAACACACATGCAATGACCACTGGTGGATCCATGTGTGGTTTATGGAAAATATCACACATGCAATGACTCTAGTGCTGGTTTGTGGTTTTATTATAAGAACAAACATGCAATGACTCTAGTGGTTGATACCTGTGTGGTTTGTGGAAAGAACACACATGCGATGACTCTGGTTGATCCATATGTGGTTTGCGGAAAGAACACACATGCAATGACCACTGGTGGATCCATGTGTGGCTTGTGGAAAAGAACACACATGCAATTACTCTAGTACTGGTTTGTTGTTTTAGTATAAGAACACAGATGCAATGACTCTAGTACTGGTTTGTGGTTTTAGTATAAGAACACACATGCAATGACTCTAGTGGTTGATCCATGTGCGGTTTGTGGAAATAACACAGATGCAATGACTCTAGTGGTTGATCCATGTGTGGTTTGTGGAAAGAACACACATGCAAAGACCACTGGTGGATCCATGTTGGTTTTAGTATAAGAACACACATGCAATGACTCTAGTGGTTGATCCATGTTTGTTTGTGGAAATAACACACATGCAATGACTCTAGTGGTTGATCCATGTGTGGATTGCGAAAAGAACACACATGCAATGACTCTAGTGTTGGTTTTAGTATAATAAGAACACACATGCAATGACTCTAGTGGTTGATCCATATGTGGTTTGTGGAAAGAACACACATGTAATGACTCTAGTGGTTGATCCATGTGTGGTTTGTGGAAATAACACACATGCAATGACCACTGGTGGGTCCACATGTGTGGTTTATGGAAAGATCACACATGCAATGACTCTGGTTGTTCCATATGTGGTTTGAGCAAAGAACACACATTCAATGACCACTGGTCGATCCATGTGTGGTTTGTGGAAAAGAAAACACATGCAATGACTCTAGTGCTGGTTTGTGGTTTTACTATAAGAACAAACATGCAAATACTCTAGTGGTTGATCCATGAGTGGTTTGGGGAAAGAACACACATGCAATGACTCTAGTGGTTGATCCATGTGTGGTTTGTGGAAAGAACACACATGCAATGACCACTGGTGGATCCATGTGTGGTTTGTGGAAAAGAAAACACATGCAATGACTCTAGTGCTAGTTTGTGGTTTTAGTACAAGAACAAACATGCAATGACTCTAGTGGTTGATCCATGTGTGGTTTGTGGAAAGAACACACATGCAATGACTCTAGTGGTTGATCCATGTGTGGTTTGTGGAAAGAACACACATGCAATGACCACTGGTGGATCCATGTGTGGTTTGTGGAAAAGAACACCCATGCAATGACTCTAGTGGTTGATCCATGTTTGTTTGTGGAAATAACACACATGCAATGACTCTAGTGGTTGATCCATGTGTGGTTTGTGAAAAGAACACACATGCAATGACTCTAGTGTTGGTTTTAGTATAAGAACACACATGCAATGACTCTAGTGGTTGATCCATGTGTTCTTTGTGCAAATAACACATATGCAATGACTCTAGTGGTTGATCCATGTGTGGTTTGTGGAAATAACACACATGCAATGACTGTAATGGGTCCACATGTGGTTTGTGGAAAGAACACGCCTACAATGACCACTGTTTGATCCATAAGTTGTTTGTACAAAAGAATACACATGCAATGACTCTAGTGGTTGATCCATATGTGGTTTGTGGAAAGAACACACATGCAATGACCACTGGTGGATCCATGTGTGGTTTGTGGAAAAGAACACACATGCAATGACCACTGGTGGATCCATGTGTGGTCTGTGGAAAAGAACATACATGCAATGACTCTAGTGGTTGATCCATGTTTGTTTGTGGAAATAACACACATGCAATGACTCTAGTGTTGGTTTTAGTATAATAAGAACACACATGCAATGACTCTAGTGGTTGATCCATATGTGGGTTGTGGAAAGAACACACTTGCAATGACTCTAGTGATTGATCCATGTGTGGTTTGTGGAAATAACACACATGCAATGACCACTGGTGGGTCCACATGTGTGGTTTGTGGAAAAGAACACACATGCAATGACTCTAGTGGTTAATCCATATGTGGTTTGTCCAAAGAACACACATGCAATCACCACTGGTGCATCCATGTGTGGTTTGTGGAAAAGAACACACATGCAATGACTCTAGTACTCGTTTGTTGTTTTAGTATAAGAACACACATGCAATGACTCTAGTACTGGTTTGTGGTTTTAGTATAAGAACACACATGCAATGACTCTAGCGGTTGATCCATGTGCGGTTTGCGGAAATAACACACATGCAATGACTCTAGTGGTTGATCCATGTGTGGTTTGTGGAAAGAACACACATGCAAAGACCACTGGTGGATCCATGTTGGTTTTAGTATAAGAACACACATGCAATGACTCTAGTGGTTGATCCATGTGTGGTTTGTGAAAAGAACACACATGCAATGACTCTAGTGTTGGTTTTAGTATAATAAGAACACACATGCAATGACTCTAGTGGTTGATCCATATGTGGTTTGTGGAAAGAACACACATGTAATGACTCTAGTGGTTGATCCATGTGTGGTTTGTGGAAATAACACACATGTAATGACCACTGGTGGGTCCACATCTGTGGTTTGTGGAAAGAACTCTCATGCAATGACCACTGGTGGATCCATGTGTGGTTTGTGGAAAAGAAAACACATGCAATGACTCTAGTGCTGGTTTGTGGTTTTAGTATAAGAACAAACATGCAATGACTCTAGTGGTTGATCCATGTGTGGTTTGTGGAAAGAACACACATGCAATGACTCTAGTGGTTGATCCATGTGTGGTTTGTGGAAAGAACTCACATGCAATGACCACTGGTGGATCCATGTGTGGTTTGTGGAAAAGAACACACATGCAATGACTCTAGTGCTAGTTTGTGGTTTTAGTACAAGAACAAACATGCAATGACTCTAGTGGTTGATCCATGTGTGGTTTGTGGAAAGAACACACATGCAATGACTCTAGTGGTTGATCCATGTGTGGTTTGTGGAAAGAACACACATGTAATGACCACTGGTGGATCCATGTGTGGTTTGTGGAAAAGAACACACATGCAATGACTCTAGTGGTTGATCCATGTTTGTTTGTGCAAATAACACACATGCAATGACTCTAGTGGTTGATCCATGTGTGGTTTGTGAAAAGAACACACATGCAATGACTCTAGTGTTGGTTTTAGTATAAGAACACACATGCAATGACTCTAGTGGTTGACCATGTGTGCTTTGTGGAAATAACACATATGCAATGACTCTAGTGGTTGATCCATGTGTGGTTTGTGGAAAGAACACACATGCAAAGACCACTGGTGGATCCATGTTGGTTTTAGTATAAGAACACACATGCAATGACTCTAGTGGTTGATCCATGTTTGTTTGTGGAAATAACACACATGCAATGACTCTAGTGGTTGATCCATGTGTGGATTGTGAAAAGAACACACATGCAATGACTCTAGTGTTGGTTTTAGTATAATAAGAACACACATGAAATGACTCTAGTGGTTGATCCATATGTGGTTTGTGGAAAGAACACACATGTAATGACTCTAGTGGTTGATCCATGTGTGGTTTGTGGAAATAACACACATGCAATGACCACTGGTGGGTCCACATGTGTGGTTTGTGGAAAGAACACACATGCAATGACTCTGGTTGTTCCATATGTGGTTTGTGCAAAGAACACACATTCAATGACCACTGGTGGATCCATGTGTGGTTTGTGGAAAAGAAAACACATGCAATGACTCTAGTGCTGGTTTGTGGTTTTAGTATAAGAACAAACATGCAATGACTCTACTGGTTGATCCATGTGTGGTTTGTGGAAAGAACACACATGCAATGACTCTAGTGGTTGATCCATATGTGGGTTGTGGAAAGAACACACATGCAATGACCACTGGTGGATCCATGTGTGGTTTGTGGAAAAGAACACACATGCAATGACTCTAGTGCTAGTTTGTGGTTTTAGTATAAGAACAAACATGCAATGACTCTAGTGGTTGATCCATGTGTGGTTTGTGGAAAGAACACACATGCAATGACTCTAGTGGTGGTTTTAGTATAATAAGAACACACATGCAATGACTCTAGTGGTTGATCCATATGTGGGTTGTGGAAAGAACACACTTGCAATGACTCTAGTGATTGATCCATGTGTGGTTTGTGGAAATAACACACATGCAATGACCACTGGTGGGTCCACATGTGTGGTTTGTGGAAAAGAACACACATGCAATGACTCTAGTGGTTAATCCATATGTGGTTTGTGCAAAGAACACACATGCAATCACCACTGGTGCATCCATGTGTGGTTTGTGGAAAAGAACACACATGCAATGACTCTAGTACTCGTTTGTGGTTTTAGTATAAGAACAAACATGCAATGACTCTAGTGGTTGATCCATGTGTGGTTTGTGGAAAGAACACACATGCAATGACTCTAGTGGTTGATCCATGTGTGGTTTGTGGAAAGAACACACATGCAATGACCACTGGTGGATCCATGTGTGGTTTGTGGAAAAGAAAACACATGCAATGACTCTAGTGCGTGTTTGTGGTTTTAGTATAAGAACAAACATGCAATGACTCTAGTGGTTGATCCATGTGTGGTTTGTGGAAAGAACACACATGCAATGACCACTGGTGAATCCATGTGTGGTTTGTGGAAAAGAACACACATGCAATGACTCTAGAGGTTGATCCATATTTGTTTGTGGAAATAACACACATGCAATGACTCTAGTGGTTGATCCATGTGTGGTTTGTGAAAAGAACACACATGCAATGACTCTAGTGTTGGTTTTAGTATAAGAACACAAATGCAATGACTCTAGTGGTTGATCCATGTGTGGTTTGGGGAAATAACACATATGCAATGACTCTAGTGGTTGATCCATGTGTGGTTTGTGGAAATAACACACATGCAATGACTGTAATGGGTCCACATGTGGTTTGTGGAAAGAACACACATGCAATGACCAATGGTTGATCCCTAAGTTATTTGTGGAAAAGAACACACATGCAATGACTCTAGTTGTTGATCCATATGTGGTTTGTGGAAAGAACACACATGCAATGACCATTGGTGGATCCATGTGTGGTTTGTGGAAAAGAACACACATCCAATGACCACTGGTGGATCCATGTGTGGTTTGTGGAAAAGAACACACATGCAATGACTCTAGTGGTTGATCCATGTTTGTTTGTGGAAATAACACACATGCAATGACTCTAGTGGTTGATCCATGTGTGGTTTGTGAAAAGAACACACATGCAATGACTCTAGTGTTGGTTTTAGTATAAGAACACACATGCAATGACTCTAGTGGTTGATCCATGTGTGGTTTGTGGAAAGAACACACATGCAATGACCACTGGTGGATCCATGTTGGGTTTAATATAAGAACACACATGCAATGACTCTAGTGGTTGATCCATGTTTGTTTGTGGAAATAACACACATGCAATGACTCTAGTGGTTGATCCATGTGTGGTTTGTGAAAAGAACACACATGCAATGACTCTAGTGTTGGTTTTAGTATAATAAGAACACACATGCAATGACTCTAGTGGTTGATCCATATGTGGTTTGTGGAAAGAACACACATGCAATGACTCTAGTGGTTGATCCATGTGTGGTTTGTGGAAATAACACACATGCAATGACCACTGGTGGGTCCACATGTGTGGTTTGTGGAAATAACACACATGCAATGACTGTAATGGGTCCACATGTGGTTTGTGGAAAGAACACACATGCAATGACCACTGGTTGATCCATAAGTTATTTGTGGAAAAGAACACACATGCAATGACTCTAGTTGTTGATCCATATGTGGTTTGTGGAAAGAACACACATGCAATGACCATTGGTGGATCCATGTGTGGTTTGTGGAAAAGAACACACATCCAATGACCACTGGTGGATCCATGTGTGGTTTGTGGAAAAGAACACACATGCAATGACTCTAGTGGTTGATCCATGTTTGTTTGTGGAAATAACACACATGCAATGACTCTAGTGGTTGATCCATGTGTGGTTTGTGAAAAGAACACACATGCAATGACTCTAGTGTTGGTTTTAGTATAAGAACACACATGCAATGACTCTAGTGGTTGATCCATGTGTGGTTTGTGGAAAGAACACACATGCAATGACCACTGGTGGATCCATGTTGGGTTTAATATAAGAACACACATGCAATGACTCTAGTGGTTGATCCATGTTTGTTTGTGGAAATAACACACATGCAATGACTCTAGTGGTTGATCCATGTGTGGTTTGTGAAAAGAACACACATGCAATGACTCTAGTGTTGGTTTTAGTATAATAAGAACACACATGCAATGACTCTAGTGGTAGATCCATATGTGGTTTGTGGAAAGAACACACATGCAATGACTCTAGTGGTTGATCCATGTGTGGTTTGTGGAAATAACACACATGCAATGACCACTGGTGAGTCCACATGTGTGGTTTGTGGAAAGAACACACATCCAATGACTCTAGTGTTGGTTTTAGTATAAGAACACACATGCAATGACTCTAGTGGTTGATCCATATGTGGTTTGTGGAAAGAACACACATGCAATGACTCTAGTGGTTGATCCATGTGTGGTTTGTGAAGGGAATATGCCCGAGAGGCAATAATAAAGTGGTTATTATCTTATTCCATGTTTATGATAAATGTTTATTTTGCATGCTATAATTGTATTGATCGGAAACGTCAATACATGTGTGTTTAATAAACAAAAAGGGTTCCTAGTTATGCCTCTCTTATAGACTAGCTCGTTGATTAACAAGATGATCAAGGTTTCCTGATCATGGACATTGGATGTTGTTAATAACGAGGTCACAACATTGGTGGAATGATGTGATGAACATTCATCCGAAGTATAGCATTACGATCAAAGTAATTATGTTTATATTGCTATAACATCATACGAAGTAATCTTTATCCTTAGACCATGAGATCATGTTAATTGCTAACACCGGAAAAGTATCTTGATAACATCAAACGTCAAACCGTAACAGGGTGAGTATAAAGATGGGTTTAGTGCTAAGAAGGTGTTATGTTGAGGCTCTTGGATCAAGAGTGGAATTTGTCAATCCCGATGACGGATAAATATACTCTAGGCCCTCTCGGTGATATCACATTGAAATAGCTTGCAAGCAAGTGATGTGATCACTAGAATATTATCACGGGAACGAGAAAAGAGTGCATGTCGGAAACGAGATCAAACTAGGTATGGAGATACCGATGATCGAATCTCGGACATGTAATATATCGCGACACAAAGGGATTTAGTTACAAGCGTTAAAGGTTCTCACGATCATAGAAGTCATCGTTGAATGTGTAGGAGTCAGTACGGATCTCCAGGTCCCGCTGCTGATTATTGATCGAAGAGGGGTCTCGATCATGTCTGCATTATTCGCGAACCGTAGGGTGACACACTTAAGGGATACCGACACCATTTGGAGCAAATATGTTTCAGATAAAGATTTAACAAAGCGCTGGAATTATTTCAATAGACACCGAAACTGTTTCGGGTGAAATTGCTGAAATTGGTTCTGCATGTAATATTGAAATGTTGCAGGGGGTTTTATGTGAATGTTTGTTAATTAAAGTAATTAACAAAATTCTGAATAAAAATAATAAAATAGTTTTATTAAATGAGAGAGTATTAAATTTGGAGAAATTTAATGCATTTAAAGTGGAGACTTTAAAAGAGAATGTGAAGGGGCATTTTAATGTGGAGGGGTTACCACCACATGAATGGAGGAGGTGAAGGGTCACCTCCCCCATGCGCCGGCCATGAAGGATGGGTACCCTCCCCTCCTCCTATAAAAGGCCCCCCTCTCCTCACTTCTCACACACACCTCCTTGTGAAGGATCTCTCTCCCCCTCTAGTATTATTTCCCCATGGTCTCGGATTAGCGAGATACATGTTCCCGGTGGCTTTATCTGGAAAGGAGTTGCTGCTTCCGCTGCTTTGCTGGAGCGAGGGATGGAGGTTGTCGGGGTACTGGATGTGTGTGCGATCACGGATGCACCGCTGCTTTGCGGTGCTGGACTTGGTGGTGCTGGAGCTGGATCTGATGGACGTGCTAGAGCCGGACCTGCTGGACTTCATCACGATCTTGAGATCGGCAAGTGTACGACTACATCAACCACGAGTTCCTACTCGTTAACAAAGCTCATTGTCTACGAGGGTAAGTTCTCGTTGGATGTATGTCCACCCGTTGCTTTGTACCTAATAGATAGATCTTGGCGTGTAGTTCACACCGTAGGAAATTTTTTGTTTTCTATGTTGTGGACCCAACAGTGGTATCAGAGCCTGATCTATGCGTAGGTGCTTAGCACGGGTAGTACACATATGTTGATATGTGGGCGATGATGATCATGTTATTGCATCTTCTATGTATTTTGGATATTGGTGGCATAGTGGGATGAAGCGGCCCGGACCAACCTTACATGTCATCGTACATGAGACTGGTTCCACGACTGACATGCAACTTGTTTTGCATAAGTGGCTGGCGGGTGTCTGTCTCTCCTACTATAGTCAATATCTGATTTACATCGAGTTGCTAATAACTTAGTTATCCTCGTTGTGGTTCATGTTTGTAGGTAAGAACGGTTCTATCTCCGAAAGCCCTAAGCCACGTAAAACTTGCAATTGATAAATTAGAGGCGTCTAGTTTAGATCATTGTTGGGCTAGTGTATTGATATGGTATTGTTGTAAGTAGATGTATGATAGATACTCTTACAACACACTCAACGTGTAAGTTCCATAGACCTTGGCCTTACACACAAAGGAATGATAGAGATCATACCACGATGCAAGTGATAGAGATCAAATGTATGGACCATATCATCTGACTTTACACATTAGATGTTAGCATCTTATACTGCTAGTTTGGCGCTTTCTGTAGCATTGTAAGATGATCCCTCTTTTAGATATCAAGATAAAAATGTGTTCTTCCTTAAGTATGCACCATTTTGTGGATCGTATTTCGAGACATCACATGATGATCGGGTGTACTCGACTCTACGCTTTCATACAACGGGTGTAAGCCAGTTTTACACACGCGAGTACTAAGGTTCTTACTTGGCGAGCCTAGCATGTACAGACATGGCCTCGGAACACGGACCGAAAGGTTAAGCATGAGTCATATAGTTGATATGATGCCTATATTGATGCTCGCCTTTGAAGCTACACCGACTCACGTGATGATCGGACTTGGTGTGGTGGATTTGGTTCATGTAATCACCAAAAAGGCACAAGGGATGTCGTTTTTGAGTGGGAATTCATTTCTAATTTGGATTAGTCGAACTCAATTTGTCATAAACTAAATCGAAGTGAATTTGCATAATTTGTTGTAGTCATTGGTGTCTGTTCACTACCTTATGCTTAGTTTTAATTGAGATAATAGAACTATATAATTCTGGATATTTACTTTACAAACTAGTATCGTATTGTTTTGAATGTCAATTTAAAGTTTATAAGTCCTATTGCAAACTTTCAGCAAACTCTATTTACTCCATGAAGTTTAATAAGTAGTATTAAATCAAGAGTAAGAATTCCAATGTTAGTATCTAAAGTATCATGTTTGCCTCCATGTTATTGATATTCAAAAGTTGTTTTAATATCAAGATTATATTGGAGATGAAAGTTGTTTCAGAAGCCATCATGTGTGAAAGATATTGTGATATATGAAATAATGTTTTTGGTTGCATTATGATAGAGTATAATTTAGCAAAATACATGTTCTCATATTGTATGAGAATTTGTGAAGGATGGAGATGCTAGGCATCCGAATCTCCCAAAATGTTTTGGGAACTAAAATTATACTCGTCATTCTTCCTTATAGGCTATAGTAGCTTGATCATGAAAGTTGTCATGATAAGGATGAATAGAAGATGTAAGTAAAATGTTTACTACACTAATAGATTACTAAAGAATGGATTTTTGAAAGAATACCAAACATTTGATGATGGTGATCCACTTCAAAGTGCAAGTCCAAAGGTATTAGTATTTGACTATATACGCTTTGTACTATGTGTCATGTGAATGACACCACTATTGATGTTGATAGATTCTTTTAAAAGGAAAAGGAATTGCTGAAAGAGAATCTATAAAATATTTGGCAGAAAATAAAATGTTGGAAATGTCCAGCTTAGGTATATAGAAGATATACATGTTATGGCTGTATTCCTTGCTGGTTAAACAATGTGGTTCTGAGGTATTGGATACCGGTATTGGATACCGAATTGGTTGGTATGAAGTGTCATACAGGACAACGCAATTCATGAACTACAATGGCCTAAGTAACTAGCAAGAGAATAAGTGATGATGTTCATCGAAAATAAATAAAGTGTTATTGTGGTTTTTGTTGTCATCAAACCTAGCCTTCAAGATTTGCTTTAATAATCGTTATTTTGTTTCGGTATTACAAGAACAATGGTTGTTCAAATAATTACCGTATTCCATAAAGGATGGATGAACTTTTACAAGTCTAGTGGGAGAAATCACATCCATAAACACTATTGCTAAAATGTCGCAAGACAAATGAATAAAATATCACTTATGAAGTGACATCGCTGTTTCAAATTATATTGGAAAGAAAACATGAAGAAACTCCATGTTAATGGAATTTTGGAGTCTTTGATTTTGATCAATTGACGCTTGTGAAAGTTTCCTCGAGATAATTGAAACTCTGTCCATAGGCCAAAGAGGAACAGATGACTAAATTATTGGATATTATGCATGTTGATGTATATAGTCCATTATGTGTAGCCATATGCTATGGATATTTTTGCTTCATATGCTTTCTCCAGAAATTTGAGTGAATATATCTATATATTTACTTAATAAGGAAGAAGTATGAAACATTTGAAAATTGTTAAAAGATTTTCAAGATGAAGTGGAAAATCATTGTAACAAGAAAATAAAGAGTTTATGATTCGATCATAAAGGAAGATATTTGAGTTACATGTTTAGCAAAAACACCTAAGATTTGAGAAATTGTTCCATGATTTGTGTTTCCCGATAAACCATAAGAGTATGGCATATTCGAGAGATGAAATCAAACCATGTTTGACATGGTAAGATCAAGGGTGTCATTTATAAAACCGCCATTATGTTTTAAAGATTGAAGCTTTAGAGACTACCGCTTTTACACTGAAAAGAGCGCCATCGTGATCCGTTGAAATGACACCATATGATTTATGGTTTGGGATAAAACCCGAATTGTCTTTTCTTAAATTTTGGTATGCTATGCATAAGTAAAATGTTTACAACCAAAGTCGGATAAGCACGTCTTTGTAGGTTATCCCAAAGAATTTGTTGGGAATTTCTCCATAACACCGAGGACAAAAGAGTTTGTCACTTGGAACGTCAAGTTTCTTGAGAAGGAACTTTTCGTGAAAAGTTAAGTGGGAGGACAATAGAACTTTGATAAGGTTGTTGAACCTTAGCTATATGTGCTAAGTAGTGCAGCACCGGAAAGTGTCCTGGTGGCGGCCACAATGCTCATGGCTCTCGTGATTACAAAAGGTGTGATCTCAGAGATTATAGTTCCTATAGAACCGTGTGGGTCAGTAAGAATCAAATAGTAAGATTTGATAAGCAAGTCGTTATTGTTTTGACAATGATGAACCGACTACATGCAAAGAAGCGATGATGGGCCCTGACTCCATAAAATGACTAGAAGTCATAGAATCCGTGATAGTATCCATACACGAGAAATCAAGTTTCTGAACTTAGAAGACCCTCCGGAAAGGTGTGAAGCCTATCGGTCGTGTTTGGATCTATAAACAAATAAGACATGGATGTTTAACATCTATGAAATAGTCAACATGTCGGAAAGAAGTTTACGACAATGTTCAAGGAGTTGACTATGACAAGATTTGATCTTTCATAACGATATATAGTCTTGACGGATTAATGTAGCAACCACTACATATAGTTTGGTATATGGTAGTTGAATAAACAAAACAAGGTTGTTCTAATAGAACGGTAACCTAGGACATGTACATGACATGGTCCGAAGGGTTTTGTTAATTCAAAGGGTGCTAAAAGGGCATGTAAACTTCAATAGTTGAAGTAAGCATAGCGGAGTTGGAATCTTCACCATGATGAAACTGTTAAAAGAGATTAAATTCATCGGAGATGATGAAGATGCTTGCATTTGCAAGAAATTAAGCAGGAGCGCTGAGACATATTTCTAATACATTATGTAGAGGACATATTGTTGATTGGAAATGATGTATCTTGTATTGACACAAGTTAAGAATTTCATTAAAACAAGATTTCGATGAAAGACTTGGGCAAACCAGGAATATTTGGCATCAATATCTATATGGATAGATTAAGGCGCAAATATGGTTGTGCCAGACCTACATATATGAGATATTGAATGAGTTCAATATGGAAACAACAAGAAAGGTTCTTGCTGCATGGAAAGAATTGTATCAAGATTCAAGTGTTTTGACACTTGGTGAGTAAAATCACATGAAGATTTTGATCGATTATACCATGATATGTATATATCCAGAATGTCCTATGCTCTAAACGTTATGAGCATATACCAGAATGATTCATAAGATGATCATTGGACAATAGTAAAGATATTCTTATGAGCTTTAGAAGAACTAAGAATATATCATGTATAAGTGACAAATAGTTAAAGGTAGTTCATTGTAAAGTGTTACATTGATACTAGTTTTGTCACAAGATACAAATTAAATTTATATCAATTTAGACTATGGGTGGCACAATATAATGGAAAGGATGTTCCATGATGGATTTGGATGAGTTCCAAAGTTGAGATATTGTGACGGATACTACAATAAAAGGCTAAGTATGTAACTGCTATAGTAGAAGCAAAGGAGGGCATTTGTGTTAAGTAGTTTGTTATCAAACTAGGTGTGGTTCAAAGTGGGCTAATACTATGAAGATATATTGTGTGACAATAATATCAACATATTTTGAGCCAAACGAACTAAAGGTCTCACCAAAGGACCAAATTTATACAATGCCATCTCATTTGAGAATGAGTGATGCGTAGAGACGCAAAGACATGCAAATACACACGGACTTGAAATTGTCAGATCCGGAGATTATGTTAACCACTAGCAATAGCGTATATGCAACACCAGAAATCCATAGGTGTTCAATACGCAAAGTTTTTTAAACTAGATTATTGACTCTAGTGCAAGTGGGAGACTGAAGGGAATATGCCCGAGAGGCAATAATAAAGTGGTTATTATCTTATTCCATGTTTATGGTAAATGTTTATTTTGCATGCTATAATTGTATTGATCAGAAACGTCAATACATTTGTGTTTAATAAACAAAAAGGGTTCCTAGTTATGCCTCTCTTATAGACTAACTCGTTGATTAACAAGATGATCAAGGTTTCCTGATCATGGACATTGGATGTTGTTAATAACGAGGTCACAACATTGGTGGAATGATGTGATGAACATTCATCCGAAGTATAGCATTACGATCAAAGTCATTATGTTTATATTGCTATAACATCATACGAAGTAATCTTTATCCTTAGAGCATGAGATCATGTTAATTGCTAACACCGGAAAAGTATCTTGATAACATCAAACGTCAGACCGTAACAGGGTGACTATAAAGAAGGGTTCAGTGCTACGAAGGTGTTATGTTGAGGATCATGGATCAAGAGTGGAATTTTTCAATCCCGATGACGGATAGATATACTCTGTGCCCTCTCGGTGATATCACATTGAAATAGCTTGCAAGCAAGTGATGTGATCACTAGAATGTTATATCACGGGAACAAGAAAAAAGTGCATGTCGGAAACGAGATCAAACTAGGTATGGAGATACCGATGATCGAATCTCGGACATGTAATATATCGCGAGACAAAGGGATTTAGTTACAAGCGTTAAAGGTTCTCACGATCACAGAAGTCATCGTTGAATGTGTAGGAGTCAGTACGGATCTCCAGGTCCCGCTGCTGATTATTGATCGGAGAGGGGTCTCGATCATGTCTGCATTATTCGCGAACCGTAGGGTGACACACTTAAGGGATACCGACACCATTTGGAGCAAATATCTTTCAGATAAAGATTTAAGAAAGCGCTGGAATTATTTCAATAGACACCGAAACTGTTTCGGGTGAAATTGCTGAAATTGGTTCTGCATGTAATATTGAAATGTTGCAGGGGGTTTTATGTGAATGTTTGTTAATTCAAGTAATTAACAAAATTCTGAATAAAAATAATAAAAGAGTTTTATTAAATGAGAGAGCATTAAATTTGGAGAAATTTAATGCATTTAAAGTGGAGACTTTAAAAGAGAATGTGAAGGGGCATTTTAATGTGGAAGGGTTACCACCACATGAATGGAGGAGGTGAAGGGTCACCTCCCCCATGCGCCGGCCATGAAAGAGGGGTACCCTCCCCTCCTCCTATAAAAGTCCCCCTCTCCTCACTTCTCACACACACCTCCCTGTGAAGGATCTCTCTCCCCCTCTAGTATTATTTCCCCATGGTCTCGGATTAGCGAGATACATGTTCCTGGTGGCTTTATCTAGAAAGGAGTTGCTGCTTCCGCTGCTTTGCTGGAGCGAGGGACGGAGGTTGTCGGGGTACCGGACATGTGTGCGATCACGAATGCACCGCTGCTTTGCGGTGCTGGAGCTGGATTTGATGGACGTGCTGGAGCTGGACCTGCTGGACTTCATCACGATCTTGAGATCGGCAAGTGTACGACTACATCAACCACGAGTTCCTACTCGTTAACAAAGCTCGTTGTCTAGAGGGTAACTTCTCGTTGGATGTATGTCCACCCGTTGCTTTGTACCTAATAGATAGATCTTGGCGTGTAGTTCACACCGTAGGAAATTTTTTGTTTTCTATGCTGCGGACCCAACAGTTTGTGGAAATAACACACATGCAATGACCACTGGTGGATCCATGTGTAGTTTGTGGAAAAGAACACACATGCAATGACTCTAGTGCTGGTTTGTGTTTTAGTATAAGAACAAACATGCAATGACTCTAGTGGTTGATCCATGTGTGGTTTGTGGAAAGAACACACATGCGATGACTCTGGTTGATCCATATGTGGTTTGAGGAAAGAACACACATGCAATGACCACTGCTGGATCCATGTGTGGTTTGTGGAAAAGAACACACATGCAATGACTCTAGTACTGGTTTGTGGTTTTAGTATAAGAACACACATGCAATGACTCTAGTGCTGGTTTGTGGTTTTAGTATAAGAATAAACATGCAATGACTCTAGTGGTTGATCCATGTGTGGTTTGTGGAAATAACACACATGCAATGACCACTGGTGGATCCATGTGTGGTTTGTGGAAAAGAACACACATGCAATGACTCTAGTGCTGGTTTGTGGTTTTAGTATAACAGTAAACATGCAATGACTCTAGTGGTTGATCCATGTGTGGTTTGTGGAAAGAACACACATGCAATGACTCTGGTTGATCCATATGTGGTTTGTGGAAAGAAGACACATGCAATGACCACTGGTGGATCCATGTGTGGTTTGTGGAAAAGAACACACATGCAATGACTCTAGTACTGGTTTGTGGTTTTAGTATAAGAACACACATGCAATGACTCTAGTACTGGTTTGTGGTTTTAGTATAAGAACACACATGCAATGACTCTAGTGGTTGATCCATGTGTGGTTTGTGGAAAGAACACACATGCAATGACCACCGGTGGATCCATGTTGGTTTTAGTATAAGAACACACATGCAATGACTCTAGTAGTTGGTCCGTGTTTGTTTGTGGAAATAACACACATGCAATGACTCTAGTGGTTAATCCATGTGTGGTTTGTGCAAAGAACACACATGCAATGACTCTAGTGTTAGTTTTAGTATAATAAGAACACACATGCAATGACTCTAGTGGTTGATCCATATGTGGTTTGTGGAAAGAACACACATGCAATGACTCTAGTGGTTGATCCATGTGTGGTTTGTGGAAATAACACACATGCAATGACCACTGGTGGGTCCACATGTGTGGTTTGAGGAAAGAACACACATGCAATGACTCTAGTGTTGGTTTTAGTATAAGAACACACATGCAATGACTAGTGGTTGATCCATATGTGGTTTGTGGAAAGAACACACATGCAATGACTCTAGAGGTTGAACCATGTGTGGTTTGTGGAAATAAAACACATGCAATAACCACTGGTGGATCCATTTATGGTTTGTGGAAAAGAACACACATGCAATGACTCTAGTGTTCGTTTCTGGTTTTAGTATAAGAACAAACATGCAATGACTCTAGTGGTTGATCCAAGTGTGGTTTGTGGAAAGAACACACATGCGATGACTCTGGTTGATCCATATGTGGTTTGTGGAAAGAACACACAAGCAATGACCACTGGTGGATCCATGCGTGGTTTGTGGAAAAGAACACACATGCAATGACTCTAGTGGTTGATCCATGTTTGTTTGTGGAAATAACACACATGCAATGACTCTAGTGGTTGATCCATGTGTGGTTTGTGGAAAGAACACACATGCAATGACCACTGGTGGATCCATGTTGGTTTTAGTATAAGAACACACATGCAATGACTCTAGTGGTTGATCCATGTTTGTTTGTGGAAATAACACACATGCAATGACTCTAGTGGTTGATCCATGTGTGGTTTGTGAAAAGAACACACATGCAATGACTCTAGTGTTGGTTTTAGTATAATAAGAACATACATGCAATGACTCTAGTGGTTGATCCATGTGTGGTTTGTGGAAATAACACATATGCAATGACTCTAGTGGTTAATCCATGTGTGGTTTGTGGAAATAACACACATGCAATGACTGTAATGGGTCCACATGTGGTTTGTGGAAAGAACACACATGCAATGACCACTGGTTGATCCATATGGTGTTTGTGGAAAAGAACAAACATGCAATGACCACTGGTTGATCCATATGGTGTTTGTGGAAAAGAACAAACATGCAATGACTCTAGTGGTTGATCCATATGTGGTTTGTGGAAAGAACACACATGCAATGACCACTGGTGGATCCATGTGTGGTTTGTGGAAAAGAACACACAAGCAATGACTCTAGTACTGGTTTGTGGTTTTAGTATAAGAACACACATGCAATGACTCTAGTACTGGTTTGTGATTTTAGTATAAGAACACACATGCAATGACTCTAGTGGTTGATCCATGTGTGGTTTTTGGAAAGAACACACATGCAATGACCACTGGTGGATCCATGTTGGTTTTAGTATAAGAACACACATGCAATGACTCTAGTGGTTGGTCCATGTTTGTTTGTGGAAATAACACACATGCAATGACTCTAGTGGTTGATCCATGTGTGGTTTTTTAAAAGAACACACATGCAATGACTCTAGTGTTGGTTTTAGTATAATAAGAACACACATGCAATGACTCTAGTGGTTGATCCATATGTGGTTCGTGGAAAGAACACACATGCATTGACTCTAGTGGTTGATCCATGTGTGGTTTGTGGAAATAACACACATGCAATGACCACTGGTGGGTCCACATGTGTGGTTTGTGGAAAGAACACACATGCAATGACTCTAGTGGTTGATCCATGTGTGGTTTGTCAAAAGAACACACATGCAATGACTCTAGTGGTGGATCCATGTGTGGTTTGTGGAAAAGAACACACATGCAATGACTCTAGTGCTAGTTTGTGGTTTTAGTATAAGAACAAACATGCAATGACTCTAGTGGTTGATCCATGTGTGGTTTGTGGAAAGAACACACATGCAATGACTCTAGTTGTTGATCCATGTGTGGTTTGTGGAAAGAACACACATGCAATGACCACTGGTGGATCCATGTGTGGTTTGTGGAAAAGAACATACATGCAATGACTCTAGTGGTTGATCCATATTTATTTGTGGAAATAACACACATGCAATGACTCTAGTGGTTGATCCATGTGTGGTTTGTGAAAAGAACACACATGCAATGACTCTAGTGTTGGTTTTAGTATAAGAACCACATGCAATGACTCTAGTGGTTGATCCATGTGTGCTTTGTGGAAATAACACATATGCAATGACTCTAGTGGTTGATCCATGTGTGGTTTGTGGAAATAACACACATGCAATGACTGTAATGGGTGCACATGTGGTTTGTGGAAAGAACACACATGCAATGACCATTGGTTGATCCATAAGTTGTTTGTAGAAAAGAACACACATGCAATGACTCTAGTGGTTGATCCATATGTGGTTTGTGGAAAGAACACACATGCAATGACCACTGATGGATCCATGTGTGGTTTGTGGAAAAGAACACACATGCAATGACCACTGGTGGATCCATGTGTGGTTTGTGGAAAAGAACACACATGCAATGACTCTAGTGGTTGATCCATGTGTGGTTTGTGGAAAGAACACACATGCAATGACTCTAGTGGTTAATCCATGTGTGGTTTGTGGAAAGAACACACATGCAATGACCATTGGTGGATCCATGTGTGGTTTGCGGAAAAGAACACACATGCAATGACTCTAGTGGTTGATCCATGTTTGTTTGTGGAAATAACACACATGCAATGACTCTAGTGGTTGATCCATGTGTGATTTGTGAAAAGAACACACATGCAATAACTCTAGTGTTGGTTTTAGTATCAGAACACACATGCAATGACTCTAGTGGTTGATCCATATATGGTTTGTGGAAAGAACACACATGCAATGACTCTAGTGGTTGATCCATGTGTGGTTTGTGGAAATAACACACATGCAATGACCACTGGTGGATCCATGTGTGGTTTGTGGAAAAGAACACACATGCAATGACTCTAGTGCTGGTTTGTGGTTTTAGTATAAGAACAAACATGCAATGACTCTAGTGGTTGAGCCATGTGTGGTTTGTGGAAAGAACACACATGCAATGACTCTGGTTGATCGTTATGTGGTTTGTGGAAAGAACACACATGCAATGACCACTGGTGGATCCATGTGTGGTTTGTGGAAAAGAACACACATGCAATGACTCTAGTACTGGTTTGTGGTTTTAGTATAAGAACACACATGCAATTACTCTATACTGGTTTGTGGAAAGAACACACATGCAATGACTCTAGTGTTGGTTTTAGTATAAGAACACACATGCAATGACTCTAGTGGTTGATCCATATGTGGTTTGTGGAAAGAACACACATGCAATGACTCTAGTGGTTGATCCATGTGTGGTTTGTGGAAATAACACACATGCAATCACCACTGGTGGATGCATGTATGGTTTGTGGAAAAGAACACACATGCAATGACTCTAGTGTTGGTTTGTGGTTTTAGTTTAAGAACAAACATGCAATGACTCTAGTGGTTGATCCATGTGTTGTTTGTGGAAAGAACACACATGCGATGACTCTGGTTGATCCATATGTGGTTTGTGGAAAGAACACACATGCAATGACCACTGGTGGATCCATGTGTGGTTTCTGGAAAAGAACACACATGCAATGACTCTAGTACTGGTTTGTGGTTTTAGTATAAGAACACACATGCAATGAATCTAGTACTGGTTTGTGGTTTTAGTATAAGAACACACATGCAATGACTAGTGGTTCATCCATGTGTGGTTTGTGGAAATAACACACATGCAATGACTCTAGTGGTTGATCCATGTGTGGTTTGTGGAAAGAACACACATGCAATGACCACTAGTGGAACCATGTTGGTTTTAGTATAAGAACACACATGCAATGACTCTAGTGGTTGATCCATGTTTGTTTGTGGAAATAACACACATGCAATGACTCTAGTGGTTGATCCATGTGTGGTTTGTGAAAGGAACACACATGCAATGACTCTAGTGTTGGTTTTAGTATAATAAGAACACACATGCAATGACTCTAGTGGTTGATCCATGTGTGGTTTGTGGAAATAACACATATGCGATGACTCTAGTGGTTAATCCATGTGTGGTTTGTGGAAATAACACACATGCAATGACCACTGGTGGATCCATGTTGGTTTTAGTATAAGAACACACATGCAATGACTCTAGTGGTTGATCCATGTTTGTTTGTGGAAATAACACACATGCAATGACTCTAGTGGTTGATCCATGTGTGGTTTGTGAAAAGAACACACATGCAATGACTCTAGTGTTGGTTTTAGTATAATAAGAACACACATGCAATGACTCTAGTGGTTGATCCATGTGTGGTTTGTGGAAATAACACATATTAAATGACTCTAGTGGTTAATCCATGTGTGGTTTGTGGAAATAACACACAAGCAATGACTGTAATGGGTCCACATGTGGTTTATGGAAAGAACACACCTACAATGACCAATGGTTGATCCATATGGTGTTTGTGGAAAAGAACACACATGCAATGACTCTAGTGGTTGATCCATATGTGGTTTGTGGAAAGAACACACATGCAATGACCACTGGTGGATCCATGTGTAGTTTGTGGAAAAGAACACACATGCAATGACTCTAGTACTGGTTTGTGGTTTTAGTATAAGAACACACATGCAATGACTCTAGTACTGGTTTGTGGTTTTAGTATAAGAACACACATGCAATGACTCTAGTGGTTGATCCATGTGTGGTTTGTGGAAAGAACACACATGCAATGACCACTGGTGGATCCATGTTGGTTTTAGTATAAGAACACACATGCAATGACTCTAGTGGTTGGTCCATGTTTGTTTGTGGAAATAACACACATGCAATGACTCTAGTGGTTGATCCATGTGTGGTTTTTTAAAAGAACACACATGCAATGACTCTAGTGTTGGTTTTAGTATAATAAGAACACACATGCAATGACTCTAGTGGTTGATCCATATGTGGTTTGTGGAAAAAACACACAGGCAATGACTCTAGTGGTTGATCCATGTGTGGTTTGTGGAAATAACACACATGCAATGACCACTGGTGGGTCCACATGTGTGGTTTGTGGAAAGAACACACATGCAATGACTCTAGTGGTTGATCCATGTGTGGTTTGTGAAAAGAACACACATGCAATGACTCTAGTGGTGGATCCATGTGTGGTTTGTGGAAAAGAACACACATGCAATGACTCTAGTGCTAGTTTGTGGTTTTAGTATAAGAACACACATGCAATGACTCTAGTTGTTGATCCATGTGTGGTTTGTGGAAAGAACACACATGCAATGACTCTAGTGCTAGTTTGTGGTTTTAGTATAAGAACAAACATGCAATGACTCTAGTGGTTGATCCATGTGTGGTTTGTGGAAAGAACACACATGCAATGACTCTAGTGGTTGATCCATGTGTGGTTTGTGGAAATAACACACATGCAATGACCACTGGTGGATCCAAGTGTGGTTTGTGGAAAAGAAAACACATGCAATGACTCTAGTGATGGTTTGTGGTTTTAGTATAAGAACAAACATGCAATGACTCTAGTGGTTGAGCCATGTGTGGTTTGTGGAAAGAACACACATGCAATGACTCTGGTTGATCCATATGTGGTTTGTGGAAAGAACACACATGCAATGACCACTGGTGGATCCATGTGTGGTTTGTGGAAAAGAACACACATGCAATGACTCTAGTACTGGTTTTTGGTTTTAGTATAAGAACAAACATGAAATGACTCTAGTGGTTGATCCATGTGTGGTTTGTGGAAAGAACACACATGCAATGACTCTAGTGGTTGATCCATGTGCGGTGTGTGAAAAGAACACACATGCAATGACTCTAGTGTTGGTTTTAGTATAATAACACACATGCAATGACTCTAGTGGTTGATCCATATGTTGTTTGTGGAAAGAACACACATGCAATGACTCTAGTGGTTGATCCATGTGTGGTTTGTGGAAATAACACACATGCAGTCACCACTGGTGGATCCATGTATGGTTTGTGGAAAAGAACACACATGCAATGACTCTAGTGTTGGTTTGTGGTTTTAGTATAAGAACAAACATGCAATGACTCTAGTGGTTGATCCATGTGTGGTTTGTGGAAAGAACACACATGCAATGACTCTGGTTGATCCATATGTGGTTTGTGGAAATAACACACATGCAATGACCACTGGTGGGTCCACATGTGTGGTTTGTGGAAAGAACACACATGCAATGACTCTAGTGGTTGATCCATGTGTGGTTTGTGAAAAGAACACACATGCAATGACTCTACTGGTGGATCCATGTGTGGTTTGTGGAAAAGAACACACATGCAATGACTCTAGTGCTAGTTTGTGGTTTTAGTATAAGAACAAACATGCAATGACTCTAGTGGTTGATCCATGTGTGGTTTGTGGAAAGAACACACATGCGATGACTCTGGTTGATCCATATGTGGTTTGTGGAAAGAACACACATGGAATGACCACTGGTGGATCCATGTGTGGTTTCTGGAAAAGAACACACATGCAATGACTCTAGTACTGGTTTGTGATTTTAGTATAAGAACACACATGCAATGACTCTAGTACTGGTTTGTGGTTTTAGTATAAGAACACACATGCAATGACTAGTGGTTGATCCATGTGTGGTTTGTGGAAATAACACACATGCAATGACTAGTGGTTGATCCATGTGTGGTTAGTGGAAAGAACACACATGCAATGACCACTGGTGGATCCATGTTGGTTTTAGTATAAGAACACACATGCAATGACTCTAGTGGTTGATCCATGTTTGTTTGTGGAAATAACACACATGCAATGACTCTAGTGGTTGTTCCATGTGTGGTTTGTGAAAAGAACACACATGCAATGACTCTAGTGTTGGTTTTAGTATAATAAGAACACGCATGCAATGACTCTAGTGGTTGATCCATGTGTGGTTTGTGGAAATAACACATCTGCGATGACTCTAGTGGTTAATCCATGTGTGGTTTGTGGAAATAACACACATGCAATGACTGTAATGGGTCCACATGTGGTTTGTGGAAATAACACACATGCAATGACCACTGGTTGATCCATATGGTGTTTGTGGAAAAGAACACACATGCAATGACTCTAGTGGTTGATCCATATGTGGTTTGTGGAAAGAACACACATGCAATGGCCACTGGTGGATCCATGTGTGGTTTGTGGAAAAGAACACACAAGCAATGACCACTGGTGGATCCATGTGTGTTTTGTGGAAAAGAACACACATGCAATGACTTTAGTGGTTGATCCATGTTTGTTTGTGGAAATAACACACATGCAATGACTCTAGTGGTTGATCCATGTGTGGTTTGTGAAAAAGAACACACATGCAATGACTCTAGTGTTGGTTTTAGTATAAGAACACACATTCAATGACTCTAGTGGTTGATCCATATGTGGTTTTAGTATAAGAACACACATGCAATGACTCTAGTGGTTGATCCATGTGTGGTTTGTGGAAATAACACACATGCAATGATCACTGGTGGATCCATGTGTGGTTTGTGGAAAAGAACACACATGCAATGACTCTAGTGCTGGTTTGTGGTTTTAGTATAAGAACAAACATGCAATGACTCTAGTGGTTGAGCCATGTGTGGTTTGTGGAAAGAACACACATGCAATGACTCTGGTTGATCCATATGTGGTTTGTGGAAAGAACACACATGCAATGACCACTGGTGGATCCATGTGTGGTTTGCGGAAAAGAACACACATGCAATGACTCTAGTACTGGTTTGTGGTTTTAGTATAAGAACACACATGCAATGACTCTATACTGGTTTGTGGAAAGAACACACATGCAATGACTCTAGTGTTGGTTTTAGTATAAGAACACACATGCAATGACTCTAGTGGTTGATCCATATGTGGTTTCTGGAAAGAACAAACATGCAATGACTCTAGTGGTTGATCCATGTGTGGTTTGTGGACATAACACACATGCAATCACCACTGGTGGATCCATGTATGGTTTGTAGAAAAGAACACACATGCAATGACTCTAGTGTTGGTTTGTGGTTTTAGTATAAGAACAAACATGCAATGACTCTAGTGGTTGATCCATGTGTGGTTTGTGGAAAGAACACACATGCGATGACTCTGGTTGATCCATATGTGGTTTGTGGAAAGAACACACATGCAATGACCACTGGTGGATCCATGTGTGGTTTCTAGAAAAGAACACACATGCAATGACTCTAGTACTGGTTTGTGGTTTTAGTATAAGAACACACATGCAATGACTCTAGTACTGGTTTGTGGTTTTAGTATAAGAACACACATGCAATGACTAGTGGTTGATCCATGTGTGGTTTGTGGAAATAACACACATGCAATGACTCTAGTGGTTGATCCATGTGTGGTTTGTGGAAAGAACACACATGCAATGACCACTGGTGGATCCATGTTGGTTTTAGTATAAGAACACACATGCAATGACTCTAGTGGTTGATCCATGTTTGTTTGTGGAAATAACACACATGCAATGACTCTAGTGGTTGATCCATGTATGATTTGTGAAAGGAACACACATGCAATGACTCTAGTGTTGGTTTTAGTATAATAAGAACACACATGCAATGACTCTAGTGGTTGATCCATGTGTGGTTTGTGGAAATAACACATATGCGATGACTCTAGTGGTTAATCAATGTGTGGTTTGTGGAAATAACACACATGCAATGACTGTAATGGGTCCACATGAGGTTTGTGGAAATAACACACATGCTATGACCACTGGTTGATCCATATGGTGTTTGTTTAAAAGAACACACATGCAATAACTCTAGTGGTTGATCCATATGTGGTTTGTGGAAAGAACACACATGCAATGGCCACTGGTGGATCCATGTGTGGTTTGTGGAAAAGAACACACAAGCAATGACCACTGGTGGATCCATGTGTGGTTTGTGGAAAAGAACACACATGCAATGACTCTAGTGGTTGATCCATGTTTGTTTGTGGAAATAACACACATGCTATGACTCTACTGGGTGATCCATGTGTGGTTTGTGAAAAGAACACACATGCAATGACTCTAGTGTTGGTTTTAGTATAAGAACACACATTCAATGACTCTAGTGGTTGATCCATATGTGGTTTTAGTCTAAGAACACACATGCAATAACTCTAGTGGTTGATCCATGTGTGGTTTGTGGAAATAACACACATGCAATGACCACTGGTGGATCCATGTGTGGTTTGTGGAAAAGAACACACATGCAATGACTCTAGTGCTGGTTTGTGGTTTTAGTATAAGAACAAACATGCAATGACTCTAGTGGTTGATCCATGTGTGGTTTGTGGAAAGAACACACATGCAATGACTCTGGTTGATCCATATGTGGTTTGTGGAAAGAACACACATGCAATGACCCCTGGTGGATCCATGTGTGGTTTGTGGAAAAGAACACACATGCAATGACTCTAGTACTGGTTTGTGGTTTTAGTATAAGAACACACATGCAATGACTCTAGTACTGGTTTGTGGTTTTAGTATAAGAACACACATGCAATGACTCTAGTGGTTGATCCATGTGTGGTTTGTGGAAATAACACACATGCAATGACTCTAGTGGTTGATCCATGTGTGGTTTGTGGAAAGAACACACATGCAATGACCACTGTTGGATCCATGTTGGTTTTAATATAAGAACACACATGCAATGACTCTAGTGGTTGATCCATGTTTGTTTGTGGAAATAACACACATGCAATGACTCTAGTGGTTTATCCATGTGTGGTTTGTGAAAAGAACACACATGCAATGACTCTAGTATTTGTTTTAGTATAATAAGAACACACATGCAATGACTCTAGTGGTGGATCCATATGTGGTTTGTGGAAAGAACACACATTTAATGACTCTAGTGGTTGATCCTTGTGTGGTTTGTGGAAATAACACACATGCAATGACTGTAATGGATCCACATGTGGTTTGTGGAAAGAACACACCTGCAATGACCACTGGTTGATCCATAAGTTGTTTGTGGAAAAGAACACACATGCAATGACTCTAGTGGTTGATCCATGTGTGGTTTGTGGAAATAACACACATGCAATGACCACTGGTGGATCCATGTGTGGTTTGTGGAAAAGAACACACATGCAATGACTCTAGTGCTGGTTTGTGGTTTTAGTATAAGAACAAACATGCAATGACTCTAGTGGTTGTTCCATGTGTGGTTTGTGGAAAGAACACACATGCAATGACTCTGGTTGATCCATATGTGGTTTGTGGAAAGAACACACATGCAATGACCACTGGTGGATCCATGTGTGGTTTGTGGAAAAGAACACACATGCAATGACTCTAGTACTGGTTTGTGGTTTTAGTATAAGAACACACATGCAATGACTCTTGTACTGGTTTGTGGTTTTAGTATAAGAACACACATGCAGTGACTCTAGTGGTTGATCCATGTGTGGTTTGTGGAAAGAACACACATGCAATGACCACTGGTGGATCCATGTTGGTTTTAGTATAAGAACACACATGCAATGACTCTAGTGGTTGGTCCATGTTTGTTTGTGGAAATAACACACATCCAATGACTCTTGTGGTTGATCCATGTGTGGTTTGTGAAAAGAACACACATGCAATGACCACTGGTGGATCCATGTTGGTTTTAATATAAGAACACACATGCAATGACTCTAGTGGTTGATCCATGTTTGTTTGTGGAAATAACACACATGCAATGACTCTAGTGGTTGATCCATGTGTGGTTTGTGAAAAGAACACACATGCAATGACTCTAGTGTTGGTTTTAGTATAATAAGAACACACATGCAATGACTCTAGTGGTTGATCCATATGTGGTTTGTGGAAAGAACACACATGCAATGACTCTAGTGGTTGATCAATGTGTGGTTTGTGGAAATAACCCACATGCAATGACCACTGGTGGGTCCACATGTGTGGTTTGTGGAAAGAACACACATGCATTGACTCTAGTGGTTGATCCATGTGTGGTTTGTGAAAAGAACACACATGCAATGACTCTAGTGGTGGATCCATGTGTGGTTTGTGGAAAAGAACACACATGCAATGACTCTAGTGCTAGTTTGCTGTTTTAGTATAAGAACAAACATGCAATGACTCTAGTGGTTGATCCATGTGTGGTTTGTGGAAAGAACACACATGCAATGACTATAGTTGTTGATCCATGTGTGGTTTGTGGAAAGAACACACATGCAATGACCACTGGTGGATCCATGTGTGGTTTGTGGAAAAGAACACACATGCAATGACTCTAGTGGTTGATCCATGTTTATTTGTGGAAATAACACACATGCAATGACTCTAGTGGTTGATCCATGTGTGGTTTGTGAAAAGAACACACATGCAATGACTCTAGTGTTGGTTTTAGTATAAGAACACACATGCAATGACTCTAGTAGTTGATCCATGTGTGCTTTGTGGAAATAACACATATGCAATGACTCTAGGGGTTGATCCATGTGTGGTTTGTGGAAATAACACACATGCAATGACTGTAATGGGTCCACATGTGGTTTGTGGAAAGAACACACATGCAATGACCACTGGTTGATCCATAAGTTGTTTGTAGAAAATAACACACATGCAATGAATCTAGTGGTTGATCCATATGTGGTTTGTGGAAAGAACACACATGCAATGACCACTGATGGATCCATGTGTGGTTTGTGGAAAAGAACACACATGCAATCACCACTGGTGGATCCATGTGTGGTTTGTGGAAAAGAACACACATGCAATGACTCTAGTGGTTGATCCATGTGTGGTTTGTGGAAAGAACACACATGCAATGACTCTAGTGGTTGATCCATGTGTGGTTTGTGGAAAGAACACACATGCAATGACCACTGGTGGATCCATGTGTGGTTTGCGGAAAAGGACACACATGCAATGACTCTAGTGGTTGTTCCATGTTTGTTTGTGGAAATAACACACATGCAATGACTCTAGTGGTTGATCCATGTGTGGTTTGTGAAAAGAACACACATGCAATAACTCTAGTGTTGGTTTTAGTATAAGAACACACATGCAATGACTAGTGGTTGATCCATATATGGTTTGTGGAAAGAACACACATGCAATGACTCTAGTGGTTGATCCATGTGTGGTTTGTGGAAAGAACACACATGCAATGACTCTGGTTGATCCATATGTGGTTTGTGGAAAGAACACACATGCAATGACCACTGGTGGATCCATGTGTGGTTTGTGGAAAAGAACACACATGCAATGACTCTAGTACTGGTTTGTGGTTTTAGTATAAGAACACACATGCAGTGACTCTAGTGGTTGATCCATGTGTGGTTTGTGGAAAGAACACACATGCAATGACTCTAGTGGTTGATCCATGTTTGGTTTGTGGAAAGATAACACATGCAATGACCACTGGTGGATCCATGTTGGTTTTAGTATAAGAACACACATGCAATGACTCTAGTGGTTGATCCATGTTTGTTTGTGGAAATAACACGCATGCAATGAATCTAGTGGTTGATCCATGTGTGGTTTGTGAAAAGAACACACATGCAATGACTCTAGTGTTGGTTTTAGTATAATAAGAACACACATGCAATGACTCTAGTGGTTGATCCATATGTGGTTTGTGGAAAGAACACACATGCAATGACTCTAGTGGTTGATCCATCTGTGGTTTGTGGAAATAACACACATGCAATGACCACTAGTGGATCCACATGTGTGGTTTGTGGAAAGAACACACATGCAATGACTCTGGTTGTTCCATATGTGCTTTTTGGAAAGAACACACATGCAATGACTCTAGTGGTGGATCCATGTGTGGTTTGTGGAAAAGAACATACATGCAATGACTCTAGTGCTAGTTTGTGGTTTTAGTATATGAACAAACATGCAATGACTCTACTGGTTGATCCATGTGTGGTTTGTGAAAAGAACACACATGCAATGACTCTAGTGGTTGATCCATGTTTGTTTGTGGAAATAACACACATGCAATGACCATAGTGGTTGATCCATGAGTGGTTTGTGAAAAGAACACACATGCAATGACTCTAGTGTTGGTTTTAGTATAAGAACACACATGCAATGACTTTAGTGGTTGATCCATGTTTGTTTGTGGAAATCACACACATGCAATGACTCTAGTGGTTGATCCATGTGTGGTTTGTGAAAAGAACACACATGCAATGACTCTAGTGTTGGTTTTAGTATAAGAACACACATTCAATGACTCTAGTGGTTGATCCATATGTGGTTTTAGTATAAGAACACACATGCAATGACTCTAGTGGTTGATCCATGTGTGGTTTGTGGAAATAACACACATGCAATGATCACTGGTGGATCCATGTGTGGTTTGTGGAAAAGAACACACATGCAATGACTCTAGTGCTGGTTTGTGGTTTTAGTATAAGAACAAACATGCAATGACTCTAGTGGTTGAGCCATGTGTGGTTTGTGGAAAGAACACACATGCAATGACTCTGGTTGATCCATATGTGGTTTGTGGAAAGAACACACATGCAATGACCACTGGTGGATCCATGTGTGGTTTGCGGAAAAGAACACACATGCAATGACTCTAGTACTGGTTTGTGGTTTTAGTATAAGAACACACATGCAATGAATCTATACTGGTTTGTGGAAAGAACACACATGCAATGACTCTAGTGTTGGTTTTAGTATAAGAACACACATGCAATGACTCTAGTGGTTGATCCATATGTGGTTTCTGGAAAGAACAAACATGCAATGACTCTAGTGGTTGATCCATGTGTGGTTTGTGGACATAACACACATGCAATCACCACTGGTGGATCCATGTATGGTTTGTAGAAAAGAACACACATGCAATGACTCTAGTGTTGGTTTGTGGTTTTAGTATAAGAACAAACATGCAATGACTCTAGTGGTTGATCCATGTGTGGTTTGTGGAAAGAACACACATGCGATGACTCTGGTTGATCCATATGTGGTTTGTGGAAATAACACACATGCAATGACCACTGGTGGATCCATGTGTGGTTTCTAGAAAAGAACACACATGCAATGACTCTAGTACTGGTTTGTGGTTTTAGTATAAGAACACACATGCAATGACTCTAGTACTGGTTTGTGGTTTTAGTATAAGAACACACATGCAATGACTAGTGGTTGATCCATGTGTGGTTTGTGGAAATAACACACATGCAATGACTCTAGTGGTTGACCCATGTGTGGTTTGTGGAAAGAACACACATGCAATGACCACTGGTGGATCCATGTTGGTTTTAGTATAAGAACACACATGCAATGACTCTAGTGGTTGATCCATGTTTGTTTGTGGAAATAACACACATGCAATGACTCTAGTGGTTGATCCATGTATGATTTGTGAAAGGAACACACATGCAATGACTCTAGTGTTGGTTTTAGTATAATAAGAACACACATGCAATGACTCTAGTGGTTGATCCATGTGTGGTTTGTGGAAATAACACATATGCGATGACTCTAGTGGTTAATCCATGTGTGGTTTGTGGAAATAACACACATGCAATGACTGTAATGGGTCCACATGTGGTTTGTGGAAATAACACACATGCTATGACCACTGGTTGATCCATATGGTGTTTGTTTAAAAGAACACACATGCAATAACTCTAGTGGTTGATCCATATGTGGTTTGTGGAAAGAACACACATGCAATGGCCACTGGTGGATCCATGTGTGGTTTGTGGAAAAGAACACACAAGCAATGACCACTGGTGGATCCATGTGTGGTTTGTGGAAAAGAACACACATGCAATGACTCTAGTGGTTGATCCATGTTTGTTTGTGGAAATAACACACATGCTATGACTCTAGTGGGTGATCCATGTGTGGTTTGTGAAAAGAACACACATGCAATGACTCTAGTGTTGGTTTTAGTATAAGAACACACATTCAATGACTCTAGTGGTTGATCCATATGTGGTTGTAGTATAAGAACACACATGCAATAACTCTAGTGGTTGATCCATGTGTGGTTTGTGGAAATAACACACATGCAATGACCACTGGTGGATCCATGTGTGGTTTGTGGAAAAGAACACACATGCAATGACTCTAGTGCTGGTTTGTGGTTTTAGTATAAGAACAAACATGCAATGACTCTAGTGGTTGATCCATGTGTGGTTTGTGGAAAGAACACACATGCAATGACTCTGGTTGATCCATATGTGGTTTGTGGAAAGAACACACATGCAATGACCCCTGGTGGATCCATGTGTGGTTTGTGGAAAAGAACACACATGCAATGACTCTAGTACTGGTTTGTGGTTTTAGTATAAGAACACACATGCAATGACTCTAGTACTGGTTTGTGGTTTTAGTATAAGAACACACATGCAATGACTCTAGTGGTTGATCCATGTGTGGTTTGTGGAAATAACACACATGCAATGACTCTAGTGGTTGATCCATGTGTGGTTTGTGGAAAGAACACACATGCAATGACCACTGTTGGATCCATGTTGGTTTTAATAAAAGAACACACATGCAATGACTCTAGTGGTTGATCCATGTTTGTTTGTGGAAATAACACACATGCAATGACTCTAGTGGTTTATCCATGTGTGGTTTGTGAAAAGAACACACATGCAATGACTCTAGTATTGGTTTTAGTATAATAAGAACACACATGCAATGACTCTAGTGGTTGATCCATATGTGGTTTGTGGAAAGAACACACATTTAATGACTCTAGTTGTTGATCCATGTGTGGTTTGTGGAAATAACACACATGCAATGACTGTAATGGATCCACATGTGGTTTGTGGAAAGAACACACCTACAATGACCACTGGTTGATCCATAAGTTGTTTGTGGAAAAGAACACACATGCAATGACTCTAGTGGTTGATCCATGTGTGGTTTGTGGAAATAACACACATGCAATGACCACTGGTGGATCCATGTGTGGTTTGTGGAAAAGAACACACATGCAATGACTCTAGTGCTGGTTTGTGGTTTTAGTATAAGAACAAACATGCAATGACTCTAGTGGTTGTTCCATGTGTGGTTTGTGGAAAGAACACACATGCAATGACTCTGGTTGATCCATATGTGGTTTGTGGAAAGAACACACATGCAATGACCACTGGTGGATCCATGTGTGGTTTGTGGAAAAGAACACACATGCAATGACTCTAGTACTGGTTTGTGGTTTTAGTATAAGAACACACATGCAATGACTCTTGTACTGGTTTGTGGTTTTAGTATAAGAACACACATGCAGTGACTCTAGTGGTTGATCCATGTGTGGTTTGTGGAAAGAACACACATGCAATGACCACTGGTGGATCCATGTTGGTTTTAGTATAAGAACACACATGCAATGACTCTAGTGGTTGGTCCATGTTTGTTTGTGGAAATAACACACATCCAATGACTCTTGTGGTTGATCCATGTGTGGTTTGTGAAAAGAACACACATGCAATGACCACTGGTGGATCCATGTTGGTTTTAATATAAGAACACACATGCAATGACTCTAGTGGTTGATCCATGTTTGTTTGTGGAAATAACACACATGCAATGACTCTAGTGGTTGATCCATGTGTGGTTTGTGAAAAGAACACACATGCAATGACTCTAGTGTTGGTTTTAGTATAATAAGAACACACATGCAATGACTCTAGTGGTTGATCCATATGTGGTTTGTGGAAAGAACACACATGCAATGACTCTAGTGGTTGATCAATGTGTGGTTTGTGGAAATAACCCACATGCAATGACCACTGGTGGGTCCACATGTGTGGTTTGTGGAAAGAACACACATGCATTGACTCTAGTGGTTGATCCATGTGTGGTTTGTGAAAAGAACACACATGCAATGACTCTAGTGGTGGATCCATGTGTGGTTTGTGGAAAAGAACACACATGCAATGACTCTAGTGCTAGTTTGCTGTTTTAGTATAAGAACAAACATGCAATGACTCTAGTGGTTGATCCATGTGTGGTTTGTGGAAAGAACACACATGCAATGACTATAGTTGTTGATCCATGTGTGGTTTGTGGAAAGAACACACATGCAATGACCACTGGTGGATCCATGTGTGGTTTGTGGAAAAGAACACACATGCAATGACTCTAGTGGTTGATCCATGTTTATTTGTGGAAATAACACACATGCAATGACTCTAGTGGTTGATCCATGTGTGGTTTGTGAAAAGAACACACATGCAATGACTCTAGTGTTGGTTTTAGTATAAGAACACACATGCAATGACTCTAGTAGTTGATCCATGTGTGCTTTGTGGAAATAACACATATGCAATGACTCTAGTGGTTGATCCATGTGTGGTTTGTGGAAATAACACACATGCAATGACTGTAATGGGTCCACATGTGGTTTGTGGAAAGAACACACATGCAATGACCACTGGTTGATCCATAAGTTGTTTGTAGAAAATAACACACATGCAATGACTCTAGTGGTTGATCCCTATGTGGTTTGTGGAAAGAACACACATGCAATGACCACTGATGGATCCATGTGTGGTTTGTGGAAAAGAACACACATGCAATCACCACTGGTGGATCCATGTGTGGTTTGTGGAAAAGAACACACATGCAATGACTCTAGTGGTTGATCCATGTGTGGTTTGTGGAAAGAACACACATGCAATGACTCTAGTGGTTGATCCATGTGTGGTTTGTCGAAATAACACACATGCAATGACTCTAGTGGTTGATCCATGTGTGGTTTGCGGAAAAGAACACACATGCAATGACTCTAGTGGTTGTTCCATGTTTGTTTGTGGAAATAACACACATGCAATGACTCTAGTGGTTGATCCATGTGTGGTTTGTGAAAAGAACACACATGCAATAACTCTAGTGTTGGTTTTAGTATAAGAACACACATTCAATGACTAGTGGTTGATCCATATATGGTTTGTGGAAAGAACACACATGCAATGACTCTAGTGGTTGATCCATGTGTGGTTTGTGGAAAGAACACACATGCAATGACTCTGGTTGATCCATATGTGGTTTGTGGAAAGAACACACATGCAATGACCACTGGTGGATCCATGTGTGGTTTGTGGAAAAGAACACACATGCAATGACTCTAGTACTGGTTTGTGGTTTTAGTATAAGAACACACATGCAATGACTCTTGTACTGGTTTGTGGTTTTAGTATAAGAACACACATGCAGTGACTCTAGTGGTTGATCCATGTGTGGTTTGTGGAAAGAACACACATGCAATGACTCTAGTGGTTGATCCATGTTTGTTTGTGGAAATAACACACATGCAATGACTCTAGTGGTTGATCCATGTATGATTTGTGAAAGGAACACACATGCAATGACTCTAGTGTTGGTTTTAGTATAATAAGAACACACATGCAATGACTCTAGTGGTTGATCCATGTGTGGTTTGTGGAAATAACACATATGCGATGACTCTAGTGGTTAATCCATGTGTGGTTTGTGGAAATAACACACATGCAATGACTGTAATGGGTCCACATGTGGTTTGTGGAAATAACACACATGCTATGACCACTGGTTGATCCATATGGTGTTTGTTTAAAAGAACACACATGCAATAACTCTAGTGATTGATCCATATGTGGTTTGTGGAAAGAACACACATGCAATGGCCACTGGTGGATCCATGTGTGGTTTGTGGAAAAGAACACACAAGCAATGACCACTGGTGGATCCATGTGTGGTTTGTGGAAAAGAACACACATGCAATGACTCTAGTGGTTGATCCATGTTTGTTTGTGGAAATAACACACATGCTATGACTCTAGTGGGTGATCCATGTGTGGTTTGTGAAAAGAACACACATGCAATGACTCTAGTGTTGGTTTTAGTATAAGAACACACATTCAATGACTCTAGTGGTTGATCCATATGTGGTTTTAGTATAAGAACACACATGCAATAACTCTAGTGGTTGATCCATGTGTGGTTTGTGGAAATAACACACATGCAATGACCACTGGTGGATCCATGTGTGGTTTGTGGAAAAGAACACACATGCAATGACTCTAGTGCTGGTTTGTGGTTTTAGTATAAGAACAAACATGCAATGACTCTAGTGGTTGATCCATGTGTGGTTTGTGGAAAGAACACACATGCAATGACTCTGGTTGATCCATATGTGGTTTGTGGAAAGAACACACATGCAATGACCCCTGGTGGATCCATGTGTGGTTTGTGGAAAAGAACACACATGCAATGACTCTAGTACTGGTTTGTGGTTTTAGTATAAGAACACACATGCAATGACTCTAGTACTGGTTTGTGGTTTTAGTATAAGAACACACATGCAATGACTCTAGTGGTTGATCCATGTGTGGTTTGTGGAAATAACACACATGCAATGACTCTAGTGGTTGATCCATGTGTGGTTTGTGGAAAGAACACACATGCAATGACCACTGTTGGATCCATGTTGGTTTTAATAAAAGAACACACATGCAATGACTCTAGTGGTTGATCCATGTTTGTTTGTGGAAATAACACACATGCAATGACTCTAGTGGTTTATCCATGTGTGGTTTGTGAAAAGAACACACATGCAATGACTCTAGTATTGGTTTTAGTATAATAAGAACACACATGCAATGACTCTAGTGGTTGATCCATATGTGGTTTGTGGAAAGAACACACATTTAATGACTCTAGTGGTTGATCCATGTGTGGTTTGTGGAAATAACACACATGCAATGACTGTAATGGATCCACATGTGGTTTGTGGAAAGAACACACCTACAATGACCACTGGTTGATCCATAAGTTGTTTGTGGAAAAGAACACACATGCAATGACTCTAGTGGTTGATCCATGTGTGGTTTGTGGAAATAACACACATGCAATGACCACTGGTGGATCCATGTGTGGTTTGTGGAAAAGAACACACATGCAATGACTCTAGTGCTGGTTTGTGGTTTTAGTATAAGAACAAACATGCAATGACTCTAGTGGTTGTTCCATGTGTGGTTTGTGGAAAGAACACACATGCAATGACTCTGGTTGATCCATATGTGGTTTGTGGAAAGAACACACATGCAATGACCACTGGTGGATCCATGTGTGGTTTGTGGAAAAGAACACACATGCAATGACTCTAGTACTGGTTTGTGGTTTTAGTATAAGAACACACATGCAATGACTCTTGTACTGGTTTGTGGTTTTAGTATAAGAACACACATGCAGTGACTCTAGTGGTTGATCCATGTGTGGTTTGTGGAAAGAACACACATGCAATGACCACTGGTGGATCCATGTTGGTTTTAGTATAAGAACACACATGCAATGACTCTAGTGGTTGGTCCATGTTTGTTTGTGGAAATAACACACATCCAATGACTCTTGTGGTTGATCCATGTGCGGTTTGTGAAAAGAACACACATGCAATGACCACTGGTGGATCCATGTTGGTTTTAATATAAGAACACACATGCAATGACTCTAGTGGTTGATCCATGTTTGTTTGTGGAAATAACACACATGCAATGACTCTAGTGGTTGATCCATGTGTGGTTTGTGAAAAGAACACACATGCAATGACTCTAGTGTTGGTTTTAGTATAATAAGAACACACATGCAATGACTCTAGTGGTTGATCCATATGTGGTTTGTGGAAAGAACACACATGCAATGACTCTAGTGGTTGATCAATGTGTGGTTGTGGAAATAACCCACATGCAATGACCACTGGTGGGTCCACATGTGTGGTTTGTGGAAAGAACACACATGCATTGACTCTAGTGGTTGATCCATGTGTGGTTTGTGAAAAGAACACACATGCAATGACTCTAGTGGTGGATCCATGTGTGGTTTGTGGAAAAGAACACACATGCAATGACTCTAGTGCTAGTTTGCTGTTTTAGTATAAGAACAAACATGCAATGACTCTAGTGGTTGATCCATGTGTGGTTTGTGGAAAGAACACACATGCAATGACTATAGTTGTTGATCCATGTGTGGTTTGTGGAAAGAACACACATGCAATGACCACTGGTGGATCCATGTGTGGTTTGTGGAAAAGAACACACATGCAATGACTCTAGTGGTTGATCCATATTTATTTGTGGAAATAACACACATGCAATGACTCTAGTGGTTGATCCATGTGTGGTTTGTGAAAAGAACACACATGCAATGACTCTAGTGTTGGTTTTAGTATAAGAACACACATGCAATGACTCTAGTAGTTGATCCATGTGTGCTTTGTGGAAATAACACATATGCAATGACTCTAGTGGTTGATCCATGTGTGGTTTGTGGAAATAACACACATGCAATGACTGTAATGGGTCCACATGTGGTTTGTGGAAAGAACACACATGCAATGACCACTGGTTGATCCATAAGTTGTTTGTAGAAAATAACACACATGCAATGACTCTAGTGGTTGATCCCTATGTGGTTTGTGGAAAGAACACACATGCAATGACCACTGATGGATCCATGTGTGGTTTGTGGAAAAGAACACACATGCAATTACCACTGGTGGATCCATGTGTGGTTTGTGGAAAAGAACACACATGCAATGACTCTAGTGGTTGATCCATGTGTGGTTTGTGGAAAGAACACACATGCAATGACTCTAGTGGTTGATCCATGTGTGGTTTGTGGAAAGAACACACATGCAATGACCACTGGTGGATCCATGTGTGGTTTGCGGAAAAGAACACACATGCAATGACTCTAGTGGTTGTTCCATGTTTGTTTGTGGAAATAACACACATGCAATGACTCTAGTGGTTGATCCATGTGTGGTTTGTGAAAAGAACACACATGCAATAACTCTAGTGTTGGTTTTAGTATAAGAACACACATGCAATGACTAGTGGTTGATCCATATATGGTTTGTGGAAAGAACACACATGCAATGACTCTAGTGGTTGATCCATGTGTGGTTTGTGGAAAGAACACACATGCAATGACTCTGGTTGATCCATATGTGGTTTGTGGAAAGAACACACATGCAATGACCACTGGTGGATCCATGTGTGGTTTGTGGAAAAGAACACACATGCAATGACTCTAGTACTGGTTTGTGGTTTTAGTATAAGAACACACATGCAATGACTCTTGTACTGGTTTGTGGTTTTAGTATAAGAACACACATGCAGTGACTCTAGTGGTTGATCCATGTGTGGTTTGTGGAAAGAACACACATGCAATGACTCTAGTGGTTGATCCATGTTTGGTTTGTGGAAAGATAACACATGCAATGACCACTGGTGGATCCATGTTGGTTTTAGTATAAGAACACACATGCAATGACTCTAGTGGTTGATCCATGTTTGTTTGTGGAAATAACACGCATGCAATGAATCTAGTGGTTGATCCATGTGTGGTTTGTGAAAAGAACACACATGCAATGACTCTAGTGTTGGTTTTAGTATAATAAGAACACACATGCAATGACTCTAGTGGTTGATCCATATGTGGTTTGTGGAAAGAACACACATGCAATGACCACCGGTGGATCCATGTTGGTTTTAGTATAAGAACACACATGCAATGACTCTATTAGTTGGTCCGTGTTTGTTTGTGGAAATAACACACATGCAATGACTCTAGTGGTTAATCCATGTGTGGTTTGTGCAAAGAACACACATGCAATGACTCTAGTGTTGGTTTTAGTATAATAAGAACACACATGCAATGACTCTAGTGGTTGATCCATATGTGGTTTGTGGAAAGAACACACATGCAATGACTCTAGTGGTTGATCCATGTGTGGTTTGTGGAAATAACACACATGCAATGACCACTAGTGGATCCACATGTGTGGTTTGTGGAAAGAACACACATGCAATGACTCTGGTTGTTCCATATGTGCTTTTTCGAAAGAACACACATGCAATGACTCTAGTGGTGGATCCATGTGTGGTTTGTGGAAAAGAACATACATGCAATGACTCTAGTGCTAGTTTGTGGTTTTAGTATATGAACAAACATGCAATGACTCTACTGGTTGATCCATGTGTGGTTTGTGAAAAGAACACACATGCAATGACTCTAGTGGTTGATCCATGTTTGTTTGTGGAAATAACACACATGCAATGACCATAGTGGTTGATCCATGAGTGGTTTGTGAAAAGAACACACATGCAATGACTCTAGTGTTGGTTTTAGTATAAGAACACACATGCAATGACTCTAGTGAAATAACACATATGCAATGACTGTAATGGGTCCACATGTGGTTTGTGGAAAGAACACACATGCAATGACCACTGGTTGATCGATAAGTTGTTTGTGGAAAAGAACACACATGCAATGACTCTAGTGGTTGATCCATATGTGGTTTGTGGAAAGAACTCACATGCAATGACCACTGGTGGATCCATGTGTGGTTTATGGAAAAGAACACATATGCAATGACACTGGTGGATCCATGTGTGGTTTGTGGAAAAGAACACACATGCAATGACTCTAGTGGTTAATTCATGTTTGTTTGTGCAAATAACACACATGCAATGACTCTAGTGGTTGATCCATGTGTGGTTTGTGAAAAGAACACACATGCAATGACTCTAGTGTTGGTTTTAGTATAAGAACACACATGCAATGACTCTAGTGGTTGATCCATATGTGGTTTGTGGAAAGAACACACATGCAATGACTCTAGTGGTTGATCCATGTGTGGTTTGTGGAAATAACACACATGCAATGACCACTGGTGGATCCATGTGTGGTTTGTGAAAAAGAACACACATGCAATGACTCTAGTGCTAGTTTGTGGTTTTAGTATAAGAACAAACATGCAATGACTCTAGTGGTTGATCCATGTGTGGTTTGTGGAAAGAACACACATGCAATCACCACTGGTGGATCCATGTGTGGTTTGTGGAAAAGAACACACATGCAATGACTCTAGTACTGGTTTGTGGTTTAAGTATAAGAACACACATGAAATGACTCTAGTGGTTGATCCATGTGTGGTTTGTGGAAATAACACACATGCAATGACTCTAGTCGTTGATCCATGTGTGGTTTGTGGAAAGAACACACATGCAATAACCACTGGTGGATCCATGTTGGTTTTAGTATAAGAACACACATGCAATGACTCTAGTGGTTGATCCATCTTTGTTTGTGGAAATAACACACATGCAATGACTCTAGTGGTTGATCCATGTGTGGTTTGTGAAAAGAACACACATGCAATGACTCTAGTGTTGGTTTTAGTATAATAAGAACACACATGCAATGACTCTAGTGGTTGATCCTTGTGTGGTTTGTGGAAATAACACAGATGCAATGACCACTGGTGGGTCCACATGTGTGGTTTGTGGAAAGAACACACATGCAATGACTCTGGTTGTTCCATATGTGGTTTGTGGAAAGAACACACATGCAATGACTCTAATGGTGGATCCATGTGTGGTTTGTGGAAAATAACACACATGCAATGACTCTAGTGCTGGTTTGTGGTTTTAGTATAAGAACAAACATGCAATGACTCTAGTATTTGATCCATGTGTGGTTTGTGGAAAGAACACACATGCAATGACCACTGGTGGATCCATGTGTGGTTTGTGGAAAAGAAAACACATGCAATGACTCTAGTGCTGGTTTGTGGTTTTAGTATAAGAACAAACATGCAATGACTCTAGTGGTTGATCCATGTGTGGTTTATGGAAAGAACAAACATGCAATGACTCTAGTGGTTGATCCATGTGTGGTTTGTGGAAAGAACACACATGCAATGACCACTGGTGGATCCATGTGTGGTTTGTGCAAAAGAACACACATGCAATGACTCTAGTGGTTGATCCATGTTTGTTTGTGGAAATAACACACATGCAATGACTCTAGTGGTTGATCCATGTGTGGTTTGTGAAAAGAACACACATGCAATGACTCTAGTGTTATAAGAACACACATGCAATGACTCTAGTGTTGGTTTTAGTATAAGAACACACATGCAATCACTCTAGTGGTTGATCCATGTGTGGTTTGTGGAAATAACACATATGCAATGACTCTAGTGGTTGATCCATGTGTGGTTTGTGGAAATAACACACATGCAATGACTGTAATGGGTCCACATGTGGTTTGTGTAAAGAACACACATGCAATGACCACTGGTTGATCCATGAGTTGTTTATGGAAAAGAACACACATGCAATGACTCTAGTGGTTGATCCATATGTGGATTGTGGAAAGAACACACATGCAATGACCATTGGTGGATCCATGTGTGGTTTGTGGAAAAGAACACACATCCAATGACCACTAGTGGATCCATGTGTGGTTTGTGGAAAAGAACACACATGCAATGACTCTAGTGGTTGATCCATGTTTGTTTGTGGAAATAACACACATGCAATGACTCTAGTGGTTGATCCATGTGTGGTTTGTGAAAAGAACACACATGCAATGACTCTAGTGTTGGTTTTAGTATAAGAACACACATTCAATGACTCTAGTGGTTGATCCATGTGTGGTTTGTGGAAAGAACACACATGCAATGACCACTGGTGGATCCATGTTGGGTTTAATATAAGAACACACATGCAATGACTCTAGTGGTTGATCCATGTTGTTTGTGGAAATAACACACATGCAATGACCACTGGTGTATCCATGTTGGTTTTAGTATAAGAACACACATGCAATGACCACTGGTGGATCCATGTGTGGTTTGTGGAAAAGAACACACATGCAATGACCACACTGGTGGATCCATGTGTGGTTTGTGGAAAAGAACACACATGCAATGACTCTAGTGGTTCATTCATGTTTGTTTGTGGAAATAACACACATGCAATGACTCTAGTGGTTGATCCATGTGTGGTTTGTGGAAATAACACATGTGCGATGACTCTAGTGGTTAATCCATGTGTGGTTTGTGGAAAGAACACACATGCAATGACCACTGGTGGATCCATGTTGGTTTTAGTATAAGAACACACATGCAATGACTCTAGTGGTTGATCCATGTTTGTTTGTGGAAATAACACACATGCAATGACTCTAGTGGTTGATCCATGTATGATTTGTGAAAGGAACACACATGCAATGACTCTAGTGTTGGTTTTAGTATAATAAGAACACACATGCAATGACTCTAGTGGTTGATCCATGTGTGGTTTGTGGAAATAACACATATGCGATGACTCTAGTGGTTAATCCATGTGTGGTTTGTGGAAATAACACACAATGAATGACTGTAATGGGTCCACATGTGGTTTGTGGAAATAACACACATGCTATGACCACTGGTTGATCCATATGGTGTTTGTTTAAAAGAACACACATGCAATGACTCTAGTACTGGTTTGTGGTTTTAGTATAAGAACACACATGCAATGACTCTAGTGGTTGATCCATGTGTGGTTTGTGGAAATAACACACATGCAATGACTCTAGTGGTTGATCCATGTGTGGTTTGTGGAAAGAACACACATGCAATGACCACTGTTGGATCCATGTTGGTTTTAATATAAGAACACACATGCAATGACTCTAGTGGTTGATCCATGTTTGTTTGTGTAAATAACACACATGCAATGACTCTAGTGGTTGATCCATGTGTGGTTTGTGAAAAGAACACACATGCAATGACTCTAGTATTGGTTTTAGTATAATAAGAACACACATGCAATGACTCTAGTGGTTGATCCATATGTGGTTTGTGGAAAGAACACACATGCAATGACTCTAGTGGTTGATCCATGTGTGGTTTGTGGAAATAACACACATGCAATGACTGTAATGGGTCCACATGTGGTTTGTGGAAAGAACACACCTGCAATGACCACTGGTTGATCCATAAGTTGTTTGTGGAATATAACACACATGCAATGACTCTAGTGGTTGATCCATGTGTGGTTTGTGGAAATAACACACATGCAATGACCACTGGTGGATCCATGTGTGGTTTGTGGAAAAGAACACACATGCAATGACTCTAGTGCTGGTTTGTGGTTTTAGTATAAGAACAAACATGCAATGACTCTAGTGGTTGATCCATGTGTGGTTTGTGGAAAGAACACACATGCAATGACTCTGGTTGATCCATATGTGGTTTGTGGAAAGAACACACATGCAATGACCCCTGGTGGATCCATGTGTGGTTTGTGGAAAGGAACACACATGCAATGACTCTAGTACTGGTTTGTGGTTTTAGTATAAGAACACACATGCAGTGACTCTAGTGGTTGATCCATGTGTGGTTTGTGGAAATAACACACATGCAATGACTCTAGTGGTTGATCCATGTGTGGTTTGTGGAAAGAACACACATGCAATGACCACTGTTGGATCCATGTTGGTTTTAATATAAGAACACACATGCAATGACTCTAGTGGTTGATCCATGTTTGTTTGTGGAAATAACACACATGCAATGACTCTAGTGGTTGATCCATGTGAGGTTTGTGAAAAGAACACACATGCAATGACTCTAGTATTGGTTTTAGTATAATAAGAACACACATGCAATGACTCTAGTGGTTGATCCATATGTGGTTTGTGGAAAGAACACACATGCAATGACTCTAGTGGTTGATCCATGTGTGGTTTGTGGAAATAACACACATGCAATGACTGTAATGGGTCCACATGTGGTTTGTGGAAAGAACACACATGCAATGACTCTGGTTGATCCATATGTGGTTTGTGGAAAGAACACACATGCAATGACCACTGGTGGATCCATGTGTGGTTTGTGGAAAAGAACACACATGCAATGACTCTAGTACTGGTTTGTGGTTTTAGTATAAGAACACACATGCAATGACTCTTGTACTGGTTTGTGGTTTTAGTATAAGAACACACATGCAGTGACTCTAGTGGTTGATCCATGTGTGGTTTGTGGAAAGAACACACATGCAATGACCACTGGTGGATCCATGTTGGTTTTAGTATAAGAACACACATGCAATGACTCTATACTGGTTTGTGGAAAGAACACACATGCAATGACTCTAGTGGTTGATCCATGTGTGGTTTGTGAAAAGGACACACATGCAATGACTCTAGTGTTGGTTTTAGTATAAGAACACACATGCAATGACTCTAGTGGTTGATCCATATGTGGTTTGTGGAAAGAACACACATGCAATGACTCTAGTGGTCGATCAATGTGTGGTTTGTGGAAATAACCCACATGCAATGACCACTAGTGGGTCCACATGTGTGGTTTGTGGAAAGAACACACATGCAATGACTCTAGTGGCTGATCCATGTGTGGTTTGTGAAAAGAACACACATGCAATGACTCTAGTGGTGGATCCATGTGTGGTTTGTGGAAAAGAACACACATGCAATGACTCTAGTGCTAGTTTGCTGTTTTAGTATAAGAACAAACATGCAATGACTCTAGTGGTTGATCCATGTGTGGTTTGTGGAAAGAACACACATGCAATGACTCTAGTTGTTGATCCATGTGTGGTTTGTGGAAAGAACACACATGCAATGACCACTGGTGGATCCATGTGTGGTTTGTGGAAAAGAACACACATGCAATGGCTCTAGTGTTGGTTTTAGTATAATAAGAACACACATGCAATGACTCTAGTGGTTGATCCATGTGTGGTTTGTGGAAATAACACATATGCGATGACTCTAGTGGTTAATCCATGTGTGGTTTGTGGAAAGAACACACATGCAATGACCACTGGTGGATCCATGTTGGTTTTAGTATAAGAACACACATGCAATGACTCTAGTGGTTGATCCATGTTTGTTTGTGGAAATAACACACATCCAATGACTCTAGTGGTTGATCCATGTATGATTTGTGAAAGGAACACACATGCAATGACTCTAGTGTTGGTTTTAGTATAATAAGAACACACATGCAATGACTCTAGTGGTTGATCCATGTGTGGTTTGTGGAAATAACACATATGCGATGACTCTAGTGGTTAATCCATGTGTGGTTTGTGGAAATAACACACAATGAATGACTGTAATGGGTCCACATGTGGTTTGTGGAAATAACACACATGCTATGACCACTGGTTGATCCATATGGTGTTTGTTTAAAAGAACACACATGCAATGACTCTAGTACTGGTTTGTGGTTTTAGTATAAGAACACACATGCAATGACTCTAGTGGTTGATCCATGTGTGGTTTGTGGAAATAACACACATGCAATGACTCTAGTGGTTGATCCATGTGTGGTTTGTGGAAAGAACACACATGCAATGACCACTGTTGGATCCATGTTGGTTTTAATATAAGAACACACATGCAATGACTCTAGTGGTTGATCCATGTTTGTTTGTGTAAATAACACACATGCAATGACTCTAGTGGTTGATCCATGTGTGGTTTGTGAAAAGAACACACATGCAATGACTCTAGTATTGGTTTTAGTATAATAAGAACACACATGCAATGACTCTAGTGGTTGATCCATATGTGGTTTGTGGAAAGAACACACATGCAATGACTCTAGTGGTTGATCCATGTGTGGTTTGTGGAAATAACACACATGCAATGACTGTAATGGGTCCACATGTGGTTTGTGGAAAGAACACACCTGCAATGACCACTGGTTGATCCATAAGTTGTTTGTGGAATATAACACACATGTAATGACTCTAGTGGTTGATCCATGTGTGGTTTGTGGAAATAACACACATGCAATGACCACTGGTGGATCCATGTGTGGTTTGTGGAAAAGAACACACATGCAATGACTCTAGTGCTGGTTTGTGGTTTTAGTATAAGAACAAACATGCAATGACTCTAGTGGTTGATCCATGTGTGGTTTGTGGAAAGAACACACATGCAATGACTCTGGTTCATCCATATGTGGTTTGTGGAAAGAACACACATGCAATGACCCCTGGTGGATCCATGTGTGGTTTGTGGAAAGGAACACACATGCAATGACTCTAGTACTGGTTTGTGGTTTTAGTATAAGAACACACATGCAGTGACTCTAGTGGTTGATCCATGTGTGGTTTGTGGAAATAACACACATGCAATGACTCTAGTGGTTGATCCATGTGTGGTTTGTGGAAAGAACACACATGCAATGACCACTGTTGGATCCATGTTGGTTTTAATATAAGAACACACATGCAATGACTCTAGTGGTTGATCCATGTTTGTTTGTGGAAATAACACACATGCAATGACTCTAGTGGTTGATCCATGTGAGGTTTGTGAAAAGAACACACATGCAATGACTCTAGTATTGGTTTTAGTATAATAAGAACACACATGCAATGACTCTAGTGGTTGATCCATATGTGGTTTGTGGAAAGAACACACATGCAATGACTCTAGTGGTTGATCCATGTGTGGTTTGTGGAAATAACACACATGCAATGACTGTAATGGGTCCACATGTGGTTTGTGGAAAGAACACACCTGCAATGACCACTGGTTGATCCATAAGTTGTTTGTGGAAAAGAACACACATGCAATGACTCTAGTGGTTGATCCATGTGTGGTTTGTGGAAATAACACACATGCAATGACCACTGGTGGATCCATGTGTGGTTTGTGGAAAAGAACACACATGCAATGACTCTAGTGCGGGTTTGTGGTTTTAGTATAAGAACAAACATGCAATGACTCTAGTGGTTGATCCATGTGTGGTTTGTGGAAAGAACACACATGCAATGACTCTGGTTGATCCATATGTGGTTTGTGGAAAGAACACACATGCAATGACCACTGGTGGATCCATGTGTGGTTTGTGGAAAAGAACACACATGCAATGACTCTAGTACTGGTTTGTGGTTTTAGTATAAGAACAAACATGCAATGACTCTAGTGGTTGATCCATGTGTGGTTTGTGGAAAGAACACACATGCAATGACTCTGGTTGATCCATATGTGGTTTGTGGAAAGAACACACATGCAATGACCCCTGGTGGATCCATGTGTGGTTTGTGGAAAAGAACACACATGCAATGACTCTAGTACTGGTTTGTGGTTTTAGTATAAGAACACACATGCAATGACTCTAGTACTGGTTTGTGGTTTTAGTATAAGAACACACATGCAGTGACTCTAGTGGTTGATCCATGTGTGGTTTGTGGAAATAACACACATGCAATGACTCTAGTGGTTGATCCATGTGTGGTTTGTGGAAAGAACACACATGCAATGACCACTGTTGGATCCATGTTGGTTTTAATATAAGAACACACATGCAATGACTCTAGTGGTTGATCCATGTTTGTTTGTGGAAATAACACACATGCAATGACTCTAGTGGTTGATCCATGTGTGGTTTGTGAAAAGAACACACATGCAATGACTCTAGTATTGGTTTTAGTATAATAAGAACACACATGCAATGACTCTAGTGGTTGATCCATATGTGGTTTGTGGAAAGAACACACATGCAATGACTCTAGTGGTTGATCCATGTGTGGTTTGTGGAAATAACACACATGCAATGACTGTAATGGGTCCACATGTGGTTTGTGGAAAGAACACACCTGCAATGACCACTGGTTGATCCATAAGTTGTTTGTGGAAAAGAACACACATGCAATGACTCTATTGGTTGATCCATGTGTGGTTTGTGGAAATAACACACATGCAATGACCACTGGTGGATCCATGTGTGGTTTGTGGAAAAGAACACACATGCAATGACTCTAGTGCGGGTTTGTGGTTTTAGTATAAGAACAAACATGCAATGACTCTAGTGGTTGATCCATGTGTGGTTTGTGGAAAGAACACACATGCAATGACTCTGGTTGATCCATATGTGGTTTGTGGAAAGAACACACATGCAATGACCACTGGTGGATCCATGTGTGGTTTGTGGAAAAGAACACACATGCAATGACTCTAGTACTGGTTTGTGGTTTTAGTATAAGAACACACATGCAATGACTCTTGTACTGGTTTGTGGTTTTAGTATAAGAACACACATGCAGTGACTCTAGTGGTTGATCCATGTGTGGTTTGTGGAAAGAACACACATGCAATGACCACTGGTGGATCCATGTTGGTTTTAGTATAAGAACACACATGCAATGACTCTATACTGGTTTGTGGAAAGAACACACATGCAATGACTCTAGTGGTTGATCCATGTGTGGTTTGTGAAAAGAACACACATGCAATGACTCTAGTGTTGGTTTTAGTATAAGAACACACATGCAATGACTCTAGTGGTTGATCCATATGTGGTTTGTGGAAAGAACACACATGCAATGACTCTAGTGGTCGATCAATGTGTGGTTTGTGGAAATAACCCACATGCAATGACCACTAGTGGGTCCACATGTGTGGTTTGTGGAAAGAACACACATGCAATGACTCTAGTGGTTGATCCATGTGTGGTTTGTGAAAAGAACACACATGCAATGACTCTAGTGGTGGATCCATGTGTGGTTTGTGGAAAAGAACACACATGCAATGACTCTAGTGCTAGTTTGCTATTTTAGTATAAGAACAAACATGCAATGACTCTAGTGGTTGATCCATGTGTGGTTTGTGGAAAGAACACACATGCAATGACTCTAGTTGTTGATCCATGTGTGGTTTGTGGAAAGAACACACATGCAATGACCACTGGTGGATCCATGTGTGGTTTGTGGAAAAGAACACACATGCAATGACTCTAGTGGTTGATCCATATGTGGTTTATGGAAAGAACACATATGCAATGACCACTGATGGATCCATGTGTGGTTTGTGGAAAAGAACACACATGCAATGACCACTGGTGGATCCATGTGTGGTTTGTGGAAAAGAACACACATGCAATGACTCTAGTGGTTGATCCATGTGTGGTTTGTGGAAAGAACACACATGCAATGACTCTAGTGGTTCATCCATGTGTTGTTTGTGAAAAGAACACACATGCAATGACTCTAGTGTTGGTTTTAGTATAAGAACACACATGCAATGACTCTAGTGGTTGATCCATGTTTGTTTGTGGAAATAACACACATCCAATGACTCTAGTGGTTGATCCATGTATGATTTGTGAAAGGAACACACATGCAATGACTCTAGTGTTGGTTTTAGTATAATAAGAACACACATGCAATGACTCTAGTGGTTGATCCATGTGTGGTTTGTGGAAATAACACATATGCGATGACTCTAGTGGTTAATCCATGTGTGGTTTGTGGAAATAACACACAATGAATGACTGTAATGGGTCCACATGTGGTTTGTGGAAATAACACACATGCTATGACCACTGGTTGATCCATATGGTGTTTGTTTAAAAGAACACACATGCAATGACTCTAGTACTGGTTTGTGGTTTTAGTATAAGAACACACATGCAATGACTCTAGTGGTTGATCCATGTGTGGTTTGTGGAAATAACACACATGCAATGACTCTAGTGGTTGATCCATGTGTGGTTTGTGGAAAGAACACACATGCAATGACCACTGTTGGATCCATGTTGGTTTTAATATAAGAACACACATGCAATGACTCTAGTGGTTGATCCATGTTTGTTTGTGTAAATAACACACATGCAATGACTCTAGTGGTTGATCCATGTGTGGTTTGTGAAAAGAACACACATGCAATGACTCTAGTATTGGTTTTAGTATAATAAGAACACACATGCAATGACTCTAGTGGTTGATCCATATGTGGTTTGTGGAAAGAACACACATGCAATGACTCTAGTGGTTGATCCATGTGTGGTTTGTGGAAATAACACACATGCAATGACTGTAATGGGTCCACATGTGGTTTGTGGAAAGAACACACCTGCAATGACCACTGGTTGATCCATAAGTTGTTTGTGGAATATAACACACATGTAATGACTCTAGTGGTTGATCCATGTGTGGTTTGTGGAAATAACACACATGCAATGACCACTGGTGGATCCATGTGTGGTTTGTGGAAAAGAACACACATGCAATGACTCTAGTGCTGGTTTGTGGTTTTAGTATAAGAACAAACATGCAATGACTCTAGTGGTTGATCCATGTGTGGTTTGTGGAAAGAACACACATGCAATGACTCTGGTTCATCCATATGTGGTTTGTGGAAAGAACACACATGCAATGACCCCTGGTGGATCCATGTGTGGTTTGTGGAAAGGAACACACATGCAATGACTCTAGTACTGGTTTGTGGTTTTAGTATAAGAACACACATGCAGTGACTCTAGTGGTTGATCCATGTGTGGTTTGTGGAAATAACACACATGCAATGACTCTAGTGGTTGATCCATGTGTGGTTTGTGGAAAGAACACACATGCAATGACCACTGTTGGATCCATGTTGGTTTTAATATAAGAACACACATGCAATGACTCTAGTGGTTGATCCATGTTTGTTTGTGGAAATAACACACATGCAATGACTCTAGTGGTTGATCCATGTGAGGTTTGTGAAAAGAACACACATGCAATGACTCTAGTATTGGTTTTAGTATAATAAGAACACACATGCAATGACTCTAGTGGTTGATCCATATGTGGTTTGTGGAAAGAACACACATGCGATGACTCTAGTGGTTAATCCATGTTGGTTTGTGGAAATAACACACAATGAATGACTGTAATGGGTCCACATGTGGTTTGTGGAAATAACACACATGCTATGACCACTGGTTGATCCATATGGTGTTTGTTTAAAAGAACACACATGCAATGACTCTAGTACTGGTTTGTGGTTTTAGTATAAGAACACACATGCAATGACTCTAGTGGTTGATCCATGTGTGGTTTGTGGAAATAACACACATGCAATGACTCTAGTGGTTGATCCATGTGTGGTTTGTGGAAAGAACACACATGCAATGACCACTGTTGGATCCATGTTGGTTTTAATATAAGAACACACATGCAATGACTCTAGTGGTTGATCCATGTTTGTTTGTGTAAATAACACACATGCAATGACTCTAGTGGTTGATCCATGTGTGGTTTGTGAAAAGAACACACATGCAATGACTCTAGTATTGGTTTTAGTATAATAAGAACACACATGCAATGACTCTAGTGGTTGATCCATATGTGGTTTGTGGAAAGAACACACATGCAATGACTCTAGTGGTTGATCCATGTGTGGTTTGTGGAAATAACACACATGCAATGACTGTAATGGGTCCACATGTGGTTTGTGGAAAGAACACACCTGCAATGACCACTGGTTGATCCATAAGTTGTTTGTGGAATATAACACACATGTAATGACTCTAGTGGTTGATCCATGTGTGGTTTGTGGAAATAACACACATGCAATGACCACTGGTGGATCCATGTGTGGTTTGTGGAAAAGAACACACATGCAATGACTCTAGTGCTGGTTTGTGGTTTTAGTATAAGAACAAACATGCAATGACTCTAGTGGTTGATCCATGTGTGGTTTGTGGAAAGAACACACATGCAATGACTCTGGTTCATCCATATGTGGTTTGTGGAAAGAACACACATGCAATGACCCCTGGTGGATCCATGTGTGGTTTGTGGAAAGGAACACACATGCAATGACTCTAGTACTGGTTTGTGGTTTTAGTATAAGAACACACATGCAGTGACTCTAGTGGTTGATCCATGTGTGGTTTGTGGAAATAACACACATGCAATGACTCTAGTGGTTGATCCATGTGTGGTTTGTGGAAAGAACACACATGCAATGACCACTGTTGGATCCATGTTGGTTTTAATATAAGAACACACATGCAATGACTCTAGTGGTTGATCCATGTTTGTTTGTGGAAATAACACACATGCAATGACTCTAGTGGTTGATCCATGTGAGGTTTGTGAAAAGAACACACATGCAATGACTCTAGTATTGGTTTTAGTATAATAAGAACACACATGCAATGACTCTAGTGGTTGATCCATATGTGGTTTGTGGAAAGAACACACATGCAATGACTCTAGTGGTTGATCCATGTGTGGTTTGTGGAAATAACACACATGCAATGACTGTAATGGGTCCACATGTGGTTTGTGGAAAGAACACACCTGCAATGACCACTGGTTGATCCATAAGTTGTTTGTGGAAAAGAACACACATGCAATGACTCTAGTGGTTGATCCATGTGTGGTTTGTGGAAATAACACACATGCAATGACCACTGGTGGATCCATGTGTGGTTTGTGGAAAAGAACACACATGCAATGACTCTAGTGCGGGTTTGTGGTTTTAGTATAAGAACAAACATGCAATGACTCTAGTGGTTGATCCATGTGTGGTTTGTGGAAAGAACACACATGCAATGACTCTGGTTGATCCATATGTGGTTTGTGGAAAGAACACACATGCAATGACCACTGGTGGATCCATGTGTGGTTTGTGGAAAAGAACACACATGCAATGACTCTAGTACTGGTTTGTGGTTTTAGTATAAGAACAAACATGCAATGACTCTAGTGGTTGATCCATGTGTGGTTTGTGGAAAGAACACACATGCAATGACTCTGGTTGATCCATATGTGGTTTGTGGAAAGAACACACATGCAATGACCCCTGGTGGATCCATGTGTGGTTTGTGGAAAAGAACACACATGCAATGACTCTAGTACTGGTTTGTGGTTTTAGTATAAGAACACACATGCAATGACTCTAGTACTGGTTTGTGGTTTTAGTATAAGAACACACATGCAGTGACTCTAGTGGTTGATCCATGTGTGGTTTGTGGAAATAACACACATGCAATGACTCTAGTGGTTGATCCATGTGTGGTTTGTGGAAAGAACACACATGCAATGACCACTGTTGGATCCATGTTGGTTTTAATATAAGAACACACATGCAATGACTCTAGTGGTTGATCCATGTTTGTTTGTGGAAATAACACACATGCAATGACTCTAGTGGTTGATCCATGTGTGGTTTGTGAAAAGAACACACATGCAATGACTCTAGTATTGGTTTTAGTATAATAAGAACACACATGCAATGACTCTAGTGGTTGATCCATATGTGGTTTGTGGAAAGAACACACATGCAATGACTCTAGTGGTTGATCCATGTGTGGTTTGTGGAAATAACACACATGCAATGACTGTAATGGGTCCACATGTGGTTTGTGGAAAGAACACACCTGCAATGACCACTGGTTGATCCATAAGTTGTTTGTGGAAAAGAACACACATGCAATGACTCTATTGGTTGATCCATGTGTGGTTTGTGGAAATAACACACATGCAATGACCACTGGTGGATCCATGTGTGGTTTGTGGAAAAGAACACACATGCAATGACTCTAGTGCGGGTTTGTGGTTTTAGTATAAGAACAAACATGCAATGACTCTAGTGGTTGATCCATGTGTGGTTTGTGGAAAGAACACACATGCAATGACTCTGGTTGATCCATATGTGGTTTGTGGAAAGAACACACATGCAATGACCACTGGTGGATCCATGTGTGGTTTGTGGAAAAGAACACACATGCAATGACTCTAGTACTGGTTTGTGGTTTTAGTATAAGAACACACATGCAATGACTCTTGTACTGGTTTGTGGTTTTAGTATAAGAACACACATGCAGTGACTCTAGTGGTTGATCCATGTGTGGTTTGTGGAAAGAACACACATGCAATGACCACTGGTGGATCCATGTTGGTTTTAGTATAAGAACACACATGCAATGACTCTATACTGGTTTGTGGAAAGAACACACATGCAATGACTCTAGTGGTTGATCCATGTGTGGTTTGTGAAAAGAACACACATGCAATGACTCTAGTGTTGGTTTTAGTATAAGAACACACATGCAATGACTCTAGTGGTTGATCCATATGTGGTTTGTGGAAAGAACACACATGCAATGACTCTAGTGGTCGATCAATGTGTGGTTTGTGGAAATAACCCACATGCAATGACCACTAGTGGGTCCACATGTGTGGTTTGTGGAAAGAACACACATGCAATGACTCTAGTGGTTGATCCATGTGTGGTTTGTGAAAAGAACACACATGCAATGACTCTAGTGGTGGATCCATGTGTGGTTTGTGGAAAAGAACACACATGCAATGACTCTAGTGCTAGTTTGCTGTTTTAGTATAAGAACAAACATGCAATGACTCTAGTGGTTGATCCATGTGTGGTTTGTGGAAAGAACACACATGCAATGACTCTAGTTGTTGATCCATGTGTGGTTTGTGGAAAGAACACACATGCAATTACCACTGGTGGATCCATGTGTGGTTTGTGGAAAAGAACACACATGCAATGACTCTAGTGGTTGATCCATATGTGGTTTATGGAAAGAACACATATGCAATGACCACTGATGGATCCATGTGTGGTTTGTGGAAAAGAACACACATGCAATGACCACTGGTGGATCCATGTGTGGTTTGTGGAAAAGAACACACATGCAATGACTCTAGTGGTTGATCCATGTGTGGTTTGTGGAAAGAACACACATGCAATGACTCTAGTGGTTCATCCATGTGTTGTTTGTGAAAAGAACACACATGCAATGACTCTAGTGTTGGTTTTAGTATAAGAACACACATGCAATGACTCTAGTAGTTGATCCATGTGTGCTTTGTGGAAATAACACATATGCAATGACTCTAGTGGTTGATCCATGTGTGGTTTGTGGAAATAACACACATGCAATGACTGTAATGGGTCCACATGTGGTTTGTGGAAAGAACACACATGCAATGACCACTGGTTGATCCATAAGTTGTTTGTAGAAAATAACACACATGCAATGACTCTAGTGGTTGATCCATATGTGGTTTGTGGAAAGAACACATATGCAATGACCACTGATGGATCCATGTGTGGTTTGTGGAAAAGAACACACATGCAATGACCACTGGTGGATCCATGTGTGGTTTGTGGAAAAGAACACACATGCAATGACTCTAGTGGTTGATCCATGTGTGGTTTGTGGAAAGAACACACATGCAATGACTCTAGTGGTTGATCCATGTGTGGTTTGTGGAAAGAACACACATGCAATGACCACTGGTGGATCCATGTGTGGTTTGCGGAAAAGAACACACATGCAATGACTCTAGTGGTTGATCCATGTTTGTTTGTGGAAATAACACACATGCAATGACTCTAGTGGTTGATCCATGTGTGGTTTGTGAAAATAACACACATGCAATAACTCTAGTGTTGGTTTTAGTATAAGAACACACATGCAATGACTCTAGTGGTTGATCCATATATGGTTTGTGGAAAGAACACACATGCAATGACTCTAGTGGTTGATCCATGTGTGGTTTGTGGAAAGAACACACATGCAATGACTCTGGTTGATCCATATGTGATTTGTGGAAAGAACACACATGCAATGACCACTGGTGGATCCATGTGTGGTTTGTGGAAAAGAACACACATGCAATGACTCTAGTACTGGTTTGTGGTTTTAGTATAAGAACACACATGCAATGACTCTTGTACTGGTTTGTGGTTTTAGTATAAGAACACACATGCAGTGACTCTAGTGGTTGATCCATGTGTGGTTTATGGAAAGAACACACATGCAATGACTCTAGTGGTTGATCCATGTTTGGTTTGTGGAAAGATAACACATGCAATGACCACTGGTGGATCCATGTTGGTTTTAGTATAAGAACACACATGCAATGACTCTAGTGGTTGATCCATGTTTGTTTGTGGAAATAAAACACATGCAATGAATCTAGTGGTTGATCCATGTGTGGTTTGTGAAAAGAACACACATGCAATGACTCTGGTGTTGGTTTTAGTATAATAAGAACACACATGCAATGACTCTAGTGGTTGATCCATATGTGGTTTGTGGAAAGAACACACATGCAATGACTCTAGTGGTTGATACATGTGTGGTTTGTGGAAATAACACACATGCAATGACCACTAGTGGATCCACATGTGTGGTTTGTGGAAAGAACACACATGCAATGACTCTGGTTGTTCCATATGTGCTTTTTGGAAAGAACACACATGCAATGACTCTAATGGTGGATCCATGTGTGGTTTGTGGAAATTAACATACATGCAATGACTCTAGTGCTAGTTTGTGGTTTTAGTATAAGAACAAACATGCAATGACTCTACTGGTTGATCCATGTGTGGTTTGTGAAAAGAACACACATGCAATGACTCTAGTGGTTTATCCATGTTTGTTTGTGGAAATAACACGCATGCAATGACCATAGTGGTTGATCCATGAGTGGTTTGTGAAAAGAACACACATGCAATGACTCTAGTGTTGGTTTTAGTATAAGAACACACATGCAATGACTCTAGTGGTTGATCCATGTGTGCTTTGTGGAAATAACACATATGCAATGACTCTAGTGAAATAACACACATGCAATGACTGTAATGGGTCCACATGTGGTTTGTGGAAATAACACACATGCAATGACCACTGGTTGATCCATAAGTTGTTTGTGGAAAAGAACACACATGCAATGACTCTAGTGGTTGATCCATATGTGTTTTGTGGAAAGAACTCACATGCAATGACCACTGGTGGATCCATGTGTGGTTTGTGGAAAAGAACACACATGCAATGACACTGGTGGATCCATGTGTGGTTTGTGGAAAAGAACACACATGCAATGACTCTAGTGGTTCATTCATGTTTGTTTGTGGAAATAACACACATGCAATGACTCTAGTGGTTGATCCATGTGTGGTTTCTGAAAAGAACACACATGCAATGACTCTAGTGTTGGTTTTAGTATAAGAACACACATGCAATGACTCTAGTGGTTGATCCATATGTGGTTTGTGGAAAGAACACACATGCAATGGCCACTGGTGGATCCATGTGTGGTTTGTGGAAAAGAACACACAAGCAATGACCACTGGTGGATCCATGTGTGGTTTGTGGAAAAGAACACACATGCAATGACTCTAGTACTGGTTTGTGGTTTTAGTATAAGAACACACATGCAATGACTCTAGTGGTTGATCCATGTGTGGTTTATGGAAAGAACACACATGCAATCACCACTGGTGAATCCATGTGTGGTTTGTGGAAAAGAACACACATGCAATGACTCTAGTACTGGTTTGTGGTTTAAGTATAAGAACACACATGCAATGATTCTAGTACTGGTTTGTGGTTTAAGTATAAGAACACACATGCAATGATTCTAGTACTGGTTTGTGGTTTTAGTATAAGAACACACATGCAATGACTCTAGTGGTTGATCCATGTGTGGTTTGTGGAAATAACACACATGCAATGACTCTAGTCGTTGATCCATGTGTGGTTTGTGGAAAGAACACACATGCAATAACCACTGGTGGATCCATGTTGGTTTTAGTATAAGAACACACATGCAATGACTCTAGTGGTTGATCCATCTTTGTTTGTGGAAATAACACACATGCAATGACTCTAGTGGTTGATCCATGTGTGGTTTGTGAAAAGAACACACATGCAATGACTCTAGTGTTGGTTTTAGTATAATAAGAACACACATGCAATGACTCTAGTGGTTGATCCTTGTGTGGTTTGTGGAAATAACACAGATGCAATGACCACTGGTGGGTCCACATGTGTGGTTTGTGGAAAGAACACACATGCAATGACTCTGGTTGTTCCATATGTGGTTTGTGGAAAGAACACACATGCAATGACTCTAGTGGTGGATCCATGTGTGGTTTGTGGAAAAGAACACACATGCAATGACTCTAGTGCTGGTTTGTGGTTTTAGTATAAGAACAAACATGCAATGACTCTAGTATTTGATCCATGTGTGGTTTGTGGAAAGAACACACATGCAATGACTAGTGGTTGATCCATATGTGGTTTGTGGAAAGAACACACATGCAATGACCACTGGTGGATCCATGTGTGGTTTGTGGAAAAGAAAACACATGCAATGACTCTAGTGCTGGTTTGTGGTTTTAGTATAAGAACAAACATGCAATGACTCTAGTGGTTGATCCATGTGTGGTTTGTGGAAAGAACACACATGCAATGACTCTAGTGGTTGATCCATGTGTGGTTTGTGGAAAGAACACACATGCAATGACCACTGGTGGATCCATGTGTGGTTTGTGCAAAAGAACACACATGCAATGACTCTAGTGGTTGATCCATGTTTGTTTGTGGAAATAACACACATGCAATGACTCTAGTGGTTGATCCATGTGTGGTTTGTGAAAATAACACACATGCAATGACTCTAGTGTTATAAGAACACACATGCAATGACTATAGTGTTGGTTTTAGTATAAGAACACACATGCAATGACACTAGTGGTTGATCCATGTGTGGTTTGTGGAAATAACACATATGCAATGACTCTAGTGGTTGATCCATGTGTGGTTTGTGGAAATAACACACATGCAATGACTGTAATGGGTCCACATGTGGTTTGTGTAAAGAACACACATGCAATGACCACTGGTTGATCCATAAGTTGTTTATGGAAAAGAACACACATGCAATGACTCTAGTGGTTGATCCATATGTGGTTTGTGGAAAGAACTCACATGCAATGACCACTGGTGGATCCATGTGTGGTTTGTGGAAAAGAACACACATGCAATGACTCTAGTGGTTCATTCATGTTTGTTTGTGGAAATAACACACATGCAATGACTCTAGTGGTTGATCCATGTGTGGTTTGTGAAAAGAACACACATGCAATGACTCTAGTGTTGGTTTTAGTATAAGAACACACATGCAAAGACTCTAGTGGTTGATCCATATGTGGTTTGTGGAAAGAACACACATGCAATGACTCTAGTGGTTGATCCATGTGTGGTTTGTGGAAATAACACACATGCAATGACCACTAGTGGATCCATGTGTGGTTTGTGAAAAAGAACACACATGCAATGACTCTAGTGCTAGTTTGTGGTTTTAGTATAAGAACAAACATGCAATGACTCTAGTGGTTGATCCATGTGTGGTTTGTGGAAAGAACACACATGCAATCACCTCTGGTGGATCCATGTGTGGTTTGTGAAAAAGAACACACATGCAATGACTCTAGTGCTAGTTTGTGGTTTTCGTATAAGAACAAACATGCAATGACTCTAGTGGTTGATCCATGTGTGGTTTGTGGAAAGAACACACATGCAATCACCACTGGTGGATCCATGTGTGGTTTGTGAAAAAGAACACACATGCAATGACTCTAGTACTGGTTTGTGGTTTAAGTATAAGAACACACATGCAATGATTCTAGTACTGGTTTGTGGTTTTTGTATAAGAACACACATGCAATGACTCTAGTGGATGATCCATGTGTGGTTTGTGGAAATAACACACATGCAATGACTCTAGTCGTTGATCCATGTGTGGTTTGTGGAAAGAACACACATGCAATAACCACTGGTGGATCCATGTTGGTTTTAGTATAAGAACACACATGCAATGACTCTAGTGGTTGATCCATGTTTGTTTGTGGAAATAACACACATGCAATGACTCTAGTGGTTGATCCATGTGTGGTTTGTGAAAAGAACACACATGCAATGACTCTAGTGTTGGTTTTAGTATAATAAGAACACACATGCAATGACTCTAGTGGTTGATCCTTCTGTGGTTTGTGGAAATAATACACATGCAATGACCATAGTGGTTCCACATGTGTGGTTTGCGGAAAGAACACACATGCAATGACTCTGTTTGTTCCATATGTGGTTTGTGGAAAGAACACACATGCAATGACTCTAGTGGTGGATCCATGTGTGGTTTGTGGAAAAGAACACACATGCAATGACTCTAGTGCTGGTTTGTGGTTTTAGTATAAGAACAAACATGCAATGACTCTAGTATTTGATCCATGTGTGGTTTGTGGAAAGAACACACATGCAATGACTAGTGGTTGATCCATATGTGGTTTGTGGAAAGAACACACATGCAATGACCACTGGTGGATCCATGTGTGGTTTGTGGAAAAGAAAACACGTGCAATGACTCTAGTGCTGGTTTGTGGTTTTAGTATAAGAACAAACATGCAATGACTCTAGTGGTTGATCCATGTGTGGTTTGTGGAAAGAACACACATGCAATGACTCTAGTGGTTGATCCATGTGTGGTTTGTGGAAATAACACACATGCAATGACTCTAGTGGTTGATCCATGTGTGGTTTGTGGAAAGAACACACATGCAATGACCACTGTTGGATCCATGTTGGTTTTAATATAAGAACACACATGCAATGACTCTAGTGGTTGATCCATGTTTGTTTGTGGAAATAACACACATGCAATGACTCTAGTGGTTGATCCATGTGTGGTTTGTGAAAAGAACACACATGCAATGACTCTAGTATTGGTTTTAGTATAATAAGAACACACATGCAATGACTCTAGTGGTTGATCCATATGTGGTTTGTGGAAAGAACACACATGCAATGACTCTAGTGGTTGATCCATCTGTGGTTTGTGGAAATAACACACATGCAATGACTGTAATGGGTCCACATGTGGTTTGTGGAAAGAACACACCTGCAATGACCACTGGTTGATCCATAAGTTGTTTGTGGAAAAGAACACACATGCAATGACTCTATTGGTTGATCCATGTGTGGTTTGTGGAAATAACACACATGCAATGACCACTGGTGGATCCATGTGTGGTTTGTGGAAAAGAACACACATGCAATGACTCTAGTGCGGGTTTGTGGTTTTAGTATAAGAACAAACATGCAATGACTCTAGTGGTTGATCCATGTGTGGTTTGTGGAAAGAACACACATGCAATGACTCTGGTTGATCCATATGTGGTTTGTGGAAAGAACACACATGCAATGACCACTGGTGGATCCATGTGTGGTTTGTGGAAAAGAACACACATGCAATGACTCTAGTACTGGTTTGTGGTTTTAGTATAAGAACACACATGCAATGACTCTTGTACTGGTTTGTGGTTTTAGTATAAGAACACACATGCAGTGACTCTAGTGGTTGATCCATGTGTGGTTTGTGGAAAGAACACACATGCAATGACCACTGGTGGATCCATGTTGGTTTTAGTATAAGAACACACATGCAATGACTCTATACTGGTTTGTGGAAAGAACACACATGCAATGACTCTAGTGGTTGATCCATGTGTGGTTTGTGAAAAGAACACACATGCAATGACTCTAGTGTTGGTTTTAGTATAAGAACACACATGCAATGACTCTAGTGGTTGATCCATATGTGGTTTGTGGAAAGAACACACATGCAATGACTCTTGTGGTCGATCAATGTGTGGTTTGTGGAAATAACCCACATGCAATGACCACTAGTGGGTCCACATGTGTGGTTTGTGGAAAGAACACACATGCAATGACTCTAGTGGTTGATCCATGTGTGGTTTGTGAAAAGAACACACATGCAATGACTCTAGTGGTGGATCCATGTGTGGTTTGTGGAAAAGAACACTACTGCAATGACTCTAGTGCTAGTTTGCTGTTTTAGTATAAGAACAAACATGCAATGACTCTAGTGGTTGATCCATGTGTGGTTTGTGGAAAGAACACACATGCAATGACTCTAGTTGTTGATCCATGTGTGGTTTGTGGAAAGAACACACATGCAATGACCACTGGTGGATCCATGTGTGGTTTGTGGAAAAGAACACACATGCAATGACTCTAGTGGTTGATCCATATGTGGTTTATGGAAAGAACACATATGCAATGACCACTGATGGATCCATGTGTGGTTTGTGGAAAAGAACACACATGCAATGACCACTGGTGGATCCATGTGTGGTTTGTGGAAAAGAACACACATGCAATGACTCTAGTGGTTGATCCATGTGTGGTTTGTGGAAAGAACACACATGCAATGACTCTAGTGGTTCATCCATGTGTTGTTTGTGAAAAGAACACACATGCAATGACTCTAGTGTTGGTTTTAGTATAAGAACACACATGCAATGACTCTAGTAGTTGATCCATGTGTGCTTTGTGGAAATAACACATATGCAATGACTCTAGTGGTTGATCCATGTGTGGTTTGTGGAAATAACACACATGCAATGACTGTAATGGGTCCACATGTGGTTTGTGGAAAGAACACACATGCAATGACCACTGGTTGATCCATAAGTTGTTTTTAGAAAATAACACACATGCAATGACTCTAGTGGTTGATCCATATGTGGTTTGTGGAAAGAACACATATGCAATGACCACTGATGGATCCATGTGTGGTTTGTGGAAAAGAACACACATGCAATGACCACTGGTGGATCCATGTGTGGTTTGTGGAAAAGAACACACATGCAATGACTCTAGTGGTTGATCCATGTGTGGTTTGTGGAAAGAACACACATGCAATGACTCTAGTGGTTGATCCATGTGTGGTTTGTGGAAAGAACACACATGCAATGACCACTGGTGGATCCATGTGTGGTTTGCGGAAAAGAACACACATGCAATGACTCTAGTGGTTGATCCATGTTTGTTTGTGGAAATAACACACATGCAATGACTCTAGTGGTTGATCCATGTGTGGTTTGTGAAAATAACACACATGCAATAACTCTAGTGTTGGTTTTAGTATAAGAACACACATGCAATGACTCTAGTGGTTGATCCATATATGGTTTGTGGAAAGAACACACATGCAATGACTCTAGTGGTTGATCCATGTGTGGTTTGTGGAAAGAACACACATGCAATGACTCTGGTTGATCCATATGTGATTTGTGGAAAGAACACACATGCAATGACCACTGGTGGATCCATGTGTGGTTTGTGGAAAAGAACACACATGCAATGACTCTAGTACTGGTTTGTGGTTTTAGTATAAGAACACACATGCAATGACTCTTGTACTGGTTTGTGGTTTTAGTATAAGAACACACATGCAGTGACTCTAGTGGTTGATCCATGTGTGGTTTATGGAAAGAACACACATGCAATGACTCTAGTGGTTGATCCATGTTTGGTTTGTGGAAAGATAACACATGCAATGACCACTGGTGGATCCATGTTGGTTTTAGTATAAGAACACACATGCAATGACTCTAGTGGTTGATCCATGTTTGTTTGTGGAAATAAAACACATGCAATGAATCTAGTGGTTGATCCATGTGTGGTTTGTGAAAAGAACACACATGCAATGACTCTGGTGTTGGTTTTAGTATAATAAGAACACACATGCAATGACTCTAGTGGTTGATCCATATGTGGTTTGTGGAAAGAACACACATGCAATGACTCTAGTGGTTGATCCATGTGTGGTTTGTGGAAATAACACACATGCAATGACCACTAGTGGATCCACATGTGTGGTTTGTGGAAAGAACACACATGCAATGACTCTGGTTGTTCCATATGTGCTTTTTGGAAAGAACACACATGCAATGACTCTAATGGTGGATCCATGTGTGGTTTGTGGAAAAGAACATACATGCAATGACTCTAGTGCTAGTTTGTGGTTTTAGTATAAGAACAAACATGCAATGACTCTACTGGTTGATCCATGTGTGGTTTGTGAAAAGAACACACATGCAATGACTCTAGTGGTTTATCCATGTTTGTTTGTGGAAATAACACGCATGCAATGACCATAGTGGTTGATCCATGAGTGGTTTGTGAAAAGAACACACATGCAATGACTCTAGTGTTGGTTTTAGTATAAGAACACACATGCAATGACTCTAGTGGTTGATCCATGTGTGCTTTGTGGAAATAACACATATGCAATGACTCTAGTGAAATAACACACATGCAATGACTGTAATGGGTCCACATGTGGTTTGTGGAAAGAACACACATGCAATGACCACTGGTTGATCCATAAGTTGTTTGTGGAAAAGAACACACATGCAATGACTCTAGTGGTTGATCCATATGTGTTTTGTGGAAAGAACTCACATGCAATGACCACTGGTGGATCCATGTGTGGTTTGTGGAAAAGAACACACATGCAATGACACTGGTGGATCCATGTGTGGTTTGTGGAAAAGAACACACATGCAATGACTCTAGTGGTTCATTCATGTTTGTTTGTGGAAATAACACACATGCAATGACTCTAGTGGTTGATCCATGTGTGGTTTCTGAAAAGAACACACATGCAATGACTCTAGTGTTGGTTTTAGTATAAGAACACACATGCAATGACTCTAGTGGTTGATCCATATGTGGTTTGTGGAAAGAACACACATGCAATGGCCACTGGTGGATCCATGTGTGGTTTGTGGAAAAGAACACACAAGCAATGACCACTGGTGGATCCATGTGTGGTTTGTGGAAAAGAACACACATGCAATGACTCTAGTACTGGTTTGTGGTTTTAGTATAAGAACACACATGCAATGACTCTAGTGGTTGATCCATGTGTGGTTTATGGAAAGAACACACATGCAATCACCACTGGTGAATCCATGTGTGGTTTGTGGAAAAGAACACACATGCAATGACTCTAGTACTGGTTTGTGGTTTAAGTATAAGAACACACATGCAATGATTCTAGTACTGGTTTGTGGTTTAAGTATAAGAACACACATGCAATGATTCTAGTACTGGTTTGTGGTTTTAGTATAAGAACACACATGCAATGACTCTAGTGGTTGATCCATGTGTGGTTTGTGGAAATAACACACATGCAATGACTCTAGTCGTTGATCCATGTGTGGTTTGTGGAAAGAACACACATGCAATAACCACTGGTGGATCCATGTTGGTTTTAGTATAAGAACACACATGCAATGACTCTAGTGGTTGATCCATCTTTGTTTGTGGAAATAACACACATGCAATGACTCTAGTGGTTGATCCATGTGTGGTTTGTGAAAAGAACACACATGCAATGACTCTAGTGTTGGTTTTAGTATAATAAGAACACACATGCAATGACTCTAGTGGTTGATCCTTGTGTGGTTTGTGGAAATAACACAGATGCAATGACCACTGGTGGGTCCACATGTGTGGTTTGTGGAAAGAACACACATGCAATGACTCTGGTTGTTCCATATGTGGTTTGTGGAAAGAACACACATGCAATGACTCTAGTGGTGGATCCATGTGTGGTTTGTGGAAAAGAACACACATGCAATGACTCTAGTGCTGGTTTGTGGTTTTAGTATAAGAACAAACATGCAATGACTCTAGTATTTGATCCATGTGTGGTTTGTGGAAAGAACACACATGCAATGACTAGTGGTTGATCCATATGTGGTTTGTGGAAAGAACACACATGCAATGACCACTGGTGGATCCATGTGTGGTTTGTGGAAAAGAAAACACATGCAATGACTCTAGTGCTGGTTTGTGGTTTTAGTATAAGAACAAACATGCAATGACTCTAGTGGTTGATCCATGTGTGGTTTGTGGAAAGAACACACATGCAATGACTCTAGTGGTTGATCCATGTGTGGTTTGTGGAAAGAACACACATGCAATGACCACTGGTGGATCCATGTGTGGTTTGTGCAAAAGAACACACATGCAATGACTCTAGTGGTTGATCCATGTTTGTTTGTGGAAATAACACACATGCAATGACTCTAGTGGTTGATCCATGTGTGGTTTGTGAAAATAACACACATACAATGACTCTAGTGTTATAAGAACACACATGCAATGACTATAGTGTTGGTTTTAGTATAAGAACACACATGCAATGACACTAGTGGTTGATCCATGTGTGGTTTGTGGAAATAACACATATGCAATGACTCTAGTGGTTGATCCATGTGTGGTTTGTGGAAATAACACACATGCAATGACTGTAATGGGTCCACATGTGGTTTGTGTAAAGAACACACATGCAATGACCACTGGTTGATCCATAAGTTGTTTATGGAAAAGAACACACATGCAATGACTCTAGTGGTTGATCCATATGTGGTTTGTGGAAAGAACTCACATGCAATGACCACTGGTGGATCCATGTGTGGTTTGTGGAAAAGAACACACATGCAATGACTCTAGTGGTTCATTCATGTTTGTTTGTGGAAATAACACACATGCAATGACTCTAGTGGTTGATCCATGTGTGGTTTGTGAAAAGAACACACATGCAATGACTCTAGTGTTGGTTTTAGTATAAGAACACACATTCAAAGACTCTAGTGGTTGATCCATATGTGGTTTGTGGAAAGAACACACATGCAATGACTCTAGTGGTTGATCCATGTGTGGTTTGTGGAAATAACACACATGCAATGACCACTAGTGGATCCATGTGTGGTTTGTGAAAAAGAACACACATGCAATGACTCTAGTGCTAGTTTGTGGTTTTAGTATAAGAACAAACATGCAATGACTCTAGTGGTTGATCCATGTGTGGTTTGTGGAAAGAACACACATGCAATCACCTCTGGTGGATCCATGTGTGGTTTGTGAAAAAGAACACACATGCAATGACTCTAGTGCTAGTTTGTGGTTTTCGTATAAGAACAAACATGCAATGACTCTAGTGGTTGATCCATGTGTGGTTTGTGGAAAGAACACACATGCAATCACCACTGGTGGATCCATGTGTGGTTTGTGAAAAAGAACACACATGCAATGACTCTAGTACTGGTTTGTGGTTTAAGTATAAGAACACACATGCAATGATTCTAGTACTGGTTTGTGGTTTTTGTATAAGAACACACATGCAATGACTCTAGTGGATGATCCATGTGTGGTTTGTGGAAATAACACACATGCAATGACTCTAGTCGTTGATCCATGTGTGGTTTGTGGAAAGAACACACATGCAATAACCACTGGTGGATCCATGTTGGTTTTAGTATAAGAACACACATGCAATGACTCTAGTGGTTGATCCATGTTTGTTTGTGGAAATAACACACATGCAATGACTCTAGTGGTTGATCCATGTGTGGTTTGTGAAAAGAACACACATGCAATGACTCTAGTGTTGGTTTTAGTATAATAAGAACACACATGCAATGACTCTAGTGGTTGATCCTTCTGTGGTTTGTGGAAATAATACACATGCAATGACCATAGTGGTTCCACATGTGTGGTTTGCGGAAAGAACACACATGCAATGACTCTGTTTGTTCCATATGTGGTTTGTGGAAAGAACACACATGCAATGACTCTAGTGGTGGATCCATGTGTGGTTTGTGGAAAAGAACACACATGCAATGACTCTAGTGCTGGTTTGTGGTTTTAGTATAAGAACAAACATGCAATGACTCTAGTATTTGATCCATGTGTGGTTTGTGGAAAGAACACACATGCAATGACTAGTGGTTGATCCATATGTGGTTTGTGGAAAGAACACACATGCAATGACCACTGGTGGATCCATGTGTGGTTTGTGGAAAACAAAAACACGTGCAATGACTCTAGTGCTGGTTTGTGGTTTTAGTATAAGAACAAACATGCAATGACTCTAGTGGTTGATCCATGTGTGGTTTGTGGAAAGAACACACATGCAATGACTCTAGTGGTTGATCCATGTGTGGTTTGTGGAAATAACACACATGCAATGACTCTAGTGGTTGATCCATGTGTGGTTTGTGGAAAGAACACACATGCAATGACCACTGTTGGATCCATGTTGGTTTTAATATAAGAACACACATGCAATGACTCTAGTGGTTGATCCATGTTTGTTTGTGGAAATAACACACATGCAATGACTCTAGTGGTTGATCCATGTGTGGTTTGTGAAAAGAACACACATGCAATGACTCTAGTATTGGTTTTAGTATAATAAGAACACACATGCAATGACTCTAGTGGTTGATCCATATGTGGTTTGTGGAAAGAACACACATGCAATGACTCTAGTGGTTGATCCATCTGTGGTTTGTGGAAATAACACACATGCAATGACTGTAATGGGTCCACATGTGGTTTGTGGAAAGAACACACCTGCAATGACCACTGGTTGATCCATAAGTTGTTTGTGGAAAAGAACACACATGCAATGACTCTATTGGTTGATCCATGTGTGGTTTGTGGAAATAACACACATGCAATGACCACTGGTGGATCCATGTGTGGTTTGTGGAAAAGAACACACATGCAATGACTCTAGTGCGGGTTTGTGGTTTTAGTATAAGAACAAACATGCAATGACTCTAGTGGTTGATCCATGTGTGGTTTGTGGAAAGAACACACATGCAATGACTCTGGTTGATCCATATGTGGTTTGTGGAAAGAACACACATGCAATGACCACTGGTGGATCCATGTGTGGTTTGTGGAAAAGAACACACATGCAATGACTCTAGTACTGGTTTGTGGTTTTAGTATAAGAACACACATGCAATGACTCTTGTACTGGTTTGTGGTTTTAGTATAAGAACACACATGCAGTGACTCTAGTGGTTGATCCATGTGTGGTTTGTGGAAAGAACACACATGCAATGACCACTGGTGGATCCATGTTGGTTTTAGTATAAGAACACACATGCAATGACTCTATACTGGTTTGTGGAAAGAACACACATGCAATGACTCTAGTGGTTGATCCATGTGTGGTTTGTGAAAAGAACACACATGCAATGACTCTAGTGTTGGTTTTAGTATAAGAACACACATGCAATGACTCTAGTGGTTGATCCATATGTGGTTTGTGGAAAGAACACACATGCAATGACTCTTGTGGTCGATCAATGTGTGGTTTGTGGAAATAACCCACATGCAATGACCACTAGTGGGTCCACATGTGTGGTTTGTGGAAAGAACACACATGCAATGACTCTAGTGGTTGATCCATGTGTGGTTTGTGAAAAGAACACACATGCAATGACTCTAGTGGTGGATCCATGTGTGGTTTGTGGAAAAGAACACTACTGCAATGACTCTAGTGCTAGTTTGCTGTTTTAGTATAAGAACAAACATGCAATGACTCTAGTGGTTGATCCATGTGTGGTTTGTGGAAAGAACACACATGCAATGACTCTAGTTGTTGATCCATGTGTGGTTTGTGGAAAGAACACACATGCAATGACCACTGGTGGATCCATGTGTGGTTTGTGGAAAAGAACACACATGCAATGACTCTAGTGGTTGATCCATATGTGGTTTATGGAAAGAACACATATGCAATGACCACTGATGGATCCATGTGTGGTTTGTGGAAAAGAACACACATGCAATGACCACTGGTGGATCCATGTGTGGTTTGTGGAAAAGAACACACATGCAATGACTCTAGTGGTTGATCCATGTGTGGTTTGTGGAAAGAACACACATGCAATGACTCTAGTGGTTCATCCATGTGTTGTTTGTGAAAAGAACACACATGCAATGACTCTAGTGTTGGTTTTAGTATAAGAACACACATGCAATGACTCTAGTAGTTGATCCATGTGTGCTTTGTGGAAATAACACATATGCAATGACTCTAGTGGTTGATCCATGTGTGGTTTGTGGAAATAACACACATGCAATGACTGTAATGGGTCCACATGTGGTTTGTGGAAAGAACACACATGCAATGACCACTGGTTGATCCATAAGTTGTTTTTAGAAAATAACACACATGCAATGACTCTAGTGGTTGATCCATATGTGGTTTGTGGAAAGAACACATATGCAATGACCACTGATGGATCCATGTGTGGTTTGTGGAAAAGAACACACATGCAATGACCACTGGTGGATCCATGTGTGGTTTGTGGAAAAGAACACACATGCAATGACTCTAGTGGTTGATCCATGTGTGGTTTGTGGAAAGAACACACATGCAATGACTCTAGTGGTTGATCCATGTGTGGTTTGTGGAAAGAACACACATGCAATGACCACTGGTGGATCCATGTGTGGTTTGCGGAAAAGAACACACATGCAATGACTCTAGTGGTTGATCCATGTTTGTTTGTGGAAATAACACACATGCAATGAATCTAGTGGTTGATCCATGTGTGGTTTGTGAAAATAACACACATGCAATAACTCTAGTGTTGGTTTTAGTATAAGAACACACATGCAATGACTCTAGTGGTTGATCCATATATGGTTTGTGGAAAGAACACACATGCAATGACTCTAGTGGTTGATCCATGTGTGGTTTGTGGAAAGAACACACATGCAATGACTCTGGTTGATCCATATGTGATTTGTGGAAAGAACACACATGCAATGACCACTGGTGGATCCATGTGTGGTTTGTGGAAAAGAACACACATGCAATGACTCTAGTACTGGTTTGTGGTTTTAGTATAAGAACACACATGCAATGACTCTTGTACTGGTTTGTGGTTTTAGTATAAGAACACACATGCAGTGACTCTAGTGGTTGATCCATGTGTGGTTTATGGAAAGAACACACATGCAATGACTCTAGTGGTTGATCCATGTTTGGTTTGTGGAAAGATAACACATGCAATGACCACTGGTGGATCCATGTTGGTTTTAGTATAAGAACACACATGCAATGACTCTAGTGGTTGATCCATGTTTGTTTGTGGAAATAAAACACATGCAATGAATCTAGTGGTTGATCCATGTGTGGTTTGTGAAAAGAACACACATGCAATGACTCTGGTGTTGGTTTTAGTATAATAAGAACACACATGCAATGACTCTAGTGGTTGATCCATATGTGGTTTGTGGAAAGAACACACATGCAATGACTCTAGTGGTTGATCCATGTGTGGTTTGTGGAAATAACACACATGCAATGACCACTAGTGGATCCACATGTGTGGTTTGTGGAAAGAACACACATGCAATGACTCTGGTTGTTCCATATGTGCTTTTTGGAAAGAACACACATGCAATGACTCTAATGGTGGATCCATGTGTGGTTTGTGGAAAAGAACATACATGCAATGACTCTAGTGCTAGTTTGTGGTTTTAGTATAAGAACAAACATGCAATGACTCTACTGGTTGATCCATGTGTGGTTTGTGAAAAGAACACACATGCAATGACTCTAGTGGTTTATCCATGTTTGTTTGTGGAAATAACACGCATGCAATGACCATAGTGGTTGATCCATGAGTGGTTTGTGAAAAGAACACACATGCAATGACTCTAGTGTTGGTTTTAGTATAAGAACACACATGCAATGACTCTAGTGGTTGATCCATGTGTGCTTTGTGGAAATAACACATATGCAATGACTCTAGTGAAATAACACACATGCAATGACTGTAATGGGTCCACATGTGGTTTGTGGAAAGAACACACATGCAATGACCACTGGTTGATCCATAAGTTGTTTGTGGAAAAGAACACACATGCAATGACTCTAGTGGTTGATCCATATGTGTTTTGTGGAAAGAACTCACATGCAATGACCACTGGTGGATCCATGTGTGGTTTGTGGAAAAGAACACACATGCAATGACACTGGTGGATCCATGTGTGGTTTGTGGAAAAGAACACACATGCGATGACTCTAGTGGTTCATTCATGTTTGTTTGTGGAAATAACACACATGCAATGACTCTAGTGGTTGATCCATGTGTGGTTTCTGAAAAGAACACACATGCAATGACTCTAGTGTTGGTTTTAGTATAAGAACACACATGCAATGACTCTAGTGGTTGATCCATATGTGGTTTGTGGAAAGAACACACATGCAATGGCCACTGGTTGATCCATGTGTGGTTTGTGGAAAAGAACACACAAGCAATGACCACTGGTGGATCCATGTGTGGTTTGTGGAAAAGAACACACATGCAATGACTCTAGTACTGGTTTGTGGTTTTAGTATAAGAACACACATGCAATGACTCTTGTACTGGTTTGTGGTTTTAGTATAAGAACACACATGCAGTGACTCTAGTGGTTGATCCATGTGTGGTTTATGGAAAGAACACACATGCAATGACTCTAGTGGTTGATCCATGTTTGGTTTGTGGAAAGATAACACATGCAATGACCACTGGTGGATCCATGTTGGTTTTAGTATAAGAACACACATGCAATGACTCTAGTGGTTGGTCCATGTTTGTTTGTGGAAATAAAACACATGCAATGAATCTAGTGGTTGATCCATGTGTGGTTTGTGAAAAGAACACACATGCAATGACTCTGGTGTTGGTTTTAGTATAATAAGAACACACATGCAATGACTCTAGTGGTTGATCCATATGTGGTTTGTGGAAAGAACACACATGCAATGACTCTAGTGGTTGATCCATGTGTGGTTTGTGGAAATAACACACATGCAATGACCACTAGTGGATCCACATGTGTGGTTTGTGGAAAGAACACACATGCAATGACTCTGGTTGTTCCATATGTGCTTTTTGGAAAGAACACACATGCAATGACTCTAATGGTGGATCCATGTGTGGTTTGTGGAAAAGAACATACATGCAATGACTCTAGTGCTAGTTTGTGGTTTTAGTATAAGAACAAACATGCAATGACTCTACTGGTTGATCCATGTGTGGTTTGTGAAAAGAACACACATGCAATGACTCTAGTGGTTTATCCATGTTTGTTTGTGGAAATAACACGCATGCAATGACCATAGTGGTTGATCCATGAGTGGTTTGTGAAAAGAACACACATGCAATGACTCTAGTGTTGGTTTTAGTATAAGAACACACATGCAATGACTCTAGTGGTTGATCCATGTGTGCTTTGTGGAAATAACACATATGCAATGACTCTAGTGAAATAACACACATGCAATGACTGTAATGGGTCCACATGTGGTTTGTGGAAAGAACACACATGCAATGACCACTGGTTGATCCATAAGTTGTTTGTGGAAAAGAACACACATGCAATGACTCTAGTGGTTGATCCATATGTGTTTTGTGGAAAGAACTCACATGCAATGACCACTGGTGGATCCATGTGTGGTTTGTGGAAAAGAATACACATGCAATGACACTGGTGGATCCATGTGTGGTTTGTGGAAAAGAACACACATGCAATGACTCTAGTGGTTCATTCATGTTTGTTTGTGGAAATAACACACATGCAATGACTCTAGTGGTTGATCCATGTGTGGTTTCTGAAAAGAACACACATGCAATGACTCTAGTGTTGGTTTTAGTATAAGAACACACATGCAATGACTCTAGTGGTTGATCCATATGTGGTTTGTGGAAAGAACACACATGCAATGACTAGTGGTTGATCCATGTGTGGTTTGTGGAAATAACACACATGCAATGACCACTGGTGGATCCATGTGTGGTTTGTGAAAAAGAACACACATGCAATGACTCTAGTGCTAGTTTGTGGTTTTAGTATAAGAACAAACATGCAATGACTCTAGTGGTTGATCCATGTGTGGTTTATGGAAAGAACACACATGCAATCACCACTGGTGAATCCATGTGTGGTTTGTGGAAAAGAACACACATGCAATGACTCTAGTACTGGTTTGTGGTTTAAGTATAAGAACACACATGCAATGATTCTAGTACTGGTTTGTGGTTTAAGTATAAGAACACACATGCAATGATTCTAGTACTGGTTTGTGGTTTTAGTATAAGAACACACATGCAATGACTCTAGTGGTTGATCCATTTGTGGTTTGTGGAAATAACACACATGCAATGACTCTAGTCGTTGATCCATGTGTGGTTTGTGGAAAGAACACACATGCAATAACCACTGGTGGATCCATGTTGGTTTTAGTATAAGAACACACATGCAATGACTCTAGTGGTTGATCCATCTTTGTTTGTGGAAATAACACACATGCAATGACTCTAGTGGTTGATCCATGTGTGGTTTGTGAAAAGAACACACATGCAATGACTCTAGTGTTGGTTTTAGTATAATAAGAACACACATGCAATGACTCTAGTGGTTGATCCTTGTGTGGTTTGTGGAAATAACACAGATGCAATGACCACTGGTGGGTCCACATGTGTGGTTTGTGGAAAGAACACACATGCAATGACTCTGGTTGTTCCATATGTGGTTTGTGGAAAGAACACACATGCAATGACTCTAGTGGTGGATCCATGTGTGGTTTGTGGAAAAGAACACACATGCAATGACTCTAGTGCTGGTTTGTGGTTTTAGTATAAGAACAAACATGCAATGACTCTAGTATTTGATCCATGTGTGGTTTGTGGAAAGAACACACATGCAATGACTAGTGGTTGATCCATATGTGGTTTGTGGAAAGAACACACATGCAATGACCACTGGTGGATCCATGTGTGGTTTGTGCAAAAGAAAACACATGCAATGACTCTAGTGCTGGTTTGTGGTTTTAGTATAAGAACAAACATGCAATGACTCTAGTGGTTGATCCATGTGTGGTTTGTGGAAAGAACACACATGCAATGACTCTAGTGGTTGATCCATGTGTGGTTTGTGGAAAGAACACACATGCAATGACTAGTGGTTGATCCATGTGTGGTTTGTGGAAATAACACACATGCAATGACCACTGGTGGATCCATGTGTGGTTTGTGAAAAAGAACACACATGCAATGACTCTAGTGCTAGTTTGTGGTTTTAGTATAAGAACAAACATGCAATGACTCTAGTGGTTGATCCATGTGTGGTTTATGGAAAGAACACACATGCAATCACCACTGGTGAATCCATGTGTGGTTTGTGGAAAAGAACACACATGCAATGACTCTAGTACTGGTTTGTGGTTTAAGTATAAGAACACACATGCAATGATTCTAGTACTGGTTTGTGGTTTAAGTATAAGAACACACATGCAATGATTCTAGTACTGGTTTGTGGTTTTAGTATAAGAACACACATGCAATGACTCTAGTGGTTGATCCATTTGTGGTTTGTGGAAATAACACACATGCAATGACTCTAGTCGTTGATCCATGTGTGGTTTGTGGAAAGAACACACATGCAATAACCACTGGTGGATCCATGTTGGTTTTAGTATAAGAACACACATGCAATGACTCTAGTGGTTGATCCATCTTTGTTTGTGGAAATAACACACATGCAATGACTCTAGTGGTTGATCCATGTGTGGTTTGTGAAAAGAACACACATGCAATGACTCTAGTGTTGGTTTTAGTATAATAAGAACACACATGCAATGACTCTAGTGGTTGATCCTTGTGTGGTTTGTGGAAATAACACAGATGCAATGACCACTGGTGGGTCCACATGTGTGGTTTGTGGAAAGAACACACATGCAATGACTCTGGTTGTTCCATATGTGGTTTGTGGAAAGAACACACATGCAATGACTCTAGTGGTGGATCCATGTGTGGTTTGTGGAAAAGAACACACATGCAATGACTCTAGTGCTGGTTTGTGGTTTTAGTATAAGAACAAACATGCAATGACTCTAGTATTTGATCCATGTGTGGTTTGTGGAAAGAACACACATGCAATGACTAGTGGTTGATCCATATGTGGTTTGTGGAAAGAACACACATGCAATGACCACTGGTGGATCCATGTGTGGTTTGTGGAAAAGAAAACACATGCAATGGCTCTAGTGCTGGTTTGTGGTTTTAGTATAAGAACAAACATGCAATGACTCTAGTGGTTGATCCATGTGTGGTTTGTGGAAAGAACACACATGCAATGACTCTAGTGGTTGATCCATGTGTGGTTTGTGGAAAGAACACACATGCAATGACCACTGGTGGATCCATGTGTGGTTTGTGCAAAAGAACACACATGCAATGACTCTAGTGGTTGATCCATGTTTGTTTGTGGAAATAACACACATGCAATGACTCTAGTGGTTGATCCATGTGTGGTTTGTGAAAATAACACACATGCAATGACTCTAGTGTTATAAGAACACACATGCAATGACTATAGTGTTGGTTTTAGTATAAGAACACACATGCAATGACTCTAGTGGTTGATCCATGTGTGGTTTGTGGAAATAACACATATGCAATGACTCTAGTGGTTGATCCATGTGTGGTTTGTGGAAATAACACACATGCAATGACTGTAATGGGTCCACATGTGGTTTGTGTAAAGAACACACATGCAATGACCACTGGTTGATCCATAAGTTGTTTATGGAAAAGAACACACATGCAATGACTCTAGTGGTTGATCCATATGTGGTTTGTGGAAAGAACTCACATGCAATGACCACTGGTGGATCCATGTGTGGTTTGTGGAAAAGAACACACATGCAATGACTCTAGTGGTTCATTCATGTTTGTTTGTGGAAATAACACACATGCAATGACTCTAGTGGTTGATCCATGTGTGGTTTGTGAAAAGAACACACATGCAATGACTCTAGTGTTGGTTTTAGTATAAGAACACACATGCAAAGACTCTAGTGGTTGATCCATATGTGGTTTGTGGAAAGAACACACATGCAATGACTCTAGTGGTTGATCCATGTGTGGTTTGTGGAAATAACACACATGCAATGACCACTAGTGGATCCATGTGTGGTTTGTGAAAAAGAACACACATGCAATGACTCTAGTGCTAGTTTGTGGTTTTAGTATAAGAACAAACATGCAATGACTCTAGTGGTTGATCCATGTGTGGTTTGTGGAAAGAACACACATGCAATCACCTCTGGTGGATCCATGTGTGGTTTGTGAAAAAGAACACACATGCAATGACTCTAGTGCTAGTTTGTGGTTTTCGTATAAGAACAAACATGCAATGACTCTAGTGGTTGATCCATGTGTGGTTTGTGGAAAGAACACACATGCAATCACCACTGGTGGATCCATGTGTTGTTTGTGAAAAAGAACACACATGCAATGACTCTAGTACTGGTTTGTGGTTTAAGTATAAGAACACACATGCAATGATTCTAGTACTGGTTTGTGGTTTTTGTATAAGAACACACATGCAATGACTCTAGTGGATGATCCATGTGTGGTTTGTGGAAATAACACACATGCAATGACTCTAGTCGTTGATCCATGTGTGGTTTGTGGAAAGAACACACATGCAATAACCACTGGTGGATCCATGTTGGTTTTAGTATAAGAACACACATGCAATGACTCTAGTGGTTGATCCATGTTTGTTTGTGGAAATAACACACATGCAATGACTCTAGTGGTTGATCCATGTGTGGTTTGTGAAAAGAACACACATGCAATGACTCTAGTGTTGGTTTTAGTATAATAAGAACACACATGCAATGACTCTAGTGGTTGATCCTTCTGTGGTTTGTGGAAATAATACACATGCAATGACCATAGTGGTTCCACATGTGTGGTTTGCGGAAAGAACACACATGCAATGACTCTGTTTGTTCCATATGTGGTTTGTGGAAAGAACACACATGCAATGACTCTAGTGGTGGATCCATGTGTGGTTTGTGGAAAAGAACACACATGCAATGACTCTAGTGCTGGTTTGTGGTTTTAGTATAAGAACAAACATGCAATGACTCTAGTATTTGATCCATGTGTGGTTTGTGGAAAGAACACACATGCAATGACTAGTGGTTGATCCATATGTGGTTTGTGGAAAGAACACACATGCAATGACCACTGGTGGATCCATGTGTGGTTTGTGGAAAAGAAAACACGTGCAATGACTCTAGTGCTGGTTTGTGGTTTTAGTATAAGAACAAACATGCAATGACTCTAGTGGTTGATCCATGTGTGGTTTGTGGAAAGAACACACATGCAATGACTCTAGTGGTTGATCCATGTGTGGTTTGTGGAAAGAACACACATGCAATGACCACTGGTGGATCCATGTGTGGTTTGTGCAAAAGAACACACATGCAATGACTCTAGTGGTTGATCCATGTTTGTTTGTGGAAATAACACACATGCAATGACTCTAGTGGTTGATCCATGTGTGGTTTGTGAAAAGAACACACATGCAATGACTCTAGTGTTATAAGAACACACATGCAATGACTATAGTGTTGGTTTTAGTATAAGAACACACATGCAATGACTCTAGTGGTTGATCCATGTGTGGTTTGTGGAAATATCACATATGCAATGACTCTAGTGGTTGATCCATGTGTGGTTTGTGGAAATAACACACATGCAATGACTGTAATGGGTCCATATGTGGTTGGTGTAAAGAACACACATGCAATGACCACTGGTTGATCCATAAGTTGTTTATGGAAAAGAACACACATGCAATGACTCTAGTGGTTGATCCATATGTGGTTTGTGGAAAGAACTCACATGCAATGACCACTGGTGGATCCATGTGTGGTTTGTGGAAAAGAACACACATGCAATGACCACTGGTGGATCCATGTGTGGTTTGTGGAAAAGAACACACATGCAATGACTCTAGTGGTTCATTCATGTTTGTTTGTGGAAATAACACACATGCAATGACTCTAGTGGTTGATCCATGTGTGGTTTGTGAAAAGAACACACATGCAATGACTCTAGTGTTGGTTTTAGTATAAGAACACACATGCAATGACTCTAGTGGTTGATCCATATGTGGTTTGTGGAAAGAACACACATGCAATGACTCTAGTGGTTGATCCATGTGTGGTTTGTGGAAATAACACACATGCAATCACCACTGGTGGATCCATGTGTGGTTTGTGAAAAAGAACACACATGCAATGACTCTAGTGCTAGTTTGTGGTTTTCGTATAAGAACAAACATGCAATGACTCTAGTGGTTGATCCATGTGTGGTTTGTGGAAAGAACACACATGCAATCACCACTGGTGGATCCATGTGTGGTTTGTGAAAAAGAACACACATGCAATGACTCTAGTACTGATTTGTGGTTTAAGTATAAGAACACACATGCAATGATTCTAGTACTGGTTTGTGGTTTTTGTATAAGCACACACATGCAATGACTCTAGTGGTTGATCCATGTGTGGTTTGTGGAAATAGCACACATGCAATGACTCTAGTCGTTGATCCATGTGTGGTTTGTGGAAAGAACACACATGCAATAACCACTGGTGGATCCATGTTGGTTTTAGTATAAGAACACACATGCAATGACTCTAGTGGTTGATCCATGTTTGTTTGTGGAAATAACACACATGCAATGACTCTAGTGGTTGATCCATGTGTGGTTTGTGAAAAGAACACACATGCAATGACTCTAGTGTTGGTTTTAGTATAATAAGAACACACATGCAATGACTCTAGTGTTGGTTTTAGTATAATAAGAACACACATGCAATGACTCTAGTGGTTGATCCTTCTGTGGTTTGTGGAAATAACACACATGCAATGACCATAGTGGTTCCACATGTGTGGTTTGTGGAAAGAACACACATGCAATGACTCTGGTTGTTCCATATGTGGTTTGTGGAAAGAACACACATGCAATGACTCTAGTGGTGGATCCATGTGTGGTTTGTGGAAAAGAACACACATGCAATGACTCTAGTGCTAGTTTATGGTTTTAGTATAAGAACAAACATGCAATGACTCTAGTATTTGATCCATGTGTGGTTTGTGGAAAGAACACACATGCAATGACTAGTGGTTGATCCATATGTGGTTTGTGGAAAGAACACACATGCAATGACCACTGGTGGATCCATGTGTGGTTTCTGGAAAAGAAAACACATGCAATGACTCTAGTGCTGGTTTGTGGTTTTAGTATAAGAACAAACATGCAATGACTCTAGTGGTTGATCCATGTGTGGTTTGTGGAAAGAACACACATGCAATGACTCTAGTGGTTGATCCATGTGTGGTTTGTGGAAAGAACACACATGCAATGACCACTGGTGGATCCATGTGTGGTTTGTGCAAAAGAACACACATGCAATGACTCTAGTGGTTGATCCATGTTTGTTTGTGGAAATAACACACATGCAATGACTCTAGTGGTTGATCCATGTGTGGTTTGTGAAAAGAACACACATGCAATGACTCTAGTGTTATAAGAACACACATGCAATGACTATAGTGTTGGTTTTAGTATAAGAACACACATGCAATGACTCTAGTGGTTGATCCATGTGTGGTTTGTGGAAATAACACATATGCAATGACTCTAGTGGTTGATCCATGTGTGGTTTGTGGAAATAACACACATGCAATGACTGTAATGGGTCCACATGTGGTTTGTGTAAAGAACACACATGCAATGACCACTGGTTGATCCATAAGTTGTTTATGGAAAAGAACACAAATGCAATGACTCTAGTGGTTGGTCCATATGTGGTTTGTGGAAAGAACTCACATGCAATGACCACTGGTGGATCCATGTGTGGTTTGTGGAAAAGAACACACATGCAATGACCACTGGTGGATCCATGTGTGGTTTGTGGAAAAGAACACACATGCAATGACTCTAGTGGTTCATTCATGTTTGTTTGTGGAAATAACACACATGCAATGACTCTAGTGGTTGATCCATGTGTGGTTTGTGAAAAGAACACACATGCAATGACTCTAGTGTTGGTTTTAGTATAAGAACACACATGCAATGACTCTAGTGGTTGATCCATATGTGGTTTGTGGAAAGAACACACATGCAATGACTCTAGTGGTTGATCCATGTGTGGTTTGTGGAAATAACACACATGCAATGACCACTGGTGGATCCATGTGTGGTTTGTGAAAAAGAACACACATGCAATGACTCTAGTGCTAGTTTGTGGTTTTCGTATAAGAACAAACATGCAATGACTCTAGTGGTTGATCTATGTGTGGTTTGTGGAAAGAACACACATGCAATCACCACTGGTGGATCCATGTGTGGTTTGTGGAAAAGAACACACATGCAATGACTCTAGTACTGGTTTGTGGTTTAAGTATAAGAACACACATGCAATGATTCTAGTACTGGTTTGTGGTTTTTGTATAAGAACACACATGCAATGACTCTAGTGGTTGATCCATGTGTGGTTTGTGGAAATAACACACATGCAATGACTCTAGTCGTTGATCCATGTGTGGTTTATGGAAAGAACACACATGCAATAACCACTGGTGGATCCATGTTGGTTTTAGTATAAGAACACACATGCAATGACTCTAGTGGTTGATCCATGTTTGTTTGTGGAAATAACACACATGCAATGACTCTAGTGGTTGATCCATGTGTGGTTTGTGAAAAGAACACACATGCAATGACTCTAGTGTTGGTTTTAGTATAATAAGAACACACATGAAATGACTCTAGTGTTGGTTTTAGTATAATAAGAACACACATGCAATGACTCTAGTGGTTGATCCTTCTGTGGTTTGTGGAAATAACACACATGCAATGACCATAGTGGTTCCACATGTGTGGTTTGTGGAAAGAACACACATGCAATGACTCTGGTTGTTCCATATGTGGTTTGTGGAAAGAACACACATGCAATGACTCTAGTGGTGGATCCATGTGTGGTTTGTGGAAAAGAACACACATGCAATGACTCTAGTGCTAGTTTATGGTTTTAGTATAAGAACAAACATGCAATGACTCTAGTATTTGATCCATGTGTGGTTTGTGGAAAGAACACACATGCAATGACTAGTGGTTGATCCATATGTGGTTTGTGGAAAGAACACACATGCAATGACCACTGGTGGATCCATGTGTGGTTTCTGGAAAAGAAAACACATGCAATGACTCTACTGCTGGTTTGTGGTTTTAGTATAAGAACAAACATGCAATGACTCTAGTGGTTGATCCATGTGTGGTTTGTGGAAAGAACACACATGCAATGACTCTAGTGGTTGATCCATGTGTGGTTTGTGGAAAGAACACACATGCAATGACCACTGGTGGATCCATGTGTGGTTTGTGCAAAAGAACACACATGCAATGACTCTAGTGGTTGATCCATGTTTGTTTGTGGAAATAACACACATGCAATGACTCTAGTGGTTGATCCATGTGTGGTTTGTGAAAAGAACACACATGCAATGACTCTAGTGTTATAAGAACACACATGCAATGACTATAGTGTTGGTTTTAGTATAAGAACACACATGCAATGACTCTAGTGGTTGATCCATGTGTGGTTTGTGGAAATAACACATATGCAATGACTCTAGTGGTTGATCCATGTGTGGTTTGTGGAAATAACACACATGCAATGACTGTAATGGGTCCACATGTGGTTTGTGTAAAGAACACACATGCAATGACCACTGGTTGATCCATAAGTTGTTTATGGAAAAGAACACAAATGCAATGACTCTAGTGGTTGATCCATATGTGGTTTGTGGAAAGAACTCACATGCAATGACCACTGGTGGATCCATGTGTGGTTTGTGGAAAAGAACACACATGCAATGACCACTGGTGGATCCATGTGTGGTTTGTGGAAAAGAACACACATGCAATGACTCTAGTGGTTCATTCATGTTTGTTTGTGGAAATAACACACATGCAATGACTCTAGTGGTTGATCCATGTGTGGTTTGCGAAAAGAACACACATGCAATGATTCTAGTGTTGGTTTTAGTATAAGAACACACATGCAATGACTCTAGTGGTTGATCCATATGTGGTTTGTGGAAAGAACACACATGCAATGACTCTAGTGGTTGATCCATGTGTGGTTTGTGGAAATAACACACATGCAATGACCACTGGTGGATCCATGTGTGGTTTGTGAAAAAGAACACACATGCAATGACTCTAGTGCTAGTTTGTGGTTTTAGTATAAGAACAAACATGCAATGTCTCTAGTGGTTGATCCATGTGTGGTTTGTGGAAAGAACACACATGCAATCACCACTGGTGGATCCATGTGTGGTTTGTGGAAAAGAACACACATGCAATGACTCTAGTACTGGTTTGTGGTTTAAGTATAAGAACACACATGCAATGATTCTAGTACTGGTTTGTGGTTTTTGTATAAGAACACACATGCAATGACTCTAGTGGTTGATCCATGTGTGGTTTGTGGAAATAACACACATGCAATGACTCTAGTCGTTGATCCATGTGTGGTTTGTGGAAAGAACACACATGCAATAACCACTGGTGGATCCATGTTGGTTTTAGTATAAGAACACACATGCAATGACTCTAGTGGTTGATCCATGTTTGTTTGTGGAAATAACACACATGCAATGACTCTAGTGGTTGATCCATGTGTGGTTTGTGAAAAGAACACACATGCAATGACTCTAGTGTTGGTTTTAGTATAATAAGAACACACATGCAATGACTCTAGTGGTTGATCCTTGTGTGGTTTGTGGAAATAACACACATGCAATGACCATAGTGGTTGATCCATGAGTGGTTTGTGAAAAGAACACACATGCAATGACTCTAGTGTTGGTTTTAGTATAAGAACACACATGCAATGACTCTAGTGGTTGATCCATGTGTGCTTTGTGGAAATAACACATATGCAATGACTCTAGTGAAATAACACACATGCAATGACTGTAATTGGTCCACATGTGGTTTGTGGAAAGAACACACATGCAATGACCACTGGTCGATCCATAAGTTGTTTGTGGAAAACCACATACATGCAATGACTCTAGTGGTTGATCCATATGTGGTTTGTGGAAAGAACTCACATGCAATGACCACTGGTGGATCCATGTGTGGTTTGTGGAAAAGAACACACACGCAATGACCACTGGTGGATCCATGTGTGGTTTGTGGAAAATAACACACATGCAATGACTCTAGTGGTTCATTCGTGTTTGTTTGTGGAAATAACACACATGCAATGACTCTAGTGGTTGATCCATGTGTGGTTTGTGAAAAGAACACACATGCAATGACTCTAGTGTTGGTTTTAGTATAAGAACACACATGCAATGACTCTAGTGGTTGATCCATATGTGGTTTGTGGAAAGAACACACATGCAATGACTCTAGTGGTTGATCCATGTGTGGTTTGTGGAAATAACACACATGCAATGACCATTGGTGGATCCATGTGTGGTTTGTGAAAAAGAACACACATGCAATGACTCTAGTGCTAGTTTGTGGTTTTAGTATAAGAACAAACATGAAATGACTCTAGTGGTTGATCCATGTGTGGTTTGTGGAAAGAACACACATGCAATCACCACTAGTGGATCCATGTCTGGTTTGTGGAAAAGAACACACATGCAATGACTCTAGTACTGGTTTGTGGTTTAAGTATAAGAACACACATGCAATGATTCTAGTACTGGTTTGTGGTTTTTGTATAAGAACACACATGCAATGACTCTAGTGGTTGATCCATGTGTGGTTTGTGGAAATAACACACATGCAATGACTCTAGTCGTTGATCCATGTGTGGTTTGGGGAAAGAACACACATGCAATAACCACTGGTGGATCCATGTTGGTTTTAGTATAAGAACACACATGCAATGACTCTAGTGGTTGATCCATGTTTGTTTGTGGAAATAACACACATGCAATGACTCTAGTGGTTGATCCATGTGTGGTTTGTGAAAAGAACACACATGCAATGACTCTAGTGTTGGTTTTAGTATAATAAGAACACACATGCAGTGACTCTAGTGGTTGATCCTTGTGTAGTTTGTGGAAATAACACACATGCAATGACCACTGGTGGGTCCACATGTGTGGTTTGTGGAAAGAACACACATGCAATGACTCTGGTTGTTCCATATGTAGTTTGTGGAAAGAACACACATGCAATGACTCTAGTGGTGGATCCATGTGTGGTTTGTGGAAAAGAACATACATGCAATGACTCTAGTGCTGGTTTGTGGTTTTAGTATAAGAACAAACATGCAATGACTCTAGTATTTGATCCATGTGTGGTTTGTGGAAAGAACACACATGCAATGACTAGTGGTTGATGCATATGTGGTTTGTGGAAAGAACACACATGCAATGACCACTGGTGGATCCATGTGTGGTTTGTGGAAAAGAACACACACGCAATGACCACTGGTGGATCCATGTGTGGTTTGTGGAAAATAACACACATGCAATGACTCTAGTGGTTCATTCGTGTTTGTTTGTGGAAATAACACACATGCAATGACTCTAGTGGTTGATCCATGTGTGGTTTGTGAAAAGAACACACATGCAATGATTCTAGTGTTGGTTTTAGTATAAGAACACACATGCAATGACTCTAGTGGTTGATCCATATGTGGTTTGTGGAAAGAACACACATGCAATGACTCTAGTGGTTGATCCATGTGTGGCTTGTGGAAATAACACACATGCAATGACCACTGGTGGATCCATGTGTGGTTTGTGAAAAAGAACACACATGCAATGACTCTAGTGCTAGTTTGTGGTTTTAGTATAAGAACAAACATGCAATGTCTCTAGTGGTTGATCCATGTGTGGTTTGTGGAAAGAACACACATGCAATCACCACTGGTGGATCCATGTGTGGTTTGTGGAAAAGAACACACATGCAATGACTCTAGTACTGGTTTGTGGTTTAAGTATAAGAACACACATGCAATGATTCTAGTACTGGTTTGTGGTTTTTGTATAAGAACACACATGCAATGACTCTAGTGGTTGATCCATGTGTGGTTTGTGGAAATAACACACATGCAATGACTCTAGTCGTTGATCCATGTGTGGTTTGTGGAAAGAACACACATGCAATAACCACTGGTGGATCCATGTTGGTTTTAGTATAAGAACACACATGCAATGACTCTAGTGGTTGATCCATGTTTGTTTGTGGAAATAACACACATGCAATGACTCTAGTGGTTGATCCATGTGTGGTTTGTGAAAAGAACACACATGCAATGACTCTAGTGTTGGTTTTAGTATAATAAGAACACACATGCAATGACTCTAGTGGTTGATCCTTGTGTGGTTTGTGGAAATAACACACATGCAATGACCATAGTGGTTGATCCATGAGTGGTTTGTGAAAAGAACACACATGCAATGACTCTAGTGTTGGTTTTAGTATAAGAACACACATGCAATGACTCTAGTGGTTGATCCATGTGTGCTTTGTGGAAATAACACATATGCAATGACTCTAGTGAAATAACACACATGCAATGACTGTAATTGGTCCACATGTGGTTTGTGGAAAGAACACACATGCAATGACCACTGGTCGATCCATAAGTTGTTTGTGGAAAACCACATACATGCAATGACTCTAGTGGTTGATCCATATGTGGTTTGTGGAAAGAACTCACATGCAATGACCACTGGTGGATCCATGTGTGGTTTGTGGAAAAGAACACACACGCAATGACCACTGGTGGATCCATGTGTGGTTTGTGGAAAATAACACACATGCAATGACTCTAGTGGTTCATTCGTGTTTGTTTGTGGAAATAACACACATGCAATGACTCTAGTGGTTGATCCATGTGTGGTTTGTGAAAAGAACACACATGCAATGACTCTAGTGTTGGTTTTAGTATAAGAACACACATGCAATGACTCTAGTGGTTGATCCATATGTGGTTTGTGGAAAGAACACACATGCAATGACTCTAGTGGTTGATCCATGTGTGGTTTGTGGAAATAACACACATGCAATGACTCTAGTCGTTGATCCATGTGTGGTTTGTGGAAAGAACACACATGCAATAACCACTGGTGGATCCATGTTGGTTTTAGTATAAGAACACACATGCAATGACTCTAGTGGTTGATCCATGTTTGTTTGTGGAAATAACACACATGCAATGACTCTAGTGGTTGATCCATGTGTGGTTTGTGAAAAGAACACACATGCAATGACTCTAGTGTTGGTTTTAGTATAATAAGAACACACATGCAATGACTCTAGTGGTTGATCCTTGTGTGGTTTGTGGAAATAACACACATGCAATGACCATAGTGGTTGATCCATGAGTGGTTTGTGAAAAGAACACACATGCAATGACTCTAGTGTTGGTTTTAGTATAAGAACACACATGCAATGACTCTAGTGGTTGATCCATGTGTGCTTTGTGGAAATAACACATATGCAATGACTCTAGTGAAATAACACACATGCAATGACTGTAATTGGTCCACATGTGGTTTGTGGAAAGAACACACATGCAATGACCACTGGTCGATCCATAAGTTGTTTGTGGAAAACCACATACATGCAATGACTCTAGTGGTTGATCCATATGTGGTTTGTGGAAAGAACTCACATGCAATGACCACTGGTGGATCCATGTGTGGTTTGTGGAAAAGAACACACACGCAATGACCACTGGTGGATCCATGTGTGGTTTGTGGAAAATAACACACATGCAATGACTCTAGTGGTTCATTCGTGTTTGTTTGTGGAAATAACACACATGCAATGACTCTAGTGGTTGATCCATGTGTGGTTTGTGAAAAGAACACACATGCAATGACTCTAGTGTTGGTTTTAGTATAAGAACACACATGCAATGACTCTAGTGGTTGATCCATATGTGGTTTGTGGAAAGAACACACATGCAATGACTCTAGTGGTTGATCCATGTGTGGTTTGTGGAAATAACACACATGCAATGACCATTGGTGGATCCATGTGTGGTTTGTGAAAAAGAACACACATGCAATGACTCTAGTGCTAGTTTGTGGTTTTAGTATAAGAACAAACATGAAATGACTCTAGTGGTTGATCCATGTGTGGTTTGTGGAAAGAACACACATGCAATCACCACTGGTGGATCCATGTCTGGTTTGTGGAAAAGAACACACATGCAATGACTCTAGTACTGGTTTGTGGTTTAAGTATAAGAACACACATGCAATGATTCTAGTACTGGTTTGTGGTTTTTGTATAAGAACACACATGCAATGACTCTAGTGGTTGATCCATGTGTGGTTTGTGGAAATAACACACATGCAATGACTCTAGTCGTTGATCCATGTGTGGTTTGTGGAAAGAACACACATGCAATAACCACTGGTGGATCCATGTTGGTTTTAGTATAAGAACACACATGCAATGACTCTAGTGGTTGATCCATGTTTGTTTGTGGAAATAACACACATGCAATGACTCTAGTGGTTGATCCATGTGTGGTTTGTGAAAAGAACACACATGCAATGACTCTAGTGTTGGTTTTAGTATAATAAGAACACACATGCAGTGACTCTAGTGGTTGATCCTTGTGTAGTTTGTGGAAATAACACACATGCAATGACCACTGGTGGGTCCACATGTGTGGTTTGTGGAAAGAACACACATGCAATGACTCTGGTTGTTCCATATGTAGTTTGTGGAAAGAACACACATGCAATGACTCTAGTGGTGGATCCATGTGTGGTTTGTGGAAAAGAACATACATGCAATGACTCTAGTGCTGGTTTGTGGTTTTAGTATAAGAACAAACATGCAATGACTCTAGTATTTGATCCATGTGTGGTTTGTGGAAAGAACACACATGCAATGACTAGTGGTTGATGCATATGTGGTTTGTGGAAAGAACACACATGCAATGACCACTGGTGGATCCATGTGTGGTTTGTGGAAAAGAACACACACGCAATGACCACTGGTGGATCCATGTGTGGTTTGTGGAAAATAACACACATGCAATGACTCTAGTGGTTCATTCGTGTTTGTTTGTGGAAATAACACACATGCAATGACTCTAGTGGTTGATCCATGTGTGGTTTGTGAAAAGAACACACATGCAATGATTCTAGTGTTGGTTTTAGTATAAGAACACACATGCAATGACTCTAGTGGTTGATCCATATGTGGTTTGTGGAAAGAACACACATGCAATGACTCTAGTGGTTGATCCATGTGTGGCTTGTGGAAATAACACACATGCAATGACCACTGGTGGATCCATGTGTGGTTTGTGAAAAAGAACACACATGCAATGACTCTAGTGCTAGTTTGTGGTTTTAGTATAAGAACAAACATGCAATGTCTCTAGTGGTTGATCCATGTGTGGTTTGTGGAAAGAACACACATGCAATCACCACTGGTGGATCCATGTGTGGTTTGTGGAAAAGAACACACATGCAATGACTCTAGTACTGGTTTGTGGTTTAAGTATAAGAACACACATGCAATGATTCTAGTACTGGTTTGTGGTTTTTGTATAAGAACACACATGCAATGACTCTAGTGGTTGATCCATGTGTGGTTTGTGGAAATAACACACATGCAATGACTCTAGTCGTTGATCCATGTGTGGTTTGTGGAAAGAACACACATGCAATAACCACTGGTGGATCCATGTTGGTTTTAGTATAAGAACACACATGCAATGACTCTAGTGGTTGATCCATGTTTGTTTGTGGAAATAACACACATGCAATGACTCTAGTGGTTGATCCATGTGTGGTTTGTGAAAAGAACACACATGCAATGACTCTAGTGTTGGTTTTAGTATAATAAGAACACACATGCAATGACTCTAGTGGTTGATCCTTGTGTGGTTTGTGGAAATAACACACATGCAATGACCATAGTGGTTGATCCATGAGTGGTTTGTGAAAAGAACACACATGCAATGACTCTAGTGTTGGTTTTAGTATAAGAACACACATGCAATGACTCTAGTGGTTGATCCATGTGTGCTTTGTGGAAATAACACATATGCAATGACTCTAGTGAAATAACACACATGCAATGACTGTAATTGGTCCACATGTGGTTTGTGGAAAGAACACACATGCAATGACCACTGGTCGATCCATAAGTTGTTTGTGGAAAACCACATACATGCAATGACTCTAGTGGTTGATCCATATGTGGTTTGTGGAAAGAACTCACATGCAATGACCACTGGTGGATCCATGTGTGGTTTGTGGAAAAGAACACACACGCAATGACCACTGGTGGATCCATGTGTGGTTTGTGGAAAATAACACACATGCAATGACTCTAGTGGTTCATTCGTGTTTGTTTGTGGAAATAACACACATGCAATGACTCTAGTGGTTGATCCATGTGTGGTTTGTGAAAAGAACACACATGCAATGACTCTAGTGTTGGTTTTAGTATAAGAACACACATGCAATGACTCTAGTGGTTGATCCATATGTGGTTTGTGGAAAGAACACACATGCAATGACTCTAGTGGTTGATCCATGTGTGGTTTGTGGAAATAACACACATGCAATGACCATTGGTGGATCCATGTGTGGTTTGTGAAAAAGAACACACATGCAATGACTCTAGTGCTAGTTTGTGGTTTTAGTATAAGAACAAACATGAAATGACTCTAGTGGTTGATCCATGTGTGGTTTGTGGAAAGAACACACATGCAATCACCACTGGTGGATCCATGTGTGGTTTGTGGAAAAGAACACACATGCAATGACTCTAGTACTGGTTTGTGGTTTAAGTATAAGAACACACATGCAATGATTCTAGTACTGGTTTGTGGTTTTTGTATAAGAACACACATGCAATGAGTCTAGTGGTTGATCCATGTGTGGTTTGTGGAAATAACACACATGCAATGACTCTAGTCGTTGATCCATGTGTGGTTTGTGGAAAGAACACACATGCAATAACCACTGGTGGATCCATGTTGGTTTTAGTATAAGAACACACATGCAATGACTCTAGTGGTTGATCCATGTTTGTTTGTAGAAATAACACACATGCAATGACTCTAGTGGTTGATCCATGTGTGGTTTGTGAAAAGAACACACATGCAATGACTCTAGTGTTGGTTTTAGTATAATAAGAACACACATGCAGTGACTCTAGTGGTTGATCCTTGTGTAGTTTGTGGAAATAACACACATGCAATGACCACTGGTGGGTCCACATGTGTGGTTTGTGGAAAGAACACACATGCAATGACTCTGGTTGTTCCATATGTAGTTTGTGGAAAGAACACACATGCAATGACTCTAGTGGTGGATCCATGTGTGGTTTGTGGAAAAGAACATACATGCAATGACTCTAGTGCTGGTTTGTGGTTTTAGTATAAGAACAAACATGCAATGACTCTAGTATTTGATCCATGTGTGGTTTGTGGAAAGAACACACATGCAATGACTAGTGGTTGATGCATATGTGGTTTGTGGAAAGAACACACATGCAATGACCACTGGTGGATCCATGTGTGGTTTGTGGAAAAGAAAACACATGCAATGACTCTAGTGCTGGTTTGTGGTTTTAGTATAAGAACAAACATGCAATGACTCTAGTGGTTGATCCATGTGTGGTTTGTGGAAAGAACACACATGTAATGACTCTAGTGGTTGATCCATGTGTGGTTTGTGGAAAGAACACACATGCAATGACCACTGGTGGATCCATGTGTGGTTTGTGCAAAAGAACACACATGCAATGACTCTAGTGGTTGATCCATGTTTGTTTGTGGAAATAACACACATGCAATGACTCTAGTGGTTGATCCATGTGTGGTTTGTGAAAAGAACACACATGCAATGACTCTAGTGTTATAAGAACACACATGCAATGACTCTAGTGTTGGTTTTAGTATAAGAACACACATGCAATGACTCTAGTGGTTGATCCATGTGTGGTTTGTGGAAATAACACATATGCAATGACTCTAGTGGTTGATCCATGTGTGGTTTGTGGAAATAACACACATGCAATGACTGTAATGGGTCCACATGTGGTTTGTGTAAAGAACACACATGCAATGACCACTGGTTGATCCATAAGTTGTTTATGGAAAAGAACATACATGCAATGACTCTAGTGGTTGATCCATATGTGGTTTGTGGAAAGAACACACAGGCAATGACCACTGGTGGATCCATGTGTGGTTTGTGGAAAAGAACACACATACAATGACCACTGGTGGATCCATGTGTGGTTTGTGGAAAAGAACACACATGCAATGACTCTAGTGGTTGATCCATGTTTTTGTGTGGAAATAACACACATGTAATGACTCTAGTGGTTGATCCATGTGTGGTTTGTGAAAAGAACACACATGCAATGACTCTAGTGTTGGTTTTAGTATAAGAACACACATGCAATGACTCTAGTGGTTGATCCATGTGTGGTTTGTGGAAATAACACATATGCAATGACTCTAGTGAAATAACAAACATGCAATGACTGTAATGGGTCCACATGTGGTTTGTGGAAAGAACACACATGCAATGACCACTGGTTGATCCATAAGTTGTTTGTGGAAAAGCACATACATGCAATGACTCTAGTGGTTGATCCATATGTGGTTTGTGGAAAGAACTCACATGCAATGACCACTGGTGGATCCATGTGTGGTTTGTGGAAAAGAACACACACGCAATGACCACTGGTGGATCCATGTGTGGTTTGTGGAAAATAACACACATGCAATGACTCTAGTGGTTCATTCATGTTTGTTTGTGGAAATAACACACATGCAATGACTCTAGTGGTTGATCCATGTGTGGTTTGTGAAAAGAACACACATGCAATGACTCTAGTGGTTGATCCATATGTGGTTTGTGGAAAGAACACACATGCAATGACTCTAGTGGTTGATCCATGTGTGGTTTGTGGAAATAACACACATGCAATGACTCTAGTCGTTGATCCATGTGTGGTTTGTGGAAAGAACACACATGCAATAACCACTGGTGGATCCATGTTGGTTTTAGTATAAGAACACACATGCAATGACTCTAGTGGTTGATCCATGTTTGTTTCTAGAAATAACACACATGCAATGACTCTAGTGGTTGATCCATGTGTGGTTTGTGAAAAGAACACACATGCAATGACTCTAGTGTTGGTTTTAGTATAATAAGAACACACATGCAATGACTCTAGTGGTTGATCCTTGTGTAGTTTGTGGAAATAACACACATGCAATGACCACTGGTGGGTCCACATGTGTGGTTTGTGGAAAGAACACATGCAATGACTCTGGTTGTTCCATATGTGGTTTGTGGAAAGAACACACATGCAATGACTCTAGTGGTGGATCCATGTGTGGTTTGTGGAAAAGAACATACATGCAATGACTCTAGTGCTGGTTTGTGGTTTTACTATAAGAACAAACATGCAATGACTCTAGTATTTGATCCATGTGTGGTTTGTGGAAAGAACACACATGCAATGACTAGTGGTTGATCCATATGTGGTTTGTGGAAAAAACACACATGCAATGACCACTGATGGATCCATGTGTGGTTTGTGGAAAAGAAAACACATGCAATGACTCTAGTGCTGGTTTGTGGTTTTAGTATAAGAACAAACATGCAATGACTCTAGTGGTTGATCCATGTGTGGTTTGTGGAAAGAACACACATGTAATGACTCTAGTGGTTGATCCATGTGTGGTTTGTGGAAAGAACACACATGCAATGACCACTGGTGGATCCATGTGTGGTTTGTGCAAAAGAACACACATGCAATGACTCTAGTGGTTGATCCATGTTTGTTTGTGGAAATAACACACATGCAATGACTCTAGTGGTTGATCCATGTGTGGTTTGTGAAAGGAACACACATGCAATGTCTCTAGTGTTATAAGAACACACATGCAATGACTCTAGTGTTGGTTTTAGTATAAGAACACACATGCAATGACTCTAGTGGTTGATCCATGTGTGGTTTGTGGAAATAACACATATGCAATGACTCTAGTGGTTGATCCATGTGTGGTTTGTGGAAATAACACACATGCAATGACTGTAATGGGTCCACATGTGGTTTGTGTAAAGAACACACATGCAATGACCACTGGTTGATCCATAAGTTGTTTATGGAAAAGAACATACATGCAATGACTCTAGTGGTTGATCCATATGTGGTTTGTGGAAAGAACACACATGCAATGACCACTGGTGGAAACATGTGTGGTTTGTGGAAAAGAACACACATCCAATGACCACTGGTGGATCCATGTGTGGTTTGTGGAAAAGAACACACATGCAATGACTCTAGTGGTTGATCCATGTTTTTGTGTGGAAATAACACACATGCAATGACTCTAGTGGTTGATCCATGTGTGGTTTGTGAAAAGAACACACATGCAATGACTCTAGTGTTGGTTTTAGTATAAGAACACACATGCAATGACTCTAGTGGTTGATCCATGTGTGGTTTGTGGAAATAACACATATGCAATGACTCTAGTGAAATAACACACATGCAATGACTGTAATGGGTCCACATGTGGTTTGTGGAAAGAACACACATGCAATGACCACTGGTTGATCCATAAGTTGTTTGTGGAAAAGCACATACATGCAATGACTCTAGTGGTTGATCCATATGTGGTTTGTGGAAAGAACTCACATGCAATGACCACTGGTGGATCCATGCGTGGTTTGTGGAAAAGAACACACACGCAATGACCACTGGTGGATCCATGTGTGGTTTGTGGAAAATAACACATGTGCAATGACTCTAGTGGTTCATTCATGTTTGTTTGTGGAAATAACACACATGCAATGACTCTAGTGGTTGATCCATGTGTGGTTTGTGAAAAGAACACACATGCAATGACTCTAGTGTTGGTTTTAGTATACGAACACACATGCAATGACTCTAGTGGTTGATCCATATGTGGTTTGTGGAAAGAACACATATGCAATGACTCTAGTGGTTGATCCATGTGTGGTTTGTGGAAATAACACACATGCATTGACCATTGGTGGATCCATGTGTGGTTTGTGAAAAAGAACACACATGCAATGACTCTAGTGCTAGTTTGTGGTTTTAGTATAGGAACAAACATGCAATGACTCTAGTGGTTGATCCATGTGTGGTTTGTGGAAAGAACACACATGCAATCACCACTGGTGGATCCATGTGTGGTTTGTGGAAAAGAACACACATGCAATGACTCTAGTACTGGTTTGTGGTTTAAGTATAAGAACACACATGCAATGATTCTAGTACTGGTTTGTGGTTTTTGTATAAGAACACACATGCAATGACTCTAGTGGTTGATCCATGTGTGGTTTGTGGAAATAACACACATGCAATGACTCTAGTCGTTGATCCATGTGTGGTTTGTGGAAAGAACACACATGCAATAACCACTGGTGGATCCATGTTGGTTTTAGTATAAGAACACACATGCAATGACTCTAGTGGTTGATCCATGTTTGTTTGTGGAAATAACACACATGCAATGACTCTAGTGGTTGATCCATGTGTGGTTTGTGAAAAGAACACACATGCAATGACTCTAGTGTTGGTTTTAGTATAATAAGAACACACATGCAATGACTCTAGTGGTTGATCCTTGTGTAGTTTGTGGAAATAACACACATGCAATGACCACTGGTGGGTCCACATGTGTGGTTTGTGGAAAGAACACACATGCAATGACTCTGGTTTTTCCATATGTGGTTTGTGGAAAGAACACACTTGCAATGACTCTAGTGGTGGATCCATGTGTGGTTTGTGGAAAAGAACATACATGCAATGACTCTAGTGCTGGTTTGTGGTTTTAGTATAAGAACAAACATGCAATGACTCTAGTATTTGATCCATGTGTGGTTTGTGGAAAGAACACACATGCAATGACTAGTGGTTGATCCATATGTGGTTTGTGGAAAGAACACACATGCAATGACCACTGGTGGATCCATGTGTGGTTTGTGGAAAAGAAAACACATGCAATGACTCTAGTGCTGGTTTGTGGTTTTAGTATAAGAACAAACATGCAATGACTCTAGTGGTTGATCCATGTGTGGTTTGTGGAAAGAACACACATGTAATGACTCTAGTGGTTGATCCATGTGTGGTTTGTGGAAATAACACACATGCAATGACCACTGGTGGATCCATGTGTGGTTTGTGCAAAAGAACACACATGCAATGACTCTAGTGTTGGTTTGTAGTTTTAGTATAAGAACAAACATGCAATGACTCTAGTGGTTGATCCATGTGTGGTTTGTGGAAAGTACACACATGCAATTACTCTGGTTTATCCATATGTGGTTTGTGGAAAGAACACACATGCAATGACCACTGGTGGATCCATGTGTGGTTTGTGGAAAGAACACACATGCAATGACCAGTGGTGGATCCATGATGGTTTTAGTATAAGAACCCACATGCAATGACTCTAGTGGTTGATCCATGTTTGTTTGTGGTTTTAGTATAAGAACAAACATCCTCTCTCTCTCTCTCTCTCTCTCTCTCTCTCTCTCTCGTAGAAGCCCAAACCTATGACGACTCTGTCTGCTACGCCCTGATTGGTTGTCATAGTTGTCACGCGGATCGTGCGCACCAACCGTTGATCCTGTGTGATCCAACAAGGCTCGTTGCACACGTCGTGCCCTTCACAGGACAACGTGAGACAGCACGGACATCTCGCTCAACGAGACTTCTACAAGAAGGAACACGATGCCGTCCATGGAAAAAGTGGTCGAGTGGTCATGTCATGTTTAATATAGTCTTCAAGGCTACAAGTCTACTACACGGCAACTAGTCATCCACGGACCACCGGCTATACCATTTTTACTATGCAGCACGCCTGCACTCTCACTTCCGTCAGGCCCCCACCACACGAACCTTCCACGCGGCAGCCGTAGCCGGAAGAGCTGTCAACCGGGGCCCTCGATGAGGCCTAAACGTCCCTGCATTAAAAACCCAGCCTATCGGGTCCTCCATTCGCACTCATCCACTACTCTCTCTTCCCTATCCAGCAAAACACCAAAATCTTGAACGTACTTGCACGAACCTTCTCCATGAAACCAGTGCGTGGGGGTGAGTGTCCGGGCATCGCCGCCGGGGTGGTGCTTCACGCGGCAGATCTGGAGGAGCATCACGCAGCACAGGCCGAGGAGGACATGCAGTTCAACCCCTTGGGGGACCATGTCCACGCCGGTGCTGACGACTTCGGAGGCGCCGATGAGGGCGTGGAGTTCGACGAACACGCTCCGCTCGTGTACCTAGAGGTACATCTATTTCTACATGTTTCATATTTTCTGCTCGAGCTTAATCTATCTAGGCGTCATAAAAAAATCTAGTCCTAATGATTAGATGCAACGTACGAACCGGTACATGGAGAGATCTAGTCTGTTCTGAATGAATCCACATTATTTATTTATTAATAAGTTACCAAGAACACAAACCACATTAATTTAGGAGCGAGCTGGGGAGACGGTCGTAATGAACTGTTGAACCTGTATAGACATGTTATTGCATCAAAAGTAACTTGGAATGGTGGAAGGAATATATATTTATTATTTTGCTCATTTCGGTTTGTATTCCATACATTACAGGTGTATTCAAGTGAGATGGACTCTGACAAGGAGACCAGGGACAACAAGAGCCGCCATGTCATGAAGAAGCTCAAGATCAGGATAATCCCTTTCCGCACTCGACTTGGGGAGCTCAGGTGCCCTTTCTTCGAGAAAGGAGTCAACCCGAGGATTGACAGCTTGATTCCGCATGCGGTTGGCATCGGTAAAAGCCCGACTAGTAAACACAAGTCGGCGACCAAGGCTAAGCACGCTGCTTATGGCAAGTTCCTGAGGGAGTATGTCAAGAACGGCCTAGTGTCCCCTTACTTAGGAATCAGCAACTCCTAGCCGACTAACCCCGTCACTGTGTTGGCCCGGCCACTAATAATATTTAGTTCTCTTACCGTATCTAGACCCTTAAACTATGTGGATTTCTATTTTCGTACCCTTCAAAATATATTCAAGTTCATCTGTTTATGTTGTTAAAGTTTCGGTGGCATACTCGTTATTTTGCATGGATGGAGGGGTGCCCCCGACAGATATAAGGGTTATCCTATCTGCTAGATCACAGAGGATCAACGGTTGGTGGGCAAAACTGAGTACAACTGAATCACCGTGGTTAGACAAGAGGGAAAAAATGTGACTCACGGTACGCGTGTGCGGTGCACGGGGCGGTAGCGGATACGTGTGGCCGTGCATGGTGCATTAGCCTACGCGGTGCACGGTAGTACAACGAAAAGCCGCTTCCCTTCTCCTTTAATAGAGGCCTCCCCACTCCCACTCCCACTCCCACTCATCACGCACTCGCTCACTCAACCGTTTCCACTGTCCCGTCACCTTCTACAAACTCCCAACAGAACCCCAACCATGCCGGCGATGGATAAGATCGGCGCGGTGGCCATCGGCGCCTCCAAGGCAGCCGGCGAGGAGCCCCTCGTCCCCGTCCCCGCATCCGCCGTAGCCTCCGGCGAGGAGGCCCCGCCGGTCTCGGACAGATCCCGCTCGGCTGGGACCCCTATGAGGAGGTTGTCTACATAAGGCCAGAGAACCCCTACGACACCAGCATCGCCGACCCGTGGTCTGAGGTAACCAGGGTTTTCTCCCCTTCCCTTGTTCTTCCCCTATTCCCATCGTTGGATGCTGGATCGTATGTTATTAGGGCTCGGCTGTTCGTATTTTTTACAGTAGCTACTCCAATTGTGTTAGATCTCGATTTTCGATGAATCCTCCTGTTCGTAGTTGGGATCGGTATTCGATTTGGTTTGAGATTTGGGGAATAATTGGGAGATCTCATTTGGTTAATTTATGCAAAAAATCAATCCCGATAATCAAAGTATCTCAATCATGTCCTTATTTCACTCTTCTGTTTTTCCCAACAGGAGGATAGCAGCGACCTCCGCAGCGACGACGAGTCGCAGGACACCAAGACTCGTCATGTGCTAAGGAGGCTGAAGTTCGGTCAGTACAACAACTTCTTCGCCGACGACGTGTACAGGTTCCCCTTCTGCCCCACCAGGAGGCTTCGCGGCACGGACTTCAACTCCCTTGTGAGGCATGCCGAGGACGTGAGGACCTGCGGCGAGTCCGTGAAGGTCCACGGCTTCAGGGCCAAGCACCAGGCGCTCGGTCTTCACCTCCGCAACCTCCAGAAGGTGGCTATCGAGGAGGGTCGCATGCCCGCGATCAGACCCAAGGTGCCCAAGGTCAAGGGGCTGGGCAGCAAGAAGTGGAGGAGGCGCCAGAGGGAGGAGGCGGATGCCCTCCTAGAAGAGGCCAGGCGGGGCCACTGATCAGCTGCTGCTGCAGCAGCTATAAAGCAACTTCTTTTGTCTTGTCTGTGTTGAAGCAGTCCGCTGCTGCTGTTGCTGAGCAGCCTAATTATCGAACCTCGTTAAGTACCATACTATATAACCTATATTAGCTGCTTTATCTACATCTGCTCTATTTACTGAATTTATTTATGGTGTTGGTTTGTTTTGCTACTCTAGATTTGCTACCAGATTGGGGTAGAACGATCGCAAAAGGAACAATGAATGAAGAGAGAAGCTTCTCTAGATTCCCTACCTTTTTGGAAAAAAAACACAACTGTTAGAGAGAGAGGGGAAAATGCGCTCTTTAAAAAGGCCACTTTAGGCATCATGGCGCACGTAACGGCCAAGCCTTTGACCAGACGGCACCCCCCTCCGAGCGCATGTGAGGGCTTCGGAATGTCGGGAGGGCAAAAGTGAGGACAAACGAGACACAATGTTGCTATAGCTAAATCTCACAAAAAGATGAATTTGGCTTTACCATGCAATTTGGCTAGAGCTCCACAATGTAGCTATTCTAAATCCCTAAACCATGTGGTGCGTTGAAACTTATAGAAGCATGGGCAAACGAGCTTCATTTTGGCAAATTCGGGACAAGCTTTACGCGATCGGCAGGCCTGGTCGGCTGGGCGGCTGCCCCGGGGTGCAGGGATGCTAGGTCCATGTCTATGCTTACACTTCTTAAACTTGTACACTTCCTTCTGTCCTGTCACGTTACGTCGTGTCAGCACCGCGCACCCGCTGCGGATCAGCAATGGGACGGTGGTCTACGTGACCGGTCTCTGCCACGCTAAAGCCACGTCGCACACCCGTCCCATCGCCTACCAGGACGGACGCCGATTTTAATCGCTAGGATTGGAAACCATCGGTGCTCGCCCGGTGAAACTTGCTTCCGCATGGGTATGACCGGAATATTGGTAAAGAATATTGGTAAACGGAATTTAAGCATCGCCTTCTGTCTCCTCAGCGCATCACTGTGCAAAAATCCCCAACTCATTCCTTCCGCCGGCGCCGCCACCGCAAGAACCATCAACGCTGCCGCAGGCACCGCCTACGCTTGGCCATACCACCGCAACAGATCACTCCACCTCCATGCCCAGTCCCAGCCACCGCTACCGAAACTAGGCCACCGCCGCTGCATTAGCTGCTGCCATGGACGCAGAGTACGGCGTGTTCGGCGACGGGAGCGACTACACCGACGAGTACACCGTCACCGCCCATGGCACCACCAAGCTGACGGTCGTCCACACAAATGCGTCAGCGGAGGTGGCCAAGGTCATCGCAATGTACGAGCGGTGGCTACAAGATCCGATGGACAGGTACAAGATCGTCGGCCTTGACCTCGAGTATACCAGAGATAGGAAGAGGACGGCGCTTTTGCAGCTGTCCATGCGCAACCACTGCCTACTATATCACGTATGTAGGGCCAAATCTGTATGCCTGGAGCTTCGCGAGTTCCTACACAGGAGGGAGATCTACTTCGCCAGCGTCGACATCAAGAACGACACTCCGAAGCTAGAACAGGATCTCCTCGTTCATGTCGTCAATCATGTCGATCTCCAATGATTGTGGAGGTACCCGAATGGCGGTACGGGGAAAGCCGGCATGGCTAGACTCGCTTCCGACATCATCAACCGCGAGTACGCCGGCATGAAAATCGAGTTCCTGAAGCACCTGCACAAGCGATGGGAGTGGAGGCACCTGGATTACGATGCGATCAAGTACGCAGCCAGGGACGCGTATGTGTGCTACGAGATGCTCAATAGGATCTGGCGGGTGGGTGAGTGTGCTGTTTACCACTACTAGTTTCACATTTCGTTCCTAGTTTTATCTCGCCTGTATTTTCTAAGCATTCTGTGTGTAAGAACCAAGCTCGTATGATCCCTGTGCTATTAGCTACTTAACCTGTATGAATTACATTCCCCCTTTTGTATGCTCAACATTCATTCTTACAAATTCTGTCTGTGCCATTTGCATGCGGCAGAATCCAGGACTGACATGCATAAGGTCTGATACAGTCATAAGTCATAACCAAACCCAGATTATAGAGGAGGATACAGTCATAAACCAGATTATAGTTTGACAAAGGTAATACACAGCAGTTCGTAATTGCTCACATAGTGTACTTATGAAATAACATGTTTTCATAAACACAACAATCATGCACTAATAGTCTACATCCCAGCCTGTTGGAGAAGGCAACCGATCCCAGGATGCCTTTGGTCGCTTGCCCCGGTTTGTAGATTCATCTACGATCCGGCATCTGGGATAAACAACCGCCTTGGTGGTGGTTCAATGATGCGATGCCTGGAACAAGATTTTACAATCTGGCGGTACAGCTCGTGGCTAACATACCCGTCAATTGCAACGTACTTTAGATTAGGTTTAGAAAGTGGCTTATCCTCCCAGTAATCATTCCCTAAACGCCTCCATCAACATCTCGGCAATCTGTCCTTCATGTCAGCGTACCACGGGTCTATGAGTTCGGAGGCAAGAGCCGCCATCCCGGTCTTGCTGCCCTTCGTCCCTGGGATCCAGTAAATTTCCTGGATGTCCACTCTACACTCCTTTGGGATTCTAATGTTGACAGTCGGGCTTTCAAGCAGTTTACTGTCATTCGTGATGTCCACACTGGTAAATGTTATATGCTGGTTCACGAGAAAGTCATGAAACATATCCCTAATGCTTTCGCCCCACCTGCATGAAAATGAATTCAGACAAATAATATAGCAATAACTTCTGCAAATAGACGGTTCAGGAACAAAAAGACAGCAAAGTCTACCAGATCCCGTCAGCCCCCTTCTCGCAAAAAGGCTGGTATACGAGGACGTGCCCCTTCATGGAGAGTTGCACCACGGCGATCCTACGGCAATCGCGGCTGTACTCGAGGTCGAGACCTACGAACCTATTTTCTTCGAACTGCAGCCAACTAGTGAAATTATTCAGAGTGTTCCTCACCGTCCGAGGGTCGGTGTCGATCTTCTTCCTGCCATGTACTTCGATGTCGAAGTGCGCAGTTTCTTGCCTGCCATTGTTTCGGACGTCTGGAGCATCCATGACTACAGGCAAGAGGGAAAGGATACGGAGGAAGAGGGTGATGCGGTGGTGGAGGAAATGGATGAGGCCATGGGGGAGAAAGACGATGAGGCCGTAGAGGAGGAAATGAGACGGAGAAGTGAAAGATTGGAACCGCCCTTACCAATATCTGGAATGGTGCACGACCGTTCGTAGTAGGGTGAAGGTGGCGAAAAACGGCGGTTTTACACGTCGACGCTAGCACTTCCTAAAATTTGTTCTGCGCCACTTGCATGCGGTGGAATCAATTCAAACGTAGGCATGTTTACGCGTGCCGACCTTCACTCACTAACAGGCGGGTCACACATTTCCCTTTTACGATTTATTTTTTCACTTCCTTAGACGGTTTTGGTGCCCGCCCTCAATAATTACGCCCCCCGTTCTTTTCTTCCACGCGGACGAGAACCGGCGGCGGCGACGGTTCCTTGCAGATTCGCTCCCCACTCGAACAACTGCCCCCATCCCTGATTCCACCCCCTCTCGAATCCATCCGTCTCCTCATCACAACGCCTCCATTAATCCACCGGATTCCAGACTCCATTTCCCGCTATGGGTAGAGCTTGGGGTAGCAGCAGGCTGAAGCGAAAGGCATGCAATGACGACGCAGATGGCCAGGCGACCGCTACCGCGGGGATTGGGGATGGCTGAACCTCAGTGCCGCGAACATGCACAGGATCGCCTCGGAGTTGGACATCATCTCAGCCGGCCGCCTCGCTCGCTGCATCCCTGGCTACCGCATGACGATGCGGAACATGGACGAACAACCGTTCGGCACGCCAGGCCTTCTTTACCCCGATAACAGCAAATGGTCAGACGACCGTGATGGCCACATAAGTTCCAGTATCTAGCTTATTTGTTCAGTCATATCGTTGATTCATATGTGCTGAACTCTCATCGGAATCCTATGTTCCTTTTGTTGAACGTGTTGTGTGCATGCACGGTTTGAACAAATCGAACCATTTAAGACTATTCTGTACAGCGGAAGCTCTGCTCGTACCTGATATTCTGGTATTTTCGTAGTGACACAGTCTTACTCTAGGTGATAGACGAGTTGTCAATTTCGATTTTGCAATGGAATGCCTGCTAGGTGATATTCTGTTTCCTAAAATAAAAACAAACAGATTAGACGATTTAAGGCTATTATGCCCCGAGCCGTTTAATTATGATCATCGTCAGGAGTTTGTTCTGGGGGGCTCTTCTCCTACTCCATATATTGAGTATCTTCGTAGTGACACAGGCACAATTTAGGCGATATCTGAGGAGACACCCGTATTTAGGCGATATTTTGTGTACTTTAATATAAAAGTCCAGTTGTCAAATTGTATCTGCAATGGAATCCATGCTAGGTGATTGTACCAACTGACAATAAACTCTGCAGAATATTCATGCAAAACTAATGCTGCTAGATAAGTGGTCGGAATCAGTAGTGGTGAATATCAAGAAAGAAGAAGAGACGGAAATGAGAGATGACCAGAACTGGGTGGGTGGCAACGGCGAGTGGCTGGTCCTTTTATCCCAGGATGGGATTACTTGGACTCTAAAAAATTGCTACAGATCGGAGAGGCTAGCAGTGCAATCTTTGAAGGGTGTCAGCATTACTGCATTCAACAGCGGGTGGCCGTCGCCCATTTCCGAATTCGCTTACAGGTTCAACATGGCAGAACTTGATCTCATGAAGGTACAGCTCCCACATAGACCGCGGGAGGGGGCGTGGAAGAACTGGGAGTATGACCTCTTGGCGGTGTTCGACAAGGCAATCACATTCATTAGATGCGCAGAAGACAATGAATGGACAGTCTTGCGCGACGACTTCCTGCGGTCGGAGAAGTATGTCGACACCGTCTTCACCTACGGCTGCTCTTCGTACAGACCGCAACGCATTTATGCGGTCACTAAACCTAGCGGCGACGTGCGTGTTTGGGATCCGTCCATTTGGGGTGAGTCATGGTGTCATATAGCATGTAAAATCCCATTCAAAATTCTGCTTACTGACCGTTAGTAACACGCAGGTACCCACACAGCCCCGCGCATAATTCCAGCTCCGGTCATCGAAGATGCAGTAGCAGATGCTGAACTTGGGACACAGTGCTGGTTCCTGGCACCTCTCCGAGACAACACGGAACATCATGATGAACTCTTGTGGATTCATATCAGGGAGCACTAAACAGTGTTGGTGATACAATAGAACATATGGGGACACAACTTTCTTCATACCCATCGCTGCGGTGTCACATTTTCTCGAGGTCTGCATGCCCATCTGAAGACCCAGTAGAGCAAGTCTAGAGTAGAGTCAACAATCTGAAGGGACAATCTGTGTTTCTTGGGATCAACTACCCTTTCTTTGTCGGAGCCCCTGGAGCTGTTGAACCTATAATTGCTCAGTCAGCCCTGGCCCCTGATGCTGCTGCTACTACTGGTGGTGGAGCTGACGAAGAACTAGCTGCTGCTGCTCCTGGTGAAGCTGATGAAATACTTGGTGATGCTGCTGCTGGTGAAGCTGACGAAATACTTGCTAATGCTGCTGCTGGTGAAGCTGACGAAATACCTGCTGAGGCTGCTGCCGGAGTCCAGGAAGAACATGCTGGTGTTGTTGCTGAGGTGCCAGCACTTCTTGTGTTGATAACAGACTGTGTGTTTGTTGCACACTCACGCGCCTATCATGTTGACACTCCAGATCCGACCTAGAGCCGAATCTACGTCGGGAGGAGGGGGCCTACAATTGGCTCATCAGTGGGGTCGTACAATTTGAAGGAGAATGAAAGACGGCCAAACGCAGCATTCTGATTTGTTCCGACGATACCATCAGCTCCAGGGACCTAGTGCTCATACTACTAGATCCGGTGAACCATTTGTCTTTATATTTATCATTAGTTACGCTTATGTGTGTAAAGACTAAGCTGTGCTTATTTGTGTAAGACTAAGTTAGGCCTAACTGCGTAATATTCAGTGAAGCCCAGCTTTCCTTTCCACGCCCATAACAACAGAATTGCACCATAGAACATACAAATGTAACGTGCATACCACGCATTTTTGCTCAGGATAACAACCACTTCAAGCAAATGATACATCGTGTACGCATTTGAACGCATCACTAGAATGTGCCACCTATTGATGATTGATGACATGGATCTAGCTTTTCTACGCTTATTTGCATTGAATCGCTCATTGATTTGTTCACATATTTTTTGGCAATGGATGATGAACTCCACTCTCTTGGTAACTTGCTTCATCAGCGAGCACTTGTTGATGCAATGCAAAGTACAGAACATGGTCATCATCGTCATTCCATTTGCGTTCTCTATGTTTCGTCATCGCGGAGCTACTAATTTCAAATGAAAATCTAGTAAACAATATATGTGTACATTGTTAGAGTATGCTACGTCCATGGTACATACATGTTTTTCTACAATCACAAGAAGAAAACTTGATGCATTTTCACCTTGTTGGCGTTGTGCCGAACTGGGTGGATGTGGCTTTGGGGTTTGGAGAGGAAGGCGCCATGGCTGGTGCGTGTGCGACCACGGCGACGGCGAGCTCGGATTCTAGAGGAGACCAACAGGACCGAGCATGGTAGGCATGGGTAGAGATCTCACCCGGGAATGAATTCCCGTCCCCGCGCCGTGCCAATGGTACGGTCATGGTGAGGGCGAGCTCTGATTCGGGATGGGGAGGAGAACGGGCCGAGCAGGTTTGTCCAAGTCCTACCTCCGCGCCATGGCCGTGACCACAGATTGCCGCCCCGGAGGAAGAAGCAGACGCGTAAAGGATGCATGCGCCAACGCTGCAAGCCTACATGGAAGCCTACATGGTAGCGACAACGGCAGCGACATAACGGCGAAAGCTGACAGTGGGGACCCAACTTGGTGGCCGTTAGCCTAATTTTTTGTATTGAAACGTAAAGTTGAATTCGTGCCGAAAAGGACCCTCTGAGTATTTGGCATGCCAACTATAGTCATCGCGGATGATATCAGGGAACTCGGGTACCGCGTTGCCTGGCCACCCCAACTTTTGGGCCGCAAAATGATATTCTCCTACAAGTAAGCGCGGTAGATTGCTCTCGAATTAAATGTATTTTTAGACGGAGATCGGTGCATCTTCTGGTAGTCATCAGTGTCGTGGGTGTGAGTGTCAACTGCTAGGAAAGAACATTCAATTCTACATTTTCCAAGTGCAGACGAGCGAGGTTGTTCTTTTTCGTAAGAAGTCCGAAGAATATTGGATGTGAATGGCACGCGAAGTTTACAGACATATATAGTGGACCAACATGTTGTACCAACGATTCCCATGTTTCATGAGCTTTCAAACTTCCTAGCTAACTCTGCCCATTTTAATGTCTTTAAGTTGATTTATCGAAATTAGGTCAAATTTGAAACTACAAGTAAATTGTAGGTTTTGTTTTGAAAGTTTTATGAAAAAGCATTTATTTTGGAGGTACCCATCGAGGTGTCACAATTAATATATCGGAAAACAACGAGAGTTTTGACAATAGGTTCAACTTCTTGCTAAGATTTTGCATCTTGACAATTTAACAAAATTAGGTCAAACATGATCTACAAGTAAGCGCGATAGATTACTCTTGAATTAAATGTAATTTTAGAGGTAGATGGGTGCATCTTCTGGTAGTAAGCAGTGCCGTGGGTGTGAGTGTCCAACTACCAGGAAAGAACATTCAATTCTACATTTTCTGAGTGAAGACGAGCGAGGTTAGTTGTTCTTTTCCTTAAAGAGAAGTCCAAAGAATATTGGATGTGGATGCCACAAGCCAAGTTGACAGACATATATAGTGGATCGACAACATGTCGTACTTGCGATTCCCATGTTTTATGAGTTTTCAAGTTTCCTAGCTATCCCTGCCCATTCGAATGACTTTATGTTGACATCTCGGAATTAGGTCAAATTTGAAACTACAAGTAAATTGTAGGTTTTGCTTTGATAGTTTTACGAAAAAGCTTTTGGAGGTACCCATCGAGGGGTCAAAATTAATATATCAGAAACCAGCGAGAGTTTCGATGATAGGTTCAACTTCTTGCTAAGACTTTGCATCTTGAGAATTTAATGAAATTAGGTAAAACTTGAGCTAGCTACAAGTAAACACCATAGATTGCTTTTGAATTAAATGTCTTTTCAGAGGTAGATCGGTGCATCTTCTTGTATTAAAAAGTGTCGTCGGTGTGAGTTTCCAACTATCAAGAAAGAACATTCAATTCTACATTTTCTGAGTGAATACGAGCGATGTTATTCTTTTTCCTAAAGAAAAATCCGAAGAATATTAGATCTGAATGCCACAAGCTAAGTTTACAAACATATATATTGGACCAACATGTTGTACCAATGATTCCCATGTTTTATGAGTTTTCAAACTTCCCAGCTAAATCTTCCCATTAGAATGACTTTATGTTGATTTATCGAAATTAGGTCAAATTTGAAACTACAAGTACTAGTAAATTGCACGTGCCCTACACGTGAGACTCACATAATAGACATCTGACATATCATCACTATATAAAAGTATAATAGGTAAAGCATAAAAAAATATAAATTTGATCAACATCTATAAAGTATGGGTGTATATTTGGTTCTTGTACTTTGTATATCATGTGCAAGTAAACGATTATTAGCTATCTAAAACTTGAAAATTTTGGTAACATGGTCTAGAGAAACGAGGGAGAGGATTCTAGAATGATGGAGAAGTGTGTTTTGAGTTTTGTGCATAGCATTCATTGTGATGAAGACTATCAATAGAATCTTCTAGATGCTAGAATGGAAAAGAAGATCCAACGGCTGGAAATGGTGGGATTCGCGTGTCTTGATCCAATGGTCAATATTGAAAGTTATTCGTACACTATATAGTGGTAAAATAATAAATTGTAGGTTTCTTTGAAAGTTCTACGAAAAAGCTTTTGGGGGTACCCATCAGGGGGTCACAATTAATATATCAGAAACCACCAAGAGTTTTGACGATAGTCTCAACTTCTTGCTAAGATTTTGCATCTTGACAATTTAACGAAATTAGGTCAAACTTGAGCTACAAGCAAGTAAGCGCGATTGATTTATCTTGAATTGAATGTATTTTCGGAGGCAGATGGGTGCATCTTCTTTTAGCAAACAATGCTGTCAGTGTGAGTTTCCAACTATCAGGAAAGAACATGCTCAAATTTCCTAGTGATGACGAGATTTTTCTTTCAGGTAAAGAAAGTCTGAAGAATATGGATCTAAATGCCACAAGCCAAGTTTTCAAACATATATGGTGGAGCAATATGCTATACTTACGATTTGCCATGTTTTATGAGTTCTCAAATTTCCTATATAACTCCCACCCACTTGAATGACTTTCAGACATATATAGGGGATCAATAGCATGCTGTACTTACGATTCCCATGTTTTAGGAGTTTTCAAGCTTCCTAGCTATATAACTCCACTCACTTGAATGACACTTTATGTTGATGTATCGAAATAAGGTTGAATTGGAACTACAAGTAATAAATTGTAGGTTGCTTTGAATGTTTTATGAAAAAGCTTTTGGAGGTACCCATTGTGAGGTCAGCTAATATATCAGAAACCATAGAGAGTTTTGACGACCGGTTTGACTTCTAGCTAAGATTTAGAATCTTGAAAACTTTGAACCCCTTTTGAAAACTATCACATGAGAAATAAGGAGAGAGGGGAAATGATTTTTCTATTTTCTATGGGCAACCCATAAGCTTTTGAGGTGCACCTTAGGCTTAAAGATAACTTTATTTTCTCCACACTATATCAGGTGAACCTTAATTACCGGATGCCACATAGGCCTTAATGTGTGCCTTTTTACACATTGTGGATGACCTTAGGGCATCACCTATGTATGTAAATAAACTTGTTGATAAGATGGCTCCCAAGATGACTGTGAAATGAATATGAGTTGGAATTTGCAAATTTGCATGATTGTATAACATCATCCTCCCAACATGATGTAATTTATCTCATAATTTTTTGAAACTCCTAAGTATGATATCCATTCTTCTTCGAGATCCTAAGCATTGGGAGTACGGCCTTGGATTCCTGAACACAGAGGGAGTACGACCTACCAAATTTCTATTATTACATGGACCATGTACACATTGAAAACAAAAATAAAGCGGTAAATATCCCACGTATCCGGACATAGTTTGTGCCCCAAAATTTCAGATACTTCGAAATTCCCATTCGACCCCTATTAAATTCGGTGGGTGGGGGGCTTCACTCTTATTTTTCCTAGTATAGTGCTAGCAGTTACTAAACCCTACCCCTTCTCTCCTCTAGGAATACGTGATTGTCTGGAACTTCCTTGCTGCACTTTAGCCGGCGTACCCGCCACACCTGATCTACTCAACGAACCCTCTTGTCCGGCACGCTGAGCACATCATCGACCACCTAGGATGTACTCAACGAACCCTCTTTTATGCTTCATTTTATTACTATCAAGTTACTAAGGATTGTAATAATCTACTATAATTCGTATTTGTAAGTTGTTTAAGGATTGTTACAAACTGAGCATCTATCAGAATTACTACACGCACATGAAAAATAGTGAAATTGTAAGAGGTACAACACACGATCTTCTAGAATAGGGAGAACATCCATTGTATTACACGGGCACCATATAACTTGCAGAATTCATAGATGTTCACTCAACAAAGTGAACACATAAAGATCTGACCTGAAGAGAATACATCAGGAGCAGACCCACACAATCCATCAATCTGACGGATAGCCGTCGTAGTAATCATAGTGGGTGGTACCATCCTCGCCATAAGGCGACACCATCTACAGCTCAGAATGCTCGACGATTCTGCAGTACTCTGCTAGCAATCGATCGAGTTCGAAATGACTGCCATTGATCCATAATCCTCCTACTCCATACCCATATACAACCCTTGGCTCCTCTTCCCACGCAAGAGCCTCAAAGTCGTAAGATCTAATCTCGGATAGGTCCGCATAGTATATGCTGCCGACCTGTACCGTGGGTACCCTGGCGCTGTGGACGCAGACGCAACGATTGTCAGCAGACCGGATGAAGGACACGGTTCTGGGTATCAACCCGGTAAACAACCGGCCTGCCACTGTAGACCGGTCCACTCACAATGAACAGCAACTCCCCATCGGACTTGACGAGGTAAAAACGATTCTCTGGGAACTGGCAACCCAGAACAGGGCCTACAATGGTGGGATCCATTTCTAGGGTTCTTGCAGAGCGTTGCAACTAGACATCTCCATGAGAAGCATCACACATCGTCGAGAGGATAGACCCGTATCTATCTATGATGAAAACATCACCGACGTAGGAAGTCATGCTCCGGAGTTCCGCGAAGTCATACGGCGAGTACCACCCTTCACCAAAGACCGAGCGACTCCCTTCCTCCGTGCCCTCATCCGCCCACCGAGTGGTGGTGTTCTGATGGTTTGATGTAAACACAATCAACGACAGGAACATTGTCACATCGACAGAAGCCACCTGCTCGATCATTATCTCTGCCCTCGGGCGCTTGATAGCGTTCGAGAAGGGGTTGTACAACCGGGTCTTGTATGGCTGCACCCTCTATCCAAGTACAAGGAGGTCGCCGGTTGTGCTACCGACATAAAACTACCTTATAGAGAGAGAGAGAGGATAAACATAGATTCAGTTAAGGTAAATAGACTGAAATTCAATCAAGGTAAACCATGCAGCAAAACCCTGGGCAACAAGTGCACGAAGAAACATAACTTGAAAAACAGATAGTATAGGATGTGAATGCAAAAAAGGATCGCATATATACAGATGAATATCAAGAAAGCACCTGGAATAACCCAACTAATCTTCTTCTCAAGGTGGCGGCCAGTTCTCACGTTCAGTAACATGATGGCAGCGTCATCTACCCGATACTCCTCTGACAAGTGGTGCTCTAGAACAATCTAGTTGGCTGACATAAAGCGCTCCTCTGTGAAGCCGCGCCAGGCGCTGCAGACTGCCCAAAAGGCGGCGTAGTAGTCAAAGTCGTCCGTCAAAAGGAAGATGTCACCTATCTTCTGGATGAGTCCCTCAGGGAGACCAGCCCATGGCGACTCCTCCTGCTTCTTGCTGGCCATGGATGATTGCGTTCATGTGGTCTCGGTCCTGTCGACTGACACATGAAGCGGTTCTAGAGACACAGATTTAAACAAAGGCCTGGGAAAACCAAGCGAATCATGTAGAAACGAGACAACAGCATGCACACAACAACCGCAAGCGCGTTTCATCAAACTGGCATGGGAATGTGCATGCGCACGCGCACTAAGTATGTGACAATGGTCGTGCACACCAGCGTACAAATCCTGGAAGCACGCGAATGTGTAGGTGTAGGATGATACTACTACTAGTAGTAGTAGTAGTATCATAACCTCATTGTATTTAAATATCCCAAAATCTGAGGAGAAAACGTGCGCTCCCTGGTCCCTCAGGGCACATGCAAACGCATGGTATTTTCCATTTTTGCATGGCATTTTTCATTTTTCAATTTCGCTTTTTGGCTGTGCCGTTGGATGTTCACCGTGTGGCCAGATGGGGTGTATGCTCCGTGGAGCTAAAAACCTCATGTTAACTTAATAACATGGTCGTTAATTATTGAGGTATATACGTTTTTAGTCCCACAACTTGCACCGCGGGAGCGTTTTAGTCCCACATCTCACAAAGTGAGCAACACTAGTCCCACAACTTGTAACCGGGAGCATTTTAGTCCAATTCAATCGAATTTCTGTGATTTTGTCCAAATTCATCGTAACTCATTCTGGAACCGACATGTGGCATCATAATTTTTGCAAAATGACCCCTATGTATTTTCTCCCTGCCAGTTGTGACCTTGGTACGACCTGACAGGCGGATCTGAATAAGAAAACAAATAAGAAAAACTACCAATGCAGTATGGGGTATCAAACTAATTACCTGTGCTACTGAAGAAATTAGCCTTGCTACTACAGCATGCACACGGAAGTGATTAACTGAAGAGCGCTCCGACTGATGTGTTCTTTATTTTGGATATTCAAAAATATGTATTCCGAAGATGTGAAAAAATCTAAAAAAAAATATGTAAATTCTCAATTCAAAATAATTTGTGTTCTGGGCTACAATTACAACTCAAGTTTATTCCTTTTCATTTTTGCGAATAAAAAAACTCAAGTTTATTCTAGACACTGCAGCTAGCTACTAGGTTAACGACTAAGCTATATAGTAGATCTTATGGACTGTGTCAACATGCACATGACAAAATGTTTTGGTACATAAGTATAAGATTATACTGGCAGTAGACGTGAGCATTTTTGTGTTCGTATGTGCTTTTTATTGTATAAATAATTACATCCTCCTAAGTACTCCTCGTCTTGTATAATTACGTCATCTCAAGTACTCCTCGTCTGACATGAGTAACAACTAGCATCTACCAGTATAGTGACTTGTGCATGTGTGTGGTTATACAAAAGTGTTAAGTTTGAATCCATTCTCCTCTTAGAGATTTAACTATTTTATTTGTACGTCTACTAATAGGTGGCCCACTTGTTAGTCTGCATAGGAACACAAATGACATAGAAAAATATAGAGAGGTCATTTAAAAAGATCAACGTCATTTGTAGACAAATTAAGTCAAATTTACTAAAATTCAATTAAATTGTATTAAAATGCTCTCGAGATACAAGTTGTGGGACCAGTATTGCTCATTTTCAATATGTGGGACTAAAATGCTGTCGCGGTGCAAGATATGGGAATCAAGGTGTATATACCCCTTAGTTCTTTGTACAACCTCAATTGCTAGCCCGAAAGACCAATTAAGGCTTCTAGTTTTGCTCAATTACTCCTCTAGTTGACCGAAAAATATGAACCACCTCTTGTAATGATCCTGGCCGATCATGTTGTTAAAACGGAAGTGCATCCATTGGCTTGCATGTTTTCAATTATTAGATGTGGTGCCCACGTGCATTGGCTAGATTTTACGATTACTACTTCATGCAATAACTAGCGATAAAGCGAATAGGTGAAGTTAATTCTCTGAACTAGTACTGCTCCGGCCTAGTAATACCGAACACAAGGAGTACCTCGAGTGTGGTTATATGGATGATCAGTTGATGTGCCTCTCAGCCATGAATTCCTAACCAGATATTCGTACATTCACCCATCTTTTTTTACTACTACTAGTAGTACATGGACGCTAGCCAAATTCAAAATCTCAATCGAGTGACAAAATCACACACATCAACTTTGAAGCATTTCCTGCCTAACTGTTTCAAAAACATTGAGCCAAAATCTCCCACAGGGGAAGTACCATTTTTATATTATTATTATTATTAGATGGACGCTAGCCAAATTCAAAATCTCAATCGAGCGGCAAAACCGTACACCAACTTTGAAGCATTTCCCGCCCCTCCATTTCAAAAACTTTAAGGCAAAATCTTCCACCGGGGGAGTACTATTTTTGTATTATTATCAGATGGGCGCCAATCAAATTCAAAATCTCAATCAAGCAGCAAAATTGCACATGGACTTTGAAGCATTTCCCACCCCTCCGTTTCAAAAACTTTGAGGCAAAATCCAACCGGGGGATTACCATTTTGTATTTTTATCAGATGGGCGCTAGTCAAATTCAAAATGTCAATCGAGCGGATAAACCATATACTGACTTTGAAGCATTTCCCGCCCCTTAGTTTTAAAAACTTTGAGGCAAAATATCCCACCGGGGCAGTACCATTTTTATATTATTATTAGATGGACGGTCGCCAAATTCAAAATCTCAATCAAACGACAAAATTACACACTAACCTTGAAGCATTTCACGCTCCTCCATTTCAAAAACTTTTGATTTCACAATTCCCATTCTACCCATTGTTCTGACACCCTATGGGTAAGGTAAAGTCGGTAGCTTGGGGGCACGATCGTAATTATGTTTCTGCTCACCTCCTTAGTCCCGATTTGCCCAGATTTTCCCGCTGGTCCTTCCAAAAATTCGGGCCTCCTCTCTCCTAGGCCCTCACCTCCACGACCACCACGCGCACCGGCCAGCGGCAATTCCACGGCGGCCGGAGCTGCTTGAGCTGCAGTCTCCTGCACCGCCGTTGAGCCGCTTCACCGATGCTCACCCACTGGATCTGGTTCACCGGGTCTCTCTGCCACTGCACCGGAGCTACGGTGTTGTTCACCATGCCGATGGCGTCATCGACCGCCCAAGCTCTGCTTCCCGGTCGCCAAAAGCTACCCGGCCATATCGGATCTGCTTCATCGGTGTACACTGGACGTGATCTAGTTCAAGGAGTTCCATGTCCACCGCTCTAGACCAGCTACTTGGCACTCGCTATTCACTACACTGGATCTGCCTCAGCGACGCTCTCGTCCATCGCGCTCAAGCCGACATCGACCGCCCAAGATCTACTTCCCCGATGCCAACAGCCACTGCAACCGCAACACCCTCGGTAACCTGGACATCACCCGCACGATACCGACGATGCTTAGACCCCTCTCTGACCAAGGTTAACCAAATCTCCAACCCGTTTTTGTTTTGTTAGCAGTATAGCAGGTTCAAGCCTGTCGTAGTGAACTGCATTTTTGTAATCGTGCTCGTACATACAAGTCACTGGGCATGCCTGTTTTTCATGCTAGTATATATAAGGTTATTAGACATGTTGGTTTGCATTCGCTGCTCTAGAAATTTCAAGTCATGCACATGTCTGGTATTTTGTCACACACATGTTCTTAGCTTCTCCATACAACAGTAATTGCCCGCTACCATGTAATTCTTGCAAAATCTAAAGTCAGTGGAAAATATTAGTGTGGATACCCTGCTCTACAGTTGCTAAATCTATCAGGTTCGCCCTAAGATCAGTTCCTTCTATTATTTCCTCCTTGGCATCATTCTTCTATCCTGTTGTAGCCATTTAAACCCTTCGTACTAGCTCGATTATAATTTTGTTATTGCCATCTGGTTCTTCAAAAGGTGCATCACTAACTATTTCCTTTTTTCTTGCATATAGCTCAAAATGGAACAATGGACATGTTGGTTTGCATAGCCTATTCTACAGGTTCACAAGAGATGCCATTACTTTCTTATCTGGTGCTGGTTCGTCCTGAGCAACGACATAAATGTCCTCTACTATGTAGTTCACTCGTGGTTTGCATTCCTGCTCTAGAAGTTCTCTTATGATGCCATTATAATTTCTATATGGTTGATTCTTAGCTATGACCGTAACTACATGCCATTGTGTAGCTCACCGCAAATTCCGAGTCACCCAACGACTCTTTGCATTCCAGGAGATGCCACTGCTTCCATATATATTTGCTGAAATGACCTTGCTAGTTTATATTTGCTAAAATTCTAAGAAACACTTTGCTTGATTGCTCATTTCATTCTAGGAACACTTGTCTAATGTTTGTTTGTCCTATTCTATAGGTTCACGAGCAACGCCATTATATCTCACATCTATTTTTGGTTCTGGTTCTAGTTCATCCTAAGACACAACATAACTATCCTCTACAATATATAGTTCATTTGTAGTTTGCATTCCTTCTCTACAAGTTCTCGTATGATGCGGTTATAATTTCTATCTGGTTCATTCTTCACTGTAACAGGAACTGCATGCCATTTTGTGGTTCAACGCAAATTCTGAGTCACCCAACGTCTCCTGCATTTTAGGGTATACAACTGCTTCCATATATATTTGTTAAAATGACCTGGCTAGTTTATATTTGCTGAAATTCTAAGCCACACACACACATTTTTTGATTGCTCGTTTCACGGTAGGCACACTTGTTTATTGCGTTCTTTCTTGTCCTGTTTGTTTGACATGTTGGTCAATAATTAAACCAAAGGAAGATGTAGCTATCACACTCAAAGGAAGATGCATGTGACCGATTGAGAAAGCAAATTGAGGACTCTGCTATTGACATGGGTATACCCTATAGGTACTCGAGCTTGGTATATATGGCCTGAATACAGCGGAAGCCCACGGTTCGCCAAGTCCCAAATAGAGAACTCGAGTAGCCTGCGGACTCTTGATTGCTTGAAGAACAAGAAGAAGCTAAAGATAGAAAGTTCAAAGGGAAAAACCCTAACCTGTAACCGACTCGACCTGCTACCCGAGACCCGGCCTATCTATATAAAGGCCAGGAGGGGGCGGCGAGGAGGACACACACAACCCTAGTTTACACAACCCTCGCCAGATTGCATCTGCGCACCATTGTAATCCTCGATTCCTTCAATAATTCCACGAGCAGACAAGCAGGAGAAGGGACCTCTACGAGGCCTGAACCTGGGTAAATCTTCGAGTCCCCTGTGTGCTTGTTTTCTAGCCGATAGATGTCTCCAGCGCTCCCTCCTTCTCCAAAACCCAAGTCCATAACAATGTGCATTGATGAGTTAAACCCTTGTCAATTGGCGCCGTATGTGGGAAACGAGAGTGGTGATGTTACGACTTCTTCCGCCCCATCAAATGCGATCTACAACTCCGCAATAGTGGAGATTCGCCACCTTTTCGGCACGTTCGACTTCACCGTTCACTCGCCTGGCTTTCGAGTCCGTGGGCGATGGGATCAGCTTGGCGATCGGGAGCATCTGCTTCCAAGTTGGTCAGATGGGCATGCTTCGCATGCCTGACCAGCCGACAATACCATCAATTGCTCCAGCATCGTGGTTCCCTCCGCCGATCGTCACCCGCAGCGAACTCAATGCCTCGACAACAGTCAAGAATACGGACAGCGACAGCAGTCGCGAATCCGATCTGGGCGATCTGGCAACTGAAGACGGAGCCTACGGCTCCGGATCTGAAAGTTGTGGGAGCAGCAGCTTCCCCAACTACTTCATGTGCGTCGTCATCAATGCGGGCGACTCCTCTGCCAATCACGACAACATGGGCAACGGTGGCCACGGAGCCGACCGGCCAAACAGCGGCATACCCAATGGCAGACCACCGCCAAACGGCGGACCACCGCCAAACGGCACCCCCGTCAACAATGGAGGGGCAGTCGAACCTCCAACTATAATAAACGAGCAAACTGGAGAACGCGTCGTGATCAGGCTCAGTGACCTCGAGTGAGCTTGCTGCCGTGAGGCCCTACGGAGCAACCCTCTACCCTTCAGCTCCCCGCAAGAACCGCTGATGGGCTACCATTGGCTCCAGAAGGAGGAATTCAAGCGCCAAGTGCAAAGAATCGCGCAACTCGAGGCACGCAAAAAGGCGGCAGACGAGTCGAGCCTCCGACGAGCTGGGCTCTCCTCCCACGGAGGATCCTCCTCCAAGTGTAACGAGTACCTCGCTAACAAGAGGCGATCTCGACTAGCCCACCTCACTGAGCAAGAGCGTGTAGAAGCCGCAAAGGTCCTCGACTTCGGCTCCATGACGGTGGATACACGTGGCAATGTGCTACCAAAAATGCCGCAAGCTGTGGTAACAGCGACCACCATGTACCTCCTCAACAACCAACCGCCGGCTGGAGATCCCGGGCCGCCATTCACTGATCTACAATCGCAGGCTTGGGGTTAATCGAGGCCGCCCTTGACAAGAAGCCAACACCGGAGCCGAAGAAAGGCAAGGCTCCGGGAAAACGCTATTCCTCGCCCTCATCCAGCGATGATAGTCACGATCTGTCTCGACGCCGCCGCTCACGGTGACATGACCACGACTACGACGCGCGTGACGACATCACGTAGCACAAGATCGACAAATCAAGGGCGCGAAGTGCCTGATCGACTGACTCAGAAGACAAGGATGTGGAGCTCTGTGGCGCTAGATGCTTCAGCTAGGCCATCAGGCAGAAGCGAATGCCCAAGGGGTTTAATCTCCCATCAGAGAACTCGAAGTTTGACGGTCTGCAGGACCCAAAAATCTGGTTGGAGGACCACATCTCCTCCGTCAGGCTCCACGGCGGAAGTCGAAGCATGGCTATACAGTGCCTACAGCTATAGCTACAGGGCGCCACCAGAGCATGGCTCAACAATCTCCCACACAGATCCATTCGCAGTTGGGAAGAGCTGGTGTACAACTTTGTGCGCAACTTCAAGGGCACCTACAAAAGGCCCGCGTTAATTGAAGAGCTAAGGTGTTGCCAGCAAAGATCGGGCGAATCACTACGCTCATATATCTAGAGGTGGTCCATCATCAAGAACTCCGCAGAAAATATCTTGAAGGACCAGGCAATCAACGCATTCAACAGCGGCGTTCGCCGCATAGAGCTCAGGGAGGAGCTGGGCCGCTCGAAGCCCAAGACCATCGATCACCTAATGGAAATCGCGAATCGGTGGAATGACAGAGAAGATTCGGTGAAGAACCGCGTTCACTCTCATGAGGAAGCAGAACTCGAGCGCATACGCGATCGCCGAAGCAAACGGCGAATGCGCATCAACGATGACCGTGACGATGTCAACATGGTCGCAGCTGGCTACGCCGACAGGCGCGACGACAACCGCAACAGCGGCTACCACAGCGATGGATACCGTGACTCCGGGAAAACCACGAAAGTATGGCAGCACCGCACTCGCGATGAAGCACCCGCCACGTCCGTTGAAGAAAAGCTGTCCGGGCCATGCACCGTGCACTTTTACATCGACAAGCATGATGGCAAAAAGAAATCCAGCCACCTCCTCAAAGACTGCCATGAGTTCCTCAAACTCCATGAAGGCCTGGCTCGAATGAATCGCGACGCGGTCAACAGGGGCTACGGAGCCGCCCCAGGCGTTGTGGCACATGGAGCTCCTCCACCACCACCTGGACCGCCGCCACACGCAGTTGCACCCGACCAGCATCACGGAGGCGAGTCGTACCCGCGGGCCATGGGCACCATGATGATCCAAAAGGGTCGCCCCTCCAATCGGCAATCGCATCTTCTTGCGAGAAGATGGCGCCACGGCACTCACAGGAATGATAGGTATTGGTGACTCTGCGCCAACAGCCGCACCTTCCGAAGTCGAAGGAGACGATGCATCCAAATCCTTGCTGCGTGAATGCTTGCGAGTGTCCGGACCACTCGACTCGGGGGCTTCCTCCTCCACATCATATGGGATGGTCGACTCCGACTCGTCCTCTTCCAGGGCTTCACGAGGGATAACCCCCTCAGGAAGAGGGGGCATACAGGGCGACACCCCCCAATCCTGCACATAGAAAACAATTTAGCACAAGTCAAGAAAAACAGAAAAGAAGCAGTCGACAAACAAAGCTACTACGTAGCACAACTGTACCTCAGGAGGAGAGTTAGTAGCATCGAATGGAGGTACGACTGGATCATTGGGGAGCACATCCTTGGCGGTGTACTTGGCGACCAGTCACACCCTTTTATCTACTTCACTCGCGGAAATGCCATCGGCAGATATGCGAGTGACATCGTCCGTGCCAGCCCACTAGAACATAGGGTGGACTCTAGCCTGCAGGGGTTGGACGCTATGGCGCAGCCATGTGCGAATGAGGGCGCAGCCTCCCTCCTCTTTCCCCATGTGATTCTCGAGGTCGCAGACGCGCTCGTACAGCACATCTGTCTCCGCGGATTCGCCGGGCGTCGCTACATTCTTCCAGGAGCGCATCCTCTTGCACGGCGTCACCGGATCGAAGGGCGCGAGTCCGTAGTGGTTTCCGTCAGCCTTCAGGTCGTGGATGTAGAACCACTTATCCCTCCACCCTTGGACGGACGCCGTGAGTTTGATGTCAAAGTATGTGGCGGAGGAGTCGACGTGGATACCACAGCCTCCTACATCATAGACTACGGAGCCAGACGCCGACTGGCGCTTCAGCTTGAAGAGACGCTTAAAGAGACCAAAGTACGGCTCGATTCCGAGCCAGCACTCGCAAAGAGTAATGTAGCAAGCTACAAGGAGGATGGAGTTGGGGGACAGCTGATGCAGCTGGAGCCCATAGAAGCAGAGCAGGCCCCTGGAGAAAAAGGATGCAGGGGCAACGAGAGACCACGGATGATGAACGCTAGGAACATCACCCGAAAACCGGCAGGCGGAGAGGGGATTACGTCGCTGCCGGGGACACACGCGTTAGCGATTGCGGCAGACAAAACTCCATCTTGGCGTAGGAGACGAAGCTCAGAAGACTTGATCACGGATGCGCGCCACGCGCCAGTGGTGACGCGAGTGCCCGTGCCCTTCTTTTTCCTGGCGGCAGCGGTGCTGGTGCCTGCAGCAGCGGAGCCGCCCTTCTTCTTTGTAGCAACAGTGGCGGCGGCGGAATCGGCCGCAACACCTCCCTTCTTGTTCCCCATTCTACGGTGGCGATGTGACCAGAGAAAGTAACTGGGGAATACGTGAAGCTAGTCCAGCGCCGCGAGAAAGATGAACACAAAGGAGCAGAGGAGCAGCAGCAATGGCGATGGAGGCAAAGGCAGAGAAAAGAAGTAGATGTGAAAAATTACCGTCGCAACATTACTACTTAACCCCCTGGAAGATGCAATCTAACGGCCAGGAAAAACCCTACCAGAGGCGTGGCGTTCATCGTGCTCGACACGTGGAGGACCTGAAGCGTGAACCGTCCCCCACTACCCCCATTACGCGCGGAAATCGAGGAGGCACAGTTAAAATAGAGATTACGCACGCCCGATCAAGTCAGAGTCAGAAAATGGGACCCACCGCTCGTCACGTCCCGTCAAAATCGCTCATGCGGGCAACTGAGGTCATCACATCGTCAGCACTGACGTCATCCAAAATTACGCAGCAGAAGACTTCGACTACTTTAGTCCTTGCTCGAGTCTTCGACTCCACCAAGCACTCCGAGGCTACTCCCATAGGGAGCGCTGGTCGTGCACCCTACGATTTTTTCTTTTTCTTTTCTACAGGAACATGGACAATCAAAGCAAACCCAACTACTCGAATCCGCAATTCGACTTTGGACATGGGTTACTCCCATAGGGAGCGCCGAAAACAAATTCGACTGAAACAAGCAACAAAAGACGACATCAGTCGCAAAAGTTATTTAGTCCGTGCCTGAGTCTTCGACTCAACTAGGCACTCGGGGGCTACTCCCATAGGGATCGCTGGTCATGCACCCTATGATTATTTGTACATCGTACTGTGTGTCGATAACATCCACACTCGAAGCTTATGGCGACACCGCCTCATGATTTTTCCCTACAAAGAGACTGCATCTCCTCGGTCACCCGAATCATCTCCGCGATGACAAAATTCGGAGGCCATGCTTGCAGCGTGAAAATAAGACCTGAATAAGGCCTGACAACGCATTTGCTGCGCACTACCAGAAATATATCCGTTCCTACAGGTACGATGAACATGCCTTGACGGACGCGTCGAGTGCTCACACCCGTATACTGAAATTCGACTCCTGTAAGACCTCCGCGGCTTGAGTCGAATTACACCAGCACTTTTCCAAACTCGAGTCCGGGGATTCGAGTTCGAGTAGATTGCGTTGTTTTACCCCAAGGTAGTTAACTGATACCGATACATCGGTTAAATCAGGCACGCACATCAACAATCCCTATGACACAAACAGAGCAGTCAAAAATATACTCATTCATGCACTCGAAAGGCTTCATAAAGTCCCAGTCGAATCTGCGATTCCAGTAGACACTCGGGGGCTACTGACATGGGTATACCCGACAGGTACTCGAGCTTGGTATATACAGCCTAAATACAGCGGAAGCCCACGGTGTCGCCAAGGCCTAAATAGAGAACTCGAGTAGCCTACGGACTCTTGATTGCTTGAAGAACAAGAAGAAGCGAAAGATAGAAAGTTCAAAGGGAAAAATCCTAACCTGTAACCTACTCGACCTGTTACCCGATACCTGGCCTATCTATATAAAGGCCAAGAGGGGGCGGCGAGGAGGACACACGCAACCCTAGTTTCCACAACCCTCGCCAGATTGCATCTGCGCACCATTGTAATCCTCGATTCCTTCAATAATTCCACGAGCAGACAAGCAGGAGTAGGGACCTCTACGAGACCTGAATCTGGGTAAATCTTCGAGTCCCCTGTGTGCTTGTTTGCTAGCCGATAGATGTCTCCAGCACTCCCTCCTTCTCCAAAACCCAAGTCCATAACAAAAGGCATTGATGAGTTAAACCCTCGTCAGGTATCAACTTGATTGTCAACTGAAATGTCGATATTTCTGTCCCTTGAGTTGATAATATGTAATAATTTTAAGAAGTTTGCAGTTGATGTACACTACAACAGATGTGATATTTATTAACAAAATGGCTTCTTGACAAAGTTGTGAACCGTCATATATTATTTTAATCCTTGACGGTTTGGTTATGGCGTCAAGGATTAAGCATAATGCACGATGATTTATTATTTTGTCATTGTTATATTGTCATGGATTACTCTTCCGGGTGGTTTGTCGATGTTGGTGCAAACTTTTATCGTGGTGCATTTAAATTGTCACTGAAAATCATGTGGGACCAAGTTGTCAGTAGGAGAAAATAGTTTATCAAAAAAGAGAGGCAAATAAATTAAATGTAAAATATTGTCTCGCGCGGGGTTTGAGCTCATGACCACAAGTTGATTACTGCTGCTGCCTCTACGGTAGATGTAATGTTTTTGTGATATAAAGTTGTTAATTAGTTTTAGGGTGGTTTAGTGCGTATTTGCTGGGCCGCATTTGTGATGCAGCGGCGGGCCACTGTGCGCCACTGTGCGCCACCGTGCGCGTGAGAACCGTGCAGTACCATAGGCATGTCCGCGGTGCACTGTGCGAGCGTTGTTTTGAGAACGGGCAGTTTTTTTGAGAGAACTATGGGAGCAGTTGCGTGTGCGTACGCTGCAGAACCGTACACGTGTGAACCACGCGGCACAAAACATCGGTGGATCGCCATATGCCCATCCCTCTCTCTCTGTGCCGTTCCATCATTCACTCTCTCACGCCACCGATTCCAACTCCCCTTCCCCACTCCTCTCTCTCTCCACCGAACAGGAAAAACCCTCTCCGCTTCCGCTCCCCTTCGCATTCCGGAAATGGAGCACCCATCTGACGTCGTCACCGCCGCTAAGTCGAAGGCCGAAACGCTGGCCTTAGCCACACAGGAGGCGTCCATGGCCACAACAAAAGCGCGCAAAGCCGTAGTGGCTGCTATCGCAGCCGCAGCGGAGGCCAAAGACAAAGCGGACGCCCTCGCGGAAGGACGGCCCGTTGGTCCCTCCTCTGCTCCTGCTACTATGAGCAGATACATCTATGATTATGGAAAGGAGCCGCACTAGGTCGACGAGGACCTCGAGCTCATTGCCATCCCCCCGCCGCCGGCCTTCGACGAGAACATCATCGACGAGCAGGAGGAGGTAAGTTCCATGTAATACATATTTAGGATTGATGCCTAGGGTTTTCAATTAGCATCAGGTTCCTAGGGTTTTCAATTAGTGTCAGATTTGTTTTATATCTACTACGACTACTCCGTAATTAATGGATCTGTTGTTATTGCTAGCTAGTGTTCGATTTTAGACAGATTCGATTAATATTTGTGGAACTATGTGTTGACACGCTTAATATGTTGTACGTTATTACTTTAACCATCATAGTCTGCCGATGAACGACTCATGGTACTTGTACTCACTGTAACCGAAAACATTCTCATTGAGAATAATATCGCATTTTTGCTCTATGGACAGTTGTTTTCATATTTGTGGATTAATGCTAGCTTATTGGCCGATGGAATTGGATTTTCTGCTTGATCCCTTGATTACTTACTATTGTTGCTAGCTGTCTAAGTGTTATCTGTTGCTTGCTTTGTTAGGCATTAAATTTTAGTTGCAGTTTTTACATATTTGCTTCACATGTGTATTTTGCATGTTTATGTTATATGTTATTTCTTTAACCATCTTAGTCTGCCCACGAACGACACCTGGTACTTGTACTCCCTGTAACCGAAACAATATCATTGAGAATTATATCACAATTCTGCTCTATCGATTGTTGTTTTTAAGGATGCAAATGGGTATCCTCTATGGTACCCTCTACCCTCTTTAGTACAAAAAAATGAACTACATTTTCACAAATAATCACTTTTTTAGAAAACTAGTTCATTTGTTTGATCTAGACTAAAATAGAGGGTACCCTAAAGGTTCCAAACTTGCATCTCTAGTTGTTTTCATATCTGTCGATTAATGCTATTTTATTGGCCGACAGAGTTGGATTATCTACTTAAACCCATGATTACTATCTATTGTTGCTAGCTGTTTGAGTGTTATCTCTGTTGATTCCTATGTTAGGAATTAAATTTTATTTGCAGTTTCTACATATTTTCTTCACATGTGTATTTTGCACGTTTCAGGAGGCTACTGATGATGTTGACAGCGACGTTGAATCCAGCCATGGGAAGACCAGGGCCACTCTAAAGAAGCTGAGGGCGGGGACGTTCGATGCCTTCTAGAGTGAACCCTAGACTCGCGCCATGAACTGCTCCCCCTTCTGCAAAAGGAGCATCAACATGGACTTCCAAAGCATCCTCCAGCAAGCTAAAGGCTGTGGATCCGGCCGTGTGAAGGTCGGTGAAACTGTCAACGTCCACGGCTTCTGCGCCAACCACCACGCCTATGTCATCTTCCACAGGGAGAAACTGAAGCGAGCTTGATACATCTTCCACAGGGAAAAACAGAACCGAGCTATCGAGCTCGGTCATGTGCCTGCTCCCGTGCCCAGGCCTCCGAAGGTTCCAGGTATGGGCAGCAAGAAGCAGAGGAAGCGGGACCGGGAGGAGGCGGCAGCGGCGAGGAGGCAGGTGGCAGCGAGGAGGCAGGTGGCAGCGAGGAGGCACTGAATTATTGATGTTCTGGTTGTTTGTGTGTTGCTGCTGCTTTAAGCAGCATGTTTTGTTGAACTATGTTATGTTGGCTGCTGAGCAGCGTTTATGTTGAACACTATCGTACCTAGTATGTAATATGATCCTTGGTATACTATTTGTTTGTCATGTTTCTAGATTGTAGATGTTTAATTATGTCTACACTTGTTTTTGTACATGCTGGTGGGTGGTGGGATTTCGTATTTGCGTAAAGGTATGGTGAAGGGAAATAGTTAAGAAATTGAGATATAGAAGATGGAGTAGATTTCCTACTAGATTGGGCCAAAAGGAATGAATGCGGTGAGCCAGGCAGAGATAGAGACACAAAGTGGTGCATCGATTTGTTTCTAGAAGGAGACAAACAGAGAGTATAGAAGCTGGTGTAGATATCCTACCAGATTCGGCAAAAAAGAATGAATGAGGTGAGACAGGCAGCGCGAGAGACAGAAAGTGGTGCATGGATTTGTTTCCAGAAGGAGACAGACAGAGAGAGAGAGTATAGAAGCTGGTATAGATTTCCTACCAGATTGGGAAAGAGGAATGAATAAGGTGAGCCAGGCAGAGATAGAGACAGAAAGTGATGCATGGATTGTTTCCCGAAGGAGATAAACAGAGAGAAGGTTCTCTGATTTGTTGCTCTTCTTTCCCTTTTTCTTATAGTTTTTATTTACAAATTTTTATCATGGTGCATCTAAATATTTTTTACTAAATTTTCCCATTTTTTATGCAAAGTATTTGCCACACAGTGATCAAATTCGAAGGTTTTAATAGATTTTGAGAATTTCTCATTTTTCTGTGAATTTCACAAGTTTTGGTCAAACCGGGGTTGACCGAAGACTTTTGAGAGATTGTGAAAGCATCTGAAAGGTACAAATGCTGTTATGTGGTCCCAATGTGATGTACAACCACTCAAGCATGCAAACTGAAGGCCTCAAATTGTAGTTTTGGTACTTTCTTCACAAATGGTTCCATGTTTTTGAGTTTGAGGGTTAAATTTTTGAATTTGTCAAACCAAAACGGCTAGATACAATGCTAGCATCACTAGCCACATGGTGATACACCCTTGTGCCAAATTTGAGTCCATTTAACTTGCATCAATAGATCAAAACATGGCTTATAAACTTGTAATTTAAACAATATGAATATTTCACTTTTCTTAGATATGATTTAGGGACGGGTGATGCATGCATCATTCAGGTCTAATACTAGGACTTTGTAATGTAATATTAATTTTCAACTTGTCAGTACTTCATTTTGTTTATTTTTACCAACTGTGTAAAAGTTACATATACGAAGTAAACCAAAATTTCAAGAAACGTTTTTCCTCTAACATGAAAATTAACAACTAAACAGAACCTCCCCCCAAATTTTTCAACACATTTTCATTCCCTTCTTTTTCCGCCTCACCCACCACCAAAATTTTAACCCCCCCGCAACATTAGAGTGGCGCACGAATCCCTCCCACAATTTGCGTCTCATCTTAACTCCCAAAACCCATCCCCCTCTGGCGCCTCATCCTTCTCCTCCCCCAGATCCGATCTTGTCCACGAAGGATCATAACTCATCGCCGCACATGATCGGCGATCTCCTTGGCCGACGCCATGATCGGGACTCTTCGCAGCAGTAAGGTACGCGAACCATTGAGGTCTACACCGAAGAAGAAGCCCAACGCCAAACGGCCGTTAGGTGATAATTCAATCCCCTGATTCTTCTCATATGCAGTAAATCTACTAGAATCATTCACTACAAAGTGGTTAAACATCTTGTTTCCGTCATTCTAGTTATCATATTAGCGATCTACTCCCTGCATTCTATGCCTTTGGGTTGGTTATTTTAGAAATGAAAGTTGTCAGGACTTTGTCATTCATGATGTAATCTGCTGTTGAGCTATAATACAATTTTGATCATCCTTTGTCAGGAACCAAAAAAACCACCTAATGCATATGAGGCAAACAAGTACAAAAATTTGGAAGAAAATAAAGCTCGCATGATGGAAATTTTGAAAGAAGCGCAAGCCGCCAGAGTTTTGCCTATAGAAAATATAGAAGAGGTAGCACATAAATTCATGTACAACGGCATCTGCAAAGTGACAGAAGCCACCAAAAAAGGTAAACAAAAGGATGCAAACCAAACACAACTAGACCCTACATATGAATCTAGTGCAGAAGAAATGACCACAGCTAATGACGAGCCGACTTTAGATGACGAAGTCCATAACTACGGTAACCCTAAAACAAAGGTTATCATATCTAGCTATGTAACTACATAATATATATTTATATTGTCTACCTATGTAACTACATAATATGCATCTCCATTTTTCAGGGTAATTTTGAAATGGACAGAAATGATGTATTTACCAAGAGAGTATGCACTAGTATTATACAGAGTAGTATGCGCCAACTACGCTACAAGCTTAAGAAAGAGAATTGGGAAAAGATTAAAGATATGAGCCCCCAAGAAGCATATAATATGAAGCTAGCAAATATAGTAGAGAGAAGTTGGAAAGATCTTGTGGACAAATGGTTTGATGCCCACTATTAGGTATTAACATTTACACTTACAAATACTCAGCTCATAAAACTCTGCTGCACAGAAAACTCACAAGTTCATACTCAACTTTAGGAAATGTATGTGAAGAATCAAGTGAACAGAGAAGCTGTGAAGAAGAACCATACAACTAGATCGAGATGCTTCGTTGCACACTACAAAGCATTTTTACGTTTTTAAGTTCATATATGAAACAATTGTTCTATCAAACTCAATATAAATTTTCCAAACTCATGTCTGTAATTCCAATTTTTCTATAGAACTCGGAGAACTTGGAGGAGGTGACATCTCCAATTGAATTCTATAGACTTACACACACTAACAAGGAAGGCATCATGACTACGGAAGCCAAAGATGCTTATGTCAGACATTTTTAATACTGCTAATATTTTGTAATGAATAAGATTTCTACTTCAATATTTCTTATGCTTTCATTTGAACTTATTTGCAGGATTCAATGATGACCATGAAACATAAACCACACCTGGAAGATGAGACTGAAAAAAGCGAATTACAGATTATTGAAGAAGTATTGAAGGAGAAGAGTACAACGAGCTCAAGCACAGGCATGTTCCTCTCAAATTTGGGAGTTGGATCAATCTCAAGGAAGAGCTCTGTGTCCACAAAACACATCCGAGAACTAGAAAACAAGCTTGATGAACAGGAGGAACAATCACTCCTCGCAACTGAAAGGTACAAACAAGAGATGCAGGAAAGGATGGAAGCCCAGGATAGAAGATTTGAAGAAATGAAAAAGAAACAATAAGAGGACCATGCAGCTCTGATGAAGGCACAGGAAGAGAAAAACAGAGCAACTAAAAGAAGCAACAAGAATTAGAAGCCACACTTAGTTTCATCTTAAGGACATCACAGCAGCAAGGACAGGGCAACAACTTAACAACACCTCCATCTTGATGAAATTGTTCATCAATTTGATTTACTTAGTTGTATCTTCATGTTTAAACTATTGCACACAATTTTATTGCCGCGGTTTTATATGTTGGTTCTAAATTTTTATTTGTCTGTATTTTTTTCATTTTCTGCATAATTATTAACGTCATGAAATTACTGACACTATCATCAACACATGGACCCACGTGTCAGAACTATCTCGGTCCCAACTGTCCGAAGAGTCTTGGTCCCACCTCTCCGAACCCTACGGGTACCACCTGTCAGAACCCTCTTGGTCGCACATGTCAAAACCCTATGGGTCCCACCTATCAGAATCCTCCGGTCCCACCTGTCCGAGCCATCTTGGACCCACCGTTGGTCCACCTGTAAGAACCACTCGGTCCCACTAGTCATAATGCCACGTTAGTAAATTGCACTAAATTAACAAAATACCACGTCTATAATGATGACCTGTCATACACTCCCTTCTAATTTACGATGACAAACTTTTCATATATATCATGACAAATATTTCAGTCACCGATTGCACATGATTGTTGACAAAACTAACATCGTCAACTAATGTAAGTTATACAATGACAAAAAATGCAAACCGTGGTTATGGATTTTTATGATGCGGCTTTTATGACAAAATTAGTGACAACCCATTTTTGTCAATAGCATATATTCATAGACAAAATACGGATATTAAGTGACAAATGGGTCTTTCAAAAAATACCATTTCTATTGTAGTGGTAATATCTAGATAACTCGCATAAGCTATATAGGAATTTAGTTGACGCTGTACACACATGACGGTAGTCGTTACGGTAAATACGTCAGGCAGGTCGATTAGGGAACAATACCGTCCTTTGTTATTGGCCCGTCCTATATTCAGCCGATGATGAATAGTAAAAGATGCTGGCTTATTATACACGTTTTATGATATTGGCATGAGCTTCAGAAAGGCCAAAACTGTAAAAGGACGTAAACATAATGGGTCGACCCGCATGTGGTAACAGGCCGTGATAGTAATAGGCCATAACAGTAACATGCCATAACAGTAGTAGGACAGATCAGTAGCAGGCCAAAACAGAAACAACCCATCAGAGTAACATGCAAGAAACTGTAAAATGGTAGAACAATAATAGTCCAAAATAGTAGCAGGCCTCAATGGTAAAGGGCCGCAATAGTAAAAGGCCAAAGAAATTAAAGGCCAGAACAGTGACGAGCCTGAACAGTAATAGCCCGAGAAATTTCCAAACGAGGCAGTAACAGGCCGACAAATTTACCAGGCTAGAACAGTAAGAGGACGCTTGTGGGCCTGAACAGTTAACGACCGGAATAGTAAAAAGCCAGAACAGTAACAAACCATCTCAAAGAAGGGACAGTAGTAGGCGGCCCATGATGGGTTGCGATAACAATGATGGGCTGACCGCAGGCCTTAAGTGTATAGGAGCGACTTCGTGCAGACTACTAATGGGCCGTACAGTGTTGGACCAACATCCTAAACATTCACGGGTCGCCGCTGGCTGCACAGTTGGGCCCATTTCAAGCAGTGCATGACAAAACAGTAATGGGCCATTGATGTCTACGCACTTCTATTCTTGTAGACACTTGTTGGGCCTCCAAGTGCAGAGGTTTATAGAACAGCAACAAGTTTTCCCTTAAGTGGATCACCCAAGGTTTATCAAACTCAGGGAGGAAGTGGTCAAAGGTATCCCCTATCAAGCAACCCTGCAATCAAGATATAAGAAGTCTCTTGTGTCCCCAACACACCCAATACACTTGTCAGGTGTATAGGTGCACTAGTTCGGCAAAGAGATAGTGAAATACAAGTGGTATAGATAATTATAAGTGGTAACAGTGATAGAAAATAGCTTGAAGGTGTGGAAAAGACTAAAGGCAAACTGAAATAAAGATGGAAACAAGCAAACATGTAACAGATCTAGTTGCAAACGAAGTTTCAATGCTTAGAAACAAGGCCTAGGGATCATACTTTCACTAGTGAACACTCTCATATAAATATCTTCTCTTTATGATACTACTCTTAAGTACTCTCCGGTTGGACACTCTAATCCATGGTAGGGCTATAACAACACACCTCAAAGTAAGTCTTTCCCATCTAGAAAACCCCACACTGTCACCTTGAGCACTAGATGGTTCCAACAAACACCACAATTTCATAGAAACATCCAACTCCAAATATAACTCATAACAAGTATTTGTAACCTCTAGCCTAAGTGCCGCCATGGTGTGCACACTGTCACTTTCACACACATGGAGAGAGTAGAGATCTATTAAAGCACTTGAGTAGCAAGGTAGATCTATAGATTACAAGCTCATGATCTCAATAAGATCATGCATAGAGAGAGAGATGAACACATAGCTACCGTTAGAACCCTTAGCCTCGAGAGAGAACTACTCCCTCCTCATCATGGGAATCAGCAACGGTGATGGAGATGGCGGTGGAGATCGATGGAGATAGCTTCGGGGGCACTTCTCCGTCCCGGCAGGGTGCCGGAATAGAGATTTTCTGTCCCCCGAATCTCCCCTTCGGTGGTGGCGGCGCTGCGGAACTTTTCGTGGACTTCTGATTGATGATTTAGGGTTTTGGTATCGGGAGGCTCTTATATGCGAGAGAGGCGAGGTCGGTGGCCGGCCAGGGGGCCCACACCATGCCCTGGCGCAGCCTAGGGTTGCCCACACCAAGGGGGTGTGTGGCCACCCTATGGCCCCTCTCTGACTCTCCTTCTGGCTCCGTGAGTCTTCCGGGGAAATAGTAACTTTGGCTTTTGTCCTGTCCAATTCCGAGAATATTCATTTTCTGACTTCCTAGAACCAAACAGCAGAAAACAGGCAACTGGCACTGTGGCTCTTGTTAATACGTTAGTCCAAGAAATCATATGAAAAGTATTCCAAAGTTGGAACAAAACATAAGAAAGTAGATAAAAACGAAGCATGGAATATCAAAAATTATAGATACATTTGCAATGTAACAACATCCCCAAGCTTAACTCCTGCTCGTCCTCGAGTAGGTAAGTGATAAAAAGAAAGAATAATTTTGAGGTGACATGCACCATCATAAACTTGATCAAAGTATTTGTAAAACATTCAAAGCTAGGATCATAGTACTTCAATCATAACATGAAAGACAAAGTTCTAGCAATAGACAAAGAAACTATGTTGCAACATGAAAAGGCACAAATAAAAGATTCCTGAATAACAATGCTTTGCAAGACGTTTGTTTGTTTCACATAAATAAAATATAGCATAGTGGCATTCAGCTTGTCCCTCATAGAGTAGTAAACATAAATGCATAGGACACCTTCAAAGTTCATAAGGGTGACTAGATACAAATAGTTTAAAACAAGCAATATCAAAGCTATGCATCAATCAAAAAGTCTTGGGACAATGCACATAGAACTAAGAATGGCCACTATGCTCTCAAAGTAGGTGTATAAAGGTAGAAGGTGGAGACTCAACATAAAAGTAAAAGAAAGGCCTTCATAGAAGGAAGCAGAGATTCAAGTTTCATAAAGAGCTTCCAAAAATTATGGTACTTATAGCTTTCACCTCTCATTGCCCCTATCATAAGCATCTTGAAGTGATTAAGGTTAAAGTGAACAAACTATGGTGTACATGCTTGACGATATATAAGTTAGGAATCTCATGTCCCTTGAATACGAGCGCCGCTCCTCATGCTACTCAAGTTTAGTCACCGGTAAGTTCTTGTAATCGTAAGTACATGTGTATCATAGAGAACCGCCAACAGGGTACCCCTTGCCCGATGATACGGAAGAATCCCCATATCAAAATGACAAGGAAAGCAGACAATGAGCATCTCAACAATCTTCTTATTTACCATGGGAATATGGTGCTTTTTTCTCTCTTTCCTCTTTTCTCATCTTTTTTCTTTTTCTCAATCTCTCTCTTTTTTTATAAGAAGAATGCTTCATAGATTGCTCACTATGGTGATGCTGCAAGTTTCCACCATGATTAGGCATGGCTTGGGACTCTTTTTTTATAAGAAGAATGCTTCATAGACAGCTCATTATGGTTACGCTGCAGGTTTCCACCATGTCAGCATGGATTAGACCAGCGGCCCAGGCGTTTCTCTAACACATATACATAACTCCATGGACTTACAAGCTCCCCTTTCATTTCACACTGACGACATCCATAGACAAAAGAGCATGGTATCTACTAGGTACAAAGTACCCGTGCAATGTTGAAAGCGTTCCCCATGACAGCATGGTTCTGCTAATTCCCAACAAATAAGTGCAAGCATATACAACATAGACGACACAATGGTTCAAGTTTATTAAGGGCAAGAAAATTAAAGTGTGCCATCAAGTTCGTGAGAGCTTTAATCACTAGTTTTCTCATAACAAGTTTAATTCAGAAGGTAAACAAAAGCATGAATATACTTGGAATAGCATAAGCTAATAGGTAGGTATGGTGGACTCTTTGGAATAACTTGGTTTAGGGAGTTGGATGCATGAGTAGAACTCATACTTGGTTGTGGAGGCTAGCAAAAGACTGGGAGCGACAAACTAAGAGAGCAATAATGGCCATAATCATGCAGAGCAACAAAACATCATTGATCAAAGCATAAAGTGATACTACAAGTTGAAAACTAAAGGATCATAAAGGCTATGGTGACTTGGGATAGTCATAACATGGTGTGAGCATGCACCAAGTCAACCCAAATAAAGCATCAAAGGAGAATACCACTATACTATGCTTTAATATGCTAACACAACACATGATTCATCCAAGGCACATTAAGCAATCTCAATTTTTTATAACAATTCATGCTACAGCAAAGAATACTAAGCATAAAGCCAAAACAATATCAAGCATGGCATGACAAAGCATAGGCCACAGTCAAAAACAAGCTCCCTTTACCACTTAAACATGAACTTTCCTACTCTTTTCCAAACCAAACCAAACTATTTGAAAACCAATGTATGAAAGAGGGGGTCCAACCAATTTATTCAGCAAACTAAGAAAACCAAGCAAATGAAAAACCAAAACCAAAACGAAAAAGAATACGCTCCAAGAACAACACAACTATGCATGAAACAATAAAAATGAATCGTTTGGAAGAAACCTGGGATTTTTATTGATGAAGAAGGGGATGCCTTGGGCATTCCCAAGGTTTGACGCTTGTACTTCTTGGATATTTCTTGGGGTGACACGCGTGGCATCCCCAAGCTTGAGCTTTAGTCCATCCTTCATCTCATTACTCATTCCTTCCATACACTTGAAATTTTTCCTTCATACAAAACTTCACACAATCTTTATTAGCAACATTAGTGCACTCAAGATAAATAAGTCTTAAGGTTCAGTTTCGACATCAAATAAAATTCCATTAGAACACTAGCTACTGTAGCACTTACCTCAAAAAGCTCAATTCCCCAAAAGAACTCAAAAAGGAATCAACAAGAAGCAAATGCAAATAATGGCAGGAATCTGTCAAAACAGACCAGCAGGTAAAGAGGAATTTTTTCGAAGACCTTCTGTTGCTCAAATCAAAAAGTGTTGAACTAACGAAAGTTAGATAACAACCTGGGGCAGAAGCACCAAAATTCATGCCTCAAAAAGACGTTCAGAAATTTTACACGATTTTTTACGGTGAAGCATAGAAATCTGTTTCAGGACAGCAACTTTCCCAATCATTACTCTCTCTCATTAGAGGTTACTCTTGGCACAAAAAGCAAATAAAAAGGATAAGGAGAAGTAATAACTTCCAAGACTCATCTAAAACTTTTGGGTTATCTCCCAATAAGTACTTTTCTTTAATGCCTTTAAGTTAGGCATGATAGTTTGAGAAGATGCTCACATAAGAAATATGAATTGAAGTAAAAGAGAGCATCAAGAAGCAAATTCAAAGCACATTTAAGTCTAACCCACTTCCTATGCATAGGAATCTTGTAAAGAAACAAGTCATGAAAGCACAAAGCAACAAGCATAGGAAAGCAAAACAAGTGCAACTTCAAAACTTTCAACATAAAGAGGGGAAACTTAATATTGTTGAGATGCATAAAACCATGTTTCCCTCTCTCATAATAACTTTCAGTAGCATCATGAATAAAATTAACAATATAACTATCACATAAAACATTCTTATCATGAGCCACATGCATAAAATAATTAATACTCCCCACATAAACATAGTCATTCTTATTAATTATAGTGGGAGCAAATTCAACAAAATAGCTATCATTATTATTTTCATCACCATAATCATCAAATATAGGAGGCATATTGTAGTCACAATTAATTTCCTCCTCAACAGTAGGTGGACTGAAAATATCATATTCATCATTGTAATCATCATATATTGGAGGTTTGGTATCATCATAAGCAATAGAATAGCTATCTTCCAAAGCTAGGGAACTAAAAAGATCATTTTCATACAAACTAGCTTCCCCAAGCTTAGACTTTTCCATAGCATTAGCAATAATGGTGTCCAAAGAATTCATACTAACAACATTGCTATTAGAATGCAAATAAAGTTCCATAGGTTTTTGAATTTTCTCTTCAAACACTTCATGTCCTAACTCAAGATAAATACTATAAAGCTCTCTAATTTTTTTGTTGTTTTCCATTAAGCCTAACTAGTGAAAACAAGAAACAAAAAGACAAAATTGCAGAATCTAAAGGAAATAACTTCGAGCACTCACACCGGAAAATAGGCGTTTGCCGTGGGAGGTTCTTCTTCTTTAATCCTCCGATGTGAATACCTTTTACCTTACCTCCCCAGCAACAGCGCCAGAAAATAGCTTGATGTCTACGCACTTCTATTCTTGTAGACAGTTGTTGGGCCTCCAAGTGCAGAGGTTTGTAAAACAGCAACAAGTTTTCCCTTAACTGGATCACCCAAGGTTTATCAAACTCAGGGAGGAAGTGGTCAAAGGTATCCCCTCTCAAGCAACCCTGGAATCAAGATACAAGAACTCTCTTGTGTCCCCAACACACCCAATACACTTGTCAGGTGTATAGGTGGACTAGTTCGGCGAAGAGATAGTGAAATACAAGTGGAATAGATAATTATAAGTGGTAACGTTGATAGAAAATAGCTTGAAGGTGTGGAAAAGACTAAAGGCAAACTGAAATAAAGTTGGAAACAAGCAAACATGGAACAGATCTAGTTGCAAACGAAGTTTCAATGCTTATAAACAAGGCCTAGGGATCATACTTTCACTAGTGAACACTCTCATATAAATACCTTCTTTTTATGATACTACTCTTAACTACTCTCCGGTTGGACACTCTAATCCATGGTAGGGCTATAACAGCACACCTCAAAGTAAGTCTTTCCCATCTAGAAAACCCCACACTGTCACCTTGAGCACTAGATGGTTCCAACAAACACCACAATTTCATAGAAACAACCAACTCCAAATATAACTCATAACAAGTATTTCTAACCTCTATCCTAAGTGCCACCATGGTGTGCACGCTGTCACTTTCACACACATGGGGAGAGTAGAGATCTATTAAAGCACTTGAGTAGCAATGTAGATCTATAGATTACAAGGTCATGATCTCAATAAGATCATGCATAGAGAGAGATGAACACATAGCTACCGGTAGAAACCTTAGACTCGAGACAGAACTACTCCCTCCTCATCATGGGAATCAGCAACGGTGATGGAGATGACGGTGGATATCGATGGAGATGGCTCCGGGGGCACTTTCCCATCCCGGCAGGGTGCCGGAACAGAGGCTTTCTGTCCCTCGAATCTCCACTTCGGTTGCGGCGGTGCTGCGGAACTTTTCGTGGATTTCTGATTGATGATTTATGGTTTTGGTATCGGGAGGCTCTTATAGGCGAGAAAGGCAAGGTCGGTGGCTGGCCAGGGGGCCCACACCATGCCCTGGCGCTGCCTAGGGTTGCCCGTGCTAAGGGGGGGTGTGGCCACCCTGTGGCCCCTCTCCGACTCTCCTTCTGGCTCCGTGAGTCTTCCGAGAAAATAGTAACTTTGGCTTTTGTCCCGTCCAATTCCGAGAATATTCATTTTGTGACTTCCTGGAACCAAAAACAACAGAAAATAGGCAACTGGCACTGTGGCTCTTGTTAATAGGTTAGTCCAAGAAATCATATGAAAAGTACTCCAAAGTTGGAACAAAACATAAGAAAGTAGATAAAAACCAAGCATGGAACATCAAAAATTATAGATACATTTGCAATGTATCAGCCATCTTCTTATTAGGCTCTCCTCATGGGCCGGTCTAGTTAGTATTTAGCATGCCTTGGCTGGGCCTTGCTTCTGCCATGGTTGTGACCGTTAACGGCGGTAACCGGCCGCTAACGGCGGCTGCTGCGTGGCCGTTTGCATGACGTCAGCAGTTAACACGGCTGGCGAATAGATCTGTGACGGAACAAGTTTTCATGGCTGAAGGGTGCGATCCGCCACAGTCAAAAAAACCCGTGGTTAATTCATTTGTGACTGGGCTTTTACCACGAAGGCCATCCGTCGCAGAAAACTTTTTGGCCACGAAAAACGGGCCTTCAACCACGAAAATCGTCCGTTGTAAAAGCCAACTTTACTTGTAGTCCTTAAAAAGCAAAGGAAAAAAGCAAAGTGTTGGAACAAGCCAACACGAGTGTTTCAAAGCTCTCAAGGAGCTGGAGTACAACCTCGTTATTAGAGAAATAAATTTTTCAAGGGAACACAACCCAAAACTCAGGCTTTTGCAAGCTCTTTTGTTGCTCATTGTGGTGGCGGTGGATAGTTTCCCACGTTCCATTGGCCACTCCAATTATGGAACTGGGTGGCGAGGCTTGCAGTAGCATCTCGAAGGTTGATGGAGAGGTTGTTCATGTTTTGAATATTCGAGTGCATAGATGTCTTCATAGGTGGTGTAGTAGTTTGGTGGCTGCTCGTCTTGTTCGGGTCCTCCTTGTTCTACTTCTTCATCTTCTCCTCCTCCCATGGGTATTTTTTGTTGGTGTAGATTAGCCTCAACCTACGCGTCAAAACACAAACGTCCATCCTTGATATAGAATAAACCATTAGGCAAAGGAGCCAGGATCAAGTGGTCCGCTCCAGGTATATCGAGGAAGTATCTACCATGAGTTTTAGAAACCATACCACGTGATCTTAAAGTAGGGAGACCGAGACGGTGACTTCCTGTCAACGGTTGGATGTTACCTAGGTTGATGTGAAGTGTGCGTGCAAGAATGGTCAAAACTCCCCCTCCGCATATGGATCCTCGATATTGAAGAGCTTGATGCTTAAGGTAAAACACAAGAAGAGGGCCCAAATTTGGCATTAAGTTATAATTAAGAATAGCAACCTTTGCAAGGATCAACATGTACTCCTCATTAACTCTAGTAAACTCACCCTGTGCCTACAAGGTGTTAGAGCATCTCCACCCAGGTTCCCAGGACGCTGTTCCTAGGGCTTTTTTTGTCCGGACAGCGATTTTTCGCCCAATCGCGTTCCCAGGACGCCGGTTTCGTCTGGATTTCGCCCAACTTCCGTCCGATGTTTCTAGGCCGATCCCGCGGCTTTGGGAATGACCTAGGAACACCGGAAGTAGCCACAAAACGCGTGGGCTAACCATGTCAGTGAGTGGAGGCCGAGTTCCCGCCCTTTTCCTATTCCCCCTCCAACCTTCCCTCCCCAATCCCCCACATCTCCCTCCAGTTCACCGAGCTCCCGACCACCATCCCGCCCAAGGCTTTCGCCAAACCCTGATCCGCCGCCGGCGAACCAAAGGAGAAAAAGGTGAGGAAGCCGAGAGCGCCCGTGCTGAGACCTGAAGGCATGAGCGCCCCCACGTGGCTGACCCTATCCACGAAGAGAAAGGTCGAATCGGACAGCCGTAAGGACAGGGAGGCAAGGGCCAAGAAGGCGAAGGGGCTCGCCGAGGCTCACGCGGTGGCCGAGGCTCATGCAAAGAGGGAAGAGGGGGCGTCACGTACATAGTACATCGGTGTTTGGGGGAGTCAGCCAAGCGTCGCCTCGCTGGCCGGCTTCTCGCCAATTTCGTCGTTCGTGTTCCAGGAGAGCCTGGCGAACGCGCGACAGAGGTACTCCTCCTCTCCCGAGTTCGACGGCAGGTTCAACCCGAACACACTGTTCCTATGCCCCGCACCTCATCCTCCTCCTCCGGCCTTCAACATCGATGTCAACATTCCCTACTCTAGCTCTTCGGTGTACAGTGCATCTTCGACGTCCATGCGCCGCAGTCCTCTGCCATTCGCCGGAAGTTCAAGTTCCATCACGTGTTTTCTGTGATAGAGAAATGCCAGAAATGGGCGAACACTTGGCTGACACTCAGCAAGACCAAGGACGGCATGTACAACCCGACGACTCCTCCCCTGTTGCCGGCAAAGGAAGACCAGAGCTCGGCCAGAAGAAGGCGAAGATGCTCAAAGCCATAGGACGTCCCGCCGAGCGCCTCCAGGATTCCATCGATAAGTGCATCGCTGACACGAAGGCACATACCAAGAAGAGGGAGGAGAAGGCCGACAAGAGATGGGAATATTTTCTATAGACCACAAGCTCGACTCCTCAAAGCGAACTACACCGCCAAGAAGAGAAACACGGATTAGCAGTTTATCATGGGCGGCGAAGACACCTCGGTGATGAGCACACCGGTCAAGGCCTGGTATATGGCATGGTGAAACACCATCCTCTAGGAGGACACCACCGCTAGCATGCCAAGCTCTGCGTCGAACACCTCCATCGCCATGGCTTCGCCGAGCTCCGCTTCGACCTCCTCCAACCAGTCGGCCGGACACACCGACGAACCTATCCCCGTCGCACCGGACACGCCAAAGGAGACCATCCACATCGACGACTGATCACCGAACTATTTTATCTTGTTCTGTAATAATTTGATGGCCGAACATTTTGGGCATACTTCTGTCGAACACCTTTGGCCAAGATTTTGCCGGCGAGAAAGGGAAAATTCGAATATGTCGCCGATTTTTGCTTCGCCCGGGAACTCGGCCTAGGAACGCGAGTAGGGAACTGAGCATTCCCAGGCCGAAAACTAGCTCCGTCCGGTGCTAAATAGCGTTGGATTTCATCCTAGGAACGCCCAACAAGTGGAGATGCTCTTAGCAATCACATAAAAGAAATAGCTAATAACAGGATGATCAATTTGGTTCCCCTTGGATGTGTTTCTGCAAATCTTCATTAAATTAAAGTATTGTAAAGGGGAAGGATTTAAAACAAAAGTAGGTGTGCGCACATCAGTGGTGTTGTGGGCAAACCCAAAACATTGAGCCCATTGGTCGAGTGTTACGATGTACTCACAGTTCATAAGGCGTATTTGATGCGATCAACTCCGAGCCTCTGTTCCTCGGTACAACCGTAAGGGTCCACTATATGCGCCAAAGTGCTGAAGAACTCAAGCGTCAAGCGGCGATACGGGGCAACATCCTGAAAGAAAAAATCATACAAACCAAGATTATTGCAAAGTAAATCAAAATCAGCACGAATGCCAAGTTGGTTCAGGATATAAGGACATACACACTTGGTGGACTTGATTTCTCGGAGCTTGAGATGATTGAAACGGTTCAGCTAAAACTCCTCGGTGAACTCGATGCCAAGTGACTCAGGGGTCATCGTATCAACGAGTGGTGCAGAGGACTCCGCAGCCATCTCACGTGTATGGTTCCTCGTGTTCATCTAAAAATAATAAGATTAAGTAAATAAAAATTGCGAGTAATTTTTTTAGTCCAATAGAAACATAACATAAGTGATTCTCTACACTAATTACAAAAAAAAACTCCTCTAAAACAATACTAAGCATGCTCAATATCAAGATTGAATCAAGAACAAGACCTAAGTCTACATTGACAATGATGAAAGATTGAGTTAAGCTTCCGTACAAATAAGTTGAGGATCGGAGGAGAATCATGCCTTAGATCGACTGAGTGCGAGGAATCAAAGAAAGATTAAGTAAATTTGAAGATCCAATAGTGATGGTTTAGAGTTTGGAGGAAGAAGAAAGAGCAAAATTTGTTTTGGGGATTTAGGTTACCTTCTCGGGCTGGTTATGGCGGCCGCGTACATGGTATGGGCAGGCGGTGCGGCGGGAGCCCGCCCGTACCGGCTAACATACCTTGGGGGTGACGACTCCCTTCTGGCATTGCACTTAGTACGGGCGCAGCGTACGGTCATGCCCGCTCGTACTGCTGGTCGTTATCAGTTCGGCATCTTTGGTTGAAACCTAACGTTTTGCTGTGCGTCCGACCGTACCAGTGGTCGTTAAGAGCATTGTTCCCTGCGGCAAAAATCAGAATTTCTATATTCATGCGGTTTGATATGGTACGGGCGCACGGTACGGTTCCTTCCGGCCGTATCAGCGGTCGTTAAGAGCACCGTGAGCTACAAAACTCAATTTTTTTAATTAAAAGCTTTGTGCACCTTTGCACATCTTATTAAAGGGCAAAATAACAGAAAATATACTACATAAAAATCAGCAATACTACTTAGGACATGTGTTAGTAAAATGAAAGATCGAGGATCACCTTATTTCTTCACCTCTCTCCAAAGGTCTTCTTGAACACTCTTTATTAGAAACAAAAACAAAACAAAACAAGATTATCATGAAAGTAAAAACTTTATTTCACATGGGTTGCCTCCCATGAAGTGCTTCTAGTTAAGGTCAATTAGCTTGACCCTGATGGCAATCATTTAGGTTTAAGAAGTGGAATACCCACTCCAAAATAGTTGGCTTTTAAAGTAATTATACCATCATCTTCATTAGGCTTGGCCTTCCGATCTCTAGATGGCAGCCCTATTCTCACATTCCCCTCATGTAAATTAATTAAAGCCTTAATAGTTCTTAGGAATGGCCTACTTAGAATTATAGGTGCTATGGGATCTTTAGGCATGTCCACAATAACAAGATCAATAAGAGCTGGACTACCTTTAATTTCAACAACTATATTTTCTTTAATCCCAATAGCTTGTTTATAAGTTGAATCAACTAGATGGAGTCTCAATTTAGTAGTGACAAATGGTCCCAAGTTTAGTTTGTCAATAAGCTTTTGGAAATTGTTGAGACACTCGCACTAACATCACAATGTGCGGATATCTCATTGACTCCCAACCTAACATTAATAGTGGGCTCAAATATATCATCTAGCTTAGAAGGAAGCTTATCAGCTAGTCTTTTATACTCCATCTCTAACTCACGAACTTTAGATGCTACTTGTTGTATAAATTGTTGGTAAATAGCATCATTACCTTGTTCTATGCCGGAGTTCTTCACGGTGATCACCTTTAGTATATCTTCCACGGTATATTCCTGTGTCGGCGCGTTGCTATAGTCCACCTCTTCAGGTTTCTCTTTATTGGTCACCACCCTCATCATCTAGAGGTCTTGTATCAGATTTGGCTCGGGTTTTCCAGCAAACTTTGCTAGTATGAGAGCTTGGCTCTCAACTACTTTACCCAGATGAGCCTCCATGGTCTTTGTCCTTTCCTGTAGAGCCTGCACATCATTTCTAATTGCAACGGCTTGGTTAGATAATTTTCCTATACTACTTTCATGGTTCTCTATGATTTTAATAAGCATGTTATTTTGCTCGGATTGAGCTTGTATAAAGGTTCTAACAGTTTTCTCAAACGAGAGATTGCCATGATTTGCTCCATTAGTATTATCATAATTATTGTAAGGAGCTCCTACAGGATTAGGATAATGTTTTTGAACATTAGAAGCATAATGATTTTTCCATACAGGATTAAAAGGAGTGCGATCTATAAAATTGACATCATTAACATTAGTAGCTATAGCATTGACTTGGGTATCTTCTTTACCTTTTACTATGCTAAGCAGCTCGTCTACCTTAGATGTAAGCTCTTCATTATTTACCTCGGTAATTGAACGTACTCTCTTCGAGGTTCTTTCCACATGCCATTGGGCATGATTATTTTGCATATGATCAAGTAATTTCTTTGCAACACTCACTTGCTTTCCCATGATTATTCCTCCTGCTGCAGTATCTAGCATAGACTTAGACATTGGGTTAAGACCATTATAAAACAAATGTAATAGAAGCCATTCTTCCATCCCATGACTAGGACAGTTCATTACGGCTTCTTTCATCCTTTCCCACGTAAGCGCTAGTGGCTCGCGGTCTTCTTGTCTAAATCTTGTTGGATCTTAGCTGCATAGTTTTAGCTAGGGGAAAATTAGTCATAAACAAATTAGTACATTCCTCCCAAGATTTAATAGTGCCCTTAGGTAGAGCTAGCAACTAATCCTTAGCCTTTCCTCTAAGAGAGAAAGGAAAAAATCTTAATTTAACAGCATTTGGATCTATATCTTTAATAGGCATCATGTCGCAAATTTCAGTGAAAGTGTTTAAGTGCAAACCTGAAACTTCAGCAGATGAGCCCCCAAATTGGTTTTATTGAATCAAATTTAAAAGGTTAGGCTTTATTTCATATTTTTCAGCACCAATAGCGGGCTGAGTGATATGTGCACAAATAAAATCATCAGTGGGAGTAGCATGCTCCCCTAATCTCTTTTGATCCATGGCTCTTATATTTTTGGTAATTTTTAAGTAATGAAAACAAATAACAAGTAACTATTTTTTTTGGGTTTTCAAATAGATTACAAGAAAGTAAATTAATAACACGAAATAAACTACAAACTAATTATAAAACTAAAAACAAGGTCTCTAGTGACCTCACTAGGATAGCGAAATTTCTTCCCGGGCAACAGTGCCAGAAAAAGGGTTGATACCTTCGATCTGAATTCACGGATGTAGTATAATAGCTTTTTCCCTAGAAGACCTAGGTTTAATCGAACCTTGGAAAGCAATGCTAAAAGGAAATAAAATAGACACGTCTACAAGACTTTGTTTGTTTTACCTTAGTTTACCGGACCAATCTAGTTTACTGTTATAATGGGTTGAATCAATGGATGGAGATAGGCCAGGGTTGAAGATCCACCTGCTGCTGCACATTATATGGGATAAAAGATAATAAAAGCATAGTCACGTGTAATGTTTGAACGGAGATAATCTCTTGTGGGCAACACATCCTAATATACTAGAGCCCCCGTGATGCAGCGAGCATAGCAATAGTCTTTTAATCCAACCGAGTGCACACCAAAGCAATGGGCTACAAACGATTATTAAGTGTAAACCACAGATCAAAGCTTTAAGTGGTGATGCTGTTTTGATCCTGAATGGGTCACTAAGCGAAGACCGTACTACCCTTTCTGCCACTAGGGTTCCTATGAGATCGCCGCTAGCCAAGTATCTCACCTCAAGCCTTTATCAATCTATGGGATCTTGGGTACAAATCTCAATTGCAAACAAAATATAATACTCCCATGAATTAGATGCACATAATCGCTGCAAGGTTTCTCCCCAACCCGCAACCCGTGAGGACTACTCACTCATAACAAATAGATCGGAGATAGAAAACATAGTATAAATACTTAGATTGAAATCAAATATTCTTACAATGGTCGCCAAATCACAAGGAGATATAAAGTACAAAGCAATGGCTATGGCTAGTGGAGGGGATGGATGATGGAAGTTATGAACAATGGATGAACAATGGTGTGGATCTCAATTGGTGGTGTTGTGATGTAATCTAAGAATGGCGGCCCTCTGGCCGACGGTTGGAGCCTCAAAATATATAGGCAGCTTCACGTAAGTCGTAGGGTTTGACGAGATGAGGGCAACACCACCTAGTACGGGCGGACGGTATGGGCGGGCTCTGCCTGTACTAGTGGTCGTTAAGCCTACTGACGCCTGGGAATGACTCCAGAATTACTTGGTTGTGTGGACTTCCTCAAAAACCTTCATTATGACTCCTGATTTCGCATTAAAACCCATGATTTCCTACACAACACAATTTAAAGAAAGGTTTTGCATATCTTTGCAATTATTAGTCATTAGTGGCAAGGATTGAGAGTTTCTTGTTAATTGCTTAACCAAAAACAATGTTTAAACACAATGGAAGATGGCTAATTTTGGAGCCATCACACTCCTTCCCCTCCAAATCCCAGGGTGGGACTAAACATTAGAGAGGTGGGAGGAGGGTGGCAGCCGGCGGTGGGGTGGGCCCCACCCGCCCTCCTGGCCACCTAGGGTGGCTAGTGGGGTGGGAGTCTCCCACCCTAGCGCCTAGGCCCTTCTAGCCCTAGCCGCCTTCCCTCTTAGGCCTCCTCCCTCCTAGGGAGGGACCATGTGGGAGGGTTTTCCCTTTTTATTTTATTTAAATAATTATATTTAATATTAATTCACCAATTAAATATTAAATATACTTTATTTAGTTCCTCCTTTTTCAAAACTCCTTTTGAATAGTTTCTGAACACTTCGGTATCTCTCTGAAACGCTTATGGTTCTCTCTTCCTATTTCTCTATCAGTTGTGGATCAACCCGCAATGTCTTTACCCTTAAGCATGACACCCTTACGGTTTGGGAATATTCAGACATGATCAAGACATCTCTCCGATCAATGACCAAAAAATGGTATTTGGAAACACATGATGATCCCTTCATATTCCATGAATTTGGTTGTTCGCTTGAACCTTCTGAATGTCGAGTCTTATTCATTTTGCACAATGATACCTAGTTTGTCCAACACCTGATCTCATGTATCCATATACAGTTCGATCTTTTTACCAACAAACACATTTACTCGTTCCCGTGATATTACATCCTTGTGACCTAGTCACATGCTTGCAAGCTCATTGATGTAATCTCACCGAGTGGGCCCATAGTATCAATCTGCCACTCGGATAGGCAAACCCCTATATCGATACATACACCTCAACTATTCCTCTGGAATACCCAATACACACCTTTATTGCCACCCAGTTATGATCATGGTGGTTGATGTGATCAAATCAACCGTGGGAGTTAGTGATTAAATATGATCTCCCGATTGAAGGATTAAGTTACTACACTTTGCTAGATATCGCAATGTTGAACATTGTGACTGGATCACATTGCAATTCTATGGTCGGGTGTGTCCATCAGTTCATTAAGTGACCTCATTGTCAGTTGACAATTTAGTCAAAGCATGATCAGGAAACCTCGATCATCATCTACCAAACGAACTAGTACTAGAGGATACTAGGGACCTATTTTTTTGTATACCACACCTCCATTAATGTTTCCTCTTAATATAGTTATACCATGATACAAAACTATTATGAACATTAGAGATATATTAGTAAAACAAATTTATTTATTGGCCTCTAGGGCATATCTCCTTCAGTCCCCCACTTGCACTAAAGTACAATTACACTAATTTACATTAGGAAATAATCTAACAACAATATCATTCTGGTGTTGATCATGCTTTTCATGTGGAAGAGGTTTTGTGAATGGATCACCTACATTCACATCTGTATGTACTTTGCAAGCCCTAATGTTACCATTTTCTACGAAATCTCTTATTACATGGTAATGTATGTGCTTGGTCGTGGAGTGGAACCTCTGGTCCTTCGCATTCGGAATGGACCCCATGTTGTCGCAGTAGATGCACACATGGTCTTGCGTGCTTGGGAACACTCCAAGTTCAATAATGAGCTTCCTCATCCAAACAACTTCATTAGTTGCTTCTATGGCAGATATGTACTCCGACTCCATTGTAAATTGAGCCACCGAGCTTCATTTTCCGCTCCTCTATCTCACGACGCCACCATTCACCAGGAACACATACCCTATTTGAGACTTTGAGTCATCTAGATCAGTATCGAAGCTTGCATCCACGTAACTTGTTACGGAAACCTCTTCTTCACATCCTCCATAGACTAAAAACATATCCTTATTCCTTTTTAGATACTTGAGGATATTCTTAACTATATTCCAATGAACCGACCCAGGGTTTCTTTGGAAACGACTCGTCAAGCTAAGAGCCAAGGCTACATCTGGTCTAGTGCTCAGTATGGCATGCATGATGGAGCCAATGGCCGAGGAATAAGGAATGTCTCCCATTGCTTCCCTATCATGATCCGTTACTGGGCATTGAGTCACAAACAACTTGTTACCTTTTATGATTGGCAATGAACCTTTGTTTTGCTAATCCATTATGAAATGTATCAGAATCTTTTCCAGGTAAGTTCTTTGACCAAGAGCCAGCAGACGCTTTGGTCAATCTCTATAGATCTTAATGCCTAATATGTAGGCTGCTTCACCCATGTTCTTTATCGATAATTTACTATTAAAATAATCTTACACGCTTTTTAGAAGATTCACATCATTTCCTATTAACAATATGTCATCCACATATAGTACCAGGAATGCCACTAACTTCTGATTCACTTTCTTATATATGCAGGCTTCTTCATTTTGGACAAATCCAAAACCTTTGATGACTTCATCAAATCAAAGATTCTAGCTCCGAAATGCTTGCTTCACCCCACAAATGGAACTTTGAAGCTTGCATACTTTACAAGCATCCCCTGGATTGACAAACCCCTTAGGTTGCATCATATACAACTCTTCCTCAGTGTTTCCATTCAGGAAGGAGGTCGTCACATCCCCTGCTAGTAGAAACCGAATTGACTTCAAACTTTGCTATGGGAGAGAATATCTCTTCGTAGTCAATTCCTTGAATTTGTCAGAAACCTTTTGCGACAAGTCAAGCTTTGTAGAGAGTGATGTTTCCGTCAGCGTCCATCTTCTTCTTAAAGATCTATTTATTCTCGACAGCCTTTCAGCCTTTGATAATACTACCAAGGTCCATACCTGGTTTTTATACATGGACTTCATTTCGGTTTCCATGGCTTCTCACCATTTCTCGGGTTTAGGACCTTCCATTGCTTCCGTGTATGTTGCAGGTTCACCATGTTCAACTAACATGACCATGTTCACAAGATGACTATACCAATAAGGGGTAGCATGTTTTCTTGTCGACCTATGGGGTTCGATACCTATTTCCTCATGACGTTCATGGTCATCATTGATGACCCACAAGTATAGAGGGTGTATCGTAGTATTTTCGATAAGTAAAAGTGTCGAACCCAACAAGGAGCAGAAGGTGTTGACAAGTGGTTTGTATCAGGAATTCTCTGTAAATACTTAGCAAACGGGTTTTTAGGGGTTTTTGATAATGCAGATAAATAAAGTGCGAGTAAATAAAAGACAATCTTATCTTTCTTATATTTACTAATTGGAGGCACCGTACGAGCCTCCACGCTAATCCTAAGTAACTAATGGTAAATATCCGTACGATCCGTTATGTTAGAGGCCTATGACCGTCGGATGAACTAGCGCAGAGAGTCCATGCTCCCTATCCCACGTGAACGCATCCTTAACCGGTTTTTTTCCGCAAAGAATCATCTCCTCGACGACCTGACTCTCTTGCTCATTCATTATAAAGTCGTGAAGCAAACCCTAGCGATGTTCCTCATCCACCTCTCAATTTATGATGGTCTGTTATCGCCTCCTCAACTTCAGCGTTCCATCCGTCCTAAAATCCATCTAAAATAGCATGACCAGATCAAATCTCCCAATCTCCTTCTCCAACCTTTCAATCTCCTCAACTTTCCATGTCTGATGTCGTGTTACAGATCAAGCCGAATCATATACAAGCGGAAGACGGAAAAGGAGTAGCCAGGATCACGAAAAGGAGCAGCCAGAATCTCCCATCTCCAGCGAGGCTGCCGTTTGGCACTGACCGCACACCATATCCGAGTTCCTCTCCTGTCACTCCTTCCTACTCTGTAGGCAAAGTAACCCATATCCTTGAGACCTTGACTCCCTGCTTTGTTTTCTTGCAGCCTGTAGCCAGTTGAAATTAGCAGAAAACCCCCAACTATTAGGCTTGATCTGTAACGTCTCATCAAGAAAATTCAGCAGTATACATGTATATCTTTCAGCATTGCGCTTGACCATAACATGTGCTGTAGGGAGCGGAGGAGGGCCAACTTGGTTAATTTACATCACCTGTAGGGAGCGCAGGAGATCCAGCTCGGTTGATCTGCTTGCCTTCAGTGCCCCGTGAAGTAAGCTTGCGTTATCTGCATCTACAAATAAACCACCATCCAGCAAGTTCAGTTTCATGTTAATATGGCGGTTAACAAATGATTTTCTAGGCCTCCCCTGCTAGCCAAGTGAATTAGTTGATACTAGTAAGTCTGCACGTGCAACGCACGTTTCTCTACATTTCCTTCATTAACACATTGCATTATGTTTTTCTCGTATGTGCCGCGCCCCAACATCCCTTCCATTCCCTCTCAAGAATCCAAGACTCTTTTATACTCATAGCCAGAATAAGTTGTCTACATGTCCACCACGCAGCCACCCGCTGCCTCCTCTGAAACCTAGCCCATCACCTCCACCTTTGCCTCCTCCATAGTCGGTTCCTTTTCCTCCGGCGGCCTCGCTGGTGCCAGGAGGGGTGGGTGGGAAACCTGATCTACGAGTTTAGTTTTTCATGAAAGTGGTGTTTTGAAGAATTAGGTTAAGATTTTGGTGTCTTCTTTTGACGTCCATATTAATGGAGACAACATCGTCTGCAATAAGTGATCTTCAGGCCCTTGTTCAACGAGAAGATTGTGTCATTGAAAAAGAAAGTGTTCGAAGACCTTAAATATTCGCTAGTTTCTTTTAGACTTTATTGTATAATCGCAGAAGGTAGTTTATGTATCTCTACCATGTAGAACTCGCTACTATAAATATATCGTGGTATTTATTGTCAAAAACAAAGTTGTATACCGGTCCTCTCATCCACGCAAGCACGGTGGCACGGTGGATGTTACCCTTGGAAGCCGAACGACACCAGCATCTTCAATCTCCGCCACTAAACCAGGTGGTGTTGCGCTGACAATTTCTTCACACACCCTTACTATAGCCACAACAAAGTTGCTACTCCGATGCTCGCTACAACTTCTTTTTCTTCAACCAGGAGAGCATGAACACTAAAGCCGAGGATTAGGATTCGAAACTCAGGTGACGCAGCCCAATCCATGCCAACAATGAAGCACTCATGCAATCATCGATGCTAACACTCAATAATCTTAATATTCTCTGTACAACTAATTACTTCATCTAGCAAAAGTTATTTAGACAAGCCACAATCACTTTCTTAGTTCCTCCTGTCATTTTTTGTCACACCTTGAAAACAAACGTGGGTATCATTGCAGGACCACTGATACATGAAAAATAAAAAAAACACTTCGTGACAAACAAGATAATCAATTTTGATATTGTAATAAACACAATCATTGATTACACAGATGTAGAAATGTTTACAAGGAAAAACTAACCATGATATTAAATGGAAGTCATTTGAGTATTTGACAAGCCACAAACATTTCTACTATTAAAAACCCTGCCTTGGAAGGATAACTTCTTACGTGCAAGCATCCACAGGTCCACAACAAAAATCAACCGGAGATAAAGAGTAAGCACCGAACAGAACCGGAGAGACCCAAGAAGGTAAGACACATCGATTAAAATTCTCAATTGTGAAGAGGAATCATAGCAACTGTATATTCTGAACTGCGAATGAGGAGTGTTTGCTCCTTCTTTCTCTGAACTGCAAACACGGCAGCGATCAGATACACCTGCATCTATAAAGTACCACATAAATAAACCATTGCATTTGAGGCCAGTGGATTAAGCCTTCGTAAGAAAAACTAAATAAAATGCTCAAAGGTCATTCGTACTGGAGTTTAGCTATATATCCAAAATATGAAAATGTCATGCATTATATGCGAAACTTGAGAAAAGATAAAAGATCACATGTACAAAATGAAGGTATCCAAACCTGAAGGTTCACTTGGTGCTCTTGGCGATGGAAAGAAAAAATATAACACCTTGATGTGGATAACAATAGAGTAAAGATTAGAATTAAATAAAGTGCTCGGCTCAAGAATGAACCATCTCCATTAAGCACAAACTTGAGGAATTGTATAGATTGTTTCGAAGAAAATAGACAATGTTTGTAGGCAATAGTACCAACGTATAGAGTAAAAGAGCAGAATTTAAATAGCACATAGCACGCGAATTGTTTTAATGAAGTAAAGTGAAGGATGATAAAATAAATATTTTATAAACAACCTCGGTTCCAACATCTTTGTACTAACTTGGAGTTTTGTAATCATACCGCTGAATTTAAGGTCCTATAGTGAGTTGCGGTGACAAGTTCATGTCCACTGTATACACATGGAAGAGGAACTGGAAAAAAGACAAAGAATTGTGCCCCTCACTCTTACTTCTGGAAATACAAAAATTGTACTACTCATTTACTTTTATCATCTTTTGTAAAGAAAGCTTTTTTTTTCATACTTTCTGAAACAGAAAAATAGTACTCCTTTCTTGCCCTTTGTATAGGAAAATAGTACTCCTTTCTTGCCCTTTTTTCTTACTTTCAGAAACAGAAAAAAAGTACTCCTTTGTATAGTAATTTGAACTACTGATATTAACAGCTTGAAAAACCAGTAGAGTTACACAAGGTATTCATGGGTATCTCATAATGTTCTCCCTATAAAATTATGCTTGTAATTATGTATAAAAACTGGTCTAATATCTACTATGCACATAGGGAAATCAAATCGAAAGCAACCGTCTAGTGAACTCAGATAGCGGTACTTACAGCACCACTTCTTCCATACACTAAAGCAATTTAGAACGTGGTCTCATTGCACCTTGGCATCTCAGTGTTATCTGAGTTAGAGGAAACTGCCGATTGGGTTGGGGACAACTACGGTTGATACAAGCAAACCAAGGTAGCTACAAAAAAGGCTACAGGATGAACCTGCATACGTACACGGTGAGAATTATGCATAGTTGGACCACTTAAAGCAAGTGAATTCATCAGGCCAAAAGGAAGACAGCTCAAACTAGGACCTGTACCTGCAAAAGTAATTTATTAGTCACGCATCGGCAGCCCGGCAAGATGCCTGTACCAAGGGGAGATGCAGGCGGCCGTGGCTCAGCTGTGGATGTAGACAGCGAGACCTAGCGTGGGGATGGTGGAGTCTATCGGGCAGGTAAACGTAACGTACTGCGCCTCCTGACGCCCACTGCCGCCGTCGATGGAACCACGTATGCATCTGAACGCGAGATGGCTCTTCATCGGTCGTCGAGGAGGAACCCCGACGCAGCAGGACGACGGGGCACGGGTCAGGCGCCGTCACGCGGGGATGTGGCAGGCAGGGGCGCCGCCTGGAAAATGATGGGGTGGTCGTGAACTCGTGATCCAGATCTCGCGCCAGGCGTGGCGTCGCAGGAGAGGGGATTGTGGGGTGTGATTCTTTTTTTTCAGCGCTCGTGAGGGTTTTCCGTGCGGACGGGATGAGTACAGTCCGTCGAATCTATTTGCTAAACGTATTAAAGAAAAAAATTAGGCTAAGAAAAACCGTTAGATTATGTTTAGAGGTCTGATCATGCGGTTGTGGTACGACCGTATATGTTTAATGGGATACGTGTAGAGAAGTTTGAGTTTGCTTCTTTATAAATAGTAGAGATGTGGATGTTTCGTATGGAAAATATTTAATGTAGTGATGTTGTTTCTTCTGAATAAAGGCTATATCTCGGAATCTGCAGGACTGCAGGTTATATCTAATCATAATGTCTTCTGAGGTTAAACCAAAGGTATAATGCTTAAATATAATAAATTTTCCCCTATATTTGACATTTCAGTTTCACGATGTCCGTGAATGCGACGGCATTAATCAACTGCACCTACAGGTTAAGATAATATGTAAAACTATTCTGTAAAGTTATATTTGCAACGAATTAGGTGTCCTCATAATGTCTAATTATCTCTTTGATTTTTCAGTTCAACGGTCTAAACTACTCCCTCTGTTTCAAAATATAAGATGTTTTACCTTTGTGAAAGAAGTGTATCTAGACCACATTTAGTGTGTAGGTTTATCTAGGTTTAGAGCGAACCTACATAATAAAAGATCTAGATATTTTTTTTTCACAAAGCTAAAACATCTTATATTTTGAAATGGAAGGAGTACATGGAGAAATCATTTTTTCCTGGGTACACTTGAGGTGCTTTTCTTATCTGATTCCATAAATTCAGAGTGTATCATAGGTATTACAATGTAATTGAGAAATAACATCATTATATTTAAGCTAGCCGCATGGAGGACTTGAGTTACAGAGGTCTCTGTTCGCATGGTTTCTCCGTAGTGTTCCAAAATATCCGGATATAGATTTTTTAATGTAAAGAAATTCATGGAAAATATGTACTATTTTCCTTTGAAGTTCCAGAGTTGCCACGCATAGAAATTTTGATAAGGTAATTTCAGCTAAGACACCAGAGTATCCCTTTTTTGTGATTTTCATGTGTAGCAACGAGTTCTGTAGTTCAGATGGTGTATATATTGTTGGCTAAATGGCCTTTTACCAAATTGATAGATTTTTAAATTATGTTGTGTACAGCAGAATAGTTATATTATATGCATGCCACTACATGTACTTAGTCAACCACTACTGTGCTGGAAAAAGTTTGTGAGCATATTTAAGTCTAATAACCTTATATTTGGATCCAGGTCGCAAACAAGATTTACAATTTCTCGAATATATGGATGGTTTTAGCCACCACCAAGTTCATTATGGGCACATATTTATGATACTCAAAATGCTTTTTCTATATATTTGATTATTCTACACAGTCCGTACTTCCGTATACGTAATTGACTTTTCTCTACATCGGTTTCTGCTGCCTCTTTGAATTTCAAATTAATTTATCTACCTATTGCCACAGAGAGTTATCTTTTTATTGAATATATCATTGTAGAAAACTATGGTTTCCCTATAAGAATTCACTTGCCTTATTCTATATTTTTCGACTGATTCTTCCCATATTCTCTTACTGGCTTGGATGACTAGAGTAATGTAATTTAAATCTCTTCTGTGTCGTGTGGCTCACAAGAAAAATTAAGCCACCTGAACATAGTAATTCATAATTATACTGTACCAATCTGTCAAAGGTCGATTCTAAATGGAATATATGGGACACTTAATTTTCTTAATTCTGATCTTCAGGAAGGTTATTTTCTTTTATGATAAAAAAGGTTCATGTTTTTTGTTCGGAATCAAAGTAGCATATCACGATTGCTACCTACATGTCATTTTAAATGCTGAAAAAGTGAAAAGAGCTACAAGTATCTATTTCGTTCAGAAAATACTGGTTTCAGAAAAAAAAAATCCCTATACATGGATCGGGGATTGATAGTCTAGATCAATGTGCTATACATGGCATGATTTTTCTAACACCTTTCTTTTACACGGAGCTTTTATCAAATATAAAGAGGACCTATTTGTTATCATTTGGTAATCATAAGAGTCCACCAAATAACCCATTCAATATCTGAAAATTATAAATAATTTCCTATTTTTTTAAGAAATAGTGTGGGAATTTTAGCATGTCAATAAGGGTAATTGGCCTTAGCGGAAGGCTACTTAGGAAATATTGTATGAACAAAGGACAGGTTCCACAATACTGTCAATAATTCTATACTGGCATATATTTATCTTATTTTCTGCAGATTTTCACCGCATTGGACTGCATTCCAACTGCATTTTGTAAGGCATCAGGAAAGGATTACATTCGTTTTCTCCAAAGGTCAGTTGTGCAAATCTTGAGTATGATTGTTGTTTTCTGAGTAAAATGTGATTCTAAATAAGTCATTAATTTTGCCTCAAAGTCGATCATTTTCGTGTTATCATGATGTAGTATCACTATTAATTTTATAAATATTATGCCTTCATTATACTCCCTCCGTCCATAATTAAGTGACCTGATTTTGTCAAGATTTGCATGTATCTAGACATGTTTTAGTGCATAGATACATTAAATCTAGACAAAGCCAAGTCAGTTATTTGTGGAGGGAGGGAGAACATAATTTATACTCCCTCCATCCAAAAAAGGATGTCGGAGATTTATAAAAATTTAGATGTATCTGTACAGTAATAGTGACTAGATACATCAAAATTTTAACAAATCTCCGACATCCCTTTTACGACGGAGGGAGTATATCATTTCTTGCTAACTCATATGTCAGATTTTGGTAGATCTAAATTAAGGTTGTTCCTCTACATTGCAAGGAAAGCAAAGACAAGCATAAAAGCTACTACTCCCTCCGTCTCAAAATAGATGTCTCAAATTTATCTAAATTTGGATGTATCTAGAACTATTTAGTATTAGATGCATCTAAATTTTGACAAGTTTCCAACATCTATTTTGAATCAGAGGGAGTACTACTTCTCATGGGTCTTGCTACTAGCTGAAGGTAAGTCGAGGTGTGCGTGATGACTTTCGTTATATAAGACTTTCGTTACATGCATTAGGGTGGGGTTCACATAAAATGATCCACAACAAGCTATATTCTCGAACGTGACCGACCTCTCAAGTTCGTTCAAGCTGTTAAGACAACAAGTATGTACACTATTTTCTTATGTATGTTGGTTTCTGCTTTGTATGTTTGGTATATATATTTTTAGTTCTTAGTTGATAGTGCTACTGATTTGTAGCTTGGTTGTGCGTTATGGTGTTAATGGATAGAAAATTGTGCATATTTCATGTAAGTTTTGCATGTCGTTTCCAATTAAGAGGGATCTCCTGATATATATTGTCCACTTAAGGTCATAGATACATCGCAATACATATTTATACAATGTTCGACAAAGCAATACAATCTTATAGCTCACGTCCTCACCGTGCAACAAACCATCAATGAAATATATATCATTCTCCATATATATATGAAATCATTATTTAAAAATTGTTGGTAATGTTGTAACAAAATTGCAAAAAAACATAAATACATACATGCAAAATATAAATGTGTGATCCTATATTTCTTAAAAATTAACTATGTGTGGTCCTATATTTCTTACGAATTTTGACATGAGATTGTGATATGAAAATTCCTAGCCCGTGCGTTTGCACGGGTTGACGACTAGTAATAATAATTGCAGCAAGTGGTCTAATCCTTTCTTTAGCAAAGGACAAGCGATTTTATTACTTAAGATGACCAAACATTCTCAAGGACACATGGGAATATTGTCAAGTGCTTTCGCTTCATATAATTGATTAATCTTCTTTGGTTGGATAAGTGTTGTGTGGGTGAACCTATGCTAATGTACTGACCTTCCTAGGATTAATACATACTTGTGATTATACCCCTTGCAAGCATCCGCAACTACAAGAAAGTAATTAAGATAAAAACCTAACCACAGCCTTAAACTTTGAGATCCTACACTCCCTTATGCAAAGGTTTCCTAATGGGGGTTCAGGTTTCTGTCACTCCGGCAACCCCGCGATTAGTAGCCAAATACGCACTTCCCTAGGCCCATAAAGGTGAAGTATCATGTAGCCGATATTCACATGACACCACTAGAAGAATAGCACCACAACATAAATATCAAACCATTAAATCTTTCTCAACACAATTCCACTAGTAACAACATGACTTCCCCCATGTCCTCAAGAACTAAACGAACTACTCACGAGACATCATATGGATCAAGATCAGAGATGAAATAATGATAAGTAACAATCTGAACATGAACAATAATTCAATGGTTCGACTCAATAGCATCAACTACAACAAGTAATCAACACCGGGAAAGTTTCCCCTAAGAACTATGCAAGATTCAACCCAATTGTTACAGCGGTACAAAGTGGTGGTGCTGGTGCTGGTGGAGATGATGGTGGAGATGATGATGATCTCGATGAATTCTAGCTTGATGACGATGTTAATGGCGACGATCTCCCCTCTCCGGGAAGGAATTTCCCTGGCAGATTTCTGCCTACCGGAGAGCTCTTTCTCTCTCTGTAGTTTCCATCCTGTAGAGGCGGCAGTACCTTTCTGTGGTTGCTCCTCGAGTCTTAGGGTTTTGAGGGGATTATATACGCCAAAGGGCGATGCCAGAGGTGGGCCAGGATGGCCACACCACCTGGTGGCACGACCAGGGGTGGCTCGCGCCAGGGGGTGGTGTGGGCCCTCCTGTGGCCCATCTCCACTCCTCCTTCTGGCCTCCCTCGTCTTCTGGAAAAATACGAATTCCCGTATATTTTCTAGGATTTTCTGATCTTCGCCAATATTGCATCTGGATAGTGCTTTTTTTCCATCAGAATCATGACTCCAGTGGTTCATCCTCCAAAAAGTCAACAATCATGCAAAAATAGATGAAATAACATAAGTATCATCTCTTAATATGAAATATATCAATGAATAATAGTAAATTTTGATATAAAATAGTGATGCAAAATGGACGTATCAATCATCATGTTCTCCCACTTCAATTAATGAAGGTGGCTCCGGAACTGCTTTCATTGCGACACTCGGTATTTGAAGATCAGGGTCGATAATCTCATCGAGTTCTATCTTCCTTCCACTTACACCTTTCGCGAGAAACTCTTTCTCGACGAAGGTACCATTCTTCGCAACAAACGTTTTCCCCTCAGTTCAGTTGTAGAAGGTGTATCCAATAGTCTTCTTTCGATATCCTACAAAGATGCATTTTTTTGCTTTCGGTTCAAATTTGTTAGGATGTAGTTTCTTAACATAAGCCTCACATCTCCAAACCTTCAAAAAAAGACAGCTTTGGCTTCGTTCCATGCCATATCTCATACAGTGTTGTGTTCACGGCTTTGGATGGTGCCCTGTGTAAAATGAATGCAGTAGTCTCTAGTGCACATCCCAGAATGATATAGATAAGTCGACGAGAGCCATCATAGACCGTACGCTGTCCAACAGAGTGCGATTACATCGCTCGGATACACCAATATGTTGTGGTGTTTCAGGTAGCATAAGTTGTGGTACAATGCCACAAGCCTTCAGATGTGCGCCAAACTTGTAACTAAAATACTCACCCCCTCGATCAGTATGAAGGTGCTTGATTTTCTTGTCGATTTGATTCTCAACTTCACTCTGAAATTCTTTGAACTTTTTAAAGGTTTCAGACTTGTGCTTCATTAAGTAGATATACCCGTATATACTCAAATTGTCAGTGAAGGTGACAAATAAACGGTAACCATTGCACGTGGATACGCTCATTGGTCTGCATACATATGAATGTATAACTCCCAATAGGTCAGCAACCCGTTCCATCATATCGTTGAATGATGCTTTGGTCATTTTTCCCATGAGGCATGGTTCGGATGTATCGAGAGATTCAAAATCTAACAACTCTAGAAGTCTAGCAAACTGGAGATTCTTCATACGGTTTACACCTATATGACCTAGCCGACAATGCCACATATACATGGAATTATCATCACCATGCTTGCATTGCTTGGCATTTATGCTATGGATGTGTGTATCATCACAATCAAGATTCAATAAGAATAAACCTTTACTTTGTCGCGCATGAGCATAAAACACATTATCCATATAAATAGAACAACCATTTGTCTCTGATTTAAATGAATATTAGTGTTGAAACAAGCAAGACCCACTGATAATATTCATGCTCAAAGCCAGTACATTGTAACAATTATTCAAATTCAAAACAAATCCTGAAGGGAGACGCAGAGGGAGAGTGCCGACCGCAAGGACTTCAACTCTGTTGCCATTGCCGAAGCGCTTTGTCACCTCGTCCTTCACCAGGCACCACTTATTATGCAACTCATGTTGAGAGTTACATATATGAGCAACAAAACTAGTATCAAACAACCAGGTGTTGCTCCTGGCACCAGTAAGGAAAACATCAATAACGTGTATATCATATATACCTTTCTCTTTGGCAACAATCTTGACAGCCTTCTTATCATCTAGATACTTGGATTAGTTGTGCTTGTAGTGACCCTGACCCTTGGAGTAGAAGCACGTGGCTCCAGGCTTAACCTTGGGTGCCCTAGATGAAGCGGCAACATGCTTGCCATCTTTCTTGGGTTTGCCCCTCTTGCCCTTGCCCTTTATGGCGGATTTCTTGAAGTCAACAGTCCTGTTGACCATAAAGACATTGTGATCCTTCTTGATTTCCACCTCAGCGCCCTTGAGCATGGCGAACAATTCAGACTGGTTTTGTCCATTCCCACATGTTGTAGTTTAGCACAAAACTCTTGTAGCTAGGGGCAGAGACTGCAGCACCCTATCAACTGTTAGCTCAACATTGATTTCACAATCAAGATCGTTCAGGCATTGAACATAGCCAAACATTTTGACCAGCTGCTCGCTCAAGATGCTGTACCTATCAAAACTAACCCGAGGCGCAACGATGGCCTTGAGATTAATGATGATCTCAAAGGCGCTCTTGTTCTAATGCGCTTCTGCAGGCCAGCCTCCATGGCGTAGAGCATGCCACTCTAGACACATGCATTATCATCGGCCTTCTGCTGCTAAACATTTTTATCAGCCCGAGAGGTGTTGGCAGCAGGTTGGTCACCTATCGAAGCATCAAGTTTGTAGGAGAGTTTATGGGGAACGAGGAGTGTTGGGTTCGCAGCATAGAAAACAATTTTTTTCCTACGATAGGAACTATTATAACGGGTGGATATACATCCATAGAGAACATACCCTCAAAGAACAACAAAGCTTTGTTAACGATATGGAACTCGTGGATGATGTAGTCAAATGCTTGCTGATCTCAAGATCGTGTGGAAGTCCTAGCGCCGCAAATCAGCAGCGCATCCGTCCTCGCACACACGTTTAGGCCACCGAACAACCTCCACCTCCTCACTCCAGCGATGCAGCGGAAGCAGCAACTTCTTCCAGATGAAATGCCACCGGGAACATGTATCTCGCTAATCCGAGACCATGGGGGAATAATTCTAGAGGGGGAGAGAGATCCTTCATGAGGAGGTGTGAGGAAGAAGGAGTGAGAGGGGGGATTTTATAGGAGGAGGAGGGGTACCCCTCCCCATCGGGATTGACAAATTCCACTCTTGATCCATGAGCCTTAACATAACACCTTTGGAATACCCGAACCCATATTTATTGTCACCCTATTACAGTGTGACGTTTGATGTTATTAAAGTATTCTTCCGGTGTTAGCAATTAACATGATCTCATGGTCTAAGGATAAAGATTACTTCGTATGATGCTATAGCAGTATAAACATAATGACTTTGATTGTAATTCTATACTTTGGATGAATGTTCATCACATCATTCACCAATGTTGTGACCTCTTTATTAACAACATCCAATGTCTATGATCAGGAAACCTTGATCATCTTGTTAATCAACGAGCTAGTTTATAGAGAGGCATAACTAGGAACTTTCTATTTGTTTATTAAACACACATGTATTAAGGTTTCTGTACTAATACAATTATTGCATGTAAAATAAACATCTATCATATACTTGCAATACTTATAATAACAACTTTATTATTGCCTCTCAGGACATATTCCTTTCAGTCTCCCACTTGCACTAGAGACAATAATCTAGTTTACATAGTGATAATCTAACACCCATGGAGTTCTGGTGTTGATCATGTTTTCCCCGAGGAAGAACTTTAGTCAACGGATCTGCTACATTTAGGTTCGTGTATACTTTACAAATCTTTATATCTCCATCCTTGACATGCTCGCGGATGGAGTGAAACTAGCGCTTAATATGCTTGGAATTCTTATGAGACCTTGGTTCCTTGGCATTGGCTATGGCTCTATTGTTGTCACAATAGATCACCATTGGGTCCAACGCACTAGGAACCAGGCCTAGTTCCATTATGAACTCCTTCATCCAAACCGCTTCCTGTGCCACTTCTGAAGCAGCAACATATTCTCCCTCCATCGTTGATCCAGCTACCACAGGTTGTTTGGAACTCCTCCAACTAACTGCTGCTCTGTTCAAGAGAAATACATATCCGGATTGAGACTTAGAGTCATCCGGATCAGTGTCAAAGCTAGCATCAACATAACACTAAGTGACTAGCTCTTCTTCACCCCCGTATACAAGAAACATATCCTTAGTTCTTCTTAAGTACTTAAGGATATTCTTGACCGCTATCCAATGTTCCGAACCTAGACCAGATTGGTACCTACTAGTCAAAATAATAGCATGTGCCACATCCGGTCTTGTACATAGCATGGCATACATTATAGAGCCTATGGCTGAATCATAGGGGATCTTATCCATTATCCCTCTTTCTTTTGTCGTAGCCAGACTTTGAGTCTTACTCAATGTCTTACCTTCCAACATAGGTAAGAACCCCTTCTTACTTCCGTCCATATTAAAATTCTTTAATATCTTATCAAGGTATGTACTTTGCGATAGCCCAATTAGGTGCCTTGATCTATCTTTATAGATTTTAATGCCTAATATATATGACGCTTCACCAAGGTCTTTCATCGAAAATTTGCTGTTTAGATAACTTTTAACACTGTTTAAAAGATCTATATCATTTCCAATCAATAATATGTCATCCACATACAATATCAGAAATGCCACATTGCTCCCACTCACTTTCTTGTAAATACAAGCCTCTCCATAAGTTTGGACAAATCCAAACTCTTTGATCACCTCATCAAAGCGGAGATTCCAACTCTGGGATGCTTGCTTCAGTCCATAGATGGATCGCTGAAGCTTGCATACCTTATTAGCATCCTTGAGATCGACAAAGCCCTTAGGTTGTATCATATACAACTCTTATTTAATATTACCATTGAGGAATGGAGTTTTGACATCCATTTGCCATATTTCATAATTGAAATATGCAGCAATTGCTAACATAATCCTAACCGACTTTAGCATTGCTACGGGAGAGAATGTCTCATCGTAGTCAGCTCCTTGAATTTGTCAAAACCCCTTTGCGATAAGTCAAGCTTTATAGATGGTAACATTACCATCAACATCAGTTTTTCATTTGAAAATACATTTATTCTCAACAGCCTTTCGGTCATGAGGTAAGTCCAGCATGGTCCAAACTTGGTTTTCGTACATGGTGAAAGAACATTTCATGTTTTCCTATGTTTTGCGTGTTAGATAACAATACTGTGGAGATTATTCATGTGCGCTAAGTGTGCAGGAAGCTTTGAGGGGGGCCGGATTATCCGCCCCACCAAGGGCCGGATAATCCAGCCTACCTCATTGCTCAAAGGGAGCCAAGGTGTGTCGCTCGGTACCCGGTCGGATTTTCTCCCGAAAAATCCGAACTAGGGCGGTTTTTCTTCCCTAGGCCGGATAATCCGGTTGTCACATGGGCCGGATAATTTGGCCCCCAGTTTTTGAGCAAAGGGAGCCAAGGCGCGTCGCTCGGTATCCGGTCAGATTTTCTCCCAGAAAATCCGAACTGGGGTAGTTTTTCCTCCCTAGGCCAGATAATTCGGCCTTCACATAGGAGGTGATAATCCGGCCCCCAGAAGTTGATCAAGAGCAAGCTCGGCGCGATGCTCAGATAGGGGGCGGATTATCTGCCGGATATTCCGAGTCTGGGGCGGTGTTTTTCCCCAGGCCGGATAATCCGGCCCTCACTTGGGCCGGATAATACGGCCCCCAAAGTGTCCAACGGCTGGTTTCTGAAGGGGGTATAAATACCCCTTCTTCCCCAACATTCAGAACTCTTGATTCATTCGAAATTGTCTAGACATTGTGCAAGAGCTCTCATTCTCGATCTCCCACTTCAACCACCCGAAGGTCTTGATCTTTGGGGGAATTGAAGGAGGAGAAGTTCATCATCATCATCACGAATCAAGCGCTTCAACTCCTCTCCATTCACTTGGAGAAATTCCTGATCTAGTATTCTTGTCAATACCTAGATCTTGTTCATTGTATTTGATAACTTTGTTCTTGTGGCAGCTTGTTGTCATTTCGGGAGCCTCTAAGTTGTTTGTGGAGTTGTTGCCCCGCTAGTTGTGTAAAGGTGTCGGTGCCCGCCTCGAAGGGTACCTATAGTGGAAAGGTGGATCAGGCCTTTGGTGGCAGGATCCATCGGAGAACAGGGTGAGGCCTATTGTGGCGTGGTGGTCTTAGTACCGCCCACCCCTCCAACGCAGATGTACTTCCCTTAACAAGGAAGGAAGTGCGGTCAAACAAATCCTGTGTCTCCACGTGCTTCACTACGGTTTACCCGTTCCTCTTCCACTCGCTCTTTACTCGCTAGTAGATAGGTTTGCATATAGGGAAATTCCACATAATAGCTTATCTAGAGAATTTACCTTGTGTGCTAAGCCTAAAATTGAAAAAGTATTAAAATTTGGTGTAGCACCTATTCACCCCCCTCTAGGTGCCCATACGATCCATTTCAATTGGTATCAGAGCCCTGGCTCTTAATTCGGGCTTAACCGCCTAAGAGTAGTATGGGTACCAAGGATGATGGGAATGAGGCTGTGGATAAGGTCACAATGGATGATCTCAAGTCGTTGGAAACAACCTTGTTGAAATCCTTTGAGGCCAAGATGGAGGAGATGAATCAAATGATTGCTCGCTTTACATCATGCATAGCCCCATCTCCATCCTCCTCTGAGGCTGCCACACCATCATCTAAAGAAAAGGGTAACACCGGATCCAAGGATGATGATGTGGAAGGTGAAAAACTTAATGGTTCCACCTCCAAGAAGGGAAGTGGTAAGGAGGAATATAGTGAGGTTTGCCACGTATATTCCCCCGACCCACCTATCCCTCATCCTCATATAAACAATAGGGGTGATCCACCCAAGCTCACTGCATCCTCTTTCAATCAATGGCAATTCTTAATGAAATCTCATGTTTGCAGCTCCTCTATTGAACTTTGGAGGATTATTGAAGAGGGTATTCATATTGGAGATCAAACCGACCTAACAAGAAGAGAAGTTGTGGACAGCCAGTTGAATGCCACCGCTCTCCACATGATACAGCTGGGTGTGGGTCCCAAGGACATGCCACACATTGAACATCTCAACACAACTAAAGAAGCTTGGGATGCTCTTACAGATCTCTTTGTTGGGAATGAAAGCATGGGAAGGAACATGTATGATGCCCTTAGTAATGAAGCTGAGGGATTCTACATGTTGGATGGTGAAAACCATGAGGACATGTATAGAAGACTCAAGGGCATCGCAACAACATTTAGAAAGAATGGAGCCACTCACATTGATGATGCATGGATAAAAAGGAAATACGTGAGTGCCTTAATGCCTTTCGAGCCAACGGACTTGAAGAGCTTGCAAGGTAGACATAACTACCATCAAATGACATCCAATGAAGTCATGCAAGAAATGGCGTCATTCAAAGTGGCAGCAAAGAATACTGAAGATGCCCGTGCTCGGGCCATTGGAATGCAAAAGGGTGTCAATGTGGCTCTCAAAGCCAATGTTGTTGAGCAAGAGGAAGATGAAAGAGCCTTTGAGGGGGCATCCATGGACTACCCCGATGAAGTCAAACATGCTCATGGTGAGTACATGGCGTTTTATGCAAGGAACTTTTGGAAGGACCTTGCCAAAGCCAAGTTGGAACTTGAGCGCAAGAACGGGTCAAATGGAAGAAGAGAAAGTGGCCCAAGATTGAGAACTTGCTACAACTTTGGAGATAGAATGCACTTTGTAGCCGAGTGTCCGTATCAAAATAGAGAAGACAATGGTGGAAGGCTCATTCTTAAAGAGAAATCTAAAGCACCTAAGAAGAAGCCATTTATTAAGAAGAATGGCCCCTTCAAGAAGCAACCCAAGATCGTTTTAGTTGCACAAGAAGAATACTCCTCTGCGAGTGAAGATGAAGAGGATGATGATAGTTCTCGCGAGGTGGCTGCTATAGCCACCACATCGACTCCTTCATCTCTCTTCGACTCGCCAAACGAGAATGTCATCAACAACAACGCCACTTGCCTAATGGTAAGAGGGTCCAAGGTATCAACTTCTAGCTCTTCATTTCCTAAGACTAACATAATTTTGGATATGGATGATCATGACAGTATTAAAATGAAAGAAGAAGTTATTGCTTTGGATACTTTTTTCACTAACCTACAAGGTGAGAACAAACTCCATTTTGATGCTCTTATGAGTCAACTTGCTCAAGCCAAAGATCTTCTTGAAGAAAAGGGCAGAATTGAAAGAGAAGATGCTTTGGAGATAGCTTCTTTGAAGAATGCCTTGGAAGAGGAAGAGGAAGCTCGAGTATCCTTGGAAGAGAGACTCCAATCCATTGAGGAGTCACATGAAGAAGCTGTAGCTCAGCTCATCAAAGAACATGACCATGCTCTTGCTAAGGTAAAGAAACTAAAGAAAGAAAAGATTGACTTTGGGGCTGTTCATGCTAGACTTTTGGAGAAGTTTGATAATCTTGAAAGTGCTCACAAGGCATTGAAGAGTGATCATTCTACTTTAAATGAGTCTCATGACCAGCTCCAAACTCAATTGAAATGGTATGATGTGCCAAGTACCTCCACTTCATCCTCTGGAAAAGAAGACCTTGCGAGAAGTTCTCAACACAAAGGTAAAGGAGTTATTGATGAGATACTAAGCAGGCAAATGACAAACAATAGTAAAGAAGGTCTTGGTTACATACCCAAGACAAAGAACAAGAAAAACAACAAGAAGAAGAAGAGCAAGACTGCTCAATCAAAGACTAGCAACATTACCAATGACAAGACTAATTATGATGGTTTTGCAGGGGCCAACAATCCTAACTTTGAACTATATTGCAATTATTATGGTGATGTTTATGCTAGTTATGTAGGCCCTTATGATTGTTACATTCCTTGGTCTATTTGGGTTCCCAAGACCCTTGTTACTAACATGAGAGGACCCATTGAAAAATGGGTACCTAAAACCAAGAAGTAATTTTCTTGCAGGGCTATGCTTCCGGTGGTTCTAAATGGGTACTCGATAGCGGTTGCACGAGTCATATGACCGGAAGCAAGGAGATCATCACGAAGATGCAGCCAAATCTTGATCACATAACCGTCTCCTATGGTGACAAGTCAAAATCTGCGGTATTGGGTCTCAGCAAAGTTGTGGTGGCTCACGATATCTCGCTCGTGGACGTCATGCTTGTTGAGACCCTTGGGTACAACTTACTTTCAGTTCGCGCCCTTGGTAAGATGGGCTTTGCAGTTTATATTGATGCTGATTTGGTGGTACTCTTGTGGAGCAAGTCTCTAAAAGTCGCTTTCGTGGGATATGTCGAAAATGACCTGTACGTGGTGGACTTTTCAGGGAAAACCACTACAGGCCCGATGTGTCTTTTCGGAAAGGCTGACGCGGGTTGGCTATGGCATCACCGACTAGCCCACGTCAATATGAGAACTTTGCAAAGTCTCCACAAGGGTGGCCACATCCTTGGACTAAAAGAAAATGTCTCCTTTGCCAAAGATCGTGTTTGCAAGGCGTGTGTTGAAGGGAAAATGCATGACTCACCTCATCGAAGGAAAACTATTATCTCATAAAAAGGATTTTGGAGCTCCTTCATGTGGACCACTTCGGACCTCCATCTCATGCAAGCCTCGGTGGGAAGAAGTATTGTCTAGTGATTGTTGATGATTACTCAATATACACTTGGGTTTATTTCTTCAAGTTGAAGAGTGAAACTCAACAAACAGTCATCGACTTCGCCAACGAGGTTCAACGTCAACACAACGTCCCCATTCTGGCTATAAGAAGCGATAACGGCTCTGAGTTCAAGAACTACACCTTAAATGATTTCCTAAGTGAAGAGGGGATAAGACATCAATATTCCGCTGCGTACACCCCTCAACAAAATGGTGTAGCCGAGAGGAAGAATCGAACTCTAATGGATATGGCAAGATCAATGTTAGCCGAATTTAAATCTCCATATAACTTCTGGGCTGAAGCAATCTCTATTGATTGTCATTCATCCAACCGATTATACCTCCGCAAGATCTTGGACAAGACTCTGTATGAAATACTTACCGGTAACAAGCCAAACATCTCATACTTTCGGGTATTCGAGTGTAAGTGTTTCTTTCTTATCAAGGGAGTTCGTTTATCTAAGTTTGAATCTAAGGCTCTAGAAGGTATTTTTGTTGGTTATGGTGCCGAATACCACACTTATAGAGTCTACAATAAGCTCTCCGGAACTGTTGTAGAATCTTGTAGTGTGGTGTTCGAGGAAAATGACGGTTCCCGTGTGGAGCAAGTTGGTGTTTGTGATGCAGATGTTGAAATACCCCAAGATGCCATAAGAAGAATGGGCGTGGGATTTTCCGCCCCATTGAGGAAACCCTTGTGGCGGATCGGGAAGGACAATTCTCTTCCCATGAAGAGCCCTCATCTACACATGCCCAACAAGTTCCCACCACGGGAGAAAATTCTGCACCATCTCCATCAACTGCTGAAGGTCAAGTTGTTCCAGAAAACTCCAGGCCGGAATATTCGGCGGACACCGGATTATCCGGCCACCCTGCTCTAGCTGACCATATTGCTCCTGGTGGTGAAGATATGAATGCAAGCTCCAGGCCGGATTTTCTGGCAAGCCCCGGATTATCCGGCCCCTCACCAGTTCAAGCAAGCCCCAGGCTTCCTGATGAAGCTGCTACAAATACTCCCAGGCCGGATTATCTGGCCTCTCCATCGGCCGGATTATCCAGCCCTGACTCACCGGTTCAGCAGCCTCCTGTTACGGCTACTGACTCACCTCAAGGGCACGCATCACCACCACCTACTACTAATATTCCAGTTCCTGATCAAGGTCGAGTAAATGCTTCCAATGAAGATTCAAGTGATGAATCTACTCCTCCAAGAGACAACAAACTTATTGAACTTTGTCGCAAGGCTCGGGCTGATCGTAACCTTGAGTTGAGGGGTCACACTCTCGACAAGGTTGTTGGTGATCTTCGACGAAGGGTTTCTACAAGAAGAGAATTGGCCAGTTTTGGTGAGCATCAAGCTCATATCTCTATGGTGGAACCTAAGAAGGTCTTTGAAGCACTTGAAGATCCATACTGGGTTGTTACTATGCATGAAGAATTGAATAATTTCGAGCGCAACAAAGTCTGGAAACTCGTGGAGAAACCCAAAGATTGCCGCAATGTTATCGGCACCAAGTGGATATTCAAAAACAAGCAAGACGAGAATAGCATTGTGGTGAGGAACATGAAGGAAATATGCCCTGAGAGGCAATAATAAATTTGTTATTATGTATTCCTTGTATATGATAGATGTTTATTTTACATGCTATAATTGTATTGATAGGAAACATCAATACATGTGTGTTTAATAAACAAAAAGGGTTCCTAGTCATGCCTCTCTTATAGACTAGCTTCTTGATTAACAGGATGATCAAGGTTTCCTGATCATGGACATTGGATGTTGTTAATAACAAGGTCACACCATTGGTGGAATGATGTGATGAACATTCATCCGAAGTATAGCATTACGATCAAGTCATTGTGTTTATATTGCTATAACATCATACGAAGTAATCTTTATCCTTAGACCATGAGATCATGTTAATTGCTAACACCGGAAGAGTATCTTGATAACATCAAACGTCACACCGTAACAGGGTGACTATAAAGATGGGTTCAGTGCTACGAAGGTGTTATGTTGAGGCTCATGGATCAAGAGTGGAATTTGTCAATCCAGATGACGGATAGATATACTCTGGGCCCTCTCGGTGATATCACATTAGGATAGCTTGCAAGCAAGTGATGTGATCACTAGAATGTTATATCACGGGAACGAGAAAAGAGTGCATGTCGGTAACGAGATCAAACTAGGTATGGAGATACCTATGATCGAATCTCGGACATGTAATATATCGAGAGACAAAGGGATTTAGTTACAAGCGTTAAAGGTTCTCACGATCACAGGAGTCATCGTTGAATGTGTAGGAGTCAGTACGGATCTCTAGGTCCCGCTGCTGATTATTGATCGGAGAAGGGTCTCGATCATGTCTGCATTATTCGCGAACCGTAGGGTGTCACACTTAAGAGTTACCGGACGCCATTTTGGAGCACATATGTTTCAGACGAAAGAATTACAAAGCGCAGGAATTGTTTCAATAGAAACCGAAAATTGTTTTGGGTGAAATTGCAGAAGGTGGTTCTGCATGTGATCTTGAAATATTGCAAGGGGCTATATGTGAATGTTTGTGAATTAAAGTAATTAACAAAATTCTGAATAAATTTAATAAAAGAGTTTTATTAAATGAGAGAGCATTAAATTTGGAGAAACTTAATGCATTTAAAGTGGAGACTTTAAAAGGGAATGTGAAGAGACATTTTAATGTGGAGGAGTTACCACCACATGAATGGGGGAGGTGAGGGGTCACCCCCCATGCGCCGGCCATGGAGAGAGGGGGCACCCCCCTCCTCCTATAAAAGGCCACCCATTCCCTCCTTCATCCACACACCTCCTTGTGAAGGATCTCTCTCCCCCTCTAGAATTATTCCCCCATGGTCTCGGATTAGCGAGATACATGTTCCCGGTGGCATTTCGTCTGGAAGGAGTTGCTGCTTCCGCTGAATCGCTGGAGCGAGGAGGTGGAGGTTGTCCGGTGGCTTGAACGTGTGTGCGAGTGCGGATGCGCTGCTGAGTTGCGGCGCTCGGACTTCCTCGCGATCTTGAGATCGGCAAGTGTACGACTACATCAACCATGAGTTCCTACTCATTAACAAAGCTCGTTGTCTTCGAGGGTATGTTCTCTATGGATGTATGTCCACCCGTTTGCTTTGTACCTAGTAGATAGATCTTGGCGTGTAGTTCACACCGTAGGAAATTTTTTGTTTTCTATGCTGCGGACCCAACAGAACAAGGCAAGACTTGTGGCACAAGGTTACTCCCAAGTTGAGGGCATTGACTTTGGAGAGACCTATGCTCCAGTGGCTCGCTTGTGTCCATCCGTATCCTTCTTGCTTATGCTGCCCATAACAATTTTAAGTTGCAGCAAATGGACGTCAAGAGTGCCTTCCTTAACGGTCCTCTTCATGAGTTGGTATATGTAAAGCAACCCCCGGGTTTTGAGGATCCTAACTTTCTGAACCATGTCTACAAACTCGATAAGGCACTCTATGGCCTTAAACAAGCCCCACGTGCGTGGTATGAGCACCTTAAAGAGCTTTTGTTAGATCGTGGCTTCGAAGTTGGGAAAATCGATCCCACTCTTTTTACTAAGAAGGTTAAGGGGGTGCTCTTTGTATGCCAACTATATGTAGATGATATCATCTTTGGTTCTACTAATAAAGCTTTTAATGATGAATTTTCAAAGCTTATGACTGACAGGTTTGATATGTCTATGATGGGGGAATTATGGTTCTTTCTTGGATTCGAGATCAAGCAACTTAGAGAAGGAACTTTTATTAATCAAGCAAAGTACATCCAAGACATGCTCAAGAGATTCAAGATGACGGATCTAAATGGGGTCGCCACTCCGATGCAAACAAAATGTCATCTTGAACTTAACCCACATGGTAAAGATGTGGACCAAAAGGTATACCGGTCCATGTCAGGGGGATGATACCCAGATACCCCAACCGAACAAGAAACAGGACAGTCGGATAGTGTCTGGCTGGCCAGATGCAGCCAGACAAAGCAGGCCAGGCCAGCTACCTCATGGTAGCCGGATTAGCAAGAAGTAACCGGCTACATCGCTGTAGCCAGAACCAATCAAGGAGATAGGGTGACGTGCGTATCAGTGCACGGTATGCCCTGTATGATGACAAGACCGGCCATTACTCGGCCATACCGAAGACTTTGCAAGGATGACGCAGGAACAGTGGCCTGATGCTGACGACAGCTCGCACGACGTCCACTGTTCCTACGATAGCCATACCGCTCATGCTCCGATGGGACATACCGTACCGGATACTGTAGATGAGCAGCCGGCTGGGACCCGCATGTGGGGCCCGCCAGTCGGATCGGCCAGTGAGACCGTTGCCTCTCTGCCTATATAAAGAGAGGCAAGGCCTCAGTAGTAAGGGTTGGTCTCATTGCATTTAAGGCAGTAGCTAGAGAATACAGCTCGAGGAGCACATGTAGTTCGTATATCCCACATAGTCAGATCCGGCAGGAGTAGGAGCTTTATCTCATCACGAGGGCTCCGAACCTGGGTACTTCCTACGTCCAGCTATGCTTGCTTGTATCCAATCCCGCCTGCGGACACCGTTGATAGCTTCCCTGCTAGTCCCCACACCTCTATATCTACTGCCGTTCCCAATACAACGACAGTTGGCGCCCACCGTGGGGCGAGATGGCTTCGACCGGAGTCACGTTCCGCACGGGACCCCGCACTTCAGCTGGTGAGCGCGTGGCCTCCGGCCTGGTGCTCACGCTCGGCAAATTCGACTACATCATCGACAACGCTTCCTGCTTCGCCGGAACCTCCTTCCCAGCGAACGACACCGTCCTGCTATTCGGCGACCTCCCTGTCTACGTCGCCACCGTTCCGGAGTGTTTCCCTAGGGAAATCGTCTCTGTCGCGGAGCTGCTGCATCCGGGCGGTAGCGCCTCCGTCGCATCCTGCAGCGTGGAGGTCATGATGGCCGGCTCCAGCTCTCACCCCCGCCATCCACGGGAGCGAGGCGCGGACGAGGTTGGAACTTCTGCCCCTCCGTAGCCTCGAAACCTGGTGGAGGATGCCATTGATCGGCTCCTGACACCGATTAACCTCGGGGATAACCCGGAGGAGGCGGAGGCCAACTTCGCCATGGAGAGACAGATCCTCCTCCAGGAGGCCATGGAGCTGGCGGCAACCCGCAAGCAACTCGAGATCACCCGGCGCGAGTATGACCGCGCGGACGGCTTCACCCCGGCTACCGCGGAGCCGAGCCGGCGTGGCCAGGTATGGCGCCGGGGCGGCGAGCTAGGCGGTAGGATGGAAAAGGATGGGGAGCCGGATCCCGCGCCCGCCCTCATCCGGCCCACCTACCGCACGCCCATCAAGAACCTGCGCGCGACACGAGCCGCAGCAGAGGAACTGCCCAATCTGGAGGACGAGGAGCGAGCCCGCCAGCACGCTCGCGTGCAGGAGCTCCTCCGCGTCGCGGACGAGCAGGCCGATGCCAACCGGCAGATGCAGGAGGACCCCAGCTACTCCAGGGGGAGCAAGCTGCCTGCCAACAGCAGGGGCACGCCGCGCGACACGTAGTAGGCGTCCTCCCCTCAGCCGGCTAAGGCCCGCAATAGGCGACGCAGCTCTGGCAACAAGGGCCAGCCGCGCCAGGAGCAGACGGTGAACAACAACCTGACACCTCCCCCTCCACCAACCGGAGCACCTAGACCCGCCGGTTCCCGTCTCTCGAGCCGGGTGGGAGCGCCCAACCCGGATTGTCCGGATGCCCGTGACCGCATCGAGCTTCTCACTCAAGCGCGCGTCACGGAGGAAGAAGGTTCTACCGGTCAGGTTTGTTTCGAACCCCACATCCGGAACGAGCCGTTTCCGGATAAGTTCTCCCTGCCCAGGGACACCCCCAAGTATGCTACGACAGTCGGCATCGCCCATGGGAACAAGCGCACTGCCGTGTGCTACGTCCCCCTCATGCTAACCGGGTCGGCAAGGACGTGGCTCAACAGCCTTGCGCCCAATAGCATCACCGCCTGGCCAAACTTCGAGAAGGTGTTCGTCCGCAACTTCAATGGCACGTACAAGCGTCCGAGACACCCACGCGACCTGGCCTTGTGCGTCCAGGGTGACCGCGAGACCGACCGCGAGTACCTCGCCAAGTGGACGGAGCTGCGCAACACCTGTGAGGGCATCCTGGAGAGCCAGGCCATCAGTTTCTTCATCAAGGGTTGCCGAGAAGGCACCATGCTTCGCCACCGGCTACTATGTGACGAGCCGAAAACCATGGCGGAGCTCATGACGGTTGCGGACCAGTACACCACGGCGGATGCCGCCATGAAGAAGCCCCTCTGAGTAAATGTTGACGGGCGTCCGACTCCTATGGAGCCAGCTCGCGACCGTCCGAGCAATCCGGCTGGCGAAGCCGGATCCTTCAGGCGCCACGGCAACGACAACTGGTTCCATGGAGACCGCCAAGCCGGGCAGCAGAAGCCCCGCTACCACGCGCGGCATGTCAATGCTGTGGAGGGTGCGCCCGACGCACCAGCTAACGATGCAAGGAGGCAGAAGCCACGACTCACCTTCGACCAGATGTTTGACGGCCCGTGCAAGTGGCACAATGGTCCCTTCAAACCGGCTACGCACACCACTCGGAATTGCAGCTAGACTCGCCAGCTAAAAGACCAGGGTAACCAACCTCGTCTCCCCCCGCCCCCTCCTATTAGACCACCACCACCGGCTAGGGGAGCCGGCAATGATGGTAACAGCGGCAACGGTGGCAACAACAACAACGGCTACCCTCAGCCGCACGCCGCCTACCACATCTTTGAGACGGAGCTAGATGACAAGCACAGCCGCAGGCGACGCTCCAAGGAGGTCAATGCCATCGTCTCTCCGGTCCCCCAGTACCTGAACTGGTCGGAAACCCCCATCACCTGGAGCCGCGTAGACCAGCCGGAGCAGCTGCCGACTCCCGGGGGCTACGCCATGGTGCTCGACCCCCTCATCGTGTCCAACGCGCGTACCTGCCGATTCTCGCGCGTCCTCATCGACGGAGGCAGCAGCCTCAACCTCCTCTACCAGTCCTCGCTGGAGAAGCTGGGCATTCGCGAATGCGACCTGCGCCCGACTACCACAACGTTCCACGGCGTACTGCCGGGGCTAGCCTGCGCCTCGCTGGGGAAAATCCAGCTAGACGTCATCTTTGGGACCGAGGAGAATTTCCGCCACGAACCAATTTGGTTCGAGGTAGTAAACCTGACAAGCTCCTACCATGCTCTCCTCGGGCGCCCACCCTCGCCAAGTTCACGGCCGTCCCCCATGATACATTGCAAATGTATCTATAATTTTTGAAGTTCCATGCTTAGTTTTATCCACTTTCTTGTGTTTTGTCCACACTTTGGAGTACTTGTCATATGATTTCTTGGACTAACCTATTAACAAGATGCCACAGTGCCAGTTGCCTGTTTTCTACTGTTTTTGGTTCCAGGAAGTCAGAAAATGAATATTCTCGGAATTGGACGAGACAAAAGCCAAAGTTACTATTTTCCCGGAAGACTCACGGAGCCAGAAGGAGAGTCGAAGAGGGGCCACAGGGCGTCCACACCATGTGGTGGCGTGGGCTAGCCCTGGCCGCACCACCAGGTGGTGTGGGCCCCCTGGCACTCCACCGACCTTGCCTCCTTCGCCTATAAGAGCCTCTCGATACCAAAACCCTAAATCATCAATCAGGGAGGAAGGGTTGCTTGAGAGGGGATACCTTTGACCACTTCCTCCCTGAGTTCGATAAACCTTGGGTGATCCATTTAAGGGAAAACTTGCTGCTGTTCTACAAACCTATGCACTTGGAGGCCCAACAACTGTCTACAAGAATACAAGTGCGTAGACATCAAGCTATTTTCTGGCGCCGTTGCCGGGGAGGTAAGGTAAAAGGTATTCACACCGAAGGATTAAAGAAGAAGAACCTCCCACGTCAAACGCCTATTTTTTGGCGCTGTTGCCGGGGAGGTAAGGTAAAAGGTACTCACATCCTCCGGTGTGAGTGCTCGAAGTTATTTCCTTTAGATTCTGCAATTTTGTCTTTTTGTTTCTTGTTTTCACTAGTTAGGCTTAATGGAAAACAATAAAAAAATTAGAGAGCTTTATAGTATTTATCTTGAGTAAGGACATGAAGTGTTTGAAGAGAAAATTAAAAAACCTATGGAACTTTATTTGCATGCTAATAGCAATGTTGTTAGTATGAATTCTTTGGACACCATTATTGCTAATGCTATGGAAAAGTCTAAGCTTGGGGAAGCTAGTTTTTATGAAAATGATCTTTTTAGTTCCCCAGCTTTGAAAGATAGCTATTCTATTGCTTATGATGATACCAAACCTCCAATATATGATGATTACAATGATGAGTATCATATTTTCAGTCCACCAACTATTGAGGAGAAAATTAATTATGATTACAATATGCCTCCTATATTTGATAATTATGGTGATGAGAATAATAATGATAGCTATTTTGTTGAATTTGCTCCCACTACAATTAATAAGAATGGCTATGTTTATGTGGGGAGTATTAATTCTTTCAAGCATGTGGCTCATGATAAGAATGTTTTATGTGAGAGTTATGTTGTTAATTTTATTCATGATGCTACTGAAAGTTATTATGAGAGAGGGAAACATGGTTTTATGTGTTTCAACAATATTAAGTTTCCACTCTTTATGTTGAAAATTTTGAAGTTGCACTTGTTTTGCTTTCCTATGCTTGTTGCTTTGTGCTTTCATTACTTGTTTCTTTACAAGACTCCTATGTATAGGAAGTGGGTTAGACATAAATGTGCTTTGAATTTGCTTCTTGATGCTCTCTTTTACTTCAGTTCATATTTCTTATGTGAGCATCTTCTCAAACTATCAAGCCTAACTTAAAGGCATTAAAGAAAAGTACTTATTGGGAGATAACCCAAAAGTTTTAGATGAGTCTTGGAAGTTATTACTTCAGTAATAACCGCTTCTTATCCTTTTTATTTGCTTTTTGTGCCAAGAGTAACCTCTAATGAGAGAGAAGTAATGATTGGAAAAGTTGCTGTCCCGAAACAGATTTTTGTGCTTCACCGTAAATATTCGTGAGAGAGCTCTGTATGTCGGCTTGAGCTGTAATTGTTTGTGCTTCTTCCCCAGGTTGTTATCTAACTTTCGTTAGTTCAACACTTTTTGATTTGAGCAACAAAAGGTCTTTGAAAAAATTCATCTTTACCTGCTGGTCTGTTTTGATAGATTTCTGCCATTTTCTGCATTTGCTTCTTGTTGGTTCCTTTTTGAGTTCTTTTGGGGAATTGAGCTTTTTGAGGGAAGTGCTACAGTATCTAGTGTTCTAATGGAAGTTTATTGGTGTTGGAACTTAACCTTAAGACCTATTATGTTGAGTGCACTAATGTTGCTAATAAAGATTGTGTGAAGTTTTGTATGAAAGAAAAATTTCAGGTGTATGGAAGGAATGAGTAATGAGATGAAGGATGGACTAAATCTCAAGATTGGGGATGAAACGCGTGTCACCGCAAGAAATATCCAAGAAGTACAAGCGTCAAAGCTTGGGGATGCCCAAGGCATCCCCTTCTTCATCAATAAAAATCCCAGGTTTCTTCCAAACACTTCATTTTTATTGTTTCATACACAATTGTGTTGTTCTTGGAGCGTCTTCGTTTTTGTTCTTAGTTTTAGTTTGCTTGGTTTGCTTAGTTTTCTCAATAAATTGGTTGGACCCCCTCTTTCATACATTGGTTTGCAAATAGTTTGGTTTGGTTTGGAAAAGAGTAGGAAAGTTCATGCTTATGTGGTAAAAAGAGCTTGTTTTTGACTATGGCCTATGCTCTGTCATGCCATGCTTGATATTGTTTTGGCTTTATGCTTAGTATTCTTTGCTGTAGCATGACTTGTTATAAACAATTGAGATTGCTTAATGTGCCTTGGATGAATCATGCGTTATTTTAGCATATTAAAGCATAGTATAGTGGTATTCTCCTTTGATGCTTTATTTGGGTTAACTTGGCGCATGCTCACACCATGTTATGACTATCTCAAGTCACCATAGCCTTTATGATCCTTTAGTTTTCAACTTGTAGTATCACCTTATGCTTTGATCAATGATGTTTTCTCGCTCTGCATGATTATGGCCATTATTGCTCTCTTAGTTTGTCGCTCCCAGTCTTTTGCTAGCCTCCACAACAAAGTATGAGTTCCTCTCATGCATCCAACTCCCTAAACCAAGTTATTCCAAAGATTCCACCATACCTACCTACTAGCTTATGCTATTCCAAGTATATTCATGCTTTTGTTTACCTTCCAAATTAAACTTGTTATGAGAAAACTAGTGATTAAAGCTCTCACGAACTTGATGGCACACTATACTTTTTGCATCTAATAAACTTGAACCATTGGGTCCTTCTTTGTTGTGTATATGCTTGCGCTTTATAAGTTGAAATTAGTAGAACCATGTGTCATGGGGAACACTTTCAACATTGCACTTGTACTTTGTACCCCGTTGATATCATGTTCTTTTGCTTACGGATCCCGGCGGTGTGAAATAAAAGTGGAACTTGTAAGATCATGGAGTTTGTATGTGTGTTAGAGAAACGGCCGGGCCGCAAGCCTAAGCCATACCTAATCATGGTGGAAACTTGCAGTATCACCATAATGAGCACTCTATGAAGCATCCTCAATAAAAACCTATGCAAATAGCAAATAAAAAGATTGCTGAGATGCTCATTGTCTGCTTGCCTTGTCATGTTGATTATGGGAAAGCTCCCGTATCATGTGCCAGGGGTACCCCGTTGGCGGTTCTTAATGATACACATATACTTACAATGACAAGAGCTTACTCGTGACTGAAGTTGAGTAGCATGAGGATCGGTCTTCATAAGTAAGGGGCATGAGATTTCGGTTTATAACTTGTCAAGCATATCCTCTTAGTTGTGTCACTTTAACCTTAATCACCTTAAATATGCTTATGATAGGGGCAATGAGAGCTGAAAGCTATAAGTACCATAATTTTTGGAAGCTCTTTATGAGACTTGAATCCCTACTTCCTTCTACAAAAGGCCTTTCTTCCACCATAATATTGAGTCTCCACCTTCTATCTTTATGCACCGACTTTGAGAGCATAGTGGCCATTCTTAGTTCTATGTGCATTGTCCCAAGACTTGTTGATTGATGCATACCTTGATATTGCTTGTTTTAAACTATTTGTATCTAGTCACTCTTATGAACTTTGAAGGTGTCCTATGCATTTATATTTGCTACTCTATGAGGGACAAGCTAAATACTATTATGCTATGTTTAATTTATGTAAAACAAACAAACGTCTTGCAAAGCATTGTTATTCATGAATCTTTTGTTTGTGCCTTTTCATGTTGCATCATAGTTTCTTTGCTTATTGCTAGAACTTTGTCTTTCATGTTATGATTGAAGTACTATGATCCCAGCTTTGAATGTTTTGCAAATACTTTGATCAAGTCTTTGATGGTGCATGTCACCTCAAAAATTATTCTTTCTTTTTATCACTTACCTACTCGAGGAAGAGCAGGAGTTAAGCTTGGGGATGTTGATACATTGCAAATGTATCTATAATTTTTTTGATGTTCCATGCTTAGTTTTATCCACTTTCTTGTGTTTTGTATACACTTTGGAGTAGTTTTCATATGATTTCTTCGACTAACCTATTAACAAGATGCCATAGTGACAGTTGCCTGTTTTCTGCTATTTTTGGTTCCAGGAAGTTAGAAAATGAATATTCTCGGAATTGGACGAGACAAAAGCCAAAGTTACTATTTTCCCAGAAGACTCACGGAGCCAGAAGGAGAGTCGGAGAGGGGCCGCAGGGAGGCCACACCATGTGGTGGCGTGGGCTAGCCCTGGCCATGCCACCGGGTGGTGTGGGCCCCCTGGCACTCCACCGACCTTGCCTCCTTCGCCTATAAGAGCCTCCCGATACCAAAACCCTAAATCATCAATCAGAAATCCACGAAAAGTTCCGCAGCGCCGCTGCCACCAAAGGGGAGATTCGGGGGACAGAAAGTCTCTGTTCCGGCACCCTGCCGGGACGGGGAAGTGTCCCCGGAGCCATCTCCATCGATCTCCACCACCATCTCCATCACCATTGCTGATTGCCATGATGTGGAGGGAGTAGTTCTCTCTCGAGGCTAAGGGTTCTACCGGTAGCTATGTGTTCATCTCTCTCTCTCTCTCTATGCATGATTTTATTGAGATCATGAGCTTGTAATCTATAGATCTACCTTCCTATTCAAGTGCTTTAATAGATCTCTGCTCTCCCCATGTGTGTGAAAGTGACAGCGTGCACACCATGGTGGCACTTAGGCTAGAGATTACAAATACTTGTTATGAGTTATATTTGGAGTTGGATGTCTTTATGAAATTGTGGTGTTTGTTGGACCTATCTAGTGCTCAAGGTGACAGTGTGGCGTTTTCTAGATGGGAAAGGCTTACTTTGAGGTATGCTGTTATAGCCCTACCATCGATTAGAGTGTTCAACCGGAGAGTAGTTAAGAGTAGTATCATGAAGAGAAGATATTTATATGAGAGTGTTAACTAGTGAAAGCATGATCCCTAGGCCTTGTTTCTAAGCATTGATACACTGTTTGCTACTAGATCTGTTACATGCTTGCTTGTTTCCATCTTTATTTCAGTTTGCCTTTAGTCTCTTCCACGCCATCAAAGTTATTTTCATCACCGTTACCACTTGTGTTTCACTATCTCTTCGCCGAACTAGTGCACCTATACACCTGACAAGTGTATTGGGTGTGTTGGGGACACAAGAGACTTCTTGTATCTTGATTGCAGGGTTGCTTGAGAGGGGATACCTTTGACCACTTCCTCCCTGAGTTCGATAAACCTTGGGTGATCCACTTAAGGGAAAACTTGCTGCTGTTCTACAAACCTTTGCACTTGGAGGCCCAACAACTGTCTACAAGAATAGAAGTGCGTAGACATCACCCCACTACGCGTACCTCACACTACTAGGAAACGGCCTATAGATAGACAAGATGTTCAGTGGCGCATATGCGAAAATATGCGCCACAGGAAAACATCAGTGGCACACCAGAAAGCATGCACCACAGAAGATTGGAAGTTCTATGGCGCATTCTCCAGAACATGCGCCACAGAAGATTGGTGGGACCCATCGGCCGGGGTGGGTTGATCGAAGTTCTATGATGCATTCGAAATATGCGCCACAGAAGTTGCCTCTTCGGTGGCGCATATTTCCTGAATGCGCCACAGAACATGGAGGGGGCCCCACCACGGAATCTAAGATCACCCAAGTTCTGTGGCGCATGTTGTCATATGCGCCACAGATGCTTGTCACATCTATGGCGCATAAGTCCGACATGCGCCACAGAACTTGGAGGTGCGCCCCACAGAGCGAATCTTATTCTCCCACTTCTGTGGTGCATATGGACTTATCCGCCACAGAAGTTTCACATCTGTGGCGCATTTCCTCCATATGCGCCACAAATGAGGGCGTCCAGATCCATGTTAAAAAGGTGACAAGAGATAGCTTCCTTATCTATCTATCCACCACCAACCATTTCACATCTCTACCTTCTCCCAACTCGTCTTCCTCCTCCCTCACACCCCATCTTACCCATAGTTTCTCCATTTTCTTGTAACTAAACCTACTTTAATCCATAGATTGGTAAGTGGAAGCTTCGCTCCAACTTCTACATCTAAAAGTTCCTTAATTTTCTCTCTCACATCTCTATTTGTTTACTAATTTACTCTCCACCAACTTGCATTGTAGATCTATTTGTCCACACTCTCTCATCGCGCGATCTCGTCTCACTATTATTGTGTCTACTATAGGTGAGTACTTGGCCATCATGAACATGTAGGTGAAGCTTGTCGTGCGGGCGATGTGTGTGTGCGATCCATGGCGAGACGATGCTTGTGTGGTGCATGAATGTTTGCAATGGGAGGAAGTTCTTTGTTGGTTGCTTATTGTTTTCTTGTTGTTGTCGGGCCCGACCGGTGTGGTTGCATGGATGTTTGCCAAAATGTTGATTCATTTCCATTTTGGCAAATTTTTGCACTACCCATATGTCCTAATTTTAGGAAACGTCATGCCATATGTCCTAATTTTTGCACTACCCATATGTCCTAATTTTTGCACTACCCATATGTTGATTCATTTCCATTTCGGCAAATTTTTGCACTACCCATATGTCCTAATTTGATGGATGCCTGCTATATTAGTGTGTGTGTCATAAACTTTACTATCTCGTGGTCGAAATGGTCATTGTTGTTAGACTTAAACTACCTTGTGGCCGTGTTGTCGTTAAACTTATTGCTTCTATGATGATCCAACTTTTAGGTTTATGGATCCTTTGTTTTATATTCTATGAACATATATATATATATATATATGGATGTGAACCCTTTATTCATTCTTTTCGTTGTATTTTTACTAATATGCCTTGTCGTCTATAGAGATGGCGACGAGGTGGTATGTGGTGTGCATGGGTAGGGTTCCAGGAGTCTACGAGGAGTGGGAGGATTGCCACAAACAAGTGAACAAGTTCAGCGGCAACATCTACAAAGGATACGCGACTAGAGAGGAGGCGATAGCCAAGTGGAGGAACCACTTGTGGAAGAAGAACCGGATGAAGATATTGGCCAGGCTAATGCTCTTGCTCACCATTATCACAGCTGTATTCTATTTGATCCTAGTGTAGGCGGCGGTGGCCACTTCATATTTGTAATGTGAGATGATATGAACTTTGTATTCGGCGCTTGTGTAAAAATTTGGCACTTGACACTATATATGTATCTCGATCAGGCTCTAAGTGTGATGACATTATACTTGTGTTTGTATTATATGTCGGTTTTCATCTACTACATGTGCAATGTACTGTTTATACTGATCTAGATAAATATTATATAAATCCTGTATAAATACCTGATTATACACCAGGAATGTATTTTATTTTGAATACATGTAATATACTCAGTGGCGCATATAGAAACTGTGTCTGTGGCGCATATAGACTCTGTGGCGCATTGGACTGTATGCGTCACTGATATCTGCTTCCTGTGGCGCATATGCAGGAATGCGCCATGGAAGACTTCTATGGCGCATTCCTGCATATGCGCCACAGGAAGCAGATATCAGTGGCGACATGGATATGCACCACAGAAGATGGAATCCCATGCGCCACAGAAGAGCTGTTTCCTAGTAGTGTCAACACGAAGATGCCGGGACCCCACGGCGTGATCATCATCGCCGGCTGCTTCAGGCGGTCGATGGAGTGCACCTTGGCCGGTTCCAAACTGGCAGAGGCCCTCATCATAGCCGAGGAGAAGCGCGTGATCATGCGCAATGTGGCCATGGCCCAGCAGGACATGCCGGCTAGCAGCAAACCGGCTGGAGAAGGAGCTTTCCAGCCGGTGAAGGAGACGAAGAGGATCCTGCTCAACCCCTCCGACCCGACTAAGTTCGTCACCATTGGTGCCGGCTTGGACAACAAATAGGAAGGCGCGCTCGTCGACTTCCTCCATGAGAATCGGGACATCTTTGCATGGTCCCGCAAGGACATGCCGGGTGTGCCGAGGGAGTTCGCCGAGCACTCACTTCATGTGCGGCCGGATGCCAAGCTGGTCAAGCAACCTCTGCGCCGGTTTGTAGAGGAGAAGAGGAAGATAATCAGTGACGAGATCACCCGGCTCCTTGCAGTCGGGTTCATCATGGAAGTATACCACCCCGATTGGCTGGCGAACCCAGTCCTGGTGTTGAAGAAGAACAAGACCTGGCGCATGTGTATCGATTACACCAGCCTGAACAAGGCGTGCCCGAAAGACCCCTTCGCCTTGCCCCGTATCGATCAAGTTATCGATTCCATGGCCGGCTGTGATTTGTTGTCTTTTCTAGATTGCTATTCCGGTTACAATCAGATCCGGTTAAACCTGGCTAATCAGATTAAGACATCATTTATCACCGCCTACGGGGCTTTCTGCTACGTAACCATGCCTTTCGGTCTAAAGAATGCAGGCGGTACCTATCAGCACTGCATGCAGAAGTTCTTGCACTCGCAGATAGGTCGAAACATGCATGCTTATGTGGACGATGTGGTCATCAAGACCAAAGAGAAGCGCACCCTCCTCGAAGATCTGGGAGAAACATTTGGCAACCTCCGCTAGCACCAGATGAAGCTAAACCCGGAGAAGCGCGTCTTCGGGGTGCCATCCGGTCAGCTCCTCGGTTTCCTCGTATCACAACGAGGCATTGAGGCAAATCCAGAGAAGATTGCGGCCATCGAGAGGATGCAGCCACCTAGGAGCCTGCTTGGAGTCCAAAAGTTCACCGGATGCCTGGCTTCCCTCAGCCGTTTCGTCAGCCGGCTAGGGGAGAAGGCACTCCCGTTGTACCAGCTGATGAAGAAGACGGACAAGTTCTCCTGGACTTCGCAAGCCGACACCGCATTTCATGACCTCAAGCGCATGCTATCCACAGCGCCGGTTCTAGCCACACCGGCTAGCAAGGAGCCGATGTTGCTCTATATAGAAGCCATCAGCCGGGTCGTCAGCGTCGTCCTGGTGGTGGAGCGCCCTGAGGAAGGCAAGGCTCAGCCGATTCAGAGTCCCGTCTACTACCTCAGCGAGGTTCTCTCCCTCTCCAAGCAGAACTACCCCCACTACCAGAAGATGTGCTACGACGTGTACCTGGCATGCAAGAAGCTCAAGCACTACTTCCAGGAGCATCCGATTAAGGTCATGTGCACCGCACCCCTTTCGAAAATCATCGGCAAGAAGGATGCCACCGGCCGAGTTGCCAAATGGGCCATCGAGCTCGCCGCCTACTCCATCCAATACGAGCCCCGACTCACGATCAAGTCACAGGCATTGGCGGACTTCCTCGTCGACTGGGCTGAGACCCAGTATCTTCCACCGGTTCCGGATTCGGACCATTGGAAGATGCACTTCGACGGGTCGAAGATGCTCGGGGGATTGGGAGCCGGCATCGTGCTCACCTCGCCCAAGGGAGACCGGTTGGAGTACGTGCTGCAGATCCACTTCAAGGCCTCCAACAACGTAGCCGAATATGAGGCACTGGCGCACGAACTCCGGCTAGCCAAGGAGATCGGCGTCAACCAGATCCTGTGCTTCGGTGATTCGGATCTGGTGGTGCAGCAAGTGTCCGGAGAATGGGACGCCACAGATGCAAACATACCCTCTACCGGTTCCACATCCAGAAGGTCATCGCCTCATTCGACGGATGCGAATTTCATCACGTCCCCCGCGTCAACAACGAGGCAGCCGATTCGCTCGCCCGAATTGAATCTACCAGGCAGGCGATCCCACCAGGGGTTTCCTTGGAGCACCTGCGCAAGCCCTCCATCAACCCGTCGCCACAGTCAGACTCCATCGTCTGGGAAGGAAGCGCTCCGGCTGACGGAGCAGCAGAAGCGGAGCCGGCAGAGCCGCCAAAAAAGAAGACCCACACCAACTCCGGCAAGGCAGTACCCTCCGGTTCACAAGACCCGAGGGCTACTGGCTCGTCAAGCGGCTCAGGGGCTGCCGTCCCGGATACGTCATCCGAACGACCCCCCGACATCCGTTAACCAGAGAGCGGAAGCATCCTTGTCATTCGGAAAGTGCCATCCTGGGCACAGCCCTTCATGAACTACATCGCCAACGGAGAACTTCCGGATGACGAGCTGGAGGCCAGGCAAATCCGGCGCCGCGCGCACACGTACACCATCATCAACGGCAAACTGTACAAGCGCAGCGTATCCGGCATTTTTCAAAGGTGTGTCGATGTAGACACGGGCTACCGGCTACTCAAGGACATAAACTAGGGAGAGTGAGGGCACCACGCTTTCGTCAAGGGCGATATTCGCTAAGGCGTTTCGCCATGGTTTCTATTGGCCCACCGCCCTCGAGGATGCTGAGCAGCTGGGCCACGCGTGCAATGGGTGCTAGCGCTTCGGGCAGCTCAGGCACATGCCAACTTCGCGGTTTGGGGCCTCGACATGGTTGGTCCCTTCAAGCGAGCATGCGTGGGTATGCCCCATCTGCTGGTGGCGGTGGATAAATTCACGAAATGGATCAAGGCCAAGCCCATCCGGAAGCTGGACAGGGCGACAGTCGTCACCTTCTTCACCGACATCATCAACCAGTTTGGCTACCCCAACAGCATCATCACAGACAACGGCACGAACTTCGCCAAGGGGGCCATTGGAGAGGTCACTGGATGCTGGATCGAGGAGCTTCCGGCTGTGCTATGGAGCCTCCACACCACGCCGAATAGATCAACCGGCTACACACCGTTCTTCCTGGTCTACGGATCAGAAGCTGTCCTCTCCGTGGACATCGAGTTCGACTCACTGCGCAAGCTCCTATACGACGAAAAGGCCAACCGGGAGGCGCGGGAGGGTGGAGTGGACCTCCTGGAGGAGGCCCGCGAGCTGGCTCTGTCCAGATCAGCGCTGTACCAGCAACGACTACGCTGCTACCATTCAGGCCGGATCCGCCCAGTCGCGTTCCGCGAGGGTGACCTGGTCCTCCGGCTGGTGCAAGACACGAAGGTCATGCACAAGCTATCGCCACCCTGGGAGGGCCCTTCATCATCAGTCGGGCGCTGCCGAACGACTCCTACTACCTCATTGACGTGCAGCAGCCGTGCAAGAACAAGATGGACAAATCAGACGAGGAGACCGAGCGTCCCTAGAACGCGGCCTTGCTGCGCCCGTTTTACACCTAGTCGCTAGACAGTGTATGTATCCCGCAAACCCTATGAATGAAAATGCGGACCACTATGAGATGCTCGGGGGCTCCTTGCTAGAAATGTGTTTTCACATCTGTTTTTCGGTTCTGATTTTCCGGCTCCGGCAACCCCTACCCGGGGGCTCGCCGGCTGGCCTGGCCTGCTAAGTCAACAAACCGACTAAGTAGTGTGTGATGATGTCAGAGGCCCACTCTTTGTCTCAGCTACAGACCACAACCCGGCTGTCCGGCTAGCAAGAGCAAAAGCCCGAGGCATCCCACACAAAAAACAGTGAGGAGAGGCGACAGACCGGGCATCCCAGCCTTGCAACTAGCTTAAGCCAATCCGGTTACTAAGCCGTTAGTACCGTGCGTGATGTACTGTCAGCTCCCTTCGATTCCGGCTGTAGACCGCAACCCGGCTGCCCGGCAAGGACGCAGCGAAAACAGCAGATCACACGGGAAAGCGACCAAGTGTCCAGAGAGGCGCAATCTAGTTTTTGAAAAAACAAATCCGTCTTTCGGCTACAATTTGGCAGACTAACCTATTAACCCGTGAGGATGTATGTGTATGTGTATGTATATTCTTGTCCGACTACCTTGAGTCGGAATTCAGGAAGAAAAGGAGAAGAAGATTCGAAGTCCTTGCCTTCATCAAGCGCTCCAAATCTCGGTGGCTACACCCACTGGGTGCGCTCGCGCGCCCCTAGTGGAATCTTGTAGTTCCCGACCGGCTAAAGGCATTTAGACGACCGTTCGGAGCCCAGGTGAGGGCAAGGGTAGGAGCAAGAGAAGGCAAGAAAGATTCGAAGCACCTGGCTACGCCAGCTACTCCGAATCTCGGGGGCTACACCCAGTGGGTGTGCTCGCGCGCCCCCACTGGAATGTTAGTTCCCCCGGCTAAAGGTGTTCAACCAACGAAAATAATCGACTAAGACTAGTCTAGTCGGATAAAGTTGGAAGATTTGGGAAAAGAAGGAAGATTCGAAGCACCTGGCTACGCTAGCTACTACGAATCTCGGGGGCTACACCCAGTGGGTGCGCTCGCGCGCCCCCACTGGAGGTGCAGTTCCCCCGGCTAAAAGTGTGTAGCTGGGCGAAGTTAGCCGGATAAAGTCAACCGGCAAAATATTGAAAGAAAATTCGAAGCACACAAGGTGAAGGGAACTCAAGCTAGTTCAAAATTAATAGAAAGGAGGCGAAGCTCCCATAAGTTTACCCGGCGTCAGAGACAGCCGGTACAGACGAACAAGTGGCGAACAGAACAAAAGCAAGACAAATACACCCGGCATCCCGGGGCAGTGACTAGGCGGCAAGACCCTTGCCGTGAGGAGCATCATGGCCGGCAGAAGCTTCAGGCGGAGGAGGAGGCACGGGCGGGCGGCTGTGTTGGGCCTTCCACATCAGGAGTACCGACGGACTCCGAGTCGGTGAGCACCTCGTCGGGATCCACATAGTCGGCAATCTTGATGGCGGAGCCTCGGAGCTCCGGATGAGCCTGACGGATGGCGGTAAGGTCGGCGCCGGCGCGGAAGCCTCCATCGATCTTCTCGACGCGGGCGTCCTTGTACCAGGAGAGCATAAGAGCCAGAGCCATCTCTGCTCTGGCTCGCGCCGCCAGGTCCCGCAGCTGGTCCACCGCAGCCCACACCTCCCCCACCCTCGTAGCCAACTACGCCATTGTCTCCGGAACCAGAGCATCCGGCCACAGGAAGGAGAAGACGTCCCGCGCCGCTTGGCGAAGCTTGGCAGCTTCTTCGCCAAGAAAGACGACAAGCTCCTGGGCCGTTGGCTGCGCTCCCGGCCAGTTCTCCTGCAGCCGGTTGTAGGCCAACAGGTCTATGCCGGGATAAAACACTATCAGAAAAGAGAGTCAGATCCGACTACCGGATCTGGAAAGAAAGGGAAATGGGAAAGAAGAACTTACCCTTAGCCGTGTGGACGACCTGCATTAGCTCCTCCACCAGAGCCTTCTCCTTCGTCGCCAGCCGTTTGATCTCTTTCTCTTGGTCCTTGTTCTGGGCCTCGAGAAGATTGAAGGCTTCGGTCCGGCTGGTGAGCGAGGCGTCACGCTCCTTAATGGTGGCCTCCAGGCCGTCTACCTTCGCGTGCCAATCCTTGTTCTGCAGCCGTAGAATAGAGTTGGACTTGCTCAGCCGGTCGTTCGCTTTCTTCAAGTGATCGATCTCGCGCTGAGAGCACACGAGGATAGCTGCGACGAAACCGGCTATCAGTAAAAAAAGAGACAAGACGGATGAAGCAAGCTTACTCTAGGAAGTCCCATTGGCAGCAGCAAGCTTCTGCTCCAAGGACCGGTTCCCGTCGGCTGCGGCCTCCAGCAACCGGATCTCCTTCACCGCCAGCTCGAGGGTGGCGGCGAGGTCTGACAGCGAGGCGGCGGAGGAGGAGTCGTCATACATGGCGTTGACGGCCAAGGACTCTTTCGCGGCAATCACCATCGTCCTCCACTCCTCCCCTGGCTCTTCGTCGGAGTTGTCGTCGTTGACAACCACAAGCTCCTTGCCGGTAGCGGCCCCCCACACGCCCACGGAAGAGCCACCTGGCTGAGGATCCTCCGCCTTCGGCTGAACCACCCATCCGGCTGCGGAACCTCCGCTCCGGCTGAGGCAGCCGGTTCAGATCGAGGTGGTGGCGGAGGCGGCGCCACAGGAGAAGGAGGGGCGCGGGTGGACGCGGTCGGAGCACGGGGTGGCGACCCGGTTGGCGCTCGCGGCTCCCCCAAAGGAGACCAGCGTGCTAAGAAAGCAGAAGACAGGAGGAAGGAAACAAAAGCAAATAAGCCAAGGGCAAAAAGGCACGAAAAGAAACATGCGGAAGATGATGAAGGAAGAAGAGGAAAGACGTACCCCTGCACAACCGGAGGCGGCCCCATCTTCTAGCCCAAGCGACTCGGCTGAAGGGCGCCGGTCCGGCTCACGGCAGGCCAGCGGGAGCTGGAACGGCTAGAGCCTCTCTAGCCAGCTTCGCCGTCCGTCGCAGGGCGCTGCGCCGGATCGGAAGTCGGAGCGGACTCCTCCTCCTGATGAACCTCCGCGTGGGGGTCGGCAGCCGGTTCATCATTCTGGCTAGGGAAGGCATCACCATCCCCGTCCGACTCCTCGCCGGCAGAAGAGCCTGAGATCCGGCTGGATCCTGAGGTAGCTCTCGCAGAAGGCCATGAAGTGCTCCAACATTCCGATCGCATTGGCGCCGAGATGGTGGAGGCGGAGATCAAAGAACGCCAGGAAGGTGAGGAAGAAGGGGTGCACCGGCAACGCGAACCTGCGCGCCAGGTGCGAGAGGAAGATGACGCACTCCCCATCCGCCGGGTGCAGCGACACCTCTCCCGCCGGCGCCAACCGTACCGCCACTTCCTCCTCCGGCGGAAGGACGCGAGTCGAACGGTAATTCTGGATGTGGTCCTCCGTGACGGAGGAGCCACACCAGCCTCCGCATTCGGCTACCATCCTCGGATGACAAGGAGGCGCGGCGACGGAGGAGTGACGATGGCCTGTACCACTGACAACGAAGAGCGGGCGGCGCAGCGGGCTACAGCGGTAGCAGAGCAAGGGCGTAGAGGGCAGGAGTGCGCAAGGGAAGAGGAAACCTGGAGCGGGGGAGTGAAGGAAGGGAACTGCTCCCCCTGCGGCGTCCCTTTAAAGGACCGGAAGCGCAACCGTCCACGGCACCACGTGGCGCGCATCCAGGCGACCCCCACCCCAACCGCCGCCCAGATCCCATGTGGCGACGCGGGATGCACAGAAGATCCGGGAGCAAGAAGTGAAGCGCCGGGCAGCAGTTTCCCGAGGCGACGTGCGACGGGACGTTACACTGCCCGCCGCAGTGCAATGATGGCGTCAGCACTGATGTCACGGGTAGCGCAACCACCAGGCACAGCCGGACACAAATTCAAAATCAGGAGGGAGCACGCGCACATTTCGCCTAAGGGCGGAATCCACACGCGCTCGGGGGCTAGTGTTAGGGGGATGATCCCCAGATACCCCAACCGAACAAGAAACAGGACAGTCGGATAGTGTCCGGCTGGCCAGATGCAGCCGAACAAAGCAGGCCAGGCCGGCTACCTCATGGTAGCCGAATCAGCAAGAAGTAACCGGCTATGTCGTCGTAGCCGGAACCAATCAAGGAGACAGGGCGACATGCGTATCAGTGCATGGTACGCCCTGTACGATGACAAGACCGGCCATTACTGGGCCATACCGAGGACTTTGCAAGGATGACTCAGGAACAGTGGCCCGATGCTGACGACAGCTCGCACGACGTCCACTGTACCTACGACAGCCATACCGCTCATACTCCAATGGGACATACCGTACTGGATACTGTAGATGACCAGCCGGCTGGGACCCGCATGTGGGGCCTGCCAGTCGGATTGGCCAGTGAGACTGTTTCCTCTCTGCCTATATAAGGAGAGGCAAGGCCTCAGTAGTAAGGGTTGGTCTCATTGCATTTAAGGCAGTAGCTAGAGAATACAGCTCGAGGAGCACTTGTAGTTCGTATATCCCACATAGTCAGATCCGGCAAGAGTAGGAGCTTTACTTAGTGGTGGTCAAGAGGATCTTTCGATATTTGGTTCATTCCCCTAACTGTGGTCTCTGGTATCCCAAGGGCTCCAATTTCTCTTTATGTGGTTATACTGACTCAGATTGGGCTGGTGATAAGGATGATCGGAAATCCACTTCTAGAGCTTGTCAATTCTTGGGAAGATCTCTTGTATGTTGGTCATCTAAAAAGCAGAATTGTATATCTCTCTCCACCGCCGAAGCTGAATATGTTGCTGCTGCCAGCGCTTGCACTCAATTATTGTGGATGAGCAAACTTTAAAGGAATACGGTGTCAATTGTGACAACGTGCCTCTTTTATGTGATAATGAAAGTGCAATCAAAATTGCGTACAATCCTATTCAGCACACAAGGACGAAGCCTATTGAGATTCAGAATCATTTTATTCGAGACCATGTTGCTCGCGGCGATATTGATCTATCCTTTGTGAGCACGAAGAACCAACTTGCGGATATTTTTACAAAGCCACTTGATGAAGCAAGATTCTGCTACTTGAGGAATGAGCTAAATACCATTGATTCTAGGAGCTTGTCTTGATTACCCATGCACTCACTCGTACATCTCAATCCTTCTTTGGTCTAGGTGTGGGCATGGATATAGGGGGAGTGTGGTCCTAACTCATTGGGCTAACCCTCCCCCCATAATGCCAAAAGCAAGATAAATCATTTCTCTTAGTATCATTTTGTGATATGTGAGCTTATTGATGAGTATTGGTCGTGAACCCAAGATATATCTTCGCGGTGTCACACCATACACTCCAACAAGGTGGTTTCGGCCACCGCCCTCTCCCTTGAGGAGAATTGGATCTTTTTGGTTGTTCTTTGCTATCTCATGTTCTTATGGGAATCACACTCAATCTTGGCCTTTATTTGATTTAGATCTTGCAATTTTGAGTGTCTAGTACCATCTCAGTTTGGCTCTCTTAATCCTAAGCCTTTCCCTACCCCTAAGCCATCTATTCTAGCACACAAGTCCCTTGTACACCTTGTGGGGTGTTGTTTGGGGACGCGCGGGCCTGGTTCTGTGTACAACATCCAGGACTGTCTCGGCTGGGCTTATGAATACATCCACCAGACCAAGCATTATGGCTCGCCCTCTATCATTCTGAAACTCGATTTCACAAAGGCATTTGATACAATGGAACACAAAGCCATTCTCCAAATTCTAGCGTGCAAAGGTTTCAATGCTCATTGGTTATCCATGGTTAACGCTCTTCTATCCTCTGCTTATTCATCGATCCTTTTGAACGGTGTCCTGGGGAAAAAATTCCCATGTAGAAGAGGCGTCCATCAAGGCGATCCTTTCTCCCGGCTTCTCTTTGTCAGTGCTGCCGACTTACTACAGTCCCCTGGTGAATTTGCTTTTTCAGACTGGTGTGCTGCAAGCTCCGCTGCCTATTCCCGACATGGACTTTCCTATAGTCTAGTATGCGGATGACACTCTTTTAATCTTGCAAGCATGCCCTATTCAGCTGATGGATCTAAAACAACTAGTGCAGGATTTTTCCTTGGCCACCGGTCTACGAGTAAATTACTCTAAATCAAGCTTAATGTCTAGTAATATGAATGACCAGGAGCTCGCATATTTGGCGGGAATCTTTGGCTGTGCTACCGGTAGCCAACCTTTCACCTACTTGGGACTTCCTCTTGGTACCTCCAGACCCTCTGTCCAAGATTTATCCCCGATTGTTGGTCAAGTTGAACAAACATTGAATGCTAGTGCATATTTCCTGGGATATGGAGGTCGTTTGGAATTTATCAATTATATTCTTTCTTCTCTGCCCACCCATTATCTTTCCACTCTGAAAATTCATAAAATAGTGATTAAAAACTTTGATCGATCGCGGCGCCATTGTCTGTGGACAAAAAGAGATGAAGACACATCCACGTGCAATGCTCGGGCAGCTTGGACTTCTATATGTCGTCCCAAGAGACATGGTGGACTTGGTATCCAGAATATTGAGCTGCAAAACAAAGCTCTGCTAATTAAGTAACTTCATAAATTCTTCTGCAAGGCGGATATCCCCTGGGTTAGATTGGTTTGGTTGTTATATGAGATTGGTGCCCCTCACGCTCAAAGGCCCCCTGGATCTTTTTGGTGGTGAGACATTTACACTTTATATTGGTGATTACCATAGTATCACTACTGCTGATATTGGCAATGGGGAATCGACACTTTTCTAGAAAGATTTTTGGTTGAAAAGAATAACTCTTTGCAACCAATTTCCCAGGGTATATTCCTTTGCTCTACACGAAGACGCTACTGTTGCTGATCTTGCTCTGTCAATAGATATCAGTTCTCTCTTTGCCCTTCCTCTATCAGTTCAAGCACATGATGAACTTGCACAAGTCCAGCAGCTTCTGGCCGAGGTTCCCATCCAAGAGGATTCTCTGGACACTAGATCCTTTATGTGGGGTGGTACCAACTACACATCAACGAAATTTTATCATTTCTTATTTATGGAGGTTCCTCCTGACAGGGCATTACGTGCTATTTGGAAATCTAAATGCCTACCCAAGCTAAAGGTTTTTGTCTGGCTTGTCCTTAAGGACAGGGTGAACACTCACATAATGATGCGTAGGCATTGGCACTTGGATTCATGCCCTTCTTTTCTTCTTTGTTTGGACCAGACAATGGAAACACGAGACCATTTGTTCTTTGGCTGTGATTTTGAAAAAGAGTGCTGGAGTACCTGCCACATTAACTGGGATCTCTCTAAACCAATCTATGATCGTCTCATTGCTGCCAGGGGGATTTTGGAGGACCATGCTTCATGGAAATTTTTGCTTGTGCTATTTGGAACATTTGGAAAGAACGGAACGGCTCCGTGTTCAATGACGTATCCCCGTCTCTTGGCAGATGGAAGGTTAAGTTCCAGAGCGACTTAATTTGCACAGATTTAGAGTTAAACCCGCCCTTGTCCAGCAACTGGTGGATTGGGTCCTCCTTATCTTTGTATAGTTTTGACTATGTTCTCTTCTATTGACTACCTCCCCCTTGATGTAACTCTACAACGTTGTATCTGTCCTTGTGTATATTATAATGAAAATTACACCGTAGGGGCTTCCCCTACAGTAACACAGTCAAAAAAAATTATGGCCCAATTGGTAAAGTTGCTACCATTTGCCGCAAGTTTCTGTTTTTCCATGAACATATCGAAATTAAAAGAAGATGGTGCTATCTACAGCAGAATTTGTAAAGTTTAGACTAAGTTTATGATAGATCGAGTTCAACTAATCAAATTATGAATGAACTCCCACTCAAAAACAACATCCCTCGTGTCTTTTTGGTGATTACATGAACCAAATCCACTACACCAAGTCCGATCATCACATGAGTCGGTGTAGCTTCAAAGGCGAGCATCTATATGGGCATCATATCAACCGTATGACTCATGCTTAACCTTTTGGTCCGTGTTCCGAGGCCATGTCTATACATACTAGGCTCGCCAAGTAAGAACCTTAGTCCTCGCGCGTGTAAAACTGTCATACACCTGTTGTATGAAAGCGCAGAGTCGAGTACACCCGATCATGACGTGAGGTCTCAAAACAAGATTCATAGAACGGTGCATACTTGAGGAAGAATACAATTTTTATCTTGATATTTAAATGAGGGATCATCTTATAATGCTACTAAAGCTCCAAACAAGCAATATAAGATGCAAACATCAAATGTGTAAAGTGAAATGATATGGTTCTTGCACTTGATTACTATCATGTGCATTGTGGTATGATCTTTATCATTCCTTTGCGTGTAAGGCTAAGGTCTATGGAACTTACACGTTAGGTGTGTTGCAAGAGTATCAACTATACATCAACTTACAATATTACCATATCATGACACCAGCCCAGCAATGATCTAAACTAGATGCTTCTTATTTATCAATTGCAAGTTTTACGTGGCTTAGGGCTTTCGAAGATATAACCGTTCTTACCTACGAACATGGAACCACAACGATGATAATCAAATTATTAGCAACTCGTTGTAAATCAGATATTAACTATAGTAGGAGAGACAGACACCTGCTAGCCACTTATTCAAAACTAGTTGCATGTCAAGCGTGGAACATGTCTCATGTGCGAGGACATGTAAAGTTAGTCCGGGCCACTTCATCCCACTTTGCCACCAATATCCAAAATACATGAAAGAAGCAATAACATGATCATCATCGCCCACATACTCATATGTGTACTACCCGTGCAAAGCATCTAAGCATAGATCAGGCTCTGATATCACTGTTGGGTTCGCAGCATAGAAAACAAAAAAAATCCTATGATGGGAACTATTATACGCCAAGATCTATCTACTAGATACAAGCAACGTGTGGATATATAGATCCATAGAGAACATACCCTCGAAGAACAATAAAGCTTTGTTAACGAGATGGAACTCGTGGATGATGTAGTCGAACGCTCGCCGATCTCAAGATCGTGTGGAAGTCCTAGCGCCACAAATCAACAGCGCATCCATCCTCGCACACGCGTTCAGGCCACCGAACAACCTCCACCTCCTCGCTCCAGCGATGCAGTGGAAGCAGCAACTCCTTCCAGACAAAATGCCACCGGGAACATGTATCTCGCTAATCCAAGACCATGCGGGAATAATTCTTGAGGGGGAGAGAGATCCTTCATGAGGAGGTATGAGAAAGAAGGAGTGAGAGGGGGGCCTTTTATAGGAGGAAGGGGTACCCCTCCCCATGGCCGGCGCCCCATGGGGGATGACCCTCACCTCCCCCATTCATGTGGTGGTAACCACCTCCACATAAATTTGCCTCTTCACATTCTCTTTTAAAGTCTCCACTTTAAATGCATTGAATTTCTCCAAATTTAATGCTCTCTCATTTAATAAAACTCTTTTATTAATTTTATTCGGAATTTTGTTAATTACTTTAATTAACAAACATTCACATAAAACCCTTGCAACATTTCAATATCACATGCAGAACCAATTTCAGCAATTTCACCCGAAACAATTTCGGTGTCTATTGAAATAATTCCAGCACTTTGCAATTCTTTCATCTAGAATATATTTTCTCCAAATGGTGTTTGGCAACCCTAAGTGTGTCACCCTACGGTTCACGAATAATGCAGACATAATCGAAACCCCTCTCAGATCAATAATCAGAAGCAGGACCTGGAGATCCATACTGACTCCTACACATTCAACGATGACTTCTGTGATCGAGAGAACCTTTAACAATAGTAACTAAATCCCTTTGTCTTGCAACATATTATATGTCCATGATTCGATCATCAGTATCTCAATACTTAGTTTGATCTCGTTACCGACCTGCACTCTTTTCTCGTTCCCGTGATATAACATTCTAGTGATCACATCACTTGCTTGCAAGCTATCTTAATGTGATATCACCGAGAGGGCCCAGAGTATATCTATCCGTCATCGGGATTGACAAATTCCACTCTTGATCCATGAGCTTCAACATAACACTTTCAGAGTACCCAAACCCACCTTTACGAGGAGGTGTGAGGAAGAAGGAGTAAGAGGAGGGATTTTATAGGAGGAGGGGGTACCCCTCCCCATCGGGATTGAAAAATTCCACTCTTGATCCATGAGCATCAACATAACACCTTTGGAATACCCGAACCCATCTTTATAGTCATCATGTTATAGTGTGACGTTTGATGTTATCAAAGTATTCTTCCGATGTTAGCAATTAACATGATCTCATGGTCTAAGGATAAAGATTACTTCGTATGATGCTATAGCAATATAAACATAATGACTTTGATCGCAAACTTTAACCACAATTGTAGTTAATCCTGAATTAGGGTTTGATTGTGCATTATCACGAGCATCATGTTCTAAAAATGCATGCAATAAAAATAACGCAAAACCCTAACCCTAATATTTCCCCTCTCTTTGAAATCAATTCAAAAGGTTTTGAATATTTTGAAAACACAAAAAGAATGGAGACAAATTGACTACAAGGGCCCTACATATTTCCATATTTTATAAACCTTCTAGTATTTTTGAAAATACCCAAAACAGATTTCGAATTTAAATACAAAAGAGAAAAGAAGAAAATAGAAATAGAAAAGGTTTTCTGAAAAAAAACTATCCCTAATCTACCTGGGTCGTAGCCCACCTTCTCTCTCTTACTCTCTGCCGCTCGCACGCTGCACTTAGCCTGGCAGGCCGGCCCAGCCAGAGCCCACCCAGCTCGTACCGTTTTGTCCAACCTATTGTCGTTGTTCACCTCGTGACGTGCCCGAAGTTACTGCATGTCGCCAGCGCCACTACGCCCTGATGCCAAGATGCCCGCCGCTGCTAATAGAGGCAGCGGATCCTCTCCCTCTCTTTCCCTGGTCTTATCTCCCCTATGGAGCCAAAAACCCTAGCCGCCATCTACGGTCGCGTGCCATCGTCTCCGACCTCCCCGAACTTAGCTGACACCACCCTGAGCTTCCTCGCCTGGCCAACATCCTTCTACTCCAGGGAATCGACTCCGGGCGCTCGCAATCGACCACGAGGAGATCATCTTCCCAGAGCCCGACGAGCTCCACCGTCGCCTTTGCCGCTGCTATCGACCTCCTCCGCCCCTGCCGAGGCTACCCACGATTCAAGGGTGAGCCGTCGGTCCTCCTAGACCCTCTACTTTGCTCCCTCTCACTCTGGTTTTCTTTCGTGCCTTGTGCCTCCACCCTCCAAAGTTGTAGCTAGCCATCGTCGTAGCTCCAGTGACCCAAACCTAGCGGCACCGATCCTAGATGGTTCAACGTGAATCCTTGGTTCGAACGCCCAGCCCCGCTTGCTCGCGTGCACTTCCTAGCAGCGTCTCCATTGACCACCCGACGGTAGCCGTCGTGATGATGTCACACCGACACGGCCCTGACGTGGCCCGTGGACCGCTGACCGCTAACATGGCTGCTGATGTGGCCTTGGGCCCAACAGTAAATCATAGTGGATAACCATAACTCCTGTGTAAAAAGAAGCAAAGTCATGTGCTGACGTTAGCATGACACAATAAAAGCTTTTAAATTAGTTTAATAAATCGAGAAACTGTTATAATATTGTAAAATCAATAACTTATTATTTGTAAGTCAGAAAAATATGTGTAATATATCAAAATGTTCATAAAAACAAGATCTATCTTATAGCATCAAAAACATGCATTGTTAAGAAAGTTACATAACAAGTTTGTTAGAAGAACCAAATGAACCCCCGTTAGTGATACCGAGGTTTCTCCGTTTTAGGTTTAGACCCCTTGGATCCTGTTTAAAATAATCAAGCATGCCTTAGGGTTTCATTTCAATACTATTCAACTTGTCATATCATCATTCTTGCTTGATCATTGTATCGATGCCATGTGTTGATTGTTTCTCTTTCTTTCTGGTGTTTTGGTTCTTCCTGGTAGAATACGATATCGAGATTGAAGCCAGAGATCAACACCATGGAAGACCGAAGATCAATAATTTCCCACCTATAATCAAGTCAAGTACAAAGCTTCCACTGATCTATATACTGGTTATCAACAGGCATGGGCAAGCATAGCCCCACCATTATACAAACCTATGGTTTCGAAAGCATTTCAATTCTTCCCATGATGCATACGATTCTAATGTGGTCTTTTATCTATAGATAGAGTATCCTAGCTATTGCATTACTCGCTTGGAGCTTATATTACCTGATCCACTGCTCCTAGCATAACTAGGTTTGGCGCGTGTGCACTGCTAGAGCTTATATCTGTGTATTGCTTAGGCATGCTTAGCTGTTAGTGTTGGTTCATCTAGATCATGTATCATATAAAAAGAATCTAGTATGAAAGGTGAACGAAGTATGTTGATGAGATGAGATCAATGGTGAAGTGAGGTAAACATGCTAATGCTTGTATGCGAGGCCATAGTGGGATGTGTTTTTATAGTCCCATGATCACCACCCCTAGGACCTAGGAGTTCTTACCCTCAGAACCAAGACGGGCGTCCAACCACACAGGTCCTGGAAAACCCCATGATTAACTAACTTGCCTAGTCTGATCTCTGAGTTCGTAGGTTGAGATTTGGCATCTGCACATTTGGATGGATTTAAGATGGTGCATCATATAGGGCGTGCCCAAGGAGGAAGGAGGCTCTGGGACTACTCCCGATTCTTGGACATAGAGATGGGGCCAAGAAAACCCTTTCTTGTGACCCATGGATTTAGGCGAAAGCAAGGTAATGGTCGTGTCCAACCACCCTATGTCAGCCTTCCGCGGAAGAGGGCTAATAGCTTGGCACTAAGATTCAGTTGGTACATGTGGCTAAAGTTGTACACCCCTGTAGGGTTTAATCTTTTCGAAAAGCCACGTCCAAGGTTATGGGCGAATTGGGAATGAAAGTGAGATCATAGAAAACATCATCCTAATCGTAAAACTTGGAGGTTTCAACGTGTGCTTAAGGATGCTTCCTCATGGGTGCGAGGGGTGATCCTAGTTGAGAGCTGATGATGATGATTTGGTGGATATCAAAGATATGGTGGTCAATACTTTGGAGATGTTGCTCCCTTATCCCCTTTTAAAATATTCTGATTAGAAGAGCTTCTTCTCCATCTTGTTTTATAAACAAAGATGGTTTTATGCAAAATAACCCCACCAGCCATAAGTCTTGAGGAGTACACCATGTACTCACCCTTGCTTTGTTGATACTTTTGTAGCACAGTATGTGTTCCCCTGAAGACAAGTTTTGTACTACATCAACACCGATAAGTAGCTTGGGGTTCCCGGCCGGTAGCCTAGAATCTATAGGCTGGGATGTCATCATTATGCTTTAGGCCTCTTAGGCCATTTGTTAAGTTTTCTATACTTAATAGCATAATTTTCCTTCCATTGTTTGATGTTTATGGTCAGTGACCTCTGCTTGCAATTAATTGGTTCTTTGCTTAGTTGTGAACTTGATGTAATTACTTTTGTGTCGCAGGGTCACTGTTGTGTTACCGATTCTTCACTGGATATCCTCGAGCTCTAGGTTAGGCTTATGTCAGGCTAAGGTCTGCGATTAGTTTAACCCTGATCTCAGAGCCGTACTGATGAGGGGTAACCTCGGCAATGTCCATGGTTATGGACGTAGGGTTTCGTGGAAAAGAAAACACTAGGTATTTTGTCGGCTGATCAGATAAACAAGGGAGTCGAAGTCGTCTGATTGTTTATGGACAATAAGGTTACAGATCGCTCAAGGCTTTTTTTGGTACCTCTTCTTTGACTCCTCCCAGCCTTTATATAATAGGCTAGGTCCCGAGGCCGTATACTGATATGTTACAAGTTACTATTACAAAACTAATATAATGCCGATTTCTATTTCTTCCATGATCGCTAAGTCATGTTTTCTATCCGTTGGATGCTTCCTGAACCTTCCTTTACTCTTTATGGGCTTCATGGGCCGTAAGCCTTTATGCAACCAGGGTAACTAATCCTAGGAACCCGATTAGTCATATCCATGTCATGTACCGACCGTAGGAAAATCTTGCTATTGGTCAATGTTGAGTCTAGTTTTTATGAAAACTATTTCAAAGATGAAAAGTATTTGCGAAAAATCTAGTATGATTATTTTTATTCCTTATTTTGTATAGCTCTAACTCTGGTTCATCTTATCTAGTGTTGATTTTGGAAAAGTTTTGATATCTCTTCTAGTATTTCAAAGCTTAGGTGCCTTCTGGGCATGTTGTTTCTCAACCAGTTAACCTAGTTGTTGAGTTCTTTGGAGTTGTGTGTGTTGTGTGTTCCTTGATCCCCTTGTTCCATTTCAGTTGAGAGATTCATTTGCATCATGATCTCTCTGTCCAATGGAACTTACAATATAATGTTCCATAGTGTTCTATTCTAGGCTTCGAGGTTCCCTTTCATCTCACATGCCTCCTTTTTATCTATTGGGTACTTCAGAAGTCGTTTCTTATTTTGTATGCTACCTCGTGATTTCTACCTTGCGGTGTGTTCTATGCACTCAAGTTGTAGTTACTCCTTTCTCGGGTTTGAACCCTAGGACTTGAACTGAAGGTTTCGGATTCTGCTAGATTCCAGTGTTGAAAATCTAGTACATGCAGATGACCTTTAACCCAATGTCCATTCCATTGACCCCTGTTGTTAATGTTCAAACAATGCCCCAGGATGGCTAGTACTACAATTATAGCCTTCAAGCTTGTGGTTATTGTTGCGACTGAATCGTTACAACTAAAGACTTCCCTTACCACTAGTTATGGCAGATGTTCTTTAATGGAACCAAAAAGATCACGACAAGAGTACTCATCATGAGTCTCGCCTCTATATTCATGACTCATCCACACCCTCCTTTCTTTGCATTAGTTATTGGAAGAATGTTAATCTATGCATCCACATCTCAGGATTCTATCATGAGCATGTTCTTTTCCCGTTGTTGTTTCTGACCTTTTTCTATCAGTTGGTAGCTAAGTAATAATGCACATTGGTGTCTTCTAATGCAAGATACTCTTGTGGTCCATCATGAAAAACCATTTTGAGATGTCAAGAGAAACAAACTCCAGTACCTCATCATTTCTAGGACAGGGTTAAAGTGTTGTAATCCGCAGATCAAGAGGCATGATTAGCTTATGATTTGTTCTACCTTAAAGTATAACACTCTTCCATACTAAGAGGTCATGCTGAGTTACTTGACCCTCTTAATGAAGTGATGTTCTTACACATCTTTACCCACCCTTCCTCTGAGCTATTCTTACTCATGAATGATGCGTGTGCGTAATAATGTGGCCATCTGAGATTCTTAGGAATTATTATTGCTTCTAGCTCCAAGGACATTTGTGTCATTCTTAGTGTGATGGTTAACCCTATCACTAAGAGAAATATGATTGTGCTACCAAGTCCATTATTCTGGTGCACTCTCTTAAGTCAAAGAGTCAGGCTCGTGTTGAAGCTCTGAGACTATGTATGCTTGCCTTACCAAGCAAGTTCCCTCTCGAACTAAGTGACATATCAGTGGTTCGTGATATTTTGGACGTCTTTCTAGAAGTATTGCCAATTTACCACATGACTGTGTAGTCAAGTTGTTGAGCAAGCAAGTTCTCTGAACTGCTTCTTTTCCACGGATCCATACTAGATACCCCTGAACTAGTTGGTTGAGCTTAAACAACAACCTGGAAAGTTGTAAGACAAAGTTCTAACCAACTTAGTCCTTCTAAAAGGGATGTCTAGTTCTGTTCGTGCTAAAGAAAGATAGTATTTCCTCCGTGGATATATTATCTTCCCCCACCTTTGATTTGATTTGGATTATCGTCAAATCAAACTCAGTACCAAGGACTATATTGATGATGTGTTTACTTGTGATGTTTCACTTGAGTACATCTTTGTATCCTTTGGTCTGACCAATATGTTTGCCTTATTCATGTAACATATGAGTTCACCATATTGGAGTGTCCCGATAAGTTTGTTGTTCAGCCCATCAATGGCATCCTTATTTTCTCCATGATAGAAAAGAATCATATAGAACAATTGGTATTAATGTTGGAAAACTTTTGAGAGCCGTCTTTGAGTTATCTCGAAAAATGTGTTCTAGATGTTAGAAGTAACCTTCTTCGATTCACATGCAATTGTTGAAAGATGTTGACATGGATTTGAGAAAAGTTATCTTTGTTCCCTCATGGACATAGTTGTATTTCATTGCAAGTACTTGATGTAGGTACAAATGTGTTTTGACAAGTTGCTAATACATGGTTCCAGCAACCTAGCTTAGTCTTTTGGAGCTTGACATTATAGTCCATCTCTTGAGAATTTAGTGACTTTAACTTAGTGGTAAATGTTGAAAACTTTCTATTCATACATACTAAGTCTGAAGTATCATCTCACCAAAACAAATATGAATCTCAAGCAGATATGATGGTTGGTGTTGTTCAAGGTTTTGACATTGGTCTCTTTGAAAATCTGGCAAGATTGATGTAATGGTTGACACAATTAGTCGAAAGACCTTTTGTCACATTCTCATGATTCAGCAATACCAACCACTCCTCACGAGGCTTCTTCTATGATTTATTATAGGAGTTGCGCTAATGGTTTTCTTTGTATTCGAAGTCCGACCTTTACCTGATGTCTCGTGTCTAGAATATATAGGAGAACATTTAAAGTAGAGTTGCTAAATGTCTCTTGGTCGATCCTCTAGACCCTATATGTTGTCAAGCGTTTGTTGAGCCAAGTAATGAAGTCTAAGAATGAAGTTTTTCTTCTCGTGTTATCAGGAACCTTGTTACCTATTCATCCGGTGGTGTAAAGTGATATCACGATATTTGGCAAAGATTTTGTAATCCTGGATGAATAAAGAGTTTCCTTCATTCCTCGACCATGTTCTAAGAGCGACTACGATTTTGGTAATCAAAAGTTTCTCTTGTTACATGTTACCTGTGACTCTTGTGAGCCCTCTCCACAAAAACAAACTTTCTATCTTAGCCTTCTATTGAACGAAAGATTGACCCTTCTATTTCAAAAGTAGTTCAATAGCTTGGTTCTCCATATCTTTGTATCCATGAAAGCTCTGCTTAAGTTGTTTAGTAGAATTTCATCTTCAAAGTCTATGGTCATCTTCTTTCTATTGGAAGCTTTCTTCCTCAGAAGTGTAAACTCTTCTACAAGATCCATGGTCTCAATCCTTATTAAGACCAATTTATCTATCAACTTGAAACCTTCTCCTCTTGTTTCCTCCATTACCTTTGACATGTTTCATGTTCTTCATCTCAGAGTTGTTCTGAACACTGCATCCATGAGTTGACCATGAGATACTCGGTGTGTTATTTAGTGTGTTCCCAATTATCCTTAGAGTGTGTCAGTTCCTCCTTCTTTCCTACCTTTGGAATCCCAGGTCTAGATTCTCGTAAGGGGGATAGATCTATAACACCCCAGTTTTAGTTAATCCTTAATTAGGGTTTGATTGTGCATTATTATGAGCATCATCTTTTAAAAATGCATGCAATAAAAAGAAAGCAAAACCCTAACCCTAATCTTTCCCCTCTCTTTGAAATCAATTTAAAAGGTTTTGAATATTCAGAAAACACAAAAATAATGGAGCCCAAATTGACTACAAGTTCCCTGAGTATTTCCATATTTTATAAACCTTCTAGTATTTTTGAAATACCCAAAATAGATTTGGAATTTAAATACAAAAGAGAAAAGAAGAAAACAAAAATAGAAAAGGTTTTCTAAAAAATTAACTATCCCAAATCTACCTGGGTCGTAGCCCATCTCCCTCTCTCTTAATCTCTGCTGCCCGCGCGTAGCACTTAGCCTAGCAGGCCGGTCCAGCTAGAGCCCACGCAACCCATGCCGTTTTGTCCAACCTATCATCGTTGTTCACCTCACGACACGCTTGAAGCTTCTATGTGTTGCCAGCACTGCCGCTCACCGACACGGAGATGCCCGCCACTGCTAGGAGAGGCAGATAAGGTTGTCGTGGATCCCCTCCCTTGTTGGGTCCGCAGCATAGAAAACAAAAAATTTCCTACGATGAGAACTATACGCCAAGATCTATCTACTAGATACAAAGCAACGGGTGGACATACATCCATGGAGAACTTACCCTCGAAGACAACGAGTTTTGTTAACGAGTAGGAACTCGTGGTTGATGTAGTCGTACGCTTGCCGATCTCAAGATCGTGTGGAAGTCCGAGCGCCGCAAATCAGCAACGCATCCGTCCCCGCACACATGTTCAAGCTACCGGACAACCTCCACCTCCTCGCTCCAGCGAATCAGCGGAAGCAGCAACTCCTTCCAGACGCAAGGCCACCGGGAACATGTATCTCGCTAATCCGAGACCATGGGGAAATATCTAGAGGGGGAGAGAGATCCTTCACGAGGAGGTGTGGTTTGTGAGAGGGGAGAGGGGGCTTTATATAGGACGGAGGGAGACCCCTCCCCTCCCATAGCCGGCGCATGAGGGAGGGGACTCCTCCCCTCCTTCATTCATGTGGTGAACCTCCACTCACATAAACATGGCCTCCACCCAAAATCCCACTCACATGTATTTAATTTCCACCAAATTAAATGCAACTCTCAATTTAATAAAACTCTTTTATTTATTTTATTCAGAATTTTGTTAATTACTTTAATTAAAAAACATTCACATAAAACCCCTTGCAACATTTGAATATCACATGTAGAACCACTTTCTGCAATTTCACCCGAAACAATTCCTGTTTCTATTGAAACAATTCCTGTTTCTATCGAAACATTTCCTGCGCTTTGCAAACCTTTTGTCTGGAACATAAGTGCTCCTAAATGGTGTCTGGCAACCCTTAAGTGTGTCACCCTACGGTTCGCGAATAATGCAGACATGATTGAGACTCCTCTCAGATCAATAATCAGAAGCGAGACCTAGAGATCCATACTGACTCCTGCACATTCAACGATGACTTCTGTGATCGTGAAAACCTTTAACACTAGCAATTTAATCCCTTTGTCTCATGATATAATACATGTACGAGATTCGATTATCGGTATCCAAATACCTACTTTGATCTTGTTACCGACATGCACTCTTTTCTCGTTCCCGTGATATAACATTCTAGTGATCACATCACTTGCTTGCAAGCTATCTTAATGTGATATCACCGAGAGTGCCTAGAGTATATCTATCCGTCATCGAGATTGACAAATTCCACTCTTGATCCATGAGCCTCAACATAACACCTTCATAGCACTGAACCAACCTTTATAGTCACCCTGTTATGGTGTGACGTTTGATGTTATCAAGATACTCTTCCGGTGTTAGCAATTAACATGATCTCATGGTCTAAGGACTAAGACTACTTCGTATGATGTTATAGCAATATAAATATAATGACTTGATCGTAATGCTATACTTCGGATGAATGTTCATCACATCATTTCACAAATGCTGTGACCTTGTTATTAACAACATCCAATGTCCATGATCAGGAAACTTTGATCATCTTGTTAATCAACAAGCTAGTCTATAAGAGAGGCATAACTAGGAACCATTTTTGTTTATTAAACACACATGTATTGACGTTTCCTATCAATACAATTATAGCATGCAAAATAAACATCTATCATATACAAGGAATACATAATAACAACTTTATTATTGCCTCTCAAGGCATATTTCCTTCAGTCTCCCACTTGCACTAGAGACAATAATCTAGTTGACATAGTGATAAATCTAACACCCATGGAGTTCTAGTGTTGATCATGTTTTGCCCTAGGGAGTACTTTAGTCAACGGATCTGCTACATTCAGGTCCATGTGCACTTTACAAATCTTTATATCTCCATCCTTAACATGCTCGCGGATGGAGTGAAACCGGCGCTTAATATGCTTGGAATTCTTGTGAGACCTTGGTTCCTTAGCGTTGGCTATGGATCCAGTGTTGTCACAATAGATCACCATTGGGTCCAACGCACTAGGAACCACACCTAGTTCCGTTATGAACTCCTTCATCCAAACCGCTTCCTGTGACACTTCTGAAGCAGCAACATATTCCGCCTCCGTTGTTGATCCAGCCACCACAGGTTGTTTGGAACTCCTCCAACTAACTGCTGCTCCGTTCAAGAGAAATACGTATCCGGATTGAGACTTAGAGTCCTCCAGATCAGTGTCAAAGCTAGCATCGACATAACACTTAGCGACTAGCTCTTCTTCACCTCCGTATACAAGAAACGTATCCCTAGTTCTTCTCAAGTACTTAAGGATATTCTTGACCGCTATCCAGTGTTTCGAACCTGGATCAGATTAGTACCTACTAGTCAAACTAATAACATGTGCCACATCCGGTCTTGTACATAGCATGGCATACATTATAGAGCCTATGGCTGAGGCATAGGGGATCTTATCCATTATCTCTCTTTCCTCCACCGTAGGCGGACTTTGAGTCTTACTCAATGTCTTGCCTTGCAACATAGGTAAGAACCCCTTCTTACTTCCGTCCATATTAAAATTCTTTAATATCTTATCAAGGTATGTACTCTGCGATAGCCCAATTAGGTGTCTTGATCTATCTCTATAGATTTTAATGCCCAATATATATGAAGCTTCAGCAAGGTCCTTCATCGAAAATTTGCTGTTTAGATAACTTTTAACACTGTTTAAAAGATCTATATTATTTCCAATCAATAATATGTCATCCACATATAATATTAGAAATGCCACATTGCTCCCACTCACTTTCTTGTAAATACAAGCCTCTCCATAAGTTTGGACAAATCCAAACTCTTTGATCACCTCATCAAAGCGGAGATTCCAACTCCGGGATGCTTGCTTCAGTCCATAGATGGATCGCTGAAGTTTGCATACCTTATCAGCATCCTTAGGATCGACAAAACCCTTAGGTTGTATCATATACAACTCTTCTTCAATATTACCATTGAGGAACGCAGTTTTGACATCCATCTGCCATATTTCATAATCGAAATATGCAGCAATTGCTAACATAATCCTAACCGACTTAAGCATCACTATGGGAGAGAATGTCTCATCGTAGTCAACTCCTTGAATTTGTCGAAACCCCTTTGTGACAAGTCGAGCCTTATAGGTGGTCACATTACCATCAGCATCAGTTTTTCTTTTGAAAATCCATTTATTCTCAACGGCCTTTCGATCGTGAGGTAAGTCCACCAAGGTCCAAACCTAGTTTTCTTACATGGATTCCATCTCGGATTTCATGGCTTCTAGCCATTTGTTGGAATCAGGGCTCATCATCGCTTCTTCATACGTCACAGGTTCATCTATTTCATCAATCATGAAATTCATAACAGGATTGCCGTACAGTTCAGGAGCTGCATGTGTCATGCTTGACCTACGAGGTTCGATAGTGTCCTCTTTCGGAGTTTCATGATCAATATCATTAGCTCTCTCCTCATTAGGTGAAGTTAACTCCGAAACAACTTCCGGTGATGCGCTACTCGCCCTTTCATGAAGAGAAGGTTCAATAACCTCTTCGAGTTATACCTTCCGACTACTCACACCTTTCGCGAGAAACTCCTTCTCAAGAAAGGATCCATTCATGGCAACAAAAACCTTGCCCTCGGATCTGTGATAGAAGGTATACCCAATCGTTTCCTTAGGGTATCCTATGAAGACGCATTTTTCCGCTTTGGGTTCGAGTTTCTCTGGTTGAAGTTTCTTCACATAAACATCGCATCCCCAAACTTTAAGAAATGACAACTTAGGTTTGTTTCCAAACCATAATTCATACGGTGTCTTTTCAACGGATTTAGATGGTGCCCTATTTAAAGTGAATGCAGCGGTTTCCAGTGCATAACCCCAAAATGACAGTGGCAAGTCTGTCAGAGACATCATAGATCGAACCATATCCAATAAAGTACGATTACGAAGTTCTGACACACCATTACGTTATGGTGTTCCGGCAGGCGTGAGTTGTGAAACTATTCCACAGTCTTTCATATGTGTGCTAAACTCGTAACTAAGATACTTTCCTCCATGGTCGGACCTCAGAAATTTGATCTTTCTGTTACGATGATTTTCCACTTCATTCTGAAATTCCTTGAACTTTTCAAAGGTTTCAGACTTATGTTTCATCAAATAGATATACCCGTATCTACTCAAATCATCCGTGAAAGTAACAAAATAACGATATCCACCTCGCGCCGACACACTCATTGGTCCACACACATCAGTATGTATGATTTCCAATAAATCTGTCGCCCGTTCCATTGAACCGGAAAATGGCGTTCTAGTCATCTTGCCCATGAGGCATGGCTCACATGTATCAAATGATTCAAAATCAAGTGATTCCAAAAGTCCATCAGAATGGAGTTTCTTCATGCGGTTAACACCAATATGACCTAGACGGCAGTGCCACATATATGCAGACATATCATTCTCAAGCTTAATCCTTTTAGCATCAACATTATGAATATGCGTAATACTACTATCGAGATCTAACAAAAATGAACCATTCAACACAGGTGCATGACCATAAAAGATATTATTCATATAAATCGAACAACCATTGTTTTCAGACTTAAACGAATAACCACTTTGCATCAAACACGATCCGGATACAATGTTCTTGCTCAGTGCAGGCACCAAATAACAATTATTCAGGTTTATAACTAATCCCGACGGCATATGGAGAGGCAGCGTTCCGATGGTGATCACATCAACTCTTGATCAATTACCGACCCGCATCGTGACCTCATCCCTTGCTAGTTGTCGCTTGTTCCGCAGCCCCTGAACCAAGTTACATATATTAGCAACCAATCCCGTATCAAATACCCAGGTGCTACTACGAGTACTAGTCAAGTACACATCAATAACATGTATATCACATATACCTTTGTTAGCCTTGTCGGCCTTCTTGTCCACCAAATACTTAGGGCAGTTGCGCTTCCAATGTCCAGTCCCCTTGCAATAGTAGCACTCGGTATCAGACTTAGGGCCAGCTCGTGGTTTCTTTTCGGGCGTGGCAACAGATTTGCCGCCCTTCTTTCCCTTCTGCTTGCCTTTCTTTTCCTTCTTGAAATCGGTGGTATTATTGATCATCAACACTTGATGTTCTTTCCTAATCTCCACTTCTGCAGTCTTAAGCATTGACAGAAGCTCGGGAAGAGACTTCTTCATTCCCTGCATATTATAGTTCATCACGAAGCTCTTGTAGCTAGGTGGCAGAGATTGGAGAACACGATGTATGCCTAAGTCAATGGGAATCGTTATTCCCAAGGACACAAGCTTATCGGCGTACCCAGACATTTTGAGTACGTGCTCACTAACGGAGCTGTTCTCCTCCATCATGCAGCTAAAGAACTTTTCAGAAGCATTATAACTCTCTACGGCAGCATGGGTATCGAAAATCATTTTCAATTCTCCCATGGTATCAAAAGCATTGCCATTTTCGAAATGCATTCCAAGTTCTGGCTCTAGCCCATACAGTATGCCGCAATGAACTAAGTTGTGGTCCTCCTGACGAGTTATATAAACGTTCTTTTCCTCGTCAAGGGCATCAGGAGCTGGTGGGGGGCCTAGCGGCGCCTCTAGCACATATTGCTTTTGTGCAGCAGTGAGGAGAACCCTCAAATTCATAGCCCAGTTTGTGAAGTTGCTACCATTCGCAGCAAGCTTCTCTTTCTCCATGAACACATTGAAATTAAAAGCAGGTGGTCCCATCTACAACAGAATTTGTAAAGTATATTTAGACTAAGTTTATGATAGATTGAGTTCAACTAATCCAAATTACTAATGAACTCCCACTCAAAAACGACATCCCTCGTGTCCTTTTGGTGATTACATGAACCAAATCCACTAAACCAAGTCCGATCATCACGTGAGTCGGTGTAGCTTCAAAGGCGAGCATCTATATGGGCATCATATCAACTATATGACTCATTCTTAACCTTTGGGTCCATGTTATGAGGCCATGTCTATACATGCTAGGCTCGCCAAGTAAGAACCTTAGTATTCGCATGTATAAAACTGTCTTACACCCGTTGTATGGAAACATAGAGTCGAAAACACCCGATCATCACGTGATGCCTCAAAACACGATCCACAAAACGGTGCATACTTAAGGAAGAACACATTTTATCTTGATATCTAAATGAGGGATCATCTTATAATGCTACCAAAAGCGCCAAACTAGCAATATAAGATGCTAACATCTAATGTGTGAAGTGAGATGATATGGTCCATGCATTTGATCTCTATCATTTGCATCGTGGTATGATATCTATCATTCCTTTGTGTGTAAGGCCAAGGTCTATGGAACGTACACGTTAAGTGAGTTCTAAGAGTATCTATCATACATCTACTTACAACAATACCATATCAAGACACTAGCCCAGCAACGATCTAAACTAGACGCCTCTAATTTATCAATTGCAAGTTTTATGTGGCTTAGGGCTTTCGGAGATAGAACCGTTCTTACCTACGAACATGAACCACAACGAGGATAACCAAGTTATTAGCAACTCATTGTAAATCAAATATTGACTATAGTAGGAGAGACAGACACCCGCTAGCCACTTATGCAAAACTAGTTGCATGTCAGTCGTGGAACCGGTCTCATGTACGATGACATGTAAGGTTGGTCTGGGCCGCTTCATCCCACTATGCCACCAATATCCAAAGTACGTAGAAGATGCAATAACATGATCATCATCGCCCACATATAAACATATGTGTACTACCTGTGCAAAGCACCTATGCATAGATCAGGCTCTGATACCACTGTTGGGTCCGTAGCATAGAAAACAAAAAAAATTCTACGATGAGAACTATACTCCAAGATCTATCTACTAGATACAGAGCAACGGGTGGACATACATCCATGGAGAACTTACCCTTGAAGACAACGAGTTTTGTTAACGAGTAGGAACTCGTGGTTGATGTAGTCGTACGCTTGCCGATCTCAAGATCGTGTGGAAGTCTGAGCGTCGCAAATCAGCAGCACATCCGTCCTCGCACACACGTTCAAGCTACCGAACAACCTCCACCTCCTCGCTCCAGCGAATCAGCGGAAGCAGCATATCCTTCTAGACGCAAGGCCACCGGGAACATGTATCTCGCTAATCTGAGACCATGGGGAAATATCTAGAGGGGGCGAGAGATCCTTCACGAGGAGGTGTGGTTTGTGAGAGGGGAGAGGGGGGATTTATATAGGAGGGAGGGAGACCCCTCCCCTCCCATAGCCGGCGCATGAGGGGGGGAACTCCTCCCCTCCTTCATTCATGTGGTGAACCTCCACTCACATAAACATGGCCTCCACCCAAAATCCCACTCACATGTATTTAATTTCCACCAAATTAAATGCAACTCTCAATTTAATAAAACTCTTTTATTTATTTTATTCAGATTTTTTTAATTACTTTAATTAACAAACATTCACATAAAACCCCTTGCAACATTTCAATATCACATGCAGAACCACTTTCTGCAATTTCACCCGAAACAATTCCGGTTTCTATTGAAACAATTCCTATTTCTATCGAAACATTTCCTGTGCTTTGCAAACCTTTTGTCTGGAACATATGTGCTCCTAAATGGTGTCACCCTAAGGTTCGCGAATAATGCAGACATGATTGAGACTCCTCTCAGATCAATAATCAGAAGCGGGACCTAGAGATCCATACTGACTCCTGCACATTCAACGATGACTTCTGTGATCGTGAGAACCTTTAACGCTAGCAATTTAATCCCTTTGTCTCATGATATAATACATGTCTGAGATTCGATCATCGGTATCCAAATACCTAGTTTGATCTCGTTACCGACATGCACTCTTTTCTCCTTCCCGTGATATAACATTCTAGTGATCACATCACTTGCTTGCAAGCTATCTTAATGTGATATCACCGAGAGGGCCCAGAGTATATGTATCCGTCATCGGGATTGAAAAATTCCACTCTTGATCCATGAGCCTCAACATAACACCTTCATAGCACTGAACCCACCTTTATAGTCACCCTGTTACGGTGTGACGTTTGATGTTATCAAGATACTCTTCCGGTGTTAGCAATTAACATGATCTCATGGTCTAAGGACTAAGATTACTTCGTATGATGTTATAGTAATATAAACATAATGACTTGATCATAATGCTATACTTCGGATGAATGTTCATCACATCATTTCACAAATGTTGTGACCTTGTTATTAACAACATCCAATGTCCATGATCAGGAAACCTTGATCATCTTGTTAATCAACAAGCTAGTCTATAAGAGAGACATAACTAGGAACCCTTTTTGTTTATTAAACACACATGTATTGGCGTTTCCTATCAATACAATTATAGCATGCAAAATAAACATCTATCATATACAAGGAATACATAATAACAACTTTATTATTGCCTCTCAGGGCATATTTCCTTCATCCCTCTCTTTCCCTGGTCTTATCTCCCCCTCTGTCTCTCTCCCATGAATCCCCTCTGGAGCCAAAAACCCTAGCCGCCATCTGCAGTCGCACGACATCGTATCCGACCTCCCTGGCCTCAGCTGACACCACCCTAAGCTTCCTCATCTCGCCAACATCCTTCTGCTCCATGGAGTCAACTCCGGGTACTCGCAATCGACCGCAAGGAGGTCATCTTCCCCGAGCCCGACGAGCTCCGCTGTCGCCTTTGCCACTTCTACCAACGTCCTCCGCCCCCGCTGAGTCTACCCACCGCCGCCCGCCGTCGGTCCTCATGGACCCTCTACTTCGCTCCCTCTCGCTCTGGTTCACTTCCGTGCCTTGCACCGCCGCCCGCCGTAGCAGTAGCTCACTATCGCCGTAGCTCCGGTGACGCAAACCTAGCGGCGCCGCTCCTAGACGGTTCAACGTGAAGCCCTGGTTCAAATGCCCAGCCCCTCCTGCTCACGTGCACTTCCCAGCATCATCGCCGGTGACCACCCGACAGTGGCCATCGTGATGACGTCACGTTGATGTGGCCCTAACATGGCTCGTGGACCACTGACCGCTAGCATGGCTGTTGATGTGGCCTTGGGCCTAGCAGTCAGTCATAGTGGCTAACCACAACCCCTGTGTAAAAACAAGTAAAATCATGTGCTGACGTCAACATGATGCAATAAATATGTATAATATATCAAAAAGTTCAGAAAACATGAGATCTATCTTATAGCATGAAAACCATGCATTGTTAAGCAACTTCCATTAGAAGTTTGTTAGAAGAACCAAATGAACAACTACAGGTGATTCTGAGGTTTCCCTGTTTTAGGGTTTAAAACCCTCAAACCCTGTTTAAAATAATCAAGCATGCCTTAGGGTTTAATTTCAATACTATTCAACTTGTCATATCATCATTCTTGCTTGAGAATTGCATTGATGCCATGTGTCGATTGTTTCTCTTTCTTTCTGGTGTTCTGGTTCTTCTCGGTAGAATACGATATCAAGATCGAGATCAAATCCAGAGATCAACACCATCGAAGACTAAAGATCAATACTTGCCCACATGTAATCAAGTCAAGTACAAGGCTTTCGAAGATCTGTATACTAGTTATCAATAGGCAAAGGCAAGCATAGCCCTACCATTATAAAATCCTATGGTTTTGAAAGAATTTCAATTCTTGCCATGATGCATACGACTCTACTATGGTATTTTATGTATAGATAGGGTATCCTAGTTGTTGCATTACTCCCTTTGAGCTTATATTACCCGATCCACTGCTCCTAGCATAACTAGATTTTGCTCATGTGCACTGCTAGAGCTTATATCTGTGTCTTTCTTAGCCATGCTTAGCTCTTAGTGCTGGTCCATCCAGATGATGTATTAGATGCAAAGAATCTAGTATGACAAGAGAACGAGGTATGTTGATGATCTGAGATCAGTGGTGAAGTGAGGTAAACATGCTAAGGCTTGTATTGGAGGCCACAGTGGGATGTGGTTTTTATAGTCCCATGCTCGCCACCCCTAGGACCCGGGAGTTCTTGCCCTGAGAACCAAGACGAGCGTACAACCACACGGAGCCTGGAAAACCGCATGAGTAACTAACTTGCCTAGTCTGATCCATGAGTCTATAGGTTGATATTTGGCATCTGCACATTCAGATGGGTTGAATATGCTGCATCATATAGGGCGTGCCCAAGGAGGAAGGAGGCTCCGGGAGTACTCCCGATTCTTGGACATAGAGATTGGACCGAGAAAACCATTTCTTGGTGACTCATGGATTTAGGTGAAATCAAGGTAAAGGTCATGTCCAACCACCCTATGCCGGCCTTCCAAGGAAGAGGGCTAATAGCTTGGCACTAAGATTTGGTTGGTACATGTGGGTAAAGTTGTACACCCCTGCAGGGTTCAATCTTTTCGAAAAGCCATGTACACAGTTATGGACAACTTGGGAATTAACGTGAGATCATAGAAAACATCAACCTAATCGTAAAACTTGGAGGTTTCAACATGTGCTTAAGGATGCTTCTTCATGGGTCCGAGGGGGTGATCCTAGTTGAGAGGTGATGATAATGATTTGGTGGATATCAAAGATATGGTGATCAATACTTTAGAGATGTCACTCTCTTATCCCCTTTTAAAATATTCTGATTAGGCGAACTTTTCTTCCTCTTGTTGTATAAACAAAGAGGGCTTTATGCAAAATAACCCCACCAGCCATAAGTCTTGCGGGGTACACCCTGCACACACCCTTTCTGTGTTGATACTTTTGTAGTAGAGTAAGTGTTTCCCTAAAGAAACGTTTGGTACTACATTGACACTGATGAGTAGCTTGGGGTTCTGTAGCATCCCAATTATCTAACAATTGCAATGCTACTAGCCTAGTCTATATATATGCTACTTCCTACATATAATTGTTGCATCATAATCATATCATGCTCATGTCATCATGCCACCTTGCATTTGAGCATCATATAAAACCCTTTTCATTTGGTTCTTCTCTCATATGCATTTATTAATTGTATTTGCCTCTTGATACATTGTAGTTGGTTCTTTATATATTGTTAATGCCCAAACTGAGTTGGGGGCATATCTTTCTCAACTCCACCACCTTTCTTTGTCACCACCCCATAATTCCACCATCCAACTAAATGTGAGCGTTGCATATTATTTGGGTTTACCTCTAGCTCATGTGGGTTGGGATGGGTCCACTTACAATTCCACATGTTCCCATATATGCACCATGTTGTTTTCACATTACTGGTATATGAGAGCCACATGGCCACCTTTGCATGCTTTGTGAGTGAAATCCCTTGTCAAGCTTCCTTATGGATTATTTTGAAGGTATGCTCATGTTGGGATATTTTTGAGGCTATTAAGCATCTAGTGGAACATACACACTAGCAAGTTCAAATTATATTCAAATATGAGCATCCTCCATCTACTCCACATGGAACATCCACCTTAATTCTTTTGGGCTTGGCCTTAGACCCATAATTGTGGGAATGCATGTGAATAAATGCCATGGGAATTTACTATTGTTTTCGCAAGTATAAACATGGCTTTTACTACTCATCCATGGGCCATGCAAAATCACCACCACCCTCTTTTATTTGGTTTTTCTTTGAATTTTGGAGTGAAGCATGGCTCTTTCGAAATCAAGTCTAGTTTGTTTAGATTTGATTCTCTCCACCATCCTAGAGGCTTCCTCTCTTTGTTTTGTGGGCATATGTTACATGCAATGGTACATGGGGCATATGTTCCTCCCTTCACCAAAATCTTTCACCCTAAACATCTCTCTCTCTCCCTATCTCTCTCTCTCTCTCTCTTCTACCATCACCATGTGTCCAACAAAAACCAACTCACCCTCACCCCATCTCCTTACCTCATGCATGACCTTGTGGGATCATGTAAAACCCTAAATCCCTAACCACCCTACCCCTACCTCTCCCCTCCTTCCCTAGCTTCGGGTAAGGCACACCTCACCACCCCTCTCTAACCTAACCATCTACCCCACCACCCTTCTCTCTAGCTAGCCGAGCCACCACCCCCTAACCTAACCCTAGACCGAGCCTCCATGCCACACCGAGCCTCCCCTCTCTCTCTCTCTTGCTGACTAGCCGGCCCCACCCGTGCCTACCTGCCCAACTGCAGCACACAACCCCCAGGCCGAACCTAGCAAGCACGTGAGTGTGAGGGAGGCAAAGGTGGTGCACCTTTCCACCGAGCCTCCCCCACGGCACCCCATCTCTCCCCCTCTACTTTATCTACCCTTCTCTCTGCTGTAGTACCGTCCCCATCTCCCCAGGCAGCTGCGCCACAGCTTCCTCCCTTCTCCCCTCCCCTGCCACTTCTTCTCCATCACCCGCCACCGACGTCAGCATCGGCGTTCCACCATAGATCGAGGAGGCGGGCGAGGTTGTTGGGGTGTCCAGGAAGGCAGCGAGGACCCCGGCGTCACCCCTGTACACGACGTCGAGGAGGAGACGCCCAGCCCCGTCGCACACGCCGTCGTCCCGACGAAACCCTAGCCACGGGAGCACCAGCATCTCTAATGATCGGCTACTCCCCAGCCTGAACCACCTCCACCGACCGCCCCACGGTGAGCCACCGCACCTCCTAGACACCTCCCCTCTCGTTGTTGTTTCCTGGCCTCGCCGGACCACGTGCCGAACGCTCTCCGTGCACGCACGAGCATGTGCATCTGCATGCTGCACGCCGTGCTATACTTACCAAGCCGCACAGCCCCTCCCTAACACCAACCTCAGCCAGCCCCAGTGGTCACCGCCGCCTGCGCGTGCGCGGTAGATCGCACGTTCGATCCCCCTCTGTGCTGCGCGCGTTCCGCTGTCAGTTTCGACAGTTAGCCCTGGAAGAAAAAACAGTGCCTCTGCGCACTTTGAAAATAACCCCCACTCTTTTTGTTTTCCTCAACCCGCGTCCCAAGTGGCCCACCTGTCAGCCCCTGAGCAGTTTCACGGAAAGGTACCTCGACTTTCCGTTGTTTCCACCCGCTCTCCCTCGGATCTGCCGCGTGGCACGCCCCGGCTGACACGCCCGCGTGTGGGTCCGCACATGCGTGGGCCCCGCTCGTCAGTCTCACCGGCTAGCTAGCCCCGCGGTGAGGAAACGCCGGCCCAGCCTGTTGCGCCCCACCTGCTGCCCAGTCAGCTCGGTCCCACCTATCAGCTACAGTGGCTAGCTCTGCCCCGGTATAAAAAGTATCTGTGTTTTCTGTTTTATAAAAACAATTTCAGAAATGTTTAAATATGAATTTAAATCCAGAAATTAATAACTTATAATTGGTAATTCCAAATTTGACAAATAATATATGTTTTTGAATCAGAAAAATGTGAGGATTTCAAATCTGCCATCCAAAATAATGTTTGACTAAATTAAATTTTCGAAATTGTTTAAACGTAATAAAAATGCCTTTTCTTAATTAATTAATAACTTTAAATCTACAACTCCAAATTTGACAAATAATATGTCTAAATCGATCAGCACGACGAGCCCGTTCTGTCTAAGCATTCCATGTTCTGAATTGCAGCATGCATCATATAAATATTAAGTGGACAGCAAGTGTTATGGGAGCAAAACATGACTAAAATTTAATAAAATTCTTTATTCTTGTACCCCACACCTCACCCATGCCATGCTATAGTCGCGATTGCATTAAAATGAATCCCAAGTACTGCATAGCCTTTACTTTTAAACCCCACCGAAGCTTGTTCCTCCATCCCATGAGCCATTACTACATGAGTTGTTTGAGCCATGCGAGTCGTAGAACAATATGTGTAGGGTATGTGAGTGTCTGATGGATAACGAGGTACCTAAACAACTTAACCTGAGTAGTAATGGGATAACTAATGAAAGAGGCACCGGTGAGCAATATCTGTTATTTGGTTTTTCATGCTCACTTGTGTCCCGTAGGACCCCGAGTACTTGATTCCTGTTCCTTGACTATTTGCACTATCCACATCCGGGAGGCCTTATGGACCCCTATGAGCTAGAGCTTGATTCATTTCTATTTCTTGGGGCCACAACTAGTTTGGTGTTTTATTACTATCCTGTACTTATGCCATGCTTTACTGCTTTATTTACGATTGTGCGTGGAGCACCTGTACTGTTTTGGATCGTGACACGTTTTTGCTGTATCGATAAGCCCAGTCACACTTTCGGGTTCCCAGTCGTTTACCGCCATCCACACAAACCCTGGGTCCGTTCCGGAGCCGGCCAACTTTGTTGCGGGTAGCTTAGTGGGGTGGCCCCCTGAAATATTTTATGAATCCTGTGATCGCTTTGTCGTGAATGCCTCGTTGGGTTTTGAGTTGGTTTTTCCGAGGTTGATTGAGTGTGTGTTGCTATTTGTGCACCCCTGTAGGGTAAATCTTTCTGAAAGCCGTGTCCGCGGTTATGGACGACTTGGAGCACAGTTTCTCGATCATAGACAAGTATAACTAAAGTACCGCTTTTAATCTGACTAAATACCTGACTAGTAAATAGTGCAATACTCATGGAATGGTTAATAAAACTGCCAACGGATGGGTTGTTCGTCCGCTTTCTCGTTGGTAAGGGCTGCTGGAGGATGGATCTGTTACTTTATACTGTTATAACTGTTGTTTCTAATTTACGGACATCCGTCTATCATTGGTTAGGCAGATGGTTAGCGAGTATCTATAGACTTGTTAGTTATTATCTTTTACTGCAATTGCGTCACCCCAGGTTATGTTCCCTTTAGAGGCATAAATACTTGCTGAGTACCCCTAGGGTCTCACACGATAAATTGTTTGATTCAGATGAACAGGTGTATTCGCAAGATGGATACTGGGTGGAGGAGACAGATGATGTTGGCAACGATCACTCGGTGTAGAGATTCTGGGGATGGGGATCCGCGAGATCTGTGGGCGGGATGTGCTTACTTCTGTGGCATCTTATGCCGATTTGCTTCTTGTCCATACTCAGATCTTGTTTCCCGCTTCCGGTTGATACTCTGATGCTTGATGTATGAGGAGCTATCCTAAACTATTATCTCTATCTAGGATATTTAGATCTTGCCGTATGGCGTTGCAATATTTCTATTTTTTAGATGGAATGGCTCTGAGAACTATTGTAAGGTAGCTTGCATACATACTCACTTGTGTATGTATTTGACTCTTCGCCTGTTGCCTACGCCGCTCGCTCTTGTCCCGATGTCTTGGAAGTGGTTAGGACGGCCGACGGGTCTACACGTGGGCGGCCCCTGGCCCCCCGCTGTACTATTTTAACCACTTCTGTTTCATCCAGGCTTGAACTTAGAGCATAGGGTTTGAGGTAGTTACAATTGGTATCAGAGCCATCCCGCCCTTCAGGGTCTCAGCCAAATGGTCGTTGTCAGTCTAGCAAATATTTTGGTAGCTATGTATACTAGGGAAAAACAAAACGTGAGAGTAGGACTGCTTCCATTTTTCTTCTTACCCACCCACCCACCCTTTTCTGGTAAGGAAGTGTAAGGTTTTCAATCCTCTTCTAAAATTCAAACTAGGATTCACGTGTTCGGGGTTCCATAGTACCATAGGTTGTGTGTGTGTGTGTAATTCCTTGTCTATCTGTTGCATCTAATTTGTTGTCGCTATCTGCCTTTTGGTTATCAACTGTTGGTACATTCCATACCGACAGGCTTTGTGTAAACCGACGCGATCTATCCGACTCTTTGTTAACCGGCGCAATCTTGTTAAGGTTGTTCTTCCTTCCAGGATGCTTTCACAGAATGTGGAGTTGCTAATCTCTATCTGCTAAGTGGTTTTGCACATTTATTGGTATTTTTAATGCCAAAAAATGCGGGAAATTTTTCTTTGATACATCTGTGTTTCCACACTCCTCTTCAGTCGTGTGTGAAACATTATCTATCTTCCTTTTATTGGCATGTTCATGCTAACTCATTCTTTTGTCACCGGCACTTGATCTGGGAGTTTTCCTTTTTCTTCAATTCTTTTGGGCTAAGTACATAACTCGCGTCGATCCGATGCTTGTGATTGTAATTTGGTTCTCGACATAGCTATATGACACTTATCATGAGTGGAGTATGGTTAATGCTATCTATTTTCATCCTCCAAATGGTGGCGGTTATCTCCTGTGATTTGAGTTACACTGTGATCATATCTATGCTTATTCAAGTACCTTTGGCAATCCGGAGTTTTCTCAAGCCACTACGGTGGTCTATCATCTGTTTATGATGCTTCACATCTTGTTGGAACTCCATATCTGCAAAATTCTCTTTGATACGAGGGAATTGCATCTTTTCGCCTCTAATAGTTTTTCTTAAGGTATGAGCTATCATCGTTTCTTTATCCATGATCTCTTTATCCTTGTAACCGGTGATCCGATCGACAATGTGAACCAGGCGGCATCTCTTTTTCTTCCGAAGGACCAGATAATCTATTCTGCTAGTGCATCTTCTTCAACACGAACCCGTGCTCTTAATATTGATCTTTCAAAGAGCGTTGAGCTCAGGAAGTGTTTCGAGCATTTGTTCGTTTCTCTCGCCTCTTGAACTTGGTATTCTGGGAATATCTTGTTAATCCATGGTGTATATGTTGATAATATGCTTGCTTATTATATATCAATGGAAGGACATGGAAGATCAACTGTGTCTCCTTCTCTCGAGCTTCGTGAACACTCCATGTGTGCAAAGTTCTCAAAGTGTGAATTCTGGCTTCTTGAAGTCACCTATCTCGACCACGTCTTTCTGCTAAATACATCGCGTCTATTCTGGAATCAGCAAGCCATTGTTAAAGTCCACCCTCCACCTTCAACTTAACCTGGAGATTTTCTTTGTTGGCAAGTTGTCATAGTCTTTCCGCCGAAGTTTCCCTCAAGACAGCTAAATCTCTCTTGGTTATTCTTCAGAAGAATCAGTAATTCTTTTGATCTTCCGCTCAGTAAGTAATCTTTTGAAGCCCTCTCGTTCTATCGTCTATGCTCAATCCACCGGAGGCCATGAAGACTTTTCAGATCTTTTGTAATCCTTCTGTTCAAGTTAGTGCTATCTTTTTCTTTATCTATTGAATCTTGCAGTTGTCTCCGTAATATTCCTTCATATCTTTCCGGTGGCTTGGTACTTCTGACATGACGATAACATCATCATCTTTATCTATTTTGGTTTCGACGAATCGTTTGCATCTATCTTTGTTTTCATACGGAGTTCCATGAGTTCTTGTCAAGTTCTTCAGTCTGTTCAGCAGTTGGGTTGCATAGTTTTCCATTCATGTGCGGAGTAATGCTTTGAGTGCGGGATGGAGTAGCTACCATATCACTACCCTTATCATTCGCTTTTGTACAATGAATTGGTGAATTAATGCGATTTAACTCAGTCCATGGAAGTAGAAGTGGCCTTTATCCCTCGATACTTTTACTTCCGGCCTTGTTTTTCCGAAGTGCTCTCTCGAAGAAGGTAATCCTTAATCTCTTGTTGGTGGCCGCATCTACACGGAGCAAAATCTTCAATGATCTGGTGGAAAACAATGCAAAATCTTCTTTGTCTTCTTTTCTCTACCGGTGCTCGAAATCTTCAAACAAGATGGAAGGAAACTATATCTGTCTTCAATTTGTCAAATTACTTTTCTCTTGGTAAATCCAATTATGGTTGATGCCATCAGTCGCAAATCTATTGCATTAGCCTCAAGGTTAAAGAAAGAAATAAGTATCTATACAATAAACCCCAGATCCTCTATATTCTTTTCTTCTCGGAATTCCACCATAAACTAGCATCACCTCCTTCTCTTGAAGATATATCCGCGCACCTCAATTGTGTGATCCTTGGTTCTTACCGGCGCAAGAAGAATCTAATCCGACAATGTCTAACTAAATCTTTCCGTTGATATCAAGGAACTCTATTGTTTGAAGGCGATATTGTTTCCGAACTTCCTTTCTCAAATCTGAGGGAAGGTACAGTGCTATTTTCATAGTGGTTGATAACTTCTCCAAAGTCGCTCTTTTCGTCCGGCAAGGGCAAGAATCGTCATCACTTGCAGCTTCTGATCTTTAATCCTAACAGTGTGCCTTTTCTTTATCCATGATACATTGTCCTTTCTATTTCTTTCACAAGTGGTTCTTTTTTTTATCATGTTTCTCGAGAAAATCGGAGCTATGTTCATCCTATCCTTCTTGTCTCATGACAATCCTTCAATTCTTCTAACCCTTTGTGTCTCAAGCAAATCGAAAGACTCGCAACAAGTCTAGCAGTTTTGCAAGGTGTAATGGTCGCACCACTCCATTGTTCATCATCTTGGGAACACAAGGATCACCTTCGTTCCGAACACCCGCCTCTCCTTGTGTTGGTTTCTTTTTCCTAGGAATCTCGGGGCGAGATTCTTGTTTAGTGGGGGAGAGTTGTAGCATCACAATTGTCTAACAATTGCAATGCTACTAGCCTAGTCTATATATATGCTACTTCCTACATATAATTGTTGCATCATAATCATATCATGCTCATGTCATCATGCCACCTTGCATTTGAGCATCATATAAAACCCTTTTCATTTGGTTCTTCTCTCATATGCATTTATTAATTGTATTTGCCTCTTGATACATTGTAGTTGGTTCTTGATATATTGTTAATGCCCAAATTGAGTTGGGGGCATATCTTTTTCAACTCCACCACCTTTCTTTGTCACCACCCCATAATTCCACCATCCAACTAAATGTGAGCGTTGCATATTATTTGGGTTTATCTCTAGCTCATGTGGGTTGGGATGGGTCCACTTACAATTCCACATGTTCCCATATATGCACCATGTTGTTTAAACATTATTGGTATATGAGAGCCACATGGCCACCTTTGCATGCTTTGTGAGTGAAATCCCTTGTCAAGCTTCCTTATGGATTATTTTGAAGGTATGCTCATGTTGGGATATTTTTGAGGCTACTAAGCATCTAGTGGAACATACACACTAGCAAGTTCAAATTATATTCAAATATGAGCATCCTCCATCTACTCCACATGGAACATCCACCTTAATTCTTTTGGGCTTGTCCTTAGACCCATAATTGCGGGAATGCATGTGAATAAATGCCATGGGAATTTACTATTGTTTTCGCAAGTATAAACATGGCTTTTACTACTCATGCATGGGCCATGCAAAATCACCACCACCCTCTTTTATTTGGTTTTTCTTTGATTTTTGGAGTGAAGCATGGCTCTTTCGAAATCAAGTCTAGTTTGTTTAGATTTGATTCTCTCCACCATCCTAGAGGCTTCCTCTCTTTGTTTTGTGGGCATATGTTACATGCAATGGTACATGGGGCATATGTTCCTCCCTTCACCAAAATATTTCACCCTAAACATCTCTCTCTCTCTTCTACCATCACCATGTGTCCAACAAAAACCCACTCACCCTCACCCCATCTCCTTACCTCATGCATGACCTTGTGGGATCATGTAAAACCCTAAATCCCTAACCACCCTACCCCTACCTCTCCCCTCCTTCCCTAGCTTCGGCTAAGGCACACCTCACCACCCCTCTCTAACCTAACCATCTACCCCACCACCCTTCTCTCTAGCTAGCCGAGCCACCACCCCTAACCTAACCCTAGACCGAGCCTCCATGCCACCCCGAGCCTCCTCTCTCTCTCTCTCTCTCTCTCTCTCTCTCGCTGACCAGCCGGCCCCACCCGTGCCTACCTGCCCAGCTGCAGCACACCACCCCAGGTCGAACCTAGCAAGCACGTGAGCGCGAGGGAGGAAAAGGTGGTGCACCTTTCCACCGAGCCTCCCCCACGGCACCCCCTCTCTCCCTCTACTTTATCTACCCTTCTCTCTGCCACAGTACCATCCCCATCTCCCCAGGCAGCTGCGCCACAGCTTCCTCCCTTCTCCCCTCCCCTGCCACTTCTTCTCCATCACCGGCCGCCGACGTCAGCATCGGCGTTCCACCACAGATCGAGGAGGCGGGCAAGGTTTTTGGGGTGTCGATGAAGGCAGCGAGGACCCTGACGTCGCCCCTGTACACGGCGTCGAGGAGGAGACGCCCAGCCCCGTCACACATGCTGTCATCCCGACGAAACCCTAGCCGCAGGAGCACCAGCGTCTCCGACGATCGGCTGCTCCCTAGCCCGAACCACCTCCACCGACCGCCCCACGGTGAGACACCGCACCTCCCAGAAACCTCCCCTCTCGCTGTCGTTTCCTGGCCTCGCCGGACCACGTGCCGAACGCTATCCGTGCACGCACGAGCATGTGCATATGCCTGCTGCGCGCCGCGCTAGACTTACCTAGCCGCACAGCCGCTCCCTAACACCAACCTCAGCCAGCCCCAATGGTCACCGCCGCCTGCGCGCGCGCGGTAGATCGCGCGTTCGATCCCCCTCTGCGCCACGCGTGTTCCACTGTCAGTTTCTACAGTTAGCCCTGGAAGAAAAACAGTGCCTATGCGCACTTTGCAAATAACCCCCACTCTTTTTGTTTTTCTCAACCCGTGTCCCAAGTGGCCCACCTGTCAGCCCCTGAGCAGTTTCACGGAAAGGTACCTCGACTTTCCGCTGTTTCCACCCGCGCTCCCTCGGATCTACCGCGTGGCACGCCCTGGCTGGGGGTCCGCACATGCGTGGGCCCCGCCCGTCAGTCTCACCGGCTAGCTAGCCCCGCGGTGAGGAAACGCCGGCCCTGCCCGCTACGCCCCACCTGCTGCCCAGTCAGCTCGGTCCCACCTGTCAGCTGCAGTGGCTTGCTCTACCCCGGTATAAAAAGTATCTGTGTTTTTCTGTTTTATAAAAACAATTTCAGAAATGTTTAAATATGAACTTAAATCCAGAAATTAATAACTTATAATTGGTAATTCCAAATTTGACAAATAATATATGTTTTTGAATTAGAAAAATGTGAGGATTTGAAATCTTCCATCCAAAATAATGTTTGACTAATTTAAATTTTCGAAATTGTTTAAACGTAATAAAAATTCCTTTTCTGAATTAATTAATAACTTTAAATCTACAACTCCAAATTTGACAAATAATATGTCTAAATCGATCCGCGCGACAAGCCCATTCTGTCTAAGCATTCCATGTTCTGAATTGCATCATGCATCATATAAATATTAAGTGGACAGCAAGTGTTATGGGAGCAAAACATGACTAAAATTTAATAAAATGCTTTATTCTTGTACCCCACACCTCACCCATGCCATGCTACATTTTTGCCATGTAAATTGTGCATCATTCATTATGGCATGCTTGTTTGCTTGTCGCATTTTATTCATATGCTTGTGCACTTTATTTATGTTGGCCCTTATTTGTTTGGTTCTTCTTCGAATAGACGTCGAGTAGGGAAAATATAAGGAATCCCAGGAGTACTACCCAGATCCGTCTCTTGCTCCAACTGAGCTGCCAGGCAAGCACTACCACATGCTTGCATACATATAGTACCTATTGCCTCTATCTTATTATTGCATCATTGAGTCGCGATTGCATTAAAATGAATCCCAAGTACTGCATAGCCTTTACTTTTAAACCCCACCGAAGCTTGTTCCTCCATCCCATGAGGCATTACTACAGGAGTTGTTTGAGCCATGTGAGTCGTAGAACAGCATGTGTAGGGTATGTGAGTGTCTGATGGATAACGAGGTACCTAAACAACTTAACCTGATTAGTAATGGGATAACTAATGAAAGAGGCACCAGTGAGCAATATCTGTTATTTGGTTTTTCATGCTCACTTGCGTCCCGTAGGACCCCGAGTACTTGATTCCTGTTCCTTGACTATTCACACTATCCACATCCGGGAGGCCTTATGGACCCCCCTGAGCCAGAGCTTGATTCATTTCTATTTCTTGGCCACAACTAGTTTGGGGTTTTATTACTATCCTGTACTTATGCCATGCTTTACTGCTTTATTTACGATTGTGCGTGGAGCACCTGTACTGTTTTGGATCGTGACACGTTTTCGCTGTATCGACAAGCCCAATCACACTTTTGGGTTCCCAGTCGTTTACTGCCGTCCATACAAACCCTGGGTCTGTTCCGGAGCCGGCCAACTTCGTTGCGGGTAGCTTAGTGGGGTGGCCCCTGAAATATTTTATGAATCCCGTGATCGCTTTGTCGTGAATGCCTCGTTGGGTTTTGAGTTGGTTTTTCCGAGGTTGATCGAGTGTGTCTTGCTATTTGTGCACCCCTGCAGGGTAAATCTTTCTGAAAGCCATGTCCACGGTTATGGACGACTTGGAGCACAGTTTCTCGATCATAGACAAGTATAACTAAAGTACCGCTTTTAATCTGACTAAATACCTGACTAGTAAATAGTGCAATACTCATGGAATGGTTAATAAAACTGCCAACGGATGGGTTGTTCGTCCGCTTTCTCGTTGGTAAGCGAGAAGGAGGATGGATCTGTTACTTTATACTATTATAACTGTTGTTTCTAATTAACGAACATTCGTCTATCATTGGTTAGGCGGATGGTTAGAGAGTATCTATAGACTTGTTAGTTATTATCTTTTGCTGCAATTGCATCACCCCAGGTTATGTTCCCTTTAGAGGCATAAAGACTTGCTGAGTACCCCTAGGGTCTCACACGATAAATTGTTTGATTCAGATGAACAGGTGTATTCGCAAGATGGATACTGGGTGGAGGAGACAAATGATGTTGGCAACGATCACTCGGTGTAGAGATTCCGGGGATGGGGATCCGCGAGATCTGTGGGCGGGATGTGCTTACTTCTGTGGCATCTTATGCCGATTTGCTTCTTGTCCGTACTCGGATCTTGTTTCCCGCTTCCGCTTGATACTCTGATGTTTGATGTATGAGGAGCTATCCTAAACTATTATCTCTATCTAGGATATTTGGATCTTGCCGTATGGCGTTGAAATATTTCTATTTTTTTAGATGGAATGGCTCTGAGAACTGTTGTAAGGTAGTTTGCATACATACTCACTTGTGTATGTATTTGATCTCTTCGCCTGTTGCCTACGCCGCTCGCTCTTGTCCTGATGTCTTGGAAGTGGTTAGGACGGCCGACGGGTCTACACGTGGGCGGCCCCTGGACCCCTGCTGTACTATTTTAACCACTTCCGTTTCATCCAGGCTTGAACTTAGAGCGTAGGGCCCGAGGTAGTTACAGGTTCCCGGCCGACAGCCTAGAATCTATGGGCTGGGACGTCATCATTATGCTTCAGGCCTCTTAGGCCATTTGTTAAGTTTTCTACACTTAATAGCATAATTTGCCTTCCGTTGTTTGATGTTTGTGGTTAGTGACCTCTACGTGCAATTATTTGGTTCTATGCTCAGTTATGAGCATGATCTAATTACTTTTGTGTCGCAGGGTCACTGTTGTGTTATCGATTCTTCACTGGATATCCTCGAGCTTTAGGTTAGGCTTATGTTAGACTAAGTTCTGGGATTGGTTTAACCCTGATCCCAGGGGGTGTCACAACAATGTATTGCAGTGCATACATGGCTTACACCCACCATATGTGAACGTGGAGATGTCTAGCACCTGCTCATGATGACCTTCTTCATAACTGCGAACTTTCTTGGTGGTGCACACTTGTGGGAGAACACAAATATTGGAATTATAGTATGAGGGATTATCTTATTATGCTACCTTCGTAAGTATAATACTAGAACAACAAGATTCACACAACAGTTAACATCTAATGTAAACAATTATATATGTGTGATATCTAGTGGTTTTGTTGCGTCTTGATCTCCATCGAGAACACCGACATTTGCACCAGGTATACGGTGTCATCTTGCCTTCGGATGTTCATCCCATAAACACTTACCTAAAACCATACATATCGCTTGCCCTCCTATAAAACAAAGTTAGACGCTTCTACTTTATCTTTGCGTGTTTTACGTGGTTATTTGGGCTTTCGCACAAGGTCCGTTTCTTACCTACGAATCCAACCACACCATGGATTAACTAGTTGCCACTTTCAATCCCTTTTCAGGGCCATTTGTAAATGCCATATCACCTAACGTCGGAGAGACATACACCCACTGGCCACTTATATTGTACAAGCCATGTGTTAGTCGTGGAACCGGTCTCACGTAAGGTTACGCGTAAGGTTGGTCCGGGACGGTTCATCCGACATTGCCGCGATATTAGCAAGTACATGTGGGAGGGTAGCAATTAGAAAATCAATGCCCACGCAATCCCCATGTGCTCTACTCGTAATGGTACATCTATGCATAGATCGCTCTAATACCACTGAAGGGGTTTCATGGTAGAATGTTTTCTACTACGAGAATGCACCAACCCGAGATCTATCTATGGAGAAGTATAGTAACTAGCGGAATACTGTGTTCATACCTTTGAAGACAGGACGCGGGATTATGTTCCCACACAAAAGTTGCTGATGAAGCTGAGTGAAGCATACCTCGAGGTCTAGAAGTCTTCAAGCATCCAACACCACTAACGGCAGTGCCTCATCGTGTTTTACATGAGTACAGTGTAAAGGACATCTCACGGGCCCCGGTCTAGCAAGGCAGCGGAAGAAGAAGATCCGGACCAATTCCAGTAGCACGACGATGTGCGCTGGGTGGAGAAAACTCTGTCTCGTAGAGCACATTCCAAACTTGGGAACACACGTGATAGGAAGAGAGGGAGGGAGAGAGAATGGCAAAGGCCAATTGTGGGATGAGAATTGAGGTGGAATGGCACACCTATATATAGAAAAACATTGGAGAAGTGGGAGAGGGTGGCCGTTGATAGGGTGCGCCTCACCCGTGCGCTTCGCCTACCAAGGGTGGCCAGCGGGGTGGGGACCTCCTCATGGCCCTAGCCGCCTCCCCTCACGGGCCTCCTCCCTCCTAGGGAGGGCCCATGTGGCGGGGGGTTCCTTGTTCTTTTATTGAAATACATATATTTAATATTAATTCACCAATTAAATATTAAATATACTTTATTTAATTCCACCTTATTCAAAACTTCTTTTGAATAGTTTCTGAACACTTTGGTATCTCTCTGGAATGCTTCTGGTTCTCTCTTCCTATTTCTCTATCGGTTGTGGATCAACCCGAAGTGTATTTACCCTTAAGCGTGACACCCTTACAGTTTGGGAATATTCAGACATGATCGAGACATCTCTCCGATCAATGACCAACAATGGTATCTGGAAACACATAATGATCCCTTCATATTCCACGAATTTGGTTGTTCGCTTGAACCTTCTAAGTCTTACCCCTTTTGCACAATGATACCTGGTTTGTCCAAGACCCAATCTCATGTATCCATATACAGTTCAGTCTTGTTACCGACAAACACGTTTACTCGTTCTCCTGATATTACATCCTTATGACCTAGTCACATGATTGCAAGCACATTGATGTAATATCACCGAGTGGGCTGAGAGTATCTATCCGTCACATGGATATGCAAATCTCCATCTCGATACATACGCCTCAATTATTCCTCTAGAATACCCAATACACACCTTTATAGCCACCCATTTACAGTCACGGTGGTTGATTTGATCAAAGCAGCCGTGGGAGATAGTGACTAAACATGATTTCACGATCGAAGGATTAAGTTACAACGCTTTGCTAGATATCACAACATTGTGAAGGAAATATGCTCGAAAGGCAATAATAAAGTGGTTATTATCTTATTCCATGTTTATGATAAATGTTTGTTTTGCATGCTATAATTGTATTAATTGGAAACGTTAATACATGTGTGTTTAATAAACAAAATACAAAGTTCCTAGTAATGCCTCTCATATAAACTAGCTCGTTGATTAACAAGATGATCAAGGTTTCCTGATCATGGACATTGGATGTTGTTAATAACGAGGTCAAAACATTGGTCGAATGATGTGATGAACATTCATCCAAAGTATAGCATTACGATCAGAGTCATTATATTTATATTCCTATAACATCATACGAAGTAATCTTAATCCTTAGACCATGAGATCATGTTAATTGCTAATACCGGAAGAGTATCTTGATAACATCAAACGTCACACCGTAACAGGGTGACTATAAAGGTGGGTTCAGTGCTACGAAGGTGTTATGTTGAGGCTCATGGATCAAGAGTGGGATTTGTCCATCCTGATGATGGATAGATATACTCTAGGCTCTCTCGGTGATATCACATTGAAATAGCTTGCAAGCAAGTGATGTGATCACTAGAATGTTATATCACGGGAACAAGAAACGAGTGCATGTCAGTAACGAGATCAAACTAGGTATTTGGATGCCGATGATCGAATCTCGGACATGTAATATATCATGAGACAAAGGGATTTAGTTATGACGTTAAAGGTTCACACGATCACAAGAGTCATCGTTGAATGTGTGGGAATCAGTACGGATCTCCAGGTCCTGCTGCTGATTATTTATCGGAGATGGGTGTCGATCATGTCTGCATTATTTGCGAACCGTAGGGTGACAAACTTAAGGGATACCGACACCATTTAGATCAAATATGTTTCAAATAAAGATTTAATAAAGAACTAGAATTATTTCAATAGACACCGGAATTGTTTCGGGTGAAATTGCAGAAATTGGTTCTGCATGTGATATTGAAATGTTGCAGGTTTTTTTTTGAATGTTTGTTAATTAATGTAATTGACAAAATTCTGAATAAAATAAATAAAATAGTTTTATTTAATGAGAGCTTGCATTAAATTTGGTGGAAATTTAATGCATGTGAGTGGAATTGTGAGTGGAGGCATATTTATGTAAGTGGAGCATCCACCACATGAATGATGGAAGAGGTGGGGGCACCACCATGGCTGCCATGCCATGTCCCTTGGTTGCCCCCCTCTCCTCCTCACAACACTCACCTCCTCGTGAAGGATCTCTCTCCCCCTCTAGTTATTCCCCATGGTCTCGGATTAGCGAGATACATGTTTCCGGTGGATTTATCTAGAAATGAGTTACTGCTTCCACTACATCGCTAGAGAGAGGAGGTGGAGGTTGTCGGGGTACCGGACGTGTGTGCGATCACGGATGCACCGCTGATTTGCGGTGCTAGACGGTGCTGGAATTGCTAGAGTTGGATCTGATGGACGTGCTGGAGCTGGACCTGCTGGATTTCATCACGATCTTGAGATCGACAAGTGTACGACTACATCATCCATGAGTTCCAACTCGTTAACAAAGCTTTATTGTCTTCAAGGGTAAGTTCTCTATGGATGTATATCCACATGTTGCTTGTAACATTCTCTATGAAATTTTTTGTTTTCTGTGCTGCGAACCCAACAGTGGTATCAGAGCCTGATCTATGTGTAGGTGCTTTGCACGGGTAGTACACATATGTTTATATGTGGGCGATGATGATCATGTTATTGCATATTCTATGTATTTTGGATATTGGTGGCATAGTGGGATGAAGCGGCCCAGACCAACCTTACAGGTCATCGCACATGAGACCGGTTCCACGACTGACATGGAACTAGTTTTGCATAAGTGGCTGGCGGGTGTCTGTCTGTCCTACTATAGTCAATATCTAATTTACAACGAGTTGCTAATAACTTGGTTATCCTCGTTGTGGTTCCATGTTCGTAGGTAAGACCGGTTCTATCTCCGAAAGCCCTAAGCCACGTAAAACTTGCAATGGATAAATTAGAGCCGTCTAGTTTAGATTGTTGCTAGGATAGTGTCTTGATATGGTAATGTTGTAAGTAGATGTATGGTAGATACTCTTACAACACACTTAACGTGTAAGTTCCATAGACCTTGGCCTTACACACAAAGGAATGATAGAGATCATACCACGATGCATATGATGGTGATCAAATGCATGAACCATATCATCCCACTTTACACATTAGATGTTCGCATCTTATATTGCTAGTGTGGCGCTTTTAGTTGCATTGTAAGATGATCCCTCATTTAAATATCAAGATAAAATGTGTTCTTGCTTAAGTATGCACGGTTATATGGATCGTGTTTTGAGTCATCATGTGATGATTGGGTGTACTCGACTCTATGCTTTCATACAACGGGTGTAAGACAGTTTTACACATGCGAATACTAAGGTTCTTACTTGGCGAGCCTAGCATGTACAGACATGGCCTCGGAACACGGACCGAAAGGTTATGCATGAGTCATATAGTTGATGTGATGCCCATATTGATGCTCTCCTTTGAAGCTACACCGACTCACGTGATGATCGGACTTGGTGTAGTGGATTTGGTTCATGTAATCACCAAAAAGGAACGAGGGATGTCGTTTTTGAGTGGGAGTTCATTTCTAATTTGGATTAGTCGAACTCAATTTGTCATAAACTAAATCGGAGTGAATTTGCATAATTTGTTGTAGTCATTGGCATATGTTCACTACCTTATGCTTAGTTTTAATTGAGATAATAGAACTATAGAATTCTAGATTTTTGCTTTACGAACTAGTATCGTATTGTTTTGAATGTCAACTTAAAGTTTAGAAGTCCTATTTTAAACTTTCAGCAAACTCTATTTACTCCATGAAGTTTAATAAGTAGTATTAAATCAAGAGTAAGAATTCCAATGTTAGTATCTAAAGTATCATGTTTGCCTCCATGATTATTGATATTCAACAGTTGTTTTAATATCAAGATTATCTAGGAGCTGAATAATTGTTTCAGAAACCATCATGTGTGGAAGATATTGTGATATCTAAAACAATGTTTTTGGTTGCATTATGATAGAGTATAATTTAGCAAAATACATGTTCTCATATTGTATGAGAATTTGTGAAGGATGGAGATGCTAGGCATCTGGATCTCCCAGAAAGGTTTTGGGAACTAACATTATACTCGCGATTCTTCCTTATAGGCTATAGTAGCTTGATCATGAAAGTTGTCATGATAAGGATGAATAGAAGATGTAAGTAAAATGTTTACTACAATAATAGATTACTAAAGAATGGATTTTTGAAAGAACACCAAACATTTCATGATGGTGATCCACTTGGAAGTGCAAGTCCAAAGGTATTAGTATTTGACTATATACACGTTGTACTATGTGTCATGTGAATTACACCACTATTGATGTTGATAGATTCTTTTAAAAGAGAAGGAATTGTTTAAAGAGAATCTATAAAAAAATTGGCAGAAAAGAAAAGGTTGGAGATATCCAGCTTATGTATATAGGAGATATACATGTTATGGCAGTATTCCTTGCTTGTTAAACAATGTGGTTCTAAGGTATTGGATAACGGTATTAGATACCGAATTGGTTGGTGTGAAGTGTCATACAGAACAACGCAATTCATGAACTGCAACGGCCTAAATAACTGGCAAGAGAATAAGTTACGATGTTCATCAAAAATAAATAAAGTGTTATTGTGTTTTCATTGTTGTTAAACCTAGCCTTCAAGATTTGTTTTAATAATTGTTATTTTGTTCCGGTATTATAAGAACAATAGTGAAGGAAATATGCCCTGAGAGGCAATAATAAAGTTGTTATTATGTATTCCTTGTATATGATAGATGCTTATTTTACATGCTATAATTGTATTGATAGGAAACATCAATACATGTGTGTTTAATAAACATCAATACATGTGTGTTTATAGACTATCTTGTTGATTATCAGGAAGATCAAGGTTTCCTGATCATGGACATTGGATGTTGTTATTAACAAGGTCACACCATTGGTGGAATGATGTGATGAACATTCATCCGAAGTATAGCATTACGATCAAGTCATTGTGTTTATATTGCTATAACATCATACGAAGTAATCTTTATCCTTAGACCATGAGATCATGTTAATTGCTAACACTGGAAGAGTATCTTGATAACATCAAACGTCACACCGTAACAGGGTGACTATAAAGATGGGTTCAGTGCTACGAAGGTGTTATGTTGAGGCTCATGGATCAAGAGTGGAATTTGTCAATCCAGATGACGGATAGATATACTCTGGGCCCTCTCGGTGATATCACATTAGGATAGCTTGCAAGCAAGTGATGTGATCACTAGAATGTTATATCACGGGAACGAGAAAAGAGTGCATATCGGTAACGAGATCAAACTAGGTATGGAGATACCGATGCTCGGATCTCGGACATGTAATATATCGAGAGACAAAGGGATTTAGTTACAAGCGTTAAAGGTTCTCACGATCACAGGAGTCATCGTTGAATGTGTAGGAGTCAGTACGGATCTCCAGGTCTCGCTGCTGATTATTGATCGGAGAAGGGTCTCGATCATGTCTGCATTATTTGCGAACCGTAGGGTGGCACACTTAAGAGTTACCGGACACCATTTTGGAGCACATATGTTTCAGACGAAAGAATTGCAAAGCGCAGGAATTGTTTCAATAGAAACCGGAAATTGTTTCGGGTGAAATTGCAGAAGGTGGTTCTGCATGTGATATTGAAATATTGCAAGGGGCTATATGTGAATGTTTTTTAATTAAAGTAATTAACAAAATTCTGAATAAATTTAATAAAAGAGTTTTATTAAATGAGAGAGCATTAAATTTGGAGAAACTTAATGCATTTAAAGTGGAGACTTTAAAAGGGAATGTGAAGAGGCATTTTAATGTGGAGGAGTTACCACCACATGAATGGGGGAGGTGAGGGGTCACCCCCCCCCCATGCGCCGGCCATGGAGAGAGGGGGCACCCCCCTCCTCCTATAAAAGGCCACCCATTCCCTCCTTCATCCTCACACCTCCTTGTGAAGGATCTCTCTCCCCCTCTAGAATTATTCCCCCATGGTCTCGAATTAGCGAGATACAAGTTCCCGGTGGCATTTCGTCTGGAAGGAGTTGCTGCTTCCGCTGGATCACTGGGGCGAGGAGGTGGACGTTATCCAGTGGCTTGAACGTGTGTGCGAGTGCGGATGCGCTGCTGATTTGCGGCGCTCGGACTTCCTCACGATCTTGAGATCGGCAAGTGTACGACTACATCAACCATGAGTTCCTACTCGTTAACAAAGCTCGTTGTCTTCGAGGGTAAGTTCTCTATGGATGTATGTCCATCCGTTTGCTTTGTACCTAGTAGATAGATCTTGGCGTGTAGTTCACATCGTAGGAAATTTTTTGTTTTCTATGCTGCGGACCCAACAGTGGTATCAGAGCCTGATCTATGCGTAGGTGCTTTGCACGGGTAGTACACATATGTTTATATGTGGGCGATGATGATCATGTTATTGCATCTTCTATGTACTTTGGATATTGGTGGCATAGTGGGATGAAGCGGCCCGGACCAACCTTACATGTCATCGTACATGAGACCGGTTCCACGACTGACATGCAACTTGTTTTGCATAAGTGGCTGGCGGGTGTCTGTCTCTCCTACTATAGTCAATATCTGATTTACAACGAGTTGCTAATAACTTGGTTATCCTCGTGGTGGTTCATGTTCGTAGGTAAGACCGGTTCTATCTCCGAAAGCCCTAAGCCACGTAAAACTTGCAATTGATAAATTAGAGGCGTCTAGTTTAGATCATTGTTGGGCTAGTGTTTTGATATGGTATTGTTGTAAGTAGATGTATGATAGATACTCTTACAACTCACTTAACGTGTAAGTTCCATAGACCTTGGCCTTACACACAAAGGAATGATAGAGGTCATACCACGATGCAAATGATAGAGATCAAATGCATGGACCATATCACCTCACTTCACACATTAGATGTTAGCATCTTATATTGCTAGTTTGGCGCGTTTGGTAGCATTATAAGATGATCCCTCATTTAGATATCAAGATAAAAATGTGTTCTTCCTTAAGTATGCACCTTTTTGTGGATCGTGTTTTGAGGCATCACGTGATGATCGGGTGTTTTCAACTCTACGCTTTCATACAACGGGTGTAAGACAGTTTTACACACGCAAATACTAAGGTTCTTACTTGACGAGCCTAGCATGTACAGACATGGCCTCGGAACACGGACCGAAAGGTTAAGCATGAGTCATATAGTTGATATGATGCCCATATAGATGCTCGCCTTTGAAGCTACACCGACTCACGTGATGATTAGACTTGGTGTAGTGGATTTGGTTCATGTAATCACCAAAAGGACACGAGGGATGTCGTTTTTGAGTGGGAGTTCATTAGTAATTTGGATAAGTTGAACTCAATCTATCATAAACTTAGTCTAAATATACTTTACAAATTCTGTTGTAGATGGCACCACCTGCTTTTAATTTCAATGTGTTCATGGAGAAAGAGAAACTTGCTGCAAATGGTAGCAATTTCACCAACTGGGCTATGAATTTGAGGATTCTCCTCACTGCTGCACAAAAGCAATGTGTGCTAGATGCGCCGCTAGGCCCCCCACCAGCTCCTGATTCCCCTGACGAGGAAAAGAATGTCTATGTGACTCGTCAGGAGGACCACAACTTAGTTCATTGCGGCATACTGTATGGGCTAGAGCCAGAACTTCGAAAGCGTTTCGAAAATGGCAATGCCTTTGATACCATGGGAGAATTGAAAATGATTTTCGACACCCATGCTGCCATAGAGAGTTATAATGCTACAGAAAAGTTCTTTAGCTGCATGATGGAGGAAAACAGCTCCGTTAGTAAGCACGTACTCAAAATGTCTAGGTACGCCGATAAGCTTGTGTCCTTGGGAATAATGATTCCCATTGACCTAGGCATACATCGTGTTCTCCAATCTCTGCCACCTAGCTACAAGAGCTTCGTGATGAACTATAATATGCAGGGCATGAAGAAGTCTCTTCTCGAGCTTCTGTCAATGCTTAAGACTGCAGAAGTGGAGATTAGGAAAGAACATCAAGTGTTGATGATCAATAGGACAACCGGTTTCAAGAAGGACAAGAAAGGCAAGCACAAGGGAAAGAAGGGTGACAAGTCTGTTGCCACGCATGAAAAGAAACCCCGAGCTGGCCCTAAGTCTGACACCGAGTGCTACTATTGCAAGGGGACTGGTCATTGGAAGTGCAACTGCCCCAAGTATTTGGCGGACAAGAAGTCCGCCAAGGCAAACAAAGGTATATGTGATATACATGTTATTGATGTGTGCTTGACTAGTACTCGCAGTAGCACCTGGGTATTTGATACGGGATCGATTGCTAATATATGTAACTCGGTTCAGGGGCTGCGGAACAAGCGACAACTAGCAAGGGATGAGGTCTCGATGCGGGTCGACAATGGATCAAGAGTTGATGTGATCGCCGTCGGAACGCTGCCTCTCCATATGCCATCGGGATTAGTTATAAACCTAAATAATTGTTATTTGGTGCCTGCACTGAGCATGAACATTGTATCCGGATCGTGTTTGATGCAAAGTGGTTATTCATTTAAGTCTGAAAACAATGGTTGTTCGATTTATATGAATAATATCTTTTATGGTCATGCACCTATGTTGAATGGTTTATTTCTGTTGGATCTCGATAGTAGTATTACGCATATTCATAATGTTGATGCTAAAAGGATTAAACTTGATAATGATATATCTACATACATGTGGCACTGCCGTCTAGGTCATATTGGCGTTAAACGCATGAAGAAACTCCATTCTGATGGACTTTTGGAATCACTTGATTTTGAATCATTTGATACATGTGAGCCATGCCTTATGGGCAAGATGACTAGAACGCCGTTTTCCGGTTCAATGGAACGGGCGACAGATCTATTGGAAATCATACATACTGATGTGTGTGGACCAATCAGTGTGTCGGTGCAAGGTGGATATCGTTATTTTGTTACTTTCACAGATGATTTGAGTAGATATGGGTATATCTATTTGATGAAACACAAGTCTGAAACTTTTGAAAAGTTCAAAGAATTTTAGAATGAAGTGGAAAATCATCGTAACAGAAAGATCAAATTTTTGCGGTCCGACCGTGGAGGAGAGTATCTTAGTTACGAGTTTAGCACACATATGAAAGACTGTGGAATAGTTTCACAACTCACGCCTGCCGGAACACCACAACGTAATGGTGTGTCAGAATGTCGTAATCGTACTTTATTGGATATGGTTCGATCTATGATGTCTCTGACTGACTTGCCACTGTGATTTTGGGGTTATGCACTAGAAACCGCTGCATTCACTTTAAATAGGGCACCATCTAAATCCGTTGAAAAGACACCGTATGAATTATGGTTTGGAAACAAACCTAAGCTATCATTTCTTAAAGTTTGGGGATGCGATGTTTATGTGAAGAAACTTCAACCGGATAAACTCGAACCCAAAGCAGAAACATGCGTCTTCATAGGATACCCTAAGGAAACGATTGGGTATACCTTCTATCACAGATCCGAGGGCAAGGTCTTTGTTGCCAAGAATGGATCCTTTCTTGAGAAGGAGTTTCTGGCGAAAGGTGTGAGTAGTCAGAAGGTAGAACTCGAAGAGGTTATTGAACCTTCTCTTCATGAAATGGCGAGTAGCGCAGCTCCAGAAGTTGTTTCGGAGTTGACTTCACCTAATCAAGAGAGAACTAATGATATTGATCATGAAACTCCGAAATAGGACACTACCGAACCTCGCAGGTCAAGCAGGACACGTACAGCTCCTGAACTGTACGGCAATCCTGTTATGAATTTCATGATTGATGAAATAGATGAACCTGTGACGTATGAAGAAGCGATGATGAGCCCTGATTCCAACAAATGGCTAGAAGCCATGAAATCCGAGATGGAATCCATGTACGAAAACCAGGTTTGGACCTTGGTGGACTTACCTCACTATCGAAAGGCCGTTGAGAATAAATGGATTTTCAAAAGAAAAACTGAAGCTGATGGTAATGTAACCATCTATAAGGCTCGATTTGTCGCAAAGGGGTTTCGACAAATTCAAGGAGTTGACTACGATGAGACATTCTCTCCCGTAGCGATGCTTAAGTCGGTTAGGATTATGTTAGCAATTGCTGCATATTTCGATTATGAAATATGGCAGATGGATGTCAAAATTGTGTTCCTAAATGGTAATATTGAAGAAGAGTTGTATATGATACAACCTAAGGGTTTTGTCGATCCTAAGGATGCTAATAAGGTGTGCAAACTTCAGCGATCCATCTATGGACTGAAGCAATCATCACGAAGTTGGAATCTCCGCTTTGATGAGGTGATCAAAGAGTATGGATTTGTCCAAACTTATGGAGAGGCTTGTATTTACAAGAAAGTGAGTGGGAGCAATGTGGCATTTCTGATATTATATGTGGATGACATATTATTGATTGGAAATGATTTAGATCTTTTAAACAGTGTTAAAAGTTATCTAAACAGCAAATTTTCGATGAAGGACCTTGGTGAAGCTTCATATATATTAGGCATTAAAATCTATAGAGATAGATCAAGACGCCTAATTGGGCTACCACAGAGTACATACCTTGATAAGATATTAAAGAAGTTTAATATGGACGGAAGTAAGAAGGGGTTCTTACCTATGTTGCAAGGCAAGACATTGAGTTAGACTCAAAGTCCGGCTATGGCGGAAGAAAGAGAGATAATGGATAGGATCCCCTATGCCTCAGCCATAGGCTCTATAATGTATGCCATGCTATGTACAAGACCGGATGTGGCACATGCTATTAGTTTGACTAGTAGGTACCATTCTGATCCAGGTTCGGAACACTGGATAGCGGTCAAGAATATCCTTAAGTACTTGAGAAGAACTAAGGATATGTTTCTTATATACGGAGGTGAAGAAGAGCTAGTCACTAAGTGTTATGTCGATGCTAGCTTTGACACTGATCCGGATGACTCTAAGTCTCAATCCGGATACATATTTCTCTTGAACGGAGTAGCAGTTAGTTGGAGGATCTCCAAACAACCTGTGGTGGCTGGATCAACAACGGAGGCGGAATATGTTGCTGCTTCAGAAGCGGCGCAGGAAGCAGTTTGGATGAAAGAGTTCATTACGGAACTGGGTGTGGTTCCCAGTGCGTTGGACCCGATGGTGATCTATTGTGACAACAATGGAGCCATAGCCAACACCAAGGAACCAAGGTCTCACAATAATTCCAAGCATATTAAGCGTCAGTTTCACTCCATCCGCGAGCATGTCAAGGATGGAGATATAAAGATTTGTAAAGTGCACACGGACCTAAATGTAGCAGATCCGTTGACTAAAGTACTCCCTAGGGAAAAACATGATCAACACCAGAACTCCATGGGTGTTAGATTTATCACTATGTGAACTAGATTATTGTCTCTAGTGCAAGTGGGAGACTAAAGGAAATAGGCCCTAAGAGGCAATAATAAAGTTGTTATTATGTATTCCTTGTATATGATAGATGTTTATTTTACATGCTATAATTCTATTGATAGGAAACATCAATACAAGTGTGTTTAATAAACAAAAACGGTTCCTAGTCATGCCTCTCTTATAGACTAGCTTGTTGATTAACAGGATGATCAAGGTTTCCTGATCATGGACATTGGATGTTGTTAATAACAAGGTCACACCATTGGTGGAATGATGTGATGAACATTCATCCGAAGTATAGCATTACGATCAAGTCATTGTGTTTATATTGCTATAACATCATACGAAGTAATCTTTATCCTTAGACCATGAGATCATGTTAATTGCTAACACCGGAAGAGTATCTTGATAACATCAAACATCACATCGTAACAGGGTGACTATAAAGATGGGTTCAGTGCTACGAAGGTGTTATGTTGAGGCTCATGGATCAAGAGTGGAATTTTTCAATCCATATGACGGATAGATATACTCTGGGCCCTCTCGGTGATATCACATTAGGATAGCTTGCAAGCAAGTGATGTGATCACTAGAATGTTATATCACGGGAACGAGAAAAGAGTGCATGTCGGTAACGAGATCAAACTAGGTATGGAGATACCGATGATCGAATCTCGGACATGTAATATATCGAGAGACAAAGGGATTTAGTTACAAGCGTTAAAGGTTCTCACGATCACAGGAGTCATCATTGAATGTGTAGGAGTCAGTACGGATCTCCAGGTCCCGCTGCTGATTATTGATCGGAGAAGGGTCTCGATCATGTCTGCATTATTCGCGAACCATAGGGTGGCACACTTAAGTGTTACCGGACACCATTTTGGAGCACATATGTTTCAGACGAAAGAATTGCAAAGCGCAGGAATTGTTTCAATAGAAACCGGAAATTGTTTCGGGTGAAATTACAGAAGGTGGTTCTGCATGTGATATTGAAATATTGCAAGGGGCTATATGTGAATGTTTGTTAATTAAAGTAATTAACAAAATTCTGAATAAATTTAATAAAAGAGTTTTATTAAATGAGAGAGCATTAAATTTGGAGAAACTTAATGCATTTAAAGTGCAGACTTTAAAAGGGAATGTGAAGAGGCATTTTAATGTGGAGGAGTTACCACCACATGAATGGAGGAGGTGAGGGGTCACCCCCCCATGCGCCGGCCATGGAGAGAGGGGGCACCCCCCTCCACCTGTAAAAGGCCACCCATTCCCTCCTTCATCCTCACATCTCCTTGTGAAGGATCTCTCTCCCCCTCTAGAATTATTCCCCCATGGTCTCGGATTAGCGAGATACATGTTCCCGGTGGCATTTTGTCTGGAAGTAGTTGCTGCTTACGCTGGATCGCTGGAGCGAGGAGGTGGAGGTTGTCCGTTGGCTTGAACGTGTGTGCGAGTGCGGATGCGCTGCTGATTTGAAGCGCTCGGACTTCCTCACGATCTTGAGATCGGCAAGTGTACGACTACATCAACCACGAGTTCCTACTCGTTAACAAAGCGCGTTGTCTTCAAGGGTAAGTTCTCTATGGATGTATGTCCATCCGTTTGCTTTGTACCTAGTAGATAGATCTTGGCGTGTAGTTCACACCGTAGGAAATTTTTTGTTTTCTATGCTGCGGACCCAACAAATAGTTGTTCAAATAATTACAATATTCCATAAAGGATGGATGAACTTTTACAAGTCTAGTTGGAGAAATAACATCCATAAACATTATTGCTAAAATGCCGTTAGACAAATGATTGGAAGATCACTTATGAAGTGACATCGCTGTTTGAATTATATTGGAAAGTAAAACATGAAGAAACTCCATGATGATGGATTTTTGGAGTCTTTTGATTTTGATCAATTAACGCTTGTGAAAGTTTCCTCCAGGTAATTGAAACTCGGTCCATAGGACAAAGTGGAACGGATGACTAACTTATTGGATATTATGCATGTTGATGTATATAGTCCATTATGTGTAGCCATATGCGATGGATCTTTTTTGCTTCATATGCTTTCTCCAGAAACTTGAGTGAATTTATCTATATATTTACTTAATAAGGAAGAAGTATGAAACATATGAAAATTGTTCAAAGACTTTCAAGATGAGGTGAAAAATCATTATAACAAGAAAATAAAATAGTTTATGATTTGATCATAAAGGAAGATATTTGAGTTACAGGTTTAGCAAAACACCTAAGATTTCAGGAATTGTTCCATGAATTTGCATTTCCCGATAAACCACAGGAGTATGGTATGTTTGAGAGATCAAATAAAACCTTGTTTGACATGGTAAGATCAAAGGTGTCATTTATATAACTGCCATTATGTTTTAAAGATTAAAGCTTTAGAGACTACCGCGTTTACACTAAAAAACACCATCGTGATCCGTTGAAATGACACCATATGAGTTATGGTTTGGGATAAAACCCGAATTGTCTTTTCTTAAATTTTGGTATCTATGCATAAGTAAAATATTTACAACCAAAGTCGGATAAGCACGTCTTTGTAGGTTATCCCAAATAATTTGTTGGGAATTCCTCCATAACATTGAGGACAAAAGAGTTTGTTGCTTGGATCATCAAGTTTCTTGAGAAGGAATTTTTCATAAAAAGTTAAGTGGGAGGACAATAGAACTTTGATAAGGTTGTTGAACCTTAGCTATATGTGCTAAGTAGCGCAGTGCCGGAAAGTGCTCCGGAGGCGGCTAAAATGCTTATGGCTCCAGTAATTACAAATATTGTGATCTCGGAGATTAGAGTTCCTATTGAACCATGTGGGTCGGTAAGAATCAAATAGTAAGATTTGAAATAAAAGTCGTTATTGTTTTGACAATGATGAACCGACTGCATGCAAAGAAGCGATGATGGGCCCTGACTCCATAAAATGACTAGAAGTCATAGAATCCGTGATAGTATCCATACAAGAGAAGTCAAGTTTCTAAACTTGGAAGACCCTCTGGAAAGGCATGAAGCCTATCGGTTATGTTTGGATCTACAAAGAAATAGACATGGATGTTTAACATCTATGAAATTGTCGACATGTCGGAATGAAGTTTACGACAATGTTCAAGGAGTTGACCATGACAAGATTTGATCTTTCATAGCGATATTTAGTCTTGACGGATTAATGTAGCAACTACTACATATAATTTGGTATATGGTAGTTTAATAAACAAAACAAGGTTCTTCTAATAGAATGGTTACCTAGGACGTGTACATGACACGGTCTGAAGGGTTTTGTTAATTCAAAGGGTGCTAAAAAGGCATGCAAACTTCAATAGTTGAAGTGAGCATAGCGGAGTTGGAATCTTCACCATGATGAAAATGTTAAAGGAGTTTAATTTCATCGGATCTGATGAAGATGCTTGCATTTGCAAGAAATTAAGTGGGAGCACTGAGACAAATTTCCAATACATTATGCAGAGTACATATTGTTGATTGGAAATGATGTATCTTTTATTGACACAAGTTAAGAATTTCATTAAAATAGGATTTCGATGAAAGACTTGGGCAAAACCAGAATATTTGGCATCAATGTCTATATGGATAGATTGAGGCGCTAATATGGTTATGCCAGACATACATATATGAGATATTGAAAGGGTTCAATATGGAAACAACAAGAAAGGTTCTTGCTACATGGAAAGGATTATATCAAGATTCAAGTGTTTCAACACTTGGTGAGTAAAATCACATGAATATTTTGATCCATTATACCGCGATATGTATATATCCAGATATGTCCTATGCTCTAAAAGTTATGAGCACATACCAGAATGATTCATAAGATGATCATTGGACGATAGTAAACATATTCTTATGAGCTTTGGAAGAACTAAGAATATATCATGTATAAGTGACAAATAGTTAAAGGTAGTTCATTGTAAAGTGTTACATTGATACTAGTTTTGTCACAAGATACAAATTAAATTTATCTCAATTTAGACTATGGGTGGCACAATGTAATGGAAAGGATGTTCCATGATGGATTTAGATGAGTTCCAAAGTTTAGACATTGTGACGGATACTACAACAAAAGGCTAAGTATATGACTGCTATAGTAGCAGCAAAGGAGGGCATTTGTGTTAAGTAGTTTGTTATCAAACTAGGTGTGGTTCAAAGTGCGCTAATACTATGAAGATATATTGTATGACAATAATATCAACATATTTTAACCCGAACGAACTAAAGGTCTCACAAAAGGACCAAATTTATACAATGCCATCTCATTTCAGAATGAGTGATGCGTAGAGACGCAAAGACATGCGAATACACACGAACCTGAAACTGTCAGATCCGGAGATTATGTTAACCACTAGCAATCGCGTATATGCAACACCATAAAGCCATAGGTGTTCAATACACAAAGTTTTTCAAACTAGATTATTGACTCTAGTGCAAGTGGGAGACTGAAGGGAATATGCCCGAGAGGCAATAATAAAGTGGTTATTATCTTATTCCATGTTTATGATAAATGTTTATTTTGCATGCTATAATTGTATTAATTGGAAACGTTAATACATGCGTGTTTAATAAACAAAATACAAAGTTCCTAGTAATGCCTCTCATATAAACTAGCTCGTTGATTAACAAGATAAACAAGGTTTCCTGATCATGGACACTGGATGTTGTTAATAACAAGGTCACAACATTGGTGGAATGATGTGATGAACATTCATGTGAAGTATAGCATTATGATCAGAGTCATTATGTTTGTATTTCTATAACATCATACAAAGTAATCATAGTCCTTAGACCATGAGATCATGTTAATTGCTAATACTGGAAGAGTATCTTGATAACATCAAACGTCACACCGTAACAGGGTGACTATAAAGGTGGGTTCAGTGCTACGAAGGTGTTATGTTGAGGCTCATGGATCAAGAGTGGGATTTGTCCATCCCGCTGACGGATAGATATACTCTAGGCTCTCTCGGTGATATCACATTGAAATAGCTTGGAAGCAAGTGATGTGATCACTAGAATGTTATATCACGGGAACGAGAAAAGAGTGCATGTCAGTAACGAGATCAAACTAGGTATTTGGATGCCGATGATCGAATATCAGACATGTAATATATCACGATACAAAGGGATTTAGTTACGACGTTAAAGGTTCACACGATCACAAGAGTCATCGTTGAATGTGTGGGAGTCAGTACGGATCTCCAGGTCCCGCTGCTAATTATTGATCGGAGAGGGGTCTCGATCATGTCTGCATTATTCGTGAACCGTAGGGTGACACACTTAAGGCATATCGACACCATTTGGAGCAAATATGTTTCACATAAAGATTTAAGAAAGCACTGGAATTATTTCAATAGACACCGGAATTGTTTCGGGTGAAATTGCAGAAACTGGTTCTGCATGTGACATTGAAATGTTGCAGGGGGTTTTATGTGAATGTTTGTTAATTAATGTAATTGACAAAATTCTGAATAAAATAAATAAAATAGTTTTATTTAATGAGAGCTTGCATTAAATTTGGTGGAAATTGAATGCATGTGAGTGGAAGTGTGAGTGGAGGCATATTTATGTGAGTGGAGCATCCACCACATGAATGATGGAAGAGGTGGGGGCACCACCATGTCTGCCACGCCATGGCCCTTGGTTGCCCCCCATCTTCCCTATAAAAGGCACCCTCTCATCCTCACAACACACACCTCCTCGTGAAGGATCTCTCTCCCCCTCTAGTTATTCCCCATGGTCTCGGATTAGCGAGATACATGTTCCCGGTGGCTTTATCTGGAAAGGAGTTGCTGCTTCCGCTGCATCGCTGGAGCAAGGAGGTGGAGGTTGTCGGGGTACCGAACGTGTGTGCGATCACGGATGCACCGCTGCTTTGCGGTGCTGGACTTGGTGGTGCTGGAATTACTGGAGCTGGATCTGATGGACGTGCTAGAGCTGGACCTGCTGGACTTCATCATGATCTTGAGATCGGTAAGTGTACGACTACATCATCCATGAGTTCCAACTTGTTAACAAAGCTTTGTTGTCTTCGAGGGTAAGTTCTCTATGGATGTATATCCACCCGTTGCTTGTATCTAGTAGATAGATCTTGGTGTATAGTTCCCATCGTAGCAAAATTTTTGTTTTCTATGCTGCAAACCCATCACATTGAACATTGTGACTGGATCACATTGAAATTTTATACCACATTTGTTAAGTGACCTTGTTGTCAGTTGACATTTTAGTCAAATCATGATCAGAAAACCTCGATCATCATCTGCCCAACGAACTAGTACTAGAGGATACTAGGGACGTGTTTGTTTTTATACCACACTTGTATTAATGTTTCTTCTTGATACAATTATAGCATGATATAAAACTATTATGTACATTAGATATATATCAATAAAACAACTTTATTTATTGGCCTCTAGGGCATATCTCCTTCAACCACCACCACCACCTGCACCATGAAGATATGAGGAGCTTAGCCATGCCAAGTCCTCCAAACTAGCCCCATGCCACCCTTGCAGCTAGAGTAGTTGTCACAGTTACCGAAGAAGACTAGGGCCACCACCCCTGCATCCATCACCACCGCGTGCATCTTACCATGTAGGTCCGCCGATCTGCAACCACATGGGAGTGAAAGGCTCGCACCGCCACCCTCTATGCGAGGAGATGAAGGTCCACCGCTGCCGTCAGCCGCGCAGGCTTTGCCCGAGGGCTTCCTCCAACACCGGCAGGGGTGAAGGCAAAGGGGGTGGGGGAGTGGCTAGGTCAGATCATCCAAGCTGCCCTAGAGCGACTCCTCATTTAATGGGGGATAATTTCATTTCTCCATCCTCTGCATCATCGAGGGACTCACACACCATTAAACATGAGTACCATGGTTTTTAATCTTAGCAAAGCACCAAGCATGGTCCTAAGGATAAATTACATGAGTACTAGGAGGGCCTGGTCCTCAAGTATAAATAGTAAACATAAATTCGCATCCATGAGGATTTGAACCAAGGTATTGGGTTTGTACATATTCTCTCCCAAACCAGTTGAGCTAGGCTCACTTTCCAAAAATAAATATCAATAGATTGGTTCACTGAACATCCGATACATGAGTACGATCCATCTTAGTATTAATCCCTTCATTTCTTAGAGCATCTCTAGCGGCAGCCCAGTAGCGGCCCCAATAGGCCTATTGTGGTGCCGACCACAAAATATGCTCACATCGGTGCCCCCATAGCATGTTGGTTCTTTTAGAGGCCAAATAGAATAGACGACACTCGCAAGATGACCCGATCCATAGGGCTTGATGTCGGAACACCGGCACACTATGCAACATTGGATTTCACCCGTGATACTCCCTTGGAGACCACCCTCAACCATTCCCCTCCATCCTAGCAATTCTCCCATGCTTGCCTCCACCCTAGAGGCCTAATCTTTGAAACATATTTGGTGGAGACCTTCTAGATTTGTCTTGGGAGTGAAGCATCAAATCGATCTGATTGGGAAAGGCCGTCTTGAGAAAACTCTTAGGGTAATGGTCACTACTAGTTTTTGAAAAGATAAGAGATCTAAAAACTTATATAATTCTTAAGATAGGCGATGAGTAGTACTAGAGTATTTTCAAAATAACTTGGAAACTATCCCTTTAATTTTTCCATGGCTAGAGTCATGATCTACAGTCAACCTACTTCGATACCTTCCGTAACAACCCTTGATCTAGTAGGATTCAAAATCTTTCTGCCAAAACACTTCATCTTCGTTAAGGCCAGAACAAGGTTACGATGAAGCTTTTCCTTACTAGCCCTCTACCTTTTCCGGATCCACCCGTGCCAAATTCCTCCCATAGTGGTACCCAAGTGAAGTTTACCACTCTACTTGGCCAGGACAGAGCCCATGTTATATTGTGGTTGCACTATGTCGGAAATGTGCTTCACAAGGGTACAATGGAGAACCAATGTCTAGGGTTACAAGTTCTAGGACTCTTCTTTCTCCAAGGTAGAGGAATGCCTCCTTTTATAGGGCGGTTGGGCCTCTTCCCCCAAGCATTGGGTGGGAAGGGTCACCACACTACTGCCCCTTGAGGACCCGGTCTACCAGACTACTTTCGGTAGACTCGGTCCTCCTTGCCTTGGTCATTTGCTGGTCCTTCATAACGATGGTCCACCTGATCCCACCCTTCGTTTCCCCACGTTGCCCTTGTCCCCTTAGCACCAAATGAAGGGTTGCGGGTAGGCTACACTAGTGTAAAACAAAAAATTCTACCACGTCAACCAGGAATACTGTTGTCATAGATCACGATCACGAGATTACCACTAGAGGCGCAGTTGCGGAACTCGATGAAGCACGTCGGGGCAGTGTAGATGTTCTACGTCTCCTCCTTGTCCTCGTCCCACGAGCAGCTCCCCTTTGCGCGGCTCGTCCAAATGCTAGAGCTGCAGCACCTCCAACGTATCCACACGTCCGGAGTGGAAACATCACACGCCAGACTGCTAGGTATGCCCGTGCAACACAGGCGTGAGAGGAGTGGTGGCTGGGTGGAATGCTCAACCATATTCAGGTCGCCTGACCCTCTCTTATATAGGCATCCCTGGTGGGCTTCTACATTAGTAGCCCATTAGTAGCCTAAGCCTGGTCTAATTTGGATCCAATCCTTATTAGGCTTCCTGCCCCTAAAGTGTGTGACTCTATAGGTTCATACACATATAGACATGACACGAGTACACTTACTCCATCAATAGTTGGTAGCAGCCTCTAGCAAGACGTGCCAACTCCTAAACGCATATAAAGATCATTCGGACAAACCATCACAAGGTTGAGTACATGTCTTTCCCTTTGCCCTATGATATTTGGTCTAGCTCCAAGCTGACCTCTCTTTCTCGATACTGTGATTCGGGATCCCTTTACTAGGTTAACTCTTAACCATATGTAGCACGGCCGTGCATTTCTAGATCCGATCACTCGAGGGCCCCGGAGATATCTCTCTCAAGTAGAGAGGGGCAAATCCCATCTTGATTGACCAATGGCTTGTAGCGTATATCAGGACAAACCCGAAAGCTACCTTTATAAATACCCAGTGTTTGATAGCCCCAAAGTTGGTCGATCCACATCTCAAGTACATGCAACAATCTCAGGTCTAAGGACAAAATGTACATGATGTGTAGAGAGAGCTGCAGGTATTATTGCCAGTCTCAAGTTGGGTCAGTCCAACCCCATGTTCATAACATGTGTCCACATCATTGGTTTGACATCTCCATGTCTATGAATTGCGAAACATAGTCATCAACCAATCAATGTGCTAGTCTAATATTCACTTGTGTCCTCTCATGAACTCTGACTAGGGACAACTATTAGATAACTATACAAGTAAAGAGTTTCACAAACAATTCACATAGTTGCCAATCAATACAAGTTGCCTGATATATGGATATTCGAGGAACATTATAATAACTCATGGATACAAATGAAATATAATCATCTCTATGATTGCCTCTAGGGCATATTTCCTTCACCAAAGTGGCAAGGGGAAACTATCTTGGCTCCACTGACAGCCTTGGCGTCTTGGCACCAGTCAGTACATGGTCCCTTCTTGCTTTACCGAGGCGACCCGGTCTTCCCTGTGGGTCCTTGTCTTCTTCTCTCATACGGTGGTAGGGTTGTAGGTGTGCCCCCTGCCCTGACCCGCTCGAGGCCTTCTCGGAGACTGGGGGTACCCTGCCAAGTAGAGTTGAGGGCACAAAGAAACCCTCTACAGACGCCTGCTCCGACCTCCCCTCGTGAGGCCCTCTGCCTGTCTTGCTCCGTACTTTCCCTGCATAGCTCTTCGGGGAGGAGTCGTAGGTTCTGCACGGTGAATGGTTTTCCTAAGCAGGCCGTGTGAGGGTTATCAAGCACCGAGAACCGTGGGTGAGGTGACTCACCGCTGGAGCTAGTCCGTGAGTCAGATCTCGATGATTTCGGTCTCAATATCAACTGGGGGTAGCCTCAATGGCTGCATCATGACTAGCCCCCGCTCACGCAACTTGCACGAGGAAAACCACAACAAAAACAAATGAATAAGCAATGAAAACAATGGCAAGAAATTTCAGGGAAATGGCAACAATTTTTGAGCTTGCACTCAGTGGATGGTAGAAGAGGGGGCTCGTTACCACTACCGACTCTAGTCGAGTTCAGCGGTAAAACTCGTAGAGACCCTCGTAGGGGGGAGATAGCCACCATGGGGCAAGGTCCTCTATTCCCCCCGTACGGGCAATTGGAGACCCTGGCAAGGGGCACCGCCCATACTAAGGTGCCCTAAGGGGCGTGGTGGAGGAATTACCTGGGCTCCGCAGCGATGTCCCCCTGGGCCCCGCTCTTGACACCCTCTGGCTAGAAAATGGAGGCATACCGAGGATGAGCGCCACAGACTTATCGGGCCCCTGTCTCGACATCATCTAGCTAGAGGACTGGGGCATCCCGAGGGTGGGTGTCGTAGCCTTCTTCAGTCCCTGGGTCCATGTCCTCGATAGCATCCGGCTGGAAGACGGTGACATACCGAGGGTAGGGGTTGTAGCCCTCTATAGCCTCTAGGTCACCGTCCTCGACAACATTCGGCTGGAAGACGGGGCATACCTAGGGTGGTCTCTCGAGGCTCTGGGTATCCCCATCCCCATCGCGGCGAAGCACCTACACCAGTCACCACACCAACATCGGGGTGACCTGGCTCAGTGGTTCCCTTCTGGTCCCAGCGGAATGGGCGCCTAACCGACCGCCTTGTCCGCTGGCGTGCTTGCGCTTCTTCGGGACTTCGTGTTCCATTCGGATCGCCTTGAGTTTGAAACACTGGCTGGTATCGTGCCCCTGATGTGGTGGAAAACGCAGTAAGGCCACTTCCTGTCTTCTTCCTTTGAGTCCTTCCCGCGGGGCCACTTCTGCTCGACTCCTTTCTGCCCGGCGCCCACGACCCCGCCTTCAGAGTTGTTGGGTGTCGCGGCTCCGGCCCCACCGTTACCCTCGTTGAAGGTGTGCGAGCTCCCGGCCGGTGGCCGAAGGCATAGGCAAGGGCGCCATAGGGGCTCGTAGCGGGCGGGGGCGTACTCCTCCGGATCTCTAAGTGGGGCGGTGAGCAAAGAGTGGGGAGTCGGCCAAGGCCCGACAGGCCCTTGCATTGGGCCCATTCCTCGACCCCCGAGTGCATATTTCCACGTCCCGGGGAAGTAGTTCGTCCCAGCGCAGCCATCTATTCCCCTTGCCCAGATGCAAGCGGGGTAGCCTACTAGGATCTCACAAAGGCAGGGTGCTCCTTCCCAACCTGGTGGCGGAGTGCCTTGATGGTCAGCCCCTGACCAGGCCGCAACATCGTGACGCTCGGGGGCGCCAATGGGTTGCCAGGTGGCTCAGAAACCCCCAGCTCCGGCAACCTTGTTCCAGGAGCAAGCCCCCAGCCATGGGAAAGCGAGGGCGGTGACGTCGAGGAGCCCGACGAGGTATGAGGTCCACCTTTCTTGGTCTAGTTCGGTTGGAGGATGGAGGGGTCGTGCCCGCGCCACGAGCTTTGTCGACTCTGGTGTGGACCGGTTAAACCAGTCGTGCGGGGGTACGGCTGTGGCGGGTTGCTGGTCCCCACCGGGGGGAAACCATGACCCCCATGACGGATAAAAGGGGGGATACCCGATTGAGACCTCACCCACACAGTGGGTACAATAGTTGGGCAGAGTGGGGCGGGGTCTGTCCTTGGCTGGACCGTGGCCTCGCGCCCGGCGTGCTATCATCCTGGCGTTGACTTGGTGCAGGCCGTCATGCCGATGGCATTGGCGAAGGTCATCGGAGCGCTCCTCAGCCCCCTACCTAGCACGCCAAATTTTGGAGATGTGTCCCGCAAAGGAACAGGGGTTCAACAAGCCCTGAGTTAGAGAGGGGGCTGAATCACGTGTTTCGAGAAGCTCAACGGCGGCGAGGACGACGGCACACGCACACGACAAAGGTTGACACCGGTTTTTTTACCTAGGTTCGGGACCCTCGTGAGGAGGTAAATCCCCTACTCCTGCTTGGTTGTATTGCTTGCTGTGCTTCACGAGGGTACAATGGAGAACCAATGTCTAGGGTTACAAGTTTTGGGACTCTTCTTTCTCCAAGGTAGAGGAAGGCCTCCTTTTATAGGGCGCCTGGGCCTCTTTCCCCAAACATTGGGCGGGAAGGGTCACCACACTACCGCCCCTTGAGGACCCGGTCTACCAGACTACTTTTGGTCGACTCAGTCCTCCTTGCCTTGGTCGTTCACCGGTCCTTCATAAAGTCGGTCCACTTGACGCCACCCTTCGCTTCCCGACGTCGCCCTTGTCCCCTTAGCACCAAAGTGGCAAGGGTCAGTTGTCTTGGCTCCACTGACGTCCTTGGCGTCTTGGCACCAGTTGGTACATGGTCCCTCCTTGCTTTACCGAGGCGACCCGGTCTCTCCTGCGGGTTCTTGTCTTCTTCTCCCGTACCGTGGCAGGGTTGTAGGCGTGCCCCCTTCCCTGACCCTCTCGAGGCCTTCTCGACTCAGGGAGGGGGGCTCGCGAGGCAGAGTCGAGGGCGCAAAGACACCCTCTACAGGCGCTAACCCCGACCTCCCCTCGCGAGGCCCTCTGCCTATCTTGCTCCCACGGGTAAGGGAGGCGGCCCCCTAGGTGGGCCCGTCGCCCGCAGGATTGGGGTACCCCGGATACCAGGACTCCGACACACTGGAAGCTTCTGACTTTTGGATAAGTTGGAATTTGAAATTCCTAAAACACTCTGCCTTATGGAGAAGGTTTCCCACACTCCTTATTTGATGTCATGATGCATTTATGTGTGGAGCTACCACGGGAAGCTAAACTAGCTGGGACTATGCAATATCGAAGCATGTGATCAGTTGGGAGGTGTGTGTCTACTTATACTCTGTCAATTGCATTATTGTTAGCTAGCTGTAGATTTTTTTAGCTAGTTGTAAATTTCTCTCTTTTGTTAGGTACTTGAAGAAGTTGAAACTAATGATGAGGACTGGGAGTCACATAGCTGAAGGTTATATCCTCGATGAGAGCCTTACCTTTTGCTCGTGGTACATGAATGGTTGTCTTACCAGGCATAACCGAAAGGCTCGTAATCACAAAAGTGATAATGGAGATGGAGATTCCACAACCCCATATCTTCGTAGAAAGGGCCGCCAGTTGATTGGAAATGCTATCAGAGAACTGGATGAAAATGGTTAGATTCAAGCTCACCAATATGTTTTGTTCAACTACGAACATGTTTCACTATATAAGCAATACATGTGATATTTATATATCGTCTTTCTAATACTAATATTTTCTATAGGTTAACCACTTGTATTATAATTTTACGTGTGATGTAAACATATGAAAATTCTGACTATCGATAGAACTATTACCAGTAAAATCCGTCGACACAAAAAAACTTTTCACGCATGGCTGGCTGAACATGTGAGACATCGCATTACTAGGGAATCAAACGTGTGAACTTTATTTTGTGCAAGATATTACTTTGTTACATACTGGTCTAACTCTAATATACAATTTTGTTACTATGCCTAGTTCTTTAACATTCCAACTGAAGACGATAATGATGTTCTTTATGAACTAAGAGTCCTGGCTAATCAACCTAATATAACTATGAACAAATATAGTTCTTATTTAGTTAATGGATGCAAATTTTATACAAAGTCTTATGGACTGAGTAGGCCACCATGAATTATGATCTTGCTATCTGTGGTAAGGACGGAAACAAAGAGACTGATTACCATGGTATGATCACATATATCATTGAATTTAATTACGTTGATAAGGGTTCTGTCGTATTGTTTAAGTGTGATTGGGTTAGTACTACCCAGAGAGGATCTAGGACAGATAAATTCATAATCAAACTTGTGTACTTTAATCACCTGACACATACAGGGAAATAACTTGCCGACAAGCCATCCATCCATGTGTGGCAAGATGGACATGTGTACTTTGTCCCTATGAGTGATGATACAGAAGGATGGCACACTGTGATGTCTTTCCCACCGCGGGATAATTTTCAGTTAGGATGCCCTGATGAGGATATGGATGATGGTGACATACCCAAGATATCAGTTGTTGATGGTCTTAATACTGTGTTTTATCAACCTGATATTCCCCGATGAGCCGTGTCCACCTATTATGGATGATATGCATGGGCAGCTTCTAAATATTTCATTGAAAGAGGTAATAGAATCGTTAAGATAAATGTTTTCATCTTCAAAACAAAATCACAATGTTCAGTCTGCATAAAACTTATAGTTTATAATATTACATTACCTTTGTGTATGCAGCGAACGTAAGCGAAATAAAGCAAGGGCTAATTGGTAGAGGATATCAATATAATAGAGGTACCGATAATGGAAGATACATGTATGGTTATATATGAGACACTTTCCTAAGTAGCAGTTGTATGATCAGTTTGTTTGTGTGTTTGTGGAACTGCTAGCTATCTATCTGTATTGTTATACTGATATATCATATCCGTACGTTGCTATGAACTTGTGATGATACTCCCTCCATTTCTAAATATAGTGTGTATAGTTTTTGGCAAGAAAATTAAAGGATGGACATGACGGGTAAGATGCACAAGTTTTGGGTGAGATTATACCTCACTACTTGGCATGCGAAAATAGAGGAGCTTGCCTGAGATAAGGAAATATAAGCAAATCCCTAGATGTATTATCCAAACAAGCGTTTCAATGTAATACATCTTATATTTTAGAATTTTTCTAAAAAAAACTAGACACCTTATATTGAGGAATGGAGGGAGTATTTGAAAGCATTTTGTGTGATTTATATTATGATTTTCTATGAGTTTTAGTAAATTAGGAAAACCGTAGTAAAATACAGAAAAATCAGGCTAAATTGCTGCGCCTAAAAAGATCATTGGGGCACTAAAAATTATGGCGTGTACACAGACCATATTTGACGACACCATATTATGCCGGCAATGCATAGATGCAATGGCACCTAGTCAGTGCCGGTCTATAATGGGTCACGGTGTTAACGTCTTGCTGCCGTGGTAGCGCTTGCTCAGCGGCTGACGATGTGCCGAGCCAAAAAAAGACGTCGCGTAAAAACTTTTCCCGATACAGTTATTGCCGGTGGTTTTTTTGCCGCGCCAGCGCGTGCGTGGCAACTAGCCATGTGTCTTGACGTTTATAAGCGACAAGGCATGCGATACCTGCTGTAGCAAAGTATGCCATCTAAAATAACAATTCCACACCGTCCTTGCCATCCACACAAAACAATATCCTCCCTATCCCTCCTTCTTCTCTCATCATTTCTCTCTCTAGCCTCCACTACAACCACCCCACTTACTTGATATAGGATGCATGATCATAGATAATCTTGCATCACTTCTTTCAAAAACTTATTGGTCATCACGGTCCTTCCTCCCTCCTCATCTTAACGTTGTACGAGACATCGTCTAGAAGGGGAAAACTGTTCGCTCTCTCTGCTCCCGTGAGCGGAGGGGCGAACCCTAGTTTGCGCCGTCGTCGTCCCTTCCCTCACCTCCCCTCCTCCGCGCCACCACCAGAGGGCGTCTCCGGGCGAAGCCCCTAGGGGCGTCGGCGGCGGCAGGGCCTCTCCTCTCTCCTGTTCGTCGTTGGCGACGTGGGTGGCTGCGGACGGCGGGGGCGAGGCGGCGCGGCCTCTCTTCGACGATGTAGCGGCTCGGCGGTCTTGGTATGAGAGCGGTGGCTGCTCTGGCGGTGGTGGTGGCTTGCGGTGCGCGCATTTGCTCATTTGGCAGGCAGCGGCGCCTTGGGAGGGCTGGTACGCGGCTCTTTTGGCGTCGGCTCCGGCGGTGGCCTGCGACCTCGAGCTGTCTCCTAGAGGGGATGGGTTGCTTGGGCGTCGGGCGGCTCCAATCGAGAAGCAGGGGCCCCGACCCCCCTCAGCCAAATCCCTCTCCCTAGATGCAAAGGCGGCGGTAGCCAGGGGGCCCTGGACGCCGATCTAGAAAAGGAACCTTCTTCGATGGCTCTCCGGTCTTCATGGACCGCGTGGTGGTGTATCTCGGCATCTTCCTCTGCTCTAGGTTGGGCGTGGCTTGGTTCCCGGGGTGGCGGCCTCGGACGATGGTGAGCTCTGTGGTTGGTGAGCGTGCCAGGGGCTCTGGTGCTGGCCGGCTTCCATGGTCGTGGGGACGACGTGGTGTCGGCAAGCCGTGCGACGTGGATTTGGACCACGAAGTGTATTTGCCAGGGGAAACCCTTGCCCTCTGGGCCTCGACGGCGGTGTTCGTGGACGTCGTCCCCTGCCGGCAGGCGTCGTTGTGGTAGTGCTCGGTGTGTCTTGGTTGAAGGCAGAAGGCTGTGTCGAGGGGAAACCCTTCCCTTTGGGCCACGACGACGGAGTCTACGGACGTCGTTCCCTTGGTGAAGGCGTCGCTACAGTGCTTTCGGTCTCCCTCGTGCTCCGGGTGAAAACCCTGATCCTCGGATCGGGGGGCAGCGGCGCTCTGGCATCGTGCTCTTCTTGCGCCTTGGAACCCTCGTCGTGTGGCTCTCCGGCAGAGACTTGGTGGAGCTATGGTGTTTTCGGACGGTTGGAGTTGCGGCGTGTCTCCCTCGGCAAGGCTTGTTGCGGATCTGCTCGCCCTCTCCTAGGGGCTCCCTCGATGCGGCCTGGGGCCTCCGAGCTTCCTGGTTTGGTTCCTGGAGGTGGTCGGCTTTTGGTGGCGTTGCTGCAGCGGTGGCGAGATCTCGACGAAACGCGTGAAAATGGCTCGTCCTCTGGAGGAGCTCCGGCCCGACACTGTAGATGTCTTGATCTCACCTTACGTTTTTGTAGTAACTGTAATGGCCTTGGCTTTCGAGTGTAGCTTCGTGGTTTGCCTTCTGTTGTAGGTGGGTTGCTCATTCGTGTAAGCTGGGTGAAGTACATTGTATCCTTTTGCCATTTGGCGTTATTAATTTGACGTCAGGCCTTTGGCCTTTTATCTTAAAAAAATCTTAACATTGTATTTTCCTTCTCATCTTGAAGTCGTATTTTACTTCTCTTTCCCTCCTTCCGCCATATAGATAAGCTCATTACCTGGCCAACACATACCTCTTTGCATCCATGTATTTTATTTCTATTTGGATAAAACCCCTAGATTCGAGGGGACATAAACCCTAGATTTACGAGAAAAACTACTTTCTCATTTCTCCCAACAAAAATTTCACTTTCTCTGCATTCCATATAATAGTAAATAGGAGTTGTCTAATGTTTCGATAATTTTGGCTATCCACGTCTCCTCGAAAGTAGTGCGTAGTCCGATGGCAAGACCTGGAAGACATGCAGAGCCAACAGAGCCCTCTACCGGCCCTTCTCCAAGACATCAGGTTGCAAGAGTCCACCCCCGTGATCCTTTCGCACACACCCATGTCTTTCTTCGAATTGCTGGACGCTGGTATCCACCCCCGCCCGAGCCCCATATTCACCGACTGCGAGTAGGAGCGCTCTCGGTGAAAGGAGTTTGGAGCCTACGCAAGCTTCGCTTCAGCCACATGGTGAGTCCCAACGTGGTCCGAGGTGGCCTCTCCAGGTCATGGACAAACGCGACTCCTCCCGACAGGGGCCTGGGCCACATGAAATGGTTCTCACATTTGGATGCCGTACGACCTCCTTATGGGAAAGGACGAGCGCCACACAACATTGTGCCATGTTTCTCTCTCCTCAAGTCGTTTCATCGCGTGTCTGGTACCATCCAGATCGCTCCTTGTTCTTTATCCTCTCTTCATCCTCCATCTCCAGCTACAAAACAACTCTTTACTGGTGTACACTCTCTCTTCCCTGTGGCTCTACTACTATTGTTCGATCACTCTGATAGGACCGCGGATTGAAAGCCATGGTAAGGGGAGAGGAGTCATTGAATATAGAGGGTTATTGCTTTCGTGTGTGCACCACATTTGATTCTTTTACTGCTCGGACTGATATTTTGCCTGTTTTATTTTGTAGGTTTATCGATAGAAAAGGAAGAGGAGAAGGTGGGGACGAGAAACACCAGCTAAGACAAACGCCGATAGCTCGTTTAGATAAGTTTTCCATGCAACCTCTATCCCCTTGTTTCATCTTCCGTGCCATCTTCTTTTGTATCCAGCCCTCACTTCATCTGTTCTTACACCTAGCCTTCTTCCTTTCTTATCTAGGATTTCATCGGAAGTCTTGGCCTCTCCCCACATGGACGTCCTTCTTTCCCGCAGGGCGGCCCGCTTCTCATAGTGGCCTAGTCATCCAGCCATTCTTCATGGAAGTTATGTAGGTCATTCTTCACCTTCTACATGTCTTTCCTTTCATCACTAACTTCAATTTTGTGATATACTCTAGGTTTTTGGTGGCTGGATAGGCCCCTCTTTGCCAACTACCTTCCTTTTAGCAAGGTGACCTCTTTGATGACCACCCATCGGTGTTTTTCTTTGCTTGCGTGCCATTCTCAATGTACATTTTTCCATCCCCTGCTATTACAACATTCAATGCCCCACTCACTCTTTTTCTTTCTATTCGATGCTAACTTCGTTTGAGCTATTCTCTAAGTTTGTGACAAATGAACCAAGCCCTCCCGTTCGTTGAGCTTCTTCCCCACGAGGCAGAATCCTCGGTGACTCCTACCACAGCGGCTGGCTTGGCACCTCTTCGCTAACAACCTTATTCCATGCATGGCGGCCTTCTAGGTGATTTCCACCTTCGTGTCTGCATTGGCCTCTCTTTGTCGACATCCTTCTACTAGCAAGGCAGTCTACTCAGCGATTCCCGACTCGGAGGCTAACTTCGTCTGTCAATCAGACGTTCTTCATGCAATGTTTGTCATCTGGTTGTCTTAATCATGTCTATGTATTCCTCACCATATATACTCCGTCTTTCTAATTAGCACCGACTTCTTTTACATTGGTTCTCTAAGGTTTGAATGTCTGGCTCGAGCTCTCTCCGTGACAATCTTCTTCCTGGCAAGGCTACTTCCTCTGTGACTCTGTTGGCGGCTGGCTTAGTCCCTATTATGGGGTAACCCCATGGGCGGCCCGATCTTCACGGATCTCGTGGTCAAATCGATGGAAAAGCGACGGGAAAGGAAGAAGGTAGTGGAAGAGGACACACACCTCACGAAGAACACGATGAACACACGCAAAACTCACACGATACAAGGCCGATTGCTCCCGCCGGTGGCCACCGGTCCGATAGAATCCTCGCAAGGAAAGATCGGTCAACGTGCTCCCTCGATCCCACGTGGAGAGGGAAGAACACCTTGGAGAGGGTCTTGACGTCTTGGCAAAAGGACACCGATGCCAAGGCCTTGTACAATGAGAGAGGCACGATGCAAACTCCAATGAGGTGGTGACGATAGTCGATCCCCTTTGGTAGAAGGGGTTTTATTTAGTCTATCATCTATGCCTAGGGTTACATGAGGGGGCGGGGGCACTATATATAGGCCAGCCACTAGTTCAAGTGTACTTTAGAAATAAAAGGGGAAAGTCTGGAGGACTAAGGGGTACATGGGCCAAAGGCCTAGCTGGCGGCGCGCATGCCCATATGCTCAGGTCGGAGACTCTGGTGTGGTGGTCTGGAGACTCCAGTCTAGGCCGGAGATTCCGGTCGGCCTCCGGTCCGTCTCCGGAGTGGCAGAAAGAAAGTCCTCGAGCTCGATCTGGGGGTCAGTATGGAGATGGGTCGGAGATTCCGGTGTCTTCAGGCCAGAGACTCCGGTGTGGCTAGATACTCCGATGCTCTAGTTGTTGCTTCTTCCGTCTTCTCTTCCAAGCCTCCGTCTTGTCGGGCTTGGTGCTCCATGCTTCCTCCCATGCCTCTGTACTTGTTGGTGTGAACCTATCATGGATATGGGACAGAGTATGAAGTAGTATACCATTCAATGGGGTAGGAAGTGGGCTCGCATAGAGGAACGGATTCACCTTTGGAGTCCGTGACGACTTGGCATAAGTTGGAGACCATGATGTGGTAACAACCGAAAGTCGGGCTACAACATCTCACTTCCCTTCAAAAAGAGTCGTGCTCGACTATACATGCTCCTCACAAAGTAGAAGATGTCTAGAGGCCTTGATCCTAGGGTTCACCATATAGTCATCCTCGAGAAGATTGAATTGGCAACACCTCAATGTTCCTTCACCTTCCATGAAGCCAACAAAGCTCACCACAAAAGCGAAGCAACACTCAAAGCGTAGCCAATTCATGAAGATTATAACATGAGTCCTCATGTAGAAGGAAGTCACCTTATGATGAAGAAATAGCTCATTGAAGGGCAGCCATAGGTAACTCTCTTCGATTTGTCTTGTCAACTTATGGTCCATAGAGGTTGACGCGTAAGCAATTGTACCTTAACACAACAAAGACCAAGCAACAGATGTTTGTGTGTGATAGATGAGCATGTCGTTTGTGGCATGTCCATTCTTGTTCACAACACTATTAGCACAACTCAAGTATAGCAAATAGGCTGCATATGCAAGTTCAAAGTGCATGGGAATTGTTTGAACATCATCCAAATGTGGGAACTCAAAAAATCCATATAACATCTTAGTGTGGCACTCAAATCAATTGACTAAAATATTGATCGACATCTTTGATGCAAAGCTAGGAGAATTCGACAAACACACATGAGGAGGGATATCCAAAGCAACATCATTATGTGGGCCAACCAACCATTGGAAAGATAAATTGTTCGACCTGTTGGATGCCACACACAAATAATCATAAGCAAAGATCATGGGCCTTGGAGTATCACAAGCGGAAGCAAAAACAACATGTTTGCAAACAAACCATATGAAAGAGCAAGTGGTCCTTATGTTTGTTGCAACAACAATATGAGAGACTTGGAAGCTCTCATGACAATACATGCTCATAATGGCATTATGGTTGCACACAAAACATCGAAAAAAGAAATTGTTCAACATTTTTTTGCAACACACAAAGCATCAATATCCAATAGCAACGGAACATGATTGTCACAAGGTGAAAGAATACCATTAACATGCTTACAAGCTAACCATATGAAAGAGCAATTTGTCAACATGAAATATGCAAAGCATGCAAAAGGTACCAGAGCTGGGTTCAATCTTGAACTCACTTGGGAGATGCTCTCTAGAGCTCTTTTTGTGAACTCGTGCTCAACCGAGGTTGACATGATCGTTCGGGTACCTACACACATCCTACATAAAAGGAAGAACATGTGTGCATGGTAGAGAAACACATCGTCCATCATGATGTATCTCTTCTTGTGCACATCACCATGAGTGTCAATCAAGTATGAAATAGATGCATGGTGAATATGCAAGTGGGGAACATGCTTATCATGGCATTTACCAAAATCTCCAAAATTTGAGAAAGCTATGGGGGCCATCTCAATAGACAACATATGATAATTATTGTTGCAAGCAAAGCAAGTGAGAGAGTAATTATTGAACTTATTGCAAGCAACGAGAGAAATTGTAAAACACTCGTGACTAAGCATGGTCTGAGGGGTACCGTTGTCATCATCATTGCAAGCAAAACATTGTAAAGAGAAATTGTTCAACAAGGTGCAAGCAATGATGTCATCAATGTAACATTTAGAGCATATCATGTATATGGCAATATCATGACAATAAAAGGAATCCACATGGTCATCATGATGCATAGCATGATCAACACATGGGAATAAGAGTGGAACATATGTCATGTCACAAGTATCATCCATAGCATGCAAGTCATCACAAATCATCATGTCCACTAGTGGGATAATGGCATCATCAACACCCGTATTTCTTACCTTGTTCATACCTCTCATATGAAGTGGGTGTTGTGGTAGTGTTGGCCTCCATGTGGCCGACTTCTTCATCATGTATGGGGATGGCATCCTCTTCATCCACCATGTACATCTTCTTGGTCGGAGGCATCATCATCTCCAAGCTTGGCACTTCTTGATCCATGGAACCTAGCACATCATGAGAAAACACACTAGATGTAGAGGGTAAGTTGTTAGAAATCAAAGTGGTCTCACATGACCTATCAACTACCACTCTCAATTCACTCGTTGTATCACTCATGCCCTCAAAGTGGAAGCACACAATCTCACATATAGTGGAGTCACTCATCTCACTCTTGTTTTCACTCAAGTGGGCTAAGTGGCTCTCATACTCACATGGGATTGGTACCACATCATCACTCAAGCATGTAGGGATAGGCTCAGTTCTCTCAACTCCATGCGCCTCCTTTGGTGAAGGGAAAGTCCCATGCTCACCATTCTCGACCTTATCATCACCATCTTGTGGTAGTGGTGGAAGTAGGCTCATGTTGTTGTCGAGAGCGGTGCTCAGATCGACTTCATCACATATGTGGCCTTGGCTTCCTCCATCTTGAAGTGTAGACTCTTGGCGTGAAGCTTGATGGCGTGGAGGAGAGCTTGCTCTTGGTGCCCTTTTGGTGGTGGCACGAGTAGTTGAAGGCGCCTTATGATGGTGTCGACGAAGGTCATTGGTGTGCCTTGCCAAAGGTTGATGTAGATGGCGCACTTGGTCATCCACATGACGCTCGCGACGATTCTCCTTTTCATTGGCACTCTTCTTGGTGAGGCATTGTAATGAGCGCAAAGCATCATTAGTCTTTGCCATCATGCTCATGGTTTTGGCAAAGTTGTTGTCCATGTCGCTCTTGAAGTTGTTGAGGGAGCTTTTGAACTTGTCCATGTGATGGTGGACCTTGGTGCTCTCGAGGTGGAGGCTCCCTCTTGGTCGATGCGACTTGAGGAGCTTGTCGTTGTCGTTCATGAAGTCGTCCATGCTTGGAGAGTTATTGTTGTTGTAGAACTCCATATCACCCAAGCATGTGGAGCCATTGTCGGTGTAGTGCTCCATCATGTCATCCATGCTTGTGGAGCCATATGCACGGGGCTCATCGTGGATTCTTCATAGATATGATCCTCGATTTCGGAGTCCCTAGACATGATTCACAAGACCAAGTGGTCTATATGGAAGTGGTAGGGGGGTGAGGGATGCAACTTCAAACCTTACTTTACCTTGGAAGATAGTATCGTGCAAGTGACAACACTTGAGAGCAATCAAAACCAAGCAAAGTGAAGTTCACACGGAACACCAAAACCAACTAACCACTAAAAAAAACACACACACATGCACACAAAGCTTATGGTGGATAGGTATGGAAGGTGGCGTGTACAAGAATAATCCAAAATCAAGATATTTTAATGGCAAGTAAAGAACCATGATGATCACAAAGCAAAACAAGTCAATCCACAAGATAGGAATTATGTACAAAGAAACACACACGGTGGGATAAATGGGACTTGTGCGACGAAGAAAGTGAGCTAAGAACCAAATAATTACCTAGCGAAGACTATAAGCTCATGTCGCACAAGTGCAAGGACAGACGCTAGTCTGATTGCAATAAAATTGGTGGGCTACAAGATATGCACAATAAGTACCACCTATTTGATGTTCATCGAGCATGCGCTTCCTTTTCTATGAGGCACTTGTTTCTTTCTTTCTTTCTTTTTTCTTCTTTTTCTATATTTTTTTCTCTTTTCCTTTTAATTTTCACTTGCCTCTTCCTTGTGCCAATAACTATACAAGATAACAATATGAGATAGAGCGCTCACAACTTTTGCTCAGAATTCTACAAGGTATCAAATGTTCATAGCCCAAGCAATCATAGGAGGAACTAGTCTCAATAGGTGTTTGTTGAACACAAAGATAGTGTAGCTCACAAAAGAAAGCAAGTGGGGAGAAGTCGTGGAATTTTTTATACCTTTCTTCACCGATCTTCACCCTTTATTGGTGGATTCTGCCTTACTCACAGAATTTGGATAGAGTAGATAGCATGAACCACGGATATGATGACATAGAGCTCCTTCTCCTCTTCAAAACGAGCTAAAGAACACCAAAATACGAGTTTGTATGCAAAAGTTATGCTCAAAACCGTGAAGCAGTTGTTCTGTCAGCAGGTAGGGCGGAAACTCAGATCTGGGGGTCCGGAAACTCCGGTCTGGGGGGTGGAAACTGTGGTCTAGGCCGGAATCTCCGATCTGGAGGTTCCAGGACGTGTAGAACTCGACCGAGACGTGATTTTGGTGGAAAAACTCGAACCAAAACACCAAATTGGTGGGGGAAATCAAGGAATTAGACCATGGGAATGCAGAGGAAGATAGATCAACAAGTTTAGAAAGTAATCCACGGATCAAAACCTACCAAAACACACTCAAATCATAGATCGATCCAAAGCACGAAATTGGGGCTATTTTTGGTGGAATTTTCGAATTTATGGGGAAAAGACCAAATCGACGAGAAATCTGTGGCAACCAAAAGCTGCTGATACCAGATGTTATGGGGTAACCCCGTGGTTGGCCCGATCTTCACGGATTTCATGGTCAAATCGATGGGAAAGCAAGGGGAAAGGGAGAAGGTAGCGGAAGCGGACACACACCTCGCGAAAAACACACGCAAAACTCACACGATACAAGGCCGATTGCTCCCGCCGGCGGCCATCGGTCCGATAGAATCCTCGCAAGGAAAGATCGGTCAACATGCTCCCTCGATCCCACGCGGAGAGGGAAGAACACCTTCGAGAGGGTCTTGATGTCTTGGCAAAGGGACACTAATGCCAAGGCCTTGTACAACAAGGGAGGCACGATGCAAACTCCAACGAGGTGGTGACGATAGTTGATCCCCTTTGGTAGAAGGGGATGAGGAAAAACTAGAGATTCCACAAAGGGGTTTTTCGTTAGTCTATCATCTATGCCTAGGGTTACATGAGGGGGGTGGGGGCACTATATATAGGCCAGCCACTAGTTCAAGGGTACTTTAGGAATAAAAGGGGAAAGTCTGGGCGGACTAAGGGGTACATGGGCCAAAGGCCCAGCTGGCGGCGCGCAGGACCATATGCTTAGGCCGGAGACTCCGGTCTGGGCCGAAGATTCCGGTCAGCCTCCGGTCCGTCTCCGGAGTGGTAGACAGAAAGTCCTCGAGCTTGATCTGGGGGCTCGGTCCGGAGATTGGCCAGAGACTTCGAGGTACGCAGGCCGGAGACTTCGATGTCTTCAAGCCGGTGACTCCGGTGTGGCCGGAGACTCCGGTGCTCCAGCTGCTGCTCCTTCCGTCTTCTCTTCCAAGCCTCTGTTTTGTCGGGCTTGGTGCTCCAGGCTTCCTCCCATGCCTCCGTACTTGTTGGTGTGAACCTATCATGGATATGGTACGGAGTATGAAGTAGTATACCATTCAATGGGGTAGGAAGTGGGATCGCATAGAGGAACGAATTCACCTTTGGAGTCCGTGACGACTTGGCATAAGTTGGAGACCATGATGTGGTAACGACCGAAGGTCGGGCTACATCAGTCCCTCTCTGCCGACGACCTTCGCCTACTTCCCTTGATGCCACGATGAGTTCCTCTTCGCGACATTCGGTGATGTGCGGCATGTCTCTCTTGAAAATGGGGATCACTGGTCAAGCGCCGGAAATGCGGTCTTCTGACGAAAATAATGTTGGTCAGATCACCATGGCTCTATCAGAAACACTGGCAAACGTATGTATATCCAGCGTCAGAGGTACCATCTACATGGCATATAGTCTAGGGCATTCATCTTCGTTTATTGTTCACAAATTCTTATGAAAAATAAACTTTCTTATTCGCATGAAATAAATCTACATGTTTTGTGATCCTTGCCAACAAGGTAAGAGTCACTGGCGGCCATATCCTACATCTACTAGTGTGTGGTCCACTATTCTTTGGAACAAGTATTTTCCGAGACTCTCCCCATGTGTGTGGTCTCCCCACGTGGTCAACAACACGTATTGAGTTGTCATGAAATTGTCTATATGTTTTTATGAGAGCTTAGGTACTTCCTTCATTCAAAATATAAGATGTTTTAGCTTTTTGAAAAGAGTGTATCTAGAGCCGGTTCACTCTAAATCTAGATGAACCTACACACTAAAAATGATCTAGATACACTCTATTCATAAAGCTAAAACATCTTATATTTTGAAACGGAGGGAGTAACCGATCAAAGTTGTACATGTAAGGAAGTTTCTTGAGTGGACCGTAAGTTTTGAAATGTCAGGAACATTCAGAAATTACTCTGAACTCAATATGAGTATCAACTGAATATGTAACGAATTCACATCTGCCACTCTGAACTTAATACTTAAAGCAATATAACCACTAAAAAATTATTAAGACTCTAAGAGCATAAATTACTCGGGTAATTTGACGTGATGACCCACGTTGCAGTGACATATAGTATAAAATACAAACTAACTAGAAGTATTATTTCGGGGGGCTATGGCAGCATACTATCATAAATAATACTCTGTTCAACCCGCTAGCGTTTTCCTGCTATAGCATGTGCAAGGAGTTTGAAGAAGCAATTGGGATACATAGCGCAATTTTTTTTAGATCTTCAATGTTACTCCCTCCGTTTCAAAATATAAGATGTTTTAGCATTGGGAATGGACTCTATCTAGACCCCTTTTAGTGTGTAGATTCACTTCAAATCTAGATAAACCTACACACTAAAAGGGGTCTAGATACACTTTTTTCAAAAAGCTAAAATATCCTATATTTTGAAATGGAGGGAGTATCTTTGATGTATGTTTCCAGTGAAGTTGAATTGTGAAACACAACCCAGTTAACTCTGCATGGTTAGCGTTAGTAACTTGAACGGAGTGCAAAGTAAAAGGAACATAGAATGGACAATAAGTACGTACTTCCTTCGATTCATATTAACGTTCTTAAATTTGTCTAGATTCGAATGTATCTAATCAAGTTTTAGTGCTAGATACATCTAAATCTAAACAAATCTGAAAATATTAATTTAGATTGGAGTAACATTAACCAGTTGAAAGAGCAGGATGTCGGGATCAATACATCCTTACAACCGGTTATGTCCAACCAAAACAAGCTGGTATAACTATATGCAGTGAAGGAAAGACCGAAAACATCATCAGCTAGAAGGTCAATCATGTTAAAAGTACAGCTTGCTTCAATGCAGATATCTGTAGAATTTTTTCGAGACGCGAACAGGTTAGCAACTGAGCAGTGGTTTAAAGGAGAGATATATTGATTTTATAATTTACAATGAAATTTGTATCTTGAGACCAAATATAAAGAAACTAATCCTCAGGTTCTAGATTTACGGGTCTACATCATTAAGTATCAACAAAATCACAAAAAGGAACCACCACAATTGCATGGTAAATTCAAAAAACTATAGGGGCACCGGGCACGTAGTTTTCTCAACAATCCACCAGTCCACCGTAAAAACACCACTGATCATCCCGGTTACAGGGGACCCTGCTTTCATTCAGGCCTAGGTGGCATGGCAGAAACAGCCAAGGGAGACATGTCTAAGTTCAGTTCTATTTTGGTAAATTAACCTAGTATTTAATATGCAAAGTAGATATATAGTGCTATTTTTCTGTCAGAGTGCCAACTTGTTTCTGTTTGCATGAAAAATTTACACATCAATTCGAGAAGTCTTTGTTCGTTGTGACAGCTATAATCCTAGGTCATCAATGAAACAATGGATACTCAGGCCTACAGTACCAAACAAACAAGCGACACACCGATGCTTCTTTTTCTAATAGGAAAAAATCAATTAAACTCTCCTGTTTGATACTGGAAATAATCATTTGTTGCTACCTCATTCAATGTACATCATATACTTTTCAAGCATCCAGGAAATCAACTTAAGAAGGTGCTAAGAAGTCTTCCCACATTTTGGCATATTTATCGAAATGGAGGCTGAGCCCCGGTCTCTGCATCCGTAGATGCATAAGTTTCGGCAAAGATGCATATACTAGCTTTCCCTTCATTTCAAAACATCTAAGGAATCAACTTTAGAAGATGGTACAAAGTCACTGTTCTGTAATTGGTAACTGTAACTGTAACATTCAGGGTTTGGATTCAAATGATATGCCAGTCTATATCTGAAACTGTAACTGTATGACTTTCATATAGAAGGTATGTCATCTGCTTATGTCCTGTTCACCAAAAAGGCTCCCAGGTCTCAGCAGTCCATTCACCTGCAAAAATAAAACATAAACAGAATATGAGAGTAATTCATAGCTCCTTCTGAACTTGAATACTTAGAGCAATAACCATTAAAAATTATAAGAGCATAAATTACTTGGGTAGTTTCACATGATGACTCACACGTTGTGGTGGCATAAAACAGATGGTTTTATCCTAACTATTTTTATAAAGTAGCTAGAAGTATTATGTCAGGGGATATAGAAGCAATACTAGCATAGGTGATATTCTGTTCAACGCACTAGTGGATTCATATTATAGCATAGGCAAGGGGTTTCCAGAAGAAATTGGGATGTAGTGTGCAAATTTCTGTAGATCTCCGCTCTTATCTTTTAAGTATTTTTCCATTGAAATTGATTTGTAACCGTAAATCTAGTTATGATTAATATGTGTCTTGCTGTTAGAACATGAATGGTGATGGTGCAGTTGTAAAGTAAATTATTTCCTTTTACTTGATGGGAATGGTGTTTCCCTGAACCCCCCCCCCCCCCCCCCCCCCCCCCCAACCAAAAAAAGGAACATAGAAAGGACAAATAAGTAGCATTAACCATTTGAAAGAGCAGGGGATTGTGATAAGTAAATCATTAACCTGGTTATGGTTTCTTGGGACCTATTTTAAACAGTCGCAACAAGATAAAAGATATGTTTTCACTACTATGTCGAGAGGAAAGGGCCAACTTACTAAGGTAGCATAACTTCTTGGATTTAAAAAGAAAAAGGAAAAAAGGAAATATCCAGCCCAATCTGAATAAGAAATTTGTTAACGCTAAAACAATTGGATGCAGATTGACAACATCCTTCTACTCTATGAAGTGAAGGAAATTGCATCATCAGCCAGAAGGCCAATCATGTTAAAAGCACAGGTTGCTTGAGTGATGGAATATTTATAGAAAACAAACTGAGACGCGAACAGGTGAGCAACTGAGCATTGCATTGAAGGAGAATATATAATGATTTACAATGAAATTTCTAGCTTGAGGCCAAATGTGAAGAATTAAGCCTCGGGGTGTACATATATGGTCTAGTATATTAAATATCAGACGGGTAACTACAGGAACATTTTGGTGACTTTTATCCACTGAAGCAGCAAGTATACAAGCTTTAGGAAAGGGGCCCGTAAATGAAGTCCTTACCTTTTAGCTAAATGGTCTTCAATTACTTTCTGCTCCTCTTCAGTGAACATGAACCACTTGTCATTGTTATTCACTGTATTTTCATCGTCAAACTCTGATAAAAACATGATAGTATTCGTCACTATTTGTTGCAAAGGAGTAAACTGACGTAATAACTCCAAACAAACCTTGGCGCATAATGTTTGTATTGTTACTGGAATATCCATCTAGCTTCCAGTACGCTACTCCTTTGTCTAGCCTGATAAGCGCGGTCTTACTGACACGCCCCAGCTCTTCTAGTTCTGCCACAGTTGGGAAGTAAAAGGAAATAATTAATACACGATAGCTAGCTCAATACCATATTTTCTCTACAAAGCTTCACATAATGAACAGAAGAACAAAAAAAATACCTAGCAGGACCTAGGTGTCTATTGTTTCTAGAATCAAAGAGGCACCCTAGTTTACAAGTCAAAAGGAGAGCAGACATAGTTGGTGGATACATAATTCCACACCTCCCACCAACTGAAATAGGCTTCATTTTGATGTAAATACGTAACAAGGTAAATAAAAGAGTGTGTGTTTGAAATGCGAAGAGACTAAGTTAAGCATTTTTTAGTTAGTTCACATTATGAAAATTAAACTACCAGCCAATATCGACTCCACACTTTGCTAATTATGATGATAAAATAAACCATTAAATGATACAATAGTTGAAAAATAAAACCATAGATACTCATTTATATTCCAACACAGTTGACCTTTATGGCAGAACAGTGCTTTTGTTGAACTAAAAGTTGTCAATATAAATATTATATTTGGCTCACACAAAAAGGTGCCTCATGCTTGCACCGGCTCTAACTTATTAGCTATAAACAATGGTCAATTATTTCCATTCTGATTTAAGATAGATTTTTTGCATCATATCAAAGGAAACAAATAGAGATCTCGAGTTCTTGATTAGAAATTTTAACGTGTAACTCCCCTTATGAGGACTAGATCAATATTAATGCCTAGACCTGGCTTTACGAGCATTTGCTCTAAGCCTCAACCTGCCCATGGGTCGATGACTATTTTTTCGAAGCAAAAACTCATGCTAAAGATTGAAAAGCAGTCGAATGGAAAAATTATATATAATGTGAAATCATATATTACACAGAAGTGCAGGATATCAAACATATTAAGTACTTAAGAAATGCACAAAGCGAAACAATTTTCATACGGGAAAGATGTACAAGATATATTAACCCGTACTGCAACAGACCATTTGTCGCCCACTGCTTCACTGCATGTGCCTCCTTTATTTGAGAACTAATGTTTTCAATTTTCTCATTGCTAGCACTTTCTCCTACATCCATTGGTTCAGTCAGATCCTTTCGTCTTTCTTCTAGCAACTTTAACTATGAAACAAGAGAAAACTTTTGTTTACTAATTTCTACCAAAGATCTTTTCACCAAACAATGGAACTTGCCTGTCTACATACCTTTTTGGTTGCAGCGCTTTTTTTTTCTTTGGCCACAGATTCTTTCGGTTCCCGCCTGAACAAAGGCACAATGTATAGTTAATGTAGAAGTACAGTCGTCAAGTGAACTGTTGCAGCGAATATGGTAGCCTGTACTTACTGAGAGGATAATGCCTCAATACACAGACAATTCAGCACGTCCAGCTTACAAGAAGGAGTCATGTTTTTATATCCTGATACCCCCTGGTTTAAGCAGTCAAGGGTCAAATCTTTGTCAGCTAATGTCGATTTAGCGATACATTCACGGACTTTTCTTATCCATTCATCTACGTGCCTTGGATACTCGCAAGCCCTAACAAGTAACAACACACATTCTCATTTAGTCATTTGTTAACTACATGCGGTAAACTACAAGGAAACATCACTTTAGAGTATACTTACTTGGTTTTGCCTTTTTCTATGATAGACAACAGATTTATGTGAAGGTCAGAAACAACTGAAGGCGCTTCTCGGAGTTGAAAACCTCCAGCAATTTCTTTAACCGTTTGTTCTGGTTGCCCCTCCCTTAATTTGAAGATCTGGTTATACCATTATAATACAGAAAACATATTCTCTATAAGCAAGAAGGCAGTGAGGAAAAGATAAATATTTTCACTATGGCCACAGAACCAAGTTTCATGTGATATTATCATTAGAATGCAAACGAACTAATTTTATATTATAAATCGAGAAATCCTAAATATGCCCCTCAGGTTGATGATTTATTTCATGCTAACAATAGAGAAGTAATAAGAAAAGGACTAATGTTCTCGGCCTCGCCAACAACAGAATTTATGAGCTTGGCAACAATCTTGGACCACCAAACTAACCATAACTAGATACTGTAAATAAGATTTAGAAGTGAAGAGACAATGCATCAATGCAACATAAAATTGACTACTAATTTCTGCAGTGCACACCTATTTAATATGTTCTCATTATCACTCTGGGATTGATCCATGATGCTTTCTATATATAGAACATGAATTTAAAAAGCTTATGACGCTTTTTGGGGGTAGTTGAAATAAAGTATATAGATCGTAGATACACCAGAACTTGCATAGACATGCATCGTTAAAAATATATTGGAAGCCTTTGAAATTTCATACTCTTATCGATTATTTTCTATGCATCGTTAGATGTTTTCATTATCACTCTCGGGATTGTTCCACGATGCTTGCTATTGATAGAAGATGAATTTTTAAAACTTATGAAGCCATAGAGACAGATGAAATAAAGTAGATGGATTTAGATACATACAAACTTGCATAGACATACATCATTATCACAAATTATCCGGAAGCCTTTAAGATATCTTATTCTTAGTGATTATTTTGTACGACGACACCCTATTTAGCTGGCAAAATCATCAGACAATTTGTTCTAAATATCTTCTTGCAGTAATTTAACTAGCATATGATAAAAACAATATTGTGTGCTTTCCATAACTACCTGGCCAAATAAGCGGCAGCACTCCAGAAATTGAATGGCAGCGCCAACATCTTCAGGATGCAGCTCTATACCTGCAACACACGTAACAAGGGTACCCCTAGGTAGATCTATGTTATCCTCGTAAGCATCAGTGTCCTCAGCTTTGAATAGGGGCTTCTTATTAGCAGGAGTGTCATCGACACTGCCTTTCCGCTTCCTGCCAGGACAGACCTTTTGGCCCGTCGGCGCCTTCCCTTTGTTCTTCCTGCCAACAAAACCAGATAATGAGATCTATCAACAGCAACTAAATCTACAATCACTCGAAACAAGCATCAGCTAGCTTCATATGGCTCACATGCAAACACTGCAGTCGCAAATATTCTGGCACTTGGGGCACTCCCAAGCTTCCTCCTGCAACACCTCATCGGCAATCTCAGGGTACCTGTGTTAAGCAAAGAGAACAATGAAGAAACCAACCCAGACAAGATTGCCTCTAAGAAAAACCAGAGAGGAAATTATTTCACCTGTTACGAATGCATCTTACGCAGTATTTGAGAAGGCAATTGCCCTTCTTCTTGGACCCTCCTTTGCAAGCTGGTGCGACTCCTGTTCTTGGCTGACGACACTGGAGAAAACAAAGATGATGGCATATGTTTTAAATAAGATCCAACACTTCTTTGAAATACTAACACTCAGATGAATCTGGTCAAACTACATGGCTGTCATTAGCATATCGTATATCTTATATTTACTAATTAGCTCCACGTTATTCCTCCCGGAGTACGGTTAAACAACTGTTACATCTCCATTTTGCTATATGCACCGTCGGTTTATGCAGAGAGTCCATCAGACCACATGTAAAAAAAAAGTCCATCAAACCAGGAAACACTTGTAGAGAAAAAAATATGCAGCTCTTCCATCAAACCATGGCTGCCACATCCTCTCGACCTTTGCATCGTGCCTCCGATCTTGTGACCCTCACAGCGTGCATGGTTCATCTCGCCATCGGCCAGTCAGTGTACCCGAGGACCTTTTGTTTTTATCATACGGGGGGCCTCATGTCCTCAATTTTAATCGGATATATGCACCTGATCCATGCTTATGCAGTGGAAGGATATTGAGGATGCTCATGTCCAGAGCCAGCGGCCATTACTGCCTCGATGAGCTCGTGCTCAGCAGCCATTACACGGGTTTGTGGTCCACCGATGTACTACCGATAAGAATGTTAAAATTAATTTATTTATCATGTGTCTTTGGGATTATCGTTTGGTTTGCATATGGGATCGATTGTACCTAACCCACATGCATGCATACATACACAAAAAAAATCACTATTTGAAAACCGCTAGACTTAAGCATCATTAAATCATAACTTTTCATAGAAATGGGGTAACCGTGAACACCCAGGGCCGGAAATCCGTTAATTATCATAATAAAATAAATTGAAAAGTAAACCATGTGTATGTCAATCTGTTTCCTGTGAGGTGAAGTATTATGGAATTTTTCTATACATGAAAATGTTCTACTACATGCAGATCCTCCTTCCTTCCAGAGCACTCTGAACACCGGATGGTTCATTTGGTGTTTTAGTGGATGGGACGGGGGAGAGGATAGCAGAACAATGGAGATGATGGTGGTGGGGATGGAAAAACATCAAGAGGACTAGGCTGCGGCGGCGAGCCGGCGATAGGGGACTAGGTGGCACTTGGCGATGACCGGCGATAGAAAACTAGGCGGTGCTTTGCGACGCTGGCACCAGCAACTACTACTTCCTAGTATGATGTTTTCTAAGAAATCTAATTGTTGTGACTATGAAAAAGCATATTTTTAAAGTATCATATTAGGATTTCTCAAGCATCCTTTTCTTATGTGTTTATATTGGAAATAGAGTGTTCGTTTAAATATTTGTATTCTTAAAAGCAAATGGAGGAAAGTAACTACACAGACCTCTATGTTGCATAACTGATTAGACATAAAATAATCTAAAAAATATTAGACATGAAATAACTACCATGCATAAACTGTAAGACAATGTTTCTTCGAATATCTGTATGCTTAAAATAAAATAGAGGCAAGTGACTAAACAGAGTGCGGTATGAATTATTCTTATTACATTTTCTATAGCTCCAGGGATATAAGACTATCTCGCCATGGAACAATTCATTCTTGGATTGGCAAGTTCATTTCCAATTCTTATCTTTTGTCCTTTCCCTCAATTGTAAATTTTCAATTGATATCGTGTTTCTATGTTCTTGATATAGGTAGGAGGGTATGGTCCAGCTACGTTTCACAATTTATTGCCAGAATCTTTTGGTCCCAAATTTCAGTGTTTTACTTGGTCGCAAGTTTTCTCTTATATTTCACATAATGTGAGTAAGAGAACAAATCCGATGGAGTTAGTTCCTGTTGTAGCTGAAAGTTTTAGTTACCATGCTTATACTTATATATGTACAAAAATGCAGAATACTCTGGATTCACGGGGGTATTTTTCGCGCGAATATACGTTTGTTGCCGAATATAATATCGTTAGGGGGTACGCATGACATATTTTTCTGCATAAATTTGAGCCTAGAAACCGATCTTTGGGAACATTTCACTTAGCGCAATCTTAAATTTACAGGCAGTGACATGCAAGTATACTACTTTAGGCACCATTTTATAATTTTTGTGAGCAGTGTTCCAATAAAATGATGACTGATATTTCCACTCAAGCTCCAAGTAATTTGTGAATTTATGCCCAATGCATGAAATGCTTTTTTCGAAAATTATTCTACTATTGTTCTGACGTCCATCTATACTGTAGTAGTTAGCTTAGTTCGATTCAGTTTGCCTTTAATGTTTTATGCAGAACTTGAACTAAATGTGCCCATTGGCAAGCTCTTTACACTTACTATGTTTCAACCGAGGAAAAACATGAAATTTCCCTTCCACAGGAATACATGTAATGGTAAATCATGTCTGTTGATACATGTGGATGCGCCTCCAAATTATAATCCTCTGTTTTTAATCAAAAGAAGTGAACGATAAATGAAATAATTATGTTATGTTGCTACATTCCTTTTTAGCATATATATACTTAGGTAGCAGAATTAATACTAGGCTATATGGGTCTCAAATGGATCAGCATCAAAATAGCTTACATGACAGTTACACGGTGGCCTTGATCATGCACAGGATCAAATAACCTCCAGTTTGTACATATTAGACTTAAGATGCTTACTTCCTATTCAAAATAAACAAAAATAGAATAGTAGGCCAGTCAAGAGGGCAACACATAAAGCCTGATACAGTTCCCTCCACTGATTGTTTCGTTTTCTAACTGCTTCTTATAGGGCAATGTACATCAACATATGTGCACTTACTTCATCCAGTTTTGAGGATTAAACTATAATTTGTGGTTATTTAACCAAGGGCACTGTATAGATGATTCCAATAATATAAGAACAATATACATATTCCACTTTGCATGGTTAGACCTGTTAGTCAACCATGCACATGTTGGAAAACTTAGAACTTCATCTTAAGATTCGCCGGTTCCATTTCTTCATTATAATTTTAGTAGTCCATTAGCATTTCTACTTTTAGTGTAGGTCATATAAGAAAAGCATACAAGTGCGAGCTTGATTTTCATATAAGAGTCATGTTTATGGATAAATTCCTTGAGGAATAATATTATTCTTAATTTAGTCTGTTGGTTTACATAGTTGTTAAATTACTAACTAACATTATAATTTGAGTTCTTTTGGGGGGACCATGCAGGTGCATTGCCTGTATATATATTTTGACATGAGAAAGATAGGTCTTATAAGCTTAAGAAACCACAGAAGATCTGACTACTAGAACTATCCAAGAAAACGCAGACCTCTCCACTCCAAGTAAAGTATGTTAATATAGCTTTACCACGGATCTAGTCTAGATCTAACAGTAGCACTATACATTACCTTTGTAGATCGAGAACGGAGAGAGGGAGAGAGAAAGAGAGAGAATGGAGACGCGCTCTACCTGCTCCCTGGCTTGACAGACAAGAGCCAGAGGGAATGCCTGAACCGGCGCCGGAGCTGGAACCTCCGTCGTTGGCCATGGGTGAAGGGAAATGAGCGTGGAGAGCGTGTGGCTAGGGTGGCGGCGGTGGAGCTTCCCGTCGGCGCAGCGCTAGCCTTGATCGGATTGGCTTGTAGGTGGGGCGGCTAGGGCACGGCTAACCTCGTCGTTCGTGCTGCCGGCTCCCCACCACTTTATATAGCGCTGGCGACAGGGGCCCACCGTCCTAGATAAGGACGGGCGCCCCCGATCAGGGCGCAGTTAGGGGGCGTGCTGGGCCGTTGGGCCCAGTCACGTTAGAGATCTATCTAACATTCTCCCCCTAGATCTCGACTTTACTTTTAACCTTGTTCTTTACATATTTCATCACAAAATGATACCTAGAGCATGTTTCATCGTCTCAGCTCAATTGCCGATAGAATCAGACAGCCACTATATACCTTCATGTTCTGAAACAAATTCTGTTACTTTTGGGCCTCTATAGTCCAGGAATCATAGGCTTGCCGTTAAACCCATGCCGGCTATGTGTTCCTTGAACACATTGGGTGGTAAGCCTTTCGTTAGCGGATCCGCAAGCATATCCTTTGTCCTTATATGCTCGAGACTTATAGTTTGATCCTGGACTTTGTCCTTCACAACATAATACTTTATATCTATAGACTTTGAAGCATTACTCGACTTGTTGTTGTGAGCATAGAATACTGCGGGCTCGTTGTCACAGTACATCTTTAGTGGCCTGCTGATGCAGTCAACCACCTTCAAGTCGGGTAAGAATTTCTTTAACCATAACGCCTGTCCCATGGCCTCATAACACGCTATAAATTCTGCATACATCGTAGATGATGCAACTATCGACTGTTTGGCGCTTCTCCACGAAATAGCACCTCCTGCGAGAGTAAAGACATACCCTGTCGTGGACTTTCGGTCGTCTTTATCTCCCGCAAAATCTGCATCTGAATACCCTTTTATCTCTAGGGAATCAGATCGTCTATATGTTAGCATGAGGCCTTTTGTGCCTTGCACATAACGCAAAGCTTTCTTTACCATTTTCCAGTGCTCTATGCCTGGATTCTCTTGATATCTACCGAGTACCCCGGTGATAAATGCTAAGTCAGGGCGAGTGCACACTTGTGCATACTGTAAGCTTCCAACAGCCGAAGCATATGGTACTGACTTCATTTGATCGATCTCATATTGATTCTTTGGACATTGGGATTTCCCAAAACTGTCGCCCTTGACTATGGGAGCAGGTGTTGAATTACTCGCATGCATATTGTATTTCTTTAAAATCTTTTCACAATACGCTTTCTGCGACAGTCCTAACACTCCATTCTTTCTATCTCGGTGAATTTCTATGCCCAAAACATAAGAGGCTTCACCAAGGTCTTTCATGTCAAAGTTGGATGACAAGAACTTCTTTGTTTCTAGTAGTAGACTAACATCACTGCTAGCAAGCAGAATATCATCCACATATAGAATTAGGAAAATATATTTCCCACTTTTGAATTTTGCATAAATGCAATTGTCCTCAACATTTTCTTTGAATCCAAATCTTTTAATGGTATCATTAAACTTTAAATACCACTGCCTAGAGGCTTGCTTTAACCCATAAATGGATTTCTTTAGGCGGCATCCCATATGTTCCTTCCCCTCCATGAAAAAACCCTTGGGTTGTTTCATGTAAACATTCTCTTCTAAATCTCCATTTAGAAATGCCGTCTTGACATCCATTTGATGTAACTCTAAATCAAAATGTGCAACTAGTGCCATGATGATTCTGAAGGAGTCCTTACATGAGACCGGAGAAAAAGTCTCATTGTAGTCTACGCCTTCTCTTTGTGTAAAGCCTTTTGCCACGAGTCTAGCTTTGTACTTTTCTACATTCCCATTGGAGTCATACTTTATTTTGTAGACCCACTTGCATCCTACTGTTTTGGCTCTTTTGAGAATTTCCTCTAAGTCCCAAACATTGTTGGAACTCATCGATATCATTTCATCTTCCATTGCCTCCACCCACTTGGCTGAGTGAGGGCTACTCATGGCTTCTTCATATGAGGTAGGATCGCCCTCCATATGAACTACATTGTAAACTTTGTAGATATCTTTAGAAATGGCTGGTCTTCGTTCTCTTTTAGACCGTCTGAGTTCATCAGACTCTTGCTCATTTCTTGCCTGGGGTGCAGGCACATTTACAGTAGGTGGCTGTTCTGGCTCCCTTTCGTGCTCAACAGTGGGTTCATGTGGCTCCTGATGGACAGGTTCCGAACTTTCGCCCATTGTTGTCACGTGTGGAGTCACAACAGGTGCCGACACCACAACCTCAGGGGTTGTAGGTGGTGGCACAACAGGTAGCGAGAAAAATGGCTCCTGAGTCATCGGATTAGGTGCATGCACCCTCTTCTCCTCAAGATCAATTTTCCTAGCTACCGTGCTCCCCCTCATCAATTCGTCCTCCAAGAAGACCGCATGTCTCGTTTCTACAAACTTTGTGTATCTGTCGGGACAGTAGAAACGATAGCCTTTGGACTTATCTGGATAGCCAATAAAATGGCAAGATACTGTTTTGGGGTCTAACTTTGCGATGTTTGGATTGAAAACTTTTGCCTCAGCTGGGCTCCCCCAGACCCTCAAGTGGTGCAGAGAGGGGACTCTGCCTGTCCACAATTCATACGGTGTTTTGGGCACCGACTTACTTGGTACTCTGTTGAGAATGTGAATGGCGGTTTTAAGCGCCTCCATCCACAATCCCAATGGGAGGGTGGAATAGCTCATCATGCTGCGCACCATATCCATAAGGGTACGGTTGCGCCTTTCAGCTACTCCGTTTTGCTGAGGTTCGCCCGGCATAGAATACTGGGCGACTATTCCATTTTCTTGCAGGAACCGTGCAAAGGGTCCTGGTACTTGACCATATGGAGTATGCCGACCGTAGTACTCCCCCCCACGATCGGACCGAACTATTTTGATTCTTTTGTCGTGCTGATTTTCTACTTCAGCTTTGAAAATTTTAAATTTATCCAACGCTTCAGATCTTTCTTTGATTGGATAAATATAACCATACCGGGAGTGGTCATCCGTGAATGTTATGAATGAATCATAGCCATCCACACTTTTCACCGGAAACGGTCCACAAATATCCGTGTGGATTATTTCTAGTGTAGCTATGCTTCGGTTTGCACCCTTTTTAATCTGTTTGACATACTTTCCTTTAATGCAATCTATGCATTGTTCTATGTCGGAGAACTCTAACGGAGGAAGAATGTCATTTTTAACGAGGTTTTCAATTCTTCCCCTCGAAATATGGCCTAATCTGCAGTGCCATAGTCTCGAGGAGTCAAGAGTTCGCTTTCTTTTCTTTTGTTCTTTGTTCGACAAGGAAACTTTTTCATTCACATCACACACAGAAAGAACTTTCTCATGCAGGGATAACAAATATAACTTATCAAATAATGTAGCGACACCCACACATTTGTCTTTCAACCATATGGCACACTTGCCATTACCAAAATAACATTCGTAAGAGTCTTTATCCAAACAGGAAACACTTATTAAATTCCTATGTAATGAAGGAACGAAAAGCACATCTTTCAGCAAAAGCAAAGAGCCATCAGCCAGCTCCAGGGGGACGTCACCAATGGCCTCCACTTCTGCTTCTATTCCATTCGCCACTTCAATGTGTCTTTCTCTTCTTGGCGTGGTCCTTGTCGAATGGAACCCCTGTAAAGAGTTGGCAACGTGAACAGTTGCTCCAGAATCAATCCACCAAGTGGATCTAGTAAACTTTTCATACAAAGATTCATTAACAAAAGAAACAATATCTTTACCATTTTTGGCCATGATGTACTTTAGCCAAATCGGGCAGTCTTTCTTGTAGTGGCCCGGCTTTTTGCAGTGATGGCACTGATCCTTCTCCCCAGGTGTGGACTGGTGGTGCTGGTACTGGTGCTGCATGGGACCCTTGCCATGGGGCTTGGAGGGTGAGCCACCATGGTTGCCTCCTGTGAAGCCTCTCTTCCTGTTGTCCTTCACGAAGTTCAGAGAACCGCCGTGAAGGGCTTTCAGCCTTTCTTCTTCCTGGGAGCACATCCCAATGGTCTTTTCTATGTCCCACTTTTCAGGGGACATATTATAGTTTATCACGAAGTTTTCAAAAGGCTGTGGAAGTGAGGCCATCACAAGATGCACCAAAAGTGCTGGCTTTAACTCGAGGTCCTCGTCCATTGGCTTGAGTTTTGCAGCCATGTTCGACATCCTCAAGATGTGCTCCCTTATCCCGTGGGGTCCTCCCGTATACTTTTCCGTAACCAGCTGCTTTAACAGCTGGGTCGCATACATCTTTGAAGAGCCAGTGAACTGGCTCTTTATCTTGGCGAGATACTCGCCCACGGTAGCACACTCTCCAATTGAGCCCACGATTGCGTTCTCAATTGTGTTCTTTACGAATGCCAGACACTTCTTGTTGGCATTCACCCATTTCTGGTTATCGATAGAGTAAGCCAGCTCCAATGGAGCATGGTCCCTCTTCCTTTTCTCAAAGTCAGCACTTTGTTCAGCATCTCCCCTGACTGGGTCAGCGGGCTTGATTGGTTGCTTGGTGTCAACCACCCAATCCACCTCGGCGCATACGAACGCCAAGTCAACTTTCTTTCTCCATTCGGAGTAGTTGTCCCCCCTGAGGAGCGGGACGTCCTTCAAACATGCCATGAGGTTGAGACCTCCTGAAAATCACAAAAGATGTGAGATCACCAAGTAGAACAATTGTATGCTTTAATTCAACGTTGGTATAAATTAAGCATGCAATCGTTTCGTGCTATTTAAAAATACATCACCGTTGGGCAGAAATAAATTTAAATGCACCTTTAATACTTAATAGGAAAAGATTATGGTCATGATTATTAATAACGTTGGTCAATTAATAGCATGAGGCATAATCACTTTAATCACATCTTTATGTCAAGATTTAATCAACTTTTATTGCATTATTGCAATTTAAACCATCTATTTGCAATTTTGAAAAAAGACTATTTGCAGCGGAAACTTAATTACAACTTTCTTTATACTTTGAACTTTACAGAAAAAATCTGCCTCTATAATGTTCTCTAGTCACAATATACTTAAAAGTAAAAGGACTAGAGAAAACTGTACAAAAAACTGTTTAAAACTAAGCAAAAACAGTTAAAAAACAATTAAATATACTCTGTAATAATTAAAAACAGAGAAAACTGGTTAACTGGGCCAAAACTGGGCGGACTGGACCGGCCCAGCCGGCCTGCCCGCCAACCCGCGCGCTGCGCAGCTGGCTGCCGCCCGCCCCCAGCGGCCTGCCTCGGCCCAGCAGGCGGCCCGCCTGGCTCCGCGGCCTGCCCGCGTGGCCTGCGCGTCTGCCGCCGACCGCGTGGCCCGCGTGGCTGCCGCCGACCGCGTGGCCCGCGTGGCCCGCGTGGCCTGTCCGCGTCGCGTGCGCGGCCTGCCCGCAACGGCCCGCCAGCCCCCGCTCCATCCTGGCCGTTGATCGGGGTTACCCTAGATCGTGCGGTGGGGCGCGCTGTGCGGGGGTATAAAAACCCCCAGCCGCCGACCCCCACAAAAACCCTAGCCCACTTCTTTCCCACCCCGCCCCCGCGTCTTCTCCTCGTGGCCACCGCGGCGGCGCCGCGTCCAGTGCGCCGGCAGCCCCGCGTGGTCCGCGGCTGCTCCGCGTGGCCACCGCGGCGGCGCCGCGTCGCCGGACGCCGGCAGCCCCGCGTGGCTCGTGCCCCTCCCGGCGAGGCGGCTGCTCCCCTCGCGCGGTGAGGAGGCGGCGCCCCTCCCGCAGCTTCGTCGACCGCGGTGGCGCCGCGCCTCTCGGGCCGGCAGCCCCGCGTCGGCGGCGCGTGGGGAGTTCCCGTGTGCGTGTCCCGCCGGGGCCGAGGTGAGGCGGCCGCCTTCGTGCGTGCCCCTCCCTCCTTTTCTCCGTGAGCCGAGGCCCCCCCGTCCTCCTTGCCGGCGGTGCGTCCACCCGAGGGTGGGCGCACCACCGTCAAGAGGGGCGGTGGTGGAGCCGTTGCTCCCCCTTTTTTTTTTTTTTACTTGCATGGGCGATGGCGCCCTCCACCTTGCTCCTTGCCGATGTGTGCATCCACCCGAGGGTGGGTGCACCGTCGTCAAGTGGCCGAGGTGTGGGGTGGAGACTTTCCCGGCGATGGCCGGAGTGGCCCTCTTTTCACTTTGATTGTCTTTTCTTTGGGGATCTATGGGGTGCGTTAGGAAACTTTTTGGGGCTTTAGATCTTGGGTTTTGCTTTGCCCCGAAGGGTGTGTTCTTCTTCTAGATGTCTCCATAATGGATGCCCATCTAGATCGAGAGGAACGGCGCGGCCAGATGGCAGGCGCACTTTGGATCTAACTCTTTCTTTTAAACCTTTTACTTTCTACAACAAGCACTGTAAAATCTAGCAACTAAAACGTGGCTCTGATACCAATGTTAATATAGCTTTACCACGGATCTAGTCTAGATCTAACAGTAGCACTATACATTACCTTTGTAGATCGAGAACGGAGAGAGGGAGAGAGAAAGAGAGAGAATGGAGACGCGCTCTACCTGCTCCCTGGCTTGACAGACAAGAGCCAGAGGGAATGCCTGAACCGGCGCCGGAGCTGGAACCTCCGTCGTTGGCCATGGGTGAAGGGAAATGAGCGTGGAGAGCGTGTGGCTAGGGTGGCGGCGGTGGAGCTTCCCGTCGGCGCAGCGCTAGCCTTGATCGGATTGGCTTGTAGGTGGGGCGGCTAGGGCACGGCTAACCTCGTCGTTCGTGCTGCCGGCTCCCCACCACTTTATATAGCGCTGGCGACAGGGGCCCACCGTCCTAGATAAGGACGGGCGCCCCCGATCAGGGCGCAGTTAGGGGGCGTGCTGGGCCGTTGGGCCCAGTCACGTTAGAGATCTATCTAACAAAGTAATATTCTTTTTCACCTTTGGACATATATATTATGCAATAATACGTGCTTTTTTATTTTCCCAATCGACTGTATGGTTTAGTTAATTAGTAATGGATTTTCTCATGCCCCCTTTTTCATTATGAGATGGACATGAAGTATCAAACAATAATCTCAGGATCTAGACATCAAGATTTTAGCTTTTTAAATTTGTTTAAGTGTGATTGTGTCATATGTAACATGACACCTTATTATGATGTGCTTTGACATAAGGTGGTAGCTCCAACCTATTCCGAGCGTCTCGAGGATATAATGTGTGAACGAAAATTTCTATACCGAATTCTGTATGTGTCTTTTGTTGTTAGACTATTTTCTGAAAGTTGTAATTTGTTAATTTTTTGACAAATGTAATTGGTTATTGTTAAAGTATTGTCAATATATTTTTCTATAGACATGTGTTTTGGTACAAAAATAAAAAAAATGTAGAGGTGCTTTCTTCCACGACCAATAATATTTGCTTCTTGAAATCATAAGTCATGGCATGGAACATAATATATATAGTGAAAGTGCAACACATAGAGACAAGTTTAAACAACGTAATTTATTTGGAGTTTTAAATGGCCTACAGTAGTTTGATCTAACTATCACGGAAACTCAAAGGTACCTGGCGAGTCAAATCTTCCTGATTAGTGTGCTTCGAAAGGCAAACAATTCAATCGATGCTTCATAGGTAAGATCAGAGAGGCCGATGAAAGAAAATCACACAAGGTCTTATTCGTCTTGCCATGGTGGGGAAAATGCAATTTGCAGCAACCAGCTAGGAAGGATTCAGGATTGCTTTGTTGGGAGGACAAAGGGTAAGAATGCATGCAAACTTGAAGTTGGATTCGTGATGCTGTGAGAGGAAGACGTAAAGGATGCATCTACCAAGCGAAAGGGTATTCGTCATGCACCTGGTGGCAGTAAAAGCGGTCTCCCTGCATCTGCAGCCCAGCGGCGACGGAGATGCCGAGGATGTTCGCCTCCGGGGCAGCACCCACCTTGGTGCCCGCACCTCTCCCGTCCGAGGCGGCAATCATCTCGCCACCGGAAGCGACGCCGTTCATCTCCGGGACGACGCCCCTCTCGGTGCCGAGGCCGCTGGCAACCAGCGAAGCGCCCAACATGGCGCCGCGGCGCTCAGCCGCGTCCACTTTCTCGCCAACGGCGCCGTTCCTTTCCTGGGTGAGGACCTCCAGACCGGCGGCGCTGCTCTGTGAGGACAGATCCATCGGCTGGAGGGTTGGGTAAGGAACGGCGGAGGGGTGACTTCTGTTCGCGAGGCTTTGTGTTCGGGAAAAACGGGAGAGATCGCGAGGCTCTGTGACGACCTCCAGACCGGCGGTCCCCAAAATTTTGAAAAGCCTTCTCACGTTTTCTACCCCGCTTCGCGCTTCGCTCCAAATCTCATTTGCCTTCATCAGTTTTTTCCCTTCTATCGAACGCTCGGGAAAATGCAGCACATGAGTTATGCGGGCTACTGGGCTTCCAAAAGTCAAAAACATTTGAAACGAGCTACAGATTTAGATGCTGTTCTAAAAAAAGTGTAGATGTGCTGTGCGATTCTATGATATTCGCTTCACAAATATTATATTTTATTTGAGTTATTAAAAAAAAAAGACGTATAGAGCCCTAACAGATGCCTAGTTACATATGTGGAAAATATCTCTCATCCCGCTAGCTAGCTAAGTGAGTGGGAGGAATCCTAGTTGTTGCCAGACTTCACTCCTCCTCTTCCCCCTCCCTCCTCGTTGCCGTTCGACGGATATGCCGGGTGAAGACCGGTTGGCACTCTGTGCGGCGATGGTCCATGCGGGACTATGCTGCTAGCCAGGGGTGCGACGTTGGGCGTGGGGCGACGCGGGAGCTTTGTGCGTCCGTGGTGGCTCAGAGGTGCCCCGGTGACGTGGTGGTTGCATGGTAAGCTCTCCTCCTCCCTCCCCTCCCCTCGTTCTCATGGCCGACCATGCCCGTCGCATCGTTGTTGAGGTCACGCTTTGCCATTGTTGAGTGGTTGTCGGCCGGTGGTGGGATGGTCCTAGCCTACGGGGCCAGTGGCCGTCTCGCCCGGGGCATGGTTATGAGCACCTCCACGAGGTGGTCACCACGCAAACCTAGGGTAGGGTTGAGGTAGTGGACCTTGGTGGAGGTGGCCAGGAAGGTTGCTGCCACCTCGCGCCTACTTGGGGGTGCTCTTTCGACGGTGGGTGTTGATGCCCGACTCTAGTGTGGTCGGTCTGATTTGAAAGGAGGCTCCTTCACATCCCCCTTTCGGTGGTCATTTTCCTTAGCAGTCGACATCTAGTGGTGGTGCTGGGAGGTGAGTTTACTGAATGTCGGGGCGATGGCCTGCAACTGAGACTACCCGCTTTGCTCTTCGACGGGCGGCATGGCGAAAGTGGTGACTTCTCTCTCTGGTTGTGTGGACGGTGAGAGCGAACGAACAAGGCATCCTGGTGTTGGGGGTGCTCTAGAAGTGGGGGCTCCTAGATCGTGTCTTGGATGTATGCTTTTGTGGCGGTGAGCGGATCGTTGTACCTAGGTGTTGCGGGGTTGGTTTTAGGCAAACGCCTAACGCTCGAGCACAAGTGACAACTGAAGGACATATGCCTAGGAATGTGAATTGGTTTCACTCCTGGAATCCAAGACTTTGGCACACCAATTTTAGGAGGTTGCCTTTGTCTATATGACTCCAACAACACCTAAAACCGATCCTTCGAAACAAACTCGAACAACAGCTTGTTGTCTCCAACGAATCAGGTCACCTTGATCAGGTCTGACATGGGCTCTGAAGATGATCCTGAAGGGTTCGTAGCATAGAAAACAAAAAAATTCTTACGATGAGAACTATACACCAAGATCTATCTACTAGATACAAGCAACGGGTGGATATACATCCATAGAGAACTTACCCTCGAAGAAAATGAGTTTTGTTAACGAGTAGGAACTCGTGGATGATGTAGTCGTACGCTTGCCGATCTCAAGATCGTGACGAAGTCCAGTAGGTCCGGCTCCAGCACGTCCATCAGATCTAGCTCCAGCAAGTCCAGCACCACCAAGTCCAGCACCGCAAAGCAGCGGTGCATCCGTGATTGCACACACATCTAGTACCCCAACAACCTCCGTCCCTCGCTCCAGCAAAGCAGCGGAAGCAGCAAATCCTTTTCAGATAAAGCCAACGGGAACATGTACCTCGCTAATCCGAGACCATGGGGAATAACTAAAGGGGGAGAGAGATCCTTCACGAGGAGGTGTGAGGAAGAAGGAGTGAGAGGGGGGCCTTTTATAGGAGGAGGGGAGGGTGTCCCTTCACCTTCCCCATTCATGTGGTGGTAACCCCCTCCACATTAAAATGCCCCTTCACATTCTCTTTTAAAGTCTCGACTTTAAATGAATTTAATGCTCTCTCATTTAATAAAACTCTTTTATTAATTTCATTCAGAATTTTGTTAATTACTTTAATTAACAAACATTCACATAAAACCCCCTGCAACATTTCAATATTACATGCAGAACCAATTTCAGCAATTTCACCCGAAACAGTTTCGGTGTCTATTGAAATAATTCCAGCGCTTTCTTAAATCTTTATCTGAAACATATTTGCTGCAAATGGTATCGGTATCCCTTAAGTGTGTCACCCTATGGTTCACGAATAATGCAGACATGATCGAGACCCCTCTCAGATCAATAATCAGAAGCGGGACCTGAAGATCCATATTGACTCCTACACATTCAACGATGACTTCTGTGATCGTGAGAACTTTTAACGCTAGTAACTAAATCCCTTTGTCTCATGATATAATACATGTCCGAGATTCCATCATCGATATCCAAATACCTAGTTTGATCTCGTTACCGACATGCACTCTTTTCTCGTTCCCGTGATATAACATTCTAGTGATCACATCACTTGCTTGCAAGCTATTTTAATGTGATATCACCGAGAGGGCCCAGAGTATATCTATCCGTCATCGGGATGGACAAATCCCACTCTTGATCCCTGAGCCTCAATATAACACCTTCGTAGCATTGAACCCACCTTTATAGTCACCCTGTTACGGTGTGACGTTTGGTGTTATCAAGATACTCTTCTGGTGTTAGCAATTAACATGATCTCATGGTCTAAGGACTAAGATTACTTCGTATGATGTTATAGCAATATAAACATAATGACTTTGATCGTAATGTTATACTTCGGATGAATGTTCATCACATCATTCCACCAATGTTGTGACCTCGTTATTAACAGCATCCAATGTCCATGATCAGGAAACCTTGATCATCTTGTTAATCAACGAGCTAGTTTATATGAGAGGCATTACTAGGAACTTTGTATTTTTTTTATTAAACACACATGTATTAACGTTTCCAATTAATACAATTATAGCATGCAAAATAAAAATTTATCATAAACATGGAATAAGATAATAACCACTTTATTATTGCCTCTCGAGCATATTCCCTTCAGTCTCCCACTTGCACTAGAGTCAATAATCTAGTTTAAAAAAACTTTGCGTATTGAACACCTATGGCTTTCTGGTGTTGCATATACGCGATTGCTAGTGGTTAACATAATCTCCGGATCTGACAGTTTCAGATCTGTGTGTATTTGCATGTCTTTGTGTCTCTACGCATCACTCATTCTCAAATGAGATGGAATTGTATAAATTTGGTCCTTTTGTGAGACCTTTAGTTTGTTCGGGTTAAAATATGTTGATATTATTGTCATACAATATATCTTCATAGTATTAGCCCACTTTGAACCACACCTAGTTTGATAACAAACTACATAACACAAATGCCCTCCTTTGCTGCTACTATAGCAGTCATATACTTACCCTTTTGTTGTAGTATCCGTCACAATGTTTCAACTTTGGAACTCATCCAAATCCATCATGGAACATCCTTTCCATTACATTGTGCCACCCATAGTCTAAATTGAGATAAAAAATTTATTTTGTATCTTGTGACAAAACTAGTATCAATGTAACACTTTACAATGAACTCTTTTTAACTATTTGTCACTTATACATGATATATTCTTAGTTATTCCAAAGCTCATAAGAATATCTTTACTATCGTCTAATGATAATCTTATGAATCATTCTGGTATGTGCTCATAACATTTAGAGCATAGGACATATCTGGATATATACATATCACGGTATAATCGATCAAAATCTTCATGTGATTTTACTCACCAAGTGTTGAAACACTTGAATCTTGATACAACCCTTTCCATGCAGCAAGAACCTTTCTTGTTGTTTCCATATTGAACCCTTTCAATATCTTATATATGTATGTCTAGCACAACCATATTAGCGCCTCAATCTATCCATATAGATATTGATGCCTAATATTCTGGTTTTGCCCAAGTCTTTCATCGAAATCTTATTTTAATGAAATTCTTAAGTTGTGTCAATACAAGATACATCATTTCCAATCAACAATATGTCCTCTACATAATGTATTAGAAATATGTCTCAGCGCTCCCACTTAATTTCTAGCAAATGCAAGCATCTTCATCATCTCCGATGAATTTAAACTCTTTTAACAGTTTCATCATGGTGAAGATTCCAACTCCGCTATGCTTACTTCAATTATTGAAGTTTGCATACCCTTTTAGCACCCTTTGAATTAACAAAACCCTTCGGACCATGTCATGTACACGTCCTAGGTAACCGTTTTATTAGAAGAACCTTGTTTTGTTTATTCAACTATCATACATCAAATTATATGTAGTGGTTTCTACATTAATCCGTAAAGACTAAATATCGCTATGAAAGATCAAATCTTGTCATAGTCAACTCCTTGAACATTGTCGTAAACTTCTTTCTGACATGTCGACTATTTCATAGATGTTAAACATCCATGTCTATTTCTTTATAGATCCAAACACGACCGGTAGGCTTTACGCCTTTTCAGAGGGTCTTCCAAGTTCAGAAACTTGATTCTCGTGTATGGATACTATCACGGATTCTATGACTTCTAGTCATTTTATGGAGTCAGGGCCCATCATCACTTCTTTGCATGCAGTCGGTTCATCATTGTCAAAACAATAACGACTTGTTTATCAAATATCACTATTTGATTCTTACCGACCCACACGGTTAAATATGAACTCTAATCTCCGAGATTACAACCTTTGTAATCACAGGAGCCATGAGCATTGTGGCCGCCACCGGGACACTTTCCGGCGCTGCGCTACTTAGCACATATATCTAAGGTTCATTAACCTTATCAAAGTTCTATTGTCCTCCCACTTAACATTTCGTGAAAAATTCCTTCTCAAGAAACTTGACGTTCCAAGTAACAAACTCTTTTGTCCTCGGTGTTATGGAGAAATTCCCAACAAATTCTTTGGGATAACCTACAAAAACATGCTTATCCGACTTTGGTTGTAAACATTTTACTTATGCATAGCATACGAAAATTTAAGAAAAGACAATTCGGGTTTTATCCCAAACCATAACTTATATGGTGTCATTTCAATGGGTCACGATGGTGCTCTTTTCAGTGTAAAAGCGGTAGTCTCTAAAGCTTCAATCCTTAAAACATAATGGCAGTTTTATAAATGACACCTTTGATCTTACCATGTCAAACATGGTTTGATTTTATCTCTTGAATATGCCATACTCCTATGGTTTACAGGGAAACACAAATCATGGATCAATTCCTCAAATCTTAGGTGTTTTGCTAAACATGTAACTCAAATATCTTCCTTTATGATCAAATCATAAACTCTTTTATTTTCTTGTTACAATGATTTTTCACTTCATCTTGAAAGTCTTTGAACAATTTTTCAAATGTTTCATACTTCTTCCTTATTAAGTAAATATACAGATATATTCACTCAAATTTTTGGAGAAAGCATATGAAGCAAAAAGATCCATCGCATATGGCTACACATAATGGACTATATACATCAACATACATAATATCCAATAAGTTAGTCATCCGTTCCTCTTTGGCCTATGGACGGAGTTTCAATTATCTCAAGGAAAGTTTCATAAGCGTCAATTGATCAAAATCAAAGACTCCAAAAATCCATCAACATGGAGTTTCTTCATGTTTTCTTTCCAATATAATTTAAACAGCGATGTCACTTCACAAGTGATCTTTCAATCATTTGTCTTGCGACATTTTAGCAATAATGTTTATGGATGTGATTTCTCCCACTAGACTTGTAAAAGTTCATCCATCCTTTATGGAATAAAGTAATTATTTGAACAACCATTGTTCTCATAATACCGGAACAAAATAAAAATTATTTAAACAAATCTTGAAGGCTAGGTTTGATGACAACGAAAAACACAATAACACTTTATTTGTTTTCGATGAACATTATCACTTATTCTCTTGCTAGTTACTTAGGTCATTGTAGTTCATGAATTGCGTTGTCCTGTATGATACTTCATACCAACCAATTCGGTATCCAATACCTAAGAACCACATTGTTTAACAAGCAAGGAATACAACCATAACATGTATATCTTCTATATACCTAAGCTGGACATTTCCAACTTTTTCTTTTCTGCCAAATATTTTATAGATTCTCTTTCAGCAATTCCTTTTCCTTTTAAAAGAATCTATCAACATCAATAGTGGTGTCATTCACATGACACATAGTACAAAGCATGTATAGTCAAATACTAATTCCTTTGGACTTGCACTTTGAAGTGGATCACCATCATCAAATGTTTGGCATTCTTCAAAACATCCATTCTTTAGTAATCTTTTAGTGTAGTAAACATTTTACTTACATCTTCTATTCATCCTTATCATGACAACTTCATGATCAAGCTACTATAGCCTATAAGGATGAATAGTGAGTATAATACCAGTTCCCAAAACCTTTTTGGTAGATTAGGAAGCCTAGCGTCTCCAACCTTCACAAATTCTCATACAATATGAGAACGTGTATTTTGTTAAATTATACTCTATCATATTGCAACCAAAAACATTGTTTCAGATATCACAATATCTTCCACACATGATGGTTTCTGAAACAATTATTTCAGCTCCTAGATAACCTCGATATTAAAACAACTTTTGAATATCAAGAATCATGAAGGCAAACATGATACTTTAGATACTAACATTGGAATTCTTACTCTTCATTTAATACTACTTATTAAACTTCATGGAGTAAATAGAGTTTGCTGAAAGTTTTCCATAGGACTTCTAAACTTTAAATTGACATTCAAAACAATACGATACTAGATCGTAAAGTAAATACCCAGAATTCTATAGTTCTATTATCTCAACTAGAACTAAGCATAAGTTAGAAAACGAATGCCAATGACTACACCAAACTATGCAAATTCACTTTGATTTAGTTTATGACAAAATTTGGTTCAACTAATCCAAATTAGAAATGAACTCCCACTCAAAAACGACATCTCTCGTGCCTTTTTGGTGATTACATGAACCAAATCCACTACACCAAGTCCGATCATCACATGAGTCGGTGCAGCTTCAAAGGCGAGCATCTATATGGGCATCATATCAACTATATGACTCATGCTTAACCTTTCGGTCCGTGTTCCGAGGCCATGTCTGTACATGCTAGGCTCGCCAAGTAAGAACCTTAGTACTCGCATGTGTAAAACTGTCTTACACCCGTTTGTATGAAAGCGTAGAGTCGAGTACACCCGATCATCACGTGCACTACTAGGAAAACGGCTATAGGTAATCAGCACATCCGTGGCTCACATGGTTGAAGTGCCCCACGGCTAAAACAGGCGTGGCTCACCTGTGGGCAGTGCCCTACTAATAACTAGAACAACTGTGGCGCACATGACTATAGTGCGCCACAGATGTGTGTGGGCCAGGCCCTGTTGGCCGCACGCCAAACATCTGTAGCGCACTATAGTCATGTGCGCCACGGTTGTTAGGGTCATCTGTGGCGCACATGGGGCTGGTGCGCTACGCCTAAGCGCATGCCCCCCTCTGCTCTGAAATGACCACAAACTACTGTGGCGCACACGGCCTAGTGCGCCACAGGGAGTAGGAGCATTCGTGGCGCACATGGCATAGTGCGCCACAGATGTTTGTACTCCCTGTGGCGCACTAGGGCCGTGTGCGCCACAGATGTGTCGATTTCTTTAGGACAGCACTTTATGTGCACATGTGTGACCACATCCACCACCCCACACTTCACTTTCCCCTTCTTCTTCCTCCTTAGATCTAGTCGGGATCTTCTCCTTCCCACCTCAATTTCTCCACACATTCACCATTTTTAGCATGTAAAACTTGCTTTGGATGTTACATAAGTAATAGAGGAGGTCTCCGGTCTCTCATCTATCCTTCTCCGGTCGACGCGCGCACCTCTCCTTTCCATCTTTCTCGCGATCGGTAAGTTGTCCATGTAAGGATGTGTTCATGTGTATATGGATGATGCTGTGCTCATATGTATGTAGATGATCGATGCTCATGATGTGTGTATGTGGAAAGGATCGATGGTCATATGTGTGTGTATATGGAGAGTATCGATGATGCTCATGCATGTGTGTATGGAGAGGATAATGATATGTTCATGTGTGTATGGATCGGTCTCTCTCTCTCTCTCTTGTGTTTGTATGTGAACAAGTTGCCATTTGTTTTGCAAAAATGTTGATTCATTTCCATTTTGGCAAGACTTTGGCATTTCGCAAAGGTCCTAATTTTAGGATAGGTTATGCCGAAATTTTCTATCGACCATTGCATGCATGCATTCATTATGTGGTTCTAATAGACTTCAAAATTGTACCGTGTACATCGTGCAGGCAAAAATGGTCCGCATAATGAGCGAAGGCATTGTGGCTAGATTTTTGAAATGTGCGACGGCCGACATGATACGAAATAACAAGACAGATATAAGATGTCCGTGCAGAAGATGCAAACTCAACTGGATGATCGACCCAGATTCCGGGAATCTGCAGGCGCACCTGCTCTGCCATGGTTTCATGGATGGATACACTCGTTGGATAAGCGATGACGTAGATGATGGAGACAGTGAAGAAGGTGGCCAACATGACGATGATCATCATCACGGCGAGAACGGGCGAGATGATGAAGAGTCTCCTGGAGATGGTGAAGGTGCGGAAGCAGACCGGGATGATGATGATCTAGATGCCGGAGGAGCAGACGATGATGGAACAACGTCAGGCTGGGTGCGGGACCCTTATGTGCAAGAGCTGCTTCTCAAGCAGACGAGTAACGCCAGGGCTGCCGCTAGAGAGAAGCCAAGCTTGCGCAACTTGAGAAAGACGCGGTTACTCCATTGTATGAAGGATGCAGGCCCGATGATACCCGGTTGAATGTAACGCTCAAGGCTATGGAGATGAAGGCAAAGCACAAATTGAGCGACGCAATCTTCGATGATATGATGGCATTCTGGCACGATCGTCTCCCGGAGGGGAACACATGTCCAACTAGTATCGAGGATGCCAAGAAAATCGTCTGTCCTCTCGATCTACCGCACGTTAGATATCACGTATGCATCAACGATTGCATCATTTATCGGGGCGAGGACACGAAGAAAACCACATGTCCGTGTGCGGCGTGAGTCGATACAAGAAAGGGAAGAAAGCACCTCGAAAAGTGGTATGGTACTTTCCTATCACTCCTCGTCTGCAGCGCTATTTTGCGGACCCTAAGGAAGCGAAGCTCATGCGATGGCATGCGGAAAGGAAGAAGCCAGGAGATGATGATCACCCCGAAAAGGATGAGCTGCTGACGCACCCTTCAGATGCTAGCCAGTGGAAAGCATTGGACCTCGAATTCCCAGAATTCGGTGGAGATTCGAGGAACATCAGGCTTGGTGCGAGCACCGATGGACTCAATCCGTTCGGTAGCCAGAGCAGCACGCACAGCACTTGGCCCGTGTTTGTATGGATGTACAACCTCTCTCCATGGTTGTGCATGAAGAAGAAGTACATACAAATGAGTATGCTAATTCAAGGGCCGAAACAACCTGGTACCGACATCAATCTGTATCTCGGGCTGTTGAAAGAGGAGCTAGCCACGTTATGGGAATCTGGAGCCAATACTTACGACGCCGTCGCACAAGATTATTTCACTATGAGAGCCGCGTTGGTCACTACGGTGCAAGACTATCCAGGTTGCGGGTATATCTCGGGGAAGGTTATCCAAGGATTCTGCGCATGCGTTAGGTGCATGGATAACACAAGCTATCTCCAACTAGAGAAAGATCCAGGGTCATCGAAAACCGTGTTCATGGCGCACCGGAGGTGGCTCGGCAAGAATGATCCATGGAGAAAACGTGGAGACCTGTTCGATGGCAAATCAGAGACCCGAGGAATCCCAGAGCATAGGAGCAGCGAAGAAGTGGAAGAGTTGCTGAAAAACTGGAAAGATTGTCCTAAGCCTGGAAAGAAGCGAAAGAGGCAGCAACAAGACAAGCCGCTGATGAAGGTATGGAAAACAAGGTCTGTTTTCTGGGAGTTGCCATACTGGAAGTTTCTCCACACGCCTCATAGCCTCGACATCATGCATATCACGAAAAACGTGTGCGAGAGTCTGGTCGCCACCATAATCAACATGCCAGATAGGACGAAAGATGGTCCGAAAGCAAGGCACGACCTGATATGCTTGGGTATCCGGAAGGAGCTTCACGGAGGACGCACTACTCCTGATGATCAGGAAGATGACGATGATCATGAGTCGGAGACGACACAAGGTCGTCGGAAGGGTAAAAAGTTCAAGAAGAACGAATATTACTGCCCTCCTTCTTGCTTCACTCTAAGCCAGGATGAGATCAAACAGTTTTTCAAGTGCCTTCTAGGAGTCAAATTTCCTTACGGCTACGCGCACAAGATAAGCAGATACCTAGACGAGGCGAAGCAGAGGTTCAGTGGCATGAAGTCTCACGACTGTGCCATGCTAATGACGCAGGTACTTCCGGTCGCACTTAGAGGGATAATGGACGAGCACGTCCGTGAAACGTTATTTGGCCTATGCAAGTTTTTCGACGTCATCTCTAGGAAGTCGATTGGCTTGAATCAGCTCGGAAGGCTACAGGAGGAGATCGTGGTGATACTATGTGAGCTTGAGGTCTACTTCCCACCCACATTCTTCGACATTATGGTGCATCTGCTGGTCCATGTCATGGAGGACATCGTACAACTCGGGCCGATGTTCCTCCGCAGCATGATGGCGTTCGAAAGGATGAACGGACACATCAAAGGATACGTTCGCAACAGGTCCCGTCCAGATGGAAGCATAGCCAAGGGCTTTCTGGCCGAAGAGTGCATCTCTTTCTGCACGAATTATCTAGACATCGAGAACCCTGTCGGTCTTCCCGTCAACAGACACCTTGGCAAGCTCGACGGATCTGGTCACCGAGAGGGTCGTCGCATACTGCATGCAGACTTCGATTTTCGACGCACAGACTTTGATCGAGCAAACCTCGTCGCGCTACAGCATTTAGAACTGGCCGATCCTTGGGTACAGAAGCACAAAAGGTTAATCGAGAAGAAGTACAGTGACCGGGGCATACAGAGGACGCAGGGAGAAATAATCAAAGAGCACAACTTAGATTTCACGTGTTGGTTTAGGCAGACGCTCCTTGATAATCCCCCGCGCTCGCATTCTTCTGACACGGAAAAGATCATATTCACCTTGTCGCAGGGACCGATGCAAAACCTGGTGACCTATCAGGCGTATGATATCAACGGCTACACATTCTACACGGAGGAAAAGGACAACAAGTGTGATTATCAGAACTCAGGCGTAACGTCGGAATTCTACACCGATGACAACGTGAAGGAAAGATTCTACGGAAGAATCGAGGAGATCTGGGAGCTCGACTACTGTGGAGAAAAGGTGCCGATGTTCCGTGTCAGATGGGCAAAGAGCGTCGAAAGAGAAGACCGGTATTTCACAACCATGGTTATACCCGAAGAAGCCAAATCCAAGGCCGCCGGTGCAAACGTGGCCACGAAAAATGAACCGTGGGTACTGGCTACCAAAGTGGACCAATGTTTTTTCATTACCGACCCGACAAAGCCTAGCCGTGTTGTCGTGAGGAGAGGAAAAAGAAACATCATGGGAATGGATGGAGTCGCCAACGAGCAAGACTTCGACCAGTACGGCGATCCAAAGATTGAAGATGACGACGACTACGATGCAACAACATACATCACAAGAAGAAAAAGGACAACCCTACCCAAAAAAGGTAGCCCGTTCGAAAGAAGAAACATTAAAGTGCCGGGGCTAAATTATTTAACCGCGACAAAGAAGGGAAAAAAGATTGTAAAATGCTAGCTCAAAAAATATTGTAAAACGCGTGGTCGAAAAAGATTGTAATATTAATGGACAAATTATTATGAAATTTAGTTATACTTTGAATCACCACTTTTATGACATATATCACCACTTTTGGGCATTTTTGGAATAATTAAAAGTATTTTAAAAACAAAACAAAACTTGTATGGCATATATCACCACTTATGGGCATTTTTTGGAACATTTAAAAGTATTTTTAAAATAAAAATAAAAAAGTGGAGCACCAGGATTCGAACCTGGGTGCTCATAGTTTAGAATAGAGCTAAGGGGCAGAACTAGTGGGATAAGAGAGTACTAGTGTTAACTAGTGGGGTGGCCGCCCTCTTATCTGGTAGTCCAACCCACATAGGCGTAGCGCACCCTCGCCAAGTGCGCTACGGTTATCCGTAGCGCACTTGGCCAGGGTGCGCTACGCCTATGTGCGTTGGACTAGTCAACCGCGCGTGCCACGTCGACCCGCCTCTCTCATCCCCGCATCTCACAGACACCGCCACCGCCACGCTGCGCTCTCGATCCGCCACCGCCGCCCTGTGCTGTCGATCCGCCACCGCCGCGCTGCGCTCTCGAGGAGGAGGATCTCGCGCCGCTTCTGGAGGAGGAGGAGGATCTCGCGCCGCTTCTGGAGGAGGAGGATCTCGCGCCGCTCGAGGAGGTGGAGGCCACCGTCGTCCGCCCGCTGTCGTCCGCCCGTCAGAGGTGAGCGTCGCCCCTCCCCTGTCTCTCCCTCTCTCCCTCTCTCTCCCTCCGTCCCTCTCTCCCTCTGTATGGTGGCCTCGGACACGCCGGAGTCGCCCCTCCCCTGTCTCTCCCTCTCTCTCCCTCTGTATGGTGGCCTCGGACACGCCGGAGTCGCCCTCCCCTGTCTCTCCCTCTCTCTCCCTCTGTCCCTCTCTCTCCCTTTGTCCCTCTCTCTCCCCCTGTCTCCAGCAGTTAGGGTTCATGGTTCTGGTTCATCTCTGTTACCATTACCAGAGACTAGGAGTATGAACTAGAAGGAAGTTAGGGTTCATGGTTCATCTCTGTTACCATTACCAGAGACTAGGGTTCATGGTTCACAACTCCTAGGTTCTGTTACCATTAGAAATAGTATTTGCAAGTATCAGGAGAAGGAGGCATCATCAACAAGTCCAGATAATTATAGGCATGTACTAGTCCATATCTAATGCACTGGATCTTCCCCTTCGTATTCTCCCTTTACTTCTCTTGATAGCCACTGTCTGCTCCTAGAGAGAAATTCCTAATTAGGGTTTACCTATTCCATTAAGGTTTCACTCCTCTGTGTTGATAATTGAGGATAATGAGGTATTTAGAAATATTTCTGGTGGTTATTCTTTGCTGATCCATTGCCTACTGACGGGCTTGGGAATTGCTAATAGTTCTATAAGATAAATTTTATCTAAACCTGGTTACTTTCATTGCACAAATGGGGATGTTGTGACTCTAATCTAGCCTAGTATCTGAGTAGTGGTGATGGTTAACTAATTTCAGTACTGGAACATGTATTTGGCTATCTGGGAATTACCATTGATGTCTCTGGTGATAGTTGTTCTATGTAAGAGAATGATTCCTAATTAATATATTAGGAAGATGATTGAATATTCTTTTTAACTGACCTGGATTATGTAATCACTGGGTAGGATCTGCTTGGTTAGGACAAATCCTTGTGACACCTTCCTTGGAATAGTACACAGGGTTTATTCTAGTATTGTCTTTATTCTACCTATGTTGAATAAAATGAGTTGAAAACTCCTGCTGGCTATATTGGCCTATGATACTCAATAATTTCATTATGCATGTGATGCTGGTCTGAGGCAATACTAGATAGAAACTAATGTTTTTATCTAAGGTGTCCCTCTCAAGTGTGGTTTGGTACTCAGTTTAGAACAATGATTCTCATAGCCTTTAAGAAAATGATTTGCTAAACCATGATGTGTATTATAGAGCTTTAATATGAACTAATTTCTGAGGTGCTGCCATCCTTTGGATGTGGCCAGAAACATCAAGTTAATGCTGATGAATAAGTGAATGTATAAGCATGTTTTATTCTCCAAGATCAATGATGCATAGGCTGAGATCTTGGTATTGTTTGCAAAGGTTAACTGGTTGTCTTGAATTCAAATCCTTCTATGATGGATACACCCCAGTCGGGTGAATCTGAGAGGATCATGTATAAAACAACACATGCTCATCTGAGAATTAGCATGTGATGGTTTTGTATAACTCACCACACAGGTTGTTTGCTGCTGTTGTGATGGTGTTGCTTGTGGATTGAGCTTGTGGACTGGTTCTTTCTGGCTTGATTTTGTGGACTGGTTCTTGCTGGCTTGATCTTGGCCTGCACCTCCTGGTCTCCTGTGCCCTGGAACATGCCCTTGCTATCCTCCTGCACCACCCCCTCCTTATGTCACCATCTTGTGGTGAACTGGCGGTTAATTTGGTAGACTGGCTTGTGGTTTTGTTAAGGCTTTGGCAAGCTCAATGAGCTCTGATACTTGTTGATGATGCCTCCTTCTCCTGATACTTGTATATGACCAGCTACTCCTTCTCCTAATAATCTGACCATATTTGCTAGTGCTGATCTAAAATGCTCCTGGTTTAAAATGCTCCTGGTTTGAAAATACATGGTGAAAACTTGCTGTCATATAATCTGACCATATTTGCTGTCATATTTGATGTCATATAAGTTATTTGTTGTCATATAAGTTACTTGTTGTCATATAAACTTGTATTTTCTTGCTGTCATATAATGACAGGTGCTATAATCTGCATGTATTTGCTTGCTATCATCAATGGCAGGTGATATAATCTGTGGTGATATAATTGTAGCACTTGAAATTGTGATTGTGCTTGTATGAGGCACTTTATTATGTCGTGTATGCAGGTTCTTGTATGAAATGAGTCCCGATTTTTGCCGGAATGTTGATTAACTTCCGTTTTGGCAGAAATCGGGCACTCCTAGTTTAAGAAAATTAGCAAAGGTCATGCCGGATTTTTCCGTGCATTTAACCAATTATTTGTTTTTTATTAGTGCAAAGATGTGTGACAACGACGAGGCTGGATGTTCTAAGCGCATCAGCGCTGAAGGAGAACTCAGACCTCCGAATAAACAATTGACATTCTGGGAGGCGGCCCAGCGTCTAGAAGATGATGAAGAATACCATCCCTAGGAGAGCGAGGATGATGAGATGGAAGACGCGGAGGAAGAAGCCGAAGGAACGGCGGACGATGAAACCACTGATGGCGGCGAGGGCACAGGGAGTGGTAGCAACCCTCCTAAGAAGAAGAAGAAGCCGAAGGACCGGCGCCCGAACACGGTCGGCACGGTCAGGGAGGAAATTACCGAAGTGAGCCCATCAGGGGTTCCTTTGGAGCCCGCCCTTGTCGTCAAAGGGTACGGTGGGCAAGTGGCGGCGATCACCCGGATAACCATCTCGATCAACACCGAGAATCTCCGGCATAAAGATAATGGCCACTTGCGCACACTCCTCTTCGAGAAGCTGCACGCAAGATACAAGTTCCCCGCTAATTATCAGAACACAAATTATCATGGGAACGAAGTAAACAAATCCGCCCTCACAAAGATGAGCACCGCCCTGGCCAGCTGGAGAACCCGGATAAAGAAGAAGATCTATAAAGAAGGCAAAAGTCTCGAGGAGATCCAGAAGATTGACCCGCAGATCACCGAAGATCAGTTCCGGGAGTTCAAGGAGAGGTGTGAATCCGAAAGAGCCCTGGCCAATAGTAATCGGGGAAAGGCGCTGCAGGCGATGAATATAGGTCATCACCATCTCGGATCTGGTGGATACAGAACCGCGGAGGCCAAATGGAATAAGGAGGATGAAGAGTATAGATCCAAGGGGATAGAAAACCCCTTTGCTAAATTCGAACCCGGGCAGGTTCGAAACTTCATCAGGGCCCGTTTCCATGTGGACCCAAAAACCAAACAACTCACCGCGGATCCTGCGGTGAAGGAATTCGAGGAAATTGTGGTAAGTATAATCTAATTACCGCGGATCAACACGATTGCAATCTAATCGATGATCTAAATGATTCACTGTTACTTCTTCTGCAGGAGGAGGAAATTGTTGCTAGTCATGGATCCCAGGGTTCCTCATCCCAGGGGTCGACGGCGGCCACCCGGTGGGATAACCCTTTTAACAGGGCGATGAACCGGGCCAAGAAAATAGAGCCGGTTACGAAGAAGCCGTCGTCGGCTGGCCGTCTGGCCGGCCTCGGGGGTAAGAATTGGGTGGATCATTTTGGTCCACCGCCGAGGACGCATGTGGCGCCGTCGGGAAGGAGCGAGGAGGAAAACCGAGAGGTTCAAGAACTTAAGGCACAAGTGGCGCGAATCCCGCAGATCGTCCAAGACAACGTGGCAATCACCCTCACGTCCTTCCTGCCTACCTTGGTGGAGTCAATAGCGAACTGGAGTGCGGGTGGTCGAGTAGGGCCGTGCCCGATTCCAAGCATGGTCAGCAGCCACTCGAACAACGCGGCGCCGACGAATCAGGCGAACTACATGTTCGTGACTCAGCCAGCTAGCACCGCGGTGCCGCAAGTGTTGGTGACTCCCCCTGCCATCACCGCGGCGCGGGAGTACATGTTGGTGCCCCCCCTGCCATCATCGCGGCGACACCGGAGCTCCAAGCACCCGTCGGTAGGGAGAATACACCGGCGGCCAGCACCGCGCCATCAAGCAGCCCTTCCGTCTCTTGCACGCCCGTCGCTGTATGCGGTGCGTCGACATTAGCCGATCTCGACGCCATCACGGTAAACAAATTGCTTTAATTACCGCCTTTCATGCCATCTATTACTCTTATGGCATCTCGCTCTGACGACGCCGTACATGTTTTCCGCAGACGGATGTTCCTTGCACTCTCTTATGCTACGTGAACAACGAGCTGAGGGATGTTGCCAAGGGTACCATCGTTCAACCCTTGCAGCGCACGTTCCACTCAAAGCCGATGCCAGATAGCGTGCACAGGGTTAAAATTAGTCGGGTGCTAAGGGGCTGCGACGACCTGGAACCTCCCATTCAACCCCCAGGAGCGGATGAAGAAGAGTCGTCTGTCCTCAGAAGTTGCTTCGGCTTATTCTTGCTATGGCCAAAGAGCATGATCCGTTTGGGGACGGCGGGGGCCATCACGCCACAGACAACAGCACCGCCTGTCGTGCCAGCGACAAGCGGTGGCAAGGCCCTCTTACCGCCCTCGCCGTCACCTCCACGCGGTGGGTCGGATGATCATGTTGATGATATGCACATGGCGCAGGATCTGGCCGAGGACGACGAAGACTGGAATGATCACTTCTTCAGCACTTAGTTTGGCAACAAAGAAGACCTAGCTGGTGGCCCCACAGAGAAAGCCACTATCACCAAGCGTCTGTTTGGTTCTCAGGAGACGCCTCCAGCTTGCGCCTTTACAGAGCCAGCTGATACAACCAAGCGGCCCTTTATTCTAAGCCCTGACACACTACATAGGGCGGCCAGTGCTCGGTGCCTGCCCGCTCTCCAAAAGGAAAAAAGGGCAGGAAAAGAAAATCTAGCAGCTCGAGCCAGCCGGTGGCGTCAACAACTGCGAATCCGATCAGGTTTCGGGACGGGCCACCAAGACTCAAGGGTATTATGTGGAGGATTCATGTGGCGGGTGAGCCCATGCTACCTAAGAATTTGCGGAAGCTCGCCAGTTCGGAACTGCAGAGTGTGCATGACAGCGTGCTGACGATAGAGAGATGCCTTCTATCGGAGAAAGATCCCTCGCACCCGGTATTCGTGGTTAAGGTGCCACCAGGCTTGGGCTTCATCGACACTGCCCCCGCGGATCTGTTCTTCCTGCGGTTCGAGGACATCTTCAATATGTTCCACCTATACCCGCTGCACTATACCATGGTCCGTCTGTTTTCTCTCAGCCTGGCCACGCAGATCATTAGAGAGAAGACACCGGGCATCGCTATAGTGGACCCCTACTACATGCGTGACGGCTGCTTGGGTTCCCCCGCCGAACGACGTATCGTGGCCTCGTACCTAAAAAGAATCCTCGTGGCGAACAAGACAAAGGAATACATTCTCGTTCCTTACTTTCCCGAGTAAGTCGTTATTCACTCGCCACCGTCGATTGGCTTTATTAGATCATCATCATTCTTTTTCCAACACATTCCATTTGAATTTTTTGCGCAGAGATGAACACTGCACGCTCATCTCCTTATCGCCGAAGCATTCCCACGCCACGTATTTCGACTCGGGGAGTCTAGAAAAGAAGAAAAACTACGACAAGATCAAGGAAGTTCTGGATGATGCTCTCACTGGCTTTGCCTCGACGGAAGGCACGAGCTTCGTGCGTAAGAAGGTCAAGTTTGGCAGGCACGTCTTCAACCACGTAACGGAGTTCCCCTGCGTGAAGCAGCCGGAAAACAGTAAGAAGGAAGCCTACTACACACTCCATCACATGAGGGCGTTCCTACTTGACCAGCAGAATTCTACGCTGCCAGATCATCTCAAACAATGGGCCGAAGCAAAGGCCAAGATCAATGATTCGGATATTAGACAAGAGATGTATCGCATCCAGCAGCAGTTTGGGGTAATCATCTTTCGTGATGTCATGACTTCGGGGGGGATCTTCTACGGAGGAAATATCCTGAATAACCGTGACATAGAAGATCGCCTAGAGATGCAGGGTGACTATAGGAAGTTCATGACGAGACAGGGCGTCCTCCCGTTCCCTAAGCGGAGCCAGAAGGCTTGATGTTGGCCTAGTTGTAGTTACAAACTATAGATGACCTTTGTGTGTGTGTGTGGACGACAAGTGAACTTATTTTGCTTATTATTATTATATATCAATCAATGCTTGGTTTTTTTGCTTACTCTTTGGTCCTTTGCTCAATTTGGTCCTTCTTTTTTTCCTTACTCTTTTTTCGAGAATAATGCCGATGATTGAAAGTCGTGGCACACTATATATGTGAATGTGCTACGATGGGACTGTGAGCCTTGTGATATGCACAAGTCCAGGTCTTGTGCATCCTACTTGGCTCACTGTTCTATCGTAGCATATTCCTGTGTCCAACGACCTATGTATATATATGAGGCATTCTTTTTGAGTTATTTTTGTCTTTTTCGAGAATATGCTGATGATTGAAATGTCGTGGCACAATATATATGTGAATGTGCTATGACGGGATAGTTAGCCTTGTGATATGCACAAGTCCAGGAATTGTGCATCCTACTTGGCTAACTGTTCCGTCATAGCATATTCCTGTGTCCAACGACCTAGCTAGTTATATATGAGGCATTCTTTTCGAGCTACTTTGGTCTTTTTCGAGAATAATGCCGATGATTGAAATGTCGTGGCACACTATATATGTGAATGTGCTACGATGGGATTGTACGCCTTGTGCTATGCACAAGTCCAGGTGTTGTGCATCCTACTTGGCGTACGGTTCCATCGTAGCATATTCCTGTGTCGAACGACCTATGTATATATATGAGGCATGCTTTTTGAGTTACTTTGGTCTTTTTCGAGAATAATGCCGATGATTGAAATGTCGTGGCACACTATATATGTGAATGTGCTACGATGGGATTGTACGCCTTGTGCTATGCACAAGTCCAGGTGTTGTGCATCCTACTTGGTGTACCGTTCCGTCATAGCATATTCCTATGTCGAACGACCTATGTATATATATGAGGCATGCTTTTTGAGTTACTTTGGTCTTTTTCGAGAATAATGCCGATGATTGAAATGTTGTGGCACACTATATGTGAATGTGCTACGATGGGATTGTCCGCCTTGTGCTATGCATAGGTCCAGGTGTTGTGCATCCTACTTGGCGGACAGTTCCATCGTAGCATATTCCTGTGTCGAACAACCTAGTTATATATGAGGCATGCTTTTTGAGTTTGGTCTTTTTGATTTAGGAGTACTTTCTATAAGTGTATCTTCATATGCGACTTTAATTATATATGTTTTTTTCAATAGTCGGTTAATTATTATTGTCAACTTATAGATGACGTGGTACGTCGTGTACAAGGGACGGGTTCCCGGAGTCTATGATGATTGGGAAGACTGCAGGAGACAGGTGCACCGTTTCAGCGGCAATAGCTACAAAGGGTACAACACTATGGCGGAGGCGGAAGCTAGATACACGCGCTATCTAGCGGGAGTTAGGACAAGGAACCGGATGAAGACCTACACCTTCGTCGCGGCGGTGATCATGCTTATCTTCTTTGGTTATTTATCCCGCGTTTGTGTCTAGCTAGCTAGTTTAGATGTCTAGGCGAGCTTCCGAGATCTAACTTGTTCGATCGACACATGTATTCGCATGTCACCAACTACTACTTTGTAACCTGATCGAAACAATGTAATTAACTTAGACTATGTATTCATGTATGAGACTTATCTATATGTATTTGTTTCAATCTTGTTTTTCATATTGAGTATTTATATATATAATTGTATATCTTGTATCTGTGTGTGTATATCGGCTGTAATATTGTATATAATCTATATTGCATATAATCTGGCTCGGAAATTAAAAAAAACAAAAAACACATCTGTGGCGCACATGGTCTACCTTCTGTGGCGCACTACACCTAAAGCGCACTATGGAAGTTTAGTGGCGCACTTGGTAGTGCGCCACAAAAGATCCCAAGGGTAGCGCACCTGCCCAAACATCTGCGGCGCACTAGCAGGTGCGCTACGCCTGTCCCTACACAACGGTGGCACACTAGGCAGTGCGCCACGGCTGGGAGATAGCCGTAGCGCAAGGCCCGTGGCGCACTGCTAGTGCGCCACGGATGATGATTCCAGGTGTGCCACTAAAGGCCAATTTCCTAGTAGTGGTGATGTCTCGAAACACGATGCATAAAATGGTGCATAGTTAAGGAAGAACACATTTTATCTTGATATTTAAATGAGGGGTCATCTTGTAATGCTACTAAAATGCCAAACTAGCAATGTAAGATGCAAACATCTAATGTGTAAAGTGGGATGATATGGTCCATGCATTTGATCTCTATCATATGCATCATGGTATGATCTCTATCATTCCTTTGTGTGTAAGGCCAAGATATATGGAACTTACATGTTAGGGGTGTTGTAAGAGTATCTACCATTCATCTACTTACAACATTATCATATCATGACACTAGCCCAACAACGATCTAAACTAATACGCTTCTAATTTATCAATTGCAAGTTTTACGTGGCTTAGGGCTTTCAGAGATAGAACCATTCTTACCTACGAACATGGAACCACAACGATGATAACCAAATTATTAGCAACTCGTTGTAAATCAGATATTGACTATAGTAGGAGATACAAACACCCGCCATCCACTTATGCAAAACTAGTTGCATGTCAGTCGTGGAACCGGTCTCATGTACGATGACATGTAAGGTTGGTCTGTGCCGCTTCATCCCACTATGCCACCAATATCCAAAATACATAGAAGATGCAATAACATAATCATCATTGACCACATATAAACATATGTGTACTACCCGTGCAAAGCACCTATGCATAGATCAGGCTCTGATACCACTGAAGGGTTCGCAACATAGAAAACAAAAAAATTCCTACGATGTGAACTATACGCCAAGATCTATCTACTAGATACAAGCAACAAGTGGATATAGATCCATGGAGAACTTACCCTCGAAGATAACGAGTTTTGTTAACGAGTAGGAACTCGTGGATGATGTAGTCGTACGCTTGCCGATCTCAAGATCGTGATGAAGTCCAGCAGGTCTGGCTCCAGCACGTCCATCAGATCCAGCTCCAGCAAGCCCAGCACCGCAAAGCAGCGGTGCATCCGTGATCGCACACATGTCTGGTACCCCGACAACCTCCATCCCTCGCTCCAGCAAAGCAGCGGAAGCAGCAACTCCTTTCCAGATAAAGCCACCGGGAACATGTATCTTGCTAATCCGAGACCATGGGGAATAACTAGAGGGGGAGAGAGAGATCCTTCACAAGGAGGTGTGAGGAAGAAGGAGTGAGAGGGGGCCTTTTATAGGAGGAGGGGAGGGTGTCCCTTCACCTCCCCCATTCATGTGGTGGTAACCCCCTCCACATTAAAATGCCCCTTCACATTCTCTTTTAAAGTCTCCACTTTAAATGCATTAAATTTCTCCAAATTTAATACTCTCTCATTTAATAAAATTCTTTTATTAATTTTATTCAGAATTTTGTTAATTACTTTAATTAACAAACATTCACATAAAACCCCCTGCAACATTTCAATATTACATGCAGAACCAATTTCAGCAATTTCACCCGAAACAGTTTCGGTGTCTATTGAAATAATTCCAGCGCTTTCTTAAATCTTTATCTGAAACATATTTGCTGCAAATGGTATCGGTATCCCTTAAGTGTGTCACCCTATGGTTCACGAATAATGCAGACATGATCGAGACCCCTCTCAGATCAATAATAAGAAGCGAGACCTGGAGATCCATACTGACTCCTACACATTCAACGATGACTTCTGTGATCGTGAGAACCTTTAACGCTAGTAACTAAATCCCTTTGTCTCATGATATAATACATGTCCGAGATTTGATCATCGGTATCCAAATACCTAGTTTGATCTCGTTACCGACATGCACTCTTTTCTCGTTCCCGTGATATAACATTCTAGTGATCACATCACTTGCTTGCAAGCTATTTCAATGTGATATCACCGAGAGGGACCAGAGTATATCTATCCGTCATCGGGATGGACAAATCCCACTCTTGATCCATGAGTCTCAACATAACACCTTCATAGCACTGAACCCACCTTTATAGTCACCCTGTTACGGTGTGACGTTTGGTGTTATCAAGATACTCTTCTAGTGTTAGCAATTAACATGATCTCATGGTCTAAGGACTAAGATTACTTCCTATGATGTTATATCAATATAAACATAATGACTTTGATCGTAATGCTATACTTCGGATGAATGTTCATCACATCATTCCACCAATGTTGTGACCTTGTTATTAACAACATCCAATGTCCATGATCAGGAAACCTTAGTCATCTTGTTAATCAACAAGCTAGTTTATATGAGAGGCATTACTAGGAACTTTGTATTTTTTTTATTAAACACACATGTATTACCGTTTCCAATTAATACAATTATAGCATGCAAAATAAACATTTATCATAAACATGAAATAAGATAATAACCACTTTATTATTGCCTCTCGGGCATATTCCCTTCAGATCCGGCCGCGGCCGCGCAACCCCTTATGTACTCCATTGTGCAGGATGTTACCTCCAACATTATTCTTGATTTGAACTCTAAGTCCATTCGCAAGACCAGCTCGCTGCCCCGCCGCCTAAACTCTGTCCCCATCAAGAGGAGCTCCTCTAGAGAACCAAGAGGATTCAAATTCAGCTTCTCCGCCCCGCCCAAATCCAGCAACGCCACCGCCTCCTCTGTACGCCACACGTTTTCAGCGATGATTGCAGATACCACACATTCTCCACCTCCTTTAACGAGGGGAGGAGCGGAGCAGATAGGTGGAGGCGAGGTTTTTAAGATGACATGATTAACCGGATTTGCTGTGGAGCAGAGCTGGAATGTGGAGGATCTGGAGCGGGGATGAGGATTGGGAGGCATAGTCGACGGGATTAGGTCAGCGGGGAGGCGGAGGCTGCGGGGATGGGGAACAAGGGGGAATAGGAGACGGGATGGGTACGATGGTGCGGTGGAGGGGAACGATGACCGCCAGGGCCGGAGCGTGTATGAGCTTGTGGCTCCAGCACACGCCTGGATAATGTACATGTAGTACCGTACAAAGGACCTATTCGCAAATAGACATTCATCAAGGGGTCATTTTATACTTATAGTATAAAATGAACTTCTTTTTGTACTTACAGTGTTAATAAATCCTTTTTTTGCAAGCATTAACTTCCTATTTTGTTATTGTGAACTATAATTCTTGTTATTTTTTCCTTCTGCCAGAATATATGTACATGTCATCAATATGCATAACTTTATTTTTAATGTTAACTTCCTAATTTACGGTGTATAAATGCAACAATAAGATAGTTTCATGTGAACTATTTTATATCGTTGCAATGAACTTCTTTTTTTCATTCACCAAATATAGGTTTATAACAAAAAGGTTCATAATAAATTATATATACATTTGTTTTCATAGAGGTACATTTTTATTGGTGCTTTTTAATGTGCATTTAGCTTAATGTTAATTTTTTTAGCCGTGTTTTTTTCATGCAACTATTTTTTATAACTTTCATTTTAATGTTAATTTCCTAATTTATTATAGTGAACTATCATTTCTTGTTTGTTTTTTGCTTCTACCAGAACCTATGTACAAGGCATGAATATTCATAACTTTGTTTATAATGCTAACTTTCCTTTTTATCATAGTGAACTATCATTTTTTTTGCTTATGCCATAACCTATGTAAAAGGCATAAATATTCGTCACTTTCATTTTGATGCTAACTCCCTTTTTTATAAGAGTGAACTATCTTTTTTTTTGCTTCTGCCATAACCTATATAAATCCATCAATATTCATAACTTTTATTTTGATGCATAACTTCCTTTTTTATAATAGTGAACTCTCCTTTTTTGTGTTTTGCCAGAACTTATGTACAAGGCATCAATATTTTATAACAAATTCTGCATTTAAGTTAACTGCTAAAATAAGAATACTGAACTTTCATTTTTGCTTTTTATTTTTTCATATCTTTTTGATGTTTGTCATCCAATATTTATGAGTTTGAACATTCATAGGAGGAATACATATATTTGCAAGAAATGATAAAAATAGAACAGCTATCCTTTTTATATATGTTATTTTTTGTAACTTCACTTCATTAGCCTTGAGCTTCTTCTAGGCTGTTGCGACGTTGTTGTACTCTTTTTGTTTATTTCTGTGTTGACATTTTGTGTGTCTCCTTGCAGTTATAGTCGCTGCTCTCTCACCTTTTTCTGTAGCTGCTGCTTCATGCATGTTCTTTTGTTGTGGCCTCTTATTTTTCCACAATTACTATAGGTCCGTTGACCTTTCAGATCCATTTTTTCCCTTGGTTTTTCTCGTCGGTAGTATCTAATTGTCTCCGTATGATTTTCATTTTATCCGACCATGTCCTTGCATCGTGTTTAGTTCTGAGATGACATATGCTTCAAGTTCTTTGGCTATCTTGGATTACGCTATTGCCCATCCGTCCAAGTGATGCACTGTATGCCTCTGACATTTCTTCATCTTCCTCTTCTTCCATATCTTCATGCATTTGTTCATCACTATTTTCATCTTTGTTGTATTTGAATTCTTTCTCTTCATCTTCCTCATCCTTTTAGTCTTCTCCTTCATCTGTGTCAAGTATTTCTTCATAATGAGAGTGTTATTTTTCCTTTTTTGTAACCACCTTTGAATATGGCCCTGTACTTTTTTATGCTTCCTTCATCTCATGTCTTTTATCGCATGTTCTAGAATTGTGTCCAGAAATTTTGTTGCAGATGCTGCAGAGCCTTTAACCTTTCAGTTTCCTTCTTCATCAAGTTCGGGTTCTGAACGGGCATGGGCTGGAGGTTCAGAAATTCTCCAATTGTCTGTTTATTTACTTCCTTTTGTTCGGGCCACTGCTGGTGGTTGTATATCTGTATATGGATTTGCATTTTCATCTACACTTGGTCCTGATTATTTTGCTGCACATCCGTTTTGTCCATACGAGCATTCACTTCTCTGAATGCTCTCATTGCTTCTTCATAGTTTTTATCCGAGGAACATCCTTTATGCACTGTTTCATTGCCTTGTTGTATAACATTGTTCTCCTGAATTCAAGGGAAGTCCCATCTTGAGGTGTTGATCGATGGTCCCTACGATTGAATTCCTTGTTTGTAACAGCATCCTTCGTGTACCTTTGCAGTATATATTTATGTGAAATCTCATCCAACCGCAAGTGTTCGAATATAACAATGACATGATGGCAAAACAGACCCGTAAAACAACATTTTTAATTTTTTCAACTCATTTTTTTACAAGAGAAACTAAATTGTAAAACCTATTTTTTACACTTTTCTGATTTTAAAATGAACATGTTTGTGTTTTGCATACATGTGTGTTCCCATAGTTTGCATTCACACTCAAACTTTTCTTCAGCTTCGTCTGCTGTTACACGGAACTCATGTCGTGACCATGCAAATTCTCTGCTCTGATTATAGTGATGTACTAGGAACTCTGTTGGGTTATCAGCAGATGATTTAATTCGGAAACCAGTGCTTTGATATTGGCGTTCCCTAAAGACTGAGTACACAGCCCTTGTGTACTTCTCTGATGATTGTGCTTCGAACCCATATGGTGTTAAAGTCTTGGTCACACCCTGCATTACACAAGATAGTAACATGGTAATTACTATCTCATGTTAATGTGAACTACATTTTTTGATAATCTGAACTTTTGTTTTTGCTGTGTATTTCCTCAGTTTTTTGTATGTTTTTATACATCATTAGGCATGCATACCAACGACGCAATTTTCTCGGCGTTCTCTGCCTCATGCCTGGTCTAAATGCAGTTATTGACTTGTTGTGCAAAGATGTGAAGATCATGTTCTTCTTTCACAAAGCCTCGTTTCAGCATATTGTTCATGATTTCACTTCTTTGAGTAGATGTCATATGTGCGCACAAGACATCTTTTCAGTAAGCTGATATCCATGTCTTCCTTTTATTCCACAATTTCACCATGACAGTCAGGGCATGAAGATTGTACTTATTCATTAGCATATGCCATGCTTCTTCAAATTCTGTTTGCATTAATGGATGGTTAAGCACCGCTGTCAATTGCTCCTTTAGGTCAGGAAATAGTTTGTAAAGTTTTGCCAAAAGGTCCTTGTGCTTCCCCATTATATGCCATCTGCATAATTTATGTAGAGAGATAGAATTTTTTTTGGAATAGCTTTTGCCATAGCTGAACATTGATCTGCATTTGAGAAACAGAAATAACACATGCTGAGGATTTTACCAAGTAAACTATAATTTTTAATACAACCGAACTATAACTTAGCTACAAATGAACTATAATTTTTTAATACAATAGAACTATAACTTATCTATAAATGAACTATAACTTTTAATATAATCTCAACAATAACTTATCTTCAAGTTAAATGTAACCTTAAATACAACTGAACTATAACTTTTATACAAGTGAACTGTAATTTTTTAATACAAATGTACTATAAATTTAATATAATCTCAAGAATAAGTTATGTACAAGTGAACTATAACTTTTAATATAATCTCAACAATAATTTATGAACAAGTGAACTATATCTTTTTTGTCAAAACAAGTGAACTATAAATTCTGTCTACAAGTGAACTATCATTAGGTTTTTTTATATACTAGGTTGTAACACAATGACAATTTTTTTTGCACTGGACATATTTTTTTTAATCAGGAAGTGAACTGTTTTTACCAACGATAGTCCATATGTTCCCAGAGTGGACTTTTCTTATGTATCTTTTTTATTTTTCCTACAAATGTGAAACTGGGATTTTTGTACTACATATTCCTCTCATTTTTGTTTTTACTAAATTTGGGTGGAGAGATAACATACCATTGAGTATTACCATAGTTTAGTGGCCTAGCATGCACTTCAAGAATGTGCTGAACACCCAACTGAATGATTCTTCATTTTCATCTCCCATGAGTGCAACGCCAAAAATGGTGGACCGCAAATGGTAATTCACACCAACAAAAACTGCAAGAGGTAAATTGAAAGGATCGTATGGGCACCTAGAGGGAGGGTGAATAGGTGCTACTCCAAATTTTACTCCTTTTCAATTTAGGGTTTGACACAAAAGGTAAATTCTCTAGATTATGCCACTATGGTGAATTTACCTATATGTGAACCTAGCATAAGTACTAAGCAAGAACTAGGTAAGTAAAGTGCGGTAAAGGATAGAAGTAACCAAAGTGGAGCACACGGAGACACAGGGATTTGTTTCCCGTAGTTCCTTCCTTTTGAGGGAAAGTACGTCTACGTTTGGAGAGGGGGTGGTTTCAAACCACCAACACCACGAGAGGCCTCCCTTCACTAGTGGAGAACATGCCTTTAGTCCCGGCCCATAAGAGCCTTTAGTCCCGGTTGTGGTACCGGGACTAGAGAGGCGGGACTAAAGGCCCACCCACTAGTCCCGGCCCGCTTACCAGCCGGGACCAATGGGCATCCACGTGGCCGTCTCTATGGGCGCGGGGTGCCCCCCATTAGTCCCGGTTCGTATTACGAACCGGGACAAATAGTTCTCTGCCGCGGAAGAATTTTAGGCACTTTCTCTGCCACGGCAGAGAATTCAATTTGTATCCTTTTTGTTTTTCATTTCAAAATAGTTTTCTATGCTACCACATACTGTACATGTTCGAGCATTCATAAGATAACTTCTCTTAAGATCGAGCATACAAATATATACATGATAGTTACACATGGAGATCACAATTATCGGGACTAGAGCCCGTCTATTCAATTACACGGTCGGGGATCATCGGCGCCTATTCACACTAAATTCTCCGGCATCATCTATCATCTCGTTCATCAAGAATCCTGCCAGTTCTTCAGCAATTGCTACTACAGGTTGCTCTGGTAGGAGCTGATCCTGCATTTTCTCGAACTATATAAGAAAATGAGATCAATATGAATATCAATCATGATAACAAAAAGTGATGGTAATAAAATAATGTTGTGAATGTATTGCTTACATCGACTCTATAATCATTCAGCTCACTGGTAAACGTGCGAATGAACTCGCAAACATAGAATGAACATGCAAACAGTCACATTCATAGAGGCCGCAAGCTTCATAGCTTCTTCCATATTCTGCTGGGGAATGTCATGGGATACCACCTTGAGGGGTGGGGTCGATTTTTTGGCCTGTTCCCCGAGCTAGGGGATGTCCTTTCTTTTCCCGGTTGCACTTTGACTTGATGATTTGCTCCCGCTTGCACTTCTTGATTTGCTCTTCTTCACTTCCTTCTGAAGTGCGTGTTGATAGTCATCTGGCTTATGGTGCAAGTCATATTGCGATTTTGTGTTTAGAAAAGGAAGTGCATATGCTTTTTGCTTCTCGGTGTATACCGGGGCGGGCTCAGGTTTCTTCTTTTGAAGCTGCGCAACACATTCGGCCTTTACGATCATGTCGTTTTCCTCGTCAGTTCGATCGTAAGGTCTGTTGGGAAGATTCTTATGAGGTACTCTTGGGAGGGGCGACATTTGTCATTTTGGGCTGCTGCATCGTTTAGTCCTTATCGACAGAGCACGCTTCCGATTTTTGTCCTTAGCAGGCGGCAAAGGCGGCTAACCCTGCGGCGGAGATTGAGATGGACTCGCGCTGTGGTGGTCGTAGTCATGGGGTGGGCTTCTTGGAGGTGATGGAGGTGAAGGTGACATGTGAAGACTCGGAGGCGGTATTGGCCTTGGCGCTGAGCCTGGAAGCTTGATGTTGTTCTTGTCCCATAGAATGATGCCACCCAATACTTCTCCGAGTGTCCTCTCACCTTCAGGTCCAGGGATGTCAAGCTCCATTGAGTCCCACCCCGTTGCGATTTCATCCACCCCGACTTTAGCATAGCCAGCTGGAATCTCACGGCCATGCCAGTGTGCGTCAGGTGGACAAGGTAAAGCACATCCGACCGCCACCTTGATGGATAGGTTCTTCACCTTCTGATGGAGCTCACAATATGCCTGCTCCTTGATTCCATCCACGGGGTAGCCGGGACCGCCATCTACCATCCGTTCATCGTCAGACGGGACCTCCGATTCAGCCATGCTGCTTCTCCGCTGAGATGGAACAGCGGTAATATCGAGTGCATGATTTTGTAGGCGCGCTACTCCTCGAAGCTCGTCAATCTGTTGCTGATGCATTCGAAGTGTTCCTAGCAACTCGGTGAACCTGTCTCCATCCTCCTCCTGCCGTCGCCTCTTTGCTCTCTCTCAGCTCCTATAAGTATCTCTGTCTTTGGGAAACCCCATCTCCCAAGTATAACTAGTGCTAAGGCCTCGTACTCGTCCTCCACGTTCTTTATTCCCGAGGGCCTTTGTCAGCAAGTCATTCTCTCTATCGGGACAGAACTTTGTTGTCCCCTCTTTAATTTCCTTAACCACTCTCTACCATGTCTCCCGGGGTATCCTATTCCCATGACTGCAAATAAGGTCCCCTGTTTTTTCGTCATACTCACTCCCATGCCTAAGGAACCAATTTCTTGCCCTCAGATCCCATTCTTCGCGTATTGGTGATGACCCACAACTATAGGGGGTGTATCGCAGTATTTTCGAGGGAAGTGAAATCCAATTTATTGATTTGACACAAGGGGAGCCAAAGAATATTTATCAGCCTTAACAACTAAGTTGTCAATTCAGCTGCAGCTAGAAACAATCTTGCTCACAACAGTTTATCAGTAGCAATAGTTTTGTAGTAGGAATAGTAAAGTAACAGCAGTAGTAAAGCAAAGACAGTAGTAACAAAAGCAGTAAACAGTGCGATTCTAGTGCGGTAGGCATAGGGATGGATGGACGGGCGTTGCATGGACAAGACAATTCACATAGCAATCAGAACATAGGGCAATTGCAGATAAATAAGATAAAGCATCCAAGTACTAGACAATCCTAGGCATGTGTTCCATATATAGTCATACGTGCTCGCAATGAGAACTTGCACAACATCTTTTGTCCTGCCAGCCCGTTTGCAGCGGGGCCTCAAGGGAACTACTGGCAATTAAGGTGCTCCTTTTAATAGAGCACCGGAGCAAAACATTAACACTCCGTGAACACATGTGATCCTCACATCAAAGCCATTCCCTTCCGGTTATCCCGATTTCTGTCACTTCGGGGCCATAGGTTCCGGACAACAACGTGTGTATACAACTTGTAGATAAGACCAAAAACAATACTATCATAATGAATCAATAACATGTTCAGATCTGAAATCATGGCACCCGGGCCCTAGTGACAAGCATTAAGCACAACAAGTCGCAACAAAGTCATAAAGCACTAATAAAAGATACTAGGCACCATGCCCGAACAATCTGATGCCATTACATGAACGATCTCATCCAATCCCTACCATCCCCATAGCCTACAGCGGGGGATTACTCACTCATAGATGGGGGAAACATGGATGGTCGATGGAGAAGCGATGGTGATGATGATAGCGATGATCTCCTCTAATTCCCCGTCCCGGCAGGGTGCCAGAACGGAGTTTCTGGTGCTGTTTCGTGGAATCTGGTGGTGGAGGCAGAGCGGAACTCCTTCTGGAAAAACGTCGAACCCCCCGAAGTTTTTAGGTCAAAAGGCTCCTTATAGGCGAAGAGAGAGGCCGAGGGGGTGCCTGGGGGGGCCCAGACCACCCCCTGGCGCGGCCTGGCCTGGCCCGCACCACCAGGTGGTGTGGCCACCCCCTGGCTCTTCTCCATCTCGTATTCTGGCTCCTGGAGTCTTCGGGTGAAATAGGATTTTTGGCATATTTTCCGGGATTTTTCCTGATAGTTGATTTTCTGCACAAAAAGTAGACACCGAGGCAATTCTGCTGAAAAAAGCGTCAGTTCACATTAGTTGCATCCAAATCGCACAAGTATGGAGGAGAAACAATAGCAAAAGTGTTCGGGAAAGTAGATACATTTTGGACGTATCAACTCCCCCCAAGCTTAGCTTATTGCTTGTCCTCAAGCAATTTAGTTGAAAACTGAGTGCGATAAAAGAACTTTCATGAACACATTTGCTTCATATGATGTAAATATTCTCAGCAATGTGATCAACTATTTAGACAATTCATAATAAAGAGTATGCAACTGAGTCTACTTAATAGTCATTGCAAGCTATGAAGAGATTCCAACTCAAGAATAATAAGTAGCATGAAGCATAAACATAAGTAACATTACAATGCTCATAAAAAGGTATGATAGAGTGGTATCTCGCTTGCCCTTTGATTATGAATATCAAGGCACCTCTGAAGTTCAAGTGATGACTAGAAGTAAAGATATCAAGGATACAAGCATCAAAGTCATAACACAAATAATCAAGTAATGGAGCAAACACGAAGAATGCAACTATGCTCTCAAGAAGGTGCTCAAAGAATATGTGGGGACTCAACAAGTAGAAGAAAAGGTTTTGAATAATTTGAAAGGCTTCCAAATGCTAAAAGTATGGTACTCGTTAGCTTTGAGCTCTCATTGCCCTTATCATAAGCATCTTTAATGTGGTTAAGGTGAAAGTGAGGTCCAATATGAGTTATATGCTTGACAGACTATAAACTGAAGATCCCAAGTCCCTTGAGTATGAGGGCCGCTCCTCATGCTACTCAACTTTAGTTATCGGTAAGTTCTTGTCATCGTAAGTATGTGCGTATCATTGAGAACTGCCAACGGGGTACCCCTTGCCCGATGATACGGAAGAATCCCCATATCAAAATGACAAGGCAAACAGACAATGAGTATCTCAGCAATCTTCTTATTTACCATGGGAAAATGGTGCTTTTTTCTATCTTTCCTCTTTTCATAAATCTCTCTCTCTTTTTTTTTATAAATAGCTATCTCTCTCTTTTTTATAAGAAGAATGCTTCATAGATATCATTATGGTTACGCTACAGGTTTCCACCATGTCAGCATGGATTAGACCAGCGGCCTAGGCGTTTCTCTAACACACATACATAACTCCATGGACTTACAAGCTCCCCTTTTATTTCACACCGACGACATCCGCAAACAAAAGAGCAAGGTATCAACTGGGTATATATTTACAAGTGTTGAAAGCATTCCCCATGACAGCACGGTTCTACTAATCCCCAGCCTATAATTAGCAAGCATATAACTTTCATGGAGAGTTCACAATGGTTCAGGTTTATTAAGTGCAGGAAGTAAAGTGTGCCATCAAGTTCGTGAGAGCTTTACTAACTAATTTTCTCATAACAAGCAAACATTTTATTCGGAAGAAAACAAGGCATAATGAATATGCACGGGAGTAGCAAATGATGCTAATAGGTAGGTATGGTGGACACTTTGGAAATATTTGGTTTAGGGAGTTGGAAACATGAGTAAAACACTCAGTGGAAGTGAAGGCTAGCAAAAGTAAGGGAGAGACAAACGAGAGAGCAATAGTTGTCATTATCATGCTTGCAACAAAACAGGACTACTCATGGCATGAAAGTGATTCAAGATCCTCAAGGCAAAATAATTCATCGAGGCTCAACTGATTATTACAGTCATGTGCATGCGTGAGAATGTGCCAAGTCAATTCAAAATGAAACATTCAGAGGAGGATACCACGGTGTCATACCAATTTATGAATAGAGTAATGCAAGCAAACATTCATAAGACATGCTACAAACTATTAGCGAGCTGGAGCTAATCATCAAAAAGAAAGAACTATTAAGCATCCAAAGAAAACATACACTCTACATGAACGGACTAAGCATGCCCACAGTGATGAGTATATGTACAAAAATGAAAACAAATAGAGTTCGTTACCAGCCTCTTACCACGCCTCAAGTTGTCATTGATCCTCATTATTGCTCTTCACTTGTGTGGCTTGAGTAATAATATGAATCCAATATCCACTGAGGACTACCGAACCCTGTAGCAAACTCGCAAAAACCAAAGAAGAACGACAAATATTTTTGGTGTTTTCGATTTTTAAACAAGAACCAAAAGGGAAAAACAAACAAAGCAAAATCTTTTTGGGTTTTTCGAATAGTTCAAACAAAGCAAAAAGGGAAAAACAAACCAAGGCAAAAAGGAAGAAGAAAACCAAAGAGAAACAACAGAAATATTTTTGGTCTTTTTGTGTTTTAGAAAGAAAAAGCAAAGAAGAACGAAAACTAAAAAGAGAACGAAAACATGAATATACAAAGTACCGACGCAACATGATATGGAGATGAGTGCGGTGTCGGCGTACCTCCCCCCAAGCTTAGGCTTTTGGCCTAAGTGGGTATCAATCCCAAGCTGGCCAGGATGAAGTGTCACCCTGGTACGACGAAGAGGTCCCCTCATCCTGGTGCGAACTCGAGTACGTCCCTCCGTAATACGCGGAGTAATCATAGGAGGACACATCCTTCTGGTGCTGCTCGTGGAAACCCAGCAAGCGAAGCTGCTCGTCCACCTCCTCCTTGGAGCACGACCACGGTCTCTTGTGAACACTAAACAAAGCAGGCTGTGGCAAAATGATCTCCCTTTCATCCCCATCAATGAAAAGCATCCTATATACTAGATTGTTCAAATCAGAGGTAGTAGTGACAAAGTGATGAGTTTTCATGGCAACAAGGTCAAGCCTCTGTGGTGCCAGCATAGCATCAACCGGATCCACTGTAAGACCTAATGCATTGACTATGCGTGATGCAATGATGCCCCCATAGATAGGCCCCCTAGCAGCTAGGCGGCGAGCAATAAGCGAGCCAAGATTGTACCGAGTATCATTGTTAAGCGCAACAACAAGGAATGCTAAATGATAGTTGGAGAGATTACTAGTGTTCTCCCTACCCAAAACACTAGTGGCAAGATAATATGCAAAGTATCTAAGAGCAGGGAGTTGGATATTTCTTATCTTTCCGCCCTGTGCTACGCGGTCATCATCATTGGTCACCCCTCGGTAAAGCTCCAACAAATTAGCGGGTCGCCCTTGAATTTTCTTCACGGTCCCTGTCATACGCACACCTACAATACTGCAAAATCTCTCCAAAGGCATGGTGAAGGGAAGATCATAGATTTTAAAAGAGACAATAGATTGATAGGGTGTGTTAGTAAATGTGAAGCTTTCAACAAAAGTTTTGGTGAGCATAGCGTATTGTGCACTCTCATCTTGCATGTATGAAGTCAAACCAACCCTCTCTATCAGTAGCAAGAAATCATCAAGAATACCTGTAGGTTGCAAGAATGTAAAACAAGGAAAAGAGGATTGGTGAGCATCCCATCATCCCTTTCACTGCCAATACGGGTTGCAATGAGGTCTTCATTGTATGATGGCCTAGCTTGAGAGGTTTTTCTTGAGGGCCTCGACCTCCTAGGTGCATCACTCTCAAATATCTCTCCAAAAGTATGGTTGTTCATGCTTGGTATTCTGAAATTTAAACACCTATTAAACAAGTGATTGCAAAGTAAATATAATGAAGGATTCTACTCATAGGGACTTGCAAGAGGCCTAAACATGCATCAAAACTATATCCCTAAGCATCAAACAAGCTTACAAGCCCTCATAACTAGTCACCTACAGCAGCAAAATACTCAACAAATAATCCACTAAACATAAATCTACTTGGACAAGGGGAGGAGTCACATACCAGGGAACAAATGCTCCAAATTTCAGCAAGAAAGATGGGTTGAGCAAGGAGATCGAAAAAATCGAGAGCAATCACAGCAAGAACGCGATTTTGAGCAATGAACTGGAGCTTACTCGGGAGAGAGAAGAAAGTGGCAGGTGAGAGAGTTGGTGGGGGGCCAGGGGTGGCCCACACCAGGGCATGGCGCCACCCAAGGCTGGCCGCGCCACCATGTGGTGTTCCTGCCTGGTGGGCCCCCCTGGTACCTACCAGGTACTCCTTGACTCCTTTTTTCACGTAAAAATTTAATATGAATTTTCTGGAATTTTTCGAGACACTTTATTTTTGGGTGTTTTTCAGAAATAGGGGAATGATTTTTCTGACAGACAGATTTTTCTTTTCTTTTGGAAACAGGATGCAAGGACAAAACAAGGCTAGAACTACAAAAGTTCTAACATGCAAGCAACTAACAACAAAAGGAGAACTAAACAAAAACAAAAACTAAAATGCAAAGGATAGAAATAAACGGAGATAATCATAATGAAAACATTGTTTTGTTCAATGGAATCATTTTGTTAACAAGGTTGATCATGTCTTGCTACCAAAACAATTGCATATGAGACAAAACTTTGTACTCCACTAATGATTATGTTACCTTAACCTTGATAGCAATGGTCCCAATCATAATAGTTTCAAATTTTTCTCTTGGTATGGGACAATATATTTCTCCAACTTGAATGCCTTCAACATGTTCAATTGAATTCAAACCATAAGTCCTTTCAATCTTCTTGGGGAAATAGACAGTATGTTCCTTGTCATTAACATTGAAGGTCACCTTTCCTTGATTACAATTAATAACAGCTCCTGCAGTATTAAGAAAAGGTCTCCCAAGAATAATAGACATATTATCATCTTCAGGCATTTCGAGCACAACAAAATCAGTTAATATCAAGCAATTGTGAGCCACCTGAACAGGTACATCCTCACATATACCCACCGGAATGGTGGTAGATTTATCAACCATTTGCAAAGATATATCAGTTGGTATCAATTTTTCAAGTTGAAGCCTCTTATAGAGAGAGAAAGGCATAACACTAACTCCAGCTCCCAAATCACACAAAGCAGTTCTAACATAACTTTTCTTAATAGAGCAAGGGATAGTTGGAATCCCTGGGTCTCCAAGTTTCTTAGGAACCTTACTATTGAAGGAATAATTAGCAAGCAAAGTAGAAATTTCTTCATTAGGGATCTTCCTTTTATTCGAGACAATGTCCTTCATATACTTTGAGTAAGGAGGCAATTTAATAGCATCAGTCAAAGGAATTTGCAAGAATAAAGGCTTCATCCACTCACAAAACTTATTATAGTGTTCATCTTCCTTTGACTTGTGTTTCTTATCAGGGAAAGGCATAGGTTTTTGGACCCAAGGTTCTCTTTCACTACCATGTTTCTTAGGAATAAAATCTTCTTTGGTGTATTTAGTAGTCTTAGTGTGGTTTTCAGGTTCTTCTTCAACTTTTTCTTCATTAGGAACAACATTTTCTTCATTACCACTTTCAGTTTCAGCATCAGAGATATATATACTATTAGGATCTATAGCAGGTTCAGAGGGTTCTACAACAGTTTTATGTTTCTTTTTCCTTTTCTTACGAGTAGAACCACTATTTTCAGCTTGTTGAGAATCCTGCTCAATTCTTTTGGGATGCCCCTCAGGATATAGACGATCCTGGGTAGCAGCACCACTTCTAGTTCTAATTTCATAAGCATGTTTTTTAGCAGCATTAACTAGCAAGTCATTTTGCACTTTAACGAGTTGATCTATTTGAGTTTGAACCATTTGAAAGTGGTTAACAATCATTTTAACATCATTAGAGGTTCTTTCCACAATATCTTTCAACTCAGCAATAGCTCTAGTGTTTTCCATTAGATGATTTTGCACCCTTTTATTGAAGTTATCTTGCTTAATAATAAAGATATCAAATTCTTCTAATCATTGATCAGGAGGTTTAGAGTAAGGGATATCACCTTCATCAAAGTGTTGGAGAGAGTGTAGCTCAATAGTGGGTGAGTAGGGAATAAGCTTACACAATTCTTCTATAGGAGGTAGATTCTTGACATCTCTAGCTTTAATTCCCTTCTCCTTAAGACATTTCTTAGCTTCCTTCATCACTTCATCATTTAATTCAATAACTCCCCTCTTCTTTGATGTTGGAATAGGCACAAGAATAGATGGTTCTGTTGGGTCCGCAGCATAGAAAACAAAAAAATTCCTACGGTGTGAACTACACGCCAAGGTCTATCTACTAGGTACAAAGCAACGGGTGGACATACATCCAACGAGAACTTACCCTCGTAGACAACGAGCTTTGTTAATGAGTAGGAACTCGTGGTTGATGTAGTCGTACACTTGCCGATCTGAAGATCGTGAGGAAGTCCAGCAGGTCTGGCTCCAGCACGTCCATCAGATCCAGCTCCAGTAGCACCAAGTTCAGCACCGCAAAGCAGCGGTGCATCCGTGATCGCACACACGTCCAGTACCCCGACAACCTCCGTCCCTCGCTCCAGCAAAGCAGCGGAAGCAACAACTCCTTTCCAGATAAAGCCACCGGGAACATGTATCTCGCTAATCCGAGACCATGGGGAATAATACTAGAGGAGGAGAGATCCTTCACAAGGAGGTGTGTGTGAGAAGTGAGGAGGAGGTGGCCTTTTATAGGAGGAGGGGGGTGCCCCTCCTTCATGGCCGGCGCATGGAGGAGGTGACCCTTCACCTCCTCCATTCATGTGGTGGTAACTCCCTCCACATAAATTTGCCCCTTCACATTCTCTTTTAAAGTCTCCACTTTAAATGCATTAAATTTCTCCAAATTTAATGCTCTCTCATTTAATAAAACTCTTTTATTAATTTTATTCAGAATTTTGTTAATTACTTTCATTAACAAACATTCACATAAAACCCCCTGCAACATTTCAATATTACATGCAGAACCAATTTCAGCAATTTCACCCGAAACAGTTTCGGTGTCTATTGAAATAATTCCAGCGCTTTCTTAAATCTTTCTCTGAAACATATTTGCTCCAAATGGTGTTGGTATCCCTTAAGTGTGTCACCCTACGGTTCGTGAATAATGCAGACATGATCGAGACCCCTCTCCGATCAATAATCAACAGCGGGACCTGGAGATCCATACTAACTCCTACACATTCAACGATGACTTCTGTGATCGTGAGAACCTTTAACGCTAGTAACTAAATCCCTTTGTCCCGCGATATATTACATGTCTGAGATTTGATCATCGGCATCTCCATACCTAGTTTGATCTCGTTACTGACATGTACTCTTTTCTCGTTCCCGTGATATAACATTCTAGTGATCACATCACTTGCTTGCAAGCTATTTCAATGTGATATCACCGAGAGGGCCCAGAGTATATCTATCTGTCATCGGGATTGACAAATTCCACTCTTGATCCATGAGCCTCAACATAACACCTTCGTAGCACTAAACCCATCTTTATAGTCACCCTGTTACGGTGTGACATTTGATGTTATCAAGATACTCTTCCGGTGTTAGCAATTAACATGATCTCATGGTCTAAGGATAAAGATTACTTCGTATGATGTTATAGAAATATAAACATAATGACTTTGATCGTAATGCTATACTTCGTATGAATGTTCATCACATCATTCCACCAATGGTGTGACCTTGTTATTAACAACATCCAATGTCCATGATCAGGAATCCTTGATCATCTTGTTAATCAACAAGCTAGTCTATAAGAGAGGCATAACTAGGAACCCTTTTTGTTTATTAAACACACATGTATTGATGTTTTCGATCAATACAATTCTAGCATGTAAAATAAACATTTATCATAAACATGGAATAAGATAATAAACACTTTATTATTGCCTCTCGGGCATATTCCCTTCAGGTTCAGGTACAATTACTTCAGGTATAGCTTGTTTAGGAGGAGTCCAATCTTCATAATTCTTGCTTATTTTAGCCATTAATTCCTCATCTTCCTTAGGAGTCCTATTCCTGAAAACACAATCAGCACAACTATCTAGGTATGTCCTAGATTCTTCGGTTAGTCCATTATAAAATATATCAAGAAGCTCATTCTTAGGTAATGGACTTCCAGCCTGTGCATGAATCAAAGCACAAAACCTTGCCCAAGATTTGGGCAATACCTCTTTTTCTCCCTGTTTAAAATCAAAAAGTTCCTGCAAAATAGCATGTCTAGCACTGGGAGGAAAATATTTCTGCAGGAAAGTACTAATCAAGCACTCAGGGCTATCAATAGATCCAGGAGGTAAATTACTAAACCAAGTTTTAGCTTCTCCTTTCAGCGAAAAGGGGAAAATCTTAGCAACAAAGTAAGTACGCATCTTAATATCATCAGAAAACAAGCCACTCATGGTAGAAAGTTCATTCATTTGTGCTACCACACTTTCATTCTTAGTCGCACAAAAAGGTTCTTTCTCGACAATAGCTATGTAAGATAGATCGAGAGAGAAATCATAATCTTCATCTATAATGTTTATGGGAGAAGCAGCAAACTTAGCAGCAGGAGATAATTTGGGTCTAATAGTATGCCTCTCAAGGAGACTCTTAGCATCGCTCCTATCATGGGTGTTCTTACATTCTTTAATAAACTCATCGGTCATCTCAACATAACCATCTTCAATATCATAACTCTCACTAGACTGAGGTGAGCTAACAGGTGTGGTGGTGTCTTCATTAGGAGTTTCGGTATTTCCAACTATAGTTCTAGCAATCGTAGCATCTAGGAGAGGACCTAATGAACCACTCTTATCAAGCACAGTAGAAGCAGCATCATAAGCATCAGAAGTTTCAGATTTAGCGGTAGTAGCAGTGTGTGTAGCATGTGTATGTGGTGGTGTAAGGAACTTACTCAGAACAGACGGTGAATCAAGAGCAACAGAGGTGTTTAGAACCGTACCTCTTCTTGTAGTGGATGGTAAAATAGGAACCATGCCATCACGAGACTTACCCATGATGGATGGATAACAGCGAACAATAGAGAATCCAAGTGAACTTGATAAATAAAGCTATGCTCCCTGGCAACGGCACCAGAAAATAGTCTTGATGACCCACAAGTATAGGGGTGTATCGCAGTATTTTCAAGGGAAGTGAAACCCAATTTATTGGTTCGACACAGGGGGAGCCAAAGAATATTTATCAGCCTTAATAACCGAGTTGTCAATTCAGCTGCACCTGGAAACAATCTGGCTCACAACAGTTTATCACTAGCAACAGTTTTGTAGTAGGAATAGTAAAGTAACAACAGTAGTAAAGCAAAGACAGTAGTAACAAAAGCAGTAAACAGTGGGATTCGAGTGTGGTAGGCATAGGGATGGATGGACGGGCGTTGCATGGACAAGAAAATTCACATAGCAATCAGAACATAGGGCAATTGCAGATAAATAAGATAAAGCATCCAAGTACTAGACAATCCTAGGCATGTGTTCTATATATAGTCATACGTGCTCGCAATGAGAACTTGCACAACATCTTTTGTCCTGCCAGCCCGTTTGCAGCGGGGCCTCAAGGGAACTATTGGCAATTAAGGTGCTCCTTTTAATAGAGCACCGGAGCAAAGCATTAACACTCCATGAACAAATGTGATCCTCACGTCAAAGCCATTCCCTTCCGGTTATCCCGATTTCTATCACTTCGGGGCCATAGGTTCCGGACAACAACGGGTGTATACAACTTGCAAATAAGACCAAAAACAATACTATCATAATGAATCAATAACATGTTCAGATCTGAAATCATGGCACTCGGGCCCTAGTGACAAGCATTAAGCACAACAAGTCACAACAAAGTCATAAAGCACTAATAAAAGATACTAGGCACCATGCCCTAACAATCTGATGCCATTACATGAACGATCTCATCCAATCCCTACCATCCCCATAGCCTACAGTGGAGGATTAATCACTCATAGATGGGGGAAACATGGATGGTCGATGGAGAAGCGATGGTGATGATGATGGCGATGATCTCCTCCAATTCCCCGTCCCGGCAGGGTGCCAGAACGGAGTTTCTGGTGCTGTTTCGTGGAATCTGGTGGTGGCGGCGGAGCGGAACTCCTTCTAGAAAAACGTCGAACCCCCTGAAGTTTTTAGGTCAGAAGGCTCCTTATAGGCGAAGAGAGAGGCCGAGAGGGTGCCTGGGGGGCCCACACCACCCCTCGGCGCGGCCTGGCCTGGCCCGTGCCACCAGGTGGTGTGGCCACCCCCTGGCTCTTCTCCGTCTCGTATTCTGGCTCCTGGAGTCTTCGGGTGAAATAGCATTTTTGGCATATTTTCCGGGATTTTTCCTGATAGTTGATTTTCTGCACAAAAATTAGACACCAAGGCAATTCTGCTGAAAACAGCGTCAGTCCGCCTTAGTTGCATCAAAATCGCACAAGTATAGAGGAGAAACAATAGCAAAAGTGTTCGGGAAAGTAGATACGTTTTGGACGTATCAATTGGTTCTGGAGTAATCCCTTTAGCAAGCAGCTCACTCTCTTTAGCATCCCACCTTGGCATGGCAGTCGCATAGCCCCCTAGCCCTAGGTGATGGTGATATTTCTTCATCGCGGCATTTTTCTTGTTTTTTCTGACTTTTCCATAGCAGGTTCTGACTCCTTGTACTTCACAAATGCATCCCAGTTAGCCTGCTGCTTCGTTAGATAGCATTCGAATTTAGGAGGAATCTTCATCTTCTGATACTTTTGCCATAATGCTTTCTTCTAGTTCTTGAATAGTTCGGCCATCTTAGTAAGAGTCCACTGCTTGACTTTCTTCCTCAATGCAGCTGTGTCGGCATCATCCTCACATTCTGGCAGGGTGAAATGTGTCATGAGGTCATTCTAAAGACCCTCTTTGTACCTGTCGGCGACATACTCACCCTCTTCCGCCCCTTTGGTCTTAATCCACTCTCGAACGGTGCTCGGGATGCGATCCCTAACCATAACTATGCATTGTTCTACAAATACACTTTTAGCCTTTTCGGGTTCCAACGGTTCACCCTGTAGTGATACCACTATAATTGTATAACGCGTAGAGCCGTCCAACTTTTTGGCCGGGCCTCGTTTGGAATATTTTTTGCTCGATGTGGAGGCCTAAGAGAAGAAACATTTGTCAATTTATATATATCCAACTCAATTAATGCATCTACTAATCACCGGACTTCATATATATACCTCCCCGGACTTTGTTAAGGTTCCACCGAGGTCGTCGGCTTCTCCATCAACAGAGCCGTCGGCTTCTCCCTGATCATTTCGATCGACCTCCTCACCCTCACCGGAGGGGTTTAGATACATCGACGGAGATTTGGGTGGATCAACATGGGCGTCGTTGATCATATCCTCGAGAATTTCTTCTTGTGCTAGGTCTCTACACATTGGACTAGGTGGATCCATAGATGCGAGATGCACACAATATTATTTCCTATATACAAATATTGCCTATATACAAATATTTCCTATATACAAAAAGTCTAGGGACCCGCGGGCACTACCACCCTAACCCTAAGTTTGGGGGCCCGCGAGCACTGCCACCCTAACCCTAAGTCCCGGGGCCCGCGAGCACTGCCACCCTAACCCTAAGTCCGGGGGCCCGCGAGCACTGCCACCCTATCCCTAAGTCCGGGGGCCCGCGAGCTCTGCCACCCTAACCCTAAGTCCGGGGGCCCGCGAGCACTACCACCCTAACCCTAAGTCCGGGGGCCCGCGAGCACTGCCACCCTAACCCTAAGTCCGGGGACCCGCGAGCACTGCCACCCTAACCCTAAGTCCGGGGACCCGTGAGCACTGCCACCCTAACCCTAAGTCCGGGGGCCCGCGAGCACTACCACCCTAACCCTAAGTCCGGGGCCCGCGAGCACCACCACCCTAACCCTAAGTCCGAGGGCCCGCGAGCACCACCACCCTAACCCTAAGTCCCGGGGCCCGCGAGCACTGCCAGCCTAACCCAAAGTCCGGGGGGCCGCGAGCACTACCACCCTAACCCTAAGTACGGGGGACCCGCGAGCACTACCGGACTTAGGGTAGTTATTTCTTCAGCTATTTTTAGGGATCGTTACTAGCTGGTTTTTGCGATAGGGATTCTGGACTCAGACACGGACCGTTTGCTTGATGAATAAAAGGCAAGCAAAAACAAGTTGTAAGTTTTGCCGCCATGTTCACTTTATCTTTATTTAGCACTACTATATATGCAATATACTACTATATATATAATATTCATCAATATATGCAATATACTACTATATATACTATAATATTACAATATACTACTATACTATAATGCAATATACTACTATACTATAATGCAATATACTACTATATATACTACTATAATATATGCCATACAATATACTACTATATATGCAATATACTACTATATATACTACTATAATATATACCATACAATATACTACTATATATGCAATATACTACTATATATAATATTACACTACTAAATAATATTACACTACTATATATACTATAATATTACACTACTAAATAATATTATACTAATATATACTATAATAATATTACACTACTATATAATATGACACTAATAAATAATATTACAACTATATACACTACAAAATAAAGAAATGAAAAAATAACTAGAGAACTGGCCGGGGGCGCCGCCCCGGCCGCATCGCCCGCACCGCCGCCAGCGTGCACGACTATCGCCGGCCCGGCCTGCTCGCCCACAGTGGCCAGCACCGCTATGCGCCGGCGTGCACGGCTGCCACGCCGCCGCGTAGCCGGACGTACGGGGGAAGGGGAGGGGGCGGGGTACCTGGCTGGGGGCACGCGCACGGCGGCTGGAGTGGGGGCGGCTGTTCGGGGTGGTGGCGGCTGGAGTGGGTGCGCCGGTTGGGGTGGTGGCGACCGGAGAGATCGGGCAGCCTGCCGGCGTCTCCTTCGTTGTCCTCACGTGGTGCTCTGTGGCGTGCGTCCTCGAGTGGTGATTTGGGAGAAGAAGGGGCGCGCCGATATATAGGTGGGGGACCTTTAGTCCTGGTCCGTATAACGCACCGGGACTAAAGGGTCTTTAGTACCGGTGCTTTATACGAACCGGGACTAAAGGTCCACCCCTTTAGTCCCGGTGCGTGCCACCCACCGGGACTAAAAGTTTTTCGGCACCGCCCAACGCGCGCGCGCCAACGCCACACCTTTAGTCCCGGTGTGTAGCACGCACCAGGACTAAAGGTCCTTTTTTCAATTTTTTCACCCCAGAGGCGCGCTTGTTTAAAAAAAATTCAATTAGCATATTTTTTAAACATTTGAATTATCTAGTTTCTGCATACTTATGATTTTGAGAAAATTTTCAACATGAAAAGTTCTTGAATTTGAATAAGTAATCCAAATCTATTTTCTATTTTATAAAATAATTATTCTAACTAGTGAAACTAATAACCATTTTTCCATTTTCAATTTAAAAATGCATTAACTATTATATTTTGCATATTTTTGAATCTCACTAAATTTTTAACATAAAAAAATGCTTGAATTTGAATAAGCGATTCAAATCCATTTTCTATTTATAAAATAATTATTCTAACTAGTCAAACTATTAACCATTTTGCCATTTTCATGTGATTTCGACGCTCCGGTGGTCTTCCTCCGGTGAAACCCTAGACCGGGGGCCCCTGATCGTCTACCCCTATAGCTTTCTCCGTACAAGGGTAGCGCGGTGGACCTTTCTATTTGTTTTGGTTTGTTTAGGACATATGTACATGGAGAGCAAATGTTGGGCTAACTTTGCCACATTCTAGGCCCCGGTTGTCCCGTGGCGGGAGTTTCCACGTACAGATCCAGGATTTCACTAAGTGTTAACGCATGTCCGAGAAGGGGGTCACACCTAGGGCCTACACATGGCACCTACCAACCTTGCACCACTCTCACACACATATCCTAGGGGCACATGCAAGTTTTCATGTGATTCCGATGCTCCGGTGGTCTTCCTCCGGCGAAACCCTAGACCGGGGCCTCGGATCGTCTATCCCTATAGCTTTCTCCGTACGAGGGTAGCACGGTGGACCTTTATATTTGTTTTGGTTTGTTTAGGGCATATGTACATGGAGAGCAAATGTTGGGCCAACTTTGCCACATTCTAGGCCCCGGTTGTCCCGCGGCGGGAGTTTCCACGTACAGATCCAGGATTTCACTAAGTGTTAACACATGTCTGGGAAGGGGGTCACACCTAGGGCCTACACATGGCACCTACCAACCTTGAACCACTCTCACACACATATCCTAGGGGCACATGCAAGTTTTCATGTGATTCCGATGCTCCGGTGGTCTTCCTCTCGCGAAACCCTAGACTGGGGGCCCCGGATCGTCTACCCATATAGCTTTCTCCGTACGAGGGTAGAAGGGTGGACCTTTCTATTTGTTTTGGTTTTTTTAGGACATATGTAGATGGAGAGCAAATGTTGGGCCAACTTTGCCACATTCTAGGCCCCGGTTGTCCCGCGGCGGGAGTTTCCACGTACAGATCCAGGATTTCACTAAGTGTTAACGCATGTCCGGGAAGCGGGTCACACCTGGGGCGTACACATGGCACCTACCAACCTTGTACCACTCTCACACACATATCCTAGGGGCACATGCAAGTTTTCATGTGATTCCGATGCTCCGGTGGTCTTCCTCCGGCGAAACACTAGACCAGGGGCCCCGGATCGTCTACCCCTATATCTTTCTCCGTACGAGGGTAGCGCGGTGGACCTTTTTATTTGTTTTGGTTTGTTCAGGACATATGTACATGGAGAGCAAATGTTGGGCCAACTTGGCCACATTCTAGGCCCCGGTTGTCCCGTGGCGGGAGTTTCCACGTACAGATCCAGGATTTCACTAAGTGTTAACGCATGTCCGGAAAGAGGGTCACACCTGGGGCCTACACATGGCACCTACCAACCTTGCACCACTTTCACACACATATCCTAGGGGCACATGCAAGTTTTTATGTGATTCCGACGCTCTGGTGGTCATCCTCCGGCGAAACCCTAGACCGGGGGCCCCAGATCGTCTATCCCTATAGCTTTCTCCGTACGAGGGTAGCGCGGTGGACCTTTCTATTTGTTTTGGTTTGTTTAGGACATATGTACATGGAGAGCAAATGTTGGGCCAACTTTGCCACATTCTAGGCCCCGGTTGTCCCGCGGCGGGAGTTTCCACGTATAGATCCAGGATTTCACAAAGTGTTAACGCATGTCCGAGGAAGGGGCTCACACCTGGGGCCTACACATGGGGCCGACGCTCCGGTGGTCGTCCTCCGACGAAAAACCACACATCCCCTAGATTTATGTCTCAAATAAAAGGTTTAATACATTACATAGATTTATGTCTGAAATAAAAGGTTTAATTAATACATTATTACACATCACCAACATCTAGTGTTGTGGTTTTCTTCTGCACCGTAGCCATGGAGAATCTTCATCATTTAACAGGATGCTTGGGTCAGTTTTCACTTTGAATGGCGTAATTTCATGAAACTTATCGTAATCTTCTGACCTGTCTGTCTTGTCATCCACTCCCACGATGTTTCTTTTCCCTAAAAGAACTATGTGGCGCTTTTGCTCATCGTATTCTGTATTCTTTTGCTTATCTTTCCTTTTTCTCGATTTGGTAGACATGTCCTTCACATAAAAAACCTGAGCCACATCGTTGGCTAGGACGAATGGTTCATCCATGTACACAAGATTATTGAGATCCACTGTTGTCATGACGTACTTTTGGTCTAAATGTACCCCTCCTCCTGTCAGCTTGACCCATTTGCACCTAAACAAAGGGACCTTAAAAGTAGGTCCATAGTCAAGTTCCCATATCTCCTCTATGTACCCATAATATGTGTCCTTCTGCCCATTTTCATCTGTTGCATCAAAGCGGACACCACTGTTTTGGTTGGTGCTCTTTTTATCTTGGGCCATCGTGTAAAATGTATTCGCATTTATCTCGTACCCTTGGAAAGTACAGATAGTCGAAGATGGTAACCTGGCCAACAAGTACAACTGATCTCCAACAGTGGTGTTATTCATGAGATGTGTCTGCAACCAACTGCCAAAATTCTTCTCGTGTTCCCCTTTAATCAAGGGGTCAGGCTTCCCCGGGTTTTCGGAGCATAGAATATTCTTGTGTTTCTCGATATACGGAGCCACCATGGTGGAATTGTGGAACTGTGTAGTGTGCTTGAGTGAAAGAATTCCCGTCCCTACATACCATTGATTTCCTTCCTAGTGTGCCTTTTCCAGTCAGCCTCCCCTCATACTGAGATTCAGGAACACCAATCAGCTTAAGGTCAGGAAGAAAGTCAACACAAAACTCAGTGACCTCCTCTGTTCCATAGTCCTTGGAGATGCTTCCTTCTGTCCTAGCACGGTTATGAACATATTTCTTTAAGACTCCCATGAACCTCTCGAAGGGGAACATATTGTGTAGAAACACAGGACCGAGAATTCTAATCTCTTCGACTAGGTGAACTAGGAGGTGCGTCATAATATTGAAGAAGAATGGCGGGAACAACAACTCGAAGCTGACCAGACATTGGACCACATCAATTTGTAACCTTGATAGAATTTCTTGATCGATTACCTTCTGAGAAATTGCATTGAGGAATGCACATACCTTCACAATGCCTAGTCGAACATTTTCTGGTAGAATTCCCCCCAATGCAACCGGAAACAATTGCGTCATAAGCAAGTGGCAGTCATGAGACTTTAGGTTTTGAAATTTTTTCTCTTTCATATTTACTATTCCCTTTATATTCGACAAGAAGCCAGACAGGACCTTGATACTGAAAAAGACTTCAAAAAAGATTTCCTTCTCTTCTTTGGTAAGAGCGTAGCTGGCAAGCCCTTGAAACTGCCCTGGATGCTTGCCGTCTCATCCTTTATGATGTTGCTGGTCCTCCCGTGCTGCCTGGGTATCTTTTGACTTCCCATACAAGCCCAGGAAGCCTAGAATATTCACGCAAAGATTCTTCGTCAGGTGCATCACGTCGATTGCAGAGCGGACCTCGTGCACTTTCCAATAGGGTAGCTCCCAAAGTATAGATTTCTTCTTCCACATGGGTGCGTGTCCGTCGGCGTCTTTCGGAACAGGTTGTCCTCCAGGACCCTTTCCAAAGATTACATCCAAATCCTTGACCATACCAAATACATCAGCACCAGTACGGGGGACAGGCTTCGTCCGGGCTTCTCCCTTGCCATTGAAATGATTGCCTTTCTTCCTTAAGTGATGACTTGGTGGAAGAAAACGACGATTGTATGGGTACACATTCTTCCTACATTTATCTAGATATATAACGACTGGAGTGGGGGAGTCAGAGTCGAAAAGAGGATTCCTCGCTTCTTTCTCTCATGCAAAACCGTACTTTCAGTCTCATCTAAACAGTGCGTGCATGCATTGTATCCTTTGTTCGTCTGTCCTGAAATGTTACTAAGAGCAGGCCAATCATTGATGGTTACGAACAGTAACGCTTGTAGGTCAAAATTCCTGCTGTTTGTGCTCATCCCACACACGTACACCTGGTTTGGCCCACAACTGTAAAAGTTCATCAACTAATGGCCTTAGGTACACATCAATGTCGTTGCCGGGTTGCTTCGGGCCTTGGATGAGCACTAGCATCATAATGAACTTCCGCTTCATGCACAACCAAGGAGGAAGGTTGTAGATACATAGAGTCACGGGCCAGGTGCTGTGACTGCAATTCTGCTCCCCAAAAGGATTCATGCCATAGGTACTTAGACCAAACCATAAGTTCCTTGCATCACCAGCAAAGTCCGGGAAGTCCCTCTCGATTTTTCTCCACTGCCGAACATCAGCAGGGTGCCTCAACTTCCCGTCTTTCTTACGGTCTTCCATGTGCCATCGCAACAACTTTGCATGCTCTTCGTTTCTGAACAAACATTTCAACCGTGGTATTATATGAGTATACCACATCACCTTGGCAGGAACCCTCTTCCTAGGTGGCTCGCCCTCAACATCGCCAGGGTCATCTTTTCTGATCTTATACCGCAATGCAGTGCAGACTGGGCATTTATCCATATTCTCGTACTTCTCACCGCGGTAGAGGATGCGGTCATTAGGGCATGCATGTATCTTCTGCACGTATAATCCTAGAGGGCAGGCAACCTTCTTTGCTTCGTACGTACTGGAGGGCAATTCGTTATTTCTTGGAAGCAGCTTCTTCATTATTACCAGCAACTTTCCAAATCCTGAGTCAATCACACCGGTCTCTGCCTTCCACTTCAGCAATTCTAGTGTGCTACCCAGCTTCTTCTAGCCATCTTCACAAGTTGGGTACAATAATTTGTTGTGGTCTTGTAACATCTTGTCAAACTGCAACCTCTCCTTTTCTGTGTCGCAGTCTCGCTTTGCATCAGAAATGACCCAACCAAGATCATCAGCGGGCTCATCTGGTTCCCGTTCTTCACCCCCTTCTTCTTCATTATCTTCCATTGCGGTATCAGCGTATTCAGGGAACATAGATCGGTAGTTGTCATCATCGTTCTCTTCTTCATCGCCATCTTCCATCATAACCCCTCTTTCTCCGTGCTTGGTCCAAACATTATAGCCGGACATGAAACCGGACCGAAGCAGGTGACTCTGAATGACTCTTGAGGAAGTGTGAGCCTGCTCATTTCGACATTCAAGACATGGACAACACATAAAACCATCCCGCCACTTGTTCGCCTTGGCCGCAAGGCGAAAAGAACACACGCCTACTCTGTAAACGTCAGAGCGTCGGTCACCGAACATCCATGGATGGCTCATCTGCATCATACAACCATGCATATATATCAAATGCAATCACGATGCTCAAATTAGTACCGCGGGGTCTAAACAAGAAAATACTGGCTAACCTTTTAGGACACCTAGAAACAAAGATGATAAAACTTAAGTGTGGCTCTGGCACCTCATATCATGTTTTGTATTGTGTGAACTCAAGTGACATCGCTCTAACAGGCATTTCACCAAACACCTCTAGTGCATATGAAGGAAAAAATTAGCACAAAGTTATACCCACCTCACAGAGGAAAAAAACAGGAGAGAGTGGAGGGCTGGGTGCATATATAGGGCCAGACCATTAGTCCCGGTTTGAGATACAAACCGGGACTAATGGTTCTGCCAGGAGCATGCACGCGTGCCTAGACCCATTAGTCACGGTTTGTATCTCAAACCGGGACTAATGGTCTCTTATGGGCCAGGACAAAGTACCTCGGCCTCCTCGGGCCGTCTGGTTCGGACCATTAGTCCCGGCCCCAGCCACGGCCGGGACTAGTGGCCTGAACCAAAGGCCCATTTTCTACTAGTGCTTGTTCTCCCATGAACCTCACCCCAAAGGGTTCGATTCACCTCTTCCACTATAGGACAACCTTCGAGGTGGAAGCAGGCACCTTTACAAAGAGTTTGGGGCACACATCCACAACTTAATTGGAGGCTCCCAAATATAAGCAAGTTGTCAAACAATCAAAGACAAGCTTGAAAGAACCAAATCAAAAGCTAGGGTTTCCAAAGAAACACTAGAGCATGGGGGCCTTCAAGTGAATGAGGGGGAAATGAAGATCTCTCTCGGTGAAGCTATAGATCAAGGACTCCTCCTTCGATTCTCCAAAGATCAATGACTTTGGATGGTTGGATGAAGAGATCTTGTTGATTTGGTGGATCAAATGGGCATGGTGTTCTTGAGGTGGACAAGCAGCTAGAGGAAGGGGATAAGGTCCTCTATTTATAGCCCTCCTCTCCACTGAACCGTTTTCTGACTGTTGGACAAAAGTTAGACCAGAGACTCCGGCATGCACACCGGAAACTCCGGTCTACACCGGAGATTCCGGCCCATCTCCGGACCAGCCTCCGGACCATCGAACAGATTGACCCAGCCCTTATATGAGCCAAGTGGACCGGAGACTTCGGTCAGGGGCTTGGACTGGAGACTCCGGTCAGACCTTCGGACCTGGCTCTGGAGCACCTATCTGGCTGACCCAGGCAGAAAACTGGAGACCCCTTCGGAGATTCCTGGGGAGACTCCGGACCACACCGAAGACTCCGGTCCAGCAAGACCGAAGACTCCGGTCCTGAGCTCCCAGGAATACGTAAATATTGCAGGGTAAGTCCCGTAGGCCAAGGGTTCTTTTCACTTTGTGTAACATCCCTAAATTCATATTTCAAAGCTCATTCATATCATCATTGCATCCTTCATCATTTAGGGTTTTTCTCAAAATCATTTTAGAAACAGAAGCTTGGTGCTATGATTTCATGTGAGCAGATTTAATTCAAATGGCCATCACCCTTTGAGACTTGATTGTTTAGAAACTTGGTTGCTTGCCTCCATTGTTGGAAAGTTTAGGTGTAGCAATTTAACCAAAGTTTTCAACTTAGAAATAATTTCAAAACCCTTTTCAAAACATTTGCAGACTAGAGGCAAAGTCTCTGTTTGTATTAAGCCCAAGCTTGATCAAGCCCTTGCAAGGTAACCACATGGTCAAAAGACTGATTTTGAAACCTCAGTACCCTACAAAAATCCCCAGAACTGTTTGAATTCAAAAAGGATTTGAATTCATATCAAAATCATTTCAGAAAATGGTTTTAGAAAAAGAAAAGGATTAATCAAAGGAAAAGGGCCGCGCGCCAGGCATCTGGCCCAGCAACGAAACAAGCCCAACAAGCCCACCCGGGGAGTTTTCCTTTTCTTCTCTCACGCACGAGCGCACGCACTCAGCCGCTGACAGACCTACCCCACACCCCCTTTGCTTATTACGCAGACCAGCGGGCCCCGCCCACGTCAACCCCGTCTTCCCCAAACCGCGCCCGCGACCACGTCGCCGCTGCAGTCATGGACGGTAATGGCGCGGCGTAATTGAGCATTAATCCGCGAGCGTTTCCTGTCGAGCCTCTGGCTATAAGATCCTCTCTACCTCGCGAGCATTTCCCCCCAAACACCACGCTCACTCCGCCACCAGGCTGCCCTCAATCAACCCCACACCGCCGCAGACAGAGCCCACTCCGGCGATCAATTCCGGTGAGCCTCGTGTTCCCCTCTGCCTCTCACTCTTGCTATCTGATTCAGTGAGTCTTCGCGCACCTCCTGACCCCACTAGTTCATCCTGTACTGCCCCAGGTCGCCGTTTCCGCTCGACACCGCAAGCACCGACGACCACCTCCACTCCGGCGACCAAATTCCGTAAGTCCCGTGCGCCCCTTCACTTCTGACTCACACGAGTTTGTTCGCAACGTTCTTATGCATCACCTAAACCCTCTGGCTCGTGTTAGGTCAACGCGGACCCTCGGCAACGACTCTGACAACGACCACCCGACGCCGTGCACAACTCCGACGAGCTCTCTCAGCCACATCCGAGCGCCCCTTCGCAAACCGACGCTACCTTGAGCTTCAGCAGCTTCTCGCGAGCCTGGTATGACCCTTCTCCCTCTCGCGGACGACCTGGAATGCAAGCTCCGCCGTAGACCGAGTGCTCCGCCGCTCGCTGACGCCGCGCGCCGCCAGGACATGGTCGCTTGCTCGCGAGCCGTTAGATCCAGATCCGAGCGCTAGGATAGATTCATTTAACTGCGAAGCGGTACGCGATCTGGAGCGTACGATCTGTTTAGATCCTGCGGCTGCAGAGCTCGATCCAGTGCGAATCGGTACGCGCCAATCACAACGCGACGCGTGGCTAGGGTTAGATCTAAAAACAGATTTAAAAATCAGATTTTGATCCAAATTCAAACTGCCATAACTTTGGATTTCCACGTTGGAATTTTGCAAACTTTATACCGTTGGATTCAGTGAATCAAGACCTTTCTGAATATCCAATGTGTTTAACAAATAGTAACCATTAGAATGACTTTATTTGTAGAAACTTGTTTAAGGCTATTTTGAGTATGGATTTAGTTTAGTAATTTGTTTTAGGGTTAAATAAGTGTGTTTTGGCAAATTTGGTGTCTTATTAAGTTTCTGTATTCATGCACTTGCTTGGCAAAGTTTTCAAAATGCCCACTCAGTAAATTCATGCATGCATGCATTCATATTATTTTTGATTGTATATGAATTGTGTGTAAATGTGTGCTACAATTTTGTGTGTAGATTTTGCTAGTGATTGTGACTGTGAAGAGTGCTACTCTCCCCATTACCAAGGCAAGTGATGCTTCATATCTTTTGTCCCATTACTCTCACTATGCATTAGTGTTTTTGCTAAGTAAATCTTGCATGGATTTTATTTTGCTAAGTATAGACCTTGCTATGGGAAAACCTAGTAGATGAAGCCTTAGAAGAAACTTCCTAAGTTAAGATTCCTACTACTTTCATGCTTAGCTTAGCTAATAGAAAACAAGGGTGGAATATATATTCATGCTATGGAAAAATTTCTAAGTCTGTGGACTTATGTTTTGTTTAATAAAACAACTAAGTGAATGAATCACCTGGGTGGAATGGAAGGAATGGTTTGTGTTGAGTGGTTCACAAGGCCATGGACTTGGCTTGTGTATCTCACTTGTGGATGGTGACCCAGGAACAAAGAGATTTGAGATGTCAAATGTTGAGAAGCTTCAAGTGCAACCACTTGGCAATATGGGCTCTGCCATGATCATATAGGTTGCTAGAACTTAGTCTCTTGGACAGTTGGTGGTAGAGGGAATGATAGGTTGGAACGCGTCCATTTGACTAAGGAAAGGCTTCTGAAAGATCTTGTCTTGGGAAACCAAGTCCTGTGGGGAAAGTGCACCACCTCTGCAGAGTGTAAAACCTAAGTACTTAGCCATGTCCCTGGAAAAGGACAATTTGAGCATCAAGACATGGAAGCTATCAAGAATCTCCTCATCTCAATTTCTAAGTTAAAATCTTGTGGTTGAACAAGGGTTAAAAGGATCTTCAGTCTTTGATTGGTAGATGCCCTGAGTGGATCTTCAGTCTTTGATTGGTAGATGCCTTGGGTGATTTGTGCCAAACAAAAACTTAGTGTTTTCAAATGTTAAGGAAAAATATATTTTGAGCAATGCAAGCCTAAGCTCCACCTAGCCAAATGCATATAGTATTATAGTCCACTTTAAATAAGCTAAGGTATCACTTGCCAATACTATTCCAAAGTATTGACCCTCTGTGGCTGTAACTTGTAATGTTGCAGGTTACTCCGATGATGAATAGGAGTCATGAGTCTACACTCAACATGCTTGCCTGTGGCACATGAAGATGAAGACTTATGTTTATTTACTTATTCCATATACTCTTGTATTAGGCCTTTGGCCCTGAGTTGTAAAAGACTATGTTTTATCTCTAGAATGGATGTAATAAACGACCTTTGTATCTGTGTACTTCATCTTAAACTGTGGATGCTAGCATTGATCCAGGGACTAGCATTGCAATCACAGGGATCCTTTCCTTTAATAAGGAGGGATATTACAGATGGTATCAAAGCACTGTGTTGCCTGTAGGATTATGACCCTAGGATTGGAAACCACTAAGGAAAAATTTTAACTACTTCTACACTTGTCTATTTTTCTCGTAAACTTTTCTAATCTTCTCATTCTCATCTCTATTTGTAGATGAACTCCACCAACGAAGCCGTGAAGAAAGGACCACTCATGACCATGACCTTGGAGTGTGAAACTGAGTTTCCCAAGATTCTCAAGGACCTCATGGAGGCAATGGAAGCACATGGTGCAGCTGTGTACAAGGGCTTTCCAGTGATGGAGGAAGGAGTGGAGTATTGGTGGGTGCAACTTCACTTGTACAAAAACAAGGAAGACAACCACAAAGAAAGAGGCTTCTGCATGTACACCAACACTTTTATGCACACCACATTCTTTGAGTCAGCAAGAGAAGCAGCTTGGAAGACTATCAAAGAACTCAGTGCTAGAGTCAAGTGCAAGATGCTCAACCTCCAAAAAGACTTAGAGAAAGAGAAGGAACATACCCAAGAGTTGGAAGTCACCAACCAAACCTTAAGGGGAGATATTATAGACTTAGTGATAGAAGCATGTGAACAAGATAGGCTGATTGCCTCTAGGAACATTGTGTTAGCCACCAGATCCAGTGAGATAGGTTTGTAAGCGCACTTCGTTAGTTGGACCACCACCTATCACCTTATTTTCCAAATGATACCTTAAATAAGTTTGAACCTTGGTTGATGTAATGGATACATGTATGCATGACTTGTGTGATTTTTGTGTTCCATGGATATGTATGAATGTTGTCTTGTTTATTTTAAATTGTGTTGTTCTAACTTTTTCAATCTTATAAATAGATGCCTATTACCATCAGCACTGTTGAGGAGTTCCAGGTTACCCGTTTTGGTCCTCGTATCGTAGAGCTTACTACCTTGCTCGATCTCCCTCTTCCCACCATTACGGTGCACCCACTCACCAAGTTTGAGAGGAAGGACCTCTGGGGCTTCAAGGTGAACCAGCCAGGACGCCAGTTAGAGCCTACTACGGAGGCCATCGTCTTCAAGCTTATGCACGATGACAGGGAGAGATGCATGGAGGTTGTCATGCAGGACCTGATAGGACGACTGTTAGGCCGTCACTCCTGACAGGTTAGAGGCACTCACTTCCACGCCTTCGGAAGGCGTGATGATGACGGAGAGTCCATCGACTTTGAGGACGACTCGAGGGCCACAGCAGAGCTGATACGCCTGTACCTCCAGGACTTAGAGACTCTTATTAGGCACGTGGATACTGACAGGACCAACGTCATGCTTAGCAATGACGAGCTCCAGGTGCAGCTTCGCGAGAAGGACAAGCACTTCGCGCAGCAGGACGAGATTGTCAAGGAGATGGAGGCAAAGTTCGAGACCCAAGACCATAAGTTCAAGAGTCAAGAGAAACGTGTCCAGGATAGGAACAAAAGGATTCGGGACATGACCGAGGAACTGCAGTCCAAGGACTTCGAGTTAGAGCAGCAGCAGACAGTGATTGAGAGACTTCGTTCCCAGAAGAGGGCTCTCAAAGCCAAGATCGACTCCTTGACTACTACTATTGAGGAGAACAAGACCGCAATGGAGAATGCAGGTCTTACCTTTGTCGAGGAGGAGATTGATGCTGACGAGTAGACTTGACTACTCAGTTATTTCTTTTTACCGTACTTGTTATTTGTGAACTTATTATTGGACCATCCGACATGTGGATGGCTTGCCACTTGTGTGTTTTTACTTTGAGACTTTTGTTATCTTGTTGTTGAGCTTTTATCCTTGTGTTGCATGCTATGTGTTTGCTTGTGTGATGTATTGTGCATGAATCATGTAAGGGTATCTCATTCTTATCTCTATATGAATAAACCACAGATGCCTCCCCGTCGCGCAAACCCCAACCCCAACAACATTACCCCGGAAATGCAACAAATGATGAATGCGCAGGCACAGCTTATGCAAATGATGACGACATTCATCCAAAACCAGAACAACAACAACCCCAATAACAACAACAACAACAACCCTCCGGGTTTTGATATGCTCACCAGATTTCTGCGTCTGAGGCCAGCTAAGTTTTCAGGAACGACTGATCCCATGGTGGCCAATGATTGGCTACGTTCTGTGAACAAAGACTTAGTGACCGTGGGCTGCACGGATGCTGAAAAAGTCAGGTTCGCGGCACACCTGTTGGAAGGACCAGCCGCCGCATGGTGGGACAACTTTCAGATCACCACTCCTATCGATGAGGTGACTTGGACTATCTTTGAAGATGGTTTTCGCACTACTCATATCTCACCAGGAATGATGAGCCTGAAAAAGAAGGAGTTTCACAACCTGAAGCAGCGCCACCACAGCGTGGCTGAATATATTGAAGAGTTCAACGATCTGGCACGCTATGCACCGGATGAGGTTGACACAGATGCCAAAAGGAAGGAAAAGTTTCTGGAAGGCTTGAATGATGAGCTGAATCTGCAGCTGTCTGTGGCATATGTTCCAACTTATCAGTCACTGTGTGACAAGGCTGTTATTGTGGAGAATAAAATGAAGCAAGTCGAGAGTAGGAAGAGGAAACACTCTGACAAGCACAGCTCGGGATCGTCCCATAAACGATCTCACTATGATGATAGTGTCAGCTCAGGATTCCACAAGCATGGGAAATTTAACAAGCACCACAACCACAACCGTCATGAAAACAAGCATCATCGCAGTCATGACAATGATAAGTACAAGAATCAAAAGAGTGGACATAAGAGCCACCATAGTGGAAGTGGAAGTGGAAGTAGAAACCAGCCTAAAACGGACATCAGTCAGGTCGAATGCTACAAATGCAAGAAGCTGGGGCATTATGCTAATGAGTGCCCTGAAAAGAAAGTTGAAGGACCTAACAAGCCCAATCCTTTTCAGAAAGGACAGGTTAACCACATCAATGTGGAGGAGGTCTATGAAGAGCCTGATGCTGTTGCTGGTAAGTTCAGACTCAATTCCATCTCAGCATTTGTACTCTTTGACACTAGTGCATCTCATTCATTCATATCAAAAGCATTTGTCGAAAGAAATGAACTACCGGTAGAAACCATTGGGTGTCCTATAAGAGTAAGTTCTCCTGGTGGAGAAATGATAGTAAACTCAGGATGTCATGACTTAGTCGTAGAGATCGGAAAACATAAGTTTCCAGTGAACCTAATAATCCTAAATTCCCAAGGATTGGATGTAATTTTGGGAATGGATTGGATGGCTAAGTATGAGGGAGTACTAGATTGTGCCAATCGTACAGTTGCACTCACAACCCCTGAAGGTAAGAGGATAAAATTCAAGTCCAATTTTAAATCTAAAGGAAGTAAGCTGAATTCTCTTAAGGGGGTTAGCATGGACAGCGTGCCAATTGTGTGTGAATATCCGGATGTGTTTCCGGAAGAGTTACCGGGAATGCCACCAGATAGAGATGTAGAGTTTATAATAGATTTGGTACCAGGTTCTGGACCAAGAGCAAAGAGGCCTTATAAAATGTCAGTTGACGAACTTAAGGAACTCAAGAAACAACTTGGAGAACAATTGCAGAAAGGATTCATCCAGCCAAGTTCTTCATCTTGGGGAGCTCCAGTTTTGTTCGTAGAAAAGAGAGACAGAACTCAAAGATTATGCATAGATTACCATTCTCTCAACGAGGTAACCATCAAGAACAAATATCCTTTGCCAAGAATCAACGATTTGTTTGATCAGCTAGAAGGAGCATGTGTGTTCTCGAAGATTGATCTTCGGTCAGGTTATTTTCAACTCAAGATAAGAGAGCAAGACATACCTAAAACAGCATTCACCACAAGGTATGGATTGTATGAGTACACGGTGATGCCATTTGGTTTAACCAACGCTCCAGCATACTTCATGAATATGATGAACAAAGTGTTCATGGAATTTCTCGACAAGTTCGTTGTCGTTTTCATTGATGACATCTTAGTCTACTCCAAGAGCAAGGAAGAGCATGAAAGACATCTACGCTTGATACTTGAGAAACTAAGGGAACATAAGCTTTATGCCAAATTCAGCAAGTGTGAGTTTTGGTTAGAGGAAGTTGGATTTCTTGGTCACGTTATGACAAAGGATGGTGTAGCAGTTGACCCTGCTAAAGTTTCAGCTGTGACAGAATGGGAATCTCCTAAGAATGTAAAAGAGGTTTGTAGTTTCCTTGGTTTAGCAGGATACTACAGAAGATTCATTGAAAAAATTTCAAAGGTTGCTAAACCAATGACAGAATTGTTAAAGAAAGATAAGAAATTTGCTTGGTCTGAAGGTTGTGAACTCAGCTTTCAAGAATTAAAGAAGAGGCTTGTGTCAGCACCAGTTCTGTGCCTACCAGACTTGGAAAAGGATTTCCAAGTGTATTGTGATGCTTCGCATCAGGGATTAGGTGCCGTACTTATGCAAGGCGGAAAAGTTGTGGCTTATGCCTCGAGACAACTCAAAACTCATGAAGTAAATTATCCTACTCATGATTTAGAGTTAGCCGCTGTTGTCCATGCACTCAAAACATGGAGACATTACCTTTTGGGAAAACGTTGTGAAGTATTCACCGATCATAAGAGTTTGAAGTATATCTTCACCCAGAAGGAAATCAATATGAGACAAAGGAGATGGCTAGAACTTATCAAGGATTACGACTTGAGTTTGCAATACCACCCCGGTAAAGCAAATGTAGTAGCAGATGCTCTAAGTCGTAAGGCGTTTGTAAATGGCCTTACCAAAGGTGAATTGCCAGATGACTTGTGTAAGCAATTCAAGGAACTCAGGTTGGAGATTGTGCCAGAAGGACATCTCATGTCTTTGGATGTTCAACCCACTCTGTTGGATAAGATTAAAGAAGCCCAAAAGACGGATAAAGAAATCGAAGAGATTAAGGAAAGGATTAGCCAAGGGAAAGCTAAAAGTTTCCATATAGACGAACAAGGTACTTTATGGTACGGGAAACGTATTTGTGTTCCACAAGATCCGGAATTGCGGAAACTGATTTTACAAGAAGCACATAACTCTCCATATTCTATTCACCCGGGAAACACCAAAATGTACATGGATATGAAAGAAAGATTTTGGTGGAATAACCTCAAAAGGGACATCGCCGAACACATTGCTTTGTGTGACGTGTGTAGTAGAGTGAAAGCGGAGCATCTAAAGCCAGCAGGTTTGCTTCAACCAATGCCTATTCCTGAATGGAAGTGGGAAAATATTGGTATGGATTTTATTACCGGATTACCAAGGACCAGGTCAGGGTATGATTCCATATGGGTAGTAGTGGATCGCCTAACCAAAGTGGCTCATTTTATACCCGTAAAGACAACTTATACAAGTGCCAAGTTAGCCAAAATCTACATGAGTAGAATTGTATGCCTTCATGGTGTGCCTAAGAGTATTGTGTTTGATAGAGGAACTCAGTTCACTTCTCACTTTTGGAGACAGCTTCACGAATCTTTAGGAACGAGGTTGGAATTCAGCACTGCTTTTCATCCTCAAACTGATGGACAAACAGAAAGGACTAATCAAATTCTTGAAGACATGTTGAGGGCATGTGCCCTAGACTATGGAGCAAGTTGGGATGAAAGTCTGCCTTACGCAGAGTTCTCTTACAATAACAGTTACCAATCTAGCATTGGGATGGCACCATTTGAGTTTCTCTAAGGAAGGAAGTGTACCACCCCGTTACTATGGAATGGTGTGGGAGAAAGAAGTTTGTTCGGACCAGATCTTATCAAAGACGCCGAAGAAAAGGTCAAATTGGTTAAGGACAGGTTGAAGATAGCACAGTCTCGACAGAAAAGCTACACAGATTCTAAGCGTAGAGAAGTCACCTACGAAGTTGGGGATAGAGCTTATCTTAGAGTATCACCACTTCATGGAGTGAAAAGATTTGGAGTCAAAGGAAAGTTGGCACCAAGATATGTTGGACCATTCAACATTCTAAGTCGCAAGGGAGAAGCTGCATATGAAATCGAACTGCCAGCATCTTTATCAGCAGTCCATAATGTTTTTCATGTGAGTCAGCTCAAGAAATGTCACCCAGAAATGGAAGAATCTTCTTTGAAGGATACCATATCTTTGGAAGAAGTTCAACTATAAAGTGATCTCACCTATGAAGAAAAGCCTGTCAAGATTCTTGAGACCGCAGAAAGAGTCACAAGGACAAAGACTATCAAGTTTTGCAAAGTGCAATGGAGTCATCACTCCGAAGAGGAAGCAACATGGGAAAGAGAAGATGATCTTCGGAAAGACCACCCTCACCTATTTGCTAGCCAATCCGAATCTCGAGGGCGAGATTCATCTTAAGGGGGTTAGATTTGTAACATCCCTAAATTCATATTTCAAAGCTCATTCATATCATCATTGCATCCTTCATCATTTAGGGTTTTTCTCAAAATCATTTCAGAAACAGAAGCTTGGTGCTATGATTTCATGTGAGCAGATTTAATTCAAATGGCCATCACCCTTTGAGACTTGATTGTTTAAGAACTTGGTTGCTTGCCTCCATTGTTGGAAAGTTTAGGTGTAGCAATTTAACCAAAGTTTTCAACTTAGAAATAATTTCAAAACCCTTTTCAAAACATTTGCAAACCAGAGGCAAAGTCTCTGTTTGTATTAAGCCCAAGCTTGATCAAGCCCTTGCAAGGTAACCACATGGTCAAAAGACTGATTTTGAAACCTCAGTACCCTACAAAAATCCCCAGAACTGTTTGAATTCAAAAAGGATTCGAATTCATATCAAAATCATTTCAGAAAATGGTTTTAGAAAAAGAAAAGGATTAATCAAAGGAAAAGGGCCGCGCGCCAGGCATCTGGCCCAGCAACGAAACAAGCCCAACAAGCCCACCCGGGGAGTTTTCCTTTTCTTCTCTCACGCACGAGCGCACGCACTCAGCCGCTGACAGACCTACCCCACACCCCCTTTGCTTATTACGCTGACCAGCGGGCCCCGCCCACGTCAACCCCGTCTTCCCCAAACCGCGCCCGCGACCACGTCGCCGCTGCAGTCATGGCCGGTAATGGCGCGGCGTAATTGGGCATTAATCCGCGAGCGTTTCCGGTCGAGCCTCTGGCTATAAGATCCTCTCTGCCTCGCGAGCATTTCCCCCCAAACACCTCGCTCACTCTGCCACCAGGCTGCCCTCAATCAACCCCACACCGCCGCAGACAGAGCCCACTCCGGCGATCAATTCCGGTGAGCCTCGTGTTCCCCTCTGCCTCTCATTCTTGCTATCTGATTCAGTGAGTCTTTGCGCACCTCCTGACCCCACTAGTTCATCCTGTACTGCCCCAGGTCGCCGTTTCAGCTCGACACCGCAAGCACCGGCGACCACCTCGACTCCGGCGACCAAATTCCGTAAGTCCCGTGCGCCCCTTCACTTCTGACTCACACGAGTTTGTTCGCAACGTTCTTACGCATCACCTAAACCCTCTGGCTCGTGTTAGGGCAACGCGGACCCTCGGCAACGACTCTGACAACGACCACCCGACGCCGTGCACAACTCCGACGAGCTCTCTCAGCCACATCCGAGCGCCCCTTCGCAAACCGACGCTACCTTGAGCTTCAGCAGCTTCTCGCGAGCCTGGTATGACCCTTCTCCCTCTCGTGGACGACCTGGAATGCAAGCTCCGCTGTAGACCGAGCGCTCCGCCGCTCGCTGACGCCGCGCGCCGCCAGGACATGGTCGCTTGCTCGCGAGCAGTTAGATCTAGATCCGAGCGCTAGGATAGATTCATTTAACTGTGAAGCGGTACGCGATCTGGAGCGTTGATCTGTTTAGATCCTGCGGCTGCAGAGCTCGATCCAGTGCGAATCGGTACGCGCCAATCACAACGCGACGCGTGGCTAGGGTTAGATCTAAAAACAGATTTAAAAATCAGATTTTGATCCAAATTCAAACTGCCATAACTTTGGATTTCCACGTTGGAATTTTGCAAACTTTATACCGTTGGATTCAGTGAATCAAGACCTTTCTGAATATCCAATGTGTTTAACAAATAGTAACCATTAGAATGACTTTATTTGTAGAAACTTGTTTAAGGCTATTTTGAGTATGGATTTAGTTTAGTAATTTGTTTTAGGGTTAAATAAGTGTGTTTTGGCAAATTTGGTGTCTTGTTAAGTTTCTGTATTCATGCACTTGCTTGGCAAAGTTTTCAAAATGCCCACTCAGTAAATTCATGCATGCATGCATTCATATTATTTTTGATTGTATATGAATTGTGTGTAAATGTGTGCTACAATTTTGTGTGTAGATTTTGCTAGTGATTGTGACTGTGAAGAGTGCTACTCTCCCCATTACCAAGGCAAGTGATGCTTCATATCTTTTGTCCCATTACTCTCACTATGCATTAGTGTTTTTGCTAAGTAAATCTTGCATGGATTTTATTTTGCTAAGTATAGACCTTGCTATGGGAAAACCTAGTAGATGAAGCCTTAGAAGAAATTTCCTAAGTTAAGATTCCTACTACTTTCATGCTTAGCTTAGCTAATAGAAAACAAGGGTGGAATATATATTCATGCTATGGAAAAATTTCTAAGTCTGTGGACTTATGTTTTGTTTAATAAAACAACTAAGTGAATGAATCACCTGGGTGGAATGGAAGGAATGGTTTGTGTTGAGTGGTTCACAAGGCCATGGACTTGGCTTGTGTATCTCACTTGTGGATGGTGACCCAGGAACAAAGAGATTTGAGATGTCAAATGTTGAGAAGCTTCAAGTGCAACCACTTGGCAATATGGGCTCTGCCATGATCATATAGGTTGCTAGAACTTAGTCTCTTGGACAGTTGGTGGTAGAGGGAATGATAGGTTGGAACGCGTCCATTTGACTAAGGAAAGGCTTCTGAAAGATCTTGTCTTGGGAAACCAAGTCCTGTGGGGAAAGTGCACCACCTCTGCAGAGTGTAAAACCTAAGTACTTAGCCATGTCCCTGGAAAAGGACAATTTGAGCATCAAGACATGGAAGCTATCAAGAATCTCATCTCAATTTCTAAGTTAAAATCTTGTGGTTGAACAAGGGTTAAAAGGATCTTCAGTCTTTGATTGGTAGATGCCCTGAGTGGATCTTCAGTCTTTGATTGGTAGATGCCTTGGGTGATTTGTGCCAAACAAAAACTTAGTGTTTTCAAATGTTAAGGAAAAATATATTTTGAGCAATGCAAGCCTAAGCTCCACCTAGCCAAATGCATATAGTATTATAGTCCACTTTAAATAAGCTAAGGTATCACTTGCCAATACTATTCCAAAGTATTGACCCTCTGTGGCTGTAACTTGTAATGTTGCAGGTTACTCCGATGATGAATAGGAGTCATGAGTCTACACTCAACATGCTTGCCTGTGGCACATGAAGATGAAGACTTATGTTTATTTACTTATTCCATATACTCTTGTATTAGGCCTTTGGCCCTGAGTTGTAAAAGACTATGTTTTATCTCTGGAATGGATGTAATAAACGACCTTTGTATCTGTGTACTTCATCTTAATCTGTGGATGCTAGCATTGATCCAGGGACTAGCATTGCAATCACAGGGATCCTTTCCTTTAATAAGGAGGGATCTTACACTTTGCATTATATCAGGCTGTAGACAATAGCATACTGTAAAATGCTCTACTTGTTGTTAACGAACACCAAAATTGATTATGACAGTAAATTTCCTTTCAATGTCCCCATTTTTGGTGTTCGATGACAACACGTGATTTTGCATGGAAATAATTTGCAATGAATTATGACAGTGTATAAAAATGCTCCCCCTGACTATGTGCACTAAGATAAACATGTAAAGCATGCACGATAGGTAGTACATTGATAAAACACATAGTTCTCACACAAGTTACAATAATGTCGGCGCACCCACAGAGTCACACACAAATAGCAAATAGTATCTCGCAAGAGCATAAGGCAAATAAGTATGAAGGTCGAGATAGCAAGTAAGAATCAAATCCAAGCCCATGCAAATCCCGATGACAATGTCTTCTCCCCCTTTGGCATCGAAACGCCAAAAAGGGAAAAGACCTAAGCTAGCGGCCCAAAGAATCAGTAGTCCTCCTCGTCATCATCCTCATCCTCCTCATCCATATCCTGATCCTCATCATCATCATAGTCCTCATCACCATCTGGAGCTGCAGGTCCTTTGCCATGAGGGCGAGAAGAGGAGGTACCTTGGTACCCATATCCACAAGTGACATCAGAAAAGGTCTTCCAATCCACCAAGTTGTCATGTTGGGCATTCCATGCCCCAAAAGAAAGAGTGTAATCTGACTCAGTGGATGGTTGAGCCCCATGCTCATCAGTGTACTCATCCTCACCTTCCTCATCATATGCCATCCTGAGCCTTAATCTCCTTGAGGAGTTTCTCTATACGACGGTTGCTCTTGTAGGAGGCATGCTGTTGCCTGCGGATGTCAACATTCATACAGCAAAGGGTCCTCTCCTAGAAAGAGGCCTTCTTGACCCTCTCACGTACATAGTCACGTCATGGGAGGCAAGGGTGCATTGGAGGCACTCTTCCTATGAGCCCTAGTAGGAGAGGGGCCCTCTCGATCTCAGAGATCTCCTCCTCCACATTGGCATGGGAGCGTCTAGGAGGAGGCCCCATGTGTCCCTTCTGCTGCAGTGATACAAGAGTGTGTTCGGTAAGGTTGGGAGCCATGCCAAGTCGAGAACCATGGTCCTGGGTGTTGATGAGTCTCATGACAAATGGTGCATATGGAGGATCCTTCTTGTACAGTATGGCATGGTACATCTCCTCAAATATGTAATCCATAACATCAATAGGATCTGCATCTGCCTCGGGGCCAGCCATGTAAATCCTGTGTGTATGATATAGTAAGTTGACCAAACCACATCTTATGGAATCATCATTGCTAGCACTAAGGGAGATGGTTTGGCGGAAAATCCTCAACATCAGATTGTAGAGAGGCTTGAGTCCCTTGGACCTGCCCACAACACCCTCGCTGCCATACAATGGGGCAAGCTTGTTCTTGTTCACCCCAAGTGCTGCAGAGTGCATGCGTACCCCAACATGAGTGGACATGCCCTGGAAGGTCTCAAATATGGCCTCAGAAATGCCATAGAAAGTTGTAGAGCAGCGCTGATTTCTAGTCATCCAGGTCATAGTCCGGGCTTGGTCAGTCCCAAACACAACTGTGGCATAAAACTGCTGTACAAGGGTGATGTTGTAGTCTTCATGGATCTCCATCAAGTTGAATAGCCCTAACTTCTCACAAATCCACAGTGCATCCGAGAAGTAGGAGCTCTTCCTCATCTGCTCAACACTCATGTACTTCTGGGGGCACACATGTGACTTCTTGAGCATGCTGTACATGTCTTTCATGAAAACAGCTTGCTCCTTCCTCCAATAGCATGGGTCCTCGCTGGTGCGAGACAAGGCATAGAAATCAGTCTTCCGCAGTTCATGGTACTCCTTCTTTGACATGTGGGCCAAGGACTGGAGATTGTTGTACTTTGCCCTCTTGGCACTGTTCTCTTCCTCAACCCTGTCCTGCTCCCTCCTCATGTATGCTGCATCACGGGCCTGCTGTCTCCGGTTGGACGGGGGCACAATATACTCACCCTCGGACTCATCATAGCGAGGATCCGCCCTCTTTAACTTGGCCTTGGTGCGAGGAGGACGACGAGAGCCAGAACCTAACAATGAGGGAGATAGCATGGAGGTAAGTATATATGTCCCAAGGAGGCAGCACAAGAGCCTTGATGCATTACGAGATCTGTTTGATCCATCTCACACCGGAGTCTCCATAGTCCACACCGGAGTCTCCGGTCCAGAGGACCGGAGTCTCTGGCCCTAAGGCCGGAGTCTCCGGTCGGGAGGCTCAGGGGAAGAACAGTGAGGCTCCAGTAGGGTTGAATCCAATAGATCGGGCAAGACAACAAGGTTTATGTGTTGGGTCCGCAGCATAGAAAACAAAAAATTCCTACGGTGTGAACTACACACCAAGATCTATCTACTAGGTACAAAGCAACGGGTGGACATACATCCAACGAGAACTTACCCTCGTCGACAACGAGCTTTGTTAACGAGTAGGAACTCGTGGTTGATGTAGTCATACACTTGCCGATCTCAAGACCGCGAGGAAGTCCGAGCGCCGCAACTCAGCAGCGCATCCGCACTCGCACACACGTTCAAGCCACCGGAAAACCTCCACCTCCTCGCTCCAGCGATCCAGCGGAAGCAGCAACTCCTTCCAGACAAAATGCCACCTGGAACATGTATCTCGCTAATCCGAGACCATGGGGGATTAATTCTAGAGGGGGAGAGAGATCCTTCACAAGGAGGTGTGTGGATGAAGGAGGGAATGGGTGGCCTTTTATAGGAGAAGGGGGTGCCCCCTCTCTCCATGGCCAGCGCATGGGGGGTGACCCCTCACCTCCCCCATTCATGTGGTGGTAACCCCTCCACATTAAAATGCCTCTTCACATTCCCTTTTAAAGTCTCCACTTTAAATGCATTAAATTTCTCCAAATTTAATGCTCTCTCATTTAATAAAACTCTTTTTATTAAATTTATTCAGAATTTTTTTAATTACTTTAATTAACAAACATTCACATATAGCCCCTAGCAATATTTCAATATCACATGCAGAACCACCTTCTGCAATTTCACCCGAAACAATTTCTAGTTTCTATTAAAACAATTCCTGCGCTTTGCAATTCTTTCGTCTGAAACATATGTGCTCGAAAATGGTGTTCGGTAACTCTTAAGTGTGCCACCCTATGGTTCGTGAATAATGCAGACATGATCGAGACCCTTCTCCGATCAATAATCAGCAGCGGGACCTGGAGATTCGTACTAGCTCCTACACATTCAACGATGACTTCTGTGATCGTGAGAACCTTTAACGCTTGTAACTAAATCCCTTTGTCTCTCGATATATTACATGTCTGAGATTCGATCATCGGTATCTCCATACCTAGTTTGATCTCGTTACCGACATGCACTCTTTTCTATTTTCCGTGATATAACATTCTAGTGATCACATCACTTGCTTGCAAGCTATCCTAATGTGATATCACCGAGAGGGCCCAGAGTATATCTATCCGTCATCTAGATTGACAAATTCCACTCTTGATCCATGAGCCTCAACATAACACCTTCGTAGTACTGAACCCATCTTTATAGTCACCCTGTTACGGTGTGACGTTTGATGTTATCAAGATACTCTTCCGGTGTCAGCAATTAACATGATCTCATGGTCTAAGGATAAAGATTACTTCGTATGATGTTATAGCAATATAAACATAATGACTTGATCGTAATGCTATACTTTGGATGGATGTTCATCACATCATTCCACCAATGGTGTGACCTTGTTATTAACAACATCCAATGTCCATGATGAGGAAACCTTGATCATCTTGTTAATCAACAAGCTAGTCTATAAGAGAGGCATGACTAGGAACCCTTTTTGTTTATTAAACACACATGTATTGATGTTTCCGAATCAATACAATTCTAGCATGTAAAATAAACATCTATCATGTATAAGGAATATATAATAACAACTTTATTATTGCCTCTCAGGGCATATTTCCTTCAGTCTCCCACTTGCACTAGAGACAATAATCTAGTTCACATAGTGATAAATCTAACACCCATGGAGTTCTGGTGTTGATCATGTTTTGCCCTAGGGAGAACTTTAGTCAACGGATCTGCTACATTTAGGTCCGTGTGTACTTTACAAATCTTTATATCTCCATCCTTGACATGCTCGCGGATGGAGTGAAACCGGCGCTTAATATGTTTGGAATTCTTGTGATACCTCGGTTCCTTTGCATTGGCTATGGATCCATTGTTGTCACAATAGATCACCATCGGGTCCAACGCACTGGGAACCACACCCAGTTCCGTAATGAACTCTTTCATCCAAACTGCTTCCTGTGCCGCTTCTGAAGCAGCAACATATTCCGCATCCGTCGTTGATCCAGCCACCACAGGTTGTTTGGAACTCCTCCAACTAACTGCTGCTCCGTTCAAGAGAAATACGTATCCGGATTGAGACTTAGAGTCATCCGGATCGGTGTCAAAGATAGCATCGACATAACACTTAGCGGCTAGCTCTTCTTCACCTCCGTATATAAGAAACATATCCTTAGTTCTTCTCAAGTACTTGAGGATGTTCTTTACCGCTATCCAGTGTTCCGAACTTGGATCAGATTGGTACCTACTAGTCAAACTAATAGCATGTGCCACATCCGGTCTTGTACATAGCATGGCATACATAATAGAGCCTATGGCCGAGGCATAGGGGATCTTATCCATCATCTCTCTTTCTTCCGCCGTAGCCGCACTTTGAGTCTTACTCAATGTCTTGCCTTGCAACATAGGTAAGAACCCCTTCTTACTTTCGTCCATATTAAACTTCTTTAATATCTTATCAAGGTATGTACTCTGTGATAGCCCAATTAGGCGCCTTGATCTATCTCTATAGATTTTAATGCCTAATATATATGACGCTTCACCAAGGTCTTTCATTGAAAATTTGCTGTTTAGATAACTTTTAACACTGTTTAAAAGATCTATATCATTTCCAATCAATAATATGTCATCCACATATAATATCAGAAATGCCACATTGCTCCCACTCACTTTCTTGTAAATACAAGCCTCTCCATAAGTTTGGACAAATCCAAACTCTTTGATCACCTCATCAAAGCGGAGATTCCAACTCCGTGATGCTTGCTTCAGTCCATAGATGGATCGCTGAAGTTTGCATACCTTATTAGTATCTTTAGGATCGACAAAACCCTTAGGTTGTATCATATACAACTCTTCTTCAATCTTACCATTGAGGAACGCAGTTTTGACATCCATCTGCCATATTTCATAATCGAAATATGCAGAAATTGCTAACATAATCCTAACCGACTTAAGCATCGCTACGGGAGAGAATGTCTCATCGTAGTCAACTCCTTGAATTTTTCGAAACCCCTTTGCGACAAGTCGAGCCTTATAGATGGTCACATTACCATCAGCATCAATTTTTCTTTTGAAAATCCATTTATTCTCAACGGCCTTTTGGTCGTGAGGTAAGTCCACCAAGTTCCAAACTTGGTTCTCGTACATGGATTCCATCTCGGATTTCATGGCTTCTAGCCATTTGTTGGAATCCGGGCTCATCATCGCTTCTTCATACGTCGCAGGGTCATCCATTTCATCAACCATGAAATTCACAACAGGATTGCCGTACAGTTCAGGAGCTGCACGTGTCCTGCTTGACCTGCGAGGTACGGTAGTGTCCTCTTTCGGAGTTTCATGATCATTATCATTAGCTCTCTCTTCATCAGGTGAAGTCAACTCCGAAACAACTTCTGGTGCTGCGCCACTCGCCATTCCATGAAGAGAAGGTTCAATAACCTCTTCGAGTTCTACCTTCCGGCTACTCACACCTTTCGCGAGAAACTCCTTCTCAAGAAAGGATCCATTCTTGGCAACAAAAACCTTGCCCTTGGATCTGTGATAGAAGGTATACCCAAATGCTTCCTTAGGGTATCCTATGAAGACGCATTTTTCCGCTTTGGGTTCGAGTTTATCCGGTTGAAGTTTCTTCACATAAACATCGCATCCCCAAACCTTAAGAAATGATAGCTTAGGTTTGTTTCCAAACCATAATTCATACGGTGTCGTTTCAACGGATTTAGATGGTGCCCGATTTAAAGTGAATGCAGCTGTTTCCAGTGCATAACCCCAAAATGACAGAGGTAAGTCAGTCAGAGACATCATAGATCGAACCATATCCAATAAGGTACGATTATGACATTCCGACACACCATTACGTTGTGGTGTTCCGGCAAGCGTGAGTTGTGAAACTACTCCACACTCTTTCATGTGTGTGCTAAACTCGTAACTTAGATACTCTCCTCCACGGTTGGACCGTAGAAATTTGATCTTTCTATTATGATGATTTTCCACTTCATTCTGAAATTCCTTGAACTTTTCAAAAGTTTCAGACTTGTGTTTCATCAAATAGATATACCCGTATCTACTCAAATCATCCGTGAAAGTAACAAAATAACGATATCCACCTCGCGCCGACACACTCATTGGTCCACACACATCAGTATGTATGATTTCCAATAGATCTGTCGCCCATTCCATTGAACCGGAAAACGGCGTTCTAGTCATCTTGCCCATAAGGCATGGCTCACATGTATCAAATGATTCAAAATCCAGTGATTCCAAAAGTCCATCAGAATGGAGTTTCTTCATGCGTTTAACGCCAATATGACCTAGACGGCAGTGCCACATATATGTAGACATATCATCATCAAGTTTAATCTTTTTAGCATTAACATTATGAATGTGCGTAATATTACTATCGAGCTCCAATAGAAATAAACCATTCAACATAAGTGCATGACCATAAAAGATATCATTCTTATAAATCGAACAACCATTGTTTTCAGATTTAAAGGAATGACCACTTTGCATCAAACACGATCCAGATACAATGTTCATGCTCAGTGCAGGCACCAAATAACAATTATTTAGGTTTATAACTAATCCCGATGGCAAATGGAGAGGTAGCATCCCGACGACGATCACATCAACTCTTGATCCATTGCCGACCCGCATCCTGACCTCATCCCTTGCTAGTTGTCGCTTGTTCCGTAGCCCCTGAACCGAGTTACATATATTAGCAACCGATCCGGTATCAAATACCCAGGTGCTACTGCGAGTACTAGTCAAGTACACATCAATAACATGTATATCACATATACCTTTGTTTGCCTTGCAGGACTTCTTGTCCGCCAAATACTTGGGGCAATTGCGCTTCCAATGGCCATTCCCCTTGCAATAGTAGCACTCGGTGTCAGACTTAGGGTCAGCCCGGGGTTTCTTTTCAGGCGTGGCAACAGACTTGCCACCCTTCTTTCCCTTGTGCTTGCCTTTCTTGTCCTTCTTGAAACCGGTGGTCCTATTGATCATCAACACTTGATGTTCTTTCCTAATCTCCACTTCTGCAGTCTTAAGCATTGACAGAAGCTCGGGAAGAGACTTCTTCATTCCCTACATATTATAGTTCATCACGAAGCTCTTGTAGCTAGGTGGCAGAGATTGGAGAACACGATGTATGCCTAAGTCAATGGGAATCGTTATTCCCAAGGACACACGCTTATCGGTGTACCCAGACATTTTGAGTACGTGCTCACTAACAGAGCTTTTTTCCTCCATCATGCAGATAAAGAACTTTTCTGTAGCATTATAACTCTCTACGGCAGCATGGGTATCGAAAATGATTTTCAATTCTCCCATGGTATCAAAGGCATTGCCATTTTCGAAACGCTTTCGAAGTTCTGGCTCTAGCCCATACAGTATGCCGCAATGAACTAAGTTGTGGTCCTCCTGACGAGTCACATAGACATTCTTTTCCTCGTCGGGGGGATCAGGAGCTGGTGGGGGGCCTAGCGGCGCATCTAGCACATATTTCTTTTGTGCAGCAGTGAGGAGAATCCTCAAATTCATAGCCCAGTTGGTGAAGTTGCTACCATTCGCAGCAAGTTTCTCTTTCTCCCTGAACACATTGCAATTAAAAGCAGGTGGTGCCATCTACAACAGAATTTGTAAAGTTTATTCAGACTAAGTTTATGATAGATTGAGTTCAACTAATCCAAATTACTAATGAACTCCCACTCAAAAACGACATCCCTCGTGTCCTTTTGGTGATTACATGAACCAAATCCACTACACCAAGTCCGATCATCACGTGAGTTGATATAGCTTCAAAGGCGAGCATCTATATGGGCATCATATCAACCATATGACTCATGCTTAACCTTTCGGTCCATGTTCCGAGGCCATTTCTGTACATGCTAGGCTCGCCAAGTAAGAACCTTAGTATTCGCGTGTGTAAAACAGTCTTACACCCGTTCCTATGAAAGCGTAGATTCGAGGACACCCGATCATCACGTGATGTCTCAAAACGCGATCCATAGAACGGTGCATACTCAAGGAAGAACACATTTTTATCTTGATATCTAAATGAGGGATCATCTTATAATGCTACCAAACGCGCCAAACTAGCAGTATAAGATGCTAACATCTAATGTGTAAAGTGAGATGATATGGTCCATGCATTTGATCTCTATCACTTGCATCGTGGTATGATCTCTATCATTCCTTTGTGTGTACGGCCAAGGTCTATGGAACTTACACGTTGACTATGTTGTAAGAGTTACAACAATACCATATCAATACACTAGCCCAGCAACGATCTAAACTAGACGCCTCTAATTTATCAATTGCAAGTTTTATGTGGCTTAGGGCTTTCGGAGATAGAACCGTTCTCACCTACGAACATGAACCACAGCAAGGATAACTAAGTTATTAGCAACTCGTTGTAAATCAGATATGGACTATAGTAGGAGAGACAAACACCCGCCAGCCACTTATGCAAAACAAGTTGCATGTCAGTCGTGGAACCGGTCTCATGTACGATTATATGTAAGGTTGGTCCGGGCCGCTTCATCCCACTATGCCACCAATATCCAAAATACATAGAAGATGCAATAACATGATCATCATCGCCCACATATCAACATATGTGTACTACCCGTGCTAAGCACGTACGCATAGATCAGGCTCTGATACCACTGTTGGGTCCGCAACATAGAAAACAAAAAAATTCCTACGGTGTGAACTACACGCCAAGATCTATCTACTAGGTACAAAGCAACGGGTGGACATACATCCAACGAGAACTTATCCTCGTAGACAACGAGCTTGTTAACGAGTAGGAACTCGTGGTTGATGTACTCGTACACTTGCCAATCTCAAGATCGTGACGAAGTCCGAGCGCCGCAACTCAGCAGCGCATCCGCACTCGCACACACGTTCAAGCCACCAGACAACCTCCACCTCCTCGCTCCAGCGATCCAGTGGAAGCAGCAACTCCTTCTAGACGAAATGCCACCAGGAACATGTATCTCGCTAATCCGAGACCATGGGGGAATAATTCTAGAGGGGGAGAGAGATCCTTCACAAGGAGGTGTGTGGATGAAGGAGGGAATGGGTGGCCTTTTATAGGACGAGGGGGTGCCCCCTCTCTCCATGGCCGGCGCATGGGTGGGTGACCCCTCACCTCCCCCATTCATGTGGTGGTAACCCCTCCACATTAAAATGCCTCTTCACATTCCCTTTTAAAGTCTCCACTTTAAATGCATTAAATTTCTCCAAATTTAATGCTCTCTCATTTAATAAAACTCTTTTTATTAAATTTATTCAGAATTTTGTTAATTACTTTAATTAAAAAACATTCACATATAGCCCCTTGCAATATTTCAATATCACATGCAGAACCACCTTCTGCAATTTCACCCGAAACAATTTCCGGTTTCTATTGAAACAATTCCTATGCTTTGCAATTCTTTCGTCTGAAACATATGTGCTCCAAAATGGTGTCCGGTAACTCTTAAGTGTGCCACCCTACGGTTCGCGAATAATGCAGACATGATCGAGACCCTTCTCCGATCAATAATCAGCAGCGGGACCTGGAGATCCGTACTGACTCCTACACATTCAACGATGACTTCTATGATCGTGAGAACCTTTAACGCTTGTAACTAAATCCCTTTGTCTCTCGATATATTACATGTCCGAGATTCGATCATCGGTATCTCCATACCTAGTTTGATCTCGTTACCGACATGCACTCTTTTCTCGTTCCCGTTATATAACATTCTAGTGATCACATCACTTGCTTGCAAGCTATCCTAATGTGATATCACCGAGAGGGCCCAGAGTATATTTATCCATCATCTGGATTGACAAATTCCACTCTTGATCCATGAGCCTCAACGTAACACCTTCGTAGTACTGAACCCATCTTTATAGTCACCCTGTTACGGTGTGACATTTGATGTTATCAAGATACTCTTCCGGTGTCAGCAATTAACACGATCTCATGGTCTAAGGATAAAGATTACTTTGTATGATGTTATAGCAATATAAACAAAATGACTTGATCGTAATGCTATACTTCGGATGAATGTTCATCACATCATTCCACCAATGGTGTGACCTTGTTATGAACAACATCTAATGTCCATGATCAGGAAACCTTGATCATCTTGTTAATCAACAAGCTAGTCTATAAGAGAGGCATGACTAGGAACCCTTTTTGTTTATTAAACACACATGTATTGATGTTTCTGAATCAATACAATTCTAGCATGTAAAATAAACATCTATCATGTATAAGGAATATATAATAACAACTTTATTATTGCCTCTCAGGGCATATTTCCTTCATTATGTACTAGTATGCATGCATACAAGAGATTCCCATGGGCAAAAACAATACCAATCCTCAAAAACAAATCAAGGGATGAACCCTAAGAGAAAAAGAGGAGGAGAGGTACCAGATCTGTCCATGGTATTGATTCCACCATTGGGAATCACCCAATGGTGAAGGGAAGAAGGTTAGCCGGCGGCACGACGGATCCTAGGGGCTTCTTGACCTCCGGGGAGGAGTTTTGGAGGAGGAGGCGACGGGGTAGAGAGGGGAGGATGGGGGTGGATGAATGAAACCGTCTGTTTCAGTTCACCCCGTCCTCCATCTATGTGGCTCAAAACCGTCCGGACCGGAGACTCCAGTCCACACCGGAGACTCCGGCCTACACTGGAGACTCCGGTGTGAGCACACCGGAGACTCCGATCCTCCTCGACCAAAAACTCTAGGTTTTGTGTATGGGACATATATGAGAGAGAGTGGTTACAAGACCAGGAATAGGCTTGGGTTAAGATGACCTACTGTGAAGAATCAAACAAACCACAGAAATCCATTCAAATGTTGATTAACGCGCCAAATAAACACGAACTAAGAACCAACTCTTCAATGAGAAGAGGGTGGTGGCCGAGGCCACCATGTAAGATTTTATGGCATGACGTCGCGAAGAATTATCCTTGGGTTCATAGCCACTACTCATCAATGAAGCTCACATATCACACGATGATATTAAGGGAATTGAATTTCTTAATTTTGGCATTATGGGGGGAGGTATAGCCCAATGTATTAGGACCACACTCCCCCTATCTCCATGCCTGCACCTACACCAAATATGAGTCAAGACATAGGTGAGTATGCAAGGTGATCAAGTCAAGCTCCTAGAATCTACGATATTTAGTTCATTCCTCAAGTAACAAAACCTTGCTTCATCAAGTGGCTTCGTGAAAATGTCAGCAAGTTGGTCTTTGGTTAACACATAGGATAGCTCAACATCACCTCGAGCAACATGATCTCTAATGAAGTGATGACGAATCTCAATATGCTTTGTCCTTGCATGATCCACTAGGTTATAGGAAATCTTGATAGAGCTTTCATTGTCACATAGAAGAGGCACTTTGTCACAATGGATACAATATTCCTTTAAAGATTGCCTCATCCATAGAAATTGAGTACAAGCACTAGCAGCTACCACATACTCGGCTTCGACGGTGGAGAGAGATATACAATTTTGCTTCTTAGAAGACCAACACACCAAGGACCTTCCAAGGAATTGGTAAGCCTTGGAGGTTGATTTTGTATCATCCTTGTCACCAGCCCAATCCGAATCCGTGTATCCACAAAGAGAGAAAGTTGAGCCCCTAGCATACCAAGTACCATAGTTTGGGGTATGAACCAAATATCTAAAGATTCTCTTGACCGCCATCAAATGGCTTTCTTTAGGAACCGCTTGATATCTTGCACACACTCCTACACTCAACACAATATCAGGTCTAGATGCACAAAGGTAAAGCAAAGAGCCAATCATGGACGGTATACCTTTTTATCCACATCTTTACCATTTTGGTTTAGTTTAGGATGAGTCTTTGTTGCCATGGGAGTGGGAGCTCCATTTAGATCTTTCATGTTGAATCTTTTGAGCATATCTTGGGTATACTTGGCTTGGTTGAAGAATGTTCGTCCTCTTACTTGCTTGATCTCAAAACCAAGAAATACCCTCAATTCTCCCATCATAGACATCCTGAACCTATCAGACATAAGCTTCAAGAATTCATCATTAAAATCTTTGTTAGATAAGCCAAAGATAATATCATCTACATATATTTGACATACAAAAAGCTCCCCATTGACGTTCCTAGTAAAAAGAGTGGGATCGATTTTCCCAACCTCGAACCCACGATCTACCAACAACTCTCTAAGGTGCTCATACCACGTGCGTGGGGCTTGTTTGAGCCCATAGAGAGCCTTATCAAGTTTGTAGACATGGTTTGGAAATTTGGGATCCTCAAACCCCGGGGGTTGCTTTACGTATACCGACTCATGCAAAGGACCATTAAGAAATGCACTTTCTACATCCATTTGTTGTAGTTTAAATTTATGATGTGCCGCATAAGCAAGAAGGATACGGATGGACTCAAGGCGAGCCACAGGTGCATATGTCTCTCCATAATCAATGCCTTCAATTTGAGAGAACCCTTGTGCAACCAATCTTGCCTTGTTCCTAACCACAATTCCATGCTCATCTTGCTTGTTCTTGAATATCCATTTGGTGCCTATAACATTGCGGAAATCTTTTCGCTTTTCAACTAACTTCCACACTTTGTTTCTCTCAAAGTTGTTGAGCTCTTTGTGCATGCCATCCAACCAATCCGAATCTTCAAGAGCTTCCCATACTTTCTTTGGCTCCACCATGGAAATGTATGCTTGGTGCTCACCAAAGTTCTTTAGTTGAGCTCGAGTGGATATCCCTCTTCTTAGATCTCCTACCACATTCTCAAGAGTGTGGTCTCTCAATTCCAAAATTCTATCCATTCTATCTTGGCGACGAGTTTCGATCTCCTTGTTGTTTCTTGTGGGGATCACTTCGTCATTTTGGTCCTCGTCTTGACCATTAACTTGACCATGATCATTGTTGGAATTATTCTCTTCTACATGAGGCAAAGATTGACCTTGGTCTTGATCAAGCATACTTCTAGACAGGCATTGAGCTTCCCTTATGCCAGTTTCTATAGATCTTCCTTGTGTAATAGCCTTAGCACCACTGAACATTCTATCAAATGGAAACTCAAGCACCTCCTAGCTAGAGGTTTCAACTTGATCAACAAGTTGAGGGTCCACACCTTGTCTTTGGCATGGGTCATCGTCTTCCTCAATAGGAGCTTTTTGATGTTGTGAAGATGAGGGCTCCACTTGAGTAGAGCATAGTTCTTCTCGATCCGCCATAAGGGGTTCCTCAACAGGGCGGATGAAACCTGCACCCATTCTTCCTATGGCATCCTGAGGTATTTCATCATCTACATCACAAACATCAACACACCCCGCTTAGGGACCATCATATTCTTCAAACACCACACTACAAGATTCTATGACAGTTCCGGAGAGCTTGTCATAGATTCTATAAGTGTGGGATTCAAGACCATAACCAACAAAAATACCCTCTACTGCTTTGGAATCAAACTCGGACAAACGAATACCCTTAATGCGATAGAAACACTTACAACCGAACACCCGGAAGTATGAAACGTTGGGCTTGTTGCCGGTAAGAATTTCAGATGGAGTCTTGATCAATTCTTTTCAGAGGTAGAGACGGTTTGATGCATGGCATGCGGTTGAGATTGCTCCAGCCCAAAAATTGTATGGAGATTTAAACTCCACCAACATGGTCCTTGCCATATCAATAAGAGTCCGGTTCTTCCTCTCAGCTATACCATTTTGTTGAGGGGTATATTCAGCGGAATATTGATGTTTTATTCCCTCATCACTAAGAAATCCATTCAATGTGTAGTTCTTGAACTCGGTACCGTTGTCACTTCTTATTGTTAATGCTGGGACATTGTGTTGACTTTGAGCCATGTTGATGAAGTCAATGAAGTTTTCTTGGGTCTCACTTTTTAGCTTGAAGAAATATACCCAAGTGTATCTCGAGTAGTCATCAACAATCACCAAACAATATTTCTTCCCGCCAAGGCTTTCATGAGATGGAGGACCAAAGAGATCCACATGAAGGAGCTCCGAGATCCTCTTGGACTTGATGTAGTTCTTAGGCTTGTGGGGATAATCATGCATCTTTCCTTCTACACATGCCCTGCAAATGCGATCTTTGGCAAAGCAAACATTTTCTTTTAGTCCAACAATATGACCATCCTTGTGGAGGCTTTGAAAAGTTCTCATGTTGACATGGGTTAGACGGTGATTCCATAGCAAACCCACATCAGCCTTTCCGAATACGCACATCGGACTTGTAGTGGTTTTCCCCGAGAAGTCCACCACATACAAGTCATTTTCGACGTACCCAACGAAAGCGACCTTTAGAGACTTGCTCCACATGAGGATCACAATATCATTATCAATAAAGAGGGAAAAACCCATCTTTCCAAGAGCACGGACTGAAAGTAAATTATAGCCAAGGGTCTCAACAAGCATGACGTCCACAAGAGTCATATCGTGTGCAACCACAACTTTGCCGAAACCCATTACCTTAGACTTTGACTTGTCGGCATATGTCACGGATATTTGGTCTCACCTCCTTGACACTCGATGCGCTTCCAGTCATATGACTTGTGCATCCACTATCAAGCACCCATTTTGACCCTCCGGAAGCATAGGTCTACAAAAGATCAAACTAGTTTTTAGGTACCCATTTTTCAGTGGGTCCTCTTTTGTTAGCGACAAGGGTCTTGGGAACCCAAATAGACCAAGCAATATAACCATCAAATGGGCCAACATATTGTGCATATACATCACCATAATAATCACACATTAAAACATAGTGAGAGATAACACTTCCCGCAAAATCATCATGAGACATAGTTTTGCCATTCGTGGACTTACTATCCACAATGACCTTGTCCTTTTCTTGTGTGGGATTGGACTTCTTTTTCTTGTTGTTCTTCTTCTTATTCCCTTTAGAGACAAAGCCAATGCCCCCTTTCTCACTACTTGACCTTTGCTTACTCAAGAGGTCATCAATAGACTTGTTTCCTTTTGGAAAGGTGGCCTTAGCTAGCTCCCCCTTCAACCTAGCATTTTCTTCAAGTATACTTGTACAACTAGAGGGAATGAAAGTACTAGGTGAAGTAATATTGGTAAATTGAGTTTGAGGCTTTTCACGAGACTTTGTGAACAACAAGAGTTCACTCTCCAAGGCCTTGTGCGCCTTGTCAAGCATCCTAAAGTCCTCGACAAGTTTTTCATGAACATCATCAAACTCAATCTTGTCCTTTTTAGCCCTTTTATATTTAGCAATAGCATGGTCACGTTCCTTGATGAGTTTATTAATGATGAGATCATTTGCTTCATCAATCCCTTCAAGTTTAGTTTCAAGAGACATTCGAGTTTCTTGTTCTCCTTCTAGAGCATTATTTAGAGCTTCTACCTCAATCATGTGCTCTCTACATAATTTACATCTCTCATCAAGAAGCTCTTGTGTGTGTGCAAGTTGATTTAAAAGATCTACAACATGTTTCTTGTGTTCCCCTTGCAAGTTGTTCATAAACACATCAAAAGCAACTAATTCCTTTTTGACCTCCAGAGATAACTCATCATCAAATTCATCATTGATTAAAGAGGTGGAGTGTGATGATGATAATACCTCCGTTCCTCTTGACATAAGGCAAGTGACGTTCTTGTTGGAGATATTCTCGTTTGGAGAGTCGAAGAGTGAGAATGTAGGATTAGAGGTGGTGGCAAGAGCCGCCACACCACTTGATGTTTCCTCTTCATCATCATCATCGGAGGAGAATTCTTCATGTGTGATCAAGACAATTTCACACGACTTCTTGTTGGTTGCATTCCTTTTGATGAAGGGTTTCTTGTAAGGAGCTTTGGAGGTCTTCTTCAACACAAGTTTACCCCCATGATCTTCTCTTTTCTCATAGGGACAAGCAACAACAAAGTTATAGCGGTCACCACAATTCAAGCAAGTTATCAACTTGGACCCATTATCTCTTTTCCCATTGGGGTTTCTTCTTTGTTGCATTTCCATCTTGGCCTTGGCGGGATCTTTCCAAAAATTTCTTGCATAGAAGGCCATGTATTCACCATGAGCAACCTTGACATCTTCAGGGTGGCTCACTGAAAGTCCCTCATCACTTCCTTCATCTTCATCATACTCCACAACCTTGGCCTTTGATACATTGCAAATGTATCTATAATTTTTGATGTTCCATGATTGGTTTTAACTACTTTCTTATGTTTTATCCACACTTTGGAGTACTTTTAATATGATTTCTTAGACTAACCTATTAACAAGAGCCATAGTGATAGCTGCCTGTTTTCTGCTGTTTTTGGTTCCAGGAAAGTCAGAAAATGAATATTCTCGGAATTGGACAGGACAAAGGCCGAAGTCATTATTTTACCGAGGGACATCTAGAGCCAGAATACAAGATGGAGAGGGGATGGGGCCCGGCCACACCACCTGGCCGCGCGGCCAGGCCTGACCCGCACCAGGGGTGGTCTGGCCACCCCAGGCACCCCCTCGGCCTCTCCTTCCGCCTATATATTGCCTCTAATACGGAAACCCTAAGTACCCGCTCAAAAATCCATGAAAGAGTCTGTAGCCACAGTCATCTCCATCCCTAGATCGGGAGGGATCTGAAGCTCTTTTGGGCACCCTGCCAGAGAGGGGAATTCACCCTGGAGGCCTTCTTCATCATCATGCAAGCCTCCGATATGATGCGTGAGTAGTTCATCTCTGGACTACGGGTCTATGTAGTATCTAGATGGCTGGTTCTCCTCCTTTGTGCTATCATGTCTAGATCTTGTGAGCTCCATTCATGATCAAGATCATCTATTTGTAATTCTGCATGTTGTGTTTGCGGGGATCCGATGGATATTGAGATGGTATTTCAGATTGATTATTAATTCTATCATGTCTTTGTTATTTGTGATCTTGCATGCTTTCCGTTGTTAGTAGCTATCTTGGCCAAGTAGATGCTAGCAACTCCAAGAGTTAGTATTTATGCTAGATAGTGGGTTCATGCCTCTGGTAATCTGGGGAAGTGACAGAAATCTCTAAGGTACTAGATGTGCTATTGCTACTAGGGAGAAAACAACAATCCTTTGTTCATAGAACAATCGTATTATTTACTTTACACGCAATTCGTAATGCAATTATCCGTTGCTTGCAACTTAATACTGGAGGGGGTTCGGATGATAACCTGAAGGTGGATTATTTGTCATAGATGCAGTTGGATGGCGGTCTATGTATAATGTTGTAATGCCCAATCAAATCTCAAAGGATTCAAGATGATTAGTATATGCTTGTATGATTTCTCGATGTTTGTCAATTTCCCCGCTGTAATTTGTTCACCCAGCATGTTATCTATCTTAAGGAGAGCCACCTCTAGTGAACTATGGACCCCGGTCCTTTCTTTTACTTTCAATCTACAATCAACTATTTACTGCTTTGTGTTTACTTTTTGCAAACTATTACTTCCTTCCATTCGATACGTTTAATCCTTTGTTTTCAGCAAAACCGGTGAGATTGACAACCTCATCGCAAGTTGGGGACAGCGTTCTGTGGTTGTGTTGTGCAGGTCTCCACGTTGCTGTTGGCACCGGTAGTGCGCCCTGCCAACGTTTAGCTAGCTACACCTTTGGGGTGGTTCCTTGCTCCTACTGGATTGATAACCTTGGTTTCATAACTGAGGGAAACTTACTGTTGTGCTCATCATACCTTCCTCTTGGGGTTCCCCAATGAGCTCGTTAATACACGAGTCAGCAAGTATTTTTCTGGCACCGTTGTCGGGGACTGAAGAAGAAGAAGCTCCCACGTCAACCACGCGCTAGCAAGTATTTTTCTGGCGCCGTTGCCGGGGAGTCAAGGACATCTTCACAAGGGGAGTCCCTCATAACCAATCTCTTTACTTTGTTATTTTTGTTTTGCTTAGTTTACTTTTATTTTGTTTGCTTGTTTCTTATTCAAAAACACAAAAAAAATAGTTTTACAAGTTTGCTTTCTTTATCAAAAACACAAAAAAAAATGACTACTCTTGAAAACACTAAGTTGTGTGACTTCACTAGCACCAACAACAATGATTTTATGAGCACACCTATTGCTCCACCTGTCCCTGAAGCTACTTTCTTTGAGATAAAACCTGCTTTACTCAATCTTGTTATGAGAGAACAATATTCTGGTATTGGTAATGAAGATGCTGCTGCCCATCTAAATAACTTTGTTGAACTTTGTGAGATGTAAAAGCATATGGATATAGATGGAGATATTATTAAGCTGAAATTGTTTCCTTTCTCTTTGAGAGGAAAAGCTAAAGAATGGTTGAATTCCTTAACTAGGAATAGTATTGATTCTTGGACTAAGTGCAAAGATGATTTTATTGGAAAATACTATCCTCCTGCTAAGATTATATCTATGAGAAGTGAAATAATGAAGTTTAAATAATCAGATAATGAACATGTTGCTCAAGCTTGGGAAAGAATGAAATCTTTGGTAAAGAATTGTCCCACTCATGGACTGACTGCTTGGATGATCATCCAAACTTTTTATGCAGGATTGAACTATTCTTCAAGGAACCTATTGGATTCTGCTGCTGGAGGTACCTTTATGACAATTACTTTGGGTGCTGCAACAAAGCTTCTGGATAATATGATGGTTAACTACTCTGAATGGCATACTGAAAGATCTCCACAAGGTAAGAAGGTAAATTTTGTTGAGGAAACCACCTCCTTGAGTGATAAAATTGATATTATTATGTCTATGCTTGTTAATGGGAAGGCTCATATTGATCCAAATAATGTTCTCTTAGCCTCTTTGGTTGCTCAAGAAGAGCAAGTTGATGTGAACTTCATAAGAAATAATAATTTTAGCAACAATGCCTACAGGAATAATTTTGGTAACAATAATTATAAGCCATATCCTCCCAACAATGGTAATGCTTATGGAAATTCCTACAACAATAATAAGAGTGCACCCTCTGAACTTGAAGTTATGCTTAAAGACTTTATTAGTAAACAAACTGCTTTCAATAAAACTATTGAGGAAAAACTCTCTAATGCTGAAAGAAATATAGCATCACTGGCTGAAGCTCAATCCTCTTTGATTAATAAAATGGCTGCTAAATTTGAAACTAATGATAATCCCTTTGCAGCTACTAATGCCATACAAGTAAGAATTGATGAAAATGTTAGACTATTAGCTGAATTGCATGCTAAGTGGGAAAGAGAAGATGAAATTGCTAAAAACATTAGTGTTTCTACTATCACTACCACTAGTGTTGAGGGTAGTAATAGCTCTACTACTTTAGATGATAATTATGATTTTGATCTTGATGGTTGCAATATCTCTGAAGTTATTAAGTTCCTACAAAAGCTTGCTAAAAGTCCTAATGCTAGTGCTATGAATGTGGCCTTTACAAAACACATTACTGATGCTCTCATAAAGATTAAATAAGAAAAGGTGAAACATAAAGCTTCTATTCCTATAAAACAACAAGATGGTTGGGAACCCATCATTAATATGAAAGTGAATGATTTTGATTTCAAAGCTTTATGTGATATTGATAGTAGTGTTTCTATTATGCCTAGAAGGATTTATGATATGCTTGATTTTCCACCACTTGAAGATTGTTATTTGAATGTCCCACTTGATGATAATGCTAAAAAGAAACTCATAGGGAGTATTAATGATGTTCTCATTATGGTTAACAATGCCTATGTCCCCGTTGATTTCTATGATTTGGATGTTGAATGCAATGCTTATTGTCCTATTACCTTGGGAAGACCTTTTCTTAGAACTGTTGGTGCCATTATTGATATGAAAGAAGGCACCATTAAATATCAACTCCCACTCAAGAAAGGTATAGAACACTTACCTAAGAAGAGAGAATATTTCTTTTGCCTCTCCTATGAAAACAAAATTTGCTCTTAATGCTTCTTCATTTGAGAACACTTGATTCTTTTTCTTGCTTCTTATGCCCAACTTAAAGGCATCAAAGAAAAGTACTTATTGGGAGATAACCCAAAAGTTCTAGATGAGTCTTAGAAGTTATTACTTCAGTAATAGCTACTCCTTATCCTTTTTATTTGCTTTTTGTGCCAAGAGTAACCTCTAATGAGAGAGAAGTAATGATTGGGAAAGTTGCTGTCCCGAAACAGATTTCTGTGCTTCACCGTAAAAATTCGTGTAAAATCTTTGTATATCTTTTTGAGGCGTGAATTTTTTTGCTTCTGTCCCAGGTTGTTATCTAACTTTCGTTAGTTCATCACTTTTTGATTTGAGCAACATAAGGTCTTTGAAAAAATTCTTCTTTACCTACTGGTCTGTTTTGACAGATTTCTGCCATTATTTGCATTTGCTTCTTGTTGGTTCCTTTTTGAGTTCTCTTTGGGGAATTGAGATTTTTGAGGGAAGTGCTTCAGTAGCTTGTGTTTTAATGGAAGTTTTATTGGTGTTGAAACTGAACCTAAAGACTTATTATCTCGAGTGCACTAATGTTGCTAATAAAGATTGTGTGAAATTTTGTATGAAGGAAAAATTTCAGGTGTATGGAGGGAATGATGAGATGAAGAATGGACTAAAGCTCAAGCTTGGGGATGCCACCCTGTGTCACCCCAATAATTATCCAAGAAGTATAAGCGTCAAATATTGGGGATGCCCAAGGCATCCCCTTCTTCATCAATAAAAATCCCAGGTTTCTTCCAAACACTTCATTTTTATTGTTTCATGCACTGTTGTGTTGTTCTTGGAGCGTCTTTTTTTCGTTTTCGTTTTGGTTTTTCGTTTGATTGGTTTGATTAGTTTTATGAATAAATTGGTTGGACCCCCTCTTTCATACATTGGTTTTCAAATAGTTTGGTTTGGATTGGAAAAGAGTAGGAAAGTTCATGCTTAAGGGGTAAAGAGACTTTGTTTTTGACTGTGGCCTATGCTTTGTCATGCCATGCTCGATATTGTTTTGGCTTTATGCTTAGTATTCTTTGTTGTAGCATGACTTGTTATAAACAATTGAGATTTCTTAATGTGCCTTTGAAGAATCATGCGTTGTTTTAGCATATTAAAGCATAGTATTGTGGTATTCTCCTTTGATGCTTTATTTGGGTTGACTTGGCGCATGCTCACACCATGTTTTGACTATCCCAAGTCACCATAGCCTTTATGATTCTTATTTTTCAACTTGTAGTATCACTTTATGCTTTGATTAATGATGTTTTTTCGCTCTGCATGGTTATGGCCATTATTGCTCTCTTAGTCTGTCGCTCCCAGTCTTTTGCTAGCCTCCACAACCAAGTATGAGTTCCACTCATGCATCCAACTCCCTAAACCAAGTTATTCCAAAGAGTCCACCATACCTACCTACTAGAATATGCTATTCCAAGTGTATTCATGTTTTTATCTACCTTCCAAATTAAACTTGTTATGAGAAAACTAGTGATTAAAGCTCTCACGAACTTGATGGCACACTTTACTTTTCTTGCCCTTAATAAACTTGAACCATTGTGTCGTCTATGTTGTATATGCTTGCACTTATATGTTGGGGATTAGCAGAACCATGCTGTCATGGGGAACGCTTTCAACATTGCACTTGTACATTGTACCTAGTTGATATCATGCTCTTTTGTCTATGGATGTCGTTGGTGTGAAATGAAAGGGGAGCTTGTAAGTCCATGGAGTTATGTATGTGTGTTAGAGAAACGCCTGGGCCGCTGGTCTAATCCATGCTGACATGGTGGAAACCTACAGTGTAACCATAATGAGCTGTCTATGAAGCATTCTTATTATAAAAAAAGAGTCCGATATTGAGAAAAAAAGAGAAAAAGAAAAAAAATTATGAAAAGAGGAAAGAGAGAAAAAAGCACCATATTCCCATGGTAAATAAGAAGATTGCTGAGATGCTCATTGTCTGCTTGCCTTGTCATTTTTATATGGGGATTCTTCCGTATCATCGGGCAAGGGGTACCCCGTTGGTGGTTCTCTATGATACACATATACTTAGAATGACAAGAACTTACCGGTGACTAAACTTGAGTAGCATGAGGAGCGGCCCTCGTATTCAAGGGACATGAGATTTCCAACTTATACTTCGTCAAGCATATACACCATAGTTTGTTCACTTTAACCTTAATCACTTCAAGATGCTTATGATAGGGGCAATGAGAGCTGAAAGCTATTAAGTACCATAATTTTTGGAAGCTCTTTATGAGACTTGAATCCCTACTTCCTTCTATGAAGGCCTTTATTTTACTTTTATGTTAAGTCTCCCCACCTTCTATCTTTATGCACTTACTTTTTGAGAGCATAGTGGCCATTCTTAGTTCTATGTGCATTGTCCCAAGACTTATTGATTGATGCATAGCTTTGATATTGCTTGTTCTAAACTATTTGTATCTAGTCACTCTTATAAACTTTGAAGGTGTCCTATACATTTATGTTTGCTACTCTATGAGGGACAAGCTGAATGCCACTATGCTATGTTTTCTTTATGTGAAACAAACAAACGTCTTGCAAAAGCATTGTTATTCATGAATCTTTTTTTGTGCCTTTTCATGTTGCAACATAGTTTCTTTGTCTTATTGCTAGAACTTTGTCTTTCATGTTATGATTGAAGTACTATGATCCCAGCTTTGAATGTTTTACAAATATTTTGATCAAGTTTATGATGGTGCATGTCACCTCAAAAATTATTCTTTCTTTTTATCACTTACATACTCGAGGACGAGCAGGAGTTAAGCTTGGGGATGCGGATACATTGCAAATGTATCTATAATTTTTGATGTTCCATGCTTGGTTTTATCTACTTTCTTATGTTTTATCCACACTTTGGAGTACTTTTCATATGATTTCTTGGACTAACCTATTAACAAGAGCCACAGTGCCAGCTGCCTGTTTTCTACTGTTTTTGGTTCCAAGAAAGTCAGAAAAATGAATATTCTCGGAATTGGACGGGACAAAAGCCGAAGTAATTGTTTTACCGAGGGACATCTGGAGCTAGGATACGAGACGGAGAGGGGCTGGGACCCGGCCACACCACCTGGCCGTGCGGCTAGGCCTGGCACGCGCCAGGTGGTGGTCTGGCCGCCCAGGCACCCCCTCGGCCTCTCCTTTTGCCTATATATTTCCTCTGATATGGAAACCCTAAGTACCCGATCAAAAATCCACGAAAGAGTATGTAGCCACCGTCATCTCCATCCCTAGATCGGGAGGGATCTGAAGCTCTTCCCGGCACCCTGCTGGAGAGGGGAATTCACCCTGGAGGCCTTCCTCATCATCATGCAAGCCTCCGATGTGATGTGTGAGTAGTTCATCTCTGGACTACGGGTCCATGTAGTAGCTAGATGGCTGGTTCTCCTCCTTTGTGATATCATGTCTAGATCTTGTGAGCTCCGCTCATGATCAAGATCATCTATTTGTAATTCTGCATGTTGTGTTTGCGGGGATCCGATGGATATTGAGATTCTATTTCAGATTGATTATCGATTCTATCATGTCTTTGTTATTTGTGATCTTGCATGCTTTCCATTGTTAGTAGCTATCTTGGCCAACTAGATGCTAGCAACTCCAAGAGTTAGTATTTATGCTCGATACGGGGTTCATGCCTCTGGTAATCTGGGGAAGTGACAGAAATCTCTAAGGTACTAGATGTGTTGTTGCTACTAGGGAGAAAACAACAATCCTTTGTTCATAGAACAATCGTATTGTTTACTTTACACGCAATTCGTAATGCAATTATCCGTTGCTTGCAACTTAATACCGGAGGGGGTTCGGATGATAACCTGAAGGTGGATTATTAGTCATAGCTGCAGTTGGATGGCGGTCTATGTATAATGTTGTAATTCCCAATCGAATCTCAAAGGAGTCAAGATGATTAGTATATGCTTGTATGCTTTCTCGATGTTTGTCAATTGCCCCGCTGTAATTTGTTCGCCCAGCATGTTATCTATCTTAAGGAGAGCCACCTCTAGTGAACTATGGACCTCGGTCCTTTCTTTTATTTTCAATCTACAATCAACTGTTTACTGCTTTGTGTTTGCTTTCTGCAAACTATTACTTCCTTCCATTCGATACGTTTAATCCTTTGTTTTCAGCAAAACCGGTGAGATTGACAACCTCATCGCAAGTTGGGGACAGAGTTCTGTGGTTGTGTTGTGCAGGTCTCCACATTGATGCTGGCACTGGTAGTGCGCCCTGCCAACGTTCAGCTAGCTACACCTTTGGGGTGTTTCCTTGCTCCTACTGGATTGATAACCTTGGTTTCATAACTGAGGGAAACTTACTGCTGTGCTCATCATACCTTCCTCTTGCGGTTCCCCAACGAGCTCGTTAATACACGAGTCAGCAAGTATTTTTCTGGCACCGTTGCCGGGGACTGAAGAATAAGAAGCTCCCACGTCAACCACGCGCCAGCAGCCTTCAAGGCAAGATTGACACCACTACTCATTCCAATGGCACGAGCACGGGCGTCTTTGGCATTCTTGGCAGCAACCTTGAAGGAGACCATCTCTTGCATAACTTCATTGGAGGTCATGAGATGGTAGTTGTGTCTTCCTTGAAGACTCTTCAAGTCAGTAGGCTTGAAAGGCATGAGAGCACTCACATACTTCCTCTTGATCCAAGCATCAACAATGTGAGAGGCACTAACATTCCTGAAGGCGGTGGCTATGGATTTGAGTCTTCGATACATGTCTTCATGGTCCTCACCATCCTTCGTGAAGAAACCTCCGGCCTCATTGCTTAAGGCATCATATCTATTCCTTCTCATACTCTCATTGCCAACAAACAAGTCAATGAGAGCATCCCAAGCTTCCTTGTCGGTATTGTAGTGCTCAATGTGGGGAAAATCTTTTGGCCTCGCTCCATGTTGGATCATGTGCAAGACAGTCGCATTGAGTTGGCTATTGACCACTCCTCTTCTAGTCAAGTTGGCTGGATCCTCAATTTTGAGTCCTTCTTCAATAATATTCCACAAATCAATGCAAGAGCTGCGCACATGAGATTTCATTAAAACTTGCCATTGAGCAAAAGTATGTGCAGCTAACTTAGGTGGGTCACCTCTATTATTTATATGTGGGTGAGGGATAGGAGGGTCGGGAGAGTACCATCCGAGAACCTCATGGTGCTCTTCCTTCCCACCACCCTTTTTGGTGGTGGAGTTAGTGGAATTATGTTCATCCCCTGCCACTTCCTCCAAAGGCTTAGCCAGAGCATTTGCCTTTGGGTTAGGTGGTGTTTCCTCTTTAGAGGGAGGAGGTGAGGTTTGCTTATCCCTAACAAGTTGCTCAACAAGTAGGCGCAACTATTCGATTTCGTTGCCCAAGGTAGAGCTCAAGCTTGTTTCCAAATTCTTGAGATCTACCATGGTCACCGAATGGCTAGCCTCACTTTCTCCCTCATCTGGATTGCCCATAATATCTTAGGCGGTTAAGCCTGAATAAAGAGTCGGGGCTCTGATACCAATTGAAAGGATCGTATGGGCACCTAGAGGGGGGTGAATAGGTGTTACTCCAAATTTTACTCTTTTTCAATTTAGGGTTTGACACAAAAGGTAAATTCTCTAGATTATGCCATTATGGTGAATTTACCTATATGTCAACCTAGCACAAGTACTAAGCAAGAACTAGATAAGTAAAGTGCGGTAAAGGATAGAAGTAACCAAAGTGGAGCACGCGGAGACACAAGGATTTGTTTCCCATAGTTCCTTCCTTTTGAGGGGAAGTACATCTACGTTTGGAGAGGGGGTGGTTTCAAACCACCAACGCCACGAGAGGCCTCCCTTGTTCTCCGATGAACCTCATCCCAAAGGGTTCGATTCACCTCTTCCACTATATGGCAACCTTCGAGGTGGAAGCCGACACCTTTACAACGAGTCCGGGGCACACATCCACAACTTAATTGGAGGCTCCCAAATACAAGAAAGCTATCAAACAATCAAACACAAGCTTGAAAGAACCAAATCAAAAGCTAGGGTTTCCAAAGAAACACTAGAGCATGGGGGCCCTCAAGTGAATGAGGGGGAAATGAATATCTCTCTTGGTGAAGTTGTAGATCAAGGCTTCCTCCTTCGATTCTCCAAAGATCAATGACTTTGGATGGTTGGATGAAGTGATCTTGTTGATTTGGTGGCTCAAATGGGCATGGTGTTCTTGAGGTGGACGAGCAGCTGGAGGAAGGGGATAAGGTCCTCTATTTATAGCCCTCCTCTCCACTGAACCGTTTTTTGACCGTTGGAGAAAAGTCAGACCGGAGACTCCAGCCTGCACACCGGAGACTCCGGTCTACACCGAAGATTCCGACCCATCTCCAGACCAGCCTCCGGACCATCGAACAGATTGACCCAGCCCTTCTGTGAGATATTGCAGGATAAGTCCCGTAGACCAAGGGTTCTTTTCACTTTGCATTATATCAACCTGTAGACAATAGCATACTGTAAAATGCTCTACTTATTGTTAACAAACACCAAAACTGATTATGATAGTAAATATCCTTTCATAAATGGTACATATTTGTTCTATATGTTGCATCGAATGTGATAGTCTCCAAAATCTGCATAAGCTGCTCTGCAACTTGCATTTGACTAGAAAATATTCCTTATTGTTTTGTCTTGATCAGTTTGGACATCGTAGTAGAAATTCTCGTTCTCTGCCTTCATATCTTTAAAGAACTGGAACATTTTTTCCACGTCTTGTAGGGACTCTATGCGCCAATTCTCCATTTTTCTGAAAAAGATTCGAATACTTTCTTTTTAGTTCTGCTTTTTTCCAAATAAATTTTGTGTAGGTGAATTTTTTTTCATCTTGAAATTGTAATTTTTAAAAAGGTAGAGTACTTACATGTTCAGGACGTCTTTATTATTGCATGGCAGGTTGACTCTTCCGCCATTCAACCTAGTAACTAACCACATGATGCTGACATATTTAACATTGCTGTATTGCAGGTCCTTAATGTAATCCTTCAGTGTTGCGTCAACTCGTTTGTGTGAGTGCATGAAGATTCTCATCGATGGGCTTAGCAAAAGGAGGTGGCTGTGATCAAGGTCAAAATATTTCACAACACAGGACCCATCATCTCTCTCTTTCACTCTCATATTTGCTTTGCACCCAGTATTCCTCGTAGGTTTGTCACGTTGTCGCTGACCCTCAACAACATATGTTTTATGTTTTCCTTCTCGTGCACACCGCATGTATCGCCTGTTCCCATTATGTTGGCTTCTTTTAATACCAAAACCAGTGTGTTTGTCATAGGTGTTGTAAAATTTATATGCCTCTTCAAATGTTTTGAATTGCTACCCAATCACTGGTATCAGATTATCTGGGAGATCAGGTGCCTGCATTTTCTTTTACATCACAAGGTATCAGTTTTTTAATCACTAAAAGTGAACTATTTTTTCTGAGAAGTCTGAACTTTTATTTTATATTCATGTCATTTTTCCTTTCATTTTTGTGGTCAACTTTTGAAGAGAAATACTCACATGTGTGTATGTTTGCTGATGTATAGGTGTATCTTCTTCCAATGGCTTCATTGGACATGGTGGTGTGATCATTGGTCTATGCAGTAACGGATCTCTTGGAGGCATATGGCTTGATGTAGTATGTGTCATTGCATTTTTCGTAGGGATACTTGGAGTAGGTGCTGTATTTACTCTTTTTTTGGAGGAACTTTTCTGAATGTCTTCTATTTATCATCTACATTAACATATTTCCTCGTCTCGGTTGTACGAGTTTTTCAACCAGTTTCACACTATTGTTGTCTTCTCCCATATCTGGATTTTCTAAATTGTCATGAAACTGCCCTTCTGAACATATGGCACGCGGAACTATATTTGTTTCAGTCGGTTGCGTGGTAGACGGATAAGAGGTTCTGTCACATAGACAGGCTTATCACACTATACTGGTGAGTTTGGAGTTTTTGGTGCGCCAGACCAAATCTCTATTATGTCCTCTTCCTGCTCAATTGACGTCTACATCTTTTTAAGGTGAACTATGGTGGTAGGGCCACTTAACTTCTATTTGTTGATCATTAAATCATCATCTCCTTTTTCTATCTGTTTTTGTGGCACTTGTAGCTTCTTCCATCTGAACCTTGTTTTTAGCACCTTCTTCTATCTAAACCTTCTTTGTATCACTCGAAACATTAGCACTTTTTGTACTTGTTTCATCTTTGGGACCACTTTGAACTAAACGACATGGTTGGCGCATCACAGGCTCAATGACAGATATAGGCTGATCCCACTTCACTGGAGACAGAGGAGACTTATTGAGACCAACCCAACTCAAAATATCATCTTCATCTTCACCGGTCATGGTGTTTACCAACTTTAAACGTTTATTTCTATCCAAACCCTGCATGATAACACCTTTTAAAGTTGTAATCAGTGTTTTACAAGTGAGCTTTTATCTACAAGTGAACTACTTTTTTACAGTACATTTTAATGTAGAGTGCACTCACAAAAATGTATAATCATTTGTTTTAAAATAATAACTTGAACAGGAAAACTTCTATTAAACGAACTACTTCTATTAAACGAACTAACTATTTTCACGTAGTGAACCTTTTTTCCCAAAACACTGTATTTTTTCCAATCAATTATGCATTCTGTACAGTTAATTAACCACATGAACTACAGATTTATTGTCAACACCCGGATTTTTAATCCTATATGCCTGTTATACCATACATCGCAATCCCAGGATTACCATTTTTGCGAGACATAACAGATTGGATATCATAGTACATCATCCATTACAAACCATAATAAGGTCTTACACAAATAAAGTATCTCATGATCCAGTCTTAGTACAAGAGAGTAGCAAAATAAATAGCGTAGCGGTGGGCTCCATCTTTAGTGTCACAGGAAATGCTGACGATGGGAGATGATCCTAGTTGTCGTAGCCGTCCTGTTGTCCTTCCTCCTGGTAGTCCTCCTCATAGTCTGGCCACGGGAATAGCCAGGGACAAAGCTATGAGTACTCTTTAAGTACACGCAAACTATCACTAACAAGTAAGGTAGTTAAGTCTAAGGTTATTTGTAAAGTTAAGTTTCAAACCTAAGCTGAGTCCTAAAACAAAGAAAGATAAAATAAAGTTTGAAATCACCTAAGTGGAAACTTAGTTGTCATAGTCACAACTCTGTTGTGGTCAAGTCATGTCACAATTCATTTCATAAGTCATTTTGAAAACATCTAACAACGGAACAGTATGGCCACTCCAACTATCCATAACCGCGGACGCGGCTATTCGAATAGTTTGACACTCTGCAAAGGTGGTACACTTTCACCACAAAATTCGATACATCTGTCAGGGATAACGTTGAATCATCATACTTAGTAAGCAGATAATCAAACATAACCTTTCCTTTACACACTCTAGTATAAGCACCTCTCCTATGAGCTTGGCCTCCCAGCCATGGCCATCTGCCATCCTGGGCACTGCATAGGTGGACAACATTGAGAGGTGGCCTCAGCTCAGACCTCTCCCGCGAGGGAACTAATAGTAATGCATATAAACTTCCGGCTAAGCCTTACCCAATTCAGGTATTGTGGTTGTACGGTAAAATTGGAATGGTATCGCATCCGAACCCAACCATCAGTTTTTATAAAAGGGCTAAGGCTCATGCCTCAACATTTTCATCATCATAAACCATTTGTGTTTCTCAACACATGTCAAAACATCTCAATAGAATGACTCATCATTCCAAGGTTTTCATAAGTCATTTTCACCAAGTGCTCCCATCTAAAGTGATCAAGTTTTTGGTTTACCTCTAAACTACTAAGTTAAGAGTGTTCACTAATGTGGGATGCTAATCTCAATCTCATGCCATAGAATGACATCTAAGTATAACTAGATAGGTCAAGTTTTATACTCTTTATTCTATCTATAAACAAGTAAGGAACTTTGGTAAGGTAAAAGAAAGTAAAGCTTGTAAATAAAACTTGGAGTAGGTATAAGTCAAAAGGGTATAACCAACGCATGCCTATTGCATCTTACTTAGGTTATCTAGCTTGCAAGGTTTAGCTTGCATTGTTAATGATGGCTTGCAAGTTTTAGCTTGCCAATAATAGCTTGCCTAGTTAAGAAACTTGCAAGTGTTAGCTTGCCTTGGTTGGTGCAGTGGTTGAAATTCTCCTCTTCTTCTTCGGGGTAGAACTCCTCCTCCTCGTAGACTTGGCCGGTACTATCGTCTATAAATATATACGGAATACACAATCACCAAACAATGCTTAACTAGTCTATTTAGCACTCTAAGGAACACATTTGATGATCTAGTATCATCACATTCATCACAAGATTTAATGAACTAGTTTTATTTATTTTATTTAAGAAAAGTAATTTCTACTCATTGAAATTAATTAAGATTTAATATTCTCCAATTAAATTATGGGATCATGTGGACACATGTCATCACCACATATTCTAATGCATGGGAATGTGATTTAAATGTTGGATCACACTTTATAAAGTTTAAGATTAATATTTAATGATTTAAAGTGACTAGAAATGCCTATATAGCATTATTTTGGTACTAGTCCAAAGTTACTGCATGCAAACCTTAATATTATTATATATTTACATAGGTATGGTCAAATGTGAATTTTGAGAGTTGGAATCAACTCAAAAGCTAATATGGTTGATTTTAGAAAAATGTTTGAATGTGAAAAAGCTTCTGTCTTGTTATTTTTGCTAGGAGAGATCTCTAACTCTAATTGATTTAAATCCAACGGGCTTGGATAGAGGTTTTTATTATATTTCCAACAAAATTGGAATCACTCAATTTGGTTCAGTAGATCTTTCTGAATTGATTTTCAAACTAGTGGACAGAATGTAGATTGAGTCTAAATAGATAAATATAAATTTGAATTATAGGGCCAGCGTGGGAACACTAACGGGCCGACCCAGTTTCGCTCTGTGGCGCAGAGGACAGCTGACAGGGGGTCCCGCCTGTCAGTGACTCTTATAATGCGAAGCGGTACGGGGCAACGTGGACCGCACGATTAGAACTAGGATCTACGGCTGGGGCTCGTCGTCGACGACGGACAGGTCGTCGACGAGGTGGAACCCTAGCGGCTCGGTGGGGGTACAGTGGGGGCATACTAGGGCTCCAGCGAGTGCGGCGATAGGGGCGATCGAACGAGGCAACGACGGTGGACTCAGGCGAGGTCACAACAGCTCCTGGGGTGGACGAAATCGACGGGGGCTTCTCCTCCTCTACTGTGGCTAACTCCAGCGCAATTCCGGCGACTGGCTGCTCGAGCGGCTCTAGCGAGAGGTGGGGAATGATCAGTGGTGAGAGGGGAGGGTTGGAGTGTGGCAAATGAGGCTGGGGGTAGCCTCCTTATATAGGCTCGACGAGGGGACCGAGAGGGCGACGGCGAGCTTGTTGGTGACGACGATACAGAGCGCTATAGGCATGGGATGGGTAGGCGGACGGTGGGCGGTTCCCTGGCGGTCAGCTACGGCTTAAAGGCGATTCTAGGGGCGGTGGCGAATGGTCGGGCGCGTCTCGTGCTATGAGCGGCAGAGGCGGCGTTCGACGCGGAGGGCGGTGGCTTCGGGTCGCGTGGCGGGAGAAGGGGTTGTCTGGGAGTGTGTTGGGGTCAAGGCGGAGCGGTGCGCGCGGGCTGTGGTCGAGGGGCGGCGCGTGCTGCCTTGTCGGGGACGGTGCTCTGGCGTGAGCTGGCACGGCGTAGAGACTCAGCGTGGGGGTGATCTGTGGTGGTCCAGGGGCTGGCTGAACTTGGGGAAGGGACCGTGGGCGGCGTTGCTACCACGCCTACCTCCCTGGTGCGGTGGAAGAGGGCGGGGCGTCTTCTTGCGACATAGGCATGGTCGGCCGGCGATCATGGCGTCGGGGTGGCGCGACAGTGCTGCTCTAGGCCAGTTAGTAGTTTAGTTAAGGGCTGGTTAGAGCTAGGGGAGACAAGGGGACCAGATTGAGCCCGAATACTCGACAATGCATTGATCCACAAATAGTGTTAGTTAGTCAGAATTTTTGTGCATGCCACCTGTTCGACACAATGGCCGCATGAAACAAAGATTTGAATTTTGAAATGATTTTTGGTGGAGTTGTTGGTCTTATGCTTGAGCATCTCTGGTTGCTAGGATTTGTCAAGTTGAACTCATTTGATTGGTTTTTGAAAAAGTGGGATCTAGGTACATACACTTGATTCCATTTTCAAATGTCATTTAAATTTAGTGTTTGAATGTTTTTGTAAGATCACAAGGTGGGCCTTGGTACATCTTTACTTGTACTATCAAGGGGTGCAAAGAGTTAGAATTGTTTCTGTTAAGAATTGAGTTCTAGGAACACCCAAAGTGGCCTAGTTGATTAAAATGGTAAAAGTGACCATTTCCATTTATTAATTCTATTTGATTTATTTTTCTTTGGATTTTGCTTGGGGATGATCTAGATGATGTGGCATTCATCTTAGAATCATTTTACAACCATTAGAACAAACAAACATGGCAATTCAAAACAATTCCATATTAATACAACACACATATGCATGCTTAATTATTTAAAAGAGAAAAAGGTTTGTTAACCCTAAATTGGGTGATTTGGATCTTGATATATTGGATTAAAGTTTTGGGATGTTACATTTATATTCTAGTGAACTACAAATTGAATGCCAGGTCAACTTTTTTTGTAAGGAAATATGAACTACAATTTTTATGCTAGGTGAACTATATTTTTTCCAACTATGTGTTTCTTTTTTATAATCAATTATCAGCTACATACATTTTTAAAATATACACTTAAACAGCAGAACTTCTTTTTCAAGTAATCACATGAACATAATCAATTTATTTTATCTAACTAACATATTAAATGAAGAGAACTTTCATTTTTTTTCCCTAAGCTGCATCCTAATATCATATTAAATAACCTCATAGACAAGAGAACTACATAACAGTGAACTACATTATTATAACAGTTTAACTTTTTTTCAAACTATGCACAGTTCTGAACTGCTAATTTCCTCACATGAAAGAGAATGCACACTATAGCAGCAAGATAACTGAACTTTGAAAAGACTACTAAAATTGGACAGAAATAAACCTGAGATTCTGCAGTATCCTGATCCGATCTTCTTCTAGTGGGAGCTATAATTTTTTTGCAAATTTTTGGAGCTGCAGACTAACAACCTTAGTAGAGGAGGAAGAAGGCGATTTTCACCGTATAGGAGGAAGAATCCGACGATAGGCGGAAGAACGGATCCACCTCCGCTCGATTGGTGGCGCTCACTGTCGTCCTACGTCGAGGCCTCACTCTCGCGGATCGCGTAACCTAGGTAGGAGGTGGTTAGGTAGGGAGCTGGCTGCCGGCCGTCGCGGGGTCCCTCGCATCGTCTCCCGCCGCCGACTCGCTCGCCCGCGCCGGCGACGTAGGAGGTGGTTAGGTAGGGAGCTCGCCGCCGGCCGTCGCGGGCTCCCTCGCGTCGGCTCCCACCGCCGACTCGCTCGCCCGCGCCGACGACGTAGGAGTTGGTTACGTAGGGAGCTCGCCGCCAGCCGTCGCGGGCTCCCTCGCGTCGGCTCCCGCCACTGACTCGCTCGCCCGTGCCGGCGACGTAGGAATCGGGGAGGGATCGAGGTGGGGTTTGTTGGGAATCAGGATCAGGGACAAATTTATTGCCAGGTTTCTTCGGTCGGGGACAGGGTTGGTGTCGGGGACGGGGACGGGTTGGGTTCGGGCCGGGTTGGTTCATTAGGGGTTCCTGTATAGCTATACAGGAACTATCTAAAGGGGGTTCCTCTAGCTTTCCTGTATAGCTATATATATAGAAAAAAATCGTAATGATAAATTTCGACAAAGATGCATATACTAGCTTTCCCTTCATTTCAAAACATCTAAGGAATCAACTTTAGAAGGTGGTACAAACTCACTGTTCTGTAATTGATAATTGTAACTGTAACATCCAGGGTTTGGATTCAAATGATATGGCTGTCTATATCTGTAACTGTAATTGTAACTGTATGACTTTCATATAGAAGGTATGTCATCTGCTTATGTCCTGTGCACCGAAAATTCTCCCAGGTCTCAGCAGTCCATTCACCTGCAAAAATAAAACATAAACAGAATATGAGAGTAATTCATAGATCCTTCTGAACTGAATACTTAGAGCAATAACCATTAAAAATTATAAGAGCATAAATTACTTGGGTAGTTTGACATGATGACTCGCATTGTGGTCGCATAAAACAGATGGTTTTATCCTAACTATTTTTGTAAAGTAGCTAAAAGTATTATGTCAGGGGCTATAGAAGCAATAATAGCATACGTGATATTCTGCGCAACGCACTAGTGGATTCATGCTATAGCATAGGCAAGGAGTTTCAAGAAGCAATTGGGATGTAGTGTGCAAATTTGTGTAGATCTCCGCTCTTATCCTTTAAGTATTTTTCCAATGAAATTGATTTGTAACCGTAAATCTAGTTATGATTAATATGTGTCTTGCTATTAGAACATGAATGGTGATGGTGCAGTTGTAAAGTAAATTATCTGCTTTTACTTGAAGGGAATGTATCCCTGAATAAGAAATTTGTTAACGCTAAAACAATTGGAGCAGATTGACAATATCCTTCTACTATATGAAGTGAAGGAAATTACATCGTCAGCCAGAAGGCCAATCATGTTAAAAGCACAAGTTGCTTGAGTGATGGAATGTTTATAGAAAACAAACTGAGACGCGAACAGGTGAGCAACTGAGCACTGCATTGAAGGAGAATATATAATGATTTACAATGAAATTTCTAGCTTGAGGCCAAATGTGAAGAATTAAGCCTCGGGGTGTAGATATATTGTCTAGTATATTAAATATCAGACAGGTAACTACATGAAAATTTTGGTGACTTTTATCCAATGAAGCAGCAAGTATACAAGCTTTAGGAAAGGGGCCCGTAAATGAAGTCCTTACCTTTTAGCTAAATGATCTTCAATTACTTTCTGCTCCTCTTCAGTGAACATGAACCACTTGTCATTGTTATTCACTGTATTTTCATCGTCAAACTCTGATAAAAACATGATAGTATTCGTCACTATTTGTTGCAAAGGAGTAAACTGAAAACTTATTTCGTAATAACTCCATACAAACCTTGGCGCATGATGTTTGTATTGTTACTGCAATATCCATCTAGCTTCCAGTACGCTACTCCTTTGTCTAGCCTGATAAGCGCGGTCTTACTGACACGTCCCAGCTCTTCTAGTTCTGCCACAGTTGGGAAGTAAAAGGAAATAATTAATACACGACAGCTAGCTCAATACCATATTTTCTCTACAAAGCTTCACATAATAAACATAAGAACAAAAAAATAGCTAGGGGGACCTAGGTGTCTATTGTTTCTAGAATCAGAGAGGCACCCTAGTTTACAAGTCAAAAGGAGAGCAGACCTAGTTGGTGGATACATAATTGCACACCTCCCACCAACTGAAATAGGCTCCATTTTGATGTAAATACGTAACAAGGTAAATAAAATAGTGTATGATTGAAATGCGAAGAGACTAATTTAAGCATTTTTAGTTAGTTCACATTCTGAAAATTAAACTACCAGCCAATATCGACTCCACACTTTGCTAATTATGATGATAAAATAAACCAGTAAATGATACAATAAATGAAAAATAAAACCATAGATACTCATTTATAGTCCAACACACTTGACCTTTATGGCAGAACAGTGCTTTTGTTGAACTAAAAGTTGTCAATAAAAGATTATATTAGGGTAAAAAAATGGTGCCTCATGCTTGCACCGGCTCTAACTTATTAGCTATAAACAATGATCAATTATTTTCATTCTGATTTAAGATGGATTTTTTGCATCATACCAAAGGGAACAAATGGAGATATCGAGTTCTTGATTAGAAATTTTAACGTATAACTCCCCTTATGATGACTAGATCAATATTAGTGCCTAGACCTGGCTTTACGAGCATTTGCTGTAAGCCTCAACCTGCCTATGGGTTGATAACTATTTTTTCCAAGAAAAAAACTCATGCTAAAGACTGAAAAGCTGTCGAATGGAAAATTATATATAATGCGAAAACATATATTACACCAAAGTGCAGGATATCAAACATCTTAAGTACTGAAGAAATGCACAAAACGAAAAAAAATTCATACGGGAAAGATGTACAAGATATATTAAACCATACTACAACAGACCATTCGTCGCCCACTCCTTCACTGCATTTGCCTCCTTTATTTGAGAAATAATGTTTTCAATTTGCTCACTGCTAGCACTTTCTCCTCCTTCCATTGGTTCAGCCAGATCCTTTTTTCTTTCTTCTAGCAACTTTAACTATGAAACAAGAGAAAACTTTTGTTCACTAATTTCTACCAAAGATCTTTTCACCAAAGAAATGGAATTGCCTGTCTACATACCTTTTTGGTTGCAGCACTTTTTTTTTCTTTGGCCACAGATTCTCTCGGTTCCCTCCTGAACAAAGGTACAATATAGTTAATGTAAAAGTACAGTCGTCAAGTGAACTGTTGCAGCGAATATGGTAGCCTGTACTTACTGAGAGGATAATGCCTTAACACAGACAATTTAGCACGTCCAGCTTACAAGGAGTCAAATTTTTATATCCTGATACCCCCTGGTTTAAGCAGTTAAGGGTCAAACCTTTGGCGGCTAATGTCAATTCAGCGATATATTTACCGACTTTTCTTATCCATTCATCTCCGTGCCTTGGATACTCGCAAGCCCTAACAACACATATCCTCATTTAGTCATTTGATAACTACATGCGGAGAACTACAAGGAAATATCACTTTGGAGTATACTTACTTGGCTTTGCCTTTTTCTATGATAGACAACAGATTTATGTGAAGGTCAGAAACAACTGAAGGAACCTCTCGGAGTTGAAAACCGCCAGCTATTTCTTTGACCGTTTGTTCTGGTTGGCCCTTGCTTATTTTGAAAATCTGGTTATACCATTATAATACAGAAAACATATTCTCTATAAGCAAGCAGGTAGTGAGGAACAGATAAATATTTTCACTATGACGACAGAACGAAGTTTCGTGTGACGGATGGAAATAAACCATCTTTATATTATAAATCAAGAAATCCTAAATATGGCCCTGTTGATGATTTATTTCATGCTAACAATACAGAAGTAATAAGAAAAGGACTAATATTCTCGGCCTTGCCAACAACAGAATTTATGAGCTTGGCAAAAAATCTTGGACCACCAAACTAACCATAACTAGATACTGTAAATAAGATTTAGAAGTGAAGAGACACTGCATCAATGCAACATAAAATTGATTACTAATTGCTGCAGTGCACACCTATTTAATATGTTCTCATTATCACTCTGGGATTGATCCATGATGATTTCTATATAGAACATGAATTTACAAAGCTTATTATGACACTTTCTGGGGGTAGATGAAAAAAGTATATAGATCGTTAGATACACCGGAACTTGCATAGACATGCATCGTTATAAAGATATATTGGAAGCCTTTGAAATTTCTTACTCTTAGTGATTGTTTTCTATGATTTCTAATTGCTGCACTGGCAAACCTATTTTATATGTTTTCATTATCACTCTCGGGATTGATCTACGGTGGTTGCTATTGATGGAAGATGAATTTTAAAAACTTATGAAGCCATATACAGATGAAATAAAGTAGATGGATCTAGATACATACAAACTTGCATAGACACGCATCATTATCACAAATTATATGGAAACCTTCAAGATATTTTACTCTTAGTGATTATTTTGTACGATGACACCCTATTTAGCTGGCAAAATCATCAGACATTTTGTTCTAAAGGTGTTGTTGCAGTAATTTAATTAGCATATGATAAAAACAATATTGTGTGCTTTCCATAACTACCTGGCCAAATAAGCGGCAGCACTCCAGAAATTGAATGGCAGCGCCAACATCTTCAGGCTGTAACTCTATACCTGCAACACAAGTAACAAGAGTGCCCCTAGGTAGATCTATGTCATCCTCGTAAGCAGCAGTGTCATCAGCTTTGAATAGAGGCTTCTTATTAGCAGGAGTGTCATCTACACTGCATTTCCGCTTCCTACCAGGACAGACCTTTTGTCCCGTCGGCGTCTTCCCTTTGTTCTTCCTGCCAAACAAAACCAAATAATGAGATCTATCAACAACAACTAAATCTACAATCACTCGAAATAAGCATGAGCTAGCTTCATATGGCTCACATGCAAACACTGCAGTCGCAAATATTCTGGCACTTGGGGCACTCCCAAGCCTCCTCCTGCAACACCTCATCGGCAATCTCAGGGTACCTGTGTTAAGCAAAGAGAACAATGAAGAAACCAACCCAGACAAGATTGCCTCTAAGAAAAACCAGAGAGGAAATTATTTCACCTGTTACGAATGCATCTTACGCAGTATTTGAGAAGGCACTTGCCCTTCTTCTTGGACCCTCCTCTGCAAGTTGGCGCGACTCCTGTTCTTGGTTGACGGCACTGGAGAAAACAGAGATGACGGCATATGTTTTAAATAAGATCCAACACTTCTTTGAAATACTAACACTCAGATGAATCTGGTCAAGCTATATGGCTGTCATTAGCATATCTTATATGCTATATTTACTAATTGGAGACACCGTAGGAAACTCCATGTTACTGGAGTACCTTTAAGCGGCCGTTAGATCTCTATTTTGCACTATATGCACCGGCTGGTGTATGCTGAGAGTCCATTAGACCACATGTCAAAAAAAGAGAAGTCCATCAAACCACGAAACAGTTGTAGAGAAAACAAATACACTGCCCTTCCATCAAACCACGGCTGCCACATCCTCTTGACCCTTGCAGTGCCTCCGATCTTGCGACCCTTGCAGCGTGCATGGTTCATCTCGCTGTTGGTGTGAAGAATTGATTCCACGGTGTGATTTCTCCACTAGCGCACCATCTCCAAGATTCAATGTCGATTGCTCCTTTTGTCGGCCAGATGATACCAAAAATCATACGACGGCCAGTCAGTTTACCTGAGTACCTTTTGATTTTATCATACGGGGGCCTCATGTCCTCAATTTTAATCTGTTATATGCATCTGATCCATGCTTACGCAGTGGAAGTATATTGAGGAGGCTCATGTCTAGAGCCAGCGGCCATTACTGCCTCGACGAGCTCCTACTCAGCGGCCATTACACGGGTTTGTGGTCCACCGATGTACTACTGATAAGAATGTTGAAATTAATTTTTTTATCACGTGTCTTTGGGATTATCGTTTGGTTTGCATATGAGATCGACTGTACCTAACCCACACGCATGCATACAGACACAGAAAAAATCATTATTTGAAAACCGCTAGACCTAAGTATCACTAAATCATATTTTTTGATACAAATGGGGTAAAAATGAACACCCATGGTCGGAAATCCGTTAATTATCATAATAAAGTAAATTGAAAAAGTATGACATGTGTATCTTAATTTGTTTCCTGTGAGGTGAAGTATGGTGGAATTTTTGTACATGAAAATGTTTTACTTCGTGCACATCGTCCTTCCTTCCTGAGCACGCTGAACACCGGATGGTTCATTTGGTGTTTTAGAGGATGGACGTCAACGGAGAGAGGATAGAAGAACAATGGAGATGATGATGGTGGGGATGGTAAAACATCAAGAGGACTAGGGGCTGCAGCGGCAATAGAGGACTAGGTGGCACTTGGCGATGGCTGGCGATAGAAAACTTGGCGGCACTTTGCGATGCTGGCGCCAACAACTACTACTTCCTAGTATGATGTTTTTTAAGAAATCTAATTGCTATGACTACGGAAAAAGCATATTTTTAAAGTATCATATTAGGAACCAGTAGTTTCTCAAGCATCTTTATTCTTATGTGTTTTTATTCGAAATAGGGTGTTCGTTTAAATATGTGTATGCTTAAAAGCAAATGGAGGAAAGTAACTACACAGACCTCTATGTTGCATAACTGATTAGACACAAAATACTCTAAAAAAAATTAGACATAAAATAACTAGCATGCATAAACTGCATATTTTCGTTGAAAAAGCATGTGTTTTGAATTTCACTAACATTTGTAAGACAATGTTTCTTCGAATATCTGTATGCTTAAAATAAAATAGAGGAAAGTGACTAAACAGAGTGTGGTATGAATTATTCTTATTAAATTTTTTATAGCTCTAGGGATATAAGACTATCTCGCAGTGGAACAATTCATACTTGGATTGGCAAGTTCAATTTTAATTCTTATCTTTTGTCCTTTCCCTCAATTCTAAATTTTCAATTGATATCGTGTTTCTATGTTCTTGATAGAGGTAGGAGGGTATGGTCCAGCTATGTTTCACAATTTATTGCTATAATCTTTTGGTCCCAAATTTCAGTGTTTTACTATCCATTCACCTTCGTCGCAAGCTTTCTCTTATATTTCGCATAATGTGAGCAAGAGAACAAATCCGATGGAGTTAGTGCCTGTTGTAGCTGAAAGTTTCAGTTACCATGCTTATCCTTATATATGTACAAAAAGTGCAGAATACTCTGGATTTGCCAGGGTATTTTTCGCGTGAATATATGTTTATTGCTGAATATAATATTGTTAGCGGGTATGCATGACATATTTTTATGTATAAATTTGAGTTTAGAAACTGATCTTTGGGAACATTTCACTTAGAGAAATCTTAAATTTACAGGGCAGTGACATGCAAGTATACTACTTTAGGCACCATTTTATAATTTTTGTGAGCAGTGTTCCAATAAAATGATAACTAAAATTTCCATGCAAGCTCCAAGTAATTTGTGAATTTATGTCCAATTCATGAAATGTTTTTTTTTTCAAAAAATCTTCTACTATTGTTCTGATGTCCATCTATACTGTAGTAGTTAGCTTAGTTCGATTCAGTTTGCCTTTCATGTTTTATGCAGAACTTGAATTAAATGTGCCAATTGGCAAGTTCTTTACATTCACTATGTTTCAACCGAGGAAAAACATGAAATTTCCCTTCCGCGGAATATATGTAATGGTAAATCATGTCTGTTGATACATGTGGATGCACCTCCAAATTAAAATCCTCTGTTTTTAATCAAAATAAGTGAACGATAAATGAAACAATTATGTTATGTTGCTACATTCCTTTTTAGCATATATGTACTTAGGTAGCAGAATTATACTAGGCTATATGGGTCTCAAATGGATCAACATCAAAATAGCTTACATGACAGTTACACGGTGACCTTACTCATGCGTAGGATCAAATAACCTCCAGTTTGTGTATATTAGACTTAAGATGCTTACTTCCTATTCAAAATAAACAAAAATAGAATAGTAGGCCCGTCAAGAGGGCAACACATAAAGCCTGATACAGTTCCCCCCACTGACTGTTTCATTTTCTAACTGCTTCTTATAGGGCAATGTACATCAACATATGTGTACTTACTTCATCCAGTTTCGAGGATTAAACTCTAATTTGTGGTTATTTAACCAAGGGCACTATTCCAATAATAAACAATGTACAGATTCCACTTTGCATGGTTAGACCTGTTAGTCGACCATGCACATGTTGGAAACTTAGAACTTCATCTTAAGATTCGCCGGTTCCATTTCTTCATTAGAATTTTAGTAGTCCATTAGCATTTCTACTTTTAGTGCTGGTCATATAAGAAAAGCATACAAGTGCGAGCTTGATCTTCATATACGAGTCATGTTTATGCATACATTCCATGAGGAATAATATTATTCTTGATTTAGTCTGTTGGTTTACATAGTTGTTAAATTACTAACTAACATTATAATTTGAGTTCTTTTTGGGGGACCATGCAGGTGCATTGCCTATATATATATTTTGACATGAGAAAGCGAGGTCTTACACGCTTAAGAAACCACGGAAAATATGACTACTAGAACTATCCAAGAAAACGCAGACCTCTCCACTCCATGTTTAAGTAATATTCTTTTTCACCTCTGGACATCTATATTATGCAATAATAAGTGCTTTGTTGTTTTCCCAATCGAACTGTATGGTTTAGTTAATTAGTAATGGATTTTCTCATGCTCCCTTTTTCATTATGAGATGGACATGAAGTATCAAACAATAATCTCAGGATCTAGACATCATGATTTTAGCTTTTCAAATTTGTTTTAAGGGTGATTGTGTCATATGTATCATGACACCTTTTTTTTTGAACAGGGGCGGTCCCGAAGGACCGAGAAGCGCTGCATTAAACCAAATCGGTGGAATTACAGGATACAAGGGGGCCCAAGAAGAAAAGGAAAATTACATTGTGACCCCAGAAAATTACTCGAAGGACCTTTGAACTGATTCTAAAAACGCCATCGGGTCCTTGAAGCTCTCCACCGATCCAGCAGGATGAACTCGCATGATGACCGTCGCCTCCATCACCGGGGAGCAAGTCACTTGGGAGGGGGGCGGCGAACCACGCCGTCGTCGAACCATCAGAGAAGAGCCTCACTTGGAGGTTGAAAAGGCGCCACATCAGCGCCGTGAGCTGCCGTCTACCGGCATGGATCAGTGACCTCCATGAGACCACTGTGGAAGAACTCACCAAAGCAGCACATGAACCCCAGCATCGACCCAAATCAACGAGCAGCACGCTGAAATCCATCTCCCCCTCGCCTCCACGGCCGGCCGGAAGAGAGATCTCAGCATGGGCACCATCAATTCGTCGATAGCCACGCTTATTAAGGGAGCCCAAACAAGAAGCCTCCTCTGCTTTCCACCATGGAAACTAGCGGAAAGGACCCTCTGACGACCCCACCGTGGTGCGCGGAACCACCAGCAGGGAAAAGCTCACCGAATCAGCTTTATTGGCGGAGATCCCTGGCCGCAACTCACCCCGCAACACAGGCCCTTGCCACCAGAGCGCTGCCGCCAGGGAAGAGATGACCAGGACGCATCGGAGCCAGCCGAAGAACTCCGATGACCTACTCCCAGACTGCACAAAGGCAAACCTACGACTAAAACCTATACTACAGGTGTCGGCGCCGCCCCTCGGTCCCTTTCCGATGGCATCGCCGCTGAGAGGGACCTCGGTTTGGCCCGGAAATAGCGAGAGGCCTCTCAAACTACCGTAGCGAAGAGAGAGAAAAGAAAGGGGCAAATGCTCCTCTCCATGACACCTTATTATGATGTGCTTTGACATAAGGTGGTAGCTCCAACTATTCCGAGCGTCTCGAGGATATAATGTGTGAACGAAAATTTCTATACCGCATTTTGTATGTGTCTTTTGTTTGTTAGACTACTTCCTGAAGGTTGCAATTTGTTAATTTTTTTGACAAATGTAATTGGTTAGTGTTAAAGTATTGTCAATATATTTTTATGTAGACATGTGTTTTGGTACAAAAATAAAAAAATGTAGAGGTGCTTTCTTCCACGACCAATATTTGCTTCTTGAAATCATAAGTCATGGCATGGAACATAATACATAATACATATAGTGAAAGTGCAACACATGGATACAAGTTTAAACAACGTAATTTATTTGGAGTTTTAAATGGCCTACAGTAGTTTGATCTAACTATCACGGAAACTCAAAGGTACCTGGCGAGTCAAATCTTCCTGATTAGTGTGCTTCGAAAGGCAAACAATTCAATCGATGCTTCATAGATAAGATCAAAGAGGCCGATGAAAGAAAATCACACAAGATCCTATTCGTCATCTTGCCATGGTGGGGAAAATGCAATTTGCAGCAACTAGCTAGGAAGGATTGAGGATTGCTTTGTAGGGAGGAAAAAGGGTAAGAATGCATGCAAACTTGGAGTTGGATTCGTGATGCTGTGAGAGGAAGACGTAAAGGATGCATCCACGAAGCGAAAGGGGATTCGTGATGCACCTGGTGGCAGTAAAAGCGGTCTCTCTGCATCTGCAGCCCAGCGGCGACGGAGATGCCGAGGATGTTCGCCTCCGGGGCAGCACCCACCTTGGTGCCCGCACCTCTCCCGTCCGAGGCGGCAATCATCTCGCCACCGGAAGCGACGCCGTTCATCTCCGGGACGACGCCCCCCTCGGTGCCGAGGCCGCTGGCAACCAGCGAAGCGCCCAACATGGCGCCGCGGCGCTCAGCCGCGTCCACTTTCTCGCCAACGGCGCCGTTCCTTTCCTGGGTGAGGACCTCCAGACCGGCGGCGCTGCTCTGTGAGGACAGATCCATCGGCTGGAGGGTTGGGTAAGGAACGGCGGAGGGGTGACTTCTGTTCGCGAGGCTTTGTGTTCGGGAAAAACGGGAGAGATCGCGAGGCTCTGTGACGACCTCCAGACCGGCGGTCCCCAAAATTTTGAAAAGCCTTCTCACGTTTTCTACCCCGCTTCGCGCTTCGCTCCAAATCTCATTTGCCTTCATCAGTTTTTTCCCTTCTATCGAACGCTCGGGAAAATGCAGCACATGAGTTATGCGGGCTACTGGGCTTCCAAAAGTCAAAAACATTTGAAACGAGCTACAGATTTAGATGCTGTTTAAAAAAAGTGTAGATGTGCTGTGCGATTCTATGATATTCGCTTCACAAATACTATATTTTATTTGAGTTATTACAAAAAAAAAGACGTAAAGAGCTCTAACAGATGCCTAGTTACGTATGCGGAAAATATCTCTCACCCCGGGAATGGCAGACGTTGCTGACGGCAATAGCTACGCCGACGGTCAAAAGTCAGGGCCGTCGGCGTAGCCTAGATATGCCCACGGCGAAGAAACAACCGTCGGCGTTGCTATACCGTCAGCGTCGTAGGCAGGATGCCGACGGCCACGGTCAGCCCAAAAACACCGCCGGCGTAATGCAATCTAAACTGACAGCCACCGTCGGCGTAATACGACCATCGGCATAGGTAGCGGGGCATGTGGCCTTCCCGTCCCTTTTGTAAACGGAGAGAGGACGGCGTCACTGCAACCGCTATGCCGACGGTAAACATTGATGCCTACGGTATAGCCATCAGCGTTACAACTAGGTCACCTTCTTGGAAGCAACCTATGCCTACGGTATTACCGTCGGTGTTACAACTGTGTCAGCTTTCTAGAAGCAAACTACGCCTACGGCATTGGCGTCGGTATTAGAACTGGTCCACCTTCCGGAATGCAGGCTATACCGACAGCAATACTGTCGGCGTTACAACTGTGCCACCTTCCCTAAAGCATGTTACGTCTATGGTATTGCCGTCGGCGTTACAACTGATCCACCTTCCTAGAAACAAATGACGCCTACGGTATTGCCGTCGGTGTTACAATAGCGCCATCTTCCTAGAAATAAACTACACCTACTGTATTGTCGTCGGCGTTACAACAACACCATCTTCCTAGAAACAAACTACACCTGCTGAGTGAGTGGGAGGAATCCTTGATGTTGCCGGACTTCGCCCCTCCTCTTCCCCCTCCCTCCTCGTTGCCGCTCGACGGATATGCCGAGCGAAGACCGGTTGGCACTCTGTGCGGCGATGGTCGATGCGGGACTATGCTGCTAGCCAGGGGTGCGACGTTGGGCATGGGGCGACGCGGGAGCTTTGTGCGTCCGTGGTGGCTCAGAGGTGCCCTGGTGACGTGGTGGTTGCATGGTAATCTCTCCTCCTCCCTCCTATCCCCTCGTTCTCATGGCCGATCAGGCCCGTCGCATCGTTGTTGAGGTCACGCTTTGCCATTGTTGAGTGGTTTTTGGCCGGTGGTGGGATGGTCCTGGCCTACGGGGCTAGTGGTCGTCTCGCCCGGGGCATGGTTATGAGCACCTCCCCCGAGGTGGTCACCACACAAACCTAGGGTAGGGTTGAGGTAGTGGACCTTGGTGGAGGTGGCCAGGAAGGTTGCTGCCACCTCGCGCCTACTTGGGGGGTGCTCTTTCGACGGTGGGTGTCAATGCCCGAATCTAGTGTGGTCGATCTGATTTGAAAGGAGGCTCCTTCACATCCCCCTTTCGGTGGTCATTTTCCTTAGCAGTCGACATCTAGTGGTGGCGCTAGGAGGTGAGTTTACTGAATGTCGGGGTGACGGCCTGCAAGTAAGACTGTCTGCTTTGCTCTTCGACGGGCGGCATGGCGGAAGTGGTGAATTCTCTCTCTGGTTGTGTGGATGGAGAGGAGCGAACAAACAAGGCATCCTGGTGTTGGGCGTGCTCTAGAAGTGGGGGCTCCTAGATCGTGTCTTGGATGTATGCTTTTGTGGCGGTGAGTGGATCGTTGTACCTAGGTGTTGCGGGGTTGGTTTTAGGCAAACGCCTAATGCTCGAGCACAAGTGACAACTGAAGGACATATGGTCTAGAGGCAAATAATAAATGTGTTTATTATCATATCTCATTAGTTCATAATAGTTTTATATCGTGCTATAACTGTATCAATTGGAAACATTGATACACGTGTGGTATATAAAGAAACCAAGTCCCTAGTATCCTCTATTTGTACTAGTTCGTTGGGCAACCAATGACCAAGGTTCCTGATCATGGAGCATTATTCTAGTTAACGAGAGGTCATGATATTGATGAATGTCATGATTGACATTACCCAATATGATTATTACAACCTGATCAAGTCACAAAGTTCATCGTTGCAATAGTTAGAAACATAGTATCCTTCTCCTTTGACCATGAGATCATGATTAATCATTGTCACCCGTGGCTGCTTAGATTGTATCAACCATCACACCATAATAGGATGACCATAAAGGTGTATGGTGCGCATTCCAAAGGGACATGTAGAGGCGTATGCATCAATATCGGGATTTATTCTCCCACGTGATAGAAAGGTACACAAGACCACTCAGTGAGATTACATCTATAAATGTTGTGCACCATGTGACTATGTCACGGGGATGTAATATCACAAAATGAGTAAATAAGCACTTGTCAGTAACAAGATTGAACAAGGTATGGTGATACCGATGATCAAATCTTGGACTAGTCTAGTATCGAACGAACAAAGGGAATTATACTCGACTTTTATGGTTCAAACGACATTGAAATCGTGGAATGCATAGGGGTCATTATGGGCATCCCGGTTCCGCTAATGATCACTGATATGAGAGGTGTCTCGATCATGTCTGTGATATTTCTGAACCATAGGGTAACACGCTTAAGGGTTCGATGATGTTTTAAGATCGTTTTGGATTTACAGGAATAGAAGAAATAGATGAGATTGTCAGGAAAAGTTCCACAAGACACTACTAGGAAAAACCTTATCAGTGGCGCACCGTTTTTGCTATCAGTGGCGCTTGGGTCGTGTGCCACTTTCATCACGCCACTGATTATATTTATCGGTGGCACATGGGCCCGTGCACCACGGATAAGCCCACTTATCAGTGGAGCATGGGGGTATGGTGCGCCACTGATAGCAATTTCAAAATTGAAAAAAGGCGGGATATGAAAAGATATTTGTGGCGCATGTGGGCATGGTGCACGACTGATAAAATTTTCAAATTACAAACAAGCCGGATCTAGATCAGGCATCGCCAATGTCGCATCTCCGTTGTCACCTCGTTGTCGTTGCGGCCACAACCTACCATCGCAGGGAGGTACAGGAGGTCGTGACCGTGCCGGTAGGAGGCTCTCAGGGCCGAGGATGAGGATTGCATTGACAAGGTCGAGGTGGAGGTCGGTGCGGTGACCCAACATACCACTACATGATGTATTATACTATAGTCATTGACATAACACTAATGAAACACCATTCCACTTGTAATACATCCCTTAGAGTGGTACAACAGAAAAATCGCGGGTCCAAGACATGGCTATAGCTTACAAATCAAACTTTATAGAATATCCAGAGGACAACTGAAGTTATAGAGGAAGAAAGATCTTACAGAAGTGTTGGGGTTCCGCGTATGAAAACAATAAATTTTACTCTACGCCCTTGAACCCCTGAAGCTGCCAGGACCTATCTATTAGAAATACAGTAACGGGAGGGGCTTTTCGCTAACTTACCCTTGAAGACCGAAAAGCGTTGTCAACGCTCAGGAGAGCGTGGTTGATGTAGACGAGCCGAAGCCGACCTCAAGGTCGTGATGAAGTCCTTGCGCTCCTTTGGCTCCAACGACTTGAGTGCCTCAAGTGCGACACCTCGCGGGGAGTTACACACGTCTGGTGCCTGACGATGACTCCCGCTTCCCCGATCCAGCAGCAGTTGCGGAAGTAGAGCTCCCGGATCCGAATCCCGCAGCGCGACGGCGCTCCGCGGTGAAGATGTCTCTCGCTCGCGCAGTCCAGACTTGGGACCACGGTCATGAGAGAGAGAGGGGGAGAGAGAAAATATCAATTAGAGGTCCTCCCAAAAGTGAGAACACCTTTATTGATTATTGGTGTATTTAATTTGGCCAAATACCCCCACTATATATAGGGGGAGGGGAGGTACTACCTCCCTCAAAGTCCCGGGGTGGAACTAAAGGAGAGGAGGGGGAGGGGAGGCCGCCGACCAGCCTCTAGTGGGCCCCGCGCGGGGGACTAGGCCCAGTCGGCCAGCCCCCTTGCCCCTTCTCCCTCTCTCCTTTCCCTAATGGGCCCTCTCCCTCCAGAAATTGGCCCATTAAGCCTTTGACCATTTTAATTGATTTTCTCTTTATTAAATAATTATGAATAAATGATTAAATCAACATTTAACATTCATTCACACATTATTCAATCTCCATGGCTATGGAACACCTTCCACCTCCACTCCGGACATCCTCCGGACTTACCAAAACCCTTCCGGTTTTCTCCCTACAATTCTTCGATGATTCTACCGATCCTATAAACACTCTCTAAGCATCATCAAGACCTTAAGCGTGATACCCCACGGTTCGAGAACACTCTAGACATGGTCGGGACACTCCCGCACCAATGATCGACAAAGGGACCTGGATGGCCATGTGACCCCTGTGCGTTCCACGAAGATCTTTTGTCGTTTGAACCAGGACAGTCGTGTCTTATTCCCTTTGTCACTCGATACTTGCATTGCACGAGATCTGATCAATAACATCACCATGTCGTGTTCAATGTTGTTACCGACAATGCTACTTGACTCGTTCCGACAAGTGATATCCCCATGATCAAATCACATGTTGCGCAGCTACTGGATATAACTTCTCCGAGTGGGCCCTTTGAGTATCTTCCCGTCACATGGACGGACAAATCCCGCTCTTGACATATATTGCCTCTACGGTTTCCTCAGAATACCTAAACACACCTTTATAACCACTGTATTACTAAGTGGCGTTTGATGCTATCTAAGCACTCTCGGGAGACAATGATTGATATAGCCTCACGGTCTAAGGAATAGTCTATGAGGATCCATTTCTAATCATTGTAACTTGAACTTCGTGACATGATTGGGTCACGATGTTTAGGTTGGGTATTGGTTTATCATCTCATTCTCAGAATGAGATGACTCCATTTCCAACTGGCATAAATGCCACATGATTAGGAAACATGATCATCTGTTGACCAATGAACCAGTGACTAGAGTTTCACTAGGAACCCCTGGTTGTTTGTATATCACACGTGTATTGATGTTTCCACTCAATACAGTTATAGCATGATATAAAACTTAATCATAAACTATATGAAATATGATAATAGTCCTTACTTCTATTTGTCTCTAGGGCATATTTCCAACAGTCTCCCACTTGCACTAGAGTACAAATACACTATCTGCATTTGTTCTCAATCATTGGCACCATATATACGGTACCCTGAACATGCTTGCTCATGGAAGAGGTTGAGTCTTGGGTCTTTACTTTACAGTCCCAAATCCTTTGCAAGTTACTAATGTCACCTTGATTGACATTAATACTTTATCATCACATGATAGCATCTGTGTGTATGCATCATTGCTATGGCAGCAGAACGAGGCCTGATTCCAGGAGACTACAGTGACGTTAGATCAACCTTGAGGGCTTTCTCATGCACTATGCCCTGGGACACATCATTCTACGTTAAAAGCGAACTAGCCCCGCAATAACATTATACAACACTTTAGATGGTACCCTTATCTATTATTATAAATGTATTCATCGAAACACTAGTGCACTCTGTGCAACTTTCGATGTTTTGTTCACCTCGCTTCCTACTTGACTTCAATCGGTATTTATGGGAGTTTCCAACATATTCCCTTATAACAAAACCTTTTATGTTTTTTAAGATATGTCATCCTTTATGTACTTGGAAAATATGTCTACAGTTCTCTATTAGACAATGCGGACAAACTTAGCTCAACGTTCCGTGATTCAAACTTAATCACTTTAAATGTTCCTCATTGGATCATATATTATGTTAAGTTATCATCATGGTTTTCTAAGATAGAACCTATGTCTCAACATAGTGGATGACGATCATCCTTTTCTTTCTTTCAACCATTGATGTTCAACTTAATACTATTCCTAATTTGAGTTATTAAGGACCAGTTCCTTAATTAACTTCTATTCTGAAACCCCTTTCAGAATCCCTTAAGGAATATTACATAATATTATAATACACCTATTATCAACTTCTACATCTAATAAATCATTATTTATAACTATTTGCGTTTTCATTCTTAACACACTTAAGAATTACTCCTATAAGCTCCCACTCAAAAATATGTCATTCACATATTGTTTCAGGAAGACTTTCATAGCTCCCACTCAATTTCATGCAAATTGCATATCCACACTTTATTTTGAATAACTTCAAAATCCTTCAAATATAAAACTTGGAGATTTACTATGAGATACTAGTACTTTTACTAGTTTCAAATCCACTAGACATTTAGCACACTTGAATCAAATTCATTTAAATTTGTCCAATACTTGACAAATTGTGCTTTTGTTATTCACCCCCTTTTCCCCTATGGCTTTGCAATCATTTGGGAAAATTCAAGTAATCTCTTTTACTTGTGAGATTCAGCAACAAATTGCTTTCTAATATCAAGGGAATTTTGCTTTTAGGATTTCTCATAATTCTAGTTTACCATTATTTCCTTAGTAGTTCATAGGTATGTCATATTCCAAGAATCACGACAAATGATTCACAAATGTCTCCATACAAGATATGGATTACATTTTGAATCCTACTTCATGTAGTGAAAAAACTAGTGGAGAAAACACAATGATCAATATCATTGATTCTTTCCTTCTGTGCAGAGAATCATTCAGGAACGTTGTCAGTTGCGCTTCTCAACACTTTGATGCAGGGATTTGAATTCCCATAGTGTTTTTCACTATCTTCCAATTGCTCCATAATCGAGAAATATCACTAAAAGTGAGCTTTCTCAAGAATGCACCAAAATCCAAGCAGTACGAATCTTGCTTTCCTTTTGGTTTCAGCTATGGGTTTCGTATTCAAAGTTTCCAATGAATACTCTACAAGGACTTATTCGCTATTGTTTTGGTTATATTGAATAACCCCAAAACTTTTACGAATTCAAATGGTTACTACATTCTAATTGAGTGCTAACTATTTCTTAACTAATGTTCTCTACATATACACTACAACGATTTATTTGGTGCCTTCTATTTACCCACTTTGATATCTAATATCACATTGTGATGCTTCGCATTTTGACGTTTCAAAACGTTTTGCATTCCATAATTTATTTTATGCCATTCTTTATAAAGTTGAATTTCATTACTATTGATCAAATCATAGTAATTTGATTCCCTTTTATCTTTATACCATTTGTTGATGAACCACTTTGATCAAATCAAATAGTTTCATATTCATGTTTCCTTTGGTAAACTTTTTTACACATTTAAACAATCATACAATGATAATTACCATTTTTGTTAAAACCCAATACATCGAATATGTATTTACTTTTAACAATTCTTTAAACACTTTGTATTCAAGCAATACACGGTGTTCAAGTTATTTTGCCGAACCTAGGCATGATATATATGTGATAAGAAATCGAATGACTTTCACATATTATCAGCATAACTTTGAATTTAAAAAATGGTTTTCATTCATTAATGAAATATCATTTAAGTTGGGTATTTTTAAACAAGGCATTTTAATGTTTTACAAATGTTCATGCATCATCAATTAGTTTCAAACAACAAGGATAATTTACACATAATCAAACAAGATATGAACACGAATAGAAATCATTCATAAAAGTGGAACAACTGTTTGTTACAAACTCATATGAATAACCGTCTCACGAAGTGTGAGACGCACTAAAGAAGTTCACAATCTCTTGATTACAATAATCATTCTAAACATAAACTAAGTGATAAATGTCGAGGGAGAGTGTCGTCGGCCATCATCATCATGCTCGACATCAACACGTAACGTCACCACCTCTCCAGCAAGCACCTCTCATGCAGAAGGACCTATTTTCAACAAAACAGATCAAGTATCAGATATACTTAACACTACAAATGTGTTTGCAAGATTATAACATTTATAAAACTGTATGTCAAATATATACCTTTGTCATTGATGACCTGAGCTACACCTGGTTCAACCAACACATTCCTGAGATGTGCCACGAACCGGTGGAACTCCATTGATTCCGCGTCGCCCCTCATTACGCAAGTCCTAACTTGTGCTTGGTAGCTTGGTGGCAGCGACCGCAGCACAATGCCGTTTGCAAAAGAGCCCGTCATCCAGCTATCCATGAAGTATGCATGCCTCATGTACACATCATGCATGCGCTCCAAGTGGTCGTCTAGTGATGAGTTCTCCTCCATCTTAATGGAGAGGAAGTCTCCCATCAGCTCATTCTCCCATATGCGTGTCTGTTCCACGAAATGTGTCCTAAGCTGTAGCATCACCGAACGAGGGTTGACATCACCCACGAAAGGCCACAGCTCATCCACCATTCTGAAACGCATGGTAACTGAAATGAAGGAGGCCATCTCACGACGGAGATAGCGGTCTTTCCGCTGCTCTGGGGTCTCTAGGTCAGTGGGCTGATCCAAATCCATCCCGTCGAGTATGTAGTCAACCACGTCATTCTCGCTAAGGAGAACATGGAGACGTGCAACCCATATGGAGAAGTTTGATCCATCTAATCTAAGCTTCTCTCCTTCTAACCAATCAATCGTCAACAGGAAAGGTGCCATCTACATTAATAATTGCAAAAGGAATTTAGACTAAGTTTATAATTAAATGACTTAATAATAACTCCACTCAGAAACACCTATCCCCAGAAGGGTTCCTAGTGATAACATGACCCCTATCAGCCACATCTCCCCCGATCATCACGGCCATCAATGTGGGTTCAAGGGTGGATGCTAAACGTCGGTCACATCATTCATGTGACTCGTGCTCGATCTTTCGACCATCCGTGTTCCGAGGCCATGTCTGTACATGTTAGGCTCGCCAACTCAACCTTAGTGTATTCACTGTGCAACATGGCTTACACCCACTGTATGCGAACGTAGATATGTCTGACACCCGATCATCATGGACTGCCTCATACCGAAGAACTTTCTTGGTGGTGCACACTAAGGGGGAACACAATCGTTGGTATTTTTAACAGGGATCATCTTATTAGGCTACCGTCGAGTATCTAATACTATCACACAATAATATATACAAACAATAACATTGAATGTAAATGCTATGTGATATGGTCCTTCATGTCGTGATCTCAATCCGCCGTTACCGGGTTTTGGCGTCGTAGACACTAGGGTACCGGTGTCATTCCGGCGTAGTAGTCCGTCACTTCCGTAAATATCTACTACTTCGTAACATAAGGTAATCATTTTACCTTTGCCACAACCATATCACAAAGCAACGCCCCCCTGCAAAACAAAGTTAGACGCCTCTACTTTATCATTGCATGTTTTATGTGGCTGAATGGGCTTTCGCACAAGAACCGTTCTTACCTACAAACTTTCAGCACAACGCTGATCAAGTAGTTGTCTCTACTACACCCCTTTCGGGGCCCTCCGTTGCAAATGGTATACCAACTAATGCAGGAGAGACAGACACCCCCCTAAGCCACTTTATACGGTACAAGTCGTATGTCAAGCGTGGACTAGTCTCGCGATTGAACGCGTAAAGTCGGTTGGGGGCCGCTTCATCAAGCATCACTGCGGTATACACAAGTACACATGGGAGGGTAACAACTAAAAGATCAACGCCCACACGCTACATCTCGTGTGTTCTACCCGTACTAGCATTATTACCCATAGATCTAGCTCTGATACCACTGATGGGGTTCCGCGTATGAAAATAATAAATTTTACTCTACGCCCCTGAACCCCTGAAGCTGTCAGGAACTATCTATTAGTAATACAGTAATGGGAGGGGCTTTTCGTGAACTTACCCTTGAAGACCGAAAAGTGTTGTCAACGCTCAGGAGAGCATGGTTGATGTAGACGAGCCGAAGTTGACCTCAAGGTCGTGATGAAGTCCTTGCGCTCATTTGGCTCCAATGACTTGAGTGCCTCAAGTGCGACACCTTGCGGGGAGTTACACACGTCTGGTGCCTGACGATGACTCCCGCTTCCCTGATCCAGTAGCAGTTGCGGAAGTAGAGCTCCTGGATCCGAATCCCGCCGCGCGACGACGCTCTGTGGTGAAGATGTCTCTCGCTCGCGCAATCCAGACTTGGGACCACGATCACGGTAGAGAGGTGGAGAGAGAAAATATCAATTAGAGGTCCTCCCAAAAGTGAGAATACCTTTATTGATTATTGGTGTATTTAATTTGGCCAAATACCCCCACTATATATAGGGGGAGGGGAGGTACTACCTCCCTCAAAGTCCCGGGGTGGGACTAAAGGAGAGGAGGGGGAGGGGAGGCCGACGGCCAGCCCCTAGTGGTCCCCGCGCGGGGGCTAGGCCCAGCCGGCCAGCCCCCTTGCCCCTTATCCTTCTCTCCTTTCCCTAATGGGTCCTCTCCCTCCGGAAATCGGCCCATATTAAGCCTTTCACCATTTTAATTGATTTTCTCTTTATTAAATAATTATGAATAAATGATTAAATCAACATTTAACATTCATTCACACATTATTCAATCTCCGTGGCTATGGAACACCTTCCACCTCCACTCTGGACATCCTCTGGACTTACCGAAACCCTTCCGGTTTTCTCCCTACAATTCTTCGGTGATTCTACCGATCCCATGAACACTCTCTAAGCATCATCAAGCCCTTAAGAGTGATACCCCATGGTTCGGGAACACTCTAGACATGGTCGGGATACGACCGCACCAATGATCGATGGAGGAACCTGGATGTCCATGTGACCCCTGTGCGTTCCACGAAGATCTTTCGTCGTTTGAATCAGGACAGTCATGTCTTATTCCCTTTGTCACTCAATACTTGCATTGCTCGAGATCTGATCAATGACATCACCATTTCATGTTCAATCTCGTTACCAAACAATGCTACTTGACTCGTTCCGATAAGTGATATCCCCATGATCAAATCACATGCTACGCATCTACTGGATATAACTTCTCCGAGTGGGCCCTTTGAGTATCTTCCCGTCACATGGACGGACAAATCCCGCTCTTGACATATATTGCCTCTACGGTTTCCTCAGAATACCTGAACACACTTTTATAACCACTGTATTACCAAGTGGCGTTTGATGCTATCTAAGCACTCTCGGGAGACAGTGGTTGATATAGCCTCACGGTCTAAGGAATAGTCTATGAGGATCCATTTCTAATCATCGTAACTTGTACTTCGTGACATGATCGGGTCACGATGTTTAGGTTGGGTATTGGTTCATCATCTCATTCTCGGAATGAGATGACTCCATTTCCAACTGGCATAAATGCCACATGATCAGGAAACATGATCATCTGTTGACCAATGAACCAGTGACTAGAGTTTCACTGGGAACCCTGGTTGTTTGTATATCACACATGTATTGATGTTTCCACTTAATACAGTTATAGCATGATATAAAACTTAATCATAAACTATATGAAATATGATAATAGTCCTTACTACTATTTGTCTCTATGGCATATGTCCAACAAGAAGAACCAAAAATAACCACTTATAAAGTGTACTAAGAATAAGTCAATTTCTAATAGTATTTGGCTTGCGATTGCAGCTACTACAATGCTCTACAGAAATAGGTTCTATGGTTAGAGATTTGTATTCCTATTTCTCTCAGAACTTTGTCTTCACTTTGATTGATGTAGACATTGACTACATTGGCTTCATCGAATAACTCTGGTTTCTTGTAGAGGTCCTTCTGAGCACTAGTTGATGTTGATGATATCTTCAATGGCTTGAGAATCTAGCAAGGGTTAAGAAGGTACGGTTGAGTACGAGCGTACACAACAAGTTCATTAAAGAGGACTGTTTGATGTACTATCTACAGCCATAGACCATATGTCGTAGGCTATGCAGGTTTTTTATAAAAAATTCTTCAAAGGTTTATTTTATTTTGAAGATCTATGTTTGTTAGTCTTCATAGGTTGACTAGAACTTTGTGGAGTTCCTTTCCAGCAGCGTTCATAGCACCTTTCTAGAATAGGAAGTAACATGTCACACTTTTATACACTCTGCAAAGGTGTGTTGCTTTACCCATGAGAGATCCTTATCCATGTTGCACAACCGGGCGATCTTTCCCGTCCACATTTCCTTTGATGTGGGGCCCAGTATAAAAACCCAAGCCAATCACTTCCCTTCTCCATGATCCTACATGTCAACATGACTCAACGAGCAGAACTACCTTTGTCATACCCCCATGTAGGAATAAATAACTCTGATAGCCCCCTCGAAGACTTTGTAAGCAGATCATGTCCCTGGCAGGCCCCCACCAAAGTGGCAGACCTACCTTCGGCAGCCCCTCACGAATTATCTAGACACCAAGTATCGCGGAGCCCTAAGGGTGCCCACCCATGTGTTGAATCCACGCAAAGAATCTATGGCCTCACGATAAGGTCGTCCGTTGACATACAAAAGGAAGAAGATCCAGTTGACTTCTCCGTCCCATTCCAGATCTCATGGTTAACACGAAATATACGTCGCAAGAATCACTGGTGACATTGGTTATTAAATCCTAAATGATACATTCCCGTGCAATGGTGGTTCCATTGCCAGTCATGATAGATTATCTGACCACCCCGGATCAGTAACCAGTTGTTCAAGTTAATTATGAAAATAGTGTTTTCTGACATCATTTTCGAAATGCAGGTGATAACAATAGTAGATTGAAAATTCTTGATAGAAAATAACCAAAGGACATGAGCAAGATGAACTTGACTTTGTGATTACAGTATAATGCAATCACGGTCTTCGAGACAATATATAAACTCCAATATCTAAAAACAACATCATTGGTATAGTAAGGACTAATGTTTAAACAAGCAATATGTTGTTATGCATAAGTAATGCCATGCATTTTGTAAAACCCCGAAGTAATTTCCCAATATTGTGAATGAGTTGAGCTGAGATGATTTCTTTAAGATTTTTTTTATTTTCAAGTTTACTTCACAGGCAAATATAGTAAAAGAATTTAAGACGTAACATACATGATATAGAAGTAAAGCACACTATTAATGTATGCGTAATATTGGTTGATATCAATTCTTTATAAATGGACATGTTTATGTGGGTCTTAATAGGAATGTTAATGTTGTTTAAAGTGGCAAAAAGAATAAATTTCGAGGAAATTGTTTCTTAGATTAAGTTAATCAATTTTTGAAGATTGTCAAGATATAAATTATTGGTATTGATATAGTACACTTGATCTTGGGTTACTATACTTTTGGATGGTTGAATATTATACCAAAATTACCTATAAAAATATAAATATATTTAAGTCATAGTGTTTTTATGTACTATTGAGTTGTATATTTCTCCTAAACATGATTAAATATGTGAGATCATTCAGTCCCAATGTAAGTGAATGATGAGTTCAATATTTGGTTTACTATTATAATCGTTAAGACAGGATTGACTTTATTAATAGTTGCAGTTATATGGTTTGGATGGCTTATCTATGATTTTGAGTATTGAGATCTGGTATTATTGTTTAAAGAAAATCTTTGTCCAAATTCCTACTTGACTTAGTCCTAAAGAATCAATAGACTTGATTATGAATAATGATGTAATTAAACTAATGGTTTAGGTTATTTGTTCTTCTTTGTGTGTTTTGCCCAAGTTATTATTAAGGTAAAAAATTCAATGATTTAAAGTACTCAAAGCATTTTATTTTAGTTTTTAAATAAGAATTTCATTTCTATGATAAATCACTCTTAAGTAGTCCAATTAAGCTAGAAAATAAGTTATCTTGATTTATAGTTGATAAAAGACAATATATCCTTTCATTTTAATCAAGAAAGGGATTTTATAAACTATGCTTACTCTTCTCTTCTAAGTAATCATGGAAATTATGGTTGTGTTCTTGGAAGAACTGGTATTCTTGAGCTGTGGTAAAGTGATGGCATGGAGAAATGGGTCTAGGAATGAACTAGCAAGAACATATGTTTTTCTTGAGTCCTTGGTGGTGGAGTGAATGTGTACTGGTTGCCTAGCTGCTATCTTGCGGTTATGCCCTGGTCTTTTGTGTGCTTGGGTTGTGCTCTCTAGTGCTGACAACACATAGATTGCATGGATGATGGTGTTGCTTGCCTACTTGCTAGGCGGTACTGTGTGAGTTCCAATTCATGGGAGCTTCTCCCCTTGTGGATGAGATTGGCTGAGATATTTTCCTAAGTTTTGGCTATTTCTTTTATTTTCCAAATGAAAGTTTGCCCCTAAGCTAATGATGCAAAAGCCTGAAGCACTGCCTGATAAGAAAACCCTAATTACCCAATGCTCTATGATGATCCAAAGCAATGCATTTCACTGCTAGAACCTGCGAGCAACACTAACATACTAACACACTTTTACAATTTGAGACTTGTTATTATTTATACTCCTATTTATGTAGTATACAAAATACCAGTGAATTTCCTTTACAAAATTCCTTTATTATTTAGAATTCAATTTCATTTTGCTTTGATTTCACATATATACTATTTAAATATTCAAATTTTAAAATGCCCCCCTCCAAAAACAGAGATTTCAAAAAAAGTCATGTCAAAATTTATATCACTCTAGTTTGACAATCTAAACCCTACATTATCAAACAAAGAGAAACTCTGATCTCTTTGTGTTTTAAACAAACATGCGAAAATTCTTCAGATTTTCTATGCATGAATACAATGCACACGTCTATGTTATCTCCTTTTCTAACCTAAAAAACCCTGAGATTTTATAGTCTGGGAGGAGCTTGAGGTTGGCCTAGCGGATGGAGAGAGGGGAAGTAGAGGTGGAGGAGCCACTGATGGGGAAAGGGGAGAAGGAGAGGATAAACGGAGGAGAAGGAGATAATAAGCAGAGGAGAAGGAGAAGGAGGAAAGGAGAAGGGAAGAAGGAGAGGGAGAAGGAGAGGAGAAGGGGAGGAGAAGGAGGGGAGAAGTAGAAGAGAAGGAGAAGAGAAGCAGAAGGGGAGAAGAATAGGAGAAGGAGAAGGGGAGAAGAGGGCCTCTCAGATTTTAAGTGTATCCACGCTTATCTGTGGCACACCACCAAAAGGGTGTGCCATAGATAAGTCATCCAAAAATCATTTTTGTAGGAAAAAATCTACTTTTTGCCATAATGTTTTTCCTTTTCTAATTTGAAGATTCTAAAGAATCAGTAAATGACCGTATGTGGTTGCAAGAGGATATATAACTTTGTAGAGATGAATTTTCATACAATTTCTTTAACAAGAGGTCGTATGCAAAAGTTATGGCCGTTTTACCGTGCCATAACTTTTTTTGCATGAAAATTCAAAATTCATGTTTGTTAATTTTCCTATAAACAAGACCATATTGCATACCTACATGTCAAAGGATTTTCAAACTTAAAGTGTTTTTCATTTTCTTTTAATTTTGGCAAGACTAAAAAGGAGATCTTTGGGGTGGTGAGCAGATTTTTTGAAAACTTACATGTGGCGCACCACTATTAGATGCGCCATATGTATGTTTTCAAAAATTCTGCCCCACGCCCCCCTTATCCATGGTGCACCACCTACTTATGCACCACATATAAGTAGAATACACACAGATCATAAGTAGGTGGTGCGCCACGGATAGGGGGTACCTCTCCCTCCCCGGTCCAAATTTAACCGTGGCGCACCCTTTTGGTGGTGCACCACAGATAAGTGGCCTATCAGTGGCGCACTGGGGTTTGGTGTGCCACGGGTACTTATCTGTGGCGCGTCACTCTACTGGTGCACCACTAGGTGTCGGATTTATGCGTAGTAATCCTTGTACGATTAGAACACATGCTGAATTTGGGCATTGATCCTTTAGTTGTGACCCTCTCACATGTACTTTTTTATATCATGGCACTGTTTGATGAAGTGGTCCGGACTGACCTTACGCGTAAGCTTACGCGAGACTGGTTCCACGCTCAACATACGGCTTGTACCATATAAGTGGCTAGCGGGTATCTATCTCACTTATGGTAGTTGATATTGCATTTAGAATGGAGGGCTCCAAGAGGGGTGTCGTAGAGACAACTATTTGATTGGTGTTGTGGTTGAAAGTTCGTAGGTAGAAATGGTTCTATCATAAAAGGCCTAATAGACACATAAAACTTGTAAAAAAATAATCACAGAGAGAGACGATGTTTTTACCTAGGTTCAAGTCTGCAGTGAGCAGATCCCTGTGTCCTACAATTAGCCACTATCTGGTGATCACAAGGTTACATTCGTTCCTTCCCCGAGAAGGTTCTATAGTCTAAGAACCCTTCTCATCCAAGTTCAACTTGGGCCTCCTTTTATATAGACAAGGGGACAACACATGGGTTGGATTACACATGGTGGTGTGAGATTGGCCATGCAGAAGGCTCCAACCTGCAACATGGCCTATCAAACCTGCCTCGATGCCGCGTGTTTCTCATCGCCCTTAGCAGACTGGCGCTAGACTCGTCATGTATGCTTGATTCCTATCCCCGTGTGGTTGATCCGAGCTAGGGCTGTCGGCGGGGGTGCCGTCGGGTCCGCGAGGGCACCCCGAAAGAGTCCTTGCTCAGCCACGTGGCGAAGTGCAGCATGCATGAAAGCCACACGTCATCCGAGTGCTGACATCGATCGAGGCATGGTCTTTGTCCAACCATAGGGCCAGTGCGCTATGTATCCCAGTGCATTGTGCGCTCAGGTTAGGCATCGCTTGACAACTATCCAATGCTTCCTTCGGGTGGTCTCCGGCCTCTCACGTCGGGCAATGGAGCCGAGAATCTGCCCATGGGTAACTTCTTGGGCTTCCTAGCTATGTAGCCCGTGGGTCGCCTGGTCCGGAGCCCGCAATCTCGTGACCCGTGAAGAGCACACAACTAACAGTACCCCCGGGCGAGGTGCTATATTGTGCCTCCTATGGCCCACAAAGGTGCCTCACCTAGCTAGGGCTCCGGACCAAGAGGGCTTGCCCACGGAACTCCCCGGGATCCAATCTCCAGATCCTGACGAAGATCTTAGCGAAGTGGATTCACTACCTAGGAAATCCAAGGGACTGCCCTGCAGTAACTCTAGTCTTCGGTGCTTCGGCTAGTGGTTTCCTCCCCCTGGCCTATTTAAATGACCTCGAGGGAGGAGGTAGTACCCAATGTTCATCCTTTCTTACTTCTTTCCCTTTGCTTCTCCTAGTACCATGGCCACCACCCATCTTGCAGATCACGCGCTAGCCTCTAGGAGGATGCTCCTGCCAGTGCCGAAGGGTTAGCTCCCATTGGGAAGTGGTGAGGCAGACCAAGGATGGGGCGGAGAGGTCCACCCCCTAAAGTCTCGTGGTCGGACTTGTCCGGGTTCGAGTTCTACGCGAGGGTGCACCGAGAAAACACAGGAACGATGCGCCTCCCTGATGTCTTTGCTTGGTCCTTTGGTAGCAGTTACCGTCCTCACATGCTGATGCTTCAACACACCGAGTGTTGCAATACTATATAATGGGATCGTGTCTTCTCCGAAGAGGGTGGGAGCATGTGCCTATGGAGGGAGTGGACCCGTTTCTCCGAGACCCACTTTCTTCAGAGGGGAGATATCCTTGTTCTCACCTTTGATGGGGCGGAGGCGTTTTCTGTCAAGGTATTCAGCGGCAACCAGCACTGTGTCGATTACCTCCATGTGGAGGGGCTCTGATCCCGTGGAGAGCTCCACCCAGCCTCTTACTCGAGAGCCCTTGTTGAGCGAGTAGGTTGGACCTGCGTAGATTTCTGCAAAGCGTACTGTATGTAAGGTTCCAGAAGTAGTGTTTTGTTTACCTTTCTCAGCTATAATTTTGCATCTACTATCACAAAATAAAAGAGGGAACTTATTTGATGTAGTTGCCTTCTTGTTTTTTGGCCTTCTCATTTTGTTTCTTGTGTTTTGAGGATGACGAGGTTCGCTCCTCGACCACCCTTGAAATGTTTCTTAATGCATCTCCCCATTAGTGGAAAGCCCCCGGGTGAATGATCATGAAAAAGAGTGCGCGACAAACCACTTCGCTTTTATTCATCAACATGGGCAATCCTAGGTACATAGCTTATGCTATGGGACCTAGCCGGTGCACAAGGCTTTTAGGTGCTCGGTGGTAGCCCTCGAACGTTTCTGCTCTTCTGCTAACTCGACCACCGTCAGAGACCAACCGCGGGCAAGCCCGTCTATGCCCACTACTCTGATGGCGTGTCCATCATTGCAGCACGCGAGACACGTGGGGTGATCCCACCTAGACTCACGCGCTACACAAGAAGTGCGCAGCCTTATTCTGGAGCACCTTATGGGTAGAATTTGGGAAAATGGTATTTGTGCAAGTGCTCGATATTCCACGAGTTCTCCACGAGGGTACCATCTGCGGTCTCTAGGCGGACCGCTCTGGGCTTGGATATTTGTACTACCCGATAAGGTCCCTCCCACTTTGAGGTAACTTGTTACTTCCCTTCCCGGGGCGAGCCTGGTGAAGGACCAAGTCACCTTCTTCTATGGTTCGAGACTGTACCCAGCGACTGTGATAGCACTACAAGCTCCACTGATAGTGAGCCAAGCGCACAACTGCTAGGTTGCGAACCTCTTCAAGGAGGTTGATTTCATCAATTTGTTGTTCCCCTAGGTGGCCTCTTTGTAAGCTCGCACCCAGGGAGACTTGTACTGCAGTTCGGATGGCAGCACAACTTTAGCTACGTAGACCAAGGAGAAAGGGATTTCTCTAGTGCCCCTACTTGGTGTGGTCCAGATCGACCAGAGGACGGATGGGACCTGCTTGATCCAACCCCACCCACTGGTTTTGAATCGATCGAAGGTCCGGGTTTTGAGCTCGTGTAGCACCTACGCATTGAGGCACTCTGCTTGCCCATTACTACAGTGATGGGCCACCGAGGCAAAGCAGACCTTGGTGTCGAGGTTGTCATAGTAGGCAAGGAAGGCGCCACTGGTGGACTGTGATTCGTTGTCAGTGATGATCCGGGGAGGTTACACCAAAGTAGCACATGATACCTGAGATGAACTTAACGGTGGCCTAGGCAGTGATGGCCCGCGCTAGCTCCACTTTAGGCCACTTGGTGAACCTATTGATGATGACGAATAGGTACTAGTACCCCCCCCCCCACACACACTACTCGTGGGAGGGGTCCCATGATGTCGAGCCCCCACATGGCGAACAGACATGACAGGGGTATAGTTTTAAGAGCTTGAGCGGGTTGATGTGTTTCCTTGGCGTGGAACTAGAAGGCGTCACAGGTTCTAACCAAGTACTCGGTGTCTGACAACACTGTAGGGAACTAGAACCCTTGACATAATGCCTTACCCACCAAGGTCTAGGAGGCGAGGTGACTCAAGAACTCTCCCTTGTGGATATCGGCGAGGAGCTTGCGTCCTTCTTCTTGTGAGATGCAACAGAGTAAGACACCAGATTCACGCATCCAGTAGAGGTCTTCGTCCATCAAGGCGTACATCTTGGCTTGTCAGAATACTTTTTTGGTGTCGACGTGGTCGGCAGGGAGCTCCCGGTTCCTGAGGTACCTCAGTATGTCCATGGCCCAGGGTAGCCTAGGCATATCCTCCATCATGACGGCATACTTGCTGGGAAGGATTCCCGTGTCTTCATCCCTGGGGCCACACAGCTCCGCACCCACCGCTTTGCATACGATGGGTGTGGCCGAGGGCTCTCCCCTGGGTCCTTTGTGGGTTTGCTTGGTTCCCGTGTCTTTGCTCTCGGGGGCACACAGCTCCGCAACCATAACTTCACATACAATGGGTGTGGCCGAGGGATCTCCCCGGGGTTTTGAACGCTCCCTTGATTTTCACATATTTGTTCCCAGGGCACATAGCTCCGCAACCATGTCTTTGCATACGATGGGTGTGGCCAAGGGCTCACCCCAAGATCCCTTGCGGGTTCGGTTTATTCTCGCGTCTTCATTCCTCGGGGCACACAGCTCCGCAACCATCGCTTCACATACGATGGGTGTCTACGAGGGCTTGCCCTAGGATCCCTTGCAGGTTTGATTGATTCTTGGGTCTTCTTCCGTAGGGGCACATAGCTCCGCAACCATTGCTTCGCATATGATGGGTGTGGCCGAGGGCTCACCCCGAGGTTCCTTGCGGGAATGTTGGGTTCTCATGTCTTCATCATCGAGGGCACACAACTCTGCAACCATCGCTTCGCAAATGATGGGTGTGGGCGAGGGGTCACCCTAGGGTTCTTTGCGAGAATGTTGGGTTCTTGCATCTTTGTCCCAGAGGGCATACAGCTCCGCAACCATCACTTCGCATGTGATGGGTCTGGCTGAGGGCTCACCCCGGGGTTCTCTACAGGATTACTGGATTCTTGTGTCTTCATTCCCAGGGGCACACAACTCTGCAACCATCACTTCGCACACGATGGGTGTGGCCGAAGGCTCGCCCCGGGGTCCCTTTATGGTTTGCTAAACTCTTGTGTTTCTCTCCCCGGGGGCACACAGGTTCACAACCATCACTTCACATACGATGGTTGTGGCCGAGGGCTCACCCTGGGGCTCTCCGTTGACTTGATCTCGGGGCATCTTGACCGAGGGCTTGAGCAATTGCTCCACCACGACTTCTGGGGGTACGCATTCCATGAAAACGTGATCTTCGAGAGCTCATCAGAAATGGTGTTGGAGCCATGCGGGACGTGCTCCATCCGGATCACGTCGAAGTGTTGCTCCAGTTTTCTGACTTCTTCCACATAAGGGGCTATCCACGGGGAGTTGTAATATTTGTTGATCTGGTTGACGACCAGTTGAGAGTCCCCGCGGACGATCAGGCCTTGATCCCTAGATCCTTCGTGATCTAGAGGCCAGCAAGTAGGCTCTCGTATTAGGCGGTGTTATTGCTCGAATGCCCTCTGTGGTAGAGCATTTGGGCCACGTATCATACGTCAGTGACATGAGGAGCACGCTAGCCCTCGAGACGCCGAGGAAGTATGACTTGTCAAAGTACATGATCTAATCAAGTTCGTCCATGATCCCTGGCAGGGAGGACAAGGGCTCCTCCTTGTCCTCCGGATTCAGGGTCCATTCAGTGATAAATTTGTATAGAGCCGAAATTTTGGTGGTTTGGGTGTGGGTGAAGTGGAGGTCAAAACCAGATAGCTCCATGGCCCACTTCTCCACTCGCCTGGTAGCTTCTCTATTGCACAGCATGCGCTCTAGCGACTGCTTCATCACTACCGTGACCCGATGGGCCTCTAAGTAATGACAAAACTTCCTTGATGTGATGAGGATACTGAGAAGTAGTTTTGTAAGGTAGGGAAGGGAACCCAAGCACCGCGCAACACACTGCTGACGAAATACACGGGGCGCTGCACGATACACTTTTTTGGGGGGATCCGGCTGGTTCTCAATGCTCAAATTCCAGGGCCTAGGAGGAGGCGCTTTTGGGCATCCAGGGTCGCTTCCTAAATCCTAGAGTTCAGGAGGTGTGCCTGGCTCGATCCTTAGACTGGGACCCTCAACGATGACTTCTGAGTCAGCTCCCTCCATGGGCTCCACCTCGTCGGGATCAGGAAGAGGCGCTTTAGGACATCCAGGGTTGCTTCCCAACTCACATAGTTTAAGAGGTGTGCCTATCTTGGGCCGCTGATCGGGGCCCTTGGTGATGACATGCGCGTCATGTTCTTCCCTCACCACGATGAGCATTGCGCTGACCACTTGGGCAGTGGTAGCGACGTACAACAGCAGCAGCTCCCCAGGTTTGGGAGCCACCAGGAACAAAGGGGAGGATAGGTAGCATTTCAATTCTTGAAATGCAGCCTCTGCCTCTATTTTCCACTCGATTGGCCCAGTCTTCTTAAGCAATTTGAAGAAAGGGAGGGCTTGCTCCCCTATCCGAGATATGAAGTGCCCTAGGGTGGTGATACACCCATTTTAGGCGGTGCACTTCTTTGACCCTCCTAGGAGCTTTCATATGGTCGATAGCCTGATGAGAAACTAAGAAACCGAGTAGCTTCCCCGAGGAGACCCCGAAAAAGCATTTTTTGGGGTTGATCTTGTGCAGGTTGTTGAACGTCTAGTCCAAGTCCCCTAGCAAGGTCCGGTGATGCTTGGTTTTCACCACGATGTCATCCATGTAGGCCTCTGTGGTGCGGCCAATCTGAGTACCAAGGCACGCCCACATGGCACACTGGAACGTGGCGTCGGCATTCTTCAACCCGAAGGGCATGCAGGTGTACCAAAAACATCCTTCCGAGATGATGAGATCCATCGTTTCCCCGTCGTCCTTGGCCATATTGATCTGATGGTACCCAGAGAAGGTGTCGAGGAATAAGAGGAGATCGCATCCCGCCGTGTAATTGACAATTTGGTTGACTCGCGTCAACGAGAACAGATCCTTCAAGAAGGCCTTATTCAGGTCCATGAAGTCGATGCGCAACCTCTTGTTGTTGCTATGGGGCTTGGGCACCATGATGGGGTTCACAACCCATGTTGGGTGCCATACTTCCTAGATGACCCGAGCTGCCTTCAGCTTCCGAACTTCCGAGATGATGAAGTCTTGCTTGTCCTATGCGTGGTGCTGGACTTTCTACTTTTTCGGGTGGGCTCCCGGGATCCCTGCCAAACGGTCCTTTATCGCCTCCCTTGGAACCCCGGATATACTGGCGGGTTCCCAGGTGAACACATCAGTGTTCTCCCAGAGGAAGGTGAGGAGCGTTCTTTCCTATTTTGTCCATGAGGGGTGCTCCAATGTCGATGGAGCAGCCTCCCCCTCGAGCAGAGGGATCTTCTTGGTGAGTTCACAATCCTCGGTCGGGCGCTTCTTTTGCATGACGGACAATCCCAACACGTTTGGGTCCCGTGAGCCCGAAGAAACCACTGATGCGGTCTCCCGGTATGACTGCTCCATGCAAAAGACATTGTCTCTAGGATCGGTCTTGATGGTGATGACCCCTTTTGCTATTAGGATCTTCATGCACTACAACAAAATCATTTTCCGGTGACGGTTTTCCACCATGGGCGGGCGATAGATTTAGCTTCCTACTCCTGGTGACAGTTGCTGATAAGTCGTATTTTTCCAAAGCGGTTGGCCGAACCATCTCTGGTAGTATACAACCGATGGTTCATATAAAGGGACACCTCTGTTAATATGATTTACGTGAACGGTTTAAATAATGAACCGTCGGTGGTGTAGGAGACGTCGCCCATATGAACAAACTCTAGTAGGACGGTGCGTCTGCATTTCTACAGACGTACCGGCAAGGTTGGAGTCAGTTTCTACGACAAACCTACTCTTGGTGTTAGGAGACGACTAGAAATATAAGCCACCTCCTCTAGACCAGAGCATCCGGATTTCTTGGTCTGGTCTAGGTTTATGTTTTCCTACTTGGACCCTCCGGTATAAAACTCGGACACTCCGGGTGGCTTTTGCATAGGTGCTACATTTCATCAAATTATAGTTGAAGCCCATTACAAATACCACATAATTGAACTAAAGCAAACTTAATTAAGTAGATTTTCCAGTGTTGGCAGTTATATTAGTGTAGTAACAAAATAAAGGACATAGTAGCTAACTAGGACTAAATTCTTCACATATGGCTCTCTTTACATACGAGGAAGCGAGCTAAATGTCAAACTCTTGAGAAGCACATACTGAAGCTACTTTCTTTCTCAGACTTTGTGATGGAGAACATGACTACCTCACCGACTTTGTAACCCCTGCGATAAACAAAATCATGCCAGGTGGCCTTTTCCATGACTAATTTGCCCTCTTTATCCTAAGACCAATTGGAGAACACAATCACAGCTACGACGCCGTGCAACCAAACTTTTCCTGATGAGGGGAGGTCACAATGTCTCATAAAACCACTTCTTAGCCTCTGCAATGTAATGAAATTATGTTAGCTAGTGTCCCATATAGAAAAAATATGTGAAGTAAAACTGAATTTCTTTTGTTACTACTTACAAGTGTTTTACGCCCAATGTTTTTCTCCGTCAATGTATGGATGACAATTGGGCTGATACAAGTATAGTTGTCTCTGGCAAAAGAAATGACACCATCTTTCTCGATGGATGAGAGTGGCATTGATGGATGGTTTATCACCGAATTAAGTATTTCATCACGTCCTATAAATACATCATTAGTCCAGCACTTTCTCAGTTAATAAAAAGTACAGTGCTAGCTTGTAGTTCTAAAGAAACCATATGCTTGAAACAAAAATACTTATCAGATGATGATTTTTTATTTAGTTACCTTGTATGGCAAGCGGATATAGTTTCACATTGATTTCCTCATCCGCAACATACATTCAGAGTGAGTATAATATCTCAACATACTTACGTGCACAGGAAATTGTACACTAAGAGTATATATGAACTAACTTGGCTTTTCAGAAAGTTTTTTCTTACTACCAAGATTGTTATATGCAATAGCATTAAATAATTCTTCGTCACCATCCAAATACACAACAATCTGATCATATAAGAAGATATAGTAGTGGATGATGAAATTATCCCATTGCTCAACCCATATTATTGTCTTGTCCTTTACTTTGAGCAGTTCAAAGCAATACAAATATCCATCTGGTGTCACGATACACAACTTGTCACGAGGAGTCATTTCATAACTTCTTCCTGACAAGGCAAGGAACACACAGACAAAAAACAGCAGTCATTTCTCTTATGCAGCATAGCAATTCATATACAATAGGCTAAATTTTTTGCAAATTCCTTTTTATGCTATCAATAGAAATAATCCATTTAACTCACATACCATTGTATATTTGGTCCCCACATGCATAGTTAGTATGAAAAATGAGCTACGGTGATTCTTCTGCCTGCATGGTCCCTCAATGCTCATGCAAATAGGGCAATATGGAGCTTGCACAAAATAAAGCTAACTGGATTATTGCGGTGACCCAGCATACCACTACATGATGTAGTACAGTATAGTCGTTGACATAACACCAATAAAACACCGTTCACTAGTATTACATCCCTCAGAGTGGTACAACTGAAACACAGCAGGTCCAAGACATGACTATAGATTACAACTCGACACTTTACAAAAGATCCGTAGAACACTCTAGGTTAAAGAGGAAGAAAGAAACTTCTTACAAGGAAGAACCATAAATAACATCTCAGAACTATCTGGTGAATAATGCTAGTATCTAAACTAATTTGCTTGCAATTGCTGCTATTGCAATGCTCTACAGAAGTAGGTTCTATGGCTAGAGAGTATACTACTATCTCATAAGGAACTTCGTCTTCACTTCAATCGGTGTATATGTTGACTTCTTGACTTCATTGAAGAACTTGAGCTTTTGGTGACGATTCCCTTGAGCAATAGTTGGTGTTGACGTCGTCTTTATTGGCTTCAGAATCTATCAAGGATTAAGAAGGTACGAGTGAGTATGAGCATACTCAGCAAGTTCACTAAAAGGAGTGTTTGATGCACTATCTATAGCCACAGACCATAGATTATAGGCAATGTAGGTTTTCGTAAACATTTCTTCAAAGGTTACTTTTATTTTGAAAACTATGTCCGTCAGCCTTCACAGGTTTACCAGAACTTTTGTGGAGTTCCTTTTCTTCCGCGTTCATAGCTCGTTCTCGGAACAGGGAGTAACATGTCACAATTTTTACACTCTGCAGAGGTGCGTTGCTTTACCCATGAGAGACCTTAGCTTTGTTGCACATCCGAGTTGCAGGCTCGTCCACACTTCCTTGGTATGGGGCCCAGTATAAGAACCAAGCCAATCACTTCCCTTCTCCACGAGTCCACATGAATACACGACCCTCCAAGCAGGAATACCTTTGTTAACCCCCATATAGGCAGATATAACCCTGGCACCCCTCAAAGACTCCATTGAGCAAATCATGTCCCTAGCAACCCCCACCGCATTGGCAGAAATACCTCCGACAGTGCCTCAAGGATAGTCTAGACACCAATATTATGGGGAACTAGGGGTCCCACCCGTCTGCTGGATTCTCCACTAGAAATCTACAACCACACAATAAGGTCATCCGTCCATGCGAAAGGAAGAAGATCAAGCTGACTTCTTCGTCCCATTCCAAATCTCATGGTTAACGCGTAATATACGACGCTAGAATCACTGGTGATATTGGTTGATTAAGTCTTATATATTATGTTCCTTTACCACTTGAACTTTAATAGTAGATTATTACCACTTGGTAAATAATCCATAATCATATTATTATGAAAATAGTGTTTTCTAACCTTTTTGAAATGCAGGTGATGACAACATTTGAGTTATAAGTATTTGATAGTAAATAACCAAAGGACATGAGAAGTGTGACCTTGCCTTTTGTGATTGCAAGATTATGCACTCACGGTCTTTGAGATAATAGAAGATCCAAAAATCTAAAATTAGCATTGTTGGTCCAATAAGGACTAATGTTTTAACAGCAAGATGCAATTATGCATAAGTAATGTAATGTAATTTGATAAACGTGAATGTCCGGAATAATCGTATCTGATCTAGGGTTTAGAAACTGGGGATGGTTTCTTTAGAATGTGTTTCACTTTTATACTAGCTTCACACTTGTGCCTCTTATTAAGGCTTGTGAGAGTGTGTGAAACAATATGTAAATACAACAAGTATCATACAACACTCAAATGGAGCATGGTATCAAAAACACTCCTTAAGCAAGATTATTAATCAATTAGAGCCTTTATAGAAATGCTTAAGGATTACTTTAAATGTTTCTTAAAAGAATAACTTTTGAGGAAAATATTACTTTACAAAGTAAAAACATTTAATCTTAAAGCTAATACTTTAAGGTTTTCTTATTAACTGTAATTATCAAAGAGGAAAACATTATTACACTTAAACAATCACAACACCTGTAGTGGAGACTTCATAACATTATTAACTGTAATATGTTTTGAATATGGCATCATATTATATGTGGTTCACTTCCTAACATTCCATAAAGATGGTGTATAAGTGTTATTGCTTTTATGGGGTGGTTTTTTAATAAAATTATAAGTGAATGGAATCATTTACCTATCTTTTAGAATTAATGGTTAGACTTTATAAATAGGGAAAAGGCTTTACTTTAATTACTTAAATACTTGGTTTAGAGCTTTAAGTAGATCCCTAAACTTGTGAAAGAATTGGTAAATATTATCTTGGTGATTTTATAAATGAGAAGAATCCTCTAGAAAAATAATATACTTTTTGTTAATGATTTTATAGTTGATAAAATCTTTCTAGGAAGCAAAATTTAATTACTTTGGATGGTAGTTGTAGGAACTACACTTTAAAATGGTTGGATCAATTTTGACTTCATATAAACATCAATTGAACTTGTTTTTACACTTTTAGACTTTAAACAAATAATGATAAAGGCAATAGTAAAGATTTATATATTTTTAATGAATCAAAATAAAAGAAATTAGTTTTACAAAGACTTATTAAACTTTTACATTTATTTTACTTCAAATGTGAAGGGTTATATTTTTAATGCATAGATGTTATTTTTGTGCTCATTTTGGTATATTATATGTATTTTTATGATTTTTAAATAATAAGATTTGATTTTTATAAATTTTATTACTTTATAAATACTTAATAAGTAATATATATATATAGCTAAGTGATACAAAAATGTATGAATCAAGTTTATAAATCTATATTTTATTTTCTATGAATTTTGATATCTTATACTTAGATTTTATGAATTTTCAAAAATAGAATATGCTTTTTAAAAGATTTATCCTTAATAGGTTATTTACTAATTAATAATAATTATTTTATTTAAGTTGGAAAATAAAGTATGATACTAGTTTTAAATTATAGAGTTTAATTTTCTAAACATTTTGATATATAATATTTATTTTTCTGAAGGGAAATACATTTGTTCTTGTACAAGCAGGTACAGGACATATCTAGCTGTCCACATGTTGGTTGTTGCTTTGAGATCTGAAAATAGTAGCCTAGGATAGATGTTTTAAGAACATTTTCTGTATTTTGCTAAAAGGAGGGAATCCCGGAGAGGCAGCATCTCAACCAGAAAATGGGGAAAAGTGACTAGCACATGATGGGCTGGGCAAGAACTAGACTAGGCTTTTTCAGAACCCAACGTGCCTTAGACTCCACCGTCTGCAAGATTCTCGAGGGTGAAGACGCAGCTCGCCGATGATGGTGGAGTGCGGCGGTGTCGTGAGGTGTTCCACCCTCGCGTCCGGCAAGTTCACGCCAGTGCTACATCCACGCTATAAAACATAGCCTCGAACGACGCCACCGCGGTGTCCGCGATGCACTCGTCGCGCTCTACATACCGTGGGTCTGCGGCGATGCCGCATGCACCCTCTTCGCTGGCGAGCCGACGCCGGACATGGTCTCCTAGACGGCCATGGTGACCAAGAAAGCGCAGTTGGTCCTGTTCCCGAGGCTATGACGCTGTTCCTGGCCGTCGTGGAGGACAACACGATCACGTTCACACCATGGTGTTTGCCGCATGCGCCGGTGTCGGAGGCCTCGCGCTGGCCAAGGAGGTGCACCAGTGCATCCTAGTAGCAGCGGTGGACCTCGATGTCATCGCCTGCAACACGCTAATTGACATGTATGCCAAGTGCGGCCACTGCGCTCAGGTGCTTCAGGACCATGGCATCGTCCAAGAACTTGTGACCTGGAACACGATGATCTCCATGCACGCTCTCGCCGGCGAGCCGCGGGAGGCACTGACACAGTTTTGGGAGATGCTTGAGCAGCAGGACGCGCGTCCGGGCGATGTGACGTTCGTCGCTATCCTCGGCACGCTCGATACTGACATGTGGGTGCACGCCACTACGTGCGCAGGGCATAGAGGAATCCTGCTGCCAACGACATGGCGTGGTGGAGCTGGCCATGGAGGTGTTCGACACCATGGCGTGGCGAGACGTGTACACCTAGACATTCATGATCTCGGGGCTCGCGGTGCACGGTTGTGGCGAGGACGCGCTGGCGATCTACGGCGACATGCAGCGGGCGTGAAACAAAACAAAGTGACCTTCAGCCTGGCGTTTAGCAGAGACAACCGGACGGTCGGACGCGGAGGGGCACGCAGCAGGCATGCGGAGAGGGACGCAGGCGCGGTGGAGGTCGAGGAGCACGGGGCCACAAGGGGCAGACGAGGGAGGTGCGGGGGTTCTGGTTGTGGAGCGCCGGAGGAGTGGATACCGTGGCTCGAACCACGGAGGCGGTGCGTCGGCCTCGGGGAGGGCCCAGCGGCGGGGTGGGGAGGGATGCGGCAGCGCGAAAGCTGAGGGCCATGGCGACTGAGCGAGAGTGTGCCGGTGAACTCTTCTGTCTATGCTCTCTGAGTAGAGCTAAGATTTCTATGCTCACACATCAAATACGTGGCCAGCAATTGTGAGCTCCCCATGGTGTCCTTGTTCCTCCAATCGGCGGCCACCGTGAGCTTCCTCGAGTCGAGGCCTCGAGCGCCAAACCATCCCCCGCCCCATGAAAGCTGACCCATCCCTTGTCCTTGTTTCTCCAGTCGGCGGCCACCATGAGCTCCCCCATCAAAGGATCCAACATGGCCGCATCATATAGAGCACTGTCACCAGAAAAAAATTGAATCTTGAGCTCGACCTTGTTGGAGCAGGAGCAGTTGGGAGAGGCGACGACGCGCGACGACCAGCTCAATGGATGCGCGCTCTAGGAGATCTCGCCGGAGCAGGTGAGGAACTCGCCGGAAGGATGTTGGGCTAGAGAAGAAAAACGCTAAATCTAATTCTTGCGTGGGCACTCTGCTGTCATATGGAGTGCGCGCTCGTCGCAGCCGCACGATCTAATCGAACGCGCTTCGGTTGGTGAACACGACCTTGGCCTTATCCTTTTCCTCACTCTTGTCTCCTTTCTCCGCCGGTCCGCCCTCTCTCTCACTCCCATCGGCGTGGAGGGCTAGGAGGAGCAGCTCCCACCACAGCGGCATTCACCCTCCACGAGCCACCTCGTGCTACAACGGCGCAGATGGAAGAAAGTTCTTGCAAGGATAGGAGGAGAAAGAGGAAGAGCTCGATCTAGGGATTGGCCTTAGATCCAACAAGCAGCATCGACAGCAATAGCTCCTCGTGTCATGCCATACCTGGATTTCCAGGATCCTGCAGGCTGTAGCCGGCGTCGCCGCTGTACCTGACCGGACTCCTCCGTGTCATCATCCTCCCCCACGACAGGTAGGCCAACGGATACAAGAGGGCCAAAGCGCGGGGATGCATGTGCTGCCCGCTGCCTCGCCACTTCGCCAGGGACAGATGCACAAAGGTGAGCACCATGGACCACTCCAACTAAGCTTTCTTCTTCTCTGTATTTTTTTATAGCAGTTGGTGCTCCTGGCAGCTTGTAAATAACATAGCAGAATTTGTCCCTCAAAATTTTCAATTTTGCATCGGTAGTGTATAAATGAAATCTGATTCCTACACACATCCTGCAAGTTTCTTGCCAAAATCTGCAAAATGTGAGTATGTGAATCTGAACTCTTTGGTTTCTGATCACCTAGATTTTACCCAACGTGATGTAGTAGTTTTTATGCCTAATGGCCAGTTTTATATTTTATTACATGCATTACTGAATTTAATACATATACATTGATCCTTTTGGAATACCTCTATGGGGCACATTGGGCAATAATACCTCCTAGGATGTAGTTTTGTTACTAAATACTCTGTTTTGTTTGTACCTCTGTTTATTTTTATACAACCAGTGATCCTGTTTGGTGTACCTTAATGGATATTGGGCCATACTACCATATGATGTAGGTTTTGGGCACCGATATAACTTCTGTGGCTTATTACATCCTCTCTTTTTTGTTCTTGTTGGTGGAGCAGTGGTGGAGCACCATCGATGGCGCAGATGCGCAGATTGACGCGTCCGAGGCAAGCGGCCATGGCAAGAGGGGTCCTTCGGCGGCGCTGTCCTGCGAATTGACGTGTCCGAAGTGGGAGGCTGTCGTGAGAGGGTCGGAAGCTGAGCATCCGAGGTGGGTGAATCGACGTGTCTGAGGAGGACGGTCATCATGAGAGGGTCGGCAGCTGAGCATCCGAGGTGGGCGAATTGACGTGTCCGAGGAGGACGGCCGTCATTAGAGGGTCAGCCCCGCGAATCGACACGTCCTGGCCGGGCGGCCATCGTGAGATGGTCGGAGCATCGTCTGTGTGTTCCTTCATCCTCACCGCCTTGCCTTTATGTTCGATTTGTCTCTGGTTAGTTTAACCTAATCCCCTATCGCATTTTTGTGTTTCGCCGCCTTCCATATCATCATAGCGCCATAGTGCTCGCATACTTCTTTATTTGCTCATCTATAATATCATCAGAGGATAGGTTAGCCTGCATAGACCTTTTGCATATGTTTTTTTGAGCAGTATGATGGTGGTAGGCTCTATTGAAATAGGATGGCCTTTGTTCATCTCGTTCTATGTATTTTGGGGCATTTTAGATGAAGGGTGGCACTAATTCATCATATCATGTAATTTATTGTGTAATGGACTGTAACCCTACATCTTAGCTTTGTAATATTTTTTAGGATGAACTGTAATTAGGCTTTTTATATCTTAGCATGTAATATTATTTTATGGACCGTGCCTTTTTATATAGAGCCTGTAATTTTTTTGCTAATATGGAGGGCACTAATTCATCTTAACATGTAATATTACTGTATGGACCGTGCCTTTTTATATAGTGCATGTAACTTTTTTCTAAGATGGAGGGCACTAATTCATCTTAGCATGTAACACTCTAGTAACTTTTATATATTAGCATGTAATTTTCTCCGTATGGACTGTAACATTCTTTTTTTACACCTAGGATGTTTACTTTTTGCATATGGGCGCTAACATTTTATATCAGGCTATAACTTTTGCTAAGATGGAGGGTACTAATTCATACTAGCATGTAACATTTTTAGTATTGACCATAATATCGCTTTTTATAACTTAGCATCTATTTTTGAGTGTATGGAACTGTGGCTTTTTTATATATAGCCTGTAACTTTTTGCGTATGGACTGTAACTTTTTTCAATTCATAATATACGTGTTAGGATTTTTGTACACTCCATATATTGTTTTGTCAATTCTTTTTTTGGCATATGCATGCAACTTTGTGTTAAACTATATATATATATATATGCATGTAACTAACATCAATATGAATGCATTTTAACATTGTAGGGAGGGGTTTTATACATTTTGTTTTCGTAACTATCAAGTAACTTTTTGCAGAGGGATAATTTCTAGACCGCAACTTTTCTGCACATGCAGATTATATAGAAAGTAAATTCTTTCCATTATGGTGTCTGGGCTGTAACTTTTTTGTTTTATGGATCTTCTAGAGTTGCAAAAATCATTCTGGGTAAGCAGTTCCATCTCCTCTGTCAGCAGATGTGGTCCCGTATCGCCACCAGATGCAGAAACATAAAAAACGTTACCAACGGGGAATGATCCCTCCCTTGGCTATACGTTGTTAGGTAGGTGAGACTCCCGGTTTATTCGAGTATGCCTCAGCTGGGACTTAATTTTTTGAGTATGCCTCAGCTGGGACTCGAACCCGGGCCGGCTGGCTCCACACCGGGAGCATCAGCCACCAGGCCAACACCAGATGCAGAAACATCGCCTATAACATGTTCATCATGCCATGTAAGATCATCAACATGGTCGCTCAACACGTCCTGATCGCCACCATCTTCTTGTGTTGAATTGTTTTTGTCAATACCAGCATTAGGGAACCAGAAATCCATATCTGCAAAATGGGGAAAATAGTTACATTGTTTAGTTTTCAAGTCAGCAAAATTACTTCTACACTGCTTTATTCCCAAGTTTTTTTCAATCAGTACATAACAACTACTTTTTTTCTTTATTCTGGTTTTTGCAGTTCATGCTAACAGATTTCATCACATGAAGACCTTATGGAGCTTTGTGCCGTCTTGGAAGATAATTGTACATGCTGATATTTTTGCTTCCAGGTTTTATGTTCATGCATATTGACTTCTATTACATGCAAATGTGTCACGAAGTTTTGGTCCCCAAGCCTAATGCTTTTTTGTGAATGGTTCCTACTGCAAGAAAAGAAACTACATGCACTACAAGCCTATGATGACTCCCCTGCGCCCATTGTCTTTTTTACATCTGAATCATGTGGAAACAAGAGAATTGTGTTCTTTTTTTTTCTTTTTTTGGATGGTGTAGGTAATCATCATAAAGTTGAACATAGAACAATTTTCTACATCTACCTACTATGCAAAATATCTTGAAATCTGGATGTTACTATGCACTAGAAAAATACCCGTTTGCTCAAGTTCTTCTAGCTTGGATTTTCCTTGGTGGAGAAAGGTAGCAGCCATGGATTTTCCTAGGCTGGAGAAGGAAGAAAGGAGGGGTAGGTTTGGGGAAGTGGGGGGCTGAATCTTTTTTTTGTCTACACTTGATGGGTTTGCGCGCCCGCTGGCCTGAACTTGTGCTACCGTGCAAGAAGGTAAGCGTGGGAAAGGGGCCTGGGACCAGCCTAGGACCACTTTCTATTTCAAGAAAGTTTTGAATTCGGACATGGGGGGCACGGTGTAAGACTGAATAGTGCCCGCGCACTGTGTAGCATCGTCCGAAGAAAAAATAGGGACAGTGATGCTTCCTAATCTCTCTCCTGGCACGGAATGGGGCACGGGTAGGGCGTAGGAGGAAAAGAAAGGCTACTGCTTCTGTCCCGCTTCGCACGACCTAAAAGTATGGAGAAAGTCAGTTCGGGTGTGACGGGATAAATTAGAAGAGGAAGTCACTAAATTATTTTGGTGCATAATGGATACAGATCTCGGAGACTACATGAACGGATAAGATAGGTCGTGTACCCCGCTTGTATAAGCACAAAATCCATTCTCTTTTCTGAATTACAAAACAAAAGATAATAAATTAATAAGATTTAATCAATTTTCTGGAATTATGAAAATAGAACAGTAAATGGTTTACTGCGTCATTGCTGATGTTATCTTTGCCCTTAATATTTTTACACCACGGCTCTATCTAGCCTAAGTCACTGACTAGTGGGGCACACGCCACGCCAGCTGCCACCTTAGCACCCTCCTAAGTCAAACTTGTGATGGGACTGGGGATGAGGTCACGATGATGTCATCAATGGGGATCTCCCCCAGTTGATGACAGACTCAATGATTTGGAGCTCGCGGGACCAAATGGAGGGGCGCGCTTGACATAGAGGAGCAAGGCGAGTCGACCTATGGTCGCGCCGCCCGAGAATGGTCACCGGAGGGTCTCCGACGACAAGCTTCTACGGCGGAGGATGACAATGCACGATGCGATGATGATGCATCACACAATAAACGAATCGGAGTGGACCATTCGGTCCAGAGGCTCACCAGGAAGCTTGTAGAGGCGACGGCGAGGTCAGGTGACGATGGAATCGATGGTCATGGCGGTGGCCGGACTTCGGGAAGGAGATCACAATCTAGGCGTCTCGGGCTTCTACGACGTTCGCGAGATGGGCAGTCGGACGAGTAGATCACGACGGTCACCACGGTAGTCTCAGCTGGCCGAGGTGAGCTCGGAATTGACGAGAACCGGCGAGACCTGGGGCTAGGGTTATGGTCACCCTCTATGGAGAGGATAAGAGGGAGAGGAAATGTGGATGCGGACGAGCAAATGCATCGCGGTGGCGTTCTTATCTCCCCAGAAGACGGCGTCGTTCATCGTGGTGGTCGGATTTTGCTGACGATGGCGGACGACATCGGTCGAGCACACACAGGTGCTTGTGTGCGTGAGGATGACGATGACGGCAGTTTTTCAGAAAACCCCCTACACTTTCAAGGAATCAACCCGCAGTTCATCTGTTGTCCCACCTATCGGTGAGAGAGCACTACAAGAAAAAGTTGGCTTTTATAACGGACAATTTTCGTGGTTGAAGGCCTGTTTTTTGTGGCCAAAAATTCTTCCACGACGGATGGCCTTCGTGGTAAAAGCCATTCCACGACAAATGAATTAACCACTTTTTTTTTTCGATTGTGGCGGATCGCACCCCTCAGCCACGGAAACTTGTTCCGTCATAGATCTTTTCGCCAGCCGCGTTGACTGCAGACGTCATGCAAACTGCCATGTGGCAGCCGCCATTAGCGGCCGGTTACCACCGTTAACGGCCATAGAAACCGTGGCAAAATCTAGGCCCAACCAAGGCCTGCTAAATACTAACTGGGACGGTCCATCAGGAGAGCCCAATAAGAAGATGGCATGTTACTGTTTTGTCCTGTATTGTTTGAAATGGGCCCAAAAATGCAGCCAGGAGCAGCCCGCGAACTTTCAGGCCTGATTTTGTTTTGGCCTACAGAAGGCCCATGTTGGTCCAACACTGTGACCCATTAACAGCCTACCCCAAGTCGCTCCTATACACTTAAGGCATGTGGTCAACCCATCACTATTATCATAATCTATCATGGGCCGCCTACTGACGACCCTTCTGTGAGATGGTCCGTTACTGTTCCGGCCTGTTACTGTTCTGGGCTTTTACTATTCAGGCCCACAAGCGTCCCTTTACTGTTCTAGCCTGGTAAATTTGTTAGCCTGTTATTGCCCTCGTCTGAAAATTTCTTGGGCCATTACTGTTTAGGCTCTTCACTATTCTGATCTTTTACTGTTGAGGCCCGCTACTGTTTTGGCCTATTACTGTTTTATGATTTTACAGTTTCTTGCTTGTTACTATAATGGGTTTTTTCTGTTCTGGCATGCTACTGCTCTGGCATACTACTGTTACGGTCTATTACTGTTACAGCCTGTTACTGTTACCACATGCGGATCGACCCATTATGTTTACGGCATTTTACAGTTTTGACCTTTCTGAAGCCCATGCCAAAATCATAAAACATGTATAATAATCCAGCATATTTTACTATTCATCATCGGCCGAATAAACGACGGGCCAATAACAAAGCACGGTATTATTCCCTAATCGACCCGCCTAGCGTAGTTACCGTAACGACTACCGCCATGTGTGGACAACGTCAACTAAATGCCTACGTGGTCTATGCGAGTTATCTAGATATTACATCAGCTGCAAACTTCTTAAAATTATTACATATTGTCAACTTAAGGGAAAGAAAAATCGGCATTTCAATTGATAATCAAGTTGATAGTATTGTCCTCAATTTGCTTTCTCAATCGATCACCTGCATCTTCCTTTAAGTGTGGCAGCTACATTGGAGGAGACATGATATTGCAGCCCCCTCTTTGGTGGCGATAGCAATAATTGCAGTTTGAAACTAAGTAATAACAAGTTAATACTTTAAACAAGACAAACTACTCATTTGAATGATATGACAGGAGCTATGATTTGGAGTTTACAACTGGTCAATGGTTTAATTATTGACCAACCGATGTTAAACAAATAGGACAAGCAAGCACACATTAAACAAGTGTGCCTACCATGAAATGAGCAATCAAAAAATTTGTGTGTGGGCTTAGAATTTCAGCAAATATAAACTAGCCAGGTCATTTCAACAAATATACATGGAAGCAGTTCTATACCCTAAAATGCAAGAGACGTTGGGTGACTCGGAATTTGCGCTGAGCCACAAAATGGCATGCAGTTACTGCCATAGCAAAGAATGAACCAGATAGAAATTATAATCACATCATACGAGAACTTGTAGAGCAGGAATACAAACCACGAATGAACTATATATCATAGAGGATAGTTATGTCGTGTCTTAGGACGAACCAGACCCAGAACGAGATGCGAGATATAATGGTGTCGCTCGTGAACCTGTAGAACAGGACAAACAAGCATTAGACAAGTGTGCCTAGAATAAAATGAGCAATTAAACAAAGTGTTTCTTAGAATTTCAGCAAATATAAACTAGCGGGGTCATTTCAGCAAATATATTTGGAAGCAGTGACATCTCCTAGAATGCATAGAGTCGTTGGGTGACTCGGAATTTGCGGTAAGCTACACAATGTCATTTAGTTACTGTCATAGATAAGAATTAACCAGATAGAAATTATAATAGCATCATTAGAGAACTTCTAGAGCAGGAATGCAAACCACGAGTGAACTACATATTAGAGGATAGTTATGCCATTTCTCAGGATGAACCAGCACCAGATAAGGAAGTAATGGCATCCTTTGTGAACCTGTAGAATAGGCTATGCAAACCAGCATGTTCATTATTCCATTTTGAGCTATATGCAAGAAAAATGAAATAGTTAGTGATGCAGCTTTTGAAGAACCAGATGGCAACAACAAAATTATAATCAAATTAGTATGAAGAGTTTAAACGACTACTACAGGATAACAGAACGATGCTAGGGAGGAAATAATAGTAGGAACTGATCTCAGGACGAACTAGATAGATTTAGCAAATGTAGAGCAGGGAATCCACACTAATATTTTCCGCTGACTTCAGATTTTGCAAGAATTACACAGTAGAAGACTATTACTGTTGTATAGAGTAGCTAAGAACATGTGCATGACAAAATAACAGACATGTCCATGACTTGAAATTTGTAGAGCAATGAATGCAAACCAACATGTCTAATGACCTTGTATGTACTAGCACGAAGAACAGACATGCCCACTGACTTGTATGTACGAGCACGATTACAAAAATGCAGTTTACTGCGACAGGCTTGAACCTACTATACTGTTGACAAAACAAAAATGGTTGTAGATTTGGTTAACCTTGGTCGGAGAGGCGTCTAAGCATCATCGGTACCGTGCGGGTGACATCTAGGTAACCGAGGGTGTTGCGGTTGTGGAGGGTGTTGGCATCGGGGAAGCAGATCTTGGGCGGTCGATGCCGGCTTGAGCGTGGTGGACGAGAGCATCGCTGAGGCAGATCCAGTGCAGCGAACGGTGAAGGCCGAGCAGCTGGTCTAGAGCGGTGGAAATGGAACTCCTTGAACTAGATCACGTCCGGTGTACACCGGTGAAGCGGATTCGGTACGGTTGGGTAGCTTTCGGCGGTCGGGAAGCAGAGCTTGGGCAGTCGATGACGCCATCGGCGTGGTGAAGGACACCAAAGCTCTGGTGCAGTGGCAGAGAGACCCGGTGAACCAGATCTGGCGGGTGAGCATCGGTGAAGCGGCTCCACAGCTCAAGCGGCTCCGACCGCCGTGGAATTGCCACTAGCCGGTGCGTGTGGTGGTCGTGGAGGTGAGGGCATGGGAGAGAGGGGGCTGGGATTTTTGGAAGCACCAGCAGGAAAATCTGGTCAAATCGGGACTACGGAGGTGAACCGAAACATAATTACGATCGTGCCCCCAAGCTACCGACTTTATCTTGCCTATAGGACGTCAGAACAATGGGTAGAATGGGAATTTTGAAGTCAAAAGTTTTTGAAACGGAGGGGCGCGGAATGCTTCAACATCGGTGTGTGATTTTGCCGCTTGATTGAGATTTTGAATTTGGCGACCATCCATCTAATAATAATATAAAAATGGTACTGCCCCGGTGGGATATTTTGCCTCAAAGTTTTTGAAACTGAGGGGCGAGAAATTCTTCAAAGTCAGTGTATGGTTTAGCCGCTTGATTGAGATTTTGAATTTGACAACCGCCCATCTGATAATAATATAAAAATGGTACTCCCCCGGTGGGAGATTTTGCCTCAAAGTTTTTGAAACGGAGGGGTGGGAAATGCTTCAAAGTCGGTGTGCGGTTTTGCCGCTCGATTGAGATTTTGAATTTGACTAGCGTCCATCTTCTGATAATAATACAAAAATGGTACTCTCCCGATGGGAGATTTTTCCTCAAAGTTTTTGAAACGGAGGGGCGGGAAATGCTTCAAAGTGGGCATGCGGTTTTGCCGCTCGATTGAGATTTTAAATTTGGCTAGCGTCCATCTAATAATATTAATAATATTAAAATGGTACTCCCTCGGTGGGAGATTTTGGCTCAAAGTTTTTGAAACGATTAGGTGGGAAATGCTTCGAAGTTGGTGTGTGTGATTTTGCTGCTCGATTGAGATTTTGTATTTTGCTAGCGTCCATGTACTACTACTAGTAGTAGTAGTAAAAAAAGGTGGTAGAACGTACGGCTATATGGTCAGGAAATCATGGTCGAGAGTCACATCAACTGATTATCTATATAACCACACTTGAGGTACTCCCTATGTTCGGTATTACTAGGCCGGAGTAGTACTAGTTTGGTGAATTAACTTCACCTATTCGCTTTATAGCTAGTTATTTCATGCAGTAGTAATCCTAAAATCTTGCCAATGCACGTGGCCACCGCATCTGACATGGGTATACTCTACAGGTACTCGAGCTTGGTATATATGGTCCAAATACAAACAGGCCCACGGTGTCGCCAAGGCCCAGATGGAGGGACTCGAGTAACCTACGGACTCTCGATTGCTTGAAGAACAAGAAGAAGCTAAAGATAGAAAGATTAAAGGAAAAACCCTAACTTGTAACCGACTCGACCTGCTACCCGAGACCTAGCCTATCTATATAAAGGCGAGGAGGGGGCGGCGAGAAGGACACACGCAACCCTAGTTTCCACAACCTTCGCCAGATTACATCTATGCACCATTGTAACTTTCGACTCCCTCAATAATTCCACGAGCAGACAAGCAGGAGTAGGGACCTCTACGAGGCCTGAACCTGGGTAAATCCTTTGTCTCCTGTGTGCTTGTTTGCTAGCCGATAGATGTCTCCAGCGCTCCCTCCTTCTCCAAAACCCAAGTCCATAACAATGGGCATTGACGAGTTAAACCTTCGTCAATTGGCACCGTCTATGGGAACTGGGAGTGCTGATGTTGCAGCTTCTTCGGCCCCATCAACTGCGATCTACAACTCTGCAACAGCGGAGATTCGCCAGCTCTTCGGCGCCTTCGACTTCACCGTCCACACGCCGGCCACTCGCCCGTCCTTCGAGTCCGTGGGCGACGGAATCAACCTGGCGATCGGGAGCTTCCGCTTCCAAGTTGGTCAGATGGGCATGCTTCGCATGCCTGATCAGCCGACAGCACCGACGATTTCCTCGGCATCATGGTTCCCTCCATCGATCGGCACCCTCAGCGAGCTCAACGCTCCGGTGGCAGTTGAGAACGCGGTCAGCGACAGCAGTCGCGACTCCGATCTAAGCGATATGGCCACTGAAGATGGAACCTATGGTTCTGGATCTGAAAGTTGTGGAAGCAACAGCTTCCCTAATCACTTCATGTGCGCCGTCATCAACGCGGGCGACACCTCTGTCAATCGCGGCAACGGTGGTAACACCGACAACGGCACCGATCCACCCAATCGCGGCAACGATGGTAACACCAGCAACAACACTGACCCACCCAACGCCGGCAACGGTGGCAACGGCGGTAACGTTGGCAACGGAGGAGCAGTCGAACCTCCTAGCATGATCAACGAGCAAACCGGCGAACGCGTCATGATCAGGCTCAACGAGCAAGAGTGGGATCGCTGCCGCGAAGCCCTACGGGGTGCACCTCTACCCTTCGGGTCCCCGCAGGAACTGCTGATGGGCTACCACTGGCTCCTAAAAGAGGAATTCAAGCGCCAAAAACAAGCAATCGCGCAACTTGAGGCGCGTAAAAAGGTAGCGGACGAATCAAGCCTTCGTCGTGCTGGGCTCTCCTCCTACGGAGGATCCTCCTCAAGAGGCAACGAGTACCTCGCCAAGAAGAGGCAGTCATGGATGGCTCACCTCACCGAACAAGAGCGCATAGAAGCCGCGAAAGTCCTCGACTTCGGCTCTATGACAGTCGACACGAGAGGCAACGTGGTTCCCAGGACACCGCAAGCCGCGGTGACAGCAGCCACCATGTACCTCCTCAATAACCAGCCGCCAGCTGGAGATCCCCGAACAGCCATGCACCAATCTATGATCGCGGGCCTGGGGCTAATCGAGGCCGCCCTCGACAAGGAGCCGGTACCAAACCCAAAAAAGGGCAAAGCGCTAGCAAAGCGCTACTCCTCGCCCTCGTCCAGCGATGACAGTCACGACCTGTCTCGACGTTGCCGCTCACGGCGACACGATCGCGACTACGATGCACGCGACGAACTCACGCAGCCAAGATCGACAAGTCAAGGGCATGACGTGCTCGGTCGACTGACTCGGAAGAGGAAGATGGGGAGCTCTGCGGCACCAGATGCTTCAGCAGATCCATCAGGAAAAAGCGAATGCCTAAAGGGTTTAAACTCTCATCGGAGAACCCAAAATTTGACGGTCTACTAGATCCCAAGATCTGGCTGGAGGACCACATCTCCTCCGTCAGGCTACACGGAGGCAGTCAAAGTACTGCCATGGAATGCTTGCAGCTACAGCTGTAGGGCGCCACCCGGGCATGGGTCAATAACCTCCCACGCGGATCCATTCGCAGTTGGGATGAGCTGGTCTACAGCTTCGTGCGCAACTTTAAGGGCACATACAAACGGCCCGCCTCAATCGAAGAACTGAGATGCTGCCAGCAAAGATCTGGCGAATCGCTGCGCTCTTACATCCAAAGGTGGTCCATCATCAAGAACTCTGCGGAGAACATCTCGGAAGACCGCGCGATTGATGCATTCAATAGTGGTATCCGCCGCATGGAACTCAGGGAGGAGATAGGCCGCTCAAAGCCCTGGACCATCGACCACCTGATGGAGATCGTGAATCGGTGGGCCGATGGAGAAGATTCAGTGAAGAATCGCGTTCACTCGGACGAGGAGGCAGAACTCGAACGCAGACGCGACCGCCGGGGCAAGCGTCGCATGCGCATCTACAACGATCGCGATGACGTCAACATGGTCGTAGCCGGCTACGCCGATAGACGCGACGATAACCGCAACAGCGGATACCATAGCGGCGGATACCGCGACTTCAGGAAAACCACGCAAGTGTGGCAACGCCGCACTCGCGATGAGGCACCCGCGACCCCCATCGAGGACAAACTGTCCGGGCCATGCACGGTACACTTCTACATCGACAAGCATGATGGCAAGAGAAAGTCCAGCCACCTCCTCAAGGACTACCGCGAGTTCCTCAAGCTACACGAGGGATTGGTTCGGATGAACCACAACACAGTCGAAAGAGGCTACGGAGCCGCTCCAGGCGCCGTGGCACATGGCGCACCACCACCACCACCCGGGCCACCCCCGAACGGAGCTGCACCGGACCAGCACCACGGAGGCGAACCGTACCCACGGGCCATGGGTACCATGATGATCCAAAAGGGGCGCCCCTCCAACAGGGTGCAGAAGGCCATAACTCGCCAAGTCAACTTGGCTACGCGCTCGCCACCATCCACCACTGAGTACCTCAGTGGCAGCGAGTCATGCATTACCTTCGACAAACACGACCACCCACCTCAAGTACCTCGCCCAGGTCATTGCCCCCTTGTACTCGAGGCGCAAGTTGGAGGCTTCAACATGAGTTGCGTCTTCATGGATGGCGGAAGCGGCATCAACCTCATATTCGCGAGTACCTTGCGAGCAATAAGGATCCCTCTAACCTGCTTGGAGGCATCAGACACAACGTTCCACGGCATCGTCCCAGGGAAAGGCGTATACCCCCTGGGCAAAATCAACCTCGACGTCATCTTTGGCACGCCAAAGAACTTCCAGCGCGAGCGTATCGACTTTGAGGTCGTCGACTGGCCCTCACAATACCATTGCATCCTTGGGCGCGTCGCATTCGCCAGGTTCATGGCAGTACCCCACTACGCCTACCTACAGATGAAAATGCCAGGTCCCAACAGCGTCATAACGATCAACGGGAACTTTGAGCGATCTGACGCTTGCGACAGGGAATTCAACAGAATCTCCCAGTCTTTCGGCATGCAGGAGGAACTCGCAAGACTAAAAGAGACAACAGACAACAGTCTGCCTCCCTTGAGTAGGCCAAGCTCACCTGATCTCTCCTTCGACTCATCCGTGCACACAAAGAAGGTGCAGGTCCATCCATCGGATCCCGCCAAGACGACCCTCATCGCCAACAAATTGAGTCCCGCATAGGAACTCGCGCTCGTTGAATTCCTCCGTGAGCACTGGGAAATTTTTGCCTGGTGTCCTGCGAACATGCCAGGAGTTCCTAGGGAATTCTCCGAGCACGCACTCAACATCCACCCCGACGCAAGGCCAGTCAAGCAAACAATCAGGCAACTGTCTGAGCCACGAGCGCAGGCAGTCGGAATGGAGATCAACAGACTCCTCGAGGGCAAGTTCATACGCGAGATCAAGGAAAGCACTTGGCTCGCCAATACGGTGCTAGTACCAAAAAGGACACAGACATCCTCTGAATGTGTGTGGACTTCACTTCTTTAAACAAGCACTGCCCAAAAGACCACTTCCCGCTGCCACGGATCGACCAGATCATCGACTCCACCGCGGGATGCGAGCGCCTCTGCTTCCTCGACGCCTACTCAGGCTATAACCAAATTTGAATGAAGGAGGAAGATCAGGAAAAACAGCATTTACAACGCCCTTTGGTGTGTTCTGCTACAACACAATGCCCTTTGGGCTAAAAAACGCGGGAGCCACCTACCAGCGATGCATGCAGGCTTGCCTCAAGGAACAACTAGGTCGCAACATCCAAGTCTCTGTCGACCACATAGTAATCAAGACCAAGGAGGAAGCCTCTCTAATCGATGATTTGCGCAAAACCTTCGCCAACCTCGATCGCTACCGGATCAAGCTCAATCCGGACAAATGCTCCTTCGGCGTACCATCTGGGCAGCTATTCGGATACCTCATCTCCGTGAGGGGGATCGAGGCGAACCCGAAGAAGATAAAAGCCATACTGGCCATGGAGAAGCCGAAGAACATAAGAGGCATCCATCAACTGGCCAGACGAATCGCGACCCTCAGTCGATTTATCAGTCGGATGGGTGAAAAGTCATTGCCCTTTTACCAGCTCCTCCACAAAGCCGAAAAATTCGAGTGGACCAATGAAGCACAAGAAGCATTCGAAGATCTCAAGCGCTTGCTATCCACCTCGCTAGTACTAGTGACTCCACGAGAAAGGGAACCACTGTTGCTGTACATCTCCGCCACCAACCAAGTGGTCAGCACAGTGCTCGTCGTCGAGCGAGCTGAGGAAAACAAAGTCCACGGCGTACAACTCCCGGTATACTACCTCAGCGAGGTCCTCACGCCAACAAAACAGCGGTACCCGCACTACCAGAAGCTGGCGTACGACGTCTTTATGCCGCCCGGCGACTGCGCCACTACTTCTAGGAACACCCAATCGTGGTAGTCAACGACGCCCCGTTGGAACATATCCTCAATAACCCCGACGCCACGGGACGAGTCGCGCTTTGGGGAATAGAGCTGTCTCCACGAGACATCACATACGAAAAACGCGACGCCATCAAGTCGCAAGTGCTCCCTGACTTTCTCGTGCACTGGATGGAGAACCAACTCCCGGAAAAGCCAGATATGTCCTACCTCTGGACAATGCACTTTGATGGGTCCAAACGGAAAGACGGAGCAGGCACAGGAGTCATATTGACATCACCTCAAGGGGACAAGCTGAAATATATCCTGTGAATGCAGTTCACAGCCTCAAACAACGAGGCTGAATACGAGGCCCAGTTGCACGGGATGAGGATGGAAAAAGCCTGTGGCGCTAAAAGGCTCATCATATATGGCGACTCCAAGTTGGTCGTCAACCAAACAATGCACGAGTGCGACGCACTAAATGACAACATGATCGCGTACCGCGACCTCTACGATACACTCGAAGGAGACTTCGATGGTTGCGAGTTGCGACACATAGGTCGCGAAAGCAACGAGGAGGCGGACACACTCGCCAACATAGGCTCTACCTGCGCCCCCATACCACCTGGGGTATTTCTCGAGCGCATATGCGAACGCTCCATCAAGCCAAAGGCCGCAGAGAAGAAAACAAGTGCAGCCATGGACTCGGGGGCTATGCCACCCAATGAGCCAATGGCACTCGATGACTTGGAGCTGGACACAGGACTCGAGGGACCAATGAGCGTCATGTTGATCGAACAATCTTGGACGCAGCCGTACATCACGTACCTGCTCAGCAAGAGACTACTGGACGATCCGACAAATGCACGACACATCGCGCGGCGCTCCAAGGCATTCGCTGTTCTCAACGGCGAACTGTATAAACGCAGCATCACAGGAGTGCTACAACGATGCGTTTCCATGGCTAACGGAAGAACAATTCTCCTCGACATCCATGAAGGGACCTGCGGGCACCACACAGGCAGTCGCGTCCTCATCGCCAAAGCTCTACGAGCTGGATTTTACTGGCCCACGGCCATGCGTGACGCCAAGGACATAGTCCAAAAATGCAATGCTTGCCAGCGATTCGCGGACAAGCCACACGCACCAGGCGCAGAGCTACGACCTATTCCATTGGCCTGGCCCTTTGCACAATGGGGGCTTGATATGGTTGTCAAGCTGCCAAGATCCTCCCGTGGAGGCTACGTCTACCTCTTGGTGGCAGTCGACAAATTCACCAAGTGGACCGAGGCCATGCCAATGACCAACCAATCAGGGCACCGCGCAGTCAAGTTCTTCGAGTCCATCGTCTACCGCTTCGGCGTGCCACACAACATTATTACCGACAACAGGACGAACTTCACATCCAAGGAGTTCCAAGAATTCTGCGAGAACCTGGGGATCAACATCAGCTACGCCTTAGTGGCGCATCCACAGACCAACGGTCAGGTGGAAAAAGCAAACGGGCTCGTCTGTAGTGGCATCAAGAAGCGACTCCTGCGACCACTCGAACAAGCGGCGGGTTGCTGGCCAGATGAGCTGCAATCCGTACTCTGAAGTCTACGTACAACTCCAAACAGTGCCACGAGCTACACACCATTCTTTATGGTGCACGGAGCAGAAGCAGTACTACCTGCCGAGGTACGGTACAAAGCGCCGCACGTGGTCGTTTACAGCGAACAAGAGTCATCCCTCGCACTTGAAGATTCCGTCGACCTCCTTGACGAAGCAAGGGAAATCGCCGTGGAAAGATCAACGATCTACCAGCAGAACCTGCGCAACTACCACAGCAGAAGACTTCGCCCTAGATCCTTCGTCGAAGGTGACTTGGTCCTGCGACTGAAGCAGTAGGGGCATCTCAAGCTCGAGTCCCCCAGGGAAGGACCGTAGTGATTACAAAAGTAATCCCAGGTGGCGCCTATCACCTTCAAGATTTAGAGACAGGAGTCGCATACTCCAACCCTTGGAACGTCGCACAACTGCGACACTTCTACCCTTAGTCGTTTTTCTTTACTTTTACATCGCAAATAAGGCTACTCAGCCAAGGCTACTTAGCTGCACATTGTACTTCGTACTATTCTTCGAATAAATAAAAGCTAAGTGCCCCGAAACTCTATGCTCTCCTTTAGTTTGTCAATTTTCATACTCGGGGGCTACGCCACCCTATACACATGTGTTCTTCGAACAAAAATGCGACATCCTGAGTAGCTGGCACATCAATCGAACCCTTTAACACAAACTCAAGCCAGCTGCAACGCACCTGACAGGTTGACAAGGGAACCAAGGGAAAAGATGGCCAGGCTAACGAAAAGGACTCGCATAGTGCAACGCACCTCACGCTTACAAAGCTATTTGTACACATTCAACAATAAATTATCTACAAATATATATGAACTTTACAACACAAGTACACTTATGTGCAGGATACATATTTGGCTACCCTTGCAACAGAAGAACATTAGTTTGTTCCTCGAAGAAGTCGATGATCTCCTCGGCTGGGCGGTCCACCGCCTGATAGTGTGGCACCATATTCTAGGAAGATCCTGCTGGTGGCGCCGGTGGCCTAGAGGAAATGGCGGCGACATCCACGTCAGGTCTGTGCAAACGCACCATTGAGAGGGCAGCCTTGGTACCAGCCACCAACTGCTGCCTCACGCACTCGCGAACCGCGGACATATCTTGAAATTTGGACAGGAGAGCCAGCAGGCTTGACGAAGTTTCATCCAACGGGAACATCGCCCGATAGATGCTCTTCAAACACGACTGCGACTTCTTCAAGAAAAGCAGCACTCGCGAGGCGCAATCCTGCAGGGTCGCCAATGCAGTCGCACGATCATGATCTGACCAGAAGTATCCACTCTCCTGAAGTTGCTCCTAGGTGAGATCATGAAGGCGGATGGCAATCCTATCCCTCTCCTCCTGCGGATGGTGTGCGCTAACAACTACACGAAGCAGCATCAACAACATGAGTACAATGTACCATTGCGACTAACTACAAAGGAAAAGATAAGGATGAGCAAACTAACACTTAAACTGGTCGCCCAGCTGCGTCACCTCGCCAAGCAGATATTGCTCGCGGGCGGCGGCTTTTTCAGCCTTCGACTTCCACACGTCCGCGCTACCGCGGATCACGGGCAACTCACGCTCCAGTTGCTTAACGCGATCACGAAGTCGCGAAAGCAAGGACAACTCCTCTACCCTGGAGCATGGTGGTGCCACTGTATCCTCAAGAGATGGCGAGTCCTGGGTTCCCCCCACAGGACCACTTGATGTACCCTACCAAAAAGTCAAGCCAGAGGCAAATAAGGCGACCAACTTAACACAAAGTCAAAAGTAATAGATGCATTTAGGATCAGCGTAAAGTATCCACAAACACACTCGCCAGCAGGCATGTTCTCTAATCAAAAGGACAATTCATCAACTATTACAAAAAACTAACTATGGAGCAGCTGGCTTCTTCGACTTCGACGGCTTCGGGGGCTTCATCAAGTCCGTGGCAGTATCAGACGCCACTGACTTTCCGCCAGCTCCTGAGGCCGAAGCCTTCGCGACCTTCTTCGCACGCTGGAGCTCCTCCGAATACTTGGCAACGGTATTTATCAAGGAATGGCCATATTTGGCATAGGAAGTCGCACAGGGCGCGAATACTACCTACTGACCATCCCCGCCAACAGGCATCGTCTTCGACACTGTAGAGGGATCTATCTCGACTCCGTGGGTTTGCCCCATGGCAAGTGACATGGTCGTGCCAGCCGTGCGGAGGGAGTTCTTGTATGTGGTAGGCACACCCCCGGCGAGTGACTCCACCACCTCGTCCACATTGTAGACCAGCTCTGCCTTCGGCATCAACTCCTCCCGGAGGCGACTAAGGGTGACCTTGGCCTTGGACAACGTATTTTGGACAGCGGCGCTACGGTCCTCAACTGCAGACACCGCGCCCGCCAGAGCGTCATCGCGACAAAGGGCCTGCGGGTCAAAGCTCAAATCGCCAGCATCTGCACAGAAAACCCACACATGGATGAAATCTCTAGCACCACCGGCAAAACTCCAGATGTAGAGAAGGACAACAATAAAATATCTACCGGCAAAGGTACCTGAGAGAGCCTTGGCGACTGAGAACAGTTGCTCTTCGAACAACTTTTCCCTAGCCGCAAAGGAGGCACGCAGATCCTCTTCGCGCTTCTATGCATCATTACGAGCCGCGATTGCCTCGTCGCGCCCCTTCACAGCTACGGCTAACGTCTTTTCTAAGGTGGCAACATTGCGCAGTAAAGCATTATGCTCAGCTACATGGCAACCAAAAGTTGACTATCAGTCGACTATACCAAAAAAAAGGGAGGATACGAAAAAGAATAAGTGTCGAACACTCACTTTAGACGACGCAGTGACACGACTCCAGCATTGCATGCTGGCAGCCCATTGCCTTCACTTGCTCCGCCACTTGCGCGGCTTCCTTTACAAGGAGCTGTCGCACAAAACAAGGGATCAGAAAGGGCAACAGAAAACATCGACTGCCACATTAAAAAGAAAGGAAGATATACTTACATGGTCCTCTAGCGACTCCGAAGAGGTTTGCTGAACCGTCATCCGAGCAACCATTCGATGCCCCCTATGTGAGGAGAGCTCGAAGAATTGTGCCCGGAGTGGGCCGCCGCCGGAGGAGAAGGAGCACGCTCGGCCTCTACCTTGGCCCTTGAAGCGGCAACTCCCGATTCTTTCAAAAAATCGATGTCGCCAGAAGATGACGATGCCTCTTGTCTACAAGACCAAATCCACATTGAGAAAAGGGAAAACTCTAGGGCAAAAACCAACAAGAAGAAAAATAGAAAAGAATGAATGACCTAGCAAATTTACCAGTTAAAGTTGTCAAGATCAAACGTGGCTGCCACCGATTCTGACGAAGACTCTTTGGGAAATCGCATCTTCTTGCGAAAAGACGGTGCCACAGCCCTCACAAGAACGGCTGGAATTGGCGACTCCGCGCCAATAGCCGCGCCTCCTGGAGTCGAAGGAGTCGACACATCAGAGTCCTTGCTACGCGAACGCTTGCGAGTATCCGGGCTCTCAGACTCGGGGGCTTCCTCTTCCACATCAGAAGGGACAGTCGACTCAGACTCGTCCTCTTCCAAAGCTTTGCGAGGAATAACCCCCTCAGGAAGAGGAGGCATACAAGGCGACACTGCCCAATCCTGCATACAAACAGAACAAGTAAGCAAACAGAAAAGCAATCGTGAAAATAAGCTACTGCGTAGCACAACTATACCTCAGGAGGAGGATTCGAAGCATCAAAAGGAGGAACAACTGGTTCACTCGGAAGCACATCCTTGACAGTGCACTTCGTGACCAGTCGAATCCTCTTATCCACCTCACTCACAGACATGCCATCGGCAGACACGCGAGTGGCATCATCAGCGCCACTCCATTGAAACATGGGATGGACTCTAGCTTGGAGAGGCTGGACGCGACGGTGTAGCCAAGTTCCGATAAGAGTGCAACCTCCCTCTTCTGCGCCTATGCGACTTTCAAGGTCGCAGACGCGCTGATACAGCACGTCCGTCTCCGCGAGTTCGCCAGGCATAACCACGTTCTTCCAAGAACGCATCTTCTTGCAGGGAGTCGCCGGATCGAAGGGCGCGAGTCCAAAGTTCTCATCTTTGGCCTTCTGATCGTGAACATAGAACCATTTGTCCCTCCATCCCTGGACGGACTTGGTAAGCTTGATGTCGAAGTAGGTCACGGATGGGTCGACATGGATGCCGCAACCACCTACGTTATAAACTAAAGAGCCAGATGCGGACTGACGCTTCAATTTAAACAAACGCTTGAAAAGACCAAAGTGTGGCTCGATTCTGAGCCAGCACTCGCAAAGGGTGATGAAGCAGGTGATGTGGAGAATCGAATTTGGGGACAGCTTATAGAGCTGGAGCCCGTAGAAGCAAAGAAGACCCCTAAGAAAGGGGTGGAGAGGCAAGGAGAGACTGCGAATGACGAATGCGAGAAACATCACTGGAAAGCTAGAGCGAGGAGTAGGAATGGTCTCACCGCTGGGGACGCGTGCATCGGCGACTGCCGCAGAGATAACTCTATCCTGGCGAAGAAGACGGAGATCCGACGCCTTGATAATGGAGGGGCTCCATGCACCATTGGTCACACGAGTGCCCGCGATCTTTGTCCCCTGTGTGCTTGTTTGCTAGCCGATAGATGTCTCCAGTGCTCCCTCCTTCTCCAAAACCCAAGTCCATAACAATGGGCATTGACGAGTTAAACCTTCGTCAGCATCTAATTGAAAACATGCAAGCCAATGGATGCACTCTCATTTTAACAACATGATCGGCCAGGAGTATTACAGGACGTGGTGGTTCATATTTTTCGGTCAACTAGAGAAGTAATTGAGCAAAACTAGGAGCATTAATTGGTCCTCCGACCTAGCAATTGAGGCTATAAAATAATTAAGAGGTATATACACCTTTAGTCCCACATCTTGCACTGCGACAACGTTCTAGTCCCACATATTGAAAAATGAGCAATACTAGTCCCACAACTTATATCTCGAGAGAATTTTAGTCTAATTTAATCGAATTTCAGTAAATTTGACTTAATTTCTCCACAAATGACGTTGATTTTTTAAATGACCCCTCTATATTTTTTATGTCCTTTGTATCCCTATGTGGACTGATAAGTGGCCCACCTGTTAGTAGACGTAAAAATAAAATAGTTAGGAATTTCTATTTTTGTGCCCTCGGTCATTAGTTGTACTCATTTTCCCCAGCCACTTAGTTTTTCCTCACTTTTGCCCATCTCCTTGTACGAGACTCTCACATGGTCTGAAAATTGCCGTCCGTCTGCTTTGCCGTTACGTGCTGACAAGTGGGGCCACGTTTAGTCGGGTCCCATAGTGGACCCTCGCCGTTACGTGCTGACAAGTAGGTCTGCGTTCTGTCAGGTCCGTAGTGTACCCTTGCCGTTACATGCTGACAAGTGGGGCCACGTTCAGTCGATTCCCATAGTGGACACCTCTCTCAACTTATCCAGATCAACATCGGACCCACAGCTTATCCATGTGAGTGGTGGACCCACAACTTATCCACATGAGCGCCGGACCCACAGCTTACCCAGGTTGGTGTAGTGACCTTGGATCGATAAATATCCTAAGTCCCTGTGATTAACATGCTAGTCCCTGGATCATTAGCTAGCACTTACAGTCGATGAAATATCATATAAAACACAAGTCTGTATTACATGAATCGAATAATCCAGAGTTTACAATATTATAACAGAAGCGAAATATACAACTTGGAGTCCCGTGAATGCCACATGCAGGTTGAGTGAGGACTCGTGATCCTAGCGCACCTTTCAACGATGATCTCCAATTTCTGCACATAAAACGTGCAGCCAAACGAGTTGGTCAATACTTTGAATGTATTGGCAAATTACACCACAAAGGAAAAGACTTGGCCTATCTCTACAAGCAAGGCTAAGAGAAGGCTTTGTGGTTTATTTGCATAAAGCCAATTTTCACTAAGTAAGAGGAAAAGAGGAAGAGTTTTATCCTAGTTTTGTAAATAATTGTTTGAATAATATAGGGTCAAGTGGCTCGCACTGGATTCCACCAGGCTACCATCCCTCAACCTAAACACATGGAGTCCACCATGCAACCCAAAATCCCATCTATGGACGATTCCATGACCGTAGAGTTTTTAAACAGTTCCTTAGAAAAAGAGAGAGGAAATCCTTCAGAGGCTCCATCCTTCAGATGCTCAAAGTTGTTCTTTCTCCATGAACACGGTTGTTCGATCAGATTGTAATACTCTCAAGAGTTTGTGCACTTTACCCACAATCCACGATCAAGTCCTTTTATAGACAAGACCATGGCGAGGCTTTCCCTTAGTAGCCCCTCTACCTTCTGGATCCAACCGTGCCAAGAACCTCCAAATGTTGGTACCCAGGTGAGGTTTCCCACTAAGTACTAGGCCAAGACAAAGCACATATGTATTGTGGTTGCACTGGAAGCTTCTGAATTCTGAAACATGGCAGACTTCTTTGATTCCTGGGTGGCAGTCCTCCACAAAAATCCACTCGTTAACCCGACTACCATTCCGCCCAGAAGAAAACTTAGTTTTATTTTGAAGGGGCTTTGTGAGGAAAAGGTTCACTCGAGAGAGCTTTATACTTAGAAAATTTTCAGTCTTTCGAACCCCCCAACGATACTTTATATATATATATGGCATAGCAAGCAGTACTTAGCAAAATCAAGGATAACATATTAGGATGGAAATTCCTAAGTATATAGCTACTCATGGCATACTAGAAAACAACACTTGCAAAATAATACTAAGATAATCTACCAAAATCCTACACATGCATACTACAGAATTTGAAGATCAAAACATGCATAATCAAAACTAGGACATAAATATGAACAAGTGGTGTAATTTCCCTTGATCCGAGCAGCACTCTATGCAATAGTACTCCTCAGCGCACTCTGAACAATCTAACAAATCAGAAACATAGATCCAATCACAACTTGCACAAAACATAGCCACAAAAGTAATTATGCATGCATGCAACATGGTAATATGCAAGGCTGAGCTCAATTTTAACCAAGATTATTATTCAGGAGTGTTAACGTATTGAGGGTGTTATTAGTATCGATTTCCCACAGATTTTAAGTAATTTGGATTATTTCTTCATTAAATATGCCCATAAAGAGATTCAAGCTTCAAATCTACCACGAAATAGATCTAAACACTCTAAGCAATATATTCCAATTTTAAACAGTAGATATCATAATTACAAAGCTAAGGCAACAAGAATCAACTAAAATGGAGTTACGGTTATTTTCCTAGAATGAAAATACTTCAATCTAGACTTTAAATTCTACCACCAAAACATTACAGTAAACTAGCAATATTATTGTAGATCTGCAATCTACACAATTCTACGTATCCAACGATGTATTATTTGCAATTTTTGGCCAAGTAAATAATTTACTATGAATTTTGCAAGTTGTCTAGTATTTCTGTCTTCTTTTAACTATCGCGAAAAACCTCATCCGTTGGATCTTGATCTAGAGGACGCAACACGTCGACTCTTCCTTGGCTTGATCCCAACTCTAGTTGCGGCCTAGCGCAGCTCCTGACTCGGCTTGGCTCCGGCTTGCTGATGCAGCAGTGTGCGATTGGACAGTACCCGTTCGGTGGCTGGCCTAATCTACAGTGTAGACTTTCGATCGAACGGTTGGGGGCGACAGCGACTTACCAGCAGCGGCGGTGGTGTCGACAACGGTGGTGACGTTCGAGTAGCTATGGTGGCACATGTTCTGCTGGCTCCGGATGACGGTGATGTAGCCCACAAGATGCGGATGGCCGAGGAGAGCGTCCTAGTGGCTTCAGTTTCGTCTGTATCTTACCGGAGCAGTGGCACATGGTGGGATGGAGCCGGCTGATGGTGTGGAACTCCGGCGAGCTCGCGAGGTGTCTGTGGTGCACCTGCGAGAGGGGAAAGAGGTCAGAGAGATGCGTTAGAGGATGGGGAGGAGGATCAGAGGGAGAGGAGGGGTGCAGGTGGTGTGAATCGACGAGTACCAGGACCTCCTGCTTCGGTAATGGGGAACTCCAGCGACGAATCTCGCAACAGCCTGCGGCTTCGGCTAGGGTTTTCTAGGATCTCAGGGGAGGGCACACGGGGGAATTTATGGGCATTTTCAACTTGGAGAAGGGGCAAGGAACAACGCCAAATTGGCCGGGATTCAGTTCGGGTGGTAGAGGAGTTTGTCTCGCGCATGAACAACACGGGAGGATAGCGATGACAGGCGGGTGCCACATGGCAGCGAGGGAAGGAGGAAAACAATAGCAAGAGAGGGAGTTCACCGGGTGGGCTTCTATTGGGCCGTGCTTGGTCTCCTTCGCAATGCACGCGCGGTAGAAACTAGGTGGACTGGGACATCGGGGTAGGTTAGGTTTAGTTATTTCTTTTATTATTTTCTGTTTTAGTATTTCATGTATAACTTTTATAGCTCCAAATGACATGAAAGTTGTTTCTAATTTATAAAATTCAGTAGATCATCATAGGATCCTTTTTGGAAATATTCTTATATTTAAAATAAATGGATCTTTGAATCTTGTTTGTACTCTTGTAGGAGTATTTTGGTAACTTAAAAAATGGGGTTTTAATTTAAGAATTTGTATGAATGCATTAATGTATGGATCATGAATGCAAGTCAAGCAAAAGGATTTGGATTTGTCCAAACTTACCAACCAATGTGATAGTCATGTTAATCCACATCCTTTAATGTGGCTTAGTAAAATTGCAAACAAACAACATTTTTTTTCATTCAAAATTTTCAACAAGATCAAACAATTCAATCAACTTATTAATTTTATTTTAACATTCCAAAATTAGGAAATTTTTGGGATGTTACAGACTACCACCGTTAAAAGGAATCTCGTCCTCGAGATTCGAGAAGGCCAGAAAGAAATAGGTTGAAGATACAACAGGGTGCTACCACCCTTAAAAGATTGTCTTTGATGACCCTTCCTGGTTGACTTCCACTCATAAATTCGAGGCTTATCATTGATTACCTTGGTGTGCTGAGTCATAAGCTTCATCCACGAAGACATGATTCACTGTGTCTTTGCTAAAAGGATTTGGTTTATTGCCATTTCCATTACTATTTCCATTGCCATTTCCATTACTATTGCCACTTCCAATTCCATTGTCATTATTTACATTACCATTGCCATTTCTATTCTTCCGCTTTAGAGGACAATTGGTAGCATAATGTCCATTTTCACCACACTTGTAGCACGTCACCTGACTCAGATCCTTATGGTTATTACCATTGTTGCCATTTCCCCCATTGCCATTATGGTGCCTATGGCCTTATGATTGTGACCATTAACATTGTGGGGTGGTGGGGAGGAAGTATGTTGCTTCTGGTATGGAACAGAGTCATGCTTGTGGGATGTAGACTTCCTCTTGTGATCATCGATGCTCTTCTATTTTGATTCAACCACAACTGACCTGTCCAAGAGTTCTTGATAGTTATCAAACTTCAGAGCCACAAGCTGAATGGATATCTCATCATTAAGTCCCCTCAGGAACTCTTCTTGCCTCTTTGCATCAGTGGAAACATCATCAGGTGCATATCATGCCATCTTGTTAAAAAGGTCCCCATACTCGGAGACAGAGCGGTGTAGTTGCTTCAAGTCATGGAACTCACGTCTCTTCAATGACATGACACCAGCAGCTACATGATGAGTACGGAAAGCTCCCTCAAATTGGTTCCAGGTGATAGCATCAATATCAGGATGGGTGACTTGGTAGTTATCCCACCATTCAACAGCAGGTCCTTCAAGTTGGTGCGCGGCAAAGCGCATCCTGTCAGCTCCAACAACTTGGAGGGTGTCTAACTTCTTATTGATGGTGCGGAGCCAGTCATCTGCTACAATTGGTTCAGGGTTGCTTGAGAAGGTAGGAGGGTTTAACTTCATAAACTGAGTCAAGTGATCCTGTTGAGGCGGCGGGGGTGGCAGAGGCAGCGGGTTATTGTTGTTCTTTTGCATATTTTGGGTGAGGAGTTGGATCAGCTGATTCTGGGAGTTCAAAAGTTGTGCAATCTCTAGAGGTAGAACATAGTTCTCACGTCTTGGCGGCATCTGAGGTTTTAGACAAAAGGTAAGACATAGATAGAAAGACTATGGAATAAACTCTACCCTTATGCATCACACATGGAAACACACAAATATTATCAACCAAGTTTCAATCACACCGAGTTTTATTACAACCAAGCATTACAAAGAAATTGGTAAAGGTACTACGGTATTTTGACAGGCTAACTACTCTAATCTCTTGTCTCTTTAGACCTGAGTTGGGGTGTGCATGTTGTCGCTCTTCAAGGCTTGGTGAATGGTTCAACATCTCGAGATTTCTTCTGCGGGCAGTTGATAGCATAATGCCCATTGTTAAGGCATTTGAAACAAGTGACATCTTTAAGATCCGTGTTATGCTTCCCACCATAGTTGCCATTATTCCCATTACCATTGCCCTTTTTCTCAGGACAATTATATTCATAGTGTCCAAGGTGTCCACACTTATAACAGATAACTTCATTTAAATCATTCCTCCTTTTTGGTCCTTCCAAGGCCAATAAGTCTCGTATTTCTGTCTCTTCATACTACACCTCAATCTTCGGAACCCTTGCTCTTTTCCTTGAGCTAGTTTTGGGAACATGGACCCTCTTTCCATAAGGTGAGCATCACAAAGTGATGACTTTGGGTGTGGTGTCTAGAGTCTTGACTCCATCTCTCGCTCTTGTCGTAGACCTTATGTCCTCGTAGAGCTTCATGAGGCCTTAGAGCATTCCGTCTCTGACTTGCTGATTCACTTGTTGTACCACCGGGTACAGGTGACATTGAGCAGAGTTGTGATTGGTTACTTCACACAAGAAACATGTAACTTGAGAGGTGGGACGTTATTCAGATGGGTGACTTGCTTCACAATAGGGGTACTGATCACGATGCTCCATGGAGGTGTGGTCCATCTGTCAAGTTGACCGAGGTTTTGAGTAGAACAAATGGATTGTAGAAGAAGAAGAAGAAGAATAACCCATACAAGCAACTTTAGTTTTGGAAGAATAGGTTTTATTTGCTATCGTAACAACCATAAAAGAAGGCAAACAATTTGTCGCATCTATATTATAGCGAAATCTATCCAGATTTGGTTCCTAGTAGGTCACTTGGAATCTTCATGATCTTCACTGTCTTTGAGGTATTTGGTTAATAACTTTGACTTAAAACCTTCGATGTCTTTGGTACTTGTATCTTTGAAGTCTTCAATTCTCATAGCTTTAGTCTTGGAACATCTTCTATAGAGGTCTTTAAGTCCTGACTTGAGCGAGATGGTCTTCTTTGGAAAGGTAGTCTTGAGAGAAGTTTCTTCTTGAAGTTCATAGTGGTCATTTCTAATGTAGAAAAGAAGAGACTTAAGAAAATTTTAAAACCCCAAATGTAGATGATGTGAAGTATGAGAGTTTTTCTGAAATAACTTAGAAAATATTACTCCTAAGGTTTTTTCATGTCTAGGGTCATGATCTACAGTCAACTTATGCTCTAATACCATCTATAGTGACCTTGGATCGATAAAGATCCTAAGTCCGTGTGATTAACATGCTAGTCTTGGATCATTAGCTAGCACTAACAGCCGATGAAATATCATGTAAAACACAAGTCTTTATTACATGAATCTAATAATCTAGAGTTTACATTATTACAACAGAAGCGAAATATAGAACTTGGAGTCCCATCAATGCCACAGGCAGGATGAGTGAAGACCTGTGATCCTACCGCACCTTTCAACGATGATCTCCAATTTCTGCACATAAAACGTGTAGCCAACCGAGTTGGTCAATACTTTGAATGTATTGGCAAATTACACCATGAAGAAAAGACTTGGCCTATCTCTACATGCAAGGCTAAGAGAAGGCTTTGTGGTTTATTTGCATAAAGCCAATTTTCAATAAGTAAGAGGAAAAGAGGAAGAGTTTTATCCTACTTTTGTAAACAATTGTTTGAATAATATAGGGTCAAGTGGCTTGCACTGGATTCCACCTGGCTACCATCCCTCAACCTAAACACATGGAGTCCACCATGCAACCCAAAATCCCATCTATGGACGATTCCATGACCGTAGAGTTTTTAAACAGTTCCTTAGAAAAAGAGAGAGGAAATCCTTCAGAGGCTCCATCCTTCAGATTCTCAAACTTGTTCTTTCTCCGTGAACACGGCTGATCGATCATATTGCAATTCGCTCGAGAGTTTGTGCACTTTACCCACAATCCATGATCAAGTCCTTTTACAGAAAAGACCATGGCGAGGTTTTCACTTAGTAGCCCCTCTACCTTTTGGATCCAACTGTGCCAAGAACCTCCAAATGTTGGTACCCAGGTGAGGTTTCGCACTAAGTACTAGGCCAAGACAGAGCCCATATGTATTATGGTTGCACTGGAAGCTTCTGAATTCTAAAACATGGCAGACTTCTTTGATTCCTGGGCGGCCGTCCTCCACCAAATTCCACTCGTTGACCCGATAACCATTCCGCCCAGAAGAAAACTTAGTTTTATTTTGAAGGGGTTTTGTGAGGAAAAGGTTCACTCGAGACAGCTTTATACTTAGAAAATTTTCAGTCTTTCGAACCCTCCAACGATACTTTATATATATAGCATAACAAGCAGTACTGAGCAAAATCAGGGATAACCTATTAGGATGGAAATTCCTAAGTATATAGCTAGTCATGGCATACTACAAAATCGCACTTGCAAAATAATACTAAGATAATCTACCAAAATCCTACACATGCATACTACAGAATTTGAATATCAAAACATGCATAACCAAAACTGGGACATAATTATTTACAAGTGGTGTAACTTGCCTTGATCCGAGCATCACTCTACGCAACAGTACTCGTCAGCGCAGTCCGAACAATCTAACAAATCATAAACATAGATCCAATCACAACTTGCACAGAACATAGCCACAAAAGTAATTATGCATGCATGCAACATGGTAATATGCAAGGATGAGCTCAATTTCAACCAAGATTATTATTCAGGAGTGTTAACGTATTGAGGGTGTTATTAGTATCAATTTCCCACAGATTTTAAGTAATTTGGATTATTTCTTCATTAAATATGCCCATAAAGAGAGTCAAGTTCAAATCTACCAAGAAATAGATCATAACACTCTAAGCAAGATAATCCAATTTTAAATAGTATATATCGTAATTACAAAGCCAACGCAACAAGAATCAACTAAAACAGAGTTACGATTATTTTCCTAGAAATAAAATGCTGCAATCTAGACTTTAAATCCTACCACCAAAATATTACAGTAAACTAGAAATATTATTGTAGATCTGCAATCTACACAATTCTGTGAATCCAACGATATATTATTTGCAATTTTTGGCCAAGCAAATAATTTACTATGAATTTTGCAAGTTGTCTAGTATTTCTGTTTTCTTTTAACTATCGCGAGAAACCTCGTTCGTTGGATCCTTATCTAGCGGTCGCAGCGCGTCGACTCTTCCTCGGCTTGATCCCGACTCCAGCTGCGGCTCAGCACGACACTCAGCTCGGCTCGGCTCCGGCTCGCTGACGCGGCAGTGTGCAATTGGATGGTACCCGTTCGGTGGCTGACCTAATCTACACCGTAGACTTTCGATCGAATGGTTGGGGGCGATAGGGACTTACCAGCGGCGGCAGCGGTGTCAACGACGGTGGTGACGTTCAGGCGGCGACAGTGGCATAGGTTCTGGTGGCTCCGGGCGATGGTGACATAGCCCACAAGATGCGGATGGCCGAGGAGAGCGTCCTAGTGGCTTCAGTTTCATATGTATCTTCCTGGAGCGGCGACACGTGGCGGATGGAGCCGGCCCGTGGTGCGGAACTCCGGCATGCTCTTGAGGTGTCCGTGGTGCGCCTGCGAGAGGGGAAAAAGGTTAGAGAGATTCATTAGAGGATTGGGAGGAGGATTAGAGGGAGAGGAGGGGCGCAGGTGATGTGAATCGACGAGTACCAGGATCTCCTACTTTGGTAATGGGGAACTCCAGCGACGAATCTCGCAACAGCCTGGCGGCTTCGGCTAGGGTTTTCGAGGATCTTGGGGGAGGGCACATGGGGGAATTTATGGGTGTTTTCAACTTTGAAAAGGGGCAAAGAATGACGCCGAATTGGCCGGGATTCAGTTTGGGTGGCAGAGGACTTCGTCTCGTGCACGAACAACACGAGAGGATAGCGATGACAGGTGGGTCCCACATGGCAGTGAGGGGAGGAGGAAAAATAGCAAGAGAGGGAGTTCACTAGGTGGGATTCAGTTGGGCCGCGCTTGGTATCCTTCGCGATGCACGTGCGGTAGAAACTAGGTGGGCTGGGCCGCCGGGGTAGGTTAGGTTTAGTTATTTCTTTTATTATTTTCCGTTTTAGTATGTCATGTATAACTTTTATTTTATAGCTCCAAATGACATGAAAGTTGTTTCTAAATTTTTATAAAATTCAGTAGATCATCATAGGATCCTTTTTGGCAATATTCTTATATTTAAAATAAATGGATCTTTGAATCTTGTTTGTACTCTTGTAGGAGTATTTTGGTAACTTAAAAATGGGGATTTGTATATGGGGTTTTAATTTAATAATTTGTACAAATGCATTGATGTATGGATCATGGATGTAAGTCAAGCAAAAGGATTTGGATTTTTCCAAACTTACCAACCAATATGATAGTCATGTTAATCCACTTCCTTTAATGTGCCTTAAGAAAACTTCAAACAAACCACAAAAAAAAATTTCATTCAAAATTCTCAACAAGATCAAACAATTCAATCAATTAATTTTATTGTAACATTCCAAAATTAGGAAAATTTTGGGATGCTACAGTTGGGGTTGCAAGATGGGACCCCGAGGCAGCCCCCCCCGCCCGCGCTCGTGTCGTTGCTTCATTTTCATATAGTGAAATTATTGCATATATGAAAATTATACGAAAATTATACACCTTTGAACTCTTTTAAATCGCACTTAGGACATGATAACGTTGTGCTAATAAAATTTTGATCATTTATCTTTTCCATGGAGTGAAATATAATGCATAAACTTGCATATACAAAAATTATACACCTTTGAACTCTTTAAATTGCACTTAATACGTGATAATGTCGTGCTAAGAAAATCTTGAGAGATTATCATTTTAATAAAGTGGAATGTAATGGACAAAGTTGCATATGCGAAAATTATAAACCTTTGAACACGTTTAAATTGCACTTAATACGTGATAATGATGTGCTAACAAAATTTCGAGAGATTATTATTTTCTCCCCCATTTTCATAGAGTGGAATGTAATGCATAAACTTGCATATACGAAGTTTATACACCTTTGAACTCTTTGAAATCGCACTTAATACGTGATAATGTTGTGCTAAATCTTGAGAGATTATCATTCCATGGAGTGAAATATAATGCATAAACTTGCGCATACAAAAATTATACACCTTTGAACTCTTTAAAATCACACATAATACATGATAATGTTGTGCTAAGAAAATCTTGAGAGATTATCATCTTCATATAGTGGAATGTAATGCATAAAATGGCATATACGAAAATTATACACCTTTGGACTCTTTGAAATCGCAATTAAGTCATGATAATATTGTGCTAATAAAATCCTGATCATTTATCATTTCCATGGAGTGAAATATAATGCATAAACTTGCATATACGAAAATTTTAAACCTTTGAACACTATGAAATCACACTTAATAACGAGATAATGATGTGGTAGCAAAGTTTTGAGAGATTATCATTTTCTCCCACCATTTTCATAGAGTAGAATGTAATGCATAAACTTGCATATATGAAAATTATACATATTTGAACTCTTTGAAATCGCACTTAATACGTGATAATATTTTGCTAAGAAAATCTTGAGAGATTATCATTTTTATAGAGTGTGGAATGTAATGCACAAATTATACACCTTCGAACACGTTCCCTTCAAATTATATTCAAGTTTATTTGTTTATGGAGTTAAAGTACCGGTGGCATACTCATTATTTTGCATGGATAGAGGGGTGCCCCCCGACAGATATAGGGGTTATCCTGTTCGCTAGATCACAGAGGATCAACGGTTGGTGGGCACGATCCGTGTGACAACTGTCTCGACCAATCAGAGTGTAGAAGCAAAGATGAGCACAGGTGCGAGAGATTGATACAAAGAGATGGAAAACTAAGTAGCAGTTAAGAACCAAAGGCAAAACTGAGTAGAACTTAAAAACCAAGGGCAAGACTGACAAAGGGATTCAAACAGAAAATAGAAAAAGATTTAAAAATGGAAAATGCGTCTTTTATACAATAATATACATCTTGGCATACATCAAACTATTTGCAATTTAAATATACACCAGTTTGACAATTATTGCCTCATTCAGACAAACTATGTTTTGGGGAGGGATGTTTTGGGAAGAGGATTGAGTAGAAAGCCATGAACCTTCATAGATAGTAGGCGATTTGAGAAGTGGTGATTTGGGTTAAAACTTGGTTTATGTACATTTCTTATGGTGGCAGGTCACATAATAAGACTCCTTGGGTAGATGCCACTATGTTTTGCTCTTTTTGAATTTGTTGTGCATAAAATCACTCAATTAGCTAGCTAAAACCTAATCGTTGACTCTTTGTGGACTAGCCACCGGAGGATAAAACTGAGTATATTGCACATGACAATGTTAGTACTGGAGGGCAAAACTAAGTACAACCAAACTGCCAGTGTTACACTCGAGGGAAAAACTGAGTACAACTGAGCCGCCAGGGTTAGACACGAGGGAAAAACGTGACTCACGGTACACATGTGCGGTGCATAGAGCGGTAGCGGACACGTGTGGCCGAGCATGGTGCAGTAGCGTACTCGGTTATGCGGTGCACGGTAGTGCAAGGAAACGTCGCTTCCCTTCACCTTCAATAGAGGCCTCCCCACTCTCACTCATCACTCACTCACTCAACCGTCTCCATTGTCCCATCACCTTCTGCGATGGAGAAGAACGGTGCGGTGGCCATCGGCGCCTCCAAGGCCGCCGGCGAGGAGGCCCCCGTCCCCGTAAACGCATCCGCCGTAGCCGCCGGCGAGGAGGCCCCCACCGGTCTTGGGCAGATCCTTCTTGGTTGGGACCCCTACGAGGAGGTTGTTTACATAAGGCCGGAGAACCCCTATGACACTAGCATCACCGACCCATGGTCGGAGGTAACCAGGGTTTTCTTCCCTTTGAAAGAACATTTCATGTTTTCCTATGTTTTGCGTGTTAGATAACAATACTGTGGAGATTATTCATGTGTGCTAAGTGTGCAGGAAGCTCTGAGGGGGGCCTGATTATCCGCCCCACCAAGGGCCGGATAATCCGGCCTACCTCATTGCTCAAAGGAAGCCAAGGCGCGTCGCTCGGTATTCGGTCGGATTTTCTCCCGGAAAATCCGAACTGGGGCGGTTTTTCCTTCCCAGGCCGGATAATCCGGCTGTCGGATTGAGCGGATAATCTGGCCCCAGTTTTTGAGCAAAGGGAGCCAAGGCGCGTCACTTAGTATCCGGTCGGATTTTCTCCCGGAAAACCCGATCTGGGGCGGGTTTTCCTCCCCAGGTCGGATAATCCGGCCTTCACATAGGACCGGATAATCCGGCCCCCAGAAGTTGATCAAGGGCAAGCTCGGCGCGCCGCTCTGATAGGGGGCGGATTATCTGCCGGATATTCCGAGTCTGGGGCGGTGTTTTCCCCAGGCCGGATAATCCGACCCTCACTTGGACCGTATAATCCGGCCCCCAAAGTGTCCAACGGCTAGTTTCTGAAGGGGGTATAAATACCCCTTCTTCCCCAACGTTCAGAATCCTTGATTCATTCGAAATTGTCCAGACATTGTGCAAGAGCTCTCATTCTCGATCTCCCACTTCAACCACCCGAAGGTCTTGATTTTTGGGGGAATTGAAGGAGGAGAAGTTCATCATCGTCATCACGAATCAAGCGCTTCAACTCCTCTCCATTCACTTGGAGAAATCGCTGATCTAGTATTCTTGTCAATACCTAGATCTTGTTCATTGTATTTGATAACTTTGTTCTTGTGGCAGCTTGTTGTCATTTCGGGAGCCTCCAAGTTGTTTGTGGAGTTGTTGCCCCGTTAGTTGTGTAAAGGTGCCGGTGCCCGCCTCGAAGGGTACCAATAGCGGGATCCATCGGAGAACAGGGTGAGGCCTATTGTGGCGTGGTGGTCTTAGTACCGCCCACCCCTCCAACGTAGACGTACTTCCCTTAACAAGGAAGGAACTGCGGTCAAACAAATCCTGTGTCTCCGCGTGCTTCACTACGGTTTACCTGTTCCTCTTCCACTCGCTCTTTACTCGCTAGTAGATAGGTTTGCATATAGGGAAATCCCACCTAATAGTTTATCTAGAGAATTTACCCTTTGTGCTAAACCTAAAATTGAAAAAGTATTAAAATTTGGTGTAGCACCTATTCACCCCCCCTCTAGGTGCCCATACGATCCATTTCAATTGGGATCAGATCCCCTGCTCTTAATTCGGGCTTAACCGCCTAAGAGTAGTATGGGTACCAAGGATGATGGGAATGAGGCTGTGGATAAGGTCACAATGGATGATCTCAAGTCATTGGAAACAACCTTATTGAAATCCTTTGAGGCCAAGATGGAGGATATGAATCAAATGATTGCTCGCCTCACATCATCCATAGCACCATCTCCATCCTCCTCTGAGGCTGCCACACCATCATCTAAGGAAAAGGGTAACACCGGATCCAAGGATGATGATGTGGAAGGTGAAAAACTTAATGGTTCCACCTCCAAGAAGGGAAGTGGTAAGGAGGAATATAGTGAGGTTCGCCACATATATTCCCGTGACCCACCTATCTCTCATCCTCATATAAACAATAGGGGTGATCCACCCAAGCTCACTGCATCCTCTTTCAATCAATGGCAATTCTTAATGAATCTCATGTTTGCAGCTCCTCTATTGAACTTTGGAGGATTATTGAAGAGGGTCTTCATATTGGAGATCAAACCAACCTAACAAGAAGAGAAGTTGTGGACAACTAGTTGAATGCCACCGCTCTCCACATGATACAGCTGGGTGTGGGTCCCAAGGACATGCCACACATTGAACATCTCAACACACCTAAAGAAGCTTGGGATGCTCTTACAGATCTCTTTGTTGGGAATGAAAGCATGAGAAGGAACAGGTATGATGCCCTTAGTAATGAAGCTGAGGGATTCTACATGTTGGATGGTGAAAACCATGAGGACATGTATAGAAGACTCAAGGGCATCGCAATAACATTTAGAAAGCATGGGGCCACTCACATTGATGATGCATGGATAAAAAAGAAATATGTGAGTGCCTTAATGCCTTTCGAGCCAACGGACTTGAAGAGCCTGCAAGGTAGACATAACTACCATCAAATGACATCCAATGAATTCATGCAAGAAATGGCGTCATTCAAAGTGGCAGCAAAGAATGCTGAAGATGCCCGTGCTCAGGCCATTGGAATGCAAAAGGGTGTCAACATGGCTCTCAAAGCCAATGTTATTGAGCAAGAGGAAGATGAAAGAGCTTTTGAGGGTCGTCCATGGACTGCCCCGATGAAGTCAAACGTGCTCATGGTGAGTACATGGCGTTTTATGCAAGAAACTTTAGGAAGGACCCTGCCAAAGCCAAGTCGGAACTTGAGTGCAAGAACAGGTCAAATGGAAGAAGAGAAAGTGGCCCAAGATTGAGAACTTGCTACAACTGTGGAGATAGAATTCACTTTGTAGCCGAGTGTCCGTATCAAAATAGGGAAGACAATGGTGGCAGGCTCATTCTTAAAGAGAAATCTAAAGCACCTAAGAAGAAGCCATTTATTAAGAAGAATGGCCCCTTCAAGAAGCAACCCAAGATCGTCTTACTTGCACAAGAAGAATACTCCTCTGCAAGTGAAGATGAAGAGGATGATGATAGTTCCCGCGAGGTGGCTGCTATAGCCACCACATCGACTCCTTCATCTCTCTTCGACTCGCCAAACGAGAACGTCATCAACAACAACGCCACTTGCCTAATGGCAAGAGGGTCCGAGGTATCAACTTCTAGCTCTTCATTTCCTAAGACTAACATAATTTTGGATATGGATGATCATGACAGTCTTAAAACAAAAGAACAAGTTATTGCTTTGGATACTTTTTTCACTAACCTACAAGGTGAGCACAAACTCCATTTTGATGCTCTTATGAGTCAACTTGCTCAAGCCGAAGATCTTCTTGAAGAAAAGGGCAGAATTGAAAGAGAAGATGCTTTGGAGATAACTTCTTTGAAGAATGCCTTGGAAGAGGAAGAGGAAGCTCGAGTATCTTTGGAAGAGAGACTCGAATCCATTGAGGAGTCACAGGAAGAAGCTGTAGCTCAGCTCATCAAAGAACGTGACCATGCTCTTGCCAAGGTAAAGAAACTAAAGAAAGAAAAGATTGACTTTGGGGCTGTTCATGCTAGACTTTTGGAGAAGTTTGATAATCTTGAAAGTGCTCACAAGGCATTGAAGAGTGATCATTCTACTTTAAATGAGTCTCATGACCAGCTCCAAACTCAATTGAAACGGTATGATGTGCCAAGTACCTCCACTTCATCCTCTGGAAAAGAAGACCTTGCGAGAAGTTCTCAACACAAAGGTAAAGGAGATATTGATGAGATACTGAGCAGGCAAAGGACAAACACTAGTAAAGAAGGTCTTGGTTACATACCCAAGACAAAGAACAAGAAAAACAAGAAGAAGAATAGGAGCAAGGCTGCTCAATCAAAGACTAGCAACATTACCAATTACAAGACTAATTATGATGGTTTTGCAAGGGCCAACAATCCTAACTTTGAACTATATTGCGATTATTATGGTGATGTTTATGCTAGTTATGTAGGCCCTTATGATTGTTACATTCCTTGGTCTATTTGGGTTCCCAAGACCCTTGTTACTAACATGAGAGGACCCATTGAAAAATGGGTACCTAAAACCAAGAAGTAATTTTCTTGTAGGGCTATGCTTCCGATGGTTCTAAATGGGTACTCGATAGCGGTTGCACGAGTCATATGACCGGAAGCAAGGAGATCATCACGGAGATGCGGCCAAACCTTGATCACATAACCGTCTCCTATGGTGACAAGTCAAAATCTGAGGTATTGGGTCTCGGCAAAGTTGTGGTGGCTCACGATATCTCTCTCGTGGACGTCATGCTTGTTGAGACCCTCGGGTACAACTTACTTTCAGTTCACGCCCATGGTAAGATGGGCTTTGCAGTTTATATTGATGCTGATTTGGTGGTACTCTTGTGGAGCAAGTCCATAAAAGTCGCTTTCATGGGATATGTCGAAAATGACCTGTATGTGGTGGACTTTTCGGGGAAAACCACTACAGGCCCGATGTGTCTTTTCGGAAAGGCTGACGCGGGTTGGCTATGGCATCGCCGACTAGCCCACGTCAATATGAGAACTTTGCAAAGTCTCCACAAGGATGGCCACATCCTTGGACTAAAAGAAAATGTCTCCTTTGCCAAAGATCGTGTTTGCAGGGCGTGTGTTGAAGGGAAAATGCATGACTCACCTCATCGAAGGAAAACTATTATCTCATCAAAAAGGATTTTGGAGCTCCTTCATGTGGACCTCTTCGGACCTCCATCTCATGCAAGCCTTGGTTGGAAGAAGTATTGTCTAGTGATTGTTGATGATTACTCAAGATACACTTGGGTTTATTTCTTCAAGTTGAAGAGTGAAACTCAACAAACAGTCATCGACTTCGCCAACAAGGTTCAACGTCAACACAACGTCCCCATTCTGGCTATAAGAAGTGATAACGGCTCTGAGTTCAAGAACTACACCTTAAATGAGTTCCTAAGTGAAGAGGGGATAAGACATCAATATTCCGCTGCATACACCCCTCAACTAAATGGTGTAGCCGAGAGGAAGAATCGAACTCTAATGGATATGGCAAGATCAATGTTAGCCGAATTTAAATCTCCATATAACTTCTGGGCTGAAGCAATCTCTACTTCTTATCATTCATCCAACCGATTATACCTCCGCAAGATCTTGGACAAGACTCCGTATGAAATACTTACCGGTAACAAGCCAAACATTTCATACTTTCGGGTATTCGGGTGTAAGTGTTTCTTTCTTATCAAGGGAGTTCGTTTATCTAAGTTTGAATCTAAGGCTCTAGAAGGTATTTTTGTTGGTTATGGTGCCGAATCCCACACTTATAGAGTCTACAATAAGCTCTCCGGAACTGTTGTAGAATCTTGTAGTGTGGTGTTCAAGGAAAATGACGGTTCCCGTGCGAAGCAAGTTGGTGTTTGTGATGTAGATGTTGAAATACCCCAAGATGATTTTTTCGCCCCATTGAGGAACCCCTTGTGGCGGATCGGGAAGGACAATGCTCTTCCCATGAAGAGTCCTCATCTACACATGCCCAACAAGTTCCCACCATGGGAGCAAATTCTGCACCATCTCCATCAACTGCTGAAGGTCAAGCTGTTCTAGAAAACTCTAGGCCGGATTATCCGGTGGACACCGGATTATCCGGCCACCCCGCTCCAGCTGACCATATTTCTCCTGGTGGTGAAGATATCAACGCAAGCTCCAGGCCGGATTTTCCGGCAAGCCCCGGATTATCCGGCCCCTCGCCAGTTCAAGCAAGCCCCAGGCGTCCTAATGAAGCTGCTACAAATACTCCTAGGCCGGATTATCTGGCCTATCCATCGGCCGGATTATCCGGCCCCGACCCTCCAGTTCAGTAGCCTCCTATTACGGCTATTGACTCACCTCAAGGGCACGCTTCACCATCACCTGTGGCTGATACTCCGGTTCCTGATCAAGGTCGGGTAAATGCTTCCAATGAAGATTCAGGTGATGAATCTACTCCTCCAAGAGACAACAAACTTACTGAACTTCGTCGCAAGGCTCGAGCTGATCGAAACCTTGAGTTGAGGGGTCACACTCTCGATAAGGTTGTTGGTGATCTTCGACGAAGGGTTTCTACAAGAACAGAATTGGCCAGTTTTGGTGAGCATCAAGCTCATATCTCTATGGTGGAACCTAAGAAGGTCTTTGAAGCTCTTGAAGATCCAGACTGGGTTGTTGCTATGCATGAAGAATTGAATAATTTCGAGCGCAACAAAGTCTGGAAACTCGTGGAGAAACCCAAAGATTGCCGCAATGTTATCGGCACCAAGTGGATATTCAAAAACAAGCAAGACGAGAATGGCATTGTTGTGAGGAACAAGGCAAGACTTGTGGCACAAGGTTACTCCCAAGTTGAGGGCATTGACTTTGGCGAGACCTATGCTCTAGTGGCTCGCCTTGAGTCCATCCGTATCCTTCTTGCTTATGCTGCCCATAACAATTTTAAGTTGCAGCAAATGGACGTCAAGAGCGCCTTCCTTAACGGTCCTCTACATGAGTTGGTATACGTAAAGCAACCCCCGGGTTTTGAGGATCCTAACTTTCCGAACCATGTCTACAAACTCGATAAGTCACTCTATGGCCTTAAACAAGCCCCACGTGCGTGGTATGAGCACCTTAAAGAGCTTTTGTTAGATCGTGGCTTCGAAGTTGGGCAAATTGATCCCACTCTTTTTACTAAGAAGGTTAAGGGGGAGCTCTTCGTATGCCAACTATATGTAGACGATATCATCTTTGGTTCTACTAATAATGCTTTTAATGATGAATTTTCAAAGCTTATGACAGACAGGTTTGAGATGTCCATGATGGGGGAATTACGGTTCTTTCTTGGATTCGAGATCAAGCAACTTAGAGAAGGAACCTTTATTAATCAAGCAAAGTACATCCAAGCCATGCTCAAGAGATTCAAGATGACGTATCTAAATGGTGTCGCCACTCTGATGCAAACAAAATGTCATCTTGAACTTAACCCACATGGTAAAGATGTGGACCAAAAGGTATACCGGTCCATGATCGGCTCTCTTCTTTACCTCTACGCATCTAGACCCGATATCGTGTTGAGTGTGGGAGTGTGTGCAAGGTATCAAGCAGCTCCTAAAGAAAGCCACTTAGTGGCGGTCAAGAGGATCTTTCGATATTTGGTTCATTCTCCTAACTTTGGTCTCTGGTATCCCAAGGGCTCCAATTTCTCTTTATGTGGTTATACTGACTCATATTGGGCTGGTGATAAGGATGATCGGAAATCCACTTCTGGAGCTTGTCAATTCTTGGAAAGATCTCTTGTATGTTGGTCTTCTAAAAAGCAGAATTGTATATCTCTCTCTACCGCCGAAGCTGAATATGTTGCTGCTGCCAGCGCTTGCACTCAATTATTGTGGATGAGGCAAACTTTAAAGGAATATGGTGTCAATTGTGACAAAGTGCCTCTTTTATGTGATAATGAAAGTGCAATCAAAATTGCGTATAATCCTGTTCAGCACACAAGGACGAAGCATATTGAGATTCGGAATCATTTTATTCGAGACCATGTTGCTCGCGACGATATTGATCTATCCTTTGTGAGCACGAAGAACCAACTTGTGGATATTTTTACAAAGCCACTTGATGAAGCAAGATTCTGCTACTTGAGGAATGAGCTAAATATCATTGATTCCAGGAGCTTGTCTTGATTACTCATGCACTCACTTGTACATCTCAATCCTTCTTTGGTCTAGGTGTGGGAATGGATATAGGGGGAGTGTGGTCCTAACTCATTGGGATAACCCTCCCCCATAATGCCAAAAGCAATATACATCATTTATCTTAATATCATTTTGTGATATGTGAGCTTATTGATGAGTATTGGTCGTGAACCCAAGATATATCTTCGCGGTGTCACACCATACACTCCAACAAGGTGGCTTCGGCCACCCCCCTCTCCCTTGAGGAGAATTGGATCTTTTTGGTTGTTCTTTGCTATCTCATGTTCTTATGGGAATCACACTCAATCTTGGCTTTTATTTGATTTGGATCTTGCAATTTTTAGTGTCTAGTACCATCTCAGTTTGGCCCTCTTAATCCTAAGCCTTTTCCTACCCCTAAGTCATCTATTCTAGCACACAAGTCCCTTGTACACCTTGTGGGGGTGTTGTTTGGGGACGCACGGGCCTGGTTCTGTGTACAACAGAATTCCAGATTTGAGGCCGGATAATCCGACCCAAGTGTAGGCCGGATAATCCGGCCCTGGCAGATTTTGTCTTAAACGGCAGGGATCGGGGGGGAAGGGCTCATAACGAGCAGCTCTTCTCCCCCAACCCTCTCCTCCTCCTCAGCCGCCGCCTGCCGTCCCCCACCCTCCCCGGAGCCTCTCCGGACACCAGATTTTCCGGACCTCCTCGGATCTTCTTCTCTGCGCCTCTGGGTACCTTCTCCTCCGCGTTCTTCCTCCAATGAGTGAGGGTAACTCCCTCTCTCCCCATCTTTGGCTAGATGTGTTACTTGTTGGGTGGAACGTTGTCTAGAAGGATGTGTTTTCACATAGAAATCGTAGTCTTGTAGTTTCTAGGCCCGATCTACTTTTTTGCATTCAATCTAGGTGAAATCGAAATTTTCTGCCAGGGCTGGATTATCCGTCTCTGGCCAGGCCGGATAATCCGGCCTGACAGATTCGATTCTGGTTCAGTTTCACTATGGAGTATGCATTGGGTAGATTTGTCCTATGAACTTTTTGACTACTTTTTCCATGCTCTCTCCTGGACTTGTGTGTATGCTTATCCCCTTGCTATCGCCCTTATTCTCCTCACAGGTGGTTCCAGTGTTACCAAGACCTACAAGCGCCGCCCTCGCGCCAAATACTTTCGGGATGACAGACAGGGTAACTTAGTGGACGAAGTTGAGTTGAGGAGAAGAAAGAATGAAGAGAAGCGCATGGCTGAACAAGCAAAGAGGACTAGGAAGGGGTGTCTAAGAGGAAGGGCAAGGAGCCCAAGATCAACTACAAGACTTTGGATGCGGTCACCTATTCCTCCATCCGTCACCGTGACTTGTTTGCTGAGCTGCCTCGTGATGATGAGCTGGGTGATACTCGTTTTTGGTGTGAAGAACAGAAAGGTATCTATGATGATGTGTATGCCAGGCTGAACATTAGGCCTATGCACCCACTGGTACTTGCTGATGCTTTGGAGAAGGCTCATCTTGTGGATGCGATGTTTGTGGCTGAGAGGATGGGGCTACACCATCTCATGTCTCTCCAGTGCTCCTTTGACTCTGAGGTGGTGAAGCAGTTCTTCTCCACTTTGGTTATTTGTGGAGATGAGCGTCGCACTATGAAGTGGATGAATCATGACAGGTCTATGACTACTAATTTTCACGTGTTTGCTGAGGTTCTTGGATACTCTTTCCGCGACAGGGATAGAGCCAGTGGCCACCGCATCATCACCCAGCTGAAGCCCAACAAAGATGCAGCTCTCTCTCCTTGCACTGTGGATAATGGCATTGTGGGCGCTCTGGCTGGCCTTGCTCCCATCTATGCTGCCTTAGTAGGTCTCTTCCGTGACTCCATTACTCCGAGTGGGGGCAACAATGACAGCATCCGTGGTCACCTTGTTCAGCTACTTCAATTTTCTCATGAGGTTGCCTCTTGCGAGGACAAGTCGGTGCAGTACATGCTGGATGTCATGGACTTCATTTACCATGAATTGACTGATGCTATGTTCAACCGTCTGTCCATTCCCTATGCACCCTACATTATGATGCTCATCAGGCACCTGCTTCCTACTGAGGAGTTCCACATTGACTCGGTGCATAAGGCCAAGAAGATCTACACCAAGGTTCAGAAGACCTCTCACCCCTCCTCTGCTCCTGAGGGCCTCATGAGGGATGCTCGCAGGCCCCCTATGCCTCCCGTTGCCCGTGAGATCAAGCAGCTGAACTGGTTCCAGCGTAACATACTCTGCATGGGCGTGGACACGCGCAAGGGTCAGTACGAGGCATACAAGCAGCGCCATGAGTTGGCTCACTCCCAGCAGCTCATTCACCACCATGTGTCTGGTGCTTCAGGTGATCCTCCGGCTCCTACACCTCCCACTCCGTATGCTCGGTGGAACTCTTCCTTCGGGTTGAACTATGGTGAGCTGGAGCGTCACTTGTTCCCCTCTGCGCCTGCTGCTGATGATGAGGATGAGGATGAGAATGAAGACGAGGAAGAGGACGAGGACGAGGACTATGAGTGATACTGTGGGGCGCTAGCATCACTCTTCTCCCTTTTTGGTGTCTCGATGCCAAAGGGGGAGAAGTAGTTCTATTATGATGTCCGTAGATTTGCATGGGTCGGGCATAAGCACTTGCATTTTTCTATTCGTCGTTTTCTTGCTTATGCCCATTTAGCGTTGAACTTTAAATTTGTGGTTTGTGGTTGTTTGAGACTCTATGTGGTTGTCTGGATTTCATCTCATGGATTATGCATATGGATCTATCTATTCATATCCTATTGCTAGAGGTTTTTATCACGGAAGGCGCGTATATTGGTTATCCGGTAATAATTGCTGCTTATATCAAGGATGCCTTCCCTCTACCTCGGTGGTATGTTTATGTTGCTCATATGTCTATGGAATAGATTCACCTATTTGTGTGCATTTGTATTCCAATGCAAAATTCTATTATGCACACATTGAGGGGGAGTCTCTTTCATGGTTATTACTGTTTGTCTTGTGACTTTCTCCTGCAAATCCTGGTATTGTCATCTAACACCAAAAAGGGGGAGATTGAAAGAACATTTCATGTTTTCCGCCCCACCAAGGGCCGGATAATCCGGCCTACATCATTGCTCAAAGGAAGCCAAGGCGCGTCGCTCGGTATTCAGTCGGATTTTCTCCCGAAAAATCTAAACTGGGGCAGTTTTTCCTCCCTAGGCCGGATAATCCGGCTGTCGGATTGACCAAATAATCCGGCCCCCAGTTTTTGAGCAAAGGGAGCCAAGGCACGTCGCTCGGTATCCGGTCGGATTTTCTCTCGGAAAGTACGAACTGGGGCAGTTTTTCCTCCCCAGGCCAGATAATCCGGCCTTCACATAGGACCGGATAATCCGGCCCCCAGAAGTTGATCAAGGGCAAGCTCAGCGCGACGCTCTGATAAGGGGCGGATTATCTGCCGGATAGTCCGAGTCTGGGGTGGTGTTTTCCCCAGGCCAGATAATCCGGCCCTCACTTGGGCCAGATAATCTGGCCCCCAAAGTGTCCAATGGCTGGTTTCTGAAGGGGGTATAAATACCCCTTCTTCCCCAACATTCAGAATCCTTGATTCATTCGAAATTGTCCAGACATTGTGCAAGAGCTCTCATTCTCGACCTCCCACTTCAACCACCCAAAGGTCTTGATCTTTGGGGGAATTGAAGGAGGAGAAGTTCATCATTGTCATCACGAATCAAGCGCTTCAACTCCTCTCCATTCACTTGGATAAATCCCTGATCTAGTATTCTTGTCAATACCTAGATCTTGTTCATTGTATTTGATAACTTTGTTCTTGTGGCAGCTTGTTGTCATTTCGGGAGCCTCCAAGTTGTTTGTGGAGTTGTTGCCCCGTTAGTTGTGTAAAGGTGCCGGTGCCCGCCTCGAAGGGTACCAATAGTGGAAAGGTGGATCAGGCCTTTGGTGGCGGGATCCATCGGAGAACAGGGTGAGGCCTATTGTGGCGTGGTGGTCTTAGTACCGCCCACCCCTCCAACGCAGACGTACTTCCCTTAACAAGGAAGGAACTGCGGTCAAACAAATCCTATGTCTCCGCGTGCTTCACTACGGTTTACCCGTTCCTCTTCCACTCGCTCTTTACTCGCTAGTAGATAGGTTTGCATATAGGGAAATTCCACCTAATAGTTTATCTAGAGAATTTACCCTTTGTGCTAAGCCTAAAATTGAAAAAGTATTAAAATTTGGTGTAGAACCTATTCACCCCCCCTCTAGGTGCCCATACGATCCATTTCACCCTTCCCTTGTTCTTCCCCTGTTCCCATCGTTGGATGCTAGATCGTATGTTATTAGGGCTCGGCTGTTCGTATTTTTACAGTAGCTAATCCTCTTGTGTTAGATCTCGTATTTCGATGAATCCCCCTATTCGTATTTGAACCCCCTGTTTGTAGTTGGGATAAGTATTCAATTTGGTTTGAGATTTGGGGAATAATCAGGAGATCGCAATCGGTTAATTTATGCAAATAATCAATCCCGATAATCAAAGTATCTCAATTATGTCCTTATTGCACTCCACTGTTTTTTACAACAGGAGGATACCAGCGATGTCCGCAGCGACGACGAGTCCAAGGACACCAAGACTCGTCATGTGTTGAGGAGGCTAAAGTCCGGCCAGTACAACAACTTCTTCGCCGGTGACATGTACATGTGCCCCTTCTTCCCCACTAGGAGGCTCCGCACCACAGACTTCAACTCCCTCGTGAAGCATGCCAAGGACGTGTGGACCTGCGACGAGTCCATGAACGTCCATAGCTTCATAGCCAAGCACCAGGAGCTCGGTCTTCACCTCCGCAACCTCCAGAAGGTGGCTATTGAGGAGAGTCGCATTACCCCGATCAAGCCCAAGGCGCCCAAGGTTAAGGGACTGGGCAGGAAGAAGTGGAGGAGGCGCCAGAGGGAGGAGGCGGAGGCCCTCCTAGAAGAGGCCATGAGGGGCCATTGATCTACTGCTGCTACTGCTGCAAGCAGCTTCTTTTGTCTTGTCTGTGTTGAACTTGTCCGCTGCTGCTGAGCAGCCTAATTGTCGAACCTCGTTAAGTCCCATACTATATTACCTATATTAGCTACATTATCTACATCTACTCTGTTTACTGAATTTATTTATGGTACTGGTTAGTTTTGCTGCCCTAGATTTGCTACCAAATTGGGAAAAAAAAGGGTAAAAGGAACAATGAATGAAGAGAGAAGCTTCTCTAGATTCGCTATCTTTTTAGGCAAAAAAACATAATTGTTAGCGAGAGAGAGGGGAAAAGGCGCTATTAAAAAGGCCAATCATAAAAATAATAAAAACGAAAACTTCCAATTTAGACGACAGGGCGCACCTAACCACCAAACGCACCCCACAAGGTCCCACACCACGTCCCCCATAATCAACGAGAGATGGATGGCTGGTCCGCTGTGTATCCTAGCCCCACCTGTCAGCATGTAACGGTCGAGGCGACCTAACGTAATGCTCAACGCACGACCCACCCCAATGCGGTCCCTCCGGTCAGCATGTAACGGGCAAGCCTTTGACCTGACGGCATCCCCCGTCCGAGCACATGTGAGGGATTTAGAATGGAGGGAGGGCAAAAGTGAGGAAAAACTAAGCCACTACGCCACAAGCCACTATGCCGGTAGATGCTAGTTGTTACTCCTGTGAGACGAGGAGTACTTGAGAGGAGGTAATTATGCCAGACGAGGAGTACTTGGGAGAATGTAATTATTTATACAATAAAAAAGCACATACGAACGCAAAAATGCTCACGTCTACCGCTAGTGTAATCTTGTACATCTGTACCGAAACATTTTGTCAGGTGCATGTTGGCATGGTCCATAATATTAATTGTATAGCTTAGTCGTTAACCTAGTAGGTAGCTGCAGTGTCTAGAATAAATTTGAGTTTTTTCTTATTCTCAAAAATGAAAAGGAATAATATAATTGTAGCCTAGAACTCAAATTGTTTTGAATTTAGAATTTGCATCTTTTTTTAGATTTTTTCACATCTTCAGAACAAATATTTTTGAATATACAAAATAAAGAACACATCAGCCGAAACACTTTTCGGTTAATCACTTCTATGTGCATGTTGTAGTGGCAAGACTGATTTCTTCAGTAGCGCATGTAATCAGTTCGATACCCTACAATGCATTGGTAGTTTTTCTTATTTGTTTTCTTATTTAGATCCGCCTGTCAGGTCGTACCAAGGTCACAACTGGCAGGGAGAAAATACGTAGGGATCATTTTGCAAAAAATTATGATGCCACATGTCATTTTCAGAATTAGTTACGACGAATTCGGAAAAATCACAGAAATTCGATTGAATTGGACTAAAATGTTCCTGGTTACAAGTTGTGGGACTAATGTTGCTCACTTTGCAAGATGTGGGACTAAAACGCTCCCACAGTGCAAGTTGTGGGACTAAAAACCTATATACCTCAATAATTAACGATCGTGTTATTGAGAGAACATAAGGTTTTTATCTCCATGGAACATACACCTCATCCGGTCACACGGTGAGCATCCAAGGGCACAACCAAAAAGCAAAATTTAAAAATGGAAAATAACATGCAAAAAATGGAAAATGCCCTGCGTTTGCGTGTGCCTTGAGGACCAAGGAGCGCACATTTTCTCCTTAGATTTTGGGATAATTAAATACAATGATTTTATGATACTATTAGTATCATACTAGTATCATCCTACACCTACACATTCGCATGCTCCCAGAAGTCGTACACTCGTGTGCACGACCGCAGTCCCGTAATTAGTGCGCGTGCACATGCGCGTGCCCATGCCAGTTTGATGAAACGTTCTTGCGATTGTTGTGTGCATGCCGTTGTCTCATTTTCACACGATTTTCTTGGCTTTCCCAGGCCTTTGTATAAATGTGTGTCTCTAGAACTGCTTCATGTGCCAGTCAACAGGACCGATACCACACGAACGCCATCATCCATGGCCGGCAAGAAGCAGGAGGACTCGCTATGGGCTGGTCTCCTTGAGGGACTTGTCCAAAAGATAGGTGACATCTTCCTTTCGATGAACGACTTCGACTACTACGCCGCCTTTTGGGAAGTCTGCAGTGCGTGGCGCGGCTTCACAGAGGAGTGCTTTATGCCAGCCAACTAGATTATTCTAGAGGACCAGTTGTCGTAGGAGTATCGGGTAGACGACACCGCCATCAGGTTGCTGAACGTGAGAACTAGCCGGCACCTTGAGAAGAAGATTAGTCGGGTTATTCGCATGTGCTTTCTTTATATTCATCTATATATATGCGATCCTTTTTTTGCATTCACATCCTATACTATCTATTTTTCAAGTTCCGTTTCTTTCTCCACTTGTTGCCCAGGGTTTACATTGATTTAATTTCTGTCTATTTACCTTGACTGAATCTATATTTCTCCTCTCTCTCTCTGGAAGGTACTTTTATGTCGGTAGCACAACCAGCGGCCTCCTTGTGCCTGGACAGAGGGTGCAGCCATACAAGACCCGGTTGTACAACCCCTTCTCGGGTGCTATCAAGAACCTGAGGGCAGAGATACTGACCAAGCAGGTGGCTTCTATCGATGTGACGATGTTCCCGTTGCTAATGGTGTTTACATCAAACCATCAAAACATCACCATTCGATGGGCGGATGAGAGCATGGGGGAAGGGAGTCGCCCAGTCTTTGGTGAAGGGTGGTACTCGCCGTATCACTTTGCGGAACTCTGGAGCATGACTTCTTATGCCGGTGATGTTTTTGTCGCAGACAGATACGGGTCTTGTAGGGGTTCACGTATGAAAACAATAAAATTTTACCCTACGCCCCTGAACCCCTGATGCTGCCAGGACCTATCTATTAGTAATGCAGTAACATGAGGGGTTCTCGCGAACTAATCCTTGAAGACCGAAAAGCGTTGTCAACGCTAAGGAGAGCGTGGTTGATGTAGACGAGCCGAAGCTGACCTCAAGGTCGAGATGAAGTCCTTGCGCTCCTGTGGCTCCAATGACTTGAGTACCTCAAGTGTGACACCTCGCGGGGAGTTACGTGCATTCAGTGCCTGACGATGACTCCCGCTTGCCCGATCCATAAGCAGTTGCGGAAGTAGAGCTCCTGGATCCGAATCCCGCATCGCGATGGTGCTTTGCGGAGAAGATGTCTCTCGTTCGCGTAGTCCGAACTTGGGACCACGGTCGTGGGAGAGAGAGAGATAATTATCAATTGGAGGTCTCCCCAAAAGTGAGGAAACTTTATTGAATATTGGTTGTGTCTTTTCTGGTCAAAATACCCCACTATATATAGGGGGAGGGGAGTTACTACCTCCCTCAAAGTCCCGGGGTGGGACTAAAGGAGGAGGAGGTGGGGGGAGGCGCTGCCGGCCAGCCCCCACCATGGGGCAATCCCACTAAGTCCACTGGCCCCTCCCCTTGGCCACTCCCCTTGGCCCCTCCTGGGGGTTCGGCCCCTCTTGGGCCCTTTCCGCTCCGGAATTTTGCCCATTTAGCCTTTTGACCTTTTAATTGAATTTCTATTTTATTAAATAATTATGAATAAATGACTAAATCAATATTTAACATTCATTCACATATTATTCAATCTCCGTCGCTATGGAACACCTTCCACCTCTACTCCAGACATCCTCCGGACTTACCAAAACCCTTCAAGTTTTCTCTCTTCTCTTCTTTGGTGATTCTACCGATCCTATAAACACTCTCTAAGAATCATCAAGCCCTTAAGAGTGATACCCCACGGTTCGGGAACACTCCAGACATGGTCAGGACACTCCCGGACCAATGATCGATAGAGGGACCTAGATGGCCATGTGATCCCTGTGCATTCCACGAAGATCTTTCGTTGTTTGAATCGGGACAGGCATGTCTTATTCCTTTTGTCTCTAGATACTTGCATTTCCTGAGATCTGATCAATGACATCACCATGTTGTGTTTAATCTTGTTACCGAACAATGCTACTTGACTCGTTTCGACAAGTGATATCCCTGTGATCGAATCACATGTTGTGCAACTATTGGCTATAACTTCTCCGAGTGGGCCCTTGAGTATCTTTCCGTCACGCGGATGGACAAATCCCGCTCTTGACATATATTGCCTCAATGGTTCCTCCGAATACCTGAACACACCTTTATTGTCACTGTATTACCATGTGATGTTTGATGCTATCTAAGCACTCTCGGGAGACAGTGATTGATATAGCCTCACGGCCTAAGGAATAGTCTACGAGGTCTATTCTAATCATCATAACTTGAACTTCGTGACATGATCGGGTCATGATGTTTAGGTTGGGTATTGGTTCATCATCTCATTTTCAGAATGGTTTGACTCCATTTCCAACTAGCATAAATGCCACATGATCAGGAAACCTTGATCATCTGTTGACCAATGAACCAATGACTAGAGTTTCACCGGGAACCCCTGGTTGTTTATATATCACATGTGTATTGATGTTTCCTTTCCATACAGTTATAGCATGATATAAAACTTAATCATAAACTTTATGAAATATGATAATAATCCTTATTATTATTTGTCTCTAGGGCATATTTCCAACAGTCTCTCACTTGCACTAGAGTACAAATAAACTAGCTACATTTGTTCTTAATCATTGGCACCACATATCTCGGTACCCTGAACATGCTTGCCCATGGAAGAGGTTGAGTCTTGGGCCTATACTTTACAGTCCCAAATCCTTTGCAACTTACTAATGTCACCTTGATTGACATTAATACTTTATCATCACATGATAACATCTTTGTGTATGCATCGTCGCTATGGCAGGAGAACGAGGCCGAATTCCAGGAGCATATAGTGACTTTAGATCAAACTCGAGGGATTTCTCATGCACTGTGCCCTGAGACACATCATTCTACGTTAAAAGCGAACTAGCCCCGCCATAACATTATACATTACTTTAGATGGTACCCTTATCTATTGTTATAAATGTAATCATCGAAACACGAGTGCACCCTGTGCACCTTTCGATGTTTTGTGCACCTCGCTTCCTACTTGACTTTAGTCGGTATTACAGGAGTTTCCAACATATTCCCTTATAACATAACCCTTTATGCTTTAAGATATGTCATCTTTTATGGATTTGGAAAACATGTCTACAGTTCTCCATTAGACACTGCAGACAAACTTAACTCAACGTTTCGTGATTCAAACTTAATCGTTTTTCAAACATTCCTTCTTGGATCATATATTATGTCAAGTTATCATCATGGTTTTCCAAGATAGAACCTATGTCTCAACATAGTGGATGATGATCATCCTTTTCTTTCTTTCAACCATTGATGTTAAACTTAATACTATTCCTAACTTGAGTTATTAAGGACCAGTTCCTTAATTAACTCCTATTTCGAAACTCTTTTTAGAATCCCTTAAGGAATATTACATAATATCATAATATACTTATTATCAACTTCTACTCCCTATAAATCATTATTTATCGGTACTTGCGCTTTTATTCTTAATGTGTCATATACACACTTAAGAATCACTCCTTTATGCTCCCATTCAAATACGTTCCCAACATGTTTGGGTATGAGCCACTACTCTTACTCAAACTATGTTCCTACATATTTGAATTTGAGACTTATTTTGCTCCCACTTAGAATGTGTTCCCGAAACATTTGAGTTCGAGACTTACACTGCTCCCACTCAAAAATATATCATTCACATATTGTTTTAGGAAGATTTTCATAGCTCCCACTCAATTTCATGCAAATTGCATATCCGCTCACTATTTTGAATGACTTCAAAATCCTTTGATCAAATATCAAACTGAGAGATTTACTATGAGACACTAGTAATTTACTAGTTTTAAATCCACTAGACATTCAACACACTTGAATCAAATTCATTTGAATTCGTCCAATACTTGACAAATTGTGCTTTTGTCATTCACCCCCTTTTCCACTATGGCTTTGTAGTCATTTGGGAAAATCCAAGTAACCCCTTTACTTGTAAGATTCAGCAACGAATTGCTTTCTAATCTCAAGGGATTTTTGCTTTGGGATTTCTCATATCTTTATCTTACCATTACTTCCTTAGTAGTTCGTAGGTATGTCATATTCCGGTAATCATGACAAATAATTCACAAATGTCCCCATACAAGTTATGGGCTACATTTTGAATCCAACTTCATGTAGTGAAAACACTAGTGGGGAAAACACAATGATCACTATCATTGATTCTTTCCTCTGTGAAGAGAATCATTTAGGAATGCTTTCCGTTGCACTTCTCAACACTCTGATGCAGGGTTTTGAATCCTCATCATGTTTTTCACTATCTTCCATTTGCTCCATAATCGAGAAATATCACTGAATGTGAACTTTCTCGAGAATGCACCAAAATTCAAGAAATACAAGTTTTGCTTTCCTTTTGGTTCCAGCTATGGAATTCATATTCAAAGTTTTCCAATGAATACTCTCAAGGACTTATTCACTATTGTTTTGGTTATATCAAATAACCCCAAAACTTTTGCGATGATCCATACTAGATATGGAGCCACTTTCACGAATTCACATGGTACACTATATATTTTAATTGAGTGCTAACTATTTCTAACTAGTGGTCTTTTACATCTATACTACAACGATTTATTTGGTGCCATCTATTCACCCACTTGATATCAAATATCATATTGTGATTCTTTGTATTTTGACATTTCAAACGCATTGCATTCCACAATTTTTCTTTATGCCATTCTTATAATGTCGAATTCCATTACTATTTATCAAATTGTAGCGATTGGATTCTTATTTAACTTTAATACTCTTTGTTGATGAAATATTTTGATCATATCAAATAGTTTCATACTCATGTTTCCTTTGGTAAACTTCTTTACAAAATTTAAACAATCATATATTTATAATCACCATTTTGTTAAACTACAATACATCGAATATGTATTCTCTATTAAAAATTCATCAAACACTTTGTATTCAAGTAATACACGGTGTTTCAAGTTATTTTGCCGAACTTAGGCATGATTCATATGTGACTAGAATAAAAGTGTCTTTCACATATTATCAATATAACTTTGAATTCAAACAATGGTTTCATTCATTAATGAATATATCATTAAGTTGGGTAATTTCAAGGCATTTCAATATTTTACAAATTTTCATGTATTATCAATTAGTTTCAAAACCAGGATAGTTCACACATAATCGAACAAGATATGAACATGAATAGAAATCATTCATAAAAGCGGAACAACTATTTGTTACAAACTCATATGAATAACCGTCTCACAAAGTGTGAGACACACTAAAGAAGTTCACAATCTTTTGATTACAATAACTATCCAAAACCATAAACTAAGTGATAAATGTCGAGGGAGAGTGTCGTTGGCCATCATCATCATGATCTCCATCAACACACAACATCACCTCCTCTCCAGCAAGAACCTCTCATGCAGAAGGTCCTGTTTTCAGCAAAACAGAACAAGTATCAAATATACTTAACACTACAACATGTGTTTGCAAGATTATAACATTTATAAAATTGTATATCAAATATATACCTTTGTCATTGATGACCTTAATGACAATGGGTTCAACCATCACATTCCTGAGATGTGATATGAACCTGTGGAAATCCTGTGTTTCTGCATCACCTCTCATGATGCAAGTCCTGACATGTGCTTGGTAGCTTGGTGGCAGCGACCGCAACAACACGCCAGTTGCAAAAGAGCCTGTCATCTAGCTATCCAGGTAGTATGCAGGCCTCATGTACGCATCATGCATGTGGTCCAAGTGGTCTTCAAGTGAAGAGTTCTCTTCCATCTCAATGGAGAGGAAATATCCCATCAGCTCATGCTCCAATATGCGTGCTTGTTCCACGAAATGTGTCATAAGCTATACCATTGTCGCATGAGGGTCAAGATTACCCACGACTAGCAACAGCTCATCCACCATCCCGTAGCACATTGTAACTAATATGTAGGTGGACATCTCACGATGATAATAGCGGTCCTCCCGCTATTCTAGGGTCTCATAGAAATAGGGCTGCTCTAAATCCATCTTGTTGAGTATATAGTCGACCACGTTATTCTCGCTAAGGAGAACATGGAGACGCGCAACCCATACTGAGAAGTTTGATCCGTCTAGCCTGAGCTTCTCTCCTTCTAACCAATTGTCAACAGGAAAGGTAGCATCAGGGAGAACCATTTTTCTACATTTATAATTGGAAAAAGGAATTTAGACTAAGTTTATAATTAAATGAGTTAATAATAACTCCACTCAGAAACACCTATCCCCTGAAGGGTTCTAGTGATAACACGACCCCTTTTCCCTACATCTCCCCTGATCATCACGCACATCAATGTGGGTTCTAGGGTGGACGCTAAACATCAGTCACATCATTCATGCAACTCGTGCTCGATCTTTCGACCATCCGTGTTCTGAGGCCATGTTTGTTCATGCTAGGCTCGCCAACTCAACTTTAGTGTATTTGCTGTGCAACATGGCTTCACCCACTATATGCGAATGTAGATATGTCTCACACCCGATGATCACGGAGTGCCTCATACTGAAGAACTTTCTTGGTGGTGCACACTAAGAGGGAACACAATCATTGGTAATTTTTAATAGGAATCATCTTATTAGGCTACTGTCGAGTATCTAATACTAGCACACAATAAAATATACAAACAATAACATTGAATGTAAATGCAATGTGATATGGTCCTTCACGTCGTGATCTCCATCCGTCATTACCGGATTCCGGCGTCGTAGACACCAGGGTACCAGTGTATTTCCGGCGTGGTAGTCCGTCACCTCCGTGACTATCTACTACTACTTCGTAAAAAAATTAATCACTTTACCTTTGCCACAACCATATCACAAAGCAATGCCCCCTGCAAAACAAAGATAGACCCCTCTACTTTATATTTGCATGTTTTACGTGGCTGAATGGGCTTTCGCACAAGAACCGTTCTTACCTATGAACTTTTACCACAATGCTGATCAAGTAGTTGTCTATACTACACCCCTTTCGGGGCCCTCCGTTGCAAATGGCATACCAAATAATGCGAGAGAGATAGACACCCCAAAGCCACTTTATACGGTACAAGCCATATGTCAAGCGTGGACCAGTCTCTCGAGTGAACGCGTAAAGTTGATTGGGGGACGCTTCATCAAGCATTACTGTGGTATACAAAAGTATACGTGGGAGGGTAACAACTAAAAGATCAACGCCCACACGCTACATCTCGTGTGTTCTACCCATACTAGCCTTACTATGCATAAATCTAGCTCTGCTACCACTGTAGGGGTTCGCGTATGAAAACAATAAAATTTTACACTATGCCCCTGAACCCCTGATGCTGCCAGGACTAATCTATTAGTAATGCAGTAACGGGAGGGGCTTTTCGTGAACTTACCCTTGAAGACCAAAAAGCATTTTCAACGCTCAGGAGAGCGTGGTTGTATGTAGACAAGCCTAAGCCGATCTCAAGGTCGTGATGAAGTCCTTGCGCTCCTGCGGCTCCAATGACTTGAGTGCCTCAAGTGTGAAACCTCACGGGGAGTTACATGCATCTGATGCCTGACGATGACTCCCACTTCCTTGATCTAGCAACAGTTGTGGAAGTAGAGCTCCTGGATTCGAATCCCGTAGCGTGATGGCGCTCTACGGTGACGATGTCTCTCGTTCACGCAGTCCGAACTTGGGACCAAGGTCACGGGAGAGAGAGAAATATAAATTGGAGGTCTCCCCAAAAGTTAGGAAACCTTTATTGAATATTGGTTCTGTATTTTCTGGTCAAACTACCCCACTATATATAGGGGGAGGGGAGATACTACCTCCCTCAAAGTCCCGGGGTGGAACTAAAGGAGGAGGAGGTGGGGGGAGGCGCCACCGGCCAGCCCCCACCATGGGCCCCATGTGGGGCAGGCCCACTAGGGCCGCTGACCACTCCCCTTGGCCCTTCCTAGGGGTTTGGCCCATCTTGGGCCCTTTCCCCTCCGGGATTTGGCCCATTTAGCCTTTTGACCTTTTAATTGATTTTCTATTTTATTAAATAATTATGAATAAATGATTAAATCAATATTTAATATTCATTCACACATTATTCAATCTCCGTGGCTATGGAACACCTTCCACCTCCACTCCGGACATCCTCCGGACTTCCCGAAAACCTTCCGAGTTTCTCTCTTCTCTTCTTCAGCGATTCTACCGATCCTATAAACACTCTCTAAGCATCATCAAGCCCTTAAGCGTGATACCCCATGGTTCGGGAACACTCCAAACATGGTCGGGACACTCCTGGACCAATGGTCGACAGAGGGACCTGGATGGCCATGTGACCCCTGTGCATTTCACGAAGATCTTTTGTTGTTTGAACCGGGACAATCCCGTCTTATTCCTTTTGTCTCTCGATACTTGCATTACCCGAGATCTAATCAATGACATCACCATTTCGTGTTCAATCTCGTTACCGAACAATGCTACTTGACTCGTTTCGACAAGTGATATCCTTGTGATCGAATCACATGTTGAGCAACTATTGGATATAACTTCTCCGAGTGGGCCCTTGAGTATCTTTCCATCACGCGGATGGACAAATCCAATTCTTGACATATATTGCCTCTATGGTTCCTCCGAATACCTAAACACACCTTTATTGTCACCGTATTACCAAGTGACGTTTGATGCTATCTAAGCACTCTCGGGAGACAGTGATTGATATAGCCTCATGGTCTAAGGAATAGTCTACGAGGTCTATCCTAATCATCATAACTTGAACTTCATGACATGATCGGGTCATGATGTTTAGGTTGGTTATTGGTTTATCATCTCATTCTCAGAATGGGTTGACTCCATTTCCAACTGGCATAAATTCAACATGATCAGGAAACCTTGATCATCTGTTGACCAATGAACCAGTGACTAGAGTTTCACCGGGAACCCCTGGTTGTTTATATATCACACGTGTATTGACGTTTCCTTTCAATATATTTATAGCATGATATAAAACTTAATCATAAACTTTATGAAATATGATAATAATCCTTATTATTATTTGTCTATAGGGAATATTTCCAACAGGTCTGTCCTGTCGACTATATGTGATGCTGCTCATGGAGATGTCCAGCTACAGTGCTCCGCACGAACCCTGGAGGTGCATCCCACCGTTGTAGGCTTTGTTCCAGGCTGCCAGTTCCCAGAGAATTGTTTTACCTTGTCGAGTCCGATGGGGAGTTGTTGTTCGTTGTCAGTCGACTGGTCTATAGTGGCAGGCCGATTGTTTACCGGGTTGATACCCAGAACCGTGTCCTTCAGCCGATAGAGGCATCAGAAGTTGTCCTCTCTTTGTTGTTGGCAATCGGTGCGTCTACGTCGATAGCGCCAGGGTACCCACGGTGCAGGCCGATAACATATACTATGCAGACCTATCCGAGATTAGATCTTACAACTTTAAGGCTCTTGCGTGGGAAGAGGAGCCAAGGGTTGTATATGGGTATGGAGTAGCAGGATTATGGATCAATGACCATACTTTCGAACTCGATTGATTGCTGGCGGAGTATTGCAGAGTCGTCGAGCATTCTGAACTGCAGATGGTGCCGCCTTATGGCGAGGATGGTACCACCCACTACGATTACTACGACGGTTATCCATCAGATTGATGGATTGTGTGTGTCTGCTCCTAATGTATTCTCTTCAGGTCAGCTCTTTATGTGTTCACTTTGTTGAGTGAACGTCTATGAATTTTTCAAGTTCTATGGTGCCGGTGTAATACAATGGATGTTCTCCCTATTCCAGTAGATCATGTGTTGTACCTCTTACAATTTCACTGTTTTTCATGTGTGTGTAGTAATTCTGATAGATGCTCAGTTTGTAACAATCCTCAAACAACTTACAACTCTGAATTATAGTAGATTATTACAATCCTCAGTAAACTTGATAGTAATAAAATGAAGCATAAAAGTTGCATCAGAGTCTAGACAACTAAAAAACACCATAACTGGTGTTATAGAAAAGGTCTCTATGGAGCTTGCATCACGAGACATGTAACAACTGGCTTCCCATGAGAGTTGCAGATGAGATTATTAAGTATGTTGTGCGTCAAAGCTTGCCTGTTTTTCAATTCATATAAGTCTTTGCGTGCTATGGTGATTACTGAATCTGTTTTGTTGGCTTCTTGCTCAACAATATCACGGGCATCTTGGAGGGCATCCTCAAATAATCTTTCAGCTGGAAAAAGAGGACCAGTCGAAGCGGTTTGCCATGAGCAATAGGTATTATCACCGCTGCTGTGTGAAACAAAATCTAAACTTGGAGAAGCGGGTCTTTGTTCGGCATTTAGAGGGTCATTTGCAGCCTGAAACAAACACAAAACAAGTTATAACAGAATTACCATGCAATTACAACACCATGAATTTTAAATGTGTCAATGCGGTAATATATAAGGAAGGAAGCAATTAATAGCGGTGGCTCATACATCTATTTCTTCTTGAATAAGTGGACAACTGGGGCCATGGAGCGATGCGAGCATGTGCTGCTCTGTGAAATGGCTGCTCTACTTGAAGATGGCTGAGACCAAGACAAAACAAGTTACTTAAACAACAAATTTGGAAAACAAACTACAAGTTCATTTCGAATAACAATGCGAGCAATCAACCAAAGTACCCGATGCAGACTGCTCAAACTAGAATGTGCAAAACATGAATAAAACGAACATGAAAACTAAGCCATTATGTTTCTCATATATAAACTAGCCAGGCACTACAAAAAAAGAGTAACTCAGCCAACAAAAGCACATCAATTGTGAGCCTCGAATATGCTAGCCAGATAATTTCAGACAAACAATGAATCAAGCAATCATACATTGAATTATTCATGAATAGCCAGATAATTTCAACGGTTCGATGGCCTGAGAACAACAAATTGAACCATCAAGTGCCTTGTATTAAAATAGCCAGTTCATGTAACTATGATACGCAGTAGATACAAGAGTGAGATGAAGTGCACCGAGTTCCTTATGATACATGTGTCAATCTTATCGCTAGTGTGGCCTTGTTCTTATTATCAGACAACTCAGATGCAATACACCCGGCCTCTCCATATCAAGGAAATTGAACTAAGCACATGGAACAAAAGCAGACCATAGTGGGGCTAAAATTTGACGCTAATTTTTGGGAAAAAATATGAAGACAAGAAAGACAAATGGTAAATTTAAGTAAACAAAAAATGTGGCAAGGACCAAACTTCGGGTGGGGGGGCCTTACGGTAGGTATTACACGAGATCTACGGCAGCTCTTGTAGACGGGCGGAGTATGTACTCCATTGTTTCTCCTCTGCATAAAGGTAAGGCCAACTGTAAATACAAAGAGGTTCCAACATGATATACATTGGCATGAAGTGAAACAAAAGTGATGGGGTCTTACGAGATTATAGGAGCCATTCACTCTATGATATTGTGTGCAAACTGAGGCTGCTCCTTGCATAATAACAGCAAACAGTTTGAGCCACAGGTTAAGAGGGATCAAATTGATACTACATAATGGTCAAATAGTATGACATGTGTAAACGTGTAGTATAGGATTGCAGGATAATAATACGATGGAAATACTATAGTTCGTAAATCGGCGAATGAGAGAGATATTATATAATCATATCTCATGTGGACAGGTACAACAGAGAATGTAAACAAATATGTTAAGTGACTAATAATTCACAAAGAAATACTACAGTGCATAAAAATAGTTCAATGCATGGAGTTTAAGCGTAACCCCAACGGGTTAATTTAGTACATAACATGTGTATATCAAGTAAAGAACCTATTAGTTAGGAAATTTTGCACGAATACAGTACATTGCCAACAAACAAATCGCATAGGGAGATCAGGTTTTACCTTGGTCGGGGCGGCATCTAGGCCTCCTCCGCATCCTCACGGGTCATGTCGAGGTCGCCAAAGGTGCTACGGTCGTAGTGGGTGTCAACGACGGGGAAGCAGATCTTGGGCGGGCGAGGATACAAGCAGAACACTGGACCACGACGTCTGTGGAGCAGATCCTAGGCGTTCGATGATGTGCTCAGCGCGCCGGACAAGAGGGTTAGTTGAGCAGATCAGGTGTGGCGGGTACGCCGACTAAAGTGCAGTAGGGATGTTCCGGCTGGTGACGTATTCCTGGAGTAGAGAGAAGGGTAGGGTTTAGGTACTGCTAGCACTATACTAGGAAAAATATTAGTGAAGCCCTCCACCCTACAAATTTAATAGGGGTCGAATGGGAATTTCGAAGTATCTGAAATTTTGGGGCATGGACTATGTCCGGATACGCGGGATATTTTACCGCTTTATTTTGGTTTTGAATTTGTCATGGTCCATGTAATAATAGAAAATTGGTAGGACATACCCCCTCTGTGTTCAGGAATGCAAGGCCGTACTCCCTCAATCCAACACCTGAACTAATCATCCATGGCCGTACTCCCAATGCTCACGATCTCGAAGAAGAATGGGTATCATACTTAGGAGTTTCAAAAAATTATGAGATAAATTTCATCATGTTGGGAGGATGATGTTATACAATCATGCAAATTTGCAAGTTCCAACTCATATTCATTTCATGGTCATGTTAGGAGCCATCTTATCAACAAGTTTTTTTAGTGATGCCCTAAGGTCATCCGCAATGCCCTAAGGTCACCCCTTAAGGCCTATGTGGCATCCGCTAATTATGGTTCACCTTATACAGTGTGGACAAAATAATGTTATGTTTAAGCCTAAGGTGCACCTCAAAAGCTTATGGGTTACCCATAGAAAATAGAAAAAATCATTTCCCCTCTCTCCTTATTTCTCATGTGATCGTTTTCAAAATGGGTTCAAAATTTTCAAGATTCTAAATCTTAGCAAGAAGTTGAAACTATCATTGAAACTCTCGCTGGTTTCTGATATATTAATTTTCACCCCTCGATGGGTACCTCCAAAAGCTTTTTTGTAAAACTATCAAAGCAAAACCTACAATTTACTTGTAGTTTCAAATTTGACCTAATTCCGAGATATCGACATAAATTCATTCAAATGGGTGGGTTAGATAGGAAGCTTGAAAACTCATAAAACATGGGAATCACAAGTACAACATGTTGTCTGTCCAATATCTATGTCAACTTGGCTTGTGGCATCCACATCCAATATTCTTTGGACTTCTCTTTATGGAAAAGAATAACTAACCTTGCTCACCTTCACTCGGTGTAACATCCTAGCATTAGAGCTTAGAAATAAGCTGAGATGAGGTGTGTGCATTGCATTCATGCATAGAAATTTTGGATAAATTTCGCGCTTTTAAATAAAACTTGTCAAAGTGATTGAAGCTTCTCTTAACTTGGTGGAAATGAAGTAGATCATCAAGTTGACTGTGATTTGCTTCAACATGACCTTTGCTAAAACCTTATCTTTGGGTAATATAATTTGATCTAAGGGTAGATCAAATGTAATAAAAATAAGTCACAACACACTACTTAATAAGGAGTACCTGACCTTCTAGAGATTATTACATGGTATTCCATGCAACAACTCAAGGATGAATAATTAATATTCTAAAGATGATAACAAGGTATTATCTACCATAAACCCTGAATATCAAGTTAAGTATATAACTCCAAATAAAGAAACCTCAATAACTAAATCTTGATACACTTGATTGCCATAGTTATTCCTAGCATGGGTATCATGGTAGTTCTTAAACTTAACTCTTATCACAAATAGAGTAGAAAGGGAAGTCAAGCCAAGACCATTGATGGCTCAGTATTGATGTAGAGCTCGTTGGGAACCCCAAGAGGAAGGTATGATGAGCACAACAGCAAGTTTCCCTCAGTTATGAAACCAAGGTTTAATCGAACCAGTAGGAGCAAGGAAACACCGCAAAGGTGTTGCTAGCTGAGCCTTGGCAGGGCGCACTACCGGTGCTAGTAGCAACGTGGAGACCTGCACAACACAACCACAGAACTTTGTCCCCAACTTGCGATGAGGTTGTCAATCTCACCGGTTTTGCTGAAAACAAAGGATTAAACATATCGAACGGAAGGAAGTAAAAGTTTGTAGAAAGTAAACACAAAGTAGTAAACAATTTGTAGATTGTATGTAAAAGAAAGGACTGGGATCCATAGTTCACTAAAGGTGGCTCTCCTTAAGATAGATAACATCTTAGGTGAACAAATTACAGCGGGGCAATTGACAAACATCGAGAAAGCAATAGATGCATATACTAATCATCTTGACTCCTTTGGAACTTGATTGGGCATTACAACATTATACATAGACCGCCATCCAACTGCATCTATGACTAATAATCCACCTTCAGGTTATCATCTGAACCCCCTCCAGTATTAAGTTGCAAGCAACAAATTATTGCTTTACGAATTGCATATAAAGTAAACAATACGATTGTTCTATGAACAAAGGATTGTTGTTTTCTCCCTAGTAGCAACAACACATCTAGTACCTTAGATATTTCTGTGACTTCCCCAGATTACCAGAGGCATGAACCCACTATCGAGCATAAATACTAACTCTTGGAGTTTCTAGCATCTACTTGGCCAAGATAGCTACTAACAACAGAAAGCATTCAAGATCACAAATAACAAAGACATGATAGAATCAATAATCAATCTGAAATAGCATCTCAATATCCATCGGATCCCCGCAAACACAACATGCAGAATTACAAATATATGATCTTGATCATGAACGGAGCTCACAAGATCTAAACATGAAAGCACAAAGGAGGAGAACCAGCCATCTAGCTACTACATGGACCTATAGTCCAGAGATGAACTACTCACACATCACATCGGAGGCTTGCATGATGATGAAGAAGGCCTCTAGGGTGAATTCCCCTCTCCAGCCGGGTGCTGGGAAGAGCTTCAGATCCCTCCCGATCTAGGGATGGCGATGACGGCAGCTACAGACTCTTTCATGGATTTTTGATAGGGTACTTAGGGTTTTCGTCTCGAGGGAAATATATAGACGGAAGGAGAGGCTGAGGGGGTGCTAGGGTCGGCCGGACCACCCCCTGGCGTGGGCCAGGCCTGGCCGTGCGGCCAGGTGGTGTGGCCGCCCCCAGCCCTTCTCCGTCTCGTATTCTGGCATCTGATGACTTCCGGAAAAATAGGCACTTTGGCTTTTGTCCCGTCTAATTCCGAGAATATTCATTTTCTGACTTTCCTGGAACCAAAAACAGCAGAAAACAGGCAGCTGGCACTGTGGCTCTTGTTAATAGGTTAGTCCAAGAAATCATATGAAAAGTACTCCAAAGTGTGGACAAAACACAAGAAAGTGGATAAAACCAAGCATTGAACATCAAAAATTATAGATACATTTGCAATGTATCAACCATCCATCACATACCTTTAGGGTCATGTGAATTAATGACAATCCTATTTAACCAAGTCCTAGAGACAATTGAACATCAATGTTGAGTAACCAATTCTTGACTTAGCACTTATTGATTCTTAGCTTTGACCTATTATGTTAATCTTCCAAAGACCTTAAGTAATTTAATAAGAAGGAGGAACTAGATATGGTAGAGTGTGCCATCATCCATGGAAAGTGATCCTTAGTGGTGATCAAACCATTTGAAAGTATAGGATTTAACTCACTCATAAGTTCACTAGAAGAAGTATGTACACACAAGAAGTATCTGGTGCTTGAGGAGCTATGAGAAAGCTAGTACTATTAGTACATTAAATAATAATCTTGTTAGGACAAGTGGATATAGACTTAGAGTAAGCTTTCTTAACAACATAAGTATATAGAGAGACCAGTACAAGTCTACTACTTAGTTGAGTATAGATCTTGATCAGAAAATTAGACGCCTAAGATTTGCTTGATCAAAGGTTGGTGGTCATTATTCTTAAGTCACTTGAGAATAGATGACCAGCTGATGAAGAAGAGTTATGAGTATACCAAATTAGGCAAAACCTTAGTTAGTTAAATCATCTAGCTTGATCCTGAGAAGTCAAGCTAGATGTAGTATTAGTTATACGGAGTAGTTGGAAACATAGTAGTTTAACCAAGCTAATACAAGAGTAATCTTGTATTATGAAGAATAGTACCATACCTATTCCAGAGGATTGATATGACATGTGATATAGAGAGAACTACAATCTTGCAAGCCTTGGAAGTTGTTGCAAGATTGAATTAAAGGAGTTAATAGATGAAGTTAGAAGTATCTACATTGATGGATTCATCAAGGGTAGTTTAGTAATGGAAGTTATATAGATACTAGGAGAAGAATGGAGAATGAGTATTGTTGAAGTAGAATGACCATGTCATCATATGATGATGGATATGGTGGAGTCAGATGATTGACTTGTTCAGGAAGAGGTGATCTTTGTGAATAACATAAGAGAGATATATAGAGTATATTTAGGAAAGGAATTCCTTATCTAAAGATAACATTGGTGAGGTATTAAGGTAGGAGTGCTTGAGAAACCTTAACCAACAATATATCAAGTCACGACCTAAACCATGTCCACCTCTTTGTCCAAAACACTAGAATCAAACTAATAGTGAAACCATTTCCAATTCCTAGATAATCATTGAATAATATATCTTGGACAATTGAAGCTTCCAAGGGATAATTAGAGAACCAGGTGTGTGGTTAAGGATGAAAGCCTTGTTTGCTTTATTATATTAAACCCTAAAAGAACCTAGACCAAATTAATGTGTAATATTTATAGTTCACTCCAAGTTGAGATATCATCCAAGATTACAAATTGAGGATCAATCATTAAACCTTGATCTCCAGCAACATTCATTAATAAACTTGAGAGTAGTGTATCCTCTAGGGTTTATAGTAAGTGTGGTATTAGAAACCCTAAGTAGATGTTGCTGGGCATTTAGATCACTTGTGCCACCTGGAGGATAATGGTTCTTCATCATTATATAATAAACTTCTATCAAAACATTAATCACACTTAAGAAAGTAGTGATCAATCAGTTCAAGAAGTGATCCATGCATACTTTGAAAATAAGTAGTATGGTTATGAAGAAATCGTAATGGAATTTGAATAAAGAAAATTCTAAACTTTAAGAACCTTAGAGTTTAAAATCACTATATAGTGTGGGTGTTGAATGATGTTAGGTATGGATTTATTCTGCGCAAATCATTTAACATTTTCAATATTTACTATAACCACTATCATGTTGAAAATTGAAATCATTCTTATAAGATTTTCTCTATAGAAGGAATAAATCCCTAAAGCCAAAGTTTTATTTGTTCTATTTAATAAGAGGACCACTCATATAGTTGTATTTCCTTTTTTATACAACAAAATAATATAGGGGAATTGATTGTAATGAATCTTTACACTATTTTGAATATTCTACCAGAATTTTAAATGTTTAAACCTTGTAGTAATTGAGTGGGAAACGAAATTGTAAAGAGAAAAGAAAACAGAATATAAAAACAGAAAAAAGGAAAACAGGAAAATAAGTTTCTAGCCTGTGGCCCAAACCTCCTCACGCCTATTTGACGCTCGCGAGCAGCAACAACAGACCGTCTCACGAGCTTTGATACAGCCCATATGGCCCATGTGCAGCCCACTATTGTCCCATACCCCTTCGACCTTCTATTCACGTCGTCTTCCTCGCATCGCCGTTGACCTCCCGGTGTAGCGAAGCAGAACGCTGGCAGTCACGTCACCGTCGACCGTGCCAAGATTCGTGCTACCATCCTTGGTCATTGATGTCTACGCACTTCAATTCTTGTAGACAGTTGTTGGGCCTCCAAGTGCAGAGGTTTGTAGAACAACAGCAAGTTTTCCCTTAAGTGGATCACCCAAGGTCAAAGTTATCCCCTCTCAAGCAACCCTGCAATCAAGATACAAGAAGTCTCTTGTGTCCCCAACACACCCAATACACTTGTCAGGTGTATAGGTGCACTAGTTCAGCGAAGAGATAGTGAAATACAAGTGGTATGTATAATTATAAGTGGTAACAGTGATATAAAATAGCTTGCTGGCGTGGAAAAGACTAAAGGCAAACTGAAATAAAGATAGAAGCAAGCAAACATGTAATAGATGTAATAGAAAATGGTGTATCAATGCTTAGAAACAAGGCCTAGGGATCATACTTTCACTAGTGAACACTCTCATATAAATATATTCTCTTTATGATACTACTCTTAACTACTCTCCGGTTGGACACTCTAATCCATGGTAGGGCTATAACAGCACACCTCAAAGTAAGCCTTTCCCCTCTAGATAACCCCACACTGTCACCTTGAGCACTAGATGAGTCCAACAAACACCACAATTTCATAAAGACATCCAACTCCAAATATAACTCATAACAAGTATTTGTAATCTCTAGCCTAAGTGCCACCATGGTGTGCACGCTGTCACTTTCACACACATGGGGAGAGCAGAGATCTATTAAAGCACTTGAGTAGCAAGATAGATATATAGATTACAAGCTCATGATCTCAATAAGATCATGCATAGAGAGAGATGAACACATAGCTACCGGTAGAAACCTTAGCCTCGAGAGAGAACTACTCCCTCCTCATCATGGGAATCAGCAATGGTGATGGAGATGGTGGTGGAGATCGATGGAGATGGATCCAGGGGCACCTACCCGTCTTGGTAGGGTGCCGAAACAGAGACATTCTGTCCCCCGAATCTCCCCTTCTAGCGGCGCGCTGCGGAACTTTTCGTGGATTTCTGATTGACTACCTAGGGTTTTTGCCTCGGGAGGAATATAAAGGCGAAGGAGGCAAGGTCGGTGGCCGGCCAGGGGGCCCACTGTTGGAGATATACCCAAGAGGCAATAATAAAAGTGGTTATTATTATATCTTTGTGTTTCTGATGAATGTTTGCATCCCATGCTATAATTGTATTATAAGGAAACACTAATACATGTGTGTTTTGTAAACATAAAAGAGTCCCTAGTAAGCCTCTTGTTGAACTAGCTTGTTGATTAATTGATGATCATGGTTTCCTGATCATGGACATTGGATGTCATTAATAACAAGGTTATATCATTAGGAGAATGATGTGATGGACACACACCCATAGTAAGCGTAGCATAAGATCAAGTCATTAAGTTCGTATTGCTTCAAGCTTTCAAATGCATAGTAACCTAATCCTTCGACCATGAGGTTATGTTAATCACCATCACCGGATGGGTACTTTGATGACATCAAACACCGCTTCGTAGCTGGGTGGTTATAAAGGTGTCATTGGGTATTCTGAAAGTATGTGTTGAAGCGCATGGACCAAGATTGGGATTTGTCCATCCATATGACAGATAGATATGCTCTGGGCCCTCTCGGTGGAATGTCATCTAGTTAGCTTGCAAGCATGTGACTAGGTCACAAGGGATGACATAACATGGAACGAGTAAAGAGTACTTATCGGTAACGAGGTAGAACTAGGTATGGAGATACCGACGATCAAACCTCGGATAAGTAGAGTATCGCGTGACAAAGGGAATTGGTTTCGTATGTAAATGGTTCTATCGATCACGAAGTCATCGTTGAGTATGTGGGAGCCGTTATGGATCTCCAGATCCCGCTGATGGTTATTGATTGGAGAGGTGTCTCCATCATGTCTGCATATTCACGAACCGTAGGGTGACACACTTAAGGTTCGAAGTTGTTTTAAGTAGATATGGAATGTGCGTTGGAGACCGAATGTTGTTCGGAGTCTCGGATTGGATCCGGGACATCACGAGGAGATCCGGAATTGTCCGGAGAATAAGATTAATATAATGGAGATCATTTTCTAAGTTAGGAAATGTTCCGGAGTATTTATATGGGGATTCTAGAAGGTTTCGGAATGTTCTGGAAGGTTCTAGAAGATTTTTTGGAGTTTACTTGAAAACCAAGAAAGGATAAAGGGAAACTTAAAGGGTAAGTAAGGGAAACTTGGGGGGAAGGACTCTCCCCCCAAGCTCCCTTGTGCGCCGGCCCTAGGGGGTGGGCCTAGGGGTGGGAACCCTAGGTCGCACCCCTCCCTCTATATATAGAGGGGTGGAGGCACCACCCCCTTTGCCCCCTCCCACTCAAAACCCTAGCCGCCTCTCTCCTCCTCCTTCCATCTGCTCTGGTTTAGGCGAAGCCCTGCAGAATTCTCTACTCCACCACCACCACCACGCCGTCGTGCTGCTGGAATTCCGTGGAGAGATCTACTACCTCTGCTGCTCGCTGGAACGGGGAGAGGAAGGTCTGCTTCGACTCCGCACGTGTGACCGACTGCGGAAGCGCTGCCGGAACGCGGCGCCGGAAGGATCGAATACTCGATCTTGAGATCAGCAAGTGATCATCTACATCAACCACGAGATCCGATCTCGCACAAGGCTTTCAGATCTACAAGGGTTAGTACAGATCTATCTCGTTGCACATGTCTAGTAGATTAGATCTTGGCTTTTATCTAGATTAGATCTGGGTTTTTTTCGTTCTTGCGGTAGAATTTTTTGTTTTCCATGCTACGAACCCATCACCCACACCATGCCCTGGCGCTGCCTGGGGGTACCCGCGCCTGGGAGGCTGTGTGGCCAGGCCCTAGACCTCCTCCGTCTCGTATTCTGGATCCGTGAGTCTTCCGGTAAAATAGGAACTTTGGCTTTTGTCCTGTCCAATTCTGAGAATATTCATTTTCTGACTTTCCTGGAACCAAAAACAGCAGAAAACATGCAACTGGCACTGTGGCTCTTGTTAATAGGTTAGTCCAAGAAATCATAAGAAAAGTACTCCAAAGTTGGAACAAAACACAAGAAAGTAGATAAAACCAAGCATGTAACATCAAAAATTATAGATACATTTGCAATGTATCAACATCCCCAAGCTTAACTCCTGCTCGTGCTCGAGTAGGTAAGTGATAAAAAGAAAGAATAATTTTTGAGGTGACATGCACCATCATAAACTTGATCAAAGTATTTGTAAAACATTTGGAGCTGGGATCATAGTACTTCAATCATAACATGAAAGACAAAGTTCTAGCAATAAGACAAAGAAAATATGTTGCAACATGAAAAGGCACAAACAAAAGATTCATGAATAACAATGCTTTGCAAGACATTTGTTTGTTTCACATAAAGAAAACATAGCATAGTGGCATTCATCTTGTCCCTCATAGAGTAGCAAACATAAATGCATGGGACACCTTCAAAGTTCATAAGAGTGACTAGAGACAAGTAGTTTAAAACAAGCAATATCAAAGCTATGCATCAATCAACAAGTCTTGGGACAATGCACATAGAACTAAGAATGGCCACTATGCTCTCAAAATAGGTGCATAAAGATAGAAGGTGGAGACTCAATATAAAAGTGGAAGAAATGCCTTCATAGAAGGAAGCAGGGATTCAAGTTTCATAAAGAGCTTCCAAAAATTATAGTACTTATTAGCTTTCAGCTCTCATTGCCCCTATCATAAGCATCTTGAAGTGATTAAGGTTAAAGTGAACAAACTATGGTGTACATGCTTTACGAAGAATAAGTTAGAAATCTCATGTCCCTTGAATACGAGGGCCGCTCCTCATGCTACTCAAGTTTAGTCACCGTCAGTTCTTGTCATTGTAAGTACATGTGTATCATAGAGAACCGCCAACGGGGTACCCCTTGAAGGGTTCCATAGCAGAAAACAAAAAAATTCTATCTACTCAAACACTAATACCAGGATCTATACTATGTAGACATAAGTAACGGAGAAGGAATACAGTATTCATACCTTTGCAAACAGAGGCACACCTTACACAGGAAGGCGTATATTGATGAAGACGAGCAGCACCCCAAGTGTGGTGCCTCCAAAGTTCGTCACACGTCTGGTGTAGGGGATGTCAACCGGACTCCAATCCAGCCGAGCAGCGAAAGAAGTAGATGCCGGATCGCCGATCACACGATGGTAGTGTGAAGGTGGAGAACTCACTTACGAGGTCCTCCCCAATATTACGGGGAAGTCCTCAGTAGATGAGAGAGAGAGAGAATGAGAGGAACGGGTGATCTCCAAGGGGGAGGGGGATCCCTTTATATAGTGGGAGGGGGGCGCACCACCCAGGGGCCAGGCGGGGTGGGACTAATCCCCACACCCGCCGGCCACCTTGGGGAAGCCTCCGGCCCTAGCTGGGCCCCACTAGGGTGGCCCACAAGCCCTAGGCCGACTGGCCCCCACTCCCTAGGCGCCTTGCCCACTTGGGCCTGCCTTCGGGTGAGGCCCATTAGCAATATAGTGCCTTCAAAAATAAAATAAAATATATATTTAATATTAATTCTCCAATTAACATTCAAATACACATATTATATTATCTCTTCACTCTGGAACAACTTCCGAGCCATTTCCGATCTCCATCGGGTGTTACCAAAACTATTCTGGTTTCTCTCTCTCTATTCCTCATACGATACCTAATCTACCTTAAGCGTCCCTACCCTTAAGCGTGACATCCTTCGGTTCGGAAACACTCCGGACATGATAGAGACCACTCTCATATCAATGATCAACAGAGGGACCTGGATGACCATGTGACCCCCGTGCGTTTCACGAATACAATCGCTCTAACCATGAGATAGTCGTTCCCCATTCCCTTTGTCACTCGATACCTAATTCATCCGAGACTTGATCTTCAGTATCTGCATACCTTGGTTCGATCTCGTTACTGATGAACTTGTTTTCTCGTTAACATGTCATTGCATTCCGTGACCTAGTGACATGCTTGCAAGCTTCATCAATGCAATGTCACCGAGATGGCCACATGTATCTGTCCGTTACACATACTAGACAAATCTTGGTCTTGATATGTACTCCTCTACGCATCCCTTCGGAAAACCTGAGTGGCACCTTTTTGGTCACCCTGTTATGAGATGACTCTTGATAACCATCTAAGCTTCTTCCAGAATGGTGACTTGCATTACCTCACAGTCAAAGGATCGGGTTACGAGGTTCTCTGTGTTTTATCATCAATGGTGAACTTTGTAACTAGATCTCATTAAGATATAACGGTCGAATGTTTGTGTATCATGTTATTCAACTAATAACATGACCTCATTGTCAGTTGGCATAAATGCCCATGGTCTTGAAACATATACCATCCTTATGACCAATGAACTAGTTCACTAGAGGTAACTAGAGACACGGTCTATTTACATACCACACGTGTATTAACTTTTTGTATTAACACAATTATAGCATAGTATGAAACATATTATGAACATACAGGAGATATATCAAATAATATACTTTATTATTTGCCTCTAGGGCATAACTCCTTCAGTCTCCCACTTGCACTAGAGTATAAACAAAACTAGTTTACAATAGGCAGGAACCTAACACCAATCGAATCTCAGTGTTATTCATGCTTGTCTAGATGGAGAGCTTTCGTCAACGTATCTGCTACATTCGGTTCTGTATCTACTTTGCAAATCTTGACTTCACCTTCGTCAATGTTCTGCCGGATGACATGAAATCTAAGCTTGATGTGTTTGGCTGTGGAATGAGTTCTTGGTTCCCTTGCATTTGCAATAGCTCCCGTGTTATCACAATAGATCGTCACGGGGTCTTGCGCATTGGGAAAAACTCCTAGTTCGATGACGAAATTCCTTAGCCAAACAGCTTCATTTGCTGCATCAGCTGCAGCAATGTATTCAGACTCCATTGAAGATTGTGCCACCACCGGCTGCTTCTTGCTCTTCCAGCTTACCGCCCCACCATTCACCAAGAAAACAAATCCTGTCTGAGACTTCGAGTCATCATGATCTGAATTCCAGCTCGCATCTACGTAACCTGTTACATTTAGAGCTTCATCATTTCCTCCATAGATTAGGAACATATCCTTTGTTCTTCTCAGATACTTCGGGATATTTTTCACAGCTGTCCAGTGATCCGGTCCTAGATTACTCTGATATCGGCTCATCAAACTAAGAGCCAATGCCACATCAGGTCGGGTACTAAGCATTGCAAACATGATAGATCCTATGGCTGAGGCATAGGGGATGTAAGACATCTTCTCTCTATCATTGTCCGTTACAGGACATTGAGTCATACTCATTTTGCAATTCTTCATCATAGGTGTAAAACCCCTCTTGGTATTTTCCATTTTGAACCTTTTCAAAATCTTATCTATGTAAGTACTCTGACTCAATGCTATTAGGTGTCTCGATCTATCTCTATAGATCTTGATTCCTAATATATATGCAGCTTCACCTAGATCCTTCATGGAAAATTGGTTGCTTAAATATGCTTTCACGCTTTTCATAAGATCCACATCGTTTCCCATGAGTAATATGTCATCCACATATACTACTAAGAAAATAATCGAGCTCCCACTCGCTTTCTTGTAAACACGGAACTCTTGTTGGTTTTGGACAAATCCAAAACTTTTGATCACTTGATCAAAACGTTGGTTCCAGCTCCGAGATGCTTGCTTCAATCCATAAATGGACCGTTGAAGCTTGCATACCTTTCCAGCATCCTTAGGATTGACAAAACCTTTTGGTTGCATCATATACAACTCTTCATCAATGTGACCATTGAGGAATGCGGTCTTGACATACATCTGCCAAATTTCATAGTTGAAATGTGCAGCAATTGCTATTAAAATCCTGACAGCCTTAAGCATCACTACGGAAGAATAAGTCTCGTCGTAATAAACTCCTTGAATTTGTCGAAAACCCTTTGCGACAAGTCGAGCTTTGTGAATGGTCACATTACCATTTTCATCTGTCTTTTTCTTAAAGATCCATTTATTTTCCACGGCCTTGCGGCCTTCTGGAAGATCCACCAAGGTCCAAACTTGGTTTTCATGCATGGATCCTATTTTGGATTTCATGGCTTCTAGCCATTTCTCGGAGTCAGCACTATCCATAGGTTCTTTGTAGTTTGTAGGTTCTTCCTAATCATCTAAGATGACAGACATCACAAGGCTACTATACCAATCTGGAGTGGCACGGACCCTTGTAGACCTGCGAACCTCAGGAGTCTCGATGTCATTGTTTTGATCAGCATCAATGGGCTCCTCCTCCATGTTGGAGAGCGGTTTCGGAACAGCTTCCATTGCGCTACTCAGAATACGGAGAGAAGGGTCAACAATTTCATCTAACTCAATTTTCCTTCCACTCACTCCTTTTGCAAGAAACTCTTTCTCGAGAAAGGTGCCAGTTTTTGCGACAAATCTTTTGACTTTGGCTTGGTTGTAGAAAGTATACCCAATGGTTTCCCTTTGGTATCCCACAAAGATACATTTTTCTGATTTGGGTTCGAGTTTGTCAGGCTGCAGTTTCTTGACGTAAGCCTCACAACCCCAAACTTTCAGAAATGACAACAATGGCTTCTTGCCATGCCATATCTCATATGGGGTTGTATCCACGGATTTGGATGGTGCTCGGTTTAAAATAAAAGCGGCAGTTTCTAACGTGTATCCCCAAAATGACACAGACAAATCAGTTAAAGACATCATGGACCGTACGCTATCCAATAGGGTTCGGTTACGATGTTCCGACACACCATTACATTGTGGTGTTCCGGATGGCGTAAGTTATGGTATAATCCCACAGTCCTTCAAGTGCATGTTAAACTCATAACTCAAATATTCACCTCCTCGATCCGATCGAAGGTGCTTGATTTTCTTGTTAAGTTGATTCTCTACCTCTTTTTGAAATTCCTTGAACTTTTCAAAGGTTTCAGACTTGTGCTTCATTAAGTAGATATATCCATATCTGCTCAAGTCCTCAGTAAAGGTAACAAAGTAACGATAACCATTCTGTGTGGAGACACTCATTGGTCCACATACATCCATGTGTATGATCCCAAGTAGGTCTACAGCTCTCTCCACTATTCCGGAGAATGGTGTCCTAGTCATCTTGCCCATGAGGCATGGCTCACATGTATCAAGGGATTCAAAATCCACTGATCCAAGAAGCCCTTCTGAATGAAGCTTCTTCATGCGCTTTATGCCAATATGACCAAGACAGCAATGCCATATGTACATGGAATTATCGTCACTGTGCTTACAACATTTAGCATCAACACTATGGATGTGTGTATCACAATCAAGATCAAGTAAGAATAAACCATCACGTACAGGAGCATGAACATAGAAAACATCATTCATATAAATTGAACAACCATTTGTTCCTGATTTAAACGAATAACGGTCTTGCAACAAGCAAGACCCACTCACAATATTCATACTCAGTGTGGGTACATAATAGCATTTTTTCAAAATCAATAATAATCCTGACGGTAGACGCAGATGCAGGGTACCGAGGACCATCACTTCGACTCTCGAACCATTGCCGACGCGCATCGTCACCTCGTCCTTCCTCAGGCGCTTCCTACTCTGCAGATCCTGCTGAGAGTTACAAATGTGAGCAACAGATCCGGTATCAAATACCCAGGTGTTACTCCTGGCGCTTGTAAGGAATACATCAATAACATGTATATCATATATACCTTTGTCCGGAATGGCTATCTTGCTAGCTCGCTTGTCTTCAAGGTATTTGGGGCAGTTGCGTTTCCAGTTCCCATCCCCTTTGCAGTAGAAGCATGAAGTGCCGGGCTTAGGGCCAGGCTTGGCAGTCTTTGAGGTTCTGGGAACAAACTTGCCATCCCTCTTAGAATTCTTGCCTTAGCCTTTTCCCTTTTGCCCTGGTTTCTTAAAGTTGGTGGTCTTGTTGACCATCAGCATCGTGTGCTCCTTCTTGGTTTCAACCTCAGCAGTTTTGAGCATGGCGAACACCTCAGCAAGGGTCTTAGACATCCCTTGCATGTTGTAGTTCATCACAAAACCCTTATAGCTAGGGTCAGCGAGTGCAACACCCTATCTATAGCGAGCTCCTCTAGGATTTTGCAATCTAGGGCGTTTAATGTAGCCAGAAATTTTGACCACGTGCTCACTAATACTACTGTGCTCTTCCATTTTAGCAGAGAAGAAGAGCTCGGAAGCATTATACCTCTCCGCACGAGCCTGTGGAGCAAAGACTGCCTTGAGATCCTTAATGATCTCAAAAGCATTCATCTTCTCAAAACGCTTTTGAAGCTCCGGCTCCATGGCATAGAGCATTCCACTCTGGATGAGGGAGAAATCATCCGCCTTGGACTGCCAGACATTCTTTTCATCCTCAGAGGCGGAATCTGCAGGCTTAGCCGGAAGGTCAGCCTCAATGACATAAGTCAACTTGTAGGGGACTAGGAGGATCCTGAGATTGCGGAACTATGTGGTGAATTTGGTTCCATCAGTTTTCAGCGTGTCCTTCTCGAGGAAAGTTCTAAGGTTGAAGGTGGGTGGGCGAGACATCTACAAAGGATTTGCAAAGTGTTTAGACTATGTTCATAATAATGAGTTCAAGTTTTAACTAAAAGAACTCCCGCTTAAACGAACATCCCTCTACTCGTTCAGTGATCACATGATCCCTATCCTCTGCACCTCCCCCGATTGTCACGGCCATCATTGCAGTATCAAAGGTGGACATTCCCTAATGTCGATCACATCAACTATGTGATTCATGCTCGACCTTTTAGTCTCTTGTATTTCGAGGCCATGTTTCTCTAAGGTGCTAGGCTCGCCAGTCCTAACTCGTGTGTATTCGCAGTGCAACAAGGATTGCACCCATTGTATGTGAACGTAGATATGTCTGACACCCAGGCCTGTAACCCTGGACCACCTCATACCGAAGAACTTTCTTGGTGGTGCACACACAAGGGGAATACGATAACTGGAATACTATGAGGGATTATCTTATTATGCTACCGTCTAGTAAGTGTACTAGCACAATAAGTAATACTTCTAAAAGTAAAGTGTTATGACATGGTTTGTAGCTTTATGATCATCAACAGCCTTAATAAGAGTTTCGCAAACTCATCATTACCATATTATAATACTTGCCCCTATGCAATAAAGAAGATAGATGCTTCTATATTAACTATTGCATGTTTTACGTGGCTTTAGGGCTTTCGCAGTAGAACCCCTTCCCACCTACGAACATCGAGCCACAACATGGATTCAATGATTGTCGTTCTTCTTCCCTTTTCAGGGCCCTCCAGTATCAATGCCATATCAACTACTGCAGAGAGACAGTCACCCACCTAAGCCACTTTGATTTGTGGACCAGTCTCGTGAATCACCACGTGAGGTTGGTTGGGGGCCGCATCATTAAACAATGATGCGATATAAGCACCAATACTAAAAGAGGGTAGCAACTAGAGAATCAATGCCCACATATCAGTATGTGTTCTATCCGTACGACATGTCTACCCATAGACCCGCTCTGATACCACTGAAGGGTTCCGTAGAAGAAAACAAAAAAATTCTATCTACTCGAACACTAATACCAGGATCTATACTATGTAGACATAAGTAACGGATAAGGAATACCATATTCATACCTTTGTAAACAGAGGCACGCCTTACGCAGGAAGGCGTATATTTATGAAGACGAGCAGCACCCCAAGTGTGGTGCCTCCGAAGTTCGTCACACGTCCGGTGTAGGAGACGTCAACCGGACTCCGATCTAGCCGAGCAGCGGAAGAAGTAGATGCCCGATCGCCGATCACACGACGGTAGTGTGAAGGTGGAGAACTCAACTACGAGGTCCTCCCCAATATTACGGGGAAGTCCTCAGTAGATGAAAGAGAGAGAATGAGAGTAATGGGTGATCTCCAAGGGGGAGGGGGACCCCTTTATATAGTGGGAGGGGGAGGGGCGTACCACCCAGGGGCTAGGCAGGGTGGGACTAGTCCCCACACCCGCCGGCCACCTTGGGGCAGCGGCCGGCCCTAGGTGGCCCCCACTAGGGCGGCCCACAAGCCCTAGGCCGGCTGGCCCCCACTCCCTAGGCGCCTTGCCCACTTGGGCCTCCCTTGGTGAGGCCCATTAGCAATATAGTGCCTTCAAAAATAAAATAAAATATATATTTAATATTACTTCTCCAATTAACATTCAAATACACATATTATATTATCTCTTCACTCCGGAACAACTTCCGGGGCCCTTTCCGATCTCCATCAGGTGTTATCGAAACTATTCCGGTTTCTCTCTATATATTCCTCATACGATACCTCATCTACTCTAAGCGTCCCTACCCTTAAGCGTGACATCCTTTGGTTCGGAAACACTCCGGACATGATAGAGACTACTCTCATATCGATGATCAACAGAGGGACCTGGATGGCCATGTGACCCCTGTGCGTTTCACGAATACAATCACTCGAACCGTGAGATAGTCGTTCCCCATTCCCTTTGTCACTCGATACCTAATTCATCCGAGACTTGATCTTCGGTATCTGCATACCTTAGTTCGATCTCATTACTGATGAACTTGTTTTCTCGTTCTCATGTCATTGCATTCCGTGACCTAGTCACATGCTTGCAAGCTTCATCAATGCAATGTCACCGAGATGTCCACATGTATCTGTCTGTTACACAGAGTAGACAAATCCTGGTCTTGATATGTACTCCTCTACGCATCCCTTCGGAAAACCTGAGTGGCACCTTTTTGGTCACCCTGTTACTAGATGACTCTTGATAACCATCTAAGCTTTTCCAGAATGGTGATTTGCATTACCTCACAGTCAAAGGATCGGGTTACGAGGTTCTTTGTGTTTTATCATCAATGGTGAAATTTGTAACTAGATCTCATTAAGATATAATGGTCGGATGTTTGTCTATCATGTTATTCAACTAATAACATGACCTCATTGTCAGTTGGCATAAATGCCCATGGTCTTGAAACATAGACCATCCTTATGACCAATGAACTAGTTCACTAGAGGTAACTAGAGACACGGTTTGTTTACATACCACACATGTATTAACATTTCGTATTAACACAGTTATAGCATAGTATCAAATGTATTATGAACATCCAAGAGATATATCAAATAATATACTTTATTATTCTCTAGGGCATAACTCCTTCACCCCTTGCCCGATGATACGGAAGAATCCCCATATCAAAATGACAAGGCAAGTAGACAACGAGCATCTCAGCAATCTTCTTATTTACCATGGGAATATGGTGCTTTTTTCTCTCTTTCCTCTTTTCATAATCTCTTTTTTTTTCTCAATATAGGACTCTTTTCTATAAGAAGAATGCTTCGTAGACAACTCATTATGGTTACGCTACAGGTTTCCACCATGTCAGCATGGATTAGACCAGCAGCGCAGGCGTTTCTCTAACACATATACATAACTCCATGGACTTACAAGCTCCCCTTTCATTTCACACCGACGACATCCATATACAAAAGAGCATGATATCAACTAGGTACAAGTACCATGTGCAATGTTAAAAGCGTTCCCCATGACAGCATGGTTCTACTAATTCCCAACAAATAAGTGCAAGCATATACACCATAGACGACACAATCGTTCAAGTTTATTAAGGGCAATAAAATTAAAGTGTCCCATCAAGTTCGCGAGAGCTTTAATCACTAGTTTTCTCATAACATGTTTAATTTGGAAGGTAAACAAAAGCATGAATATACTTGGAATAGCATAAGCTAGTAGGTAGGTATGGTGGACTCTTTGGAATAACTTAGTTTAGGGAGTTGGATGCATGACTAGAACTCATACTTGGTTGTGGAGGCTAGCAAAAGACTGGGAGCCACAAACTAAGAAAGCAATAATGGCCATAATCATGCAGAGCGACAAAACATCATTGATAAAAGCATAAAGTGATACTACAAGTTGAAAACTAAAGGATCATAAAGGCTTATGGTGACTTGAGATAGTCATAACATGGTGTGAGCATGCGCCAAGTCAACCCAAATAAAGCATCAAAGGAGAATACCACTATACTATGCTTTAATATGCTAAAACAACGCATGATTCATCCAAGGCAAATTAAGCAATCTCAATTGTTTATAACAAGTCATGCTACAACAAAGAATACTAAGCATAAATCCAAAACAATATCAAGCATGTCATGACAAAGCATAGGCCACAGTCAAAAACAAGCTCTCTTTACCACTTAAGCATGAACTTTCCTACTCTTTTCCAATCCAAACCAAACTATTTGAAAACCAATGTATGAAAGAGGGGGTCTAACCAATTTATTCAGAAAACTAAACAAACCAAGCAAACGAAAAACCAAAACAAAAAAGAAAAAGTAGACACTCTAAGAACAACACAACTGTGCATGAAACAATAAAAATGAAGTGTTTGGAAGAAACCTGGGATTTTTATTGATGAAGAAGAGGCATCCCCAAGCTTTGACACTTGTAATTCTTGGATATTTCTTGGGGTGACACGCGTGGCATCCCCAAGCTTGAGCTTTAGTCCATCCTTGATCTCATTACTCATTCCTTCCATACACCTGAAATTTTCCTTCATACAAAACTTCACACAATCTTTATTAGCAACATTAGTGCTCTCAAGATAATAGGTCTTTAGGTTCAGTTCTAACACCACTAAAACTTCCATTAAAATACTATCTACTGTAGCACTTCCCTAAAAAAGCTCAATTCACCAAAAGAACTCAAAAAGGAACCAACAAGAAGCAAATGCAGAAAATGGCAGAAATCTGTCAAAACAGACCAGCAGGTAAAGACGAATTTTTTCGAAGACCTTCTGTTGCTCAAATAAAAAAGTGTTGAACTAATGAAAGTTAGATAACAATCTGGGGCAGTAGCACAAAAATTCATGCCTCAAAAGGACTTACAGAGAGTTTACATGAATTTTTACGGTGAAGCACAGAAATTTGTTTCGGGACAACAACTTTCCCAATCATTACTTCTCTCTCATTAGAGGTTACTCTTGGCACAAAAAGCAAATAAAAAGGATAAGGAGAGGTTATTACTGAAGTAATAACTTCCAAGACTCATCTCAAACTTTTGGGTTATCTCCCAATAAGTACTTTTCTTTAACGCCTTTAAGTTAGGCATGATAGTTTGAGAAGATGCTCACATAGGAAATATGAATTAGAGTAAAAGGGAGCATCAAGAAGCAAATTCAAAACACATTTAAGTCTAACCCACTTCCTGTGCATAGTAATCTTGTAAATAAACAAGTCATGAAAGCACAAAGCAACAAGCATAGGAAAGCAAAACAAGTGCAACTTCAAGACTTTCAACATAAAGAGGGGAAACTTAATATTATTAGGATGCATACAAAACCATGTTTCCCTCCCTCATAATAACTTTCAGTAGCATCATGAATAAAATTAACAATATAACTATCATCATTCTTATCATGAGCCACATGCATATAATAATTACTCAACACATAAGCATAGTCATTCTTATTAATTGTAGTGGGAGCAAATTCCACAAAATAGCTATCATTATTATTTTCATCACCATAATCATTAAATATAGGAGGCATATTGTAATCATAATTAATTTTCTCCTCAATAGTAGGTGGACTAAAAATATCATATTCATCATTGTAATCATCATAAATTGGAGGCATAGTATCATCAAAGTAAATTTTCTCCTCCGTGCTTCGGGGACTAAAAAGATCATTTTCATCAAAACTAGCTTCCCCAAGCTTAGACTTTTCCATAGCATTAGCAATAATGGTGTCCAAAGAATTCATACTAACAACATTTCTATTAGCATGCAAATAAAGTTCCATAGGTTTTTTAATTTTCTCTTCAAACACTTCATGCCCTAACTCAAGATAAATACTATAAAGCTCTCTAATTTTTTGTTATTTTCCATTAAGCCTAACTAGTGAAAAAAAGAAACAAAAAGACAAAATTGCAGAATCTAAAGGAAATAACTTCGAGCACTCACACCGGAGGATGTGAGTACCTTTCACCTTACCTCCCCGGCAACGGCGCCAGAAAATAGGCGTTTGCCGTGGGAGGTTCTTCTTCTTTAATCCTCTGGTGTGAATACCTTTTACCTTACCTCCCCGCAACGGTGCCAGAAAATAGCTTGATGTCTACGCACTTCTATTCTTGTAGACAGTTGTTGGGCCTCCAAGTGCAGAGGTTTGTAGAACAACAGCAAGTTTTCCCTTAAGTGGATCACCCAAGGTTTATCGAACTCAGGGAGGAAGTGGTCAAAGGTATCCCCTCTCAAGCAACCCTGCAATCAAGATACAAGAAGTCTCTTGTGTCCCCAACACACCCAATACACTTGTCAGGTGTATAGTTGCACTAGTTCAGCGAAGAGATAGTGAAATACAAGTGGTATGGATAATTATAAGTGGTAACGATGATAGAAAATAGCTTGATGGCGTGGAAAAGACTAAAGGCAAATTGAAATAAAGATAGAAGCAAGCAAACATGTAATAGATCTAATAGCAAATGGTGTATGAATGCTTAGAAACAAGGCCTAGGGATCATACTTTCACTAGTGAACACTCTCATATAAATATATTCTCTTTATGATACTACTCTTAACTACTCTCCAGTTGGACACTCTAATCCATGGTAGGGCTATAACAGCACACCTCAAAGTAAGCCTTTCCCCTCTAGATAACCCCACACTGTCACCTTGAGCACTAGATGGGTCCAACAAACACCACAATTTCATAAAGACATCCAACTCCAAATATAACTCATAACAAGTATTTGTAATCTCTAGCCTAAGTGCCACCATGGTGTGCATGTTGTCACTTTCACACACATGGGGAGAGCAGAGATCTATTAAAGCACTTGAGTAGCAAGGTAGATCTATAGATTACAAGCTCATGATCTCAATAAGATCATGCATAGAGAGAGAGATGAACACATAGCTACCAATAGAACCCTTAGCCTCGAGAGGGAACTACTCCCTCCTCATCATGGGAATCAGCAATGGTGATGGAGATGGTGGTGGAGATCGATGGAGATGGATCCGGGGGCACTTCCCTGTCCCGATAGGGTGCCGAAACAGAGACTTTCTGTCCCCCGAATCTCCCCTTCGGTGGCGGTGGCGCTGTGGAACTTTTCGTGGATTTCTGATTGACTACCTAGGGTTTTTGCCTTGGGAGGAATATATAGGCGAAGGAGGCAAGGTCGGTGGCCGGCCAGGGGGACCACACCATGCCCTTGCGCGACCTAGGGGTACCCGCGCCCGGGGGGGTGTGGCCAGGCCCTGGCCCTCCTCCGTCTCGTATTCTGGCTCCACGAGTCTTCCGGTAAAATAGGAACTTTGGCTTTTGTCCCGTCCAATTCTAAGAATATTCATTTTCTGACTTTCTGGAACCAAAAACAGCAGAAAACAAGCAACTGACACTGTGGCTCTTGTTAATAGGTTAGTCCAAGAAATCATATGAAAAGTACTCCAAAGTTTGAACAAAATACAAGAAAGTTGATAAAACCAAGCATGGAACATCAAAAATTATAGATACATTTGCAATGTATCAGTCATCTATAAGAACCCCACGACGTCGCCGATGAACCCTAGCTTCCTCTTCTTTCCCAAATCCTCCCCTGGCTCTAACCCTAGCTCCCTAGTATCGCCCGAGCTCGCCATTCCCGAGCTCCCCTGGAAGCTCTAAGCATACCATCTGCACCACCACCTATTCCTTGTTCGTTTGGCCCGATTAGCTCATGCTGGAGAAGCCCAGAAGTTCTAATTGAGACCTCCTTCCTGAGGTCCGTCTGCCGCAATCCTCATCGATTCTGGCCCCGATTCACCTCCGCTTCCTCACAGTAAGCATCCTAGTGAGCTATAGACTCTCCTAGTAGCCTCAGTTACTTCAATTGCTTCCTAAATCGCCCTGCCGTCATGAACCTTCGATCACCGCCACAGTTGCTCGCCATGGGGGTGATTCCGGTAACCATTCCCGGGCGATGGCGCCACTATATTGTTCGCCGTATCGTCCTCTCTCCAACTAACCTAGGCCCGGGCCCACACACACAGTAAATCGACGGATTCGTGCGCGACCGAGAGCAACCTCCATTGCTGACATCACCATGATGTCATGGTGATGCCATAAATATGTTTCTTTATTTTCTTTTCAATAATCATTTCTATAATAAGTAAATTCCTGGATATTACGTGGCATAGGCCCCACGAGTCAGTGACTGGGGCTAGGAATAGCCTCGGTAAGAAAAGCCCCTACCTCATGCTGACATCAGCATTACCTCATAAACTCATTTAATATTTATTTTTAATTCCAAAAAATGAATAAATCTTGTTAAATCAATATCTTTTGTCTTGGAAAGTTGAAAAATATATATTATATATCAAAAATGTTTAGAAAAATAAACTCTACAATATAAAGCTATAATAATATTTTATTTTCTAATTTAAATAAGATATTTATTATTAGTCACTTGCTTGGTGGGGGCCCACCCGAGGAGGACCCACTGCCAGATGACAATGTGGACCCACACCCAGTTCCTGGGCATGGTCCCGTCTTTGGGCCCCAGGTTCCACCTCCCCCCCTCCCCCTCCTGCTCCTGGGGGTGAGTGGGGTCAGTGGATGGCCCCTGTGCAAGACCCTGCTCCTGCTGGTGGGCACGCTGAAGGTTGGGGTCCTTGGGAGGCTGCTGCTGCCCCTGTTCAAGGCCCTGTCATTGCTCCTGGAGAAGATATGCCTATTGACAATCAGCATCTGCCACCTCAGGATGTGAACAGTGGAGTTACTGGTGCTATCATTGTTCAAGACTGGGGGTCTGATGACGAATCTGTGAATGAGCCTGAGGTTGTGGAGGAGCATGGTGTTGCAGTTGCACCATAAGGGGTTGGCATTGGTGATGGCCTGCAGAACATTCTTCAAAACTATCTGGCTGATGAGGAGGAGGACTATGCTGATGCTGAGGAGGGGGCAGGAAGTCCTATGGATTCAAGTACGGTGGCCCCTGGGAATGATGATTGGATGATGGAGGATCATCATCTTCTTTCTCCAAATGAGGCTCACCTTCAGATTGGGATGGTGAGAACTTTTATTTCCATCCCTGATGTGCATGTTGCCAAGCAGGGATTTTCCCAACAAGGCTTGGAGCTCTGGGAGAATTATTTTGCTCCTCATATTCAGAAGGAATCTTCTCCAATGGGCTCTCTTAAGTGTGATATTCCTGTAAGTTGGTTTAACTTCATTACTCTAATGCTTGCTACTCCTGAGAAGTTTAACTGGGTCAAGGGATTTCTTACTTCTCCTTTATGGGAAATTATTAAAGAACCTATTGCTGAGGAAAGTTCAATCTCTTTGATCATTCCTAATACGAGCTTTTTCCAGATGCCTCCTTCTTGCCTGGGTATTGAAGCAACTAAATCTTCAGGCTCTCCTTCTACCCCTGCTAGAAAGAGAAAGGGCAAGGAACCTCTTGTGGAAACTGAGGTGAGAAGAAGCCCTAGAATTGTTGAATTAAATGGGGGTTTTAAAAGTCACTTAAATTGTCAAATTGTTGATTGCCTGGTTTGTAATGCTGCTCCTCCTTGCCTGAATTCCAAAGTGGTTAAAAATCTTGCTTCTTCATTCTGCAAGGTCAAGGATGGCGACCTGGAAAAGAGGCTGCTCAAGAAAGGGAAGGTCAATGATGTGGCAGTCAAGGCTCCTACAAAAGGTAGCACTAAAGGAGGGCCCTCTTCCAGCTTGGGATTTGGTGGCAAGAAGAAGCCAGGGGCTGCTGGTACCTATGGACAGCAAGCCAAGATGAAGACCTCTTCTTAAGTGTGCTAATGTATCAAACTATATCTTTTGCTGGAGTCTTGTTGACTCCCTGTTATGTGTTCTGTGTCTGTGGATTTGCAATGTGGATGGTACTTATTATGGATAATCTCTGTGGTAACCTGAATTGGGTTAACTTTTGTCTCTATTTTTGATGTTTCCTCTCCTGGGTGATTACACTATTTATATCACCCCATATCTATACTTACTTCTGGTTTCTTAATGAATAACACAAGAACTTGGAAGATCTTGAATTGGAATATCAGGGGAATCAACTCTGAAAAAAAATGGTCTACTCTCAGAAGCAAAATTGAGGAGTCTGGTTGTGACATTATCTGTCTCCAAGAAACTAAGCGTGAGGATTTTGATAGCTCCTACATTAAAAAATTTTGCCCCTCCAAATTTACCAAGTTTGAATTTCTTCCCTCCAGAGGTGCATCTGGAGGCTTGATCACCATTTGGAATGGCTCCCTGTTTTCTGGATAGCTTTCTTTTCTCAATGAGTTTTCTATCTCCATAACCTTGACTTCCCTCTTGTCCAATAAATCCTGGATCCTCTCCAACATTTATGGGCCATGTTTATCTGAAAAAAAGTCTGAATTTTTGGACTGGTTTGGCAGCATTGATATGCCTGATGATATGGATTGGCTTATTATGGGAGATTTTAACTTCTGTAGACAGCCTTCAGATAGAAATAAATTGGGTGGAGATGTGAATGGTATGCTTCTCTTCAATGAAGCCATTAATAATTTGGGTCTCATTGAATTACCACTTAAGGGTAGAAAGTTCACTTGGAGTAACATGCAGAAGGATCCACTCTTGGAAAGATTGGATTGGTTTTGAACTTCTGCTACCTGGACTCAGAGTTTTCCCTCAACTTTTGTTGCTCCTCTTTCAAAGCCCACTTCTGATCACACTCTCTGTGTCATTTCCATTGGTACAACGATTCCCAAAGCTCAGGTGTTCAGATTTGAAAATCATTGGTTACATCATAAGGAGTTTAAAGCTATTGTTCAAAATGCCTGGAACATTCCTGTGGGTTTTATGGATTCTGCAAAAAAATCAATGCTAAATTCAAAAATGTGAGAAGAGGGCTGAAGCTTTGGGCCAAACAGCTCCCTTGCCTAAAGGCACAAATCTGTAATGTCAATGCCACCATTGACTTGCTTGATATCATGGAGGAAATGAGAACTCTTACTGTTCAAGAATGGAATCTTAGGGATATCCTGAAAAATCTTATTATTTCTCTTTTACAAGACCAGAATACTTATTGGAAACAGAGAGGAAAAATCAAATGGGTTAAGCTGGGGGATGAGAACACCAAGTTCTTTCACTCCAGAGCTACCATTAGTTTTAGGCACAATTACATTTCCATGCTCAAGGATGATTCTGATCTTGAGGTCTATGATCATGATGGCAAAGCAAATCTTCTTTGGAATGCCTTTAAAAATAGAATGGGCTCTTCTGATAAGCCTGAAATGCATTTCAATCTTAATGACTTGGCTGGTGATTGCTTAAGCCAGGAAGAAAGGGATGCTTTGGAAAAGCCTTTCTCGGATGAGGAGATTGAGGAAGTCATCACAAATTTTCCTAATGATAAGTCCCCAGGCCCTGATGGCTTTAATAATGAATTCATGAAGCTTTGCTGGCCTATTATTAAGGATGATGTGAAGAGTCTTCTTGTGGAATTCTATGAAGGGAATGCCTCTTTGGAAAGCATCAATTCTTCTTTTATCACCCTAATTCCAAAAATTGCTGCTCCTTTGACCCCTGCTGATTTTAGGCCTATTTCTTTGCTAAATAGTGTCTTTAAGATTATCACCAAGATTCTGGCCAACAGACTGCCAAAAGTCATTCTTAAACTTGTTCACAAGAATCAGTATGGTTTCCTCAAGCAAAGATCTATCCAAGACTGTTTAGGTTGGGCATTTGAATTTCTTGATCAATGTCACAAGTCAAAAGAGGAAATTTTAATTGTTAAGTTGGATTTTGAGAAGGCTTTTGACAGAATTGAGCATTCTACTATCATCAATATCCTTAAAGCCAAAGGTTTTGGAGCTAAATGGATTTCTTGGATTCAGATGATCTTTGGGTCTGCTTCTTCTTCTGTGCTTTTAAATGGTGTGCCTGGGATTTTTTTTTACTGTAGAAGGGGTGTCAGACAAGGAGATCCTTTGTCTCCTTTATTGTTTGTTCTGGCTGCTGATCTTCTTCAAAGTATCCTCAATAAAGCAATGAACCTGGGTCTTCTTTCTTTGCCCACTGAGAATGTTTTCTGTCCTGACTTCCCTGTGATTCAGTATGCAGATGACACTTTAATAATCCTTAAGGCTGATTCTGAGCAACTCCTATGTCTTAAGGCAATTTTACATACTTTTGCTCTCTCCTCTGGACTCAAAGTCAATTATTCCAAGTCCAGCATGATGCTTATTAACATGGACTCTGAGAGGCTTGGGCATTTTGCTAATACCCTTTCTTGCCTCACTGGTTCCTTGCCTTTTACATATCTTGGTTTGACCTTGAGCTTGAATAAACCTGCTGTGGAACATTTCCTTCCTATAGTTCAGAGAATTGAAAGAAGGTTGTGTGGAATTGATGACTTTCTTAATTACGGGGGGAAATTGTAGTTAGTCAAATCTGTGTAATCTTCCCTTCCCATATATTACATGAGCTGTTTTGAGCTTCCTGTCACTATCAAGGAGCAGTTGGTTAAATATATGAGGCAATGCTTGTGGAGAAAGAAAACTACTGATGTTCAAGCTAGAGGTACTGCTCTTGTAGCATGGGAGAAAGTTTGTAAACCCAAGAACCAGGGAGGTTTGGGTGTTCTTGATCTTAATGTTCAAAATTCTGCTCTTCTTTTGAAGAATTTGGATAAATTTTATAATCATAAGGATATTCCTTGGGTTCATCTGGTTTGGAACACTTACTATTGTAATGATAAGCTCCCTGGAAGAAGTCTTGAGGGATCCTTTTGGTGGAAAGCTCACCTCAAACTGATTGACATATTTAAAGGACTTGCAAAGTGCTTGGTTGGAAATGGAAAAACCAAACTTTTCTGGTCTGATATGTGGAATGATAGCTGCCTCCAACATAAGCTTCCTCACCTCCTCTCTTATGCAAAAAAACCTCACATCTCTGTCAGTGAGTTCCTGCATACCCCAAATACTCAGGACCTTTTTTACCTTCCTTTGTCACAGCAAGCTTATCAGGAATATCAAAGTCTTGAACAAATTCTCAACTCTGGCAGGGAAGGGGATTCTGATTGTTGGTCTTACATTTGGGGCAGTAATTATTCGGTGAAAAAGGCTTACTGCTCCTTAGTTGGTTACCAGCCGGTTCAGCCACATTTCTCTTGGTTATGGAAATCTTCTTGTCAGCAAAAACACAAATTCTTCTTCTGGCTCTTACTGCTTGATAGACTCAACACTAGAAACCTTCTGAAAAGGAAATGTTTCTCGCTGGCATCTTATGACTGTGTCTTCCAGGGCTGCAATAGTGAAGAAACCAGCCTACATTTGTTTTGGGAATGTTCTTTTGCAAGAGCCTGCTGGGCTGAAATTTCTCAGGTCAATTTGGCTGATCCAACTATCTTTGAAGTGTTAGCCAGTATTAAAAAAGACCTCAATGTCCCTTTTGCAATGGAAATTCTACTACTTGGAACTTGGGGCATTTGGATTTGCAGGAATAATGAAATTTTCAATAATCAGCATGCATCGATTGAGACCTGGAAGGCTGTTGTAGCCCAGGAATTAAGATGGGTCCTTTTTAGAATTAAGAAGAAGTATTATCAGAGCCTTAAGGTTTGGATTGAAACCAATTTAGATAGGAGATAGCTGATTAGAATTTATCCCTCTTCTTTGAGGTGGAATGAGTTTTGTAAATATTCTTTTGTAACTCTCTACATTATATAAAAATTGCAGTGGGGTCTTTTTGCCCTACTGTTTTACCCTAAAAAAAAGATATTTATTATTATTAATTAATAATCTATTAATGATTAATCTTTTAAAATATATGTTCTATTATTTAAAATTCACAAAAATAAGTATAATATATCAAAGTCTTAGAAAAACAAAATATAAATTTATAAACTTGTTTTATACATTTTTGTATCACCTAGCTAATATTTATTATTTATTAAGTGTTTATAAAGGGATAAAACTTATAAAAATCATATCTTATTATTTAAAAATCAGAAAAATACATATAATATACCGAAATGATCATAAAAATAAAATATACACCTTAAAAATATCATCTTTCATAATTGAAGTAAATAAAAGATAAAGATCTAATAAATCTTATTAAAGCCCTTTTATTTTATTTTAATTCCTTAAAAATATATAAATATTTACTATTGCCTTTACCATTATTTATTTAAAGTATAAAAGTGTAATAACAAGTGCAAGTTATGTTTAAGTGAGGTTAAGATAGGTCTAACCAATTCAAGTTGTACTTACTAAAACTACCATTTAGGATTAAGTAAATCTTACTCTCCAAAAACATTTTATCAATTATAAAATCATCAAGGTTTGAGTACTAATTGTTTTACAAGTTTGGGAATCCACTTTAAAAGATAAACAAACTCCTTAAGTATTTAACATAGTGCCATTCCCATGTTTATAGAAATAAGTATTAATTCTATAATAAGTAAGTGATTCTATTCAGTTATAAAATCAAGAGAACACCACTTCCATAAAGACATAATACTTTTGTTTCACCTTCATGAAGTATTAAAAGTCTCCACTTGCTAATGGAATAGTTATTTAAAAATACTAATTGTTTTCTACTTTAATACTTGTAATTAATAGGAAAACCTTAAAGTGTTAGCTTTAAGTTTAAATACTTTTTACTTTGTAAAGTAATATTTTCCTCAAGAGTTATTCTTTTAAAAACATTAAAAGTAATCCTTGAACACTTCTCTAAAAGCTCTAATTAAATCTTAATCTTGTTTAAGAAATATTTCAGATACCATGCTCCATTTGAATGCTTTAGTATTTAATACTACTTGTTATACTTACATATTGTTTCACACACTCTCACAAGCCTTAACAAGAAGCACATGTGTAAAGCTGATATAAAAGTACCACTGGTACATTGCAAATGTATCTATAATTTTTGATGTTCCATGCTTGGTTTTATCTACTTTCTTATGTTTTGTTCCAACTTTGGAGTACTTTTTATACACTTTCCTGGAGTAACCTATTAACAAGATGCCACAGTGCCAGTTGCCTGTTTTCTGCTGTTTTTGGTTCCAGGAAAGTCAGAAAATCAATATTCTTAGAATTGGACCGGACAAAAGCCAAAGTCGATATTTTACCGAAAGACTCACAGAGCCAGAAGACGAGACGTAGAGGGGCCAGGGGCTGGCCACACCACCTGGTGGTGCGGGCCAGGCCAGGCCACGCCAGGGGGTGGTGTGGGCCCCTCCGTCACCCCCTCGGTCTCCCCTCTCGCCTATAAGAGCCTCCCGATGCATAAACCCTAAATAGTCAATCAGAAATCCATGAAAAGTTCCGCAGCATCGCCGCCACTGAAGGGGAGATTCGGGGGACAGAAAGTCTTTGTTCCGGCACCCTGCCGGGACGGGGAAGTGCCCACGGAGCCATCTCCATCGATATCCACCACCATCTCCATCATCGTTGCTGATTCCCATGATGAGGAGGGAGTAGTTCTCTCTCGAGGCTAAGGGTTCTACCGGTAGCTATGTGTTCATCTCTCTCTATGCATGATCTTATTGAGATCATGAACTTGTAATCTATAGATCTACCTTGCTACTCAAGTGCTTTAATAGATCTCTGCTCTCCCCATGTGTGTGAAAGTGACATTGTGCACACCATGGTGGCACTTAGGCTAGAGATTACAAATACTTGTTATGAGTTATATTTGGAGTTGGATGTCTTTATGAAATTGTGGTGTTTTTTGGAACCATCTAGTACTCAAGGTGACAGTGTGGGGTTATCTAGATGGGAAAGATGAACTTTGAGGTGTGCTGTTATAGCCCTACCATGGATTAGAGTGTCCAACCGGAGAGTAGTTCAACGTAGTATCATAAAGAAGAATATATTTATATGAGAGTATTCACTAGTGAAAGTATGATCCCTAGGCCTTGTTTCTAAGCATTGAAACACCGTTTTTAATTAGATCTGTTACATGTTTGCTTGCTTCCTTCTTTATTTCAATTTGCCTTTAGTCTTTTCCCACGTCAACCACACGCCAGCAAGCTATTTTCTATCACCATTACCACTTATAATTATGTATACCACATGTATTTCACTATCTCTTCGCCAAACTATGCACCTATACACCTAACAAGTGTATTGGGTGTGTTGGGGACACAAGAGACTTCTTGTATCTTGATTACATGGTTGCTTGAGAGGGGATACCTTTGACCACTTCCTCCTTGAGTTCGATAAACCTTGGGTGATCCAGTTAAGAGAAAACTTGCTGCTATTCTACAAACCTATGAACTTGGAGGCCCAACAACTGTCTATAAGAATAGAAGTGCGTAGACATCAACCACACATTCCAAAGAACTCATCACCAACTCCGAACCCTAGATCAAATACGATTATTCTAGGGATTCACGTTTATCAAATTGCATTACATTACTTATGCATAATTGTATCTTGCTTCTTTAAACATTAGTCCTTACCGGACCAATGATGTTGTTTACAGAATTTGGATCTTCTAGTATCTTGAAGACTGTGAGTGCATAATCTTGCAATTACAAAAGGCAAGTTCACAACTTGCTCATGTCCTTTGATTATTTTCTATCAAATGCTTGTAACTCAAATGTTGTCATCACCTGCATTCCAAAAAGGTCAGAAAACACTATTTTCATAATAATATGATTATGGATTATTTACCAAATGGTAATAATCTATTGATACAGTTCCAGTGGTAAAGGAACATAATATCTAGGACTTAACAACCAATGTCGCCAGTGATTCTAGCGCCATATATTACGCGTTAACCATGAGATCTGGAATGGGACGGAGAAGTCATCTGGATCTTCTTCCTTTCGCATGGACGAATGACCTTATCATGAGGCTGTTGATTCTCGTGGGTTAGAATCCAGCACATGGGTGGGACCCCTTAGTTCCTCGTGAGCTAGGTGTCTAGATTATCTGTGCATAGTTGTCTTGGTGTAAGGTCACCATAGCTGATGCTGGCTGCCAGACAGAGCTGCTTACAGAGTCCTCAAGAGGCTACCCAAATAGTAATCGTGGTAGTCCTTCTTGGGGGATTGTGTCTTCATGCGGTGTCACGGAGAAGGGTAGCGATTGGCTTGGATCATGTACTAGGCCCCACACAATAGGAAGTGTGGACGGGAAAGATCGCCCGGTTGTGCAACAAGGATTTGGTCTCTCATGGCTAAAGTAACACACGTCTGCAGAGTGTAAGAACTATGACATGTTACTCCCTGTTCTGGGAAGGAGCTACGAACGCGACAGGAAAGGAACCCCATGAATGTTCTGGTCAACCTGTGAAGGCTGTCGGACATAGTTTTCAGAATAAAAGCAACCTTTGAAGAAATGTTTACGAAAACCTACATTTCCTACGACCTATGTTCTATGGCTATAGAGATAGTGCATCATACACTCCTTTTTAGTGAACTTGCTGAGTACGCTCGTACTCAATCATACCTTCTTAACCCTTTCTAGGTTCTAAGCCATTGAAGAAGACATCAACACCAACTTGTGCTCAAAAAACCAGCATCGACAGATCAAGTTCTTCAATTAAGTCAATAAAGTCAACATATACATCAACTGAAGTGAAGACGAAGTTCCTGATTAGATAGAAGTAGATAATCTAGCCATAGAACCTACTTCTGTAGAGCAATGCAATAGCAGAAATTGCAAGCTAGATAGTTTAGATACTAGTCTTGTTAGCTAGATAGTCTGAGTTATTATTTCTGGTTCTTCTTTGTAAGAAGTTATTTCCTTCTCTTTAACCTAGAGTGTTCTCTGGATCTTTTGTAAAGAGTCGAGTTGTAATCTATAGTCATGTCTTGGACCTGCTGTGTTTCTGTTGTACCACTCTGAGGGATGTAATACTAGTGAACGGTGTTTTATTGGTGTTATTTCAACAACTATAGTGTACTACATCATGAAGTGGTATCAGAGCATATGCTTTGACATTAGGATTAAAACCCTTTTAGGAAGATCTGTAGGTTGGATAGTGACTATAGGAGCCATCTTATCTAAACCAAGACTTGTGATGGATATCCACTTGAGGATAAACCTTGTCACACTTAAGTTGGATACTTTTGTTATCTTTATTAAGGATTAGTTATCCATATTCTTTAGGGAAATGTCATTTTAGTGTACCTCTAAATAGGTATAACATCATTAAGATATCTTAAGTAAGTTAAAATGTCAAAGAAGATTACGACTAGGATTAGGATATCATGTGGAGTAGTATTAGTGATGGAGTCTATATTTAGAATCCATGTGAAGTAGCAGAATCTTACCACTAGTTGATACCACTATACAACTTAAGGTAGACCATTAGAACATGTATAGGTACAATTGGAAGTATATCATGTGGCATGCACTTGAGAATTCCATGTGATGGAGTAGAATTCTGTTAAGAATCATTAATTGTAAGCTAATAAGAAGAGTCATCATGGTGAGATTAGCTCTTTAATCACGATGACTAGGTAAATCTTAACAAGTTCATGGTGAGAATAGCTCCGAGTGTTGGAGATATGCCCTAGAGGCAATAATAAATATAGTTATTATTATATATCTTTGTGTTTATGATAAATGTTTGCATTCATGCTATAATAGTATTAACAAGGAAACCATTAATACTTGTGTGATTTGTAAACTTAATTTGAAGTCCCTAGTATGGCCTCTATACTTCACTAGCTTGTTGGTTGATTGATGATGTGGTTTCTTTGTCATGAACATTGAGATGTTATCAACAACAAGATCATATCGTTAGGAGAATGATATGGTGGACATACTCCTATAGACAAGCGTAGCATAAAGATCAAGTCATTTCAATAGTTCAATTGCTATATGCTTTCTGATACATAGTAACCTAATTCCTTCGACCATGAGATCATGCATATTGCCTTTACTGGATGGATGCTTTGATGTCATCAAACACCACACCGTAACAGGGTGGCTATAAAAGTGGCATTGGGTGTTCGGAAAGTATTGGTTGAAACACATGGATCAAGAGTGGGATTTGTCCATCCACATGACGGATAGATATTCTCTGGGCCCTCTCGGTGAAATGTCATCCAATTAGCTTGCAAGCATGTGACTTGGTCACAAGGGATCACATATCACGGGAACGAGAAAAGAGTACTTATCAGTAACGAGGTTGAACTAGGTATGCAGAGATACCGACGATCATGACCTCGGATAAGTAACATATCGTGAGACAAAGGGAAATTGGTATCGTATGTAAGTGGTTCATTCGATCGCAAAGTAATCGTAGAAATATGTGGGAGCCATATGAATTTCCAGATTCCTCTATTGGTTATTGTTCGGAGAAGTGTCTCGATCATGTCCGCATAATTCACGAACCGTAGGGAGACACACTTAAGGATTCGACGTTGTTTGAGTAGTTATGGTATTATGAGAAAGAGACCGAATGTTGTTCGGAGTCTCGGATGGGATCCGGGATATCACGAGGTGATCCGGAATGGTCCGGAGAATAAGATTCATATAAGGAAAGTCCCGTTTCGGAGTTCGGGAATGATTCCGGTGTTTTCATCGGGAACATTCTAGAAGGTCCCGGAATGTCCGGCACTCCGGGGGGGAAGGGGTACATGAATGTGTCATTGCAAGATGGAATGATTGCATCATGTACTAAGTGTTCTCGCTGTCCAAAATAAAAGGTTTATTTAATTCCTAAATTGGAAAAGTCAAACGGCTAGTTTGAAAGTCAAACTGCCAATTTTGGGAAGTGGGATAAGAGGAGGAGTTGGAAACCGACTTGAGGGAGGAGTCTCCTCCCCAAGCCGGCGCACCAACCAAGGCCGACTTGGGGAGGGACTCCCCTCCCCTGGCCGTGCCTCCCCACCTATAAAAGGAGGGCCAAGGCCTCCTCCTCTAGACACAAGACACACAAGTTCCTATCCTCTAAACTAGAAACTAGACCTAGACCCCGGTTTAGAGCTGTTTCGGTTTAGAGCCTTCTAATTGGTTTAGAGCCCTCTAATTGGTGTGTCTAATTACTAGACCACTAATAGCCTCTCTCATAAGCTCCACCATACTCGCACCGGCTTAAGGCGAAGCCCTGCGGGATTTCCCCTCTACCTCCGGTACCACGCCGTTGTGCTGCCGGAATCGCGAGGAGAGTGCTACAACCTCCGCTGCCTACTGGAACAAGGGAGAGGAAGGTCTTCGTCGAGTACCGAACGTGTGACCGACTGCGGGAGCGCTGCGGGAACGCGGCGCCGGAAGGATCGTCTACGCGATCTTGAGATCGGAAAGAGTACGACTACATCACCCACGAGAATCTGCTCTCGTTAAACACTTTGGAATCTTCGAGGGTGAGTTATTCCATCGACTCGTTGCTACAATCTAGTAGATAGATCTTGGCTTGTTTGTTTGTATGCGATAGAAAATTTTTGTTTTCCATGCTACGAACCCCTACAGTGGTATCAGAGCCGTGTCTATATGTAGATCTGTTGCACGAGTAGAACACAATGGTCATTGTGGGCGTTGATGCTTTTATTGTAGATTGCTTTTTGTGTACTTTGCATCTTGCGGTATGTTGGGATGAAGCGGCCCGGGCTAACCTTACATGACATCGTTCATGAGACTTGCTCCACGCTTGACATGCAACTCGTTTTGCATAAGTGGCTTTGCGGGTGCCTGTTTCTCCTAGCATAGTAAAGATCCAATTTACAACGGGTGATCAACAATGCTAGTATCAATGTTGTGGTTCTTGTTCGTAAGTTAGAACGACACTTATGGAAAGCCCCAAACCACGTAAAATATGCAAAGAAAGTAGAAGCGTCTAACTTTGTTTTGCAGGGGTGTGCAGTGATGTGATATGGCCATGATTGTGATTATATTTGATGTATGCAATGATCCTTATTGTAAGTTGGCAACCGGCAGGAGCCATATGGTTGTCTTTAATTTCTGTTAAGACCTGCGTGTCTATTCAAAATAGTTGTAATAGTTGAAGCTGGTGGACGACAACCATGGAGAAGCGTCATTGACCTTGATGCTATGCCGGTGATGATGGAGATCATATTCGTGCTTGAAGATGGAGATCGGAAGCACAAAGAAGAAAGGCCATATCATATCACATATTATGAATTGCATGTGATGTTAATCCTTTATGCATCTTGTATTGCTTAGTAGACGACGGTAGCATTATAAGATGATCCCTCATGCACATAAATTTCAAGTTCTAGAGTGTTCACCCTTAGTATGCACCGTTGCCAAAGCTTGCTGCTTCGAAGCACCACGTGATGATCGGGTGTCTTTGATTCCGCGGGTGAATACAACGTAAGCAAGCCAGATTTGCTTATGCGGAAGCTAAGGTTTGATCTTGACGAGCCTAGCATGTACAGACATGGCCTCAGGAACACGGATCGCCGAAAGGTAAAGCATGAATCATATAGTAGATATGATGAACATGATGATTGTTCGCCATTAAAACTATATCAGCTCTCGTGATGATCGGTGTTGATGTAGTGGATTTGGTTCGTGTGATCACTAAAACAATGTGAGGGATGTTGTTTTGAGTGGGAGTTCACCTAGTTTAATTTCATTAATTAATTTGAACTCAATTTGTCATAAACTTAGTCTAAACTATTGCAAATATGTTGTAGATCAATGGCAGCCCCTACCATCAATTTTAATGCGTTCCTAGAGAAAGAAAAGTTGAAAAACAATGGAAGCAACTTCGCGGATTGGTTCCGCAATTTGAGGATTGTCCTCACAGCTGGTAATTTGACCTATGTGCTGGATGCACCGCTAGGTGACCCACCTGCAACTGATGCTACCGATGAAGTAAAGAATGTTTACCTCGCTCGGAAGAATCAGTACTCCATAGTTCAGTGTGCTATCTTGTATGGTTTAGAATCGGAGCTTCAGAAAAGGTTTGAAGAGTCAGATCCATATGATATTGTCGAGGATCTCAAATTAATCTTTGAGACTCATGCGGCAATTGAAAGTTATGAAGCTTCTGAAAAGTTCTTTAACTGCAAGATGGAAGAGGGTAGCTCCGTCAGTGAGCATGTGCTTAAAATGTCTGGGCACGCAAATAAACTTCAAAGTTTGGGTATAGTGATTCCTAATACTTTGGGGGTTTACCGCATCCTCCAATCACTACCACCAAGTTACAAGAACTTTGTGATGAACTACAACATGCAGAACATGAACAAAGAGTTGCCAGAACTATTTGCTATGTTAAAATCTGCAGAAGTGGAGATCAAGAAAGAGCACCAAGTGTTGATGGTCAATAAGACCACCAAATTCAAGAAAGGCAAGTCTAAGCAGAAGGGACACTTCAAGAAGGGTGGTAAGAAAGTTACCACGCCGACGAAGAGGACCAAGGCTGGACCCAAGCCTGATACTGAGTGCTTTTACTGCAAGGGAGAAGGTCACTGGAAGCGGAATTGCCCAAGGTACTTGGCGGATTTGAAGAACGGCAACATCAAGAAGAAAGGTATATCTGATATACATGTTATTGATGTGTATCTCACTAGTATTCGTAGTAGTGCCTGGGTATTTGATACTGGTTCGGTTGCTCATATTTGTAACTCGAAACAGGAGCTACAGAATAAACGGAAGCTAGTGAAGAACGAGGTGACGATGCGCGTAGGAAACGGATCAAAGGTTGATGTGATCGCGGTCGGCACGCTACCTCTTCATCTACCATCGGGATTAGTTTTATACTTAAATAATTGTTATTTGGTGCCTGCGTTAAGCATGAACATTATATCAGGATCTTGTTTATTGCGAGACAGTTACTTGTTTAAATCCGAGAATAATGGTTGTTCGATTTATATGAGTAATGTGTTTTATGCACATGCACCTTTGATAGATGGTCTATTCATATTGAATCTCGATAGTAGAAATACACATATTAACAATATTGAAGCTAAACGTTTGAAATCAAGCGATAATTTGACCTATATGTGGCACTGTCGTCTTGGTCACATTGGAGTGAAGCGTATGAAGAAACTCCATTCCGATGGACTTCTTGAATCACTTGATTTTGAATCACTTGAAAGATGCGAAGCATGTCTGATGGGTAAAATGACTAAGACTCCATTTTCTGGTATGATGGAGCGAGCTACAGACTTATTGGAAATCATACATACCGATGTGTGTGGTCCAATGAGTGTAGCATCGCGCAGTGGTTATCGTTATGTTCTTACCTTCACGGATGACTTGAGTAGATATGGGTATATCTATTTCATGAAACATAAGTCCGAAACTTTCGAGAAGTTTAAGGAGTTTCAAAGTGAGGTAGAGAATCAACGTAACAAGAAGATTAAATTTCTACGATCTGATCGTGGAGGTGAATATCTAAGTTACGAGTTTGGCGAGCATTTGAAGAAATGTGGAATACTTTCGCAGTTGACACCGCCGGGAACACCACAGCGTAATGGTGTGTCTGAACGTCGTAATCGAACTCTCTTAGATATGGTTCGTTCTATGATGTCACTTACAGATTTGCCACTATCATTTTGGGGTTATGCATTAGAAACAGCCGCATTCACTTTAAATAGGGCACCGTCTAAATCCGTTGAAACGACACCGTATGAATTATGGTTTGGGAAGAAACCTAAATTGTCGTTCCTTAAAGTTTGGGGATGCGAAGCCTATGTAAAGAAGTTACAGCCGGACAAGCTTGAACCCAAAGCGGAAAAATGCGTCTTCATAGGATACCCGAAGGAAACTGTTGGGTATACCTTCTATCATAGATCCGAAGGCAAAATCTTTGTTGCCAAGAATGGATCCTTTCTAGAGAAGGAATTTCTCTCGAAAGAAGTGACTGGAAGGAAAGTAGAACTCGACGAGGTTGTCGAACCTTCTCTCAAAATTGCGAGTAGCGCAGCACCGGAAGAAGTTCCTGTGGTGCCTGCACCAATAAGAGAGGAAGCTAATGATGGTGATCATGAAACTTCGGTTGAAGTTACTACAGAGCCTCGGAGGTCAACGAGAACTCGTACCACTCCAGATTGGTATGATTCCGTTATGAATGTCATGTTGGTGGACAACACCGATGACCCCGAGACATATGAGGAAGCGATGATGAGCCCAGATTCCAATAAATGGCAAGAAGCCATGAAATCCGAGATTGGATCCATGTACGAAAACCAAGTATGGACTTTGGTGGACTTACCGGATGGCCGGAAGGCTGTCGAGAACAAATGGATTTTCAAGAAGAAAACAGATGCTGATGGTAATGTTACTGTCTATAAAGCTCGACTTGTCGCAAAAGGGTTTCGACAAATTCAAGGAGTTGACTACGATGAGACTTTCTCACCGGTAGCGAAGCTAAAGTCTGTGAGGATTATGTTAGCAATCGCTGCATATTATGATTATGAGATATGGCAGATGGATGTCAAAACAGCATTCCTCAATGGAGACATTGATGAAGAGTTGTATATGATACAACCCAAAGGTTTTGTCGATCCTAAAGATGCTAACAAGGTATGCAAGCTTCAACGGTCCATCTATGGATTGAAGCAAGCATCCCGAAGTTGGAATCAACGTTTTGATAAGGTAATCAAAAGTTTTGGTTTTATACAAACTTATGGAGAAGCTTGTATTTACAAGAAAGTGAGTGGGAGCTCTGTAGCATTCTTAATACTGTATGTGGATGACATATTGTTGATTGGGAATGATGTAGACCTTCTTAATAGTGTCAAGGAATATTTGAATAATAGTTTTTCAATGAAGGATCTTGGCGAAGCAGCTTACATATTAGGCATAAAGATTTATAGAGATAGATCGAAACGCCAAATATCATTGTCACAAAGTACATATTTGGACAAAGTTCTAAAGAGGTTTGGAATGGAAGATAGCAAGAAAGGGTTCTTGCCCATGTTGCCCAATACGACCTTGAGTAAAACTCAAAGTCCGACATCGGCAGAAGATAGAGAAAAGATGAAGTAGACTCCCTATGCCTCAGCCATAGGATCTCTAATGTATGCCATGCTATGTACTAGACCCGACATCGCATATGCTGTTAGTCTAACTAGCAGATATCAAAGTGATCCAGGAGTGGATCATTGGACAGCGGTCAAAAACATCCTTAAGTACTTGAGAAGAACTAAGGATATGGTTCTTTCTTATGGAGGTGATGAACAGCTCGTTGTTAATGGTTACACCGATGCTAGTTGGAACACCGATCCAGATGATTCTAAATCACAATCTGGATACGTATTTATTTTGAATGGTGCAGCAGTTAGCTGGAGGAGTGCAAAGCAAAGCGTTGTGGCGAGATCTTCAACTGAATCGGAATACATGGCTGCTTCGGAGGCTTCACAAGAAGCGATATGGATGAAAGAGTTCATTACAGAGCTGGGTGTGGTTCCTAGTGCGCTGGACCCAATGTCTATCTACTGTGATAACATGGGCGCCATAGCCAATGCGCAAGAACCAAGGTCACACAAGAAGCTGAAGCATGTCAAGCTACGTTTTCACGCTATTCGAGAACATATCCAGGATGGGGATATGAAGATTTGCAAAGTACACACAGATCTGAATGTGGCGGATCCGTTGACTAAACCTCTCCCGAGGGCAAAACATGACCAACACCAAACTGCCATGGGTGTTCGGTATATTACCATGTAATCTAGATTAGATGACTCTAGTGCAAGTGGGAGACTGTTGGAGATATGCCCTAGAGGCAATAATAAATATAGTTATTATTATATATCTTTGTGTTTATGATAAATGTTTGCATTCATGCTATAATAGTATTAACAAGGAAACCATTAATACTTGTGTGATTTGTAAACTTAATTTGAAGTCCCTAGTATGGCCTCTATACTTCACTAGCTTGTTGGTTGATTGATGATGTGGTTTCTTTGTCATGAACATTGAGATGTTATCAACAACAAGATCATATCGTTAGGAGAATGATATGGTGGACATACTCCTATAGACAAGCGTAGCATAAAGATCAAGTCATTTCAATAGTTCAATTGCTATATGCTTTCTGATACATAGTAACCTAATTCCTTCGACCATGAGATCATGCATATTGCCTTTACTGGATGGATGCTTTGATGTCATCAAACACCACACCGTAACAGGGTGGCTATAAAAGTGGCATTGGGTGTTCGGAAAGTATTGGTTGAAACACATGGATCAAGAGTGGGATTTGTCCATCCACATGACGGATAGATATTCTCTGGGCCCTCTCGGTGAAATGTCATCCAATTAGCTTGCAAGCATGTGACTTGGTCACAAGGGATCACATATCACGGGAACGAGAAAAGAGTACTTATCAGTAACGAGGTTGAACTAGGTATGCAGAGATACCGACGATCATGACCTCGGATAAGTAACATATCGTGAGACAAAGGGAAATTGGTATCGTATGTAAGTGGTTCATTCGATCGCAAAGTAATCGTAGAAATATGTGGGAGCCATATGAATTTCCAGATTCCTCTATTGGTTATTGTTCGGAGAAGTGTCTCGATCATGTCCGCATAATTCACGAACCGTAGGGAGACACACTTAAGGATTCGACGTTGTTTGAGTAGTTATGGTATTATGAGAAAGAGACCGAATGTTGTTCGGAGTCTCGGATGGGATCCGGGATATCACGAGGTGATCCGGAATGGTCCGGAGAATAAGATTCATATAAGGAAAGTCCCGTTTCGGAGTTCGGGAATGATTCCGGTGTTTTCATCGGGAACATTCTAGAAGGTCCCGGAATGTCCGGCACTCCGGGGGGGAAGGGGTACATGAATGTGTCATTGCAAGATGGAATGATTGCATCATGTACTAAGTGTTCTCGCTGTCCAAAATAAAAGGTTTATTTAATTCCTAAATTGGAAAAGTCAAACGGCTAGTTTGAAAGTCAAACTGCCAATTTTGGGAAGTGGGATAAGAGGAGGAGTTGGAAACCGACTTGAGGGAGGAGTCTCCTCCCCAAGCCGGCGCACCAACCAAGGCCGACTTGGGGAGGGACTCCCCTCCCCTGGCCGTGCCTCCCCACCTATAAAAGGAGGGCCAAGGCCTCCTCCTCTAGACACAAGACACACAAGTTCCTATCCTCTAAACTAGAAACTAGACCTAGACCCCGGTTTAGAGCTGTTTCGGTTTAGAGCCTTCTAATTGGTTTAGAGCCCTCTAATTGGTGTGTCTAATTACTAGACCACTAATAGCCTCTCTCATAAGCTCCACCATACTCGCACCGGCTTAAGGCGAAGCCCTGCGGGATTTCCCCTCTACCTCCGGTACCACGCCGTTGTGCTGCCGGAATCGCGAGGAGAGTGCTACAACCTCCGCTGCCTGCTGGAACAAGGGAGAGGAAGGTCTTCGTCGAGTACCGAACATGTGACCGACTGCGGGAGCGCTGCGGGAACGCGGCGCCGGAAGGATCGTCTACGCGATCTTGAGATCGGAAAGAGTACGACTACATCACCCACGAGAATCTGCTCTCGTTAAACACTTTGGAATCTTCGAGGGTGAGTTATTCCATCGACTCGTTGCTACAATCTAGTAGATAGATCTTGGCTTGTTTGTTTGTATGCGATAGAAAATTTTTGTTTTCCATGCTACGAACCCCTACACCGAGACCATGATAAGTCTATAATTAGGACAAGTACTCAATAATAAATCTTGTAATAACAGTAAGTAAAGAACATCATAGGTCTATGGTAGAAGTCATAGGTGTTGTAATATTACAATAATTTTTTGATTAAGGTAGTAACTACAATTTTGTGAGTAGTTTTGAGAGATCATGTGAGGATAGTTATGATAGAATGGAAAATTGGTAGTCTTTAGTAGTCCCAAAAGAAAGGTAAGAGGTTAGTCAGAACAAAAGTGAGACCACTTTGCTCAAAATTATCCTGTTGCAACTGAGAAATTTGGGTAAATATTGAGACAAAGAAAAGTTTAACCCCTAAGTGCTAAGTATCACAAAGTAAACCTATACTAGGAGGTCTCATATACTACACAGCTAAGCCTGAATTCTAGAGGTACTATACTCAAATACTATATTCCGGGATTAGAATGATGTGTGTTATATGTACCACATTTGGATTTCTTGATTTTTTCTTGGATCTTCTTGATTGGCTAGATCTATGCATGAAGTTTGACTTGATGTGCAAATGCATGTTGCATCATCAAGTTATTACTTGATGTTATAGACCTAGATAGAAAAGGGAATTCGTGTAAGGGAGTGACGAGTTTCGAAGATCAAGATGTAGACTTGCACGAAGAAGGAAGCTAAAAATAAGGAGTATCAACACTATTTTGAAGGATGGATCAATCTCAACTCATTATGAGCTGGAAATAAGAAGGATTATTAGTGCAGAAAAAGGTGGAGAGCAACATGAAGGATGAACTTAAGTTCACTCAAGATAGGTGATGTTGTTAACAAGCTAATGAAGTAGTTGTCCCAAGATCATGGAAGTATCATGAACTAGTGCAAATAAGAAGTCTTGGAAGAAGAGTGGTATTCAAGCTATGACGACTCAGAGAGAATGCCAATAATAAGTAGGAAACCCGTAAGGTAATCCATACACCTAGGAGGATCCGCAGCTGGTATCCGTAGCTGGTATCCTAGAAGTTTAGCTAATTAGGTCAACTTTGTATAGTTTAAAGAGCATAAAACTTGGCCTAAGCTAAGAAGGACATAAAGGAGTATAGAATTTAAGCGAACGGTTTTTGAGAAGATTTTGTCACATCGGATTAGCCGGTTAAAAGTACCGTCCAGTAACATAAAAAGGAAGACAAGTAACGTTGGAAGATTCATTTCGGAGATCCACAATTGTGTGGGTGTACCGCAGATTCTTTCGTGAGACCATATATAGGTAAGATATAAGCTGGACAGAGACCGATATCCTAACTATTGAATTAATGGGTATTATACATGAAGTTTAGAGACCATTAGGAAACCCCAAGGGGGAGAGTAAACAATAAACACTAAAGTGTGGTTATCTGACTTGCCAACTAAAGGTTGAAGATTTACTAGACTATGGTGAGAGTAAGCCTTTTTCTCATAAGGTTATAAGAAGTCATCTTATAAGAGTACTCTCAAGAGTATTTCTAGATGAAAGATCGAAGGAGATATAACAGACTAAACCTAGTGGACTAGTTCTTAAAGAAACAACTCCTAATTTGTCCATTAGAGTAAAGAGAGTATTCCAAAATAGACCGGTGTAGTGTAATAGGAAAACCGGATTGGAATGGACAAAATGTGTCCACAACCCAATTCTGAGTAGGACTATGAAGACATAACCCAAGATATTGTAGTAGAAGGAGTTATACGACCTATAGGAAACAACAGTTGGAAGTTGCCAAGTGTGAAGAGAATTCAAGGAAAAAGATCTAGATAAGGGATATTCCAATTATCCTCATTGGTGATCACAATGGAGCTAAGAAATGCAGTGATCGAAAGAAGTCACACCTTATTCCGAAACGTAAGAGAGTACGAACTTCGGGGACGAAGTTTATTTTAAGGGGGGGAGTCTGTAACATCCCAGCATTAGAGCTTAAAAATAAGCTGAGATAAGGTGTGTGCATTGCATTCATGCATAGAAAATTTGGATAATTTTCGCGCTTTTAAATAAAACTTGTCAAAGTGATTGAAGCTTCTCTTAACTTAGTGGAACTGAAGTAGATCATAAAGTTGACTGTGATAAGTTTCAACATCACCTTTGCTAAAACCTTATGTTTGGGTAATATAATTTGATCTAAAGGGTAGATCAAATGTAATAAAACTAAGTCACAACACACTACTTAATAAGGAGTACCTGACCTTCTAGAGATCATTACATGGTATTCCATACAACAACTCAAGGATGAATACTTAATACTCTAAAGGAATTATCTACCACAAACCCTAAATATCAAGTTAAGTATATAACTCCAAATAAAGAAACCTCAATAACTAAATCTTGATACACTTGATTGCCATAGTTATTCCTACCATGGGTATCATGGTAGTTCCTAAACTTAACTCTTATCACAAATAGAGTAGAAATGGAAGTCAAGCCAAAACCATCCATCACATACCCTTAGGGTCATGTGAATTGATGACAATCCTATTTAACCAAGTCCTAGAGATAATTGAACATCAATGTTGAGTAACCAATTATTGACTTAGCACTTATTGATTCTTAGCTTTGAACTATTATGTTAACCTTCCAAAGACCTTAAGTAATTTAATAAGAAGGAGGAACTAGATATGGTAGAGTGTGCCATCATCAATGGAATGTTATCCTTAGTGGTGATCAAACCATTTGATAGTAGAGGAGTAAACTCACTCATAAGTTCACTAGAAGAAATATCTACACCCAAGAAGTAACTAGTGCTTGAGGAGCTATAAGAAAGCTAGTAGTATTAGTATATTAAATAATAATCTTGTTAGGACAAGTGGATATAGACTTAGAGTAAGATTGCTTAACAAGATAAGTCTATAGAGAGAACAGTACAAGTCTACTACTTAGTTGAGTATAGATCTTGATCAGAAAATTAGAAGCCTAAGCTTTGCTTGATCAAAGGTTGGTGGTCATTATTCTTAAGTCACTTGAGAATAGATGACCAACTGATGAAGAAGAGTTATGAGTATACCAAATGAGGGCAAACCTTAGTCAGTTAAATCATCTAGCTTGATCCTAAGAAGTCAAGCTAGAGTATGATGAAGTATGTAGTATTAGTTATAGGGAGTAGTTGGAAACATAGTAGTTTAACCAAGCTAATACAAGAGTAATCTTGTATTATGAAGAGTAGTACCATACCTATTCCAGAGGATTGATATCACATGGGATATAGAGAGAACTATAATCTTGCAAGCCTTGGAAGTAGTTGCAAGATGGAATTAAAGGAGTTAATAGATGAAGTTAGAAGTATCTACATTGATGGATTCATCAAGGGTAGTTTAGTAATGGAAGTTATATAGATACTAGGATAATAATGGAGAATGAGTATTGTTGAAGTGTCATGACCATGTCATCATATGATGATGGATATGGTAGAGTCAGATGATTGACTTGTTCAGGAAGAGGTGATCTTTGTGAATAAGATAAGAGAGATATATAGAGTATATTTAGGAAAGGAATTCCTTATCTAAATATAACCTTGGTGAGGTATTAAGGTAGGAGTGCTTGAGAAACCTTAACCAGCAATATATAAAGTCATGACCTAAACCATGTCCACCTCTATGTCCAAAACCCTAGAATCAAACTGATAGTGGAACCATTTCCTTTTCCTAGATAATCATTGAAAAATATCTCTTGGACAATTGAAGCTTCCAAGGGATAATTAGAGAACCAGGTGTGTGATTAATGATGAAAGCCTTGTTTGCTTGATTATCTTAAACCCTAGGAGAACCTAGACCACATTAATGAGTAATCTTTATAGTTCACTCCAAGTTGAGATATCATCCAAGATTACAAATTTAGGATCAATCCTTAAACCTTGATCTCTAGCAACATTCATTAATAAACTTGATAGTAGTGTATCCTCTAGGGTTTATAGTAAGTGTGGTATTTGAAACTGCTGACTTGTGGTTGATATCGAGCTCGTTGGGGAACCCCAAGAGGAAGGTATGATGAGCACAACAGTAAGTTCCCCTCAGTTATGAAACCAAGGTTATCGAACCAGTAGGAGCAAGGAAACACCTCCAAGGTGTTGTTTCCAACTTGGAATCCTGCACAACACAACCATGGAACTTTGCCCCCAACTTACAGTGAGGTTTTCAATCTCACCGGTTTTGCGGAAAACAAATGATTAAACGTATTGTGTGGAAGAAAGTAATAGCTTGCAGAAAGTAAACAGAAAACAGTAAACAGTTGTAGATTGATGGTAAAAGAAAGGACCGGGGTCCATAGTTCACTAGTGATGGTTCTCCTTAAGATAGATGACATGTTGGGTGAATAAATTACAGCGGGGCAATTGACAAACATCGAGAAAGCATACATGCATATACTAATCATCTTGACTCCTATGAGATTTGATTGGGCATTACAACATTATACATAGAACGTAATCCAACTGCATCTATGACTAATAATCCACCTTCAGGTTATCATCCGAACCCCCTCCAATATTAAGTTACAAGCACCAGATAATTGCATTAAGCATTGCGTGTAAAGTAAACAATATGATTGTTCTATGAACAAAGGATTATAATTTCTCCCTAGTAGCAACAACACATCTAGTACCTTAGAGATTTCTGTCACTTCCCCAGATTACTAGAGGCATGAACCCACTATCAAGCATAAATACTCCCTCTTGGAGTTGCTAGCATCTACTCGACCAAGATATCTACTAACAACGGAGAGCATGCAAGATCAGAAATAACAAAGACTTGATAGAATCAGTAATCAATTTGAAATATCATCTCAATATCCATCGGATCCCCGCAAACACAACATGTAGGATTACAAATAGATGATCTTGATCATGAACGGAGCTCGCAAGATCTAAGCATGGTGGCACAAAGGAGAAGAACCAACCCTCTAGCTACTACATGGACCCGTAGTCCAAGGATGAACAACTCACGCATCACACCGGAGGCTTGCATGGTGATGAAGAAGGCCTCCAGGGTGAATTCTCCCCTCCGGTAGGATGTCGGGAAGAGCTTCATATCCCTCCCGATCTAGGGATGGAGATGACGGCGGCTACAGACTCTTTCGTGGATTTTTGATCGGGTACTTATGGTTTCTATATCGCAGGCAATATATAGGCGAAAGGGGAGGCCAAGGGGGTGCCCTAGGCGGCCACACCATACCTTGGCGTGGGCCAAGCTTGGCCGCGTGGCCAGGTGGTGTGGGCGACCCCTGGCCCCTCTCAGTCTCGTATTCTGGCTCCTTGTCCCCCTTGGTGAAATATTGATTTTGGCTTTTGTCCCGTCCAATTCCGAGAATATTCATTTTCTGACTTTCCTGGAACCAAAAACAGTAGAAAACAGGCAGCTGGCACTATGGCATCTTGTTAATAGGTTAGTCCAAGAAAGTGTATAAAAAGTACTCCAAAGTGTGGGAAAAACATAAGAAAGTAGATATAAACCAAGCATGGAACATCAAAAATTATAGATACGTTTGCAACATATCAACATCTCCAAGCTTAACTCCTGCTCGTCCTCGAGTAGGTAAGTGATAAAAATAAAGAATAATTTTTGAGGTGACATGCACCATCATAGACTTGATCAAAGTATTTGTAAAACATTGATAGCTGGGATCCTAGTACTTCAACATAGCTGAAAGATAAAGTTCTAACAATAAGACATAACAACTATGTTGTAACATGAAAAGGCACAAACAAAAGATTCATGAATAATAATGCTTTGCAAGACGTTTGTTTATTTCACATAAAGAAAACATAGCATAATGGCATTCAGCTTGTCCCTCATAATGTAGCAAATCATAATTGCATCGGACACCTTCAAAGTTTATAAGGGTGACTAGATACAAATAGTTTAATAAGAAGCAATATCAAAGTTATGCATCAATCAACAAGTCTTGGGACAATGCACATTAAACTAAGAATGGACACTATGCTATCTCAATAAGTGCATAAAGATAGAAGGTGGAGACTCAACATAAAAGTAAAAGAAAGGCCTTCATAGAAGGAATCAGGGATTCAAGTTTCATAAAGAGCTTCCAAAAATTATGGTACTTATTAGCTTTCAGCTCTCATTACCCCTATCATAAGCATCTTGAAGTGATTAAGGTTAAAGTGAAAAAACTATGGAGTATATGATTGACAAAGTATAAGTTGGAAATCTCATGTCCCTTGGATACGAGGGCCACTCCTCATCCTACTCAAGTTTAGTTACCGGTAAGTCCTTATCATAGTAAGTACATGTGTATCATAGAGAACCGCCAACGGGGTACCCCTTGCCCGATGATGTGGAAGAATCCCCATATCAAAATGACAAGGCAAGCAAACAACATGCATCTCAGCAATATTCTTATTTACCAAGGGAAAATGGTGGTTTTTTCTCTCTTTCCTCTTTTCTCATATCTCTTTTTTTTCTTTTTTTCTTTTTCTCTTTTTCTCAATCTCTATCTCTTTTTTATAATAAGAATGCTGCATAGATTGCTCATTATGGTTACGCTGCAGGTTTCCACTATGATTAGGCATGGATTAGACCGGCGGCCCAGGTGTTTCTCTAACACACATACATAACTCCATGGAATTACAAGCTCCCCTTTCATTTCACACCGACGACATCCATAGATAAAAGAGCATGATATCAACTAGGTACAAAGTACAAGTGCAATGTTGAAAGAGTTCCCCATGACAGCATGGTTTTGCTAATCCCCAACATATAAGTGCAAGCATATACAACATAGACGACACAATGGTTCAAGTTTATTAGGAGCATGAAAAGTAAAGTGTGCCATCAAGTTCATGAGAGCTTTAATCACTAGTTTTCTCATAACAAGTTTAATTTGGAAGGTAAATAAAAACATGAATATACTTGGAATAGCAAATGCTAATAGGTAGGTATGGTGGAATCTTTGGAATAATTTGGTTTTATTTGGAGTTTGGATGCATGAGTGGAACTCATACTTGGTTATGGAGGCTAGCAAAAGACTGGGAGCGACCAACTAAGAGAGCAATAATGGCCATAATCATGCAAAGCAACAAAACATCATTAATTAAAGCATAAAGTGATATTACAAGTCGAAAACTAAAGGATCATAAAGCCTATGGTGACTTGGGATAGTATTAACATGGTGTGAGCATGTGCCAGGTCAACCCAAATAAAGCATTAAAGGAGGATACCACAATACTATGCTTTAATATGCTAAAACAACGCATGATTCTTTCAAGGCACATTAAGCAATCTCATTTTTTTATAAAATGCCATGCTACAGCAAAAAATCACTAAGCATAAAGCCAAAACAATATCAAGCATGACATGACAAAGCATAGGCCACAGTAAAAAACAAGCTCCTTTTACCACTTAAGCATGAACTTTTCCTACTCTTTTCCAAACCAAACCAAACTATTTGAAAACTAATGTATGAAAGAGGGGGTCCAACCAATTTATTCAAGCAAACTAAGAAAACCAAGCAAATGAAAACTAAAAACAAAAACAAAGATGCTCCAAGAACAACACAACTGTGCATGAAACAATAAAAATGAAGTGTTTGGAAGAAACCTGAGATTTTTATTGATGGAGAAGGGGATGCCTTGGGCATCCCCAAGCTTTGACGCTTGTACTTCTTGGATATTTCTTGGGGTGACACGGGTGGCATCCCCAAGCTTGATATTTAGTCCATTCTTCATCTCATTACATCATTCTCTCCATATACGAGAAAATTTTCCTTCATACAAAACTTCACACAATCTTTATTAGCAACATTTGTGTACTCAAGATAATAAGTCTTTGGGTTCAGTTTCAACACCAATAAAACTTCCATTAAAACACAATCTACTGTAGCACTTCCCTCAAAAATCTCAATTCCCCAAAAAGAACTCAAAAAGGAATCAACAAGAAGCAAATGCAAATAATGGCAGAAATCTGTCAAAACAGACCAGCAGGTAAAAACCAATTTTTTTCGAAGACCTTCTACTGCTCAAATCGAAAAGTGTTGAACTAACAAAGTTAGATACCAACCTCGGGCAGAATCTCAAAAATTCACGCCTCAAAACGACGTACAAAGATTTTAAATGAATGTTTATAGTGAAGCACAAAAATCTGTTTCGGGACAACAACTTTCCCAAGCATTACTTCTCTCTCATTAGAGGTTACTCTTGGAACAAAAAGCAAATAAAAAGGATAAGGAGCAGTTATTACAGAGGTAATAACTTCCAAGACTCATCTAAAACTTTGGGGTTATCTCCCAATAAGTAGTTTTCTTTAACGCCTTTAAGTTAGGCATAAGAAGCAAGACAACAATCAAGTGTTGTCAAATGAAGAAGCATTAAGATTGATACCAGAAATATCTTCAACAAGGCAAGCTATCTCATCCAAATAAGTTCTAGAGGATCCTCCCTCAATGCTCTTGGGTTCACTACTTTCATCAAACGGGTTTTCAGGAACAATCCAATCAAGATTCTTTTCTATGGCTTCATGCATTGCTACAAGTTTGAAAGGTATTGTTATCTTAATTTCCTCCCCATTAGGTTCGGTTTTGTTCATATTTTCTCGTGTACCAATAACATCTACACATGAGCCTAGCATATTAAAATGATCAACAACTTTTCTAGCTTCCCTAGCAACATCATAGAATTCTTTAAGCAAGGTTTCCAGAATAAAATCTCTCTTTTTAGGGTCCCCAATTTCTTTAAGTTTAAGAAACATTACTTGCATTAAGGGGTTAAGGTTAACAAACCTAGCTTCCAACATGTGAAGTAAAGAAGCTGTAGCAATTTCATAATTTGGAGAAAGTTTTGCAAGGGATCTATCCTCAATATCCTCATGCTTACTAACATGATTAAAGAATTCTTCTATATTATCTTTTCCAATTATAGAGCCACTACCTATTGAAAGGTATTTCATGGTGAATTTAGGGATCAACATGGTGAGCTAAGAAAGAGGTAACTACTATAGAAAAACTTAATTTTTTTGTGTTTTTAATAAAGAAAGCAAACTTAGAAAAACTTTTTTTGTGTGTTTTTGATAAAGAAACAAGCAAACAAAGAAAAAATAAACTAAGCCAAACAAAAATAACAAAGTAAAGAGATTTGTTATGAGAGATTCCCCTTGTGAAGATGTCCTTGACTCCCTGGAAATGGCGCCAGAAAAGTACTTGCTGACTCGTGGTTGATATCGAGCTCGTTGGGGAACCCCAAGAGGAAGGTATGATGAGCATAGCAGTAAGTTTCCCTCAGTTATGAAACCAAGGTTATCGAACCAGTACGAGCAAGCAAACACCTCCAAGGTGTTGTTTCCAACTTGGAATCCTGCACAACACAACCACAAAACTTTGCCCCCAACTTACAGTGAGGTTGTCAATCTCACCGGTTTTGCTGAAAACAAAGGATTAAACGTATTGTGTGGAAGAAAGTAATAGCTTGCAGAAAGTACACATAGAAACAGTAAACAGTTGTAGATTGATGGTAAAAGAAAGGACCGGGGTCCATAGTCACTAGTGGTGGTTCTCCTTAAGATAGATGACATGTTGGGTGAACAAATTACAGCGGGGCAATTGACAAACATCAAGAAAGCATACATTCATATAATAATCATCTTGACTCCTATGAGATTTGATTGGGCATTACAACATTATACATAGACTGTAATCCAACTACATCTATGACTAATAATCCACCTTCAGGGTATCATCCGAACACCATCCAGTATTAAGTTGCAAGCAACAGATAATTGCATTAAGCATTGCGTGGAAAGTAAACAATACGATTGTTCTATGAACAAAGGATTGCTGTTTTGTCCCTAGTAGCAACAGCACATCTAGTACCTTAGAGATTTCTGTCACTTCCCCAGATTACTAGAGGAATGAACCCACTATCGAGCATAAATACTCCCTCATGGAGTTGCTAGCATCTACTCAGCCAAGATATCTACTAACAACGAAGAGCATGCAAGATCACAAATAACAAAGACATGATAGAATCAATAATCAATCTAAAATAGCATCTCAATATCCATCGGATCCCCGAAAACAAAACATGTAGGATTACAAATAGATGATCTTGATCATGAACGGAGCTCACAAGATCTAAGCATGGTAGCACAAAGGAGAAGAACCAACCATCTAGCTACTACATCGACCCGTAATCCAAGATGAACTACTCACGCATCACACCGGAGGCTTGCATGGTGATGAAGAAGGCCTCCGGGGTGAATTCTCCCCTCCGATAGGGTGCTGGGAAGAGCTTCAGACCCCTCCCGATCTAGGGATGGAGATGACAGCGGGTACAGACTCTTTCGTGGATTTTTGATCGAGTACTTTGGGTTTCTGTATCGGATGCAATATATAGGTGAAAGGGGAGGCCGAGGGGGTGCCCTAGACGGGCACACCACCCCCTGGCACGGGCCAGGCCTAGCCACGTGGCCAGGTGGTGTGGGCGGCCCCTGGCCCCTCTCCGTCTCGTATTATGGCTCATTGTCCCCCTTAGTGAAATATTGACTTTGGCTTTTGTCCCGTCCAATTCTGAGAATATTCATTTTCTGACTTTCATAGAACCAAAAACAATAGAAAACAGGTGGCTAGCACTATGGCATCTTGTTAATAGGTTAGTCCAAGAAAGTGTATAAAAAGTACCCCAAAGTGTGGGCAAAACATAAGAAAGTATTTATAAACCAAGCATGGAACATCAAAAATTATAGATATGTTTGCAACGTATCAGAAAACCTAAGTAGATGTTGTTGGCTATTTAGATCACTTGTGCCACATGGAGGATAATGGTTATTCATCATTATATAATAAACTTCTATCAAAACATTAATCACACTTAAGAAAGTAGTGATCAATCAGTTCAAGAAGTGATCCATGCATACTTTGAAAATAAGTAGTATGGTTATGCAGAAATCGTAATGGAATTTGAATAAAGAAAATTCTAAACTTTAAGAACCTTAGAGTTTAAAATTACTATATAGTGTGCGTGTTGAATGATGTTAGGTATGGATTTATTCTATGCCAATCATTTAACATTTTCAATCTTTACTATAACCACTATCATGTTGAAAATGGAAATCATTCTTATAAGATTTTCTCTATAGAACGAATAAATCCCTAAAGCCAACGTTTTATTTGTTCTATTTAATAAGAGGACCTCTCATATAGTTGTATTTCCTTTTTATACAACAAAATAATATAGGGGAATTGATTGTAATGAATCTTTACACTATTTTTAATATTCTACCAGAATTTTAAATGTTTAAACCTTGTAGTAATAGAGTGGGACAAGAAATTGTACAGAGAAAAGAAAAGAGAATATAAAAACAGAAAAAAGGAAAACAGGAACATAAGTTTCTGGCCCGTGGCCCAAACCTCCTCACGCCTATTTGATGCTCAGGAGCAGCAGCAACAGACCGTCTCACAGGCTTGGCTACAGCCCATTTGGCCCGTATGCAACCCGCTATCAGCCCATACCCCTTCGACCTTCTATTCGCACCGTCTTCCTCGTGTCGCCGTCGACCTCCCGATGCAGCGAAGCATCTCGTTGGAAGTCACATCGCCGTTGACAGTGCCAAGATTCACTCTACCGTCCTTGGTCATCCATAAGAACCCCACGACACCGCCGATGAACCCTAGCTTCCTCTTCTTTCCCAAATCCTCCCCTGGCTCTAACCCTAGCTCCCTGGTCTCGCCGGAGCTCGCCATTCCCGAGCTCCCCTAGAAGCTCTGAGCACACCATCTACACCATCACCTCTTCCTTGTTCGTTTGCCCTGATTAGCTCGTGCTGGAGAACCCCAGAAGTTCCAATCGAGACCTCCTTCCTGAGGTCCGACCGCCGTAATCCTCATCGATTCTGGCCCCGATTCACCTCCGCGTCCTCACAGTAAGCATCCTAGTGAGGTATAGACTCTCCTAGTAGCCTCTGTTACTTCAATTTCTTACTATATCGCCCTGTCGCCGTGAACCTTCGATCACCGCCACGGTTGCTCGCCGTGGGAGTGATTCCGGTGACCATTCCCGGGCGGCGCCGCCACTAGATTGTTCGCCGTATCGTCCTCTCTCCAACTAGGCCTGAGCCCGCGTGCACTGTAAATCGACGGATTCATGCGGGACTAAGAGCAGCCTCCATTTCTGATGTCACCATGACGTCATGGTGATATCATAAATATGTTTCTTTATTTTCTTTTCAATAATCATTTCTATAATAAGTAAATTCATGGATATTACGTGACATAGGCCTCACCAGTCAGTGACTGGGGCTAGGAATAGCCCCGGTAAGAAAAGCCCCTACCTCATGCTGGCATCAGCATTACCTCATAAACTCATTTAATATTTATTTTTAATTCCAAAAAATGAATAAATCTTATTAAATCAATATCTTTTGTTTTATAAATCAGAAAAATATATATTATATATCAAAATGTTAAGAAAAATAAACTCTACAATATAAACCTATAATAATATTTTATTTTACAATTTAAATAATATAATTATTATTATTAATAAATAATCTATTAAGGATTAATCTTTTAAAATATATGTTCTATTATTTAAAATTCACAAAATTAAGTATAATATATCAAAAGTCTTAGAAAAACAAAATATAAAATTATAAACTTGTTTTATACATTTTTGTATCACCTAGCTAATATTTATTATTTATTAAGTGTTTATAAAGGGATAAAACTTATAAAAATCATATCTTATTATTTAAAAATCAAACAAATACATATAATATACCAAAATGATCATAAAAATAAAATCTACACCTTAAAATATCATCTTTTATAATTGAAGTAAATAAAAGGTAAAGATCTAATAAATCTTATTAAAACCCTTTTATTTTATTTTAATTCCTTAAAAATATATAAATATTTACTATTGCATTTACCATTATTTTTTTAAAGTCTCAAAGTGTAATAACAAGTGCAAGTTATGTTTAAGTGAAGTTAAGATAGGTCTAACCAACTCAAGTTATACGTACTAAAACTACCATTTAGGATTAAGTAAATCTTACTCTCCAAAGACATTTTATCAATTATAAATTCATCAAGATTTGAGTACTAATTATTTTACAAGTTTGGGAATCCACTTTAAAAGCTAAACAAAGTCTTTAAGTACTTAACATAGTGCCATTCCCATGTTTATAGAAATAAGTATTAATTCTATAATAAGTAAGTGGTTCTATTCACTTATAAAATCAAGAGAACACCACTTCCATAAAGACGTAATACTTTTGTTTCACCTTCATGAAGTATTAAAAGTCTCCACTTGCTAATGGAATAGTTATTCAAAAATAATAATTGTTTTCTACTTTAATACTTGTAATTAATAGTTAAACCTTAAAGTGTTAGCTTTAAGTTTAAATACTTTTTACTTTGTAAAGTAATATTTTCCTCAAGAGTTATTCTTTTAAGAAACATTAAAAGTAATCCTTGAACACTTCTCTAAAAGCTCTAATTAAATCTTAATCTTGTTTAAGAAATATTTCAGATACCATGCTCCATTTGAATGCTTTAGTATTATATACTACTTGTAATACTTACATATTGTTTCACACACTCTCACAAGCCTTAACAAGAAGCACATGTGTAAAGCTGATATAAAAGTACCACACATTCCAAAGAACTCATCACGAACTCTAAACCCTAGATCAAATACGATTGTTTCGGGGATTCACGTTTATCAAATTGCATTACATTACTTATGCATAATTGCATCTTGCTTCTTTAAACATTAGTCCTTACCGGACTAATGATGTTGTTTACAAAATTTGGATCTTCTAGTATCTTGAAGACAGTGAGTTCATAATCTTGCAATAACAAAAGGCAAGTTCACAACTTGCTCATGTCCTTTGATTATTTTCTATCAAATGCTTGTAACTCAAATGTTGTCATCACCTACATTTCTAAAAGGTCAGAAAACACTATTTTCATAATAATATGATTATAGATTATTTACCAAATGGTAATAATCTATTGATACAGTTCCAGTGGTAAAGGAACATAATATCTAAGACCTAACAACCAATGTCGCCAGTGATTCTAGCGCCGTATATTACGCGTTAACCATGACATCTAGAATGGGACGGACAAGTCAGCTGGATCTTCTTCCTTTCGCATGGACGGATGACCTTATCGTGAGGCTGTTGATTCTCGTGGGTTAGAATCCAGCACTTGGGTTAGACACATTAGTTCCCTGCGAGCTAGGTGTCTAGATTAACTATGCATAGCTGTCTTGGTGTAAGATCACCATAGCTGATGGTGGCTGCCAGACAGAGCTGCTTACAGAGTCCTCGAGAGGCTACGCAAAGAGTAACCGTGGTAGTCCTTCTTGAGGGATTGTGTCTTCATGCGGGGTCGCGGAGGAGGGAAGCGATTGGCTTGGATCATCTACTAGGCCCCACACCTTAGGAAGTGTGGACGGGAAAGATCGCCCGGTTGTGCAACAAAGATTTGATCTCTCATGGGTAAAGCGCACCTCTGCAGAGTGTAAGAACTGTGATATGTTACTCCCTGTTCTGGGAAGGAGCTACAAACGCGGTAGGAAAGGAACCCCACGAATGTTCTAGTCAACATCTGAAGGCTGTCGGACATAGTTTTCAGAATAAAAGCTACCTTTGAAGAAATATTTACGAAAACCTGCTTTGCCTATGACCTATGTTCTATGGCTATAGAGATAGTGCATCATACACTCATTTTTAGTGAACTTGATGAGTATGCTCGTACTCAACCGTACCTTCTTAACCCTTGCTAGGTTCTAAGCCGTTGAAGACGATGTCAACACCAACTTGTGCTCAAAAAACCATCACCGACAGCTCAAGTTCTTCAATTAAGTCAATAAAGTCAGCATATACATCAGCTGAAGTGAAGACGAAGTTCCTGATTAGATAAAAGTAGATACTCTAGTGATATAATGCAAACGTATCTATAATTTTTGATGTTCCATGCTTGGTTTATATCTACTTTCTTATGTTTTGCCCACACTTTGGAGTACTTTTTATACACTTTCTTGGACTAACCTATTAACAAGATGCCACAGTGCCAGCTGCCTGTTTTCTGCTATTTTTGCTTCTAGGAAAGTTAGAAAATGAATATTCTCGGAATTGGACGGGACAAAAGCCAAAGTCAATATTTCACCGAGGGGGACAAGGAGCTAGAATACGAGTTGGAGAGGGGCCAGGGGCCGTCCACACCACCTGGTTGTGCGTCCAGGCCTGACCTGCGCCAAGGGGTGTTGTGGCCGCCTAGGGGACCCCCTCATCCTCCCCTTTCGCCTATATATCTCCTCCGATACAGAAACCCTAAGTACCCAATCAAAAATCCACGAAAGAGTCTATAGACGCCATCATCTCCATCCGTAGATTGGGTGGGATCTGAAGCTCTTCCCGGCACCATATTGGAGGGGAGAATTCATCCCGAAGGCCTTCTCCATCCCATGCAAGCCTCTAGTGTGATGCGTGAGTAGTTCATCCTTGGACTACGAGTCCATGTAGTAGCTAGATGGTTGGTTCTTTTCCTTTGTGCTACCATGTTTAGATCTTGTGAGCTCCATTCATGATCAAGATCATCTATTTGTAATCCTACATGTTGTGTTTGCGGGGATCTGATGGATATTGAGATTCTATTTTAGATTGATTCTATCATGTCTTTGTTATTTGTGATCTAGCATGCTCTCCATTATTAGTAGATATCTTGGCCGAGTAGATGCTAGCAACTCCAAGAGGGAGTATTTATGCTCGGTAGTGGGTTCATGCCTCTAGTAATCTGGGGAAGTGACAGAAATCTCTAAGGTACTAGATGTGTTGTTGATACTGGGGAGAAAACATAAATCCTTTGTTCATAGAACAATCATATTGTTTACTTTACACGCAATGTATAATGCAATTATCTATTGCTTACAACTTAATACTGGAGGAGGTTCGGATGATAACCTGAAGCTGGATTATTAGTCATAGATGCAGTTCGATTACGGTCTATGTATCATGTTGTAATGCCCAATCAAATCTCATAGGAGTCAAGATGATTAGTATATGCATGTATGCTTTCTCGATGTTTGTCACTTGCCCCGCTATAATTTGTTCACCCAACATGTCATCTATCTTAAGGAGAACCACCACTAGTGAACTATGGACCCCGGTCCTTTCTTTTACCATCAATCTATAACTATTTATTGTTTTCTGTTTACTTTCTGCAAGCTATTACTTTCTTCCACACAATACGTTTAATCCTTTGTTTTCAGCAAACCGGCGAGATTGACATCCTCACTGTAAGTTGGGGGCAAAGTTCTGTGGTTGTGTTGTGCATGATTCCAAGTTAGAAGCAACACCTTGGAGGTGTTTCCTTGCTCCTATTGGTTCAATAACCTTGGTTTCATAACTGAGGGAAACTTACTACTGTGCTCATCATACCTTCCTCTTGGGGTTCCCCAACGAGCTCGATATCAACCATGAGTCAGCAAGTACTTTTCTAGAGCCGTTGCCGGGGAGTCAAGGACATCTTCACAAGGGGAGTCCCTCATAACCAATCTCTTTACTTTGTTTTTTTGTTTTGCTTAGTTTATTTTTGCTTTGTTTGCTTGTTTATTTATCAAAAACACAAAACATTTAGTTGTACTAAGTTTGCTCTCTTAAATTATTAAAAACACACAAAACATTTAGTTTATTTATTAAAAACACACAAAAAATTATTATTAGTTCCTATCTTAAGTTACCATTATGTCTAGCATTGCTCTAATCACTATGTCACCCGAGGAAATGATTTTCACTTTCAAACAAGGAATTGAAGAGGGTTTCAAAGAAGCTTGGTCCAGAATCTCTGATTTACATGAAAAAACTGAACCTAAAATGACTCAAAGCTTGTTTCTTAGCAGTTTTTATCTTGGAACTGCTCTTTGCTATATATATGCTTTGGATGATGTAGTGGGAGGAGATTTCCTCCAATTCAATGAGGATGATGCTTGTAATGCCATAAAGAAGTTGGTCTTTACTTACAACTTCCCTAGCAAATCTGATTCTTCCTTTATAAACATATTTGCTAGATTGAACACTCTTGAGACCCACACTACTAGTTTAAAAGATTGCTATAACACGCTTAGAGAGCATCATGATTATTTTCCAATAAATTCTGAAACCTCAAAATGGCTTCCTACAGTAAAGATTGTTATAAATAATGAAACTTTTCATGCTTGCTGTGATATCATGTCTAAATTCTATCTTATGCCTAAAGATATCTATGAATCTTTGAATCATTGGGGACTTTTTGAAGGAGGAGAAGAAATATTTCTTGCTAATAATACCACAATATTACCAATTGGAAAGTTGAAGGAGTGTTTACAAAGATCCTAAGGAAAATGGTTTCTACTGATTATCTTGTTATTGAATGTGTAGGAAAAGGACAATTTACACTTGGAAGATCCCTATTAAAACTCCTTGGAGCAATAATAGATGTGGAAAAGGGAACCATGCATTTTTCTTCTCCACCAAACAATCATATGTTCCCCAAGGTTAAGAATAAAAGTAAGAGAGGTAAGGGCAAGATATTTGGTTTTAATGCTTCTTCATTTGAGAATACTTGATTCTTTTTCTTGCTTCTTATGCCTAACTTAAAGGCGTTAAAGAAAAGTACTTATTGAGAGATAACCCAAAAGTTTTAGATGAGTCTTGGAAGTTATTACCTCTGTAATAACTGCTCCTTATGCTTTTTATTTGCTTTTTGTGCCAAGAGTAACCTCTAATGAGAGAGAAGTAATGCTTGGGAAACTTGCTGTCCCGAAACAGATTTTTTTGCTTCACTGTGAAAATTCGTGTAAAATATCTGTACGTCATTTTGACGCGTGAATTTTTGAGCTTATGCCCCAGGTTGTTATCTAACTTTCATTAGATCAACACTGTTCAATTTGAGCAGCAGAAGGTCTTCGAAAAAATTGGTTTTTACCTGCTGGTCTGTTTTGACAGATTTCTGCCATTATTTGCATTTGCTTCTTGTTGATTAATTTTTGAGTTCTTTTTGGGGAATTGAGCTTTTTGAGGGAAGTGCTACAGTATCTTGTGTTTTAATGGAAGTTTTATTGGTGTTGAAACTGAACCCAAAGACTTATTATCTTGAGTACACTAATGTTGCTAATAAAGATTGTGTGAAGTTTTGTATGAAGGATAAATTTCAAGTATATGGAGGGAATGATGTAATGAGATGAAGAATGGACTAAAGCTCAAGCTTGGGGATTCCACCCATGTCACCCCAAGAAATATCCAAGAAGTACAAGTGTCAAAGCTTGGGGATGCCCAAGGCATCCCCTTCTTCATCAATAAAAATCTCAGGTTTCTTCCAAAAACTTCATTTTTATTGTTTCATGCACAGTTGTGTTGTTCTTGGAGCGTCTTCATTTTTGTTTTTAGTTTTCTTGAATAAATTGGTTGGACCCCCTCTTTCATACATTAGTTTTCAAATAGTTTGGTTTTGTTTGGAAAAGAGTAGGAAAGTTCATGCTTAAGTGGTAAAGAGAGCTTGTTTTTGACTGTGGCCTATGCTTTTTCATGTCATGCTTGATATTGTTTTGGCCTTATGCTTAGTGATTTATTGCTGTAGCATGTGATGTTATAAAGATTGATATTTCTTAATGCGCCTTGAAAGAATCATGTGTTGTTTTAGCATATTAAACATAGTATTGTGGTATTCTCCTTTGATGCTTGATGACCCACAAGTATAGGGGGTGTATAGCAGTATTTTCGGTAAGTAAGAGTGTCGAACCCAACAAGGAGCAGAAGGTGCTTGTTGGGGATATACTTTCCGGGTATCCTCACAGTTCCTCACTGACCAGGGTGGCCCTCTTCGGGTTAGAGATTTGCTTCACGGGCGGCCCAGTCAGGGAAAAAAGACGGAGTGCAATCCGGCTACGGGGAGGCCCAGAATACTTACCAACTTAGGCCCATAGTGTTACTTGTAGTTCAAGATGTACTCTGTAACCAACTCTTAGTCGTAGACGGATAGATCTCTCCTGTAAACCCTAGGACGGATATCTATATAAGCCATCCTAGGGAGAGCCTTTAGGGCACACCTCAATAGTCTACAATCTCAACTTGCACAGGCGAAACCCTTGTAACCCATATTTCGGCTCTACCGTATTACTGGATTGCTAGCAGGAATAGGATCCGTCCAAAGCCGGTGGATTCGAACCTGGGTAAACTTGTGTGCTCACCGTCCCGGAACACCATACGTCTCACACCCCTCTCTTCTGCACGCCTCGAGGACCCCCTCATGGCGTACTTGTCCTCAATCCGACGACAGTTGGCGCCCACCGTGGGGCAAGTGAGCTTCGGATCTGCGTTCCGAGTGGAATCTGCAAGAATCAGAATCGGCGAGACTATCACCGTCGGTCGCATCCTCTATGCCAGCGACGTCCCTCTCATCGTTCTCGACGAGACATAGATTCTGGCTAGGGAGGCCGTGACTGCCTACACAATCATGTCTTTTGGCGAGATCGATGTTTACATCGGTTTTGCTGAACCTGCCCCACCCACCCCAGCAGTGATGATAGAGGTAGAATAATCTTCTAGGTCCCCTTTGTCCACGGAGGCGGCAGAGTTCCGGATCTCAAAAAACCCTAAATCCACCTAGCCCGCACCAGCTGCGGAGATAGTGGATAAATCCGAGCCTGAGGAAGACCTAGCGGTCAAAGTCGAATCTGGAGTGGATCTCCTAGGAGAGGTCGGATCACAGATCAGCCCACCCGCGGAAGTCAAAATCCAGGAGGAGCTCATCAACGACACTGATTCCGGCTCTGATGACGCAGGGACAGACATGCCTTTCCTAAGGTACACACTGTGATGTATGATAATGCAAGATGCAAGCGCAGATGCAATTCTCGAGACCATCAAAAGTTTCAACATGGCTGATCGCGAGAGCCACAAGTACCTCAGGAAGCACGTGTCGCACTTCGTCGGATATGTGGGATCCGGATCCGGCTCTGCCGATGCTGGAGAAAACACCGACTCTGTGCTGGAGGCAATTGGAACAAACGCCGACGTACCCGCATACTCGGATGAATCGATGAAGTTAGCAGATTTCCGAAAGTTCTCCGCGGAATATGAAGAGGAGTATAACTCCAAAGCTGCAGAAGAAGGAGAAGCCATGGATGAAGGATCCGGGGAACACTCTCCCAAAGCACAGGATGACATGGAAGTCGGAGATAATCCCAAAGTCCAAATGTCTGAAAGTACCGATCAGAGCTTGACTCCGGGAAAAACACCCAAAGCCGTCTTTGCTACCGGCGTTGCCAAGAAGGCAAAGAAGAGGAATAAGAGGAACATGACCCCGACAAAATACCCTCTAATAGAGGAGGTGATTGCTGAGGAATATGAGGAAGACTCGGATGGAGCACTTATCCCAGAAGAGCCGAAAAAAGAAGAATCGATGGATGGACACGTGATCACTGAAGGTGCGCGTAAAATCATCGATGCTGCATTAACCACACCTATCCCTACAGCTGCAGAACTCACTGCTGAAGAGCTGGACGAAAGGGCCCAATCCCTAGAAGTGCGTCGTCAACAACTCCTGGATGAAGCCAAAAACATCGAGGAGGAAAAGAAGTGCATGGCAACTAAGGATTACATGTCTCGGTTGCATCAGAAGACCCGGAAATGTTACACAGGTGACGGTAAGTTTCCGGAAGTGAACAGGGTACTCTTTGAAGGAGATCTAGGGATGCCTGGTCTCGACAGCAAAGGAGACCTGGTGTACCCAACACCGGTACAGAACACTGTCGCAACACGAGATAGTCAAATAACCCAGGCCTAGAACAGGTTCGATTGGGCATCAAGCTACTCACCAAGGGTCTGGAGCAACAGATGGCTGCGAAATCCGGAAGTGGAAAACTGGTCTCGAAATCCGACCAATGTCACACAGACTCAGCCTGGAATGATATAAGGCCCCAGTGTGTTCCGGAACAGCGTCACCGTTCCGACCGACAGGAAGACAATTACTCCAGAACCAGATCATCAGGACAGCATCATAGAACCGCACATGACTGGAGCAACGCCGTTCCAGGGGCCGAGAAAGATGCCATTGCTGCACTGTATCCGAGAAACCCTCCCTAATGAGAGTCGAACGATTGAAGGGGAGAATATAAAGAGAAACGTCGGGAGGAGGATCGTCAAAAAATGCCACCTCCTAGACATACAAACCGTCTGGCTGAACCTCATCGTAGTGGGGACAAGGGACGAAGGAACGATGGAAACCATGCCGGGACAAGCCAGCAGGGGGCTCGTCGTAGTGAAGACCCTCCCCGGAACCGGAATAATGATGCTCCGGACGGAGGCCGGCGAACAGCCGGAAATAATCGAGCTGCCCCACCCTCTCCACCAAGTAGTCATCACAACGGCTCTCAAGGGGGACAAGGAGGACGACGTGGCGGAGGAGGTGGTGGCAGAAGCCGAAGTCCAGCTCCAAGGCACCGCAGCCACAGCCGACATTCGGGACGATCTCTATCTCCCACTTATGTTGCGGAAGACGGCACGATCATGGCTTAATGAACTTCCGGAGAACACCATCCACAACTGGTATGACATGCAAAGTGCGTTCTTTCGGAATTTCGAAGGCACATATCGGAGGCCCTGTACGGTCCGAGACCTACATCGTTGCACCTAGAAGGCCGGAGAAACTTGCTGGGATTACCTTAGATGATGGATTGACACCAAGAACTCCTGTGAAGGAGTAAATGATCAAACTGCGATTGAAGCTTTCATCGCATGTCTCCCAATTGGTCTACTGCGCCATCGCTTGAAGTGTGACAAGGTCACCAATTTGGGAGAGATGATAGAAACAACGAGCAAGTATGCAGATGCCGATGGCGATGTAGAGGGATTACTCAATGCCCTAGTTGTGCCACAGTCGGCAAAACAACCAAAGCAACAGGAGCGCAAAAATACCTCGGAAGAAAAACCCAACGTGGAAACGGCAGTGGTCACTGCTACTTTCGGGTCTAGAGGACGCGGTGGAGGCCGCGGGCGTGGGCGTGGAACTTCAAGAGTCCAAGGTAGAGGAGACCAGCAACTAGGAAAAACCTACTCTTGGGCCGACATTGCCAATAACCCATGTGTTTATCACCTAGACGCCAATGGGGGCTCATCCCACACCAACGCCGAATGTCGTTTCAATGATGACATCAAAAGAGATGACACCGCGGGCTACAAAGCTAAGCGGAAGAAGGGAAAGAAGAATCCTGAAAAAGAAAAAGAGACCAAGGAAGATTCTGACATGGAGGAAGCTGATGCTTCAAATCCCAAGCCGGAAGGGAAGAAAAAATTTCCCACCAAGAAAGACACTTATGTCACCTTCCTCGGATCTCAACCAGCAAAGGTCAAGAAATCAGTTCTACATGAGCTCAACACGACAGTTCCGGCTGTCCCCCAATTCTTGGACTGGTCGGAAGTGGCAATCACATTTGACCGTGCTGATCATCCGCCTTAATCGTCAATCCACTTATTGACGATTATGGTTTCTCAAAGACCCTCATGGACGACGGCAGTAGCATCAATATTCTCTATGTCGAAACGCTACGCCAGATGAAGATCTCAGAGACCCAGCTGAACCATAGCTCTGTGATTTTTCACGGAGTTGTCCCAGGAAGACAAGCCAATTCCCTAGGAGAGATCACTTTGGATGTTACCTTTGGAACTCCAAAGAATTATCGGACAGAGGCACTTTCCTTTGAAGTGGTCCCATTCAAGAGCGCATACCACGCTATATTCAGACGTCCGGCTTACTGGGCTTTTATGGCTTGTCCGTGTTACATTTACAATATGATGAAAATTCCAGGTCCCCACGGCGTGATCACCATTAGGGGAGACCCAAAGAAAGTGCGAGAGTGCGAGGATGGAAATGCCGCCTTTGCTGAAGCCGTGCTGCACGCCTAGGAGTACCAAGAGATCAAGAAGAGCATAGATCCATCCGAGATGCCCGCAACGAAGAAGGAGGTGACAAAGCCAAATCTAGAGTTCAAGGCATCAGAAGAGACGAAGAAGACGTCGTTGAAGGATGATGACCCCTCCAAGGTGACCCAGATAGGCGTAGGCCTAGGTAGCGCATAGGAAAGCGTGCTCGTCAAGTTCCTCCAAGAAAATTAAGATATCTTCGCATGGCAGCCATCTGACATGACCGGAGTACCTAGGGAACTTGCCGAGCACTCTTTTAATGTAAACCCGAACACTAGACCCGTCAAATAGTCCTTATGATGTTTTGGCGATGAAAAGCGTAAGGCAATAGCTAAGGAACTAGCACGGCTCGAGTTAGCCGGATTCGTAGAAGAGGTCATCCACACTGAGTGGTCAGCCAATCCTGTAATGGTCCCTAAAAAGGACACCACTGATTTAAGGACGTGTGTTGATTATACTGCCTTGAACAAGGCTTGCCCAAAAGATCCATTCGCTCTGCCTAGAATTGATCAAGTTATCGATTCTATGGCACGCTCGGAACTCCTCTATTTTCTCGACGCATATTCCGGTTATCACCAAATCTGGATGAAGGAAGCTGACAAAGTCAAAACTTCATTTATAACCCCTTTTGGAACCTTCAGTTTTGTTACAATGCCCTTTGGGCTGAAGAACGCAGGAGCTACGTACCAGCGCACGATGCAGCATTTCCTCCACGACCAACTCAGACGCAATATACATGCATACGTGGATGATATTGCGGTGATGTCCAAAAAGAAGGAAACGCTGATTTCCGACTTGGAGGAAACATTCACCAATCTACGAAAATACAACATCATGCTTAACCCGAATAAATGTTTCTTCAGAATACCAGCCGGAAAATTGTTAGGTTTCATCGTGTCTCAAAGAGGCATAGAGGTAAACCGGGACAAAATTAACGCTATACTCAATATTTCCAAGCCAAATCGCCTGAAGGATGTACAAAGACTAACTGGTTGCATTGCTGCAGTCAGTCGGTTTTTAAGCCGGCTTGGAGAAAGAGCCGCACCATTATATAAACTCCTGAAAAATACCAAGGATTTTGTTTGGATTGACGAAGCTGAAGCTGCACTACAAGACCTGAAGAAAGTACTCTCATCTGCTCCTATCCGTGCTACGCCGGAACCATAGGAACCGATGTTGCTTTATCTTGCTACGACAAACAAGGTCGTTAGTATCGTCATGGTAGTGGAGATACCGGAGGAAAATCAGGAACACCTGGTGCAGCGTTCGACTTACTTTGTCAGCGAGGTGCTGACAGAATCAAAATAGCGATATCCGCACTATCAAAAGTTGGCTTACAGTGTTTTTCTAGCATCTCGTAAGTTACGACATTATTTTTAGTAGCATCCAATTACCGTGGTGAGCACAGCTCCCATGAGAGATATAATCAATAATAGTGACGCCACAGGACGCGTCGCCAAATGGGGCATAGAGCTTTCAGCTTTTGATATTGAGTATAAACATCGGACAGCAATCAAATCCCAGATCCTTGTTGGCTTTGTCGCTGATTGGACAGAGACGAAGGAGAACATGACCCTCCCTGAGTCAGAATACTGGACCCTCTACTTTGATGGGTCTAAGGCTCGAGGGTGCTCGGGGGCTGGCGTGGTGCTCAAATCACCCCAAGGATATAAACTTCTATACGTGTTGCAGATCCACTCACAGCGACAAATAATATTGCCGAGTATGAAGCACTGCTACATGGAATCCGGATTGCTAAGGATATTGGCATCCGATGTTTGATGTGTTACAGAGATTCGGATCTTGTTGCTCAACAAGTGTTGGATATTTGTAATGCAAATAAACACATGGCAGCTTATAAAGCTGTTGTGGATGATCTATCTAAATCGTTCGAAGGGTTTGAGATTCAACACATCCCTCGAGCAGAAAATGAGGAAGCAGATGCACTATCTCGGATAGGCTCTACACGGAAAGAGGTCCCGGATGGCGCTTTTTTGGAGCACCTCAGAGATCCCTCAATAAAGGGAGTAGATGAGGAATATCCGGCCAAATCCGACTCACCTTTAATAGCGGTCCTGGCTGTAATTCCCAGTTGGACCCAACCCTACCTTGATTATTTCGTAGATGGAAAATTCCCCGAAGACGAAGTTCTGAGCCGACAGATCATCCGACGAGCAAAATCTTATACTATAATTAAAGGTGAGCTCTATAAGCGGAGTGTTTCTGGGGTTTTTCAGCGCTGCGTATCTCCGGAAGAAGGAGTGGAAATCTTAAGGGAAATCCACGAAGGCGAGTGCGGTCACCACGCTGCAGCCAAATCTTTAGTGGCAAAAGCTTTTAGACACGGATTTTTTTGGCTTACAGCTCAGGCAAATGCCGAATGATTAGTCAAGATTTGTAAAGGCTGCCAAAAGTACGCCAAACAAGCTCATGTTCTGGCTGATCAGCTGCGAACAATACCTATAACATGGCCTTTTGCGGTCTGGGGGCTTGATATGGTAGGACCATTTAAACGAGCTCCAAGTGGATTTACTCATCTCTTAGTGATGGTGGATAAATTCACCAAATGGATTGAGGCTAACCCTGTCTCTAGTTGTGATGGAGCAACGGCCAAAAGATTTGTCGAGGATGTTATAATCCGTTATGGTTATCCGCATAGCATTATCACGGACAACAGGAGTAACTTTTCTATGGGAGAATTGGCTGAATTCTGCAATGAGCAAAATATCCGGCTTGACATTGCGTCAATCGCACATCCACAGGCTAACGGACAAGTCGAAAGAGCAAATGGTTTAATCCTGCAAGGCCTAAAACCGAGACTCGAAGCACCATTACGACGTGCTGCGGGGGCTTGGGCAGAAGAATTACCCTCTATAATATGGATTTTACAAATGACTCCGAATAGGTCAACCGGATACACACCTTTCTTCTTGGTCTATGGCGCAGAAGCAATTCTTCCTAGTGATTTGATTCACACTTCTCCTAGAGTGGCCGCATATATTGAAGAGGATGCCGAGATTTCTCGACAAAATGATCTCGACTTAGTCAAACAAGTTCGCGTCGTTGCTGAAATGAGATCAACAGCCTATCAGCAGAAGTTACGCAAGTATCATAGCTAGAGAGTCAGAAACAGATCTTTCAATAAAGGCGATTTGGTTCTATGGCTTGTGCAGCAAAGAAAGCACAAACTTTCCCCAGTATGGGAAGGGCCCTTTTTAGTTAGTCGAGTATTGCACAATGGTTCGTATTACTTAACTGACATGAGGCCAGTCAAAGAAAGACCTGCTACTAAGAAGAGAAAGAGAGCTGGAGGCAGTACACATCCGGATGAGTTAGACAGACCGTGGAATATTGCTCAGCTACGTCCCTTTTATTCTTAGTTTATCCTTCTTTGTAATCATATATATATATATGTACATGTTCTGTGAGAAATAAAAGTTTTGGTTGCCTCAAATTTTTCTGAGAAGTTCTTACCATCTTATTTCCGAATGATCATGTCATAGTCGAAAATCCTAGAATGCTTGAAAGTACTTTATGCTCATGTTCGTTCTGTTTTAGATTTCCGATTTTAAAATTGCTACCCTTGGGTATAACTCTAAAGTTTCTAGTCTTTACTTTGGTTATTTGTCTGATTGCTGGATGCGGGCATTTTCCGAGTAGTGAATTGTTGGTACTGGAAGCCGGCTTTGTTTCCGAGTTTAAACTGGTTTAGCAATTGAGCTCCGTTTCTCGGCAAGTTTCCAGGCAGAAGGTTTAGCCGGCTCACGAAAGGGACGAGGCGGAAAGCCAGATAAACGATAAGTATAGGCGAAAAAAGTTCAAAGTGCTTATGTAAACATTTCAGGCACACAAAAATTTAAAGCCAAAAGTGCTGAATAGATCAAAAGCTTAGCACTAGAAAAATTATAGTATTTCATATTTATAGATGCATCATGTTTTTTCAGGATAATACAAATGTTTCTAGCAATCTATGATGCAGGAGGAGATGAAGGAGCTGCCGGCTCACTGGATACGTCGCCTTGATATCGTTCCGTGATGTCCATATCTGAGGTGGTGCGTTCATCGTCGGAAACTTCTGCTGCTTCTTCAAATCAGTGTCCACGTGGGTGAATAAAGGAGTACTGTAACTGGTCAAATCAGCCACGTGACACCCATATCCGGCACAGGAGTCCATAATGGCCTTGATGTCCTTCTCCTAGCCATCTTCATCCATTGTAGAGTATCCTCTGGTCACTTGTCATATCTCCATGCTTCCATGGTGGCTCATGACCATGGTGAGAGCGTTCTGTGCTACGGATCGCGCGTAGGACATATTCCAATCCTGGACAAGCTGCGGCATTTCCTTCACCTTGTCCCGCACCTGAAAATCTTGAGAGCTTCGCCAATATCCTCAAGGGATTGGCGGAAGTCATGAAGCAGGTCACCTACTTGGGTAAGCCGGTGGGTGCGGGGCTCGGCGGAGGTGGAGTCCGCCAAATTCAGAGGACCTATACACAAAACAAGTTAAGAAAATCCAACATTGAAAGAAGTCGAAGAAAATGGAAAAGTCAGACAGATGGAACGTACCGAAAATGACGTCATCAATTTTGGTCTTCTCCTCCTGAAGACTCCGGAGTTCAGCCCGGAGCACCTCGGAAAAGTCCCTCTCTCTGCACAGATTGTTATTGAGGTCCGAGATTTTCTGATCTTGAGCAGCAATCTTGCGATCACGCTCATCAGTAGCCATGGAGGACGACTCGAGAACTTGAGCTATGCTCTTCTCATGATCCGCTTTGAGCTTATCCATCTCTTGGCGAAGTTCCTTGTTCTCCACCACTAAAGTTTTGAGGTTCTCGGCCTCTTAAATCATGGCGCAGGATTGTTTTACCAGCGTTGTAAGTCAAAAAGAACAACAGTTCAGAAAAAATTCGACTACGAAAACATCAAAGACAAGGTTTGAGTCTCAGAATGTTTACCTTCGGCCTCATCCTTGGAAACCTTAGGTTCAGCATTTTTAAGTCAGAGACCCTTGATCTCTCTTCGCTTGTCACAAACATTTTTCAACAAATCCTGGTTATAGGAACATACTTTCTGTAAGTCAGAATACCCAAAGTCTGAAGTCTACTAAAGACTCGGGCTAATATTTTTACTAATATCAGCACGAGCCTTGGGGGCTACACTAGTTCATTCTTTGGCATCCTAATGAAGCATAAACCCGGATTATATATCCTACTTCGTGCTTGGGGGCTACAGGATATGATATGAAATGAGGGAAATACAAGAGTTATAATTCCTACTTACATATTGCTCGCGAGTGAGTTTATCCAAACTCGCGTTTACTTCAATAGCAACCTTCTCGGCGAGAGTCAGAGGGATCACTGGTGCTGTTGGAAGCTCACCGGTCCTTATCCTCTTGTCGCGAAGACGCACTTGTGCAAGAAGGTTGGAGAACTTGATGTCCTCTGCCTCTTGTGCTTCTTCTTTGGCAGATAAGTTTCTTTTCTCCAGGCATTGCCTAGCCAGCCACTGTATCTCTTCCGCAGATTTCCGGGACAAGCCAAACTTGGCAAGACCCGGATTGTTGATAAGGTTTTCGGCGAAGATCTCTGCCGAGGGATCATTACCCGAAGAGGGTTCACCCTTATATTTACCTGACTCAGTCATGGTGACGTTAGTTTGTGATTCAAGGATCACATGCTCCGTTGAAGGAGCCGGATCTTCTGCGATAGCCGGAGCAGGAATGATCACTGGCGTTGCGGAAGGTTGGGGGGTAGGAGTCGGAGGAGCCAAGGCAGGAGAAGCTATGGAAAGCTTCGTCTGTCGCAGGGGCTTCGAAGACGTTCCCTTCCCCTTGCGCTTGATGAGCTGTTTAGCTCTGAGAATGTGATAAAGTTGAAAACATTACATCTCGAAAGACAATTCGAGTAAGGTACAAAGGCGGAAATTGTTTCGAAAGATTACCTCTTCATGATGGGCAACTCCTTTGTGCCGACAGCCACTGCCGGAGCCTTGCGTTTCTTAAGCGCAATGTCCGGCAATGGGACCAGTTCGACCTCCTGAGAAAACTCTGGAGGATATCCTTCGAGAGGAGCAAGTTCCGACTCAGGGAGGTCAGCAAGATGAAAAGAAGAAAACATATCAGTATTGCAATATAACTTAAAGATTGAAATGCATAAAAAGGTTTGTTGATAGAAACTTACTAGCACTACGGGGTTTTCCGCCGTATGCATATCTAGAGAAACCTCCAGGATCCTCCTCTCGATCCGCTCCCTTATCAGCCATTTAATCTGGCTTATATAGCCTTGCATGGTGTAGGCTCTGGGGCTGATGCGGAGGGAGTCTTTCTTGGACGACATGATGGATTGCATCAGCCGGTCTCCGTGGTACTGAAGGGGCTGGATCCGGCATGACACCCAGCATTGGACCAAGTCGGATCCCTTCAGTCCTTTGTGTTTAATCAGATATTCGACCCGCCTCTTAGCGAGGATTAGATCGTCACTAAGAGTCGGAGCAGCCTCGTCCCATGACGGTTGGGCCGTGGTAGCTCTGTCGACAAAAGCCGGCAAAGCAGTAGCTTTGTCGGGAGCCAGAATATCCTTGTGATAAAAGAATGTGGCTGGCCACTGTTTGACCGAGTCACTAGCTAAGATTTTGGGATATGCGCACTCGCGTCTAAGTGAAAAACTAATGGTACCGGTGATATAAGGAACACCGACAGTGATAGAATTTCTCCAGACATGAAAGTAATACCGGAATAAGGTCAAACTCAGCCTAATGCCGAGAAATCCCTCACACAAAGAAGCATAAGCGCTCATCTCTAGAAGAGAGTTGGGAGGAAGATGGTGGAGTTGAACACTATAATGGTCAATCACCTCAGAAAAGAATTCCGAGGGAGGGAATGATAAACCTCTGTCGAGGTGGGTGCCGAAGTGGACCCGCTCGCCGACACGCGGGTTGGGGACGGTTTCCCTGAAGCCGCTCCGCTAGTCGCCGGAGCGGAGGAGCCCTTCTGACTCCATGCCGCGGAGCTTCTCATCGTCAAGAACGTAGGGGATCCAGACCCCGCGGAAGCTTTCCTTCTCCGCCGCCGCTTCCGTCGCCTCCACTGCCGCCAAGCCGGAAGAGGATGAAGAAGGCATTTCTCCGGCGAGCAGATGACCTAAGATGGGCGGCGCTGGGAGTTTTTGGGGGAAAGCAGAGGAGCTCTGTGCGCACGGGGGAGATTTGGAGGAGAGGAAAAGTGAAAGAACATTTCATGTTTTCCTATGTTTTGCGTGTTAGATAATAATACTATGGAGACTTTTCATGTGTGCTAAGTGTGCAGGAAGTTTTGAGGGGGGCCGGATAATCCGCCCCTCCAAGGTCCGGATAATCCGGCCTACCTCATCTCTCAAGGAAGCCAAGGCGCGTCGCTCCGTGTCCAGTCAGATTTTCTCCCGGAAAATCCGAACTGGGGCGGTTTTTCCTCCCCAGGCCGGATAATCCGGGTTTCGCAAGGGCCGGATAATCCGGCCCCTAGTTTTCGAGCAAAAGGAGCAAAGGCGCGTCCCTCAGTATCCGGTCGGATTTTCTACCGGAAAATCCGAACTGGGGCGGTTTTTCTCCCCAGGCCGGATAATCCAGCCTTCGCATAGGGCCGGATAATCCGCCCCCCAGAAGTTGATCAAGGGCAAGCTCGGCGTGACGCTCAGAGAGGGGGCGGATTTTCTGCCGGATATTCCGAGTTTGGGGCGGAGTTTCCCTAGACCGGATAATCCGGCCCTCACTTGGGCCGGATAATCCGGCCCCCAAACTGTGCAACGGCTGGTTTTTGGAAGGGGGTATAAGTACCCCTTCTTCCCCATCGTCCAGCCTTCTTGATTCATTTTGAATTCGACCAGACCCAGTGCAAGAGCTCTAAATCTCGATCTCCCACTTCAACCACCCTAAGGTCTTGATCTTTGGTGGAATTGAAGGAGGAGAAGTTCATCATCAACATCAAGAATGAAGTGCTTCAACTCCTCTCCATTCACTTGGAGAAATCCCTGATCTAGTATTCTCGTTAATACCTAGATCGTGTTATTGTATTTGACAACTTTGTTCTTGTGGCAGCTTGTTGTCATTTCGAGAGCCTCCAAGTTGTTGTGGAGTTGTTGCCCCGCTAGTTGTGTAAAGGCGCCGGTGCCTGCCTCGAAGGGTACCTATAGTGGAAGGTGGATCAGGCCTGTTATGGCGAGATCCATCGGAGAACAGGGTGAGGCCTTTTGTGGCGTGGTGGTCTTAGTACCACCCACCCCTCCAACGCAGACGTACTTCCCTTAACAAGGAAGGAACTGCGGTCAAACAAATCCTGTGTCTCTGCGTGCTTCACTTCGGTTCACTCGTTCCTCTTCCACTCGCTCCTTCCACACATTAGTTTATCTAGAGAATTTACCTTTGTGCTAAGGCTAAACTTGAAAAAGAATTAAAAATTGGTGTAGCACCTATTCACCCCCCTCTAGGTGCCCATACGATCCATTTCAATTGGTATCAGAGCCCCAGCTCTTAATTCGGGCATAACCGCCTAAGAGTAGTATGGATACAAGGGATGATGGAAATGAGGTTGTGGATAAGGTCACAATGGATGATCTCAAGTCGTTGGAAACAACCTTGTTGAAATCCTTTGAGGCTAAGATGGAGGAGATGAATCAAATGATTGCTCGCCTTATATCATCCATAGCCCCATCTCCATTCTCCTCTGAGGCTCCCTCACCATCATCTAAGAAAAAGGGTAACACTGGATCTAAGGATGATGATGTGGAAGGTGAAAAACTAAATGGATCCACCTCCAAAAAGGGAAGTGGCAAGGAGGAATATAGTGAGGTTCGCCACATATATTCCCCCGACCCCCCTATCCCTCATCCTCATATAAACAATAGGGGTGATCCACCCAAGCTCACTTCATCTTCTTTTAACCAATGGAAATTTCTAATGAAATCTCATGTTTGCAGCTCCTCTATTGAATTGTTGAGGATCATCGAAGAAGGTCTTCATGTTGGAGATCAAACCAATCTAAAAAGAAGGGAAGTTGTGGATAGCCAGTTGAATGCCACTGCTCTCCACATGATACGGCTGGGTGTGGGTCCCAAGGACATGCCACACATTGAACATCTCAACAGGGCTAAAGAGGCGTGGGATGCTCTTACGGACCTTTTTGTTGGAAATGAAAGCATGAGAAGAAACCAGTATGATGCCCTTAGTAACGAAGCTGAGGGATTCTACATGTTGGATGGTGAAAACCATGAGGACATGTATAGAAGACTCAAGGGCATCGCAACAACATTTCGGAAGCATGGGGCCACTCACATTGATGATGCATGGATAAAAAGAAAGTATGTGAGTGCCTTAATGCCTTTCGAACCGACGGATTTGAAGAGCTTGCAAGGTAGACACAACTATCATCAAATGACATCCAATGAAGTCATGCAAGAAATGGCGTCATTCAAAGTGGCGGCAAAGAATGCTGAAGATGCCCGTGCTCGGGCCATTGGAATGCAAAAGGGTGTCAATATGGCTCTCAAAGCCAATGTTTTTGAGCAAGAGAATGATGTAGGAGCATTTGAGAGGGGATCCATGGACTGCCCCGATGAGGTCAAACGTGCTCATGGTGAGTACATGGCATTCTATGCAAGGAACTTTTGGAAGGACCCTGCCAAAGCCAAGTCTGAACTTGAGCGCAAGAACGGGTCAAATGGAAGAAGAGAAATTGGCCCAAGATTGAGAACTTGCTTCAACTGTGGAGATAGAGTGCACTTTGTAGCCGAGTGTCCTTATGAAAATAGAGAAGACAATGGTGGCAGGCTCATTATCAAAGAGAAATCCAAAGTTCCTAAGAAGAAGCCATTTGCTAAGAAGAATGGCCCTTTAAAGAAGCAACACAAGATGGTCCTTGTAGCTCAAGAGGAATACTCCTCCGCCATTGAAGATGAAGAGGATGATGATAGTTCCCGCGAAGTGGCTGCTATAGCCACCACATCGACTCCCTCCTCTCTCTTCGACTCGCCGAACGAGAACGCCATCAACAACAACGCCACTTGCCTAATGGCAAGAGGATCCGAGGTATCGACTTATAAATCCTCATTTTCTAAGACTAACATAATTTTGGATATGGATGATCATGAAAGTCTTGAAATGAAAGAAGAAGTTATTGCCTTGGATATCTTTTTCACTAACCTACAAGGTGAGCACAAACTCCATTTTGATACTCTTATGAGTCAACTTGCTCGAGCCGAAGATCTCCTTGAAGAAAAGGGCAGAATTGAAAGAGAAGATGCCTTGGAGATAACCTCTTTGAAGAATGCCTTGGAAGAGGAATAGGAAACTCGAGTTTCTTTGGAAGAAAGACTCGAATCCCTAGAGGAGTCACAAGAAGAAGCTGTAGCTCAGCTCATTAAAGAACGTGACCATGCCCTTGCCAAGGTAAAGAAACTAAAGAAAGAAAAGATTGATTTTGGGGCTGTTCATGCTAGACTTTTGGAGAAGTTTGATGATCTTGAAAGTGCTCATAAGGCATTGAAGAGTGATCATTCTTCTCTAAATGAGTCTCATGACCAGATCCAAACTCAATTGAAACAGTATAATATACCAAGTACCTCATCTCCGTCCTTTGGAAAAGAAGATATTGCAAGGAGTTCTCAATACAAAGGTAAAGGGGTTATTGATGAGATACTGAGCAGGCAAAGGACAAACAACAGTAAAGAAGGTCTTGGTTACATACCCAAGATAAAGAGCAAGAAAAACAACAACAAGAAGAAGAACAAGACTGCTCAATCGAGGACTAGCAACATTACCAATGACACGACTAATTATGATGGTTTTGCAGGGATCAACAATCCTAACTTCGAACTATATTGTGATGCTTATGGTGATGTTTATGCTAGTTATGTAGGGCGTTATGATTGTTACATTCCTTGGTCTATTTGGGTTCCCAAGACCCTTGTTACTAACATGAGAGGACCCATTGAAAAATGGGTACCTAAAACCAAGAAGTAATTTTCTTGCAGGGTTATGCTTCTGGTGGTTCTAAATGGGTACTCGATAGCGGTTGTATGAGTCATATGACCGGAAGCAAGGAGATCATCACGGAGATGCGGCCAAACCTTGAACACATTACCGTCTCCTATGGTGACAAGTCAAAATCTGAGGTATTGGGTCTCGGCAAAGTTGTGGTGGCTCACGATATCTCCCTCGTGGACGTCATGCTTGTTGAGACCCTCGGGTTTAACTTACTTTCAGTTCGTGCCCTTGGTAAGATGGGCTTTGCAATTTACATTGATGCTGATTTGGTGGTACTCTTGTGGAGCAAGTCTCTAAAAGTCGCTTTTGTGGGATATGTCAAAATAGACCTGTACGTGGTAGACTTTTCGGGGAAAACCACTACAGGTCCGATGTGTCTTTTCAGAAAGGCTGACGCGGGTTGGCTATGGCATCGCCGACTAGCCCATGTCAATATGAGAACTTTGCAAAGTCTCCACAAGGGTGGCCACATTCTTGGACTAAAAGAAAATGTCTCTTTTGCCAAAGATCGTGTCTGCAGGGCGTGTGTTGAAGGGAAAATTCATGATTCTCCTCATCGAAGGAAAACTATTATCTCTTCAAAAAGGATCTTGGAGCTTCTTCATGTGGATCTTTTCGGACCTCCATCTCATGCAAGCCTCGGTGGGAAAAAGTATTGTCTAGTGATTGTTGATGATTACTCAAGATACACTTGGGTTTATTTCTTCAAGTTGAAGAGTGAAACTCAACAAACTGTCATCGACATCGCCAACGAGGTTCAACGTCAACACAACGTCCCCATTCTGGCTATAAGGAGTGATAACGGCTCGGAGTTCAAGAACTACACCTTAAATGAGTTCCTAAGTGAAGAGGGGATAAGACACCAATATTCCGCTGCGTACACCCCACAACAAAATGGTGTAGCCGAGAGGAAGAATCGAACTCTAATGGACATGGGAAGATCAATGTTGGCCGAATTCAAATCTCCATATAACTTCTGGGCTGAAGCAATCTCTACTGCTTGTCATTCATCCAATCGTTTATACCTCCGCAAGATTTTGGACAAGACTCCGTATGAAATACATACCGGTAACAAGCCAAACATCTCATACTTTCGGGTATTCGGGTGTAAGTGTTTCTTTCTTATTAAAGGAGTTCGTTTATCTAAGTTTGAATCTAAGGCTCTAGAAGGTATTTTTGTTGGTTATGGTGCCGAATCCCACACTTATAGAGTCTACAATAAGCTCTCCGGAACTGTTGTAGAATGTTGTACTGTGGTGTTCGAGGAAAATGACAGTTCCCGTGCGGAGCAAGTCGGTGTTTGTGATGCAGATGTTGAAATACCCCAAGATGCCATAAGAAGAATGGGCATGGGATTCTTCTGCCCCATTGAGGAACCCCTTGTGGCGGACCGGGAAGGACAATGCGCTACTCATATAGAGCCCTCATCTACACATACACAACACGCTCCAACCATGGGGGAAACTTCTACACCATCTCCATTAACTACTGAAGGTCAAGATGCTCCAGAAAGCTCCAGGCCGGATTTTCCGGTGGATACCGGATTATCCGGCCACCCTGCTCTAGCAGCTCCTGGTGGTGAAGATATCAACACAAGCTCCAGGCCGGATTTTCCGGCTGACCCCGGATTATCCGGCTCCTCGCCAGGTCAAGCAAGTCCCAGGCTTCCTGATGATGCTGCTGCAAGTCCTCCCAGGACGGATTATCCGGCCACTTCATCGGCCGGATTATCCGGCCCTGACTCTCCAGTTCTGCAGCCTCCTGTTATAGCTACGGACTCACCTCAAGGGCATGCATCTCCACCACCTGCTACTGTTGTTCCAGCTACTGATCAATGCGGAGAAAATGCCTTCAATGAAGACTCAAGTGATGAATCTCCTCCACCAAGAGACAACAAACTTATTGAACTTCGTCGCAACGCTCGGGCTGATTGTAACCTTGAGTTGAGGGGTCACACTCTCGACAAGGTTGTTGGTGATCTTCGACGAAGGGTGTCTACTAGAAGAGAATTGGCCAGTTTTGGTGAGCATCAAGCTCATATCTCCATGGTGGAACCTAAGAAGGTATTTGAAGCTCTTGAAGACCCAGACTGGGTTGTTGCTATGCATGAAGAATTGAACAATTCCGAGCATAACAAAGTCTAGAAACTAGTGGAGAAACCCAAAGAGTGCCGCAATTTTATCGGCACCAAGTATATTTTCAAGAACAAGCAAGATGAGAATGGTATCTTTGTGAGGAACAAGGCAAGACTTGTGGCACAAGGTTACTCCCAAGTTGAGGGCATCGACTTCGACGAGACCTATGCTCATGTGGCTCGTCTTGAGTCCATCCGTATCCTACTTGCTTATGCTGCTCATAACAATTTTAAGTTGCAGCAAATGGACGTCAAGAGTGCCTTCCTTAACGGTCCTCTACATGAGTTGGTATACGTAAAGCAACCCCCGGGGTTTGAGGATCCTAACTTCCCGAACCATGTCTACAAACTCGATAAGGCACTCTATGGCCTTAAAGAAGCCCCACGTGCGTGGTATGAGCACCTTAAAGAGCTTTTGTTAGATCGTGGCTTCGAAGTTGGGCAAATCGACCCCACTCTTTTTACTAAGAAGGTTAAGGGGGAGCTCTTCGTATGCCAACTATATGTAGACGATATCATTTTTGGTTCTACTAACAAAGCTTTTAACGATGAATTTTCAAATCTTATGACTGACAGGTTTGAGATGTCTATGATGGGGGAATTACGGTTCTTTCTTGGATTCAAGATCAAGCAACTAAGAGAAGGAACCTTTATTAATCAAGCAAAGTACATCCAAGACATGCTCAAGAGATTCAAGATGACGGATCTAAATGGTGTCGCTACTCCGATGCAAACAAAGTGTCATCTCGAACTCAACCCTCATGGTAAAGATGTGGACCAAAAGGTATACCGGTCCATGATCGGCTCTCTTCTTTACCTCTGCGCATCTAGACCCGATATTGTGTTGAGTGTGGGAGTGTGTGCAAGGTACCAAGCAGCTCCTAAAGAAAGCCACTTAGTGGCGGTCAAGAGGATCTTTCGATATTTAGTTCATTCCCCCAACTTTGGTCTCTGGTATCCCAAGGGCTCCAATTTCTCTTTATGTGGTTATACTGACTCAGATTGGGCTGGTGATAAGGATGATCGGAAGTCAACTTCTGGAGCTTGTCAATTCTTGGGAAGATCTCTTGTATGTTGGTCCTCCAAAAAGCAGAATTGTATATCTCTCTCCACCGCCGAAGCTGAATATGTTGCTGCTGCCAGCGCTTGTACTCAATTATTGTGGATGAGACAAACTTTAAAGGAATACGGTGTCAATTGTGACAAAGTGCCTCTTTTATGTGATAATGAAAGTGCTATCAAAATTGCGTACAATCCAGTTCAGCACACAAGGATGAAGCATATTGAGATTCGGAATCATTTTATTCGTGACCATGTTGCTCGAGGTGATATTGATCTATCTTTTGTGAGCACGAAGAATCAACTGGCGGATATTTTTACAAAGACACTTGATGAATCAAGATTCTTCTATTTGAGGAATGAGCTAAATATCATTGATTCTGGGAGCTTTTCTTGATTACCCATGCACCCACTCGTACATCTCAATCCTTGTTTGGTCTAGGTGTGGGCATGGATATAGGGGGAGTGTGGTCCTAACATATTGGGCTAACCCTCCCCCCATAATGCCAATAGCATGTTATATCATTTCTCTTAATATCATGTTGTGATATGTGAGCTTATTGATGAGTATTGGTCATGAACCCAAGATATATCTTCGCGGTGTCACAGCATACACTCCAACAAGGTGGCTTCGGCCACCGCCCTCTCCTTTGTGGAGAATTGGATCTTTTTGGATGTTATTTGCTCTCTCATGTTCTTATGGGAATCACACTCAATCTTGGCTTTTATTTGATTTGGATTTTGCAATTTTGAGTGTCTAGTACCATCTCAGTTTGGCATTCTCCATCCTAAGCCTTCCCTACCCCTAAGACATCTATTTTTGCACACAAGTCCCTTGTACACCTTGTGGGAGTGTTGTTTGGGGACGCGCGGGCCTGGTTCTGTGTATAACAGAATCCCAGATTTTAGGCCGGATAATCCGGCCCAAGTATTGGCCGGATAATCCGGCCCTGGCGGATTCGATCTTAAAGGGCAGGGCTCGGGGAGAAGGGCTCATAACGAGCAGCACTTTTCCCCCATCCCTCTCCTTCTCCCCAGCCGCCGCCTGCCGCCCCTCACCCTCCCCGGAGCCTCTCCGGCCACCGGATTTTCTGGGCCTTCCCGGATCTTCTTATCCGCGCCTCCGGGTACCTTCTCCTCCGTGTTCTTCCTCCAATGAGTGAGGGTAACTCCCTCTCTTCCCATCTTTGGCTAGATGTGTATCTTGTTGGATGGAACGTTGACTAGAAGGATGTGTTTTCGCATAGAACTCGTAGTCTTACAGTTTCTAGGCCCGATCTACTTTTTTTGCATGCATTCTTGGTGAAATCGAAAATGTCTGCCAGGGCCAGATTATCCGCCCCTGGCCAGGCCAGATAATCCGGCCTGACAGATTCAAGTCTGCTTCAGTTTCACTATGGTGTATGTATTGAGTAGTTTTGACCTATGAACCTTTTGCCTACTTGTTCCATACTCTCTCCTGGACTTATGTGTATGCTTATCCCCTTGCTATCGGATTTATTCTCCTCACAGGTGGTTCCGGTGTTCCCAAGATCTTCAAGCGCCGTCCTCGTGCCAAGTACTTTCGGGACGACGGTCAAGGTAACCCAGTGGACAAAGTTGAATTGCGGAGAAGGAAGAACGAAGAGAGGCGCATGGCTGAACAATCCAAGAGGACTAGGAAGGGTGTGTCCAAGCGGAAGAGCAAGGAGCCCAAGATCAACTACAGGGTCTGGATGCGGTCTCCTTCTCTGCCACTCGTCACCGTGACTTGTTTGCTGAGCTGCCTCGTGATGATGAGCTGAGGGATACCCGGTTTTGGTGTGCAGAATAGAAAGGGATTTATGAAGACATCTATGCCAGGCTAAACATTAGGCCTATGCACCCTCTGGTACTTGCTGATGCTTTGGAGAAGGCGCATCTTGTGGATGCGATGTATGTGGCTGAGAGGATGGGGCTGCACCATCTCATGTCCCTCCAGTGCTCCTTTGACTCTGAGGCGGTGAAGTAATTCTTCTCCACTCTAGTGATTTGTGGTGATAAGCATCGCACTATGAAGTGGATGACTCATGACAGGCCCATGACTGCTGATTTTCACGTGTTTGCTGAGGTTTTGGGGTACTCCTTCCACAGTAGGGATAGAGCCAGTGGCCACCGCATCATCACTCAGTTGAAGCCCAACAAGGATGCTGCTCTCTCTCTGTGCACTGTGGACAATGGAATTGTCGGTACTGTGGCTGGTCTTTCTCCCATCTATGCTGCATTGGTGGGTCTCTTCCGTGACTCTATTCCCCCGAGTGGGGGCAACAATGACAACATCCGTGGTCACCTTGTTCAGCTACTTCAATTTTCTCATGAGGTTGCCTCCTGCGAGGACGAGTCAGTGCAGTACAGGCTGGATGTCATGGACTTCATTTACCATGAGCTGTGTGATGCCATGTTCAACCGTCTGTCCATTCCCTATGCGCCCTACATTATGTTGCTCATTCGCCACCTGCTTCGTGCCGAGGAGTTCCACATTGTCTCGGTGCACAAGGCCAAGAAGATTTACAACAAGGTTCAGAAGACTGCTCACCCCTCCTCTGCTCCTGAGGGCCTCATGAGGGATGCTCGTCGGCCCCCAGTGCCTCCCGTGGCCCATGAGGTCAAGCAGCTGAACTGGTTCCAGCGTCACATCCTCTGCATGGGCGTGGACACACGCAAGGGTCAGTATGAGGCCTACAGGCAGCGCCATGAGTTGGCTCACTCCTAGCAGCTCATTCTCCACCACGTGTCTGGCGCTTTGGGTGCTCCTCCGGCTCCTACACCTCCCACTCCATATGCTCGGTGGAACTCTTCCTCCAGGCTGAACTATGGTGAGCTGGAGCGTCACTTGTTCCCCTCTGCGCCTGCTGCTGATGCTGATGATGAGGAAGGTGAAACTGAGGAGCTTGAAGATGAGGATGAGGAAGAGCATGAGGACGAGGACTATGATGAGTGATCCCATGGGGCGCTAGCATCGCTCTTCTCCCTTTTTGGTGTCTCGATGCCAAAGGGGGAGAAGTAGTTCTATTAGGTTGTCCATGGATTTGCATGGGTCGGGCATAAGCACTTGCACTTTTTATTCGTTATTTCTTGCTTATGCCCATTTAGCGTTGAACTTTTATATTCGTGGTTTGGTTGAGACTTTATGTGGTTGTCTGGATGATACCTATGGACTTCATATCATGGATTATGCTCATGGTTATATCTATTCATATCCTACTGCTGGTGGTTTATCACGGAAGGAGCGCGCTCATAATGGTTATCCAATAATAATTGTGATTTATGTCAAGGATGCCTATTCTCTACTTCGGTGGTATGTGTTTTTGCCCTTTTGTCTATGGAATAGATTCAACTATTTGTGTGCATTTGTATTCCAATGCAAAACTCTATTATGCACACATTGAGGGGGAGTCCCTTCCATAGTTATCTCTGTTTGTCTTGTGTCTTTCCCCTGCAAATCCTGGTATTGTCATCTAACACCAAAAAGGGGGAGATTAAAAGAACATTTCATGTTTTCCTATGTTTTGCGTGTTAGATAACAATACTATGGAGACTTTTCATGTGTGCTAAGTGTGCAGGAAGTTTTGAGGGGGGCCGGATAATCCGCCCCTCCAAGGGCCAGATAGTCCGGCCTACCTCATCTCTCAAGGAAGCCAAGGCGCGTCGCTCAGTATCCAGTCGGATTTTCTCCCGGAAAATCCGAAATGGGGCGGTTTTTCCTCCCCAGGCCGGATAATCTGGGTTTCGCAAGGGCCGGATAATCTGGGCCCTAGTTTTCGAGCAAAAGGAGCCAAGGCGCGTCGCTCAGTATCCGGTCCGATTTTCTACCAGAAAATCCGAACTAGGGTGGTTTTTCTCCCCAGGCCGGATAATCCGGCCTTCGCATAGGGCCGGATAATCCGGCCCCCAGAAGTTGATCAAGGGAAAGCTCGGCGCGACGCTCAGAGAGGGGGCGGATTTTCTTCCGGATATTCCGAGTCTGGGGTGGAGTTTCCCCAGACCGGATAATCCGGCACTCAGTTGGGGAGGATAATCCGGCCCCCAAAGTGTGCAACGGGGTTTTTGGAAGGGGGTATAAGTACCCCTTCTTCCCCATCGTCCAGCCTTCTTGACTCATTTTGAATTCGACCAGACCCAGTGCAAGAGCTCTCAATCTCGATCTCCCACTTCAACCACCCTAAGGTCTTGATCTTTGGTGGAATTGAAGGAGGAGAAGTTCATCATCAACATGAAGAATCAAGCGCTTCAACTCCTCTCCATTCACTTGGAGAAATCCCTGATCTAGTATTCTCGTTAATACCTAGATCGTGTTATTGTATTTGACAACTTGGTTCTTGTGGCAGCTTGTTGTCATTTTGGGAGCCTCCAAGTTATTGTGGAGTTGTTGCCCCGCTAGTTGTGTAAAGGCATCGGTGGCTGCCTCGAAGGGTACCTATAGTGGAAGGTGGATCAGGCCTGTTGTGGCGAGATCCATCGGAGAACAGGGTGAGGCCTTTTGTGCCGTGGTGGTCTTAGTACCGCCCACCCCTCCAACGCAGACGTACTTCCCTTAACAAGGAAGGAACTGCGGTCAAACAAATCCTGTGTCTCTGCGTGCTTCACTTCGGTTCACTCGTTCCTCTTCCACTCGCTCCTTACTCGCTAGTAGATAGGTTTGCATATAGGTAATTTCCACACATTAGTTTATCTAGAGAATTTACCTTTGTGCTAAGCCTAAACTTGAAAAAGAATTAAAAATTGATGTAGCACCTATTCACCCCCCCTCTAGGTGCCCATACGATCCATTTCAAAAAGGCAAAGGAACAGGTGAAGAAAGGAGGAGGAGAATCCTCACCCCTTATATCTACCTAACCGCGCCAAGCTTCGTGCAAAAGCTACAGTACAACCGCCACGCGTCGTGGAAGGAACTGGGAAGGACCCACGCGATGATTACGTCACCTCGATATCCGCGCATGCATTAAAACGGCGCCTCGGTTCCGCGAACCGCGGACCCACCAACGGTCGTGCTGACAGGATGTCTGTCAGATGACGTGACTTGACCATGACTTGTGTCAGGTGGCGTTAGAGACCAAATTTCGGCTTAGTTTGAAATCAAGCTAGAAAATCCGAGTAACCTGTTGATAGGTCCGACTTATTTTTAAGACCCGGATCATATTTTTTGTTGTGAAGTTTCAGGAACTCTTCAAGATACTGCAAGCCAAAGATCAAGCTAGACGATGACAAACCCGATTTTGGATCTTGGAGACTTCCGGGGGCTGCTGTTGGGGATATACTTTCCGGGTATCCTCACAGTTCCTCACTGACCAGGGTGGCCCACTTCGGGTTAGAGCTTTGCTTCACGGGCAGCCCAGTCAGGGAAAAAAGACGGAGTCCAATCCGGCTACGAGGAGGCTTAGAAGACTTACCGACTTAGGCCCATAGTGTTACTCGTAGTTCAAGATGTACTCTGTAACCAACTCTTAGTCGTAGCCGGATAGATCTCTCCTGTAAACCCTAGGACGAATATCTATATAAGCCGTCCTAGGGAGAGCCTTTAGGGCACACCTCAATAGTCTACAATCTCAACTCGCATAGGCGAAACCCTTGTAACCCATATTCCGGCTCTACCATATTGCTGGATTGCTAGCAGGAGTAGGATCCCTCCAAAGCTGGCGGATTCGAACCTGGGAAAACTTGTGTGCTCACCATCCCGGAACACCATACGTCTCACACGCCTCTCTTCCGCACGCCTTGAGGACCCCCTCATGGCATACTTGTCCTCAATCCAACGATAGTCCGAGTTGGTCATGGAGGCAACGCTGCATCGTGCGCTGGTACGTAGCTCCTGCGTTCTTCAGCCCAAAGGGCATTGTAACAAAATAGAAGGTTCCAAAAGGGTTTATGAATGAAGTTTTGACTTTGTCAGATTCCTTCATCCATATTTGGTGATAACCAGAATATGCGTCGAGAAAATAGAGGAGTTCCGAGCCTGCCGTAGAATCGATAACTTGATCAATTCTAGGCAGAACGAACAGATCTTTTGGGCAAGCCTTGTTCAAGGCAGTATAATCAACACACATCCTTAAGTCAGTGGTCTCCTTTTTAGGGACCATTACAGGATTGGCCGACCACTCAGTGTGGATGACCTCTTCTATGAATCCGGCTAACTCGAGCCATGCTAGTTCCTTAGCTATTGCCTTACGCTTTTCATCACCGAAACGTCGTAAGGACTGTTTGACGGGTCTAGCGTTCGGGTTTACATTTAAAGAGTGCTCGGCAAGTTCCCTAGGTATTCCGGTCATGTGAGATGGCTGCCATGCGAAGATATCTTGATTTGCTTGGAGGAACTTGACGAGCGTGCTTTCCTATGCGCTACCTAGGCCTACGCCTATCTGGGTCACCTTGGAGGGGTCATCATCCTTCAACAGTGTCTTCTTCATCTCTTCTGATGCCTTGAACTCCGGATTTGGCTTTGTCACCTCCTTCATCGTTGCGGTCATCTCGGACGGATCTATGCTCTTCTTGATCTCCTGGTACTCCTGGGCATGCAACACGGCTTCCGCAAAGGCGGCATTTCCATCCTCGCACTCTCGCACTTTCTTCGTGTCTCCCCTGATAGTGATCACGCCGTGGGGACCTGTAATTTTCATCATATTGTAAATGTAACACGGACGAGCCATAAAAGCCTAGTACGCCGGACGTCCGAATATAGCGTGGTATGCGCTCTTGAATGGGACCACTTCGAAGGAAAGTGCCTCCGTCCGATAATTCTTTGGAGTTCCAAAGGTAACATCAAAAGTGATCTCTCCCAGGGAATTGGCTTGTCTTCCTGGGACAACTCCGTGAAAAATGACAGAGCTATGGTTCAGCTGGGTCTCCGATATCTTCATCCGGCGTAGCGTTCCGACATAGAGAATATTGATGCTACTACCGCCATCCATGAGGGTCTTGGAGAAACCATAACCGTCAATAAGTGGATTGATGATTAAGGCGTATTTTCCTCGCCTGTGCAACTTAGGCGGATGATCAGCGCGGTCAAATGTGATTGCCACTTCCGACCAGTCCAAGAATTGGGAGACGGCCGGAACTGTCTCGTTGAGCTCATGTAGAACTGCTTTCTTGACCTTTGCTGGTTGAGATCCAAGGAAGGTGAAATAAGTGTCTTTCTTAGTGGGAAAATTTTTCTTCCCTTCCGGCTTGGGATTTGAAGCATCAGCTTCCTCCATGTCGGAATCTTCCTTGGTCTCTTTTTCTTTTTCGGGACTCTTCTTTCCCTTCTTCCGATTAGCTTTGTAGCCTGCGGTGTCATCTCTTTTGATGTCGTCATTGAAATGACATTCGGCGTTGGTGTGGGACGAGCCCCCATTAGCGTCTAGGTGATGCACACATGTGTTATTGGCAATGTCGGCCCAAGAGTAGGTTTTGCCTGGTTGCTGGTCTCCTCTACCCTGGACTCTTGAAGTTCCACGCCCACGCCCGTGGCCTCCTCCGCGTCCTCCAGACCCGAAAGTAGCAGTGACCACTGTCGTTTCCGTGTTGGGTTTTTCTTCCGAGGTATTTTTGCGCTTCTGAGCCTGTTGCCTTGGTTATTTTGCCGACTGTGGCACAACTAGGGCATTGATCAATCCCTCTGCATCGTCGTCGGCATCTGCATACTTGCTCGTTGTTTCTATCATCTCTCCCAAATCGGTGACCTTGTCACACTTCAAGCGATGGCGCAGTAGACCAATTGGGAGACCTGCGATGAAAGCTTCAATCACAGTTTGATCATTTACTCCTTCACAGGAGTTCTTGGTGTTGATTCATCGTTCGAGGTAATCCCGTCAAGTTTCCCCGACCTTCTGGGTGCAACGCTATAGGTCTTCGACCGTACAGGGCCTCTGATATGTGCCTTCGAAATTCCAAAAGAACGCACTTTGCATGTCATACCAGTTCTGGATGGTGTTGTCCGGAAGTTCATTAAGCCATGATCGTGTCGTCTTCCGCAACATAAGTGGGAGATATCGGGTCGCGACCAGGATGTTTTCGCCTTTGGCGATGCAGCAATCTTGGAAAAAATCCTGTAGCCAGGTATCTGGCCGAGCAATGCCGTCGTAGGCTTGGATATGTCTTGAGATAGCAAATCCTTCCAGGAATCTTGTAGCTCTGATGCATGGTCCGAAGCACTTTGGGCCCACGTAGATATCATCGTTTTCGTAGCGCCGCGCCTCTATGTTGGAATTGATCCTGTGCCTTGCGTCGTTCAGGGATAGAGATCGTCCCGAATGTCAGCTGTGGCTGCGGTGCCTTGAAGCCGGACTCCGGCTTCTGCCACCACCTCCTCCGCCTTGTCATCCTCCTTGTCCCCCTTGAGAGCCGTTGTGATGACTACTTGGTGGAGAGGGTGGGGCAGCTGGATTATTTCCGGCTGTTCGCCGGCCTCCATCCAGAGCGTCATTATTCCGGTTTCGGGGAGGGTCTTCACTATGACGAGCCCCCTGCCGGCTTGACCCGGCATGGTTTCCGTCGTTCCTTCGTCCATTGTTCCCACTACGATGAGGTTCAGCCGGACGATTTGTATGTCTAGGAGGTGGAATTTTTTGACGATCCTCCTCCCGACGTTTCTCTTTATATTCTCCCCTTCGATCGTTCGACTCTCATTAGGGAGGGTTTCTCGGATACAGTGCAGCAATGGCATCTTGCTCGGCCCCTGGAACGGCGTTGCTCTAGTCATGTGCGGTTCTATGATGATGTCCTGATGATCCGGTTCTGGAGTAATTTTCTTCCTGTCGGTCGGAACGGTGACGCTGTTCCGGAACACACTGGGGCCTTATATCATTCCAGGCTGAGTCTGTGTGACATTGGTCGGATTTCGAGACCAGTTTTCCACTTCCGGATTTCGCAGCCATCTGTTGCTCCAGACCCTTGGCGAGTAGCTTGATGCCCAATCGAACATGTTCTGGTCCTGGGTTATTTGACTATCTCGTGCTGCGACAGTGTTTTGTACCGGTGTTGGGTACACCAGGTCTCCTTTGCTGTCGAGACAAGGCATCCCTAGATCTCCTTCAAAGAGTACCCTGTTCACTTTCGTAAACTTACCGTCACCTGTGTAACATTTCCGGGTCTTATGATGCAACCGAGACATGTAATCCTTAGTTGACATGCACTTCTTTTCCTCCTCGATGTTTTTGGCTTCATCCAGGAGTTGTTGACGACGCGCTTCTAGGGATTGGGCCCTTTCGTCCAGCTCTTCAGCAGTGAGTTCTGCAGCTGTAGGGATAGGTGTGGTTAATGCAGCATTGATGAGTTTACACGCACCTTCAGTGATCACGTGTCCATCCACCGATTTTTATTTTTTTGGCTCTTCTAGGATAAGTGCTCCATCCGAGTCTTCCTCATATTCCTCGGCAATCACCTCCTCTATCAAAGGGTCTTTTGCCGGGGTCTTGTTCTTCTTATTCCTCTTCTTTGCCTTCTTGGCAGCGCTGGTAGCAAAGACGGTTTTGGGTCCGTTTCCCGGAGTCAAGCTCTGATCGTTACTTTCGGACATCTGGACCTAGGGATTATCTCCGACTTCCATGTCATCTTGCACTTTGGGAGAGTGTTCCCCGGATCCTTCATCCGTGGCTTCTCCTTCTTCTGCAGCTTTGGAGTTATACTCCTCTTCATATTCCGCGGAGAACTTTCAGAAATCCGCTAATGTCATCGATTCATCCGAGGATGCGGGTACGTCGGCGTTTGTTCCAATTGCCTCTAGCACAGAGTCGGTGTTTTCTCTAGCATCAGCAGAGACGGATCCGGATCCCACATATCTGACAAAGTGCGACGCGTGCTTCCTGAGGTACCTGCGGCTAAACTTACTTGTAGTTCAAGATGTACCCTATAACTTACTTGTCGTTCAAGATGTACTCCCACATAGTTCAAGATGTACTCTATAACTTACTTGTAGTTCAAGATGTACTCTGTAACCAACTCTTATTTGTAGCCGGATAGATCTCTCCTGTAAACCCTAGGACAGATATCTATATAAGCCGTCCTAGGGGGAGCCTTTAGGGCACACCTCAATAGTCTACAATCTCAACTCGCACAGGCGAAACCCTTGTAACCCATATTCTGGCTCTGCCGTATTCCTGGATTGCTAGCAGGAGTAGGATCCGTCCAAAGCTGGCGGATTCGAACCTGGGTAAACTTGTGTGCTCACTGTCCCGGAACACCGTACGTCTCACACCCCTCTCTTCCGCATGCCTCGAGGACCCCCTCATGGCGTACTTGTCCTCAATCCGACGACAGTGCTGGATAGTGGTATGGATCAGGAATTCTCTGCAAATACTTAGCAAACGATTTTTCGGGGTTTTTGATAAAGCAAGTAAATGAAGTACGAGTAAACAAAAGACAATAGGAATAAATGCAGCAAAGGACAAGCCAGTTGTATTACTTAAGATGACCAGACGTTCTCGAGGACACATGGGAAGACTGTCAAGTGCTTTCGCTTCATATAGTTGATTAATCTTCTTTAGCTTGCTAAGTGTTGTGTGGGTGAACCTGTGCTAATGTACCGACCTTCCTAGGACTAATACATACTTGTGATTATACCCCTTGCACACATCCGTAAGTACAAGAAAGTAATTAAGGTCGAAATCTAACCACAGCTTTAAACTCTAAGACCCTTACGTCCCTTGTGCAATGGTTTCCTAACGGGGGTTCAGGTTTCTGTCACTCTGGCAACCCCTACGATTAGTAGCCAAATACACAATGCATTCCCCTAGGCCCATATAGGTGAAGTATCATGTAGTCGACATTCACATGACACCACTAGAAGAAATACACCACAACTTAAATATCAAACTATTGAATCATTCTCAACACAACTCCCTACTAACAACATGACTTCTCCCATGTCCTCAAGAACAGAACGAACTACTCACAAGACATCATATGGATCATGATCAGAGATGGAATAATGATGTATAACAATATGAACATAAACAATAATTCAATGGTTCACTCAATAGCATCAACTACAAAGAGTAATCAACACCGGGAAAGTTTCCCCTATGAACTATGCAAGATTCAACCCAATTGTTACAGCAATATGGAGATGGTGATGAGGGTGCTGATGGTGATGATGGTGGTGATGATGATGATGATGATGATCCCGATGAAGTCCAGCTTGATGGTGGTGTTGATGGCAACGATCTCCCCTCTCCGGGAAGGAATGCCCCTGGTAGAAATCTGTCTGTCGGAGAGATCTTTCTCTCTCGGTGTTTTCTGCCCCACAGAGGCGGCGGAATCTTTCTGTGGTTGCTCCCTGAGTCTTAGGGTTTCAGGAGGATAATATACGTCGGAGGGGAGTGCCAGGGGTGGACTAGGGCGGCCACACCACCTGGTGGCGCGGCCTAGGCTGGCCCGCGCCAGGGGGTGGTGTGGGCCCCCTGTGGCCCATCTCCAGCCCCCTTCTGGCTTCCTTCGTCTTCTGGAAAAATAGGATTTTCCATGTATTTTCCCGGATTTTCTGATCTTCGCGAATTTTGCCTCCAAACAGCACCTTTTCCATCAGAATCCTGACTGCAGCGGTCCATGCTCCAAAAGTCATCAACCATGCAAAAATAGATGAAATAACATAAGTATCACCCCTCAATACGAAATATATCAATGAATAACAGTGAATTATGACATAGAATAGTGATGCAAAATGGACATATCAACTCCCCCAAGCTTAGACTTGGCTTGTCCCCAAGCGAAACTGAGCTGAATAAACATTGCCTCAGGTTTATGGAGTGAAGAGTCGATAAAAGAATATGGACAAGAAGCATCACATTCTTCAATACATAAATCATAATAGAAGAGAACTCACTATTATATAACTCAACTTGCAATGAGTAAAGGAAACACAATAAAGATCCATAAAGTAAATCATAATTGGTAATGGCAAACTTAGCTCTTGGTCGAAGGATAGATGATAATTTGCTGGAGTTCACAAATAACTGGTTTTCAATGATAGCTTTCAAAGTAGTAAACCTCAAGATAAGAGCAATGTGCAAAGCAAGGAACATAAGCAAACATGATTGAATAAATCATCATATGAATGAATGAAACACAACAACTCAAAATCCTTGCTGAGATAGAAGGGAGTAGGTTTACTGACTCAACTAAAAAGTAAAAGAAAGGCCCTTCGCAGAGGGAAGCAGGGATTGCAAGTCTCATAAAGAGCTCCCAAAAATTATGATACTTACTAGCTTTCAGCTCTCATTTCCCCTATCACAGACATCTTTAGGTGATTAAGGTTAAAGTGATCAAATATGAGGATATGCATTGATAAGTTGTAAATTGAGAATATCATGTCCCTTGAATACGAGGGCTGCTCCTCATGCTAGTCAAGTTTAGTCACCGGTAAGTTCTTGTCATTGTAAGCATATGTGTATCATAGAGAACCGCCAACGGGGTACCCCTTGCCCGATGATACGGAAGAATCCCCATATCAGAATGATAAGGCAAGCAGACAACAAGCATCTCAACAATCTTCTTATTTACCATGGGAATATGGTGCTTTTTTTCTCTTTCCTCTTTTCATAATATCTCTTTTTTTATTTTTTATTTTTCTCAATCTCTATCTCCTTTTTTATAAGAAGAATGCTTCATGGATGTTCGTTATGGTTACGCTGCAGGTTTCCACCATGTCAGCATGGATTAGACCAGCGGCCCAAGCGTTTCTCTAACACACGTGCATAACTCCATGGACTTACAAGCTCCCCTTTCATTTCACACCGACAACATCCATAGACAAAAGAACATGATATCAACTAGGTACAAAGTACCAGTGCAATGTTGAAAGCATTCCCCATGACAACATGGTTCTGCTAATTCACAACTTACAAAGCGCAAACATATAAGCAACATAGGTGAGCAAAATGCTTCAAGTTTATTAAGTGCAAGAAAGTAAAGTGTGCCATCAAGTTCGTGAGAGCTTTAATCACTAATTTTCACATAAAAAGTTTAATCTGGGAGGTAGATAAAACAAGAATTTAGTTGGAATAGCAATAATGCTAATAGGTAGGTATGGTGGACACAAATGGCAAAGGTTTTGGTTAAAGGAGTGGATGCACGAGAAGAATTCCCTCTCAGTACAGGTTTTTGGCTAGCAAGGTTGGGTAGCAAGTACAAGAGTTGAAGGAAACAAACATACAAGTGATAAAGACAAACATGCAATCTTCCTTGGAAGCACAAAAGATCTTAACTAGAGAATACTAGACTTATGAGCAAATCAAGAAATAAAGATGATGAAATTATATTTCTTTAGAGTACTTTTATCTTTTCTTTCAACTCTCAAAAATAGTGTTGCTACTGACCAAGCCAGGTTTGCCAAAACCAACTAAATTAACTCAATGATCCCAAAGTGATACCAATACTAACAACAAGATCAATCATACAACCACGAAATGAAAACTAATATAAGCTATGAACAAGAGTGAATGATAGAACTTCTCATTAATATTCCATAACGGCAACTCACTGAAGGAAATATGCCCTGAGAGGCAATAATAAAGTTGTTATTATATATTCCTTAGACATGATAGATGTTTATTTTACATGCTAGAAATGTATTGATTCGGAAACATCAATACATGTGTGTTTAATAAACAAAAAGGGTTCCTAGTCATGCCTCTCTTATAGACTAGCTTGTTGATTAACAGGATGATCAAGGTTTCCTGATCATGGACATTGGATGTTGTTAATAACAAGGTCACACCATTGGTGGAATGATGTGATGAACATTCATCCGAAGTATAGCATTACGATCAAGTCATTATGTTTATATTGCTATAACATCATACGAAGTAATCTTTATCCTTAGACCATGAGATCATGTTAATTGCTCACACCGGAAGAGTATCTTGATAACATCAAACGTCACACCGTAACAGGGTGACTATAAAGATGGGTACAGTACTACGAAGGTGTTATGTTGAGGCTCATGGAGCAAGAGTGGAATTTGTCAATCCAGATGACGGATAGATATACTCTGGGCCCTCTCGGTGATATCACATTAGGATAGCTTGCAAGCAAGTGATGTGATCACTAGAATGTTATATCACGGGAACGAGAAAAGAGTGCATGTCGGTAACGAGATCAAACTAGGTATGGAGATACCGATGATCGAATCTCGGACATGTAATATATAGAGAGACAAAGGGATTTAGTTACAAGCGTTAAAGGTTTTCACGATCACAGGAGTCAGCGTTGAATGTGTAGGAGTCAGTACGGATCTCCAGGTCCCGCTGCTGATTATTGATCGGAGAAGGGTCTCGATCATGTCTGCATTACTCGCGAACCATAGGGTGGCACACTTAAGAGTTACTGGACACCATTTCTGAGCACATATGTTTCAGACGAAAGAATTGCAAAGCGTAGGAATGGTTTCAATAGAAACCGGAAATTGTTTCGGGTGAAATTGCAGAAGGTGGTTCTGAATGTGATATTGAAATATTCCAAGGGGCTATATGTGAATGTTTGTTAATTAAATTAATTAACAAAATTCTGAATAAATTTAATAAAAAGAGTTTTATTAAATGAGAGAGCATTAAATTTGGAGAAATTTAATGCATTTAAAGTGGAGACTTTAAAAGGGAATGTGAAGAGGCATTTTAATGTGGAGGGGTTACCACCACATGAATGGGGGAGGTGAGGTGTCACCCCCCCATGCGCCGGCCATGGAGAGAGGGGGCACCCCCCTCCTCCTAGAAAAGGCCACCCATTCCCTCCTTCATCCACACACCTCCTTGTGAAGGATCTCTCTCCCCCTCTAGAAATATTACCCCATGGTCTCGGATTAGCGAGATACATGTTCCCGGTGGAATTTCGTCTGGAAGGAGTTGCTGCTTCCACTGGATCGCTGGAGCGAGGAGGTGGAGGTTGTCCGGTGGCTTGAACGTGTGTGCGAGTGCGGATGCACTGCTGAGTTGCGGCGCTCGGACTTCCTCACGATCTTGAGATCGGCAAGTGTACGACTACATCAACCACGAGTTCCTACTCGTTAACAAAGCTCGTTGTCTACGAGGGTAAGTTCTCGTTGGATGTATGTCCACCCATTGCTTTGTACCTAGTAGATAGATCTTGGCGTGTAGTTCACACCGTAAGAAATTTTTTGTTTTCTATGCTGCGGACTCAACAGTGGTATCAGAGCCTGATCTATGCGTAGGTGCTTAGCACGGGTAGTACACATATGGTTGATATGTGGGCGATGATGATCATGTTATTGCATCTTCTATGTATTTTGGATATTGGTGGCATAGTGGGATGAAGCGGCCCGGACCAACCTTACATGTCATCGTACATGAGACCGGTTCCACGACTAACATGCAACTTGTTTTGCATAAGTGGCTGGCGGGTGTCTGTCTCTCCTACTATAGTCAATATCTGATTTACAACGAGTTGCTAATAACTTAGTTATCCTCGTTGTGGTTCATGTTCGTAGATAAGAACGGTTCTATCTCTGAAAGCCCTAAGCCACGTAAAACTTGCAATTGATAAATTAGAGGCATCTAGTTTAGATCGTTGCTGGGCTAGTGTGTTGATATGGTATTGTTGTAAGTAGATGTATTGTGGATATTCTTACAACACACTCAACGTGTAAGTTCCATAGACCTTGGAATTACACACAAAGGAATGATAGAGATCATACCACGATGCAAGTGATAGAGATCAAATGCATGGACCATATCATCTCACTTTACACATTAGATGTTAGCATCTTATACTGCTAGTTTGGCGCGTTTGATAGAATTATAAGATGATCCCTCTTTTAGATATCAAGATAAAAATGTGTTCTTCCTTGAGTATGCACCGTTCTATGGATCGTGTTTCAAGACATCACGTGATGATCGGGTGTACTCGAATCTACGCTTTCATAGGAACAGGTGTAAGACAGTTTTACACACGCGAATACTAAGGTTCTTACTTGGCGAGCCTAGCATGTACAGACATGGCCTCGGAACACGGACCGAAAGGTTAAGCATGAGTCATATGGTTGATATGATGCCCATATAGATGCTCGCCTTGGAAGCTATATCAACTCACGTGATGATCGGACTTGGTATAGTGGATTTGGTTCATGTAATCACCAAAAGGACACGAGGGATGTCGTTTTTGAGTGGGAGTTCATTAGTAATTTGGATTAGTTGAACTCAATCTATCATAAACTTAGTCTAAATAAACTTTACAAATTCTGTTGTAGATGGCACCAGCTGCTTTTAATTTCAATTTGTTCATGGAGAAAGAGAAACTTGCTGCGAATGGTAGCAACTTCACCAACTGGGCTATGAATTTGAGGATTCTCCTCACTGCTGCACAAAAGCAATATGTGCTAGATGCGCTGCTAGGCCCCCCACCAGCTCCTGATGCCCCTGACGAGGAAAAGAATGTCTATGTGACTCATCAGGAGGACCACAACTTAGTTCATTGTGGCATACTGTATGGGCTAGAGCCAGAACTTCGAAAGCATTTTTGAAAATGGCAATGCCTTTGATACCATGGGAGAATTGAAATGATTTTCAATACCCATGCTGCCGTAGAGAGTTATAATGCTACAGAAAAGTTCTTTAGCTGCATGATGGAGGAAAACAGCTCCGTTAGTGAGCACGTACTCAAAATGTCTAGGTACGCCGATAAGCTTGTGTCCTTGGGAATAATGATTCCCATTGACTTAGGCATACATCGTGTTCTCCAATCTTTGCAACCTAGATACAAGAGCATCGTGATGAACTATAATATGCAGGGCATGAAGAAGTCTCTTCCCGAGCTTCTGTCAATGCTTAAGACTGCAGAAGCGGAGATTAGGAAAGAACATCAAGTGTTGATGATCAATAGGACCACCGGTTTCAAGAAGGACAAGAAAGGCAAGCACAAGGGAAAGAAGGGTGGCAAGTCTGTTGCCACGCCTGAAAAGAAACCCCGGGCTGGCCCTAAGTCTGACACCGAGTGCTACTATTGCAAGGGGACTGGCCATTGGAAGCGCAACTGCCCCAAGTATTTGGTGGACAAGAAGTCCAGCAAGGCAAACAAAGGTATATGTGATATACATGTTATTGATGTGTACTTGACTAGTACTCGCAGTAGCACCTGGGTATTTGATACCGGATCGGTTGCTAATATTTGTAACTCGGTTCAGGGGCTACGGAACAAGCGGCAACTAGCAAGGGATGAGGTCAGGATGCGGGTCGGCAATGGATCAAGAGTTGATGTGATCGCCGTCAGGACGCTACCTCTCCATTTGCCATCGGGATTAGTTATAAACCTAAATAATTGTTATTTGGTGCCTGCACTGAGCATGAACATTGTATCTGGATCGTGTTTGATGCAAAGTGGTCATTCCTTTAAATATGAGAACAATGGTTGTTCGATTTATAAGAATGATATCTTTTATGGTCATGCACCTATGTTGAATGGTTTATTTCTATTGGATCTCGATAGTAATATTACGCACATTCATAATGTTAATGCTAAAAAGATTAAACTTGATGATGATATGTCTACATATATGTGGCACTGCCGTCTAGGTCATATTGGTGTTAAACGCATGAAGAAACTCCATTCTAATGGACTTTTGGAATCACTTGATTTTGAATCATTTGATACATGTGAGCCATGCCTTATGGGCAAGATGACTAGAACGCCGTTTTCCGGTTCAATGGAATGGGCGACAAATCTGTTGGAGATCATACATACTGATGTGTGTGGACCAATGAGTGTGTCGACGCGAGGTGGATATCGTTATTTTGTTACTTTCACAGATGATTTGAGTAGATATGGGTATATCTATTTGATGAAACACAAGTCTGAAACTTTTGAAAAGTTCAAGGAATTTCAGAATGAAGTGGAAAATCATCGTAATAGAAAGATCAAATTTCTACGGTCTGACCATGGAGGAGAGTATCTAAGTTACGAGTTTAGCACACACATGAAAGAGTGTGGAATAGTTTCACAACTCACGCCTGCCGGAACACCACAACATAATGGTGTATCGGAACGTCGTAATCGTACCTTATTGGATATGGTTTGATCTATGATGTCTCTGACTGACTTACCTCTGTCATTTTGGGGTTATGCACTGGAAACATCTGCATTCACTTTAAATTGGGCACCATCTAAATCCATTGAAACGACACCGTATAAATTATGGTTTGGAAACAAACCTAAACTATCATTTCTTAAGGTTTGGGGATGCGATGTTTATGTGAAGAAACTTCAACCGGATAAACTCGAACCCAAAGCAGAAAAATGCGTCTTCATAGGATACCCTAAGGAAACAATTGGGTATACCTTCTATCACAGATCCGAGGGCAAGGTTTTTGTTGCCAAGAATGGATCCTTTCTTGAGAAGGAGTTTCTCGCGAAAGGTGTGAGTAGTCGGAAGGTAGAACTCGAAGAGGTTATTGAACCTTCTCTTCATGGAATGGCGAGTGGCGCAGCACCGGAAGTTGTTTTGGAGTTGACTTCACCTGATGAAGAGAGAGCTAATGATAATGATCATGAAACTCCGAAAGAGGACACTACCGAACCTCGCAGGTCAAGCAGGACACGTGCAGCTCCTGAACTGTACGACAATCCTGTTGTGAATTTCATGGTTGATGAAATGGATGACCCTGCGACGTATGAAGAAGGGATGATGAGCCTGGATTCCCACAAATGGCTAGAAGCCATGAAATCCGAGATGGAATCCATATACGAGAACCAAGTTTAGAACTTGGTGGACTTACCTCATGACCGAAAGGCCGTTGAGAATAAATGGATTTTCAAAAGGAAAACTGATGCTGATGGTAATGTGACCATCTATAAGGCTTTACTTGTCGCAAAGGGGTTTCTACAAATTCAAGGAGTTGACTACGATGAGACATTCTGTCCCATAGCGATGCTTAAATCGGTTAGGATTATGTTAGCAATTGCTGCATATTTCGATTATGAAATATGGCAGATGGAAGTCAAAACCGCGTTCCTCAATGGTAAGATTGAAGAAGAGTTGTATATGATACAACCTAAGGGTTTTGTCGATCCTAAGGATGCTAATAAGGTGTGCAAACTTCAGCGATCCATCTATGGACTGAAGCAAGCATCACGAAGTTGGAATCTCCGCTTTGATGAGGTGATCAAAGAGTTTGGATTTGTCCAAACTTATGGAGAGGCTTGTATTTACAAGAAAGTGAGTGGGAGCAATGTGGCATTTCTGATATTATATGTGGATGACATATTATTGATTGGAAATGATATAGATCTTTTAAACAGTGTTAAAAGTTATCTAAACAGCAAATTTTCGATGAAAGACCTTGGTGAAGCGTCATATATATTAGGCATTAAAATCTATAGAGATAGATCAAGGCGCCTAATTGGGCTATCGCAGAGTACATACCTTGATAAGATATTAAAGAAGTTTCATATGGACGAAAGTAAGAAGGGGTTCTTACCTATGTTGCAAGGCAAGACATTGAGTAATACTCAAAGTCCGGCTACGGCGGAAGAAAGAGAGATGATGGATAAGATCCCCTATGCCTCGTCCATAGGCTCTATTATGTATGCCATGCTATGTACAAGACCGGATGTGGCACATGCTATTAGTTTGACTAGTAGGTACCAATCTAATACAGGTTCGGAACAATGGATAGCGGTAAAGAACATCCTCAAGTACTTGAGAAGAACTAAGGATATGTTTCTCATATACGGAGGTGAAGAAGAGATATTCGCTAAGTGTTATGTCGATGCTAGCTTTGACACCGATCCGGATGACTCTAAGTGTCAATCCGGATACGTATTTCTCTTGAACAGAGCAACAGTTAGTTGGAGGAGTTCCAAACAACCTGTGGTGGCTGGATCAACAACGTAGGCGGAATATGTTGTTGCTTCAGAAGCGGCGCAGGAGGTAGTTTGGATGAAAGAGTTCATTACAGAACTGGGTGTGGTTCCCAGTGCGTTGGACCCGATGGTGATCTATTGTGACAACAATGGAGCCATAGCCAACGCAAAGGAACCAAGGTCTCACAAGAATTCCAAACATATTAAGCGCCGGTTTCACTCCATCCGCGAGCATGTCAAGGATGGAGATATAAAGATTTGTAAAGTACACACGGACCTGAATGTAGCAGATCCGTTGACTAAAGTTCTCCCTAGGGCAAAACATGATCAACAACAGAACTCCATGAGTGTTAGATTTATCACTATGTGAACTAGATTATTGTCTCTAGTGCAAGTGGGAGACTGAAGGAAATATGCCCTGAGAGGCAATAATAAAGTTGTTATTATATATTCCTTATACATGATAGATGTTTATTTTACATTCTAGAAATGTATTTATTCAGAAACATCAATACATGTGTGTTTAATACACAAAAAGGGTTCCTAGTCATGCCTCTCTTATAGACTAGCTTGTTGATTAACAGGATGATCAAGGTTTCCTGATCATGGACATTGGATGTTGTTAATAACAAGGTCACACCGTTGGTGGAATGATGTGATGAACATTCATCCGAAGTATAGCATTACGATCAAGTCATTATGTTTATATTGCTATAACATCATACGAAGTAATCTTTATCCTTAGACCATGAGATCATGTTAATTGCTAACACTAGAAGAGTATCTTGATAACATCAAACGTCACACCGTAACAGGGTGACTATAAAGATGGGTGCAGTACTACGAAAGTGTTATGTTGAGGCTCATGGATCAAGATTGGAATTTGTCAATCCAGATGACGGATAGATATACTCTGGGCCCTCTTGGTGATATCACATTAGGATAGCTTGTAAGCAAGTGATGTGATCACTAGAATGTTATATCACGGGAACGAGAAAAGAGTGCATGTCGGTAACAAGATCAAACTAGGTATGGAGATACCGATGATCGAATCTTGGACATGTAATATATCGAGAGACAAAGGGATTTAGTTACAAGCGTTAAAGGTTCTCACGATCACAGGAGTCATCGTTGAATGTGTAGGAATCAGTACGGAACTCCAGGTCCCGCTGCTGATTATTGATCGGAGAAGGGTCTCGATCATGTCTGCATTATTCGCGAACCGTAGGGTGGCACACTTAAGAGTTACCAGACACCATTTTGGAGCACATATGTTTTAGACGAAATAATTGCAAAGCGCAGGAATTGTTTCAATAGAAACTGGAAATTGTTTCGGGTGAAATTGCAGAAGGTGGTTCTGCATGTGATATTGAAATATTGCAAGGGTCTATATGTGAATGTTTTTTAATTAAAGTAATTAACAAAATTCTGAATAAATTTAGTAAAAAGAGTTTTATTAAATGAGAGAGCATTAAATTTGGAGAAATTTAATGCATTTAAAGTGGAGACTTTAAAAGGGAATGTGAAGAGGCATTTTAATGTGGAGGGGTTACCACCACATGAATGGGGGAGGTGAGGGGTCACCCCCCCCAATGCGCCGGCCACGGAGAGAGGGGGCACCCCCCAACTCCTATAAAAGGCCACCCATTCCCTCCTTCATCCACACACCTCCTTGTGAAGGATCTCTCTCCCCCTCTAGAATTATTCCCCCATGGTCTCGGATTAGCAAGATACATGTTCCCGGTGGTATTTCGTCTGGAAGGAGTTGCTTATTCTGCTAGATCGCTAGAGCGAGGAGGTGGAGGTTGTCTGGTGGCTTGAACGTGTGTGCGAGTGCGGATGCGCTGCTGAGTTGCGGCGCTCGGACTTCCTCACGATGTTGAGATCGGCAAGTGTACGACTACATCAACCACGAGTTCCTACTCGTTAACAAAGCTCGTTGTCTATGAGGGTAAGTTCTCGTTGGATGTATGTCCACCCGTTGCTTTGTACCTAGTAGATAGATCTTGGCGTGTCATGCACACCGTAGGAATTTTTTTGTTTTCTATGCTGCGGACCCAACACTCACACCAAGGGATACATATCTAACGAGAGAGGGGACACTTCCATAATGCTAACCATCCTACATAATAACTTCTCTATTCATGATATGGCTCTACTAAAAAGGTAAAAATATATAAGATAGTGATGTGATACCGCGACACTGCCCCAAGCTTGGAACAAACCAAGGGGATGCCAAACCTGATGACGAATTACTCCTTCGATGGTGGTGGTAATATTTTCTTAGTTGATGCGAGGAAATCTTCCAGCATCTTGTGAAGCCTATTATTCTCCCATTGAAGCATGTCCACCTTCCTCCTCAAGTTTTGGTACTTGTCGCAAAACTCCTTAGTGACTCGTAGGGCTTCCGTTGATGCAGGGTAAGTAACTGAAGGTACCAGCCCATGCTTGGTATCTTGGAGATCCTCCTCCATAGGCTCCTTCCCTTTATCCTTGGTGGACACCATTGTGCTTCTAAGCTTTCAAAAATAGTTCCTGGCAGAAAGAGATCGAAACAAAAACATGACGAAAACACGATATACGAACCTCGGGAGATCCGGGGGATTATATATTACGAAGTTTCATAACAAAAGGAAGGTACTGGGCGAAAACGAGTCGGAGGCGGAGTCCGGGGTGGACTCACCACCTGGTGGCGCGGCCTGGGGTGGGCGCGCCCCACAGGGTGGTGTGAGCCACCCTGGCTCTTTTTCCGTCCCTCTTTCGCTTCGTAGCTTTCCTTATTGACTAAAAACTGCAAAAATATAGTTGGATAGTTTTTTCGTGGAGCATTTTTTACCAGAACTGTTACCTATTTGAAAACGGACTCTACAGGTCTCTGAATTTGGTATCAAGTAGATTCTTACGGAGTCATTACTTGAATAACATCAATATCTTCATCTTCATACTCTTATTACTTAAGTCATAAAACCTTTCTCTTCCTTATTACACCATTATATCCATTTCCTGGAAATTTCTTTCACACAAAACTCCACATAGTTCTCATTAGCAACATTAGTATAAGTGATGTGATAAAACCTTTTGAGTTCAACTTCAACTGAAAACCATCAAAACATAAGCTACTGTATCAACTCCTTCCGAAAACCCAAAAATAATTCAAAAAGGAAATCGAATAAAGAAGCAAATGCAAGAGTGGCAAAATCTGTCAAAACAGACCAGCAGGTAAAGATCAATTTTTTAGAAACTCTAATGTTGCTCAAATCAAAAAGTTCAGAACTAATGAAAGTTAAATAACAACCTGGGTAAGAATCACAAAAAATTACAGCTCAATCCGAGATACAGAGATCTCTCATGAATTTTTACGGTGAAGCACAAAAATCTGTTTCGGGACACCAACTTCCCCAAATCTTACTTCTCTCTCATTAGAGGTTGATATTGACACAAAAAACAAACAAAACGGATATGGAGCGGTTATTACCGAAGTAATAACTTCCAAGACTCAAAGAAACAAAAACAAACTGAAAGAAAAAACAAATTGGGTTGTCTCCCAAAAAGCTCTTTCTTTATAGCCATTAAGATGGGCATGCTAATTTCAAAGATGCTCACATAGGAATATGAATTGAAGTGAAAGAGAGCATTAAGAAGCAAAAATACACACATTTAAGTCTAACCCACTTCCTATACAAGGTAATTTTTTAAACAAACAAGTTGTTGAAACCAGAAGCTACTTGCATAAGAGGGCAAAAGAAGTGCAACATAAAAACTTTCAGTATAAAACGAGGAAACTTGATATTATTGAGATACATAAGAACACTTTTCCCTCTCTCATAGTAACTTTCAGTATCATGCATAAACTTAACAATATAACTATCACAAGGACCATCATAGCAATGATCACTTATTCTAACAGAAAACACAGGAATACTAGCTCTCATAACACTACTTTGTGAAACAATATTAGAGGTATCCTTACAAAGGATAGTGTGTCCCTCTTCTTCATATTTAGTAACAAAGTCTTTCACATTTGCTATAATAGGTTCATCAACCATTTGTTTATCAGGTTCAACAGCTTTGCTTATACTTTCATTAACCATACTAGCTATCATAGAGTGTTCCTTTATCTTAACTAGGAAAGGCATTTTCTCAATGTAAGGTTCAGGTAAAACATGATTAGCAGTATAAACTTCAGTATTTCTTGCAGGAACACCCTTAGCAACATCTTTATAAGGTTCATGATACTTATTCCACTTCTTTTTAGGCACTTCAATATAGGAAGCAAAAGCCTTAAAATAAGAAGCAATAGCTTGAGAGTCTAGACCGTAAGCATTTTTAATATTTTCAAAGTCATTAGTTCCCATAAAAGATTCAATGCATTCATAATCATAATTTATACCTGACTTTCTACCTTTGTCATTCTCCCATGCGTCAGCATTGTCTTGAATACGGTCCAAAAGATCCCATTTAGTTTCTTCTTCCATGCGAGTGAATGATCCAGCACAAGAAGCATCCAATAAATCCTTATCATGTAGAGGGAGTCTTGCATAAAAGTTATTGATATTAATATTGTTGGGGAGCTCATGAATGGGACATTTGAGCATTAGTAACTTCAATCTCCCCCAAGCTTGAGCTGTACTCTCTCCATCAAGAGGCCAAAAGTTGTATATTTGATTCCGATCTTTATGAATCTCACTAGGAGGATAAAACTTTGAATAAAAGAGAGGCATTATTTCCTCCCATTCTAGAGCCTGACCATTTTTCAGCAGCTTATACCATTCCTCAGCTCTTGCTTTTAGTGACAATGAGAATAACTTCTTCTTAACTTGATCTGTACTAATACCTGCACACTTGAACAACCTGGATAATTCGTGTATAAAGACTAAACGATCACCGGGATGGACAGTTCCATCCCCAACATAGTAGTTATCCATAACACGATCCATAATCCTTGTAGGTATTTTAAAAACATCATTCTCAATAGGTGGTGGCTTATCTACTACCTTAGCAGTGGTAGTAGCATTACCAAATAAGAAACTCAGCGAATTATCCATAACAAAAATAAAGCAACTAGCAGAAGTAAACAATACTCAGAGTAGAAGTTTCCTTTACAAGTTCCACTCTCCAATAGCACTTCACTCCCCAGCAATGGCGCTAGAAAATAGTCTTGATGACCCACAAGTATAGGGGGTGTATCACAGTATTTTTGATAAGTAAGAGTGTCGAACCCAACGAGGAGCAGAAGGTGCTGGCTAGTGGTATGGATCAGAAATTCTCTGCAAATACTTAGCAAACGGATTTTTAGGGGTTTTTGATAAAGCAAGTAAACGAAGTACGAGTAAACAAAAGACAATAGGAATATGCAGCAAGTGGCCCAATCCTTTATGCAGCAAAGGACAAGCCGGTTGTATTACTTAAGATGACCAGACGTTCTCGAGGACACATGGGAAGACTGTCAAGTTCTTTCGCTTCATATAGTTGATTAATCTTCTTTAGCTTGCTAAGTGTTGTGTGGGTGAACATGTGCTAATGTACCGATCTTCCTTGGACTAACACATACTTGTGATTATACCCCTTGCAAACATCCGTAAGTACAAGAAAGTAATTAAGGTAGAAACCTAACCACAACTTTAAACTCTAAGACCCTTATGTCCCTTGTGCAATGGTTTCCTAATAGGGGTTCAGGTTTCTGTCACTCCGGCAACCCCTACGATTAGTAACCAAATACACAATGCATTCCCCTAGGCCCATATAGGTGAAGTATCATGTAGTCGACGTTCAAATGACACCACTAGAAGAAATACACCACAACTTAAATATCAAACTATTTAATCTTTCTCAACACAACTCCACTACTAACAACATGATTTCTCCCATGTCCTCAAGAATAGAACGAACTACTCACAAGACATCATATCGACCATGATCAGAGATGGAATAATGATGTATAACAATCTGAACATAAACAATAATTCAATGGTTCACTCAATAGCATCAACTACAAAGAGTAATCAACACCAGGAAAGATTCCCCTATGAACTATGCAAGATTCAACCCAATTGTTACAGCAATATGGAGATGGTGATGAGGGTGCTGATGGTGATGATGGTGGTGATGATGATGATGATGATGATCCCGATGAAGTCCAGCTTGATTATGGTGTTGATGGCGACGATCTCCCCTCTCCGGGAAGGAATTCCCCCGGCAGAAATCTGTCTGCCGGAGAGATCTTTCTCTCTCGGTGTTTTCCGCCCTGCAGAAGCGGCAGAATCTTTCTGTGGTTGCTCCCCGAGTCTTAGGGTTTCGGGAGGATAATATATGTCAGAGGGGAGTGACAGGGGTGGACCAGGGCGGCCACACCACCTGGTGGTGCGGCCTAGGCTGGCCCGCGCCAGGGGGTGGTGTGGGCCCCTTGTGGCCCATCTCCAGCCCCCCTTCTGGCTTCCTTCGTCTTCTGGAAAAATAGGATTTTCCATGTATTTTCCCGGATTTTCTGATCTTCGCGAATTTTGCCTCCAAACAGCACCTTTTCCATAAGAATCCTGACTGAAGCGGTCCATGCTCCAAAAGTCATCAACCATGCAAAAACAGATGAAATAACATAAGTATCACCCCTCAATACGAAATATATCAATGAATAACGGTGAATTATGACATAGAATAGTGATGCAAAATGGACGTATCAATGCTTTATTTGGGTTGACTTGGCACATGCTCACACCATGTTATGACTATCCCAAGTCACCATAGCCTTTATGATCCTTTAGTTTTCGACTTGTAATATCACTTTAGGCTTTAATTAATGATGTTTTGTCGCTTTGCATGATTGTGGTCATTATTGCTCTCTTAGTTGGTCGCTCCCAGTATTTTGCTAGCCTCCATAACCAAGTATGAGTTCCACTCATGCATCCAACTCCAAATAAAACCAAGTTATTCCAAAGAGTCCACCATACCTACCTATTAGCATTTGCTATTCCAAGTACATTCATGTTTTTATCTACCTTCCGAATTAAACTTGTTATGAGAAAACTAGTGATTAAAGCTCTCATGAACTTGATGGCACACTTTACTTTTCTTGCCCCTAATAAACTTGAACCATTGTGTCTTCTATGTTGTATATGCTTGCACTTATATGTTAGGGATTAGCAGAACCATGCTGTCATGGGGAACGCTTTCAACATTGCACTTGTACATTGTACCTAGTTGATATCATGCTCTTTTGTCTATGGATGTCGTCGGTGTGAAATGAAAGGGGAGCCTGCTGCTGCGGATCAAGCAGCAACGCAGCTCGTGATAAGCTTAGCTTAAGCCGCTAATGTTCAGTGAATAAAAAAGAAATCCATGGAGTTATGTATGTGTGTTAGAGAAACGCCTGGGCCGCCGATCTAATCCATGCCTAATCATGGTGGAAACCTGCGGCATAACCATAATGAGCAATATATGAAGCATTCTTCTTATAAAAAAAGAGACAGAGATTGAGAAAAAGAAAAAAAAGAGATGAGAAAAGAGGAAAGAGATAAAAAGCACCATTTTCCCATGGTAAATAAGAAGATTGCTGAGATGCTCGTTGTCTGCTTGCCTTGTCATTTTGATATGGGGAGTCTTCCATATCATCGGGCAAGGGGTACCCCGTTGGTGGTTCTCTATGATACACATGTACTTACTATGATAAGAACTTACCAGTAACTAAACATGAGTAGCATGAGGAGCGACCCTCATATTCAAGGGACATGATATTTCCAACTTATACTTTGTCAAGCATATACTCCATAGTCTGTTCACTTTAAGCTTAATCACTTCAAGATGCTTATGATAGGGGAAATGAGAGCTGAAAGCTAATAAGTACCATAATTTTTGGAAGCTCTTTATGAGACTTGAATCCTTGCTTCCTTCTATGAAGGCCTTTCTTCCACTTTTATATTGAGTCTCCACCTTCTATCTTTATGCACCTATTGATAGAGCATAGTGGCCATTCTTAGTTTAATGTGCATTGTCCCAAGACTTGTTGATTGATGCATAACTTTGATACTGCTTGTTCTTAAACTATTTGTATCTAGTCAGCCTTATGAACTTTGAAGGTGTCCTATGCATTTATGTTTGCTACATTATGAGGGACAAGATGAATGCCACTATGCTATGTTTTCTTTATGTGAAACAAACAAACGTCTTGCAAAGCATTGTTATTCATGAATCTTTTGTTTGTGCATTTTCATGTTACAACATAGTTGCTATGTCTTATTGTTAGAACTTTATCTTTCATGCTATGTTGAAGTACTATGATCCCAGGTATCAATGTTTTACAAATACTTTGATCAAGTCTATGATGGTGCATGTCACCTCAAAAATTATTCTTTCTTTTTATCACTTACCTACTCGAGGACGAGCAGGAGTTAAGCTTGGGGATGTTGATATGTTGCAAACGTATCTATAATTTTTGATGTTCCATGCTTGGTTTATATCTACTTTCTTATGTTTTGCCCACACTTGGGAGTACTTTTAATACACTTTCTTGGACTAACCTACTAACTAGATGCCACAATGCCAGCTGCATGTTTTCTGTTGTTTTTGGTTACAGGAAAGTCAGAAAATGAATATTCTCGAATTTGGACGGGACAAAAGCCAAAGTCAATATTTCATCGAGGGGGGCAAGGATCCAGAATACGAGACGGAGAGGGGCCAGGGGCCATCCACACCACCTGGCCGCACGGCCAGGCCTGGCCCGCGCCAGGGGGTGGTGTGGCCGCCTAGGGCACCCCTTCGGCGTCCCCTTTCGCCTATATATTTCCTCCAATACAGAAACCCTAAGTACCCGATCAAAAATTCACAAAAGAGTCTGTAGCCGCCGTCATCTCCATCCCTAGATTGGGAGGGATCTGAAGCTCTTCCCGGCACCCTGCCGGAGGGGAGAATTCACCCTAGAGGCCTTCTTCCTCACCATGCAAGCCTCTGGTGTGATGCGGGAGTAGTTCATCCTTGGACTACGGGTCCATGTAGTAGCTAGATGGTTTGTTATTCTCCTTTGTGCTACCATGTTTAGATCTTGTGAGCTCCGTTCATGATCAAGATCATCTATCTGTAATCCTACATGTTGTGTTTGCGGGGATCTGATGGATATTGAGATGCTATTTCAGATTGATTATTTATTCTATCATGTCTTTGTTATTTGTGATCTTGCATGCTCTCCGTTGTTAGTAGATATCTTGGCCGAGTAGATGCTAGCAACTCCAAGAGGGAGTGTTTATGCTCGATAGTGGGTTCATGCCTCTAGTAATCTGGGGAAGTGACAGAAATCTCTAAGGTACTAGATGTGCTATTGCTACTAGGGAGAAAACAACAATCTTTTTTTCATAGAACAATCTTATTGTTTACTTTACATGCAATGTGTAATGCAATTATCTGTTGCTTGCAACTTAATACTGGAGGGGGTTCGGATGACAACTTGAAGGTGGATTATTAGTCATAGCTGAAGTTGGATTATGGTCTATGTATAATGTTGTAATGCCCAATCAAATCTCATAGGAGTCAAGATGATTAGTATATGCATGTATGCTTTCTCGATGTTTGTCAATTGCCCCGCTGTAATTTGTTCACCCAACATGTCAACTATCTTAAGGAGAACCACCACTAGTGAACTATGGACCCCGGTCCTTTCTTTTACCATCAATCTACAACTGTTTACTGTTTTCTATTTACTTTCTGCAAGCTATTACTTTCTTCCGCACAATACGTTTAATCCTTTGTTTTTAGCAAAACCGATGAGATTGACAACCTCACTGTAAGTTGGGGGCAAAGTTCTGTGGTTGTGTTGTGCAGGATTCCAAGTTGGAAACAACACCTTGGAGGTGTTTCCTTGCTCCTACTGGTTCGATGACCTTGGTTTCATAACTGAGGGAAACTTATTGCTGTGCTCATCATACCTTCCTCTTGGGGTTCCCCAACAAGCTCGATATCAACCACGAGTCAGCATCTAGCCATAGAACCTACTTCTGTAGAGCAATGCAATAGCAGCAATTGCAAGACAGATAGTTTAGATGCTAGTCTTGTTAACTAGATAGTCTGAGTTATTATTTCTGGTTCTTCTTTGTAAGAAGTTATTTCCTTCTCTTTAACCTAGAGTGTTCTCTAGATCTTTTGTAAAGAGTCAAGTTGTAATCTATAGTCATGTCTTGGACCTACTGTGTTTCTGTTGTACCACTCTAAGGGATGTAATACTAGTGAACAGTGTTCATTGGTGTTATGTCAACGACTATAGTGTACTACATTATGCAGTGGTATGCTGGGTCACCGCACTGAGAAAATGTAGAATTGAATGTTCTTTCCTGGTAGTTAGACACTGCTTACTACTAGAAAATGCACCCATCTACCTCTGAAATGACATTTAATTCAAGAGCAATCTATCACGCTTACTTGTAGCTCAAGTTTGACCTAATTTCGTTAAATTATCAAGATGCAAAATCTTAGCAAGAAGTTGAACCTATCGTCAAAACTCTCATTGTTTTCCGATATATTAATTGTGACCCCTCGATGGGTACCTCCAAATTAAAAGCTTTTTCATAAAACTTTCAAAGCAAAACCTACAATTTACTTGTAGTTTCAAATTTGACCTAATTTTGATAAATTGACTTAAAGTCAGTAAAATAGGCAGAGTTAGCTAGGATGTTTTGAAAGCTCATAAAACATGGGAATCATTGGTACAAGATGTTGGTCCACTATATATGTGTGTAAACTTGGCATGGCATTCACATCAAATATTCTATGGACTTCTTACGAAAAAGAACAACCTCGCTCATCTTCACTCGAAAAATGTAGAATTGAATGTTCTTTCCCGATAGTTGGAAACTCACATTGATGATATTTTTTACTACAACAAGATGCACCGATCTACCTCTAAAAATACATTTAATTCTAGAGCAATATATCACGCTTACTTGTGGCTCAAGTTTGACCTAATTTCGTTAAATTATCAAGATACAAAAAATTAGCAAGAAGTTGAACCTATCATCAAAACTCTCGGTGTTTTATGATATATTAATTGTGACCCTCGATGGGTACCTCCAAAAGATTTTTCGTAAAACTTTCAAAGCAACCGACAATTTACTTGTAGTTTCAAATTTGACCTAATTTTGATAAATCAACATAAAGTCATTCGGTCAAATGGGTAGAGTTAGCTAGGAAGTTTGAAAACTCATAAATAAAACATGGGAATCATTGGTACAACATGTTGGTCCACTATATATGTCGGTAAACTTGGCTTGTGGCATTCAGATCCAATATTCTTCGGACATTTCTTTACGGAAAAGAACAACCTCGCTCATCATCACTCGGAAAATTGAGGATAATTGAATGTTCTTTTGTAATATAGTTGGAAAATCACACCGACGACATTGTTTACTACAAGAAAATGCACCAATCTACCTCTTTGAAAAGTCATATATTTCAACAGTAATCTATCGCGCTTACTTGTAGCTCAAGTTTGACCCAATTTCATTAAATAGTGTCATGCGATGCAAAATCTTAGCAAGAAGTCAAACCTATTGTCAAAACTCTCGGTTGTTTCTCATATATTGATTGTGATCCCCCGATCGGTACGGTACCTCCAAAATCTTTTTGGTAAAACTTTCAGAGCAACCTACAATTTAGTTATAGTTCAAGTTTGACCTAATTTCGATAAATCGGCATGTAGTCATTCAAGTGGGCAGAGTTAATTAGCTAGGGAGTTTGAAAACTCAAAAAACATATGGGAATCCTAAGTAAAACACGTTGGTCCACTTAATATGTCTATAAGCTTGGTTTATGGCATTGAGATCCATATTCTTCGGGCTTTCTTTACTGAAAAGAACCATCTCGCATCACTCGGAAAATTGAGAATTTTATTTCCTGATAGCTGGAAACTCACACTAACGACATTGTTTACTAAAATAAGATGCACCCATCTACCTCCGAAAATAAATATAATTCAAGAGCAATCTATTGGGCTTACTTGTAGCTCAAGTTTTACCTAGTTTTGTTAATCGACAAGAAGTCACTGAAGTGTGCAAAGTTAGCTAGGAAGCTTGAAAAATCCTAGTACTAAAAACTTGGGTATTACGTATAAGAAACCGTGGTCCAGTTTGTGTAATAATTGGGGTGTTTGCATTTTCTTTTAACTATGATAGGTCTCGTAGGAGCGAGGTTCTTGAGAGTTACCACGGTCGGTGAAAGTACAAGTTACATCAAGGACCTCATAAAAATAAAAATTGCACCCTAGTCTATGAATTTAGCACAAGGACCCTGAAACTGAGCAAAGAAGTGTGTGTTTTGATGTTTGCGCATACTAGCATTCCTCAAGCTAAACACTATCAGTAGAATCTTTGTAGATGCTAAGAATGGAAAAGAAGATCCAACAGTTAGCAATGTTTGGATTTGCCGGTCTTGATCCAACAGTCAATGTTCGAAGTTATCCATACATTATACAGTGGTATGGTATGGTATTATAAGAGATAATACAAGATAAATATAAGATAATAAGTACCGCGAATGGCCGGTCTTTTGAGTAACCTTCCCTCCTGATGTTTGGGAAGCAAGTTAAAATTTAAAAAACTAGAAAAGTTTGAATTTTTTTGTTGCCAAGGACCAAAGTGGTTTCCTTCCTATGTACTCCTCATCCATACTCCACACCAACGAGGCTACCGAACATGCCAGAGACACAGAGCCGTCGTACCAAGGCACACGTGCGCAGCACCACGCTATGGACGAGGGAGAGATCAGTGATACGTCCATTTTGCATCACTATTCTATATCATAATTTACTGTTATTTATTGATATATTTCATATTAAGAGATGATACTTATGTTATTTCATCTATTTTTGCATCGTTGATGACTTTTGGAGCATGGACCGCTGCAGTCAGGATTCTAATGGAAACGGTGCTATTTGGAGGCAAAATTCGTGAAGATTAGAAAATCCGGGAAAATATATGGAAATTCTATTTTTCTAGAAGACGAAGACTACCCGAAGGAGGAGTGGAGATGGGCCACAGGGGGCCCACACCACCCCCTGGTGCGGGCCGCCCTAGGCCGCGCCACCAGGTGGTTTGGCCGCTCTGGTCCATCCCTGGCTCTCCCCTCTAGCGTATATTATGCTCCCAAAACCCTAAGACTCGGGGAGCAACCACAAAAAGATTCCGCCGCCTCTGCGGGGCGGAAAACACCAAGAGAGAAAGATCTCTCCGGCAGACAGATTTCTGCCAGGAGAATTCCTTCCCGGAAAGGGGAGATCGTCGCCATCAACACCTCCATCAAGCTGGACTTCATCAGGATCATCATCATCACCACCACCATCATCTCCACCAGCACCCTCATCACCATCTCCATATCGCTGTAACAATTGGGTTGAATCTTGCATAGTTCTTAGGGGAAACTTTCCCGGTGTTGATTACTCCTTATAGTTGATGCTATTGAGTGAACCGTTGAATTATAGTTTATGTTTAGATTGTTATACATCATTATTCCATCTCCAATCATGATCCATATGATGTCTTGTGAGTAGTTCGTTTTGTTTTGAGGACATGGGAGAAGTCATGTTATTAGTAGTGGAATTGTGTTGAGGAAGATTCAATAGTTTGATATTTAAGTTGTGGTGTACTTCTTCTAGTGGTGTCATGTGAACGTCGACTACCTGAAACTTCACCTATATGGGCCTAGGGGAATGCATTGTGTATTTGGCTACTAATCATAGGGGTTGCCGGAGTGACAGAAACCTGAACCCCCGTTAGGAAACCATTGCACAAGGGACGTAAGGGTCTTAGAGTTTAAAGCTGTGGTTAGGTTTCTACCTTAATTACTTTCTTGTACTTACGGATGTTTGCAAGGGGTTTAATCACAAGTATGTATTAGTCCTAGGAAGGTCGGTACATTATCACAGGTTTACCCACACAACACTTAGCAAACTAAAGAAGATTGATCAACTATATGAAGCGAAAGCACTTGACATTATTCCCGTGTGTCCTCGAGAACGTTTGGTCATCTTAAGTAATACAACTAGCTTGTCCTTTGCTGAATTAAGGATTGGGCCACTTGCTGCATTTATTCTTATTGTATTTTATTTACTCGTACTTTATTTACTTGCATTATCAAAAACCCCTAAAAATCCATTTGCTAAGTATTTACAGAGAATTCCTGATTCATACCACTAGCCAGCATCTTCTGCTCCTCGTTGGGTTCGACACTCTTACTTATTGAAAATAGTACGATACACCCCCTATACTTGTGGGTCATCAAGACTATTTTCTGGCGCCGTTGCCTGGGGGTGAAGCGCTATTGGAAAGTGGAACTGGTAAAGGAAACTCCTACTGTGAGTATTGTTTACTTCTATTAGTTGCTTTATTTTCATTATGGATAATTCGCTGAGTTTCTTATTTCGTAATGCTACTACCACTGCTAAGGTAGTAGATGAACCACCACCTGCTGAGAATGATACTTTTAAAATACCTACAAGAATTATTGACCGTGTTATGGATAATTATTATGTTGGAGATGGAATTGTCCATCCCGGTGATCATTTGCTCTTTATACACGAATTATGCGGGTTGTTCAAGTGTGTAGGTATTACTACAGATCAAGTCAAGAAGAAGTTATTCTCATTATCACTAAAAGGAAGAGCTGAAGAATGGTATAAGCTGCTAAAGAATGGTCAAGCTTTTGAATGGGAGGAAATAGTACCTCTCTTTTATTCAAAGCTTTATCCACCTAGTGAGATTCATAAAGATCAGAATCAAATATACAAATTTTGGCCTCTTGATGGAGAGAGTACAACTCAAGCTTGGGGGAGATTGAAGTTACTAATTCTCAAATGTCCCATTCATGAGCTCCCCAACAATATTATTATCAATAACTTTTATGCAAGGCTTTCTCTTAATGATAAGGATTTATTGGATGCTTCTTGTGCTGGAGCATTCACTCGCATGGAAGAAGAAGCTAAATGGGATCTTCTGGACCGTATTCAAGATAATGTTGAAGCATGGGAGAATGACAAAGGAAGAAAGTCAGGTATAAATTATGATTATGAATGCTTTGAATCTTTTATGGGAACTGATGACTTTCAAAATATTAAAAATGCTTATGGTTTAGACTCTCAAGCTATTGCAACTTATTTTAAGGCTTTTGCTTCCTATATTGAAGTTCCTAAAAAGAAGTGGAATAAGTATCATGAACCATATAAATATGTTGCTAAGTGTGTTCCTACAAAAAATACTGAAGTTTATACTGCTAATCATGCTTTACCTGATCCTTACATTGAGAAAATACCTTTCCCAGCTAAGATAAAGGAACATTATATGATAGCTAGTATGGTTAATGAAAGTACAGATAAAGCTATTGAACCTGATAAACAAATGAATGATGAACCTATAATATGAAATGTGGAAGATTTTGTCGCTAAATATGTAGAAGAGGGACACACTATCCTTGGTAAGGATACCTCTAATATTGTTTCACAAAGTAGTGTTATGAGAGCTAGTGTCCCTGTGTTTTCTGTTAGAATAAGTGTCATTGTTACGATGGCCCTTGCGATAGTTATATTGTTAAGTTTATGTATGATACTGAAAGCTACTATGAATGAGGGAAAAGTGTTTTTATGTATCTCAGTAATATCGAGTTTCCTCGTTTTATGCTGAAAGTTTTTATGTTCCACTTCTTTTGCCTTCCTATGCTAGTAACCTCTGGTTTAAACAACTTGTTTGTTTACAAAATTCCCTTGCATAGGAAGTGGGTTAGACTTAAACATGTGTATTTTTTCTTCTTAATGCCCTCTTTCACTTCAATTCATACTCCTAAGTAAGCATCATCAAAATTATCATGCCCATCTTAATGGCTATAAAGAAAGAGCTTTTTGGGAGACAACCCAGTTATTTTTCCTTTCTGTTTGTTTTTGTTTCTTTGAGTCTTGGAAGTTATTACCTCGGTAATAACCTCTCCTTATCCTTTTTGTTTGGTTTTTGTGTCAAGATCAACCTATAATGAGAGAGAAGTAAGATTTGGGGAAGTTGTTGTCCCGAAACAGATTTTTGTGCTTCACCGTAAAAATTCGTGAGAGATCCCTGTATGTCGGATTGAGCTGTAATTTTTTGTGCTTCTGACCCAGGTTGTTATTTAACTTTCGTTAGTTTTACCCTTTTTGATTTGAGCAACAGAAGATTTTCGAAAAAATTGATCTTTACCTGCTGGTATGTTTTGACAGATTTTGCCACTCTTACATTTGCTTCTTTAATCGATTTCCTTTTTGAATTGTTTTTGAGTTTTCGGAAGGAGTTGCTACAGTAGCTTATGTTTTGATGGTTTTCAGTTGAAATTGGACTCAAAAGGATTTACCACTTCACTTATACTAATGTTGCTAATGAGAACTGTGTAAAGTTTTGTGTGAAAGAAATTTCCAGGTTAGTGGAGAAAATGGTGTAATAAGAAAAACAAAGGTTTCATGACTCAAGAAATATGAGTATGAAGATGAAGATATTGATGTAATTCAAGTGGTGACTCTAGAAGAATCTGCTAAATACCAAATTCAGAGACCTGCAGAGTCTGTTTTCGAATAGGTAACAGTCCTGGTAAGAAAAGTTCCGCGAAAGATTTGTCAAGTTATATTTTTGCAGTTTTTAGCCAACAAGGAAAGATACAAAGAAAAAGAGGGATGGAAACGGAGCCAGGGTGGCTCACACCACCCTGTGGCGCGGGCCCACCCCTGGCGGCGCCACCAGGTGGTGTGGCCACCTCGGACTCCGTCTCCGACCCGTTTTTCTCCTATTACCTTACTTTTCCTGTAAAACTTCGTAATATATAATCCCCCGAGGTTCGTATATCATGTTCTCGTCGTGTTTTTGTTTCGATCTGTTTCTGCCAGGAACTATTCTTGAAAGTTAGAAGCATGATGGTGTCCGCCAAGGATAAAGAAAATGAGCCTATGGAGGAAGATCCCCAAGACCCCGGACATGAGGAGGAGATCAAGAGTGAAGATGAAGAGGAGGCAAAGCAAGGCCAACATCCGCACACCGGCACTACCATTGCAAGCATTGGAGTGTTAATAAAACCCGCCAGGGTCAGAAGGACTGCACGAATGTCAACTGGAGGGAAACCTCTGCGTCACGTTTGGCTCCACGGTCACGTCCTCCATGCACCAAGAATCCTTTCCATACCCTTATCCATGAGCATCAATACAAGAATACGCCCAAGGAGAAACTACCCTCCAATTGGGATATGCCTCGTTCTAGCCATGCATGAAAAGAAGACTTCAAGGAGGAAGAGTGGGGAAAGAATCGCAAGAGCTGGAATTCTCAACTCGACATGATCATGAGCCTCATTGAGCAAAACTCACAGCTGATTCGTAATCTCGCCTTCGAGATTGAGGACTTGGGGAAACTAATAAAAGAGCTCATCGAGAGAACACCACCACCACCGAAGGAGTAATTCGTCATCAGGTTTTGGCATCCCCTTGGTTTGTTCCAAGCTTGGGGGAGTGCCGCGGTATCACATCACTATCTTCTATCTTTTTACCTTTTTAGTACAGTCATATCATGAATAGAGAAGTTATCATGCAGGATGGTTTGCATTATGGAAATGTCCCCCCTCTCATTAGATATCTATGTATCCCTTGGTGTGAGTAGTCATTATGAAATATTAATGAGAAGTTCTATCATTTACTCTTTTGCATGTCTTATATTAGTTTTCAATTTGTGGTTATATGATTTATCTTGTTGTTAGTATTGGTATCACTGTGGGATCATTGAGTTAATTTAGTTGGTTTTGGCAAACCTGGATCGGTCAGTAGCAACGCTATTTTTGAGATTTGAATGAAAAAGATAAAAGTACTCTAAAGGAATATAATTTCATCATCTTTCTTTCTTGATTTGCTCATAATCTTAGTATTCTCTAGTTAAGATCGTTTGTGCTTCCAAGGAAGATTGCATGTTTGTTTTTATCACGTGTATGTTTGTTTGCTTCCTTCAACTCTTATGCTTGCTACCCAGCCTTGCTAGCCAAAAACCTATACTGAGAGGGAATGCTTCTCGTGCATCCAATCCTTAAACCAAAACCTATGCCATTTGTGTCCACCATACCTACCCACTAGCACTATTGCTATTCCAAGTAAATTCTTGTTTTTATCTACCTTCCAAATTAAACTTGTTATGTGAAAATTAGTGATTAAAGCTCTCACGAACTTGATGGCACACCTTATTTTCTTGCACTTGATAAACTTGAACCATTGTGTCCATCTTTGTTGCGTATATGCTTGCTCTTTATAAGTTGAAGTTAGCAGAACCATGTATCATGGGGAACGCTTTCAACATTGCACTTATATTCTGTTGATATCATGACTCTTTTGCTTATGGATCCCGGCGGTGTGAAATAAAAGGGGAACTTGTAAGATCATGGAGTTTATATGTGTGTTAGAGAAACGCCTGGGCCGCTAGCCTAAGCCATGCCTAATCATGGTGGAAACTTGCAGCATAACTATAATGGGCACTCTATGAAGCATCCTCAATAAAAACCTATGCGAATAATAAATAAAAGGATCACTAAGATGCTCATTGTCTGCTTGCCTTGACATTTTGATTATGGGATAGCTCCTGTATCATGTGCAAGGGGTACCCCATTGGCGGTTCTTTATGATACATATGTATTTAAAATGACAAGAGCTTACTTGTGACTAAAGTTGAGTAGCATGAGGTTCGCTACTCGTAAGTAAGGGGCATGAGATTTCAACTTATAACTTGTCAAGCATATCCTATTAGTTGTGTCACTTTAACCTTAATCACCTAAAGATGCCTATGATAGGGGAAATGAGAGCTGAAAGCTAGTAAGTACCATAATTTTTGGAAGCTCTTTATGAAACTTGAAATCCCTGCTTCCCTCTATGAAGGGCCTTTCTTTTACCTTTTAGTTGAGTCAGTAAACCTATTCCTTTCTATCTCAGCAAGTACTTTGAGTTGTTGTGTTTCATTCATTCATATGATGATTTATTCAATCATGTTTCTTATGTTCCTTGTTTTGCACTTTGCTCTTATCTTGGTTATTATTACTTTGAAAGATATCATTGAAAATCAGTTATTTGTGAACTCCTGCAAATTGTCAACTATTCTTCGACCAAGAGCTAAGTTTGCCATTACCAATTATGATTTATTTTATGTATCTTTATTGTGTTTCCTTTACTTATGGCAAGTTAAGATATATAATAGTGAGTTGTCTTCTTCTATGACTTATGTATTGATGAATGTGATGCTTCTTGTCCGTATCCTTTTATCGACTCTTCACTCTATAAACCTAAGGCCATGTTTATAGAGCTCAGTTTCACTTGGGGACAAGCGAAGTCTAAGCTTGGGGGGAGTTGATACGTCCATTTTGCATCACTATTATATATCATAATTTGCTATTATTCATTGATATATTTCATATTAAGAGATGATACTTATGTTATTTCATCTGTTTTTGCATGGTTGATGACTTTTGGAGCATGGACCGCTGCAGTTAGGATTCTGATGGAAAATGTGCTGCTTGGAGGCAAAATTCGCGAAGATCAGAAAATCCAGGAAAATATATGGAAAATCCTATTTTTCCAAAAGACTAAGACTGCCAGAAGGAGGACTGGAGATGGGCCACAGGGGGCCCACACCACCCCCTGGCGTGGGCCACCCTAGGTCGCGCCACCAGGTGGGGTGGCCGCCTGGTCCACCCCTAGCTCTCTCCTTTGGCGTATATCATCCTCCCGAAACCCTAAGACTCGGGGAGCGACCATAGAAAGATTCCACTGCCTCTGCGGGTACCGAGAGAGAAATATTTCTTCGGCAGACAGATTTCTGCCGGGGGAATTCCTTCCCGGAGAGGGGAGATCGTCGCCATCAACACCACCATCAAGCTGGACTTCATCGAAATCATCCTCATCATCACCACCACCATCATCTCCACCAGCACCCTCATCTCCATATCGCTGTAACAATTGGGTTGAATCTTGCATAGTTCTTAGGGGAAACATTCCTGGTGTTGATTACTCCTTGTAGTTGATGCTATTGAGTGAACCGTTGAATTATCGTTTATGTTCAAATTGTTATACATCATTATTCCATCTCTAATCATGATCCATATGATGTCTTGTGAGTAGTTCGTTTTGTTCTTGAGGACATGGGAGAAGTCATGTTGTTAGTAGTGGAATTGTGTTGAGAAAGATTCAATAGTTTGATATTTAAGTTGTGGTGTACTTATTCTAGTGGTGTCATGTGAATCTCGACTACTTGACACTTCAACTATATGGGCATAGGGGAATGCATTGTGTATTTGGCTACTAACCGTAGGGGTTGCAGGAGTAAACTTGAACCCCCGTTAGGAAACCATTGCACAAGGGACGTCAGGGTCTTAGAGTTTAAAGTTGTGGTTAGGTTTCTACCTTAATTACTTTCTTGTACTTACGGATGTTTGCAAGGGGTATAATCACAAGTATGTATTAGTCCTAGGAAGGTTGGTACATTAGCACAGGTTCACCCACACAACACTTAGCAAACTAAAGAAGATTGATCAACTATATGAAGCGAAAGCACTTGACAGTATTCTCGTGTGTCCTCGAGAATGTTTGGTCATCTTAGTCGTTTGATCAACTAAAGGATTGGGCCACTTGCTGCATTTATTCTTATTGTCTTTTATTTACTCGTACTTTATTTACTTGCATTATCAAAAACCCCTAAAAATCCTTTTGCTAAGTATTTATAGAGAATTCCTGATCCATACCACTAGCCAGTACCTTCTGCTTCGCGTTGGGTTCGACACTCTTACTTATCAAAAATATTGCGATACACCCCTATACTTGTGGGTCATTAATCAGTCGGGCCGGTGCGCGAGGGGAAAGGGGAGGAGAGAGGGAGGATGGATGGTGAGAGGTAGTGAAGGAGAGAGAAAACACACAAATTTGTTTTGCGTGCATAGGTCCTGAAATTTACTACTGGTAGAGTGGCCGCAGGAGTACCTCATGTCAGGAACCCATCATAACTTTCCTCTGACATCGAACCACCTTCAACTCCTCTTTGCTGCTACCCTCTTACCCTGCCTATGTTTTATTCTCTCAACATGTACAATGCATGGACAGAGGTGAGCTTATGTCTAAGCAAAGAAATGAGTACTACTACTAGTGTACTACTAATATACTATTTTCTTTTTCCGTAATAAGGGAATCAGCAATGTGTACAAAAGCACACCTTAAGGCCTAGTATGTGGCATCCGCTAAGGTTCACCATATACATTGTGGAGAAAATAAAGTTTGTATCTTTAAGACTAAGGTGCACCTCAAGCTTGTGGGTTGCCCATAGAGAATGGAAAATTCATTTCCCCTCTCTCCCTATTTCATGTGATCATTTTGAAAAGGTGTTCAAAATTTTCATGATGCAAAATTTTAGCTAGAAGTCGAACCACTCATCAAAACTCTCTATGGTTTCTGATATGTTAATGAACCGCTCGATGGGTACCTCCAGAAGCTTTTTCATAAAAGTTTCAAATCAGCCTACAATTTATTACTTGTAGTTCAAGTTTGACCTAATTTCATTAAATTCAAGAGCAATCTATCGGGCTTACTTGTAGCTCAAGTTTGACCTAATTTCATTAAACTATCAAGATGCAAAATCTTAGCAAGAATATGAACCTGTCATCAGAACTCTCTGTGGTTTTTGATATTTTAATTAACCCCCACGCCCCCGCCCCCTCCGATGGGTACCTCTAAGAGTTTTTTCGTAAAACTTTCAAAGCAACCTACATAGTTTACTTGTAGTAGTTCAAATTTTACCTATTATATTTTTTATGCTTTACCTATTATAATTTTATATAGTGATTATATGCCAAACGTCTATTATCTGAGTCTCACGTGCGGGACACATGTAATTTACTAGTACTTGTAGTTTCAAATTAGACCTAGTTTCGATAAATCGACATAAAGTCATTCTAATGGGAAGAGTTAGTTGGGAAGTATGTAAACTTGACTTGTGGCATTGAGATCCAATATTCTTCGGACTTTTCTTTTGGAAAAAGAACAACCTTGCTCGTATTCACACGGAAAATGTGGAATTGAATGTTCTATCTTGATAGTTGGAAACTCACACCGACGGTACTGTTTACTACAATAAGATACACCGATGATCTACCTCTAAATATACATTGAATTCAAGAGCAATCTATGGCGTTTACTTGTAGCTAGCTCAAGTTTGACCTAATTTCATTAAATTGTCAAGATGCAAAGTCTTAGCAAGAAGTTGAACCTATCGTCGAAACTCTCGCTAGTTTCTGATATATTAATTTGGACCCCTCGATGTGTACCTCCAAAAGCTTTTTCGTAAAACTATCAAAGAAAAACCTACAATTTACTTGTAGTTTCAAATTTGACCTAATTCCGAGATATCGACATAAAGTCATTCAAATGGGTGGGGTTAGCTAGGAATCTTGAAACTCATAAAACATGGTAATCATAAGTACAACATGTTGTCGATCCACTATATATGTCTATCAACTTCGCTTGTGGCATCCACATCCAATATTCTTTGGACTTCTCTTTATGGAAAAGAACAACTAACGTCACTCGTCTTCACTCGTAAAATGTAGAATTGAATGTTCTTTCCTGGTAGTTGGACACTCACACCGACGACACTGCTTACTACCAGAAAATGCACCCATCTACCTCTGAAATGACATTTAATTCAAGAGAAATCTATCGCGCTTACTTGTAGCTCAAGTTTGACCTAATTTCGTTAAATTGTCAAGATGCAAAATCTTAGGAAGAAGTTGAACCGATCTTCAAAACTCTCGTTGTTCTCCGCTATATTAATTGTGATCCCTCGATGGGTACCTCCAAATTAAAAGCTTTTTTGTAAAACTTTCAAAGCAAAACCTAGAATTTACTTGTAGTTTCAAATTTGACCTAATTTTGATTAATCGACTTAAAGTCATTAAAATGGGCAGAGTTAGCAAGGAAGTTTGAAAGATCATAAAACATGGGAATCATTGGTACAACATGTTTTTCCACTATATATGTGTGTAAACTTGGCGTGGCATTCACATCCAATATTCTCTAGACTTCTTACGAAAAAGAACAACCTCACTCGTCTCCACTTGGAACATGTTGAATTGAATGTTCTTTCCTGATAGTTGGAAACTGACACTAACTGCATTATTTACTACCACAAGATGCACCGATCTACCTCTGAAAATACATTTAATTCAAGAGCAATCTTTCGCGCTTACTTGTAGCTCAAGTTTGACCTAATTTCATTTAATTGTCAAGATGCAAACTCTTAGCAAGAAGTTGAATCTATCGTCAAAACTCTTGGTGTTTTATGATATATTAATTGTGACCCCTCGATTGGTACCTCCAAAAGATTTTTCGTAAAACTTTCAAAGAAACCTACAATTTACTTGTAGTTTCAAATTTGACCTAATTTCGACAAAAACGACATAAAGTTATTCGGTCAAATGGGCAGAGTTAGCTAAGAAGTTTGAAAATTCATAAATAAAACATGGGTATCGCTGCTATAAGATGTTGGTCCACTATATATGTCGGTAAACTTGGCTTCTAGCATTCAAATCCAATATTCTTCGGATATTTGTTTATGGAAAATAACAACCTCGCTCGTCATCACTCGGAAAATTGAGAATAATTGAATGTGCTTTCCTGATATAGTTGGAAAATCTCACCGATGACACTTTTTACTACAAGAAAATGCACCCATTTACCTCTCTGAAAAGACATATATTTCAACAGCAATCTATCGCGCTTACTTGTAGCTCAAGTTTGACCCAATTTCGTTAAATAGTGTCATGCGATGAAAAATCTTAGGAAGAAGTCAAACCTGTTGACAAAACTCTCGGCTGTTTCTCATATATTGATTGTGACCCCCTGATCGGTACGGTACCTCCAAAAGATTTTTCGTAAATTTTTAGAGTAACCTATAATTTAGTTATAGTTCAAGTTTGACTTAATTTCCATAAATCGACATGTAGTCAGTCAAGTGGGAAGAGTTAATTAGCTAGGGAGTTCGAAAACTCAAAAAAATATGGGAATCGTAAGTAAAACACGTTGGTCCACTTAATATGCCTAGAAGCTTGGCTTATGGCATTGAGATACATATTCTTCGGGCTTTCTTTATGGAAAATAACCACCTCGTAATCACTCGGAAAACTGAGAATTTTATTTCTTAATAGTTGGAAACTCACACTAACAACATTGTTTACTACAAGAAGATGCACCCATCTACCTCCAAAAATACATTTAATTCAAGAGCAATCTATCGCGCATATTTATAGCTCAAGTTTGACCAAATTTTGTTAATCGACAAGAAGTCACTGAAGTGTGTGAAGTTAGCTAGGAAGCTTGAAAACTCCTAGTACTAAAAACTGGGGTATTACGTATAAGAAACCGTGGTCGAGCTTGTGTGATAATTGGGGCGGTTGCATTTTCTTTTAACTGTGGTAGGTCTCGTAGGAGCGAGGTGCTTGAGAGTTAACACGGTCGATGGAAGTACAAGTTACATCAAGGACCTCATAAAAATGAAAATTGCACCCAAGTCCATCCATTTAGCATAAGGACCCTAAACCTGAGCAATGAAGTGTGTGTTTTGAGGTTTGCGCATACTTCTGTTCATCGTTCTAAAGACTAGCAGTAGAATATTTGTAGATGCTAAGAATGGAAAAGAAGATCCAACGGTTAGCAATGTTGGATTTTCCGGTCTTGATCCAACGGTCAATGTTCGAAGTTATCCGTTCATTATACGGTGGTATGGTATGGTATTATAAGAGATAAGACAAGATAAAGATAAGATAAGAAGTACTACAAATGGCTAATCTTTTGAGTAACGTTCCCTTCCGATGTTTGGGAAGCAAGTGAAAATTTCAAAAAACAGAAAAGTTCGAATTTTTTGGTGCCAAGGACCAAAGTGGTTTACTTCCTATGTACTCCTCATCCCTACTCCACACCAACGTGGCTGCCGAACACACCAGAGACACAGAGCCGTCATACCAAGGCACACATGCACAACACCACGATGTGGACGAGGGAGGGATCAGTCGGGCCAGTGCGTGAGGGGAAAGGGGAGGAGATAGGGAGGATGGATGGTGAGAGGCAGCAAAGGAGAGAGAAAACACACAATTTGTTTTGCATGCATAGGTCCTGAAATTTACTACTAGTAGAGTGGCTGCAGGAGTACCTCGTGTCAGGAACCTATCATAACTTTCCTCTGACATCGAACCGCCTTCAACTCCTCTTTGCTGCTGCCCTCTTACCCTGCATACGTTTTATTCTGTCAGCATGTACAGTGCATGGACAGAGGTGAGCATATGCCTAATAAACATATGGGTACTACTACTAGTGTACTTCTAATATACTATTTTCTTTTTCCCTAATAAGGGCATTACAATTTGTACAAAAGCACACCTTAAGGCCTAGTGACGTGGGAATACCTTACAGGTGCTCAAGCTTGGCATATACGGTCCAGCTTGGCAGAAGCCCACGGCGTTACCAGGGCCCAATCCAGGATTCGGGTGACCCATGGAGACTCCGACTACTTGCGGCGCAAGACAAGTTTAAAGATAGAAAGTTTAAAAGGGACAAACCCTAACTTGTAACCGACTCGACCTGCTACCTGAGACCTAGCCTATCTATATAAAGGCTAGGAGGGTGCGGCGAGGAGGACAATCACAACCCTAGTTTCCACCACCATCGCCAGATTGCATCTGCGCACTACCTATAACTTTGGACTTCCTCGATAATTCCAAGAGTAGATAAGCAGGAGTAGGGTCCTCTACGAGGCCTGAACCTAGGTAAACCTTGCGTATCTATGTGCTTGTTTGCTAGTCGTTTGATGCTTCCAGCACTCCCTCCTTATCCAAAACCCAAGTCCATAACAATGGGCATTGACGAGTTAAACCCTCGTCCATTGGCACCGTCTGTGGGAATTGGGAGTGCTGATGTCGCAGATTCTTCACCCCCGTCAACCGCGATCTACAACTCTACAGCAGCAAAGACTCGCCTCCTATTTGGTGCCTTCGACTTCACCGTCCACACGCCGGCCACTCTCCCGGCTTTCGAGTCCGTCGGCAATGGGATCGGCCTAGCGATCGGGAGCTTACACTTCCAAGTTGGTTAGCTAGGCACACTTCGCCTCCCTGATCAGCCCATGGTCCCTGCGATCGCTCCAGCGTCGTGGTTTCCGCCACCCATCGGCGCCCTAAGCGAGCTCCACACCCTGACAGCAGTCAGGAGCATGGACAGCAACGGCAATCGCGAATCCGACTAGGTGATCTGGCCATAGAAGATGGAGCCTACGGCTCCGAATTGAAAGTTATGGGAGCAATAGCTTCCCCAATCACTTCATGTGCACCGTCATCAACGCATGCAACACCGGTGTTAATCATGACAACACTAGTACTGGATCGACCAACAGCGAAAACGGTGGACCCGCCAACGGCGCGCCCACCAACAATGGGGCAGAAGGAGACCCGAACTTCACGGCGAATGAGCACACCGAAGAGCGCGTGCTAATCAAGCTCAATGACAACGAGTGGGACCATTGTCGAGAAGCTCCGCAGGGCAATCCCCCTAAACTCACCACCACAGATGCTAATGGGTTACCATTGGCTGCTCAAGGAGGAGTACAAGCGCCAACAGCAAGTAATCGCGCACCTCGACACGCACAGAAAGGCGGCGAACAAGTCGAGTCTTTGGCGGGCTCAACTCTCTTTGATGAGTGGATCCTCCTCTAAGGGCAACGACTACGTAGCCACCAAACGGCGCTCTCGACTGGCCCACCTCACCGACAATGAGCGAGAAGAAGCCGCGCGAGTCCTCGACTTCGACTCCATGACAGTGGATACGCGGGGCAACATGCTCCCAAAGACACCGCAAGCAGCGGTGACGGTGGCCACCATGTACCTCCTCAACAACCAGCCACCGGCTGGGGATTCGTGAGCTACCATGCACCGATCTATGATGGCGGGCTTAGGGCTAGTCGAAGCTGCCCTCGTCAAAGAGCCAACACCGGAGCCAAAGAAAAGCAAACCTCCATCCAGGCGCTATTTATCGCCCTCATCCAGCGATGATAGCCACGACTTGTCGCGGCGGGGTCGCTCATGGCGGCATGACCCCGACTACGATGCGCGTGATGACATCACACAGCGCAAGGTCGACAAGATGCGCGTGAGGCGTGCCTATTCAACTAACTCGGAGGATGACAAAGTAGAGCTCCACGGCACCAGATGCTTCAGCAGAGTCGTCAGGCAGAAGCGAATGCCTAAGGGGTTCAAACTCCCATCAGAGAACCTGAAATTCGACGGCCTGCAGGACCCGAAGATCTGGCTAGAAGATCACATCTCCTCCGTTAGGCTACATGGCGGAAGCTCGAGCGCGGCAATGCAATGCCTCTATCTGTAGAGTCCAAGGCGTCGCCCGCGCATGGCTCAACAACCTCCCATGCGGATCAATTTGCAGCTGGGAAGAGCTGGTCTATAGCTTCTTGCGAAACTTCAAGGGCACTTACAATAGTCCCGCATCAATCGAGGAATTAAGAGGCTGCCACCAGAGGTCTGGCAAGTCACTGCGCTCATATATCCAGAGATGGTCCATCATCAAGAACTCCACAGAAGACATCTCTAAGGATTGTGCAATCGATGCGTTCAACAGCGGCGTGTGCCGCAGAGAGCTTAGGGAGGAGCTCGGCCACTCAAAGCCCAAGACAATTGACCATCTGATGGAGATCGTGAATCGGTGAGCCGATGGAGAGGACTCGGTGAAAAACCGTGCCTACTCCGATGATGACGATGACCTCGGTTGCAGACGTGATCGCCGAGGGAAACATCGAATGCACATCTACGCGGACCGCAAAGAGGTCGACATGGTCACGGCTGGCTACGCCCACAAACGCAACAACAACCACAACAGGTACCACAACGGTGGATATCATGGCAGCACCGCACTCGCGATGAGGCACCGGGAATATCCATCCAAGACAAACTTTATGGACCATGCAACATACAGTTTTACATCGACAAGCACGACAATAAGAAAAAGTCCAGCCACCTTCTCTAGGACTGCCGCGAGTTCCTTAAGCTCCACGAAGGCTTGGCCCAGATGAATCGCGACGCGATGAACAAGGGCTATAGAGCTGCCCCGGGCGCTGTGGCTCATGGAGCATCGCCGCCACCACCCGGACCACCACCACCTGTGGCTGCACCAGTGCAGAACCATGGAGGCGAGCCGTACCCGTGATGGCTCAAAATATGTAGAGCTTGTTGGGAACCCCAAGAGGAAGGTATGATGAGCACATCAGCAAGTTTCCCTCAGTTATGAAACCAAGGTTATCGAACCAGTAGGTGTAAGGAAACAACTCCAAGGTGTTGCTAACAACTTGGAATCCTGCACAACACAACCACAGAACTTTTCCCCAAGTTACAGTGAGGTTGTCAATCTCACTGGTTTTGCGGAAAACAAAGGATTAAACGTATAGTGTGGAAGATAGTAATTGCTTGCAGAAAGTATATAGTAAACGGTAAACAATAGATGGTATATCAATGGTAAAGGAATGGACTGGAGTCCACAGTTCACTAGAGGTGTTTCTCCTTAAAATAAATAGCATGTTGGGTGAACAAATTATAGCGGAGCAATTGACAGATTGAGAAAGCATAAAAATGCATATACTAGACATCTTGACTCCTACGAGATTTTCTTGGGCATTACAACATAATACATAGACCATAATCCAACTGCATCTATTACTAATAATCCACCTTCAGGTTATCATCCGAACCCCTTCAAGTATTAAGTTGCAAGCAACAGATAATTGCATTAAGCAAAGTGTGTAAAGTAAACAATACAATTGCCCCATGGACAAAAGATTGTTATTTTCTCCCTAGTAGCAACAACACATCTACAACCTTAGAGATTTCTATCACTTCCCCAAATTACTAGAGTCATGAACCTACTATCGAGCATAAATAGTCCCTCTTGGAGTTGCAAGCATCTACTTGGCCAAGATAGCTACTAACAACGGAGAGCATGCAAGATCACAAATAACATAGACATGATAGAATCAATAATCAATCTGACATAGTATCTCAATATCCATCAGATACCCACAAAAACAACATATAGGATTACAAATAGATGATCTTGATAATGAATGGAGCTCACAAGATCTAAGCATGATAGCACAAAAGAGGAGAACCCACCATCTAGGTACTACATGGACCCATAGTCCAAGGGTGAACTACTCACGCACCACTCCGGAGGCTGGCATGGTGATGAACAAGGCCTCCAGGATGATCTCTCCCCTCTGGAAGGGTGCCGGTAAGAGCTTCGAATCCCCCCGATCTAGGGATGGAGATGGCGGGGGCTATAGACTCTTTCGTGGATTTCTGATCAGGTCTAGGGTTTCTGCACCGGGGTACTTTTATAGGTGAAGAGGCGAGGTGGGTGGCTACCCGAGAGGCCCACACCACAGGGTGTCGTGCCTAGGGGTGGCAGTGCCAGCCCTAGGTGTCGCCACCTCATGGCCCCATTTCGGCTGCCCTTCGGACTCCACTTTTGTCCCGTCCAATTCCGAGAACATTTCCTTACTAGCTTTTCTGAAACCAAAAACAACAGAAAACAAGCAACTGGCACTGTGGCATCTTGTTAGTAGGTTAGTTCCAGAAAATGTATAAAAATACCTCAAAGTGTAACCAAAACATAAGAAAGTTGATATAAAACAAGCATGGAGCATAAAAAATTATAGATACGTTTACGACGTATCACTAGGAAACATGGGGATGATCCAAAAGGGGCGCCTCTCAAATCGAGTGCAGAAGGCAATCACTCACCAGGTCAATTTGGCGATGAACTCTCCGCCCTCCACCACTGAGTACCTCAGTGCAAGTGAGTCCTGGATCACCTTCGACAAGCGCGATCACCCGCGCCAAGTATCCCAGGCCACTGTCCCCTCATACTTGAGGCACAAATTGGGGGCTTCGAGATGAGTCACGTCTTCATGGATGGCGGAAGCGGCATCAACCTCATGTTCGCAAGTACCATACGTGCAATGAGGATCCCTCTAACATGTCTGGAAGTCTCATACACAACATTCCATGGCATCGTCCTAGGGAAGGGCTTGTCCCCTCTGGGAAATATCAGCCTCGATGTCATCTTTGGCCAACCGCAGAACTTTCGGCGAGAGCGCATTGAATTTGAAGTCGTCGACTGGCCCTCACAATACCACTGTATCCTCGGACATGTCGCATTCGCGAGGTCCATGGAAGTGCCACACTACGCCTATCTACAGATGAAAATGCCGGGCACAAACGGCATCATCACAGTCAATGGAAGCTTCGAGAGATCCGACAGCTACGATTGGGAGTTCAACAGAATCTCCAAGTATTTCGGCATGCAGGAGGAACTGGCAAGGTTGAAGGAGTCGACAGACAACAGTCTGCCTCCCCCGAGCAAGCCAAACTCACCCGACCTATCCTTCGACACGTCGGTGCACACCAAGAAAGTCAAGGTCCATCCAACGGACCCAACCAAGATAGCCCTCACCGCCAACAACTTGAGTCCCGCATAGGAACTTGCGCTCGTCGAATTCCTCCGTGAGCACTGGGAAATATTCGCCTGGTGTCCATCGGACATGCCAGGAGTTCCCAGGGAATTCGCCGAGCACCCACTCAATGTGAATCCTGAAGCAAGGCCAGTCAAGCAAACAATCTGGCGATTGTCAGAGCCAAGGGCAAAAGCGGTCGGTATGGAAGTCAACAGACTCCTCGATGCTAATTTCATACGTGAGATCAAGGAAAGCACCTGGGCCGCAAACCCCGTGCTCGTTCCCAAAAAGGACACGGATATCCTGCGGATGTGCGTGTACTTTACCTCTTTGAACAAGCATTGACCGAAAGATTAGTTCCCGTTAGCACGGATTGATCAAATAATCGACTCCATTGCGGGATGCGAGCGCCTCTGCTTCCTAGATGCCTACTTAGGCTATAATCAGATTTGAATGAAGGAGGATGACCAGGAGAAAACAATGTTCGTCATGCCTTTCAGTGTCTTCTGCTACACCATAATGCCTTTCAGGTTGAAAAACGCAGGAGCCACCTACCAGCGGTGCATGCAGGCTTCCCTCAAGAACCAACTTGGTCGCAATATCCAAGTCTACGTCGACGACATCGTCATCAAAACCAAGGAGGAAGCCTCGTTACTCGACGATCTCCATGAGACCTTTGATAACCTCGACCGCTACCAGATCAAGCTAAATCTGGACAAATGCGGCTTCGGCGTACCATATGGAAAACTGCTCGGACACCTCATCTCCGTGAGAGCGATCGAGGAAAACCCGAAGAAAATAAAGGCCATATTGGCCATGGAGAAGCCAAAGGACGTAAAAGGCGTACAACATCTGGCTGGGCGAATCGTTGCGCTCAGTCGATTCATCAGTCGAATGGGTGAAAAGGCATTGCCTTTCTACCAACTTCTCCGCAAAGCTGACAAATTCGAGTGGACGGACGAAGCACAAGAAGCATTCGAAGACCTCAAGCGTCTACTGTCCACCTCGCCAGTGTTGGTAACACAGCGAGAAAAGGAGCCACTATTGATATACATCTTCGCCACTAACCAGGTGGTCAGCGTTGTGCTCGTGGTGGAGCGAGCCGAAGAAAAATAAGTCCACGCGGTGCAACACCCAGTCTACTGCCTCAGCGAGGTGCTCACGCCAAAAAAACAGCGGTACCCGCATTATTAGAAGCTGGCGTATAGCGTCTTCATGACAGCCAGGCGACTGCGCCACTACTTCCAGGAGCACCCAATCGTAGTGGTGAGCGACGCCCCGCTCGGGCACATACTCAACAATCCCGACGCCACTGGATGAGTCGCGCTCTGGTGTATCGAAATTTCTCCACGAGACATCACATATGAGAAGAGAGACGCGATCAAGTCACAAGTCCTGCCGGACTTCCTCATACACTGGATGGAAAACCAACTCCCCGATAAGCCAGATATGTCCTACCTGTGGACAATGCACTTTGAAGGGTCTAAGCACAAGGAAGGAGCTGGCACAGGCGTCATCCTGACATTGCCTCAAGGTGACAAGATGAGGTACATTATGCGAATGCAGTTCACAGCCTCCAACAACGAAGCTGAATATGAAGCCTTGCTCCACGGGATGTGTATGGCAAAATCCTGCGGCGCCAAGTGACTCATCATTTATGGCGACTCCAAGCTAGTGGTCAATCAAACAATGAATGTGTGCGATGCTCTGAGCGACAACATGATCGCCTACCGCGATCTCTACGACACACTCGAGGGAGATTTCGACGGCTGTGAACTGCGGCACGTCGGCCATGAAAGCAACGAAGAGACAGACACACTCGCCAACATTGGCTCTACCTATGCTCAAGTGCCACCCAGGGTATTTTTCGAGCACATTTGCGAGTGCTCCATCAAACCAAAGGCTCCAGAGCATAAAACCAGCACGTCAAAGGACTCGTGGGCTACGCTACCCAACGAGCCAACGACACTCGACGACAAGGGGCTAGACACAGGACTTGAAGGCCCCATGGAGGTCATGATGATCGAGCCATCTTGGATGCAACGGTACATCACATACCTGCTCCGCAAAAGGCGGCCATATGACCCGACTGATGCATGACATATAGCACGACGATCCAAGGCATTCGCCCTTATCAATGGCAAACTATACAAGCATAGTATCATAGGAGTCCTTCAGCGGTGCGTCTCCAAACGGGACGGAAGAGCCATCCTCCTCGACATACACGAAGGCACTTGCGGGCACCACGCCGGCAGTCGTGCCCTCGTCGCCAAAGCTCTACGAGCTAGATTCTACTAGCCAATGGCCATGCGTGACGCCAAGGACATCGTCCAGCGCTCCAACGCTTGACAGTGATTCATGGACAAACCGCACGCTCCTGGCGTGGAGCTCAGGACAATACCTGTGGCTTGTACTTTCACGCAATGGGGACTCGACATGGTCGGCAAGGTCTAGAAATCCTCACGAGGAGGATACGTCTACCTCCTAGTCGCGGTCGACAAATTCACCAAGTGGATTGAGGCCACGTCGGTAACAAACCAATCGGGAGCCAGCGCTGTCAAATTCTTCGAGTCCATTGTCTTCCGCTTCGGGATGCCACATAGCATCATCACGGACAATGGGACAAACTTCACCTCCAAGGAGTTCCAAGAATTCTGCGGAAACCTAGGAATAAACATTAGCTATGCCTTGGTGGCGCATACTCGGACCAACGGTCAAGAAGAAAAGGCCAACGGCCTCGTCTATGGTGGGATCAAGAAAAGACTCCTCCGGCCACTCAAACAAGCTGCTGGGTGCTGGCCAGACGAGCTGCAATTAGTACTTTGGAGCCTGTGCACAACTGCAAACAACACCACAGGCTACACTCTGTTCTTCACGGTGCACGGTGCAGAGGCTGTACTACCCGTAGAGGTGTGCTATAAGGCCCCATGGGTAGTCGCATATAGCAAGGTAGAATCAACCCTCGCACTCGAAGACTCCGTCGACCTCCTCAATGAGGCACGCGAGATTGCAGTGGAGAGATCCACGATCTACCAACAGAGACTCCGCAACTACCATAGCAGAAGGCTACGCCCCAGATCCTTCATCGAAGGAGATCTGGTTCTACAACTGAAGCAACAAGGGCACCTCCAGTTCGAGTCCCCTTGGGAAGGACCTTATGTGATTACCAAAGTAATCCCACGTGGCTCCTATCGCCTCAAAGACTTCAAGAGCGGAGTCACATACTCCAATCCCTGGAACATTGCGCAGCTGCGCCGTTTCTACCCTTAGATGTTTTTAATTTACAAATAAGGCTATTCAGCCAGGCTACTTAGCCACACATTATACCTCGTGATATTCTACGAATAAAAGAGCTAAGTGCCCCAAACCATGTGTTTTTCTATTTTACTTGCAATTATATCACTCGGGGGCTGTGCCACCCTTCACATTGTGTTCCACGAACAACGCATTATCTTGAGTAGCTGATGCATTATCAATCAAACCCTTGATAACATCAACCCAACTGTAATGCACCTGACAGGTTGGCAAGGTGCTGAGATGATTATACATCAGGCTAACGAAAAGGAACTGCATATTACGACGCACTCGAAAAATATACAAGCTAGCAAGCTCTTTACACATTAACAGATATCAACCACACCCGACACAATTGTATGAATTTTACAACACTTATACATTTATGTGCAGGGTATATACTACACTACTACTGCAAAAGAAGAACATTTGTTTGCTCTTCAAAGAAATCGATGATATCTTCGGCTGGCCGATCAACCGCCTGGTAGTGTGGCACCATGTTCCAGATCATCCCTTCTGGCGGCGGTGGCGGTCCAACGGCAACAGCCGCGATATCCACATCTGGCTGATGCAATCGAACAAGCGCCAACGTAGCCTTGGCACCTGCAACCAGCTGTTGGCGCACGCACTCATGGACCGCGCTCACATCTTGAAACTTCGCCAGCAAAGCTAGAAAGCTTGATGGCACCACGTCTAGGGGAAACATCGCCTGGAAGATATGCCTAAGGCACGACTGTGTTCAAACACTAAAGCACCCGCGACACATGATCCTGCAATGTCGCCAACGCGACTGCACGATCAGGGTCCACCCAGAAGTACCCACTAGCCTACAGCTGCTCCTAAGTCAAGTCATTCATTCGAATGGCAACCCGGTCCCTCTTATCCTGTGGGTGATGAGAGCTAACAACTACAAAAAGCAAGACCAGAGCATAAGACAGAACATCACCGCGAATGGCTAAAGAAAAGGATGAGAAGATAGAGAGCTAACAGTTAAATTGCTTGTTCAACTGTGCAACTTCGTCAAGAAGATATTTCTCGCGAGCAGTGGCCTTCTCAACCTTCGACTTCCACACATCCGTGTTACCACAGATAATGGGAAACTCTCGCTCCAATTGCTTTACACGATCACGTAGTCGCGCAAGCAATGACAACTCCTCCACCTTTGAATGTGGTCACGCCACTGTCTCATTGGTGGGAGGAGAGTCGGGAGGACCACTCGAAGGACCCTATTACAGCCAAACAAGACGTAAATAAGACCAACTATACATTAATAAAAAGGGCAAAGTGCATTCAAATTCGACAAAGTATCAACAGGGGTACCCCCACAAAATATGGTTCAACAAAAGGAAAGCTAAACTATTACATATGGCAGTTAAGGAATGCTCTTCTTTTTCGACTTTGACTTTGACTTCGGGGGCTTCCTCGAATCCATGGCAATCTCTGACGCCACAGACTTCCCATTGGTAGCCCCAGACGCTACAGCCTTTGCCACCTTCACCCGCCGCAGCTCCTCAGGGTATTTGGCGACTGTCTCAATGAGACGAGGCCCGGACTTACTACAACTAGTGGCGAAGGGAGCAAACACTACCTGCTGGCCATCCGCGTCGACAGGCATCACCTCGGAGATCGCACTAGGGTCCAGCTCCACACCGTGGTCTTGCGCCATCGCGAGTGCCATTGTTGTGCCAACAAACCGCTGCGCATTCTTGAAGTCAATGCGGATGCCTTCTGTGAAGGATTCCACCAAGCCATCAAGATTTTCGATTAAGCTGGCCTTGGGTACCATGTCCTCTTGAAGGGGGCTCAGCACTCCCTTGGCCTTTCCAAGCGTGTCTCGGAGGCAGATGCTGTGGTCCTCGACTGCGGCCACGGCGCCGGCCAAGGCATCTGTGCGAGCCAGAGCCTGGGCGTCAAAGCTCACGCCAGCGGCATCTGAAGAAAATACATGTCAGCAAAGCATCACGAATGAAAAATGCATTGACAAATGCAAGTAAACTGGCAACATACCTGAGAGAGATTTTGTGATAATGAAGAGTTCTTCTACAAATAGTTTCTCCCTCTCAGAAGTGGAAGCACACAGATCTTCCTCACGCTTTTGCGACTCCTCCACAGCCGCGTCTGCCTCGGCGTGTTTCTTCTCTACTACGGCAAGTACCTTCTTGAGGGAAGTGACGCGACGAAGAAGTTAATTATGCTCACCTACAAGGTACAAATATAGCAATATTTGAGTTTACCAACCTCTATTCAAGAAGAATAGAGAGACAAGATTAACACTAACCCTCGACTACACGATGGCGGTTATCAAGCAAGGCATGCTGTCGACCCAAGGAAAGGATATGCTCCACGAGGCTAGTGGAATCCTTCACGATAGGCTACAAGAAAAGAAAAGCAGTATGAGCATTAATGTAAAACTTAAATGCCACCGGCACGAAGAAAACTTATGTGTTCCTCTAGGGACTCCGAAGGTTACTTTCGAGTCGACGTCCATGCAACCATCTGGTGCCCCCCAGTGTGGGGGGGAACTCTAAGAATTGGCACCGGAGTGGGCCGCCACCGGAGGAGAAGGAGACCATGTGGCCACCTCCTTGTTCTTGGAGTCTGCAACTCCGGATTCCTTAACAAATTGGCAGTTATCACAGGACGACGACGCCGTTTGACTGCAAACACCCAGCACCACTTCAGAAGAGAAACTTTAGTGGAAACAAGACAAACACGCAAGTATAAAGACTTACCCGTCAAAATTATCGAGGTCAAAGGAATCTCCCGACGAATCCTTTGGCAACCTTAGCTTCTTCCTTGCGGGAGGAGCCATGGCGCACCAGGTGATGGATCGGTGTTGATGTGGAGCTCGCTGGGGAACCCCAAGAGGAAGGTATAATGATGAGCACAGTAGTAAATTTCCCTCAATTATGAAACCAAGGTTTAATCGAACCAGTAGGAGCAAGGAAACACCCCAAACGTGTTGCTAGCTGAGCCTTGGCAGGGCGCACTACCGGTGCTAGTAGCAACGTGGAGACCTGCACAACATAACCACAGAACTTTGCCCCCAACTTGCGATGAGGTTGTTAATCTCACCGGTTTTGCTGAAAACAAAGGATTAAACGTATCGAATGGAAGGAAGTAATAGTTTGCAGAAAGTAAACACAAAGCAGTAAACAGTTTGTAGATTGTATGTAAAAGAAAGGACCGGGGTCCATAGTTCACTAGAGGTGGCTCTCCTTAAGATAGATAACATGCTGAGTGAACAAATTACAGCGGGGCAATTGACAAACATCGAGAAAGCAATACATGCATATACTAATCATATTGACTCCTTTGGAACTTGATTGGGCATTACAACATTATACATAGACCGCCATCCAACTGCATCTATGGCTAATAATCCACCTTCAGGTTATCATCCGAACCCCCTCCAGTATTAAGTTGCAAGCAACAGATTATTGCTTTACGAATTGCGTGTAAAGTAAACAATATGATTGTTCTATGAACAAAGGATTGTTTTTTTCTCCCTAGTAGCAACAACACATCTAGTACCTTAGAGATTTCTTTCACTTCCCCAGATTACCAGAGGCATGAACCCACTATCGAGCATAAATACTAACTCTTGGAATTGCTAGCATCTACTTGGCCAAGATAGCTACTAACAACGGAAAGCATGCAAGATCAAAAATAACAACGACATGATAGAATCAATAATCAATCTGAAATAGCATCTCAATATTCATCGGATCCCCGCAGCCACAACATGCAGAATTACAAATAGATGATCTTGATCATGAACGGAGCTCACACGATCTAGACATGAAAGCACAAAGGAGGAGAACCAGACATCTAGCTACTACATGGACCCATAGTCAAGAGATGAACTACTCACGCATCACACCGGAGGCTTGCATGATGATGAAGAAGGCCTCCAGGGTGAATTCCCCTCTCCGGCAGGGTGCCGGGAAGAGCTTCAGATCCCTCCCGATCTAGGCATGGAGATGACGGCGACTATAGACTCTTTCGTGGATTTTTGATCGTGTACTTAGGGTTTTGGTCCTGAGGGCAATATATAGGCAGAAGGAGAGGCTGAGGGGGTGTTGGGGTCGGCGAGACCACCCCCTGGCGCGGGCCAGGCCTGGCCACGCAACCAGGTGGTGTGGCTGGCCTCCAACCGTTCTTCGTCTCGTATTCTGGCTCCAGATGTCTTCCGGAAAAATAGGCACTTTGGCTTTTGTACCCTCCAATTTCGAGAATATTCATTTTCTGACTTTCCTAGAACCAAAAATAGCAGAAAACAGGCAGCTGGCACTGTGGCTCTTTGTTAATAGGTTAGTCCAAGAAATCATATGAAAAGTACTCCAAAGTGTGGACAAAACACAAGAAAGTAGATAAACCAAGCATGGAGCATCAAAAATTATAGATACATTTGCATTGTATCAACATCCCCAAGCTTAACTTCTGCTCGTGCTCGAGTAGGTAAGTGATAAAAAGAAAGAATACTTTCTGAGGTGACATGCACCATCATAAACTTGATCAAAGTATTTGTAAAACATTCAAAGCTGGGACCATAGTACTTCAATCATAACATGAAAGACAAGGTTCTAGCAATAAGACAAAGAAACTATGATGCAACATGAAAAGGCATAAACAAAAGATTCATGAATAACAATGCTTTGCAAGACGTTTGTTTGTTTCACATAAAGAAAACATAGCATAATAGTATTTAGCATGTCCCTCATAGAGTAGCAAATATAAATATATAGGACACCTTCAAAGTTCATAAGAATGACTAGATACAAATAGTTTAAAACAAGCAATATCAAGTTATGCATCAATCAACTAGTCTTGGGACAATCCACACAGAACTAAGAATGGCCACTATGCTCTCAAAGTAAGTGCATAAAGATAGAAGGTGGAGACTCAATATAATGGTGGAAGAAAGGCCTTCATAGAAGGAAGTAGGGATTCAAGCCTCATAAAGAGCTTCCAAAAATTATGGTACTTATAGCTTTCAGCTCTCATTGCCCCTATCATTAGCATCTTGAAGGTGATTAAGGTTAAAGTGACACAACTAAGAGGATATGCTTGACAAGTTATAAACCGAAATCTCATGCCCCTTACTTACGAAGACCGATCCTCATGCTACTCAACTTTAGTCACAAGTAAGCTCTTGTCATTGTAAGTACATATGTATCATAAAGAACCGCCAACGGGGTACCCCTTACACATGATACAGGAGCTATCCCATAATCAAAATGACAAGGCAAGCAGACAATGAGCATCTCGACGATCTTTTTATTTGCTATTTGCATAGGTTCTTATTGAGGATGCTTCATAGAGTGCTCATTATGGTGATGCTGCAAGTTTCCACCATGATTAGGCATGGCTTAGGCTAGCGGCCCAGGCGTTTCTCTAACACACATACAAACTCCATGATCTTACAAGTTCCACTTTTATTTCACACCGCCGGGATCCATAAGCAAAAGAACATGATATCAACAGGGTACAAAGTACAAGTGCAATGTTGAAAGCGTTCCCCATGATACATGGTTCTGCTAATTTCAACTTATAAAGAGCAAGCATATACACAACAAAGAAGGACCCAATGGTTCAAGTTTATTAGCTGCAAAAAAGTAAAGTGTGCCATCAAGTTCGTCAGAGCTTTAATCACTAGTTTTCTCATAACAAGTTTAATTCAGAAGGTAAACAAAAACATGAATATACTGGAATAGCATATGCTAATAGGTAGGTATGGTGGACTCTTTGGAATAACTTGGTTTAGGGAGTTGGATGCATGAGTGGAACTCATACCTGGTTGGTTGTGGAGGCTAGCAAAAGACTGGGAGAGACAAACTAAGAGAGCAATAATGGCCATAATCATGCAGAACGACAAAACATCATCGATCAAAGAATAAAGTGATACTACAAGTTGAAAATTAAAGGATCATAAAGGCTTATGGTGACTTTGTATAGTCATAACATGGTGTGAGCATGCGCCAAGTCAACCCAAATAAAGCATCAAAGGAGAATACCACAATACTATGCTTTAATATGCTAAAGACACATGATTCATCCAAGGCACATTAAGCAATCTCAATTGTTTATAACAAGTCATGCTACAGCAAAGAATACTAAGCATAAAGCCAAAACAATATCAAGCGTGGCATGACAAAGCATAGGCCATAGTCAAAAGCAAGCTCTCTTTACCACTTAAGCATGAACTTTCCTACTCTTTTCCAAACCAAACTATTTGAAAACCAATGTATGAAAGAGGGGGTCCAACCAATTTATTCATCAAACCAAGCAAACGAAAAACCAAAATGAAAACGAAAAAGAAGACGCTCCAAGAACAACACAACTGTGCATGAAACAATAAAACTGAAGCGTTTGGAAGAAACCTAGGATTTTTATTGATGAAGAGGGGAATGCCTTGGGCATCCCCAAGCTTTGACGCTTGTACTTCTTGGATATTTCTTGGGGTGACACGCGTGGCATCCCCAAGCTTGAGCTTTAGTCCATCCTTCATCTCATTACTCATTCCTTACATACACCTGAAATTTTTCCTTCATACAAAACATCACACAATCTTTATTAGCAACATTAGTGCATTCAAGATAATAAGTCTTAAGGGTTAATTCTAACACCAAATAAACTTCCATTAGAACACTAGCTACTGAAGTACTTCCCTCAAAAAGCTCAATTCCCCAAAAGAACTCAAAAAGGAATCAACAAGAAGCAAATGCAGAAAATGGCAGAAATCTGTTAAAACAGACCAGCAGGTAAAGACGAATTTTTTCGAAGACCTTCTGTTGCTCAAATAAAAAAGTGTTGAACTAACGAAAGTTAGATAACAACCTGGGGAAGAATATCAAAACTTCATGCCTCAAAAAGACTTTCAGCGATTTTACATGAATTTTTATGGTGAAGCATAGAAATCTGTTTCGGGACAGCAACTTTCCCAATCATTACTTCTCTCTCATTAGAGATTACTCTTGGCACAAAAAGAAAATAAAAAGGATAAGGAGAGGTTATTACTGAAGTAATAACTTCCAAGACTCATCTAAAACTTTTGGGTTATCTCCCAATAAGTACTTTTCCTTAACGCCTTTAAGTTAGGCATAAGAAGCAAGAAAGAATCAAGTGTTCTCAAATGAAGAAGCATTAAGATCAATACCAGAAATATCTTCAACAAGGCAAGGTATATCATCCAAATGAGTTCTAGAGGATCCTATCTCAATGCTCTTAGGTTTGCTATTTTCATCAAAAGGGTTTTCAGGAACAATCCAATCAAGATTCTTTTCAATGGCTTCATGTATTGCTACCAGTTTAAAGGGTATTGGTATCTTAGATTCCTCCCCGTTAGGTTCAGTTTTGTTCATCTTTTCTCGTGTACCAACAACATCTACACATGAGCCTAGCATATTGAAACGTTCAAAGACTTTTCTAGCTTCCTAGGCAACATCATAGAATTCGTTAAGCAAAGTTTCAAGAATTAAATCTCTCTTCTCAGGGTCATCAATTTCTTTAAGTTTAAGAAACATTACTTGCATTAAGGGGTTAAGGTTAACAAACCTAGCTTCCAACATGTGAACTAAAGAAGCTGCAGAAATCTCATAGTTTGGAGCAAGTTCTGCAAGGGATCTATCCTCAATATCCTCATGTTTACCAACATGATTAAAGAATTCTTCAATATTATCTTTTCCAATTATAGAACCACTACCTATTGAAAGGTCTTTCAAGGTGAATTTAGGGATCAACATGGTGAGCTAAGGAAGAGGCAAAAACTAAAGGAGTCTTAATTTTTTTTTGTGTTTTTGAATAAAGAAAGCAAACTTGTAAAAATATTTTTTTTGTGTTTTTCATAAAGAAACAAGCAAACAAAGCAAAAGAAACTACGCAAAACAAAAAACAAAGTAAAGAGATTGGTTATGAGGGACTCCCCTTGTGAAGATGTCCTTGACTCCCCGGCAACGGCGCCCGAAAAATAGTTGATGGCTCGATGTTGATGTGGAGCTCGTTGGGGAACCCCAAGAGGAAGGTATGATGAGCACAACAGTAAGCTTCCCTCAGTTATGAAACCAAGGATTAATCGAACCAGTAGGAGCAAGGAAACACCCCAAAGGTGTTGCTAGCTGAGCCTTGGCAAGGCGCACTATCGCTGCTAGTAGCAACGTGGAGACCTTCACAACACAACTACAGAACGTTGCCCCCAACTTGCGATGAGGTTGTCAATCTCACCGATTTTGCTGAAAACAAAGGATTAAACATATCGAATGGAAGGAAGTAATAGTTTGCAGAAAGTAAACACAAAGTAGTAAACAATTTGTAGACTGTATGTAAAAGAAAGGACCGGGCTCCATAGTTCACTAAAGGTGGCTCTCCTTAAGATAGATAACATGCGGGGTGAACAAATTACAGCAGGGCAATTGACAAACATCCAGAAAGCAATACATGCATATACTAATCATCTTGACTCCTTTGGAACTTGATTGGGCATTACAACATTATACATAGACCGCCATCCAACTGCATCTATGACTAATAATCCACCTTCAGGTTATCATCTGAACCCCCTCCAGTATTAAGTTGCAAGCAACAGATTATTGCTTTACGAATTGCGTGTAAAGTAAACAATACGATTGTTCTATGAACAAAGGATTGTTGTTTTCTCCCTAGTAGCAACAGCACATCTAGTACCTTAGAGATTTCTGTCACTTACCCAGATTACCAGAGGCATGAACCCACTATCGAGCATAAATACTAACTCTTGGAGTTGCTAGCATCTACTTGGCCAAGATAGATACTAACAACGAAAGCATGCAAGATCACAAATAACAAAGACATGCTAGAATCAATAATCAATCTGAAATAGCATCTCAATATCCATCGCATCCCCACAAACACAACATGCAGAATTACAAATAGATGATCTTGATCATGAACGGAGCTCACAAGATCTAGACTTGAAAGCACAAAGGAGGAGAACCAGCCATCTAGATACTACATGGATCCGTAGTCTAGAGATGAACTACTCACGCATCACACCGGAGGCTTGCATGATGATGAAGAAGGCCTCTAGGGTGAATTCCCCTCTTTGGCAGGGTGCCGGGAAGAGCTTCAGATCCCTCTCGATCTAGGGATGGAGATGATGGTGGTTACAGACTCTTTCGTGGATTTTTGATTGGTACTTAGGGTTTTGGTCCCGAGGGCAATATATAGGCGGAAGGAGAGGCCGAGGGGGTGCTGGCGTCGGCTAGACCACCCCCTGGTGCGGTTCAGGCCTGGCCGTGCGGCTAGGTCGTGTGGCCAGCCCCCAGCCCTTCTCATTCTCGTATTCTGGCTCTAGATGTCTTCTAGAAAAATAGGCACTTTGGCTTTTGTCCCGTCCAATTCCGAGGATATTCATATTCTGACTTTCCTGGAACCAAAAATAGCAGAAAACAGGCAGCTGGCACTGTGGCTCTTTGTTAATAGGTTAGTCCAAGAAATCATATGAAAAGTACTCCAAAGTGTGGACAAAACACAAGAAAGTAGATAAAACCAAGCATGGAGCATCAAAAATTATAGATACATTTGCAATGTATCAACAGGCACGGCGGGGATTAGCTCCTCTACAACAGTAGAAGGATCCTCTGGCATCGACAATGAGGAGGCATCCGAATCCTTGCTATGGGAGTGTTTGCGAGTCCCGTGATCACTGGACTCGGGGGCTTCATGTTCCTCCCAAATAGGGACGATGGAGCCCGACTCGTCCTCTTCCTCCGCCTCGCGTGGGATAATTCCTTCAGGCTGGGGAGGTAAGTTGGCACCCACTTTCCAGTCCTACAATCAGAAGAAGCATCAGTATATAAAGCACCTAACAGGCAATCGAAAATCAAGAAAGCATCAAAGAGAAATTCACCTCAGGTGGAATGTTGCTGGCGCAGAATGGAGGCACGACTGAGTCACCCGGGAGATCCTCCTTGGCGGTGTACTTGGTCACCAGTCGCAACCTCTTGGCCACTTCACCAGAGTAAATGCCCTCTGTAGGGATGCGAGTGACATCACCAGCACCGATCCAGCGGAACATTGGGTGTACCCTGGCCTGTAGAGGTTGTACACGGTGATGCACCCAAGTGCAAATGAGCTCTACGCCGCCTACTTCTTTGCCTGTGCAGTGTTCGAGGTCACAGACACGCTGATACAGGGTCTCTATTTCCTCAACTTCGGCGGGCATCACTACGTTCTTCCAGGACCTCCTCCTCTTGTAGGGGGCTACCAGGCTGCGGTACCAAAGTTCGCGGGTGAGTGCACCGCGGTACCAATGTCGCCTGAAATTGCCGCGTTTCGAAATGTTGGGCCGCCAACTACCGAGAGGGGCCATTTCGATGCAAACTCATCTCACCCCTACCAAATCCAAACATTCCGTGAAACTGCCCCGTGAAGTAGACGGTCGGGACCCTCATGTCAGTAATATTTCCGTGAAGCGAGCGCCAACATGGCAACAACGTAGGTGAAACAAGAGACTAAAGGAGCATGGTGCGTTAACCAAATTCACAAATCCACTCGCTCCCTCCTTTCGCATGAACCCTAGCACCGGCGGCGTCGAAATCCCCTCTCCAACCAGAATGATCTCTTTGGGCATTTGACTTCCGGATCCAAGTTGCTGCGCCTACTCGCTGCTACCGAGCTCTAATGCCGAATGGCGTGCCAGCCGTTGCGACGATCTAGCCCGCCTCTACCGCTGACGAGCTGAGCAACGCGAAGGATGGCAAATCCATTTGCCGAGGAAGTACTTCTGGCTAATTGCGGGTGAGCTACTCTTCTCTTTGCTATTCGCACTACCTATAACTGCTAGCTGCCTATTGGCATTACATAGATATATCGAACATAGAATTGTTTGCTAGCACGAGGATGACAAACAATTCTTATCTTTTGTCTCCAATTTTCTATCAACTAGGATCTCCGCTAAACCAAATACACGGTTCAGGTCACCATCTGCGGCTACCACATTAAATTAGCAGATGGGAAGAGCATGCGGAAACAAGCTCACAATCTGAAGATGGAAGTAGCACATGTGCAGTTATGCACTATCCCTAGTTTGGTTGCTGATGTGCGTGAACTTGCTGAAATGAGGCCGGAGCAGACTGCACGGTTCAGCATCCTTGATGAACGAGGCTTCAAGGTTCCTGTAGCGTGTGATAGTCAGCTAATTGGGTTGATGAAACAACATGCTGGGCTTCGCGTGGTTATGCTGATGTGTAACATACTAGATGAGGAAACTCCTGCTACTGGGAGTCGCCCAACTATTATTGGACAGGGAGGTCTAACTCGAACCCCTGCTGTTGTTGAGCAAAATGTGGTTCCTTGTCTGCGACATGCTTCTGTCAGGCAACATCCTCGTAGGAGTCCCCGTATTGCCATTCTGGAAAACTATGCACTGGAATCTGCTGGTACTGGTCGTCCCCGTCCCCGTGTTGCTGCGGCTGCTGCTCACCCAATCCATGCCGCTGTTGAGCAAACTAAGGCTTCCGGAGGATGCCCCACTGTTGTTGCCAAGACCGCCGCCTTGTGTGCTGCTCCTCTTTGAAACCGTCCTCAAGTTGTGCGAACCCGTGCTCTGGAATCTGCTGGTACTGGTCGTCCTCGTGTTGTTGTTGATCTGGCCACTGTTGACCCAATCCCTACCGCTGTTGAACAAACTAAGGCTTCCGGAGGCTGCCCCACTGTTGTTGCAAAGACTGATGCCTTATGTATTCCTCGAACCCGTGCTCAGGTTCAGCGAGCTGCTGGTCTGGAGCCAGCTCATGGTCTGGACTCTGCTAACACTTGAAACACTGTTGTTGTGGGAACTGCTCCTGATCGTCGATGTGACATGGCCACAGCTGATCCTATTATGGATGCCATTAGAAGGGGCCCTGCCTGTCCACCATGTAATGTAGCTCCCACTGCTAAGGGCCCTCGCCTTGCTCCTGGTCCTGGTACTTCCACCGAGGTTGATCCAGCTAACGATGACGCTGGTGATGGCGGCGGTGGCATTGGGGCTGGGTCTGATGGTGCCGCTCCACCTCTCGAACCTCTCAGAGGTTTCTATCCTGAAGAACCTTATGATGGCAAAGTAATCGTTCATATTGGTGTCGCGGATTATACTGCAAAATTAGATGATGGCACAAAAAAATTCTATGACGAGTTTGATGTAATCCTTGGCAGATACGATCCTAAAGTGGTAGAGTTATCTGACCTGATGGCATCATTACGTGTGAAGGTGCTGTGGGGGTCCTCCCAGGAAGCACGTTTGTTATATTTTGGTTACAGGAGCAAAAAGGCTATCGAAGTGAAAGATACCAGAGATTTAGTCATATCGTTCACAAGGAAACATTATAGAGGTGAAGTATACTTCCACTTTATAGTGCAAATGGTTAGAGAGGAATTGGAACTCGACAATAGAGATGATGGACTTTTAGAAGGCATGCGTGACCTGATCCATGGCATCACTGGGGCTAGTGCGACTGAGGGTAGCTTCGAACAGAGGAGAGTCTTACAGAGGAGCTTCATAAAGAGGAGCAGGAAGAGCATCCCCAAAAAGGGCACCCCGAAGAAGAACGTCAACAAGGAGACCACGCCAGAGAAGAGGACGCCCAAGAGTCGCACGAAAAAAGGCACCACACCACAGAGTACACCCCTGAGATCCAGTCAAAATGCCACACCGAACGATAGTAGCAAAAATGCTAAGAGGGCTAGCACGGTGGTGAACACTCCCAGGAGTGGTAGCAAAGAGGCGAAGATGGCCAGCACGGAGGCTACCACACCCAGTGGGAGCAGAAAAAAATACTAATTTGGAGCAGAACACGCCGCTATCAGGGAATAATGCCAACACGAAGGAGAACATGCCCAATAGTAGCAGCAAAAGGGCTAATTTGGAGCAGAACACGCTGCTAAGGTCAGGCAATAATGCCAGCACGAAGGAGAACATGCCCAATAGTTGCAGCAAAAGGGCTAATTCGAAGAAGAACATGCCGCAGAGGTCAGGCAATAATGCCAGCACCCTAGAGCCAACACCCGTAAGGGGAGGCAGTAAGGAGATCACACCCAAGAGCAGCAGCAAAAATCCTAGTTCGATAGGGAATAGAACGCAGATGTCAAGCCCTACTAATACCATTAGGAAAGATTACATCAGGAAGGAGGATGTACACAGGAAGAGCAAGAGGGTTTTGTACAGTCAAGATGAAATTGATTCTGACTGCTATTTGTCCACTGAAGCACCTGAGATGCGTGCAAACGTAAGACCACCCCATGTGGTTGCAATAGAACCAACCGAGTGTCTTGGAGAAAACAGAGTTGCCGGTGAGGTGGATTGGGGCAATGTTCCGGTCCATCCGGGTGGAGACAATGGTGCAGCGCCACCCATGGGAGTCAATATGATGTGTGCAGTACTAGGAATTAGAGATGATGGCGAGGATTCTGAATCAGATGAAGAAGAAGGCACTGTAGAGGATCAAGAATGTGGTGATGATGAAATAGACGAGGAACTTAACGATGAGGCTGGTATTCCAGTCGATGATTTGGGTGTTCAAGTAGAAGAAATGAAACATGACCATGAGTATCCTATAATTTCGGTCGGCACCGAGTTCAGGAGCATGCATGAGTTCAGGATGTCATTCCGGCATTTTTGTATCAAGGGGGAGTTCGACGTTTATCGACTGAAGAACACTGCCCAGAGGTATGAGGCCGTTTGCAAGTTAACATGGATGAATGGACGGGCCAAGGTACATTGTCCATGGAGGATCATAGCAAGAGCCTTACCTGCGTCGAATGCAATTAGGGTACTATGGCAATGAATGCAGCAAACCAGTAGAACTCTCTCTCTTTTCACTCTATAACTACAATTGATGTGCGATATCTTTCTAGCAACTAGTCGACTCCGCTTATCTTTGAAAGGAATCTGTGTTGCAGGTGAACAAAATGGGCCCTCCACACATGTGTCCGACAGGTAGCAAACTGAAATCCTCACTGGCTGATACGGAGTGGGTGGCTCTGCAATCTATGTCCATACTAAAGGATAACCCTAAGGAGACCGCGAAGAATATTCAGACTAGCCTCGGTTCTAAATACAACATTTTCCTTCCGTATTACACGGTTTGGAAAGGTAAAGAGAAAGCTCTGGGGGTCATGCACGGGGATTGGACCAATAGCTTCAGGATGCTATACAACTTCAAGGCGGAGGTACAAGCTAGGTGTCCGGGGAGTGTTGTGGAGATTGACACCGAATCAGAAGGTGGTAAAATATATTTCAAAAGATTTTTCATGGTGCTTAAACCTTGCATCCAGGGATTCAAGGACGGCTGTAGGCCGTATCTGAGTGTAGACAGCACTGTCCTAACTAGCAAATGGAAAGGCTGTCTGCCATCTGCCACAACACTTGATGGTCACAACTGGATGTTCCTAGTGGCATTCGGGCTGTTTGAAACAGAAACGGAGGAAAACTAGGTTTGGTTTATGAGGTAGCTCAGGAGATCAATAGGCCACATGGATCCATTGGCTATATCCACGAATGCATGCAAAGGGCTGACGAATGCAGTGAAGGAGGTGTTCCCACGAGCTGAAGGTAGAGAATGCCATGCCCATATGATGCTCAACTTGTACTCACACAACGCAGGCAGCGTATTTCGTTACATGTTTCCTGCTGCTAGAGTTTACAAACCTAGTAGCAGCGAATATTTCATGAGCAAGATTTTTGCGGAAGCCCCTGAACTTCCAGAGTACTTAGCCATCCATCATTCGCAGCTATGGAAGAGGAGTCAATTCAACTCTGACATCCAAGTTGATTACATAAACAACAACCTTGCAGAATGCCTAAATAACTGGGTGAAGGACATAAAAGTGCATCCTGTTCATATCTTGATGGACAACATACGTGGTATGATCATGAAGATGTTAAATATAAGGAGAGAGATCGGTAGGATACTTAGAGGACATATGCTACAGTCAGTTGTACAGCAACTGCACAAGAGAAGCCGAGGACTTGTGCATCTTAAGGTTCTCCTGTCAACCAGCAGAAGCTGTGAGGTGGTCGATATGTCCAAGAGTGGCAAAAGGGATGTTGTGAACATCAAGCTGCGAGAATGCACCTGCTTAGAGTGGAAGCATACCGGGAAACCTTGTGACCATGCCTTGGCCTTCTTGGTGAAGAAAAGAACTCTACCACATTTGGATCCGTATTTGTCAGACTACTACTCTATGGAAAAGTTCAGAGCTGCGTACGCTGGATCCGTCGAGCCATGTACAGACCCATCTCAGTGGCCTCAAGTCCAATTGTCTTTCGAGCTTTGCCAGCCAGTTAGAAAAAGGGGAAGAGGAAGACCTCAGGTGAGTAGGTTTAAGAATTTTCTCGAGAAGAAGGGTTCGGCTTTATGTGCTACAAAGAAGGGCAAAAACAGATGCAAGACCTGCCATCTTATAGGCCATAGAGCAGCTGGCTATCCCCTTAATGCTCCCAAACCTAGGTATGAGATAGTACATTCACACAAAAAATTGTTTATAGTCTGTAGATATAAGGTAGTAATCCATGTACTGTTTTTTTACAGGAAGCGCAAGGTAAGAAACAATACAGTTGACTCGGTGATTTTGCTGCAGGAAGAAAACCAAAACGAGTGGAGTGATGATGCCGGACAAGATTCTGGTGCTGATTGGCCTGACTTCCCTCGACCCGGAGATGCAGGGTACGTGAAGGTAAGAAAATTGGCACCCAGGAAGAGGAAGAAGGTAGGAGATGAAGAAGCCAGTGGACGTGAAGGAAAGAGGAAGAAAGTTGGCACCCAAGCAGAGAAAGAAGGCTAGCAGTGTAGAAGCCTAATGATGTATTGAACTTGAACCTATATATGTAGTTCGGTTAAACTCTGGAGCTGCGTGCGTGGAACTTGTCGGGCGAAACAATCTGCCTCCCGTACTCGGAGTAAAATGTATCGCGACTTTATGATTGGATATGACCGAGGCCACTAGTTGAATCCAAAATTGTGATTGTGCCACTACTATCTGAACAATCGCGCTAGCTGAGCAGTTAAGGGGTCTCCAAAATCGATGGGTGTTAGTGGCATAGACATGAATTATTTATAGGCGCTTAAGAAATCCCTCTATTGGCATTACACTTATGATAAGTTTCTGGGCTCAAAAACAATTTCTTAAGCTGGCTGCTACACTCCACGAAGTAGCAACTTATTTCAGCTGCTGGACAACAACATGGCAACATAAACTGCAAATGCAATAGATAATGCCCAGATAATGAGGAAATTGTTTCTACTATCTGGCCTAATCTTGAGCCCATCTGTCTCACCACCTCCCTGCCCCTGCCTCCCCTGCACCTGGCAAAGCTCCCGGATCTCTCGCTCCATCGCATGAATCTCCTCTTTCTTGTCCCACACAGCATCATGCAGATCCTGAACAAGCTCTCTGTGAAAACCTGTCAGTGGCTTTTTGATCCACACAAACTTGTCATAGCCAGTCCTCCTCCCTTCCTGCGTAGTAGATCGAAGGAAACAAAAAAAGAATTACATTATGCTTTCCGGATCCGGGTTACCATTGTACCTAAAGTAGGAACTTACCGCTTTGATGCTGTAGTTGCTGAATTTTCATGTAGTATTTTCGTCGGTCCATGAAATCCATCTCGGCATCTTCTCACCGCACAAACACAGCATATCGGGGTAGTAATCGTAGGGCGCCCTCTGGTACCTGATTGGGGCACCCGCCTGAGGGCATTGAGCCGACCCTGATTCCGCCCGAGACGAACTGCACGAGCTGCGAGCCATGAGCGAGGGGAGCGAGGGCAGAGGAAAGAGGAGCCTTTGGATGTCAGGGTAGTGGTGAAGCGTGATTTATCCCCACTTAATAACTCGGGCAGAATCCTACCATCCATATTTGGCTGACAGGTGGGGGACCTAGCGTGTGGACTTGGCAACCAAACCTCGCGCCTTTGTGGTTCAAAAGCCCTCTCGCGCGCATTGGACGAATTTTTTGGCACCTTGCCCGCGTACATATCACTGGGAGGCCTTGCTCAGGAACCAGACACGCTTGGCCCACAATCTTACTCCCTCCTAGGAACTTGCCATGGCTCACGTCGGCAGATCCATCCGCTCGACCGCTTCCGGTAGGGCTCGCCATGGTGGATCTACCCCTAGATCCTACCGTCGCAGTATCAAATGGCCATAGTTTCTTAAGAGGAGCAACGGTGCTACGTATCCGAGCTTGGCCCCTCCTACCTGTAGAAGGACTGATGTGGCGTCGAGCTCGAGCAGGAGCCGCCAGGCGCGACGGTGCTCGGTCCATGCCAACCCCGTCACCTTCGTCATTATCGATTCCGATGTGGAGGACGACAGGGACGAAACTGTGCAGAACGCCATTGTTGCCTCATTGGCGAAGGGCAAGCCACGGGCGGGAGTGGATGTCGCTGGGAAGGGCACGGCAGTGTCACCAATTGAGGTGGACTCCGACGACAGCGGTGTGATGTGGGTTTAGATGTTGTTTAGGATGGTTGCAATTTTGGTTGTGTTTAGTGCGAGTATGATTATTGTAATGGGGTTGCCGAGCTATATTGATAAATATGTTCAATAGCAGCGTGTGAGTGCTTCCACTTTAAAAATTGTGTATGTGCCATTTGCACTTTGCACTATCAATGTAGATTACATGTAAACAATCCAACGAAAATCAGATTACAACCATCAGACAGGAGTGGCGGGATGGAAGAGAAGTTGGGACAGTGGCTTCGAGGGGAAGGAAGAGAAGGGGGGCGTGACACTGGCAGGTGGCCCCTCGGAACACGTGACACGGACATGCGGGTGCGGGAGCACACGGTATTGCCGGTCTGTCCAAAGCAAGCGGACTTTGCAACGTGACAACAGCAAGCTGATTGGACCAATATAATAACTCGTCGAATTATTAAGGAGTACTAAAAACTACAACTGGGGTACATTCGCACAACATGTCGTCAGATTGATGACAAGTACGCCATGAGGGGGTCCTCGAGGCGTGTGGAAGAGAGGGGTGTGAGACGTACGGTGTTCTGGGACGGTGAGCACACAAGTTTACCTAGGTTCGAATCCGCCGGCTTTGGATGGATCCTACTCCTGCTAGCAATCCAGTAATACGGCAGAGATGGAATATGGGTTAAAAGGGTTCGCCTGTGCGAGTTGAGATTGTAGACTATTGAGATGTCTAGAGTGTTGCCCTAAAGGCTCTCCCTAGGACGGATTATATAGATATCCGGCCTAGGGTTTACAGGAGAGATCTATCCGGCTACGACTAAGAGTCGGTTACAGAGTACATCTTGAACTACAAGTAATCTTATGGGCCTAAGTCGGTAGGTCTTCTAGGCCTTCCCGTAGCTGGATTGGACTCTGTCCTCTCTCCCTGACTGGGCCGCCCGTGAAGCAAAGCTCTAACCCGAAGTGGGCCACCCTGGTCAGTGAGGAACTATGAGGATACCCGGAAAGTATATCCCCAACAGCAGCCCCCGGAGGCCTCCAAGATCCAAAGTCGGATTCATCATTGTCTAGCTTGATCTTCGGCTTGTAGAATCTTGAAGGGTTCCTGAAACTTCACAACAAAAAATACGATCTGGGTCTTAAAAATAAGTGGGACCTATCAAGAGGTTACAAGGATTTTCCAGCTTGATTTCAAACTAAGCCGGAACTTGGTCTCTAACACCACCTGACACAAGTCATGGTCAAGTCACGTCATCTGACAGGCATTCTGTTAGCACGACCATTGGTGGGTCCGCGGTTTGCAGAACCGAGGCGCTGTTTCAATGTGTGCACAGAGATCGAGGCAACGTAATCATCGCATGGGTCCTTCCCAGTTCCTTCCACGACGTGTGGCGGTTACACTGTAATATTTGCACGAATCTTGGCGCGGTTAGGTGGATATAAGGAGTGAGGATTCTTCTCCTATTCTCTTCACCTGTCCTTTGCCTTTTCCTCTCCTCCAATTCTCCCCCGCGCGCATAGAGCTCCTCTGCTTTCCCCCAAAAAAACCCAGCGCCGCCCATCCTAGGTCAACTGCTCGCCGGAGAAATGGCTTCTTCTTCCTCTTCCGGCTTAGCGGCAACTGCGGCGACGGAGGCGACGGAAGCGGCGGTGGAGAAGGAAAGCTTCCGCGGGGTCTGGATCCCCTGCGTACTCGACGACGAGAAGCTCCAGAACATGGAGACAGAAGGGCTCCTCCGTGCCGGCGACTGGCGGAGCGGCTTCGAGGAAACTGTCCCTATCCCGCGTGCCGGCGAGCGGGTCCACTTCGACACCCACCTCGATAGAGGTTTGTCATTCCCTCCCTCGGAGTTCTTCTCCGAGGTGATTGACCATTTTGGTGTCCAACTCCACCATCTTCCTCCCAACTCTCTTTTAGAGATGAGCGCTTACACTTCTTTGTGTGAGGGATTTCTCGGCATTAGGCCGAGTTTGACCTTATTCCGGTACTATTTTCATGTCCGGAGAAACTCTATCACTGCCGGTGTTCCTTAGACCACCGGTACTATTAGTTTTTTGCTTAGAAGCGAGCGCGCATATCCCAAAATCCTAGCCAGTGACTCGGTCAAACAATGGCCAGCCACATTCTTTTATCATAGGGATATTCCGGCTCCCGGCAAAGCCACTGCTTTGCCGGCTTTCATCGATGGAGCTGCCATGGCCCAACCGTCTTGGGACGAGGCTCTTCCGGGTCTCACTAACGATCTGATCTTCGCTAAGAGGCGGATCGAATACTTGATCAAACACAAAGGACTGAAGGGATCCGACTTGGTCCAATGGTGGGTGTCAAATCGGATCTAGCCCCTTCAATACCACGGAGATCGACTGATGCACTCCATCACGTCGTCCAAGAAAGACTACCTCCGCATCAGCCCCAAAGCCTACACCACGCAGGGCTACATAAGCTAGATCAAGTGGCTGATAAGGGAGCGGACCGAGAGGAGGATCCCGGAGGTTTGTCTGGATATGCATACGCCAGAAAACCCCGTAGTGCCGGTAAGCTTCTAACAATACACCTTTTTATGTGTTTCAATCTTCGAGTTACAATGTAATACTGATATGTCTTCTTATTTTCAGCTTGCTGACCTCCCCGAGTCAGAATTTGCTCCGCTCGAAGGATATCCTCCGGAGTTTTCTCAGGAGACAGAGGTGGTCCCATTGCTAGACCTTGTGCTCAAGAAGCGCAAAGCTTCGACGGTGGCTGTTGGCACAAAGGAGGTGCCCATCGTGAAGAGGTATCTTTTAATCACAACTTCTGACTTTGTACCTTACTCAAATTTTCTTCTGAGACGTAATCTTTCTGGCTTTATTACATTCTCAGAGCTAAACAGCTCATCAAGGGCAAGGGGAGGGGAACTTCTTCGAAGCCCCTGCGGCAGACGAAGCTTACCATAGCTTCTCCTGCCATGGCTCCTCCGACTCTTACCCCTCAACCTTCCGCAACGCCAGTGATTTCTCCGGCTGCCGTAGAAGATCCGGCTCCTTCAACGGAGCCTGTGATCCTTGAATCGCAAAATGACGTCACCATGGGTGAGTCAGATTTAGATAAGGGTGAACCCTCTTTGGGTAATGATCCCTCGGCTGAAACTTTCCCGAAAACCTTATCAGTAATCTGGGACTTGCCAAGTTTGGCCTGTCCCGGAAATCTGTTGAAGAGATCCAGCGGCTGGCCAGGCAATGCCTGGAGAAAAGAAACTTATCTGCCGAAGAAGAAGCGCAAGAAGAAGAGGACATCAAACACTCTGATCTTCTTGACCAAGTGCGTCTTTGCAACGAGAGGATCAGGTTCGGGGAGCTTCCAACTGCTCCTGTGACCCCTCTGACTCTCGCTGAGAAGGTTGCAGTTGAAGTGAACGCGAGTTTGGATAGACTCACTCACAAACAATATGTAAGTCGGAATTCCAACTCCTGTTTTTCCTTTATTTCATATCATATCCTCTAGCCCCCAAGCATGAAGTAGGATATATAATCCGGGTTTATGCTTCATTAGGATGCCAAAGAATGAACTAGTGGAGCCCCAAGGCTCGTGCTGATATTAGTAAAAATATTAGCCCGAGTCTTTACTAGACTTGTGACTTTGGGTATTCTGACTTACAGAAAGTATGTTCCTATAACTAGGATTTGTTGAAAAATGTCTGTGATAAGCGGAGAGAGATCAAAGCTCTCCGACTTAAAAATGCTGAGCTGAAAGTTGCCAAGGATGAAGCCGAAGGTAAACATTCCGAGACTCAAACCTTGTCTTTGTGTTTTCAATGTCGAATTTTTTCATTGAACTGTTGTTCTTTTTTGACTTACAGCACTGGTAAAACAATCTTGTGCCATGATTGAAGAGGCTGAGAACCTCAAGACTTTGGTGGTGGAGAACAAGGAGTTGCGCCAAGAGCTGGATAAGCTCAAGGCGGATCATGAAAAGAGAATTGCTCAAATCCTTGAGTCATCCTCCATGGCTACTGATGAGCGTGATCGCAAGATCGCTGCTCAAGATCAAAAAATCTCCGACCTCAATAATGAGCTTTGCAGAGAGAGGGACCTTTCCGAGGCACTCCGGGCTGAACTCCAGAGTCTTCGGGAAGAGAAGACCAAAATTGACGACGTCATTTTCGGTATGTTCCATCTGTCTGACTTGTCTTTTTTTCTTCGACTTCTTTCAATGTCAGATTTCTTTTGACTGCTTTTGTATATAGGTCCTCTGAACTTGACGGACTCCACCTCTGCTGAGCCCCGCACCCACCGGCTTACCCAAGTCGGTGACCTGCTTCATGACTTCCGCCAATCCATTAAGGACATTGGTGAAGATCTCAACATTCCGGACATGCATAGCATGTCGGATTTTCAGGTGCGGGATAAGGCAAAGACATGCCGCAGCTTGTCCAGGATTGGAACATGTCTTACGCGCGGACTGCGGCGCAAAACGCTCTCACTATGGTCATGAGCCACCATGGAAACATGGAAATATGGCAAGTGACCATAGGGTACTGCAAAGTAGATGAAGATGACCAGGAGAAGGATGTAACATCCCAAAACTTTAATCCAAGGTTATCAAGATCAAATCATCCAAAAATAGGGTTAACAAAAACTTTTCCAAATTTAAAATGAAAGCATTCATATGTGTGTGCACTTAAAATAGGAGTTGTTTGAATTGCCATGATTGAATGATCCAATGCTTGTAAAATGTTTCTTAGGTGATTTAAACATCATCTACATCATTCCCAAACTTTTCCTAAAGAAAATCAAATCAAAAAGAATTAAAAAGGAGGAATGGTCATTTTGGCAAATTTAACTCCCATGCCTAATTTGTCTCTTCCTAGTACTAAAAACTTAACAGAAACAATTCTTGACCTTTGCACCTCTTGCTAGAACACATAATGAGGTACCAAGGACAACCTTTAGATATGCTAAAAACATTTTGTTAACTATTTTAAATGACAGTTTAAAATTGAATCTAATGCATATGCATAGATCACCCCTATTTAAAAAACCATCTCTTTGAGCTCCACTTTCAAAACCCTTGCAACCAGAGACTACCTATCACTAGTGGAGATCACTCAAAAAATTTGAAACCAAAATTCAAAGCTTTCTTTCATGCGGCCATTTCATCAAACACTTGGCAGGCATAATCTCTACTCTAATCCTAGCTCACTGTTTACTACAGGGTTTTGCCCCCAATTGATCTTCATTTATCTCCCCTGTCCCCTCTTGATCTAACCAGAGTCTAACCACCCACTCCCCTAGCCCCTAGTGGCACGGCCATGCCATGCCGAGCCGCCTCTCGCCGGCCAACCTTGCCCTCACCGCAGCAGACCGCCTCTCTCCCTCTCTCCATGTCTAGGAGGTAGCTCACACCTCACCGCCACCCCCTGTCAATTGCCCGAGCCTAGCCGTGCAGTGGACCACCGAGGACAAGCCGCGCCCAGTGCGACTGCACCATGCCAGTGCCGCCCCAAGAGCGTGCCCTGTCCCCGCTTGCACAGACCGCCCCTTGGCAGCAGCCCGCGCCCGCCGCTTCGCCTCGACCTAGAGAACACCCTAGACACCCCCACTGGCCGCCCAAGGCCTCACAGCCACCGCTCGTCGTGGACACCGCCGCCTATGCCTCTCAGAGCACCATCTCACCCAGACCGCGTGCCACCACCCCTACGGCCGCATTCAAGTTCTAGAGCACTGCCAAGGAACCACACATCGATCGCCACCCTCAGCCATGCCTCTACCCCGCCGTAGCCTTGTCGCCGGAGTCACCTGCCCATCCTGCTCGGTCTCACCGTCAGGCCTATAAAAGGAGCCCTCCCTAGCCTATTATCTCCACACCATTCTACTCCCTTCACCTCTCTGAACCTCACCCACCTCTCGCCGGAGCAAAGGGAGCAGCAGCTCGCCGGAATTGGAGCCGGAGCAGCCGCGGTAGGAGGAGAAGGGTGTCGTTGATTTTGACCACCCCAAGCTCCGCCGCAACCGCGCCTCACCTCGCCATCGTCTTCCATGTTGTTTTCCCTCCTCGCCAACCCCACTGGAGCCCTGGTATGTCCCCAGTAGACCCCCACCGAGCCGCTAGGGTTCGAGCTCGCCGACGACCTGTTCGTCGTCGACGACGACCCTCAGCCGTAGATTCCTATTCTAATCGCACGGCCCACAGCGCACGTACCGTTACGCGTTTTAAGTGCCGCTGACACGCGGGACCCCCTGTCAGCTGAGCCCCACGCCGTGGAGCGCCATTGGGCCGGACCATTCCTTTTCCCGCGCTAGCCCACCTATTCAAATCTGGATTTTTCTTTTTAGTTAAATCTAGTTTGTGTCCCCTAGTTTGAAAATCAATTCATAGAGTTTTAGAAATCCAAATTGCATGAAACTGATTTTTTCTGAAAGGTATTAAAATGATCTATCCAAGCCTGTTGGATTTAATTCAATTAGAGTTATAGATCTCTCCTAATAAAAATAAGAAAACAGAAGCTTTTACAACTTGCAACATTTTTATAAAATCAACCAAGTTAGCTTTTGAGTTGATTCCAACTCTCAAAAACAACATTTCATCATATCTATCTAAATATGTAATAATATTAAGGTTTACATGTAGTGACTTTGGACTAGTACCAAAATAATGCTATATAGGCATTTATAGTCACTTTAAATCATTAAATAATGAACTTAAACCAAAGTAATATTGATCCAACCCTTAAATCTCATTCCCACATGTTAGAATATGTGGTGATGACAAGTGTCAACATGATCCCATGTTTTAAGTGGTGAATATTAAATGTTAGTTAATTTTTCAATGAGTAGAAATTACTTTTCTAAAATAAAAAGAAGGAAACTATTGAATTAAACTTGTGATGCTTGTGATGATAATAGATCATCAATTGTGTGTCTTAGAATGCTATCTAGCCTAGTTAAGTATTGTTTGGTGATTGTATACTCCGTATGTATTGTTATAGAAGATAGTACCGACCAAGCTTACGAGGAGGAGGAGTGCTACCAAGAAGAAGAAGAAAACTTTAACCACTTCACCAACCAAGGCAAGCTATTGTTAGCAAGCTAGAATTAAGCTAGATGAATGAGCAAGGATGCTTTAGGCATGCTTTGATCACCACCCTTTTAACTATTAGTACCCCAAGTCTTACTTACAAGTTGTACTCCCCCTTAGTACACAAAGTTCTTTACTTGTTTTGAAGGTAGCATAAAAAGTATAAAACTTGACCTACTTAGAAACCTTTAGATGTCATTCTATGGCATGAGATTGATCCCATCCTTCCACCTTAGTGAACACTCTTAACTTAGTATTTTAGAGTAGATCAAAAACTTGAGTCACTTTAGATGGGAGCAAGTGGTGAAAATGAATTGTGAAAACCTTGGAATGATGAGTCATTCTATTGAGATGTTTTGACATGTGTTGAGAAACACAACTGGTTTATGATGATGAAAATGATGAGGCATGACCTTAACCCTTTTATAAAACTGATGGTTGGATTCAGATGCGATACCATTCCAAATTTACCGTACAACCACATTACCTGAATTGGGTAAGGCTTAGCTGGAAACTTATATGCATTAGTATTAGTTCCCTCATGGGAGAGGTTTGATCTGAGGCAACCTCTCAATGTTTTCCACCTATGCAGTGCCCAAGATGACTAATGGTCATGGTTGGGAGGCCATGCTCATAGGAGAGGTGCTTATACTAGGGTGTGTAAAGGGAAGGTTTTGTTTGATTATCTGCATACTAAGTATGATGATTCAGGGCTATCCCTGACAGATGTATCCAATCTTGTGGTAAAAGTGTACCACCTCTACAGAGTGTCAAACTATTCAAATACCCACGTCCGTGGTTATGGACAGTTGGAATGGCGATACTGTTTCGTTGTCAGATGTTTTCTAAATAACTTGAAATGAATGATGAACTTTGACTTGACCACAACAGGGTTGTGTTTATGATAATAGCTTCCCAACTTAAGTGATTCTAGAACTTTACTTTATCTTTCTTTGCTTCTAAACTCAGCTTAGGTTTCAAACTTAACTTTATAGTTAAACTTAGCTCTCGCACTTTAACTTAGAATTATACTCCTTGTTAGTAGTAGTTTGCGAGTACTTAAAGAGTACTCATGGCTTTTGTCCCTGGCTATTATCATGTCCAGACTATGAAGGAGATTATCAAGATGATGGTGAGCAGGACGGCTATGATAACTAGGACTATCTGCCTTCGTCAGCATTGCCTGTGCCCCTAAAGATGGACCCCACTGCTACGCTTATCTTTTATTTCTGCTGCTTGTTGTATTAAAGACTGGATCATGAGATCCTTATTTGTGTAAAACCTTATGTAGGGTTTGTAATGGATGATGTACTGTGATATCCAATCCATTATGTCTCACAAAAATGGTAATCCTAGGATTGCGAGGTATGGCATAACGGGCATCTGGGATTAAAAATCCGGGTGTTGACACAGGACCTTGAAGCCATCATGCACTCCTGTGCCGGATATGGGTGTCACGTGGCTGATTTGACCAGCTATGAAACTCCTTCCTTCAACCGCATGGACACTCCGCCTCCGCCTCCAGAAGAATCAGCAGAAGTTTCCGACGATGAACGCACCACCTCGGATGTGGACATCTCGGAACGATACCAAGGTGGTGTATCTAGCGAGACGGCTGCTCCTTCCTCTCCTGCATCATAGATTAACAGAAATATTTGTGTTATTCTGAAAAACATGATGGGCCTGTAAATATGCAGTACTATAATTTTGCTAGTGCTAAGCTTTTGATCTATTCAGCACTTTTGGCTTTAAACTTTTTGCATGCCTGAAATGTTTACATAAGCACTTGTATTTTTTCCTCCATACTTATCGTTTATCTGGCTTTCCGCCTCGTCCCTTTCGTGAGCCGGCTAAACCTTCTGCCGGAAACTTTGCCGAGCAACGAAGCTCAATTGCTAAACCAGTTTAAACTCGGAAACAAAGCCGACTTCCAGTACCAACAATTCACTACTCGGAAAATGCCCGCATCTAGCAATCAGACAAATAACCAAAGTAAAGACTAGAAACTTTTAGAGTTATACCCGAGGGTAGCAGTTTTAGAATCGGAAATCTAAACCATAACAAACATGAGCATATAGTACTTTCAAGCATTTTGGAATTTTCGACTATGACATGATCATTCGGAAATAAGATGGTAAAAACTTCTCAGAAAAAATTGAGGCAACCAAAACTTTTATTTCTCACAGAACATGTACATATATATGTTTACAAAGAAGGATAAACTAAGAATAAAAGGGACGTAGGTGAGAAAAATTCCACGGTCTGTCTAACTCATCCGGATTTGTATAGCCTCCAGCTCTCTTTCTCTTCTTAGTAGCAGGTCTTTCTTTGACTGGCCTCATGTCAGTTAAGTAGTACGATCCATTGTGCAATACTCGACTAACTAAAAAGGGCCCTTCCCATACTGGGGAAAGTTTGTGCTTTCTTTATTGCACAAGCCGGAGAACCAAATCACATTTATTGAAAGATCTATTTCGGACTCTCTGGCTATGATACTTGCGTAACTTCTGATGTAGATCTCATTTCAGCAATGACGTGAACTTCTTCGACTAAGTCGAGATCATTTTGTCGAGAAATCTCGGCATCCTCTTCAATATACGCGGCCACTCTAGGAGAGGTGTGAATCAAATCACTAGGAAGAACTGCTTCTGCACCATAGACCAAGAAGAAAGGTGTGTATCCGGTTGACCTGTTTGGAGTCGTTCGTAAACTCCATATTACAGAGGGTAATTCCTCTGCCCAATCCCCCGTAGCATGTCGTAGTGGTGCTTTGAGTCTTGGATTTAAGCCTTGTAGGATTAAACCATTTGCTCTTTCGACTTGTCCGTTAGCCTGTGGATGTGCGACTAACGCAATGTCAAGCCGGATATTTTGCTCGTTGCAGAATTCAGCCAATTCTCCCATAGAGAAGTTACTCTCGTTGTCCGTGATAGTGCTATGTGGATAACCATACCGGATTATAACATCCTCGACAAATCTTTTGGCTGTTGCTCCATCACAACTAGTGACAGGTTTAGCCTCAATCCATTTGGTGAATTTATCCACCATTACTAAGAGGTGAGTGAATCCACTTGGAGCTTGTGTAAAAGGTCCTACCATATCAAGCCCCTAGACCGCAAAAGGCCATGTTATAGGTATTGTTCGCAGCTGATCAGCCATAACGTTAGCTTGTTTGGCGTACTTTTGGCAGCCTTTGCACGTCTTGACTAATCGTTCGGCATCTGCCTGAGCTGTAAGCCAGAAAAATCCATGTCTAAAAGCTTTTGCCACTAGAGATTTGGCTGCAGCGTGGTGACCACACTCGCCTTCGTGGATTTCCCTTAAGATTTCCACTCCTTCTTCCGGAGATACGCAGCGCTGAAAAACCCCAGAAACACTCGGCTTATAGAGCTCACCTTTAACAATAGTATAGGCTTTTGCTCGTCGGATAATCTGCCGGCTCAGAACCTCGTCTTCGGGTAATTTGCCATCTACCAGATAATCTAAGTAGGGTCGAGTCCAGCTGGGAATTACAGCCAGAACTGCTATTAGAGGTGAGTCGTATTTGGTCGGATATTCCTCGTATATTACCTTTATTGAGGGAACCTTGAGGTGCTCTAAAAAAGCGCCATCCGGGACCTCTTTCTGTGCAGAGCCTATCCTAGATAGTGCATCTGCTTCCTCGTTTTCTGCTCGAGGGATGTGTTGAACCTCAAATCCTTCGAACGATTTAGATAGATCATCCACGATAGCTTTATACGCTGCCATGTGTTTATTTGCATTACAAATATCCGAAACTTGTTGAGCAACAAGATCCGAATCTCCGTAACACATCAAATGTCGGATGCCAATGTCTTTAGCAATCCGGATTCCATGTAGCAGTGCTTCATACTCAGCAATATTATTTGTCGCTGTGAAGTGCATCTGCAACACGTATAAAAGTTTATCTCCTTGGGGTGATTTGAGCACCACGCCAGCCCCTGAGCCCCCTCGAGCCTTAGACCCATCGAAATAGAGGGTCCAATATTCCGACTCAGGGAGGATCATGTTCTCCTTCGTCTCTGTCCAATCAACAACAGAGTCAGCAAGGATCTAGGATTTGATTGCTGTTCGAGGTTTATACTCAATATCAAAAGCTGAAAGCTCTATGCCCCATTTGGCGACGCGTCCTGTGGTGTCACTGTTGTTGATTATATCTCTCATGGGAGCTGTGCTCACCGCGATAATTGGATGCTCCTGAAAATAGTGTCTTAACTTACACGATGCTAGAAAAACACCATAAGCCAACTTTTGATAGTGGGGATACCGCTGTTTTGACTCTGTCGGGACTTCACTCACAAAGTAAGTCAGATGTTGCACCAGGTTCTCCTGATTTTCCGCCGGTATCTCCACCACCATGACAATACTAACGACCTTATTTGTCGCAGCAAGATAAAGCAACATCGGTTCCTAAGGTTTCGGTGCTGCAAAGATTGGAGCAGATGAGAGTACTTTTTTTAGGTCTTGTAGTGCAGCTTCAGCTTCATCAGTCCAAACAAAATCCTTAGTCTTTTTCAGGAGTTTGTATAATGGTGCGGCTCTTTCACCAAGCCGGCTTACAAATCGACTGACCGTAGTGATGCAACCAGTTAATCTTTGTACGTCCTTCAGGAGAGTTGGCTTACAAATATTGAGTATAGCCTTGATTTTGTCCCGGTTCACCTCTATGGCTCTCTGAGACACGATGAAACCTAACAATTTTCCGGCTGGTATTCCAAAGAAGCATTTCTTCAGATTAAGCATGATGTTGTATTTTCGTAGATTGGCAAATGTTTCCTCCAAGTCGGAAATCAGCGTTTCCTTCTTTTTGGACATCACTGCAATATCATCCACGTATGCATGGACATTGCGTCCGAGTTGATCATGGAGGCAACGCTGCATCGTGCACTGGTACGTAGCTCCTGCATTCTTCAGCCCAAAGGGCATTGTAACAAAATAGAAGGTTCCGAAGGGGGTTATGAATGAAGTTTTGACTTTGTCAGATTCCTTCATCCGAATTTGGTGATAACCGGAATATGCGTCAAGAAAACAGAGGAGTTCCGAGCCTGCCATAGAATCGATAACTTGATCAATTCTAGGTAGAGCGAACGGATCTTTTGGACAAGCCTTGTTCAAGGCAGTATAATCAACACACATCCTTAAATCAGTGATGTCCTTTTTAGGAACCATTACAGGATCGGCCGACCACTCAGGGTGGATGAACTCTTCTATGAATCCGGCTAACTCGAGCCGTGCTAGTTCCTTAGCTATTGCCTTACGCTTTTCATCGCCACATCATCGTAGGGACTGTTTGACGGGTTTAGCGTTTGGGTTTACATTTAGAGAGTGCTCGGCAAGTTCCCTAGGTACTCCGGTCATGTCATATGGCTGCCATGCGAAGATACCTTGATTTGCTTGGAGGAACTTGACGAGCACGCTTTCCTATGCGCTACCTAGGCCTACGCCTATCTGGGTCACCTTGGAAGGGTCATCATCCTTCAACGGCGTCTTCTTCGTCTCTTCTGATGCCTTGAACTCCAGATTTGGCTTTGTCACCTCCTTCTTCATTGCGGGCACCTCGGACGGATCTATGCTCTTGTTGATCTCCTGGTACTCCTAGGCATGCAGCACGGCTTCGGCAAAGGCGGCATTTCCATCCTCGCACTCTCGCGCTTTCTTCAGGTCTCCCCTGATGGTGATCACGCCGTTGGGACCTGGAATTTTCATCATATTGTAAATGTAACACGGACGAGCCATAAAAGCCCAGTAAGCCGGACGCCCGAATATAGCATGGTACGCACTCTTGAACGGGACCACTTCAAAGGAAAGTGCTTCCGTCCGATAGTTCTTTGGAGTTCCAAAGGTAACATCTAGAGTAATCTCTCCCAGGGAATTAGCTTGTCTTCCTGGGACAACTCCGTGAAAGATCACAGAGCTATGGTTCAGCTGGGTTTCCGAGATCCTCATCCGGTGTAGCGTTTCGACATAGAGAATATTGATACTACTACCACCGTCCATGAGGGTCTTGGAGAAACCATAACCGTCAATAAGTGGATTGACGATTAGGGCTTATTTTCCTCGCTTGTGCAACTTAGGCGGATGATCAGTGCGGTCAAATGTGATTGCCACTTCTGACCAATCCAGGTATTGGGGGACAGCCGGAACTGTTGCATTGAACTCGTGTAGAACTGCTTTCTTGACCTTTGCTGGTTGAGATCCGAGGAAAGTGACATAAGTGTCCTTCTTGGTGGGAAAAGTTTTCTTCCCTTCTGGCTTGGAATTTGAAGCATCAGCTTCCTCCATGTCGGAATCTTCCTTGGTCTCTTTTTCTTTTTCGGGATCCTTCTTTCCCTTCTTCTGCTTAGCTTTGTAGCCTGCGGTGTCATCTTTCTGATGTCGTCATTGAAACGACATTCAGCGTTGGTGTGGGACGAGCCCCCATTGGCGTCTAGGTGATGCACACATGGGTTATTGGCAATGTCGGCCCAAGAGTAGGTTTTGCCTGGTTGCTGGTCTTCTCTCCCTTGGACCCTTGAAGTCCCACGGCCACGCCCGCTGCCTCCTCATCCTCCAGACCCGAAAGTAGCATGACCACTGCTGTTTCTGTGTTGGGTTTCTCTTCCGAGGTATTTTTGCGCTTCTGAGCTTGTTTCTTTGGTTGTTTTGCCGACTGAGGCACAGCTAGGGCATTGAGTAATCCCTCTGCATCGTCGTCAGCATCTGCATACTTGCTCGCTTTTTCTATCATCTCTCCCAAATTAGTGACCTTGTCACACTTCAAGCGATGGCGCAGTAGACCAATTGGGAGACCTGCGATGAAAGCTTCAATCGCAGTTTGATCATTTACTCCTTCGCAGGAGTTCTTGGTGTCGATCCATCATCCGAGGTAATCCCGGCAAGTTTCTCTGGCCTTCTGGGTGCAACGCTGTAGGTCTCCAACCGTACAGGGCCTCCGATACGTGCCTTCGAAATTCCAAAAGAACGCACTTTGCATGTCATACCAGTTGTGGATGGTGTTCTCCGGAAGTTCATTAAGCCATGATCGTGTCGTCTTTCGCAACATAAGTGGGAGATATCGGGTTGCGACCAGGCTATTTCCGCCTTTGGCGATGCAGCAAGCTTGGAAAAAATCCTGTAGCCAAGTGTCTGGCCGAGCAATGCCGTCGTAGGCTTGGATATGTCTTGAGATAGCAAATCCTTCCGGGAATCTTGTAGCTCTGATGCGTGGTCTGAAGCATTTTGGGCCCACGTAGATATCATCATTTTCATAGCGCCGCGCCTCTATGTTGGAATTGATCATGTGCCTTGCATCGTTCGGGGATAGTGATCGTCCCGAATGTCGGTTGTGGCTGCGGTGCCTTGGAGCCGGACTTTGGCTTCTGCCACCACCTCCTCCGCCATGTCGTCCTCCATGTCCCCCTTGAGAGCCGTTGTGATGAGTGCCTGGTGGAGAGAGTGGGGCAGCTGGACTATTTCCGGATGATCGCCGGCCTCCATCCGGAGCGTCATTATTCCGGTTCCGGGGAGGGTCTTCACTATGACGAGCCCCCTGCCGGCTTGTCCCGGCATGGTTTTCGTCGTTCCTTCATCCGTCGTTCCCACTACGATGAGGCTCAGCTGGACGGCTTGGATGCCTAGGAGGTGGCATTTTTTGACGATCCTCCTCCGGACGTTTCTCTTTATCTTCTCCCCTTCGATTGTTAGATTCTCGTCGGGGAGGATTCCTCAGATTCAGAGCAGCAATGGCCTCTTTCTCGGCCGCTGGGGCGACGTTGCTCCAGTCACGCGTAGTCCTGCGGTGCTGTCCTGACGATCCGGTTCTCGAGTAATTGTCTTCCCGGTGCTCGGGGCGATGATACTGCTTCGAGACGCGCTGGGGTCTTACGTCTGCCCATGCCAGATCTGTGCAATATTGGTCGGAATCTGAGACCAGTTTTTTACTTCCGGACATGGCGACCTTTTGCTGCTCCAGTCCCTTGTTGAGTAGTTTGATTCCCAACTGGATTTCCTCCGGTCCTGGATTAGCCGATAGAATTTCTCGGGCTGCCACGGTATTCTGTACTGGGGTTGGATATACCTAATCTCCTTTACTATCTTTCCGAGGATTCCCCATCTCATCTCCAAAAAGGACGGCGTGGATCTGCGAGAACTGGTTGTCATTGGTATGATGCTTCCTGGTCTTCTGGTACTGCCTGGAGTTGTACTTCCCCGCAGATGCTATGTGTTTCTTTTCCTCCTCAATGTTTTTGGCTTCATCGAGCAGTACTTGACGACGCGCTTCTAGGGCCTGCGCCCTCTCGTCCAGTTCTTCAGCAGTAAGTTCTGCAGCTGTAGGAATAGGTGTGGTTAATGCAGCATCGATGAGTTTAGGCGCACCCTCAGTGATCACGTGTCCATCCACCGATTCTTCTTTTTTCAGCTCTTCTAGGATAAGTGCTCCATCCGAGTCTTCTTTGTATTCCTCGGCAATCACTTCCTCTGTCAGAGGGTCTTTTGCCGGGGTCTCATTTTTCTTGTTCCTCTTCTTTGCTTTCTTGGCAGCGCTGGTAGCAAAGACGGCTTTGGGTCTGTTTCCCGGAGTCAAGCTCTGATCCGTACTTTCGGACATCTAGACGTCGGGATTATCTCCGACGTCTATATCATCCTGCGCTTTGGGAGAGTGTTCCCCAGATCCTTCATCCATGGCTTCTCCTTCTTCTACAGCTTTGGAGTTATACTCCTCTTCATATTCCACGGAGAACTTTCAGAAATCCGCTGACATCATCGATTCATCCGAGGATGCGGGTACGTCGGCGTTTGTTCCAATCGCCTCCAGCATAGAGTCGGTGTTTTCTCCAGCATCAGCAGAGCCGGATCCAGATCCCACATATCCGACAAAGTGCGACGCGTGCTTCCTCAGGTACCTGCGGCTCTCGTGGTCATCCATGTCGAAACTTTTCATGGTCTCGAGAATTGCATCTGCGCTTGCATCTTGCATTATCATACGTCGTAGTGTGTACCTTAGGAAAGGTCTCTCTGTCCCGGCATCCTCAGAGCCGAAATCAGTGTCGTTGATGAGCTCCTCCTGGTTTTCGACTTCCACGGGCGGGTCGATCTGGGATCCGGTCTCTCCTAGGAGATCCACTCCAGATTCAATTTCGACCACTAGGTCTTCCTCAGGCTCGGATTTCTCCACTATCTCCGCAGCTGGTGCGGGCTGGGTGGGATTAGGATTTTCTGAGATCCGGAACTCTGCCGCCTCCGCGGACAAAGGGGACCCAGAAGATTCTTCTGCCTCTATCATCGCCGCTGGGGTGGGTGGGGCAGGTTCAGCGAAACCGATGTAAACATCGATCTCGCCAAAAGACACGATTGTGTAGGCAGTCACAGCCTCCCTAGCCGGAATCCAGGTCTCGTTTAGAACGATGAGAGGGACGTCGCTGGCGTAGAGGATGCGACCGACGGTGATAGTTTTGCCGATTCCGATTCTTGCAGATTCCACTCGGAACGTAGATCCGAAGCTCACTTGCCCCACGGTGGGCGCCAACTGTCGTCGGATTGATGATAAGTACGCCATGAGGGGGTCCTCGAGGCGTGCGGAAGAGAGGGGTGTGAGACGTACGGTGTTCTGGGATGGTGAGCACAAAAGTTTACCCAGGTTCGAATCCGCCGGCTTTGGACGGATCCTACTCCTGCTAGCAATCCAGTAATACAGCAGAGCCGGAATATGGGTTACAAGGGTTCGCCTATGTGAGTTGAGATTGTAGACTATTGAGGTGTCTAGAGTGTTGCCCTAAAGGCTCTCCCTAGGACGGCTTATATAGATATCCGACCTAGGGTTTACAGGAGAGATCTATCCGGCTACGACTAAGAGTCGGTTACAGAGTATATCTTGAACTACAAGTAATCTTATGGGCCTAAGTCGGTAGGTCTTCTGGGCCTTCCCGTAGCCGGATTGGACTCCGTCCTCTCTCCCTAACTGGGACGCCCGTGAAGCAAAGCTCTAACCCGAAGTGGGCCACCCTGGTCAGTGAGGAACTGTGAGGATACCCGGAAAGTATATCCCCAACACAACACATATGCTCTACGCACCTGAGAAGCATCGCTTAAGTCTAACAGTAACGACAACACAAGTACTACATTTCCCTGTCAGTATTCTCGATACAAATGTAGAAATGCATCTGCCTGTTCGGTCCAGCACCGACAAGGTACAGAGATGGAACACATAGGATTGACCTTAGGTCCACATACTCCACCTCCCGCGGCATCGGGAAGCTCGGCGCCTCGGCTAGCACAAGAATGCTATCGGACGACGGCGGCTGGGCATTCGCCCACATGCGCACCGTGTATACGGGCCAGGCGCACGAGACCGACCTGACGCATACGACACACACAACGGTGGGCTCGGCTCTGTTTCCCGGAACACCGGCGGTAATGGTCAGGACGAAATTAGAGCCGTCCCCCTTGGTAAATTAGCCTCTGGCGTGCCGAGTCAGTGAACGGAACCTGCTCTTGGAGAAGTTTGGCTTGCCCGTACGAGATCCTAATCACTTCGATCAACTACTCCTCGACAAGGTGGACGACGAGCTCTGCCGGCGGGCCGGTGTAGTTGCAGCCCAGCTCCGTGCAGGAGCACGCGCCGTGCGGGCACGCAAGCTCGTGGAGCGGGAACTCGTGGTACGAGTAACGGCAAAAGCATCCTGGGTGGGAGCACACGAGCGGGAACATCGCTGCGAAGTTGCACACAAGGATCTCCAGATTCTTGGGCTGCAACATCTGCCACATCTGAAGTTCGTCGAGAAATCGGGAAAAAGATTAGCAGTTAGATTGGCGAATAGCAGGAATATGTATGATAAGTTCAAAAGCATGTAAAATGATTTCTTAGCATGAAGGTAGCGACCCGAGAATTGGCGGATGTCGTTGGCTTGCATCTATGGCAGGATGGGAGTGAAGTGGGGAAAGTGGCTTCGAGGGGAAGGAAGAGAAGTAATGGGGACGTGACACTAGGATATGGGCCACTGAACTCGTGAGTCGTCACACTCGCAACATGCCAGTTTGTCCAGAGCAAGCATGGCCAATCATGCCGCAGAACAGCCTACTCGAGATCGCTCTCACGAAGACCATCCCAATCGTCCAAGCGCCCCGATCGAACAGTATGTAACAACCGTCAAGCAGAACAACTATGTTATGGCGTGCCTTCTAGAAGACTTGGTCTAACCGAGGATCCATTGGGGTGCTAATGTTAGGGCTCTCCTAAGATTAGGATCCATATGTGGTTTATGAAAAGAACACACATCCAATGACACTGGTGGATCCTTATGTGGTTTGTGAGAAGAACACACATGAAATTACACTGGTTGATACATATGTGGTTTGTGGAAATAACACACATGCAATGACTCAAGGGGATCCATGTGTGGTTTGTGGAAAGAACACACATGCAATGACCACTGGTCAATCCATGTGTGGTTTGTGGAAAGAACACACATGCAATGACACTGGTGGATCCATATGTGGTTTGTGAAAAGAACACACATGCAATGAATCTAGTGGATCCATATGTGGTTTGTGGAAAGAACGCACATGCAATGACACTAGTTGATCCATATGTGGTTCGTGGAAAGAACACACATGCAATGACTCAGGGGGATCCATGTGTGGTTTGTGGAAAGAACACATATGCAATGACCATTGGTCGATCCATGTGTGGTTTGCGGAAAGAACACACATGCAATGCCATTAGTTGATCCATATGTGGTTTGTGAAAAGAACACACATGCAACGCCATTGGTTAATCCATGTATGGTTTGTGGAAAGAACACACATGCAATGACTCAGAGGGATCCATGTGTGGTTTGTGGAAAGAGCACACATGCAATAACCACTGGTCGATCCATGTGTGGTTTGTGGAAAGAACACACATGCAATGACACTGGTGGATCCATATGTGGTTTGTGAAAAGAACACACATGCAATAACTCTAGTGTTGGTTTTAGTATAAGAACTCACATGTAATGACTCTAGTGGGTCCATATGTGGTTTGTGAAAAGAACACACATGCAATGACTCTAGTGGATCCATATGTGGTTTGTGGAAAGAAGACACATGCAATGACAGTGGTTGATCCATATGTGGTTTGTGGAAAGAACACAAAAGCAATGACACTGGTTGATCCATGTGTGGTTTAGGGAGAGAACACACATGCAATGACTCTAGTGTTGGTTTTAGTATAAGAACACACATGCAATGACTCTAGTGCTGGTTTTAGTAAAAGAACACACAGGCAATGACTCTAGTGGGTCCATATGTGGTTTGTGAAAAGAACACACATGCAATGACTCTAGTGGATCCAGATGTGGTTTGTGGAAAAGAACACACATGCAATGACCACTGGTTGATCCATATGTGGTTTGTGGAAAGAACACGCATGCAATGACACTAGTGGATCCATATGTGGTTTGTGAAAAGAACACACATGCAATGACTCTAGTGCTGGTTTTAGTATAACAACAGATATGAAATGACTCTACTTCTGGTTTTATTATAAGAACACACATGCAATGACTCTAGTGGGTCCATAAGTGGTTTGTGAAAAGAACACACATGCAATGACTCTAGTGGATCCATATGTGGTTTGTGGAAAACAACACACATGCAATGACCACTAGCTGATCCATAAGTGGTTCATGACAGGAACACACATGTAGTAAACACTGGTGGATCCAAATGTGGTTTGGGGAAAGAACAAATATGCAATGACTCTAGTGGATACATATGTGGGTTGTGGAAAGAACACACATGCAATAAACTCTAGTGGATCCATATGTGGTTTGTGGCAAGAACACACATGCAATGACACTGGTTGATCCATATGTGGTTTGTGGAAAGAACACACATGCAATGACCACTGGTCGGTCCATGTGTGGTTTGTGGAAAGAACACACATGCAATGCCATTGGGTTTTCCATATGTGGTTTGTGAAAAGAACACACATGCAATGGAATTGGTTAATCCATGTGTGGTTTGTGGAAAGAACACACATGCAATGACTCTACTGGATCCATGTGTGGTTTGTGTAAAGAACACACATGCAATGACAACTGGTCGATCCATGTGTCGTTTGTGGAAAGAACACACAGGCAATGACCACTGGTGGATCCATATATGGTTTTTGGAAAGAACACACATGCAATGACTCTAGTGGGTCCATATGTGGTTTGTGGAAAGAACACACATGCAATGACTCTAGTGGGTCCAGATGTGGTTTGTGGAAAATAACACACATGCAATGACTCTAGTGGGTCCATATGTGGTTTGTTAAAAGAACACACATGCAATAACTCTAGTGCTGGTTTTAGTATAAGAACACACATGCAATGACTCTAGTGGATCCATATGTGGTTTGTGGAAAGAACACACATGCAATGACACTGGTTGATCCATATGTGGTTTGTGGAAAGAACACACATGCAATGACCACTGGTCGGTCCATGTGTGGTTTGTGGAAAGAACACACATGCAATGCCATTGGGTTATCCTTATGTGGTTTGTGAAAAGAACACACATGCAATGCCATTGGTTAATCCATGTGTCGTTTGTGAAAAGAACACACATGCAATCACTCTAGTGGATCCATATGTGGTTGGTGGAAAGAACACACATGCAATGACACTGGTTGATCCATATGTGGTTCGTGGAAAGAACACACATGCAATGACTCGAGGGATCCATGTGTGGTTTGTGGAAAGAACACATATGCAATGACCACTGGTCGATCCATGTGTGGTTTGTGGAAATAACACACATGCAATGCCATTGGTTGATCCATGTGCGGCTTGTGGAAAGAACACACATGCAATGACTCTAGTGGGTCCATATGTGGTTTGTGAAAAGAACACACATGCAATGAATCTAGTGCTGGTTTTAGTATAAGAACACACATGCAATGACTCTAGTGGATCCATATGTGGTTTGTGAAAAGAACACATATGCAATGACTCTAGTGGATCCATATGAGGTTTGTGGAAGAGAATACACATGTAATGACCACTGATTGATCCATATGTGGTTTGTCGAAAGAACACACATGCAATGACACTAGTTGATCCATGTGTGGTTTGTGGAAAGAACACACATGCAATGCCATTGGCTATCCTTATGTGGTTTGTGAAAGGACACACATGCAATGCCATTGGTTAATCTGTGTGAGGTTTGTGGAAAGAACACACATGTAATGATTCTAGTGGATCCATATGTGGTTCATGTAAGGAACACACATGCAATGCCATTGGTGGATCCATGTGTGGTTTGTGGAAAGAACACACATGCAATGACCACTAGTCGATCCATGTGTGGTTTGTGGAAATAACACACATGCAATGACACTGGTGGATGCATATGTGGTTTGTGAAAAGAACACACATGCAATCACTCTAGTGGATCCATATGTGGTTCGTGGAAAGAACACACATGCAATGACTCGTGGGGGTCCATGTGTGGTTTGTGGAAAGAACACATATGCAATGACCACTGGTCGATCCATGTGTGGTTTGTGGAAATAACACACATGCAATGTCATTGGTTGATCCATATGTGGTTTGTGAAAAGAACACACATGTAATGCCATTGGTTAATCCATGTGTGGTTTGTGGAAAGAACACACATGCAATGACTCAGGGGGATCCATGTGTGGTTTATGGAAAGAACACACATACAATAACCATTGGTTGATCCATGTGTGGTTTGTAGAAAGAACACACATGCAATGGCACTAGTGGATCCATATGTGGTTTGTTAAAAGAACACACATGCAATGACTCTAGTGCTGGTTTTAGTATAAGAACACACATGCAACGACTCTAGTGTGTCCATATGTGGTTTGTGAAAATAACACATATGCGATGACTCTAGTGGATCCATATATGGTTTGTGGAAAGAGCACATGCAATGACATTGGTTGATCCATATGTGGTTTGTGGAAATAACACACATGCAATGACACTGGTTGATCCATGTGTGGTTTGCGGAAAGAACACACATGCAATGACCCTAGTGCTGGTTTTAGTATAAGAACACACATGCAATGACTCTAGTGCTGGTTTTAGTATAAGAACACACATGCAATGACTCTAGTGTCTCCATATGTGGTTTGTGAAAAGAACACATATGCAATGACTCTAGTGGATCCATATGTGGTTTGTGGAAAAGAGTACACATGCAATGACCACTGGTTGATCCATATGTGGTTTGTGGAAAGAACACACATGCAATGAAACTGGTGGATCCATATGTGGTTTGTGAAAAGAACACACATGCAATGACTCTAGTGCTGGTTTTAGTATAAGAACACACATGAAATGACTCTAGTGCTGGTTTTATTATAAGAACACACATGAAATGACTCTAGTGGGTCCATATGTGGTTTGTGCAAAGAACACACATGCAATGACTCTAGTGGATCCATATGTGGTTTGTGGAAAACAACACACATGCAATGACCACTGACTAATCCATAAGTGGTTCATGAAAGGAACACACATGTAGTGAACACTGGTGGATCCAAATGTGGTTTGGGGAAACAACACACAAGCAATGACTCTAGTGGATACATATGTGGTTTGTGGAAAGAACACATATGCAATGACTCTAGTGGATCCATATGTGGTTTGTGGAAAAGAACACACATGCAATGACCACTGGTTGATCCATATGTGGTTTGTGGAAAGAACACACATGCAATGACACTGGTGGATCCATATGTGGTTTGTGAAAAGAACACACATGCAATGACTCTAGTGCTGGTTTTAGTATAAGAACACACATGAAATGACTCTAGTGCTGGTTTTATTATAAGAACACACATGAAATGACTCTAGTGGGTCCATATGTGGTTTGTGCAAAGAACACACATGCAATGACTCTAGTGGATCCATATGTGGTTTGTGGAAAACAACACACATGCAATGACCACTGACTAATCCATAAGTGGGTCATGAAAGGAACACACATGTAGTGAACACTGGTGGATCCAAATGTGGTTTGGGGAAAGAACACACATGCAATGACTCTAGTGGATACATATGTGGTTTGTGGAAAGAACACACATGCAATGACACTAGTTGATCCATGTGTGGTTTGTGGAAAGAACACACATGCAATGCCATTGGGCTATCCATATGTGGTTTGTGAAAAGAACACACATGCAATGCCATTGGTTAATCCATGTGTGGTTTGTGGAAAGAACACACATGCAATGACTCAGGGGGATCCATGTGTGGTTTGTGGAAAGAACACAAATGCAATGACCACTAGTCGATCCATGTGTGGTTTGTGGAAAGAACACACATGCAATGACACTGGTGGATGCATATGTGGTTTGTGAAAAGAACACACATGCAATCACTCTAGTGGATCCATATGTGGTTGGTGGAAAGAACACACATGCAATGACACTAGTTGATCCATATGTGGTTCGTGGAAAGAACACACATGCAATGACTCGGGGGATCCATGTGTGGTTTGTGGAAAGAACACATATGCAATGACCACTGGTCGATCCATGTGTGGTTTGTGGAAATAACACACATGCAATGCCATTGGTTGATCCATGTGCGGCTTGTGGAAAGAACACACATGCAATGACTCTAGTGGGTCCATATGTGGTTTGTGAAAAGAACACACATGCAATGAATCTAGTGCTGGTTTTAGTATAAGAACAGACATGCAATGACTCTAGTGGATCGATATGTGGTTTGTGAAAAGAACACATATGCAATGACTCTAGTGGATCCATATGAGGTTTGTGGAAGAGAATACACATGTAATGACCACTGATTGATCCATATGTGGTTTGTCGAAAGAACACACATGCAATGACACTAGTTGATCCATGTGTGGTTTGTGCAAAGAACACACATGCAATGCCATTGGGCTATCCATATGTGGTTTGTGAAAATAACACACATGCAATGCCATTGGTTAATCCATGTGAGGCTTGTGGAAAGAACACACATGTAATGATTCTAGTGGATCCGTATGTGGTTCATGTCAGGAACACACATGCAATGCCATTGGTGGATCCATGTGTGGTTTGTGGAAAGAACACACATGCAATGACTCAGTGGGATCCATGTGTGGTTTGTGGAAGCAAAACACATGCAATGACCACTGGTCGATCCATGTGTGGTTTGTGGAAATAACACACATGCAATGCCATTGGTTGATCCATATGTGGTTTGTGAAAAGAACACACATGTAATGCCATTGGTTAATCCATGTGTGGTTTGTGGAAAGAACACACATGCAATGACTCAGGGGGATCCATGTGTGGTTTATGGAAAGAACACACATACAATGACCATTGGTCGATCCATGTGCGGTTTGTGGAAAGAACACACATTCAATGACACTGGTGGATCCATATGTGGTTTGTGAAAAGAACACACATGCAATGACTCTAGTGCTGGTTTTAGTATAAGAACACACATGCAATGACCCTAGTGGGTCCATATGTGGTTTCTGAAAAGAACACACATGCAATGACTCTAGTGGATCCCTATATGGTTTGTGGAAAGAGCACATGCAATGACATTGGTTGATCCATATGTGGTTTGTGGAAATAACACACATGCAATGACACTGGTTGATCCATGTGTGGTTTGCGGAAAGAACACACATGCAATGACCCTAGTGCTGGTTTTAGTATAAGAACACACATGCAATGACTCTAGTGCTGGTTTTAGTATAAGAACACACATGCAATGACTCTAGTGGCTCCATATGTGGTTTGTGAAAAGAACACATATGCAATGACTCTACTGGATCCATATGTGGTTTGTGGAAAAGAACACACATGCAATGACCACTGGTTGATCCATATGTGGTTTGTGGAAAGAACACACATGCAATGACATTGCTGGATCCATATGTGGTTTGTGAAAAGAACACACATGCAATGACTCTAGTGCTGGTTTTAGTATAAGAACACACATGAAATGACTCTAGTGCTTGTTTTATTATAAGAACACACATGAAATAACTCTAGTGGGTCCATATGTGGTTTGTGAAAAGAACACACATGCAATGACTCTAGTGGATCCATATGTGGTTTGTGGAAAACAACACACATGCAATGACCACTGACTAATCCATAAGTGGTTCATGACAGGAACACACATGTAGTGCACACTGGTGGATCCAAATGTGGTTTGGGGAAAGAACACACATGCAATGACTCTAGTGGATACATATGTGGTTTGTGGAAAGAACACACATGCAATAAACTCTAGTGGATCCATATGTGGTTTGTGGAAAGAACACACATGCAATGACATTGGTGGATCCATATGTGGTTTGTGAAAAGAACACACATGCAATGACTCTAGTGCTAGTTTTAGTATAAGAACACACATGAAATGACTCTAGTGCTGGTTTTATTATAAGAACACACATGCAATGACTCTAGTGGGTCCATATGTGGTTTGTGAAAAGAACACACATGCAATGAATCTAGTGGATCCATATGTGGTTTGTGGAAAACAACACATATGCAATGACCACTGGCTGATCCATAAGTGGTTCATGACAAGAACACACATGTAGTGAACACTGGTGGATCCAAATGTGGTTTGGGGAAAGAACACACATGCAATGACTCTAGTAGATACATATGTGGTTTGTGGAAAGAACACACATGCAATGACCACTGGTCGGTCCATGTGTGGTTTGTGGAAAGAACATGCATGCAATTCCATTGGGTTATCCATATGTGGTTTGTGAAAAGAACACACATGCAATGCCATTGGTTAATCCATGTGTGGTTTGTGGAAAGAACACACATGCAATGACTCTACTAGATCCATGTGTGGTTTGTGGAAAGAACATACATGCAATGACCACTGGTCGATCCATTTGTGGTTTGTGGAAAGAACACACATGCAATGACCACTGGTGGATCCATATGTGGTTTGTGGAAAGAACACACATGCAATGACTCTAGTTGGTCCTTATGTTGTTTGTGGAAAAGAACACACATGCAATGACTCTAGTGGGTCCATATGTGGTTTGTGAAAAGAACACACATGCAATGACTCTAGTGTTGGTTTTAGTATAAGACCACATATGAAATGACTCTAGTGCTGGTTTTATTATAAGAACACACATGCAATGACTCTAGTGGGTCCATATGTGGTTTGTGAAAAGAACACACATGCAATGAATCTAGTGCTGGTTTTAGTATAAGAACACACATGCAATGACTCTAGTGGATCCATATGTGGTTTGTGAAAAGAACACATATGCAATGACTCTAGTGGATCCATATGAGGTTTGTGGAAGAGCAGACACATGTAATGACCACTGGTTGATCCATATGTGGTTTGTCGAAAGAACACACATGCAATGACACTAGTTGATGCATGTGTGGTTTATGGACAGAACACACATGCAATGCCATTGGTTAATCCATGTGAGGTTTGTGGAAAGAACACACATGTAATGATTCTAGTGGATCCATATGTGGTTCATGTCAGGAACACACATGCAATGCCATTGGTGGATCCATGTGTGGTTTATGGAAAGAACACACATGCAATGACTCAGGGGGATCCATGTGTGGTTTGTGGAAACAACACACATGCAATGACCACTAGTCGATCCATGTGTGGTTTGTGGAAATAGCACACATGCAATGCTATTGGTTGATCCATATGTGGTTTGTGAAAAGAACACACATGTAATGCCATTGGTTAATCCATGTGTGGTTTGTGGAAAGAACACACACGCAATGACTCAGGGGGATCCATGTGTGGTTTATGGAAAGAACACACATACAATGACCATTGGTCGATCCATGTGCGGTTTGTGGAAAGAACACAGATTCAATGACACTGGTGGATCCATATGTGGTTTGTGAAAAGAACACACATGCAATGACTCTAGTGCTGGTTTTAGTATAAGAACACACATGCAATGACACTAGTGGGTCCATATGTGGTTTGTGAAAAGAACACACATGCAATGACTCTAGTAGATCCATATGTAGTTTGTGGAAAGAACACATGCAATGACATTGGTGGATCCATATGTGGTTTGGGAAAAGAACACACATGCAATGACTCTAGTGCTGGTTTTATTATAAGAACACACATGAAATGACTCTAGTGCTGCTTTTATTATGAGAACACACATGCAATGACTCTAGTGGGTCCATATATGGTTTGTTAAAAGAATACACATGCAATGACTCTAGTGGATCCATAAGTGGTTTGTGGAAAACAACACACATGCAATGACCACTGGTTGATCCATAAGTGGTTCATGACAGGGACACACATGTAGTGAACACTGGTGGATCCAAATGTGGTTTGGGTAAAGAACACACATGCAATGACACTGGTTGATCCATCCGTGGTTTGTGGAAAGAACACACATGCAATGACCACTAGTCGGTCCATGTGTGGTTTGTGGGAAGAACACACATATAATGCAATTGGGTTATCTATATGTGGTTTGTGAAAAGAACACACATGCAATGCCATTGGTTAATCCATGTGTGGTTTGTGGAAAGAACACACATGCAATGACTCTAGTGGATCCATGTGTGGTTTGTGGAAAGAACACCCATGCCATGACCACTGGTCGATCGATGTGTGGTTTGTGGAAAGAACACAGATGCAATGAACACTGGTGGATCCATATGAGGTTTGTGGAAAGAACACACATGCAATGACTCTAGTGGGTCCATATGTGGTTTGTGGAAAGAACACACATGCAATGACTCTAGTGGGTCCATATGTGGTTTGTGGAAAAGAACACACGTGCAATGACTCTAGTGGGTCCATATGTGGTTTGTGAAAAGAACACACATGCAATGACTCTAGTGCTGGTTTTAGTATAAGAACACACATGCAATGACTCTAGTGGGTCCATATGTGGTTTGTGGAAAGAACACACATGCAATGACATTGGTGGATCCATATGTGGTTTGTGAAAAGAACACACATGCAATGACTCTAGTGCTAGTTTTAGTATCAGAACACACATGAAATGACTCTAGTGCTGGTTTTATTATAAGAACACACATGCGTTGACTCTAGTGGGTCCATATGTGGTTTGTGAAAAGAACACACATGCAATGAATCTAGTGGATCCATATGTGGTTTGTGGAAAACAACACATATGCAATGACCACTGGCTGATCCATAAGTGGTTCATGACAGGAACACACATGTAGTGAACACTGGTGGATCCAAATGTGGTTTGGGGAAAGAACACACATGCAATGACTCTAGTAGATACATATGTGGTTTGTGAAAAGAACACACATGCAATGCCATTGGTTAATCCATGTGTGGTTTGTGGAAAGAACACACATGCAATGACTCTAGTGGATCAATGTGTGGTTTGTGGAAAGAACACCCATGCCATGACCACTGGTCGATCCATGTGTGGTTTGTGGAAAGAACACAGATGCAATGAACACTGGTGGATCCATATGTGGTTTGTGGAAAGAACACACATGCAATGACTCTAGTGGGTCCATATGTGGTTTGTGGAAAGAACACACATGCAATGACTCTAGTGGGTCCATATGTTGTTTGTGGAAAAGAACACACGTGCAATGACTCTAGTGGGTCCATATGTGGTTTGTGAAAAGAACACACATGCAATGACTCTAGTGCTGGTTTTAGTATAAGAACACACATGCAATGACTCTAGTTGGTCCATATGTGGTTTTTGAAAAGAACACACATGCAATGAATCTAGTGGATCCATATGAGGTTTATGGAAGAGAACACACATGCAATGACCACTGGTTGATCCATATGTGGTTTGTGGAAAGAACGCACATGCAATGACACTGGTTGATCCATGTGTGGTTTGTGGAAAGAATACATATCCAATGCCATTGGTTGATCCATATGTGGTTTGTTAAAAAAAACACATGCAATGCCATTGGTTAATCCATGTGAGGTTTGTGGAAAGAACACACATGCAATGATTCTGGTGGATCCATATGTGGTTCATGTCAGGAACACACATGAAATGCCATTGGTGGATCCATGTGTGGTTTGTGGAAAGAACACACATGCAATGACTCAGGGGGATCCATGTGTGGTTTCTGGAAAGAACACACATGCAATGACCACTGGTCGATCCATGTATGGTTTGTGGAAAGAACACACATGCAATGACACTGGTGGATGCATATGTGGTTTGTGAAAAGAACACACATGCAATGACTCTAGTGGATCCATATGTGGTTTGTGGAAAGAATACACATGCAATGACACTGGTTGATCCATATGTGGTTCGTGGAAAGAACACACATGCAATGACTCTAGTGCTGGTTTTAGTATAAGAACACACATGCAATGACTCTAGTGCTGGTTTTTGTATAAGAACACACATGTAATGTCTCTAGTGGGTCCATATGTGGTTTGTGAAAAGAACACACATGCAATGACTCTAGTGGATCCATATGTGGTTTGTGGAAAAGAACACACATGCAATGACCACTAGTTGATCCATATGTGGTTTGTGGAAAGAACACACATGCAATGACACTGGTGGATCCATATTTGGTTTGTGAAAAGAACACACATGCAATGACTCTAGTGCTGGTTTTAGTACAAGAACACACATGAAATGACTCTAGTGCTGGTTTTATTATGAGAACACACATGCAATGACTCTAGTGGGTCCATATGTGGTTTGTGGAAAGAACACACATGCAATGACTCTAGTGGGTCCATATGTGGTTTGTGGAAAAGAACACACGTGCAATGACTCTAGTGGGTCCATATGTGGTTTGTGAAAAGAACACACATGCAATGACTCTAGTGCTGGTTTTAGTATAAGAACACACATGCAATGACTCTAGTGGGTCCATATGTGGTTTTTGAAAAGAACACACATGCAATGAATCTAGTGGATCCATATGAGGTTTATGGAAGAGAACACACATGCAATGACCACTGGTTGATCCATATGTGGTTTGTGGAAAGAACGCACATGCAATGACACTGGTTGATCCATGTGTGGTTTGTGGAAAGAATACATATCCAATGCCATTGGTTGATCCATATGTGGTTTGTTAAAAAAAACACATGCAATGCCATTGGTTAATCCATGTGAGGTTTGTGGAAAGAACACACATGCAATGATTCTGGTGGATCCATATGTGGTTCATGTCAGGAACACACATGAAATGCCATTGGTGGATCCATGTGTGGTTTGTGGAAAGAACACACATGCAATGACTCAGGGGGATCCATGTGTGGTTTCTGGAAAGAACACACATGCAATGACCACTGGTCGATCCATGTATGGTTTGTGGAAAGAACACACATGCAATGACACTGGTGGATGCATATGTGGTTTGTGAAAAGCACACACATGCAATGACTCTAGTGGATCCATATGTGGTTTGTGGAAAGAATACACATGCAATGACACTGGTTGATCCATATGTGGTTCGTGGAAAGAACACACATGCAATGACTCTAGTGCTGGTTTTAGTATAAGAACACACATGCAATGACTCTAGTGCTGGTTTTTGTATAAGAACACACATGTAATGTCTCTAGTGGGTCCATATGTGGTTTGTGAAAAGAACACACATGCAATGACTCTAGTGGATCCATATGTGGTTTGTGGAAAAGAACACACATGCAATGACCACTAGTTGATCCATATGTGGTTTGTGGAAAGAACACACATGCAATGACACTGGTGGATCCATATTTGGTTTGTGAAAAGAACACACATGCAATGACTCTAGTGCTGGTTTTAGTACAAGAACACACATGAAATGACTCTAGTGCTGGTTTTATTATGAGAACACACATGCAATGACTCTAGTGGGTCCATATGTGGTTTGTGAAAAGAATACACATGCAATGACTCTAGTGGATTCATATGTGGTTTGTGGAAAACAACACACATGCAATGACCACTGGCTGATCCATAAGTGGTTCAGGACAGGGACACACATGTAGTGAACACTGGTGGATCCAAATGTGATTTGGGGAAAGAACACACATGCAATGACTGTAGTGGATACATATGTGGTTTGTGGAAAGAATACACATGCAATAAACTCTAGTGGATCCATATGTGGTTTGTGGAAAGAACACACATGCAATGACACTAGTTGATCCATATGTGGTTTGTGGAAAGAACACACATGCAATGACCACTAGTCGGTCCATGTGTGGTTTGTGGAAAGAACACACATATAATGCCATTGGGTTATCTATATGTGGTTTGTGAAAAGAACACACACGCAAAGCCATTGGTTAATCCATGTGTGGTTTGTGGAAAGAACACACATGCAATGACTCTAGTAGATCCATGTGTGGTTTGTGGAAAGAACACCCATGCAATGACCACTGGTCGATCCATGTGTGGTTTGTGGAAAGAACACAGATGCAATGAACACTGGTGGATCCATATGTGGTTTGTGGAAAGAACACACATGCAATGACTCTAGTGGCTACATATGTGGTTTGTGGAAAGAACACACATGCAATGACTCTAGTGGGTCCATATGTGGTTTGTGGAAAAGAACACACGTGCACTGACTCTAGTGGGTCCATATGTGGTTTGTGAAAAGAACACACATGCAATGACTCTAGTGTTGGTTTTAGTATAAGAACACACATGCAATGACTCTAGTGGGTCCATATGTGGTTTTTGAAAAGAACACACATGCAATGACTCTAGTGGATCGATATGAGGTTTATGGAAGAGAACACACATGCAATGACCACTGGTTGATCCATATGTGGTTTGTGGAAAGAACGCACATGCAATGACCACTGGTTGATCCATATGTGGTTTGTGGAAAGAACGCACATGCAATGACACTGGTTGATCCATGTGTGGTTTGTGGAAAGAATACACATGCAATGCCATTGGTTGATCCATATGTGGTTTGTGAAAACAACACACATGCAATGCCATTGGTTAATCCATGTGAGGTTTGTGGAAAGAACACACATGCAATGATTCTAGTGGATCCATATGTGGTTCATGTCAGGAACACACATGAAATGCCATTGGGGGATCCATGTGTGGTTTGTGGAAAGAACACACATGCAATGACACAGGGGGATCCATGTGTGGTTTGTGGAAAGAACACACATGCAATGACCACTGGTCGATCCATGTGTGGTTTGTGGAAAGAGCACACATGCAATGACACTGGTGGATGCATATGTGGTTTGTGAAAAGAACACACATGCAATGACTCTAGTGGATCCATATGTGGTTTGTGGAAAGAACATGCATATAATGACACTGGTTGATCCATATGTGGTGCGTGGAAAGAACACACATGCAATAACTCAGGGGGATCCATGTGTGGTTTGTGGAAAGAACACATATGCAATGACCACTGGTCGATCCATGTGTTGTTTGTGGAAAGAACACACATGCAATGACACTGGTTGATCGATATGTGGTTTGGGAAAAGAACACACATGCAATGACTCTAGTGCTGGTTTTAGTATAAGAACACACATGAAATGACTCTAGTGCTGGTTTTATTATGAGAACACACATGCAATGACTCTAGTGGTTCCATATATGGTTTGTGAAAAGAATATACATGCAATGACTCTAGTGGATCCATAAGTGGTTTGTGGAAAACAACACACATGCAATGACCACTGGCTGATCCATAAGTGGTTCATGACAGGGACACACATGTAGTGAACACTGGTGGATCCAAATGTGGTTTGGGTAAAGAACACACATGCAATGACTCTAGTGGATACATATGTGGTTTGTGGAAATAATACACATGCAATAAACTCTAGTGGATCCATATGTGGTTTGTGGAAAGAACACACATGCAATGACACTGGTTGATACATCTGTGGTTTGTGGAAAGAACACACATGCAATGACCACTAGTCGGTCCATGTGTGGTTTGTGGAAAGAACACACATATAATGCCATTGGGTTATCTATATGTGGTTTGTGAAAAGAACACACATGCAATGCCATTGGTTAATCCATGTGTGGTTTGTGGAAAGAACACACATGCAATGACTCTAGTGGATCCATGTGTGGTTTGTGGAAAGAACACCCATGCCATGACCACTGGTCGATCCATGTGTGGTTTGTGGAAAGAACACAGATGCAATGAACACTGGTGGATCCATATGAGGTTTGTGGAAAGAACACACATGCAATGACTCTAGTGGGTCCATATGTGGTTTGTGGAAAGACCACTCATGCAATGACTCTAGTGGGTCCATATGTGGTTTGTGGAAAAGAACACACGTGCAATGACTCTAGTGGGTCCATATGTGGTTTGTGAAAAGAACACACATCCAATGACTCTAGTGCTGGTTTTAGTATAAGAACACACATGCAATGACTCTAGTGGGTCCATATGTGGTTTTTGAAAAGAACACACATGCAATGACTCTAGTGGATCCATATGAGGTTTATGGAAGAGAACACACATGCAATGACCACTAGTTGATCCATATGTGGTTTGTGGAAAGAACGCACATGCAATGACACTGTTGATCCATGTGTGGTTTGTGGAAAGAATACACATGCAATGCCATTGGTTGATCCATATGTGGTTTGTTAAAAAAAACACATGCAATGCCATTGGTTAATCCATGTGAGGTTTGTGGAAAGAACACACATGCAATGATTCTAGTGGATCCATATGTGGTTCATGTCAGGAACACACATGAAATGCCATTGGTGGATCCATGTGTGGTTTGTGGAAAGAACACACATGCAATGACTCAGGGGGATCCATGTGTGGTTTCTGGAAAGAACACACATGCAATGACCACTGGTCGATCCATGTATGGTTTGTGGAAAGAACACACATGCAATGACACTGGTGGATGCATATGTGGTTTGTGAAAAGAACACACATGCAATGACTCTAGTGGATCCATATGTGGTTTGTGGAAAGAATACACATGCAATGACACTGGTTGATCCATATGTGGTTCGTGGAAAGAACACACATGCAATGACTCTAGTGCTGGTTTTAGTATAAGAACACACATGCAATGACTCTAGTGCTGGTTTTAGTATAAGAACACACATGCAATGACTCTAGTGGGTCCATATGTGGTTTGTGAAAAGAACACACATGCAATGACTCTAGTGGATCCATATGTGGTTTGTGGAAAATAACACACATGCAATGACCACTAGTTGATCCATATGTGGTTTGTGGAAAGAACACACATGTGATGACACTGGTGGATCCATATTTGGTTTGTGAAAAGAACACACATGCAATGACTCTAGTGCTGGTTTTAGTACAAGAACACACATGAAATGACTCTAGTGCTGGTTTTATTATGAGAACACACATGCAATGACTCTAGTGGGTCCATATGTGGTTTGTGAAAAGAATACACATGCAATGACACTAGTGGATCCATATGTGGTTTGTGGAAAACAACACACATGCAATGACCACTGGCTAATCCATAAGTGGTTCATGACAGGGACACACATGTAGTGAACACTGGTGGATCCAAATGTGATTTGGGGAAAGAAGACACATGCAATGACTCTAGTGGATACATATGTGGTTTGTGGAAAGAATACACATGCAATAAACTCTAGTGGATCCATATGTGGTTTGTGGAAAGAACACAGATGCAATGACACTAGTTGATCCATATGTAGTTTGTGGAAAGAACACACATGCAATGACCACTAGTCGGTCCATGTGTGGTTTGTGGAAAGAACACACATATAATGCCATTGGGTTATCTATATGTGGTTTGTGAAAAGAACACACACGCAATGCCATTGGTTAATCCATGTGTGGTTTATGGAAAGAACACACATGCAATGACTCTAGTAGATCCATGTGTGGTTTGTGGAAAGAACACCCATGCAATGACCACTGGTCGATCCATGTGTGGTTTGTGGAAAGAACACAGATGCAATGAACACTGGTGGATCCATATGTGGTTTGTGGAAAGAACACACATGCAATGACTCCAGTGGGTACATATGTGGTTTGTGGAAAGAACACACATGCAATGACTCTAGTGGGTCCATATGTGGTTTGTAAAAAGAACACACATGCAATGACTCTAGTGTTGGTTTTAGTATAAGAACACACATGCAATGACTCTAGTGGGTCCATATGTGGTTTTTGAGAAGAACACACATGCAGTGACTCTAGTGGATCGATATGAGGTTTCTGGAAGAGAACACACATGCAATGACCACTGGTTGATCCATATGTGGTTTGTGGAAAGAACGCACATGCAATGACACTGGTTGATCCATGTGTGGTTTGTGGAAAGAATACACATGCAATGCCATTGGTTGATCCATATGTGGTTTGTGAAAACAACACACATGCAATGCCATTGGTTAATCCATGTGAGGTTTATGGAAAGAACACACATGCAATGATTCTATTGGATCCATATGTGGTTCATGTCAGGAACACACATGAAATGCCATTGGGGGATCCATGTGTGGTTTGTGGAAAGAACACACATGCAATGACTCAGGGGGATCCATGTGTGGTTTGTGGAAAGAACACACATGCAATGACCACTGGTCGATCCATGTGTGGTTTGTGGAAAGAACACACATGCAATGACACTGGTGGATGCACATGTGGTTTGTGAAAAGAACACACATGCAATGACTCTAGTGGATCCATATGTGGTTTGTGGAAAGAATACACATGCAATGACACTGGTTGATCCATATGTGGTTCGTGGAAAGAACACACATGCAATGACTCTAGTGCTGGTTTTAGTATAAGAACACACATGCAATGACTCTAGTGCTAGTTTTAGTATAAGAACACACATGCAATGACTCTAGTGGGTCCATATGTGGTTTATGAAAAGAACACACATGCAATGACTCTAGTGGATCCATATGTGGTTTGTGGAAAAGAACACACATGCAATGACCACCAGTTGATCCATATGTGGTTTGTGGAAAGAACACACATGTAATGACACTGGTGGATCCATATTTGGTTTGTGAAAAGAACATACATGCAATGACTCTAGTGCTGGTTTTAGTACAAGAACACACATGAAATGACTCTAGTGCTGGTTTTATTATGAGAACACACATGCAATGACTCTAGTGGGTCCATATGTGGTTTGTGAAAAGAATACACATGCAATGACTCTAGTGGATCCATATGTGGTTTGTGGAAAACAACACACATGCAATGACCACTGGCTAATCCATAAGTGGTTCATGACAGGGACACACATGTAGTGAACACTGGTGGATCCAAATGTGATTTGGGGAAAGAAGACACATGCAATGACTCTAGTGGATATATATGTGGTTTGTGGAAAGAATACACATGCAATAAACTCTAGTGGATCCATATGTGGTTTGTGGAAAGAACACACATGCAATGACACTAGTTGATCCATATGTAGTTTGTGGAAAGAACACACATGCAATGACCACTAGTCGGTCCATGTGTGGTTTGTGGAAAGAACACACATATAATGCCATTGGGTTATCTATATGTGGTTTGTGAAAAGAACACACACGCAATGCCATTGGTTAATCCATGTGTGGTTTATGGAAAGAACACACATGCAATGACTCTAGTAGATCCATGTGTGGTTTGTGGAAAGAACACCCATGCAATGACCACTGGTCGATCCATGTATGGTTTGTGGAAAGAACACAGATGCAATGAACACTGGTGGATACATATGTGGTTTGTGGAAAGAACACATATGCAATGACTCCAGTGGGTACATATGTGGTTTGTGGAAAGAACACACATGCAATGACTCTAGTGGGTCCATATGTGGTTTGTGGAAAAGAACACACGTGCAATGACTCTAGTGGGTCCATATGTGGTTTGTGAAAAGAATACACATGAAATGACTCTAGTGTTGGTTTTAGTATAAGAACACACATACAATGACTCTAGTGGGTCCATATGTGGTTTTTGAAAAGAACACACATGCAATGACTCTAGTGGATCGATATGAGGTTTCTGGAAGAGAACACACATGCAATGACCACTGGTTGATCCATATGTGGTTTGTGGAAAGAACGCACATGCAATGACACTGGTTGATCCATCTGTGGTTTGTGGAAAGAATACACATGCAATGCCATTGGTTGATCCATATGTGGTTTGTGAAAACAACACACATGCAATGCCATTGGTTAATCCATGTGAGGTTTGTGGAAAGAACACACATGCAATGATTCTAATGGATCCATATGTGGTTCATGTTAGGAACACACATGAAATGCCATTGGGGGATCCATGTGTGGTTTGTGGAAAGAACACACATGCAATGACTCAGGGGGATCCATGTGTGGTTTGTGGAAAGAACACACATGCAATGACCACTGGTCGATCCATGTGTGGTTTGTGGAAAGAACAGACATGCAATGACACTGGTGGATGCATATGTGGTTTGTGAAAAGAACACACATGCAATGACTCTAGTGGATCCATATGTGGTTTGTGGAAAGAACACGCATGTAATGACACTGGTTGATCCATATGTGGTCCGTGCAAAGAACACACATGCAATGACTAAGGGGGATCCATGTGTGGTTTATGGAAAGAACACACATACAATAACCATTGGTCGATCCATGTGCGGTTTGTGGAAAGAACACACATGCAATGACACTGGTGGATCCATATGTGGTTTGTGAAAAGAACACACATGCAATGACTCTAGTGCTGGTTTTAGTATAAGAACACACATGCAATGACTCTAGTGGGTCCATATGTGGTTTGTGAAAAGAACACACATGCAATGACTCTAGTGGATCCATATGTGGTTTGTGGAAAGAACACACATGCAATGACATTGGTTGATCCATATGTGGTTTGTAGAAAGAACACACATGCAATGACACTAGTTGATCCATGTCTGGTTTGTGGAAAGAACACACAAGCAATGACTCTAGTGCTGGTTTTAGTATAAGAACACACATGCAATGACTCTAGTGGGTCCATATGTGGTTTGTGTAAAGAACACACATGCAATGACTCTAGTGGATCCATATGTGGTTTGTGGAAAAGAACACACATGCAATGACCACTAGTTGATCCATATGTGGCTTGTGGAAAGAACACACATGCAATGACTCTAGTGGGTCCATATGTAGTTTGTGGAAAAGAACACACATGCAATGACTCTAGTGGGTCCATATGTGGTTTGTGAAAAGAACACACATGCAATGACTCTAGTGTTGGTTTTAGTATAAGAACACACATGAAATGACTCTACTGCTGGTTTTATTATAAGAACACACATGCAATGACTCTAGTGGGTCCATATGTGGTTTGTGAAAAGAACACACATGTAATGACTCTAGTGGATCCATATGTGGTTTGTGGAAAACAACACACATGCAATGACCACTGGCTAATACATAAGTGGTTCATGATAGGAACACACATGTACTGAACACTGGTGGATCCAAATGTGGTTTGGGGAAAGAACACACATGCAATGAATCTAGTGGATACATATGTCGTTTGTAGAAAGAACACACATGCAATAAACTATAGTGGATACATATGTGGTTTGATGAAAGAACATAGATGCAATGACACTGGTTGATCCATATGTGGTTTGTGGAAAGAACACACATGCAATGAGCACTGGTCGGTCCATGTGTGGTTTGTGGAAAGAACACACATGCAATGCCATTGGGTTATCCATATGTGGTTTGTGAAAAGAAAACAATGCAATGCCATTGGTTAATCCATGTGTGGTTTGTGGAAAGAACACACATGCAATAAACTATAGTGGATACATATCTCGTTTGTGGAAAGAACACACATGCAATGACTCTAGTGGATCCATGTGTGGTTTGTGGAAAGAACACTCATGCAATGACTCTAGTGCTGGTTTTAGTATAAGAACACACATGCAATGACTCTAGTGGCTCCATATGTGGTTTGCGAAAAGAACACACATGCAATGACTCTAGTGGATCCATATGTGGTTTGTGGAAAAGAACTCACATGCAATGTCCTCTGGTTCGTCCATATGTGGTTTGTGGAAAGAACACACATGCAATGATACTGGTGGATCCATATGTGGTTTGTGAAAAGAACACACATGCAATGACTCTAGTGCTGGTTTTAGTATAAGAACACACATGAAATGACTCTAGTGCTGGTTTTATTATAAGAACACACATGCAATGACTCTAGTGGGTCCATATGTGGTTTGTAAAAAGAACACACATGCAATGACTCTAGTGGATCCATATGTGGTTTGTGGAAAACAACACACATGCAATGACCACTGGCTGATCCATAAGTGGTTCATGACAAGAACACACATGCAGTGAATACTGGTGGATCCAAGTGTGGTTTGGGGAAAGAACACACATGCAATGAATCTCGTGGATACATATGTGGTTTGTGGAAAGAACACACATGCAATAAACTATAGTGGATACGTGTGTGGTTTGTGGAAAGAACACACATGCAATGACTCTAGTGCTGGTTTTAGTATAAGAACACACATGCAATGACTCTAGTGCTGGTTTTAGTATAAGAACACACATGCAATGACTCTAGTGGCTCCATATGTGGTTTGCGAAAAGAACACACATGCAATGCTCTAGTGGATTCATATGTGGTTTGTGGAAAGAACACACATGCAATAATACTGGTGGATCCATATGTGGTTTGTGAAAAGAACACGCATGCAATGACTCTAGTGCTGGTTTTATTATAAGAACACACATGAAAAGACTCTAGTGCTGGTTTTATTATAAGAACACACATGCAATGACTCTAGTGGGTCCATATGTGGTTTGTATAAAGAACACACATGCAATGACTCTAGTGGATCCATATGTGGTTTATGGAAAACAACACACATGCAATGACCACTGGCTGATCCATAAGTGGTTCATGAAAGGAACACACATGCAGTGAACACTGGTGGATCCATATGTGGTTTGGGGAAAGAACACACATGCAATGAATCTAGTGGATACATATGTGGTTTGTGGAAAGAACACACATGCAATAAACTATAGTGGATACATATGTGGTTTGTGGAAAGAACACACATGCAATGACACTAGTTGATCCATATGTGGTTTGTGGAAAGAACACACATGCAACGAGCACTAGTTGGTCCATGTGTGGTTTGTGGAAAGAACTCACATGCAATGCCATTGGGTTATCCATATGCGGTTTGTGAAAAGAACACACATGCAATGCCATTGGTTAATCCATGTGTGGTTTGTGGAAAGAACACACATGCAATGACTCTAGTGGATCCATGTGTGGTTTGTGGAAATAACACACATGCAATGAGTCTAGTGCTGGTTTTAGTATAAGAACACACATACAATGACTCTAGTGGCTCCATATGTGGTTTGCGAAAAGAACACACAAGCAATGATTCTAGTGGATCCATATGTGGTTTGTGGAAAAGAACACACGTGCAATGACCACTTGTTGATCCATATGTGGTTTGTGGAAAGAACACACATGCAATGACACAGGTGGATCCATATGTGGTTTGTGAAAAGAACACAGATGCAATGACTCTAGTGCTAGTTTTAGTATAAGAACACACATGCAATGACTCTAGTGGCTCCATATGTGGTTTGCGAAAAGAACACACATGCAATGACTCTAGTGGATCCATATGTGGTTTGTGAAAAGAACACAATGCAATGCCATTGATTAATCCATGTGTGGTTTGTGGAAAGAACACACATGCAATAAACTATAGTGGATACATATGTCGTTTGTGGAAAGAACACACATGCAATGACTCTAGTGGATCCATGTGTGGTTTGTGGAAAGAACACACATGCAATGACTCTAGTGCTGGTTTTAGTATAAGAACACACATGCAATGACTCTAGTGGCTCCATATGTGGTTTGCGAAAAGAACACACATGCAATGACTCTAGTGGATCCATATGTGGTTTGTGGAAAAGAACTCACATGCAATGACCACTGGTTGATCCATATGTGGTTTGTGGAAAGAACACACATGCCATGATACTGGTGGATCCATATGTGGTTTGTGAAAAGAACACACATGCAATGACTCTAGTGCTGGTTTTAGTATAAGAACACACATGGAATGACTCTAGTGCTGGTTTTATTATAAGAACACACATGCAATGACTCTAGTGGGTCCATATGTGGTTTGTGAAAAGAACACACATGCAATGACTCTAGTGGATCCATATGTGGTTTGTGGAAAACAACACACATGCAATGACCACTGGCTGATCCATAAGTGGTTCATGACAGGAACACACATGCAGTGAATGCTGGTGGATCCAAATGTGATTTTGGGAAAGAACACACATGCAATGAATCTAGTGGATACATATGTGGTTTGTGGAAAGAACACACATGCAATAAACTATAGTGGATACATATGTGGTCTGTGGAAAGAACACTCATGCAATGACTCTAGTGCTGGTTTTAGTATAAGAACACACATGCAATGACTCTAGTGCTAGTTTTAGTGTAAGAACACACATGCAATGACTCTAGTGGGTCCATATGTGGTTTGTGAAAATAACACACATGCAATGACTCTAGTGGATCCATATGTGGTTTGTGGAAAAGAACACACATGCAATGACCACTGGTTGATCCATATGTGCTTTGTGGAAAGAACACACATGCAATGACTCTAGTGGGTCCATATGTGGTTTGCGGAAAAGAACACACATGCAATGACTCTAGAGGGTCCATATGTGGTTTGTGAAAAGAACACACATGCAATGACTCTACTGTTGGTTTTAGTATAAGACCACACATGAAATGACTCTAGTGCTGGTTTTATTATAAGAACACACATGCAATGACTCTAGTGGGTCCATATGTGGTTTGTGAAAAGAACACACATGCAATGACTCTAGTGGATCCATATGTGGTTCGTGGAAAACAACACACATGTAATGACCACTGGCTAATCCTTAAGTGGTTCATGATAGGAACACACATGTACTGAACACTGGTGGATCCAAATGTGGTGTGGGGAAAGAACACACATGCAATGAATCTAGTGGATACATATGTTGTTTGTGGAAAGAACACACATGCAATAAACTATAGTGGATACATATGTGGTTTGTGGAAAGAACACACATGCAATGACACTGGTTGATCCATATGTGGTTTGTGGAAAGAACACACATGCAATGAGCACTGGTCGGTCCATGTGTGGTTTGTGGAAAGAACACACATGCAATGCCATTGGGTTATCCATATGTGATTTGTGAAAAGAACACAATGCAATGACATTGGTTAATCCATGTGTGGTTTGTGGAAAGAACACACATGCAATGACTCTAGTGGATCCATGTGTGGTTTATGGAAAGAACACACATGCAATGACTCTAGTGGATCCATGTGTGCTTTGTGGAAAGAACACACATGCAATGACTCTAGTGCTAGTTTTAGTATAAGAACACACATGCAATGACTCTAGTGGTTCCATATGTGGTTTGCGAAAAGAACACACATGCAATGACTCTAGTGGATCCATATGTGGTTTGTGGAAAAGAACACACATGCAATGACCACTGGTTGATCTATATGTGGTTTGTGGAAATAACACACATGCAATGATATTGGTGGATCCATATGTGGTTTGTGAAAAGAACACACATGCAATGACTCTAGTGTTGGTTTTAGTATAAGAACACACATGAAATGACTCTAGTGCTGGTTTTATTATAAGAACACACATGCAATGACTCTAGTGTGTCCATATGTGGTTTGCGAAAAGAACACAGATGCAATGACTCTAGTGGATCCATATGTGGTTTATGGAAAACAACACACATGCAATGACCACTGGCTGATCCATAAGTGGTTCATGAAAGGAACACACATGCAGTGAACAATGGTGGATCCATATGTGGTTTGGGGAAAGAACACACATGCAATGAATCTAGTGGATACATATGTGGTTTGTGGAAAGATCACACATGCAATAAACTATAGTGGATACATATGTGGTTTGTGGAAAGAACACACATGCAATGACACTGGTTGATCCATATGTGGTTTATGGAAAGAACACACATGCAATGAGCACTGGTCGGTCCATGTGTGGTTTGTGGAAAGAACACACATGCAATGCCATTGGGTTATCCATATGTGGTTTGTCAAAAGAACACAATGCAATGCCATTGGTTAATCCATGTGTGGTTTGTGGAAAGAACACACATGCAATGACTCTAGTGGATCCATGTGTGGTTTGTGGAAAGAACACACATGCAATGACTCTAGTGCTGGTTTTAGTATAAGAACACACATGCAATGACTCTAGTGGTTCCATATGTGGTTTGCGAAAAGAACACACATGCAATGACTCTAGTGGATCCATATGTGGTTTGTGGAAAAGAACACACATGCAATGACCACTGGTTGATCTATATGTGGTTTGTGGAAAGAACACACATGCAATGATACTGGTGGATCCATATGTGGTTTGTGAAAAGAACACACATGCAATGACTCTAGTGCTGGTTTTAGTATAACAACACACATGAAATGACTCTAGTGTTGGTTTTATTATAAGAACACGCATGCAATGACTCTAGTGGGTCCATATGTGGTTTGCGAAAAGAACACAGATGCAATGACTCTAGTGGATCCATATGTGGTTTATGGAAAACAACACACATGGAATGACCACTGGCTGATCCATAAGTGGTTCATGAAAGGAACACACATGCAGTGAACACTGGTGGATCCATATGTGGTTTGGGGAAAGAACACACATGCAATGAATCTAGTGGATACATATGTGGTTTGTGGAAAGAACACACATGCAATAAACTATAGTGGATACATATGTGGTTTGTGGAAAGAACACACATGCAATGACACTGGTTGATCCATATGTGGTTTGTGGAAAGAACACACATGCAATGAGCACTAGTTGGTCCATGTGTGGTTTGTGGAAAGAACACACATGCAATGCCATTGGGTTATCCATATGTGGTTTGTGAAAAGAACACACATTGCAATGCCATTGGTTAATCCATGTGTGGTTTGTGGAAAGAACACACATGCAATAACTCTAGTGGATCCATGTGTGGTTTGTGGAAAGAACACACATGCAATGACTCTAGTGCTGGTTTTAGTATAAGAACACACATGCAATGACTCTAGTGGCTCCATATGTGGTTTGCGAAAAGAACACACATGCAATGACTCTAGTGGATCCATATGTGGTTTGTGGAAAAGAACACACATGCAATGACCACTGGTTGTTCCATATGTTGTTTGTGGAAAGAACACACATGCAATGACACTGGTGGATCCATATGTGGTTTGTGAAAAGAACACACATGCAATGACTCTAGTGCTGGTTTTAGTATAAGAACACACATGAAATGACTGTAGTGCTGGTTTTATTATAAGAACACACATGCAATGACTCTAGTGGGTCCATATGTGGTTTGTGAAAAGAACACACATGGAATGACTCTAGTGGATCCATATGTGGTTTGTGGAAAACGACACACATGCAATGACCACTGGCTGATCCATAAGTGGTTCATGATAGGAACACACATGTAGTAAACACTGGTGGATCCAAATGTGGTTTGTGGACAGAAAACACATGCAATGACTCTAGTGGATACATATGTGGTTTGTGGAAAGAACACACGTGCAATAAACTCTAGTGGATCCATATGTGGTTTATGGAAAGAACACACATGCAATGACACTGGTTGATCCATGTGGTTTGTGGAAAGAACACACATGCAATGATCACTGGTCGATCCATGTTTAGTTTGTGGAAAGAACACACATGCAATGTCATTGGTTGATCCATATGTGGTTTGTGAAAAGAACACACATGCAATGCCATTGGTTAATCCATGTGTGGTTTGTGGAAAGAACACACATGCAATGACTCTAGTGGATCCATGTGTGGTTTGTGGAAAGAACACACATGCAATGATCACAGGTCGATCCATGTGTGGTTTGTGGAAAGAACACACATGCAATGAGCACTGGTGGATCCATACGTGGCTTGTGGAAAGAACACACATGTAATGACTCTAGTGGGTCCATATGTGGTTTGTGGAAATAACACATATGCAATGACTCTAGTGAGTCCATGTGTGGTTTGTGAAAAGAACACAGATGCAATGACTCTAGTGCTGGTTTTAGTATAAGAACACACATGCAATGACTCTAGTGGGTCCGTATGTGGTTTGTGAAAAGAACACACATGCAATGACTCTAGTGGATCCATATGAGGTTTTTGGAAGAGAACACACATGCAATGACACTGGTTGATCCATGTGTGGTTTGTGGAAAGAACACATATGCAATGTCATTGGTTGATCCATATGTGATTTGTGAAAAGAACACACATGCAATGCCATTGGTTAATCCATGTGAGGTTTGTGGAAAGAACACACATGCAATGATTCTAGTGGATTCATATGTGGTTCATGTCAGGAACACCCTTGCAATGCCATTGGTGGATCCATGTGTGGTTTGTGGAAAGAACACACATGCAATGACTCAGGGGGGTCCATGTGTGGTTTATGGAAAGAACACACATGCAATGACCACTGGTCGATCCATGCGTGGTTTGTGGAAAGAACACACATGCAATGACATTGGTGGATCCATATGTGGTTTCTGAAAAGAACACACATGCAATGACTCTAGTGGATCCAGATGTGGTTTGTGGAAAGAACACACATGCAATGACACTGGTTGATCCATATGTGGTTCGTGGAAAGAACACACATGCAATGACTCAGGGGGATCCATGTGTGGTTTGTGGAAAGAACACATATGCAATGACCACTAGTCGATCCATGTGTGGTTTGTGGAAAGAACACACATGCAATGCCATTGGTTGATCCATATGTGGTTTGTGAAAAGAACACACATGCAATGCCATTGGTTAATCCATGTGTGGTTTGTGGAAATAACACACATGCAATGACTAAGGGGGATCCATGTGTGGTTTATGGAAAGAACACACATACAATGACCATTGGTCGATCCATGTGTGTTTTCTGGAAAGAACACACATGCAATGACACTAGTGGATCCATATGTGGTTTGTGAAAAGGACACACATGCAATGACTCTAGTGCTGGTTTTAGTATAAGAACACACATGCAATGACTCTAGTGGGTCCATATGTGGTTTGTGCAAAGAACACACATGCAATGACTCTAGTGGAGCCATATGTGGTTTGCGGAAAGAACACACATGCAATGACATTGGTTGATCCATATGTGGTTTGTGGAAAGAACACACATGCAATGACACTGGTTGATCCATGTGTGGTTTGCAGAAATAACACACATGCAATGACTCTAGTGATAATTTTAGTATAAGAACACACATGCAATGACTCTAGTGCTGGTTTAGTATAAGAACACACAAGCAATGACTCTAGTGGGTCCATATGTGGTTTGTGAAAAGAACACATATGCAATGACTCTAGTGGATCCATATGTGGTTTGTGGAAAAGAAAAAACATGCAATGACTCTAGTGCTGGTTTTAGTATAAGAACACACAGGAAATGACTCTAGTGCTGGTTTTATTATAAGAACACACATGCAATGACTCTAGTGGGTCTATATGTGGTTAGTGAAAAGAACACACATGCAATGACTCTAGTGGATCCATATCTGGTTTGTGGAAAATAACACACATGCAATGACCACTAGCTTATCCATAAGTGGTTCATGGCAGGAACACACATGTAGTGAACACTGGTGGATCCAAATGTGGTTTGTGGAAAGAACACACATGCAATGACTCTAGTGGATACATATGTGGTTTGGGGGAAAGAACACACATGCAATAAACTCTAGTGGATCCATATGTGGTTTTTGGAAAGAACACACATGCAATGACACTGGTTGATCCATATGTGATTTGTGGAAAGAACACACATGCAATGACCACTGGTCGATCCATGTGTGGTTTGTGGAAATAACACACATGCAATGACCACTGGTGGATCCATATGTGGTTTGTGGAAAGAACACACATGCAATGACTCTAGTGGGTCCATATGTGGTTTGTGGAAAGAACACACATGCAATGAGCACTGGTGGATCCATACGTGGTTTGTGGAAAGAACACACATGTAATGACTCTAGTGGGTCCATATGTGGTTTGTGGAAATAACACATATGCAATGACTCTAGTGGGTCCATGTGTGGTTTGTGAAAAGAACACAGATGCAATGACTCTAGTGCTGGTTTTAGTATAAGAACACACATGCAATGACTCTAGTGGGTCCGTATGTGGTTTGTGAAAAGAACACACTTGCAATGACTCTAGTGGATCCATATGAGGTTTTTGGAAGAGAACACACATGCAATGACACTGGTTGATCCATGTGTGGTTTGTGGAAAGAACACATATGCAATGTCATTGGTTGATCCATATGTGATTTGTGAAAAGAACACACATGCAATGCCATTGGTTAATCCATGTGAGGTTTGTGGAAAGAACACACATGCAATGATTCTAGTGGATTCATATGTGGTTCATGTCAGGAACACCCTTGCAATGCCATTGGTGGATCCATGTGTGGTTTGTGGAAAGAACACACATGCAATGACTCAGGGGGGTCCATGTGTTGTTTATGGAAAGAACACACATGCAATGACCACTGGTCGATCCATGTGTGGTTTGTGGAAAGAACACACATGCAATGACATTGGTGGATAAATATGTGGTTTCTGAAAAGAACACACATGCAATGACTCTAGTGGATCTTGATGTGGTTTGTGGAAAGAACACACATGCAATGACACTGGTTGATCCATATGTGGTTCGTGGAAAGAACACACATGCAATGACTCAGGGGGGATCCATGTGTGGTTTGTGGAAAGAACACATATGCAATGACCACTAGTCGATCCATGTGTGGTTTGTGGAAAGAACACACATGCAATGCCATTGGTTGATCCATATGTGGTTTGTGAAAAGAACACACATGCAATGCCATTGGTTAATCCATGTGTGGTTTGTGGAAATAACACACATGCAATGACTAAGGCGGATCCATGTGTGGTTTATGGAAAGAACACACATACAATGACCATTGGTCGATCCATGTGTTTTCTGGAAAGAACACACATGCAATGACACTAGTGGATCCATATGTGGTTTGTGAAAAGAACACACATGCAATGACTCTAGTGCTGGTTTTAGTATAAGAACACACATGCAATGACTCTTGTGGGTCCATATGTGGTTTGTGCAAAGAACACACATGCAATGACTCTAGTGGAGCCATATGTGGTTTGCGGAAAGAACACACATGCAATGACATTGGTTGATCCATATGTGGTTTGTGGAAAGAACACACATGCAATGACACTGGTTGATCCATGTGTGGTTTGCGGAAATAACACACATGCAATGACTCTAGTGATAGTTTTAGTATAAGAACACACATGCAATGACTCTAGTGCTGGTTTAGTATAAGAACACACAAGCAATGACTCTAGTGGGTCCATATGTGGTTTGTGAAAAGAACACATATGCAATGACTCTAGTGGATCCATATGTGGTTTGTGGAAAAGAACACACATGCAATGACTCTAGTGCTGGTTTTAGTATAAGAACACACAGGAAATGACTCTAGTGCTGGTTTTATTATAAGAACACACATGCAATGACTCTAGTGGGTCTATATGTGGTTAGTGAAAAGAACACACATGCAATGACTCTAGTGGATCCATATCTGGTTTGTGGAAAATAACACACATGCAATGACCACTAGCTTATCCATAAGTGGTTCATGGCAGGAACACACATGTAGTGAACACTGGTGGATCCAAATGTGGTTTGTGGAAAGAACACACATGCAATGACTCTAGTGGATACATATGTGGTTTGGGGGAAAGACCACACATGCAATAAACTCTAGTGGATCCATATGTGGTTTTTGGAAAGAACACACATGCAATGACACTGGTTGATCCATATGTGATTTGTGGAAAGAACACACATGCAATGACCACTGGTCGATCCATGTGTGGTTTGTGGAAAGAACACACATGCAATGACCACTGGTGGATCCATATGTGGTTTGTGGAAAGAACACACATGCAATGACTCTAGTGGGTCCATATGTGGTTTGTGGAAAGAACACACCTGCAATGACTCTAGTGGGTCCATATGTGGTTTGTGGAAAAGAACACACATGCAATGACTCTAGTGGGTCCATATGTGGTTTGTGAAAAGAGCACACATGTAATGACTCTAGTGATGATTTTAGTATAAGAACACACATGCAATGACTCTAGTGGGTCCATATGTGGTTTGTGAAAAGAACACACATGCAATGCCATTGGTTAATCCATGTGTGGTTTGTGGAAAGAACACACATGCAATGATTCTACTAGATCCATATGTGGTTCATGTCAGGAACACACATGCAATACCATTGGTGGATCCATGTGTGGTTTGAGAAAAGAACACACATGCAATGACTCAGGGGGATCCATGTGTGGTTTGTCGAAAGAACACACATGCAATGACCACTGGTCGATCCATGTGTGGTTTGTGGAAAGAACACACATGCAATGACACTGGTGGATCCATATGTGGTTTGTGAAAAGAACACAATGCAATGACTCTAGTGCTGGTTTTAGTATAAGAACACACATGCAATGAACTCTAGAGGATCCATATGTGGTTTGTGGAAAGAATACACATGCAATGACACTGGTTGATCCATATATGGTTTGTGGAAAGAACACACATGCAATGACTCAGGGGGGATCCATGTGTGGTTTGTGGAAAGAAAGCACATGCAATGACCACTCGTCGATCAATGTGTGGTTTGTGGAAAGAACACACATGCAATGACTCTAGTGCTGGTTTTAGTATAAGAACACACATGCAATGACTCTAGTGCTGGTTTTAGTATAAGAACACACATGCAATGACTCTAGTGGGTACATATGTGGTTTGTGAAAAGAACACAAATGCAATGACTCTAGTGGGTACATATGTGGTTTGAGAAAAGAACACACATACAATGACTCTAGGTGATCCATATGTGGTTTCTGGAAAAGAACACACATGCAATGACCACTATTTGGTCCATATGTGGTTTGTGGAAAGAACACACATGCAATGCCACTGGTGGATCTATATGTGGTTTTTGAAAAGAACACACATGCAATGACTCTAGTGCTGGTTTTAGTATAAGAACACACATCAAAAGACTCTAGTGCTGGTTTTATTATAAGAACACACATGCAATGACTCTGGTGGGTCCATATGTGGTTTGTGAAAAGAACACACATGTAATGACTCTAGTGGATTCATATGTGGTTTGTGGAAAACCACACACATGAAATGACCACTAGATGACCCATAAGTGGTTCATGACGGGAACAAACATGCAGTGAATACTGGTGGATCCAAATGTGGTTTGTGGAAAGAACACACATGCAATGACTCTAGTGGATATATATGTGGTTTGTGGAAAGAACACACATGCAATGAACTCTAGTGGATCCATATGTGGTTTGTGGAAAGAACACACATGCAATGACACTAGTTGATCCATATGTGGTTTGTGGAAAGAACACACATGCAATGACCACTGGTCGATCCATGTGTCGTTTGTGGAAACAACACACGTGCAATGACACTGGTGGATGCATATGTGGTTTGTGAAAAGAACACACATGCAACGACTCTAGTGGATCCATATGTGGTTTGTGGAAAGAACACACATGCAATGACACTGGTTGATCCATATGTGGTTCGTGGAAAGAACACGCATGCAATAACTCAAGGGGATCCATGTGTGGTTTGTGGAAAGAACACATATGCAATGACCACTAGTCGATCCATGTGTGGTTTGTCGAAAGAACACACATGCAATGCCATTGGTTGTTCCATATGTGGTTTGTGAAAAGAACACACATGCAACGCCATTGGTTAATCCATGTGTGGTTTGTGGAAAGAACACACATGCAATGACTCAGGGGGATCGATGTGTGGTTTATGGAAAGAACACACATACAATTACCATTGGTCGATCCATGTGTGGTTTGTGAAAAGAACACACATGCAATGCCATTGGTTAATCCATGTGTGGTTTGTGGAAATAACACACATGCAATGACTAAGGGGGATCCATGTGTGGTTTATGGAAAGAACACACATACAATGACCATTGGTCGATCCATGTGTGTTTTCTGGAAAGAACACACATGCAATGACACTAGTGGATCCATATGTGGTTTGTGAAAAGGACACACATGCAATGACTCTAGTGCTGGTTTTAGTATAAGAACACACATGCAATGACTCTAGTGGGTCCATATGTGGTTTGTGCAAAGAACACACATGCAATGACTCTAGTGGAGCCATATGTGGTTTGCGGAAAGAACACACATGCAATGACATTGGTTGATCCATATGTGGTTTGTGGAAAGAACACACATGCAATGACACTGGTTGATCCATGTGTGGTTTGCAGAAATAACACACATGCAATGACTCTAGTGATAATTTTAGTATAAGAACACACATGCAATGACTCTAGTGCTGGTTTAGTATAAGAACACACAAGCAATGACTCTAGTGGGTCCATATGTGGTTTGTGAAAAGAACACATATGCAATGACTCTAGTGGATCCATATGTGGTTTGTGGAAAAGAAAAAACATGCAATGACTCTAGTGCTGGTTTTAGTATAAGAACACACAGGAAATGACTCTAGTGCTGGTTTTATTATAAGAACACACATGCAATGACTCTAGTGGGTCTATATGTGGTTAGTGAAAAGAACACACATGCAATGACTCTAGTGGATCCATATCTGGTTTGTGGAAAATAACACACATGCAATGACCACTAGCTTATCCATAAGTGGTTCATGGCAGGAACACACATGTAGTGAACACTGGTGGATCCAAATGTGGTTTGTGGAAAGAACACACATGCAATGACTCTAGTGGATACATATGTGGTTTGGGGGAAAGAACACACATGCAATAAACTCTAGTGGATCCATATGTGGTTTTTGGAAAGAACACACATGCAATGACACTGGTTGATCCATATGTGATTTGTGGAAAGAACACACATGCAATGACCACTGGTCGATCCATGTGTGGTTTGTGGAAATAACACACATGCAATGACCACTGGTGGATCCATATGTGGTTTGTGGAAAGAACACACATGCAATGACTCTAGTGGGTCCATATGTGGTTTGTGGAAAGAACACACATGCAATGAGCACTGGTGGATCCATACGTGGTTTGTGGAAAGAACACACATGTAATGACTCTAGTGGGTCCATATGTGGTTTGTGGAAATAACACATATGCAATGACTCTAGTGGGTCCATGTGTGGTTTGTGAAAAGAACACAGATGCAATGACTCTAGTGCTGGTTTTAGTATAAGAACACACATGCAATGACTCTAGTGGGTCCGTATGTGGTTTGTGAAAAGAACACACTTGCAATGACTCTAGTGGATCCATATGAGGTTTTTGGAAGAGAACACACATGCAATGACACTGGTTGATCCATGTGTGGTTTGTGGAAAGAACACATATGCAATGTCATTGGTTGATCCATATGTGATTTGTGAAAAGAACACACATGCAATGCCATTGGTTAATCCATGTGAGGTTTGTGGAAAGAACACACATGCAATGATTCTAGTGGATTCATATGTGGTTCATGTCAGGAACACCCTTGCAATGCCATTGGTGGATCCATGTGTGGTTTGTGGAAAGAACACACATGCAATGACTCAGGGGGGTCCATGTGTTGTTTATGGAAAGAACACACATGCAATGACCACTGGTCGATCCATGTGTGGTTTGTGGAAAGAACACACATGCAATGACATTGGTGGATAAATATGTGGTTTCTGAAAAGAACACACATGCAATGACTCTAGTGGATCTTGATGTGGTTTGTGGAAAGAACACACATGCAATGACACTGGTTGATCCATATGTGGTTCGTGGAAAGAACACACATGCAATGACTCAGGGGGGATCCATGTGTGGTTTGTGGAAAGAACACATATGCAATGACCACTAGTCGATCCATGTGTGGTTTGTGGAAAGAACACACATGCAATGCCATTGGTTGATCCATATGTGGTTTGTGAAAAGAACACACATGCAATGCCATTGGTTAATCCATGTGTGGTTTGTGGAAATAACACACATGCAATGACTAAGGCGGATCCATGTGTGGTTTATGGAAAGAACACACATACAATGACCATTGGTCGATCCATGTGTTTTCTGGAAAGAACACACATGCAATGACACTAGTGGATCCATATGTGGTTTGTGAAAAGAACACACATGCAATGACTCTAGTGCTGGTTTTAGTATAAGAACACACATGCAATGACTCTTGTGGGTCCATATGTGGTTTGTGCAAAGAACACACATGCAATGACTCTAGTGGAGCCATATGTGGTTTGCGGAAAGAACACACATGCAATGACATTGGTTGATCCATATGTGGTTTGTGGAAAGAACACACATGCAATGACACTGGTTGATCCATGTGTGGTTTGCGGAAATAACACACATGCAATGACTCTAGTGATAGTTTTAGTATAAGAACACACATGCAATGACTCTAGTGCTGGTTTAGTATAAGAACACACAAGCAATGACTCTAGTGGGTCCATATGTGGTTTGTGAAAAGAACACATATGCAATGACTCTAGTGGATCCATATGTGGTTTGTGGAAAAGAACACACATGCAATGACTCTAGTGCTGGTTTTAGTATAAGAACACACAGGAAATGACTCTAGTGCTGGTTTTATTATAAGAACACACATGCAATGACTCTAGTGGGTCTATATGTGGTTAGTGAAAAGAACACACATGCAATGACTCTAGTGGATCCATATCTGGTTTGTGGAAAATAACACACATGCAATGACCACTAGCTTATCCATAAGTGGTTCATGGCAGGAACACACATGTAGTGAACACTGGTGGATCCAAATGTGGTTTGTGGAAAGAACACACATGCAATGACTCTAGTGGATACATATGTGGTTTGGGGGAAAGACCACACATGCAATAAACTCTAGTGGATCCATATGTGGTTTTTGGAAAGAACACACATGCAATGACACTGGTTGATCCATATGTGATTTGTGGAAAGAACACACATGCAATGACCACTGGTCGATCCATGTGTGGTTTGTGGAAAGAACACACATGCAATGACCACTGGTGGATCCATATGTGGTTTGTGGAAAGAACACACATGCAATGACTCTAGTGGGTCCATATGTGGTTTGTGGAAAGAACACACCTGCAATGACTCTAGTGGGTCCATATGTGGTTTGTGGAAAAGAACACACATGCAATGACTCTAGTGGGTCCATATGTGGTTTGTGAAAAGAGCACACATGTAATGACTCTAGTGATGATTTTAGTATAAGAACACACATGCAATGACTCTAGTGGGTCCATATGTGGTTTGTGAAAAGAACACACATGCAATGCCATTGGTTAATCCATGTGTGGTTTGTGGAAAGAACACACATGCAATGATTCTACTAGATCCATATGTGGTTCATGTCAGGAACACACATGCAATACCATTGGTGGATCCATGTGTGGTTTGAGAAAAGAACACACATGCAATGACTCAGGGGGATCCATGTGTGGTTTGTCGAAAGAACACACATGCAATGACCACTGGTCGATCCATGTGTGGTTTGTGGAAAGAACACACATGCAATGACACTGGTGGATCCATATGTGGTTTGTGAAAAGAACACAATGCAATGACTCTAGTGCTGGTTTTAGTATAAGAACACACATGCAATGAACTCTAGAGGATCCATATGTGGTTTGTGGAAAGAATACACATGCAATGACACTGGTTGATCCATATATGGTTTGTGGAAAGAACACACATGCAATGACTCAGGGGGGATCCATGTGTGGTTTGTGGAAAGAAAGCACATGCAATGACCACTCGTCGATCAATGTGTGGTTTGTGGAAAGAACACACATGCAATGACTCTAGTGCTGGTTTTAGTATAAGAACACACATGCAATGACTCTAGTGCTGGTTTTAGTATAAGAACACACATGCAATGACTCTAGTGGGTACATATGTGGTTTGTGAAAAGAACACAAATGCAATGACTCTAGTGGGTACATATGTGGTTTGAGAAAAGAACACACATACAATGACTCTAGGTGATCCATATGTGGTTTCTGGAAAAGAACACACATGCAATGACCACTATTTGGTCCATATGTGGTTTGTGGAAAGAACACACATGCAATGCCACTGGTGGATCTATATGTGGTTTTTGAAAAGAACACACATGCAATGACTCTAGTGCTGGTTTTAGTATAAGAACACACATCAAAAGACTCTAGTGCTGGTTTTATTATAAGAACACACATGCAATGACTCTGGTGGGTCCATATGTGGTTTGTGAAAAGAACACACATGTAATGACTCTAGTGGATTCATATGTGGTTTGTGGAAAACCACACACATGAAATGACCACTAGATGACCCATAAGTGGTTCATGACGGGAACAAACATGCAGTGAATACTGGTGGATCCAAATGTGGTTTGTGGAAAGAACACACATGCAATGACTCTAGTGGATATATATGTGGTTTGTGGAAAGAACACACATGCAATGAACTCTAGTGGATCCATATGTGGTTTGTGGAAAGAACACACATGCAATGACACTAGTTGATCCATATGTGGTTTGTGGAAAGAACACACATGCAATGACCACTGGTCGATCCATGTGTCGTTTGTGGAAACAACACACGTGCAATGACACTGGTGGATGCATATGTGGTTTGTGAAAAGAACACACATGCAACGACTCTAGTGGATCCATATGTGGTTTGTGGAAAGAACACACATGCAATGACACTGGTTGATCCATATGTGGTTCGTGGAAAGAACACGCATGCAATAACTCAAGGGGATCCATGTGTGGTTTGTGGAAAGAACACATATGCAATGACCACTAGTCGATCCATGTGTGGTTTGTCGAAAGAACACACATGCAATGCCATTGGTTGTTCCATATGTGGTTTGTGAAAAGAACACACATGCAACGCCATTGGTTAATCCATGTGTGGTTTGTGGAAAGAACACACATGCAATGACTCAGGGGGATCGATGTGTGGTTTATGGAAAGAACACACATACAATTACCATTGGTCGATCCATGTGTGGTTTGTGGAAAGAACACACATGCAACGACACTAGTGGATCCATATGTGGTTTGTGAAAAGAACACACATGCAATGACTCCAGTGCTGGTTTTAGTATAAGAACACACATGCAATGACTCTAGTGGGTCCATATGTGGTTTGTGAAAAGAACACACATGCAATGACTCTAGTGGATCCATATGTGGCTTGTGGAAAAGAACACACATGCAATGACCACTGGTTGATCCATATGTGGTTTGTGGAAAGAACACACATGCAATGACACTGGTGGATCCATATGTGGTTTGTGAAAAGAACACACATGCAATGACTCTAGTGCTGGTTTTAGTATAAGAACACACATGAAATGACTCTAGTGATGGTTTTATTATAAGAATGCACATGCAATGACTCTAGTGGGTCCATATGTGGTTTGTGAAAAGAACACACATGCAATGACTCTAGTTGATCCATATCTGGTTTGCGGAAAACAACACACATGCAATTACCACTGGCTAATCCATAAGTGGTTCATGACACGAACACACATGCAGTGAACACTGGTGGATCCAAATGTGGTTTGTGGAAAGAGCACAGATGCAATGACTCTAGTGGATACATATGTGGTTTGGGGAAAGAACACAAATGCAATAAACTCTAGTGGATCCATATTTGGTTTGTGGAAAGAACACACATGCAAAGAAACTGGTTCATCCATATGTGATTTGTGGAAAGAACACACATGCAATGACTCAGGGGGATCCATGTGTGGTTTGTGGAAAGAACACACATGAAATGCCATTGGTTGATCCATATGTGGTTTGTGAAAAGAACACACATGCAATGGCATTGGTTAATCCATATGTGGTTTGTGGAAAGAACACACATGCAATGACTCTAGTGGATCCATGTGTGGTTTGTGGAAAGAACACACATGCAATGACCACTGGTCGATCCATGTGTGGTTTGTGGAAAGAACACACATGCAATGACCACTGGTGGATCCATATGTGGTTTGTGGAAAGAACACACATGCAATGACTCTAGTGGGTCCATATGTGGTTTGTGGAAAGAACACACCTACAATGACTCTAGTGGGTCCATATGTGGTTTGTGGAAAAGAACACACATGCAATGACTCTAGTGGGTCCATATGTGGTTTGTGAAAAGAAAACACATGCAATGACTCTAGTGGATCCATGTGAGGTTTGTGGAAGACAACACACATGCAATGACCACAGGTTGATCCATATGTGGTTTGTGGAAAGAACACACATGCAATGACATTGGTTGATCCATGTGTGGTTTGTGGAAAGAACACACATGCAATGACATTGGTTGATCCATATGTGGTTTGTGAAAAGAACACACATGCAATGCCACTGGTTAATCCATGTGTGGTTTGTGGAAAGAACACACACGCGATGATTTTAGTGGATCCATATGTGGTTCATGTCAGGAAGACACATGCAATTCCATTGGTGGATCCATGTGTGGTTTGTGGAAAGAGCACACATGCAATGACTCTGGGGGATCCATGTGTGGTTTGTGGAAAGAACACACATGCAATGACCACTGGTCGATCCATGTGTGGTTTGTGGAAAGAACACACATGCAATGACACTAGTGGATCCATATGTGGTTTGTGAAAAGAACACAATGCAATTACTCTAGTGCTGGTTTTAGTATAAGAACACACATGCAATGAACTCTAGTGGATCCATATGTGGTTTATGGAAAGAACACACATGCAATGATACTGGTTGATCCATATGTGGTTTGTGGAAAGAACACACATGCAATGACTCAGGGGGGGTCCATGTGTGGTTTGTTGAAAGAACGCACATGCAATGACCACTGGTCGATCAATGTGTGGTTTGTGGAAAGAACACACATGCAATGACTCTAGTGCTGGTTTTAGTATAAGAACACACATGCAATGACTCTAGTGTGTCCATATGTGGTTTGTGGAAAGAACACACATGCAATGACTCTAGTGGGTTGATGTTTACGCACTTCTATTCTTGTAGACAGATGTTGGGCCTCCAAGTGCAGAGGTTTGTAGAACAGCAGCAAGTTTTCCCTTAAGTGGATCACCCAAGGTTTATCTTACTTAGGGTGGAAGTGGTCAAAGGTATTCCCTCTCAAGCAACCCTGCAATCAAGATACAAGAAGTCTCTTATGTCCCCAACACACCCAATACACTTGTCAGGTGTATAGGTGCACTAGTTCGGCGAAGAGATTGTGAAATACAAGTGGTATGGATATAAGACAACGGTGCTAGAAAATAGCTTGATGGTGTGGAAAAGACTAAAGTAAAACTGAAATAAAGATAGAAGCAAGCAAACATGTAACAGATCTAATAGCCAACGGTGTTTCAGTGCTTAGAAACAAGGCCTAGGGATCATACTTTCACTAGTGAACACTCTCATATAAATATATTCTTCTTTATGATACTACGTTAAACTACTCTCTGGTTGGACACTCTAATCGATGGTAGGGGTATAACAACACACCTCAAAGTAAACCTTTCCCATCTAGAAAACCCCACACTGTCACCTTGAGCACTAGATGGGTCCAACAAACACCACAATTTCATAGAGACATCCCAACTCCAAATATAACTCATAACAAGTATTTGTAATCTCTAGCCTAAGTGCCAGCATGGTGTACACGCTGTCACTTTCACACACATGGGGAGAGCAGAGATCTATTAAAGCACTTGAGTAGCAAGGTAGATCTATAGATTATAAGCTCATGATCTCAATAAGATCATGCATAGAGAGAGAGATGAAAACATAGCTACCAGTAGAACCCTTAGCCTCAAGAGAGAACTACTCCCTCCTCATCATGGGAGTCAGCAATGGTGATGGAGATCGATGGAGATGGCGGTGAAGATGGTGAAGAGGCGGCGGCGCCGGTGGCGGCGCGGAGGATTCCTACCCCGCCACCGGTATCACAGGGGAGCACCCCCCCTTAGCACCCTTCCTTCATGGCTTCTTCGGAGCCCTTCCCCATGGAGATGGGATCTATGGGAGAGGCAAAAACATGGCTTTGGTGGCTGCAAATTCGTGGGTGGAGGTGTCTCCCATGAATTAGGTTTCCTCCCTTTATATAGCTTCTCGGATTCCCGTCACCCCATCTTGGGCTGCAGTAAATCGGGTCTATTTGGCCCGTCCGAACTCGGAATCAGCTAAATTTGATGTCCAGAACGTTTGTCACGAAATTTCCAACAACTTTGTAGTTGAAGAGTTTTCCATTTGACGCCGTATTCGACCTGGAACGTGACCATCTTAAAAAGAGTTCTAAGACAGATTTCTAGAAAATCCCAATTTGACTCCAACAAAGTTTCCACTTGTATTCTTGGTAATTCCTACACATCAAAGTGTAAAATAAGAACATTGTGCACTTTTGCAACTATTAGTAGGTTAGTCCAAATAAATCATAAGCTTTATATAAAAAGGAGTATCAAAAGCATATTATTAGCATAAAACCATCAAAAATTATAGATACGTTATGGACGTATCAACATCCCCAAGCTTAGTTCCTGCTCGTCCTCGAGTAGGTAAACGATAAAAACAATATAATTTTTTGAGGTGACACGCAGCCAACACAATCTTGATCATCATTATTGTAAAAGCATTGATAGCTAGGATCAAAGTACTCTAAACATGAACATGAAAGATAGAGTTCTAACAATAAGACATAGCAACTATGTTGTAACATGAAAGGCACAAACAAAAGATTCATGAATAACAATGCTTTGCAAGATGTTTGTTTGTTTCACATAAAGAAAACATAGCATAGTAGTATTCAGTTTGTCCCTCATAGAGTAGCAAATATAAATGTATAGGACACCTTCAAAGTTCATAAGAGTGACTAGATACAAATAGTTTAAAAGAAGCAATATCAAGGTATGCATCAACCAACAAGTCTTAGGACAATGCACATAGAACTAAGAATGGCCACTATGCTCTCAAAGTAAGTGCATAAAGATAGAAGGTGGAGACTCAATATATATAGTGGAAGAAAGGCCTTCATAGAAGGAAGTAGGGATTCAAGTATCATAAAGAGCTTCCTAAAATTATGGTACTTATAGCTTTCAGCTCTTATTGCCCCTATCATAAGCATCTTGAAGTGATTAAGGTTAAAGTGAACAAACTATGGTGTACATGCTTGACAAAGTATAAGTCAGAAATCTCATGTCCCTTGTATATGAGGGCCGCTCCTCATGCTACTCAAGTTTAGTCACCAGTAAGTTCTTGTCATTGTAAGTATATGTGTATCATAGAGAACTGCCAACGGGGTACCCCTTGCCCGATGATACGGAAGAATCCCCATATCAAAATGACAAGGCAAGCAGACAACAAGCATTTCAGCATTCTTCTTACTTACCATGGGAATATGGTGCCTTTTTCTCTCTTTCCTCTTTTCATAATCTTTTTTTTTTCTTTTTCTCTTTTTTTCTCAATATAGGACTCTTTTTTATAAGAAGAATGCTTCATAGACAGCTCATTATGGTTATGCTGCAGGTTTCCACCATGTCAGCATGGATTAGACCAGCGGCCCAGGCGTTTCTCTAACACATATACATAACTCCATGGACTTACAAGCTCCCCTTTCATTTCACACGAACGATATCCATATACAAAAGAGCATGATATCAACTAGGTACAAGTACCAAGTGCAATGTTGAAAGCGTTCCCCATGACAGCATGGTTCTGCTAATCCCCAACAAATAAGTGCAAGCATATACAACATAGACGACACAATGCTTCAAGTTTATTAAGGGCAAGAAAATTAAAGTGTGCCATCAAGTTCGTGAGAGCTTTAATCACTAGTTTTCTCATAACAAGTTTAATTTGGAAGGTAAACAAAAACATGAATATACTTGGAATATCATATGCTAGTAGGTAGGTATGGTGGACTCTTTGGAATAACTTGGTTTAGGGAGTTGGATGCATGAGTGGAAATCATACTTGGTTGTGGAGGCTAGCAAAAGACTGGGAGCGACAAACTAAGAGAGCAATAATGGCCATAATCATGCAGAGCGACAAAACATCATTGATCAAAGCATAAAGTGATACTACAAGTTGAAAACTAAAGGATAATAAAGGCTATGGTGACTTGAGATAGTCATAACATGGTGTGAGCATGTGCCAAGTCAACCCAAATAAAGCATCAAAGGAGAAAACCACTATACTATGCTTTAATATGCTAAAACAACGCATGATTCATCCAAGGCACATTAAGTAATCTCAATTGTTTATAACAATTCATGCTACAGCAAAGAATATTAAGCATAAAGCCAAAACAATATCAAGCATGGCATAACAAAGCATAGGCCACAGTCAAAAACAAGCTCTCTTTACCACTTAAGCATGAACTTTCCTACTCTTTTCCAATCCAAACCAAACTATTTGCAAACCAATGTATGAAAGAGGGGGTCCAACCAATTTATTTAGAAAACCAAGCAAACAAAAGCAAACAAAAACGAAAAAAAAGACGCTCCAAGAACAACACAGTTGTGCATGAAATAATAAAAATGAAGCGTTTAGAAGAAACCTGGGATTTTTATTGATGAAGAAGGGGATGCCTTGGGCATCCCCAAGCTTTGACGCTTGTACTTCTTGGATATTTCTTGGGGTGACACGCGTGGCATCCCCAAGCTTGAGCTTTAGTCCATCCTTCATCTCATTACTCATTCCTTCCATACACCTGAAATTTTTCCTTCATACAAAACTTCACACAATCTCATTAGCAACATTAGTGCACTTAAGATAAATAAGTCTCAAGGTTCATTTATAACACCAAATAAACTTTCATTAGAACACTAGCTACTGTAGAACTTCGCTCAAAAATCTCAATTCCCCAAAAGAACTCAAGAAGGAACCAACAAGAAGCAAATGCAGAAAATGGCAGAAATATGTCAAAACAGACCAGCAGGTAAAGACGAATTTTTTAGAAGACCTTCTGTTGCTCAAATCAAAAAGTGTTGAACTAACGAAAGTTAGATAACAACCTGGTGCAGAAGAACAAAAAATTACAGCTCAATCCGACGTATAGAGATCTCTCAGGATTTTTTACGGTGAAGCACAGAAATCTGTTTCGGGACAGCAACCTTCCCAATCATTACTTCACTCTCATTAGAGGTTACTCTTGGCACAAAAAGCAAATAAAAAGGATAAGGAGAGTTTATTACAGAGGTAATAACTTCCAAGACTCATCTAAAACTTTTGGGTTATCTTCCAATAAGTACTTTTCTTTAACGCCTTTAAGTTAGGCATGATAGTTTGAGAAGATGCTCACATAAGAAATATGAATTGAAGTAAAAGAGAGCATCAAGAAGCAAATTCAAAACACATTTAAGTCTAACCCACTTTCTATGCAAAGGAATCTTGTAAAGAAACACGTCATGAAAGCACAAAGCAACCATAGTAAAGCAAAACAAGTGCAACTTCAAGACTTTCAACATAAAGAGGGGAAACTTAATATTATTGAGATGCATAAAACCATGTTTCTCTCTCTCATAATAACTTTCAGTAGCATCATGAATTAAATTAACAATATAACTATCACATAAAACATTCATACCATGAGCCACATGCATGAAAGAATTAATACTCTCCACATAAACATAGTCATTCTTATTAATTGTAGTGGGAGCAAATTCAACAAAATAGCTATCATTATTATTTTCATCACCATAATCATCAAATATAGGAGGCATATTGTAATCATAATTAATTTTCTCCTCAATAGTAGGTGGACTGAAAATATCATATTCATCATTGTAATCATCAGATATTGGTAGTTTGGTATCATCATAAGTAATAGAATAGCTATCTTCCAAAGCTGGGGAACTAAAAAGATAATTTTCAAAAATACTAGCTTCCCCAAGCTTAGACTTTTCCATAGCATTAGCAACAATGGTGTCCAAAGAATTCATACTAACAACATTGCTATTAGCATGCAAATAAAGTTCCATAGGTTTTTTAATTTTCTCTTCAAACACTTCATGTCCTAACTCAAGATAAATACTATAAAGCTCTCTAATTTTGTTGTTGTTTTCCATTAAGCCTAACTAGTGAAAACAAGAAACAAAAAGACAAAATTGCAGAATCTAAAGGAAATAACTTCGAGCACTCACACTCAAATTGCAAGTCGTTATTGTTTTGACAATGATGAACCGACTACATGCAAAGAAGTGATGATGGGCCCTGACTCCATAAAATGACTAGAAGTCATAGAATCCATGATAGTATCCATACACGAGAAATCAAGTTTCTGAACTTGGAAGACCCTCCGGAAAGGCATGAAGCCTATGGGTTGTGTTTGGATCTATAAATAAATAGACATGGATGTTTAACATCTATGAAATAGTCGACATGTCGGAAAGAAGTTTACGGCAATGTTCAAGGAGTTGACTATGACAAGATTTGATCTTTCATAGCGATATATAGTCTTGACGGATTAATGTAGGAACCACTACATATAATTTGGTATATGGTAGTTGAATAAACAAAACAAGGTTCTTATAATAGAACAGTTACCTAGGACGTGTGCATGATATGGTCCAAAGGGTTTTGTTAATTCAAAGGGTGCTAAAAGGGCATGCAAACTTCAATAGTTGAAGTAAGCAAATTCATCAGAGATGATGAAGATGCTTGCATTTGCAAGAAATTAAGTGGGAGCGCTGAGACATATTTCTAATACATTATGTAGAGGACATATTGTTGATTGGAAATGATGTATCTTGTATTGACACAAGTTAAGAATTTCATTAAAATAGGATTTCAATGAAAGACTTGGGCAAACCCGGAATATTTGGCATCAATATCTATATGGATAGATCGAGGCGCTAATATGGTTGTTCTAGACATGCATATATGTGTTGGAGATATGCCCAAGAGGCAATAATAAAAGTGGTTATTATTATATCTTTGTGTTTATGATGAATGTTTACATCCCATGCTATAATTGTATTATAAGGAAACACTAATACATGTGTGTTTTGTAAACATAAAGGAGTCCCTAGTAAGCCTCTTGTGGAACTAGCTTGTTGATTAATTGATGATCATGGTTTCCTGATCATGGACATTGGATGTCATTAATAACAAGGTAATATCCTTAGGAGAATGATGTGATGGACACACACCCATAGTAAGCGTAGCATAAGATCAAGTCATTAAGTTCGTATTGCTATAAGCTTTCAAATGCATAGTAACCTAATCCTTCGACCATGAGGTTATGTTAATCACCATCATCGGATGGGTACTTTGATGACATCAGACACCGCTTCGTAACTGGGTGGTTATAAAGGTGTCATTGGGTATTCTGAAAGTATGTGTTGAAGCGCATGGACCAAGATTGGGATTTGTCCATCCATATGACGGATAGATATGCTCTTGGCCCTCTCGGTGGAATGTCATCTAGTTAGCTTGCAAGCATGTGACTAGGTCACAAGGGATGACATAACATGGAACGAGTAAAGAGCACTTATCAGTAACGAGGTAGAACTAGGTATGTAGATACCGACGATCAAACCTCGGATAAGTAGAATATCGCGTGACAAAGGGAATTGGTTTCGTATGTTAATGGTTCTATCGATCACAAAGTCATCATTGAGTATGTGGGAGCCATTATGGATCTCCAGATCCCGCTGATGGTTATTGATCGGAGAAGTGTCTTCATCATGTCTGCGTATTCACGAACCGTAGGGTGACACACTTAAGGTTCGAAGTTGTTTTAAGTAGATATGGAATATGCGTTGGAGACCGAATGTTGTTCGGAGTCTCGGATTGGATCGGGACATCACGAGGAGATCCGGAATTGTCCGGAGAATAAGATTCATATATTGGGGATCATTTTCTAAGTTAGGAAATGTTCCGAAGTATTTGTATGGGGATTCTAGAAGGTTTCGGAATGTTCGGGAAGGTTCTAGGAGATTTCTTGGAGTTTGCTTGAAAACCAAGAAAGGATCAAGGAGCCCTTGTGGGGCAAGACAAGGAGTCGTGGGGGAGGAGGACTCCTCCCCCCTCCCAATCCGCCGGCCAAGGAAGGGAGGGGAGTCCTACTAGGACTTCCCCTCCCATGGCGCCTCCCTCCTTTAAATAGAGGGGTGGGGGCGCCACCCCCTTGCCCCCTCCACTTGAAGCCCTAGCCGCCGCCTCTCTCCTCCTCCTTCCCTCTGCTCAGGCTTAGGCGAAGCCCTGCAGAATTCTCTACTCCACCACCACCACCACACCGTCGTGCTGCTGGGATTCCGTGGAGAAGATCTACTACCTCCGCTGCTCGCTGGAACAGGGAGAGGAAGGTCTGCTTCGATTCCGCACGTGTGACTGACTACGGAAGCGCTGTCGGAACGCGGCGCCGGAAGGATCGTCCACACGATCTTGAGATCGGCAAGTGATCGACTACATCAACCCCGAGATCCAATCTCGTAACGCTTTCGGATCTACGAGGGTTTGTACAGATCTATCTCGTTGCACATGTCTAATAGATTAGATCTTGGCTTTTATCTAGATTAGATCTGGGTTTTGTTCGTTCTTGCGGTAGAATTTTTTTGTTTTCCATGCTACGAACCCATCAGTGGTATCATAGCCATATCTATGCGTAGATCTGTTGCACGAGTAGAACACAATGGTTTTGTGGGCGTTGGTGCTCGTGCCGTCTTTTGCTTTGTGTACTTTGCATCTTGCGGTATGGTGGGATGAAGCGGCTCGGGCTAACCTTACATGTCATCGCACATGAGACTTGCTCCACGCTTGACGTGTAAATTGCTTTGCACAAGTGGCTTTGCGGGTGTCTGTCTCTCCCACCATAGTATAGATCCAATCTACACTTTGCACTCGATAGCACTTGTATCAACGTTGTGGTTCAGTTTCATAGGTAAGATCCGTTCTTATTCGAAAGCCCCAAACCACGTGAAACATGCAAAGAAAATTAGAGGCGTCTAACTTGTTTTTGCAGGGGTTTTGTGATGTGATATGGCCATCATGTGATTGTGATTATATTTGATGTATGCAATGATCCTTGTTGTAATATGGCAACCGGCAGGAGCCTAATGGTTGTCTTTAATTCTATTAAGACATGCATGTCTATTCATCTTGTAATAGCTTTATTCCAAGTAGTTGTAATTGTTGCTAGTGATGATGGACAACCATGAAGCGGCGCCACTGACCTTGACGCAATGCTGGTGATGATGGAGATCTTGTCCGTGCTTTGGAGATGGAGATCAAAGGCATAAGAAGAAAGGGCCATATCATATCACACTAATTATGAATTGCCTGTGATGTTAATCCTTTATGCATCTTGTATTGCTTAGATCGCGACGGTAGCATTATAAGATGATCCCTCTCACTAAATTTCAAGTAATAAAGTGTTCGTCCTTAGTTGGCACCGTTGCTAAGACTCGTCGTCTCTAAGCATCTCGTGATGATCGGATGTGATAGATTCTACGTGTGCATACAACGGGTGCAAGCCAGATTTGCACATGCGGAAACTAAGGTTAATCTTGACGAGCCTAGCATGTACAGACATGGTCTCGGAACACGGAATACCAAAAGGTAGAGCACGAGTCATATAAGTGATATGATGAACATGAAGATTGTTCGCCGATGAAACTACATCCTCTCTCGTGAAGATCGGACTTGGTGTAGTGGACTTGGTTCGTGTAATCACTAAGACAATATGAGGGATGTTGTTTTGAGTGGGAGTTCACCTAGTTAATTTAAGAATTAAAATTGAACTCAATTTATCATAAACTTAGTCTAAACTACTTGCAAATTTGTTGTAGATTATGGGGAACCTCTCCATCAATTTCAATGCGTTCCTAGAGAAAGAAAAGATTAAGAACAATGGAAGCAACTTCACGGACTGGCTCCGTGGTCTGAAGATTGTCCTCAGGGCTGGTCAGATGACCTATGTGCTCGAAGCACCTCTAGGTGACCCACCTGCAGATGATGCCACCGATGACGTAAAGAATGTTTACGCCACTCGGAAAAATCATTACTCCACAGTTCAGTGTGCCATCCTGTACGGTTTAGAAACGGATCTCCAGAAGCGTTTTGAGCACCACGACCCGTTCGAGATCATTAAGGAGCTCAAGCTCATTTTTGAGACTCACGCGACCGTGGAGAGCTATGAGGCCTCCGAAAAGTTCTTTAACTGTAAGATGGAAGAGGGAAGCTCCGTTAGTGAGCACGTGCTCACCATGTCTGGGCACGCAAACAAGCTCCAAGAGTTGGGGATAACGATTCCTAATGAGTTAGGGATTCACCGTGTCCTCCAATCACTGCCACCGAGTTATAAGAACTTTGTGATGAACTACAATATGCACTGCATGAACAAGACGTTGCCTGAACTATCGTCCATGCTGAAAACTGCTGAAGTGGAGATCAAGAAGGAGCACCAAGTGTTGATGGTCAATAAGACCACCAATTTCAAGAAACAGGGCAAGCCTAAGAAAAGGGCAACTTCAAGAAGGATGGCAAGAAAGCTGCCGCACCTGCTAAGAAGCCCAAGGCTGGTCCTAAACCTAAAACTAAATGCTTCTACTGCAAGGGTAATGGTCACTAGAAGCGTAACTGCCCCAAGTACCTGGCGGATCTGAAGAACGGCAACATCAAGAAGAAAGGTATATTCGATATACATGTTATTGATGTGTATCTTACTGGTAATCATAGTAATGCCTGGGTATTTGATACTGGTTCGGTTGCTCATATTTGTAACTCGAAACAGGAGCTGCGGAATAAACGAAGACTGGCGAGAGACGAGGTGACGATGCGCGTTGGAAATGGCTCCAAAGTTGATGTGATCTCTGTCGGCACGCTCCCTCTACATCTACCTTCAGGATTAGTTTTAAATTTAAATAATTGTTATTTGGTGCCTGTGTTAAGCATGAACATTATATCTGGATCTTGTTTATTGCGAGACGGTTACTCTTTTAAGTCTGAGAATAAAGGTTGTTTGATTTATATGAGTAATATCTTTTATGGTAATGCACCTGAGATGAATGGTTTATTCTTATTGAATCTCGATAGTAGTGATACACATGTTCACAACATAGATGCTAAACGAATAAAATTGAATGATAATTCTACATACATGTGGCACTGTCGTCTTGGTCACATTGGAGTGAAGCGTATGAAGAAACTCCATTCTGATGGACTTCTTGAATCACTTGAAAGATGCGAAGCATGTCTAATGGGAAAAATGACTAAGACTCCATTCTCTGGAATAATGGAGCGAGCTACAGACCTATTGGAAATAATACATACCGATGTGTGTGGTCCAATGAGTGTAGCATCGCGTGGTGGATATCGTTATGTTCTCACTTTCACGGATGACTTAAGTAGATATGGGTATGTCTACTTTATGAAACAAAAGTCCGAAACTTTCGAGAAGTTTAAGGAATTTCAAAGTGAAGTGGAAAATCATCGTAACAAGAAGATTAAGTTTCTGCGTTCTGACCGCGGAGGTGAATATCTGAGTTATGAGTTTGGCATGCATTTAAAGAAATGTGGAATACTTTCGCAGTTGACACCGCCGGGAACACCACAGCGTAATGGTGTGTCCGAACATCGTAATCAAACTCTCTTAGATATGGTTCGGTCTATGATGTCTCTTACAGATTTACCGCTATCGTTTCGGGGCTATGCATGAGAGACAGCCGCATTCACTTTAAATAGGGCACCATCTAAATCCGTTGAAACGACACCATATGAATTGTGGTTTGGTAAGAAACCTAAGTTGTCGTTCCTTAAAGTTTGGGGTTGCGAAGCGTATGTAAAGAAGTTACAACCTGATAAGCTTGAACCCAAAGCAGAGAAATGCGTCTTCATAGGATACCCTAAAGAAACAATTGGGTATACCTTCTATCATAGATCTGAAGGCAAAGTTTTCGTTGCCAAGAATGGATCCTTTCTTGAGAAGTAGTTTCTCTCGAAGGAAGTGACTGGAAGGAAAGTAGAACTCGACGAGGTTATTGAACCTTCTCTCGGAGTTGAGAGTAGCGCAGCACCGGAAGATGTTTTTGTGCCGCCTGCACCAATTAGAGAGGAAGCTAATGATGGTGATCATGAAACTTCGAACGAAGTTACTTCAGAACCTCGTAGGTAAACACGGGTTCGTACCACTCCTGATTGGTATGACTCTGCCTTGAACGTCATGTTGGTGGACAACACTGATGACCCTGCGATGTATGAAGAAGCTATGGTGAGCCCAGATTCCGACAAATGGCTAGAAGCCATGAAATCCGAGATGGGATCCATGTACGAAAACCAAGTGTGGACTTTGGTGGACTTACCGTATGGCCGTAAGGCTGTCGAGAACAAATGGATTTTCAAAATAAAAACAGATGTTGATGGTAATGTTACCGTCTATAAAGCTCGACTTGTCGCGAAAGGGTTCCAACAAATTCAAGGAGTTGACTACGATGAGACTTTCTCACCAGTAGCGAAGCTAAAGTCTGTGAGGATTTTGTTAGCAATCGCTGCATATTTTGATTATGAAATTTGGCAGTTGGATGTCAAAACGGCGTTCCTTAATGGTGACATTGAGGAAGAGTTGTATATGGTACAACCCAAGGGTTTTGTCGATCCTAGTGATGCTGACAAGGTATGCAAACTTCAGTGCTCCATTTATGGACTGAAGCAAGCATCCCGGAGTTGGAATCAACGTTTTGATAAAGTAATCAAAAACTTTGGATTTATACAAACTTATGGAGAAGCTTGTATTTACAAGAAAGTGAGTGGGAGCTCTGTAGCATTCCTAGTACTATATGTAGATGACATATTGTTGATTGGGAATGATATAGAACTTCTTAATAGCGTCAAAACCTATTTGAATAATAGTTTTTCAATGAAGGATCTTGGCGAAGCGGCATATATTCTAGGCATCAAGATTTATAGAGATAGATCAAGACGCCTAATAGCGCTTTCACAAAGTACATACTTAGACAAAGTTCTAAAGAAGTTTAGAATGGAAGAGAGCAAGAAAGGGTTTGTGCCCATGTTGTCAGGTAAGACCTTGAGTAAGACTCAAAGTCCGGCTACGGCAGAAGATAGAGAAAAGATGAATAATATTCCCTATGCCTCGGCCATAGGTTCTATCATGTATGACATGTTGTGTACAAGACCGGATATAGCACATGCTGTTAGTTTGACTAGCAGATATCAAAGTGATCCTGGAATGGAACACTGGACAGTGGTCAAGAATATCCTAAAGTACCTGAATAGGACTAAGGATATGGTTCTTTCTTATGGAGGTGATGAACAACTGTTGTAAACGGTTACACGGATGCTAGTTGGAACACCGATCTAGATGACTCAAGTCACAGTCTGGATACGTATTTATTTTGAATGGTGCTGCAGTGAGATGGAGGAGTGCCAAACAAAGCGTTGTGGCGAAATCTTCATTTGAATCGGAATACATAGCTGCTTCGGAGGCTGCACAAGAAGCCATATGGATGAAGGAGTTCATTACTGAACTTGGCGTGGTTCCCAGTGCGTTGGACCCGATGGCCATCTACTGTGACAACACAGGTGCCATAGCTAATGCATAGGAGCCAAGGTCACATAGCAAGATGAAGCACATCAAGCTACGTTTCCATGCTATTCGCGAGTATATCCGAGATGGTGACATAAAGATTTGCAAAGTACACACTGATCTGAATGTGGCAGATCCGTTGACTAAACCTCCCCCTAGAGCAAAGCATGACCAACACCAGAACGCCATGGGTGTTAGGTATATTACCATGTAATCTAGATTATTGACTCTAGTGCAAGTGGGAGACTGTTGGACATATGCCCAAGAGGCAATAATAAAAGTGGTTATTATTATATCTTTGTGTTTATGATGAATGTTTACATCCCATGCTATAATTGTATTATAAGGAAACACTAATACATGTGTGTTTTGTAAACATAAAAGAGTCCCTAGTAAGCCTCTTGTGGAACTAGCTTGTTGATTAATTGATGATCATGGTTTCCTGATCATGGACATTGGATGTCATTAATAACAAGGTTATATCATTAGGAGAATGATGTGATGGACACACACCCATAGTAAGCATAGCATAAGATCAAGTCATTAAGTTCGTATTGCTATAAGCTTTCAAATGCATAGTAACCTAATCCTTCGACCATGAGGTTATGTTAATCACCATCACCGGATGGGTACTTTGATGCCATCAGACACCGCTTCATAACTGGGTGGTTATAAAGGTGTCATTGGGTATTCTGAAAGTATGTGTTGAAGCGCATGGACCAAGATTGGGATTTGTCCATCCATATGACGGATAGATATGCTCTGGGCCCTCTCGGTGGAATGTCATCTAGTTAGCTTGCAAGCATGTGACTAGGTCACAAGGGATGACATAACATGGAACGAGTAAAGAGCACTTATCAGTAACGAGGTAGAACTAGGTATAGAGATACCGACGATCAAACCTCGGATAAGTAGAATATCGCGTGACAAAGGGAATTGGTTTCGTATGTTAATGGTTCTATCGATCACGAAGTCATCGTTGAGTATGTGGGAGCCGTTATGGATCTCCAGATCCCGCTGATGGTTATTGATCGGAGAGGTGTCTTCATCATGTCTGCGTATTCACGAACCGTAGGGTGACACACTTAAGGTTCGAAGTTGTTTTAAGTAGATATGGAATATGCGTTGGAAACCGAATGTTGTTCGGAGTCTCGGATTGGATCCGAGACATCACGAGGAGATCCGGAATTGTCCGGAGAATAAGATTCATATATTGGGGATCATTTTCTAAGTTAGGAAATGTTCCGGAGTATTTGTATGGGGATTCTAGAAGGTTTCAGAATGTTCCGGAAGGTTCTAGGAGATTTCTTGGAGTTTGCTTGAAAACCAAGAAAGGATCAAGGAGTCCTTGTGGGGCAAGACAAGGAGTCGTGGGGGAGGAGGACTCCTCCCCCCCTCCCAATCCGCCAGCCAAGGAAGCGAGGGGAGTCCTACTAGGACTTCCCCTCCCATGGCGCCTCCCTCCTTTAAATAGAGGGGTGGGGGCGCCACCCCCTTGCCCCCTCCACTTGAAGCCCTAGCCGCCGCCTCTCTCCTCCTCCTTCCCTCTGCTCAGGCTTAGGCGAAGCCCTGCATAATTCTCTACTCCACCACCACCACCACACCGTCGTGCTGCTGGGATTCCGTGGAGAAGATCTACTACCTCCGCTGCTCGCTGGAACAGGGAGAGGAAGGTCTGCTCGACTCCGCACGTGTGACTGACTGCAGAAGTGCTGCCGAAATGCGGCGCCGGAAGGATCGTCCACATGATCTTGAGATCGGCAAGTGATCGACTAGATCAACCCTGAGATCCAATCTCGTAACGCTTTCGGATCTACGAGGGTTAGTACAGATCTATCTCGTTGCACATGTCTAATAGATTAGATCTTGGCTTTTATCTAGATTAGATCTGGGTTTTGTTCGTTCTTGCGGTAGAATTTTTTTGTTTTCCATGCTACGAACCCATCAATATGAGATATTGAAAGGGTTCAATATGGAAACAACAAGAAAGGTTCTTGCTGCATGGAAAGGATTGTATCAAAATTCAAGTGTTTCAACACTTGGTGAGTAAAATCACATGAAGATTTTGATCGATTATACCATGATATGTATATATCCAGAATGTCCTATGCTCTAAATATTATGAGCATATACCAGAATGATTCATAAGATGATCATTGGACAATAGTAAAGATATTCTTATGAGCTTTGGAAGAACTAAGAATATATCATGTATAAGTGACAAATAGTTAAAGGTAGTTCATTGTAAAGTGTTACATTGATACTAGTTTTGTCACAAGATACAATTTAAATTTATCTCAATTTAGACTATGGGTGGCACAATGTAATGAAAGGATGTTCCATGATGGATTTGGATGAGTTCCAAAGTTGAGACATTGTGACGGATACTACAACAAAAGGCTAAGTATATAACTGCTATAGTAGCAGCAAAGAAGGGCATTTGTGTTAAGTAGTTTGTTATCAAACTAGGTATGGTTCAAAGTGGGCTAATACTATGAAGATATATTGTGTGACTATAATATCAACATATTTTGAGCCAAACGAACTAAAGGTCTCACCAAAGGACCAAATTTATACAATGCCATCTCATTTGAGAATGAGTGATGCGTACAGACGCAAAGACATGCAAATACACACGAACCTGAAACTATCAGATCCGGAGATTATTTTAACCACTAGCAATAGCGTATATGCAACACAAGAAAGCCATAAGTGTTCAATACGCAAAGTTTTTCAAACTAGATTATTGACTCTAGTGCAAGTGGGAGACTGAAGGGAATATGCCCGAGAGGTAATAATAAAGTGGTTATTATCTTATTCCATGTTTATGATAAATGTTTATTTTACATGCTAGAATTGTATTGATCAGAAACATCAATACATGTGTGTTTAATAAACAAAAAGGGTTCCTAGTTATGCCTCTTTTATAGACTAGCTTGTTGTTTAACAAGATGATCAAGGTTTCCTGATCATGGACATTGGATGTTGTTAATAACAAGGTCACACCATTGGTGGAATGATGTGATGAACATTCATCCGAAGTATAGCATTACGATCAAAGTCATTATGTTTATATTGCTATAATATCATACGAAGTAATATTTATCCTTAGACCATGAGATCATGTTAATTGCTAACACCGGAAGAGTATCTTGATAACATCAAACGTCACACCGTAACAGGGTGACTATAAAGGTGGGTTCAGTGCTACGAAGGTGTTATGTTGAGGCTCATGGATAAAGAGTGGGATTTGTCCATCCCGATGACGGATAGATATACTCTAGGCCCTCTCGGTGATATCACATTGAAATAGCTTGCAAGCAAGTGATGTGATCACTAGAATGTTATATCACGGGAACAAGAAAAGAGTGCATGTCGGTAACGAGATCAAACTAGGTATGGAGATACCGATGATCGAATCTCGGACATGTAATATATCGCGAGACAAAGGGATTTAGTTACTAGCGTTAAAGGTTCTCACGATCATAGAAGTCATCGTTGAATGTGTAGGAGTCAGTATGGATCTCTAGGTCCCGCTGCTGATTATTGATCGGAGAGGCGTCTCAATCATGTCTGCATTATTCGCGAACCGTAGGGTGACACACTTAAGGGATACCGACACCATTTGGAGCAAATATGTTTCAGATAAATATTTAAGAAAGCGCTGGAATTATTTCAATAGGCACGGAAACTATTTCGGGTGAAAATGCTGAAATTGGTTTTGCATGTAATATTGAAATGTTGCAGGGGGTTTTATGTGAATGTTTGTTAATTAAAGTAATTAACAAAATTCTGAATAAAAAATAATAAAAGAGTTTTATTAAATGAGAGAGCATTAAATTTGGAGAAATTTAATGCATTTAAAGTGGAGACTTTAAAAGAGAATGTGAAGGGGCATTTTAATGTGGAGGGGTTACCACCACATGAATGGAGGAGGTGAAGGGTCACCTCCTCCATGCGCTGGCCATGAAGGAGGGGCACCCCCCATCCTCCTATAAAAGGCCACCCCCTCCTCACTTCTCACACATACCTCCTTGTGAAGGATCTCTCTCCTCCTCTAGTATTATTCCCCCATGGTCTTGGATTAGCGAGATACATGTTCCCGGTGGCTTTATCTGGAAAGGAGTTGCTGCTTCCGCTGCTTTGCTGGAGCGAGGTATGGAGGTTGTCGGGGTACCGGACGTGTGTGCGATCACGGATGCACCGCTGCTTTGCGGTGCTGGACTTGGTGGTGCTGGAGCTGTAGCTGATGGACGTGCTGGAGCCGGACCTGCTGGACTTCATCACGATCTTGAGATCGGCAAGTGTACGACTAAATCAACCACGAGTTCCTACTTGTTAACAAAGCTCGTTGTCTACGAGGGTAAGTTCTCGTTGGATGTATGTCCACCCGTTGCTTTGTACCTAGTAGATAGATCTTGGCGTGTTGTTCATATCATAGGAAATTTTTTGTTTTCTATGCTGCGGACCCAACAGGTGTGTGGAAAGAACACACATGCAATAACCACTGGTAGATCCATGTGTGGTTTGTGGAAAGAACACACATGCAATGACTCTAGTGGTTCCATATGTGGTTTGTGGAAACAACACACATGCAATGACTCTAGTGGGTCCATATGTGGTTTGTGGAAAAGAACGCACATGCAATGACTCTAGTGGATCCATATGTAGTTTGTGAAAAGAACACACATGCAATGACTCTAGTGATGGTTTTAGTATAAGAACACACATGCAATGACTCCAGTGGGTCCATATGTGGTTTGTGAAAAGAACACACATGCAATGACTCCAGTGGATCCATATGAGGTTTGTGGAAGAGAACACACATGCAATGACCACTAGTTGATCCATATGTGGTTTGTGGAAAGAACACACATGCAATGACACTGGTTGATCCATGTGTGGTTTGTGGAAAGAACACACATGTAATGCCATTGGTTGAATCATAAGTGGTTTGTGAAAAGAACACACATGCAATGCCATTGGTTAATCCATGTGTGGTTTGTGGAAAGAACACACATGTAATTATTCTAGTGGATCCATATGTGGTTCATGTCAGGAACACACATGCAATGCCATTGGTGGATCCATGTGTGGTTTGTGGAAAGAACACACATGCAATGACTCAGGGGGATCCATGTGTGTTTTGTGGAAAGAACACACATGCAATGACTCTAGTGGATACATATGTGGTTTGTGGAAAGAACACACATGCAATGAACTCTAGTGGATCCATGTGTGGTTTGTGGAAAGAACACACATGCAATGCCATTGGTTAATCCATATGTGGTTTGTGAAAAGAACACACATGCAATGCCATTGGTTAATCCATGTGTGGTTCGTGGAAAGAACACACGTGCAATGACTCTAGTGGATCCATGTGTGGTTTGTAGAAAGAACACACATGCAATGACCACTGGTCGATCCATGTGTGGTTTGTGGAAAGAACACACATGCAATGACCACTAGTGGATCCATATGTGGTATGTGGAAAGAACACACAAGCAATAACTCTAGTGGGTCCATATGTGGTTTGTGGAAAGAACACACATGCAATGACTCTAGTGGTTCCATATGTGGTTTGTGGAAAAGAACACACATGCAATGACTCTAGTGGATCCATATGTGGTTTGTGAAAAGAACACACATGCAATGACTCTAGTGCTGGTTTTAGTATAAGAACACACATGCAATGCCTCTAGTGGGCCCATATGTGGTTTGTTAAAAGAACACACATGCAATGACTCCAGTGGATCCATATGAGGTTTGTGGAAGAGAACACACATTCAATGACCACTAGTTGATCCATATGTGCTTTGTGGAAAGAACACACATGCAATGCCACTGGTTGATCCATGTGTGGTTTGTGGAAAGAACACACATGCAATGCCATTGGTTGATCCATATGTGGTTTGTGAAAAGAACACACATGCAATGCCATTGGTTAATCCATGTGTGGTTTGTGGAAAGAACACACATGTAATTATTCTAGTGGATCCATATGTGGTTCATGTCAGGAACACACATGCAATGCCATTGGTGGATCCATGTGTGGTTTGTGGAAAGAACACACAGGAAATGACTCAGGGGGATCCATGTGTGGTTTGTGGAAAGAACACGCTTCAAATGACCACTGGTCGATCCATGTGTGGTTTGTGGAAAGAACACACATGCAATGACACTGGTGGATCCATATGTGGTTTGTGAAAGGAACACAATGCAATGACTCTAGTGCTGGTTTTAGTATAAGAACACACATGCAATGAACTCTAGTGGATCCATATGTGGTTTGCGGAAAGAACACACATGCAATGACACTGGTTGATCCATATGTGGTTTGTGGAAATAACACACATGCAATGACTCAGGGGGATCCATGTGTGGTTTGTGGAAAGAACGCACATGCAATGACCACTAGTCGATCAATGTGTGGTTTGTGGAAAGAACACACAAGCAATGACTCTAGTGCTGGTTTTAGTATAAGAACACACATGCAACGACTCTATTACTGGTTTTAGTATAAGAACACACATGCAATGATTCTAGTGGGTCCATATGTGGTTTGTGAAAAGAACACACATGCAATGGCTCTAGTGGATCCATATGTGGTTTGTGGAAAAGAACACACATGCAATGACCATTGGTTGATCCATATGTGGTTTGTGGAAAGAACACACATGCAATGACTCTAGTGGATCCATGTGTGGTTTGTGGAAAACAACACACATGCAATGAACTCTAGTGCATCCATATGTGGTTTGTGGAAATAACACACATGCAATGATACTGGTTGATCCATGTGTGGCTTGTGGAAAGAACACACATGCAATGCCACTTGTTGATCCTTGTGTAGTTTGTGGAAATAACACACATGCAATGACTCTAGTGCTGGTTTTAGTATAAGAACACACATGCAATGACTCTAGTGGGTCCATATGTGGTTTGTGAAAAGAACACACATGCAATGACTCTAGTGGATCCATATGTGGTTTGTGGAAAAGAACACACACGCAATGACCACTGGTTGATCCATATTTGGTTTGTGAAAAGAACACACATGCAATGACACTGGTGGATCCATATGTGGTTTGTCAAAAGAACACACATGCAATGACTCTAGTGCTGGTTTTAGTATAAGAACACACATGAAATGACTCTAGTGCTGGTTTTCTTATAAGAACACACATGCAATGACTCTAGTGGGTCCATATGTGGTTTGTGAAAAGAACACACATGCAATGACTCTAGTGGATCCATATCTGGTTTGTGGAAAAGAACACACATGTAGTGAACACTTGTGGATCCAAATGTGGTTTGTGGAAAGAACACACATGCAATGACTCTAGTGGATACATATGTGGTTTGTGGAAAGAACACACATGCAATGAACTGTAGTGGATCCATATGTGGTTTGTGGAAAGAACACACATGCAATGACACTGGTTGATCCATATGTGGTTTATGGAAAGAACACACATGCAATGACCATTGGTCGATCCATGTGTGGTTTGTGGAAAGAAGACACGTGCAATGCCATTGGTGGATCCGTGTGTGGTTTGTTAAAAGAACACACATGTAGTACCATTGGTTAATCCATGTGTGGTTTGTGGAAAGAACACACATGCAATGACTCTAGTGGATCCATGTGTGGTTTGTGGAAAGAACACACATGCAATGACCACTTGTCGATCCATGTGTGGTTTGTGGAAAGAACACACATGCAATGACCACTAGTGGATCCATATGTGGTTTGTGGAAAGAACACAAATGCAATAACTCTAGTGGGTCCATATATGGTTTGTGGAAAGAACACACATGCAATGACTCTAGTGGGTCCATATGTGGTTTGTGGAAAAGAACACACATGCAATGAGTCTAGTGGGTACATATGTGGTTTGTGAAAAGAACACAATGTAATGACTCTAGTGCTGGTTTTAGTATAAGAACACACATCCAATGACTCTAGTGGGTCCATATGTGGTTTGTGAAAAGAAAACACATGCAATGACTCTAGTGGTTCCATATGAGGTTTGTGGAAGAGAACACACATGCAATGACCACTGGTTGATCCATATGTGGTTTGTGGAAAGAACAAACATGCAATAACACTGGTTGATCCATGTGTGGTTTGTGGAAAGAACACACATGCAATGCCATTGGTTGATCCATATGTGGTTTGTGAAAAGAACACACATGCAATGCCATTGGTTCATCCATGTGTGGTTTGTGGAAAGAACACACATGCAATGATTCTAGTGGATCCATATGTGGTTCATGTCAGGAATACACATGCAATGCCATTAGTGGATCCATGTGCGGTTTGTGGAAAGAACACACATGCAATGACTCTAGTGGTTCCATATGTGGTTTGTGGAAACAACACACATGCAATGACTCTAGTGGGTCCATATGTGGTTTGCGGAAAAGAACACACATGCAATGACTCTAGTGGATCCATATGTAGTTTGTGAAAAGAACACACATGCAATGACTCTAGTGCTGGTTTTAGTAGAAGAACACACATGCAATGACTCCAGTGGGTCCATATGTGGTTTGTGAAAAGAACACACATGAAATGACTCCAGTGGATCCATATGAGGTTTGTGGAAGAGAACACACATGCAATGACCACTAGTTGATCCATATGTGGTTTGTGGAAAGAACACACATGCAATGACACTGGTTGATCCATGTGTGGTTTGTGGAAAGAACACACATGTAATGCCATTGGTTGAATCATAAGTGGTTTGTGAAAAGAACACACATGCAATGCCATTGGTTAATCCATGTGTGGTTTGTGGAAAGAACACACATGTAATTATTCTAGTGGATCCATATGTGGTTCATGCCAGGAACACACATGCAATGCCATTGGTGGATCCATGTGTGGTTTGTGGAAAGAACACACATGCAATGACTCAGGGGGATCCATGTGTGGTTTGTGGAAAGAACACACATGCAATGACTCTAGTGGATACATATGTGGTTTGTGGAAAGAACACACATGCAATGAACTCTAGTGGATCCATATGTGGTTTGTGGAAAGAACACACATCCAATGACACTGGTTGATCCATATGTGGTTTATGTAAAGAACACACATGCAATGACCACTGGTCGATCCATGTGTGGTTTGTGGAAAAAACACACATGCAATGCCATTGGTTAATCCATATGTGGTTTGTGAAAAGAACACACATGCAATGCCATTGGTTAATCCATGTGTGGTTCGTGGAAAGAACACACATGCAATGACTCTAGTGGATCCATGTGTGGTTTGTAGAAAGAACACACATGCAATGACCACTGGTCGATCCATGTGTGGTTTGTGGAAAGAACACACATGCAATGACCACTAGTGGATCCATATGTGGTATGTGGAAAGAACACACAAGCAATAACTCTAGTGGGTCCATATGTGGTTTGTGGAAAGAACACACATGCAATGACTCTAGTGGTTCCATATGTGGTTTGTGGAAAAGAACACACATGCAATGACTCTAGTGGATCCATATGTGGTTTGTGAAAAGAACACACATGCAATGACTCTAGTGCTGGTTTTAGTATAAGAACACACATGCAATGCCTCTAGTGGGCCCATATGTGGTTTGTTAAAAGAACACACATGCAATGACTCCAGTGGATCCATATGAGGTTTGTGGAAGAGAACACACATTCAATGACCACTAGTTGATCCATATGTGCTTTGTGGAAAGAACACACATGCAATGCCACTGGTTGATCCATGTGTGGTTTGTGGAAAGAACACACATGCAATGCCATTGGTTGATCCATATGTGGTTTGTGAAAAGAACACACATGCAATGCCATTGGTTAATCCATGTGTGGTTTGTGGAAAGAACACACATGTAATTATTCTAGTGGATCCATATGTGGTTCATGTCAGGAACACACATGCAATGCCACTGGTGGATCCATGTGTGGTTTGTGGAAAGAACACACAGGAAATGACTCAGGGGGATCCATGTGTGGTTTGTGGAAAGAACACGCTTCAAATGACCACTGGTCGATCCATGTGTGGTTTGTGGAAAGAACACACATGCAATGACACTGGTGGATCCATATGTGGTTTGTGAAAGGAACACAATGCAATGACTCTAGTGCTGGTTTTAGTATAAGAACACACATGCAATGAACTCTAGTGGATCCATATGTGGTTTGTGGAAAGAACACACATGCAATGACACTGGTTGATCCATATGTGGTTTGTGGAAATAACACACATGCAATGACTCAGGGGGATCCATGTGTGGTTTGTGGAAAGAACGCACATGCAATGACCACTAGTCGATCAATGTGTGGTTTGTGGAAAGAACACACAAGCAATGACTCTAGTGCTTGTTTTAGTATAAGAACACACATGCAACGACTCTATTACTGGTTTTAGTATAAGAACACACATGCAATGATTCTAGTGGGTCCATATGTGGTTTGTGAAAAGAACACACATGCAATGGCTCTAGTGGATCCATATGTGGTTTGTGGAAAAGAACACACATGCAATGACCACTGGTTGATCCATATGTGGTTTGTGGAAAGAACACACATGCAATGACTCTAGTGGATCCATGTGTGGTTTATGGAAAACAACACACATGCAATGAACTCTAGTGCATCCATATGTGGTTTGTGGAAAGAACACACATGAAATGAAACTGGTTGATCCATGTGTGGCTTGTGGAAAGAACACACATGCAATGCCACTGGTTGATCCTTGTGTGGTTTGTGGAAATAACACACATGCAATGACTCTAGTGCTGGTTTTAGTATAAGAACACACATGCAATGACTCTAGTGCTGGTTTTAGTATAAGAACACACATGCAATGACTCTAGTGGGTCCATATGTGGTTTGTGAAAAGAACACACATGCAATGACTCTAGTGGATCCATATGTGGTTTGTGGAAAAGAACACACACGCAATGACCACTGGTTGATCCATATGTGGTTTGTGGAAAGAACACACATGCAATGACACTGGTGGATCCATATGTGGTTTGTCAAAAGAACACACATGCAATGACTCTAGTGCTGGTTTTAGTATAAGAACACACATGAAATGACTCTAGTGCTGGTTTTCTTATAAGAACACACATGCAATGACTCTAGTGGGTCCATATGTGGTTTGTGAAAAGAACACACATGCAATGACTCTAGTGGATCCATATCTCGTTTGTGGAAAAGAACACACATGTAGTGAACACTTGTGGATCCAAATGTGGTTTGTGGAAAGAACACACATGCAATGACTCTAGTGGATACATATGTGGTTTGTGGAAAGAACACACATGCAATGAACTCTAGTGGATCCATATGTGGTTTGTGGAAAGAACACACATGCAATGACACTGGTTGATCCATATGTGGTTTATGGAAAGAACACACATGCAATGACCACTGGTCGATCCATGTGTGCTTTGTGGAAAGAACACACGTGCAATGCCATTGGTGGATCCGTGTGTGGTTTGTTAAAAGAACACACATGTAGTACCATTGGTTAATCCATGTGTGGTTTGTGGAAAGAACACACATGCAATAACTCTAGTGGATCCATTTGTGGTTTGTGGAAAGAACACACATGCAATGACCACTTGTCGATCCATGTGTGGTTTGTGGAAAGAACACACATGCAATGACCACTAGTGGATCCATATGTGGTTTGTGGAAAGAACACAAATGCAATAACTCTAGTGGGTCTATATATGGTTTGTGGAAAGAACACACATGCAATGACTCTAGTGGGTCCATATGTGGTTTGTGGAAAAGAACACACATGCAATGAGTCTAGTGGGTACATATGTGGTTTGTGAAAATAACACACATGCAATGACTCTAGTGCTGGTTTTAGTATAAGAACACACATCCAATGACTCTAGTGGGTCCATATGTGGTTTGTGAAAAGAAAACACATGCAATGACTCTAGTGGATCCATATGAGGTTTGTGGAAGAGAACACACATGCAATGACCACTGGTTGATCCATATGTGGTTTGTGGAAAGAACAAACATGCAATAACACTGGTTTATCCATGTGTGGTTTGTGGAAAGAACACACATGCAATGCCATTGGTTGATCCATATGTGGTTTGTGAAAAGAACACACATGCAATGCCATTGGTTCATCCATGTGTGGTTTGTGGAAAGAACACACATGCAATGATTCTAGTGGATCCATATGTGGTTCATGTCAGGAATACACATGCAATGCCATTAGTGGATCCATGTGTGGTTTGTGGAAAGAACACACATGCAATGACTCAGGGGGATCCATGTGTGGTTTGTGGAAAGAACACACTTGCAATGACCACTGGTCGGTCAATGTATGGTTTGTGGAAAGAACACACATGCAATGACACTGGTGGATCCATATGTGGTTTGTGAAAAGAACACACATGCAATGAGTCTAGTGCTGGTTTAGTATAAGAACACACATGCAATGAACTCTAGTGGATCCATATGTGGATTGTGGAAATAACACACATGCAATGACACTGGCTGATCCATATGTGGTTTGTGGAAAGAACACACATGCAATGACTCAGGGTGATCCATGTTTGGTTTGTGGAAAGAACACACATGCAATGATCACTAGTCGATCAATGTGTGGATTGTGGAAAGAACACACATGCAATGACTCTAGTGCTAGTTTTAGTATAAGAACACACATGCAATGACTCTAGTGCATCCGTATGTGGTTTGTGGAAAAGAACACACATGCAATGACCACTGACTGATCCATAAGTGGTTCATGATAGGAACACACATGCAGTGAACACTGGTGGATCCAAATGTGGTTTGTGGAAACAACACACATGCAATGACTCTAGTGGATTCATATATGGTTTGTGGAAAGAACACATATGCAATGAACTCTGGTGGATCCATATGTGGTTTGTGGAAATAACACACATGCAATGACACTGGTTGATCCATATGTGGTTTGTGGAAAGAACACACATGCAATGACCACTGGTCGGTCCATGTGTGGTGTTGTGGAAAGAACGCACATGCAATGACACTGGTGGATCCATATCTGGTTTGTGAAAAGAACACACATGCAATGACTCTGGTGCTGGTTTAGTATAAGAACCACATGCAATGAACTCTAGTGGATCCATATGTGGATTGTGGAAAGAACACACATGCAATGACACTGGTTGATCCATATGTGGTTTGTGGAAAGAACACACATGCAATGACTCAGGGGGATCCATGTGTGGTTTGTGGAAAGAACACACATGCAATGACCACTAGTCGATCAATGTGTGGTTTGTGAAAAGAACACACATCCAATGACTCTAGTGCTAGTGTTAGTATAAGAACACACATGCAATGACTCTAGTTATGGTTTTAGTATAAGAACACACATGCAATGAATCTAGTGGGTCCATATGTGGTTTGTGAAAAAACACACATGCAATGACTCTAGTGGATCCATCTGTGGTTTGTGGACAAGAACACACATGTAGTGACCACTGGTTGATCCATATGTGGTTTGTGTAAAGAACCCGCATGCAATGACACTGGTGGATCCATATGTGGTTTGTGAAAAGAACACACATGCAATGACTCTAGTGTTGGTTTTAGTATAAGAATGCACATGAAATGACTCTAGTGCTGGTTTTATTATAAGAACACACATGCAATGACTCTTGTGGGTCCATATGTGGTTTGTGAAAAGAAGACACATGCAATGACTCTAGTGGATCCAAATGTGGTTTGTGGAAAGAACACACATGCAATGAATCTAGATGATACACATGTGGTTTGTGGAAAGAACACACATGCAATGAACTCTAGTGGATCCATATGTGGTTTGTGGAAAGAACACACATGCAATGACACTAGTTGATCCATATGTGGTTTGTGGAAAGAACACACATGCAATGACTTAGGGGGATCCATGTGTGGTTTGTGGAAAGAACACACATGCAATGACCACTGGTCGATCCATGTTTGGTTTGTGGAAAGAACACACATGCAATGACTCTAGTGCTGGTTTTAGTATAAGAACACACATCGAATGACTCTAGTGATGGTTTAAGTATAAGAACACACATGCAATGACTCTAGTGGGTCCATATGTGGTTTGTGAAAAGAACACACATGCAATGACTCTAGTGGATACATATGTGGTTTGTGGAAAGAACACACATGCAATGATACTGGTTGATCCATATGTGGTTTGTGGAAAGAACACACATGCAATGACACTGGTTGATCCATGTGTGGTTTGTGGAAAGAACACACATGCAATGACTCTAGTGCTAGTTTAGTATAAGAACACACATGCAATGAACTCTAGTGGATCCATATGTGGAGTGTGGAAAGATCACACATGCAATGACACTGGTTGATCCATATGTGGTTTGTGGAAAGAACACACATGCAATGACTCAGGGTGATCCATGTGTGGTTTGTGGAAAGAACACACATGTAATGACCACTAGTCGATCAATGGGTGGTTTGTGGAAAGAACACCCTTGCAATGACTCTAGTGCTAGTTTTAGTATAAGAACACACATGAAATGACTCTAGTGTTGGTTTTATTCTAAGAACACACATGCAATAACTCTAGTGGGTCCATATGTGGTTTGTGAAAAGAACACACATGCAATGACTCTAGTGGATCCATATGTGGTTTGTGGAAAACAACACACATGCAATGACCACTGGCTGATCCATAAGTGGTTCATGACAGGAACACACATGCAGTGAACACTAGTGGATCCAAATGTGGTTTGTGGAAACAACACACATGCAATGACTCCAGTGGATACATATGTGGTTTGTGGAAAGAACACATATGCAATGAACTCTAGTGGATCCATATGTGGTTTGTGGAAAGAACACACATGCAATAACACTGGTTGATCCATATGTGGTTTGTGGAAAGAACACACATGCAATGACCACTGGTCGATCCATGTGTGGTGTTGTGGAAAGAACACACATGCAATGACATTGGTGGATCCATATGTGGTTTGTGAAAAGAACACACATGCAATGACTCTAGTGCTGGTTTAGTATAAGAACACACATGCAATGAACTCTAGTGGATCCATATGTGGATTGTGGAAAGAAGACACATGCAATGACACTGGTTGATCCATATGTGGTTTGTGGAAAGAACACACATGCAATGACTCAGGGGGGGTCCATGTGTGGTTTGTGGAAAGAACACACATGCAATGACCACTAGTCGATCAATGTGTGGTTTGTGAAAAGAACACACATGCAATGACTCTAGTGCTAGTGTTAGTATAAGAACACACATGCAATGACTCTAGTGATGGTTTTAGTATAAGAACACACATGCAATGAATCTAGTGGGTCCATATGTGGTTTGTGAAAAAAAACATGCAATGACTCTAGTGGATCCATCTGTGGTTTGTGGAAAAGAACACACATGCAGTGACCACTGGTTGATCCATATGTGGTTTGTGTAAAGAACACACATGCAATGACACAGGTGGATCCATATGTGGTTTGTGAAAAGAACACACATGCAATGACTCTAGTGCTGGTTTTAGTATAAGAATGCACATGAAATGACTCTAGTGCTGGTTTTATTATAAGAACACACATGCAATGACTCTAGTGGGTCCATATGTGGTTTGTGAAAAGAACACACATGCAATGACTCTAGTGGATCCAAATGTGGTTGGTGGAAAGAACACATATGCAATGACTCTAGTGGATACATATGTGGTTTGTGGAAAGAACACACATGCAATGAACTCTAGTGGATCCATATGTGGTTTCTGGAAAGAACACACATGCAATGACACTAGTTGATCCATATGTGGTTTGTGGAAAGAACACACATGCAATGACTCAGGGGGATCCATGTGTGGTTTGTGGAAAGAACACACATGCAATGACCACTGGTCGATCCATGTGTGGTTTGTGGAAAGAACACACATGCAATGACTCTAGTGCTGGTTTTAGTATAAGAACACACATGGAATGACTCTAGTGTTGGTTTAAGTATAAGAATACACATGCAATGACTCTAGTGGGTCCATATGTGGTTTGTGAAAAGAACACACATGCAATGACTCTAGTGGATACATATGTGGTTGGTGGAAAGAACACACATGCAATGACACTGGTTGATCCATATGTGGTTTGTGGAAAGAACACACATGCAATGACATTGGTTGATCCATGTGTGGTTTGTGGAAAGAACACACATGAATGACCCTAGTGATAGTTTTAGTATAAGAACACACATGCAATGACTCTAGTGGTTCCATATGTGGTTTGTGAAAAGAACACACATGTGTTGACTCTAGTGGATCCATATGTGGTTTGTGGAAAAGAACACACATGCAATGACCACTGGTTGATCCATATGTGGTTTGTGGAAAGAACACACATGCAATGACACTAATGGATCCATATGTGGTTTGTGAAAAGAACACAAATGCAATGACTCTAGTGCTGGTTTTAGTATAAGAACACATGTGAAATGACTCTAGTGCTGGTGTTATTATTAAAACACACATGCAATGACTCTAGTGGGTCCATATGTGGTTTGTGAAAAGAACACACATGCAATGACTCTAGTGGATCCATATGTGGTTTGTGGAAAAGAACACACATGCAATGACCACTTGCTGATCCATAAGTGGTTCATGACAGGAACACACATGCAGTGAACACTGGTGGATCCAAATGTGGTTTCTGGAAAGAACACACATGCAATGACTCTAGTGGATACATATGTGGTTTGTGGAAAGAACACACATGCAATGAACTCTAGTGGATCCATATGTGGTTTGTGGAAAGAACACACATGCAATGACACTGGTAGATCCATATGTGGTTTGTGGAAAGAACACACATGCAATGACCACTGGCCGATCCATGTGTGGTTTGTGGAAAGAACACACATGCAATGCCATTGGTTGATCCATATGTGGTTTGTGAAAAGAATACACATGCTATTCCATTGGTGAATCCATGTGTGGTTTGTGGAAAGAACACACATGCAATGACTCTATTGGATCCATGTGTGGTTTGTGGAAAGAACACACATGCAATGACCACTGGTCGATCCCTGTGTGGTTTGTGGAAAGAAGACACATGCAATGACCATTGGTGGACCCATACGTGGTTTGTGGAAAGAACACACATGCAATGACTCTAGTGGTCCATATGTGGTTTGTGGAAAGAACACACATGCAATGACTCTAGTGGGTCCATATGTGGTTTATGGAAAAGAACACACATGCAATGACTCTAGTGGGTCCATATGTGGTTCGTGAAAAGAACACACATGCAATGACTCTAGTGCTAGTTTTAGTATAAGAACACACATGTAATGACTCTAGTGGGTCCATATGTGGTTTTTGTAAAGAACACACATGCAATGACTCTAGTGGATCCATATGTGGTTTGTGAAAAGAACACCCTCGCCTGATAAGGCTGAGTTCCTGTGTATAGTGCTAATCCCTGGATCGGTTCACTAGCACACACGGTACAAAATGATACCAGATATTACCGTGCATCATGAGTATAACGAATATGATCCTGAATTTACTTTATATTATAGCGGAAACAATACAAGGTAGATCTCCATCCTTCAAATGTGCCACAGGCGAACAATTGTTGAGTGGAGTCTCGTGACCTAATACGATCACGCAGAATCGGTATAACCTGCAACATAAAACATAGCAGCCCCGAAGGGTCAATTCTTGGAATGTATGGCAAGTAGAGCTAAGTAAGGAGACATTTTACCTAGCAACTACATGCTTATTTTGGATAAATGGAGGCTTTGGCTAGCTTGCATTTTCTTAAACAGTTTTACCCTACTTTTAAATCAAGTTTGATCACAACAACCCATTAAGTTCACCCATCAAGTTTAAGTAATTCTCAAATTGGAATGAACGAGACCATGTCATAGCACCCATAATCCAGCAACTCAATCGTCCATTACCGAGGACATGGGTAAGCACTTAGTTTTACACCCTGCAGGGGTTACACACTTTACCCATATGACCTGGTTGACCCGCTCGTACCATGACACGCATATTGAGTCATGATAGGGAGAAGCCCAAGAAGAGACAATTCGGGAAGTAGCTCCCCAAGCCCATCCACGCACCGTACCAACCTATCACATTCACTACATCTATGGATACGAAGAGCTCGGGTCACCACGACCTACTAAGTCCATCCAGCCACCCATAACTTAGTTGCACATGGTTGCACACGAAAGCTACCAAATCAAGACACTAATGATTTCTTAGAAACCTAGGTGGCCATCCACAAATGAGCTACTCAGGTAAACCATAGACATGGGCCCGGCATTCACGAACCAAGCAATTACCAATTCCACCCAGAGAGTTCGTTGATTAAGTTGTTTTAGTTGAACAAAACATACACAATACCATGGCATGGTGTAGACCCATCCCCGTCTAGATAGCATGACTAAGCTCAACTAGCATACGGCGGCTCAACTACAAGTGGCTCCTACCAAGATACATAGGACATAGCATAGCGATAGTAATTCCTACTTATGCATCTACAAAAAAAATACACTACACATGCAGTAGGAAAATAGTAGGACAATTCATGATGAAAATAGCATCTACTTGCCTTTGTTGTAGATGTAGTCGATTAGATAATCCTCATAAATACAATGATTGCACTCATTGCACTCAAAAGACTTGCAATCACAATGCTCGCAATCATAGCTGTTGCAATCATAGTAGTTGCACTCCTCGCAATCTATCGTTCAAAAGCAAAGGCACAACAACATATCATTGAAACATTGCAATCATGCAACAATGCAACAATACAATAAAACAGTAATGATCCAATGCATACATGATGATTTAATATGTCACAATGGTTGTATTTAGTTATCTAAACAATACTAGATCACATGATGCATGTAGAAGTGTTTTAATGCAATATAGTATTTGTCATCCAATTTCAATTGCCAGTAAAGGGGTTTTAACATAACTATTGTAGATTCTGTACTAGTTGCCAAATTAAATATGTATCTGAACTGTAATGGATAGAGGGCTTTAATACGAACCAGTAGCAATTGGATTCACCCTAATCGGAGTTATAGATCTTTTTCTAGGATTTATTTAGTGTTTAATGGAGTTTAATTAATCTAAATAGATCGTACTGACAACAAATAAAACTAAGTACAGATATGAATACTACGCAAGATTATGAACTCAGGGACATATTACTCATATTTTTCAGATCTGTAGATTATTTACTATGAATTTAATGATTTAAAAGTCCAATAATACTAATTAATTATTGGCTAGTAATCTATACAGAAAAACCTATATCTAAACAGATATTCTCAAACTACATGAAATTATCTTCAATTTGATATATTATATGTAATTTTTGAACGTAGTATGAATTTTCTATGGATTTTACAAGTTAGATCTATAATCTGCAATTTTAAATTCGAATGGAATATTCCAGGGAATATTCCGCTGACTGGACAGATTGACCGTGCAGGCTGACCGCGAGTGGACGCTGACGTCATGATGACGTGGCGGTGATGAGGCGGCTGACCGAGACGATTGAGTCTGGACCGTCGAGATAAGAACTGGTGGCTAGGAGAGAAGTTGGTTCCAAAACGGCTCGATTTTGTCTCGGAGAAGATTAGAAACAGATTTGTCTTAGAAAGACACATCCATAGATCAAAACGAAAAACTTCGAACTTGAAAGTTGTGGATAATCATTAGATCTACCTTTTTACTAAAGGAATTTGGATTTGAAGAAACGAGCACGAGTAAATCTTGGTATTACACCGTCAGATCTGAAATATTGCGTGGCGAAATTCTTCGTCTGTGGTAGATGAAAAGAGGTGAGGTTTGTTGGGATTGAAAGATTTTGACGAGATCTATAACTTTCGTGTTGTAGCCAAAGTCATCCGACGAAGTTTAGATAGGTTTAGAAGCAAAATATGATTCGGTAAGGTGTAGATTCGGGATTTCGAGAAGGAAAAGTGATATAGATGTGACTCCGGGAGATTATATAGACTTTTAGGATGATGGGAAGATAAATCTTAGAGTAGGCAATAAGTAGAAACAAACGGAAGTCAATTCAGAGTTGTAGATAAAAAGATATAGGTGTTTGAATAGAGGTAGGTTTAGAAAACAGATTCTTGCACGCTTTTTAAAGCAACCTAGGATCGATCCCTCCCGTGCTCTGCTGGCTGGTTCGGTCGGCTGAGTGGGCCGGCCAGGTGGCCCATTTCATTTTTTTTCCTTTTCCTTTTTCTTTTTCTTTTTCTATTTTAGTATTTTCTTTATATCTTTTGCATACGAACTCCAAATTTTTCTAAATTCGAGTATATCATCTTAGGCTAGGATTTACCATGGCTTGCTGACTTATCAATGATGGTTTTAAATAAAGCCTATTTAATTACCTTTAGTTATAAAGTGGCACATAGTGTTTGGTTTGTTATAGAATTCAAATTCTTTGCAAGTTTCTTTATGGATGCAATGCAATGTTCATGAATGCTTCATGATTTTCATTTTTGCAAACATTCACACAAATACTAAAACTAAAACTCAATTCACACCTCTTTGCCTATATGGCTACTTAGGTCATAACAAAGTGAGTAGTTTCCAAATTCAAAAGGTTTCTTTTCCTTGAGAATTTTCAACAAAGTCAAACAATCAACCAAACTTATTTTATCTATTTCACATTCCAAAATTAGAAAATTTTGTCATGTGACAGACTACCACCCTTAAAAGGAATGTCGTCCCGAGATTCCGGAAGGCTAGAAGGAGATATGGGTTAAGGATCCTCTAGGCGCTACCACCCTTAAAAGGAAATTTACTAGATTGTTTATTGGGAATTCACATGGCTCCTATTGATTCTCCCTTGGACATTTATTGGTACAATGTCCCTACATTTTCTAAACTCCATGATTTATAGATTCTAGGCTAACACTATTTAAACTAGTGAAACTCTCATGGTAGGCAATTAGGGAACGTTTGCTTCACGATACCCATTATACACGGTTGAGATTCATCCTTACCGTACATTCCTACGCTTAGCGATGAATGATTTTGTAAAGGTTCAAAGTCATACCATCCTAAGGTCTAGGCTTAACGTCGTCTCTTTTCTAAGGTTGGAAAGGCACTCAAGATTCGCAAAGCCAATAGTACAAGAGCAAATAATAAGAGTAGTAGGAATGGTGATCAATCCATCCTGCACCCAAATCATTACCCTGCATGAGGATAGGTGAATCGCGTTTTTCTACCACTCAGGCATCCTCACTTTCCTTGTAGATGGTTTCCATGGGCACGAAACAATGCTCAATGTAGACTCCCAGGTATTCAATCAACAAAGCTACTATAAAACTAGGCTATCGATGCTCCAAAACATTCAGGTTTCGTAATCAACTACATAACATCATTTACAACACTTCTTACTTCCACATCCTTTTTTTTGCATTAGATGAGCTATTCACCTTCGTTGGGGCATCATCATCGAAACATTTCCACTAAATCCTTCTCCATGTATTGAACACATCGTTCTAACTCTAAGGGTTTAAGATAGAGAAGAATAGAGTCTAGAGGAAAGAAGCTAAAGATACCCATACAAACTAGAAATAAGTTCAATTCCTAGCTATCAAGAAAACAAAGAAGGAATGACAACTAACAAATCTCCACATCAAATGTTTCTAGCTAAGCGAAAGTGGTTTGTGATTTCTAATGGGTTATCCTAAAAATCTTTTAGAGTCTTAGGGCATCCATCATAGACAAGTTAGAGGTCTAGGGGAAACGTTATCCCTATGCTAGCATAATCACACAACACTCAAAGCAACAAGAACACAAACAATTTAATCAAGCAAGCAAGCAACTAGTATTTCCTTTACCACATAAGTTGGTAAGATCAATATGCTAACACGATAGCGATGATCTCCTAAAGAGATGAACATGGTGGTCTATATCTACTCAAACTTGGTGAGACATTCATTGTGTCATCTTATTAGTTATATTACTTATAGGCCAAGTACCATTTAGGGATAGGGATATTTGTGTTAGACTACTTCTAATAGTAGAAGTATGAGAATTGAAGTGGTAAGATGATACTAGAAAGAAGTGTATGAAGAGAAGAAGATAGAATAGATTCTATAATTCATATGGCTTTCCTATTCCATTCCTAGGTCACGATCCTACAACCAACACACAGCTCTGATACCATCTTGTAACACCCTCGCCTGATAAGGCTAAGTTCCTGTGTATAGTGCTAATCCCTAGATCGGTTCACTAGCACACACAGTACAAAATGATACCAGATATAACCGTGCATCCTGAGTATAACAAATATGATCCAAAATTTACATTATATTACAGCGGAAACAATACAAGGTAGATCTCCATCCTTCAAATGTGCCACATGCGAACAATTGTTGAGTAGAGTCTCGCAACCAAATATGATCACTCAGAATCGGTATAACCTGCAACATAAAATGTAGCAGCCTCGAAGGGTCAATACTTGGAATGTATGGCAAGTAGAGCTAAGTAAGGAGACAGTATACCTAGCAACTACATGCTTATTTTGGATAAATTGAGGCTTTGGCTAGCTTGCATTTTCTTAAACAGTTTTACCCTGATTTTAAATCAAGTTTGATCACAACAACCCATTAAGTTCACCCATCAAGTTTTAATAATTCTCAAATTGGAATGAACGAGAACATGTCATAGCACCCATAATCCAGCAACTCAATCGTCCATTACCGGGGACACGGCTAAGCACTTAGTTTTACACCATGCAGGGGTTGCACACTTTACCCATATGACCTGGCGACCCGCTCGTACCATGACACGCATATTGAGTCATGATAGGGAGAATCCCAAGAAGAGACAATTCGGGAAGTAGCTCCTCAAGCCCATCCATGCATCGTACCAACCTATCACATTCACTACATCTCTGGATACGAAGAGCTCGGGTCACCATGACCTACTAAGTCCATCCAGCCACCCATAACTCACTGGCACATGGTTGCACACGGAAGCTACCAAAGCAAGACACTAATCATTTCTTAGAAATCTGGGTGTCCATCCACAAGTGAGCTACTCCGGTAAACCATAGACATGGGCCTGACATTCACGAACCAAGCAATTACCAATTCCACCCAGAGAGTTCGTTGATTAAGTTTTTTTAGTTGAACAAAACATACACAATACCATAGCATGGTGTAGACCCATCCCCGTCTAGATAGCATGGCTAAGCTCAACTAGCATACGACGGCTCAACTACAAGTGGATCCTACCAAGATACATAGGACATAGCATAGCGATAGTAATTCCTACCCATGCATCTACAAAAAAAATACACTACACATGCAGTAGGAAAATAGTAGGACAATTCATGATCAAAATAGCATCTACTTGCCTTTATTATAGATGTAGTCGATTAGATAATCCTCATAAATATAATGGTTGTACTTGTCGCACTCAAAACACTTGCAATCACAATGCTCGCAATCATAGTAGTTGCGATCATAGTAGTTGCACTCCTCGCAATCTATCGTTCAAAAGCAAAGGCACAACAATATATCATTCAAACATTGCAATCATGCAACAATGCAACAATATGATAAAACTGTGATTATCCAATGCATGCATGATGATTTAATATGTCACAATGGTTGTATTTAGTTATCTAAACAATACTAGATCACATGATGCATGTAGAAGTGTTTTAATGCAATATAGTATTTGTTATCCAATTTCAATTGGCAATAAAGAGGTTTTAACATAACTATTGTAGCTTCTGTATTAGTTGTCAAATTAAATTTGTATCTGAACTGTAATGGATAGAGGGATTTAATACGAACCGGTAGCAATTGGATTCACACTAATCGGAGTTACAGAACTTTTTCTAGGATTTATTTAGTGTTTAACGGAGTTTAATTAATCTAAACAGATCGATCTGACAACAAATAAAAATAAGTATGGATCTGAAAACTACACAAGATTATGAACTCAGGGACATATTACTCATATTTTTCGGATCTGTAGATTATTTACTATGAATTAAATGATTTAAAAGTCCAATAATACTAATTAATTATTCGTCGGTAATCTATACAGCAAAACCCAGATCTAAATAGATATTATCAAATTACAAGAAATTATCAAATTAAATTTGAACGGAATATTTCAGGGAATATTTCGCTGACTGGACAGATTGACCGTGCAGGCTGACCGGGACTGGACGCTAACCTCACGACGACATGGCGGTGACGAGGCGGCTGACCGGGACGATTAAGTCTGGACCGTCGAGATAAGATCCGGTGGCTAGGAGAGAAGTTGGTTCCAAAACGGCTCGATTTTGTCTCGGAGAAGATTAGAAACAGATCTGTGTTAGAAAGATACATCCGTAGATCAAAACGAAAAACTTCGAACATGAAAGTTGTGGAGAATCATTAGATCTAACTTTTCACCAAAGGAATTTGGATTTGAAGAAACGAGCGCGAGTAAATCTTGGTATTACACCGTCAGATCTGAAATATTACGTAGAGATATTCTTCGTCTGTGGTAAATGAAAAGAGGTGAGGTTTGTCGGGACCAAAAGATTTCGACGAGATCTACAACTTTCGTGCTGTAACCAAAGTCATCCAACGAAGTTTAGATAGGTTTAGAGGCGAAATATGATTCAATAAGGTGTAGATTCGGGATTTCGAGAAGAAAAAGTGATATAGATGTGACTCCGGGAGATTATATAGACTTTTAGGATGATGAGAAGATAGATCTTAGAGTAGGCAACAAGTAGAAACAAACGAAAGTCAATTCGGAGTTGTAGATAAAAAGATATAGGTGTTTGAATAGAGGTAGGTTTACAAAACAGATTCTTGCACGTTTTTAAAGCAACCTGGAATCGATCCCTCCCGTGCTCTACTGGCTGGTTCGGTCGGCTGAGTGGGCCGGCCGGGTGGCTCATTTGGTTTTTTTCCTTTTTTTCTTTTTCTTTTTCTATTTTATTATTTTCTTTATATCTTTTGCATACGAACTCCAAATGAGTTCAAATTTGTTTTCAAATTTTTCTAAATTCGAGTAGATTATCTTAGTCTAGGATTTACCATGGCTTGCTGACTTATCAATGATGGTTTTAAATAAAGCCTATTTAATTCCCTTCAGGAATAAAGTGGCACATAGGGTTTGGTTTGTTATAGAATTCAAATTCTTTGCAAGTTTCTTTATGGATGCAATGCAATTTTCATGAATGCTTCATGATTTTCATTTTTACAAACATTCACACAAATACTAAAACTAAACTCAATTCACGCCTCTTTGCCTATATGGCTACTTAGGTCATAACAAAGTGAGTTGTTTCCAAATTCAAAAGGTTTCTTTTCCTTGAGAATTTTCAACAAAGTCAAACAATTAACCAAACTTATTTTATCTATTTCACATTCCAAAATTAGAAAATTTTGGGATGTGACATGACAACTGGCTGATCCATAAGTTGTTTATGACAGGAACACACATGCAGTGAACACTAGTGGATCCAAATGTGGTTTGTGGAAATAAAACACATGTAATGACTCTAGTGGTTACATATGTGGTTTGTGGAAAGAACACACATACAATAAACTCTAGTGGATCCATATGTGGTTTGTGAAAAGAACACACATGTAATGACACTGGTTGATCCATGTGTTGTTTGTGGAAAGAACACACATGCAATGACACTGGTGGATCCATATGTGGTTTGTGAAAAGAACACACATGCAATGACTCTAGTGCTGGTTTTAGTATAAGAACACACATGAAATGACTGTAGTGCTGGTTTTATTATAAGAACACACATGCAATGACTCTAGTGGGTCCATATGTGGTTTGTGAAAAGAACACACATGGAATGACTCTAGTGGATCCATATGTGGTTTGTGGAAAACGACACACATGCAATGACCACTGGCTGATCCATAAGTGGTTCATGATAGGAACACACATGTAGTAAACACTGGTGGATCCAAATGTGGTTTGTGGACAGAAAACACATGCAATGACTCTAGTGGATACATATGTGGTTTGTGGAAAGAACACACGTGCAATAAACTCTAGTGGATCCATATGTGGTTTATGGAAAGAACACACATGCAATGACACTGGTTGATCCATGTGGTTTGTGGAAAGAACACACATGCAATGATCACTGGTCGATCCATGTTTAGTTTGTGGAAAGAACACACATGCAATGTCATTGGTTGATCCATATGTGGTTTGTGAAAAGAACACACATGCAATGCCATTGGTTAATCCATGTGTGGTTTGTGGAAAGAACACACATGCAATGACTCTAGTGGATCCATGTGTGGTTTGTGGAAAGAACACACATGCAATGATCACAGGTCGATCCATGTGTGGTTTGTGGAAAGAACACACATGCAATGAGCACTGGTGGATCCATACGTGGCTTGTGGAAAGAACACACATGTAATGACTCTAGTGGGTCCATATGTGGTTTGTGGAAATAACACATATGCAATGACTCTAGTGAGTCCATGTGTGGTTTGTGAAAAGAACACAGATGCAATGACTCTAGTGCTGGTTTTAGTATAAGAACACACATGCAATGACTCTAGTGGGTCCGTATGTGGTTTGTGAAAAGAACACACATGCAATGACTCTAGTGGATCCATATGAGGTTTTTGGAAGAGAACACACATGCAATGACACTGGTTGATCCATGTGTGGTTTGTGGAAAGAACACATATGCAATGTCATTGGTTGATCCATATGTGATTTGTGAAAAGAACACACATGCAATGCCATTGGTTAATCCATGTGAGGTTTGTGGAAAGAACACACATGCAATGATTCTAGTGGATTCATATGTGGTTCATGTCAGGAACACCCTTGCAATGCCATTGGTGGATCCATGTGTGGTTTGTGGAAAGAACACACATGCAATGACTCAGGGGGGTCCATGTGTGGTTTATGGAAAGAACACACATGCAATGACCACTGGTCGATCCATGCGTGGTTTGTGGAAAGAACACACATGCAATGACATTGGTGGATCCATATGTGGTTTCTGAAAAGAACACACATGCAATGACTCTAGTGGATCCAGATGTGGTTTGTGGAAAGAACACACATGCAATGACACTGGTTGATCCATATGTGGTTCGTGGAAAGAACACACATGCAATGACTCAGGGGGATCCATGTGTGGTTTGTGGAAAGAACACATATGCAATGACCACTAGTCGATCCATGTGTGGTTTGTGGAAAGAACACACATGCAATGCCATTGGTTGATCCATATGTGGTTTGTGAAAAGAACACACATGCAATGCCATTGGTTAATCCATGTGTGGTTTGTGGAAATAACACACATGCAATGACTAAGGGGGATCCATGTGTGGTTTATGGAAAGAACACACATACAATGACCATTGGTCGATCCATGTGTGTTTTCTGGAAAGAACACACATGCAATGACACTAGTGGATCCATATGTGGTTTGTGAAAAGGACACACATGCAATGACTCTAGTGCTGGTTTTAGTATAAGAACACACATGCAATGACTCTAGTGGGTCCATATGTGGTTTGTGCAAAGAACACACATGCAATGACTCTAGTGGAGCCATATGTGGTTTGCGGAAAGAACACACATGCAATGACATTGGTTGATCCATATGTGGTTTGTGGAAAGAACACACATGCAATGACACTGGTTGATCCATGTGTGGTTTGCAGAAATAACACACATGCAATGACTCTAGTGATAATTTTAGTATAAGAACACACATGCAATGACTCTAGTGCTGGTTTAGTATAAGAACACACAAGCAATGACTCTAGTGGGTCCATATGTGGTTTGTGAAAAGAACACATATGCAATGACTCTAGTGGATCCATATGTGGTTTGTGGAAAAGAAAAAACATGCAATGACTCTAGTGCTGGTTTTAGTATAAGAACACACAGGAAATGACTCTAGTGCTGGTTTTATTATAAGAACACACATGCAATGACTCTAGTGGGTCTATATGTGGTTAGTGAAAAGAACACACATGCAATGACTCTAGTGGATCCATATCTGGTTTGTGGAAAATAACACACATGCAATGACCACTAGCTTATCCATAAGTGGTTCATGGCAGGAACACACATGTAGTGAACACTGGTGGATCCAAATGTGGTTTGTGGAAAGAACACACATGCAATGACTCTAGTGGATACATATGTGGTTTGGGGGAAAGAACACACATGCAATAAACTCTAGTGGATCCATATGTGGTTTTTGGAAAGAACACACATGCAATGACACTGGTTGATCCATATGTGATTTGTGGAAAGAACACACATGCAATGACCACTGGTCGATCCATGTGTGGTTTGTGGAAATAACACACATGCAATGACCACTGGTGGATCCATATGTGGTTTGTGGAAAGAACACACATGCAATGACTCTAGTGGGTCCATATGTGGTTTGTGGAAAGAACACACATGCAATGAGCACTGGTGGATCCATACGTGGTTTGTGGAAAGAACACACATGTAATGACTCTAGTGGGTCCATATGTGGTTTGTGGAAATAACACATATGCAATGACTCTAGTGGGTCCATGTGTGGTTTGTGAAAAGAACACAGATGCAATGACTCTAGTGCTGGTTTTAGTATAAGAACACACATGCAATGACTCTAGTGGGTCCGTATGTGGTTTGTGAAAAGAACACACTTGCAATGACTCTAGTGGATCCATATGAGGTTTTTGGAAGAGAACACACATGCAATGACACTGGTTGATCCATGTGTGGTTTGTGGAAAGAACACATATGCAATGTCATTGGTTGATCCATATGTGATTTGTGAAAAGAACACACATGCAATGCCATTGGTTAATCCATGTGAGGTTTGTGGAAAGAACACACATGCAATGATTCTAGTGGATTCATATGTGGTTCATGTCAGGAACACCCTTGCAATGCCATTGGTGGATCCATGTGTGGTTTGTGGAAAGAACACACATGCAATGACTCAGGGGGGTCCATGTGTTGTTTATGGAAAGAACACACATGCAATGACCACTGGTCGATCCATGTGTGGTTTGTGGAAAGAACACACATGCAATGACATTGGTGGATAAATATGTGGTTTCTGAAAAGAACACACATGCAATGACTCTAGTGGATCTTGATGTGGTTTGTGGAAAGAACACACATGCAATGACACTGGTTGATCCATATGTGGTTCGTGGAAAGAACACACATGCAATGACTCAGGGGGGATCCATGTGTGGTTTGTGGAAAGAACACATATGCAATGACCACTAGTCGATCCATGTGTGGTTTGTGGAAAGAACACACATGCAATGCCATTGGTTGATCCATATGTGGTTTGTGAAAAGAACACACATGCAATGCCATTGGTTAATCCATGTGTGGTTTGTGGAAATAACACACATGCAATGACTAAGGCGGATCCATGTGTGGTTTATGGAAAGAACACACATACAATGACCATTGGTCGATCCATGTGTTTTCTGGAAAGAACACACATGCAATGACACTAGTGGATCCATATGTGGTTTGTGAAAAGAACACACATGCAATGACTCTAGTGCTGGTTTTAGTATAAGAACACACATGCAATGACTCTTGTGGGTCCATATGTGGTTTGTGCAAAGAACACACATGCAATGACTCTAGTGGAGCCATATGTGGTTTGCGGAAAGAACACACATGCAATGACATTGGTTGATCCATATGTGGTTTGTGGAAAGAACACACATGCAATGACACTGGTTGATCCATGTGTGGTTTGCGGAAATAACACACATGCAATGACTCTAGTGATAGTTTTAGTATAAGAACACACATGCAATGACTCTAGTGCTGGTTTAGTATAAGAACACACAAGCAATGACTCTAGTGGGTCCATATGTGGTTTGTGAAAAGAACACATATGCAATGACTCTAGTGGATCCATATGTGGTTTGTGGAAAAGAACACACATGCAATGACTCTAGTGCTGGTTTTAGTATAAGAACACACAGGAAATGACTCTAGTGCTGGTTTTATTATAAGAACACACATGCAATGACTCTAGTGGGTCTATATGTGGTTAGTGAAAAGAACACACATGCAATGACTCTAGTGGATCCATATCTGGTTTGTGGAAAATAACACACATGCAATGACCACTAGCTTATCCATAAGTGGTTCATGGCAGGAACACACATGTAGTGAACACTGGTGGATCCAAATGTGGTTTGTGGAAAGAACACACATGCAATGACTCTAGTGGATACATATGTGGTTTGGGGGAAAGACCACACATGCAATAAACTCTAGTGGATCCATATGTGGTTTTTGGAAAGAACACACATGCAATGACACTGGTTGATCCATATGTGATTTGTGGAAAGAACACACATGCAATGACCACTGGTCGATCCATGTGTGGTTTGTGGAAAGAACACACATGCAATGACCACTGGTGGATCCATATGTGGTTTGTGGAAAGAACACACATGCAATGACTCTAGTGGGTCCATATGTGGTTTGTGGAAAGAACACACCTGCAATGACTCTAGTGGGTCCATATGTGGTTTGTGGAAAAGAACACACATGCAATGACTCTAGTGGGTCCATATGTGGTTTGTGAAAAGAGCACACATGTAATGACTCTAGTGATGATTTTAGTATAAGAACACACATGCAATGACTCTAGTGGGTCCATATGTGGTTTGTGAAAAGAACACACATGCAATGCCATTGGTTAATCCATGTGTGGTTTGTGGAAAGAACACACATGCAATGATTCTACTAGATCCATATGTGGTTCATGTCAGGAACACACATGCAATACCATTGGTGGATCCATGTGTGGTTTGAGAAAAGAACACACATGCAATGACTCAGGGGGATCCATGTGTGGTTTGTCGAAAGAACACACATGCAATGACCACTGGTCGATCCATGTGTGGTTTGTGGAAAGAACACACATGCAATGACACTGGTGGATCCATATGTGGTTTGTGAAAAGAACACAATGCAATGACTCTAGTGCTGGTTTTAGTATAAGAACACACATGCAATGAACTCTAGAGGATCCATATGTGGTTTGTGGAAAGAATACACATGCAATGACACTGGTTGATCCATATATGGTTTGTGGAAAGAACACACATGCAATGACTCAGGGGGGATCCATGTGTGGTTTGTGGAAAGAAAGCACATGCAATGACCACTCGTCGATCAATGTGTGGTTTGTGGAAAGAACACACATGCAATGACTCTAGTGCTGGTTTTAGTATAAGAACACACATGCAATGACTCTAGTGCTGGTTTTAGTATAAGAACACACATGCAATGACTCTAGTGGGTACATATGTGGTTTGTGAAAAGAACACAAATGCAATGACTCTAGTGGGTACATATGTGGTTTGAGAAAAGAACACACATACAATGACTCTAGGTGATCCATATGTGGTTTCTGGAAAAGAACACACATGCAATGACCACTATTTGGTCCATATGTGGTTTGTGGAAAGAACACACATGCAATGCCACTGGTGGATCTATATGTGGTTTTTGAAAAGAACACACATGCAATGACTCTAGTGCTGGTTTTAGTATAAGAACACACATCAAAAGACTCTAGTGCTGGTTTTATTATAAGAACACACATGCAATGACTCTGGTGGGTCCATATGTGGTTTGTGAAAAGAACACACATGTAATGACTCTAGTGGATTCATATGTGGTTTGTGGAAAACCACACACATGAAATGACCACTAGATGACCCATAAGTGGTTCATGACGGGAACAAACATGCAGTGAATACTGGTGGATCCAAATGTGGTTTGTGGAAAGAACACACATGCAATGACTCTAGTGGATATATATGTGGTTTGTGGAAAGAACACACATGCAATGAACTCTAGTGGATCCATATGTGGTTTGTGGAAAGAACACACATGCAATGACACTAGTTGATCCATATGTGGTTTGTGGAAAGAACACACATGCAATGACCACTGGTCGATCCATGTGTCGTTTGTGGAAACAACACACGTGCAATGACACTGGTGGATGCATATGTGGTTTGTGAAAAGAACACACATGCAACGACTCTAGTGGATCCATATGTGGTTTGTGGAAAGAACACACATGCAATGACACTGGTTGATCCATATGTGGTTCGTGGAAAGAACACGCATGCAATAACTCAAGGGGATCCATGTGTGGTTTGTGGAAAGAACACATATGCAATGACCACTAGTCGATCCATGTGTGGTTTGTCGAAAGAACACACATGCAATGCCATTGGTTGTTCCATATGTGGTTTGTGAAAAGAACACACATGCAACGCCATTGGTTAATCCATGTGTGGTTTGTGGAAAGAACACACATGCAATGACTCAGGGGGATCGATGTGTGGTTTATGGAAAGAACACACATACAATTACCATTGGTCGATCCATGTGTGGTTTGTGAAAAGAACACACATGCAATGCCATTGGTTAATCCATGTGTGGTTTGTGGAAATAACACACATGCAATGACTAAGGGGGATCCATGTGTGGTTTATGGAAAGAACACACATACAATGACCATTGGTCGATCCATGTGTGTTTTCTGGAAAGAACACACATGCAATGACACTAGTGGATCCATATGTGGTTTGTGAAAAGGACACACATGCAATGACTCTAGTGCTGGTTTTAGTATAAGAACACACATGCAATGACTCTAGTGGGTCCATATGTGGTTTGTGCAAAGAACACACATGCAATGACTCTAGTGGAGCCATATGTGGTTTGCGGAAAGAACACACATGCAATGACATTGGTTGATCCATATGTGGTTTGTGGAAAGAACACACATGCAATGACACTGGTTGATCCATGTGTGGTTTGCAGAAATAACACACATGCAATGACTCTAGTGATAATTTTAGTATAAGAACACACATGCAATGACTCTAGTGCTGGTTTAGTATAAGAACACACAAGCAATGACTCTAGTGGGTCCATATGTGGTTTGTGAAAAGAACACATATGCAATGACTCTAGTGGATCCATATGTGGTTTGTGGAAAAGAAAAAACATGCAATGACTCTAGTGCTGGTTTTAGTATAAGAACACACAGGAAATGACTCTAGTGCTGGTTTTATTATAAGAACACACATGCAATGACTCTAGTGGGTCTATATGTGGTTAGTGAAAAGAACACACATGCAATGACTCTAGTGGATCCATATCTGGTTTGTGGAAAATAACACACATGCAATGACCACTAGCTTATCCATAAGTGGTTCATGGCAGGAACACACATGTAGTGAACACTGGTGGATCCAAATGTGGTTTGTGGAAAGAACACACATGCAATGACTCTAGTGGATACATATGTGGTTTGGGGGAAAGAACACACATGCAATAAACTCTAGTGGATCCATATGTGGTTTTTGGAAAGAACACACATGCAATGACACTGGTTGATCCATATGTGATTTGTGGAAAGAACACACATGCAATGACCACTGGTCGATCCATGTGTGGTTTGTGGAAATAACACACATGCAATGACCACTGGTGGATCCATATGTGGTTTGTGGAAAGAACACACATGCAATGACTCTAGTGGGTCCATATGTGGTTTGTGGAAAGAACACACATGCAATGAGCACTGGTGGATCCATACGTGGTTTGTGGAAAGAACACACATGTAATGACTCTAGTGGGTCCATATGTGGTTTGTGGAAATAACATGTTGGAGATATGCCCTAGAGGCAATAATAAATATAGTTATTATTATATCTTTGTGTTTATGATAAATGTTTGCATTCATGCTATAATAGTATTAACAAGGAAACCATTAATACTTGTGTGAATTGTAAACTTAAATTTGAAGTCCCTAGTATAGCCTCTATACTTCACTAGCTTGTTGGTTGATTGATGATGTGGTTTCTTTGTCATGAACATTGAGATGTTATCAACAACAAGATCATATCGTTAGGAGAATGATATGGTGGACATACTCCTATAGATAAGCGTAGCATAAAGATCAAGTCATTTCAATAGTTCAATTGCTATATGCTTTCTGATACATAGTAACCTAATTCCTTCGACCATGAGATCATGCATATCACCTTTACTGGATGGATGCTTTGATGTCATCAAACACCACACCGTAACAGGGTGGCTATAAAGGTGGTATTGAGTGTTCGGAAAGTATTGGTTGAAACACATGGATCAAGAGTGGGATTTGTCCATCCACATGACGGATAGATATTCTCTGGGCCCTCTCGGTGAAATGTCATCCAATTAGCTTGCAAGCATGTGACTGGGTCACAAGGGATCACATATCACGGGAACGAGAAAAGAGTACTTATCAGTAACGAGGTTGAACTAGGTATGCAGAGATACCGAAGATCATAACCTCGGATAAGTAACATATCGTGAGACAAAGGGAAATTGGTATCGTATGTAAGTGGTTCATTCGATCGCAAAGTAATCGTAGAAATATGTGGGAGCCATATGAATTTCCAGATTCCTCTATTGGTTATTGTTCGGAGAAGTGTCTCGATCATGTCTGCATAATTCACGAACCGTAGGGAGACACACTTAAGGATTCGACGTTGTTTGAGTAGTTATGGTATTATGAGAAAGAGACCGAATGTTGTTCGGAGTCTCGGATGGGATCCGGGATATCACGAGGTGATCCGGAATGGTCCGGAGAATAAGATTCATATAAGGAAAGTCCCGTTTCGGAGTTCGGGAATGATTCCGGTGTTTTCATCGGGAACATTCTAGAAGGTCCCGGAATGTCCGGCACTCCGGGGGGGGGAAGGGGTACATGAATGTATCATTGCATGTTGGAATGATTGCATCATGTACTAAGTGTTCTCGCTGTCCGAAATAAAGGGTTAATTCAAATCCTAATTGAAAAAGTCAAACTGCCAGTTTTCGGTCAAACTGCCAGTTTTCGGAAAGAGGAGAAAGAGGAGGAGAGGTGGAGGCCGAGTTGGAGGAGGGTTCCTCCCCTTGGCCGGCGCACCTCCCAAGGCCGAGTTGGGGAGGAACTCCTCCCCTTGGCCGCCGGCCCTCCCACCTATAAAGGGAGGGGCAGGGCTCCCCTCTCTAGAACACTACTAGTTCCTACCCTCTAAACTAAACCCTAGATCTAAACCCCGGTTTAGAGCTATTTTGGTTTAGAGCCTTCTAATTGGTTTAGAGCCCTCTAATTGGTGTGTCTAAATTACTAGACCACTAATAGCCTCTCTCATAAGCTCCACCATACTCGCACCGGCTTAAGGCGAAGCCCTGCGGGATCTCCCCTCTACTTCCGGTACCACGCCGTTGTGCTGCCGGAATCGCGAGGAGAGTGCTACAACCTCCGCTGCCTGCTGGAACAAGGGAGAGGAAGGTCTTCGTCGAGTACCGAACGTGTGACCGACTGCGGGGGCGCTGCTGGAACGTGGCGCCGGAAGGATCGTCTACACGATCTTGAGATCGGAAAGAGTACGACTACATCACCCACGAGAATCTGCTCTCGTTAAACACTTTGGAATCTTCGAGGGTGAGTTATTCCATCGACTCGTTGCTACAATCTAGTAGATAGATCTTGGCTTGTTTGTTTGTATGCGATAGAAAAATTTTGTTTTCCATGCTACGAACCCCTACAGTGGTATCAGAGCCGTGTCTATCTGTAGATCTGTTGCACGAGTAGAACACAATGGTCATTGTGGGCGTTGATGCTTTTATTGTAGATTGCTTTTTGTGTACTTTGCATCTTGCGGTATGTTGGGATGAAGCGGCCCGGGCTAACCTTACATGACATCGTTCATGAGACTTGCTCCACGCTTAACATGCAACTTGTATTGCATAAGTGGCTTTGCGGGTGCCTGTTTCTCCTAGCATAGTAAAGATCCAATTTACAACGGGTAATCAACAATGCTAGTATCAATGTTGTGGTTCTTGTTCGTAGGTTAGAACGACACTTATGGAAAGCCCCAAACCACGTAAAATATGCAAAGAAAGTAGAAGCGTCTAACTTTGTTTTGCAGGGGTGTGCAGTGATGTGATATGGCCATGATTGTGATTATATTTGATGTATGCAATGTTCCTTATTGTAAGTTGGCAACCGGCAGGAGCCATATGGTTGTCTTTAATTTCTGTTAAGACCTGCGTGTCTATTCAAAATAGTTGTAATAGTTGAAGCTGGTGGACGACAACCATGAAGAAGCGTCATTGACCTTGATGCTATGCCGGTGATGATGGAGATCATATTCGTGCTTGAAGATGGAGATCGGAAGCACAAAGAAGAAAGGCCATATCATATCACATATTATGAATTGCATGTGATGTTAATCCTTTATGCATCTTGTATTGCTTAGTAGACGACGGTAGCATTATAAGATGATCCCTCATGCACATAAATTTCAAGTTCTGAAGTGTTCACCCTTAGTATGCACCGTTGCCAAAGCTTGTTGCTTCGAAGCACCACGTGATGATCGGGTGTCTTTGATTCCGCGGGTGAATACAACGTAAGCAAGCCAGATTTGCTTATGCGGTAACTAAGGTTTGATCTTGACGAGCCTAGCATGTACAGACATGGCCTCAGGAACACGGATCGCCGAAAGGCAAAGCATGAATCATATAGTAGATATGATGAACATGATGATTGTTCGCCATTAAAACTATATCGGCTCTCGTGATGATCGGTGTTGATATAGTAGTTTTGGTTCGTGTGATCACTAAAACAATGTGAGGGATGTTGTTTTGAGTGGGAGTTCACCTAGTTTAATTTCATTAATTAATTTGAACTCAATTTGTCATAAACTTAGTCTAAACTATTGCAAATATGTTGTAGATCAATGGCAGCCCCTACCATCAATTTTAATGCGTTCCTAGAGAAAGAAAAGTTGAAAAACAATGGAAGCAACTTCGCGGATTGGTTCCGCAATTTGAGGATTGTCCTCACAGCTGGTAATTTGACCTATGTGCTGGATGCACCGCTAGGTGACCCACCTGCAGCTGATGCTACCGATGAAGTAAAGAATGTTTACCTCGCTCGGAAGAATCAGTACTCCATAGTTCAGTGTGCTATCTTGTATGGTTTAGAATCGGAGCTTCAGAAAAGGTTTGAAGAGTCAGATCCATATGATATTGTCGAGGATCTCAAATTAATTTTTGAGACTCATGCGGCAATTGAAAGTTATGAAGCTTCTGAAAAGTTCTTTAACTGCAAGATGGAAGAGGGTAGCTCCGTCAGTGAGCATGTGCTTAAGATGTCTGGGCACGCAAATAAACTTCAAAGTTTGGGTATAGTGATTCCTAATACTTTGGGAGTTTACCGCATCCTCCAATCACTACCACCAAGTTACAAGAACTTTGTGATGAACTACAACATGCAGAACATGAACAAAGAGTTGCCAGAACTATTTGCTATGTTAAAATCTGCAGAAGTGGAGATCAAGAAAGAGCACCAAGTGTTGATGGTCAATAAGACCACCAAATTCAAGAAAGGCAAGTCTAAGCAAAAGGGACACTTCAAGAAGGGTGGTAAGAAAGTTACCATGCCAACGAAGAAGACCAAGGCTGGACCTAAGCCTGAAACTGAGTGCTTTTACTGCAAGGGAGAAGGTCACTGGAAGCGGAATTGCCCAAAGTACTTGGCGGATTTGAAGAACGGCAACATCAAGAAGAAAGGTATATTTGATATACATGTTATTGATGTGTATCTCACTAGTATTCGTAGTAGTGCCTGGGTATTTGATACTGGTTCGGTTGCTCATATTTGTAACTCGAAACAGGAGCTGCAGAATAAACGGAAGCTAGCGAAGAACGAGGTGTCGATGCGTGTGGGAAACGGATCAAAGGTTGATGTGATCGCGGTCGGCACGCTACCTCTTCATCTACCATCGGGATTAGTTTTATACTTAAATAATTGTTATTTGGTGCCTGCGTTGAGCATGAACATTATATCGGGATCTTGTTTATTGCGAGACGGTTACTTGTTTAAATCAGAGAATAATGGTTGTTCGATTTATATGAGTAATATGTTTTACGCACATGCACCTTTGATAGATGGTCTATTCTTATTGAATCTCGATAGTAGAAATACACATCTTAATAACATTGAAGCTAAACGTTTGAAATCAAGCGATAATTCGACCTATATGTGGCACTGTCGTCTTGGTCACATTGGAGTGAAACGTATGAAGAAACTCCATTCCGATGGACTTCTTGAATCACTTGATTTTGAATCACTTGAAAGATGCGAAGCATGTCTGATGGGTAAAATGACTAAGACTCCATTTTCTGGTATAATGGAGCGAGCTACGGACTTATTGGAAATCATACATACCGATGTGTGTGGTCCAATGAGTGTAGCATCGCGCGGTGGTTATCGTTATGTTCTTACCTTCACGGATGATTTGAGTAGATATGGGTATATCTATTTCATGAAACATAAGTCCGAAACTTTCGAGAAGTTTAAGGAGTTTCAAAGTGAGGTAGAGAATCAACGTAACAAGAAGATTAAATTTCTACGTTCTGATCGTGGAGGTGAATATCTAAGTTACGAGTTTGGCGAGCATTTAAAGAAGTGCGGAATACTTTCACAATTGACACCGCCGGGAACACCACAGCGTAATGGTGTGTCCGAACGTCGTAATCGAACTCTCTTAGATATGGTTCGTTCTATGATGTCACTTACAGATTTACCGCTATCATTTTGGGGTTATGCATTAGAAACAGCCGCATTCACTTTAAATAGGGCACCATCTAAATCCGTTGAAACGACACCGTATGAATTATGGTTTGGGAAGAAACCTAAATTGTCGTTCCTTAAAGTTTGGGGATGCGAAGCCTATGTAAAGAAGTTACAGCCGGACAAGCTTGAACCCAAAGCGGAAAAATGCGTCTTCATAGGATACCCAAAGGAAACTATTGGGTATACCTTCTATCATAGATCCGAAGGCAAAATCTTCGTTGCCAAGAATGGATCCTTTCTAGAGAAGGAATTTCTCTCGAAAGAAGTGACTGGAAGGAAAGTAGAACTCGACGAGGTTGTCGAACCTTCTCTCGAAATTGCGAGTAGCGCAGCACCGGAAGAAGTTCCTGTGGTGCCTGCACCAATAAGAGAGGAAGCTAATGATAGTGATCATGAAACTTCGGTTGAAGTTGCTACAGAGCCTCGGAGGTCAACGAGAACTCGTACCACTCCAGATTGGTATGATTCCGTTATGAATGTCATGTTGGTGGACAACACCGATGACCCCGAGACATATGAGGAAGCGATGATGAGCCCAGATTCCAATAAATGGCAAGAAGCCATGAAATCCGAGATTGGATCCATGTACGAAAACCAAGTATGGACTTTGGTGGACTTACCGGATGGCCGGAAGGCTGTCGAGAACAAATGGATTTTCAAGAAGAAAACAGATGCTGATGGTAATGTTACTGTCTATAAAGCTCGACTTGTCGCAAAAGGGTTTCGACAAATTCAAGGAGTTGACTACGATGAGACTTTCTCACCAGTAGCGAAGCTAAAGTCTGTGAGGATTATGTTAGCAATCGCTGCATATTATGATTATGAGATATGGCAGATGGATGTCAAAACAGCATTCCTCAATGGAGACATTGATGAAGAGTTGTATATGATGCAACCCAAAGGTTTTGTCGATCCTAAAGATGCTAACAAGGTATGCAAGCTTCAACGGTCCATCTATGGATTGAAGCAAGCATCCCGAAGTTGGAATCAACGTTTTGATAAGGTAATCAAAAGTTTTGGTTTTATACAAACTTATGGAGAAGCTTGTATTTACAAGAAAGTGAGTGGGAGCTCTGTAGCATTCTTAATACTGTATGTGGATGACATATTGTTGATTGGGAATGATGTAGACCTTCTTAATAGTGTCAAGGAATATTTGAATAATAGTTTTTCAATGAAGGATCTTGGCGAAGCAGCTTACATATTAGGCATAAAGATTTATAGAGATAGATCGAAACGCCAAATATCATTGTCACAAAGTACATATTTGGACAAAGTTCTAAAGAGGTTTGGAATGGAAGATAGCAAGAAAGGGTTCTTGCCCATGTTGCCCAATACGACCTTGAGTAAAACTCAAAGTCCGACATCGGCAGAAGATAGAGAAAGGATGAGTAAGACTCCCTATGCCTCAGCCATAGGATCTCTAATGTATGCCATGCTATGTACTAGACCCGACATTGCATATGCTGTTAGTTTAACTAGCAGATATCAAAGTGATCCAGGAGTGGATCATTGGACAGCGGTCAAAAACATCCTTAAGTACTTGAGAAGAACTAAGGATATGGTTCTTTCTTATGGAGGTGATGAACAGCTCGTTGTTAATGGTTACACCGATGCTAGTTGGAACACTGATCCGGATGATTCTAAATCACAATCTGGATACGTATTTATTTTGAATGGTGCAGCAGTTAGCTGGAGGAGTGCAAAGCAAAGCGTTGTGGCGAGATCTTCAACTGAATCGGAATACATGGCTGCTTCGGAGGCTTCACAAGAAGCGATATGGATGAAAGAGTTCATTACAGAGCTGGGTGTGGTTCCTAGTGCGCTGGACCCAATGTCTATCTACTGTGATAACATGGGCGCCATAGCCAATGCGCAAGAACCAAGGTCACACAAGAAGCTGAAGCATATCAAGCTACGTTTTCACGCTATTCGAGAACATATCCAGGATGGGGATATAAAGATTTGCAAAGTACACACAGATCTGAATGTGGCGGATCCGTTGACTAAACCTCTCCCGAGGGCAAAACATGACCAACACCAAACTGCCATGGGTGTTCGGTATATTACCATGTAATCTAGATTAGATGACTCTAGTGCAAGTGGGAGACTGTTGGAGATATGCCCTAGAGGCAATAATAAATATAGTTATTATTATATCTTTGTGTTTATGATAAATGTTTGCATTCATGCTATAATAGTATTAACAAGGAAACCATTAATACTTGTGTGAATTGTAAACTTAAATTTGAAGTCCCTAGTATAGCCTCTATACTTCACTAGCTTGTTGGTTGATTGATGATGTGGTTTCTTTGTCATGAACATTGAGATGTTATCAACAACAAGATCATATCGTTAGGAGAATGATATGGTGGACATACTCCTATAGATAAGCGTAGCATAAAGATCAAGTCATTTCAATAGTTCAATTGCTATATGCTTTCTGATACATAGTAACCTAATTCCTTCGACCATGAGATCATGCATATCACCTTTACTGGATGGATGCTTTGATGTCATCAAACACCACACCGTAACAGGGTGGCTATAAAGGTGGTATTGAGTGTTCGGAAAGTATTGGTTGAAACACATGGATCAAGAGTGGGATTTGTCCATCCACATGACGGATAGATATTCTCTGGGCCCTCTCGGTGAAATGTCATCCAATTAGCTTGCAAGCATGTGACTGGGTCACAAGGGATCACATATCACGGGAACGAGAAAAGAGTACTTATCAGTAACGAGGTTGAACTAGGTATGCAGAGATACCGAAGATCATAACCTCGGATAAGTAACATATCGTGAGACAAAGGGAAATTGGTATCGTATGTAAGTGGTTCATTCGATCGCAAAGTAATCGTAGAAATATGTGGGAGCCATATGAATTTCCAGATTCCTCTATTGGTTATTGTTCGGAGAAGTGTCTCGATCATGTCTGCATAATTCACGAACCGTAGGGAGACACACTTAAGGATTCGACGTTGTTTGAGTAGTTATGGTATTATGAGAAAGAGACCGAATGTTGTTCGGAGTCTCGGATGGGATCCGGGATATCACGAGGTGATCCGGAATGGTCCGGAGAATAAGATTCATATAAGGAAAGTCCCGTTTCGGAGTTCGGGAATGATTCCGGTGTTTTCATCGGGAACATTCTAGAAGGTCCCGGAATGTCCGGCACTCCGGGGGGGGGAAGGGGTACATGAATGTATCATTGCATGTTGGAATGATTGCATCATGTACTAAGTGTTCTCGCTGTCCGAAATAAAGGGTTAATTCAAATCCTAATTGAAAAAGTCAAACTGCCAGTTTTCGGTCAAACTGCCAGTTTTCGGAAAGAGGAGAAAGAGGAGGAGAGGTGGAGGCCGAGTTGGAGGAGGGTTCCTCCCCTTGGCCGGCGCACCTCCCAAGGCCGAGTTGGGGAGGAACTCCTCCCCTTGGCCGCCGGCCCTCCCACCTATAAAGGGAGGGGCAGGGCTCCCCTCTCTAGAACACTACTAGTTCCTACCCTCTAAACTAAACCCTAGATCTAAACCCCGGTTTAGAGCTATTTTGGTTTAGAGCCTTCTAATTGGTTTAGAGCCCTCTAATTGGTGTGTCTAAATTACTAGACCACTAATAGCCTCTCTCATAAGCTCCACCATACTCGCACCGGCTTAAGGCGAAGCCCTGCGGGATCTCCCCTCTACTTCCGGTACCACGCCGTTGTGCTGCCGGAATCGCGAGGAGAGTGCTACAACCTCCGCTGCCTGCTGGAACAAGGGAGAGGAAGGTCTTCGTCGAGTACCGAACGTGTGACCGACTGCGGGGGCGCTGCTGGAACGTGGCGCCGGAAGGATCGTCTACACGATCTTGAGATCGGAAAGAGTACGACTACATCACCCACGAGAATCTGCTCTCGTTAAACACTTTGGAATCTTCGAGGGTGAGTTATTCCATCGACTCGTTGCTACAATCTAGTAGATAGATCTTGGCTTGTTTGTTTGTATGCGATAGAAAAATTTTGTTTTCCATGCTACGAACCCCTACATAACACATATGCAATGACTCTAGTGGGTCCATGTGTGGTTTGTGAAAAGAACACAGATGCAATGACTCTAGTGCTGGTTTTAGTATAAGAACACACATGCAATGACTCTAGTGGGTCCGTATGTGGTTTGTGAAAAGAACACACTTGCAATGACTCTAGTGGATCCATATGAGGTTTTTGGAAGAGAACACACATGCAATGACACTGGTTGATCCATGTGTGGTTTGTGGAAAGAACACATATGCAATGTCATTGGTTGATCCATATGTGATTTGTGAAAAGAACACACATGCAATGCCATTGGTTAATCCATGTGAGGTTTGTGGAAAGAACACACATGCAATGATTCTAGTGGATTCATATGTGGTTCATGTCAGGAACACCCTTGCAATGCCATTGGTGGATCCATGTGTGGTTTGTGGAAAGAACACACATGCAATGACTCAGGGGGGTCCATGTGTTGTTTATGGAAAGAACACACATGCAATGACCACTGGTCGATCCATGTGTGGTTTGTGGAATGAACACACATGCAATGACATTGGTGGATAAATATGTGGTTTCTGAAAAGAACACACATGCAATGACTCTAGTGGATCTTGATGTGGTTTGTGGAAAGAACACACATGCAATGACACTGGTTGATCCATATGTGGTTCGTGGAAAGAACACACATGCAATGACTCAGGGGGGATCCATGTGTGGTTTGTGGAAAGAACACATATGCAATGACCACTAGTCGATCCATGTGTGGTTTGTGGAAAGAACACACATGCAATGCCATTGGTTGATCCATATGTGGTTTGTGAAAAGAACACACATGCAATGCCATTGGTTAATCCATGTGTGGTTTGTGGAAATAACACACATGCAATGACTAAGGCGGATCCATGTGTGGTTTATGGAAAGAACACACATACAATGACCATTGGTCGATCCATGTGTTTTCTGGAAAGAACACACATGCAATGACACTAGTGGATCCATATGTGGTTTGTGAAAAGAACACACATGCAATGACTCTAGTGCTGGTTTTAGTATAAGAACACACATGCAATGACTCTTGTGGGTCCATATGTGGTTTGTGCAAAGAACACACATGCAATGACTCTAGTGGAGCCATATGTGGTTTGCGGAAAGAACACACATGCAATGACATTGGTTGATCCATATGTGGTTTGTGGAAAGAACACACATGCAATGACACTGGTTGATCCATGTGTGGTTTGCGGAAATAACACACATGCAATGACTCTAGTGATAGTTTTAGTATAAGAACACACATGCAATGACTCTAGTGCTGGTTTAGTATAAGAACACACAAGCAATGACTCTAGTGGGTCCATATGTGGTTTGTGAAAAGAACACATATGCAATGACTCTAGTGGATCCATATGTGGTTTGTGGAAAAGAACACACATGCAATGACTCTAGTGCTGGTTTTAGTATAAGAACACACAGGAAATGACTCTAGTGCTGGTTTTATTATAAGAACACACATGCAATGACTCTAGTGGGTCTATATGTGGTTAGTGAAAAGAACACACATGCAATGACTCTAGTGGATCCATATCTGGTTTGTGGAAAATAACACACATGCAATGACCACTAGCTTATCCATAAGTGGTTCATGGCAGGAACACACATGTAGTGAACACTGGTGGATCCAAATGTGGTTTGTGGAAAGAACACACATGCAATGACTCTAGTGGATACATATGTGGTTTGGGGGAAAGACCACACATGCAATAAACTCTAGTGGATCCATATGTGGTTTTTGGAAAGAACACACATGCAATGACACTGGTTGATCCATATGTGATTTGTGGAAAGAACACACATGCAATGACCACTGGTCGATCCATGTGTGGTTTGTGGAAAGAACACACATGCAATGACCACTGGTGGATCCATATGTGGTTTGTGGAAAGAACACACATGCAATGACTCTAGTGGGTCCATATGTGGTTTGTGGAAAGAACACACCTGCAATGACTCTAGTGGGTCCATATGTGGTTTGTGGAAAAGAACACACATGCAATGACTCTAGTGGGTCCATATGTGGTTTGTGAAAAGAGCACACATGTAATGACTCTAGTGATGATTTTAGTATAAGAACACACATGCAATGACTCTAGTGGGTCCATATGTGGTTTGTGAAAAGAACACACATGCAATGCCATTGGTTAATCCATGTGTGGTTTGTGGAAAGAACACACATGCAATGATTCTACTAGATCCATATGTGGTTCATGTCAGGAACACACATGCAATACCATTGGTGGATCCATGTGTGGTTTGAGAAAAGAACACACATGCAATGACTCAGGGGGATCCATGTGTGGTTTGTCGAAAGAACACACATGCAATGACCACTGGTCGATCCATGTGTGGTTTGTGGAAAGAACACACATGCAATGACACTGGTGGATCCATATGTGGTTTGTGAAAAGAACACAATGCAATGACTCTAGTGCTGGTTTTAGTATAAGAACACACATGCAATGAACTCTAGAGGATCCATATGTGGTTTGTGGAAAGAATACACATGCAATGACACTGGTTGATCCATATATGGTTTGTGGAAAGAACACACATGCAATGACTCAGGGGGGATCCATGTGTGGTTTGTGGAAAGAAAGCACATGCAATGACCACTCGTCGATCAATGTGTGGTTTGTGGAAAGAACACACATGCAATGACTCTAGTGCTGGTTTTAGTATAAGAACACACATGCAATGACTCTAGTGCTGGTTTTAGTATAAGAACACACATGCAATGACTCTAGTGGGTACATATGTGGTTTGTGAAAAGAACACAAATGCAATGACTCTAGTGGGTACATATGTGGTTTGAGAAAAGAACACACATACAATGACTCTAGGTGATCCATATGTGGTTTCTGGAAAAGAACACACATGCAATGACCACTATTTGGTCCATATGTGGTTTGTGGAAAGAACACACATGCAATGCCACTGGTGGATCTATATGTGGTTTTTGAAAAGAACACACATGCAATGACTCTAGTGCTGGTTTTAGTATAAGAACACACATCAAAAGACTCTAGTGCTGGTTTTATTATAAGAACACACATGCAATGACTCTGGTGGGTCCATATGTGGTTTGTGAAAAGAACACACATGTAATGACTCTAGTGGATTCATATGTGGTTTGTGGAAAACCACACACATGAAATGACCACTAGATGACCCATAAGTGGTTCATGACGGGAACAAACATGCAGTGAATACTGGTGGATCCAAATGTGGTTTGTGGAAAGAACACACATGCAATGACTCTAGTGGATATATATGTGGTTTGTGGAAAGAACACACATGCAATGAACTCTAGTGGATCCATATGTGGTTTGTGGAAAGAACACACATGCAATGACACTAGTTGATCCATATGTGGTTTGTGGAAAGAACACACATGCAATGACCACTGGTCGATCCATGTGTCGTTTGTGGAAACAACACACGTGCAATGACACTGGTGGATGCATATGTGGTTTGTGAAAAGAACACACATGCAACGACTCTAGTGGATCCATATGTGGTTTGTGGAAAGAACACACATGCAATGACACTGGTTGATCCATATGTGGTTCGTGGAAAGAACACGCATGCAATAACTCAAGGGGATCCATGTGTGGTTTGTGGAAAGAACACATATGCAATGACCACTAGTCGATCCATGTGTGGTTTGTCGAAAGAACACACATGCAATGCCATTGGTTGTTCCATATGTGGTTTGTGAAAAGAACACACATGCAACGCCATTGGTTAATCCATGTGTGGTTTGTGGAAAGAACACACATGCAATGACTCAGGGGGATCGATGTGTGGTTTATGGAAAGAACACACATACAATTACCATTGGTCGATCCATGTGTGGTTTGTGGAAAGAACACACATGCAACGACACTAGTGGATCCATATGTGGTTTGTGAAAAGAACACACATGCAATGACTCCAGTGCTGGTTTTAGTATAAGAACACACATGCAATGACTCTAGTGGGTCCATATGTGGTTTGTGAAAAGAACACACATGCAATGACTCTAGTGGATCCATATGTGGCTTGTGGAAAAGAACACACATGCAATGACCACTGGTTGATCCATATGTGGTTTGTGGAAAGAACACACATGCAATGACACTGGTGGATCCATATGTGGTTTGTGAAAAGAACACACATGCAATGACTCTAGTGCTGGTTTTAGTATAAGAACACACATGAAATGACTCTAGTGATGGTTTTATTATAAGAATGCACATGCAATGACTCTAGTGGGTCCATATGTGGTTTGTGAAAAGAACACACATGCAATGACTCTAGTTGATCCATATCTGGTTTGCGGAAAACAACACACATGCAATTACCACTGGCTAATCCATAAGTGGTTCATGACACGAACACACATGCAGTGAACACTGGTGGATCCAAATGTGGTTTGTGGAAAGAGCACAGATGCAATGACTCTAGTGGATACATATGTGGTTTGGGGAAAGAACACAAATGCAATAAACTCTAGTGGATCCATATTTGGTTTGTGGAAAGAACACACATGCAAAGAAACTGGTTCATCCATATGTGATTTGTGGAAAGAACACACATGCAATGACTCAGGGGGATCCATGTGTGGTTTGTGGAAAGAACACACATGAAATGCCATTGGTTGATCCATATGTGGTTTGTGAAAAGAACACACATGCAATGGCATTGGTTAATCCATATGTGGTTTGTGGAAAGAACACACATGCAATGACTCTAGTGGATCCATGTGTGGTTTGTGGAAAGAACACACATGCAATGACCACTGGTCGATCCATGTGTGGTTTGTGGAAAGAACACACATGCAATGACCACTGGTGGATCCATATGTGGTTTGTGGAAAGAACACACATGCAATGACTCTAGTGGGTCCATATGTGGTTTGTGGAAAGAACACACCTACAATGACTCTAGTGGGTCCATATGTGGTTTGTGGAAAAGAACACACATGCAATGACTCTAGTGGGTCCATATGTGGTTTGTGAAAAGAAAACACATGCAATGACTCTAGTGGATCCATGTGAGGTTTGTGGAAGACAACACACATGCAATGACCACAGGTTGATCCATATGTGGTTTGTGGAAAGAACACACATGCAATGACATTGGTTGATCCATGTGTGGTTTGTGGAAAGAACACACATGCAATGACATTGGTTGATCCATATGTGGTTTGTGAAAAGAACACACATGCAATGCCACTGGTTAATCCATGTGTGGTTTGTGGAAAGAACACACACGCGATGATTTTAGTGGATCCATATGTGGTTCATGTCAGGAAGACACATGCAATTCCATTGGTGGATCCATGTGTGGTTTGTGGAAAGAGCACACATGCAATGACTCTGGGGGATCCATGTGTGGTTTGTGGAAAGAACACACATGCAATGACCACTGGTCGATCCATGTGTGGTTTGTGGAAAGAACACACATGCAATGACACTAGTGGATCCATATGTGGTTTGTGAAAAGAACACAATGCAATTACTCTAGTGCTGGTTTTAGTATAAGAACACACATGCAATGAACTCTAGTGGATCCATATGTGGTTTATGGAAAGAACACACATGCAATGATACTGGTTGATCCATATGTGGTTTGTGGAAAGAACACACATGCAATGACTCAGGGGGGGTCCATGTGTGGTTTGTTGAAAGAACGCACATGCAATGACCACTGGTCGATCAATGTGTGGTTTGTGGAAAGAACACACATGCAATGACTCTAGTGCTGGTTTTAGTATAAGAACACACATGCAATGACTCTAGTGTGTCCATATGTGGTTTGTGGAAAGAACACACATGCAATGACTCTAGTGGGTTGATGTTTACGCACTTCTATTCTTGTAGACAGATGTTGGGCCTCCAAGTGCAGAGGTTTGTAGAACAGCAGCAAGTTTTCCCTTAAGTGGATCACCCAAGGTTTATCTTACTTAGGGTGGAAGTGGTCAAAGGTATTCCCTCTCAAGCAACCCTGCAATCAAGATACAAGAAGTCTCTTATGTCCCCAACACACCCAATACACTTGTCAGGTGTATAGGTGCACTAGTTCGGCGAAGAGATTGTGAAATACAAGTGGTATGGATATAAGACAACGGTGCTAGAAAATAGCTTGATGGTGTGGAAAAGACTAAAGTAAAACTGAAATAAAGATAGAAGCAAGCAAACATGTAACAGATCTAATAGCCAACGGTGTTTCAGTGCTTAGAAACAAGGCCTAGGGATCATACTTTCACTAGTGAACACTCTCATATAAATATATTCTTCTTTATGATACTACGTTAAACTACTCTCTGGTTGGACACTCTAATCGATGGTAGGGGTATAACAACACACCTCAAAGTAAACCTTTCCCATCTAGAAAACCCCACACTGTCACCTTGAGCACTAGATGGGTCCAACAAACACCACAATTTCATAGAGACATCCCAACTCCAAATATAACTCATAACAAGTATTTGTAATCTCTAGCCTAAGTGCCAGCATGGTGTACACGCTGTCACTTTCACACACATGGGGAGAGCAGAGATCTATTAAAGCACTTGAGTAGCAAGGTAGATCTATAGATTATAAGCTCATGATCTCAATAAGATCATGCATAGAGAGAGAGATGAAAACATAGCTACCAGTAGAACCCTTAGCCTCAAGAGAGAACTACTCCCTCCTCATCATGGGAGTCAGCAATGGTGATGGAGATCGATGGAGATGGCGGTGAAGATGGTGAAGAGGCGGCGGCGCCGGTGGCGGCGCGGAGGATTCCTACCCCGCCACCGGTATCACAGGGGAGCACCCCCCCTTAGCACCCTTCCTTCATGGCTTCTTCGGAGCCCTTCCCCATGGAGATGGGATCTATGGGAGAGGCAAAAACATGGCTTTGGTGGCTGCAAATTCGTGGGTGGAGGTGTCTCCCATGAATTAGGTTTCCTCCCTTTATATAGCTTCTCGGATTCCCGTCACCCCATCTTGGGCTGCAGTAAATCGGGTCTATTTGGCCCGTCCGAACTCGGAATCAGCTAAATTTGATGTCCAGAACGTTTGTCACGAAATTTCCAACAACTTTGTAGTTGAAGAGTTTTCCATTTGACGCCGTATTCGACCTGGAACGTGACCATCTTAAAAAGAGTTCTAAGACAGATTTCTAGAAAATCCCAATTTGACTCCAACAAAGTTTCCACTTGTATTCTTGGTAATTCCTACACATCAAAGTGTAAAATAAGAACATTGTGCACTTTTGCAACTATTAGTAGGTTAGTCCAAATAAATCATAAGCTTTATATAAAAAGGAGTATCAAAAGCATATTATTAGCATAAAACCATCAAAAATTATAGATACGTTATGGACGTATCAACATCCCCAAGCTTAGTTCCTGCTCGTCCTCGAGTAGGTAAACGATAAAAACAATATAATTTTTTGAGGTGACACGCAGCCAACACAATCTTGATCATCATTATTGTAAAAGCATTGATAGCTAGGATCAAAGTACTCTAAACATGAACATGAAAGATAGAGTTCTAACAATAAGACATAGCAACTATGTTGTAACATGAAAGGCACAAACAAAAGATTCATGAATAACAATGCTTTGCAAGATGTTTGTTTGTTTCACATAAAGAAAACATAGCATAGTAGTATTCAGTTTGTCCCTCATAGAGTAGCAAATATAAATGTATAGGACACCTTCAAAGTTCATAAGAGTGACTAGATACAAATAGTTTAAAAGAAGCAATATCAAGGTATGCATCAACCAACAAGTCTTAGGACAATGCACATAGAACTAAGAATGGCCACTATGCTCTCAAAGTAAGTGCATAAAGATAGAAGGTGGAGACTCAATATATATAGTGGAAGAAAGGCCTTCATAGAAGGAAGTAGGGATTCAAGTATCATAAAGAGCTTCCTAAAATTATGGTACTTATAGCTTTCAGCTCTTATTGCCCCTATCATAAGCATCTTGAAGTGATTAAGGTTAAAGTGAACAAACTATGGTGTACATGCTTGACAAAGTATAAGTCAGAAATCTCATGTCCCTTGTATATGAGGGCCGCTCCTCATGCTACTCAAGTTTAGTCACCAGTAAGTTCTTGTCATTGTAAGTATATGTGTATCATAGAGAACTGCCAACGGGGTACCCCTTGCCCGATGATACGGAAGAATCCCCATATCAAAATGACAAGGCAAGCAGACAACAAGCATTTCAGCATTCTTCTTACTTACCATGGGAATATGGTGCCTTTTTCTCTCTTTCCTCTTTTCATAATCTTTTTTTTTTCTTTTTCTCTTTTTTTCTCAATATAGGACTCTTTTTTATAAGAAGAATGCTTCATAGACAGCTCATTATGGTTATGCTGCAGGTTTCCACCATGTCAGCATGGATTAGACCAGCGGCCCAGGCGTTTCTCTAACACATATACATAACTCCATGGACTTACAAGCTCCCCTTTCATTTCACACGAACGATATCCATATACAAAAGAGCATGATATCAACTAGGTACAAGTACCAAGTGCAATGTTGAAAGCGTTCCCCATGACAGCATGGTTCTGCTAATCCCCAACAAATAAGTGCAAGCATATACAACATAGACGACACAATGCTTCAAGTTTATTAAGGGCAAGAAAATTAAAGTGTGCCATCAAGTTCGTGAGAGCTTTAATCACTAGTTTTCTCATAACAAGTTTAATTTGGAAGGTAAACAAAAACATGAATATACTTGGAATATCATATGCTAGTAGGTAGGTATGGTGGACTCTTTGGAATAACTTGGTTTAGGGAGTTGGATGCATGAGTGGAAATCATACTTGGTTGTGGAGGCTAGCAAAAGACTGGGAGCGACAAACTAAGAGAGCAATAATGGCCATAATCATGCAGAGCGACAAAACATCATTGATCAAAGCATAAAGTGATACTACAAGTTGAAAACTAAAGGATAATAAAGGCTATGGTGACTTGAGATAGTCATAACATGGTGTGAGCATGTGCCAAGTCAACCCAAATAAAGCATCAAAGGAGAAAACCACTATACTATGCTTTAATATGCTAAAACAACGCATGATTCATCCAAGGCACATTAAGTAATCTCAATTGTTTATAACAATTCATGCTACAGCAAAGAATATTAAGCATAAAGCCAAAACAATATCAAGCATGGCATAACAAAGCATAGGCCACAGTCAAAAACAAGCTCTCTTTACCACTTAAGCATGAACTTTCCTACTCTTTTCCAATCCAAACCAAACTATTTGCAAACCAATGTATGAAAGAGGGGGTCCAACCAATTTATTTAGAAAACCAAGCAAACAAAAGCAAACAAAAACGAAAAAAAAGACGCTCCAAGAACAACACAGTTGTGCATGAAATAATAAAAATGAAGCGTTTAGAAGAAACCTGGGATTTTTATTGATGAAGAAGGGGATGCCTTGGGCATCCCCAAGCTTTGACGCTTGTACTTCTTGGATATTTCTTGGGGTGACACGCGTGGCATCCCCAAGCTTGAGCTTTAGTCCATCCTTCATCTCATTACTCATTCCTTCCATACACCTGAAATTTTTCCTTCATACAAAACTTCACACAATCTCATTAGCAACATTAGTGCACTTAAGATAAATAAGTCTCAAGGTTCATTTATAACACCAAATAAACTTTCATTAGAACACTAGCTACTGTAGAACTTCGCTCAAAAATCTCAATTCCCCAAAAGAACTCAAGAAGGAACCAACAAGAAGCAAATGCAGAAAATGGCAGAAATATGTCAAAACAGACCAGCAGGTAAAGACGAATTTTTTAGAAGACCTTCTGTTGCTCAAATCAAAAAGTGTTGAACTAACGAAAGTTAGATAACAACCTGGTGCAGAAGAACAAAAAATTACAGCTCAATCCGACGTATAGAGATCTCTCAGGATTTTTTACGGTGAAGCACAGAAATCTGTTTCGGGACAGCAACCTTCCCAATCATTACTTCACTCTCATTAGAGGTTACTCTTGGCACAAAAAGCAAATAAAAAGGATAAGGAGAGTTTATTACAGAGGTAATAACTTCCAAGACTCATCTAAAACTTTTGGGTTATCTTCCAATAAGTACTTTTCTTTAACGCCTTTAAGTTAGGCATGATAGTTTGAGAAGATGCTCACATAAGAAATATGAATTGAAGTAAAAGAGAGCATCAAGAAGCAAATTCAAAACACATTTAAGTCTAACCCACTTTCTATGCAAAGGAATCTTGTAAAGAAACACGTCATGAAAGCACAAAGCAACCATAGTAAAGCAAAACAAGTGCAACTTCAAGACTTTCAACATAAAGAGGGGAAACTTAATATTATTGAGATGCATAAAACCATGTTTCTCTCTCTCATAATAACTTTCAGTAGCATCATGAATTAAATTAACAATATAACTATCACATAAAACATTCATACCATGAGCCACATGCATGAAAGAATTAATACTCTCCACATAAACATAGTCATTCTTATTAATTGTAGTGGGAGCAAATTCAACAAAATAGCTATCATTATTATTTTCATCACCATAATCATCAAATATAGGAGGCATATTGTAATCATAATTAATTTTCTCCTCAATAGTAGGTGGACTGAAAATATCATATTCATCATTGTAATCATCAGATATTGGTAGTTTGGTATCATCATAAGTAATAGAATAGCTATCTTCCAAAGCTGGGGAACTAAAAAGATAATTTTCAAAAATACTAGCTTCCCCAAGCTTAGACTTTTCCATAGCATTAGCAACAATGGTGTCCAAAGAATTCATACTAACAACATTGCTATTAGCATGCAAATAAAGTTCCATAGGTTTTTTAATTTTCTCTTCAAACACTTCATGTCCTAACTCAAGATAAATACTATAAAGCTCTCTAATTTTGTTGTTGTTTTCCATTAAGCCTAACTAGTGAAAACAAGAAACAAAAAGACAAAATTGCAGAATCTAAAGGAAATAACTTCGAGCACTCACACTCAAATTGCAAGTCGTTATTGTTTTGACAATGATGAACCGACTACATGCAAAGAAGTGATGATGGGCCCTGACTCCATAAAATGACTAGAAGTCATAGAATCCATGATAGTATCCATACACGAGAAATCAAGTTTCTGAACTTGGAAGACCCTCCGGAAAGGCATGAAGCCTATGGGTTGTGTTTGGATCTATAAATAAATAGACATGGATGTTTAACATCTATGAAATAGTCGACATGTCGGAAAGAAGTTTACGGCAATGTTCAAGGAGTTGACTATGACAAGATTTGATCTTTCATAGCGATATATAGTCTTGACGGATTAATGTAGGAACCACTACATATAATTTGGTATATGGTAGTTGAATAAACAAAACAAGGTTCTTATAATAGAACAGTTACCTAGGACGTGTGCATGATATGGTCCAAAGGGTTTTGTTAATTCAAAGGGTGCTAAAAGGGCATGCAAACTTCAATAGTTGAAGTAAGCAAATTCATCAGAGATGATGAAGATGCTTGCATTTGCAAGAAATTAAGTGGGAGCGCTGAGACATATTTCTAATACATTATGTAGAGGACATATTGTTGATTGGAAATGATGTATCTTGTATTGACACAAGTTAAGAATTTCATTAAAATAGGATTTCAATGAAAGACTTGGGCAAACCCGGAATATTTGGCATCAATATCTATATGGATAGATCGAGGCGCTAATATGGTTGTTCTAGACATGCATATATGTGTTGGAGATATGCCCAAGAGGCAATAATAAAAGTGGTTATTATTATATCTTTGTGTTTATGATGAATGTTTACATCCCATGCTATAATTGTATTATAAGGAAACACTAATACATGTGTGTTTTGTAAACATAAAGGAGTCCCTAGTAAGCCTCTTGTGGAACTAGCTTGTTGATTAATTGATGATCATGGTTTCCTGATCATGGACATTGGATGTCATTAATAACAAGGTAATATCCTTAGGAGAATGATGTGATGGACACACACCCATAGTAAGCGTAGCATAAGATCAAGTCATTAAGTTCGTATTGCTATAAGCTTTCAAATGCATAGTAACCTAATCCTTCGACCATGAGGTTATGTTAATCACCATCATCGGATGGGTACTTTGATGACATCAGACACCGCTTCGTAACTGGGTGGTTATAAAGGTGTCATTGGGTATTCTGAAAGTATGTGTTGAAGCGCATGGACCAAGATTGGGATTTGTCCATCCATATGACGGATAGATATGCTCTTGGCCCTCTCGGTGGAATGTCATCTAGTTAGCTTGCAAGCATGTGACTAGGTCACAAGGGATGACATAACATGGAACGAGTAAAGAGCACTTATCAGTAACGAGGTAGAACTAGGTATGTAGATACCGACGATCAAACCTCGGATAAGTAGAATATCGCGTGACAAAGGGAATTGGTTTCGTATGTTAATGGTTCTATCGATCACAAAGTCATCATTGAGTATGTGGGAGCCATTATGGATCTCCAGATCCCGCTGATGGTTATTGATCGGAGAAGTGTCTTCATCATGTCTGCGTATTCACGAACCGTAGGGTGACACACTTAAGGTTCGAAGTTGTTTTAAGTAGATATGGAATATGCGTTGGAGACCGAATGTTGTTCGGAGTCTCGGATTGGATCGGGACATCACGAGGAGATCCGGAATTGTCCGGAGAATAAGATTCATATATTGGGGATCATTTTCTAAGTTAGGAAATGTTCCGAAGTATTTGTATGGGGATTCTAGAAGGTTTCGGAATGTTCGGGAAGGTTCTAGGAGATTTCTTGGAGTTTGCTTGAAAACCAAGAAAGGATCAAGGAGCCCTTGTGGGGCAAGACAAGGAGTCGTGGGGGAGGAGGACTCCTCCCCCCTCCCAATCCGCCGGCCAAGGAAGGGAGGGGAGTCCTACTAGGACTTCCCCTCCCATGGCGCCTCCCTCCTTTAAATAGAGGGGTGGGGGCGCCACCCCCTTGCCCCCTCCACTTGAAGCCCTAGCCGCCGCCTCTCTCCTCCTCCTTCCCTCTGCTCAGGCTTAGGCGAAGCCCTGCAGAATTCTCTACTCCACCACCACCACCACACCGTCGTGCTGCTGGGATTCCGTGGAGAAGATCTACTACCTCCGCTGCTCGCTGGAACAGGGAGAGGAAGGTCTGCTTCGATTCCGCACGTGTGACTGACTACGGAAGCGCTGTCGGAACGCGGCGCCGGAAGGATCGTCCACACGATCTTGAGATCGGCAAGTGATCGACTACATCAACCCCGAGATCCAATCTCGTAACGCTTTCGGATCTACGAGGGTTTGTACAGATCTATCTCGTTGCACATGTCTAATAGATTAGATCTTGGCTTTTATCTAGATTAGATCTGGGTTTTGTTCGTTCTTGCGGTAGAATTTTTTTGTTTTCCATGCTACGAACCCATCAGTGGTATCATAGCCATATCTATGCGTAGATCTGTTGCACGAGTAGAACACAATGGTTTTGTGGGCGTTGGTGCTCGTGCCGTCTTTTGCTTTGTGTACTTTGCATCTTGCGGTATGGTGGGATGAAGCGGCTCGGGCTAACCTTACATGTCATCGCACATGAGACTTGCTCCACGCTTGACGTGTAAATTGCTTTGCACAAGTGGCTTTGCGGGTGTCTGTCTCTCCCACCATAGTATAGATCCAATCTACACTTTGCACTCGATAGCACTTGTATCAACGTTGTGGTTCAGTTTCATAGGTAAGATCCGTTCTTATTCGAAAGCCCCAAACCACGTGAAACATGCAAAGAAAATTAGAGGCGTCTAACTTGTTTTTGCAGGGGTTTTGTGATGTGATATGGCCATCATGTGATTGTGATTATATTTGATGTATGCAATGATCCTTGTTGTAATATGGCAACCGGCAGGAGCCTAATGGTTGTCTTTAATTCTATTAAGACATGCATGTCTATTCATCTTGTAATAGCTTTATTCCAAGTAGTTGTAATTGTTGCTAGTGATGATGGACAACCATGAAGCGGCGCCACTGACCTTGACGCAATGCTGGTGATGATGGAGATCTTGTCCGTGCTTTGGAGATGGAGATCAAAGGCATAAGAAGAAAGGGCCATATCATATCACACTAATTATGAATTGCCTGTGATGTTAATCCTTTATGCATCTTGTATTGCTTAGATCGCGACGGTAGCATTATAAGATGATCCCTCTCACTAAATTTCAAGTAATAAAGTGTTCGTCCTTAGTTGGCACCGTTGCTAAGACTCGTCGTCTCTAAGCATCTCGTGATGATCGGATGTGATAGATTCTACGTGTGCATACAACGGGTGCAAGCCAGATTTGCACATGCGGAAACTAAGGTTAATCTTGACGAGCCTAGCATGTACAGACATGGTCTCGGAACACGGAATACCAAAAGGTAGAGCACGAGTCATATAAGTGATATGATGAACATGAAGATTGTTCGCCGATGAAACTACATCCTCTCTCGTGAAGATCGGACTTGGTGTAGTGGACTTGGTTCGTGTAATCACTAAGACAATATGAGGGATGTTGTTTTGAGTGGGAGTTCACCTAGTTAATTTAAGAATTAAAATTGAACTCAATTTATCATAAACTTAGTCTAAACTACTTGCAAATTTGTTGTAGATTATGGGGAACCTCTCCATCAATTTCAATGCGTTCCTAGAGAAAGAAAAGATTAAGAACAATGGAAGCAACTTCACGGACTGGCTCCGTGGTCTGAAGATTGTCCTCAGGGCTGGTCAGATGACCTATGTGCTCGAAGCACCTCTAGGTGACCCACCTGCAGATGATGCCACCGATGACGTAAAGAATGTTTACGCCACTCGGAAAAATCATTACTCCACAGTTCAGTGTGCCATCCTGTACGGTTTAGAAACGGATCTCCAGAAGCGTTTTGAGCACCACGACCCGTTCGAGATCATTAAGGAGCTCAAGCTCATTTTTGAGACTCACGCGACCGTGGAGAGCTATGAGGCCTCCGAAAAGTTCTTTAACTGTAAGATGGAAGAGGGAAGCTCCGTTAGTGAGCACGTGCTCACCATGTCTGGGCACGCAAACAAGCTCCAAGAGTTGGGGATAACGATTCCTAATGAGTTAGGGATTCACCGTGTCCTCCAATCACTGCCACCGAGTTATAAGAACTTTGTGATGAACTACAATATGCACTGCATGAACAAGACGTTGCCTGAACTATCGTCCATGCTGAAAACTGCTGAAGTGGAGATCAAGAAGGAGCACCAAGTGTTGATGGTCAATAAGACCACCAATTTCAAGAAACAGGGCAAGCCTAAGAAAAGGGCAACTTCAAGAAGGATGGCAAGAAAGCTGCCGCACCTGCTAAGAAGCCCAAGGCTGGTCCTAAACCTAAAACTAAATGCTTCTACTGCAAGGGTAATGGTCACTAGAAGCGTAACTGCCCCAAGTACCTGGCGGATCTGAAGAACGGCAACATCAAGAAGAAAGGTATATTCGATATACATGTTATTGATGTGTATCTTACTGGTAATCATAGTAATGCCTGGGTATTTGATACTGGTTCGGTTGCTCATATTTGTAACTCGAAACAGGAGCTGCGGAATAAACGAAGACTGGCGAGAGACGAGGTGACGATGCGCGTTGGAAATGGCTCCAAAGTTGATGTGATCTCTGTCGGCACGCTCCCTCTACATCTACCTTCAGGATTAGTTTTAAATTTAAATAATTGTTATTTGGTGCCTGTGTTAAGCATGAACATTATATCTGGATCTTGTTTATTGCGAGACGGTTACTCTTTTAAGTCTGAGAATAAAGGTTGTTTGATTTATATGAGTAATATCTTTTATGGTAATGCACCTGAGATGAATGGTTTATTCTTATTGAATCTCGATAGTAGTGATACACATGTTCACAACATAGATGCTAAACGAATAAAATTGAATGATAATTCTACATACATGTGGCACTGTCGTCTTGGTCACATTGGAGTGAAGCGTATGAAGAAACTCCATTCTGATGGACTTCTTGAATCACTTGATTTTGAATCACTTGAAAGATGCGAAGCATGTCTAATGGGAAAAATGACTAAGACTCCATTCTCTGGAATAATGGAGCGAGCTACAGACCTATTGGAAATAATACATACCGATGTGTGTGGTCCAATGAGTGTAGCATCGCGTGGTGGATATCGTTATGTTCTCACTTTCACGGATGACTTAAGTAGATATGGGTATGTCTACTTTATGAAACAAAAGTCCGAAACTTTCGAGAAGTTTAAGGAATTTCAAAGTGAAGTGGAAAATCATCGTAACAAGAAGATTAAGTTTCTGCGTTCTGACCGCGGAGGTGAATATCTGAGTTATGAGTTTGGCATGCATTTAAAGAAATGTGGAATACTTTCGCAGTTGACACCGCCGGGAACACCACAGCGTAATGGTGTGTCCGAACATCGTAATCAAACTCTCTTAGATATGGTTCGGTCTATGATGTCTCTTACAGATTTACCGCTATCGTTTCGGGGCTATGCATGAGAGACAGCCGCATTCACTTTAAATAGGGCACCATCTAAATCCGTTGAAACGACACCATATGAATTGTGGTTTGGTAAGAAACCTAAGTTGTCGTTCCTTAAAGTTTGGGGTTGCGAAGCGTATGTAAAGAAGTTACAACCTGATAAGCTTGAACCCAAAGCAGAGAAATGCGTCTTCATAGGATACCCTAAAGAAACAATTGGGTATACCTTCTATCATAGATCTGAAGGCAAAGTTTTCGTTGCCAAGAATGGATCCTTTCTTGAGAAGTAGTTTCTCTCGAAGGAAGTGACTGGAAGGAAAGTAGAACTCGACGAGGTTATTGAACCTTCTCTCGGAGTTGAGAGTAGCGCAGCACCGGAAGATGTTTTTGTGCCGCCTGCACCAATTAGAGAGGAAGCTAATGATGGTGATCATGAAACTTCGAACGAAGTTACTTCAGAACCTCGTAGGTAAACACGGGTTCGTACCACTCCTGATTGGTATGACTCTGCCTTGAACGTCATGTTGGTGGACAACACTGATGACCCTGCGATGTATGAAGAAGCTATGGTGAGCCCAGATTCCGACAAATGGCTAGAAGCCATGAAATCCGAGATGGGATCCATGTACGAAAACCAAGTGTGGACTTTGGTGGACTTACCGTATGGCCGTAAGGCTGTCGAGAACAAATGGATTTTCAAAATAAAAACAGATGTTGATGGTAATGTTACCGTCTATAAAGCTCGACTTGTCGCGAAAGGGTTCCAACAAATTCAAGGAGTTGACTACGATGAGACTTTCTCACCAGTAGCGAAGCTAAAGTCTGTGAGGATTTTGTTAGCAATCGCTGCATATTTTGATTATGAAATTTGGCAGTTGGATGTCAAAACGGCGTTCCTTAATGGTGACATTGAGGAAGAGTTGTATATGGTACAACCCAAGGGTTTTGTCGATCCTAGTGATGCTGACAAGGTATGCAAACTTCAGTGCTCCATTTATGGACTGAAGCAAGCATCCCGGAGTTGGAATCAACGTTTTGATAAAGTAATCAAAAACTTTGGATTTATACAAACTTATGGAGAAGCTTGTATTTACAAGAAAGTGAGTGGGAGCTCTGTAGCATTCCTAGTACTATATGTAGATGACATATTGTTGATTGGGAATGATATAGAACTTCTTAATAGCGTCAAAACCTATTTGAATAATAGTTTTTCAATGAAGGATCTTGGCGAAGCGGCATATATTCTAGGCATCAAGATTTATAGAGATAGATCAAGACGCCTAATAGCGCTTTCACAAAGTACATACTTAGACAAAGTTCTAAAGAAGTTTAGAATGGAAGAGAGCAAGAAAGGGTTTGTGCCCATGTTGTCAGGTAAGACCTTGAGTAAGACTCAAAGTCCGGCTACGGCAGAAGATAGAGAAAAGATGAATAATATTCCCTATGCCTCGGCCATAGGTTCTATCATGTATGACATGTTGTGTACAAGACCGGATATAGCACATGCTGTTAGTTTGACTAGCAGATATCAAAGTGATCCTGGAATGGAACACTGGACAGTGGTCAAGAATATCCTAAAGTACCTGAATAGGACTAAGGATATGGTTCTTTCTTATGGAGGTGATGAACAACTGTTGTAAACGGTTACACGGATGCTAGTTGGAACACCGATCTAGATGACTCAAGTCACAGTCTGGATACGTATTTATTTTGAATGGTGCTGCAGTGAGATGGAGGAGTGCCAAACAAAGCGTTGTGGCGAAATCTTCATTTGAATCGGAATACATAGCTGCTTCGGAGGCTGCACAAGAAGCCATATGGATGAAGGAGTTCATTACTGAACTTGGCGTGGTTCCCAGTGCGTTGGACCCGATGGCCATCTACTGTGACAACACAGGTGCCATAGCTAATGCATAGGAGCCAAGGTCACATAGCAAGATGAAGCACATCAAGCTACGTTTCCATGCTATTCGCGAGTATATCCGAGATGGTGACATAAAGATTTGCAAAGTACACACTGATCTGAATGTGGCAGATCCGTTGACTAAACCTCCCCCTAGAGCAAAGCATGACCAACACCAGAACGCCATGGGTGTTAGGTATATTACCATGTAATCTAGATTATTGACTCTAGTGCAAGTGGGAGACTGTTGGACATATGCCCAAGAGGCAATAATAAAAGTGGTTATTATTATATCTTTGTGTTTATGATGAATGTTTACATCCCATGCTATAATTGTATTATAAGGAAACACTAATACATGTGTGTTTTGTAAACATAAAAGAGTCCCTAGTAAGCCTCTTGTGGAACTAGCTTGTTGATTAATTGATGATCATGGTTTCCTGATCATGGACATTGGATGTCATTAATAACAAGGTTATATCATTAGGAGAATGATGTGATGGACACACACCCATAGTAAGCATAGCATAAGATCAAGTCATTAAGTTCGTATTGCTATAAGCTTTCAAATGCATAGTAACCTAATCCTTCGACCATGAGGTTATGTTAATCACCATCACCGGATGGGTACTTTGATGCCATCAGACACCGCTTCATAACTGGGTGGTTATAAAGGTGTCATTGGGTATTCTGAAAGTATGTGTTGAAGCGCATGGACCAAGATTGGGATTTGTCCATCCATATGACGGATAGATATGCTCTGGGCCCTCTCGGTGGAATGTCATCTAGTTAGCTTGCAAGCATGTGACTAGGTCACAAGGGATGACATAACATGGAACGAGTAAAGAGCACTTATCAGTAACGAGGTAGAACTAGGTATAGAGATACCGACGATCAAACCTCGGATAAGTAGAATATCGCGTGACAAAGGGAATTGGTTTCGTATGTTAATGGTTCTATCGATCACGAAGTCATCGTTGAGTATGTGGGAGCCGTTATGGATCTCCAGATCCTGCTGATGGTTATTGATCGGAGAGGTGTCTTCATCATGTCTGCGTATTCACGAACCGTAGGGTGACACACTTAAGGTTCGAAGTTGTTTTAAGTAGATATGGAATATGCGTTGGAAACCGAATGTTGTTCGGAGTCTCGGATTGGATCCGAGACATCACGAGGAGATCCGGAATTGTCCGGAGAATAAGATTCATATATTGGGGATCATTTTCTAAGTTAGGAAATGTTCCGGAGTATTTGTATGGGGATTCTAGAAGGTTTCAGAATGTTCCGGAAGGTTCTAGGAGATTTCTTGGAGTTTGCTTGAAAACCAAGAAAGGATCAAGGAGTCCTTGTGGGGCAAGACAAGGAGTCGTGGGGGAGGAGGACTCCTCCCCCCCTCCCAATCCGCCAGCCAAGGAAGCGAGGGGAGTCCTACTAGGACTTCCCCTCCCATGGCGCCTCCCTCCTTTAAATAGAGGGGTGGGGGCGCCACCCCCTTGCCCCCTCCACTTGAAGCCCTAGCCGCCGCCTCTCTCCTCCTCCTTCCCTCTGCTCAGGCTTAGGCGAAGCCCTGCATAATTCTCTACTCCACCACCACCACCACACCGTCGTGCTGCTGGGATTCCGTGGAGAAGATCTACTACCTCCGCTGCTCGCTGGAACAGGGAGAGGAAGGTCTGCTCGACTCCGCACGTGTGACTGACTGCAGAAGTGCTGCCGAAATGCGGCGCCGGAAGGATCGTCCACATGATCTTGAGATCGGCAAGTGATCGACTAGATCAACCCTGAGATCCAATCTCGTAACGCTTTCGGATCTACGAGGGTTAGTACAGATCTATCTCGTTGCACATGTCTAATAGATTAGATCTTGGCTTTTATCTAGATTAGATCTGGGTTTTGTTCGTTCTTGCGGTAGAATTTTTTTGTTTTCCATGCTACGAACCCATCAATATGAGATATTGAAAGGGTTCAATATGGAAACAACAAGAAAGGTTCTTGCTGCATGGAAAGGATTGTATCAAAATTCAAGTGTTTCAACACTTGGTGAGTAAAATCACATGAAGATTTTGATCGATTATACCATGATATGTATATATCCAGAATGTCCTATGCTCTAAATATTATGAGCATATACCAGAATGATTCATAAGATGATCATTGGACAATAGTAAAGATATTCTTATGAGCTTTGGAAGAACTAAGAATATATCATGTATAAGTGACAAATAGTTAAAGGTAGTTCATTGTAAAGTGTTACATTGATACTAGTTTTGTCACAAGATACAATTTAAATTTATCTCAATTTAGACTATGGGTGGCACAATGTAATGAAAGGATGTTCCATGATGGATTTGGATGAGTTCCAAAGTTGAGACATTGTGACGGATACTACAACAAAAGGCTAAGTATATAACTGCTATAGTAGCAGCAAAGAAGGGCATTTGTGTTAAGTAGTTTGTTATCAAACTAGGTATGGTTCAAAGTGGGCTAATACTATGAAGATATATTGTGTGACTATAATATCAACATATTTTGAGCCAAACGAACTAAAGGTCTCACCAAAGGACCAAATTTATACAATGCCATCTCATTTGAGAATGAGTGATGCGTACAGACGCAAAGACATGCAAATACACACGAACCTGAAACTATCAGATCCGGAGATTATTTTAACCACTAGCAATAGCGTATATGCAACACAAGAAAGCCATAAGTGTTCAATACGCAAAGTTTTTCAAACTAGATTATTGACTCTAGTGCAAGTGGGAGACTGAAGGGAATATGCCCGAGAGGTAATAATAAAGTGGTTATTATCTTATTCCATGTTTATGATAAATGTTTATTTTACATGCTAGAATTGTATTGATCAGAAACATCAATACATGTGTGTTTAATAAACAAAAAGGGTTCCTAGTTATGCCTCTTTTATAGACTAGCTTGTTGTTTAACAAGATGATCAAGGTTTCCTGATCATGGACATTGGATGTTGTTAATAACAAGGTCACACCATTGGTGGAATGATGTGATGAACATTCATCCGAAGTATAGCATTACGATCAAAGTCATTATGTTTATATTGCTATAATATCATACGAAGTAATATTTATCCTTAGACCATGAGATCATGTTAATTGCTAACACCGGAAGAGTATCTTGATAACATCAAACGTCACACCGTAACAGGGTGACTATAAAGGTGGGTTCAGTGCTACGAAGGTGTTATGTTGAGGCTCATGGATAAAGAGTGGGATTTGTCCATCCCGATGACGGATAGATATACTCTAGGCCCTCTCGGTGATATCACATTGAAATAGCTTGCAAGCAAGTGATGTGATCACTAGAATGTTATATCACGGGAACAAGAAAAGAGTGCATGTCGGTAACGAGATCAAACTAGGTATGGAGATACCGATGATCGAATCTCGGACATGTAATATATCGCGAGACAAAGGGATTTAGTTACTAGCGTTAAAGGTTCTCACGATCATAGAAGTCATCGTTGAATGTGTAGGAGTCAGTATGGATCTCTAGGTCCCGCTGCTGATTATTGATCGGAGAGGCGTCTCAATCATGTCTGCATTATTCGCGAACCGTAGGGTGACACACTTAAGGGATACCGACACCATTTGGAGCAAATATGTTTCAGATAAATATTTAAGAAAGCGCTGGAATTATTTCAATAGGCACGGAAACTATTTCGGGTGAAAATGCTGAAATTGGTTTTGCATGTAATATTGAAATGTTGCAGGGGGTTTTATGTGAATGTTTGTTAATTAAAGTAATTAACAAAATTCTGAATAAAAAATAATAAAAGAGTTTTATTAAATGAGAGAGCATTAAATTTGGAGAAATTTAATGCATTTAAAGTGGAGACTTTAAAAGAGAATGTGAAGGGGCATTTTAATGTGGAGGGGTTACCACCACATGAATGGAGGAGGTGAAGGGTCACCTCCTCCATGCGCTGGCCATGAAGGAGGGGCACCCCCCATCCTCCTATAAAAGGCCACCCCCTCCTCACTTCTCACACATACCTCCTTGTGAAGGATCTCTCTCCTCCTCTAGTATTATTCCCCCATGGTCTTGGATTAGCGAGATACATGTTCCCGGTGGCTTTATCTGGAAAGGAGTTGCTGCTTCCGCTGCTTTGCTGGAGCGAGGTATGGAGGTTGTCGGGGTACCGGATGTGTGTGCGATCACGGATGCACCGCTGCTTTGCGGTGCTGGACTTGGTGGTGCTGGAGCTGTAGCTGATGGACGTGCTGGAGCCGGACCTGCTGGACTTCATCACGATCTTGAGATCGGCAAGTGTACGACTAAATCAACCACGAGTTCCTACTTGTTAACAAAGCTCGTTGTCTACGAGGGTAAGTTCTCGTTGGATGTATGTCCACCCGTTGCTTTGTACCTAGTAGATAGATCTTGGCGTGTTGTTCATATCATAGGAAATTTTTTGTTTTCTATGCTGCGGACCCAACAGGTGTGTGGAAAGAACACACATGCAATAACCACTGGTAGATCCATGTGTGGTTTGTGGAAAGAACACACATGCAATGACTCTAGTGGTTCCATATGTGGTTTGTGGAAACAACACACATGCAATGACTCTAGTGGGTCCATATGTGGTTTGTGGAAAAGAACGCACATGCAATGACTCTAGTGGATCCATATGTAGTTTGTGAAAAGAACACACATGCAATGACTCTAGTGATGGTTTTAGTATAAGAACACACATGCAATGACTCCAGTGGGTCCATATGTGGTTTGTGAAAAGAACACACATGCAATGACTCCAGTGGATCCATATGAGGTTTGTGGAAGAGAACACACATGCAATGACCACTAGTTGATCCATATGTGGTTTGTGGAAAGAACACACATGCAATGACACTGGTTGATCCATGTGTGGTTTGTGGAAAGAACACACATGTAATGCCATTGGTTGAATCATAAGTGGTTTGTGAAAAGAACACACATGCAATGCCATTGGTTAATCCATGTGTGGTTTGTGGAAAGAACACACATGTAATTATTCTAGTGGATCCATATGTGGTTCATGTCAGGAACACACATGCAATGCCATTGGTGGATCCATGTGTGGTTTGTGGAAAGAACACACATGCAATGACTCAGGGGGATCCATGTGTGTTTTGTGGAAAGAACACACATGCAATGACTCTAGTGGATACATATGTGGTTTGTGGAAAGAACACACATGCAATGAACTCTAGTGGATCCATGTGTGGTTTGTGGAAAGAACACACATGCAATGCCATTGGTTAATCCATATGTGGTTTGTGAAAAGAACACACATGCAATGCCATTGGTTAATCCATGTGTGGTTCGTGGAAAGAACACACGTGCAATGACTCTAGTGGATCCATGTGTGGTTTGTAGAAAGAACACACATGCAATGACCACTGGTCGATCCATGTGTGGTTTGTGGAAAGAACACACATGCAATGACCACTAGTGGATCCATATGTGGTATGTGGAAAGAACACACAAGCAATAACTCTAGTGGGTCCATATGTGGTTTGTGGAAAGAACACACATGCAATGACTCTAGTGGTTCCATATGTGGTTTGTGGAAAAGAACACACATGCAATGACTCTAGTGGATCCATATGTGGTTTGTGAAAAGAACACACATGCAATGACTCTAGTGCTGGTTTTAGTATAAGAACACACATGCAATGCCTCTAGTGGGCCCATATGTGGTTTGTTAAAAGAACACACATGCAATGACTCCAGTGGATCCATATGAGGTTTGTGGAAGAGAACACACATTCAATGACCACTAGTTGATCCATATGTGCTTTGTGGAAAGAACACACATGCAATGCCACTGGTTGATCCATGTGTGGTTTGTGGAAAGAACACACATGCAATGCCATTGGTTGATCCATATGTGGTTTGTGAAAAGAACACACATGCAATGCCATTGGTTAATCCATGTGTGGTTTGTGGAAAGAACACACATGTAATTATTCTAGTGGATCCATATGTGGTTCATGTCAGGAACACACATGCAATGCCATTGGTGGATCCATGTGTGGTTTGTGGAAAGAACACACAGGAAATGACTCAGGGGGATCCATGTGTGGTTTGTGGAAAGAACACGCTTCAAATGACCACTGGTCGATCCATGTGTGGTTTGTGGAAAGAACACACATGCAATGACACTGGTGGATCCATATGTGGTTTGTGAAAGGAACACAATGCAATGACTCTAGTGCTGGTTTTAGTATAAGAACACACATGCAATGAACTCTAGTGGATCCATATGTGGTTTGCGGAAAGAACACACATGCAATGACACTGGTTGATCCATATGTGGTTTGTGGAAATAACACACATGCAATGACTCAGGGGGATCCATGTGTGGTTTGTGGAAAGAACGCACATGCAATGACCACTAGTCGATCAATGTGTGGTTTGTGGAAAGAACACACAAGCAATGACTCTAGTGCTGGTTTTAGTATAAGAACACACATGCAACGACTCTATTACTGGTTTTAGTATAAGAACACACATGCAATGATTCTAGTGGGTCCATATGTGGTTTGTGAAAAGAACACACATGCAATGGCTCTAGTGGATCCATATGTGGTTTGTGGAAAAGAACACACATGCAATGACCATTGGTTGATCCATATGTGGTTTGTGGAAAGAACACACATGCAATGACTCTAGTGGATCCATGTGTGGTTTGTGGAAAACAACACACATGCAATGAACTCTAGTGCATCCATATGTGGTTTGTGGAAATAACACACATGCAATGATACTGGTTGATCCATGTGTGGCTTGTGGAAAGAACACACATGCAATGCCACTTGTTGATCCTTGTGTAGTTTGTGGAAATAACACACATGCAATGACTCTAGTGCTGGTTTTAGTATAAGAACACACATGCAATGACTCTAGTGGGTCCATATGTGGTTTGTGAAAAGAACACACATGCAATGACTCTAGTGGATCCATATGTGGTTTGTGGAAAAGAACACACACGCAATGACCACTGGTTGATCCATATTTGGTTTGTGAAAAGAACACACATGCAATGACACTGGTGGATCCATATGTGGTTTGTCAAAAGAACACACATGCAATGACTCTAGTGCTGGTTTTAGTATAAGAACACACATGAAATGACTCTAGTGCTGGTTTTCTTATAAGAACACACATGCAATGACTCTAGTGGGTCCATATGTGGTTTGTGAAAAGAACACACATGCAATGACTCTAGTGGATCCATATCTGGTTTGTGGAAAAGAACACACATGTAGTGAACACTTGTGGATCCAAATGTGGTTTGTGGAAAGAACACACATGCAATGACTCTAGTGGATACATATGTGGTTTGTGGAAAGAACACACATGCAATGAACTGTAGTGGATCCATATGTGGTTTGTGGAAAGAACACACATGCAATGACACTGGTTGATCCATATGTGGTTTATGGAAAGAACACACATGCAATGACCATTGGTCGATCCATGTGTGGTTTGTGGAAAGAAGACACGTGCAATGCCATTGGTGGATCCGTGTGTGGTTTGTTAAAAGAACACACATGTAGTACCATTGGTTAATCCATGTGTGGTTTGTGGAAAGAACACACATGCAATGACTCTAGTGGATCCATGTGTGGTTTGTGGAAAGAACACACATGCAATGACCACTTGTCGATCCATGTGTGGTTTGTGGAAAGAACACACATGCAATGACCACTAGTGGATCCATATGTGGTTTGTGGAAAGAACACAAATGCAATAACTCTAGTGGGTCCATATATGGTTTGTGGAAAGAACACACATGCAATGACTCTAGTGGGTCCATATGTGGTTTGTGGAAAAGAACACACATGCAATGAGTCTAGTGGGTACATATGTGGTTTGTGAAAAGAACACAATGTAATGACTCTAGTGCTGGTTTTAGTATAAGAACACACATCCAATGACTCTAGTGGGTCCATATGTGGTTTGTGAAAAGAAAACACATGCAATGACTCTAGTGGTTCCATATGAGGTTTGTGGAAGAGAACACACATGCAATGACCACTGGTTGATCCATATGTGGTTTGTGGAAAGAACAAACATGCAATAACACTGGTTGATCCATGTGTGGTTTGTGGAAAGAACACACATGCAATGCCATTGGTTGATCCATATGTGGTTTGTGAAAAGAACACACATGCAATGCCATTGGTTCATCCATGTGTGGTTTGTGGAAAGAACACACATGCAATGATTCTAGTGGATCCATATGTGGTTCATGTCAGGAATACACATGCAATGCCATTAGTGGATCCATGTGCGGTTTGTGGAAAGAACACACATGCAATGACTCTAGTGGTTCCATATGTGGTTTGTGGAAACAACACACATGCAATGACTCTAGTGGGTCCATATGTGGTTTGCGGAAAAGAACACACATGCAATGACTCTAGTGGATCCATATGTAGTTTGTGAAAAGAACACACATGCAATGACTCTAGTGCTGGTTTTAGTAGAAGAACACACATGCAATGACTCCAGTGGGTCCATATGTGGTTTGTGAAAAGAACACACATGAAATGACTCCAGTGGATCCATATGAGGTTTGTGGAAGAGAACACACATGCAATGACCACTAGTTGATCCATATGTGGTTTGTGGAAAGAACACACATGCAATGACACTGGTTGATCCATGTGTGGTTTGTGGAAAGAACACACATGTAATGCCATTGGTTGAATCATAAGTGGTTTGTGAAAAGAACACACATGCAATGCCATTGGTTAATCCATGTGTGGTTTGTGGAAAGAACACACATGTAATTATTCTAGTGGATCCATATGTGGTTCATGCCAGGAACACACATGCAATGCCATTGGTGGATCCATGTGTGGTTTGTGGAAAGAACACACATGCAATGACTCAGGGGGATCCATGTGTGGTTTGTGGAAAGAACACACATGCAATGACTCTAGTGGATACATATGTGGTTTGTGGAAAGAACACACATGCAATGAACTCTAGTGGATCCATATGTGGTTTGTGGAAAGAACACACATCCAATGACACTGGTTGATCCATATGTGGTTTATGTAAAGAACACACATGCAATGACCACTGGTCGATCCATGTGTGGTTTGTGGAAAAAACACACATGCAATGCCATTGGTTAATCCATATGTGGTTTGTGAAAAGAACACACATGCAATGCCATTGGTTAATCCATGTGTGGTTCGTGGAAAGAACACACATGCAATGACTCTAGTGGATCCATGTGTGGTTTGTAGAAAGAACACACATGCAATGACCACTGGTCGATCCATGTGTGGTTTGTGGAAAGAACACACATGCAATGACCACTAGTGGATCCATATGTGGTATGTGGAAAGAACACACAAGCAATAACTCTAGTGGGTCCATATGTGGTTTGTGGAAAGAACACACATGCAATGACTCTAGTGGTTCCATATGTGGTTTGTGGAAAAGAACACACATGCAATGACTCTAGTGGATCCATATGTGGTTTGTGAAAAGAACACACATGCAATGACTCTAGTGCTGGTTTTAGTATAAGAACACACATGCAATGCCTCTAGTGGGCCCATATGTGGTTTGTTAAAAGAACACACATGCAATGACTCCAGTGGATCCATATGAGGTTTGTGGAAGAGAACACACATTCAATGACCACTAGTTGATCCATATGTGCTTTGTGGAAAGAACACACATGCAATGCCACTGGTTGATCCATGTGTGGTTTGTGGAAAGAACACACATGCAATGCCATTGGTTGATCCATATGTGGTTTGTGAAAAGAACACACATGCAATGCCATTGGTTAATCCATGTGTGGTTTGTGGAAAGAACACACATGTAATTATTCTAGTGGATCCATATGTGGTTCATGTCAGGAACACACATGCAATGCCACTGGTGGATCCATGTGTGGTTTGTGGAAAGAACACACAGGAAATGACTCAGGGGGATCCATGTGTGGTTTGTGGAAAGAACACGCTTCAAATGACCACTGGTCGATCCATGTGTGGTTTGTGGAAAGAACACACATGCAATGACACTGGTGGATCCATATGTGGTTTGTGAAAGGAACACAATGCAATGACTCTAGTGCTGGTTTTAGTATAAGAACACACATGCAATGAACTCTAGTGGATCCATATGTGGTTTGTGGAAAGAACACACATGCAATGACACTGGTTGATCCATATGTGGTTTGTGGAAATAACACACATGCAATGACTCAGGGGGATCCATGTGTGGTTTGTGGAAAGAACGCACATGCAATGACCACTAGTCGATCAATGTGTGGTTTGTGGAAAGAACACACAAGCAATGACTCTAGTGCTTGTTTTAGTATAAGAACACACATGCAACGACTCTATTACTGGTTTTAGTATAAGAACACACATGCAATGATTCTAGTGGGTCCATATGTGGTTTGTGAAAAGAACACACATGCAATGGCTCTAGTGGATCCATATGTGGTTTGTGGAAAAGAACACACATGCAATGACCACTGGTTGATCCATATGTGGTTTGTGGAAAGAACACACATGCAATGACTCTAGTGGATCCATGTGTGGTTTATGGAAAACAACACACATGCAATGAACTCTAGTGCATCCATATGTGGTTTGTGGAAAGAACACACATGAAATGAAACTGGTTGATCCATGTGTGGCTTGTGGAAAGAACACACATGCAATGCCACTGGTTGATCCTTGTGTGGTTTGTGGAAATAACACACATGCAATGACTCTAGTGCTGGTTTTAGTATAAGAACACACATGCAATGACTCTAGTGCTGGTTTTAGTATAAGAACACACATGCAATGACTCTAGTGGGTCCATATGTGGTTTGTGAAAAGAACACACATGCAATGACTCTAGTGGATCCATATGTGGTTTGTGGAAAAGAACACACACGCAATGACCACTGGTTGATCCATATGTGGTTTGTGGAAAGAACACACATGCAATGACACTGGTGGATCCATATGTGGTTTGTCAAAAGAACACACATGCAATGACTCTAGTGCTGGTTTTAGTATAAGAACACACATGAAATGACTCTAGTGCTGGTTTTCTTATAAGAACACACATGCAATGACTCTAGTGGGTCCATATGTGGTTTGTGAAAAGAACACACATGCAATGACTCTAGTGGATCCATATCTCGTTTGTGGAAAAGAACACACATGTAGTGAACACTTGTGGATCCAAATGTGGTTTGTGGAAAGAACACACATGCAATGACTCTAGTGGATACATATGTGGTTTGTGGAAAGAACACACATGCAATGAACTCTAGTGGATCCATATGTGGTTTGTGGAAAGAACACACATGCAATGACACTGGTTGATCCATATGTGGTTTATGGAAAGAACACACATGCAATGACCACTGGTCGATCCATGTGTGCTTTGTGGAAAGAACACACGTGCAATGCCATTGGTGGATCCGTGTGTGGTTTGTTAAAAGAACACACATGTAGTACCATTGGTTAATCCATGTGTGGTTTGTGGAAAGAACACACATGCAATAACTCTAGTGGATCCATTTGTGGTTTGTGGAAAGAACACACATGCAATGACCACTTGTCGATCCATGTGTGGTTTGTGGAAAGAACACACATGCAATGACCACTAGTGGATCCATATGTGGTTTGTGGAAAGAACACAAATGCAATAACTCTAGTGGGTCTATATATGGTTTGTGGAAAGAACACACATGCAATGACTCTAGTGGGTCCATATGTGGTTTGTGGAAAAGAACACACATGCAATGAGTCTAGTGGGTACATATGTGGTTTGTGAAAATAACACACATGCAATGACTCTAGTGCTGGTTTTAGTATAAGAACACACATCCAATGACTCTAGTGGGTCCATATGTGGTTTGTGAAAAGAAAACACATGCAATGACTCTAGTGGATCCATATGAGGTTTGTGGAAGAGAACACACATGCAATGACCACTGGTTGATCCATATGTGGTTTGTGGAAAGAACAAACATGCAATAACACTGGTTTATCCATGTGTGGTTTGTGGAAAGAACACACATGCAATGCCATTGGTTGATCCATATGTGGTTTGTGAAAAGAACACACATGCAATGCCATTGGTTCATCCATGTGTGGTTTGTGGAAAGAACACACATGCAATGATTCTAGTGGATCCATATGTGGTTCATGTCAGGAATACACATGCAATGCCATTAGTGGATCCATGTGTGGTTTGTGGAAAGAACACACATGCAATGACTCAGGGGGATCCATGTGTGGTTTGTGGAAAGAACACACTTGCAATGACCACTGGTCGGTCAATGTATGGTTTGTGGAAAGAACACACATGCAATGACACTGGTGGATCCATATGTGGTTTGTGAAAAGAACACACATGCAATGAGTCTAGTGCTGGTTTAGTATAAGAACACACATGCAATGAACTCTAGTGGATCCATATGTGGATTGTGGAAATAACACACATGCAATGACACTGGCTGATCCATATGTGGTTTGTGGAAAGAACACACATGCAATGACTCAGGGTGATCCATGTTTGGTTTGTGGAAAGAACACACATGCAATGATCACTAGTCGATCAATGTGTGGATTGTGGAAAGAACACACATGCAATGACTCTAGTGCTAGTTTTAGTATAAGAACACACATGCAATGACTCTAGTGCATCCGTATGTGGTTTGTGGAAAAGAACACACATGCAATGACCACTGACTGATCCATAAGTGGTTCATGATAGGAACACACATGCAGTGAACACTGGTGGATCCAAATGTGGTTTGTGGAAACAACACACATGCAATGACTCTAGTGGATTCATATATGGTTTGTGGAAAGAACACATATGCAATGAACTCTGGTGGATCCATATGTGGTTTGTGGAAATAACACACATGCAATGACACTGGTTGATCCATATGTGGTTTGTGGAAAGAACACACATGCAATGACCACTGGTCGGTCCATGTGTGGTGTTGTGGAAAGAACGCACATGCAATGACACTGGTGGATCCATATCTGGTTTGTGAAAAGAACACACATGCAATGACTCTGGTGCTGGTTTAGTATAAGAACCACATGCAATGAACTCTAGTGGATCCATATGTGGATTGTGGAAAGAACACACATGCAATGACACTGGTTGATCCATATGTGGTTTGTGGAAAGAACACACATGCAATGACTCAGGGGGATCCATGTGTGGTTTGTGGAAAGAACACACATGCAATGACCACTAGTCGATCAATGTGTGGTTTGTGAAAAGAACACACATCCAATGACTCTAGTGCTAGTGTTAGTATAAGAACACACATGCAATGACTCTAGTTATGGTTTTAGTATAAGAACACACATGCAATGAATCTAGTGGGTCCATATGTGGTTTGTGAAAAAACACACATGCAATGACTCTAGTGGATCCATCTGTGGTTTGTGGACAAGAACACACATGTAGTGACCACTGGTTGATCCATATGTGGTTTGTGTAAAGAACCCGCATGCAATGACACTGGTGGATCCATATGTGGTTTGTGAAAAGAACACACATGCAATGACTCTAGTGTTGGTTTTAGTATAAGAATGCACATGAAATGACTCTAGTGCTGGTTTTATTATAAGAACACACATGCAATGACTCTTGTGGGTCCATATGTGGTTTGTGAAAAGAAGACACATGCAATGACTCTAGTGGATCCAAATGTGGTTTGTGGAAAGAACACACATGCAATGAATCTAGATGATACACATGTGGTTTGTGGAAAGAACACACATGCAATGAACTCTAGTGGATCCATATGTGGTTTGTGGAAAGAACACACATGCAATGACACTAGTTGATCCATATGTGGTTTGTGGAAAGAACACACATGCAATGACTTAGGGGGATCCATGTGTGGTTTGTGGAAAGAACACACATGCAATGACCACTGGTCGATCCATGTTTGGTTTGTGGAAAGAACACACATGCAATGACTCTAGTGCTGGTTTTAGTATAAGAACACACATCGAATGACTCTAGTGATGGTTTAAGTATAAGAACACACATGCAATGACTCTAGTGGGTCCATATGTGGTTTGTGAAAAGAACACACATGCAATGACTCTAGTGGATACATATGTGGTTTGTGGAAAGAACACACATGCAATGATACTGGTTGATCCATATGTGGTTTGTGGAAAGAACACACATGCAATGACACTGGTTGATCCATGTGTGGTTTGTGGAAAGAACACACATGCAATGACTCTAGTGCTAGTTTAGTATAAGAACACACATGCAATGAACTCTAGTGGATCCATATGTGGAGTGTGGAAAGATCACACATGCAATGACACTGGTTGATCCATATGTGGTTTGTGGAAAGAACACACATGCAATGACTCAGGGTGATCCATGTGTGGTTTGTGGAAAGAACACACATGTAATGACCACTAGTCGATCAATGGGTGGTTTGTGGAAAGAACACCCTTGCAATGACTCTAGTGCTAGTTTTAGTATAAGAACACACATGAAATGACTCTAGTGTTGGTTTTATTCTAAGAACACACATGCAATAACTCTAGTGGGTCCATATGTGGTTTGTGAAAAGAACACACATGCAATGACTCTAGTGGATCCATATGTGGTTTGTGGAAAACAACACACATGCAATGACCACTGGCTGATCCATAAGTGGTTCATGACAGGAACACACATGCAGTGAACACTAGTGGATCCAAATGTGGTTTGTGGAAACAACACACATGCAATGACTCCAGTGGATACATATGTGGTTTGTGGAAAGAACACATATGCAATGAACTCTAGTGGATCCATATGTGGTTTGTGGAAAGAACACACATGCAATAACACTGGTTGATCCATATGTGGTTTGTGGAAAGAACACACATGCAATGACCACTGGTCGATCCATGTGTGGTGTTGTGGAAAGAACACACATGCAATGACATTGGTGGATCCATATGTGGTTTGTGAAAAGAACACACATGCAATGACTCTAGTGCTGGTTTAGTATAAGAACACACATGCAATGAACTCTAGTGGATCCATATGTGGATTGTGGAAAGAAGACACATGCAATGACACTGGTTGATCCATATGTGGTTTGTGGAAAGAACACACATGCAATGACTCAGGGGGGGTCCATGTGTGGTTTGTGGAAAGAACACACATGCAATGACCACTAGTCGATCAATGTGTGGTTTGTGAAAAGAACACACATGCAATGACTCTAGTGCTAGTGTTAGTATAAGAACACACATGCAATGACTCTAGTGATGGTTTTAGTATAAGAACACACATGCAATGAATCTAGTGGGTCCATATGTGGTTTGTGAAAAAAAACATGCAATGACTCTAGTGGATCCATCTGTGGTTTGTGGAAAAGAACACACATGCAGTGACCACTGGTTGATCCATATGTGGTTTGTGTAAAGAACACACATGCAATGACACAGGTGGATCCATATGTGGTTTGTGAAAAGAACACACATGCAATGACTCTAGTGCTGGTTTTAGTATAAGAATGCACATGAAATGACTCTAGTGCTGGTTTTATTATAAGAACACACATGCAATGACTCTAGTGGGTCCATATGTGGTTTGTGAAAAGAACACACATGCAATGACTCTAGTGGATCCAAATGTGGTTGGTGGAAAGAACACATATGCAATGACTCTAGTGGATACATATGTGGTTTGTGGAAAGAACACACATGCAATGAACTCTAGTGGATCCATATGTGGTTTCTGGAAAGAACACACATGCAATGACACTAGTTGATCCATATGTGGTTTGTGGAAAGAACACACATGCAATGACTCAGGGGGATCCATGTGTGGTTTGTGGAAAGAACACACATGCAATGACCACTGGTCGATCCATGTGTGGTTTGTGGAAAGAACACACATGCAATGACTCTAGTGCTGGTTTTAGTATAAGAACACACATGGAATGACTCTAGTGTTGGTTTAAGTATAAGAATACACATGCAATGACTCTAGTGGGTCCATATGTGGTTTGTGAAAAGAACACACATGCAATGACTCTAGTGGATACATATGTGGTTGGTGGAAAGAACACACATGCAATGACACTGGTTGATCCATATGTGGTTTGTGGAAAGAACACACATGCAATGACATTGGTTGATCCATGTGTGGTTTGTGGAAAGAACACACATGAATGACCCTAGTGATAGTTTTAGTATAAGAACACACATGCAATGACTCTAGTGGTTCCATATGTGGTTTGTGAAAAGAACACACATGTGTTGACTCTAGTGGATCCATATGTGGTTTGTGGAAAAGAACACACATGCAATGACCACTGGTTGATCCATATGTGGTTTGTGGAAAGAACACACATGCAATGACACTAATGGATCCATATGTGGTTTGTGAAAAGAACACAAATGCAATGACTCTAGTGCTGGTTTTAGTATAAGAACACATGTGAAATGACTCTAGTGCTGGTGTTATTATTAAAACACACATGCAATGACTCTAGTGGGTCCATATGTGGTTTGTGAAAAGAACACACATGCAATGACTCTAGTGGATCCATATGTGGTTTGTGGAAAAGAACACACATGCAATGACCACTTGCTGATCCATAAGTGGTTCATGACAGGAACACACATGCAGTGAACACTGGTGGATCCAAATGTGGTTTCTGGAAAGAACACACATGCAATGACTCTAGTGGATACATATGTGGTTTGTGGAAAGAACACACATGCAATGAACTCTAGTGGATCCATATGTGGTTTGTGGAAAGAACACACATGCAATGACACTGGTAGATCCATATGTGGTTTGTGGAAAGAACACACATGCAATGACCACTGGCCGATCCATGTGTGGTTTGTGGAAAGAACACACATGCAATGCCATTGGTTGATCCATATGTGGTTTGTGAAAAGAATACACATGCTATTCCATTGGTGAATCCATGTGTGGTTTGTGGAAAGAACACACATGCAATGACTCTATTGGATCCATGTGTGGTTTGTGGAAAGAACACACATGCAATGACCACTGGTCGATCCCTGTGTGGTTTGTGGAAAGAAGACACATGCAATGACCATTGGTGGACCCATACGTGGTTTGTGGAAAGAACACACATGCAATGACTCTAGTGGTCCATATGTGGTTTGTGGAAAGAACACACATGCAATGACTCTAGTGGGTCCATATGTGGTTTATGGAAAAGAACACACATGCAATGACTCTAGTGGGTCCATATGTGGTTCGTGAAAAGAACACACATGCAATGACTCTAGTGCTAGTTTTAGTATAAGAACACACATGTAATGACTCTAGTGGGTCCATATGTGGTTTTTGTAAAGAACACACATGCAATGACTCTAGTGGATCCATATGTGGTTTGTGAAAAGAACACCCTCGCCTGATAAGGCTGAGTTCCTGTGTATAGTGCTAATCCCTGGATCGGTTCACTAGCACACACGGTACAAAATGATACCAGATATTACCGTGCATCATGAGTATAACGAATATGATCCTGAATTTACTTTATATTATAGCGGAAACAATACAAGGTAGATCTCCATCCTTCAAATGTGCCACAGGCGAACAATTGTTGAGTGGAGTCTCGTGACCTAATACGATCACGCAGAATCGGTATAACCTGCAACATAAAACATAGCAGCCCCGAAGGGTCAATTCTTGGAATGTATGGCAAGTAGAGCTAAGTAAGGAGACATTTTACCTAGCAACTACATGCTTATTTTGGATAAATGGAGGCTTTGGCTAGCTTGCATTTTCTTAAACAGTTTTACCCTACTTTTAAATCAAGTTTGATCACAACAACCCATTAAGTTCACCCATCAAGTTTAAGTAATTCTCAAATTGGAATGAACGAGACCATGTCATAGCACCCATAATCCAGCAACTCAATCGTCCATTACCGAGGACATGGGTAAGCACTTAGTTTTACACCCTGCAGGGGTTACACACTTTACCCATATGACCTGGTTGACCCGCTCGTACCATGACACGCATATTGAGTCATGATAGGGAGAAGCCCAAGAAGAGACAATTCGGGAAGTAGCTCCCCAAGCCCATCCACGCACCGTACCAACCTATCACATTCACTACATCTATGGATACGAAGAGCTCGGGTCACCACGACCTACTAAGTCCATCCAGCCACCCATAACTTAGTTGCACATGGTTGCACACGAAAGCTACCAAATCAAGACACTAATGATTTCTTAGAAACCTAGGTGGCCATCCACAAATGAGCTACTCAGGTAAACCATAGACATGGGCCCGGCATTCACGAACCAAGCAATTACCAATTCCACCCAGAGAGTTCGTTGATTAAGTTGTTTTAGTTGAACAAAACATACACAATACCATGGCATGGTGTAGACCCATCCCCGTCTAGATAGCATGACTAAGCTCAACTAGCATACGGCGGCTCAACTACAAGTGGCTCCTACCAAGATACATAGGACATAGCATAGCGATAGTAATTCCTACTTATGCATCTACAAAAAAAATACACTACACATGCAGTAGGAAAATAGTAGGACAATTCATGATGAAAATAGCATCTACTTGCCTTTGTTGTAGATGTAGTCGATTAGATAATCCTCATAAATACAATGATTGCACTCATTGCACTCAAAAGACTTGCAATCACAATGCTCGCAATCATAGCTGTTGCAATCATAGTAGTTGCACTCCTCGCAATCTATCGTTCAAAAGCAAAGGCACAACAACATATCATTGAAACATTGCAATCATGCAACAATGCAACAATACAATAAAACAGTAATGATCCAATGCATACATGATGATTTAATATGTCACAATGGTTGTATTTAGTTATCTAAACAATACTAGATCACATGATGCATGTAGAAGTGTTTTAATGCAATATAGTATTTGTCATCCAATTTCAATTGCCAGTAAAGGGGTTTTAACATAACTATTGTAGATTCTGTACTAGTTGCCAAATTAAATATGTATCTGAACTGTAATGGATAGAGGGCTTTAATACGAACCAGTAGCAATTGGATTCACCCTAATCGGAGTTATAGATCTTTTTCTAGGATTTATTTAGTGTTTAATGGAGTTTAATTAATCTAAATAGATCGTACTGACAACAAATAAAACTAAGTACAGATATGAATACTACGCAAGATTATGAACTCAGGGACATATTACTCATATTTTTCAGATCTGTAGATTATTTACTATGAATTTAATGATTTAAAAGTCCAATAATACTAATTAATTATTGGCTAGTAATCTATACAGAAAAACCTATATCTAAACAGATATTCTCAAACTACATGAAATTATCTTCAATTTGATATATTATATGTAATTTTTGAACGTAGTATGAATTTTCTATGGATTTTACAAGTTAGATCTATAATCTGCAATTTTAAATTCGAATGGAATATTCCAGGGAATATTCCGCTGACTGGACAGATTGACCGTGCAGGCTGACCGCGAGTGGACGCTGACGTCATGATGACGTGGCGGTGATGAGGCGGCTGACCGAGACGATTGAGTCTGGACCGTCGAGATAAGAACTGGTGGCTAGGAGAGAAGTTGGTTCCAAAACGGCTCGATTTTGTCTCGGAGAAGATTAGAAACAGATTTGTCTTAGAAAGACACATCCATAGATCAAAACGAAAAACTTCGAACTTGAAAGTTGTGGATAATCATTAGATCTACCTTTTTACTAAAGGAATTTGGATTTGAAGAAACGAGCACGAGTAAATCTTGGTATTACACCGTCAGATCTGAAATATTGCGTGGCGAAATTCTTCGTCTGTGGTAGATGAAAAGAGGTGAGGTTTGTTGGGATTGAAAGATTTTGACGAGATCTATAACTTTCGTGTTGTAGCCAAAGTCATCCGACGAAGTTTAGATAGGTTTAGAAGCAAAATATGATTCGGTAAGGTGTAGATTCGGGATTTCGAGAAGGAAAAGTGATATAGATGTGACTCCGGGAGATTATATAGACTTTTAGGATGATGGGAAGATAAATCTTAGAGTAGGCAATAAGTAGAAACAAACGGAAGTCAATTCAGAGTTGTAGATAAAAAGATATAGGTGTTTGAATAGAGGTAGGTTTAGAAAACAGATTCTTGCACGCTTTTTAAAGCAACCTAGGATCGATCCCTCCCGTGCTCTGCTGGCTGGTTCGGTCGGCTGAGTGGGCCGGCCAGGTGGCCCATTTCATTTTTTTTCCTTTTCCTTTTTCTTTTTCTTTTTCTATTTTAGTATTTTCTTTATATCTTTTGCATACGAACTCCAAATTTTTCTAAATTCGAGTATATCATCTTAGGCTAGGATTTACCATGGCTTGCTGACTTATCAATGATGGTTTTAAATAAAGCCTATTTAATTACCTTTAGTTATAAAGTGGCACATAGTGTTTGGTTTGTTATAGAATTCAAATTCTTTGCAAGTTTCTTTATGGATGCAATGCAATGTTCATGAATGCTTCATGATTTTCATTTTTGCAAACATTCACACAAATACTAAAACTAAAACTCAATTCACACCTCTTTGCCTATATGGCTACTTAGGTCATAACAAAGTGAGTAGTTTCCAAATTCAAAAGGTTTCTTTTCCTTGAGAATTTTCAACAAAGTCAAACAATCAACCAAACTTATTTTATCTATTTCACATTCCAAAATTAGAAAATTTTGTCATGTGACAGACTACCACCCTTAAAAGGAATGTCGTCCCGAGATTCCGGAAGGCTAGAAGGAGATATGGGTTAAGGATCCTCTAGGCGCTACCACCCTTAAAAGGAAATTTACTAGATTGTTTATTGGGAATTCACATGGCTCCTATTGATTCTCCCTTGGACATTTATTGGTACAATGTCCCTACATTTTCTAAACTCCATGATTTATAGATTCTAGGCTAACACTATTTAAACTAGTGAAACTCTCATGGTAGGCAATTAGGGAACGTTTGCTTCACGATACCCATTATACACGGTTGAGATTCATCCTTACCGTACATTCCTACGCTTAGCGATGAATGATTTTGTAAAGGTTCAAAGTCATACCATCCTAAGGTCTAGGCTTAACGTCGTCTCTTTTCTAAGGTTGGAAAGGCACTCAAGATTCGCAAAGCCAATAGTACAAGAGCAAATAATAAGAGTAGTAGGAATGGTGATCAATCCATCCTGCACCCAAATCATTACCCTGCATGAGGATAGGTGAATCGCGTTTTTCTACCACTCAGGCATCCTCACTTTCCTTGTAGATGGTTTCCATGGGCACGAAACAATGCTCAATGTAGACTCCCAGGTATTCAATCAACAAAGCTACTATAAAACTAGGCTATCGATGCTCCAAAACATTCAGGTTTCGTAATCAACTACATAACATCATTTACAACACTTCTTACTTCCACATCCTTTTTTTTGCATTAGATGAGCTATTCACCTTCGTTGGGGCATCATCATCGAAACATTTCCACTAAATCCTTCTCCATGTATTGAACACATCGTTCTAACTCTAAGGGTTTAAGATAGAGAAGAATAGAGTCTAGAGGAAAGAAGCTAAAGATACCCATACAAACTAGAAATAAGTTCAATTCCTAGCTATCAAGAAAACAAAGAAGGAATGACAACTAACAAATCTCCACATCAAATGTTTCTAGCTAAGCGAAAGTGGTTTGTGATTTCTAATGGGTTATCCTAAAAATCTTTTAGAGTCTTAGGGCATCCATCATAGACAAGTTAGAGGTCTAGGGGAAACGTTATCCCTATGCTAGCATAATCACACAACACTCAAAGCAACAAGAACACAAACAATTTAATCAAGCAAGCAAGCAACTAGTATTTCCTTTACCACATAAGTTGGTAAGATCAATATGCTAACACGATAGCGATGATCTCCTAAAGAGATGAACATGGTGGTCTATATCTACTCAAACTTGGTGAGACATTCATTGTGTCATCTTATTAGTTATATTACTTATAGGCCAAGTACCATTTAGGGATAGGGATATTTGTGTTAGACTACTTCTAATAGTAGAAGTATGAGAATTGAAGTGGTAAGATGATACTAGAAAGAAGTGTATGAAGAGAAGAAGATAGAATAGATTCTATAATTCATATGGCTTTCCTATTCCATTCCTAGGTCACGATCCTACAACCAACACACAGCTCTGATACCATCTTGTAACACCCTCGCCTGATAAGGCTAAGTTCCTGTGTATAGTGCTAATCCCTAGATCGGTTCACTAGCACACACAGTACAAAATGATACCAGATATAACCGTGCATCCTGAGTATAACAAATATGATCCAAAATTTACATTATATTACAGCGGAAACAATACAAGGTAGATCTCCATCCTTCAAATGTGCCACATGCGAACAATTGTTGAGTAGAGTCTCGCAACCAAATATGATCACTCAGAATCGGTATAACCTGCAACATAAAATGTAGCAGCCTCGAAGGGTCAATACTTGGAATGTATGGCAAGTAGAGCTAAGTAAGGAGACAGTATACCTAGCAACTACATGCTTATTTTGGATAAATTGAGGCTTTGGCTAGCTTGCATTTTCTTAAACAGTTTTACCCTGATTTTAAATCAAGTTTGATCACAACAACCCATTAAGTTCACCCATCAAGTTTTAATAATTCTCAAATTGGAATGAACGAGAACATGTCATAGCACCCATAATCCAGCAACTCAATCGTCCATTACCGGGGACACGGCTAAGCACTTAGTTTTACACCATGCAGGGGTTGCACACTTTACCCATATGACCTGGCGACCCGCTCGTACCATGACACGCATATTGAGTCATGATAGGGAGAATCCCAAGAAGAGACAATTCGGGAAGTAGCTCCTCAAGCCCATCCATGCATCGTACCAACCTATCACATTCACTACATCTCTGGATACGAAGAGCTCGGGTCACCATGACCTACTAAGTCCATCCAGCCACCCATAACTCACTGGCACATGGTTGCACACGGAAGCTACCAAAGCAAGACACTAATCATTTCTTAGAAATCTGGGTGTCCATCCACAAGTGAGCTACTCCGGTAAACCATAGACATGGGCCTGACATTCACGAACCAAGCAATTACCAATTCCACCCAGAGAGTTCGTTGATTAAGTTTTTTTAGTTGAACAAAACATACACAATACCATAGCATGGTGTAGACCCATCCCCGTCTAGATAGCATGGCTAAGCTCAACTAGCATACGACGGCTCAACTACAAGTGGATCCTACCAAGATACATAGGACATAGCATAGCGATAGTAATTCCTACCCATGCATCTACAAAAAAAATACACTACACATGCAGTAGGAAAATAGTAGGACAATTCATGATCAAAATAGCATCTACTTGCCTTTATTATAGATGTAGTCGATTAGATAATCCTCATAAATATAATGGTTGTACTTGTCGCACTCAAAACACTTGCAATCACAATGCTCGCAATCATAGTAGTTGCGATCATAGTAGTTGCACTCCTCGCAATCTATCGTTCAAAAGCAAAGGCACAACAATATATCATTCAAACATTGCAATCATGCAACAATGCAACAATATGATAAAACTGTGATTATCCAATGCATGCATGATGATTTAATATGTCACAATGGTTGTATTTAGTTATCTAAACAATACTAGATCACATGATGCATGTAGAAGTGTTTTAATGCAATATAGTATTTGTTATCCAATTTCAATTGGCAATAAAGAGGTTTTAACATAACTATTGTAGCTTCTGTATTAGTTGTCAAATTAAATTTGTATCTGAACTGTAATGGATAGAGGGATTTAATACGAACCGGTAGCAATTGGATTCACACTAATCGGAGTTACAGAACTTTTTCTAGGATTTATTTAGTGTTTAACGGAGTTTAATTAATCTAAACAGATCGATCTGACAACAAATAAAAATAAGTATGGATCTGAAAACTACACAAGATTATGAACTCAGGGACATATTACTCATATTTTTCGGATCTGTAGATTATTTACTATGAATTAAATGATTTAAAAGTCCAATAATACTAATTAATTATTCGTCGGTAATCTATACAGCAAAACCCAGATCTAAATAGATATTATCAAATTACAAGAAATTATCAAATTAAATTTGAACGGAATATTTCAGGGAATATTTCGCTGACTGGACAGATTGACCGTGCAGGCTGACCGGGACTGGACGCTAACCTCACGACGACATGGCGGTGACGAGGCGGCTGACCGGGACGATTAAGTCTGGACCGTCGAGATAAGATCCGGTGGCTAGGAGAGAAGTTGGTTCCAAAACGGCTCGATTTTGTCTCGGAGAAGATTAGAAACAGATCTGTGTTAGAAAGATACATCCGTAGATCAAAACGAAAAACTTCGAACATGAAAGTTGTGGAGAATCATTAGATCTAACTTTTCACCAAAGGAATTTGGATTTGAAGAAACGAGCGCGAGTAAATCTTGGTATTACACCGTCAGATCTGAAATATTACGTAGAGATATTCTTCGTCTGTGGTAAATGAAAAGAGGTGAGGTTTGTCGGGACCAAAAGATTTCGACGAGATCTACAACTTTCGTGCTGTAACCAAAGTCATCCAACGAAGTTTAGATAGGTTTAGAGGCGAAATATGATTCAATAAGGTGTAGATTCGGGATTTCGAGAAGAAAAAGTGATATAGATGTGACTCCGGGAGATTATATAGACTTTTAGGATGATGAGAAGATAGATCTTAGAGTAGGCAACAAGTAGAAACAAACGAAAGTCAATTCGGAGTTGTAGATAAAAAGATATAGGTGTTTGAATAGAGGTAGGTTTACAAAACAGATTCTTGCACGTTTTTAAAGCAACCTGGAATCGATCCCTCCCGTGCTCTACTGGCTGGTTCGGTCGGCTGAGTGGGCCGGCCGGGTGGCTCATTTGGTTTTTTTCCTTTTTTTCTTTTTCTTTTTCTATTTTATTATTTTCTTTATATCTTTTGCATACGAACTCCAAATGAGTTCAAATTTGTTTTCAAATTTTTCTAAATTCGAGTAGATTATCTTAGTCTAGGATTTACCATGGCTTGCTGACTTATCAATGATGGTTTTAAATAAAGCCTATTTAATTCCCTTCAGGAATAAAGTGGCACATAGGGTTTGGTTTGTTATAGAATTCAAATTCTTTGCAAGTTTCTTTATGGATGCAATGCAATTTTCATGAATGCTTCATGATTTTCATTTTTACAAACATTCACACAAATACTAAAACTAAACTCAATTCACGCCTCTTTGCCTATATGGCTACTTAGGTCATAACAAAGTGAGTTGTTTCCAAATTCAAAAGGTTTCTTTTCCTTGAGAATTTTCAACAAAGTCAAACAATTAACCAAACTTATTTTATCTATTTCACATTCCAAAATTAGAAAATTTTGGGATGTGACATGACAACTGGCTGATCCATAAGTTGTTTATGACAGGAACACACATGCAGTGAACACTAGTGGATCCAAATGTGGTTTGTGGAAATAAAACACATGTAATGACTCTAGTGGTTACATATGTGGTTTGTGGAAAGAATACACATACAATAAACTCTAGTGGATCCATATGTGGTTTGTGAAAAGAACACACATGTAATGACACTGGTTGATCCATGTGTTGTTTGTGGAAAGAACACACATGCAATGACCACTGTCGTCGGATTGATGACAAGTACGTCATGAGGGGGTCCTCGAGGCGTGCGGAAGAGAGGGGTGTGAGACGTACGATGTTCCGGGACGGTGAGCACACAAGTTTACCTAGGTTCAAATCCCCGGCTTTGGACGGATCCTACTCCTGCTAGCAATCCAGTAATACGACAGAGCCGGGATATGGGTTACAAGGGTTTCGCCTGTGCGAGTTGAGGGTCTAAAGTATTGGGTGCCCTAAAGGCTCTCCCCAGGTCTTATATAGATATCCGGCCTAGGGTTTACAGGAGAGATCTATCTGGCTACGACTAAGAGTCGGTTACAGAGTACATCTTGAACCACAAGCAACATTATGGGCCTAAGTCGGTAAGTCTTTTGGGCCTCCCCGTAGCCGGATTGGACTCCGTCTTTCTCCCTGACTGGGCCGCCCGTGAAGCAAAGCTCTAACCCGAAGTGGGCCACCCTCATCAGTGAGGAACTGTGAGGATACCCGAAAAGTATATCCCCAACAGCAGGCCTCCAAGATCCAGAGTCGGATTTATCATCGTCTAGCTTGATCTTCGGCTTGCAGAATCTTGAAGGGTTCCTGAAACTTCACAACAAAATATACGATCCGGGTCTTAAAAAACAAGTCGGACCTTTCAGTTAGTTACTCGGATTTTCCAGCTCGTTTTTAAACTAAGCCGGAACTTGGTCTCTAACGCCACCTGACACAAGCATGGTCAAGTCATGTCATCTGATAGGCGTTCCATCAGCACGACCGTTGGTGGGTCTGCGGTCCGCAGAACCGATGCGTCGTTTCAATGAGTGCGTGGATATCGAGGCGTCGCAATCATCGCACGGGTCCTTCCCAGTTCTTTCCACGACGCGTGGCGGTTGCACTATAGCGTTTGCACGAATCTTGGCGCAGGTAGGTGGATATAAGGGATTTAGATTTCTTCTTCTCCTTTCCACCAGTCCTTTGCCGTTTCCTTCCTTCCCAATCCTCCTGTGCGCACAGAGCCTCCTCGTCCTTCCCCCACAGAAACTCCCAGCGCCGCCCCTTTAAGGTCACTTTGTCACCGGAGAAAAATGGCTTCATCATCTTCTTCCTCTGGCTTGGCGGCAGCGGCGGCGGTGGTGAAGGCGGAAGCTGCAGCGGAGAAGGAAAGCTACAGGGGAATCTGGATCCCCTGCACCCTCGATGAAGCAGGCCTCAAGAACATGGAGAAGGAGGGGCGGCTCGTCGCCAGTGACTGGCGGAGCGGCTCTGGCAAAACCGTCCCCAACCCACACGAGGGCGAGCAAGTCCACTTCGGCACTCATATGGACCGAGGTCTATCTTTTCCTCCCTCGGAGTTCTTCTCCGAGGTGATAGATCACTATGGAGTTCAACTCCACAATCTTCCTCCCAATTCTCTTCTAGAAATGAGCGCATATGCTGCGCTTTGCAAGGGATTTCTCGGCATTAGGCCGAGTTTGCTTCTCTTCCGGTTTTACTTTCATGTCCGGAGGAATTCCATCACTACCGGTGTTCCTTACATCACCGGCACCATTAGTTTTTCTCTTAGACGAGATCGGACATATCCCAAAATTTCTGCCAGTGACTCGATCAAACAATGGACAGCCACTTTTTTCTACCATAGGGATATTCCGGCTCCCGGCAAAGATACTAATTTGCCTGTTTTTGTTGACGGAGCCGCCACGGCCCAACCTTCCTAGGACGAGGCTGCTCTGGCTCTCACAGATGATCTGATCCTCGCTAAGAGGCGGATCGAATATCTGATCAAGCACAATGGTCTGAAGGGATCTGACTTGGTCCAGTGCTGGGTCTCACGCCGGATCCAGCCACTTCAGTACCACGGGGATAGACTGATGCACTCCGTCACGTCTTCTCTAACCGACTCCCTCCGCATCAGCCCCAAGGCCTACACCACTCAAGGCTACATAAGCCAAATCAAGTGGCTGATCAAGGAGCGAACCGAAAGGCGGATTCCAGAGGTTTCTATGGACATGCACACGGCGGAAAACCCCGTGGTGCCGGTAAGCTTTTATCATCACATCTTTTATGTGTTTCTATCTTTGAGTTATATTGCAATACTGATATGTTTTCTTATTTTCAGCTTGCTGACATCCCCGAGTTGGAACTTGCTCCGCTCGAAGGATACCCTCCGGAGTTCTCTCAGGAGGTGGAAGTAGTTCCACTGCCGGATCTTGCACTCAAGAAGCGCAAAGCTCCGACAGTAGCGGTTGGCACAAAGGAGGTGCCTGTCGTGAAGAGGTATCCTTTCCGTCACAACTTTTCCGTCTTTGTGCTTTACTTAAACTTCTTTCCGAGATGTAATGTTTCTGACTTTGTTACCTTCTTAGAGAAAAATCGATCATCAAGGGCAAGGGGAAAGGGATTTCTTCGAAGCCCTTACGCCAGACGAAACTTACCATAGCTTCGCCTGCCGTAGCTCCTCCGACTCTGGCCCCTCAACCTTCTGCAACTCCGGTTATCTCGTCAGATGCTATAGAAGATCTGGCTCCTCAAACGGAGCCTGCAATCCTTGGGTCGCAAACAGACGCTACTGTGGGTGCGTTAGGTCAAGATAAGGGTGAACCCTCTTCGGGTAATGATCCCTCGGCTGAAGTCTTCACTGAAAACCTCCTCAACAATCCGGGTCTTGCCAAGTTTGGCCTGACCCGGAAATCTGTAGAGGAGATCCATCGGCTAGCCAGGCAAGTCCTGGACAAAAGCCATCTATCCCCCGAAGAGGAGGCGCAAGAAGCAGAGGACGTCAAGTTCTCTGACCTTCTCACTCAAGTCCGCCTTCGCGACGAGAGGATCAGGACCGGCGAGCTTCCAACAGCCCCAGTGATCCCTCTTACTCTCGCCGAGAGGGTGGCAGCTGAAGTGAATGCGGGTTTAGACAAACTCACCCGTGAGCAATATGTAAGTCGGAATTCCAACTCTTGTTTTTACATTATGTAATATCATATCCTCTAGCCCCCAAGCATGAAGTAGGATATAGAATACGAGTTTAATCTTTCATTAGGATGCCAAAGAACAAACTAGTGTAGCCCCCAAGGCTCGTGCTGATATTTAGCAAAAAATATTAGCCCGAGTCTTAAGTAGCTTTCTGACTTTGGGTATTCTGACTTACAGAAAGTATGTTCCTATAACCAGGAATTATTGACCAATGTCTGTGATAAGCGGAGAGAAATCAAAGCTCTCCAGCTTACAAATGCTGAGCTCAAGGTAGCCAAGGATGAAGCCGAAGGTAAACATTTCGAGATTCAAACCTTGTCTTTTGCTTTTTCTATGTCGAATTTTTCTGAACTGTTGTTCTTTTTTGTCTTACAGCGTTGGCGAAACAATCCATCGCTATGATTGAAGAGGCCGAGAACCTCAAAACCCTGGTGGTGGAAAACAAGGGACTTCACCAAGAGCAGGATAAGCTCAAGGCGGATCATGAAACGAGCATAGCTCAAGTCCTGGAATCCTCCTCCATGGCCACCGAAGAGCGCGATCGCAAGATTGCTGCTCAAGATAAAGTAATCTCGGACCTCAAGAATGAGCTTGGCAGAGAGAAGGATATATCCCAAGCGCTCTGGGCTGAACTCCAGATTCTCCGGGAGGAGAAGAACAAGATTGACGACGTCATTTTTGGTACGTTCCACCTCTCTGACTTATCTTTTCTTCGACTTTTAGCAATGTTGGTTTTTTCTTGACTTGTTTTGTGTATAGGTCCTCTAAAGTTGACGGACTCTTCCTTGTCCGAGCCCCGCACTCACCAGCTTACCCAAGTCGGTGATCTTCTTCATGACTACCGCCAGTCCGTTGAGGACATTTTTGAGTCTCTCAGGATTCTGGACATGCCAAGCATGTCGGATTTTGAGGTGCGGGACAGGGCCAAGGAGATGTCGCAGCTTGTTCAGGACTGGAACATGTCCTACACGCGGACTGCTACGCAGAACGCTCTCTCCATGGTCATGAGCCACCATGGAAACATGGAAATATGGCAAGTGACTAAAGGGTACTGCAAGGTAGACGAAGACGGCCAGGAGCAGGACCTTCAAGCCATCATGCACTCCTGCGCCGGATACGGGTGCCACGTAGCTGATCTGACCAGCTACGAAATCCCCTTCTTCACCCGCATGGATACTCCGCCTCCTCCTGCAGAAGAAACCGAAGAAGTTTCCGATGATGAACGCACCAACTCGGATGCGGATATCTCGGAACGATATCAAGGCGGAGTGACCAGCGAGCCAGTAGATCCTTCATCTCCTCCTACATCATAGACCAGAAATTCATGTATTATTCCGGAAAAACTGATGCGATTATAAATATAAGTACTATTTATCTTTTGCAAGTGCTAAGCTTTTGATCTATTCAGCACTTTTGACTTTTGAAATATTTGCGTGCCTAAAATGTTTACACAAGAACTTATATTTTTTGTCACGACTTATCGTTTATCTGGCTTTCCGCCTCATCCCTTTCGTGAGCTGGCTAAACCTTCAGCCGGAAACTTTGCCGAGCAATGGAGCTCAATTGCTAAACCAGTTTAAACTCGGAAACAAAGCCGGCTTCCAGTACCAACAATTCACTACTCGGAAAATGCCCGCATCCGGCAATCAGATAAATAACCAAAGTAAAGACTAGAAATTTTTAGAGTTATACCCAAAGGTAGCAGTTTTTAGAATCGGAAATTTAGACCAGAACGAACATGAGCATAAAGTACTTTCAAGCATTCTAGGATTTTCGACTATGACATGATCATTCGGAAATAAGATGATCTAAGAACTTCTCAGAAAAAATTTGAGGAAACCAAAACTTGTATTTCTCACAGAACATGTACATATGTATGATTACAAAGAAGGATAAACTAAGAATAAAAGGGACGTAGCTGAGCAATATTCCATGGTCTGTCTAACTCATCCGGATTTGTACTACCTCCACCTCTCTTTCTCTTCTTAGTAGCAGGTCTTTCTTTGACTGGCCTCATGTCAGTTAAGTAGTACGATCCATTGTGAAATACTCGACTAACTAAAAAGGGCCCTTCCCATACTTGGGAAAGTTTGTGATTTCTTTGTTGCACAAGCCGGAGAACCAAATCACCTTTATTGAAAGATCTATTTCGGACTCTCTGGCTATGATACTTGCGTAACTTCTGCTGATAGGCTGTAGATCTCATTTCAGCAACAACGTGAACTTCTTCGACTAAGTCGAGATCATTTTGTCGAGAAATCTCGGCATCCTCTTCGATATACGCGGCCAATCTAGGAGAAGTATGAATTAAATCACTAGGAAGAACTGCTTCTGCGCCATAGACCAAGAAGAAAGGTGTGTATCTTGTTGACCTGTTTGGAGTTGTTCGTAAACTCCAAATTACAGAAGGTAATTCCTCTGCCCAAGCCCCCACAGCACGTCATAGTGGTGCTTCGAGTCTTGGTTTCAGGCCTTGTAGAATTAAACCATTTGCTCATTCGACTTGGTCGTTAGCCTGTGGATGTGCGACTGACGCAATGTCAAGCCGAATATTTTTCTCATCGCAGAATTCGGCCAGTTCTCCCATAGAAAAGTTACTCCCGTTGTCCGTGATAATGCTATGCGGATAACCATATCGGATTATAACATCCTCGACAAATCTTTTGGCTATTGCTCCATCACAACTAGTGACAGGTTTAGCCTCGATCCACTTGGTGAATTTATCCACCATCACTAAGAGGTGGGTAAATCCACTTGGAGCTTGTTTAAAGGGTCCTACCATATCAAGCCCCCAGACCGCAAAAGGCCATGTTATAGGTATTATTCGCAGCTGATCAGCCGGAACATGAGCTTGCTTGGCGTACTTTTGGCAGCCTTTGCATGTCTTGACTAATCGTTCGGCATCTGCCTGAGCTGTAAGCCAAAAAAATCCATGTCAAAAAGCTTTTGCCACTAAAGATTTGGCTGCAGCGTGGTGACCACACTCGCCTTCGTGGATTTCCCTTAAGATTTCCACTCCTTCTTCCGGAGATACACAGCGCTAAAAAACCCCAGAAACACTCTGTTTATGGAGCTCACCCTTAACAATAGTATAGGATTTTGCTCGTCGGATAATCTGCCGGCTCAGCACCTCGTCTTCGGGTAATTTGCCATCTACCAAATAATCAAGGTAGGGTTGAGTCCAGCTGGGAATTACAGCTAGAACCGCTATTAAAGGTGAGTCGGATTTGGTCGGATATTCATCATCTACTCCCTTTTTCGAGGGAACTTTGAGGTGCCCTAAAAATGCGCCATCCGGGACCTCTTTCCACGCAGAGCCTATTCGAGATAGTGCATCTGCTTCCTCATTTTCTGCTCGAGGGATGTGTTGAACTTCAAACCCTTCGAACGATTTAGATAGATCATCCACGACGGATTTATATGATGCCATGTGCTTATTTGCATTACAAATATCCGAGACTTGCTGAGCAACAAGATCCGAATCTCCGTAACACATCAAACGTCGGATGCCAATATCCTTGGCAATCCGGATTCCATGCAGCAGTGCTTCATACTCGGCAATATTGTTTGTCGTTGTGAAGTGGATCTGCAACACGTATAATAATTTATCTCCTTGGGGTGATTTGAGCACCATGCCAGCCCCCGAGCCCCCTCGAGCCTTAGATCCATCGAAAAGAGGGTCCAGTATTCCGACTCAGGGAGGACCATGTTCTCCTTCATCCCTGTCCAATCAGCGACAAAGTCGGCAAGGATCTGGGATTTGAATGCTGTCCGAGGTTAATACTCAATATCGAAAGCTGAGAGCTCTATGCCCCATTTGGCGACGTGTCCTGTGGCGTCGCTATTGTTGATTATGTCTCTCATGGGAGCTTTGCTCACCACGGTAATTGGATGCTCCTGAAAATAGTGTCGTAACTTACAAGATGCTAGGAAAACACCGTAAGCCAACTTTTGATAGTGCGGATATCGCTGTTTTGATTCTGTCAAGACCTCGCTGACAAAGTAAGTCGGACGCTGCACCAAGTGTTCCTGATTTTCCTATGGTCTCTCCACCACCATGACGATACTAACGACCTTATTTGTCGCAGCAATATAAAGCAACATCGGTTCCTGAGGTTCCGCCGCTGCGAGGATAGGAGCAGATGAGAGTACTTTCTTCAGGTCTTGCAGTGCAGCTTCAGCTTCGTCAGTCCAGACAAAATCTTTGGTCTTCTTTAGGAGTTTGTATAATGGTGCGGCTCTTTCACCAAGCTGCCTTACAAATCGACTGACCGCAGCAATGCAACCAGTTAATCCTTGTACGTCCTTCAGGCGAGTTGGCCTAGAAATATTCAGTATAGCCTTGATTTTGTCGCGGTTCACCTCTATGCCTCTTTGAGACATTATGAAACCTAACAATTTTCCGGCTAGTATTCCAAAGAAGCATTTCTTCGGGTTAAGCATGATGTTGTATTTTCCTAGATTGGCGAACGTTTCCTCCAAGTCGGAAATGAGTGTTTCCTTCTTTTTGGACATCACCGCGATATCATCCACGTATGCATGTACATTGCATCCGAGTTGGTCGTGGAGGCAACGCTGCATCGTGCGCTGGTACGTAGCTCCTGCGTTCTTCAGCCCAAAGGGCATCGTAACAAAACAGAAGGTTTCGAAGGGGGTTATGAATGAAGTTTTGACTTTGTCAGATTCCTTCATCCGGATTTGGTGATAACCGGAATATGCGTCGAGAAAACAGAGGAGTTCCGAGCCTGCCGTAGAATCGAGAACTTGATCAATTCTAGGCAGAGTGAACGGATCTTTTGGACAAGCCTTGTTCCAGGCAGTATAATCAACACACGTCCTTAAATCAGTGGTGTCCTTTTTAGGGACCATTACAGGATTGGCCGACCACTCAGTGTGGATGACCTCTTCTATGAATCCGGCTAACTCGAGCCGTGCTAGTTCCTTAGTTATTGCCTTACGCTTTTCGTCGCCAAACCGTCGTAAAGACTGTTTGATGGGTTTAGCGTTCGGGTTTACATTTAGAGAGTGCTCGGCAAGTTCCCTAGGTACTCCGGTCATGTCAGATGGCTGCCATGCGAAGATATCTTGATTTGCTTGGAGGAACTTGACGAGCACGCTTTCCTATGCACTATCTAGGCCTACGTCTATCTAGGTCACCTTGGAGGGGTCATCATCCTTCAATGGTGCTTTCTTCATCTCTTCTGATGCATTGAACTCCGGATTTGGCTTGGTAACCTCCTTCTTCGTTGCGGGCATCTCGGACGGATCTATGCTCTTCTTGATCTCCTGGTACTCCTGGGCGTGCAGCACGGCTTCAGCAAAGGCGGCATTTCCATCCTCGCACTCTCGCGCTTTCTCCGGGTCTCCCCTGATGGTGATCACGCCGTTGGGACCTGGAATCTTCATCATATTGTAAATGTAACACGGACGAGCCATAAAATCCCAGTAAGCCGGACGTCCGAATATAGCGTGGTATGCGCTCTTGAACGGGACCACTTCGAAGGAAAGTGCCTCCGTCCGATAATTCTTTGGAGTTCCAAAGGTAACATCCAAAGTGATCTCTCCCAGGGAATTAGCTTGTCTTCCTGGGACAACTCCGTGAAAAATCACAGAGCTATGGTTTAGCTGGGTCTCTGAGAACTTCATCCGGCGTAGCGTTTTGACATAGAGAATATTGATGCTGCTACCACCGTCCATGAGGGTCTTGGATAAACCATAACCGTCAATAAGTGGGTTGACGATTAAGGCGTATTTTCCTCGCCTGTGTAACTTAGGCGGATGATCATCACGGTCAAACATGATTGCCACTTCCGACCAGTCCAAATACTGGGGGATAGCCGGAACTGTTGCATTGAGCTCGTGTAGAACTGCTTTCTTGACCTTTGCTGGTTGAGATCCGAGGAAGGTGACATAAGTGTCCTTCTTGGTGGGAAAAGTCTTCTTTCCTTCCGACTTGGGATTTGAAGCATCAACTTCGTCCATGTCGGAATCTTCCTTGGTCTCCTTGTCTTTTTTGGGATTTTTCTTTCCCTTCTTCCGCTTAGCTTTGTAGCCCGCGGTGTCATCTCTTTTGATGTCGTCATTGAAACGACATTTAGCGTTGGTGTGGGACGAGCCCCCATTGGCATCTAGGTGATGCACACATGGGTTATTGGCAATGTCGGCCCAAGGGTAGGTTTTGCCTGGTTGTTGTTCTCCTCTACCTTGGACCCTTGATGTCCCACAGCCACGCCCGCGGCCTCCGCCACGTCCTCCTCGTCCTCTAGACCCGGAAATAGTAGTAACTGCCGCTGTTTCCGTGTTGGGTTTTTCTTCCGAGGTGTTTTTGCACTTCTGAGCTTGTTGCTTTGGTTGTTTTGCCGACTGAGGCACAACTAGGGCATTGAGTAGTCCTTCTGCATCGTCGTCAGCATCTGCATACTTGCTCGCTGTTTCTATCATCTCTCCCAAATCGGTAACCTTGTCACACTTCAAGCGATGGTGCAACGCTTCAATCGTAGTTTGATCATTTACTCCTTCGCAGGAGTTCTTGGTGTCGATCCATCATCCGAGGTAATCCCGGCAAGTTTCTCCGGCTTTCTGGGTGCAACGTTGTAGGTCTCCAACCGTATAGGGCCTCCGATATGTGCCTTCAAAATTCCGAAAGAACGCGCTTTGTAAATCATACCAGTTATGGATGGTGTTTGCCGGAAGTTCATTGAGCCATGATCGTGCCGTCTTCCGCAACATAAGTGGGAGATATCGGGTTGCGACCAGGCTGTTTCCGCCTTTGGCGATACAGCAAGCTTGGAAGAAATCCTGTAACCAGGTGTCTGGCCGAGCAATGCCGTCGTAGGCTTGGATATGTCTTGAGATAGCAAATCCTTCCGGGAATTGTGTAGCTCTGATGCATGGACTGAAGCACTTTGGGCCCACGTACACGTCATCGTTTTCATAGCGCCGAGGCTCTATGTTGGAGTTGATCCTGTGCCTTGTGTCGTTCGGGGATAGAGATCGTCCCGAATGTCGGCTATGGCTACGGTGCCGTGGAGCCGGACTTCGGCTTCTGCCACCACCTCCTCCACCATGTCGTCCTCCTTGCCCTCCATGGGAGCCGTTGTGATGACTATGTGGTGGAGAGGGTGGAGCAGCTTGACTACAACGAGCCCCCTGCCGGCTTGTACCGGCATGGTTTCCGTCATTCCCACCATGGTGGGGCTTAGCCGGACGGTTCTCATGTCTAGGAGGTGGCATTCTCTGACGATCCTCCTCCCGACGTTTCTCTTTATCTTCTCCCCTTCGATCCTTAGATTCTCGTCGGGGAGGGTTTGTCGGATTCAGGGCAGCGATGGCGTCTTTCTCGGCCGCTGGGGCGACATTGCTCCAGTTACATGAAGTTTTATGATGCTGTCCTAAAGATCCGGTTCTTGAATAGTTGTCTTCCCTGCGTTCGGGGTTATGATACTGCGCCTGGACGTAATGGGATCTTACGCCAGCCCACGCCGGATCTGTGCGACATTGGTCAGAATCTGAGACCAGTTTTTGACTTCCAGACAGGGCGACCTTTTGCTGCTCCAGTCCCTTGTTGAGTAGCTTGATACCTAAACGGATCTCCTCTGTTCCTGGATTAGCCGATAGAATTTCTCGGGCTGCCACGGTATTTTGTACTGGTGTTGGGTATACCCAATCTCCGTTGATATCTTTCCGTGGCTTCCCCATCTCATCTCCAAAAAGGACGGCATATACACGTGGGAATTGGTTGTCATCTATGTGACGCTTCCGTGTCTTCTGCTGTAGACGAGACATGTACTCCTTGTTCGACATGCGTTTCTTCTCCACCTCGATGTTTTTGGCTTCATCGAGGAGTTGCTGACGACGCGCTTCTAGGGCTTGCGCCTTTTCATCCAGCTCATCTGCAATAAGTTCTGCAGCTGTAGGGATATGTGTGGTTAATGCGGCATCGATGAGTTTACGCGCACCTTCAGTGATCACGTGTCCATCCACCGATGCTTCTTTTTTCAGCTCGTCTGGGATAAGTGCTCCATCCGAGTCTTCTTCGTATTCCTCGGCAATCACTTCCTCTGTCAGAGGGTCTTTTGCCGGGGTCTTGTTTTTCTTGTTCTTCTTCTTTGCCTTCTTGGCAGCACCGGTAGCAAAGACGTCTTTGGGTCCGTTTCCCAGAGTCAAGCTCTGATCGGTACTTTCGGACATCTGGACCTCGGGATTATCTCTGACGTCCATGTCATCCTGCGTTTTGGGAGAGTGTTCCCCGGATCCTTCATCCATGGCTTCTCCTGCTTCTGCAGCTTTGGAGTTATACTCCTCTTCATATTCCGTGGAGAACTTTTGGAAATCTGCTGACGTCATCGACTCATCTGAGGGTGCGGGTACGTCGGTGTTTGTTCTGATTGCCTCCAGCACCGAGTCGGTGTTTTCTCTAGCGTCGGCAGAGCCAGATCCGGATCCCACGTATCCGACGAAGTGCGACACGTGCTTCCTGAGGTACCTGCGGCTTTCGTGATCAGCCATATCGAAACTTTTGATGGTCTCGAGGATTGTATTTGCGCTTTCGCCTTGGAGTATCATACGTCGTAGTGTGTACCTTAGGAAAGGCATGTCTGTTCCGGCATCATCAGAGCCGGAATCAGTGTTATTGATGTGCTCCTCCTGGATTTCAACTTCCACGGGTGGGTCAATCTGGGATTCGGCTCCTCCGGGGAGATCCACTCCAAATTCGACGTTGACCGCTAGGTCTTCTTCAGGTTTGGGTTTCTCCACTATCTCCGCAACTGGTGCGGGCTGGCTGGGATTAGGGTTTTCTGAGATCCGGAACTCTTCCACCTCCGCGGACAAAGGGGACCTAGAAAATTCTTCTGCCTCTATCATCACCGCTGGGGTGGGTTGGGAAGGTTCATTGAAACCGATATAAACATCGATCTCGCCAAAAGACATGATTGTGTAGGTAGTCATGGCCTTCCTTGCCGGAATCCAAGTCTCGTCGAGAACGATGAGAGGGACGTCGCTGGCATAGACGATGCTATCGATGGCGATAGTCTTGCCGGTTCTGATTCTTGTAGATTCCGCTCGGAATGCAGATCCGAAGCTCACTTGCCCCACGGTGGGCGCCAACTGTCGTCGGATTGATGACAAGTACGCCATGAGGGCGTCCTCGAGGCATGCGGAAGAGAGGGGTGTGAGACTTACGGTGTTCCGGGACGGTGAGCACACAAGTTTACCCAGGTTCGAATCCGCCGGCTTTGGATGGATCCTACTCCTGCGAGCAATCCAGTAATACGATAGAGCCGGAATCTGGGTTACAAGGGTTTTGCCTGTGCGAGTTGAGGGTCTAAAGTATTGGGTGCCCTAAAGGCTCTCCCTAGGACGGCTTATATAGATATCCGGCCTAGGGTTTACAGGAGAGATCTATCCGGCTACGACTAAGAGTCGGTTACAGAGTACATCTTGAACTACAAGCAACATTATGGGCCTAAGTCGGTAAGTCTTCTGGGCCTTCCCGTAGCCGGATTGGACTCCGTCTTTCTCCCTGACTGGGCCGCCCGTGAAGCAAAGCTCTAACCCGAAGTGGGCCACCCTAGTCAGTGAGGAACTGTGAGGATACCCGGAAAGTATATCCCCAACAACAACTGGTTGATCCATGTGTGGTTTGTGGAAAGAACACACATGCAATGACACTTGTGGATCCATATGTGGTTTGTGAAAAGAACACAAATGCAATGACTCTAGTGGATCCATATGTGGTTTGTGGAAAGAACACACATGCAATGACACTGGTTGATCCATATGTGGTTTGTGGAAAGAACACACATGCAATGACTCAGGAGGATCCATGTGTGGTTTGTGGAAATAACACACATGCAATGACCACTGGTCGATCCATGTGTGGTTTGTGGAAAGAATACACATGCAATGACACTGGTGGATCCATATGTGGTTTGTGAAAATAACACACATCCAATGACTCTAGTGCTGGTTTTAGTATAAGAACACACATGCAATGACTCTAGTGCTGGTTTTAGTATAAAAAAACACATGCAATGACTCTAGTGGGTCCATATGTGGTTTGTCGAAAGAACACACATGCAATAACCACTGGTCGATCCATGTGTGGTTTGTGGAAAAAACACACATGCAATGACACTGGTGGATCCATATGTGGTTTGTGAAAAGAACAAACATGCAATGACTCTAGTAGATCCATATGTCGTTTGTTTAAAGAACACACATGCAATGACACTGGTTGATCCATATGTGGTTTGTGGAAAGAACACACATGCAATGACTCAGGGGGATCCATGTGTGATTTGTGGAAAGATACCACATGCAATGACCACTAGTCGATCCATGTGTGGTTTTTGGAAAGAACACACATGCAATGACACTGGTGGATCCATATGTGGTTTGTGAAAAGAACACACATGCAATGACGCAAGTGCTGGTTTTAGTATAAGAACACACATGCAATGACTCTAGTGGATCCATGTGTGGTTTGTGGAAAGAACACACAGGCAATGACACTTGTGGATCCATATGTGGTTTGTGAAAAGAACACACATGCAATGACTCTAGTGCTAGTTTTAGTAGAAGAACATACATGCAATGAACTCTAGTGGGTCCATATGTGGTTTGTGGAAAGAACATACATGCAATGACACTGGTTGATCCATATGTGGTTTGTGGAAAGAACACACATGCAATGACTCAGGGGGATCCATGTGTGGTTTGTGGAAAGAACACACATGCAATGACCACTGGTCGACCAATGTGTGGTTTGTGGAAAGAACACACATGCAATGAGTCTAGTGCTGGTTTTAGTATAAGAACACACATGCAATGACTCTAGTGTTGGTTTTAGTATAAGAACACACATGCAATGACTCTATTGCGTCCATATGTGGTTTGTGAAAAGAACACACATGCAATGACTCTAGTGGATCCATATGTGGTTTGTGGAAAAGAACACACATGCAATGAAAACAGGTTGATCCATATGTGGTTTGTGGAAAGAACACACATGCAATGACACTAGTGGATCCATATGTGGTTTGTGAAAACAACACACATACAATGACTCTAGTGCTGGTTTTAGTATAAGAACACCCATGAAATGACTCTAGTGTTGGTTTTATTATAAGAACACACATGCAACGACTCTAGTGGGTCCATATGTGGTTTGTGAAAAGAACACACATGCAAAGACTCTCGTGGATCCATATGTGGTTTGTGGAAAAGAACACACATGCAATGACCACTGGTTGATCCATAAGTGGTTCATGACAGCAACACACATGCAGTGAACACTGGTGGATCCAAATGTGGTTTGTGGAAAGAACACACATGCAATGACTCTAGTGGATCCATATGTGGTTTGTGGAAAGAACACACATGCAGTAAACTCTAGTGGATCCATATGTGGTTTGTGGAAAGAACACTCATGCAATGACAATGGTTGATCCATATGTGGTTTGTGGAAAGAACACACATGCAATGACTCAGGGGCATCCATGTGTGGTTTGTGGAAAGAACACACATGCAATGACCACTGGTCGATCCATGTGTGGTTTGTGGAAAGAACACACATGCAATGACCACTGGTCGATCCATGTGTGGTTTGTGGAAAGAACACACATGCAATGACACTGGTGGATCCATATGTGGTTTGTGAAAAGAACACACATGCAATGACTCTAGTGGATCCATATGTGGTTTGTGGAAAGAACACACATGCAATGACACTAGTTGATCCATATGTGGTTTGTGGAAAGAACACACATGCAATGACTCAGGGGGATCCATGTGTGGTTTGTGGAAAGAACACACATGGAATGACCACTGGTCGATCCATGTGTGGTTTGTGGAAAGAACACACATGCAATGACACTGGTGGATCCATATGTGGTTTGTGAAAAGAACACACATGCAGTAACTCTAGTGCTAGTTTTAGTATAAGAACACACATGCAATGACTCAGGGGGATCCATGTGTGGTTTGTGGAAAGAACACACACGCAATGAGCACTGGTCGATCCATGTGTGGTTTGTGGAAAGAACACACATGCAATGACACTAGTGGATCCATATGTGGTTTGTGAAAAGAACACACATGAAATGACTCTAGTGGATCTATATGTGGTTTGTGGAAAGAACACACATGCAATGACACTGGTTGATCCATATGTGGTTTGTGGAAAGAACACACATGCAATGACTCAAGGGGATCCATGTGTGGTTTGTAGAAAGAACACACATGCAATGACCACTAGTCGATCCATGTGTGGTTTGTGGAGAGAACACACATGCAATGACACTGGTGGATCCATATGTGGTTTGTGAAAAGAACACACATGGAATGACTCTAGTGCTGGTTTTAGTATAAGAACAAAGATGCAATGACTATAGTGGGTCCATATGTGGTTTGTTGAAAGAACACACATGCAATGACCACTGGTCATCCATGTGTGGTTTGTGGAAAGAACACACATGCAATGACATTGGTGGATCCATATGTGGTTTGTGAAAAGAAGACACATGCAATGACTCTAGTGCTAGTTTTAGTATAAGAACATACATGCAATGAACTCTAGTGGGTCCATATGTGGTTTGTGGAAAGAACATACATGCAATGACACTGGTTGATCGATATGTGGTTTGTGGAAACAACACACATGCAATGACTCGGGGGGATCCATGTGTGGTTTGTGGAAAGAACACACATGCAATGACCACTGGTCGATCAATGTGTGGTTTGTGGAAAGAACACACATGCAATGACTCTAGTGCTGGTTTTAGTATAAGAACACACATGCAATGCCTCTAGTGTTGGTTTTAGTATAAGAACACACATGCAATGACTCTATTGGGTCCATATGTGGTTTGTGAAAAGAACACACATGCAATGACTCTAGTGGATCCATATGTGGTTTGTGGAAAAGAACACACATGCAATGACCACAGGTTGATCCATATGTGGTTTGTGGAAAGAACACACATGCAATGACACTAGTGGATCCATATGTGGTTTGTGAAAAGAACACACATACAACGACTCTAGTGCTGGTTTTAGTATAAGAACACCCATGTAATGACTCTAGTGTTGGTTTTATTATAAGAACACACATGCAACGACTCTAGTGGGTCCTTATGTGGTTTGTGAAAAGAACACACATGCAAAGACTCTAGTGGATCCATATGTGGTTTGTGGAAAAGAACACACATGCAATGACCACTGGCTGATCCATAAGTGGTTCATGACAGGAACACACATGCAGTGAACACTGGTGGATCAAAATGTGGTTTGTGGAAAGAACACACATGCAATGACTCTAGTGGATCCATATGTGGTTTGTGGAAAGAACACACATGCAGTAAACTCTAGTGGATCCATATGTGGTTTGTGGAAAGAACACACATGCAATGACAATGGTTGATCCATATGTGGTTTGTGGAAAGAACACACATGCAATGACAATGGTTGATCCATATGTGGTTTGTGGAAAGAACACACATGCAATGACTCAGGGGCATCCATGTGTCGTTTGTGGAAAGAACACACATGCAATGACCACTGGTCGATCCATGTGTGGTTTGTGGAAAGAACACACATGCAATGACCACTGGTCGATCCATGTGTGGTTTGTGGAAAGAACACACATGCAATGACACTGGTGGATCCATATTTGGTTTGTGAAAAGAACACACATGCAATGACTCTAGTGGATCCATATGTGGTTTGTGGAAAGAACACACATGCAATGACTCAGGGGGATCCATTTGTGGTTTGTGGAAAGAACACACATGCAATGACCACTGGTCGATCCATGTGTGGTTTGTGGAAAGAACACACATGCAATGACAATGGTGGATCCATATGTGGTTTGTGAAAAGAACACACATGCAATAACTCTAGTGCTGGTTTTAGTATAAGAACACACATGCAATGACTCAGGGGGATCCATGTGTGGTTTGTGGAAAGAACACACACGCAATGAGCACTGGTCGATCCATGTGTGGTTTGTGGAAAGAACACACATGCAATGACACTAGTGGATCCATATGTGGTTTGTGAAAAGAACACACATGAAATGACTCTAGTGGATCTATATGTGGTTTGTGGAAAGAACACACATGCAATGACACTGGTTGATCCATATGTGGTTTGTGGATGAACACACATGCAATGACTCAGGGGGATCCATGTGTGGTTTGTAGAAAGAACACACATGCAATGACCACTAGTCGATCCATGTGTGGTTTGTGGAGAGAACACACATGCAATGACACTGGTGGATCCATATGTGGTTTGTGAAAAGAACACACATGGAATGACTCTAGTGCTGTGTTTAGTATAAGAACACAGATGCAATGACTATAGTGGGTCCATATGTGGTTTGTGGAAAGAACACACATGCAATGACCACTGGTCCATCCATGTGTGGTTTGTGGAAAGAACACACATGCAATGACATTGGTGGATCCATATGTGGTTTGTGAAAAGAAGACACATGCAATGACTCTAGTGCTAGTTTTAGTATAAGAACATACATGCAATGAACTCTAGTGGGTCCATATGTGGTTTGTGGAAAGAACATACATGCAATGACACTGGTTGATCGATATGTGGTTTGTGGAAACAACACACATGCAATGACTCAGGGGGATCCATGTGTGGTTTGTGGATAGAACACACATGCAATGACCACTGGTCGATCAATGTGTGGTTTGTGGAAAGAACACACATGCAATGACTCTAGTGCTGGTTTTAGTATAAGAACACACATGCAATGCCTCTAGTGTTGGTTTTAGTATAAGAACACACATGCAATGACTCTATTGGGTCCATATGTGGTTTGTGAAAAGAACACACATGCAATGACTCTAGTGGATCCATATGTGGTTTGTGGAAAAGAACACACATGCAATGACCACAGGTTGATCCATATGTGGTTTGTGGAAAGAACACACATGCAATGACACTAGTGGATCCATATGTGCTTTGTGAAAAGAACACACATACAATGACTCTAGTGCTGGTTTTAGTATAAGAACACCCATGTAATGACTCTAGTGTTGGTTTTATTATAAGAACACACATGCAACGACTCTAGTGGGTCCTTATGTGGTTTGTGAAAAGAACACACATGCAAAGACTCTAGTGGATCCATATGTGGTTTGTGGAAAAGAACACACATGCAATGACCACTGGCTGATCCATAAGTGGTTCATGATAGGAACACACATGAAGTGAACACTGGTGGATCAAAATGTGGTTTGTGGAAAGAACACGCATGCAATGACTCTAGTGGATCCATATGCGGTTTGTGGAAAGAACACACATGCAGTAAACTCTAGTGGATCCATATGTGGTTTGTGGAAAGAACACACATGCAATGACAATGGTTGATCCATATGTGGTTTGTGGAAAGAACACACATGCAATGACTTAGGGGTATCCATGTGTCGTTTGTGGAAAGAACACACATGCAATGACCACTGGTCGATCCATGTGTGGTTTGTGGAAAGAACACACATGCAATGACCACTGGTCGATCCATGTGTGGTTTGTGGAAAGAACACACATGCAATGACACTGGTGGATCCATATGTGGTTTGTGAAAAGAACACACATGCAATGACTCTAGTGGATCCATATGTGGTTTGTGGAAAGAACACACATGCAATGACTCAGGGGGATCCATGTGTGGTTTGTCGAAAGAACACACATGCAATGACCACTGGTCGATCCATGTGTGGTTTGTGGAAAGAACACACATGCAATGACACTGGTGGATCCATATGTGGTTTGTGAAAAGAACACACATGCAATAACTCTAGTGCTGGTTTTAGTATAAGAACACACATGCAATGACTCAGGGGGATCCATGTGTGGTTTGTGGAAAGAACACACACGCAATGAGCACTGGTCGATCCATGTGTGGTTTGTGGAAAGAACACACATGCAATGACACTAGTGGATCCATATGTGGTTTGTGAAAAGAACACACATGAAATGACTCTAGTGGATCTATATGTGGTTTGTGGAAAGAACACACATGCAATGACACTGGTTGATCCATATGTGGTTTGTGGAAAGAACACACATGCAATGACTCAAGGGGATCCATGTGTGGTTTGTGAAAACAACACATATGCAATGACTCTAGTGGATCCATATGTGGTTTGTGGAAACAACACACATGCAATGACACTGGTGGATCCATATGTGGTTTGTGAAAAGAACACACATGGAATGACTCTAGTGCTGGTTTTAGTATAAGAACACAGATGCAATGACTATAGTGGGTCCATATGTGGTTTGTGGAAAGAACACACATGCAATGACCACTGGTCGATCCATGTGTGGTTTGTGGAAAGAACACACATGCAATGACATTGGTGGATCCATATGTGGTTTGTGAAAAGAAGACACATGCAATGACTCTAGTGCTAGTTTTAGTATAAGAACATACATGCAATGAATTCTAGTGGGTCCATATGTGGTTTGTGGAAAGAACATACATGCAATGACACTGGTTGATCGATATGTGGTTTGTGGAAACAACACACATGCAATGACTCAGGGGGATCCATGTGTGGTTTGTGGAAAGAACACACATGCAATGACCACTGGTCGATCAATGTGTGGTTTGTGGAAAGAACACACATGCAATGACTCTAGTGCTGGTTTCAGTATAAGAACACACATGCAATGCCTCTAGTGTTGGTTTTAGTATAAGAACACACATGCAATGACTCTATTGGGTCCATATGTGGTTTGTGAAAAGAACACACATGCAATGACTCTAGTGGATCCATATGTGGTTTGTGGAAAAGAACACACATGCAATGACCACAGGTTGATCCATATGTGGTTTGTGGAAAGAACACACATGCAATGACACTAGTGGATCCATATGTGGTTTTTGAAAAGAACACACATACAATGACTCTAGTGCTGGTTTTAGTATAAGAACACCCATGTAATGACTCTAGTGTTGGTTTTATTATAATAACACACATGCAACGACTCTAGTGGGTCCTTATGTGGTTTGTGAAAAGAACACACATGCAAAGACTCTAGTGGATCCATATGTGGTTTGTGGAAAAGAACACACATGCAATGACCACTGGCTGATCCATAAGTGGTTCATGACAGGAAGACACATGCAGTGAACACTGGTGGATCAAAATGTGGTTTGTGGAAAGAACACACATGCAATGACTCTAGTGGATCCATATGTGGTTTGTGGAAAGAACACACATGCAGTAAACTCTAGTGGATCCATATGTGGTTTGTGGAAAGAACACACACGCAATGACACTGGTTGATCCATATGTGGTTTGTGGAAAGAACACACATGCAATGACTCAGGGGCATCCATGTGTGGTTTGTGGAAAGAACACACATGCAATGACCACTGGTCGATCCATGTGTGGTTTGTGGAAAGAACACACATGCAATGACACTGGTGGATCCATATGTGGTTTGTGAAAAGAACACACATGCAATGACTCTAGTGGATCCATATGTGGTTTGTGGAAAGAACACACATGCAATGACACTAGTTGATCCATATGTGGTTTGTGGAAAGAACACACATGCAATGACTCAGGGGATCCATGTGTGGTTTCTGGAAGGAACACACATGCAATGACCACTGGTCGATCCATGTGTGGTTTGTGGAAAGAACACACATGCAATGGCAATGGTGGATCCATATGTGGTTTGTGAAAAGAACACACATGCAATGACTCCAGTGCTGGTTTTAGTATAAGAACACACATGCAATGACTCAAGGGGATCCATGTGTGGTTTGTGGAAAGAACACACACGCAATGACCACTGGTCGATCCATGTGTGGTTTGTGGAAAGAACACACATGCAATGACACTAGTGGATCCATATGTGGTTTGTGAAAAGAACACACATGAAATGACTCTAGTGGATCTATATGTGGTTTGTGGAAAGAACACACATGCAATGACACTGGTTGATCCATATGTGGTTTGTGGAAAGAACACACCTGCAATGACTCAAGGGGATCCATGTGTGGTTTGTGGAAAGAACACACATGCAATGACCACTAGTCGATCCATGTGTGGTTTGTGGAGAGAACACACATGCAATGACACTGGTGGATCCATATGTGGTTTGTGAAAAGAACACACATGGAATGACTCTAGTGCTGGTTTTAGTATAAGAACACAGATGTAATGACTCTAGTGGGTCCATATGTGGTTTGTGGAAAGAACACAAATGTAATGACCACTGGTCGATCCATGTGTGGTTTGTGGAAAGAACACACATGCAATGACACTGGTTGATCCATATGTGGTTTGTGAAAAGAACACACATGCAATGACTCTACTGGATCCATATGTGGTTTGTGGAAAGAACACACATGCAATGAGACTGGTTGATCCATATGTGGTTTGTGGAAAGAACACACATGCAATGACTCAAGGGGATCCATGTGTGGTTTGTGGAAAGAACACACATGCAATGACCACTAGTCGATCCATGTGTGGTTTGTGGAGAGAACACACATGCAATGACACTGGTGGATCCATATGTGGTTTGTGAAAAGAACACACATGGAATGACTCTAGTGGTGGTTTTAGTATAAGAACACACATGTAATGACTCTAGTGGGTCCATATGTGGTTTGTGGAAAGAACACACATGCAATGACCACTGGTCGATCCATGTGTGATTTCTGGAAAGAGCACACATGCAATGACACTAGTGGATCCATATGTGGTTTGTCAAAAGAACACACATGCAATGACTCTAGTGGATCCATATCTGGTTTGTGGAAAGAACACACATGCAATGACCACTGGCTGATCCATAAGTGGTTCATGATAGGAACACACATGAAGTGAACACTGGTGGATCAAAATGTGGTTTGTGGAAAGAACACACATGCAATGACTCTAGTGGATCCATATGCGGTTTATGGAAAGAACACACATGCAGTAAACTCTAGTGGATCCATATGTGGTTTGTGGAAAGAACACACATGCAATGACAATGGTTGATCCATATGTGGTTTGTGGAAAGAACACACATGCAATGACTCAGGGGCATCCATGTGTGGTTTGTGGAAAGAACACACATGCAATGATCACTGGTCGATCCATGTGTGGTTTGTGGAAAGAACACACATGCAATGACCACTGGTCGATCCATGTGTGGTTTGTGGAAAGAACACACATGCAATGACACTGGTGGATCCATATGTGGTTTGTGAAAAGAACACACATGCAATGACTCTAGTGGATCCATATGTGGTTTGTGGAAAGAACACACATGCAATGACACTAGTTGATCCATATGTGGTTTGTGGAAAGAACACACATGCAATGACTCAAGGGGATCCATGTGTGGTTTGTGGAAAGAACACACATGCAATGACCACTGGTCGATCCATGTGTGGTTTGTGGAAAGAACACACATGCAATGACACTGGTGGATCCATATGTGGTTTGTGAAAAGAACACACATGCAATAACTCTAGTGCTGGTTTTAGTATAAGAACACACATGCAATGACTCAGGGGGATCCATGTGTGGTTTGTGGAAAGAACACACACGCAATGAGCACTGGTCGATCTATGTGTGGTTTGTGGAAAGAACACACATGCAATGACACTAGTGGATCCATATGTGGTTTGTGAAAAGAACACACATGAAATGACTCTAGTGGCTCTATATGTGGTTTGTGGAAAGAACACACATGCAATGACACTGGTTGATCCATATGTGGTTTGTGGAAAGAACACACATGCAATGACTCAAGGGGATCCATGTGTGTTTTGTGAAAACAACACATATGCAATGACTCTAGTGGATCCATACGTGGTTTGTGGAAACAACACACATGCAATGACACTGGTGGATCCATATGTGGTTTGTGAAAAGAACACACATGGAATGACTCTAGTGCTGGTTTTAGTATAAGAACACAGATGCAATGACTATAGTGGGTCCATATGTGGTTTGTGGAAAGAACACACATGCAATGACCACTGGTCGATCCATGTGTGGTTTGTGGAAAGAACACACATGCAATGACATTGGTGGATCCATATGTGGTTTGTGAAAAGAAGACACATGCAATGACTCTAGTGCTAGTTTTAGTATAAAAACATACATGCAATGAATTCTAGTGGGTCCATATGTGGTTTGTGGAAAGAACATACATGCAATGACACTGGTTGATCGATATGTGGTTTGTGGAAACAACACACATGCAATGACTCAGGGGGATCCATGTGTGGTTTGTGGAAAGAACACACATGCAATGACCACTAGTCGATCAATGTGTGGTTTGTGGAAAGAACACACATGCAATGACTCTAGTGCTGGTTTCAGTATAAGAACACACATGCAATGCCTCTAGTGTTGGTTTTAGTATAAGAACACACATGCAATGACTCTATTGGGTCCATATGTGGTTTGTGAAAAGAACACACATGCAATGACTCTAGTGGATCCATATGTGGTTTGTGGAAAAGAACACACATGCAATGACCACAGGTTGATCCATATGTGGTTTGTGGAAAGAACACACATGCAATGACACTAGTGGATCCATATGTGGTTTTTGAAAAGAACACACATACAATGACTCTAGTGCTGGTTTTAGTATAAGAACACCCATGTAATGACTCTAGTGTTGGTTTTATTATAAGAACACACATGCAACGACTCTAGTGGGTCCTTATGTGGTTTGTGAAAAGAAAACACATGCAAAGACTCTAGTGGATCCATATGTGGTTTGTGGAAAAGAACACACATGCAATGACCACTGGCTGATCCATAAGTGGTTCATGACAGGAACACACATGCAGTGAACACTGGTGGATCAAAATGTGGTTTGTGGAAAGAACACACATGCAATGACTCTAGTGGATCCATATGTGGTTTGTGGAAAGAACACACATACAGTAAACTCTAGTGGATCCATATGTGGTTTGTGGAAAGAACACACACGCAATGACACTGGTTGATCCATATGTGGTTTGTGGAAAGAACATACATGCAATGACTCAGGGGCATCCATGTGTGGTTTGTGGAAAGAACACACATGCAATGACCACTGGTCGATCCATGTGTGGTTTGTGGAAAGAACACACATGCAATGACACTGGTGGATCCATATGTGGTTTGTGAAAAGAACACACATGCAATGACTCTAGTGGATCCATATGTGGTTTATGGAAAGAACACACATGCAATGACACTAGTTGATCCATATGTGGTTTGTGGAAAGAACACACATGCAATGACTCAAGGGGATCCATGTGTGGTTTGTGGAAAGAACACACATGCAATGACCACTGGTCGATCCATGTGTGGATTGTGGAAAGAACACACATGCAATGACACTGGTGGATCCATATGTGGTTTGTGAAAAGAACACACATGCAATAACTCTAGTGCTGGTTTTAGTATAAGAACACACATGCAATGACTCAGGGGGATCCATGTGTGGTTTGTGGAAAGAACACACACACAATGAGCACTGGTCGATCCATGTGTGGTTTGTGGAAAGAACACACATGCAATGACACTAGTGGATCCATATGTGGTTTGTGAAAAGAACACACATGAAATGACTCTAGTGGATCTATATGTGGTTTGTGGAAAGAACACACATGCAATGACACTGGTTGATCCATATGTGGTTTGTGGAAAGAACACACATGCAATGACTCAAGGGGATCCATGTGTGGTTTGTGAAAACAACACATATGCAATGACTCTAGTGGATCCATACGTGGTTTGTGGAAACAACACACATGCAATGACACTGGTGGATCCATATGTGGTTTGTGAAAAGAACACACATGGAATGACTCTAGTGCTGGTTTTAGTATAAGAACACAGATGCAATGACTATAGTGGGTCCATATGTGGTTTGTGGAAAGAACACACATGCAATGACCACTGGTCGATCCATGTGTGGTTTGTGGAAAGAACACACATGCAATGACATTGGTGGATCCATATGTGGTTTGTGAAAAGAAGACACATGCAATGACTCTAGTGCTAGTTTTAGTATAAGAACATACATGCAATGAATTCTAGTGGGTCCATATGTGGTTTGTGGAAAGAACATACATGCAATGACACTGGTTGATCGATATGTGGTTTGTGGAAACAACACACATGCAATGACTCAGGGGGATCCATGTGTGGTTTGTGGAAAGAACACACATGCAATGACCACTGGTCGATCAATGTGTGGTTTGTGGAAAGAACACACATGCAATGACTCTAGTGCTGGTTTCAGTATAAGAACACACATGCAATGCCTCTAGTGTTGGTTTTAGTATAAGAACACACATGCAATGACTCTATTGGGTCCATATGTGGTTTGTGAAAAGAACACACATGCAATGACTCTAGTGGATCCATATGTGGTTTGTGGAAAAGAACACACATGCAATGACCACAGGTTGATCCATATGTGGTTTGTGGAAAGAACACACATGCAATGACACTAGTGGATCCATATGTGGTTTTTGAAAACAACACACATACAATGACTCTAGTGCTGGTTTTAGTATAAGAACACCCATGTAATGACTCTAGTGTTGGTTTTATTATAAGAACACACATGCAACGACTCTAGTGGGTCCTTATGTGGTTTGTGAAAAGAACACACATGCAAAGACTCTAGTGGATCCATATGTGGTTTGTGGAAAAGAACACACATGCAATGACCACTGGCTGATCCATAAGTGGTTCATGACAGGAACACACATGCAGTGAACACTGGTGGATCAAAATGTGGTTTGTGGAAAGAACACACATGCAATGACTCTAGTGGATCCATATGTGGTTTGTGGAAAGAACACACATACAGTAAACTCTAGTGGATCCATATGTGGTTTGTGGAAAGAACACACACGCAATGACACTGGTTGATCCATATGTGGTTTGTGGAAAGAACATACATGCAATGACTCAGGGGCATCCATGTGTGGTTTGTGGAAAGAACACACATGCAATGACCACTGGTCGATCCATGTGTGGTTTGTGGAAAGAACACACATGCAATGACACTGGTGGATCCATATGTGGTTTGTGAAAAGAACACACATGCAATGACTCTAGTGGATCCATATGTGGTTTATGGAAAGAACACACATGCAATGACACTAGTTGATCCATATGTGGTTTGTGGAAAGAACACACATGCAATGACTCAAGGGGATCCATGTGTGGTTTGTGGAAAGAACACACATGCAATGACCACTGGTCGATCCATGTGTGGATTGTGGAAAGAACACACATGCAATGACACTGGTGGATCCATATGTGGTTTGTGAAAAGAACACACATGCAATAACTCTAGTGCTGGTTTTAGTATAAGAACACACATGCAATGACTCAGGGGGATCCATGTGTGGTTTGTGGAAAGAACACACACACAATGAGCACTGGTCGATCCATGTGTGGTTTGTGGAAAGAACACACATGCAATGACACTAGTGGATCCATATGTGGTTTGTGAAAAGAACACACATGAAATGACTCTAGTGGATCTATATGTGGTTTGTGGAAAGAACACACATGCAATGACACTGGTTGATCCATATGTGGTTTGTGGAAAGAACACACATGCAATGACTCAAGGGGATCCATGTGTGGTTTGTGAAAACAACACATATGCAATGACTCTAGTGGATCCATACGTGGTTTGTGGAAACAACACACATGCAATGACACTGGTGGATCCATATGTGGTTTGTGAAAAGAACACACATGGAATGACTCTAGTGCTGGTTTTAGTATAAGAACACAGATGCAATGACTATAGTGGGTCCATATGTGGTTTGTGGAAAGAACACACATGCAATGACCACTGGTCGATCCATGTGTGGTTTGTGGAAAGAACACACATGCAATGACATTGGTGGATCCATATGTGGTTTGTGAAAAGAAGACACATGCAATGACTCTAGTGCTAGTTTTAGTATAAGAACATACATGCAATGAATTCTAGTGGGTCCATATGTGGTTTGTGGAAAGAACATACATGCAATGACACTGGTTGATCGATATGTGGTTTGTGGAAACAACACACATGCAATGACTCAGGGGGATCCATGTGTGGTTTGTGGAAAGAACACACATGCAATGACCACTGGTCGATCAATGTGTGGTTTGTGGAAAGAACACACATGCAATGACTCTAGTGCTGGTTTCAGTATAAGAACACACATGCAATGCCTCTAGTGTTGGTTTTAGTATAAGAACACACATGCAATGACTCTATTGGGTCCATATGTGGTTTGTGAAAAGAACACACATGCAATGACTCTAGTGGATCCATATGTGGTTTGTGGAAAAGAACACACATGCAATGACCACAGGTTGATCCATATGTGGTTTGTGGAAAGAACACACATGCAATGACACTAGTGGATCCATATGTGGTTTTTGAAAACAACACACATACAATGACTCTAGTGCTGGTTTTAGTATAAGAACACCCATGTAATGACTCTAGTGTTGGTTTTATTATAAGAACACACATGCAACGACTCTAGTGGGTCCTTATGTGGTTTGTGAAAAGAACACACATGCAAAGACTCTAGTGGATCCATATGTGGTTTGTGGAAAAGAACACACATGCAACGACCACTGGCTGATCCATAAGTGGTTCATGACAGGAACACACATGCAGTGAACACTGGTGGATCAAAATGTGGTTTGTGGAAAGAACACACATGCAATGACTCTAGTGGATCCATATGTGGTTTGTGGAAAGAACACACATGCAGTAAACTCTAGTGGATCCATATGTGGTTTGTGGAAAGAACACACACGCAATGACACTGGTTGATCCATATGTGGTTTGTGGAAAGAACACACATGCAATGACTCAGGGGCATCCATGTGTGGTTTGTCGAAAGAACACACATGCAATGACCACTGGTCGATCCATGTGTGGTTTGTGGAAAGAACACACATGCAATGACACTGGTGGATCCATATGTGGTCTGTGAAAAGAACACACATGCAATGACTCTAGTGGATCCATATGTGGTTTGTGGAAAGAACACACATGCAATGACACTAGTTGATCCATATGTGGTTTGTGGAAAGAACACACATGCAATGACTCAGGGGATCCATGTGTGGTTTCTGGAAGGAACACACATGCAATGACCACTGGTCGATCCATGTGTGGTTTGTGGAAAGAACACACATGCAATGACAATGGTGGATCCATATGTGGTTTGTGAAAAGAACACACATGCAATGACTCCAGTGCTGGTTTTAGTATAAGAACACACATGCAATGACTCAGGGGGATCCATGTGTGGTTTGTGGAAAGAACACACACGCAATGACCACTGGTCGATCCATGTGTGGTTTGTGGAAAGAACACACATGCAATGACACTAGTGGATCCATATGTGGTTTGTGAAAAGAACACACATGAAATGACTCTAGTGGATATATATGTGGTTTGTGGAAAGAACACACATGCAATGACACTGGTTGATCCATATGTGGTTTGTGGAAAGAACACACATGCAATGACTCAAGGGGATCCATGTGTGGTTTGTGGAAAGAACACACATGCAATGACCACTAGTCGATCCATGTGTGGTTTGTGGAGAGAACACACATGCAATGACACTGGTGGATCCATATGTGGTTTGTGAAAAGAACACACATGGAATGACTCTAGTGCTGGTTTTAGTATAAGAACACAGATGTAATGACTCTAGTGGGTCCATATGTGGTTTGTGGAAAGAACACACATGTAATGACCACTGGTCGATCCATGTGTGGTTTGTGGAAAGAACACACATGCAATGACACTGGTTGATCCATATGTGGTTTGTGAAAAGAACACACATGCAATGACTCTACTGGATCCATATGTGGTTTGTGGAAAGAACACACATGCAATGAGACTGGTTGATCCATATGTGGTTTGTGGAAAGAACACACATGCAATGACTCAAGGGGATCCATGTGTGGTTTGTGGAAAGAACACACATGCAATGACCACTAGTCGATCCATGTGTGGTTTGTGGAGAGAACACACATGCAATGACACTGGTGGATCCATATGTGGTTTGTGAAAAGAACACACATGGAATGACTCTAGTGGTGGTTTTAGTATAAGAACACACATGTAATGACTCTAGTGGGTCCATATGTGGTTTGTGGAAAGAACACACATGCAATAACCATTGGTCAATCCATGTGTGATTTCTGGAAAGAGCACACATGCAATGACACTAGTGGATCCATATGTGGTTTGTCAAAAGAACACACATGCAATGACTCTAGTGGATCCATATCTGGTTTGTGGAAAGAACACACATGCAATGACACTGGTTGATCAATATGTGGTTGGAAAGAACACACATGCAATGACTCAGGGGGATCCATGTGTGGTTTGTTGAAAGAGCACACATTCAATGACCACTGGTCGATCCATGTGTGGTTTGTGGAAAGAACACACATGCAATGACACTGGTCGATCCATATGTGGTTTGTGAATAGAACCCACATGCAATGACTCTAGTGCTGGTTTTAGTATAAGAACACACATGCAATGAACTCTAGTGGGTCCATATGTGGTTTGCAGAAAGAACAAACATTCAATGACCACTAGTCGATCCATGTGTGGTTTGTGGAAAGAACACACATGCAATGACACTCGTGGATCCATGTGTGGTTTGAGGAAAGAACACACATGCAATGACACTAGTGGAACCATGTGTGGTTTGTGGAAAGAACACACATGCAATGAAACTAGTTGATCCATGTGTGGTTTGTGGAAAGAACACGCATGCAATGATACTGGTTGATCCATATGTGGTTTGTGGAAAGAACACACATGCAATGACTCAGGGGGGATCCATGTGTGGTTTGTGGAAAGAACACACATGCAATGACCACTGGTCGATCCATGTGTGGTTTGTGGAAAGAACACACATGCAATGACACTGGTGGATCCATATGTGGTTTGTGAAAAGAACACATATGCAATGACTCAAGGGGATCCATGTGTGGTTTGTGGAAAGAACACACATGCAATGACCACTAGTCGATCCATGTGTGGTTTGTGGAGAGAACACACATGCAATGACTCCAGTGCTGGTTTTAGTATAAGAACACACATGCAATGACTCAGGGGGATCCATGTGTGGTTTGTGGAAAGAACACACACGCAATGACCACTGGTCGATCCATGTGTGGTTTGTGGAAAGAACACACATGCAATGACACTAGTGGATCCATATGTGGTTTGTGAAAAGAACACACATGAAATGACTCTAGTGGATCTATATGTGGTTTGTGGAAAGAACACACATGCAATGACACTGGTTGATCCATATGTGGTTTGTGGAAAGAACACACATGCAATGACTCAAGGGGATCCATGTGTGGTTTGTGGAAAGAACACACATGCAATGACCACTAGTCGATCCATGTGTGGTTTGTGGAGAGAACACACATGCAATGACACTGGTGGATCCATATGTGGTTTGTGAAAAGAACACACATGGAATGACTCTAGTGCTGGTTTTAGTATAAGAACACAGATGTAATGACTCTAGTGGGTCCATATGTGGTTTGTGGAAAGAACACACATGTAATGACCACTGGTCGATCCATGTGTGGTTTGTGGAAAGAACACACATGCAATGACACTGGTTGATCCATATGTGGTTTGTGAAAAGAACACACATGCAATGACTCTACTGGATCCATATGTGGTTTGTGGAAAGAACACACATGCAATGAGACTGGTTGATCCATATGTGGTTTGTGGAAAGAACACACATGCAATGACTCAAGGGGATCCATGTGTGGTTTGTGGAAAGAACACACATGCAATGACCACTAGTCGATCCATGTGTGGTTTGTGGAGAGAACACACATGCAATGACACTGGTGGATCCATATGTGGTTTGTGAAAAGAACACACATGGAATGACTCTAGTGGTGGTTTTAGTATAAGAACACACATGTACTGACTCTAGTGGGTCCATATGTGGTTTGTGGAAAGAACACACATGCAATAACCACTGGTCAATCCATGTGTGATTTCTGGAAAGAGCACACATGCAATGACACTAGTGGATCCATATGTGGTTTGTCAAAAGAACACACATGCAATGACTCTAGTGGATCCATATCTGGTTTGTGGAAAGAACACACATGCAATGACACTGGTTGATCAATTTGTGGTTGGAAAGAACAAACATGCAATGACTCAGGGGGATCCATGTGTGGTTTGTTGAAAGAGCACACATTCAATGACCACTGGTCGATCCATGTGTGGTTTGTGGAAAGAACACACATGCAATGACACTGGTCGATCCATATGTGGTTTGTGAATAGAACCCACATGCAATGACTCTAGTGCTGGTTTTAGTATAAGAACACACATGCAATGAACTCTAGTGGGTCCATATGTGGTTTGCAGAAAGAACAAACATTCAATGACCACTAGTCGATCCATGTGTGGTTTGTGGAAAGAACACACATGCAATGACACTCGTGGATCCATGTGTGGTTTGAGGAAAGAACACACATGCAATGACACTAGTGGAACCATGTGTGGTTTGTGGAAAGAACACACATGCAATGAAACTAGTTGATCCATGTGTGGTTTGTGGAAAGAACACACATGCAATGATACTGGTTGATCCATATGTGGTTTGTGGAAAGAACACACATGCAATGACTCAGGGGGATCCATGTGTGGTTTGTGGAAAGAACACACATGCAATGACCACTGGTCGATCCATGTGTGGTTTGTGGAAAGAACACACATGCAATGACACTGGTGGATCCATATGTGGTTTGTGAAAAGAACACATATGCAATGACTCTAGTGGATCCATATGTGGTTTGTGGAAACAACACACATGCAATGACACTGGTTGGTCCATATGTGGTTTGTGGAAAGAACACACATGCAATGACTCAGGGGGATCCATGTGTGGTTTGTGGAAAGAACACACATGCAATGACCACTAGTAGATCCATGTGTGGTTTGTGGAAAGAACACACATGCAATGACACTGGTGGATCCATATGTGGTTTGTCAAAAGAACACACATGCAATGACTCTAGTGCTGGTTTTTGTATAAGAACACACATGCAATGACTCTAGTGGGTCCATATGTGGTTTGTGGAAAGAACACACATGCAATGACCACTGGTCGATCCATGTGTGGTTTGTGGAAAGAACACACATGCAATGACACTGGTGGATCCATATGTGGTTTGTCAAAAGAACACACATGCAATGACTCTAGTGGATCCATATGTGGTTTGTGGAAAGAACACAGATGCAATAAGACTGGTTGATCCATATGTGGTTTGTGGAAAGAACACACATGCAATGACTCAGGGGGATCCATGTGTGGTTTGTGGAAAAAACACACATGCAATGACCACTGGTCGATCCATGTGTGGTTTGTGGAAAGAACACACATGCAATGACCCTGGTGGACCCATATGTGGTTTGTGAAAAGAACACACATGCAATGACTCTAGTGCTGGTTTTAGTATAAGAACACAGATGCAATGAATTCTAGTGGGTCCATATGTGATTTGCAGAAAGAACACACATGCAATGACCACTGGTCGATCCATGTGTGGTTTGTGGAAAGAACACACATGCAATGACACTCGTGGATCCATGTGTGGTTTGTGGAAAGAACACACATGTAATGACACTAGTGGAACCATGTGTGGTTTGTGGAACGAACACACATGCAATGAAACTGGTTGATCCATGTGTGGTTTGTGGAAAGAACACACATGCAATGATACTGGTTGATCCATATGTGGTTTGTGGAAAGAACACACATGCAATGACTCAGGGGGGATCCATGTGTGGTTTGTGGAAAGAACACACATGCAATGACCACTGGTCGATCCATGTGTGGTTTGTGGAAAGAACACACATGCAATGACACTGGTGGATCCATATGTGGTTTGTGGAAAGAACACATATGCAATGACTCTAGTAGATCCATATGTGGTTTGTGGAAACAACACACATGCAATGACACTGGTTGGTCCATATGTCGTTTGTGGAAAGAACACACATGCAATGACTCAGGGGGATCCATGTGTGGTTTGTGGAAAGAACACACATGCAATGACCACTAGTAGATCCATGTGTGGTTTGTGGAAAGAACACACATGCAATGACACTGGTGGATCCATATGTGGTTTGTCAAAAGAACACACATGCAATGACTCTAGTGCTGGTTTTAGTATAAGAACACACATGCAATGACTCTAGTGGGTCCATATGTGGTTTGTGGAAAGAACACACATGCAATGACCACTGGTCGATCCATGTGTGGTTTGTGGAAAGAACACACATGCAATGACACTGGTGGATCCATATGTGGTTTGTCAAAAGAACACACATGCATTGACTCTAGTGGATCCATATGTGGTTTGTGGAAAGAACACAGATGCAATAAGACTGGCTGATCCATATGTGGTTTGTGGAAAGAACACACATGTAATGACTCAGGGGGATCCATGTGTGGTTTGTGGAAAGAACACACATGCAATGACCACTGGTCGATCCATGTGTGGTTTGTGGAAAGAACACACATGCAATGACACTGGTGGACCCATATGTGGTTTGTGAAAAGAACACACATGCAATGACTCTAGTGCTGGTTTTAGTATAAGAACACAGATGCAATGAACTCTAGTGGGTCCATATGTGATTTGCAGAAAGAACACACATGCAATGACCACTGGTCGATCCATGTGTGGTTTGTGGAAAGAACACACATGCAATGACACTCGTGGATCCATGTGTGGTTTGTGGAAAGAACACACATGCAATGACAGTAGTTGATCCATGTGTGGTTTGTGGAAAGAACACACATGCAATGACACTGGTTGATCCATGTGTGGTTTGTGGAAAGAACACACATGCAATGACACTGGTTGATCCATCTCTGGTTTGTGGAAATAACACACATGCAATGACTCAGGGGGATCCATGTGTGGTTTGTGGAAATAACACACATGCAATGACCATTGGTCGATCCATGTGTGGTTTGTGGAAAGAACACACATGAAATGACATTGGTGGATCCATATGTGGTTTGTGAAAAGAACACACATGCAATAAAATCTAGTGGATCCATATGTGGTTTGTGGAAAGAACACACATGCAATGACACTGGTGGATCCATATGTGGTTTGTGAAAAGAACACACATGCAATGACTCTAGTGCTGGTTTTAGTATAAGAACACACATGCAATGAACTCTAGTGGGTCCATATGTGGTTTGCAGAAAGAACACACATGCAATGACCACTAGTCGAGCCATGTGTGGTTTGTGGAAAGAACACACATGCAATGACACTCGTGGATCCATGTGTGGTTTGAGGAAAGAACACACATGCAATGACACTAGTGGAACCATGTGTGGTTTGTGGAAAGAACACACATGCAATGAAACTGGTTGATCCATGTGTGGTTTGTGGAAAGAACACACATACAATGACACTGGTTGATCCATATGTGGTTTGTGGAAAGAACACACATGCAATGACTCAGGGGGGATCCATGTGTGGTTTGTGGAAAGAACACACATGCAATGACCACTAGTTGATCCATGTGTGGTTTGTGGAAACAACACACATGCAATGACACTGGTGGATCCATATGTGGTTTGTGAAAACAACACATATGCAATGACTCTAGTGGATCCATACGTGGTTTGGGGAAACAACACACATGTAATGACACTGGTTGATCCATATGTGGTTTGTGGAAAGAACACACATGCAATGACTCAGGGGGGATCCATGTGTGGTTTGTGGAAAGAACACACATGCAATGACCACTGGTCGATCCATGTGTGGTTTGTGGAAAGAACACACATGCAATGACACTGGTGGATCCATATGTGGTTTGTGAAAAGAACACATATGCAATGACTCTAGTGGATCCATATGTGGTTTGTCAAAAGAACACACATGCAATGACTCTAGTGCTGGTTTTAGTATAAGAACACACATGCAATGACTCTAGTGGGTCCATATGTGGTTTGTGGAAAGAACACACATGCAATGACACTAGTTGATCCATATGTGGTTTATGGAAAGAACACACATGCAATGACTCAGGGGCATCCATGTGTGGTTTGTGGAAAGAACACACATGCAATGACCACTTGTCGATCCATGTGTGGTTTGTGGAAAGAACACACATGCAATGACACTAGTTGATCCATATGTGGTTTGTGGAAAGAACACACATGCAATGACTCAGGGGATCCATGTGTGGTTTGTGGAAGGAACACACATGCAATGACCACTGGTCGATCCATGTGTGGTTTGTGGAAAGAACACACATGCAATGACAATGGTGGATCCATATGTGGTTTGTGAAAAGAACACGCATGCAATGACTCTAGTGCTGGTTTTAGTATAAGAACACACATGCAATGACTCAGGGATATCCATGTGTGGTTTGTGGACAGAACACACACGCAATGACCACTGGTCGATCCATGTGTGGTTTGTGGAAAGAACACACATGCAATGACACTAGTGTATCCATATGTGGTTTGTGAAAAGAACACACATGAAATGACTAGTGGATCTATATGTGGTTTGTGGAAAGAACACACATGCAATGGCTCAGGGCGGATCCATGTGTGGTTTGTGGAAAGAACACACATGCAATGACCACTGGTCGATCCATGTGTGGTTTGTGGAAAGAACACACATGCAATGACACTGGTGGATCCATATGTGGTTTGTGAAAACAACACATATGCAATGACTCTAGTGGATCCATACGTGGTTTGTGGAAACAACACACATGTAATGACACTGGTTGATCCATATGTGGTTTGTGGAAAGAACACACATGCAATGAAACTAGTTGATCCATGTGTGGTTTGTGGAAAGAACACACATGCAATGATACTGGTTGATCCATATGTGGTTTGTGGAAAGAACACACATGCAATGACTCTAGTGCTGGTTTTAGTATAAGAACACACATGCAATGAACTCTAGTGGGTCCATATGTGGTTTGCAGAAAGAACACACATGCAATGACCACTAGTCGAGCCATGTGTGGTTTGTGGAAAGAACACACATGCAATGACACTCGTGGATCCATGTGTGGTTTGAGGAAAGAACAGACATGCAATGACACTAGTGGAACCATGTGTGGTTTGTGGAAAGAACACACATGCAATGAAACTGGTTGATCCATGTGTGGTTTGTGGAAAGAACACACATACAATGACACTGGTTGATCCATATGTGGTTTGTGGAAAGAACACACATGCAATGACTCAGGGGGGATCCATGTGTGGTTTGTGGAAAGAACACACATGCAATGACCACTGGTTGATCCATGTGTGGTTTGTGGAAAGAACACACATGCAATGACACTGGTGGATCCATATGTGGTTTGTGAAAACAACACATATGCAATGACTCTAGTGGATCCATATGTGGTTTGGGGAAACAACACACATGTAATGACACTGGTTGATCCATATGTGGTTTGTGGAAAGAACACACATGCAATGACTCAGGGGGGATGCATGTGTGGTTTGTGGAAAGAACACACATGCAATGACCACTGGTCGATCCATGTGTGGTTTGTGGAAAGAACACACATGCAATGACACTGGTGGATCCATATGTGGTTTGTGAAAAGAACACATATGCAATGACTCTAGTGGATCCATATGTGGTTTGTCAAAAGAACACACATGCAATGACTCTAGTGCTGGTTTTAGTATAAGAACACACATGCAATGACTCTAGTGGGTCCATATGTGGTTTGTGGAAAGAACACACATGCAATGACACTAGTTGATCCATATGTGGTTTATGGAAAGAACACACATGCAATGACTCAGGGGCATCCATGTGTGGTTTGTGGAAAGAACACACATGCAATGACCACTTGTCGATCCATGTGTGGTTTGTGGAAAGAACACACATGCAATGACACTAGTTGATCCATATGTGGTTTGTGGAAAGAACACACATGCAATGACTCAGGGGATCCATGTGTGGTTTGTGGAAGGAACACACATGCAATGACCACTGGTCGATCCATGTGTGGTTTGTGGAAAGAACACACATGCAATGACAATGGTGGATCCATATGTGGTTTGTGAAAAGAACACGCATGCAATGACTCTAGTGCTGGTTTTAGTATAAGAACACACATGCAATGACTCAGGGGGATCCATGTGTGGTTTGTGGACAGAACACACACGCAATGACCACTGGTCGATCCATGTGTGGTTTGTGGAAAGAACACACATGCAATGACACTAGTGTATCCATATGTGGTTTGTGAAAAGAACACACATGAAATGACTAGTGGATCTATATGTGGTTTGTGGAAAGAACACACATGCAATGGCTCAGGGGGGATCCATGTGTGGTTTGTGGAAAGAACACACATGCAATGACCACTGGTCGATCCATGTGTGGTTTGTGGAAAGAACACACATGCAATGACACTGGTGGATCCATATGTGGTTTGTGAAAACAACACATATGCAATGACTCTAGTGGATCCATACGTGGTTTGTGGAAACAACACACATGTAATGACACTGGTTGATCCATATGTGGTTTGTGGAAAGAACACACATGCAATGACTCAGGGGGATCCATGTGTGGTTTGTGGAAAGAACACATGCAATGACCACTAGTCGATCCATGTGTGGTTTGTGGAAAGACCACACATGCAATGACACTGGTGGATCCATATGTGGTTTGTCAAAAGAACACACATGCAATGACTCTAGTGCTGGTTTTAGTATAAGAACACACATGCAATGACTCTAGTGGGTCCATATGTGGTTTGTGGAAAGAACACACATGCAATGACACTAGTTGATCCATATGTGGTTTATGGAAAGAACACACATGCAATGACTCAGGGGCATCCATGTGTGGTTTGTGGAAAGAAAACACATGCAATGACCACTTGTCGATCCATGTGTTGTTTGTGGAAAGAACACACATGCAATGACACTAGTTGATCCATATGTGGTTTGTGGAAAGAACACACATGCAATGACTCAGGGGATCCATGTGTGGTTTGTGGAAGGAACACACATGCAATGACCACTGGTCGATCCATGTGTGGTTTGAGGAAAGAACACACATGCAATGACAATGGTGGATCCATATGTGGTTTGTGAAAAGAACACGCATGAAATGACTCTAGTGCTGGTTTTAGTATAAGAACACACATGCAATGACTCAGGGGGATCCATGTGTGGTTTGTGGACAGAACACAGACGCAATGACCACTGGTCGATCCATGTGTGGTTTGTGGAAAGAACACACATGCAATGACACTAGTGTATCCATATGTGGTTTGTGAAAAGAACACACATGAAATGACTAGTGGATCTATATGTGGTTTGTGGAAAGAACACACATGCAATGACTCAGGGGGGATCCATGTGTGGTTTGTGGAAAGAACACACATGCAATGACCACTGGTCGATCCATGTGTGGTTTGTGGAAAGAACACACATGCAATGACACTGGTGGATCCATCTGTGGTTTGTGAAAACAACACATATGGAATGACTCTAGTGGATCCATACGTGGTTTGTGGAAACAACACACATGTAATGACACTGGTTGATCCATATGTGGTTTGTGGAAAGAACACACATGCAATGACTCAGGGGGATCCATGTGTGGTTTGTGGAAAGAACACACATGCAATGACCACTAGTCGATCCATGTGTGGTTTGTGGAAAGACCACACATGCAATGACACTGGTGGATCCATATGTGGTTTGTCAAAAGAACACACATGCAATGACTCTAGTGCTGGTTTTAGTATAAGAACACACATGCAATGACTCTAGTGGGTCCATATGTGGTTTGTGGAAAGAACACACATGCAATGACACTGGTTGATCCATATGTGGTTTATGGAAAGAACACACATGCAATTACTCAGGGGCATCCATGTGTGGTTTGTGGAAAGAACACACATGCAATGACCACTGGTCGCTCCATGTGTGGTTTGTGGAAAGAACACACATGCAATGACACTGGTGGATCCATATGTGGTTTGTGAAAAGAACACACATGCAATGACTCTAGTGGATCCATATGTGGTTTGTGGAAAGAACACACATGCAATGACACTAGTTGATCCATATGTGGTTTGTGGAAAGAACACACATGCAATGACTCAGGGGATCCATGTGTGGTTTGTGGAAGGAACACACATGCAATGACCACTGGTCGATCCATGTGTGGTTTGTGGAAAGAACACACATGCAATGACAATGGTGGATCCATATGTGGTTTGTGAAAAGAACACGCATGCAATGACTCTAGTGCTGGTTTTAGTATAAGAACACACATGCAATGACTCAGGGGGATCCATGTGTGGTTTGTGGAAAGAACACACACGCAATGACCACTGGTCGATCCATGTGTGGTTTGTGGAAATAACACACATGCAATGACACTAGTGTATCCATATGTGGTTTGTGAAAAGAACACACATGAAATGACTCTAGTGGATCTATATGTGGTTTGTGGAAAGAACACACATGCAATGACACTGGTTGATCCATATGTGGTTTATGGAAAGAACACACATGCAATGACTCAAGGGGATCCATGTGTGGTTTGTGGAAAGAACACACATGCAATGACCACTAGTCGATCCATGTGTGGTTTGTGGAGAGAACACACATGCAATGACACTGGTGGATCCATATGTGCTTTGTGAAAAGAACACACATCGAATGACTCTAGTGCTGGTTTTAGTATAAGAACACAGATGCAATGACTCTAGTGGGTCCATATGTGGTTTGTGGAAAGAACACACATGTAATGACCACTGGTCGATCCATGCGTGGTTTGTGGAACGAACACACATGCAATGACACTGGTTGATCCATTTGTGGTTTGTGAAAAGAACACACATGCAATGACTCTACTGGATCCATATGTGGTTTGTGGAAAGAACACACATACAATGAGACTGGTTGATCCATATGTGGTTTGTGGAAAGAACACACATGCAATGACTCAAGGGGATCCATGTGTGGTTTGTGGAAAGAACACACATGCAATGACCACTAGTCGATCCATGTGTGGTTTGTGGAGAGAACACACATGCAATGACACTGGTGGATCCATATGTGGTTTGTGAAAAGAACACACATCGAATGAATCTAGTGCTTGTTTTAGTATAAGAACACACATGTAATGACTCTAGTGGGTCCATATGTGGTTTGTGGAAAGAACACACATGCAATGACCACTGGTCGATCCATGTGTGATTTCTGGAAAGAGCACACATGCAATGACACTAGTGGATCCATATGTGGTTTGTCAAAAGAACACACATGCAATGACTCTAGTGGATCCATATCTGGTTTGTGGAAAGAACACACATGCAATGACACTGGTTGATCAATATGTGGTTGGAAAGAACACACATGCAATGACTCAGGGGGATCCATGTGTGGTTTGTTGAAAGAGCACACATTCAATGACCACTGGTCGATCCATGTGTGGTTTGTGGAAAGAACACACATGCAATGACACTAGTGGATCCATATGTGGTTTGTGAATAGAACACACATGCAATGACTAGTGCTGGTTTTAGTATAAGAACACACATGCAATGAACTCTAGTGGGTCCATATGTGGTTTGCAGAAAGAACACACATGCAATGACCACTAGTCGAGCCATGTGTGGTTTGTGGAAAGAACACACATGCAATGACACTCGTGGATCCATGTGTGGTTTGTGGAAAGAACACACATGCAATGACACTAGTGGAACGATGTGTGGTTTGTGGAAAGAACACACATGCAATGAAACTGGTTGATCCATGTGTGGTTTGTGGAAAGAACACACATGCAATGACACTGGTTGATCCATATGTGGTTTGTGGAAAGAACACACATGCAATGACTCAGGGGGGATCCATGTGTGGTTTGTGGAAAGAACACACATACAATGACCATTGGTCGATCCATGTGTGGTTTGTGGAAAGAACACACATGCAATGACACTGGTGGATCCATATGTGGTTTGTGAAAAGAACACATATGCAATGACTCTAGTCGATCCATATGTGGTTTGTGGAAACAACACACATGCAATGACACTGGTTGGTCCATATGTGGTTTGTGGAAAGAACACTCATGCAATGACTCAGGGGGATCCATGTGTGGTTTGTGGAAAGAACACACATGCAATGACCACTAGTAGATCCATGTGTGGTTTGTGGAAAGAACACACATGCAATGACACTGGTGGATCCATATGTGGTTTGTCAAAAGAACACACATGCAATGACTCTAGTGCTGGTTTTAGTATAAGAACGCACATGCAATGACTCTAGTGGGTCCATATGTGGTTTATGGAAAGAACACACATGCAATGACCACTGCTCGATCCATGTGTGGTTTGTGGAAAGAACACACATGCAATGACACTGGTGGATCCATATGTGGTTTGTCAAAAGAACACACATCCAATGACTCTAGTGGATCCATATGTGGTGGTTTGGAAAGAACACACATGCAATGACACTAGTGGGTCCATATGTGGTTTGTGGAAAGAATACACATGCAATGACTCAGGGGGATCCATGTGTGGTTTGTGGAAAGAACACACATGCAATGACCACTGGTCGATCCATGTGTGGTTTGTGGAAAGAACACACATGCAATGACACTGGTGGACCCATATGTGGTTTGTGAAAAGAACACACATGCAATGACTCTAGTGCTGGTTTTAGTATAAGAACACAGATGCAATGAACTCTAGTGGGTCCATATGTGATTTGCAGAAATAACACACATGCAATGACCACTGGTCGATCCATGTGTCGTTTGTGGAAAGAACACACATGCAATGACACTCGTGGATCCATGTGTGGTTTGTGGAAAGAACACACATGCAGTGACACTAGTGGAACCATGTGTGGTTTGTGGAAAGAACACACATGCAACCACACTGGTTGATCCATGTGTGGTTTGTGGAAAGAACACACATGCAATGACACTGGTTGATCCATCTGTGGTTTGTGGAAAGAACACACATGCAATGACTCAGGGGGATCCATGTGTGGTTTGTGGAAAGAACACACATGCAATGACCATTGGTCGATCCATGTGTGGTTTGTGGAAAGAACACACATGCAATGACATTGGTGGATCCATATGTGGTTTGTGAAAAGAACACACATGCAATAAACTCTAGTGGATCCATATGTGGTTTGTGGAAAGAACACACATGCAATGACACTGGTGGATCCATATGTGGTTTGTGAAAAGAACACACATGCAATGACTCTAGTGCTGGTTTTAGTATAAGAACACACATGCAATGAACTCTAGTGGGTCCATATGTGGTTTGCAGAAAGAACACACATGCAATGACCACTAGTCGAGCCATGTGTGGTTTGTGGAAAGAACACACATGCAATGACACACGTGGATCCATGTGTGGTTTGAGGAAAGAACACACATGCAATGACACTAGTGGAACCATGTGTGGTTTGTGGAAAGAACACCCATGCAATGAAACTGGTTGATCCATGTGTGGTTTGTGGAAAGAACACACATACAATGACACTGGTTGATCCATATGTGGTTTGTGGAAAGAACAAACATGCAATGACTCAGGGGGGTTCCATGTCTGGTTTGTGGAAAGAACACACATGCAATGACCACTGGTCGATCCATGTGTGGTTTGTGGAAAGAACACACATGCAATGACACTGGTGGATCCATATGTGGTTTGTGAAAACAACACATATGCAATGACTCTAGTGGATCCATACGTGGTTTGTGGAAACAACACACATGTAATGACACTGGTTGATCCATATGTGGTTTGTGGAAAGAACACACATGCAATGACTCAGGGGGATCCATGTGTGGTTTGTGGAAAGAACACACATGCAATGACCACTAGTCGATCCATGTGTGGTTTGTGGAAAGACCACACATGCAATGACACTGGTGGATCCATATGTGGTTTGTCAAAAGAACATACATGCAATGACTCTAGTGCTGGTTTTAGTATAAGAACACACATGCAATGACTCTAGTGGGTCCATATGTGGTTTGTGGAAAGAACACACATGCAATGACCACTGGTCGATCCATGTGTGGTTTGTGGAAAGAACACACATGCAATGACACTGGTGGATCCATATGTGGTTTGTCAAAAGAACACACATGCAATGACTCTAGTGGATCCATATGTGGTTTGTGGAAAGAACACACATGCAATGACCACTGGTCGCTCCATGTGTGGTTTGTGGAAAGAACACACATGCAATGACACTGGTGGATCCATATGTGGTTTGTGAAAAGAACACACATGCAATGACTCTAGTGGATCCATATGTGGTTTGTGGAAAGAACACACATGCAATGACACTAGTTGATCCATATGTGGTTTGTGGAAAGAACACACATGCAATGACTCAGGGGATCCATGTGTGGTTTGTGGAAGGAACACACATGCAATGACCAGTGGTCGATCCATATGTGGTTTGTGGAAAGAACACACATGCAATGACAATGGTGGATCCATATGTGGTTTGTGAAAAGAACACGCATGCAATGACTCTAGTGCTGGTTTTAGTATAAGAACACACATGCAATGACTCAGGGGGATCCATGTGTGGTTTGTGGAAAGAACACACACGCAATGACCACTGGTCGATCCATGTGTGGTTTGTGGAAAGAACACACATGCAATGACACTAGTGTATCCATATGTGGTTTGTGAAAAGAACACACATGAAATGACTCTAGTGGATCTATATGTGGTTTGTGGAAAGAACACACATGCAATGACACTGGTTGATCCATATGTGGTTTATGGAAAGAACACACATGCAATGACTCATGGGGATCCATGTGTGGTTTGTGGAAAGAACACACATGCAATGACCACTAGTCGATCCATGTGTGGTTTGTGGAGAGAACACACATGCAATGACACTGGTGGATCCATATGTGGTTTGTGAAAAGAACACACAAGGAATGACTCTAGTGCTGGTTTTAGTATAAGAACACAGATGCAATGACTCTAGTGGGTCCATATGTGGTTTGTGGAAAGAACACACATGTAATGACCACTGGTCGATCCATGTGTGGTTTGTGGAAAGAACACACATGCAATGACACTGGTTGATCCATATGTGGTTTGCGAAAAGAACACACATGCAATGACTCTACTGGATCCATATGTGGTTTGTGGAAAGAACACACATGCAATGAGACTGGTTGATCCATATGCGGTTTGTGGAAAGAACACACATGCAATGACTCAAGGGGATCCATGTGTGGTTTGTGGAAAGAACACACATGCAATGACCACTAGTCGATCCATGTGTGGTTTGTGGAGAGAACACACATGCAATGACACTGGTGGATCCATATGTGGTTTGTGAAAAGAACACACATGGAATGACTCTAGTGCTGGTTTTAGTATAAGAACACACATGTAATGACTCTAGTGGGTCCATATGTGGTTTGTGGAAAGAACACACATGCAATGACCACTGGTCGATCCATGTGTGATTTCTGGAAAGAGCACACATGCAATGACACTAGTGGATCCATATGTGGTTTGTCAAAAGAACACACATGCAATGACTCTAGTGGATCCATATCTGGTTTGTGGAAAGAACACACATGCAATGACACTGGTTGATCAATATGTGGTTGGAAAGAACACACGTGCAATGACTCAGGGGGATCCATGTGTGGTTTGTTGAAAGAGCACACATTCAATGACCGCTGGTCGATCCATGTGTGGTTTGTGGAAAGAACACACATGCAATGACACTGGTGGATCCATATGTGGTTTGTGAATAGAACACACATGCAATGACTCTAGTGCTAGTTTTAGTATAAGAACACACATGCAATGAACTCTAGTGGGTCCATATGTGGTTTGCAGAAAGAACACACATGCAATGACCACTAGTCGAGCCATGTGTGGTTTGTGGAAAGAACACACATGGAATGACACTCGTGGATCCATGTGTGGTTTGAGGAAAGAACACACATGCAATGACACTAGTGGAACCATGTGTGGTTTGTGGAAAGAACACACATGCAATGAAACTGGTTGATCCATGTGTGGTTTGTGGAAAGAACACACATGCAATGACACTGGTTGATCCATATGTGGTTTGTGGAAAGAACACACATGCAATGAATCAGGGGGGATCCATGTGTGGTTTGTGGAAAGAACACACATGCAATGACCACTGGTCGATCCATGTGTGGTTTGTGGAAAGAACACACATGCAATGACACTGGTGGATCCATATGTGGTTTGTGAAAAGAACACATATGCAATGACTCTAGTGGATCCATATGTGGTTTGTGGAAACAACACACATGCAATGACACTGGTTGGTCCATATGTGGTTTGTGGAAAGAACACACATGCAATGACTCAGGGGGATCCATGTGTGGTTTGTGGAAAGAACACACATGCAATGACCACTAGTAGATCCATGTGTGGTTTGTGGAAAGAACACACATGCAATGACACTGGTGGATCCATATGTGGTTTGTCAAAAGAACACACATGCAATGACTCTAGTGCTGGTTTTAGTATAAGAACACACATGCAATGACTCTAGTGGGTCCATATGTGGTTTGTGGAAAGAACACACATGCAATGACCACTGGTCGATCCATGTGTGGTTTGTGGAAAGAACACACATGCAATGACACTGGTGGATCCATATGTGGTTTGTCAAAAGAACACACATGCAATGACTCTAGTGGATCCATATGTGGTGGTTTGGAAAGAACACAGATGCAATAAGACTGGCTGATCCATATGTGGTTTGTGGAAAGAACACACATGCAATGACTCAGGGGGATCCATGTGTGGTTTGTGGAAAGAACACACATGCAATGACCACTGGTCAATCCATGTGTGGTTTGTGGAAAGAACACACATGCAATGACACTGGTGGACCCATATGTGGTTTGTGAAAAGAACACACATGCAATGACTCTAGTGCTGGTTTTAGTATAAGAACACAGATGCAATGAACTCTAGTGGGTCCATATGTGATTTGCAGAAAGAACACACATGCAATGACCACTGGTCGATCCATGTGTCGTTTGTGGAAAGAACACACATGCAATGACACTCGTGGATCCGTGTGTGGTTTGTGGAAAGAACACACATGCAGTGACACTAGTGGAACCATGTGTGGTTTGTGGAAAGAACACACATGCAACCACACTGGTTGATCCATGTGTGGTTTGTGGAAAGAACACACATGCAATGACACTGGTTGATCCATCTGTGGTTTGTGGAAAGAACACACATGCAATGACTCAGGGGGATCCATGTGTGGTTTGTGGAAAGAACACACATGCAATGACCATTGGTCGATCCATGTGTGGTTTGTGGAAAGAACACACATGCAATGACATTGGTGGATCCATATGTGGTTTGTGAAAAGAACACACATGCAATAAACTCTAGTGGATCCATATGTGGTTTGTGGAAAGAACACACATGCAATGACACTGGTGGATCCATATGTGGTTTGTGAAAAGAACACACATGCAATGACTCTAGTGCTGGTTTTAGTATAAGAACACACATGCAATGAACTCTAGTGGGTCCATATGTGGTTTGCAGAAAGAACACACATGCAATGACCACTAGTCGAGCCATGTGTGGTTTGTGGAAAGAACACACATGCAATGACACACGTGGATCCATGTGTGGTTTGAGGAAAGAACACACATGCAATGACACTAGTGGAACCATGTGTGGTTTGTGGAAAGAACACCCATGCAATGAAACTGGTTGATCCATGTGTGGTTTGTGGAAAGAACACACATACAATGACACTGGTTGATCCATATGTGGTTTGTGGAAAGAACAAACATGCAATGACTCAGGGGGGTTCCATGTCTGGTTTGTGGAAAGAACACACATGCAATGACCACTGGTCGATCCATGTGTGGTTTGTGGAAAGAACACACATGCAATGACACTGGTGGATCCATATGTGGTTTGTGAAAACAACACATATGCAATGACTCTAGTGGATCCATACGTGGTTTGTGGAAACAACACACATGTAATGACACTGGTTGATCCATATGTGGTTTGTGGAAAGAACACACATGCAATGACTCAGGGGGATCCATGTGTGGTTTGTGGAAAGAACACACATGCAATGACCACTAGTCGATCCATGTGTGGTTTGTGGAAAGACCACACATGCAATGACACTGGTGGATCCATATGTGGTTTGTCAAAAGAACATACATGCAATGACTCTAGTGCTGGTTTTAGTATAAGAACACACATGCAATGACTCTAGTGGGTCCATATGTGGTTTGTGGAAAGAACACACATGCAATGACCACTGGTCGATCCATGTGTGGTTTGTGGAAAGAACACACATGCAATGACACTGGTGGATCCATATGTGGTTTGTCAAAAGAACACACATGCAATGACTCTAGTGGATCCATATGTGGTTTGTGGAAAGAACACACATGCAATGACCACTGGTCGCTCCATGTGTGGTTTGTGGAAAGAACACACATGCAATGACACTGGTGGATCCATATGTGGTTTGTGAAAAGAACACACATGCAATGACTCTAGTGGATCCATATGTGGTTTGTGGAAAGAACACACATGCAATGACACTAGTTGATCCATATGTGGTTTGTGGAAAGAACACACATGCAATGACTCAGGGGATCCATGTGTGGTTTGTGGAAGGAACACACATGCAATGACCAGTGGTCGATCCATATGTGGTTTGTGGAAAGAACACACATGCAATGACAATGGTGGATCCATATGTGGTTTGTGAAAAGAACACGCATGCAATGACTCTAGTGCTGGTTTTAGTATAAGAACACACATGCAATGACTCAGGGGGATCCATGTGTGGTTTGTGGAAAGAACACACACGCAATGACCACTGGTCGATCCATGTGTGGTTTGTGGAAAGAACACACATGCAATGACACTAGTGTATCCATATGTGGTTTGTGAAAAGAACACACATGAAATGACTCTAGTGGATCTATATGTGGTTTGTGGAAAGAACACACATGCAATGACACTGGTTGATCCATATGTGGTTTATGGAAAGAACACACATGCAATGACTCATGGGGATCCATGTGTGGTTTGTGGAAAGAACACACATGCAATGACCACTAGTCGATCCATGTGTGGTTTGTGGAGAGAACACACATGCAATGACACTGGTGGATCCATATGTGGTTTGTGAAAAGAACACACAAGGAATGACTCTAGTGCTGGTTTTAGTATAAGAACACAGATGCAATGACTCTAGTGGGTCCATATGTGGTTTGTGGAAAGAACACACATGTAATGACCACTGGTCGATCCATGTGTGGTTTGTGGAAATAACACACATGCAATGACACTGGTTGATCCATATGTGGTTTGCGAAAAGAACACACATGCAATGACTCTACTGGATCCATATGTGGTTTGTGGAAAGAACACACATGCAATGAGACTGGTTGATCCATATGCGGTTTGTGGAAAGAACACACATGCAATGACTCAAGGGGATCCATGTGTGGTTTGTGGAAAGAACACACATGCAATGACCACTAGTCGATCCATGTGTGGTTTGTGGAGAGAACACACATGCAATGACACTGGTGGATCCATATGTGGTTTGTGAAAAGAACACACATGGAATGACTCTAGTGCTGGTTTTAGTATAAGAACACACATGTAATGACTCTAGTGGGTCCATATGTGGTTTGTGGAAAGAACACACATGCAATGACCACTGGTCGATCCATGTGTGATTTCTGGAAAGAGCACACATGCAATGACACTAGTGGATCCATATGTGGTTTGTCAAAAGAACACACATGCAATGACTCTAGTGGATCCATATCTGGTTTGTGGAAAGAACACACATGCAATGACACTGGTTGATCAATATGTGGTTGGAAAGAACACACGTGCAATGACTCAGGGGGATCCATGTGTGGTTTGTTGAAAGAGCACACATTCAATGACCGCTGGTCGATCCATGTGTGGTTTGTGGAAAGAACACACATGCAATGACACTGGTGGATCCATATGTGGTTTGTGAATAGAACACACATGCAATGACTCTAGTGCTAGTTTTAGTATAAGAACACACATGCAATGAACTCTAGTGGGTCCATATGTGGTTTGCAGAAAGAACACACATGCAATGACCACTAGTCGAGCCATGTGTGGTTTGTGGAAAGAACACACATGGAATGACACTCGTGGATCCATGTGTGGTTTGAGGAAAGAACACACATGCAATGACACTAGTGGAACCATGTGTGGTTTGTGGAAAGAACACACATGCAATGAAACTGGTTGATCCATGTGTGGTTTGTGGAAAGAACACACATGCAATGACAGTGGTTGATCCATATGTGGTTTGTGGAAAGAACACACATGCAATGAATCAGGGGGGATCCATGTGTGGTTTGTGGAAAGAACACACATGCAATGACCACTGGTCGATCCATGTGTGGTTTGTGGAAAGAACACACATGCAATGACACTGGTGGATCCATATGTGGTTTGTGAAAAGAACACATATGCAATGACTCTAGTGGATCCATATGTCGTTTGTGGAAACAACACACATGCAATGACACTGGTTGGTCCATATGTGGTTTGTGGAAAGAACACACATGCAATGACTCAGGGGGATCCATGTGTGGTTTGTGGAAAGAACACACATGCAATGACCACTAGTCGATCCATGTGTGGTTTGTGGAAAGACCACACATGCAATGACACTGGTGGATCCATATGTGGTTTGTCAAAAGAACATACATGCAATGACTCTAGTGCTGGTTTTAGTATAAGAACACACATGCAATGACTCTAGTGGGTCCATATGTGGTTTGTGGAAAGAACACACATGCAATGACCACTGGTCGATCCATGTGTGGTTTGTGGAAAGAACACACATGCAATGACACTGGTGGATCCATATGTGGTCTGTCAAAAGAACACACATGCAATGACTCTAGTGGATCCATATGTGGTTTGTGGAAAGAACACACATGCAATGACCACTGGTCGCTCCATGTGTGGTTTGTGGAAAGAACACACATGCAATGACACTGGTGGATCCATATGTGGTTTGTGAAAAGAACACACATGCAATGACTCTAGTGGATCCATATGTGGTTTGTGGAAAGAACACACATGCAATGACACTAGTTGATCCATATGTGGTTTGTGGAAAGAACACACATGCAATGACTCAGGGGATCCATGTGTGGTTTGTGGAAGGAACACACATGCAATGACCAGTGGTCGATCCATATGTGGTTTGTGGAAAGAACACACATGCAATGACAATGGTGGATCCATATGTGGTTTGTGAAAAGAACACGCATGCAATGACTCTAGTGCTGGTTTTAGTATAAGAACACACATGCAATGACTCAGGGGGATCCATGTGTGGTTTGTGGAAAGAACACACACGCAATGACCACTGGTCGATCCATGTGTGGTTTGTGGAAAGAACACACATGCAATGACACTAGTGTATCCATATGTGGTTTGTGAAAAGAACACACATGAAATGACTCTAGTGAATCTATATGTGGTTTGTGGAAAGAACACACATGCAATGACACTGGTTGATCCATATGTGGTTTATGGAAAGAACACACATGCAATGACTCATGGGGATCCATGTGTGGTTTGTGGAAAGAACACACATGCAATGACCACTAGTCGATCCATGTGTGGTTTGTGGAGAGAACACACATGCAATGACACTGGTGGATCCATATGTGGTTTGTGAAAAGAACACACAAGGAATGACTCTAGTGCTGGTTTTAGTATAAGAACAGAGATGCAATGACTCTAGTGGGTCCATATGTGGTTTGTGGAAAGAACACACATGTAATGACCACTGGTCGATCCATGTGTGGTTTGTGGAAAGAACACACATGCAATGAAACTGGTTGATCCATATGTGGTTTGCGAAAAGAACACACATGCAATGACTCTACTGGATCCATATGTGGTTTGTGGAAAGAACACACATGCAATGAGACTGGTTGATCCATATGCGGTTTGTGGAAAGAACACACATGCAATGACTCAAGGGGATCCATGTGTGGTTTGTGGAAAGAACACACATGCAATGACCACTAGTCGATCCATGTGTGGTTTGTGGAGAGAACACACATGCAATGACACTGGTGGATCCATATGTGGTTTGTGAAAAGAACACACATGGAATGACTCTAGTGCTGGTTTTAGTATAAGAACACACATGTAATGACTCTAGTGGGTCCATATGTGGTTTGTGGAAAGAACACACATGCAATGACCACTGGTCGATCCATGTGTGATTTCTGGAAAGAGCACACATGCAATGACACTAGTGGATCCATATGTGGTTTGTCAAAAGAACACACATGCAATGACTCTAGTGGATCCATATCTGGTTTGTGGAAAGAACACACATGCAATGACACTGGTTGATCAATATGTGGTTGGAAAGAACACACGTGCAATAACTCAGGGGGATCCATGTGTGGTTTATTGAAAGAGCACACATTCAATGACCGCTGGTCGATCCATGTGTGGTTTGTGGAAAGAACACACATGCAATGACACTGGTGGATCCATATGTGGTTTGTGAATAGAACACACATGCAATGACTCTAGTGCTAGTTTTAGTATAAGAACACACATGCAATGAACTCTAGTGGGTCCATATGTGGTTTGCAGAAAGAACACACATGCAATGACCACTAGTCGAGCCATGTGTGGTTTGTGGAAAGAACACACATGGAATGACACTCGTGGATCCATGTGTGGTTTGAGGAAAGAACACACATGCAATGACACTAGTGGAACCATGTGTGGTTTGTGGAAAGAACACACATGCAATGAAACTGGTTGATCCATGTGTGGTTTGTGGAAAGAACACACATGCAATGACAGTGGTTGATCCATATGTGGTTTGTGGAAAGAACACACATGCAATGAATCAGGGGGATCCATGTGTGGTTTGTGGAAAGAACACACATGCAATGACCACTGGTCGATCCATGTGTGGTTTGTGGAAAGAACACACATGCAATGACACTGGTGGATCCATATGTGGTTTGTGAAAAGAACACATATGCAATGACTCTAGTGGATCCATATGTGGTTTGTGGAAACAACACACATGCAATGACACTGGTTGGTCCATATGTGGTTTGTGGAAAGAACACACATGCAATGACTCAGGGGGATCCATGTGTGGTTTGTGGAAAGAACACACATGCAATGACCACTAGTAGATCCATGTGTGGTTTGTGGAAAGAACACACATGCAATGACACTGGTGGATCCATATGTGGTTTGTCAAAAGAACACACATGCAATGACTCTAGTGCTGGTTTTAGTATAAGAACACACATGCAATGACTCTAGTGGGTCCATATGTGGTTTGTGGAAAGAACACACATGCAATGACCACTGGTCGATCCATGTGTGGTTTGTGGAAAGAACACACATGCAATGACACTGGTGGATCCATATGTGGTTTGTCAAAAGAACACACATGCAATGACTCTAGTGGATCCATATGTGGTTTGTGGAAAGAACACAGATGCAATAAGACTTGCTAATCCATATGTGGTTTGTGGAAAGAACACACATGCAATGACTCAGGGGGATCCATGTGTGGTTTGTGGAAAGAACACACATGCAATGACCACTGGTCGATCCATGTGTGGTTTGTGGAAAGAACACACATGCAATGACACTGGTGGACCCATATGTGGTTTGTGAAAAGAACACACATGCAATGACTCTAGTGTTGGTTTTAGTATAAGAACACAGATGCAATGAACTCTAGTGGGTCCATATGTGATTTGCAGAAAGAACACACATGTAATGACCACTGGTCGATGCATGTGTGGTTTGTGGAAAGAACACACATGCAATGACACTCGTGGATCCATGTGTGGTTTGTGGAAAGAACACACATGCAATGACACTAGTGGAACCATGTGTGGTTTGTGGAAAGAACACACATGCAATGACCACTAGTCGATCCATGTGTGGTTTGTGGAAAGAACACACATGCAATGACACTGGTTGATCCATCTGTGGTTTGTGGAAAGAACACACATGCAATGACTCAGGGGGATCCATGTGTGGTTTGTGGAAAGAACACACATGCAATGACCATTGGTCGATCCATGTGTGGTTTGTGAAAAGAACACACATGCAATGACATTGGTGGATCCATATGTTGTTTGTGAAAAGAACACACATGCAATAAACTCTAGTGGATCCATATTTGGTTTGTGGAAAGAACACACATGCAATGACACTGGTGGATCCATATGTGGTTTGTGAAAAGAACACACATGCAATGACTCTAGTGCTGGTTTTAGTATCAGAACACACATGCAATGTACTCTAGTGGGTCCATATGTGGTTTGCAGAAAGAACATACATGCAATGACCACTAGTCGAGCCATGTGTGGTTTGTGGAAAGAACACACATGCAATGACACTCGTGGATCCATGTGTAGTTTGAGGAAAGAACACACATGCAATGACACTAGTGGAACCATGTGTGGTTTGTGGAAAGAACACACATGCAATGAAACTGGTTGATCCATGTGTGGTTTGTGGAAAGAACACACATACAATGACACTGGTTGATCCATATGTGGTTTGTGGAAAGAACACACATGCAATGACTCAGGGGGGATCCATGTGTGGTTTGTGGAAAGAACACACATGCAATGACCACTGGTCGATCCATGTGTGGTTTGTGGAAAGAACACACATGCAATGACACTGGTGGATCCATATGTGGTTTGTGAAAAGAACACATATGCAATGACTCTAGTGGATCCATACGTGGTTTGTGGAAACAACACACATGTAATGACACTGGTTGATCCATATGTGGTTTGTGGAAAGAACACACATGAAATGACTCAGGGGGATCCATGTGTGGTTTGTGGAAAGAACACACACGCAATGACCACTAGTCGATCCATGTGTGGTTTATGGAAAGACCACACATGCAATGACACTGGTGGATCCATATGTGGTTTGTCAAAAGAACACACATGCAATGACTCTAGTGCTGGTTTTAGTATAAGAACAAACATGCAATGACTCTAGTGGGTCCATATGTGGTTTGTGGAAAGAACACACATGCAATGACACTGGTTGATCCATATGTGGTTTATGGAAAGAACACACATGCAATGACTCAGGGGCATCCATGTGTGGTTTGTGGAAAGAACACACATGCAATGACCACTGGTCGATCCATGTATGGTTTGTGGAAAGAACACACATGAAATGACCACTGGTCGCTCCATGTGTGGTTTGTGGAAAGAACACACATGCAATGACACTGGTGGAGCCATATGTGGTTTGTGAAAAGAACACACATGCAATGACTCTAGTGGATCCATATGTGGTTTGTGGAAAGAACACACATGCAATGACACTAGTTGATCCATATGTGGTTTGTGGAAAGAACACACATGCAATGACTCAGGGGATCCATGTGTGGTTTGTGGAAGGAACACACATGCAATGACCACTGGTCGATCCATGTGTGGTTTGTGGAAAGAACACACATGCAATGACAATGGTGGATCCATATGTGGTTTGTGAAAAGAACACGCATGCAATGACTCTAGTGCTGGTTTTAGTATAAGAACACACATGCAATGACTCAGGGGGATCCATGTGTGGTTTGTGGAAAGAACACACACGCAATGACCACTGGTCGATCCATGTGTGGTTTGTGGAAAGAACACACATGCAATGACACTAGTGTATCCATATGTGGTTTGTGAAAAGAACACACATGAAATGACTCTAGTGGATGTATATGTAGTTTGTGGAAAGAACACACATGCAATGACACTGGTTGATCAATATGTGGTTTATGGAAAGAACACACATGCAATGACTCAAGGGGATCCATGTGTGGTTTGTGGAAAGAACACACATGCAATGACCCCTAGTCAATCCATGTGTGGTTTGTGGAGAGAACACACATGCAATGACACTGGTGGATCCATATGTGGTTTGCGAAAAGAAAACACATGGAATGACTCTAGTGCTGGTTTTAGTATAAGATCACAGATGCAATGACTCTAGTGGGTCCATATGTGGTTTGTGGAAAGAACACACATGTAATGACCACTCGTCGATCCATGTGTGGGTTGTGGAAAGAACACACATGCAATGACACTGGTGGATCCATATGTGGTTTGTGAAAAGAACACACATGCAATGACTCTACTGGATCAATATGTGGTTTGTGGAAAGAACACACATACAATGAGACTGGTTGATCCATATGTGGTTTGTGGAAAGAACACACATGCAATGACTCAAGGGGATCCATGTGTGGTTTGTGGAAAGAACACACATGCAATGACTCAAGGGGATCCATGTGTGGTTTGTGGAAAGAACACACATGCAATGACCACTTATCGATCCATGTGTGGTTTGTGGAGAGAACACACATGCAATGACACTGGTGGATCCATATGTGGTTTGTGAAAAGAACACACATGGAATGACTCTAGTGCTGGTTTTAGTATAAGAACGCACATGTAATGACTCTAGTGGGTCCATATGTGGTTTATGGAAAGAACACACATGCAATGACCACTAGTCGATCCATGTGTGATTTCTGGAAAGAGCACACATGCAATGACACTAGTGGATCCATATGTGGTTTGTGAAAAGAACACACACGCAATGACTCTAGTGGATCCATATCTGGTTTGTGGAAAGAACACACATGCAATGACACTGGTTGATCAATATTTGGTTGGAAAGAACACACATGCAATGACTTAGGGGGATCCATGTGTGGTTTGTGGAAAGAGCACATTCAATGACCACTGGTCGATCCATGTGTGGTTTGTGGAAAGAACACACATGCAATGACACTGGTGGATCCATATGTGGTTTGTGAATAGAACACACATGCAATGACTCTAGTGCTGGTTTTAGTATAAGAACACACATGCAATGAACTCTAGTGGGTCCAAATGTGGTTTGCAGAAAGAACACACATGCAATGACCACTAGTCGAACCATGTGTGGTTTGTGGAAAGAACACACATGCAATGACACTCGTGGATCCATGTGTGGTTTGAGGAAAGAACACACATGCAATGACACTAGTGGAACCATGTGTGGTTTGTGGAAAGAACACACATGCAATGAAACTGGTTGATCCATGTGTGGTTTGTGGAAAGAACACACATGCAATGACACTGGTTGATCCATATGTGGTTTGTTGAAAGAACACACATGCAATGACTCAGGGGGGGTCCATCTGTGGTTTGTGGAAAGAACACACATGCAATTACCACTGGTCGATCCATGTGTGGTTTGTGGAAAGAACACACATGCAATGACATTGGTGGATCCATATGTGGTTTGTGAAAAGAACACACATGCAATAAACTCCAGTGGATCCATATGTGTTTTGTGGAAAGAACACACATGCAATGACACTGGTGGATCCATATGTGTTTTGTGAAAAGAACACACATGCAATGACTCTAGTGCTGGTTTTAGTATAAGAACAGACATGCAATGAACTCTAGTGGGTCCATATGTGGTTTGCAGAAAGAACACACATGCAATGACCACTAGTCGAGCCATGTGTGGTTTGTGGAAAGAACACACATGCAATGACACTCGTGGATCCATGTGTGGTTTGAGGAAAGAACACACATGCAATGACACTAGTGGAACCATGTGTGGTTTGTGGAAAGAACACACATGCAATGAAACTGGTTGATCCATGTGTGGTTTGTGGAAAGAACACACATGCAATGACATTGGTTGATCCATCTGTGGTTTGTGGAAAGAACACACATGCAATGACTCAGGGGGGATCCATGTGTGGTTTGTGGAAAGAACACACATGCAATGACCACTGGTCGATCCATGTGTGGTTTGTGGAAAGAACACACATGCAATGACACTGGTGGATCCATATGTGGTTTGTGAAAACAACACATATGCAATGACTCTAGTGGATCCATATGTGGTTTGTGGAAACAACACACATGCAATGACATTGGTTAATCCATATGTGGTTTGTGGAAAGAAAACACATGCAATGACTCAGGGGGATCCATGTGTGGTTTGTGGAAAGAACACACATGCAATGACCACTAGTCGATCCATGTGTGGTTTGTGGAAAGAACACACATGCAATGACACTGGTGGATCCATATGTGGTTTGTCAAAAGAACACACATGCAATGACTCTAGTGCTGGTTTTAGTATAAGATCACACATGCAATGACTCTAGTGGGTCCATATGTGGTTTGTGGAAAGAACACACATGCAATGACACTAGTGGAACCATATGTGGTTTGTGAAAAGAACACACATGCAATGACTCTAGTGCTGGTTTTAGTATAAGAACACAGATGCAATGAACTCTACTGGGTCCATATGTGATTTGCAGAAAGAACACACATGCAATGACCACTGGTCGATCCATGTGTGATTTGCAGAAAGAACACACATGCAATGACCACTGGTCGATCCATGTGTGGTTTGTGGAAAGAACACACATGCAATGACACTGGTGGATCCATATGTGGTTTGTGAAAAGAACACATATGCAATGACTCTAGTGGATCCATATGTGGTTTGTGGAAACAACACACATGCAATGACACTGGTTGATCCATATGTGGTTTGTGGAAAGAACACACATGCAATGACACTGGTTGATCCATGTGTTGTTTGTGGAAAGAACACACATGCAATGACTTAGGGGGGTCCATGTGTGGTTTGTGGAAAGAACACACATACAATGACCACTGGTCGATCAATGTGTGGTTTGTGGAAAGAACACACATGCAATGACACTGGTGGACCAATATGTGGTTTGTGAAAAGAACACACATGCAATGACTCTAGTGCTGGTTTTAGTATAAGAACACACATGCAATGACTCTAGTGGGTCCATATGTGGTTTTTGAAAAGAACACACATGCAATGACTCTAGTGGATCCATATGTGATTTCTGGAAAGAACACACATGCAATGACACTGGTTGATCCATATGTGGTTTGTGGAAAGAACACTAATGCAATGACACTGGTTGATCCATGTGTAGTTTGTGGAAAGGACACACATGCAATGACTCTAGTGCTGGTTTTAGTACAATAACACACATGCAATGACTCTAGTGCTGGTTTTAGTATAAGAACACACATGCAATGACTTTAGTGGGTCCATATGTGGTTTGTGAAAAGAACACACATGCAATGACTCTAGCGGACCCATATGTGGTTTGTAGAAAAGAACACACATGCAATGACCACCGGTTGATCCATATGTGGTTTGTGGAAAGAACACACATGCAATGACACTGGTGGATCCATATGTGGTTTGTGAAAAGAACACACATGCAATGACTCTAGTGCTGGTTTTAGTCTAAGAACACACATGAAATGACTCTAGTGCTGGTATTATAAGAATAAACATGCAATGACTCTAGTGGGTCCATATGTGGTTTGTGAAAAGAAAACACATGCAATGACTCTAGTAGATCCAAATGTGGTTTGTGGAAAAGAACACACATGCAATGACCACTAGAAGATCCATAAGTGGTTCATGACAGGAACACACATGAAGTGAACACATGTGGATCCAAATGTGGTTTGTGGAAAGAACACACATGCAATGACTCTAGTGGATACATATGTGGTTTGTGGAAAGAACACACATGCAATGAACTCTAGTGGATCCATATGTGGTTTGTGGAAAGAATACACATGCAATGACACTGGTTGATCCATATGTGGTTTGTCAAAAGAACACACATGCAATGACTCAGGGGATCCATGTGTGGTTTGTGGAAAGAACACACATGCAATGACACTGGTGGATCCATATGTGGTTTGTGAAAAGAACACACATGCAATGACTCTAGTGTATCCATATGTGGTTTGTGGAAAGAACACACATGCAATGACACTGGTTGATCCATATGTGGTTTGTGGAAAGAACACACATGTAATGACTTAGGGGGATCCATGTGTCGTTTGTAGAAAGAACACACTGTAGGGGTTCGTAGCATGGAAAACAAAAATTTTCTATCGCATACAAACAAACAAGCCAAGATCTATCTACTAGATTGTAGCAATGAGTCGATGGAATAACTCACCCTCGAAGATTCCAAAGTGTTTAACGAGAGCAGATTCTCGTGGGTGATGTAGTCGTACTCTTTCCGATCTCAAGATCGCGTAGACGATCCTTCCGGCGCCGCGTTCCCGCAGCGCTCCCGCAGTCGGTCACACGTTCGGTACTCGACGAAGACCTTCCTCTCCCTTGTTCCAGCAGGCAGCGGAGGTTGTAGTACTCTCCTCGCGATTCCGGCAGCACAACGGCGTGGTACCGGAGGTAGAGGGGAGATCCCGCAGGGCTTCGCCTTAAGCCGGTGCGAGTATGGTGGAGCTTATGAGAGAGGCTATTAGTGGTCTAGTAATTAGACACACCAATTAGAGGGCTCTAAACCAATTAGAAAGCTCTAAACCGAAACAGCTCTAAACCGGGGTCTAGGTCTAGTTTCTAGTTTAGAGGATAGGAACTTGTGTGTCCTAGGAGGGGAGCCCTGCCCCTCCTTATATAGGTGGGAGGGCTGGCTGCGCCATGGGGAGGGGAGTCCCTCCCCAACTCGGCTTGGTGGGGCGCCGGCTTGGGGAGGAGGACTCCTCCCCCAACTCGGCCTCCTCCTCCTCCTCTTTTCCCACTTTCCAAAATTGGCAGTTTGACTTTCAAATTAGCCGTTTGACTTTTCCAATTTAGGAATTAAATAAACCTTTTATTTTGGACAGCGAGAACACTTAGTACATGATGCAATCATTCCATCTTGCAATGACACATTCATGCACCCCTTCCCCCCCGGAGTGCCGGACATTCCGGGACCTTCTAGAATGTTCCCGATGAAAACACCGGAACCATTCCCCAACTCCGAAATGGGACTTTCCTTATATGAATCTTATTCTCCGGACCATTCCGGATCACCTCGTGATATCCCGGATCCCATCCGAGACTCCGAACAACATTCGGTCTCTTTCTCATAATACCATAACTACTCAAACAACGTCGAATCCTTAAGTGTGTCTCCCTACGGTTCGTGAATTATGCGGACATGATCGAGACACTTCTCCGAACAATAACCAATAGAGGAATCTGGAAATTCATATGGCTCCCACATATTTCTACGATTACTTTGCGATCGAATGAACCACTTACATACGATACCAATTTCCCTTTGTCTCACGATATGTTACTTATCCGAGGTCATGATCGTCGGTATCTCTGCATACCTAGTTCAACCTCGTTACTGATAAGTACTCTTTTCTCGTTCCCGTGATATGTGATCCCTTGTGACCAAGTCACATTCTTGCAAGCTAATTGGATGACATTTCACCGAGAGGGCCCAGAGAATATCTATCCGTCATGTGGATGGACAAATCCCACTCTTGATCCATGTGTTTCAACCAATACTTTCCGAACACCCAATGCCACTTTTATAGCCACCCTGTTACGGTGTGGTGTTTGATGACATCAAAGCATCCATCCAGTAAAGGCAATATGCATGATCTCATGGTCGAAGGAATTAGGTTACTATGTATCAGAAAGCATATAGCAATTGAACTATTGAAATGACTTGATCTTTATGCTACGCTTGTCTATAGGAGTATGTCCACCATATCATTCTCCTAACGATATGATCTTGTTGTTGATAACATCTCAATGTTCATGACAAAGAAACCACATCATCAATCAACCAACAAGCTAGTGAAGTATAGAGGCTATACTAGGGACTTCAAATTAAGTTTACAAATCACACAAGTATTAATGGTTTCCTTGTTAATACTATTATAGCATGAATGTAAACATTTATCATAAACACAAAGATATATAATAATAACTACATTTATTATTACCTCTAGGGCATATCTCCAACAGTCTCCCACTTGCACTAGAGTCATCTAATCTAGATTACATGGTAATATACCGAACACCCATGGCAGTTTGGTGTTGGTCATGTTTTGCCCTCGGGAGAGGTTTAGTCAACGGATCCGCCACATTCAGATCTGTGTGTACTTTGCAAATCTTTATATCCCCATCCTGGATATGTTCTCGAATAGCGTGAAAACGTAGCTTGATATGCTTCAGCTTCTTGTGTGACCTTGGTTCTTGCGCATTGGCTATGGCGCCCATGTTATCACAGTAGATAGACATTGGGTCCAGCGCACTAGGAACCACACCCAGCTCTGTAATGAACTCTTTCATCCATATCGCTTCTTGTGAAGCCTCCGAAGCAGCCATGTATTCCGATTCAGTTGAAGATCTCGCCACAACGCTTTGCTTTGCACTCCTCCAGCTAACTGCTGCACCATTCAAAATAAATACGTATCCAGATTGTGATTTAGAATCATCCGGATCGGTGTTCCAACTAGCATCGGTGTAACCATTAACAACGAGCTGTTCATCACCTCCATAAGAAAGAACCATATCCTTAGTTCTTCTCAAGTACTTAAGGATGTTTTTGACCGCTGTCCAATGATCCACTCCTGGATCACTTTGATATCTGCTAGTTAGACTAACAGCATATGCGATGTCGGGTCTAGTACATAGCATGGCATACATTAGAGATCCTATGGCTGAGGCATAGGGAGTCTTACTCATCTTTTCTCTATCTTCTGCCGATGTCGGACTTTGAGTTTTACTCAAGGTCATATTGGGCAACATGGGCAAGAACCCTTTCTTGCTATCTTCCATTCCAAACCTCTTTAGAACTTTGTCCAAATATGTACTTTGTGACAATGATATTTGGCGTTTCGATCTATCTCTATAAATCTTTATGCCTAATATGTAAGCTGCTTCGCCAAGATCCTTCATTGAAAAACTATTATTCAAATATTCCTTGACACTATTAAGAAGGTCTACATCATTCCCAATCAACAATATGTCATCCACATACAGTATTAAGAATGCTACAGAGCTCCCACTCACTTTCTTGTAAATACAAGCTTCTCCATAAGTTTGTATAAAACCAAAACTTTTGATTACCTTATCAAAACGTTGATTCCAACTTCGGGATGCTTGCTTCAATCCATAGATGGACCGTTGAAGCTTGCATACCTTGTTAGCATCTTTAGGATCGACAAAACCTTTGGGTTGTATCATATACAACTCTTCATCAATGTCTCCATTGAGGAATGCTGTTTTGACATCCATCTGCCATATCTCATAATCATAATATGCAGCGATTGCTAACATAATCCTCACAGACTTTAGCTTCGCTACTGGTGAGAAAGTCTCATCGTAGTCAACTCCTTGAATTTGTCGAAACCCTTTTGCGACAAGTCGAGCTTTATAGACAGTAACATTACCATCAGCATCTGTTTTCTTCTTGAAAATCCATTTGTTCTCGACAGCCTTCCGGCCATCCGGTAAGTCCACCAAAGTCCATACTTGGTTTTCGTACATGGATCCAATCTCGGATTTCATGGCTTCTTGCCATTTATTGGAATCTGGGCTCATCATCGCTTCCTCATATGTCTCGGGGTCATCGGTGTTGTCCACCAACATGACATTCATAACGGAATCATACCAATCTGGAGTGGTACGAGTTCTCGTTGACCTCCGAGGCTCTGTAGTAACTTCAACCGAAGTTTCATGATCACCATCATTAGCTTCCTCTCTTATTGGTGCAGGCACCACAGGAACTTCTTCCGGTGCTGCGCTACTCGCAATTTCGAGAGAAGGTTCAACAACCTCGTCGAGTTCTACTTTCCTTCCAGTCACTTCTTTAGAGAGAAATTCCTTCTCTAGAAAGGATCCATTCTTAGCAACGAAGATTTTGCCTTCGGATCTATGATAGAAGGTATACCCAACAGTTTCCTTCGGGTATCCTATGAAGACGCATTTTTCCGCTTTGGGTTCAAGCTTGTCCGGCTGTAACTTCTTTACATAGGCTTCGCATCCCCAAACTTTAAGGAACGACAATTTAGGTTTCTTCCCAAACCATAATTCATACGGTGTCGTTTCAACGGATTTAGACGGTGCCCTATTTAAAGTGAATGCAGCTGTTTCTAATGCATAACCCCAAAATGATAGTGGCAAATCTGTAAGTGACATCATAGAACGAACCATATCTAAGAGAGTTCGATTACGACGTTCAGACACACCATTACGCTGTGGTGTTCCCGGCGGTGTCAACTGCGAAAGTATTCCACATTTCTTCAAATGCTCGCCAAACTCGTAACTTAGATATTCACCTCCACGATCAGAACGTAGAAATTTAATCTTCTTGTTACGTTGATTCTCTACCTCACTTTGAAACTCCTTAAACTTCTCGAAAGTTTCGGACTTATGTTTCATGAAATAGATATACCCATATCTACTCAAGTCATCCGTGAAGGTAAGAACATAACGATAACCACTGCGCGATGCTACACTCATTGGACCACACACATCGGTATGTATGATTTCCAATAAGTCTGTAGCTCGCTCCATCATACCAGAAAATGGAGTCTTAGTCATTTTACCCATCAGACATGCTTCGCATCTTTCAAGTGATTCAAAATCAAGTGATTCAAGAAGTCCATCGGAATGGAGTTTCTTCATACGCTTCACTCCAATGTGACCAAGACGACAGTGCCACATATAGGTCGAGTTATCGCTTGATTTCAATCGTTTAGCTTCAATGTTATTAATATGTGTATATCCACTATCGAGATTCAATATGAATAGACCATCTATCAAAGGTGCATGTGCATAAAACATATTACTCATATAAATCGAACAACCATTATTCTCGGATTTAAACAAGTAACCGTCTCGCAATAAACAAGATCCCGATATAATGTTCATGCTCAACGCAGGCACCAAATAACAATTATTTAAGTATAAAACTAATCCCGATGGTAGATGAAGAGGTAGTGTGCCGACCGCGATCACATCAACCTTTGATCCGTTTCCCACGCGCATCGTCACCTCGTTCTTCACTAGCTTCCGTTTATTCTGTAGCTCCTGTTTCGAGTTACAAATATGAGCAACCGAACCAGTATCAAATACCCAGGCACTACTACGAGTACTAGTGAGATACACATCAATAACATGTATATCAGATATACCTTTCTTCTTGATGTTGCCGTTCTTCAAATCCGCCAAGTACCTTGGGCAATTCCGCTTCCAGTGACCTTCTCCCTTGCAGTAAAAGCACTCAGTATCAGGCTTGGGTCCAGCCTTGGTCCTCTTCGTCGGCGTGGTAACTTTCTTACCACCCTTCTTGAAGTGTCCCTTTTGCTTAGACTTGCCTTTCTTGAATTTGGTGGTCTTATTGACCATCAACACTTGGTGCTCTTTCTTGATCTCCACTTCTGCAGATTTTAACATAGCAAATAGTTCTGGCAACTCTTTGTTCATGTTCTGCATGTTATAGTTCATCACAAAGTTCTTGTAACTTGGTGGTAGTGATTGGAGGATGCGGTAAACCCCCAAAGTATTAGGAATCACTATACCCAAACTTTGAAGTTTATTTGCGTGCCCAGACATTTTAAGCACATGCTCACTGACGGAGCTACCCTCTTCCATCTTGCAGTTAAAGAACTTTTCAGAAGCTTCATAACTTTCAATTGCCGCATGAGTCTCAAAAATTAATTTGAGATCCTCGACAATATCATATGGATCTGACTCTTCAAACCTTTTCTGAAGCTCCGATTCTAAACCATACAAGATAGCACACTGAACTATGGAGTACTGATTCTTCCGAGCGAGGTAAACATTCTTTACTTCATCGGTAGCATCAGCTGCAGGTGGGTCACCTAGCGGTGCATCCAGCACATAGGTCAAATTACCAGCTGTGAGGACAATCCTCAAATTGCGGAACCAATCCGCGAAGTTGCTTCCATTGTTTTTCAACTTTTCTTTCTCTAGGAACGCATTAAAATTGATGGTAGGGGCTGCCATTGATCTACAACATATTTGCAATAGTTTAGACTAAGTTTATGACAAATTGAGTTCAAATTAATTAATGAAATTAAACTAGGTGAACTCCCACTCAAAACAACATCCCTCACATTGTTTTAGTGATCACACGAACCAAATCCACTACATCAACACCGATCATCACGAGAGTTGATATAGTTTCATTGGCGAACAATCATCATGTTCATCATATCTACTATATGATTCATGCTTTACCTTTCGGCGATCCGTGTTCCTGAGGCCATGTCTGTACATGCTAGGCTCGTCAAGACAAACCTTAGCTTCCGCATAAGCAAATCTGGCTTGCTTACGTTGTAGTCACCCGCGGAATCAAAGACACCCGATCATCACGTGGTGCTTCGAAGCAGCAAGCTTTGGCAACGGTGCATACTAAGGGTGAACACTTTTAGAACTTGAAATTTATGTGCATGAGGGATCATCTTATAATGCTACCGTCGTCTACTAAGCAATACAAGATGCATAAAGGATTAACATCACATGCAATTCATAATATGTGATATGATATGGCCTTTCTTCTTTGTGCTTCCGATCTCCATCTTCAAGCACGAACATGATCTCCATCATCACCGGCACAGCATCAAGGTCAATGATGCTTCTTCATGGTTGTCGTCCACCAGCTTCAACTATTACAACTATTTTGAATAGACACGCAGGTCTTAACAGAATTTAAAGACAACCATATGGCTCCTGCCGGTTGCCAACTTACAATAAGGAACATTGCATACATCAAATATAATCACAATCATGGCCATATCACATCACTGCACACCCCTGCAAAACAAAGTTAGACGCCTCTACTTTCTTTGCATATTTTACGTGGTTTGGGGCTTTCAATAAGTGTCGTTCTAACTTACGAACAAGAACCACAACATTGATACTAGCATTGTTGATCACCCGTTGTAAATTGGATCTTTACTATGCTAGGAGAAACAGGCACCCGCAAAGCCACTTATGCAATACAAGTTGCATGTTAAGCGTGGAGCAAGTCTCATGAACGATGTCATGTAAGGTTAGCCCGGGCCGCTTCATCCCAACATACCGCAAGATGCAAAGTACACAAAAAGCAATCTACAATAAAAGCATCAACGCCCACAATGACCATTGTGTTCTACTCGTGCAACAGATCTACATATAGACACGGCTCTGATACCACTGTAGGGGTTCGTAGCATGGAAAACAAAAATTTTCTATCGCATACAAACAAACAAGCCAAGATCTATCTACTAGATTGTAGCAACGAGTCGATGGAATAACTCACCCTCGAAGATTCCAAAGTGTTTAACGAGAGCAGATTCTCGTGGGTGATGTAGTCGTACTCTTTCCGATCTCAAGATCGCGTAGACGATCCTTCCGGCGCCGCGTTCCCGCAGCGCTCCCGCAGTCGGTCACACGTTCGGTACTCGACGAAGACCTTCCTCTCCCTTGTTCCAGCAGGCAGCGGAGGTTGTAGTACTCTCCTCGCGATTCCGGCAGCACAACGGCGTGGTACCGGAGGTAGAGGGGAGATCCCGCAGGGCTTCGCCTTAAGCCGGTGCGAGTATGGTGGAGCTTATGAGAGAGGCTATTAGTGGTCTAGTAATTATACACACCAATTAGAGGGCTCTAAACCAATTAGAAAGCTCTAAACCGAAACAGCTCTAAACCGGGGTCTAGGTCTAGTTTCTAGTTTAGAGGATAGGAACTTGTGTGTCCTAGGAGGGGAGCCCTGCCCCTCCTTATATAGGTGGGAGGGCTGGCTGCGCCATGGGGAGGGGAGTCCCTCCCCAACTCGGCTTGGTGGGGCGCCGGCTTGGGGAGGAGGACTCCTCCCCCAACTCGGCCTCCTCCTCCTCCTCTTTTCCCACTTTCCAAAATTGGCAGTTTGACTTTCAAATTAGCCGTTTGACTTTTCCAATTTAGGAATTAAATAAACCTTTTATTTTGGACAGCGAGAACACTTAGTACATGATGCAATCATTCCATCTTGCAATGACACATTCATGCACCCCTTCCCCCCCGGAGTGCCGGACATTCCGGGACCTTCTAGAATGTTCCCGATGAAAACACCGGAACCATTCCCCAACTCCGAAATGGGACTTTCCTTATATGAATCTTATTCTCCGGACCATTCCGGATCACCTCGTGATATCCCGGATCCCATCCGAGACTCCGAACAACATTCGGTCTCTTTCTCATAATACCATAACTACTCAAACAACGTCGAATCCTTAAGTGTGTCTCCCTACGGTTCGTGAATTATGCGGACATGATCGAGACACTTCTCCGAACAATAACCAATAGAGGAATCTGGAAATTCATATGGCTCCCACATATTTCTACGATTACTTTGCGATCGAATGAACCACTTACATACGATACCAATTTCCCTTTGTCTCACGATATGTTACTTATCCGAGGTCATGATCGTCGGTATCTCTGCATACCTAGTTCAACCTCGTTACTGATAAGTACTCTTTTCTCGTTCCCGTGATATGTGATCCCTTGTGACCAAGTCACATGCTTGCAAGCTAATTGGATGACATTTCACCGAGAGGGCCCAGAGAATATCTATCCGTCATGTGGATGGACAAATCCCACTCTTGATCCATGTGTTTCAACCAATACTTTCCGAACACCCAATGCCACTTTTATAGCCACCCTGTTACGGTGTGGTGTTTGATGACATCAAAGCATCCATCCAGTAAAGGCAATATGCATGATCTCATGGTCGAAGGAATTAGGTTACTATGTATCAGAAAGCATATAGCAATTGAACTATTGAAATGACTTGATCTTTATGCTACGCTTGTCTATAGGAGTATGTCCACCATATCATTCTCCTAACGATATGATCTTGTTGTTGATAACATCTCAATGTTCATGACAAAGAAACCACATCATCAATCAACCAACAAGCTAGTGAAGTATAGAGGCTATACTAGGGACTTCAAATTAAGTTTACAAATCACACAAGTATTAATGGTTTCCTTGTTAATACTATTATAGCATGAATGTAAACATTTATCATAAACACAAAGATATATAATAATAACTACATTTATTATTACCTCTAGGGCATATCTCCAACACACACATGCAATGACTCTAGTGGGTCCATATGTGGTTTGTGGAAAGAACACACATGCAATGAATCTAGTGGGTCCATATGTGGTTTGTGGAAAAGAACACACATGCAATGACCCTAGTGCTGGTTTTAGTATAAGAACACACATGCAATGACTCTACTGGGTCCATATGTGGTCTGTGGAAAGAATACACATGCAATGACCACTGGTCGATCCATGTGTGGTTTGTGGAAAGATCACACATGCAATGACACTGGTGGATCCATATGTGGTTTGTGAAAAGAACACACATGCAATGACTCTAGTGGATCCATATGTCGTTTGTGGAAAGAACACACATGCAATGACACTAGTTGATCCATATGTCGTTTGTGGAAAGAACACACATGCAATGACTCAGGGGGATCCATGTGTGGTTTGTGGAAAGAACACACATGCAATGACCACTGGTCGATCCATGTGTGGTTTGTGGAAAGAACACACATGCAATGACTCTAGTGCTGGTTTTAGTATAAGAACACACATGCAATGACTCTAGTGGGCCCATATGTGGTTTGTCAAAAGAACACACATGCAATGACTCTAGTGCTGGTCTTAGTATAAGAACACACATGCAATGACCACTGGTCGATCCATGTGTGGTTTGTGGAAAGAACACACATGCAATGACACTGGTGGATCCATATGTGGTTTGTCAAAAGAACACACATGCAATGACTCTAGTGCTGGTTTTAGTATAAGAACACACATGCAATGACTCTAGTGGGTCCATATGGGGTTTGTGGAAAGAACACACATGCAATGACCACTGGTCGATCCATGTGTGGTTTGTGGAAAGAAGACACATGCAATGACACTGGTGGATCCACATGTGGCTTGTCAAAAGAACACACATGCAATGACTCTAGTGGATCCATATGTGGTTTGTGGAAAGAACACACATGCAATGAGACTGGCTAATCCATATGTGGTTTGTGGAAAGAACACACATGCAATGACTCAGGGGATCCATGTGTGGTTTGTGGAAAGAACACACATGCAATGACCACTGGTCGATCCATGTGTGGTTTGTGGAAAGAACACACATGCAATGACACTGGTGGACCCATATGTGGTTTGTGAAAAGAACACACATGCAATGACTCTAGTGCTGGTTTTAGTATAAGAACACAGATGCAATGAACTCTAGTGGGTCCATATGTGATTTGCAGAAAGAACACACATGCAATGACCACCGGTCGATCCATGTGTGATTTGCAGAAAGAACACACATGCAATGACCACTGGTCGATCCATGTGTGGTTTGTGGAAAGAACACATATGCAATGACACTGGTGGATCTATATGTGGTTTGTGAAAAAACACACATGCAACGACTCTAGTGGATCCATATGTGGTTTGTGGAAAGGACACACATGCAATGACACTAGTTGATCCATATGTGGTTTGTGGAAAGAACACACATGCAATGACTCAGGGGGATCCATGTGTGGTTTGTGGAAAGAACACACATGCAATGACCACTGGTCGATCCATGTGTGGTTTGTGGAAAGAACACACATGCAATGACACTGGTGGATCCATATGTGGTTTGTGAAAAGAACACACATGCAATGACTCTAGTGCTGGTTTTAGTATAAGAACTCACATGCAATGACTCAGGGCGATCCATGTGTGGTTTGTGGAAAGAACACACATGCAATGACCACTGGTCGATCCATGTGTGGTTTGTGGAAAGAACACACATGCAATGACACTGGTGGATCCATATGTGGTTTGTGAAAAGAACACACATGCAATGACTCTAGTGCTGGTTTTAGTATAAGAACACACATGCAATGACTCTAGTGGGTCCATATGGGGTTTGTGGAAAGAACACACATGCAATGACCACTGGTCGATCCATGTGTGGTTTGTGGAAAGAAGACACATGCAATGACACTGGTGGATCCACATGTGGTTTGTCAAAAGAACACACATGCAATGACTCTAGTGGATCCATATGTGGTTTGTGGAAAGAACACACATGCAATGAGACTGGCTGATCCATATGTGGTTTGTGGAAAGAACACACATGCAATGACTCAGGGGATCCATGTGTGGTTTGTGGAAAGAACACACATGCAATGACCACTGGTCGATCCATGTGTGGTTTGTGGAAAGAACACACATGCAATGACACTGGTGGACCCATATGTGGTTTGTGAAAAGAACACACATGCAATGACTCTAGTGCTGGTTTTAGTATAAGAACACAGATGCAATGAACTCTAGTGGGTCCATATGTGATTTGCAGAAAGAACACACATGCAATGACCACTGGTTGATCCATGTGTGGTTTGTGGAAAGAACACACATGCAATGACACTCGTGGATCCATGTGTGGTTTGTGGAAAGAACACACATGTAATGACACTAGTGGAACCATGTGTGGTTTGTGGAAAGAACACACATGCAATGACACTGGTTGATCCATGTGTGGTTTGTGGAAAGAACACACATGCAATGACACTGGTTGATCCATCTGTGGTTTGTGGAAAGAACACACATGCAATGACTCAGGGGGATCCATGTGTGGTTTGTGGAAAGAACACGCATGCAATGACCATTGGTCGATCCATGTGTGGTTTGTGGGGAGAACACACATGCAATGACACTGGTGGATCCATGTGTGGTTTGTGGAAAGAACACACATGCAATGACACTGGTGGATCCATATGTGGTTTGTCAAAAGAACACACATGCAATGGCTCTAGTGCTGGTTTAAGTATAAGAACACACATGCAATGACTCTAGTGGGTCCATATGGGGTTTGTGGAGAGAACACACATGCAATGACCACTGGTCGATCCATGTGTGGTTTGTGGAAAGAAGACACATGCAATGACACTGGTGGATCCACATGTGGTTTGTCAAAAGAACACACATGCAATGACTCTAGTGGATCCATATGTGGTTTGTGGAAAGAACACACATGCAATGAGACTGGCTGATCCATATGTGGTTTGTGGAAAGAACACACATGCAATGACTCAGGGGATCCATGTGTGGTTTGTGGAAAGAACACACATGCAATGACCACTGGTCAATCCATGTGTGGTTTGTGGAAAGAACACACATGCAATGACACTGGTGGACCCATATGTGGTTTGTGAAAAGAACACACATACAATGACTCTAGTGCTGGTTTTAGTATAAGAACACCCATGAAATGACTCTAGTGTTGGTTTCATTATAAGAACACACATGCAACGAGTCTAGTGGGTCCATATGTGGTTTATGAAAAGAACACACATGCAATGACTCTAGTGTATCCATATGTGGTTTTTGGAAAAGAACACACATGCAATGACCACTGGTTGATCCATAAGTGGTTCATGACAGGAACACACATGTAGTGAACACTGATGGATCCAAATGTGGCTTGTGGAAAGAACACACATGCAATGACTCTAGTGGATACATATGTGGTTTGTGGAAAGAACACACATGCAATAAACTCTAGTGGATCCATATGTGGTTTGTGGAAAGAACACACATGTAATGACACTTGTTGATACATATGTGGTTTGTGGAAAGAACACACATGCAATGACTCAGGGGCATCCATGTGTGGTTTGTGGAAAGAACACACATGCAATGACCACTAGTCGATCCATGTGTGGTTTGTGGAAAGAACACACATGCAATGACCACTGGTCGATCCATGTGTGGTTTGTGGAAAGAACACACATGCAATGACACTGGTGGATCTATATGTGGTTTGTGAAAAAAACACACATGCAACGACTCTAGTGGATCCATATGTGGTTTGTGGAAAGGACACACATGCAATGACAAGTTGATCCATAACTGGTTTGTGGAAAGAACACACATGCAATGACTCAGGGGGATCCATGTGTGGTTTGTGGAAAGAACACACATGCAATGACCGCTGGTCGATCCATGTGTGGTTTGTGGAAAGAACACACATGCAATGACACTGGTGGATCCATATGTGGTTTGTGAAAAGAACACACATGCAATGACTCTAGTGCTGGTTTTAGTATAAGAACTCACATGCAATGACTCAGGGCGATCCATGTGTGGTTTGTGGAAATAACACACATGCAATGACCACTGGTCGATCCATGTGTGGTTTGTGGAAAGAGCACACATGCAATGACACTGGTGGATCCATCTGTGGTTTGTGGAAAGAACACACATGCAATGACTCAGGGGGATCCATGTGTGGTTTGTGGAAAGAACACGCATGCAATGACCATTGGTCGATCCATGTGTGGTTTGTGGAAAGAACACACATGCAATGACATTGGTGGATCCATATGTGGTTTGTGAAAAGAACACACATGCAATAAACTCTAGTGGATCCATATGTGGTTTGTGGAAATAACACACATGCAATGACACTGGTGGATCCATATGTGGTTTGTGAAAAGAACACACATGCAATGACTCTAGTGCTGGTTTTAGTATAAGAACACACATGCAATGAACTCTAGTGGGTCCATATGTGGTTTGCAGAAAGAACACACATGCAATGACCACTAGTCGAGCCATGTGTGGTTTGTGGAAAGAACACACATGCAATGACACTCGTGGATCCATGTGTGGTTTGAGGAAGGAACACACATGCAATGACACTAGTGGAACCATGTGTGGTTTGTGGAAAGAACACACATGCAATGAAACTGGTTGATCCATGTGTGGTTTGTGGAAAGAACACACATGCAATGACACTGGTTGATCCATCTGTGGTTTGTGGAAAGAACACACATGCAATGACTCAGGGGGGATCCATGTGTGGTTTGTGGAAAGAACACACATGCAATGACCACTGGTCGATCCATGTGTGGTTTGTGGAAAGAACACACATGCAATGACACTGGTTAATCCATATGTGGTTTGTGGAAAGAACACACATGCAATGACTCAGGGGGATCCATGTGTGGTTTGTGGAAATAACACACATGCAATGACCACTAGTCGATCCATGTGTGGTTTGTGGAAAGAACACACATGCAATGACACTGGTGGATCCATATGTGGTTTGTCAAAAGAACACACATGCAATGACTCTAGTGCTGGTTTTAGTATAAGAACAGACATGCAATGACTCTAGTGGGTCCATATGTGGTTTGTGGAAAGAACACACATGCAATGACACTGGTGGACCCATATGTGGTTTGTGAAAAGAACACACATGCAATGACTCTAGTGCTGGTTTTAGTATAAGAACACAAATGCAATGAACACTAGTGGGTCCATATGTGATTTGCAGAAAGAACACACATGCAATGACCACTGGTCGATCCATGTGTGATTTGCAGAAAGAACACACATGCAATGACCACTGGTCGATCCATGTGTGGTTTGTGGAAAGAACACACATGCAATGACACTCGTGGATCCATGTGTGGTTTGTGGAAAGAACACACATGCAATGACACTAGTGGAACCATGTGTGGTTTGTGGAAAGAACACACATGCAATGACACTGGTTGATCCATGTGTGGTTTGTGGAAAGAACACACATGCAATGACACTGGTTGATCCATCTGTGGTTTGTGGAAAGAACACACATGCAATGACTCAGGGGGATCCATGTGTGGTTTGTGAAAAGAACACACATGAAATGACTCTAGTGGGTCCATATGTTGTTTGTGGAAAGAACACACATGCAATGACACTGGTTGATCCATATGTTGTTTGTGGAAAGAACACACATGCAATGACTTAGGGGGATCCATGTGTGGTTTGTGGAAAGAACACACATACAATGACCACTAGTCGATCAATGTGTGGTTTGTGGAAAGAACACACATGCAATGACTCTAGTGCTGGTTTTAGTATAAGAAAACACATGCAATGACTTTAGTGCTGGTTTTAGTATAAGAACACACATGCAATGACTCTAGTGCTGGTTTTAGTATAAGAACTCACATGCAATGACTCTAGTGGGTCCATATGTGGTTTTTGAAAAGAACACACATGCAATGACTCTAGTGGATCCATATGTGATTTGTGGAAAGGACACACATGCAATGACACTGGTTGATCCATATGTGGTTTGTGGAAAGAACACTAATGCAATGACACTGGTTGATCCATGTGTGGTTTGTGGAAAGGACAAACATGCAATGACTCTAGTGCTGGTTTTAGTACAATAACACACATGCAATGACTCTAGTGCTGGTTTTAGTATAAGAACACACATGCAATGACTTTAGTGGGTCCATATGTGGTTTGTGAAAAGAACACACATGCAATGACCACCGGTTGATCCATATGTGGTTTGTGGAAAGAACACACATGCAATGACACTAGTGGATCCATATGTGGTTTGTGAAAAGAACACACATGCAATGACTCTAGTGCTGGTTTTAGTCTAAGAACACACATGAAATGACTCTAGTGCTGGTATTATAAAAATAAACATGCAATGACTCTAGTGGGTCCATATGTGGTTTGTGAAAAGAAAACACATGCAATGACTCTAGTGGATCCATATGTCGTTTGTGGAAAAGAACACACATGCAATGACCACTAGAAGATCCATAAGTGGTTCATGACAGGAACACACATGCAGTGAACACATGTGGATCCAAATGTGGTTTGTGGAAAGAACACACATGCAATGACTCTAGTGGATACATATGTGGTTTGTGGAAAGAACACACATGCAATGAACTCTAGTGGATCCATATGTGGTTTGTGGAAAGAATACACATGCAATGACACTGGTTGATCCATATGTGGTTTGTCAAAAGAACAGACATGCAATGACTCAGGGGATCCATGTGTGGTTTGTGGAAAGAACACACATGCAATGACACTAGTGGATCCATATGTGGTTTGTGAAAAGAACACACATGCAATGACTCTAGTGTATCCATATGTGGTTTGTGGAAAGAACACACATGCAATGACACTGGTTGATCCATATGTGGTTTGTGGAAAGAACACACATGTAATGACTTAGGGGGATCCAGTTTTGGTTTGTAGAAAGAACACACATGCAATGACTCTACTGGGTCCATATGTGGTTTGTGGAAAGAACACACATGCAATGAATCTAGTGGGTCCATATGTGGTTTGTGGAAAAGAACACACATGCAATGACTCTAGTGCTGGTTTTAGTATAAGAACACACATGCAATGACTCTACTGGGTCCATATGTGGTTTGTGGAAAGAACACACATGCAATGACCACTGGTCGATCCATGTGTGGTTTGTGGAAAGATCACACATGCAATGACACTGGTGGATCCATATGTGGTTTGTGAAAAGAACACACATGCAATGACTCTAGTGGATCCATATGTCGTTTGTGGAAAGAACACACATGCAATGACACTAGTTGATCCATATGTGGTTTGTGGAAAGAACACACATGCAATGACTCAGGGGGATCCATGTCTGGTTTGTGGAAAGAACACACATGCAATGACCACTGGTCGATCTATGTGTGGTTTGTGGAAAGAACACACATGCAATGACTCTAGTGCTGGTTTTAGTATAAGAACACACATGCAATGACTCTAGTGTTGTTTTAGTATAAGAACACACATGCAATGACTCTTGTGAAAAGAACACACATGCAATGACACTAGTGGATCCATATGTGGTTTGTGGAAAGAACACACATGCAATGACACTGGTTGATCAATATGTTGTTTGTGGAAAGAACACACATGCAATGACACAAGGGGATCCATGTGTGGTTTGTGGAAAGAACACACATGCAATGACCACTAGTCGATCCATGTGTGGTTTGTGGGGAGAACACACATGCAATGACACTAGTGGATCCATATGTGGTTTGTGAAAAGAACACACATGGAATGACTCTAGTGATTGTTTTAGTATAAGAACACACATGCAATTACTCTAGTGGGTCCAAATGTGGTTTGTGGAAAGAACACACATGCAATGACCACTGGTCGATCCATGTGTGGTTTGTGGAAAGAACACACATGCAATGACACTGGTGGATCCATATGTGGTTTGTCAAAAGAACACACATGCAATGACTCTAGTGGATCCATATGTGGTTTGTGGAAAGAACACACATGCAATGACACTGGTTGATCCATATGTGGTTTGTGGAAAGAACACACATGCAATGACTCAGGGGGATCCATGTGTGTTTTGTGGAAAGAACACACATGCAATGACACTGGTGGACCCATATGTGGTTTGTGAAAAGAACACACATGCAATGACTCTAGTGCTAGTTTTAGTATAAGAACACACATGCAATGAACTCTAGTGGGTCCATATGTGGTTTGCGGAAAGAACACACATGCAATGACCACTGGTCGATCCATGTGTGGTTTGTGGAAAGAACACACATGCAATGAGACTCGTGGATCCATGTGTGGTTTGTGGAAAGAACACACATGCAATGACACTAGTGGAACCATGTGTGGTTTGTGGAAAGAACACACATGCAATGACACTGGTTAATCCATGTGTGGTTAGTGGAAAGAACACACATGCAATGACACTGGTTGATCCATCTGTGGTTTGTGGAAAGAACACACATGCAATGACTTAGGGGGATCCATGTGTGGTTTGTGGAAAGAACACACATGCAATGACCACTGGTCGATCCATATGTGGTTTGTGGAAAGAACACACATGCAATGACATCGGTGGATCCATATGTGGTTTGTGAAAAGAACACACATGCAATGACTCTAGTCCTGGTTTTAGTATAAGAACACGCATGAAATGAACTCTACTGGGTCCATATGTTGTTTGTGGAAAGAACAGACATGCAATGACACTGGTTGATCCATATGTTGTTTGTGGAAAGAACACACATGCAATAACTCAGGGGGATCCATGTGTGGTTTGTGGAAAGAACACACATACAATGACCACTGGTCGATCAATGTGTGGTTTGTGGAAAGAACACACATGCAATGACTCTAGTGCTGGTTTTAGTATAAGAAAACACATGCAACGACTCTAGTGTTGGTTTTAGTATAAGAACACACATGCAATGACTCTAGTGCTGGTTTTAGTATAAGAGCACACATGCAATGACTCTAGTGGGTCCATATGTGGTTTTTGAAAAGAACACACATACAATGACTCTAGGGGATCCATATGTGATTTGTGGAAAGAACACACATGCAATGACACTGGTTGATCCATATGTGGTTTGTGGAAAGAACACACATGCAATGACACTGGTTGATCCATGTGTGGTTTGTGGAAAGGACACACATGCAATGACTCTAGTGCTGGTTTTAGTATAAGAACGCACATGCAATGACTCTAGTGCTGGTTTTAGTATAAGAACACACATGCAATGACTTTAGTGGGTCCATATGTGGTTTGTGAAAAGAACACACATGCAATGACTCTTGCGGATCCAAATGTGGTTTGTGGAAAGGAACACACATGCAATGACCACCGGTTGATCGATATGTGGTTTGAGGAAAGAACACACATGCAATGACACTGGTGGATCCATATGTGGTTTGTGAAAATAACACACATGCAATGACTCTAGTGGATCCATATGTCGTTTGTGGAAAGAACACACATGCAATGACACTAGTTGATCCATATGTGGTTTGTGGAAAGAACACACATGCAATGACTCAGGGGGATCCATGTCTGGTTTGTGGAAAGAACACACATGCAATGACCACTGGTCGATCTATGTGTGGTTTGTGGAAAGAACACACATGCAATGACTCTAGTGCTGGTTTTAGTATAAGAACACACATGCAATGACTCTAGTGTTGTTTTAGTATAAGAACACACATGCAATGACTCTATTGGGTCCATATGTGGTTTGTGAAAAGAACACACATGCAATGACTCTAGTGCATCCATATGTGGTTTGTGGAAAAGAACACACATGCAATGACCACTGGTTGATCCATATGTGGTTTGTGGAAAGAACACACATGCAATGACACTAGTGGATCCATATGTGGTTTGTGAAAAGAACACACATACAATGAGTCTAGTGCTGGTTTTAGTATAAGAACACCCATGAAATGACTCTAGTGTTGGTTTCATTATAAGAACACACATGCAACGAGTCTAGTGGGTCCATATGTGGTTTATGAAAAGAACACACATGCAATGACTCTAGTGTATCCATATGTGGTTTTTGGAAAAGAACACACATGCAATGACCACTGGCTGATCCATAAGTGGTTCATGACAGGAACACACATGTAGTGAACACTGATGGATCCAAATGTGGCTTGTGGAAAGAACACACATGCAATGACTCTAGTGGATACATATGTGGTTTGTGGAAAGAACACACATGCAATAAACTCTAGTGTATCCATATGTGTTTTGTGGAAAGAACACACATGCAATGACACTGGTTGATCCATATGTGGTTTGTGGAAAGAACACACATGCAATGACTCAGGGGCATCCATGTGTGGTTTGTGGAAAGAACACACATCCAATGACCACTAGTCGATCCATGTGTGGTTTGTGGAAAGAACACACATGCAATGACCACTGGTCGATCCATGTGTGGTTTGTGGAAAGAACACACATGCAATGACACTGGTGGATCTATATGTGGTTTGTGAAAAAAACACACATGAAACGACTCTAGTGGATCCATATGTGGTTTGTGGAAAGGACACACATGCAATGACTCTAGTGGGTCCATATGTGGTTTGTGGAAAGAACACACATGCAATGACTCAGGGGGGTCCATGTGTGGTTTGTGGAAAGAACACACATGCAATGACCAATGGTCGATCCATGTGTGGTTTGTGGAAAGAACACACATGCAATGACACTGGTGGATCCATATGTGGTTTGTGAAAAGAACACACATGCAATGACTCTAGTGCAGGTTTTAGTATAAGAACTCAGATGCAATGACTCAGGGCGATCCATGTGTGGTTTGTGGAAAGAACACACATGCAATGACCACTGGTCGATCCATGTGTGGTTTGTGGAAAGAACACACATGCAATGACACTGGTGGATCCATATGTGGTTTGTGAAAAGAACACACATGCAATGACACTAGTGGATCCATATGTGGTTTGTGGAAAGAACACACATGCAATGACACTGGTTGATCAATATGTTGTTTGTGGAAAGAACACACATGCAATGACACAAGGGGATCCATGTGTGGTTTGTGGAAAGAACACACATGCAATGACCACTAGTCGATCCATGTGTGGTTTGTGGGGAGAACACACATGCAATGACATTAGTGGATCCATATGTGGTTTGTGAAAAGAACACACATGGAATGACTCTAGTGATTGTTTTAGTATAAGAACACACATGCAATTACTCTAGTGGGTCCAAATGTGGTTTGTGGAAAGAACACACATGCAATGACCACTGGTCGATCCATGTGTGGTTTGTGGAAAGAACACACATGCAATGACCACTGGTCGATCCATGTGTGGTTTGTGGAAAGAACACACATGCAATGACTCTAGTGGATCCATATGTGGTTTGTGGAAAGAACACACATGCAATGACACTGGTTGATCCATATGTGGTTTGTGGAAAGAACACACATGCAATGACTCAGGGGGATCCATGTGTGTTTTGTGGAAAGAACACACATGCAATGACACTGGTGGACCCATATGTGGTTTGTGAAAAGAACACACATGCAATGACTCTAGTGCTAGTTTTAGTATAAGAACACACATGCAATGAACTCTAGTGGGTCCATATGTGGTTTGCGGAAAGAACACACATGCAATGACCACTGGTCGATCCATGTGTGGTTTGTGGAAAGAACACACATGCAATGAGACTCGTGGATCCATGTGTGGTTTGTGGAAAGAACACACATGCAATGACACTAGTGGAACCATGTGTGGTTTGTGGAAAGAACACACATGCAATGACACTGGTTAATCCATGTGTGGTTAGTGGAAAGAACACACATGCAATGACACTGGTTGATCCATCTGTGGTTTGTGGAAAGAACACACATGCAATGACTTAGGGGGATCCATGTGTGGTTTGTGGAAAGAACACACATGCAATGACCACTGGTCGATCCATATGTGGTTTGTGGAAAGAACACACATGCAATGACATCGGTGGATCCATATCTGGTTTGTGAAAAGAACACACATGCAATGACTCTAGTCCTGGTTTTAGTATAAGAACACGCATGAAATGAACTCTACTGGGTCCATATGTTGTTTGTGGAAAGAACAGACATGCAATGACACTGGTTGATCCATATGTTGTTTGTGGAAAGAACACACATGCAATAACTCAGGGGTATCCATGTGTGGTTTGTGGAAAGAACACACATACAATGACCACTGGTCGATCAATGTGTGGTTTGTGGAAAGAACACACATGCAATGACTCTAGTGCTGGTTTTAGTATAAGAAAACACATGCAACGACTCTAGTGCTGGTTTTAGTATAAGAACACACATGCAATGACTCTAGTGCTGGTTTTAGTATAAGAGCACACATGCAATGACTCTAGTGGGTCCATATGTGGTTTTTGAAAAGAACACACATACAATGACTCTAGTGGATCCATATGTGATTTGTGGAAAGAACACACATGCAATGACACTGGTTGATCCATATGTGGTTTGTGGAAAGAACACACATGCAATGACACTGGTTGATCCATGTGTGGTTTGTGGAAAGGACACACATGCAATAGTGCTGGTTTTAGTATAAGAACGCACATGCAATGACTCTAGTGCTGGTTTTAGTATAAGAACACACATGCAATGACTTTAGTGGGTCCATATGTGGTTTGTGAAAAGAACACACATGCAATGACTCTAGCGGATCCAAATGTGGTTTGTGGAAAGGAACACACATGCAATGACCACCGGTTGATCCATATGTGGTTTGTGGAAAGAACACACATGCAATGACACTGGTGGATCCATATGTGGTTTGTGAAAAGAACACACATGCAATGACTCTAGTGCTGGTTTTAGTATAAGAACACACATGAAATGACTCTAGTGCTGGTATTATAAGAACACACATGCAATGACTCTAGTAGGTCGATATGTGGTTTGTGAAAAGAAAACACATGCAATGATTCTAGTGGATCCATATGTGGTTTGTGGAAAAGAACACACATGCAATGACCACTAGAAGATCCATAAGTGGTTCATGACAGGAACACACATGGAGTGAACACATGTGGATCCAAATGTGGTTTGTGGAAAGAACACACATGCAATCACTCAAGTGGATACATATGTGGTTTGTGGAAAGAAGACACATGCAATCAACTCTAGTGGATCCATATGTGGTTTGTGGAAAGAATACACATGCAATGACACTGGTTGATCCATATGTGGTTTGTCGAAAGAACACACATGCAATGACTCAGGGGGATCCATGTGTGGTTTGTGGAAAGAACACACATGCAATGACACTGGTGGATCCATATGTGGTTTGTGAAAAGAACACACATGCAATGACTCTAGTGCTGGTTTTAGTCTAAGAACACACATGAAATGACTCTAGTGCTGGTATTATAAGAACACACATGCAATGACTCTAGTGGGTCCATATGTGGTTTGTGAAAATAAAACACATGCAATGACTCTAGTGGATCCATATGTGGTTTATGGAAAAGAACACACATGCAATGACCACTATAAGATCCATAAGTGGTTCATGACAGGAACACACATGCAGTGAAAACATGTGGATCCAAATGTGGTTTGTGGAAAGAACACACATGCAATGACACTAGTGGATACATATGTGGTTTGTGGAAAGAACACACATGCAATGAACTCTAATGGATCCATATGTGGTTTGTGGAAAGAATACACATGCAATGACACTGGTTGATCCATATGTGGTTTGTCAAAAGAACACACATGCAATGACTCAGGGGATCCATGTGTTGTTTGTGGAAAGAACACACATGCAATGACACTGGTGGATCCATATGTGGTTTGTGAAAAGAACACACATGCAATGACTCTAGTGTAGCCATATGTGGTTTGTGGAAAGAACACACATGCAATGACACTGGTTGATCCATATGTGGTTTGTGGAAAGAACACACATGTAAAGACTTAGGGGGATCCATGTGTGGTTTGTACAAAGAACACACATGCAATGACTCTAGTGGGTGCATATGTGGTTTGTGAAAAGAACACACATGCAATGAATCTAGTGGGTCCATATGTGGTTTTTGGAAAAGAACACACATGCAATGACTCTAGTGCTGGTTTTAGTATAAGAGCACACATGCAATGACTCTAGTAGGTCCATATGTGGTTTGTGGAAAGAACACACATGCAATGACCACTGGTCGATCGATGTGTGGTTTGTGGAAAGATCACACATGCAATGACACTGGTGGATCCATATGTGGTTTGTGAAAAGAACACACATGCAATGACTCTAGTGGATCCGTATGTCGTTTGTGGAAAGAACACACATGCAATGACACTAGTTGATCCATATGTGGTTTGTGGAAAGAACACACATACAATCACTCAGGGGGATCCATGTGTGGTTTGTGGAAAGAACACCCATGCAATGATCACTGGTCGATCCATGTGTGGTTTGTGGAAAGAAGACACATGCAATGACTCTAGTGCTGGTTTTAGTATAAGAACACACATGCAATGAATCTAGTGTTGTTTTAGTATAAGAACACACATGCAATGACTCTATTGGGTCCATATGTGGTTTGTGAAAAGAACACACATGCAATGACTCTAGTGGATCCATATATGGTTTGTGGAAAAGAACACACATGCAATGACCACTGGTTGATCCATATGTGGTTTGTGGAAAGAACACACATGCAATGACACTAGTGGATCCATATGTGGTTTGTGAAAAGAACACACATACAATGACTCCAGTGCTGGTTTTAGTATAAGAACACCCATGAAATGACTCTAGTGTTGGTTTCATTATAAGAACACACATGCAACGAGTCTAGTGGGTCCATATGTGGTTTGTGAAAAGAACACACATGCAATGACTCTAGTGGATCCATATGTGGTTTGTGGAAAAGAACACACATGCAATGACCACTGGCTGATCCATAAGTGGTTCATGACAGGAACACACATGTAGTGAACACTGGTGGATCCAAATGTGGCTTGTGGAAAGAACACACATGCAATGACTCTAGTGGATACATATGTGGTTTGTGGAAAGAACACACATGCAATAAACTCTAGTGGATCCATATGTGGTTTGTGGAAAGAACACACATGCAATGACACTGGTTGATCCATATGTGGTTTGTGAAAAGAACACACATGCAATGACTCAGGGGCATCCATGTGTGGTTTGTGGAAAGAACACACATGCAATGACCACTAGTCGATCCATGTGTGGTTTGTGGAAAGAACACACATGCAATGACCACTGGTCGATCCATGTGTGGTTTGTGGAAAGAACACACATGCAATGACACTGGTGGATCTATATGTGGGTTGTGAAAAAAAACACATGCAATGACTCTAGTGGATCCATATGTGGTTTGTGGAAAGGACACACATGGAATGACACTAGTTGATCCATATGTGGTTTGTGGAAACAACACACATGCAACGACTCAGGGGGATCCATGTGTGGTTTGTGGAAAGAACACACATGCAATGACCACTGGTCGATCCATGTGTGGTTTGTGGAAAGAACACACATGCAATGACACTGGTGGATCCATATGTGGCTTGTGAAAAGAACACACATGCAATGACTCTAGTGCAGGTTTTAGTATAAGAACACACATGCAATGACTCAGGGCGATCCATGTGTGGTTTGTGGAAAGAATACACATGCAATGACCACTTGTCGATCCATGTGTGGTTTGTGGAAAGAACACACATCCAATGACACTGGTGGATCCATATGTGGTTTGTGAATAGAACACACATGCAATGACTCTAGTGGATCCATATGTGGTTTGTGGAAAGAACACACATGCAATGACACTGGTTGATCAATATGTTGTTTGTGGAAAGAACACACATGCAATGACACAAGGGGATCCATGTGTGGTTTGTGGAAAGAACACACACGCAATGACCACTAGTCGATCCATGTGTGGTTTGTGGGGAGAACACACATGCAATGACACTGTTGGATCCATATGTGGTTTGTGAAAAGAACAGACATGGAATGACTCTAGTGCTTGTTTTAGTATAAGAACACACATGCAATTACTCTAGTGGGTCCAAATGTGGTTTTTGGAAAGAACACACATGCAATGACCACTGGTCGATCCATGTGTGGTTTGTTGAAAGAACACACATGCAATGACACTGGTGGATCCATATGTGGTTTGTCAAAAGAACACACATGCAATGACTCTAGTGGATCCATATGTGGTTTGTGGAAAGAACACACATGCAATGACACTGGTTGATCCATATGTGGTTTGTGGAAAGAACACACATGCAATGACTCAGGGGGATCCATGTGTGTTTTGTGGAAAGAACACACATGCAATGACACTGGTGGACCCATATGTGGTTTGTGAAAAGAACACACATGCAATGACTATAGTGCTGGTTTTAGTATAAGAACACACATGCAATGAACTCTAGTGGGTCCATATGTGGTTTGCGGAAAGAACACACATGCAATGACCACTGGTCGATCCATGTGTGGTTTGTGGAAAGAACACACATGCAATGAGACTCGTGGATCCATGTGTGGTTTGTGGAAAGAACACACATGCAATGACACTAGTGGAACCATGTGTGGTTTGTGGAAAGAACACAAATGCAATGACACTGGTTAATCTATCCGTGGTTTGTGGAAAGAACACATATGCAATGACTCAGGGGGATCCATGTGTGGTTTGTGGAAAGAACACACATGCAATGACCACTGGTCGATCCATATGTGGTTTGTGGAAAGAAACACACATGCAATGACATTGGTGGATCCATATCTGGTTTGTGAAAAGAACACACATGCAATGACTCTAGTCCTGGTTTTAGTATAAGAACACGCATGAAATGAACTCTAGTGGGTCCATATGTTGTTTGTGGAAAGAACAAACATGCAATGACACTGGTTGATCCATATGTTGTTTGTGGAAAGAACACACATGCAATGACTCAGGCGGATCCATGTGTGGTTTGTGGAAAGAACACACATACAATGACCACTAGTCGATAAATGTGTGGTTTGTGGAAAGAACACACATGCAATGACTCTAGTGCTGGTTTTAGTATAAGAAAACACATGCAATGACTCTAGTGCTGGTTTTAGTATAAGAACACACATGAAATGACTCTAGTGCTGGTTTTAGTGTAAGAGCACACATGCAATGACACTGGTTGATCCATATGTTGTTTGTGGAAAGAACACACATGCAATGACTCAGGCGGATCCATGTGTGGTTTGTGGAAAGAACGCACATACAATGACCACTGGTCGATCAATGTGTGGTTTGTGGAAAGAACACACATGCAATGACTCTAGTGCTGGTTTTAGTATAACAAAACACATGCAATGACTCTAGTGCTGGTTTTAGTATAAGAAAACACATGCAATGAATCTAGTGCTGGTTTTAGTATAAGAACACACATGCAATGACTCTAGTGCTGGTTTTAGTATAAGAGCACACATGCAATGACTCTAGTGGGTCCATATGTGGTTTGTGGAAAGAACACACATGCAATGACACTGGTTGATCCATGTGTGGTTTGTGGAAAGGACATACATGCAATGACTCTAGTGCTGGTTTTAGTATAAGAACGCACATGCAATGACTCTAGCGCTAGTTTTAGTATAAGAACACACATGCAATGACTTTAGTGGGTCCATATGTGGTTTGTGAAAAGAACACACATGCAATGACTCTAGCGGATCCAAATGTGGTTTGTGGAAAGGAACACACATGCAATGACCACCGGTTGATCCTTATGTGGTTTGTGGAAAGAACACACATGCAATGCCAATGGTGGATCCATATGTGGTTTGTGAAAAGAACACACATGCAATGACTCTAGTGGATCCATATGTGGTTTGTGGAAAAGAACACACATGCAATGACCACTGGAAGATCCATAAGTGGTTCATGACAGGAACACACATGCAGTGAACACATGTGGATCCAAATGTGGTTTGTGGAAAGAACACACATGCAATCACTCTAGTGGATACATATGTGGTGTGTGGAAAGAACACACATGCAATGAACTCTAGTGGATCCATATGTGGTTTGTGGAAAGAATACACATGCAATGACACTGGTTGATCCATATGTTGTTTGTCGAAAGAACACACATGCAATGACTCAGGGGGATCCATGTGTGGTTTGTGGAAAGAACACACATGCAATGACCACTGGTCGATCCATGTGTGGTTTGTGGTAAGAACACGCATGCAATGCACTGGTGGATCCATATGTGGTTTGTGAAAAGAACACACATGCAATGACTCTAGTTGATCCATATGTGGTTTGTGGAAAGAACACACATGCAATGCCACTGGTTGATCAATATGTGGTTTGTGGAAAGAACACACATGTAATGACTCAGGGGGATCCATGTGTTGTTTGTGGAAAGAACACACATGCAATGACTCTAGTGGGTTCATATGTGGTTTGTGGAAAGAACACACATGCAATGACTCTAGTGGGTCCATATGTGGTTTGTGGAAAACAACACACATGCAATGACTCTAGTGCTGGTTTTAGTATAAGAACACACATGCAATGACTCTTGTGGGTCCATATGTGGTTTGTGGAAAGAACACACATGCAATGACCACTGGTCGATCCATGTGTTGTTCGTGGAAAGAACACACATGCAATGAAACTGGTGGATCCATATGTGGTTTGTGAAAAGAACACACATGCAATGACTCTAGTGGATCCATATGTCGTTTGTGGAAAGAACACACATGCAATGACACTAGTTGATCCATATGTGGTTTGTGGAAAGAACACACATGCAATGACTCAGGGGGATCCATGTGTGGTTTGTGGAAAGAACACACATGCAATGACCACTGGTCGATCCATGTATGGTCTGTGGGAAGAACACACATGCAATGACTCTAGTGCTGGGTTTAGTATAAGAACACACATGCAATGACTCTAGTGCTGGTTTTAGTATAAGAACACAGATGAAATGACTCTATTGGGTCCATATGTGGTTTGTGAAAGGAACACACATGCAATGACTCTAGTGGATCCAAATGTGGTTTGTGGAAAAGAACACACATGCAATGACCACTGGTTGATCCATATGTGGTTTGTGGAAAGAACACACATGCACTGACACTAGTGGATCCATATGTGGTTTGTGGAAAGAACACACATGCAACGACTCAGGGGGATCCATGTGTGGTTTGTGGAAAGAACACACATGCAATGACCACTGGTCGATCCATGTGTGGTTTGTGGAAAGAACACACATGCAATGACACTGGTGGATCCATATGTGGTTTGTGAAAAGAACACACATGCAATGACTCTAGTGCAGGTTTTAGTATAAGAACACACATGCAATGACTCAGGGCGATCCATGTGTGGTTTGTGGAAAGAACACACATGCAATGACCACTGGTCGATCCATGTGTGGTTTGTGGATAGAACACACATGCAATGACACTGGTGGATCCATATGTGATTTGTGAATAGAACACACATGCAATGACTCTAGTGGATCCATATGTGGTTTGTGGAAAGAACACACATGCAATGACACTGGTTGATCAATATGTTGTTTGTGGAAAGAACACACATGCAATGACACAAGGGGATCCATGTGTGGTTTGTGGAAAGAACACACACGCAATGACCACTAGTCGATCCATGTGTGGTTTGTGGGGTGAACACACATGCAATGAAACTGTTGGATCCATATGTGGTTTGTGAAAAGAACAGACATGGAAGGACTCTAGTGCTTGTTTTAGTATAAGAACACACATGCAATTACTCTAGTGGGTCCAAATGTGGTTTTCGGAAAGAACACACATGCAATGACCACTGGTCGATCCATGTGTGGTTTGTGGAAAGAACACACATGCAATGACACTGGTGGATCCATATGTGGTTTGTCAAAAGAACACACATGCAATGACTCTAGTGGATCCATATGTGGTTTGTGGAAAGGACACACATGGAATGAAACTAGTTGATCCATATGTGGTTTGTGGAAAGAACACACATGCAACGACTCAGGGGGATCCATGTGTGGTTTGTGGAAAGAACACACATGCAATGACCACTGGTCGATCCATGTGTGGTTTGTGGAAAGAACACACATGCAATGACACTGGTGGATCCATATGTGGTTTGTGAAAAGAACACACATGCAATGACTCTAGTGCAGGTTTTAGTATAAGAACACACATGCAATGACTCAGGGCGATCCATGTGTGGTTTGTGGAAAGAACACACATGCAATGACCACTGGTCGATCCATGTGTGGTTTGTGGAAATAACACACATGCAATGACACTGGTGGATCCATATGTGATTTGTGAATAGAACACACATGCAATGACTCTAGTGGATCCATATGTGGTTTGTGGAAAGAACACACATGCAATGACACTGGTTGATCAATATGTTGTTTGTGGAAAGAACACACATGCAATGACTCAGGGGGATCCATGTGTGGTTTGTGGAAAGAACACACATGCAATGACCACTGGTCGATCCATGTGTGGTTTGTGGAAAGAACACACATGCAATGACACTGGTGGATCCATATGTGGTTTGTGAAAAGAACACACATGCAATGACTCTAGTGCAGGTTTTAGTATAAGAACACACATGCAATGACTCAGGGCGATCCATGTGTGGTTTGTGGAAAGAACACACATGCAATGACCACTGGTCGATCCATGTGTGGTTTGTGGAAATAACACACATGCAATGACACTGGTGGATCCATATGTGGTTTGTGAATAGAACACACATGCAATGACTCTAGTGGATCCATATGTGGTTTGTGGAAAGAACACACATGCAATGACACTGGTTGATCAATATGTTGTTTGTGGAAAGAACACACATGCAATGACACAAGGGGATCCATGTGTGGTTTGTGGAAAGAACACACACGCAATGACCACTAGTCGATCTATGTGTGGTTTGTGGGGAGAACACACATGCAATGACACTGTTGGATCCATATGTGGTTTGTGAAAAGAACAGACATGGAATGACTCTAGTGCTTGTTTTAGTATAAGAACACACATGCAATTACTCTAGTGGGTCCAAATGTGGTTTTTGGAAAGAACACACATGCAATGACCACTGGTCGATCCATGTGTGGTTTGTGGAAAGAACACAGATGCAATGACACTGGTGGATCCATATGTGGTTTGTCAAAAGAACACACATGCAATGACTCTAGTGGATCCATATGTGGTTTGTGGAAAGAACACACATGCAATGCCACTGGTTGATCCATATGTGGTTTGTGGAAAGAACACACATGCAATGACTCAGGGGGATCCATGTGTGTTTTGTGGAAAGAACACACATGCAATGACACTGGTGGACCCATATGTGGTTTGTGAAAAGAACACACATGCAATGACTATAGTGTTGGTTTTAGTATAAGAACACACATGCAATGAACTCTAGTGGGTCCATATGTGGTTTGCGGAAAGAACACACATGCATTGACCACTGGTCGATCCATGTGTGGTTTATGGAAAGAACACACATGCAATGAGACTCGTGGATCCATGTGTGGTTTATGGAAAGAACACACATGCAATGACACTAGTGGAACCATGTGTGGTTTGTGGAAAGAACACAAATGCAATGACACTGGTTAATCTATCTGTGGTTTGTGGAAAGAACACACATGCAATGACTCAGGGGGATCCATGTGTGGTTTGTGGAAAGAACACACATGCAATGACCACTGGTCGATCCATATGTGGTTTGTGGAAAGAAACACACATGCAATGACATTGGTGGATCCATATGTGGTTTGTGAAAAGAACACACATGCAATGACTCTAGTCCTTGTTTTAGTATAAGAACACGCATGAAATGAACTCTAGTGGGTCCATATGTTGTTTGTGGAAAGAACACACATGCAATGACACTGGTTGATCCATATGTTATTTGTGGAAAGAACACACATGCAATGACTCAGGCGGATCCATGTGTGGTTTGTGGAAAGAACACACATACAATGACCACTGGTCGATCAATGTGTGGTTTGTGGAAAGAACACACATGCAATGACTCTAGTGCTGGTTTTAGTATAAGAAAACACATGCAATGACTCTAGTGCTGGTTTTAGTATAAGAACACACATGAAATGTCTCTAGTGCTGGTTTTAGTATAAGAGCACACATGCAATGACACTGGTTGATCCATATGTTGTTTGTGGAAAGAACACACATGCAATGACTCAGGCGGATCCATGTGTGGTTTGTGGAAAGAACGCACATACAATGACCACTGGTCGATCAATGTGTGGTTTGTGGAAAGAACACACATGCAATGACTCTAGTGCTGGTTTTAGTATAAGAAAACACATGCAATGACTCTAGTGCTGGTTTTAGTATAAGAAAACACATGCAATGACTCTAGTGCTGGTTTTAGTATAAGAACACACATGCAATGACTCTAGTGCTGGTTTTAGTATAAGAGTACACATGCAATGACTCTAGTGGGTCCATATGTGGTTTGTGGAAAGAATACACATGCAATGACACTGGTTGATCCATGTGTGGTTTGTGGAAAGGACATACATGCAATGACTCTAGTGCTGGTTTTAGTATAAGAACGCACATGCAATGACTCTAGCGCTGGTTTTAGTATAAGAACACACATGCAATGACTTTAGTGGGTCCATATGTGGTTTGTGAAAAGAACACACATGCAATGACTCTAGCGGATCCAAATGTGGTTTGTGGAAAGGAACACACATGCAATGACCACCGGTTGATCCTTATGTGGTTTGTGGAAAGAACACACATGCAATGCCAATGGTGGATCCATATGTGGTTTGTGAAAAGAACACACATGCAATGACTCTAGTGGATCCATATGTGGTTTGTGGAAAAGAACACACATGCAATGACCACTGGAAGATCCATAAGTGGTTCATGACAGGAACACACATGAAGTGAACACATGTGGATCCAAATGTGGTTTGTGGAATGAACACACATGCAATCACTCTGGTGGATACATATGTGGTGTGTGGAAAGAACACACATGCAATGAACTCTAGTGGATCCATATGTGGTTTGTGGAAAGAATACACATGCAATGACACTGGTTGATCCATATGTGGTTTGTCGAAAGAACACACATGCAATGACTCAGGGGGATCCATGTGTGGTTTATGGAAAGAACACACATGCAATGACCACTGGTCGATCCATGTGTGGTTTGTGGTAAGAAGACACATGCAATGCACTGGTGGATCCATATGTGGTTTGTGAAAAGAACACACATGCAATGACTCTAGTTGATCCATATGTGGTTTGTGGAAAGAACACACATGCAATGACACTGGTTGATCAATATGTGGTTTGTGGAAAGAACACACATCTAATGACTCAGGGGGATCCATGTGTGGTTTGTGGAAAGAACACACATGCAATGACTCTAGTGGGTCCATATGTGGTTTGTGGAAAGAACACACATGCAATGACTCTAGTGGGTCCATATGTGGTTTGTGGAAAACAACACACATGCAATGACTCTAGTGCTGGTTTTAGTATAAGAACACACATGCAATGACTCTTGTGGGTCCATATGTGGTTTGTGGAAAGAACACACATGCAATGACCACTGGTCGATCCATGTGTGGTTCGTGGAAAGAACACACATGCAATGAAACTGGTGGATCCATATGTGGTTTGTGAAAAGAACACACATGCAATGACTCTAGTGGATCCATATGTTGTTTGTGGAAAGAACACACATGCAATGACACTAGTTGATCCATGTGTGGTTTGTGGAAAGAACACACATGCAATGACACTGGTGGATCCATATGTGGTTTGTCAAAAGAACACACATGCAATGACTCTAGTGCTGGTTTTAGTATAAGAACACACATGAAATGACTCTATTGGGTCCATATGTGGTTTGTGAAAGGAACACACATGCAATGACTCTAGTGGATCCATATGTGGTTTGTGGAAAAGAACACACATGCAATGACCACTGGTTAATCCATATGTGGTTTGTGGAAAGAACACACATGCACTGACACTAGTGGATCCATATGTGGTTTGTGAAAAGAACACACATACAATGACTCTACTGCTGGTTTTAGTATAAGGACACCCATGAAATGACCCTAGTGTTGGTTTCATTATAAGAACACACATGCAACGAGTCTAGTGGGTCCATATGTGGTTTGTGAAAAGAACACTCATGCAATGACTCTAGTGGATACATATGTGGTTTGTGGAAAAGAACACACATGCAATGACCACTGGCTGATCCATAAGTGGTTCATGACAGGAACACACATGTAGTGAACACTGGTGGATCCAAATGTGGCTTGTGGAAAGAACACACATGCAATGACTCTAGTGGATACATATGTGGTTTGTGGAAAGAACACACATGCAATAAACTCTAGTGGATCCATATGTGGTTTGTGGAAAGAACACATATGCAATGACATTGGTTGATCCATATGTGGTTTTTGGAAAGAACACACATGCAATGACTCAGGGGCATCCATGTGTGGTTTGTGGAAAGAACACACATGCAATGACCACTGGTCGATCCATGTGTGGTTTGTGGAAAGAACACACATGCAATGACCACTGGTCGATCCATGTGTGGTTTGTGGAAAGAACACACATGCAATGACACTGGTGGATCTATATGTGGTTTGTGAAAAGAACACACATGCAATGACTCTAGTGGATCCATATGTGGTTTGTGGAAAGGACACACATGCAATGATACTAGTTGATCCATATGTGGTTTGTGGAAAGAACACACATGCAATGACTCAGGGGGATCCATGCGTGGTTTGTGGAAAGAACACACATGCAATGACCACTGGTCGATCCATGTGTGGTTTGTGGAAAGAACACACATGCAATGACACTGGTGGATCCATATGTGGTTTGTGAAAAGAACACACATGCAATGACTCTAGTGCTGGTTTTAGTATAAGAACACACATGCAATGACTCAGGGCGATCCATGTGTGATTTGTGGAAAGAACACACATGCAATGACCACCGGTCGATCCATGTGTGGTTTGTGGAAAGAACACACTTGCAATGACACTGGTGGATCCATATGTGGTTTGTGAAAAGAACACACATGCAATGACTTTAGTGGATCCATATGTGGTTTGTGGAAAGAACACACATGCAATGACACTGGTTGATCAATATGTGGTTTGTGGAAAGAACACACATGCAATGACTCAAGGGGATCCATGTGTGGTTTGTGGAAAGAACACACATGCAATGACCACTAGTCGATCCTTGTGTGGTTTGTGGAGAGAACACACATGAAATGACACTGGTGGATCCATATGTGGTTTGTGAAAAGAACACACATGGAATGACTCTAGTGCTTGTTTTAGTATAAGCACACACATGCAATTACTCTAGTGGGTCCAAATGTGGTTTGTGGAAAGAACACACATGCAATGACCAGTGGTCGATCCATGTGTGGTTTATGGAAAGAACACACATGCAATGACACTGGTGGATCCATCTATGGTTTGTCAAAAGAACACACATAGTGGATACATATGTGGTTTGTGGAAAGAACACACATGCAATGACACTGGTTGATCCATATGTGGTTTATCGAAAGAACACACATGTAATGACTCAGGGGGATCCATGTGTGGTTTGTGGAAAGAACGCACATGCAATGACCACTGGTCGATCGATGTGTGATTTGAGGAAAGAACACACATGCAATGACCACTGGTCGATCCATGTGTAGTTTGTGGAAAGAACACACATGCAATGACCACTAGTCGATCCATGTGTGGTTTGTGGAAAGAACACACATGCAATGACACTTGTGGATCCATATGTGGTTTGTGAAAAGAACACACATGCAATGACTCTAGTGCTGGTTTTAGTATAAGAACACACATGGAATGAACTCTAGTGGGTCCATATGTGTTTGCGGAAAGAACACACATGCAATGACCACTGGTCGATCCATGTGTGGTTTGTGGAAAGAACACACATGCAATGACACTTGTGGATCCATATGTGGTTTGTGAAAAGAACACACATGCAATGACTCTAGTGCTGGTTTTAGTATAAGAACACACATGGAATGAACTCTAGTGGGTCCATATGTGTTTGCGGAAAGAACACACATGCAATGACCACTGGTCGATCCATGTGTGGTTTGTGGAAAGAACACACATGCAATGACACTCGTGGATCCACGTGTGGTTTGTGGCAAGAACACACATGCAATGACACTAGTGGAACCATGTGTGGTTTGTGGAAAGAACACACATGCAATGACATTGGTTGATCCATATGTGGTTTGTCGAAAGAACACACATGCAATGACTCTAGTGGATCCATATGTGGTTTGTGGAAAGAACACACATGCAATGAAACTAGTTGATCCATATGTGGTTTGTGGAAAGAACGCACATGCAATGACTCAGGGGGGTCCATGTGTGGTTTGTGGAAAGAACACACATGCAATGACTCTAGTGCTGGTTTTAGTATAAGAACACACATGAAATGACTCTTGTGCTGGTTTTAGTATAAGAGCACACATGCAATGACACTGGTTGATCCATATGTTGTTTGTGGAAAGAACACACATGCAATGACTCAGGCGGATCCATGTGTGGTTTGTGGAAAGAACGCACATACAATGACCACTGGTCGATCAATGTGTGGTTTGTGGAAAGAACACACATGCAATGACTCTAGTGCTGGTTTTAGTATAAGAAAACACATGCAATGACTCTAGTGCTGGTTTTAGTATAAGAAAACACATGCAATGACTCTAGTGCTGGTTTTAGTATAAGAACACACATGCAATGACTCTAGTGCTGGTTTTAGTATAAGAAAACACATGCAATGACTCTAGTGCTGGTTTTAGTATAAGAACACACATGCAATGACTCTAGTGCTGGTTTTAGTATAAGAGCACACATGCAATGACTCTAGTGGGTCCATATGTGGTTTGTGGAAAGAACACACATGCAATGACACTGGTTGATCCATGTGTGGTTTGTGGAAAGGACATACATGCAATGACTCTAGTGCTGGTTTTAGTATAAGAACGCACATGCAATGACTCTAGCGCTGGTTTTAGTATAAGAACACACATGCAATGACTTTAGTGGGTCCATATGTGGTTTGTGAAAAGAACACACATGCAATGACTCTAGCGGATCCAAATGTGGTTTGTGGAAAGGAACACACATGCAATGACCACCGGTTGATCCTTATGTGGTTTGTGGAAAGAACACACATGCAATGCCAATGGTGGATCCATATGTGGTTTGTGAAAAGAACACACATGCAATGACTCTAGTGGATCCATATGTGGTTTGTGGAAAGAACACACATGCAATGACACTGGTTGATCCATATGTGGTTTGTGGAAAGAACACACATGCAATGACTCAGGGGGATCCATGTGTGGTTTGTGGAAAGAACACACATGCAATGACCACTAGTCGATCCATGTGTGGTTTGTAGAAAGAACACCAATGCAATGAAACTCGTCGATCCATGTGTGGTTTGTCGAAAGAACACACATGCAATGACACTAGTGGAACCATGTGTTGTTTGTGGAAAGAACACACATGCAATGAAATTGGTTGATCCATGTGTGGTTTGTGGAAATAACACACATGCAATGACACTGGTGGATCCATATGTGGTTTGTGGAAAGAACACACATGCAATGACTCAGGGGGATCCATGTGTGGTTTGTGGAAAGAACACACATGCAATGACACTGGTGGATCCATATGTGGTTTGTGAAAAGAACACACATGCAATGACTCTAGTGGATCCATATGTGGATTGTGGAAAGAACACACATGCAATGACACTGGTTGATCCATATGTGGTTTGTGGAAAGAACACACATGCAATGACTCTAGTGCTGGTTTTAGTATAAGAAAACACATGCAATGACTCTAGTGCTGGTTTTAGTATAAGAAAACACATGCAATGACTCTAGTGCTGGTTTTAGTATAAGAACACACATGCAATGACTCTAGTGCTGGTTTTAGTATAAGAGCACACATGCAATGACTCTAGTGGGTCCATATGTGGTTTGTGGAAAGAACACACATGCAATGACACTGGTTGATCCATGTGTGGTTTGTGGAAAGGACATACATGCAATGACTCTAGTGCTGGTTTTAGTATAAGAACGCACATGCAATGACTCTAGCGCTGGTTTTAGTATAAGAACACACATGCAATGACTTTAGTGGGTCCATATGTGGTTTGTGAAAAGAACACACATGCAATGACTCTAGCGGATCCAAATGTGGTTTGTGGAAAGGAACACACATGCAATGACCACCGGTTGATCCTTATGTGGTTTGTGGAAAGAACACACATGCAAAGCCAATGGTGGATCCATATGTTGTTTGTGAAAAGAACACACATGCAATGACTCTAGTGGATCCATATGTGGTTTGTGGAAAAGAACACACATGCAATGACCACTGGAAGATCCATAAGTGGTTCATGACAGGAACACACATGCAGTGAACACATGTGGATCCAAATGTGGTTTGTGGAAAGAACACTCATGCAATCACTCTAGTGGATACATATGTGGTGTGTGGAAAGAACACACATGCAATGAACTCTAGTGGATCCATATGTGGTTTGTGGAAAGAATACACATGCAATGACACTGGTTGATCCATATGTGGTTTGTCGAAAGAACACACATGCAATGACTCAGGGGGATCCATGTGTGGTTTGTGGAAAGAACACACATGCAATGACCACTGGTCGATCCATGTGTGGTTTGTGGTAAGAACACACATGCAATGCACTGGTGGATCCATATGTGGTTTGTGAAAAGAACACACATGCAATGACTCTAGTTGATCCATATGTGGTTTGTGGAAAGAACACACATGCAATGACACTGGTTGATCAATATGTGGTTTGTGGAAAGAACACACATGTAATGACTCAGGGGGATCCATGTGCGGTTTGTGGAAAGAACACACATGCAATGACTCTAGTGGGTCCATATGTGGTTTGTGGAAAGAACACACATGCAATGACTCTAGTGGGTCCATATGTGGTTTTTGGAAAACAACACACATGCAATGACTCTAGTGCTGGTTTTAGTATAAGAACACACATGCAATAACTCTTGTGGGTCCATATGTGGTTTGTGGAAATAACACACATGCAATGACCACTGGTCGATCCATGTGTGGTTCGTGGAAAGAACACACATGCAATGAAACTGGTGGATCCATATGTGGTTTGTGAAAAGAACACACATGCAATGACTCTAGTGGATCCATATGTCGTTTGTCGAAAGAACACACATGCAATGACACTAGTTGATCCTTATGTGGTTTGTGGAAAGAACACACATGCAATGACTCGGGGGGATCCATGTGTGGTTTGTGGAAAGAACACACATGCAATGACCACTGGTCGATCCATGTATGGTCTGTGGGAAGAACACACATGCAATGTCTCTAGTGCTGGGTTTAGTATAAGAACACACATGCAATAACTCTAGTGCTGGTTTTAGTATAAGAACACACATGAAATGACTCTATTGGGTCCATATGTGGTTTGTGAAAGGAACACACATGCAATGACTCTAGTGGATCCATATGTGGTTTGTGGAAAAGAACACACATGCAATGACCACTGGTTGATCCATATGTGGTTTGTGGAAAGAACACACATGCACTGACACTAGTGGATCCATATGTGGTTTGTGAAAAGAACACACATACAATGACTCTAATGCTGGTTTTAGTATAAGAACACCCATGAAATGACCCTAGTGTTGGTTTCATTATAAGAACACACATGCAGCGAGTCTAGTGGGTCCATATGTGGTTTGTGAAAAGAACACTCATACAAGGACTCTAGTGGATACATATGTGTTTTGTGGAAAAGAACACACATGCAATGACCACTGGCTGATCCATAAGTGGTTCATGACAGGAACACACATGTAGTGAACACTGGTGGATCCAAATGTGGCTTGTGGAAAGAACACACATGCAATGACTCTAGTGGATACATATGTGGTTTGTCGAAAGAACACACATGCAATAAACTCTAGTGCATCCATATGTGGTTTGTGGAAAGAACACATATGCAATGACACTGGTTGATCCATATGTGGTTTTTGGAAAGAACACACATGCAATGACTCAGGGGCATCCATGTGTGGTTTGTGGAAAGAACACACATGCAATGACCACTGGTCGATCCATGTGTGGTTTGTGGAAAGAACACACATGCAATGACCACTGGTCGATCCATGTGTGGTTTGTGAAAAGAACACACATGCAATGACTCTAGTGGATCCATATGTGGTTTGTGGAAAGGACACACATGCAATGATACTAGTTGATCCATATGTGGTTTGTGGAAAGAACACACATGCAATGACTCAGGGGGATCCATGCGTGGTTTGTGGAAAGAACACACATGCAATGACCACTGGTCGATCCATGTGTGGTTTGTGGAAAGAACACACATGCAATGACACTGGTGGATCCATATGTGGTTTGTGAAAAGAACACACATGCAATGACTCTAGTGCTGGTTTTAGTATAAGAACACACATGCAATGACTCAGGGCGATCCATGTGTGATTTGTGGAAAGAACACACATGCAATGACCACTGGTCGATCCATGTGTGGTTTGTGGAAAGAACACACTTGCAATGACACTGGTGGATCCATATGTGGTTTGTGAAAAGAACACACATGCAATGACTTTAGTGGATCCATATGTGGTTTGTGGAAAGAACACACATGCAATGTTGATCAATATGTGGTTTGTGGAAAGAACACACATGCAATGACTCAAGGGGATCCATGTGTGGTTTGTGGAAAGAACACACATGCAATGACCACTAGTCAATCCATGTGTGGTTTGTGGAGAGAACACACATGCAATGACACTGGTGGATCCATATGTGGTTTGTGAAAAGAACACACATGGAATGACTCTAGTGCTTGTTTTAGTATATGCACACACATGCAATTACTCTAGTGGGTCCAAATGTGGTTTGTGGAAAGAACACACATGCAATGACCAGTGGTCGATCCATTTGTGGTTTGTGGAAAGAACACACATGCAATGACACTGGTGGATCCATCTATGGTTTGTCAAAAGAACACACATAGTGGATACATATGTGGTTTGTGGAAAGAACACACATGCAATGACACTGGTTGATCCATATGTGGTTTGTCGAAAGAACACACATGTAATGACTCAGGGGGATCCATGTGTGGTTTGTGGAAAGAACGCACATGCAATGACCACTGGTCGATCCATGTGTGGTTTGAGGAAAGAACACACATGCAATGACCACTGGTCGATCCATGTGTAGTTTGTGGAAATAACACACATGCAATGACCACCAATCGATCCATGTGTGGTTTGTAGAAAGAACACACATGCAATGACACTTGTGGATCCATATGTGGTTTGTGAAAAGAACACACATGCAATGACTCTAGTGCTGGTTTTAGTATAAGAACACACATGGAATGAACTCTAGTGGGTCCATATGTGTTTGCGGAAAGAACACACATGCAATGACCACTGGTCGATCCATGTGTGGTTTGTGGAAAGAACACACATGCAATGACACTCGTGGATCCACGTGTGGTTTGTGGCAAGAACACACATGCAATGACACTAGTGGAACCATGTGTGGGTTGTGGAAAGAACACACATGCAATGACATTGGTTGATCCATATGTGGTTTGTCGAAAGAACACACATGCAATGACTCTAGTGGATCCATATGTGGTTTGTGGAAAGAACACACATGCAATGAAACTAGTTGATCCATATGTGGTTTGTGGAAAGAACGCACATGCAATGATTCAGGGGGGTCCATGTGTGGTTTGTGGAAAGAACAGACATGCAATAACCACTGGTCGATCCATGTGTCGTTTGTGGAAAGATCACACATGCAATGACACTGGTGGATCCATATGTGGTTTGTGAAAAGAACACACATGCAATGACCCTAGTGCTGGTTTTAGTATAAGAACACACATGCAATGACTCAGGGCGATCCATGTGTGGTTTGTGGAAAGAACACACATGCAATGACCACTAGTTGATCCATGTGTGGTTTGTGGAAAGAACACACATGCAATCACACTGGTGGATCCATATGTGGTTTGTGAAAAGAACACACATGCAATGACTCTAGTGGATCCATATGTGGTTTGTGGAAAGAACACACATGCAATGACACTGGTTGATCAATATGTGGTTTGTGGGAAGAACACACATGCAATGAACTCTAGTGGATCCATATGTGGTTTGTGGAAAGAATACACATGCAATGACACTGGTTGATCCATATGTGGTTTGTTGAAAGAACACACATGCAATGACTCAGGGGGATCCATGTGTGGTTTGTGGAAAGAACACACATGCAATGACCACTGGTCGATCCATGTGTGGTTTGCTGAAAGAACACACATGCAATGCACTGGTGGATCCATATGTGGTTTGTGAAAATAACACACATGCAATGACTCTAGTGGTCCCATATGTGGTTTGTGGAAACAACACACATGCAATGACACTGGTTGATCCATATGTGGTTTGTGGAAAGAACACACATGTAATGACTCAGGGTGATCCATGTGTGGTTTGTGGAAAGAACACACATGCAATGAACACTAGTCGATCCATGTGTGGTTTGTGGAAAGAACACACATGCAATGACACTTGTGGATCCATATGTGGTTTGTGAAAAGAACACACATGCAATGACTCTAGTGCTGGTTTTAGTATAAGAACACACATGCAATGACCACTAGTGGGTCCATATGTGGTTTGCGGAAAGAACACACATGCAATGACCACTGGTCGATCCATGTGTGGTTTGTGGAAAGAACACACATGCAATGACACTCGTGGATCCACGTGTGGTTTGTGGAAAGAACACACATGCAATGACACTAGTGGAACCATGCGTGGTTTGTGGAAAGAACACACATGCAATGACATTGGTTGATCCATATGTGGTTTGTGGAAAGAACACACATGCAATGACTCTAGTGGATCCATATGTGGTTTGTGGAAAGAACACACATGCAATGAAACTAGTTGATCCATATGTGGTTTGTGGAAAGAACACACATGCAATGACTCAGGGGGGTCCATGTGTGGTTTGTGGAAAGAACACATGTGCAATAACCACTGGTCGATCCATGTGTCGTTTGTGGAAAGAACACACATGCAATGACACTGGTGGATCGATATGTGGTTTGTGAAAAGAACACACATGCAATGACTCTAGTGCTGGTTTTAGTATAAGAACACACATGCAATGACTCAGGGCGATCCATGTGTGGTTTGTGGAAAGAACACACATGCAATGACCACTAGTAGATCCATGTGTGGTTTGTGGAAAGAACACACATGCAATGACACTGGTGGATCCATATGTGGTTTGTGAAAAGAACACACATGCAATGACTCTAGTGGATCCATATGTGGTTTGTGGAAAGAACACACATGCAATGACACTGGTTGATCAATATGTGGTTTGTGGGAAGAACACACATGCAATGAACTCTAGTGGATCCATATGTGGTTTGTGGAAAGAATACACATGCAATGACACTGGTTGATCCATATGTGGTTTGTCGAAAGAACACACATGCAATGACTCAGGGGGATCCATGTGTGGTTTGTGGAAAGAACACACATGCAATGACCAATGGTCGATCCATGTGTGGTTTGCTGAAAGAACACACATGCAATGCACTGGTGGATCCATATGTGGTTTGTGAAAAGAACACACATGCAATGACTCTATTGGATCCATATGTGGTTTGTGGAAACAACACACATGCAATGACACTGGTTGATCCATATGTGGTTTGTGCAAAGAACACACATGCAATGACTCTAGTGGGTCCATATGTGGTTTGTGGAAAGAACACACATGCAATGACTCTAGTGGGTCCATATGTGGTTTGTGGAAAAGAACACACATGCAATGACTCTAGTGCTGGTTTTAGTATAACAACAAACATGCAATGACTCAAGTGGGTCCATATGTGGTTTGTGGAAAGAACACACATGCAATAACCACTGGTCGATCCATGTGTGGTTCGTGGAAAGAACACACATGCAATGACACTGGTGGATCCATATGTGGTTTGTGAAAAGAACACACATGCAATGACTCTAGTGGATCCATATGTGGTTTGTGGAAAGAACACACATGCAATGACTCTAGTGGGTCCATATGTGGTTTGTGGAAAGAACACACATGCAATGACTCTAGTGGGTCCATATGTGGTTTGTGGAAAAGAACACACATGCAATGACTCTAGTGCTGGTTTTAGTATAACAACACACATGCAATGACTCAAGTGGGTCCATATGTGGTTTGTGGAAAGAACACACATGCAATGACCACTGGTCGATCCATGTGTGGTTCGTGGAAAGAAAACACATGCAATGACACTGGTGGATCCATATGTGGTTTGTGAAAAGAACACACATGCAATGACTCTAGTGGATCCATATGTCGTTTGTGGAAAGAACACACATGCAATGACACTAGTTGATCCATATGCGGTTTGTGGAAAGAACACACATGCAATGACTCAGGGGGATCCATGTGTGGTTTGTGGAAAGAACACACATGCAATGACCACTGGTCGATCCATGTGTGGTTTGTGGAAAGAACACACATGCAATGACTCTAGTGCTGGTTTTAGTATAAGAACACACATGCAATGACTCTAGTGTTGGTTTTAGTATAAGAACACACATGCAATGACTCTATTGGGTCCATATGTGGTTTGTGAAAAGAACACACATGCAATGACTCTAGTGGATCCATATGTGGTTTGTGGAAAAGAACACACATGCAATGACCACTGGTTGATCCATATTTGGTTTGTGGAAAGAACACACATGCAATGACACTAGTGGATCCATATGTGGTTTGTGAAAAGAACACACATACAATGACTCTAGTGCTGGTTTTAGTATAAGAACACCCATGAAATGACTCTAGTGTTGGTTTCATTATAAGAACACACATGCAACGAGTCTAGTGGGTCCATATGTGGTTTGTGAAAAGAACACACATGCAATGACTCTAGTGGATCCATATGTGGTTTGTGGAAAAGAACACACATGCAATGACCACTGGCTGATCCATAAGTGGTTCATGACAGGAACACACATGTAGTGAACACTGGTGGATCCAAATGTGGCTTGTGGAAAGAACACACATGCAATGACTCTAGTGGATACATATGTGGTTTGTGGAAAGAACACACATGCAATAAACTCTAGTGGATCCATATGTGGTTTGTGGAAAGAACACACATGCAATGACATTGGTTGATCCATATGTGGTTTGTGGAAAGAACACACATGCAATGACTCAGGGGCATCCATGTGTGGTTTGTGGAAAGAACACACATGCAATGACCACTGGTCGATCCATGTGTGGTTTGTGGAAAGAACACACATGCAATGACCACTGGTCGATCCATGTGTGGTTTGTGGAAAGAACACACATGCAATGACACTGCTGGATCTATATGTGGTTTGTTAAAAGAACACACATGCAATGACTCTAGTGGATCCATATGTGGTTTGTGGAAAGGACACACATGCAATGACACTAGTTAATCCATATGTGGTTTGTGGAAAGAACACACATGCAATGACTCAGGGGGATCCATGTGTGGTTTGTGGAAAGAACAAACATGCAATGACCACCGGTCGATCCATGTGTGGTTTGTGGAAAGAACACACATGCAATGACACTGGTGGATCCATATGTGGTTTGTGAAAAGAACACACATGCAATGACTCTAGTGCTGGATTTAGTATAAGCACACACATGCAATGACTCAGGGCGATGCATGTGTGGTTTGTGGAAAGAACACACATGTAATGACTAATGGGGATCCATGTGTGGTTTGTGGAAAGAACACACATGCAATGACCACTAGTCGATCCATGTGTGGTTTGTGGAAAGAACACACATGCAATGACACTTGTGGATCCATATGTGGTTTGTGAAAAGAACACACATGCAATGACTCTAGTGCTGGTTTTAGTATAAGAACACACATGCAATGACCACTAGTGGGTCCATATGTGGTTTGCGGAAAGAACACACATGCAATGACCACTGGTCGATCCATGTGTGGTTTGTGGAAAGAACACACATGAAATGACACTCGTGGATCCACGTGTGGTTTGTGGAAAGAACACACATGCAATGACACTAGTGGAACCATGTGTGGTTTATGGAAAGAACACACATGCAATGGCATTGGTTGATCCATATGTGGTTTGTGGAAAGAACACACATGCAATGACTCTAGTGGATCCATATGTGGTTTGCGGAAAGAACACACATGCAATGAAACTAGTTGATCCATATGTGGTTTGTGCAAAGAACACACATGCAATGACTCAGGGGGGTCCATGTGTGGTTTGTGGAAAGAACACACCTGCAATAACCACTGGTCGATCCATGTGTCGTTTGTGGAAAGAACACACATGCAATGACACCGGTGGATCCATATGTGGTTTGTGAAAATAACACATGCAATGACTCCAGTGCTGGTTTTAGTATAAGAACACACATGCAATGACTCAGGGCGATCCATGTGTGGTTTGTGGAAAGAACACACATGCAATGACCACTAGTCTATCCATGTGTGGTTTCTGGAAAGAACACACATGCAATGACACTGGTGGATCCATATGTGGTTTGTGAAAAGAACACACATGCAATGACTCTAGTGGATCCATATGTGGTTTGTGGAAAGAACACACATGAAATGACACTGGTTGATCAATATGTGGTTTGTGGGAAGAACACACATGCAATGAACTCTAGTGGATCCATATGTGGTTTGTGGAAATAATACACATGCAATGACACTGGTTGATCCATATGTGGTTTGTCAAAAGAACACACATGCAATGACTCAGGGGGATCCATGGGTCGTTTGTGGAAAGAACACACATGCAATGACCACTGGTCGATCCATGTGTGGTTTGTGGAAAGAACACACATGCAATGCCTCTAGTGCTGGTTTTAGTATAAGAACACACATGCAATGACTCTAGTGTTGGTTTTAGTATAAGAACACACATGCAGTGACTCTATTGGGTCCATATGTGGTTTGTGAAAAGAACACACATGCAATGACTCTAGTGGATCCATATGTGGTTCGTGGAACAGAACACACATGCAATGACCACTGGTTGATCCATATTTGGTTTGTGGAAAGAACACACATGCAATAATACTAGTGGATCCATATGTGTTTTGTGAAAAGAACACACATACAATGACTCTAGTGCTGGTTTTAGTATAAGAACACCCATGAAATGACTCTAGTGTTGGTTTCATTATAAGAACACACATGCAACGAGTCTAGTGGGTCCATCTGTGGTTTGTGAAAAGAACACACATGCAATGACTCTAGTGGATCCACATGTGGTTTGTGGAAAAGAACACACATGCAATGACCACTGGCTGATCCATAAGTGGTTCATGACAGGAACACACATGTAGTGAACACTGGTGGATCCAAATGTGTCTTGTGGAAAGAACACACATGCAATGACTCTAGTGGATACATATGTGGTTTGTGGAAAGAACACACATGCAATAAACTCTAGTGGATCCATATGTGGTTTGTGGAAAGAACACACATGCAATGACATTGGTTGATCCATATGTGGTTTGTGGAAAGAACACACATGCAATGACTCAGGGGCATCCATGTGTGGTTTGTGGAAAGAACACACATGCAATGACCACTGGTCGATCCATGTGTGGTTTTGGGAAAGAACACACATGCAATGACCACTAGTCGATCCATGTGTGGTTTGTGGAAAGAACACACATGCAATGACAATGGTGGATCTATATTTGGTTTGTGACAAGAAAACACATGCAATGACTCTAGTGGATCCATATGTGGTTTGTGGAAAGGACACACATGCAATGACACTTGTTGATCCATATGTGGTTTGTGGAAAGAACACACATGCAATGACTCAGGGGGATCCATGTGTAGTTTGAGGAAAGAACACACATGCAATGACCACTGGTCGATCCATGTGTGGTTTGTGGAAAGAACACACATGCAATGACACTGGTGGATACATATGTGGTTTGTGAAAAGAACACACATGCAATGACTTTAGTGCTGGTTTTAGTATAAGAACACACATGCAATGACTCAGGGCGATCCATGTGTGGTTTGTGGAAAGAACACACATGCAATGACCACTGGTCGATCCATGTGTGGTTTGTGGAAAGAACACACATGCAATGACACTGGTGGATCCATATGTGGTTTGTGAAAAGAACACACATGCAATGACTCTAGTGGATCCATATGTCGTTTGTGGAAAGAACAAACATGCAATGACACTAGTTGATCCATATGTGGTTTGTGTAAAGAAGACACATGCAATGACTCAGGGGGATCCATGTATGGTTTGTGGAAAGAACACACATGCAATGACCACTGGTCGATCCATGTGTGGTTTGTGGAATGAACACACATCCAATGACTCTAGTGCTGGTTTTAGTATAAGAACACACATGCAATGACTCTAGTGTTGGTTTTAGTATTAGAACACACATGCAGTGCCTCTATTGGGTCCATATGTGGTTTGTGAAAAGAACACACATGCAATGACTCTAGTGGATCCATATGTGGTTTGTGGAAAAGAACACACAAGCAATGACCACTGGTTGATCCATATTTGGTTTGTGGGAAGAACACACAAGCAATGACACTAGTGGATCCATATGTGTTTTGTGAAAAGAACACACATACAATGACTGTAGTGCTGGTTTTAGTATAAGAACACCCATGAAATGACTCTACTGTTGGTTTCATTATAAGAACACACATGCAACGAGTCTAGTGGGTCCATCTGTGGTTTGTGAAAAGAACACACATGCAATGACTCTAGTGGATCCACATGTGGTTTGTGGAAAAGAACACACATGCAATGACCACTGGCTGATCCATAAGTGGTTCATGACAGGAACACACATGTAGTAAACACTGGTGGATCCAAATGTGGCTTGTGGAAAGAACACACATGCAATGACTCTAGTGGATACATATGTGGTTTGTGGAAAGAACACACATGCAATAAACTCTAGTGGATCCATATGTGGTTTGTGGAAAGAACAGACATGCAATGACATTGGTTGATCCATATGTGGTTTGTGGAAAGAACACACATGCAATGACTCAGGGGCATCCATGTGTGGTTTGTGGAAAGAACACACATGCAATGACCACTAGTCGATCCATGTGTGGTTTGTGGAAAGAACACACATGCAATGACCACTAGTCAATCCATATGTGGTTTGTGGAAAGAACACACATGCAATGACACTGGTGGATCTATATTTGGTTTGTGAAAAGAACACACATGCAATGACTCTAGTGGATCCATATGTCGTTTGTGGAAAGAACACACATGCAATGACACTAGTTGATCCATATGTAGTTTGTGGAAAGAACACACATGCAATGACTCAGGGGGATCCATGTGTGGTTTGTGGAAAGAACACACATGCAACGACCACTGGTCGATCCATGTGTGGTTTGTGGAAAGAACACACATCCAATGACTCTAGTGCTGGTTTTAGTATAAGAACACACATGCAATGACTCTAGTGTTGGTTTTAGTATAAGAACACACATGCAATGACTCTATTGGGTCCATATGTGGTTTGTGAAAAGAACACACATGCAATGACTCTAGTGGATCCATATGTGGTTTGTGGAAAAGAACACACATGCAATGACCACTGGTTGATCCATATTTGGTTTGTGGAAAGAACACACATGCAATGACACTAGTGGATCCATATGTGTTTTGTGAAAAGAACACACATACAATGACTCTAGTGCTGGTTTTAGTATAAGAACACCCATGAAATGACTCTAGTGTTGGTTTCATTATAAGAACACACATGCAACGAGTCTAGTGGGTCCATCTGTGGTTTGTGAAAAGAACACACATGCAATGACTCTAGTGGATCCACATGTGGTTTGTGGAAAAGAACACACATGCAATGACCACTGGCTGATCCATAAGTGGTTCATGACAGGAACACACATGTAGTGAACACTGGTGGATCCAAATGTGGCTTGTGGAAAGAACACACATGCAATGACTCTAGTGGATACATATGTGGTTTGTGGAAAGAACACACATGCAATAAACTCTAGTGGATCCATATGTGGTTTGTGGAAAGAACACACATGCAATGACATTGGTTGATCCATATGTGGTTTGTGGAAAGAACACACATGCATTGACTCAGGGGCATCCATGTGTGGTTTGTGGAAAGAACACACATGCAATGACCACTGGTCGATCCATGTGTGGTTTGTGGAAAGAACACACATGCAATGACCACTAGTCGATCCATGTGTGGTTTGTGGAAAGAACACACATGCAATGACACTGGTGGATCTATATTTGGTTTGTGAAAAGAACACACATGCAATGACTGATCCATATGTGGTTTGTGGAAAGGACACACATGCAATGACACTAGTTGATCCATATGTGGTTTGTGGAAAGAACACACATGCAATGACTCAGGGGGATCCATGTGTGGTTTGTGGAAAGAACACACATGCAATGACCACTGGTCGATCCATGTGTGGTTTGTGGAAAGAACACACATGCAATGACACTGGTGGATCCATATGTGGTTTGTGAAAAGAACACACATGCAATGACTCAGGGCGATCCATGTGTGGTTTGTGGAAAGACCACACATGCAATGACCACTGGTCGATCCATGTGTGGTTTGTGGAAAGAACACACATGCAATGACACTGGTGGATCCATATGTGGTTTGTGAAAAGAACACACATGCAATGACTCTAGTGGATCCATATGTGGTTTGTGGAAGAACACACATGCAATGACACTGGTTGATCAATATGTGGTTCGTGGAAAGAACACACATGCAATGACTCAAGGGGATCCATGTGTGGTTTGTGGAAAGAACACACATGCAATGACCACTAGTCGATCCATGTGTGGTTTGTGGAGAGAACACACATGCAATGACACTGGTGGATCCATATATGGTTTGTGAAAAGAACACACATATATGCTTGCACATTGCTTGAGTGAATTGTGATGTGTGTGAATAGAATTGATTCCTTAGAAAATCTCTTGCCTATTCTAATCCCCCTTCAACCCCAAACAGATGACTTCTCCAAGAAACTCCAACATCAAGGATGGTGACAACAACAATAATCAAGAGGACAACATGAGAGAGCTCATAGCAACCCAACACCAGTTGAACCAACTAACAACTCAGTTCATAGCCAACAATAGTGATAAAGACCCTACCTTGCAAAAGTTTTTGGAAGAACAATCCCAACTAATGCTTAAGGTGACTAATCAAATGATCAGCATGGAAGAAAATTACCCCAAAAGAGTGTATGACAACAAGGATGACAAGAATGTTATTCTAGATGGAGCCCTAGCTTGCATTATTTGTGGAGACAAGGATCACACTTCCAAGGAGCATGAAGATCAATGCCCCAATTGTGAAGAGGAACATCTAGTTGGCCAATGCCCCACATCTCAAGTTACTTGTTACCTTTGTGAAGGAAACGACCATGTACCTACTCAATGCCCCATCTATGACATTGTTGAACAAAGGAAACAAGAAGGATCCAAGTATGCCAAGAATGTTGATGACAAAGGAAAAGGACCACTCATACCTCCAAACAAGACAACCCAATTCAAAGGATCAAAGAAGCCCAAGAAACCAAAGCAAGACATGAGCCTTGTGCAATGTTGTAAATGTAAGGAAATGGGACACTACCCTAGTGGATGCCCAGAGAACCCGAAGAATAAAGAGATCGGCCAAGTAGTGTGCAACAACTGCAAGGAACCAGGCCACTACGTAGAAACTTGTCCACAAGAGCAACATAAAGAACTCCAAGATATCCACTGTTTCAATTGCAAGGAACCAGGACACTATGTAAGCAATTGTCCAGAAAAGATGAAGAACAAGATAAACAAGCCTATGAAGGATCTCAACCTTGGCCCATGAGTCGAGTATGGAAATAAAGGACACTATGCAGATGTTTGCCCAGAGAAGTTTCCCCAGAATCCTAAGAAGGACAATGTGAAATTTTTGTTGGAATTTTTTTAAGGGGTGGTAGTACCCTAGCTGTTTGAGCCAACTTGTAACCCTAGCCTCCCCAAATCTCGGGACGAGATTTATTTTAAGGGTGGTAGCCTGTCACATCCCAAGATTTTCCAAATCTTGTAATGTGAAAATTAAATAAACAAAATAAATCTTTGTTGAAAATCAGGGTAAAAAGAAACTTTTGTTTCTAAAAGGAAAACTTTAGCCAAAGTTTGTTAAAGATGGGATTCTAAAGTTTGAATTCAACAAATCCAAATCAAGGGAAATGCATTCCTCAATGAATGTATCTGGAAATTGAACACTTGGAACATAAATCCAAATCCCTAAACCCTAATGGAAGGAAATCATTTCCAAAGTATCTCGAAATCTATGGATTTGATCCATACCAAATTTGATCAACAAATATTCACAAAGGATCAAGAAAGACCTTAGAGATTGGTTTCACTCAGTTTGGAACCATAGACAAAATCTTGTGAATATAATAAGATAAGGAAATTGGATTTCCAAAGCCAATAAAACCCTTACCAAAAACTCATACCTTTTGGTGATCAAATAATCCTAAAGGGATTAAAAAAGATAAACATTTATCAAAGGAAAATGAATTGTTTTGGAAATACTATTTTGGATCTTTTAATAAAAGAATTTGTTTTCAAATGAAAAGGTGAGTCAAATTAATTTTGGCCAAGCTTTTGTAATAAAATATTTTGTTTTGATAAAATGAATAAAGGTCTATTTAAATAAAATATTAAGGATTTAAATATCCAATTTTATTTAAGTAAAGGCTTTTTCCATTTTAAATGAACACCAAGTATTTTATTACTACTTTGAAATCTTTTATTAAAAGGATTTGCTTTGATTAAAATGAGTAAAGGATTATTTAAATAAAATAATAAGGATTGAAATATCCAATTTTATTTAAGTAAAGACTTTCCCATTTTAATTAAACACCTTTTATTTAAATAAGTTTCCAAGTATTCTTTTATTTTTCAAATAAAACCTTCTGGTTTTGTTTTGAAAATAATTGGATTTCAAATGGAAAATTTTATTTAAATAAATCCAAAACCCTATTTTAATAAACTAAAGATCCATTTTATTTAATTATTAAATGGATCCTAAATTAAATAAAAATATTAATTTATTTTGAGATTTGGATTATGTTGAAAAACAGAACCAAATTCAAGTACAAAGTTGAGTGTTTTGTTTGAATTGTTTGAACCTTGTTTGTTGTTTGAAAATTGATTGAAATTCAAAACAGAAAAGGAATTAGAAAAGGAAAAGAAAGCAGACAGAAAAAAAAAATAGAGCAGCCCAACTAGCCTAACAGCAGCCCACTAAGGCCCAGCAAAACCAGCCCAGTTTCTCCTCGAATAAAAGTTTGGCACCAACTTTCTGACCCACTGAGTCAATGACAACCAGGACCCACCCCCACTCCCTTTTCCTTCACTGCCAAGCGGACCCACCTCCTCTTATTCCTCTCCCGAACCGTTTTTCTTTACAGCGAAAGAAACCCACGCAGAGACTAACAGGTGGACCTCTCCCTCCTTTCCTTTCCCGCTGACAGGTAGACCCCACCTTCACTGTTCTTCCTCCTCACCCGCGCGACTCCTTCTCCCCCTCACCACGCGGCCGTTTCTGCCCGTTGAGAGCTCCATCAATCCGCGTTAATCCCTCCATTAAACCTCGCCGTGACGACGCCTATTTAATCGCCTCGCTCTCTCCTCCGTTTCCCCTCAAACTCCTTCCCCAAGCTCGCCCCCAGGCCGCTCCAATTTCTCCCCGAGCCGCCTCTGTCCGACGAGTTGTCGCAGCGATTCCGGCAAACTCCGACCACCCCTCTGCCTCTACTTCACACGAGTGGACTCCTCTCGACTCCACGCATCTCCTAGTACTCCTGGTTCGCCCGCACGTGACCCAGAACACCGTCTTCGACAAGCTCGACTCGCCGCTGCCATCTGCTTCCTCTCCGACGAGCCTCACCGGTAAGACCAGACCGCCCCTTCACTCCTCGTTCACGCACACGACCTTGCCTTGGACCCGCGCATCTAACCATGTTTTCACCTTGCCCTGGAGTGAACCACAGCGACGTCCACGACGACCACCCGACGCACCCGACGCCGCCCTCCACTCCGGTGAGGAATTGCGACTGCCCCAGAGCGCCCCTCGCCCGACCAACACCTCCCCGAGCATCGTCGTGACCCCCTGAGCCCGGTGAGCAACCCCTCCTTCTCCCTCACCCCCTGTAGCGTCGCCTCCGTCGTCGACCGACAGCACCGCCGCCGTTAGCCACCGCAGCACCGCCAGTTGATGGTCTGATTGTTAGCAGTCGTTCGATCTATATCTAGCGCTCACGATTAGTTCACTTAACACCGAAGAGGTATGTCCTCTGGACCGCACGATCCACTTTAGATCTAACGTTCCACGTTGCCGATCCGGCCGAACCGGTACGGGCGAATAAGAACACGACGCGTGGCACTAGATCTGTTTAAAAGAAATTTGAAAACAGAAACTTTTGCCATTTTCAAACCCATGTATCTTTTGATCCACACGTCCAAATTTTACAAATTTGATGTCGTTGGAATAAGCAAGACAAGACCTAACCAACCCTACCCTTAGTTTAGCAAATAGTATCTGATAACGTGTTTAACTTTGCAGATTCTTTTGTGTGCTTGCTAACATTAGAAAAATTGTTTAAAAATGATTTTTAGGGTAAAACCTTTGCAAATTGGTTTGTGGTGACCTTACTGACCCTAGAGACCAACCCCTGTTTTTGAAGATGATTTTGGAAAGGTTTAGAATGGATTAATTAGCTTAGTCCATTTCTAGCCAAACAAAACTAAAGATTTTGGTTATGAAAATGTTTTTGTAAAGGAAACTTTGGGAAAATGTTTTGGACCAAGCCTACTGACCCAAACACCAAGTTTTGCAATACCAACTCAATTGGTGAAAACAAAATCTTTGATTTAAAACCATTTCTAGTCAAATAGAAATGTGGTTTCTTATCAAAAATGATTTTGGAAGAAAACCTTTGGAAAATGATTTGTTTTAAACCCACTAACCCCAAACCCCAAGTTTGTGATTGAAAACATACTTGGTGAACCCTATAGGCTGATGCCTTAGTGAAACCCTCTTGCTAATAACTTTGCCACTTTGGTAAATGACCAATTTGGATCTTACAAAGTTTAGGAATCTAATAGAGACCCTCTTTGCAAATGACTTTTCCATTTTGGGTAAATGACCAATTTGGAACCTACAAAGTTTAGAAGCCTAGTGAAGACCATCCTTACAATAGAACCAACCATTGCATGCTTATGCATGACTTAGATCCCATTACTTTGTGTGTGAGAAATTGTTTGTTTGACTTTGGTTTGGAATGTGAATTGAATTGTGTTTGCTTGATTGACTTGTAGTGAAGTTAGAGAAGAGTGAGACTAGCAAGATCAAGGAGTAAACCTATACCCTCTACCAAAAAGGCAAGTGATGCTTCATATCATTATCCCATTATTTTCACTATGGATTAGTGTTTTTGCCAAGTAAAACTTGCATGGTTTTTATTTTGCTAAGTATAGACCTTGCTATAGGAAAACCAGTAGAATGAATCCTTAGAAGGATTTTCCTAAGTTAAGAATCCTATTACTATGAAGCTTAGCCTAGCTAATAGAAAACCTGGGTGGGATATATATTCATGCTATGAAAATCTCCAAGTCTAAGGACTTGTGTTTTGTTTAAATAAAACAACTAAGTAAATGAATCTCCTGGGTGGAATGGGACTTGCTTGGTGGTTTTTGGTTGAGTGGTTCACAAGGCCCATGTTTATGGTTTACCTTAGTGTATCTCACTTGTGGATGGCCACCCAGGAAACAAAGAGATTTGAGATGTCAAATGTTGAGAAGCTTCAAGTGCAACCACTTGGCAATATGGGCTCTGCCATGATCATATAGGTTGCAAGAACTTAGCCATATGGACAGTTGGTGGTAGTGTTTGATAGGTTGGAACGCGTCCATGATGGTCTAAGGAAAAGCTTCTGAAAGATCTTGTCTTGGGAAACCAAGTCTTGTGGGGAAAGTGCACCACCTCTGTAGAGTGTAAAATCTAAGTACTTAGCCATGTCCCTGGAAAAGGACAATTTGAGCATCAAGACATGGAAGCAATCAAGAATCTCATCACTCCAATTTCTAAATTAAAACTTGTGGGTGAACAAGGGTTCTGTGAAATTCCTCAATCTTTGATGGAGAGATGGCTTGGTACAAGGATCTCAAAATCTTAGATTGGGAAAATTGTTTTGCCAAGCAAATCTTCAGTCTTTGATTGGTAGATGCCCTGAGTGGATCTTCAGTCTTTGATTGGTAGATGGCTTGGAAAGTTTTTGCCAAACAAAAACTTAGTGTTTTTCAAAATGATAGGAAAAATCTATTTTGAGCAATGCAAGCCTCAACTCCACTTAGCCAAAATGCATATAGATGATAGACTCAACTATACTACCAAAGTATCACTTGCCAATACAATTCAAATGTATTGACCCTTGTGGCTGTAACTTATGATGTTGCAGGTTTGATTGATTTTAGTGAACATTGATTGATTAGGATTACAAAGTCTACAACCAACATCTGCCTGTGGCACTTTGAAGATGAAGGACCCAATACTTATAGTTATTCCGCTGCAATGTAATGTAATTAGCCAATGAGCTAAGTTTGATGTAATAAAACTATTTTATTCCTGGTTATAAAGTTATATTATGACCTTTGTTTCTTGATATTACATCTAAACTGTGGATGCTAGCTATTGATCCAGGGACTAGCATTGTAAACACAGGGGACCCTACCTTAATAAAGGCAGGGGATGCTACACAATGACACTGGTGGATCCATATGTGGTTTGTCAAAAGAACACACATGCAATGACTCTAGTGCTGGTTTTAGTATAAGAACCCACATGCAATGACTCTAGTGGGTCCATATGTGGTTTGTGGAAACAAAACACACATGCAATGACCACTGGTCGATCCATGTGTGGTTTGTGGAAAGAACACACATGCAATGACACTGGTGGATCCATATGTGGTTTGTCAAAAGAACACACATCAATGACTCTAGTGGATCCATATGTGGTTTGTGGAAAGAACACACATGCAATGACACTGGTGGATCCATATGTGGTTTGTGGAAAGAACACACATGCAATGACACTGGTGGATCCATATGTGGTTTGTCAAAAGAACACACATGCAATGACTCTAGTGGATCCATATGTGGTTTGTGGAAAGAACACGCATGCAATGACACTGGTGGATCCATATGTGGTTTGTGAAAAGAACACACATGCAATGACTCTAGTGCTGGTTTTAGTATAAGAACACACATGCAATGAACTTTAGTGGGTCCATATGTGGTTTGCGGAAAGAACACACATGTAATGACCACTAGTCGATCCATGTGTGGTTTGTAGAAAGAACACACATGCAATGAAACTCGTGGATCCATGTGTGGTTTGTGGAAAGAACACACATGCAATGACACTAGTGGAACCATGTGTTGTTTGTGGAAAGAACACACATGCAATGAAACTGGTTGATCCATGTGTGGTTTGTAAAAATAACACACATGCAATGACACTGGTTGATCCATATGTGGTTTGTGGAAAGAACACACATGCAATGACTCAGGGGGATCCATGTGTGGTTTGTGGAAAGAACACACATGCAATGACACTGGTGGATCCATATGTGGTTTGTGAAAAGAACACATATGCAATGACTCTAGTGGATCCATATGTGGTTTGTGGAAAGAACACACATGCAATGACACTGGTTCATCCATATGTGGTTTGTGGAAAGAACACACATGCAATGACTCAGGCGGATCCATGTGTGGTTTGTGGAAAGAACACACATGCAATGACCACTAGTCGATCCATGTGTGGATTGTGGAAAGAACACACATGCAATGACATTGGTGGATCCATATGTGGTTTGTCAAAAGAACACACATGCAATGACTCTAGTGCTGGTTTTAGTATAAGAACACACATGCAATGACTCTAGTGGGTCCATATGTGGTTTGTGGAAAGAACACACATGCAATGACCACTGGTCGATCCATGTGTGGTTTGTGGAAAGAACACACATGCAATGACACTGGTGGATCCATATGTGGTTTGTCAAACGAACACACATGCAATGACTCTAGTGGATCCATATGTGGTTTGTGGAAAGAACACACATGCAATGACATTGGTTGATCCATATGTGGTTTGTGGAAAGAACACACATGCAATGACTCAGGGGGATCCATGTGTGGTTTGTGAAAAGAACACACATGCAATGACCACTAGTCCATCCATGTGTGGTTTGTGGAAAGAACACACATGCAATGACACTGGTGGATCCATATGTGGTTTGTGATAAGAACACACATGCAATGACTCTAGTGCTAGTTTTAGTATAAGAACACACATGCAATAAACTCTAGTGGGTCCATATATGGTTTGCGGAAAGAACACACATGCAATGACCACTAGTCGATCCATGTGTGGTTTGTAGAAAGAACACACATGCAATGAAACTCGTGGATCCATGTGTGGTTTGCGGAAAGAAGACACATGCAATGACACTAGTGGAACCATGTGTTGTTTGTGGAAAGAACACACATGCAATGAAACTGGTTGATCCATGTGTGGTTTGTGGAAATAACACACATGCAATGACACTGGTGGATCCATATGTGGTTTGTGGAAAGAACACACATGCAATGACTCAGGGGGATCCATGTGTGGTTTGTGGAAAGAACACACATGCAATGACACTGGTGGATCCATATGTGGTTTGTGAAAAGAACACGCATGCAATGACTCTAGTGGATCCATATGTGGTTTGTGGAAAGAACACACATGCAATGACACTGGTTGATCCATATGTGGTTTGTGGAAAGAACACACGTGCAATGACTCAGGGGGATCCATGTGTGGTTTGTGGAAAGAACACACATGCAATGACTCTAGTGCTGGTTTTAGTATAAGAACACACATGCAATGACTCTACTAGGTCCATATGTGGTTTGTGGAAAGAACACACATGCAATGACCACTGGTCGATCCATGTGTGGTTTGTGGAAAGAACACACATGCAATGACACTGGTGGATCCATATGTGGTTTGTCAAAAGAACACACATGCAATGACACTAGTGGATCCATATGTGGTTTGTGTAAAGAACACACATGCAATGACACTAGTTGATCCATATGTGTTTTGTGGAAAGAACACACATGCAATGACTCAGGGGCATCCATGTGTGGTTTGTGGAAAGAACACACATGCAATGACCACAAGTCGATCCATGTGTGGTTTCTAGAAATAACACACATGCAATGAAACTCGTGGATCCATGTGTGGTTTGTGGAAAGAACACACATGCAATGACACTAGTGGAACCATGTGTTGTTTGTGGAAAGAACACACATGCAATGAAACTGGTTGATCCATGTGTGGTTTGTGGAAATAACACACATGCAATGACACTAGTGGATCCATATGTGGTTTGTGGAAAGAACACACATGCAATGACTCAGGGGGATCCATGTGTGGTTTGTGGAAAGAACACACATGCAATGACACTGGTGGATCCATATGTGGTTTGTGAAAAGAACACACATGCAATGACTCTAGTGGATCCATATGTGGTCTGTGGAAAGAACACACATGCAATGACACTGGTTGATCCATATGTGGTTTGTGGAAAGAACACACATGCAATGACTCTACTGGGTCCATATGTGGTTTGTGGAAAGAACACACATGCAATGACCACTGGTCGATCCATGTGTGGTTTGTGGAAAGAACACACATGCAATGACACTGGTGGATACATATGTGGTTTGTGAAAAGAACACACATGCAATGACTCTAGTGCTGGTTTTAGTATAAGAACACACATGCAATGACTCTACTGGGTCCATATGTGGTTTGTGGAAAGAACACACATGCAATGACCACTGGTCGATCCATGTGTGGTTTGTGGAAAGAACACACATGCAATGACACTGGTGGATCCATATGTGGATTTTCAAAAGAACACACATGCAATGACACTAGTGGATCCATATGTGGTTTGTGGAAAGAACACACATGCAATGACACAGGTTGATCCATATGTGGTTTGTGGAAAGAACACACATGCAATGACACTGGTGCATCCATATGTGGTTTGTGAAAAGAACACACATGCAATGACTCTAGTGCTGGTTTTAGTATAGGAACACACATGAAATGACTCTAATGCTGGTATTCTAAGAACACACATGCAATGACTCTAGTGGGTCCATATGTGGTTTCTGAAAAGAACACACATGCAATGACTCTAGTGGATCCATATGTGGTTTGTGGAAAAGAACACACATGCAATGACCACCGGCAGATCCATAAGTGGTTCATGACAGGACCACACATGTAGTGAACACTTGTGGATCCAAATGTGGTTTGTGGAAAGAAGACACATGCAATGACTCTAGCAGATCCATGTGTGGTTTGTGGAAAGAACACACATGCAGTGAACTCTAGTGTATCCATATGTGGTTTGTGGAAAGAATACACATGCAATGACACTTGTTGATCCATATGTGGTTTGTCGAAAGAACACACATGCAATGACTCAGGGGATTCCATGTGTGGTTTGTGGAAAGAACACACATGCAATGACCACTGGTTGATCCATGTGTGGTTTGTGGAAAGAACACACATGCAATGACACTGGTGGATCCATATGTGGTTTGTGAAAAGAACACATATGAAATGACTCTAGTGGATCCATATGTGGTTTGTGGAAAGAACACACATGCAATGACACTGGTTGATCAATATGTGGTTCGTGGAAAGAACACACATGCAATGACTCAAGGGGATCCATGTGTGGTTGGTGGAAAGAACAGACATGCAATGACCACTAGTCGATCCATGTGTGGTTTGTGGAGAGAACACACATGCAATCACACTGGTGGATCCATATATGGTTTGTGAAAAGAACACACATGGAATGACTCTAGTGCTGGTTTTAGTATAAGAACACACATGCAATTACTCTAGTGGGTCCAAATGTGGTTTGTGGAAAGAACACACATGCAATGACCACTGGTCGATCCATGTGTGGCTTGTGGAAAGAACACACATGCAATGACACTGGTGGATCCATATGTGGTTTGTCCAAAGAACACACATCAATGACTCTAGTGCATCCATATGTGGTTTGTGGAAAGAACACACATGCAATGACACTGGTTGATCCATATGTGGTTTGTGGAAAGAACACACATGCAATGACTCAGGGGGATCCATGTGTGGTTTGTGGAAAGAACACACATGCAATGACCACTGGTCGATCCATGTGTGGTTTGTGGAAAGAACACACATGCAATGACACTGGTGGATCCATATGTGGTTTGTGAAAAGAACACACATGCAATGACTCTAGTGTTGGTTTTAGTATATGAACACACATGCAATGAACTCTAGTGGGTCCATATGTGGTTTGCGGAAAGAACACACATGCAATGACCACTAGTCGATCCATGTGTGGTTTGTAGAAAGAACACACATGCAATGAAACTCGTGGATCCATGTGTAGTTTTTTGGAAAGAACACACATGCAATGACACTAGTGGAACCATGTGTTGTTTGTGGAAAGAACACACATGCAATGAAACTGGTTAATTCATGTGTGATTTGTGGAAATAACACACATGCAATGACACTGTTTGATCCATATGTGGTTTGTGGAAAGAACACACATGCAATGACTCAGGGGGATCCATGTGTGATTTGTAGAAAGAACACACATGCAATGACACTGGTGGATCCATACGTGGTTTGTGAAAAGAACACACATGCAATGACTCTAGTGGATCCATATGTGGTTTGTGGAAAGAACACACATGCAATGACACTGGTTGATCCATATGTGGTTTGTGGAAAGAACACACGTGCAATGAATCAGGGGGATCCATGTGTGGTTTGTGGAAAGAACACACATGCAATGACACTGGTGGATCCATATGTGGTTTGTCAAAAGAACACACATGAAATGACTCTAGTGCTGGTTTTAGTATAAGAACACACATGCAATGACTCTACTGGGTCCATATGTGGTTTGTGGAAAGAACACACATGCAATGACCACTGGTCGATCCATGTGTGGTTTGTGGAAAGAACACACATGCAATGACACTGGTGGATCCATATGTGGTTTGTCAAAAGAACACACATGCAATGACACTAGTGGATCCATATGTGGTTTGTGGAAAGAACACACATGCAATGACACTGGTTGATCCATATGTGGTTTGTGGAAAGAACACACATGCAATGACTCAGGGGGATCTATGTGTGGTTTGTGGAAAGAACACACATGCAATGACCACTAGTCGATCCATGTGTGGTTTGTAGAAAGAACACACATGCAATGAAACTTGTCGATCCATGTGTGGTTTGTCGAAAGAACACTCATGCAATGACACTAGTGGAACCATGTGTTGTTTGTGGAAAGAACACACATGCAATGAAACTGGTTGATCCATGTGTGGTTTGTGGAAATAACACACATGCAATGACACTGGTGGATCCATATGTGGTTTGTGGAAAGAACACACATGCAATAACTCAGGGGGATCCATGTGTGGTTTTTGGAAAGAACACACATGCAATGACCACTAGTCGATCCATGTGTGGTTTGTGGAAAGAATACACATGCAATGACACTGGTGGATCCATCTGTGGTGTGTCAAAAGAACACACATGCAATGACTCTAGTGCTAGTTTTAGTATAAGAACACACATGCAATGACTCTACTGGGTCCATATGTGGTTTGTGGAAAGAACACACATGTAGTGAACACTTGTGGATCCAAATGTGGTTTGTGAAAAGAAGACACATGCAATGACTCTAGCAGATCCATATGTGGTTTGTGGAAAGAACACACATGCAATTAACTCTAGTGTATCCATATGTGGTTTGTGGAAAGAATACACATGCAATGACACTGGTTGATCCATATGTGGTTTGTCGAAAGAACACACATGCAATGACTCAGGGGGATCCATGTGTGGTTTGTGGAAAGAACACACACGCAATGACCACTGGTCGATCCATGTGTGGTTTGTGGAAAGAACACACATGCAATGACACTGGTGGATCCATATGTGGTTTGTGAAAAGAACACACATGAAATGACTCTAGTGGATCCATATGTGGTTTGTGGAAAGAACACACATGCAATGACCACTGGTCGATCCATGTGTGGCTTGTGGAAAGAACACACATGCAATGACACTGGTGGATCCATATGTGGTTTGTGAAAAGAACACACATGCAATGACTCTAGTGCTGGTTTTAGTATAAGAACACACATGCAATAAACTCTAGTGGGTCCATATGTGGTTTGCGGAAAGAACACACATGCAATGACCACTAGTCGATCCACGTGTTGTTTGTTGAAAGAACACACATGCAATGAAACTCGTGGATCCATGTGTGGTTTGTGGAAAGAACACACATGCAATGACACTAGTGGAACTATGTGTTGTTTTTGGAAAGAACACACATGCAATGAAACTGGTTGATCCATGTGAGGTTTGTGGAAATAACACACATGCAATGACACTGGTGGATCCATATGTGGTTTGTGGAAAGAACACACATGCAATGACTCAGGGGGATCCATGTGTGGTTTGTGGACAGAACACACATGCAATGACACTGGTGGATCCATATGTGGTTTGTGAAAAGAACACACATGCAATGACTCTAGTGGATCCATATGTGGTTTGTGGAAAGAACACACATGCAATGACACTGGTTGATCCATATGTGGTTTGTGGAAAGAACACACGTGCAATGACTCAGGGGGATCCATGTGTGGTTTGTGGAAAGAACACACATGCAATGACCACTAGTCGATCCATGTGTCGTTTGTGGAAAGAACACACATGCAATGACACTGGTGGATCCATATGTGGTTTGTCAAAAGAACACACATGCAATGACTCTAGTGTTGGTTTTAGTATAAGAACACACATGCAATGACTCTACTGGGTCCATATGTGGTTTGTGGAAAGAACACACATGCAATGACCACTGATCGATCCATGTGTGGTTTGTGGAAAGAACACACATGCAATGACACTCGTGGATCCATATGTCGTTTGTCAAAAGAACACACATGCAATGACACTAGTGGATCCATATGTGGTTTGTGGAAAGAACACACATGCAATGACACTGGTTGATCCATATGTGGTTTGTGGAAAGAACACACATGCAATGACTCAGGGGGATCCATGTGTGGTTTGTGGAAAGAACACACATGCAATGACCACTGTTCGATCCATTTGTGGTTTGTGGAAAGAACACACATGCAATGACACCGGTGGATCCATATGTGGTTTGTCCAAAGAACACACATGCAATGACTCTAGTGGATCCATATGTGATTAGTGGAAAGAACACACATGAAATGACACTGGTTGATCCATATGTGGTTTGTGGAAAGAACACACATGCAATGACACTGGTTGATCCATGTGTGGTTTGTGGAAAGTACACACATGCAATGACTCTGGTGCTGGTTTTAGTATAAGAACACACATGCAATGATTCTAGTGCTGGTTTTAGTATAAGAACACACATGCAATGACTTTAGTGGGTCCATATGTGGTTTGTGAAAAGAACACACATTTAATGACTCTAGCGGATCCTTATGTGGTTTGTGCAAAAGAACACACATGCAATGACCACCGGTTGATCCATATGTGGTTTGTGGAAAGAACACACATGCAATGACACTGGTGGATCCATATGTGGTTTGTGAAAAGAACACACATGCAATGACTCTAGTGCTGGTTTTAGTATAGGAACACACATGAAATGACTCTAATGCTGGTATTCTAAGAACACACATGCAATGACTCTAGTGGGTCCATATGTGGTTTCTGAAAAGAACACACATGCAATGACTCTAGTGGATCCATATGTGGTTTGTGGAAAAGAACACACATGCAATGACCACCGGCAGATCCATAAGTGGTTCATGACACGACCACACATGTAGTGAACACTTGTGGATCCAAATGTGGTTTGTGGAAAGAAGACACATGCAATGACTCTAGCAGATCCATGTGTGGTTTGTGGAAAGAACACACATACAATTAACTCTAGTGTATCCATATGTGGTTTGTGGAAAGAATACACATGCAATGACACCGGTTGATCCATATGTGGTTTGTCGAAAGAACACACATGCAATGACTCAGGGGGATCCATGTGTGGTTTGTGGAAAGAACACACATGCAATGACCACTGGTCGATCCATGTGTGGTTTGTGGAAAGAACACACATGCAATGACACTGGTGGATCCATATGTGGTTTGTGAAAAGAACACACATGAAATGACTCTAGTGGATCCATATGTGGTTCGTGGAAAGAACACACATGCAATGACACTGGTTGATCAATATGTGGTTCGTGGAAAGAACACACATGCAATCACTCAAGGGGATCCATGTGTGGTTTGTGGAAAGAACACACATGCAATGACCACTAGTCGATCCATGTGTGGTTTGTGGAGAGAACACACATGCAATGACACTGGTGGATCCATATATGGTTTGTGAAAAGAACACACATGGAATGACTCTAGTGCTGGTTTTAGTATAAGAACACACATGCAATTACTCTAGTGGGTCCAAATGTGGTTTGTGGAAAGAACACACATGCAATGACCACTGGTCGATCCATGTGTGGCTTGTGGAAAGAACACACATGCAATGACACTGGTGGATCCATATGTTGTTTGTCCAAAGAACACACATCAATGACTCTAGTGGATCCATATGTGGTTTGTGGAAAGAACACACATGCAATGACACTGGTTAATCCATATGTGGTTTGTGGAAAGAACACACATGCAATGACTCAGGGGGGTCCATGTGTGGTTTGTGGAAACAACACACATGCAATGACCACTGGTCGATCCATGTGTGGTTTGTGGAAAGAACACACATGCAATTACACTGGTGGATCCATATGTGGTTTGTGAAAAGAACACACATGCAATGACTCTAGTGCTGGTTTTAGTATAAGAACACACATGCAATGAACTCTAGTGGGTCCATATGTGGTTTGCGGAAAGAACACACATGCAATGACCACTAGTCGATCCATGTGTGGTTTGTAGAAAGAACACACATGCAATGAAACTCATGGATCCATGTGTAGTTTGTGGAATGAACACACATGCAATGACACTAGTGGAACCATGTGTTGTTTGTGGAAAGAACACACATGCAATGAAACTGGTTGATCCATGTGTGATTTGTGGAAATAACACACATGCAATGACACTGGTTGATCCATATGTGGTTTGTGGAAAGAACACACATGCAATGACTCAGGGGGATCCATGTGTGGTTTGTGGAAAGAACACACATGCAATGACACTGGTGGATCCATATGTGGTTTGTGAAAAGAACACATATGCAATGACTCTAGTGGATGCATGTGTGGTTTGTGGAAAGAACACACATGCAATGACACTGGTTCATCCATATGTGGTTTCTGGAAAGAACACACATGCAATGACTCAGGGGGATCCATGTGTGGTTTGTGGAAAGAACACACATGCAATGACCACTAGTCGATACATGTATGGATTGTGGAAAGAACACACATGCAATGACACTGGTGGATCCATATGTGGTTTGTCAAAAGAACACACATGCAATGACTCTAGTGCTGGTTTTAGTATAAGAACCCACATGCAATGACTCTAGTGGGTCCATATGTGGTTTGTGGAAAGAACACACATGCAATGACCACTGGTCGATCCATGTGTGGTTTGTGGAAAGAACACACATGCAATGACACTGGTGGATCCATATGTGGTTTGTCAAAAGAACACACATGCAATGACTCTAGTGGATCCATATGTGGTTTGTGGAAAGAACACACATGCAATGACACTGGTTGATCCATATGTGGTTTGTGGAAAGAACACACATGCAATGACTCTAGTGGGTCCATATGTGGTTTGTGGAAAGAACACACATGCAATGACCACTGGTCGATCCATGTGTGGTTTGTGGAAAGAACACACATGCAATGACACTGGTGGATCCATATGTGGTTTGTCAAAAGAACACACATGCAATGACTCTAGTGGATCCATATGTGGTTTGTGGAAAGAACACACATGCAATGACACTGGTTGATCCATATGTGGTTTGTGGAAAGAACACACATGCAATGACTCGGGGGATCCATGTGTGGTTTGTGGAAAGAACACACATGCAATGACCACTGGTCCATCCATGTGTGGTTTGTGGAAAGAACACACATGCAATGACACTGGTGGATCCATATGTGGTTTGTGAAAAGAACACACATGCAATGACTCTAGTGCTGGTTTTAGTATAAGAACACACATGCAATAAACTCTAGTGGGTCCATATGTGGTTTGCGGAAAGAACACACATGCAATGACCACTAGTCGATCCATGTGTGGTTTGTAGAAAGAACACACATGCAATGAAACTCGTGGATCCATGTGTGGTTTGTTGAAAGAAGACACATGCAATGACACTAGTGGAACCATGTGTTGTTTGTGGAAAGAACACACATACAATGAAACTGGTTGATCCATGTGTGGTCTGTGGAAATTACACACATGCAATGACACTGGTTGATCCATATGTGGTTTGTGGAAAGAACACACATGCAATGACTCAGGGGGATCCATGTGTGGTTTGTGGAAAGAACACACATGCAATGACACTGGTGGATCCATATGTGGTTTGTGAAAAGAACACATATGCAATGACTCTAGTGGATCCATATGTGGTTTGTGGAAAGAACATACATGCAATGACACTGGTTCATCCATATGTGGTTTGTGGAAAGAACACACGTGCAATGACTCACGGGGATCCATGTGTGGTTTGTGGAAAGAACACACATGCAATGACCACTAGTCGATCCATGTGTGGATTGTGGAAAGAACACACATGCAATGACACTGGTGGATCCATATGTGGTTTGTCAAAAGAACACACATGCAATGACTCTAGTGCTGGTTTTAGTATAAGAACACACATGCAATGACTCTAGTGGGTCCATATGTGGTTTGTGGAAAGAACACACATGCAATGACCACTAGTCGATCCATGTGTGGTTTGTGGAAAGAACACACATGCAATGACACTGGTGGATCCATATGTGGTTTGTCAAAAGAACACACATGCAATGACTCTAGTGGATCCATATGTGGTTTGTGGAAAGAACACACATGCAATGACACTGGTTGATCCATATGTGGTTTGTGGAAAGAACACACATGCAATGACTCAGCGGGATCCATGTGTGGTTTGTGGAAAGAACACACATGCAATGACCACTGTTCGATCCATGTGTGGTTTGTGGAAAGAACACACATGCAATGACACTAGTGGATCCATATGTGGTTTGTCAAAAGAACACACATGCAATGACTCTAGTGGATCCATATGTGATTTGTGGAAAGAACACACATGCAATGACACTGGTTGATCCATATGTGGTTTGTGGAAAGAACACACATGCAATGACACTGGTTGATCCATGTGTGGTTTGTGGAAAGTACACACATGCAATGACTCTGGTGCTGGCTTTAGTATAAGAACACACATGCAATGATTCTAGTGCTGGTTTTAGTATAAGAACACACATGCAATGACTTTAGTGGGTCCATATGTGGTTTGTGAAAAGAACACACATTCAATGACTCTAGCGGATCCATATGTGGTTTGTGGAAAAGAACACACATGCAATGACCACCAGTTGATCCATATGTGGTTTGTGGAAAGAACACACATGCAATGACTCAGGGGGATCCATGTGTGGTTTGTGGAAAGAACACACATGCAATGACACTGGTGGATCCATATGTGGTTTGTGAAAAGAACACATATGCAATGACTCTAGTGGATCCATATGTGGTTTGTGGAAAGAACACACATGCAATGACACTGGTTCATCCATATGTGGTTTGTGGAAAGAACACACGTGCAATGACTCAAGGGGATCCATGTGTGGTTTGTGGAAAGAACACACATGCAATGACCACTAGTCGATCCATGTGTGGATTGTGGAAAGAACACACATGCAATGACACTGGTGGATCCATATGTGGTTTGTCAAAAGAACACACATGCAATGACTCTAGTGCTGGTTTTAGTATAAGAACACACATGCAATGACTCTAGTGGGTCCATATGTGGTTTGTGGAAAGAACACACATGCAATGACCACTGGTCGATCCATGTGTGGTTTGTGGAAAGAACACACATGCAATGACACTGGTGGATCCATATGTGGTTTGTCAAAAGAACACACATGCAATGACTCTAGTGGATCCATATGTGGTTTGTGGAAAGAACACACATGCAATGACACTGGTTGATCCATATGTGGTTTGTGGAAAGAACACACATGCAATGACTCAGCGGGATCCATGTGTGGTTTCTGGAAAGAACACACATGCAATGACCACTGTTTGATCCATGTGTGGTTTGTGGAAAGAACACACATGCAATGACACTGGTGGATCCATATGTGGTTTGTCAAAAGAACACACATGCAATGACTCTAGTGGATCCATATGTGATTTGTGGAAAGAACACACATGCAATGACACTGGTTGATCCATATGTGGTTTGTGGAGAGAACACACATGCAATGACACTGGTTGATCCATGTGTGGTTTGTGGAAAGTACACACATGCAATGACTCTGGTGCTGGCTTTAGTATAAGAACACACATGCAATGATTCTAGTGCTGGTTTTAGTATAAGAACACACATGCAATGACTTTAGTGGGTCCATATGTGGTTTGTGAAAAGAACACACATTCAATGACTCTAGCGGATCCATATGTGGTTTGTGGAAAAGAACACACATGCAATGACCACCAGTTGATCCATATGTGGTTTGTGGAAAGAACACACATGCAATGACACTGGTGGATCCATATGTGGTTTGTGAAAAGAACACACATGCAATGACTCTACTGCTGGTTTTAGTATAGGAACACACATGAAATGACTCTAATGCTGGTATTCTAAGCACACACATGCAATGACTCTAGTGGGTACATTAGTGGTTTCTGAAAAGAACACACATGCAATGACTCTAGTGGATCCATATGTGGTTTGTGGAAAAGAACACACATGCAATGACCACCGGCAGATCCATAAGTGGTTCATGACAGGACCACACATGTAGTGAACACTTGTGGATCCAAATGTGGTTTGTGGAAAGAAGACACATGCAATGACTCTAGCAGATCCATGTGTGGTTTGTGGAAAGAACACACATGCAATGAACTCTAGTGTATCCATATGTGGTTTGTGGAAAGAATACACATGCAATGACACTGGTTGATCCATATGTGGTTTGTCGAAAGAACACACATGCAATGACTCAGGGGGATCCATGTTTGGTTTGTGGAAAGAACACACCTGCAATGACCACTAGTCGATTCATGTGTGGTTTGTGGAAAGAACACACATGCAATGACACTCGTGGATCCATATGTGGTTTGTGAAAAGAACACACATGCAATGACTCTAGTGGATCCATATGTGGTTTGTGGAAAGAACACACATGCAATGACACTGGTTGATCCATATGTGGTTTGTGGAAAGAACACACATGTAATGACTCAGGGGGATCCATGTGTGGTTTGTGGAAAGAACACACATGCAATGACTCTAGTGGGTCCATATGTGGTTTGTGGAAAGAACACCCATGCAATGACTCTAGTGGGTCCTTATGTGGTTTGCGGAAACGAACACACATGCAATGACTCTAATGCTGGTTTTAGTATAAGAACACACATGCAATGACTCTAGTGGGTCCATATGTGGTATGTGGAAAGAACACACATGCAATGACCACTGGTCGATCCATGTGTGGTTTGTGGAAAGAACACACATGCAATGACACTGGTGGTTCCATATGTGGTTTGTGAAAAGAACACACATGCAATGACTCTAGTGGATCCATATGTGGTTTGTGGAAAGAACACACATGCAATGACACTAGTTGATCCATATGTGGTTTGTGGAAAGAACACACATGCAATGACACTAGTTGATCCATATGTGGTTTCTGGAAAGAACACACATGCAATGACTCAAGGGGATCCATGTGTGGTTTGTGGAAAGAACACACATGCAATGACCACTGGTCGATCCATGTGTGGTTTGTGGAAAGAACACACATGCAATTACACTGGTGGATCCATATGTGGTTTGTGAAAAGAACACACGTGCAATGACTCTAGTATTGGTTTTAGTATAAGAAAACACATGCAATGAACTCTAGTGGGTCCATATGTGGTTTGTGGAAAGAACACACATGCAATGACACTAGTTGATCCATATGTGGTTTGTGGAAAGAACACACATGGAATGACTCAGGGGGATCCATGTGTGGTTTGTGGAAAGAACACACATGGAATGACCACTGGTCGATCCATGTGTCGTTTGTGGAAAGAACACACATGCAATGACACTGGTGGATCCATATGTGGTTTATGAAAAGAAAACACATGCAATGACTCTAGTGGATCCATATGTGGTTTGTGGAAAGAACACACATGCAATGACACTGGTTGATCCATATGTGGTTTGTGGAAAGAACACACATGTAATGACTCAGGGGGATCCATGTGTGGTTTGTGGAAAGAACACACATGCAATGACTCTAGTGGGTCCATATGTGGTTTGTGGAAAGAACACCCATGCAATGACTCTAGTGGGTCCATATGTGGTTTGCGGAAACGAACACACATGCAATGACTCTAGTGCTGGTTTTAGTATAAGAACACACATGCAATGACTCTAGTGGGTCCATATGTGGTTTATGGAAAGAACACACATGCAATGACCACTGGTCGATCCATGTGTGGTTTGTGGAAAGAAGACACATGCAATGACACTAGTGGATCCATATGTGGTTTGTGAAAAGAACACACATGCAATGACTCTAGTGGATCCATATGTGGTTTGTGGAAAGAACACACATGCAATGACACTAGTTGATCCATATGTGGTTTGTGGAAAGAACACACATGCAATGACACTGGTTGATCCATATGTGGTTTCTGGAAAGAACACACATGCAATGACTCAGGGGGATCCATGTGTGGTTTGTGGAAAGAACACACATGCAATGACCACTGGTCGATCCATGTGTGGTTTGTGGAAAGAACACACATGCAATTACACTGGTGGATCCATATGTGGTTTGTGAAAAGAACACACATGCAATGACTCTAGTGTTGGTTTTAGTATAAGAAAACACATGCAATGAACTCTAGTGGGTCCATATGTGGTTTGTGGAAAGAACACACATGCAATGACACTGGTTGATCCATATGTGGTTTGTGGAAAGAACACACATGCAATGACTCAGGGAGATCCATGTGTGTTTTGTGGAAAGAACACACATGCAATGTCCACTGGTCGATGCATGTGTGGTTTGTGGAAAGAACACACATGCAATGACACTGGTGGATCCATATGTGGTTTGTGAAAAGAACACACATGCAATGACTCTAGTGTTGGTTTTAGTATAAGAACACACATGCAATGAACTCTAGTGGGTCCATATGTGGTTTGCGGAAAGAAAACACATGCAATGACCACTGGCCGATCCATGTGTGGTTTGTGGAAAGAACACACATGCAATAACACTCGTGGATCCATGTGTGGTTTGTGGAAAGAACACACATGCAATGACAGTAGTGGAACCATGTGTGGTTTGTGGAAAGAACACACATGCAATGACACTGGTTGATCCATGTGTGGTTTGTGAAAAGAACACACATGCAATGCCACTGGTTGATCCATATGTTGTTTGTGGAAAGAACACACATGCAATGACTCTAGTGGATCCATGTGTGGTTTGTGGAAAGAACACACATGCAATGACACTAGTTGATCCATATGTGGTTTGTGGAAAGAACACACATGCAATGACTCAGGGGGATCCATGTGTGGTTTGTGGAAACAACACACATGCAATGACCACTGGTCGATCCATGTGTGGTTTGTGGAAAGAACACACATGCAATGACACTGGTGGATCCATATATGGTTTGTGAAAAGAACACACATGCAATGACTCTAGTGCTGGTTTTAGTATAAGAACACACATGCAATGACTCAGGGCGATCCATGTGTGGTTTGTGGAAAGAACACACATGCAATGACTCAGGGGGATCCATGTGTGGTTTGTGGAAAGAACACACATGCAATGACCACTGGTCGATCCATGTGTGGTTTGTGGAAAGAACACACATGCAATGACACTGGTGGATCCATATGTGGTTTGTGAAAAGAACACACATGCAATGACTCTAGTGTTGGTTTTAGTATAAGAACACACATGCAATTACTCTAGTGGGTCCAAATGTGGTTTGTGGAAAGAACACACATGCAATGACCACTGGTCGATCCATGTGTGGTTTGTGGAAAGAACACACATGCAATGACACTGGTGGATCCATATGTGGTTTGTCCAAAAAACACACATGCAATGACTCTAGTGGATCCATATGTGGTTTGTGGAAAGAACACACATGCAATGACACTTGTTGATCCATATGTGGTTTGTGGAAAGAACACACATGCAATGACTCAGGGGGATCCATGTGTGGTTTGTGGAAAGAACACACATGCAATGACCACTGGTCGATCCATGTGTGGTTTGTGGAAAGAACACACATGCAATGACACTAGTGGATCCATATGTGGTTTGTCAAAAGAACACACATGCAATGACTCTAGTGCTAGTTTTAGTATAAGAACACACATGCAATGAACTCTAGTGGGTCCATATGTGGTTTGCGGAAAGAACACACATGCAATGACCACTAGTCGATCCATGTGTGGTTTGTGGAAAGAACACACATGCAATGACACTAGTGGAACCATGTGTTGTTTGTGGAAAGAAGACACATGCAATGAAACTGGTTGATCCATGTGTGGTTTGTGGAAAGAACACACATGCAATGACACGAGTTGATCCATATGTGGTTTGTGGAAAGAACACACATGCAATGACTCAGGGGGATCCATGTGTGGTTTGTGGAAAGAACACACATGCAATGACACTGGTGGATCCATATGTGGTTTGTGAAAAGAACACACATGCAATGACTCTAGTGGATCCATATGTGGTTTGTGGAAAGAACACACATGCAATGACACTGGTTGATCCATATGTGGTTTGTGGAAAGAACACACATACAATGACTCAGGGGGATCCATGTGTGGTTTGTGGAAAGAACACACATGCAATGACCACTAGTCGATCCATGTGTGGTTTGTGGAAAGAACACACATGCAATGACACTGGTGGATCCATATGTGGTTTGTGAAAAGAACACACATGCAATGACTCTTGTGCTGGTTTTAGTATAAGAACACACATGCAATGACTCAGGGGGATCCATGTGTGGTTTGTGGAAAGAACACACATGCAATGACCACTAGTCGATTCATGTGTGGTTTGTGGAAAGAACACACATGCAATGACACTCGTGGATCCATATGTGGTTTGTGAAAAGAACACACATGAAATGACTCTAGTGGATCCATATGTGGTTTGTGGAAAGAACACACATGCAATGACACTGGTTGATCCATATGTGGTTTGTGGAAAGAACACACATGTAATGACTCAGGGGGATCCATGTGTGGTTTGTGGAAAGAACACACATGCAATGAATCTAGTGGGTCCATATGTGGTTTGTGGAAAGAACACCCATGCAATGACTCTAGTGGGTCCATATGTGGTTTGCCGAAACGAACACACATGCAATGACTCTAATGCTGGTTTTAGTATAAGAACACACATGCAATGACTCTAGTGGGTCCATATGTGGTTTGTGGAAAGAACACACATGCAATGACCACTGGTCAATCCATGTGTGGTTTGTGGAAAGAACACACATGCAATGACACTGGTGGATCCATATGTGGTTTGTGAAAAGAACACACATGCAATGACTCTAGTGGATCCATATGTGGTTTGTGGAAAGAACACACATGCAATGACACTAGTTGATCCATATGTTGTTTGTGGAAAGAACACACATGCAATGACACTAGTTGATCCATATGTGGTTTGTGGAAAGAACACACATGCAATGACTCAGGGGGATCCATGTGTGGTTTGTGGAAAGAACACACATGCAATGACCACTGGTCGATCCATGTGTGGTTTGTGGAAAGAACACACATGCAATTACACTGGTGGATCCATATGTGGTTTGTGAAAAGAACACACATGCAATGACTCTAGTGTTGGTTTTAGTATAAGAAAACACATGCAATGAACTCTAGTGGGTCCATATGTGGTTTGTGGAAAGAACACACATGCAATGACACTGGTTGATCCATATGTGGTTTGTGGAAAGAACACACATGCAATGACTCAGGGGGATCCATGTGTGGTTTGTGGAAAGAACACACATGGAATGACCACTAGTCGATCCATGTGTCGTTTGTGGAAAGAACACACATGCAATGACACTGGTGGATCCATATGTGGTTTATGAAAAGAAAACACATGCAATGACTCTAGTGGATCCATATGTGGTTTGTGGAAAGAACACACATGCAATGACACTGGTTGATCCATATGTGGTTTGTGGAAAGAACACACATGTAATGACTCAGGGGGATCCATATGTGGTTTGTGAAAAGAACACACATGCAATGACTCTAGTGGATCCATATGTGGTTTGTGGAAAGAACACACATGCAATGACACTGGTTGATCCATATGTGGTTTGTGGAAAGAACACACATGTAATGACTCAGGGGGATCCATGTGTGGTTTGTGGAAAGAACACACATGCAATGACTCTAGTGGGTCCATATGTGGTTTGTGGAAAGAACACCCATGCAATGACTCTAGTGGGTCCATATGTGGTTTGCCAAAACGAACACACATGCAATGACTCTAATGCTGGTTTTAGTATAAGAACACACATGCAATGACTCTAGTGGGTCCATATGTGGTTTGTGGAAAGAACACACATGCAATGACCACTGGTCGATCCATGTGTGGTTTGTGGAAAGAACACACATGCAATGACACTGGTGGATCCATATGTGGTTTGTGAAAAGAACACACATGCAATGACTCTAGTGGATCCATATGTGGTTTGTGGAAAGAACACACATGCAATGACACTAGTTGATCCATATGTGGTTTGTGGAAAGAACACACATGCAATGACACTAGTTGATCCATATGTGGTTTGTGGAAAGAACACACATGCAAAGACTCAGGGGGATCCATGTGTGGTTTGTGGAAAGAACACACATGCAATGACCACTGGTCGATCCATGTGTGGTTTGTGGAAAGAACACACATGCAATTACACTGGTGGATCCATATGTGGTTTGTGAAAAGAACACACATGCAATGACTCTAGTGTTGGTTTTAGTATAAGAAAACACATGCAATGAACTCTAGTGGGTCCATACGTGGTTTGTGGAAAGAACACACATGCAATGACACTGGTTGATCCATATGTGGTTTGTGGAAAGAACACACATGCAATGACTCAGGGGGATCCATGTGTGGTTTGTGGAAAGAACACACATGGAATGACCATTGGTCGATCCATGTGTCGTTTGTAGAAAGAACACACATGCAATGACACTGGTGGATCCATATGTGGTTTATGAAAAGAAAACACATGCAATGACTCTAGTGGATCCATATGTGGTTTGTGGAAAGAACACACATGCAATGACACTGGTTGATCCATATATGGTTTGTGGAAAGAACACACATACAATGACTCAGGGGGATCCATGTGTGGTTTGTGGAAAGAACACACATGCAATGACCACTAGTCGATCCATGTGTGGTTTGTGGAAAGAACACACATGCAATGACACTGGTGGATCCATATGTGGTTTGTGAAAAGAACACACATGCAATGACTCTAGTGGATCCATATGTGGTTTGTGGAAAGAACACACATGCAATGACACTAGTTGATCCATATGTTGTTTGTGGAAAGAACACACATGCAATGACACTAGTTGATCCATATGTGGTTTGTGGAAAGAACACACATGCAATGACTCAGGGGGATCCATGTGTGGTTTGTGGAAAGAACACACATGCAATGACCACTGGTCGATCCATGTGTGGTTTGTGGAAAGAACACACATGCAATTACACTGGTGGATCCATATGTGGTTTGTGAAAAGAACACACATGCAATGACTCTAGTGTTGGTTTTAGTATAAGAAAACACATGCAATGAACTCTAGTGGGTCCATATGTGGTTTGTGGAAAGAACACACATGCAATGACACTGGTTGATCCATATGTGGTTTGTGGAAAGAACACACATGCAATGACTCAGGGGGATCCATGTGTGGTTTGTGGAAAGAACACACATGGAATGACCACTAGTCGATCCATGTGTCGTTTGTGGAAAGAACACACATGCAATGACACTGGTGGATCCATATGTGGTTTATGAAAAGAAAACACATGCAATGACTCTAGTGGATCCATATGTGGTTTGTGGAAAGAACACACATGCAATGACACTGGTTGATCCATATGTGGTTTGTGGAAAGAACACACATGTAATGACTCAGGGGGATCCATATGTGGTTTGTGAAAAGAACACACATGCAATGACTCTAGTGGATCCATATGTGGTTTGTGGAAAGAACACACATGCAATGACACTGGTTGATCCATATGTGGTTTGTGGAAAGAACACACATGTAATGACTCAGGGGGATCCATGTGTGGTTTGTGGAAAGAACACACATGCAATGACTCTAGTGGGTCCATATGTGGTTTGTGGAAAGAACACCCATGCAATGACTCTAGTGGGTCCATATGTGGTTTGCCAAAACGAACACACATGCAATGACTCTAATGCTGGTTTTAGTATAAGAACACACATGCAATGACTCTAGTGGGTCCATATGTGGTTTGTGGAAAGAACACACATGCAATGACCACTGGTCGATCCATGTGTGGTTTGTGGAAAGAACACACATGCAATGACACTGGTGGATCCATATGTGGTTTGTGAAAAGAACACACATGCAATGACTCTAGTGGATCCATATGTGGTTTGTGGAAAGAACACACATGCAATGACACTAGTTGATCCATATGTGGTTTGTGGAAAGAACACACATGCAATGACACTAGTTGATCCATATGTGGTTTGTGGAAAGAACACACATGCAAAGACTCAGGGGGATCCATGTGTGGTTTGTGGAAAGAACACACATGCAATGACCACTGGTCGATCCATGTGTGGTTTGTGGAAAGAACACACATGCAATTACACTGGTGGATCCATATGTGGTTTGTGAAAAGAACACACATGCAATGACTCTAGTGTTGGTTTTAGTATAAGAAAACACATGCAATGAACTCTAGTGGGTCCATATGTGGTTTGTGGAAAGAACACACATGCAATGACACTGGTTGATCCATATGTGGTTTGTGGAAAGAACACACATGCAATGACTCAGGGGGATCCATGTGTGGTTTGTGGAAAGAACACACATGGAATGACCATTGGTCGATCCATGTGTCGTTTGTAGAAAGAACACACATGCAATGACACTGGTGGATCCATATGTGGTTTATGAAAAGAAAACACATGCAATGACTCTAGTGGATCCATATGTGGTTTGTGGAAAGAACACACATGCAATGACACTGGTTGATCCATATATGGTTTGTGGAAAGAACACACATACAATGACTCAGGGGGATCCATGTGTGGTTTGTGGAAAGAACACACATGCAATGACCACTAGTCGATCCATGTGTGGTTTGTGGAAAGAACACACATGCAATGACACTGGTGGATCCATATGTGGTTTGTGAAAAGAACACACATGCAATGACTCTTGTGCTGGTTTTAGTATAAGAACACACATGCAATGACTCAGGGGGATCCATGTGTGGTTTGTGGAAAGAACACACATGCAATGACCACTAGTCGATTCATGTGTGGTTTGTGGAAAGAACACACATGCAATGACACTCGTGGATCCATATGTGGTTTGTGAAAAGAACACAGATGAAATGACTCTAGTGGATCCATATGTGGTTTGTGGAAAGAACACACATGCAATGACACTGGTTGATCCATATGTGGTTTGTGGAAAGAACACACATGTAATGACTCAGGGGGATCCATGTGTGGTTTGTGGAAAGAACACACATGCAATGAATCTAGTGGGTCCATATGTGGTTTGTGGAAAGAACACCCATGCAATGACTCTAGTGGGTCCATATGTGGTTTGCCGAAACGAACACACATGCAATGACTCTAATGCTGGTTTTAGTATAAGAACACACATGCAATGACTCTAGTGGGTCCATATGTGGTTTGTGGAAAGAACACACATGCAATGACCACTGGTCGATCCATGTGTGGTTTGTGGAAAGAACACACATGCAATGACACTGGTGGATCCATATGTGGTTTGTGAAAAGAACACACATGCAATGACTCTAGTGGATCCATATGTGGTTTGTGGAAAGAACACACATGCAATGACACTAGTTGATCCATATGTTGTTTGTGGAAAGAACACACATGCAATGACACTAGTTGATCCATATGTGGTTTGTGGAAAGAACACACATGCAATGACTCAGGGGGATCCATGTGTGGTTTGTGGAAAGAACACACATGCAATGACCACTGGTCGATCCATGTGTGGTTTGTGGAAAGAACACACATGCAATTACACTGGTGGATCCATATGTGGTTTGTGAAAAGAACACACATGCAATGACTCTAGTGTTGGTTTTAGTATAAGAAAACACATGCAATGAACTCTAGTGGGTCCATATGTGGTTTGTGGAAAGAACACACATGCAATGACACTGGTTGATCCATATGTGGTTTGTGGAAAGAACACACATGCAATGACTCAGGGGGATCCATGTGTGGTTTGTGGAAAGAACACACATGGAATGACCATTGGTCGATCCATGTGTCGTTTGTAGAAAGAACACACATGCAATGACACTGGTGGATCCATATGTGGTTTATGAAAAGAAAACACATGCAATGACTCTAGTGGATCCATATGTGGTTTGTGGAAAGAACACACATGCAATGACACTGGTTGATCCATATGTGGTTTGTGGAAAGAACACACATACAATGAATCAGGGGGATCCATGTGTGGTTTGTGGAAAGAACACACATGCAATGACCACTAGTCGATCCATGTGTGGTTTGTGGAAAGAACACACATGCAATGACCACTAGTCGATTCATGTGTGGTTTGTGGAAAGAACACACATGCAATGACACTCGTGGATCCATATGTGGTTTGTGAAAAGAACACACATGAAATGACTCTAGTGGATCCATATGTGGTTTGTGGAAAGAACACACATGCAATGACACTGGTTGATCCATATGTGGTTTGTGGAAAGAACACACATGTAATGACTCAGGGGGATCCATGTGTGGTTTGTGGAAAGAACACACATGCAATGAATCTAGTGGGTCCATATGTGGTTTGTGGAAAGAACACCCATGCAATGACTCTAGTGGGTCCATATGTGGTTTGCCGAAACGAACACACATGCAATGACTCTAATGCTGGTTTTAGTATAAGAACACACATGCAATGACTCTAGTGGGTCCATATGTGGTTTGTGGAAAGAACACACATGCAATGACCACTGGTCGATCCATGTGTGGTTTGTGGAAAGAACACACATGCAATGACACTGGTGGATCCATATGTGGTTTGTGAAAAGAACACACATGCAATGACTCTAGTGGATCCATATGTGGTTTGTGGAAAGAACACACATGCAATGACACTAGTTGATCCATATGTTGTTTGTGGAAAGAACACACATGCAATGACACTAGTTGATCCATATGTGGTTTGTGGAAAGAACACACATGCAATGACTCAGGGGGATCCAGGTGTGGTTTGTGGAAAGAACACACATGCAATGACCACTGGTCGATCCATGTGTGGTTTGTGGAAAGAACACACATGCAATTACACTGGTGGATCCATATGTGGTTTGTGAAAAGAACACACATGCAATGACTCTAGTGTTGGTTTTAGTATAAGAAAACACATGCAATGAACTCTAGTGGGTCCATATGTGGTTTGTGGAAAGAACACACATGCAATGACACTGGTTGATCCATATGTGGTTTGTGGAAAGAACACACATGCAATGAATCAGGGGGATCCATGTGTGGTTTGTGGAAAGAACACACATGGAATGACCATTGGTCGATCCATGTGTCGTTTGTAGAAAGAACACACATGCAATGACACTGGTGGATCCATATGTGGTTTATGAAAAGAAAACACATGCAATGACTCTAGTGGATCCATATGTGGTTTGTGGAAAGAACACACATGCAATGACACTGGTTGATCCATATGTGGTTTGTGGAAAGAACACACATACAATGACTCAGGGGGATCCATGTGTGGTTTGTGGAAAGAACACACATGCAATGACCACTAGTCGATCCATGTGTGGTTTGTGGAAAGAACACACATGCAATGACACTGGTGGATCCATATGTGGTTTGTGAAAAGAACACACATGCAATGACTCTTGTGCTGGTTTTAGTATCAGAACACACATGCAATGACTCAGGGGGATCCATGTGTGGTTTGTGGAAAGAACACACATGCAATGACCACTAGTCGATTCATGTGTGGTTTGTGGAAAGAACACACATGCAATGACACTCGTGGATCCATATGTGGTTTGTGAAAAGAACACACATGAAATGACTCTAGTGGATCCATATGTGGTTTGTGAAAAGAACACACATGCAATGACTCTAGTGGATCCATATGTGGTTTGTGGAAAGAACACACATGCAATGACACTGGTTGATCCATATGTGGTTTGTGGAAAGAACACACATGTAATGACTCAGGGGGATCCATGTGTGGTTTGTGGAAAGAACACACATGCAATGACTCTAGTGGGTCCATATGTGGTTTGTGGAAAGAACACCCATGCAATGACTCTAGTGGGTCCATATGTGGTTTGCCAAAACGAACACACATGCAATGACTCTAATGCTGGTTTTAGTATAAGAACACACATGCAATGACTCTAGTGGGTCCATATGTGGTTTGTGGAAAGAACACACATGCAATGACCACTGGTCGATCCATGTGTGGTTTGTGGAAAGAACACACATGCAATGACACTGGTGGATCCATATGTGGTTTGTGAAAAGAACACACATGCAATGACTCTAGTGGATCCATATGTGGTTTGTGGAAAGAACACACATGCAATGACACTAGTTGATCCATATGTGGTTTGTGGAAAGAACACACATGCAATGACACTAGTTGATCCATATGTGGTTTGTGGAAAGAACACACATGCAATGACTCAGGGGGATCCATGTGTGGTTTGTGGAAAGAACACACATGCAATGACCACTGGTCGATCCATGTGTGGTTTATGGAAAGAACACACATGCAATTACACTGGTGGATCCATATGTGGTTTGTGAAAAGAACACACATGCAATGACTCTAGTGTTGGTTTTAGTATAAGAAAACACATGCAATGAACTCTAGTGGGTCCATATGTGGTTTGTGGAAAGAACACACATGCAATGACACTGGTTGATCCATATGTGGTTTGTGGAAAGAACACACATGCAATGACTCAGGGGGATCCATGTGTGGTTTGTGGAAAGAACACACATGGAATGACCATTGGTCGATCCATGTGTCGTTTGTAGAAAGAACACACATGCAATGACACTGGTGGATCCATATGTGGTTTATGAAAAGAAAACACATGCAATGACTCTAGTGGATCCATATGTGGTTTGTGGAAAGAACACACATGCAATGACACTAATTGATCCATATGTGGTTTGTGGAAAGAACACACATGTAATGACTCAGGGGGATCCATGTGTGGTTTGTGGAAAGAACACACATGCAATGACTCTAGTGGGTCCATATGTGGTTTGTGGAAAGAACACCTATGCAATGACTCTAGTGGGTCCATATGTGGTTTGCGGAAACGAACACACATGCAATGACTCTAGTGCTGGTTTTAGTATAAGAACACACATGCAATGACTCTAGTGGGTCCATATGTGGTTTGTGGAAAGAACTCACATGCAATGACCACTGGTCGATCAATGTGTGGTTTGTGGAAAGAACACACATGCAATGACACTGGTGGATCCATATGTGGTTTGTGAAAAGAACACACATGCAATGACTCTAGTGGATCCATATGTGGTTTGTGGAAAGAACACACATGCAATGACACTAGTTGATCCATATGTGGTTTGTGGAAAGAATACACATGCAATGACACTGCTTGATCCATATGTGGTTTCTGGAGAGAACACAAATGCAATGACTCAGGGGGATCCATGTGTGGTTTGTGGAAAGAACACACATGCAATGACCACTGGTCGATCCATGTGTGGTTTGTGGAAAGAACACACATGCAATTACACTGGTGGATCCATATGTGGTTTGTGAAAAGAACACACATGCAATGACTCTAGTGTTGGTTTTAGTATAAGAAAACACATGCAATGAACTCTAGTGGGTCCATATGTGGTTTGTGGAAAGAACACACATGCAATGACACTAGTTGATCCATATGTGGTTTGTGGAAAGAACACACATGCACTGAATCAGGGAGATCCATGTGTGTTTTGTGGAAAGAACACACATGCAATGACCACTGGTCGATGCATGTGTGGTTTGTGGAAAGAACACACATGCAATGACACTGGTGGATCCATATGTGGTTTGTGAAAAGAACACACATGCAATGACTCTAGTGCTGGTTTTAGTATAAGAACACACATGCAATGAACTCTAGTGGGTCCATATGTGGTTTGCGGAAAGAAAACACATGCAATGACCACTGGTCGATCCATGTGTGGTTTATGGAAAGAACACAGATGCAATAACACTCGTGGATCCATGTGTGGTTTGTGGAAAGAACACACATGCAATGACACTAGTGGAACCATGTGTGGTTTGTGGAAAGAACACACATGCGATGACACTGGTTGATCCATGTGTGGTTTGTGAAAAGAACACACATGCAATGACACTGGTTGATCCATATGTTGTTTGTGGAAAGAACACACATGCAATGACTCTAGTGGATCCATATGTGGTTTGTGGAAAGAACACACATGCAATGACACTACTTGATCCATATGTGGTTTGTGGAAAGAACACACATGCAATGACTCAGGGGGATCCATGTGTGGTTTGTGGAAAGAACACACATGCAATGACCACTGGTCGATCCATGTGTGGTTTGTGGAAAGAACACACATGCAATGACACTGGTGGATCCATATATGGTTTGTGAAAAGAACACACATGCAATGACTCTAGTCCTGGTTTTAGTATAAAAACACACATGCAATGACTCAGGGCGATCCATGTGTGGTTTGTGGAAAGAACACACATGCAATGACTCAGGGGGATCCATGTGTGGTTTGTGGAAAGAACACACATGTAATGACCACTGGTCGATCCATGTGTGGTTTGTGGAAAGAACACACATGCAATGACACTGGTGGATCCATATGTGGTTTGTGAAAAGAACACACATGCAATGAGTCTAGTGTTGGTTTTAGTATAAGAACACACATGCAATTACTCTAGTGGGTCCAAATGTGGTTTGTGGAAAGAACACACATGCAATGACCACTGGTCGATCCATGTGTGGTTTGTGGAAAGAACACACATGCAATGACACTGGTGGATCCATATGTGATTTGTCCAAAGAACACACATGCAATGACTCTAGTGGATCCAAATGTGGTTTGTGGAAAGAACACACATGCAATGACACTTGTTGATCCATATGTGGTTTGTGGAAAGAACACACATGCAATGACTCAGGGGGATCCATGTGTTGTTTGTGGAAAGAACACACATGCAATGACCACTGGTCGATCCATGTGTGGTTTGTGGAAAGAACACACATGCAATGACACTGGTGGATCCATATGTGGTTTGTGAAAAGAATACACATGCAATGACTCTAGTGGATCCATATGTGGTTTGTGGAAAGAACACACATGCAATGACACTGGTTGATCCATATGTGGTTTGTGGAAAGAACACACATACAATGACTCAGGGGGATCCATGTGTGGTTTGTGGAAAGAACACACATGCAATGACCACTAGTCGATCCATGTGTGGTTTGTGGAAAGAACACACATGCAATGACACTGGTGGATCCATATGTGGTTTGTCAAAAGAACACACATGCAATGACTCTTGTGCTGGTTTTAGTATAAGAACACACATGCAATGAACTCTAGTGGGTCCATATGTGGTTTGCGGAAAGAACACACACGCAATGACACTGGTTGATCCATATGTGGTTTGTGGAAAGAACACACATGCAATGACTCAGGGGGATCCATGTGTGGTTTGTGGAAAGAACACACATGGAATGACCACTAGTCGATCCATGTGTCGTTTGTGGAAAGAACACACATGCAATGACACTGGTGGATCCATATGTAGTTTATGAAAAGAAAACACATGCAATGACTCTAGTGGATCCATATGTGGTTTGTGGAAAGAACACACATGCAATGACACTGGTTGATCCATATGTGGTTTGTGGAAAGAACACACATGTAACAACTCAGGGGGATCCATATGTGGTTTGTGAAAAGAACACACATGCAATGACTCTAGTGGATCCATATGTGGTTTGTGGAAAGAACACACATGCAATGACACTGGTTGATCCATATGTGGTTTGTGGAAAGAACACACATGTAATGACTCAGGGGGATCCATGTGTGGTTTGTGGAAAGAACACACATGCAATGACTCTAGTGGGTCCATATGTGGTTTGTGGAAAGAACACCCATGCAATGACTCTAGTGGGTCCATATGTGGTTTGCCAAAACGAACACACATGCAATGACTCTAATGCTGGTTTTAGTATAAGAACACACATGCAATGACTCTAGTGGGTCCATATGTGGTTTGTGGAAAGAACACACATGCAATGACCACTGGTCGATCCATGTGTGGTTTGTGGAAAGAACACACATGCAATGACACTGGTGGATCCATATGTGGTTTGTGAAAAGAACACACATGCAATGACTCTAGTGGATCCATATGTGGTTTGTGGAAAGAACACACATGCAATGACACTAGTTGATCCATATGTGGTTTGTGGAAAGAACACACATGCAATGACACTAGTTGATCCATATGTGGTTTGTGGAAAGAACACACATGCAATGACTCAGGGGGATCCATGTGTGGTTTGTGGAAAGAACACACATGCAATGACCACTGGTCGATCCATGTGTGGTTTATGGAAAGAACACACATGCAATTACACTGGTGGATCCATATGTGGTTTGTGAAAAGAACACACATGCAATGACTCTAGTGTTGGTTTTAGTATAAGAAAACACATGCAATGAACTCTAGTGGGTCCATATGTGGTTTGTGGAAAGAACACACATGCAATGACACTGGTTGATCCATATGTGGTTTGTGGAAAGAACACACATGCGATGACACTGGTTGATCCATGTGTGGTTTGTGAAAAGAACACACATGCAATGACACTGGTTGATCCATATGTTGTTTGTGGAAAGAACACACATGCAATGACTCTAGTGGATCCATATGTGGTTTGTGGAAAGAACACACATGCAATGACACTACTTGATCCATATGTGGTTTGTGGAAAGAACACACATGCAATGACTCAGGGGGATCCATGTGTGGTTTGTGGAAAGAACACACATGCAATGACCACTGGTCGATCCATGTGTGGTTTGTGGAAAGAACACACATGCAATGACACTGGTGGATCCATATATGGTTTGTGAAAAGAACACACATGCAATGACTCTAGTCCTGGTTTTAGTATAAAAACACACATGCAATGACTCAGGGCGATCCATGTGTGGTTTGTGGAAAGAACACACATGCAATGACTCAGGGGGATCCATGTGTGGTTTGTGGAAAGAACACACATGTAATGACCACTGGTCGATCCATGTGTGGTTTGTGGAAAGAACACACATGCAATGACACTGGTGGATCCATATGTGGTTTGTGAAAAGAACACACATGCAATGAGTCTAGTGTTGGTTTTAGTATAAGAACACACATGCAATTACTCTAGTGGGTCCAAATGTGGTTTGTGGAAAGAACACACATGCAATGACCACTGGTCGATCCATGTGTGGTTTGTGGAAAGAACACACATGCAATGACACTGGTGGATCCATATGTGATTTGTCCAAAGAACACACATGCAATGACTCTAGTGGATCCAAATGTGGTTTGTGGAAAGAACACACATGCAATGACACTTGTTGATCCATATGTGGTTTGTGGAAAGAACACACATGCAATGACTCAGGGGGATCCATGTGTTGTTTGTGGAAAGAACACACATGCAATGACCACTGGTCGATCCATGTGTGGTTTGTGGAAAGAACACACATGCAATGACACTGGTGGATCCATATGTGGTTTGTGAAAAGAATACACATGCAATGACTCTAGTGGATCCATATGTGGTTTGTGGAAAGAACACACATGCAATGACACTGGTTGATCCATATGTGGTTTGTGGAAAGAACACACATACAATGACTCAGGGGGATCCATGTGTGGTTTGTGGAAAGAACACACATGCAATGACCACTAGTCGATCCATGTGTGGTTTGTGGAAAGAACACACATGCAATGACACTGGTGGATCCATATGTGGTTTGTCAAAAGAACACACATGCAATGACTCTTGTGCTGGTTTTAGTATAAGAACACACATGCAATGAACTCTAGTGGGTCCATATGTGGTTTGCGGAAAGAACACACACGCAATGACACTGGTTGATCCATATGTGGTTTGTGGAAAGAACACACATGCAATGACTCAGGGGGATCCATGTGTGGTTTGTGGAAAGAACACACATGGAATGACCACTAGTCGATCCATGTGTCGTTTGTGGAAAGAACACACATGCAATGACACTGGTGGATCCATATGTAGTTTATGAAAAGAAAACACATGCAATGACTCTAGTGGATCCATATGTGGTTTGTGGAAAGAACACACATGCAATGACACTGGTTGATCCATATGTGGTTTGTGGAAAGAACACACATGTAACAACTCAGGGGGATCCATATGTGGTTTGTGAAAAGAACACACATGCAATGACTCTAGTGGATCCATATGTGGTTTGTGGAAAGAACACACATGCAATGACACTGGTTGATCCATATGTGGTTTGTGGAAAGAACACACATGTAATGACTCAGGGGGATCCATGTGTGGTTTGTGGAAAGAACACACATGCAATGACTCTAGTGGGTCCATATGTGGTTTGTGGAAAGAACACCCATGCAATGACTCTAGTGGGTCCATATGTGGTTTGCCAAAACGAACACACATGCAATGACTCTAATGCTGGTTTTAGTATAAGAACACACATGCAATGACTCTAGTGGGTCCATATGTGGTTTGTGGAAAGAACACACATGCAATGACCACTGGTCGATCCATGTGTGGTTTGTGGAAAGAACACACATGCAATGACACTGGTGGATCCATATGTGGTTTGTGAAAAGAACACACATGCAATGACTCTAGTGGATCCATATGTGGTTTGTGGAAAGAACACACATGCAATGACACTAGTTGATCCATATGTGGTTTGTGGAAAGAACACACATGCAATGACACTAGTTGATCCATATGTGGTTTGTGGAAAGAACACACATGCAATGACTCAGGGGGATCCATGTGTGGTTTGTGGAAAGAACACACATGCAATGACCACTGGTCGATCCATGTGTGGTTTATGGAAAGAACACACATGCAATTACACTGGTGGATCCATATGTGGTTTGTGAAAAGAACACACATGCAATGACTCTAGTGTTGGTTTTAGTATAAGAAAACACATGCAATGAACTCTAGTGGGTCCATATGTGGTTTGTGGAAAGAACACACATGCAATGACACTGGTTGATCCATATGTGGTTTGTGGAAAGAACACACATGCAATGACTCAGGGGGATCCATGTGTGGTTTGTGGAAAGAACACACATGGAATGACCATTGGTCGATCCATGTGTCGTTTGTAGAAAGAACACACATGCAATGACACTGGTGGATCCATATGTGGTTTATGAAAAGAAAACACATGCAATGACTCTAGTGGATCCATATGTGGTTTGTGGAAAGAACACACATGCAATGACACTAGTTGATCCATATGTGGTTTGTGGAAAGAACACACATGTAATGACTCAGGGGGATCCATGTGTGGTTTGTGGAAAGAACACACATGCAATGACTCTAGTGGGTCCATATGTGGTTTGTGGAAAGAACACCTATGCAATGACTCTAGTGGGTCCATATGTGGTTTGCGGAAACGAACACACATGCAATGACTCTAGTGCTGGTTTTAGTATAAGAACACACATGCAATGACTCTAGTGGGTCCATATGTGGTTTGTGGAAAGAACTCACATGCAATGACCACTGGTCGATCCATGTGTGGTTTGTGGAAAGAACACACATGCAATGACACTGGTGGATCCATATGTGGTTTGTGAAAAGAACACACATGCCATGACTCTAGTGGATCCATATGTGGTTTGTGGAAAGAACACACATGCAATGACACTAGTTGATCCATATGTGGTTTGTGGAAAGAATACACATGCAATGACACTGCTTGATCCATATGTGGTTTCTGGAGAGAACACAAATGCAATGACTCAGGGGGATCCATGTGTGGTTTGTGGAAAGAACACACATGCAATGACCACTGGTCGATCCATGTGTGGTTTGTGGAAAGAACACACATGCAATTACACTGGTGGATCCATATGTGGTTTGTGAAAAGAACACACATGCAATGACTCTAGTGTTGGTTTTAGTATAAGAAAACACATGCAATGAACTCTAGTGGGTCCATATGTGGTTTGTGGAAAGAACACACATGCAATGACACTAGTTGATCCATATGTGGTTTGTGGAAAGAACACACATGCACTGAATCAGGGAGATCCATGTGTGTTTTGTGGAAAGAACACACATGCAATGACCACTGGTCGATGCATGTGTGGTTTGTGGAAAGAACACACATGCAATGACACTGGTGGATCCATATGTGGTTTGTGAAAAGAACACACATGCAATGACTCTAGTGCTGGTTTTAGTATAAGAACACACATGCACTGAACTCTAGTGGGTCCATATGTGGTTTGCGGAAAGAAAACACATGCAATAACCACTGGTCGATCCATGTGTGGTTTGTGGAAAGAACACAGATGCAATAACACTCGTGGATCCATGTGTGGTTTGTGGAAAGAACACACATGCAATGACACTAGTGGAACCATGTGTGGTTTGTGGAAAGAACACACATGCGATGACACTGGTTGATCCATGTGTGGTTTGTGAAAAGAACACACATGCAATGACACTGGTTGATCCATATGTTGTTTGTGGAAAGAACACACATGCAATGACTCTAGTGGATCCATATGTGGTTTGTGGAAAGAACACACATGCAATGACACTACTTGATCCATATGTGGTTTGTGGAAAGAACACACATGCAATGACTCAGGGGGATCCATGTGTGGTTTGTGGAAAGAACACACATGCAATGACCACTGGTCGATCCATGTGTGGTTTGTGGAAAGAACACACATGCAATGACACTGGTGGAACCATATATGGTTTGTGAAAAGAACACACATGCAATGACTCTAGTGCTGGTTTTAGTATAAAAACACACATGCAATGACTCAGGGCGATCCATGTGTGGTTTGTGGAAAGAACACACATGCAATGACTCAGGGGGATCCATGTGTGGTTTGTGGAAAGAACACACATGTAATGACCACTGGTCGATCCATGTGTGGTTTGTGGAAAGAACACACATGCAATGACACTGGTGGATCCATATGTGGTTTGTGAAAAGAACACACATGCAATGAGTCTAGTGTTGGTTTTAGTATAAGAACACACATGCAATTACTCTAGTGGGTCCAAATGTGGTTTGTGGAAAGAACACACATGCAATGACCACTGGTCGATCCATGTGTGGTTTGTGGAAAGAACACACATGCAATGACACTGGTGGATCCATATGTGATTTGTCCAAAGAACACACATGCAATGACTCTAGTGGATCCAAATGTGGTTTGTGGAAAGAACACACATGCAATGACACTTGTTGATCGATATGTGGTTTGTGGAAAGAACACACATGCAATGACTCAGGGGGATCCATGTGTTGTTTGTGGAAAGAACACACATGCAATGACCACTGGTCGATCCATGTGTGGTTTGTGGAAAGAACACACATGCAATGACACTGGTGGATCCATATGTGGTTTGTGAAAAGAATAGACATGCAATGACTCTAGTGGATCCATATGTGGTTTGTGGAAAGAACACACATGCAATGACACTGGTTGATCCATATGTGGTTTGTGGAAAGAACACACATACAATGACTCAGGGGGATCCATGTGTGGTTTGTGGAAAGAACACACATGCAATGACCACTAGTCGATCCATGTGTGGTTTGTGGAAAGAACACACATGCAATGACACTGGTGGATCCATATGTGGTTTGTCAAAAGAACACACATGCAATGACTCTTGTGCTGGTTTTAGTATAAGAACACACATGCAATGAACTCTAGTGGGTCCATATGTGGTTTGCGGAAAGAACACACACGCAATGACCACTGGTCGATCCATGTGTGATTTGTGGAAAGAACACACATGCAATGACACTAGTGGAACCATGTGTGGTTTGTGGAAAGAACACACATGCAATGACACTAGTTGACCTATGTGTGGTTTGTGGAAAGAACACACATGCAATGACACTGGTTGATCCATATGTGGTTTGTGGAAAGAACACACATGAAATGACTCAGGGGGATCCATGTGTGGTTTGTGGAAAGAACACACATGCAATGACCACTAGTCGATCCATGTGTGCTTTGTGGAAAGAACACACATGCAATGACACTGGTGGATCCATATGTGGTTTGTGAAAAGAACACACATGCAATGACTCTAGTGCTGGTTTTAGTATACGAAAACACATGCAATGAACTCTAGTGGGTCCATATGTGGTTTGAGGAAGGAACACACATGCAATGACACTGGTTGATCCATATGTGGTTTATGGAAAGAACACACATGCAATGACTCAGGGAGATCCATGTGTGGTTTGTGGAAAGAACACACATGGAATGACCACTGGTCGATCACTGTGTGGTTTGTGGAAAGAACACACATGCAATGACTCTAGTGCTAGTTTTAGTATAAGAACACACATGCAATGACTCTATTGGGTCCATATGTGGTTTGTGATAAGAACACACATGCAATGACTCTAGTGGATCCATATGTGGTTTGTGGAAAAGAACACACATGCAATGACCACTGGTTCATCCATATGTGGTTTGTGGAAAGAACACACATGCAGTGACACTAGTGGATCCATATGTGGTTTGTGAAAAGAACACACATACAATGACCACTAGCTGATCCATAAGTGGTTCATGACAGGAACACACATGCAGTGAACACTGGTGGATCCAAATGTGGTTTGTGGAAAGAACACACATGCAATGACTCTAGTGGATACATATGTGGTTTGTGGAAAGAACACACATGCAATAAACTCTAGTGGATCCATATGTCATTTGTGGAAAGAACACACATGCAATGACACTCGTTGGTACATGTGTGGTTTCTGGAAAGAACACACATGGAATGAGTCAGGGGCATCCATGTGTGGTTTGTGGAAAGAACACACATGAAATGACCACTGGTCGAGCCATGTGTGGTTTGTGGAAAGAACACACATGCAATGACACTGGTTGATCCATATGTGGTTTGTGAAAAGAACACACATGCAATGACTCTAGTGGATCCATATGTGGTTTGTGGAAAGAACACACATGCAATGACGTTGATCCATATGTGGTTTGTGGAAAGAACACACATGCAATGACTCAGGGGGATCCATGTGCGGTTTGTGGAAAGAACACACCTGCAATAACCACTGGTCGATCCATGAGTAGTTTGTGGAAAGAACACACATGCGATGACACTGGTGGATCCAAATGTGGTTTGTGAAAAGAACACACATGCAATGACTTTAGTGCTGGTTTTAGTATAAGAACACACATGCAATAACTCGGGGGGATCCATGTGTGGTTTGTGGAAAGACACACATGCAATGACCACTGGTCCTTCAATGTGTGGTTTGTGGAAAGAACACACATGCAATGACACTGGTGGATCCATATGTGGTTTGTGAAAAGAACACACATGCAATGACTCTAGTGCTGGTTTTAGTATAAGAACACACATGCAATGAACTCAAGTGGGTCCATATGTGGTTTGCGGAAAGAACACACATGCAATAACCACTAGTCGATCCATGTGTGGTTTGTGGAAAGAACACACATGCAATGACTCAGGGGGATCCATGTGTGGTTTGTGGAAAGAACACACATGCAATGACCACTGGTCGATCCATGTGTGGTTTGTGGAAAGAACACACATGCAATGACACTGGTGGATCCATATATGGTTTGTGAAAAGAACACACATGCAATGACTCTAGTGCTGGTTTTAGTATAAGAACACACATGCAATGACTCAGGGCGATCCATTTGTGGTTTGTGGAAAGAACACACATGCAATGACTCAGGGGGATCCATGTGTGGTTTGTGGAAAGAACACACATGCAATGACCACTGGTCGATCCATGTGTGGTTTGTGGAAAGAACACACATGCAATGACACTGGTGGATCCATATGTGGTTTGTGAAAAGAACACACATGCAATGACTCTAGTGTTGGTTTTAGTATAAGAACACACATGCAATTACTCTAGTGGGTCCAAATGTGGTTTGTGGAAAGAACACACATGCAATGACCACTGGTCGATCCATGTGTGGTTTGTGGAAAGAACACACAGGCAATGACACTGGTGGATCCATATGTGGTTTCTCCAAAGAACACACATGCAATGACTCTAGTGGATCCATATGTGGTTTGTGGAAAGAACACACATGCAATGACACTTGTTGATCCATATGTGGTTTGTGGAAAGAACACACATGCAATGACTCAGGGGGATCCATGTGTGGTTTGTGGAAAGAACACACATGCAATGACCACTGGTCGATCCATGTGTGGTTTGTGGAAAGAACACACATGCAATGACACTGGTGGATCCATATGTGGTTTCTGAAAAGAACACACATGCAATGACTCTAGTGCTGGTTTTAGTATAAGAACACACATGCAATGAAGTCTAGTGGGTCCATATGTGGTTTGCGGAAAGAACACACATGCAATGACCACTAGTCGATCCATGTGTGGTTTGTGGAAAGAACACACATGCAATGAAACTCCTGGATCCAAGTGTGGTTTGTGGAAAGAACACACATGCAATGACACTAGTGGAACCATGTGTTCTTTGTGGAAAGAAGACACATGCAATGAAACTGGTTGATCCATGTGTGGTTTGTGGAAAGAACACACATGCAATGACACGAGTTGATCCATATGTGGTTTGTGGAAAGAACACACGTGCAATGACTCAGGGGGATCCATGTGTGGTTTGTGGAAAGAACACACATGCAATGACACTAGTGGATCCATATGTGGTTTGTGAAAAGAACACACATGCAATGACTCTAGTGCTGGTTTTAGTATAAGAACACACATGCAATGAACTCTAGTGGGTCCATATGTGGTTTGCGGAAAGAACACACATGCAATGACCACTAGTCGATCCATGTGTGGTTTGTGGAAAGAACACACATGCAATGACTCAGGGGGCTCCATGTGTGGTTTGTGGAAAGAACACACATGCAATGACCACTGGTCGATCCATGTGTGGTTTGTGGAAAGAACACACATGCAATGACACTGGTGGATCCATATATGGTTTGTGAAAAGAACACACATGCAATGACTCTAGTGCTGGTTTTAGTATAAGAACACACATGCAATGACTCAGGGCGATCCATGTGTAGTTTGTGGAAAGAACACACATGCAATGACTCAGGGGGATCCATGTGTGGTTTGTGGAAAGAACACACATGCAATGACCACTGGTCGATCCATGTGAGGTTTATGGAAAGAACACACATGCAATGACACTGGTGGATCAATATGTGGTTTGTGAAAAGAACACACATGCAATGACTCTAGTGTTGGTTTTAGTATAAGAACACACATGCAATTACTCTAGTGGGTCCAAATGTGGTTTGTGGAAAGAACACACATGCAATGACCACTGGTCGATCCATGTGTGGTTTGTGGAAAGAACACACATGCAATGACACTGGTGGATCCATATGTGGTTTGTCCAAAGAACACACATGCAATGACTCTAGTGGATCCATATGTGGTTTGTGGAAAGAACACACATGCAATGACACTTGTTGATCCATATGTGGTTTGTGGAAAGAACACACATGCAATGACTCAGGGGGATCCATGTGTGGTTTGTGGAAAGAACACACATGCAATGACCACTGGTCGATCCATGTGTGGTTTGTGGAAAGAACACACATGCAATGACACTGGTGGATCCATATGTGGTTTGTGAAAAGAACACACATGCAATGACTCTAGTGCTGGTTTTAGTATAAGAACACACATGCAATGAAGTCTAGTGGGTCCATGTGTGGTTTGCGTAAAGAACACACATGCAATGACCACTAGTTGATCCATGTGTGGTTTGTGGAAAGAACACACATGCAATGAAACTCCTGGATCCATGTGTGGTTTGTGGAAAGAACACACATGCAATGACACTAGTGGAACCATGTGTTGTTTGTGGAAAGAAGACACATGCAATGAAACTGGTTGATCCATGTGTGGTTTGTGGAAAGAACACACATGCAATGACACGAGTTGATCCATATGTGGTTTGTGGAAAGAACACACGTGCAATGACTCAGGGGGATCCATGTCTGGTTTGTGGAAAGAACACACATGCAATGACACTAGTGGATCCATATGTGGTTTGTGAAAAGAACACACATGCAATGACTCTAGTGCTGGTTTTAGTATAAGAACACACATGCAATGAACTCTAGTGGGTCCATATGTGGTTTGCGGAAAGAACACACATGCAATGACCACTAGTCGATCCATGTGTGGTTTGTGGAAAGAACACACATGCAATGACCACTAGTCGATCCATGTGTGGTTTGTGGAAAGAACACACATGCAATGACACTGGTGGATCCATATGTGGTTTGTCAAAAGAACATACATGCAATGACTGTTGTGCTGGTTATAGTATAAGAACACACATGGAATGACTCTAGTGGGTCCATATATGGTTTGTGGAAAGAACACACATGCAATGACCACTGGTCGATCCATGTGTGGTTTGTGAAAAGAACACACATGCAATGACACTGGTGGATCCATATGTGGTTTGTCAAAAGAACACACATGCAATGACTCTAGTGGATCCATGTGTGGTTTGTGGAAAGAACACACATGCAATAACACTGGTGGATCCATATGTGGTTTGTGAAAAGAACACACATGCAATGACTCTAGTGCTGGTTTTAGTATAAGAACACACATGCAATGAACTCTAGTGGGTCCATATGTGGTTTGTGGAAAGAACACACATGCAATGACCACTGGTCGATCCATGTGTGGTTTTAGTATAAGAACACACATGCAATGACACTGGTGGATCCATATGTGGTTTCTGAAAAGAACACACATGCAATGACTCTAGTGCTGGTTTTAGTATAAGAACACACATGCAATGAAGTCTAGTGGGTCCATATGTGGTTTGCGGAAAGAACACACATGCAATGACCACTAGTCGATCCATGTGTGGTTTGTGGAAAGAACACACATGCAATGAAACTCCTGGATCCATGTGTGGTTTGTGGAAAGAACACACATGCAATGACACTAGTGGAACCATGTGTTCTTTGTGGAAAGAAGACACATGCAATGAAACTGGTTGATCCATGTGTGGTTTGTGGAAAGAACACACATGCAATGACACGAGTTGATCCATATGTGGTTTGTGGAAAGAACACACGTGCAATGACTCAGGGGGATCCATGTGTGGTTTGTGGAAAGAACACACATGCAATGACACTAGTGGATCCATATGTGGTTTGTGAAAAGAACACACATGCAATGACTCTAGTGCTGGTTTTAGTATAAGAACACACATGCAATGAACTCTAGTGGGTCCATATGTGGTTTGCGGAAAGAACACACATGCAATGACCACTAGTCGATCCATGTGTGGTTTGTGGAAAGAACACACATGCAATGACTCAGGGGGATCCATGTGTGGTTTGTGGAAAGAACACACATGCAATGACCACTGGTCGATCCATGTGTGGTTTGTGGAAAGAACACACATGCAATGACACTGGTGGATCCATATATGGTTTGTGAAAAGAACACACATGCAATGACTCTAGTGCTGGTTTTAATATAAGAACACACATGCAATGACTCAGGGCGATCCATGTGTGGTTTGTGGAAAGAACACACATGCAATGACTCAGGGGGATCCATGTGTGGTTTGTGGAAAGAACACACATGCAATGACCACTGGTCGATCCATGTGAGGTTTATGGAAAGAACACACATGCAATGACACTGGTGGATCCATATGTGGTTTGTGAAAAGAACACACATGCAATGACTCTAGTGTTGGTTTTAGTATAAGAACACACATGCAATTACTCTAGTGGGTCCAAATGTGGTTTGTGGAAAGAACACACATGCAATGACCACTGGTCGATCCATGTGTGGTTTGTGGAAAGAACACACATGCAATGACACTGGTGGATCCATATGTGGTTTGTCCAAAGAACACACATGCAATGACTCTAGTGGATCCATATGTGGTTTGTGGAAAGAACAAACATGCAATGACACTTGTTGATCCATATGTGGTTTGTGGAAAGAACACACATGCAATGACTCAGGGGGATCCATGTGTGGTTTGTGGAAAGAACACACATGCAATGACAACTGGTCGATCCATGTGTGGTTTGTGGAAAGAACACACATGCAATGACACTGGTGGATCCATATGTGGTTTGTGAAAAGAACACACATGCAATGACTCTAGTGCTGGTTTTAGTATAAGAACACACATGCAATGAAGTCTAGTGGGTCCATATGTGGTTTGCGTAAAGAACACACATGCAATGACCACTAGTCGATCCATGTGTGGTTTGTGGAAAGAACACACATGCAATGAAACTCCTGGATCCATGTGTGGTTTGTGGAAAGAACACACATGCAATGACACTAGTGGAACCATGTGTTGTTTGTGGAAAGAAGACACATGCAATGAAACTGGTTGATCCATGTGTGGTTTGTGGAAAGAACACACATGCAATGACACGAGTTGATCCATATGTGGTTTGTGGAAAGAACACACGTGCAATGACTCAGGGGGATCCATGTGTGGTTTGTGGAAAGAACACACATGCAATGACACTAGTGGATCCATATGTGGTTTGTGAAAAGAACACACATGCAATGACTCTAGTGCTGGTTTTAGTATAAGAACACACATGCAATGAACTCTAGTGGGTCCATATGTGGTTTGCGGAAAGAACACACATGCAATGACCACTAGTCGATCCATGTGTGGTTTGTGGAAAGAACACACATGCAATGACCACTAGTCGATCCATGTGTGGTTTGTGGAAAGAACACACATGCAATGACACTGGTGGATCCATATGTGGTTTGTCAAAAGAACATACATGCAATGACTCTTGTGCTGGTTATAGTATAAGAACACACATGGAATGACTCTAGTGGGTCCATATGTGGTTTGTGGAAAGAACACACATGCAATGACCACTGGTCGATCCATGTGTGGTTTGTGAAAAGAACACACATGCAATGACACTGGTGGATCCATATGTGGTTTGTCAAAAGAACACACATGCAATGACTCTAGTGGATCCATGTGTGGTTTGTGGAAAGAACACACATGCAATGACTCTAGTGCTGGTTTTAGTATAAGAACACACATGCAATGAACTCTAGTGGGTCCATATGTGGTTTGCGGAAAGAACACACACGCAATGACCACTGGTCGATCCATGTGTGATATGTGGAAAGAACACACATGCAATGACACTCGTGGATCGATGTGTGGTTTGTGGAAAGAACACACATGCAATGACACTAGTGGAACCATGTGTGGTTTGTGGAAAGAACACACATGCAATGACACTAGTTGACCTATGTGTGGTTTGTGGAAAGAACACACATGCAATGACACTGGTTGATCCATATGTGGTTTGTGGAAAGAACACACATGCAATGACTCAGGGGGATCCATGTGTGGTTTGTGGAAAGAATGCAATGACCACTGGTCGATCCATGTGTGCTTTGTGGAAAGAACACACATGCAATGACACTAGTGGATCCATATGTGGTTTGTGAAAAGAACACACATGCAATGACTCTAGTGCTGGTTTTAGTATAAGAACACACATGCAATGACTCTAGTGCTGGTTTTAGTATAAGAACACACATGCAATGACTCTAGTGCTGGTTTTAGTATAAGAACACACATGCAATAACTCAGGGGGATCCATGTGTGGTTTGTGGAAAGAACACACATGCAATGACACTGGTGGATCCATATGTGGTTTGTGAAAAGAACACACATGCAATGACTCTAGTGGATCCATATCTGGTTTGTGGAAAGAACACACATGCAATGACACTGGTTGATCCATATGTGGTTTGTGGAATGAACACACATGCAATGACTCAGGGGGATCCATGTGTGGTTTGTGGAAAGAACACACATGCAATGACCACTAGTCGATACATGTATGGATTGTGGAAAGAACACACATGCAATGACACTGGTGGATCCATATGTGGTTTGTCAAAAGAACACACATGCAATGACTCTAGTGGATCCATGTGTGGTTTGTGGAAAGAACACACATGCAATAACACTGGTGGATCCATATGTGGTTTGTGAAAAGAACACACATGCAATGACTCTAGTGCTGTTTTTAGTATAAGAACACACATGCAATGAACTCTAGTGGGTCCATATGTGGTTTGCGGAAAGAACACACACGCAATGACCACTGGTCGATCCATGTGTGATTTGTGGAAAGAACACACATGCAATGACACTCGTGGATCCATGTGTGGTTTGTGGAAAGAACACACATGCAATGACACTAGTGGAACCATGTGTGGTTTGTGGAAAGAACACACATGCAATGACACTAGTTGACCTATGTGTGGTTTGTGGAAAGAACACACATGCAATGACACTGGTTGATCCATATGTGGTTTGTGGAAAGAACACACATGCAATGACTCAGGGGGATCCATGTGTGGTTTGTGGAAAGAATGCAATGACCACTGGTCGATCCATGTGTGCTTTGTGGAAAGAACACACATGCAATGACACTGGTGGATCCATATGTGGTTTGTGAAAAGAACACACATGCAATGACTCTAGTGCTGGTTTTAGTATAAGAACACACATGCAATGACTCTAGTGCTGGTTTTAGTATAAGAACACACATGCAATGACTCTAGTGCTGGTTTTAGTATAAGAACACACATGCAATAACTCAGGGGGATCCATGTGTGGTTTGTGGAAAGAACACACATGCAATGACACTGGTGGATCCATATGTGGTTTGTGAAAAGAACACATATGCAATGACTCTAGTGGATCCATATGTGGTTTGTGGAAAGAACACACATGCAATGACACTGGTTCATCCATATGTGGTTTCTGGAAAGAACACACATGCAATGACTCAAGGGGATCCATGTGTGGTTTGTGGAAAGAACACACATGCAATGACCACTAGTCGATACATGTATGGATTGTGGAAAGAACATACATGCAATGACACTGGTGGATCCATATGTGGTTTGTCAAAAGAACACACATGCAATGACTCTAGTGCTGGTTTTAGTATAAGAACCCACATGCAATGACTCTAGTGGGTCCATATGTGGTTTGTGGAAAGAACACACATGCAATGACCACTGGTCGATCCATGTGCGGTTTGTGGAAAGAACACACATGCAATGACACTGGTGGATCCATATGTGGTTTGTGAAAAGAACACACATGCAATGACTCTAGTGGATCCATATGTGGTTTGTGGAAAGAACACACATGCAATGACACTGGTTGATCCATATGTAGTTTGTGGAAAGAACACACATGCAATGACTCTAGTGGGTCCATATGTGGTTTGTGGAAAAGAACACACATGCAATGACTCTAGTGCTGGTTTTAGTATAAGAACACACATGCAATGACTCTAGTGGGCCCATGTGACACCCTCACCTGATAAGGCTGAGTTCCTGTGTATAGTGCTAATCCCTGGATCGGTTCACTAGCACACATAGTACAAAATGATACCAAATATAACCGTGCATCATGAATATAACGAATATGATCCAGAATTTACATTATATTACAGCGGAAACAATACAAGGTAGATCTCCATCCTTCAAATGTGCCATAGGCGAACAATTGTTGAGTGGAGTCTCGCGACCTAATACGATCACTCAGAATCGGTATAACCTGCAACATAAAACGTAGCAGCCCCGAAGGGTCAATACTTGGAATGTATGGCAAGTAGCGCTACGGTAAAAGAGACAATGCACCTAGCATCTATATGATTATTTGGCTAGTGTAGCTTTGGCTAGCTTACACTTTTCAAACACATTGATCCTACTTTCGTAAACCATTTAATTCACAGCAACCCATTAAGTTCACCCATCAAGTTTTAGTAATTAGGAAATAAGGATGAGTGAGAATATGTCATAGTCTCAAGATCAAGCAACTCAATCGTCCGTAACCGGGGACACGTCTAAGTACTTAGTTTTTACACCCTGCAGGGGTTTGTACACTTTACCCATGTAACCTGGCCAACCCAGCTCGTACCACCGCACTCATATTTTGTGATGATAGGGATAAGTCCAAGATGGAACCTTTCGGGAAGTAGATGACCAAACCCCACTGCGCACCGGTCCCAACCTATCATTCACTACATCTCTGGCTACGCTGGGTTCAGATCACCACGACCTACTAAGTCCAACCAGCCACCCATTCTTACTGGCACATGGTTGCACACGTAAGTTACCATAACAAAGAGAACCAATCCTTCTCAGTACCCTGGGCGGCAATCCCCACCATTATCCACACTCCGTTGACCATCCAACCATTCCGCCCAGGTAGTTCATTAACATTATGTTGTTTTAGTTTGAAACAAACACCACTTCACCTTAGTGTGATCCCTTTTCCCCCGTCTTCACAGCAGGTCTAAGCACATCTACTGAACGGGGCTCAACTACAAGGAATTCCTACCACAAGATATAGGATATAGCATAGCATAATAGTTCCTACACAATAACTACAGAAATACACTACACATGAATAGGAGAAAATAGTAGGACAATAGTATGAACAAAATAGCATCTACTTGCCTTTGTTGTAGATGTAGTCGATTAGATAATCCTCACAAATATAATGGTTGCACTCGTCGCACTCAAAAGACTTGCAATCACAATGCTCGCAATCATAGCTATTGCAATCATAGTAGTTACACTCCTCGCAATCTATCGTTCAAAAGCAAAAGCACAACAACATATCATTCAAAGATTGCAATCATGCAACAATACAACAATACAATAAAACAGCGATGATCCAATGCATGCATGATGATTTAATATGTCATAATGGTTGTAATGAGTTATCTAAACAATACTAGATCACATGATGCATGTAGAAGTGTTTTAATGCAATATAGTATTTGTTATCCAATTTCAATTGCCAATAAAGGGGTATTAACATAACTGTTGTAGCTTCTGTACTAGTTGCCAAATTAAATTTGTATCTGAACTGTAATGGATCGAGGGCTTTAATACGAACCAGTAGCAATTGGATTCACCCTAATCGAAGTTATAGATCTTTTTCTAGGATTTATTTAGTGTTTAATGGAGTTTAATTAATCTGAACAGATCATACTGACAACAAACAAAACTAAGTACATATCTGAAAACTACGCAAGATTATGAACTCAGGGACATATTACTCATATTTTTCGGATCTGTAGATTATTTACTATGAATTTAATGATTTAAAAGGCCAATAATACTAATTAATTATTCGCCAGTAATCTATACAGCAAAACCCAGATCTAAATAGATATTATCAAACTACAAGAAATTATATTCAATTTGATATATTATATGTAATTTTTTAACGTAGTATGAATTTTTTATGAATTTTACAAGTTAGATATATAATCTGCATTTTAAATTCGAACGGAATATTCCAGGGAATATTCCGCTGACTGGACAGGTTGACCGGGACTAGATGCTGACCTGGCGACGACATGGCGGTGACGAGGCGGTTGACCGGGATGATTGAATCTGGACCATCGGGATAAGATCCGGTGGCTAGGAAATAAGTTACTCTAAATCGGCTCGATTTTGCCTCAGAAAAGATTAGAAACAGATCTGTGTTAGAGAGACAAATCCGTAGATCAAATCGAAAAACTTACAACATAAAAGATGTGGAGAATCATTGGATCTACCATTTCACCAAAGGAATTTGGATTTGAACAAACGAGCGCGAGTAAATCTTGGAATTGCACCGTTAGATCTGAAATATTGCATGGTGAAATTCTCCGGCTATCGTGGATGAACAGAGGTGAGGTTTGTAGGGATTGAAATATTTCGACGAGATCTACAACTTTCGTGTTGTAGCCAAATGCATCCGACGAAGTTTAGATTGGTTTTGAAGCAAAATACGATTCGGTAGGATGTAGATTCGAGATTTCGAGAAGGAAAAGTGACAAAGCTGTGATTCCGGATGATTATATTGACCTTGGAGTAGGAAAGAAGTAGAAACAAACGAAAGTCAATTCAGAGTTGCAGATAAAAAGATATAGGTATTTGAATAGAGGTAGATTTAGAAAACAGATTCTTGCACGCTTTTTAAAGCAATCGGTGGGATGGATCCCTCCCGTGCCCTGCTGGCTGGTTCGGTCGGCTGAGTGGGCCGGCCGGGTGGCCCATTTCGTTTTTTTTTCTTTTTCTATTTTGGTATTTTCTTTATATCTTTTGCATACGAACTCCAAATGACATGATTCTTGTTTCTAAATTTTTCTAAAATTCAATAGATTATTATAGTATCATATTTGTATCATTTTTACTAGTTTGAAGATGGTTGCTTCATAAATGTCTATATATTCCTTATAGGAACATTTGAGCAATTCAACTATCGGATTTAGATATTAGGATTTGGATTCAATTTTTGGGAACTTTGCATGGATGCAATGCAATGCTTATGAATGCTTCATGATTTTCATTTTTGCAAACATTAACACAAATACTAAAACAAAAACTCAATTCACGCCTCTTGCCTATATGGCTACTTAGGTCATAACAAAGTGAGTTGTTTCCAAATTTAAAAGGTTTGTTTTCCTTGAGAATTTTCAACAAAGTCAAACAATCAACCAAACTTATTTTATCTATTTCACATTTCAAATTATAAAATTTTGGGATGTGACAGCCCATACGTGGTTTATGGAAAGAACACACATGCAATGACCACTGGTCGATCCATGTGTGGTTTGTGGAAAGAACACACATGCAATGACACTGGTGGATCCATATGGGGTTTGTGAAAAGAACACGCATCCAATGACTCTAGTGGATCCATATGTCGTTTGTGGAAAGTACACACATGCAATGACACTAGTTGATCCATATGTGGTTTGTGGAAAGAACACACATGCAATGACTCGGGGGGATCCATGTGTGGTTTGTGGAAAGAACACACATGCAATGACCACTGGTCGATCCATGTGTGGTTTGTGGAAAGAACACACATGCAATGACTCTAGTGCTGGTTTTAGTATAAGAACACACATGCAATGACTCTAGTGTTGGTTTTAGTATAAGAACACACATGCAATGACTCTATTGGGTCCATATGTGGTTTGTGAAAAGAACACACACGCAATGACTCTAGTGGATCCATATGTGGTTTGTGGAAAAGAACACACATGCAATGACCACTGGTTGATCCATATGTGGTTTGTGGAAAGAACACACATGCAATGACACTAGTGGATCCATATGTGGTTTGTGAAAAGAACACACATACAATGACTCTAGTGCTGGTTTTAGTATAAGAACACCCATGAAATGACTCTAGTGTTGGTTTCATTATAAGAACACATATGCAACGACTCTAGTGGGTCCATATGTGGTTTGTGAAAAGAACACACATGCAATGACTCTAGTGGATCCATATGTGGTTTGTGGAAAAGAACACACATGCAATGACCACTGGCTGATCCATAAGTGGTTCATGACAGGAACACACATGTAGTGAACACTAGTGGATCCAAATGTGGTTTGTGGAAAGAACACACATGCAATGACTCTAGTGGATACATATGTGGTTTGTGGAAAGAACACACATGCAATAAACTCTAGTGGATCCATATGTGGTTTGTGGAAAGAACACACATGCAATGACACTAGTTGATCCATATGTGGTTTGTGGAAAGAACACACATGCAATGACTCAAGGGCATCCATGTGTGGTTTGTGGAAAGAATACACATGCAATGACCACTGGTCGATCCATGTGTGGTTTGTGGAAAGAACACACATGCAATGACCACTGGTTGATCCATGTGTGGTTTGTGGAAAGAACACACATGCAATGACACTGGTGGATTAGTATGTGGTTTGTGAAAAGAACACACATGCAATGACTCTAGTGGATCCATATGTGGTTTGTGAAAAGAACACACATGCAATGACTTAGGGGGATCCATGTGTGGTTTGTGGAAATAACACACATGCAAAGACCACTGGTCGATCAATGTGTGGTTTGTGGAAAGAACACACATGCAATGACACTGGTGGATCCATATGTGGTTTGTGAAAAGAACACACATGCAATGACTCTAGTGCTGGTTTTAGTATAAGAACACACATGCAATGACTCAGGGCGATCCATGTGTGGTTTGTCGAAATAACACACATGCAATGACCACTGGTCGATCCATGTGTGGTTTGTGGAAAGAACACACATGCAATGACACTGGTGGATCCATATGTGGTTTGTCAAAAGAACACACCTGCAATGACTCTAGTGGATCCATATGTGGTTTGTGGAAAGAACACACATGCAATGACACTGGTTGAATATGTGGTTTGTGGAAAGAACACAGATGCAATGACTCAAGGGATCCATGTGTGGTTTGTGGAAAGAACGCACATGCAATAACCACTAGTCGATCCATGTGTGGTTTATGGAGAGAAAACACATGCAATGACACTGGTGGATCCATATGTGGTTTGTGAAAAGAACACACATGGAATGACTCTAGTGCTGGTTTTAGTATAAGAACACACATGCAATGACTCTAGTGGGTCCATATGTGGTTCGTGGAAAGAACACACATGCAATGACCACTGGTCGATCCATGTGTGGTTTGTGGAAAGAACACACATGCAATGACACTGGTGGATCCATATGTGGTTTGTCAAAAGAACACACATGCAATGACTCTAGTGGATCCATATGTGGTTTGTGGAAAGAACACACATGCAATGACACTGGTTGATCCATATGTGATTTGTTGAAAGAACACACATGCAATGACTCAGGGGGATCCATGTGTGGTTTGTGGAAGGAACACACATGCAATGACCACTGGTCTATCCATGTGTGGTTTGTGGAAAGAACACACATGCAATGACACTGGTGGATCCATATGTGGTTTCTGAAAAGAACACACATGCAATGACTCTAGTGCTGGTTTTAGTATAAGAACACACATGCAATGAACACTAGTGGGTCCATATGTGGTTTGCGGAAAGAACACACATGCAATGACCACTAGTCGATCCATGTGTGGTTTGTGGAAAGAACACACATGCAATGAAACTCGTGGATCCATGTGTGGTTTGTGGAAAGAACACACATGCAATGACACTGGTGGAACCATGTGTTGTTTGTGGAAAGAACACACATGCAATGAAACTTATTGATCCATGTGTGGTTTGTGCAAAGAACACACATGCAATGACACTGGTTGATCCATATGTGGTTTGTGGAAAGAACACACATGCAATGACTCGGGGGATCCATGTGTGGTTTGTGGAAAGAACACACATGCAATGACACTGGTGGATCCATATGTGGTTTGTGAAAAGAACACACATGCAATGACTCTAGTGGATCCATAAGTGGTTTGTGGAAAGAACACACATGCAATGACACTGGTTGATCCATATGTGGTTTGTGGAAAGAACACACATGCAATGACTCAGGGGGATCCATGTGTGGTTTGTGGAAATAACACACATGCAATGACCACTAGTCGATCCATGTGTGGTTTGTGGAAAGAACACACGTGCAATGACACTGGTGGATCCATATGTGGTTTGTCAAAAGAACACACATGCAATGACTCTAGTGATGGTTTTAGTATAAGAACACACATGCAATGACTCTAGTGGGTCCATATGTGGTTTGTGGAAAGAACACACATGCAATGACCACTGGTCGATCCATGTGTGGTTTGTGGAAAGAACACACATGCAATGACTCTAGTGGATACATATGTGGTTTGTGGAAATAACACACATGCAATAAACTCTAGTGGATCCATATGTGGTTTATGGAAAGAACACACATGCAATGACACTAGTTGATCCATATGTGGTTTGTGGAAAGAACACACATGCAATGACCACTGGTCGATCCATGTGTGGTTTGTGGAAAGAACACACATGCAATGACCACTGGTTGATCCATGTGTGGTTTGTGGAAAGAACACACATGCAATGACACTGGTGGATCCGTATGTGGTTTGTGAAAAGAACACACATGCAATGACTCTAGTGGATCCATATGTGGTTTGTGGAAAGAACACACATGCAATGACACTAGTTGATCCATATGTGGTTTGTGGAATGAACACACATGCAATGACTCAGGGGGATCCATGTGTGGTTTGTGGAAATAACACACATGCAATGACCACCGGTCGATCCTTGTGTGGTTTGTGGAAAGAACACACATGCAATGACACTGGTGGATCCATATGTGGTTTGTGAAAAGAACACACATGCAATGACTCTAGTGCTGGTTTTAGTATAAGAACACACATGGAATGACTCAGGGCGATCCATGTGTGGTTTGTGGAAAGAACAAACATGCAATGACCACTGGTCGATCCATGTGTGGTTTGTGGAAAGAAAACACATGTAATGACACTGGTGGATCCATATGTGGTTTGTCAAAAGAACACACATGCAATGACTCTAGTGGATCCATATGTGGTTTGTGGAAAGAACACACATGCAATGACACTGGTTGATCAGTATGTGGTTTGTGGAAAGAACACACATGCAATGACTTAAGGGGATCCATGTGTGGTTTGTGGAAAGAACACACATGCAATGACCACTAGTCGATCCATGTGTGGTTTGTGGAGAGAAAACACATGCAATGACGCTGGTGGATCCATATGTGGTTTGTGAAAAGAACACACATGGAATGACTCTAGTGCTGGTTTTAGTATAAGAACACACATGCAATGACTCTAGTGGGTCCATATGTGGTTTGTGGAAAGAACACACATGCAATGACCACTGGTCGATCCATGTGTGGTTTGTGGAAAGAACACACATGCAATGACACTGGTGGATCCATATGTGGTTTGTCAAAAGAACACACATGCAATGACTCTAGTGGATCCATATGTGGTTTGTGGACAGAACACACATGCAATGACTCAGGGGGATCCATGTGTGGTTTGTGGAAAGAACACACATGCAATGACCACTGGTCGATCCATGTGTGGTTTGTGGAAAGAACACACATGCAATGACACTGGTGGATCCATGTGTGGTTTGTGGAAAGAACACACATGCAATGACACTGGTGGATCCATATGTAGTTTGTGAAAAGAACACACATGCAATGACTCTAGTGTTGGTTTTAGTATAAGAACAAACATGCAATGAAACTCGTGGATCCATGTGTGGTTTGTGGAAAGAACACACATGCAATGACACTAGTGGAACCATGTGTTGTTTGTGGAAAGAACACACATGCAATGAAACTTGTTGATCCATGTGTGGTTTGTGCAAAGAACACACATGCAATGACACTGGTTGATCCATATGTGGTTTGTGGAAAGAACACACATGCAATGACTCAGGGGATCCATGTGTGGTTTGTGGAAAGAACACACATGCAATGACACTGGTGGATCCATATGTGGTTTGTGAAAAGAACACACATGCAATGACTCTAGTGGATCCATATCTGGTTTGTGGAAAGAACACACATGCAATGACACTGGTTGATCCATATGTGGTTTGTGGAATGAACACACATGCAATGACTCAGGGGGATCCATGTGTGGTTTGTGGAAAGAACACACATGCAATGACCACTAGTCGATCCATGTGTGGTTTGTGGAAAGAACACACATGCAATGACATTGGTGGATCCATATGTGGTTTGTCAAAAGAACACACATGCAATGACCCTAGTGCTGGTTTTAGTATAAGAACACACATGCAATGACTCTAGTGGGTCCATATGTGGTTTGTGGAAAGAACACACATGCAATGACCACTAGTCGATCCATGTGTGGTTTGTGGAAAGAACACACATGCAATGACACTGGTGGATCCATACGTGGTTTGTCAAAAGAACACACATGCAATGACTCTAGTGGATCCATATGTGGTTTGTGGAAAGAACACACATGCAATGACACTGGTTGATCCATATGTGGTTTGTGGAAAGAACACACATGCAATGACTCAGGGGGATCCATGCGTGGTTTGTGGAAAGAACACACATGCAATGACCACTGGTCGATCCTTGTGTGGTTTGTGGAAAGAACACACATGCAATGACACTGGTGGATCCATATGTGGTTTGTGAAAAGAACACACATGCAATGACTCTAGTGCTGGTTTTAGTATAAGAACACACATGCAATGACTCAGGGCGATCCATGTGTGGTTTGTGGAAAGAACACACATGCAATGACCACTGGTGTTGGTTTTAGTATAAGGACACACATGATATGAACACTAGTGGGTCCATATGTGGTTTGTGGAAAGAACACACATGCAATGACACTAGTGGAACCATGTGTTGTTTGTGGAAAGAACACACATGCAATGAAACTTGTTGATCCATGTGTGGTTTGTGCAAAGAACACACATGCAATGACACTGGTGGATCCATATGTGGTTTGTGAAAAGAACACACATGCAATGACTCTAGTGCTGGTTTTAGTATAAGAAAACACATGCAATGAACTCTAGTGGGTCCATATGTGGTTTGAGGAAGGAACACACATGCAATGACACTGGTTGATCCATATGTGGTTTATGGAAAGAACACACATGCAATGACTCAGGGAGATCCATGTGTGGTTTGTGGAAAGAACACACATGGAATGACCACTGGTCGATCACTGTGTGGTTTGTGGAAAGAACACACATGCAATGACTCTAGTGCTAGTTTTAGTATAAGAACACACATGCAATGACTCTATTGGGTCCATATGTGGTTTGTGATAAGAACACACATGCAATGACTCTAGTGGATCCATATGTGGTTTGTGGAAAAGAACACACATGCAATGACCACTGGTTCATCCATATGTGGTTTGTGGAAAGAACACACATGCAGTGACACTAGTGGATCCATATGTGGTTTGTGAAAAGAACACACATACAATGACCACTAGCTGATCCATAAGTGGTTCATGACAGGAACACACATGCAGTGAACACTGGTGGATCCAAATGTGGTTTGTGGAAAGAACACACATGCAATGACTCTAGTGGATACATATGTGGTTTGTGGAAAGAACACACATGCAATAAACTCTAGTGGATCCATATGTCATTTGTGGAAAGAACACACATGCAATGACACTCGTTGGTACATGTGTGGTTTCTGGAAAGAACACACATGGAATGAGTCAGGGGCATCCATGTGTGGTTTGTGGAAAGAACACACATGAAATGACCACTGGTCGAGCCATGTGTGGTTTGTGGAAAGAACACACATGCAATGACACTGGTTGATCCATATGTGGTTTGTGAAAAGAACACACATGCAATGACTCTAGTGGATCCATATGTGGTTTGTGGAAAGAACACACATGCAATGACGTTGATCCATATGTGGTTTGTGGAAAGAACACACATGCAATGACTCAGGGGGATCCATGTGCGGTTTGTGGAAAGAACACACCTGCAATAACCACTGGTCGATCCATGAGTAGTTTGTGGAAAGAACACACATGCGATGACACTGGTGGATCCAAATGTGGTTTGTGAAAAGAACACACATGCAATGACTTTAGTGCTGGTTTTAGTATAAGAACACACATGCAATAACTCGGGGGGATCCATGTGTGGTTTGTGGAAAGACACACATGCAATGACCACTGGTCCTTCAATGTGTGGTTTGTGGAAAGAACACACATGCAATGACACTGGTGGATCCATATGTGGTTTGTGAAAAGAACACACATGCAATGACTCTAGTGCTGGTTTTAGTATAAGAACACACATGCAATGAACTCAAGTGGGTCCATATGTGGTTTGCGGAAAGAACACACATGCAATAACCACTAGTCGATCCATGTGTGGTTTGTGGAAAGAACACACATGCAATGACTCAGGGGGATCCATGTGTGGTTTGTGGAAAGAACACACATGCAATGACCACTGGTCGATCCATGTGTGGTTTGTGGAAAGAACACACATGCAATGACACTGGTGGATCCATATATGGTTTGTGAAAAGAACACACATGCAATGACTCTAGTGCTGGTTTTAGTATAAGAACACACATGCAATGACTCAGGGCGATCCATTTGTGGTTTGTGGAAAGAACACACATGCAATGACTCAGGGGGATCCATGTGTGGTTTGTGGAAAGAACACACATGCAATGACCACTGGTCGATCCATGTGTGGTTTGTGGAAAGAACACACATGCAATGACACTGGTGGATCCATATGTGGTTTGTGAAAAGAACACACATGCAATGACTCTAGTGTTGGTTTTAGTATAAGAACACACATGCAATTACTCTAGTGGGTCCAAATGTGGTTTGTGGAAAGAACACACATGCAATGACCACTGGTCGATCCATGTGTGGTTTGTGGAAAGAACACACAGGCAATGACACTGGTGGATCCATATGTGGTTTCTCCAAAGAACACACATGCAATGACTCTAGTGGATCCATATGTGGTTTGTGGAAAGAACACACATGCAATGACACTTGTTGATCCATATGTGGTTTGTGGAAAGAACACACATGCAATGACTCAGGGGGATCCATGTGTGGTTTGTGGAAAGAACACACATGCAATGACCACTGGTCGATCCATGTGTGGTTTGTGGAAAGAACACACATGCAATGACACTGGTGGATCCATATGTGGTTTCTGAAAAGAACACACATGCAATGACTCTAGTGCTGGTTTTAGTATAAGAACACACATGCAATGAAGTCTAGTGGGTCCATATGTGGTTTGCGGAAAGAACACACATGCAATGACCACTAGTCGATCCATGTGTGGTTTGTGGAAAGAACACACATGCAATGAAACTCCTGGATCCAAGTGTGGTTTGTGGAAAGAACACACATGCAATGACACTAGTGGAACCATGTGTTCTTTGTGGAAAGAAGACACATGCAATGAAACTGGTTGATCCATGTGTGGTTTGTGGAAAGAACACACATGCAATGACACGAGTTGATCCATATGTGGTTTGTGGAAAGAACACACGTGCAATGACTCAGGGGGATCCATGTGTGGTTTGTGGAAAGAACACACATGCAATGACACTAGTGGATCCATATGTGGTTTGTGAAAAGAACACACATGCAATGACTCTAGTGCTGGTTTTAGTATAAGAACACACATGCAATGAACTCTAGTGGGTCCATATGTGGTTTGCGGAAAGAACACACATGCAATGACCACTAGTCGATCCATGTGTGGTTTGTGGAAAGAACACACATGCAATGACTCAGGGGGCTCCATGTGTGGTTTGTGGAAAGAACACACATGCAATGACCACTGGTCGATCCATGTGTGGTTTGTGGAAAGAACACACATGCAATGACACTGGTGGATCCATATATGGTTTGTGAAAAGAACACACATGCAATGACTCTAGTGCTGGTTTTAGTATAAGAACACACATGCAATGACTCAGGGCGATCCATGTGTGGTTTGTGGAAATAACACACATGCAATGACCACTGGTCGATCCATGTGTGGTTTGTGGAAAGAACACACATGCAATGACACTGGTGGATCCATATGTGGTTTGTCAAAAGAACACACCTGCAATGACTCTAGTGGATCCATATGTGGTTTGTGGAAAGAACACACATGCAATGACACTGGTTGAATATGTGGTTTGTGGAAAGAACACAGATGCAATGACTCAAGGGATCCATGTGTGGTTTGTGGAAAGAACGCACATGCAATAACCACTAGTCGATCCATGTGTGGTTTATGGAGAGAAAACACATGCAATGACACTGGTGGATCCATATGTGGTTTGTGAAAAGAACACACATGGAATGACTCTAGTGCTGGTTTTAGTATAAGAACACACATGCAATGACTCTAGTGGGTCCATATGTGGTTCGTGGAAAGAACACACATGCAATGACCACTGGTCGATCCATGTGTGGTTTGTGGAAAGAACACACATGCAATGACACTGGTGGATCCATATGTGGTTTGTCAAAAGAACACACATGCAATGACTCTAGTGGATCCATATGTGGTTTGTGGAAAGAACACACATGCAATGACACTGGTTGATCCATATGTGATTTGTTGAAAGAACACACATGCAATGACTCAGGGGGATCCATGTGTGGTTTGTGGAAGGAACACACATGCAATGACCACTGGTCTATCCATGTGTGGTTTGTGGAAAGAACACACATGCAATGACACTGGTGGATCCATATGTGGTTTCTGAAAAGAACACACATGCAATGACTCTAGTGCTGGTTTTAGTATAAGAACACACATGCAATGAACACTAGTGGGTCCATATGTGGTTTGCGGAAAGAACACACATGCAATGACCACTAGTCGATCCATGTGTGGTTTGTGGAAAGAACACACATGCAATGAAACTCGTGGATCCATGTGTGGTTTGTGGAAAGAACACACATGCAATGACACTGGTGGAACCATGTGTTGTTTGTGGAAAGAACACACATGCAATGAAACTTATTGATCCATGTGTGGTTTGTGCAAAGAACACACATGCAATGACACTGGTTGATCCATATGTGGTTTGTGGAAAGAACACACATGCAATGACTCGGGGGATCCATGTGTGGTTTGTGGAAAGAACACACATGCAATGACACTGGTGGATCCATATGTGGTTTGTGAAAAGAACACACATGCAATGACTCTAGTGGATCCATAAGTGGTTTGTGGAAAGAACACACATGCAATGACACTGGTTGATCCATATGTGGTTTGTGGAAAGAACACACATGCAATGACTCAGGGGGATCCATGTGTGGTTTGTGGAAATAACACACATGCAATGACCACTAGTCGATCCATGTGTGGTTTGTGGAAAGAACACACGTGCAATGACACTGGTGGATCCATATGTGGTTTGTCAAAAGAACACACATGCAATGACTCTAGTGATGGTTTTAGTATAAGAACACACATGCAATGACTCTAGTGGGTCCATATGTGGTTTGTGGAAAGAACACACATGCAATGACCACTGGTCGATCCATGTGTGGTTTGTGGAAAGAACACACATGCAATGACTCTAGTGGATACATATGTGGTTTGTGGAAATAACACACATGCAATAAACTCTAGTGGATCCATATGTGGTTTATGGAAAGAACACACATGCAATGACACTAGTTGATCCATATGTGGTTTGTGGAAAGAACACACATGCAATGACCACTGGTCGATCCATGTGTGGTTTGTGGAAAGAACACACATGCAATGACCACTGGTTGATCCATGTGTGGTTTGTGGAAAGAACACACATGCAATGACACTGGTGGATCCGTATGTGGTTTGTGAAAAGAACACACATGCAATGACTCTAGTGGATCCATATGTGGTTTGTGGAAAGAACACACATGCAATGACACTAGTTGATCCATATGTGGTTTGTGGAATGAACACACATGCAATGACTCAGGGGGATCCATGTGTGGTTTGTGGAAATAACACACATGCAATGACCACCGGTCGATCCTTGTGTGGTTTGTGGAAAGAACACACATGCAATGACACTGGTGGATCCATATGTGGTTTGTGAAAAGAACACACATGCAATGACTCTAGTGCTGGTTTTAGTATAAGAACACACATGGAATGACTCAGGGCGATCCATGTGTGGTTTGTGGAAAGAACACACATGCAATGACCACTGGTCGATCCATGTGTGGTTTGTGGAAAGAAAACACATGTAATGACACTGGTGGATCCATATGTGGTTTGTCAAAAGAACACACATGCAATGACTCTAGTGGATCCATATGTGGTTTGTGGAAAGAACACACATGCAATGACACTGGTTGATCAGTATGTGGTTTGTGGAAAGAACACACATGCAATGACTTAAGGGGATCCATGTGTGGTTTGTGGAAAGAACACACATGCAATGACCACTAGTCGATCCATGTGTGGTTTGTGGAGAGAAAACACATGCAATGACGCTGGTGGATCCATATGTGGTTTGTGAAAAGAACACACATGGAATGACTCTAGTGCTGGTTTTAGTATAAGAACACACATGCAATGACTCTAGTGGGTCCATATGTGGTTTGTGGAAAGAACACACATGCAATGACCACTGGTCGATCCATGTGTGGTTTGTGGAAAGAACACACATGCAATGACACTGGTGGATCCATATGTGGTTTGTCAAAAGAACACACATGCAATGACTCTAGTGGATCCATATGTGGTTTGTGGACAGAACACACATGCAATGACTCAGGGGGATCCATGTGTGGTTTGTGGAAAGAACACACATGCAATGACCACTGGTCGATCCATGTGTGGTTTGTGGAAAGAACACACATGCAATGACACTGGTGGATCCATGTGTGGTTTGTGGAAAGAACACACATGCAATGACACTGGTGGATCCATATGTAGTTTGTGAAAAGAACACACATGCAATGACTCTAGTGTTGGTTTTAGTATAAGAACAAACATGCAATGAAACTCGTGGATCCATGTGTGGTTTGTGGAAAGAACACACATGCAATGACACTAGTGGAACCATGTGTTGTTTGTGGAAAGAACACACATGCAATGAAACTTGTTGATCCATGTGTGGTTTGTGCAAAGAACACACATGCAATGACACTGGTTGATCCATATGTGGTTTGTGGAAAGAACACACATGCAATGACTCAGGGGATCCATGTGTGGTTTGTGGAAAGAACACACATGCAATGACACTGGTGGATCCATATGTGGTTTGTGAAAAGAACACACATGCAATGACTCTAGTGGATCCATATCTGGTTTGTGGAAAGAACACACATGCAATGACACTGGTTGATCCATATGTGGTTTGTGGAATGAACACACATGCAATGACTCAGGGGGATCCATGTGTGGTTTGTGGAAAGAACACACATGCAATGACCACTAGTCGATCCATGTGTGGTTTGTGGAAAGAACACACATGCAATGACATTGGTGGATCCATATGTGGTTTGTCAAAAGAACACACATGCAATGACCCTAGTGCTGGTTTTAGTATAAGAACACACATGCAATGACTCTAGTGGGTCCATATGTGGTTTGTGGAAAGAACACACATGCAATGACCACTAGTCGATCCATGTGTGGTTTGTGGAAAGAACACACATGCAATGACACTGGTGGATCCATACGTGGTTTGTCAAAAGAACACACATGCAATGACTCTAGTGGATCCATATGTGGTTTGTGGAAAGAACACACATGCAATGACACTGGTTGATCCATATGTGGTTTGTGGAAAGAACACACATGCAATGACTCAGGGGGATCCATGCGTGGTTTGTGGAAAGAACACACATGCAATGACCACTGGTCGATCCTTGTGTGGTTTGTGGAAAGAACACACATGCAATGACACTGGTGGATCCATATGTGGTTTGTGAAAAGAACACACATGCAATGACTCTAGTGCTGGTTTTAGTATAAGAACACACATGCAATGACTCAGGGCGATCCATGTGTGGTTTGTGGAAAGAACACACATGCAATGACCACTGGTGTTGGTTTTAGTATAAGGACACACATGATATGAACACTAGTGGGTCCATATGTGGTTTGTGGAAAGAACACACATGCAATGACACTAGTGGAACCATGTGTTGTTTGTGGAAAGAACACACATGCAATGAAACTTGTTGATCCATGTGTGGTTTGTGCAAAGAACACACATGCAATGACACTGGTGGATCCATATGTGGTTTGTGAAAAGAACACACATGCAATGACTCTAGTGCTGGTTTTAGTATAAGAAAACACATGCAATGAACTCTAGTGGGTCCATATGTGGTTTGAGGAAGGAACACACATGCAATGACACTGGTTGATCCATATGTGGTTTATGGAAAGAACACACATGCAATGACTCAGGGAGATCCATGTGTGGTTTGTGGAAAGAACACACATGGAATGACCACTGGTCGATCACTGTGTGGTTTGTGGAAAGAACACACATGCAATGACTCTAGTGCTAGTTTTAGTATAAGAACACACATGCAATGACTCTATTGGGTCCATATGTGGTTTGTGATAAGAACACACATGCAATGACTCTAGTGGATCCATATGTGGTTTGTGGAAAAGAACACACATGCAATGACCACTGGTTCATCCATATGTGGTTTGTGGAAAGAACACACATGCAGTGACACTAGTGGATCCATATGTGGTTTGTGAAAAGAACACACATACAATGACCACTAGCTGATGCATAAGTGGTTCATGACAGGAACACACATGCAGTGAACACTGGTGGATCCAAATGTGGTTTGTGGAAAGAACACACATGCAATGACTCTAGTGGATACATATGTGGTTTGTGGAAAGAACACACATGCAATAAACTCTAGTGGATCCATATGTCATTTGTGGAAAGAACACACATGCAATGACACTCGTTGGTACATGTGTGGTTTCTGGAAAGAACACACATGGAATGAGTCAGGGGCATCCATGTGTGGTTTGTGGAAAGAACACACATGAAATGACCACTGGTCGAGCCATGTGTGGTTTGTGGAAAGAACACACATGCAATGACACTGGTTGATCCATATGTGGTTTGTGAAAAGAACACACATGCAATGACTCTAGTGGATCCATATGTGGTTTGTGGAAAGAACACACATGCAATGACGTTGATCCATATGTGGTTTGTGGAAAGAACACACATGCAATGACTCAGGGGGATCCATGTGCGGTTTGTGGAAAGAACACACCTGCAATAACCACTGGTCGATCCATGAGTAGTTTGTGGAAAGAACACACATGCGATGACACTGGTGGATCCAAATGTGGTTTGTGAAAAGAACACACATGCAATGACTTTAGTGCTGGTTTTAGTATAAGAACACACATGCAATAACTCGGGGGGATCCATGTGTGGTTTGTGGAAAGACACACATGCAATGACCACTGGTCCTTCAATGTGTGGTTTGTGGAAAGAACACACATGCAATGACACTGGTGGATCCATATGTGGTTTGTGAAAAGAACACACATGCAATGACTCTAGTGCTGGTTTTAGTATAAGAACACACATGCAATGAACTCAAGTGGGTCCATATGTGGTTTGCGGAAAGAACACACATGCAATAACCACTAGTCGATCCATGTGTGGTTTGTGGAAAGAACACACATGCAATGACTCAGGGGGATCCATGTGTGGTTTGTGGAAAGAACACACATGCAATGACCACTGGTCGATCCATGTGTGGTTTGTGGAAAGAACACACATGCAATGACACTGGTGGATCCATATATGGTTTGTGAAAAGAACACACATGCAATGACTCTAGTGCTGGTTTTAGTATAAGAACACACATGCAATGACTCAGGGCGATCCATTTGTGGTTTGTGGAAAGAACACACATGCAATGACTCAGGGGGATCCATGTGTGGTTTGTGGAAAGAACACACATGCAATGACCACTGGTCGATCCATGTGTGGTTTGTGGAAAGAACACACATGCAATGACACTGGTGGATCCATATGTGGTTTGTGAAAAGAACACACATGCAATGACTCTAGTGTTGGTTTTAGTATAAGAACACACATGCAATTACTCTAGTGGGTCCAAATGTGGTTTGTGGAAAGAACACACATGCAATGACCACTGGTCGATCCATGTGTGGTTTGTGGAAAGAACACACAGGCAATGACACTGGTGGATCCATATGTGGTTTCTCCAAAGAACACACATGCAATGACTCTAGTGGATCCATATGTGGTTTGTGGAAAGAACACACATGCAATGACACTTGTTGATCCATATGTGGTTTGTGGAAAGAACACACATGCAATGACTCAGGGGGATCCATGTGTGGTTTGTGGAAAGAACACACATGCAATGACCACTGGTCGATCCATGTGTGGTTTGTGGAAAGAACACACATGCAATGACACTGGTGGATCCATATGTGGTTTCTGAAAAGAACACACATGCAATGACTCTAGTGCTGGTTTTAGTATAAGAACACACATGCAATGAAGTCTAGTGGGTCCATATGTGGTTTGCGGAAAGAACACACATGCAATGACCACTAGTCGATCCATGTGTGGTTTGTGGAAAGAACACACATGCAATGAAACTCCTGGATCCAAGTGTGGTTTGTGGAAAGAACACACATGCAATGACACTAGTGGAACCATGTGTTCTTTGTGGAAAGAAGACACATGCAATGAAACTGGTTGATCCATGTGTGGTTTGTGGAAACAACACACATGCAATGACACGAGTTGATCCATATGTGGTTTGTGGAAAGAACACACGTGCAATGACTCAGGGGGATCCATGTGTGGTTTGTGGAAAGAACACACATGCAATGACACTAGTGGATCCATATGTGGTTTGTGAAAAGAACACACATGCAATGACTCTAGTGCTGGTTTTAGTATAAGAACACACATGCAATGAACTCTAGTGGGTCCATATGTGGTTTGCGGAAAGAACACACATGCAATGACCACTAGTCGATCCATGTGTGGTTTGTGGAAAGAACACACATGCAATGACTCAGGGGGCTCCATGTGTGGTTTGTGGAAAGAACACACATGCAATGACCACTGGTCGATCCATGTGTGGTTTGTGGAAAGAACACACATGCAATGACACTGGTGGATCCATATATGGTTTGTGAAAAGAACACACATGCAATGACTCTAGTGCTGGTTTTAGTATAAGAACACACATGCAATGACTCAGGGCGATCCATGTGTAGTTTGTGGAAAGAACACACATGCAATGACTCAGGGGGATCCATGTGTGGTTTGTGGAAAGAACACACATGCAATGACCACTGGTCGATCCATGTGAGGTTTATGGAAAGAACACACATGCAATGACACTGGTGGATCAATATGTGGTTTGTGAAAAGAACACACATGCAATGACTCTAGTGTTGGTTTTAGTATAAGAACACACATGCAATTACTCTAGTGGGTCCAAATGTGGTTTGTGGAAAGAACACACATGCAATGACCACTGGTCGATCCATGTGTGGTTTGTGGAAAGAACACACATGCAATGACACTGGTGGATCCATATGTGGTTTGTCCAAAGAACACACATGCAATGACTCTAGTGGATCCATATGTGGTTTGTGGAAAGAACACACATGCAATGACACTTGTTGATCCATATGTGGTTTGTGGAAAGAACACACATGCAATGACTCAGGGGGATCCATGTGTGGTTTGTGGAAAGAACACACATGCAATGACCACTGGTCGATCCATGTGTGGTTTGTGGAAAGAACACACATGCAATGACACTGGTGGATCCATATGTGGTTTGTGAAAAGAACACACATGCAATGACTCTAGTGCTGGTTTTAGTATAAGAACACACATGCAATGAAGTCTAGTGGGTCCATGTGTGGTTTGCGTAAAGAACACACATGCAATGACCACTAGTCGATCCATGTGTGGTTTGTGGAAAGAACACACATGCAATGAAACTCCTGGATCCATGTGTGGTTTGTGGAAAGAACACACATGCAATGACACTAGTGGAACCATGTGTTGTTTGTGGAAAGAAGACACATGCAATGAAACTGGTTGATCCATGTGTGGTTTGTGGAAAGAACACACATGCAATGACACGAGTTGATCCATATGTGGTTTGTGGAAAGAACACACGTGCAATGACTCAGGGGGATCCATGTGTGGTTTGTGGAAAGAACACACATGCAATGACACTAGTGGATCCATATGTGGTTTGTGAAAAGAACACACATGCAATGACTCTAGTGCTGGTTTTAGTATAAGAACACACATGCAATGAACTCTAGTGGGTCCATATGTGGTTTGCGGAAAGAACACACATGCAATGACCACTAGTCGATCCATGTGTGGTTTGTGGAAAGAACACACATGCAATGACCACTAGTCGATCCATGTGTGGTTTGTGGAAAGAACACACATGCAATGACACTGGTGGATCCATATGTGGTTTGTCAAAAGAACATACATGCAATGACTGTTGTGCTGGTTATAGTATAAGAACACACATGGAATGACTCTAGTGGGTCCATATGTGGTTTGTGGAAAGAACACACATGCAATGACCACTGGTCGATCCATGTGTGGTTTGTGAAAAGAACACACATGCAATGACACTGGTGGATCCATATGTGGTTTGTCAAAAGAACACACATGCAATGACTCTAGTGGATCCATGTGTGGTTTGTGGAAAGAACACACATGCAATAACACTGGTGGATCCATATGTGGTTTGTGAAAAGAACACACATGCAATGACTCTAGTGCTGGTTTTAGTATAAGAACACACATGCAATGAACTCTAGTGGGTCCATATGTGGTTTGTGGAAAGAACACACATGCAATGACCACTGGTCGATCCATGTGTGGTTTTAGTATAAGAACACACATGCAATGACACTGGTGGATCCATATGTGGTTTCTGAAAAGAACACACATGCAATGACTCTAGTGCTGGTTTTAGTATAAGAACACACATGCAATGAAGTCTAGTGGGTCCATATGTGGTTTGCGGAAAGAACACACATGCAATGACCACTAGTCGATCCATGTGTGGTTTGTGGAAAGAACACACATGCAATGAAACTCCTGGATCCATGTGTGGTTTGTGGAAAGAACACACATGCAATGACACTAGTGGAACCATGTGTTCTTTGTGGAAAGAAGACACATGCAATGAAACTGGTTGATCCATGTGTGGTTTGTGGAAAGAACACACATGCAATGACACGAGTTGATCCATATGTGGTTTGTGGAAAGAACACACGTGCAATGACTCAGGGGGATCCATGTGTGGTTTGTGGAAAGAACACACATGCAATGACACTAGTGGATCCATATGTGGTTTGTGAAAAGAACACACATGCAATGACTCTAGTGCTGGTTTTAGTATAAGAACACACATGCAATGAACTCTAGTGGGTCCATATGTGGTTTGCGGAAAGAACACACATGCAATGACCACTAGTCGATCCATGTGTGGTTTGTGGAAAGAACACACATGCAATGACTCAGGGGGATCCATGTGTGGTTTGTGGAAAGAACACACATGCAATGACCACTGGTCGATCCATGTGTGGTTTGTGGAAAGAACACACATGCAATGACACTGGTGGATCCATATATGGTTTGTGAAAAGAACACACATGCAATGACTCTAGTGCTGGTTTTAATATAAGAACACACATGCAATGACTCAGGGCGATCCATGTGTGGTTTGTGGAAAGAACACACATGCAATGACTCAGGGGGATCCATGTGTGGTTTGTGGAAAGAACACACATGCAATGACCACTGGTCGATCCATGTGAGGTTTATGGAAAGAACACACATGCAATGACACTGGTGGATCCATATGTGGTTTGTGAAAAGAACACACATGCAATGACTCTAGTGTTGGTTTTAGTATAAGAACACACATGCAATTACTCTAGTGGGTCCAAATGTGGTTTGTGGAAAGAACACACATGCAATGACCACTGGTCGATCCATGTGTGGTTTGTGGAAAGAACACACATGCAATGACACTGGTGGATCCATATGTGGTTTGTCCAATGAACACACATGCAATGACTCTAGTGGATCCATATGTGGTTTGTGGAAAGAACAAACATGCAATGACACTTGTTGATCCATATGTGGTTTGTGGAAAGAACACACATGCAATGACTCAGGGGGATCCATGTGTGGTTTGTGGAAAGAACACACATGCAATGACCACTGGTCGATCCATGTGTGGTTTGTGGAAAGAACACACATGCAATGACACTGGTGGATCCATATGTGGTTTGTGAAAAGAACACACATGCAATGACTCTAGTGCTGGTTTTAGTATAAGAACACACATGCAATGAAGTCTAGTGGGTCCATATGTGGTTTGCGTAAAGAACACACATGCAATGACCACTAGTCGATCCATGTGTGGTTTGTGGAAAGAACACACATGCAATGAAACTCCTGGATCCATGTGTGGTTTGTGGAAAGAACACACATGCAATGACACTAGTGGAACCATGTGTTGTTTGTGGAAAGAAGACACATGCAATGAAACTGGTTGATCCATGTGTGGTTTGTGGAAAGAACACACATGCAATGACACGAGTTGATCCATATGTGGTTTGTGGAAAGAACACACGTGCAATGACTCAGGGGGATCCATGTGTGGTTTGTGGAAAGAACACACATGCAATGACACTAGTGGATCCATATGTGGTTTGTGAAAAGAACACACATGCAATGACTCTAGTGCTGGTTTTAGTATAAGAACACACATGCAATGAACTCTAGTGGGTCCATATGTGGTTTGCGGAAAGAACACACATGCAATGACCACTAGTCGATCCATGTGTGGTTTGTGGAAAGAACACACATGCAATGACCACTAGTCGATCCATGTGTGGTTTGTGGAAAGAACACACATGCAATGACACTGGTGGATCCATATGTGGTTTGTCAAAAGAACATACATGCAATGACTCTTGTGCTGGTTATAGTATAAGAACACACATGGAATGACTCTAGTGGGTCCATATGTGGTTTGTGGAAAGAACACACATGCAATGACCACTGGTCGATCCATGTGTGGTTTGTGAAAAGAACACACATGCAATGACACTGGTGGATCCATATGTGGTTTGTCAAAAGAACACACATGCAATGACTCTAGTGGATCCATGTGTGGTTTGTGGAAAGAACACACATGCAATGACTCTAGTGCTGGTTTTAGTATAAGAACACACATGCAATGAACTCTAGTGGGTCCATATGTGGTTTGCGGAAAGAACACACACGCAATGACCACTGGTCGATCCATGTGTGATATGTGGAAAGAACACACATGCAATGACACTCGTGGATCGATGTGTGGTTTGTGGAAAGAACACACATGCAATGACACTAGTGGAACCATGTGTGGTTTGTGGAAAGAACACACATGCAATGACACTAGTTGACCTATGTGTGGTTTGTGGAAAGAACACACATGCAATGACACTGGTTGATCCATATGTGGTTTGTGGAAAGAACACACATGCAATGACTCAGGGGGATCCATGTGTGGTTTGTGGAAAGAATGCAATGACCACTGGTCGATCCATGTGTGCTTTGTGGAAAGAACACACATGCAATGACACTAGTGGATCCATATGTGGTTTGTGAAAAGAACACACATGCAATGACTCTAGTGCTGGTTTTAGTATAAGAACACACATGCAATGACTCTAGTGCTGGTTTTAGTATAAGAACACACATGCAATGACTCTAGTGCTGGTTTTAGTATAAGAACACACATGCAATAACTCAGGGGGATCCATGTGTGGTTTGTGGAAAGAACACACATGCAATGACACTGGTGGATCCATATGTGGTTTGTGAAAAGAACACACATGCAATGACTCTAGTGGATCCATATCTGGTTTGTGGAAAGAACACACATGCAATGACACTGGTTGATCCATATGTGGTTTGTGGAATGAACACACATGCAATGACTCAGGGGGATCCATGTGTGGTTTGTGGAAAGAACACACATGCAATGACCACTAGTCGATACATGTATGGATTGTGGAAAGAACACACATGCAATGACACTGGTGGATCCATATGTGGTTTGTCAAAAGAACACACATGCAATGACTCTAGTGGATCCATGTGTGGTTTGTGGAAAGAACACACATGCAATAACACTGGTGGATCCATATGTGGTTTGTGAAAAGAACACACATGCAATGACTCTAGTGCTGTTTTTAGTATAAGAACACACATGCAATGAACTCTAGTGGGTCCATATGTGGTTTGCGGAAAGAACACACACGCAATGACCACTGGTCGATCCATGTGTGATTTGTGGAAAGAACACACATGCAATGACACTCGTGGATCCATGTGTGGTTTGTGGAAAGAACACACATGCAATGACACTAGTGGAACCATGTGTGGTTTGTGGAAAGAACACACATGCAATGACACTAGTTGACCTATGTGTGGTTTGTGGAAAGAACACACATGCAATGACACTGGTTGATCCATATGTGGTTTGTGGAAAGAACACACATGCAATGACTCAGGGGGATCCATGTGTGGTTTGTGGAAAGAATGCAATGACCACTGGTCGATCCATGTGTGCTTTGTGGAAAGAACACACATGCAATGACACTGGTGGATCCATATGTGGTTTGTGAAAAGAACACACATGCAATGACTCTAGTGCTGGTTTTAGTATAAGAACACACATGCAATGACTCTAGTGCTGGTTTTAGTATAAGAACACACATGCAATGACTCTAGTGCTGGTTTTAGTATAAGAACACACATGCAATAACTCAGGGGGATCCATGTGTGGTTTGTGGAAAGAACACACATGCAATGACACTGGTGGATCCATATGTGGTTTGTGAAAAGAACACATATGCAATGACTCTAGTGGATCCATATGTGGTTTGTGGAAAGAACACACATGCAATGACACTGGTTCATCCATATGTGGTTTCTGGAAAGAACACACATGCAATGACTCAAGGGGATCCATGTGTGGTTTGTGGAAAGAACACACATGCAATGACCACTAGTCGATACATGTATGGATTGTGGAAAGAACATACATGCAATGACACTGGTGGATCCATATGTGGTTTGTCAAAAGAACACACATGCAATGACTCTAGTGCTGGTTTTAGTATAAGAACCCACATGCAATGACTCTAGTGGGTCCATATGTGGTTTGTGGAAAGAACACACATGCAATGACCACTGGTCGATCCATGTGCGGTTTGTGGAAAGAACACACATGCAATGACACTGGTGGATCCATATGTGGTTTGTGAAAAGAACACACATGCAATGACTCTAGTGGATCCATATGTGGTTTGTGGAAAGAACACACATGCAATGACACTGGTTGATCCATATGTAGTTTGTGGAAAGAACACACATGCAATGACTCTAGTGGGTCCATATGTGGTTTGTGGAAAAGAACACACATGCAATGACTCTAGTGCTGGTTTTAGTATAAGAACACACATGCAATGACTCTAGTGGGCCCATGTGACACCCTCACCTGATAAGGCTGAGTTCCTCTGTATAGTGCTAATCCCTGGATCGGTTCACTAGCACACATAGTACAAAATGATACCAAATATAACCGTGCATCATGAATATAACGAATATGATCCAGAATTTACATTATATTACAGCGGAAACAATACAAGGTAGATCTCCATCCTTCAAATGTGCCATAGGCGAACAATTGTTGAGTGGAGTCTCGCGACCTAATACGATCACTCAGAATCGGTATAACCTGCAACATAAAACGTAGCAGCCCCGAAGGGTCAATACTTGGAATGTATGGCAAGTAGCGCTACGGTAAAAGAGACAATGCACCTAGCATCTATATGATTATTTGGCTAGTGTAGCTTTGGCTAGCTTACACTTTTCAAACACATTGATCCTACTTTCGTAAACCATTTAATTCACAGCAACCCATTAAGTTCACCCATCAAGTTTTAGTAATTAGGAAATAAGGATGAGTGAGAATATGTCATAGTCTCAAGATCAAGCAACTCAATCGTCCGTAACCGGGGACACGTCTAAGTACTTAGTTTTTACACCCTGCAGGGGTTTGTACACTTTACCCATGTAACCTGGCCAACCCAGCTCGTACCACCGCACTCATATTTTGTGATGATAGGGATAAGTCCAAGATGGAACCTTTCGGGAAGTAGATGACCAAACCCCACTGCGCACCGGTCCCAACCTATCATTCACTACATCTCTGGCTACGCTGGGTTCAGATCACCACGACCTACTAAGTCCAACCAGCCACCCATTCTTACTGGCACATGGTTGCACACGTAAGTTACCATAACAAAGAGAACCAATCCTTCTCAGTACCCTGGGCGGCAATCCCCACCATTATCCACACTCCGTTGACCATCCAACCATTCCGCCCAGGTAGTTCATTAACATTATGTTGTTTTAGTTTGAAACAAACACCACTTCACCTTAGTGTGATCCCTTTTCCCCCGTCTTCACAGCAGGTCTAAGCACATCTACTGAACGGGGCTCAACTACAAGGAATTCCTACCACAAGATATAGGATATAGCATAGCATAATAGTTCCTACACAATAACTACAGAAATACACTACACATGAATAGGAGAAAATAGTAGGACAATAGTATGAACAAAATAGCATCTACTTGCCTTTGTTGTAGATGTAGTCGATTAGATAATCCTCACAAATATAATGGTTGCACTCGTCGCACTCAAAAGACTTGCAATCACAATGCTCGCAATCATAGCTATTGCAATCATAGTAGTTACACTCCTCGCAATCTATCGTTCAAAAGCAAAAGCACAACAACATATCATTCAAAGATTGCAATCATGCAACAATACAACAATACAATAAAACAGCGATGATCCAATGCATGCATGATGATTTAATATGTCATAATGGTTGTAATGAGTTATCTAAACAATACTAGATCACATGATGCATGTAGAAGTGTTTTAATGCAATATAGTATTTGTTATCCAATTTCAATTGCCAATAAAGGGGTATTAACATAACTGTTGTAGCTTCTGTACTAGTTGCCAAATTAAATTTGTATCTGAACTGTAATGGATCGAGGGCTTTAATACGAACCAGTAGCAATTGGATTCACCCTAATCGAAGTTATAGATCTTTTTCTAGGATTTATTTAGTGTTTAATGGAGTTTAATTAATCTGAACAGATCATACTGACAACAAATAAAACTAAGTACATATCTGAAAACTACGCAAGATTATGAACTCAGGGACATATTACTCATATTTTTCGGATCTGTAGATTATTTACTATGAATTTAATGATTTAAAAGGCCAATAATACTAATTAATTATTCGCCAGTAATCTATACAGCAAAACCCAGATCTAAATAGATATTATCAAACTACAAGAAATTATATTCAATTTGATATATTATATGTAATTTTTTAACGTAGTATGAATTTTTTATGAATTTTACAAGTTAGATATATAATCTGCATTTTAAATTCGAACGGAATATTCCAGGGAATATTCCGCTGACTGGACAGGTTGACCGGGACTAGATGCTGACCTGGCGACGACATGGCGGTGACGAGGCGGTTGACCGGGATGATTGAATCTGGACCATCGGGATAAGATCCGGTGGCTAGGAAATAAGTTACTCTAAATCGGCTCGATTTTGCCTCAGAAAAGATTAGAAACAGATCTGTGTTAGAGAGACAAATCCGTAGATCAAATCGAAAAACTTACAACATAAAAGATGTGGAGAATCATTGGATCTACCATTTCACCAAAGGAATTTGGATTTGAACAAACGAGCGCGAGTAAATCTTGGAATTGCACCGTTAGATCTGAAATATTGCATGGTGAAATTCTCCGGCTATCGTGGATGAACAGAGGTGAGGTTTGTAGGGATTGAAATATTTCGACGAGATCTACAACTTTCGTGTTGTAGCCAAATGCATCCGACGAAGTTTAGATTGGTTTTGAAGCAAAATACGATTCGGTAGGATGTAGATTCGAGATTTCGAGAAGGAAAAGTGACAAAGCTGTGATTCCGGATGATTATATTGACCTAGGAGTAGGAAAGAAGTAGAAACAAACGAAAGTCAATTCAGAGTTGCAGATAAAAAGATATAGGTATTTGAATAGAGGTAGATTTAGAAAACAGATTCTTGCACGCTTTTTAAAGCAATCGGTGGGATGGATCCCTCCCGTGCCCTGCTGGCTGGTTCGGTCGGCTGAGTGGGCCGGCCGGGTGGCCCATTTCGTTTTTTTTTCTTTTTCTATTTTGGTATTTTCTTTATATCTTTTGCATACGAACTCCAAATGACATGATTCTTGTTTCTAAATTTTTCTAAAATTCAATAGATTATTATAGTATCATATTTGTATCATTTTTACTAGTTTGAAGATGGTTGCTTCATAAATGTCTATATATTCCTTATAGGAACATTTGAGCAATTCAACTATCGGATTTAGATATTAGGATTTGGATTCAATTTTTGGGAACTTTGCATGGATGCAATGCAATGCTTATGAATGCTTCATGATTTTCATTTTTGCAAACATTAACACAAATACTAAAACAAAAACTCAATTCACGCCTCTTGCCTATATGGCTACTTAGGTCATAACAAAGTGAGTTGTTTCCAAATTTAAAAGGTTTGTTTTCCTTGAGAATTTTCAACAAAGTCAAACAATCAACCAAACTTATTTTATCTATTTCACATTTCAAATTATAAAATTTTGGGAAGTGACAGCCCATACGTGGTTTATGGAAAGAACACACATGCAATGACCACTGGTCGATCCATGTGTGGTTTGTGGAAAGAACACACATGCAATGACACTGGTGGATCCATATGGGGTTTGTGAAAAGAACACGCATCCAATGACTCTAGTGGATCCATATGTCGTTTGTGGAAAGTACACACATGCAATGACACTAGTTGATCCATATGTGGTTTGTGGAAAGAACACACATGCAATGACTCGGGGGGATCCATGTGTGGTTTGTGGAAAGAACACACATGCAATGACCACTGGTCGATCCATGTGTGGTTTGTGGAAAGAACACACATGCAATGACTCTAGTGCTGGTTTTAGTATAAGAACACACATGCAATGACTCTAGTGTTGGTTTTAGTATAAGAACACACATGCAATGACTCTATTGGGTCCATATGTGGTTTGTGAAAAGAACACACACGCAATGACTCTAGTGGATCCATATGTGGTTTGTGGAAAAGAACACACATGCAATGACCACTGGTTGATCCATATGTGGTTTGTGGAAAGAACACACATGCAATGACACTAGTGGATCCATATGTGGTTTGTGAAAAGAACACACATACAATGACTCTAGTGCTGGTTTTAGTATAAGAACACCCATGAAATGACTCTAGTGTTGGTTTCATTATAAGAACACATATGCAACGACTCTAGTGGGTCCATATGTGGTTTGTGAAAAGAACACACATGCAATGACTCTAGTGGATCCATATGTGGTTTGTGGAAAAGAACACACATGCAATGACCACTGGCTGATCCATAAGTGGTTCATGACAGGAACACACATGTAGTGAACACTAGTGGATCCAAATGTGGTTTGTGGAAAGAACACACATGCAATGACTCTAGTGGATACATATGTGTTTTGTGGAAAGAACACACATGCAATAAACTCTAGTGGATCCATATGTGGTTTGTGGAAAGAACACACATGCAATGACACTAGTTGATCCATATGTGGTTTGTGGAAAGAACACACATGCAATGACTCAAGGGCATCCATGTGTGGTTTGTGGAAAGAATACACATGCAATGACCACTGGTCGATCCATGTGTGGTTTGTGGAAAGAACACACATGCAATGACCACTGGTTGATCCATGTGTGGTTTGTGGAAAGAACACACATGCAATGACACTGGTGGATTAGTATGTGGTTTGTGAAAAGAACACACATGCAATGACTCTAGTGGATCCATATGTGGTTTGTGAAAAGAACACACATGCAATGACTTAGGGGGATCCATGTGTGGTTTGTGGAAATAACACACATGCAAAGACCACTGGTCGATCAATGTGTGGTTTGTGGAAAGAACACACATGCAATGACACTGGTGGATCCATATGTGGTTTGTGAAAAGAACACACATGCAATGACTCTAGTGCTGGTTTTAGTATAAGAACACACATGCAATGACTCAGGGCGATCCATGTGTGGTTTGTGGAAATAACACACATGCAATGACCACTGGTCGATCCATGTGTGGTTTGTGGAAAGAACACACATGCAATGACACTGGTGGATCCATATGTGGTTTGTCAAAAGAACACACCTGCAATGACTCTAGTGGATCCATATGTGGTTTGTGGAAAGAACACACATGCAATGACACTGGTTGAATATGTGGTTTGTGGAAAGAACACAGATGCAATGACTCAAGGGATCCATGTGTGGTTTGTGGAAAGAACGCACATGCAATAACCACTAGTCGATCCATGTGTGGTTTATGGAGAGAAAACACATGCAATGACACTGGTGGATCCATATGTGGTTTGTGAAAAGAACACACATGGAATGACTCTAGTGCTGGTTTTAGTATAAGAACACACATGCAATGACTCTAGTGGGTCCATATGTGGTTCGTGGAAAGAACACACATGCAATGACCACTGGTCGATCCATGTGTGGTTTGTGGAAAGAACACACATGCAATGACACTGGTGGATCCATATGTGGTTTGTCAAAAGAACACACATGCAATGACTCTAGTGGATCCATATGTGGTTTGTGGAAAGAACACACATGCAATGACACTGGTTGATCCATATGTGATTTGTTGAAAGAACACACATGCAATGACTCAGGGGGATCCATGTGTGGTTTGTGGAAGGAACACACATGCAATGACCACTGGTCTATCCATGTGTGGTTTGTGGAAAGAACACACATGCAATGACACTGGTGGATCCATATGTGGTTTCTGAAAAGAACACACATGCAATGACTCTAGTGCTGGTTTTAGTATAAGAACACACATGCAATGAACACTAGTGGGTCCATATGTGGTTTGCGGAAAGAACACACATGCAATGACCACTAGTCGATCCATGTGTGGTTTGTGGAAAGAACACACATGCAATGAAACTCGTGGATCCATGTGTGGTTTGTGGAAAGAACACACATGCAATGACACTGGTGGAACCATGTGTTGTTTGTGGAAAGAACACACATGCAATGAAACTTATTGATCCATGTGTGGTTTGTGCAAAGAACACACATGCAATGACACTGGTTGATCCATATGTGGTTTGTGGAAAGAACACACATGCAATGACTCGGGGGATCCATGTGTGGTTTGTGGAAAGAACACACATGCAATGACACTGGTGGATCCATATGTGGTTTGTGAAAAGAACACACATGCAATGACTCTAGTGGATCCATAAGTGGTTTGTGGAAAGAACACACATGCAATGACACTGGTTGATCCATATGTGGTTTGTGGAAAGAACACACATGCAATGACTCAGGGGGATCCATGTGTGGTTTGTGGAAATAACACACATGCAATGACCACTAGTCGATCCATGTGTGGTTTGTGGAAAGAACACACGTGCAATGACACTGGTGGATCCATATGTGGTTTGTCAAAAGAACACACATGCAATGACTCTAGTGATGGTTTTAGTATAAGAACACACATGCAATGACTCTAGTGGGTCCATATGTGGTTTGTGGAAAGAACACACATGCAATGACCACTGGTCGATCCATGTGTGGTTTGTGGAAAGAACACACATGCAATGACTCTAGTGGATACATATGTGGTTTGTGGAAATAACACACATGCAATAAACTCTAGTGGATCCAAATGTGGTTTATGGAAAGAACACACATGCAATGACACTAGTTGATCCATATGTGGTTTGTGGAAAGAACACACATGCAATGACCACTGGTCGATCCATGTGTGGTTTGTGGAAAGAACACACATGCAATGACCACTGGTTGATCCATGTGTGGTTTGTGGAAAGAACACACATGCAATGACACTGGTGGATCCGTATGTGGTTTGTGAAAAGAACACACATGCAATGACTCTAGTGGATCCATATGTGGTTTGTGGAAAGAACACACATGCAATGACACTAGTTGATCCATATGTGGTTTGTGGAATGAACACACATGCAATGACTCAGGGGGATCCATGTGTGGTTTGTGGAAATAACACACATGCAATGACCACCGGTCGATCCTTGTGTGGTTTGTGGAAAGAACACACATGCAATGACACTGGTGGATCCATATGTGGTTTGTGAAAAGAACACACATGCAATGACTCTAGTGCTGGTTTTAGTATAAGAACACACATGGAATGACTCAGGGCGATCCATGTGTGGTTTGTGGAAAGAACACACATGCAATGACCACTGGTCGATCCATGTGTGGTTTGTGGAAAGAAAACACATGTAATGACACTGGTGGATCCATATGTGGTTTGTCAAAAGAACACACATGCAATGACTCTAGTGGATCCATATGTGGTTTGTGGAAAGAACACACATGCAATGACACTGGTTGATCAGTATGTGGTTTGTGGAAAGAACACACATGCAATGACTTAAGGGGATCCATGTGTGGTTTGTGGAAAGAACACACATGCAATGACCACTAGTCGATCCATGTGTGGTTTGTGGAGAGAAAACACATGCAATGACGCTGGTGGATCCATATGTGGTTTGTGAAAAGAACACACATGGAATGACTCTAGTGCTGGTTTTAGTATAAGAACACACATGCAATGACTCTAGTGGGTCCATATGTGGTTTGTGGAAAGAACACACATGCAATGACCACTGGTCGATCCATGTGTGGTTTGTGGAAAGAACACACATGCAATGACACTGGTGGATCCATATGTGGTTTGTCAAAAGAACACACATGCAATGACTCTAGTGGATCCATATGTGGTTTGTGGACAGAACACACATGCAATGACTCAGGGGGATCCATGTGTGGTTTGTGGAAAGAACACACATGCAATGACCACTGGTCGATCCATGTGTGGTTTGTGGAAAGAACACACATGCAATGACACTGGTGGATCCATGTGTGGTTTGTGGAAAGAACACACATGCAATGACACTGGTGGATCCATATGTAGTTTGTGAAAAGAACACACATGCAATGACTCTAGTGTTGGTTTTAGTATAAGAACAAACATGCAATGAAACTCGTGGATCCATGTGTGGTTTGTGGAAAGAACACACATGCAATGACACTAGTGGAACCATGTGTTGTTTGTGGAAAGAACACACATGCAATGAAACTTGTTGATCCATGTGTGGTTTGTGCAAAGAACACACATGCAATGACACTGGTTGATCCATATGTGGTTTGTGGAAAGAACACACATGCAATGACTCAGGGGATCCATGTGTGGTTTGTGGAAAGAACACACATGCAATGACACTGGTGGATCCATATGTGGTTTGTGAAAAGAACACACATGCAATGACTCTAGTGGATCCATATCTGGTTTGTGGAAAGAACACACATGCAATGACACTGGTTGATCCATATGTGGTTTGTGGAATGAACACACATGCAATGACTCAGGGGGATCCATGTGTGGTTTGTGGAAAGAACACACATGCAATGACCACTAGTCGATCCATGTGTGGTTTGTGGAAAGAACACACATGCAATGACATTGGTGGATCCATATGTGGTTTGTCAAAAGAACACACATGCAATGACCCTAGTGCTGGTTTTAGTATAAGAACACACATGCAATGACTCTAGTGGGTCCATATGTGGTTTGTGGAAAGAACACACATGCAATGACCACTAGTCGATCCATGTGTGGTTTGTGGAAAGAACACACATGCAATGACACTGGTGGATCCATACGTGGTTTGTCAAAAGAACACACATGCAATGACTCTAGTGGATCCATATGTGGTTTGTGGAAAGAACACACATGCAATGACACTGGTTGATCCATATGTGGTTTGTGGAAAGAACACACATGCAATGACTCAGGGGGATCCATGCGTGGTTTGTGGAAAGAACACACATGCAATGACCACTGGTCGATCCTTGTGTGGTTTGTGGAAAGAACACACATGCAATGACACTGGTGGATCCATATGTGGTTTGTGAAAAGAACACACATGCAATGACTCTAGTGCTGGTTTTAGTATAAGAACACACATGCAATGACTCAGGGCGATCCATGTGTGGTTTGTGGAAAGAACACACATGCAATGACCACTGGTCGATCCATGTGTGGTTTGTGGAAAGAACACACATGCAATGACACTGGTGGATCCATATGTGGTTTGTCAAAAGAACACACATGCAATGACTCTAGTGGATCCATATGTGGTTTGTGGAAAGAACACACATGCAATGACTCTGGTTGATCCATATGTGGTTTGTAGAAAGACCACACATGCAATGACTCAGGGGGATCCATGTGTGGTTTGTGGAAGGAACACACATGCAATGACCACTGGTTGATCCATGTGTGGTTTGTGGAAAGAACACACATGCAATGACACTGGTGGATCCATATGTAGTTTGTGAAAAGAACACACATGCAATGACTCTAGTGTTGGTTTTAGTATAAGAACAAACATGCAATGAAACTCGTGGATCCATGTGTGGTTTGTGGAAAGAACACACATGCAATGACACTAGTGGAACCATGTGTTGTTTGTGGAAAGAACACACATGCAATGAAACTTGTTGATCCATGTGTGGTTTGTGCAAAGAACACACATGCAATGACACTGGTTGATCCATATGTGGTTTGTGGAAAGAACACACATGCAATGACTCAGGGGATCCATGTGTGGTTTGTGGAAAGAACACACATGCAATGACACTGGTGGATCCATATGTGGTTTGTGAAAAGAACACACATGCAATGACTCTAGTGGATCCATATCTGGTTTGTGGAAAGAACACACATGCAATGACACTGGTTGATCCATATGTGGTTTGTGGAATGAACACACATGCAATGACTCAGGGGGATCCATGTGTGGTTTGTGGAAAGAACACACATGCAATGACCACTAGTCGATCCATGTGTGGTTTGTGGAAAGAACACACATGCAATGACATTGGTGGATCCATATGTGGTTTGTCAAAAGAACACACATGCAATGACCCTAGTGCTGGTTTTAGTATAAGAACACACATGCAATGACTCTAGTGGGTCCATATGTGGTTTGTGGAAAGAACACACATGCAATGACCACTAGTCGATCCATGTGTGGTTTGTGGAAAGAACACACATGCAATGACACTGGTGGATCCATACGTGGTTTGTCAAAAGAACACACATGCAATGACTCTAGTGGATCCATATGTGGTTTGTGGAAAGAACACACATGCAATGACACTGGTTGATCCATATGTGGTTTGTGGAAAGAACACACATGCAATGACTCAGGGGGATCCATGCGTGGTTTGTGGAAAGAACACACATGCAATGACCACTGGTCGATCCTTGTGTGGTTTGTGGAAAGAACACACATGCAATGACACTGGTGGATCCATATGTGGTTTGTGAAAAGAACACACATGCAATGACTCTAGTGCTGGTTTTAGTATAAGAACACACATGCAATGACTCAGGGCGATCCATGTGTGGTTTGTGGAAAGAACACACATGCAATGACCACTGGTCGATCCATGTGTGGTTTGTGGAAAGAACACACATGCAATGACACTGGTGGATCCATATGTGGTTTGTCAAAAGAACACACATGCAATGACTCTAGTGGATCCATATGTGGTTTGTGGAAAGAACACACATGCAATGACTCTGGTTGATCCATATGTGGTTTGTAGAAAGACCACACATGCAATGACTCAGGGGGATCCATGTGTGGTTTGTGGAAGGAACACACATGCAATGACCACTGGTTGATCCATGTGTGGTTTGTGGAAAGAACACACATGCAATGACACTGGTGGATCCATATGTAGTTTGTGAAAAGAACACACATGCAATGACTCTAGTGTTGGTTTTAGTATAAGAACAAACATGCAATGAAACTCGTGGATCCATGTGTGGTTTGTGGAAAGAACACACATGCAATGACACTAGTGGAACCATGTGTTGTTTGTGGAAAGAACACACATGCAATGAAACTTGTTGATCCATGTGTGGTTTGTGCAAAGAACACACATGCAATGACACTGGTTGATCCATATGTGGTTTGTGGAAAGAACACACATGCAATGACTCAGGGGATCCATGTGTGGTTTGTGGAAAGAACACACATGCAATGACACTGGTGGATCCATATGTGGTTTGTGAAAAGAACACACATGCAATGACTCTAGTGGATCCATATCTGGTTTGTGGAAAGAACACACATGCAATGACACTGGTTGATCCATATGTGGTTTGTGGAATGAACACACATGCAATGACTCAGGGGGATCCATGTGTGGTTTGTGGAAAGAACACACATGCAATGACCACTAGTCGATCCATGTGTGGTTTGTGGAAAGAACACACATGCAATGACATTGGTGGATCCATATGTGGTTTGTCAAAAGAACACACATGCAATGACCCTAGTGCTGGTTTTAGTATAAGAACACACATGCAATGACTCTAGTGGGTCCATATGTGGTTTGTGGAAAGAACACACATGCAATGACCACTGGTCGATCCATGTGTGGTTTGTGGAAAGAACACACATGCAATGACACTGGTGGATCCATACGTGGTTTGTCAAAAGAACACACATGCAATGACTCTAGTGGATCCATATGTGGTTTGTGGAAAGAACACACATGCAATGACACTGGTTGATCCATATGTGGTTTGTAGAAAGACCACACATGCAATGACTCAGGGGGATCCATGTGTGGTTTGTGGAAGGAACACACATGCAATGACCACTGGTCGATCCATGTGTGGTTTGTGTAAAGAACACACATGCAATGACACTGGTGGATCCATATGTAGTTTGTGAAAAGAACACACATGCAATGACTCTAGTGTTGGTTTTAGTATAAGGACACACATGATATGAACACTAGTGGGTCCATATGTGGTTTGTGGAAAGAACACACATGCAATGACACTAGTGGAACCATGTGTTGTTTGTGGAAAGAACACACATGCAATGAAACTTGTTGATCCATGTGTGGTTTGTGCAAAGAACACACATGCAATGACACTGGTTGATCCATATGTGGTTTGTGGAAAGAACACACATGCAATGACTCAGGGGATCCATGTGTGGTTTGTGGAAAGAACACACATGCAATGACACTGGTGGATCCATATGTGGTTTGTGAAAAGAACACACATGCAATTACTCTAGTGGATCCATATCTGGTTTGTGGAAAGAACACACATGCAATGACACTGGTTGATCCATATGTGGTTTGTGGAATGAACACACATGCAATGACTCAGGGGGATCCATGTGTGGTTTGTGGAAACAACACACATGCAATGACCACTAGTCGATCCATGTGTGGTTTGTGGAAAGAACACACATGCAATGACACTGGTGGATCCATATGTGGTTTGTCAAAAGAACACACATGCAATGACTCTAGTGCTGGTTTTAGTATAAGAACACACATGCAATGACTCTAGTGGGTCCATATGTGGTTTGTGGAAAGAACACACATGCAATGACCACTGGTCGATCCATGTGTGGTTTGTGGAAAGAACACACATGCAATGACACTGGTGGATCCATATGTGGTTTGTTAAAAGAACACACATGCAATGACTCTAGTGGATCATATGTGGTTTGTGGAAAGAACACACATGCAATGACACTAGTTGATCCATATGTGGTTTGTGGAAAGAACACACATGCAATGACTTAGTGTGATCCATGTGTGGTTTGTGGAAAGAACACACATGCAATGACACTGCTGGATCCATATGTGGTTTGTGAAATGAACACACATGCAATGACTCTAGTGGATCCTTATGTGGTTTGTGGAAAGAACACACATGCAATGACGCTGGTGGATCCATATGTGGTTTGTGGAAAGAACACACATGCAATGACTCAGGGGGATCCATGTGTGGTTTGTGGAAAGAACACACATGCAATGACCACTAATCGATCCATGTGTGGTTTGTGGAAAGAACACAAATGCAATGACACTGGTGGATCCATATGTGGTTTGTCAAAAGAACACACATGCAATGACTCTAGTGGATCCATATGTGGTTTGTGGAAAGAACACACATGCAATGACACTGGTTGATCAGTATGTGGTTTGTGGAAAGAACACACATGCAATGACTCAAGGGGATCCATGTGTGGTTTGTGGAAAGAACACACATGCAATGACCACTAGTCGATCCATGTGTGGTTTTTGGAGAGAAAACACATGCAATGACACTGGTGGATCCATATGTGGTTTGTGAAAAGAACACACATGGAATGACTCTAGTGCTGGTTTTAGTATAAGAACACACATGCAATGACTCTAGTGGGTCCATATGTGGTTTGTGGAAAGAACACACATGCAATGACCACTGGTCGATCCATGTGTGGTTTGTGGAAAGAACACACATGCAATGACACTGGTGGATCCATATGTGGTTTGTCAAAAGAACACACATGCAATGACTCTAGTGGATCCATATGTGGTTTGTGGAAAGAACACACATGCAATGACACTGGTTGATCCATATGTGGTTTGTAGAAAGACCACACATGCAATGACTCAGGGGGATCCATGTGTGGTTTGTGGAAAGAACACACATGCAATGACCACTGGTCGATCCATGTGTGGTTTGTGGAAAGAACACACATGCAATGACACTGGTGGATCCATATGTAGTTTGTGAAAAGAACACACATGCAATGACTCTAGTGTTGGTTTTAGTATAAGAACACACATGCAATGAACACTAGTGGGTCCATATGTGGTTTGTGGAAAGAACACACATGCAATGACCACTAGTCGATCCATGTGTGGTTTGTGGAAAGAACAAACATGCAATGAAACTCGTGGATCCATGTGTGGTTTGTGGAAAGAACACACATGCAATGACACTAGTGGAACCATGTGTTGTTTGTGGAAAGAACACACATGCAATGAAACTTGTTGATCCATGTGTGGTTTGTGCAAAGAACACACATGCAATGACACTGGTTGATCCATATGTGGTTTGTGGAAAGAACACACATGCAATGACTCAGGGGATCCATGTGTGGTTTGTGGAAAGAACACACATGCAATGACACTGGTGGATCCATATAAGGTTTGTGAAAAGAACACACATGCAATGACTCTAGTGGATCCATATCTGGTTTGTGGAAAGAACACACATGCAATGACACTGGTTGATCCATATGTGGTTTGTGGAATGAACACACATGCAATGACTCAGGGGGATCCATGTGTGGTTTGTGGAAAGAACACACATGCAATGACCACTAGTCGATCCATGTGTGGTTTGTGGAAAGAACACACATGCAATGACACTGGTGGATCCATATGTGGTTTGTCAAAAGAACACACATGCAATGACTCTAGTGCTGGTTTTAGTATAAGAACACACATGCAATGACTCTAGTGGGTCCATATGTGGTTTGTGGAAAGAACACACATGCAATGACCACTGGTCGATCCATGTGTGGTTTGTGGAAAGAACACACATGCAATGACACTGGTGGATCCATATGTGGTTTGTCAAAAGAACACACATGCAATGACTCTAGTGGATCCATATGTGGTTTGTGGAAAGAACACACATGCAATGACACTGGTTGATCCATATGTGGTTTGTAGAAAGACCACACATGCAATGACTCAGGGGGATCCATGTGTGGTTTGTGGAAGGAACACACATGCAATGACCACTGGTCGATCCATGTGTGGTTTGTGGAAAGAACACACATGCAATGACACTGGTGGATCCATATGTAGTTTGTGAAAAGAACACACATGCAATGACTCTAGTGTTGGTTTTAGTATAAGAACACACATGCAATGAACACTAGTGGGTCCATATGTGGTTTGTGGAAAGAACACACATGCAATGACACTAGTGGAACCATGTGTTGTTTGTGGAAAGAACACACATGCAATGAAACTTGTTGATCCATGTGTGGTTTGTGCAAAGAACACACATGCAATGACACTAGTTGATCCATATGTGGTTTGTGGAAAGAACACACATGCAATGACTCAGGGGATCCATGTGTGGTCTGTGGAAAGAACACACATGCAATGACACTGGTGGATCCATATCTGGTTTGTGAAAAGAACACACATGCAATGACTCTAGTGGATCCATATCTGGTTTGTGGAAAGAACACACATGCAATGACACTGGTTGATCCATATGTGGTTTGTGGAATGAACACACATGCAATGACTCAGGGGGATCCATGTGTGGTTTGTGGAAAGAACACACATGCAATGACCACTAGTCGATCCATGTGTGGTTTGTGGAAAGAACACACATGCAATGACACTGGTGGATCCATATGTGGTTTGTCAAAAGAACACACATGCAATGACTCTAGTGCTGGTTTTAGTATAAGAACACACATGCAACGACTCTAGTGGTTCCATATGTGGTTTGTGGAAAGAACACACATGCAATGACCACTGGTCGATCCATGTGTGGTTTGTGGAAAGAACACACATGCAATGACACTGGTGGATCCATATGTGGTTTGTTAAAAGAACACACATGCAATGACTCTAGTGGATCCATATGTGGTTTGTGGAAAGAACACACATGCAATGACACTAGTTGATCCATATGTGGTTTGTGGAAAGAACACACATGCAATGACTTAGTGGGATCCATGTGTGGTTTGTGGAAAGAACACACATGCAATGACACTGCTGGATCCATATGTGGTTTGTTAAATGAACACACATGCAATGACTCTAGTGGATCCATATGTGGTTTGTGGAAAGAACACACATGCAATGACGTTGGTTGATCCATATGTGGTTTGTGGAAAGAACACACATGCAATGACTCAGGGGGATCCATGTGTGGTTTGTGGAAAGAACACACATACAATGACCACTAGTCGATCCATGTGTGGTTTGTGGAAAGAACACAAATGCAATGACACTGGTGGATCCATATGTGGTTTGTCAAAAGAACACACATGCAATGACTCTAGTGATGGTTTTAGTATAAGAACACACATGCAATGACTCTAGTGGGTCCATATGTGGTTTGTGGAAAGAACACACATGCAATGACCACTGGTCGATCCATGTGTGGTTTATGGAAAGAACACACATGCAATGACTCAAGTGGATACATATGTGGTTTGTGGAAAGAACACACATGCAATATACTCTAGTGGATCTATATGTGTTTTATGGAAAGAACACACATGCAATGACACTAGTTGATCCATATGTGGTTTGTGGAAAGAACACACATGCAATGACCACTGGTCGATCCATGTGTGGTTTGCGGAAAGAACACACATGCAATGACCACTGGTTGATCCATGTGTGGTTTGTGGAAAGAACACACATGCAATGACACTGGTGGATCCGTATGTGGTTTGTGAAAAGAACACACATGCAATGACTCTAGTGGATCCATATGTGGTTTGTCGAAAGAACACACATGCAATGACACTAGTTGATCCATATGTGGTTTGTGGAAAGAACACACATGCAATGACCACTGGTCGATCCATGTGTGGTTTGTGGAGAGAAAACACATGCAATAACACTGGTGGATCCATATGTGGTTTGTGAAAAGAACACACATGGAATGACTCTAGTGCTGGTTTTAGTATAAGAACACACATGCAATGACTAGTGGGTCCATATGTGGTTTGTGGAAAGAACACACATGCAATGACCACTGGTCGATCCATGTGTGGTTTGTGGAAAGAACACACATGCAATGACACTGGTGGATCCATATGTGGTTTGTCAAAAGAACACACATGCAATGACTCTAGTGGATCCATATGTGGTTTGTGGAAAGAACACACATGCAATGACACTGGTTGATCCATATGTGGTTTATGGAAAGAACACACATGCAATGACTCAGGGGGATCCATGTGTGGTTTGTGGAAAGAACACACATGCAATGACCACTGGTCGATCCATGTGTTGTTTGTGGAAAGAACACACATGTAATGACACTGGTGGATCCATATGTAGTTTGTGAAAAGAACACACATGCAATGACTCTAGTGCTGGTTTTAGTATAAGAACACACATGCAATGAACACTAGTGGGTTCATATGTGGTTTGTGGAAAGAACACACATGCAATGACCACTAGTCGATCCATGTGTGGTTTGTGGAAAGAACACACATGCAATGACACTAGTGGAACCATGTGTTGTTTGTGAAAAGAACACACATGCAATGACTCTAGTGCTGGTTTTAGTATAAGAACACACATGCAATGACTAGTGGGTCCATATGTGGTTTGTGGAAAGAACACACATGCAATGACCACTGGTCGATCCATGTGTGGTTTGTGGAAAGAACACACATGCAATGACACTGGTGGATCCATATGTGGTTTGTCAAAAGAACACACATGCAATGACTCTAGTGGATCCATATGTGGTTTGTGGAAAGAACACACATGCAATGACACTGGTTGATCCATATGTGGTTTATAGAAAGAACACACATGCAATGACTCAGGGGGATCCATGTGTGGTTTGTGGAAAGAACACACATGTAATGACACTGGTGGATCCATATGTAGTTTGTGAAAAGAACACACATGCAATGACTCTAGTGCTGGTTTTAGTATAAGAACACACATGCAATGAACACTAGTGGGTTCATATGTGGTTTGTGGAAAGAACACACATGCAATGACCACTAGTCGATCCATGTGTGGTTTGTGGAAAGAACACACATGCAATGAAACTCGTGGATCCATGTGTGGTTTGTGGAAAGAACACACATGCAATGACACTGGTGGATCCATATGTGGTTTGTGAAAAGAACACACATGCAATGACTCTAGTGGATCCATATCTGGTTTGTGGAAAGAACACACATGCAATGACACTGGTTGATCCATATGTGGTTTGTGGAATGAACACACATGCAATGACTCAGGGGGATCCATGTGTGGTTTGTGGAAAGAACACACATGCAATGACCACTAGTCGATCCATGTGTGGTTTGTGGAAAGAACACACATGCAATGACCACTGGTGGATCCATATGTGGTTTGTCAAAAGAACACACATGCAATGACTCTAGTGCTGGTTTTAGTATAAGAACACACATGCAATGACTCTAGTGGGTCCATATGTGGTTTGTGGAAAGAACACACATGCAATGACCACTGGTCGATCCATGTGTGGTTTGTGGAAAGAACACACATGCAATGACACTGGTGGATCCATATGTGGTTTGTTAAAAGAACACACATGCAATGACTCTAGTGGACCCATATGTGGTTTGTGGAAAGAACACACATGCAATGACACTAGTTGATCCATATGTGGTTTGTGGAAAGAACACACATGCAATGACTCAGTGGGATCCAATGTGTGGTTTGTGGAAAGAACACACATGCAATGACCACTGGTCGATCCATGTGTGGTTTGTGGATAGAACACACATGCAATGACACTCGTGGATCCATATGTGGTTTGTGAAAAGAACACACATGCAATGACTCTAGTGCTGGTTTTAGTATAAGAACACACATGTAATGAACTCTAGTGGGTCCATATGTGGTTTGCGGAAAGAACACACATGCAATGACCACTGGTCGATCCATGTGTGGTTTGTGGAAAGAACACACATGCAATGACACTCGTGGATCCATGTGTGCCTTGTGGAAAGAACATACATGCAATGACACTAGTGGAACCATGTGTGGTTTGTGGAAAGAACACACGTGCAATGACACTGGTTGATCCATGTGTGGTTTGTGGAAAGAACACACGTGCAATGACACTGGTTGATCCATGTGTGGTTTGTGGAAAGAACACACATGCAATGACACTGGTTGATCCATATGTGGTTTGTGGAAAGAACACACATGCAATGACTCAGGGGAATCCATGTGTGGTTTGTGGAAAGAACACACATGCAATGACCACTGGTCGATCCATGTGTGGTTTGTGGAAAGAACACACATGCAATGACCACTGGTCGATCCATGTGTTGTTTGTGGAAAGAACACACATGTAATGACACTGGTGGATCCATATGTAGTTTGTGAAAAGAACACACATGCAATGACTCTAGTGCTGGTTTTAGTATAAGAACACACATGCAATGAACACTAGTGGGTTCATATGTGGTTTGTGGAAAGAACACACATGCAATGACCACTAGTCGATCCATGTGTGGTTTGTGGAAAGAACACACATGCAATGAAACTCGTGGATCCATGTGTGGTTTGTGGAAAGAACACACATGCAATGACACTAGCGGAACCATGTGTTGTTTGTGGAAAGAACACACATGCAATGAAACTTGTTGATCCATGTGTGGTTTGTGCAAAGAACACACATGCAATGACACTGGTTGATCCATATGTGGTTTGTGGAAAGAACACACATGCAATGACTCAGGGGATCCATGTGTCGTTTGTGGAAAGAACACACATGCAATGACACTGGTGGATCCATATGTGGTTTGTGAAAAGAACACACATGCAATGACTCTAGTGGATCCATATCTGGTTTGTGGAAAGAACACACATGCAATGACACTGGTTGATCCATATGTGGTTTGTGGAATGAACACACATGCAATGACTCAGGGGGATCCATGTGTGGTTTGTGGAAAGAACACACATGTAATGACCACTAGTCGATCCATGTGTGGTTTGTGGAAAGAACACACATGCAATGACCACTGGTGGATCCATATGTGGTTTGTCAAAAGAACACACATGCAATGACTCTAGTGCTGGTTTTAGTATAAGAACACACATGCAATGACTCTAGTGGGTCCATATGTGGTTTGTGGAAAGAACACACATGCAATGACCACTGGTCGATCCATGTGTGGTTTGTGGAAAGAACACACATGCAATGACACTGGTGGATCCATATGTGGTTTGTTAAAAGAACACACATGCAATGACTCTAGTGGACCCATATGTGGTTTGTGGAAAGAACACACATGCAATGACACTAGTTGATCCATATGTGGTTTGTGGAAAGAACACACATGCAATGACTCAGTGGGATCCAATGTGTGGTTTGTGGAAAGAACACACATGCAATGACCACTGGTCGATCCATGTGTGGTTTGTGGATAGAACACACATGCAATGACACTCGTGGATCCATATGTGGTTTGTGAAAAGAACACACATGCAATGACTCTAGTGCTGGTTTTAGTATAAGAACACACATGTAATGAACTCTAGTGGGTCCATATGTGGTTTGCGGAAAGAACACACATGCAATGACCACTGGTCGATCCATGTGTGGTTTGTGGAAAGAACACACATGCAATGACACTCGTGGATCCATGTGTGCCTTGTGGAAAGAACATACATGCAATGACACTAGTGGAACCATGTGTGGTTTGTGGAAAGAACACACGTGCAATGACACTAGTTGATCCATGTGTGGTTTGTGGAAAGAACACACGTGCAATGACACTGGTTGATCCATGTGTGGTTTGTGGAAAGAACACACATGCAATGACACTGGTTGATCCATATGTGGTTTGTGGAAAGAACACACATGCAATGACTCAGGGGAATCCATGTGTGGTTTGTGGAAAGAACACACATGCAATGACCACTGGTCGATCCATGTGTGGTTTGTGGAAAGAACACACATGCAATGACTCTAGTCCTGGTTTTAGTATAAGAACACACATGAAATGAACTCTAGTGGGTCCATATTTTGTTTGTGGACAGAACACACATGCAATGACACTGGTTGATCCATATGTTGTTTGTGGAAAGAACACACATGCAATGACTCAGGGGCATCCATGTGCGGTTTGTGGAAAGAACACACATGGAATGACTCTAGTCCTGGTTTTAGTATAAGAACACTCATGCAATGACTCTAGTGCTGGTTTTAGTAAAAGAACACACATGCAATGACTTTAGTGGGTCCATATGTGGTTTGTGAAAAGAACACACATGCAATGAATCTAGCGGATCCATATGTGGTTTGTGGAAAAGAACACACATGCAATGACCACCGGTTGATCCATATGTGGTTTGTGGAAAGAACACACATGCAATGACACTGCTGGATCCATATGTGGTTTGTGAAAAGAACACACATGCAATGACTCTAGTGCTGGTTTTAGTATAAGAACACACATGAAATGACTCTAGTGCTATTATTATAAGAACACACATGCAATAACTCTAGTGGGTCCATATGTGGTTTCTGAAAAGAACACACATGCAATGACTCTAGTGGATCTAGGTGTTGTTTGTGGAAAAGAACACACATGCAATGACCACTGGCAGATCCATAAGTGGTTCATGACAGGACCACACATGCAGTGAACACTTGTGGATCCAAATGTGGTTTGTGGAAAGAACACACATGCAATTACTCTAGCAGATCCAGGTGTGGTTTGTGGAAAGAACACACATGCAACGAACTCTAGTGGATCCATATGTGGTTTGTGTAAAGAATACACATGCAATGACTTAGGGGATCCATGTGTGGTTTGTGGACAGAACACACATGCAATGACACTGGTGGATCCATATGTGGTTTGTGAAAAGAACACACATGCAATGACTCTAGTAGATCCATATCTGGTTTGTGGAAAGAACACACATGTAATGACACTGGTTGATCCATATGTGGTTTGTGGAATGAACACACATGCAATGACTCAGGTGGATCCAGGTGTGGTTTGTGGAAAGAACACACATGCAATGACCACTAGTCGATCCATGTGTGGTTTGTGGAAAGAACACACATGCAATGACCACTAGTCGATCCATGTGTGGTTTGTGGAAAGAACACACATGCAATGACACTGGTGGATCCATATGTGGTTTGTCAAAAGAACACACATGCAATGACTCTAGTGCTGGTTTTAGTATAAGAACACACATGCAATGACTCTAGTGGGTCCATATGTGGTTTGTGGAAAGAACACACATGCAATGACCACTGGTCGATCCATGTGTGGTTTGTGCAAAGAACACACATGCAATGACACTGGTGGATCCATATGTGGTTTGTTAAAAGAACACACATGCAATGACTCTAGTGGATCCATATGTGGTTTGTGGAAAGAACACACATGCAATGACACTAGTTGTTCCATATGTGGTTTGTGGAAAGAAAATACATGCAATGACTTAGTGGGATCCATGTGTGGTTTGTGGAAAGAACACACATGCAATGACACTGGTGGATCCATATGTGGTTTGTGAAAAGAACACACATGCAATGACTCTAGTGGATCCATATGTGGTTTGTGGAAAGAACACACATGCAATGACGCTGGTTGATCCATATGTGGTTTGTGGAAAGAACACATATGCAATGACTCAGGGGGATCCATGTGTGGTTTGTAGAAAGAACACACATGCAATGACCACTAGTCGATCCATGTGTGGTTTGTGGAAAGAACACAAATGCAATGACACTGGTGGATCCCTATGTGGTTTGTCAAAAGAACACACATGCAATGACTCTAGTGATGGTTTTAGTATAAGAACACACATGCAATGACCCTAGTGATGGTTTTAGTATAAGAACACACATGCAATGACTCTAGTGGGTCCATATGTGGTTTGTGGAAAGAACACACATGCAATGACCACTGGTCGATCCATGTGTGGTTTGTGGAAAGAACACACATGCAATGACTCTAGCAGATCCAGGTGTGGTTTGTGGAAAGAACACACATGCAATAAACTCTAGTGGATCCATATGTGTTTTATGGAAAGAACACACATGCAATGACACTAGTTGATCCATATGTGGTTTGTGGAAAGAACACACATGCAATGACCACTGGTCGATCCATGTGTGGTTTGTGGAAAGAACACACATGCAATGACCACTGGTTGATCCATGTGTGGTTTGTGGAAAGAACACACATTCAATGACACTGGTGGATCCGTATGTGGTTTGTGAAAAGCACACACATGCAATGACTCTAGTGGATCCATATGTGGTTTGTGGAAAGAAAACACATGCAATGACACTAGTTGATCCATATGTGGTTTGTGGAAAGAACACACATGCAATGACTCAGGGGGATCCATGTGTGGTTTGTGGAAAGAACACACATGCAATGACCACTGGTTGATCCATGTGTGGTTTGTGGAAAGAACACACATGCAATGACACTAGTTGATCCATATGTGGTTTGTGGAAAGAACACACATGCAATGACTCAGGGGGATCCATGTGTGGTTTGTGGAAAGAACACACATGCAATGACACTGGTGGATCCATATGTGGTTTGTGAAAAGAACACACATGCAATGACTCTAGTGCTGGTTTTAGTATAAGAACACACATGCAATGACTCAGGGCGATCCATGTGTGGTTTGTGGAAAGAACACACATGCAATGACCACTGGTCGATCCATGTGTGGTTTGTGGAAAGAACACACATGCAATGACACTGGTGGATCCATATGTGGTTTGTCAAAAGAACACACATGCAACGACTGTAGTGGATCCATATGTGGTTTGTGGAAAGAACACACATGCAATGACACTGGTTGATCAGTATGAGGTTTGTGGAAAGAACACACATGCAATGACTCAAGGGGATCCATGTGTGGTTTGTGGAAAGAACACACATGCAATGACCACTAGTCGATCCATGTGTGGTTTGTGGAGAGAAAACACATGCAATGACACTGGTGGATCCATATGTAGTTTTTGAAAAGAACACACATGGAATGACTCTAGTGCTGGTTTTAGTATAAGAACACACATGCAATGACTCTAGTGGGTCCATATGTGGTTTGTGGAAAGAACACACATGCAATGACCACTGGTCGATCCATGTGTGGTTTGTGGAAAGAACACACATGCAATGACACTGGTGGATCCATATGTGGTTTGTCAGAAGAACACACATGCAATGACTCTAGTGGATCCATATGTGGTTTGTGGAAAGAACACACATGCAATGACACTGGTTGATCCATATGTGGTTTGTGGAAAGAACACACATGCAATGACTCAGGGGGATCCATGTGTGGTTTGTGGAAAGAACACACACGCAATGACACTGGTTGATCCATATGTGGTTTGTGGAAAGAACACACATGCAATGACCACTAGTCGATCCATGTGTGGTTTGTGGAAAGAACACACATGCAATGAAACTCGTGGATCCATGTGTGGTTTGTGGAAAGAACACACATGCAATGACACTAGTGGAACCATGTGTTGTTTGTGGAAAGAACACACATGCAATGAAACTTGTTGATCCATGTGTGGTTTGTGCAAAGAACACACACGCAATGACACTGGTTGATCCATATGTGGTTTGTGGAAAGAACACACATGCAATGACTCAGGGGATCCATGTGTGGTTTGTGGAAAGAACACACATGCAATGACACTGGTGGATCCATATGTGGTTTGTGAAAAGAACACACATGCAATGACTCTAGTGGATCCATATCTGGTTTGTGGAAAGAACACACATGCAATGACACTGGTTGATCCATATGTGGTTTGTGGAATGAACACACATGCAATGACTCAGGGGGATCCATGTGTGGTTTGTGGAAAGAACACACATGCAATGACCACTAGTCGATCCATGTGTGGTTTGTGGAAAGAACACACATGCAATGACCACTAGTCGATCCATGTGTGGTTTGTGGAAAGAACACACATGCAATGACACTGGTGGATCCATATGTGGTTTGTCAAAAGAACACACATGGAATGACTCTAGTGCTGGTTTTAGTATAAGAACACACATGCAATGACTCTAGTGGGTCCATATGTGGTTTGTGGAAAGAACACACATGCAATGACCACTGGTCGATCCATGTGTGGTTTGTGGAAAGAACACACATGCAATGACACTGGTGGATCCATATGTGGTTTGTTAAAAGAACACACATGCAATGACTCTAGTGGACCCATATGTGGTTTGTGCAAAGAACACACATGCAATGAAACTAGTTGATCCATATGTGGTTTGTGGAAAGAACACACATGCAATGACTCAGTGGGATCCATGTGTGGTTTGTGGAAAGAACACACATGCAATGACCACTGGTCGATCCATGTGTGGTTTGTGGATAGAACACACATGCAATGACACTGGTGGATCCATATGTAGTTTGTGAAAAGAACACACCTGCAATGACTCTAGTGCTGGTTTTAGTATAAGAACACACATGCAATGAACACTAGTGGGTCCATATGTGGTTTGTGGAAAGAACACACATGCAATGACCACTAGTCGATCCATGTGTGGTTTGTGGAAAGAACACACATGCAATGAAACTCGTGGATCCATGTGTGGTTTGTGGAAAGAACACACATGCAATGACACTAGTGGAACCATGTGTTGTTTGTGGAAAGAACACACATGCAATGAAACTTGTTGATCCATGTGTGGTTTGTGCAAAGAACACACATGCAATGACACTGGTTGATCCATATGTGGTTTGTGGAAAGAACACACATGCAATGACTCAGGGGATCCATGTGTGGTTTGTGGAAAGAACACACATGCAATGACACTGGTGGATCCATATGTGGTTTGTGAAAAGAACACACATGCAATGACTCTAGTGGATCCATATCTGGTTTGTGGAAAGAACACACATGCAATGACACTGGTTGATCCATATGTGGTTTGTGGAATGAACACACATGCAATGACTCAGGGGGATCCATGTGTGGTTTGTGGAAAGAACACACATGCAATGACCACTAGTCGATCCATGTGTGGTTTGTGGAAAGAACACACATGCAACGACCACTAGTCGATCCATGTGTGGTTTGTGGAAAGAACACACATGCAATGACACTGGTGGATCCATATGTGGTTTGTCAAAAGAACACACATGCAATGACTCTAGTGCTGGTTTTAGTATAAGAACACACATGCAATGACTCTAGTGGGTCCATATGTGGTTTGTGGAAAGAACACACATGCAATGACCACTGGTCGATCCATGTGTGGTTTGTGGAAAGAACACACATGCAATGACACTGGTGGATCCATATGTGGTTTGTTAAAAGAACACACATGCAATGACTCTAGTGGACCCATATGTGGTTTGTGCAAAGAACACACATGCAATGACACTAGTTGATCCATATGTGGTTTGTGGAAAGAACACACATGCAATGACTCAGTGGGATCCATGTGTGGTTTGTGGAAAGAACACACATGCAATGACCACTGGTCGATCCATGTGTGGTTTGTGGATAGAACACACATGCAATGACACTGGTGGATCCATATGTGGTTTGTGAAAAGAACACACATGCAATGACTCTAGTGCTGGTTTTAGTATAAGAACACACATGTAATGAACTCTAGTGGGTCCATATGTGGTTTGCGGAAAGAACACACATGCAATGACCACTGGTCGATCCATGTGTGGTTTGTGGAAAGAACACACATGCAATGACACTGGTGGATCCATATGTGGTTTGTCAAAAGAACACACATGCAATGACTCTAGTGGATCCATATGTGGTTTGTGGAAAGAACACACATGCAATGACATTGGTTGATCCATATGTGGTTTGTGGAAAGAACACACATGCAATGACTCAGGGGGATCCATGTGTGGTTTGTGGAAAGAACACACATGCAATGACCACTGGTCCATCCATGTGTGGTTTGTGGAAAGAACACACATGCAATGACACTGGTGGATCCATATGTGGTTTGTGATAAGAACACACATGCAATGACCACTGGTCGATCCATGTGTGGTTTGTGGAAAGAACACACATGCAATGACTCTAGTCCTGGTTTTAGTATAAGAACACACATGAAATGAACTCTAGTGGGTCCATATTTTGTTTGTGGACAGAACACACATGCAATGACACTGGTTGATCCATATTTTGTTTGTGGAAAGAACACACATGCAATGACTCAGGGGCATCCATGTGTGGTTTGTGGAAAGAACACACATGCAATGACTCTAGTCCTGGTTTTAGTATAAGAACACTCATGCAATGACTCTAGTGCTGGTTTTAGTAAAAGAACACACATGCAATGACTTTAGTGGGTCCATATGTGGTTTGTGAAAAGAACACACATGCAATGACTAGCGAATCCATATGTGGTTTGTGGAAAAGAACACACATGCAATGACCACCGGTTGATCCATATGTGGTTTGTGGAAAGAACACACATGCAATGACACTGCTGGATCCATATGTGGTTTGTGAAAAGAACACACATGCAATGACTCTAGTGCTGGTTTTTGTATAAGAACACACATGAAATGACTCTAGTGCTATTATTATAATAACACACATGCAATGACTCTAGTGGGTCCATATGTGGTTTCTGAAAAGAACACACATGCAATGACTCTAGTGGATCCAGGTGTTGTTTGTGGAAAAGAACACACATGCAATGACCACTGGCAGATCCATAAGTGGTTCATGACAGGACCACACATGAAGTGAACACTTGTGGATCCAAATGTGGTTTGTGTAAAGAACACACATGCAATGACTCTAGCAGATCCAGGTGTGGTTTGTGGAAAGAACACACATGCAATGAACTCTAGTGGATCCATATGTGGTTTGTGGAAAGAATACACATGCAATGACTCAGGGGATCCATGTGTGGTTTGTGGAAAGAACACACATGCAATAACACTGGTGGATCCATATGTGGTTGGTGAAAAGAACACACATGCAATGACTCTAGTAGATCCATATCTGGTTTGTGGAAAGAACACACATGCAATGACACTGGTTGATCCATATGTGGTTTGTGGAATGAACACACATGCAATGACTCAGGGGGATCCAGGTGTGGTTTGTGGAAAGAACACACATGCAATGACCACTAGTCGATCCATGTGTGGTTTGTGGAAAGAACACACATGCAATGACCACTAGTCGATCCATGTGTGGTTTGTGGAAAGAACACACATGCAATGACACTGGTGGATCCATATGTGGTTTGTCAAAAGAACACACATGCAATGACTCTAGTGCTAGTTTTAGTATAAGAACACACATGCAATGACTCTAGTGGGTCCATATGTGGTTTGTGGAAAGAACACACATCCAATGACCACTGGTCGATCCATGTGTGGTTTGTGGAAAGAACACACATGCAATGACACTGGTGGATTCATATGTGGTTTGTTAAAAGAACACACATGCAATGACTCTAGTGGATCCATATGTGGTTTGTCAAAAGAACACACATGCAATGACACTAGTTGATCGATATGTGGTTTGTGGAAAGAACACACATGCAATGACTCAGTGGGATCCATGTGTGGTTTGTGGAATGAACACACATGCAATGACCACTGGTCGATCCATGTGTGGTTTGTGGATAGAACACACATGCAATGACACTGGTGGATCAATATGTGGTTTGTGAAAAGAACACACATGCAATGACTCTAGTGCTGGTTTTAGTATAAGAACACACATGTAATGAACTCTAGTGGGTCCATATGTGGTTTGCGGAAAGAACACACATGCAATGACCACTGGTCGATCCATGTGTGGTTTGTGGAAAGAACACACATGCAATGACACTCGTGGATCCATGTGTGGCTTGTGGAAAGAACACACATGCAATGACACTAGTGGAACCATGTGTGGTTTGTGGAAAGATCACACGTGCAATGACACTGGTTGATCCATGTGTGGTTTGTGGAAAGAACACACGTGCAATGACACTGGTTGATCCATGTGTGGTTTGTGGAAAGAACACACGTGCAATGACACTGGTTGATCCATGTGTGGTTTGTGGAAAGAACACACATGCAATGACACTGGTTGATCCATATGTGGTTTGTGAAAAGAACACACATGCAATGACTCAGGGGAATCCATGTGTGGTTTATGGAAAGAACACACATGCAATGACCACTGGTCGATCCATGTGTGGTTTGTGGAAAGAACACACATGCAATGACTCTAGTCCTGGTTTTAGTATAAGAACACACATGAAATGAACTCTAGTGGGTCCATATTTTGTTTGTGGACAGAACACACATGCAATGACATTGGTTGATCCATATGTTGTTTGTGGAAAGAACACACATGTAATGACTCAGGGGCATCCATGTGTGGTTTGTGGAAAGAACACACATACAATGACCACTGGTCGATCAATGTGTGGTTTGTGGAAAGAACAAACATGCAATGACTCTAGTCCTGGTTTTAGTATAAGAACACTCATGCAATGACTCTAGTGCTGGTTTTAGTAAAAGAACACACATGCAATGACTTTAGTGGGTCCATATGTGGTTTGTGAAAAGAACACACATGCAATGACTCTAGCGGATCCATATGTGGTTTGTGGAAAAGAACACACATGCAATGACCACCGGTTGATCCATATGTGGTTTGTGGAAAGAACACACATGCAATGACACTGCTGGATCCATATGTGGTTTGTGAAAAGAACACACATGCACTGACTCTAGTGCTGGTTTTAGTATAAGAACACACATGAAATGACTCTAGTGCTATTATTATAAGAACACACATGCAATGACTCTAGTGGGTCCATATGTGGTTTCTGAAAAGAACACACATGCAATGACTCTAGTGGATCCAGGTGTTGTTTGTGGAAAAGAACACACATGCAATGACCACTGGCAGATCCATAAGTGGTTCATGACAGGGCCACACATGCAGTGAACACTTGTGGATCCAAATGTTGTTTGTGGAAAGAACACACATGCAATGACTCTAGCAGATCCAGGTGTGGTTTGTGGAAAGAACACACATGCAATGAACTCTAGTGGATCCATATGTGGTTTGTGGAAAGAATACACATGCAATGACACTGGTTGATCCATATGTGGTTTGTCAAAAGAACACACATGCAATGACTCAGGGGGATCCATGTGTGGTTTGTGGAAGGAACACACATGGAATGACACTGGTGGATCCATATGTGGTTTGTGAAAATAACACAGATGCAATGACTCTAGTGGATCCATATGTGATTTGTGGAAAGAACACACATGCAATGACACTGGTTGATCCATATGTGGATTGTGGAAAGAACACACATGTAATGACTCAGGGGGATCCATGTGTGGTTTGTGGAAAGAACACACATGCAATGACTCTAGTGGGTCCATATGTGGTTTGTGGAAAGAACACACATGCAATGACTCTAGTGGGTCCATATGTGGTTTCTGGAAACGAACATACATGCAATGACTCTAGTGCTGGTTTTAGTATAAGAACACACATGCAATGACTCTAGTGGGTCCATATGTGGTTTGTGGAAAGAACACACATGCAATGACCACTGGTCGATCCATGTGTGGTTTGTGGAAAGAACACACATGCAATGACACTGGTGGATCCATATGTGGTTTGTGAAAAGAACACAGATGCAATGACTCTAGTGGATCCATATGTCGTTTGTGGAAAGAACACACATGCAATGACACTAGGTTATCCATATGTGGTTTGTGGAAAGAACACACATGCAATGATTTAGGGGGATCCATGTGTGGTTTGTGGAAAGAACACACATGCGATGACCACTGGTCGATCCATGTGTGGTTTGTGGAAAGAACACACATGCAATGACACTGGTGGATCCATATGTGGTTTGTGGAAAGAACACACATGCAATGACTCTAGTGCTGGTTTTAGTATAAGAAAACACATGCAATGAATTCTAGTGGGTCCATATGTGGTTTGTGGAAAGAACACACATGCAATGACACTGGTTGATCCATATGTGGTTTATGGAAAGAACACACATGCAATGACTCAGGGAGATCCATGTGTGTTTGTGGAAAGAACACACATGCAATGACCACTGGTCGATCAATGTGTGGTTTGTGGAAAGAACACACATGCAATGACTCTAGTGCTGGTTTTAGTATAAGAACACACATGCAATGACTCTAGTGTCAGATTTAGCATAAGAACACACATTCAATGACTCTATTGGGTCCATATGTGGTTTGTGAAAAGAACACACATGCAATGACTCTAGCGGATCCATATGTGGTTTGTGGAAAAGAACACACATGCAATGACCACCGGTTGATCCATATGTGGTTTGTGGAAAGAACACACATGCAATGACACTGCTGGATCCATATGTGGTTTGTGAAAAGAACACACATGCAATGACTCTAGTGCTGGTTTTAGTATAAGAACAGACATGAAATGACTCTAGTGCTGTTATTATAAGAACACACATGCAATGACTCTAGTGGGTCCATATGTGGTTTCTGAAAAGAACACACATGCAATGACTCTAGTTGATCTAGGTGTTGTTTGTGGAAAAGAACACACATGCAATGACGACTAGCAGATCCATAAGTGGTTCATGACAGGACCACACATGCAGTAAACACTTGTGGATCCAAATGTGGTTTGTGGAAAGAACACATATGCAATGACTCTAGCAGATCCAGGTGTGGTTTGTGGAAAGAACACACATGCAATGAACTCTAGTGGATCCATATGTGGTTTGTGGAAAGAATACACATGCAATGACACTGGTTGATCCATATGTGGTTTGTGGAAAGAACACACATACAATGACTCAGGGGGATCCATGTGTGTTTTGTGGAAAGAACACACATGCAATGACCACTGGTCGATCCATGTGTGGTTTGTGGAAAGAACACACATGGAATGACACTGGTGGATCCATATGTGGTTTGTGAAAAGAACACAAATGCAATGACTCAGGGGGATCCATGTGTGGTTTGTGGAAAGAACACACATGCAATGACACTAGTGGGTCCATCTGTGGTTTCTGGAAAGAACACACATGCAATGACTCTAGTGGGTCCATCTGTGGTTTCTGGAAAGAACACACATGCAATGACTCTAGTGGGTCCATATGTGGTTTGTAGAAACGAACATACATGCAATGACTCTAGTGCTGGTTTTAGTATAAGAACACACATGCAATGACTCTAGTGGGTCCATATGTGGTTTGTGGAAAGAACACACATGCAATGACAACTGGTCGATCCATGTGTGGTTTGTGAAAAGAACACACATACAATGACTCTAGTGCTGGTTTTATTATAAGAACACCCGTGAAATGACTCTAGTGTTGGTTTCATTATAAGAACACATATGCAACGACTCTAGTGGGTCCATATGTGGTTCGTGAAAAGAACACACATGCAATGACTCTAGTGGATCCATATGTGGTTTGTGGAAAAGAACACACATGCAATGACCACTGGCTGATCCATAAGTGGTTCATGACAGGAACACACATGTAGTGAACACTGGTGGATCCAAATGTGGTTTGTGGAAAGAACACACATGCAATGACTCTAGTGGATACATATGTGGTTTGTGGAAAGAACACACATGCAATAAACTCGAGTGGATCCATATGTGGTTTGTGGAAAGAACACACATGCAATGACACTAGTTGATCCATATGTGGTTTGTGGAAAGAACACACATGCAATGACTCAGGGGCATCCATGTGTGGTTTGTGGAAAGAACACACATGCAATGACCACTGGTCGATCCATGTGTGGTGTGTGGAAATAACACACATGCAATGACCACTGGTTGATCCATGTGTGGTTTGTGGAAAGAACACACATGCAATGACACTGGTCGATTAGTATGTGGTTTGTGAAAAGAACACACATGCAATGACTCTAGTGGATCCATATGTGGTTTGTGGAAAGAACACACATGCAATGACACTAGTTGATCCATATGTGGTTTGTGGAAAGAACACACATGCAATGACTCAGGGGGATCCATGTGTGGTTTGTGGAAAGAACACACATGCCATGACCACTGGTCGATCCATGTGTGGTTTGTGGAAAGAACAAACATGCAATGACACTGGTGGATCCATATGTGGTTTGTGAAAAGAACACACATGCAATGACTCTAGTGCTGGTTTTAGTAGAAGAACACACATGCAATGACTCAGGGCGATCCATGTGTGGTTTGTGGAAATAACACACATGCAATGACCACTGGTCGATCCATGTGTGGTTTGTGGAAAGAACACAGATGCAATGACACTGGTGGATCTATATGTGGTTTGTCAAAAGAACACACATGCAATGACTAGTGGATCCAGGTGTTGTTTGTGGAAAAGAACACACATGCAATGACCACTGGCAGATCCATAAGTGGTTCATGACAGGACCACACATGCAGTGAACACTTGTGGATCCAAATGTGGTTTGTGGAAAGAACACATATGCAATGACTCTAGCAGATCCAGGTGTGGTTTGTGGAAAGAACACACATGCAATGAACTCTAGTGGATCCATATGTGGTTTGTGGAAATAATACACATGCAATGACACTGGTTGATCCATATGTGGTTTGTGGAAAGAACACACATGCAATGACTCAGGGGGATCCATGTGTGATTTGTGGAAAGAACACACATGCAATGACCACTGGTCGATCCATGTGTGGTTTGTGGAAAGAACACACATGGAATGACACTGGTGGATCCATATGTGGTTTGTGAAAAGAACACAAATGCAATGACTCTAGTGGATCCATATGTGGTTTGTGGAAAGAACACACATGCAATGACACTGGTTTATCCATATGTGGTTTGTGGAAAGAACACACATGTAATGACTCAGGGGGATCCATGTGTGGTTTGTGGAAATAACACACATGCAATGACTCTAGTGGGTCCATCTGTGGCTTCTGGAAAGAACACACATGCAATGACTCTAGTGGGTCCATATGTGGTTTGTAGAAACGAACATACATGCAATGACTCTAGTGCTGGTTTTAGTATAAGAACACACATGCAATGACTCTAGTGGGTCCATATGTGGTTTGTGGAAAGAACACACATGCAATGACCACTGGTCGATCCATGTGTGGTTTGTGGAAAGAACACACATGCAATGACCACTAGTCGATCCATGTGTGGTTTGTGAAAAGAACACACATACAATGACTCTAGTGCTGGTTTAAGTATAAGAACACCCATGAAATGACTCTAGTGTTGGTTTCATTATAAGAACACATATGCAACGACTCTAGTGGGTCCATATGTGGTTTGTGAAAAGAACACAGATTCAATGACTCTAGTGGATCCATATGTAGTTTGTGGAAAAGAACACACATGCAATGACCACTGGTTGATCCATAAGTGGTTGATGACAGGAACACACATGTAGTGAACACTGGTGGATCCAAATGTGGTTTGTGGAAAGAACACACATGCAATGACTCTAGTGGATACATATGTGGTTTGTGGAAAGAACACACATGCAATAAACTCTAGTGGATCCATATGTGGTTTGTGGAAAGAACACACATGCAGTGACACTAGTTGATCCATATGTGGTTTGTGGAAAGAACACACATGCAATGACTCAGGGGCATCCATGTGTGGTTTGTGGAAAGAACACACATGCAATGACCACTGGTCGATCCATGTGTGGTTTGTGGAAAGAACACACATGCAATGACCACTGGTTGATCCATGTGTGGTTTGTGGAAAGAACACACATGCAATGACACTGGTGGATTAGTATGTGGTTTGTGAAAAGAACACACATGCAATGACTCTAGTGGATCCGTATGTGGTTTGTGGAAAGAACACACATGTAATGACACTAGTTGATCCATATGTGGTTTGTGGAAAGAACACACATGCAATGACTCAGGGGGATCCATGTGTGATTTGTGGAAAGAACACACATGCAATGACCACTGATCGATCCATGTGTGGTTTGTGGAAAGAACAAACATGCAATGACACTGGTGGATCCATATGTGGTTTGTCAAAAGAACACACATGCAATGACTCTAGTGGATCCATATGTGGTTTGTGGAAAGAACACACATGCAATGACACTGGTTGATCAATATGTGGTTTGTGGAAAGAACACAGATGCAATGAATCAAGGGATCCATGTGTGGTTTGTGGAAAGAACGCACATGCAATGACCACTAGTCGATCCATGTGTGGTTTGTGGAGAGAAAACACATGCAATGACACTGGTGGATCCATATGTGGTTTGTGAAAAGAACACACATGGAATGACTCTAGTGCTGGTTTTAGTATAAGAACACACATGCAATGACTCTAGTGGGTCCATATGTGGTTTGTGGAAAGAACACACATGCAATGACCACTGGTCGATCCATGTGTGGTTTGTGGAAAGAACACACATGCAATGACACTGGTGGATCCATATGTGGTTTGTCAAAAGAACACACATGCAATGACTCTAGTGGATCCATATGTGATTTGTGGAAAGAACACACATGCAATGACACTGGTTGATCCATATGTGGTTTGTGGAAAGAACACACATGCAATGACTCAGGGGGATCCATGTGTGGTTTGTGGAAAGAACACACATGCAATGACCACTGGTCGATCCCTGTGTGGTTTGTGGAAAGAACACACATGCAATGACACTGGTGGATCCATATGTGGTTTGTGAAAAGAACACACATGCAATGACTCTAGTGCTGGTTTTAGTGTAAGAACACACATGCAATGAACACTAGTGGGTCCATATGTGGTTTGCGGAAAGAACACACATGCAATGACCACTAGTCGATCCATGTGTGGTTTGTGGAAAGAACACACATGCAATGAAACTCGTGGATCCATGTGTGGTTTGTGTAAAGAACACACATGCAATGACACTAGTGGAACCATGTGTTGTTTGTGGAAAGAACACACATGCAATGAAACTTATTGATCCATGTGTGGTTTGTGCAAAGAACACACATGCAATGACACTGGTTGATCCATATGTGGTTTGTGGAAAGAACACACATGCAATGACTCTAGTGGATCCATATGTGGTTTGTGGAAAGAACACACATGCAATGGCACTAGTTGATCCATATGTGGTTTGTGGAAAGAACACACATGCAATGACTCAGGGGGATCCATGTGTGGTTTGTGGAAAGAACACACATGCAATGACGCTGGTTGATCCATATGTGGTTTGTGGAAAGAACACACATGCAATGACTCAGGGGGATCCATGTGTGGTTTGTGGAAAGAGCACATATTCCATGACCACTAGTCGATCCATGTGTGGTTTGTGGAAAGAACACACATGCAATGACACTGGTGGATCCATATGTGGTTTGTCAAAAGAACACACATGCAATGACTCTAGTGCTGGTTTTAGTATAAGAACACACATGCAATAAACTCTAGTGGATCCAGATGTGGTTTGTGGAAAGAACACACATGCAATGACACTAGTTGATCCATATGTGGTTTGTGGAAAGAACACACATGCAATGACCACTGGTCGATCCATGTGTGGTTTGTGGAAAGAACACACATGCAATGACCAGTGGTTGATCCATGTGTGGTTTGTGGAAAGAACACACATGCAATGACACTGGTGGATCCGTATGTGGTTTGTGGAAAGAACACACATGCAATGACTCTAGTGGATCCATATGTGGTTTGTGGAAAGAACACACATGCAATGACACTAGTTGATCCATATGTGGTTTGTGGAAAGAACACACATGCAATGACTCAGGGGGATCCATGTGTGGTTTGTGGAAAGAACACACATGCAATGACCACTGGTCGATCCATGTGTGGTTTGTGGAAAGACCACACATGCAATGACTCTAGTGCTGGTTTTAGTATAAGAACACACATGCAATGACTCAGGGCGATCCATGTGTGGTTTGTGGAAAGAACACACATGCAATGACCACTAGTCGATCCATGTGTGGTTTGTGGAAAGAACACACATGCAATGAAACTCGTGGATCCATGTGTGGTTTGTGGAAAGAACACACATGCAATGACACTAGTGGAACCATGTGTTGTTTGTGGAAAGAACACACATGCAATGAAACTTGTTGATCCATGTGTGGTTTGTGGAAAGAACACACATGTAATGACTCAGGGGGATCCATGTGTGGTTTGTGGAAAGAACACACATGCAATGACTCTAGTGGGTCCATATGTGGTTTGTGGAAAGAACACACATGCAATGACACTGGTGGATCCATATGTGGTTTGTGAAAAGAACACACATGCAATGACTCTAGTGGATCCATATGTGGTTTGTGGAAAGACAACACATGCAATGACACTAGTGGAACCATGTGTTGTTTGTGGAAAGAACACATGCAATGAAACCTATTGATCCTTGTGTGGTTTGTGCAAAGAACACACATGCAATGACAGTGGTTGATCCATATGTGGTTTGTGGAAAGAACACACATGCAATGACTCGGGGGATCCATGTGTGGTTTGTGGAAAGAACACACATGCAATGACAGTGGTGGATCCATATGTGGTTTGTGAAAAGAACACACATGCAATGACTCTAGTGGATCCATATGTGGTTTGTGGAAAGAACACACATGCAATGACACTGGTTGATCCATATGTGGTTTGTGGAAAGAACGCACATGCAATGACTCAGGGGGATCCATGTGTGGTTTGTGGAAAGAACACACATGCAATGACCACTAGTCGATCCATGTGTGGTTTATGGAAAGAACACACATGCAATGACACTTGTGGATCCATATGTGGTTTGTCAAAAGAACACACATGCAATGACTCTAGTGCTGGTTTTAGTATAAGAACACACATGCATTGATTCAGGGGGATCCATGTGTGGTTTGTGGAAAGAACACACATGCAATGACCACTGGTCGATCCATGTGTGGTTTGTGGAAAGAACACACATGCAATGACTCTAGTGGATACATATGTGGTTTGTGGAAAGAACACACATGCAATAAACTCTAGTGGATCCATATGTGGTTTGTGGAAAGAACACACATGCAATGACACTAGTTGATCCATATGTGGTTTGTGGAAAGAACACACATGCAATGACCACTGGTCGATCCATGTGTGGTTTGTGGAAAGAACACACATGCAATGACCACTAGTTGATCCATGTGTGGTTTGTGGAAAGAACACAGATGCAATGAAACTGGTGGATCCGTATGTGGTTTGTGAAAAGAACACACATGCAATGACTCTAGTGGATCCATATGTGGTTTGTGGAAAGAACACACATGCAATGACCACTAGTCGATCCATGTGTGGTTTGTGGAAAGACCACACATGTAATGACACTGGTTGATCCATATCTGTTTGTGGAAAGAACACACATGCAATGACTCAGGGGCATCCATGTGTGATTTGTGGAAAGAACACACATACAATGACCACTGGTCGATCAATGTGTGGTTTGTGGAAAGAACACACATGCAATGACTCTAGTCCTGGTTTTAGTATAAGAACACTCATGCAATGACTCTAGTGCCGGTTTTAGTAAAAGAACACACATGCAATGACTTTAGTGGGTCCATATGTGGTTTGTGAAAAGAACACACATGCAATGACTCTAGCGGATCCATATGTGGTTTGTGGAAAAGAACACACATGCAATGACCACCGGTTGATCCATATGTGGTTTGTGGAAAGAACACACATGCAATTACACTGTTGGATCCATATGTGGTTTGTGAAAAGAACACACATGCAATGACTCTAGTGCTGGTTTTAGTATAAGAACACACATGAAATGACTCTAGTGCTATTATTATAAGAACACACATGCAATAAATCTAGTGGGTCCATATGTGGTTTCTGAAAAAACACACATGCAATGACTCTAGTGGATCCAGGTGTTGTTTGTGGAAAAGAACACACATGCAATGACCACTGGCAGATCCATAAGTGGTTCATGATAGGACCACACATGCAGTGAACACTGGTGGATCCAAATGTGGTTTGTGGAAAGAAAACACATGCAATGACTCTAGTGGATACATATGTGGTTTGTGGAAAGAACACACATGCAATGACTCAGGGGGATCCATGTGTGGTTTGTGGAAAGAAGACACATGCAATGACCACTGGTCGATCCATATGGGCTTTGTGGAAAGAACACACATGCAATGACTCTAGCAGATCCAGGTGTGGTTTGTGGAAAGAGCACACATGCAATGAACTCTAGTGGATCCATATGTGGTTTGTGGAAATAATACACATGCAATGACACTGGTTGATCCATATGTGGTTTGTCGAAAGAACACACATGCAATGACTCAGGGGGATCCATGTGTGGTTTGTGGAAGGAACACACATGGAATGACACTGGTGGATCCATATGTGGTTTGTGAAAAGAACACAGATGCAATGACTCTAGTGGATCCATATGTGGTTTGTGGAAAGAACACACATGCAATGACACTGGTTGATCCATATGTGGATTGTGGAAAGAACACACATGTAATGACTCAGGGGGATCCATGTGTGGTTTGTGGAAAGAACACACATGCAATGACTCTAGTGGGTCCATTTGTGGCTTGTGGAAAGAACACACATGCAATGACTCTAGTGGGTCCATATGTGGTTTGTGGAAACGAACATACATGAAATGACTCTAGTGCTGGTTTTAGTATAAGAACACACATGCAATGACTCTAGTGGGTCCATATGTGGTTTGTGGAAAGAACACACATGCAATGACCACTGGTCGATCCATGTGTGGTTTGTGGAAAGAACACACATGCAATGATACTGGTGGATCCATATGTGTTTTGTGAAAAGAACACAGATGCAATGACTCTTGCGGATCCATATGTCGTTTGTGGAAAGAACAGACATGCAATGACACTAGGTTATCCATATGTGGTTTGTGGAAAGAACACACATGCAATGACCACTGGTCGATCCATGTGTGGTTTGTGGAAAGAACACACATGCAATGACTCTAGTGCTGGTTTTAGTATAAGAAAACACATGCAATGAACTCTAGTGGGTCCATATGTGGTTTGTGGAAAGAACACACATGCAATGACACTGGTTGATCCATATGTGGTTTATGGAAAGAACACACATGCAATGACCCAGGGAGATCCATGTGTGGTTTGTGGAAAGAACACACATGCAATGACCACTGGTCGATCAATGTGTGGTTTGTGGAAAGAACACACATGCAATGACTCTAGTGCTGGTTTTAGTATAAGAACACACATGCAATGACTCTAGTGTCAGTTTTAGTATAAGAACACACATACAATGACTCTATTGGGTCCATATGTGGTTTGTGAAAAGAACACTCATGCAATGACTCTAGCGGATCCATATGTGGTTTGTGGAAAAGAACACACATGCAATGACCACCGGTTGATCCATATGTGATTTGTGGAAAGAACACACATGCAATGACACTGCTGGATCCATATGTGGTTTGTGAAAAGAACACACATGCATTGACTCTAGTGCTGGTTTTAGTATAAGAACAGACATGAAATGACTCTAGTGCTGTTATTATAAGAACACTCATGCAATGACTCTAGTGGGTCCATATGTGGTTTCTGAAAAGAACACACATGCAATGACTCTAGTGGATCTAGGTATTGTTTGTGGAAAAGAACACACATGCAATGACCACTGGCAGATCCATAAGTGGTTCATGACAGGACCACACATGCAGTGAACACTTGTGGATCCAAATGTGGTTTGTGGAAAGAACACATATGCAATGACTCTAGCAGATCCAGGTGTGGTTTGTGGAAAGAACACACATGCAATGAACTCTAGCGGATCCATATGTGGTTTGTGGAAAGAATACACACGCAATGACACTGGTTGATCCATATGTGTTTTGTCGAAAGAACACACATGCAATGACTTAGGGGGATCCATGTGTGGTTTGTGGAAAGAACACACATGCAATGACCACTGGTCGATCCATGTGTGGTTTGTGGAAAGAACACACATGGAATGACATTGGTGGATCCATATGTGGTTTGTGAAAAGAACACAAATGCAATGACTCTAGTGGATCCTTATGTGGTTTGTGGAAAGAACACACATGCAATGACACTGGTTGATTCATATGTGGTTTGTGGAAACAACACATATGTAATGACTCAGGGGGATCCATGTGTGGTTTGTGGAAAGAACACACATGCAATGACTCTAGTGGGTCCATGTGTGGTTTCTGGAAAGAACACACATGAAATGACTCTAGTGGGTCCATATGTGGTTTGTAGAAACGAACATACATGCAATGACTCTAGTGCTGGTTTTAGTATAAGAACACACATGCAATGACTCTAGTGGGTCCATATGTGGTTTGTGGAAAGAACACACATGCAATGACCACTGGTCGACCATGTGTGGTTTGTGGAAAGAACACACATGCAATGACCACTGGTCGATCCATGTGTGGTTTGTGAAAAGAAGACAGATGCAATGACTCTAGTGGATCCATATGTCGTTTGTGGAAAGAACACACATGCAATGACACTAGGTTATCTATATGTGGTTTGTGGAAAGAACACACATGCAATGACTCAGGGGCATCCATGTGTGGTTTGTGGAAAGAACACACATGCAATGACCACTGGTCGATCCATGTGTGGTTTGTGGAAAGAACACACATGCAATGACACTGGTGGATCCATATGTGGTTTGTGAAAAGAACACACATGGAATGACTCTAGTGCTGGTTTTAGTATAAGAAAACACATGCAATGGACTCTAGTGGGTCCATATGTGGTTTATGGAAAGAACACACATGCAATGACTCAGGGAGATCCATGTGTGGTTTGTGGAAAGAACACACATGCAATGACACTGGTGGATCCATATGTGGTTTGTGAAAAGAAAACACATGCAATGACTCTAGTGCTGGTTTTAGTATAAGAACACACATGCAATGACTCAGGGCGATCCATGTGTGGTTTGTGGAAAGAACACACATGCAATGACTCAGGGGGATCCATGTGTGGTTTGTGGAAAGAACACACATGCAATGACACTGGTGGATCCATATGTGGTTTGTCAAAAGAACACACATGCAATGACTCTAGTGGATCCATATGTGGTTTGTGGAAAAGAACACACATGCAATAACCACTGGTAGATCCATAAGTGGTTCATGACAGGAACACATATGAAGTGAACACTTGTGGATCCAAATGTGGTTTGTGGAAAGAACACAGATGCAATGACTCTAGTGGATATATATGTGGTTTGTGGAAAGAACACCCATGCAATGAACTCTAGTGGATCCATATGTGGTTTGTGGAAAGAATACACATGCAATGACACTGGTTGATCCATATGTGGTTTGTCGAAAGAACACACACTCAATGACTCAGGGGGATCCATGTGTGGTTTCTGGAAAGAACACACATGCAATGACCACTGGTCGATCCATGTGTGGTTTGTGGAAAGAACACACATGCAATGACACTGGTTGATCAATATGTGGTTTGTGGAAAGAATAGACATGAAATGACTCAAGGGGATCCATGTGTGGTTTGTGGAAAGAACACACATGAAATGACCACTAGTCGATCCATGTGTGGTTTGTTGAGAGAAAACACATGCAATGACACTGGTGGATCCATATGTGGTTTGTGAAAAGAACACACATGGAATGACTCTAGTGCTGGTTTTAGTATAAGAACACACATGCAATGACTCTAGTGGGTCCATATGTGGTTTGTGGAAAGAACACACATGCAATGACCACTGGTCGATCCATGTGTGGTTTGTGGAAAGAACACACATGCAATGACCACTGGTCGATCAATGTGTGGTTTGTGGAAAGAACACACATGCAATGACTCTAGTGCTGGTTTTAGTATAAGAACGCACATGCAATGACTCTAGTGTCAGTTTTAGTATAAGAACACACATACAATGACTCTATTGGGTCCATATGGGGTTTGTGATAAGAACACACATGCAATGACTCTAGTGGATCCATATGTGGTTTGTGGAAAAGAACACACATGCAATGACCACTGGTTGATCCATATGTGGTTTGTGGAAAGAACACACATGCAGTGACACTAGTGGATCCATATGTGGTTTGTGAAAAGAACACACATACAATGACTCTAGTGCTGGTTTTAGTATAAGAACACCCATGAAATGACTCTAGTGTTGGTTCCATTATAAGAACACACATGCAACGACTCTAGTGGGTCCATATATGGTTTGTGAAAAGAACACACATGCAATGACTCTAGTGGATCCATATGTGGTTTGTGGAAAAGAACACACATGCAATGACCACTGGCTGATCCATAAGTGGTTCATGACAGGAACACACATGCAGTGAACACTGGTGGATCCAAATGTGGTTTGTGGAAAGAACACACATGCAATGACTCTACTGGATACATATGTGGTTTGTGGAAAGAACACACATGCAATGACTCAGGGGGATCCATGTGTGGTTTTTGGAAAGAACACACATGCAATGACCACTGGTCGGTCCATGTGGGGTTTGTGGAAAGAACACACATGCAATGACACTGGTGGATCCATATGTGGTTTGTGAAAAGAACACACATGCAATGACTCTAGTGCTGGTTTTAGTATAAGAACACACATGCAATGACTCAGGGCGATCCATGTGTGGTTTGTGGAAAGAACACACATGCAATGACTCAGGGGGATCCATGTGTGGTTTGTGGAAGGAACACACATGCAATGACCACTGGTCGATCCATGTGTGGTTTGTGGAAAGAACACACATGCAATGACACTGGTGGATCCATATGTGGTTTGTCAAAAGAACACACATGCAATGACTCTAGTGGATCCATATGTGGTTTGTGGAAAGAACACACAAGCAATGACACTGGTTGATCAGTATGTGGTTTGTGGAAAGAACACACATGCAATGACTCAAGGGGATCCATGTGTGGTTTGTGGAAAGAACACAGATGCAATAACCACTAGTCGATCCATGTGTGGTTTGTGGAGAGAAAACACATGCAATGACACTGGTGGATCCATATGTGGTTTGTGAAAAGAACACACATGGAATGACTCTAGTCCTGGTTTTATTATAAGAACACACATGCAATGACTCTAGTGGATCCATATGTGGTTTGTGGAAAGCACACACATGCAATGACCACTGGTCGATCCATGTGTGGTTTGTGGAAAGAACACACATGCAATGACCACTGGTCGATCAATGTGTGGTTTGTGGAAAGAACACACATGCAATGACTCTAGTGCTGGTTTTAGTATAAGAACGCACATGCAATGACTCTAGTGTCAGTTTTAGTATAAGAACACACATACAATGACTCTATTGGGTCCATATGGGGTTTGTGATAAGAACACACATGCAATGACTCTAGTGGATCCATATGTGGTTTGTGGAAAAGAACACACATGCAATGACCACTGGTTGATCCATATGTGGTTTGTGGAAAGAACACACATGCAGTGACACTAGTGGATCCATATGTGGTTTGTGAAAAGAACACACATACAATGACTCTAGTGCTGGTTTTAGTATAAGAACACCCATGAAATGACTCTAGTGTTGGTTCCATTATAAGAACACACATGCAACGACTCTAGTGGGTCCATATATGGTTTGTGAAAAGAACACACATGCAATGACTCTAGTGGATCCATATGTGGTTTGTGGAAAAGAACACACATGCAATGACCACTGGCTGATCCATAAGTGGTTCATGACAGGAACACACATGCAGTGAACACTGGTGGATCCAAATGTGGTTTGTGGAAAGAACACACATGCAATGACTCTACTGGATTCATATGTGGTTTGTGGAAAGAACACACATGCAATGACTCAGGGGGATCCATGTGTGGTTTTTGGAAAGAACACACATGCAATGACCACTGGTCGGTCCATGTGGGGTTTGTGGAAAGAACACACATGCAATGACACTGGTGGATCCATATGTGGTTTGTGAAAAGAACACACATGCAATGACTCTAGTGCTGGTTTTAGTATAAGAACACACATGCAATGACTCAGGGCGATCCATGTGTGGTTTGTGGAAAGAACACACATGCAATGACTCAGGGGGATCCATGTGTGGTTTGTGGAAGGAACACACATGCAATGACCACTGGTCGATCCATGTGTGGTTTGTGGAAAGAACACACATGCAATGACACTGGTGGATCCATATGTGGTTTGTCAAAAGAACACACATGCAATGACTCTAGTGGATCCATATGTGGTTTGTGGAAAGAACACACAAGCAATGACACTGGTTGATCAGTATGTGGTTTGTGGAAAGAACACACATGCAATGACTCAAGGGGATCCATGTGTGGTTTGTGGAAAGAACACAGATGCAATGACCACTAGTCGATCCATGTGTGGTTTGTGGAGAGAAAACACATGCAATGACACTGGTGGATCCATATGTGGTTTGTGAAAAGAACACACATGGAATGACTCTAGTGCTGGTTTTATTATAAGAACACACATGCAATGACTCTAGTGGATCCATATGTGGTTTGTGGAAAGAACACACATGCAATGACCACTGGTCGATCCATGTGTGGTTTGTGGAAAGAACACACATGCAATGACACTGGTGGATCCATATGTGGTTTGTGAAAAGAACAAAGATGCAATGACTCTAGTGGATCCATATGTCGTTTGTGGAAAGAACACACATGCAATGACACTAGGTTATCCATATGTGGTTTGTGGAAAGAACACACATGCAATGATTCAGGGGGGATCCATGTGTGGTTTGTGGAAAGAACACACATGCAATGACCACTGGTCGATCCATGTGTGGTTTGTGGAAAGAACACACATGCAATGACACTGGTGGATCCATATGTGGTTTGTGGAAAGAACACACATGCAATGACTCTAGTGCTGGTTTTAGTATAAGAAAACACATGCAATGAACTCTAGTGGGTCCATATGTGGTTTGTGGAAAGAACACACATGCAATGACACTGGTTGATCCATATGTGGTTTATGGAAAGAACACACATGCAATGACTCAGGGAGATCCATGTGTGGTTTGTGGAAAGAACACACATGCAATGACCACTGGTCGATCAATGTGTGGTTTGTGGAAAGAACACACATGCAATGACTCTAGTGCTGGTTTTAGTATAATAACACACATGCAATGACTCTAGTGTCAGTTTTAGTATAAGAACACACATACAATGACTCTATTGGGTCCATATGTGGTTTGTGAAAAGAACACACATGCAATGACTCTAGCGGATCCATATGTGGTTTGTGGAAAAGAACACACATGCAATGACCACCGGTTGATCCATATGTGGTTTGTGGAAAGAACACACATGCAATGACACTACTGGATCCATATGTGGTTTGTGAAAAGAACACACATGCAATGACTCTAGTGCTGGTTTTAGTATAAGAACACACATGAAATGACTCTAGTGCTGTTATTATAAGAACACACATGCAATGACTCTAGTGGGTCCATATGTGGTTTCTGAAAAGAACACACATGCAATGACTCTAGTGGATCCATATGTGGTTTGTGGAAAAGAACACACATGCAATGACCACTGGCTGATCCATAAGTGGTTCATGACAGGAACACACATGCAGTGAACACTGGTGGATCCAAATGTGGTTTGTGGAAAGAACACACATGCAATGACTCTAGTGGATCCATATGTGGTTTGTGGAAAGAACACACATGTAGTGACACTAGTGGATCCATATGTGGTTTGTGAAAAGAACACACATACAATGACTCTACTGCTGGTTTTAGTATAAGAACACCCATGAAATGACTCTAGTGTTGCATTCATTATAAGAACACACATGCAACGACTCTACTGGGTCCATATATGGTTTGTGAAAAGAACACACATGCAATGACTCTAGTGGATCCATATGTGGTTTGCGGAAAAGAACACACATGCAATGACCACTGGCTGATCCATAAGTGGTTCATGATAGAAACACACATGCAGTGAACACTGGTGGATCCAAATTTGGTTTGTGGAAAGAACACACATGCAATGACTCTAGTGGATACATATGTGGTTTGTGGAAAGAACACACATGCAATGACTCAGGGGGATCCATGTGTGGTTTGTGGAAAGAACACACATGCAATGACCACTGGTCGATCCATATGGGGTTTGTGGAAAGAACACACATGCAATGACACTGGTGGATCCATATGTGGTTTGTGAAAAGAACACACATGCAATGACTCTAGTGCTGGTTTTACTATAAGAACACACATGCAATGACTCAGGGCGATCCATGTGTGGTTTGTGGAAAGAACACACATGCAATGACTCAGGGGGATCCATGTGTGGTTTGTGGAAGGAACACACATGCAATGACCACTGGTCGATCCATGTGTGGTTTGTGGAAATAACACACATGCAATGACACTGGTGGATCCATATGTGGTTTGTCAAGAACACACATGCAATGACTCTAGTGGATCCATATGTGGTTTGTGGAACGAACACACATGCAATGACACTGGTTGATCAGTATGTGGTTTGTGGAAAGAACACACATGCAATGACTCAAGGGGATCCATGTGTGGTTTGTGGAAAGAACACAGATGCAATGACCACTAGTCGATCCATGTGTGGTTTGTGGAGAGAAAACACATGCAATGACACTGGTGGATCCATATGTGGTTTGTGAAAAGAACACACATGGAATGACTCTAGTGCTGGTTTTATTATAAGAACACACATGCAATGACTCTAGTGGATCCATATGTGGTTTGTGGAAAGAACACACATGCAATGACCACTGGTCGATCCATGTGTGGTTTGTGGAAAGAACACACATGAAATGACACTGGTGGATCCATATGTGGTTTGTGAAAAGAACAAAGATGCAATGACTCTAGAGGATCCATATGTCGTTTGTGGAAAGAACAGACATGCAATGACACTAGGTTATCCATATGTGGTTTGTGGAAAGAACACACATGCAATGATTCAGGGGGGATCCATGTGTGGTTTGTGGAAAGAACACACATGCAATGACCACTGGTCGATCCATGTGTGGTTTGTGGAAAGAACACACATGCAATGACACTGGTGGATCCATATGTGGTTTGTGGAAAGAACACACATGCAATGACTCTAGTGCTGGTTTTAGTATAAGAAAACACATGCAATGAACTCTAGTGGGTCAATACGTGGTTTGTGGAAAGAACACACATGCAATGACACTGGTTGATCCATATGTGGTTTATGGAAAGAACACACATGCAATGACTCAGGGAGATCCATGTGTGGTTTGTGGAAAGAACACACATGCAATGACCACTGGTCGATCAATGTGTGGTTTGTGGAAAGAACACACATGCAATGACTCTAGTGAAGGTTTTAGTATAATAACACACATGCAATGACTCTAGTGTCAGTTTTAGTATAAGAACACACATACAATGACTCTATTGGGTCCATATGTGGTTTGTGAAAAGAACACACATGCAATGACTCTAGCGGATCCATATGTGGTTTGTGGAAAAGAACACACATGCAATGACCACCGGTTGATCCATATGTGGTTTGTGGAAAGAACACACATGCAATGACACTACTGGATCCATATGTGGTTTGTGAAAAGAACACACATGCAATGACTCTAGTGCTGGTTTTAGTATAAGAACACACATGAAATGACTCTAGTGTTGTTATTATAAGAACACACATCCAATGACTCTAGTGGGTCCATATGTGGTTTCTGAAAATAACACACATGCAATGACTCTAGTGGATCCATATGTGGTTTGTGGAAAAGAACACACATGCAATGACTCTAGTGCATCCATATGTGGTTTGTGGAAAGAACACACATGCAGTGACACTAGTGGATCCATATGTGGTTTGTGAAAAGAACACACATACAATGACTCTAGTGCTGGTTTTAGTATAAGAACACCCATGAAATGACTCTAGTGTTGGTTTCATTATAAGAACACACATGCAACGACTCTACTGGGTCCATATATGGTTTGTGAAAAGAACACACATGCAATGACTCTAGTGGATCCATATGTGGTTTGTGGAAAAGAACACACATGCAATGACCACTGGCTGATCCATAAGTGGTTCATGACAGAAACACACATGCAGTGAACACTGGTGGATCCAAATGTGGTTTGTGGAAAGAACACACATGCAATGACTCTAGTGGATACATATGTGGTTTGTGGAAAGAACACACATGCAATGACTCAGGGGGATCCATGTGTGGTTTGTGGAAAGAACACACATGCAATGACCACTGGTCGATCCATATGGGGTTTGTGGAAAGAACACACATGCAATGACACTGGTTGATCCATATGTGGTTTGTGAAAAGAACACACATGCAATGACTCTAGTGCTGGTTTTAGTATAAGAACACACATGCAATGACTCAGGGCGATCCATGTGTGGTTTGTGGAAAGAACACACATGCAATGACTCAGGGGGATCCATGTGTGGTTTGTGGAAGGAACACACATGCAATGACCACTGGTTGATCCATGTGTGGTTTGTGGAAAGAACACACATGCAATGACACTGGTGGATCCATATGTGGTTTGTCAAAAGAACACACATGCAATGACTCTAGTGGATCCATATGTGGTTTGTGGAAAGAACACACATGCAATGACACTGGTTGATCAGTATGTGGTTTGTGGAAAGAACACACATGCAATGACTCAAGGGGATCCATTCGTGGTTTGTGGAAAGAACACACACGCAATGACCACTAGTCGATCCATGTGTGGTTTGTGGAGAGAAAACACATGCAATGACACTGGTGGATCCATATGTGGTTTGTGAAAAGAACACACATGGAATGACTCTAGTGCTGGTTTTAGTATAAGAACACACATGCAATGACTCTAGTGGGTCCATATGTGGTTTGTGGAAAGAACACACATGCAATGACCACTGGTCGATCCATGTGTGGTTTGTGGAAAGAACACACATGCAATGACACTGGTGGATCCATATGTGGTTTGTGAAAAGAACACACATGCAATGACTCTAGTGCTGGTTTTAGTATAAGAAAACACATGCAATGAACTCTAGTGGGTCCATATGTGGTTTGTGGAAAGAACACACATGCAATGACACTGGGTTATCGATATGTGGTTTGTGGAAAGAACACACATGCATTGATTCAGGGGGATCCATGTGTGGTTTGTGGAAAGAACACACATGCAATGACCACTGGTCGATCCATGTGTGGTTTGTGGAAAGAACACACATGCAATGACACTGGTGGATCCATATGTGGTTTGTGGAAAGAACACACATGCAATGACTCTAGTGCTGGGTTTAGTATAAGAAAACACATGCAATGAACTCTAGTGGTTCCATATGTGGTTTGTGGAATGAACACACATGCAATGACACTGGTTGATCCATATGTGGTTTATGGAAAGAACACACATGCAATGACTCAGGGAGATCCATGTGTGGTTTGTGGAAAGAACAAACATGCAATGACCACTGGTCGATCAATGTGTGGTTTGTGGAAAGAACACACATGCAATGACTCTAGTGCTGGTTTTAGTATAAGAACACACATGCAATGACTCTAGTGTCAGTTTTAGTATAAGAACACACATACAATGACTCTATTGGGTCCATATGTGGTTTGTGAAAAGAACACAGATGCAATGACTCTAGCGGATCCATATGTGGTTTGTGGAAAAGAACACACATGCAATGACCACCGGTTGATCCATATGTGATTTGTGGAAAGAACACACATGCAATGACACTACAGGATCCATATGTGGTTTGTGAAAAGAACACACATGCAATGACTCTAGTGCTGGTTTTAGTATAAGAACAAAGATGAAATGACTCTAGTGTTGTTATTATAAGAACACACATGCAATGACTCTAGTGGGTCCATATGTGGTTTCTGAAAAGAACACACATGCAATGACTATATTGGGTCCATATGTGGTTTGTGAAAAGAACACACATGCAATGACCACTGGCAGATCCATAAGTGGTTCATTACAGGACCACACATGCAGTGAACACTTGTGGATCCAAATGTGGTTTGTGGAAAGAACATATATGCAATGACTCTAGCAGATCCAGGTATGGTTTGTGGAAAGAACACACATGCAATGAACTCTAGTGGATCCATATGTGGTTTGCGGAAAGAATACACATGCAATGACACTAGTTGATCCATATGTGGTTTGTCGAAAGAACACACATGCAATGACTCAGGGGGATCCATGTGTGGTTTGTGGAAAGAACACACATGCAATGACCACTGGTCGGTCCATGTGTAGTTTGTGGAAAGAACACACATGGAATGACACTGGTGGATCCGTATGTGGTTTGTGAAAAGAACACAGATGCAATGACTCTAGTGGATCCATATGTGGTTTGTGTAAAGAACACACATGCAATGACACTGGTTGATCCATATGTGGTTTGTGGAAAGAACACACATGTAATGACTCAGGGGGATCCATATGTGGTTTGTGGAAAGAACACACATGCAATGACTCTAGTGGGTCCATATGTGGTTTGTGGAAAGAACACACATGCAATGACTCTAGTGGGTCCATATGTGGTTTGTAGAAACGAACATACATGCAATGACTCTAGTGCTGGTTTTAGTATAAGAACACACATGTAATGACTCTAGTGGGTCCATATGTGGTTTGTGGAAAGAACACACATGCAATGACCACTGGTCGATCCATGTGTGGTTTGTGGAAAGAACACACATGCAATGACCACTGGTTGATCCATGTGTGGTTTGTGGAAATAACACACATGCAATAACACTGGTGGATTAGTATGTGGTGTGTGAAAATAACACACATGCAATGACTCTAGTGGATCCATATGTGGTTTGTGGAAAAGAACACACATGCAATGACCCCTGGTTGATCCATATATGGTTTGTGGAAAGAACACACATGCAGTGACACTAGTGGATCCACGTGTGGTTTGTTAAAAGAACACACATACAATGACACTGGTGGATCCATATGTGGTTTGTGAAAAGAACACACATGGAATGACTCTAGTGCTGGTTTTAGTATAAGAAAATACATGCAATGAACTCTAGTGGGTCCATATGTGGTTTGTGGAAAGAACACACATGCAATGACACTGGTTGATCCATATGTGGTTTATGGAAAGAACACACATGCAATGACTGAGGGAGATCCATGTGTGGTTTGTGGAAAGAACACACATGCAATGACTCAGGGGGATCCATGTGTGGTTTGTGGAAAGAACACACATGCAATAACCACTGGTCGATCCATGTGTGGTTTGTGGAAAGAACACACATGCAATGACACTGGTGGATCCATATGTGGTTTGTGAAAAGAACACACATGCAATGACTCTAGTGCTGGTTTTAGTATAAGAAAACACATGCAATGAACTCTAGTGGGTCCATATGTGGTTTGTGGAAAGAACACACATGCAATGACACTGGGTTATCCATATGTGGTTTGTGGAAAGAACACACATGCATTGATTCAGGGGGATCCATGTGTGGTTTGTGGAAAGAACACACATGCAATGACCACTGGTCGATCCATGTGTGGTTTGTGGAAAGAACACACATGCAATGACACTGGTGGATCCATATGTGGTTTGTGGAAAGAACACACATGCAATGACTCTAGTGCTGGGTTTAGTATAAGAAAACACATGCAATGAACTCTAGTGGTTCCATATGTGGTTTGTGGAAAGAACACACATGCAATGACACTGGTTGATCCATATGTGGTTTATGGAAAGAACACACATGCAATGACTCAGGGAGATCCATGTGTGGTTTGTGGAAAGAACAAACATGCAATGACCACTGGTCGATCAATGTGTGGTTTGTGGAAAGAACACACATGCAATGACTCTAGTGCTGGTTTTAGTATAAGAACACACATGCAATGACTCTAGTGTCAGTTTTAGTATAAGAACACACATACAATGACTCTATTGGGTCCATATGTGGTTTGTGAAAAGAACACAGATGCAATGACTCTAGCGGATCCATATGTGGTTTGTGGAAAAGAACACACATGCAATGACCACCGGTTGATCCATATGTGATTTGTGGAAAGAACACACATGCAATGACACTACAGGATCCATATGTGGTTTGTGAAAAGAACACACATGCAATGACTCTAGTGCTGGTTTTAGTATAAGAACATAGATGAAATGACTCTAGTGTTGTTATTATAAGAACACACATGCAATGACTCTAGTGGGTCCATATGTGGTTTCTGAAAAGAACACACATGCAATGACTCTAGTGGATCCAGGTGTTGTTTGTGGAAAAGAACATACATGCAATGACCACTGGCAGATCCATAAGTGGTTCATTACAGGACCACACATGCAGTGAACACTTGTGGATCCAAATGTGGTTTGTGGAAAGAACACATATGCAATGACTCTAGCAGATCCAGGTGTGGTTTGTGGAAAGAACACACATGCAATGAACTCTAGTGGATCCATATGTGGTTTGCGGAAAGAATACACATGCAATGACACTAGTTGATCCATATGTGGTTTGTCGAAAGAACACACATGCAATGACTCAGGGGGATCCATGTGTGGTTTGTGGAAAGAACACACATGCAATGACCACTGGTCGATCCATGTGTAGTTTGTGGAAAGAACACACATGGAATGACACTGGTGGATCCGTATGTGGTTTGTGAAAAGAACACAGATGCAATGACTCTAGTGGATCCATATGTGGTTTGTGTAAAGAACACACATGCAATGACACTTGTTGATCCATATGTGGTTTGTGGAAAGAACACACATGTAATGACTCAGGGGGATCCATGTGTGGTTTGTGGAAAGAACACACATGCAATGACTCTAGTGGGTCCATATGTGGTTTGTGGAAAGAACACACATGCAATGACTCTAGTGGGTCCATATGTGGTTTGTAGAAACGAACATACATGCAATGACTCTAGTGCTGGTTTTAGTATAAGAACACACATGTAATGACTCTAGTGGGTCCATATGTGGTTTGTGGAAAGAACACACATGCAATGACCACTGGTCGATCCATGTGTGGTTTGTGGAAAGAACACACATGCAATGACCACTGGTTGATCCATGTGTGGTTTGTGGAAATAACACACATGCAATAACACTGGTGGATTAGTATGTGGTGTGTGAAAAGAACACACATGCAATGACTCTAGTGGATCCATATGTGGTTTGTGGAAAAGAACACACATGCAATGACCCCTGGTTGATCCATATGTGGTTTGTGGAAAGAACACACATGCAGTGACACTAGTGGATCCACGTGTGGTTTGTGAAAAGAACACACATACAATGACACTGGTGGATCCATATGTGGTTTGTGAAAAGAACACACATGGAATGACTCTAGTGCTGGTTTTAGTATAAGAAAACACATGCAATGAACTCTAGTGGGTCCATATGTGGTTTGTGGAAAGAACACACATGCAATGACACTGGTTGATCCATATGTGGTTTATGGAAAGAACACACATGCAATGACTGAGGGAGATCCATGTGTGGTTTGTGGAAAGAACACACATGCAATGACCACTGGTCGATCAATGTGTGGTTTGTGGAAAGAACACATATGCAATGACTCTAGTGTCAGTTTTAGTATAAGAACACACATACAATGACTCTATTGGGTCCATATGTGGTTTGTGATAAGAACACACATGCAATGACTCTAGCGGATCCATATGTGGTTTCTGGAAAAGAACACACATGCAATGACCACCGGTTGATCCATATGTGATTTGTGGAAAGAACACACATGCAATGACACTACAGGATCCATATGTGGTTTGTGAAAAGAACACACATGCAATGACTCTAGTGCTGGTTTTAGTATAAGAACAAAGATGAAATGACTCTAGTGTTGTTATTATAAGAACACACATGCAATGACTCTAGTGGGTCCATATGTGGTTTCTGAAAAGAACACACATGCAATGACTGTATTGGGTCCATATGTGGTTTGTGAAAAGAACACACATGCAATGACCACTGGCAGATCCATAAGTGGTTCATTACAGGACCACACATGCAGTGAACACTTGTGGATCCAAATGTGGTTTGTGGAAAGAACATATATGCAATGACTCTAGCAGATCCAGGTATGGTTTGTGGAAAGAACACACATGCAATGAACTCTAGTGGATCCATATGTGGTTTGCGGAAAGAATACACATGCAATGACACTAGTTGATCCATATGTGGTTTGTCGAAAGAACACACATGCAATGACTCAGGGGGATCCATGTGTGGTTTGTGGAAAGAACACACATGCAATGACCACTGGTCGATCCATGTGTAGTTTGTGGAAAGAACACACATGGAATGACACTGGTGGATCCGTATGTGGTTTGTGAAAAGAACACAGATGCAATGACTCTAGTGGATCCATATGTGGTTTGTGTAAAGAACACACATGCAATGACACTGGTTGATCCATATGTGGTTTGTGGAAAGAACACACATGTAATGACTCAGGGGGATCCATATGTGGTTTGTGGAAAGAACACACATGCAATGACTCTAGTGGGTCCATATGTGGTTTGTGGAAAGAACACACATGCAATGACTCTAGTGGGTCCATATGTGGTTTGTAGAAACGAAGATACATGCAATGACTCTAGTGCTGGTTTTAGTATAAGAACACACATGTAATGACTCTAGTGGGTCCATATGTGGTTTGTGGAAAGAACACACATGCAATGACCACTGGTCGATCCATGTGTGGTTTGTGGAAAGAACACACATGCAATGACCACTGGTTGATCCATGTGTGGTTTGTGGAAATAACACACATGCAATAACACTGGTGGATTAGTATGTGGTGTGTGAAAATAACACACATGCAATGACTCTAGTGGATCCATGTGTGGTTTGTGGAAAAGAACACACATGCAATGACCCCTGGTTGATCCATATATGGTTTGTGGAAAGAACACACATGCGGTGACACTAGTGGATCCACGTGTGGTTTGTTAAAAGAACACACATACAATGACACTGGTGGATCCATATGTGGTTTGTGAAAAGAACACACATGGAATGACTCTAGTGCTGGTTTTAGTATAAGAAAACACATGCAATGAACTCTAGTGGGTCCATATGTGGTTTGTGGAAAGAACACACATGCAATGACACTGGTTGATCCATATGTGGTTTATGGAAAGAACACACATGCAATGACTGAGGGAGATCCATGTGTGGTTTGTGGAAAGAACACACATGCAATGACTCAGGGGGATCCATGTGTGGTTTGTGGAAAGAACACACATGCAATAACCACTGGTCGATCCATGTGTGGTTTGTGGAAAGAACACACATGCAATGACACTGGTGGATCCATATGTGGTTTGTGAAAAGAACACACATGCAATGACTCTAGTGCTGGTTTTAGTATAAGAAAACACATGCAATGAACTCTAGTGGGTCCATATGTGGTTTGTGGAAAGAACACACATGCAATGACACTGGGTTATCCATATGTGGTTTGTGGAAAGAACACACATGCATTGATTCAGGGGGATCCATGTGTGGTTTGTGGAAAGAACACACATGCAATGACCACTGGTCGATCCATGTGTGGTTTGTGGAAAGAACACACATGCAATGACACTGGTGGATCCATATGTGGTTTGTGGAAAGAACACACTTGCAATGACTCTAGTGCTGGGTTTAGTATAAGAAAACACATGCAATGAACTCTAGTGGTTCCATATGTGGTTTGTGGAAAGAACACACATGCAATGACACTGGTTGATCCATATGTGGTTTATGGAAAGAACACACATGCAATGACTCAGGGAGATCCATGTGTGGTTTGTGGAAAGAACAAACATGCAATGACCACTGGTCGATCAATGTGTGGTTTGTGGAAAGAACACACATGCAATGACTCTAGTGCTGGTTTTAGTATAAGAACACACATGCAATGACTCTAGTGTCAGTTTTAGTATAAGAACACACATACAATGACTCTATTGGGTCCATATGTGGTTTGTGAAAAGAACACAGATGCAATGACTCTAGCGGATCCATATGTGGTTTGTGGAAAAGAACACACATGCAATGACCACCGGTTGATCCATATGTGATTTGTGGAAAGAACACACATGCAATGACACTACAGGATCCATATGTGGTTTGTGAAAAGAACACACATGCAATGACTCTAGTGCTGGTTTTAGTATAAGAACATAGATGAAATGACTCTAGTGTTGTTATTATAAGAACACACATGCAATGACTCTAGTGGGTCCATATGTGGTTTCTGAAAAGAACACACATGCAATGACTCTAGTGGATCCAGGTGTTGTTTGTGGAAAAGAACATACATGCAATGACCACTGGCAGATCCATAAGTGGTTCATTACAGGACCACACATGCAGTGAACACTTGTGGATCCAAATGTGGTTTGTGGAAAGAACACATATGCAATGACTCTAGCAGATCCAGGTGTGGTTTGTGGAAAGAACACACATGCAATGAACTCTAGTGGATCCATATGTGGTTTGCGGAAAGAATACACATGCAATGACACTAGTTGATCCATATGTGGTTTGTCGAAAGAACACACATGCAATGACTCAGGGGGATCCATGTGTGGTTTGTGGAAAGAACACACATGCAATGACCACTGGTCGATCCATGTGTAGTTTGTGGAAAGAACACACATGGAATGACACTGGTGGATCCGTATGTGGTTTGTGAAAAGAACACAGATGCAATGACTCTAGTGGATCCATATGTGGTTTGTGTAAAGAACACACATGCAATGACACTTGTTGATCCATATGTGGTTTGTGGAAAGAACACACATGTAATGACTCAGGGGGATCCATGTGTGGTTTGTGGAAAGAACACACATGCAATGACTCTAGTGGGTCCATATGTGGTTTGTGGAAAGAACACACATGCAATGACTCTAGTGGGTCCATATGTGGTTTGTAGAAACGAACATACATGCAATGACTCTAGTGCTGGTTTTAGTATAAGAACACACATGTAATGACTCTAGTGGGTCCATATGTGGTTTGTGGAAAGAACACACATGCAATGACCACTGGTCGATCCATGTGTGGTTTGTGGAAAGAACACACATGCAATGACCACTGGTTGATCCATGTGTGGTTTGTGGAAATAACACACATGCAATAACACTGGTGGATTAGTATGTGGTGTGTGAAAAGAACACACATGCAATGACTCTAGTGGATCCATATGTGGTTTGTGGAAAAGAACACACATGCAATGACCCCTGGTTGATCCATATGTGGTTTGTGGAAAGAACACACATGCAGTGACACTAGTGGATCCACGTGTGGTTTGTGAAAAGAACACACATACAATGACACTGGTGGATCCATATGTGGTTTGTGAAAAGAACACACATGGAATGACTCTAGTGCTGGTTTTAGTATAAGAAAACACATGCAATGAACTCTAGTGGGTCCATATGTGGTTTGTGGAAAGAACACACATGCAATGACACTGGTTGATCCATATGTGGTTTATGGAAAGAACACACATGCAATGACTGAGGGAGATCCATGTGTGGTTTGTGGAAAGAACACACATGCAATGACCACTGGTCGATCAATGTGTGGTTTGTGGAAAGAACACATATGCAATGACTCTAGTGTCAGTTTTAGTATAAGAACACACATACAATGACTCTATTGGGTCCATATGTGGTTTGTGATAAGAACACACATGCAATGACTCTAGTGGATCCATATGTGGTTTCTGGAAAAGAACACACATACAATGACCACCGGTTGATCCATATGTGGTTTTTGGAAAGAACACACATGCAGTGACACTAGTGGATCCATATGTGGTTTGTGAAAAGAACACACATACAATGACTCTAGTGCTGGTTTTAGTATCCGAACACCCATGAAATGACTCTAGTGTTGGTTTCATTATAAGAACACACATGCAACGACTCTAGTGGGTCCATATATGGTTTGTGAAAAGAACACACATGCAATGACTCTCATGGGTCCATATGTGGTTTGTGGAAAAGAACACACATGCAATGACCACTGGCCGATCCATAAGTGGTTCATGACAGGAACACACATGCAGTGAACACTGGTGGATCCAAATGTGGTTTGTGGAAAGAACACACATGCAATGACTCTAGTGGATACATATGTGGTTTGTGGAAAGAACACACATGCAATGACTCAGGGGGATCCATGTGTGGTTTGTGGAAAGAACACACATGCAATGACCTCTGGTCGATCCATGTGTGGTTTGTGGAAAGAACACACATGGAATGACACTGGTGGATCCATATGTGGTTTGTGAAAAGAACACACATGCAACGACTCTAGTGTTGGTTTTAGTATAAGAACACACATGCAATGACTCAGGGCGATCCTTGTGGGGTTTGTGGAAAGAACACACATGCAATGACTCAGGGGGGTCCATGTGTGGTTTGTGGAAAGAACACACATGCAATGACACTGGTGGATCCATATGTGGTTTGTCAAAACAATACACATGCAATGACTCTAGTGGATCCATATGTGGTTTTTGGAAAGAACACACATGCAATGACACTGGTTGATCAATATGTGGTTTGTGGAAAGAACACACATGCAATGACTCGAGGGGATCCATGTGTGGTTTGTGGAAAGAACACACATGCAATGACCACTAGTCGATCCATGTGTGGTTTGTGGAGAGAAAACACATGCAATGACACTGGTGGATCCATATGTGGTTTGTGAAAAGAACACAGATGGAATGACTCTAGTGCTGGTTTTAGTATAAGAACACACATGCAATGACTCTAGTGGGTCCATATGTGGTTTGTGGAAAGAACACACATGCAATGACCACTTGTCGATCCATGTGTGGTTTGTGGAAAGAACACACATGCAATGACCACTGGTCGATCAATGTGTGGTTTGTGGAAAGAACACACATGTAATGACTCTAGTGCTGGTTTTAGTATAAGAACACACATGCAATGACTCTAGTGTCAGTTTTAGTATAAGAACACACATACAATGACTCTATTGGGTCCATATGTGGTTTGTGATAAGAACACACATGCAATGACTCTAGTGGATCCATATGTGGTTTGTGGAAAAGAACACACATGCAATGACCACTGGTTAATCCATATGTGGTTTGTGGAAAGAACACACATGCAGTGACACTAGTGGATCCATATGTGGTTTGTGAAAAGAACACACATACAATGACTCTAGTGCTGGTTTTAGTATAAGAACACCCATGAAATGACTCTAGTGTTGGTTTCATTATAAGAACACACATGCAACGACTCTAGTGGGTCCATATATGGTTTGTGAAAAGAACACACATGCAATGACTCTAGTGGATCCATATGTGGTTTGTGGAAAAGAACACACATGCAATGACCACTGGCTGATCCATAAGTGGTTTATGACAGGAACACACATGCAGTGAACACTGGTGGATCGAAATGTGGTTTGTGGAAAGAACACACATGCAATGACTCTAGTGGATACATATGTGGTTTGTGGAAACAAAACACATGCAATGAATCAGGGGGATCCATGAGTGGTTTGTGGAAAGAACACACATGCAATGACCACTGGTCGATCCATGTGTGGTTTTTGGAAAGAACACACATGCAATGACACTGGTGGATCCATATGTGGTTTGTGAAAAGAACACACATGCAATGACTCTAGTGTTGGTTTTATTATAAGAACACACATGCAATGACTCAGGGCGATCCATGTGTGGTTTGTGGAAAGAACACACATGCAATGAGTCAGGGGGATCCATGTGTGGTTTGTGGAAAGAACACACATGCAATGACACTGGTGGATCCATATGTGGTTTGTCAAAACAACACACATGCAATGACTCTAGTGGATCCATATGTGGTTTGTGGAAAGAACACACATGCAATGACACTGGTTGATCAATATGTGGTTTGTGGAAAGAACAGACATGCAATGACTCAAGGGGATCCATGTGTGGTTTGTGGAAAGAACACACATGCAATGACCACTAGTCGATCCATGTGTGGTTTGTGGAGAGAAAACACTTGCCATGACACTGGTGGATCCATATGTGGTTTGTGAAAAGAACACACATGGAATGACTCTAGTGCTGGTTTTAGTATAAGAACACACATGCAATGACTCTAGTGGGTCCATATGTGGTTTGTGGAAAGAACACACATGCAATGACCACTGATCGATCCATGTGTGGTTTGTGGAAAGAACACACATATAGTGAACACTGGTGGATCCAAATGTGGTTTGTGGAAAGAACACAACGCAATGACTCTAGTGGATCCATATGTGGTTTGTGGAAAGAACACACATGCAATGACACTGGTTGATCTAGATGTGGTTTGTGGAACGAACACACATGCAATGACTCAGGGGGATCCATGTGTGGTTTGTGGAAAGAACACACATGCAATGACCACTAGTCGATCCATGTGTGGTTTGTGGAAAGAACACACATGCAATGACACTGGTGGATCCATATATGGTTTGTCAAAAGAACACACATGCAATGACTCTAGTGCTGGTTTTAGTATAAGAACACACATGCAATGACTCTAGTGGGTCCATATGTGGTTTGTGGAAAGAACACACATGCAATGACCACTGGTCGATCCATGTGTGGTTTGTGGAAAGAACACACATGCAATGACACTGGTGGATCCATATGTGGTTTGTTAAAAGAACACACATGCAATGACTCTAGTGGATCCATATGTGGTTTGTGGAAAGAACACACATGCAATGACACTAGTTGATCCATATGTGGTTTGTGGAAAGAACACACATGCAATGACTCTAGTGGATCCATATGTGGTTTGTGGAAAAGAACACACATGCAATGACCACTGGCTGATCCATAAGTGGTTCATGACAGGAACACACATGCAGTGAACACTGGTGGATCCAAATGTGGTTTGTGGAAAGAACACACATGCAATGACTCTAGTGGATACATATGTGGTTTGTGGAAAGAACACACATGCAATGACTCAGGGGGATCCATGTGTGGTTTGTGGACAGAACACACATGCAATGACCTCAGGTCGATCCATGTGTGGTTTGTGGAAAGAACACACATGCAATGACACTGGTGGATCCATATGTGGTTTGTGAAAAGAACACACATGCAACGACTCTAGTGTTGGTTTTAGTATAAGAACACACATGCAATGACTCAGGGCGATCCTTGTGTGGTTTGTGGAAATAACACACATGCAATGACTCAGGGGGATCCATGTGTGGTTTGTGGAAAGAACACACATGCAATGACACTGGTGGATCCATATGTGGTTTTTCAAAACAACACACATGCAATGACTCTAGTGGATCCATATGTGGTTTGTGGAAAGAACACACATGCAATGACACTGGTTGATCAATATGTGGTTTGTGGAAAGAACACACATGCAATGACTCGAGGGGATCCATGTGTGGTTTGTGGAAAGAACACACATGCAATGACCACTAGTCGATCCATGTGTGGTTTGTGGAGAGAAAACACATGCAATGACACTGGTGGATCCATATGTGGTTTGTGAAAAGAACACACATGGAATGACTCTAGTGCTGGTTTTAGTATAAGAACACACATACAATGACTCTAGTGGGTCCATATGTGGTTTGTGGAAAGAACACACATGTTATGACCACTGGTCGATCCATCTGTGGTTTGTGGAAAGAACACACATGCAATGACCACTGGTCGATCAATGTGTGGTTTGTGGAAAGAACACACATGTAATGACTCTAGTGCTGGTTTTAGTATAAGAACACACATGCAATGACTCTAGTGTCAGTTTTAGTATAAGAACACACATACAATGACTCTATTGGGTCCATATGTGGTTTGTGATATAAACACACATGTAATGACTCTAGTGGATCCATATGTGGTTTGTGGAAAAGAACACACATGCAATGACCACTGGTTGATCCATATGTGGTTTGTGGAAAGAACACACATGCAGTGACACTAGTGGATCCATATGTGGTTTGTGAAAAGAACACACATACAATGACTCTAGTGCTGGTTTTAGTATAAGAACACCCATGAAATCACTCTAGTGTTGGTTTCATTATAAGAACACACATGCAACGACTCGAGTGGGTCCATATATGGTTTGTGAAAATAACACACATGCAATGACTCTAGTGGATCCATATGTGGTTTGTGGAAAAGAACAAACATGCAATGACCACTGGCTGATCCATAAGTGGCTTATGACAGGAACACACATGTAGTGAACACTGGTGGATCCAAATGTGGTTTGTGGAAAGAACACACATGCAATGACTCTAGTGGATACATATGTGGTTTGTGGAAAGAACACACATGGAATTACTCAGGGTGATCCATGTGTGGTTTATGGAAAGAACACACATGCAATGACCACTAGTCGATCCATGTGTGGTTTGTGGAAAGAACACACATGCAATGACACTGGTGGATCCATATATGGTTTGTCAAAAGAACACACATGCAATGACTCTAGTGTTGGTTTTAGTATAAGAACACACATGCAATGACTCTAGTGGGTCCATATGTGGTTTGTGATATAAACACACATGTAATGACTCTAGTGGATCCATATGTGGTTTGTGGAAAAGAACACACATGCAATGACCACTGGTTGATCCATATGTGGTTTGTGGAAAGAACACACATGCAGTGACACTAGTGGATCCATATGTGGTTTGTGAAAAGAACACACATACAATGACTCTAGTGCTGGTTTTAGTATAAGAACACCCATGAAATCACTCTAGTGTTGGTTTCATTATAAGAACACACATGCAACGACTCGAGTGGGTCCATATATGGTTTGTGAAAATAACACACATGCAATGACTCTAGTGGATCCATATGTGGTTTGTGGAAAAGAACACACATGCAATGACCACTGGCTGATCCATAAGTGGCTTATGACAGGAACACACATGTAGTGAACACTGGTGGATCCAAATGTGGTTTGTGGAAAGAACACACATGCAATGACTCTAGTGGATACATATGTGGTTTGTGGAAAGAACACACATGGAATTACTCAGGGTGATCCATGTGTGGTTTATGGAAAGAACACACATGCAATGACCACTAGTCGATCCATGTGTGGTTTGTGGAAAGAACACACATGCAATGACACTGGTGGATCCATATATGGTTTGTCAAAAGAACACACATGCAATGACTCTAGTGCTGGTTTTAGTATAAGAACACACATGCAATGACTCTAGTGGGTCCATATGTGGTTTGTGGAAAGAACACACATGCAATGACCACTGGTCGATCCATGTGTGGTTTGTGGAAAGAACACACATGCAATGACACTGGTGGATCCATATGTGGTTTGTTAAAAGAACACACATGCAATGACTCTAGTGGATCCATATGTGGTTTGTGGAAAGAACACACATGCAATGACACTAGTTGATCCATATGTGGTTTGTGGAAAGAACACACATGCATGACTCTAGTGGATCCATATGTGGTTTGTGGAAAAGAACACACATGCAATGACCCCTGGCTGATCCATAAGTGGTTCATGACAGGAACACACATGCAGTGAACACTGGTGGATCCAAATGTGGTTTGTGGAAAGAACACACATGCAATGACTCTAGTGGATACATATGTGGTTTGTGGAAAGAACACACATGCAATGACTCAGGGGGATCCATGTGTGGTTTGTGGAAAGAACACACATGCAATGACCTCAGGTCGATCCATGTGTGGTTTGTGGAAAGAACACACATGCAATGACACTGGTGGATCCATATGTGGTTTGTGAAAAGAACACACATGCAACGACTCTAGTGTTGGTTTTAGTATAAGAACACACATGCAATGACTCAGGGCGATCCTTGTGTGGTTTGTGGAAAGAACACACATGCAATGACTCAGGGGGATCCATGTGTGGTTTGTGGAAAGAACACACATGCAATGACACTGGTGGATCCATATGTGGTTTGTCAAAACAACACACATGCAATGACTCTAGTGGATCCATATGTGGTTTGTGGAAAGAACACACATGGAATGACACTGGTTGATCAATATGTGGTTTGTGGAAAGAACACACATGCAATGACTCAAGGGGATCCATGTGTGGTTTGTGGAAAGAACACACATGCAATGACCACTAGTCGATCCATGTGTGGTTTGTGTAGAGAAAACACATGCAATGACACTGGTGGATCCATATGTGGTTTGTGAAAAGAACACACATGGAATGACTCTAGTGCTGGTTTTAGTATAAGAACACACATGCAATGACTCTAGTGGGTCCATATGTGGTTTGTGGAAAGAACACACATGCAATGACCACTGGTCGATCCATCTGTGGTTTGTGGAAAGAACACACATGCAATGACCACTGGTCGATCAATGTGTGGTTTGTGGAAAGAACACACATGTAATGACTCTAGTGTTGGTTTTAGTATAAGAACACACATGCAATGACTCTAGTGTCAGTTTTAGTATAAGAACACACATACAATGACTCTATTGGGTCCATATGTGGTTTGTGATAAGAACACACATGCAATGACTCTAGTGGATCCATATGTTGTTTGTGGAAAAGAACACACATGCAATGACCACTGGTTGATCCATATGTGGTTTGTGGAAAGAACACACATGCAGTGACACTAGTGGATCCATATGTGGTTTGTGAAAAGAACACACATACAATGACTCTAGTGCTGGTTTTAGTATAAGAACACCCATGAAATGACTCTAGTGTTGGTTTCATTATAAGAACACACATGCAACGACTCGAGTGGGTCCATATATGGTTTGTGAAAAGAACACACATGCAATGACTCTAGTGGATCCATATGTGGTTTGTGGAAAAGAACACACATGCAATGACCACTGGCTGATCCATAAGTGGTTTATGACAGGAACACACATGCAGTGAACACTGGTGGATCCAAATGTGGTTTGTGGAAAGAACACACATGCAATGACTCTAGTGGATACATATGTGGTTTGTGGAAAGAACACACATGCAATGACTCAGGGGGATCCATGTGTGGTTTGTGGAAAGAACACACATGCAATGACCACTGGTCGATCCATGTGTGGTTTTTGGAAAGAACACACATGCAATGACACTGGTGGATCCATATGTGGTTTGTGAAAATAACACACATGCAATGACTCTAGTGCTGGTTTTAGTATAAGAAAACACATGCAATGACTCAGGGCGATCCATGTGTGGTTTGTGGAAAGAACACACATGCAATGAGTCAGGGGGATCCATGTGTGGTTTGTGGAAAGAACACACATGCAATGACACTAGTGGATTCATATGTGGTTTGTCAAAACAACACACATGCAATGACTCTAGTGGATCCATATGTGGTTTGTGGAAAGAACACACATGAAATGACACTGGTTGATCAATATGTGGTTTGTGGAAAGAACAGACATGCAATGACTCAAGGGGATCCATGTGTGGTTTGTGGAAAGAACACACATGCAATGACCACTAGTCGATCCATGTGTGGTTTGTGGAGAGAAAACACATGCAATGACACTGGTGGATCCATATGTGGTTTGTGAAAAGAACACACATCGAATGACTCTAGTGCTGGTTTTAGTATAAGAACACACATGCAATGACTCTAGTGGGTCCATATGTGGTTTGTGGAAAGAACACACATGCAATGACCACTGGTCGATCCATGTGTGGTTTGTGGAAAGAACACACATGCAATGACTCTAGTGGATCCATATGTGGTTTGTGGAAAGAACACACATGCAATGACACTGGTTGATCCAGATGTGGTTTGTGGAAAGAATACACATGCAATGACTCCGGGGGATCCATGTGTGGTTTGTGGAAACAACACACATGCAATGACCACTGGTCGATCCATGTGTGGTTTGTGGAAAGAACACACATGCAATGACACTGGTGGATCCATATGTGGTTTGTGAAAAGAACACACATGCAATGACTCTAGTGCTGGTTCTAGTATAAGAACACACATGCAATGAACACTAGTGGGTCCATATGTGGTTTGCGGAAAGAACACACATGCAATGACCACTAGTCGATCCATGTGTGGTTTGTGGAAAGAACACACATGCAATGACACTAGTGGATCCATATATGGTTTGTCAAAAGAACACACATGCAATGACTCTAGTGCTGGTTTTAGTATAAGAACACACATGCAATGACTCTAGTGGGTCCATATGTGGTTTGTGGAAAGAACACACATGCAATGACCACTGGTCGATCCATGTGTGGTTTGTGGAAAGAACACACATGCAATGACACTGGTGGATCCATATGTGGTTTGTTAAAAGAACACACATGCAATGACTCTAGTGGATCCATATGTGGTTTGTGGAAAGAACACACATGCAATGACACTAGTTGATCCATATGTGGTTTGTGGAAAGAACACACATGCAATGACTCAGGGGGATCCATGTGTGGTTTGTGGAAAGAACACACATGCAATGACCACTGGTCGATCCATGTGTGGTTTGTGGATAGAACACACATGCAATGACACTGGTGGATCCATACGTGGTTTGTGAAAAGAACACACATGCAATGACTCTAGTGCTGGTTTTAGTATAAGAACACACATGTAATGAACTCTAGTGGGTCCATATGTGGTTTGCGGAAAGAATACACATGCAATGACCACTGGTCGATCCATGTGTGGTTTGTGGAAAGAACACACATGCAATGACACTGGTGGATCCATGTGTGGCTTGTGGAAAGAACACACATGCAATGACCACTAGTCGATCCATGTGTGGTTTGTGGAAAGAACACACATGCAATGACACTGGTGGATCCATATGTGGTTTGTCAAAAGAACACACATGCAATGACTCTAGTGCTGGTTTTAGTATAAGAACACACATGCAATGAACTCTAGTGGGTCCATATGTGGTTTGTGGAAAGAAAACACATGCAATGACACTGGTTGATCCATATGTGGTTTATGGAAAGAACACACATGCAATGACTCAGGGAGATCCATGTGTGGTGTGTGGAAAGAACACACATGCAATGACAACTGGTCGATCAATGTGTGGTTTGTGGAAAGAACACACATGCAATGACTCTAGTGCTGGTTTAAGTATAAGAACACACATGCAATGACTCTAGTGTCAGTTTTAGTATAAGAACACAGATACAATGACTCTATTGGATCCATATGTGGTTTGTGAAAAGAACACACATGCAATGACCACTGGTTGATCCATATGTGGTTTGTGGAAAGAACACACATGCAGTGAAACTACTGGATCCATATGTGGTTTGTGAAAAGAACACACATACAATGACTCTAGTGCTGGTTTTAGTATAAGAACACCCATGAAATGACTCTAGTGTTGGTTTCATTATAAGAACACACATGCAACGACTCTAGTGGGTCCATATATGGTTTGTGAAAAGAACACACATGCAATGACTCTAGTGGATCCATATGTGTTTTGTGGAAAAGAACACACATGCAATGACCACTGGCTGCTCCATAAGTGGTTCATGACAGGAACACACATGCAGTGAACACTGGTGGATCCAAATGTGGTTTTTGGAAAGAACACACATGCAATGACTCTAGTGGATACATATGTGGTTTGTGGAAAGAAAACACATGCAATAAACTCTAGTGGATCCATATGTGGTTTGTGGAAAGAACACACATGTAATGACACTGGTTGATCCATATCTGGTTTGTGGAAAGAACACACATGCAATGACTCAGGGGGATCCATGTGTGGTTTGTGGAAAGAACACACATGCAATGACCACTGGTCGATCCATGTCTGGTTTGTGGAAAGAACACACATGCAATGACACTGGTGGATCCATATGTGGTTTGTGAAAAGAACACACATGCAATGACTCTAGTGCTGGTTTTAGTATAAGAACACACATGCAATGACTCAGGGTGATCCATGTGCGGTTTGTGGAAAGAACACACATGCAATGACCACTGGTCGATCCATGTGTGGTTTGTGGAAAGAACACACATGCAATGACACTGGTGGATCCATGTGTGGTTTGTCAAAAGAACACACATGCAATGACTCTAGTGGATCCATATGTGGTTTGTGGAAAGAACACACATGCAATGACACTGGTTGATCAATATGTGGTTTGTGGAAAGAACACACATGCAATGACTCAAGGGGATCCATGTGTGGTTTGTGGAAAGAACACACATGCAATGACCACTAGTCGATCCATGTGTGGTTTGTGGAGAGAAAACACATGCAATGACACTGGTGGATCCATATGTGGTTTGTGAAAAGAACACACATGGAATGACTCTAGTGCTGGTTTTAGTATAAGAACACACATGCAATGACTCTAGTGGGTCCATATGTGGTTTGTGGAAAGAACACACATGCAATGACACTGGTGGATCCATATGTGGTTTGCAAAAGAACACACATGTAATGACTCTAGTGGATCCATATTGGTTTGTGGAAAGAACACACATGCAATGACACTGGTTGATCCATATGTGGTTTGTGGAAAGAACACACATGCAATGACTCAGGGGGATCCATGTGTGGTTTGTGGAAAGAACACACATGCAATGACCACTGGTCGATCCATGTGTGGTTTGTGGAAAGAACACACATGCAATGACACTGGTGGATCCATATGTGGTTCGTGAAAAGAACACAAATGCATTGACTCTAGTGCTGGTTTTAGTATAAGAACACACATGCAATGAACACTAGTGGGTCCATATGTGGTTTGCGGAAAGAACACACATGCAATGACCACTAGTCGATCCATGTGTGGTTTGTGGAAAGAACACACATGCAATGAAACTCGTGGATCCATGTGTGGTTTGTGGAAAGAACACACATGCAATGACACTAGTGGAACCATGTGTTGTTTGTGGAAAGAACACACATGCAATGACCACTGGTCGATCCATGTGTGGTTTGTGGAAAGAACACACATGCAATGACACTGGTGGATCCATGTGTGGTTTGTCAAAAGAACACACATGCAATGACTCTAGTGGATCCATATGTGGTTTGTGGAAAGAACACACATGCAATGACACTGGTGGATCCATATGTGGTTTGTGAAAAGAACACACATGCAATGACTCTAGTGCTGGTTTTAGTATAAGAACACACATGCAATGACTCAGGGTGATCCATGTGCGGTTTGTGGAAAGAACACACATGCAATGACTCAGGGGGATCCATGTGTGGTTTGTGGAAAGAACACACATGCAATGACACTGGTGGATCCATATGTGGTTTGTCAAAACAACACACATGCAATGACTCTAGTGGATCCATATGTGGTTTGTGGAAAGAACACACATGGAATGACACTGGTTGATCAATATGTGGTTTGTGGAAAGAACACACATGCAATGACTCAAGGGGATCCATGTGTGGTTTGTGGAAAGAACACACATGCAATGACCACTAGTCGATCCATGTGTGGTTTGTGTACAGAAAACACATGCAATGACACTGGTGGATCCATATGTGGTTTGTGAAAAGAACACACATGGAATGACTCTAGTGCTGGTTTTAGTATAAGAACACACATGCAATGACTCTAGTGGGTCCATATGTGGTTTGTGGAAAGAACACACATGCAATGACCACTGGTCGATCCATCTGTGGTTTGTGGAAAGAACACACATGCAATGACCACTGGTCGATCAATGTGTGGTTTGTGGAAAGAACACACATGTAATGACTCTAGTGTTGGTTTTAGTATAAGAACACACATGCAATGACTCTAGTGTCAGTTTTAGTATAAGAACACACATACAATGACTCTATTGGGTCCATATGTGGTTTGTGATAAGAACACACATGCAATGACTCTAGTGGATCCATATGTGGTTTGTGGAAAAGAACACACATGCAATGACCACTGGTTGATCCATATGTGGTTTGTGGAAAGAACACACATGCAGTGACACTAGTGGATCCATATGTGGTTTGTGAAAAGAACACACATACAATGACTCTAGTGCTGGTTTTAGTATAAGAACACCCATGAAATGACTCTAGTGTTGGTTTCATTATAAGAACACACATGCAACGACTCGAGTGGGTCCATATATGGTTTGTGAAAAGAACACACATGCAATGACTCTAGTGGATCCATATGTGGTTTGTGGAAAAGAACACACATGCAATGACCACTGGCTGATCCATAAGTGGTTTATGACAGGAACACACATGCAGTGAACACTGGTGGATCCAAATGTGGTTTGTGGAAAGAACACACATGCAATGACTCTAGTGGATACATATGTGGTTTGTGGAAAGAACACACATGCAATGACTCAGGGGGATCCATGTGTGGTTTGTGGAAAGAACACACATGCAATGACCACTGGTCGATCCATGTGTGGTTTTTGGAAAGAACACACATGCAATGACACTGGTGGATCCATATGTGGTTTGTGAAAATAACACACATGCAATGACTCTAGTGCTGGTTTTAGTATAAGAAAACACATGCAATGACTCAGGGCGATCCATGTGTGGTTTGTGGAAAGAACACACATGCAATGAGTCAGGGGGATCCATGTGTGGTTTGTGGAAAGAACACACATGCAATGACACTAGTGGATTCATATGTGGTTTGTCAAAACAACACACATGCAATGACTCTAGTGGATCCATATGTGGTTTGTGGAAAGAACACACATGAAATGACACTGGTTGATCAATATGTGGTTTGTGGAAAGAACAGACATGCAATGACTCAAGGGGATCCATGTGTGGTTTGTGGAAAGAACACACATGCAATGACCACTAGTCGATCCATGTGTGGTTTGTGGAGAGAAAACACATGCAATGACACTGGTGGATCCATATGTGGTTTGTGAAAAGAACACACATCGAATGACTCTAGTGCTGGTTTTAGTATAAGAACACACATGCAATGACTCTAGTGGGTCCATATGTGGTTTGTGGAAAGAACACACATGCAATGACCACTGGTCGATCCATGTGTGGTTTGTGGAAAGAACACACATGCAATGACTCTAGTGGATCCATATGTGGTTTGTGGAAAGAACACACATGCAATGACACTGGTTGATCCAGATGTGGTTTGTGGAAAGAATACACATGCAATGACTCCGGGGGATCCATGTGTGGTTTGTGGAAACAACACACATGCAATGACCACTGGTCGATCCATGTGTGGTTTGTGGAAAGAACACACATGCAATGACACTGGTGGATCCATATGTGGTTTGTGAAAAGAACACACATGCAATGACTCTAGTGCTGGTTCTAGTATAAGAACACACATGCAATGAACACTAGTGGGTCCATATGTGGTTTGCGGAAAGAACACACATGCAATGACCACTAGTCGATCCATGTGTGGTTTGTGGAAAGAACACACATGCAATGACACTAGTGGATCCATATATGGTTTGTCAAAAGAACACACATGCAATGACTCTAGTGCTGGTTTTAGTATAAGAACACACATGCAATGACTCTAGTGGGTCCATATGTGGTTTGTGGAAAGAACACACATGCAATGACCACTGGTCGATCCATGTGTGGTTTGTGGAAAGAACACACATGCAATGACACTGGTGGATCCATATGTGGTTTGTTAAAAGAACACACATGCAATGACTCTAGTGGATCCATATGTGGTTTGTGGAAAGAACACACATGCAATGACACTAGTTGATCCATATGTGGTTTGTGGAAAGAACACACATGCAATGACTCAGGGGGATCCATGTGTGGTTTGTGGAAAGAACACACATGCAATGACCACTGGTCGATCCATGTGTGGTTTGTGGATAGAACACACATGCAATGACACTGGTGGATCCATACGTGGTTTGTGAAAAGAACACACATGCAATGACTCTAGTGCTGGTTTTAGTATAAGAACACACATGTAATGAACTCTAGTGGGTCCATATGTGGTTTGCGGAAAGAATACACATGCAATGACCACTGGTCGATCCATGTGTGGTTTGTGGAAAGAACACACATGCAATGACACTGGTGGATCCATGTGTGGCTTGTGGAAAGAACACACATGCAATGACCACTAGTCGATCCATGTGTGGTTTGTGGAAAGAACACACATGCAATGACACTGGTGGATCCATATGTGGTTTGTCAAAAGAACACACATGCAATGACTCTAGTGCTGGTTTTAGTATAAGAACACACATGCAATGAACTCTAGTGGGTCCATATGTGGTTTGTGGAAAGAAAACACATGCAATGACACTGGTTGATCCATATGTGGTTTATGGAAAGAACACACATGCAATGACTCAGGGAGATCCATGTGTGGTGTGTGGAAAGAACACACATGCAATGACAACTGGTCGATCAATGTGTGGTTTGTGGAAAGAACACACATGCAATGACTCTAGTGCTGGTTTAAGTATAAGAACACACATGCAATGACTCTAGTGTCAGTTTTAGTATAAGAACACAGATACAATGACTCTATTGGATCCATATGTGGTTTGTGAAAAGAACACACATGCAATGACCACTGGTTGATCCATATGTGGTTTGTGGAAAGAACACACATGCAGTGAAACTACTGGATCCATATGTGGTTTGTGAAAAGAACACACATACAATGACTCTAGTGCTGGTTTTAGTATAAGAACACCCATGAAATGACTCTAGTGTTGGTTTCATTATAAGAACACACATGCAACGACTCTAGTGGGTCCATATATGGTTTGTGAAAAGAACACACATGCAATGACTCTAGTGGATCCATATGTGTTTTGTGGAAAAGAACACACATGCAATGACCACTGGCTGCTCCATAAGTGGTTCATGACAGGAACACACATGCAGTGAACACTGGTGGATCCAAATGTGGTTTTTGGAAAGAACACACATGCAATGACTCTAGTGGATACATATGTGGTTTGTGGAAAGAAAACACATGCAATAAACTCTAGTGGATCCATATGTGGTTTGTGGAAAGAACACACATGTAATGACACTGGTTGATCCATATCTGGTTTGTGGAAAGAACACACATGCAATGACTCAGGGGGATCCATGTGTGGTTTGTGGAAAGAACACACATGCAATGACCACTGGTCGATCCATGTCTGGTTTGTGGAAAGAACACACATGCAATGACACTGGTGGATCCATATGTGGTTTGTGAAAAGAACACACATGCAATGACTCTAGTGCTGGTTTTAGTATAAGAACACACATGCAATGACTCAGGGTGATCCATGTGCGGTTTGTGGAAAGAACACACATGCAATGACCACTGGTCGATCCATGTGTGGTTTGTGGAAAGAACACACATGCAATGACACTGGTGGATCCATGTGTGGTTTGTCAAAAGAACACACATGCAATGACTCTAGTGGATCCATATGTGGTTTGTGGAAAGAACACACATGCAATGACACTGGTTGATCAATATGTGGTTTGTGGAAAGAACACACATGCAATGACTCAAGGGGATCCATGTGTGGTTTGTGGAAAGAACACACATGCAATGACCACTAGTCGATCCATGTGTGGTTTGTGGAGAGAAAACACATGCAATGACACTGGTGGATCCATATGTGGTTTGTGAAAAGAACACACATGGAATGACTCTAGTGCTGGTTTTAGTATAAGAACACACATGCAATGACTCTAGTGGGTCCATATGTGGTTTGTGGAAAGAACACACATGCAATGACACTGGTGGATCCATATGTGGTTTGCAAAAGAACACACATGTAATGACTCTAGTGGATCCATATTGGTTTGTGGAAAGAACACACATGCAATGACACTGGTTGATCCATATGTGGTTTGTGGAAAGAACACACATGCAATGACTCAGGGGGATCCATGTGTGGTTTGTGGAAAGAACACACATGCAATGACCACTGGTCGATCCATGTGTGGTTTGTGGAAAGAACACACATGCAATGACACTGGTGGATCCATATGTGGTTCGTGAAAAGAACACAAATGCATTGACTCTAGTGCTGGTTTTAGTATAAGAACACACATGCAATGAACACTAGTGGGTCCATATGTGGTTTGCGGAAAGAACACACATGCAATGACCACTAGTCGATCCATGTGTGGTTTGTGGAAAGAACACACATGCAATGAAACTCGTGGATCCATGTGTGGTTTGTGGAAAGAACACACATGCAATGACACTAGTGGAACCATGTGTTGTTTGTGGAAAGAACACACATGCAATGACCACTGGTCGATCCATGTGTGGTTTGTGGAAAGAACACACATGCAATGACACTGGTGGATCCATGTGTGGTTTGTCAAAAGAACACACATGCAATGACTCTAGTGGATCCATATGTGGTTTGTGGAAAGAACACACATGCAATGACACTGGTGGATCCATATGTGGTTTGTGAAAAGAACACACATGCAATGACTCTAGTGCTGGTTTTAGTATAAGAACACACATGCAATGACTCAGGGTGATCCATGTGCGGTTTGTGGAAAGAACACACATGCAATGACCACTGGTCGATCCATGTGTGGTTTGTGGAAAGAACACATATGCAATGACACTGGTGGATCCATGTGTGGTTTGTCAAAAGAACACACATGCAATGACTCTAGTGGATCCATATGTGGTTTGTGGAAAGAACACACATGCAATGACACTGGTTGATCAATATGTGGTTTGTGGAAAGAACACACATGCAATGACTCAAGGGGATCCATGTGTGGTTTGTGGAAAGAACACACATGCAATGACCACTAGTCGATCCATGTGTGGTTTGTGGAGAGAAAACACATGCAATGACACTGGTGGATCCATATGTGGTTTGTGAAAAGAACACACATGGAATGACTCTAGTGCTGGTTTTAGTATAAGAACACACATGCAATGACTCTAGTGGGTCCATATGTGGTTTGTGGAAAGAACACACATGCAATGACACTGGTGGATCCATATGTGGTTTGCAAAAGAACACACATGTAATGACTCTAGTGGATCCATATTGGTTTGTGGAAAGAACACACATGCAATGACACTGGTTGATCCATATGTGGTTTGTGGAAAGAACACACATGCAATGACTCAGGGGGATCCATGTGTGGTTTGTGGAAAGAACACACATGCAATGACCACTGGTCGATCCATGTGTGGTTTGTGGAAAGAACACACATGCAATGACACTGGTGGATCCATATGTAGTTTGTGAAAAGAACACAAATGCATTGACTCTAGTGCTGGTTTTAGTATAAGAACACACATGCAATGAACACTAGTGGGTCCATATGTGGTTTGCGGAAAGAACACACATGCAATGACCACTAGTCGATCCATGTGTGGTTTGTGGAAAGAACACACATGCAATGAAACTCGTGGATCCATGTGTGGTTTGTGGAAAGAACACACATGCAATGACACTAGTGGAACAATGTGTTGTTTGTGGAAAGAACACACATGCAATGACCACTGGTCGATCCATGTGTGGTTTGTGGAAAGAACACACATGCAATGACACTGGTGGATCCATGTGTGGTTTGTCAAAAGAACACACATGCAATGACTCTAGTGGATCCATATGTGGTTTGTGGAAAGAACACACATGCAATGACACTGGTGGATCCATATGTGGTTTGTGAAAAGAACACACATGCAATGACTCTAGTGCTGGTTTTAGTATAAGAACACACATGCAATGACTCAGGGTGATCCATGTGCGGTTTGTGGAAAGAACACACATGCAATGACCACTGGTCGATCCATGTGTGGTTTGTGGAAAGAACACACATGCAATGACACTGGTGGATCCATGTGTGGTTTGCCAAAAGAACACACATGCAATGACTCTAGTGGATCCATATGTGGTTTGTGGAAAGAACACACATGCAATGACACTGGTTGATCAATATGTGGTTTGTGGAAAGAACACACATGCAATGACTCAAGGGGATCCATGTGTGGTTTGTGGAAAGAACACACATGCAATGACCACTAGTCGATCCATGTGTGGTTTGTGGAGAGAAAACACATGCAATGACACTGGTGGATCCATATGTGGTTTGTGAAAAGAACACACATGGAATGACTCTAGTGCTGGTTTTAGTATAAGAACACACATGCAATGACTCTAGTGGGTCCATATGTGGTTTGTGGAAAGAACACACATGCAATGACACTGGTGGATCCATATGTGGTTTGCAAAAGAACACACATGTAATGACTCTAGTGGATCCATATTGGTTTGTGGAAAGAACACACATGCAATGACACTGGTTGATCCATATGTGGTTTGTGGAAAGAACACACATGCAATGACTCAGGGGGATCCATGTGTGGTTTGTGGAAAGAACACACATGCAATGACCACTGGTCGATCCATGTGTGGTTTGTGGAAAGAACACACATGCAATGACACTGGTGGATCCATATGTGGTTTGTGAAAAGAACACAAATGCATTGACTCTAGTGCTGGTTTTAGTATAAGAACACACATGCAATGAACACTAGTGGGTCCATATGTGGTTTGCGGAAAGAACACACATGCAATGACCACTAGTCGATCCATGTGTGGTTTGTGGAAAGAACACACATGCAATGAAACTCGTGGATCCATGTGTGGTTTGTGGAAAGAACACACATGCAATGACACTAGTGGAACCATGTGTTGTTTGTGGAAAGAACACACATGCAATGACCACTGGTCGATCCATGTGTGGTTTGTGGAAAGAACACACATGCAATGACACTGGTGGATCCATGTGTGGTTTGTCAAAAGAACACACATGCAATGACTCTAGTGGATCCATATGTGGTTTGTGGAAAGAACACACATGCAATGACACTGGTTGATCAATATGTGGTTTGTGGAAAGAACACACATGCAATGACTCAAGGGGATCCATGTGTGGTTTGTGGAAAGAACACACATGCAATGACCACTAGTCGATCCATGTGTGGTTTGTGGAGAGAAAACACATGCAATGACACTGGTGGATCCATATGTGGTTTGTGAAAAGAACACACATGGAATGACTCTAGTGCTGGTTTTAGTATAAGAACACACATGCAATGACTCTAGTGGGTCCATATGTGGTTTGTGGAAAGAACACACATGCAATGACCACTGGTCGATCCATGTGTGGTTTGTGGAAAGAACACACATGCAATGACACTGGTGGATCCATATGTGGTTTGTCAAAAGAACACACATGTAATGACTCTAGTGGATCCATATTGGTTTGTGGAAAGAACACACATGCAATGACACTGGTTGATCCATATGTGGTTTGTGGAAAGAACACACATGCAATGACTCAGGGGGATCCATGTGTGGTTTGTGGAAAGAACACACATGTAATGACCACTGGTCGATCCATGTGTGGTTTGTGGAAAGAACACACATGCAATGACACTGGTGGATCCATATGTGGTTTGTGAAAAGAACACAAATGCATTGAATCTAGTGCTGGTTTTAGTATAAGAACACACATGCAATGAACACTAGTGGGTCCATATGTGGTTTCCGGAAAGAACACACATGCAATGACCACTAGTCGATCCATGTGTGGTTTGTGGAAAGAACACACATGCAATGAAACTCGTGGATCCATGTGTGGTTTGTGGAAAGAACACACATGCAATGACACTAGTGGAACCATGTGTTGTTTGTGGAAAGAACACACATGCAATGAAAGTTGTTGATCCATGTGTGGTTTGTGCAAAGAACACACATGCAATGACACTGGTTGATCCATATGTGGTTTGTGGAAAGAATGCACATGCAATGACTCAGGGTATCCATGTGTGGTTTGTGGAAAGAACACACATGCAATGACACTGGTGGATCCATAAGTGGTTTGTCAAAAGAACACACATGCAATGACCCTAGTGGATCCATATGTGGTTTGTGGAAAAGACACACATGCAATGACACTGGTTGATCCATATATGGTTTGTGGAAAGAACACAGATGCAATGACTCAGGGGGATCCATGTGTGGTTTGTGGAAAGAACACACATGCAATGACCACTAGTCGATCCATGTGTGGTTTGTGGAAAGAACACACATGCAATGATACTGGTGGATCCATATGTGGTTTGTCAAAAGAACACAAATGCAATGACTCTAGTGCTGGTTTTAGTATAAGAACACACATGCAATGACTCTAGTGGGTCCATATGTGGTTTGTCGAAAGAACACACATGCAATGACCACTGGTCGATCCATGTGTGGTTTGTGGAAAGAACACACATGCAATGACACTGGTGGATCCATATGTGGTTTGTTAAAAGAACACACACGCAATGACTCTAGTGGATCCATATGTGGTTTGTGGAAAGAACACACATGCAATGACACTAGTTGATCCATATGTGGTTTGTGGAAAGAACACACATGCAATGACTCGGGGGGATCCATGTGTGGTTTGTGGAAAGAACACACATGCAATGACCACTGGTCGATCCTTGTGTGGTTTGTGGAAAGAACACACATGCAATGACACTGGTGGATCCATACGTGGTTTGTGAAAAGAACACACATGCAATGACTCTAGTGCTGGTTTTAGTATAAGAACACACATGTAATGAACTCTAGTGGGTCCATATGTGGTTTGCGGAAAGAACACACATGCAATGACCACTGGTCGATCCATGTGTGGTTTGTGGAAAGAACACACATGCAATGACACTCGTGGATCCATGTGTGGCTTGTGGAAAGAACACACATGCAATGACACTAGTGGAACCATGTGTGGTTTGTGGAAAGAATACACATGCAATGCCACTGGTTGATCCATGTGTGGTTTGTGGAAAGAACACACATGCAATGACACTGGTTGATCCATATGTGGTTTGTGGAAAGAACACACATGCAATGACTCAGGGGGATCCATGTGTGGTTTGTGGAAAGAACACACATGCAATGACACTGGTGGATCCATAAGTGGTTTGTCAAAAGAACACACATGCAATGACCCTAGTGGATCCATATGTGGTTTGTGGAAAAGACACACATGCAATGACACTGGTTGATCCATATATGGTTTGTGGAAAGAACACAGATGCAATGACTCAGGGGGATCCATGTGTGGTTTGTGGAAAGAACACACATGCAATGACCACTAGTCGATCCATGTGTGGTTTGTGGAAAGAACACACATGCAATGATACTGGTGGATCCATATGTGGTTTGTCAAAAGAACACAAATGCAATGACTCTAGTGCTGGTTTTAGTATAAGAACACACATGCAATGACTCTAGTGGGTCCATATGTGGTTTGTGGAAAGAACACACATGCAATGACCACTGGTCGATCCATGTGTGGTTTGTGGAAAGAACACACATGCAATGACACTGGTGGATCCATATGTGGTTTGTTAAAAGAACACACACGCAATGACTCTAGTGGATCCATATGTGGTTTGTGGAAAGAACACACATGCAATGACACTAGTTGATCCATATGTGGTTTGTGGAAAGAACACACATGCAATGACTCGGGGGGATCCATGTGTGGTTTGTGGAAAGAACACACATGCAATGACCACTGGTCGATCCTTGTGTGGTTTGTGGAAAGAACACACATGCAATGACACTGGTGGATCCATACGTGGTTTGTGAAAAGAACACACATGCAATGACTCTAGTGCTGGTTTTAGTATAAGAACACACATGTAATGAACTCTAGTGGGTCCATATGTGGTTTACGGAAAGAACACACATGCAATGACCACTGGTCGATCCATGTGTGGTTTGTGGAAAGAACACACATGCAATGACACTCGTGGATCCATGTGTGGCTTGTGGAAAGAACACACATGCAATGACACTAGTGGAACCATGTGTGGTTTGTGGAAAGAATACACATGCAATGCCACTGGTTGATCCATGTGTGGTTTGTGGAAAGAACACACATGCAATGACACTGGTTGATCCATATGTGGTTTGTGGAAAGAACACACATGCAATGACTCAGGGGGATCCATGTGTGGTTTGTGGAAAGAACACACATGCAATGACCACTGGTCGATCCATGTGTGGTTTGTGGAAAGAACACACATGCAATGACATTGGTGGATCCATGTGTGGTTTGTGAAAAGAACACACATGCAATGACTCTAGTCCTGGTTTTAGTATAAGAACACACATGAGATGAACTCTAGTGGGTCCATATGTTGTTTGTGGAAAGAACACACATGCAATGACACTGGTTGATCCATATGTTGTTTGTGGAAAGAACACACATGCAATGACTTAGGGAGATCCATGTGTGGTTTGTGGAAAGAACACACATACAATGACCACTGGTCGATCAATGTGTGGTTTGTGGAAAGAACACACATGCAATGACTCTAGTCCTGGTTTTAGTATAAGAACACTCATGCAATGACTCTAGTGCTGGTTTTAGTATAAGAACACACATGCAATGACTCTAGTGGGTCCATATGTGGTTTTTGAAAAGAACACACATGTAATGACTCTAGTGGATCCATATGTGATTTGTGGAAAGATGTAACATCCCAAAAAAAATCATGTTTCAAAACTCATTCATATCATCCTTGCATCTTTCATTCATATAGGGTTTTTCTCAAAATCATTTAGATGCATAAACTTAGGCTATGATTTCATGTGGGCAAATTATCTCAATTGGCCATCACCATTTGAGATTTGATTGTCTATGAACTTGTTTGCTTGCCTCCATGGTTGGAAAGATTAGGTATAGCATTTAAACCCAAGTTTCCATTTTAGAAATATTTTCAAACCCTATTTCAAACATTTTCAAACAGAGACAAAGTCTCTGTTTACTTCAAAGCCCAAGCTTGACCAAGCCTTGCAAGGTAACCACTTAGTTAAAAAGTCTGTTTTTGAACCCACAAAACCCTGCAAAAATTCCCAAAGCAGTTTGAATTCAAAAGGATTTGAATTCATATCAAAATCAATTCAGAAAAATGGAATTAGAAAAAGAAAAGGCTTAAGCAAAGGAAAAAGGCCGCGCGGCAGAGTTCTGGCCCAGCAGCAAATCGAGCCCAGCAAGCCCACCCGGGGACCTTCCTTTTCTTCTCTCACGCGCAAGCGCACGCGTACAGTCACTGACAGACAGACCCCACCTCCACCTCGCGCACCTCGCTGACAAGCGGGCCTTCTCCACGTCAGCGTCGTCTCCACCCGCATGACCAGTTCATCCCCAAATCAACGCGGCCGTTTCTGTGTTTAATTCACGGCGTTAATTCGATTCAATGGCCGAGTGATTCTCGCGCGTGACCAGGCTATAAGAACCCCCTCTACCCCCTCTCTCTTCTCCCTCAAACCCCGAACCCAGAGCGCCACCAGGCTGCGAGCATTACTCTCTGTAGCCCCGCCGTCTCCGACGACTGCGCCGACGAATTCCGGTGAGTTCTGAGCTCCCCTCTACCCCTCGTTCTTGCAAACTGGTTCAGTGAGCCTCTGCGCTTCTTTTAACACATTTCGTTTGCCCTCGCATGAACCGTAGCTCCGGCAACGTCGTCGACTGGCCGCCACCGTCTTCTGTACGAACTCCGGCGAGCTCTAGTGGTAAGCCCAGACCGCCCCGCGCCTTCTAGTTCACGCACACGACTCTGTCTCGACTCTATGAATCTAACCGTGTCTTCACCTTGCCTTGGGGTGATTCACAGTGACGTCCACGACGACCACCCGACGCACCGACGCTGTCCTCCACTCCGGCGAGGAATCGCGGCTGAACCCGAGCGCCCCTTGACCAACCGCGAGTACGACGAGCATCACCGTGACCCCCTGAGCTCGGTGAGCTACTCCTCTATCTCACTCACCCCCTGTAGCGTTGCCTCCGTCGTCGACCGACCGTTCCGCCACCGGTAGCCACCGCTCCGCCGCCAGATTTTGGCCAGGGCAATAGGGACCGTTAGATCTGCATCTGATGGCTTGGATAGAATGACTAATCGAAGGGGTACGCGTTGATCTGAGCCGCACCTGCCCCTTTAAATCCAGCGGTCTGTATCACTCGATCCAGACGAACCGGTACCGACCAATTAGACAGTGACGCGTGGCTAGGGTTAGGTCTGAAAATAGATTTAAAACCAGAAATTTGATCCAAATTCAAATGCCTATAACTTTTGAATGCCACGTTGGAATTTTGCAAACTTTATACCATTGGATTCAGTAAAACAAGACCTTTCTGCCTATCCTTTTTGTTTAGCAAATAGTAACCATTAGATTGGCTTAAATTGCAGAAACTTGTTTGAGACCTTTTTGAGTATAGATTTAGTTTAGTATTTTTGTTTTAGGGCTAAGTAAGTTATCTTGGCTATTTTGTGACTTGTCTAGTTTCTGTAAACTTATACTTGCTTGGTTGAGTTTTTCAAAATCACCAGTTGGTAGATTCATGCATGCATTCATATTATTTTGCTTGTATATATTTGTGTGTAATTGTGTGCTACAACTTTGTGTGTAGATTTTGCTAGTGATTGTGATTGTGACGAGTACTACTCTCCACACTACCAAGGCAAGTGATATCTTCATGATTATATTCCATTCCTATATTTTATACTTGCATTAGATATATTTTGTTAAGACTTGCATGCTACTTTTGTCAAATGTTGATGGGAAATCCTATATAGATTAGAAAGCTAGAGTTGCTAGGAAAATTCCCTAAGGATAAGTTGCCATGTCATGCTTAGCCTAGCTACTAGAAAACAAGGGTGGGTTATATTTTCACACTATGGAAAAATATTCTAAGTCTGAGGACTTGTGTTTTTATTTAACAAAAATAACTAAGTTATTGAATCACCTGGGTGGAAATGGAAGGAATGGTTTATGTTGAGTGGTTCACAAGGCCATGGACTTGGCTTGTGTATCTCACTTGTGGATGGCCACCCAGGAACAAAGAGATTTGAGTTGTCAAATGTTGAGAAGCTTCAAGTGCAACCACTTGGCAATATGGGCTCTGCCATGATCTTAGGTTACTAGAACTTAGTCTCTTGGACAGTTGGTGGTAGAGGGAATGATAGGTTGGAGCGCGTCCATTTGACTAAGGAAAGGCTTCTGAAGGATCTTGTCTTGGGAAACCAAGTCTTGTGGGGAAAGTGCACCACCTCTGCAGAGTGTAAAACCTAAGTACTTAGCCATGTCCCTGGTAAAGGACAAGTTGAGCATCAAGACATGGAAACTTCAAGAATCTCATCACTCCAATTTCTAAATAAAAACTTGTGGGTGAACAAGGGTTAAAAGGATCTTCAGTCTTTGATTGGTAGATGCCCTGAGTGGATCTCCAGTCTTTGATTGGTAGATGCCTTGGGTGTTTTTGCCAAGTTAATCTTCAGTCTTTGATTGGTAGATGCCCTGAGTGGATCTTCAGTCTTTGATTGGTAGATGTCTTGGAAAGTTTTGTGCCTTACAAAAACTTAGTATTTTCAAAAGTTAGGGAAAAATCTATTTTGAGCAATGCAAGCCTAAGCTCCACCAGCCAAATGCATATAGTATTATAGTCCACTTATATTATACTAAGGTATCACTTGCCAATACTATTCTAAAGTATTGACCCTCTGTGGCTGTAACTTGTAATGTTGCAGGTTACTCCGATGATGATTAGGAGTCATGAGTCTACACTCAACATGCTTGCCTGTGGCACATGAAGATGAAGACTTATGTTTATTTACTTATTCCATAAACTCTTGTATTAGGCCTTTGGCCATGAGTTGTAAAAGACTATGTTTTATCTCTGGAATGACTATAATAAACGACCTTTGTATCTTTGTACTTCATCTTAAACTGTGGATGCTAGCATTGATCCAGGGACTAGCATTGCAATCACAGGGATCTTTTCCTTTAATAAGGAGGGATCTTACAGATGGTATCAGAGCACTGTGTTGCCTGTAGGATTATGACCCTAGGATTGGAAACCACTAAGGAAATTTTTTGACTTCTTCTACACTTGTCTATTCTTCTCGTAAACTTTTCTAATCTTCTCATTCTCATCTCTATTTGTAGATGAACTCCGTCAACGAAGCCGTGAAGAAAGGACCACTCATGACCATGACCTTGGAGTGTGAGACTGAGTTTCCCAAGATTCTCAAGGACCTCATGGAGACCATGGGAGTACATGGTGCAGCTGTGTACAAGGGCTTTCCAGTGATGGAGGAAGGAGTGGAGTATTGGTGGGTGCAACTTCACTTGTACAAAAACAAGGAAGACAACCACAAAGAAAAAGGCTTCTGCATGTACACCAACACTTTTATGCACACCACATTCTTTGAGTCAGCAAAAGAAGCAGCTTGGAAGACTATCAAAGAAATAAGTGCTAGAGTCAAGTGCAAGATGCTCAACCTCCAAAAAGACTTAGAGAAATAGAAGGAACATACCCAAGAGTTGGAAGTCACCAACCAAAACTTAAGGGGAGATATTATAGACTTAGTGATAGAAGCATGTGAACAAGATAGGGTGATTGCCACTAGGAACATTGTGTTAGCCACCAGATCCAGTGAGATAGGTCTATAAACGCACTTCGTTAGTTGGACCACCACCTATCACCTTATTTTCCAAAATGATACCTTAATAAGTTTGAACCTTGGATGATGTAATGGATTCTTGTATGCATGACTTGTATGATTTTGTGTGTTCCAACAATGTGTTTGAAAGTTGACTCGATTATCTTAAATTGTGTTGTTCTAACTTTTTCAATCTTATAAATAGATGCCTATTGCCATCAGCACTGTTGAGGAGTTCCAGGCTACCCGTTTTGGTCCTCGTATCGTAGATCTTACTACTTTACTCGATCTCCCTCTTCCTATCATTACGGTGCACCCACTCACCAAGTTTGAGAGAAAGGACCTTTGGGGCTTCAAGGTGAACCAGCCAGGACGCCAGACAGAGCCTACTACGGAGGCCATCGTCTTCAAGCTTATGCACGATGACAGGGAGAGAGGCATGGAGGTTGTCATGCAGGATCTGATAGGACGACTGTTAGGCCGTCACTCCCGACAGGTTAGAGGCACTCACTTCCACGCCTTCGGAAGGCGTGATGATGACGGAGAGTCCATTGACTTTGAGGACGACTCGAGGGTCACAGCAGAGCCGATATGCCTGTACCTCCAGGACTTACAGACTCTTATTAGGCACGTGGATACCGATAGGACCAACGTCATGCTTAGTAATGACGAGCTCCAGGTGCAGCTTCGTGAGAAGGACAAGCTCTTCGCGCAGCAGGACGAGATAGTCAAGGAGATGGAGGCGAAGTTCGAGACCCAAGACCGTAAGTTCAAGAGTCAAGAGAAGCGTGTCCAGGATAGGAACAAGAGGATTCGTGATATGACCGAGGAACTGCAGTCCAAGGACTTCGAGTTAGAGCAGCAGCAGACAGTGATTGAGAGGCTTCATTCCCAGAAGAGGGCTCTCAAGGCCAATATCGACTCTTTGACCACTACCATCGAGGAGAACAAGACCGCAATGGAGAACGCAGGTCTTACCTTTGTCGAGGAGGATATTGATGCCGACGAGTAGATTTGACTACTCAGTTATCTTTATTTACCGCACTTGTTATTTGTGAACTTATTATTGGACCATCCGACATGTGGATGGCTTGCCACTTGTGTGTTTTTACTTTAAGACTTTTGTTATCTTGTTGTTGAGCTTTTATCCTGGTGTTGCATGCTATGTGTTTGCTTGCGCAATGTATTGTGCATAAATCATGTAAGGGTATCTCATTCTTATCTCTATATGAATAAACCACAGATGCCTCCCCGTCACGCAAACCCCAACCCCGACATTACCCCGGAAATGCAACAAATGATGAATGCGCAGACACAGCTTATGCAAATGATGACGTCATTCATCCAGAACCAGAACAACAACAACAACCCCAACAACAACAACAACCACAACAACAACAACAACCCTCCAGGTTTTGATATGCTCACCAGATTTCTGCGTCTGAGGCCAGCTAAGTTTTCAGGAACGACTGATCCCATGGTGGCTAATGATTGGCTACGTTCTGTGAACAAGGACTTAGTGACCGTGGGATGCACAGATGCTGAAAAAGTCAGGTTCGCGGCACATCTGTTGGAAGGACCAGCCGCAGCATGGTGGGACAATTTCCAGATCACCACACCTATTGATGAGGTGACTTGGGCTATCTTTGAAGATGGCTTTCGTACTACTCATATCTCACCAGGAATGATGAGCCTGAAAAAGAAGGAATTTCACAACCTGAAGCAGCGCCACCACAACGTGGCTGAATATATTGAAGATTTCAACAATCTGGCGCGCTATGCACCGGATGAGGTTGACACTGATGCCAAAAGGAAGGAAAAGTTTCTGGAAGGCTTGAATGATGAGCTGAGTCTGCAGTTGTCTGTGGCATATGTTCCAACTTATCAGTCGCTGTGTGACAAGGCTGTTATTGTGGAGAATAAAATGAAGCAAGTCGAGAGTAGGAAGAGGAAACACTCCGACAAGCACAGCTCGGGATCGTCTCTTAAACGATCTCACTATGATGATAGTGTCAGCTCAGGATCCCACAAGCATGGGAAGTTTAACAAGCACCACAACCACAACCGTCATGACAACAAACATCATCGCAGTCATGACAATGATAAGTACAAGAATCATAAGAGTAGACATAAGAGTCACCATAGTGGAAGTGGAAGTGGAAGTAGAAGCCAGCCTAAAACGGACATCAGTCAGGTCGAATGTTACAAATGCAAGAAGCTGGGGCATTATGCTAATGAGTGTCCTGAAAAGAAAGTTGAAGGACCTAGCAAGCCCAATCCTTTTCAGAAAGGACTAATCAAATTCTTGAAGACATGTTGAGGGCATGTGCCCTAGACTATGGAGCAAGTTGGGATGAAAGTCTTCCTTACGCAGAGTTCTCTTACAACAACAGTCACCAATCTAGTATTGGGATGGCACCATTTGAGTTTCTCTACGGAAGGAAGTGTACCACGCCATTGCTATGGAATGGTGTGGGAGAAAGAAGTTTGTTTGGACCAGAACTTATCAAAGACGCTGAAGAAAAGGTCAAATTGGTTAGGGACAGGTTGAAGATAGCACAGTCTCGACAGAAAAGCTACGCAGATGCTAAGCGTAGAGAAGTCACATACGAAGTGGGGGATAGAGCTTACCTTAGAGTATCACCACTTCGTGGAGTGAAAAGATTTGGAGTCAAAGGAAAGTTAGCACCAAGATATGTTGGACCATTTAACATTCTAAGTCGCAAAGGAGAAGTTGTGTATGAAATAGAACTGCCAGCATCTTTATCAGCAGTCCATAATGTTTTTCATGTGAGTCAGCTTAAGAAATGTCACCCGGAGATGGAAGGATCTTCTTTAAAGGATACCATATCTTTGGAAGAAGTTCAACTAGAAAATGATCTCACCTATGAAGAAAAGCCTGTCAAAATTCTTGAGACCACAGAAAGAGTCACAAGGACAAAAACTATCAAGTTCTGCAAAGTACAATGGAACCATCATTCCGAAGAAGAAGCAACATGTGAAAGAGAAGATGATCTTCGGAAAGACCACCCTCACCTATTTGCTAGCCAATCCGAATCTCGAGGGCGAGATTCATTTTAAGGGGTTTAGATTTGTAACATCCCAAAAAAAATCATGTTTCAAAACTCATTCATATCATCCTTGCATCTTTCATTCATATAGGGTTTTTCTCAAAATCATTTAGATGCATAAACTTAGGCTATGATTTCATGTGGGCAAATTATCTCAATTGGCCATCACCATTTGAGATTTGATTGTCTATGAACTTGTTTGCTTGCCTCCATGGTTGGAAAGATTAGGTATAGCATTTAAACCCAAGTTTCCATTTTAGAAATATTTTCAAACCCTATTTCAAACATTTTCAAACAGAGACAAAGTCTTTGTTTACTTCAAAGCCCAAGCTTGACCAAGCCTTGCAAGGTAACCACTTAGTTAAAAAGACTGTTTTTGAACCCACAAAACCCTGCAAAAATTCCCAAAGCAGTTTGAATTCAAAAGGATTTGAATTCATATCAAAATCAATTCAGAAAAATGGAATTAGAAAAAGAAAAGGCTTAAGCAAAGGAAAAAGGCCGCGCGGCAGAGTTCTGGCCCAGCAGCAAATCGAGCCCAGCAAGCCCACCCGGGGACCTTCCTTTTCTTCTCTCACGCGCAAGCGCACGCGTACAGTCAGTAACAGACAGACCCCACCTCCACCTCGCGCACCTCGCTGACAAGCGGGCCTTCTCCACGTCATCGTCGTCTCCACCCGCACGACCAGTTCATCCCCAAATCAACGCGGCCGTTTCTGTGTTTAATTCGCGGCGTTAATTCGATTCAATGGCCGAGTGATTCTCGCGCGTGACCAGGCTATATGAACCCCCTCTACCCCCTCTCTCTTCTCCCTCAAACCCCGAACCCAAAGCGCCACCAGGCTGCGAGCATTACTCTCTGTAGCCCCGCCGTCTCCGACGACTGCGCCGGCGAATTCCGGTGAGTTCTGAGCTCCCCTCTACCCCTCGTTCTTGCAAACTGGTTCAGTGAGCCTCTTCGCTTCTTTTAACACATTTCGTTTGCCCTCGCATGAACCGTAGCTCCGGCAACGTCGTCGACTGGCCGCCACCGTCTTCTGTACGAACTCCGGCGAGCTCTAGTGGTAAGCCCAGACCGCCCCGCGCCTTCTAGTTCACGCACACGACTCTGTCTCGACTCTGTGAATCTAACCGTGTCTTCGCCTTGCCTTGGGGTGATTCACAGCGACGTCCACGACGACCACCCGACGCACCGACGCTGTCCTCCACTCCGGCGAGGAATCGCGGCTGAACCCGAGCGCCCCTTGACCAACCGCGAGTACGACGAGCATCACCGTGACCCCCTGAGCTCGGTGAGCTACTCCTCTTTCTCACTCACCCCCTGTAGCGTTGCCTCCGTCGTCGACCGACCGTTCCGCCGCCGGTAGCCACCGCTCCGCCGCCAGATTTTGGCCAGGGCAATAGGGACCGTTAGATCTGCATCTGATGGCTTGGATAGAATGACTAATCGAAGGGGTACGTGTTGATCTGAGCCGCACCTGCCCCTTTAAATCCAGCGGTCTGTATCACTCGATTGAGACGAACTGGTACCGACCAATTAGACAGTGACGCGTGGCTAGGGTTAGGTCTGAAAATAGATTTAAAACCAGAAATTTGATCCAAATTCAAATGCCTATAACTTTTGAATGCCACGTTGGAATTTTGCAAACTTTATACCATTGGATTCAGTAAAACAAGACCTTTCTGCCTATCCTTTTTGTTTAGCAAATAGTAACCATTAGATTGGCTTAAATTTCAGAAACTTGTTTGAGGCCTTTTTGAGTATAGATTTAGTTTAGTATTTTTGTTTTAGGGCTAAGTAAGTTATCTTGGCTATTTTGTGACTTGTCTAGTTTCTGTAAACTTATACTTGCTTGGTTGAGTTTTTCAAAATCACCACTTGGTAGATTCATGCATGCATTCATATTATTTTGCTTGTATATATTTGTGTGTAATTGTGTGCTACAACTTTGTGTGTAGATTTTGCTAGTGATTGTGATTGTGACGAGTGCTACTCTCCACACTACCAAGGCAAGTGATATATTCATGATTATATTCCATTCCTATATTTTATACTTGCATTAGATATATTTTGTTAAGACTTGCATGCTACTTTTGTCAAATGATGATGGGAAATCCTATATAGATTAGAAAGCTAGAGTTGCTAGGAAAATTCCCTAAGGATAAGTTGCCATGTCATGCTTAGCCTAGCTACTAGAAAACAAGGGTGGGTTATATTTTCACACTATGGAAAAATATTCTAAGTCTAAGGACTTGTGTTTTTATTTAACAAAAATAACTAAGTTAATGAATCACCTGGGTGGAAATGGAAGGAATGGTTTATGTTGAGTGGTTCACAAGGCCATGGACTTGGCTTGTGTATCTCACTTGTGGATGGCCACCCAGGAACAAAGAGATTTGAGTTGTCAAATGTTGAGAAGCTTCAAGTGCAACCACTTGGCAATATGGGCTCTGCCATGATCTTAGGTTGCTAGAACTTAGTCTCTTGGACAGTTGGTGGTAGAGGGAATGATAGGTTGGAGCGCGTCCATTTGACTAAGGAAAGGCTTCTGAAGGATCTTGTCTTGGGAAACCAAGTCTTGTGGGGAAAGTGCACCACCTCTGCAGAGTGTAAAACCTAAGTACTTAGCCATGTCCCTGGTAAAGGACAAGTTGAGCATCAAGACATGGAAACTTCAAGAATCTCATCACTCCAATTTCTAAATAAAAACTTGTGGGTGAACAAGGGTTAAAAGGATCTTCAGTCTTTGATTGGTAGATGCCCTGAGTGGATCTTCAGTCTTTGATTGGTAGATGCCTTGGGTGTTTTTGCCAAGTTAATCTTCAGTCTTTGATTGGTAGATGCCCTGAGTGGATCTTCAGTCTTTGATTGGTAGATGTCTTGGAAAGTTTTGTGCCTTACAAAAACTTAGTATTTTCAAAAGTTAGGGAAAAATCTATTTTGAGAAATGCAAGCCTAAGCTCCACCAGCCAAATGCATATAGTATTATAGTCCACTTATATTATACTAAGGTATCACTTGCCAATACTATTCTAAAATATTGACCCTCTGTGGCTGTAACTTGTAATGTTGCAGGTTACTCCGATGATGATTAGGAGTCATGAGTCTACACTCAACATGCTTGCCTGTGGCACATGAAGATGAAGACTTATGTTTATTTACTTATTCCATAAACTCTTGTATTAGGCCTTTGGCCATGAGTTGTAAAAGACTATGTTTTATCTCTGGAATGACTATAATAAACGACCTTTGTATCTGTGTACTTCATCTTAAACTGTGGATGCTAGCATTGATCCAGGGACTAGCATTGCAATCACAGGGATCTTTTCCTTTAATAAGGAGGGATCTTACAAAAGAACACACATGCAATGACACTGGTTGATCCATATGTGGTTTCTGGAAAGAACACACATGCAATGACACTGGTTGATCCATGCGTGGTTTGTGGAAAGGACACACATGCAATGACTCTAGTGCTGGTTTTAGTACAAGAACACACATGCAATGACTCTGGTGCTGGTTTTATTATAAGAACACACATGCAATGACTTTAGTGGGTCCATATGTGGTTTGTGAAAAGAACACACATGCAATGACTCTAGCGGATCCATATGCGGTTTGTGGAAAAGAACACACATGCAATGACCACCGGTTGATCCATATGTGGTTTGTGGAAAGAACACACATGCAATGACACTGCTAGATCCATATGTGGTTTGTGAAAAGAACACACATGCAATGACTCTAGTGCTGTTATTATAAGAACACACATGCAATGACTCTCGTGGGTCCATATGTGGTTTCTGAAAAGAACACACATGCAATGACTCTAGTGGATCCAGGTGTTGTTTGTGGAAAAGAACACACATGCAATGACCACTGGCAGTTCCATAAGTGCTTCATGACAGGACCACACATGGAGTGAACACTTGTGGATCCAAATGTGGTTTGTGGAAAGAACACACATGCAATGACTCTAGCAGATCCAGGTGTGGTTTGTGGAAAGAACACACATGCAATGAACTCTAGTGGATCCATATGTGGTTTGTGGAAAGAATACACATGCAATGACACTGGTTGATCCATATGTGGTTTGTCGAAAGAACACACATGCAATGACTCAGGGGGATCCATGTGTGGTTTGTGGAAAGAACACACATGTAATGACTCAGGGGGATCCGTGTGTGGTTTGTGGAAAGAACACACATGCAATGACTCTAGTGGGTCCATATGTGGTTTGTGGAAAGAACACACATGCAATGACTCTAGTGGGTCCATATGTGGTTTGTGGAAACGAACATACATGCAATGACTCTAGTGCTGGTTTTAGTATAAGAACGCACATGTAATGACTCTAGTGGGTCCATATGTGGTTTGTGGAAAGAACACACATGCAATGACCACTGGTCGATCCATGTGTGGTTTGTGGAAAGAACACACATGCAATGACACTGGTGGATCCATATGTGGTTTGTGAAAAGAACACACATGCAATGACTCTAGTGGATCCATATGTCGTTTATGGAAAGAACACACATGCAATGACACTAGGTTATCCATATGTGGTTTGTGGGAAGAACACACATGCAATGACTCAGGGGGATCCATGTGTGGTTTGTGGAAAGAACACACATGCAATGACCACTGGTCGATCCATGTGTGGTTTGTGGAAAGAACACACATGCAATGACACTGGTGGATCCATATGTGGTTTGTGAAAAGAACACACATGCAATGACTCTAGTGCTGGTTTTAGTATAATAAAACACATGCAATGAACTCTAGTGGGTCCATATGTGGTTTGTGGAAAGAACACACATGCAATGACACTGGTTGATCCATATGTGGTTTATGGAAAGAACACACATGCAATGACTCAGGGAGATCCATGTGTGGTTTGTGGAAAGAACACACATGCAATGACCATTGGTCGATCAATGTGTGGTTTGTGGAAAGAACACACATGCAATGACTCTAGTGCTGGTTTTAGGATAAGAACACACATGCAATGACTCTTGTGTCAGTTTTAGTATAAGAACACACATACAATGACTCTATTGGGTCCATATGTGGTTTGTGATAAGAACACACATGCAATGACTCTAGTGGATCCATATGTGGTTTGTGGAAAAGAACACAAATGCAATGACAACTGGTTGATCCATATGTGGTTTGTGGAAAGAACACACATGCAGTTACACTAGTGGATCCATATGTGGTTTGTGGAAAGAACACACATGCAATGACTCAGAGAGATCCATGTGTGGTTTGTGGAAAGAACACACATACAATGACCACTGGTCGATCAATGTGTGGTTTGTGGAAAGAACACACATGCAATGACTCTAGTCCTGGTTTTAGTATAAGAACACTCATGCAATGACTCTAGTGCTGGTTTTAGTATAAGAACACACATGCAATGACTCTAGTGGGTCCATATGTGGTTTTTGAAAAGAACACACATGCAATGACTCTAGTGGATCCATATGTGATTTGTGGAAAGAACACACATGCAATGACACAGGTTGATCCATATGTGGTTTGTGGAAAGAACACACATGCAATGACACTGGTTGATCCATGCGTGGTTTGTGGAAAGGACACACATGCAATGACTCTAGTGCTGGTTTTAGTATAAGAACACACATGCAATGACTCTAGTGTTGGTTTTAGTATAAGAACACACATGCAATGACTTTAGTGGGTCCATATGTGGTTTGTGAAAAGAACACACATGCAATGACTCTAGTGGATCCATATGCGGTTTGTGGAAAAGAACACACATGCAATGACCACCGGTTGATCCATATGTGGTTTGTGGAAAGAACACACATGCAATGACACTGCTGGATCCATATGTGGTTTGTGAAAAGAACACACATGCAATGACTCTAGTGCTGGTTTTATTATAAGAACACACATGAAATGACTCTAGTGCTGTTATTATAAGAACACACATGCAATGACTCTAGTGGGTCCATATGTGGTTTCTGAAAAGAACACACATGCAATGACTCTAGTGGATCCAGGTGTTGTTTGTGGAAAAGAACACACATGCAATGACCACTGGCAGATCCATAAGTGGTTCATGACAGGACCACACATGGAGTGAACACTTGTGGATCCAAATGTGGTTTGTGGAAAGAACACACATGCAATGACTCTAGCAGATCCAGGTGTGGTTTGTGGAAAGAACACACATGCAATGAACTCTAGTGGATCCATATGTGGTTTGTGGAAAGAGTACAGATGCAATGACACTGGTTGATCCATATGTGGTTTGTCGAAAGAACACACATGCAATGACTCAGGGGGATCCATGTGTGGTTTGTGGAAAGAACACACATGCATTGACCACTGGTCGATCCATGTGTGGTTTGTGGAAATAACACACATGGAATGACACTGGTGGATCCATATGTGGTTTGTGAAAAGAACACAGATGCAATGACTCTAGTGGATCCATATTTGGTTTGTGGAAAGAACACACATGCAATGAGACTGGTTGATCCATATGTCGTTTGTGGAAAGAACACACATGGAATGACTTAGGGGGATCCGTGTGTGGTTTGTGGAAAGAACACACATGCAATGACTCTAGTGGGTCCATATGTGGTTTGTGGAAAGAACACACATGCAATGTCTCTAGTGGGTCCATATGTGGTTTGTGGAAACGAACATACATGCAATGACTCTAGTGCTGGTTTTAGTATAAGAATGCACATGTAATGACTCTAGTGGGTCCATATGTGGTTTGTGGAAAGAACACACATGCAATGACCACTGGTCGATCCATGTGTGGTTTGTGGAAAGAACACACATGCAATGACACTGGTGGATCCATATGTGGTTTGTGAAAAGAACACACATGCAATGACTCTAGTGGATCCATATGTCGTTTGTGGAAAGAACACACATGCAATGACACTAGGTTATCCATATGTGGTTTGTGGAAAGAACACACATGCAATGACTCAGGGGGATTCATGTGTGGTTTGTGGAAAGAACACACATGCAATGACCACTGGTCGATCCATGTGTGGTTTGTGGAAAGAACACACATGCAATGACACTGGTGGATCCATATGTGGTTTGTGAAAAGAACACACATGCAATGACTCTAGTGCTGGTTTTAGTCTAAGAAAACACATGCAATGAACTCTAGTGGGTCCATATGTGGTTTGTGGAAAGAACACACATGCAATGACACTGGTTCATCCATATGTGGTTTATGGAAAGAACACACATGCAATGACTTAGGGAGATCCATGTGTGGTTTGTGGAAACAACACACATGCAATGACCATTGGTCGATCAATGTGTGGTTTGTGGAAAGAACACACATGCAATGACTCTTGTGTCAGTTTTAGTATAAGAACACACATACAATGACTCTTTTGGGTCCATATGTGGTTTGTGATAAGAACACACATGCAATGACTCTAGTGGATCCATATGTGGTTTGTGGAAAAGAACACACATGCAATGACCACTGGTTGATCCATATGTGGTTTGTGGAAAGAACACACATGCAGTGACACTAGTGGATCCATATGTGGTTTGTGAAAAGAACACACGTACAATGACTCTAGTGCTGGTTTTAGTATAAGAACACCCATGAAATGACTCTAGTGTTGGTTTCATTATAAGAACACACATGCAACGACTCTAGTGGGTCCATATATGGTTTGTGAAGAGAACACACATGCAATGACTCTAGTGGATCCATATGTGGTTTGTGGAAAAGAACACACATGCAATGACCACTGGCTGATCCATAAGTGGTTCTTGACTGGAACACACATGCAGTGAACACAGGTGGATCCAAATGTGGTTTGTGGAAAGAACACACATGCAATGACTCTAGTGGATACATATGTGGTTTGTGGAAATAACACACATGAAATAAACTCTAGTGGATCCATATGTGGTTTGTGGAAAGAACACACATGCAATGACACTGGTTGATCCATATGTAGTTTGTAGAAAGAACACACATGGAATGACTCAGGGGCATCCATGTGTGGTTTGTGGAAAGAACAGACATGCAATGACCACTGGTCGATCCATGTGTGGTTTGTGGAAAGAACACACATGCAATGACCACTAGTCGATCCATGTGTGGTTTGTGGAAAGAACACACATGCAATGACACTGGTGGATCCATATGTGGTTTGTGAAAAGAACACACATGCAATGACTCTAGTGGATCCATATATGGTTTGTGGAAAGAACACACATGCAATGACACTGGTTAATCCATATGTAGTTTGTGGAACGAACACACATGCAATGACTCAGGGGGATCCATGTGTGGTTTGTGGAAAGAACACACATGCAATGACATTGGTTGATCCATGTGTGGTTTGTGGAAAGAACACACATGCAATGACACTGGTGGATCCATATGTGGTTTGTCAAAAGAACACTCATGCAATGACTCTAGTGGATCCATATGTGTTTTGTGGAAAGAACACACATGCAATGACACTGGTTGATCCATATGTGGTTTGTGGAAAGAACACACATGCAATGACTTAGGTGGATCCATGTGTGGTTTGTGGAAAGAACACACATGCAATGACCACTGGTCGATCCATGTGTGGTTTGTGGAAAGAACACACATGCAATGACACTGGTGGATCCATATGTGGTTTGTGAAAAGAACACACATGCAATGAACTCTAGTGGGTCCATATGTGGTTTGCGAAAAGAACACACATGCAATGACCACTAGTCGATCCATGTGTGGTTTGTGGAAAGAACACACATGCAATGACACTCGTGGATCCATGTGTGGTTTGTGGAAAGAACACACATGCAATGACACTGGTGGATCCATATGTGGTTTGTGGAAAAGAACACACATGCAATGACCACTGGTTGATCCATATGTGGTTTGTGGAAAGAACACACATGCAATGACTCAGGGGGATCCATGTGTGGTTTGTGAAAAGAACACACATACAATGACTCTAGTGCTGGTTTTAGTATAAGAACACCCATGAAATGACTCTAGTGTTGGTTTCATTATAAGAACACACATGCAACGACTCTAGTGGGTCCATATATGGTTTGTGAAGAGAACACACATGCAATGACTCTAGTGGATCCATATGTGGTTTGTGGAAAAGAACACACATGCAATGACCACTGGCTGATCCATAAGTGGTTCATGACTGGAACACACATGCAGTGAACACAGGTGGATCCAAATATGGTTTGTGGAAAGAACACACATGCAATGACTCTAGTGGATACATATGTGGTTTGTGGAAATAACACACATGCAATAAACTCTAGTGGATCCATATGTGGTTTGTGGAAAGAACACACATGCAATGACACTGGTTGATCCATATGTAGTTTGTAGAAAGAACACACATGGAATGACTCAGGGGCATCCATGTGTGGTTTGTGGAAAGAACAGACATGCAATGACCACTGGTCGATCCATGTGTGGTTTGTGGAAAGAACACACATGCAATGACCACTAGTCGATCCATGTGTGGTTTGTGGAAAGAACACACATGCAATGACACTGGTGGATCCATATGTGGTTTGTGAAAAGAACACACATGCAATGACTCTAGTGGATCCATATATGGTTTGTGGAAAGAACAGACATGCAATGACACTGGTTAATCCATATGTAGTTTGTGGAACGAACACACATGCAATGATTCAGGGGGATCCATGTGTGGTTTGTGGAAAGAACACACATGCAATGACATTGGTTGATCCATGTGTGGTTTGTGGAAAGAACACACATGCAATGACACTGGTGGATCCAAATGTGGTTTGTCAAAAGAACACTCATGCAATGACTCTAGTGGATCCATATGTGTTTTGTGGAAAGAACACACATGCAATGACACTGGTTGATCCATGTGTGGTTTGTGGAAAGAACACACATGCAATGACCACTGGTCGATCCATGTGTGGTTTGTGGAAAGAACACACATGCAATGACACTGGTGGATCCATATGTGGTTTGTGAAAAGAACACACATGCAATGAACTCTAGTGGGTCCATATGTGGTTTGCGAAAAGAACACACATGCAATGACCACTAGTCGATCCATGTGTGGTTTGTGGAAAGAACACACATGCAATGACACTCGTGGATCCATGTGTGGTTTGTGGAAAGAACACACATGCAATGACCACTAGTCGATCCATGTGTGGTTTGTGGAAAGAACACACATGCAATGACACTGGTGGATCCATATGTGGTTTGTGGAAAAGAACACACATGCAATGACCACTGGTTGATCCATATGTGGTTTGTAGAAAGAACACACATGCAATGACTCAGGGGGATCCATGTGTGGTTTGTGGAAAGAACACACATGCAATGACCACTGGTCGATCCATGTGTGGTTTGTGGAGAGAACACACATGCAATGACACTGGTGGATCCATATGTGGTTTGTGAAAATAACACACATGCAATGACTCTAGTGGATCCATATGTGGTTTGTGGAAAGAACACACATGCAATGACACTCGTGGATCCTTGTGTGGTTTGTGGAAAGAACACACATGCAATGACTCAGGGGGATCCATGTGTGGTTTGTGGAAAGAACACACATGCAATGACCACTAATCGATCCATGTCTGGTTTGTGGAAAGAACACACATGCAACGACACTGGTGGATCCATATGTGGTTTGTCAAAAGAACACACATGCAATGACTCTAGTGCTGGTTTTAGTATAAGAACACACATGCAATGACTCTAGTGGTTCCATATGTGGTTTGTGCAAAGAACACATATGCAATGACACTGGTTGATCCATGTGTGGTTTGTGGAAAGAACACACATGCAATGACACTCGTGGATCCATGTGTGGTTTGTGGAAAGAACACACATGCAATGACACTGCTGGATGCATATGTGGTTTAGCAAAAGAACACACATGAAATGACTCTAGTGGATCCATATGTGGTTTGTGGAAAGAACACACATGCAATGACACTGGTTGATCCATATGTGGTTTGTGGAAAGAACACACATGCAACGACTCAGGCTGATCCATGTGTGGTTTGTGCAAAGAACACACATGCAATGACCACTGGTCGATCCATGTGTGGTTTGTGGAAAGAACACACACGCAATAACACTGGTGGATCCATATGTGGGTTGTGAAAAGAACACACTTGCAATGACTCTAGTGCTGGTTTTAGTATAAGAACACACATGCAATGAACTCTAGTTGGTCCATATGTGGTTTGTGGAAAGAACACACATGCAATGACCATTGGTCGATCCATGTGTTGTTTGTGGAAAGAACACACATGCAATGACACTCGTGGATCCATGTGTGGTTTATCGAAAGAACACACATGCAATGACACTAGTGGAACCATGTGTGGTTTGCGGAAAGAACACACATGCAATGACACTGGTTGATCCATGTGTGGTTTGTGGAAAGAACACACATGCAATGACACTGGTTGATCCATATGTGGTTTGTGGAAAGAACACACGTGCAATGACTCAGGGGGATCCATGTGTGGTTTGTGGAAAGAACACACATGCAATGACCACTGGTCGATCCATGTGTGGTTTGTGGAAAGAACACACATGCAATTACATTGGTGGATCAATATGTGGTTTGTGAAAAGAACACACATGCAATGACTCTAGTCCGGGTTTTAGTATAAGAACACACATGAAATGAACTCTAGTGGGTCCATATGTTGTTTGTGGAAAGACCACACATGCAATGTCACTGGTTGATCCATATGTTGTTTGTGGAAAGAACACACATGCAATGACTCAGGGGGACCATGTGGGGTTTGTGTAAAGAACACACATATAATGACCACTGGTCGATCAATGTGTGGTTTGTGGAAAGAACACACATGCAATGACTCTAGTGCTAGTTTTAGTATATGAACACACATGCAATGACTCTAGTGCTGGTTTTAGTATAAGAACACACATGCAATGACTCTAGTGGGTCCATATGTGGTTTTTGAAAAGAACACACATGCAGTGACTCTAGTGGATCCATATGTGATTTGTGGAAAGAACACACATGCAATGACACTGGTTGATCCATATGTGGTTTGTGGAAAGAACACACATGCAATGACACTGGTTCATCCATGTGTGGTTTGTGGAAAGGACACACATGCAATGACTCTAGTGCTGGTTTTAGTATAAGAACACACATGCAATGACTCTAGTGCTGGTTTTAGTATAAGAACACACATGCAATGACTTTAGTAGGTCCATATGTGGTATGTGAAAAGAACACACATGCAATGACTCTAGCGGATCCATATGTGGTTGGTTGAAAAGAACACACATGCAATGGCCACCAGTTGATCCATATGTGGTTTGTGGAAAGAACACACATGCAATGACACTCGTGGATCCATATGTGGTTGGTGAAAAGAACACACATGCAATGACTCTAGTGCTGCTTTTAGTATAAGAACACACATGAAATGACTCTAGTGCTGGTATTATAAGAACACACATGCAATGACTCTAGTGGGTCCATATGTGGCTTGTGAAAAGAACACATATGCAATGACTCTAGTGGATCCATATGTGGTTTGTGGAAAAGAACACACATGCAATAACCACTGGCAGATCCGTAAGTGGTTCATGACTGGAACACATATGCAGTGAACACTTGTGGATCCAAATGTGGTTTGTGGAAAGAACACAGATGTAATGACTCTAGTGGATACATATGTGGTTTGTGGAAAGAACACACATGCAATGAACTCTAGTGGATCCATATGTGGTTTATGGAAAGAATACACATGCAATGACACTGGTTGATCCATATGTAGTTTGTCGAAAGAACACACATGCAATGACTCTAGTGGATCCATATGTCGTTTGTGGAAAGAACACACATGCAATGACACTGGTGGATCCATATGTGGTTTGTGAAAAGAACACACATGCAATGAACTCTAGTGGGTCCATATGTGGTTTGCGAAAAGAACACACATGCAATGACCACTAGTCGATCCATGTGTGGTTTGTGGAAAGAACACACATGCAATGACACTCGTGGATCCATGTGTGGTTTGTGGAAAGAACACACATGCAATGACCACTAGTCGATCCATGTGTGGTTTGTGGAAAGAACACACATGCAATGACACTAGTGGATCCATATGTGGTTTGTGGAAAAGAACACACATGCAATGACCACTGGTTGATCCATATGTGGTTTGTAGAAAGAACACACATGCAATGACTCAGGGGGATCCATGTGTGGTTTGTGGAAAGAACACACATGCAATGACCACTGGTCGATCCATGTGTGGTTTGTGGAGAGAACACACATGCAATGACACTGGTGGATCCATATGTGGTTTGTGAAAAGAACACACATGCAATGACTCTAGTGGATCCATATGTGGTTTGTGGAAAGAACACACATGCAATGACACTCGTGGATCCATGTGTGGTTTGTGGAAAGAACACACATGCAATGACTCAGGGGGATCCATGTGTGGTTTGTGGAAAGAACACACATGCATTGACCACTAATCGATCCATGTCTGGTTTGTGGAAAGAACACACATGCAATGACACTGGTGGATCCATATGTGGTTTGTCAAAAGAACACACATGCAATGACTCTAGTGCTGGTTTTAGTATAAGAACACACATGCAATGACTCTAGTGGTTCCATATGTGGTTTGTGCAAAGAACACATATGCAATGACACTGGTTGATCCATGTGTGGTTTGTGGAAAGAACACACATGCAATGACACTCGTGGATCCATGTGTGGTTTGTGGAAAGAACACACATGCAATGACACTGCTGGATGCATATGTGGTTTAGCAAAAGAACACACATGAAATGACTCTAGTGGATCCATATGTGGTTTGTGGAAAGAACACACATGCAATGACACTGGTTGATCCATATGTGGTTTGTGGAAAGAACACACATGCAACGACTCAGGCTGATCCATGTGTGGTTTGTGCAAAGAACACACATGCAATGACCACTGGTCGATCCATGTGTGGTTTGTGGAAAGAACACACATGCAATAACACTGGTGGATCCATATGTGGGTTGTGAAAAGAACACACTTGCAATGACTCTAGTGCTGGTTTTAGTATAAGAACACACATGCAATGAACTCTAGTTGGTCCATATGTGGTTTGTGGAAAGAACACACATGCAATGACCATTGGTCGATCCATGTGTTGTTTGTGGAAAGAACACACATGCAATGACACTCGTGGATCCATGTGTGGTTTATCGAAAGAACACACATGCAATGACACTAGTGGAACCATGTGTGGTTTGCGGAAAGAACACACATGCAATGACACTGGTTGATCCATGTGTGGTTTGTGGAAATAACACACATGCAATGACACTGGTTGATCCATATGTGGTTTGTGGAAAGAACACACGTGCAATGACTCAGGGGGATCCATGTGTGGTTTGTGGAAAGAACACACATGCAATGACCACTGGTCGATCCATGTGTGGTTTGTGGAAAGAACACACATGCAATTACATTGGTGGATCAATATGTGGTTTGTGAAAAGAACACACATGCAATGACTCTAGTCCGGGTTTTAGTATAAGAACACACATGAAATGAACTCTAGTGGGTCCATATGTTGTTTGTGGAAAGACCACACATGCAATGTCACTGGTTGATCCATATGTTGTTTGTGGAAAGAACACACATGCAATGACTCAGGGGGACCATGTGGGGTTTGTGTAAAGAACACACATATAATGACCACTGGTCGATCAATGTGTGGTTTGTGGAAAGAACACACATGCAATGACTCTAGTGCTAGTTTTAGTATATGAACACACATGCAATGACTCTAGTGCTGGTTTTAGTATAAGAACACACATGCAATGACTCTAGTGGGTCCATATGTGGTTTTTGAAAAGAACACACATGCAGTGACTCTAGTGGATCCATATGTGATTTGTGGAAAGAACACACATGCAATGACACTGGTTGATCCATATGTGGTTTGTGGAAAGAACACACATGCAATGACACTGGTTCATCCATGTGTGGTTTGTGGAAAGGACACACATGCAATGACTCTAGTGCTGGTTTTAGTATAAGAACACACATGCAATGACTCTAGTGCTGGTTTTAGTATAAGAACACACATGCAATGACTTTAGTGGGTCCATATGTGGTATGTGAAAAGAACACACATGCAATGACTCTAGCGGATCCATATGTGGTTGGTTGAAAAGAACACACATGCAATGGCCACCAGTTGATCCATATGTGGTTTGTGGAAAGAACACACATGCAATGACACTCGTGGATCCATATGTGGTTGGTGAAAAGAACACACATGCAATGACTCTAGTGCTGGTTTTAGTATAAGAACACACATGAAATGACTCTAGTGCTGGTATTATAAGAACACACATGCAATGACTCTAGTGGGTCCATATGTGGCTTGTGAAAAGAACACATATGCAATGACTCTAGTGGATCCATATGTGGTTTGTGGAAAAGAACACACATGCAATAACCACTGGCAGATCCATAAGTGGTTCATGACTGGAACACATATGCAGTGAACACTTGTGGATCCAAATGTGGTTTGTGGAAAGAACACAGATGCAATGACTCTAGTGGATACATATGTGGTTTGTGGAAAGAACACACATGCAATGAACTCTAGTGGATCCATATGTGGTTTATGGAAAGAATACACATGCAATGACACTGGTTGATCCATATGTAGTTTGTCGAAAGAACACACATGCAATAACTCAGGGGGATCCATGTGTGGTTTGTGGAAAGAACACACATACAATGACCACTGGTCGATCCATGTGTGGTTTGTGGAAAGAACACACATGCAATGACACTGCTGGATCCATATGTGGTTTGTGAAAAGAACACACATGCAATGACTCTAGTGGATCCATATGTGGTTTGTGGAAAGAACACACATGCAATGACACTGGTTGATCCATATGTGGTTTGTGGAAAGAGCCACATGTAATGACTCAGGGGGATCCATGTGTGGTTTGTGGAAAGAACACACATGCAATGACTCTAGTGGGTCCATATGTGGTTTGTGGAAAGAACACACATGCAATGACTCTAGTGGGTCCATATGTGGTTTGTGGAAAGAACACACATGCAATGACACTCGTGGATCCATGTGTGGTTTGTGGAAAGAACACACATGCAATGACACTAGAGGAACCATGTGTGGTTTGTGGAAAGAACACACATGCAATGAAACTGGTTGATCCATGTGTGGCTAGTGGAAAGAACACACATGCAATGACACTGGTTGATCCATATGTCGTTTGTGGAAAGAGCACACATGCAATGACTCAGGGGGATCCATGTGTGGTTTGTGGAAAGAACACACATGCAATGACCACTGGTCGATCCATGTGTGGTTTGTGGAAAGAACACACATGCAATGACACTGGTGGATCCATATGTGGTTTGTGAAAAGAACACACATGCAATGACTCTAGTGGATCCATATGTGGTTTGTGGAAAGAACACACATGCAATGACACTGGTTGATCCATATGTGGTTTGTGGAAAGAACACACATGCAATGACTCAGGGGGATCCATGTGTAGTTTGTGGAAAGAACACACATGCAATGACCACTAATCGATCCATGTCTGGTTTGTGGAAAGAACACACATGCAATGACACTGGTGGATCCATATGTGGTTTGTCAAAAGAACACACATGCAATGACTCTAGTGATGGTTTTAGTATAAGAACACACATGCAATGACTCTAGTGGGTCCATATGTGGTTTGTGCAAAGAACACATATGCAATGACACTGGTTGATCCATGTGTGGTTTGTGGAAAGAACACACATGCAATGACACTCGTGGATCCATGTGTGGTTTGTGGAAAGAACACACATGCAATGACACTGGTGGATCCATATGTGGTTTATCAAAAGAACACACATGAAATGACTCTAGTGGATCCATATGTGTTTTGTGGAAAGAACACACATGCAATGACACTGGTTGATCCATATGTGGTTTGTGGAAAGAACACACATGCAATGACTTAGGTGGATCCATGTGTGGTTTGTGGAAAGAACACACATGCAATGACCACTGGTCGATCCATGTGTGGTTTGTGGAAAGAACACACATGCAATGACACTGGTGGATCCATATGTGGTTTGTGAAAAGAACACACATGCAATGAACTCTAGTGGGTCCATATGTGGTTTGCGAAAAGAACACACATGCAATGACCACTAGTCGATCCATGTGGGGTTTGTGGAAAGAACACACATGCAATGACACTCGTGGATCCATGTGTGGTTTGTGGAAAGAACACACATGCAATGACCACTAGTGGATACATATGTGGTTTGTGAAAAGAACACACATGCAATGACTCTAGTGGATCCATATGTGGTTTATGGAAAGAATACACATGCAATGACACTGGTTGATCCATATGTAGTTTGTCGAAAGAACACACATGCAATAACTCAGGGGGATCCATGTGTGGTTTGTGGAAAGAACACACATACAATGACCACTGGTCGATCCATGTGTGGTTTGTGGAAAGAACACACATGCAATGACACTGGTGGATCCATATGTGGTTTGTGAAAAGAACACACATGCAATGACTCTAGTGGATCCATATGTGGTTTGTGGAAAGAACACACATGCAATGACACTGGTTGATCCATATGTGGTTTGTGGAAAGAGCCACATGTAATGACTCAGGGGGATCCATGTGTGGTTTGTGGAAAGAACACACATGCAATGACTCTAGTGGGTCCATATGTGGTTTGTGGAAAGAACACACATGCAATGACTCTAGTGGGTCCATATGTGGTTTGTGGAAAGAACACACATGCAATGACACTCGTGGATCCATGTGTGGTTTGTGGAAAGAACACACATGCAATGACACTACAGGAACCATGTGTGGTTTGTGGAAAGAACACACATGCAATGAAACTGGTTGATCCATGTGTGGCTAGTGGAAAGAACACACATGCAATGACACTGGTTGATCCATATGTGGTTTGTGGAAAGAGCACACATGCAATGACTCAGGGGGATCCATGTGTGGTTTGTGGAAAGAACACACATGCAATGACCACTGGTCGATCCATGTGTGGTTTGTGGAAAGAACACACATGCAATGACACTGGTGGATCCATATGTGGTTTGTGAAAAGAACACACATGCAATGACTCTAGTGGATCCATATGTGGTTTGTGGAAAGAACACACATGCAATGACACTGGTTGATCCATATGTGGTTTGTGGAAAGAACACACATGCAATGACTCAGGGGGATCCATGTGTAGTTTGTGGAAAGAACACACATGCAATGACCACTAATCGATCCATGTCTGGTTTGTGGAAAGAACACACATGCAATGACACTGGTGGATCCATATGTGGTTTGTCAAAAGAACACACATGCAATGACTCTAGTGATGGTTTTAGTATAAGAACACACATGCAATGACTCTAGTGGGTCCATATGTGGTTTGTGCAAAGAACACATATGCAATGACACTGGTTGATCCATGTGTGGTTTGTGGAAAGAACACACATGCAATGACACTCGTGGATCCATGTGTGGTTTGTGGAAAGAACACACATGCAATGACACTGGTGGATCCATATGTGGTTTATCAAAAGAACACACATGAAATGACTCTAGTGGATCCATATGTGTTTTGTGGAAAGAACACACATGCAATGACACTGGTTGATCCATATGTGGTTTGTGGAAAGAACACACATGCAATGACTTAGGTGGATCCATGTGTGGTTTGTGGAAAGAACACACATGCAATGACCACTGGTCGATCCATGTGTGGTTTGTGGAAAGAACACACATGCAATGACACTGGTGGATCCATATGTGGTTTGTGAAAAGAACACACATGCAATGAACTCTAGTGGGTCCATATGTGGTTTGCGAAAAGAACACACATGCAATGACCACTAGTCGATCCATGTGGGGTTTGTGGAAAGAACACACATGCAATGACACTCGTGGATCCATGTGTGGTTTGTGGAAAGAACACACATGCAATGACCACTAGTCGATCCATGTGTGGTTTGTGGACAGAACACACATGCAATGACACTGGTGGATCCATATGTGGTTTGTGGAAAAGAACACACATGCAATGACCACTGGTTGATCCATATGTGGTTTGTGGAAAGAACACACATGCAATGACTCAGGGGGATCCATGTGTGGTTTGTGAAAAGAACACATATACAATGACTCTAGTGCTGGTTTTAGTATAAGAACACCCATGAAATGACTCTAGTGTTGGTTTCATTATAAGAACACACATGCAACGACTCTAGTGGGTCCATATATGGTTTGTGAAGAGAACACACATGCAATGACTCTAGTGGATCCATATGTGGTTTGTGGAAAAGAACACACATGCAATGACCACTGGCTGATCCATAAGTGGTTCATGACTGGAACACACATGCAGTGAACACAGGTGGATCCAAATGTGGTTTGTGGAAAGAACACACATGCAATGACTCTAGTGGATACATATGTGGTTTGTGGAAATAACACACATGCAATAAACTCTAGTGGATCCATATGTGGTTTGTGGAAAGAACACACATGCAATGACACTGGTTGATCCATATGTAGTTTGTAGAAAGAACACACATGGAATGACTCAGGGGCATGCATGTGTGGTTTGTGGAAAGAAGAGACATGCAATGACCACTGGTCGATCCATGTGTGGTTTGTGGAAAGAACACACATGCAATGACCACTAGTCGATCCATGTGTGCTTTGTGGAAAGAACACACATGCAATGACACTGGTGGATCCATATGTGGTTTATGAAAAGAACACACATGCAATGACTCTAGTGGATCCATATATGGTTTGTGGAAAGAACACACATGCAATGACACTGGTTAATCCATATGTAGTTTGTGGAACGAACACACATGCAATGACTCAGGGGGATCCATGTGTGGTTTGTGGAAAGAACACACATGCAATGACATTGGTTGATCCATGTGTGGTTTGTGGAAAGAAAACACATGCAATGACACTGGTGTATCCATATGTGGTTTGTCAAAAGAACACTCATGCAATGACTCTAGTGGATCCATATGTGTTTTGTGGAAAGAACACACATGCAATGACACTGGTTGATCCATATGTGGTTTGTGGAAAGAACACACATGCAATGACTTAGGGGGATCCATGTGTGGTTTGTGGAAAGAACACACATGCAATGACCACTGGTCGATCCATGTGTGGTTTGTGGAAAGAACACACATGCAATGACACTGGTGGATCCATATGTGGTTTGTGAAAAGAACACACATGCAATGAACTCTACTGGGTCCATATGTGGTTTGCAAAAAGAACACACATGCAATGACCACTAGTCGATCCATGTGTGGTTTGTGGAAAGAACACACATGCAATGACACTCGTGGATCCATGTGTGGTTTGTGGAAAGAACACACATGCAATGACACTAGAGGAACCATGTGTGGTTTGTGGAAAGAACACATATGCAATGAAACTGGTTGATCCATGTGTGGTTTGTGGAAAGAACACACATGCAATGACACTGGTTGATCCATATGTGGTTTGTGGAAAGAACACACATGCAATGACTCAGGGGGATCCATGTGTGGTTTGTGGAAAGAACACACATGCAATGACCACTGGTCGATTCATGTGTGGTTTGTGGAGAGAACACACATGCAATGACACTGGTGGATCCATATGTGGTTTGTGAAAAGAACACACATGCAATGACTCTAGTGGATCCATATGTGGTTTGTGGAAAGAACACACATGCAATGACACTAGTTGATCCATATGTGGTTTGTGGAAAGAACACACATGCAATGACTCAGGGGGATCCATGTGTGGTTTGTGGAAAGAACACACATGCAATGGCCACTAATCGATCCATGTCTGGTTTGTGGAAAGAACACACATGCAATGACAGTGGTGGATCCATATGTGGTTTGTCAAAAGAACACACATGCAATGACTCTAGTGTTGGTTTTAGTATAAGAACACACATGCAATGACTCTAGTGGTTCCATATGTGGTTTGTGCAAAGAACACATATGCAATGACACTGGTTGATCCATGTGTGGTTTGTGGAAAGAACACACATGCAAGGACACTCGTGGATCCATGTGTGGTTTGTGGAAAGAACACACATGAAATGACACTGCTGGATGCATATGTGGTTTAGCAAAAGAACACACATGAAATGACTCTAGTGGATCCATATGTGGTTTGTGGAAAGAACACACATGCAATGACACTGGTTGATCCATATGTGGTTTGTGGAAAGAACACACATGCAACGACTCAGGCTGATCCATGTGTGGTTTGTGCAAAGAACACACATGCAATGACCACTGGTCGATCCATGTGTGGTTTGTGGAAAGAACACACATGCAATGACACTGGTGGATCCATATGTGGGTTGTGAAAAGAACACACTTGCAATGACTCTAGTGCTGGTTTTAGTATAAGAACACACATGCAATGAACTCTAGTTGGTCCATATGTGGTTTGCGGAAAGAACACACATGCAATGACCATTGGTCGATCCATGTGTTGTTTGTGTAAAGAACACACATGCAATGACACTCGTGGATCCATGTGTGGTTTATCGAAAGAACACACATGCAATGACACTAGTGGAACCATGTGTGGTTTGCGGAAAGAACACACATGCAATGACACTGGTTGATCCATGTGTGGTTTGTGGAAAGAACACACATGCAATGACACTGGTTGATCCATATGTGGTTTGTGGAAAGAACACACGTGCAATGACTCAGGGGGATCCATGTGTGGTTTGTGGAAAGAACACACATGCAATGACCACTGGTCGATCCATGTGTGGTTTGTGGAAAGAACACACATGCAATTACATTGGTCGATCAATATGTGGTTTGTGAAAAGAACACACATGCAATGACTCTAGTCCGGGTTTTAGTATAAGAACACACATGAAATGAACTCTAGTGGGTCCATATGTTGTTTGTGGAAAGACCACACATGCAATGTCACTGGTTGATCCATATGTTGTTTGTGGAAAGAACACACATGCAATGACTCAGGGGGACCATGTGGGGTTTGTGGAAAGAACACACATATAATGACCACTGGTCGATCAATGTGTGGTTTGTGGAAAGAACACACATGCAATGACTCTAGTGCTAGTTTTAGTATAAGAACACACATGCAATGACTCTAGTGCTGGTTTTAGTATAAGAACACACATGCAATGACTCTAGTGGGTCCATATGTGGTTTTTGAAAAGAACACACATGCAGTGACTCTAGTGGATCCATATGTGATTTGTGGAAAGAACACACATGCAATGACACTGGTTGATCCATATGTGGTTTGTGGAAAGAACACACATGCAATGACACTGGTTCATCCATGTGTGGTTTGTGGAAAGGACACACATGCAATGACTCTAGTGCTGGTTTTAGTATAAGAACACACATGCAATGACTCTAGTGCTGGTTTTAGTATAAGAACACACATGCAATGACTTTAGTGGGTCCATATGTGGTATGTGAAAAGAACACACATGCAATGACTCTAGCGGATCCATATGTGGTTGGTGGAAAAGAACACACATGCAATGGCCACCAGTTGATCCATATGTGGTTTGTGGAAAGAACACACATGCAATGACACTCGTGGATCCATATGTGGTTGGTGAAAAGAACACACATGCAATGACTCTAGTGCTGGTTTTAGTATAAGAACACACATGAAATGACTCTAGTGCTGGTATTATAAGAACACACATGCAATGACTCTAGTGGGTCCATATGTGGCTTGTGAAAAGAACACACATGCAATGACTCTAGTGGATCCATATGTGGTTTGTGGAAAAGAACACACATGCAATAACCACTGGCAGATCCATAAGTGGTTCATGACTGGAACACATATGCAGTGAACACTTGTGGATCCAAATGTGGTTTGTGGAAAGAACACAGATGCAATGACTCTAGTGGATACATATGTGGTTTGTGGAAAGAACACACATGCAATGAACTCTAGTGGATCCATATGTGGTTTATGGAAAGAATACACATGCAATGACACTGGTTGATCCATATGTAGTTTGTCGAAAGAACACACATGCAATAACTCAGGGGGATCCATGTGTGGTTTGTGGAAAGAACACACATACAATGACCACTGGTCGATCCATGTGTGGTTTGTGGAAAGAACACACATGCAATGACACTGGTGGATCCATATGTGGTTTGTGAAAAGAACACACATGCAATGACTCTAGTGGATCCATATGTGGTTTGTGGAAAGAACACACATGCAATGACACTGGTTGATCCATATGTGGTTTGTGGAAAGAGCCACATGTAATGACTCAGGGGGATCCATGTGTGGTTTGTGGAAAGAAAACACATGCAATGACTCTAGTGGGTCCATATGTGGTTTGTGGAAAGAACACACATGCAATGATTCTAGTGGGTCCATATGTGGTTTGTGGAAAGAACACACATGCAATGACACTCGTGGATCCATGTGTGGTTTGTGGAAAGAACACACATGCAATGACACTAGAGGAACCATGTGTGGTTTGTGGAAAGAACACACATGCAATGAAACTGGTTGATCCATGTGTGGATTGTGGAAAGAACACACATGCAATGACATTGGTTGATCCATATGTGGTTTGTGGAAGGAACACACATGCAATGACTCAGGGGGATCCATGTGTGGTTTGTGGAAAGAACACACATGCAATGACCACTGGTCGATCCATGTGTGGTTTGTGGAAAGAACACACATGCAATGATACTGGTGGATCCATATGTGGTTTGTGAAAAGAACACACATGCAATGACTCTAGTGGATCCATATGTGGTTTGTGGAAAGAACACACATGCAATGACACTGGTTGATCCATATGTGGTTTGTGGAAAGAACACACATGCAATGACTCAGGGGGATCCATGTGTAGTTTGTGGAAAGAACACACATGCAATGACCACTAATCGATCCATGTCTGGTTTGTGGAAAGAACACACATGCAATGACACTGGTGGATCCATATGTGGTTTGTCAAAAGAACACACATGCAATGACACTAGTGGATCCATATGTGGTTTGTGGAAAGAACACACATGCAATGACACTGGTTGATCCATATGTGGTTTGTGGAAAGAACACACATGCAATGACTCAGGGGCATCCATGTGTGGTTTGTGGAAAGAACACACATGCAATGACCACAAGTCGATCCATGTGTGGTTTGTAGAAAGACCACACATGCAATGACACTGGTGGATCCATATGTGGTTTGTCAAAAGAACACACATGCAATGACTCTAGTGCTGGTTTTAGTATAAGAACACACATGCAATGACTCTAGTGGGTCCATATGTGGTTTGTGCAAAGAACACATATGCAATGACACTGGTTGATCCATGTGTGGTTTGTGGAAAGAACACACATGCAATGACACTCGTGGATCCATGTGTGGTTTGTGGAAAGAACACACATGCAATGACACTGGTGGATCCATATGTGGTTTATCAAAAGAACACACATGAAATGACTCTAGTGGATCCATATGTGGTTTGTGGAAAGAACACACATGCAATGACACTGGTTGATCCATATGTGGTTTGTGGAAAGAACACACATGCAATGACTCAGGCTGATCCATGTGTGGTTTGTGCAAAGAACACACATGCAATGACCACTGGTCGATCCATGTGTGGTTTGTGGAAAGAACACACATGCAATGACACTGGTGGATCCATATGTAGGTTGTGAAAAGAACACACTTGCAATGACTCTAGTGCTGGTTTTAGTATAAGAACACACATGCAATGAACTCTAGTTGGTCCATATGTGGTTTGCGGAAAGAACACACATGCAATGACCATTGGTCGATCCATGTGTTGTTTGTGGAAATAACACACATGCAATGACACTCGTGGATCCATGTGTGGTTTATCGAAAGAACACACATGCAATGACACTAGTGGAACCATGTGTGGTTTGCGGAAAGAACACACATGCAATGACACTGGTTGATCCATGTGTGGTTTGTGGAAAGAACACACATGCAATGACATTGGTTGATCCATATGTGGTTTGTGGAAAGAACACACGTGCAATGACTCAGGGGGATCCATGTGTGGTTTGTGGGAAGAACACACATGCAATGACTACTGGTCGATCCATGTGTGGTTTGTGGAAAGAACACACATGCAATGACATTGAATGGATCAATATGTGGTTTGTGAAAAGAACACACATGCAATGACTCTAGTCCTGGTTTTAGTATAAGAACACACACGAAATGAACTCTAGTGGGTCCATATGTTGTTGGTGGAAAGAACACACATGCAATGTCACTGGTTGATCCATATGTTGTTTGTGAAAAGAACACACATGCAATGACTCAGGGGGATCCATGTGGGGTTTGTGGAAAGAACACACATACAATGACCACTGGTCGATCAATGTGTGGTTTGTGGAAAGAACACACATGCAATGACACTGGTTGATCCATATGTGGTTTGTGGAAAGAAAACACACGCAATGACTCAGGGGGATCCATGTGTGGTTTGTGGAAAGAACACACATGCAATGACCATTGGTCGATCCATGTGTGGTTTGTGGAAAGAACACACATGCAATGACATTGGTGGATCAATATGTGGTTTGTGAAAAGAAAACACATGCAATGACTAGTCCGGGTTTTAGTATAAGAACACACATGAAATGAACTCTAGTGGGTCCATATGTTGTTTGTGGAAATAACAGACATGCAATGACACTGGTTGATCCATATGTTGTTTGTGGAAAGAACACACATGCAATGACTCAGGGGGACCATGTGGGGTTTGTGGAAAGAACACACATATAATGACCAGTGGTCGATCAATGTGTGGTTTGTGGAAAGAACACACATGCAATGACTCTAGTGCTAGTTTTAGTATAAGAACACACATGCAATGACTCTAGTGCTGGTTTTAGTATAAGAACACACATGCAATGACTCTAGTGGGTCCATATGTGGTTTTTGAAAAGAACACACATGTAGTGACTCTAGTCGATCCATATGTGATTTGTGGAAAGAACACACATGCAATGACACTGGTTGATCCATATGTGGTTTGTGGAAAGAACACACATGCAATGACACTGGTTCATCCATGTGTGGTTTGTGGAAAGAACACACATGCAATGACACTGGTGGATCCATATGTGGTTTGTGAAAAGAACACACATGCAATGACTCTAGTGGATCCATATGTGGTTTGTGGAAAGAACACACATGCAATGACACTGGTTGATCCATATGTGGTTTGTGGAAAGAACACACATGCAATGACTCAGGGGGTCCATGTGTAGTTTGTGGAAAGAACACACATGCAATGACCACTAATCGATCCATGTCTGGTTTGTGGAAAGAACACACATGCAATGACACTGGTGGATCCATATGTGGTTTATCAAAAGAACACACATGAAATGACTCTAGTAGATCCATATGTGGTTTGTGGAAAGAACACACATGCAATGACACTGGTTGATCCATATGTGGTTTGTGGAAAGAACACACATGCAATGACTCAGGCTGATCCATGTGTGGTTTGTGCAAAGAACACACATGCAATGACCACTGGTCGATCCATGTGTGGTTTGTGGAAAGAACACACATGCAATGACACTGGTGGATCCATATGTGGGTTGTGAAAAGAACACACTTGCAATGACTCTAGTGCTGGTTTTAGTATAAGAACACACATGCAATGAACTCTAGTTGGTCCATATGTGGTTTGCGGAAAGAACACACATGCAATGACCATTGGTCGATCCATGTGTTGTTTGTGGAAAGAACACACATGCAATGACACTCGTGGATCCATGTGTGGTTTATCGAAAGAACACACATGCAATGACACTAGTGGAACCATGTGTGGTTTGCGGAAAGAACACACATGCAATGACACTGGTTGATCCATGTGTGGTTTGTGGAAAGAACACACATGCAATGACACTGGTTGATCCATATGTGGTTTGTGGAAAGAACACACGTGCAATGACTCAGGGGGATCCATGTGTGGTTTGTGGGGAGAACACACATGCAATGATCACTGGTCGATCCATCTGTGGTTTGTGGAAAGAACACACATGCAATGACATTGAATGGATCAATATGTGGTTTGTGAAAAGAACACACATGCAATGACTCTAGTCCTGGTTTTAGTATAAGAACACACACGAAATGAACTCTAGTGGGTCCATATGTTGTTTGTGGAAAGAACACACATGCAATGTCACTGGTTGATCCATATGTTGTTTGTGAAAAGAACACACATGCAATGACTCAGGGGGATCCATGTGGGGTTTGTGGAAAGAACACACATACAATGACCACTGGTCGATCAATGTGTGGTTTGTGGAAAGAACACACATGCAATGACACTGGTTGATCCATATGTGGTTTGTGGAAAGAAAACACACGCAATGACTCAGGGGGATCCATGTGTGGTTTGTGGAAAGAACACACATGCAATGACCACTGGTCGATCCATGTGTGGTTTGTGGAAAGAACACACATGCAATGACATTGGTGGATCAATATGTGGTTTGTGAAAAGAACACACATGCAATGACTCTAGTCCGGGTTTTAGTATAAGAACACACATGAAATGAACTCTAGTGGGTCCATACGTTGTTTATGGAAAGAACACACATGCAATGACACTGGTTGATCCATATGTTGTTTGTGGAAAGAACACACATGCAATGACTCAGGGGGACCATGTGGGGTTTGTGGAAAGAACACACATATAATGACCACTGGTCGATCAATGTGTGGTTTGTGGAAAGAACACACATGCAATGACTCTAGTGCTAGTTTTAGTATAAGAACACACATGCAATGACTCTAGTGCTGGTTTTAGTATAAGAACACACATGCAATGACTCTAGTGGGTCCATATGTGGTTTTTGAAAAGAACACACATGTAGTGACTCTAGTGGATCCATATGTAATTTGTGGAAAGAACACACATGCAATGACACTGGTTGATCCATATGTGGTTTGTGGAAAGAACACACATGCAATGACACTGGTTCATCCATGTGTGGTTTGTGGAAAGGACACACATGTAATGACTCTAGTGCTGGTTTTAGTATAAGAACACACATGCAATGACTCTAGTGCTGGTTTTAGTATAAGAACACACATGCAATGACTTTAGTGGGTCCATATGTGGTATGTGAAAAGAACACACATGCAATGACTCTAGCGGATCCATATGTGGTTTGTGGAAAAGAACACACATGCAATGGCCACCGGTTGATCCATATGTGGTTTGTGGAAAGAACACACATGCAATGACACTTGTGGATCCATATGTGGTTGGTGAAAAGAACACACATGCAATGACTCTAGTGTTGGTTTTAGTATAAGAACACACATGAAATGACTCTAGTGCTGGTATTATAAGAACACACATGCAATGACTCTAGTGGGTCCATATGTGGTTTGTGGAAAAGAACACACATGCAATAACCACTGGTAGATCCATAAGTGGTTCATGACAGGAACACATATGCAGTGAACACTTGTGGATCCAAATGTGGTTTGTGGAAAGAACACATATGCAATGACTCTAGTGGATACATATGTGGTTTGTGGAAAGAACACACATGCAATGAACTCTAGTGGATCCATATGTGGTTTGTGGAAAGAATACACATGCAATGACACTGGTTGATCCATATGTGGTTTGTCGAAAGAACACACATGCAATGACTCAGGGGGATCCATGTGTGGTTTGTGGAAAGAACACACATGCAATGACCACTGGTCGATCCATGTGTGGTTTGTGGAAAGAACACACATGCAATGACACTGGTGGATCCATATGTGGTTTGTGAAAAGAACACACATGCAATGACTCTAGTGGATCCATATGTGGTTTGTGGAAAGAACACACATGCAATGACACTGGTTGATCCATATGTGGTTTGTGGAAAGAACCACATGTAATGACTCAGGGGGATCCATGTGTGGTTTGTGGAAAGAACACACATGCAATGAATCTAGTGGGTCCATATGTGGTTTGTGGAAAGAACACACATGCAATGACTCTAGTGGGTCCATTTTGTGGTTTGTGGAAAAGAACACAGATGCAATGACTCTAGTGCTGGTTTTAGTATAAGAAAACCCATGCAATGACTCTAGTGGGTCCATATGTGGTTTGTGGAAAGAACACACATGCAATGACCACTGGTCGACCCATGTGTGGTTTGTGGAAAGAACACACATGCAATGACACTGGTGGATCCATATGTGGTTTGTGAAAAGAACACACATGCTATGACTCTTGTGGATCCATATGTCGTTTGTGGAAAGAACACACATGCAATGACACTGGTTGATCCATATGTGGTTTGTGGAAAGAACACACATGCAATGACTCAGGGGGATCCATATGTGATTTGTGGAAAGAACACACATGCAATGACACTGGTTGATCCATATGTGGTTTGTGGAAAGAACACACATGCAATGACACTTGTTCTTCCATGTGTTGTTTGTGGAAAGGACACACATGCAATGACTCTAGTGCTGGTTTTAGTATAAGAACACACATGCAATGACTCTAGTGCCGGTTTTAGTATAAGAACACACATGCAATGACTTTATTGGGTCCATATGTGGTTTGTGAAAAGAACACACATGCAATGACTCTATTTGATCCATATGTGGTTTGTGGAAAATAACACACATGCAATGGCCACCGGTTGATCCATATGTGGTTTGTGGAAAGAACACACATGCAATGACACTCGTGGATCCATATGTGGTTTGTGAAAAGAACACACATGCAATGACTCTAGTGCTGGTTTTAGTGTAAGAACACACATGAAATGACTCTAGTGCTGGTATTATAAGAACACACATGCAATGACTCTAGTGGGTCCATGTGTGGTTTGTGAAAAGAACACACATGCAATCACTCTAGTGGATCCATATGTGGTTTGTGGAAAATAACACACATGCAATAACCACTAGCAGATCCATAAGTGGTTCATGACAGGAACACATATGCAGTGAACACTTGTGGATCCAAATGTGGTTTGTGGAAAGAACACAGATGCAATGACTCTAGTGGATACATATGTGGTTTGTGAAAAGAACACACATGCAATGAACTCTAGTGGATCCATATGTGGTTTGTGGAAAGAATACACATGCAAAATCCATATGTGGTTTGTCGAAAGAACACACATGCAATGACTCAGGGGGATCCAAGTGTGGTTTGTGGAAAGAACACACATGCAATGACCACTGGTCGATCCATGTGTGGTTTGTGGAAAGAACACACATGCAATGACACTGGTGGATCCATATGTGGTTTGTGAAAAGAACACACATGCAATGACTCTAGTGGATCCATATGTGGTTTGTGGAAAGAACACACATGCAATTACACTGGTTGATCCATATGTGGTTTGTGGAAAGAACCACATGTAATGACTCAGGGGGATCCATGTGTGGTTTGTGGAAAGAACACACATGCAATGACTCTAGTGGGTCCATATGTGGTTTGTGGAAAGAACACACATGCAATGACTCTAGTGGGTCCATATGTGGTTTGTGGAAAAGAACACAGGTGCAATGACTCTAGTGCTAGTTTTAGTATAAGAAAACACATGCAATGACTCTAGTGGGTCCATATATGGTTTGTGGAAAGAACACACATGCAATGACCACTGGTCGACCCATGTGTGGTTTGTGGAAAGAACACACATGCAATGACACTGGTGGATCCATATGTGGTTTGTGAAAAGAACACACATGCAATGACTCTAGTGGATCCATATGTCGTTTGTGGAAAGAACACACATGCAATGACAGTGGTTGATCCATATGTGGTTTGTGGAAAGAACACACATGCAATGACTCAGGGGGATCCATGTGTGGTTTGTGGAAAGAACACACATGCAACGACTCAGGCTGATCCATGTGTGGTTTGTGCAAAGAACACACATGCAATGACCACTGGTCGATCCATGTGTGGTTTGTGGAAAGAACACACATGCAATGACACTGGTGGATCCATATGTGGGTTGTGAAAAGAACACACTTGCAATGACTCTAGTGCTGGTTTTAGTATAAGAACACACATGCAATGAACTCTAGTTGGTCCATATGTGGTTTGCGGAAAGAACACACATGCAATGACCATTGGTCGATCCATGTGTTGTTTGTGTAAAGAACACACATGCAATGACACTCGTGGATCCATGTGTGGTTTATCGAAAGAACACACATGCAATGACACTAGTGGAACCATGTGTGGTTTGCGGAAAGAACACACATGCAATGACACTGGTTGATCCATGTGTGGTTTGTGGAAAGAACACACATGCAATGACACTGGTTGATCCATATGTGGTTTGTGGAAAGAACACACGTGCAATGACTCAGGGGGATCCATGTGTGGTTTGTGGAAAGAACACACATGCAATGACCACTGGTCGATCCATGTGTGGTTTGTGGAAAGAACACACATGCAATTACATTGGTCGATCAATATGTGGTTTGTGAAAAGAACACACATGCAATGACTCTAGTCCGGGTTTTAGTATAAGAACACACATGAAATGAACTCTAGTGGGTCCATATGTTGTTTGTGGAAAGACCACACATGCAATGTCACTGGTTGATCCATATGTTGTTTGTGGAAAGAACACACATGCAATGACTCAGGGGGACCATGTGGGGTTTGTGGAAAGAACACACATATAATGACCACTGGTCGATCAATGTGTGGTTTGTGGAAAGAACACACATGCAATGACTCTAGTGCTAGTTTTAGTATAAGAACACACATGCAATGACTCTAGTGCTGGTTTTAGTATAAGAACACACATGCAATGACTCTAGTGGGTCCATATGTGGTTTTTGAAAAGAACACACATGCAGTGACTCTAGTGGATCCATATGTGATTTGTGGAAAGAACACACATGCAATGACACTGGTTGATCCATATGTGGTTTGTGGAAAGAACACACATGCAATGACACTGGTTCATCCATGTGTGGTTTGTGGAAAGGACACACATGCAATGACTCTAGTGCTGGTTTTAGTATAAGAACACACATGCAATGACTCTAGTGCTGGTTTTAGTATAAGAACACACATGCAATGACTTTAGTGGGTCCATATGTGGTATGTGAAAAGAACACACATGCAATGACTCTAGCGGATCCATATGTGGTTGGTGGAAAAGAACACACATGCAATGGCCACCAGTTGATCCATATGTGGTTTGTGGAAAGAACACACATGCAATGACACTCGTGGATCCATATGTGGTTGGTGAAAAGAACACACATGCAATGACTCTAGTGCTGGTTTTAGTATAAGAACACACATGAAATGACTCTAGTGCTGGTATTATAAGAACACACATGCAATGACTCTAGTGGGTCCATATGTGGCTTGTGAAAAGAACACACATGCAATGACTCTAGTGGATCCATATGTGGTTTGTGGAAAAGAACACACATGCAATAACCACTGGCAGATCCATAAGTGGTTCATGACTGGAACACATATGCAGTGAACACTTGTGGATCCAAATGTGGTTTGTGGAAAGAACACAGATGCAATGACTCTAGTGGATACATATGTGGTTTGTGGAAAGAACACACATGCAATGAACTCTAGTGGATCCATATGTGGTTTATGGAAAGAATACACATGCAATGACACTGGTTGATCCATATGTAGTTTGTCGAAAGAACACACATGCAATAACTCAGGGGGATCCATGTGTGGTTTGTGGAAAGAACACACATACAATGACCACTGGTCGATCCATGTGTGGTTTGTGGAAAGAACACACATGCAATGACACTGGTGGATCCATATGTGGTTTGTGAAAAGAACACACATGCAATGACTCTAGTGGATCCATATGTGGTTTGTGGAAAGAACACACATGCAATGACACTGGTTGATCCATATGTGGTTTGTGGAAAGAGCCACATGTAATGACTCAGGGGGATCCATGTGTGGTTTGTGGAAAGAAAACACATGCAATGACTCTAGTGGGTCCATATGTGGTTTGTGGAAAGAACACACATGCAATGATTCTAGTGGGTCCATATGTGGTTTGTGGAAAGAACACACATGCAATGACACTCGTGGATCCATGTGTGGTTTGTGGAAAGAACACACATGCAATGACACTAGAGGAACCATGTGTGGTTTGTGGAAAGAACACACATGCAATGAAACTGGTTGATCCATGTGTGGATTGTGGAAAGAACACACATGCAATGACATTGGTTGATCCATATGTGGTTTGTGGAAGGAACACACATGCAATGACTCAGGGGGATCCATGTGTGGTTTGTGGAAAGAACACACATGCAATGACCACTGGTCGATCCATGTGTGGTTTGTGGAAAGAACACACATGCAATGATACTGGTGGATCCATATGTGGTTTGTGAAAAGAACACACATGCAATGACTCTAGTGGATCCATATGTGGTTTGTGGAAAGAACACACATGCAATGACACTGGTTGATCCATATGTGGTTTGTGGAAAGAACACACATGCAATGACTCAGGGGGATCCATGTGTAGTTTGTGGAAAGAACACACATGCAATGACCACTAATCGATCCATGTCTGGTTTGTGGAAAGAACACACATGCAATGACACTGGTGGATCCATATGTGGTTTGTCAAAAGAACACACATGCAATGACACTAGTGGATCCATATGTGGTTTGTGGAAAGAACACACATGCAATGACACTGGTTGATCCATATGTGGTTTGTGGAAAGAACACACATGCAATGACTCAGGGGCATCCATGTGTGGTTTGTGGAAAGAACACACATGCAATGACCACAAGTCGATCCATGTGTGGTTTGTAGAAAGACCACACATGCAATGACACTGGTGGATCCATATGTGGTTTGTCAAAAGAACACACATGCAATGACTCTAGTGCTGGTTTTAGTATAAGAACACACATGCAATGACTCTAGTGGGTCCATATGTGGTTTGTGCAAAGAACACATATGCAATGACACTGGTTGATCCATGTGTGGTTTGTGGAAAGAACACACATGCAATGACACTCGTGGATCCATGTGTGGTTTGTGGAAAGAACACACATGCAATGACACTGGTGGATCCATATGTGGTTTATCAAAAGAACACACATGAAATGACTCTAGTGGATCCATATGTGGTTTGTGGAAAGAACACACATGCAATGACACTGGTTGATCCATATGTGGTTTGTGGAAAGAACACACATGCAATGACTCAGGCTGATCCATGTGTGGTTTGTGCAAAGAACACACATGCAATGACCACTGGTCGATCCATGTGTGGTTTGTGGAAAGAACACACATGCAATGACACTGGTGGATCCATATGTAGGTTGTGAAAAGAACACACTTGCAATGACTCTAGTGCTGGTTTTAGTATAAGAACACACATGCAATGAACTCTAGTTGGTCCATATGTGGTTTGCGGAAAGAACACACATGCAATGACCATTGGTCGATCCATGTGTTGTTTGTGGAAATAACACACATGCAATGACACTCGTGGATCCATGTGTGGTTTATCGAAAGAACACACATGCAATGACACTAGTGGAACCATGTGTGGTTTGCGGAAAGAACACACATGCAATGACACTGGTTGATCCATGTGTGGTTTGTGGAAAGAACACACATGCAATGACATTGGTTGATCCATATGTGGTTTGTGGAAAGAACACACGTGCAATGACTCAGGGGGATCCATGTGTGGTTTGTGGGAAGAACACACATGCAATGACTACTGGTCGATCCATGTGTGGTTTGTGGAAAGAACACACATGCAATGACATTGAATGGATCAATATGTGGTTTGTGAAAAGAACACACATGCAATGACTCTAGTCCTGGTTTTAGTATAAGAACACACACGAAATGAACTCTAGTGGGTCCATATGTTGTTGGTGGAAAGAACACACATGCAATGTCACTGGTTGATCCATATGTTGTTTGTGAAAAGAACACACATGCAATGACTCAGGGGGATCCATGTGGGGTTTGTGGAAAGAACACACATACAATGACCACTGGTCGATCAATGTGTGGTTTGTGGAAAGAACACACATGCAATGACACTGGTTGATCCATATGTGGTTTGTGGAAAGAAAACACACGCAATGACTCAGGGGGATCCATGTGTGGTTTGTGGAAAGAACACACATGCAATGACCATTGGTCGATCCATGTGTGGTTTGTGGAAAGAACACACATGCAATGACATTGGTGGATCAATATGTGGTTTGTGAAAAGAAAACACATGCAATGACTAGTCCGGGTTTTAGTATAAGAACACACATGAAATGAACTCTAGTGGGTCCATATGTTGTTTGTGGAAATAACAGACATGCAATGACACTGGTTGATCCATATGTTGTTTGTGGAAAGAACACACATGCAATGACTCAGGGGGACCATGTGGGGTTTGTGGAAAGAACACACATATAATGACCAGTGGTCGATCAATGTGTGGTTTGTGGAAAGAACACACATGCAATGACTCTAGTGCTAGTTTTAGTATAAGAACACACATGCAATGACTCTAGTGCTGGTTTTAGTATAAGAACACACATGCAATGACTCTAGTGGGTCCATATGTGGTTTTTGAAAAGAACACACATGTAGTGACTCTAGTCGATCCATATGTGATTTGTGGAAAGAACACACATGCAATGACACTGGTTGATCCATATGTGGTTTGTGGAAAGAACACACATGCAATGACACTGGTTCATCCATGTGTGGTTTGTGGAAAGAACACACATGCAATGACACTGGTGGATCCATATGTGGTTTGTGAAAAGAACACACATGCAATGACTCTAGTGGATCCATATGTGGTTTGTGGAAAGAACACACATGCAATGACACTGGTTGATCCATATGTGGTTTGTGGAAAGAACACACATGCAATGACTCAGGGGGTCCATGTGTAGTTTGTGGAAAGAACACACATGCAATGACCACTAATCGATCCATGTCTGGTTTGTGGAAAGAACACACATGCAATGACACTGGTGGATCCATATGTGGTTTATCAAAAGAACACACATGAAATGACTCTAGTAGATCCATATGTGGTTTGTGGAAAGAACACACATGCAATGACACTGGTTGATCCATATGTGGTTTGTGGAAAGAACACACATGCAATGACTCAGGCTGATCCATGTGTGGTTTGTGCAAAGAACACACATGCAATGACCACTGGTCGATCCATGTGTGGTTTGTGGAAAGAACACACATGCAATGACACTGGTGGATCCATATGTGGGTTGTGAAAAGAACACACTTGCAATGACTCTAGTGCTGGTTTTAGTATAAGAACACACATGCAATGAACTCTAGTTGGTCCATATGTGGTTTGCGGAAAGAACACACATGCAATGACCATTGGTCGATCCATGTGTTGTTTGTGGAAAGAACACACATGCAATGACACTCGTGGATCCATGTGTGGTTTATCGAAAGAACACACATGCAATGACACTAGTGGAACCATGTGTGGTTTGCGGAAAGAACACACATGCAATGACACTGGTTGATCCATGTGTGGTTTGTGGAAAGAACACACATGCAATGACACTGGTTGATCCATATGTGGTTTGTGGAAAGAACACACGTGCAATGACTCAGGGGGATCCATGTGTGGTTTGTGGGGAGAACACACATGCAATGATCACTGGTCGATCCATCTGTGGTTTGTGGAAAGAACACACATGCAATGACATTGAATGGATCAATATGTGGTTTGTGAAAAGAACACACATGCAATGACTCTAGTCCTGGTTTTAGTATAAGAACACACACGAAATGAACTCTAGTGGGTCCATATGTTGTTTGTGGAAAGAACACACATGCAATGTCACTGGTTGATCCATATGTTGTTTGTGAAAAGAACACACATGCAATGACTCAGGGGGATCCATGTGGGGTTTGTGGAAAGAACACACATACAATGACCACTGGTCGATCAATGTGTGGTTTGTGGAAAGAACACACATGCAATGACACTGGTTGATCCATATGTGGTTTGTGGAAAGAAAACACACGCAATGACTCAGGGGGATCCATGTGTGGTTTGTGGAAAGAACACACATGCAATGACCACTGGTCGATCCATGTGTGGTTTGTGGAAAGAACACACATGCAATGACATTGGTGGATCAATATGTGGTTTGTGAAAAGAACACACATGCAATGACTCTAGTCCGGGTTTTAGTATAAGAACACACATGAAATGAACTCTAGTGGGTCCATACGTTGTTTATGGAAAGAACACACATGCAATGACACTGGTTGATCCATATGTTGTTTGTGGAAAGAACACACATGCAATGACTCAGGGGGACCATGTGGGGTTTGTGGAAAGAACACACATATAATGACCACTGGTCGATCAATGTGTGGTTTGTGGAAAGAACACACATGCAATGACTCTAGTGCTAGTTTTAGTATAAGAACACACATGCAATGACTCTAGTGCTGGTTTTAGTATAAGAACACACATGCAATGACTCTAGTGGGTCCATATGTGGTTTTTGAAAAGAACACACATGTAGTGACTCTAGTGGATCCATATGTAATTTGTGGAAAGAACACACGTGCAATGACACTGGTTGATCCATATGTGGTTTGTGGAAAGAACACACATGCAATGACACTGGTTCATCCATGTGTGGTTTGTGGAAAGGACACACATGTAATGACTCTAGTGCTGGTTTTAGTATAAGAACACACATGCAATGACTCTAGTGCTGGTTTTAGTATAAGAACACACATGCAATGACTTTAGTGGGTCCATATGTGGTATGTGAAAAGAACACACATGCAATGACTCTAGCGGATCCATATGTGGTTTGTGGAAAAGAACACACATGCAATGGCCACCGGTTGATCCATATGTGGTTTGTGGAAAGAACACACATGCAATGACACTTGTGGATCCATATGTGGTTGGTGAAAAGAACACACATGCAATGACTCTAGTGTTGGTTTTAGTATAAGAACACACATGAAATGACTCTAGTGCTGGTATTATAAGAACACACATGCAATGACTCTAGTGGGTCCATATGTGGTTTGTGGAAAAGAACACACATGCAATAACCACTGGTAGATCCATAAGTGGTTCATGACAGGAACACATATGCAGTGAACACTTGTGGATCCAAATGTGGTTTGTGGAAAGAACACATATGCAATGACTCTAGTGGATACATATGTGGTTTGTGGAAAGAACACACATGCAATGAACTCTAGTGGATCCATATGTGGTTTGTGGAAAGAATACACATGCAATGACACTGGTTGATCCATATGTGGTTTGTCGAAAGAACACACATGCAATGACTCAGGGGGATCCATGTGTGGTTTGTGGAAAGAACACACATGCAATGACCACTGGTCGATCCATGTGTGGTTTGTGGAAAGAACACACATGCAATGACACTGGTGGATCCATATGTGGTTTGTGAAAAGAACACACATGCAATGACTCTAGTGGATCCATATGTGGTTTGTGGAAAGAACACACATGCAATGACACTGGTTGATCCATATGTGGTTTGTGGAAAGAACCACATGTAATGACTCAGGGGGATCCATGTGTGGTTTGTGGAAAGAACACACATGCAATGAATCTAGTGGGTCCATATGTGGTTTGTGGAAAGAACACACATGCAATGACTCTAGTGGGTCCATTTTGTGGTTTGTGGAAAAGAACACAGATGCAATGACTCTAGTGCTGGTTTTAGTATAAGAAAACCCATGCAATGACTCTAGTGGGTCCATATGTGGTTTGTGGAAAGAACACACATGCAATGACCACTGGTCGACCCATGTGTGGTTTGTGGAAAGAACACACATGCAATGACACTGGTGGATCCATATGTGGTTTGTGAAAAGAACACACATGCTATGACTCTTGTGGATCCATATGTCGTTTGTGGAAAGAACACACATGCAATGACACTGGTTGATCCATATGTGGTTTGTGGAAAGAACACACATGCAATGACTCAGGGGGATCCATATGTGATTTGTGGAAAGAACACACATGCAATGACACTGGTTGATCCATATGTGGTTTGTGGAAAGAACACACATGCAATGACACTTGTTCTTCCATGTGTTGTTTGTGGAAAGGACACACATGCAATGACTCTAGTGCTGGTTTTAGTATAAGAACACACATGCAATGACTCTAGTGCCGGTTTTAGTATAAGAACACACATGCAATGACTTTATTGGGTCCATATGTGGTTTGTGAAAAGAACACACATGCAATGACTCTATTTGATCCATATGTGGTTTGTGGAAAATAACACACATGCAATGGCCACCGGTTGATCCATATGTGGTTTGTGGAAAGAACACACATGCAATGACACTCGTGGATCCATATGTGGTTTGTGAAAAGAACACACATGCAATGACTCTAGTGCTGGTTTTAGTGTAAGAACACACATGAAATGACTCTAGTGCTGGTATTATAAGAACACACATGCAATGACTCTAGTGGGTCCATGTGTGGTTTGTGAAAAGAACACACATGCAATCACTCTAGTGGATCCATATGTGGTTTGTGGAAAATAACACACATGCAATAACCACTAGCAGATCCATAAGTGGTTCATGACAGGAACACATATGCAGTGAACACTTGTGGATCCAAATGTGGTTTGTGGAAAGAACACAGATGCAATGACTCTAGTGGATACATATGTGGTTTGTGAAAAGAACACACATGCAATGAACTCTAGTGGATCCATATGTGGTTTGTGGAAAGAATACACATGCAAAATCCATATGTGGTTTGTCGAAAGAACACACATGCAATGACTCAGGGGGATCCAAGTGTGGTTTGTGGAAAGAACACACATGCAATGACCACTGGTCGATCCATGTGTGGTTTGTGGAAAGAACACACATGCAATGACACTGGTGGATCCATATGTGGTTTGTGAAAAGAACACACATGCAATGACTCTAGTGGATCCATATGTGGTTTGTGGAAAGAACACACATGCAATTACACTGGTTGATCCATATGTGGTTTGTGGAAAGAACCACATGTAATGACTCAGGGGGATCCATGTGTGGTTTGTGGAAAGAACACACATGCAATGACTCTAGTGGGTCCATATGTGGTTTGTGGAAAGAACACACATGCAATGACTCTAGTGGGTCCATATGTGGTTTGTGGAAAAGAACACAGGTGCAATGACTCTAGTGCTAGTTTTAGTATAAGAAAACACATGCAATGACTCTAGTGGGTCCATATATGGTTTGTGGAAAGAACACACATGCAATGACCACTGGTCGACCCATGTGTGGTTTGTGGAAAGAACACACATGCAATGACACTGGTGGATCCATATGTGGTTTGTGAAAAGAACACACATGCAATGACTCTAGTGGATCCATATGTGGTTTGTGGAAAGAACACACATGCAATGACACTGGTGGATCCATATGTGGTTTGTGAAAAGAACACACATGCAATGACTCTAGTGCTGGTTTTAGTATAAGAACACACATGAAATGAACTCTAGTGGGTCCATATGTGGTTTGTGGAAAGAACACACATGCAATGACACTGGTTGATCCATATGTGGTTTGTGGAATGAACACACATGCAATGACTCAGGGGGATCCATGTGTGGTTTGTGGAAAGAACACACATGCAATGACCACTGGTCGATCGATCTGTGGTTTGTGGAAAGAACACACATGCAATGACTCTAGTGCTGGTTTTAGTATAAGAACACTCATGCAATGACTCTTGTGTTAGTTTTAGTATAAGAACACACATGCAATGACTCTATTGGGTCCATATGTGGTTTGTGATAAGAACACACATGCAATGACTCTAGTGGATCCATATGTGGTTTGTGGGAAAGAACACACATGCAATGACCACTGGTTGATCCATATGTGGTTTGTGGAAAGAGCACACATGGAATGACACTAGTGGATCGATATGTGGTTTGTGAAAACAACACACATACAATGACTCTAGTGCTGGTTTAAGTGTAAGAACACACATGAAATGACTCTAGTGCTGGTATTATAAGAACACACATGCAATGACTCTAGTGGGTCCATGTGTGGTTTGTGAAAAGAACACACATGCAATGACTCTAGTGGATCGATATGTGGTTTGTGGAAAAGAACACACATGCAATGACCACTGGCTGATCCATAAGTGGTTCATGACAGGAACACACATGGAGTGAACACTGGTGGATCCAAATGTGGTTTGTGGAAAGAACACACATGCAATGACTCTAGTGGATACATATGTGGTTTGTGGAAAGAACACACATGCAATAAACTCTAGTGGATCCATATGTGGTTTGTGGAAAGAACACACATGCAATGACACTGGTTGATCCATATGTGGTTTGTGGAAAGAACACACATGGAATGACTCAGGGGCATCCATGTGTTGTTTGTGGAAAGAACACACATGCAATGACCACTGGTCGATCCATGTGTGGTTTATCGAAAGAACACACATGCAATGACACTGGTGGATCCATATGTGGTTTGTGAAAAGAACACACATGCAATGACTCTAGTGCAAGTTTTAGTATAAGAACACACATGCAATGAACACTAGTGGGTCCATATGTGGTTTGCGGAAAGAACACACATGCAATGACCACTAGTCGATCCATGTGTGGTTTGTGGAAACAACACACATGCAATGACACTAGTGGATCCATATATGGTTTGTCAAAAGAACACACATGCAATGACTCTAGTGCTGGTTTTAGTATAAGAACACACATGCAATGACTCTAGTGGGTCCATATGTGGTTTGTGGAAAGAACACACATGCAATGACCACTGGTCGATCCATGTGTGGTTTGTGGAAAGAACACACATGCAATGACACTGGTGGATCCATATGTGGTTTGTTAAAAGAACACACATGCAATGACTCTAGTGGATCCATATGTGGTTTGTGTAAAGAACACACATGCAATGACACTAGTTGATCCATATGTGGTTTGTGGAAAGAACACACATGCAATGACTCAGGGGGATCCATGTGTGGTTTGTGGAAATAACACACATGCAATGACCCCTGGTCGATCCATGTGTGGTTTGTGGATAGAACACACATGCAATGACACTGGTGGATCCATACATGGTTTGTGAAAAGAACACACATGCAATGACTCTAGTGCTGGTTTTAGTATAAGAACACACATGTAATGAACTCTAGTGGGTCCATATGTGGTTTGCGGAAAGAACACACATGCAATGACCACTGGTCGATCCATGTGTGGTTTGTGGAAAGAACACACATGCAATGACACTAGTGGATCCATGTGTGGCTTGTGGAAAGAACACACATGCAATGACCACTAGTCGATCCATGTGTGGTTTGTGGAAAGAACACACATGCAATGACACTGGTGGATCCATATGTGGTTTGTCAAAAGAACACACATGCAATGACTCTAGTGCTGGTTTTAGTATAAGAACACACATGCAATGAACTCTAGTGGGTCCATATGTGGTTTGTGGAAAAAAAACACATGCAATGACACTGGTTGATCCATATGTGGTTTATGGAAAGAACACACATGCAATGACTCAGGGAGATCCATGTGTGGTGTGTGGAAAGAACACACATGCAATGACAATTGGTCGATCAATGTGTGGTTTGTGGAAAGAACACACATGCAATGACTCTAGTGCTGGTTTTAGAATAAGAACACACATGCAATGACTCTAGTGTCAGTTTTAGTATAAGAACACACATACAATGACTCTATTGGGTCCATATGTGGTTTGTGATAAGAACACACATGCAATGACTCTAGTGGATCCATATGTGGTTTGTGGAAAAGAACACACATGCAATGACCACTGGTTGAGCCATATGTGGTTTGTGGAAAGAACACACATGCAGTGACACTACTGGATCCATATGTGGTTTGTGAAAAGAACACACATACAATGACTCTAGTGCTGGTTTTAGTATAAGAACACCCATGAAATGACTCTAGTGTTGGTTTCATTATAAGAACACACATGCAACAACTCTAGTGGGTCCATATATGGTTTGTGAAAAGAACACACATGCAATGACTCTAGTGGATCCATATGTGGTTTGTGGAAAAGAACACACATGCAATGACCACTGGCTGCTCCACAAGTGGTTCATGACAGGAACACACATGCAGTGAACACTGGTGGATCCAAACGTGGTTTGTGGAAAGAACTCACATGCAATGAATCTAGTGGATACATATGTGGTTTGTGGAAAGAAAACACATGCAATAAACTCTAGTGGATCCATTTGTGGTTTGTGGAAAGAACACACATGTAATGACACTGGTTGATCCATATCTGGTTTGTGGAAAGAACACACATGCAATGACTCAGGGGGATCCATGTGTGGTTTGTGGAAAGAACACACATGCAATGACCACTGGTCGATCCATGTCTGGTTTGTGGAAAGAACACACATGCAATGACACTGGTGGATCCATATGTGGTTTGTGAAAAGAACACACATGCAATGACTCTAGTGCTGGTTTTAGTATAAGAACACACATGCAATGACTCAGGGTGATCCATGTGCGGTTTGTGGAAAGAACACACATGCAATGACCACTGGTCGATCCATGTGTGGTTTGTGGAAAGAACACACATGCAATGACACTGGTGGATCCATGTGTGGTTTGTCAAAAGAACACACATGCAATGACTCTAGTGGATCCATATGTGGTTTGTGGAAAGAACACACATGCAATGACACTGGTTGATCAATATGTGGTTTGTGGAAAGAACACAGATGCAATGACTCAAGGGGATCCATGTGTGGTTTGTGGAAAGAACACACATGCAATGGCCACTAGTCGATCCATGTGTGGTTTGTGGAGAGAAAACACATTTAATGACACTGGTGGATCCATATGTGGTTTGTGAAAAGAACACACATGGAATGACTCTAGTGCTGGTTTTAGTATAAGAACACACATGCAATGACTCTAGTGGGTCCATATGTGGTTTGTGGAAAGAACACACATGCAATGACCACTGGTCGATCCATGTGTGGTTTGTGAAAAGAACACACATGCAATGACACTGGTGGATCCATATGTGGTTTGTCAAAAGAACACACATGTAATGACTCTAGTGGATCCATATTGGTTTGTGGAAAGAACACACATGCAATGACACTGGTTGATCCATATGTGGTTTGTGGAAAGAACACACATGCAATGACTCAGGGGGATCCATGTGTGGTTTGTGGAAAGAACACACATGCAATGACACTGGTGGATCCATATGTGGTTTGTGAAAAGAACACAAATGCATTGACTCTAGTGCTGGTTTTAGTATAAGAACACACATGCAATGAACACTAGTGGGTCCATATGTGGTTTGCGGAAAGAACAAACATGCAATGACCACTAGTCGATCCATGTGTGGTTTGTGGAAAGAACACACATGCAATGAAACTCGTGGATCCATGTGTGGTTTGTGGAAAGAACACACATGCAATGACACTAGTGGAACCATGTGTTGTTTGTGGAAAGAACACACATGCAATGAAAGTTGTTGATCCATGTGTGGTTTGTGCAAAGAACACACATGCAATGACACTGGTTGATCCATATGTGGTTTGTGGAAAGAATGCACATGCAATGACTCAGGGTATCCATGTGTGGTTTGTGGAAAGAACACACGTGCAATGACTCTAGTGGATCCATATGTGGTTTGTGGAAATAACACACATGAAATAAACTCTAGTGGATCCATATGTGGTTTGTGGAAAGAACACACATGCAATGACACTGGTTGATCCATATGTAGTTTGTAGAAAGAACACACATGGAATGACTCAGGGGCATCCATGTGTGGTTTGTGGAAAGAACACACATGCAATGACCACTGGTCGATCCTTGTGTGGTTTGTGGATAGAACACACATGCAATGACACTGGTGGATCCATACGTGGTTTGTGAAAAGAACACACATGCAATGACTCTAGTGCTGGTTTTAGTATAAGAACACACATGTAATGACACTGGTTGATCCATGTGTGGTTTGTGTAAAGGACACACATGCAATGACTCTAGTGCTGGTTTTAGTATAAGAACACACATGCAATGACTCTGGTGCTGGTTTTAGTATAAGAACACACATGCAATGACTTTAGTGGGTCCATATGTGGTTTGTGAAAAGAACACACATGCAATGACTCTAGCGGATCCATATGCGGTTTGTGGAAAGAACACACATGCAATGACTTAGGGAGATCCATGTGTGGTTTGTGGAAAGAACACACATACAATGACCACTGGTCGATCAATGTGTGCTTTGTGGAAAGAACACACTTGCAATGACTCTAGTCCTGGTTTTAGTATAAAAACACTCATGCAATGACTCTTGTGCTGGCTTTAGTATAACAACACACATGCAATGACTCTAGTGGGTCCATATGTGGTTTTTGAAAAGAACACACATGCAATGACTCTAGTGGATCCATATGTGATTTGTGGAAAGAACACACATGCAATGACACTGGTTGATCCATATGTGGTTTCTGGAAAGAACACACATGCGATGACACTGGTTGATCCATGTGTGGTTTGTGGAAAGGACACACATGCAATGACTCTACTACTGGTTTTAGTATAAGAACACACATGCAATGACTCTGGTGCTGGTTTTAGTATAAGAACACACATGCAATGACTTTAGTGGGTCCATATGTGGTTTGTGAAAAGAACACACATGCAATGACTCTAGCGGATCCATATGCGGTTTGTGGAAAAGAACACACATGCAATGACCACCGGTTGATCCATATGTGGTTTGTGGAAAGAACACACATGCAATGACACTGCTAGATCCATATGTGGTTTGTGAAAAGAACACACATGCAATGACTCTAGTGCTGTTATTATAAAGAACACACATGCAATGACTCTCGTGGGTCCATATGTGGTTTCTGAAAAGAACACACATGCAATGACTCTAGTGGATCCAGGTGTTGTTTGTGGAAAAGAACACACATGCAATGACCACTGGCAGTTCCATAAGTGGTTCATGACAGGACCACACATGGAGTGAACACTTGTGGATCCAAATGTGGTTTGTGGAAAGAACACACATGCAATGACTCTAGCAGATCCAGGTGTGGTTTGCGGAAAGAACACACATGCAATGAACTCTAGTGGATCCATATGTGGTTTGTGGAAAGAATACACATGCAATGACACTGGTTGATCCATATGTGGTTTGTCGAAAGAACACACATGCAATGACTCAGGGGGATCCAGGTGTGGTTTGTGGAAAGAACACACATGCAATGAACTCTAGTGGATCCATATGTGGTTTGTGGAAAGAATACACATGCAATGACACTAGTTGATCCATATGTGGTTTGTCGAAAGAACACACATGCAATGACTCAGGGGGATCCATGTGTGGTTTGTGGAAAGAACACACATGCAATGACACTGGTGGATCCATATGTGGTTTGTCAAAAGAACACACATGCAATGACCATAGTAGATCCATATGTGGTTTGGGGAAAGGACACACATGCAATGACACTGGTTGATCCATATATGGTTTGTGGAAAGAACACACATGCAATGACTCAGGGGGATCCATGTGTGGTTTGTGGAAAGAACACACATGCAATGACCACTAGTCGATCCATGTGTGGTTTGTGGAAAGAACACACATGCAATGATACTGGTGGATCCATATGTGGTTTGTCAAAAGAACACAGATGCAATGAATCTAGTGCTGGTTTTAGTATAAGAACACACATGCAATGACTCTAGTGGGTCCATATGTGGTTTGTGGAAAGAACACACATGCAATGACCACTGGTCGATCCATGTGTGGTTTGTGGAAAGAACACACATGTAATGACACTGGTGGATCCATATGTGGTTTGTTAAAAGAACACACATGCAATGACTCTAGTGGATCCATATGTGGTTTGTGGAAAGAACACACATGCAATGACTCGGGGGGATCCATGTGTGGTTTGTGGAAAGAACACACATGCAATGACCACTGGTCGATCCTTGTGTGGTTTGTGGATAGAACACACATGCAATGACACTGGTGGATCCATACGTGGTTTGTGAAAAGAACACACATGCAATGACTCTAGTGCTGGTTTTAGTATAAGAACACACATGTAATGAACACACATGCAATGACTCTAGTGCTGGTTTTAGTATAAGAACTCTAGTGGGTCCATATGTGGTTTGCGGAAAGAACACACATGCAATGACCACTGGTCGATCCATGTGTGGTTTGTGGAAAGAACACACATGCAATGACACTCGTGGACCCATGTGTGGCATGTGGAAAGAACACACATGCAATGACACTAGTGGAACCATGTGTGGTTTGTGGAAAGAATACACATGCAATGCCACTGGTTGATCCATGTGTGGTTTGTGGAAAGAACACACATGCAATGACACTGGTTGATCCATATGTGGTTTGTGGAAAGAACACACATGCAATGACTCACGGGGATCCATGTGTGGTTTGTGGAAAGAACACACATGCAATGACCACTGGTCGATCCATGTGTGGTTTGTGGAAAGAACACACATGCAATGACATTGGTGGATCCATATGTGGTTTGTGAAAAGAACACACATGCAATGACTCTAGTCCTGGTTTTAGTATAAGAACACACATGAAATGAACTCTAGTGGGTCCATATGTTGTTTGTGGAAAGAACACACATGCAATGACACTGGTTGATCCATATGTTGTTTGTGGAAAGAACACACATGCAATGACTTAGGGAGATCCATGTGTGGTTTGTGGAAAGAATACAGATACAATGACCACTGGTCGATCAATGTGTGGTTTGTGGAAAGAACACACATGCAATGACTCTAGTCCTGGTTTTAGTATAAGAACACTCATGCAATGACTCTAGTGCTGGTTTTAGTATAAGAACACACATGCAATGACTCTAGTGGGTCCATATGTGGTTTTTGAAAAGAACACACATGCAATGACTCTAGTGGATCCATATGTGATTTGTGGAAAGAACACACATGCAATGACACTGGTTGATCCATATGTGGTTTCTGGAAAGAACACACATGCAATGACACTGGTTGATCCATGCGTGGTTTGTGGAAAGGACACACATGCAATGACTCTAGTGCTGGTTTTAGTATAAGAACACACATGCAATGACTCTGGTGCTGGTTTTAGTATAAGAACACACATGCAATGACTTTAGTGGGTCCATATGTGGTTTGTGAAAAGAACACACATGCAATGACTCTAGCGGATCCATATGCGGTTTGTGGAAAAGAACACACATGCAATGACCACCGGTTGATCCATATGTGGTTTGTGGAAAGAACACACATGCAATGACACTGCTAGATCCATATGTGGTTTGTGAAAAGAACACACATGCAATGACTCTAGTGCTGTTATTATAAGAACACACATGCAATGACTCTCGTGGGTCCATATGTGGTTTCTGAAAAGAACACACATGCAATGACTCTAGTGGATCCAGGTGTTGTTTGTGGAAAAGAACACACATGCAATGACCACTGGCAATTCCATAAGTGGTTCATGACAGGACCACACATGGAGTGAACACTTGTGGATCCAAATGTGGTTTGTGGAAAGAACACACATGCAATGACTCTAGCAGATCCAGGTGTGCTTTGTGGAAAGAACACACATGCAATGAACTCTAGTGGATCCATATGTGGTTTGTGGAAAGAATACACATGCAATGACACTGGTTGATCCATATGTGGTTTGTCGAAAGAACACACATGCAATGACTCAGGGGGATCCATGTGTGGTTTGTGGAAAGAACACACATGCATTGACCACTGGTCGATCCATGTGTGGTTTGTGGAAAGAACACACATGGAATGACACTGGTGGATCCATATGTGGTTTGTGAAAAGAACACAGATGCAATGACTCTAGTGGATCCATATGTGGTTTGTGGAAAGAACACACATGCAATGACACTGGTTGATCCATATGTGGTTTGTGGAAAGAACACACATGTAATGACTCAGGGGGATCCGTGTGTGGTTTGTGGAAAGAACACACATGCAATGACTCTAGTGGGTCCATATGTGGTTTGTGGAAAGAACACACATGCAATGACTCTAGTGGGTACATATGTGGTTTGTGGAAACGAACATACATGCAATGACTCTAGTGCTGGTTTTAGTATAAGAACGCACATGTAATGACTCTAGGGGGTCCATATGTGGTTTGTGGAAAGAACACACATGCAATGACCACTGGTCGATCCATGTGTGGTTTGTGGAAAGAACACACATGCAATGACACTGGTGGATCCATATGTGGTTTGTGAAAAGAACACACATGCAATGACTCTAGTGCTGGTTTTAGTATAAGAAAACACATGCAATGAACTCTAGTGGGTCCATATGTGGTTTGTGGAAAGAACACACATGCAATGACACTGGTTGATCCATATGTGGTTTATGGAAAGAACACACATGCAATGACTCCGGGAGATCCATGTGTGGTTTGTGGAAACAACACACATGCAATGACCATTGGTCGATCAATGTGTGGTTTGTGGAAAGAACACACATGCAATGACTCTAGTGCTGGTTTTAGTATAAGAACACACATGCAATGACTCTTGTGTCAGTTTTAGTATAAGAACACACATACAATGACTCTATTGGGTCCATATGTGGTTTGTGATAAGAACACACATGCAATGACTCTAGTGGATCCATATGTGGTTTGTGGAAAAGAACACACATGCAATGACAACTGGTTGATCCATATGTGGTTTGTGGAAAGAACACACATGCAGTGACACTAGTGGATCCATATGTGGTTTATGGAAAGAACACACATGCAATGACTCAGGGAGATCCATGTGTGGTTTGTGGAAAGAACACACATACAATGACCACTGGTCGATCAATGTGTGGTTTGTGGAAAGAACACACATGCAATGACTCTAGTCCTGGTTTTAGTATAAGAACACTCATGCAATGACTCTAGTGCTGGTTTTAGTATAAGAACACACATACAATGACTCTAGTGGGTCCATATGTGGTTTTTGAAAAGAACACACATGCAATGACTCTAGTGGATCCATATGTGATTTGTGGAAAGAACACACATGCAATGACACTGGTTGATCCATATGTGGTTTGTGGAAAGAACACACATGCAATAACACTGGTTGATCCATGCGTGGTTTGTGGAAAGGACACACATGCAATGACTCTAGTGCTGGTTTTAGTATAAGAACACACATGCAATGACTCTAGTGCTGGTTTTAGTATAAGAACACACATGCAATGACTTTAGTGGGTCCATATGTGGTTTGTGAAAAGAACACACATGCAATGACTCTAGTGGATCCATATGCGGTTTGTGGAAAAGAACACACATGCAATGACCACCGGTTGATCCATATGTGGTTTGTGGAAAGAACACACATGCAATGACACTGCTAGATCCATATGTGGTTTGTGAAAAGAACACACATGCAATGACTCTAGTGCTAGTTTTAGTATAAGAACGCACATGAAATGACTCTAGTGCTGTTATTATAAGAACACACATGCAATGACTCTAGTGGGTCCATATGTGGTTTCTGAAAAGAACACACATGCAATGACTCTAGTGGATCCAGGTGTTGTTTGTGGTAAAGAACACACATGCAATGACCACTGGCAGATCCATAAGTGGTTCATGACAGGACCACACATGGAGTGAACACTTGTGGATCCAAATGTGGTTTGTGGAAAGAACACACATGCAATGACTCTAGCAGATCCAGGTGTGGTTGTGGAAAGAACACACATGCAATGAACTCTAGTGGATCCATATGTGGTTTGTGGAAAGAGTACACATGCAATGACACTAGTTGATCCATATGTGGTTTGTCGAAAGAACACACATGCAATGACTCAGGGGGATCCATGTGTGGTTTGTGGAAAGAACACACATGCATTGACCACTGGTCGATCCATGTGTGCTTTGTGGAAAGAACACACATGGAATGACACTGGTGGATCCATATGTGGTTTGTGAAAAGAACACAGATGCAATGACTCTAGTGGATCCATATGTGGTTTGTGGAAAGAACACACATGCAATGACACTGGTTGATCCATATGTGGTTTGTGAAAAGAACACACATGCAATGACTCTAGTGCTGGTTTTAGTATAACAAAACACATGCAATGAACTCTAGTGGGTCCATATGTGGTTTGTGGAAAGAACACACATGCAATGACACTGGTTGATCCATATGTGGTTTATGGAAAGAACACACATGCAATGACTCAGGGAGATCCATGTGCGGTTTGTGGAAACAACACACATGCAATGACCATTGGTCGATCAATGTGTGGTTTGTGGAAAGAACACACATGCAATGACTCTAGTGCTGGTTTTAGTATAAGAACACACATGCAATGACTCTTGTGTCAGTTTTAGTATAAGAACACACATACAATGACTCTATTGGGTCCATATGTGGTTTGTGATAACAACACACATGCAATGACTCTAGTGGATCCATATGTGGTTTGTGGAAAAGAACACACATGCAATGACAACTGGTTGATCCATATGTGGTTTGTGGAAAGAACACACATGCAGTGACACTAGTGGATCCATATGTGGTTTATGGAAAGAACACACATGCAATGACTCAGTGAGATCCATGTGTGGTTTGTGGAAAGAACAGACATACAATGACCACTGGTCGATCAATGTGTGGTTTGTGGAAAGAACACACATGCAATGACTCTAGTCCTGGTTTTAAAATAAGAACACTCATGCAATGACTCTAGTGCTGGTTTTAGTATAAGAACACACATGCAATGACTCTAGTGGGTCCATATGTGGTTTTTGAAAAGAACACACATGCAATGACTCTAGTGGATCCATATGTGATTTGTGGAAAGAACACACATGCAATGACACTGGTTGATCCATATGTGGTTTGTGGAAAGAACACACATGCAATGACACTGGTTGATCCATGCGTGGTTTGTGGAAAGGACACACATGCAATGACTCTAGTGCTGGTTTTAGTATAAGAACACACATGCAATGACTCTAGTGCTGGTTTAAGTATAAGAACACACATGCAATGACTTTAGTGGGTCCATACGTGGTTTGTGAAAAGAACACACATGCAATGACTCTAGTGGATCCATATGCGGTTTGTGGAAAAGAACACACATGCAATGACCACCGGTTGATCCATATGTGGTTTGTGGAAAGAACACACATGCAATGACACTGCTAGATCCATATGTGGTTTGTGAAAAGAACACACATGCAATGACTCTAGTGCTAGTTTTAGTATAAGAACACACATGAAATGACTCTAGTGATGTTATTATAAGAACACACATGCAATGACTCTAGTGGGTCCATATGTGGTTTCTGAAAAGAACACACATGCAATGACTCTAGTGGATCCAGGTGTTGTTTGTGGAAAAGAACACACATGCAATGACCACTGGCAGATCCATAAGTGGTTCATGACAGGACCACACATGGAGTGAACACTTGTGGATCCAAATGTGGTTTGTGGAAAGAACACACATGCAATGACTCTAGCAGATCCAGGTGTGGTTTGTGGAAAGAACACACATGCAATGAACTCTAGTGGATCCATATGTGGTTTGTGGAAAGAGTACACATGCAATAACACTAGTTGATCCATATGTGGTTTGTCGAAAGAACACACATGCAATGACTCAGGGGGATCCATGTGTGGTTTGTGGAAAGAACACACATGCATTGACCACTGGTCGATCCATGTGTGCTTTGTGGAAAGAACACACATGGAATGACACTGGTGGATCCATATGTGGTTTGTGAAAAGAACACAGATGCAATGACTCTAGTGGATCCATATGTGGTTTGTGGAAAGAACACACATGCAATGACACTGGTTGATCCATATGTGGTTTGTGAAAAGAACACACATGCAATGACTCTAGTGCTGGTTTTAGTATAAGAAAACACATGCAATGAACTCTAGTGGGTCCATATGTGGTTTGTGGAAAGAACACACATGCAATGACACTGGTTGATCCATATGTGGTTTATGGAAAGAACACACATGCAATGACTCAGGGAGATCCATGTGTGGTTTGTGGAAACAACACACATGCAATGACCATTGGTCGATCAATGTGTGGTTTGTGGAAAGAACACACATGCAATGACTCTAGTGCTGGTTTTAGTATAAGAACACACATGCAATGACTCTTGTGTCAGTTTTAGTATAAGAACACACATACAATGACTCTATTGGGTCCATATGTGGTTTGTGATAACAACACACATGCAATGACTCTAGTGGATCCATATGTGGTTTGTGGAAAAGAACACACATGCAATGACAACTGGTTGATCCATATGTGGTTTGTGGAAAGAACACACATGCAGTGACACTAGTGGATCCATATGTGGTTTATGGAAAGAACACACATGCAATGACTCAGTGAGATCCATGTGTGGTTTGTGGAAAGAACAGACATAGAATGACCACTGGTCGATCAATGTGTGGTTTGTGGAAAGAACACACATGCAATGACTCTAGTCCTGGTTTTAAAATAAGAACACTCATGCAATGACTCTAGTGCTGGTTTTAGTATAAGAACACACATGCAATGACTCTAGTGGGTCCATATGTGGTTTTTGAAAAGAACACACATGCAATGACTCTAGTGGATCCATATGTGATTTGTGGAAAGAACACACATGCAATGACACTGGTTGATCCATATGTGGTTTATGGAAAGAACACACATGCAATGACACTGGTTGATCCATGCGTGGTTTGTGGAAAGGACACACATGCAATGACTCTAGTGCTGGTTTTAGTATAAGAACACACATGCAATGACTCTAGTGCTGGTTTAAGTATAAGAACACACATGCAATGACTTTAGTGGGTCCATATGTGGTTTGTGAAAAGAACACACATGCAATGACTCTAGTGGATCCATATGCGGTTTGTGGAAAAGAACACACATGCAATGACCACCGGTTGATCCATATGTGGTTTGTGGAAAGAACACACATGCAATGACACTGCTAGATCCATATGTGGTTTGTGAAAAGAACACACATGCAATGACTCTAGTGCTAGTTTTAGTATAAGAACACACATGAAATGACTCTAGTGATGTTATTATAAGAACACACATGCAATGACTCTAGTGGGTCCATATGTGGTTTCTGAAAAGAACACACATGCAATGACTCTAGTGGATCCAGGTGTTGTTTGTGGAAAAGAACACACATGCAATGACCACTGGCAGATCCATAAGTGGTTCATGACAGGACCACACATGGAGTGAACACTTGTGGATCCAAATGTGGTTTGTGGAAAGAACACACATGCAATGACTCTAGCAGATCCAGGTGTGGTTTGTGGAAAGAACACACATGCAATGAACTCTAGTGGATCCATATGTGGTTTGGGGAAAGAGTACACATGCAATGACACTAGTTGATCCATATGTGGTTTGTCGAAAGAACACACATGCAATGACTCAGGGGGATCCATGTGTGGTTTGTGGAAAGAACACACATGCATTGACCACTGGTCGATCCATGTGTGGTTTGTGGAAAGAACACACATGGAATGACACTGGTGGATCCATATGTGGTTTGTGAAAAGAACACAGATGCAATGACTCTAGTGGATCCATATGTGGTTTGTGGAAAGAACACACATGCAATGACACTGGTTGATCCATATGTGGTTTGTGGAAAGAACACACATGGAATGACTTAGGGGGATCCGTGTGTGGTTTGTGGAAAGAACACACATGCAATGACTCTAGTGGGTCCATATGTGGTTTGTGGAAAGAACACACATGCAATGTCTCTAGTGGGTCCATATGTGGTTTGTGGAAACGAACATACATGCAATGACTCTAGTGCAGGTTTTAGTATAAGAATGCACATGTAATGACTCTAGTGGGTCCATATGTGGTTTGTCGAAAGAACACAAATGCAATGACCACTGGTCGATCCATGTGTGGTTTGTGGCAAGAACACACATGCAATGACACTGGTGGATCCATATGTGGTTTGTGAAAAGAACACACATGCAATGACTCTAGTGGATCCATATGTCGTTTGTGGAAAGAACACACATGCAATGACACTAGGTTATCCATATGTAGTTTGTGGAAAGAACACACATGCAATGACTCAGGGGGATTCATGTGTGTTTTGTGGAAAGAACACACATGCAATGACCACTGGTCGATCCATGTGTGGTTTGTGGAAAGAACACACATGCAATGACACTGGTGGATCCATATGTGGTTTGTGAAAAGAACACACATGCAATGACTCTAGTGCTGGTTTTAGTCTAAGAAAACACATGCAATGAACTCTAGTGGGTCCATATGTGGTTTGTGGAAAGAACACACATGCAATGACACTGGTTCATCCATATGTGGTTTATGGAAAGAACACACATGCAATGACTCGGGGAGATCCATGTGTGGTTTGTGGAAACAACACACATGCAATGACCATTGGTCGATCAATGTGTGGTTTGTGGAAAGAACACACATGCAATGACTCTTGTGTTAGTTTTAGTATAAGAACACACATACAATGACTCTTTTGGGTCCATATGTGGTTTGTGATAAGAACACACATGCAATGACTCTAGTGGATCCATATGTGGTTTGTGGAAAAGAACACACATGCAATGACCACTGGTTGATCCATATGTGGTTTGTGGAAAGAACACACATGTAGTGACACTAGTGGATCCATATGTGGTTTGTGAAAAGAACACACATACAATGACTCTAGTGCTGGTTTTAGTATAAGAACACCCATGAAATGACTCTAGTGTTGGTTTCATTATAAGAACACACATGCAACGACTCTAGTGGGTCCATATATGGTTTGTGAAGAGAACACACATGCAATGACTCTAGTGGATCCATATGTGGTTTGTGGAAAAGAACACACATGCAATGACCACTGGCTGATCCATAAGTGGTTCATGACTGGAACACACATGCAGTGAACACAGGTGGATCCAAATGTGGTTTGTGGAAAGAACAAACATGCAATGACTCTAGTGGATACATATGTGGTTTGTGGAAAGAACACACATGCAATAAACTCTAGTGGATCCATATGTGGTTTGTGGAAAGAACACACATGCAATGACACTGGTTGATCCATATGTAGTTTGTAGAAAGAACACACATGGAATGACTCAGGGGCATCCATGTGTGGTTTGTGGAAAGAACAGACATGCAATGACCACTGGTCGATCCATGTGTGGTTTGTGGAAAGAACACACATGCAATGACCACTGGTCGATCCATGTGTGGTTTGTGGAAAGAACACACATGCAATGACACTGGTGGATCCATATGTGGTTTGTGAAAAGAACACACATGCAATGACTCTAGTGGATCCATATATGGTTTGTGGAAAGAACACACATGCAATGACACTGGTTAATCCATATGTAGTTTGTGGAACGAACACACATGCAATGACTCAGGGGGATCCATGTGTGGTTTGTGGAAAGAACACACATGCAATGACATTGGTTGATCCATGTGTGGTTTGTGGAAAGAACACACATGCAATGACACTGGTGGATCCATATGTGGTTTGTCAAAAGAACACTCATGCAATGACTCTAGTGGATCCATATGTGTTTTGTCGAAAGAACACACATGCAATGACACTGGTTGATCCATATGTGGTTTGTGGAAAGACCACACATGCAATGACTTAGGGGGATCCATGTGTGGTTTGTGGAAAGAACACACATGCAATGACGACTGGTCGATCCATGTGTGGTTTGTGGAAAGAACACACATGCAATGACACTGGTGGATCCATATGTGGTTTGTGAAAAGAACACACATGCAATGAACTCTAGTGGGTCCATATGTGGTTTGCGAAAAGAACACACATGCAATGACCACTAGTCGATCCATGTGTGGTTTGTGGAAAGAACACACATGCAATGACACTCGTGGATCCATGTGTGGTTTGTGGAAAGAACACACATGCAATGACACTAGAGGAACCATGTGTGGTTTGTGGAAAGAACACACATGCAATGAAACTGGTTGATCCATGTGTGGTTTGTGGAAAGAACACACATGCAATGACACTGGTTGATCCATATGTGGTTTGTGGAAAGAACACACATGCAATGACTCAGGGGGATCCATGTGTGGTTTGTGGAAAGAACACACATGCAATGACCACTGGTCGATCCATGTGTGGTTTGTGGAAACAACACACATGCAATGACACTGGTGGATCCTTATGTGGTTTGTGAAAAGAACACACATGCAATGACTCTAGTGGATCCATATGTGGTTTGTGGAAAGAACACACATGCAATGACACTAGTTGATCCATATGTGGTTTGTGGAAAGAACACACATGCAATGACTCAGGGGGATCCATGTGTGGTTTGTGGAAAGAACACACATGCAATGACCACTAATCAATCCATGTCTGGTTTGTGGAAAGAACACACATGCAATGACACTAGTGGATCCATATGTGGTTTGTCAAAAGAACACACATGCAATGACTCTAGTGCTGGTTTTAGTATAAGAACACACATGCAATGACTCTAGTGGGTCCATATGTGGTTTGTGCAAAGAACACATATGCAATGATACTGGTTGATCCATGTGTGGTTTGTGGAAAGAACACACATGCAATGACACTCGTGGATCCATGTGTGGTTTTTGGAAAGAACACACATGCAATGACACTGGTGGATCCATATGTGGTTTATCAAAAGAACACACATGAAATGACTCTAGTGGATCCATATGTGGTTTGTGGAAAGAACACACATGCAATGACACTGGTTGATCCATATGTGGTTTGTGGAAAGAACACACATGCAACGACTCAGGCTGATCCATGTGTGGTTTGTGCAAAGAACACACATGCAATGACCAGTGGTCGATCCATGTGTGGTTTGTGGAAAGAACACACATGCAATGACACTGGTGGATCCATATGTGGGTTGTGAAAAGAACACACTTGCAATGAATCTATTGCTGGTTTTAGTATAAGAACACACATGCAATGAACTCTAGTTGGTCCATATGTGGTTTGCGGAAAGAACACACATGCAATGACCATTGGTCGATCCATGTGTTGTTTGTGGAAAGAACACACATGCAATGACACTCGTGGATCCATGTGTGGTTTATCGAAAGAACACACATGCAATGACACTAGTGGAACCATGTGTGGTTTGCGGAAAGAACACACGTGCAATGACACTGGTTGATCCATGTGTGGTTTGTTGAAAGAACACACATGCAATGACACTGGTTGATCCATATGTGGTTTGTGGAAAGAACACACGTGCAATGACTCAGGGGGATCCATGTGTGGTTTGTGGAAAGAACACACATGCAATGACCACTGGTCGATCCATGTGTGGTTTGTGGAAAGAACACACATGCAATGACATTGGTGGATCAATATGTGGTTTGTGAAAAGAACACACATGCAATGACTCTAGTCCTGGTTTTAGTATAAGAACACACACGAAATGAACTCTAGTGGGTCCATATGTTGTTTGTGGAAAGAACACACATGCAATGACACTGGTTGATCCATATGTTGTTTGTGAAAAGAACAGACATGCAATGACTCAGGGGGATCCATGTGGGGTTTGTGGAAAGAACACACATACAATGACCACTGGTCGATCAATGTGTGGTTTGTGGAAAGAACACACATGCAATGACACTGGTTGATCCATATGTGGTTTGTGGAAAGAAAACACACGCAATGACTCAGGGGGATCCATGTGTGGTTTGTGGAAAGAACACACATGCAATGACCACTGGTCGATCCATGTGTGGTTTGTGGAAAGAACACACATGCAATTACATTGGTGGATCAATATGTGGTTTGTGAAAAGAACACACATGCAATGACTCTAGTCCGGGTTTTAGTATAAGAACACACATGAAATGAACTCTAGTGGGTCCATATGTTGTTTGTGGAAAGAACACACATGCAATGACACTGGTTGATCCATATGTTGTTTGTGGAAAGAACACACATGCAATGACTCAGGGGGACCATGTGGGGTTTTTGGAAAGAACACACATATAATGACCACTGGTCGATCAATGTGTGGTTTGTGGAAAGAACACACATGCAATGACTCTAGTGCTAGTTTTAGTATAAGAACACACATGCAATGACTCTAGTGCTGGTTTTAGTATAAGAACACACATGCAATGACTCTAGTGGGTCCATTTGTGGTTTTTGAAAAGAACACACATGCAGTGACTCTAGTGGATCCATATGTGATTTGTGGAAAGAACACACATGCAATCACACTGGTTGATCCATATGTGGTTTGTGGAAAGAACACACATGCAATGACACTGGTTCATCCATGTGTGGTTTGTGGAAAGGACACACATGCAATGACTCTAGTGCTGGTTTTAGTATAAGAACACACATGCAATGACTCTAGTGCTGGTTTTAGTATAAGAACACACATGCAATGCCTTTAGTGGGTCCATATGTGGTCTGTGAAAAGAACACACATGCAATGACTCTAGCGGATCCATATGTGCTTTGTGGAAAAGAACACACATGCAATGGCCACCGGTTGATCCATATGTGGTTTGTGTCAAGAACACACATGCAATGACACTCGTGGATCCATATGTGGTTGGTGAAAAGAACACACATGCAATGAATCTAGTGCTGGTTTTAGTATAAGAACACACATGAAATGACTCTAGTGCTGGTATTATAAGAACACACATGCAATGACTCTAGTGGGTCCATATGTGGCTTGTGAAAAGAACACACATGCAATGACTCTAGTGGATCCATATGTGGTTTGTGGAAAAGAACACACATGCAATAACCACTGGCAGATCCATAAGTGGTTCATGACAGGAACACATATGCAGTGAACACTTGTGGATCCAAATGTGGTTTGTGGAAAGAACACAGATGCAATGACTCTAGTGGATACATATGTGGTTTGTGGAAAGAACACACATGCAATGAACTCTAGTGGATCCATATGTGGTTTGTGGAAAGAATACACATGCAATGACACTGGTTGATCCATATGTGGTTTGTCGAAAGAACACACATGCAATAACTCAGGGGGATCCATGTGTGGTTTGTGGAAAGAACACACATGCAATGACCACTGGTCGATCCACGTGTGGTTTGTGGAAAGAACACACATGCAATGACACTGGTGGATCCATATGTGGTTGGTGAAAAGAACACACATGCAATGACTCTAGTGGATCCATATGTGGTTTGTGGAAAGAACACACATGCAATGACACTGGTTGATCCATATGTGGTTTGTGGAAAGAACCACATGTAATGACTCAGGGGGATCCATGTGTGGTTTGTGGAAAGAATACACATGCAATGACTCTAGTGGGTCCATATGTGGTTTGTGGAAAGAACACACATGCAATGACTCTAGTGGGTCCATATGTGGTTTGTGGAAGGAACACACATGCAATGACACTCGTGGATCCATGTGTGGTTTGTGGAAAGAACACACATGCAATGACACTAGAGGAACCATGTGTGGTTTGTGGAAAGAACACACATGCAATGAAACTGGTTGATCCATGTGTGGTTTGTGGAAATAACACACATGCAATGACCCTGGCTGATCCATATGTGGTTTGTGGAAAGAACACACATGCAATGACTCAGGGGGATCCATGTGTGGTTTGTGGAAAGAACACACATGCAATGACCACTGGTCGATCCATGTGTGGTTTGTGGAAAGAACACACATGCAATGACACTGGTGGATCCATATGTGGTTTGTGAAAAGAACACACATGCAATGACTCTAGTGGATCCATATGTGGTTTGTGGAAAGAACACACATGCAATGACACTGGTTGATCCATATGTGGTTTGTGGAAAGAACACACATGCAATGACTCAGGGGGATCCATGTGTAGTTTGTGGAAAGAACACACATGCAATGACCACTAATCGATCCATGTCTGGTTTGTGGAAAGAACACACATGCAATGACACTGGTGGATCCATATGTGGTTTGTCAAAAGAACACACATGCAATGACTCTAGTGCTGGTTTTAGTATAAGAACACACATGCAATGACTCTAGTGGGTCCATATGTGGTTTGTGCAAAGAACACATATGCAATGACACTGGTTGATCCATGTGTGGTTTGTGGAAAGAACACACATGCAATGACACTCGTGGATCCATGTGTGGTTTGTGGAAAGAACACACATGCAATGACACTGGTGGATCCATATGTGGTTTATCAAAAGAACACACATGAAATGACTCTAGTGGATCCATATGTGGTTTGTGGAAAGAACACACATGCAATGACACTGGTTGATCCATATGTGGTTTGTGGAAAGAACACACATGCAATGACTCAGGCTGATCCATGTGTGGTTTGTGCAAAGAACACACATGCAATGACCACTGGTCGATCCATGTGTGGTTTGTGGAAAGAACACACATGCAATGACACTGGTGGATCCATATGTGGGTTGTGAAAAGAACACACTTGCAATGACTCTAGTGCTGGTTTTAGTATAAGAACACACATGCAATGAACTCTAGTTGGTCCATATGTGGTTTGCGGAAAGAACACACATGCAATGACCATTGGTCGATCCATGTGTTGTTTGTGGAAAGAACACACATGCAATGACACTCGTGGATCCATGTGTGGTTTATCGAAAGAACACACATGCAATGACACTAGTGGAACCATGTGTGGTTTGCGGAAAGAACACACATGCAATGACACTGGTTGATCCATGTGTGGTTTGTGGAAAGAACAAACATGCAATGACACTGGTTGATCCATATGTGGTTTGTGGAAAGAACACACGTGCAATGACTCAGGGGGATCCATGTGTGGTTTGTGGAAAGAACACACATGCAATGACCACTGGTCGATCCATGTGTGGTTTGTGGAAAGAACACACATGCAATGACATTGGTGGATCAATATGTGGTTTGTGAAAAGAACACACATGCAATGACTCTAGTCCTGGTTTTAGTATAAGAACACACACGAAATGAACTCTAGTGGGTCCATATGTTGTTTGTGGAAAGAACACACATGCAATGTCACTGGTTGATCCATATGTTGTTTGTGAAAAGAACACACATGCAATGACTCAGGGGGATCCATGTGGGGTTTGTGGAAAGAACACACATACAATGACCACTGGTCGATCAATGTGTGGCTTGTGGAAAGAACACACATGCAATGACACTGGTTGATCCATATGTGGTTTGTGGAAAGAAAACACACGCAATGACTCAGGGGGATCCATGTGTGGTTTGTGGAAAGAACACACATGCAATGACCACTGGTCGATCCATGTGTTGTTTGTGGAAAGAACACACATGCAATGACATTGGTGGATCAATATGTGGTTTGTGAAAAGAACACACATGCAATGACTCTAGTCCGGGTTTTAGTATAAGAACACACATGAAATGAACTCTAGTGGGTCCATATTTTGTTTGTGGAAAGAACACACATGCAATGACATTGGTTGATCCATATGTTGTTTGTGGAAAGAAGACACATGCAATGACTCAGGGGACCATGTGGGGTTTGTGGAAAGAACACACATATCATGACCACTGGTCGATCAATGTGTGGTTTGTGGAAAGAACACACATGCAATGAATCTAGTGCTAGTTTTAGTATAAGAACACACATGCAATGACTCTAGTGCTGGTTTTAGTATAAGAACACACATGCAATGACACTAGTTGATCCATATGTGGTTTTTGAAAAGAACACACATGCAATGTCTCAGGAGGATCCATGTGTGGTTTGTGGAAAGAACACACATGCAATAACCACTGGTCGATCCATATGTGGTTTGTGGAAAGAACACACATGCAATGACACTGTTGGATCCATATGTGGTTTGTGGAAAGGACACACATGCAATGACACTAGTGCTGGTTTTAGTATAAGAACACACATGCAATGACTCTAGTGCTGGTTTTAGTATAAGAAAACACATGCAATGACTTTATTGGGTCCATATGTGGTTTGTGAAAAGAACACACATGCAATGACTAGCGGATCCATATGTGGTTTGTGGAAAATAACACACATGCAATGGCCACCGGTTGATCCATATGTGGTTTGTGGAAAGAACACACATGCAATGACACTCGTGGATCCATATGTGGTTTGTGAAAAGAACACACATGCAATGACTCTAGTGCTGGTTTTAGTGTAAGAACACACATGAAATGACTCTAGTGCTGGTATTATAAGAACACACATGCAATGACTCTAGTGGGTCCATGTGTGGTTTGTGAAAAGAACACACATGCAATCACTCTAGTGGATCCATATGTGGTTTGTGGAAAATAACACACATGCAATAACCACTAGCAGATCCATAAGTGGTTCATGACAAGAACACATATGCAGTGAACACTTGTGGATCCAAATGTGGTTTGTGGAAAGAACACAGATGCAATGACTCTAGTGGATACATATGTGGTTTGTGAAAAGAACACACATGCAATGAACTCTAGTGGATCCATATGTGGTTTGTGGAAAGAATACACATGCAAAATCCATATGTGGTTTGTCGAAAGAACACACATGCAATGACTCAGGGGGATCCAAGTGTGGTTTGTGGAAAGAACACACATGCAATGACCACTGGTCGATCCATGTGTGGTTTGTGGAAAGAACACACATGCAATGACACTGGTGGATCCATATGTGGTTTGTCAAAAGAACACACATGCAATGACTCTAGTGGATCCATATGTGGTTTGTGGAAAGAACACACATGCAATTACACTGGTTGATCCATATGTGGTTTGTGGAAAGAACCACATGTAATGACTCAGGGGGATCCATGTGTGGTTTGTGGAAAGAACACGCATGCAATGACTCTAGTGGGTCCATATGTGGTTTGTGGAAAGAACACACATGCAATGACTCTAGTGGGTCCATATGTGGTTTGTGGAAAAGAACACAGGTGCAATGACTCTAGTGCTAGTTTTAGTATAAGAAAACACATGCAATGACTCTAGTGGGTCCATATATGGTTTGTGGAAGAACACACATGCAATGACCACTGGTCGACCCATGTGTGGTTTGTGGAAAGAACACACATGCAATGACACTGGTGGATCCATATGTGGTTTGTGAAAAGAACACACATGCAATGACTCTAGTGGATCCATATGTCGTTTGTGGAAAGAACACACATGCAATGACAGTGGTTGATCCATATGTGGTTTGTGGAAAGAACACACATGCAATGACTCAGGGGGATCCATGTGTGGTTTGCGGAAAGAACACACATGCAATGACACTGGTGGATCCATATGTGGTTTGTGAAAAGAACACACATGCAATGACTCTAGTGCTGGTTTTAGTATAAGAACACACATGAAATGAACTCTAGTGGGTCCATATGTGGTTTGTGGAAAGAACACACATGCAATGACACTGGTTGATCCATATGTGGTTTGTGGAATGAACACACATGCAATGACTCAGGGGGATCCATGTGTGGTTTGTGGAAAGAACACACATGCAATGACCACTGGTCGATCAATCTGTGGTTTGTGGAAAGAACACACATGCAATGACTCTAGTGCTGGTTTTAGTATAAGAACACTCATGCAATGACTCTAGTGTTAGTTTTAGTATACGAACACACATGCAATGACTCTATTGGGTCCATATGTGGTTTGTGATAAGAACACACATGCAATGACTCTAGTGGATCCATATGTGGTTTGTGGGAAAGAACACACATGCAATGACCACTGGTTGATCCATATGTGGTTTGTGGAAAGAACACACATGGAATGACACTAGTGGATCGATATGTGGTTTGTGAAAACAACACACATACAATGACTCTAGTGCTGGTTTTAGTATAAAAACACCCATGAAATGACTCTAGTGTGGGTTTCATTTTAAGAACACACATGCAACGCCTCTAGTGGGTCCATATATGGTTTGTGAAAAGAACACACATGCAATGACTCTAGTGGATCCATATGTGGTTTGTGGAAAAGAACACACATGCAATGACCACTGGCTGATCCATAAGTGGTTCATGACAGGAACACACATGCAGTGAACACTGGTGGATCCAAATGTGGTTTGTGGAAAGAACACACATGCAATGACTCTAGTGGATACATATGTGGTTTGTGGAAAGAACACACATGCAATAAACTCTAGTGGATCCATATGTGGTTTGTGGAAAGAACACACATGCAATGACACTGGTTGATCCATATGTGGTTTGTGGAAAGAACACACATGGAATGACTCAGGGGCATCCATGTGTGGTTTGTGGAAAGAACACAAATGCAATGACCACTGGTCGATCCATGTGTGGTTTATCAAAAGAACACACATGCAATGACACTGGTGGATCCATATGTGGTTTGTGAAAAGAACACACATGCAATGACTCTAGTGGATCCATATGTGGTTTGTGGAAAGAACACACATGCAATGACACTAGTTGATCCATATCTGGTTTGTGGAAAGAACATACATGCAATGTCTCAGGAGGATCCATGTGTGGTTTGTGGAAAGAACACACATGCAATAACCACTGGTCGATCCATGTGTGGTTTGTGGAAAGAACACACATGCAATGACACTGTTGGATCCATATGTGGTTTGTGAAAAGAACACACATGCAATGACTCTAGTGGATCCATATGTGGTTTGTGGAAAGAACACACATGCAATGACACTGGTTGATCCATATGTGGTTTGTGGAAAGAACACACATGCAATGACTCAGGGGGATCCATGTGTGGTTTGTGGAAAGAACACACATACAATGACCACTGGTCGATCCATGTGTGGTTTGTGAAAAGAACACACATGCAATGACTCTAGTGGATCCATATGTCGTTTGTGGAAAGAACACACATGCAATGAAACTGGTTGATCCATATGTGGTTTGTGGAAAGAACACACATGCAATGACTCAGGGGGATCCATGTGTGGTTTGTGGAAAGAACACACATGCAATGACACTGGTGGATCCATATGTGGTTTGTGAAAATAAAACACATGCAATGACTCTAGTGCTGGTTTTAGTATAAGAACACACATGCAATGAACTCTAGTGGGTCCATATGTGGTTTTAGGAAAGAACACACATGCAATGACACTGGTTGATCCATATGTGGTTTGTGGAAAGAACACACATGCAATGACTCAGGGGGATCCATGTGTGGTTTGTGGAAAGAATACGCATGCAATGACCACTGGTCGATCAGTCTGTGGTTTGTGGAAAGAACACACATGCAATGACTCTAGTGCTAGTTTTAGTATAAGAACACACATGCAATGACTCTAGTGTTAGTTTTAGTATAAGAACACACATGCAATGACTCTATTGGGTCCATATGTGGTTTGTGGAAAAGAACACACATGCAATGACCACTGGTTGATCCATATGTGGTTTGTGGAAAGAACACACATGTAATGACACTAATGGATCGATATGTGGTTTGTGAAAAGAACACACATACAATGAATCTAGTGCTGGTTTTAGTATAAGAACACCCATGAAATGACTCTATTGTTGGTTTCATTATAAGAACACACATGTAACGACTCTAGTGGGTCCATATATGGTTTGTGAAAAGAACACACATGCAATGACTCTAGTGGATCCATATGTGGTTTGTGGAAAATAACACACATGCAATGACCATTGGCTTATCCATAAGTGGTTCATGACAGGAACACACATGCAGTGAACACTGGTGGATCCAAATGTGGTTTGTGGAAAGAACACACATGCAATGACTCTAGTGGATACATATGTGGTTTGTGGAAAGAAAACACATGCAATAAACTCTAGTGGATCCATATGTGGTTTGTGGAAAAAACACACATATAATGACACTGGTTGATCCATATGTGGTTTGTGGAAAGAACACGCATGGAATGACTCAAGGGCATCCATGTGTGGTTTGTGGAAAGAACACACATGCCATGACCACTGGTCGATCCATGTGTGGTTTATCGAAAGAACACACATGCAATGACACTGGTGGATCCATATGTGGTTTGTGAAAAGAACACACATGCAATGACTCTAGTGGATCCATACGTGGTTTGGATAAAGAACACACATGCAATGACACTAGTTGATCCATATGTGGTTTGTGGAAAGAACACACATGCAATGACTCAGGGGGATCCATGTGTGGTTTGTGGAAAGAACACACATGCAATAACCACTGGTCGATCCATGTGTGGTTTGTGGAAAGAACACACATGCAATGACACTGGTGGATCCATATGTGGTTTGTGAAAAGAACACACATGCAATGACTCTAGTGCTGGTTTTAGTATAAGAACACACATGCAATGACTCAGGGGGATCCATGTGTGGTTTGTGGAAAGAACACACATGCAATGACCACTGGTCGATCCATGTGTGGTTTGTGGAAAGAACACACATGCAATGACACTGGTGGATCCATATGTGGTTTGTGAAAACAACACACATGCAATGACTCTAGTGGTTCCATATGTGGTTTGTGGAAAGAACACACATGCAGTGACACTGGTTGATCCATATGTGGTTTGTGGAAAGAACACACATGCAATGACTCTAGTGGGTCCATATGTGGTTTGTGGAAAAGAACACAGGTGCAATCACTCTAGTGCTAGTTTTAGTATAAGAAAACACATGCAATGACTCTAGTGGGTCCATATATGGTTTGTGGAAAGAACACACATGCAATGACCACTGGTCGACCCATGTGTGGTTTGTGGAAAGAACACACATGCAATGACACTGGTGGATCCATATGTGGTTTGTGAAAAGAACACACATGCAATGACTCTAGTGGATCCATATGTCGTTTGTGCAAAGAACACACATGCAATGACAGTGGTTGATCCATATGTGGTTTGTGGAAAGAACACACATGCAATGACTCAGGGGGATCCATGTGTGGTTTGTGGAAAGAACACACATGCAATGACACTGGTGGATCCATATGTGGTTTGTGAAAAGAACACACATGCAATGACTCTAGTGCTGGTTTTAGTATAAGAACACACATGAAATGAACTCTAGTGGGTCCATATGTGGTTTGTGGAAAGAACACACATGCAATGACACTGGTTGATCCATATGTGGTTTGTGGAATGAACACACATGCAATGACTCAGGGGGATCCATGTGTGGTTTGTGGAAAGAACACACATGCAATGACCACTGGTCGATCAATCTGTGGTTTGTGGAAAGAACACACATGCAATGACTCTAGTGCTGGTTTTAGTATAAGAACACTCATGCAATGACTCTAGTGTTAGTTTTAGTATAAGAACACACATGCAATGACTCTATTGGGTCCATATGTGGTTTGTGATAAGAACACACATGCAATGACTCTAGTGGATCCATATGTGGTTTGTGGGAAAGAACACACATGCAATGACCACTGGTTGATCCATATGTGGTTTGTGGAAAGAACACACATGGAATGACACTAGTGGATCGATATGTGGTTTGTGAAAACAACACACATACAATGACTCTAGTGCTGGTTTTAGTATAAAAACACCCATGAAATGACTCTAGTGTGGGTTTCATTTTAAGAACACACATGCAACGCCTCTAGTGGGTCCATATATGGTTTGTGAAAAGAACACACATGCAATGACTCTAGTGGATCCATATGTGGTTTGTGGAAAAGAACACACATGCAATGACCACTGGCTGATCCATAAGTGGTTCATGACAGGAACACACATGCAGTGAACACTGGTGGATCCAAATGTGGTTTGTGGAAAGAACACACATGCAATGACTCTAGTGGATACCTATGTGGTTTGTGGAAAGAACACACATGCAATAAACTCTAGTGGATCCATATGTGGTTTGTAGAAAGAACACCCATGCAATGACACTGGTTGATCCATATGTGGTTTGTGGAAAGAACACACATGGAATGACTCAGGGGCATCCATGTGTGGTTTGTGGAAAGAACACACATGCAATGACCACTGGTCGATCCATGTGTGGTTTATCGAAAGAACACACATGCAATGACACTGGTGGATCCATATATGGTTTGTGAAAAGAACACACATGCAATGACTCTAGTGGATCCATATGTGGTTTGTGGAAAGAACACACATGCAATGACACTAGTTGATCCATATCTGGTTTGTGGAAAGAACACACATGCAATGTCTCAGGGGGATCCATGTGTGGTTTGTGGAAAGAACACACATGCAATAACCACTGGTCGATCCATGTGTGGTTTGTGGAAAGAACACACATGCAATGACACTGTTGGATCCATATGTGGTTTGTGAAAAGAACACACATGCAATGACTCTAGTGGATCCATATGTGGTTTGTGGAAAGAACACACATGCAATGACACTGGCTGATCCATATGTGGTTTGTGGAAAGAACACACATGCAATGACTTAGGGGGATCCATGTGTGGTTTGTGGAAAGAACACACATACAAGGACCACTGTTCGATCCATGTGTGGTTTGTGAAAAGAACACACATGCAATGACTCTAGTGGATCCATATGTCGTTTGTGGAAAGAACACACATGCAATGACTCTAGTGGATCCATATGTGGTTTGTGGAAAGAACACACATGCAATGACTCAGGGGGATCCATGTGTGGTTTGTGGAAAGAACACACATGCAATGCCACTGGTGGATGCATATGTGGTTTGTGAAAATAAAACACATGCAATGACTCTAGTGCTGGTTTTAGTATAAGAACACACATGCAATGAACTCTAGTGGGTCCATATGTGGTTTTAGGAAAGAACACACATGCAATGACACTGGTTGATCCATATGTGGTTTGTGGAAAGAACACACATGCAATGACTCAGGGGGATCCATGTGTGGTTTGTGGAAAGAACACACATGCAATGACCACTGGTCGATCAGTCTGTGGTTTGTGGAAAGAACACACATGCAATGACTCTAGTGCTAGTTTTAGTATAAGAACACACATGCAATGACTCTAGTGTTAGTTTTAGTATAAGAACACACATGCAATGACTCTATTGGGTCCATATGTGGTTTGTGGAAAAGAACACACATGCAATGACCACTGGTTGATCCATATGTGGTTTGTGGAAAGAACACACATGTAATGACACTAATGGATCGATATGTGGTTTGTGAAAAGAACACACATACAATGAATCTAGTGCTGGTTTTAGTATAAGAACACCCATGAAATGACTCTATTGTTGGTTTCATTATAAGAACACACATGTAACGACTCTAGTGGGTCCATATATGGTTTGTGAAAATAACACACATGCAATGACTCTAGTGGATCCATATGTGGTTTGTGGAAAATAACACACATGCAATGACCATTGGCTTATCCATAAGTGGTTCATGACAGGAACACACATGCAGTGAACACTGGTGGATCCAAATGTGGTTTGTGGAAAGAACACACATGCAATGACTCTAGTGGATACATATGTGGTTTGTGGAAAGAAAACACATGCAATAAACTCTAGTGGATCCATATGTGGTTTGTGGAAAGAACACACATATAATGACACTGGTTGATCCATATGTGGTTTGTGGAAAGAACACGCATGGAATGACTCAAGGGCATCCATGTGTGGTTTGTGGAAAGAACACACATGCAATGACCACTGGTCGATCCATGTGTGGTTTATCGAAAGAACACACATGCAATGACACTGGTGGATCCATATGTGGTTTGTGAAAAGAACACACATGCAATGACTCTAGTGGATCCATATGTGGTTTGGTTAAAGAACACACATGCAATGACACTAGTTGATCCATATGTGGTTTGTGGAAAGAACACACATGCAATGACTCAGGGGGATCCATGTGTGGTTTGTGGAAAGAACACACATGCAATAACCATTGGTCGATCCATGTGTGGTTTGTGGAAAGAACACAAATGCAATGACACTGGTGGATCCATATGTGGTTTGTGAAAAGAACACACATGCAATGACTCTAGTGCTGGTTTTAGTATAAGAACACACATGCAATGACTCAGGGGGATCCATGTGTGGTTTGTGGAAAGAACACACATGCAATGACCACTGGTCGATCCATGTGTGGTTTGTGGAAAGAACACACATGAAATGACACTGGTGGATCCATATGTGGTTTGTGAAAACAACACACATGCAATGACTCTAGTGGTTCCATATGTGGTTTGTGGAAAGAACACACATGCAGTGACACTGGTTGATCCATATGTGGTTTGTGGAAAGAACACACATGCAATGACTCAGGGGGATCCATGTGTGGTTTGTGGAAAGAACACACATGCAATGACCACTAGTCGATCCATGTGTCGTTTGTGGAGAGAACACACATGCAATGACACAGGTGGATCCATATGTGGTTTGTGAAAAGAACACACATGCAATGAGTCTAGTGCTGGTTTTAGTATAAGAACACACATGCAATGACTCTACTGGGTCCATATGTGGTTTGTGGAAAGAACACACATGCAATGTCCACTGGTCGATCCATGTGTGGCTTGTGGAAAGAACACACATGCAATGACACTGGTGGATCCATATGTGCTTTGTCAAAAGAACACACATGCAATGACTCTAGTGGATCCATATGTGGTTTCTGGAAAGATCACACATGCAATGACACTGGTTGATCCATATGTGGTTTGTGGAAAGAACACACATGCAATGACTTAGGGGGATCCATGTGTGGTTTGTGGAAAGAACACACATGCAACGACCACTAGTCGATCCATGTGTGGTTTGTGGAAAGAACACACATGCAATGACACTGGTGGATCCATATGTGGTTTTTGAAAAGAACACACATGCAATGACTCTAGTGTTAGTTTTAGTATAAGAACACACATGCAATGAACTCTAGTGGGTCCGTATGTGGTTTGCGGAAAGAACACAGATGCAATGACCACTAGTCGATCCATGTGTGGTCTGTGGAAAGAACACACAAGCAATGACACTGGTGGATCCATGTGTGGTTTGTCAAAAGAACACACATGCAATGACTCTAGTGGATCCATACGTGGTTTGTGGAAAGAACACACATGCAATGACACTGGTTGATCCATATGTGGTTTGTGGAAAGAACACACATGCAATGACTCAGGGGGATCCATGTGTGGTTTGTGGAAAGAACACACATGCAATGACACTGGTTGATCCATGTGTGGTTTGTGGAAAGAACACACATGCAATAACTCAGGGGGATCCATGTGTGGTTTGTGGAAAGAACACACATGCAATGACCACTGGTCGATCCATGTGTGGTTTGTGGAAAGAACACACATGCAATCACACTGGTGGATCCATATGTGGTTTGTGAAAAGAACACACATGCAATGACGCAAGTGCTGGTTTTAGTATAAGAACACACATGCAATGACTCTAGTGGATCCATGTGTGGTTTGTGGAAAGAACACACATGCAATAACCACTGGTCGATCCATGTGTGGTTTGTGGAAAGAACACACATGCAATGACACTTGTGGATCCATATGTGGTTTGTGAAAAGAACACACATGCAATGACTCTAGTGCTGGTTTTAGTATAAGAACACACATGCAATGACTCAGGGGGATCCATGTGTTGTTTGTGGAAAGAACACACATGCAATGACCACTGGTCGATCCATGTGTGGTTTGTGGAAAGAACACACATGCAATGACACTGGTGGATCCATATGTGGTTTGTGAAAAGAACACACATGCAATGACTCTAGTGGATCCATATGTGGTTTGTGGAAAGAACACACATGCAATGACACTGGTTGATCCATATGTAGTTTGTGGAAAGAACACACATGCAATGACTCAGGGGGATCCATGTGTGGTTTGTGGAAAGAACACACATGCAAGGACCACTAATCGATCCATGTCTGGTTTGTGGAAAGAACACACATGCAATGACACTAGTGGATCCATATGTGGTTTGTCAAAAGAACACACATGCAATGACTCTAGTGCTGGTTTTAGTATAAGAACACACATGCAATGACTCTAGTGGGTCCATATGTGGTTTATGCAAAGAACACACATGCAATGACACTGGTTGATCCATGTGCGGTTTGTGGAAAGAACACACATGCAATGACACTCGTGGATCCATGTGTGGTTTGTGGAAAGAACAGACATGCATTGACACTGGTGGATCCATATGTGGTTTGTCAAAAGAACACACATGCAATGACTCTAGTGGATCCATATGTGGTTTGTGGAAAGAACACACATGCAATGACACTAGTTGATCCATATGTGGTTTGTGGAAAGAACACACATGCAATGACTCAGGGTGATCCATGTGTGGTTTGTGGAAAGAACACACATGCAATGACCACTAGTCGATCCATGTGTGGTTTGTGGAAAGAACACACATGCAATGACACTGGTTGATCCATATGTGGGTTGTGAAAAGAGCACACACGGAATGACTCTAGTCCTGGTTTTAGTATAAGAACACACATGAAATGAACTCTAGTGGGTCCATATGTTGTTTGTGGAAAGAACACACATGCAATGACACTCGATGATCCAGATGTTGTTTGTGGAAAGAACACACATGCAATGACTCAGGGGGATCCATGTGTGGTTTGTGCAAAGAACACACATACAATGACCACTGGTCGATCAATGTGTGGTTTGTGGAAAGAACACACATGCAATGACTCTAGTGCTGGTTTTAGTACAATAACACACATGCAATGACTCTAGTGCTGGTTTTAGTATAAGAACACACATGCAATGACTCTAGTGGGTCCATATGTTGTTTTTTAAAAGAACACACATGCAATGACTCTAGTGGATCCATATGTGATTTGTGGAAAGAACACACATGCAATGACACTGGTTGATCCATGTGTGGTTTGTGGAAAGAACACACATGCAATGACACTGGTGGATCCATATGTGGTTTGTGAAAAGAACACACATGCAATGACTCTAGTGCTGGTTTTAGTATAAGAACACACATGAAATGACTCTAGTGCTGGTATTATAAGAACACACATGCAATGACTCTAGTGGGTCCATATGTGGTTTGTGAAAAGAACACACATGCAATGACTCTAGTCCTGGTTTTAGTATAAGAACACACATGAAATGAACTCTAGTGGGTCCATATGTTGTTTGTGGAAAGAACACACATGGAATGACACTGGTTGATCCATATGTTGTTTGTGGAAAGAACACACATGCAATGACTCAGGGGGATCCATGTGTGGTTTGTGGAAAGAACACACATACAATGACCACTGATCGATCAATGTGTGGTTTGTGGAAAGAACACACATGCAATGACTCTAGTGCTGGTTTTAGTATAAGAACACACATGCAATGACTCTAGTGCTGGTTTTAGTATAAGAACACACATGCAATGACTCTAGTGGGTCCATATGTGGTTTTTGAAAAGAACACACATGCAATGACTCTAGTGGATCCACATGTGATTTGTGGAAAGAACACATGCAATGACACTGGTTGATCCATATGTGGTTTATGGAAAGAACACACATGCAATGACACTGGTGGATCCATTTGTGGTTTGTGAAAAGAACACACATGCAATGACTCTAGTGCTGGTTTTAGTATAAGAACACATATGAAATGACTCTAGTGCTGGTATTATAAGAACACACATGCAATGACTCTAGTGGGTCCATATGTGGTTTGTGAAAAGAACACACATGCAATGACTAGTGGATCCATATGTGGTTTGTGGAAAAGAACACACATGCAATAACCACTGGCAGATCCATAAGTGGTTCATGAAAGGAACACATATGCAGTGAACACTTGTGGATCCAAATGTGGTTTGTGGAAAGAACACAGATGCAATGACTCTAGTGGATACATATGTGGTTTGTGGAAAGAACACACATGCAATGAACTCTAGTGGATCCATATGTGGTTTGTGGAAAGAATACACATGAAATGACACTGGTTGATCCATATGTGGTTTGTCGAAAGAACACACACTCAGTGACTCAGGGGGATCCATGTGTGGTTTGTGGAAAGAACACACATGCAATGACCACTGGTCGATCCATGTGTGGTTTGTGGAAAGAACACACATGCAATGACACTGGTGGATCCATATGTTGTTTGTGAAAATAACACACATGCAATGACTCTAGTGGATCCATATGTGGTTTGTCGAAAGAACACACATGCAATGACACTGGTTGATCCATATGTGGTTTGTGGAAAGAACCACATGTAATGACTTAGGGGGATCCATGTGTGGTTTGTGGAAAGAACACACATCCAATGACTCTAGTGGGTCCATATGTGGTTTGTGGAAAGAACACACATGCAATGACTCTAGTGGGTCCATATGTGGTTTGTGGAAAAGAACACATATGCGATGACTCTAGTGCTGGTTTTAGTATAAGAAAACACATGCAATGACTCTAGTGGGTCCATATCTGGTTTGTGGAAAGAACACACATGCAATGACACTGGTTGATCCATATGTGGTTTATGGAAAGAACACACATGCAATGACACTGGTGGATCCATATGTGGTTTGTGAAAAGAACACACATGCAATGACTCTAGTGCTGGTTTTAGTATAAGAACACATATGAAATGACTCTAGTGCTGGTATTATAAGAACACACATGCAATGACTCTAGTGGGTCCATATGTGGTTTGTGAAAAGAACACACATGCAATGACTCTAGTGGATCCATATGTGGTTTGTGGAAAAGAACACACATGCAATAACCACTGGCAGATCCATAAGTGGTTCATGAAAGGAACACATATGCACTGAACACTTGTGGATCCAAATGTGGTTTGTGGAAAGAACACAGATGCAATGACTCTAGTGGATACATATGTGGTTTGTGGAAAGAACACACATGCAATGAACTCTAGTGGATCCATATGTGGTTTGTGGAAAGAATACACATGAAATGACACTGGTTGATCCATATGTGGTTTGTCGAAAGAACACACACTCAGTGACTCAGGGGGATCCATGTGTGGTTTGTGGAAAGAACACACATGCAATGACCACTGGTCGATCCATGTGTGGTTTGTGGAAAGAACACACATGCAATGACACTGGTGGATCCATATGTTGTTTGTGAAAATAACACACATGCAATGACTCTAGTGGATCCATATGTGGTTTGTCGAAAGAACACACATGCAATGACACTGGTTGATCCATATGTGGTTTGTGGAAAGAACCACATGTAATGACTTAGGGGGATCCATGTGTGGTTTGTGGAAAGAACACACATCCAATGACTCTAGTGGGTCCATATGTGGTTTGTGGAAAGAACACACATGCAATGACTCTAGTGGGTCCATATGTGGTTTGTGGAAAAGAACACATATAGGATGACTCTAGTGCTGGTTTTAGTATAAGAAAACACATGCAATGACTCTAGTGGGTCCATATCTGGTTTGTGGAAAGAACACACATGCAATGACACTGGTTGATCCATATGTGGTTTATGGAAAGAACACACATGCAATGACACTGGTGGATCCATATGTGGTTTGTGAAAAGAACACACATGCAATGACTCTAGTGCTGGTTTTAGTATAAGAACACATATGAAATGACTCTAGTGCTGGTATTATAAGAACACACATGCAATGACTCTAGTGGGTCCATATGTGGTTTGTGAAAAGAACACACATGCAATGACTCTAGTGGATCCATATGTGGTTTGTGGAAAAGAACACACATGCAATAACCACTGGCAGATCCATAAGTGGTTCATGAAAGGAACACATATGCAGTGAACACTTGTGGATCCAAATGTGGTTTGTGGAAAGAACACAGATGCAATGACTCTAGTGGATACATATGTGGTTTGTGGAAAGAACACACATGCAATGAACTCTAGTGGATCCATATGTGGTTTGTGGAAAGAATACACATGAAATGACACTGGTTGATCCATATGTGGTTTGTCGAAAGAACACACACTCAGTGACTCAGGGGTATCCATGTGTGGTTTGTGGAAAGAACACACATGCAATGACCACTGGTCGATCCATGTGTGGTTTGTGGAAAGAACACACATGCAATGACACTGGTGGATCCATATGTTGTTTGCGAAAAGAACACACATGCAATGACTCTAGTGGATCCATATGTGGTTTGTCGAAAGAACACACATGCAATGACACTGGTTGATCCATATGTGGTTTGTGGAAAGAACCACATGTAATGACTCAGGGGGATCCATGTGTGGTTTGTGGAAAGAACACACATCCAATGACTCTAGTGGGTCCATATGTGGTTTGTGGAAAGAACACACATGCAATGACTCTAGTGGGTCCATATGTGGTTTGTGGAAAAGAACACAGATGCGATGACTCTAGTGCTGGTTTTAGTATAAGAAAACACATGCAATGACTCTAGTGGGTCCATATCTGGTTTGTGGAAAGAACACACATGCAATGACCACTGGTCGACCCATGTGTGGTTTCTGGAAAGACCACACATGCAATGACACTGGTGGATCCATATGTTGTTTGGCAAAAGAACACACATGCAATGACTCTAGTCGATCCATATGTCGTTTGTGGAAAGAACACACATGCAATGACACTGGTTCATCCATATGTGGTTTATGGAAAGAACACACATGCAATGACTCAGAGGGATCTATCTGTGGTTTGTGGAAAGAACACCCATGCAATGACCACTGGTCGATCCATGTGTGGTTTGTGGAAAGAACACACATGCAATGACACTGGTCGATCCATGTGTGGTTTGTGGAAAGAACACACATGCAATGACTACTGGTGGATCCATATGTGGTTTGTGAAAAGAACACACATGCAATGACTCTAGTGCTGGTTTTAGTATAAGAACACACATGCAATGAACTCTAGTGGGTCCATATGTGGTTTGTGGAAAGAACACACATGCAATGTCACTGGTTGATCCATATGTGGTTTGTGGAAAGAACACACATGCAATGACTCAGGGGGATCCATGTGTGGTTTGTGGAAAGAACACACATGCAATGACCACTGGTCGATCAATCTGTGGTTTATGGAAAGAACACACATGCAATGACTCTAGTGCTGGTTTTAGTATAAGAACACACATGCAATGACTCTAGTGTTAGTTTTAGTATAAGAACACACATGCAATGACTCTATTGGGTCCATATGTGGTTTGTGATAAGAACACACATGCAATGACTCTAGCGGATCCATATGTGGTTTGTGGAAAAGAACACACATGCAATGACCACCGGTTGATCCTTATGTGGTTTGTGGAAAGAACACACATGCAATGACACTGCTGGATCCATATGTTGTTTGTGAAAAGAACACACATGCAATGACTCTAGTGCTGGTTTTAGTATAGGAACACACATGACATGACTCTAGTGCTGTTATTATAAGAACACACATGCAATGTGTCTATTTGGTCCATATGTGGTTTCTGAAAAGAACACACATACAATGACTCGAGTGGATCCAGGTGTGGTTTGTGGAAAAGAACACACATGCAAAGACCACTAGCATATCCATAAGTGGTTCATGACAGGACCACACATGTAGTGAACACTTGTGGATCCAAATGTGGTTTTTGGAAAGAACACACATGCAATGCCTCTAGCAGATCCAGGTGTGGTTTGTGGAAAGAACACACATGCAATGAACTCTAGTGGATCCATATTTGGTTTTAGGAAAGAATACACATGCAATGACACTGGTTGATCCATATGTGGTTTGTCTAAAGAACACACATGCAATGACTCATGGGGATCCATGTGTGGTTTGTGGAAATAACACACATGCAATGACCACTGGTCGATCCATGTGTGGTTTGTGGAAAGAACACACATGCAATGACACATTGGATCCATATGTGGTTTGCGAAAAGATCACACATGCAATGACTCTAGTGGATCCATATGTGGTTTGTGGAAAGAACACACATGAAATGACACTGGTTGATCCATATGTGGTTTGTGGAAAGAACCACATGTAATGACTCAGGGGGATCCATGTGTGGTTTGTGGAAAGAACACACATGCAATGACTCTATTGGGTCCATATGTGGTTTGTGGAAAGAACACACATGCAATGATTCTAGTGGGTCCATATGTGGTTTGTGGAAAAGAACACAGATGCAATGACTCTAGTGCTGGTTTTAGTATAAGAAAACACATGCAATGACTCTAGTGGGTCCATATATGGATTGTGGAAAGAACACACATGCAATGACCACTGGTCGACCCATGTGTGGTTTGTGGAAAGAACACACATGCAATGACACTGGTGGATCCATATGTGGTTTGTGAAAATAACACACATGCAATGACTCTAGTGGATCCATATGTCGTTTGTGGAAAGAACACACATGCAATCACACTGGTTGATCCATATGTGGTTTATGGAAAGAACACACATGCAATGACTCAGCGGGATCCATGTGTGGTTTGCGGAAAGAACACACATGCAATGACACTGGTGGATCCATATGTGGTTTGTGAAAAGAACACACATGCAATGACTCTAGTGCTGGTTTTAGTATAAGAACACACATGCAATGAACTCTAGTGGGTCCATATGTGGTTTGTGGAAAGAACACACATGCAATGACACTGGTTGATCCATATGTGGTTTGTGGAATGAACACACATGCAATGACTCAGGAGGATCCATGTGTGGTTGGTGGAAAGAACACACATGCAATGACCACTGGTCGATCCATATGTGGTTTGTGAAAAGAACACACATGCAATGACTCTAGTGCTGGTTTTAGTATAAGAACACACATGCAATGACTCTAGTGTTAGTTTTAGTATACGAACACACATGCAATGACTCTATTGGGTCCATATGTGGTTTGTGATAAGAACACACATGCAATGACTCTAGTGGATCCATATGTGGTTTGTGGGAAGGAACACACATGCAATGACCACTGGTTGATCCATATGTGGTTTGTGGAAAGAACACACATGGAATGACTCTAGTGGATCCATATGTGGTTTGTGGAAAGAACACACATGCAATGACTCTAGTGGATCCATATGTGGTTTGTGGAAAAGAACACACATGCAATGACCACTGGCTGATCCATAAGTGGTTCATGACAGGAACACACATGCAGTGAACACTGGTGGATCCAAATGTGGTTTGTGGAAAGAACACACATGCAATGACTCTAGTGGATACATATGTGGTTTGTGGAAAGAACACACATGCAATAAACTCTAGTGGATCCATATGTGGTTTGTGGAAAGAACACACATGCAATGACACTGGTTGATCCATATGTGGTTTGTGGAAAGAACACACATGGAATGACTCAAGGGCATCCATGTGTGGTTTGTGGAAAGAACACACATGCAATGACCACTGGTCGATCCATGTGTGGTTTATCGAAAGAACACACATGCAATGACACTGGTGGATCCATATGTGGTTTGTGAAAAGAACACACATGCAATGACTCTAGTGGATCCATATGTGGTTTGTGGAAAGAACACACATGCAATGGCACTAGTTGATCCATATGTGGTTTGTGGAATGAACACACATGCAATGACTCAGGGGGATCCATGTGTGGTTTGTGGAAAGAACACACATGCAATAACCACTGGTCGATCCATGTGTGGTTTGTAGAAAGAACACACATGCAATGACACTGGTGGATCCATATGTGGTTTGTGGAAAAGAACAAAGATGCGATGACTCTAGTGCTGGTTTTAGTATAAGAAAACACATGCAATGACTCTAGTGGGTCCATATCTGGTTTGTGGAAAGAACACACATGCAATGACACTGGTGGATCCATATGTGGTTTGTGAAAAGAACACATATGCAATGACTCTAGTGCTAGTTTTAGTATAAGAACACACATGCAATGACTCAGGGGGATCCATGTGTGGTTTGTGGAAAGAACACACATGCAGTGACCACTGGTCGATCCATGTGTGGTTTGTGCAAAGAACACACATGCAATGACACTGGTGGATCCATATGTGGTTTGTGAAAATAACACACATGCAATGACTCTAGTGGTTCCATATGTGGTTTGTGGAAAGAACACACATGCAATGACACTCATTGATCCATATGTGTTTTGTGGAAATAACACACATGCAATGACTCAGGGGGATCCATGTGTGGTTTGTGGAAAGAACACACATGCAATGACCACTAGTCGATCCATGTGTGGTTTGTGGAGAGAACACACATGCAATGACACAGGTGGATCCATATGTGGTTTGTGAAAAGAACACACATGCAATGAGTCTAGTGCTGGTTTTAGTATAAGAACACACATGCAATGACTCTAGTGGGTCCATATGTGGTTTGTGGAAAGAACACACATGCAATGACCACTGGTCGATCCATGTGTGGCTTGTGGAAAGAACACACATGCAATGACACTGGTGGATCCATATGTGCTTTGTCAAAAGAACACACATGCAATGACTCTAGTGGATCCATATGTGGTTTGTGGAAAGAACACACATGCAATGACACTGGTTGATCCATATGTGGTTTATGGAAAGAACACACATGCAATGACTTAGGGGGATCCATGTGTGGTTTGTGGAAAGAACACACATGCAATGACCACTAGTCGATCCATGTGTGGTTTGTGGAAAGAACACACATGCAATGACACTGGTGGATCCACATGTGGTTTGTGAAAAGAACACACATGCAATGAATCTAGTGCTAGTTTTAGTATAAGAACACACATGCAATGAACTCTAGTGGGTCCATATGTGGTTTGCGGAAAGAACACACATGCAATGACCACTAGTCGATCCATGTGTGCTCTGTGGAAAGAACACACATGCAATGACACTGGTGGATCCATGTGTGGTTTGTCAAAAGAACACACATGTAATGACTCTAGTGGATCCATACGTGGTTTGTGGAAAGAACACACATGCAATGACACTGGTTGATCCATATGTGGTTTGTGGAAAGAACACACATGCAATGACTCAGGGGGATCCATGTGTGGTTTGTGGAAAGAACACACATGCAATGACACTGGTCGATCCATGTGTGGTTTGTGGAAAGAATACACATGCAATAACTCAGGGGGAGCCATGTGTGGTTTGTGGAAAGAACACACATGCAATGACCACTGGTCGATCCATGTGTGGTTTGTGGAAAGAACACACATGCAATCACATTGGTGGATCCATATGTGGTTTGTGAAAAGAACACACATGCAATGACTCTAGTGCTGGTTTTAGTATAAGAACACACATGCAATGACTCTAGTGGATCCATATGTGGTTTGTGGAAAAGAACACACATGCAATGACCACTGGTTGATCCATATGTGGTTTGTGGAAATTACACACATGCAATGACTCAGGGGGATCCATGTGTGGTTTGTGGAAAGAACACACATGCAATAACCACTGGTCGATCCATGTGTGGTTTGTGGAAAGAACACACATGCAATGACACTGTTGGATCCATATGTGGTTTGTGAAAAGAACACACATGCAATGACTCTAGTGGATCCACATGTGGTTTGTGGAAAGAACACACATGCAATGACACTGGTTGATCCATATGTGGTTTGTGGAAAGAACACACATGCAACGACTCAGGGGGATCCATGTGTGGTTTGTGGAAAGAACACACATACAATGACCACTGGTCCATCCATGTGTGGTTTGTGGAAAGAACACACATGCAATGACACTAGTGGATCCATATGTGGTTTGTGACAAGAACACACATGCAATGACTCTAGTGGATCCATATGTCGTTTGTGGAAAGAACACACATGCAATGACACTGGTTGATCCATATGTGGTTTGTGGAAAGAACACACATGCAATGACTCAGGGGGATCCATGTGTGGTTTGTGGAAAGAACACACATGCAATGACACTGGTAGATCCATATGTGGTTTGTGAAAAGAACACACATGCAATGACTCTAGTGCTGGTTTTAGTATAAGAACACACATGCAATGAACTCTAGTGGGTCCATATGTGGTTTTAGGAAAGAACACACATGCAATGACACTGGTTGATCCATATGTGGTTTGTGGAAAGAACACACATGCAATGTCACTGGTTGATCCATATGTGGTTTGTGGAAAGAACACACATGCAATGACTCAGGGGGATCCATGTGTGGTTTGTGGAAAGAACACACATGCAATGACCACTGGTCGATCAATCTGTGGTTTATGGAAAGAACACACATGCAATGACTCTAGTGCTGGTTTTAGTATAAGAACACACATGCAATGACTCTAGTGTTAGTTTTAGTATAAGAACACACATGCAATGACTCTATTGGGTCCATATGTGGTTTGTGATAAGAACACACATGCAATGACTCTAGCGGATCCATATGTGGTTTGTGGAAAAGAACACACATGCAATTACCACCGGTTGATCCTTATGTGGTTTGTGGAAAGAACACACATGCAATGACACTGCTGGATCCATATGTTGTTTGTGAAAAGAACACACATGCAATGACTCTAGTGCTGGTTTTAGTATAAGAACACACATGACATGACTCTAGTGCTGTTATTATAAGAACACACATGCAATGTGTCTAGTGGGTCCATATGTGGTTTCTGAAAAGAACACACATACAATGACTCGAGTGGATCCAGGTGTGGTTTGTGGAAAAGAACACACATGCAATGACCACTAGCATATCCATAAGTGGTTCATGACAGGACCACACATGCAGTGAACACTTGTGGATCCAAATGTGGTTTTTGGAAAGAACACACATGCAATGCCTCTAGCAGATCCAGGTGTGGTTTGTGGAAAGAACACACATGAAATGAACTCTAGTGGATCCATATTTGGTTTTAGGAAAGAATACACATGCAATGACACTGGTTGATCCATATGTGGTTTGTCTAAAGAACACACATGCAATGACTCATGGGGATCCATGTGTGGTTTGTGGAAAGAACACACATGCAATGACCACTGGTCAATCCATGTGTGGTTTGTGGAAAGAACACACATGCAATGACACATTGGATCCATATGTGGTTTGCGAAAAGATCACACATGCAATGACTCTAGTGGATCCATATGTGGTTTGTGGAAAGAACACACATGAAATGACACTGGTTGATCCATATGTGGTTTGTCGAAAGAACCACATGTAATTACTCAGGGGGATCCATGTGTGGTTTGTGGAAAGAACACACATGCAATGACTCTATTGGGTCTATGTGGTTTGTGGAAAGAACACACATGCAATGATTCTAGTGGGTCCATATGTGGTTTGTGGAAAAGAACACAGATGCAATGACTCTAGTGCTGGTTTTAGTATAAGAAAACACATGCAATGACTCTAGTGGGTCCATATATGGTTTGTGGAAAGAACACACATGCAATGACCACTGGTCGACCCATGTGTGGTTTGTGGAAAGAACACACATGCAATGACACTGGTGGATCCATATGTGGTTTGTGAAAATAACACACATGCAATGACTCTAGTGGATCCATATGTCGTTTGTGGAAAGAACACACATGAAATCACACTGGTTGATCCATATGTGGTTTATGGAAAGAACACACATGCAATGACTCAGGGGGATCCATGTGTGGTTTGCGGAAAGAACACACATGCAATGACACTGGTGGATCCATATGTGGTTTGTGAAAAGAACACACATGCAATGACTCTAGTGCTGGTTTTAGTATAAGAACACACATGCAATGAACTCTAGTGGGTCCATATGTGGTTTGTGGAAAGAACACACATGCAATGACACTGGTTGATCCATATGTGGTTTGTGGAATGAACACACATGCAATGACTCAGGAGGATCCATGTGTGGTTGGTGGAAAGAACACACATGCAATGACCATTGGTCGATCCATATGTGGTTTGTGAAAAGAACACACATGCAATGACTCTAGTGCTGGTTTTAGTATAAGAACACACATGCAATGACTCTAGTGTTAGTTTTAGTATACGAACACACATGCAATGACTCTATTGGGTCCATATGTGGTTTGTGATAAGAACACACATGCAATGACTCTAGTGGATCCATATGTGGTTTGTGGGAAGGAACACACATGCAATGACCACTGGTTGATCCATATGTGGTTTGTGGAAAGAACACACATGGAATGACTCTAGTGGATCCATATGTGGTTTGTGGAAAGAACACACATGCAATGACTCTAGTGGATCCATATGTGGTTTGTGGAAAAGAACACACATGCAATGACCACTGGCTGATCCATAAGTGGTTCATGACAGGAACACACATGAGTGAACACTGGTGGATCCAAATGTGGTTTGTGGAAAGAACACACATGCAATGACTCTAGTGGATACATATGTGGTTTGTGGAAAGAACACACATGCAATAAACTCTAGTGGATCCATATGTGGTTTGTGGAAAGAACACACATGCAATGACACTGGTTGATCCATATGTGGTTTGTGGAAAGAACACACATGGAATGACTCAAGGGCATCCATGTGTGGTTTGTGGAAAGAACACACATGCAATGACCACTAGTCGATCCATGTGTGGTTTATCGAAAGAACACACATGCAATGACACTGGTGGATCCATATGTGGTTTGTGAAAAGAACACACATGCAATGACTCTAGTGGATCCATATGTGGTTTGTGGAAAGAACACACATGCAATGACACTAGTTGATCCATATGTGGTTTGTGGAATGAACACACATGCAATGACTCAGGGGGATCCATGTGTGGTTTGTGGAAAGAACACACATGCAATAACCACTGGTCGATCCATGTGTGGTTTGTGGAAAGAACACACATGCAATGACACTGGTGGATCCATATGTGGTTTGTGGAAAAGAACACAGATGCGATGACTCTAGTGCTGGTTTTAGTATAAGAAAACACATGCAATGACTCTAGTGGGTGCATATCTGGTTTGTGGAAAGAACACACATGCAATGACACTGGTGGATCCATATGTGGTTTGTGAAAAGAACACATATGCAATGACTCTAGTGCTAGTTTTAGTATAAGAACACACATGCAATGACTCAGGGGGATCCATGTGTGGTTTGTGGAAAGAACACACATGCAGTGACCACTGGTCGATCCATGTGTGGTTTGTGCAAAGAACACACATGCAATGACACTGGTGGATCCATATGTGGTTTGTGAAAAGAACACACATGCAATGACTCTAGTGGTTCCATATGTGGTTTGTGGAAAGAACACACATGCAATGACACTCGTTGATCCATATGTGTTTTGTGCAAATAACACACATGCAATGACTCAGGGGGATCCATGTGTGGTTTGTGGAAAGAACACACATGCAATGACCACTAGTCGATCCATGTGTGGTTTGTGGAGAGAACACACATGCAATGACACAGGTGGATCCATATGTGGTTTGTGAAAAGAACACACATGCAATGAGTCTAGTGCTGGTTTTAGTATAAGAACACACATGCAATGACTCTAGTGGGTCCATATGTGGTTTGTGGAAAGAACACACATGCAATGACCACTGGTCGATCCATGTGTGGCTTGTGGAAAGAACACACATGCAATGACACTGGTGGATCCATATGTGCTTTGTCAAAAGAACACACATGCAATGACTCTAGTGGATCCATATGTGGTTTGTGGAAAGAACACACATGCAATGACACTGGTTGATCCATATGTGGTTTATGGAAAGAACACACATGCAATGACTTAGGGGGATCCATGTGTGGTTTGTGGAAAGAACACACATGCAATGACCACTAGTCGATCCATCTGTGGTTTGTGGAAAGAACACACATGCAATGACACTGGTGGATCCATATGTGGTTTGTGAAAAGAACACACATGCAATGACTCTAGTGCTAGTTTTAGTATAAGAACACACATGCAATGAACTCTAGTGGGTCCATATGTGGTTTGCGGAAAGAACACACATGCAATGACCACTAGTCGATCCATGTGTGCTCTGTGGAAAGAACACACATGCAATGACACTGGTGGATCCATGTGTGGTTTGTCAAAAGAACACACATGCAATGACTCTAGTGGATCCATACGTGGTTTGTGGAAAGAACACACATGCAATGACACTGGTTGATCCATATGTGGTTTGTGGAAAGAACACACATGCAATGACTCAGGGGGATCCATGTGTGGTTTGTGGAAAGAACACACATGCAATGACACTGGTCGATCCATGTGTGGTTTGTGGAAAGAATACACATGCAATAACTCAGGGGGATCCATGTGTGGTTTGTGGAAAGAACACACATGCAATGACCACTGGTCGATCCATGTGTGGTTTGTGGAAAGAACACACATGCAATCACACTGGTGGATCCATATGTGGTTTGTGAAAAGAACACACATGCAATGACTCTAGTGCTGGTTTTAGTATAAGAACACACATGCAATGACTCTAGTGGATCCATATGTGGTTTGTGGAAAAGAACACACATGCAATGACCACTGGTTGATCCATATGTGGTTTGTGGAAATTACACACATGCAATGACTCAGGGGGATCCATGTGTGGTTTGTGGAAAGAACACACATGCAATAACCACTGGTCGATCCATGTGTGGTTTGTGGAAAGAACACACATGCAATGACACTGTTGGATCCATATGTGGTTTGTGAAAAGAACACACATGCAATGACTCTAGTGGATCCATATGTGGTTTGTGGAAAGAACACACATGCAATGACACTTGTTGATCCATATGTGGTTTGTGGAAAGAACACACATGCAACGACTCAGGGGGATCCATGTGTGGTTTGTGGAAAGAACACACATACAATGACCACTGGTCCATCCATGTGTGGTTTGTGGAAAGAACACACATGCAATGACACTGGTGGATCCATATGTGGTTTGTGAAAAGAACACACATGCAATGACTCTAGTGGATCCATATGTCGTTTGTGGAAAGAACACACATGCAATGACACTGGTTGATCCATATGTGGTTTGTGGAAAGAACACACATGCAATGACTCAGGGGGATCCATGTGTGGTTTGTGGAAAGAACACACATGCAATGACACTGGTGGATCCATATGTGGTTTGTGAAAAGAACACACATGCAATGACTCTAGTGCTGGTTTTAGTATAAGAACACACATGCAATGAACTCTAGTGGGTCCATATGTGGTTTTAGGAAAGAACACACATGCAATGACACTGGTTGATCCATATGTGGTTTGTGGAAAGAACACACATGCAATGACTCAGGGGGATCCATGTGTGGTTTGTGGAAATCACACACATGCAATGACCACTGGTCGATCAGTCTGTGGTTTGTGGAAAGAACACACATGCAATGACTCTAGTGCTAGTTTTAGTATAAGAACACACAAGCGATGACTCTAGTGTTAGTTTTAGTATAAGAACACACATGCAATGACTCTATTGGGTCCATATGTGGTTTGTGGAAAAGAACACACATGCAATGAACTCTAGTGGTTCCATATGTGGTTTGTGGAAAGAACACACATGCAATGACTCAGGGGGATCCATGTGTGGTTTGTAGAAAGAACACACATGCAATGACCACTAGTCGATCCATGTGTGGTTTTTGGAAAGAACACACATGCAATGACACTGTTGGATCCATATGTGGTTTGTGGAAAGAACACACATGCAATGACCACTGGTCGATCCATGTGTGGTTTGTGGAAAGAACACACATGCAATCACACTGGTGGATCCATATGTGGTTTGTGAAAAGAACACACATGCAATGACTCTACTGCTGGTTTTAGTATAAGAACACACATGCAATGACTCTAGTGGATCCATATGTGGTTTGTGGAAAAGAACACACATGCAATGACCACTGGTTGATCCATATGTGGTTTATGGAAAGAACACACATGGAATGACACTAGTGGATCGATATGTGGTTTGTGAAAAGAACACACATACATTGACTCTAGTGCTGGTTTTAGTATAAGAACACCCATGAAATGACTCTAGTGTTGGTTTCATTATAAGAACACACATGCAACGACTCTAGTGCGTCCATATATGGTTTGTGAAAAGAACACACATGCAATGACTCTACTGGATCCATATGTGGTTTTTGGAAAAGAACACACATGCAATGACCAATGGCTGATCCATAAGTGGTTCATGACAGGAACACACATGCATTGAACACTGGTGGATCCAAATGTGGTTTGTGGAAAGAACACACATGCAATGACTCTAGTGGATACATATGTGGTTTGTGGAAAGAACACACATGCAATAAACTCTAGTGGATCCATATGTGGTTTGTGGAATGAACACACATGCAATGACACTGGTTGATCCATATGTGGTTTGTGGAAAGAACACACATGGAATGACTCAGGGGCATCCATGTGTGGTTTGTAGAAAGAACACACATGCAATGACCACTGGTCGATCCATGTGAGGTTTATCGAAAGAACACACATGCAATGACACTGGTGGATCCATATGTGGTTTGTGAAAACAACACACATGCAATGACTCTAGTGGATCCATATGTGGTTTGTGGAAAGAACACACATGCAATGACACTAGTTGATCCATATGTGGTTTGTGGAAAGAACACACATGCAATGACTCAGGGGGATCCATGTGTGGTTTGTGGAAAGAACACACATGCAATAACCACTGGTTGATCCATGTGTGGTTTGTGGAAAGAACATACATGCAATGACACTGGTGGATCCATATGTGGTTTGTTAAAAGAACACACATGCAATGACTCTAGTGCTGGTTTTAGTATAAGAACACACATGCAATGACTCTAGTGGATCCATATGTGGTTTGTGGAAAAGAACACACATGCAATGACCACTGGTTGATCCATATGTGGTTTGTGGAAAGAACACACATGCAATGACTCAGGGGGATCCATGTGTGGTTTGTGGAAAGAAAACACATGCAATAACCACTGGTCGATCCATGTGTGGTTTGTGGAAAGAACACACATGCAATGACACTGTTGGATCCATATGTGGTTTGTGAAAAGAGCACACATGCAATGACTCTAGTGGATCCATATGTGGTTTGTGGAAAGAACACACATGCAATGACACTGGTTGATCCATATGTGGTTTGTGGAAAGAACACACATGCAACGACTCAGGGGGATCCATGTGTGGCTTGTGGAAAGAACACACATACAATGACCACTGGTCCATCCATGTGTGGTTTGTGGAAAGAACACACATGCAATGACACTGGTGGATCCATATGTAGTTTGTGAAAAGAACACACATGCAATGACTCTAGTGGATCCATATGTCGTTTGTGGAAAGAACACACATGCAATGACACTGGTTGATCCATATGTGGTTTGTGGAAAGAACACACATGCAATGACTCAGGGGGATCCATGTGTGGTTTGTGGAAAGAACACACATGCAATGACACTGGTGGATCCATATGTGGTTTGTGAAAAGAACACACATGCAATGACTCTAGTGCTGGTTTTAGTATAAGAACACACATGCAATGAACTCTAGTGGGTCCATATGTGGTTTTAGGAAAGAACACACATGCAATGACACTGGTTGATCCATATGTGGTTTGTGGAAACAACACACATGCAATGACTCAGGGGGATCCATGTGTGGTTTGTGGAAAGAACACACATGCAATGACCACTGGTCGATCAGTCTGTGGTTTGTGGAAAGAACACACATGCAATGACTCTAGTGCTAGTTTTAGTATAAGAACACACAAGCAATGACTCTAGTGTTAGTTTTAGTATAAGAACACACATGCAATGACTCTATTGGGTCCATATGTGGTTTGTGGAAAAGAACACACAAGCAATGAACTCTAGTGGTTCCATATGTGGTTTGTGGAAAGAACACACATGCAATGACCACTAGTCGATCCATGTGTGGTCTGTGGAAAGAACACACATGCAACGACACTGGTGGATCCATGTGTGGTTTGTCAGAAGAACACACATGCAATGACTCTAGTGCATCCATACGTGGTTTGTGGAAAGAACACACGTGCAATGACACTGGTTGATCCATATGTGGTTTGTGGAAAGAACACACATGCAATGACTCAGGGGGATCCATGTGTGGTTTGTAGAAAGAACACACATGCAATGACCACTGGTTGATCCATGTGTGGTTTGTGGAAAGAACACACATGCAATGACACCGTTGGATCCATATGTGGTTTGTGGAAAGAACACACATGCAATGACCACTGGTCGATCCATGTGTGGTTTGTGGAAAGAACACACATGCAATCACACTGGTGGATCCATATGTGGTTTGTGAAAAGAACACACATGCAATGACTTTAGTGCTGGTTTTAGTATAAGAACACACATGCAATGACTCTAGTGGATCCATATGTGGTTTGTGGAAAAGAACACACATGCAATGACCACTGGTTGATCCATATGTGGTTTGTGGAAAGAACACACATGGAATGACACTAGTGGATCGATATGTGGTTTGTGAAAAGAACACACATACAATGACTCTAGTGCTGGTTTTAGTATAAGAACACCCATGAAATGACTCTAGTGTTGGTTTCATTATAAGAACACACATGCAACGACTCTAGTGCGTCCATATATGGTTTGTGAAAAGAACACACATGCAATGACTCTACTGGATCCATATGTGGTTTGTGGAAAAGAACACACATGCAATGACCAATGGCTGATCCATAAGTGGTTCATGACAGGAACACACATGCATTGAACACTGGTGGATCCAAATGTGGTTTGTGGAAAGAACACACATGCAATGACTCGAGTGGATACATATGTGGTTTGTGGAAAGAACACACATGCAATAAACCCTAGTGGATCCATATGTGGTTTGTGGAAAGAACACACATGCAATGACACTGGTTGATCCATATGTGGTTTGTGGAACGAACACACATGGAATGACTCAGGGGCATCCATGTGTGGTTTGTAGAAAGAACACACCTGCAATGACCACTGGTCGATCCATGTGTGGTTTATCGAAAGAACACACATGCAATGACACTGGTGGATCCATATGTGGTTTGTGAAAACAACACACATGCAATGACTCTAGTGGATCCATATGTGGTTTGTGGAAAGAACACACATGCAATGACACTAGTTGATCCATATGTGGTTTGTGGAAAGAACACACATGCAATGACTCAGGGGGATCCATGTGTGGTTTGTGGAAAGAACACACATGCAATAACCACTGGTTGATCCATGTGTGGTTTGTGGAAAGAACATACATGCAATGACACTGGTGGATCCATATGTGGTTTGTGAAAAGAACACACATGCAATGACTCTAGTGCTGGTTTTAGTATAAGAACACACATGCAATGACTCTAGTGGATGCATATGTGGTTTGTGGAAAAGAACACACATGCAATGACCACTGGTTCATCCATATGTGGTTTGTGGAAAGAACACACATGCAATGACTCAGGGGGATCCATGTGTGGTTTGTGGAAAGAACACACATGCAATAACCACTGGTCGATCCATGTGTGGTTTGTGGAAAGAACACACATGCAATGACACTGTTGGATCCATATGTGGTTTGTGAAAAGAACACACATGCAATGACTCTAGTGGATCCATATGTGGTTTGTGGAAAGAACACACATGCAATGACACTGGTTGATCCATATGTGGTTTGTGGAAAGAACACACATGCAACGACTCAGGGGGATCCATGTGTGGTTTGTGGAAAGAACACACATACAATGACCACTGGTCCATCCATGTGTGGTTTGTGGAAAGAACACACATGCAATGACACTGGTGGATCCATATGTGGTTTGTGAAAAGAACACCCATGCAATGACTCTAGTGGATCCATATGTCGTTTATGGAAAGAACACACATGCAATGACACTGGTTGATCCATATGTGGTTTGTGGAAAGAACACACATGCAATGACTCAGGGGGATCCATGTGTGGTTTGTGGAAAGAACACACATGCAATGACACTGGTGGATCTATATGTGGTTTGTGAAAAGAACACACATGCAATGACTCTAGTGCTGGTTTTAGTATAAGAACACACATGCAATGAACTCTAGTGGGTCCATATGTGGTTTTAGGAAAGAACACACATGCAATGACACTGGTTGATCCATATGTGGTTTGTGGAAAGAACACACATGCAATGACTCAGGGGGATCCATGTGTGGTTTGTGGAAAGAACACACATGCAATGACCACTGGTCGACCAGTCTGTGGTTTGTGGAAAGAACACACATGCAATGACTCTAGTCCTAGTTTTAGTATAAGAACACACAAGCAATGACTCTAGTGTTAGTTTTAGTATAAGAACACACATGCAATGACTCTATTGGGTCCATATGTGGTTTGTGGAAAAGAACACACATGCAATGAACTCTAGTGGTTCCATATGTGGTTTGTGGAAAGAACACACATGCAATGACCACTAGTCGATCCATGTGTGGTCTGTGGAAAGAACACACATGCAATGACACTGGTGGATCCATGTGTGGTTTGTCAGAAGAACACACATGCAATGACTCTAGTGCATCCATACGTGGTTTGTGGAAAGAACACACGTGCAATGACACTGGTTGATCCATATGTGGTTTGTGGAAAGAACACACATGCAATGACTCAGGGGGATCCATGTGTGGTTTGTAGAAAGAACACACATGCAATGACCAATGGTCGATCCATGTGTGGTTTGTGGAAAGAACACACATGCAATGACACTATTGGATCCATATGTGGTTTGTGGAAAGAACACACATGCAATGACCACTGGTCGATCCATGTGTGGTTTGTGGAAAGAACACACATGCAATCACACTGGTGGATCCATATGTGGTTTGTGAAAAGAACACACATGCAATGACTCTAGTGCTGGTTTTAGTATAAGAACACACATGCAATGACTCTAGTGGATCCATATGTGGTTTGTGGAAAAGAACACACATGCAATGACCACTGGTTGATCCATATGTGGTTTGTGGAAAGAACACACATGGAATGACACTAGTGGATCGATATGTGGTTTGTGAAAAGAACACACATACAATGACTCTAGTGCTGGTTTTAGTATAAGAACACCCATGAAATGACTCTAGTGTTGGTTTCATTATAAGAACACACATGCAACGACTCTAGTGCGTCCATATATGGTTTGTGAAAAGAACACACATGCAATGACTCTACTGGATCCATATGTGGTTTGTGGAAAAGAACACACATGCAATGACCAATGGCTGATCCATAAGTGGTTCATGACAGGAACACACATGCATTGAACACTGGTGGATCCAAATGTGGTTTGTGGAAAGAACACACATGCAATGACTCGATTGGATACATATGTGGTTTGTGGAAAGAACACACATGCAATAAACCCTAGTGGATCCATATGTGGTTTGTGGAAAGAACACACATGCAATGACACTGGTTGATCCATATGTGGTTTGTGGAAAGAACACACATGGAATGATTCAGGGGCATCCATGTGTGGTTTGTAGAAAGAACACACATGCAATGACCACTGGTCGATCCATGTGTGGTTTATCGAAAGAACACACATGCAATGACACTGGTGGATCCATATGTGGTTTGTGAAAACAACACACATGCAATGACTCTAGTGGATCCATATGTGGTTTGTGGAAAGAACACACATGCAATGACACTAGTTGATCCATATGTGGTTTGTGGAAAGAACACACATGCAATGACTCAGGGGGATCCATGTGTGGTTTGTGGAAAGAACACACATGCAATAACCACTGGTTGATCCATGTGTGGTTTGTGGAAAGAACGTACATGCAATGACACTGGTGAATCCATATGTGGTTTGTGAAAAGAACACAGATGCAATGACTCTAGTGCTGGTTTTAGTATAAGAACACACATGCAATGACTCTAGTGGATCCATATGTGGTTTGTGGAAAAGAACACACATGCAATGACCACTGGTTGATCCATATGTGGTTTGTGGAAAGAACACACATGCAATGACTCAGGGGGATCCATGTGTGGTTTGTGGAAAGAACACACATGCAATAACCACTGGTCGATCCATGTGTGGTTTGTGGAAAGAACACACATGCAATGACACTGTTGGATCCATATGTGGTTTGTGAAAAGAACACACATGCAATGACTCTAGTGGATCCATATGTGGTTTGTGGAAAGAACACACATGCAATGACACTGGTTGATCCATATGTGGTTTGTGGAAAGAACACACATGCAACGACTCAGGGGGATCCATGTGTGGTTTGTGGAAAGAACACACATACAATGACCACTGGTCCATCCATGTGTGGTTTGTGGAAAGAACACACATGCAATGACACTGGTGGATCCATATGTGGTTTGTGAAAAGAACACCCATGCAATGACTCTAGTGGATCCATATGTCGTTTGTGGAAAGAACACACATGCAATGACACTGGTTGATCCATATGTGGTTTGTGGAAAGAACACACATGCAATGACTCAGGGGGATCCATGTGTGGTTTGTGGAAAGAACACACATGCAATGACACTGGTGGATCTATATGTGGTTTGTGAAAAGAACACACATGCAATGTCTCTAGTGCTGGTTTTAGTATAAGAACACACATGCAATGAACTCTAGTGGGTCCATATGTGGTTTTAGGAAAGAACACACATGCAATGACACTGGTTGATCCATATGTGGTTTGTGGAAAGAACACACATGCAATGACTCAGGGGGATCCATGTGTGGTTTGTGGAAAGAACACACATGCAATGACCACTGGTCGATCAGTCTGTGGTTTGTGGAAAGAACACACATGCAATGACTCTAGTGCTAGTTTTAGTATAAGAACACACAAGCAATGACTCTAGTGTTAGTTTTAGTATAAGAACACACATGCAATGACTCTATTGGGTCCATATGTGGTTTGTGGAAAAGAACACACATGCAATGAACTCTAGTGGTTCCATATGTGGTTTGTGGAAAGAACACACATGCAATGACCACTAGTCGATCCATGTGTGGTCTGTGGAAACAACACACATGCAATGACACTGGTGGATCCATGTGTGGTTTGTCAGAAGAACACACATGCAATGACTCTAGTGCATCCATACGTGGTTTGTGGAAAGAACACACGTGCAATGACACTGGTTGATCCATATGTGCTTTGTGGAAAGAACACACATGCAATGACTCAGGGGGATCCATGTGTGGTTTGTAGAAAGAACACACATGCAATGACCAATAGTCGATCCATGTGTGGTTTGTGGAAAGAACACACATGCAATGACACTGTTGGATCCATATGTGGTTTGTGGAAAGAACACACATGCAATGACCACTGGTCGATCCATGTGTGGTTTGTGGAAAGAACACACATGCAATCACACTGGTGGATCCATATGTGGTTTGTGAAAAGAACACACATGCAATGACTCTAGTGCTGGTTTTAGTATAAGAACACACATGCAATGACTCTAGTGGATCCATATGTGGTTTGTGGAAAAGAACACACATACAATGAACACTGGTTGATCCATATGTGGTTTGTGGAAAGAACACACATGGAATGACACTAGTGGATCGATATGTGGTTTGTGAAAAGAACACACATACAATGACTCTAGTGCTGGTTTTAGTATAAGAACACCCATGAAATGACTCTAGTGTTGGTTTCATTATAAGAACACACATGCAACGACTCTAGTGCGTCCATATATGGTTTGTGAAAAGAACACACATGCAATGACTCTACTGGATCCATATGTGGTTTGTAGAAAAGAACACACATGCAATGACCAATGGCTGATCCATAAGTGGTTCATGACAGGAACACACATGCATTGAACACTGGTGGATCCAAATGTGGTTTGTGGAAAGAACACACATGCAATGACTCTAGTGGATACATATGTGGTTTGTGGAAAGAACACACATGCAATAAACTCTAGTGGATCCATATGTGGTTTGTGGAAAGAACACACATGCAATGACACTGGTTGATCCATATGTGGTTTGTGGAAAGAACACACATGGAATGACTCAGGGGCATCCATGTGTGGTTTGTAGAAAGAACACACATGCAATGACCACTGGTCGATCCATGTGTGGTTTACCGAAAGAACACACATGCAATGACACTGGTGGATCCATATGTGGTTTGTGAAAACAACACACATGCAATGACTCTAGTGGATCCATATGTGGTTTGTGGAAAGAACACACATGCAATGACACTAGTTGATCCATATGTGGTTTGTGGAAAGAACACACATGCAATGACTCAGGGGGATCCATGTGTGGTTTGTGGAAAGAACACACATGCAATAACCACTGGTTGATCCATGTGTGGTTTGTGGAAAGAACATACATGCAATGACACTGGTGGATCCATATGTGGTTTGTGAAAAGAACACCCATGCAATGACTCTAGTGGATCCATATGTCGTTTGTGGAAAGAACACACATGCAATGACACTGGTTGATCCATATGTGGTTTGTGGAAAGAACACACATGCAATGACTCAGGGGGATCCATGTGTGGTTTGTGGAAAGAACACACATGCAATGACACTGGTGGATCTATATGTGGTTTGTGAAAAGAACACACATGCAATGACTCTAGTGCTGGTTTTAGTATAAGAACACACATGCAATGAACTCTAGTGGGTCCATATGTGGTTTTAGGAAAGAACACACATGCAATGACACTGGTTGATCCATATGTGGTTTGTGGAAAGAACACACATGCAATGACTCAGGGGGATCCATGTGTGGTTTGTGGAAAGAACACACATGCAATGACCACTGGTCGATCAGTCTGTGGTTTGTGGAAAGAACACACATGCAATGACTCTAGTGCTAGTTTTAGTATAAGAACACACAAGCAATGACTCTAGTGTTAGTTTTAGTATAAGAACACACATGCAATGACTCTATTGGGTCCATATGTGGTTTGTGGAAAAGAATACACATGCAATGAACTCTAGTGGTTCCATATGTGGTTTGTGGAAAGAACACACATGCAATGACCACTAGTCGATCCATGTGTGGTCTGTGGAAAGAACACACATGCAATGACACTGTTGGATCCATGTGTGGTTTGTCAGAAGAACACACATGCAATGACTCTAGTGCATCCATACGTGGTTTGTGGAAAGAACACACGTGCAATGACACTGGTTGATCCATATGTGGTTTGTGGAAAGAACACACATGCAATGACTCAGGGGGATCCATGTGTGGTTTGTAGAAAGAACACACATGCAATGACCAATGGTCGATCCATGTGTGGTTTGTGGAAAGAACACACATGCAATGACACTGTTGGATCCATATGTGGTTTGTGGAAAGAACACACATGCAATGACCACTGGTCGATCCATGTGTGGTTTGTGGAAAGAACACACATGCAATCACACTGGTGGATCCATATGTGGTTTGTGAAAAGAACACACATGCAATGACTCTAGTGTTGGTTTTAGTATAAGAACACACATGCAATGACTCTAGTGGATCCATATGTGGTTTGTGGAAAAGAACACACATGCAATGAACACTGGTTGATCCATATGTGGTTTGTGGAAAGAACACACATGGAATGACACTAGTGGATCGATATGTGGTTTGTGAAAAGAACACACATACAATGACTCTAGTGCTGGTTTTAGTATAAGAACACCCATGAAATGACTCTAGTGTTGGTTTCATTATAAGAACACACATGCAACGACTCTAGTGCGTCCATATATGGTTTGTGAAAAGAACACACATGCAATGACTCTACTGGATCCATATGTGGTTTGTGGAAAAGAACACACATGCAATGACCAATGGCTGATCCATAAGTGGTTCATGACAGGAACACACATGCATTGAACACTGGTGGACCCAAATGTGGTTTGTGGAAAGAACACACATGCAATGACTCTAGTGGATTCATATGTGGTTTGTGGAAAGAACACACATGCAATAAACTCTAGTGGATCCATATGTGGTTTGTGGAAAGAACACACATGCAATGACACTGGTTGATCCATATGTGGTTTGTGGAAAGAACACACATGGAATGACTCAGGGGCATCCATGTGTGGTTTGTAGAAAGAACACACATGCAATGACCACTGGTCGATCCATGTGTGGTTTACCGAAAGAACACACATGCAATGACACTGGTGGATCCATATGTGGTTTGTGAAAACAACACACATGCAATGACTCTAGTGGATCCATATGTGGTTTGTGGAAAGAACACACATGCAATGACACTAGTTGATCCATATGTGGTTTGTGGAAAGAACACACATGCAATGACTCAGGGGGATCCATGTGTGGTTTGTGGAAAGAACACACATGCAATAACCACTGGTTGATCCATGTGTGGTTTGTGGAAAGAACATACATGCAATGACACTGGTGGATCCATATGTGGTTTGTGAAAAGAACACACATGCAATGACTCTAGTGCTGGTTTTAGTATACGAACACACATGCAATGACACTGGTGGATCCATGTGTGGTTTGTCAGAAGAACACACATGCAATGACTCTAGTGCATCCATACGTGGTTTGTGGAAAGAACACACGTGCAATGACACTGGTTGATCCATATGTGGTTTGTGGAAAGAACACACATGCAATGACTCAGGGGGATCCATGTGTGGTTTGTAGAAAGAACACACATGCAATGACCAATGGTCGATCCATGTGTGGTTTGTGGAAAGAACATACATGCAATGACACTGTTGGATCCATATGTGGTTTGTGGAAAGAACACACATGCAATGACCACTGGTCGATCCATGTGTGGTTTGTGGAAAGAACACACATGCAATCACACTGTTGGATCCATATGAGGTTTGTGAAAAGAACACACATGCAATGACTCTAGTGGATCCATATGTGGTTTGTGGACAGAACACACATGCAATGACACTGGTTGATCCATATGTGGTTTATGGAAAGAACACACATGCAACGACTCAGGGGGATCCATGTGTGGTTTGTGGAAAGAACACACATACAATGACCACTGGTCCATCCATGTGTGGTTTGTGGAAAGAAAACACATGCAATGACACTGGTGGATCCATATGTGGTTTGTGAAAAGAACACCCATACAATGACTCTAGTGGATCCATATGTCGTTTGTAGAAAGAACACACATGCAATGACACTGGTTGATCCATATGTGGTTTGTGGAAAGAACAAACATGCAATAACTCAGGGGGATCCATGTGTGGTTTGTGGAAAGAACACACATGCAATGACACTGGTGGATCCATATGTGGTTTGTGAAAAGAACACACATGCAATGACTCTAGTGCTGGTTTTAGTATAAGAACACACATGCAATGAACTCTAGTGGGTCCATATGTGGTTTTAGGAAAGAACACACATGCAATGACACTGGTTGATCCATATGTGGTTTGTGGAAAGAACACACATGCAATGACTCAGGGGGATCCATGTGTGGTTTGTGGAAAGAACACACATGCAATGACCACTGGTCGATCAGTCTGTGGTTTGTGGAAAGAACACACATGCAATGACTCTAGTGCTAGTTTTAGTATAAGAACACACAAGCAATGACTCTAGTGTTAGTTTTAGTATAAGAACACACATGCAATGACTCTATTGGGTCCATATGTGGTTTGTGGAAAAGAACACACATGCAATGAACTCTAGTGGTTCCATATGTGGTTTGTGGAAAGAACACACATGCAATGACCACTAGTCGATCCATGTGTGGTCTGTGGAAAGAACACACATGCAATGACACTGGTGGATCCATGTGGGGTTTGTCAGAAGAACACACATGCAATGACTCTAGTGCATCCATACGTGGTTTGTGGAAAGAACACACGTGTAATGACACTGGTTGATCCATATGTGGTTTGTGGAAAGAACACACATGCAATGACTCAGGGGGATCCATGTGTGGTTTGTAGAAAGAACACACATGCAATGACCAATGGTCGATCCATGTGTGGTTTGTGGAAAGAACACACATGCAATGACACTGTTGGATCCATATGTGGTTTGTGGAAAGAACACACATGCAATGACCACTGGTCGATCCATGTGTGGTTTGTGGAAAGAACACACATGCAATCACACTAGTGGATCCATATGTGGTTTTTGAAAAGAACACACATGCAATGACTCTAGTGCTGGTTTTAGTATAAGAACACACATGCAATGACTCTAGTGGATCCATATGTGGTTTGTGGAAAAGAACACACAAGCAATGACCACTGGTTGATCCATATGTGGTTTGTGGAAAGAACACACATGGAATGACACTAGTGGATCGATATGTGGTTTGTGAAAAGAACACACATACAATGACTCTAGTGCTGGTTTTAGTATAAGAACACCCATGAAATGACTCTAGTGTTGGTTTCATTATAAGAACACACATGCAACGACTCTAGTGCGTCCATATATGGTTTGTGAAAAGAACACACATGCAATGACTCTACTGGATCCATATGTGGTTTGTGGAAAAGAACACACATGCAATGACCAATGGCTGATCCATAAGTGGTTCATGACAGGAACACACATGCATTGAACACTGGTGAATCCAAATGTGGTTTGTGGAAAGAACACACATGCAATGACTCTAGTGGATACATATGTGGTTTGTGGAAAGAACACACATGCAATAAACTCTAGTGGATCCATATGTGGTTTGTGGAAAGAACACACATGCAATGACACTGGTTGATCCATATGTGGTTTGTGGAAAGAACACACATGGAATGACTCAGGGGCATCCATGTGTGGTTTGTAGAAAGAACACACATGCAATGACCACTGGTCGATCCATTTGTGGTTTATCGAAAGAACACACATGCAATGACACTGGTGGATCCATATGTGGTTTGTGAAAACAACACACATGCAATGACTCTAGTGGATCCATATGTGGTTTGTGGAAAGAACTCACATGCAATGACACTAGTTGATCCATATGTGGTTTGTGGAAAGAACACACATGCAATGACTCAGGGGGATCCATGTGTGGTTTGTGGAAAGAACACACATGTAATAACCACTGGTTGATCCATGTGTGGTTTGTGGAAAGAACATACATGCAATGACACTGGTGGATCCATATGTGGTTTGTGAAAAGAACACACATGCAATGACTCTAGTGCTGGTTTTAGTATAAGATCACACATGCAATGACTCAGGGGGATCCATGTGTGGTTTGTGGAAAGAACACACATGCAATGACCACTGGTCGATCCATGTGTTGTTTGTGGAAAGAACACACATGCAATGACACTGGTGGATCCATATGTGGTTTGTGAAAAGAACACACATGCAATGACTCTAGTGGATCCATATGTGGTTTGTGGAAAGAACACACATGCAATGACACTGGTTGATCCATATGTGGTTTGTGGAAAGAACACACATGCAATGACTCAGGGGGATCCATTTGTGGTTTGTGGAAAGAACACACATGCAATGACCTCTAGTCAATCCATGTGTGGTTTGTGGAGAGAACACACATGCAATGACACTGGTGGATCCATATGTGGTTTGTGAAAAGAACACACATGCAATGAGTCTAGTGCTAGTTTTAGTATAAGAACACACATGCAATGACTCTAGTGGGTCCATATGTGGTTTGTGTAAAGAACACACATGCAATGACCACTGGTCGATCAATCTGTGGTTTGTGGAAAGAACACACATGCAATGAATCTAGTGCTGGTTTTAGTATAAGAACACACATGCAATGACCACTGGTCGATCCATGTGTGGTTTGTGGAAAGAACACACATGCAATGACACTGGTGGATCCATATGTGGTTTGTGAAAAGAACACACATGGAATGACTCTAGTGGATCCATATGTGGTTTGTGGAAAGAACACACATGCAATGACACTAGTTGATCCATATGTGGTTTGTGGAAAGAACACACATGGAATGACTCAGGGGCATCCATGTGTGGTTTGTAGAAAGAACACACATGCAATGACCACTGGTCGATCCATTTGTGGTTTATCGAAAGAACACACATGCAATGACACTGGTGGATCCATATGTGGTTTGTGAAAACAACACACATGCAATGACTCTAGTGGATACATATGTGGTTTGTGGAAAGAACTCACATGCAATGACACTAGTTGATCCATATGTGGTTTGTGGAAAGAACACACATGCAATGACTCAGGGGGATCCATGTGTGGTTTGTGGAAAGAACACACATGTAATAACCACTGGTTGATCCATGTGTGGTTTGTGGAAAGAACATACATGCAATGACACTGGTGGATCCATATGTGGTTTGTGAAAAGAACACACATGCAATGACTCTAGTGCTGGTTTTAGTATAAGATCACACATGCAATGACTCAGGGGGATCCATGTGTGGTTTGTGGAAAGAACACACATGCAATGACCACTGGTCGATCCATGTGTTGTTTGTGGAAAGAACACACATGCAATGACACTGGTGGATCCATATGTGGTTTGTGAAAAGAACACACATGCAATGACTCTAGTGGATCCATATGTGGTTTGTGGAAAGAACACACATGCAATGACACTGGTTGATCCATATGTGGTTTGTGGAAAGAACACACATGCAATGACTCAGGGGGATCCATCTGTGGTTTGTGGAAAGAACACACATGCAATGACCTCTAGTCAATCCATGTGTGGTTTGTGGAGAGAACACACATGCAATGACACTGGTGGATCCATATGTGGTTTGTGAAAAGAACACACATGCAATGAGTCTAGTGCTAGTTTTAGTATAAGAACACACATGCAATGACTCTAGTGGGTCCATATGTGGTTTCTGTAAAGAACACACATGCAATGACCACTGGTCGATCAATCTGTGGTTTGTGGAAAGAACACACATGCAATGAATCTAGTGCTGGTTTTAGTATAAGAACACACATGCAATGACCACTGGTCGATCCATGTGTGGTTTGTGGAAAGAACACACATGCAATGACACTGGTGGATCCATATGTGGTTAGTGAAAAGAACGCACATGGAATGACTCTAGTGGATCCATATGTGGTTTGTGGAAAGAACACACATGCAATGACACTGGTTGATCCATATGTGGTTTGTGGAAAGAACACACATGCAATGACTCAGGGGGATCCATGTGTGGTTTGTGGAAAGAACACACATGCAATGACCTCTAGTCGATCCATGTGTGGTTTGTGGAGAGAGCACACATGCAATGACACTGGTGGATCCATATGTGGTTTGTGAAAAGAACACACATGCAATGAGTCTAGTGCTGGTTTTAGTATAAGAACACACATGCAGTGACTCTAGTGGGTCCATATGTGGTTTATGGAAAGAACACACATGCAATGACCACTGGTCGATCCATGTGTGGTTTGTGGAAAGAACACACATGCAATGACACTAGTGGATCCATATGTGGTTTGTCAAAAGAACACACATGCCATGACTCTAGTGGATCCATATGTGGTTTGTGGAAAGAACACACATGCAATGACACTGGTTGATCCATATGTGGTTTGTGGAAAGAACACACATGCAATGACTTAGCGGGATCCATGTGTGGTTTGTGGAAAGAACACACATGCAACGACCACTAGTCGATCCATGTGTGGTTTGTGGAAAGAACACACAGGCAATGACACTGGTGGATCCATATGTGGTTTGTGAAAAGAACACACATGCAATGACTCTAGTGCTGGTATTAGTATAAGAACACACATGCAATGAACTCGAGTGGGTCCATATGTGGTTTGCGGAAAGAACACACATGCAATGACCACTAGTCGATCCATGTGTGGTCTGTGGAAAGAACACACATGCAATGACACTGGTGGATCCATGTGTGGTTTGTCAAAAGAACACACATGCAATGACTCTAGTGGATCCAAATGTGGTTTGTGGAAAGAACACACATGCAATGACACTGGTTGATCCATATGTGGTTTGTGGAAAGAACACACATGCAATGACTCAGGGGGATGCATGTGTGGTTTGTGGAAAGAACACACATGCAATGACCACTAGTCGATCCATGTGTGGTTTGTGGAAGAACACACATGCAATGACACTAGTGGATCCATATGTGGTTTGTGAAAAGAACACACATGCAATGACTCTAGTGCTGGTTTTAGTATAAGAACACACAGGCAATGAACTCTAGTGGGTCCATATGTGGTTTGCGGAAAGAACACACATGCAATGACCACTAGTCGATCCATGTGTGGTTTGTGGAAAGAACACACATGCAATGACACTCGTGGATCCATGTGTGGTTTGTGGAAAGAACACACATGCAATGACACTAGTGGAACCATGTGTGGTTTGTGGAAAGAACACACATGTAATGAAACTAGTTGATCCATGTGTGGTTTGTGGAAATAACACACATGCAATGACACTGGTTGATCCATATGTGGTTTGTGGAAAGAACACACATGCAATGACTCAGGGGGATCCATGTGCGGTTTGTGGGAAGAACACACATGCAATGACCACTGGTCGTCCATGTGTGGTTTGTGGAAAGAACACACATGCAATGACACGGGTGGATCGATATGTCGTTTGTGAAAAGAACACACATGCAATGACTCTAGTGGATCCATATGTGGTTTGTGGAAAGAACACACATGCAATGACACTGGTTGATCCATATGTGGTTTGTGGAAAGAATATACATGCAATGACCACTAGTCGATCCATGTGTGGTTTGTGGAAAAACACACATGTAATGACACTGGTGGATCCATATGTGGTTTGTCAAAGGAACACACATGCAATGATTCTAGTGCTGGTTTTAGTATAAGAACACACATGCAATGACCTCTAGTCGATCCATGTGCGGTTTGTGGAGAGAACACACATGCAATGACACTGGTGGATCCATATGTGGTTTGTGAAAAGAACGCACATGCAATGACTCTAGTGCTGGTTTTAGTATAAGAACACACATCCAATGACTCTAGTGGGTCCATATGTGGTTTGTGGAAAGAACACACATGCAATGACCACTGGTCGATCTATATGTTGTTTGTGGAAAGAACACACATGCAATGATACTGGTGGATCCATATGTGGTTTGTCAAAAGAACACACATGCAATGACTCTAGTGGATCCACATGTGGTTTGTGGAAAGAACACACATGCAATGACACTGGTTGATCCATATGTGGTTTGTGGAAAGAACACACATGCAATAACTCAGGGGGATCCATGTGTGGTTTGTGGAAAGAACACACATGCAATGACCTCTAGTCGATCCATGTGTGGTTTGTGGAGAGAGCACACATGCAATGACACTGGTGGATCCATATGTGGTTTGTGAAAAGAACACACATGCAATGAGTCTAGTGCTGGTTTTAGTATAAGAACACACATGCAGTGACTCTAGTGGGTCCATATGTGGTTTATGGAAAGAACACACATGCAATGACCACTGGTCGATCCATGTGTGGTTTGTGGAAAGAACACACATGCAATGACACTGGTGGATCCATATGTGGTTTGTCAAAAGAACACACATGCCATGACTCTAGTGGATCCATATGTGGTTTGTGGAAAGAACACACATGCAATGACACTGGTTGATCCATATGTGGTTTGTGGAAAGAACACACATGCAATGACTTAGCGGGATCCATGTGTGGTTTGTGGAAAGAACACACATGCAACGACCACTAGTCGATCCATGTGTGGTTTGTGGAAAGAACACACAGGCAATGACACTGGTGGATCCATATGTGGTTTGTGAAAAGAACACACATGCAATGACTCTAGTGCTGGTTTTAGTATAAGAACACACATGCAATGAACTCGAGTGGGTCCATATGTGGTTTGCGGAAAGAACACACATGCAATGACCACTAGTCGATCCATGTGTGGTCTGTGGAAAGAACACACATGCAATGACACTGGTGGATCCATGTGTGGTTTGTCAAAAGAACACACATGCAATGACTCTAGTGGATCCATATGTGGTTTGTGGAAAGAACACACATGCAATGACACTGGTTGATCCATATGTGGTTTGTGGAAAGAACACACATGCAATGACTCAGGGGGATGCATGTGTGGTTTGTGGAAAGAACACACATGCAATGACCACTGGTCGATCCATGTGTGGTTTGTGGAAGAACACACATGCAATGACACTAGTGGATCCATATGTGGTTTGTGAAAAGAACACACATGCAATGACTCTAGTGCTGGTTTTAGTATAAGAACACACAGGCAATGAACTCTAGTGGGTCCATATGTGGTTTGCGGAAAGAACACACATGCAATGACCACTAGTCGATCCATGTGTGGTTTGTGGAAAGAACACACATGCAATGACACTCGTGGATCCATTTGTGGTTTGTGGAAAGAACACACATGCAATGACACTAGTGGAACCATGTGTGGTTTGTGGAAAGAACACACATGTAATGAAACTAGTTGATCCATGTGTGGTTTGTGGAAATAACACACATGCAATGACACTGGTTGATCCATATGTGGTTTGTGGAAAGAACACACATGCAATGACTCTGGGGGATCCATGTGCGGTTTGTGGGAAGAACACACATGCAATGACCACTGGTCGTCCATGTGTGGTTTGTGGAAAGAACACACATGCAATGACACGGGTGGATCGATATGTCGTTTGTGAAAAGAACACACATGCAATGACTCTAGTGGATCCATATGTGGTTTGTGGAAAGAACACACATGCAATGACACTGGTTGATCCATATGTGGTTTGTGGAAAGAACATACATGCAATGACCACTAGTCGATCCATGTGTGGTTTGTGGAAAAACACACATGTAATGACACTGGTGGATCCATATGTGGTTTGTCAAAGGAACACACATGCAATGATTCTAGTGCTGGTTTTAGTATAAGAACACACATGCAATGACCTCTAGTCGATCCATGTGCGGTTTGTGGAGAGAACACACATGCAATGACACTGGTGGATCCATATGTGGTTTGTGAAAAGAACGCACATGCAATGACTCTAGTGCTGGTTTTAGTATAAGAACACACATGCAATGACTCTAGTGGGTCCATATGTGGTTTGTGGAAAGAACACACATGCAATGACCACTGGTCGAACCATATGTTGTTTGTGGAAAGAACACACATGCAATGACACTGGTGGATCCATATGTGGTTTGTCAAAAGAACACACATGCAATGACTCTAGTGGATCCACATGTGGTTTGTGGAAAGAACACACATGCAATGACACTGGTTCATCCATATGTGGTTTGTGGAAAGAACACACATGCAATAACTCAGGGGGATCCATGTGTGGTTTGTGGAAAGAACACACATGCAATGACCTCTAGTCAATCCATGTGTGGTTTGTGGAGAGAACACACATGCAATGACACTGGTGGATCCATATGTGGTTTGTGAAAAGAACACACATGCAATGAGTCTAGTGCTGGTTTTAGTATAAGAACACACATGCAATGACTCTAGTGGGTCCATATGTGGTTTGTGTAAAGAACACACATGCAATGACCACTGGTCGATCAATCTGTGGTTTGTGGAAAGAACACACATGCAATGAATCTAGTGCTGGTTTTAGTATAAGAACACACATGCAATGACCACTGGTCGATCCATGTGTGGTTTTTTGGAAAGAACACACATGCAATGACACTGGTGGATCCATATGTGGTTTGTGAAAAGAACACACATGGAATGACTCTAGTGGATCCATATGTGGTTTGTGGAAAGAACACACATGCAATGACACAGGTTGATCCATATGTGGTTTGTGGAAAGAACACACATGCAATGACTCAGTGGGATCCATGTGTGGTTTGTGGAAAGAACACACATGCAATGACCACTAGTCGATCCATGTGTGGTTTGTGGAAAGAACACACATGCAATGACACTGGTAGATCCATATGTGGTTTGTGAAAAGAACACACATGCAATGACTCTAGTGGATCCATATGTGGTTTGTGGAAAGAACACACATGCAATGACACTGGTTGATCCATATGTGGTTTGTGGAAAGAACACACATGCAATGACTCAAGGGGATCCATGTGTGGTTTGTGGAAAGAACACACATGCAATGACCTCTAGTCGATCCATGTGTGGTTTTTGGAGAGAACACACATGCAATGACACTGGTGGATCCATATGTGGTTTGTGAAAAGAACACACATGCAATTAGTCTAGTGCTGGTTTTAGTATATGAACACACATGCAATGACTCTAGTGGGTCCATATGTGGTTTATGGAAAGAACACACATGCAATGACCACTGGTCGATCCATGTGTGGTTTGTGGAAAGAACACACATGCAATGACACTAGTGGATCCATATGTGGTTTGTCAAAAGAACACACATGCAATGACTCTAGTGGATCCATATGTGGTTTGTGGAAAGAACACACATGCAATGACACTGGTTGATCCATATGTGGTTTGTGAAAAGAACACACATGCAATGACTTACGGGGATCCATGTGTGGTTTGTGGAAAGAACACACATGCAACGACCACTAGTCGATCCATGTGTCGTTTGTGGAAAGAACACACAGGCAATGACACTGGTGGATCCATATGTGGTTTGTGAAAAGAACACACATGCAATGACTCTAGTGCTGGTTTTAGTATAAGAACACACATGCAATGAACTCTAGTGGGTCCATATGTGGTTTGTGGAAAGAACACACATGCAATGACCACTAGTCGATCCATGTGTGGTCTGTGGAAAGAACACACATGCAATGACACTGGTGGATCCATGTGTGGTTTGTCAAAAGAACACACGTGCAATGACTCTAGTGGATCCATATGTGGTTTGTGGAAAGAACACACATGCAATGACACTGGTTGATCCATATGTGGTTTGTGGAAAGAACACACATGCAACGACTCAGGGGGATCCATGTGTGGTTTGTGGAAAGAACACACATACAATGACCACTGGTCCATCCATGTGTGGTTTGTGGAAAAACACACATGTAATGACACTGGTGGATCCATATGTGGTTTGTCAAAGGAACACACATGCAATGATTCTAGTGCTGGTTTTAGTATAAGAACACACATGCAATGACCTCTAGTCGATCCATGTGCGGTTTGTGGAGAGAACACACATGCAATGACACTGGTGGATCCATATGTGGTTTGTGAAAAGAACGCACATGCAATGACTCTAGTGCTGGTTTTAGTATAAGAACACACATGCAATGACTCTAGTGGGTCCATATGTGGTTTGTGGAAAGAACACACATGCAATGACCACTGGTCGATCCATATGTTGTTTGTGGAAAGAACACACATGCAATGACACTGGTGGATCCATATGTGGTTTGTCAAAAGAACACACATGCAATGACCCTAGTGGATCCACATGTGGTTTGTGGAAAGAACACACATGCAATGACACTGGTTGATCCATATGTGGTTTGTGGAAAGAACACACATGCAATAACTCAGGGGGATCCATGTGTGGTTTGTGGAAAGAACACACATGCAATGACCTCTAGTCAATCCATGTGTGGTTTGTGGAGAGAACACACATGCAATGACACTGGTGGATCCATATGTGGTTTGTGAAAAGAACACACATGCAATGAGTCTAGTGCTGGTTTTAGTATAAGAACACACATGCAATGACTCTAGTGGGTCCATATGTGGTTTGTGTAAAGAACACACAAGCAATGACCACTAGTCAATCAATCTGTGGTTTGTGGAAAGAACACACATGCAATGAATCTAGTGCTGGTTTTAGTATAAGAACACACTTGCAATGACCACTGATCGATCCATGTGTGTTTTGTGGAAAGAACACACATGCAATGACACTGGTGGATCCATATGTGGTTTGTGAAAAGAACACACATGGAATGACTCTAGTGGATCCATATGTGGTTTGTGGAAAGAACACACATGCAATGACACAGGTTGATCCATATGTGGTTTGTGGAAAGAACACACATGCAATGACTCAGTGGGATCCATGTGTGGTTTGTGGAAAGAACACACATGCAATGACCACTAGTCGATCCATGTGTGGTTTGTGGAAAGAACACACATGCAATGACACTGGTAGATCCATATGTGGTTTGTGAAAAGAAAACACATGCAATGACTCTAGTGGATCCATATGTGGTTTGTGGAAAGAACACACATGCAATGACACTGGTTGATCCATATGTGGTTTGTGGAAAGAACACACATGCAATGACTCAGGGGGATCCATGTGTGGTTTGTGGAAAGAACACACATGCAATGACCTCTAGTTGATCCTTGTGTGGTTTGTGGAGAGAACACACATGCAATGACACTGGTGGATCCATATGTGGTTTGTGAAAAGAACACACATGCAATTAGTCTAGTGCTGGTTTTAGTATAAGAACACACATGCAATGACTCTAGTGGGTCCATATGTGGTTTATGGAAAGAACACACATGCAATGACCACTGTTCGATCCATGTGTGGTTTGTGGAAAGAACACACATGCAATGACACTAGTGGATCCATATGTGGTTTGTCAAAAGAACACACATGCAATGACTCTAGTGGATCCATATGTGGTTTGTGGAAAGAACACACATGCAATGACACTGGTTGATCCATATGTGGTTTGTGAAAAGAACACACATGCAATGACTTACGGGGATCCATGTGTGGTTTGTGGAAAGAACACACATGCAACGACCACTAGTCGATCCATGTGTCGTTTGTGGAAAGAACACACAGGCAATGACACTGGTGGATCCATATGTGGTTTGTGAAAAGAACACACATGCAATGACTCTAGTGCTGGTTTTAGTATAAGAACACACATGCAATGAACTCTAGTGGGTCCATATGTGGTTTGTGGAAAGAACACACATGCAATGACCACTAGTCGATCCATGTGTGGTCTGTGGAAAGAACACACATGCAATGACACTGGTGGATCCATGTGTGGTTTGTCAAAAGAACACACGTGCAATGACTCTAGTGGATGCATATGTGGTTTGTGGAAAGAACACACATGCAATGACACTGGTTGATCCATATGTGGTTTGTGGAAAGAACACACATGCAACGACTCAGGGGGATCCATGTGTGGTTTGTGGAAAGAACACACATACAATGACCACTAGTCCATCCATGTGTGGTTTGTGGAAAAACACACATGTAATGACACTGGTGGATCCATATGTGGTTTGTCAAAGGAACACACATGCAATGATTCTAGTGCTGGTTTTAGTATAAGAACACACATGCAATGACCTCTAGTCGATCCATGTGCGGTTTGTGGAGAGAACACACATGCAATGACACTGGTGGATCCATATGTGGTTTGTGAAAAGAACGCACATGCAATGACTCTAGTGCTGGTTTTAGTATAAGAACACACATGCAATGACTCTAGTGGGTCCATATGTGGTTTGTGGAAAGAACACACATGCAATGACCACTGGTCGATCCATATGTTGTTTGTGGAAAGAACACACATGCAATGACACTGGTGGATCCATATGTGGTTTGTCAAAAGAACACACATGCAATGACCCTAGTGGATCCACATGTGGTTTGTGGAAAGAACACACATGCAATGACACTGGTTGATCCATATGTGGTTTGTGGAAAGAACACACATGCAATAACTCAGGGGGATCCATGTGTGGTTTGTGGAAAGAACACACATGCAATGACCTCTAGTCAATCCATGTGTGGTTTGTGGAGAGAACACACATGCAATGACACTGGTGGATCCATATGTGGTTTGTGAAAAGAACACACATGCAATGAGTCTAGTGCTGGTTTTAGTATAAGAACACACATGCAATGACTCTAGTGGGTCCATATGTGGTTTGTGTAAAGAACACACAAGCAATGACCACTAGTCAATCAATCTGTGGTTTGTGGAAAGAACACACATGCAATGAATCTAGTGCTGGTTTTAGTATAAGAACACACATGCAATGACCACTGGTCGATCCATGTGTGTTTTGTGGAAAGAACACACATGCAATGACACTGGTGGATCCATATGTGGTTTGTGAAAAGAACACACATGGAATGACTCTAGTGGATCCATATGTGGTTTGTGGAAAGAACACACATGCAATGACACAGGTTGATCCATATGTGGTTTGTGGAAAGAACACACATGCAATGGCTCAGTGGGATCCATGTGTGGTTTGTGGAAAGAACACACATGCAATGACCACTAGTCGATCCATGTGTGGTTTGTGGAAAGAACACACATGCAATGACACTGGTAGATCCATATGTGGTTTGTGAAAAGAAAACACATGCAATGACTCTAGTGGATCCATATGTGGTTTGTGGAAAGAACACACATGCAATGACACTGGTTGATCCATATGTGGTTTGTGGAAAGAACACACATGCAATGACTCAGGGGGATCCATGTGTGGTTTGTGGAAAGAACACACATGCAATGACCTCTAGTCGATCCTTGTGTGGTTTGTGGAGAGAACACACATGCAATGACACTGGTGGATCCATATGTGGTTTGTGAAAAGAACACACATGCAATTAGTCTAGTGCTGGTTTTAGTATAAGAACACACATGCAATGACTCTAGTGGGTCCATATGTGGTTTATGGAAAGAACACACATGCAATGACCACTGGTCGATCCATGTGTGGTTTGTGGAAAGAACACACATGCAATGACACTGGTGGATCCATATGTGGTTTGTCAAAAGAACACACATGCAATGACTCTAGTGGATCCATATGTGGTTTGTGGAAAGAACACACATGCAATGACACTGGTTGATCCATATGTGGTTTGTGGAAAGAACACACATGCAATGACTTAGGGGGATCCATGTGTGGTTTGTGGAAAGAACACACATGCAATGACCACTAGTCGATCCATGTGTCGTTTGTGGAAAGAACACACAGGCAATGACACTGGTGGATCCATATGTGGTTTGTGAAAAGAACACACATGCAATGACTCTAGTGCTGGTTTTAGTATAAGAACACACATGCAATGAACTCTAGTGGGTCCATATGTGGTTTGTGGAAAGAACACACATGCAATGACCACTAGTCGATCCATGTGTGGTCTGTGGAAAGAACACACATGCAATGACACTGGTGGATCCATGTGTGGTTTGTCAAAAGAACACACGTGCAATGACTCTAGTGGATGCATATGTGGTTTGTGGAAAGAACACACATGCAATGACACTGGTTGATCCATATGTGGTTTGTGGAAAGAACACACATGCAACGACTCAGGGGGATCCATGTGTGGTTTGTGGAAAGAACACACATACAATGACCACTAGTCCATCCATGTGTGGTTTGTGGAAAAACACACATGTAATGACACTGGTGGATCCATATGTGGTTTGTCAAAGGAACACACATGCAATGATTCTAGTGCTGGTTTTAGTATAAGAACACACATGCAATGACCTCTAGTCGATCCATGTGCGGTTTGTGGAGAGAACACACATGCAATGACACTGGTGGATCCATATGTGGTTTGTGAAAAGAACGCACATGCAATGACTCTAGTGCTGGTTTTAGTATAAGAACACACATGCAATGACTCTAGTGGGTCCATATGTGGTTTGTGGAAAGAACACACATGCAATGACCACTGGTCGATCCATATGTTGTTTGTGGAAAGAACACACATGCAATGACACTGGTGGATCCATATGTGGTTTGTCAAAAGAACACACATGCAATGACCCTAGTGGATCCACATGTGGTTTGTGGAAAGAACACACATGCAATGACACTGGTTGATCCATATGTGGTTTGTGGAAAGAACACACATGCAATAACTCAGGGGGATCCATGTGTGGTTTGTGGAAAGAACACACATGCAATGACCTCTAGTCAATCCATGTGTGGTTTGTGAAGAGAACACACATGCAATGACACTGGTGGATCCATATGTGGTTTGTGAAAAGAACACACATGCAATGAGTCTAGTGCTGGTTTTAGTATAAGAACACACATGCAATGACTCTAGTGGGTCCATATGTGGTTTGTGTAAAGAACACACAAGCAATGACCACTAGTCAATCAATCTGTGGTTTGTGGAAAGAACACACATGCAATGAATCTAGTGCTGGTTTTAGTATAAGAACACACATGCAATGACCACTGGTCGATCCATGTGTGTTTTGTGGAAAGAACACACATGCAATGACACTGGTGGATCCATATGTGGTTTGTGAAAAGAACACACATGGAATGACTCTAGTGGATCCATATGTGGTTTGTGGAAAGAACACACATGCAATGACACAGGTTGATCCATATGTGGTTTGTGGAAAGAACACACATGCAATGACTCAGTGGGATCCATGTGTGGTTTGTGGAAAGAACACACATGCAATGACCACTAGTCGATCCATGTGTGGTTTGTGGAAAGAACACACATGCAATGACACTGGTAGATCCATATGTGGTTTGTGAAAAGAAAACACATGCAATGACTCTAGTGGATCCATATGTGGTTTGTGGAAAGAACACACATGCAATGACACTGGTTGATCCATATGTGGTTTGTGGAAAGAACACACATGCAATGACTCAGGGGGATCCATGTGTGGTTTGTGGAAAGAACACACATGCAATGACCTCTAGTCGATCCTTGTGTGGTTTGTGGAGAGAACACACATGCAATGACACTGGTGGATCCATATGTGGTTTGTGAAAAGAACACACATGCAATTAGTCTAGTGCTGGTTTTAGTATAAGAACACACATGCAATGACTCTAGTGGGTCCATATGTGGTTTATGGAAAGAACACACATGCAATGACCACTGGTCGATCCATGTGTGGTTTGTGGAAAGAACACACATGCAATGACACTGGTGGATCCATATGTGGTTTGTCAAAAGAACACACATGCAATGACTCTAGTGGATCCATATGTGGTTTGTGGAAAGAACACACATGCAATGACACTGGTTGATCCATATGTGGTTTGTGGAAAGAACACACATGCAATGACTTAGGGGGATCCATGTGTGGTTTGTGGAAAGAACACACATGCAATGACCACTAGTCGATCCATGTGTCGTTTGTGGAAAGAACACACAGGCAATGACACTGGTGGATCCATATGTGGTTTGTGAAAAGAACACACATGCAATGACTCTAGTGCTGGTTTTAGTATAAGAACACACATGCAATGAACTCTAGTGGGTCCATATGTGGTTTGTGGAAAGAACACACATGCAATGACCACTAGTCGATCCATGTGTGGTCTGTGGAAAGAACACACATGCAATGACACTGGTGGATCCATGTGTGGTTTGTCAAAAGAACACACATGCAATGACTCTAGTGGATCCATATGTGGTTTGTGGAAAGAACACACATGCAATGACACTGGTTGATCCATATGTGGTTTGTGGAAAGAACACACATGCAACGACTCAGGGGGATCCATGTGTGGTTTGTGAAAAGAACGCACATGCAATGACTCTAGTGCTGGTTTTAGTATAAGAACACACATGCAATGACTCTAGTGGGTCCATATGTGGTTTGTGGAAAGAACACACATGCAATGACCACTGGTCGATCCATATGTTGTTTGTGGAAAGAACACACATGCAATGACACTGGTGGATCCATATGTGGTTTGTCAAAAGAACACACATGCAATGACCCTAGTGGATCCACATGTGGTTTGTGGAAAGAACACACATGCAATGACACTGGTTGATCCATATGTGGTTTGTGGAAAGAACACACATGCAATAACTCAGGGGGATCCATGTGTGGTTTGTGGAAAGAACACACATGCAATGACCTCTAGTCAATCCATGTGTGGTTTGTGAAGAGAACACACATGCAATGACACTGGTGGATCCATATGTGGTTTGTGAAAAGAACACACATGCAATGAGTCTAGTGCTGGTTTTAGTATAAGAACACACATGCAATGACTCTAGTGGGTCCATATGTGGTTTGTGTAAAGAACACACAAGCAATGACCACTAGTCAATCAATCTGTGGTTTGTGGAAAGAACACACATGCAATGAATCTAGTGCTGGTTTTAGTATAAGAACACACATGCAATGACCACTGGTCGATCCATGTGTGTTTTGTGGAAAGAACACACATGCAATGACACTGGTGGATCCATATGTGGTTTGTGAAAAGAACACACATGGAATGACTCTAGTGGATCCATATGTGGTTTGTGGAAAGAACACACATGCAATGACACAGGTTGATCCATATGTGGTTTGTGGAAAGAACACACATGCAATGACTCAGTGGGATCCATGTGTGGTTTGTGGAAAGAACACACATGCAATGACCACTAGTCGATCCATGTGTGGTTTGTGGAAAGAACACACATGCAATGACACTGGTAGATCCATATGTGGTTTGTGAAAAGAAAACACATGCAATGACTCTAGTGGATCCATATGTGGTTTGTGGAAAGAACACACATGCAATGACACTGGTTGATCCATATGTGGTTTGTGGAAAGAACACACATGCAATGACTCAGGGGGATCCATGTGTGGTTTGTGGAAAGAACACACATGCAATGACCTCTAGTCGATCCTTGTGTGGTTTGTGGAGAGAACACACATGCAATGACACTGGTGGATCCATATGTGGTTTGTGAAAAGAACACACATGCAATTAGTCTAGTGCTGGTTTTAGTATAAGAACACACATGCAATGACTCTAGTGGGTCCATATGTGGTTTATGGAAAGAACACACATGCAATGACCACTGGTCGATCCATGTGTGGTTTGTGGAAAGAACACACATGCAATGACACTGGTGGATCCATATGTGGTTTGTCAAAAGAACACACATGCAATGACTCTAGTGGATCCATATGTGGTTTGTGGAAAGAACACACATGCAATGACACTGGTTGATCCATATGTGGTTTGTGGAAAGAACACACATGCAATGACTTAGGGGGATCCATGTGTGGTTTGTGGAAAGAACACACATGCAATGACCACTAGTCGATCCATGTGTCGTTTGTGGAAAGAACACACAGGCAATGACACTGGTGGATCCATATGTGGTTTGTGAAAAGAACACACATGCAATGACTCTAGTGCTGGTTTTAGTATAAGAACACACATGCAATGAACTCTAGTGGGTCCATATGTGGTTTGTGGAAAGAACACACATGCAATGACCACTAGTCGATCCATGTGTGGTCTGTGGAAAGAACACACATGCAATGACACTGGTGGATCCATGTGTGGTTTGTCAAAAGAACACACATGCAATGACTCTAGTGGATCCATATGTGGTTTGTGGAAAGAACACACATGCAATGACACTGGTTGATCCATATGTGGTTTGTGGAAAGAACACACATGCAACGACTCAGGGGGATCCATGTGTGGTTTGTGGAAAGAACACACATACAATGACCACTGGTCCATCCATGTGTGGTTTGTGGAAAAACACACATGTAATGACACTGGTGGATCCATATGTGGTTTGTCAAAGGAACACACATGCAATGATTCTAGTGCTGGTTTTAGTATAAGAACACACATGCAATGACCTCTAGTCGATCCATGTGCGATTTGTGGAGAGAACACACATGCAATGACACTGGTGGATCCATATGTGGTTTGTGAAAAGAACGCACATGCAATGACTCTAGTGCTGGTTTTGTTATAAGAACACACATGCAAGGACTCTAGTGGGTCCATATGTGGTTTGTGGAAAGAACACACATGCAATGACCACTGGTCGATCCATATGTTGTTTGTGGAAAGAACACACATGCAATGACACTGGTGGATCCATATGTGGTTTGTCAAAAGAACACACATGCAATGACTCTAGTGGATCCACATGTGGTTTGTGGAAAGAACACACATGCAATGACACTGGTTGATCCATATGTGGTTTGTGGAAAGAACACACATGCAATAACTCAGGGGGATCCATGTGTGGTTTGTGGAAAGAACACACATGCAATGACCTCTAGTCAATCCATGTGTGGTTTGTGGAGAGAACACACATGCAATGACACTGGTGGATCCATATGTGGTTTGTGAAAAGAACACACATGCAATGAGTCTAGTGCTGGTTTTAGTATAAGAACACACATGCAATGACTCTAGTGGGTCCATATGTGGTTTGTGTAAAGAACACACAAGCAATGACCACTAGTCAATCAATCTGTGGTTTGTGGAAAGAACACACATGCAATGACACTGGTGGATCCATATGTGGTTTGTCAAAAGAACACACATGCAATGACTCTAGTGGATCCATATGTGGTTTGTGGAAAGAACACACATGCAATGACACTGGTTGATCCATATGTGGTTTGTGGGAAGAACACACATGCAATGACTTAGGGGGATTCATGTGTGGTTTGTGGAAAGAACACACATGCAACGACCATTAGTCGATCCATGTGTCGTTTGTGGAAAGAACACACAGGCAATGACACTGGTGGATCCATATGTGGTTTATGAAAAGAACACACATGCAATGACTCTAGTGCTAGTTTTAGTATAAGAACACACAGGCAATGACACTGGTGGATCCATATGTGGTTTGTGAAAAGAACACACATGCAATGACTCTAGTGCTGGTTTTAGTATAAGAACACACATGCAATGAACTCTAGTGGGTCCATATGTGGTTTGTGGAAAGAACACACATGCAATGACCACTAGTCGATCCATGTGTGGTCTTTGGAAAGAACACACATGCAATGACACTGGTGGATCCATGTGTGGTTTGTCAAAAGAACACACATGCAATGACTCTAGTGGATCCATATGTGGTTTGTGGAAAGAACACACATGCAATGACACTGGTTGATCCATATGTGGTTTGTGGAAAGAACACACATGCAATGACTCAGGGGGATTCATGTGTGGTTTGTGGAAAGAACACACATGCAATGACCTCTGGTCGATCCATGTGTGGTTTGTGTAAAGAACACACATGCAATGACACTGGTGGATCCATATGTGGTTTGTGAAAAGAACACACATGCAATGACTCTAGTGCTGGATTTAGTATAAGAACACACATGCAATGAACTCTAGTGGGTCCATATGTGGTTTGCGGAAAGAACACACATGCAATGACCACTAGTCGATCCATGTGTGGTTTGTTGAAAGAACACACATGCAATGACACTCGTGGATCCATGTGTGGTTTGTGGAAAGAACACACATGCAATGACACTAGTGGAACCATGTGTGGTTTGTGGAAAGAACACACATGTAATGAAACTGGTTGATCCATGTGTGGTTTGTGGAAAGAACACACATGCAATGACACTAGTTGATCCATATGTGGTTTGTGGAAAGAACACACATGCAATGACACAGGGGGATCCATGTGCGGTTTGTGGAAAGAACACACATGCAATGACCACTGGTCGATCCATGTGTGGTTTGTGGAAAGAACACACATGCAATGACACTGGTGGATCCATATGTGGTTTGTGAAATGAACACACATGCAAAGACTCTAGTGGATCCATATGTGGTTTGTGGAAAGAACACACATGCAATGACACTGGTTGATCCATATGTGGTTTGTGGAAAGAACATACATGCAATGACCACTAGTCGATCCATGTGTGGTTTGTGGAAAAACACACATGTAATGACACTGGTGGATCCATATGTGGTTTGTCAAAGGAACACACATGCAATGATTCTAGTGCTGGTTTTAGTATAAGAACACACATGCAATGACACTGGTGGATCCATATGTGGTTTGTGAAAAGAACACACATGCAATGACTCTAGTGCTGGTTTTAGGATAAGAACACACATGCAATGACTCTAGTGGGTCCATATGTGGTTTGTGGAAAGAACACACATGCAATGACCACTGGTCGATCCATATGTTGTTTTGGAAAGAACACACATGCAATATACACTGGTGGATCCATATGTGGTTTGTCAAAAGAACACACATGCAATGACTCTAGTGGATCCACATGTGGTTTGTGGAAAGAACACACATGCAATGACACTAGTTGATCCATATGTGGTTTGTGGAAAGAACACACATGCAATAACTCAGGGGGATCCATGTGTGGTTTGTGGAAAGAACACACATGCAATGACCTATAGTCAATCCATGTGTGGTTTGTGGAGAGAACACACATGTAGTGACACTGGTGGATCCATATGTGTTTTGTGAAAAGAATACACATGCAATGACTCTAGTGCTGGTTTTAGTATAAGAACACACATGCAATGAACTCTAGTGGGTCCATATGTGGTTTGCGGAAAGAACACACATGCAATGACCACTGGTCGATCCATGTGTGGTTTGTGGAAAGAACACACATGCAATGACACTAGTGGATCCATGTGTGGTTTGTGAAAAGAACACACATGCAATGACTCAGGGGGATCCATGTGTGGTTTGTTGAAAGAACACAGATGCAATGACCACTGGTCGATCCATGTGTGGTTTGTGGAAAGAACACACATGCAATGACACTGGTGGATCCATATGTGGTTTGTGAAAAGAACACTCATGCAATGACTCTAGTGGATCCATATGTGGTTTGTGGAAAGAACACACATGCAATGACACTGGTTGATCGATATGTGTTTGTGGAAAGAACACACATGCAATAACTCAGGGGGATCCATGTGTGGTTTGTGGAAAGAACACACATGCAATGACCACTAGTCGATCCATGTGTGGTTTGTGGAGAGAACACACATGCAATGACACTGGTGGATCCATATGTGGTTTGTCAAAAAAACACACATGCAATGACTCTAGTGCTGGATTTAGTATAAGAACACACATGCAATGACTCTAGTGGGTCCAAATGTGGTTTGTGGAAAGAACACACATGCAATGACCACTGGTCTATCCATGTGTGGTTTGTGGAAAGAACACACATGCAATGACACTGGTGGATCCATATGTGGTTTGTCAAAAGAACACACATGCAATGACTCTAGTGGATCCATATGTGGTTTGTGAAAAGAACACACATGCAATGAGTCTAGTGCTGGTTTTAGTATAAGAACACACATGCAATGACTCTAGAGGGTCCATATGTGGTCTGTGGAAAGAACACACATGCAATGACACTGGTGGATCCATATGTGGTTTGTCAAAAGAACATACATGCAATGACTCTAGGGAATCCATATGTGGTTTGTGGAAAGAACACACATGCAATGACACTGGTTGATCCATATGTGGTTTGTGGAAAGAACACACATGCAATGACTTAGGGGGATCCATGTGTGGTTTGTGGAAAGAACACACATGCAACGGCCACAAGTCGATCCATGTGTGGTTTGTGGAAAGAACACACATGCAATGACACTGGTGGATCCATATGTGGTTTGTGAAAAGAAAACACATGCAATGACTCTAGTGCTAGTTTTAGTATAAGAACACACATGCAATGAACTCTAGTGGGTCCATATGTGGTTTTCGGAAAGAACACACATGCAATGACCACTAGTCGATCCATGTGTGGTCTGTGGAAAGAACACACATGCAATGACACTGGTGGATCCATGTGTGGTTTGTCAAAAGAACACACATGCAATGACTCTAGTGGATCCATATGTGGTTTGTGGAAAGAACACACATGCAATGACACTGGTTGATCCATATGTGGTTTGTGGAAAGAACACACATGCAATGACTTAGGGGGATCCATGTGTGGTTTGTGGAAAGAACACACATGCAACGACCACTAGTCGATCCATGTGTGGTTTGTGGAAAGAACACACAGACAATGACACTGGTGGATCCATATGTGGTTTGTGAAAAGAACACACATGCAATGACTCTAGTGCTGGTTTTAGTATAAGAACACACATGCAATGAACTCTAGTGGGTCCATATGTGGTTTGTGGAAAGAACACACATGCAATGACCACTAGTCGATCCATGTGTGGTCTGTGGAAAGAACACACATGCAATGACACTGGTGGATCCATGTGTGGTTTGTCAAAAGAACACACATGCAATGACTCTAGTGGATCCATATGTGGTTTGTGGAAAGAACACACATGCAATGACACTGGTTGATCCATATGTGGTTTGTGGAAAGAACACACATGCAATGACTCAGGGGGATCCATGTGTGGTTTGTGGAAAGAACACACATGCAATGACCTCTGGTCGATCCATGTGTGGTTTGTGTAAAGAACACACATGCAATGACACTGGTGGATCCATATGTGGTTTGTGAAAAGAACACATATGCAATGACTCTAGTGTTGGATTTAGTATAAGAACACACATGCAATGAACTCTAGTGGGTCCATATGTGGTTTGCGGAAAGAACACACATGCAATGACCACTAGTCGATCCATGTGAGGTTTGTTGAAAGAACACACATGCAATGACACTCGTGGATCCATGTGTGGTTTGTGGAAAGAACACACATGCAATGACACTAGTGGAACCATGTGTGGTTTGTGGAAAGAACACACATGTAATGAAACTGGTTGGTCCATGTGTGGTTTGTGGAAAGAACACACATGCAATGACACTAGTTGATCCATATGTGGTTTGTGGAAAGAACACACATGCAATGACACAGGGGGATCCATGTGCGGTTTGTGGAAAGAACACACATGCAATGACCACTGGTCGATCCATGTGTGGTTTGTGGAAAGAACACACATGCAATGACACTGGTGGATCCATATGTGGTTTGTGAAATGAACACACATGCAATGACTCTAGTGGATCCATATGTGGTTTGTGGAAAGAACACACATTCAATGACACTGGTTGATCCATATGTGGTTTGTGGAAAGAACATACATGCAATGACCACTAGTCGATCCATGTGTGGTTTGTGGAAAAACACACATGTAATGACACTGGTGGATCCATATGTGGTTTGTCAAAGGAACACACATGCAATGATTCTAGTGCTGGTTTTAGTATAAGAACACACATGCAATGACCTCTAGTCGATCCATGTGCGGTTTGTGGAGAGAACACACATGCAATGACACTGGTGGATCCATATGTGGTTTGTGAAAAGAACACACATGCAATGACTCTACTGCTGGTTTTAGTATAAGAACACACATGCAATGACTCTAGTGGGTCCATATGTGGTTTGTGGAAAGAACACACATGCAATGACCACTGGTCGATCCATATGTTGTTTGTGGAAAGTACACACATGCAATGACACTGGTGGATCCATATGTGGTTTGTCAAAAGAACACACATGCAATGACTCTAGTGGATCCACATGTGGTTTGTGGAAAGAACACACATGCAACGGCACTGGTTGATCCATATGTGGTTTGTGGAAAGAACACACATGCAATAACTCAGGGGGATCCATGTGTGGTTTGTGGAAAGAACGCACATGCAATGACCTCTAGTCAATCCATGTGTGGTTTGTGGAGAGAACACACATGTAGTGACACTGGTGGATCCATATGTGTTTTGTGAAAAGAATACACATGCAATGACTCTAGTGCTGGTTTTAGTATAAGAACACACATGCAATGAACTCTAGTGGGTCCATATGTGGTTTGCGGAAAGAACACACATGCAATAACCACTGGTCGATCCATGTGTGGTTTGTGGAAAGAACACACATGCAATGACACTAGTGGATCCATGTGTGGTTTGTGAAAAGAACACACATGCAATGACTCAGGGGGATCCATGTGTGGTTTGTTGAAAGAACACAGATGCAATGACCACTGGTCGATCCATGTGTGGTTTGTGGAAAGAACACACATGCAATGACACTGGTGGATCCATATGTGGTTTGTGAAAAGAACACTCATGCAATGACTCTAGTGGATCCATATGTGGTTTGTGGAAAGAACACACATGCAATGACACTGGTTGATCGATATGTGTTTGTGGAAAGAACACACATGCAATAACTCAGGGGGATCCATGTGTGGTTTGTGGAAAGAACACACATGCAATGACCACTAGTCGATCCATGTGTGGTTTGTGGAGAGAACACACATGCAATGACACTGGTGGATCCATATGTGGTTTGTCAAAAAAACACACATGCAATGACTCTAGTGCTGGATTTAGTATAAGAACACACATGCAATGACTCTAGTGGGTCCAAATGTGGTTTGTGGAAAGAACACACATGCAATGACCACTGGTCGATCCATGTGTGGTTTGTGGAAAGAACACACATGCAATGACACTGGTGGATCCATATGTGGTTTGTCAAAAGAACACACATGCAATGACTCTAGTGGATCCATATGTGGTTTGTGAAAAGAACACACATGCAATGAGTCTAGTGCTGGTTTTAGTATAAGAACACACATGCAATGACTCTAGTGGGTCCATATGTGGTCTGTGGAAAGAACACACATGCAATGACACTGGTGGATCCATATGTGGTTTGTCAAAAGAACATACATGCAATGACTCTAGGGAATCCATATGTGGTCTGTGGAAAGAACACACATGCAATGACACTGGTTGATCCATATGTGGTTTGTGGAAAGAACACACATGCAATGACTTAGGGGGATCCATGTGTGGTTTGTGGAAAGAACACACATGCAATGGCCACAAGTCGATCCATGTGTGGTTTGTGGAAAGAACACACATGCAATGACACTGGTGGATCCATATGTGGTTTGTGAAAAGAACACACATGCAATGACTCTAGTGCTAGTTTTAGTATAAGAACACACATGCAATGAACTCTAGTGGGTCCATATGTGGTTGGCGGAAAGAACACACATGCAATGACCACTAGTCGATCCATGTGTGGTCTGTGGAAAGAACACACATGCAATGACACTGGTGGATCCATGTGTGGTTTGTCAAAAGAACACACATGCAATGACTCTAGTGGATCCATATGTGGTTTGTGGAAAGAACACACATGCAATGCCACTGGTTGATCCATATGTGGTTTGTGGAAAGAACACACATGCAATGACTCAGGGGGATCCATGTGTGGTTTGTGGAAAGAACACACATGCAATGACCACTGGTCGATCCATGTGTGGTTTGTGGAATGAACACACATGCAATGACACTGGTGGATCCATATGTTGTTTGTGAAAAGAACACACATGCAATGACTCTAGTGCTTGTTTTAGTATAAGAACACACATGCAATGAACTCTAGTGGGTCCATGTGTGGTTTGTTGAAAGAACACACATGCAATGACCACTAGTCGATCCATGTGTGGTTTGTGGAAAGAACACACATGCAATGACACTAGTGGAACCATGTGTGGTTTGTGGAAAGAACACACATGTAATGAAACTGGTTGATCCATGTGTGGTTTGTGGAAAGAACACACATGCAATGACACTAGTTGATCCATATGTGGTTTGTGGAAAGAACACACATGCAATGACACAGGGGGATCCATGTGCGGTTTGTGGAAAGAACACACATGCAATGACCACTGGTCGATCCATGTGTGGTTTGTGGAAAGAACACACATGCAATGACACTGGTGGATCCATATGTGGTTTGTGAAATGAACACACATGCAATGACTCTAGTGGATCCATATGTGGTTTGTGGAAAGAACACACATGCAATGACACTGGTTGATCCATATGTGGTTTGTGGAAAGAACATACATGCAATGACCACTAGTCGATCCATGTGTGGTTTGTGGAAAAACACACATGTAATGACACTGGTGGATCCATATGTGGTTTGTCAAAGGAACACACATGCAATGATTCTAGTGCTGGTTTTAGTATAAGAACACACATGCAATGACCTCTAGTCGATCCATGTGCGGTTTGTGGAGAGAACACACATGCAATGACACTGGTGGATCCATATGTGGTTTGTGAAAAGAACACACATGCAATGACTCTAGTGCTGGTTTTAGTATAAGAACACACATGCAATGACTCTAGTGGGTCCATATGTGGTTTGTGGAAAGAACACACATGCAATGACCACTGGTCGATCCATATGTTGTTTGTGGAAAGAACACACATGCAATGACACTGGTGGATCCATATGTGGTTTGTCAAAAGAACACACATGCAATGACTCGAGTGGATCCACATGTGGTTTGTGGAAAGAACACACATGCAACGACCCTGGTTGATCCATATGTGGTTTGTGGAAAGAACACACATGCAATAACTCAGGGGGATCCATGTGTGGTTTGTGGAAAGAACACACATGCAATGACCTCTAGTCAATCCATGTGTGGTTTGTGGAGAGAACACACATGTAGTGACACTGGTGGATCCATATGTGTTTTGTGAAAAGAATACACATGCAATGACTCTAGTGCTGGTTTTAGTATAAGAACACACATGCAATGAACTCTAGTGGGTCCATATGTGGTTTGCGGAAAGAACACACATGCAATGACCACTGTTCGATCCATGTGTGGTTTGTGGAAAGAACACACATGCAATGACACTAGTGGATCCATGTGTGGTTTGTGAAAAGAACACACATGCAATGACTCAGGGGGATCCATGTGTGGTTTGTTGAAAGAACACAGATGCAATGACCACTGGTCGATCCATGTGTGGTTTGTGGAAAGAACACACATGCAATGACACTGGTGGATCCATATGTGGTTTGTGAAAAGAACACTCATGCAATGACTCTAGTGGATCCATATGTGGTTTGTGGAAAGAACACACATGCAATGACACTGGTTGATCGATATGTGTTTGTGGAAAGAACACACATGCAATAACTCAGGGGGATCCATGTGTGGTTTGTGGAAAGAACACACATGCAATGACCACTAGTCGATCCATGTGTGGTTTGTGGAGAGAACACACATGCAATGACACTGGTGGATCCATATGTGGTTTGTCAAAAAAACACACATGCAATGACTCTAGTGCTGGATTTAGTATAAGAACACACATGCAATGACTCTAGTGGGTCCAAATGTGGTTTGTGGAAAGAACACACATGCAATGACCACTGGTCGATCCATGTGTGGTTTGTGGAAAGAACACACATGCAATGACACTGGTGGATCCATATGTGGTTTGTCAAAAGAACACACATGCAATGACTCTAGTGGATCCATATGTGGTTTGTGAAAAGAACACACATGCAATGAGTCTAGTGCTGGTTTTAGTATAAGAACACACATGCAATGACTCTAGTGGGTCCATATGTGGTCTGTGGAAAGAACACACATGCAATGACACTGGTGGATCCATATGTGGTTTGTCAAAAGAACATACATGCAATGACTCTAGGGAATCCATATGTGGTCTGTGGAAAGAACACACATGCAATGACACTGGTTGATCCATATGTGGTTTGTGGAAAGAACACACATGCAATGACTTAGGGGGATCCATGTGTGGTTTGTGGAAAGAACACACATGCAACGGCCACAAGTCGATCCATGTGTGGTTTGTGGAAAGAACACACATGCAATGACACTGGTGGATCCATATGTGGTTTGTGAAAATAACACACATGCAATGACTCTAGTGCTAGTTTTAGTATAAGAACACACATGCAATGAACTCTAGTGGGTCCATATGTGGTTTGCGCAAAGAACACACATGCAATGACCACTAGTCGATCCATGTGTGGTCTGTGGAAAGAACACACATGCAATGACACTGGTGGATCCATGTGTGGTTTGTCAAAAGAACACACATGCAATGACTCTAGTGGATCCATATGTGGTTTGTGGAAAGAACACACATGCAATGACACTGGTTGATCCATATGTGGTTTGTGGAAAGAACACACATGCAATGACTCAGGGGGATCCATGTGTGCTTTGTGGAAAGAACACACATGCAATGACCACTGGTCGATCCATGTGTGGTTTGTGGAATGAACACACATGCAATGACACTGGTGGATCCATATGTTGTTTGTGAAAAGAACACACATGCAATGACTCTAGTGCTGGTTTTAGTATAAGAACACACATGCAATGAACTCTAGTGGGTCCATATGTGGTTTGCGGAAAGAACACACATGCAATGACCACTAGTCGATCCATGTGTGGTTTGTGGAAAGAACACACATGCAATGACACTCGTGGAACCATGTGTGGTTTGTGGAAAGAACACACATGCAATGAAACTGGTTGATCCGTGTGTGGTTCATGGAAAGAACACACATGCAATGACACTGGTTGATCCATATGTGGTTTGTGGAAAGAACACACATGCGATGACTCAGGGGGATCCATGTGTGGTTTGTGGAACGACCACACATGCAATGACCACTGGTCGATCCATGTGTGGTTTGTGGAAAGAACACACATGCAATGACACTGGTGGATCCATATGTGGTTTATGAAAAGAACATCCATGCAATGACTCTAGTGGATCCATATGTGGTTTGTGGAAAGAACACACATGCAATGACTCTGGTGCTGGTTTTAGTATAAGAACACACATGCAATGACTCAGGGGGATCCATGTGTGGTTTGTGGAAAGAACACACATGCAATGACCACTGGTCGATCCATGTGTGGTTTCTGGAAACAACACACATGCAATGACACTGGTGGATCCATATGTGGTTTGTGAAAAGAACACACATGCAATGACTCTAGTGGATCCATATGTGGTTTGTGGAAAGAACACACATGCAATGACACTGGTTGATCCATATGTGGTTTGTGGAAGGAACACACATGCAATGACTCAGGGGGATCCATGTGTGGTTTGTGGAAAGAACACACATGCAATGACCTCTAGTCGATCCATGTGTGGTTTGTGGAGAGAACACACATGCAATGACACTGGTGGATCCATATGTGGTTTGTGAAAAGAACACACATGCAATGAGTCTAGTGCTGGTTTTAGTATAAGAACACACATGCAATGACTCTAGTGGGTCCATATGTGGTTTGTGGAAAGAACACACATGCAATGACCACTGGTCGATCCTTGTGTGGTTTGTGGAAAGAACACACATGCAATGACACTGGTGGATCCATATGTGGTGTGTCAAAAGAACATACATGCAATGACTCTAGTGGATCCATATGTGGTTTGTGGAAAGAACACACATGCAATGACACTGGTTGATCCATATGTGGTTTGTGGAAAGAAAACACATGCAATGACTTAGGGGGATCCATGTGTGGTTTGTGGAAAGAACACACATGCAACGGCCACTAGTCGATCCATGTGTGGTTTGTGGAAAGAACACACATGCAATGACACTGGTGGATCCATATGTGGTTTGTGAAAAGAACACACATGCAATGACTCTAGTGGATCCATATGTGGTTTGTGGAAAGAACACACATGCAAGGACACTGGTTGATCCATATGTGGTTTGTGGAAAGAACACACATGCAATGACTCAGGGGGATCCATGTGTGGTTTGTGGAAAGAACACACATGCAATGACCACTGGTCGATCCATGTGTGGTTTATAGAAACAACACACATGAAATGACACTGGTGGATCCATATGTGGTTTGTGAAAAGAACACACATGCAATGACTCTAGTGGATCCATATGTGGTTTGTGGAAAGAACACACATGCAATGACACTGGTTGATCCATATGTGGTTTGTGGAAAGAACACACATGCAATGACTCAGGGGGATCCATGTGTGGTTTGTGGAAAGAACACACATGCAATGACCTCTAGTCGATCCATGTGTGGTTTGTGGAGAGAACACACATGCAATGACACTGGTGGATCCATATGTGGTTTGTGAAAAGAACACACATGCAATGAGTCTAGTGCTGGTTTTAGTATAAGAACACACATGCAATGACTCTAGTGGGTCCATATGTGGTTTGTGGAAAGAACACACATGCAATGACCATTGGTCGATCCATGTGTGGTTTGTGGAAAGAACACACATGCAAGGACACTGGTGGATCCATATGTGGTGTGTCAAAAGAACATACATGCAATGACTCTAGTGGATCCATATGTGGTTTGTGGAAAGAACACACATGAAATGACACTGGTTGATCCATATGTGGTTTGTGGAAAGAACACACATGCAACGGCCACTAGTCGATCCATGTGTGGTTTGTGGAAAGAACACACATGCAATGACACTGGTGGATCCATATGTGGTTTGTGAAAAGAACACACATGCAATGACTCTAGTGCTGGTTTTAGTATAAGAACACACATGCAATGAACTCTAGTGGGTCCATATGTGGTTTGCGGAAAGAACACACATGCAATGACCACTAGTCGATCCATGTGTGGTCTGTGGAAAGAACACACATGCAATGACACTGGTGGATCGATGTGTGGTTTGTCAAAAGAACACACATGCAATGACTCTAGTGGATCCATATGTGGTTTGTGGAAAGAACACACATGCAAGGACACTGGTTGATCCATATGTGGTTTGTGGAAAGAACACACATGCAATGACTTAGGGGGATCCACGTGTGGTTTGTGGAAAGAACACACATGGAATGACCACTGGTCGATCCATGTGTGGTTTGTGGAAAGAACACACATGCAATGACACTGGTGGATCCATGTGTGGTTTGTGAAAAGAACACGCATGCAATGACTCTAGTGCTGGTTTTACTATAAGAACACACATGCAATGAATTCTAGTGGTTCCATATGTGGTTTGCGGAAAGAACACACATGCAATGACCACTAGTCGATCCATGTGTGGTTTGTGGAAAGAACACACATACAATGACACTCGTGGATCCACGTGTGGTTTGTGGAAAGAACACACATGCAATGATATTGGTTGATCCATATGTGGTTTGTGGAAAGAACACACATGCAATGACTCTAGTGGATCCATATGTGGTTTGTGGAAAGAACACACATGCAATGACACTGGTTGATCCATATGTGGTTTGTGGAAAGAACACACATGCAATGACTCAGGGGGATCCATGTGTAGTTTGTGGAAAGAACACACATGCAATGACCTCTAGTCGATCCATGTGTGGTTTGTGGAGAGAACACACATGCAATGACACTGGTGGATCCATATGTGGTTTGTGAAAAGAACACACATGCAATGAGTCTAGTGCTGGTTTTAGTATAAGAACACACATGCAATGACTCTAGTGGGTCCATATGTGGTTTGTGGAAAGAACACACATGCAATGACCACTGGTCGATCCATGTGTGGTTTGTGGAAAGAACACACATGCAATGACACTGGTGGATCCATATGTGGTGTGTCAAAAGAACATACATGCAATGACTCTAGTGGATCCCTATGTGGTTTGTGGAAAGAACACACATGCAATGACACTGGTTGATCCATATGTGGTTTGTGGAAAGAAAACACATGCAATGACTTAGGGGGATCCATGTGTGGTTTGTGGAAAGAACACACATGCAACGGCCACTAGTCGATCCATGTGTGGTTTGTGGAAAGAACACACATGCAATGACACTGGTGGATCCATATGTGGTTTGTGAAAAGAACACACATGCAATGACTCTAGTGCTGGTTTTAGTATAAGAACACACATGCAATGAACTCTAGTGGGTCCATATGTGGTTTGCGGAAAGAACACACATGCAATGACCACTAGTCGATCCATGTGTGGTCTGTGGAAAGAACACACATGCAATGACACTGGTGGATCCATGTGTGGTTTGTCAAAAGAACACACATGCAATGACTCTAGTGGATCCATATGTGGTTTGTGGAAAGAACACACATGCAAGGACACTGGTTGATCCATATGTGGTTTGTGGAAAGAACACATATGCAATGACTTAGGGGGATCCACGTCTGGTTTGTGGAAAGAACACACATGGAATGACCACTGGTCGATCCATGTGTGGTTTGTGGAAAGAACATACATGCAATGACACTGGTGGATCCATGTGTGCTTTGTGAAAAGAACACGCATGCAATGACTCTAGTGCTGGTTTTACTATAAGAACACACATGCAATGAATTCTAGTGGTTCCATATGTGGTTTGCGGAAAGAACACACATGCAATGACCACTAGTCGATCCATGTGTGGTTTGTGGAAAGAACACACATACAATGACACTCGTGGATCCACGTGTGGTTTGTGGAAAGAACACACATGCAATGATACTGGTTGATCCATATGTGGTTTGTGGAAAGAAAACACATGCAATGACTCAGGGGGATCCATGTGCGGTTTGTGGAAAGAACACACATGCAATGACCACTAGTCGATCCATGTGTGGTTTGTGGAAAGAACACACATGCAATGACCACTGGTCGATCCATGTGTAGTTTGTGGAAAGAACACACATGCGATGACTCAGGGGGATCCATGTGTGGTTTGTGGAACGAACACACATGCAATGACCACTAGTCGATCCATGTGTGGTTTGTGGAAAGAACACACATGCAATGACATTGGTGGATCCATATGTGGTTTGTGAAATGAACACACATGCAATGACTCTAGTGGATCCATATGTGGTTTGTGGAAATAACACACATGCAATGACTCTAGTGGATCCATATGTGGTTTGTGGAAAGAACACACATGCAAGGACACTGGTTGATCCATATGTGGTTTGTGGAAAGAACACACATGCAATGACTCAGGGGGATCCATATGTGGTTTATGAAAAGAACATCCATGCAATGACTCTAGTGGATCCATATGTGGTTTGTGGAAAGAACACACATGCAATGACTCTGGTTGATCCATATGTGGTTTGTGGAAAGAACATACATGCAATGACCACTAGTCGATCCATGTGTGGTTTGTGGAAAGAACACACACGCAATGACACTGGTGGATCCATATGTGGTTTGTGAAAAGAATACACATGCAATGACTCTAGTGCTGGTTTTAGTATAAGAACACACATGCAATGACTCAGGGGGATCCATGTGTGGTTTGTGGAAAGAACACACATACAATGACCACTGGTCGATCCATGTGTGGTTTCTGGAAACAACACACATGCAATGACACTGGTGGATCCATATGTGGTTTGTGAAAAGAACACACATGCAATGACTCTAGTGGATCCATATGTGGTTTGTGGAAAGAACACACATGCAATGACACTGGTTGATCCATATGTGGTTTGTGGAAAGAACACACATGCAATGACTCAGGGGGATCCATGTGTGGTTTGTGGAAAGAACACACATGCAATGACCTCTAGTCGATCCATGTGTGGTTTGTGGAGAGAACACACATGCAATGACACTGGTGGATCCATATGTGGTTTGTGAAAAGAACACACATGCAATGAGTCTAGTGCTGGTTTTAGTATAAGAACACACATGCAATGACTCTAGTGGGTCCATATGTGGTTTGTGGAAAGAACACACATGCAATGACCACTAGTCGATCCATGTGTGGTTTGTGGAAAGAACACACATGCAATGACACTGGTGGATCCATATGTGGTGTGTCAAAAGAACATACATGCAATGACTCTAGTGGATCCATATGTGGTTTGTGGAAAGAACACACATGCAATGACACTGGTTGATCCATATGTGGTTTGTGGAAAGAAAACACATGCAATGACTTAGGGGGATCCATGTGTGGTTTGTGGAAAGAACACACATGCAACGGCCACTAGTCGATCCATGTGTGGTTTGTGGAAAGAACACACATGCAATGACACTGGTGGATCCATATGTGGTTTGTGAAAAGAACACACATGCAATGACTCTAGTGCTGGTTTTAGTATAAGAACACACATGCAATGAACTCTAGTGGGTCCATATGTGGTTTGCGGAAAGAACACACATGCAATGACCACTAGTCGATCCATGTGTGGTCTGTGGAAAGAACACACATGCAATGACACTGGTGGATCCATGTGTGGTTTGTCAAAAGAACACACATGCAATGACTCTAGTGGATCCATATGTGGTTTGTGGAAAGAACACACATGCAAGGACACTGGTTGATCCATATGTGGTTTGTGGAAAGAACACACATGCAATGACTTAGGGGGATCCACGTGTGGTTTGTGGAAAGAACACACATGGAATGGCCACTGGTCGATCCATGTGTGGTTTGTGGAAAGAACATACATGCAATGACACTGGTGGATCCATGTGTGGTTTGTGAAAAGAACACGCATGCAATGACTCTAGTGCTGGTTTTACTATAAGAACACACATGCAATGAATTCTAGTGGTTCCATATGTGGTTTGCGGAAAGAACACACATGCAATGACCACTAGTCGATCCATGTGTGGTTTGTGGAAAGAACACACATACAATGACACTCGTGGATCCACGTGTGGTTTGTGGAAAGAACACACATGCAATGATACTGGTTGATCCATATGTGGTTTGTGGAAAGAAAACACATGCAATGACTCAGGGGGATCCATGTGCGGTTTGTGGAAAGAACACACATGCAATGACCACTAGTCGATCCATGTGTGGTTTGTGGAAAGAACACACATGCAATGACCACTGGTCGATCCATGTGTAGTTTGTGGAAAGAACACACATGCGATGACTCAGGGGGATCCATGTGTGGTTTGTGGAACGAACACACATGCAATGACCACTAGTCGATCCATGTGTGGTTTGTGGAAAGAACACACATGCAATGACACTGGTGGATCCATATGTGGTTTGTGAAATGAACACACATGCAATGACTCTAGTGGATCCATATGTGGTTTGTGGAAATAACACACATGCAATGACTCTAGTGGATCCATATGTGGTTTGTGGAAAGAACACACATGCAAGGACACTGGTTGATCCATATGTGGTTTGTGGAAAGAACACACATGCAATGACTCAGGGGGATCCATATGTGGTTTATGAAAAGAACATCCATGCAATGACTCTAGTGGATCCATATGTGGTTTGTGGAAAGAACACACATGCAATGACTCTGGTTGATCCATATGTGGTTTGTGGAAAGAACATACATGCAATGACCACTAGTCGATCCATGTGTGGTTTGTGGAAAGAACACACACGCAATGACACTGGTGGATCCATATGTGGTTTGTGAAAAGAATACACATGCAATGACTCTAGTGCTGGTTTTAGTATAAGAACACACATGCAATGACTCAGGGGGATCCATGTGTGGTTTGTGGAAAGAACACACATACAATGACCACTGGTCGATCCATGTGTGGTTTCTGGAAACAACACACATGCAATGACACTGGTGGATCCATATGTGGTTTGTGAAAAGAACACACATGCAATGACTCTAGTGGATCCATATGTGGTTTGTGGAAAGAACACACATGCAATGACACTGGTTGATCCATATGTGGTTTGTGGAAAGAACACACATGCAATGACTCAGGGGGATCCATGTGTGGTTTGTGGAAAGAACACACATGCAATGACCTCTAGTCGATCCATGTGTGGTTTGTGGAGAGAACACACATGCAATGACACTGGTGGATCCATATGTGGTTTGTGAAAAGAACACACATGCAATGAGTCTAGTGCTGGTTTTAGTATAAGAACACACATGCAATGACTCTAGTGGGTCCATATGTGGTTTGTGGAAAGAACACACATGCAATGACCACTAGTCGATCCATGTGTGGTTTGTGGAAATAACACACATGCAATGACACTGGTGGATCCATATGTGGTGTGTCAAAAGAACATACATGCAATGACTCTAGTGGATCCATATGTGGTTTGTGGAAAGAACACACATGCAATGACACTGGTTGATCCATATGTGGTTTGTGGAAAGAAAACACATGCAATGACTTAGGGGGATCCATGTGTGGTTTGTGGAAAGAACACACATGCAACGGCCACTAGTCGATCCATGTGTGGTTTGTGGAAAGAACACACATGCAATGACACTGGTGGATCCATATGTGGTTTGTGAAAAGAACACACATGCAATGACTCTAGTGCTGGTTTTAGTATAAGAACACACATGCAATGAACTCTAGTGGGTCCATATGTGGTTTGCGGAAAGAACACACATGCAATGACCACTAGTCGATCCATGTGTGGTCTGTGGAAAGAACACACATGCAATGACACTGGTGGATCCATGTGTGGTTTGTCAAAAGAACACACATGCAATGACTCTAGTGGATCCATATGTGGTTTGTGGAAAGAACACACATGCAAGGACACTGGTTGATCCATATGTGGTTTGTGGAAAGAACACACATGCAATGACTTAGGGGGATCCACGTGTGGTTTGTGGAAAGAACACACATGGAATGGCCACTGGTCGATCCATGTGTGGTTTGTGGAAAGAACATACATGCAATGACACTGGTGGATCCATGTGTGCTTTGTGAAAAGAACACGCATGCAATGACTCTAGTGCTGGTTTTACTATAAGAACACACATGCAATGAATTCTAGTGGTTCCATATGTGGTTTGCGGAAAGAACACACATGCAATGACCACTAGTCGATCCATGTGTGGTTTGTGGAAAGAACACACATACAATGACACTCGTGGATCCACGTGTGGTTTGTGGAAAGAACACACATGCAATGATACTGGTTGATCCATATGTGGTTTGTGGAAAGAAAACACATGCAATGACTCAGGGGGATCCATGTGCGGTTTGTGGAAAGAACACACATGTAATGACCACTAGTCGATCCATGTGTGGTTTGTGGAAAGAACACACATGCAATGACCACTGGTCGATCCATGTGTAGTTTGTGGAAAGAACACACATGCGATGACTCAGGGGGATCCATGTGTGGTTTGTGGAACGAACACACATGCAATGACCACTGGTCGATCCATGTGTGGTTTGTGGAAAGAACACACATGCAATGACACTGGTGGATCCATATGTGGTTTGTGAAATGAACACACATGCAATGACTCTAGTGGATCCATATGTGGTTTGTGGAAATAACACACATGCAATGACACTGGTTGATCCATATGTGGTTTGTGGAAAGAACATACATGCAATGACACTAGTCGATCCATGTGTGGTTTGTTGAAAGAACACACATGTAATGACACTGGTGGATCCATATGTGGTTTGTCAAAGGAACACACATGCAATGACTCTAGTGCTAGTTTTAGTATAAGAACACACATGCAATGACTCTAGTGGGTCCATATGTGGTTTGTGGAAAGAACACATATGCAATGACCACTGGTCGATCCATGTGTTGTTTGTGGAAAGAACACACATGCAATGACACTGGTGGATCCATATGTGGTTTGTCAAAAGAACACACATGCAATGACACTAGTGGATCCATATGTGGTTTGTGAAAAGAACACACATGCAATGACTCTAGTGGATCCATATGTGGTTTGTGGAAAGAACACACATGCAATGACACTAGTTGATCCATATGTGGTTTGTGGAAAGAACACACATGCAATGACTCAGGGGGATCCATGTGTGGTTTGTGGAAAGAATACACATGCAATAACCACTGGTCGATCCATGTGTGGTTTGTGGAAAGAACACACATGCAATGACACTGGTGGATCCATATGTAGTTTCTGAAAAGAACACACATGCAATGACTCTAGTGGATCCATATGTGGTTTGTGGAAAGAACACACATGCAATGACACTGGTTGATCAATATGTGGTTTGTGGAAAGAACACACATGCAATGACTCAAGGGGAACCATGTGTGGTTTGTGGAAAGAACACACATGCAATGACCACTAGTCGATCCATGTGTGGTTTGTGGAGAGAACACACATGCAATGACACTGGTGGATCCATATGTGGTTTGTGAAATGAACACACATGCAATGACTCTAGTGGATCCATATGTGGTTTGAGGAAAGAACACACATGCAATGACACTGGTTGATCCATATGTGGTTTGTGGAAAGAACACACATGCAATGACTCAGGGGGATCCATGTGTGGTTTGTGGAAAGAACATACATGCAATGACCACTAGTCGATCCATGTGTGGTTTGTTGAAAGAACACACATGTAATGACACTGGTGGATCCATATGTGGTTTGTCAAAGGAACACACATGCAATGACTCTAGTGCTAGTTTTAGTATAAGAACACACATGCAATGACTCTAGTGGGTCCATATGTGGTTTGTGGAAAGAACACATATGCAATGACCACTGGTCGATCCATGTGTTGTTTGTGGAAAGAACACACATGCAATGACACTGGTGGATCCATATGTGGTTTGTCAAAAGAACACACATGCAATGACACTAGTGGATCCATATGTGGTTTGTGAAAAGAGCACACATGCAATGACTCTAGTGGATCCATATGTGGTTTGTGGAAAGAACACACATGCAATGACACTAGTTGATCCATATGTGGTTTGTGGAAAGAACACACATGCAATGACTCAGGGGGATCCATGTGTGGTTTGTGGAAAGAATACACATGCAATAACCACTGGTCGATCCATGTGTGGTTTGTGGAAAGAACACACATGCAATGATACTGGTGGATCCATATGTAGTTTCTGAAAAGAACACACATGCAATGACTCTAGTGGATCCATATGTGGTTTGTGGAAAGAACACACATGCAATGACACTGGTTGATCAATATGTGGTTTGTGGAAAGAACACACATGCAATGACTCAAGGGGAACCATGTGTGGTTTGTGGAAAGAACACACATGCAATGACCACTAGTCGATCCATGTGTGGTTTGTGGAGAGAACACACATGCAATGACACTGGTGGATCCATATGTGGTTTGTGAAAACAACACACATGGAATGACTCTAGTGCTGGTTTTAGTATAAGAACACACATGCAATTACTCTAGTGGATCCATGTGTGGTTTGTGGAAAGAACACACAAGCAATGACCACTGGTCGATCCATGTGTGGTTTGTGGAAAGAACACACATGCAATGACACTGGTGGATCCATATGTGGTTTGTGAAAAGAACACACATGCAATGACTCTAGTGGATCCATATGTGGTTTGTGGAAAGAACACACATGCAATGACATTGGTTGATCCATATGTGGTTTGTGGAAAGAACACACATGCAATGACTCAGGGGGATCCATGTGTGGTTTGTGGAAAGAACACACATGCAATGACCTCTAGTCGATCCATGTGTGGTTTGTGGAGAGAACACACATGCAATGACACTGGTGGATCCATATGTGGTTTGTGAAAAGAACACACATGCAATGAGTCTAGTGCTGGTTTTAGTATAAGAACACACATGCAATGACTCTAGTGGGTCCATATGTGGTTTGTGGAAAGAACACACATGCAATGACCACTGGTCGATCCATGTGTGGTTTGTGGAAAGAACACACATGCAATGACACTGGTGGATCGATATGTGGTTTGTCAAAAGAACATACATGCAATGACTCTAGTGGATCCATATGTGGTTTGTGGAAAGAACACACATGCAATGACACTGGTTTATCCATATGTGGTTTGTGGAAAGAAAACACATGCAATGACTTAGGGGGATCCATGTGTGGTTTGTGGAAAGAACACACATGCAACGGCCACTAGTCGATCCATGTGTGGTTTGTGGAAAGAACACACATGCAATGACACTGGTGGATCCATATGTGGTTTGTGAAAAGAACACACATGCAATGACTCTAGTGCTGGTTTTAGTATAAGAACACACATGCAATGAACTCTAGTGGGTCCATATGTGGTTTGCGGAAAGAACACACATGCAATGACCACTAGTCGATCCATGTGTGGTCTGTGGAAAGAACACACATGCAATGACACTGGTGGATCCATGTGTGGTTTGTCGAAAGAACACACATGCAATGACTCTAGTGGATCCATATGTGGTTTGTGGAAAGAACACACATGCAAGGACACTGGTTGATCCATATGTGGTTTGTGGAAAGAACACACATGCAATGACTTAGGGGGATCCACGTGTGGTTTGTGGAAAGAACACCCATGCAATGACCACTGGTCGATCCATGTGTGGTTTGTGGAAAGAACACACATGCAATCACTCTAGTGCTGGATTTAGTATAAGAACACACATGCAATGAACTCTAGTGGTTCCATATGTGGTTTGCGGAAATAACACACATGCAATGACCACTAGTCGATCCATGTGTGGTTTGTGGAAAGAACACACATACAATAACACTCGTGGATCCACGTGTGGTTTGTGGAAAGAACACACATGCAATGATACTGGTTGATCCATATGTGGTTTGTGGAAAGAACACACATGCAATGACTCAGGGGGATCCATGTGTGGTTTGTGGAAAGAACACACATGCAATGACCACTGGTCGATCCATGTGTGGTTTGTGGAAAGAACACACATGCAATGGCCACTGGTCGATCCATGTGTGGTTTGTGGAAAGAACACACATGCGATGACTCAGGGGGATCCATGTGTGGTTTGTGGAACGAACACACATGCAATGACCACTGGTCGATCCATGTGTGGTTTGTGGAAAGAACACACATGCAATGACACTGGTGGATCCATATGTGGTTTCTGAAATGAACACACATGCAATGACTCTAGTGGATCCAGATGTGGTTTGTGGAAATAACACACATGCAATGACACTGGTTGATCCATATGTGGTTTGTGGAAAGAACATACCTGCAATGACCACTAGTCGATCCATGTGTGGTTTGTTGAAAGATCACACATGTAATGACACTGGTGGATCCATATGTGGTTTGTCAAAGGAACCCACATGCAATGACTCTAGTGGTAGTTTTAGTATAAGAACACACATGCAATGACTCTAGTGGGTCCATATGTGGTTTGTGGAAAGAACACATATGCAATGACCACTGGTCGATCCATGTGTTGTTTGTGGAAAGAACACACATGCAATGACACTGGCGGATCCATATGTGGTTTTTCAAAAGAACACACATGCAATGACACTAGTGGATCCATATGTGGTTTGTGAAAAGAACACACATGCAATGACTCTAGTGGATCCATATGTGGTTTGTGGAAAGAACACACATGCAATGACACTAGTTGATCCATATTTGGCTTGTGGAAAGAACACACATGCAATGACTCAGGGGGATCCATGTGTGGTTTGTGGAAAGAACACACATGCAATAACCACTGGTCGATCCATGTGTGGTTTGTGGAAAGAACACACATGCAATGACACTGGTGGATCCATATGTAGTTTCTGAAAAGAACACACATGCAATGACTCTAGTGGATCCATATGTGGTTTGTGGAAAGAACACACATGCAATGACACTAGTTGAATAATATGTGGTTTGTGGAAAGAACACACATGCAATGACTCAAGGGGAACCATGTGTGGTTTGTGGAAAGAACACACATGCAATCACCACTAGTCGATCCATGTGTGGTTTGTGGAGAGAACACACATGCAATGACACTGGTGGATCCATATGTGGTTTGTGGAAACAACACACATGGAATGACTCTAGTGCTGGTTTTAGTATAAGAACACACATGCAATTACTCTAGTGGATCCATGTGTGGTTTGTGGAAAGAACACACAAGCAATGACCACTGGTCGATCCATGTGTGGTTTGTGGAAAGAACACACATGCAATGACACTGGTGGATCCATATGTGGTTTGTGAAAAGAACACACATGCAATGACTCTAGTGGATCCATATGTGGTTTGTGGAAAGAACACACATGCAATGACACTGGTTGATCCATATGTGGTTTGTGGAAAGAACACACATGCAGTGACTCAGGGCGATCCATGTGTGGTTTGTGGAAAGAACACACATGCAATGACCTCTAGTCGATCCATGTGTGGTTTGTGGAGAGAACACACATGCAATGACACTGGTGGATCCATATGTGGTTTGTGAAAAGAACACACATGCAATGAGTCTAGTGCTGGTTTTAGTATAAGAACACACATGCAATGACTCTAGTGGGTCCATATGTGGTTTGTGGAAAGAACACACATGCAATGACCACTGGTCGATCCATGTGTGGTTTGTGGAAAGAACACACATGCAATGACACTGGTGGATCCATATGTGGTTTGTCAAAAGAACCTACATGCAAGACTCTAGGGGATCCATATGTGGTTTGTGGAAAGAACACACATGCGATGACACTGGTTTATCCATATGTGGTTTGTGGAAAGTACACACATACAATAACACTCGTGGATCCACGTGTGGTTTGTGGAAAGAACACACATGCAATGATACTGGTTGATCCATATGTGGTTTGTGGAAAGAACACACATGCAATGACTCAGGGGGATCCATGTGTGGTTTGTGGAAAGAACACACATGCAATGACCACTGGTCGATCCATGTGTGGTTTGTGGAAAGAACACACATGCAATGACCACTGGTCGATCCATGTGTGGTTTGTGGAAAGAACACACATGCGATGACTCAGGGGGATCCATGTGTGGTTTGTGGAACGAACACACATGCAATGACCACTGGTCGATCCATGTGTGGTTTGTGGAAAGAACACACATGCAATGACACTGGTGGATCCATATCTGGTTTGTGAAATGAACACACATGCAATGACTCTAGTGGATCCATATGTGGTTTGTGGAAATAACACACATGCAATGACACTGGTTGATCCATATGTGGTTTGTGGAAAGAACATACATGCAATGACCACTAGTCGATCCATGTGTGGTTTGTTGAAAGAACACACATGTAATGACACTGGTGGATCCATATGTGGTTTGTCAAAGGAACACACATGCAATGACTCTAGTGCTAGTTTTAGTATAAGAACACACATGCAATGACTCTAGTGGGTCCATATGTGGTTTGTGGAAAGAACACATATGCAATGACCACTGGTCGATCCATGTGTTGTTTGTGGAAAGAACACACATGCAATGACACTGGTGGATCCATATGTGGTTTGTCAAAAGAACACACATGCAATGACACTAGTGGATCCATATGTGGTTTGTGAAAAGAACACACATGCAATGACTCTAGTGGATCCATATGTGGTTTGTGGAAAGAACACACATGCAATGACACTAGTTGATCCATATGTGGTTTGTGGAAAGAACACACATGCAATGACTCAGGGGGATCCATGTGTGGTTTGTGGAAAGAACACACATGCAATAACCACTGGTCGATCCATGTGTGGTTTGTGGAAAGAACACACATGCAATGACACTGGTGGATCCATATGTAGTTTGTGAAAAGTACACACATGCAATGACTCTAGTGGATCCATATGTGGTTTGTGGAAAGAACACACATGCAATGACACTGGTTGATCAATATGTGGTTTGTGGAAAGAACACACATGCAATGACTCAAGGGGAACCATGTGTGGTTTGTGGAAAGAACACACATGCAATGACCACTAGTCGATCCATGTGTGGTTTGTGGAAGGAACACACATGCAATGACACTGGTGGATCCATATGTGGTTTGTGAAAACAACACACATGGGATGACTCTAGTGCTGGTTTTAGTATAAGAACACACATGCAATTACTCTAGTGGATCCATGTGTGGTTTGTGGAAAGAACACACATGCAATGACCACTGGTCGATCCATGTGTGGTTTGTGGAAAGAACACACATGCAATGACACTGGTGGATCCATATGTGGTTTGTGAAAAGAACACACATGCAATGACTCTAGTGGATCCATATGTGGTTTGTGGAAAGAACACACATGCAATGACACTAGTTGATCCATATGTGGTTTGTGGATAGAATACACATGCAATGACTCAGGGGGATCCATGTGTGGTTTGTGGAAAGAACACACATGCAATGACCTCTAGTCGATCCATGTGTGGTTTGTGGAGAGAACACACATGCAATGACACTGGTGGATCCATATGTGGTTTGTGAAAAGAACACACATGCAATGAGTCTAGTGTTGGTTTTAGTATAAGAACACACATGCAATGACTCTAGTGGGTCCATATGTGGTTTATGGAAAGAACACACATGCAATGACCACTGGTCGATCCATGTGTGGTTTGTGGAAAGAACACACATGCAATGACACTGGTGGATCCATATGTGGTTTGTCAAAAGAACACACATGCAATGACTCTAGTGGATCCATATGTGGTTTGTGGAAAGAACACACATGCAATGACACTGGTTGATCCATATGTGGTTTGTGGAAAGAACACACATGCAATGACTTAGGGGGATCCATGTGTGGTTTGTGGAAAGAACACACATGCAACGACCACTAGTCGATCCATGTGTGGTTTGTGGAAAGAACACACAGGCAATGACACTGGTGGATCCATATGTGGTTTGTGAAAAGAACACACATGCAATGACTCTAGTGCTGGTTTTAGTATAAGAAGACACATGCAATGAACTCTAGTGGGTCCATATGTGGTTTGCGGAAAGAACACACATACAATGACCACTAGTCGATCCATGTGTGGTCTGTGGAAAGAACACACATGCAATGACACTGGTGGATCCATGTGTGATTTGTCAAAAGAACACACATGCAATGACTCTAGTGGATCCATATGTGGTTTGTGGAAAGAACACACATGCAATGGCACTGGTGGATCCATATGTGGTTTGTGAAAAGAACACACATGAATGACTCTAGTGCTGGTTTTAGTATAAGAACACACATGCAATGACTCTAGTGGGTCCATATGTGGTTTGTGGAAAGAACACACATGCAATGACCACTAGTCGATCCATGTGTTGTTTGTGGAAAGAACACACATGCAATAACACTGGTGGATCCATATGTGGTTTGTCAAAAGAACACACATGCAATGACTCTAGTGGATCCATATGTGGTTTGTGGAAAGAACACACATGCAATGACACTGGTTGATCCATATGTGGTTTGTGGAAAGAACACACATGCAATAACTCAGGGGGATCCATGTGTGGTTTGTGGAAAGAACACACATGCAATGACACTAGTGGAACCATGTGTGGTTTGTGGAAAGAACACACATGTAATGAAACTGGTTGATCCATGTGTGGTTTGTGGAAAGAACACACATGCAATGACACTGGTTGATCCATATGTGGTTTGTGGAAAGAACACACATGCAATGACACTGGTTCATCCATATGTGGTTGGTGGAAAGAACACACATGCAATGACTTAGGGGGATCCATGTGTGGTTTGTGGAAAGAACACACATGCAACAACCACTAGTCGATCCATGTGTGGTTTGTGGAAAGAACACACAGGCAATGACACTGGTGGATCCATATGTGGTTTGTGAAAAGAACACACATGCAATGACTCTAGTGCTGGTTTTAGTATAAGAACACACATGCAATGAACTCTAGTGGGTCCATATGTGGTTTGCGGAAAGAACACACATACAATGACCACTAGTCGATCCATGTGTGGTCTATGGAAGGAACACACATGCAATGACACTGGTGGATCCATGTGTGGTTTGTCAAAAGAACTCACATGCAATGACTCTAGTGGATCCATATGTGGTTTGTGGAAAGAACACACATGCAATGACACTGGTTGATCCATATGTGGTTTGTGGAAAGAACACACATGCAATGACTCAGGGGGATCCATGTGTGGTTTGCGGAAAGAACACACATGCAATGACCACCGGTCGATCCATGTGTGGTTTGTGGAAAGAACACACATGCAATGACACTGGTCGATCCATGTGTTGTTTGTGGAAAGAACACACATGCAATGACACTGGTGGATCCATATGTGGTTTGTCAAAAGAACACACATGCAATGACTCTAGTGGATCCATATGTGGTTTGTGGAAAGAACACACATGCAATGACACTGGTTGATCCATATGTGGTTTGTGGAAAGAACACACATGCAATGACTCGGGGGGATCCATGTGCGGTTTGTGGAAAGAACACACATGCAATGACCACTGGTCGATCCATGTGTGGTTTATGGAAAGAACACACATGCAATGACACTGGTGGATCCATATGTGGTTTGTGAAATGAACACACATGCAATGACTCTAGTGGATCCATATGTGGTTTGTGGAAAGAACACACATGCAATGACACTGGTTGATCCATATGTGGTTTGTGGAAAGAACATACATGCAATGACCACTAGTCGATCCATGTGTGGTTTGTGGAAAGAACACACATGTAATGCCACTGGTGGATCCATATGTGGTTCGTCAAAGGAACACACATGCAATGACTCTAGTGCTGGTTTTAGTATAAGAACACACATGCAATGACCTCTAGTCGATCCATGTGTTGTTTGTGGAAAGAACACACATGCAATGACACTGGTGGATCCAGATGTGGTTTGTCAAAAGAACATACATGCAATGACTCTAGTGGATCCATATGTGGTTTGTGGAAAGAACACACATGCAATGACACTAGTTGATCCATATGTGGTTTGTGGAAAGAACACACATGCAATAATCAGGGGGATCCATGTGTGGTTTGTGGAAAGGACACACATGCAATGACACTAGTGGAACCATGTGTGGTTTGTGGAAAGAACACACATGTAATGAAACTGGTTGATCCATGTGTGGTTTGTGGAAAGAACACACATGCAATGACACTGGTTGATCCATATGTGGTTTGTGGAAAGAACACACATGCAATGACACTGGTTGATCCATATGTGGTTTGTGGAAAGAACACACATGCAATGACTTAGGGGGATCCATGTGTGGTTTGTGGAAAGAACACACATGCAACAACCACTAGTCGATCCATGTGTGGTTTGTGGAATGAACACACAGGCAATGACACTGGTGGATCCATATGTGGTTTGTGAAAAGAACACACATGCAATGACTCTAGTGCTGGTTTTAGTATAAGAACTCAGATGCAATGAACTCTAGTGGGTCCATATGTGGTTTGCGGAAAGAACACACATACAATGACCACTAGTCGATCCATGTGTGGTCTGTGTAAAGAACACACATGCAATGACACTGGTGGATCCATGTGTGGTTTGTCAAAAGAACACACATGCAATGACTCTAGTTGATCCATATGTGGTTTGTGGAAAGAACACACATGCAATGACACTAGTTGATCCATATGTGGTTTGTGGAAAGAACACACATGCAATGACTCAGGGGGATCCATGTGTGGTTTGTGGAAAGAACACACATGCAATGACCACTGGTCGATCCATGTGTGGTTTGTGAAAAGAACACACATGCAATGACACTGGTCGATCCATGTGCTGTTTGTGGAAAGAACACACATGCAATGACTCTAGTGGATCCATATGTGGTTTGTGGAAAGAACACACATGCAATGATACTGGTTGATCCATATGTGGTTTGTGGAAAGAACACACATGCAATGACTCAGGGGGATCCATGTGCGGTTTGTGGAAAGAACACACATGCAATGACCACTGGTCATTCCATGTGTGGTTTGTGGAAAGAACACACATGCAATGACACTGGTGGATCCATATGTGGTTTGTGAAATGAACACACATGCAATGACTCTAGTGGATCCATATGTGGTTTGTGGAAAGAACACACATGCAATGACACTGGTTGATCCATATGTGGTTTGTGGAAAGAACATACATGCAATGACCACTAGTCGATCCATGTGTGGTTTGTGGAAAGAACACACATGTAATGACACTGGTGGATCCATATGTGGTTCGTCAAAGGAACACACATGCAATGACTCTAGTGCTGGTTTTAGTATAAGAACACACATGCAATGACCTCTAGTCGATCCATGTGTGGTTTGTGGAGAGAACACACATGCAATGACACTGGTGGATCCATATGTGGTTTGTGAAAAGAACACACATGCAATGACTCTAGTGCTGGTTTTAGTATAAGAACACACATGCAATGACTCTAGTGGGTCCATATATGGTTTGTGGAAAGAACACACGTGCAATGACCACTGGTCGATCCATGTGTTGTTTGTGGAAAGAACACACATGCAATGACACTGGTGGATCCATATGTGGTTTGTCAAAAGAACACACATGCAATGACTCTAGTGGATCCATATGTGGTTTGTGGAAAGAACACACATGCAATGACACTGGTTGATCCATATGTGGTTTGTGGAAAGAACACACATGCAATAACTCAGGGGGATCCATGTGTGGTTTGTGGAAAGAACACACATGCAATGACCACTGGTCGATCCATGTGTGGTTTTTGGAAAGAACACACATGCAATGACACTGGTGGATCCATATGTGTTTTGTGAAAAGAATACACATGCAATGACTCTAGTGATGGTTTTAGTATAAGAACACACATGCAATGACTCTAGTGGGTCCATATGTGGTTTATGGAAAGAACACACATGAAATGACCACTGGTCAATCCATGTGTGGTTTGTGGAAAGAACACACATGCAATGACACTGGTGGATCCATATGTGGTTTGTCAAAAGAACACACATGCAATGACTCTAGTGGATCCATATGTGGTTTGTGGAAAGAACACACATGCAATGACACTGGTTGATCCATATGTGGTTTGTGGAAAGAACACACATGCAATGACTTAGGGGGATCCATGTGTGGTTTGTGGAAAGAACACACATGCAACGGCCACTAGTCGATCCATGTGTGGTTTGTGGAAAGAACACACATGCAATGACACTGGTGGATCCATATGTGGTTTGTGAAAAGAACACACATGCAATGACTCTAGTGCTGGTTTTAGTATAAGAACACACATGCAATAAACTCTAGTGGGTCCATATGTGGTTTGCGAAAAGAACACACATACAATGACCACTAGTCGATCCATGTGTGGTCTGTGGAAAGAACACACATGCAATGACACTGGTGGATCCATGTGTGGTTTGTTAAAAGAACACACATGCAGTGACTCTAGTGGATCCATATGTGGTTTGTGGAAAGAACACACATGCAATGACACTGGTTGACCCATATGTGGTTTGTGGAAAGAACACACATGCAATGACTTAGGGGGATCCATGTGTGGTTTGTGGAAAGAACACACATGCAACAACCACTAGTCGATCCATGTGTGGTTTGTGGAATGAACACACAGGCAATGACACTGGTGGATCCATATGTGGTTTGTGAAAAGAACACACATGCAATGACTCTAGTGCTGGTTTTAGTATAAGAACTCACATGCAATGAACTCTAGTGGGTCCATATGTGGTTTGCGGAAAGAACACACATACAATGACCACTAGTCGATCCATGTGTGGTCTGTGTAAAGAACACACATGCAATGACACTGGTGGATCCATGTGTGGTTTGTCAAAAGAACACACATGCAATGACTCTAGTGGATCCATATGTGGTTTGTGGAAAGAACACACATGCAATGACACTAGTTGATCCATATGTGGTTTGTGGAAAGAACACACATGCAATGACTCAGGGGGATCCATGTGTGGTTTGTGGAAAGAACACACATGCAATGACCACTGGTCGATCCATGTGTGGTTTGTGAAAAGAACACACATGCAATGACACTGGTCGATCCATGTGTTGTTTGTGGAAAGAACACACATGCAATGACTCTAGTGGATCCATATGTGGTTTGTGGAAAGAACACACATGCAATGACACTGGTTGATCCATATGTGGTTTGTGGAAAGAACACACATGCAATGACTCAGGGGGATCCATGTGCGGTTTGTGGAAAGAACACACATGCAATGACCACTGGTCATTCCATGTGTGGTTTGTGGAAAGAACACACATGCAATGACACTGGTGGATCCATATGTGGTTTGTGAAATGAACACACATGCAATGACTCTAGTGGATCCATATGTGGTTTGTGGAAAGAACACACATGCAATGACACTGGTTGATCCATATGTGGTTTGTGGAAAGAACATACATGCAATGACCACTAGTCGATCCATGTGTGGTTTGTGGAAAAAACACACATGTAATGACACTGGTGGATCCATATGTGGTTCGTCAAAGGAACACACATGCAATGACTCTAGTGCTGGTTTTAGTATAAGAACACACATGCAATGACCTCTAGTCGATCCATGTGTGGTTTGTGGAGAGAACACACATGCAATGACACTGGTGGATCCATATGTGGTTTGTGAAAAGAACACACATGCAATGACTCTAGTGCTGGTTTTAGTATAAGAACACACATGCAATGACTCTAGTGGGTCCATATATGGTTTGTGGAAAGAACACACGTGCAATGACCACTGGTCGATCCATGTGTTTTTTGTGGAAAGAACACACATGCAATGACACTGGTGGATCCATATGTGGTTTGTCAAAAGAACACACATGCAATGACTCTAGTGGATCCATATGTGGTTTGTGGAAAGAACACACATGCAATGACACTGGTTGATCCATATGTGGTTTGTGGAAAGAACACACATGCAATAACTCAGGGGGATCCATGTGTGGTTTGTGGAAAGAACACACATGCAATGACCACTGGTCGATCCATGTGTGGTTTTGGAAAGAACACACATGCAATGACACTGGTGGATCCATATGTGTTTTGTGAAAAGAATACACATGCAATGACTCTAGTGCTGGTTTTAGTATAAGAACACACATGCAATGACTCTAGTGGGTCCATATGTGGTTTATGGAAAGAACACACATGAAATGACCACTGGTCAATCCATGTGTGGTTTGTGGAAAGAACACACATGCAATGACACTGGTGGATCCATATGTGGTTTGTCAAAAGAACACACATGCAATGACTCTAGTGGATCCATATGTGGTTTGTGGAAAGAACACACATGCAATGACACTGGTTGATCCATATGTGGTTTGTGGAAAGAACACACATGCAATGACTTAGGGGGATCCATGTGTGGTTTGTGGAAAGAACACACATGCAACGGCCACTAGTCGATCCATGTGTGGTTTGTGGAAAGAACACACATGCAATGACACTGGTGGATCCATATGTGGTTTGTGAAAAGAACACACATGCAATGACTCTAGTGCTGGTTTTAGTATAAGAACACACATGCAATAAACTCTAGTGGGTCCATATGTGGTTTGCGAAAAGAACACACATACAATGACCACTAGTCGATCCATGTGTGGTCCGTGGAAAGAACACACATGCAATGACACTGGTGGATCCATGTGTGGTTTGTTAAAAGAACACACATGCAGTGACTCTAGTGGATCCATATGTGGTTTGTGGAAAGAACACACATGCAATGACACTGGTTGACCCATATGTGGTTTGTGGAAAGAACACACATGCAATGACTTAGGGGGATCCATGTGTGGTTTGTGGAAAGAACACACATGCAACAACCACTAGTCGATCCATGTGTGGTTTGTGGAATGAACACACAGGCAATGACACTGGTGGATCCATATGTGGTTTGTGAAAAGAACACACATGCAATGACTCTAGTGCTGGTTTTAGTATAAGAACTCACATGCAATGAACTCTAGTGGGTCCATATGTGGTTTGCGGAAAGAACACACATACAATGACCACTAGTCGATCCATGTGTGGTCTGTGTAAAGAACACACATGCAATGACACTGGTGGATCCATGTGTGGTTTGTCAAAAGAACACACATGCAATGACTCTAGTGGATCCATATGTGGTTTGTGGAAAGAACACACATGCAATGACACTAGTTGATCCATATGTGGTTTGTGGAAAGAACACACATGCAATGACTCAGGGGGATCCATGTGTGGTTTGTGGAAAGAACACACATGCAATGACCACTGGTCGATCCATGTGTGGTTTGTGAAAAGAACACACATGCAATGACACTGGTCGATCCATGTGTTGTTTGTGGAAAGAACACACATGCAATGACTCTAGTGGATCCATATGTGGTTTGTGGAAAGAACACACATGCAATGACACTGGTTGATCCATATGTGGTTTGTGGAAAGAACACACATGCAATGACTCAGGGGGATCCATGTGCGGTTTGTGGAAAGAACACACATGCAATGACCACTGGTCATTCCATGTGTGGTTTGTGGAAAGAACACACATGCAATGACACTGGTGGATCCATATGTGGTTTGTGAAATGAACACACATGCAATGACTCTAGTGGATCCATATGTGGTTTGTGGAAAGAACACACATGCAATGACACTGGTTGATCCATATGTGGTTTGTGGAAAGAACATACATGCAATGACCACTAGTCGATCCATGTGTGGTTTGTGGAAAGAACACACATGTAATGACACTGGTGGATCCATATGTGGTTCGTCAAAGGAACACACATGCAATGACTCTAGTGCTGGTTTTAGTATAAGAACACACATGCAATGACCTCTAGTCGATCCATGTGTGGTTTGTGGAGAGAACACACATGCAATGACACTGGTGGATCCATATGTGGTTTGTGAAAAGAACACACATGCAATGACTCTAGTGCTGGTTTTAGTATAAGAACACACATGCAATGACTCTAGTGGGTCCATATATGGTTTGTGGAAAGAACACACGTGCAATGACCACTGGTCGATCCATGTGTTTTTTGTGGAAAGAACACACATGCAATGACACTGGTGGATCCATATGTGGTTTGTCAAAAGAACACACATGCAATGACTCTAGTGGATCCATATGTGGTTTGTGGAAAGAACACACATGCAATGACACTGGTTGATCCATATGTGGTTTGTGGAAAGAACACACATGCAATAACTCAGGGGGATCCATGTGTGGTTTGTGGAAAGAACACACATGCAATGACCACTGGTCGATCCATGTGTGGTTTTTGGAAAGAACACACATGCAATGACACTGGTGGATCCATATGTGTTTTGTGAAAAGAATACACATGCAATGACTCTAGTGCTGGTTTTAGTATAAGAACACACATGCAATGACTCTAGTGGGTCCATATGTGGTTTATGGAAAGAACACACATGAAATGACCACTGGTCAATCCATGTGTGGTTTGTGGAAAGAACACACATGCAATGACACTGGTGGATCCATATGTGGTTTGTCAAAAGAACACACATGCAATGACTCTAGTGGATCCATATGTGGTTTGTGGAAAGAACACACATGCAATGACACTGGTTGATCCATATGTGGTTTGTGGAAAGAACACACATGCAATGACTTAGGGGGATCCATGTGTGGTTTGTGGAAAGAACACACATGCAACGGCCACTAGTCGATCCATGTGTGGTTTGTGGAAAGAACACACATGCAATGACACTGGTGGATCCATATGTGGTTTGTGAAAAGAACACACATGCAATGACTCTAGTGCTGGTTTTAGTATAAGAACACACATGCAATAAACTCTAGTGGGTCCATATGTGGTTTGCGAAAAGAACACACATACAATGACCACTAGTCGATCCATGTGTGGTCTGTGGAAAGAACACACATGCAATGACACTGGTGGATCCATGTGTGGTTTGTTAAAAGAACACACATGCAGTGACTCTAGTGGATCCATATGTGGTTTGTGGAAAGAACACACATGCAATGACACTGGTTGATCCATATGTGGTTTGTGGAAAGAACACACATGCAATGACTCAGGGGGATCCACGTGTGGTTTGTGGAAAGAACACATATGCAATGGCCACTGGTCGATCCATGTGTGATTTGTGGAAAGAACACACATGCAATGACACTGGTGGATCCATATGTGGTTTGTGAAAAGAACACACATGCAATGACTCTAGTGCTGGTTTTAGTATAAGAACACACATGCAATGAACTCTAGTGGGTCCATATGTGGTTTGCGGAAAGAACACACATGCAATGACCACTAGTCGATCCATGTGTGGTTTGTGGAAAGAACACACATACAATGACACTGGTGGATCCATGTGTGGTTTGTGGAAAGAACACACATGCAATGACACTAGTGGAACCATGTGTGGTTTATGGAAAGAACACACATGTAATGAAACTGGTTGATCCATGTGTGGTTTGTGGAAAGAACACACATTCAATTATACTGGTTGATCCATATGTGGTTTGTGGAAAGAACACACATGCAATGACTCAGGAGGATCCATGTGTGGTTTGTGGAAAGAACACACATGCAATGACCACTGGTCGATCCATGTGTGGTTTGTGGAAAGAACACAGATGCAATGACACTGGTGGATCCATATGTGGTTTGTGAAATGAACACACATGCAATGACTCTAGTGGATCCATATGTGGTTTGTGGAAAGAACACACATGCAATGACACTGGTTGATCCATATGTGGTTTGTGGAAAGAACATACATGCAATGACCACTAGTCGATCCATGTGTGGTTTGTGGAAAGAACACACATGTAATGACACTGGTGGATCCACATATGGTTCGTCAAAGGAACACACATGCAATGACTCTAGTGCTAGTTTTAGTATAAGAACACACATGCAATGACTCTAGTGGGTCCATATGTGGTTTGTGGAAAGAACACATATGCAATGACCACTGGTCGATCCATGTGTTGTTTGTGGAAAGAACACACATGCAATGACACTGGTGGATCCATATGTGGTTTGTCAAAAGAACACACATGCAATGACACTGGTGGATCCATATGTGGTTTGTTAAAAGAACACACATGCAATGACTCTAGCGGATCCATATGTGGTTTGTGGAAAGAACACACATGCAATGACACTGGTTGATCCATATGTGGTTTGTGGAAAGAACACACATGCAATGACTCAGGGGGATCCATGTGTGGTTTGTGGAAAGAACACACATGCAATGACCACTGGTCGATCCATGTGTGGTTTGTGGAAAGGACACACATGCAATGACACTAGTGGATCCATATGTGGTTTGTGAAAAGAACACACATGCAATGACTCTAGTGGATCCATATGTGGTTTGTGGAAAGAACACACATGCAATGACACTGGTTGATCAATATGTGGTTTGTGGAAAGAACACACATGCAATGACTCAAGGGGATCCATGTGTGGTTTGTGGAAAGAACACACATGCAATGACCACTAGTCGATCCATGTGTGGTTTGTGGAGAGAACACACATGCAATGACACTGGTGGATCCATATGTGGTTTGTGAAAAGAACACACATGGAATGACTCTAGTGGATCCATATGTGGTTTGTGGAAAGAACACACATGCAATGACACTGGTTGATCCAATGTGGTTTGTGGAAAGAACATACATGCAATGACCACTAGTCGATCCATGTGTGGTTTGTGGAAAGAACACACATGCAATGACACTGGTGGATCCATATGTGGTTTGTGAAAAGAATACACATGCAATGACTCTAGTGCTGGTTTTAGTATAAGAACACACATGCAATCACTCAGGGGGATCCATGTGTGGTTTCTGGAAAGAACACACATGCAATGACCACTGGTCGATCCATGTGTGGTTTCTGGAAAGAACACACATGCAATGACACTGGTGGATCCATATGTGGTTTGTGAAAAGAACACACATGCAATGACTCTAGTGGAACCATATGTGGTTTGTGGAAAGAACACAGATGCAATGACACTGGTTCATCCATATGTGGTTTGTGGAAAGAACACACATGCAATGACTCAGGGGGATCCATTTGTGGTTTGTGGAAAGAACACACATGCAATAACCACTGGTCGATCCATGTGTGGTTTGTGGAAAGAACATACATGCAATGACACTGGTGGATCCATATGTGGTTTGTGAAAAGAACACACATGCAATGACTCTAGTGCTGGTTTTAGTATAAGAACACACATGCAATGACTCAGGGGGATCCATGTGTGGTTTGTGGAAAGAACACACAAGCAATGACCACTGGTCGATCCATGTGTGGTTTGTGGAAAGAACACACATGCAATGACACTGGTGGATCCATATGTGGTTTGTGAAAAGAACACACATTGAATGACTCTAGTGGATCCATATGTGGCTTGTGGAAATAACACACATGCAATGACACTGGTTGATCCATATGTGGTTTGTGGAAAGAACACACATGCAATGACTCAGGGGGATCCATGTGTGGTTTGTGGAAAGAACACACATGCAATGACCTCTAGTCGATCCATGTGTGGTTTGTGGAGAGAACACACATGCAATGACACTGGTGGATCCATATGTGGTTTGTGAAAAGAACACACATGCAATGAGTCTAGTGCTGGTTTTAGTATAAGAACACACATGCAATGACTCTAGTGGGTCCATATGTGGTATGTGGAAAGAACACACATGCAATGACCACTGGTCGATCCATGTGTGGTTTGTGGAAAGAACACACATGCAATGACACTGGTGGATCCATATGTGGTTTGTTAAAAGAACACACGTGCAATGACTCTAGTGGATCCATATGTGGTTTGTGGAAAGAACACACATGCAATGACACTAGTTGATCCATATGTGGTTTGTGGAAAGAACACACATGCAATGACTCAGGGGGATCCATGTGTGGTTTGTGGAAAGAACACACATGCAATGACCACTGGTCGATCCATGTGTGGTTTTTGGAAAGAACACACATGCAATGACACTGGTGGATCCATATGTGTTTTGTGAAAAGAATACACATGCAATGACTCTAGTGCTGGTTTTAGTATAAGAACACACATGCAATGACTCTAGTGGGTCCATATGTGGTTTATGGAAAGAACACACATGCAATGACCACTGGTCGATCCATGTGTGGTTTGTGGAAAGAACACACATGCAATGACACTGGTGGATCCATATGTGGTTTGTCAAAAGAACACACATGCAATGACTCTAGTGGATCCATATGTGGTTTGTGGAAGAACACACATGCAATGACACTGGTTGATCCATATGTGGTTTGTGGAAAGAACACACATGCAATGACTTAGGGGGATCCATGTGTGGTTTGTGGAAAGAACACACATGCATCGTCCACTAGTCGATCCATGTGTGGTTTGTGGAAAGAACACACATGCAATGACACTGGTGGATTCATATGTGGTTTGTGAAAAGAACACACATGCAATGACTCTAGTGCTGGTTTTAGTATAAGAACACACATGCAATAAACTCTAGTGGGTCCATATGTGGTTTGCGAAAAGAACACACATACAATGACCACTAGTCGATCCATGTGTGGTCTGTGGAAAGAACACACATGCAATGACACTGGTGGATCCATGTGTGGTTTGTTAAAAGAACACACATGCAGTGACTCTAGTGGATCCATATGTGGTTTGTGGAAAGAACACACATGCAATGACACTGGTTGATCCATATGTGGTTTGTGGAAAGAACACACATGCAATGACTCAGGGGGATCCACGTGTGGTTTGTGGAAAGAACACATATGCAATGGCCACTGGTCGATCCATGTGTGGTTTGTGGAAAGAACACACATGCAATGACACTGGTGGATCCATATGTGGTTTGTGAAAAGAACACACATGCAATGACTCTAGTGCTGGTTTTAGTATAAGAACACACATGCAATGAACTCTAGTCGGTCCATATGTGGTTTGCGGAAAGAACACACATGCAATGACCACTAGTCGATCCATGTGTGGTTTGTGGAAAGAACACACATACAATGACACTCGTGGATCCATGTGTGGTTTGTTGAAAGAACACACATGCAATGACACTAGTGGAACCATGTGTGGTTTGTGGAAAGAACACACATGTAATGAAACTGGTTGATCCATGTGTGGTTTGTGGAAAGAACACACATTCAATTATACTGGTTGATCCATATGTGGTTTGTGGAAAGAACACACATGCAATGACTCAGGAGGATCCATGTGTGGTTTGTGGAAAGAACACACATGCAATGACCACTGGTCGATCCATGTGTGGTTTGTGGAAAGAACACAGATGCAATGACACTGGTGGATCCATATGTGGTTTGTGAAATGAACACACATGCAATGACTCTAGTGGATCCATATGTGGTTTGTGGAAAGAACACACATGCAATGACACTGGTTGATCCATATGTGGTTTGTGGAAAGAACATACATGCAATGACCACTAGTCGATCCATGTGTGGTTTGTGGAAAGAACACACATGTAATGACACTGGTGGAACCACATATGGTTCGTCAAAGGAACACACATGCAATGACTCTAGTGCTAGTTTTAGTATAAGAACACACATGCAATGACTCTAGTGGGTCCATATGTGGTTTGTGGAAAGAACACATATGCAATGACCACTGGTCGATCCATGTGTTGTTTGTGGAAAGAACACACATGCAATGACACTGGTGGATCCATATGTGGTTTGTCAAAAGAACACACATGCAATGACACTGGTGGATCCATATGTGGTTTGTTAAAAGAACACACATGCAATGACTCTAGTGGATCCATATGTGGTTTGTGGAAAGAACACACATGCAATGACACTGGTTGATCCATATGTGGTTTGTGGAAAGAACACACATGCAATGACTCAGGGGGATCCATGTGTGGTTTGTGGAAAGAACACACATGCAATGACCACTGGTCGATCCATGTGTGGTTTGTGGAAAGAACACACATGCAATGACACTAGTGGATCCATATGTGGTTTGTGAAAAGAACACACATGCAATGACTCTAGTGGATCCATATGTGGTTTGTGGAAAGAACACACATGCAATGACACTGGTTGATCAATATGTGGTTTGTGGAAAGAACACACATGCAATGACTCAAGGGGATCCATGTGTGGTTTGTGGAAAGAACACACATGCAATGACCACTAGTCGATCCATGTGTGGTTTGTGGAGAGAACACACATGCAATGACACTGGTGGATCCATATGTGGTTTGTGAAAAGAACACACATGGAATGACTCTAGTGGATCCATATGTGGTTTGTGGAAAGAACACACATGCAATGACACTGGTTGATCCATATGTGGTTTGTGGAAAGAACATACATGCAATGACCACTAGTCGATCCATGTGTGGTTTGTGGAAAGAACACACATGCAATGACACTGGTGGATCCATATGTGGTTTGTGAAAAGAATACACATGCAATGACTCTAGTGCTGGTTTTAGTATAAGAACACACATGCAATCACTCAGGGGGATCCATGTGTGGTTTCTGGAAAGAACACACATGCAATGACCACTGGTCGATCCATGTGTGGTTTCTGGAAAGAACACACATGCAATGACACTGGTGGATCCATATGTGGTTTGTGAAAAGAACACACATGCAATGACCCTAGTGGATCCATATGTGGTTTGTGGAAAGAACACAGATGCAGTGACACTGGTTCATCCATATGTGGTTTGTGGAAAGAACACACATGCAATGACTCAGGGGGATCCATTTGTGGTTTGTGGAAAGAACACACATGCAATAACCACTGGTCGATCCATGTGTGGTTTGTGGAAAGAACATACATGCAATGACACTGGTGGATCCATATGTGGTTTGTGAAAAGAACACACATGCAATGACTCTAGTGCTGGTTTTAGTATAAGAACACACATGTAATGACTCAGGGGGATCCATGTGTGGTTTGTGGAAAGAACACACAAGCAATGACCACTGGTCGATCCATATGTGGTTTGTGGAAAGAACACACATTGAATGACTCTAGTGGATCCATATGTGGCTTGTGGAAAGAACACACATGCAATGACACTGGTTGATCCATATGTGGTTTGTGGAAAGAACACACATGCAATGACTTAGGGGGATCCATGTGTGGTTTGTGGAAAGAACACACATGCAATGACCTCTAGTCGATCCATGTGTGGTTTGTGGAGAGAACACACATGCAATGACACTGGTGGATCCATATGTGGTTTGTGAAAAGAACACACATGCAATGAGTCTAGTGCTGGTTTTAGTATAAGAACACACATGCAATGACTCTAGTGGGTCCATATGTGGTTTGTGGAAAGAACACACATGCAATGACCACTGGTCGATCCATGTGTGGTTTGTGGAAAGAACACACATGCAACGACACTAGTGGATCCATATTTGGTTTGTCAAAAGAACATACATGCAATGACTCTAGTGGATCCATATGTGGTTTGTGGAAATGACACACATGTAATGACACTGGTTGATCCATATGTGGTTTGTGGAAAGAACACACATGCAATGACTTAGGGGGATCCATGTGTGGTTTCTCGAAAGAACACACATGCAATGACCACTGGTCGATCCATGTGTGGTTTCGGGAAAGAACACACATGCAATGACACTGGTGGATCCATATGTGGTTTGTGAAAAGAACACACATGCAATGACTCTAGTGGATCCATATGTGGTTTGTGGAAAGAACACAGATGCAGTGACACTGGTTCATCCATATGTGGTTTGTGGAAAGAACACACATGGAATGACTCAGGGGGATCCATTTGTGGTTTGTGGAAAGAACACACATGCAATAACCACTGGTCGATCCATGTGTGGTTTGTGGAAAGAACATACATGCAATGACACTGGTGGATCCATATGTGGTTTGTGAAAAGAACACACATGCAATGACTCTAGTGCTGGTTTTAGTATAAGAACACACATGTAATGACTCAGGGGGATCCATGTGTGGTTTGTGGAAAGAACACACAAGCAATGACCACTGGTCGATCCATGTGTGGTTTGTGGAAAGAACACACATGCAATGACACTGGTGGATCCATATGTGGTTTGTGAAAAGAACACACATTGAATGACTCTAGTGGATCCATATGTGGCTTGTGGAAAGAACACACATGCAATGACACTGGTTGATCCATATGTGGTTTGTGGAAAGAACACACATGCAATGACTCAGGGGGATCCATGTGTGGTTTGTGGAAAGAACACACATGCAATGACCTCTAGTCGATCCATGTGTGGTTTGTGGAGAGAACACACATGCAATGACACTGGTGGATCCATATGTGGTTTGTGAAAAGAACACACATGCAATGAGTCTAGTGCTGGTTTTAGTATAAGAACACACATGCAATGACTCTAGTGAGTCCATATGTGGTTTGTGGAAAGAACACACATGCAATGACCACTGGTCGATCCATGTGTGGTTTGTGGAAAGAACACACATGCAACGACACTAGTGGATCCATATGTGGTTTGTCAAAAGAACATACATGCAATGACTCTAGTGGATCCATATGTGGTTTGTGGAAATGACACACATGTAATGACACTGGTTGATCCATATGTGGTTTGTGGAAAGAACACACATGCAATGACTTAGGGGGATCCATGCGTGGTTTGTGGAAAGAACACACATGCAACGACCACTAGTCGATCCATGTGTGGTTTGTGGAAAGAACACACATGCAATGACACTGGTGGATCCATATGTGGTTTGTGAAAAGAACACACATGCAATGACTCTACTGCTGGTTTTAGTATAAGAACACACATGCAATGAACTCTAGTGGGTCCATATGTGGTTTGCGGAAAGAACACACATGCAATGACCACTAGTCGATCCATGTATGGTCTGTGGAAAGAACACACATGCAATGACACTGGTGGATCCATATGTGGTTTGTGAAAAGAACACACATTGAATGACTCTAGTGGATCCATATGTGGTTTGTGGAAAGAACACACATGCAATGACACTGGTTGATCCACGTGTGGTTTGTGGAAAGAACACACATGCAATGACTTAGGGGGATCCATGTGTGGTTTGTGGAAAGAACACACATGCAATGACACTGGTGGATCCATATGTGGTTTGTGAAAAGAACACACCTGCAATGACTCTAGTGCTGGTTTTAGTATAAGAACACACATGCAATGATCTCTAGTGGGTCCATATGTGGTTTGTGGAAAGAACACACATGCAATGACCACTAGTCGATCCATGTGTGGTTTGTGGAAAGAACACACATACAATGACACTCGTGGATCCATGTGTAGTTTGTGGAAAGAACACACATGCAATGACACAAGTGGAACCATGTGTGGTTTATGGAAAGAACACACATGTAATGAAACTGGTTGATCCATGTGTGGTTTGTGGAAAGAACACACATGCAATGATACTGGTTGATCCATATGTGGTTTGTGGAAAGAACACACATGCAATGACTCAGGGGGATCCATGTGTGGTTTGTGGAAAGAACACACATGCAATGACCACTGGTCGATCCATGTGTGGTTTGTGGAAAGAACACAGATGCAATGACACTGGTGGATCCATATGTGGTTTGTGAAATGAACACACATGCAATGACTCTAGTGTATCCATATGTGGTTTGTGGAAAGAACACACATGCAATGACACTGGTTGATCCATATGTGGTTTGTGGAAAGAACATACATGCAATGACCACTAGTCGATCCATGTATGGTTTGTTGAAAGAACACACATGTAATGACACTGGTGGATCCATATGTGGTTTGTCAAAGGAACACACATGTAATGACTCTAGTGCTAGTTTTAGTATAAGAACACACATGCAATGACTCTAGTGGGTCCATATGTGGTTTGTGGAAAGAACACATATGCAATGACCACTGGTCAATCCATGTGTTGTTTGTGGAAAGAACACACATGCAATGACACTGGTGGATCCATATGTGGTTTGTCAAAAGAACACACATGCAATGACACTGGTGTATCCATATGTGGTTTGTGAAAAGAACACACATGCAATGACTCTAGTGGATCCATATGTGGTTTGTGGAAAGAACACACATGCAATGACACTGGTTGATCCATATGTGGTTTGTGGAAAGAACACACATGCAATGACTCAGGGGGATCCATGTGTGGTTTCTGGAAAGCACACACATGCAATGACCACTAGTCGATCCATATGTGGTTTGTGGAAAGAACACACATGCAATGACACTGGTGGATCCATATGTGGTTTGTGAAAAGAACACACATGCAATGACTCTAGTGCATCCATATGTGGTTTGTGGAAAGAACACACATGCAATGACACTGGTTGATCAATATGTGGTTTGTGGAAAGAACACACATGCAATGACTCAAGGGGATCCATGTGTGGTTTGTGGAAAGAACACACATGCAATGACCACTAGTCGATCCATGTGTGGTTTGTGGAGAGAACACACATGCAATGACACTGGTGGATCCATATGTGGTTTGTGAAAAGAACACACATGGAATGACTCTAGTGCTGGTTTTAGTATAAGAACACACATGCAATTACTCTAGTGGGTCCAAATGTGGTTTATGGAAAGAACACACATGCAATGACCACTGGTCGATCCATGTGTGGTTTGTGGAAAGAACACAATGCAATGACACTGGTGGATCCATATGTGGTTTGTCAAAAGAACACACATGCAATGACTCTAGTGGATGCATATGTGGATTGTGGAAAGAACACACATGCAATGACAGTGGTTGATCCATATGTGGTTTGTGGAAAGAACACACATGCAATGACTCAGGGGGATCCATGTGTGGTTTGTGGAAAGAACATACATGCAATGACCACTAGTCGATCCATGTGTGGTTTGTGGAAAGAACACACATGCAATGACACTGGTGGATCCATATGTGGTTTGTGAAAAGAACACACATGCAATGACTCTAGTGCTGGTTTTAGTATAAGAACACACATGCAATGAACTCTTGTGGGTCCATATGTGGTTTGCGGAAAGAACACACGTGCAATGACCACTAGTCGATCCATGTGTGGTTTGTGGAAAGAACACACATGCAATGACACTGGTGGATCCATGTGTGGTTTGTCAAAAGAACACACATGCAATGACTCTAGTGGATCCATATGTGGTTTGTGGAAAGAACACACATGCAATGACACTGTTTGATCCATATGTGGTGTGTGGAAAGAACACACATGAAATGACACGGGTGGATCGATATGTCGTTTGTGAAAAGAACACACATGCAATGACTCTAGTGGATCCATATGTGGTTTGTGGAAAGAACACACATGCAATGACACTGGTTAATCCATATGTGGTTTGTGGAAAGAACACACATGCAATGACTCAGCGGGATCCATGTGTGGTTTGTGGAAAGAACACACATGCAATAACCACTGGTCGATCCATGTGTGGTTTGTGGAAAGAACATACATGCAATGACACTTGTGGATCCATATGTGGTTTGTGAAAAGAACACATATGCAATGACTCTAGTGCTGGTTTTAGTATAAGAACGCACATGCAATGACTCTAGTGGGTCCATATGTGCTTTGTGGAAAGAACACACATGCAATGACACTGGTTGATCAATATGTGGTTTGTGGAAAGAACACACATGCAATGACTCAAGGGGATCCATGTGTGGTTTGTGGAAAGAACACACATGCAATGACCACTAGTCGATCCATGTGTGGTTTGTGGAGAGAACACACATGCAATGACACTGGTGGATCCATATGTGGTTTGTGAAAAGAACACACATGGAATGACTCTAGTGGATCCATATGTGGTTTGTGGAAAGAACACACATGCAATGACACTGGTGGATCCATATGTGGTTTGTGGAAAGAACATACATGCCACGACCACTAGTCGATCCATGTGTGGTTTGTGGAAAGAACTCACATGCAATGTCACTGGTGGATCCATATGTGGTTTGTGAAAAGAACACACATGCAATGACTCTAGTGCCGGTTTTAGTTTAAGAACACACATGCAATGAACTCTAGTGGGTCCATATGTGGTTTGTGGAAAGAACACACATGCAATGACCACTAGTCGATCCATGTGTGGTCTGTGGAAAGAACACACATGCAATGACACTGGTGGATCCATGTGTGGTTTGTCAAAAGAACACACATGCAATGACTCTAGTGGATCCATATGTGGTTTGTGGAAAGAACACACATGCAATGACACTGGTTCATCCGTATGTGGTTTGTGGAAAGAACACACATGCAATGACTCAGGGGGATCCATGTGTGGTTTGTGGAAAGAACACACATGCAATGACCACTGGTCGATCCATGTGTGGTTTGTGGAAAGAACACACATGCAATGACAATGGTGGATCCATATGTGGTTTGTGAAAAGAACACACATGCAATGACACTGGTTGATCCATATGTGGTTTGTGGAAAGAACACACATGCAATGACTTAGGGGGATCCATGTGTGGTTTGTGGAAAGAACACACATGCAATGACCACTAGTCGATCCATATGTGGTTTGTGAAAAGAACACACATGCAATGACTCTAGTGCTGGTTTTAGTATAAGAACACACATGCAATGAACTCTAGTGGGTCCATATGTGGTTTGCGGAAAGAACACACGTGCAATGACCACTAGTCGATCCATGTGTGGTTTGTGGAAAGAACACACATGCAATGACAATGGTGGATCCATGTGTGGTTTGTGGAAAGAACACACATGCAATGACACTGGTGGATCCATATGTGGTTTGTGAAAAGAACACACATGCAATGACTCTAGTGCTGGTTTTAGTATAAGAACACACATGCAATGAACTCTTGTGGGTCCATATGTGGTTTGCGGAAAGAACACACGTGCAATGACCACTAGTCGATCCATGTGTGGTTTGTGGAAAGAACACACATGCAATGACACTGGTGGATCCATGTGTGGTTTGTCAAAAGAACACACATGCAATGACTCTAGTGGATCCATATGTGGTTTGTGGAAAGAACACACATGCAATGACACTGTTTGATCCATATGTGGTGTGTGGAAAGAACACACATGAAATGACACGGGTGGATCGATATGTCGTTTGTGAAAAGAACACACATGCAATGACTCTAGTGGATCCATATGTGGTTTGTGGAAAGAACACACATGCAATGACACTGGTTAATCCATATGTGGTTTGTGGAAAGAACACACATGCAATGACTCAGCGGGATCCATGTGTGGTTTGTGGAAAGAACACACATGCAATAACCACTGGTCGATCCATGTGTGGTTTGTGGAAAGAACATACATGCAATGACACTTGTGGATCCATATGTGGTTTGTGAAAAGAACACATATGCAATGACTCTAGTGCTGGTTTTAGTATAAGAACGCACATGCAATGACTCTAGTGGGTCCATATGTGCTTTGTGGAAAGAACACACATGCAATGACACTGGTTGATCAATATGTGGTTTGTGGAAAGAACACACATTCAATGACTCAAGGGGATCCATGTGTGGTTTGTGGAAAGAACACACATGCAATGACCACTAGTCGATCCATGTGTGGTTTGTGGAGAGAACACACATGCAATGACACTGGTGGATCCATATGTGGTTTGTGAAAAGAACACACATGGAATGACTCTAGTGGATCCATATGTGGTTTGTGGAAAGAACACACATGCAATGACACTGGTGGATCCATATGTGGTTTGTGGAAAGAACATACATGCCACAACCACTAGTCGATCCATGTGTGGTTTGTGGAAAGAACTCACATGCAATGTCACTGGTGGATCCATATGTGGTTTGTGAAAAGAACACACATGCAATGACTCTAGTGCCGGTTTTAGTTTAAGAACACACATGCAATGAACTCTAGTGGGTCCATATGTGGTTTGTGGAAAGAACACACATGCAATGACCACTAGTCGATCCATGTGTGGTCTGTGGAAAGAACACACATGCAATGACACTGGTGGATCCATGTGTGGTTTGTCAAAAGAACACACATGCAATGACTCTAGTGGATCCATATGTGGTTTGTGGAAAGAACACACATGCAATGACACTGGTTCATCCGTATGTGGTTTGTGGAAAGAACACACATGCAATGACTCAGGGGGATCCATGTGTGGTTTGTGGAAAGAACACACATGCAATGACCACTGGTCGATCCATGTGTGGTTTGTGGAAAGAACACACATGCAATGACAATGGTGGATCCATATGTGGTTTGTGAAAAGAACACACATGCAATGACACTGGTTGATCCATATGTGGTTTGTGGAAAGAACACACATGCAATGACTTAGGGGGATCCATGTGTGGTTTGTGGAAAGAACACACATGCAATGACCACTAGTCGATCCATATGTGGTTTGTGAAAAGAACACACATGCAATGACTCTAGTGCTGGTTTTAGTATAAGAACACACATGCAATGAACTCTAGTGGGTCCATATGTGGTTTGCGGAAAGAACACACGTGCAATGACCACTAGTCGATCCATGTGTGGTTTGTGGAAAGAACACACATGCAATGACAATGGTGGATCCATGTGTGGTTTGTCAAAAGAACACACATGCAATGACTCTAGTGGATCCATATGTGGTTTGTGGAAAGAACACACATGCAATGACACTGGTTGATCCATATGTGGTATGTGGAAAGAACACACATGCAATGACCACTAGTCGATCCATGTGTGGTTTGTGGAGAGAACACACATGCAATGACACTGGTGGATCCATATGTGGTTTGTGAAAAGAACACACATGGAATGACTCTAGTGGATCCATATGTGGTTTGTGGAAAGAACACACATGCAATGACACTGGTGGATCCATATGTGGTTTGTGGAAAGAACATACATGCCACGACCACTAGTCGATCCATGTGTGGTTTGTGGAAAGAACTCACATGCAATGTCACTGGTGGATCCATATGTGGTTTGTGAAAAGAACACACATGCAATGACTCTAGTGCCGGTTTTAGTTTAAGAACACACATGCAATGAACTCTAGTGGGTCCATATGTGGTTTGTGGAAAGAACACACATGCAATGACCACTAGTCGATCCATGTGTGGTCTGTGGAAAGAACACACATGCAATGACACTGGTGGATCCATGTGTGGTTTGTCAAAAGAACACACATGCAATGACTCTAGTGGATCCATATGTGGTTTGTGGAAAGAACACACATGCAATGACACTGGTTCATCCGTATGTGGTTTGTGGAAAGAACACACATGCAATGACTCAGGGGGATCCATGTGTGGTTTGTGGAAAGAACACACATGCAATGACCACTGGTCGATCCATGTGTGGTTTGTGGAAAGAACACACATGCAATGACAATGGTGGATCCATATGTGGTTTGTGAAAAGAACACACATGCAATGACACTGGTTGATCCATATGTGGTTTGTGGAAAGAACACACATGCAATGACTTAGGGGGATCCATGTGTGGTTTGTGGAAAGAACACACATGCAATGACCACTAGTCGATCCATATGTGGTTTGTGAAAAGAACACACATGCAATGACTCTAGTGCTGGTTTTAGTATAAGAACACACATGCAATGAACTCTAGTGGGTCCATATGTGGTTTGCGGAAAGAACACACGTGCAATGACCACTAGTCGATCCATGTGTGGTTTGTGGAAAGAACACACATGCAATGACAATGGTGGATCCATGTGGGGTTTGTCAAAAGAACACACATGCAATGACTAGTGGATCCATATGTGGTTTGTGGAAAGAACACACATGCAATGACACTGGTTGATCCATATGTGGTTTGTGGAAAGAACACACATGCAATGACCACTAGTCGATCCATGTGTGGTTTGTGGAGAGAACACACATGCAATGACACTGGTGGATCCATATGTGGTTTGTGAAAAGAACACACATGGAATGACTCTAGTGGATCCATATGTGGTTTGTGGAAAGAACACACATGCAATGACACTGGTGGATCCATATGTGGTTTGTGGAAAGAACATACATGCCACGACCACTAGTCGATCCATGTGTGGTTTGTGGAAAGAACTCACATGCAATGTCACTGGTGGATCCATATGTGGTTTGTGAAAAGAACACACATGCAATGACTCTAGTGCCGGTTTTAGTTTAAGAACACACATGCAATGAACTCTAGTGGGTCCATATGTGGTTTGTGGAAAGAACACACATGCAATGACCACTAGTCGATCCATGTGTGGTCTGTGGAAAGAACACACATGCAATGACACTGGTGGATCCATGTGTGGTTTGTCAAAAGAACACACATGCAATGACTCTAGTGGATCCATATGTGGTTTGTGGAAAGAACACACATGCAATGACACTGGTTCATCCGTATGTGGTTTGTGGAAAGAACACACATGCAATGACTCAGGGGGATCCATGTGTGGTTTGTGGAAAGAACACACATGCAATGACCACTGGTCGATCCATGTGTGGTTTGTGGAAAGAACACACATGCAATGACAATGGTGGATCCATATGTGGTTTGTGAAAAGAACACACATGCAATGACACTGGTTGATCCATATGTGGTTTGTGGAAAGAACACACATGCAATGACTTAGGGGGATCCATGTGTGGTTTGTGGAAAGAACACACATGCAATGACCACTAGTCGATCCATATGTGGTTTGTGAAAAGAACACACATGCAATGACTCTAGTGCTGGTTTTAGTATAAGAACACACATGCAATGAACTCTAGTGGGTCCATATGTGGTTTGCGGAAAGAACACACGTGCAATGACCACTAGTCGATCCATGTGTGGTTTGTGGAAAGAACACACATGCAATGACAATGGTGGATCCATGTGGGGTTTGTCAAAAGAACACACATGCAATGACTCTAGTGGATCCATATGTGGTTTGTGGAAAGAACACACATGCAATGACACTGGTTGATCCATATGTGGTTTGTGGAAAGAACACAAATGAAATGAAACGGGTGGATCGATATGTCGTTTGTGAAAAGAACACACATGCAATGACTCTAGTGGATCCATATGTGGTTTTTGGAAAGAACACACATGCAATGACACTGGTTGATCCATATGTGGTTTGTGGAAAGAAAACACATGCAATGACTCAGGGGGATCCATGTGTGGTTTGTGGAAAGAACACACATGCAATAACCACTGGTCGATCCATGTGTGGTTTGTGGAAAGAACATACATGCAATGACACTGGTGGATCCATATGTGGTTTGTGAAAAGAACACACATGCAATGACTCTAGTGCTGGTTTTAGTATAAGAACACACATGCAATGACTCAGGGGGATCCATGTGTGGTTTGTGGAAATAACACACAAGAAATGACCACTAGTCGATCCATGTGTGGTTTGTGGAAAGAACACACATGCAATGACACTAGTGGAACCATGTGTGGTTTGTGGAAAGAACACACATGTAATGAAACTGGTTGATCCATGTGTGGTTTGTGGAAAGAACACACATGCAATGATACTGGTTGATCCATATGTGGTTTGTGGAAAGAACACACATGCAATGACTCAGGGGGATCCATGTGTGGTTTGTGGAAAGAACACACATGCAATGACCACTGGTCGATGCATGTGTGGTTTATGGAAAGAACACACATGCAATGACACTAGTGGATCCATGTGTGGTTTGTGAAATGAACACACATGCAATGAGTCTAGTGCTGGTTTTAGTATAAGAACACACATGCAATGACTCTAGTGGGTCCATATGTGGTTTGTGGAAAGAACACACATGCAATGACCACTGGTCGATCCATGTGTGGTTTGTGGAAAGAACACACATGTAGTGACACTAGTGGATCCATATGTGGTTTGTCAAAAGAACATACATGCAATGACTCTAGTGGATCCATATGTGGTTTGTGGAAAGAACACACATGCAATGACACTGGTTGATTCATATGTGGTTTGTGGAAAGAACACACATGCAATGACTTAGGGGGATCCATGTGTGGTTTGTGGAAAGAACACACATGCAACGACCACTAGTCGATCCATGTGTGGTTTGTGGAAAGAACACACATGCAATGTCACTGGTGGATCCATATGTGGTTTGTGAAAAGAACACACATGCAATGCCTCTAGTGCTGGTTTTAGTATAAGAACACACATGCAATGAACTCTAGTGGGTCCATATGTGGTTTGTGGAAAGAACACACATGCAATGACCACTAGTCGATCCATGTGTGGTCTGTGGAAAGAACACACATGCAATGACACTGGTGGATCCATGTGTGGTTTGTCAAAAGAACACACATGCAATGACTCTAGTGGATCCATATGTGGTTTGTGGAAAGAACACACATGCAATGACACTGGTTCATCCATATGTGGTTTGTGGAAAGAACACACATGCAATGACTCAGGGGGATCCATGTGTGGTTTGTGGAAAGAACCCACATGCAATGACCACTGGTCGATCCATGTGTGGTTTGTGGAAAGAACACACATGCAATGACACTGGTGGATCCATATGTGGTTTGTGAAAAGAACACTCATGCAATGACTCTAGTGTTGGTTTTAGTATAAGAACACACATGCAATGAACTCTAGTGGGTCCATATGTGGTTTGCCGAAAGAACACACATGCAATGACCACTAGTCGATCCATGTGTGGTTTGTGGAAAGAACACACATACAATGACACTCGTGGATCCATGTGTGGTTTGTGGAAAGAACAAACATGCAATGACACTAGTGGAACCATGTGTGGTTTGTGGAAAGAACACACATGTAATGAAACTGGTTGATCCATGTGTGGTTTGTGGAAAGAACACACATGCAATGAGACTGGTTGATCCATATGTGGTTTGTGGAAAGAACACACATGCAATGACTCAGGGGGATCCATGTGTGATTTGTGGAAAGAACACACATGCAATGACCACTAGTCAATCCATGTGTGGTTTGTGGAAAGAACACACATGCAATGACACTGGTGGATCCATATGTGGTTTGTGAAATCAACACACATGCAATGACTCTAGTGGATCCATATGTGGTTTGTGGAAAGAACACACATGCAATGACACTGGTTGATCCATATGTGGTTTGTGGAAAGATCATACATGCAATGACCACTAGTCGATCCATGTGTGGTTTGTGGAAAGAACACACATGTAATGACACTGGTGTATCCATATGTGGTTTGTCAAAGGAACACACATGCAATGACTCTAGTGCTAGTTTTAGTGTAAGAACACACATGCAATGACTCTATTGGGTCCATATGTGGTTTGTGGAAAGAACACATATCTAATGACCACTGGTCGATCCATGTGTTGTTTGTGGAAAGAACACACATGCAATGACACTGGTGGATCCATATGTGGTTTGTCAAAAGACCACACATGCAATGACACTGGTGGATCCATATGTGGTTTGTGAAAAGAACACACATGCAATGACTCTAGGGGATCCATATGTGATTTGTGGAAAGAACACACATGCAATGACACTGGTTGATCCATATGTGGTTTGTGGAAAGCACACACATGCAATGACTCAGGGGGATCCATGTGTGGTTTGTGGAAAGAACACACATGCAATGACCACTGGTCGATCCATGTGTGGTTTCTGGAAAGAACACACATGCAATGACACTGGTGGATCCATATGTGGTTTGTGAAAAGAACACACATGCAATGACTCTAGTGGATCCATATGTGGTTTGTGGAAAGAACACACATGCAATGACACTGGTTGATCAATATGTCGTTTGTGGAAAGAACACTGTAGAGTTCCCAAGCTTTAATAAGGTTGATCCCTCCTGTGTTTACAATGCTAGTCCCTGGATCAATAGCTAGCATCCACAGTTAATATGTAATATCAAGAAATAAGGGTCATAATTCAACTTTATAACCAGGAATAAAATACTTTATTACATCTTACATAGCTCATTTGGCTATTACATTACATTGCAGCGGAATAACTATAAGCATGGGGTCCTTCATCTTCAAAGTGCCACAGGCAAACATGTTGGTTGTAGACTTTGTAATCCTAATCATTCAACTTCACTAATATCAATCAAACCTGCAACATAATAAGTTACAGCCACAAGGGTCAATACATTTGAATTGTATTGGCAAGTGATACTATGGTAGTATAGTGGAGTCTATCATCTATATGCATTTGGCAAAGTGGAGTTGAGGCTTGCATTGCTCAAAATAGATTTTTCCTTATCATTTGAAAACACTAAATTTTGCTTGACAAAATCTTTCCCAAGGCATCTACCAATCAAGGACTGAAGATCCTTTCCAAGGCATCTACCAATCAAAGACTGAAGATCCTTTAACCCTTGTTCTCCCACAAGATTTTAACTTAGAAATTGGTATGAGGAGATTCTTGATAGCTTCCATGTCTTGATGCTCAAATTGTCCTTTTCCAGGGACATGGCTAAGTACTTAGATTTTACACTCTGCAAAGGTGGTGCACTTTCCCCACAGGACTTGGTTTCCCAAGACAAGATCTTTCAGAAGCCTTTCCTTAGTCAAATGGACGCGTTCCAACCTATCATTCCCTCTACCACCAACTGCCCAAGAGACTAAGTTCTAGCAACCTATATGATCATGGCAGAGCCCATATTGCCAAGTGGTTGCACTTGAAGCTTCTCAACATTTGACATCTCAAATCTCTTTATTCCTGGGTGGCCATCCACAAGTGAGATACACAAGGTAAACCATAGACATGGGCCTTGTGAACCACTCAACCAAAAACCACCAAGCAAGTCCCATTCCACCCAGGTGATTCATTAACTTAGTTGTTTTATTAATCAAAACACAAGTCCTCAGACTTAGAAGTTTTTCCATAGCATGAATATATAATCCACCCTTGTTTTCTATTAGCTAGGCTAACCATGGCATGGAAACTTATCCTTAGGGAAATTTCCTAGCCACTCTACCATTCTAATCTACATAGGATTTCCCAACATCATTTGACAAAAGTAGCATGCAAGTCTTAGCAAAATCACTAATGCATAGATAAAGTAGTGGGACAAAAAGTATGAAGAATCACTTGCCTTTTTGGTAGAGGGTATAGGTTCACTCCTTGTCCTTGCAACAATCACACTCTTCAAGTCACTACAATTCAATCAATCAAGGCACAAACTCAATCTACCAATCAAGCAAAACAACACACAAAATGACAAAGTCAAGGTAATGCATGCAAACATGCCAAGCTTTGTTTTGTTTGAAAAAGTGGTTCCTAATGGGTCATAGACATTTGGGTACATCTAATGGTCATTTTGTAAAGTGCCAAAGTCATTTGCAAAAGGTTTCACTACAAAAACCATTTTCAAAACAAAGTATTATTTTATGCGGTGTAGAAATATTTTTACCAAGGCACTAACCTATAGGGTTCACCAAGTATGTTTTCAATTACAAAACTTGGGGTTTGGGGTTAGTGTGTTTAAAACAAAACATTTTCCAAAGGTTTTCCTTCAAAATCAATTTTAATAAATAAACCACATTTCTATTTGACTAGAAATGGTTTTAATTCAAGGAATCCTTATTTTGTTTCACCAATTCATTTTTGAATCCAAAAAGTGGTTCCCAATGTTAGTAGGTTTGGTCCAAAACATTTTCTCCAAAGTTTTTACTCAAAACCATTTTCATAAACAAAACAATAGTTTTAATTAGCTAGAAATGGACTAAACTAATTAATCCATTCTAAACTTTTCCAAATTCATTTTCCAAATCATGGGTTGGTTCCTAGGGTCAGTAAGGTCACAACAATCCATTTTGCAAAAGTTTTAACCTTAAAATCATTTTTAAACAATTTTTATACTCTAATCAAGCTCACAAAAGAATGTGCAAAAACAAGCAAGCTAACAGATACTATTTGCTAAACTAAGGGCAGGGTTGGTTAGGTCTTGCTCTCCTGAATCCAACGACATAAAATTTGTAATTTTTGGACGTGTGGATTCAAAGTTACAAGGGTTTGAAGTTTGCAAAATATTCTGTTTTCAAAATCTGTTTTAAACAGAACAGTGACACGCGTCGCGTTCTAACTGGGTGGTACCGGTTCGGCCGGATCGACAACGTGGACCGTAGGATCTAGGTTGATCGCACGGCACAGGGCGCGTACCTCTTCGCGGCTTAAGTGACTATCGTGAGCGTCAGATCTTGATCGGACGGCTGTGTGGTGCTCGACCATGGACGAGCGGCGCTGCGGCGGCTGCTGGCGGCGGAGCGACCAGACGGTGGCGGCGTCGGTGAAATAGGAAGCGAGGGAGAAGAAAGAGATGCTCACCAGAATCGCGCGATCGTGGTGAAGCTCAAGGTACTCGCGAGAAGGCAAGGGGCGCACGGGTGTCGTCGGAATTCCTCGCCGGAGATGCTCTGGTTCTCGGGTGCGGTCAGTCGTCGATGGGGGCGAGGTTGCAGGCCACGCGCAAGTGATTGGCGAGCACCTGGAGATGCAGAAGACGCAGACTAAACAAATGGCAGGATTCACTGATCAAGGCGAGCACGGGGTCGAGTGCTAGAGCTCACCGGAGTTGAGAACGGCGTCGGACGGCTCTGTCCACGGTCCAAAATGACGCTACAGATCAAGAGAAGACAGACCGAGGGCAGGGTTAGACGCAGGAGATCATGGCGGAGCTGTGAGCGTGAACGAGAGGGCTCGGGGTGGTCGGCTCTTACCAGGAAACGTTGCCGGAGAAGAAGCAGACACGGCGGCGCTCGGAGTTTGTCGAAGACGGCGTTCTGGGGCGCCCGCGGTCGAACAGATGGTACAAGCAGATGCGTCTAGGTATGGGGAAGCTGCTAGGGTGCTTGGGAAGGTAGGGGGTGGTGTGGTTTCGTCGGAATTGTCACCGGACCATGTCGGAGCAGAGGGTGCTCGGGGAGGAATTGGGGCGGCCTGGTGGCGTGTTTGGGGGAGGAGACAGAGGGGAAAGGAGGAGAAGACGTAGGCGCTTAATAGCGTGCAGTCACGGCAGGGTTTAAGGCACGACATTACTGCGAATTGATCGCGGCTTGAATGGCAGCAACGGCAGCGAGGTTTGGGGTGACAGGGTCGCGCGGGTGAGAAGAAGAACAGTAGAGGTGGGGTCTACCTGGCAGTGGGAAAAGAAAGGAGGGGGAGGGTCCACTGGTCATTGACATAGCGGGTCAGTTAATTGGTGTCAACCGTTTTCTTCGGGGAAAGAAGCTGGGTTGGTTGCTGGGCCTTAGTGGGCTGCTGGGCTGGGCTGTCCCTTTTCTTATTTTTTTTCTGTCTGCTTTCTTTTTCCTTTTTCTAATTCTTTTTCTGTTTTGAATTTTCAAACAATCAAACAAGGTTCAAAACAAATCAAACAATCATCAAACTTTGAGGGCTTGAACTGGGTTCTGTTTAGTGACTTAAACTTATTCCAGAAATAAAATAATATTTTTATTCATTTTAGGATCTATTCAATAATTAAATAAAATGGATCTTTAGTTATTTAATAAAATAGGGTTTGATTTAATTAATAAAATTTCCATTTGAAAACCAAATCAGTAGGTTTTATTTTGAGAAAATAATATACTTGGAAAACTTATTTTAAAAGAATAAATAAGTTTTGATGTTTTGAAAATAGTAAAACCTTTATTAAATGTTTTATCTTTTTAAATCCCTTTAGGATTTTATTTGATCCAACTGGTTTGAAGTCCCAATTGAATTCAAAAAGTTTCTTCTGGCCTTGAAAATCAAACAAAGTTTTATTTTATTCATTTATTTTCACATTACAAGATTTGGAAAATCTTGGGATGTGACAGGCTACCACCCTTAAAATAAATCTCGTCCTCGAGATTTGGGAAGGTTAGGGTTACAAGCAGGTTCAAAACAACTAGGGTACTACCACCCTTAAAAAATTTCTAACTAAACTACATGTTGGCCTTCTTGGGATCCTGGGGAAACTTCTCTGGGCAGATGTTTGCATAGTGGCCTTTATTTCCATACTTGACTCATGGGCCAAGGTTGAGTTTCTCCATAGGCTTGTTTAACTTGTTTATCATCTTTTCTGGACAGTTGCTTGCATAGTGTCCTGGGTTCTTGCAATTGTAACATATCACTTGGCTGATATCTTTCTTTTCCTTTGGTGTCATTGCCTCTTGTTTGTTTCTTTGGTCCATCTTATTTTCTGGGCATTCATTGGCATAATGTCCCATCTCTTTGCAATTGAAACATTGCACTTGTGTAATATCCTTCTTGCTAGTGTTGGGGCATTTCTTCTTCCTCTTTTTGGGTCTCTCCAAAGCTAGGAGTTCTTCTAGTTCTTGTTCTTCATGAGTGGGAGATCTTTCTCTCTTCTTGGGGCATTGATCTTCATGTTCCTTGGATGCATGTTTCTTGTATCCAAAAGTATTGCTAGCTTGGGTTCCTTCTAGAATAACATCTTTGTCATCCTTGTTGTCATTAGCTCTTTGGGAAAAGTTTTCTCTCATGTTGATCATTTGAGTAACCAATCCTTGCATCAATTGGGATTGAAGTTTCAAAATCCTTTGTATGGCTGGGTCTAGTCCATTGTTGTTGGCTAAAAGCTGAGTTGTCTCTTGGCTCAACTGGTTTTGGGTTGCTATGAGTTCTCTCATGTTGTCCTCTTGGTTGTTGTTGTTGTCACCATCCTTGATGTTGGAGTCTCTTGGAGTAGTCATCTGTTTGGGTTGGATTGGGATTAGAATAGGCAAAAAGAGTTCTAAGGCATTAATTCTAATCACACACATCACAATTCACACAAGCAATGTGCAAGCAATCACAAACAAACACTCCACTCAAACAACAAGTTTCAAGCATAACTTAGGCAATCAAAAATATTTTTGTTACACCACATAAGTTGGTGGGTTTGTCCTAAACTAAATATGGTGGTCCATCTATATGGTTCACTTGAAATCTTTCCATCCTTCTTGGTTGATTCTTCTTGAATGAGGTATTTTTCTTCTTGAGAAAATTCTTGGTCACAAAAACTTCAAAGGTGATCATGGTTCCTTCTAAGTTGTTTTTCCTTAGTCTTCAAGTCTTGAGTAACATTTCTTGTCTCTCTTGTAGTCTTTAGTGGTTTCCAAGTTGGAAGTCCTTGGTGAATATGCTGAAGATGTTGAAGTCATTAGCGTTGATATCCAAGGTTGAAGGTTGAAGATGTTGAAGAAGTCCTTTGCACATAGTGTAGTCTTTGGTCATGGGGTAGGCTTTTCCATCAAGTTGAAAATAGAAGAGATGTTGAGTTGAAACTAAAATGGTTGAGGAAAGAGTTTACAAGATTGTTTGTAAATAAGTTTTGGAACAAATACAACTCCTATTCTTCTAAGGGTTTTTGTCCAATCCTAGGTTACAAATCCTACAGGCAACACAATGCTCTGATACCATCTGTAGAGTTCCCAACCTTTAATAAGGTTGATCCCTCCTGTGTTTACAATGCTAGTCCCTGGATCAATAGCTAGCATCCACAGTTAAGATGTAATATCAAGAAACAAGGGTCATAATTCAACTTTATAACCAGGAATAAAATACTTTATTACATCTTACATAGCTCATTTGGCTATTACATTACATTGCAGCGGAATAACTATAAGCATGGGGTCCTTCATCTTCAAAGTGCCACAGGCAAACATGTTGGTTGTAGACTTTGTAATCCTATTCATTCAACTTCACTAATATCAATCAAACCTGCAACATAATAAGTTACAGCCACAAGGGTCAATACATTTGAATTGTATTGGCAAGTGATACTATGGTAGTATAGTGGAGTCTATCATCTATATGCATTTGGCAAAGTGTAGTTGAGGCTTGCATTGCTCAAAATAGATTTTTCCTTATCATTTGAAAACACTAAATTTTGCTTGACAAAATCTTTCCCAAGGCATCTACCAATCAAGGACTGAAGATCCTTTCCAAGGCATCTACCAATCAAAGACTAAAGATCCTTTAACCCTTGTTCTCCCACAAGATTTTAACTTATAAATTGGGATGATGAGATTCTTGATAGCTTCCATGTCTTGATGCTCAAATTGTCCTTTTCCAGGGACATGGCTAAGTACTTAGATTTTACACTCTGCAGAGGTGGTGCACTTTCCCCACAGGACTTGGTTTCCCAAGACAAGATCTTTCAGAAGCCTTTCCTTAGTCAAATGAACGCGTTCCAACCTATCATTCCCTCTACCACCAACTGTCCAAGAGACTAAGTTCTAGCAACCTATATGATCATGGCAGAGCCCATATTGCCAAGTGGTTGCACTTGAAGCTTCTCAACATTTGACATCTCAAATCTCTTTGTTCCTGGGTGGCCATCCACAAGTGAGATACACAAGGTAAACCATAGACATGGGCCTTGTGAACCACTCAACCAAAAACCACCAAGAAAGTCCCATTCCACCCAGGTGATTCATTAACTTAGTTGTTTTATTAATCAAAACACAAGTCCTCAGACTTAGAAGTTTTTCCATAGCATGAATATATAATCCACCCTTGTTTTCTATTAGCTAGGCTAAGCATGGCATGGCAACTTATCCTTAGGGAAATTTCCTAGCCACTCTACCATTCTAATCTACATAGGATTTCCCAACATCATTTGACAAAAGTAGCATGCAAGTCTTAGCAAATTCACTAATGCATAGAGAAAGTAGTGGGACAAAAAGTATGAAGCATCACTTGCCTTTTTGGTAGAGGGTATAGGTTCACTCCTTGTCCTTGCAACAATCACACTCTTCAAGTCACTACAATTCAATCAAGCAAGGCACAAACTCAATCTACCAATCAAGCAAAACAACACACAAAATGACAAAGTCAAGGTAATGCATGCAAACATGCCAAGCTTTGTTTTGTTTGAAAAAGTGGTTCCTAATGGGTCATAGACATTTGGGTACATCTAATGGTCATTTTGTAAAGTGGCAAAGTCATTTGCAAAAGGTTTCACTACAAAAACCATTTTCAAAACAAAGTATTATTTTATGCGGTGTAGAAATATTTTTACCAAGGCATTAACCTATAGGGTTCACCAAGTATGTTTTCAATTACAAAACTTGGGGTTTGGGGTTAGTGTGTTTAAAACAAAACATTTTCCAAAGGTTTTCCTTCAAAATCAATTTTAATAAATAAACCACATTTCTATTTGACTAGAAATGGTTTTAATTCAAGGAATCCTTATTTTGTTTCACCAAATTCATTTTTGAATCCAAAAAGTGGTTCCCAATGTTAGTAGGTTTGGTCCAAAACATTTTCTCCAAAGTTTTTACTCAAAACCATTTTCATAAACAAAACAATAGTTTTAATTAGCTAGAAATGGACTAAACTAATTAATCCATTCTAAACTTTTCCAAATTCATTTTCCAAATCATGGGTTGGTTCCTAGGGTCAGTAAGGTCACAACAATCCATTTTGCAAAAGTTTTAACCTTAAAATCATTTTTAAACAATTTTTATACTCTAATCAAGCTCACAAAAGAATCTGCAAAAACAAGCAAGCTAACAGATACTATTTGCTAAACTAAGGGCAGGGTTGGTTAGGTCTTGCTCTCCTGAATCCAACGACATAAAATTTGTAATTTTTGGACGTGTGGATTCAAAGTTACAAGGGTTTGAAGTTTGCAAAATATTCTGTTTTCAAAATCTGTTTTAAACAGAACAGTGACACGCGTCGCGTTCTAACTGGGTGGTACCGGTTCGGCCGGATCGACAACGTGGACCGTAGGATCTAGGTTGATCGCACGGCACAGGGCGCGTACCTCTTCGCGGCTTAAGTGACTATCGTGAGCGTCAGATCTTGATCGGACGGCTGTGTGGTGCTCGACCATAGACGAGCGGCGCTGCGGCGGCTGCTGGCGGCGGAGCGACCAGACGGTGGCGGCGTCGGTGAAATAGGAAGCGAGGGAGAAGAAAGAGATGCTCACCAGAATCGCGCGATCGTGGTGAAGCTCAAGATACTCGCGAGAAGGCAAGGGGCGCACGGGTGTCGTCGGAATTCCTCGCCGGAGATGCTCTGGTTCTCGGGTGCGGTCAGTCGTCGACGGGGGCGAGGTTGCAGGCCACGCGCAAGTGATTGGCGAGCAACTGGAGATGCAGAAGACGCAGACTAAACAAATGGCAGGATTCACTGATCAAGGCGAGCACGGGGTCGAGTGCTAGAGCTCACCGGAGTTGAGAACGGCGTCGGACGGCTCTGTCCACGGTCGAAAACGACACTACAGATCAAGAGAAGACAGACCGAGGGCAGGGTTAGACGCAGGAGATCATGGCGGAGCTATGAGCGTGAACGAGAGGGCTCGGGGTGGTCGGCTCTTACCAGGAAACGTTGCCGGAGAAGAAGCAGACACGGCGGCGCTCGGCGTTTGTCGAAGACGGCGTTCTGGGGCGCCCGCGGTCGAACAGATGGTACAAGCAGATGCGTCTAGGTATGGGGAAGCTGCTAGGGTGCTCGGGAAGGTAGGGGGTGGTGTGGTTTCGTCGGAATTGTCACCGGACCATGTCGGAGCAGAGGGTGCTCGGGGAGGAATTGGGGCGGCCTGGTGGCGTGTTTGGGGGAGGAGACAGAGGGGAAAGGAGGAGAAGACGTAGGCGCTTAATAGCGTGCAGTCACGGCGGGGTTTAAGGCACGACATTACTACGAATTGATCGCGGCTTGAATGGCAGCAACGGCAGCGAGGTTTGGGGTGACAGGGTCGCGCGGGTGAGAAGAAGAACAGTAGAGGTGGGGTCTACCTGGCAGTGGGAAAAGAAAGGAGGGGGAGGGTCCACTTGTCATTGACTTAGCGGGTCAGTTAATTGGTGTCAACCGTTTTCTTCGGGGAAAGAAGCTGGGTTAGTTGCTGGGCCTTAGTGGGCTGCTGGGCTGGGCTGTCCCTTTTCTTATTTTTTTTTCTGTCTGCTTTCTTTTTCCTTTTTCTAATTCTTTTTCTGTTTTGAATTTTCAAACAATCAAAAGAGGTTCAAAACTAATCAAACAATCATCAAACTTTGAGGGCTTGAACTGGGTTCTGTTTAGTGACTTAAACTTATTCCAGAAATAAAATAATATTTTTATTCATTTTAGGATCTATTCAATAATTAAATAAAATGGATCTTTAGTTATTTAATAAAATAGGGTTTGATTTAATTAATAAAATTTCCATTTGAAAACCAAATCAGTAGGTTTTATTTTGAGAAAATAATATACTTGGAAAACTTATTTTAAAAGAATAAATAAGTTTTGATGTTTTGAAAATAGTAAAACCTTTATTAAATGTTTTATCTTTTTAAATACCTTTAGGATTTTATTTGATCCAACTGGTTTGAAGTCCCAATTGAATTCAAAAAGTTTCTTCTGGCCTTGAAAATCAAACAAAGTTTTATTTTATTCATTTATTTTCACATTACAAGATTTGGAAAATCTTGGGATGTGACAAACACACATGCAATGACTCAAGGGGATCCATGTGTGGTTTATGGAAAGAACACACATGCAATGACACTGGTGGATCCATATGTGGTTTGTGAAAAGAACACACATGGAATGACTCTAGTGCTGGTTTTAGTATAAGAACACACATGCAATTACTCTAGTGGGTCCAAATGTGGTTTATGGAAAGAACACACCTGCAATGACCACTGGTCGATCCATGTGTGGTTTGTGGAAAGAACACACATGCAATGACACTGGTGGATCCATATGTGGTTTGTCAAAAGAACACACATGCAATGACTCTAGTGGATCCATATGTGGATTGTGGAAAGAACACACATGCAATGACACTGGTTGATCCATATGTGGTTTGTGGAAAGAACACACATGCAATGACTCAGGGGGATACATGTGTGGTTTGTGGAAAGAACACACATGCAATGACCACTAGTCGATCCATGTGTGGTTTGTGGAAAGAACACACATGCAATGACACTGGTGGATCCATATGTGGTTTGTGAAAAGAATACACATGCAATGACTCTAGTGCTGGTTTTAGTATAAGAACACACATGCAATGACCACTGGTCGATCCATGTGTGGTTTCTGGAAAGAACACACACGCAATGACACTGGTGGATCCATATGTGGTTTGTGAAAAGAACACACATGCAATGACTCTAGTGGATCCATATGTGGTTTGTGGAAAGAACACACATGCCATGACACTGGTTGATCCAATCTGGTTTGTGGAAAGAACACACATGCAATGACTCAGGGGGATCCATGTGTGGTGTGTGGAAAGAACACACATGCAATAACCACTGGTCGATCCATGTGTGGTTTGTGGAAAGAACATACATGCAATGACACTGGTGGATCCATATGTGGTTTGTGAAAAGAACACACATGCAATGACTCTAGTGCTGGTTTTAGTATAAGAACACACATGCAATGACTCAAGGGGATCCATGTCTGGTTTGTGGAAAGAACACACAAGCAATGACCACTGGTCGATCCATGTGTGGTTCGTGGAAAGAACACACATGCAATGACACTGGTGGATCCATATGTGGTTTGTGAAAAGAACACACATGCAATGACTCTAGTGGATCCATATGTGGTTTGTGGAAAGAACACACATGCAATGACACTGGTTGATCCATATGTGGTTTGTGGAAAGAACACACATGCAATGACTCAGGGGGATCCATGTGTGGTTTGTGGAAAGAACACACATGAAATGACCTCTAGTCGATCCATGTGTGGTTTGTGGAGAGAACACACATGCAATGACACTGGTGGATCCATATGTGGTTTGTGAAAAGAACACACATGCAATGAGTCTAGTGCTGGTTTTAGTATAAGAACACACATGCAATGACTCTAGTGGGTCCATATGTGGTTTGTGGAAAGAACACACATGCAATGACCACTGGTCGATCCATGTGTGGTTTGTGGAAAGAACACATATGCAATGACACTGGTGGATCCATATGTGGTTTGTCAAAAGAACATACATGCAATGACTCTAGTGGATCCATATGTGGTTTGTGGAAAGAACACACATGCAATGACACTGGTTGATCCATATGTGGTTTGTGGAAAAAACACACATGCAATGACTTAGGGGGATCCATGTGTGGTTTGTGGAAAGAACACACATGCAACGGCCACTAGTCGATCCATGTGTGGTTTGTGGAAAGAACACACATGCAATGACACTGGTGGATCCATATGTGGTTTGTCAAAAGAACACACATGCAATGACTCTAGTGCTGGTTTTAGTATAAGAACACACATGCAATGAACTCTAGTGGGTCCATATGTGGTTTGCAGAAAGAACACACATGAAATGACCACTAGTCGATCCATGTGTGGTCTGTGGAAAGAACACACATGCAATGACACTGGTGGATCCATGTGTGGTTTGTCAAAAGAACACACATGCAATGACTCTAGTGGATCCATATGTGGTTTGTGGAAAGAACACTCATGCAATGACACTGGTTGATCCATATGTGGTTTGTGGAAAGAACACACATGCAATGACTCAGGGGGATCCACGTGTGGTTTGTGGAAAGAACACACATGCAACGACCACTGGTCGATCCATGTGTGGTTTGTGGAAAGAACACACATGCAATGACACTGGTGGATCCATATGTGGTTTGTGAAAAGAACACACATGGAATGACTCTAGTGCTGGTTTTAGTATTAGAACACACATGCAATTACTCTAGTGGGTCCAAATGTGGTTTATGGAAAGAACACACATGCAATGACCACTGGTCGATCCATGTGTGGTTTGTGGAAAGAACACACATGCAATGACACTGGTGGATCCATATGTGGTTTGTCAAAAGAACACACATGCAATGACTCTAGTGGATCCATATGTGGATTGTGGAAAGAACACACATGCAATGACACTGGTTGATCCATATGTGGTTTCTGGAAAGAACGCACATGCAATGACTCAGGGGGATCCATGTCTGGTTTGTGGAAAGAACACACATGCAATGACTCTGGTGCTGGTTTTAGTATAAGAACACACATGCAATGAACTCTAGTGGGTCCATATGTGGTTTGCGGAAAGAACACACATGCAATGACCACTAGTCGATCCATGTGTGGTTTGTGGAAAGAACACACATACAATGACACTCGTGGATCCATGTTTGGTTTGTGGAAAGAACACACATGCAATGACACTAGTGGAACCATGTGTGGTTTGTGGAAAGAACACACATGTAATGAAACTGGTTGATCCATGTGTGGTTTGTGGAAAGAACCCACATGCAATGATACTGGTTGACCATATGTGGTTTGTGGAAAGAACACACATGCAATGACTCAGGGTGATCCATGTGTGGTTTGTGGAAAGAACACACATGCAATGACCACTGGTCGATCCATGTGTGGTTTGTGGAAAGAACACAGATGCAATGACACTGGTGGATCCATATGTGGTTTGTGAAATGAACACACATGCAATGACTCTAGTGGATCCATATGTGGTTTGTGGAAAGTACACACATGCAATGACACTGGTTGATCCATATGTGGTTTGTGGAAAGAACATACATGCAATGACCACTAGTCGATCCATGTGTGGTTTGTTGAAAGAACACACATGTAATGACACTGGTGGATCCATATGTGGTTTGTCAAAGGAAAACACAGGCAATGACTCTAGTGCTAGTTTTAGTATAAGAACACACATGCAATGACTCTAGTGGGTCCATATGTGGTTTGTGGAAACAACACATATGCAATGACTCTAGTGCTGGTTTTAGTATAAGAACACACATGCAATGACTCAGGGGGATCCACGTGTGGTTTGTGGAAAGAACACACATGCAACAACCACTAGTCGATCCATGTGTGGTTTGTCGAAAGAACACACATGCAATGACACTAGTGGATCCATATGTGGTTTGTGAAAAGAACACACATGGAATGACTCTAGTGCTGGTTTTAGTATAAGAACACACATGCAATTACTCTAGTGGGTCCAAATGTGGTTTATGGAAAGAACACACAAGCAATGACCACTGGTCGATCCATGTGTGGTTTGTGGAAAGAACACACATGCAATGACACTGGTGGATCCATATGTGGTTTGTCAAAAGAACACACATGCAATGACTCTAGTGGATCCATATGTGGATTGTGCAAAGAACACACATGCAATGACACTGGTTGATCCATATGTGGTTTGTGGAAAGAACACACATGCAATGACTCAGGGGGATCCATGTGTGGTTTGTGGAAAGAACACACATGCAATGACCACTAGTCGATCCATGTGTGGTTTGTGGAAAGAACACACATGCAATGACCACTGGTCGATCCATGTGTGGTTTGTGGAAAGAACATAGATGCAATGACACTGGTGGATCCATATGTGGTTTGTGAAATGAACACACATGCAATGACTCTAGTGGATCCATATGTGGTTTGTGGAAAGAACACACATGCAATGACACTGTTTGATCCATATGTGGTTTGTGGAAAGAACATACATGCAATGACCACTAGTCGATCCATGTGTGGTTTGTTGAAAGAACACACATGTAATGACACTGGTGGATCCATATGTGGTTTGTCAAAGGAAAACACATGCAATGACTCTAGTGCTAGTTTTAGTATAAGAACACACATGCAATGACTCTAGTGGGTCCATATGTGGTTTGTGGAAAGAACACATATGCAATGACCACTGGTCGATCCATGTGTTGTTTGTGGAAAGAACACACATGCAATGATACTGGTGGATCCATATGTGGTTTGTCAAAAGAACACACATGCAATGACACTGGTGGATCCATATGTGGTTTGTGAAAATAACACACATGCAATGACTCTAGTGGATCCATATGTGGTTTGTGGAAAGAACACACATGCAATGACACTGGTTGATCCATATGTGGTTTGTGGAAAGAACACACATGCAATGACTCAGGGGGATCCATGTGTGGTTTGTGGAAAGAACATACATGCAACGACCACTGGTCGATCCATGTGTGGTTTGTGGAAAGAACACACATGCAATGACACTGGTGGATCCATATGTGGTTTGTCAAAAGAACACACATGCAATGACTCTAGTGGATCCATATGTGGTTTGTGGAAAGAACACACATGCAATAACACTGGTTGATCAATATGTGGTTTGTGGAAAGAACACACATGCAATGACTCAAGGGGATCCATGTGTGGTATGTGGAAAGAACACACATGCAATGACCACTAGTCGATCCGTGTGTGGTTTGTGGAGAGAACACAGATGCAATGCCACTGGTGGATCCATATGTGGTTTGTGAAAAGAACACACATGGAATGACTCTAGTGCTGGTTTTAGTATAAGAACACACATGCAATTACTCTAGTGGGTCCAAATGTGGTTTATGGAAAGAACACACATGCAATGACCACTGGTCGATCCATGTGTGGTTTGTGGAAAGAACACACATGCAATGACACTGGTGGATCCATATGTGGTTTGTCAAAAGAACACACATGCAATGACTCTAGTGGATCCATATGTGGATTGTGGAAAGAACACACATGCAATGACACTGGTTGATCCATATGTGGTTTGTGGAAAGAACACACATGCAATGACACTGGTGGATCCATATGTGGTTTGTGAAAAGAACACACATGCAATGACTCTAGTGCTGGTTTTAGTATAAGAACACACATGCAATGAACTCTAGTGGGTCCATATGTGGTTTGCGGAAAGAACACACATGCAATGAAAACTAGTCGATCCATGTGTGGTCTGTGGAAAGAACACACATGCAATGACACTGGTGGATCCATGTGTGGTTTGTCAAAAGAACACACATGCAATGACTCTAGTGGATCCATATGTGGTTTGTGGAAAGAACACACATGCAATGACTCTAGTGGGTCCATATGTGGTTTGTGGAAAGAACACATATGCAATGACCACTGGTCGATCCGTGTGTTGTTTGTGGAAAGAACACACATGCAATGACACTGGTGGATCCATATGTGGTTTGTCAAAAGAACACACATGCAATGACTCTAGTGCTGGTTTTAGTATAAGAACACACATGCAATGAACTATAGTGGGTCCATATGTGGTTTGCGGAAAGAACACAGATGCAATGACCACTAGTCGATCCATGTGTGGTTTGTGGAAAGAACACACATAAAGTGACACTCGTGGATCCATGTGTGGTTTGTGGAAAGAACACACATGCAATGACACTAGTGGAACCATGTGTGGTTTGTGGAAAGAACACACATGTAATGAAACTGGTTGATCCATGTGTGGTTTGTGGAAAGAACACACATGCAATGATACTGGTTGATCCATATGTGGTTTGTGGAAAGAACACACATGCAATGACTCAGGGGGATCCATGTGTGGTTTGTGGAAAGAACACACATGCAATGACCACTGGTCGATCCATGTGTGGTTTGTGGAAAGAACACAGATGCAATGACACTGGTGGATCCATATGTGGTTTGTGAAATGAACACACATGCAATGACTCTAGTGGATCCATATGTGGTTTGTGGAAAGAACACACATGCAATGACACTGGTTGATCCATATGTGGTTTGTGGAAAGAACATACATGCAATGACCACTAGTCGATCCATGTGTGGTTTGTTGAAAGAACACACATGTAATGACACTGGTGGATCCATATGTGGTTTGTCAAAGGAACACACATGCAATGACTCTAGTGCTAGTTTTAGTATAAGAACACACATGCAATGACTCTAGTGGGTCCATATGTGGTTTGTGGAAAGAACACATATGCAATGACCACTGGTCGATCCATGTGTTGTTTGTGGAAAGAACACACATGTAATGACACTGGTGGATCCATATGTGGTTTGTCAAAAGAACACACATGCAATGACACTAGTGGATCCATATGTGGTTTGTGAAAAGAACACACATGCAATGACTCTAGTGGATCCATATGTGGTTTGTGGAAAGAACACACATGCAATGACACTGGTTGATCCATATGTGGTTTGTGGAAAGAACACACATGCAATGACTCAGGGGGATCCATGTGTGGTTTGTGGAAAGAACACACATGCAATGACCAGTGGTCGATCCATGTGTGGTATGTGGAAAGAACACACATGCAATGACACTGGTGGGTCTATATGTGGTTTGTCAAAAGAACACACATGCAATGACTCTAGTGGATCCATATGTGGTTTATGGAAAGAACACACATGCAATGACACTGGTTGATCAATATGTGGTTTGTGGAAAGAACACACATGCAATGACTCAAGGGGATCCATGTGTGGTTTGTGGAAAGAACACACATGCAATGACCACTAGTCGATCTATGTGTGGTTTGTGGAGAGAACACACATGCAATGACACTGGGGGATCCATATGTGGTTTGTGAAAAGAACACACATGGAATGACTCTAGTGCTGGTTTTAGTATAAGAACACACATGCAATTACTCTAGTGGGTCCAAATGTGGTTTATGGAAAGAACACACATGCAATGACCACTGGTCGATCCATGTGTGGTATGTGGAAAGAACACACATGCAATGACACTGGTGGATCCATATGTGGTTTGTCAAAAGAACACAGATGCAATGACTCTAGTGGATCCATATGCGGATTGTGGAAAGAACACACATGCAATGACACTGGTTGATCCATATGTGGTTTGTGGAAAGAACACACATGCAATGACTCAGGGGGATCCATGTGTGGTTTGTGGAAAGAACACACATGCAATGACCACTAGTCGATACATGTGTGGTTTGTGGAAGGAACACACATGCAATGACACTGGTGGATCCATATGTGGTTTGTGAAAAGAACACACATGCAATGACTCGAGTGCTGGTTTTAGTATAAGAACACACATGCAATGAACTCTAGTGGGTCCATATGTGGTTTGCGGAAAGAACACACGTGCAATGACCACTAGTTGATCCATGTGTGGTTTGTGGAAAGAACACACATGCAATGACACTCGTGGATCCATGTGTGGTTTGTCAAAAGAACACACATGCAATGACTCTAGTGGATCCATATGTGGTTTGTGGAAAGAACACACATGCAATGACACTGGTTGATCCATATGTGGTTTGTGGAAAGAACACACATGCAATGACACGGGTGGATCGATGTGTGGTTTGTGGAAAAAACACACATGCAATGACTCTAGTGGATCCATGTGTGGTTTGTGGAAAGAACACACATGCAATGTCACTGGTGGATCCATATGTGGTTTGTGAAAAGAACACACATGCAATGACTCTAGTGCTGGTTTTAGTATAAGAACACACATGCAATGAACTCTAGTGGGTCCATATGTGGTTTGTGGAAATAACACACATGCAATGACCACTAGTCGATCCATGTGTGGTCTGTGGAAAGAACACACATGCAATGACACTGGTGGATCCATGTGTGGTCTGTCAAAAGAACACACATGCAATGACTCTAGTGGATCCATATGTGGTTTGTGGAAAGAACACACATGCAATGACTCTAGTGGGTCCATATGTGGTTTGTGGAAAGAACACATATGCAATGACCACAGGTCGATCCATGTGTTGTTTGTGCAAAGAACACACATGCAATGACACTGGTGGATCCATATGTGGTTTGTCAAAAGAACACACATGCAATGACACTGGTGGATCCATATGTGGTTTGTGAAAAGAACACACATGCAATGACTCTAGTGCTGGTTTTAGTATAAGAACATACATGCAATGAACTCTAGTGGGTCCATATGTGGTTTGCGGAAAGAACACACGTGCAATGACCACTAGTCGATCCATGTGTGGTTTGTGGAAAGAACACACATACAATGACACTCGTGGATCCATGTGTGGTTTGTGGAAAGAACACACATGCAATGACACTAGTGGAACCATGTGTGGTTTGTGGAAAGAACACACATGTAATGTAACTGGTTGATCCATGTGTGGTTTGTGGAAAGAACACACATGCAATGATACTGGTTGATCCATATGTGGTTTGTGGAAAGAACACACATGCAATGACTCAGGGGGATCCATGTGTGGTTTGTGGAAAGAACACACATGCAATGACACTGGTGGATCCATATGTGGTTTGTGAAATGAACACACATGCAATGACTCTAGTGGATCCATATGTGGTTTGTGGAAAGAACACACATGCAATGACACTGGTTGATCCATATGTGGTTTGTGGAAAGAACATACATGCAATGACCACTAGTCGATCCATGTGTGGTTTGTGGAAAGAACACACATGTAATGACACTGGTGGATCCATATGTGGTTTGTCAAAGCAACACACATGCAATGACTCTAGTGCTAGTTTTAGTATAAGAACACACATGCAATGACCACTGGTCGATCCATGTGTGGTTTGTGGAAAGAACACAGATGCAATGACACTGGTGGATCCATATGTGGTTTGTGAAATGAACACACATGCAATGACTCTAGTGGATCCATATGTGGTTTGTGGAAAGAACACACATGCAATGACACTGGTTGATACATATGTGGTTTGTGGAAAGAACATACACGCAATGACCACTAGTCGATCCATGTGTGGTTTGTTGAAAGAACACACATGTAATGACACTGGTGGATCCATATGTGGTTTGTCAAAGGAACACACATGCAATGACTCTAGTGCTAGTTTTAGTATAAAACACACATGCAATGACTCTAGTGGGTCCATATGTGGTTTGTGGAAAGAACACATATGCAATGACCACTGGTCGATCCATGTGTTGTTTGTGGAAAGAACACACATGCAATGACACTGGTGGATCCATATGTGGTTTGTCAAAAGAACACACATGCAATGACACTAGTGGATCCATATGTGGTTTGTGAAAAGAACAAACATGCAATGACTCTAGTGGATCCATATGTGGTTTGTGGAAAGAACACACATGCAATGACACTGGTTGATCCATATGTGGTTTGTGGAAAGAACACACATGCAATGACTCAGGGGGATCCATGTGTGGTTTGTGGAAAGAACACACATGCAATGACCACTGGTCGATCCATGTGTGGTATGTGGAAAGAACACACATGCAATGACACTGGTGGATCTATATGTGGTTTGTCAAAAGAACACACATGCAATGACTCTAGTGGATCCATATGTGGTTTGTGGAAAGAACACACATGCAATGACACTGGTTGATCAATATGTGGTTTGTGGAAAGAACGCACATGCAATGACTCAAGGGGATCCATGTGTGGTTTGTGGAAAGAACACACATGCAATGACCACTAGTCGATCTATGTGTGGTTTGTGGAGAGAACACACATGCAATTACACTGGTGGATCCATATGTGGTTTGTGAAAAGAACACACATGGAATGACTCTAGTGCTGGTTTTAGTATAAGAACACACATGCAATTACTCTAGTGGGTCCAAATGTGGTTTATGGAAAGAACACACATGCAATGACCACTGGTCGATCCATGTGTGGTATGTGGAAAGAACACACATGCAATGACACTGGTGGATCCATATGTGGTTTGTCAAAAGAACACACATGCAATGACTCTAGTGGATGCATATGTGGATTGTGGAAAGAACACACATGCAATGACACTGGTTGATCCATATGTGGTTTGTGGAAAGAACACACATGCAATGACTCAGGGGGATCCATGTGTGGTTTGTGGAAAGAACACACATGCAATGACCACTAGTCAATACATGTGTGGTTTGTGGAAGGAACACACATGCAATGACACTGGTGGATCCATATGTGGTTTGTGAAAAGAACACACATGCAATGACTCTAGTGCTGGTTTTAGTATAAGAACACACATGCAATGAACTCTAGTGGGTCCATATGTGGTTTGTGGAAAGAACACACATGCAATGACCACTAGTCGATCCATGTGTGGTCTGTTGAAAGAACACACATGCAATGACACTGGTGGATCCATGTGTGGTCTGTCAAAAGAACACACATGCAATGACTCTAGTGGATCCATATGTGGTTTGTGGAAAGAACACACATGCAATGACTCTAGTGGGTTCATATGTGGTTTGTGGAAAGAACACATATGCAATGACCACTGGTCGATCCATGTGTTGTTTGTGCAAAGAACACACATGCAATGACACTGGTGGATCCATATGTGGTTTGTCAAAAGAACACACATGCAATGACACTGGTGGATCCATATGTGGTTTGTGAAAACAACACACATGCAATGACTCTAGTGCTGGTTTTAGTATAATAACATATATGCAATGAACTCTAGTGGGTCCATATGTGGTTTGCGGAAAGAACACACGTGCAATGACCACTAGTCGATCCATGTGTGGTTTGTGGAAAGAACACACATACAATGACACTCGTGGATCCATGTGTGGTTTGTGGAAAGAACACACATGCAATGACACTAGTGGAACCATGTGTGGTTTGTGGAAAGAACACACATGTAATGTAACTGGTTGATCCATGTGTGGTTTGTGGAAAGAACACACATGCAATGATACTGGTTGATCCATATGTGGTTTGTGGAAAGAACACACATGCAATGACACTGGTGGATCCATATGTGGTTTGTCAAAAGAACACAGATGCAATGACTCTAGTGGATCCATATGCGGATTGTGGAAAGAACACACATGCAATGACACTGGTTGATCCATATGTGGTTTGTGGAAAGAACACACATGCAATGACTCAGGGGGATCCATGTGTGGTTTGTGGAAAGAACACACATGCAATGACCACTAGTCGATACATGTGTGGTTTGTGGAAGGAACACACATGCAATGACACTGGTGGATCCATATGTGGTTTATGAAAAGAACACACATGCAATGACTCGAGTGCTGGTTTTAGTATAAGAACACACATGCAATGAACTCTAGTGGGTCCATATGTGGTTTGCGGAAAGAACACACGTGCAATGACCACTAGTCGATCCATGTGTGGTTTGTGGAAAGAACACACATGCAATGACACTGGTGGATCCATATGTGGTTTGTCAAAAGAACACACATGCAATGACTCTAGTGGATGCATATGTGGATTGTGGAAAGAACACACATGCAATGACACTGGTTGATCCATATGTGGTTTGTGGAAAGAACACACATGCAATGACTCAGGGGGATCCATGTGTGGTTTGTGGAAAGAACACACATGCAATGACCACTAGTCAATACATGTGTGGTTTGTGGAAGGAACACACATGCAATGACACTGGTGGATCCATATGTGGTTTGTGAAAAGAACACACATGCAATGACTCTAGTGCTGGTTTTAGTATAAGAACACACATGCAATGAACTCTAGTGGGTCCATATGTGGTTTGTGGAAAAACACACATGCAACGACCACTAGTCGATCCATGTGTGGTCTGTGGAAAGAACACACATGCAATGACACTGGTGGATCCATGTGTGGTCTGTCAAAAGAACACACATGCAATGACTCTAGTGGATCCATATGTGGTTTGTGGAAAGAACACACATGCAATGACTCTAGTGGGTTCATATGTGGTTTGTGGAAAGAACACATATGCAATGACCACTGGTCGATCCATGTGTTGTTTGTGCAAAGAACACACATGCAATGACACTGGTGGATCCATATGTGGTTTGTCAAAAGAACACACATGCAATGACACTGGTGGATCCATATGTGGTTTGTGAAAACAACACACATGCAATGACTCTAGTGCTGGTTTTAGTATAAGAACATATATGCAATGAACTCTAGTGGGTCCATATGTGGTTTGCGGAAAGAACACACGTGCAATGACCACTAGTCGATCCATGTGTGGTTTGTGGAAAGAACACACATACAATGACACTCGTGGATCCATGTGTGGTTTGTGGAAAGAACACACATGCAATGACACTAGTGGAACCATGTGTGGTTTGTGGAAAGAACACACATGTAATGTAACTGGTTGATCCATGTGTGGTTTGTGGAAAGAACACACATGCAATGATACTGGTTGATCCATATGTGGTTTGTGGAAAGAACACACATGCAATGACTCAGGGGGATCCATGTGTGGTTTGTGGAAAGAACACACATGCAATGACACTGGTGGATCCATATGTGGTTTGTGAAATGAACACACATGCAATGACTCTAGTGGATCCATATGTGGTTTGTGGAAAGAACACACATGCAATGACACTGGTTGATCCATATGTGGTTTGTGGAAAGAACATACATGCAATGACCACTAGTCGATCCATGTGTGCTTTGTGGAAAGAACACACATGTAATGACACTGGTGGATCCATATGTGGTTTGTCAAAGGAACAAACATGCAATGACTCTAGTGCTAGTTTTAGTATAAGAACACACATGCAATGACCACTGGTCGATCCATGTGTGGTTTGTGGAAAGAACACAGATGCAATGACACTTGTGGATCCATATGTGGTTTGTGAAATGAACACACATGCAATGACTCTAGTGGATCCATATGTGGTTTGTGGAAAGAACACACATGCAATGACACTGGTTGATGCATATGTGGTTTGTGGAAAGAACATACATGCAATGACCACTAGTCGATCCATGTGTGGTTTGTGGAAAGAACACACATGCAATGACACTGGTGGATCCATATGTGGTTTGTCAAAGGAACACACATGCAATGACTCTAGTGCTAGTTTTAGTATAAGAACACACATGCAATGACACTGGTGGATCCATATGTGGTTTGTCAAAAGAACACACATGCAATGACTCTAGTGGATCCATATGTGGATTGTGGAAAGAACACACATGCAATGACACTGGTTGATCCATATGTGGTTTGTCAAAAGAACACACATGCAATGACACTGGTGGATCCATATGTGGTTTGTGGAAAGAACACACATGCAATGACCACTAGTCAATACATGTGTGGTTTGTGGAAGGAACACACATGCAATGACACTGGTGGATCCATATGTGGTTTGTGAAAAGAACACACATGCAATGACTCGAGTGCTGGTTTTAGTATAAGAACACACATGCAATGAACTCTAGTGGGTCCATATGTGGTTTGCGGAAAGAACACACGTGCAATGACCACTAGTCGATCCATGTGTGGTTTGTGGAAAGAACACACATGCAATGACACTGGTGGATCCATGTGTGGTTTGTCAAAAGAACACACATGAAATGACTCTAGTGGATCCATATGTGGTTTGTGGAAAGAACACACATGCAATGACACTGGTTGATCCATATGTGGTTTGTGGAAAGAACACACATGCAATGACACGGGTGGATCGATGTGTGGTTTGTGGAAAAAACACACATGCAATGACTCTAGTGGATCCATGTGTGGTTTGTGGAAAGAACACACATGCAATGTCACTGGTGGATCCATATGTGGTTTGTGAAAAGAACACACATGCAATGACTCTAGTGCTGGTTTTAGTATAAGAACACACATGCAATGAACTCTAGTGGGTCCATATGTGGTTTGTGGAAAGAACACACATGGAATGACCACTAGTCGATCCATGTGTGGTCTATGGAAAGAACACACATGCAATGACACTGGTGGATCCATGTGTGGTCTGTCAAAAGAACACACATGCAATGACTCTAGTGGATCCATATGTGGTTTGTGGAAAGAACACACATGCAATGACTCTAGTGGGTCCATATGTGGTTTGTGGAAAGAACACATATGCAATGACCACTGGTCGATCCATGTGTTGTTTGTGCAAAGAACACACATGCAATGACACTGGTGGATCCATATGTGGTTTGTCAAAAGAACACACATGCAATGACACTGGTGGATCCATATGTGGTTTGTGAAAAGAACACACATGCAATGACTCTAGTGCTGGTTTTAGTATAAGAACACACATGCAATGAACTCTAGTGGGTCCATATGTGGTTTGCGGAAAGAACACACGTGCAATGACCACTAGTCGATCCATGTGTGGTTTGTGGAAAGAACACACATACAATGACACTCGTGGATCCATGTGTGGTTTGTTGAAAGAACACACATGTAATGTAACTGGTTGATCCATGTGTGGTTTGTGGAAAGAACACACATGCAATGATACTGGTTGATCCATATGTGGTTTGTGGAAAGAACACACATGCAATGACTCAGGGGGATCCATGTGTGGTTTGTGGAAAGAACACACATGCAATGACACTGGTGGATCCATATGTGGTTTGTGAAATGAACACACATGCAATGACTCTAGTGGATCCATATGTGGTTTGTGGAAAGAACACACATGCAATGACACTGGTTGATCCATATGTGGTTTGTGGAAAGAACATACATGCAATGACCACTAGTCGATCCATGTGTGGTTTGTGGAAAGAACACACATGTAATGACACTGGTGGATCCATATGTGGTTTGTCAAAGGAACACACATGCAATGACTCTAGTGCTAGTTTTAGTATAAGAACACACATGCAATGACTCTAGTGGGTCCATATGTGGTTTGTGGAAAGAACACATATCTAATGACCACTGGTCGACCCATGTGTTGTTTGTGGAAAGAACACACATGCAATGACACTGGTGGATCCATATGTGGTTTGTCAAAAGAACACACATGCAATGACACTGGTGGATCCATATGTGGTTTGTGAAAAGAACACACATGCAATGACTCTAGTGGATCCATATGTGGTTTGTGGAAAGAACACACATGCAATGACACTAGTTGATCCATATGTGGTTTTTGGAAAGCACACACATGCAATGACTCAGGGGGATCCATGTGTGGTTTGTGGAAAGAACACACATGCAATGACCACTGGTCGATCCATGTGTGGTTTCTGGAAAGAACACACATGCAATGACACTGGTGGATCCATATGTGGTTTGTGAAAATAACACACATGCAATGACTCTAGTGGATCCATATGTGGTTTGTGGAAAGAACACACATGCAATGACACTGGTTGATCAATATGTTGTTTGTGGAAAGAACACACATGCAATGACTCAAGGGGATCCATGTGTGGTTTGTGGAAAGAACACACATGCAATGACCACTAGTCGATCCATGTGTGGTTTGTGGAGAGAACACACATGCAATGACACTGGTGGATCCATATGTGGTTTGTGAAAAGAACACACATGGAATGACTCTAGTGCTGGTTTTACTATAAGAACACACATGCAATTGCACTACTGGGTCCAAATGTGGTTTATGGAAAGAACACACATGCAATGACCACTGGTCGATCCATGTGTGGTTTGTGGAAAGAACACACATGCAATGACACTGGTGGATCCATATTTGGTTTGTCAAAAGAACACACATGCAATGACTCTAGTGGATCCATATGTGGATTGTGGAAAGAACACACATGCAATGACACTGGTTGATCCATATGTGGTTTGTGGAAAGGACACACATGCAATGACTCAGGGGGATCCATGTGTGGTTTGTGGAAAGAACACACATGCAATGACCACTAGTCGATCCATGTGTGGTTTGTGGAAAGAACACACATGCAATGACACTGGTGGATCCATATGTGGTTTGTGAAAAGAACACACATGCAATTACTCTAGTGCTGGTTTTAGTATAAGAACACACATGCAATGAACTCTAGTGGGTCCATATGTGGTTTGCGGGAAGAACACACGTGCAATGACCACTAGTCGATCCATGTGTGGTTTGTGGAAAGAACACACATGGAATGACTCTAGTGCTGGTTTTAGTATAAGAACACACATGCAATTGCACTACCGGGTCCAAATGTGGTTTATGGAAAGAACACACATGCAATGACCACTGGTCGATCCATGTGTGGTTTGTGGAAAGAACACACATGCAATGACACTGGTGGATCCATATTTGGTTTGTCAAAAGAACACACATGCAATGACTCTAGTGGATCCATATGTGGTTTGTGGAAAGAACACACATGCAATGACACTGGTTGATCCATATGTGGTTTGTGGAAAGAACACACATGCAATGACTTAGGGGGATCCATGTGTGGTTTGTGGAACGAACACACATGCAATGACCACTGGTCGATCCATGTGTGGTTTGTGGAAAGAACACACATGCAATGACACTGGTGGATCCATATGTGGTTTGTGAAAAGAACACACATGCAATGACTCTAGTGGATCCATATGTGGTTTGTGGAAAGAACACACATGCCATGACACTGGTTGATCCATATGTGGTTTGTGGAAAGAACATACATGCAATGACCACTAGTCGATCCATGTGTGGTTTGTGGAAAGAACACACATGCAATGACACTGGTGGATCCATATGTGGTTTGTGAAAAGAATACACATGCAATGACTCTAGTGCTGGTTTTAGTATAAGAACACACATGCAATGACTCAGGGGGATCCATGTGTGGTTTGTGGAAAGAACACACATGCAATGACCACTGGTTGATCCATGTGTGGTTTGTGGAAAGAACACACATGAAATGACACTGGTGGATCGATATGTGGTTTGTGAAAAGAACACACATGCAATGACTCTTGTGGATCCATATGTCGTTTGTGGAAAGAACACACATGCAATAACACTGGTTGATCCATATGTGGTTTGTGGAAAGAACACACATGCAATGACTCTAGTGGATCCATATGTGGTTTGTGGAAAGAACACACATGCAATGACACTAGTTGATCCATATGTGGTTTTTGGAAAGCACACACATGCAATGACTCAGGGGGATCCATGTGTGGTTTGTGGAAAGAACACACATGCAATGACCACTGGTCGATCCATGTGTGGTTTCTGGAAAGAACACACATGCAATGACACTGGTGGATCCATGTGTGGTTTGTGAAAATAACACACATGCAATGACTCTAGTGGATCCATATGTGGTTTGTGGAAAGAACACACATGCAATGACACTGGTTGATCAATATGTTGTTTGTGGAAAGAACACACATGCAATGACTCAAGGGGATCCATGTGTGGTTTGTGGAAACAACACACATGCAATGACCACTAGTCGATCCCTGTGTGGTTTGTGGAGAGAACACACACGCAATGACACTGGTGGATCCATATGTGGTTTGTGAAAAGAACACACATGGAATGACTCTAGTGCTGGTTTTAGTATAAGAACACACATGCAATTGCACTACTGGGTCCAAATGTGGTTTATGGAAAGAACACACATGCAATGACCACTGGTCGATCCATGTGTGGTTTGTGGAAAGAACACACATGCAATGACACTGGTGGATCCATATTTGGTTTGTCAAAAGAACACACATGCAATGACTCTAGTGGATCCATATGTGGATTGTGGAAAGAACACACATGCAATGACACTGGTTGATCCATATGTGGTTTGTGGAAAGGACACACATGCAATGACTCAGGGGGATCCATGTGTGGTTTGTGGAAAGAACACACATGCAATGACCACTAGTAGATCCATGTGTGGTTTGTGGAAAGAACACACATGCAATGACACTGGTGGATCCATATGTGGTTTGTGAAAAGAACACACATGCAATTACTCTAGTGCTGGTTTTAGTATAAGAACACACATGCAATGAACTCTAGTGGGTCCATATGTGGTTTGCGGGAAGAACACACGTGCAATGACCACTAGTCGATCCATGTGTGGTTTGTGGAAAGAACACACATGGAATGACTCTAGTGCTGGTTTTAGTATAAGAACACACATGCAATTGCACTACTCGGTCCAAATGTGGTTTATGGAAAGAACACACATGCAATGACCACTGGTCGATCCATGTGTGGTTTGTGGAAAGAACACACATGCAATGACACTGGTGGATCCATATTTGGTTTGTCAAAAGAACACACATGCAATGACTCTAGTGGATCCATATGTGGTTTGTGGAAAGAACACACATGCAATGACACTGGTTGATCCATATGTGGTTTGTGGAAAGAACACACATGCAATGACTTAGGGGGATCCATGTGTGGTTTGTGGAACGAACACACATGCAATGACCACTGGTCGATCCATGTGTGGTTTGTGGAAAGAACACACATGCAATGACACTGGTGGATCCATATGTGGTTTGTGAAAAGAACACACATGCAATGACTCTAGTGGATCCATATGTGGTTTGTGGAAAGAACACACATGCCATGACACTGGTTGATCCATATGTGGTTTGTGGAAAGAACATACATGCAATGACCACTAGTCGATCCATGTGTGGTTTGTGGAAAGAACACACATGCAATGACACTGGTGGATCCATATGTGGTTTGTGAAAAGAATACACATGCAATGACTCTAGTGCTGGTTTTAGTATAAGAACACATATGCAATGACTCAGGGGGATCCATGTGTGGTTTGTGGAAAGAACACACATGCAATGACCACTGGTCGATCCATGTGTGGTTTGTGGAAAGAACACACATGAAATGACACTGGTGGATCGATATGTGGTTTGTGAAAAGAACACACATGCAATGACTCTTGTGGATCCATATGTCGTTTGTGGAAAGAACACACATGCAATAACACTGGTTGATCCATATGTGGTTTGTGGAAAGAACACACATGCAATGACTCTAGTGGATCCATATGTGGTTTGTGGAAAGAACACACATGCAATGACACTAGTTGATCCATATGTGGTTTTTGGAAAGCACACACATGCAATGACTCAGGGGGATCCATGTGTGGTTTGTGGAAAGAACACACATGCAATGACCACTGGTCGATCCATGTGTGGTTTCTGGAAAGAACACACATGCAATGACACTGGTGGAACCATATGTGGTTTGTGAAAATAACACACATGCAATGACTCTAGTGGATCCATATGTGGTTTGTGGAAAGAACACACATGCAATGACACTGGTTGATCAATATGTTGTTTGTGGAAAGAACACACATGCAATGACTCAAGGGGATCCATGTGTGGTTTGTGGAAAGAACACACATGCAATGACCACTAGTCGATCCCTGTGTGGTTTGTGGAGAGAACACACACGCAATGACACTGGTGGATCCATATGTGGTTTGTGAAAAGAACACACATGGAATGACTCTAGTGCTGGTTTTAGTATAAGAACACACATGCAATTGCACTACTGGGTCCAAATGTGGTTTATGGAAAGAACACACATGCAATGACCACTGGTCGATCCATGTGTGGTTTGTGGAAAGAACACACATGCAATGACACTGGTGGATCCATATTTGGTTTGTCAAAAGAACACACATGCAATGACTCTAGTGGATCCATATGTGGATTGTGGAAAGAACACACATGCAATGACACTGGTTGATCCATATGTGGTTTGTGGAAAGGACACACATGCAATGACTCAGAGGGATCCATGTGTGGTTTGTGGAAAGAACACACATGCAATGACCACTAGTAGATCCATGTGTGGTTTGTGGAAAGAACACACATGCAATGACACTGGTGGATCCATATGTGGTTTGTGAAAAGAACACACATGCAATTACTCTAGTGCTGGTTTTAGTATAAGAACACACATGCAATGACTCAGGGGGATCCATGTGTGGTTTTCGAAAAGAACACACATGAAATGACACTGGTTGATCCATGTGTGGTTTGTGGAAAGAACACACATGGAATGACTCTAGTGCTGGTTTTAGTATAAGAACACACATGCAATTGCACTACTGGGTCCAAATGTGGTTTATGGAAAGAACACACATGCAATGACCACTGGTCGATCCATGTGTGGTTTGTGGAAAGAACACACATGCAATGACTCTAGTGGATCAATATGTGGATTGTGGAAAGAACACACATGCAATGACATTGGTTGATCCATATGTGGTTTGTGGAAAGGACACACATGCAATGACTCAGGGGGATCCATGTGTGATTTGTGGAAAGAACACACATGCAATGACCACTAGTAGATCCATGTGTGGTTTGTGGAAAGAACACACATGCAATGACACTGGTGGATCCATATGTGGTTTGTGAAAAGAACACACATGCAATTACTCTAGTGCTGGTTTTAGTATAAGAACACACATGCAATGAACTCTAGTGGGTCCATATGTGGTTTGCGGGAAGAACACACGTGCAATGACCACTAGTCGATCCATGTGTGGTTGGTGGAAAGAACACACATGGAATGACTCTAGTGCTGGTTTTAGTATAAGAACACACATGCAATTGCACTACTGGGTCCAAATGTGGTTTATGGAAAGAACACACATGCAATGACCACTGGTCGATCCATGTGTGGTTTGTGGAAAGAACACACATGCAATGACACTGGTGGATCCATATTTGGTTTGTCAAAAGAACACACATGCAATGACTCTAGTGGATCCATATGTGGTTTGTGGAAAGAACACACATGCAATGACACTGGTTGATCCATATGTGGTTTGTGGAAAGAACACACATGCAATGACTTAGGGGGATCCATGTGTGGTTTGTGGAACGAACACACATGCAATGACCACTGGTCGATCCATGTGTGGTTTGTGGAAAGAACACACATGCAATGACACTGGTGGATCCATATGTGGTTTGTGAAAAGAACACAGATACAATGACTCTAGTGGATCCATATGTGGTTCGTGGAAAGAACACACATGCAATGACACTGGTTGATCCATATGTGGTTTGTGGAAAGAACATAGATGCAATGACCACTAGTCGATCCATGTGTGGTTTGTGGAAAGAACACACATGCAATGACACTGGTGGATCCATATGAGGTTTGTGAAAAGAACACACATGCAATGACTCTAGTGGATCCATATGTGGTTTGTGGAAAAGAATACACATGCAATGACCACTGGTTGATCCATATGTGGTTTGTGGAAAGAACACACATGCAATGACACTTGTTAATCCATGTGTGGTTTGTGGAAAGAATACACATGCAATGACACTTGTTGATCCATATGTGGTTTGCGGAAAGAACACACATGCAATGACTCAGGGGGATCCATGTGTGGTTTGTGGAAAGAACTCACATGCAATGACCACGGGTCGATCCATGTGTGGTTTGTGGAAAGAACACACATGTAATGACACTGGTGGATCCATATGTGGTTTGTGAAAAGAACACACATGCAATGACTGTAGTGCAGGTTTTAGTATAAGAACACACATGCAATGAACTCTAGTGGATCCATATGTGGTTTGTCAAAAGAACACACATGCAATGACTCTAGTGGATCCATATGTGGTTTGTGGAAAGAACACACATGCAATGACACTGGTTCATCCATATGTGGTTTGTGGAAAGAACACACATGCAATGACTCTGGGGATCCATGTGTGGTTTGTGGAAAGAACACACATGCAATGACCACTGGTCGATCCATGTGTGGTTTGTGGAAAGAACACACATGCAATGACACTGGTGGATCCATATGTGGTTTGTGAAAAGAACACACATGCAATGACTCTATTGCTGGTTTTAGTATAAGAACACACATGCAATGAACTCTAGTGGGTCCATATGTGGTTTGCGGAAAGAACACACATGCAATGACCACTAGTCGATCCATGTCTGGTTTGTGGAAGAACACACATGCAATGACACTCGTGGATCCATGTGTGGTTTGTGGAAAGAACACACATGCAATGACACTAGTGGAAGCATGTGTGGTTTGTGGAAAGAACACACATGTAATGAAACTGGTTGATCCATGTGTGGTTTGTGGAAAGAACACACATGCAATGATACTGGTTGATCCATATGTGGTTTGTGGAAAGAACACACATGTAATGAGTCAGGGGGATCCATGTGTGGTTTGTGGAAAGAACACACATGCAATGACCACTGGTCGATCCATGTGTGGTTTGTGGAAAGAACACACATGCAATGACACTAGTGGATCCATATGTGGTTTGTGAAATGAACACACATGCAATGACCCTAGTGGATCCATATGTGGTTTGTGGAAAGAACACACATGCAATGACACTGGTTGATCCATATGTGGTTTGTGGAAAGAACATAGATGCAATGACCACTAGTCGATCCATGTGTGGTTTGTGGAAACAACACACATGTAATGACACTAGTGGATCCATATGTGGTTTGTCAAAGGAACACACATGCAATGACTCTAGTGCTGGTTTTAGTATAAGAACACACATACAATGACACTCGTGGATCCATGTGTGGTTTGTGGAAAGAACACACATGCAATGACACTAGTGGAACCATGTGTGGTTTGTGGAAAGAACACACATGTAATGAAACTGGTTGATCCATGTGTGGTTTGTGGAAAGAACCCACATGCAATGATACTGGTTGATCCATATGTGGTTTGTGGAAAGAACACACATGCAATGACTCAGGGGGATCCATGTGTGGTTTGTGGAAAGAACACACATGCCATGACCACTGGTCGATCCATGTGTGGTTTGTGGAAAGAACACAGATGCAATGACACTGGTGGATCCATATGTGGTTTGTGAAATGAACACACATGCAATGACTCTAGTGGATCCATATGTGGTTTGTGCAAAGAACACACATGCAATGACACTGGTTGATCCATATGTGGTTTGTGGAAAGAACATACATGCAATGACCACTAGTCGATCCATGTGTGGTTTGTTGAAAGAACACACATGTAATGACACTGGTGGATCCATATGTGGTTTGTCAAAGGAAAACACATGCAATGACTCTAGTGCTAGTTTTAGTATAAGAACACACATGCAATGAATCTAGTGGGTCCATATGTGGTTTGTGGAAAGAACACATATGCAATGACCACTGGTCGATCCATGTGTTGTTTGTGGAAAGAACACACATGCAATGATACTGGTGGATCCATATGTGGTTTGTCAAAAGAACACACATGCAATGACACTGGTTGATCCATATGTGGTTTGTGAAAAGAACACACATGCAATGACTCTAGTGGATCCATATGTGGTTTGTGGAAAGAACACACATGCAATGACACTGGTTGATCCATATGTGGTTTGTGGAAAGAACACACATGCAATGACTCAGGGGGATCCATGTGTGGTTTGTGGAAAGAACACACATGCAATGACCACTGGTCGATCCATGTGTGGTTTGTGGAAAGAACACACATGCAATGACACTGGTGGATCCATATGTGGTTTGTCAAAAGAACACACATGCAATGACTCTAGTGGATCCATATGTGGTTTGTGGAAAGAACACACATGCAATAACACTGGTTGATCAATATGTGGTTTGTGGAAAGAACACACATGCAATGACTCAAGGGGATCCATGTGTGGTTTGTGGAAAGAACACACATGCAATGACCACTAGTCGATCCATGTGTGGTTTGTGGAGAGAACACACATGCAATGACACTGGCGGATCCATATGTGGTTTGTGAAAAGAACACACATGGAATGACTCTAGTGCTGGTTTTAGTATAAGAACACACACGCAATTACTCTAGTCGGTCCAAATGTGGTTTATGGAAAGAACACACATGCAATGACCACTGGTCGATCCATGTGTGGTTTGTGGAAAGAACACACATGCAATGACACTGGTGGATCCATATGTGGTTTGTCAAAAGAACACACATGCAATGACTCTAGTGGATCCATATGTGGATTGTGGAAAGAACACACATGCAATGACACTGGTTGATCCATATGTGGTTTGTGGAAAGAACACACATGCAATGACACTGGTGGATCCATATGTGGTTTGTGAAAAGAACACACATGCAATGACTCTAGTGTTGGTTTTAGTATAAGAACACACATGCAATGAACTCTAGTGGGTCCATATGTGGTTTGCGTAAAGAACACACATGCAATGACCACTAGTCGATCCATGTGTGGTCTGTGGAAAGAACACACATGCAATGACACTGGTGGATCCATGTGTGGTTTGTCAAAAGAACACACATGCAATGACTCTAGTGGATCCATATGTGGTTTGTGGAAAGAACACACATGCAATGACTCTAGTGGGTCCATATGTGGTTTGTGGAAAGAACACATATGCAATGACCACTGGTCGATCCATGTGTTGTTTGTGGAAAGAACACACATGCAATGACACTGGTGGATCCATAAGTGGTTTGTCAAAAGAACACACATGCAATGACACTGGTGGATCCATATGTGGTTTGTGAAAAGAACACACATGCAATGACTCTAGTGCTGGTTTTAGTATAAGAACACACATGCAATGAACTCTAGTGGGTCCATATGTGGTTTGCGGAAAGAACACAGATGCAATGACCACTAGTCGATCCATGTGTGGTTTGTGGAAAGAACACACATGCAATGACACGGGTGGATCGATGTGTGGTTTGTGGAAAGAACACACATGCAATGACCCTAGTGGATCCATGTGTGGTTTGTGGAAAGAACACACATGCAATGTCACTGGTGGATCCATATGTGGTTTGTGAAAAGAACACACATGCAATGACTCTAGTGCTGGTTTTAGTATAAGAACACACATGCAATGACACTGGTTCATCCATATGTGGTTTGTGGAAAGAACACACATGCAATGACCACTGGTCGATCCATGTGTGGTTTGTGGAAAGAACACACATGAAATGACACTGGTGGATCGATATGTGGTTTGTGAAAAGAACACACATGCAATGACTCTAGTGGATCCATATGTGGTTTGTGGAAAGAACACACATGCAATGACACTGGTGGATCCATGTGTGGTTTGTCAAAAGAACACACATGCAATGACTCTAGTGGATCCATATGTGGTTTGTGGAAAGAACACACATGCAATGACACTGGTTCATCCATATGTGGTTTGTGGAAAGAACACACATGCAATGACTCTGGGGATCCATGTGTGGTTTGTGGAAAGAACACACATGCAATGACCACTGGTCGATCCATGTGTGGTTTGTGGAAAGAACACACATGCAATGACACTGGTGGATCCATATGTGGTTTGTGAAAAGAACACACATGCAATGACTCTATTGCTGGTTTTAGTATAAGAACACACATGCAATGAACTCTAGTGGGTCCATATGTGGTTTGCGGAAAGAACACACATGCAATGACCACTAGTCGATCCATGTCTGGTTTGTGGAAGAACACACATGCAATGACACTCGTGGATCCATGTGTGGTTTGTGGAAAGAACACACATGCAATGACACTAGTGGAAGCATGTGTGGTTTGTGGAAAGAACACACATGTAATGAAACTGGTTGATCCATGTGTGGTTTGTGGAAAGAACACACATGCAATGATACTGGTTGATCCATATGTGGTTTGTGGAAAGAACACACATGTAATGAGTCAGGGGGATCCATGTGTGGTTTGTGGAAAGAACACACATGCAATGACCACTGGTCGATCCATGTGTGGTTTGTGGAAAGAACACACATGCAATGACACTAGTGGATCCATATGTGGTTTGTGAAATGAACACACATGCAATGACCCTAGTGGATCCATATGTGGTTTGTGGAAAGAACACACATGCAATGACACTGGTTGATCCATATGTGGTTTGTGGAAAGAACATAGATGCAATGACCACTAGTCGATCCATGTGTGGTTTGTGGAAACAACACACATGTAATGACACTAGTGGATCCATATGTGGTTTGTCAAAGGAACACACATGCAATGACTCTAGTGCTGGTTTTAGTATAAGAACACACATACAATGACACTCGTGGATCCATGTGTGGTTTGTGGAAAGAACACACATGCAATGACACTAGTGGAACCATGTGTGGTTTGTGGAAAGAACACACATGTAATGAAACTGGTTGATCCATGTGTGGTTTGTGGAAAGAACCCACATGCAATGATACTGGTTGATCCATATGTGGTTTGTGGAAAGAACACACATGCAATGACTCAGGGGGATCCATGTGTGGTTTGTGGAAAGAACACACATGCCATGACCACTGGTCGATCCATGTGTGGTTTGTGGAAAGAACACAGATGCAATGACACTGGTGGATCCATATGTGGTTTGTGAAATGAACACACATGCAATGACTCTAGTGGATCCATATGTGGTTTGTGCAAAGAACACACATGCAATGACACTGGTTGATCCATATGTGGTTTGTGGAAAGAACATACATGCAATGACCACTAGTCGATCCATGTGTGGTTTGTTGAAAGAACACACATGTAATGACACTGGTGGATCCATATGTGGTTTGTCAAAGGAAAACACATGCAATGACTCTAGTGCTAGTTTTAGTATAAGAACACACATGCAATGAATCTAGTGGGTCCATATGTGGTTTGTGGAAAGAACACATATGCAATGACCACTGGTCGATCCATGTGTTGTTTGTGGAAAGAACACACATGCAATGATACTGGTGGATCCATATGTGGTTTGTCAAAAGAACACACATGCAATGACACTGGTTGATCCATATGTGGTTTGTGAAAAGAACACACATGCAATGACTCTAGTGGATCCATATGTGGTTTGTGGAAAGAACACACATGCAATGACACTGGTTGATCCATATGTGGTTTGTGGAAAGAACACACATGCAATGACTCAGGGGGATCCATGTGTGGTTTGTGGAAAGAACACACATGCAATGACCACTGGTCGATCCATGTGTGGTTTGTGGAAAGAACACACATGCAATGACACTGGTGGATCCATATGTGGTTTGTCAAAAGAACACACATGCAATGACTCTAGTGGATCCATATGTGGTTTGTGGAAAGAACACACATGCAATAACACTGGTTGATCAATATGTGGTTTGTGGAAAGAACACACATGCAATGACTCAAGGGGATCCATGTGTGGTTTGTGGAAAGAACACACATGCAATGACCACTAGTCGATCCATGTGTGGTTTGTGGAGAGAACACACATGCAATGACACTGGCGGATCCATATGTGGTTTGTGAAAAGAACACACATGGAATGACTCTAGTGCTGGTTTTAGTATAAGAACACACACGCAATTACTCTAGTCGGTCCAAATGTGGTTTATGGAAAGAACACACATGCAATGACCACTGGTCGATCCATGTGTGGTTTGTGGAAAGAACACACATGCAATGACACTGGTGGATCCATATGTGGTTTGTCAAAAGAACACACATGCAATGACTCTAGTGGATCCATATGTGGATTGTGGAAAGAACACACATGCAATGACACTGGTTGATCCATATGTGGTTTGTGGAAAGAACACACATGCAATGACACTGGTGGATCCATATGTGGTTTGTGAAAAGAACACACATGCAATGACTCTAGTGTTGGTTTTAGTATAAGAACACACATGCAATGAACTCTAGTGGGTCCATATGTGGTTTGCGTAAAGAACACACATGCAATGACCACTAGTCGATCCATGTGTGGTCTGTGGAAAGAACACACATGCAATGACACTGGTGGATCCATGTGTGGTTTGTCAAAAGAACACACATGCAATGACTCTAGTGGATCCATATGTGGTTTGTGGAAAGAACACACATGCAATGACTCTAGTGGGTCCATATGTGGTTTGTGGAAAGAACACATATGCAATGACCACTGGTCGATCCATGTGTTGTTTGTGGAAAGAACACACATGCAATGACACTGGTGGATCCATAAGTGGTTTGTCAAAAGAACACACATGCAATGACACTGGTGGATCCATATGTGGTTTGTGAAAAGAACACACATGCAATGACTCTAGTGCTGGTTTTAGTATAAGAACACACATGCAATGAACTCTAGTGGGTCCATATGTGGTTTGCGGAAAGAACACAGATGCAATGACCACTAGTCGATCCATGTGTGGTTTGTGGAAAGAACACACATGCAATGACACGGGTGGATCGATGTGTGGTTTGTGGAAAGAACACACATGCAATGACCCTAGTGGATCCATGTGTGGTTTGTGGAAAGAACACACATGCAATGTCACTGGTGGATCCATATGTGGTTTGTGAAAAGAACACACATGCAATGACTCTAGTGCTGGTTTTAGTATAAGAACACACATGCAATGACACTGGTTCATCCATATGTGGTTTGTGGAAAGAACACACATGCAATGACCACTGGTCGATCCATGTGTGGTTTGTGGAAAGAACACACATGAAATGACACTGGTGGATCGATATGTGGTTTGTGAAAAGAACACACATGCAATGACTCTAGTGGATCCATATGTGGTTTGTGGAAAGAACACACATGCAATGACACTGGTTGATCCATATGTGGTTTGTGGAAAGAACACACATGCAATGACTCAGGGGGATCCATGTGTGGTTTGTGGAAAGAACACACATGCAATAACCACTGGTCGATCCATGTGTGGTTTGTGGAAAGAACATACATGCAATGACACTGGTGGATCCATATGTGGTTTGTGAAAACAACACACATGCAATGACTCTAGTGTTGGTTTTAGTATAAGAACACACATGCAATGACTCAGGGGGATCCATGTGTGGTTTGTGGAAAGAACACACAAGCAATGACCACTGGTCGATCCATGTGTGGTTTGTGGTAAGAACACACATGCAATGACACTGGTGGATCCATATGTGGTTTGTGAAAAGAACACAAATGCAATGACTCTAGTGGATCCATATGTGGTTTGTGGAAAGAACACACATGCAATGACACTGGTTGATCCATATGTGGTTTGTGGAAAGAACACACATGCAATGACTCAGGGGGATCCATGTGTGGTTTGTGGAAAGAACACACATGCAATGACCTCTAGTCGATCCATGTGTGGTTTGTGGAGAGAACACACATGCAATGACACTGGTGGATCCATATGTGGTTTGTGAAAAGAACACACATGCAATGAGTCTAGTGCTGGTTTTAGTATAAGAACACACATGCAATGACTCTAGTGGGTCCATATGTGGTTTGTGGAAAGAACACACATGCAATGACCACTAGTCGATCCATGTGTGGTCTGTGGAAAGAACACACATGCAATGACACTGGTGGACCCATGTGTGGTTTGTCAAAAGAACACACATGCAATGACTCAAGTGGATCCATATGTGGTTTGTGGAAAGAACACACATGCAATGACACTGGTTCATCCATATGTGGTTTGTGGAAAGAACACACATGCAATGACTCTGGGATCCATGTGTGGTTTCTGGAAAGAACACACATGCAATGACCACTGGTCGATCCATGTGTGGTTTGTGGAAAGAACACAGATGCAATGACACTGGTGGATCCATATGTGGTTTGTGAAAAGAACACACATGCAATGACTCTAGTGCTGGTTTTAGTATAAGAACACACATGCAATGAACTCTAGTGGGTCCATATGTGGTTTGTCAAAAGAACACACATGCAATGACTCTAGTGGATCCATATGTGGTTTGTGGAAAGAACACACATGCAATGACACGGGTGGATCGATGTGTGGTTTGTGGAAAGAACACACATGCAATGACCCTAGTGGATCCATGTGTGGTTTGTGGAAAGAACACACATGCAATGACACTGGTTGATCCATATGTGGTTTGTGGAAAGAACACACATGCAATGACACTGGTGGATCCATATGTGGTTTGTGAAAAGAACACACATGCAATGACTCTAGTGTTGGTTTTAGTATAAGAACACACATGCAATGAACTCTAGTGGGTCCATATGTGGTTTGCGTAAAGAACACACATGCAATGACCACTAGTCGATCCATGTGTGGTCTGTGGAAAGAACACACATGCAATGACACTGGTGGATCCATGTGTGGTTTGTCAAAAGAACACACATGCAATGACTCTAGTGGATCCATATGTGGTTTGTGGAAAGAACACACATGCAATGACTCTAGTGGGTCCATATGTGGTTTGTGGAAAGAACACATATGCAATGACCACTGGTCGATCCATGTGTTGTTTGTGGAAAGAACACACATGCAATGACACTGGTGGATCCATAAGTGGTTTGTCAAAAGAACACACATGCAATGACACTGGTGGATCCATATGTGGTTTGTGAAAAGAACACACATGCAATGACTCTAGTGCTGGTTTTAGTATAAGAACACACATGCAATGAACTCTAGTGGGTCCATATGTGGTTTGCGGAAAGAACACAGATGCAATGACCACTAGTCGATCCATGTGTGGTTTGTGGAAAGAACACACATGCAATGACACGGGTGGATCGATGTGTGGTTTGTGGAAAGAACACACATGCAATGACCCTAGTGGATCCATGTGTGGTTTGTGGAAAGAACACACATGCAATGTCACTGGTGGATCCATATGTGGTTTGTGAAAAGAACACACATGCAATCACTCTAGTGCTGGTTTTAGTATAAGAACACACATGCAATGACACTGGTTCATCCATATGTGGTTTGTGGAAAGAACACACGTGCAATGACCACTGGTCGATCCATGTGTGGTTTGTGGAAAGAACACACATGAAATGACACTGGTGGATCGATATGTGGTTTGTGAAAAGAACACACATGCAATGACTCTAGTGGATCCATATGTGGTTTGTGGAAAGAACACACATGCAATGACACTGGTTGATCCATATGTGGTTTGTGGAAAGAACACACATGCAATGACTCAGGGGGATCCATGTGTGGTTTGTGGAAAGAACACACATGCAATAACCACTGGTCGATCCATGTGTGGTTTGTGGAAAGAACATACATGCAATGACACTGGTGGATCCATATGTGGTTTGTGAAAAGAACACACATGCAATGACTCTAGTGTTGGTTTTAGTATAAGAACACACATGCAATGACTCAGGGGGATCCATGTGTGGTTTGTGGAAAGAACACACAAGCAATGACCACTGGTCGATCCATGTGTGGTTTGTGGTAAGAACACACATGCAATGACACTGGTGGATCCATATGTGGTTTGTGAAAAGAACACAAATGCAATGACTCTAGTGGATCCATATGTGGTTTGTGGAAAGAACACACATGCAATGACACTGGTTGATCCATATGTGGTTTGTGGAAAGAACACACATGCAATGACTCAGGGGGATCCATGTGTGGTTTGTGGAAAGAACACACATGCAATGACCTCTAGTCGATCCATGTGTGGTTTGTGGAGAGAACACACATGCAATGACACTGGTGGATCCATATGTGGTTTGTGAAAAGAACACACATGCAATGAGTCTAGTGCTGGTTTTAGTATAAGAACACACATGCAATGACTCTAGTGGGTCCATATGTGGTTTGTGGAAAGAACACACATGCAATGACCACTAGTCGATCCATGTGTGGTCTGTGGAAAGAACACACATGCAATGACACTGGTGGACCCATGTGTGGTTTGTCAAAAGAACACACATGCAATGACACTGGTGGATCCATATTTGGTTTGTCAAAAGAACACACATGCAATGACACTAGTGGAAGCATGTGTGGTTTGTGGAAAGAACACACATGTAATGAAACTGGTTGATCCATGTGTGGTTTGTGGAAACAACACACATGCAATGATACTGGTTGATCCATATGTGGTTTGTGGAAAGAACACACATGCAATGAGTCAGGGGGATCCATGTGTGGTTTGTGGAAAGAACACACATGCAATGACCACTGGTCGATCCATGTGTGGTTTGTGGAAAGAACACACATGCAATGACACTGGTGGATCCATATGTGGTTTGTGAAATGAACACACATGCAATGACTCTAGTGGATCCATATGTGGTTTGTGGAAAGAACACACATGCAATGACACTGGTTGATCCATATGTGGTTTGTGGAAAGAACATAGATGCAATGACACTGGTTGATCCATATGTGGTTTGTGAAAAGAACACACATGCAATCACTCTAGTGCTGGTTTTAGTATAAGAACACACATGCAATGACTCTAGTGGGTCCATATGTGGTTTGTGAAAAGAAAACACATGCAATGACTCTAGTGGATCCATATGTGGTTTGTGGAAAAGAACACACATGCAATGACTCTAGTGGGTCCATATGTGGTTTGTGAAAAGAACACACATGCAATGACTGTAGTGGATCCATATGTGGTTTGTGGAAAGAACACACATGCAATGACACTGGTTGATCCATATGTGGTTTGTGGAAAGAACACACATGCAATGACTCAGGGGGATCCATGTGTGGTTTGTGGAAAGAAGACACTTGCAATGACCACTGGTCGATCCATGTGTGGTTTGTGGAAAGAACACACATGCAATGACACTGGTGGATCCATATGTGGTTTGTCAAAAGAACACACATGCAATGACTCTAGTGGATCCATATGTGGTTTGTGGAAAGAACACACATGCAATAACACTGGTTGATCAATATGTGGTTTGTGGAAAGAACACACATGCAATGACTCAAGGGGATCCATGTGTGGTTTGTGGAAAGAACACACATGCAATGACCACTAGTCGATCCATGTGTGGTTTGTGGAGAGAACACACATGCAATGACACTGGCGGATCCATATGTGGTTTGTGAAAAGAACACACATGGAGTGACTCTAGTGCTGGTTTTAGTATAAGAACACACACGCAATTACTCTAGTGGGTCCAAATGTGGTTTATGGAAAGAACACACATGCAATGACCACTGGTCGATCCATGTGTGGTTTGTGGAAAGAACACACATGCAATGACACTGGTGGATCCATATGTGGTTTGTCAAAAGAACACACATGCAATGACTCTAGTGGATCCATATGTGGATTGTGGAAAGAACACACATGCAATGACACTGGTTGATCCATATGTGGTTTGTGGAAAGAACACACATGCAATGACACTGGTGGATCCATATTTGGTTTGTCAAAAGAACACACATGCAATGACACTAGTGGAAGCATGTGTGGTTTGTGGAAAGAACACACATGTAATGAAACTGGTTGATCCATGTGTGGTTTGTGGAAACAACACACATGCAATGATACTGGTTGATCCATATGTGGTTTGTGGAAAGAACACACATGCAATGAGTCAGGGGGATCCATGTGTGGTTTGTGGAAGGAACACACATGCAATGACCACTGGTCGATCCATGTGTGGTTTGTGGAAAGAACACACATGCAATGACACTGGTGGATCCATATGTGGTTTGTGAAATGAACACACATGCAATGACTCTAGTGGATCCATATGTGGTTTGTGGAAAGAACACACATGCAATGACACTGGTTGATCCATATGTGGTTTGTGGAAAGAACATAGATGCAATGACACTGGTTGATCCATATGTGGTTTGTGAAAAGAACACACATGCAATCACTCTAGTGCTGGTTTTAGTATAAGAACACACATGCAATGACTCTAGTGGGTCCATATGTGGTTTGTGAAAAGAAAACACATGCAATGACTCTAGTGGATCCATATGTGGTTTGTGGAAAAGAACACACATGCAATGACTCTAGTGGGTCCATATGTGGTTTGTGAAAAGAACACACATGCAATGACTGTAGTGGATCCATATGTGGTTTGTGGAAAGAACACACATGCAATGACACTGGTTGATCCATATGTGGTTTGTGGAAAGAACACACATGCAATGACTCAGGGGGATCCATGTGTGGTTTGTGGAAAGAAGACACATGCAATGACCACTGGTCGATCCATGTGTGGTTTGTGGAAAGAACACACATGCAATGACACTGGTGGATCCATATGTGGTTTGTCAAAAGAACACACATGCAATGACTCTAGTGGATCCATATGTGGTTTGTGGAAAGAACACACATGCAATAACACTGGTTGATCAATATGTGGTTTGTGGAAAGAACACACATGCAATGACTCAAGGGGATCCATGTGTGGTTTGTGGAAAGAACACACATGCAATGACCACTAGTCGATCCATGTGTGGTTTGTGGAGAGAACACACATGCAATGACACTGGCGGATCCATATGTGGTTTGTGAAAAGAACACACATGGAATGACTCTAGTGCTGGTTTTAGTATAAGAACACACACGCAATTACTCTAGTGGGTCCAAATGTGGTTTATGGAAAGAACACACATGCAATGACCACTGGTCGATCCATGTGTGGTTTGTGGAAAGAACACACATGCAATGACACTGGTGGATCCATATGTGGTTTGTCAAAAGAACACACATGCAATGACTCTAGTGGATCCATATGTGGATTGTGGAAAGAACACACATGCAATGACACTGGTTGATCCATATGTGGTTTGTGGAAAGAACACACATGCAATGACACTGGTGGATCCATATGTGGTTTGTGAAAAGAACACACATGCAATGACTCTAGTGTTGGTTTTAGTATAAGAACACACATGCAATGAACTCTAGTGGGTCCATATGTGGTTTGCGTAAAGAACACACATGCAATGACCACTAGTCGATCCATGTGTGGTCTGTGGAAAGAACACACATGCAATGACACTGGTGGATCCATGTGTGGTTTGTCAAAAGAACACACATGCAATGACTCTAGTGGATCCATATGTGGTTTGTGGAAAGAACACACATGCAATGACTCTAGTGGGTCCATATGTGGTTTGTGGAAAGAACACATATGCAATGACCACTGGTCGATCCATGTGTTGTTTGTGGAAAGAACACACATGCAATGACACTGGTGGATCCATAAGTGGTTTGTCAAAAGAACACACATGCAATGACACTGGTGGATCCATATGTGGTTTGTGAAAAGAACACACATGCAATGACTCTAGTGCTGGTTTTAGTACAAGAACACACATGCAATGAACTCTAGTGGGTCCATATGTGGTTTGCGGAAAGAACACAGATGCAATGACCACTAGTCGATCCATGTGTGGTTTGTGGAAAGAACACACATGCAATGACACGGGTGGATCGATGTGTGGTTTGTGGAAAGAACACACATGCAATGACCCTACTGGATCCATGTGTGGTTTGTGGAAAGAACACACATGCAATGTCACTGGTGGATCCATATGTGGTTTGTGAAAAGAACACACATGCAATGACTCTAGTGCTGGTTTTAGTATAAGAACACACATGCAATGACACTGGTTCATCCATATGTGGTTTGTGGAAAGAACACACATGCAATGACCACTGGTCGATCCATGTGTGGTTTGTGGAAAGAACACACATGAAATGACACTGGTGGATCGATATGTGGTTTGTGAAAAGAACACACATGCAATGACTCTAGTGGATCCATATGTGGTTTGTGAAAAGAACACACATGCAATGACACTGGTTGATCCATATGTGGTTTGTGGAAAGAACACACATGCAATGACACTGGTTGATCCATATGTGGTTTGTGGAAAGAACACACATGCAATGACTCAGGGGGCTCCATGTGTGGTTTGTGGAAAGAACACACATGCAATGACCTCTAGTCGATCCATGTGTGGTTTGTGGAGAGAACACACATGCAAAGACACTGGTGGATCCATATGTGGTTTGTGAAAAGAACACACATGCAATGAGTCTAGTGCTGGTTTTAGTATAAGAACACACATGCAATGACTCTAGTGGGTCCATATGTGGTTTGTGGAAAGAACACACATGCAATGACCACTAGTCGATCCATGTGTGGTCTGTGGAAAGAACACACATGCAATGACACTGGTGGACCCATGTGTGGTTTGTCAAAAGAACACACATGCAATGACTCAAGTGGATCCATATGTGGTTTGTGGAAAGAACACACATGCAATGACACTGGTTCATCCATATGTGGTTTGTGGAAAGAACACACATGCAATGACTCTGGGATCCATGTGTGGTTTGTGGAAAGAACACACATGCAATGACCACTGGTCGATCCATGTGTGGTTTGTGGAAAGAACACAGATGCAATGACACTGGTGGATCCATATGTGGTTTGTGAAAAGAACACACATGCAATGACTCTAGTGCTGGTTTTAGTATAAGAACACACATGCAATGAACTCTAGTGGGTCCATATGTGGTTTGCGAAAAGAACACACGTGCAATGACCACTAGTCGATCCATGTGTGGTTTGTGGAAAGAACAATCATGCAATGACACTCGTGGATCCATGTGTGGTTTGTGGAAAGAACACACATGCAATGACACTAGTGGAAGCATGTGTGGTTTGTGGAAAGAACACACATGTAATGAAACTGGTTGATCCATGTGTGGTTTGTGGAAACAACACACATGCAATGATACTGGTTGATCCATATGTGGTTTGTGGAAAGAACACACATGCAATGAGTCAGGGGGATCCATGTGTGGTTTGTGGAAAGAACACACATGCAATGACCACTGGTCGATCCATGTGTGGTTTGTGGAAAGAACACACATGCAATGACACTGGTGGATCCATATGTGGTTTGTGAAATGAACACACATGCAATGACTCTAGTGGATCCATATGTGGTTTGTGGAAAGAACACACATGCAATGACACTGGTTGATCCATATGTGGTTTGTGGAAAGAACATAGATGCAATGACCACTAGTCGATCCATGTGTGGTTTGTGGAAACAACACACATGTAATGACACTGGTGGATCCATATGTGGTTTGTCAAAGGAACACACATGCAATGACTCTAGTGCTGGTTTTAGTATAAGAACACACATGCAATGACTCTAGTGGGTCCTTATGTGGTTTGTGGAAAGAAAACACATGCAATGACCACTGGTCGATCCATGTGTTGTTTGTGGAAAGAACACACATGCAATGACACTACTGGATCCATATGTGGTTTGTCAAAAGAACACACATGCAATGACTCTAGTGGATCCATATGTGGTTTGTGGAAAGAACACACATGCAATGACACTGGTTGATCCATATGTGGTTTGTGGAAAGAACACACATGCAATCACTCAGGGGGATCCATGTGTGGTTTGTGGAAAGAACACACATGCAATGACCACTGGTCGATCCATGTGTTGTTTGTGGAAAGAACACACATGCAATGACACTGGTGGATCCATATGTGGTTTGTGAAAAGAATACACATGCAATGACTCTAGTGCTGGTTTTAGTATAAGAACACACATGCAATGAACTCTAGTGGGTCCATATGTGGTTTGCGGAAAGAACACACATGCAATGACCACTAGTCGATCCATGTGTGGTTTGTGGAAAGAACACACATGCAATGACACTAGTGGATCCATGTGTGGTTTGTGGAAAGAACACACATGCAATGACACTGGTGGATCCATATGTGGTTTGTAAAAAGAACACACATGCAATGACTCTAGTGCTGGTTTTAGTATAAGAACACACATGCAATGACTTAGGGGGATCCATGTGTGGTTTGTTGAAAGAACACACATGCAATGACCACTGGTCGATCCATGTGTGGTTTGTGGAAAGTACACACATGCAATGACGCTGGTGGATCCATATGTGGTTTGTGAAAAGAACACTCATGCAATGACTCTAGTGGATCCATATGTGGTTTGTGGAAAGAACACACATGCAATGACACTGGTTGATCCATATGTGGTTTGTGGAAAGAACACACATGCAATGACTCAGGGGGATCCATGTGTGGTTTGTGGAAATAACACACATGCAATGACCACTGGTCGATCCATGTGTGGTTTGTGGAAAGAACACACATGCAATGATACTGGTGGATCCATATGTGGTTTGTGAAAAGAACACGCATGCAATGACTCTAGTGCTGGTTTTGTATAAGAACACACATGCAATGAACTCTAGTGGGTCTGTCGGGGGGATGATCCCTAGATACCCCAACCGGACAGGAAACGGGGTAGTCGGATCGCGTCCGGCTGGCCAGGTGCAGTCGGACAAGGCAAGCCGGACCGGCTATCGCATGATAGCCGGATCGGCGAGAAGCAGCCAGCTACAGCGATGTAGCCGGAACCAATCAAGGAGACAGGGCGACGTGCGTATCAGTGCACGGTACGCCCTGTGCGGTGACAAGACCGGCAACTACTCGGCCATAACGAAGACTTTGCGAGGATGACGCAGGAACAGTGGCCCGATGCCGACGACAGGCTCGCACGGCTTCCACTGTACCTACGACAGCCATACCGCTCATACTCCGATGGGACATATCGTACCGGATACTGTAGATGACCAGTCGGCTGGGACCCGCCTATGGGGCCTACCAGTCGGAATAGCCAGTGGGTCTGTTATCTCTCTGCCTATGTAAGGAGAGGCAAGGCCTTAGTAGCAGAGGTTGGCCTTAGTGCATTTAAGGCAGTAGCTAGACCATACAGCTCGAGGAGCACTTGTAGTTCGTATATCCCTGATAGTCAGACCTGTCAGGAGTAGGAGTTTTACCTCATCACGAGGGCTCCGAACCTGGGTACTTTCTGCGACCAGCTATGCTTGCTTGTATCCAATCCCGCCTACGGACGCCGTCGGTAGCTTCCCTGCTAGTCCCCACACCTCTATCTAACCTTCTTAGGTACTTCCATTCCCAACACAACGATAGTTGGCACCCACCGTGGGGCAGATGGCTTCGACCGGAGTCACGTTCCGCACGGGATCCCGCACTTCAGCTGGTGAGCGTGTGGCCTCCGGCCTGGTGCTCACGCTCGGCAAATTTGACTGCGTCATCGACAACGCTTCCTGCTTCGTCGGAACCTCCTTCCCGGCGAACGACTCCATCCTCCTCTTCGGCGACCTCCCCGTCTACGTCGCCACCATTCCGGAGCGTTTCCCTAGGGAGATCGTCTCTGTCACGGAGCTACCGCATCCGGGCGGTAGCGCCTCCGTCGCTTCCTGTGGCGTGGAGTTCATGATGGCCGGTTCAAGCTCTCATCCCCGCCAACCACGGGAGCGGGGCGCGAACGAAGGCGGAACTTCCGTGCCTCCGCAGCCTCAGAACCTGGTGGAAGATGCCATTGATCGGCTCCTGACGCCGGTTAACCTCGGGGATAACCCGGAGGAGGCGGAAGCCAACTTCGCCATGGAGAGATAGATCCTCCTCCAGGAGGCCATGGAGCTGGCGGCAACCCGCAAGCAACTCGAGATCACCCGGCACGAGTACGACCGCGCGCACGGCTTCACTTCGGCTACCACGGAGCCGAGCCGGCGTGGGCAGGTACGGTGCCGGGGCGGCGAGCTAGGCGGTAGGATGGAAAAGGATGGGGAGCCGGATCCCGCACCTGCCCTCATTCGGCCCACCTACAGCACGCCCATCAAGAACCTGTGCACGGCGCGAGCCGCGACAGAAGAGCTGCCCAATCTGGAGGGCGAGGAGCGAGCCCGCCAGCACGCTCGCGTGTAGGAGCTCCTTCGCATCTCGGACGAGCAGGCTGATGCCAACCGGCAGATGCAGGAGGACCGCAGCTACTCCAGGGGGAGCAAGCTGCCTGTCAACAGTAGGGGCGCGCCACGCGACACCCAACATGCGTCCTCCCCTCTGCCGGCTAAGGCCCACAGTAGACGTTGCAGCTCTGGCAACAAGGGCCAGCCGCGCCAGGAGCAAACGGTGAACAACAACCCACCGCCTCCTCCTCCACCAACCGGGGCACCTAGACCCGCTGGTTCCCGTCTCTCGGGCCAGGTGGGAGCGCCCAAAACGGATTGTCCAGATGCCCGCGACCGCATCGAGCTCCTTGATCAAGCGCGCATCATAGAGGAAGAAGACTCTACCAGCCCGGTTTGTTTCGGACCCCGCATCTGGAACGAGCCGTTTCCGAATAAGTTCTCCCTGCCTAGGGACACCCCCAAGTATGACAGCAGCATGAAGCCAGAAGATTGGCTGACCAACTATGCTACGGCAGTCGGCATCACCCATGGGAACAAGCGCACAGCCGTGCACTACGTCCCTCTTATGCTAACCGGATTGGCAAGGACGTGGCTCAATAGCCTCGCGCCCAACAACATCAACGCCTGGACGGACTTCGAGAAGGTGTTCGTCTGCAACTTCAATGGCACGTACAAGCGCCCGGGACGCCCACGCTACCTGGCCTTGTGCGTCCAGGGTGACCGCGAGACTGACCGCGAGTACCTCGCCAAGTGGACGGAGCTGCGCAACACCTGCAAGGGCATCCTGGAGAGCCATGCCATTAGCTTCTTCATCGAGGGTTGCTGAGAAGGCACCATGCTTCGCCACCGGCTACTGTGTGACGAGCCAAAAACCATAGCGGAGCTCATGACGGTTGCGAACCAGTACGCCACGGCGGATGCTGCCATGAAGAAGCCCCTCCGAGTAAATGCGGACGGGCGTCCGACTCCTACGGAGCCAGCTCGCGACCGTCCAAGCAATTCGGCTGGCAAAGCCGGATCCTCCAGGAGCCACGGCAACGACAACCGGTTCCATGGGGACCGCCAAGCCGGACAACAGAAGCCTCGCTACCACGCGCGGCAGGTCAATGCCATGGAGGGTGCGCCCGACATACCGGCTAACGATGCAAGGAGGCAGAAGCCACGGCTCACCTTTGACCAGATGTTTGATGGCCTGTGCAAGTGGCACAGCGGTCCCTTCAAACCGGCTACGCATACCACCCGGAATTGCAGCTGGACCCGCCAGCTAAAAGACCAGGGTAACTAGCCTCGTGTCCCCCCACCCCCTCCTGGTGGACCACCACCACCGGCTAGGGGAGCCGGCAATGATGGTAACGGCGGCAACGGCGGCAACAACAATAACAGCTACCCCCAGCCGCATGCTGCCTACCACATCTTCGAGACGGAGCTGAACGACAAGCATAGCCGCAGGCGACGCTCCAAGGAGATCAACGCCATCATCTCTCCGGTCCCCCAGTACCTGAACTAGTCGGAAACCCCCATCACCTGGAGCCGTGCAGACCAGCCGGAGCAGCTGCCGACTCCCGGGGGCTACGCCATGGTGCTCGACCCCCTCATCGTCTCCAATGCGCGTACCTGCCGTTTCTCGCGCGTCCTCATCGACGGAGGCAGCAGCCTCAACCTCCTCTACCAGTCCTCGCTAGAGAAGCTAGGCATTCGCGAATGCGACCTGCGCCCGACTACCACAACGTTCCATGGCATACTGCCAGGGCCAGCTTGTGCCCCGCTGGGTAAAATCCAGTTGGACATCATCTTCGGGACCAAGGAGAACTTCCGCCGCGAACCTATCTGGTTCAAGGTGGTAAACCTGACGAGCTCCTATCATGCTCTCCTCGGGCGCCCCGCCCTCGCCAAGTTCATGGACGTCCCCCACTACGCATACCTCAAGACGAAGATGCCGGGACCCAACGGTGTGATCACCGCCGCCTGCTGCTTCAAGCGGTCGATGGAGTGCGCCTCAGCCGGTTCCAAACTGGCAGAGGCCCTCATCATAGCCGAGGAGAAGCGCGTGATCATGCGCAATGTGGCCATGGCCTAGCATGACATACCGGCTAGCAGCAAACCGACTAGAGAAGGAGCCTTCTAGCCGGCAAAGGAGACGAAGAGGATCCTGCTCGACCCCTCCGACATGACCAAGTTCGTCACCATCGGTGCCAACTTCGACAGCAAATAGGAAGGCACGCTCGTCGACTTCCTCCTTGAGAATCGGGACATCTTTGCATGGTCCCCCAAGGACATGTCAGGTGTGCAGAGGGAGTTCGTCGATCACTCACTCCATGTGCGACCAGATACCAAGCCGGTCAAGCAGCCTCTGTGCCGATTCGCAGAGGAGAAGAGGAAGATAATTGGTGACGAGATCACCCGGCTCCTTGCAGCTGGGTTCATCATGGAAGTGTACCACCCGGATTGGCTGGCGAACCTAGTCCTGGTGCTGAAGAAGAACAAGACCTGGCGCATGTGTATCGACTACACCAGCCTGAACACGGCGTGCTCGAAAGACCCCTTCGCCTTGCCCCGTATCGATCAAGTCATCGATTCCACGGCCGGCTGTGATTTGTTGTCTTTTCTAGATTGCTATTTTGGTTACAATCAGATCCGGTTAAACCTGGCTGATCAGATTAAGACATCATTTATCACCCCCTACGGGGCTTTCTGCTACGTAACCATGCCTTTCGGTCTAAACAATGCAGGCGCTACCTATCAGCGCTGCATGAAGAAGTGCTTGCACTCGCAGATAGGCCAAAACGTACATGCTTACGTGGATGATGTGGTCATCAAGACCAAGGAGAAGCACACCCTCCTCGAAGATCTAGGAGAGACATTTGGCAACCTCCGCTAGTACCAGATGAAGCTGAACCTAGAGAAGTGCGTCTTCGGAGTGCCATCCGATCAGCTCCTCGGTTTCCTCGTATCACAACGAGGCATCGAGGCAAATCTGGAGAAGATCGTGGCCATCGAGAGGATGCAACCGTCTAGGAGCCTGCTTGGAGTCCAAAAGTTCATCGGATGCCTGGCCTCCCTCAGCCGTTTCGTCAGCCAGCTGGGGGAGAAGGCACTCCTGTTGTACCAGCTGATGAAGAAGACAGACAAGTTCTCCTGGACTTCGCAAGCTGACGCCGCATTTCATGACCTCAAGCGCATGCTGTCCACAGCGCCGGTTCTAGCCACGCCAGCTAGCAAGGAGCCGATGTTGCTCTATATAGTAGCCATCAGCCGGGTCGTCAGCGTCGTCCTGGTGGTGGAGCGCCCCGAGGAAGGCAAGGCTCAGCCGGTTCAGAGGCCCGTCTACTACCTCAGCGAGGTTCTCTCCCTCTCCAAGCAGAACTACCCCCACTACCAGAAGATGTGCTACGGCGTGTACGTGACATGCAAGAAGCTCAAGCACTACTTCCAGGAGCATCCGATTAAGGTCGTGTGCACCGCACCCCTTTCGGAAATCATCGGAAACAAAGACGCCACTGGCCGAGTTGCCAAGTGGGCCATCGAGCTCGTCGCCTACTCCATCCAGTACGAGCCCCGGCTCACGATCAAGTCACAGGAATTGGCTGACTTCCTCGTCGACTGGGCCGAGACCCAGTATCTCCCACCGGTTCCGGATTCGGACCACTGGAAGATGCACTTCGACGGGTCGAAGATGCTCGGTGGCTTGGGAGCCGACATCGTGCTCACCTCGCCCAAGGGAGACCGGCTGGAGTACGTGCTGCGGATCCACTTCAAGGCCTCCAACAATGAAGCCAAATACGAGGCACTGGCGCACGGACTCCGGCTAGCCAAGGAGATCGGTGTCAACCGGATCCTTTGCTTCGGCGATTCGGATCTGGTGGTGCAGCAAGTATCCGGAGAATGGGACGCCAGAGATGCAAACATGGCCCTCTACCGATTCCACATCCAGAAGCTCAGTGCCTCCTTCAACGGATGCGAATTCCTTCATGTCCCCCGCATCAACAACGAGGCAGCCGATTCGCTCGCCCGAATCGGATCCACCAGGTAGGCGATCCCACCAGGGGTTTCCTTGGAGCACCTGCGCAAGCCCTCCATCAACCAGTCACCTGAGTCAGACTCCATCATCTGGGCAGGGAGCGCTCCGGCTGACAGAGCAGCAGAAGCGGAGCAGGCAGAACCTCCAAAGAAGAAGACCCGCACCAACTCTGGCATGGCAGTACCCTCCGGTTCACAAGACCCGGGGGCTACCGGCTCGTCAAGCGGCTCGGGGGCTGCCGTCCCGGGTACGTCACCCGGACGACCCCCCAATGACCATCAACCGGAGAGCGGGAGTATCCTCGTCATTCGGGAAGTGCCATCCTAGGTGCATCCCTTCATGAACTACATCGCCAACGGAGAACTTCCGGATGACGAGGTGGAAGCCAGGCAAATCCGGCGCCACGCACACACATACACCATCATCAACGGCGAACTGTACAAGCGCAGCGTATCCGGCATTTTCCAAAGGTGCGTCGATGTGGACACGGGCTACCGGCTACTCAAGGACATCCACCAGGGCGAGTGCGGGCATCACGCTTCGTCAAGGGCAATAGTCGCCAAGGCGTTCCGCCACGGCTTCTATTGGCCCACCGCCCTCGAGGACGCTGAACAGCTGGTCCGCGCGTGCAATGGGTGCCAGCACTTCGTGCGGCTCAGGCACATGCCGACTTCGGTTCTCAAGACCATACCCATTACTGGCCATTCGTGGTTTGGGGCCTTGACATGGTCGGTCCCTTCAAGTGAGCACGCGCGGGCATGACCCATCTGCTGGTGGCGGTGGACAAATTCACGAAGTGGATCGAGGCCAAGCCCATCCGGAAGGTGGACAAGGTGACAATCATCACCTTCTTCACTGACATCATCAATCGGTTCGGCTACCCCAACATCATCATCACCGACAATGGCACGAACTTCGCCAAGGGGGCCTTCACCCGATTCTGAAGCAATAAGGGCATCCGGCTGGACCTTGCCTCCGTCACGCACCCGCAGTCCAACGGGCAGGTCGAAAGAGCAAACGGCTTCGTGCTAGCCGGCATCAAGCCACGCCTCATCGAGCCGTTGGAGTGGTCACCCGGATGCTAGATCGAGGAGCTTCCGGCTGTGCTATGGAGCCTCCGCACCACGCCGAATAGATCAACCGACTACACCCCGTTCTTCCTGGTCTACGGATCGGAAGCCGTCCTCTCCGCAAACATCGAGTTCGACTCCCCGCGCAAGCTCGTATACGACGAAAAGGCCAACCAGGAGGTGCGGGAGGACAGAGTGGACCTCCTGGAGGAGGCCCGCGAGTTGGCATTGTCCAGATCAGCCTTGTACTAGCAACGCCTACGCCGCTACCATTCGGGCCGGATCCGCCTAGTCGCGTTTCATGAGGGCGACCTGGTTCTCTGGCTGGTACAAGACACGAAGGGCATGCACAAGCTATCGCCACCTTGGGAAGGCCCCTTCATCATCAGCCGGGCGCTGCCCAACGACTCCTACTACCTCATCGACGCGCAGCAGCCGCGCAAGAACAAGATGGACAAATCAGACGAGGAGACCGATCGTCCCTGGAACGCGGCCTTGATGCGCTCGTTTTACACCTAGTCGCCAGACAGTGTATGTATCCCGCAAACCCTATGACTGAAAATGCGGACCCCTACGAGATGCTCGGGGGCTCCTTGCTAGAAATGTGTTTGTACCTATTTTCCGGTTATGGTTTTCCGGCTCCGGCAACCCCTACACGGTGGCTTGCCGGCTGGCCCGGCCTGCTAAGTCAACAAACCGACTGAGTAGTGTGCGACGGTGTCAGAGGCCCACTCTTCGTATCAGCTACAGACCGCAACCCAGCTGTCCGGCTAGCAAGAGCAAAAGCCCAAGGCATCCCACATGAAAAACGGGGAGGAGACGCGACAGACCAGGCGTCCCAGTCTTGCAACTAGCTTAAGGTAATCCGGTTACTAAGCCGTTAGTATTGTGCACGATGTATTGTCATCTCCCTTTGATTCCGGCTGCAGACCGCAACCCGGCTGCCTGGCAAGGACGCAGCGAAAATAGCAGAGCACACGGGAAAGCGACCAAGTGTCCAGAAAGGCGCAAGCTAGTTTTCAAAAAACAAACCCGCTTTCCGGCTACAATTTGGCATACTAACCTATTAACATGTGAGGATGTATGTGTATGTATATTCTTGTATGACTACCATGAGTCGGAATTCAGGAAGAAAAGAGAAGAAGATTCGAAGTCCTTGCCTTCATCAAGCGCTCCGAATCTCGGGGGCTACATCCACTGGGTGCGCTCGCGCAGCCCTAGTGGAATCTGGTAGTTCCCGACCGGCTAACGGCGTTTAGTCGGCCGTTCGGAGCCCAGGTGAGGGCAAGGGCAGGAGCAAGAAAAGACAAGGAAGATTCGAAGTCCTTGCCTTCATCAAGCGCTCCGAATCTTGGGGGCTACACCCACTGGGTGTGCTTGCCTGCCCCCAGTGGAATCTTGTAGTTCCCGACCGGCTAAAGGCGTTTAGCCGGCCGTTCGGAGCCTAGGTGAGGGCAAGGGCAGGAGCAAGAGAAGACAAAAAAGATTCGAAGCACCTGGCTACGCCAGCTACTCCGAATCTCAGGGGCTACACCCAGTGGGTGCGCTCGCGCGCCCCCACTGGAATGTTAGTTCCCCCGGCTGAAGGTGTTCAGCCAGCGAAAGCAGCCGACTAAGACGAGTCTAGTCGAATAAAGTTAGAAGATTTGGGGAAAAGAAGGAAGATTCGAAGCACCTGGCTACGCCAGCTACTACGAATCTCGGGGGCTACACCCAGTGGGTGCGCTAGTGCGCCCCCACTGGAGGTGCAGTTCTCCCAGCTAAAGGCGTGTAGCCGGACGAAGTAAGCCGGATAAAGTCCATCGGCGAAATGTTGAAAGAAAATGCAAAGTACACAAGCTAAAGGGAAATCAAGCCAGTTCAAAATTAATGCCACAAAGGAAAAAGGAGGCGAAGCTCCCATAAGTTCACCCGGCGCCAGAGACAGCCGGTACAGACAGACAAGTTTGAAATAGGATTAAACTAAGACAAATACACCCGGCATACCGGGGCAGTGGCTAGGCGGCAGGACCCTTGCCGTGAGGAGCGTCTTGACTGGCGGAAGCTTCAGGCGGAGGAGGAGGTGCGGCGCTCAATCCTGTTTCGGCGCCCGCAGCCGGCTGCGTTGGGGCTTCCACATCAGGAGTACCGACGGACTCCGAGTCAGTGAGCACCTCGTCGGGGTCCATGTAGTCGGCAATCTTGATGGCGGAGCCTCGGAGCTCCGGATGGGCCTGGCGGATGCCGGCAAGGTCGGCGCCGGCCCGGAAGCCTCTGTCGATCTTCTTGACGTGGGCATCCTTGTACCAGGAGAGCATGAGAGCCAGAGCCATCTCCGCTCTGTCTCGCGCCGCCAAGTCCTGTAGCCGGTCCACCACAGCCGGCACCTCCCCCACCTTCGCAGCCAGCTACGCCATCGTCTCTGGAACCGGAGCATCCGGCCACAGGAACGAGAAGATGTCCCGCGCCGCTTGACGAAGCTTGGAAGCTTCCTCACCAAGAAGGACGATGAGCTGCTGGCCCATCGGCTGCGCTCCTGGCCAGTTCTCCTGCAGTCAGTTGTACGCCAGCAGGTCTATGCCGGGATAAAACGCTGTCAGAAAAAGAGAGTCAGATCCGACTACCGGATCCGGAAAAAAGGGAGACGGAAAAGAGGAACTTACCCTTAGCCATGTGGCCAACTTGCATCAACTCCTCCACCAGAGCCTTCTCCTTCGTCGCCAGCCGCTTCATCTCCTTCTCTTGGTCCTCGTTCTGGGCCTCGAGAAGGTTGAAGGCTTCGATCTGGCTGGCGAGCGAGGCGTCGCGCTCCTTGATGGTGGCCTCCAGACCGTCTACCTTCGCGTGCCAATCCTTGTTCTGCAGCCGCGGAGTGGAGTTGGACTTGCTCAGTCGGTCGTTCGCTTTCTTCAAGCGATCGATCTCACGCTGAGCGCACACGAGGATAGCTGCGACAAAACCGGCTATCAGCAAAAAAAACAAGCCGGATGAAGCAACTTACTCTGGGAGGTTCCGTTGGCAGCAGCAAGCTTCTGCTCCAAGGACCGGTTCCTTCTGGCTGCGGCCTCCAGCAGCCGAATCTCCTTCACCGCCAGTTCGAGGGTGGCGGCGAGATCTATCAGCGAGGCGGCGGAGGAGGCGTCGTCATCCACGGCATTGACGGCCAAGGACTCCTTCGCGGAAACCACCGCCGTCCTCCACTCCTCTCCTGGCTCATCGTCGAAGTTGTTGTCACCGACAACCACGAGTTCCTTGCCGGTCGCATCCTCTCGTGCGCCCGCGGAAGAGCCACCCGGCTGAGAACCCTCCGCTTCCGGTTGGGCCACCACGTCCGGCTGAGGACCCTCCGCTCCGGCTGAGGCAGCCGGTTCAGCTCGAGGTGGCGGTGGAGGCGGCGCCGCGGGAGAAGGAGGGGCACTGGCAGACGTGGTCGGAGCGCGGGGTGGCGACCCGGTCGGCGCTCGCGCCGGGCTCGCGGCTCCAAAGGAGACCAGCGTGCTAAGAAGACAGAAGAGGAGAAGAAGGAAAGGAAAGCAAATAAGCCAAAGGAAGAAAGCGAGAAAAAGAAACAAACAGAAGATGGTGAAAGAAAGGGGAAGAAGGACATACCCCTGCACAATCGGAGGCGGCCCCTTCTTCCGGCCAAGGCGACTTAGTGGAAGGGCGCTGGTCCGGCTCCTCTTGGGAGCCGGCTCCTCCGCGGCAGGCCGGCTGGAGCTGGAACGGCTGGAGCCGCTCCCGCCAGCGTCGCCGTCCGTCGTAGGGTGCTGCGCCGGATCGGAGATCGGCGCGACCTCAGCCTCCTCGTCAACCTTCGCGTGGGGGTCGGCGGCCTGTTCGTCGTTCCGGCTAGGGAAGGCATCCTCGTCCCCGTCTGATTCCTCGCTAGACTGCCGAGCACGCGGCTCGGGCAAGTCAGGCGTAAACGCCTCGAGGGGGGCCTCACCCTCCTCACGAAGGATACAAGGGAAGATCTGCCGAATACAAGAGATTAGTCGGATAAAACAAAAATAAAGACAAGAAATACGAAAGAAAACTCCAGCTAAAAGTACCTACCCGGGGCGCGCGGTTGTCCCGGTTGTAGGGCGCCAGGCTGAAGGTCCAGCCCTCTGGCAGCCGCTCCTTGGTGATCGTCCACACCCACTCCTTCAGGTTGTGGTAGCGGGGATCGCGGCGCGACAGCCGGGTCGGGTCCAGCCGGCCGGAGTAGAAGCACATTTTGTGCGCTCGCTGCTGCAACGGCATCATCAGCCGAGACATCTAGCTGAGGGTGATGTCCAGGACGGTTAGCCAGCAGGTGACGAGGGAGCGCATGCGCTGCAGCATCGCGTCTGACTCCGTCTTGTCGCCATAAATCTTCATCTCCTAGTGCTGTCGGCTGGACTCGACATCCTGGAAGGCCAGAAGGTCCACGTTGGTGACGTTCTTAACGTACAAGTACGACTGCTGCCACAGTCGTACCGTGTCATGCAGCCAGAACTTCGGGTAGCCGGTCTGCGCGCGGGAGTAGATGGAGGCGCCGCCACAGACGACTAGCGACCCCTTCGTGAACTGCCCCTGCGGCCGGACTCGGAAGAGCCGGCAGAAGAGCCCGAGATCCGGCTGGATCCCGAGATAGCTCTCGCAGAACGCCATGAAATGCGCCAGCGTTCCGATTGCGTTGGCGCCGAGATGGTGGAGGCGGAGGTCGAAGAAGGCCAAGAACGTGAGAAAGAAGGGGTGCACCGGCAACGCGAACCCACGCACCAGATGCGAGAGGAAGATGACCCGCTCTCCCTCCGCCGGGTGCGGCGACACCTCTCCCGCCGGCGCTAGCCGCACCGCTACTTCCTCCTCTGGCGGAAGGACGTGGGTAGCGCGGTATTTCTGGATGTGGTCCTCCGTGACGGAGGAGCCACACCAAGCTCCGTGTTCGGCTGCCATCTCCGGCTGACAGGAAGGCGCGGCGGGGAAGGAGTGGCGGTGGCCTGTACCACGTCCGACGACGAACGGGCGGCGCAGCGGGCTATAGCGACAGCAAGGGAAGAGCGCAGAGGGCAGGAGCGCGGAAGGGAAGAGGGCAATTGGAATCGGGGGAGCGAAGGAAGGGAACTGCTCCCCCGCGGCATCCCTTTAAAGGGCCGGAAGAGCAACCGTCCACGGCGCCACGTAGCATTCATCCAGGCAACCCTCACCCCAACCGCCGCCTAGATCCCGTGTGCTGACGCGGGGTGCGCAGAGGATCCTAGAGCGGGAACCGAAGCGCCGAGCAGCAGTTCCCCGAGGCGACGTGCGACGGGACGTTACGCTGCCCACTGCAAAGCAATGATGGGGCGTGCACGCGTGGACGGCGTCAGCACTGACGTCATAGGTAGCGCAACCGCCAGGCGTAGCCGATCACAAATTCAAAACCAAGAGGGAGCGCGCGCACATTTCACCTAAGGGCGGAATCCACACGCGCTCGGGGGCTAGTGTCAGGGGGATGATCCCCAGATACCCCAACCGGACAAGAAATGGGGCAGTTGCTGGCCAGGTGCAGTCGAACAAGGCAAGCCGGATCGACTATTGCATGATAGCCGGATCGGCGAGAAGCAGCCGGCTACGGCGACGTAGCCAGAACCAATCAAGGAGCCAGGGCGACGTGCGTATCAGTGCACGGTACGCCCTGTATGGTGACAAGACTAGCAACTACTCGGCCATACCGAAGACTTTGCGAGGATGACGCAGGAATAGTGGCCCGATGCTGACGACAGGCTCACACGGCGTCCACTGTGACTATGACAGCCATACCGCTCGTACTCCGATGGGACATATCATACCGGATACTATAGATGACCAGTTGGCTAGGACCCGCCTGTGGGGCCCGCCAGTCGGACTGGCTAGTGAGACCATTGCCTCTCTGCCTATATAAGGAGAGGCAAGGCCTCAGTAGCAGAGGTTGGCCTCAGTGCATTTAAGGCAGTAGCTAGAGAATACAGCTCGAGGAGCACTTGTAGTTCGTATATCCCTCATAGTCAGACCCGGCAGGAGTAGGAGTTTTACCTCATCACGAGGGGTCCGCACCTAGGTACTTCCTACGTCCAGCTACGCTTGCTTGTATCCAATCCCACCTGCAGACGCCGTCGGTAGCTTCCCTGCTAGTCCCCACACCTCTATCTAACCTTCTTAGGTACTGCCGTTCCCAACACAACGACATGGTCCATATGTGGTTTGTGGAAAGAACACACATGCAATGACACTGGTTGATCCATATGTGGTTTGTGTAAAGAACACACATGCAATGACTCAGGGGGATCCATGTGTGGTTTGTGGAAAGAACACACATGCAATGACACTGGTTGATCCATGTGTGGTTTGTGGAAAGAAGACACATGCAATGACTCTAGTGCTGGTTTTAGTATAAGAACACACATGCAATGACTCTAGTGCTGGTTTTAGTATAAGAACAAACATGCAATGACTCTAGTGGGTCCATATGTGGTTTGTGAAAAGAACACACATGCAATGACTCAAGTGGATCCATATATGGTTTGTGGAAAAGAACACAGATGCAATGACCACTAGTTGATCCATATGTGGTTTGTGGAAAGAACACACATGCAATGACACTTGTGGATCCATATGTTGTTTCTGAAAAGAACACACATGCAATGACTCTAGTGCTGGTTTTATTATACGAACACACATGAAATGACTCTAGTGCTGGTTTTAGTATAAGAACACACATGCAATCACCCTAGTGGGTCCATATGTGGTTTGTGAAAAGAACACAGATGCAATGACTCTAGTGGATCCATATGTGGTTTGTGGAAAAGAACACACATGCAATGAACTCTAGTGGATCCATATGTGGTTTGTGGAAAGAATACACATGCAATGACACTGGTTGATCCATATGTGGTTTGTGGAAAGAACACACACATGCAATGACTCGGGGGGATCCATGTGTGGTTTGTGGAAAGAACACACATGCAATGACCACTTGTCGATCCATGTCTGGTTTGTGGAAAGAACACACATGCAATGACACTAGTGGATCCCTATGTGGTTTGTGAAAAGAATACACATGCAATTACTCTAGTGGATCCATATGTGGTTTGTGGAAATAACACACATGCAATGACACTGGTTGATCCATATGTGGTTTGTGGAAAGAACACACATGTAATGACTCAGGGGGATCCATGTGTGGTTTGTGGAAAGAACACACATGCAATGACTCTAGTGGGTCCATATGTGGTTTGTGGAAAGAACACACATGCAATGACTCTAGTGGGTCCATATGTGGTTTGAGGAAAAGAACACACATGCAATGACTCTATTGCTGGTTTTAGTATAAGAACACACATGCAATGACTCTAGTGGGTCCATATGTGGTTTGTAGAAAGAACACACATGCAATGACCACTGGTCGATCCATGTGTGGTTTGTGGAAAGATGTAGGGTTCCCAACCTTCAATAAGATTGATCCCTACTGTGTTTACAATGCTAGTCCCTGGATCGATAGCTAGCATCCACAGTTTAGATGTAATATCAAGAAACAAAGGTCATAATATAACTTTGTAACCAGGAATAACAAAAGTTTATTACATCAAACATAGCTCATTTGGCTATTACATTACATTGCAGCAGAATAACTATAAGTATGGGGTCCTTCATCTTCAAAGTGCCACAAGCAGACATGTTGGTTGTAGACTTTGTAATCCTAATCATCAAACTTCACTAACATCAAACAAACCTGCAACATAATAAGTTGCAGCCACAAGGGTCAATACATTTGAATTGTATTGGCAAGTTTCACTACTATGTAGAAATAAGTGGATCCTATCATTACATGCATATTTGGCTAAGTAGGGTTTAGTCTCATTTGCAGAAAGCAATATAGTTTTGTCCTATCTTTTCAAAATAGTTTTGATCTTGGTCAAATCTTTCTGAATCCCTTGGAAAACTCCAAGTGCTTCAAATCCCTTGTTGTCACCATCAAGTTTTACTTTGAGAAATTGGAATGTCGAGATCTTCCATAGCTTCAGGCCTTAGTTGCTCAGTATTGTCCATAACCGGGGACACGGCTAAGTACTTAGATTTTATTATCTTCTGCAGAAGTTGTACACTTTACCCACATGACACAATCTCGTCTTGATGCCACCAGTGGCCGCTGGATAAGTACTCACCAAAATGGAGTACCGGCAGATCGAGAATGTGACAAAGTCTTTCCATAGGAGTCCTCCCAATACAAAATGCTAGCTTGTCTACCAGGCACAAATGTAGGGTTGTTCCCTTACACAAATCTAGTTAACCTGAAGATGCCAATGCATGGGACTTCCACTATGTAGTTGACTAAGCCAGAGCCCATTTAGCATGTGGCTGTACACGGAAGCCACTGTACGAGAAACATGTTCAATCTCTAAGTCCCTGGGTGGTTTTCTTCTAGTGCACATACAAAAAGAGATAGCCATATAAACATGGTTCCTTTTGTTGCCACCTTGTCCAATCTTGAGTATCCTTGTCCATCCAGGTGGTTCATTGAGTTCTTATTTTATTATATAAAACATATGTCTTTTCAACTCTTCATATAATCATATCATGTATCCCATCCCAAATATATAGCTGGGCTAAGCATACTACAACTACAATTTTTTCACTAAGGAATATATAAGGGTATCCTATTAGGATTTAGCATAGCATAAAATATAGAAATTCTTTTCATGCATGTTTCAAAATCCACTAAGTATAATGAAAATAGTAGGACTTTGAATGATAGTGTCACTTGCCTTTTTGGTAGGGAATGATGGTTCACTCCTTGATCTTGCTGGTCTCACACTTCACTACAAGTCAATTAAGCAAACACAAATTCAACAAGCATTCCAAACCAAAGTCAAACAAACATTTTTTCACACACAAAGTAATGGAATCTAAGTCATGCATAAGCGTGCAAAGGTTGGTTCTATTGTAAGTATGGTCTCCACTAGGCTTCTAAACTTTGTATGTTCCAAATTGGTCATTTACCAAAATGGCAAAGTCATTCGCAAATGGGTTTCACTACAAAAACCTTTTTCAAAACAAAGTATTGTTTATGTGGTGTAGAAATATTTTTACTAAGGCTTTAGTCTCTAGGGTTCACAAAATATGTTTTCAACCACAAAACTTGGTGTTTGGGGTCAGAGAGTTTAAAACAAAACATTTTCCAAAGGTTTTCTTCCAAAACCAATTTTAATAAATAAACCACATTTCTATTTGACTAGAAATGGTTTTAAATCAAAGAATTATATTTTTATTTCACCCAATACATTTTTGAGTCCACAAAGTGTTTCCTAGGGTCAGTAGGTTTGGTCCAAAATATTTTCCCAAAGTTTTCTTTATAAAAGTATTGTCATAACCAAAAATCTTTTATTTCCATTTGGCTAGAAATGGGCTAAATCAATTAACTTATCCTAAACTTCACCAAATTCATTTTTAACTACATGGGTTGGTTTCTAGGGTCAGTAAGTTCACAACAAACCATTTTGCAAAGGTTTTAACCCTAAAATAATTTTTAAACAATTTTTCTACCTGCAAAAACAAGCAAACTAACAGATACTATTTGCTAAACTAAGGGCATGGTTGGCTAGGGCTTGCTCTCCTGAATCCAATGGCATAAAATTTGTAATTTTTGGACGTGTGGATCCAAAGTTACAAGGGTTTGAAGTTTGCAAATAAATCTGATTTCAAATTCTATTTCAGATCGTCTGGTGCCACGCGTCATGTTTTAATTCGCCCGTACCGGTTCGCGTGGATCGACCAACGTGGGCCTCTGGATCTAAAGTAAATCGTACAGCGCAGATGCTCTCACACCCCTTCGATAAGTGACTCTATCCTAGCCAGTGGATCTGCATCTAACGGTTCCTATTGCTTGGCCAAAAAGCAGCGGCGCTGGCGGCGGCGTCTGGTGGCGGAGCGGCCAGACGGCGGCGGAGTCGACGTTACAGGAGGCGAGGAAGGAGGATAAGAGGCTCACCGAGTTTGCAAGAGGCTGGGGAAGCTCGTCTTGTGGTCGACGTGGCAAGGGGCGCTCTGGTGCAGCTGCGATTGCTCGCCGAAGTGGAGGACGGCGTCGGGTGCGTCAGGTGGTCGTTGTGGACGGCGCTGTGGATCACCCCAAGGCGAAAAGATGACACGGTTAGATGCGCGAGTCCAAGGCAAAGCTCCTCGCGTGAATGAGAAGGCGCAGGGCGGTCAGTTATTACTGGGAAGTTCGACGGAGACGAGGCAGACGGCGGCGCGGACGGAGCTTGTCAAAGCCGAAGCTCTGGGGCGCCCGCGGTCGAGCTGAGGATACGAGGAGAAGCGTCTGGGAGTGGGGATTCTCCTAGCATGCTCGGGGAGGCACGGGGCGGTCAGGCTTGGCCGAAATCAGATATGGGAGCTCGTCGGAGCAGCGGCGGTGCAGGAGAGATTGGCGACAACCTAGGGACAGAGAGGGAGTGCTACTTGGGGAAAATGAGAGAGGAGGAATGGGCGTATAAGGGCGCGTCATTGATGTTGATAATAACTCGTGCATTCACGCGAATTTACAAGGATTTACAGCGGCAGAAACGACGATGAGCGAGGGGGGAAAAACGGCCGGCGCGGGTGTGGACGATGCACAGTAGAGGTGGGGTCCACCGGTCAGTGGGAAAAGAAACGAGAGGGAGGTCCACCGGTCATACTCTGTGTGGGTGCGGCTTTAAGTGAGAAACATTTCGTGGAGGGGGAGAAAGACTGGGCTGGTACTGGGCTCATTTGGGCTGCTGGGTTGGGTCGGCCCATTTCATATTTTTTTCTGTCTGTTTTCTTTTTCCTTTTCTAATTCTATTTTTCTGTTTTGAATTTCATCCAACTATTCAAACATTCAACCAATTCAAATAATCACCACACTTAAATAAGTTTTTGGTTCTGTTTATCAACATAAACCAAATCTCAAAATAAAATATTTTTATTCATTTTAGGATCTATTCAATATTTAAATAAAATAGACCATAGTTATTTAATCAAAATAGGGTTTGATTTAATTAATAGAATCTCCATTTGAAATCCAAATATTTTCAAAACCAAAATAGTAGGTTTTGTTTGAAAATATAAAACATTTGGAAAACTTATTTTAAATAAATAATAAGTTTTGGATGTTTTGAAAATAGTAAAACCTTTATTAATGAAACTTGGATATCTAAATTCTTTTTATTTTATTTTAAATAAACCTCTACTATTTTAATCAAAACAAACCTTTTGTTTCAAAGTCTTGGACAAGATTTAATTTGGCTTTATAAAATAATCTTTATTTAAAATATTTCTTTTCATTTTGAAAACCAAAACCTTTTATAAAAAGATTTCAAAGTAGTAATAAAATACTTGGAAAACTTATTTAAAATAAATAAATAAGTTTTAGTGTTTATTTAAAATGGGAAAAGCCTTTACTTAAATAAAATTTGGATATTACATCCTTATTATTTTATTTAAATAAACCTTTACTCATTTTATCAAGACAAAATATTTTATTATAAAAGCTTGGCCAATATTAATTTAGCTCTTTAAAATATAATCTTTATTTATAATTCTATCTTTGCTTTTGAAAACCAAATCTCTTTATTTAAAGATCCAAAAATAGTAATTCCAAAACATTTTATTTGCCTTTATTAAATGTTTATCTTTATAAATCCCTTTAGGATTTTATTTGATCCAACTGGTTTGATGTCCCAATTGAATACAAAAAGTTTCTTCTGGCCCTGAAAATCAAACAAAGTTTTATTTTATTCATTTATTTTCACATTACAAGATTTGGAAAATCTTGGGATGTGACAGGCTACCACCCTTAAAATAAATCTCGCCCCGAGATTTGGGAAGGCTAGGGTTACAAGTTGGCTTCAAGGCAACTAGGGTACTACCACCCTTAAAATAAAGTCTTATAGGGTTACATTGATGGTTCTCTTGACTATAGGTTCAACACTTGATATTCAGACAAGGAATCCTTATTTGACTCAACTGAGTTATCTAAATACTGACATCCACTTCTTCTATCTCTTCAACGTTTCCATCCATGTCAATGTGGTTCACATGTCCTTTCTGGGTCACTTTGGAGTCATTTCCATTGGCTCTTCTAGCATCCTTTTTCTTTTTCTTCTCAGGACAGTCTGATGCATAGTGTCCAAGTTCCTTGCAGTTATAGCACTGCAACTGGCTAATGTCTTTCTTCTTGAAATTGTCTTGTTGATTCTGACCAAGGTTATCTCCATTGTCAATATCATTTCCATTATTATCACTTCCATTGTTGTTGTGGTGATACTGATGTGATTCAAAATCTTCATTGCTCCTTTTGAATGAATGCTTCTTCTTTGATGATCCTGAATAGTTCTTGAGTTTATGCTTCCTCTTTCTGTTCTCAACTTGATTCATCTTGTTTTCCACAATGATGGCTTTGTCACAGAGTGATTGATAAGTTGGGACATAGGCAACCACTAGCTGTAGGTTCAATTCATCATTAAGTCCTTCAAGAAATTTTTCTTTTCTCTTAGCATCTGTATCAACTTCATCCGGTGCATAGCGTGCCAGATTGTTGAATTCTTCAATATACTCAGCCACACTGAGGTGATGTTGTTTCAGATTGTGAAACTCCTTTTTCTTCAAGTACATTACTCCAGGTGAGATGTGAGTTGTTCTGAATCCATCCTCAAAAATAGCCCAAGTTACATCTTCAAGGGGAGTGGTGATTTGAAAGTTGTCCCACCATGTTGCTGCTGGTCCTTCAAGCAGAAATGCTGCAAACCTTACTTTTTCTTCATCAGTGCAACCAACAGTCACTAAGTCTTTGTTTACTGAACGTAACCAATCATCAGCTTCCATTGGATCAGTTGTTCCAGAGAACCTTGCAGGCCTAAGTTTCAGAAACTTGGTGAGCATATCAAGTGCTGGAGGATTATTCTGATTGTTGTTGTTGTTGTTGTTGTTGTTGTTCTGATTCTGTATGAACGTTGTTATCATCTGCATCAGTTGCGTCTGAGCTGTCATCATCTGCTGCATCTCAGGAGTGATGTTGTTGTTTTGGTTGGGGTTGGCACGACGGGGAGGCATCTGTTGGTTTGATAGGGATAAGTATTGGTGGATAGGTTTTTAAGAATTCCTAACACACAACTCAAAACAATCAAGTTCAATCAAACAATCAAACCATCAAACATTCAACAAGCAACCAATCACTTAACAACTTATGAGCTTAACTCATGAGTTGAAGGAAACAACAAGTTTTCTTGAAAATAACAACTTAGTATAATCATACCTCATAGGGAAATATGATCCATACTCCAACTTGATATCAATGTCTTTGGTAGGCAATCTAATGTCTTCTTGGTTTTCACTAGTAGTCCTTAGTGATATCCAAGTTGGAAGTCCTTGGTGAACATGCTGAAGATGTTGAAGTCATTAGAGTTGAAGATGTTGAAGAAGTCCTTTGCACATGGTGTAGTCTTTGGCCATGGGGTAGGCTTTTCCCATCAAGTTGAAATAGAAGAGATGTAGAGTTGAAACCAAAATGGTTGAGGAAAGAGTTTACAAGTGTTTTTGTAAATAAGTTTTTGGAATAAGACAACTCCTATTTTTCTAAGGGTTTTTGTCCAATCCTAGGGTTACAATCCTACAGGCAACACAATGCTCTGATACCATCTGTAGGGTTCCCAACCTTTAATAAGATTGATCCCTACTGTGTTTACAATGCTAGTCCCTGGATCGATAGCTAGCATCCACAGTTTAGATGTAATATCAAGAAACAAAGGTCATAATATAACTTTATAACCAGGAATAACATAAGTTTATTACATCAAACATAGCTCATTTGGCTATTACATTACATTGCAGCGGAATAACTATAAGTATGGGGTCCTTCATCTTCAAAGTGCCACAGGCAGACATGTTGGTTGTAGACTTTGTAATCCTAATCATCAAACTTCACTAACATCAAACAAACCTGCAACATAATAAGTTGCAGCCACAAGGGTCAATACATTTGAATTGTATTGGCAAGTTTCACTACTATGTAGAAATAAGTGGATCCTATCATTACATGCATATTTGGCTAAGTAGGGTTTAGTCTCATTTGCAGAAAGCAATATAGTTTTTTCCTATCTTTTCAAAATAGTTTTGATCTTGGTCAAATCTTTCTGAATCCCTTGGAAAACTCCAAGTGCTTCAAATCCCTTGTTGTCACCATCAAGTTTTACTTTGAGAAATTGGAATGTCGAGATCTTCCATAGCTTCAGGCCTTAGTTGTTCAGTATTGTCCATAACCGGGGACACGGCTAAGTACTTAGATTTTATTATCTTCTGCAGAAGTTGTACACTTTACCCACATGACACAATCTCGTCTTGACGCCACCAGTGGCCGCTGGATAAGTACTCACCAAAATGGAGTACCGGCAGATCGAGAATGTGACAAAGTCTTTCCATAGGAGTCCTCCCAATACAAAATGCTAGCTTGTCTACCAGGCACAAATGTAGGGTTGTTCCCTTACACAAATCTAGTTAACCTGAAGATGCCAATGCATGGGACTTCCACTATGTAGTTGACTAAGCCAGAGCCCATTTTAGCATGTGGCTGTACACGGAAGCCATTGTACGAGAAACATGTTCAATCTCTAAGTCCCTGGGTGGTTTTCTTCTAGTGCACATACAAAAAGAGATAGCCATATAAACATGGTTCCTTTTGTTGCCACCTTGTCGAATCTTGAGTATCCTTGTCCACCCAGGTGGTTCATTGAGTTCTTATTATATTATATAAAACATATGTCTTTTCAACTCTTCATATAATCATATCATGTATCCCATCCCAAATATATAGCTGGGCTAAGCATACTACAACTACAATGTTTTCACTAAGGAATATATAAGGGTATCCTATTAGGATTTAGCATAGCATAAAATATAGAAATTCTTTTCATGCATGTTTCAAAATCCACTAAGTATAATGAAAATAGTAGGACTTTGAATGATAGTGTCACTTGCCTTTTTGGTAGGGAATGATGGTTCACTCCTTGATCTTGCTGGTCTCACACTTCACTACAAGTCAATTAAGCAAACACAAATTCAACAAGCATTCCAAACCAAAGTCAAACAAACATTTTTTCACACACAAAGTAATGGAATCTAAGTCATGCATAAGCGTGCAAAGGTTGGTTCTATTGTAAGTATGGTCTCCACTAGGCTTCTAAACTTTGTATGTTCCAAATTGGTCATTTACCAAAATGGCAAAGTCATTCGCAAATGGGTTTCACTACAAAAACCTTTTTCAAAACAAAGTATTGTTTATGTGGTGTAGAAATATTTTTACTAAGGCTTTAGTCTCTAGGGTTCACAAAATATGTTTTCAACCACAAAACTTGGTGTTTGGGGTCAGAGAGTTTAAAACAAAACATTTTCCAAAGGTTTTCTTCCAAAACCAATTTTAATAAATAAACCACATTTCTATTTGACTAGAAATGGTTTTAAATCAAAGAATCATATTTTTATTTCACCCAATACATTTTTGAGTCCACAAAGTGTTTCCTAGGGTCAGTAGGTTTGGTCCAAAATATTTTCCCAAAGTTTTCTTTATAAAAGTATTTTCATAACCAAAAATCTTTTATTTCCATTTGGCTAGAAATGGGCTAAATCAATTAACTTATCCTAAATTTCACCAAATTCATTTTTAACTCCATGGGTTGGTTTCTAGGGTCAGTAAGTTCACAACAAACCATTTTGCAAAGGTTTTAACCCTAAAATCATTTTTAAACAATTTTTCTACTCTAAACAAGCACACAAAATAATCTGCAAAAACAAGCAAACTAACAGATACTATTTGCTAAACTAAGGGCATGGTTGGCTAGGGCTTTCTCTCCTGAATCCAATGACATAAAATTTGTAATTTTTGGACGTGTGGATCCAAAGTTACAAGGGTTTGAAGTTTGCAAATAAATCTGATTTCAAATTCTATTTCAGATCGTCTGGTGCCACGCGTCATGTTTTAATTCGCCCGTACCAGTTCGCGTGGATCGACCAACGTGGGCCGCTGGATCTAAAGTAAATCTTACGGCGCAGATGCTCTCACACCCCTTCGATAAGTGACTCTATCCTAGCTAGTGGATCTGCATCTAACGGTTCCTATTGCTTGGCCAAAAAGCAGCGGCGCTGGCGGCGGCGTCTGGTGGAGGAGCGGCCAGACGGCGGCGGAGTCGACGTTACAGGAGGCGAGGAAGGAGGAGAACAGGCTCACCAAGTTTGCAAGAGGCTGGGGAAGCTCGTCTTGTGGTCGACGTGGCAAGGGGCGCTCTGGTGCAGCTGCGATTGCTCGCCGGAGTGGAGGACGGCGTCGGGTGCGTCAGGTGGTCGTCGTGGACAGCGCTGTGGATCACCCCAAGGCGAAAAGATGACACGGTTAGATGCGTGAGTCCAAGGCAAAGCTCCTCGCGTGAATGAGAAGGCACAGGGCGGTCAGTTCTTACCGAGAAGTTCGACGGAGACGAGGCAGACGGCGGCGCGGACGGAGCTTGTCAAAGCCGAAGCTCTGGGGCGCCCGCGGTCGAGCTGAGGATATGAGGAGAAGCGTCTGGGAGTGGGGATTCTCCTAGCATGCTCGGGGAGGCACGGGGTGGTCAGGCTTGGCCGGAATCGGAGATGGGAGCTCGTCGGAGCAGCGGCGGTGCAGGAGAGATTGGCGACAGCCTAGGGGCAGAGAGGGAGTGCTACTTGGGGAAAATGAGAGAGGAGGAATGGGCGTATAAGGGCGCGTCATTGATGTTGATAATAACTCGTGCATTCACGCGAATTTACAAGGATTTACAGCGGCAGAAACAGCGATGAGCGAGGGGGGGAAAACGGCCGGCGCGGGTGTGGACGATGCACAGTAGAGGTGGGGTCCACCGGTCAGTGGGAAAAGAAACGAGAGGGAGGTCCACCGGTCATACTCTGTGTGGGTGCGGCTTTAAGTGAGAAACGTTTCGTGGAGGGGGAGAAAGACTGGGCTGGCACTGGGCTCATTTGGGCTGCTGGGTTGGGTCGGCCCATTTCATATTTATTTTTCTGTCTGTTTTCTTTTTCCTTTTCTAATTCTATTTTTCTGTTTTGAATTTCATCCAACTATTCAAACATTCAACCAATTCAAATAATCACCACACTTAAATAAGTTTTTGGTTCTGTTTATCAACATAAACCAAATCTCAAAATAAAATATTTTTATTCATTTTAGGATCTATTCAATATTTAAATAAAATAGACCATAGTTATTTAATCAAAATAGGGTTTGATTTAATTAATAGAATCTCTATTTGAAATCCAAATATTTTCAAAACCAAAACAGTAGGTTTTGTTTGAAAATATAAAACATTTGGAAAACTTATTTTAAATAAATAATAAGTTTTGGATGTTTTGAAAATAGTAAAACCTTTATTAATGAAACTTGGATATCTTAATTCTTTTTATTTTATTTTAAATAAACCTCTACTATTTTAATCAAAACAAACCTTTTGTTTCAAAGTCTTGGCCAAGGTTTAATTTGGCTTTATAAAATAATCTTTATTTAAAATATTTCTTTTCATTTTGAAAACCAAAACCTTTTATAAAAAGATTTCAAAGTAGTAATAAAATACTTGGAAAACTTATTTAAAATAAATAAATAAGTTTTAGTGTTTATTTAAAATGGGAAAAGCCTTTACTTAAATAAAATTTGGATATTACATCCTTATTATTTTATTTAAATAAACCTTTACTCATTTTATCAAGACAAAATATTTTATTATAAAAGCTTGGCCAAAATTAATTTAGCTCTTTAAAATATAATCTTTATTTATAATTCTATCTTTGCTTTTGAAAACCAAATCTCTTTATTTAAAGATCCAAAAATAGTAATTCCAAAACATTTTATTTGCCTTTATTAAATGTTTATCTTTATAAATCCCTTTAGGTTTTTATTTGATCCAACTGGATTGAAGTCCCAATTGAATACAAAAAGTTTCTTCTGGCCCTGAAAATCAAACAAAGTTTTATTTTATTCATTTATTTTCACATTAAAAGATTTGGAAAATCTTGGGAAGTGACAAAAGAACACATATGCAATGACACTGGTGGATCCATATGTGGTTTGTGAAAAGAACACACATGCAATGACTCTAGTGATTCCATATGTGGTTTGTGGAAAGAACACACATGCAATGACACTGGTTGATCCATATGTGGTTGTGGAAAGAACACACATGCACTGACTTAGGGGGATCCATGTGTGGTTTGTGGAAAGAACACACATGCAATGACTCAGGGGGATCCATGTGTGGTTTGTGGAAATCACACACATGAATGACACTGGTGGATCCATATGTGGTTTGTGAAAAGAACACACATGCAATGACTCTAGTGCTGGTTTTAGTATAAGAACACACATGCAATGACTCTAGTGGGTCCATATGTGGTTTGTGGAAAGAACACACATGCAATGACTCTGGTTGATCCATATGTGGTTTGTGAAAAGAACACACACACAATGACCACTGGTTGATCCATATGTGGTTTATGGAAAGAACACACATGCAATGACTCTAGTGGATCCATATGTGGTTTGTGGAAAGAACACACATGCAATGACACTGGTTTATCCATATGTGGTTTGTGGAAAGAACACACATGCAATGACTCAGGGGGATCCAAGTGTGGTTTGTGGAAAGAACAAACATGCAATGACCACTGGTCGATCCATGTGTGGTTTGTGGAAAGAACACACATGCAATGACACTGGTGGATCCATATGAGGTTTGTGAGAAGAACACACATGCAATGAACTCTAGTGGGTCCATATGTGGCTTGTGGAAAGAACACACATGCAATGACATTTGTTGATCCATATGTGGTTTGTGAAAAGAACACACATGCAATGACTCAGCGAGATCCATGTGTGGTTTGTGGAAAGAACACACATGCAATGACACTGGTTGATCCATGTGTGGTTTGTGGAATGAACACACATGCAATGACTCTAGTTCTTGTTTTAGTATAAGAACACACATGCAATGACTCTATTGCTGGTTTTAGTTTAAGAACACACCTGCAATGACTCTAGTGGGTCCATATGTGGTTTGTGAAAAGAACACACATGCAATGACTCTAGTGGATCCATATGTGGTTTGTGGAAAAGAACACACATGCAATGACCACTGGTTGTCCATATGTGGTTTGTGGAAAGAACACACATGCAATGACACTCGTGGATCCATATGTGGTTTGTGAAAAGAACACATATGCAATGACTCTAGTGTTGGTTTTAGTATACGAACACAAATGAAATGACTCTAGTGCTGGTTTTAGTATAAGAACACACATGCAATCACTCTAGTGGGTCCATATGTGGTTTGTGAAAAGAACACAGATGTAATGACTCTGGTGGATCCATATGTAGTTTGTGGAAAAGAACACACATGCAATGAACACTTGCTGGTCCATAAGTTGTTCATGACAGGAACACACATGCAGTGAACACTGGTGGATCCAAATGTGGTTTGTGGAAAGAACACACATGCAATGACTCTAGTGGATACATATGTGGTTTGTGGAAAGAACACACATGCAATGAACTCTAATGGATCCATACGTGGTTTGTGGAAAGAACACACATGTAATGACACTAGTTGATCCATATGTGGTTTGTGGCAAGAACACACATGCAATGACTCAGGGGGATCCATGTGTGGTTTGTGGAAAGAACACACATGCAATGACATTCATTGATCCATGTGTGGTTTGTGGAAAGAACACACATGTAATGACTCTAGTGCTGGTTTTAGTATAAGAACACACATGCAATGACTCTAGTGCTGGTTTTAATATAAGAACACAAATGCAATGAATCTAGTGGGTCCATATGTGGTTTGTGAAAAGAACACACATGCAATGACTCTAGTGGATCCATATGTGGTTTGTGGAAAAGAACACACATGCAATGACCACTGGTTAATCCATATGTGGTTTGTGGAAAGAACACACATGCAATGACACTGGCGGATCCATATGTGGTTTGTGAAAAGAACACACATGCAATGACTCTAGTGCTAGTTTTATTATAAGAACACACATGAAATGACTCTAGTGCTGGTTTTAGTATAACAACACACATGCAATGACTCTAGTGGGTCCATATGTGTTTTGTGAAAAGAACACACATGCAATGACTCGAGTGGATCCATATGTGGTTTGTGGAAAAGAACACACACGGAATGACCACTGGTTGATCCATAAGTGGTTTGTGGAAAGAACACACATGCAATGACACTGGTGGATCCAAATATGGTTCTCGACAAGAACACGCATGCAATGACTCTAGTGGATACATATGTGGTTTGTGGAAACAACACACATGCAATGAACTCTATTGGATCCATATGTGGTTTGTGGAAAGAACACACATGCAATGACACTGTTTGATCCATATGTGGTTTGTGGAAAGAACACACATGCAATGACCACTGGTCGATCAATGTGTGGTTTATGGAAAGAACACACATGCAATGAACTGGTGGATCCATATGTGGTTTATGAAAGGAAAACACATGCAATGACTCTAGTGGATCCATATGTGGTTTGTGGAAAGAACACACATGCAATGAACTCTAGTGGATCCATATGTGGTTTGTCGAAAGAACACACATGCAATGACACTGGTTGATCCATGTGTGGTTTGTGGAAAGAACACACATGCAATGACACTGGATGATCCATATGTGGTTTGTGGAAAGAACAGACATGCAATGACTCAGGGGGATCCATGTGTGGTTTGTGGAAAGAATACACATGCAATGACCACTGGTCGATCCATGTGTGGTTTGTGAAAAGAACACTCATGGAATGACACTGGTGGATCCATATGTGGTTTGTGAAAAGAACACACATGCAATGACTTTAGTGCTGGTTTTAGTATAAGAACACACATGCAATGACTCTAGTGGGTCCATATGTGGTTTGTGAAAAGAACACACATGCAATGACTCTAATGGATCCATATGTGGTTTGTGGAAAAGAACACACATGCAATGACCACTGGTGGATCCATATGTGGTTTGTGAAAAGAACACACATGCAATGACTCTAGTGCTAGTTTTAGTATACGAACACACATGAAATGACTGTAGTGTTGGTTTTAGTATAAGAACACACATGCAATCACTCTAGTGGGTCCACATGTGGTTTGTGGAAAGAACACATATGCGATGACTCTAGTGGATGCATATGTAGTTTATGGAAAAGAACACACATGCAATGAACACTGGCTGATCCATAAGTGGTTCATGACAGGAACACAAATGCAGTAAACACTGGTGGATCCAAATGTGGTTTGTGGAAAGAACACACACGCATTGACTCTAGTGGATACATATGTGGTTTGTGAAAAGAACACACATGCAATGAACTCTAATGGATCCGTATATGGTTTGTGGAAAGAACACACATGCAATGACACTGGTTGATCCGTATGTGGTTTGTGGAAAGAACACACATGCAATGACTGAGGGGGATCCATGTGTGGTTTCTGAAAAGAACACACATGCAACGACACTGGTTGATCCATGTGTGGTTTGTGGAAAGAACACACATGCAATGACACTTGTGGATCCATATGTGGTTTGTGAAAAGAACACACATGCAATGACTCTAGTGTTGGTTTTAGTATACGAACACACATGAAATGACTCTAGTGCTGGTTTTAGTATAAGAACACACATGCAATCACTCTAGTGGGTCCATATGTGGTTTGTGAAAAGAACACGGATGTAATGACTCTGGTGGATCCATATGTAGTTTGTGGAAAAGAACACACATGCAATGAACACTTGCTGGTCCATAAGTTGTTCATGACAGGAACACACATGCAGTGAACACTGGTGGATCCAAATGTGGTTTGTGGCAAGAACACACATGCAATGACTAGTGGATACATATGTGGTTTGTGGAAAGAACACACATGCAATGAACTCTAATGGATCCATACGTGGTTTGTGGAAAGAACACACATGTAATGACACTAGTTGATCCATATGTGGTTTGTGGCAAGAACACACATGCAATGACTCAGGGGGATCCATGTGTGGTTTGTGGAAAGAACACACATGCAATGACATTCATTGATCCATGTGTGGTTTGTGGAAAGAACACACATGTAATGACTCTAGTGCTGGTTTTAGTATAAGAACACACATGCAATGACTCTAGTGCTGGTTTTAATATAAGAACACAAATGCAATGAATCTAGTGGGTCCATATGTGGTTTGTGAAAAGAACACACATGCAATGACTCTAGTGGATCCATATGTGGTTTGTGGAAAAGAACACACATGCAATGACCACTGGTTGATCCATATGTGGTTTGTGGAAAGAACACACTTGCAATGACACTGGCGGATCCATATGTGGTTTGTGAAAAGAACACACATGCAATGACTCTAGTGCTAGTTTTATTATAAGAACACACATGAAATGACTCTAGTGCTGGTTTTAGTATAACAACACACATGCAATGACTCTAGTGGGTCCATATGTGTTTTGTGAAAAGAACACACATGCAATGACTCGAGTGGATCCATCTGTGGTTTGTGGAAAAGAACACACACGCAATGACCACTGGTTGATCCATAAGTGGTTTGTGGAAAGAACACACATGCGATGACACTGGTGGATCCAAATATGGTTCTCGACAAGAACACGCATGCAATGACTCTAGTGGATACATATGTGGTTTGTGGAAAGAACACACATGCAATGAACTCTAGTGGATCCATATGTGGTTTGTGGAAAGAACACACATGCAATGACACTGGTTGATCCATATGTGGTTTGTGGAAAGAACACACATGCAATGACCACTGGTCGATCAATGTGTGGTTTATGGAAAGAACACACATGCAATGAACTGGTGGATCCATATGTGGTTTATGAAAAGAAAACACATGCAATGACTGTAGTGGATCCATATGTGGTTTGTGGAAAGAACACACATGCAATGACACTGGTTGATCCATGTGTGGTTTGTGGAAAGAACACACATGCAATGACACTGGATGATCCATATGTGGTTTGTGGAAAGAACAGACATGCAATGACTCAGGGGGATCCATGTGTGGTTTGTGGAAAGAATACACATGCAATGACCACTGGTCGATCCATGTGTGGTTTGTGGAAAGAACACTCATGGAATGACACTGGTGGATCCATATGTGGTTTGTGAAAAGAACACACATGCAATGACTTTAGTGCTGGTTTTAGTATAAGAACACACATGCAATGACTCTAGTGGGTCCATATGTGGTTTGTGAAAAGAACACACATGCAATGACTCTAGTGGATCCATATGTGGTTTGTGGAAAAGAACACACATGCAATGACCACTGGTTGATCCATATGTGGTTTGTGGAAAGAACACACATGCAATGACACTGGTGGATCCATATGTGGTTTGTGAAAAGAACACACATGCAATGACTCTAGAGCTAGTTTTAGTATACGAACACACATGAAATGACTGTAGTGTTGGTTTTAGTATAAGAACACACATGCAATCACTCTAGTGGGTCCACATGTGGTTTGTGGAAAGAACACATATGCAATGACTCTAGTGGATGCATATGTAGTTTATGGAAAAGAACACACATGCAATGAACACTGGCTGATCCATAAGTGGTTCATGACAGGAACACAAATGCAGTAAACACTGGTGGATCCAAAAGTGGTTTGTGGAAAGAACACACACGCATTGACTCTAGTGGATACATATGTGGTTTGTGAAAAGAATACACATGCAATGAACTCTAATGGATCCGTATGTGGTTTGTGGAAAGAACACACATGCAATGACACTGGTTGATCCGTATGTGGTTTGTGGAAAGAACACACATGCAATGACTGAGGGGGATCCATGTGTGGTTTCTGAAAAGAACACACATGCAACGACACTGGTTGATCCATGTGTGGTTTGTGGAAAGAACACACATGCAATGACTCTAGTGCTGGTTTTAGTATAAGAACACACATGCAATGACTCTATTGCTGGTTTTAATATAAGAACATAAATACAATGACTCTAGTGGGTCCATATGTGTTTTGTGAAAAGAACACACATGCAATGACTCGAGTGTATCCATATGTGGTTTGTGGAAAAGAACACACACGCAATGACAACTGGTTGATCTATGAGTAGTTTGTGGAAAGAACACACATGCAATGACACTGGTGGATCCAAATATGGTTCTTGACAGGAACACGCATGGAATGACTCTAATGATACATATGTGGTTTGTGGAAAGAACACACATGCAATGAACTCTAGTGGATCCATATGTGGTTTGTGGAAAAGAACACACATGCAATGACCACTGGTTGATCCATATGTGGTTTGTGGAAAGAACACACATGCAATGAAACTGGCGGATCCATATGTGGTTTGTGAAAAGAACACACATGCAATGACTCTAGTGGTAGTTTTATTATAAGAACACACATGAAATGACTCTAGTGCTGGTTTTAGTATAACAACACACATGCAATGACTCTAGTGGGTCCATATGTGTTTTGTGAAAAGAACACACATGCAATGACTCGAGTGGATCCATATGTGGTTTGTGGAAAAGAACACACACACAATGACCACTGGTTGATCCATAAGTGGTTTGTGGAAAGAACACACATGCAATGACACTGGTGGATCCAAATATGGTTCTCGACAGGAACACGCATGCAATGACTCTAGTGGATACATATGTGGTTTGTGGAAATAACACACATGCAATGAACTCTAGTGGATCCATATGTGGTTTGTGGAAAGAACACACATGCAATGACACTGGTTGATCCATGTGTGGTTTGTGGAAAGAACACACATGCAATGACACTAGATGATCCATATGTGGTTTGTGGAAAGAACAGACATGCAATGACTCAGGGGGATCCATGTGTGGTTTGTGGAAAGAATACACATGCAATGACCACTGGTCGATCCATGTGTGGTTTGTGGAAAGAACACTCATGCAATGACACTGGTGGATCCATATGTGGTTTGTGAAAAGAACACACATGCAATGACTTTAGTGCTGGTTTTAGTATAAGAACACACATGCAATGACTCTAGTGGGTCCATATGTGGTTTGTGGAAAGAACACACATGCAATGACACTGGTTGATCCATGTGTGGTTTGTGGAAAGAACACACATGGAATGACTCTAGTGCTGGTTTTAGTATAAGAACACACATGCAATGACTCTAGTGCTGGTTTTAATATAAGAATACAAATGCAATGACTCTAGTGGGTCCATATGTGGTTTGTGAAAAGAACACACATGCAATGACTCTAGTGGATCCATATGTGGTTTGTGGAAAAGAACACACATGCAATGACCACTATTTGATCCATATGTGGTTTGTGGAAAGAACACACATGCAATGACACTAGTTGATCCATGTGTGGTTTGTGGAAAGAACACACATGCAATGACACTTGTAGATCCATATGTGGTTTGCGGAAAGAACACACATGCAATGACTTAGGGGGATCCATATGTGGTTTGTGGAAAGAACACACATGCCATGACCACTGGTCGATCCATGTGTTGTTTGTCGAAAGAACACACATGCAATGACACTGGTGGATCCATATGAGGTTTGTGAAAAGAACACACATGCAATGACTCTAGTGGATCCATATGTGGTTTGTGGAAAAGAATACACATGCAATGACCACTGGTTGATCCATATGTGGTTTGTGGAAAGAACACACATGCAATGACACTGGTTAATCCATGTGTGGTTTGTGGAAAGAATACACATGCAAAGACACTTGTTGATCCATATGTGGTTTGCGGAAAGAACACACATGCAATGACTCAGGGGGATCCATGTGTGGTTTGTGGAAAGAACTCACATGCAATGACCACGGGTCGATCCATGTGCGGTTTGTGGAAAGAACACACATGTAATGACACTGGTGGATCCATATGTGGTTTGTGAAAAGAACACACATGCAATGACTGTAGTGCAGGTTTTAGTATAAGAACACACATGCAATGAACTCTAGTGGGTCCATATGTTGTTTGTGGAAAGAACACACATGCAACGACACTGGTTGATCCATATGTGGTTTGTGGAAACAACGCACATGCAATGACTCAGGGGGATCCATGTGTGGTTTGTGGAAAGAACACACATGCAATGACACTGGTGGATCCATATGAGGTTTGTGAAAAGAACACACATGCAATGAACTCTAGTGGGTCCATATGTGGTTTGTGGAAAGAACACACATGCAATAACAATGGTTGATCCATATGTAGTTTGTGAAAAGAACACACATGCAATAACTCAGGGGGGTCCATGTGTGGTTTGTGGAAAGAACACACATGCAATGACAGGGTTGATCCATGTGTGGTTTGTGGAATGAACACACATGCAATGACTCTAGTGCTTGTTTTAGTATAAGAACACACATGCAATGACTCTGTTGCTGGTTTTACTATAAGAACACACATGCAATGACTCTAGTGGGTCCATATGTGGTTTGTGAAAAGAACACGCATGCAATGACTCTAGTGGATCCATATGTGGTTTGTGGAAAAGAACACACATGCAATGACCACTGGTTGATCCATATGTGGTTTGTGGAAAGAACACACATGCAATGACACTGGTGGATCCATATGTGGTTTGTGAAAAGAACACACATGCAATGACTCTAGTGCTAGTTTTATATACGAACACACATGAAATGACTGTAGTGCTGGTTTTAGTATAAGAACACACATGCAATCACTCTAGTGGGTCCACATGTGGCTTGTGGAAAGAACACATATGCAATGACTCTAGTGGATCCATATGTAGTTTGTGGAAAAGAACACACATGCAATGAACACTAGTTGATCCATATGTGGTTTGTGGAAAGAACACACATGCAATGACACTAGTTGATCCATGTGTGGTTTGTGGAAAGAACACACATGCAATGACACTTGTTGATCCATATGTGGTTTGCGGAAAGAACACACATGCAATGACTTAGGGGGATCCATATGTGGTTTGTGGAAAGAACACACATGCCATGACCACTGGTCGATCCATGTGTGGTTTGTGGAAAGAACACACATGCAATGACACTGGTGGATCCATATGAGGTTTGTGAAAAGAACACACATGCAATGACTCTAGTGGATCCATATGTGGTTTGTGGAAAAGAATACACATGCAATGACCACTGGTTGATCCATATGTGGTTTGTGGAAAGAACACACATGCAATGACACTTGTTAATCCATGTGTGGTTTGTGGAAAGAATACACATGCAATGACACTTGTTGATCCATATGTGGTTTGCGGAAAGAACACACATGCAATGACTCAGGGGGATCCATGTGTGGTTTGTGGAAAGAACTCACATGCAATGACCACGGGTCGATCCATGTGTGGTTTGTGGAAAGAACACACATGTAATGACACTGGTGGATCCATATGTGGTTTGTGAAAAGAACACACATGCAATGACTGTAGTGCAGGTTTTAGTATAAGAACACACATGCAATGAACTCTAGTGGGTCCATATGTTGTTTGTGGAAAGAACACACATGCAACGACACTGGTTGATCCATATGTGGTTTGTGGAAACAACGCACATGCAATGACTCAGGGGGATCCATGTGTGGTTTGTGGAAAGAACACACATGCAATGACACTGGTGGATCCATATGAGGTTTGTGAAAAGAACACACATGCAATGAACTCTAGTGGGTCCATATGTGGTTTGTGGAAAGAACACACATGCAATAACAATGGTTGATCCATATGTAGTTTGTGAAAAGAACACACATGCAATAACTCAGGGGGGGTCCATGTGTGGTTTGTGGAAAGAACACACATGCAATGACAGGGTTGATCTATGTGTGGTTTGTGGAATGAACACACATGCAATGACTCTAGTGCTTGTTTTAGTATAAGAACACACATGCAATGACTCTGTTGCTGGTTTACTATAAGAACACACATGCAATGACTCTAGTGGGTCCATATGTGGTTTGTGAAAAGAACACGCATGCAATGACTCTAGTGGATCCATATGTGGTTTGTGGAAAAGAACACACATGCAATGACCACTGGTTGATCCATATGTGGTTTGTGGAAAGAACACACATGCAATGACACTGGTGGATCCATATGTGGTTTGTGAAAAGAACACACATGCAATGACTCTAGTGCTAGTTTTATATACGAACACACATGAAATGACTGTAGTGCTGGTTTTAGTATAAGAACACACATGCAATCACTCTAGTGGGTCCACATGTGGTTTGTGGAAAGAACACATATGCAATGACTCTAGTGGATCCATATGTAGTTTGTGGAAAAGAACACACATGCAATGAACACTAGTTGATCCATATGTGGTTTGTGGAAATAACACACATGCAATGACACTAGTTGATCCATGTGTGGTTTGTGGAAAGAACACACATGCAATGACACTTGTTGATCCATATGTGGTTTGCGGAAAGAACACACATGCAATGACTTAGGGGGATCCATATGTGGTTTGTGGAAAGAACACACATGCCATGACCACTGGTCGATCCATGTGTGGTTTGTGGAAAGAACACACATGCAATGACACTGGTGGATCCATATGAGGTTTGTGAAAAGAACACACATGCAATGACTCTAGTGGATCCATATGTGGTTTGTGGAAAAGAATACACATGCAATGACCACTGGTTGATCCATATGTGGTTTGTGGAAAGAACACACATGCAATGACACTGGTTAATCCATGTGTGGTTTGTGGAAAGAATACACATGCAATGACACTTGTTGATCCATATGTGGTTTGCGGAAAGAACACACATGCAATGACTCAGGGGGATCCATGTGTGGTTTGTGGAAAGAACTCACATGCAATGACCACGGGTCGATCCATGTGTGGTTTGTGGAAAGAACACACATGCAATGACACTGGTGGATCCATATGTGGTTTGTGAAAAGAACACACATGCAATGACTGTAGTGCAGGTTTTAGTATAAGAACACACATGCAATGAACTCTAGTGGGTCCATATGTTGTTTGTGGAAAGAACACACATGCAACGACACTGGTTGATCCATATGTGGTTTGTGGAAACAACGCACATGCAATGACTCAGGGGGATCCATGTGTGGTTTGTGGAAAGAACACACATGCAATGACATTGGTGGATCCATATGAGGTTTGTGAAAAGAACACACATGCAATGAACTCTAGTGGGTCCATATGTGGTTTGTGGAAAGAACACACATGCAATAACAATGGTTGATCCATATGTAGTTTGTGAAAAGAACACACATGCAATAACTCAGGGGGGTCCATGTGTGGTTTGTGGAAAGAACACACATGCAATGACAGGGTTGATCCATGTGTGGTTTGTGGAATGAACACACCTGCAATGACTCTAGTGCTTGTTTTAGTATAAGAACACACATGCAATGACTCTGTTGCCGGTTTTACTATAAGAACACACATGCAATGACTCTAGTGGGTCCAAATGTGGTTTGTGAAAAGAACACGCATGCAATGACTCTAGTGGATCCATATGTGGTTTGTGGAAAAGAACACACATGCAATGACCACTGGTTGATCCATATGTGGTTTGTGGAAAGAACACACATGCAATGACACTGGTGGATCCATATGTGGTTTGTGAAAAGAACACACATGCAATGACTCTAGTGCTAGTTTTATATACGAACACACATGAAATGACTGTAGTGCTGGTTTTAGTATAAGAACACACATGCAATCACTCTAGTGGGTCCACATGTGGTTTGTGGAAAGAACACATATGCAATGACTCTAGTGGATCCATATGTAGTTTGTGGAAAAGAACACACATGCAATGAACACTGGCTGATCCATAAGTGGTTCATGACAGGAACACACATGCAGTAAACACTGGTGGATCCAAAAGTGGTTTGTGGAAAGAACACACACGCAATGACTCTAGTGGATACATATGTTGGTTTGTGGAAAGAACACACATGCAATGAACTCTAATGGATCCATATGTGGTTTGTGGAAAGAACACACATGCAATGACACTGGTTGATCCATCTGTGGTTTGTGGAAAGAACACACATGCAATGACTCAGGGGGATCCATGTGTGGTTTCCGAAAAGAACACACATGCAATGACACTGGTTGATCCATGTGTGGTTTGTGGAAAGAACACACATGCAATGACTCTAGTGCTAGTTTTAGTATAAGAACACACATGCAATGACTCTATTGCTGGTTTTAATATAAGGACATACATACAATGACTCTAGTGGGTCCATATGTGTTTTGTGAAAAGAACACACATGCAATGACTCGAGTGGATCCATATGTGGTTTGTGGAAAAGAACACACACGCAATGACCACTGGTTGATCCATAAGTGGTTTGTGGAAATAACACACATGCAATGACACTGGTGGATCCAAATATGGTTCTTGACAGGAATACGCATGGAATGACTCTAATGATACATATGTGGTTTGTGGAAAGAACACACATGCAATGAACTCTAGTGGATCCATTTGTGGTTTGTGGAAAGAACACACATGCAATGACCACTGGTCAATCAATGTGTGGTTTGTGGAAAGAACACACATGCAATGAACTGGTGGATCCATATGTGGTTTGTGAAAAGAATACACATGCAATGACTCTAGTGGATCCATATGTGGTTTGTGGAAAGAACACACATGCAATGAACTCTAGTGGATCCATATGTGGTTTGTGGAAAGAACACACATGCAATGACACTGGTTGATCCATGTGTGGTTTGTGGAAAGAACACACATGCAATGACACTGGTTGATCCATATGTGGTTTGCGAAAAGAACACACATGCAATGACTCAGGGGGATCCATGTGTGGTTTGTGGAAAGAACACACATGCAATGACCACTGGTCGATCCATGTGTGGTTTGTGGAAAGTACACACATGCAATGACACTGGTGGATCCATATGTGGTTTGTGAAAAGAACACACATGCAATGACTGTAGTGCTGGTTTTAGTATAATAACACACATGCAATGAACTCTAGTGGCTCCACATGTGGTTTGTTGAAAGAACACACATGCAACGACACTGGTTGATCCATATGTGGTTTGTGGAAATAACACACATGAAATTACTCAGGGGGATCCATCTGTGGTTTGAGGAAAGAACACACATGCAATGACCACTGTTCGATCTATGTGTGGTTTGTGGAAAGAACACACATGCAATCACTCTAGTGTTGGTTTTAGTATAAGAACACACATGCAATGCCTCTAGTGGGTCCATATGTGGTTTGTGAAAAGAACACACATGCAATGACTCTAGTGGATCCATATGTGGTTTGTGGAAAAGAACACACATGCAATGACCACTAGTTGATCCATATGTGGTTTGTGGAAAGAACACACATGCAATGACACTGGTGGATCCATATGTGGTTTGTGAAAAGAACACACATGCAATGACTCTAGTGCTGGTTTTAGTATACACACATGAAATGACTCTAGTGCTGGTTTTAGTATAAGAACACACATGCAATGCCTCTACTGGGTCCATATGTGGTTTGTAAAAACAACACACATGCAATGACTCTATTGGATCCATAAGTGGTTCATGACAGGAACACACATGCAGGGAACACTGGTGGATCCAAAAGTGGTTTGTGGAAAGAACACACACGCAATGACTCTAGTGGATACATATGTGGTTTGTGAAAAGAACACACATGCAATGAACTCTAATGGATCCATATGTGGTTTGTTAAAAGAACACACATGCAATGACTCTAGTGGATCCATATGTGGTTTGTGGAAAGAACACACATGCAATGACACTGGTTGATCCATATGTGGTTTGTGGAAAGAACACACATGCAATGACTCAGGGGGATCCAAGTGTGGTTTGTGGAAAGAATAAACATGCAATGACCACTGGTCGATCCATGTGTGGTTTGTGGAAAGAACACACATGCAATGACACTGGTGGATCCATATGTGGTTTGTGAAAAGAACACACATGCAATGAACTCTCGTCGGTCCATATGTGGTTTTATGGAAAGAACACACATGCAATGACACTGGTTGATCCATATGTGGTTTGTGAAAAGAACACACATGCAATAACACAGGGGGATCCATGTGTGGTTTGTGGAAAGAACACACATGCAATGACATTGGTTGATCCATGTGTGGTTTGTGGAATGAACACACATGCAATGACTCTAGTGCTGGTTTTAGTATAAGAACACACATGCAATGACTCTAGTGATGGTTTTAGTATAAGAACACACATGCAATGACTCTAGTGGGTCCATATGTGGTTTGTGAAAAGAACACACATGCAATGACCACTGGTCGATCCATGTGTGGTTTGTGGAAAGAACACACATGCAATAACACTGGTGGATCCATATGTGGTTTGTGAAAAGAACACACATGCAATGACTCTAGTGTTGGTTTTAGTATACGAACACACATGAAATGACTCTATTGCTGGTTTTAGTATAAGAACACACATGCAATCACTCTAGTGGGTCCATATGTGGTTTGTGAAAAGAACACAGATGTAATGACTCTGGTGGATCCATATGTAGTTTGTGGAAAAGAACACACATGCAATGAACACTTGCTGGTCCATAAGTTGTTCATGACAGGAACACACATGCAGTGAACACTGGTGGATCCAAATGTGATTTGTGGAAAGAACACACATGCAATGACTCTAGTGGATACATATGTGGTTTGTGGAAAGAACACACATGCAATGAACTCTAATGGATCCATACGTGGTTTGTGCAAAGAACACACATGTAATGACACTAGTTGATCCATACGTGGTTTGTGGCAAGAACACACATGCAATGACTCAGGGGGATCCATGTGTGGTTTGTGGAAAGAACACACATGCAATGACATTCATTGATCCATGTGTGGTTTGTGGAAAGAACACACATGTAATGACTCTAGTGCTGGTTTTAGTATAAGAACACACATGCAATGACTCTAGTGCTGGTTTTAATATAAGAACACAAATGCAATGAATCTAGTGGGTCCATATGTGGTTTGTGAAAAGAACACACATGCAATGACTCTAGTGGATCCATATGTGGTTTGTGGAAAAGAACACACATGCAATGACCACTGGTTGATCCATATGTGGTTTGTGGAAAGAACACACATGCAATGACACTGGCGGATCCATATGTGGTTTGTGAAAAGAACACACATGCAATGACTCTAGTGCTAGTTTTATTATAAGAACACACATGAAATGACTCTAGTGCTGGTTTTAGTATAACAACACACATGCAATGACTCTAGTGGGTCCATATGTGTTTTGTGAAAAGAACACACATGCAATGACTCGAGTGGATCCATATGTGGTTTGTGGAAAAGAACACACACGCAATGACCACTGGTTGATCCATAAGTGGTTTGTGGAAAGAACACACATGCAATGAAACTGGTGGATCCAAATATGGTTCTCGACAAGAACACGCATGCAATGACTCTAGTGGATACATATGTGGTTTGTGGAAAGAACACACATGCAATGAACTCTAGTGGATCCATATGTGGTTTGTGGAAAGAACACACATGCAATGACACTGGTTGATCCATATGTGGTTTGTGGAAAGAACACACATGCAATGACCACTGGTCGATCAATGTGTGGTTTATGGAAAGAACACACATGCAATGAACTGGTGGATCCATATGTGGTTTATGAAAAGAAAACACATGCAATGACTCTAGTGGATCCATATGTGGTTTGTGGAAAGAACACACATGCAATGAACTCTAGTGGATCCATATGTGGTTTTGGAAAGAACACACATGCAATGACACTGGTTGATCCATGTGTGGTTTGTGGAAAGAACACACATGCAATGACACTGGATGATCCATATGTGGTTTGTGGAAAGAACAGACATGCAATGACTCAGGGGGATCCATGTGTGGTTTGTGGAAAGAATACACATGCAATGACCACTGGTCGATCCATGTGTGGTTTGTGGAAAGAACACTCATGGAATGACACTGGTGGATCCATATGTGGTTTGTGAAAAGAACACACATGCAATGACTTTAGTGCTGGTTTTAGTATAAGAACACACATGCAATGACTCTAGTGGGTCCATATGTGGTTTGTGAAAAGAACACACATGCAATGACTCTAGTGGATCCATATGTGGTTTGTGGAAAAGAACACACATGCAATGACCACTGGTGGATCCATATGTGGTTTGTGAAAAGAACACACATGCAATGACTCTAGTGCTAGTTTTAGTATACGAACACACATGAAATGACTGTAGTGTTGGTTTTAGTATAAGAACACACATGCAATCACTCTAGTGGGTCCACATGTGGTTTGTGGAAAGAACACATATGCGATGACTCTAGTGGATGCATATGTAGTTTATGGAAAAGAACACACATGCAATGAACACTGGCTGATCCATAAGTGGTTCATGACAGGAACACAAATGCAGTAAACACTGGTGGATCCAAATGTGGTTTGTGGAAAGAACACACACGCATTAACTCTAGTGGATACATATGTGGTTTGTGAAAAGAACACACATGCAATGAACTCTAATGGATCCGTATGTGGTTTGTGGAAAGAACACACATGCAATGACACTGGTGGATCCATATGTGGTTTGTGAAAAGAACACACATGCAATGACTCTAGTGTTGGTTTTAGTATACGAACACACATGAAATGACTCTAGTGCTGGTTTTAGTATAAGAACACACATGCAATCACTCTAGTGGGTCCATATGTGGTTTGTGAAAAGAACACAGATGTAATGACTCTGGTGGATCCATATGTAGTTTGTGGAAAAGAACACACATGCAATGAACACTTGCTGGTCCATAAGTTGTTCATGACAGGAACACACATGCAGTGAACACTGGTGGATCCAAATGTGGTTTGTGGAAAGAACACACATGCAATGACTCTAGTGGATACATATGTGGTTTGTGGAAAGAACACACATGCAATGAACTCTAATGGATCCATACGTGGTTTGTGGAAAGAACACACATGCAATGAACTCTAGTGGATCCATATGTGGTTTGGGGAAAGAGTACACATGCAATGACACTAGTTGATCCATATGTGGTTTGTGGCAAGAACACACATGCAATGACTCAGGGGGATCCATGTGTGGTTTGTGGAAAGAACACACATGCAATGACATTCCTTGATCCATGTGTGGTTTGTGGAATGAACACACATGTAATGACTCTAGTGCTGGTTTTAGTATAAGAACACACATGCAATGACTCTAGTGCTGGTTTTAATATAAGAACACAAATGCAATGAATCTAGTGGGTCCATATGTAGTGGGTCCATATGTGGTTTGTGAAAAGAACACACATGCAATGACTCTAGTGGATCCATATGTGGTTTGTGGAAAAGAACACACATGCAATGACCACTGGTTGATCCATATGTGGTTTGTGGAAAGAACACACATGCAATGACACTGGCGGATCCATATGTGGTTTGTGAAAAGAACACACATGCAATGACTCTAGTGCTAGTTTTATTATAAGAACACACATGAAATGACTCTAGTGCTGGTTTTAGTATAACAACACACATGCAATGACTCTAGTGGGTCCATATGTGTTTTGTGAAAAGAACACACATGCAATGACTCGAGTGGATCCATATGTGGTTTGTGGAAAAGAACACACACGCAATGACCACTGGTTGATCCATAAGTGGTTTGTGGAAAGAACACACATGCAATGACACTGGTGGATCCAAATATGGTTCTCGACAAGAACACGCATGCAATGACTCTAGTGGATACATATGTGGTTTGTGGAAAGAACACACATGCAATGAACTCTAGTGGATCCATATGTGGTTTGTGGAAAGAACACACATGCAATGACACTGGTTGATCCATATGTGGTTTGTGGAAAGAACACACATGCAATGACCACTGGTCGATCAATGTGTGGTTTATGAAAAGAACACACATGCAATGAACTGGTGGATCCATATGTGGTTTATGAAAAGAAAACACATGCAATGACTCTAGTGGATCCATATGTGGTTTGTGGAAAGAACACACATGCAATGACACTGGTTGATCCATGTGTGGTCTGTGGAAAGAACACACATGCAATGACACTGGATGATCCATATGTGGTTTGTGGAAAGAACAGACATGCAATGACTCAGGGGGATCCATGTGTGGTTTGTGGAAAGAATACACATGCAATGACCACTAGTCGATCCATGTGTGGTTTTTGGAAAGAACACTCATGGAATGACACTGGTGGATCCATATGTGGTTTGTGAAAAGAACACACATGCAATGACTTTAGTGCTGGTTTTAGTATAAGAACACACATGCAATGACTCTAGTGGGTCCATATGTGGTTTGTGAAAAGAACACACATGCAATGACTCTAGTGGATCCATATGTGGTTTGTGGAAAAGAACACACATGCAATGACCACTGGTTGATCCATATGTGGTTTGTGGAAAGAACACACATGCAATGACACTGGTGGATCCATATGTGGTTTGTGAAAAGAACACACATGTAATGACTCTAGTGCTAGTTTTAGTATACGAACACACATGAAATGACTGTAGTGTTGGTTTTAGTATAAGAACACACATGCAATCACTCTAGTGGGTCCACATGTGGTTTGTGGAAAGAACACATATGCAATGACTCTAGTGGATGCATATGTAGTTTATGGAAAAGAACACACATGCAATGAACACTGGCTGATCCATAAGTGGTTCATGACAGGAACACAAATGCAGTAAACACTGGTGGATCCAAAAGTGGTTTGTGGAAAGAACACACACGCATTGACTCTAGTGGATACATATGTGGTTTGTGAAAAGAACACACATGCAATGAACTCTAATGGATCCGTATGTGGTTTGTGGAAAGAACACACATGCAATGACACTGGTTGATCCGTATGTGGTTTGTGGAAAGAACACACATGCAATGACTGAGGGGGATCCATGTGTGGTTTCTGAAAAGAACACACATGCAACGACACTGGTTGATCCATGTGTGGTTTGTGGAAAGAACACACATGCAATGACTCTAGTGCTGGTTTTAGTATAAGAACACACATGCAATGACTCTATTGCTGGTTTTAATATAAGAGCACAAATACAATGACTCTAGTGGGTCCATATGTGTTTTGTGAAAAGAACACACATGCAATGACTCGAGTGTATCCATATGTGGTTTGTGGAAAAGAACACACACGCAATGACCACTGGTTGATCTATGAGTAGTTTGTGGAAAGAACACACATGCAATGACACTGGTGGATCCAAATATGGTTCTTGACAGGAACACGCATGGAATGACTCTAATGATACATATGTGGTTTGTGGAAAGAACACACATGCAATGAACTCTAGTGGATCCATATGTGGTTTGTGGAAAAGAACACACATGCAATGACCACTGGTTGATCCATATGTGGTTTGTGGAAAGAACACTCATGGAATGACACTGGTGGATCCATATGTGGTTTGTGAAAAGAACACACATGCAATGACTTTAGTGCTGGTTTTAGTATAAGAACACACATGCAATGACTCTAGTGGGTCCATATGTGGTTTGTGAAAAGAACACACATGCAATGACTCTAGTGGATCCATATGTGGTTTGTGGAAAAGAACACACATGCAATGACCACTGGTTGATCCATATGTGGTTTGTGGAAAGAACACACATGCAATGACACTGGTGGATCCATATGTGGTTTGTGAAAAGAACACACATGTAATGACTCTAGTGCTAGTTTTAGTATACGAACACACATGAAATGACTGTAGTGTTGGTTTTAGTATAAGAACACACATGCAATCACTCTAGTGGGTCCACATGTGGTTTGTGGAAAGAACACATATGCAATGACTCTAGTGGATGCATATGTAGTTTATGGAAAAGAACACACATGCAATGAACACTGGCTGATCCATAAGTGGTTCATGACAGGAACACAAATGCAGTAAACACTGGTGGATCCAAAAGTGGTTTGTGGAAAGAACACACACGCATTGACTCTAGTGGATACATATGTGGTTTGTGAAAAGAACACACATGCAATGAACTCTAATGGATCCGTATGTGGTTTGTGGAAAGAACACACATGCAATGACACTGGTTGATCCGTATGTGGTTTGTGGAAAGAACACACATGCAATGACTGAGGGGGATCCATGTGTGGTTTCTGAAAAGAACACACATGCAACGACACTGGTTGATCCATGTGTGGTTTGTGGAAAGAACACACATGCAATGACTCTAGTGCTGGTTTTAGTATAAGAACACACATGCAATGACTCTATTGCTGGTTTTAATATAAGAGCATAAATACAATGACTCTAGTGGGTCCATATGTGTTTTGTGAAAAGAACACACATGCAATGACTCGAGTGTATCCATATGTGGTTTGTGGAAAAGAACACACACGCAATGACCACTGGTTGATCTATGAGTAGTTTGTGGAAAGAACACACATGCAATGACACTGGTGGATCCAAATATGGTTCTTGACAGGAACACGCATGGAATGACTCTAATGATACATATGTGGTTTGTGGAAAGAACACACATGCAATGAACTCTAGTGGATCCATATGTGGTTTGTGGAAAAGAACACACATGCAATGACCACTGGTTGATCCATATGTGGTTTGTGGAAAGCACACACATGCAATGACACTGGCGGATCCATATGTGGTTTGTGAAAAGAACACACATGCAATGACTCTAGTGCTAGTTTTATTATAAGAACACACATGAAATGACTCTAGTGCTGGTTTTAGTATAACAATACACATGCAATGACTCTAGTGGGTCCATATGTGTTTTGTGAAAAGAACACACATGCAATGACTCGAGTGGATCCATATGTGGTTTGTGGAAAAGAACACACACACAATGACCACTGGTTGATCCATAAGTGGTTTGTGGAAAGAACACACATGCAATGACACTGGTGGATCCAAATATGGTTCTCGACAGGAACACGCATGCAATGACTCTAGTGGATACATATGTGGTTTGTGGAAAGAACACACATGCAATGAACTCTAGTGGATCCATATGTGGTTTGTGGAAAGAACACACATGCAATGACACTGGTTGATCCATATGTGGTTTGTGGAAAGAACACACATGCAATGACCACTGGTCGATCAATGTGTGGTTTATGGAAAGAACACACATGCAATGAACTGGTCGATCCATATGTGGTTTATGAAAAGAAAACACATGCAATGACTCTAGTGGATCCATATGTGGTTTGTGGAAAGAACACACACGCAATGAACTCTAGTGGATCCATATGTGGTTTGTGGAAAGAACACACATGCAATGACACTGGTTGATCCATGTGTGGTTTGTGGAAAGAACACACATGCAATGACACTAGATGATCCATATGTGGTTTGTGGAAAGAACAAACATGCAATGACTCAGGGGGATCCATGTGTGGTTTGTGGAAAGAATACACATGCAATGACCACTGGTCGATCCATGTGTGGTTTGTGGAAAGAACACTCATGCAATGACACTGGTGGATCCATATGTGGTTTGTGAAAAGAACACACATGCAATGACTTTAGTGCTGGTTTTAGTATAAGAACACACATGCAATGACTCTAGTGGGTCCATATGTGGTTTGTGAAAAGAACACACATGCAATGACTCTAGTGGATCCATATGTGGTTTGTGGAAAAGAACACACATGCAATGACCACTGGTTGATCCATATGTGGTTTGTGGAAAGAACACACATGCAATGACACTGGTGGATCCATATGTGGTTTGTGAAAAGAACACACATGCAATGACTCTAGTGCTCGTTTTAGTATACGAACATACATGAAATGACTGTAGTGCTGGTTTTAGTATAAGAACACACATTCAATCACTCTAGTGGGTCCACATGTGGTTTGTGGAAAGAACACATATGCAATGTCTCTAGTGGATGCATATGTAGTTTATGGAAAAGAACACACATGCAATGAACACTGGCTGATTCATAAGTGGTTCATGACAGGAACACAAATGCAGTAAACACTGGTGGATCTATGAGTAGTTTGTGGAAAGAACACACATGCAATGACACTGGTGGATCCAAATATGGTTCTTGACAGGAACACGCATGGAATGACTCTAATGATACATATGTGCTTTGTGGAAAGAACACACATGCAATGAACTCTAGTGGATCCATATGTGGTTTGTGGAAAAGAACACACATGCAATGACCACTGGTTGATCCATATGTGGTTTGTGGAAAGAACACACATGCAATGACACTGGCGGATCCATATGTGGTTTGTGAAAAGAACACACATGCAATGACTCTAGTGCTAGTTTTATTATAAGAACACACATGAAATGACTCTAGTGCTGGTTTTAGTATAACAACACACATGCAATGACTCTAGTGGGTCCATATGTGTTTTGTGAAAAGAACACACATGCAATGACTCGAGTGGATCCATATGTGGTTTGTGGAAAGAACACACATGCAATGACACTAGTTGTTCCATATGTGGTTTGTGGAAAGAAAATACATGCAATGACTTAGTGGGATCCATGTGTGGTTTGTGGAAAGAACACACATGCAATGACACTGGTGGATCCATATGTGGTTTGTGAAAAGAACACACATGCAATGAACTCTCGTCGGTCCATATGTGGTTTAATGGAAAGAACACACATGCAATGACACTGGTTGATCCATATGTGGTTTGTGAAAAGAACACACATGCAATAACACAGGGGGATCCATGTGTGGTTTGTGGAAAGAACACACATGCAATGACATTGGTTGATCCATGTGTGGTTTGTGGAATGAACACACATGCAATGACTCTAGTGCTGGTTTTAGTATAAGAACACACATGCAATGACTCTAGTGATGGTTTTAGTATAAGAACACACATGCAATGACTCTAGTGGGTCCATATGTGGTTTGTGAAAAGAACACACATGCAATGACCACTGGTCGATCCATGTGTGGTTTGTGGAAAGAACACACATGCAATAACACTGGTGGATCCATATGTGGTTTGTGAAAAGAACACACATGCAATGACTCTAGTGTTGGTTTTAGTATACGAACACACATGAAATGACTCTATTGCTGGTTTTAGTATAAGAACACACATGCAATCACTCTAGTGGGTCCATATGTGGTTTGTGAAAAGAACACAGATGTAATGACTCTGGTGGATCCATATGTAGTTTGTGGAAAAGAACACACATGCAATGAACACTTGCTGGTCCATAAGTTGTTCATGACAGGAACACACATGCAGTGAACACTGGTGGATCCAAATGTGATTTGTGGAAAGAACACACATGCAATGACTCTAGTGGATACATATGTGGTTTGTGGAAAGAACACACATGCAATGAACTCTAATGGATCCATACGTGGTTTGTGCAAAGAACACACATGTAATGACACTAGTTGATCCATACGTGGTTTGTGGCAAGAACACACATGCAATGACTCAGGGGGATCCATGTGTGGTTTGTGGAAAGAACACACATGCAATGACATTCATTGATCCATGTGTGGTTTGTGGAAAGAACACACATGTAATGACTCTAGTGCTGGTTTTAGTATAAGAACACACATGCAATGACTCTAGTGCTGGTTTTAATATAAGAACACAAATGCAATGAATCTAGTGGGTCCATATGTGGTTTGTGAAAAGAACACACATGCAATGACTCTAGTGGATCCATATGTGGTTTGTGGAAAAGAACACACACACAGTGACCACTGGTTGATCCATAAGTGGTTTGTGGAAAGAACACACATGCAATGACACTGGTGGATCCAAATATGGTTCTCGACAGGAACACGCATGCAATGACTCTAGTGGATACATATGTGGTTTGTGGAAAGAACACACATGCAATGAACTCTAGTGGATCCATATGTGGTTTGTGGAAAGAACACACATGCAATGACACTGGTTGATCCATATGTGGTTTGTGGAAAGAACACACATGCAATGACCACTGGTCGATCAATGTGTGGTTTATGGAAAGAACACACATGCAATGAACTGGTCAATCCATATGTGGTTTATGAAAAGAAAACACATACAATGACTCTAGTGGATCCATATGTGGTTTGTGGAAAGAACACACATGCAATGAACTCTAGTGGATCCATATGTGGTTTGTGGAAAGAACACACATGTAATGACACTGGTTGATCCATGTGTGGTTTGTGGAAAGAACACACATGCAATGACACTGGATGATCCATATGTGGTTTGTGGAAAGAACAGACATGCAATGACTCAGGGGGATCCATGTGTGGTTTGTGGAAAGAATACACATGCAATGACCACTGGTCGATCCATGTGTGGTTTGTGGAAAGAACACTCATGCAATGACACTGGTGGATCCATATGTGGTTTGTGAAAAGAACACACATCCAATGACTTTAGTGCTGGTTTTAGTATAAGAACACACATGCAATGACTCTAGTGGGTCCATATGTGGTTTGTGAAAAGAACTCACATGCAATGACTCTAGTGGATCCATATGTGGTTTATGGAAAAGAACACACATGCAATGACCACTGGTTGATCCGTATGTGGTTTGTGGAAAGAACACACATGCAATGACACTGGTGGATCCATATGTGGTTTGTGAAAAGAACACACATGCAATGACTCTAGTGCTAGTTTTAGTATACGAACACACATGAAATGACTGTAGTGCTGGTTTTAGTATAAGAACACACATGCAATCACTCTCGTGGCTCCACATGTGGTTTGTGGAAAGAACACATATGCAATGACTCTAGTGGATGCATATGTAGTTTATGGAAAAGAACACACATGCAATGAACACTGGCTGATCCATAAGTGGTTCATGACAGGAACACAAATGCAGTAAACACTGGTGGATCTATGAGTAGTTTGTGGAAAGAACACACATGCAATGACACTGGTGGATCCAAATATGGTTCTTGACAGGAACACGCATGGAATGACTCTAATGATACATATGTGGTTTGTGGAAAGAACACACATGCAATGAACTCTAGTGGCACCATATGTGGTTTGTGGAAAAGAACACACATGCAATGACCACTGGTTGATCCATATGTGGTTTGTGGAAAGAACACACATGCAATGACACTGGCGGATCCATATGTGGTTTGTGAAAAGAACACACATGCAATGACTCTAGTGCTAGTTTTATTATAAGAACACACATGAAATGACTCTAGTGCTGGTTTTAGTATAACAACACACATGCAATGACTCTAGTGGGTCCATATGTGTTTTGTGAAAAGAACACACATGCAATGACTCGAGTGGATCCATATGTGGTTTGTGGAAAAGAACACACACACAATGACCACTGGTTGATCCATAAGTGGTTTGTGGAAAGAACACACATGGAATGACACTGGTGGATCCAAATATGGTTCTCGACAGGAACACGCATGCAATGACTCTAGTGGATACATATGTGGTTTGTGGAATGAACACACATGCAATGAACTCTAGTGGATCCATATGTGGTTTGTGGAAAGAACACACATGCAATGACACTGGTTGATCCATATGTGGTTTGTGGAAAGAACACACATGCAATGACCACTGGTCGATCAATGTGTGGTTTATGGAAATAACACACATGCAATGAACTGGTCGATCCATATGTGGTTTATGAAAAGAAAACACATGCAATGACTCTAGTGGATCCATATGTGGTTTGTGGAAAGAACACACATGCAATGAACTCTAGTGGATCCATATGTGGTTTGTGGAAAGAACACACATGCAATGACACTGGTTCATCCATGTGTGGTTTGTGGAAAGAACACACATGCAATGACACTGGATGATCCATATGTGGTTTGTGGAAAGAACAGACATGCAATGACTCAGGGGGATCCATGTGTGGTTTGTGGAAAGAATACACATGCAATGACCACTGGTCGATCCATGTGTGGTTTGTGGAAAGAACACTCATGCAATGACACTGGTGGATCCATATGTGGTTTGTGAAAAGAACACACATGCAATGACTTTAGTGCTGGTTTTAGTATAAGAACACACATGCAATGACTCTAGTGGGTCTATATGTGGTTTGTGAAAAGAACACACATGCAATGACTCTAGTGGATCCATATGTGGTTTGTGGAAAAGAACACACATGCAATGACCACTAGTTGATCCATATGTGGTTTGTGGAAAGAACACACATGCAATGACACTGGTGGATCCATATGTGGTTTGTGAAAAGAACACACATGCAATGACTCTAGTGCTAGTTTTAGTATACGACACACATGAAATGACTGTAGTGCTGGTTTTAGTATAAAAACACACATGCGATCACTCTAGTGGGTCCACATGTGGTTTGTGGAAAGAACACATATGCAATGACTCTAGTGGATGCATATGTAGTTTATGGAAAAGAACACACATGCAATGAACACTGGCTAATCCATAAGTGGTTCATGACAGGAACACAAATGCAGTAAACACTGGTGGATCCAAAAGTGGTTTGTGGAAAGAACACACGCATTGACTCTAGTGGATACATATGTGGTTTGTGGAAAGAACACACATGCAATGAACTCTAATGGATCCATATGTGGTTTGTGGAAAGAACACACATGCAATGACACTGGTTGATCCGTATGTGGTTTGTGGAAAGAACACACATGCAATGACTGAGGGGGATCCAGGTGTGGTTTCTGAAAAGAACACACATGCAACGACACTGGTTGATCCATGTGTGGTTTGTGGAAAGAACACACATGCAATGACTCTAGTGCTGGTTTTAGTATAAGAACACACATGCAATGACTCTATTGTTGGTTTTAATATTAGAACATAAATACAAAGACTCTATTGGGTCCATATGTGTTTTGTGAAAAGAACACACATGCAATGACTCGAGTGTATCCATATGTGGTTTGTGGAAAAGAACACACACGCAATGACCACTGGTTGATCCATGAGTAGTTTGTGGAAAGAACACACATGCAATGACACTGGTGGATCCAAATATGGTTCTTGACAGGAACACGCATGGAATGACTCTAATGATACATATGTGGTTTGTGGAAAGAACACACATGCAATGAACTCTAGTGGATACATATGTGGTTTGTGGAAAGAACACACATTCAATGACACTGGTTGATCCATTAGTGGTTTGTGGAAAGAACACACATGCAATGACCACTGGTCGATCAATGTGTGGTTTGTGGAAAGAACACACATGCAATGAACTGGTGGATCCATATGTGGTTTGTGGAAAGAACACAGATGCAATGACTCTAGTGGATCCATATGTGGTTTGTGGAAAGAACACACATGCAATGAACTCTAGTGGATCCATATTTGGTTTGTGGAAAGAACACACATGCAATGCCACTGGTTGATCCATGTGTGGTTTGTGGAAAGAACACACATGCAATGACACTGGTTGATCCATATGTGGTTTGCGAAAAGAACACACATGCAATGACTCAGGGGGATCCATGTGTGGTTTGTGGAAAGAACACACATGCAATGACCACTGGTCGATCCATGTGTGGTTTGTGGAAAGAACACACATGCAATGACACTGGTGGATCCATATGTGGTTTGTGAAAAGAACACACATGCAATGACTGTAGTGCTGGTTTTAGTATAAGAACACACATGCAATGAACTCTAGTGGGTCCATATGTGGTTTGTGGAAAGAACATACATGCAACGACACTGGTTGATCCATATGTGGTTTGTGGAAACAACACACATGCAATGACTCAGGGGGATCCATGTGTGGTTTGAGGAAAGAACACACATGCAATGACCACTATTCGATCAATGTGTGGTTTGTGGAAAGAACACACATGCAATCACTCTAGTGCTGGTTTTAGTATAAGAACACACATGCAATGACTCTAGTGGGTCTATATGTGGTTTGTGAAAAGAACACACATGCAATGACTCTAGTGGATCCATATGTGGTTTGTGGAAAAGAACACACATGCAATGACCACTAGTTGATCCATATGTGGTTTGTGGAAAGAACACACATGCAATGACACTGGTGGATCCATATGTGGTTTGTGAAAAGAACACACATGCAATGACTCTAGTGCTAGTTTTAGTATACGAACACACATGAAATGACTGTAGTGCTCGTTTTAGTATAAGAACACACATGCAATCACTCTAGTGGGTCCACATGTGGTTTGTGGAAAGAACACATATGCAATGACTCTAGTGGATCCATATGTAGTTTGTGGAAAAGAACACACATGCAATGAACGCTGGCTGATTCATAAGTTGTTCATGACAGGAACACACATGCAGTAAACACTGGTGGATCCAAAAGTGGTTTGTGGAAAGAACACACACGCAATGACTCTAGTGGATACATATGTGGTTTGTGGAAAGAACACACATGCAATGAACTCTAATGGATCCGTATGTGGTTTGTGGAAAGAACACACATGCAATGACACTGGTTGATCCATATGTGGTTTGTGGAAAGAACACACATGCAATGACTCAGGGGGATCCATGTGTGGTTTTCGAAAAGAACACACATGAAATGACACTGGTTGATCCATGTGTGGTTTGTGGAAAGAACACACATGCAATGACTCTAGTGCTGGTTTTAGTATAAGAACACACATGCAATGACTCTATTGCTGGTTTTAATATAAGAACATAAATACAATGACTCTAGTGGGTCCATATGTGTTTTGTGAAAAGAACACACATGCAATGACTCTAGTGGATCCATATGTGGTTTGTGGAAAAGAACACACATGCAATGACCACTGGTTGATCCATATGTGGTTTGTGGAAAGAACACACATGCAATGACACTGGTGGATCCATATGTGGTTTGTGAAAAGAACACACATGCAATGACTCTAGTGCTAGTTTTAGTATACGACACACATGAAATGACTGTAGTGCTGGTTTTAGTATAAAAACACACATGCAATCACTCTAGTGGGTCCACATGTGGTTTGTGGAAAGAACACATATGCAATGACTCTAGTGGATGCATATGTAGTTTATGGAAAAGAACACACATGCAATGAACACTGGCTGATCCATAAGTGGTTCATGACAGGAACACAAATGCAGTAAACACTGGTGGATCCAAAAGTGGTTTGTGGAAAGAACACACGCATTGACTCTAGTGGATACATATGTGGTTTGTGGAAAGAACACACATGCAATGAACTCTAATGGATCCATATGTGGTTTGTGGAAAGAACACACATGCAGTGACACTGGTTGATCCGTATGTGGTTTGTGGAAAGAACACACATGCAATGACTGAGGGGGATCCATGTGTGGTTTCTGAAAAGAACACACATGCAACGACACTGGTTGATCCATGTGTGGTTTGTGGAAAGAACACACATGCAATGACTCTAGTGCTGGTTTTAGTATAAGAACACACATGCAATGACTCTATTGCTGGTTTTAATATAAGAACATAAATACAATGACTCTATTGGGTCCATATGTGTTTTGTGAAAAGAACACACATGCAATGACTCGAGTGTATCCATATGTGGTTTGTGGAAAAGAACACACACGCAATGACCACTGGTTGATCCATGAGTAGTTTGTGGAAAGAACACACATGCAATGACACTGGTGGATCCAAATATGGTTCTTGACAGGAACACGCATGGAATGACTCTAATGATACATATGTGGTTTGTGGAAAGAACACACATGCAATGAACTCTAGTGGATACATATGTGGTTTGTGGAAAGAACACACATTCAATGACACTGGTTGATGCATTAGTGGTTTGTGGAAAGAACACACATGCAATGACCACTGGTCGATCAATGTGTGGTTTGTGGAAAGAACACACATGCAATGAACTGGTGGATCCATATGTGGTTTGTGGAAAGAACAAAGATGCAATGACTCTAGTGGATCCATATGTGGTTTGTGGAAAGAACACACATGCAATGAACTCTAGTGGATCCATATTTGGTTTGTGGAAAGAACACACATGCAATGCCACTGGTTGATCCATGTGTGGTTTGTGGAAAGAACACACATGCAATGACACTGGTTGATCCATATGTGGTTTGCGAAAAGAACACACATGCAATGACTCAGGGGGATCCATGTGTGGTTTGTGGAAAGAACACACATGCAATGACCACTGGTCGATCCATGTGTGGTTTGTGGAAAGAACACACATGCAATGACACTGGTGGATCCATATGTGGTTTGTGAAAAGAACACACATGCAATGACTGTAGTGCTGGTTTTAGTATAAGAACACACATGCAATGAACTCTAGTGGGTCCATATGTGGTTTGTGGAAAGAACATACATGCAACGACACTGGTTGATCCATATGTGGTTTGTGGAAACAACACACATGCAATGACTCAGGGGGATCCATGTGTGGTTTGAGGAAATAACACACATGCAATGACCACTATTCGATCAATGTGTGGTTTGTGGAAAGAACACACATGCAATCACTCTAGTGCTGGTTTTAGTATAAGAACACACATGCAATGACTCTAGTGGGTCTATATGTGGTTTGTGAAAAGAACACACATGCAATGACTCTAGTGGATCCATATGTGGTTTGTGGAAAAGAACACACATGCAATGACCACTAGTTGATCCATATGTGGTTTGTGGAAAGAACACACATGCAATGACACTGGTGGATCCATATGTGGTTTGTGAAAAGAACACACATGCAATGACTCTAGTGCTAGTTTTAGTATACGAACACACATGAAATGACTGTAGTGCTCGTTTTAGTATAAGAACACACATGCAATCACTCTAGTGGGTCCACATGTGGTTTGTGGAAAGAACACATATGCAATGACTCTAGTGGATCCATATGTAGTTTGTGGAAAAGAACACACATGCAATGAACGCTGGCTGATTCATAAGTTGTTCATGACAGGAACACACATGCAGTAAACACTGGTGGATCCAAAAGTGGTTTGTGGAAAGAACACACACGCAATGACTCTAGTGGATACATATGTGGTTTGTGGAAAGAACACACATGCAATGAACTCTAATGGATCCGTATGTGGTTTGTGGAAAGAACACACATGCAATGACACTGGTTGATCCATATGTGGTTTGTGGAAAGAACACACATGCAATGACTCAGGGGGATCCATGTGTGGTTTCCGAAAAGAACACACATGAAATGACACTGGTTGATCCATGTGTGGTTTGTGGAAAGAACACACATGCAATGACTCTAGTGCTGGTTTTAGTATAAGAACACACATGCAATGACTCTATTGCTGGTTTTAATATAAGAACATAAATACAATGACTCTAGTGGGTCCATATGTGTTTTGTGAAAAGAACACACATGCAATGACTCTAGTGGATCCATATGTGGTTTGTGGAAAAGAACACACATGCAATGACCACTGGTTGATCCATATGTGGTTTGTGGAAAGAACACACATGCAATGACACTGGTGGATCCATATGTGGTTTGTGAAAAGAACACACATGCAATGACTCTACGAACACACATGAAATGACTGTAGTGCTGGTTTTAGTATAAGAACAACATGCAATCACTCTAGTGGGTCCACATGTGGTTTGTGGAAAGAACACATATGCAATGACCCTAGTGGATCCATATGTAGTTTGTGGAAAAGAACACACATGCAATGAACACTGGCTGATCCATAAGTTGTTCATGACAGGAACACACATGCAGTAAACACTGGTGGATCCAAAAGTGGTTTGTGGAAAGAACACACACGCAATGACTCTAGTGGATACATATGTGGTTTGTGGAAAGAACACACATGCAATGAACTCTAATGGATCCGTATGTGGTTTGTGGAAAGAACACACATGCAATGACACTGGTTGATCCATATGTGGTTTGTGGAAAGAACACACATGCAAAGACTCAGGGGGATCCATGTGTGGTTTCCAAAAAGAACACACATGCAATGACACTGGTTGATCCATGTGTGGTTTGTGGAAAGAACACACATGCAATGACTCTAGTGCTGGTTTTAGTATAAGAACACACATGCAATGACTCTATTGCTGGTTTTAATATAAGAACATAAATACAATGACTCTAGTGGGTCCATATGTGTTTTGTGAAAAGAACACACATGCAATGACTCTAGTGGATCCATATGTGGTTTGTGGAAAAGAACACACACGCAAAGACCACTGGTTGATCCATAAGTGGTTTGTGGAAAGAACACACATGCAATGACACTGGTGGATCCAAATATGGTTCTTGACAGGAACACGCATGGAATGACTCTAATGATACATATGTGGTTTGTGAAAAGAACACACATGCAATGAACTCTAGTGGATCCATATGTGGTTTGTGGAAAGAACACACATGCAATGACACTGGTTGATCCATTTGTGGTTTGTGGAAAGAACACACATGCAATGACCACTGGTCGATCAATGTGTGGTTTGTGGAAAGAACACACATGCAATGAACTGGTGGATCCATATGTGGTTTGTGAAAAGAACACACATGCAATGACTCTAGTGGATCCATATGTGGTTTCTGGAAAGAACACACATGCAATGAACTCTAGTGGATCCATATGTGGTTTGTGGAAAGAACACACATGCAATGACACTGGTTGATCCATGTGTGGTTTGTGGAAAGAACACACATGCAGTGACACTGGTTGATCCATATGTGGTTTGCGAAAAGAACACACATGCAATGACTCTAGTGGATCCATATGTGGTTTGTGGAAAAGAACACACATGCAATGACCACTGGGCGATCCATGTGTGGTTTGTGGAAAGAACACACATGCAATGACACTGGTGGATCCATATGTGGTTTGTGAAAAGAACACACATGCAATGACTGTACTGCTGTTTTAGTATAAGAACACAGATGCAATGAACTCTAGTGGGTCCATATGTGGTTTGTGGAAAGAACACACATGCAACAACACTGGTTGATCCATATGTGGTTTGTGGAAACAACACACATGCAATGACTCAGGGGGATCCATGTGTGGTTTGAGGAAAGAACACACAAGCAATGACCACTGTTCGATCAATGTGTGGTTTGTGGAAAGAACACACATGCAATCACTCTAGTGCTGGTTTTAGTATAAGAACACACATGCAATGAATCAAGTGGGTCCATATGTGGTTTGTGAAAAGAACACACATGCAATGACTCTAGTGGATCCATATGTGGTTTGTGGAAAATAACACACATGCAATGACCACTAGTTGATCCATATGTGGTTTGTGGAAAGAACACACATGCAATGACACTGGTGGATCCATATGTGGTTTGTGAAAAGAACACACATGCAATGAATCTAGTGCTGGTTTTAGTATACGAACACACATGAAATGACTCTAGTGTTGGTTTTAGTATAAGAACACACATGCAATGACTCTAGTGGGTCCATATGTGGTTTGTGAAAAGAACACACATGCAATGACTCTAGTGGATCCATATGTAGTTTGTGGAAAAGAACACACATGCAATGAACACTGGCTGATCCATAAGTGGTTCATGACAGGAACACACATGCAGTGAACACTGGTGGATCCAAAAGTGGTTTGTGGAAAGAACACACACGCAATGACTCTAGTGGATACATATGTGGTTTGTGGAAAGAACACACATGCAATGAACTCTAATGGATCCATATGTGGTTTGTGGAAAGAACACACATGCAATGACACTGGTAGATCCATATGTGGTTTGTGGAAAGAACACACATGCAATGACTCTAGTGGATCCATATGTGGTTTGTGGAAAAGAACACACATGCAATGACCACTGGTTGATCCATATGTGGTTTGTGGAAAGAACACACATGCAATGACACTGGTGGATCCATATGTGGTTTGTGAAAAGAACACACATGCAATGACTCTACGAACACACATGAAATGACTGTAGTGCTGGTTTTAGTATAAGAACAACATGCAATCACTCTAGTGGGTCCACATGTGGTTTGTGGAAAGAACACATATGCAATGACCCTAGTGGATCCATATGTAGTTTGTGGAAAAGAACACACATGCAATGAACACTGGCTGATCCATAAGTTGTTCATGACAGGAACACACATGCAGTAAACACTGGTGGATCCAAAAGTGGTTTGTGGAAAGAACACACACGCAATGACTCTAGTGGATACATATGTGGTTTGTGGAAAGAACACACATGCAATGAACTCTAATGGATCCGTATGTGGTTTGTGGAAAGAACACACATGCAATGACACTGGTTGATCCATATGTGGTTTGTGGAAAGAACACACATGCAATGACTCAGGGGGATCCATGTGTGGTTTCCAAAAAGAACACACATGCAATGACACTGGTTGATCCATGTGTGGTTTGTGGAAAGAACACACATGCAATGACTCTAGTGCTGGTTTTAGTATAAGAACACACATGCAATGACTCTATTGCTGGTTTTAATATAAGAACATAAATACAATGACTCTAGTGGGTCCATATGTGTTTTGTGAAAAGAACACACATGCAATGACTCTAGTGGATCCATATGTGGTTTGTGGAAAAGAACACACACGCAATGACCACTGGTTGATCCATAAGTGGTTTGTGGAAAGAACACACATGCAATGACACTGGTGGATCCAAATATGGTTCTTGACAGGAACACGCATGGAATGACTCTAATGATACATATGTGGTTTGTGAAAAGAACACACATGCAATGAACTCTAGTGGATCCATATGTGGTTTGTGGAAAGAACACACATGCAATGACACTGGTTGATCCATTTGTGGTTTGTGGAAAGAACACACATGCAATGACCACTGGTCGATCAATGTGTGGTTTGTGGAAAGAACACACATGCAATGAACTGGTGGATCCATATGTGGTTTGTGAAAAGAACACACATGCAATGACTCTAGTGGATCCATATGTGGTTTCTGGAAAGAACACACATGCAATGAACTCTAGTGGATCCATATGTGGTTTGTGGAAAGAACACACATGCAATGACACTGGTTGATCCATGTGTGGTTTGTGGAAAGAACACACATGCAGTGACACTGGTTGATCCATATGTGGTTTGCGAAAAGAACACACATGCAATGACTCTAGTGGATCCATATGTGGTTTGTGGAAAAGAACACACATGCAATGACCACTGGGCGATCCATGTGTGGTTTGTGGAAAGAACACACATGCAATGACACTGGTGGATCCATATGTGGTTTGTGAAAAGAACACACATGCAATGACTGTACTGCTGTTTTAGTATAAGAACACACATGCAATGAACTCTAGTGGGTCCATATGTGGTTTGTGGAAAGAACACACATGCAACAACACTGGTTGATCCATATGTGGTTTGTGGAAACAACACACATGCAATGACTCAGGGGGATCCATGTGTGGTTTGAGGAAAGAACACACAAGCAATGACCACTGTTCGATCAATGTGTGGTTTGTGGAAAGAACACACATGCAATCACTCTAGTGCTGGTTTTAGTATAAGAACACACATGCAATGAATCAAGTGGGTCCATATGTGGTTTGTGAAAAGAACACACATGCAATGACTCTAGTGGATCCATATGTGGTTTGTGGAAAAGAACACACATGCAATGACCACTGGTTGATCCATATGTGGTTTGTGGAAAGAACACACATGCAATGACACTGGTGGATCCATATGTGGTTTGTGAAAAGAACACACATGCAATGACTCTACGAACACACATGAAATGACTGTAGTGCTGGTTTTAGTATAAGAACAACATGCAATCACTCTAGTGGGTCCACATGTGGTTTGTGGAAAGAACACATATGCAATGACCCTAGTGGATCCATATGTAGTTTGTGGAAAAGAACACACATGCAATGAACACTGGCTTATCCATAAGTTGTTCATGACAGGAACACACATGCAGTAAACACTGGTGGATCCAAAAGTGGTTTGTGGAAAGAACACACACGCAATGACTCTAGTGGATACATATGTGGTTTGTGGAAAGAACACACATGCAATGAACTCTAATGGATCCGTATGTGGTTTGTGGAAAGAACACACATGCAATGACACTGGTTGATCCATATGTGGTTTGTGGAAAGAACACACATGCAAAGACTCAGGGGGATCCATGTGTGGTTTCCAAAAAGAACACACATGCAATGACACTGGTTGATCCATGTGTGGTTTGTGGAAAGAACACACATGCAATGACTCTAGTGCTGGTTTTAGTATAAGAACACACATGCAATGACTCTATTGCTGGTTTTAATATAAGAACATAAATACAATGACTCTAGTGGGTCCATATGTGTTTTGTGAAAAGAACACACATGCAATGACTCTAGTGGATCCATATGTGGTTTGTGGAAAAGAACACACACGCAATGACCACTGGTTGATCCATAAGTGGTTTGTGGAAAGAACACACATGCAATGACACTGGTGGATCCAAATATGGTTCTTGACAGGAACACGCATGGAATGACTCTAATGATACATATGTGGTTTGTGAAAAGAACACACATGCAATGACTCTAGTGGATCCATATGTGGTTTGTGGAAAAGAACACACATGCAATGACCACTAGTTGATCCATATGTGGTTTGTGGAAAGAACACACATGCAATGACACTGGTGGATCCATATGTGGTTTGTGAAAAGAACACACATGCAATGACTCTAGTGCTAGTTTTAGTATACGAACACACATGAAATGACTGTAGTGCTCGTTTTAGTATAAGAACACACATGCAATCACTCTAGTGGGTCCACATGTGGTTTGTGGAAAGAACACATATGCAATGACTCTAGTGGATCCATATGTAGTTTGTGGAAAAGAACACACATGCAATGAACGCTGGCTGATTCATAAGTTGTTCATGACAGGAACACACATGCAGTAAACACTGGTGGATCCAAAAGTGGTTTGTGGAAAGAACACACACGCAATGACTCTAGTGGATACATATGTGGTTTGTGGAAAGAACACACATGCAATGAACTCTAATGGATCCGTATGTGGTTTGTGGAAAGAACACACATGCAATGACACTGGTTGATCCATATGTGGTTTGTGGAAAGAACACACATGCAATGACTCAGGGGGATCCATGTGTGGTTTCCGAAAAGAACACACATGAAATGACACTGGTTGATCCATGTGTGGTTTGTGGAAAGAACACACATGCAATGACTCTAGTGCTGGTTTTAGTATAAGAACACACATGCAATGACTCTATTGCTGGTTTTAATATAAGAACATAAATACAATGACTCTAGTGGGTCCATATGTGTTTTGTGAAAAGAACACACATGCAATGACTCTAGTGGATCCATATGTGGTTTGTGGAAAAGAACACACATGCAATGACCACTGGTTGATCCATATGTGGTTTGTGGAAAGAACACACATGCAATGACACTGGTGGATCCATATGTAGTTTGTGAAAAGAACACACATAAAATGACTCTACGAACACACATGAAATGACTGTAGTGCTGGTTTTAGTATAAGAACAACATGCAATCACTCTAGTGGGTCCACATGTGGTTTGTGGAAAGAACACATATGCAATGACCCTAGTGGATCCATATGTAGTTTGTGGAAAAGAACACACATGCAATGAACACTGGCTGATCCATAAGTTGTTCATGACAGGAACACACATGCAGTAAACACTGGTGGATCCAAAAGTGGTTTGTGGAAAGAACACACACGCAATGACTCTAGTGGATACATATGTGGTTTGTGGAAAGAACACACATGCAATGAACTCTAATGGATCCGTATGTGGTTTGTGGAAAGAACACACATGCAATGACACTGGTTGATCCATATGTGGTTTGTGGAAAGAACACACATGCAAAGACTCAGGGGGATCCATGTGTGGTTTCCAAAAAGAACACACATGCAATGACACTGGTTGATCCATGTGTGGTTTATGGAAAGAACACACATGCAATGACTCTGGTGCTGGTTTTAGTATAAGAACACACATGCAATGACTCTATTGCTGGTTTTAATATAAGAACATAAATACAATGACTCTAGTGGGTCCATATGTGTTTTGTGAAACGAACACACATGCAATGACTCTAGTGGATCCATATGTGGTTTGTGGAAAAGAACACACACGCAATGACCACTGGTTGATCCATAAGTGGTTTGTGGAAAGAACACACATGCAATGACACTGGTGGATCCAAATATGGTTCTTGACAGGAACACGCATGGAATGACTCTAATGATACATATGTGGTTTGTGAAAAGAACACACATGCAATGAACTCTAGTGGATCCATATGTGGTTTGTGGAAAGAACACACATGCAATGACACTGGTTGATCCATTTGTGGTTTGTGGAAAGAACACACATGCAATGACCACTGGTCGATCAATGTGTGGTTTGTGGAAAGAACACACATGCAATGAACTGGTGGATCCATATGTGGTTTGTGAAAAGAACACACATGCAATGACTCTAGTGGATCCATATGTGGTTTCTGGAAAGAACACACATGCAATGAACTCTAGTGGATCCATATGTGGTTTGTGGAAAGAACACACATGCAATGACACTGGTTGATCCATGTGTGGTTTGTGGAAAGAACACACATGCAGTGACACTGGTTGATCCATATGTGGTTTGCGAAAAGAACACACATGCAATGACTCTAGTGGATCCATATGTGGTTTGTGGAAAAGAACACACATGCAATGACCACTGGGCGATCCATGTGTGGTTTGTGGAAAGAACACACATGCAATGACACTGGTGGATCCATATGTGGTTTGTGAAAAGAACACACATGCAATGACTGTACTGCTGTTTTAGTATAAGAACACACATGCAATGAACTCTAGTGGGTCCATATGTGGTTTGTGGAAAGAACACACATGCAACAACACTGGTTGATCCATATGTGGTTTGTGGAAACAACACACATGCAATGACTCAGGGGGATCCATGTGTGGTTTGAGGAAAGAACACACAAGCAATGACCACTGTTCGATCAATGTGTGGTTTGTGGAAAGAACACACATGCAATCACTCTAGTGCTGGTTTTAGTATAAGAACACACATGCAATGAATCAAGTGGGTCCATATGTGGTTTGTGAAAAGAACACACATGCAATGACTCTAGTGGATCCATATGTGGTTTGTGGAAAATAACACACATGCAATGACCACTAGTTGATCCATATGTGGTTTGTGGAAAGAACACACATGCAATGACACTGGTGGATCCATATGTGGTTTGTGAAAAGAACACACATGCAATGAATCTAGTGCTGGTTTTAGTATACGAACACACATGAAATGACTCTAGTGCTGGTTTTAGTATAAGAACACACATGCAATGACTCTAGTGGGTCCATATGTGGTTTGTGAAAAGAACACAGATGCAATGACTCTAGTGGATCCATATGTAGTTTGTGGAAAAGAACACACATGCAATGAACACTGGCTGATCCATAAGTGGTTCATGACAGGAACACACATGCAGTGAACACTGGTGGATCCAAAAGTGGTTTGTGGAAAGAACACACACGCAATGACTCTAGTGGATACATATGTGGTTTGTGGAAAGAACACACATGCAATGAACTCTAATGGATCCATATGTGGTTTGTGGAAAGAACACACATGCAATGACACTGGTAGATCCATATGTGGTTTGTGGAAAGAACACACATGCAATGACTCATGGGGATCCATGTGTGGTTTCTGGGAAGAACACACATGCAATCACACTGGTTGATCCATGTGTGGTTTGTGGAAAGAACACACATGCAATGACTCTAGTGCTGGTTTTAGTATAAGAACACACATGCAATGACTCTAGTGGGTCCATATGTGGTTTGTGGAAAGAACACACATGCAATGACCACTGGTCGATCCATGTGTGGTTTGTGGAAAGAACACACATGCAATGACACTGGTGGATCCATATGTGGTTTGTTAAAATAACACACATGCAATGACTCTAGTGGGTCCATATGTGCTTTGTGGAAAGAACACACATGCAATGACACTGGTTGATCCATATGTGGTTTGTGGAAAGAACACACATGCAATGACTCAGGGGGATCCAAGTGTGGTTTGTGGAAAGAACAAACATGCAATCACCACTGGTCGATCCATGTGTGGTTTGTGGAAAGAACACACATGCAATGACACTGGTGGATCCATATGTGGTTTGTGAAAAGAACACACATGCAATGAACTCTAGTGGGTCCATATGTGGTTTTGTGGAAAGAACACACATGCAATGACACTGGTTGATCCATATGTGGTTTGTGAAAAGAACACACATGTAATAACTCAGGGGGATCCATGTGTGGTTTGTGGAAAGAACACACATGCAATGACATTGGTTGATCCATGTGTGGTTTGTGGAATGAACACACATGCAATGACTCTAGTGCTGGTTTTAGTATAAGAACACACATGCAATGACTCTAGTGCTGGTTTTAGTATAAGAACACACATGCAATGACTCTAGTGGGTCCATATGTGGTTTGTGAAAAGAACACACATGCAATGACTCTAGTGGATCCATATGTGGTTTGTGGAAATGAACACACATGCAATGACCACTGGTTGATCCATATGTGGTTTGTGGAAAGAACACACATGCAATGACACTGGTGGATCCATATGTGGTTTGTGAAAAGAACACACATGCAATGACTCTAGTGTTGGTTTTAGTATACGAACACACATGAAATGACTCTAGTGCTGGTTTTAGTATAAGAACACACATGTAATCACTCTAGTGGGTCCATATGTGGTTTGTGAAAAGAACACAGATGTAATGACTCTGGTGGATCCATATGTAGTTTGTGGAAAAGAACACACATGCGATGAACACTGGCTGATCCATAAGTTGTTCATGACAGGAACACACATGCAGTGAACACTGGTGGATCCAAATGTGGTTTGTTGAAAGAACACACATGCAATGACTCTAGTGGATACATATGTGGTTTGTGGAAAGAATACACATGCAATGAACTCTAATGGATCCATACGTGGTTTGTGGAAAGAACACACACGCAATGACACTGGTTGATCCATATGTGGTTTGTGGAAAGAACACACATGCAATGACTCAGGGGGATCCATGTGTGGTTTGTGGAAAGAACACACATGCAATGACACTCGTTGATCCATGTGTGGTTTGTGGAAAGAACACACATGTAATGACTGTAGTGCTGGTTTTAGTATAAGAACACACATGCAATGACTCTAGTGCTGGTTTTAATATAAGAAAACAAATGCAATGACTCTAGTGGGTCCATATGTGGTTTGTGAAAAGAACACACATGCAATGACTCTAGTGGATCCTTGTCACATCCCAAGATTTTCCAAATCTTGTAATGTGAAAAATAATTAAACAAAATAAATTTTTGTTGAAAATCAGGGTGAAAAGAAACTTTTGTTTCTAAAAGGAAACTTAAAATCCCATCTTGAACAAACTTTGGCTAAAGTTTGAATTCAACAAAAATCCAAATCAAGGGAAATGCATTCCTCAATGAATGTATCTGGAAATTTGAACACTTGGAAAATAAATCCAAATCCTAAAACCCTAATGGAAGAAAATCATTTCCAAAGTATCTCCAAATCCATGAATTTGATCCATACCAAAATTGATCAACAAATATTCACAAAGGATCAAGAAAGTTTTTATAATTGGAATTACTATTTTGAATCTTTAAAATAAAAGGATTTGGTTTTCAAAAGAAAAGGTGGATTTATAAATAAATATTATTTTATAAAGCCAAATTAAACCTTGGCCAAGATTTTGAAACAAAAGGTTTTGCTTTGATTAAATTAGTAAAGGTTTATTTAAAATAAAATAAAAAGGATTTAATGTCCAAGTTTTATTAATAAAGGTTTTACTATTTCCAAAACATCAAAACTTATTTATTTATTTTAAATAAGTTTTGCAAATATTTTATATTCTCAAATAAAACCTACTGAAGTGTTTTGGTTTTATTCTAAGATTTTCAAAATAAAGATTTAATAAATCAAATCCTATATGGATTATAACTAAGGTCCATTTTATTTAATTATTAATGGACCCTAAAAATAAAAGGTTATTTTGTTTTAAACAAGTTTTCCAAGTATTCTTTATTTTCAAATAAAACCTACTGATTTGGTTTTGAAAATATTTGGTTTTCAAATGGAGATTTTATTAAATAAACCAAACCCTATTTGATTAATAAACCATGGTCCATTTTATATTTAATTAATAATTGGAACCTAAAAAGATTTAAAATATTATTTCATTTTGGAGTTTGGTTGATGTCTTAAACAGAACCAAGTTCAAAGTTGTGAAGTTTGGTGATTGTTTGATTGGATTTGAATATTGTTTGAATTTTAAAACAGAAATTAGATCCAGAAAAAGAAAAGGATTACAGGAAGAAAAAATTAGAACAGCCCACCCTTTGGCCCAACTAACCCAACAGCAGCCCAGCAGCCCACTAAGGCCCAGCGAACCAGTCCAGTTTTTTTCCCCGAGAAAAAGGTTCACACTTATTAACTTACCCGCAAAGATAATGACCGGTGGACCCTCTTTCCCTCCCTCACTCCACTGACGCAACGGCCCCACTTCACTAGCCATCGTCCTCACCGCACGATCTCCCTTCCTCAAACCTCGCTGCCGTTGCTACCTTCAATCCGCGCGATCAATTCGCATTGATGCCGCACCTTAAACCTCGCCGTGACGGCATGCTTTTAAGCGCCAGCGCCTTCTCCACCTTTCCCCTCTGTCGCCACTCCCTCTCTGCCCCGAGGCTGCCACGAATCGAGCTAGTACTTCCTCTGCTCCGACCACCGTCTCCGACCAATTCAGGCCAGTACACGCCACCCCCTGCCTTTCCGAACACACGAGCACGCTCACCGCATCCTGGCGATCATCCCCGTAGCACCAGCTCGCCCCCGAGCGCCCCAGAGTGTCGGCAACGTCTCCACCTGTACGCCATCGATGACCCCGTAATTCCGGTGAGCTCTAGCACTCGACTCCGTGCGCGCCTTGATCAGTAAATCATGCTGTTTGATTAGTCTGTGTCTGCTGCATCTCCAGGTGCTCGCCAATCACTCGCGCGTGGCCTGCAACCTCGCCCCGTCGACGACTGACCGCACCCGAGGCACGGCTCAACTCCGGTGAGCAATTCCCCAGGAACCCGTGCGCCCCTTGGCCAACAAAGACCACGTTGAGCATCAACAGTGTGCTGCGACCTCGGTGAGCTTCCCCTCCCTCTTTCTCGCATCCTGCATCGTCGGCAACCTCGCCGACAGAGCGCCGCCGCCGCACAGCCGCCGTCAGCGCCGCTCCTTTTAGGTCAAACGCACAGCGACCGTTAGATGCAGATCCATTGGCTACGAAAGAATCACTTAACGCGAAGGGGTACGTGTTCTGGGCCATACGATCTACTTAGATCCAACGGTCTACAGCGTGATCCACCCCGAACCGGTATCAGGCAGTGAGATAGCGACGCGTGGCCAGCTCTAGTTTAAAACAGAAATTGAAAACAGATTTGTTTGCAAATTTCAAACCCTTATAACTTTGGATCCACACGTCCAAAAATTTCAAATTTTATGTCGTTGGATTCAGGAGAGCAAGCCCTAGCCAACCATACCATTGGTTTAGAAAATAGTATCTGTTAGCTTGTTGGTTTTTGCAGATTCTTTTGTGTGCTTGCTAAGATTAGAAAAATTGTTTAAAAATGATTTTAGGGTTAAAATTTGTGCAAAATGATTTTTTGTGACCTTATTGACCCTAGGAACCAACCCTTGGTGTTAAAAATGATTTTGGTAAATTTAGGTTGGATTATTGGACTTAGCCAATTTCTAGCGAAATAAAATTTATGATTTTATTATGAAAACATTTCTGGAAAGAAAACTTTGAGAAAATGGTTTGGACCAAACCTACTGACCCAAAACACCATGTTTTGCAATAGCAACTCATTTGGTGAAAAACATAAAGTTTTGCCTTGATAAAAATATTTTCCACCACATAAAATGATGAATGGATTTAAAAATTGTTTTGGGAAAAACCCTCTAACTAATGACTTTGCCATTTTGGAAAATGACCCATTTGGACCTTATAAAGTTTAGAAACCTAGTGGAGACCATAATTGCAATAGAACCATCCTTTGCATACTTATGCATGACTTAGTTTCCATTGTCTTGTGTGTGAATTTGTTTGAGTGATTCTTGGTATGGAATGTTAGTTGATTTGGTGTTTGCTTGATTGACTTGTAGTGAAGTTAGAGAAGTGTGAGACTAGCAAGATCAAGGAGTGAACCACCATTCCCTACCAAAAAGGCAAGTTACACTATCATCCAAAGTCCTACTATTTTCATTATACTTAGTGGATTTTGAAAACTTGCATGAAAATAATTTCTATACTTATGCTATGCTAATCCTAATAGGATTCCCTATATATACCTTAGTGAAAACAATGTAGTTGTTACATGCTTAGCCATGCTATATTTTGAAAAGAGATACATGTTGAGATTTTATGAAGTTGAGAAAAGGACTTGTGATTTTATATAATAAAACAAGGACTCAATGAACCACCTGGGTGGACAAGGACTTTGAGTTTTGGAGAAGGTGGCAACAAAAGGAACCATTCTATGGCAATCTCTTTGTGTTGTGCTCCAAAAGAAAACCACTCAGGAAACTTAGAGATTGAACATGTTTCTCCAATTGTGGCTTTCGTGTGCAACCACATGCTATTATGGCTCTGGCTTAGTCAACTACATTGGGAAGACCCATGCATTGTCTTCAGGCTACAGAAAAATGGGGACCTGGAATCCTACATTGTTACTGATGACAAGCTAGCAATGATGTATGGGAGGACCCTTTGGAAAGACTTCGTCACATTCTCAATCTGCCAGTATTCCATCTTGGTGAGTACTAATCCAGCGGCCACTGGTGGCAACAAGATGAGAGTGTGATATGTGGGTAAAGTGTACAACTTCTGCAGAAGATAATAAAATCTAAGTACTTAGCCGTGTCCCCGGTAATGGACAATACTGAGCAACTAAAGTTTGAAGCTATGGGAGATCTCGACATTCTAATTTCAAAAAGAAAACTTTTTAAGTGATAACAAAAGACTTGCAGCACTTGGGGGTTCCAAGAAGCTCAAGAGATTTGATAAAAACTTGAAGAACTTGGAGGTACCAAGAAGTTCAAGAGACTTTGATAAAAACTTGAAGTACTTGGGGCACCAAGGATCTCAAGAGATTTTGACAAAGACACTTGGTGGATTCCAAGGTGTTCAGAAAAGATTTGACAAAAGATCAAAACCATTTTGAAAAGATAGGATAAACTATTGCTTTCTGCAAATGAGCCTAAAACTCTACTTAGCCAAATATGCATGTAATGATAGGATCCACTCATATTATACTTAGTAGTGAAACTTGCCAATACAATTCAAATGTATTGACCCTTGAGGCTGTAACTTATTATGTTGCAGGTTTGATTGATATTAGTGAAGTTGAATGATTAGGATTACAAAGTCTACAACCAACATGTTTGCCTGTGGCACTTGAAGATGAAGGACCCCATGCTTATAGTTATTCCGCTGCAATGTAATGTAATAGCCAAATGAGCTATGTAAGATGTAATACAAATATGTTATTCCTAGTTATAAAGTTATATTATAACCTTTGTTTCTTGATATTACATCTTAACTGTGGATGCTAGCTATTGATCCAGGGACTAGCAATGTAAACACAGGGGACTCTACCTTATTCAAAGGTTGGGATCCCTACAATCCTTATGTGGTTTGTGGAAAAGAACACACATGCAATGACCACTGGTTGATCCATATGTGGTTTGTGGAAAGAACACACATGCAATGACACTGGCGGATCCATATGTGGTTTGTTAAAAGAACACACATGCAATGACTCTAGTGCTAGTTTTATTATAAGAACACACATGAAATGACTCTAGTGCTGGTTTTAGTATAAGAACACACATGCAATGACTCTAGTGGGTCCATATGTGTTTTGTGAAAAGAACACACATGCAATGATTCGAGTGGATCCATATGTGGTTTGTGGAAAAGAACACACACGCAATGACCACTGGTTGATCCATAAGTGGTTTGTGGAAAGAACACACATGCAATGACACTGGTGGATCCAAATATGGTTCTTGACAGGAACACGCATGCAATGACTCTAGTGGATACATATGTGGTTTGTGGAAAGAACACACATGCAATGAACTCTAGTGGATCCATATGTGGTTTGTGGAAATAACACACATGCAATGACACTGGTTGATCCATATGTGGTTTGTGGAAAGAACACACATGCAATGACCACTAGTCGATCAATGTGTGGTTTATGGAAAGAACACACATGCAATGAACTGGTGGATCCATATGTGGTTTATGAAAAGAAAACACATGGAATGACTCTAGTGGATCCATATGTGGTTTGTGGAAAGAACACACATGCAATGACACTGGTTGATCGATGTGTGGTTTGTGGAAAGAACACACATGCAATGACACTGGATGATCCATATGTGGTTTGCGGAAAGAACAGACATGCAATGACTCAGGGGGATCCATGTGTGGTTTGTGGAAAGAATACACATGCAATGACCACTGGTCGATCCATGTGTGGTTTGTGGAAAGAACACTCATGCAATGACACTGGTGGATCCATATGTGGTTTGTGAAAAGAACACACATGCAATAACTCAGGGGGATCCATGTGTGGTTTGTGGAAAGAACACACATGCAATGACATTGGTTGATCCATGTGTGGTTTGTGGAATGAACACACATGCAATGAATCTAGTGCTGGTTTTAGTATAAGAACACACATGCAATGACTCTAGTGCTGCTTTTAGTATAAGAACACACATGCAATGAATCTAGTGGGTCCATATGTGGTTTGTGAAAAGAACACACATGCAATGACTGTAGTGGATCCATATGTGGTTTGTGGAAAAGAACACACATGCAATGACCACTGGTTGATCCATATGTGGTTTGTGGAAAGAACACACATGCAATGACACTGGTGGATCCATATGTGGTTTGTGAAAAGAACACACATGCAATGACTCTAGTGTTCGTTTTAGTAGACGAACACACATGAAATGACTCTAGTGATGGTTTTAGTATAAGAACACACATGAAATGACTCTAGTGCTGGTTTTAGTATAAGAACACACATGCAATGACTCTAGTGGGTCCATATGTGTTTTGTGAAAAGAACACACATGCAATGACTCGAGTGGATCCATATGTGGTTTGTGGAAAAGAACACACACGCAATAACCACTGGTTGATCCATAAGTGGTTTGTGGAAAGAACACACATGCATTGAACTCTAGTGGATCCATATGTGGTTTGTGGAAAGAACACACATGCAATGACACTGGTTGATCCATTTGTGGTTTGTGGAAAGAACACACATGCAATGCCCACTGGTCGATCAATGTGTGGTTTGTGGAAAGAACACACATGCAATGAACTGATGGATCCATATGTGGTTTTTGAAAAGAACACACATGCAATGACTCTAGTGGATCCATATGTGGTTTGTGGAAAGAACACACATGCAATGACACTGGTGGATCCATATGTGGTTTGTGAAAATAACACACATGCAATGACTCTAGTGCTGGTTTTAGTATAAGAACACACATGCAATGACTCTAGTGGGTCCATATGTGGTTTGTGAAAAGAACACACATGCAATGACTGTAGTGGATCCATATGTGGTTTGTGGAAAAGAACACACATACAATGACCATTGGTTGATCCATATGTGGTTTGTGGAAAGAACACACATGCAATGACACTGGTGGATCCATATGTGGTTTGTGAAAAGAACACACATGCAATGACTCTAGTGTTCGTTTTAGTACACGAACACACATGAAATGACTCTAGTGCTGGTTTTAGTATAAGAACACACATGAAATGACTCTAGTGCTGGTTTTAGTATAAGAACACACATGCAATGACTCTAGTGGGTCCATATGTGTTTTGTGAAAAGAACACACATGCAATGACTCGAGTGGATCCATATGTGGTTTGTGGAAAAGAACACACACGCAATGACCACTGGTTGATCGATAAGTGGTTTGTGGAAAGAACACACATGCAATGAACTCTAGTGGATCCATATGTGGTTTGTGGAAAGAACACACATGCAATGACACTGGTTGATTCATTTGTGGTTTGTGGAAAGAACACACATGCAATGACCACTGGTCGATCAATGTGTGGTTTGTGGAAAGAACACACATGCAATGAACTGGTGGATCCATATGTGGTTTGTGAAAAGAACACACATGCAATGACTCTAGTGGATCCATATGTGGTTTGTGGAAAGAACACACATGCAATGAACTCTAGTGGATCCATATGTGGTTTGTGGAAAGAACACACATGCAATGACTCAGGGGGATCCATGTGTGGTTTGTGGAAAGAACACACATGCAATGACCACTGGTCGATCCATGTGTGGTTTGTGGAAAGAACACACATGCAATGACACTGGTGGATCCATATGTGGTTTGTGAAAAGAACACACATGCAATGACTGTAGTGCTGGTTTTAGTATAAGAACACACATGCAATGAACTCTAGTGGGTCCATATGTGGTTTGTGGAAAGAACACACATGCAACGACACTGGTTGATCCATATGTGGTTTGTGGAAACAACACACATGCAATGACTCAGGGGGATCCATGTGTGGTTTGAGGAAAGAACACACATGCAATGACCACTGTTCGATCAATGTGTGTTTTGTGGAAAGAACACACATGCAATCACTGTAGTGCTGGTTTTAGTATAAGAACACACATGCAATGACTCTAGTGGGTCCATATGTGGTTTGTGAAAAGAACACACATGCAATGACTCTAGTGGATCCATATGTGGTTTGTGGAAAAGAAAACACATGCAATGACCACTAGGTTATCCATATGTGGTTTTTGGAAAGAACACACATGCAATGACACTGGTGGATCCATATGTGGTTTGTGAAAAGAACACACATGCAATGACTCTAGTGCTGGTTTTAGTATACGAACACACATGAAATGACTCTAGTGCTGGTTTTAGTATAAGAACACACATGCAATGACTCTAGTGGGTCCATATGTGGTTTGTGAAAAGAACATAGATGCAATGACTCTAGTGGATCCATATGTAGTTTGTGGAAAAGAACACACATGCAATGAACACTGGCTGATCCATCAGTGGTTCATGACAGGAACACACATGCAGTGAACACTAGTGGATCCAAAAGTGGTTTGTGGAAAGAACACACACGCAATGACTCTAGTGGATACATATGTGGTTTGTGGAAAGAACACACATGCAATGAACTCTAATGGATCCATATGTGGTTTGTGGAAAGAACACACATGCAATGACACTGGTAGATCCATATGTGGTTTGTGGAAAGAACACACATGCAATGACTCAGGGGGATCCATGTGTGGTTTCTGGGAAGAACACACATGCAATCACACTGGTTGATCCATGTGTGGTTTGTGGAAAGAACACACATGCAATGACTCTAGTGCTGGTTTTAGTATAAGAACACACATGCAATGACTCTAGTGGGTCCATATGTGGTTTGTGGAAAGAACACACATGCAATGACCATTGGTCGATCCTTGTGTGGTTTGTGGAAAGAACACACATGCAATGACACTGGTGGATCCATATGTGGTTTGTTAAAAGAACACACATGCAATGACTCTAGTGGATCCATATGTGGTTTGTGGAAAGAACACACATGCAATGACACTGGTTGATCCATATGTGGTTTGTGGAAAGAACACACATGCAATGACTCAGGGGGATCCAAGTGTGGTTTGTGGAAAGAACAAACATGCAATGACCACTGGTCGATCCATATGTGGTTTGCGGAAAGAACAGACATGCAATGACTTAGGGGATCCATGTGTGGTTTGTGGAAAGAATACACATGCAATGACCACTGGTCGATCCATGTGTGGTTTGTGGAAAGAACACTCATGCAATGACACTGGTGGATCCATATGTGGTTTGTGAAAAGAACACACATGCAATAACTCAGGGGGATCCATGTGTGATTTGTGGAAAGAACACACATGCAAATACATTGGTTGATCCATGTGTGGTTTGTGGAATGAACACACATGCAATGAATCTAGTGCTGGTTTTAGTATAAGAAAACACATGCAATGACTCTAGTGCTGGTTTTAGTATAAGAACACACATGCAATGACTCTAGTGGGTCCATATGTGGTTTGTGAAAAGAACACACATGCAATGACTGTAGTGGATCCATATGTGGTTTGTGGAAAAGAACACACATGCAATGACCACTGGTTGATCCATATGTGGTTTGTGGAAAGAACACACATGCAATGACACTGGTGGATCCATATGTGGTTTGTGAAAAGAACACACATGCAATGACTCTAGTGTTCGTTTTAGTAGACGGACACACATGAAATGACTCTAGTGCTGGTTTTAGTATAAGAACACACATGCAATCACTCTAGTGGGTCCATATGTGGTTTATGAAAAGAACACAGATGTAATGACTCTGGTGGATCCATATGTAGTTTGTGGAAAATAACACACATGCAATGAACACTGGCTGATCCATAAGTTGTTCATGACAGGAACAGACATGTAGTGAACACTGGTGGATCCAAATGTGGTTTGTGGAAATAACACACATGCAATGACTCTAGTGGATACATATGTGGTTTGTGGAAAGAACACACATGCAATGAACTCTAATGGATACATACGTGGTTTGTGGAAAGAACACACATGCAATGACACTGGTTGATCCATATGTGGTTTGTGGAAAGAACACAAATGCAGTGACTCAGGGGGATCCATGTGTGGTTTTTGGAAAGAACACACATGCCATGACACTCGTTGATCCATGTCTGGTTTGTGGAAAGAACACACATGTAATGACTCTAGTGCTGGTTTTAGTATAAGAACACACATGCAATGACTCTAGTGCTGGTTTTAATATAAGAAAACAAATGCAATGACTCTAGTGGGTCCATATGTGGTTTGTGAAAAGAACACACATGCAATGACTCTAGTGGATCCATATGTGGTTTGTGGAAAAGAACACACATGCAATGACCACTGGTTGATCCATATGTGGTTGGTGGAAAGAACACACATGCAATGACACTGGCGGATCCATATGTGGTTTGTGAAAATAACACACATGCAATGACTCTAGTGCTAGTTTTATTATAAGAACACACATGAAATGACTCTAGCGCTGGTTTTAGTATAAGAACACACATGCTATGACTCTAGTGCGTCCATATGTGTTTTGTGAAAAGAACACACATGCAATGACTCGAGTGGATCCATATGTGGTTTGTGGAAAAGAACACACACGCAATGACCACCGGTTGATCCATAAGTGGTTTGTGGAAATAACACACATGCAATGACACTGGTGGATCCAAATATGGTTCTTGACAGGAACACGCATGGAATGACTCTAGTAGATACATATGTGGTTTGTGGAAAGAACACACATGCAATGAACTCTAGTGGATCCATATGTGGTTTGTGGAAAGAACACACATGCAATGACACTGGTTGATCCATATGTGGTTTGTGGAAAGAACACACGTGCAATGACCACTGGTCGACCAATGTGTGGTTTATGGAAAGAACACACATGCAATGAACTCGTGGATCCATATGTGGTTTATGAAAAGAAAACACATGCAATGACTCTAGTGGATCCATATGTGGTTTGTGGAAAGAACACACATGCAATGAACTCTAGTGGATCCATATGTGGTTTATGGAAAGAACGCACATGCAATGACACTGGTTGATCCATGTGTGGTTTGTGGAAAGAACACACATGCAATGACACTAGATGATCCATATGTGGTTTGCGGAAAGAACAGACATGCAATGACTCAGGGGGATCCATGTGTGGTTTGTGGAAAGAATACACATGCAATGACCACTGGTCGATCCATGTGTGGTTTGTAGAAAGAACACTCATGCAATGACACTGGTGGATCCATATGTGGTTTGTGAAAACAACACACATGCAATGACTCTAGTGCTGGTTTTAGTATAAGAACACACATGCAATGAACTCTAGTGGGTCCAGATGTGGTTTGTGGAAAGAACACACATGCAATGACACTGGTGGATCCAAATATGGTTCTTGACAGGAACACGCATGGAATGACTCTTATGATACATATGTGGTTTGTGGAAAGAACACACATGCAATGAACTCTAGTGGCTCCATATGTGGTTTGTGGAAAGAACACACATGCAATGACACTGGTTGATCCATTTGTGGTTTGTGGAAAGAACACGCATGCAATGACCACTGGTCGATCAATGTGTGGTTTGTGGAAAGAACACACATGCAATGAACTAGTGGATCCATATGTGGTTTGTGAAAAGAACACACATGCAATGACTCTAGTGGATCCATATGTGGTTTGTGGAAAGAACACACATGCAATGAACTCTAGTGGATCCATATGTGGTTTGTGGAAAGAACACACATGCAATGACACTGGTTGATCCATGTGTGCTTTGTGGAAAGAACACACATGCAATGACACTCATTGATCCATATGTGGTTTGCGAAAAGAACACACATGCAATGACTCGGGGGGATCCATGTGTCGTTTGTGGAAAGAACACACATGCAATGACCATTGGTCGATCCATGTGTGGTTTGTGGAAAGAACACACATGCAACGACACTGGTGGATCCATATGTGGTTTGTGAAAAGAACACACATGCAATGACTGTAGTGCTGGTTTTAGTATAAGAACACACATGCAATGAACTCTAGTGGGTCCATGTGTGGTTTGTGGAAAAAACACACATGCAATGACATTGGTTGATCCATGTGTGGTTTGTGGAATGAACACACATGCAATGAATCTAGTGCTGGTTTTAGTATAAGAAAACACATGCAATGAATCTAGTGCTGGTTTTAGTATAAGAACACACATGCAATGACTCTAGTGGGTCCATATGTGGTTTGTGAAAAGAACACACATGCAATGACTGTAGTGGATCCATATGTGGTTTGTGGAAAAGAACACACATGCAATGACCACTGGTTGATCCATATGTGGTTTGTGGAAAGAACACACATGCAATGACACTGGTGGATCCATATGTGGTTTGTGAAAAGAACACACATGCAATGACTCTAGTGTTCGTTTTAGTAGACGAACACACATGAAATGACTCTAGTGCTGGTTTTAGTATAAGAACACACATGCAATCACTCTAGTGGGTCCATATGTGGTTTATGAAAAGAACACAGATGTAATGACTCTGGTGGATCCATATGTAGTTTGTGGAAAAGAACACACATGCAATGAACACTGGCTGATCCATAAGTTGTTCATGACAGGAACAGACATGTAGTGAACACTGGTGGATCCAAATGTGGTTTGTGGAAAGAACACACATGCAATGACTCTAGTGGATACATATGTGGTTTGTGGAAAGAACACACATGCAATGAACTCTAATGGATACGTACGTGGTTTGTGGAAAGAACACACATGCAATGACACTGGTTGATCCATATGTGGTTTGTGGAAAGAACACACATGCAATGACACTGCTTGATCCATGTGTGCTTTGTGGAAAGAACACACATGCAATGACACTCGTTGATCCATATGTGGTTTGCGAAAAGAACACACATGCAATGACTCGGGGGGATCCATGTGTGGTTTGTGGAAAGAACACACATGCAATGACCATTGGTCGATCCATGTGTGGTTTGTGGAAAGAACACACATGCAATGACACTGGTGGATCCATATGTGGTTTGTGAAAAGAACACACATGCAATGACTGTAGTGCTAGTTTAGTATAAGAACACACGTGCAATGAACTCTACTGGGTCCATATGTGGTTTGTGGAAAGAACACACATGCAATGAACTCTAGTGGATCCATATGTGGTTTGTGGAAAGAACACACATGCAATGACACTGGTTGATCCATGTGTGGTTTGTGGAAAGAACACACATGCAATGACACTGGATGATCCATATGTGGTTTGCGGAAAGAACAGACATGCAATGACTCAGGGGGATCCATGTGTGGTTTGTGGAAAGAATACACATGCAATGACCACTGGTCGATCCATGTGTGGTTTGTGGAAAGAACACTCATGCAATGACACTGGTGGATCCATATGTTGTTTGTGAAAAGAACACACATGCAATGACTCGAGTGCTGGTTTTAGTATAAGAACACACATGCAATGAACTCTAGTGGGTCCATGTGTGGTTTGTGGAAAGAACAGACATGCAATGACACTAGTGGATCCAAATATGGTTCTTGACAGGAACACGCATGGAATGACTCTAATGATACATATGTGGTTTGTGGAAAGAACACACATGCAATGAACTCTAGTGGATCCATATGTGGTTTGTGGAAAGAACACACATGCAATGACACTGGTTGATCCATGTGTGCTTTGTGGAAAGAACACACATGCAATGACACTGGTTGATCCATATCTGGTTTGCGAAAAGAACACACATGCAATGACTCAGGGGGATCCATGTGTGGTTTGTGGAAAGAACACACATGCAATGACCACTGGTCGATCCATGTGTGGTTTGTGGAAAGAACACACATGCAATGACACTGGTGGATCCAAATGTGGTTTGTGAAAAGAACACACATGCAATGACTGTAGTGCTGGTTTTAGTATAAGAACACACATGCAATGAACTCTACTGGGTCCATATGTGGTTTGTGGAAAGAACACACATGCAACGACACTGGTTGATCCATATGTGGTTTGTGGAAACAACACACATGCAATGACTCGGGGGGATCCATGTGTGGTTTGAGGAAAGAACACACATGCAATGACCACTGTTCGATCAATGTGTGGTTTGTGGAAAGAACACACATGCAATCACTCTAGTGCTGGTTTTAGTATAAGAACACACATGCAATGACTCTAGTGGGTCCATATGTGGTTTGTGAAAAGAAAACACATGCAATGACTCTAGTGGATCCATATGTGGTTTGTGGAAAAGAACACACATGCAATGACCACTAGTTGATCCATATGTGGTTTGTGGAAAGAACACACATGCAATGACACTGGTGGATCCATATGTGGTTTGTGAAAAGAACACACATGCAATGACTCTAGTGCTGGTTTTAGTATACGAACACACATGAAATGACTCTAATGCTGGTTTTAGTATAAGAACACACATGCAATGACTCTAGTGGGTCCATATGTGGTTTGTGAAAAGAACACGGATGCAATGACTCTAGTGGATCCATATGTAGTTTGTGGAAAAGAACACACATGCAATGAACACTGGCTGATCCACAAGTGGTTCATGACAGGAACACACATGAAGTGAACACTGTGGATCCAAAAGTGGTTTGTGGAAAGAACACACACGCAATGACTCTAGTGGATACATATGTGGTTTGTGGAAAGAACACACATGCAATGAACTCTAATGGATCCATATGTGGTTTGTGGAAAGAACACACATGCAATGACACTGGTAGATCCATATGTGGTTTGTGGAAAGAACACACATGCAATGACTCAGGGGGATCCATTTGTGGTTTCTGGGAAGAACACACATGCAATCACACTGGTTGTTCCATGTGTGGTTTGTGGAAAGAACACACATGCAATGACTCTAGTGCTGGTTTTAGTATAAGAACACACATGCAATGACTCTAGTGGGTCCATATGTGGTTTGTGGAAAGAACACACATGCAATGACCATTGGTCGATCCATGTGTGGTTTGTGGAAAGAACACACATGCAATGACACTGGTGTATCCATATGTGGTTTGTTAAAAGAACACACATGCAATGACTCTAGTGGATCCATATGTGGTTTGTGGTAAGAACACACATGCAATGACACTGGTTGATCCATATGTGGTTTGTGGAAAGAACACACATGCAATGACTCAGGGGGATCCAAGTGTGGTTTGTGGAAAGAACAAACATGCAATGACCACTGGTCGATCCATGTGTGGTTTGTGGAAAGAACACACATGCAATGACACTGGTGGATCCATATGTGGTTTGTGAAAAGAACACACATGCAATGAACTCTAGTGGGTCCATATGTGGTTTTATGGAAAGAACACACATGCCATGACACTGGTTGATCCATATGTGGTTTGTGAAAATAACACACATGCAATAACTCATGGGGATCCATGTGTGGTTTGTGGAAAGAACACACATGCAATGACATTGGTTGATCCATGTGTGGTTTGTGGAATGAACACACATGCAATGACTCTAGTGCTGGTTTTAGTATAAGAACACACATGCAATGACTCTACTGCTGGTTTTAGTATAAGAACACACATGCAATGACTCTAGTGGGTCCATATGTGGTTTGTGAAAAGAACACACATGCAATGACTCTAGTGGATCCATATGTGGTTTGTGGAAAAGAACACACATGCAATGACCACTAGTTGATCCATATGTGGTTTGTGGAAAGAACACACATGCAATGACACTGGTGGATCCATATGTGGTTTGTGAAAAGAACACACATGCAATGACTCTAGTGCTGGTTTTAGTATACGAACACACATGAAATGACTCTAATGCTGGTTTTAGTATAAGAACACACATGCAATGACTCTAGTGGGTCCATATGTGGTTTGTGAAAAGAACACGGATGCAATGACTCTAGTGGATCCATATGTAGTTTGTGGAAAAGAACACACATGCAATGAACACTGGCTGATCCACAAGTGGTTCATGACAGGAACACACATGAAGTGAACACTGTGGATCCAAAAGTGGTTTGTGGAAAGAACACACACGCAATGACTCTAGTGGATACATATGTGGTTTGTGGAAAGAACACACATGCAATGAACTCTAATGGATCCATATGTGGTTTGTGGAAAGAACACACATGCAATGACACTGGTAGATCCATATGTGGTTGGTGGAAAGAACACACATGCAATGACTCAGGGGGATCCATTTGTGGTTTCTGGGAAGAACACACATGCAATCACACTGGTTGTTCCATGTGTGGTTTGTGGACAGAACACACATGCAATGACTCTAGTGCTGGTTTTAGTATAAGAACACACATGCAATGACTCTAGTGGGTCCATATGTGGTTTGTGGAAAGAACACACATGCAATGACCATTGGTCGATCCATGTGTGGTTTGTGGAAAGAACACACATGCAATGACACTGGTGTATCCATATGTGGTTTGTTAAAAGAACACACATGCAATGACTCTAGTGGATCCATATGTGGTTTGTGGTAAGAACACACATGCAATGACACTGGTTGATCCATATGTGGTTTGTGGAAAGAACACACATGCAATGACTCAGGGGGATCCAAGTGTGGTTTGTGGAAAGAACAAACATGCAATGACCACTGGTCGATCCATGTGTGGTTTATGGAAACAACACACATGCCATGACACTGGTTGATCCATATGTGGTTTGTGAAAATAACACACATGCAATAACTCATGGGGATCCATGTGTGGTTTGTGGAAAGAACACACATGCAATGACATTGGTTGATCCATGTGTGGTTTGTGGAATGAACACACATGCAATGACTCTAGTGCTGGTTTTAGTATAAGAACACACATGCAATGACTCTACTGCTGGTTTTAGTATAAGAACACACATGCAATGACTCTAGTGGGTCCATATGTGGTTTGTGAAAAGAACACACATGCAATGACTCTAGTGGATCCATATGTGGTTTGTGGAAAAGAACACATATGCAATGACCACTGGTTGATCCATATGTGGTTTGTGGAAAGAACACACATGCAATGACACTGGTGGATCCATATGTGGTTTGTGAAAAGAACACACATGCAATGACTCTAGTGTTGGTTTTAGTATACGAACACACATGAAATGACTCTAGTGTTGGTTTTAGTATAAGAACACACATGCAATCACTCTAGTGGGTCCATATGTGGTTTGTGAAAAGAACACAGATGCAATGACTCTGGTGGATCCATCTGTAGTTTGTGGAAAAGAACACACATGCAATGAACACTAGCTGATCCATAAGTTATTCATGACAGGAACACACATGCAGTGAACACTGGTGGATCCAAATGTGGTTTGTGGAAAGAACACACATGCAATGACTCTAGTGGATACATATGTGGTTTGTGGAAAGAACACACATGCAATGAACTCTAATGGATCCATATGTGGTTTGTGGAAAGAACACACATGCAATGACACTGGTTGATCCATATGTGGTTTGTGGAAAGAACACACATGCAATGACTCAGGGGGATCCATGTGTGGTTTGTGGAAATAACACACATGCAATGACACTCGTTGATCCATGTGTGGTTTGTGGAAAGAACACACATGTAATGACTCTAGTGCTGGTTTTAGTATAAGAACACACATGCAATGACTCTAGTGCTGGTTTTAATATAAGAACACAAATGCAATGACTCTAGTGGGTCCATATGTGGTTTGTGAAAAGAACACACATGCAATGACTCTAGTGGATCCATATGTGGTTTGTGGAAAAGAACACACATGCAATGACCACTCGTTGATCCATATGTGGTTTGTGGAAAGAACATACATTCAATGACACTGGCGGATCCATATGTGGTTTGTGAAAAGAACACACATGCAATGACTCTAGTGCTAGTTTTATTATAAGAACACACATGAAATGACTCTAGTGCTGGTTTTAGTATAAGAACACACATGCAATGACTCTAGTGGGTCCATATGTGTTTTGTGAAAAGAACACACATGCAATGACTCGAGTGGATCCATATGTGGTTTGTGGAAAAGAACACACGCGCAATGACCACTGGTTGATCCATAAGTGGTTTGTGGATAGAACACACATGCAATGACACTGGTCGATCCAAATATGGTTCTTGACAGGAACACGCATGCAATGACTCTAGTGGATACATATGTGGTTTGTGGAAAGAACACACATGCAATGAACTCTAGTGGATCCATATGTGGTTTGTGGAAAGAACACACATGCAATGACACTGGTTGATCCATGTGTGGTTTGTGGAAAGAACACACATGCAATGACACTGGATGATCCATATGTGGTTTGCAGAAAGAACAGACATGCAATGACTCAGGGGGATCCATGTGTGGTTTGTGTAAAGAATACACATGCAATGACCACTGTTCGATCCATGTGTGGTTTGTGGAAAGAACACTCATGCAATGACACTGGTGGATCCATATGTGGTTTGTGAAAAGAACACACATGCAATGACTCGAGTGCTGGTTTTAGTATAAGAACACACATGCAATGAACTCTAGTGGGTCCATGTGTGGTTTGTGGAAAGAACACACATGCAATGACACTAGTGGATCCAAATATGGTTCTTGACAGGAACACGCATGGAATGACTCTAATGATACATATGTGGTTTGTGGAAAGAACACACATGCAATGAACTCTAGTGGATCCATATGTGGTTTGTCGAAAGAACACACATGCAATGAAACTGGTTGATCCATGTGTGCTTTGTGGAAAGAACACACATGCAATGACACTGGTTGATCCATATGTGGTTTGCGAAAAGAACACACATGCAATGACTCAGGGGGATCCATGTGTGGTTTGTGGAAAGAACACACATGCAATGACCACTGGTCGATCCATGTGTGGTTTGTGGAAAGAACACACATGCAATGACACTGGTCGATCCATATGTGGTTTGTGAAAAGAACACACATGCAATGACTGTAGTGCTGGTTTTAGTATAAGAACACACATGCAATGAACTCTACTGGGTCCATATGTGGTTTGTGGAAAGAACACACATGCAACGACATTGGTTGATCCATATGTGGTTTATGGAAACAACACACATGCAATGACTCGGGGGGATCCATGTGTGGTTTGAGGAAAGAACACACATGCAATGACCACTGTTCGATCAATGTGTGGTTTGTGGAAAGAACACACATGCAATCACTCTAGTGCTGGTTTTAGTATAAGAACACACATGCAATGACTCTAGTGGGTCCATATGTGGTTTGTGAAAAGAAAACACATGCAATGACTCTAGTGGATCCATATGTGGTTTGTGGAAAAGAACACACATGCAATGACCACTAGTTGATCCATATGTGGTTTGTGGAAAGAACACACATGCAATGACACTGGTGGATCCATATGTGGTTTGTGAAAAGAACACACATGCAATGACTCTAGTGCTGGTTTTAGTATACGAACACACATGAAATGACTCTAATGCTGGTTTTAGTATAAGAAAACACATGCAATGACTCTAGTGGGTCCATATGTGGTTTGTGAAAAGAACACGGATGCAATGACTCTCGTGGATCCATATGTAGTTTGTGGAAAAGAACACACATGCAATGAACACTGGCTGATCCACAAGTGGTTCATGACAGGAACACACATGAAGTGAACACTGGTGGATCCAAAAGTGGTTTGTGGAAAGAACACACACGCAATGACTCTAGTGGATACATATGTGGTTTGTGGAAAGAACACACATGCAATGAACTCTAATGGATCCATATGTGGTTTGTGGAAAGAACACACATGCAATGACACTGGTAGATCCATATGTGGTTTGTGGAAAGAACACACATGCAATGACTCAGGGGGATCCATGTGTGGTTTCTGGGAAGAACACACATGCAATCACACTGGTTGTTCCATGTGTGGTTTGTGGAAAGAACACACATGCAATGACTCTAGTGCTGGTTTTAGTATAAGAACACACATGCAATGACTCTAGTGGGTCCATATGTGGTTTGTGGAAAGAACACACATGCAATGACCATTGGTCGATCCATGTGTGGTTTGTGGAAAGAACACACATGCAATGACACTTGTGTATCCATATGTGGTTTGTTAAAAGAACACACATGCAATGACTCCAGTGGATCCATATGTGGTTTGTGGTAAGAACACACATGCAATGACACTGGTTGATCCATATGTGGTTTGTGGAAAGAACACACATGCAATGACTCAGGGGGATCCAAGTGTGGTTTGTGGAAAGAACAAACATGCAATGACCACTGGTCGATCCATGTGTTGTTTGTGGAAAGAACACACATGCAATGACACTGGTGGATCCATATGTGGTTTGTGAAAAGACCACACATGCAATGAACTCTAGTGGGTCCATATGTGGTTTTATGGAAAGAACACACATGCCATGACACTGGTTGATCCATATGTGGTTTGTGAAAATAACACACATGCAATAACTCATGGGGATCCATGTGTGGTTTATGGAAAGAACACACATGCAATGACAATGGTTGATCCATGTGTGGTTTGTGGAATGAACACACATGCAATGACTCTAGTGCTGGTTTTAGTATAAGAACAGACATGCAATGACTCTAGTGCTGGTTTTAGTATAAGAACACACATGCAATGACTCTAGTGGGTCCATATGTGGTTTGTGAAAAGAACACACATGCAATGACTCTAGTGGATCCATATGTGGTTTGTGGAAAAGAAAACACATGCAATGACCACTGGTTGATCCATATGTATTTGGTGGAAAGAACACACATGCAATGACACTGGTGGATCCATATGTGGTTTGTGAAAAGAACACACATGCAATGACTCTAGTGTTGGTTTTAGTATACGAACACACATGAAATGACTCTAGTGCTGGTTTTAGTATATGAACACACATGCAATCACTCTAGTGGGTCCATATGTGGTTTGTGAAAAGAACACAGATGCAATGACTCTGGTGGATCCATTTGTAGTTTGTGGAAAAGAACACACATGCAATGAACACTGGCTGATCCATAAGTTATTCATGACAGGAACACACATGCAGTGAACACTGGTGGATCCAAATGTGGTTTGTGGAAAGAACACACATGCAATAACTCTAGTGGATACATATGTGGTTTGTGGAAAGAACACACATGCAATGAACTCTAATGGATCCATATGTGGTTTGTGGAAAGAACACACATGCAATGACACTGGTTGATCCATATGTGGTTTGTGGAAAGAACACACATGCAATGTCTCAGGGGGATCCATGTGTGGTTTGTGGAAAGAACACACATGCAATGACACTCGTTGATCCATGTGTGGTTTGTGGAAAGAACACACATGCAATGACTCTAGTGCTGGTTTTAATATAAGAACACAAATGCAATGACTCTAGTGGGTCCATATGTGGTTTGTGAAAAGAACACACATGCAATGACTCTTGTGGATCCATATGTGGTGTGTGGAAAAGAACACACAGGCAATGACCACTCGTTGATCCATATGTGGTTTGTGGAAAGAACATACATTCAATGACACTGGCGGATCCATATGTGGTTTGTGAAAAGAACACACATGCAATGACTGTAGTGCTAGTTTTATTATAAGAACACACATGAAATGACTCTAGTGCTGGTTTTAGTATAAGAACACACATGCAATGACTCTAGTGGGTCCATATGTGTTTTGTGAAAAGAACACACATGCAATGACTCGAGTGGATCCATATGTGGTTTGTGGAAAAGAACACACACGCAATGACCACTGGTTGATCCATAAGTGGTTTGTGGAAAGAACACACATGCAATGACACTGGTCGATCCAAATATGGTTCTTAACAGGAACACGCATGCAATGACTCTAGTGGATACATATGTGGTTCGTGGAAAGAACACACATGCAATGAACTCTAGTGGATCCATATGTGGTTTGTGGAAAGAACACACATGCAATGACACTGGTTGATCCATATGTGGTTTGTGGAAAGAACACACATGCAATGACCACTGGTCGATCAATGTGTGGTTTATGGAAAGAACACACATGCAATCAACTAGTGGATCCATATGTGGTTTATGAAAAGAAAACACATGCAATGACTCTAGTGGATCCATATGTGGTTTGTGGAAAGAACACATATGCAATGAAATCTAGTGGATCCATATGTGGTTTGTGGAAAGAACACACATGCAATGACACTAGTTGATCCATGTGTGGTTTGTGGAAAGAACACACATGCAATGACACTGGATGATCCATATATGGTTTGCGGAAAGAAAAGACATGCAATGACTCAGGGGGATCCATGTGTGGTTTGTGGAAAGAATACACATGCAATGACCACTGGTCGATCCATGTGTAGTTTGTTGAAAGAACACACATGCAATGACACTGGTGGATCCATATGTGGTTTGTGAAAAGAACACACATGCAATGACTGTAGTGCTGGTTTTAGTATAAAAACACACATGCAATGAACTCTAGTGGGTCCATATGTGGTTTGTGGAAAGAACACACATGCAACGACACTGGTTGATCCATATGTGGTTAGTGGAAACAACACACATGCAATAACTCAGGGGGATCCATGTGTGGTTTGTGGAAAGAACACACATGCAATGAACACTGGTCGATTAATGTGTGGTTTGTGGAAAGAACACACATGCAATGCCTCTAGCGCTGGTTTTAGTATAAGAACACACATGCAATGACTGTAGTGGATCCATATGTGGTTTGTGGAAAAGAACACACATGCAATGTCCACTGGTTGATCCATATGTGGTTTGTGGAAAAACACACATGCAATGACACTAGTGGATCCACATGTGTTTTTTGAAAAGAACACCCATGCAATGACTCTAGTGTTGGTTTTAGTATAAGAACACACATGAAATGACTCTAGTGCTGGTTTTGGTATAAGAACACACATGCAATGACTCTAGTGGGTCCATATGTGGTTCATGAAAAGAACACACATGCAATCACTCTAGTGGATCCATATGTGGTTTGTGGAAAAGAACACACATGCAATGACCACTTGTTGATCCATAAGTGGTTTGTGGAAAGAACACACATGCAATGACACTGGTGGATCCAAATGTGGTTCTTGATAGGAACATGCATACAATGACTCTAGAGGATACATATGTGGTTTGTGGAAAGAACACACATGCAATGAACTCTAGTGGATCCATATGTGGTTTGTGGAAAGAACACACATGCAATGACACTGGTTGATCCATATGGGGTTTGTGGAAAGAACACACATGCAATGACCACTGGTCGATCAATGTGTCGTTTATGGAAAGAACACACATGCAATGAACTGGTGGATACATATGTGGTTTATGAAAAGAAAACACATGAAATGACTCTAGTGGATCCATATGTGGTTTGTGGAAAGAACACACATGCAATGAACTCTAGTGGATCCATATGTGGTTTGTGGAAAGAACACACATGCAATGACACTGGTTGATCCATGTGTGGTTTGTGGAAAGAACACACATGCAATGACACTGGATGATCCATATGTGGTTTGCGGAAAGAACAGACATGCAATGACTCAGGGGGATCCATGTGTGGTTTATGGAAAGAATACACATGCAATGACCACTGGTCGATCCATGTGTGGTTTGTGGAAAGAACACTCATGCAATGACACTGGTGGATCCATATGTGGTTTGTGAAAATAACACACATGCAATGACTCTAGTGCTGGTTTTAGTATAAGAACACACATGAAATGACTCTAGTGCTGGTTTTAGTATAAGAACACACATGCAATGACTCTAGTGGGTCCATATGTGGTTCGTGAAAAGAACACACATGCAATCACTCTAGTGGATCCATATGTGGTTTATGGAAAAGAACACACATGCAATGACCACTTGTTGATCCATAAGTGGTTTGTGGAAAGAACACACATGCAATGACACTGGTGGATCCAAATGTGGTTCTTGACAGGAACATGCATACAATGACTCTAGAGGATACATATGAGGTTTGTGGAAAGAACACACATGCAATGAACTCTAGTGGATCCATATGTGGTTTGTGGAAAGAACACACAAGCAATGACACTGGTTGATCCATATGTGGTTTGTGGAAAGAACACACATGCAATGACCACTGGTCGATCAATGTGTGGTTTGTGGAAAGAACACACATGCAATGAACTGGTGGATCCATATGTGGTTTGTGAAAACCAGACACATGCAATGACTCTAGTGGATCCATATGTGGTTTGTGTAAAGAACACACATGCAATGAACTCTAGTGGGTCCATATGTCGTTTGTGGAAAGAACACACATGCAATGACACTGGTTGATCCATGTGTGGTTTGTGGAAAGAAAACACATGCAATGACACTGGTTAATCCATATGTGGTTTGCGGAAAGAACACACATTCAATGACTCAAGGGGATCCATGTGTGGTTTGTGGAAAGAACACACATGCAATGACCACTGGTCGATCCATGTGTGGTTTGTGGAAAGAACACAGATGCAATGACACTGGTGGATCCATATGTGGTTTGTGAAAAGAACACACATGCAATGACTCTAGTGCTGGTTTTAGTATAAGAACACACATCCAATGAACTCTAGTGGGAGCATATGTGGTTTGTGGAAAGAACAGAAATGCAACGACACTGGTTGATCCATATGTGGTTTGTGGAAACAACACACATGCAATGACTCAGGGGGATCCATGTGTGGTTTGTGGAAAGAAGACACATGCAATGTCCGCTGGTCGATCAATGTGTGGTTTGTGGAAAGAATACGCATGCAATACCTCTAGTGCTGGTTTTAGTATAAGAACACACATGCAATGACTCTAGTGCTGGTTTTAGTACAAGAACACACATGCAATGACTCTAGTGGGTCCATATGTGGTTTGTGGAAAGAACACACATGCAATGACACTGCTTGATCCATGTGTGGTTTGTGGAAAGAACACACATGCCATGACATTGGTTGATCCATATGTGGTTTGCGGAAAGAACACACATTCAGTGACTCAGGGGGATCCATGTGTGGTTTGTGGAAAGAACACACATGCAATGACCACTGGTCGATCCATGTGTGGTTTGTGGAAAGAACACACATGCAATGACACTGGTGGATCCATATGTGGTTTGTGAAAAGAACACACATGCAATGACTGTAGTGCTGGTTTTAGTATAAGAGCACACATGCAACGAACTCTAGTGGGTCCATATGTGGTTTGTGGAAAGAACACACATGCAACGACACTGGTTGATCCATATGTGGTTTGTGGAAACAACACACATGCAATGACTCGGGGGGATCCATGTGTGGTTTGAGGAAAGAACACACATGCAATGACCACTGTTCGATCAATGTGTGGTTTGTGGAAAGAACACACATGCAATCACTCTAGTGCTGGTTTTAGTATAAGAACACACATGCAATGAATCTAGTGGGTCCATATGTGGTTTGTGAAAAGAACACACATGCAATGACTCTAGTGGATCCATATGTGGTTTGTGGAAAAGAACACACATGCAATGACCACTAGTTGATCCATATGTGGTTTGTGGAAATAACACACAGCCAATGACACTGGTGGATCCATATGTGGTTTGTGAAAAGAACACACATGCAATGACTCTAGTGCTGGTTTTAATATACGAACACACATGAAATGACTCTAATGCTGGTTTTAGAATAAGAACACACATGCAATGACTCTAGTGGGTCCATATGTGGTTTGTGAAAAGAACACAGATGCAATGACTCTAGTGGATCCATATGTAGTTTGTGGAAAAGAACACACATGCAATGAACACTAGCTGATCCACAAGTGGTTCATGACAGGAACACACATGAAGTGAACACTGGTGGATCCAAAAGTGGTTTGTGGAAAGAACACACACGCAATGACTCTAGTGGATACATATGTGGTTTGTGGAAAGAACAAACATGCAATGAACTCTAATGGATCCATATGTGGTTTGTGGAAAGAACACACATGCAATGAGACTGGTAGATCCATATGTGGTTTGTGGAAAGAACACACATGCAATGACTCATGGGGATCCATGTGTGGTTTCTGGGAAGAACACACATGCAATCACACTGGTTGTTCCATGTGTGGTTTGTGGAAAGAACACACATGCAATGACTCTAGTGCTGGTTTTAGTATAAGAACACACATGCAATGACTCTAGTGGGTCCATATGTGGTTTGTGGAAAGAACACACATGCAATGACCACTGGTCGATCCATGTGTGGTTTGTGGAAAGAACACACATGCAATGACACTGGTGGATCCATATGTGGTTTGTTAAAAGAACACACATGCAATGACTCTAGTGGATCCATATGTGGTTTGTGGAAAGAACACACATTGAATGACACTGGTTGATCCATATGTGGTTTGTGGAAAGAACACACATGCAATGACTCAGGGGGATCCAAGTGTGGTTTGTGGAAAGAACAAACATGCAATGACCACTGGTCGATCCATGTGTGGTTTGTGGAAAGAACACACATGCAATGCACTGGTGGATCCATATGTGGTTTGTGAAAAGAACACACATGCAATGAACTCTAGTGGGTCCATATGTGGTTTTATTGGAAGAACACACATGCCATGACACTGGTTGATCCATATGTGGTTTCTGAAAAGAACACACATGCAATAACTCATGGGGATCAATGTGTGGTTTGTGGAAAGAACACACATGCAATGACATTGGTTGATCCATGTGTGGTTTGTGGAATGAACACACATGCAATGACTCTAGTGCTGGTTTTAGTATAAGAACACACAAGCAATGACTCTAGTGCTGGTTTTAGTATAAGAACACACATGCAATGACTCTAGTGGGTCCATATGTGGTTTGTGAAAAGAACACACATGCAATGACTCTAGTGGATCCATATGTGGTTTGTGGAAAAGAACACACATGCAATGACCACTGGTTGATCCATATGTGGTTTGTGGAAAGAACACACATGCAATGACACTGGTGGATCCATATGTGGTTTGTGAAAAGAACACACATGCAATGACTCTAGTGTTGGTTTTAGTATACGAACACACATGAAATGACTCTAGTGTTGGTTTTAGTATAAGAACACACATGCAATCACTCTAGTGGGTCCATATGTGGTTTGTGAAAAGAACACACATGCAATCACTCTAGTGGATCCATCTGTAGTTTGTGGAAAAGAACACACATGCAATGAACACTGGCTGATCCATAAGTTGTTCATGACAGGAACACACATGCAGTGAACACTGGTGGATCCAAATGTGGTTTGTGGAAAGAACACACATGCAATGACTCTAGTGGATACATATGTGGTTTGTGGAAAGAACACAGATGCAATGAACTCTAATGGATCCATATGTGGTTTGTAGAAAGAACACACATGCAATGACACTGGTTGATCCATATGTGGTTTGTGGAAAGAACACACATGCAATGACTCAGGGGGATCCATGTGTGGTTTGTGGAAATAACACACATGCAATGACACTCGTTGATCCTTGTGTGGTTTGTGGAAAGAACACGCATGTAATGACTCTAGTGCTGGTTTTAGTATAAGAACACACATGCAATGACTCTAGTGCTGGTTTTAATATAAGAACACAAATGCAATGACTCTAGTGGGTCCATATGTGGTTTGTGAAAAGAACACACATGCAATGACTAGTGGATCCATATGTGGTTTGTGGAAAAGAACACACATGAAATGACCACTCATTGATCCATATGTGGTTTGTGGAAAGAACATACATTCAATGACACTGGCGGATCCATATGTGGTTTGTGAAAAGAACACACATGCAATGACTCTAGTGCTAGTTTTATTATAAGAACACACATGAAATGACTCTAGTGCTGGTTTTAGTATAAGAACACACATGCAATGACTCTAGTGGGTCCATATGTGTTTTGTGAAAAGAACACACATGCAATGACTCGATTGGATCCATATGTGGTTTGTGGAAAAGAACACACACGCAATGACCACTGGTTAATCCATAAGTGCTTTGTGGAAAGAACACACCTGCAATGACACTGGTCGATCCAAATATGGTTCTTGACAGGAACACGCATGCAATGACTCTAGTGGATACATATGTGGTTTGTGGAAAGAACACACATGCAATGAACTCTAGTGGATCCATATGTGGTTTGTGGAAAGAACACACATGCAATGACACTGGTTGATCCATATGTGGTTTGTGGAAAGAACACACATGCAATGACCACTGGTCGATCAATGTGTGGTTTATGGAAAGAACACACATGCAATCAACTAGTGGATCCATATGTGGTTTATGGAAAGAACACACATGCAATGACACTGGTTGATCCATATGTGGTTTGTGGAAAGAACACACATGCAATGAACTCTAGTGGATCCATATGTGGTTTGTGGAAAGAACACACATGCAATGACACTAGTTGATCCATGTGTGGTTTGTGGAAAGAACACACATGCAATGACACTGGATGATGCATATATGGTTTGCGGAAAGAACAGACATGCAATGACTCAGGGGGATCCATGTGTGGTTTGTGGAAAGAATACACATGCAATGACCACTGGTCGATCCATGTGTGGTTTGTGGAAAGAACACACATGCAATGACACTGGTGGATCCATATGTGGTTTGTGAAAAGAACACACATGCAATGATTGTAGTGCTGGTTTTAGTATAAGAACACACATGCAATGAACTCTAGTGGGTCGATATGTGGTTTGTGGAAAGAACACACATGCAACGACACTGGTTGATCCATATGTGGTTAGTGGAAACAACACACATGCAATGACTCAGGGGGATCCATGTGTGGTTTGTGGAAAGAACACACATGCAATGACCACCGGTCGATTAATGTGTGGTTCGTGGAAAGAACACACATGCAATGACTCTAGCGCTGGTTTTATTATAAGAACACACATGCAATGACTGTAGTGGATCCATATGTGGTTTGTGGAAAAGAACACACATGCAATGTCCACTGGTTGATCCATATGTGGTTTGTGGAAAGAACACACATGCAATGACACTGGTGGATCCACATGTGTTTTGTGAAAAGAACACACATGCAATGACTCTAGTGCTGGTTTTAGTATAAGAACACACATGAAATGAGTCTAGTGCTGGTTTTAGTATAAGAACACACATGAAATGACTCTAGTGGGTCCATATGTGGTCCATGAAAAGAACACACATGCAATCACTCTAGTGGATCCATATGTGGTTTGTGGAAAAGAACACACATGCAATGACCACTTGTTGATCCATAAGTGGTTTGTGGAAAGAACACACATGCAATGACACTGGTGGATCCAAAAGTGGTTCTTGATAGGAACATGCATACAATGACTCTAGAGGATACATATGTGGTTTGTGGAAAGAACACACATGCAATGAACTCTAGTGGATCCATATGTGGTTTGTGGAAAGAACACACATGCAATGACACTGGTTGATCCATATGTGGTTTGTGGAAAGAACACACATGCAATGACCACTAGTCGATCAATGTGTGGTTTATGGAAAGAAGACACATGGAATGAACTGGTGGATACATATGTGGTTTATGAAAAGAAAACACATGAAATGACTCTAGTGGATCCATATGTGGTTTGTGGAAAGAACACACATGCAATCAACTCTAGTGGATCCATATGTGGTTTGTGGAAAGAACACACATGCAATGACACTGGTTGATCCATGTGTGGTTTTTGGAAAGAACACACATGCAATGACACTGGATGATGCATATGTGGTTTGTGGAAAGAACAGACATGCAATGACTCAGGGGGATCCATGTGTTGTTTATGGAAAGAATACACATGCAATGACCACTGGTCGATCCATGTGTGGTTTGTGGAAAGAACACTCATGCAATGACACTGGTGGATCCATATGTGGTTTGTGAAAAGAACACACACGCAATGACTCTAGTGCTGGTTTTAGTATAAGAACACACATGCAATGACTCTAGTGGGTCCATATGTGGTTTGTGAAAAGAACACACATTCAATGACTCTAGTGGATCCATATGTGGTTTGTGGAAAAGAACACACATGCAATGACCACTGGTTGATCCATATGTGGTTTGTGGAAAGAACACACATGCAATGACACTGGTGGATCCATATGTGGTTTGTGAAAAGAACACACGTGCAATGACTCTAGTGTTGGTTTTAGTATACGAACACACATGAAATGACTCTAGTGCTGGTTTTAGTATAAGAACACACATGCAATCACTCTAGTGGGTCCATATGTGGTTTGTGAAAATAACACAGATGCAATGACTCTGGTGGATCCATCTGTAGTTTGTGGAAAAGAACACACATGCAATGAACACTGGCTGATCCATAAGTTGTTCATGACAGGAACACACATGCAGTGAACACTGGTGGATCCAAATGTGGTTTGTGGAAAGAACACACATGCAATGACTCTAGTGGATACATATGTGGTTTGTGGAAAGAACACACATGCAATGAACTCTAATGGATCCATATGTGGTTTGTGGAAAGAACACACATGCAATGACACTGGTTGATCCATATTTGGTTTGTGGAAAGAACACACATGCAATGACTCAGGGGGATCCATGTGTGGTTTGTGGAAATAACACACATGCAATGACACTCGTTGATCCATGTGTGGTTTGTGGAAAGAACACACATGTAATGACTCTAGTGCTGGTTTTAGTATAAGAACACACATGCAATGACTCTAGTGCTGGTTTTAATATAAGAACACAAATGCAATGACTCTAGTGGGTCCATATGTGGTTTGTGAAAAGAACACACATGCAATGACTCCAGTGGTTCCATATGTGGTTTGTGGAAAAGAACACACATGCAATGACCACTCGTTGATCCATATGTGGTTTGTGGAAAGAACATACATTCAATGACACTGGCGGATCCATATGTGGTTTGTGAAAAGAACACACATGCAATGACTCTAGTGCTAGTTTTATTATAAGAACACACATGAAATGACTCTAGTGCTGGTTTTAGTATAAGAACACACATGCAATGACTCTAGTGGGTCCATATGTGTTTTGTGAAAAGAACACACATGCAATGACTGGAGTGGATCCATATGTGGTTTGTGGAAAAGAACATACACGTAATGACCACTGGTTAATCCATAAGTGCTTTGTGGAAAGAACACACCTGCAATGACACTGGTCGATCCAAATATGGTTCTTGATAGGAACACGCATGCAATGACTCTAGTGGATACATATGTGGTTTGTGGAAAGAACACACATGCAATGAACTCTAGTGGATCCATATGTGGTTTGTGGAAAGAACACACATGGAATGACACTGGTTGATCCATATGTGGTTTGTGGAAAGAACACACATGCAATGACCACTGGTCGATCAATGTGTGGTTTATGGAAAGAACACACATGCAATCAACTAGTGGATCCATATGTGGTTTATGAAAAGAAAACACATGCAATGACTCTAGTGGATCCATATGTGGTTTGTGGAAATAACACACATGCAATGAACTCTAGTGGATCCATATGTGGTTTGTGGAAAGAACACACATGCAATGACACTAGTTGATCCATGTGTGGTTTGTGGAAAGAACACACATGAAATGACACTGGATGATCCATATATGGTTTGCGGAAACAACAGACATGCAATGACTCAGGGGGATCCATGTGTGGTTTGTGGAAAGAATACACATGGAATGACCACTGGTCGATCCATGTGTGGTGTGTGGAAAGAACACACATGCAATGACACTGGTGGATCCATATGTGGTTTGTGAAAAGAACACACATGCAATGACTGTAGTGCTGGTTTTAGTATAAGAACACACATGCAATGAACTCTAGTGGGTCCATATGTGGTTTGTGGAAAGAACACACATGCAACGACACTGGTTGATCCATATGTGGTTAGTGGAAATAACACACATGCAATGACTCAGGGGGATCCATGTGTGGTTTGTGGAAAGAACACACATGCAATGACCACCGGTCGATTAATGTGTGGTTTGTGGAAAGAACACAGATGCAATGACTCTAGCGCTGGTTTTATTATATGAACACACATGCAATGACTGTAGTGGATCCATATGTGGTTTGTGGAAAAGAACACACATGCAATGTCCACTGGTTGATCCATATGTGGTTTGTGGAAAGAACACACATGCAATGACACCGGTGGATCCACATGTGTTTTGTGAAAAGAACACACATGCAATGACTCTAGTGCTGGTTTTAGTATAAGAACACACATGAAATGAGTCTAGTGCTGGTTTTAGTATAAGAACACACATGCAATGACTCTAGTGGGTCCATATGTGGTTCATGAAAAGAACACACATGCAATCACTCTAGTGGATCCATATGTGGTTTGTGGAAAAGAACACACATACAATGACCACTTGTTGATACATAAGTGGTTTGTTGAAAGAACACACATGCAATGACACTGGTGGATCCAAATGTGGTTTTTGATAGGAACATGCATACAATGACTCTAGAGGATACATATGTGGTTTGTGGAAAGAACACACATGCAATGAACTCTAGTGGATCCATATGTGGTTTGTGGAAAGAACACACATGCAATGACACTGGTTGATCCATATGTGGTTTGTGGAAAGAACACACATGCAATGACCACTAGTCGATCAATGTGTGGTTTATGGAAAGAACACACATGCAATGAACTGGTGGATACATATGTGGTTTATGAAAAGAAAACACATGAAATGACTCTAGTGGATCCATATGTGGTTTGTGGAAAGAACACACATGCAATCAACTCTAGTGGATCCATATGTGGTTTGTGGAAAGAACACACATGCAATGACACTGGTTGATCCATGTGTGGTTTGTGGAAAGAACACACATGCAATGACACTGGATGATCCATATGTGGTTTGCGGAAAGAACTGACATGCAATGACTGAGGGGGATCCATGTGTGGTTTATGGAAAGAATACACATGCAATGACCACTGGTCGATCCATGTGTGGTTTGTGGAAAGAACACTCATGCAATGACACTGGTGGATCCATATGTGGTTTGTGAAAAGAACACACATGCAATGACTCTAGTGCTGGTTTTAGTATAAGAACACACATGCAATGACTCTAGTGGGTCCATATGTGGTTTGTGAAAAGAACACACATGCAATGACTCTAGTGGATCCATATGTGGTTTGTGGAAAAGAACACACATGCAATGACCACTGGTTGATCCATATGTGGTTTGTGGAAAGAATACACATGCAATGACACTGGTGGATTCATATGTGGTTTGTGAAAAGAACACACATGCAATGACTCTAGTGTTGGTTTTAGTATACGAACACACATGAAATGACTCTAGTGCTGGTTTTAGTATAAGAACACACATGCAATCACTCTAGTGGGTCCATATGTGGTTTGTGAAAAGAACACAGATGCAATGACTCTGGTGGATCCATCTGTAGTTTGTGGAAAAGAACACACATGCAATGAACACTGGCTGAACCATAAGTTGTTCATGACAGGAACACACATGTAGTGAACACCGGTGGATCCAAATGTGGTTTGTGGAAAGAACACACATGCAATGACTCTAGTGGATACATATGTGGTTTGTGGAAAGAACACACATGCAATGAACTCTAATGGATCCATATGTGGTTTGTGGAAAGAACACACATGCAATGACACTGGTTGATCCATATGTGGTTTGTGGAAAGAACACACATGCAATGACTAAGGGGGATCCATGTGTGGTTTGTGGAAATAACACACATGCAATGACACTCGTTGATCCATGTGTGGTTTGTGGAAAGAACACACATGCAATGACCACTGGTCGATCAATGTGTGGTTTATGGAAAGAACACACATGCAATCAACTAGTGGATCCATATGTGGTTTATGGAAAGAACACACATGCAATGACACTGGTTGATCCATATGTGGTTTGTGGAAAGAACACACATGCAATGAACTCTAGTGGATCCATATGTGGTTTGTGGAAAGAACACACATGCAATGACACTAGTTGATCCATGTGTGGTTTGTGGAAAGAACACACATGCAATGACACTGGATGATGCATATATGGTTTGCGGAAAGAACAGACATGCAATGACTCAGGGGGATCCATGTGTGGTTTGTGGAAAGAATACACATGCAATGACCACTGGTCGATCCATGTGTGGTTTGTGGAAAGAACACACATGCAATGACACTGGTGGATCCATATGTGGTTTGTGAAAAGAACACACATGCAATGATTGTAGTGCTGGTTTTAGTATAAGAACACACATGCAATGAACTCTAGTGGGTCGATATGTGGTTTGTGGAAAGAACACACATGCAACGACACTGGTTGATCCATATGTGGTTAGTGGAAACAACACACATGCAATGACTCAGGGGGATCCATGTGTGGTTTGTGGAAAGAACACACATGCAATGACCATCGGTCGATTAATGTGTGGTTCGTGGAAAGAACACACATGCAATGACTCTAGCGCTGGTTTTATTATAAGAACACACATGCAATGACTGTAGTGGATCCATATGTGGTTTGTGGAAAAGAACACACATGCAATGTCCACTGGTTGATCCATATGTGGTTTGTGGAAAGAACACACATGCAATGACACTGGTGGATCCACATGTGTTTTGTGAAAAGAACACACATGCAATGACTCTAGTGCTGGTTTTAGTATAAGAACACACATGAAATGAGTCTAGTGCTGGTTTTAGTATAAGAACACACATGAAATGACTCTAGTGGGTCCATATGTGGTCCATGAAAAGAACACACATGCAATCACTCTAGTGGATCCATATGTGGTTTGTGGAAAAGAACACACATGCAATGACCACTTGTTGATCCATAAGTGGTTTGTGGAAAGAACACACATGCAATGACACTGGTGGATCCAAAAGTGGTTCTTGATAGGAACATGCATACAATGACTCTAGAGGATACATATGTGGTTTGTGGAAAGAACACACATGCAATGAACTCTAGTGGATCCATATGTGGTTTGTGGAAAGAACACACATGCAATGACACTGGTTGATCCATATGTGGTTTGTGGAAAGAACACACATGCAATGACCACTAGTCGATCAATGTGTGGTTTATGGAAAGAAGACACATGGAATGAACTGGTGGATACATATGTGGTTTATGAAAAGAAAACACATGAAATGACTCTAGTGGATCCATATGTGGTTTGTGGAAAGAACACACATGCAATCAACTCTAGTGGATCCATATGTGGTTTGTGGAAAGAACACACATGCAATGACACTGGTTGATCCATGTGTGGTTTTTGGAAAGAACACACATGCAATGACACTGGATGATGCATATGTGGTTTGCGGAAAGAACAGACATGCAATGACTCAGGGGGATCCATGTGTTGTTTATGGAAAGAATACACATGCAATGACCACTGGTCGATCCATGTGTGGTTTGTGGAAAGAACACTCATGCAATGACACTGGTGGATCCATATGTGGTTTGTGAAAAGAACACACACGCAATGACTCTAGTGCTGGTTTTAGTATAAGAACACACATGCAATGACTCTAGTGGGTCCATATGTGGTTTGTGAAAAGAACACACATTCAATGACTCTAGTGGATCCATATGTGGTTTGTGGAAAAGAACACACATGCAATGACCACTGGTTGATCCATATGTGGTTTGTGGAAAGAACACACATGCAATGACACTGGTGGATCCATATGTGGTTTGTGAAAAGAACACACGTGCAATGACTCTAGTGTTGGTTTTAGTATACGAACACACATGAAATGACTCTAGTGCTGGTTTTAGTATAAGAACACACATGCAATCACTCTAGTGGGTCCATATGTGGTTTGTGAAAATAACACAGATGCAATGACTCTGGTGGATCCATCTGTAGTTTGTGGAAAAGAACACACATGCAATGAACACTGGCTGATCCATAAGTTGTTCATGACAGGAACACACATGCAGTGAACACTGGTGGATCCAAATGTGGTTTGTGGAAAGAACACACATGCAATGACTCTAGTGGATACATATGTGGTTTGTGGAAAGAACACACATGCAATGAACTCTAATGGATCCATATGTGGTTTGTGGAAAGAACACACATGCAATGACACTGGTTGATCCATATTTGGTTTGTGGAAAGAACACACATGCAATGACTCAGGGGGATCCATGTGTGGTTTGTGGAAATAACACACATGCAATGACACTCGTTGATCCATGTGTGGTTTGTGGAAAGAACACACATGTAATGACTCTAGTGCTGGTTTTAGTATAAGAACACACATGCAATGACTCTAGTGCTGGTTTTAATATAAGAACACAAATGCAATGACTCTAGTGGGTCCATATGTGGTTTGTGAAAAGAACACACATGCAATGACTCCAGTGGTTCCATATGTGGTTTGTGGAAAAGAACACACATGCAATGACCACTCGTTGATCCATATGTGGTTTGTGGAAAGAACATACATTCAATGACACTGGCGGATCCATATGTGGTTTGTGAAAAGAACACACATGCAATGACTCTAGTGCTAGTTTTATTATAAGAACACACATGAAATGACTCTAGTGCTGGTTTTAGTATAAGAACACACATGCAATGACTCTAGTGGGTCCATATGTGTTTTGTGAAAAGAACACACATGCAATGACTGGAGTGGATCCATATGTGGTTTGTGGAAAAGAACATACACGTAATGACCACTGGTTAATCCATAAGTGCTTTGTGGAAAGAACACACCTGCAATGACACTGGTCGATCCAAATATGGTTCTTGATAGGAACACGCATGAAATGACTCTAGTGGATACATATGTGGTTTGTGGAAAGAACACACATGCAATGAACTCTAGTGGATCCATATGTGGTTTGTGGAAAGAACACACATGGAATGACACTGGTTGATCCATATGTGGTTTGTGGAAAGAACACACATGCAATGACCACTGGTCGATCAATGTGTGGTTTATGGAAAGAACACACATGCAATCAACTAGTGGATCCATATGTGGTTTATGAAAAGAAAACACATGCAATGACTCTAGTGGATCCATATGTGGTTTGTGGAAATAACACACATGCAATGAACTCTAGTGGATCCATATGTGGTTTGTGGAAAGAACACACATGCAATGACACTAGTTGATCCATGTGTGGTTTGTGGAAAGAACACACATGAAATGACACTGGATGATCCATATATGGTTTGCGGAAACAACAGACATGCAATGACTCAGGGGGATCCATGTGTGGTTTGTGGAAAGAATACACATGGAATGACCACTGGTCGATCCATGTGTGGTGTGTGGAAAGAACACACATGCAATGACACTGGTGGATCCATATGTGGTTTGTGAAAAGAACACACATGCAATGACTGTAGTGCTGGTTTTAGTATAAGAACACACATGCAATGAACTCTAGTGGGTCCATATGTGGTTTGTGGAAAGAACACACATGCAACGACACTGGTTGATCCATATGTGGTTAGTGGAAATAACACACATGCAATGACTCAGGGGGATCCATGTGTGGTTTGTGGAAAGAACACACATGCAATGACCACCGGTCGATTAATGTGTGGTTTGTGGAAAGAACACAGATGCAATGACTCTAGCGCTGGTTTTATTATATGAACACACATGCAATGACTGTAGTGGATCCATATGTGGTTTGTGGAAAAGAACACACATGCAATGTCCACTGGTTGATCCATATGTGGTTTGTGGAAAGAACACACATGCAATGACACCGGTGGATCCACATGTGTTTTGTGAAAAGAACACACATGCAATGACTCTAGTGCTGGTTTTAGTATAAGAACACACATGAAATGAGTCTAGTGCTGGTTTTAGTATAAGAACACACATGCAATGACTCTAGTGGGTCCATATGTGGTTCATGAAAAGAACACACATGCAATCACTCTAGTGGATCCATATGTGGTTTGTGGAAAAGAACACACATACAATGACCACTTGTTGATACATAAGTGGTTTGTTGAAAGAACACACATGCAATGACACTGGTGGATCCAAATGTGGTTTTTGATAGGAACATGCATACAATGACTCTAGAGGATACATATGTGGTTTGTGGAAAGAACACACATGCAATGAACTCTAGTGGATCCATATGTGGTTTGTGGAAAGAACACACATGCAATGACACTGGTTGATCCATATGTGGTTTGTGGAAAGAACACACATGCAATGACCACTAGTCGATCAATGTGTGGTTTATGGAAAGAACACACATGCAATGAACTGGTGGATACATATGTGGTTTATGAAAAGAAAACACATGAAATGACTCTAGTGGATCCATATGTGGTTTGTGGAAAGAACACACATGCAATCAACTCTAGTGGATCCATATGTGGTTTGTGGAAAGAACACACATGCAATGACACTGGTTGATCCATGTGTGGTTTGTGGAAAGAACACACATGCAATGACACTGGATGATCCATATGTGGTTTGCGGAAAGAACTGACATGCAATGACTGAGGGGGATCCATGTGTGGTTTATGGAAAGAATACACATGCAATGACCACTGGTCGATCCATGTGTGGTTTGTGGAAAGAACACTCATGCAATGACACTGGTGGATCCATATGTGGTTTGTGAAAAGAACACACATGCAATGACTCTAGTGCTGGTTTTAGTATAAGAACACACATGCAATGACTCTAGTGGGTCCATATGTGGTTTGTGAAAAGAACACACATGCAATGACTCTAGTGGATCCATATGTGGTTTGTGGAAAAGAACACACATGCAATGACCACTGGTTGATCCATATGTGGTTTGTGGAAAGAATACACATGCAATGACACTGGTGGATTCATATGTGGTTTGTGAAAAGAACACACATGCAATGACTCTAGTGTTGGTTTTAGTATACGAACACACATGAAATGACTCTAGTGCTGGTTTTAGTATAAGAACACACATGCAATCACTCTAGTGGGTCCATATGTGGTTTGTGAAAAGAACACAGATGCAATGACTCTGGTGGATCCATCTGTAGTTTGTGGAAAAGAACACACATGCAATGAACACTGGCTGAACCATAAGTTGTTCATGACAGGAACACACATGTAGTGAACACCGGTGGATCCAAATGTGGTTTGTGGAAAGAACACACATGCAATGACTCTAGTGGATACATATGTGGTTTGTGGAAAGAACACACATGCAATGAACTCTAATGGATCCATATGTGGTTTGTGGAAAGAACACACATGCAATGACACTGGTTGATCCATATGTGGTTTGTGGAAAGAACACACATGCAATGACTAAGGGGGATCCATGTGTGGTTTGTGGAAATAACACACATGCAATGACACTCGTTGATCCATGTGTGGTTTGTGGAAAGAACACACATGTAATGACTCTAGTGCTGGTTTTAGTATAAGAACACACATGCAATGACTCTAGTGCTGGTTTTAATATAAGAACACAAATGCAATGACTCTAGTGGGTCCATATGTGGTTTGTGAAAAGAACACACATGCAATGACTCTAGTGGATCCATATTTGGTTTGTGGAAAAGAACACACATGCAATGACCACTCGTTGATCCATATGTGGTTTGTGGAAAGAACATACATTCAATGACACTGGCGGATCCATATGTGGTTTGTGAAAAGAACACACATGCAATGACTCTAGTGCTAGTTTTATTATAAGAACACACATGAAATGACTCTAGTGTTGGTTTTAGTATAAGAACACACATGCAATGACTCTAGTGGGTCCATATGTGTTTTGTGAAAAGAACACACATGCAATGACTCGAGTGGATCCATATGTGGTTTGTGGAAAAGAACACACACGCAATGACCACTGGTTGATCCATAAGTGGTTTGTGGAAAGAACACACATGCAATGACACTGGTCGATCCAAATATTGTTCTTGACAGGAACATGCATGCAATGACTCTAGTGGATACATATGTGGTTTGTGGAAAGAACACACATGCAATGAACTCTAGTGGATCCATATGTGGTTTGTGGAAAGAACACACATGCAATGACACTGGTTGATCCATATGTGGTTTGTGGAAAGAACACACATGCAATGACCACTGGTCGATCAATGTGTGGTTTATGGAAAGAACACACATGCAATCAACTAGTGGATCCATATGTGGTTTATGAAAAGAAAACACATGCAATGACTCTTGTGGATCCATATGTGGTTTGTGGAAAGAACACACATGCAATGAACTCTAGTAGATCCATATGTGGTTTGTGGAAAGAACACACATGCAATGACACTAGTTGATCCATGTGTGGTTTATGGAAAGAACACACATGCAATGACACTTGATGATCCATATATGGTTTGCGGAAAGAACAAACATGCAATGACTCAGGGGGATCCATGTGTGGTTTGTGGAAAGAATACACATGCAATGACCACTGGTCGATCCATGTGTGGTTTGTGGAAAGAACACACATGCAATGACACTGGTGGATCCATATGTGGTTTGTGAAAAGAACACACATGCAATGACTGTAGTGCTGGTTTTAGTATAAGAACACACATGCAATGAACTCTAGTGGGTCCATATGTTGTTTGTGGAAAGAACACACATGCAACGACACTGGTTGATCCATATGTGGTTAGTGGAAACAACACACACGCAATGACTCAGGGGGATCCATGTGTGGTTTGTGGAAAGAACACACATGCAATGACCACCGGTCGATTAATGTGTGGTTTGTGGAAAGAATACACATGCAATGACTCTAGCGCTGGTTTTATTATAAGAACACACATGCAATGACTGTAGTGGATCCATATGTGGTTTGTGGAAAAGAACACACATGCAATGTCCACTGGTTGATCCATATGTGGTTTGTGGAAAGAACACACATGCAATGACACTGGTGGATCCACATGTGTTTTGTGAAAAGAACAAACATGCAATGACTCTAGTGCTGGTTTTAGTATAAGAACACACATGAAATGACTCTAGTGCTGGTTTTAGTATAAGAACACACATGCAATGACTCTAGTGGGTCCATATGTGGTTCATGAAAAGAACACACATGCAATCACTCTAGTGGATCCGTATGTGGTTTGTGGAAAAGAACACACATGCAATGACCACTTGTTGATCCATAAGTGGTTTGTGGAAAGAACACACATGCAATGACACTGGTGGATCCAAATGTGGTTCTTGATAGGAACATGCATACAATGACTCTAGAGGATACATATGTGGTTTGTGGAAAGAACACACATGCAATGAACTCTAGTGGATCCATATGTGGTTTGTGGAAAGAACACACATGCAATGACACTGGTTGATCCATATGTGGTTTGTGGAAAGAACACACATGCAATGACCACTAGTCGATCAATGTGTGGTTTATGGAAAGAACACACATGCAATGAACTGGTGGATACATATGTGGTTTATGAAAAGAAAACACATGAAATGACTCTAGTGGATCCATATGTGGTTTGTGGAAAGAACACACATGCAATGAACTCTAGTGGATCCATATGTGGTTTGTGGAAAGAACACACATGCAATGACATTGGTTGATCCATGTGTGGTTTGTGGAAAGAACACACATGCAATGACACTGGATGATCCATATGTGGTTTGCGGAAAGAACAGACATGCAATGACTCAGGGGGATCCATGTGTGGTTTATGGAAAGAATACACATGCAATGACCACTGGTCGATCCATGTGTGGTTTGTGGAAAGAACACTCATGCAATGACACTGGTGGATCCATATGTGGTTTGTGAAAAGAACACACATGCAATGACTTTAGTGCTGGTTTTAGTATAAGAACACACATGAAATGACTCTAGTGCTGGTTTTAGTATAAGAACACACATGCAATGACTCTAGTGGGTCCATATGTGGTTCGTGAAAAGAACACACATGCAATCACTCTAGTGGATCCATATGTGGTTTGTGGAAAAGAACACACATGCAATGACCACTTGTTGATCCATAAGTGGTTTGTGGAAAGAACACACATGCAATGACACTGGTGGATCCAAATGTGGTTCTTGACAGGAACATGCATACAATGACTCTAGAGGATACATATGTGGTTTGTGGAAAGAACACACATGCGATGAACTCTAGTGGATCCATATGTGGTTTGTGGAAAGAACACACAAGCAATGACACTGGTTGATCCATATGTGGTTTGTGGAAAGAACACACATGCAATGACCACTGGTCGATCAATGTGTGGTTTGTGGAAAGAACACACATGCAATGAACTGGTGGAATCATATGTGGTTTGTGAAAACCAGACACATGCAATGACTCTAGTGGATCCATATGTGGTTTGTGGAAAGAACACACATGCAATGAACTCTAGTGGGTCCATATGTCGTTTGTGGAAAGAACACACATGCAATGACACTGGTTGATCCATGTGTGGTTTGTGGAAAGAAAACACATGCAATGACACTGGTTGATCCATATGTGGTTTGCGGAAAGAACACACATTCAATGACTCAAGGGGATCCATGTGTGGTTTGTGGAAAGAACACACATGCAATGACCACTGGTCGATCCATGTGTGGTTTGTGGAAAGAACACAGATGCAATGACACTGGGGGATCCATATGTGGTTTGTGAAAAGAACACACATGCAATGACTCTAGTGCTGGTTTTAGTATAAGAACACACATGCAATGAACTCTAGTGGGAGCATATGTGGTTTGTGGAAAGAACACAAATGCAACGACACTGGTTGATCCATATGTGGTTTGTGGAAACAACACACATGCAATGACTCAGGGGGATCCATGTGTGGTTTGTGGAAAGAAGACACATGCAATGACCGCTGGTCGATCAATATGTGGTTTGTGGAAAGAATATGCATGCATGTCACATCCCAAGATTTTCCAAATCTTGTAATGTGAAAAATAAATAAATAAAATAAAACTTTGTTTGATTTTCAGGGCCAGAAGAAACTTTTTGTATTCAATTGGGACTTCAAACCAGTTGGATCAAATAAAATCCTAAAGGGATTTAAAAAGATAAAACATTTAATAAAGGAAAATAAAATATTTTGGAAAAACTATTTTGGATCTTTTAATAAAAGACTTGGTTTTCAAATGAAAAGGTGGATTTATAAATAAAGATTATATTTTAAAGAGCCAAATTAATTTTGGCCAAGCTTTTATAATAAAATATTTTGTTTTTACAAAATGAGTAAAGGCTTATTTAAATAAAATAATAAGGATGTAATATCCAAGTTTTATTTAAGTAAAGGCTTTTCCCATTTTAAATAAACACTAAAACTTATTTATTTATTTTAAATAAGTTTTCCAAATGTTTTATATTCTCAAATAAAACTTACTGAAGTGTTTTGGTTTATTTTATATTTCAAATAAAGTTTTTAAATAAAACAAACCCTACTTGATTTATTAACTAAGGTCCATTATATTTAATTCTTAATGGACCCTATAGCAAAAATGTTATTTTAAACAAGATTTCCAAATATCTTTTATTTTCAAATAAAACCTACTGATTTGGTTTTGAAAATATTTGGATTTCAAATGAGGTTTTTATTAAATAAATCAAACCCTATTTTGATTAAATAACTAAAGGGCTATTTTATTTAATTATTAAATAGATCCTAAAAAGAATAAAAAAATATTATTTTATTTTGAGTTTTGGTTTATGTTAATAAACAGAACCAAGTTCAAAGTGTGAAGTGTGGTGTTTGTTTGAATCAATTTGAATGTTGTTTGAATAATGGATTGAAAATTCAAAACAGAAAAATAGAAATAGAAAAGAAAAAGAAAAAGCCAACAGACAGAAAAAAAATGGAGTTTGGACCAGCCCAACCCAGCAGCCCACTAAGGCCCAGCAAACCAGCCAAGTTCACTTCCAGAAAGAAAACAATTCACACCCAGTTTCTGACCCACGCAGAGAATGACCAGTGGACCCTCCCCCTCATTTCTTTTCCCACTGACCGGTGGACCCCACATCTCTCTCTCACAAGCGAACCGTTTTTCTTTACTGCAGACAGAAACCACGCAGTCGATGACAGCCTGGACCCACTTCTCCTTCCCCTCTTTCGCTGACAAGACGACCCCACGCCACATCATCGTCTCCTTCACCCCTCCCCCGCAGACCAGTTCCTCTCTTCCGTTTCTGCGATGAATTCGCGAGCATCAATTCGAGTTAACGCCACAGTTAATCCCTCCTGCAACCACGCTGTTTTAAACGCCAGCGCCTTCCCCTCCTTTCCCCCCCAAACCCCGCTGCCAGAGAGCCACCAGGCTGCACGAATTGCTCTCTACAACCCCGCCATCTCCGACGAGCTGTCGCAGCGATTCCGGCCAACTCCGACCACCCCTCTGCCTCTACTTCACGCGAGTGGACTCCGCTCGACCTCACGCATCTCCTAGTACTCCTGGTTTGCCCGCGCGTGACCCAGAACGCCGTCTTCGACAAGCCTGAGCCAGCGCCGCTGTCTGCTCCAACTGCGGCGACGTTCCCCGGTAAAACCTGACCTCCCCTCCTTTCCTCGTGGACACGATAGTGACTGCCATGATCTGACGAACCTAATGGTGCCTTCCGTTTGTCCTAGGGTGCCCCCTATCCTCGCCTTCGACAACCTCCAGCATCGCCGCCGTCTGGTTCTTCTCCGATGACGTCTCCCAGGTAAACCAGACCGCCCCGCGCCTTCTCGTTCACACACACACCTTCGTCGCATCCTTGCGCTCCTGACTGTGAGTTTCGTTTGTCTCCGGGTGATCCCTAGCGTCGTCCTCTACCTCGACCGCGTGCGTCCGTCGTCAGACGCAACTCCGACAAGGAATTCCTGCAACCCTAGTGCGCCCCTTGACCAACCGCGAGCACCTTGAGCATCGCCGTGACCCCCTGAGCCCGGTGAGCATCTCCCCTTTCTCCCTCACCCCCTATAGCATCGGCACCGCCGTCGACCGACAGCTCTGCCGCCGGTAGCCACCGCAGCGCCGCCAGTTAGTGGTCTGATTGATTGCATCCGTTAGATATAGATCGAAAGGCTGTAATAGAACTTAAACGAAGGGGTATCGCATGTCCCTGTGCCGCTCGATATAAATGAGATCCTACGGCCTACAGAGCCGATTCGGCCGAACCGGTATCGACCAACGAAACAGCGACGCGTGGCCAGGTTTGTTTTAAAACAGAATTTGAAAAACAGATTTAAGTGCCATTTTCAAACCCTTGTAACTTTGGATCCACACGTCCAAAAATTACAAATTTTATGTCGTTGGATTCAGTGGAACAAGCCCTAGCCAACCATACCCTTGGTTTAGCAAATAGTATCTGTTAGCTTGTTTAACTTTGCAGATTCTTTTGTGTGCTTGTTTAGAGTAGAAAAATTGTTTGAAAATGTTTTTAAGGTTAAAACTTTTGCAAAATGGTTTGTTGAGACCTTACTGACCCTAGGAACCAACCCATGTTTTGGAAAATGAATTTGGAAAAGTTTAGAATGGATTACTTGGTTTAGTCCATTTCTAGCTAATTAAAACTATTGTTTTGTTTATGAAAAATGGTTTTGAGTAAAAACTTTGGAGAAAATGTTTTGGACCAAACCTACTGACCCAAACACCAAGTTTTGCAATAGCAACTCATTTGGTGAAACAAAATAAGGATTCCTTGAATTAAAACCATTTCTAGTCAAATAGAAATGTGGTTTATTTATTAAAAATGGTTCTGGAAGAAAACCTTTGGAAAATGTTTTGTTTAAAACTCACTAACTCCAAAACCCAAGTTTTGTGATTTGAAAACATACTTGGTGAACCCTATAGGTTAAAGCCTTAGGAAAAATATTTTTACACCACATAAAATGATACTTTGTTTTGAAAATGGTTTTGAAGTGAAACCTTTTTGCAAATGACTTTGCCACCTTAAAAAATGACCAATAGGTGTTATAAAATGTTTATAACCCATTAGGAGCCACTTTTTCAAACAAAACAAAGCTTGGCATGCTTGCATGCATTACTTTGACTTTGTATTTTATGTGTGTTGTTTTGCTTGATTGGTAGATTGAGTTTGTGCCTTGCTTGATTGAATTGTAGTGACTTGAAGAGTGTGATTGTGGCAAGGACAAGGAGTGAACCTATATCCTCTACCAAAAAGGCAAGTGATGCTTCATATCTATTGTCCCATTACTTTCACTATGCATTAGTGTTTTCTCTAAGTAAAACTTGGATGGATTTTATTTTGCTAAGTATAGACCTTGTTATAGGAAAACCTAGTAGATGAATCCTTAGTAGGATTTTCCTAAGATAAGAATCCTATTACTATTAAGCTTAGCCTAGCTAATAGAAAACATGGGTGGAAAATATATTCACACTATGGAAAATTTCTAAGTCTGTGGACTTATGTTTTGTTTAATAAAACAACTAAGTGAATGGATCACCTGGGTGGAATGGAAGAAATGGTTTGTGTTGAGTGGTTCACAAGGCCATGGACTTGGCTTGTGTATCTCACTTGTGGATGGCCACCCAGGAACAAAGAGATTTAAGATGTCAAATGTTGAGAAGCTTCAAGTGCAACCACTTGGCAATATGGGCTCTGCCATGATCATATAGGTTGCAAGAACTTAGCCATATGGACAGTGGGTGGTAGTGTTTGATAGGATGGAACGCGTCCATGATGGTCCAAGGGAAGGCTTCTGAAAGATCTTGTCTTGGGAAACCAAGTCTTGTGGGGAAAGTGCACCACCTCTACAGAGTGTAAAATCTAAGTACTTAGCCATGTCCCTGGTAAAGGACAATTTGAGCATCAAGACATGGAAGCAATCAAGAATCTCATCACTCCAATTTTCTAAGTAAAATTTGTGGTTTGAACAAGGGTTGTTTGAAATCTTCAATCTTTGATGGAGAGATGGCTTGGTACAAGGATCTTGAAATCTTTGATTGAGGAAGAAAAATGTTTTTGCCAAGCAAAACTTAGTATTTTCAAATGTTAAGGAAAAATCTATTTTGAGCAATGCAAGCCTCAACTCCACTTAGCCAAATGCATATAGATGATAGACTCCACTATACTACCATAGTATCACTTGCCAATACAATTCAAATGTATTGACCCTTGTGGCTGTAACTTGTAATGTTGCAGGTTTGATTGATTTTAGTGAAGATTGATTGATTAGGATTACAAAGTCTACAACCAACATCTGCCTGTGGCACTTTGAAGATGAAGGACCCCATGCTTATAGTTATTCCGCTGTAATGTATTGTAATAGCCAAATGAGCTATGTTTGATGTAATAAAATTATGTTATTCCTGGTTATAAAGTTATATTATGACCTTTGTTTCTTGATATTACATCTAAACTGTGGATGCTAGCTATTGATCCAGGGACTAGCATTGTAAACACAGGGGAGTCAACCTTACCTTATATTTTAACAAGGTTGGGACTCTTACATGGTATCAGAGCATTGTGTTGCCTGTAGGATTTGTAAACCTAGGATTGGACAAAACCCCTTAGAAAAGTAGGAGTTGTATTTTGTTCCAAAATTTATTTACAAACAATCTTGTAAACTCTTTCCTCGACCATTTTGGTTTCAACTCTACATTTCATCTATATTCAAACATTAATGGAAAAGCCTACCCCATGACCAAAGACTTCACCATGTGCAAAGGACTCCATCAACTCTAATGACTTCAACATCTTCAACTCTAATGACTTCAACATCTTCATCATTTACACCAAGGACTTCAATCTTGGATATCACTAAGGACTACAAGTGGGACAAGAAATGTTGCTCAAGATTGGAGACTAAGGAAACACAACTTAGAAGGAACCATCATCACCTTTGAAGTTTGAGACCAAGATGCAAGAAATTCTTTAAGGATACAAAGATCTTGTTTATGAAGAATCAACCAAGAAGGATGGAAAGATCACAAATGAACCATATAGATGGACCACCATTTATAGTTAAAGTCAAACTCACCAACTTATGTGGTGTAACAAAAATATTTTTGGTTGCCTAGAAATATGCTTGAAACTTTGTTGTTTGAGTGGAATGTTGTTTGTGATTGCTTGCACATTGCTTGTGTGAATTGTGATGTGTGTGAATAGAATTATTTCCTTAGAAATATCTTGCCTATTCTAACCCCAACCCAACCCAAACAGATGACTTCTCCAAGGTACTCCAACATCAAGGTTGATGACATCAACAACAACCAAGTTGACAGCATGAAAGAGCTCATAGCAACCCAACACCAGCTGAACCAACTAACAGCTCAGTTCATAGCCAACAATAGTGATAAAGACCCTACCTTGCAAAAGTTTTTGGAGGAACAATCCCAACTGATGCTTAAGGTGACTAATCAAATGATCAGCATGGAAGAAAACTATCCCAAAAGAATGTATGACAACAAGGATGACAAGAATGTTATTCTAGATGGAGACCCAACTTGCATTATTTGTGGAGACAAGGACCATACTTCCAAGGAGCATGAAGATCAATGTCCTAACTGTGAAGAAAAACATCCTATTGGACAATGTCCTACTTCTCAAGCTACTTGTTATCTTTGTGAAGGAAACGACCATGTCCCTATCCAATGCCCCACCTATGCCATTGATGAACAAAGGAAACAAGAAGGATCCAAATATGCCAAAAATGTTGATGGCAAAGGAAAAGGACCACTCATACCTCCAAACAAGACAACCCAATTCAAAGGACTAAAGAAACCTAAGAAACCAAAGCAAGACATGAGCCTTGTGCAATGTCGTAAATGTAAGGAAATGGGACAATACCCCAGTGGATGTCCAGAGAACAAGAAAAATAAGGGGATTGACCAAGTGGTGTGCAACAACTGCAAAGAGCTAGGCCACTATGTAGCCACTTGTCCACAAGAGCTACGCAAGGAACTTGAAGACATCCACTGTTTCAATTGCAAAAACCTAGGGCATTATGCAAGAAACTGTCCAGAAAAGATGAAGAACAAGTTGAACAAGCCTATGAAGGATCTCAACCTTGGCCCATGAGTCAAGTATGGAAATAAAGGACACTAGGCAGATGGTTGCCCAGAGAAGTTTCCCCAGGATCCCAAGAAGGACAATGTGTAATTTTTGTTTGAAAATTTTTAAGGGTGGTAGTACCCTAGTTGTTTTGAACCTGCTTGTAACCCTAACCTTCCCAAATCTCGGGGCGAGATTTATTTTAAGGGTGGTAGCCTGTCACATCCCAAGATTTCCCAAATCTTGTAATGTGAAAAATAAATAAATAAAATAAAACTTTGTTTGATTTTCAGGGCCAGAAGAAACTTTTTGTATTCAATTGGGACTTCAAACCAGTTGGATCAAATAAAATCCTAAAGGGATTTAAAAAGATAAAACATTTAATAAAGGAAAATAAAATATTTTGGAAAAACTATTTTGGATCTTTTAATAAAAGACTTGGTTTTCAAATGAAAAGGTGGATTTATAAATAAAGATTATATTTTAAAGAGCCAAATTAATTTTGGCCAAGCTTTTATAATAAAATATTTTGTTTTGATAAAATGAGTAAAGGCTTATTTAAATAAAATAATAAGGATGTAATATCCAAGTTTTATTTAAGTAAAGGCTTTTCCCATTTTAAATAAACACTAAAACTTATTTATTTATTTTAAATAAGTTTTCCAAATGTTTTATATTCTCAAATAAAACTTACTGAAGTGTTTTGGTTTATTTTATATTTCAAATAAAGTTTTTAAATAAAACAAACCCTACTTGATTTATTAACTAAGGTCCATTATATTTAATTCTTAATGGACCCTATAGCAAAAATGTTATTTTAAACAAGATTTCCAAATATCTTTTATTTTCAAATAAAACCTACTGATTTGGTTTTGAAAATATTTGGATTTCAAATAAGGTTTTTATTAAATAAATCAAACCCTATTTTGATTAAATAACTAAAGGGCTATTTTATTTAATTATTAAATAGATCCTAAAAAGAATAAAAAAATATTATTTTATTTTGAGTTTTGGTTTATGTTAATAAACAGAACCAAGTTCAAAGTGTGAAGTGTGGTGTTTGTTTGAATCAATTTGAATGTTGTTTGAATAATTGATTGAAAATTCAAAACAGAAAAATAGAAATAGAATAGAAAAAGAAAAAGCCAGCAGATAGAAAAAAAAATGGAGTTTGGACCAGCCCAACCCAGCAGCCCACTAAGGCCCAGCAAACCAGCCCAGTTCACTTCCAGAAAGAAAACAATTCACACCCAGTTTCTGACCCACGCAGAGAATGACCAGTGGACCCTCCCCCTCATTTCTTTTCCCACTGACCGGTGGACCCCACATCTCTCTCTCACAAGCGAACCGTTTTTCTTTACTGCAGACAGAACCCACGCAGTCGATGACAGCCTGGACCCACTTCTCCTTCCCCTCTTTCGCTGACGAGACGACCCCACACCACATCATCGTCTCCTTCACCCCTCCCCCGCATACCAGTTCCTCTCTTCCGTTTCTGCGATGAATTCGCGAGCATCAATTCGAGTTAACGCCACAGTTAATCCCTCCTGCAACCACGCTGTTTTAAACGCCAGCGCCTTCCCCTCCTTTCCCCCCAAACCCCGCTGCCAGAGAGCCACCAGGCTGCACGAATTGCTCTCTGCAACCCCGCCGTCTCCGACGAGCTGTCGCAGCGATTTCGGCCAACTCCGACCACCCCTCTGCCTCTACTTCACGCGAGTGGACTCCGCTCGACCTCACGCATCTCCTAGTACTCCTGGTTCGCCCGCGCGTGACCCAGAACGCCGTCTTCGACAAGCTCTGAGCCAGCGCCGCCGTCTGCTCCAACTGCGGCGACGCTCCCCGGTAAAACCTGACCTCCCCTCCTTTCCTCGTGGACACGATAGTGACTGCCATGATCTGACGAACCTAATGGTGCCTTCCGTTTGTCCTAGGGTGCCCCCTATCCTTGCCTTCGACAACCTCCAGCATCGCCGCCGTCTGGTTCTTCTCCGACGACGTCTCCCAGGTAAACCAGACCGCCCCGCGCCTTCTCGTTCACACACACACCTTCGCCGCATCCTTGCGCTCCTGACTGTGAGTTTCGTTTTTCTCCGGGTGATCCCTAGCGTCGTCCTCTACCTCGACCGCGTGCGTCCGTCGTCAAACGCAACTCCGACGAGGAATTCCTGCAACCCTAGTGCGCCCCTTGACCAACCGCGAGCACCTTGAGCATCGCCGTGACCCCCTGAGCCCGGTGAGCATCTCCCCTTTCTCCCTCACCCCCTGTAGCATCGGCACCGCCGTCGACCGACAGCTCCGCCGCCGGTAGCCACCGCAGTGCCGCCAGTTAGTGGTCTGATTGATTGCATCCGTTAGATATAGATCGAAAGGCTATAATAGAACTTAAACGAAGGGGTATCGCATGTCCCTGTGCCGCTCGATCTAAATGAGATCCTACGGCCTACAGAGCCGATCCGGCCGAACCGGTATCGACCAACGAAACAGCGACACGTGGCCAGGTTTGTTTTAAAACAGAATTTGAAAAACAGATTTAAGTGCCATTTTCAAACCCTTGTAACTTTGGATCCACACGTCCAAAAATTACAAATTTTATGTCGTTGGATTCAGTGGAACAAGCCCTAGCCAACCATACCCTTGGTTTAGCAAATAGTATCTGTTAGCTTGTTTAACTTTGCAGATTCTTTTGTGTGCTTGTTTAGAGTAGAAAAATTGTTTGAAAATGTTTTTAAGGTTAAAACTTTTGCAAAATGGTTTGTTGAGACCTTACTGACCCTAGGAACCAACCCATGTTTTGGAAAATGAATTTGGAAAAGTTTAGAATGGATTACTTGGTTTAGTCCATTTCTAGCTAATTAAAACTATTGTTTTGTTTATGAAAAATGGTTTTGAGTAAAAACTTTGGAGAAAATGTTTTGTACCAAACCTACTGACCCAAACACCAAGTTTTGCAATAGCAACTCATTTGGTGAAACAAAATAAGGATTCCTTGAATTAAAACCATTTCTAGTCAAATAGAAATGTGGTTTATTTATTAAAAATGGTTCTGGAAGAAAACCTTTGGAAAATGTTTTGTTTAAAACTCACTAACTCCAAAACCCAAGTTTTGTGATTTGAAAACATACTTGGTGAACCCTATAGGTTAAAGCCTTAGGAAAAATATTTTTACACCACATAAAATGATACTTTGTTTTGAAAATGGTTTTGAAGTGAAACCTTTTTGCAAATGACTTTGCCACCTTAAAAAATGACCAATAGGTGTTATCAAATGTTTATGACCCATTAGGAGCCACTTTTTCAAACAAAACAAAGCTTGGCATGCTTGCATGCATTACTTAGTATTTGATTGAGGAAGAAAAATGTTTGATTGAGGAAGAAAAATGTTTTTGCCAAGCAAAACTTAGTATTTTCAAATGTTAAGGAAAAATCTATTTTGAGCAATGCAAGCCTCAACTACACTTAGCCAAATGCATATAGATGATAGACTCCACTATACTACCATAGTATCACTTGCCAATACAATTCAAATGTATTGACCCTTGTGGCTATAACTTGTAATGTTGCAGGTTTTATTGATTTTAGTGAAGATTGATTGATTAGGATTACAAAGTCTACAACCAACATCTGCCTGTGGCACTTTGAAGATGAAGGACCCCATGCTTATAGTTATTCCGCTGCAATGTATTGTAATAGCCAAATGAGCTATGTTTGATGTAATAAAATTATGTTATTCCTGGTTATAAAGTTATATTATGACCTTTGTTTCTTGATATTACATCTAAACTGTGGATGCTAGCTATTGATCCAGGGACTAGCATTGTAAACACAGGAGAGTCAACCTTACCTTATATTTTAACAAGGTTGGGACTCTTACAATGCAATAACTCTAGTGCTGGTTTTAGTATAAGAACACACATGCAATGACTCTAGTGCTGGTTTTAGTACAAGAACACACATGCAATGGCTCTAGTGGGTCCATATGTGGTTTGTGGAAAGAACACACATGCAATGACACTGGTTGATCCATGTGTGGTTTGTGGAAAGAACACACATGCCATGACACTGGTTGATCCATATGTGGTTTGCGGAAAGAACACACATTCAATGACTCAGGGGGATCCATGTGTGGTTTGTGGAAAGAACACACATGCAATGACCACTGGTCGATCCATGTGTGGTTTGTGGAAAGAACACACATGCAATGACACTGGTGGATCCATATGTGGTTTGTGAAAAGAACACACATGCAATGACTCTAGTGCTGGTTTTAGTATAAGAACACACATACAATGAACTCTAGTGGGAGCATATGTGGTTTGTGGAAAGAACACACATGCAACGACACTGGTTGATCCATATGTGGTTTGTGGAAACAACACACATGCAATGACTCAGGGGGATCCATGTGTGGTTTGTGGTAAGAACACACAAGCAATGACCGCTGGTCCATCAATGTGTGGTTTGTGGAAAGAATACACATGCAATAACTCTAGTGCTGGTTTTAGTATAAGAACACACATGCAATGACTCTTGTGCTGGTTTTAGGACAAGAACACACATGCAATGACTCTAGTGGGTCCATATGTGGTTTGTGAAAAGATAACACATGCAATGACTCTAGTGGGTCCATATGTGGTTTGTGGAAAGAACACACATGCAATGACCACTGGTCGATCCATATGTGGTTTGTGGAAATAACACACATGCAATCACTCAGGGGGATCCAAGTGTGGTTTGTGGAAAGAACAAACATGCAATGACTCTAGTGGATCCATATGTGGTTCGTGGAAAGAGCACACATGCAATGACACTGGTTGATCCATATGTGGTTTGTGGAAAGAACACACATGCAATGCCTCAGGGGGATCCATGTGTGGTTTGTGGAAATAACACACATGCAATGACTCAGGGGGATCCATGTGTGGTTTGTGGAAAGAACACACATGCAATGACACTCGTTGATCCATGTGTGGTTTGTGGAAAGAACACACATGTAATGACTCTAGTGCTGGTTTTAGTATAAGAACACACATGCAATGAACTCTAGTGGGTCCATATGTGGTTTGTGGAAAGAACACACATGCAATGACACGGGTTGATCCATATGTGGTTGTGAAAAGAACACACATGCAATGATTCTAGTGCTGGTTTTAGTATAAGAACACACATGCAATGACTCTAGTGCTGGTTTTAGTATAAGAACACACATGCAATGAACTCTAGTGGGTCCATATGTGGTTTGTGGAAATAACACACATGCAAGGACACGGGTTGATCCATATGTGGTTTGTGGAAACAACACACATGAAATGAAGGGAGATCAATGCATGGTTTGTGGAAAGAACACACATACAAGGACCACTGGTCGATCAATGTGTGGTTTGTGGAAAGAACACACATGCAACGACTCTAGTGCTGGTTTTAGTATAAGAACACACATGCAATGACTCTAGTGCTAGTTTTAGTATAAGAACACGCATGCAATGACTCTAGTGGGTCCATATGTGGTCTGTGAAAAGAACACACATGCAATCACTCTAGTGGATCCATATGTGGTTTGTGGAAAGAACACACATGCAATGACACTGGTTGATCCATATGTGGTTTGTGGAAAGAACACACATGCAATGACACTGGTTGATCCATGTGTGGTTTGTGGAAAGGACACACATGCAATGACTCTAGTGCTGGTTTTAGTATAAGAACACACATGCAATGACTCTAGTGCTGGTTTTAGTATAAGAACACACATGCAATGACTTTAGTGGGTCCATATGTGGTTTGTGAAAAGAACACACATGCAATGACTCTAGTGGATCCATATGTGGTTTGTGGAAAACAACACACATGCAATGACCACTGGTTGATCCATATGTGGTTTGTGGAAAGAACACACATGCAATAACACTAGTGGATCCATATGTGGTTTGTGAAAAGAACACACATGCAATGACTCTAGTGCTGGTTTTAGTATAAGAACACACATGAAATGACTCTAGTGCTGGTCTTACTATAAGAACACACATGCAATGACTCTAGTGGGTCCATATGTGGTTTCTGAAAAGAACACACATGCAATGACTCTAGTGGATCCATATGTGGTTTGTGGAAAAGAACACACATGCAATGACCACTAGCTGATCCATAAGTGGTTCATGTTAGGAACACACATGCACTAAACACTTGTGGATCCAAATGTGGTTTGTGGAAAGAACACACATGCAATGACTCTAGTGGATACATATGGGGTTTGTGGAAAGAACGCACATGCAATGAACTCTAGTGGATCCATATGTGGTTTGTGGAAAGAATACACATGCAATGACACTGGTTGATCCATATGTGGTTTGTGGAAAGAACACACATGCAATGACTTAGGGGGATCCATGTGTGGTTTGTGGAAAGAACACACATGCAATGACCACTGGTCGATCCATGTGTGGTTTGTGGAAAGAACACACATGCAATGAGACTGGTGGATCCATATGTGGTTTGTGAAAAGAACACACATGCAATGACTCTAGTGGATCCATATGTGGCTTGTGGAAAGAACACACATGCAATGACACTAGTTGATCCATATGTGGTTTGTGGAAAGAACACACATGTAATGACTCAGGGGGATCCATGTGTGGTTTGTAGAAAGAACACACATGCAATGACTCTAGTGGATCCATATGTGGTTTATGGAAAGAACACGCATGCAATGACTCTAGTGGGTCCATATGTGGTTTGTGGAAAAGAACACACATGCAATGATTCTAGTGCTGGTTTTAGTATAAGAACACACATGCAATGAAATCTAGTGGGTCCATATGTGGTTTGTGGAAAGAACACACATGCAATGACTCTGGTTGATCCATATGTGGTTTGTGAAAAGAACACACATGCAATGATTCTAGTGCTGGTTTCAGTATAAGAACACACATGCAATGACTCTAGTGGGTCCATATGTGGTTTGTGAAAAGAACACACATGCAATGACCACTGGTCGATCCATGTGTGGTTTGTGGAAAGAACACACATGCAATGACACAGGTGGATCCATATGTGGATTGTGGAAAGAACACACATGCAATGACACTGGTTGATCCATATGTGGTTTGTGAAAAGAACACACATGCAATGACTCAGGGGGGGTCCATGTGTGGTTTGTGGAAAGAACACACATGCAATGATCACTGGTGGATCCATATGTGGTTTGTGAAAAGAACACATATGCAATGATTCTAGTGCTGGTTTTAGTATAAAAACACACATGCGATGAACTCTAGTGGGTCCATATGTGGTTTGTGGAAAGAACACACATGCAATGACACTGGTTGATCCATATGTTGTTTGTGGAAAGAACGTACATGCAGTGACTCAGGGGGATCCATGTGTGGTTTGTGGAAAGAACACACATGCAATGACACTGGTCTATCCATGTGTGGTATGTCGAAAGAACACACATGCAATGTCTCTATTGCTGGTTTTAGTATAAGAACACACATGCAATGACTCTAGTGCTGGTTTTAGTATAAGAACACACATGCAATGACTTTAGTGGGTCCATATGTGGTTTGTGGAAAGAACACACATGCAATGACTCTAGTGGATCCATATGTGGTTTGTGGAAAAGAATACACATGCAATGACCACTGGTTGACCCATATGTGGTTTGTGGAAAGAACACACATGCAATGACAGTGGTGGATCCATATGTGGTTTGTGAAAAGAACACACATGCAATGACTCTAGTGCTGGTTTTAGTATACGAACACACATGAAATGACTCTAGTGCTGGTTTTAGTATAAGAACACACATGCAATCACTCTAGTGGGTCCATATGTGGTTTGTGAAAATAACACAGATGCAATGACTCTAGTGGATCCATATGTAGTTTTTGGAAAAGAACACACATGCAATGAACACTGGCTGATCCATAAGTTGTTCATGACAAGAACACACATGCAATGACCACTGGTTGATCCATATGTGGTTTGTGGAAAGAACACACATGCAATGACAGTGGTGGATCCATATGTGGTTTGTGAAAAGAACACACATGCAATGAACTCTATTGGATCCATATGTGGTTTGTGGAAAGAACACACATGCAATGACTCTAGTGCTGGTTTTAGTATAAGAACACACATGCAATGACTCTAGTGCTGGTTTTAGTATAAGAACACAAATGCAATGACTCTAGTAGGTCCATATGTGGTTTGTGAAAAGAACACACATGCAATGACTCGAGTGGATCCATATGTGGTTTGTGGAAAAGAACACACACGCAATGACACTGGTTGATCCATAAGTGGTTTGTGGAAAGAACACAGATGCAATGACACTGGTGGATCCAAATGTGCTTCTTGACAGGAACACGCATGCAATGACTATATTGGATACATATGTGGTTTGTGGAAAGAACACACATGCAATGAACTCTAGTGGATCCATATGTGGTTTGTGGAAAGAACACACATGCAATGAAACTGGTTGATCCATATGTGGTTTGTGGAAAGAACACACATGCAATGACCACTGCTCGATCAATGTGAGCTTTGTGGAAAGAACACACATGCAATGAACTGGTGGATACATATGTGGTTTCTGAAAAGAACACACATCCAATGACTCTTGTGGATTCATATGTGGTTTGTGGAAAGAACACGCATGCAATGAACTCTAATGGATCTATATGTGGTTTGTGGAAAGAACACACATGCAATGACACTGGTTGATCCATGTGTGGTTTGTGGAAAGAACACACATGCAATGACACTGGTTGATCCATATGTGGTTTGCGGAAAGAACACACATGCAATGACTCAGAGGGATCCATGTCTGGTTTGTGGAAAGAACACACATGCAATGACACTGGTGGATCCATATGTGGTTTCTAAAAAGAACACACATGCAATGACTCTAGTGCTGGTTTTAGTATAAGAACACACATGCAATGAACTCTAGTGGGTCCATATGTGGTTTGTGCAAAAGAACACACATGCAATGGCCACTGGTCGATCCATGTGTGGTTTGTGGAAAGAACACACATGCAATGACACTGGTGGATCCATATGTGGTTTGTGAAAAGAACACATATGCAATGACTCTAGAGGACCCATATGTGGTTTATGGAAAGAACACACATGGAATGGCACTGGTTGATCCATATGTGGTTTGTGGAAAGAACACACATGTAATGACTCAGGGGGATCCATGTGTGGTTTGTGGAAAGAACACACATACAACGACCACTGGTCGATCCATGTGTGATTTGTGGAAAGAACACACATGCAATGACACTAGTGGATCCATATGTGGTTTGTGAAAAGAACACACATGCAATGACTCTACTGCTGGTTTTAGTATAAGAACACACATGCAATGAACTCTAGTGGGTCCATATGTGGTTTGTGGAAAGAACACACATGCAATGACTCTGGTTGATCCATATGTGGTTTGTGAAAAGCACACACATGCAATGATTCTAGTGCTGGTTTTAGTATAAGAACACACATGCAATGACTCTAGTGGGTCCATATGTGGTTTGTGGAAAGAACACACATACAATGACCACTGGTCGATCCATGTGTTGTTTATGGAAAGAACACACATGCAATGACACTGGTGGATCCATATGTGGTTTGTGAAAAGAACACACATGCAATGACTCTAGTGGATCCATATGTGGTTTGTGGAAAGAACACACGTGCAATGACTCAGGGGGGTCCATGTGTGGTTTGTGGAAAGAACACACATGCCATGATCAATGGTGGATCCATATGTGGTTTGTGAAAAGAACACACATGCAATGACTCTAGTGCTGGTTTTAGTATAAAACACACATGCAATGAACTCTAGTGGGTCCATATGTGGTTTGTGGAAAGAATAAACATGCAATGACACTGGTCGATCCATATGTGGTTTGTGGAAAGAACACACATGCAATGACTCAGGGGGATCCATGTGTGGTTTGTGGAAAGAACACACATGCAATGACACTGGCTATCCATTTGTGATTTGTGGAAATAACACACATGCGATGACTCTAGTGCTGGTTTTAGTATAAGAACACACAGGCAATGACTCTGGTGCTGGTTTTAGTATAAGAACACACATGCAATGACTTTAGTGGGTCCATATGTGGTTTGTGAAAAGAACACTCATGCAATGACTCTAGTGGATCCATATGTGGTTTGTGGAAAAGAACACACATTCAATGACCACTGGTTGATCCATATGTGGTTTATGGAAAGAACACAATGCAATGACACTGGTGGTTCCATATGTGTTTTGTGAAAAGAACACACATACAATGACTCTAGTGCTGGTTTTAGTATACGAACAAACATGAAATGACTCTAGTGCTGGTTTTAGTATAAGAACACACATGCAATGACTCTAGTGGGTCCATATGTGGTTTTTGAAAAGAACACAGATGTAATTACTCTAGTGGATCCATATGTTGTTTGTGGAAAAGAACACACATGCAATGAACACTGGCTGATCCATAAGTGGTTCATGACGGGAACACACATATAGTGAACACTGGTGCATCCAAATGTGGTTTGTGGAAACAACACACATGTAATGACTCTAGTAGATACATATGTGGTTTGTGGAGAGAACACACATGCAATGACTCAGGGGGATCCATGTGTGGTTTGTGGAAAGAACACACATGCAATGATCAATGGTGGATCCATATGTGGTTTGTGAAAAGAACACACATGCAATGACTCTAGTGCTGGTTTTAGTATAAAACACACACGCAATGAACTCTAGTGGGTCCATATGTGGTTTGTGGAAAGAACAAACATGCAATGACACTGGTTGATCCATATGTGTTTTGTGGAAAGAACACACATGCAATGACTCAGGGGGATCCATGTGTGGTTTGTGGAAAGAACACACATGCAATGACACTGGTTGATCCATGTGTTGTTTGTGGAACGAACACACATGCAATGACTCTAGTGCTGGTTTTAGTATAAGAACACACATGCAATGACTCTAGTGCTAGTTTTATTATAAGAACACAAATGCAATGACTCTAGTGGGTCCATATGTGGTTTGTGAAAAGAACACACATGCAATGACTCGAGTGGATCCATATGTGGTTTGTGGAAAAGAACACACACGCAATGACCACTGGTTGATCCATAAGTGGTTTGTGGAAAGAACACACATGCAATGACACTGGTGGATCCAAACATGCTTCTTGACAGGAACATGCATGCAATGACTATAGTGGATACATATGTGGTTTGTGGAAAGAACACACATGCAATGAACTCTACTGGATCCATATGTGGTTTCTGGAAAGAACACACATGCAATGACACTGGTTGATCCATATGTGGTTTGTGGAAAGAACACACATGCAATGACCACTGGTCGATCAATGTGTGGTTTGTGGAAAGAACACACATGCAATGAACTGGTGGATACATATGTGGTTTCTGAAAAGAACACACATGCAATGACTCTAGTGGATCCATATGTGGTTTGTGGAAAGAACACGCATGCAATGAACTCTAGTGGATCTATATGTGGTTTGTGGAAAGAACACACATGCAATGACACTGGTTGATCCATGTGTGGTTTGTGGAAAGAACACACATGCAATGACACTGGTTGATCCATATGTGGTTTGCGGAAAGAACACACATGCAATGACTCAGAGGGATCCATGTGTGGTTTGTGGAAAGAACACACATGCAATGACACTGGTGGATCCATATGTGGTTTCTGAAAAGAACACACATGCAATGACTCTAGTGTTAGTTTTAGTATAAGAACACACATGCAATGAACTCTAGTGGGTCCATATGTGGATTGTGGAAAGAACACACATGCAATGACACTAGTTGATCCATATGTGGTTTGTGGAAACAACACACATGCAATGACTCAGGGGGATCCATGTGTGGTTTGTGGAAAGAACACACATGCAATGACCACTGGTCGATCAATGTGTGGTTTGTGGAAAGAACACACATGCAATGAATCTAGTGCTGGTTTTAGTATAAGAACACACATGCAATGAACTCTAGTGGATCCATATGTGGTTTGTGGAAAGAATACACATGCAATTTCACTGGCTGATCCATATGTGGTTTGTGGAAAGAAAACACTTCAATGATTCGGGGGGGTCCATGTGTGGTTTGTGGAAAGAACACACATGCAATGACCACTGGTCAATCCATGTGTGGTTTGCGGAAAGAACACACACATATGTGGGTCCTTTAGGGTTTGTGGAAAGAACACACATGCAATGACACTAGTTGATCCATATGTGGTTTGTGGAAAGAACACACATGTAATGACTCTAGTGGGTCCATATGTGGTTTGTGGAAAGAACACACATGCAATGAATCTAGTGGGTCCATATGTGGTTTGTGCAAAAGCACACACATGCAATGGCCACTGGTCGATCCATGTGTGGTTTGTGGAAAGAACACACATGCAATGACACTGGTGGATCCATATGTGGTTTGTGAAAAGAACACACATGCAATGACTCTAGAGGACCCATATGTGGTTTATGGAAAGAACACACATGCAATGACACTGGTTGATCCATATGTGGTTTGTGGAAAGAACACACATGTAATGACTGAGGGGGATCCATGTGTGGCTTGTGGAAAGAACACACATACAACGACCACTGGTCGATCCATGTGTGGTTTGTGGAAAGAACACACATGCAAGGACACTAGTAGATCCATATGTGGTTTGTGAAAAGAACACACATGCAATGACTCTAGTGTTGGTTTTAGTATAAGAACACACATGCAATGAACTCTAGTGGGTCCATATGTGGTTTGTGGAAAGAACACACATGCAATGACTCTGGTTGATCCATATGTGGTTTCTGAAAAGAACACACATGCAATGATTCTAGTGCTGGTTTTAGTATAAGAACACACATGCAATGACTCTAGTGAGTCCATATGTGGTTTGTGGAAAGAACACACATGCAATGACCACTGGTTGATCCATGTGTGGTTTGTGGAAAGAACACACATGCAATGACACTGGCGGATCCATATGTGGTTTGTGAAAAGAACACACATGCAATGACTCTAGTGGATCCATATGTGGTTTGTGGAAAGAACACACATGCAATTACACTGGTTGATCCATATGTGGTTTGTGGAAAGAACACACGTGCAATGACTCAGGGGGGTCCATGTGTGGTTTGTGGAAAGAACACACATGCAATGATCAATGGTGGATCCATATGTGGTTTGTCAAAAGAACACACATGCAATGACTCTAGTGCTGGTTTTAGTATAAAACACACATGCAATGAACTCTAGTGGGTCCATATGTGGTTTGTGGAAAGAACAAACATGCAATGACACTGGTTGATCCATATGTGGTTTGTGGAAAGAACACACAGGCAATGACTCAGGGGGATCCATGTGTGGTTTGTGGAAAGAACACACATGCAATGACACTGGTTATCCATTTGTGATTTGTGGAAATAACACACATGCGATGACTCTAGTGCTGGTTTTAGTATAAGAACACACATGCAATGACTCTAGTGCTGGTTTTAGTATAAGAACACAAATGCAATGACTTTAGTGGGTCCATATGTGGTTTGTAGAAAGAACACGCATGCAATGAACTCTAGTGGATCTATATGTGGTTTGTGGAAAGAACACACATGCAATGACACTGGTTGATCCATGTGTGGTTTGTGGAAAGAACACACATGCAATGACACTGGTTGATCCATATGTGGTTTGCGGAAAGAACACACATGCAATGACTCAGAGGGATCCATGTGTGGTTTGTGGAAAGAACACACATTCAATGACACTGGTGGATCCCTATGTGGTTTCTAAAAAGAACACACATGCAATGACTCTAGTGTTGGTTTTTTTATAAGAACACACATGCAATGAACTCTAGTGGGTCCATATGTGGTTTGTGCAAAAGAACACACATGCAATGGCCACTGGTCGATCCTTGTGTGGTTTGTGGAAAGGACACACATGCAATGACACTGGTGGATCCATATGTGGTTTGTGAAAAGAACACACATGCAATGACTCTAGAGGACCCATATGTGCTTTATGGAAAGAACACACATGCAATGGCACTGGTTGATCCATATGTGGTTTGTGGAAAGAACACACATGTAATGACTCAGGGGGATCCATGTGTGGTTTGTGGAAAGAACACACATACAATGACCACTGGTCGATCGATGTGTGATTTGTGGAAAGAACACACATGCAATGACACTAGTGGATCCATATGTGGTTTGTGAAAAGAACACACATGCAATGACTCTAGTGCTGGTTTTAGTATAAGAACACACATGCAATGACTCTAGTGCTGGTTTTAGAACAAGAACACACATGCAATGGCTCTAGTGGGTCCATATGTGGTTTGTGGAAAGAACACACATGCAATGACACTGGTTGATCCATGTGTGGTTTGTGGAAAGAACACACATGCCATGACACTGGTTGATGCATATGTGGTTTGCGGAAAGAACACACATTCAATGACTCAGGGGGATCCATGTGTGGTTTGTGGAAAGAACACACATGCAATGACCACTGGTCGATCCATGTGTGGTTTGTGGAAAGAACACACATGCAATGACAGTGGTGGATCCATATGTGGTTTGTGAAAAGAACACACATGCAATGACTCTAGTGCTGGTTTTAGTATAAGAACACACATACAATGAACTCTAGTGGGAGCATATGTGGTTTGTGGAAAGAACACACATGCAACGACACTGGTTGATCCATATGTGGTTTGTGGAAACAACACACATGCAATGACTCAGGGGGATCCATGTGTGGTTTGTGGTAAGAACACACAAGCAATGACCGCTGCTCGATCAATGTGTGGTTTGTGGAAAGAATACACATGCAATAACTCTAGTGCTGGTTTTAGTATAAGAACACACATGCAATGACTCTTGTGCTGGTTTTAGGACAAGAACACACATGCAATGACTCTAGTGGGTCCATATGTGGTTTGTGAAAAGATAACACATGCAATGACTCTAGTGGGTCCATATGTGGTTTGTGGAAAGAACACACATGCAATGACCACTGGTCGATCCATATGTGGTTTGTGGAAAGAACACACATGCAATCACTCAGGGGGATCCAAGTGTGGTTTGTGGAAAGAACAAACATGCAATGACTCTAGTGGATCCATATGTGGTTTGTGGAAAGAGCACACATGCAATGACACTGGTTGATCCATATGTGGTTTGTGGAAAGAACACACATGCAATGACTCAGGGGGATCCATGTGTGGTTTGTGGAAATAACACACATGCAATGACTCAGGGGGATCCATGTGTGGTTTGTGGAAAGAACACACATGCAATGACACTCGTTGATCCATGTGTGGTTTGTGGAAAGAACACACATGTAATGACTCTAGTGCTGGTTTTAGTATAAGAAAACACATACAATGAACTCTAGTGGGTCCATATGTGGTTTGTGGAAAGAACACACATGAAATGACACGGGTTGATCCATATGTGGTTGTGAAAAGAACACACATGCAATGATTCTAGTGCTGGTTTTAGTATAAGAACACACATGCAATGACTCTAGTGCTGGTTTTAGTATAAGAACACACATGCAATGAACTCTAGTGGGTCCATATGTGGTTTGTGGAAATAACACACATGCAAGGACACGGGTTGATCCATATGTGGTTTGTGGAAACAACACACATGAAATGAAGGGAGATCAATGCATGGTTTGTGGAAAGAACACACATACAAGGACCACTGGTCGATCAATGTGTGGTTTGTGGAAAGAACACACATGCAACGACTCTAGTGCTGGTTTTAGTATAAGAACACACATGCAATGACTCTAGTGCTAGTTTTAGTATAAGAACACGCATGCAATGACTTTAGTGGGTCCATATGTGGTCTGTGAAAAGAACACACATGCAATGACTCTAGTGGATCCATATGTGGTTTGTGGAAAGAACACACATGCAATGACACTGGTTGATCCATATGTGGTTTGTGGAAAGAACACACATGCAATGACACTGGTTGATCCATGTGTGGTTTGTGGAAAGGACACACATGCAATGACTCTAGTGCTGGTTTTAGTATAAGAACACACATGCAATGACTCTAGTGCTGGTTTTAGTATAAGAACACACATGCAATGACTTTAGTGGGTCCATATGTGGTTTGTGAAAAGAACACACATGCAATGACTCTAGTGGATCCATATGTGGTTTGTGGAAAACAACACACATGCAATGACCACTGGTTGATCCATATGTGGTTTGTGGAAAGAACACACATGCAATAACACTAGTGGATCCATATGTGGTTTGTGAAAAGAACACACATGCAATGACTCTAGTACTGGTTTTAGTATAAGAACACACATGAAATGACTCTAGTGCTGGTCTTACTATAAGAATACACATGCAATGACTCTAGTGGGTCCATATGTGGTTTCTGAAAAGAACACACATGCAATGACTCTAGTGGATCCATATGTGGTTTGTGGAAAAGAACACACATGCAATGACCACTAGCTGATCCATAAGTGGTTCATGTTAGGAACACACATGCACTAAACACTTGTGGATCCAAATGTGGTTTGTGGAAAGAACACACATGCAATGACTCTAGTGGATACATATGGGGTTTGTGGAAAGAACGCACATGCAATGAACTCTAGTGGATCCATATGTGGTTTGTGGAAAGAATACACATGCAATGACACTGGTTGATCCATATGTGGTTTGTGGAAAGAACACACATGCAATGACTTAGGGGGATCCATGTGTGGTTTGTGGAAAGAACACACATGCAATGACCACTGGTCGATCCATGTGTGGTTTGTGGAAAGAACACACATGCAATGAGACTGGTGGATCCATATGTGGTTTGTGAAAAGAACACACATGCAATGACTCTAGTGGATCCATATGTGGCTTGTGGAAAGAACACACATGCAATGACACTAGTTGATCCATATGTGGTTTGTGGAAAGAACACACATGTAATGACTCAGGGGGATCCATGTGTGGTTTGTAGAAAGAACACACATGCAATGACTCTAGTGGGTCCATATGTGGTTTATGGAAAGAACACGCATGCAATGACTCTAGTGGGTCCATATGTGGTTTGTGGAAAAGAACACACATGCAATGATTCTAGTGCTGGTTTTAGTATAAGAACACACATGCAATGAAATCTAGTGGGTCCATATGTGGTTTGTGGAAAGAACACACATGCAATGACTCTGGTTGATCCATATGTGGTTTGTGAAAAGAACACACATGCAATGATTCTAGTGCTGGTTTCAGTATAAGAACACACATGCAATGACTCTAGTGGGTCCATATGTGGTTTGTGAAAAGAACACACATGCAATGACCACTGGTCGATCCATGTGTGGTTTGTGGAAAGAACACACATGCAATGACACTGGTGGATCCATATGTGGTTTGTGGAAAGAACACACATGCAATGACACTGGTTGATCCATATGTGGTTTGTGAAAAGAACACACATGCAATGACTCAGGGGGGGTCCATGTGTGGTTTGTGGAAAGAACACACATGCAATGATCACTGGTGGATCCATATGTGGTTTGTGAAAAGAACACATATGCAATGATTCTAGTGCTGGTTTTAGTATAAAAACACACATGCGATGAACTCTAGTGGGTCCATATGTGGTTTGTGGAAAGAACACACATGCAATGACACTGGTTGATCCATATGTTGTTTGTGGAAAGAACGTACATGCAGTGACTCAGGGGGATCCATGTGTGGTTTGTGGAAAGAACACACATGCAATGACACTGGTCTATCCATGTGTGGTATGTTGAAAGAACACACATGCAATGACTCTATTGCTGGTTTTAGTATAAGAACACACATGCAATGACTCTAGTGCTGGTTTTAGTATAAGAACACACATGCAATGACTTTAGTGGGTCCATATGTGGTTTGTGGAAAGAACACACATGCAATGACTCTAGTGGATCCATATGTGGTTTGTGGAAAAGAATACACATGCAATGACCACTGGTTGACCCATATGTGGTTTGTGGAAAGAACACACATGCAATGACAGTGGTGGATCCATATGTGGTTTGTGAAAAGAACACACATGCAATGACTCTAGTGCTGGTTTTAGTATACGAACACACATGAAATGACTCTAGTGCTGGTTTTAGTATAAGAACACACATGCAATCACTCTAGTGGGTCCATATGTGGTTTGTGAAAATAACACAGATGCAATGACTCTAGTGAATCCATATGTAGTTTTTGGAAAAGAACACACATGCAATGAACACAGGCTGATCCATAAGTTGTTCATGACAAGAACACACATGCAATGACCACTGGTTGATCCATTTGTGGTTTGTGGAAAGAACACACATGCAATGACAGTGGTGGATCCATATGTGGTTTGTGAAAAGAACACACATGCAATGAACTCTATTGGATCCATATGTGGTTTGTGGAAAGAACACACATGCAATGACTCTAGTGTTGGTTTTAGTATAAGAACACACATGCAATGACTCTAGTGCTGGTTTTAGTATAAGAACACAAATGCAATGACTCTAGTAGGTCCATATGTCGTTTGTGAAAAGAACACACATGCAATGACTCGAGTGGATCCATATGTGGTTTGTGGAAAAGAACACACACGCAATGACACTGGTTGATCCATAAGTGGTTTGTGGAAAGAACACACATGCAATGACACTGGTGGATCCAAATGTGCTTCTTGACAGGAACACGCATGCAATGACTATATTGGATACATATGTGGTTTGTGGAAAGAACACACATGCAATGAACTCTAGTGGATCCATATGTGGTTTTTGGAAAGAACACACATGCAATGACACTGGTTGATCCATATGTGGTTTGTGGAAAGAACACACATGCAATGACCACTGGTCGATCAATGTGAGCTTTGTGGAAAGAACACACATGCAATGAACTGGTGGATACATATGTGGTTTCTGAAAAGAACACACATGCAATGACTCTAGTGGATTCATATGTGGTTTGTGGAAAGAACACGCATGCAATGAACTCTAATGGATCTATATGTGGTTTGTGGAAAGAACACACATGCAATGACACTGGTTGATCCATGTGTGGTTTGTGGAAATAACACACATGCAATGACACTAGTTGATCCATATGTGGTTTGCGGAAAGAACACACATGCAATGACTCAGAGGGATCCATGTGTGGTTTGTGGAAAGAACACACATGCAATGACACTGGTGGATCCATATGTGGTTTCTAAAAAGAACACACATGCAATGACTCTAGTGGTGGTTTTAGTATAAGAACACACATGCAATGAACTCTAGTGGGTCCATATGTGGTTTGTGCAAAATAACACACATGCAATGGCCACTGGTCGATCCATGTGTGGTTTGTGGAAAGAACACACATGCAATGACACTGGTGGATCCATATGTGGTTTGTGAAAAGAACACACATGCAATGACTCTAGAGGACCCATATGTGGTTTATGGAAAGAACACACATGCAATGGCACTGGTTGATCAATATGTGGTTTGTGGAAAGAACACACATGTAATGACTCAGGGGGATCCATGTGTGGTTTGTGGAAAGAACACACATACAACGACCACTGGTCGATCCATGTGTGATTTGTGGAAAGAACACACATGCAATGACACTAGTGGATCCATATGTGGTTTGTGAAAAGAACACACATGCAATGACTCTAGTGCTGGTTTTAGTATAAGAACACACATGCAATGAACTCTAGTGGGTCCATATGTGGTTTGTGGAAAGAACACACATGCAATGACTCTGGTTGATCCATATGTGGTTTGTGAAAAGCACACACATGCAATGATTCTAGTGCTGGTTTTAGTATAAGAACACACATGCAATGACTCTAGTGGGTCCATATGTGGTTTGTGGAAAGAACACACATACAATGACCACTGGTCGATCCATGTTTTGTTTATGGAAAGAACACACATGCAATGACACTGGTGGATCCATATGGGGTTTGTGAAAAGAACACACATGCAATGACTCTAGTGGATCCATATGTGGTTTGTGGAAAGAACACACATGCAATCACACTGGTTGATCCATATGTGGTTTGTGGAAAGAACACACGTGCAATGACTCAGGGGGTCCATGTGTGGTTTGTGGAAAGAACACACATGCCATGATCAATGGTGGATCCATATGTGGTTTGTGAAAAGAACACACATGCAATGACTCTAGTGCTCGTTTTAGTATAAAACACACATGCAATGAACTCTAGTGGGTCCATATCTGGTTTGTGGAAAGAATAAACATGCAATGACACTGGTTGATCCATATGTGGTTTGTGGAAACAACACACATGCAATGACTCAGGGGGATCCATGTGTGGTTTGTGGAAAGAACACACATGCAATGACACTGGCTATCCATTTGTGATTTGTGGAAATAACACACATGCGATGACTCTAGTGCTGGTTTTAGTATAAGAACACACAGGCAATGACTCTGGTGCTGGTTTTAGTATAAGAACACACATGCAATGACTTTAGTGGGTCCATATGTGGTTTGTGAAAAGAACACTCATGCAATGACTCTAGTGGATCCATATGTGGTTTGTGGAAAAGAACACACATTCAATGACCACTGGTTGATCCATATGTGGTTTATGGAAAGAACACACATGCAATGACACTGGTGGTTCCATATGTGTTTTGTGAAAAGAACACACATACAATGACTCTAGTGCTGGTTTTAGTATACGAACAAACATGAAATGACTCTAGTGCTGGTTTTAGTATAAGAACACACACGCAATGACTCTAGTGGGTCCATATGTGGTTTTTGAAAAGAACACAGATGTAATTACTCTAGTGGATCCATATGTTGTTTGTGGAAAAGAACACACATGCAATGAACACTGGCTGATCCATAAGTGGTTCATGACGGGAACACACATATAGTGAACACTGGTGCATCCAAATGTGGTTTGTGGAAACAACACACATGTAATGACTCTAGTAGATACATATGTGGTTTATGGAGAGAACACACATGCAATGACTCAGGGGGATCCATGTGTGGTTTGTGGAAAGAACACACATGCAATGATCAATGGTGGATCCATATGTGGTTTGTGAAAAGAACACACATGCAATGACTCTAGTGCTGGTTTTAGTATAAAACACACACGCAATGAACTCTAGTGGGTCCATATGTGGTTTGTGGAAAGAACAAACATGAATGACACTGGTTGATCCATATGTGGTTTGTGGAAAGAACACACATGCAATGACTCAGGGGGATCCATGTGTGGTTTGTGGAAAGAACACACATGCAATGACACTGGTTGATCCATGTGTTGTTTGTGGAACGAACACACATGCAATGACTCTAGTGCTGGTTTTAGTATAAGAACACACATGCAATGACTCTAGTGCTAGTTTTAGTATGAGAACACAAATGCAATGACTCTAGTGGGTCCATATGTGGTTTGTGAAAAGAACACACATGCAATGACTCGAGTGGATCCATATGTGGTTTGTGGAAAAGAACACACACGCAATGACCACTGGTTGATCCATAAGTGGTTTGTGGAAAGAACACACATGCAATGACACTGGTGGATCCAAACGTGCTTCTTGACAGGAACATGCATGCAATGACTATAGTGGATACATATGTGGTTTGTGGAAAGAACACACGTGCAATGAACTCTACTGGATCCATATGTGGTTTCTGGAAAGAACACACATGCAATGACACTGGTTGATCCATATGTGGTTTGTGGAAAGAACACACATGCAATGACTCAGAGGGATCCATGTGTGGTTTGTGGAAAGAACACACATGCAATGACACTGGTGGATCCATATGTGGTTTCTGAAAAGAACACACATGCAATGACTCTAGTGTTGGTTTTAGTATAAGAACACACATGCAATGAACTCTAGTGGGTCCATATGTGGATTGTGGAAAGAACACACATGCAATGACTCAGGGGGATCCATGTGTGGTTTGTGGAAAGAACACACATGCAATGACACTAGTTGATCCATGTGTTGTTTGTGGAACGAACACACATGCAATGACTCTAGTGCTGGTTTTAGTATAAGAACACACATGCAATGACTCTAGTGCTAGTTTTAGTATGAGAACACAAATGCAATGACTCTAGTGGGTCCATATGTGGTTTGTGAAAAGAACACACATGCAATGACTCGAGTGGATCCATATGTGGTTTGTGGAAAAGAACACACACGCAATGACCACTGGTTGATCCATAAGTGGTTTGTGGAAAGAACACACATGCAATGACACTGGTGGATCCAAACGTGCTTCTTGACAGGAACATGCATGCAATGACTATAGTGGATACATATGTGGTTTGTGGAAAGAACACACGTGCAATGAACTCTACTGGATCCATATGTGGTTTCTGGAAAGAACACACATGCAATGACACTGGTTGATCCATATGTGGTTTGTGGAAAGAACACACATGCAATGACCACTGGTCGATCAATGTTTGGTTTGTGGAAAGAACACACATGCAATGAACTGGTGGATACATATGTGGTTTCTGAAAAGAACACACATGCAATGACTCTAGTGGATCCATATGTGGTTTGTGGAAAGAACACACATGCAATGACACTGGTTGATCCTTGTGTGGTTTGTGGAAAGAACACACATGCAATGACACTGGTTGATCCATATGTGGTTTGCGGAAAGAACACACATGCAATGACTCAGAGGGATCCATGTGTGGTTTGTGGAAAGAACACACATGCAATGACACTGGTGGATCCATATGTGGTTTCTGAAAAGAACACACATGCAATGACTCTAGTGTTGGTTTTAGTATAAGAACACACATGCAATGAACTCTAGTGGGTCCATATGTGGATTGTGGAAAGAACACACATGCAATGACACTGGTTGATCCATATGTGGTTTGTGGAAACAACACACATGCAATGACTCAGGGGGATCCATGTGTGGTTTGTGGAAAGAACACACATGCAATGACCACTGGTCGATCAATGTGTGGTTTGTGGAAAGAACACACATGCAATGACTCTAGTGCTGGTTTTAGTATAAGAACACACATGCAATGAACTCTAGTGGATCCATATGTAGTTTGTGGAAAGAATACACATGCAATGACACTGGCTGATCCATATGTGGTTTGTGGAAAGAACACACTTCAATGATTCGGGGGGGTCCATGTGTGGTTTGTGGAAAGAACACGCATGCAATGACCATTGGTCGATCCATGTGTGGTTTGCGGAACGAACACACACATATGTGGGTCCTCTAGGGTTTGTGGAAAGAACACACATGCAATGACACTAGTTGATCCATATGTGGTTTGTGGAAAGAACACACATGTAAGAACTCTAGTGGGTCCATATGTGGTTTGTGGAAAGAACACACATGCAATGAATCTAGTGGGTCCATATGTGGTTTGTGCAAAAGCACACACATGCAATGGCCACTGGTCGATCCATGTGTGGTTTGTGGAAAGAACACACATGCAATGACACTGGTGGATCCATATGTGGTTTGTGAAAAGAACACACATGCAATGACTCTAGAGGACCCATATGTGGTTTATGGAAAGAACACACATGCAATGACACTGGTTGATCCATATGTGGTTTGTGGAAAGAACACACATGTAATGACTCAGGGGGATCCATGTGTGGCTTGTGGAAAGAACACACATACAACGACCACTGGTCGATCCATGTGTGGTTTGTGGAAAGAACACACATGCAATGACACTAGTGGATCCATATGTGGTTTGTGAAAAGAACACACATGCAATGACTCTAGTGCTGGTTTTAGTATAAGAACACACATGCAATGAACTCTAGTGGGTCCATATGTGGTTTGTGGAAAGAACACACATGCAATGACTCTGGTTGATCCATATGTGGTTTCTGAAAAGAACACACATGCAATGATTCTAGTGCTGGTTTTAGTATAAGAACACACATGCAATGACTCTAGTGAGTCCATATGTGGTTTGTGGAAAGAACACACATGCAATGACCACTGGTCGATCCATGTGTGGTTTGTGGAAAGAACACACATGCAATGACACTGGCGGATCCATATGTGGTTTGTGAAAAGAACACACATGCAATGACTCTAGTGGATCCATATGTGGTTTGTGGAAAGAACACACATGCAATGACACTGGTTGATCCTTATGTGGTTTGTGGAAAGAACACACATGCAATGATCAATGGTGGATCCATATGTGGTTTGTGAAAAGAACACACATGCAATGACTCTAGTGCTGGTTTTAGTATAAAACACACATGCAATGAACTCTAGTGGGTCCATATGTGGTTTGTGGAAAGAACAAACATGCAATGACACTCGTTGATCCATATGTGGTTTGTGGAAAGAACACACATGCAATGACTCAGGGGGATCCATGTGTGGTTTGTGGAAAGAACACACCTGCAATGACACTGGTTATCCATTTGTGATTTGTGGAAATAACACACATGCGATGACTCTAGTGCTGGTTTTAGTATAAGAACACACAGGCAATGACTCTAGTGCTGGTTTTAGTATAAGAACACACATGCAATGACTTTAGTGGGTCCATATGTGGTTTGTGGAAAGAACACGCATGCAATGAACTCTAGTGGATCTATATGTGGTTTGTGGAAAGAACACACATGCAATGACACTGGTTGATCCATGTGTGGTTTGTGGAAAGAACACACATGCAATGACACTGGTTGATCCATATGTGGTTTGTGGAAAGAACACACATGCAATTACTTAGAGGGATCCATGTGTGGTTTGTGGAAAGAACACACATGCAATGACACTGGTGGATCCATATGTGGTTTCTGAAAAGAACACACATGAAATGACTCTAGTGTTGGTTTTAGTATAAGAACACACATGCAATGAACTCTAGTGGGTCCATATGTGGATTGTGGAAAGAACACACATGCAACGACACTGGTTGATCCATATGTGGTTTGTGGAAACAACACACATGCAATGACTCAGGGGGATCCATGTGTGGTTTGTGGAAAGAACACACATGCAATGACCACTGGTCGATCAATGTGTGGTATGTGGAAAGAACACACATGCAATGACTCTAGTGCTAGTTTTAGTATAAGAACACACATTCAATGAACTCTAGTGGATCCATATGTGGTTTGTGGAAAGAATACACATGCAATGACACTGGCTGATCCATATGTGGTTTGTGGAAAGAACACACTTCAATGATTCGGGGGGGTCCATGTGTGCTTTGTGGAAAGAACACACATGCGATGACCACTGGTCGATCCATGTGTGGTTTGCGGAAAGAACACACATGCAATGACACTGGTGGATCCATATGTGGTTTCTAAAAAGAACACACATGCAATGACTCTAGTGTTGGTTTTAGTATAAGAACACACATTCAATGAACTCTAGTGGGTCCATATGTGGATTGTGGAAAGAACACACATGCAACGACACTGGTTGATCCATATGTGGTTTGTGGAAAGAACACACATGCAATGACACTAGTCGATCCATACGTGGTTTGTCGAAAGAACACACATGTAATGACTCTAGTGGGTCCATATGTGGTTTGTGGAAAGAACACACATGCAATGAATCTAGTGGGTCCATATGTCGTTTGTGCAAAAGAACACACATGCAATGGCCACTGGTCGATCCATGTGTGGTTTGTGGAAAGAACACACATGCAATGACACTGGTGGATCCATATGTGGTTTGTGAAAAGAACACACATGCAATGACTCTAGAGGACCCATATGTGGTTTATGGAAAGAACACACATGCAATGACACTGGTTGATCCATATGTGGTTTGTGGAAAGAACACACATGTAATGACTCAGGGGGATCCATGTGTGGCTTGTGGAAAGAACACACATACAACGACCACTGGTCGATCCATGTGTGGTTTGTGGAAAGAACACACATGCAATGACACTAGTGGATCCATATGTGGTTTGTGAAAAGAACACACATGCAATGACTCTAGTGCTGTTTTTAGTATAAGAATACACATGCAATGAACTCTAGTGGGTCCATATGTGGTTTGTGGAAAGAACACACATGCAATGACACTGGTTGATCCATATGTGGTTTGTGGAAAGAACACACTTCAATGATTCGGGGGGGTCCATGTGTGGTTTGTGGAAAGAACACACATGCAATGACCACTGGTCGATCCATGTGTGGTTTGCGGAAAGAACACACATGCAATGACACTAGTGGATCCATATGTGGTTTCTGAAAAGAACACACATGCAATGACTCTAGTGTTGGTTTTAGTATAAGAACACACATGCAACGACCACTGGTCGATCCATGTGTGGTTTGTGGAAAGAACACACATGCAATGACACTAGTGGATCCATATGTGGTTTGTGAAAAGAACACACATGCAATGACTCTAGTGCTGGTTTTAGTATAAGAACACACATGCAATGAACTCTAGTGGGTCCATATGTGGTTTGTGGAAAGAACACACATGCAATGACTTTGGTTGATCCATATGTGGTTTGTGGAAAGAACACACTTCAATGATTCGGGGGGGTCCATGTGTGGTTTGTGGAAAGAACACACATGCAATGACCACTGGTCGATCCATGTGTGGTTTGCGGAAAGAACACACATGCAATGACACTAGTGGATCCATATGTGGTTTCTGAAAAGAACACACATGCAATGACTCTAGTGTTGGTTTTAGTATAAGAACACACATGCAATGAACTCTAGTGGGTCCATATGTGGATTGTGGAAAGAACACACATGCAACGACACTGGTTGATCCATATGTGGTTTGTGGAAACAACACACATGCAATGACTCAGGGGGATCCATGTGTGGTTTGTGGAAAGAACACACATGCAATGACCACTGGTCGATCAATGTGTGGTTTGTGGAAAGAACACACATGCAATGACTCTAGTGCTGGTTTTAGTATAAGAACACACATGCAATGAGCTCTAGTGGATCCATATGTGGTTTGTGGAAAGAATATACATGCAATGACACTGGCTGATCCATATGTGGTTTGTGGAAAGAACACACTTCAATGATTCGGGGGGGTCCATGTGTGGTTTGTGGAAAGAACACACATGCAATGACCACTGGTCGATCCATGTGTGGTTTGCGGAAAGAACACACATGCAATGACACTGGTGGATCCATATGTGGTTTGTGAAAAGAACACACATGCAATGACTCTAGTGGAACCATATGTGGTTTGTGGAAAGAACACACATGCAATGACACTAGTCGATCCATACGTGGTTTGTGGAAAGAACACACATGTAATGACTCTAGTGGGTCCATATGTGGTTTGTGGAAAGAACACACATGCAATGAATCTAGTGGGTCCATATGTCGTTTGTGCAAAAGAACACACATGCAATGGCCACTGGTCGATCCATGTGTGGTTTGTGGAAAGAACACACATGCAATGACACTGGTGGATCCATATGTGGTTTGTGAAAAGAACACACATGCAATGACTCTAGAGGACCCATATGTGGTTTATGGAATGAACACACATGCAATGACACTGGTTGATCCATATGTGGTTTGTGGAAAGAACACACATGTAATGACTCAGGGGGATCCATGTGTGGCTTGTGGAAAGAACACACATACAACGACCACTGGTCGATCCATGTGTGGTTTGTGGAAAGAACACACATGCAATGACACTAGTGGATCCATATGTGGTTTGTGAAAAGAACACACATGCAATGACTCTAGTGCTGGTTTTAGTATAAGAACACACATGCAATGAACTCTAGTGGGTCCATATGTGGTTTGTGGAAAGAACACACATGCAATGACTTTGGTTGATCCATATGTGGTTTGTGGAAAGAACACACTTCAATGATTCGGGGGGGTCCATGTGTGGTTTGTGGAAAAAACACACATGCAATGACCACTGGTCGATCCATGTGTGGTTTGCGGAAAGAACACACATGCAATGACACTAGTGGATCCATATGTGGTTTCTGAAAAGAACACACATGCAATGACTCTAGTGTTGGTTTTAGTATAAGAACACACATGCAATGAACTATAGTGGGTCCATATGTGGATTGTGGAAAGAACACACATGCAACGACACTGGTTGATCCATATGTGGTTTGTGGAAACAACACACATGCAATGACTCAGGGGGATCCATGTGTGGTTTGTGGAAAGAACACACATGCAATGACCACTGGTCGATCAATGTGTGGTTTGTGGAAAGAACACACATGCAATGACTCTAGTGCTGGTTTTAGTATAAGAACACACATGCAATGAACTCTGGTGGATCCATATGTGGTTTGTGGAAAGAATATACATGCAATGACACTGGCTGATCCATATGTGGTTTGTGGAAAGAACACACTTCAATGATTCGGGGGGGTCCATGTGTGGTTTGTGGAAAGAACACACATGCAATGACCACTGGTCGATCCATGTGTGGTTTGCGGAAAGAACACACATGCAATGACACGGGTGGATCCATATGTGGTTTGTGAAAAGAACACACATGCAATGACTCTAGTGGATCCATATGTGGTTTGTGGAAAGAACACACATGCAATGACACTAGTCGATCCATACGTGGTTTGTGGAAAGAACACACATGTAATGACTCTAGTGGGTCCATATGTGGTTTGTGGAAAGAACACACATGCAATGAATCTAGTGGGTCCATATGTCGTTTGTGCAAAAGAACACACATGCAATGGCCACTGGTCGATCCATGTGTGGTTTGTGGAAAGAACACACATGCAATGACACTGGTGGATCCATATGTGGTTTGTGAAAAGAACACACATGCAATGACTCTAGAGGACCCATATGTGGTTTATGGAAAGAACACACATGCAATGACACTGGTTGATCCATATGTGGTTTGTGGAAAGAACACACATGTAATGACTCAGGGCTATCCATGTGTGGCTTGTGGAAAGAACACACATACAATGACCACTGGTCGATCCATGTGTGGTTTGTGGAAAGAACACACATGCAATGTCACTAGTGGATCCATATGTGGTTTGTGAAAAGAACACACATGCAATGACTCTAGTGCTGGTTTTAGTATAAGAACACACATGCAATGAACTCTAGTGGGTCCATATGTGGTTTGTGGAAAGAACACACATGCAATGACTTTGGTTGATCCATATGTGGTTTGTGAAAAGAACACACATGCAATGATTCTAGTGCTGGTTTTAGTATAAGAACACACATGCAATGACTCTAGTGAGTCCATATGTGGTTTGTGGAAAGAACACACATGCAATGACCACTGGTCGATCCATGTGTGGTTTGTGGAAAGAACACACATGCAATGACACTGGCGGATCCATATGTGGTTTGTGAAAAGAACACACATGCAATGACTCTAGTGGATCCATATGTGGTTTGTGGAAAGAACACACATGCAATGACACTGGTTGATCCATATGTGGTTTGTGGAAAGAACACACGTGCAATAACTCAGGGGGGTCCATGTGTGGTTTGTGGAAAGAACACACATGCAATGATCAATGGTGGATCCATATGTGGTTTGTGAAAAGAACACACATGCAATGACTCTAGAGCTGGTTTCAGTATAAAACACACATGCAATGAACTCTAGTGGGTCCATATGTGGTTTGTGTAAAGAACAAACATGCAATGACACTGGTTGATCCATATGTGGTTTGTGGAAAGAACACACATGCAATGACTCAGGGGATCCATGTGTGGTTTGTCGAAAGAACACACATGCAATGACACTGGTTATCCATTTGTGATTTGTGGAAATAACACACATGCGATGACTCTAGTGCTGGTTTTAGTATAAGAGCACACAGGCAATGACTCTAGTGCTGGTTTTAGTATAAGAACACACATGCAATGACTTTAGTGGGTCCATATGTGGTTTGTGGAAAGAACACGCATGCAATGAACTCTAGTGGATCTATATGTGGTTTGTGGAAAGAACACACATGCAATGACACTAGTTGATCCATGTGTGGTTTGTGGAAAGAACACACATGCAATGACACTAGTTGATCCATATGTGGTTTGTGAAAAGAACACACATGCAATGACTCAGAGGGATCCATGTGTGGTTTGTGGAAAGAACACACATGCAATGACACTGGTGGATCCATATGTGGTTTGTGAAAAGAACACACATGCAATGACTCTAGTGTTGGTTTTAGTATAAGAACACACATGCAATGAACTCTAGTGGGTCCATATGTGGATTGTGGAAAGAACACACATGCAACGACACTGGTTGATCCATATGTGGTTTGGGGAAACAACACACATGCAATGACTCAGGGGGATCCATGTGTGGTTTGTGGAAAGAACACACATGCAATGACCACTGGTCGATCAATGTGTGGTTTGTGGAAAGAGCACACATGCAATGACTCTAGTGCTGGTTTTAGTATAAGAACACACATGCAATGAACTCTAGTGGATCCATATGTGGTTTGTGGAAAGAATACACATGCAATGACACTGGCTGATCCATATGTGGTTTGTGGAAAGAACACACTTCAATGATTCAGGGGGTCCATGTGTGGTTTGTGGAAAGAACACACATGCAATGACCACTGGTCGATCCATGTGTGGTTTGCGGAAAGAACGCACATGCAATGACACTGGTGGATCCATATGTGGTTTGTGAAAAGAACACACATGCAATGACTCTAGTGGATCCATATGTGGTTTGTGGAAAGAACACACATGCAATTACTCTAGTGGGTCCATATGTGGTTTGTGGAAAGAACACACATGTAATGACTCTAGTGGGTCCATATGTGGTTTGTGGAAAGAACACACATGCAATGAATCTAGTGGGTCCATATGTGGTTTGTGCAAAAGAACACACATGCAATGGCCACTGGTCGATCCATGTGTGGTTTGTGGAAAGAACACACATGCAATGACACTGGTGGATCCATATGTGGTTTGTGAAAAGAACACACATGCAATGACTCTAGAGGACCCATATGTGGTTTATGGAAAGAACACACATGCAATGACACTGGTTGATCCATATGTGGGTTGTGGAAAGAACACACATGTAATGACTCAGGGGGATCCATGTGTGGCTTGTGGAAAGAACACACATACAACGACCACTGGTCGATCCATGTGTGGTTTGTGGAAAGAACACACATGCAATGACACTAGTGGATCCATATGTGGTTTGTGAAAAGAACACACATGCAATGACTCTAGTGCTAGTTTTAGTATAAGAACACATGCAATGAACTCTAGTGGGTCCATATGTGGTTTGTGGAAAGAACACACATGCAAGGACACTAGTTGATCCATATGTGGTTTGTGGAAACAACACACATGCAATGACTCAGGGGGATCCATTTGTGGTTTGTGAAAATAACACACATGCAATGACCACTGGTCGATCAATGTATGGTTTGTGAAAAGAACACACATGCAATGACTCTAGTGCTGGTTTTAGTATAAGAACACACATGCAATGACTCTAGTCACTACTGCAGAATAGGCTATCAGTGACCGGCTCAAAACATCCATTAGTGACAGGCAAAGCGCTTGTCACTGATGACTAGTCACTGGTATAAGGATACTAGTGACAGACAAAGTGCCTGTCACTAGTATGCGTGCCAGTGACAGGCATTTACGCGTGCCTGTCACTAGTATGTGTATAGTAGTGACAAGCAAAAGAGATGTATGTCACTGGTTGCGGTCAAAGGCCACGGACCTACGGGTTTTTAGTGATAGGCTCATTATCTTGCCTGTCACTGGATTGAATTTCGGTAATAAAAAGTTAAATGCATTTTCCATGAATATTCCAGATAGCACAATAAGATGTTATAAGAATATAAAATGCATTTTCCACAAATATTCCGGACAATATAATAAAATGTTGTACCAATGATACTCACATAAACCAATATGACATAATATTTGCAAAGCTAACACACTGTAATAAGAACTTAGAATCTATCATAGACTAAGCAATAATAGTTTCTTGACGAGTTATCTAGCACGCAGATTGAAATCCAAAGAAAGGCACCACCAAGGTACATATAGTATGGTCATATGCGTAGTTGCAAGTTTCTTCCTCAATCATCGGGCATTAACACCGCAATAGCACACTCAAGTACATGTATACCACGACTTCACGAGTGTTCACCATCAGAGGCTGTACAGAACTATTTCTTCACTTCCATATTCCACTAGCATAGTATATACCTACGGACAAAAAAATGGAACATGTAGACATGCTATAGAAACTAGTGCTAACAATTATAATACTTAACATAATATAAGAGGGACATGCAAGAACATGTGACGGTGCCAGAGATTCATTTTCTGAAGCATGTACATCTATATCAAACAGTCCCTCAGTTGGGATACAGTATTTTTCTGAGAATCGATCTATTTCATCATCATCTAATCCACCAATAAAGAAATAATTTAATAAAAAAAAACTTGACAACAGAGCCGATGATGCATCTAGTAGGATTTGTATTTATGTGAGAGTCTAGAGGAGGTTTGGTACCTTGTGCCATTATTTGGATAGTAACAAACTTTGTACCAACGAAGCCGAGCAACTATTAATTGAGAGAAAATAGTTTCGGCAAACCTAATGCAACGTTATAAAACTGAAATTTTCAACTGGTAAATCTGTCGAACACCCTATATACATGTCGTATACAAGATAGAAATCAATTAAGCAAACCTGATCATAGACCCTATGTGAGCAAGCAAATCCCAGCCCCATCGTGGGCAGCAAAAATAATAGGGTGCTTGATGAAGAAAATGGATCCGTCCGTAGTGGTCGACGGAGCGCCATGACCACTAGTGTAGGGAAGAAGAGTTGCCTGTTGGTGGAGCTTTGCATTGCAGGGAGAAGGCGGGATTTTTCCTGGAGGACAGCGAGGGTCGGGTACCGCTATCTGGCCGATGACGAGAGGTGGCTCGGGAACGGCTTGGTCCCCTCGGCCTCGGGGTTGGTCTTGATCAAAAATACCTCCGCCTTACCGAGAAAAATTTCACCGTGGAACCTCCATTAGCGTCTTCGTGGAGGCACCACCTCTAGCGGAGGGGCGACACATCATCACCATTGGCGAATCAGAGGAGGTATAGAAGAGGGCGGACGAACGTGAGAAGATCGGACCCGCCGTCACGCCATAGGGGAGAGAACGAATAGGAGATGTGGCGGCTGCTCTAGGTCTTTTACGGTTTTATATTTTCTAAAGTCACGGGAAGGGGATAAGTGGACAATTGATCGATCAGTTTTTTTTATGACATGTCTATGAATGTCGTGGACAAATCTGCCTTGGGCGTGTATTTTGGGAAGACGTCTCACAAAACGTCTCCATATAATGTTCACTGCTTGCCTAAAATGTACAAAACGTCCGGTCGGCATGGGCATCTATCATTTCCGCTGCACAGGAAAAAAAAGTCAAGGTTATCTGTGACACGCATTTATGCATGTCCGTCGCTCAGAAATTTGTCTATTTCAGAAGGCCTCAGCAAAAAATACTAGTGACTTGCATATTTTTAGTCAGTCGCTACTTATAGTATTTCCAGTGACAGGCATTCTAAGTAATTTTTCCATTCTGCCGGTCTTCATAAAAAATATTAGTGACAGTCACATTTGCACGCTCGTCGCTAGTGTTTTGTACTAGTGACAGGCTTATCTTTGTCCGTCACTGGTAACTAAACCAGTGACAGACACAATTTTGCCTGTCACTAAACACCCGGAGGCTATAAGACTTTCTGCAGTAGTGAGTGCTGGTTTTATTATAAGAACACACATGCAATTACTCTAGTGGGTCCATATGTGGTCTATGAAAAGAACACACATGCAATGACTCTAGTGGATCCATATGTGGTTTGTGGAAAGATCACACATGCAATGACAGTGGTTGATCCATATGTGGTTTGTGGAAAGAACACACATGCAATGACACTGATTGATCCATGTGTGGTTTGTGGAAAGGACACACATGCAATAACTCTAGTGCTGGTTTTAGTATATGAACACACATGCAATGACTCTAGTGCTGGTTTTAGTATAAGAACACACATGCAATGACTTTAGTGGGTCCATATGTGGTTTGTGAAAAGAACACACATGCAATGACTCTAGTGGATCCATATGTGGTTTGTGGAAAAGAACACACATGCAATGACCAATGGTTGATCCATATGTGGTTTGTGGAAAACACACACATGCAATAACACTAGTGGATCCATATGTGGTTTGTGAAAAGAACACACATGCAATGGCTCTAGTGCTGGTTTTAGTATAAGAACACACATGAAATGACTTTAGTGCTGGTTTTACTATAAGAACACACATGCAATGACTCTAGTGGGTCCATATGTGGTTTGTGAAAAGAACACACATGCAATGAGTCTAGTGGATCCATATCTGGTTTGTGGAAAAGAACACACATGCAATGACCACTGGCTGAACCATAAGTGGTTCATGATAGGAACACACATGCAGTGAACACTTGTGGATCCAAATGTGGTGTGTGGAAAGAACACACATGCAATGACTCTAGTGGATACATATGTGGTTTGTGGAAAGAACACACATGCAATGAACTCTAGTGGATCCACATGTGGTTTGTGGAAAGAACACACATGCAATGACACTAGTTGATCCATATGTGGTTTGTGGAAAGAACACACATGCAATGACTCAGAGGGATCCATGTGTGGTTTGTGGAAAGAACACACATGCAATGACCACTGGTCGATCCATGTGTGGTTTGTGAAAAGAACACACATGCAATGACACTGGTGGATCCATATGTGGTTTGTGAAAAGAACACACATGCAATGACTCTAGTGGATCCATATGTGGTTTGTGGAATGAACACACATGCAACGACACTGGTTGATCCATATGTGGTTTGTAGAAAGAACACACATGCAATGACTCAGGGGGATCCATGTGTGGTTTGTGGAAAGAACACACATGCAATGACTCTAGTGGGTCCATATGTGGTTTGTGGAAAGAACACACATGTAATGACTCTAGTGGGTCCATATGTGGTTTGTGGAAAAGAACACACATGCAACAATTCTAGTGCTGGTTTTAGTATAAGAACACACATGCAATAACTCTAGTGGGTCCATATGTGGTTTGTGGAACGAACACACATGCAATGACCACTGGTCGATCCATGTGTGTTTGTGGAAAGAACACACATGCAATTACACTGGTGGATCCATATGTGTTTGTGGAAAGAACACACATGCAATTACACTGGTGGATCCATATGTGGTTTGTGAAAAGAGAACACATGCAATGACTCTAGTGGATCCATATATGGTTTGTGGAAAGAACACACATGCAATGACACTAGTTGATCCATATGTGGTTTGTGGAAAGAACACAAATGCAATGACTCAGGGGGATCCATGTGTGGTTTGTGGAAAGAACACACATGCAATGACCACTGGTGGATCCATGTGTGGTTTGTGGAAAGAACACACATGCAATGACACTGGTGGATCCATATGTGGTTTGTGAAAAGAACACACATGCAATGACTCTAGTGCTGGTTTTTGTATAAGAACACACATGCAATGAACTCTAGTGGGTCCATATGTGGTTTGTAGAAAGAACACACATGCAATGACTCTGGTTGATCCATATGTGGTTTGTGAAAAGAACACACTTGCAATGATTCTAGTGCTGGTTTTAGTATAAGAACACACATGCAATGTCAGGGGGATGATCCCCGGGTACCCCACCCGAATAAGAAACATGACAGTCGGATCGCGTCCGGCTGACCAAATGCAGCCGGATAGGGTAGGACGAGCCGGCTACCACCCAGTAGCCAGATCATGAAGAGGCAGCCGGATACGACGACGTAGCCGGATCCAATCAGAGGGACAGGACGACGTGCGTATCAGTGCACGGTATGCCCTGTACGACGACAAGACGGGCAACCACCCGCCCATACCGAAGACTTGGCGTGGCTGACGCGGGAACAGTGGCCTGTGCTGACGACGGGCTCGCACGGCGTCCACTATGCCTACAACAGCCATACCGCTCATACACCGATGTGACATACCATGTCGGGTACTGTAGATGACTAGTCGGCTGGGACCCGCCTGTGGGGCCCGCCAGTCGGACTAGCCAGTGAGACCCTTGCCTCTCTTCCTATATAAGGAGAGGGAGGGCCTCAGTAGAAAGGGTTGGTCTCAGTTCATTTAAAGCAGTAGCTAAAGAATACAGCTCAAGGAGCACTTGTAGTTCGTGTATTCCACATAGTCAGATCCGGCAGGAGTAGGGGCTTTACCTCACCACGAGGGCCCCGGACCTGGGTACTTCTTGCGTCCCGCTACGCTCGCTCGTATCCAATCTCGCCTGCGGATGCCGTCGATAGCTTTCCTGCTAGTCCCCAGACCTCTATCTAACCTTTTTAGGTACTGCCGTTCCCAATACAACGACAGTTGGCGCCCACCGTGGGACTAATGGCTTCGACTGGAGTCACGTTCCGCATGGGACCCCGCACTTCAGCCGATGAGCGCGTGGCCTCCGGCCTGGTGCTCACACTCAACAAGTTCGACTGCGTCATCGACAACGCCTCCTACTTCGCCGGAACTTCCTTCCCGACAAACGGCACTGTTCTGCTATTTGGCAATCTCCCCGTCTACATCGTCACCGTCCCGGAGCGTTTCCATAGGGAAATCGTCTTTGTCGCGGGGCCGCCATGCTCAAGCGGCGGCACCTCCGCCGCACCTCACGGCGTGGAGGTCATGATCGCCGGATCCAGCTCGCAGCCCCGCCGGCCGCGGGAGCGAGGCATGGACGAGGTCGGAACTTCTGCTCCCCCGCAGCCTCGGAACCCGGCCGAGGATGCCATTGATCGGCTCCTGACGCCGGTTAACCTCGGGGACAACCCGGAGGAGGCGAAGGCCAACTTCACCATGGAGAGACAGATCCTCCTCCAGGAGGCCATGGAGCTGGCAGCAGCCCGCAAGCAACTGGAGATCGCTAGACGCGAGTACGACCGCGCGCACGGCCTCACTCCGGCTACCGGGGAGCTGAGCCGGCGCAGTCAGGTACGACGTCGGGGCGGTGAGCTAGGCGGCAGGATGGAGAAGGACGGAGAACCGGATCCCGCGCCTGCTCCTACATGGCCCACCTACAGCACGCCCATCAAGAACTTGCGCGCGGCGCGAGCCACAGCAGAAGAACTACCCAGCCTGGAGGGCGAGGAGCGAGCCCGCCAGCACGCTCGCGTCCAGGAGCTCCTCCGCGTCACGGACGAGCAGGCCGGCGCCAACCGGCAGACGCAGGAGGACCTTAGCTACTCCAGAGGAAGCAGGCTACCCGCCAACAGCAGGGGCGCACCGTGCGACACCCAGCAGGCGTCCTCCCCTCAGCCGGCTAGGGCCCGCAGCAGGCGTCGCAACTCCGGCAACAGGGGCCAGCCACGCCAGGAGCAGACGGTCAACAGTGACCCGCCACCTTCCCCACCACCAGCCGGAGCACCCAGACCAGCCGGTTCCCGCCTTTCGGGCCGGGTGGGCGCGCCCAACCGGGATTGTCCGGATTCCCACGACCGCATCGAGCTGCTCGCTCAAGCGCGCGTCGCGGAGGAGGAAGATTCTACCAGACCAGTTTGTTTCGGACCCTGCATCCGGAACGAGCCGTTTCCGGATAAATTCTCCCTGTCCAGGGACACCCCCAAGTACGACCGCAGCATGAAGCCGGAAGACTGGCTGACCGACTACGCCACGGCAGTCGGCATCGCCCATGGGAATAAGCGCACAACCGTGCGCTACGTCCCTCTCATGCTAACCGGGTCGGCAAGGACCTGGCTCAATAGCCTCGCGCCCAACAACATCAACGCCTGGCCTGATTTCGAGAAGGTGTTCGTCCGCAACTTCAACGACACGTACAAGCGCCCAGGGTGCCCGCGTGACCTGGCCTTGTGCGTCCAGGGCGACCGCGAGACCGGCCGTGAGTACCTCGCCAAGTGGACGGAGCTCCGCAAAACTTGCGAGGGCATCCTGGAGAGCCAAGCCATCGGTTTCTTCATCGAAGGATGCCGAGAGGGCACCATGCTTCGCCACCGGATACTGTGTGAGGAGCCGAAGACCATGGCGGAGCTCATGACGGTTGCCGACCAGTACGCCACGGCAGATGCTGCCATGAAGAAGCCCCTCCGAGTAAACGCGGAAGGCCGTCCGACTCCCACAGAGCTGGCTCGCGACCGTCCGAGCAATCCGGCTGGTGAAGCCGGATCCTCCAGACGCCACGGCAACGACAACCAGTTCCACGGGGACCGCTAGGACAGGCAACAGAAGCCTCGCTACCACGCGCGGCAGGTCAATGCTGTAGAGGGTGCGCCCGACGCACCGTCTAATGACACAAGAAGGCAGAAGCCCCGGCTCACCTTTGACCAGATGATTGACGGCCCGTGCAAGTGGCATAGCGGTCCCTTCAAACCGGCTACGCACACCACCCGGAACTGCAGCTGGACTCGCCAGCTAAAGGACCAGGGCAACCAGCCTCTTCTCCCGCCTCCCCCACCGGGTGGACCCCCACTACCGGCTAGCGGAGTCGGTAATGATGGTAACGGCGGCAACGGCGGCAACAACAACAACGGCTACCCCCAGCCGCACGCTGCCTACCACATCTTCGAGACGGAGCAGGACGACAAGCACAGCCGCAGGCGACGCTCCAAGGAGGTCAATGCCATCGTCTCTCTGGTCCCCCAATACCTGAACTGGTCGGAAACCCCCATCACCTGGAGCCGGGCAGATCAGCCTGAGCATCTGCCGACCCCCGGGGGCTACGCCATGGTACTCGACCCCCTCATCGTCTCCAACACGCGCACCTGCTGATTCTCGCGCGTCCTTATCGACGGAGGCAGCAGCCTCAACCTCCTCTACCAGTCCTCGCTGGAGAAGCTGGGCATTCGCGAAAGCGACCTGCGCCCGACTACCACGATGTTCCACGGCATACTGCCGGGCCCAGCCTGCGCTCCGCTGGGAAAAATCTAGCTGGACGTCATCTTCGGGACCGAGGAGAACTTCCGCCACGAACCAATCTGGTTCGAGGTGGTAAATTTGACGAGCTCCTACCACGCTCTCCTCGGGCGCCCCGCCCTCGCCAAGTTCATGGCCATCCCCCGCTACGCATAACTCAAGACGAAGATGCCAGGACCCCACAGCTTGATCACCGTCGCCGGCTGCTTCAGGCGATCGATGGAGTGCGCCTCAGCCGGTTCCAAACTAGCAGAGGCCCTCATCATAGCCGAAGAAAAGCGCGCGATCATGCGCAATATGGCCATGGCCTAGCAGGACATCCCGGCTAGCAGCAAACCGGCTGGAGAAGGAGCCTTCCAACCGGCAAAGGAGACGAAGAGGATCCTGCTCGACCCCTTCGACCCGACTAAGTTCGGCACCATTGGTGCCGGCTTAGACAGCAAATAGGAAGGCACGCTCGTCGACTTCCTCCGTGAGAATCAGGACATCTTCGCATGGTCTCCCAAAGACATGCCGGGTGTGCCGAGGGAGTTCGCCGAGCACTCACTTCATGTGCGTCCGGATGCCAAGTCGGTCAAGCAACCTCTGCGCTGGTTCGCAGAACAGAAAACAAAGATAATCGGTGACGAGATCATCCGGCTCCTCGCAGCCGGGTTCATCATGGAAGTATACCACCCGGACTGGCTGGCGAACCCAGTCTTGGTGTTGAAAAATAACAAGACCTGGCGCATGTGTATCGACTACACCAGTCTGAACAAGGCGTGCCCGAAAGACCCCTTCGCCTTGCCCCGTATCGATCAAGTCATCGATTCCACGGCCGGCTGTGATTTGTTGTCTTTTCTAGATTGTTATTCCGGGTACAATCAGATCCGGCTAAACCCGGCTGATCAGATTAAGACATCATTTATCACCCCCTACGGGGCTTTCTGCTATGTAACCATGCCTTTCGGCCTAAAGAACGCAGGCGCCACCTATCAGCGATGCATGCAGAAATGTTTGCACTCGCAGATAGGCCGAAACGTGCATGCTTACGTTGATGACGTAGTCATCAAAACCAAGGAGAAGCGCACCCTCCTCGAAGATCTAAGAGAGACATTCGGCAACCTCCGCCAGTACGAGATGAAGCTGAACCCGGAAAAGTGCGTCTTCGGAGTACCATCCGGCCAGCTACTCGGTTTCCTCGTATCTCAACGAGGCATCAAGGCAAATCTGGAGAAGATCGCGGCCATCGAGAGGATGCAGCCGCCCAAGAACCTGCTTGGAGTCCAGAAGTTCACCGGATGCCTGGCTTCCCTCAGTCGTTTCGTCAGCCGGCTGGGGGAGAAGGCACTTCCGTTGTACCAGGTGATGAAAAAGACGGACAAGTTCTCCTGGACTTCGCAAGCCGACACCGTGTTTCACGACCTCAAGCGCATGCTGTCCACGGCGCTGGTTCTAGCCACGCCGGCTAGCAAGGAGCCGATGTTTCTCTATATAGCAGCCACCAGCCGGGTCGTCAGCGTCGTCCTGGTGGTGGAGCGCCCCGAGGAAGGCAAGGCTCAGCGGGTTCAGAGACCCGTCTACTACCTCAGCGAGGTTCTCTCCCTCTCCAAGCAGAACTACCCCCACTACCAAAAGATGTGCTACGGCGTGTACCTGGCATGCAAGAAGCTCAAGCACTACTTCCAGGAGCACCCGATCAAGGTCGTGTGCACTGCACCCCTTTCGGAAATCATCGGCAACAAGGACGCCACCGGTCGGGTCACCAAATGGGCCATCGAGCTCGCCGCCTACTCCATCCAGTACGAGCCTCGGCTCACGATCAAGTCACAGGCGATGGCGGACTTCCTCGTCGACTGGGCCGAGACCCAGTATCTCCCACCGATTCCGGATTCAGACCATTGGAGGATGCACTTCGACTGGTCGAAGATGCTCGGGGGCTTGGGAGCCGGCATCGTGCTCACCTCGCCCAAGGGAGGCCGGCTGGAGTACGTGTTGCAGATCCACTTCAAGGCCTCCAACAACGTAGCCAAATACGAGGCACTGGCGCACGAGCTCCGGCTGGCCAAGGAAATCGGCGTCAACCGGATCCTATGCTTCGGCGATTCAGACTTGGTGGTACAAACAGGTGTCCGGGGAATGGGACGCCAGAGATGCCAACATGGCCCTCTACTGGTTCCACATCCAGAAGCTCAGCTCCTCCTTCGACGGGTGCGAATTTCATCACGTCCCCCGCACCAACAACGAGGCAGCCGACGCACTCTCCAAGATAGGGTCCACCAGGAAGGCCATCCCACCAGGGGTCTCCCTGGAGCATCTGCACAAGACATCCATCAACCCGTCGCCGGAATCAAATTCCATCATCTGGGCGGGAAGCGTTCCGGCGGCCGGGGCAGCGGAAGCGGAGCCGGCAGAACCACCAAGGAAGAAAACTCGCGCCAACTCCGGCCAGGCGGTGCCCTCCGGCTCACAGGACCCGGGGCCGGCCGACTCGCCTGGTGGCTCGGGGGCTGCCGTCCCGGATATCCCACCCGGACGACCCACCGACACCCGTTAGCCGGAGGACAGGAGCGTCCTCGTCATCCGGGAAGTGCCATCCTGGGCATAGCCCTTCATGAACTACATCGCCAACAGCGAACTCCCGGACGACGAGGTGGAGGCCAGACAAATCCGACGCCGCGCGCATACATACAACATCATAAACGGCGAGCTATACAAGCGTAGTGTATCCAGTATCTTCCAAAGATGTGTCGATGTAGACACAGGCTACCGGCTACTCAAGGACATCCAGCAGGGCGAGTGTGGGCACCACACTTTGTCAAGGGCGATAGTCTCCAAGGCGTTTCGCCATGGCTTCTATTGGCCCACCGCCCTCGAGGATGCCGAGCAGCTAGTCCGTGCGTGCAATGGGTGCCAACGCTTCGGGCAGCTCAGGCACATGCCAACCTTGGTTCTCAAGACCATACCGATCACCTGGCCCTTCGCGGTTTGGGGCCTCGACATGGTCGGACCCTTCAAGTGAGCTCACGCGGGAATGACCCACCTGCTGGTAGCGGTGGACAAGTTCACAAAGTGGATCGAGGCCAAGCCTATCCGAAAGCTTTATGGGGTGACGGTTGTTACCTTCTTCACCGACATCATCAACCGCTTCGGCTACCCCAATAGCATCATCACCGATAACTGCACGAACTTCGGCAAGGGGGCCTTCGCCCGGTTCTGCAGCAACAAGGGCATCCGGCTAGACCTCGCCTCCGTTGCACATCCACAGTCCAACGGGCAGGTCGAACGAGCAAACGACTTGGTGCTAGCCGGCATCAAACCACGTCTCATCGAGCCATTGGAGCGGTCACCCGGATGCTGGATCGAAGAACTTCCGGATGTGCTATGGAGCCTCCGCACCACACCGAATAGGTCAACCGGCTACACGCCATTCTTCCTGGTCTACGGATTGGAAGCCGTCTTCTCCGCCGACATCGAATTCGACCCCCCCGCAAGCTCCTCTACGACGAGCAAGCCAACAAGGAGGCGCGGGAGGACGGGGTAGATCTCCTGGAGGAGGCCCGCGAGCTGGCCCTGTCCAGATCTGCCCTGTACCAGCAGCGACTATGCCGCTACCATTCCAGCCGGATTCGCCCAGTCGCATTCCGCGAGGGTGACCTGGTTCTACGGGTGGTGCAAGACACGAAGGGCATGCACAAGCTATCACCACCCTGGGAGGGCCCCTTCATCATCAACCGAGCGTTTCCCAACGACTCTTACTACCTCATCGACGCACAGCAGCCGCGCAAGAAGATGGACAAATCAGACGAGGAGACCGAACGTCCTTGGAACGCGGCCCTGCTGCGCCCGTTTTACACCTAGTCGCCACACAGCGTATGTATCCCGAAAACCTCATAAATGAAAATGCGGACTCCCACGAGAATCTCGGGGGCTCCTGCTAGAAATGTGTGCGTACCTGTTCTTCGATTAAAATTTTCTGGCTCCGGCAACCCCTACCCGGGGGCTCGCCGGCTGGCCCGGCCTGTTAAGCCAACAAACCGGCTGAGTAGTGTGCGACGATGTCAGAGGCCCACTCTTCGTCTCAGCTACAGACCGCAACCCAGCTGTCCGGCTAGCAAGAGCAAAAGCCCGAGGCATCCCACATGAAAAAGGGGGAAGAGGTGTGACAGATCGGGCGTCCCGGCCCCGCAACTAGCTCAAACCAATCCAGCCGCTAAGCCGCTAGTACCGTGCGTAATGTACTGTCAGCTCCCTTTGATTCCGGCTGCAGACCGCAACCCGGATGTCTGGCAAGGACGCAACGAAAACAGCAGAACACACGAGAAAGCGACTAAGTGCCTAGAAAGGAGCAAGGCAGTTTTTAAAAAATAAGCCGTTTTCCGGCTATGATTTGACAGACTAACCTATTAATCTATGAAGATGTATGTGTATGCATATGCGCGTTCTTGTCCGACTACTTCGAGTCGGAATTCAGCAGAAGGAAAGAAGATTCGAAGTCCTTGCCTTCATCAAGCGCTCCGAATCTCGGGGGCTACACCCACTGGGTGCGCTCGCGCGCCCCTAGTGGAATCTTGTAGTTCCTGGCCGACTAAGGGCGTTTAGTCGGCCGTTCGGAGCCCAGGTGAGGGCAAGGGCGGGTGCAATAAAAGACAAGAAAGATTCGAAGAACCTGGCTACGCCAGCTACTCCGAATCTCGGGGGCTACACCCAGTTGGTGCGCTCGCGCGCCCCCACTGGAATGTTAGTTCCCCCGGATGAAGGCGTCCAGCCGACGAAAGCTACTCCGAATCTCGGGGGCTACACCCAGTGGGTGCGCTGGCGCGCCCCCTCTGAGGGTGTAGTTCATCTGGCTAAAAGTGTGTATCCGGACTAGGTCAGCCAGGCGAAGTGAGCCGGCAAAGATATCAAAAGAAAATTCAAGACACAAGTGAAGGAAGACTCAAGAATTCAATATTAACAAGCAAAAGGGAGACGAAGCTCCCGAGAGTTACCCGGCATCAAAGATAGCTGGTACAGATAGACAAGTTTCAGGATAATCTAAAACAAGACAAATACACCCGGCATCCCGGGGCAACAGCTAAACGGCAGGGCCTTTGCCGTGGGGGAGTTCCTGGCCGGCAGATGCTGGAGGCGGGGGAGGAGCCGCAGTGCTCGTTCCGGCTCCAGGCTGGCGGGCCGCGGCACCGAGGGCTCCGCATCCGGAGTGTCGGGGGACTCCGAGTCAGTGAGCACCTCGTCCGGATCCACGTAGTCGGCGATCTTGATGGCGGACCCGCGAAGCTCCGGATGGGCTTGGCGGATGGCGGCAAAATCGGCTCCGGCGCGGAAGCCCCCATCGATCTTCTCGACGCGAGCATCCTTGTACCAGGAAAGCATCAGCGCTAGGGCCATCTCCGCTCCACCCCGCGCCGCCAGATCCTGCAGCCGGTCCACCGCAGTCGGCACCTCTCCCACCTTCGCCGCCAGCTATGCCATCGTCTCCAGAACCGGATCCTCCGGCCACATAAAGGAGAAGATGTCCCGTGCCGCCTGACGAAGCTTCGCGGCCTCCTCTCCAAGAAGGACGACGAGCTCCTGAGCCGTCGGCTGCACTCCCGGCCAGTTCTCCTACAGCTGGTTGTAGGCCAGCAGGTCTATGCCGGGGTAAAAGGCTGTCAGAAAACAGGAGTCAAATCTGGCTACCGGATTCAGAAAGAAAAGAAGACGGAAGAAAGAACTCACCTTTGGCAGTGTGGCCGACTTGCATCAACTCCTCCACCAGCGCCTTCTCCTTGACCGCTAGCCGTTTTATCTCCTTCTCTTGGTCCTTGTTCTGGGCCTCGAGAAGGGAGAAGGCTTCGGCCCGGCTAGCGAGCGAGGCGTCGTGCTCCTTGACGGTAGCCTCCAAGCCGTCTACTCGCGTGTGCCAGTCCTTGTTCTGCAAGCGCAGTGTGGAGTTGGACCTGCTCAACCGGTCGTTCGCTTTCTTCAAGCGATCGATCTCGCGCTGGGCACACACGAGGACAGCTGCAGCGAAGCCAACTATAAAAAAAAGAGCCAGACGGATAAGGCGAACTTACTCTGGGAGGTCCCGTTGGCAGCAGCAAGCTTCTGCTCTAGGTTCCGGTTCCCACCGGCTGTGGCCTCAAGCAGCCGGATCTCCTTCACCGCCAGCTCGAGCGTGGCGGCAAGATCCGATAGTGAAGCGGCGGAAGAGGCGTCGTCGTCCATGGCGTTGAAGGCCAAGGACTCCTTCGCCGCAAGCACCGCTGTTTGCCACTCCTCCCCGAGCTCCTCGTCAGAGTCGTAGTCGCCAACCACGACAAGCTCCTTGCCCGTAGCCCCCCGCGCGCCCGCGGAGGAACCTTCCGGCTGGGAGCGATTCGCTTCCGGCTAGGGACCCTCCGGCTGGGAGGGGGCAGTCGGCTCAGCTTGAGAAGGAGAAGGAGGCTGCGCCTCAGAGGAAGGGGAGGCGCCGGTTGGATCAGTCGGGGCGCGAGGCGGCGACCCGGCTGGCGTCCGAGCCGGGCTCATGGCGCCGAAAGAAACCAGTGCGCTAAAGGGAAAGAGGAAAAGACAATAGCAAAACAGGCTTAAGTCAGAAAAGCAAGGACAAGGACAAACAAACAGAAAACACCGAGGGAGGGGGAGAAAAACGTACCCCGGCATGACCGGGGGCGGCCCTTTCTTCCGGCCAAGACGGCTTGGCGGTAGGGTGCTGGTCCGGCCCCTCTTCGGAGACGGCTCCTCCGCCGCAGGCCGGCGGAGCCGGAATGGCTGGAGCCGCTCCCGCCTGCTTCGCCGTCCATCGCGGAGCGCGTCACAGGCTCCGCAGTCGGCCCGGCCTCCTCCGCCTCGTGCACCTGCGTGTGCGGGTCGGCGACCGGCTCGTAGTTCCGGCTGGGGAAGGCATCGCCGTCCCCATCCGATTCCTCGCCGGATCGCCGAGTGCGCGGCTCGGGCAAGTCCAGCGCGAACACCTCGAGAGGAGCGTCGCCCTCCTCGCGAAGGATGCAGGCGAAGATCTGGCGAATGCAAAAGGTCATCCAGACAGAACAAGGAGATAACACAGAGGGAATAAGCAAAAATTCCGGCTACAAGAACTTACCCGGGGCGCGCGGTTCTCCCGGCTGTAGGGCGCCAGGCTAAACTTCCAGTTCTCCGGCAGCCGCTCCTTGCTGATCGTCCACAACCACTCCTTCAGGTTGTGGTAGCGGGGATCACGACGCGACAGCCGGGTCGGGTCCAGCCGGCCGGAGTAGAAGCACATCTTGTGCGCCCGCTGCTGCAGCAGCATCATCAGCCGGGACATCCAGCTAAGAGTGATGTCCCGACCGGTTAACTGGCAGGTGACAAGGGAGCGCATGCGTGCCAGCATCGCGTCCGTCTCCGCCTTGTCGCCGTAGATCTTTAGATCCCAGTGCTGCTGGCTGGACTCGACGTCTTGGAAGGCCGGAAGGTTTATCCGGTCGACGCCGGTGACGTTCTTGACATAAAAATACGACTGCTACCATAGCTGTACCGTGTCCTGGAGCAAGAACTTCGGGTAGCCGGATTGGGCGCGGGAGTATATGGAGGCACCGCCGCAGACGACTAGCGGGCCCTTCGTGTACTGCACCTGCGGCCGAACTCGGAAGAGCCGGCAGAAGAGCCCGAGATTCGGCTGGATCCCGAGGTAACTCTCGCAGAACGCCATGAAGTGCGCCAGCGTTCCGATGGAGTTGGCGCCGAGGTGGTGGAGGCAGAGGTCGAAGAAGTCCAGAGAAGTCAGAAAGAAGGGATGGAGCGGCAGCGCAAACCCGCGCGCCAGGTGCGAGAGGAAGATAACACGCTCCCCCTCCGCCGGATGCGGCGACACTTCCCCCACCGGCGCCAACCGCACCGCCACCTCCTCCGCCGGCGGGAGGACATGGGTCGCGCGATACTTCGTGATCTGATCCTCGGTGACGGAGGAGCCGCACCAGGCTCCGCGGTCAGCGGCCATTTCCGGTTGAGGAGAAGGAGCGGCAACAGAGGAGGGACGGTGGACCGTAATGTCGACGACGGCGAGCGGGCGGAAGGCAAGAGCTCAGGAGTAGCTGCACGCAAGAAGGAGAGAAAGATTGCAGCGGGGGAGCGAAGGAAAAGAACTGCCTCCCCTGCGGCATCCCTTTAAAGGGCCGGAAGGGCAACCGTCGGTGGGGCCACGTGGCGCGCATCCGGGCATCCCACATCCCAACCGCCGCCGGGACATGATGCGTAGAAGATCCTGGAGCAAGAACCGAAGCGCCGGACAAGAAGTTCCCCGAGACGACGTGCGACGGGACGTTACGCTGCCCGCCGCAGAGCAATGATGGCACGTGCGCGCGTGGCCGGCGTCAGCACTGACGTCACGGGTAGCGCAACCGCCAGGCTCAGCCGGATGAAAATTCGAAAAGCAAGAAGGAGCGCGCGCACATTTCGCCCGATGGCGGAATCCACACGCGCTCGGGGGCTAGTGTCAGGGGGCTGATCCCCGGGTACCCCACCCGAATAAGAAACAGGACAGTCAGATTGCGTCCGGCTGACCAGATGCAGCCGGACAGGGTAGGACGAGCCGGCTACCACCCAGTAGCTGGATCATGATGAGGCAGCCGGATACGACGACGCAGCCAGATCCAATCAGAGGGACATGACAACATGCGTATCAGTGCATGCTACGCCCTGTACGACGACAAGACGGGCAACCACCCGCCCATACCGAAGACTTGGCGTGGCTGACGCAGGAACAGTGGCCTATGCTGACGACGGGCTCGCACGGCGTCCACTGTGCCTACGATAGCCATACCGCTCATACACCGATGTGACATACCATGCCGGGTACTGTAGATGACTAGTCGGCTGGGACCCGCCTGTGGGGCCGCCAGTCAGACTAGCCAGTGAGACCCTTGCCTCTCTTCCTATATAAGGAGAGGGAGGGCCTCAGTAGAAAGGGTTGGTCTCAGTTCATTTAAAGCAGTAGCTAAAGAATACAGCTCAAGGAGTAGGGGCTTTACCTCACCACGAGGGCCCCGAACCTGGGTACTTCTTGCGTCCCGCTACGCTCGCTCGTATCCAATCTCGCCTGTGGACGCCGTCGATAGCTTTCCTGCTAGTCCCCACACCTCTATCTAACCTTTTTAGGTACTGCCGTTCCCAATACAACGACATGCAATGACTCTAGTGGGTCCATATGTGGTTTGTGGAAAGAACACACATGCAATGACATTGGTTGATCCATATGAAAGAACACACATGCAATGACTCAGTGGGATCCATATGAAAGAACACACATGCAATGACTCAGTGGGATCCATGTGTGGTTTATGGAAAGAACACACATGCAATGACCACTCGTCGATCCATATGTGGTTTGTGGAAAGAACACACATGTAATAACTCTAGTGTGTCCATATGTGGTTTGTGGAAAGAATGCACACGCAATGAATCTAGTGGGTCCATATGTAGTTTGTGCAAAAGAACACACATGCAATGGCCACTGGTCGATGCATGTGTGGTTTGTGGAAAGAACACACATGCAATGACACTGGTGGATCCATATGTGGTTTGTGAAAAGAACACACATGTAATGACTCTAGTGCTGGTTTTAGTATAAGAACACACATGCAATGAACTCTAGTGGGTCCATATGTGGTTTGTGGAAAGAACACACATGCAATGACTCTGGTTGATCCATATGTGGTTTGTGAAAAGAACACACATGCAATCATTCTAGTGCTTGTTTTAGTATAAGAACACACATGCAATGACTCTAGTGGGTCCATATGTGGTTTGTGGAAAGAACACACATGCAATGACCACTGGTCGATCCATGTGTGGTTTGTGGAAACAACACACATGCAATGACACTGGTGGATCCATATGTGGTTTGTGAAAAGAACACACATGCAATGAGCATTGGTCGATCCATGTGTGGTTTGTGGAAAGAACACACATGCAATGCCCACTGGTGGATCCATATGTGGTTTGTGGAAAGAACACACATGCAATGACACTGGTTGATCCAAATGTGGTTTGTGGAAAGAACACACATGCAATGACTCAGGGGGATCCATGTGTGGTTTGTGGAAAGAACACACATGCAATGACCACTGGTGGATCCATATGTGGTTTGTGAAAAGGACACACATGCAATGACTCTAGTGCTGGTTTTAGTATAAAATCACACATGCAATGAACTCTAGTGGGTCCATATGTTGTTTGTGGATAGAACACACATGCAATGACACTGGTTGATCCATATGTGGTTTGTGGAAAGAACACACATGCAATGCCTCAGGGGGATCCATGTGTGGATTATGGAAAGAACACACATGCAATGACACTGGTTGATCCATGTGTGGTTTGTGGAACACACATGCAATGCCTCTAGTGCTGGTTTTAGTATAAGAACACACATGCAATGACTCTAGTGCTGGTTTTAGTATAAGAACACACATGCAATGACTCTAGTGGGTCCATATGTGGTTTGTGAAAAGAACACAGATGCAATGACTCTAGTGGATCCATATGTGGTTTGTGGAAAAGAACACACATGCAATGACCACTGGTTGATTCATATGTGGTTTGTGGAAAGAACACACATGCAATGACACTGGTGGATCCATATGTGGTTTGTGAAAAGAACACACATGCAATGACTCTAGTGCTGGTTTTAGTATACGAACAGACATGAAATGACTCTAGTGCTGGTTTTAGTATAAGAACACACATGCAATGACTCTAGTGGCTCCATATGTGGTTTGTGAAAAGAACACACATGCAATGACTCTAGTGGATCCATATGTGGTTTGTGGAAAAGAACACACATGCAATGAACACTGGCTGATCCATAAGTGGTTCATGACCGGAACACACATACAGTGAACACTGGTGGATCCAAATGTGGTTTGTGGAAAGAACACACATGCAATGACTCTAGTGGATACATATGTGGTTTGTGGAAAGAACACACATGCAATGAATTTTAGTGGATCCATATGTGGTTTGTGGAAATAACACACATGCAATGACACTTGTTGATCCATATGTGGTTTATGAAAAGAACACATATGCAATGACTCAGGGGGATCGATGTGTGGTTTGTGCAAAGAACAAACATGCAATGACACTAGTTGATCCATATGTGGTTTGTGGAAAAGAACACACATGCAATGACCACTGGTTGATCCATAAGTGGTTTGTGGAAAGAACACACATGCAATGACACTGGTGGATCCAAATGTGGTTCATGACAGGAACACACATGCAATGACTCTAGTGGATACATATGTGGTTTGTGGGAAGAATAAACATGCAATGAACTCTAGTGGATCTATCTTGGCATAATTTGATGTATGCCACCATGTATTTTATTGTAAAAGACACCCACTTTCCATTTTTATACTACTCAGCTTTGCCCTTGGTTTTTTGATACTACCCAGTTTTGCCCCTCTCTTTCGTAGAAGCCCAAACCTGTGCCCACTCTGTCTGCTACGCCCTGATTGGTTGTCACAGTTGTCACACGGATCGTGCGCACCAACCGTTGACCCTATGTGATCCAATGAGGCTCGTTGCACACGTCGTGTCCTTGATAGGACAGCACGAGACATCATAGACGTCTCTCTCAATGAGATTTCTACAAAAAGGAACATGATGCCGTCCATGGAGAAAGTCGTCGAGTGGTCATGTCATGTTTAATCTAGTCTACAAAGGCTACAAGTCTACTGCACGGCAACTGGTCATCCACGGCCCACCGGCTATACCATTTTTACTATGCAGAGCGCCTCCACTCTCACTTCCGACAGGCTCCCACCACACGAACCTTCTACGCGGCAGCCGCAGCTGGAAGAGCTGCCTACCGGGGCCCTCGAGGAGGCCTAAACATCCCCACATTAAAAACCTAGCCTATCGGGTCCTCCATTCACACTCATCCACTACTCTCTCTTCCCTAGCTAGCAAAACCCCACAATCTTGAACGTACTTGCACGAACATTCTCCATGAAACCGGTGCGTGGGGGTGAGTGTCCGGGCATCGCGGCAGATCTGGAGGAGCATCACGCAACACAAGGCAAGGAGGACGTGCAATTCAACCCCTTGGGGGACCATGTGCTCGCCGGTGCTGACAACTTCGGAGGCCCTGATGAGGGCGTGGAGTCTGATGAACACGCTCCGATCGTGTACCCGGAGGTACATCTATTTCTACATGTTTCATATTTTCTGCTCGAGCTTAATCTATCCTGGCGTCAAAAAAATATATAGTCCTAATGATTAGATGCAACGTACGAACCGGTACATGGAGAGATCTAGTCTGTTCTGAATGAATCCACATTATTTATTTATTAATAAGTTACCAAGAACACAAACCACATTAATTTAGGAGCAAGCTGGGGAGACAGCCGTAATGAACTGCTGAACCTGTATGGACATGTTACTGCATCGAACGTAACTCAGAATGGTGGAAGGAATATATATTTATTATTTTCTCATTTCGGTTTGTATTCCATACATTATAGGTGTATTCAAGTGAGATGGACTCTGACAAGGAGACTAGGGACAACAAGAGCCACCATGTCATGAAGAAGCTCAAGAGCGGGATAATCCCTTTCCGCACTCGACTTGGGGAGCTCAGGTGCCCTTTCTGTAAGAAAGGTGTCAACCCGAGGATTGCCAGCTAGATTTCGCATGCGGTTGGCATCGGTAAAAGCCCGGCTAGTAAAACACAAGTCGGCGACCAAGGCTAAGCACACTGCTTATGGCAAATTCCTGAGGGAGTATGTCAAGACCGGCCTAGTGTCCCCTTACTTAGGAATCAACAACTTCTAGCCAACCAACCCGTGACTGTGCTGGCCTGGCCACTAATAATATTTAGTTCTCTTACTGTATCTAGACCCTTAAACTATGGGGATTTCTATTTTCGTACCCTTCAAAATATATTCAAGTTCATCTGTTTATAGAGTTAAAGTTCTGGTGGCATACTCGTTATTTTGCATGGATAGAGGGGTGCCCCTGAGAGATATAAGGGTTATCCTGTCCGCTAGATCACAGAGGGTCAACGGTTGGTGGGCACGATTAGTCTGACAACTGTCTCGACCAATCAGAGCGTAGCAGCGAAGATGAGCACAGGTGCGAGAGATGGATACAAAAAGAGGGGAAAACCGAGTAGCACTTAAGAACCAAGGGCAAAACTAAGTAGAACTTAAAAACCAAGGGAAAAACTGAGTAGAACTTAAAAACCAAGGGCAAGCATAACAAAGGGATTCAAATAGAAAATAGAAAATTATTTAAAAATGGAACCAAACCGCCAGTGTTACGCTTGAGGGCAAAACTGAGTACAACTGAATCGCCAGGGTTAGACACGAGAGAAAAAACGCGACTCACGGTATGCGTGTGTGGTGCACGGGGCGGTAGCGGACACGTGTGGCCGTGCACGGCGCATTAGCGTACGCGGTGGACGGTAGTGCAACGAAACATCGCTTCCCTTCTCCTTTGATAGAGGCCTCCCTACTCCCACTCATCACGCACTCGCTCACTCAACCGTCTCCACTGTCCCATCACCTTCTACAAATGCCCAACAAAACTCCAACCACGCCGGCGATGGAGAAGAATGGCGTGGTGTCCATCGGCGCCTCCAAGGCCGCCGGCAAGGAGCCCCCTGTACCCGGCCCCGCATCCGCCGTAGCCACGGGCGAGGAGGCCCCCGCCGGTCTCTGATAGATCCCGCTCGGCTGGGACCCCTACGAGGAGGTTGTCTACATAAGGCCGGAGAACCCCTACGACACCAGCATCGCCAACCCATGGTCGGAGGTAACCAGGGTTTTCTCCCCTTCCCTTGTTCTTCCCTCGTTCCCATCGTTGGATGCTAGATCGTATGTTATTAGTGCTCGGCTGTTCGTATTTTTACAGTAGCTAGTCCTCTTGTGTTAGATCTCGATTTTCGATGAATCCCCCTATTCGTAGTTGGGATCAGTATTCGATTTGGTTTGAGATTTGAGGAATAATCGGGAGATCTCATTCGATTAATTTATGCAAAAAATCAATCCCGATAATCAAAGTATCTCAATCATGTCCTTATTTCACTCTACTGTTTTTTCCAAGAGGAGGATAGCTGCAACCTCCGCAGCGACCACGAGTCCAAGGACACCAAGACTCGTCATGTGCTGAGGACGCTAAAGTCCGGTGAGTACAACAACTTCTTCGCCGGCGACGTGTACAGGTGCCCCTTCTGCCCCACCAGGAGGCTCCGCGCCACGGACTTCAACTCCCTCGTGAAGCATGCCGAGGACGTGAGGACCTGCGGCAAGTCCGTGAACGTCCACGACTTCATGGCCAAGCACCAGGCTCTCGGTCTTCACCTCCGCAACCTCTAGAAGGTGGCTATCGAGGAGGGCCGCATGCCCCCGATCATACCCAATGCACCCAAGGTCAAGAGTCTAGGCAGCAAGAAGTGGATGAGGCGCCAGAGGGAGGAGGCGGATGCCCTCCTGGCAGAGGCCACGAGGGGCCACTGATCAGCTGCTGCTGTAAAGTAGCTTCTTTTGTCTTGTTTGTGTTGAACCTATCAGCTGCTGCTGCTGAGCAGCCTAATTGTCGAACCTCGTTAAGTACCGTACTATATAACCTATATTAGCTGCTTTATCTACATCTGCTCTGTTTACTCAATTTATTTATGGTGCTAGTTTGTTTTGCTGCTCTAGATTTGCTACCAGTTTGGGGAAAACGTTGGCAAAAGGAACAATGAATGAAGAGAGAAGCTGCTCTAGATTCCCTACCTTTTTGGGCAAAAAACACACAACTGTTAGAGAGAGAGGGGAAAGGCGCTCTTAAAAAGGCCAAATAACAAAAAAATTCCAATTTAGGCGTTAGGGCGCACGTAACGGCCAAGCCTTTGACCAGACGGCACCCCCTTCGAGCGCATGTGAGGGCTTCGGAATATCGGGAGGGAAAAAGTGAGGACAAACGAGACACAATGTTGTTATAGCTAAATCTTACAAAAAGCTGAATTTGGCTTTACCATGCAATTTGGCTAGATCTCCACAATGTAGCTATTCTAAATCCCTAAACTATGTGGTGCGTTGAAACCTAATGCTTTTCCACTGACACGTGTGTTGCAAAGTTTCTTGATCGTGCATGCTTACACAAGTGGCCTACAGAGAAACTTATAGAAGAATGGGCAAACGAGGTTCATTTTGGCAAATTCTGGACAAGCTTTGTGCAATCGGCAGGCCTGATTGGCTGGGAGGCTGCCCCGGGGTGCAGGGATGCTAGGTCCATGTCTATTCTTACACTTCTTAAACTTGTTAGGAATAATAGCTGTACACTTCCTTCTGTCCTGTCACGTTATGTCGTGTCAGCACCGCGCACCCGTTGCGGATCGGCAACGGGACGGTGGTCTATGTGACCTGTCTCTGCCATGCCAAAGCCACGTCGCACACCCGTCCCATCGCCTACCGGGACGGACGCCGAATTTAATCGCTAGGATTGGAAACCAACTATGCTCGCCTGGTCAAACATGCCTCCACATGGGTATGACCGGAATATTGGTAAATGCAATTTAAGCATTGTCTTCTGTCTCCTCAGCACATCACTATGAAAAAATCCCCAACTCATTCCTTCTGCCGCCGCAGCCACCGCAAGAACCATCAATGCTGCCGCAGGAACCTTCTCCGCCGGGACATACCACCGCAACAGATCACTCCACCGCCACGCCCAGTCCTAGCCACCGCTACTGACCGCGGGAGGGGGCGTGGAAGACCTAGGAGTACGAACTCTTAGCGGTGTTTGACAAGGCAATCACATTCATTAGTATGTCGATGTCGTCTTCACCTACAACTACACTTCGTACAAACCGCAATACATTTATGCGGTCACTGAACCTAGCGGCGACGTGCGTGTTTGGGAGCCGTCCATTTGGGGTGAGTCATGGTGTCATATAGCATGTAAAATCTCATTCAAAATTCTTCTTACTAATTGTAAGTAACACGCAGGTATCCACGCAGCCCCGCGCATCATTCCAGCTCCGGTCACCGAAGATGCAGTAGCAGATGCTGAACTTGGGACATGGCGCTGGTTCCTGGCACCTCTCGGAGGCGACATGGAACAGGATGATGAACTCATGTGGATTCATATCAGGGAGCACTAAACAGTGTTGGTGATACAATAGAACATATGGGGACAGAACTTTCTTCATACCCATCACTGTGGTGTCACGTTTTCTCGAGGTCCGCATGCCCATCCAAAGACCCAGTAGAGCAAGTCTAGAGCAGAGTCGACAATCTGAAGGGACAATCTGTGTTTCTTGGGATCAAATACTCATTCTTTGTCGGAGCCCCTGGAGCTGTTGAACCTATAATTGCTCAGGCAGCCCTGGCTCCTAATGCTGCTGCTGCTACTGCTGGTGTTGGTGGTGGAGGAGCTGACGAAGAACTACCTGCTACTGCTCCTGGTGAAGCTGATGAAATACTTGGTGATGCTGCTGCTAGTGAAGCTGATGAAATACTTGCTAATGCTGCTGCTGGTGAAGCTGATGAAATACCTACTGAGGCTGCTGCTGGTGAAGATGACGAAATACCTGCTGAGGCTGCTGCCAGAGTCTAGGAAGAACATGCTAGTGTTGTTGCTGAGGTTCCAGCACTTCCAGTGTTTATAGCAGACTGTGTGTTTGCTGCACACTCACGCACCTATCATGTTGACACTCTAGATCCGACCTAGAGCCGGATCCACATCGGGGGGAGGGGCCTACAATTGGCTCATCAGTGGGGTCGTACGATTTGATGGAGAATGCTAGACGGCCAAACGCAGCATTCTGGTTCGTTCCGACGATACCACCAGCTCCAGGGACCTAGTGCTCATACTGGTAGATCATATGAACCATTTGTCTTTATCTTTTCATTAGTTACGCTTATTTGTGTAAAGACTAAGCTATGCTTATTTGTGTAAGACTAAGTTAGGCCTAACTGCGTAATATTCAGTGAAGCCCAGCTTTTCTTTCCACGCCCATAACAACAGAATTGCAGCATAGACATACAAAGGTAATGTGCATACTAGGCATTTTTGCTCAGGATAACAACCACCTCAAGCAAATGATACATGGTGTACGCATTTGAACGCATCACTAGAATGTGCCACCTATTGATGATTGATGACATGGATCTAGCTTTTCTGCACGTATTTGCATTGAATTGCTCATTGATTTGTTCACATATTTTTTGGCAATGGCTGATGAACTCCACTCTCTTGGTAACTTCCTTTGTCAGCGAGCACTTGTTGATGCAATGCAAAGTACAGAACATGGTCGTCATCGTCATTCCATTTAGGTTCTCTATTTTCGTCATCACGGAGCTACTAATTTCAAATGAAAATCTAGTAAACAACATATGTGTACATTGTTAGAGTATGCTACGACAACGGTACATATATGTTTTCTACAATCACAAGAAGAAAACTTGATGCATTTCACCTTGTTGGTGTTGGGCCGAACTAGGTGGATGCATCTTTGGGGTTTGGAGAGGAAGGCGCCGTGGCTGGTGCGTGTGCGACCACGACAATGGCGAGCTCGGATTCTGGAGGAGGCCAACAGAATCGAGCATGGTCGGCATGGTGATAGATCTCACCTAGGAATGAATTCCCGTCCCCGCGGCGTGCCATGGGTGTGGCCATGGTGAGGGCGAGCTCCGATTCGGGATGGGGACGAGAACAGGGCCGAGCAGGTTCATCCAAGTCCTAGCTCCGTGCCACGGCCGCGACCACAGATTGCCGCCCTAGAGGAAGAAGAAGATGCATAAAGGATGCATGCGCCAACGCTGCAAGCCTACATGGCAGCCACGACGGCAGCGACATAGCGGCGAAAGCTGACAGGGTGGGCCCAACTTGACGGTCGTTAGCCTGATATTTTGTATTGAAACGTAAAGTTGAATTCATGCCGAAAAAGACCCTCTGAGTATTTGGCACGCCAACTTTGGGCAACGCAGCTGATTGTAAGCAACTTGGGTACCGCGTTGCATGGGCGACCCAACTTTCAGGCCACAAAATGATATTCTCCTCTTACAGGCTGCCAATGGATCGAAGGGAGCGAGTCCGTAGTGCTCTCCATCGGCCTTCTGGTCACGGATGTAGAACCACTTATCCCTCCACCCTTGGATAGATGCAGTGAGCTTGATGGCGAAATAAGTGACATTGCAGTAAACGTGGATCCCGTAGCCTCCTACATCATAGACTATAGAACCCGACCCCGACTGACGCTTAAGCTTAAAGAGTTTTTTGAAGAGGCCGAAGTGTGGCTCGATTTCGAGCCAGCACTCGCAAAGAGTTATGAAGCAGGCGACGTGGAGGATAGAGTTTGAGGACAACTGGTGCAACTGGATCCCGTAGAAGCAAAGAAGACCCCTAACAAACGGATGCGGGGGGAGAAAGACCGCGAATGATGAACGCAAGGAACATCACACGAAAACCCACGGGAGGACTAGGGATTACCTCATCGTCGGGAACGCGAGAATCGTCCTCCGCGGTAGAGAGTGCCCCGTCCTGGTGCTAAGTGAACAATTCAGAGGACTTGAGACGGACGGGCGCCATGACCCGTTGGTGATGCAAGTCCATGCACCCTTCTTCTTCCCAGCTCCGGCGGCGCTGGTGCCCGTGGTGGCGGCGCCCTTCTTCTTGGCAGCGACAATGGTAGCCGCAGATCCAGCAGCAGAGCCTCCTTTCTTCTTGCCCATCTTGCGCTGGCGGTGTGAGCACAAGAAGTAGCTGGGGAAGGTGCGGAGTTGGTCCAGTGCCACAGAGGAGATGTGTGCAATGGAACAGGAAGAACAACAATGGCGGAGGTGCACGAGAGAGAAGAAGATGTGGGGAAATTACTGCACGGTGACCCCCTACATAACCCCAAAGTAGATGCCATCCAACAGCTAGGAGAAAACCAACCCGACGCATGGCACACATCGACATCGACGCGTGGCAAGGGTAACCCACGAACCTTCGCCCCACTCTGCCCATTATGCGCAAGAATCAAGGAGACACAGTTAAACCAGAAGATTACGCACGCTTGGTCAAGTCCAAGTCAGAAAATGGGACCCACTACTCGTCACGTCCCGTCAAAGCCGCTCACGTGGGCAACTGAGGTCATCCCACCATCAACACTGACATCATCAACTCCAGCAGGAGCACATTTTGACTACTCTAGTCCTTACTCGAGTCTTTGACTCAACCAAGCACTCGGGGGCTATTCCTAACAAGAGTGCTGGCCGCTCACCCAAAGAAATTTGTAAAGAAATCCAAGCGTCAGGAAAAACCCTTCACTCGAATATACGATTCGATTGTGGATTTAGGGGTACTCCCGTAGGGAGCACTGGAAGAACATTCGACAGAAACAAGAAAAAAGACGACAACAGTCGCAAAATACTTATAGTCCCCACTCGAGTCTACGACTCGAATAGGTACTCGGGGGTTACTCCCATAGGGAGCAATGGCCGCGCACCCTATGATTTTCTTTCTTATACATTACACTGTGTGTTGATAACATACACACTCGAATATTTTCCCTACAAAGAGACTGCGTTTCCTGGGTTAACTGAATCATCTCCGTGATGACAAAATTAGGATGACTTGCTCACAGCATGAAGATAAGACCTGATTAAGGCCTGTCAACACATTTGCTGCGCTCTGCTAGAAATAATCCGTACCTACAAGTACGATGAATAATCCTCGATGGACGCATCGAGTGCTCACATTTACACACTGGGATTCGACTCTATAAGACCTCCACGGCCTGAGTCGAATTACACCAACACTTTTCCGAATTCGAGTCCCAGGACTCGAGTTTGAGTAGATTGCGTTGTTTTGCCCTAAGGCAGTTAACTGATCTCGACACATCGGATAAATCAAGCACGTATATCAACAATCCCTATGATACAAATCAAAGCATTCGAAAATATGCTCAGCTATGCACTCGAAAGACTTCATAAGTCTCTGCTCGAATCTGCGATTCAACCGGACACTCGGGGGCTACTGACCTGGGCATACCTTACAGGTGCTCGACCTTGGAATATGTGGTCCAGTTTGGCAGAAGCCCACGGCATTACTAGGGCCCAATCCAGGATTCAGATGACCTATGAAGACTCTGACTGCTTGCAGCGCAAGACAAGTTTAAAGATAGAAAGTTTAAAAGGGACAAACCCTAACTTGTAACCGACTCGACCTGTTACCCGAGACCTAGCCTATCTATATAAAGGCTAGGAGGGGACGACGAGGAGGACAATCACAACCCTAGTTTCCACCATCGTCGCCAGATTGCATCTGCATACTCCCTGTAACTTTCGACTTCCTCGATAATTCCAAGAGCAGACAAGCGGGAGTAGGGTCCTCTATGAGGCCTGAACCTGGGTAAACCTTGCGTCCCTGTGTGCTTGTTTGCTAGCCGATTGATGCTTCCAACGCTCCCTCCTTCTCCAAAACCCAAGTCCATAACAATGGGCATTGATGAGTTAAACCCTCGTCACCTAGTATGTGGCATCCACTAAGGTTCACCATATACATCGTGGAGAAAATAAAGTTTGCATCTTTAAACCTAAGGTGCACCTCAAGCTTTGTGGGTTACCCATAGAGAATAGAAAAATCGTTTCCCCTCTCTCCCTATTTCATGTGATCGTTTTTAAAAGGTGTTCAAAATTTTTATGATGCAAAATCTTAGCTAGAAGTTGAACCACTCATCAAAACTTTGTGTGGTTTCTAATATATTAATTAACCGCTCGATGGGTACCTCCAGAAGCTTTTTCATAAAACTTTCAAAGCAGCCTACAATTTATTACTTGTAGTTCAAGTTTGACCTAATTTCATTAAATTCAAGAGCAATCTATCGCGCTTACTTGTAGATCAAGTTTGACCTAATTTCATTAAAATGTCAAGATGCAAAATCTTAGCAAGAAGATGAACATGTCGTCAGAACTCTCTATGGTTTCTGATATTTTAATTGACCCCCACCCCTCCGATGGGTACCTCTAAGAGCTTTTTAATAAACCTTTCAAAGCAACCTACACAGTTTACTTGTAGTCGTTCAAATTTTACCTATTATATTTTTCTGATTTACCTATTATAATTTTATATAGTGATGATATGCCAGACGTCTATTACACGAGTCTCACGTGCAGGGCACAAGCAATTTACTAGTACTTGTAGTTTCAAATTTGACCTAATTTCGATAAATCGACATAAAGTCATTCTAGTAGGCAGAGTTACCTGGGAAGTTTGAAAACTCATAAAACACGGGAATCGTTGGTCCAACATGTTGGTCCATTATATATGTATGTAAACTTGGCTTGTGGTATTCAGATCCAATATTCTTTGGACTTTTCTTTAGGAAAAAGAACAACCTCGCTCGTATTCACTCAGAAAATTTGAATTGAATGTTCTTTCTTGATAGTTGGAAACTCACACCAACGATACTATTTACTACAAGAAGATGCACTAATGATCTACGTCTGAAAAGAGATTTAATTCAAGAGTAATCTATGGAGTTTACTTGTAGCTAGCTCAAGTTTGACCTAATTTCGTTAAATTGTCAAGATGCAAAGTCTTAGCAAGAAGTTGAACCTATCCCCGAAACTCTCGCAGGTTTCTGATATATTAATTTTGACCCCTCGATGGGTACCTCCAAAAGATTTTTCATAAAACTTTCAAAGCAACCTACAATTTAATTGTAGTTTCAAATTTGACCTAATTTAGATAAATCGACATAAAGTCATTTGGTCAAATGGGCAGAGTTAGCTAGGAATTTTGAAAATTCATAACTAAAACATGGGAATCGTTGGTACAACATGTTGGTCCACTATATATATATGTCTATAAACTTGGCATGGCATTCACATCCAATATTCTTCGAACTTCTAACAAAAAAGGACAACCTCGCTCGTCTTCACTTGGAAAATGTAGAATTGAATGTTCTTTCCTGATAGTTGGAAACTCACACTGATAGCATTGTTTACTACAACAAGATGTACCAATCTACCTCTGAAAATACATTTAATTCAAGAGCAATCTATCGTGCTTAGTTGTAGCCCAAGTTTGACCTAATTTCATTAAATTGTCAACATGCAAAATCTTAGCAAGAAGTTGAACCTATCGTCAAAACTCTCGTTGTTTTATGATCTATTAATTGTGACCTGTCGATTGGTACCTCCAAAATATTTTTCGTAAAACTTTCAAAGCAACCTACAATGTACTTGTAGTTTTAAATTTGACCTAATTTCGATAAATCGACATAAAGTCATTCAGTCAAATGGGCTGAATTAGCTAGGAAGTTTGATAACTCATAAAACATGGGAAGTGTTGGTACAACATGTTGGTCCACTATATATGTCGGTAAACTTGGCTTCTGGCATTCGGATCCAATATTCTTCGGACATTTCTTTACGGAAAAGAACAACCTCGCTCGTCATCACTTGGAAAATTGAGAATTGAATGTTCTTTCCTGATAGTTGGAAAATTACACCGATGACACTACTTACTACAAGAGAATGCACCCATCTACCTCTTAATAGTCATATATTTCAAGAGTAATCTATCGCGCTTACTTTTTAGCTCAAGTTTGACCCAATTTTGTTAAATACTGCCATGATGCAAAATCTTAGCAAAAAGTCAAACTTGTTGTCAAAACTCTCGGTTGTTTCTCATATATTGATTGTGACCCCCCGATGGGTACCTCCAAAAGCTTTTTCGTAAAACTTTTAGAGCAACCTACAATTTACTTATAGTATATAGTTCAAATTTGACCTAATTTTGATTAATCGACATAAAGTCATTCAAGTGGGCAGAGCGATAAGCTAGGAAGTTTGAGAACTCATAAAACACGGGAAATCGTATGTAGAATATGTTGGTCCACTATATATGTGTGAAAACTTGGCTTGTGGCATTCAGATCCATATTCTTCAAACTTCCTTTATAGGAGAGAATAAACTCGACATCACTCAAAAAATTGAGAATGGTCTTTCTCGATAGTTGGAAACTCACACTGACAGCATTGTTTACTATAAGAAGATGCACCCATCTACCCTTGAAAAGACATTTAATTCAAGAGAAATATATCACGCTTACTTGCTTGTAGCTCAAGTTTGACCTAATTTCGTTAAATTGTCAAGATGCAAAATCTTAGCAAGAAGATGAAACTATCATCAAAACTCTCGGTGGTTTCTGACATATTGATTGTGACCCCTCAATGGGTACCCCCAAAAGCGTTTTCGTAGAACTCTCAAAGCAACCTACAATTTCCTTGTAGTTTCAAATTTGACCTAATTTCGATAAATTAACATAAAGCCATTCGAATAGGCATAGTTAGCTAGGAAGTCATTCACATATCAACAAAAATGTAATTCAAGAGCGGACTTTCGCGCATACTTGTAGCTCAAGGTTGACCTAATTTTGTTAAACTATCAAGATGCAAAATCTTAGCAAGAAGTTGAACGTGTCATCAAAACTCTCGGTGGTTTATGATATATTAACTAACCCCTGAATAGGTACCTCCAGAAGATTTTTCATAAAACTTTCAAAGCAACCTATAATTTACTTGTAGTTCAAATTTTACCTAAATTTGATAAATAATTGGCATAAAGTCATTCAAGTTGGCAGAGTTAGCTTGGAAGTTTGAAAGCTCATAAAACATGGGTATCGTCAATACAACATCTTGGTCCCCTATTTATGTCTGAAAAACTTGTCTTGTGGTATTCAGATCCATATTCTTCGGAGTTTCTTTACATAAAAGAACAATCTCATCATCACTCAAAAAATTGAGAATTAAATGTTCTTCCGTGATAGTTTGAAACTAACACCGCCAATATTGTTTACTACATGAAGATGCACCCATCTAACTCTAAAAATACATTTAATTCAATAGCAATCAACTTCCCTTACTTGTGTAGTAAATGTTTGACCTAATTTTGTTAAATCGGCAAAAAGTCACTAAAGTTTGCGAAGTTAGCTGGGAAGCTTGAAATATCCTATTTCTAAAAACTTTGGAATTATAAGAAACCATATTCCACTTTGTCTGATAATCAGGGCAGTGTAATTATTTTTTAATTGTCGTAGGTCCCATAGGAGCGATGTGCTTTAGCTAACATGCGGTCATTGAAAGTACAAGTTACATCAAGGACCTCATAAAAATGAAAATTACATCCAAGTCCATGCATTTAGCACAAGATCCCTGAAACTAAGCAATGAAGTGTATTTTGAGGTTTGCGTGTAATCTAGATAATGTAGAGCGGAAATTTGTTCTGAAATAATCTATATTCTAGCTTTTACTAGTAGTACGTATAGTAAACAAGAATCTATAAAACAGAGTAATCGTACTCTCTATTGGAGTAGTAACTTGGATTGGTTGTTTACATATCTAAGTACTACTACTAATTATAATTTCTGAAAAAAGTACCAGTAATAAATGTAGTACTAGTTTGTCTTATTTGTTCTAGGATGTACTACTACTAGTACTAGTACTTCCTCTGTCTAGGATTATTAAGGCCATTTAAATTTGATAAGACCAAAAAGGTTAATTACAGGTTGGTGTCAAAGACATGCATGCAGTCCTCGGTCTCTCTCCTGCAGCAATATACACCCTACACCAGGCCACAGGCTTTTCGTGTCTCTCCAGGAGTAGATATTCTTGCCTCTCACTCATGTTGATCTTCTTGCCTCGGTGTCTCCCTCTGTCTGTACTGTATTGTTTGGTACAGTACAACGTGACACCATCTTTACTAACATGTCAACTTTATGCGGCCTTTTTGTTTTGACGAAGCATGTACAGTGTGTGGACACTATCTAAGAAAAAAGTGGCCAAGTGCAGAGTCTCAGCCGCTGTTAATGCGTCGATGCCTAGCGTATTCCTGTACAATCGTACCAGTACAATACGAAACTCAATCAGTATACTCTTCAGTATACCCACCCAACCCGGGTTCTGGACGGCGGACACTATGTTGGCGAGCCAATCTTCCCTTTGTAACCACTACCACAAGTTCGTGTACCGTGTCGGCGGATTCGGCCGTGAGCCAGCTGCTATGGATGCCGTCTAGTCTGAGGTGATGATTGAGAGCCCCTATGACGGCTGCTTTAGCTTGGTCGCCTTCAAAAAGCTCGACGAGCATAAGATCGCGTGCTCGCACGGGCCGTTCTCCTGCATGGATCCCATCTGTGATTTCATTGCCTCACCGACAGGGCTCCTTCCCCCCATGAAGGAGGCCCACGGGGTCATAGTAACCAGGGCCATCTACGGTAGCGCCTTCTTTTGCCTCATCTTGACTTTACCACCAACAAGAACGAGGGGATTCACGTGCTTCCTCTACGGGGATGACGGGGTCGTGTTCGGCCTGACCATTAGCACGCTCGGCCCGGCCGCCTTCGTGTCCTTGTTGTGCATCAGGCAGGACAAGTGCTTGTGGCCACGGTACATGGTGAAACTGTGTGTGTTTGGCCCGCCAGGGTCGGCGGACTTCTCGATAGTCAAGAGCCTTAATGCGGTAATCGAGCTGACGAGCAGCTCGTCACCAACCAACTTCCCGTCTAACAAGCTTAGGATGTATCTCGGGGTGCCGCATCGGTTCCTGATGAAGGTTGGATAGTCCACCCATATATCTTTCTAGATTTGCATCAACATGAAAAAATAATCTTAAACTACGGCTGATGATCAAGACTGTAATGGTGTATTAGCAGATAAATAGTACTACTATTAGTACTATTTTACTACTCCAGTTTACTAGTATTAGTCGCATGTAGGTTCTCATTTGGTACTAGGAAGGATGCATTTTGGATGTAAACAAAGTTTGTTGCTAATGTTATTATGGAGTATTTAGGTGTTTATTACGAATTTTATATAATTGTTCACTTCTACGATATGGACCAGAGATAAACACACTAACCGTTCTTACGGTGCTTCGATTTTAGTCATCTAACTTAGTAATTACGAAATTTTATGCCCAAACTTGTCAATTCGACTTGATTTAAGTTTTGAACCAGGATTGCCGTCAAAATTGCGTTGGTGTGAACGACACATCGACGTGGGTCCAACGTGTAGGATATGCTGTCCTGGAATTTTGCCTAAATATCTAGAAAATAATATGGACATCTACAACAACAACTCAATGTTATGAGAACTATCACGAACCATGTTTTCATATTATATGCGTTTGACATTATGTAAGTTAGTATGTTTGTACATATAGTTGGTCAAATTTTATAAATATTGACTTCGACAAAACCTAGTAAGCTTTCTAATTTGAAAATGAGGGAGCATCTAAGTAGTAAAATGCGTCGAAATACATGCATATCTAGACAAAGCCAAGTCAGTAACTACTATTTTAGGATAGAGGGAGCAATTATTTATGAGTAATCTATTTTTCATAAAAAAATTACTGTTACGGCATGTGCCCATGACTAGAGCATGGACCAATGCATAATAATCACGCGACCATACAGTGACGATCTACTCCGTACTAGATTACCCTACGTGCGGAGGCGCACTAGTGGAGCACACGCTCGTACCATTCCTGAGTAGTATTACTAGTATACGCAAATAGGAGTACAAAAATAGATAGATCTTGTTGCTCATCGTACTATTTTATTCCTGTAAGGCAACCTGGATGTGACTACTATAGTACTATATTGGCACAACTTCTGCTTTTGGCGCTACAAGATGAATGTAGAACTCTCTGTGTAACATTACTGTACTAGTACTTCTTATAGTACGTGGTAGTAGTACTACTACGTATACTCCATAGTTTTTCGGACAAGCAGTAAAGTACTCTAGTAAGTCTGTTTGGTCAAGCTGCATGCAACGAGCATTGGTTTGATAGGACAATTCAGGTTTTTAGATATCCAAATTTCTACTCCGGCTCGATGGATCAAGACACAAAGAAGCTAGTACTCCTCTATCCTCTGGCTGTCGCCTATATCAAAATGAACAAGCAAGAGATTGTGTATCTTAGAAATTGTCATGGCCATTTATTACCTACAGAGCTTTATTTTGTTTCCTTTGAGGCACCTAAAATACCTATATATACTCGTACTAGTAATAACGTGCTACGATTGGACCCTAAAGCTAGTACTAGACATAGACTCTAGTAGATACTCTCTTCACACTGAATTATCCAAGAGGTGGAGTTACTTTTTTTTCCAAGAGGTGGAGTTCCTTTTTTTCTCCAAGAGGTGGAGTTTCTTTTTTCCTGAGAGAGGAAACCTTTTTTTATTCCTTCTTTGATTCGACGAAAATTCAAATGATTTGTGAAGGATTTTGTCCCTTAGGAAACAATCCTACGCAGTTTTTTTATTCATAGGATTCCAATATATAGGAATTATGTCCCGTTTGGAACGCATGATAGGAAAAATATAGGAATAGGAAAAACACGGGAATTGAGATTCCTTCAAAGTATTCCTTTTCCCTCTATTTTTTAGGAAAATTTCCATGCACTCCACCTCATGGTATAATTGCTTTGCTTTCCCTGTGATGCAAACACATACTTGATCCAAATTCCTGTAGTTTCCTCTTTCTATGTTTTGAGAATCCTGCAAATCAAACGAGCCCTGAGAGATGGTCTTCCTTTTTTTTGTCTTTGATCATTTTTTGTTTGAACATAGGGTCATAGAGGTTCCTCGAAACACGAGGAGGGAGGAAATTGCACAAACATCCAACAATTGGATTCGAAATTGCAGGAAACTCCAGATAATCATGATACTATAGTTGCAAGAAACTACTACAATTACTTTTGGGTACAAATGATGCACATAGCACATAATTTTCGATTAGCCCTCTTAACATTATTTCTTACATACCCGAGGCTCAACAACTGGAGCTCTTGGCAACTACGACTCTAATTGTTAGAGGCTTGTGCAACTAGCCTCAATTGGAGCCTCACCCCCACTCGCCCACCTTCTGTAGTACTAGTAGTACTACTATGCATCATCAGCCTTTGTCTTCTCCATCTCACCCCGGCCGCCAACTACCGCCAAAGATCTTCCCTCCCTCCCCCACCCCACCCCACCCCACCCCAAAGAAATCCGCCAAAACACCATCTTCAACTTCCTTCCATGGTGAGATCAACCAAGCTCTCTAAAGATCCTGAGCAGTTTCAGAAGGTGTTCACCGAAGGCCCTTTTCAAGTACTCATTAACCACTGCGACGCCACCACCACTGCGAGCCTCATCGGTTCCTCCAAACATATTGTTCAATCAGCAAAAGAGAGCAGAAATACGCCTTCTTCTTATCTGTTTGGCCTTCCATGTGTTCTTCATTCTCACCCGACGGTGAGACTATGGGAATCCAAACACTGCTTCAATGTGGCGGGCAGCCGTGCAAGCTGAGGCTGCTAGACATGCTCTCCTCCGATGTTGTGATACCAAATGGTTTTGATGAGCAGCGATCAAGCGACAATGGAGATTGGATTGTCACAGTTGGGCCCGATTTCACGTGGGACCTTGTCAATGTGTACACTCGTCACAAGATTGTTATTCCACAAATGTCAGGGTTTGAACTGACCGAAGGTTTTGTACTTACATTTCAGGATGATGCTGATGAAGGTGAACGTACTAAACTGCAGAAGATAGTCATTTGCCAAGTGCCAACAGCTACTGGAGGATACAAAGATTTATCTCTTGTCTCCATTTTAGAATTAAAGATTGCTATCATTAACAGGAATGATAGTCACGGATGGTCAATTTGTGTGAACGAGTTCTAGGGCTACTTTAGATATTGCGATGCTATTATCCAACACGATCGTGTGTTCGCCATGACCGAGAATGGCTGTGTTTATGCATGGAAGTCTCTAGAACTTGGTAAATTCTCCTTCCTACGTATTTTATTATCCTTATTCTGAATCGATGCAAGCCAATTTTTCTGAACTTTCATTGGTTAGTAGGAATTCCATAAAAAATTTAGTTTCTTTGATTCGAAGGAATTCCCTAGGAATTTCAGAGGAATGCAATCTTTAGAAAGATTTCTTACATATAAGTAGTTTGTTTCATATGATTGAGTTCTGCTGATAGTATTGCTTCGTCTCCTAGTACATCCCATGGAAAATATGGTATCTACTAGTAGTAAGTACTTATGTGAGACTCAGATATTATTCCTGAATTGATGTAAGCTATTTTTTCTGAAGTTTTGTTGGTTAGTAGGAATTTCATAGGAATTTTAGCCTCTTTGATTCGTACTAATTCCCTAGGAATTTTAGAGGAATGCAATCCTTACTAAGTTTTCTTACATATAAGTAATTTGATTCATAGGATTGAGTTCTGCTGATAGTATTCCCTTCTCTCCTAGTACTAGTACATCCATGGAAAATATGGTATCTACTAGTAGTATTTACGTGAGACTAAGATACTATACATATGACATATGATAACTATATAGACTTATAATACTAAGTAAAGCTCAAAAAATTAGAAATTTGATCGACATCTATAAAGTGTGGGTGCATATTTAGTTCTTGTATTTTCTATCATGTAGAAGTGAACGTTTATTAGGTACTAGTACTTGTAAATTTTGTTAACATGGTCTTGAGAAATGAAGGAGAAGATTCTAGAATGATGGAGAAGTGTGTTTTGAGGATTGTGCATAGAGTTCATTGTGCTAAAGACTATCAATAGAATCTTCAAGTAGATGCTAGAATGGAAAAGAAGATCCAACAGCTGGCAATGTTGGGATTCGCAAGTCCTGATCCAACAGTCAATATTCAAAGTTATTCATACACTATATAGTGGTAAGATAAGATAAGATATTAAACCTCCAGAAATAATCCTTGTTGGTTTTCCTTTGGTGTATAAGACACAAAAATCTTGTAGGATCCAACCTTGCTTTTTTCCCTATGAACTTTAAATTCAAGATCCTATAGGATTATTTCCTATTTTATTTGATCCTATGAATCAAACTGTGTCTCTAGGAGAATTTCCATAGCATATCCCCATTTCAAAAAGAATTAGCATTTCCATAGCATCTCCCTAGGTTGGCATTTTTTTACGCAATCAAACATCTTAAGTATAATCAAGAATTTTGAAAATAGTACTGTATATCAACTTCTATAATGTCAGATCACTATCGGTATTACTTCCATGTTACATTTCCTTTCCCTTTGAAGGTCCTATCCGTATCCTGTCGCCACGCGATGTGCTTTACCTGACACATGAGTTTGCTGAGGGCGATGAGGAGAATGATCCTGGTAGGTGGTGGTTAGCAAGATCTACCGGTGGTTCAAGACTTCTTATGGTCTATACATATGGTGTCTCAGGCAATGCAATTGTTGATGATACTAGTGTTGTTCACTATGGTCGCACTGTTCGCACCTATCCTTCTAGGTTTGAGTGCATGGTGTACTTGATGGACGCAAGCCAGTTAACTATAGCTAACCAATGGAAAAGGATTAGTGACCTTGGGTCATATTCTCTTTTCCTTGGCGTGAACTATCCGATTAAAATTGCAGTAGGCGATGCAAATGATCCACCAGGATATCTGACGAGAAGGAACTGTGTTTACACATCACACCAAGAAATTGGCTACGAGTACAGGCCGTGTCCTGAAATTTGCTGCTTTAGTCTGAATGGTGACGCATCTGTTGGTTTCCACACCAACACTCGGTGGATATGGTCGGAGACTCCATTTTGGTTCATCCCAAGCTTCTAAAACGCCTTGGAGTGGAACAAGCCTGTTCAAGGATATCACATTTGGTCTCGGCCTTCTACTGAACTCTTTTTTGGCTGGTTTTTAGCTGATGTACGAGTATTTAGCATTTCGTTCCGCACTCGGTCCGGCTTGTAAAATACTCCGTATGACCAAACCCCTTTTGTACACTTGGTAGTTTCTCCAGTATGTATATTTCACCAAGCTTGTAAAAGAGCCTTATTAGGAGTACAGTTGTACTCTAGTATAGTACTACTATTTCGTACAAAATTTCTTTCAGAATGTTATATAATAGTAGCACTGTTAGTATTACTCCTTGTAGGTACGTGGTTTTGTTTCTTTTTCACTGCAGTTTGGGTCCTATAAGCCTAAGTTGGACATGGTGGTAAGTTCTTCGCTCAGAAACTGCATGGGGTGGAAGGAACACGATGTTTCCAGGTTTACCAGTAAAAACATGTCGCTCATCATGGCATCGCCAGTGATTTGACAAGGCAATACTGTACGACAGTGTGCTAATCTAGTTTTTTCTTCTTCTGAACAAGTACTGCTTTTCTACCTAGTAGTAGTAAAGGTCTACTAGTAGGAGTACCAGAGAACTCGATGAAGCTAGCTGGAGTACTACTGTTAGTAGTTGCCATAGAAGAGAGAGGGAGGGAGTTTGCACACGCCGGTGCACGTGGCAGCGCGTTCCTTCCGAGACAAGCTGATTTAACTCCCTCACCGGCCTCCCCCCACATAGACAACCTCTTTTACTCAGTCCCTTCTTCCCATCAACTACCGCCCCCTGGCTTCTCGCTCCATATTGTTGCCGACCAGCTCCTCGGCTTCATCCTCTACAGGTTGGTGGTGAGATTGGCGCGGCAACCTTCTGTAGGACGGCGGAGCATCCGTCATCTCTGTCCCGTGGCAGCAATGGCGGTTTGTGAAATACTAGAACACTCGTACCTATTCCCTCCATTTCATAATATAAGATGTTTTAGCTTATGTGAAATGAGTGTATCTAGATTCACTCCGAACTTACAAGATAGAGTTGATGATGCAGTTAAATTTTTATTGTCGATTGCACAATATTGTCATGTGTAGAGTGGTTCTTATCTCAGGTATGCATCCTTTTTTGTAGACTAGGATTGTATAGAAGCTTGTTTTATGGGCTAGATCCCATAACTAAGAACAGTGGGGATCCGTTCGAAGTTGGTAGTTCGACAGCGCAAACTTTTGAACATTTGGATATATTTGACAATCAACATCATGTAATCAATATTAGAACTTGCTATAGAAGGAGATAGGGAAAGGAGCGAAAAAGAGGATTCGCGATGAAATAGGTTCCAATCCTGTGACTTCTGCTATCCCAGATGATAAGGTAAATCAATAGAATGATGTATTTTCTTGTTGTCCGCGCAGATGCTTTCGTTATAATCTCCGTTTATCTTGTAACTACAGAAGCACGAAGTTGAAGAAGACCCTTAGTTTCCCGATGATAGAGTAAAAAATGGATGTCAGATTGCTACACCTAAGACGCCACCTTGTTTACCTTCTGTGGAGACAGATGCAGTTTCAGCTGTAGCTGGTACTGATGAGCATGCACCTGCCATCGTTGTGCCAGATGATGGAGGTGGTGGATTGGTTTTACCATCAACGGAGACTTGTGCGACTGGAGCTAGCAGTGAAGAGCCTTCAGAGGACATTGTGGTCTTGTAGTTCACCTATTGTGGAGACACATGCTACCGATGCTGGCGCTGTTGTTGGTACTACTGATGCTGCTCCCAAAATTATCGTGCCACCTGAAGGAGGTGGTAATTTGGGTAAACAATCTATAGAGACTGTTGCACCTGAAGGTGGTGAACTGTGATGCGGAGCTTTCTTTCTTATGATTTGTATGCTTTTCTTTGGAACCTATATTATAGAGCTACCTTACGCATTTCTTACATTTTTGCCTGTTGAACTGTAGTGTGGAACTGGAACTACTCCTAGTATGTAATCATATTCGGACGCTTAAGTATTATCGATGATAAACCAATGATAACTGAGGTGCACGAGAATTGGCCTCTGGCACTTGTAGGCATGGTTCCTGGCTCATCTCCTTTTCACAAGCATGGTGAAAAGATGGTTTTGTTCCTTTTCTTGTAATGCCATTATGCTTGTGTTATTGATCTGGCAATTTTATGCTGATTTTGTCAACCAATCCGCATTTATGTCTCTACATACAAATATATTTTTTCACATGACTTGAATAGAAACAGTATCTTCTTTGCATCGACTAACATAAGGAGACATGCAGATATTTATTTATTTTTGAAACAAGGCAAAAGATATGCCATTTTCATTGATAGAGAGGGACATGCAATTCAATTATATTACGATAACTACTCGTACAAGTCATAGAATGGTAGGGATTACCATAGGAAATCATCACCTCCAGCATCTTGTTCTACATAAGGCATTATTACCAGATCCACAACCTTCTTTTCCTTGGGACGACAATGTCAAGTGCAGGATTTCAAATCTAAACACAATCCAGCGTCAGTCTCCATAGAAGGTACATCAGCGCTATGGTAGACACTGTTGGAAATGCAAGTTGAAGCTGTTGTTATACTCCTATCAGGACCACAAATAAGGGCCAAAAATTCAAGCTCCGAAATTTAGCGTTACAAAATAGACAAGAGGTTACCCTATCTGGACAATTCATAGACAATTCAGAGTGTAATTTGAGCGTCTTACATGATCTTAGTCCATCCGGTGTTTTTATTGGTGGAACAAAATTTGCCCATACTTTTATTTCTACGAAGAACCTACAAAACATAGCCAAGTTAGACAGCTGAATATATCTAACTTTTCTACAGTCTTATATGTGAAAATATCATTGCATAACACTCACTTATCAAATTGTCTACGGATATCTTCCCGCTCCTTGGAAATGTGAAGTCGATGTTCTATAGGGTACATCCATCTATACTGTACTATACCTCTAAGTACTTCCTCGTCAGGTACATCAACAGCCAAATGCTCCATCGTATAAAAGAAGGATGGGAATATATCAGGTCAAAAGCTTACATAGGATCTCTGCTAAGTCCTTTTTAAGATGTTTTTGAACTCTTCTGTCCCGAGCTTTACTATAGATTTACCTAAAGAGCGTACCTACCCAAATCTGCAAGCACCTTGTAAATCTAGATGGTCATAAGCTTTAACCATTTCTAGGAGAGGTGGAGAACAAACCAACGCCAAGAATAATGTCCAGTGCCTGAATCTAGCAGGCGAAGCGTGGGGATCGCCTAGCTGACCGCCGACCGGTGCATCTCGTGAAGAACGGCGCAGCTAATGGTGGTAGGCTGACACTATTGATATAAAGGCGTCGAGAAGTATTTTTAAGGCATGGAGAAGTTTACGGCCTAGTTCTAATCCGGTGTGCGCATCTCCCATAAGAACGGTGCAAAATTTGAAGACACAGGGGCTGGTCGCTCGATTGAGGGTGGCCTTAGGAAAGTTTGGGGTCTCGGCGGAATGTTTTGGTGGGCGCAGGGTGTTTGTCCAAAATTTTCACAAAACTATATGTGAATATTTTATCGGATTTGCCAGTTCTCAAGAGTCACCTCTCTCTCCACTGGATTTACATCGCGATTCGTGCAAAGTGAGGATTTACCTCGGATTTGCAACTACTAGGTTACAACTGAGAATTAGCACAATCAGTAGGGTGACGTCAGCACCTTAACATAACAAGTTCTCAGGTGCCTGGGATCTAGGCGCTCATATTTTACACCTTTTTCCCTTATTGACGTCTTTGTTTCGAATCTGGCCGAGCCCCAGCATGTACCTTGGGATTTTTACTATCGATCCCAATAAATTAGCCCATCTGGTCTCATTATAGCCCAAGACCTTCTAACTCGGCCATGTTTTGGGTCATTCGGCCACGCAAGTAGTCTAGTTAGATTGGGTGAGAGCCCATGAAAAATAGCCCATCAATCCCTGCTTGGCCCATTTTTATTCAATTCGGCCTTTTAGGCACTGTCCACCCACCCCTAAAAACTCCGCCAATCCATGTTTTTAAGGGGATTTTGAACATAGCATCTTGGCACGGGCGGGCAAATATTGGGGAGGGGATTAGTGTGCAGTAAAATGGGGAATCTAGGTGCGTAGTGTCCGTATTTTTAAATAAATTCATACTTTCTTTTACCAATTAGGACAGTCATGTCATCTTTTCAAATTTTCACAAGTTTAAAAACCTTAAAATGTGAGCGCATGCAAAAAAATCTAGATTTTCTAACAAATATAGGTATTTTTATTTATTTTCTCTTGAAAATGTGTGGAAATGAGTATATCATTATTTGGACAATAAAAAATCGTATTAGTCATTATTAGTTCAAGTGGGGTGCTGATCCATTGCAAATGTATCTATAATTTTTGATGTTCCATGCTTGGTTTTATCCACTTTCTTGTGTTTTGTTCCAACTTTGGAGTACTTTTCATATGATTTCTTGGACTAACCTATTAACAAGAGCCACAGTGCCAGCTGCCTGTTTTCTGCTGTTTTTGGTTCCAGGAAAATCAGAAAATGAATATTCTCGGAATTGGACGGGACAAAAGCCAAAGTGCCTATTTTTCCGGAAGGGATCTAGTGCCAGAATACGAGACGGAGACGGGCCAGAGGGCGGCCACACCACCTGGCCCGCGCGGCCAGGCCTGGCCTGCGCCAGGGGGTGGTGTGGCCAGCCCAGGCACCCCCTCGGCCTCTCCTTCCGCCTATATATTGCCCTCGAGACAAAAACCCTAAGTACCTGATCAAAAATCCACGAAAGAGTATGTAGCTGCCGTCATATCCATCCCTAGATCGGGAGGGATCTGAAGCTCTTCCCGGCACCCTGCCGGAGAGGGGAATTCACCCTGGAGGCCTTCTTCATCACCATGCAAGCCTCCGGTGTGATGCGTGAGTAGTTCATCCTTGGACTACGGATCCATGTAGTAGCTAGATGGCCGGTTCTCCTCCTTTGTGCTTTCATGTTTAGATCTTGTGATCTCCGTTCATGATCAAGATCATCTATTTGTATTCATACATGTTGTGTTTGCGGGGATCCGATGGATATTGAGATGCTATTTTAGATTGATTATTAATTCTATCATGTCTTTGTTATTTGTGATCTTGCATGCTTTCCGTTGTTAGTAGCTATCTTGGCCAAGTAGATGCTAGCAACTCCAAGAGTTAGTATTTGTGCTCGATAGTGGGTTCATGCCTCTGGTAATCTGGGGAAGTGACAGAAATCTCTAAGGTACTAGATGTGTTGTTGCTACTAGGGAGAAAACAACAATCCTTTGTTCATAGAACAATCGTATTGTTTACTTTACACGCAGTTTGTAAAGCAATAATCTGTTGCTTGCAACTTAATACTGGAGGGGGTTCGGATGATAACTTGAAGGTGGATTATTAGTCATAGATGCAATTGGATGGCGGTCTATGTATTATGTTGTAATGCCCAATCAAGTCTCAAAGGAGTCAAGATGATTAGTATATGCATGTATTGCTTTCTCGGTGTTTGTGAATTGCCCCGCTGTAATTTGTTTACCCAGCATGTTATCTATCTAAGGAGAGCCACCTCTAGTGAACTATGGATCCTGGTCCTTGTCTTTTACATACAATCTACAACTGTTTACTGCTCTGTGTTTACTTTCTGCAAACGTTTACTTCTTTCCATTCGATACATCTAGTCCTTTGTTTTCTGCAAAACACGGTGAGATTGACAACCTCATCGCAAGTTGGGAACAAAGTTTTGTGGTTGTGTTGTGTAGGTCTCCACGTTGCTACTAGCACCGGTAGTGCGCCCTGCCAAAGCTTAGCTAGTAACACCTTTGGGGTGTTTCCTTGCTCCTACTGGTTCGATTAAACCATGGTTTCATAACTGAGGGAAAACTTACTGCTGTGCTCATCATACCTTCCTCTTGGGGTTCCCAACGATCTCTATGTCGAACGACGAGCACATCAGGTGCATATGCACAATCCCAACGAAAAAAGGTTCCAATTTGTACAAAACTTGGTTTCGACGTCCCGAAGAATGGGAGTTTTCCCTCTAAACCAATGACATTCCTAGAAGATGATCACTTTTGTGAAGCAAGTTCCATTTAGGATGTGCTTATCGGCTTTTACTATTTTTTCCTAATGTTATATACTCAAAATAAGAGGCAATGCAAATAATCATACTTTTTTGACGGTCCTAAAAAATCTTAATTTTTTTTTCATGGAAACTCGATTTTCGGAATTCCAGCAGTATCCGGACCACCCGTATACAAGTATAGACAGACCTACTGCTATAGACCATTCTAGACAGTTGTATCTATGTTTTACTATTTATTACAAGGTGAAATACCAAAATATAATAAACGAATCTATAATTCGTAAGAAGTATATTAAAAGTGTCACCAAATTGAAGTTGTATATGAAAATTACCTAAACCCGAACTCCCAAATCCACACACTCCAGCTTGTAGTGCATTTTCAAATGAAAACTAGCATCAACTAGTCATTGTTCATGACTTTATGTAAGTTTCCTTCGCTAACACTTCAAATCAAACTAGGCACTACATATATTGAAGTCTTTCCACTAACACTCCATACATCATCATAAGATCAAAATGTGGATAGCACAAACTACTAATTAAGTAAACTTTATAGATATATATGTTCTTGATTACCATTGTAATCACAAAAGCATCTCGTTTAATACATCTATCCATCACCCCAAAAGCACCCAGTTTAATACATCCATCCATCATCCCAAAAGATCACCAAGAGGAAAATTTAGTACTAGGAAACTTTAAAAATATCTAACTAAAATTATACTACTACTAACTAGTAGTACCAATCACTTCTTCTTCTTCCTCGCACCATCATCTGAGCGGCAACGCTTCCTGCTGGAGGTCACCACCTCTGGCTCGTCATCGTTGTTGTCATCGACCATAGGCCACTCCTCCGGCTTGTCGTCGTCATCGTATACCACCGGCCACTCGTGTTGAGAAACAAGCGCATTCTCCACCGGTGGCGTCTGCATGCTCTGCTTCGACGGTGTCTACATGCGTTGCTCCCCGGGTGCCTCCTGCTCGGCAGGCGCCTCCTCCTTGTCCTCATCGGAATACCTCTCTAGCGGCTCCTCCTGATATTCTTCCAGAGTAACGAGCTCGGGATCACCGGACGACCCCGGCTTGTACGGGCCGTTGATGACCCCGTCGTCGGTGCTGCCGCCATTGCGGCCATTGTGGCTCGATTCGGGTTTCAAATTCCAGCTACGAGCCATCTTCTTCCTTGGGGTTTTTTGCGGAAATTTGGGGAATTGATTTTGTGAAAAAAGGTTGAGAATAAGGAGATAATGTTGAGATGCAATCGATTGTTGAATTTATAGGCCTTTTCATGGGCACCGCACATCCCCCAATAAAGCTAAACAACGCATTGAATTACCACTAGCGAATGCAATTTTGCAGGTTGCCATTGTGACCTAGAGATTCCGGATTTATTCAGACTGTCCGGATTCAAACTAGCCATTGTGGGTTGGAAAAAAATCTAAAACAAATTCATATGCATGTGAGTGGCTCGAAATATATATTGATGGTTCAGATTTTGGAATCAATAGGAACATATCAAAACACTTTATGTTTTTGCTATCAGGAATGTGCCAGCTTGTACGTGTGTCCATGACTAATCACCATGCAATGTATGCGTCTTCCAAAGCCTCTTAAAATATGTATATGTGATTTTACTATCTATGAATTATTTTAAGTGCATTCATCGCACTTGAAATAACATTGATCCCTCCTATTGGGAAATTATTTATCAAGAATGCATAAGAATATTGCGAAGTTTTTATATTTCGTTGTAAAATCAAGATTTACTAGAGGGAAGCTACTTTAGATGCATGTATGATACTTCAAATAACATCTAAACTAGAGGGGAAATTATTGATAAATCTAAACTAGTAACAAAAAGTTACATGCAATCATATATAAAAAACTTACTTGGCATGATCACATGATTTAACTAATGTAGCAAGTCACTAGAGGCATCCTCTACTATGCTTAGAGTTTATGGTTTAGGGTATAAAGTTTAGGGTTTAATTACCACTAAACCCCAAACCCTTCCTTCTAGCGTTCTTGTGTATATGTGATTTTACTATCTTTGAATTATTGTAAGTGCATTCATCGCACGTCAAATAACATCGATCCCTCCTATTGGGAAATTATTTATCAAGAATGCATAAGAATGCTGTGAAGTATTTACATTTCATTGTAACATCAAGCTTTACTAGAGGGAAGTTACTTTAAATGCATGTATGATACTTCAATAACATCTAAACTAGAGGGAAAATGATAGATAAATCTAAACTAGTAAGAAAAAGTCATGTGTAATCATACATAAAAAACTTACTTGGCATGATCACGTGATTTAACTGATGTAACAAGTCACTAGAGGCATCCTATACTATGCTTAGAGTTTTGGGTATAGAGTTTAGGGTTTAATTACCACTAAACCCCAAATCCTTCCATCTAGCGTATTCTTATGTATATTGATTTTACTATCTATGAATTATTGTAAGTGCATTCATCGCACTTCAAATAACATCGATTCCAGCTATTGGGAAATTATTTATCAAGAATGCATAAGAATGCTGCGAAGTTTTCACATTTGGATGTAAGATCAAGATTTACTAGAGGGAAGTTACTTTAGATGCATTTATGATACTTCAAATAACATCTAAAATAGAGGGGAAATTATTGATAAATCTAAACTAGTAAGAAAAGTCTACATGCGATCGTATATAAAAAACTTACTTGGCATGATCACATGATTTAACTGATGTAACAAGACACTAGATGCATCCTTTGCTATGTTTACAGTTTAGGGTTTAGGAGGTATATAGTTTAGGGTTTAATTACCACTAAACCCCAAACCCTTCACTCTAGCATTCTTTTGTATATTTGATTTTACTATCTATGAATTATTGTAATTGCATTGATCGCACTTCAAATAACATCGATCCCTGCTATTGAGAATTTATTTATCAAGAATGCATAAGAATGCTTCGAAGTTTTCACATTTCATTGTAAGATCAAGATTTACAAGAGGGAAGTTACTTTAGATGCATGGATGATAATTCAAATAACATCTAAACTAGAGGGGAAATTATTGATAAATCTAAACTAGTAAGAAACAGTTACATGCGGTCGTATATAAAAAAATTACTTGGCATGATCACATGATTTAACTGATGTAACAAGTCACTAGAGGCATCCTTTGATATGCTTAGATTTGAGGGTATAGATTTTAGGGTTTAATTACCACTAAACCCCAAACCCTTGACTCTAGCATTCTTATGTATATGTAATTTTACTATCTATGAATTATTGTAAGTGCATTCATCGCACTTCAAATAACATCGATCCTTGCCATTGGGAAATTATTTATCAAGAATGTTGCGAAGTTTTCACAGTTCATTGTAAGATCAAGATTTACTAAAGGGAAGTTACTTTAGATGCATGTATGATACTTCAAATAACATCTAAACTAGAGGGGAAATTATTGATAAATCTAAACTAGTAAGAAAAAGTTATGTGCGATCGTATATAAAAAATTACTTGGCATGATCACATGATTTTAACTGATGTAACAAGTCACTAGAGGCATCCTCTACAATGCTTATAGTTTAGGTTTTACGGTATAGAGTTTATGGTTTAATTACCACTAAACCCCAAACACTAAACCCTAAACCCAAATCATCACCGAGGATGCCTCTAGTGATTTATCACACCAATTAAATCATGTGGTTATGTTAAGTAAGTTTTAAATTTAACCACACAAAGATTCAAGTACTAGGACTTGAACTTGGGTGGGTTGGAACACCCCTCTCCACAACTAGGCTATGCCTCACTTTGTGATCAAAGTGAGAAAAAAATATTATGAACAACACATGACGGCAACACAGGGCATGGGAAATTTGTTTCAAAACTTCCGCAGATGGCTTGTTTATCAAACCACCTCCAAAAATAAATTATTAGAGGCGGCCTAATCTTTGGGATTTCACCATGCTTCGTACAAATGGCTCATAATTTGAACCATTGCCAATAAGTCGATTTTTCAGGGGCGGTCGGGTTTTCTGCCTGCCTCCCCAATTATCCGAGTAGTGTATTTGTTTGAACTGCCTCCAAAAAGGTATTATTAGAGGCATGTGAATTATTGGCGGCATATTTTTCACAAAACCACCTGCAGAAATGGGTTTAGGAGGTGGTTCAATTTTTTAGGTAAAAACGCACTCCAGATGGATGCTACAAACCCTGATTCTGTAGTAGTGATGGTGATGTAGGCGTAGTGGATGGCCGCCATGAACTTAGCCAAGGCCGGCTGCCCGAGTATGCCATTGTAGGGTAGGAGAATATCCGCTACGTCAAACATGATGTTCAGCGTGCAGAAGTTCTCGGGCATCCCTAATGTGACAGGCAACATAACTTGTCCTAGCGGTTGGGTCGCCCCTGGGTTAATATTCTGGAACACTCCTATAGGGGAGAGGCATTCCACTTGAATCTGAAGTTGTATCATGAGTTCGGCGGACAGGAGGTTTAGGCACGCACCTCCATCCACTAGCATCTTTGTTACCCTGATGTTGTTGATGGTCGGGGAGACCACCACTAGCAATATCCCCACGCTCGTGCATCGGTTGGGGTGATCTTTAGCATCGAAGGTAGCTGCCATGACCGACCACTTGAGTGGGTGCTGAGCATCCACACTTGGATGCACAACGCACACCTCCAGGGAAAGCCGTTTGATGGCGTTGTGTGAGGGGAACGTCGAGGCACCCCCATGGAGGCACATGCTGTCAGGCAACCTGGGGCTCGACCGGGCGCGCCCGCGTGGACCTCCGTGGTGATCGTTCGCTCGGGGCTTGATGGGGAATGAACAAGGTGTATATTTTGACTGAAATATTTGGGTATCCTTCCCCGGTTCGTGGCGATGGCCAAGGGAAAAAGCTTGACGGGGCGTGGGCTCGTTGACTAGTGGTGTCGCAGGACGTACCCTACGAGATCCAAGGGCCTGACAAGCCAGGATCCTACCCTAGGGATATTATCGATAACCTTAGGCAGGAATTGGAGGAGGGCGTCAGCCGCTGCTACTGTAGTGTCCGGTATGAGAAAATCCACCGGGGGTGGTGGCAGCTCGCTGGCGGTGTCGCCCGCCCCACATCCCGAGGCTTCTCCTAAACCAGCTGGTTCCGACCCACTGTAGGGGCGTCAAAGAACATTGGAAGAGTCCCACCACTCCTGGTTCGGCTGATGATATGCATAATACTCCTAGCCTGCTCAGCCGCATCGACTGGCTATTTCCTGCGCCTCCTCTGACTCCTCGTCGTCATGTGTGAAGGGAGTGTTGGGCCATCGGCTATAGTTGCTCGCATAAGTGCACTCCCCTATCTAGCGCGCAAGATGTCGTTTCTTGATTTTCGACACCGGGGGTATGAGTCCCCTTTTGTTGTTTGGCCAGCGGCACAACGTCTGGCAAGATCGATCGACGATCTAGACGAACACAATCAAAGAGAGAGACGGTATTTTTACCCACGTTCGGGTCCGCAGTGAGCGTATCTCTACATCCTGCAACTAGCCACTATCTGATGATCCCAAGTTTGACTAGGGCCTCCTATTTCATATAGACAAGGGGACACCACAGGGGTCAGGTTACACATGGTGGTGTGAGCTTGGCCCCATGGCAGGCTCCGACCTGCAACATGGCCTATCAAACCTGCCTTGATGTCGTGTGTTTCACATCACCCGCAACAGACTCTAGCTGGACTCATCATGCCAGCTTGATTCCTATCCTTGGGTAGCCGTTCTGAGCCAGGGCTGTCAGTGGGGGTGCCGCCGGGTCCGTGAGGGCACCCCAGAAAAGTCGTTTCTCATCCACGCGGTGAAGTGCATCATGCATGAAAGCCACGTGTCATCTGAGTGCTGCTAACAAGTGGGGCGTGATCTTTGTACAATGCTTTGTTCGGGTGGTCTCTGGCCTCTTGCGCCGGGCAAAAGACCGAGAATCTTCCCAGGGGTAATCCCCGGGCTTCTTGGCTCTGTAGCTCGTGGGACACCTAGTCCAGAGCCTGCGGTCGCATGACCCGTCAAGAGTATGGAATCGACAATCGCATCTATGAACGACCAACTGGTGGCGTCGTGGGCTTGGCGCTGTATCGGTTGGCAAGATGGAGATCATGCCGAAGCAATCGATGGAGATCATGGCTTGTGAAGAAGGACCATATCATATCACTGAAATTTCACGCGATGTTGATACGTTATGCATCTTATTTTTTTGCTATAGTATTAGATACACAACATTAGCACTATCTAAGATGATCCCTAATAAATACCAACTATAGTGTTCTCCCATTAGTGTGCACCACCAAGAAAGTCCATCATTATGGAGAAGGTCATGATGATTGGGTGCTAACATATAGATGTTCGCATATGGTGGGTGTAAGCCATGTATGCACTGCATATAAACTAAGGTTGAATTTGCGAGCTTAGCATGTATCAGATGTGGTGTAGTGAATTCGGATCGTGTGATATCTAAAACTAGCATGGGTCACATGAGTATCGAAAGATCTAGCATGGGTCACATGAATGATGTGATCGAATCTGCATTTCCACCTTTACAGCTAGATCACCAGCCGCGATGATCAGGGGTGGTGTAGTGAATTCGGATTGTGTGATCTCTAAAACTATCTTAGGGATGATAGTTTTAGTAGGATTTCAATTGATAATACGATTATACGCTTGAACCCGTATTATGAACTTAGTATAAAAGTTCTTTGAAAATATCCTTTTAGATCATGTCTGGGTTTTTCGAATATGGGTATTTCCTACATGATGTGGAGCTTAAAGTAGATGAGTAAAACTTCATAGACTGGTACAAACGCCCCAGGGATACCCTCGACATGAATGACCTACTCCACATGATATAAGGGCCACTAGGAGACTACCCTGATGACTAGGCAAGTGAGCAAGAGAATAAAGATCTCGTGCTCGACTTGACACATCTAGTGTTGTCCAATGCGCGATCCTCCATTCAATGGATACTGAATTTCGGTTGCGTTTCTTCAACACCGACTCAAATAAGATGGTCAATGAACTGAAGATGCTCTTCGTGCCACAACTCAGGCTTATGAAGTATGAGCTATTGAACAAGTTTCTCTCAACTATGAGAGAAGAAAGTTGTTTGACAAGTCAAGTGATGTGAACTACTAGATGACTAATATTTTCACGATAGATAGGGTCTTTTGCTCGCTTCCTCTCAGCTACAAAAACATCGTCAATGACTACATCATGAGAGATGAAGAATTCAGCTTTCATGATTTTTTAACTAAGTTGAGAAGTTTGGTAGTATGAATCGAAAATGATGTCATGGAATAAGATGGTAAATATGATATACTAGTTATATATGTTTCTTGAAAACACTTGCTACAGTTTACAAAGTATATTGATACTTGTTCTGTTTTTTGAAAATGGAATCATCTTCTTAAGAGCTTGCTGAAGATAGGAGGTGACAATGTCGTGTTAATGGCAAGCAAATTGGTTGATGGCCGACAACACACTCCCTCTACATTTATCATTTAGATTAGAGGATTTGAATAAAGTTTTAATCATCATTTTGTGTGGACTTTATTAGTGTGTTTTTCTCTCAGCAAGACATTTATTCATATGTGTAACAAGCCAGTTGTAACAAACTTTATGAATAAAACCTTTTATGGTCACCTTACGGTTATGAATGGGTTATTCTTACTAATAATTTTGATGATAATAGTTTAAATGTTTATAATGTGAATGCTAAAAGTTATCGAAAAGTTAGATAATGATGTTATGACACTATTGTTTTAATTCATGTTCAAGTGCTTGAAATGCTTCCATGATAAAATGGAAGTCTTTAGATACTTGATCTTTTGACACGTGCAGAACTATGCCTCATTCGGCAAAGTGACTAAAACTCCATAGACACATGTGTGTGTGTGTGTTGAATTGTTGAACATCACACATTATGATCAATGTTCAACAAATAGTGGATATCATTATAAACTTCATGGTGGATCTAAGTAAATATATGTATTTACAAAGTGAAGCACAAATCTGAAACCACTTGAAATGTTGAAGGAATTTGATGAATAGGTTTGCATATTAAAACAACGAGAATACCAGAGCCTCCGAAATTTTATCGAATGGCTAAAGTATTTAAATTAAAAAATCATGTCACAAGGACTTATGAAAATGTGTATCAATAATTACAAAGTTTGAACATTTCAAAGTGTGTTTATATGTTTAGAACATTGTATTTGTAGTATATTTGATACACATGGCCTAAAATCAGTCTCTTATCAAGGTTACCATTATTATTTGGTGTGTCTTGATAAATATAAAATACTCAATCTATACATAAGAAATATCTAAAGATTCATGAAAACAACACCATAAGTATCATGGCATGTTCGAGTATCTAGAGATTTCGATAATATGAAATTGTAATAAATAAGAAAATCTTTGTAGTGTATTCTCAGGCAACAGTGAATACATATTCCACAACTAAAACCAAAAGAGGCAAATCGTGTTGCCTAGTATGGTAATTTCTCGAAATAAGTCTTCGACGAAGTTATTAGTGGAAGAAAGTAAAAGCTCAAAATAAGGTGTTTGACCTTACCTCAAAGTATCGGAGTAACGCAACGGAATATGGTCCGGGAATGAAATTCTACAAATAGACAAAAAAATTGTGATGATGATCATAATGTTTTAAGAAATACTTTTACTAAAAAGGGTAAGATTCAAGCATATATTCTTCACTATGCGTACTTGTATTATTGATTCGCTTGTCATGTTAGTGAATAAGACATACCTATGAACTACGAAGAAGTGATGGTGGAACTAAGTATGAGAAATGACTAAGATTCATAAAATCCTAAGTTACATTTATGATTAGGTAAGTAAATGTTACTTGATCTTATTGAGTAAAGCCGATTACTTGATATTTCCAGACAACTACAAAGTTATAAGAAAGAAATAAAACTTTGAAAAAAGGACATAAAGCTCAATTTTTAATGAACTTTCTTGACCAATTCAATAGTTGACTGCAACATGTAGTGATGCTTCAGTCCGCGGGATTTACACTAAGAAATTTGTATGATTGATACAAGACTATCACAACCATGTGTATTCTTCAATTAACAAGATTAAAGAAAGGTTGTAACCAGTACAACACCCAGAATTTTTGCCGAATCAATTGAATGCTTGTGTCTCATGAATGGAAATTCTCGGTTTGATAAATGAAAGGAATTTTGGAGTTTCCAAAATTATCGAGAAAACCTAAGTTTAGAAGAAGCTGAGTGGAAGCTATGTGAATTCTTTCATTAAATGTGTGGATGACATATTTGAGTGGGGGTTGAGTGATTATCCTAAAAGTCTAATATGTGAAAGACATATTTGAGTGGGAGGGTGACAACATTCTTATATACGTAATGACATATTATGAATGGTGTGGAAAGAATGGGCAAGTATTTCAATTAGTAAACAATTGATGAAGTTGAATAGATATTAAACATCGGAATCTTTGGTGTGTTTAATGAACATTATAGTTGAAATGTTTCATGGAATGGATTCTAAAGAAGTTCGGAATATTCTAATCTACATTCTGAAAGAGTTCAAAATGGAACAATAATTAAGGAAAGTTCTTACATGTGAAACTAAGTGAAAAGTTGAGTTCATGTAAGTATAAAGCAAAATGGTTAAAATGTGAAGAATTGGGATGATCAACATCCACTATGATTGGATCATAGATTCTTCAAAACAGACCATGTTGTATACTCCACATAATATGACCCATGTTCTTAGTTAGAAAAACATGTTCTGAAGTGATTCCTGAATAAATCACGTGTGACTCATAACATGCTATATCGAGTTACAACTATGCCCTTTATGCATGATTACTAGTTCTCATTCATTTTCATAAGGACTTTGTATAACTACTAGTTTTAGTAAGATTTTATTACTTTTTTCCTTGTCTTTTTACTTGTGTGTTGGTGCTATGGACAGTCATGGATAAAAGGAGCTGAGAAGATTCAGTATGGAGAAGTGACAAGCACCAGACTTAGCCATATGAGATGTGAAAAAGTCATATTCTTATATCATCTCATATTGCTTGTCCAAGACCATGGTGCTATATCCCTCGTCCATACGAATCCAACGAGCCAAAGAACACCTCAATCGGAGTCCGTATGAAGAAATGGCGCCTAAAACATATTTGAGTGGGAGTTGAGTGAATTCTTTCATTAAATGTGTGGATGACATATTTGAGTGGGATTTGAGTGATTATCCTAAAAGTCTAATATGTGAAAGACATATTTGAGTGGGAGGGTGACAACATTCTTATATAGGTAATGACATATTGTGAATGGTGTGGAAAGAATTCGCAAGTATTTCAGTTAGTAAACAATTGATGAAGTTGAATAGATATTAAACACCATAATCTATTGAGATAGATTGGTGTGTTTAATGAACATTATAGCTGGAATGTTTCTTGGAATGGATTCTGAAAGAAGTTCAGAATATTCTAGTCTAGATTCTGAAAGAGTTCAAAATGGAACAAAAAATAAGAAAAGTTCTTACTTGTGAAACTAAGTTAAACATTGAGTTTATCTCAGTATTAACCACAATGGTTAAAATGTGAGGACCACTATGATTGGATCATAGATTCTTCAAAATAGACCATGTTGTATACTCGACATAATGTGACCCATGTTCTTAGTAGTAAATGTTCTACAGTGATTCCTGAATGACTCACGTGAACAAGTTTTAAGTGCGAAGGCCATTGGTAACCAGGGAATCGCCCCATGCACGCTAACATCTCCGCCCTCAACCATGCCCATATTTTCACCAACGGCGCCATTGCTTTCTTGGGTGTCGACCTCAAGACCAATGATGCAGCTATTCTGCAATGATAGATCCGAAGGCTAGAGGGTCAGGGAAGGAACGGTGGAGGGAAGAATTTTGCTCGATGGGCTCCGTGTTTGCGGAAATCGGAAGAGATCGGTAATGGAAGTATAGATGGCCATGGACGGCGCCGTGCATCCAAGCATATCCAAAATGGATAGAAGTAACGGCTGCAGCGGTCCCCAATTTTTTTTAAAATCCCTCTCACATTTCCTTCCGTGCTTAGGTGCTTTTCTCCAAATCTCCTTTGCCTTCATCAATTTTCCCTTCTATCGAACGCTGGGGAAAATGCAGCACTTGTGTTATGCGGGCTACTAGGCATCCAAAAGTCAAAAATATTTGAAACAACCTACAAATGTAGATGTTATTCTAAAATAAGTGTAGATGCGTTGTGTGCATTATGATATTTGCTTCACGATGTTTTTTGGTTATTACAAAAAAAGACGAAAACAGCTCAATAGATGCCTAGTTACATATATGGAAAATATCTCTCAACCCATGAATGAGTGCGAGGAATCCTAGTTTTTCCTGGAGTTCTCCCCTCCTTGTCCCTCCTCCCTCCTTGTCCTTCCTCCCTCCTCGTCACCACTAGACGGATATGTCGGTGAAGACCAGTTTGAACAGGGGGCGTCAGGGTGACTCTTCCTATCTATGTGGCGAAAGTCAAGGCGGGAATATGTTGCGAGTCAGGGGTGCGACATTGGGTGTGGAGCGGCGTGGTAGCTTTGAGCGTGTGTGGTGGCTCAGAGGTGCCCTAGTGACATGGTGAATGCATGTGTAATCTCTCCTCCTCCCTTGCCTCCCCTCGTTCTCATGGCTGATCATGCCCATCACATCGTTTTTGAGGTACTACTTTGTCATTGTTGAATGGTTGTTGGCCGGTGGTGGGATGGCCATGGCCTATGGAGCCGGTGGCCGTCTCTCCTAAGGCATGGTTATGAGCACCTCCCCGAGGTTGTTGATGAGGTGGCTCATATTGTCACTCATAACATGCTATATCGAGTTACAACTATGCCCTTTATGCATGATTACTAGTTCTCATTCATTTTCATAAGGACTTTGCATTACTACTAGTTTTAGTAACATTTTATTACTTTTTTCCTTGTCTTTTACTTATGTGTGGTGCTATGGACTGTCATGGATAAAAGGAGCTGAGAAGATTCAGTATGGAGAAGTGACAGGCACCAGACTTAGCCATATGAGATGTGAAAAAGTCATATTCTTATATCATCTCATATTGCTTGTCCAAGACCATGGTGCTATATCCCTCGTCCATACAAATCCAACGAGCCAAAGAACACCTCAATCAGAGTCCGTATGAAGAAATGGCGCCTAAAACATATTTGAGTGGGAGTTGCGTGAATTCTTTAATTAAATATGTGGATGACATATTTGAGTGGGAGTTGAGTGATTATCCTAAAAATTCTAATATGTGAAAGATATATTTGAGTGGGAGGGTGATAACGTTCTTATATACATAATGACATAGTGTGAATGGTGTGGAAAGAATTGGCAAGTATTTCAGTTAGTAAACACTTGATGAAGTTTAATAGATATTAAACATCAGAATCTATTGAGATAGTTTGGTTTGTTTAATGAACATTATAGTTGAAATGTTTCATGGTATGGATTCTGAAAGAAGTTCAGAATATTGTAGTCCAGATTCTAAAAGAGTTCAAAATGGAACAAGAAATAAGAAAAGTTCTTACTTGTGAAACTAAGTGAAACATTGAGTTCATCTCAGAATTAACCACAATGGTTCAAATGTGAAGAACTGGTATGATCAACATCCACTATGATTGGATCATAGATTCTTCAAATTGGACCATATTGTATACTCGACATAATGTGACCCATGTTCTTAGTTAGAAGAACATGTTCTGAAGTGAGTCCTGAATGAATCACGTGAACAAGTTTTAAGTGCGGAGGCCATTGGTAACCAGGGAATCTCCCAACAAACGCTGACATCTCTGACCTCAACCATGTCCATCGTTTCGCCAATTGCGCCGTTGCTTTCCTGGGTGACGACCTCTAGACCAATGATGCAGCTATTCTGCAGGGCGACGCTGCTTTCCATGTTGTTGTCGTAATGCGAGGACAGATCCATCGGCTGTAGGGTCAGGGAAGGAACGATGGAGGGAAGACTTTTTCTCACGAGGCTCTGTGTTTGCGGAAAACGGGAGAGATTGGTTAGGTAAGTATAGATTGTCATGGCCGGCGCCATGCATCCAAGCATATCCAAAATGGAAAGAAGTAACGGTTGCAGCGGTCCACAAAATTTGAAAATCCCTCTCACATTTCCTTCCACGCTTAGGTGCTTTTCTCCAAATCTCCTTTTCCTTCATCAAATTTTCCCTTCCATCGAACGCTAGGGAAAATGCAGCACATGTGTTATGTGGCTACTACACGTCCAAAAGTCAAAAATATTTGAAACAACCTACAAATGTAGATGTTGTTCTAAAATAAGTGTAGATGTGTTGTGTGCATTTATGATATTTGGTTCATAATTTTTTTTTGGTTATTACAAGAAAAAGACGCAAAGATCTCAATTGATGCCTAGTTACATATATGGAAAATATCTCTCATCCCATGAGTGAGTGCGAGGAATCCTAGTTTTTGCTGGAGTTCGCCACTCCATGTCCCTCCTTGTCCTTCCTCCCTCCTCGTCACCACTAGACGGATATGTCGATGAAGACCAGTTTGCACAGGCGGCGGCAGGGTGACTCTTCCTATCTATGCGGCGATAGTCAACGCGGGAATATGTTGCGAGTCAGGGGTGCGACACTGGGTGTGGAGCGGAGTGGTAGCTTTGTGCGTCTATGGTCGCTCAGAGATGCCCTAGTGATGTGGTGGATGCATGTGTAATCTCTTCTCCTCCCTTGCCTCCCCTCGTTCTCTTGGCTGATCATGCCCATCGCATCGTTTTTGAGTTACTGCTTTGTCATTGTTGAGTGGTTGTTGGCCGGTGGTGGGATGGCCATGTCGTATGGGGTCGGTGGTCATCTCTCCTAAGGCATGGTTATGAGCACCTCCCCGAGGTGGTTGATGAGGTGCCTCATATTGTCACTCATAACATGCTATATCGAGTTACAACTATGCCCTTTATGCATGATTACTAGTTCTCATTCATTTTCATAAGGACTTTGCATAACTACTAGTTTTAGTAAGATTTTATTACTTTTTTCCTTGTCTTTTACTTGTGTGTAGGTGCTATGGACAATCATGGATAAAAGGAGCCGAGAAGATTCAGTATGGAGAAGTTACAGGCGCTAGACTTAGCCATATGAGATGTGAAAAAGTCATATTTTTATATCATCTCATATTGCTTGTCCAAGACCACGGTGATATATCCCTCGTCCATACAAATCCAACGAGCCAAAGAACACCTCAATCGTAGTCCGTATGAAGAAATGGCGCCTAAAACAACTTGAGTGGGAGTTGAGTGAATTCTTTAATTAAATGTGTGGACGACATATTTAAGTGGGAGTTGAGTGATTATCCTAAAAGTTTAATATGTGAAAGACATATTTGAGTGGGAGGGTGACAACATTCTTATATACATAATGACATATTGTGAATGGTGTGGAAAGAATTGGCAAGTATTTCAGTCAGTAAACACTTGATGAAGTTGAATAGATATTAAACATTAGAATCTATTGAGATAGTTTGGTTAGTTTAATGAACATTATAGTTGAAATGTTTCATGGTATGGGTTCTGAAAAAAGTTTAGAATATTCTAGTCTAGATTCTAAAAGAGTTCAAAATGGAACAATAAATAAGAAAAAGTTCTTACTTGTGAAACTAAGTGAAACATTGAGTTCATCTCAGAATTAACTACAGTGGTTAAAATGTGAAGAATTGGTATGATCAACATCCACTATGATTGGATCATAGATTCTTCAAAACGGACCATATTGTATACTCGACATAATGTGACCCATGTTCTTAGTTAGAAGAACATGTTCTGAAGTGATTCCTGGATGAATCACGTGAACAAGTTTTAAGTGCGGAGGCCATTGGTAACCAGGGAATCGCCCAACACACACTGACATCTCTAACCTCAACCATGTCCATCATTTCTCCAATTGCACCGTTGCTTTCCTGGGTGACGCCCTCCAGACAAACGATGCAGCTATTCTGAAGGGCGGCGCTACTCTCCATGTCGTTGTCGTAATGCGAGGACGGATCCATCGGCTGGAGGGTGAGGGAAGGAACAACGGAGGGAAGACTTTTGCTCGCGAGGCTCTGTGTTTGCGGAAAACGGGAGAGATCGGTAAGGGAAGTATAGATTGTCATGGTCGGCACCGTGCATCCAAGCATATCCAAAATGGAAAGAAGTAACGGCTACGGCGGTCCCCAAAATTTGAAAATCCCTCTCACATTTCCTTCAAGTCTTAGGTGCTTTTCTCCAAATCTCCTTTTCCTTCATCAATTTTTCCCTTCTATCGAACGCTGGGAAAAATGCAGCACATGTGTTATGTGGGCTAGTAGGCGTCCAAAAGTCAAAAATATTTGAAACAACCTACAAATGTATATGTTGTTCTAAAATAAGTGTAGATGTGTTGTGTGCATTTATTATATTTGGTTCACAATTTTTTTATTTTGGTTATTACAAGAAAAATACGCAAAGAGCTCAATAGATGCCTAGTTACATATATGGAAAATATATCTCATCCCATGAGTGAGTGCGAGGAATCCTAGTTTTTGCGGGAGTCCGCCCCTCCTCGTCCCTCCTCCCTCCTTGTCCTTCCTCCCTCCTAGTCACCACTAGACGGGTATGTCGGTGAAGACCAATTTGCACAGGCGGCGGCAGGGTGACTCTTCCTATCTATGCGGCGATAGTCAACGCGGGAATATGTTGCGAGTCAGGGGTGCGACACTAGGTGTGGAGCGGCGTGGTAGCTTTGTGCGTCTGTGGTGGCTCAGAGGTGCCCCAGTGACGTGGTGGATGCATGTGTAATCTCTCCTCCTCCCTTGCCTCCCCTCGTTCTCATGGCTGATAATGTCCATCAGATCATTTTTGAGGTACTGCTTTGTCATTGGTGAGTGGTTCTTGGTAGGTGGTGGAATCACCATCGCCTATGGGGCCGGTGGTCGTCTCTCCTAAGGCATGGTTATGAGCACCTCCCCGAGGTGGTTGATGAGGTGGCTCATATTGTCAGTCATAACATGCTATATCGAGTTACAACTATGTCCTTTATGCATGATTACTAGTTCTCATTCATTTTCATAAGGACTTTGCATAACTACTAGTTTTAGTAAGATTTTATTACTTTTTTCCTTGTATTTTACTTGTGTGTAGGTGCTATGGACAATCATGGATAAAAGGAGCCGAGAAGATTCAGTATGGAGAAGTTACAAGCGCTAGACTTAGCCATATGAGATGTGAAAATGTCATATTTTTATATCATCTCATATTGCTTGTCCAAGACCATGGTGCTATATCCCTCGTCCATATGAATCCAATGACCCAAAGAACACCTCAATCGAAGTCCGTATGAAGAAATGGCACCTAAAACAATTTGAGTGGGAGTTGAGTGAATTCTTTAATTAAATGTGTGGTGACATATTTAAGTGGGAGTGAGTGATTATCCTAAAAGTCTAATATGTGAAAGACATATTTGAGTGGGCGGGTGACAACATTCTTATATACATAATGACATATTGTGAATGGTGTGGAAGGAATTGGCAAGTATTTCAGTTAGTAAACACTTGATGAAGTTGATTAGATATTAAACATTAGAATCTATTGAGATAGATTGGTGTGTTTAATGAACATTATAGTTGAAATGTTTCATGGAATGGATTCTAAAAGAAGTTCAGAATATTCTAGTCTAGATTCTGAAAGAGTTCAAAATTGAACCAGAAATAAGAAAAAATTTCTTACTTGTGAAGAATTGGTATGATCAACATCCACTATGATTGGATCATAGATTCTTCAAGACGAACCATGTTGTATACTCGACATAATGTGACCCATGTTCTTAGTTAGAAGAACATGTTCTGAAGTGATTCCTGAATGAATCATGTGAACAAGTTTTAAGTGCGGAGGCCAATGGTAACCATGGAGTAGCCCAACACACGCTGACATCTCTGACCTTAGCCATGTCCATCGTTTCGCAAATTGCGCTGTTGCTTTCCTGGGTGACGACCTCCAGACCAACGATGCAGCTATTCTGCCGGGCGGTGCTGCTCTCCATGTCGTTGTCGTAATGCGAGGACCGATCCATCAGCTGGAGGGTCAGGGAAGGAACGGCGGAGGGAAGACATTTGCTCGCAAGGCTTTGTGTTTGCGGAAAACAGGAGAGATCGGTAAGGGAAGTATAGGTTGTCATGGCCGATGTCGTGCATCCAAGCATATCCAAAATGGAAATAAGTAACTACTGCAGTGGTCCCCAAAATTTGAAAATCCTTCTCACATGTCCTTCCACTCTTAGGTGCTTTTCTCTCAATCTCCATTTCCTTCATCAATTTTTCACTTCTATCGAACGCTAGGGAAAATGCAGCACATGTGTTATGTGGGCTACTAGGCGCCCAAAAGTCAAAAATATTTGAAACAACCTACAAATGTAGATGTTGTTCTAAAATAAGTGTAAATGTGTTGTGTGCATTTATGATACTTGGTTCACAATTTTTTTATTTTGGTTATTACAAGAAAAAGATGCAAAGAGCTCAATAGATGCCTAGTTACATATATGGAAAATATCTCTCATCCCATGAGTGAGTGCGAGGAATCCTAGTTTTTGCTGGAGTTCGCCCCTCCTCGTCCCTCCTCCCTCCTTGTCCTTCCTCCCTCCTCGTCACCACTAGATGGATATGTCGATGATGACCAGTTTGCACAGGCGGCAGCAGGGTGACTCTTCCTATCTATGCGGCGATAGTCAACATGGGAATATCTTGCGAGTCAGGGGTGCGACACTAGGTGTGGAGCGTCCTGGTAGCTTTGTGCATTTGTGGTGGCTCAGAGGTGCCCCGGTGACGTGGTGGATGCATGTGTAATCTCTCCTCCTCCCTTGCCTCCCGTTGTTCTCATGGCTGATCATGGCCATCGCATCGTTTTTGAGCTACTACTTTGTCATTGTTGAGTGGTTGTTGGCCGGTGGTGGGATGGCCATGGCCTATGGGGCCGGTGGTCGTCTCTCCTAAGGCATGGTTATGAGCACCTCCCCGAGGTGGTTGATGAGGTGGCTCATATTGTCACTCATAACATGATATATCGAGTTACAACTATGCCCTTTATGCATGATTACTAGTTCTCATTCATTTTCATAAGGACTTTGCATAACTACTAGTTTTAGTAAGATTTTATTACTTTTTTCCTTGTCTTTTACTTGTGTGTAGGTGCTATTGGCAATCATGGATAAAAGGAGCTGAGAAGATTCAGTATGGAGAAGTTACAGGCGCTAGACTTAGCCATATGAGATGTGAAAAAGTCATATTTTTATATCATCTCATATTGCTTGTCCAAGACCATGGTGCTATATCCCTCGTCCATACGAATCCAACGAGCCAAAGAACACCTCAATCGGAGTCCGTATGAAGAAATGGCTCGTAAAACAATTTGAGTGGGAGTTGAGTGAATTCTTTAATTAAATGTGTGGATGACATATTTGAGTGGGAGTTGAGTGATTATCCTAAAAGTCTAATATGTGAAAGACATATTTGAGTGGGAGGGTGACAACATTCTTATATACATGATGACATATTGTGAATGGTGTGGACAGAATTGGCAAGTATTTCAGTTAGTAAACACTAGATGAAGTTTAATAGATATTAAACATCATAATCTACTAAGATAGATTGGTGTTTTTAATGAACATTATAGTTTAAATGTTTCATAGTAAAAGAAGTTCAGAATATTCTAGTCTAGATTCTAAAATAGTTCAAAATTGAACAAGAAATAAGAAAAGTTCTTACTTGTGAAACTAAGTGAAACATTGAGTTCATCTCAGAATTAACCAGAATGGTTAAAATGTGAAGAATTGGTATGATCAACATCCACTATGATTGGATCATAGATTCTTCAAAACGGACCATATTGTATACTCGACATAATGTGACCAATGTTCTTAGTTAGAACAACATGTTCTAAAGTGATTCCTGAATGAATCACGTGAACAAGTTTTAAGTGCGGAGGCCATTGGTAACCAGGGAATCGCCCAACACACGCTGACATCTCTGACCTCAACCATGTCCATCATTTCGCCAATTGCACCGTTGCTTTCCTGGGTGATGACCTCCAGACCAATGCTGCAGCTATTCTGCAGGGCGGCGCTACTCTCCATGTCGTTGTCGTAATGCTAGGATAGATCCATCGGCTGGAGGGTCAGGGAAGGAACAGCGGAGGGAAGGAATTTTTCCCTTCTATCGAACGCTGGGGAAAATGTAGCACATGTGTTATGTGGGCTACTAGGCGTCCAAAAGTAAAAAATATTTGAAACAACCTACAAATGTGTATGTTGTTCTAAAATAAGTGGAGATGTGTTGTGTGCATTTATTATATTTGGTTCACAATTTTTTATTTTGGTTATTACAAGAAAAAGACGCAAAGAGCTCAATAGATGCCTAGTTACATATATGGAAAATATCTCTCTTCCCATGAGTGAGTGCGAGGAATCCTAGTTTTTGCTGGAGTTTGCCCCTCCTCGTCCCTCCTCCCTCCTTGTCCTTCTCTCTCCTCGTCCACACTAGATGGATATGTCGGTGAAGACCAGTTTGCACAGGGGGCGGCAGGGTGAATCTTCCTATCTATGCGGCGATAGTCAATGCGGGAATATGTTGCAAGTCAGGGGTGTGACACTGGGTGTGGAGCGGCATGGTATCTTTGTGCGTCTGTGGTGGCTCAGAGGTGCCCCAGTGACGTGGTGGATGCATGTGTAATCTCTCCTCCTCCCTTGCCTCCCCTCGTTCTCATGACTGATCATGCCCGTCGCATCGTTTTTGAGGTACTGCTTTGTCATTGGTGAGTGGTTGTTGGCCGATGGTGGGATCACCATGGCCTATGGGGTCGGTGGTCGTCTCTCCTAAGGCATGGTTATGAGCACCTCCCCGAGGTGGTTGATGAGGTGGCTCATATTGTCACTCATAACATGTTATATCGAGTTACAACTATGCCCTTTACGCATGAGTACTAGCTCCCATTCATTTTCATAAGGACTTTGCATAACTACTAGTTTTAGTAAGATTTTATTACTTTTTTCCTTGTCTTTTACTTGTGTGTAGGTGCTATGGACAATCATGGATAAAAGGAGCCAAGAAGATTCAGTATGGAGAAGTTATAGGCGCTAGACTTAGCCATATGAGATGTGAAAAAGTCATATTTTTATATCATCTCATATTGCTTGTCAAACCATGGTGCTATATCCCTCGTCCATACGAATTAAACGAGCCAAAGAACACCTCAATCGGAGTCCGTTTGAAGAAATGGTGCCTACAACAATTTGAGTTGGAGTTGAGTGAATTCTTTAAATAAATGTGTGGATGACATATTTGAGTGGGAGTTGAGTGATTATCCTAAAAGTCTAATATGTGAAAGACATATTTGAGTGGGAGGGTGACAACATTCTTATATACATAATGACATATTGTTAATGGTGTGGAAAGAATTGGCAAGTATTTCAGTTAGTAAACACTTGATGAAGTTGAATAGATATTAAACATCATAATCTAATGAGATAGATTGGTGTGTTTAATGAACATTATGGTTGAAATGTTTCATGGAATGGATTCTATAAGAAGTTTAGAATATTCTAGTCTAGTTTCTAAAATGTGATGAATTGGTATGATCAACATCCACTATGATTGGATCATGGATTCTTCAAGACGAACCATGTTGCATACTCGACATAATGTGACCCATGTTCTTAGTTAGAAGAACATGTTCTGAAGTGATTCCTGAATGAATCACGTGAACAAGTTTTAAGTGCGGAGGCCATTAGTAACCAGGGAATCGCCAAACACACGCTGACACCTCTGACCTCAACCACGTCCATCGTTTCGCCAATTGCGTTGTTGCTTTCCTGCTCTCCATGTTGTTGTCGTAATGCAAGGACAAATCCATCGGCTGGAGGGTCAGGGAAGGAACGGCGGAGGGAAGACTTTTGCTCGCGAGGCTTTATGTTTGTGGAAAATGGGAGAGATCGGTAAGGGAAGTATAGATTGTCATGGCCGGCGCGGTGCATCCAAGCATATCCAAAATGGAAATAAGTAACGGCTGTAGCGGTCCCCAAAATCTGAAAATCCCTCTCACATTTCCTTCCACGCTTAGGTTCTTTTCTCCAAATCTCCTTTTCCTTCATCAATTTTTTCCTTCTATCAAACGCTGGGGAAAAGGCAGCACATATGATATGTGGGCTACTAGGCGTCCAAAAGTCAAAAATATTTGAAACCACCTACAAATGTAGATGTTGTTCTAAAATAAGTGTAGATGTGTTGTGTGCATTTATGATATTTGTTTCACAATTTTTTATTTTGGTTATTACAAGAAAAAGACGCAAAGAGCTCAATAGATGCCTAGTTACATATGCGGAAAATATCTATCATTCCGCGAGTGAGTGGGAGGATTCCTAGTTTTTGCTGGAGTTTCCCCTCCTTGTCCTTCCTCCCTCCTCATCACCACTGGACGGATATGTCGGCAAAGACCAGTTTGCACTGGCGGCGATAGGGCAACTCTTCCTATATGTGTGGCGATAGTCGATGCGGGACTATGTTGGGAGTCAGGGGTGCGATGCTGGGTGTGGGGCGGCGCGGTAGCTTTGTGCATCCGTGGTGGCTCAGAGGTGCCCTAGTGACATGATGGCTGCATGGTAATGTTGGAGATATGCCCAAGAGGCAATAATAAAGTGGTTATTATTATATCTTTATGTTTATGATAAATGTTTATATCCCATGTTATAATTGTATTATTAGGAAACACTAATACTTGTGTGTTTTATAAACGTAAAAAGAGTCCCTAGTAAGCCTCTTGTTAAACTAGCTTGTTGATTGATTGATGATCATGGTTTCCTGATCATGGACATTGGATGTGATTAATAACAAGGTTATATCATTAGGAGAATGATGTGATGGACACACACCCATAGTAAGCGTAGAATAAGATCAAGTCATTAAGTTCGTATTGCTGTAAGCTTTGAAATACATAGTAACCTAATCCTTCGACCATGAGGTTATGTCAATCACCATCACCGGATGGGTACTTTGATGACATCAAACGCCGCTTCATAACTGGGCGGTTATAAAGGTGTCATTGGGTATTCTGAAAGTATGTGTTGAAGCGCATAGACCAAGATTGGGATTTGTCCATCCATATGACGGATAGATATACTCTGGGCCCTCTCGGTGGAATGTCATCTAGATAGCTTGCAAGCATGTGACTAGGTCACAAGGGATGACATAACATGGAACGAGTAAAGAGTACTTATCAGTAACGAGGAAGAACTAGGTATGAAGATACTAACGATCAAACCTCAGATAAGTATAATATTGCGTGACAAAGGGAATTGGTTTCGTATATTAAATGGTTCTATCGATCACGAAGTAATCGTTGAGTATGTGGGAGGCGTTATGGATCTCCAGATCCCGCTGATGGTTATTGATCGGAGAGGTATCTTCATCATGTATGCATATTCACGAATCGTAGGGTGACACACTTAAGGTTCGAAGTTGTTTTAAGTAGATATGGAATTTGCATTGGAGACCGAATGTTTTTCGGAGTCTCGGAATGGATCCAGGACATCACGAGGAGATCCGGAATGGTCCGGAGAATAAGATTCATATATTGGGGATCATTTTCTAAGTTAGGAAATGTTCCAGAGTGTTTGTATGGAGATTCTAGAAGGTTTCGGAATGTTCTGGAAGGTTCTAGAGGATTTCTTGGAGTTTACTTGAAAACCAAGGAAGGGATCAAGGAGTCCAAGTGGGGCAAGACACGGATTCGTGGGGGAGGAGGACTCCTCCCCCCTTCCCACCGCCGACCCTAGGAGGGGAGTCCTACTAGGACTCCCCCTCCCCAGGCGCGCCTCCCTCCCTTAAATAGAAGGGAGGGGGCGCCCTCTCTTGGCCCTCTTCAATAACACCCAATCTCTGCCGCCTCTCTCCTCCACCTTTCTTCTGCACCGGCTTAGGCGAAGCCCTGCAGAAATATCTACTCCACCACCACCACCCCGTCGTGCTGCTGGGATTCCGTGGAGAAGATCTACTACCTCCGCTGCTCGCTGGAACGAGGAGAGGAAGGTCTGCTTCGACTCCGCACGTGTGACCGTCTGCGGAAGCGCTGCCGGAACGCGGCGCTGGAAGGATCGTCCACATGATCTTGAGATCGGCAAGTTATCGATTACATCAACCCCGAGATCTAATCTCGTAACGCTTTTGGATCTACGAGGGTTAGTACAGATCTATCTCGTTGCACATGTCTAATAGATTAGATCTTGGCTTTTATCTAGATTAGATCTGGGTTTTGTTCGTTCTTGCGGTAGAATTTTTTTGTTTTCCATGCTACGAACCCATCAGGTAATCGCTCCTCCTCCCTTCCCTCCCCTTGTTCTCATCGATGATCATGCCCATCGCATCGTTTTTAAGGTAGTTCTTTGTCATTGTTGAGTAGTTGTTGGCCGGTGGTGGGATCGCCATGGCCTATGGGGCTAGTGTCCATCTCTCCTGAGGCATGGTTATGAGCACCTCCCCGAGTTGGTTGATGAGGTGGCTCATATTGTTACTCATAACATGCCATATCTAGCTACAACTATGCCCTTTATGCATGATTATTAGTTCTCATTCATTTTCAGAAGGACTTTGAATAACTAGTAGTTTTTGTAAGATTTTATTACTTTTTCCTTATCTTTTACTTGTGTGTAGGTGCTATGGACAATCATGGATAAAAGGAGCCGAGAATATTCAGTATGGAGAAGATACAGGCGCTATACTTAGCCATATGAGATGTGGAAAAGTCATATTTTTCTATTATATCATATTGCTAATCCAATACCATGGTGCTATATCCCTCGTCCATATGAATCGAATGACCCAAAGAACACCTCAATCGGAGTCTGTATAAAGAAATATCGCGCAAAACATATTTGATGGGAGTTGAGTTACTTCTTTAATTAAATGTGTGGATGACATATTTGAGTGGGACTTGAGTGATTATCCTAAAAGTCTAATATGTGAAAAACATATTTGAGGGGGAGGGTGACAACATTCTTATATATGTAATGACATATTGTGAATGGTGTGGAAAGAATTGGCAACTATTTCAGTTAGTAAATAATTGATGAAGTTGAATAGAAATTAAAAATCTATTTAGATAGATTGGTGTGTTTAATGAACATTATATTTGAAATGTTTCATGTATTGGATTCTAAAAGAAGTTTAGAATATTCTAGTCTAGATTCTAAAAGAGTTCAAAATCGAACAAGGAATAAGAAAAGTTCTTACTTGTGAAACTAAGTGAAACATTGAGTTCATCTCAGTATTAGACACAATGGTTAAAATGTGAAGAATTGGTATGATCAACAACCACTATGCTTGGATCATAGATTCTTCAAGACGAACCATGTTATATACTCGACATAATGTGACCCATGTTCTTAGTTAGAAGAACATGTTCTGAAGTGATTCCTGAAGGAATCACGTGAACAAGTTTTAAGTGCGGAGGCCATTGGTAACCAGGGAATCGCCCAACACACGCTGAAATCTCTGACCTCAACCATGTCCATCTTTTTTCCAATGGCATCGTTGCTTTCCTAGGTGATGACCTATAGACCAACGATGCAGCTATTCTGCAGGGCGGCGTTGCTCTCCATGTCGTCGTCGTATTGTGAGGAAAGATCGGCTGGAGGGTCAGGGAAGGAACATGGAGGGAAGACTTTTGCTCGCGAGGCTCTGTGTTTGCGGAAAGCGGGAGAGATCAGTAATGGAAGTATAGATTTCCATGGCCGGCTCCGTGCATCCAAGCATATCCAAAATGGAAAGAAATAACGGATGTAGTGGCCCCCAAAATTTTGAAAATCCCTCTCACATTTCCTTCCATGCTTAGGTGCTTTTCTCCAAATCTCCTTTGCCTTCATCAATTTGTCCCTTCTATCGAACACTGGGGAAAATGCAGCACATGTGTTATGCGGGCTACTAGGTGTCCAAAAGTCAAAAATATTTGAAACAACCTACAAATTTAGATGTTGTTCTAAAATAAGTGTAGATGTGTTGTGTGCATTTATGATATTTGGTTCACAATTTTTTTACTTTGTTTATTACAAGAAAAAGATGCAAAGATCTCAATAGATGCCTAGTTACATATGCGGAAAATATCTCTCATCCCGCGAGTGAGTGGGGGGATCCTAGTTTTTGCTGGAGTTCGCCCCTCCTCGTCCCTCCTCCCTCCTTGTCCTTCCTCCCTCCTCATCACCACTAGACGGATATGTTGGCAAAGACCAGTTTGCACTGGCGACAGCAGGGCAACTCTTCCTATCTATGCGGTGATAGTCGATGCGGGACTATGTTGCGAGTCAGGGGTGCGGCACTAGGTGTGGGGCGGCGCAGTAGATTTGTGCGTCCACGGTGGCTCAGAGCTGCCCCAGTGACGTGGTGGCTGCATGGTAATCTCTCCTCCCTTCCCTCCCCTCGTTCTCATCGATGATCATGCCCATCGCATCATTTTTTAGGTAGTGGTTTGTCATTGTTGAGTGGTTGTTGGCCGGTGGTGGGATGGCCATGGCCTATGGTGCTAGTGGTCGTGTCTCCTGAGGCATGGTTATGAGCAACTCCCTTTATGCATGATTACTAGTTCTCATTCATCTTGATAAGGACTTTGCATAACTAGTAGTTTTTGTAAGATTTTATTACTTTTGCCTTGTCTTTTACTTGTGTGTAGTGATGGGGATATGCCAAATGGGGTATGCCCAGCAGGACGTTCCGACTGAGTCAAAGGTTTAGCGAATGGGCCTACAGGACTGTGACTGTAAGGCGACTCAGGAAAAGGCCTGGCGATTGGAGACTGGAGGCCCAGAAGCGTACTCGAAGCCTAGTCGGATTAGGGCAACGCCTTCGAATCCATAGCTTTTTCGGTTGTAAACTGTAAACCCTAGCAAGGTGCCTCCTATATAAACCTCCCTTGGGTACTCTGAGGACTTACATTCCATCATACACCCCTTTCGAGCAGCTCGCTGCTTAGACACCAAGCTCGCCACCCCTGTAACTCGCTCTCCATCAATCTAATCTAGCAGGAGTAGGTATTTACCCTCCGGGGGGAGAACCTGGGTAAACCCATGTGCATCCGCCCCCATCTTGCACCACAGATGGCCGCCAGCTCTCGCCCCCAATTCTATCAATCGCTGCCTACTGCAGCGACTGCCGTGGCCATTTCCACGAAAGTGGCACCCACCATGGGGCCTAGCCGGACTGGCCTGAGTTCTGCGGCGAGACCCTACTCGGCGATCGACCGGCCGATCGCCACCAGCCGCATGATCACCATCGGCGGGATCTTACAGATCCTGCCCAGTAGATACATCCCGGTGTCACGCTCGGTGACCCACAACACGATAATGCCGGTTGGCTCCATCATCCTGTTCGTCGGCTTCACCGGCGCAGCCGACCCGACGGCGATGGTGATCGTCGGCGGATCGCCGCCACGCCATGATCTGCTCTTGGAAGAGCAGGTCTAATCCATCAGGAGCCTCGCCTCCGAGTATGACTCGGCCGCCAGCAACACGGCCGAGACCAACACCGCCGCAGACGACGCGACCCTACACGACGAATCCGACTCCGTGACCCCTGCCTCGGTCGACGGATCCATCACCGCAGCATCATGAGAGGACTCCATCACGCGGGACTCCAACCCCGAGGACTTCGAGGACTCCTCAATCCTTGGGATCTTCGATTGCGACTCCGGCTTGGAGTCCCCCGAGGACTTCCACGCCAGGTCCAATCGCTTCAATGCAATCTACATTGCGGGCAGCATAGTCGCCCCGCCAGATCCATTCTCCACACCAATCCCTCCAACAGCGACGGCCACGGAGGTGGAGGAAGCCCACCTAACTGGAGGAGGCGCAGCGCAAGGAGCTAGCCGAGCGCGAGAAATTCCGCCTCGAGCGGGCAATGGCGCAGGAGCTGTCGCTCTATCACCAGCACCGCATTAGGACCCGCCTGAACTCCAACGTCCAGGGCCGCGTCCTAAACTTCAACGACGAGAGTGACCCCACACGCGTGGCTGAGCGCGAGTACTGCGAGAACGTGCCACCAGGTGGCAACAATCGACCACCACCCGGTGCACCGGCGACTGGGTCCCCGCCACCACCCATTGGTCACGCGCCCCTGCCGGACCAGCCGCGGATCATAATCTCTCCATAGGACCGCGACGCCAATGGACTCCCACTGTACTCCACCCCATAGGACAACATCTTCATGGCCAACGCCGCAGTTGCCAACCTCGATGTCCAGAGAGACAACACGCTGCAGATCTAGTACGCCAAGGCCCTACTGGCTAGGGTCGTCAAGCAGCAAGCCGCGGGAGTCGACCCACGGGGGCAGATGTATTCCTGCTCCTCGGCAAGAAGGGCAGCCTCAAGCGGTCACCCAACCATCGCCAACACCATGACCTGCCCACCACTGCAGCCCCTGGCGAACCAGCCACGGGCCGCCAACCCCGCGCTCTCCACCAACGAGCCGCGACCGGTGAACAACACGGTCGCTGCCAACGGGCAACCCATTGATGCTCGAACACACATCGTCAATAACCAGGCTTGGCGGGTGCGCCAGCCCAACGACTCGAGGCACACCCTCACCAACCGTGGCGACCCCGAACCTAGGGGCTCGCTCAGCCGAGTCGGTCCCCAATACTTCGGACCTATGATCCGAGGCGAGAAGTACCCTGCCAACTTCAAGGCGCCCAAGGAGATCGACAAGTACGATCCAACATACGATCCAGTGGTCTGGATGGACACATACCTCATGGCGATGGGAATCGTCGGCCACACCGACCTGCTAGCCGCTCACTACCTCCCGTTGATGATGGAGGGTTTGACCCGGCAATGGATCAACACCCTCCCCGCCGACGGCATCGACTCGTGGGAGGAGATGTGGGATGCCTTCATCAGGCACTTTGAGGGCTCCTACACTCGCACCACCACCATCGAGGACTTGGAACAATGCACCCATGGGCAACGCGAGTCAACCCGCCACTGGATCCAAAGGTGGCAGGAGCTATGGATCAACGCCTCCGGCATCCACCCGGACACGGCGATACACTACTTCAAGAACTCGTGCCGGTATGAACCTTGGTCGCCAAGATCAAGAGGGTCTACCGAACGCTCGACAACATCCCCGTCCTCCTCGAGATCACCAAGCGCTACGCGGAAGAGGACCCCAACCAGGACTCTAACGACAAGTCAGGAGGAAGACGCCGCGTCAGCGCCCACGACAGCGGGCGACAGCACGACATGCGCTACAGCAACACTCGCATCACCGGCAAGCGCCATGGTGGTGGGCGAGTCGACTTCGTCGCCAATGCCGGCTATGGTCAACGCGACCCGAAGAACTTCCGCGTGACAGAGGAAACTACCACGACAGCGGAAACTACTGCACCAATAACACGGCAAGGCTGAAATTCGACCATGCCGCCCTGCTCAACCAACCCTGCGTCTACCACAGAAGGGAGGGAAAGCCCGCCACCCACATTACAGCCGACTGCCACTCCCTCAAGGAGATCAAAAAAGCAAGGCGGGCACGGGACGACCCCAACAACAACCCGCCACAGGATAACAGAAACGCCGGCAGCTTCGGCAATGCTGTCGGATCACTCCACACCTTCACCGGGCTTGGCACCAAGCGCGAGAGGAAGGTGCTCGCCCGTGCAGTCACCATCAATGCGATGACGCAGGTCGATATTCCCCGCTTCCTCAACTGGTCTGAGCAAAGCATCACCTGGAGTCGCCAGGACCACGCACCAAAGATCGAGTACCCAGGGCGAGTCGCCCTGGTGGTCAGGCCCAAACTGGCAGACTCCTGGCTGCCCGAGACACTGATGGACAGCGGGAGCTCCATCAATATCATGTACCTGGACATGTTCAAAAGTCTCTAGCTCCCAAAATTAGCAATCAAGCCAACCCTGACAACCTTCCACGGCATCGTCCCCGGTCGGAAGGTGTACCCGATCGGAAAAGTAACTCTGCCAGTCACCTTTGGCACACTAGCAAACTACCGCACCGAGCGGATCATGTTCGAACTGGTGAACTTCCGAACTCCTACCACTGCATCCTGTGACACCAAACGTTCACCAAATTCATGGCGGCCCCCACTACGCCTACAACATGATGAACCTTCTAGGGCCAAGCGGCATCATCAGCGTCCACTTCGTCCCCGATATGGCCGTGGAATGCGAAGACAAAGGTGCTGAGTTCGCCGACACCGTCATCGCCGCGGAAACGGACCACGTGGCGGAACTCGTGAAATATGTGGGCAACATCAACAAGGACGACCCCACCATCCTGAAGAAGCCAACCGCCACGAGCTCCACGTTCGAGGCAACCACACACACCCACACCGTCGAGCTCGTCCCGGGCGATTCCAGCCAGACGGTCACCATTGGGGTGCACTTGAGCCCCGCATAGGAAAGCACGCTCATCGGGTTCCTCCGTGAGAATCGCGACATCTTCGCATGGAAACCATCTGACATGTCCGGTGTCCCGAGGGAACTCGTTGAGCACAAACTCAACACCGACCCCAGAGTACGACCAGTAAAGCAGTCGTTGCGGCCCTTCAGTGAAGAGCACTGCCGAAGTATAGCGCTTGCTAGCCGCAGGCTTCATTCGGTCGATCAAATACTCCAAGTGGCTGGCAAACCCAGTCCTGGTACTAAAAAAGAACAACACGTGGAGAATGTGTATCGATTACACCAACCTCAACAGTGCCTACCGCGCATCGATCAGATCATCGACTCAACCACGGGACCGGAGTCGCTATGCTTCCTCGACACATATTCTGGCTATAACCAGATCAAAATGGCAGTCGAGGATGAGGAGATGACGATGTTCATCACACCATTCGGCGCCTTCTGTTACACGGCCATGACGTTTGGCCTCAAGAACGCCGGCGCAACCTACCAAAGGTGCATGCAGGAGTGCCTCGCGAGCCAAATTGGCCGCAACATACACGTCTACATCAACGACATGGTGGTAAAGTCCACCCGCCAGGATGACTTGCTCACCGACCTGGCCGAAACCTTCGCAATCCTGCGGAGGTATAACATCAAGCTCAACCTAGGGAAATGCACCTTCGGCGTCCCCACCGGACAACTCCTGGGGTACGTGGTCTCCAATCGAGGCATTGAGGCCCACCCCACCAAGATCGACACCATCGCGCGACTCGGAAAACCCGAGTTCCTGCGTGACGCCCAGAAGTTGGCCGGGCGAGTCGCGGATCTCGGTCGCTTCATTCCCCGGCTTGGTGAGAAGGCGATGCCACTCTACCTCCTGATGCGCAAGAACCCCATGTTCCAATGGGATGTGGAGGTGGACAACACACTCAAAGCACTCAAAGAAGTGCTACTCGTGGCTCCACTCCTTCCCGTCCCAATCGAGAAAGAGCCAATGCTTGTGTATGTGGCGGCCTCCACTCGAGTCATCAGAGCCGTGATGGTTGTCGAACGGCCATAGGAGGGCAAGGAGCGCCCCGTACAGCGCCCCGTCTACTACAACAGCGAAGTCCTAACGGACTCAACACAGCGCTACCCGTAGTACTAGAAACTAGTATACGCGGTATTCCGAGCTCAATGGCAACTCCCACACTACTTTCAGGAACACCCAATCACGGTCGTCTCCTCCGTGCTGCTATAGGACATAATACGCAATTGCGAGGCAACTGGGCGAGTCGCCAAGTGGGCCGTCGAAATCGGCGTCCACAACATCAAGTGCGAGCCCCGCAAAGCGATCAAGTTGCAAGCCCTGGCTGATTTCCTCGTAGACTGGGAAGAAGCACAGCAGCCGGAGAAGCTCCCATACCTCCACTACTGGTCGCTCCACTTCGACAGGTCCAAGAACGCTGACAGCACCGGGGCCGGGGTCATACTGACCTGCCCCAAGGGAGACAAGCTCCGCTAAGTGCTCCACCTCAACTTCAAGCCCTGCACCAATAACATGGTGGAGTACGAGGCCCTCCTTCACGACATGCGGGCCGCCAAGGAGATGAACATGAACCGCTTATGGTGCTACGGCGACTCCGATCTAGTCGCCGGCCAAGTCGCCGGGACCTACAACGCCGACTCCCCGACAATGATAGCATACCTCCAAGCGGTAGACCAGCTGGTAGGACACTTCGATGGTTACTCAGTCGAGTGGCTCGACAGGAGAAAGAACAAGGAAGCAGACACCCTCTCCCGCATCGGGTCGGCTCGGCAAACGCCACCCGCAGGCATCTTCCTCGACATCATCCACAAGCCTTTGGTCTCCCCGCCGAAGGAGATCGACGTCAGGATACCACTACAACCTGAGCCGTCCCTAGTCATCATGATTGTGGAGCCCAGTGACTGGACGGCACCATATGTCGCCTTCCTCGAGCACAAGATCCTCCCAAGCAACAAGACGGAAGCGCGAATGATCATGCACCGATGCAAGTTCTTCATCATCATCAACGGCGAGCTCCACAAATGCAGCGTGACCAGCGTATTCCAGCGCTACGTACAGCCAGAAGAAGGACGCAAGATCCTCTAGGACATCCATGCCGGCGACTGTGGCCATCACGCCGGTGCCAAGTCGCTGGTCTCCTAGGCCATGTGGCATGGTTTCTACTGGCTCACCGCACACGCCAACGCCACCGACATCGTCCAACAATGTATTGGGTGCCAGGAGTATGCCAACCAGACGCATCTCCCTGGTTTGGCACTCAAGACCATCCCCATCACCTGGCCATTCGCCGTATGTGGCATGGACAAGGTCGGCCCGTTCAAGAAGGCCCCATCTGGCTTCACCCATCTCCTGGTCACGGTCAACAAATCCAACAAATGGGTCAAAGCCAAGCCTATCAAAAAGTGTGACGGCAAGACAACCACCAAGTTCCTCCGTGAGCTCATATACCGGTACGGCTACCCGCACAACATCATAATGGACAATGGCACCAACTTCGCCAAGGGCGCCATGGCAGAATTCTGTGAAGAGCATAGCATACGACTAGACCTCGCCTCAGTCGCCCACCCGGAGTCAAACGGCCAAGCAGAACATGCCAATCAGAGCGTCCTCCACGGACTCAACCACGACTCCAACTGCCCCTCGAGCGAACCCCAGGATGCTGGGTTGAAGAGCTCCCCTCTGTAATATGGGGATCCGCACCTCTGGCAACCGCTCCACGGGGTTCACGCCCTTCTTTATGGTATACGGTGCCGAAGCCGTGATGCCGACCGACCTGGAGCATGATTCACCTCGAGTCGCCAAGTACGTAGAGGCGACAAACGAGACCACCCGCTAAGACAGCATCGACCAGCTCGACGAGGCATGCGACCTGGCTCGCTGCCGCACCGCCATCTACCAGAAGGGACTCCACCGCTACCACAGCCACCGAGTCTGGACCCACACCTTCCAGGAGGGCGACTTGGTCCTACGATTGGCCCAGGACAAGAAAGGCGTGCACAAGCTCTCCCCTCCATGGGAGGGGGCCATTCGCCATAAGACGCGTCCTCGGCAACGACGCCTACTACCTTATCGACATACGAGGCGATGGCCAGCTTGAGGTCGGGAGGCCATGGAATGTAAACCTTCTCCAAAAGTTCTATACATAGAACTCAAACTTGTACCCAGATGATATATAATGAAATTCATTCGGATCGCACAAATTGTATCCACTCGCCATACTCTTGTGCCACTCGCACTCGTACATTAAGCAATACGCTACCTACGGAAGTCAACCCTTGGTCGAGCGACCGACACGGCTAAGTAGTGCGACCCAAGGGCACCAAAGATATTCGGGCTTTGTGTTGTCCACGAACACACCAACTCAGAGCCACCATCGGAGTCGCCCCGCTCGACTGGCCCACCGGGCCAAGACGACCGACATACGCTTCCCACAGCGACCTGTCCTCCCCATCCTGGAGCAAAGCGACTCGAACGGTTAAGTATCACGCATGGGGACTTCGAAAACAGAAACCCTCACGTGGCTCGGGAACACACCAAGTAAGAGAGATGCCTTGGACTCGCCATGCGACTGGCTCTCTGAGCCAGGGGAGAGACACGTTACAAACAACGCACCAACAACCCGTAAAAGGCACACGCTCGGGGACTCTCCTAAAACAACCCCACTCGCACTCAGGGACTCGCCCCTTCGGAGTCGCGAGAGACAACCAACACAAAAATCCAAAGCAAACACATATGTACACAAACAAGTTATACCCCAATAAAGGGCGGACGCGCTCGGGGACTTGCCCAAACAAAAGTTAAAAACACCACACAATTAAACTTGCATTGCGAGTCGATTGACTCCTCTTACTCCCATACAAAAATATTGTTCATATTACAAAAGTCGCCACTTGGCATATCTTACAAACTGCCTAGAGAAGCTATCTATTTCGTAGGCCCTGATGAAGAAGCATCGCCACCACTCTTGACACGGATGAATGGCTGCCATGGGTTCGTCGGGTAGGTCGTCAGTGAGTTCGACAACACCGACCAGAAGGGTTGCTCTGACTTCAGGTCACGATGTTCCGGCTTAGGGTCGTCCGGCACCACCACCGTCTCCTGGTATGGCAGCAGGTCCCCCATCGCCAGCACCCGATCAGCAAAGGGGGCAGCCTTGGCGGTTAGCCTCAACACCTCCGACATCTCCACCGTGCCAGTCGCCGAAGGGTAGCCGTTGGTGACGTCGTCAGGGAAGTGCGCGAGCCCCAGGCTCAACGCCGTGGTGGCCTCGCGCCTGAAAGCCGAACGCGCCATCCACTCTACGATGCCGGTTACCTCCTCCAGGTAGTGCCATACTTCAGTCAGTCCCCCAGGTATAACCTCGGTGGGGGACATTCCTTGGAGAACCGCCTGGACGCACAACGCCGAGGCGGTGGCCGTGTTCACCACCGCGGTCACACACTGTGAAGCGTTGAAGGTTTGCACCACCGGATCGCTTTGACCTATCACAACTGGAACGTCAGACGTTAGTGCCACAACGAATTCACCCACTTGGGGACTCACCGCACATGTCAAAAACAAGAGCAATGACTCACCAAGGAGCTTCCGCCAGTGCTTGGTGACGTGCTTCTTCAAGGTAGCAAGATCGCTCTACAGCCCAAGGATGATGGAGTCCGCAGCCTTCTGCTCCTCCTCAGCCACGGCGACTGCGGCCTTTGCCCTATCCTCAGAAGAGATCACGGCCGCTTTCGCCTCCTCCAATTCCTTCACCAGCGAGTCGATACGCCCATTCGCCACGTCCAGCTCGGCAACTGGAACATACCCTTCTCGGGCTTTGGCAATGGCGGCCGGAAGACCATCTCAACGGAACAGAAACAACAGTCAGCATTCCGTCAACATCAGCAGCTTGCAATCGCCAAGTAATACAACTACTCACTGGCGGTCTCCTGGAGTCACCAGTTTGGCTCCTGCGCCACGTGCAGATTACGCTCTAGACGCTCTTTTGTAGCCTGCCGATCAGTCGACTCCCTCTGCAAGCCCTACAAGCAGAACGAAAAATTAGCAACTACAAAAACACAAATTCAGTGTCTAGCCGCTGAAATTCAGCGACTAGACACTCGGGGACTAGCGACTAGAAGAAACTCAGTGCCTGGCCGCTGAAATTCAGCGACTAGACACTCGGGGATTGGCAACTAGAAGGAACTCGGTGCCTAGCCACTGAAATTTAGCGACTAGACACTCGGGGACTGGACGTACCTGAATGGCGGCACCAAGCATATTGTGAAGTTCTCTGGCATCCGTCGAAGGGACCACAAAGGAGGTACGCCTGCGACAAGGTTTGACATCCTCATCGATGATCTCCGGCATCTGCGGAGATTAGGTTTCTGCCACAATCGGAAAACCCCTCGCCATGAAGCGCGGGAATGATGTGGACGCCCTCGCCGGGGCACTGGTTGTTGGAGCCGGCGGTACTGCCATTGGAGCCCCCTCAGCTGGCTCCGATTGAGTGGCTGCCACCTCCTCGCCAACGGTGGTAGCGTCACTCCCTCTGGCGCTATCTTTTTCTGCAGCCTCATAGGGCTCACCCTTCTGCTTCTTCAGCAGGTGCAGCCTCCGCAGCAGGCTTCCTCTTCCTGGGGAGATCGCCTTCCCCCGTGGTGACAGTCGATGGAATTTTAGCTACCGAAGGGTGAGCATCTTCTTAGCGCTGGACCTACAAAAACCTCCAAAGTCAGCAAAGAAATCATAGAAAAAGTCGTCCAGGAATTGGAAAGGAAACCCGAGACTTACTTGGCAACTGGAAGAACATGCAACCCCATGCTGATGTGGGTGGGCTTATCTAGCTCTAGGCCTAGCTTGCACGTGAGGCCTTTCTCGAAGAATTCCGAAGCCCACGACATCGCGGGCCTCTTCGATGATTAAGCCGCGGTTGCAGGAATCTCCGGCTCAGAAGACGCGGCCGTCCTCGAAGGTCGCGGCGACTTCGACGCTGCAACTTCAGCTACCTCCTGCTCTGGTGCCACCAAAGTTGTTGGCACAATCACCGCAAGTGGAACTTCCACCGCCGCTTTGCTGTCCTTAACCTCCAATCCCATCATCGGAATCGCACCCTCCAGGATCTTGCGTGAGGTCTTGGTCGCGTCGTCGTCGGATTCGTCATCCGAATCGAACACCACTGCGGTTAGGCCCGCTTCTTCTCTTTCGACATCAGTTTAGGCGCGGGCTTCGCTAGCGTGGCTACTCGCCGAGAATTGTGCTCTTGCAAGATCTCATCGTCTTCTTCACGCTCTTCAAGACTACGGCTCACCTCGAACTCGCGTTGCTTCTGCATGCGAGTCTTGCGGGCCGCAGGTGCTAGGGGACGAACCGCTTCTTCTCTTTCGACATCAGTTTAGGCGCGGGCTTCGCTAGCGTGGCTACTCGCCGAGAATTGTGCTCTTGCAAGATCTCATCGTCTTCTTCACGCTCTTCAAGACTACGGCTCACCTCGAACTCGCGTTGCTTCTGCATGCGAGTCTTGCGGGCCGCAGGTGCTAGGGGACGAACCTCCATCTCCTCCTCTTCATCCTCAACGGATTGTCCTTCAGCACCCTCCTCGAACTCTTGGGGGACCTCTTCATCTAGTGGGGGGAGCCAGCCTTCCAGAACTTGGAACAACTGAGAGTGGACACGAACAAGTTTCAGACGATGTGGTTGCAAATTGCACCACGGAAATCACGACTGAAGATAAATTCGGAGAAAAAGACTTACCGTGGGAGCTTCGTTCTTCACAGGCACGTACGGGGCGAGCCCCGCCGACGTGGTTGTAAATTCCACGTCAGTAATCTTCTTCAAGGTGGCCTTAGAGTCTCCAATGTCCCACGACTCCTTGCTGGTCCGGGAAGGATCGTTCTTCCCGTTGTACTCATACATCCAGTGTGGCCAGGCCACCAATGGAACCAGGCGCCGCCCGAGCCAGCAGTTGTACAGATTGATCGAGGACAACCCTTGGTCCTTCAGCTTCTGGATCTGGTCCATCATTTCCACGAACGCCATCCTTTGATCGTTGGGGAGCCTATCCGTTGCTAGCCGACGGGGCTCGCTTCTCTCCGCGACGAATTCCGGCAACGCCACATCGCCGGAGGGGGTGGACTCCTTCACATAGAACCAGCTCTCCTTCCATTCACTCGCAGCCTTCTTCGGCAGCATGAGCTTGACAAAATTGACCTTTGGCTTCAACTGAAAGGTGACGCCTCCGGCCGCCAAGATTGGGCCGCCGGACCCTTCCCGCCCGATGCGCTAGTGGAACAACTCCAGCCATAGCGGGAAGTACGGCCTGCAGCCGAGGTAGCATTCGAAGAAGGCGACGAAGATCACCAGCTGCTCGATGCTATGCGGGCCGAGATCCGACGGCTTGATCGCATAATATGCGCAGAACTGCCGAAAGAACAATTAAGTAAAGAACCCTAAGCCCCTCTCCAAATGGCTTGGGAAGCAGATGAACTCGCCATTACGCGGCTTCGGCTCGATCTCGAAAGATGCGGGGATCCGCCAATTCCCCTTACAGAGGACCCCGACATCCTCAAAGGACCTGAGCTGCGCCATGGTGTATTTGGATTTTCCCCACGAACCTTTTGGAGGCGCCATTAGGAAGAAAGCCAGATCGCATGGTCTGGAGAGTCTGGATTGAGGGAAGACGTCAGGAATGGATGCGCGAGGATGAAGAATGCGAGGAAGGATCTACAGGACTGATCTGTCACTCCCCTTATAAAGCAGTGCTACCCGCCAATCTCGGGGTAGCCGTTACCCACGGTAATTGCACCAAAGTTACCGTTGGACTACCCAACGGATAGTTTGACCAAGCTGACGGTCCAACTCCTTCACTCGTCTCGCCTGCAACTGTGCCCTGTTTAGTCGGCGGGGCAGCGATTTGGCAGCGATTGCATTCGCCAAAGCGGTGACTGGAAACCCGATGGAGAATTTCCCTGGTTTCAGCAGAGCCCATCGTCGATTCGACTAGGCGTCCAAATTGGACTCGCCTACTCCAACTGCCAAATGAACACATGCGTTTGAATCAGGGACTACTGATAGGGATATGCCAAATGGGGTATGCCTTGCAGGACGTTCCGGCTGAGTCAAAGGTTTAGCGAATGGGCCTGCAGGACAGCGACTGGAAGGCGACTGAGGAAAAGGCCTGGCGATTGGAGACTGGAGGCCCAGAAGTGTACTCGAAGCCCAGTTCGGTTGTAAACTGTAAACCCTAGCGAGGTGCCTCCTATATAAACCTCCCTAGGGTACTCTGAGGACTTACGTTCCATCATACACCCCTTTCGAGCGACTCGCTGCTTAGATGTCGAGCTCGTCACCCCTGTAACTCGCTCTCCATCAATTTAATCAAGCAGGAGTAGGTCTTTACCCTCTGGGGGGGCGAGCCTGGGTAAACCCATGTGCATCCGCCCCCATCTCGCACCGCAGTTGGCCGCCACCTCTCGCCCCCGATTATATCAATCGCTGCCTACTGCAGCGACTGCCGTGGCCATTTCCACGACATGTAGGTTCTATGGACAATCATGGATAAAAGGAGTCGAGAAGATTAGTATGGAGAAGTTATAGGAGCTAGACTTAGCCATATGAGATCTGGAAAAAATCGTATTTTTCTATCATATCATATTGCTTATACAAGACCATGCTGCTATAGCCCTCGTCCATACGAATCCAACGAGCCGAAGAACACCTCAATCGGATTCGGTATAAAGAAATGGCGCCTGACACATATTTGAGTGGGATTTGAGTGAATTCTTTAATTAAATGCGTGGATGACATATTTGAGTGGGAGTTGAGTGATTATCCAAAAACTCTAATATGTGAAAGACATATTTGAGTGGGAGGGTGACAACATTCTTATATACATAATGACATATTGTGAATGGTGTGGAATGAATTTGCAAGTATTTCATTTAGTAAACAATTGATGAAGTTGAATAGATATTAAACCTCAAAATCTATTGAGATAGATTGGTGTGTTTAATGAACATTATAGTTGAAATGTTTTATGGAATGGATTCTGAAAGAAGTTCAAAATATTCTAGTCTAGATTCTGAAAGAGTTCAAAATGGAACAAGAAATAAGAAAAGTTCTTACTTGTGAAACTAAGTGAAACATTGAGTTCATCTCAGTTTTAACCAGGTTAAAATGTGAAGAAATTGTATGATCAACATCCACTATGATTGGATCATAGATTCTTCAAAACGGACCATGAAGTATACTCGACATAATGTGACACATGTTCTTAGTTAGAAGAACATGTTCTGAAGTGATTCGTGAATGAATCACGTGAACAAGTTTTAAGTGCGGAGGCCATTGGTAACCAGGGAATCGCCCAACACACGCTGACATCTCTGCCCTCAACCATGTCCATCTTTTCGCCAACGGCGCTGTTGCTTTCCTGGGTGACGACCTCCAGACCAACGACGCAGCTATTCTGCAGGGCGGTGCTTCTCTCCATGTCATCGTCATAATGTGATGATCCATTGACTGGACGGTCATGGAAGGAACGGCAGAGGGAAGACTTTTGCTCGCGAGGCTCTGTGTTTGCGGAAAATGGGAGAGATCAGTAATGGAAGTATAGATTTCCATGGCTGGCACCGTGCATCCAAGCATATCGAAAATGGAATGAAATAACGGATGCAGCGGTCCCCAAAATTTTGAAAACCCCTCTCACATTTCCTTCCACGCTTACGTGCTTTTCTTGAAATCTCCTTTGCCTTCATCAATTTATCCCTGGTATCGAACGCTGGGGAAAATTGCAACACATGTGTTAAGCGGGCGACTAGGCGTCCAAAAGTCAACAATATTTGAAACAACCTACAAATGTAGATGTTGTTCTAAAATAAGTCTAGATGTGTTCTGTGAATTTATGATATTCGGTTCACAATTTTTTTCTTTTGGTTAATACAAAAAGGACACAAAGAGCTCAACAGATGCCTAGTTACATATGCAGAAAATATCTCTCACCCCGTGAGTGACTGGGAGGAATCCTAGTTTTTGTTGGAGTTCACCCCTCCTCGTCCCTCCTCCCTCCTTGTCCTTCCTCCCTCCTTGTCACCACTAGACGAATATGTCGGTGAAGACCAGTTTTCACTAGTCGCGGCACGGCAACTCTTCCTATATGTGCAGCGATAGTCGCTAAGGGACTATTTTGCGAGTCAGGGGTGCGACGCTGAGTGTGGGTGGAGGCGTAGCTTTGTGCTTCCATGGTGGCTCAGAGGTGCCCCAGTGACGTGGTGGCTGCATGGTAATCTCTCCTCCTCCCTTCTCTCCCCTCGTTCTGATGGCTGATCATGCCCATCGCATTGTTTTTGAGGTAGTGCTTTGTCATTGTCGAGTGGTTGTTGGCCGGTGGTGGGATGGCCATGGCCTTTGGGGCTGGTGGTCGTCTGTCCTGAGGCATGGTTATGAGCACCTCCCCGAGGTGGTTGATGAGGTGGCTCATATTGTCACTCATAACATGCTATATCTAGCTACAACTATACCCTTTATGCATGATTACTAATTCTCATTCATTTTCATAAGGACTTTGCACAACTAGTAGTTTTTGTAAGATTTTATTACTTTTTCCTTGTCATTTACTTGTGTGTAGGTGCTATGGACAATCATGGATAAAAGGAGCCAAGAAGATTCAGTATGGAGAAGTTATAGGTGCCAGACTTAGCCATATGAGATGTGGAAAAGTCATATTTTTCTATCATCTCATATTGTTTATCCAAGACCATGGTGTTGTAGCCCTCATCCATACGATTCCAACACGCCAAAGAACACCTCAATCAGAGTCCAAGCCATCAGAGGGCGGTACGACCGTACGGTACGGGCAAGCTCCACCCGTACTAGAGGTTGTTAAACTCCCAATACAAGTACAACCAATTATACAAGTATAACTAATTTTCATTTACTTTCAGTTTTAGTTTAGTTTGTTCTAGTTTAGCTCCTTGTTCTTAGTTACTTCAAACCTCCTTCAAGTCATTGCCATTCTAGTAACCTATAGAGTAGACTATTTCCAAACACCATTTTGGGTGCAAACATGGTCGCACTAACAATGTGGCTACGGGGTTGTATGTTTTCCATCCTTTAAAGATCCCCTGGGATTGATCTTGTTAATAAATAGTTGCTGCTACAAGTACTGCAATAACCCTGTTGTTGATCACAGGAATCTAGACATTAACTTGGCGTTGTTCCTAGGGAGCATAGCGTTCGGTTATTACCTACCCACTCGCACACATTTTATTTTCCTTTGTTGCTATTTAATGCTTTTACTTATTTGAATAGAGCAAAAAATATAAAACCAAAAAACTATAAAAATTAATAAAACAAAAATTATAAAAACATTTTTTACTAATCATGTCTTCTGAGGTTGCTATTTTTGAACATATTCAACTTGCAAAGGAGGAGAAGAGACACAAAGAATCCTTCTTGTACATGGTTGCCAAAGAAGAAGATGGTGCATACAATGAAGAACTCATAACTACTAATGATATATAGGTATATGATATGTATTATCAGGTAATCTGTTGTGCTCACACATTATGTTCTTCATATCAAATAATATGTCTTCACTGTATGTGTGCCAGCCATTTTTGCTTTCAATGGTCTCATGCCTATGATGAATCTGTGGCGTATTACAATAGTAGTGATGCTAATAGGGAAGTTATAGAGTATGTTCTTTATGAAGGTGCCCATAAACTATTCCGAAAAATAATGATACTGATAATGAGTAGTGATAATGATTTTTTACAAATGGCATATGAAACCTTGTAATATATTGCTGAGTATTGTCAAGGATATCTTAGTGAGAATGCACTTGTGGAGAGTAAGGCACCGTGTAAAGCTGTAGAGCCCAAAGATAATCATTTGGAGGAATCACAAGATAAAAATGACGAGCACAAAGGTAAGGTTGACAAAGAGCGGTATGTTACAAACACTAAGTTTGATAATAATGCCTCTTTCTCTAGTGATGATTCTTATAATGCTAAAATTGATTGTAATTTATGTGTGAAGGCCTTGTGCCTAGAAACTCATGAGGACAACATTACTATTGATGAACTAGAGATAGAACCTTGATATGAATCTTATAATGCTAATATGCGGGACCCAATTTACTCCCTGATGCAAAGGAAGAATACTCTAAAGTGTTCCCCTACAATGTAACAAGGTAAAAATTTAATAATTATATTTCAACCTCTAATCCTCTTGTTGCAACTACATAAGGAGGCATGCTCACCACACTTGGGGCATCCACACTCGCTTGGAAGCGATAACTTATTCATATATATGATGACGATGAAACACAAGAGGGTACGACTTCGATCGTACTCTACTTTGAGATTCCCCAACCCTTTGCTACAGGTAACTACCATTTCACCTCGAATTGACATCCCCTAGGAGCCGAGTGGATGATTTAATAGAGCATCTAAGCCTGGCTTTATGGCTTTAAAGAAAGCGCTTCCCTGGAGGCAACCAGGAAGCCATTAGGTGTTTTTCTTAATTTTGTGTCTTGAGTTTAGTTGCATTCATGTTGCATTGGCACTTGTATCTTTGCATCATTTACTATTAGAGTTGGCTTGGGACTATTTTCAAAAGGTAGAATTGTTTGTTGCTCTAATCTTGTGTTGCTATTATTGGTTAAATCTTCTCAACAAAAATATATGTTTGCTTTGTTTGGATCTTGGATGAACATTTTAGATCTATAATAAAAAATGGAGAAAATAACTTATTCTGGAGCTTACAATGAGTTTACAGGCAGCAGTATAGGTGGACCTTGATACGTCTATAACGTATCTATAATTTTTGATGGTTTTATGCTAATAATATAGTTTTGATACTCCTTTTTATATAAAGTTTATGATTTATTTGGACTAACCTACTAATATTTGCAAAAGTGCACAATGTTCTTGTTTTACACTTTGATGTGTAGGAATTACCAAGAATACAAGTGGAAACCTTGTTGGAGTCAAATTGGGATTTTACAGAAATCTGTCTTAGAACTATTTTTGAAGACGGCCACATTTCGGCTCGAAGAAAGCGTCAAACGGAAAACTCTTCAACTATAAAGTTGTTGGAACTTTCATTACAAACATTCTGGACATAAAATTTAGCTGATTCCGAGTCCGGACAGGCCTTATAGGACCGATTTACTACAGCCCAAAATGGGGTGACGGGAATCCGAGAAGCTATATAAAGGGAGGAAACCTAATTCGTGGGAGACACCTCCATCCACGAATTTGGAGCCACCAAAGCCACGTTTTTGCCTCCCCCATGGATCCCATCTCCATGGGGAAGGGCTCCCAAGAATCCATGAAGGAAGGGTGCTAAGGGGCGGTGCTCCCCTGTGATACCAGCGACGAGGAAGGAGTCCTCCACGCCACCGGCCTTCACCATCTTCACCGCCATATCCATCACCGTTGCTGACTCCCATGATGAGGAGGGAGTAGTTCTCTCTCGAGGCTAAGGGTTCTACTGATAGCTATGTGTTCATCTCTCTCTCTCTATGCATGATCTTATTGAGATCATGAGCTTGTAATCTATAGATCTACCTTGCTACTCAAGTGCTTTAATAGATCTCTGCTCTCCCCATGTGTGTGAAGTTGACAGTGTGCACACCATGGTGGCACTTAGTCTAGAGATTTCAAATACTTGTTATGAGTTATATTTGGTCTTTATGAAATTGTGGTGTTTGTTGGAACCATCTAGTGCTCAAGGTGACAGTGTGGGGTTATCAAGATGGGAAAGCGAACTTTGAGGTGTGTTGTTATAGCCCTACCATGGATTAGAGTGTCCAACCGGAGAGTAGTTAAGAGTAGTATCATAAAGAGAAGATATTTATATGAGAGTGTTAACTAGTGAAAGTATGACCCCTAGGCCTTGTTTCTAAGCATTGAAACACCGTTTGCAAATAGATCTGTTACATGTTTGCTTGCTTCCATCTTTATTTCTTTTTGTCTTTAGTCTTTTCCACGCCATCAAGCTATTTTCTAGCATCGTTGTCTTATGTCCATACCACATGTATTTCACTATCTCTTTGCCGAACTAGTGCACCTAATGTTGTTATAACCCTACCATGGATTAGAGTGTCCAACCGGAGAGTAGTTAAGAGTAGTATCATAAAGAGAAGTTGCACCTGTTTTGCTTTCCTATGCTTGTTGCTTTGTGCTTTCATGACTTGTTTCTTTACACAATTATTTTTCATAGGAAGTGGGTTAGACTTAAATGTGCTTTGAATTTGCTTCTTGATGCTCTCTTTTACTTCAATTCATATTTCTTATGTGAGCATCTTCTCAAAAGACTTATTATCTTGAGTACACTAATGTTGCTAATAAAGATTGTGTGAAGTTTTGTATGAAGGAAAAAATTTCAGATGTAAGGAAAGAGTGATGTAATTAGATGAAGAATGGAATAAAGCTCAAGCTTGGGGATTCCATCCGTGTCACCCCAGGAAATATCCAATAAGTACAAGCGTCAAATCTTGGGGATGCCCAAGGCATCCCCTTCTTCATCAATAAAAATCTCAGGTCTTTCTAGACACTTTGTTTTTATTGTTTCATGCACAATTGTGTTTTTCTTGGAGCGTCTTTGTTTTTGTTTTTAGTTTTCTTTTGTTTGGTTTTCTTAAATAAGTTGGTTGCATCCCAACGAACTTCTTTTGGAGAGAGACACACTCCGTTTTCATTGCCTAGAACACTCTAGTTTTCATTCTTATTGTTCAGTGAGTGTTCTCTTTTGCTAGCACTATGCTTAGCCTTAGTTTTCTTGTGCTTTCAGCATAGAACTTTTTAGTTCTTCTTTGTGGATTTGTGAGACAAGCTCAGTGATATTTATTTATTATTATCTTTGTGAGTTGTTTCAAATAAGTTGGTTTGGATTGGAAAAGAGTAGGAAAAGTTCATGCTTAAGTGGTAAAAAGGAGCTTGTTTTTGACTGTGGCCTATGCTTTGTCATGTCATGCTTGATATTGTTTTGACTTTATGCGTAGTGATTTTTGCTGTAACATGACATGTTATAAAAAATGAGATTGCTTAATGTGCCTTGAAAGAATCATGCGTTGTTTTAGCATATTAAAGCATAGTATTGTGGTATTCTCCTTTGATGCTTTATTTGGGTTGACTTGGCGCATGCTCACACCATGTTATGACTATCCCAAGTCACCATAGCCTTTATGATCCTTTAGTTTTTGACTTGTCGTATCACTTTATGCTTTGATTAATGATGTTCTGTCGCTCTGCATGATTATGGCCATTATTGCTCTCTTAGTTTGTCGCTCCCAGTCTTTTGCTAGCCTCCACAACCAAGTATGAGTTCCACTCATGCATCCAACTCCTAAAACCAAGTTATTCCAAAGAGTCCACCATACCTACCTATTAGCATTTTCTATTCCAAGTATATTCATGTTTTTATCTACCTTCCGAATTAAACTTGTTATGTAAAAATTAGTGATTAAAGCTCTCACGAACTTGATGGAACACTTTACTTTTCTTGCCGCTAATAAACTTGAACCATTGTGTCGTCTATGTTGTATATGCTTGCACTTATATGTTGGGGATTAGCAGAACCATGCTGTCATGGGGAATGCTTTCAACATTGCACTTGTACATCGTACCCAGTTGATATCATGCTCTTTTGTGTAAGGGGAGCTTGTAAGTGCATGGAGTTATGTATGTGTGTTAGAGAAACGCCTGGACCGCCGGTCTAATCCATGCTTTCATGGGGGAAACCTGCAGCGTAACCGTAATGAGATGTCTATGAAGCATTCTTCTTATAAAAAAAGAGTCAGATATTGAAAAAAGAGAAAAAGAAAAAAAAGAGATATGAGAAAAGAGAAAAGAGAGAAAAAAACACCATTTTCCCATGGTAAATAAGAAGATTGCTAAGATGCTCGTTGTCTGCTTGCCTTGTCATTTGATATGGGGATTCTTCCGTATCATCGGGCAAGGGGTACCCCGTTGGCGGTTCTCTATAATACACATGTACTTACAATGACAAGAACTTACCGGTAACTTATACTTTGTCAAGCATATACTCCATAGTTTGTTCACTTTAACCTTAATCACTTTAAGATGCTTATGATAGGGGCAATGAGAGATGAAAGCTAATAAGTACCATAATTTTTGGAAGCTCTTTATGAGACTTGAATCCCTGCTTCCTTCTATGAAGGCCTTTCTTTTACTTTTATGTTGAGTCTCCATGTTCTATCTTTATGCACCTATTGAGAGAGCATAGTGGCCATTCTTAGTTTAATGTGCATTGTCCCAAGACTTATTGATTGATTCATAATGTTGATATTGCTTGTTCTTAAACTATTTGCTACTCCATTAGGGACAAGCTGAATGCCACTATGCTATGTTTTCTATATGTGAAACAAACAAACGTCTTTCAATGCATTGTTATTCATAATCTTTGTTTGCACCTTTTCATGTTACAACATAGTTGCTATGTCTTATTGTTAGAACTCTATCTTTCATGTTCATGTTTAGAGTTCCTTGATCCTAGCTATCAATCCTTTTACAATAATGATGATCAAGGTTGTGTTGGCTATGTGTCACCTCAAAAATTATATTGTTTTTATCATTTACCTACTTGAGGACGAGCAGGAACTAAGCTTGGGGATGTTGATACGTCCATAACGTATCTATAATTTTTGATGGTTTATGCTAATAATATAGTTTTGATACTCCTTTTTATATAAAGTTTATGATTTATTTGGACTAACCTACTAATAGTTGCAAAAGTGCACAATGTTCTTGTTTTACACTTTGATGTGTAGGAATTACCAAGAATACAAGTGGATACCTTGTTGGAGTCAAATTGGAATTTTCCAGAAATCTGTCTCAGAACTATTTTTGAAGATGGTCACGCTTCAAAGTTGTTGGAAATTTCACGACAAATGTTATAGACATACAATTTAGCGGATTCCGAGTCCAGACAGAATTTTTAGGCCCGATTTACTGCATCCCAAAATGGGTGACGGGAATCCCAGAAGCTATATAAAGGGAGGAAACCTAATTCGTGGGAGACACCTCCATCCATGAATTTGCAGACCAAAGCCATGTTTTTGCCTCCCCCGTGGATCCCATATCCATGGGGAAGGGCTGCCAAGAATCCATGAAGGAAGTGTGCTAAGGGGCGGTGCTCCCTTGTGATACCGGTGGCGAGGAAGGAGGCCTCCGCGCCACCGCCTCTTCACCATCTTCACCGCCATCTCCATCGCTGTTGCTGAATCCCATGATGAGGAGGGAGTAGTTCTCTCTCGAGGCTAAGGGTTTTACCGGTAGCTCATCTCTCTCTCTCTATGCATGATCTTATTGGGATCATGAGCTTGTAATCTATAGATCTACCTTGCTACTCAAGTGCTTTAATAGATCTTTGCTCTCCCCATGTGTCTGAAGTTGACAGTGTGCACACCATGGTGGCACTTAGGCTAGAGATTTCAAATACTTGTTATGAGTTATATTTGGAGTTGGATGTCTTTATGAAATTGTGGTGTTTGTTGGAACCATCTAGTGCTCAAGGTGACAGTGTGGGGTTATCTAGATGGGAAAGCGAACTTTGACGTGTGTTGTTATAGCCCTACCATGGATTAGAGTGTCCAGCCGGAGAGTAGTTAAGAGTAGTATCATAAAGAGAAGATATTTATATGAGAGTGTTCACTAGTGAAAGTATGATCCTTAGGCCATGTTTCTAAGCACTGAAACACCGTTGGCAACTAGATATGTTACATGTTTGCTTGCTTCCATCTTTATTTCTTTTTGTCTTTAGTCTTTTCCACACCATCAAGCTATTTTCTAGCACCGTTATATTATATCCATACCACTTGTATTTCACTATCTCTTCGCCGAACTTGTGCACCTATACACCTGACAAGTGTATTGGGTGTGTTGGGGATACAAGAGACTTCTTGTATCTTGATTGCGGGGTTGCTTGAGAGGGGATACCTTTGACCACTTCCTCCCTAGGTTCGATAAACCTTGGGTAATCCACTTAAGGGAAATTTGCTGCTATTCTACAAACCTCTGCACTTGGAGGCCCAACAACTGTCTATAAGAATACAAGTGCGTAGACATCAGACCCATCCATACCATGTGCCCGTACCACTCATGTGACACATCAGAAGAAGCAGGAAATTTTCTAGAAAAGTTACTACACACTTAACGAGCATCGGTACAGTGGGACGCGTCCGTACCATCCTCTCGTACCGATCTCGCTACAAGACGGAGAAACTATGAAAATTTTCCAGACCGTTTAACGACCACCCGTACAGGCACAATCCACCCGTACCACCCAGTCGTACCGACTTCGACAGAGGCAAAAAAATGAGAAGACGAGGTGCAGTACGGGTACACACCCATACCATGCGCCCGTACCAAGGAGCAGCACCGCACAGCAAGGGCAGGGACAGGTACAAAAAGGTTATAACCCCCAATATTTTTATCTTGACAATGTGAGGTCAGTGGGTTACCTTCTACATGTTCCATTGTACTTCTTTTACCTACCTTCAAAACTCCCTAGCCTATAATTCTTTGTAGTGTGTCATGTTTTTCTTTTGTTTTCACGGCTGGGCGAACAAACTCCATTCGTACACCAAATCATTTGCTTTTACTTCGTTTGCTATTTTCACAAGGACTTGATCCTTGTGTGATGATGGTCATGGTTTGTGCCAACCGTGCAAATACTTGCATAAGACACTTGGTTGTTTCAACTCAACGCTTCAACAAGGAAGTGTGCGTTGAACCAAAGGTCCATGTTCATCAAAAGTGAGGTTATTCCTACCTCAATGGTAAAGTGTGTCACCCTTGATTTATTCAAGCTTGGGGAGGTAACCACTTCCCACACTCTCTTTTGATAACTGCATTTTGTCTTTTCTTGTAGTAATCTATTCAAGTTTGGTTCTTGCAAAATTTCTATCTTGGGGAAGTTACTTCTGCATGTGTAGAGTTTTGTTCAATGTTCTTATTCGATGAAACATTTTGTGCAATTATGTATCCCGCTATTTTGAATGCTTGCTTAGGTAATTTGTGTTTACTATAACAAATGTGATTATATATGATGATCATTCTATGACGATTCAGCAAAAAACGTCAGAGATTCATCCAAATTGTGATGTTTTTTCAAAAAAATGACGTTTTTTATTGAATCGTCACTGAATGTGTGTCACAGATAATCACATTTGTTGTAGTTGTTTCATGTTTATATAATGGATGCACTTGCTTTTGTTAGGATTCATAGGAGTTGAGTTAGAGCTTTGACGCACTATGTTAAAGTCTTTATCTAGCTTGAGAAGAATATTGTGATCCTCTAGAATACACTGCCATGATTTCTACAGTACACATGATTAAAAGTATATTGATGAAGCCTCTAAATAATTTCTTGAGTTATGTTTAATTGTCCTAAGAGTATAGCCTTATTTATGGGGATATCTCGAATGGGGTATACCTAGCAGGACGTTTCGACTGGACCAAGGCCTCTGCGAGTGGGCCTGCAGGACGGCGACTGAAATGCGATTGAAGCGGAAGCCTGGCAACTAGAAGCTGGAGGCCCAGAAGCATAGTTAGGCCCAGTTGGATTAGGTCAAATCCTCCGATTCCTTAACTAATTTGGTTGTATATCTGTAAACCTTAGCGAGGTACCCCCTATATAAACCTCCCTAGGGTACTCTCCGTACTAACATTCCATCATACATCCCATTGACTCACTGCTTAGCCGCCGAGCTCGCCACCCTTGTAACTCACTCGATAATACAATCTAGCAAGAGTAGGTATTTACCCTACGGGGGCGAACCTGGGTAAATCCCTGTGTCTTTGCCCTCATCTCGCTCCGCAGATGGCTGCTCGCTCTTGCCCCAAATCCTTCCAATCGCTACCCCTGGTAGCGATTGCCATGGTCATTCCCACGACAGTGGCGCCCACCACGGGGCATGACCGGTCCGGCCTGAGTTGTGCGGCGAGACCCTATTCGCCAATTGATCGGCTGATCGCCACCGAACGCATGATAGGAAGTGGCGGGATCCTTCAGATCCTGCCCAGCAGCTACATCCCGACATCGCGTCCAATCACGCACAGCGTGGTGTTGCCGGTAGGCACCATCAACCTATTTGTCGACTTCACGAACGCCGTCGACCCGGCAGAGATGAAAATCATCGGCGGGTCGCCACCATGCTGCGATCTACTCTCAGAAGGCCAGATTTGCTCCATCACCCGCCTCGCCTCCGAGTACGACTCGGCCGCCAGCAACATGGCCGGGACCGACGCGGCCACAGACGACGCGGCCCTGCACGACGACGCCGATTCAGTGACCCCTGCCTCGGTCGCTGGATCCATCACCGCCGCTTCACGCGAAGACTCCATCACACGAGTCTCCAACACTGAGGATTTCTAGGACCCCTCCATCCTCGAGATCTTTGACTCCGACTCCGGATTGGAGTCCCCTGACGACTTCCACACCAGATCCAATCGCTTCAATGTGATGTACATGGCGGGCAGCGCGAGTGCCCCGCCAGATCCCTTCTCCACACCGATCCCACCGACCGTGATGGTAGCGGAGGTCGAGGAGTACCACTTGCAACTGGAAGCGGCGATACGCTTGGAATAGGCCGAATCAGGAGCCGCCTGTACCCCAACGTCCAGGGCCGTACCCTGAACTTCGACAACAAGCATGACCCCACTCGCGCGGCTGAGCGTGAGGTCTGTGAGAACGCGCCACCCGATGGCAGCAACCGCCCGCCACCTGGCGCACCCGCGACCAGAGCTCTACCGCCACCTCGCCGCATGCCTCCTCCGGAGCAGCCGCGGATCATCGTCTTACACCAAGCCCGGGACTCCAATGGACCCTGCTCTACTCCACCCCGATGGACAATGTCAACATGGGGCAAGCTGTAGTCGCCAATCTCGACATCATGGGAGAGGGCGCGCTGTAGATCGAGTATTCCCAGGCCCTACTTGCCAGGGTCATCATGCGATAAGCTGTGGGAGTCGAACCGCAGGGACGGATGTACTCCCGCTTGTCGTGGATCAAGGCAACCTCAAGCGGCCATCCAATGGTCGGAAACACCCTTAAATGCCCACCACCCGAGCCCCTGCAGCTCCAACCATGGGCCGCGAATCCCGCGCTCTCCACCAATGAGCCATGACCCGCGAATAACACGGTTGCCTCTAACAGCCAGACGATCAACATGAGGACCCACATCGTCATCAATCAGGCATGGCGAGCGCGCCAGCGAAATGACCTGAGGCACACCCTCACCATCCGCGACGAGACGGAGCCAAGGGGCTCCCTCAGCCGGGTCAGCCCACAATGCTTCAGACCAATGATCCGAGCGAAAAGTATCCCGCCAACTTCAAGGCGCGAAAGGAGATTGAGAAGTTCAACCCGACGTATGACCCAACGGTGTGGCTCGATACATATCTCATGGCAAAGGGGATCGCTGGCCACACCGACCTACTCATCAGTCGCTACCTCCCACTGATGATGGAGGGAGCGATCTGACAATGGATCAACACCCTCCCCGCGGACAACATCGACTTGTGGGAGGACATGCGAGAGGCCTTCGTTAGGCACTTCGAGGGATCCTACACCTGCGCCACCACCATCGAGGACCCGGAGCACTACATCCAGGGATAGCGCGAGTCGACCCGCCACTGGGTGCAATGGTGGCAAGACCTGTGGATCAATGCCTCCGGCATCCACCCGGACACGGTGATCCACTTCTTCAAGAACGCGTGCCGGTACGAGCCTCTAGTCGCCAAGATCAAGAGGGTCCACCGGACGCTCGAAAACATCCCTGCCCTCCTCGAGATTGCCCTCTGATGAATCCGACGACAAGTCAGGGGGAGACGCCACACCGATGGAAACAACAACAGGAGACAGCGAGAGATGCGCTATAGCAACACTCGGCTCACCACCAAACGACGCGGTGACGGGCGAGTCGACTTTGTCGCCAAAGCCAGCTATGGGCAGTGTGACCCAAAGAACTTCTACCGTGACAGAGGGAACTATCGCCCAAACAACGCGGCGAGGCTGAAATTCGACCCCGCTACCTGATACGTCCATAACGTATCTATAATTTTTGATGGTTTCATGCTAATAATATGCTTTTGACACTCCTTTTTGTATAAAGTTTATGATTTATCTGGACTAACCTACTAATAGTTGCAAAAGTGCACAATGTTCCTTTTTTACACTTTGATGTGTAGGAATTACAAAGAATACAAGTGGAAACCTTGTTGGAGTCAAATTAGGATTTTTCCAGAAATCTGTCTCAGAACTCTTTTTGAAGATGGACACGTTTCGGGTCAAAGACGGCGTCAAACGGAAAACTCTTCAACTACAAAGCTGTTGGAAATTTCGCGACAAACGTACTGAACATAAAATTTAGCTGATTCCGAGTTGGAACGGGCCTTTAGGCCCGATTTACTGCAGCCCAAGATGGGGTGACAGGAATCCGAGAAGCTATATAAAGGGAGGAAACCTAATTCGCCCAGGGCATCTCCAACCACGAATTTGCAGCCACCAAAGCCACGTTTTTGCCTTCCACATGGATCTCATCTCCATGGGGGAGGGCTCCAGAAGCCATGAAGGAAGGGGGCTAAGGGGCGGTGCTCCCCCATGATACCGGCGACGGGGAAGGAGTCCCCCACGTCGCTGCCGGATCCGCCGCCGCCCTCTTCACCATCTTCACCGCCATCTCCATCACCTAATCCTCCTAGTATGTAGTGGTTCATCCTCCAACACACCTCTGTACTGTCCTATGTAAAGATGGTGTTTGATGCTACAAGTTATAATCCTATTATCTATGTCATGTTTGCGTAGTTTCTTTGTTCTTAGATTGATTGGTTGAACGTCTTTGGTTCATTAGAGTTGTATGTTGATATGGTATAGTCCTTGGGTGTCCATTATATTTGTGCGCGCATGTATTAAACATCATAGGGTTTGTAGTATGTGTAAAAAGAAGGGGGAGTTCTGCCGGAGTGACAGAAACCTGAGGACGCGAACCGGAACGTTGCACGTATGGAAGTAAGAGGACCATTAAACTTAAGGATATGATTGGGGAAACCTTAATGCATTGATTAGTACTTGCGGATGTTTGCTAACAATCCAATCATATAGTACATGTAATTCCAAGTAGTGAAGCGCATGTATATTTAGCCTCTCCCACATAGAAAACTGCATCGAAGACAATGAACCCGATCTATTCGCTATTTAAACTTGGACAAAGCCACCACAATTACCACCACTATTCCACACTCATGGTTCGGTTAGTTTAGTGTATTTTATTGCTGTAGCAACTAGCTTTACTTTCTTGTTATTTATTATCATGCAAATCTATCTCTATTACTCGTATAGTTGCTCTAGTTTTATTTCCTAGATAATGCAAACGTTTAGTGTGCGTAGAGTTGTATCAGTGGTTGATAGAACTTGAGAGAATATTTATCGTACCTTTAGCTCCTCATTGGGTTCGACACTCTTACTTATCGAAAAGGCTACAGACGATCCCCTATACTTGTGGGTTATTGTCAACACCCGGATTTTTAATCCCAGATGCCTGTTATGCCATACATCGCAACCCCAGGATTACCATTTTGGCGAGACATAACAAATTGGATATCATAGTACATCATCCATTACAAACCATAATAAGGTCTTACACAAATAAAGGATCTCATGACCCAGTCTTAGTACAATCAAGTAGCGGAATAAATAGTGTAGCGGTGGGGTCCATCTTCAGTGTCACAGGCAATGCTGACTAGGAGATGATCCTAGTTGTCGTAGCCGTCCAGCTGTCCTCCTTCAGGGTAGTCCTCCTCATAGTCTCACCATAGGAATAGCTAGGGACAAAGCCATGAGTACTCTTTAAGTACTCGCAAACTATCACTAACAAGTAAGATAGTTCTAGTAGGAATGCTAAGTTCTAAGTTGATTTGTAAAGCTAAGTTTGAAACCTAAGCTGAGTTCAGAAACAAAGAAAGATAAAATAAAGTTTGAAAACACCTAAGTGGGAACTTAGTTGTCATAGTCACAACTCTGTTGTGGTCAAGTCATGTCACCATTCATTTCATAAGTCATTTTGAAAACATCTGACAATGGAACAGTATGGCCACTCCAACTGTCCATAACCGCGGACGCGGCTATTCGAATAGTTTGACACTCTGCGGAGGTGGTACACTTTTACCACAAGATTCGATACATATGTCAGGGATAACCCTGAATCATCATACTTAGTATGCAGATAATCAAACATAACCTTTCCTTTACACACTCTAGTATAAGGACCTCTCCTATGAGTATGGCCTCCTAGCCATGACCATCTGTCATCCTGGGCACTGCATAGGTGGACAACATTAAGAGGTAGCCTCAGCTCAAACCTCTCCCGTGAGGGAACTAATACTAATGCATATAAATTTCTGGCTAAGCCTTACCCAATTCACATATTGTGGATGTACGGTAAAATTAGAATGGTATCGCATCCGAACCCAACCATCAGTTTTTATAAAAGGGCTAAGGCTCATGCCTTAACATTTTCCTCATCATCATAAACCATTTGTGTTTCTCAACACATGTCAAAGCATCTCAATATAATGACTCATCATTCCAAGGTTTTCACAAATCATTTTCACCAAGTATTCCCATCTAAAGTGAGCAAGTTTTGGTTGAGCTCTAAACTACTAAGTTAAGAGTGTTCACTAATGTGGGATGTAATGTTAATCTCATGCCATAGAATGACATCTAAGTCTAATTAGGTAGGTCAAGTTTTATACTCTTTATGCTACCTTTAAATAAAGTAAAGGACTTTAGTAAAGTAAGGAAAGTAAAGCTTGTAAGAAAACTTGGAGCAGGTATAAGTCAAAAGGTATAACCAAAGCATGCCTAATGCATCTTGCTTAGGTTATCTTTCTTAATTCTAGCTTGCTAACAATAACTTGCATTGTTCATGATGGCTTGCCTTGATTGGTGCAGTGGTTGAAATTCTCTTCCTCCTCCTCTTGGAAGAACTCCTCCTCCTCATAGAATTGGTCGGTACTATCGTCTATAAATACATACGGAATACACAATCACCAAACAATACTTAACTAGTGTACTTAGCACACTAAAGCACACATTTGATGATCTAGTATCATCACAAACATCACAAGGTTTAAAGAACTAGTTTCCTTTATTTTATTTGAGGAAAGTAATTTCTACTCATTGAAATTAACCAAGATTTAATATTCTCCAATTAAAATATGGGATCATGTGGACACATGTCGTCACCACATATTCTAATATATGGGAATGTGATTTAAATGTTGGATCATTTTAATAATTTTAAGTTTAATATTTAATGATTTAAAGTGACTAGAAATGCCTATATAGCATTATTTTTGTATTTGTCCAAATTCACTGCATGCAAAACTTAATATTATTACATATTGAGATAGGTATGGTTAAATGTGATTTTTGAGAATTAGAAACAAGTCAAAAGCTATTATGGTTGATTTTATAAAAATGTTTGAATGTGCAAAAGCTTCTGTCTTGTTATTTTTACTAGCAGAGATCTCTAACTCTAAATGATTTAAATCCAACGGGCTTGGATAGAGATTTTCATTAGCTTTACAAAAAATTGGAATCACTCAATTTGGATTTGTAAAACTCTCTGAGTTGATTTTTAAACTAAGGGACAGAACTAAGTCTAAGTCTGAAAAAAAATCCTAATTTGAATTAACTGGGTCGCGCAGGAACACTAAAGGGCCAGCCCAGATTCACTCCACGGCGATGAGGACTGCTGGCAGGGGGGTCCACCTGTCAGTGGCTCATTACACGCGAAGCGGTACGGGGCGATACGGACCGCAGGATTAGAACTAGATCTAGCAGCTCACGGTCCTCGTCGACGATGAACACGTCGCCGGTGAGACTGAACACTAGCGGCTCGGTGGGGGTGCAGCGGGGACGTACCGGGGCTCCAGCTAATGCGGCAAGGAAGGCAAATGAATGAGACGACGACGGCGAGCTCAGGCGAAGTCGCGGCAAAGGCTGAGGTGGACAAAATCAACGGCAGCGTTTCCTCCTCTGCTGCGGCGGTCTTCGGCTCAATTCCGGCGAGAGGCTGCTCGAACTACTCCGACGAGAGGTGGGGAAGGACTGGTGGTGAGAGGGGAGTCGAATGGTGTGGCGATTCAGGCTGGGGAAGGCCTCCTTATATAGGCTCGAGGAGGGGACCGAAGGGGCGACGACGAGCTCGTCGGTGATCGTGGTACAGGGTGCTATTGGCATGGGCGGCGTAGGCAGACGGTAGCTTGCCTCCTGGCGGTCCTCTACAGCTTTATGGCGCAGCTAGGGGTGGTGGCAATCAGTCTGGAGCGTCACGCACTCTGGGAGACAAGGGCGATGCTCGATGCGGTTCCCGGCGAGTGAGGGTCGAGCGGTGGGTATGGCCGTATCTGGCGGGGTGAGGGGTCGAAGCGGAGCTACGCGCTCGGTCTGAGGTCGAGGCACGGTCTATGGCGTGCTGGCGGCGATGGCGCTCTGGCGTGCTCTAGCGTGGCACAGAGAGGCATGGGCGCTTGCGAGTGGAGGTGGTCCAGGGGCTGGCTGTGGCTGTGGGGTGGACATGGGAGTGCGGTAGGGTTGGGCGGAGCTATTGGTGGTGCTAGGACGGTGCGGCGCGGTCTGGGGAGCGTTGCCCACGTTCAGCCGGCGGTGACCAAAACGGGCGGCACGGCACTGCTGCTATAGGCCGGTTAGTAGCTTAGTTATGCGCTGGTTAGAGTTAGGGGAGACAAGGGGACCAAATGGAGGCCAATTACTCGACAAAGCATTGATCCATCAATAGTGTTTGTTAGGGAGAAAATTTGTGCATGCCACCTGTTCGACCAAATGGCCGCAAGAAGAAAACTTTTGAATTTTGAGATGAAATTTTATGGATTGGTTTGTCACATGCTTAAACATCTGTGGTTGCTTGGATTTGTTAAATGGAATTCATTTGAGTGGTATTTGAAAAAGTGTGATATAGACATATGAACTAGATTCCATTTTCAATTGTCATTTAAAATTAGAGTTTGAATGCGTTTGGGAGATCAGAAAGTGGGCCTTGGCACATCACTACTTGTACTATCAAGGGGTGCAAAGATCCACAATTATCTCTGTTGGAAATTGAGTGCTAGGAACACCCAAGCTGGGCTAGGTGATTAAAATGCCAAAAGTGACCATTTCCTTTATTTAATTCTTTTTGATTTCTTTTTCTTTGGTTTTTGCTTGGGAATGATCTAGATGATGTGACATTCATCATAGAACCATTTTACAACCATTAGAACAAACAATTATGGCATTTCAAACAACTCCGATTTTAAATGCACACACATATGAATGCTTAAATATTTTAAATGGAAAAAGTTTTTGTTAACCCTAAATTGGGTAGATTTGATCTTGAATAACCTTGATTAAAGTTTTGGGATGTTACAAACCTTCCCCCTTAAACAAAATCTCATCCCGAGTTTTAAGAAAGAAAAACTAGGAACTAAAGAGATCTGGGAACTCAGTCCTAATGTAATCTTCTCGCTCCCAAGTGGCTTCTTCTTCGGTATGGTTGCTCCATTGGATCTTGAGAAATTTTATACTCCGGGTCCTGGTGGTTCTGTAGGCTTCCTCCAAGATACGGATGGGCACTTCACGATACTTCAGATCCTTGTTGATATCAACCGCTCGGTGATCTATGTTCTTGAAAACTTCGGTCTTCTCTGGCACTTCTAAGCATTTGCGAGGCAGCGAGATATGGAACACATTGTGGATGGCTAACATATCTTCTGGCAGTTCTAGTTGATACGATACTTCTCATCGATGATTCAGAATCTTGAAGGGTCTGATATCTATGGGGGCTAACTTTCCTTCCAGACTACAACGTTGGGTTCCCTTCAATGGCGAAACCTTGAGATACACAAAATCTACGATATTGAAAGTCAGGTCTGTCCTTCTCTTGTCAGCATAACTCTTATGTCTGGATTGGGCGGTCTTGAGGTGCTCACAGACTTTGTGAACCTTCTCTTCAGCTTCTCGGAGAATGTCGGGTCCAAAAATCTGACTCTCTCCTACTTGCGACCAATTCAAAGGGGTACGACACTTTCTTCCATATAAGAACTCAAATGGTTCCATTTGCAAACTGGCTTGATAACTGTTATTGTATGAGAATTCTGCAAAAGGCAGACAATCTTCCCATTTTGATCCGTACTCTAACACACAAGCTCTCAACATATCTTCTAAGATTTGGTTGACTCTCTCAATCTGTCCATCGGTTTGCGGGTGATAAGTTGTGCTGAAATTCAACTTGGTCCCTAATCCTTCTTGGACTTTTTGCCAAAATCTCGAGGTAAATTGGGTTCCTCGATCTGATACTATGGTCTTGGGGGTTCTAGGCAAACTGACAATTCTAGCAATGTACAACTCTGCTAGCTTCGAACTCTGGTAGGTTGTCTTGACAGGTATAAAATGGGCTACCTTGGACAGTCTATCAACGATGACCCAGATTGAGTCATTTCCCCTACTAGAGGTAGGCAAACCGGGGATAAAGTCCATTCCGATGGAATCCCATTTCCATTCCGGAATCTGCAATGGTTGCAACAGTCCTGCGGGCCTCTGATGTTCCGCTTTGACTCTTTGACAGATATCACACATGGCGATGTAGCTTCCGATTTCTCTCTTCATCTTGTGCCACCAAAATTGCTCCTTCAAATCCTGATACATCTTCGTTCCACTGGGTGGATAGAATAAAGAGTATCACGGGCTTCTTGCATGATAACTTGCTTCAGTTCCGAATCTGCTGGCACACAGATACGTCCTTTATACCATAGAACTCCTTCTTCGTCTTCGGTGAATCCAGGTACCTTTCCTATACTAATACGATGTTTGATTCCATCGATACTTTCATTTCCCTTTTGGGCTTCCTTGATTTGGCTAATCAAAGTGAGTTGAAGTTCAATGCTAGCTAAAAATCCTTTGCTAACTAGATCAGTCCTAAACTGCTCCAACTCCTTGATGGCTCAATGCACGGCGCCCAGAAAAATGCTTGATGGCGGTGTTGATGTAGAGATCGCTGGGAACCCCAAGAGGAAGGTATGATGAGCACAACAGCAAGTTTCCCTCAGTTATGAAACCAAGGTTTAATCGAACCAGTAGGAGTAAGGAAACACCCCAAAGGTGTTACTAGCTGAGCTTTGGCAGGGTGCACTACCGGTGCTAGTAGCAACATGGAGACCTGCACAACACAACCACAGAACTTTGTCCCCAACTTGCGATGAGGTTTTCAATCTCACCGTGTTTTGTGGAAAACAAAGGATTAAACGTATCGAATGGAAAGAAGTAATAGTTTGCAGAAAGTAAACACAAAGTTGTAAAAGATTGTAGATTGTATATAAAGAAAAAGGACCGGGATCCATAGTTCACTAGTGGTGGCTCTCCTTAGATAGATAACATGTTGGGTGAACAAATTACAGTGGGGCAATTGACAAACATCGAGAAAGCAATACATGCATATACTAATCATCTTGACTCCTTTGAGACTTGATTGGGCATTAAAACATTATACATAGACCACCATCCAACTGCATCTATGACTAATAATCCACCTTCAGGTTATCATCCGAACCCCCTCCAGTATTAAGTTGCAAGCAACAGATTATTGCTTTACGAACTGCGTGTAAAGTAAACAATACGATTGTTCTATGAACAAAGGATTGTTGTTTTCTCCCTAGTAGCAACAGCACATCTAGTACCTTAGAGATTTCTGTCACTTCCCCAGATTACCAGAGACATGAACCCACTATCGAGCATAAATACTAACTCTTGGAGTTGCTAGCATCTACTTGGCCAAGATAGCTACTAACAATGGAAAGCATGCAAGATCACAAATAACAAAGACATGATAGAATCAATAATCAATCGGAAATAGCATCTCAATATCCATCAGATCCCTGCAAACACAACATGCAGAATTACAAATAGATGATCCTGATCATGAACGGAGCTCACAAGATCTAAACATGAAAGCACAAAGAAGGAGAAGCAGCCATCTAGCTACTACATGGATCCGTAGTCCAAGGATGAGCTACTCACGCATCACACCGGAGGCTTGCATGGTGATGAAGAAGGCCTCCAGGGTGAATTCCCCTCTCCAGCAGGGTGCCGAGAAGAGCTTCAGATCCCTCCCGATATAGGGATGGAGATGACGGCGGCTACAGACTCTTTCGTGGATTTTTGATCGGGTACTTAGGGTTTTCGTCCCGAGGGCAATATATAGGCGGAAGGATAGGCCGAGGGGGGTGCCGGGAGCGGCCACACCACCCCCTGGCGTGGGCTAGGCCTGGCCGCACGACCAGGTGGTGTGGTGGCCCCCTGGCCCCTCTCTGTCTCGTATTCTGGCACTTGATGTCTTCCAAAAAAATAGGCACTTTGGCTTTTGTCCCGTCCAATTCCGAGAATATTCATTTTCTGACTTTCCTAGAACCAAAAACAGCAGAAAACAGGCAGCTGGCACTGTGGCTCTTGTTAATAGGTTAGTCCAAGAAATCATATGAAAAGTACTCCAAAGTGTGGACAAAACACAAGAAAGTGGATAAAACCAAGCATGGAACATCAAAAATTATAGACACATTTGCAATGTATCAACATCCCCAAGCTTAACTCCTGCTCGTCCTCGAGTAGGTAAGTGATAAAAAGAAAGAATAATTTTTAAGGTGACATGCACCATCAAAGACTTGATCAAAGTATTTGTAAAACATTCAAAGCTGGGATCATAGTACTTCAATCATAACATGAAAGACAAAGTTCTAGCAATAAGACAAAGAAACTATGATGCAACATGAAAAGGCGTAAACAAAAGATTCATGAATAACAATGCTTTGCAAGACGTTTGTTAGTTTCACATAAAGAAAACATAACATAATAGTATTTAGCTTGTCCCTCAATAGAGTAGCAAAACATAAATGCATAGGACACCTTCAAAGTTCATAAGAGTGACTAGATACAAATAGTTTAAAACAAGCAATATCAAGGTATGCATCAATCAACTAGTCTTGGGACAATGCACATAGAACTAAGAATGTCCACTATGCTCTCAAAGTAGGTGCATAAAGGTAGAAGGTGGAGACTCAACATAAAAGTAAAAGAAAGGCCTTCATAGAAGGAAGTAGGGATTCAAGTCTCATAAATAGCTTCCAAAAATTATGGTACTTATAGCTTTCAGCTCTGATTGCCCCTATCATAAGCATCTTTAAGGTGATTAAGGTTAAAGTGACACAACTAAGAGGATATGCTTGACAAGTTATAAACCGAAATCTCATGCCCCTTACTTACGAAGACCGATCCTCATGCTACTCAACTTTAGTCATGAGTAAGCTCTTGTCATTGTAACTATATGTGTATCATTAAAAACCGCCAATGGGGTACCCCTTGCACATGATATGGGAGCTTTCTCATAATCAAAATGACAAGGCAAGCAGACAATGAGCATCTCAGCGATCTTTTTATTTGCTATTTGCATAGGTTTTTATTGAGGATGCTTCATAGAATGCTCATTATGGTGATGCTACAAGTTTCCACCATGATTAGGCATGGATTAGGCTAGCGGCCCAGGCGTTTCTCTAACACACATACAAACTCCATGATCTTACAAGTTCCACTTTTGTTTCACACCGCCGGGATCCATAAGCAAGAGAACATGATATCAACGGGGTACAAAGTACAAGTGCAATGTTGAAAGCGTTCCCCATGAAACATGGTTCTGCTAATTTCAACTTATAAAGCGCAAGCATATACGCAACAAAGAAGGACCCAATGGTTCAAGTTTATTAGACGCAATAAAGTAAAGTGTGCCATCAAGTTCGTGAGAGCTTTAACCACTAGTTTTCTCATAACAAGTTTAATTTGGAAGTAAAAAAAAGCATGAATATACTTGGAATAGCATAAGATAGTAGGTAGGTATGGTGGACTCTTTAGAATAACTTGGTTTAGGGAGTTGGATGCATGAGTGGAACTCATACTTTGTTGTGGAGGCTAGCAAAAGAATGGGAGCGACAAACTAAGAGAGCAATAATGGCCATAATCATGCAGAGCGACAAAACATCATTGATCAAAGCATAAAGTGATACTACAAGTTTAAAACTAAAGGATCATAAAGGCTATGGTGACTTGGGATAGTCATATCATGGTGTGAGCATGCACCAAGTCAACCCAAATAAAGCATCAAAGGAGAATACCACTATACTATGCTTTAATATGCTAAAACAACGCATGATTCATCCAAGGCACATTAAGCAATCTCAATTGTTTATAACAAGTCATGATACAGAAAAGAATACTAAGCATAAAGCCAAAACAATATCAAGCATGGCATGACAAAGCATAAGCCACACTAAAAAACGAGCTCTTTTTACCACATAAGCATGAAATTTCCTACTCTTTTCCAAACCAAACCAAACTATTTGCAAACCATTGTATGAAAGAGGGGGTCCAACCAATTTATTCAGAAAACTAAGCAAACCAAAGAAAATGAAATACCAAAACGAAAACAAAAAAGAAGATGCTCCAAGAACAACACAACTATGCATGAAACAATAAAAATGAAGCGTTTGGAAGAAACCTGGAATTTTTATTGATGAAGAAGGGGATGCCTTGGGCATCCCCAAGCTTTGACGCTTGTACTTCTTGGATATTTCTTGGGGTGACACGCGTGGCATCCCCAAGCTTGAGCTTTAGTCCATCCTTCATCTCATTACTCATTCCTTCCATACACTTGGAAATTTCCTTCATACAAAACTTCACACAATCTTTATTAGCAACACTAGTGCACTCAAGATAAGTAAGTCTTAAGGTTCAGTTATAACACCAAATAAACTTCCATTAGAACACTAGATACTGTAGAACTTCCCTCAAAAAGCTTAATTCCCCAAAATAACTCAAGAAGGAACCAACAAGAAGCAAATGCAGAAAATGGTAGAAATCTGTCAATACAGACCAACAGGTAAAGACGATTTTTTTCGAAAACCTTCTGTTCCTCAAATCAAAAAGTATTGAACTAACGGAATTTAGATAACAACCTGGGGCAGAAGCAAAAAAATTCACGCGTCACAAAGACGTTCAGAGATTTTACACGAATTTTTACGGTGAAGCACATAAATCTATTTCGGGACAACAACTTTCCCAATCATTACTTCTCTCTCATTAGAGGTTACTCTTGGCACAAAAAGCAAATAAAAAGGATAAGGAGAGGTTATTACAGAGGTAATAACTTCCAAGACTCATCTAAAACTTTTGGGTTATCTCCCAATAAGTACTTTTCTTTAACGCATTTAAGTTAGGCATAAGAAGCAAAGAAAGAATCAAGTGTTCTCAAATGAAGAAGCATTAAGACCAAATTTTGTTTTCATAGGAGAAGCAAAAGAAATCTTTTCTCTCTTTTTAGGGAAGTTTTCTATACCTTTCTTGAGTGGGAGTTGATATTTAATGGTGCCTTCTTTCATATCAATGATGGCACCAACAGTTCTAAGAAAAGGTCTTCCCAAAATAATAGGATAAGAAGCATTGTATGCAACATCCAAAACATAGAAATCAATGGGGACATAGGCATTGTTGACCATAATAAGAACATCATTAAGACTCCCCATGAGTTTCTTTTTAGCATTATCATCAAGTGGGACATTCAAATAACCATCTCCAACAGGAGGCAAATCAAGCATATCATAAATCCTTCTAGGCATAATAGAAACACTACTATCAAGATCACATAAATCTTTGAAATCAAAGTCATTCACTTTCATATTAATGATGGGTTCCCAACCATCTTCTTGTTTTATAGGAATAGAAGCTTTATGTTTCATCTTTTTTCTTTAATCTTTATGAGAGCATCAGTAATGTGTTTTGTAAAGGCCATGTTCATAGCACTAGCATTAGGACTTTTAGCAAGCTTTTGTAGGAACTTAATAACTTCAGAGATGTTGCAACCATCAAGATCAAAATCAACTTTATAATCTAAAGTAGTAGAACTATTACTAGCCTCAACACTAGTGGTGGTAATAGTAGAAACACTAATGTTTCTAGCAATTTCATCTTCTCTTTCCCACTTAGCATGTAATTCAGCTAATAGTCTAACATTTTCATCAATTCTTACTTGTATGGCATTAGTAGCTGCAAAGGGATTCTCATTAGTTTCAGGTTTAGCAGCCATTTTATTCAAAGTAGATTGAGCTTCAGCTACAGATGCTATATTTCTTTCAGCATTGGAGAGTTTTTCCTTAATAGTTTTATTGAAAGCAGTTTGTTTACTAATAAACTCTTTAAGCATAACTTCAAGTTCAGAGGGAGCACTCCTATTATTATCGTAAGAGTTTCCATAAGCATTACCATTGTTGGGAGGATATGGCTTATAATTGTTGTTACCAAAATTACTCCTATAAGCATTATTGCAAAAGTTGTTATTTCTTATCAAGTTCACATCAACTTGCTCTTCTTGAGCAACCAAAGAAGCCAAAGGAACATTATTTGGATCAATATGGGATTTCCCATTAACAAGCATAGACATAATAATATCAATTTTATCACTCAAGGAGGAGGTTTCCTCAACAGAATTACCTTCCTACCTTGTGGAGCTCTCTCAATATGCCATTCAGAATAATTAACCATCATATTGTCCAGAAGTTTTGTTGCAACACCCAAAGTGATGGTCATAAAGGTACCTCCAGCAACAGAGTCCAATAGGTTCCTTGAAGAATAGTTCAATCCTGCATAAAAAGTTTGGATGATCATCCAAGCAGTCAGTCCATGAGTGGGACAATTCTTTACCAAAGATTTCATTCTTTCCCAAGCTTGAGCAACATGCTCATTATCAAGTTGTTTAAAATTCATTATTTCACTTCTCATGGATATAATCTTAGCAGGAGGATAGTATTTTCCAATGAAAGCATCTTTGCATTTAGTCCAAGAATCAATACAATTCCTAGTTAAGGAATTCAACCATTCTTTAGCTTTTCCTCTCAAAGAGAAAGGAAACAATTTCAGCTTTTGCATCTCACAAAGTTCAACAAAGTTATTTAGATGGGAAGCAGCATCTTCATTACCAATACCAGAAAATTGTTCTCTCATAACAAGATTGAGCAAAGCAGGTTTTATCTCAAAGAAAGTATTTTCAGCCACAGGTGGAGCAATAGGTGTGCTCATAAAATCATTGTTGTTGGTGCTAGTGAAGTCACACAACTTAGTGTTTTCAAGAGTAGTCATTTTTTTGGGTTTTCAAATAAGAAAGCAAACTAGTAAAACTAATTTTTTTGTGTTTTTGAATAACAAAACAAGCAAACAAAGCAAAAAGAAACTAAGCAAAACAAAAACAACAAGGTAAAGAGATTGGTTATGAGGGACTCCCCTTGTGAAGATGTCCTTGACTCCCCGGCAACGGCGCCAGAAAAATGTCTTTGTATGGCGTGTGGTTGACGTGGGAGTTTCTTCTTCGGTCCCCGACAACAGCGCCAGAAAAATGCTTGATGGCTCAATGCACGGTGCCCAGAAAAATGCTTGATGGCGGTGTTGATGTAGAGCTCGTTGGGAACCCCAAGAGGAAGGTATGATGAGCACAGCAGCAACTTTCCCTCAATTATGAAACCAAGGTTTAATCGAACCAGTAGGAGCAAGGAAACACCCCAAAGGTGTTACTAGCTGAGCTTTAGCAGGGCGCACTACCGGTGCTAGTAGCAACGTGGAGACCTGCACAACACAACCACAGAACTTTGTCCCCAACTTGCGATGAGGTTGTCAATCTCACCGTGTTTTGCGGAAAACAAAGGATTAAACGTATCGAATGGAAAGAAGTAATAGTTTGCAGAAAGTAAACACAAAGCTGTAAAAGATTGTAGATTGTATGTAAAGAAAAAGGATCGGGGTCCATATTCACTAGAGGTGGCTCTCCTTAGATAGATAACATGCTGGGTGAACAAATTACAGCGGGGCAATTGACAAACATCGAGAAAGAAATACATGCATATACTAATCATCTTGACTCCTTTGAGACTTGATTGGGCATTACAACATTATACATAGACCGCCATCCAACTGCATCTATGACTAATAATCCACCTTCAGGTTATCATCCGAACCCCCTCCAGTATTAAGTTGCAAGCAACATATTATTGCTTTACGAACTGCGTGTAAAGTAAACAATACGATTGTTCTATGAACAAAGGATTGTTGTTTTTTCCCTAGTAGCAACAGCACATCTAGTACCTTAGAGATTTCTGTCACTTCCCTAGATTACCAGAGGCATGAACCCACTATCGAGCATAAATACTAACTCTTGGAGTTGCTAGCATCTACTTGGCCAAGATAGCTACTAACAACGGAAAGCATGCAAGACCACAAATAACAAAGACATGATAGAATCAATAATCAATCTGAAATAGCATCTCAATATCCATCGGATCCCCGCAAACACAACATGCAAAATTACAAATAGATGATCTTGATCATGAACGGAGCTCACAAGATCTAAACATGAAAGCACAAAGGAGGAGAACCAGCCATCTAGCTACTACATGGATCCGTATTCCAAGGATGAACTACTCACGCATCACACCGGAGGCTTGCATGGTGATGAAGAAGGCCTCCAGGGTGAATTCCCCTCTCCGGCAGGGTACCGGGAAGAGCTTCAGATCCCTCCCGATCTAGGGATGGAGATGATGGTGGCTACAGACTCTTTCGTGGTTTTTTGATCGGGTACTTAGGGTTTTCGTCCCGAGGGCAATATATAGGCGGAAGGAGAGGCCGAGGGGGTGCCGGGAGTGGCCACACCACCCCCTGGCGCGGGCCAGGCCTGGCCGCACGGCCAGGTGGTGTGGTCCCTGGCCCCTCTCCGTCTCGTATTCTGGCACTTGATGTCTTTCGGAAAAATAGGCACTTTGGCTCTTGTCCCATCCAATTCCGAGAATATTCATTTTCTGACTTTTCTAGAACAAAAAACAACAGAAAACAGGCAGCTGGCACTGTGGCTCTTGTTAATAGGTTAGTCCAAGAAATCATATGAAAAGTACTCAAAAGTGTGGACAAAACACAAGAAAGTGGATAAAACCAAGCATGGAACATCAAAAATTATAGATACATTTGCAATGTATCACTCCTCATACAAACTTGGTTGCTTCTCCTTGATCATGGTGTTTAGCCTACACGGCAATCTGCTAAGAGCATCCTCTACCACATTGGCTTTGCCGAGGTGATAGTGAATGTCAAGGTCATAATCCTTGATTAACTCTATCCATCTCCTTTGCCTCCTATTCAGATCCTTCTAAATGAAAATATACTTCAAGCTTTTGTGATCTGAGTAAATCTCACAGCGATTACCCATAAGATAATGATGCCATGTCTTGAATGCCAAAACTACGGCTGCTAACTCAAGATCATGGGTAGGGTAATTCTGCTCATGCTGCTTCAGTTGTCAAGACAGGTATGCGATGACTTTGCCTTCTTGCAGCAATACACATCCGAGACCAATCTTGGATGCATCACAATACACATGAAATGGCTTCTTGATATCTGGCATGATCAATATTGGGGCTGAGATCAATCTCTTCTTGAGCTCCTAGAAACTGGCTTCACATTTGTCGGTCCATTCAAACTTCTTGTCCTTCTTCAACAATTGGGTCATGGGTCTTGCGATGCTCGAAAATCCTTCTACGAACTTGCGGTAATATCCCGCTAATCTGAGAAATGCACGGACTGGGTTTGAGTGGTTGGGGCTTCCCATTCTTCGACATCTTTGATCTTAGCGGGATCAACAGCGACTCCTCCGACAGACACAATATGTCCTAGGAATCCTACTTCTTTCAGCCAAAACTCACATTTGCTGAACTTGACATACAACCGATGCTCTCTAAGGGTTTCAAGGATGATTCTCAGATGTTGTTCATGCTCTTCTTCTGACTTGGAGTAGATAAGGATATCGTCGATAAACACAACGACAAACTTGTCTAGAAAATTCATAAAGATCTTATTCATGAGATTCATGAAATAAGCAGGGGCATTGGTTAATCCAAAAGACATAACCGTATACTCGTATAATCCATAATGAGTAGTAAAGGCGGTCTTCGGAATATCCGTTGCACGAATCTTAAGTTGGTGATAACCAGTCCTAAGATCGATCTTAGAGAACACATTGGTTCCAGTCAACTAATCAAATAGATCCTCTATCTTTGGCAAGGGGTACTTGTTCTTGAGGGTGATGTCATTCTGCTCCCTGTAATCTGTGCACAAACGGTTGCCTCAATTTTTCTTGTCGACGAATAACACGGGCGATCTCCCTGGCGATCCACTTGGTTGAATCAAGCCTGTTGCCAACATAGCATCCAATTGCTTCTTCAATTCCACTAACTCTGAGGGGTTCATACTATAGGGTCTCTGGGCTATGGGTCCGGTTCCGGGGATTAGTTCAATAATGTACTCAATATCCCTATCCGGGGGCATACCGGGCAATTCATCTAGGAATACGTCGGGGTATTCACAATCTACTCTGACTTGGTCTATGGTGGTAGGGCTAGATTCTTGTTGCACTTGAATTGACGGGGCAAGGTTTTAGATATATACTCTACTGAGACTCCAGAGCTACTGGTCATGGTGATGGCTTTCTTGGCACAGTCAATCAATCCTTTATGCTTTGACATCCAATATATTCCTAGTACTACTTACAAACCTTTGGTTCCAAGTACTATTAGATTGGCAAAAAAATCTATCCCATGTATTCTGATAGGCACAGCTTTGCAATTTTTTCTAACTTTTGTAGTTGACCCAGGTATTTGAACTATCATGAAATGCTTCAAGTTGGTTGGGTGAATATTACTAGTGCATGCAAATTCTTCGGTGAAAAATGAGTGCGATGCTCCAGAATCGAACAACACTCTTGCTAAAACTGAGTTGACAGAAAACATACCCAGCACTACATCTGGCGCTTCTTGGGCTTATTTGGTGTTCATGTGGAAGAGACGGTCGTTGCGGTTGTGAGGGTTCCCTAGGGCGAATCTTCTTCCTGGCTGAACACGACGTTGCAGTTGAGCTAGGGTATTCACATTGGCAGTGGCGGCAATCTTCTTGGGGCACTCATTGGAATAGTGACCCTTCACTCCACACTCGAAACAAGTGATCTAAGACTTGTCTTTTGCTGCCACGGGCACAACATTGGTTCCAGTCCTGGGTGCGGTGTTGTTGTTGTTGCTGCTGTTGTGCTTGGGAGGTGCACGGTTGAAATTGCTGGAATTGCCGGGGTGATTGTTGTTTCCTCCGGACTTCACATTTCCTCCGCTACGGTTCGGGTAGCTGGGGCTAGACATTGGGGGTCGATTGTTCCGTGGGGCATATCCTGCAGAAGGGTTGGGACGGTACTTCTGGTGACTGTTGGATCCAGCTTGGTGCATCATACGATGTTTGCGGTTGTCGTTTGCTTGATTAATCTTCCCTTCCATCTGAATGGCAGAGTCGACTAGCTCTTTGAGATCCTCGAAACGGATGTTGACGAGGACAGTCTGCATCTCATCATGCAGTCTGTTTAGGAATCTCTCCTTCTTCTTGGCCTCCGTGTTGATCTCATCAGGTGCTTACCTGGCGAGGGACTATTGGGTCCGCAGCATAGAAAACAAAAAAATTCCTACGATGAGAACTATACGCCAAGATATCTACTAGATACAGAGCAATGGGTGGACATACATCCATGGAGAACTTACCCTCGAAGACAACGAGTTTTGTTAACTAGTAGGAACTCGTGGTTGATGTAGTCGTACGCTTGCCGATCTCAAGATCGTGTGGAAGTCCGAGCTCCGCAAATCAGCAGCACATCTGTCCTCGCACACACGTTCAAGCCACCGGACAACCTCCACCTCCTCGCTCCAGCGAATCAACGGAATAAGCAACTCCTTCCAGACGCAAGGCCACCGGGAACGTGTATCTCGCTAATCCGAGACCATGGGGAAATATCTAGAGGGGAAGAGAGATCCTTCACGAGGAGGTGTGATTTGTGAGAGGGGAGAGGGGGGCTTTATATAGGAGGAAGGAAGACCCCTCCCCTCCCATAGCCTGTGCATGAGGGGGGGGACTCCTCCCCTCCTTCATTCATGTGGTGAACCTCCACTCACATAAACATGGCCTCCACCCAAAATCCCACTCACATGTATTTAATTTCCACCAAATTAAATGCAACTCTCAATTTAATAAAACTCTTTTATTTATTTTATTCAGAATTTTGTTAATTACTTTAATTAACAAACATTCACATAAAACCCTTGCAACATTTCAATATCACATGCAGAACCACTTTCTGCAATTTCACCCGAAACAATTCCGGTTTTTATCGAAACAATTCCTGCGCTTTGTAAACCTTTTGTCTGAAACATATGTGCTCCTAAATGGTGTCTGGCAACCCTTAAGTGTGTCACCCTACGGTTCGCGAATAATGCAGACATGATTGAGACTCCTCTCAGATCAATAATTAGAAGCGGGACTTGGAGATCCATACTGACTCCTGAACATTCAACTATGACTTCTGTGATCGTGAGAACCTTTAACGCTAGTAACTTAATCCCTTTGTCTCATGATATAATACATGTCCGAGATTCGATCATCGGTATCCAAATACGTAGTTTGATCTCGTTACCAACATGCACTCTTTTCTCGTTCCCGTGATATAACATTCTAGTGATCACATCACTTGCTTGCAAGCTATCTTAATGTGATATCACCGAGAGGGCCCAGAGTATATCTATCCATCATCGGGATTGACAAATTCCACTCTTGATCCATGAGCCTCAACAACACCTTCGTAGCACTGAACCCACCTTTATAATCACCCTGTTACGGTGTGACGTTTGATGTTATAAAGATAATCTTCCGGTGTTAGCAATTAACATGATCCCATGGTCTAAGGATAAAGATTACTTCATATGATGTTATAGCAATGTAAACATAATGACTTGATCGTAATGCTATACTTCGGATGAATGTCCATCACATCATTTCACAAATGCTGTGACCTTGTTATTAACAACATCCAATGTCCATGATCAGGAAACCTTGATCATCTTGTTAATCAACAAGCAAGTCTATAAGAGAGGCATAACTAGGAACCCTTTTTATTTATTAAACACACATGTATTAACGTTTCCTATCAATACAATTATAGCATGCAAAATAAACATCTATCATATACAAGGAATACATAATAACAACTTTATTATTGCCTCTCAGGGCATATTTCCTTCAGTCCCCCACTTGCACTAGAGACAATAGTCTAGTTTACATAGTGATAAATCTAACACCCATGGAGTTCTGGTGTTGATCATGTTTTTCCCTAGGGAGTACTTTAGTCAACGGATCTGCTACATTCAGGTCCGTGTGCACTTTACAAATCTTTATATCTCCATCCTTGACATTCTCGCGGATGGAGTGAAACCGGCGCTTAATATGCTTGGAATTCTTGTGAGACCTTGGTTCCTTGTTGTTGGCTATGGCTCCATTGTTGTCACAATAGATCACCATTGGGTCCAATGCACTAGGAACCACACCTAGTTCCGTTATGAACTCCTTCATCCAAACTGCTTCCTGCGCCGCTTCTGAAGCAGCAACATATTCCACCTCCGTCGTTGATCCAGCCACCACAGGTTGTTTGGAACTCCTCCAACTAACTTCTGCTCTGTTCAAGAGAAATACATATCCGGATTGAGACTTAGAGTCATCCGGATCTGTGTCAAAGCTATCATCGACATAATACTTAGCGACTAGCTCTTCTTCACCTCCGTATACAAGAAACATATCCTTAGTTCTTCTCAAGTACTTAAGGATATTCTTGACCGCTATCCAGTGTTCCGAACCCAGATCAGATTGGTACCTACTAGTCAAACTAATAGCATGTGCCACACCCGGTCTTGTACATAGCATGGCGTACATTATAGAGCCTATGGCTGAGGCATAGGGGATATTATCCATTATCTCTCTTTCTTCCGCCGTAGCCAGATTTTGAGTCTTACTCAATGTCTTGCCTTGCAACATAGGTAAGAACCCCTTCTTACTTCCATCCATATTAAACTTCTTTAATATCTTATCAAGGTATGTACTCTGCGATAGCCCAATTAGGCGTCTTGATCTATCTCTATATATTTTAATGCCTAATATATATGAAGCTTCACCAAGGTCTTTCATCGAAAATTTGCTGTTTAGATAACTTTTAACATTGTTTAAAATATCTATATCATTTCCAATCAATAATATGTCATCCACATATAATATCAGAAATGCCACATTGCTCCCACTCACTTTCTTGTAAATACAAGCCTCTCCATAAGTTTGGACAAATCCAAACTCTTTGATCACCTCATCAAAGCAGAGAATCCAACTCTGGGATGCTTGCTTCAGTCCATAGATGGATCGCTGAAGTTTGCATACCTTATCAGCATCCTTAGGATCGACAAAACCCTTAGGTTGTATCATATACAACTCTTCTTCAATATTACCATTGAGGAACGCAGTTTTGTCATCCATCTGACATATTTCATAATCGAAATATGTAGCAATTGCTAACATAATCCTAACCAACTTTAGCATCGCCACGGGAGAGAATGTCTCATCGTAGTCAACTCCTTGAATCAGTTTTTCTTTTGAAAATCCATTTATTCTCAACAGCCTTTCGATCGTGAGGTAAGTCCACCAAGGTCCAAACCTGGTTTTCGTACATGGATTCCATCTCGGATTTCATGGCTTCTAGCCATTTGTTGGAATCCGAGCTCATCATCACTTCTTCATACGTCGCAGGGTCATCTATTTCATCAATCATGAAATTCATAACAGGATTCCCGTATAGTTCAGGAGCTGCACGTGTACTGCTTGACCTGCGAGGTTCGGTAGTGTCCTCTTTCGGAGTTTCATGATCAATATCATTAGCTCTCCCTTCATTAGGTGAATTCAACTCCGAAACAACTTCCAGAGCTGCGCTACTCGCCATTTCATGAAGAGAAGGTTCAATAACCTCTTCGAGTTCTACCTTCCGACTACTCACACCTTTCGCGAGAAACTCCTTCTCAAGAAAGGATCCATTCTTGGCAACAAAAACCTTGCCCTCGGATCTGTGATAGAAGGTATACCCGATCATTTCCTTAGGGTATCCTATGAAGACGCATTTTTAAGCTTTCGGTTGGAGTTTATCTGGCTGAAGTTTCTTCACATAAACATCGCATCCCCAATCTTTAAGAAATGACAGCTTAGGTTTATCTCCAAACCATAATTCATACGGTGTCGTTTCAACGGATTTAGATGGTGCCCGATTTAAAGTGAATGCAGCGGTTTCCAGTGCATAACCCCAAAATGACAGTGGCAAGTCAGTCAGAGACATCATAGGTCGAACCATATCTAATAAAGTACGATTACGACGTTCCAACACACCATTACATTGTGGTGTTCCGGCAGGCGTGCGTTGTGAAACTATTCCACAATTTTTCATATGTGTGCTAAACTCGTAACTAAGGTACTCTCCTCCACGGTCGGACCATAGAAATTTGATCTTTCTGTTACGATGATTTTCCACTTCATTCTGAAATTCCTTGAACCTTTCAAAAGTTTCAGACTTATGTTTCATCAAATAGATATACCCATATCTACTCAAATCATCTGTGAAAGTAACAAAATAACGATATCCACCTCGCACCGACACACTCATTGGTCCACACACATCAGTATGTATGATTTCCAGTAAATCTGTCGCCCGTTCCATTGAACCGGAAAACGGCGTTCTAGTCATCTTGAGCATAAGGCATGGATCACATGTATCAAATGATTCAAAATCAAGTGATTCCAAAAGTCCATTAGAATGGAGTTTCTTCATGCGTTTAACGCCAATATGGCCTAGACGGCAGTGCCACATATATGTAGATATATCATCATCAAGTTTAACCCTTTTAGCATTAACACAATGAATATGCATAATACTACTATAGAGATCCAATAGAAATAAACCATTCAACACAGGTGCATGACCATAAAAGATATTATCCATATAAATCGAACAACCATTGTTTTCAGATTTAAAGGAATAACCACTTCGCATCAAAAACGATCCGGATACAATGTTCATGCTCAGTGCAGGCACAAAATAACAATTATTTAGATTTAACACTAATCCCGACGGCATATGGAGAGTAGCATTCCAACGGCGATCACATCAACTCTTGATCCATTGCCGACCCGCATCGTGACCTCATCCCTTACTAGATGTGGCTTGTTCCACAGCCCCTGAATCGAGTTACATATATTAGCAACCGATCCCGTATCAAATACCCAGGTTCTACTGCGAGTACTAGTCAAGTACACATCAATAACATGTATATCACATATACCTTTGTTTGCCTTGCCGGCCTTCTTGTCCGCCAAATACTTGGGGCAGTTGCGCTTCCAATGGCCAGTCCCCTTGCAATAGTAGCGCCCGGTATCAGACTTAGGGCTAGCTCGAGCTTTCTTTTCAGGTGCGGCAACATATTTGCCGCCCTTCTTTCCCTTCTGCTTGCCTTTCTTGTCCTTCTTGAAACCGGTGCTCTTATTTATCATCAACACTTGATGTTCTTTCCGAATCTCCACTTCTGCAGTCTTAAGCATTGACAGAAGCTCGGGAAGAGACTTCTTCATGCCCTGCATATTATAGTTCATCATGAAGCTCTTGTAGCTAGGTGGCAGAGATTGGAGAACATGATGTATGCCTAAGTCAATGGGAATCGTTATTCCCAAGGATACAAGCTTATCGGCGTACCCAGACATTTTGAGTACGTGCTCACTAACGGAGCTATTCTCTTCCATCATGCAGCTAAAGAACTTTTCAGAAGCATTATAACTCTCTACGGCGGCATGGCTATCGAAAGTCATTTTCAATTCTCCCATGGTATCAAAGGCATTGCCATTTTCGAAACGCTTTCGAAGTTCTGGCTCTAGCCCATACAGTATGCCACAATGAACTAAGTTGTGGTCCTTCTGACGAGTTAATAGACATTCTTTTCCTCGTCAGGGGCATCAGGAGCTGGTGGGGGGACTAGCAGCGCCTCTAGCACATATTGCTTTTGTGCAGCAGTGAGGAGAATCCTCAAATACATAGCCCAGTTGGTGAAGTTGCTACCATTCGCAGCAAGCTTCTCTTTCTCCATGAACACATTGAAATTAAAAGCAGGTGGTGCCATCTACAACAGAATTTGTAAATTTTATTTAGACTAAGTTTATGATAGATTGAGTTCAACTAATCCAAATTGCTAATGAACTCCCACTCAAAAACGACATCCCTCGTGTCCCTTTTGGTGATTACATGAACCAAATCCACTACACCAAGTACGATCATCACGTGAGTCGGTGTAGCTTCAAAGGCGAGCATCAATATGGGCATCATATCAACTATATGACTCATGCTTAACCTTTCGGTCCGTGTTCCGAGGCCATGTCTGTACATGCTAGGCTCATCAAGTAAGAACCTTAGTATTCCGTGTGTGTAAAACTGTCTTACACCCGTTGTATGAAAGCGCAGAGTCGAGTACACCCAATCATCACGTGATGTCTCGAAACATGATCCATAGAACGGTGCATACTGAAGGAAGAACACATTTTATCTTGATATCTAAATAAGGGATCATCTTACAATGCTACCAAAAGCGCCAAACTAGCAGTATAAGATGCTAACATCTAATGTGTAAAGTGAGATGATATGGTCCATGCATTTGATCTCTATCATTTACATGGTGGTATGATCTCTATCATTCCTTTGTGTGTAAGGCCAAGGTCTATGGAACTTACACGTTAAGTGTGTTGTAAGAGTATCTATCATACATCTACTTACAACAATACCATATCAAGACACTAGCCCAGCAACGATCTAAACTAGACGCCTCTAATTTATCAATTGCAAGTTTTACGTGGCTTAGGGCTTTCGGAGATAGAACCGGTCTTACCTACGAACATGAACCACAACGAGGATAACCAAGTTATTAGCAACTCGTTGTAAATTAGATATTGACTATAGTAGGAGAGACAGACACCAGCTAGCCACTTATGCAAAACTAGTTGCATGCCAGTCGTGGAACCGGTCTCATGTATGATGACATGTAAGGTTGGTCCGGGCCGCTTCATCCCACTATGCCACCAATATCCAAAATACATAGAAGATGCAATAACATGATCATCATCGCCCACATATAAACATATGTGTACTACCCGTGCAAAGCACCTACGCATAGATCAGGCTCTGATACCACTGTTGGGTCCGCAGCATAGAAAACAAAATTTTTCCTCCGATGAGAACTATACGCCAAGATCTATCTACTAGATACAGAGCAACGGGTGGACATACATCCATGGAGAACTTACCCTCAAAGACAACAAGTTTTGTTAACGCGTAGGAACTCGTGGTTGATGTAGTCATACGCTTGCCGATCTTAAGATCGTTTGGAAGTCCGAGCGCCGCAAATCAGCAGCGCATCCGTCCTCACACACACGTCAAGCCACCGGACAACCTCCACCTCCTCGCTCTAGCGAATCAGCAGAAGCAGCAACTCCATCCAGACGCAAGGCCACCGGGAACATGTATCTCCCTAATCCGAGACCATGGGGAAATATCTAGAGGCGGAGAGAGATCCTTCACGAGGAGGTGTGATTTGTGAGAGGGGAGAGGGGGCTTTATATAGGAGGGAGGGAAACCCCTCCCTTCCCATAGCCGGCACATGAGGGGGGGGGGACTCCTCCCCTCCTTCATTCATGTGGTGAACCTCCACTCACATAAACATGGCCTCCACCCAAAATCCCACTCACATGTATTTAATTTCCACCAAATTAAATGCAACTCTCAATTTAATAAAACTCTTTTATTTATTTTATTCAGAATTTTTTTAATTACTTTAATTAACAAACATTCACATAAAACCCCTTGCAACATTTCAATATCACATGCATAACCTCTTTCTGCAATTTCACCCGAAACAATTCTGGTTTCTATCGAAACAATTCTTACGCTTTGTAAACCTTTTGTCTAAAACATATGTGCTCCTAAATGGTTTCCAGAAACTTTTAAGTGTTTCACCCTACAGTTCGCGAATAATGCAGACATGATGGAGACTCCTCTCAGATCGATAATCAGAAGCGGGACCTGAAGATCCATACTGACTCCTGCACATTCAATGATGACTTCTGTGATCGTGAGAACCTTTAATGCTAGTAACTTAATCCCTTTGTCTCATGATATAATACATGTCCGAGATTCGATCATCGGTATCCAAATACCTAGTTTGATCACATCACTTGTTTGCAAGCTATCTTAATGTGATATCACCGAGAGGGCCTAGAGTATATCTATCCGTCATCAGGATTGACAAATTCCACTCTTGATCCATGAGCCTCAACATAACACCTTTGTAGCACTGAACCCACCTTTATAATCACCCTGTTACGGTCTAACATTTGATGTTTTCAAGATACTCTTCTGGTGTTAGCAATTAACATGATCACATGGTCTAAGGATAAAGATTACTTCTTATGATGTTATAGCAATGTAAACATAATGACTTGATCGTAATGCTATATTTCGGATGAATGTTCATCACATCATTTCACAAATGTTGTGACCTTGTTATTAACAACATCCAATGTCCATGATTAGGCATAACTAGGAACCCTTTTTGTTTATTAAACACACATGTATTGACGTTTCCTATCAATACAATTATAGCATGCAAAATAAACATCTATCATATACAAGGAATACATAATAACAACTTTATTATTGCCTCTCAGGGCATATTTCCTTCAGGGACAAGAATCTGTCACGGTACTCCACTACAGTCATTCTGTCTTGCTTCAATTCTCTGAATTCATCTCTCATTCTGGTGACTAGACCCTGCAGCACGTTGGTGCGGCTGAACTTGATCTTAAAGGCTTCCCATGTCATCAATTGACCATGGTTCATTGTGCGGGTGCTATTCCATCTCCTGCCAGATAGTGGGTGGCAAAAAGAACTTTCTCGTTGGCATCCACTCCGGCTACCTCTAAGTTGTTCTCCATTGTTTGCAACCAATCATCAGCATCCAGTGGGTTCTCCAAAGTACTAAAGATTGGGGTATTGGTATTCTGGAAGTTTTTGAGTTTGGATCCATGATGATCCCGATTTCCATGGTTCTGATTGTTGTGAGCCATCTGAGCGATGTGCTGCAGTATTTCTAGATTAGCTTGGCGCTCTACCCTACTAGCTTCACGGTCTTCAATGAGAGTCTGCAGAATCTGCAGCATTGGGTCTTGCGATGAGCTGCTCCCTCCTTGGTCTCCACGAGTCATCTGAAGATTGAGATAGATAAAGGGGTAAGAGGGAAAGTTCTAAGGTTCATGGTTTTGATTTTGCAACTAACTTCTTTTCATTCATTCAAGCAAAGCACACGATACAAACACACACACACCACAACATCAAAGGAAAACATATGGTTTTAAGAACCATTCCGCAAGGTACGATACAATCGGACCGATACTCCTCATTCTACGATAGTGCTCTAGTGCATCTACTCATCATCGATGAAGTCGAAGTCATCATCGTCGGTGTAGAAGTCCATGGCATCCCCCTCCAGATAGTCATCATCATTGCTGAGGTATGAGTCAATATCTCCTTGGATATCTTCACCTTCCTCTTCTTCTTCCTTTGCTGCAAGCTGAGCTTCTTGCTCCTTGATGGTCTTCTCGAGGTTGGCCACCTTCTTGCGAAGACGGTCGATGGTGCGATCCTTCTTTGCGCGTTGACGGCGAAGAGACTGACGATCCTTGATGAGCAGTGAGAAAGTCTGGGCCTTCTAGGCGGCAAGGGCGAGGTTGTGGTTGGCGACCTCTTTAGCATTGTTTAACTCCTTCTGTCCGTCGTATAGCAGGAAGTCGAGGTTCTCCACTTGACGCTTCAATATTGGGTGACTTGGCATCTCTAGCGGCATTCCCATGGAGTCACGCCTTGCATACTGAACAAAGCGGGTTCCTTGGATTAGGTTGACACTCTAGGTGCAAAGACGTGCGAGAGATTCATGCATTCCCCTGGCTAATCCATCTAGCCAGTTGTTCTCTCTCACAGAGAACTGAATCCTCCCAGATACTGGTGCTTCTATCTTGCCGCGAAGATCAGCAGTTACTAGCCATTGTAAATCTCCTCCTGGTGGACCCGGGAGTTGAGCTCTAAGAAATTCCGGATGCGGACGCTCCAAGAACTCGGACAGTGAATCAAGATCCCTCTCGAAGATCAGTTGGCCTCCGTTACCCAACTTGTAGAACTTGCTGTATTGGGCTTCCATATATAAGAATTTAGGATGAGAAAGTTAGTGAAGTGATCAAGTGTGTCAAAGTTTTATGTAGTAATGTAAGAATTTGGAGGAACATGAATTTTTTTGAGAGAAAGAATCCCAAGGGTAAGAGAGGAAATAGTTTTCATAAATACTCACTTTGTTTTTTGAAACTAAGTTTTTGTTCGGACATCCATTCTAACTAGGGTCTCCTATGGTCAGGATGGCTCTGATACCAACTTGTCAACACCCGGATTTTTAATCCCAGATGCCTGTTATGTCATACATCGCAATCCCAGGATTACCATTTTTACGAGACATAACAGATTGGATATCACAGTACATCATCCATTACAAACCATAATAAGGTCTTACACAAATAAAGGATCTCATGATCCAGTCTTAGCACAATCAAGTAGCGGAATAAATAGCGTAGCGGTGGGGTCTATCTTCAGTGTCACAAGCAATGCTAACGATGGGAGATGATCCTACTTGTCATAGCCGTCCTGCTGTCCTCCTTCAGGGTAGTCCTCCTCATAGTCTGGCCATAGGAATAGCCAGGGACAAAGCCATGAGGACTCTTTAAGTACTCGCAAACTATCATTAACTAGTAAGATAGTTCTAGTAGGAATGCTAAGTTCTAAATTGATTTGTAAAGCTAAGTTTGAAATCTAAGATGAGTTCAGAAACAAAGAAAGATAAAATAAAGTTTGAAAACACCTAAGTGGGCACTTAGTTGTCATAGTCACAACTCTGTTGTGGTCAAGTCATGTCACCTTTCATTTCATATGTCATTTTGAAAACATCTGACAACGGAATAGTATGGCCACTCCAACTGTCCATAACCACGGACGCGGCTATTCGAATAGTTTGACACTTTACAGAGGTGGTACACTTTCACCACAAGATTCGATACATCTGTCAGGGATAACCCTGACTCATCATACTTAGTATGCAGATAATCAAACATAACCTTTCCTTTACACACTCTAGTATAAGCACCTCTCCTATGAGTATGGCCTCCCGTCCATGACCATCTGTCATCATGGGCACTGCATAGGTGGACAACATTGAGAGGTAGCCTCAACTCAAACCTCTCTCGTGAGGGAACTAATACTAATGCATATAAACTTTCGGCTAAGCCTTACCCAATTCAAGTATTGTGGTTATACGGTAAAATTGGAATGGTATCGCATCCGAACCCAACCATCAGTTTTTATAAAAGGGCTAAGGCGCATCCGAACCCAACCATTTGTGTTTCTCAACACATATCAAAGCATCTCAATAGAATGATTCATCATTCCAAGGTTTTCACAAATCATTTTCACCAAGTATTCCCATCTACAGTGATCAAGTTTTGGTTGAGCTCTAAACTACTAAGTTAAGAGTGTTCACTAATGTGGGATGCTAATGTAAATCTCATGACATAGAATGACATCTAATTCTAACTAGGTAGGTCAAGTTTTATACTCTTTATGCTACCTTTAAACAAAGTAAAGGACTTTAGTAAAGTAAGGAAAGTAAAGTTTGTAAGAAAACTTGGAGTAGGTATAAGTCAAAAGGTATAACCAAAGCCTGCCTAATGCATCTTGCTTAGGTTATCTTTCTTAATTCTAGCTTTCTAACAATATATTGCATTGTTAATGATGGCTTGCCTTGATTGGTGCAGTGGTTGAAATTCTCTTCCTCCTCCTCTTGGTAGAACTCCTCCTCCTCGTAGACTTGGTCGATACTATCGTCTATAAATACATACGGAATACACAATCACCAAACAATACTTAACTAGTCTACTTAGCACACTAAAGCACCAATTTGATGATCTAGTATCATCACAAACATCACAAGGTTTAAAGAACTAGTTTCCTTTATTTTATTTGAGAAAAGTAATTTCTACTCATTGAAATTAACCAAGATTTAATATTCTCCAATTAAAATATGGGATCATGTGGACACATGTCATCACAACATATTCTAATATATGGTAATGTGATTTAAATGTTGGATCACATTTTAATAATTTTAAGTTTAATATTTAATGATTTAAAGTGACTAGAAATGCCTATATAGCATTATTTTGGTATTATTCCAAAGTCACTGCATGCAAACCTTAATATTATTACATATTCAGATAGGTATGGTTAAATGTGATTTTTGAGAATTGGAAACAACTCAAAATATTTTATGGTTGATTTTATAAAAATGTTTGAATGTGCAAAAGCTTTTGTCTTGTTATTTTTACTAGGAGATATGTCTAACTCTAAATGATTTAAATCCAACGGTCTTGGATAGAGATTTTCATTAGCTTTCCAAAAAAATTGGAGTCACTCAATATGGATTTGTAAAACTCTCTGAGTTGATTTTTAAACTAAGGGACGGGACTAAGTCTAAGTCTAAAAAGAAAAATCCTAATTTGAATTAACTGGGTCGCGCGGGAACACTAACGGGCCGGCCCAGATTCACTCCGCGGCGCTGAGGACTGATGACAGGGGGTCCGCCTGTCAGTGGCTCATTACACGCGAAGCGGTACGGGGCGATACAGACCGCAGGATTAGAACTAGATCTAACGGCTCACGGTCGTCGTCGAAGACGAACACATTACCGGCGAGACTGAACTCTAGCGGCTCGGTGGGGGTGCAGTGGGGACGTATCGGGGCTCCAGCTAGTTCAGCGAGGCGGGCAAACGAACAAGACGACGACGGCGAGCTCATGCGAAGTCGCGGTAGAGGCTGAGGTGGACGAAATCAACGGCAGCGTCTCCTCCTCTGCTGCGGCGGTCTTCGACTCAATTCTAGCGAGAGGCTGCTCGAACTCCGGCAAGACGTGGGGAAGGACTAGTGGTGATAGGGGAGTCAAATGGTGTGGCGATTGAGGCTAGGGAAGGCCTCCTTATATAGGCTCGAGGAGGGGACGGAAGGGGCGACGGCGAGCTTGTCGATGACGACGGTACAGGGTGATATTGACATGGGCGGCATAGGGCGGAGGGTGGCTTGCCTCCTGGCGGTCCTCTACGACTTTATGGTGCATCTAGGAGCGGTGGCAATCGGTCGGGAGCGTCGCATGCTCTGGGAGACAGGGGCGGTGCTCGACGCGGTTCCCGGCGAGTGTGGGTCGAGTGGCAGGGTATGGCCGTGTCTGGTGGGGTGAGGGGGTCGAGGCGGAGCGGCGCGCGTGGTCTACGGTCGAGGCGTGGGCTGTGGCGTGCTGGCAGCGATGGTGCTCTGGCGTGCTCTGGCGCGGCGCATAGAGGCATGGGCGCGAGCGAGTGGAGGTGGTCCAGGGGCTGGCTCTGGCCGTGGGGTGGACAGGGGAGTGTGGTAGGGTTGGGCGGAGCTAGTGGTGGTGCTGGGACGGCGCGGTCTGGGGAGCGTTGCCCACATTCGGCCAGTGGTGACCAAAAATGGGCGGTGCAGCACTGCTGCTATAGGCCGGTTAGTAGCTTAGTTATGGGCTGGTTAGAGTTAGGGGAGACAAGGGGACCAAATTGAGGCCAATTACTCGACAAAGCATTGATCCATCAATAGTGTTTGTTAGGCAGCAAATTTTGTGCATGCCACCTGTTCGACCAAATGGCCGCAAGAAGAAAACTTTTGAATTTTGAGATGAAATTTTGTGGAGTGGTTTGTCACATGCTTAAACATCTGTGGTTTCTAGGATTTGTTAAATGAAATTCATTTGAGTGGTTTTTGAAAAAGTGTGATCTAGACATATGAACTAGATTCCATTTTGAATTGTCATTTAAAATTCGAGTTTGAATGCTTTTGGGGATCACAAAGTGGTCCTTGGCACATCACTACTTGTACTAGCAAGGGGTGCAAAGATCCACAATTATCTCTGTTGGAAATTGAGTGCTAGGAACACCCAAAGTGGGCTAGGTGATTAAAATGGCAAAAGTGACCATTTCCTTTATTTAATTCTTTTTCATTTCTTTTTCTTTGGTTTTTGCTTGGGAATGATCTAGATGATGTGACATTCATCATAGAACCATTTTACAACCATTAGAACAAACAATCATGGCATTTCAAACAACTCCAATTTAAATGCACACACATATGAATCGTTATAGATTTTAAATGGAAAAAGTTTTTGTTAACCCTAAATTGGGTAGATTTGATCTTGATTAACCTTGATTAAATTTTTGGGATGTTACAGTTATGAAGACCTTTTCTGGCGCCGTTGCCGGGGAGCAATAGCGTGTGGGTGAATATTCTTGTGTGCACTTGTTTGCTTTATCTCTAAGTAGGTTTTAATTTCAGTTTTAAGTCGTTCTCTATCTTAGTATAGGGAATGCGAATTACAAAAAAATAGTTGTACTTGTTACCAAAAAACATTTTCAAAAAGGAAAGTGATTGGAAAGATGAGTAATGGTTAAGTGGGGGTCGACCTTGAACACTTGTGTTCATGCCTATGAAACCAAAACAAATCTTTCCATGGAAGCTTTTGAGTTAAAAACTTGTAGGAATGCATGAAGCCTTGAAAAAGAAAGATATTTCTGGTATTGATCTTAATGCTTATTCATTCGAAAATACTTGAATCTTGATCCTTTGCCTAACTTAAAGGCGTTAAAGAAAAGTACTTATTGGGAGATAACCCAAAAGTTTTAGTTGAGTCTTGGAAGTTATTGCTTCAATAATAACCTCTCCTTATCCTTTTTATTTGCTTTTTGTGCCAAGAGTAAACTCTAATGAGAGATAAGTAATGTTGGGTCCGTAGCATAGAAAACAAAAAAATTCCTATGGTGTGAACTACACGCCAAGATCTATCTACTAGGTACAAAGCAACGGGTGGACATACATCCAACGAGAACTTACCATCGAAGACAACGAGTTTTGTTAACGAGTAGGAACTCGTGGTTGATGTAGTCGTACACTTGCCGATATCAAGATCGGTGAGGAAGTTCGAGCGCCACAACTCAGCAGCGCATCTGTACTCGCACACACGTTCAAGCCACCGGACAACCTCCACCTCCTCGCTCCAGCGATCCAGCGGAAGCATCAACTCCTTCCAGACGAAATGCCACCAGAAACATGTATCTCGCTAATCCGAGACCATGGGGGAATAATTCTAGAGGGGGAGAGAGATCCTTCACAAGGAGGTGTGAGGATGAAGGAGGGAATGGGTCGCCTTTTATAGGAGGAGGGGGGTGCCCCTCCTCTCCATGACCGGCGCATGGGGGGTGACCCCTCACCTCCCCCATTCATGTGGTGGTAACCCCTCCACATTAAAATGCCTCTTCACATTCCCTTTTAAAGTCTCCACTTTAAATGCATTAAAATTCTCCAAGTTTAATGCTCTCTCATTTAATAAAACTATTTTATTAAATTTATTCAGAAATTTGTTAATTACTTTAATTAACAAACATTCACATATAGCCCCTTGCAATATTTCAATATCACATGCAGAACCACTTTCTGCAATTTCACCCGAAACAATTTCTGGTTTCTATTGAAACAATTCCTGCGCTTTGCAATTCTTTTGTCTGAAACATATGTGCTCCTAAATGCTGTCCGGTAACTCTCAAGTGTGTCACCCTACGGTTCGCGAATAATGCAAGCATGATCGAGACCCTTCTCCGATCAATAATCAGTAGCGGGACCTGGAGATCCGTACTGACTCCTACACATTCAACGATGACTTCTGTGATCGTGAGAACCTTTAATGCTTGTAACTAAATCCCTTTGTCTCGCGATATATTACATGTCCGAGATTCAATCATCGGTATCTCCATACCTAGTTTGATCTCGTAACCGACATGAACTCTTTTCTTGTTCCCGTGATATAACATTCTAGTGATCACATAACTTGCTTGCAAGCTATCTCAATGTGATATCACCGAGAGGGCCCAGAGTATATCTATCCATCATCAGGATTGACAAATTCCACTCTTGATCCATGAGTCTCAACATAACACCTTCATAGTACTAAACCCATCTTTATAGTCACCCTGTTACAGTGTGACGTTTGATGTTATCAAGATACTCTTCCGGTGTTAGCAATTAACATGATCTCATGGTCTAAGGATAAAGATTACTTCGTATGATGTTATAGCAATATAAACATAATGACTTGATCGTAGTGTTATACTTTGGATGAATGTTCATCACATCATTCCACCAATGGTGTGACCTTGTTATTAACAACATCCAATGTCCATGATCAGGAAACCTTGATCATCTTGTTAATCAACAAGCTAGTCTATAAGAGAGGCATAACTAGGAACCCTTTTTGTTTATTAAACACACATGTATTGATGTTTCCGATCAATACAATTCTAGGATGCAAAATAAACATCTATCATATATAAGGAATACATAATAACAACTTTAGTATTGCCTCTCAGGGCATATTTCCTTCAAGTAATGCTTGGGAAAGTTGCTGTCCCGAAACAGATTTTTGTGCATCGCTGTAAAAATTCGTGTAAACTCTCTGTACGTCGGTTTGAGCTGTAATATTTTTTTCTTATGCCCCAGGTTGTTATCCAACTTTCGTTAGTTCAACACTTTTTGATTTGAGCAACAGAAGGTCTTCGACAAAATTGGGTTCTATCTGCTGGACTGTTTTGATAGTTTTCTGCCATTATTTGCATTTGCTTCTTGTTGATTCCTTTTTGGGTTCTCTTTGGGGAATTGAGCTTTTTAAGGGAAGTCCTACAATAGCTTGTGTTTTAATGGAAGTTTTACTGGTGTTGAAACTGAACCCAAAGACTTATTATCTTGAGTACACTAATGTTGCTAATGAAGATTATGTGAAGTTTTGTATGAAAGAAAAATTTCAGGTGTTAAGGAAAGAATGATGTAATGAGATGAGGAATGGACTAAAGCTCAAGCTTGGGGATGCCACCCCGTGTCACCCCAAGAAATATCCAAGAAGTACAAGCGTCAAAGCTTGGGGATGCCCAAGGCATCCCCTTCTTCATCAATAAAAATCTGAGGTTCTTCCAAACACTTTATTTTTATTGTTTCATGCATAGTTGTGTTGTTCTTGGAGCGTATTCGTTTTTGTTTTGGGTTTTCGTTTGCTTGGTTTTCTTAGTTTGCTTGAATAAATTGGTTGGACCCCCTCTTTCATACATTAGTTTTCAAATAAGTGTGGTTTGGATTGGAAAAGAGTAGGAAAAGTTCATGCTAAAGTGGTAAAAGGAGCTCGTTTTTTACGGTGACCTATGCTTTGTCATGTCATGCTTGATATTGTTTTGGCTTTATGCTTAGTTATTTTTGCTGTAGCATGACATGTTATAAACAATTGATATTGCTTAATGTACCTTGAAACAATCATGCATTGTTTTAGCATATTAAAGCATAGTCTTGTGGTATTCTCCTTTGATGCTTTATTTGGGTTGACTTGGCACATGCTCACACCATGTTATGACTATCCCAAGTCACCATAGCCTTTATGATCCTTTAGTTTTCGACTTGTAAGATCACTTTATGCTTTAATTAATGATGTTTTGTCGCTTTGCATGATTATGGCCATTATTGCTCTTTTAGTTGGTCACTCCCAGTCTTTTGCTAGCCTCCATAACCAAGTATGAGTTCCACTCATGCATCCAACTCCAAATAAAACCAAGTTATCCCAAAGAGTCCACCATACCTACCTATTAGCATTTTCTATTCCAAGTATATTCATGCTTTTATCTACCTTCCGAATTAAACTTGTTATGAGAAAACTAGTGATTAAAGCTCTCACGAACTTGATGGCACACTTTACTTTTCTTGCCCCTAATAAACTTGAACCATTGTGTCATCTATGTTGCATATGCTTGCACTTATATGTTGGGGATTAGCAAAACCATGCTATCATGGGGAACGCTTTCAACATTGCACTTGTACATTGTACCTAGTTGATATCATGCTCTTTTGTCTATGGATGTCGTCGGTGTGAAATGAAAGGGGTGCTTGTAAGTCCATGGAGTTATGTATGTGTGTTAGAGAAACGCCTGGGTCGCCGGTCTAATCCATGCCTAATCATGGGGGAAACCTATAGCGTAACCATAATGAGAAATCTATAAAGCATTCTTCTTATAAAAAAAGAGATAGAGATTGAGAAAAAGAAAAAGAAAAAAAGATGAGAAAATAGGAAAGAGAGAAAAAAGCACCATTTTCCCATGGTAAATAAGAAGATTGTTGAGATGCTCATGGTCTACTTGCCTTGTCATTTTGATATATGGATTCTTCCGTATCATCGGGCAAGGGGTACCCCGTTGGCGGTTCTCTATGATACACATGTACTTACTATGACAAGAACTTACCGGTAACTAAATTTGAGTAGCATGAGGAGCGACCCTCGTATTCAAGGAACATGAGATTTCCAACTTATACTTTTTCAAGCATATACTTCATAGTTTGTTTATTTTAACCTTAATCACTTCAAGTTGCTTATGATAGGGGCAATGAGAGCTGAAAGCTAATAAGTACCATAATTTTTGGAAGCTCTTTATGAGACTTGAATCCCTACTTCCTTCTATGAAGGCCTTTCTTCCACTTTTATATTGAGTCTCCACCTTCTATCTTTATGCACCAATTAAGAGAGCATAGTTGTCATTTTTAGTTCTATATGCATTGTCCCAAGACTTGTTGGTTGATGCATAACTTTGATGTTGCTTGTTCCTAAACTATTTGTATCTAGTCACCCTTATAAACTTTGAAGGTGTGTCCTATGCATTTATGTTTTGCTACTCTATGAGGGACAAGATGAATACCATTCTCATTATGCTTTCTTTATGTGAAACAAACAAACGTCTTGCAAAGCATTGTTATTCATGAATGTTTTGTTTGTGCCTTTTCATGTTACAACATAGTTGCTATGTCTTATTGTTAGAACTCTATCTTTCATGATTCATGTTTAGAGTACCTTAATCCCAGCTATCAATGCTTTTACAATAATGATGATCAAGATTGTGTTGTCTGCATGTCACCTCAAAAATTATATTGTTTTGATCGTTTACCTACTCGAGGACGAGCAGGAACTAATATTGGGGATGTTGATACGTCCATAACGTATCTATAATTTTTGATGGTTTCATGCTAATAATATGCTTTTAACACTCTTTTTTTATAAAATTTATGATTTATTTGGACTAACCTACTAATAGTTGCTAAAGTGCACAATGTTCTTGTTTTACATTTTGATGTGTAGGAATTACCAAGAATACAAGTTGAAACCTTGTTGGAGTCAAATTGGGTTTTTTTCAGAAATCTGTTTCAGAACTCTTTTTGAAGATGGTCACGTTTCGGGTCGAAGCCAGCGTCAAACGGAAAACTGTTCAACTACAAAGTTGTTGGAAATTTCGCGGCAAACATTCTGGACATAAAATTTAGCTGATTCCTAGTCGGGACGGGCCTTTTAGGCCCGATTTACTGCAGCCCAAGATGGGGTGACGGGAATCCGAGAAGCTATATAAAGGGAGGAAACCTAATTCGCCCAGGGCATCTCCACCAACGAATTTGCAGCCACCAAAGACACATTTTTGCCTCCCTCATGGATCTCATCTCTATGGGGGAGGGCTCCCAAGAAGCCATGAAGGAAGGGGGCTAAGGGGCGGTGCTCCCCATGATACCGGCAGCGGGGAAGGAGTCCCCCGTGCCGCCGCCGGATCCGCCGCCGCCCTCTTCACCATCTTCACCATCTTGACCGCCATCTCCATCACCTAATCCTCCTAATATGCAGTGATTCATCCTCCCACACACCACTGTACCGTTCTATGTAAACATGGTGTTTGATGATATAAGTTATAATCCTATGATCTATGTCATGTTTGCGTAGTTTCTTTGTTCATAGATTGAATGGTTGAATGTCTTTGTTTCATTAGAGTTGTATGTTGATATGGTACATTCCTTTGGTGTCCATTATATTTGTGCGCGCATGGATTAAACATCATAGGGTTTATAGTATGTGTAAAAGGAACGTTGCATGTATGGGAGTAAGAGGACCATTAAACTTTAGGCTATGATTGGGGAAACCTTAATGCATTGATTAGTACTTACGGATGTTTGGTAACAATCCAATCAGATAGTACATGTAATTCCAAGTAGTGAAGCGCATGTATATTTAGCCTCTTCCACATAGAAAACTGTATCGAAGACAATGAACCCGATCTATTCACTATTTAAACTTGGACAAAGCCACCATAATTACCACCACTATTCCACACTCATGGTTCTGTTAGTTTAGTGTGTTTTATTGCTGCAGCAGCTAGCTTTACTTTCTTGTTATTTATTATCATGCAAATCTATCTCTATTACTCGTATTGTTGCTCTAGTTTTATTTCCTAGATAATGCAAACGTTTAGTGTGCGTAGAGTTGTATCAGTGGTTGATAGAACTTGAGAGAATATTTATCCTACCTTTAGCTCCTCGTTGGGTTCGACACTCTTACTTATCAAAAAGGCTACACACGATCCCCTATACTTGTGGGTTACCACTGCCCTACTCAACCAGCCCTGTGTCAACCACAGCAGGGAGAAGAACCCTGCCACTCACACCACCACCGACTTCCACTCTCTTAAGGAGATCGAGAAGGCAAGCGAGCAAGAGAGGGCCCCAAGAACGACCCCCTAAGCGACAATGGCAACACCAGTGGGTTCGGAAACGACATTGGCTCGTTGCACACGTTCACCGGGCTCGGCACCAAACGCGAGAAGAAGGTGCTCGCCTGAGTAGTCACCGTAAACGCGGTGACACATGCCGACATCCCGCGCTTCCTCAACTAGTCCGAGCAGAGCATCACTTGGAGCCGCGAGGATCACGCGTCGTGGATCGAGTACCCTGGGCGAGTTGCTCTAGTGGTTAAGCCCAAAGTGGCCGACTACTGGCTCCCCAAGACCCTGATGGACGGGGAAAGTTCCATCAACATCCTCTACATGGACACGTTCAGGAGGCTCCAGCTCCCGCAGTCGATGGTCGAATCAACCCACACCACCTTCCATGGCATCATCCCTCGTCGGAAGGCCTACCCGATCGGCAAGGTGACGCTGCCAGTCACCTTCGGCACGCCACTCAGCTATCGCACCGAGCGGTTCGTCTTCAAGCTGGTGAACTTCTGTATCCCCTACCATTGCGTCCTAGGGCGACAAGCATTCGCCAAATTCATGGTGGCCCCGGATTACGCGTACAACATGATGAAGCACCCAGGGCCACGCGGCATCATCACCGTCCACGGCGACCCCGACATGGCCATGGAGTGCGAGGACAATGGCGGCAAGCTCGCTGACGTCGTCATCGCTAAGGAGACCAACCATGCCGCTGAGCTTGCCAAATATGCGAGTGGCGTCGACAAGGACGACCCCAGGATCTTGAAGAATCCTAATGCAAAAAATGCCGGGTCGATAGCATTTGAGGCCTCCACACACACCCGCACCGTCGAGCTTGTCCCGGGCGACTCGAGCCAGAAGGTCACCATCGGGACCAACATGAGCCTCGTGCTCATCGAGTTCCTGCGTGAGAATCGCAACAACTTTGCATGGAAACCATCTGACATGCCTAGTGTCTTGAGGGAACTCGCAGAGCACAAACTCAATGCCGACCCCAAAGTGCGACCTGTGAAGTAGTCGTTGTGGCTCTTCAATGAAGAGGGCCACCGAGAAATCGCCAAAGAAGTGTAGCGTCTACTCGCTATAGGCTTCATACGACCAATCAAGTACTCCAAGTGGCTGGCAAGCCCAGTCCTGGTGGTAAAGAAGAACAACACTTGGAGAATGTGCATCGACTACACCAACCTTAACAGCGCCTGCCCGAAGGAAGAGTTTGTCCTCCCCCGCATCGACTAGATCATTGACTCAACCGCAGGGTCGGAGTCGTTGTGCTTCCTCGACGCGTACTCTAGTCACAACTAGATGAAGATGGTGGTCGAGGACGAGGAGAAAACAGTGTTCTTCACGCCATTCGGTGCCTTATACTACACCGCCAGGCCTTAAGAATGTCGGCGTGACCTACCAACGGTGCATGCAGGAGTGCCTTGCGAGTCAAATTAGCCGCAACATCCATGTCTACATCGATGACGTGGTTTTGAAATCAACTCGCCAGAGCGACCTGCTCGCCAACCTGGCCAAAACTTTCACAAATCTGCGGAATTACCAGATCAAGCTCAATCCCGGGAAGTGCACCTTCGGCGTACCCACCAGAAAACTCCTGGGGTACGTAGTATCCAAGCGAGGCATCGAAGAAAACCCCACCAAGATCGACACCAGTGTGCGACTCGAGAAGCCCGAGTGCCTCCACGACATCCAGAAGCTGGCCGGTCGAGTTGTGGCTCTCAGTCGCTTCATCCGTCGGCTCGGTGAGAAGGCAATGCCCCTCTACCGCTTGATGCGCAAGAACCCCATGTTCCAGTGGGACGAAGAAGCGGACAACGCGCTTAAGGAAGTGCTGCTCTCAACACCGCTACCGCTGCCCCCGTCGACAAGGAGCTAATGCTCATCTACGTCGTGGCCTCCACCCGAGTCGTCAGCGTCGTGATGGCCATCGAGCGACCGGAGGAGGGCAAGGAGTGCCCCGTACAACGCCCGGTCTACTACATCAGCATGGTCCTGACGGACTCAAGGCAGGCTACCCGCGGTACCAGAAGCTGATGTACGCGGTCTTCAGAGCCTAGCAACGGCTCCCGCACTACTTCCAGGAGCACCCCATCATGGTCGTCTCCCCCGCCCCGTTGCAGGATATCATTCGCAATCGCGAGGCAACTGGGCGAGTCGCCAAGTGGGCCGTCAAAATCGACATCCACAAGATCAAGTATGAGCTGCACAAGGTGATTAAGTCGCAGGCCCTTGCCGATTTCCTAGCCAACTGGGAAGAAGCGTAGTAGCCCGAGACGTTGCCCTACCTCCATTACTGGCACCACCACTTTGATGGCTCCAAAAATTTCGATGGTGCCGGAGCAGGAATCGTGCTCACCTCCCCAAGGGCGACAAGCTCCGATACATGCTGCAACTCAACTTCAAACCCTGCACCAACAACATGGCGGAATACGAGGCCCTCCTTCACGGCATGCGGGCCGCCAAGGAGATGAGCGTCAACCGCCTCAAGTGCTACGGCGACTCCGACCTCGTCACCAAGCAAGTCGCCGGCACCAGCGATGCAGTCGCCCCCAACATGATAGCTTAACACCAGGCGGTGGACCAATTGGGGGGCTACTTCACTGGTTACTCCATCGAGTGGATCAATCGCCGCAAGAACGAAGAAGCCGACGCACTATCGCGCATAGATCGGCTCGCCAAATACCACCTCCGGGCATCTTCCTCGACATCATCGACAAACCATCGGTCTCCCTCCAAAGGAGATCGACATCGGGATATCGTTGCAACCCGAGCCTGCTCTAGCCGCCATGATCATGGAGCCTAGCGACTAGACTGCACCATATGTCGCCTACCTCGAGCACAAGATCCTGCCCACGGATGAGACAGACGCGCGAACGATCGTCCACCGCTGCAAATCCTTCATCATCATCAACAGAGAGCTCCACAAGCGCAGTGTGATCGGCGTGTTCCAGCACTGTGTACAGCCAGAAGAGAGACGCAAGATCCACCAAGATATCCATGTCGACGACTGTGGCCACCACGCTGGTGCCTAGTCGCTAGTCACCAAGGTCATGCGCCATGGCTTCTACTGGCTCACCGCACACGCCGACGCCACTGACATCGTCCAACGATGCGTCGAGTGCTAGAAATATGCCAACCAGACGCACATCCTTGGTTCGGCCCTCAAGACAATCCCCATCACCTGGCCATTTGTCGTATGGGGCATCGACATGGTGGGCCGGTTCAAAAAAGCCCCATCAAGATACACCCATCTCTTGGTAGCCGTCGACAAGTCCACCAAGTGGGTCGAGGCAAAGCCAATAAAGAAGTGCGATGGCAAGACCGCCACCAAGTTCCTCCGTGAGCTAATCTACCAGAACGGCTACCCGCATAGCATCATCACAGACAACGGCACCAACTTCGCCAAAGGTGCCATGGCCGACTTCTGCGAGGAACACGGAATCTGACTCAACCTCGCCTCAGCCACCCATCCGTAATCGAATGGCCAAGTAGAGGACGCTAACCAGAGCGTCCTCCGTGACCTCAAGCCAAGAATACAGGTTCCCCTCGAACGGGCTCCCAGCTGCTGGGTCGAAGAGATCCCCTCCGTGCTATGGGGCATTTGCACCTCCGTCAATCGATCGACAGGGTTCACTCCCTTTTTCATGGTATACGGTGCCGAAGCCGTCATGCCGACCGACTTGGAACATGACTCGCCTCGAGTCGTCAACTACGTGGAAGAGGACAATGAGGATGCCCGCCAAGACAGGGCCAACCAGCTCGACGAAGTCCACGACCTATCTCGCTCCCGCACTGCCATCTACCAGCAAGGACTCCGCCGCTACCATAGCCGCCGGGTCCGGACCCGCACCTTCTAGGAAGGCGACCTGGTCCTGCGACTAATCTAGGACAAGAAGGGCATGCACAAGCTCTCTCCCCCATGGGAAGGGCCATTCGCCATAGGGCGAGTCCTTAGCAATGACGCCTACTACCTCATCGATATACGAGGTGATGGCCAGCTTGACGTCGGGCGGCCATGGAATGTAAATCTCCTCCAAAAGTTCTATACATAGAAATAAAACTTGTACTCAGCTGCTATATGATGAAAAGAAATCTGATCACACAAATTATGTCTACTCTCCATCTTCTTGTGCCAGTCATACTCGTACACTTAGCAACACGCTACCTACGGAAGTCAACTCTTGGTTGAGCGACAGGCACGGTTAAGTAGTGCGGCCCAAGGGCACCGAAAATATTCGGGTCTTGTGCCGTCCACGAAGACGCTACCCCGGAGCCACCATCGGAGTCGCCCCGCCCGACTAGCCTGCCAGGCCAAGACAACGAACACGCTTCTCACATCAACATGTCCTCCACATACTCGCACATAGCGACTCAAAAGGTTAAGTACCACGCTTGGGGACTTGTCCAAAACAACCCTCATGCGGCTCATGAACACACCAAGTACGAGAGCATGCCTTGGACTCGACATGCGACTGGCTTTCCGATCCAGGAGGAGAGACGCGTCACAAACAACGCACCACGTCCTCACCTACCTTGGGCATGCGACTAGAATGGCTAAGCACGATGCTCGAGGACTCGCCTAACTGACTCCGCTCGTGTTTGGGAAAACGGCCAAGTACAGAGCACCCCTTGGGGTCGCTAAGCGACCGGCTCCACGAGCCATGGCGAGCTGACTTCGGTTAACTCTAACAACCAAATACAAACCAACATACATATACGCGAGGTCAACCCCACAAAAGGGCGAACGTGCTTGGGGACTCGCACAACCAAAAATAAAAACAAATGGAAAACACAAAGAAAACGCGAGTCGATCGACATCTTTCCTTGGTGACAACATACATTGTTCATCATCAATATATATTACAAAAGCGGCCAGTCACCATGACTAACAAAATGCCTCACGGCAATCTTTCACTCTGCAGGCTTCGAAGAGGAGGCGCCGCCATCACCCTTGTCCCGGACGAAAGGCTCCCAAGGGTTCGTCGGGTACATCGTCAATTGCTTCGCAAGCGACGACCAAAAGGGTTGTTCTGACTTCAGGTTGCGATGCTTTGGCTCAGAGTCATTCGGCACCAGCAGCATCTCCTATTACAGCAATAGGTGACCCATCGCCAACACTCGCTCCATGAAAGGAGCCGCCTTGGTGGTCAACTTCAGAACCTCTACGATCTCCACCAACCCGGTCGCTGAGGGATACCCGCTGGTGACGTTGTCAAGGTCGAAGTCATCGGGGAAGTGCATGAGTGCCGTAGTGGCTCCGCGGCAGAAGGCCGACCATGCCATCCACTTGACTATGGCAGGCGCTTCCTCCAAATAACACAACACCTCCTTCAGCCCCAGGAATCACCTCGGTGGGAGAAATCCCCTAGAGGATGGCTTGGACGCACATCGCTGATGCGTTCGCTGCGTTCACCACCGCCATCACACTCTGCACAACATCGAATGTCTGCACCACCGGATCTCCCTGACCTATTACATCTGCAATGTTAGAAAATCAAGTTCACGCAGAAGCATACCTACGGGTCCGCCCGCTCGGCGACTCGCCCACTACTACCAAAAGAAGGCACGAGGAATGAACACTTACCAAGAAGCTTGCAGCAGTTCTCAGTGACAAACTTTTCCAAGGCCAATAGCTGCCCCGCCAAACCAATGATGACCGAGTCAGAGGCCTTCCGCTCCTCCTTCGCCGCGACGACCATGGCCTTGGCCCTCTCTTCAGAAGAAATCATCGAAGCCTTAGTCGCATCTAGCTCCTTCGCCAACGAGTTAACTCGTTCCTCTGCCGCAGTTAATGATGCCTTCGCAGTTTCCAGCTTGACGACTGGAACGTAGCCCTCGTGAGCCTTGGCGAGTGCAGCGGTGTGTTCATCTGAATAAAAGAAGACAGGGATAAGGCAAAACCGTACAGCTACAAGAAATCCAAGCCACTAAAAGCACAACAACTCACCCGCAGTCGCCTGGAGCCACCGGTTGGCCTGCTGTGCTACTCGTAGGTCGCATTCCAGTCATTCTTCCACGGCCAACCGCTCAGACGACTCCTTCTGCAAGCTATGCATGCAAAACTATAATGAGAACAAGGACAATAAAAATCCGAGTGTCTAGCCGCTAAAATTCAGCGACTAGACCCTCGGGGATTGGACATTCAAAATCTGAGTATCTAGCCGCTGAATATCAGCGACTAGACCCTCGAGGACTGGACAATCAAAGCTTTGAGTGTCTAGCCGCTGAAATTCAGCAAATAGACCCTCGGGGACTGGACATACCTAGATGGCAGCGGCTAGCATGCTGTGAAGTTCATTGGCATTCGCTGAAGGAACCACGAATGACATATGCCCGCGCTCCTACCTGGCATCACCGTCAATGACCTCAGGAACTTGTGGTGACTGAGTTCCAGTCACCGTGGAAAAACCCCTCATCATAAAGCAAGAGAACGTCGCGGCTGTTGTCACTGGGGCGCCGGTCGTCCAAGCTAGCGTTTCTGCTGGCGGTACCATCTTACTTGGCTCCGAGCCGGCGGCCACCCCTTCTTCAGTATGGACGGAGGAGTCATCCTTCTCCGCACATTCCTCCATCGTGGCAACGGGGTCGCTCGACTTCTTCTTCTTCGCGCCCTCACTCGGCGCCTCGATAGGGATGGCCTTCCTCATCTTGGATGGATCATATCCCCTTCGGTGTCGACCAGCGGAACTTTCACCACTAAAGGATGGCTGATCTTCTTGGCACCAGTCCTACAAGGTCGCCACGGTCAGCGATCCACCAAAACCCTGGCAGTCACGAAAAATGTTGTAGTAGAGACTTACTTAGCAACTAGGAGGGCGCGCAGACCGGTGTTGATGTGCGTGGGCCTCTCCAGTTCCACGCCTAGCTTGCGCGTGAGCCTCCTCTCCAACATGCTCGTTGGCCATGATGTCACAGGCTTCTCCACTTACAAGGCTGCTGCTGCGAAGATCGCCGGCAACGGCGATGCGAGCGATACGGCAAGCCGAGATTGGTTAATTTTATTTCTCGCATTTTAGACAAATTTGTGTTTTTCCCCATTTGGGCACTCTCGCGATTCGATAACGATGTTTTCTTTGTATGTATTAGATTCTGACATGGAGGTCAAACCCGATTTGGCGCGACATATACACACATACAAAGAAGTGGTGTTGGTGTAGCCTGACTTTGCGCTACCGTGTGACGTTCGCGGGAATGGACCTCGGCTGCGGGTTCTTGGGTTACAATTTCCAATGTGCAAAGTGCTTGTTCGTCCAGTGTTATGACCCACCGCACTCACTCTTGTTGTAGCACTTTATAATAGCGATGTGGTGGGAGCACGAGCTTCGTAATGAGCTGCATGATCATGAATACTTTGGTAGCATAGAAGAAGCAAAGCATGAGCTCAAAGGGAAAAACATGAGCTCTAGCGGATGCACGTTGAGGAGATGGATGCCATGAGGACCAGTTTAACTAATATATGTGAAACACTACGCTTGGTTAGAGCTAGGTTAGATGCTCTTCAATTAACAAGATTGTGTAGTTAATCTTGCATTATGTACTGACTAGTTGCAGATTACTATGCTAATTATCCAGTTTGTAGCAGTTGACAGTGTGGTTTGTATTTTCCATGTGTTTATATATATGTATGTATTATTTTCGAGCAAATTTCCAAATTTCCAGACCTAACTCACTGCTCCCGCACTTAGCAAAATATTCATACAAGTTCTTGCAATTGTCTCAGTGTCGCATAGTACCTCCCCCAAGCTTGGGGTAAACATTCTTTCTTGCTTTGAGCAAAATAACAAATAATAGTAGTCATAGAAAGTATCTTATTAGCTAGAAAATACTTTTATAAAATAAATATGCACATTCATCTTTGCTAGTAATAGATTTGAGAGCTAGAGAGTTATACCAAGCCTTAGAATCTCCTCCCAGAGAAAAAGGAAAAAACTTCAAGAAGTAACAGTGTTGCTAAATTTCATCTTTACCAAATAAAGAACATAAATCATAAAGTTTTGACATGTGTTCATTAGGAACCTCCTCATATTTTTCATAGAATTTAATATCCTCAACAATTTTAATTATATCAGGATCAATAGTACAGTCATAAGTATTGTCTATAATGAATATTGTCGGTTCATAGGATTTACTGACAATAGGAAATAAATCTCCTAGTGATGTATTCATATTAGCATCAAAACCATCAACATAAGCTAGATCAATATTCATAAAAGCTATACCAAAGGCAATATCCTCTTGAGAGGGTGTTGGTCTAGAACTAGTAACAACAAAGTTTCATCATGCTTTTCATTAAGTTCATCATTCTCATCAATTAAAAACTTGGATAAATCAGGCATCCCCTCATTATCCAACTAACCATACAACATTTCATTTTCAGTAGGAGTACACATCATAGAGAATGGTGAAATGGGTAAAACCGTGGATTTGTATTTTAACAGCAGGAGTAGCAACAACATTAGGTGAAAATTATGGCCTAATAGGCATGTTCATACCTTTTCGAGTAGTGGAAGGTAACACAACCTTTTTGTAGGGGTTTGCGTATGAAGACAATAATTTTACCCTACGCCCCTAAACCCCTGATGTTGCCAGGACCTATCTATTAGTAATGTAGTAACGGGAGGGGATTTTTGCGAACTTACCCTTGAAGACCGAAAAGCATTGGCAATGCTCAGGAGAGCATGGTTGATGTAGACAAGCCAAAGCTAACCTCAAGGTCGTGATGAAGTCCTTGCGCTCATATGGATCCAAAAACTTGAGTCCCTCAATTGTGACAACTCACAGGGAGTTACGTGCATCTAGTGCCTGACGATGACTCCCGCTTCCCTGATCCAGCAACAGTTGCGGAAGTAGAGCTCCTGGATCTAAATCACGCAGCACGATGGTGCTCTACGGTGAAGATGTCTCTCGGTCGCGCAGTCCGAACTTGGGACCACGGTCACGGGAGAGAGAGAATATCAATTGGAGGTCTCTCCAAAAGTGAAAAAACCTTTATTGAATATTGTGTGTGTATTTTCTAGTCAAAATACCGCACTATATATAGGGGGGAGGTACTACCTCCCTCAAAGTCCTAGGGTGGGACTAAAGGAGGGGGAGAGGGGGGTAGCCGCCAGCTGGCCCTGATAGGCCACGCATGGGGGGGGTGGATAAGCCCAGCCGGCCACCCCCTTGCCCCCTCTCTCCTCTTGCCTTTCCCTCATGGGCCCTTCTCCCTCCGGAATTAGCCCATTAAGCCTTTTTGACCTTTTAATTGATTTCTCTTTTATTAAATAATTATGAATAAAAGATTAAATCAATATTTAACATTCATTCACATATTATTCAATCTTCATGGCTATGGAACACATTCCACCTCCAGTCCGGACATCCTTCGGACTTACCGAAACCCTTCCGGTTTTCTCTCCTTTCTTCTTCTATGATTCTACCGATCATGTAAACACTCTCTAAGCATCATCAAGCCCTTAAGCATGATAGCCCATGGTTCGGGAACACTCCAGACATGGTCGGGACACTCCCGGACCAATGATCGAAAGAGGGACCTGGATGGCCATGTGAGCCCTGTGCATTCCACGAAGATCTTTCATCGTTTGAACCGGGACAGTCGTGTCTTATTCCTTTTGTCTCTCGATACTTGCATTGCTCGAGATCTGATCAATGACATCACCATGTTGTGTTCAATCTTGTTACCGAACAATGCTACTTGACTCGCTTCGACAAGTGATATCACTGTGATCAAATCACACGCTGCGTAGCTATTGGATATAACTTCTCCGAGTGGGCCCTTGAGTATCTTTCAGTCACGCGGATGGACAAATCCCGCTCTTGACATATATTGCATCTATGGTTCCTCCGAATACATGGACACACCTTTATTGTCACTTTATTAGCAAGTGACGTTTGATGTTATCTAAGCATTCTCGGGAGACAGTGATTGATATAGTCTCACGGTCTAAGGAATAATATACGAGGTCTATTCTAATCATCATAACTTGAACTTAGTGACATGATCGGGTCATGATGTTTAGGTTGGGTATTGGTTCATCATCTCATTCTTAGAATGAGTTGACTCCATTTCCAACTGGCATAAATGCCACATGATCAGGAAACCTTGATCATCTGCTGACCAATGAACCAGTGACTAGAGTTTCATCGAGAACCCCTGGTTGTTTATATATCACACGTGTATTAACGTTTCCTTTCAATACAGTTATAGCATGATATAAAACTTAATCATAAACATTATGAAATATGATAATAATCCTTATAATTATTTGTCTCTAGGGCATATTTCCAACTGTCTCCCACTTTCACTAGAGTACAAATAAACTAGCTGCATTTGTTCTTAATCATTGGCACCATATATCCCGGTACCCTGAACATGCTTGCTCATGGAACAGGTTGAGTCTTGGGCATGTACTTTATAGTCCCAAATCCTTTGCAACTTACTAATGTCACCTTGATTGACATTAATACTTTATCATCACATGATAACATCTTTGTGTATGCATCGTCACTATGGTAGCAGAACAAGGCCAGATTCCAGGAGCCTATAGTGACTTTAGATCAACCTCGAGGGCTTTCTCATGGGCATTGTGCCCCGGGCCACATCATTCTATGTTAAAAGCGAACTAGCCCTGCCATAACATTATACATCACTTTAGATGGTACCCTTATCTATTATTATAAATGTAATCATCAAAACACGAGTGCACCCTGTGCAACTTTCGATGTTTTGTTCACCTTGCTTCCTACTTGACTTTAGTTGGTATTACAGGAGTTTCCAACATATTCCATTATAACATAACCCTTTATGCTTTAAGATATGTCATCCTTTATGGATTTGTAAAACATGTCTACAGTTCTCTATTACATACTGCGAACAAACTCAGCTCAACATTCCATGATTTGAAGTTAATCACTTTTCAAATGTTCCCACTTGGATCATATATTATGTTAAGTTATCATCATGGTTTTCTAAGATAGAACCTATGTCTCAACATAGTGGATGATGATCATCCTTTTCTTTCTTTCAACCATTGATGTTTAAACATAATACTAATCCTAACTTGAGTTATTAAGGACCACTGATACGTTGCTAACGTATCCATAATTTTTGATGTTCCATGCTTGGTTTTATCTACTTTATTATGTTTTGTCCACACTTTGGAGTACTTTTTATACACTTTCTTGGACTAACCTATTAACAAGAGCCACAGTGCCAGCTGCCTGTTATCTGCTGTTTTTGGTTCCAGGAAAGTCAGAAAGTGAATATTCTCGGAATTGGACAGGACAAAAGCTAAAGTCAGTTTTTCACCGAGGGACACACGGAGCCAGAATACGAGATGAAGAGGGGCCAGGGGGTCGCCACACCACCTGGCCGCGTGGCCAAGCCTGTCCCGTGTCAGGGGGTGGTCTCGCCACCTCGGGCACCCCCTCGGTCTCCCCTTTCGCCTATAAGATGCCTCTGATACAGAAACCCTAAGTACCCGATGAAAAATCCACGAAAGAGTCTGTAGCCGCCGTCATCTCCATCCCTAGATCGGGAGGGATCTGAAGCTCTTCCCGGCACCCTGATAAAGAGGGGAATTCACCCAGGAGGCCTTCTTCATCACCATGCAAGCCTTCGGTGTGATGCATGAGTAGTTCATCCTTGGACTACGGGTCCATGTAGTAGCTAGATGGTTGGTTCTTATACTTTGTGCTTTCATGTTTAGATCTTGTGATCTCCGTTCATGATCAAGATCATCTATTTGTAATTCTACATGTTGTGTTTCAGGGATCCGATGGATATTGAGATGCTATTTCAGATTGATTATTGATTCTATCATGTCTTTGTTATTTGTGATCTTGCATGCTTTCCGTTGTTAGTAGCTATCTTGGCCAAGTAGATGCTAGCAACTCCAAGAGTGAGTATTTATGCTCGATAGTGGGTTCATGCCTCTAGTAATATGGGGAAGTGACAGAAATCTCTAAGGTACTAGATGTGTTGTTACTACTAGGGAGAAAACAACAATCCTTTGTTCATAGAACAATCGTATTGTTTACTTTACACGCAATGCGTAATGCAATTATCTGTTGCTTGCAACTTAATACTGGAGGGGGTTCGGATGATAACCTGAAGGTGGATTATTAGTCATAGATGTAGTTGGATTATGGTCTATGTATAATGTTGTAATGCCCAATCGAATCTCAAAGGAGTCAATATGATTAGTATATGCATGTATTGCTTTCTCGATGTTTGTCAATTGCCCCGCTATAATTTGTTCACCCAACATGTTATCTATCTTAAGGAGAGCCACCACTAGTGAACTATGGACCTCGGTCCTTTCTTTTACCATCAATCTACAATTGTTTACTGCTATCTGTTTACTTTCTGCAAACTATTACTTTCTTCCACACAATACGTTTAATCCTTTGTTTTCAGAAAAACCGGTGAGATTGACAACCTCACTGTAAGTTGGGGGCGATGTTCTGTGGTTGTGTTATGCAGGTTTCCACGTTGCTGCTAGCACCGGTAGTGTGCCCTGCCAAAGTCCAGCTAGCAACACCTTGGAGGTGTTTCCTTGTCCTACTGGATTGATAACCTTGGTTTCATAACTGAGGGAAAACTTACTGCTGTACTCATCATACCTTCCTCTTGGGGTTCCCCAACAAGCTCATTAATACACGAGTCAGCTAGTATATTTTCTGGCTCTGTTGCCGGGGAGTTAAGGACACCTTCACAAGGGGAGTCCCTCATAACCAATCTCTTTACTTTGTTATTTTTGTTTTTCTTAGTTTACTTTTTGCCTTTTTTGCTTGTTTCTTTATCAAAAACACAAAAATAAATTACTTTTACTACTTTGCTTTCTTTATTAAAAACACAAAAAAATTAAGTCTTTGTATAGTGGTTACCTCTTCCTTAGCTCACCATGTTGATCCCTAAATTCACCCTGAAAGACCTTTCAATGGGTAGTGGCTCTATAATTGGAAAATATAATATTGAAGAATTCTTTAATCATGTTAGTAAGCATGAGGATATTGAGGATAGATCCCTTGAAGAACTTGCTCCAAATTATGAAATTGCTGTAGCTTCTTTAGTTCACATGTTGGAAGCTAGGTTTGTTAACCTTAACCCCTTAATGCAAGTAATGTTTCTTAAACTTAAAGAAATTGAGGACCCTGAAAGGAGCAATTTTATTCTGGAAACTTTGCTTAAGGAATTCTATGATGTTGCCAAGGAAGCTAGAAAAGTCTTTCAACGTTTTAATATGCTAGGCTCATGCGTAGATTTTATTGGTACACGAGAAAAGATGAACAAAACTAAACCTAATGGGGAGGAAATTAAGATACCAATACCTTTCAAACTTGTAGCAATGCATGAAGCCATAGAAAAGAATCTTAATTGGATTGTTCCTGAAAACCCGTTTGATGAAAATAGTGAACCCAAGAGCGTTGAGAGAGGATCCTCTAGAACTTATTTGGATGACATACCTTGCCTTGTTGAAGATATTTCTGGTATTAATCTTAATGCTTCTTCATTTGAGAACACTTGATCCTTTTTCTTGATTCTTATGCCTAACTTAAAGGCGTTAAAGAAAAATACTTATTGGGAGATAACCCAAAAGTTTTAGATGAGTCTTGGAAGTTATTACTTTAGTAATAACCGCTCCTTATCCTTTTTATTCGCTTTTTGTGCCAAGAGTAATCTCTAATGAGAGAGAAGTAATGATTGGAAAAGTTGCTATCCCGAAACAGATTTATGTGCTTCACCGTAAAAATTCGTGTCAAATCTCTTTACGTCCTTTTGAGGCGTGAATTTTTGTGCGTCTTCCCCATGTTGTTATCTAACTTTCGTTAGCTCAATACTTTTTGATTTGAGCAACAAAAGGTCTTCGAAAAATTTGGTTTTTAGCTGCTGGTCTGTTTTGACAGATTTCTGCCATTATTTGCATTTGCTTCTTGTTGGTTATTTTTGAGTTCTTTTGGAGAATTGAGATTTTTGAGGGAAGTTCTACAGTATCTGGTGTTTTAATGGAAGTTTTATTGGTGTTGAAACTGAACCTAAAGACTTATTACCTTGAGTGCACTAATGTTGCTAATAAAGATTGCGTAAAGTTTTGTATGAAGGAAAAATTTCAGGTGTATGGAGAGAATGAAGTAATGAGATGAAAACTGGACTAAAGCTCAAGCTTGGGGATGCCACCGTGTGTCACCCCAAGAAATATTCAATAGGTACAAGCGTCAAAGCTTGGGGATGCCTGGACATCCCCTTCTTCATCCATAAAAATCTCAGGTTTCTTCCAAACACTTCGTTTTTATTATTTCATGCACAATTGTGTTGTTCTTGGAGCGTTTTATTTTTCGTTTTTGTTTTTGGTTTTCGTTTGCTTGGTTTTCTTAATTTGCTGACTAAATTGGTTGGACCCCCTCTTTCATGCATTGGTTTTCAAATAGTTTGGTTTGGATTGGAAAAAGAGTAGGAAACTTCATGCTTAAGTGGTAAAAGGAGCTTGCTTTTGACTGTGCCCTATGCTTTGTCATGCCATGCTTGATATTGTTTTGGCTTTATGCTTAGTGATCTTTTTTGTATCATGACATGTTATAAACAATTGATATTGCTTGATGTGCCTTTGAAGAATCATGTGTTGTTTTAGCATATTAAAGCATAGTATTATGGTATTCTCCTTTGATGCTTTATTTGGGTTGACTTGGCACATGCTCACACCATGTTATGACTATCCCAAGTCACCATAGCCTTTATGATCCTTTAGTTTTCAACTTGTAAAATCACTTTATGCTTTGATTAATGATGTTTTGTCGCTCTACATGATTATGGCCATTATTGCTCTCTTAGTTGGTCGCTCCTAGTCTTTTGCTAGCCTCCATGACCAAGGATGAGTTCCACTCATGCATCCAACTCCTAAAACCAAGTTATTCCAAAGATTCTACCATACCTACCTATTAGGATTTGCTATTCCAACTATATTCATGTTTTTATCTACCTTCCGAATTAAACTTGTTATGTGAAAATTAGTGATTAAAGCTCTCACGAACTTGATGGCAACTATACTTTCTTGCACTTAATAAACTTGAACCATTGCGTCCATCTTTGTTGCGTATATGCTTGCACTTTATAAGTTGAAGTTAGCAGAACCATGTATCATGGGGAACGCTTTCAACACTACACTTGTACATTGTACCTAGTTGATATCATGTTCTTTTGCTTATGGATCCCGGCGGTGTGAAATAAAAGGGGAACTTGTAAGATCATGGACTCTGTATTTGTGTTAGAGAAATGCCCGGGCCTCTAGCCTAAGCCATGCCTATCATGGTGGAAACTTGCAGCATAACCATAATGAGCACTCTATGATGCATCATCAATAAAAACCTATGCAAATAGCAAATAAAAAGATCGCTGAGATGCTCATTGTCTGCTTGCCTTGTCATTTTGATTATGGGATAGCTCATGTATCATGTGCAAGGGGTACGCTGTTGGCGGTTCTCTATGATACATATGTACTTACAATGACAAGAGCTTACTTGTGACTAAAGTTGAGTAGCATGAGGTTCGGTCTTTGTAAGTAAGGGGCATGAGATTTCATCTTATAACTTGTCAAGCATATCCTCTTAGTTGTGTCACTTTAACCTTAATCACCTAAAGATGCCTATGATAGGGGAAATGAGAGCTGAAAGCTAATAAGTACCATAAGTTTTGGAAGCTCTTTATGAAACTTGATTCCCTACTTCCTTCTATGAAGGCCTTTCTTTTACTTTTATGCTGAGTCTCCACCTTCTATCTTTATGCACCTACTTTGAGAGCATATTGGCCATTCTTAGTTCTATGTGCATTGTCCCAAGACTTGTTGATTGATGCTTAACTTTGATATTGCTTGTTCTTAAACTAATTGTATCTAGTCACTCTTATGAACCTTGAAGGTGTCATATGCAATTATATTTGATACTCTATGAGGGACAAGCTGAATGCCACTATGCTATATTTTCTTTATGTGAAACAAACAAACGTCTTGCAAAGCATTGTTATTCATGAATCTTTTGTTTGTGCCTTTTCATGTTACAACATAGTTGCTATGTCTTATTGTTAGAACTTTGTCGTTCATGCTATGTTGAAGTACTATGATCCCAGCTATCAATGTTTTACAAATACTTTGATCAAGTTTATGATGGTGCATATCACCTCAAAAATCATTCTTTCTTTTTATCACTTACCTACTCGAGGACGAGCAGGAGTTAAGCTTGGGGACGTTGATACGTTGCTAACGTATCCATAATTTTTGATGTTCCATGCTTGGTTTTATCTACTTTCTTATGTTTTTTCCACACTTTGGAGTACATTTTATACACTTTCTTGGACTAACCTATTAACAAGAGCCATAGTGCCAGCTGCCTATTTTCTGCTATTTTTGGTTCCAGGAAAGTCAGAAAATGAATATTCTCGGAATTGGACGGGACAAAAGCCAAAGTCAGTTTTTCACCGAGGGACACACGGAGCCAGAATACGATACGTAGAGGGGCCAGGGGCCGCCACACCACCTAGCCGCATGGCCAAGCCTGGCCCACGCCAGGGGGTGGTCTGGCCGCCTCGGGCATCCCCTCGGCTTCCCCTTTCGCCTATAAGATGCCTCTGATACAGAAACCCTAAGTACTCAATCAAAAATCCATGAAAGAGTCTATACCCGCCGTCATCTCCATCCCTAGATCGGGAGGGATCTTAAGCTCTTCCCGGCACCCTGCTGGAGAGGGGAATTCACCCTGGAGGCCTTCTTCATCACCATGCAGGCCTTCGGTGTGATGCGTGAGTAGTTCATCCTTGGACTACGGGTCCATGTAGTATCTAGATGGCTGGTTCTTCTCCTTTGTGCTATCATGTTTAGATCTTGTGAGCTCCGTTCATGATCAAGATCATCTATTTGTAATTCTACATGTTGTGTTTGCGGGGATCTGATGGATATTGAGATGCTATTTCAGATTGATTATTGATTCTATCATGTCTTTGTTATTTTTGATCTTGCATGCTTTCCGTTGTTAGTAGCTATCTTGGCCAAGTAGATGCTAGCAACTCCAAGAGTTAGTATTTATGCTCGATAGTGGGTTCATGTCTCTGGTAATCTGGGGAAGTGATAGAAATCTCTAAGGTACTAGATGTGTTGTTGCTACTAGGGAGAAAACAACAATCCTTTGTTCATAGAACAATCGTATTGTTTACTTTACACGCAATGCGTAATGCAATTATCTATTGCTTGCAACTTAATACTAGAGGGGGTTCGGATGATAACCTGAAGGTGGATTATTAGTCATAAATGCAGTTGGATTATGGTATATGTATAATGTTGTAAGGCCCAATAGAATCTCAAAGGAGTCAAGATGATTAGTATATGCATGTATTTCTTTCTCGATGTTTGTCAATTGCCCCGTTGTAATTTGTTCACCCTACATGTTATCTATCTTAAGGAGAGCCACCACTAGTGAACTATGGACCCCGGTCCTTTCTTTTACCATCAATCTACAACTGTTTACTGCTTTCTGTTTACTTTCTACAAACTATTACTTTCTTCCACACAATATGTTTAATCCTTTGTTTTCAGCAAAACCAGTGAGACTGACAACCTCACTGTAAGTTGGGGGCAAAGTTCTGTGGTTGTGTTGTGCAGGTTTCCACGTTGCTGCTGGCACTGGTAGTGCGCCCTGCCAAAGTCCAGCTAGCAACACCTTGGAGGTGTTTCCTTGCTCCTACTGGATTGATAACCTTGGTTTCATAACTGAGGGAAAACTTACTGTTGTACTCATCATACCTTCCTCTTGGGGTTCCCCAACGAGCTCGTTAATACACGAGTCAGCAACCACTTCCTTAATTAACTTCTATTCTGAAACTCTTTTCAGAATCCTTTAAGGAATACTAAATAATATCGTAATATTCTTACTATCAACTTCTACTCCCTATAAATCATTATTTATCAGTACTTGCGCTTTTATTCTTAATGTGTCATAGACACACTTAAGAATCACTCCTTTAAGCTCCCACTCAAAATATGTTCCTAACATATTTGGGTATGAGTCGCTACTCTTACTCAAACTATGTTCCTACATATTTGAATTTGAGATTTATATTTCTCCCACTCAAAAATATGTCATTCACATATTGTTTTAGGAAGACTTTTATAGCTCCCACTCAATTTCATGCAAATTGCATATCCACTCACTATTTTGAATGACTTCAAAATCCTTTGATCAAATATCAAACTTGAAGTTTTACTATGAGATAGTAGTACTTTACTAGTTTTAAATCCACTAGAGTTTCAGCACACTTGAATCAAATTCATTTGAATTTGTCCAATACTTGACAAATGGTGCTTTTGTCATTCACCGCCCTTTTTCACTATGGCTTTGCAGTCATTTGGTAAAATTCAAGTAACCCTTTTACTTGTAAGATTCAGCAACGAATTGCTTTCTAATCTCAAGTGAATTTTGCTTTGGGATTTCTCATATCTTTAGATTACCATTATTTCCTTAGTAGTTCATAGGTATGTCACATTCCGGTAATCATGACAAATGATTCAAAAATATCTCCATACAAGATATGGGCTGCATTTTGAATCCTACTTTATGTAGTTAAAACACCAGTGGGGAAAACACAATGATTACTATCATTGATTCTTTCCTTTGTGAAGAGTATCATTCGGGAACGCTTTCTGTTGCGCTTCTCAACACTCTGATGCAGGGTTTTGAATCCTCATCATGTTTTTCACTATCTTCCATTTTCTCCATAATCGAGAAATATTACTCAATGTGAAACTTTCTCGAGAATACACCAAAATCCAAGCAATACTAGTTTTGCTTTTCTTTTGGTTTCAGCTATGGATTTTGTATTCAAAGTTTTCCAATGAATACTCTACAAGGACTTATTCGCTATCGTTTTGGTTATATCGAATAACCCCAAAACTTTTAAGATGATCCATACAAGATATGGCGCTGATCACACGAATTTATATGGTTCACTATATATTCTAATTGAGTGATAACTATTTCTAACTAATGGTCTTTCATCTATACTACAATGATTTTGTTTGGCGCCATCTATTATCCCACTTGATATCAAATATCATATTGTGATGCTTTGCATTTTGACATTTCAAACACATTGCATTCCACAATTTTTCTTTATTCCATTCTTATAAAGTCGAATTCCATTACTATTGATCAAATCATAGTAATTAGATTCTCTTTTATGTTTAATACCCTTTGTTGATGAAATGCTTTGATCGTATCAAATAGTTTCATACTCATGTTTCCTTTGGTAAACTTCTTTACAAAATTTAAATAATCATATAATGATAATCACCATTTTGTTAAACTACAATACATCGAATATGTATTCTCTTTTAACAATTCATCAAACACTTTGTATTCAAGCAATACACGGTGTTCAAGTTATTTTGCCAAACTTAGGCATGATTCATATGTGACGAGAAATCGAATGTCTTTCACATATTATCACATAACTTTGAATTTAAACAATGGTTTCATTCAGTAATGAATATATCATTAAGTTGGGTAATTTCAAGGCATTTCGATATTTTACAAATGTTCATGCATTATCAATTAGTTTCAAAACCAGGAAAATTCACACATAATCTAACAAGATATGAACACGAATAGAGATAATTCATAAAAGTGGAACAACTGTTTGTTACAAATTCATATGAATAACCGTCTCACAAAGTGTGAGACACACTAAAGAAGCTCACAATCTTTTGATTACAATAATCATCCCAAAACATAAACTAAGTGATAAATGTCAAGGGAGAGTGTCGTTGGCCATCATCATCATGCTCGCCATCAACACGCAATGTCACCTCCTCTCCAGCAAGCACCTCTATGCACAAGGACCTGTTTTCAGCAAAATAGAACAAGTATCAAATATACTTAACACTGCAAATGTTTTTGCAAGATTATAACATTTATAAAATTGTATATCAAATATATACCTTTGTCATTGATGACCTCTCCTGCAATGGGTCTAACCTCCACATTCCTGAGATTTGATATGAACCTGTGGAAATACTATGTTTCCGCATTGCCTCTCATGATGCAAGTCCTGACATGTGCTCGGTAGCTTGGTGGCAGTGACCGCAACACAACGCCATTTGCAAAAGAGCTCGTTATCCAGCTGTCCAGGAAGTATGCTGGCCTCATGTACGCATCATGCATTCACTCCAAGTGGTCGTTAAGCAAAGAGTTCTCCTCCATCTTAATGGAGAGGAAATCTCCCATCAGCTCATGCTCCCATATGCGTTCTTGTTCCACGAAATGTGTCCTAAGCTGTAGCATTACCGTACGAGGGTCGACATTACCCACGACAGGTCACAGCTCATCCACCATTCTGAAACGCATTGTAACTGAAATGAAGGAGGCCATCTCACGACGGTAATAGCGGTCTTCCCGCTACTCTGGTGTCTCTAGGTCACTGGGCTGATCCAAATCCATCTCGTTGAGTATATACTCGACCACGTTATTCTCGCTAAGGAGAACGTGGAGACGCGCAACGCATATAGAGAAGTTTGATCCGTCTAGCCTGAGATTCTCTCCTTCTAACCAATTGTCAACAGGAAAGGTAGCATCGGGGAGAACCATTTTCTACATTTATAATTGCAAAAAGGAATTTAGACTAAGTTTATAATTAAATGAGTTAATAAAATAACTCCACTAAGAAACACCTATCCCCTAAAGGGTTCTAGTGATAACACGACCCCTTTTCCCCACATCTCCCGCGATCATCACGGCCATCAATGTGGGTTCTAGGGTGGACGCTAAACGTCGGTCACATCATTCATGCGACTTGTGCTCGATCTTTCGACCATCCGTGTTCCGAGGCCATGTCTGTACATTCTAGGTGCTGACTCGTGTACCAACGAGCTCGTTGGGGAACCCCAAGAGGAAGGTATGATGAGCATAGCTGTAAGTTTCCCTCAGTTATGAAACCGTTATCAATCCAGTAGGAGCAAGGAAACACCCCAGAGGTGTAGCTAGATGAACTTTGGTAGGGCGCACTACCGGTGCCAGCAGCAACGTGGAGACCTGCATAACACAACCATAGAACTCTGTCTCCAACTTGCGATGAGGTTGTCAATCTCACCGGTTTTGCTGAAAACAAAGGATTAAACGTATCGAGTGGTAGAAAGTAATAGTTTGCAGAAAGTAAACACAAAACAGTAAACAGTTGTAGACTGATGGTAAAATAAAGGACTAGGGTCCATAGTTCACTAGAGGTGGCTCTCCTTAAGATAGATGACATGTTGGGTGAACAAATTACAGCGGGGCAATTGACAAACATCGAGAAAGCATACAAGCATATACTACTCATCTTGACTCCTTTGAGATTCGATTGGGCATTACAACATTATACATAGACCGCCATCCAACTACATCTATGACCAATAATCCACCTTTAGGTTATCATCCGAACCCCCTCCTGTATTAAGTTGCAACCAACGGATAATTGCATTACGAATTGCGTGTAAAGTAAACAATATGATTGTTCTATGAACAAAGGATTGTTATTTTCTCCCTAATAGCAACAACATATCTAGTACCTTAGAGATTTCTGTCACTTCCCTAGATTACCAGAGACATGAACCCACTATCGAGCATAAATACTAACTCCTGGAGTTGCTAGCATCTACTTGGCCAAGATAGCTACTAACAACGGAAAGCATGCAAGATCACAAATAACAAAGACATGATAGAATCAATAATAAATCTGAAATAGCATCTCAATATCGATCGGATCCCTGCAAACACAACATGGAGAATTACAAATAGATGATCCTTATCATGAACAGAGCTCACAAGATCTAAACATGATAGCACAAAGGAGGAGAACCAACCCTCTAGCTACTACATGGACCCGTAGTCCAGAGATGAACTACTCACGCATCACACCGGAGGCTTGCATGATGATGAAGAAGGCCTCCAAGGCAAATTCCCCTCTCCGGCAGGGTGCCGGGAAGAGCTTCAAATCCCTCCCGATCTAGGGATGGAGATGACAGCGGCTATAGACTCTTTCGTGGATTTTTGATCGGGTACTTAGGGTTTCCGTATCAGAGGCAATATATAGGAGGAAGGAGAGGCCGAGGGGGTGCCTGGGGCGGCCAGACCACCACCTGTGGCAGGCCAAGGCTGGCCGCGTGGCCAGGTGGTGTGGCCGGGCCCCAGCCCCTCTCTGTCTCGTATTCTGGCTCCAGGTGTCCCTCGGTGAAAAACAGACTTTGGCTTTTGTCCCGTCCAATTCCGAGAATATTCATTTTCTGACTTTCCTGGAACCAAAAATAGCAGAAAACAGGCAGCTAGTATTGTGGCTCTTGTTAATAGGTTAGTCCAAGAAATCATATGAAAAGCACTCCAAAGTGTGGACAAAACATAGGAAAGTAGATAAAACCAAGCATGGAACATCAAAAATTATGGATACGTTTGCAACATATCAACATCCCCAAGCATAACTCCTGCTCGTCCTCGAGTAGGTAAGTGATAAAAAGAAAGAATAATTTTTGAGGTGACATGCACCATCATAAACTTGATCAAAGTATTTGTAAAACATTCAAAGCTGGGATCATAGTCATTCAGTCATAACATGAAAGACAAAGTTCTGGCAATAAGACAAAGAAACTATGTTGCAACATGAAAAGGCACAAACAAAAGATTCATGAATAACAATGCTTTGCAAGACGTTTGTTTGTTTCACATAAAGAAAACATAGCATAGTGGCATTCAGCTTGTCCCTCATAATGTAGCAAATCATAAATGCATAGCACACCTTCAAAGTTCATAAGAGTGACTAGATACAAATAGTTTAAAACAAGCAATATCAAAGCTATGCATCAATCAACAAGCCTTGGGACAATGCACATAGAACTAAGAATGGCCAGTATGCTCTCAAAGTAGGTGCATAAAGAAAGGCCTTCATAGAAGGAAGTAGGGATTCAAGTCTCATAAAGAGATTCCAAAAATTATGGTACTTTTTAGCTTTCAGCTCTCATTTCCCCTATCATAAGCATCTTGAAGTGATTAAGGTTAAAGTGAACAAACTATGGTGTATATGCTTGACGAAGTATAAGTTGGAAATCTCATGTCCCTTGAATACGAGGGTCGCTCCTCATGCTACTCAATTTTAGTCACTGGTAAGTTCTTGTCATCGTAAGTACATGTGTATCATAGAGAACCGCCAACGGGGTACCCCTTGCCCGATGATACGGAAGAATCCCCATATCAAAATGACAAGGCAAGTAGACAACGAGCATCTCAGCAATCTTCTTATTTACCATGGGAATATGGTGCTTTTTTCTCTCTTTCCTCTTTTCTCATATCTCTTTTTTTTCTCTTTTTCCTCAATATCTGACTCTTTTTTTATAAGAAGAATGCTTCATAGACAGCTCATTATGGTTACGCTGCAGGTTTCCACCATGACAACATGGATTAGACCAGCGGCCTAGGCGTTTCTCTAACACATATACATAACTCCATGGACTTACAAGTTCCCCTTTTATTTCACACCGACGACATCCATAGAAAAAATAGCATGATATCAACTAGGTACAAAGTACAAGTGCAATGTTGAAAGCGTTCCCCATGACAGCATGGTTCTGCTAATCCCCAACATATAAGTGCAAGCGTATACAACATAGACGACACAATGGTTCAAGTTTATTAAGGGAAAGAAAAATAAAGTGTGCCATCAAGTTCGTGAGAGCTTTTATCACTAGTTTTCTCATAACAAGTTTAATTCGTAAGGTAGATAAAAACATGAATATACTTGGAATAGCAAATGCCAATAGGTAGGTATGGTGGACTCTTTGGAATAACTTGGTTTTAGGAGTTGGATGCATGAGTGGAACTCATACTTGGTATGGATGCTAGCAAAAGACTGGGAGCGTCCAACTAAGAGAGCAATAATGGCCATAATCATGCAGAGCGACAAAACATCATTGATCAAAGCATAAAGTGATACTACAAGTTGAAAACTAAAGGATCATAAAGGCTATGGTGACTTGGATAGTCATAACATGGTGTGAGCATGTGCCAAGTCAACCCAAATAAAGCATCAAAGGAGAATACCACAATACTATGCTTTAATATGCTAAAACAACACATGATTCTTCAAAGGCACATTAAGAAATATCAATTGTTTATAACAAGTCATGCTATAGCAAAGAATACTAAGCATAAAGCCAAAAAAATATCAAGCATGGCATGACAAAGCATAGGACATAGTCAAAAACAAGCTCTCTTTACCACTTAAGCATGAACTTTCCTACTCTTTTCCAATCCGAACCAAACTATTTGAAAACCAATGTATGAAAGAGGGGGTCCAACCAATTTATTCAGCAAACTAAGCAAACAAATCAAACGAAAAACCAAAACGAAAATGAAAAATAAGACACTCCAAGAACAACACAACTGTGCATGAAACAATAAAAATGAAGCGTTTGGAAGAAACCTAGGATTTTTATTGATGAAGAGGGGGATGCCTTGGGCATCCCCAAGCTTTGACGCTTGTACTTATTGGATATTTCTTGGGGTGACACGCGTGGCATCCCCAAGCTTGAGCTTTAGTCCCTCCTTCATCTCATTACTCTTTCCTTCCATACACCTGAAAATTTTCCTTCATACAAAACTTCACACAATCTTTATTAGCAACATTAGTGCACTCAAGATAATAGTTCTTTAGGTTCAGTTCTAACACCAATAAAACTTCTATTATAACACTAGCTACTGTATCACTTCCCTCAAAAAGCTCAATTCCCCAAAAGAACTAAAAAAGGAACAAACAAGAAGCAAATGCAAAAAAATGGCAGAAATTTGTCAAAACAGACCAATAGGTAAAGACGGATTTTTTCGAAGACCTTATATTGCTCAAATCAAAAAGTGTTGAACTAACGAAAGTTAGATAACAACCTGGGGCAGAAGCACAAAAATTCACGCCTCAAAAGGACGTACATACATTTTACACGAATCTGTATGGTGAAGCACAGAAATCTGTTTCGGGACAGCAACTTTCCCAATCATTACTTCTCTCTCATTAGAGGTTACTCTTGGCACAAAAAGCAAATAAAAAGGATAAGGAGCGGTTATTACTGAAGTAATAACTTCCAAGACTCATCTAAAACTTTTGGGTTATCTCCCAATAAGTACTTTTCTTTAACGCCTTTAAGTTAGGCATAAGAAGCAAGAAAAAGGATCAAGTGTTCTCAAATGAAGAAGCATTAAGAGCAAATTTTGTTTTCATAGGAGAGGCAAAAGAAATCTTCTCTCTCTTCTTAGGGAAGTGTTCTATACCTTTCTTGAGTGGGAGTTGATATTTGATGGTTCCTTCTTTCATATCAATAATGGCACCAACACTTCTAAGAAAAGGTCTTCCCAAAGTAATAGGACAAGAAGCATTGCATTCAGCATCCAAAACATAGAAATCAACAGGGACATATGCATTGTTAACCATAATAAGAACATAATTAATACTCCCCATGAGTTTCTTTTTAGCATTATCATCTAGTGGGACATTTAAATAACAATCTTCAAGTGGTGGCAAATCAAGCATATCATAAATCCTTCTAGCCATAATAGAAACACTACTATCAAGATCACATAAAGCTTTGAAATCAAAATCATTCACTTTCATATTGATGAAGGGTTCCCAACCATCTTCTTGTTCTATAGGAATATAAGCTTTATGTTTCATCTTTTCTTCTTTAATCTTTATGAGAGCATCAGTAATGTGTTTTGTAAAGGCCATGTTCATAGCACTAGCATTAGGACTTTTAGCAAGCTTTTGTAGGAACTTAATAACCTCAGAGATGTTGCAACCATCAAGATCAAAATCATAATTATCATCTAAAGTAGTAGAGCCATTACTAGCCTCAACACTAGTGGTAGTGATAGTAGAAACACTAATGTTTCTAGCAATTTCACCTTGTCTTTCCCATTTAGCATGCAATTCAGCTAATAGTCTAACATTTTCATCAATTCTTACTTGGCATTAGTAGCTGCAAATTGATTATCATTAGTTTCAGGTTTAGCAGCCATTTTATTAATCAAAGAGGATTGAGCTTCAGACAAACATGATATATTTCTTTCAGCATTAGAAAGTTTCAATTGCAAATTAGGAATTTTCTTATTTAAACTCTCAAGTTGATGACTAATGTTCTTCAAAATGGTAGATTGTCCCTCCATAGTTTTAGTAAATAGTTTATTTTGTTCATATTGCATTTGCATGAAGTTTTTAGTGGATCTTTCAACTTCTAAAATTCTTCCTTCACTAGGTATTCCAGGTTTGCCATTATAACCATAAGTATTATTAGGAGGGTAAGGCCTATAATTGTTATTACCATAAGCATTGTTTCCAAAATTATTATTCCTTATAAAGTTCACATTAACTTGCTCTTTTTGAGCAACCAAAGAGGCTAAGGGAACATGATTTAGATCAATATGGGCTTTCCCATTAACAAGCATAAACATAATAACATCAATCTTATCACTCAAGGAGGAGGTTTCCTCAACATAATTTACCTTCTTACCTTGTAGAGCTCTTTCAGTATGCCATTGGGAGTAATTAACCATCATATTATCCAGAAGCTTTGTTGCAGCACCCAAAGTAATGGTCATAAAGGTACCTCCAGCAGCAGAATCCAATAGGTTCCTTGAAGAATAGTTCAATCCTGCATAAAAAGTTTGGATGATCATCCAAGCAGTCAGTCCATGAGTGGGATGATTCTTTACCAAAGATTTCATTCTTTCCCAAGCTTGAGCAACATGTTCATTATCAGATTGTTTAAACTTCATTATTTCACTTCTCATAGATATAATCTTAGCAAGAGGATAATATTTTCCAATAAAAGCATCTTTGCATTTAGTCCAAGAATCAATACTATTCCTAGTTAGGGAATTCAACCATTCTTTATCTTTTCCTCTCAAAGAGAAAGGAAACAATTTAAGCTTAATAATATCTCCATCTATATCTGTATGCTTTTGCATCTCACAAAGTTCAACAAAGTTATTTAGATGGGCAGCATCATCTTCATTACCAATACCAGAAAATTGCTCTCTCGTAACAAGATTGAGTAAAGCAGGTTTTATCTCAAAGAAAGTAGCTTCAGGAACAGGTGGAGCAATAGGTGTGCTCATAAAATCATTGTTGTTGGTGCTAGTGAAGTCACACAACTTGGTGTTTTCAAGAGTAGTCATTTTTTTGTGTTTTTAATAAAGAAAGCAAACTAGTAAAACTAATTTTTTTTATTTTTGATAAACAAACAAGCAAACAAAGCAAAAAGAAACTAAACAAAACAAAAACAACAAAGTAAAGGGATTGGTTATGAGGGACTCCCCTTGTGAAGATGTCCTTGACTCCCCGGCAACGGCGCCAGAAAAATACTTGCTGACTCGTGTACTAACGAGCTCGTTGGGGAACCCCAAGAGGAAGGTATGATGAGCACAGCAGTAAGTTTCCCTCAGTTATGAAACCAAGGTTATCAATCCAGTAGGAACAAGGAAACACCCCAAAGGTGTAGCTAGCTGAACTTTGGCAGGGCGCACTACCGGTGCCAGCAGCAACATGGAGACCTGCACAACACAACCACAGAACTCTGTCCCCAACTTGCGATGAGGTTGTTAATCTCATCGGTTTTGCTAAAAACAAAGGATTAAACGTATCGAGTGGAAGAAAGTAATAGTTTGCAGAACGTAAACACAAAACAGTAAACAACTGTAGATTGATGGTAAAAGAAAGGACCAGGGTCCATAGTTCACTAGAGGTGGCTCTCCTTAAGATAGATGACATGTTGGGTGAACAAATTATAGCGGGGCAATTGACAAACATCGAGAAAGCATACAAGCATATACTACTCATCTTGACTCCTTTGAGATTCGATTGGGCATTACAACATTATACATAGACCGCCATTCAACTGCATCTATGACTAATTATCCACCTTCAGGTTATCACCCGAACCCCCTCCAGTATTAAGTTTCAAACAACGGATAATTGCATTACGAATTGCGTGTAAAGTAAACAATATGATTGTTCTATGAACAAAGGATTGTTGTTTTCTCCCTAGTAGCAACAGCACATCTAGTATCTTAGAGATTTCTGTCACTTCCCCAGATTACCAGAGACATGAACCCACTATCGAGCATAAATACTAACTCTTGGAATTGCTAGCATCTACTTGGCCAAGATAGCGACTAACAGCGGAAAGCATACAAGATCCCAAATAAGAAAGACATGATAGAATCAATAATCAATCTGAAATAGCATCTCTATATCCATCGGATCCACGCAAACACAACATGCAGAATTACAAATAGATGATCTTGATCATGAACGGAGCTCACAAGATCTAAACATGATAGCACAAAGGAGGAGAACTAGCCATCTAGCTACTACATGGAACCGTAGTCCAGAGATGAACTACTCACGCATCACACCGGAGGCTTGCATCATGATGAACAAGGCCTCCAGGGTGAATTCCCCTCTCCGGCAGGGTGTCGGGAAGAGCTTCAGATACCTCCCGATCTAGGGATGGAGATGACAGCGGCTATAGACTCTTTCGTGGATTTTTGATCAGGTACTTAGGGTTTTCGTATCAGAGGCAATATATAGGTGGAAGGAGAGGCTGAGGGGGTGCCTGGGGTGGCCAGACCACCCCTTGGCGTGGGCCAAGACTAGCCGCGTGGCCAGGTGGTGTGGCTGGGCCCCAGCCCCTCTCCGTCTCGTATTCTGGCTCCAGGTGTCCCTCGGTGAAAAACTGACTTTGGCTTTTGTCCCGTCCAATTCCGAGAATATTCATTTTCTGACTTTCCTGGAACCAGAAATAGCAGAAAACGGGTAGCTGGCACTGTGGCTCTTGTTAATAGGTTAGTCCAAGAAATCATATGAAAAGTACTCCAAAGTGTGGACAAAACATAGGAAAGTAGATAAAACCAAGCATGGAACATCAAAAATTATGGATACGTTTGCAACATATCACTAGGCTCGCCAACTCAACCTTAGTGTATTCGTTGTGCAACATGACTTACACCCACTATATGTGAACGTAGATATGTCTGACACCCGATCATCACATATTGCCTCATACCGAAGAACTTTCTAGGTGGTGCACACTAAGGGGGAACACAATCATTGGTAAGGATTCATCTTATTAGGCTACCGTCGACTATCTAATACTAGCACACAATAAGATATACAAACAATAACACTGAATGTAAATGCGATGTGATATGGTCTTTCACGTCGTGATCTCCATCTAGTGTCACCGGATTCTGGCGTGATGACCCACACGTATAGGTGGTGTATCGTAGTATTTTCGAGGGAAGTGAAACCCAATTTATTGATTCGACACAAGGGGAGCCAAAGAATATTTATAAGCCTTAACAACTGAGTTGTCAATTCAGCTGCACCTGGAAACAATCTTGCTCACAGCAGTTTATCAGTAGCAACAGTTTTGTAGTAGGAATAGTAAAGTAACAGCAGTAGTAAAGTAAAGACAGCCGTAACAATAGCAGTAAACAGTAGGATTCGAGTAAGGTAGGCATAGGGATGGATGGGCGGGCGTTGCATGGACAAGACAATTCACACAGCAATCAGAACATAGGGCAATTGCAGATAAATAAGATAAAGCATCCAAGTACTAGATAATCCTAGGCATGGGTTCCATATATAGTCATACATGCTCGCAATGAGAACTTGCACAACATCTTTTGTCCTGCCAGCCCATTTGCAGCGGGGCCTCAAGGGAACTACTGGCAATTAAGGTGCTCCTTTTAATAGAGCACTAGAGCAAAGCATTAATACTCCGTGAACACATGTGATCCTCACATCAAAGCCATTCCCTCCGGTTATCCCGATTTCTGTCACTTCGGGGCCATTGGTTCCGGACAACAACGTGTGTATACAACTTGCAGATAAGACCATAAACAATACTATCATAATGAATCAATAACATGTTCAGATCTGAAATCATGGCACTCGGGCCCTAGTGACAAGCATTAAGCATAACAAGTCGCAACAAAGTCATAAAGCACTAATAAAAGATACTAGGCACCATGCCCTAACAATATGATGCCATTACATGAACGATCTCATCCAATCCCTACCATCCCCATATCCTACAGCGGGGGATTACTCACTCATAGATGGGGGAAAACTGGATGGTCGATGGAGAAGCGATGCTAGAACGGAGTTTCTGGTGCTGTTTCGTGGAATCTGGTGGTGGCGGTGGAGCGGAACTCCTTCTGGAAAAACGTCGACCCCCCTGAGTTTTTAGCTCAGAAGGCAACTTATAGGTGAAGAGGGAGACCGAGGGGGAGTCTGGGGCGGCCAGACCACCCCCTGGCGCGGCCTGTGCTTGCCCGCGTGGCCAGGTGGTGTGGCCTGGGCCCAGCCCCCCCTCGTCTCATATTCTGGCTCCAGGAGTCTTCCGGTAAAATAGGAACTTTGGCTTTTGTCCCGTCCAATTCCGAGAATATTCATTTTCTGACTTTCTTGGAACCAAAAATAGCAGAAAACAGGCAGCTGGCACTGTGGCTCTAGTTAATAGGTTAGTCCAAGAAATCATATGAAAAGTACTCCAAAGTGTGGACAAAACACAAGAAAGTGGATAAAACCAAGCATGGAACATCAAAAATTATAGATACATTTGCAATGTATCAACATACCCAAGCTTAACTCCTGCTCGTCCTCGAGTAGGTAAGTGATAAAAAGAAAGAATAATTTTTGAGGTGACATGCACCATCATAAACTTGGTCAAATATTTGTAAAACATTCAAAGTTGGGATCATAGTACTTCAATCATAACATGAAAGACAAAGTTCTAGCAATGAGACAAAGAAACTATGATGCAACATGAAAAGGCACAAACAAAAGAGTCATGAATAACAATGCTTTGCAAGATGTTTGTTTGTTTCACATAAAGAAAACATAGCATAGTAGTATTCAGCTTGTCCCTCATAGAGTAGCAAATATAAATGCATAGGACACCTTCAAAGTTCATAAGAGTGACTAGATACAAATAGTTTAAAACAAGCAATATCAAGGTATGCATAAATCAACAAGTCTTGGGACATTGCACATAGAACTAAGAATGGCCACTATGCTCTCAAAGTAGGTGCACAAAGGTAGAAGGTGGAGACTCAATATAATGATGGAAGAAAGGCCTTCATAGAAGGAAGTAGGGATTCAAGTCTCATAAAGAGCTTCCAAAAATTATGGTACTTAATAGCTTTCAGCTCTCATTGCCCCTATCATAAGCATCTTGAAGTGATTAAGGTTAAAGTGAACAAACTATGGTGTACATGCTTGACGAAGTATAAGTTAGAAATCTCATGTCCCTTGAATACGCGGGCCGCTCCTCATGCTACTCAAGTTTAGTTACCGGTAAGTTCTTGTCATCGTAAGTACATGTGTATCATAGAGAACCACCAACAGGGTACCCCTTGCCCGATGATACGGAAGAATCCCCATAAAATGACAAGGCAAGCAGACAACGAGCATCTCAGCAATCTACTTATTTACCATGGGAATATGGTGCCTTTTTCTCTCTTTCCTCTTTTCATCTATCTCTTTTTTTTCTTTTTCTCTTTTTTTCTCAATACCGGACTCTTTTTTTATAAGAAGAATGCTTCATAGACAGCTCATTATGGTTATGCTGCAGGTTTCCACCATGTCAGCCTAGATTAGACTAGCGGTCCAGGCGTTTCTCTAACACATATACATAACTCCATGGACTTACAAGCTCCCCTTTCATTTCACACCGACGACATCCATAGACAAAAGAACATGAATCAACTAGGTACAAAGTACCCGTGCAATGTTGAAAGTGTTCCCCATGACAACATGGTTCTGCTAATCCCCAGCAAATAAGTGCAAGCATATACAACATAGACGACACAATGGTTCAAGTTTATTAAGGGCAAGAAAAGTAAAGTTTGCAATCAAGTTCGTGAGAGCTTTAATCACTAGTTTTCTCATAACAAGTTTAATTCGGAAGGTAAACAAAAACATGAATATACTTGGAATAGCGTATGCTAGTAGGTAGGTATGGTGGACTCTTTGGAATAACTTGGTTTAAGGATTTGGATGCATGATTGGAACTCATACTTGGTTGTGGAGGCTAGCAAAAGACTAGGAGCGACAAACTAGGAGAGCAATAATGGCCATAATCATGCAAAGCGACAAAACATCATTGATCAAAGCATAAAGTGATACTACAAGTTGAAAACTAAAGGATCATAAAGGCTTATGGTGACTTGGGATAGTCATAACATGGTGTGAGCATGCGCCAAGTCAACCCAAATAAAGCATCAAAGGAGAATACCACTATACTATGCTTTAATATGCTAAAACAACGCATGATTCAGCTAAGGCACATTAAGTAATCTCAATTTTTTATAACAAGTCATGCTACAGAAAATGATACTAAGCATAAAGCCAAAACAATATCAAGCATGGCATGACAAAGCATAGGCCACAGTCAAAAACAAGCTCTCTTTACCACTTAAGCATGAACTTTCCTACTCATTTCCAAACCAAACCAAACTATTTGAAAACCAATATATGAAAGAGGGGGTCCAACCAATTTATTAAGCAAACTAAGAAAACAAAGCAAACAAAAAACCAAAACGAAAACGAAAAATAAGACGCTCCAAGAACAACACAACTGTGCATGAAACAATAAAAATGAAGTGTTTGGAAGAAACCTGGGATTTTTACTGATGAAGAAGGGGATTCCTTGGGCATCCCATAGCTTTGACGCTTGTACTTCTTGGATATTTCTTGGGGTGACACGCCTTGCATCCCCAAGCTTGATCTTTAGTCCATCCTTCATCTCATTACTCATTCCTTCCATACACCTGAAATTTTTCCTTCATACAAAACTTCACACAATCTTTATTAGCAACATTAGTGCACTCAAGATAATAAGTCTTAAGGTTCAGTTCCAACACCAAATAAACTTCCATTAGAACACTAGCTACTGTAGCACTTCCCTCAAAAAGCTCAATGTCGTCGGATTGAGGACAAGTATGCCATGAGGGGGTCCTCATGGCGTGCGGAAGAGAGGGGTGTGAGACGTACGGTGTTCTAGGACGGTGAGCACACAAGTTTACCTCGGTTCGAATCCGTCGGCTTTGGACAGATCCTACTCCTGCTAGCAATCCAGTAATACGACAGAGCCGGAATATGGATTACAAGGGTTCGCCTGTGCGAGTTGAGATTGTAGACTATTGGTGTGTGCCCTAAAGGCTATGACTAAGAGTCGGTTACAGAGTACATCTTGACCTACAAGTAACATTATGGGCCTAAGTCGGTAAGTCTTCTAGGCCTTCCTGTAGCCAGATTGGACTCCGTCTTCTCTCCCTGACTGGGCCACTCGTGAAGCAAAGCTCTAACCCGAAGTGGGCCACCTTGGTCAGTGTGGAACTATGAGGATACCTGGAAAGTATATCCCCAACAGCAGCCCCCGGAGGCCTCCAAGATCCAAAGTCGGATTTATCATTGTCCAGCTTGTTCTGCGGCTTGCAGAATCTTGAAGGATTCCTGAAACTTCAAAACAAAAAAATACGATCCGGGTCTTCAAAATAAGTCGGACCTATCAACAGGTTACTCGGATTTTCCAGTTTGATTTCAAACTAAGCCGGAACTTGGTCTCTAACGCCACCTGACACAAGTCATGGTCAAGTCACGTCATCTGACAGACATTCTGTCAGCACGAGCGTTGGTGGGTCTGCAGTTTGTGGAACTGAGGCGCTGTTTCAATGCGTGCGCAGAGATCGAGGCGACATAATCATCACGTGGGTCCTTCCTAGTTCCTTCCACGATGCGTGGCGGTTACACTGTAGCATTTGCACGAATCTTGGCACGGTTAGGTGGATATAAGGGGTTAGGATTTTCTCCTTCTCTCTTCACCTGTTCCCTTGCCTTTTCCTCTCCTCCAAACCCCCCCGCGCACACAGAACTCCTCTACTTTTCCCCCAAAAAACTCCCAGCGCCGCCCATCCTAGGTCATCTGCCCATCAGAGAAATGGCTTCTTCCTCCTCTTTCGGCTTGGTGGCAGCGGCAGCGACGGAAGCGGCGGCAGAGAAGGAAAGCTTCCGCGGGGTCTGGATCCCCTGTGTACTCGACGATGAGAAGCTCCAGAACGTGGAGACAGAGGGGCTCCGCGCCGGCGACTGGCGGAGCGGCTGCGAGGAAATCGTCCCCAACCCGCGCGCCGGCAAGCGGGTCCACTTCGGTTCCCACCTCGATAGAGGTTTGTCATTTCCTCCCTCAGATTTCTTCTCCAAGGTGATTGACCATTATGGTGCGCGCGGGTCCACTTCGGTTCCCACCTCGACAGAGGTTTGTCATTTCCTCCCTCGGATTTCTTCTCCAAGGTGATTGACCATTATGGTGTTCAACTCCACCATCTTTCTCCCAACTCTCTCCTAGAGATGAGAGCTTATGCTTCTTTGTGTGAGGGCTTTCTCGGCATTAGGCCGAGTTTGACCTTATTCCGGAATTACTTTCATGTCCGGAGAAATTCTATCACTACCGGTGTTCCTTATATCACTGGTACCATTAGTTTTTCGCTTAGACGCGAGCGCGCATACCCCAAAATCCTAGCCAGTGACTTGGTCAAACAGTGGCCAGCCACATTCTTTTATCATAGGGATATTCCGGCTCCCGGCAAAGCTACTGCTTTGCCGGCTTTTGCCGACGGAGCTGCCACGGCCCAACCGTCTTGGGACGAGGCCGCTCCGGCTCTCAGTGACGATCTGATCCTCGCTAAGAGGCGGGTCGAATATCTGATCAAACACAAAGGACTGAAGGGATCCGACTTGGTCCAATGCTGGGTATCACGCCGGATCCAGCCCCTTCAGTACCACGGAGACCGACTGATGCACTCCATCACGTCATCCAAGAAAGACTCCCTCCGCATCAACCCCAAAGCCTACACCACGCAAGGTTATATAAGCCAGATCAAGTGGCTGATAAGGGAGCGGATCGAGAGGAGGATCCCGGAGGTTTCTCTGGATATGCATACGGCGGAAAACCCCGTAGTGCCGGTAAGCTTCTAATAATACACCTTTTTATGTGTTTCAATCTTTGAGTTACATTGTAATACTGATATGTTTTCCTCTTTTCAGCTTGCTGACCTCCCCGAGTCGGAACTTGCTCCACTCGAAGGATATCCTCTAGAGTTTTTTTAGGAGACAGAAGTGGTCCCACTGCCAGACCTGGCGCTCAAGAAGCGCAAAGGTCCAACAGTGGCTGTTGGCACAAAGGAGGTGCCCGTCGTGAAGAGGTAACTTTCAATCACAACTTCCGCCTTTGCACTTTACTCGAATTTACTTCTGAGACGTAATGTTTCCGACTTTATTACATCCTCAGAGCTAAACATCTCATCAAGGGTAAGGGGAAGGGAACTTCTTTGGAGCCCCTGCGACAGACGAAGCTTACCATAGCTTCTCCTGCCGTGGCTCCTCCGACTCCTACCCCTCAACCTTCCGCAATGCTGGTGATTTCTCCGGCTGCCGCAGAAGATCCGGCTCCTTCAATGGAGCCTGCGATCCTTGAATTGCAAACTGACGTCACCATGGGTGAGTCAGATTTAGATAAGGGTGAACCCTCTTTGGGTAATGATCCCTCGGCAAAAACTTTTGCCGAAAACCTTATCAGTAAGCGGAGAGAGATCAGAGCTCTCCGACTTCAAAATGCTGAGCTGAAAGTTTCCAAGGATGAAGCCAAAGGTAAACATTCCGAGACTCAAACCTTGTCCTTGTGTTTTCAATGTTGAATTTTTTTGTTGAACTGTTGTTCTTTTTTGACTTACACCACTGGTGAAACAATCCTGTGCCATGATTGAAGAGGCCGAGAACCTCAAGACTTTGGTGGTGGAGAACAAGGAGCTGCGCCAAGAGCTAGATAAGCTCAAGGCGGATCATGAAAAGAGCATTGCTCAAATCCTTGAGTCCTCCTCCATGGCTACTGATGAGCGTGATCGCAAGATTGCTGCTCAAGATCAAAAAATCTCGGACCTCAATAATGAGCTTTGTAGAGAGAGGGACCTTTCTGAGGCGCTCCAGGCTGAACTCCAGAGTCTTCGGGAAGAGAAGACCAAAATCGACGACGTCATTTTCGGTACGTTCCATCTATCTGACTTGTCTTTTTTTTCTTCGACCTCTTTCAATGTCGGATTTCTTTTGACTGCTTTTCTCTATAGGTCCTCTCACTTGACAGACTCCACCTTCGCTGAGCCATGCACCCACCGGCTTACCCAAGTCGGTGACCTGCTTCATGACTTCCGCCAATCCCTTGAGGACATTGGCAAAGCTCTCAATATTCCGGACATGCACAGCTTGTCGGATTTTCAGGTGCGGGACAAGGCAAAGGAGATGCCACAACTTGTCCAGGATTGGAACATGTCTTACGCGTGGACTACAACACAAAACGCTCTCACTGCGGTCATGAGCCACCATGGAAACATGGAAATATGGCAAGTGACCAGAGGGTACTGCAAAGTAGATGAAGACGGCCAGGAGCAGGACCTTCAAGCCATCATGCACTCATGTGCCGGATATGGGTGTCACATGGCTGATTTCACCAGCTACGAAACTCCTTTCTTCACCCGTGTGGACACTCCGCCTCCGCCTCCAAAAGAATCAGCAGAAGTTTCCGATGATGACCACACCGTTTCGGATGTGGACATCTCGGAACGATACCAAGGCGGTGTATCCAGCGAGCCGGTAGCTCCTTCCTCTCCTGCATCATAGATTAACAGAAATATTTGTGTTATTATGAAAAACATGATGGGCCTGTAAATATGCAGTACTATAATTTTGCTAGTGCTAAGCTTTTGATCTGTTCAGCACTTTTGGCTTGAAATATTTATGTGCCTGAAATGTTTACATAAGCACTTGTACTTTTTCGTCTATACTTATTCTTTCCGCCTCGTCCCCTTCGTGAGCCGGCTAAACCTTCTGCCAGAAACTTTGCCGAGCAATGGAGCTCAATTGCTAAACCAGTTTAAACTCAGAAACAAAGACGGCTTCCAGTACCAACAATTCACTACTCGGAAAATGCCCGCATCTAGCAATCAGACAAATAACCAAAGTAAAGACTAGAAACTTTAGAGTTATACCCGAAGGTAGCAATTTTAGAATCGGAAATCTAAACCAGAACGAACATGAGCATAAAGTACTTTCAACCATTCTGGGATTTTCAACTATGACATGGTCATTCAGAAATAAGATGGTAAGAACTTCTCAGAAAAGCTTGAGGTAACCAAAACTTTAATTTCTCGCAGAGCATGTACATATATATGTTTACAAAGAAGGATAAACTAAGAATAAAAGGGACGTAGCTGAGCAATATTCTACGGTCTATCTAACTCATCCGGATTTGTACTGCCTCCAGCTCTCTTTCTCTTCTTAGTAGCAGGTCTTTCTTTGACTGGCCTCATGTCAGTTAGGTAGTACGAACCATTGTGCAATACTCGACTAACTAAAAAGGGCCCTTCCCATACTGGGGAAATTTTGTGCTTTCTTTGTTGCACAAGCCGGAGAACCAAATCACCTTTATTGAAAGATCTATTTCGAACTCTCTGGCTATGATACTTGTGTAACTTCTGCTGATAGGTTGTAGATCTCATTTCAGCAATGACGCGAACTTCTTCAACTAAGTCGAGATCGTTTTGTCGAGAAATCTCGGCATCCTCTTCAATATATGCGGCCACTCTAGGAGAGGTCTGAATCAAATCACTAGGAAGAACTGCTTCTGCACCATAGACCAAGAAGAAAGGTGTGTATCCGGTTGACCTGTTTGGAGTCGTTCGTAAACTCCATATTACAGAGGGTAATTTCTCTGCCCAAGCCCCCGCAGCACGTCGTAGTGGTGCTTCGAGTCTCGGCTTTAGGCCTTGTAGGATTAAACCATTTGCTCTTTCGACTTGTCCGTTAGCCTATGGATGTGTGACTGACGCAATGTCAAGCCGGATATTTTGCACATTGCAGAATTCGGCCAATTCTCCCATAGAAAAGTTACTCTCGTTGTCCGTGATAATGCTATGTGGATAACCATACCGGATTATAACATCCTCGACAAATCTTTTTGTTGTTGCTCCATCACAACTAGTGACAGGTTTAGCCTCAATCCATTTGGTGAATTTATCCACCATCACTAAGAGATGAGTAAGTCCACTTGGAGCTCGTTTAAATGGTCCTACCATATCAATCCCCCAGACCGCAAAAGGCCATGTTATATGTATTGTTCGCAGTTGGTCAGCCGGAACGTGAGCTTGTTTGGCGTACTTTTGGCAGCCTTTACACGTATTGACTAATCGTTCAGCATCTGCCTGAGCTACAAGCAAGAAAAATCCGTGTCTAAAAGCTTTTGCCACTAAATATTTGGCTCCAGTGTGGTGACCACAATCGCCTTCGTGGATTTCCCTTAAGATTTCCACTCCTTCTTCCAGAGATACGCAGCGCTGAAAAACCCCAGAAACACTCCGTTTATAGAGCTCACCTTTAACAATAGTATAGGCTTTTGCTCGTCGGATAATCTGCCGGCTCAGAACCTCATCTTCGGGTAATTTTCCATCTACCAGATAATCTAAGTAGGGTTGAGTCCAGCTGGGAATTACAGCCAGAACTGCTATTAGAGGTGAGTCGGATTTGGTCGGATATTCCTCATTTACTCCCTTTATTGAAGGAACTTTGAGGTGCTCTAAAAAAGCGCCATCGGTACCTCTTTCCGTGTAGAGCCTATCCGAGATAGTGCATCTGCTTCCTCGTTTTCTGCTCGAGGGATGTGTTGAACCTCAAACCCTTCGAACAATTTAGATAGATCATCCACGACAGCTTTATACGCTGCCATGTGTTTATTTGCATTACAAATATCCGACACTTGTTGAGCAACAAGATCCGAATCTCCGTAACACATCAAACGTCGGATACCAATATCCTTAGCAATCCGGATTCCATGCAGCAGTGCTTCATACTAGGCAATATTATTTGTCGCTGTGAAGTGGATCTGCAGCACGTATAGAAGTTTATCTCCTTGGGGTGATTTGAGCACCACGCCAGCTCCCGAGCCCCCTCGCGCCTTAGACCCATCGAAATAGAGGGTCCAATATTCCGACTCAGAGAGGATCATGTTCTCCTTCGTCTCTGTCCAATCAGCGACAAAGTCAGCAAGGATCTGGGATTTGATTGTTGTCCATGGTTTATAATCAATATCAAAAGTTGGAAGCTCTATGCCCCATTTGGCGACGCGTCCTATGGCGTCACTGTTGTTGATTATATCTCTCATGGGAGTTGTGCTCACCACGGTAATTGGATGCTCCTGAAAATAGTGTCGTAACTTATGAGATGCTAAGAAAACACCGTAAGCCAACTTTTGATAGTACGGATACCGCTGTTTTGATTCTGTCAGGACCTCACTGACAAAGTAAGTCAGTCGCTGCACCAGGTGCTCCTGATTTTCCTCCGGTCTCTCCACCACCATGACGATACTAACGACTTTATTTGTCGCAGCAAGATAAAGCAACATCGGTTCCTGAGGTTCCGACGCTGCAAGGATAGGAGCAGATGAGAGTACTTTCTTCAGGTCTTGTAGTGCAGCTTCAGCTTCATTAGTCCAAACAAAATCTTTGGTCTTTTTCAGGAGTTTATATAATGGTGCGGCTCTTTCACCAAGCCGGCTTACAAATAGACTGACTGCAGTGATGCAACCAGTTAATCTTTGTACGTCCTTCAGGCGAGTTAGCTTGGAAATATTGAGTATAGCCTTGATTTTGTCCCGGTTCACCTCTATGCCTCTCTAAGACACGATGGAACCTAAAAAATTTCCGGCTGGTATTCCAAAGAAGCATTTCTTCGGGTTAAGCATGATGTTGTATTTTCGTAGATTGGCAAATGTTTCCTCCAAGTCGGAAACCAGCGTTTCCTTCTTTTTGGACATCACTGTGATATCATCCACGTATGCATGTGCATTGCATCCGAGTTGGTCATGGAGGCAACGCTGCATCTTGCGCTGGTACGTAGCTCCTGCGTTCTTCAGCCCAAAGGGCATCGTAAAAAAATAGAAGGTTCCGAAGGGGGTTATGAATGAAGTTTTGACTTTGTCAGATTCCTTCATCCGGATTTGGGGATAGCCGGAATATGCGTCGAGAAAACACAGGAGTTCCGAGCCTGCCGTAGAATCAATAACTTGATCAATTCTAGGCAGAGCGAACGGATCTTTTGGACAAGCCTTGTTCAAGGCAGTATAATCAACACACATCCTTAAATCAGTGGTGTCCTTTTTAGGGACCATTATAGGATTGGCCGACCACTCAGTGTGGATGACCTCTTCTATGAATCTGGCTAACTCGAGCTGTGCTAGTTCCTTAGCTATTGCCTTACGCTTTTCATTGCCGAAACATCGTAAGGACTATTTGACGGGTTTACATTTAGAGAGTGCTTGGCAAGTTCCCTAGGTATTCCGATCATGTCAGATGGCTGCCATGCGAAGATATCTTGATTTGCTTGGAGGAACTTGACGAGCATGCTTTCCTATGCACTACCTAGGTCTACGCCTATCTGGGTCACCTTGGAGGGGTCATCATCCTTCAACGGCGTCTTCTTCGTCTCTTCTGATGCCTTGAACTCCGGATTTGGCTTTGTCACCTCCATCTTCGTTGCGGGCATCTTGGACGGATCTATGCTCTTCTTGATCTCCTGGTACTCCTGGGCATGCAGCACGGCTTCGGCAAAGGCGGCATTTCCATCCTCGCACTCTCGTGCTTTCTTCGGGTCTCCCCTGATGGTGATCACGCCGTTGGGACCTGGAATTTTCATCATATCGTAAATGTAACACGGACGAGCCATAAAAGCCCAGTAAGCCGAACGTCCGAATATAGCGTGGTACGCGCTCTTGAACGGGACCACTTCGAAGGAAAGTGCTTCCGTCTGATAGTTCTTTGGAGTTCCAAAGGTAACATCCAAAGTAATCTCTCCCAGGGAATTAGCTTATCTTCCTGGGACAACTCCGTGAAAGATCACAGAGCTATGGTTCAGCTGGGTTTCCGAGATCTTCATCCGGCGTAGCGTTTCGACATAGATAATATTGATACTACTACCACCGTCCATGAGGGTCTTGGAGAAACCATAACCTTCAATAAGTGGATTGACGATTAAGGCGTATTTTCCTCGCCTGTGCAACTTAGGCGGATGATCAGCGTTGTCAAATGTGATTGCCACTTCCGACCAGTCCAGGTATTGGGGGACAACCGGAACTGTTGCATTGAGCTCGTGTAGAACTGCTTTCTTGACCTTTGCTAGTTGAGATCCGAGGAAAGTGACATAAGTGTCCTTCTTGGTGGGAAAAGTTTTCTTTCCTTCCGGCTTGGGATTTGAAGCATCAGCTTCCTCCATGTCGGAATCTTCCTTGGTATCTTTTTTCTTTTTCGAGATTCTTCTTTCCCTTCTTCCGCTTAGCTTTGTAGCCCGCGGTGTCATCTCTTTTGATGTCTTCATTGAAACGACATTCGGTGTTGGTGTGGGACGAGCCCCCATTGGCATCTAGGTGATGCACACATGGGTTATTGGCAATGTCGGCCCAAGAGTAGGTTTTGCCTGGTTGCTAGTCTCCTTTACCTTGGACTCTTGAAGTTCCACGCCCACGCCTGCGGCCTACGCCGTGTCCTCCTTGTCCTCTAGACCCGAAAGTAGCAGTGACCACTGCCGTTTCCGCGTTGGGTTTTTCTTCCGAGGTATTTTTGCACTTCTGAGCCTATTGCTTTGGTTGTATTGCCGACTATGGCATATCTAGGGCATTGAGTAATCCCTCTGCATCATCGTCGGCATCTGCATACTCGCTCGCTGTTTATATCATCTCTCCCAAATCAGTGACCTTGTCACACTTCAAGCGATGGCACAGTAGACCAATTGGGAGACCTGTGATGAAATCTTCAATCACAGTTTGATCATTTACTCCTTCGTAGGAGTTCTTGGTGTTGATCCATCGTCCGAGGTAGTCCCGGCAAGTTTCTCCGGCTTTCTGGGTGCAACGCTGTAGGTCTCCGACCGTACATGGCCTCCGATACATGCCTTCGAAATTCCAAAAGAACGCACTTTGCATGTCATACCAGTTGTGGATGGTGTTCTCCGTAAGTTCATTAAGCCATGATCGTGCCATCTTCCGCAACATAAGTGGGAGATATCAGGTTGCGACCAGGCTATTTCCACCTTTGGCGATGCAGCAAGCTTGGAAAAAATCCTGTAGCCAGGTATTCGGCCGAGCAATGCCGTCGTAGGCTTGGATATGTCTTGAGATAGCAAATCCTTCCGGGAATCTTGTAGCTCTGATGCGTGGTCCGAAGCATTTTGGGCCCACGTAGATATCATCGTTTTCATAGCATTGCGCCTCTATGTTGGAATTGATCTTGTGCCTTGCATCGTTCGGGGATAGAGATCGTCCCGAATGTCGGCTGTGGCTACGGTGCCTCGGAGCCGTACTTCGGCTTCTGCCACCACCTCTTCCGCCACGTCGTCCTCCATGTCCCCCTTGAGAGCCGTTGTGATGACTGCTTGGTGGAGAGGGTGGGGCAGCTGGATTGTTTCCGGCTGATCGCCGGCCTTCGTCCGGAGCATCATTATTCCGGTTCCGGGGAGGGTCTTCAGTATGACGAGCCCCCTGCCGGCTTGTCCCGGTATGGTTTCCGTCGTTCCTTCGTCCGGACGGCTTGTATGCCTAGGAGGTGGCATTTTTTGACGATCCTCCTCCCGATGTTTCTCTTTATCTTCTCCCCTTTGATCGTTCGACTCTCGTCGGGGATGGTTTCTCGGATACAGTGTAGCAATGGCCTCTTTCTCGGCCACTGGGCGACGTTGCTCCAGTCACGCGTAGTCCTGCGGTGCTGTCCTGACGATCCGGTTCTCGAGTAATTGTCTTCCCGGCGCTCGGGGCAATGATACTGCTCCAGAACGCGCTAGGGTCTTACGTCCGCCCATGCCGGATCTGGTCGGAATCCGAGACCAGTTTTTGACTTCCGGAAATGGCGACCTTTTGCTGCTCTAGTCCCTTGTTGAGTAGTTTGGTTCCCAACTGGATTTCCTCAGGTCCTGGATTAGCCGATAGAATTTCTCGGGCTGCCACGGTATTCTGTACTAGGGTTGGATATACCCAATCTCCTTTACTATCTTTCCGAGGCTTCCCCATCTCATCTCCGAAAAGGACGGCGTGGATCTACGGGAATTGGTTGTCACTGGTGTGATGCTTCCTGGTCTTCTGGTATTGCCTAGAGTTGTACTTCCCCGCAGATGCTATGCGTTTCTTTTCCTCCTCAATGTTTTTGGCTTCATCTAGGAGTACTTGACGACGTGCTTCTAGGGCCTGTGCCCTCTCGTCTAGTTCTTCAGCAGTAAGCTCTGCAGCTGTAGGAATAGGTGTGGTTAATGCAGCATCGATGAGTTTATGTGCACCTTCAGTGATCACGTGTCCATCCATCGATTCTTCTTTTTTCTGCTCGTCTGGGATAAGTGCTCCATCCGAGTCTTCTTCGTATTCCTCGGCAATCACCTCTTCTGTCAGAGGGTCTTTTGCCGTGGTCTTGTTCTTCTTGTTCCTCTTCTTTTCCTTCTTGGCAGCACCGGTAGCAAAGACGGCTTTGGGTCCGTTTCCCGGAGTCAAGCTCTGATCGGTACTTTCAGACATCTAGACCTCGGGATTATCTCCGACTTCCATGTCATCCTGCGCTTTGGGAGAGTGTTCCCTGGATCCTTCATCCATGGCTTCACCTTCTTCCGCAGTTTTGGAGTTATACTCCTCTTCGTATTCCGCGGAGAACTTTCGGAAATCCGCTGACGTCATCGATTCATCCGAGGATGCGGGTACGTCGGTGTTTGTTCCAATCGCCTCCAGCATAGAGTCAGTGTTTTCTCCAGCATCGGCAGAGCCAGATCCAGATCCCACATATCCGACAAAGTGCGATGCGTGCTTCCTGAGGTACCTGCGGCTCTCGCGGTTAGCCATGTCGAAACTTTTGATGGTCTTGAGAATTGCATCTACGCTTGCATCTTGCATTATCATATGTCGTAGTGTGTACCTTAGGAAAGGTCTGTCTGTCCCGGCATCCTCAGAGCCAGAATCAGTGTCATTGATGAACTCCTCCTGGTTTTCGACTTTCACGGGTGGGTTGATCTAGGATCCAGTCCCTCCTAGGAGATCCACTCCAGATTCGATTTGGACCGCTAGGTCTTCCTCAGGCTCGGATTTCTCCACTATCTCCGCAGCTGGTGCGGGCTAGGTGGGATTAAGATTTTCTGAGATCCGGAACTTTGCCGCCTCCATGGACAAAGGGGACCCAGAAGATTTTTCTGCCTCTATCATCACCGCTAGGGTGGGTGGGGCAGTTTCAGTGAAACTGATGTAAACATCGATCTCGCCAAAAGACATGATTGTGTAGGCAGTCATAGCCTCCCTAGGCGGAATCTAGGTCTCGTCGAGAACGATGAGAGGGACGTCTCTGGCGTAGCGGATGTGACCGACAGTGATAGGTTCGCCGATTCTGATTCTTGCAGATTCTGCTCAGAATGTAGATCCGAAGCTCACTTGGCCCACGGTGGGCGCCAACTGTCGTCGGATTGAGGACAAGTATGCCATGAGGGGGTCCTCGTGGCGTGCGGAAGAGAGGGGTGTGAGACGTACGGTGTTCCGGGACGGTGAGCACACAAGTTTACCCAGGTTCGAATCCGTCGGCTTTGGACATATCCTACTCCTGCTAGCAATCCAGTAATATGGCAGAGCCGAAATATGGATTACAAGGGTTCTCCTGTGCGAGTTGAGATTGTAGACTATTGGTGTGTGCCCTAAAGGCTCTCTCTAGGATGGCTTATATAGATATCCGGCCTAGGGTTTACAGGAGAGATCTCTCCGGCTACGACTAAGAGTCGGTTACAGAGTACATCTTGAAATACAAGTAACATTATGGGCCTAAGTCGGTAAGTCTTCTGGGCCTTCCCGTAGCCGGATTGGACTCCATCTTGTCTCCCTGACTGGGCCGCCCGTGAAGCAAAGCTCTAACCCAAAGTGGGCCACCCTGGTTAGTGAGGAACTGTGAGGATATCCAGAAAGTATATCCCCAACACTCAATTCCCCAAAAGAACTCAAAAAGGAACCAACAAGAAGCGAATGCAGAAAATGGCAGAAATCTGTCAAAAAAGACCAGCAGGTAAATACGAATTTTTTCGAAGACCTTCTATTGCTCAAATCAAAAATTGTTGAACTAACGAAATTAGATAACAACCTGGGGCATAAGCACAAAAATTCACGCCTCAAAAAGACGTTCAGAGATTTTACACGAATTTTTACGGTGAAGCACAGAAATCTGTTTCGGGACAGCAACTTTCCCAAGCATTACTTCTCTCTCATTAGAGGTTACTCTTGGCACAAAAAGCAAATAAAAAGGATAAGGAGCGGTTATTACTGAAGTAATAACTTCCAAGACTCATCTAAAACTTTTGGGTTATGTCCTAATAAGTACTTTTATTTAACGCCTTTAAGTTAGGCATAAGAAAAAACTAAAATGGATAGAATAGAAGTAAGCGCAGATAATCATGGTGAAAACATTGTTTTGTTCAATGAAATCCTTTTGTTAACAAGGTTGATCAGGTCTGGCTACCAAAACAATTTCATATGAGACAAAACTTTGCATTCCACTAGTGATTATATTACCTCAACTTTGATAGCAATGGTCCCAATCATAATAGTTTCAAACTTTTCTCTTGGTATGGGACAATATATCTCTCCAACTTGAATGCCCTCAACATGTTCAATTGAATTCAAACCATAAGTCCTTTCAATCTTCTTGGGGAAATAGACAGTATGTTCCTTGTAATTAACATTGAAAGTCACCTTTCCTTGATTACAATTAATAACAGCTCCTGGAGTATTAAGAAAAGGTCTCCCAAGAATAATAAACATATTATCATCTTCAGGCATTTCATGCACAACAAAATCAGTTAATATCAAGCAATTATGAGCCACTTGAACAGGTACATCCTCACATATACCAACAGGAATAGTGGTAGATTTATCAGCATTTGCAAAGATATATTAGTTGGTATTAATTTTTCTAGTTGAAGCCTCTTATAGAGAGAGAAAGGCCTAACACTAACTCCAGCTCCCAAATTACACAAGGCAGTTCTAACATAACTATTCTTAATAGAGCAAGGGATGGTTGGAATCCCTGGGTCTCCAAGTTTCTTAGGAACCTTACCATTAAAGGAATAATTAGCAAGCAAAGTGGAAATTTCTTCATTAGGGATCTTCCTTTTATTCAAGACAATATCCTTCATATACTTTGACTAAGGAGGCAATTTAATAGCATCAGTCAAAGGAATTTGCAGGAATAAAGGTTTCATCCACTCACAAAACTTATTATAGTGTTCATCTTCCTTTGACTTGTTTTTCTTATCAGGGAAAGGCATAGGTTTTTGGACCCAAGGCTCTCTTTCACTACCATGTTTCTTAGCAATAAAATCTTCTTTTATGTATTTAGTATTCTTAGTGTGGTTTTCAGGTTCTTCTTCAAATTTTTCTTCATTGGGAACTTCATTTTCTTCATTGCCACTTTCAATTTCAGCATCAGAGACAGATATACTATTAGGATCTATAGCAGGTTCAGAGGGTTCTACAACAGTTTTGTGTTTCTTTTTCCTTTTATTACGAGTAGAGCCACTATTTTCAGCTTGTTGAGAATCCTGCTCAATTCTTTTGGGATGCCCCTTACGATATAGAGGATCCTGGGTAGCAGCACCACTTCTAGTTCTAATTTCATAAGCATGTTTTTCTTTAGCAGCATTAACTAGTAAGTCTTTTTGCACTTTAATGAGTTGATCTATTTGAGTTTGAACCATTTGAAAGTGTTTAACAATCATTTCAACATCATTAGAGGTTCTTTCCACAATATCTTTCAACTCAACAATAGCTCTAGTGTTTTCCATTAGATGATTTTGTACCCTTTTATCAAAATTATCTTGCTTAACAATAAAGATATCGAATTCTTCTAAGCATTGATCAGGAGGTTTAGAGTAAGGGATATCACCTTCATCAAAGTGTTGGAGAGAGTGTACCTCAATAGTGGATGAGTAGGGGATAGGCTTACATAATTCTTGACATCTGCAGCTTTAATTCCCTTGTCCTTAAGACATTTCTTAGCTTCCTTCATCACTTCATCATTTAATTCCATAACTCCCCTCTTCTTTGATGTTGGAATAGGCACTGGTATAGTAGGTTCAGGTACAATTACTTCAGGTATAGCTTGTTCAGGAGGAGTCCAATCTTCATAGTTCTTACTTATTTTAGCCATTAATTCCTCAGCTTCCTTAGGAGTCCTATTCCTGAAAACATAATCAGCACAACTATCTAGGTATGTCCTAGATTCCTTAGTTAATCCATTATAAAATATATCAAGAAGCTCATTCTTAGGTAATGGACTTCCATCCTGTGCATGAATCAAAGCACAAAACCTTGCCCAAGATTTGGGCAATACCTCTTTTTCTCCTTGTTTAAAATCAAAAAGTTTCTGCAAAATAGCATGTCTAGCACTAGGAGGAAAATATTTCTGCAGGAAAGTACTAATCAAGCAATCAGGGCTATCAATAGATCCAGGAGGTAAAATACTAAACCAAGTTTTAGCTTCTCCTTTCAGTGAAAAGGGGAAAATCTTAGCAACAAAGTAAGTACGCATCTTAATATCATCAGAAAACAAGCCACTCATGGTAGAAAGTTCATTCATATGTGCTACCCCACTTTCATTCTTAGTCCCACAAAAAGGTTCTTTCTCAACAATAGCTATGTAAGATAGATCGAGAGAGAAATCATAATCTTCATCTATAATGTTTATGGGAGAAGCAGCAAACTTCGCAATAGGAGACAATTTGGGTCTAATAGTACGCCTCTCAAGGAGACTCTTAGCAGTGCTCCTATCATGGGTGTTTTTACATTCCTTAATAAATTCATCGGTCATCTCAACATAACCATCTTCAATATCATAACTTTCACTAGACTCAGGTGAACTAACAGGTGTAGTAGTGTCTTCATTAGGAGTTTCAGTATTTCCAGCTATAGTTCTAGCAATTGTAGCATCTAGGAAAGGACCTAATGAACCACTCTTATCAAGCATAGTAGAAGCAACATCATAAGCATCAGAAGTTTCAGATTCAGCAGTACTAGCAGTGTGTGTAGCATGTGTATGTGGTGGCGTAACGAGCTTACTCATAACAGATGGTGAATCAAGAGCAATAGAGGTGTTCAGAACCGTACCTCTTCTTGTAATGGATGGTAAAATAGGAACCTTGCCATCACGAGACTTACCCATGATGGATGGATAGCAGCGAACAATAGAGAATCCAAGTGAAATTGATAAATAAACCTATGCTCCCCGGCAACGGCACCAGAAAATAGTCTTGATGACCCACAAGTATAGGGGGTGTATCGCAGTATTTTCGAGGGAAGTGAAACCCAATTTATTGATTCGACACAAGGGGAGCTAAAGAATATTTATAAGCCTTAACAACTGAGTTGTCAATTCAGCTGCACCTAGAAACAATCTTGCTCACAGCAGTTTATCAGTAGCAACAGTTTTGTAGTAGGAATAGTAAACTAACAGCAGTAGTAAAGTAAAGACAGCAGTAACAAAAGCAGTAAACAGTAGGATTCGAGTGCGGTAGGCATAGGGATGGATGGACGGGCGTTGCATGGACAAGACAATTCACATAGCAATCAGAACATAGGGCAATTGTAGATAAATAAGATAAAGCATCCAAGAACTAGATAATCCTAGGCATGTGTTCCATATATAGTCATACGTGCTCGCAATGAGAACTTGCACAACATCTTTTGTCCTGCCAACCCGTTTGTAGCGGGGCCTCAAGGGAACTACTGGCAATTAAGGTGCTCCTTTTAATAGAGCACCGGAGCAAAGCCTTAACACTCCGTGAACACATGTGATCCTCACATCAAATCCATTCCCTCCGGTTATCCCGATTTTTGTCACTTCAGGGCCATTGGTTCCGGACAACAACGTGTGTATACAACATGCGGATAAGACCATAAACAATACTATCATAATGAATCAATAACATGTTTAGATCTGAAATCATGGCACTCAGGCCCTAGTGACAAGCATTAAGCATAACAAGTCGCAACAAAGTCATAAAGCACTAATAAAAGATACTAGGCACCATGCCCTAACAATCTGATGCCATTACATGAACGATCTCATCCAATCCCTACCATCCCCATAGCCTACAGCGGGGGATTACTCACTCATAGATGGGGGAAACATGGATGGTCGATGGAGAAGCGATGGTGATGATGATGGCGATGATCTCCTCAAATTCCCCGTCCCAGCAGGGTGCCAAGAACGGAGTTTCTGGTGCTGTTTCATGGAATCTGGTGGTGGCGGCGGAGCGGAACTCCTTCTGGAAAAACGTCGAACCCCCCGTGAGTTTTTAGGTCAGAAGGCAACTTATAGGCAAAGAGGGAGACCGAGGGGGAGTCTGGGGCGGCCAGACCACCCCTGGCGTGGCCTGGGCCTGCCCGCGTGGCTAGGTGATGTGGCCTGGGCCTAGCCCCCCCCATCTCATATTCTGGCTCTGGGAGTATTCCGGTAAAATAGGAACTTTGGCTTTTGTCCCGTCCAATTCCGAGAATATTCATTTTCTGACTTTTCGGGAACCAAAAACAGCAGAAAACAGGCAGCTGGCACTGTGGCTCTTTTTAATAGGTTAGTCCAAGAAATCATATGAAAAGTACTCCAAAGTGTGGACAAAACACAAGAAAGTGGATAAAACCAAGCATGGAACATCAAAAATTATAGATACATTTGCAATGTATCACGGCGCCGTAGACACCAGGGTACCGGTGTCTTTCTGGCGTGGTAGTCCGTCACTTCCGTGACTATCTATAGTACTTCGTAACACAAGGTAATCACTTTACCTTTGCCACAACCACATCACAAAGCAACGCCCCCTGCAAAACAAAGTTAGATGCCTCTACTTTATCTTTGCATGTTTTACGTGGTTGAATGTGCTCTCACACAAGAACCGTTCTTGCCTATGAACTTTCACCACAACGCTGATCAAGTAGTTGTCTATATTATACCCCTTTCGGGGCCCTCCGTTGCAAATTGCATACCAACTAATGTGAGAGAGATAGACACCCCCCAAAGCCACTTTATACGGTACAAGCCTCGCGAATGAACGCGTAAAGTCGGTTGGGGGCCGCTTCGTCAAGCATTACTATGGTATACACAAGTACACGTGGGAGGGTAACAACTAAAAGATCAACGCACACACGCTACATCTCGTGTGTTCAACCAGTACTAGCAATACTACGCATAGATCTAGCTCTGATACCACTGTAGGGCTTCGCGTATGAAAACAATAAAATTTTACCCTACGCCCATGAACCCCTGATGTTTCCAAAACCTATCTATTAGTACTGCAGTAACGGGAGGGGATTTTCGTGAACATACCCTTGAAGACCTAAAAGCATTGTCAACGCTCAGGAGAGCGTGGTTGATGTAGATGAGCCCAAGCCGACCTCAAGGTTGTGATGAAGTCCTTGCGCTCCTGCAGCTCCAACGACTTGAGTAACTCAAGTGTGACACCTCGCGGGGATTTACATGCATCCGGTGCTTGACGATGACTCTCGCTTCCCTGATCCAGCAGCAGTTGCGGAAGTAGAGCTCTTGGATGTGAATCCTACAGCGCGACAGCGCTTTGCGGTGAAGATGTCTCTTGTTCGCGCAGTCTGAACATGGGACAATGGTCACGGGAGAGAGAGAGATAGAGAGAGAGAATATCAATTGGAGGTCTCCCCAAAAGTGAGGAAACCTTTATTGAATATTGTGTGTATTTTCTTGTCAAAATACCCGACAATATATAGGGGAGGGGAGGTACTACCTCCCTCAAAGTCCTGGGGTGGGACAAAAGGAGGGGGAGAGGGGGGAAGCTGCCAGCCGGCCCTGGAGGGACCCGCATGAGGGGGGCGGGCTAGGCCTAGCCAGCCACCCCCTCTCTCCTCTTGCCTTTCCCTCATGGGCCCTTCTCCCTCCGGAATTGGCCCATTAAGTCTTTTTGACCTTTTAATTGATTTCTCTTCTATTAAATAATTATGAATAAATGATTAAATCAATATTTAACATTCATTCACATATTATTCAATCACCGTGGCTATGGAACACCTTCCACGTCCACTCCAAACATCCTCCGGACTTACTGAAACCCTTCCGGTTTTCTCTCTTCTCTTCTTTTGTGATTCTACTGATCTTGTAAACACTCTCTAAGTATCATCAAGCCCTTAAGTGTGATACCCCACGGTTCAGGAACACTCCAGACATAGTCGGGACACTCCCAGACCAATGATCGACAGAGCAACCTAGATGGCCATGTGAGCCATGTGCATTCCACGAAGATCTTTCATCGTTTGAACCGGGACATTCGTGTCTTATTCCTTTTGTCTCTCGATACTTGCATTGCCCGATATCTGATCAATGACATCACCATGTTGTGTTCAATCTCGTTACCGAACAATTCTACTTGACTCATTTCGACAAGTGATATCCCTGTGATCAAATCACACGCTACACAGCTATTGGATATAACTTCTCTGAGTGGGCCCTTGAGTATTTTTTCGTCACGCGGATGGACAAATCCCGCTGTTGACATATATTGCCTCTACGGTTCCTCTGAATACCTGAACACACCTTTATTGTTATTGTATTACCAAGTGACGTTTGATGCTATCTAAGCATTCTCGGGAGACAGTGATTGATATAGTCTCACGGTCTAAGGAATAGTCAACGAGGTTTATTCTAATCATCATAACTTGAACTTCGTGACCTGATTGGGTCATGATGTTTAGGTTGGGTATTGATTCATCATTTCATTCTTACAATGAGTTGACTCCATTCCCAACTGGCATAAATGCCACATGATCAGGAAACCTTGATGTTGGGGATATACTTTCCGGGTATCCTCACAGTTCCTCACTGACCAGGGTAGCCCACTTCGGGTTAGAGCTTTGCTTCATGGGTGGCCCAGTCAGGGAGAGAGGACGGAGTCCAATCTGGCTACGGGAAGGCCCAGAAGACTTACCAACTTAGGCCCACAAGATTACTTGTAGTTCAAGATGTACTCTGTAACCGACTCTTAGTCGTAGCTGGATAGATCTCTCCTGTAAACCCTAGGCAGATATCTATATAAGCCGTCCTAGGGAGAGACTTTACTCGATATCTATATAGACGTACTCAATAGTCTACAATCTCAACTCGCACAGGCGAACCCTTGTAACCCATATTCCGGCTCTGCCGTATTACTGGATTGCTAGCAGGAGTAGGATCCGTCCAAAGCCGGTGGATTCGAACATGGGTAAACTTGTGTGCTCACCGTCCCGGAACACCGTACGTATCACCCCCCTCTCTTCCACATGCCTCGAGGACCCCCTCATGGCGTACTTGTCATCAATCTGACAACAGTTGGTGCCCACCGTGGGGCAAGTGAGCTTCGGATCTGCGTTCCGAGCGGAATCTGCAAAAATCGGAATCGGCAAAACTATCACCGTCGGTCGCATCCTCTACGCCAGCGACGTCCCTCTCATCGTTCTCGACGAAACCTGGATTCCGACTAGGGAGGCTATGACTGCCTACACAATCATGTATTTTGGCGAGATCGATGTTTACATCGGTTTCGCTGAACCTGCCCCACCCACCCCAGCGGTGATGATAGAGGCAGAAGAATCTTCTGGGTCCCCTTTATCCACGGAGGCGGCAGAGTTCTGGATCTCAGTAAATCCTAATCCCACCCAGCCTGCACCAGCTGCGGAGATAGTGGATAAATCCGAGCCTAAGGAAGACCTAGCGGTCGAAATCGAATCTGGAGTGGATCTCCTAGGAGAGACCGGATCCCAGATCGACCACCCGCGGAGGTCGAAAACCAGGAGGAGCTCATCAACGACACTGATTCCGGCTCTGATGAGGCCGGGACAGACAGACCTTTCCTAAGGTACACACTATGACATATGATAATGCAAGATGCAAGCGCAGATGCAATTCTCGAGACCATCAAAATTTTTAACATGGCTGACCGCGAGAGCCGCAGGTACCTCAGGAAGCACGCATCGCACTTCATCGGATATGTGGGATCCGGATCCGACTTTGCTGATGCTAGAGAAAACACCGACTCTGTGCTGGAGGCGATTGGAACAAACGCCGCCATACCCGCATCCTCGGATCAATCGATGACGTCAGCGGATTTCCGAAAGTTCTCCACGGAATATGAAGAGGAGTATAACTCCAAAGCTGCAGAAGAAGGAGAAGCCATGGATGAAGAATCCGGGGAACACTCTCCCAAAGCGCAGGATGACATGGACGTCGAGATAATCCCGAAGTCTAGATGTCCGAAAGTACCGATCAGAGCTTGACTCCGAGAAACGGACCCAAAGCCGTCTTTGCTACCAGCGCTGCCAAGAAGACAAAGAAGAAGAAGAAGAAGAAGAAGAAGAAGACCCCGTCAAAAGACCCTCTGGCAGAAGAGGTGATTGCCGAGGAATACGAAGAAGACTCATATGGAGCACTTATCCTAGAAGAGCCGAAAAAAGAAGAATCGGTGGATGGACACGTGATCACCGAAGGTGCGCGTAAACTCATCGATGCTGCATTAACCACACCTATCCCTACAACTGCAGAACTTACTGCTGAAGAGCTGGACGAAAGGGCCCAAGCCCTAGAAGCGCGTCGTCAACAACTCCTAGATGAAGCCAAAAACATCGAGGAGGAGAAGAAACGCATGGAAACTAAGGATTACATGTCTCGGTTGCATCAAAAGACATGGAAGCGTCACACCAGTGACGACCAATTCCCACATATCCGTGCCGTCCTTTTCGGAGATGAGATGGGGAAGCCACGGAAAGATAGCAAAGGAGATTGGGTATATCCAACCCTAGTACAGAATACCATGGCAGCACGAGAAATTCTATTGGCTAATCCAGGACCGGAGGAAATCCAGTTGGGAATCAAACTACTCAACAAGGGACTAGAGCAGCAAAAGGTCGCCATGTCCGAAAGTCAAAAACTGGTCTCAAATTTCGACCAATGTCACACAGATTTGGCATGGGCGGACATAAGACCCCAGCGCATCCCGGAGCAGTATCATCGCCCCGAGCGCCAGGAAGACAATTACTCGAGAACCGGATCGTCGGGACAACACCGCAGGACTACGCGTGACTGGAGCAACGTCGCCCCAGCGGCCGAGAAAGAGGCCATCGCTGCTTTGCATCCGAGGAATCCTCCCCGACGAGAGTCTAACGATCAAAGGGGAGAAGATAAAGAGAAACGTCGGGAGGAGGATCGTCAAAAAATTCCACCTCCTAGGCATGCAAGACGTCCGGCTGAGCCTCACCATAGTGGGAACGACGGACGAAGGAACGACGGAAGCCATGCCGGGACAAGCCGGCAGGGGGCTCCTCGTAGTCAAGACCCTCCCCGGACCCGGAATAATGATGCTCCGGACGGAGGCCGGCGATCGGCCGGAAATAATCCAGCTGCCCCACTCTCTCCACCAAGTAGTCATCACAACGGCTCTCAAGGGGGTCATGGAGGACGACGTGGCGGAGGAGGTGGTGGCAGAAGCCGAAGTCCGGCCCCAAGGCACTGCAGCCACAGCCGACATGCGGGACGATCGTTATCCCCGAATGATGCAAGGCACAGGATCAATTCCAACATAGAGGCGCGGCGCTATGAAAACGATGATATCTACGTGGGCCCAAAATGCTTTGGACCATGCATCAGAGCTACATGATTCCCAGAAGGATTTGCTATCTCAAGACATATCCAAGCCTACGATGGCATTGCTCGGCCAGACACCTGGCTATAGGATTTTTTCCAAGCTTGCTGCATCGCCAAAGGCGGAAATAGCCTGGTCGCAACCCGATATCTCCCACTTATGTTGCGGAAGACGGCACGATCATGGCTTAATGAACTTCCGGAGAACACCATCCACAATTGGTATGACATGCAAAGTGCATTCTTTCGGAATTTCGAAGGCACGTATCGGAGGCCCTGTATGGTCGGAGACCTACAACGTTGCACCCAGAAGGCTGGAGAAACTTGCCGGGATTACCTCGGATGATGGATCGACACCAAGAACTCCTGCGAAGGATTAAATGATCAAACTGCGAGTGAAGCTTTCATCGCAGGTCTCCCAATTGGTCTACTGCGCCATCACTTGAAGTGTGACAAGGTCACTGATTTGGGAGAGATGATAGAAACAGCGAGCAAGTATGCGGATGCCGATGAAGACGCAGAGGGATTACTCAATGCCCTAGTTGTGCCTCAGCTGGCAAAACAACCAAAGCAACAAGCTCAGAAGCACAAAAATACCTCGGAAGAGAAACCCAACGCGGAAACAGCAGTGGTAACTGCTACTTTTGGGTCTAGAGGACAAGGAGGACACGACGGAGGCCGCGGGCGTGGCCGTGGGACTTCAAGGGTCCAAGGGAGAGGAGACCAGCAACCAGGGAAAACCTAATCTTAGGCCGACATTGCCAATAACTCATGTGTGCATCACCTAGACGCTAATGGGGGCTCGTCCCACACCAACGCCGAATGTCGTTTCAATGACGACATCAAAAGAGATGACATTGCGGGCTACAAAGCTAAGCGGAAGAAGGGAAAGAAGAATCCGGAAAAAGAAAAAGAGACCAAGGAAGATTCTGACATGGAGGAAGCTGATGCTTCAAATCCCAAGCCGGAAGGGAAGACAACTTTTCCCACCAAGAAGGACACTTATGTCACTTTCCTCGGATCTGAACCAGCAAAGGTCAAGAAAGCAGTTCTACACGAGCTCAATGCAACTGTTCCGGCTGTCCCCCAATACCTGGACTGGTCGGATGTGGCAATCACATTTGACCGCGTTGATCATCCGCCTAAGTTCCACAGGCGAGGAAAATACGCCTTAATCGTCAATCCACTTATTGACGGTTATGGTTTCTCCAGGACCCTCATGGACGGTGGTAGTAGTATCAATATTCTCTATGTCAAAATGCTACGCTGGATGAGGATCTCGGAAACCCAGCTGAATCATAGCTCTGTGATCTTTCACGAAGTTGTCCCAGGAAGACAAGCTAATTCCCTGGGAGAGATTACTTTTGATGTTACCTTTGGAACTCCAAAGAACTATCGGACGGAAGCACTTTCCTTCGAAGTGGTCCAGTTCAAGAGCGTGTAACATGCTATATTCGGGCGTCCGGCTTACTGGGCTTCTATGGCTCGTCTGTGTTACATTTACAATATGATGAAAATTCCAGGTCCCAACGGCATGATCACCATTAGGGGAGACCCGAGGAAAGCGCGAGAGTGCGAGGATGGAAATGCTGCCTTTGCCGAAGCCGTGCTGCACGCTCAGGAGTACCAGGAGATCAAGAAGAGCATAGATCCGTCCGAGATGCCTGCAACGAAGGAGGTGACAAAGCCAAATACGGAGTTCAAGGCATCATAAGAGATGAAGAAGACGCCGTTGAAGGATGACGACCCTTCCAAGGTGACCCAGATAGGCGTAGGCCTAGGTAGCGCATAGGAAAGCGCGCTCGTCAAGTTCCTCCAAGCAAATCAAGATATCTTCGCATGGCAGCCATCTGACATGACCGAAGTACCTACGGAACTTGCCGAGCACTCTCTAAATGTAAACCCGAACGCTAGACCCGTCAAACAGTCCCTATGATGATTTGGCGATGAAAAGCGTAAGGCAATAGCTAAGGAACTAGCACGGATTGAGTTAGCCGGATTCATAGAAGAGGTCATCCACACTGAGTGGTCGGCCAATCCTGTAATGGTCCCTAAAAAGGACACCACTGATTTAAGGATGTGTGTTGATTATACTGCCTTGAACAAGGCTTGTCCAAAAGATCCGTTCGCTCTACCTAGAATTGATCAAGTTATCGATTCTACGGCAGGCTCGGAACTCCTCTGTTTTCTCGACGCATATTCCGGTTATCACCAAATCCGGATGAAGGAATCTGACAAAGTCATAACTTCATTCATAACCCCCTTCAGAACCTTCTGTTTTGTTATGATGCCCTTTGGGATGAAGAACGCAGGAGCTACGTACCAGCGCACGATGCAGTGTTGCCTCCATGACCAACTCGGATGCAATGTACATGCATATGTGGATGATATCGCAGTAATGTCCAAAAAGAAGGAAACGCTGATTTCCGACTTGGAGGAAACATTTGCCAATCTACGAAAATACAACATCATGCTTAACCCGAAGAAATGCTTCTTTGGAATACCAGCCAGAAAATTGTTAGGTTTCATCGTGTCTCAAAGAGGCATAGAGGTGAACCGGGACAAAATCAAGGCTATACTCAATATTTCCAGGCCAACTCGCTTGAAGGACGTACAAAGATTAACTGGTTGCATCGCTGCGGTCAGTCGATTTGTAAGCCGGCTTGGTGAAAGAGCCGCACCATTATACAAACTCCTGAAAAAGACCAAGGATTTTGTTTGGACTGATGAAGCTGAAGCTACACTACAAGACCTGAAGAAAGTATTCCCATCGCTCCTATCCTTGCAGTGCCAAAACCTCAGGAACCGATGTTGCTTTATCTTGCTGCGACAAATAAGGTTGTTAGTATTGTCATGGTGGTGGAGAGACCGGAGGAAAATCAGGAGAACCTGGTGCAGCGTCCGACTTACTTTGTCAGTGAAGTCCTGATATAGTCAAAACAGCGGTATCCGCACTATCAAAAGTTGGCTTACGGTGTTTTTGTAGCATCGTGTAAGTTACGACACTATTGTCAGGAGCATCCAATTACCGTGGTGAGCACAGCTCCCATGAGAGATATAATCAATAACAGTGACGCCACAGGACGCGTCGCCAAATGGGGCATAGAGCTTTCAGCTTTTGATATTGAGTATAAACCTCGAACACCAATCAAATCCCAAATCCTTGCTGAGTTTTTTGCTGATTGGACAGAGACGAAGGAGAACATGATCCTCCCTGAGTCGGAATATTGGACCCTCTATTTCGATGGGTCTAAGGCTCGAGGGGGCTCGGGGGCTGGCGTGGTGCTCAAATCACCCCAAGGAGATAAACTTTTATACGTGTTACAGATTCACTTCACAACGACAAATAATATTGCTAAGTATGAAGCACTACTACATGGAATCCGGATTGCTAAAGACATTGGCATCCGACGTTTGATGTGTTACGGAGATTCGAATCTTGTTGCTCAACAAGTGTCGGATATTTGTAATGCAAATAAACACATGGCAGTGTATAAAGCTGTCGTGGATGATCTATCTAAATCGTTCGAAGGATTTGAGGTTCAACACATCCCTCGAGCAGAAAACGAGGAAGCAGATGCACTATCTCGAATAGGCTCTGCATGGAAAGAGGTCCCGGACGGCGCTTTTTTAGACCACCTCAAGGTTCCCTCAATAAAGGGAGTAGACGAGGAATATCCGACGAAATCTGACTCACCTCTAATAGCAGTTCTGGCTGTAATTCCCAGCTGGACTCAACACTACTTAGATTATCTGGTAGATGGCAAATTACCCGAAGATGAGGTTCTGAGCCGGTAGATTATCCGATGACCAAAAGCCTATACTATTGTTAAAGGTGAGATCTATAAGCGGAGTGTTTCTGGGGGGTTTCAGCGTTGCATATCTCCAAAAGAAGGAGTGGAAATCTTAAGGGAAATCCATGAAGGCGAGTGTGGTCACCATGCTGCAGCCAAATCTCTAGTGGCAAAAGCTTTTAGACACGGATTTTTTTGGCTTACAGCTCAGGCAGATGCCGAATGATTAGTCAAGACGTGCAAAGGCTGCCAAAAGTACGCCAAACAAGCTCACATTCCGGCTGATCAGCTGCGAACAATACCTATAACATGGCCTTTTGCGGTCTAGGGGCTTGATATGGTAGGACCTTTTAAACGAGCTCCAAGTGGATTTACTCACCTCTTAGTGATGGTGGATAAATTCACCAAATGGATTGAGGCTAAACTGTTGGGTCCGCAACATACAAAACAAAAATTTTCCTACGATGAGAACTACACGCCAAGATCTATCTACTAGGTACAAAGCAACGGGTGGACATACATCCATCGAGAACTTACCCTCGAAGACAATGAGTTTTGTTAACGAGTAGGAACTCGTGGTTGATGTAGTCGTACACTTGCCGATCTCAAGATCGTGAGGAAGTCCGAGCGCCGCAACTCAGCAGCACATCCATACTCGCACACACGTTCAAGCCACCGGACAACCTCCACCTCCTCGCTCGAGCGATCTAGCGGAAGCAGCAACTCCTTCTAGATGAAATGCCACCGGGAACATGTATCTCGCTAATCCGAGTCCATGGGGGAATAATTCTAGAGGGGGAGAGAGATCCTTCACAAGGAGGTGTGAGGAAGAAGGAGGAAGAGGGTGGCCTTTTATAGGAGGAGGGGGTGCCCCGCCTTCATGGCGGGCGCATGGGGGGTGACTCCTCACCTCCCCCATTCATGTGGTGGTAACCCCTCCACATTAAAATGCCTCTTCACATTCCCCTTTCAAGTCCCTACTTTAAATGCATTAAAATTCTCCAAGTTTAATGCTCTCTCGTTTAATAAAACTCTTTTATTCAATTTATTCAGAATTTTGTTAATTACATTAATTAACAAACATTCACATATAACCCCTTGCAATATTTCAATATCACATGCAGAACCACTTTCTGCAATTTCACCCGGAACAATTTCCGGTTTCTATCGAAACAATTCCTCCGCTTTGCAATTCTTTCGTCTGAAACATATGTGCTCCAAAATGGTGTCCGGTAACTCTTAAGTGTGTCACCCTACGGTTCGTGAATAATGCAGACATGATTGAGACTCTTCTCAGATCAATAATCAGAAGCGGGACCTGGAGATCCATACTGACTCCTGGATATTCAACGATGACTTCTGTGATCGTGAGAACCTTTAACGCTAGTAACTAAATCCCTTTGTCTCGCGATATATTACATGTCCAAGATTCGATCATCAGTATCTCCATACCTAGTTTGATCTCGTTACCGACATGCACTCTTTTCTTGTTCCCATGATATAACATTCTAGTGATCACATCACTTCCTTGCAAGCTATCTCAATGTGATATCACCGAGAGGTCCCAGAGTATATATATCCGTCATCGGGATTGACAAATTACACTCTTGATCCATGAGCCTCAACATAACACCTTCGTAGCACTGAACCCATCTTTATAGTCACCCTGTTACGGTGTGATGTTTGATGCTATCAAGATACTCTTCCGGTGTTAGCAATTAACATGATCTCATGGTCTAAGGATAAAGATTACTTCGTATGATGTTATAGCAATATAAACATAATGACTTGATCGTAATTCTATACTTCGGATGAATGTTCATCACATCATTCAACTAATGTTGTGACCTTGTTATTAACAACATCCAATGTCCATGATCAGGAAACCTTGATCATCTTGTTAATCAACAAGCTAGTCTATAAGAGAGGCATAACTAGGAACCCTTTTTGTTTATTAAACACACATGTATTGATGTTTCCTATCAATACAATTATAGCATGGAAAATAAACATTTTATCATAAACATGGAATAAGATAATAACCACTTTATTATTGCCTCTCGGGCATATTCCCTTCAGTCTCCCACTTGCACTAGAGTCAATAATCTAGTTTGAAAAACTTTGCGTATTGAACACCTATGGCTTTCTGGTGTTGCATATACGTGATTTCTAGTTGTTAACATAATCTCCGGATCTGACAGTTTTAGGTCCGTGTGTATTTGCATGTCTTTGCGTCTCTACGCATCACTCATTCTCAAATGAGATGGCATTGTATAAATTTGGTCCTTTGGTGAGACCTTTAGTTCGTTCCGGTTAAAATATGTTGATATTATTGTCACACAATATATCTTCATAGTATTAGCCCACTTTGAACCACACCTAGTTTGATAACAAACTACTTAACACAAATGCCCTCCTTTGCTGCTACTATAGCAGTTATATACTTAGCCTTTTGTTGTAGTATCCGTCACAATGTCTCAACTTTGGAACTCATCCAAATCCATCATGGAACATCCTTTCCATTACATTGTGCCACCCATAGTCTCAATTGAGATAGATTTAATTTGTATCTTGTGACAAAACTAGTATCAATGTAACACTTTCCAATAAACTACCTTTAACTATTTGTCACTTATACATTATATATTCTTAGTTCTTCCAAAGCTCATAAGAATATCTCTACTATTGTCCAATGATCATCTTATGAATCATTTTAGTATATGCTCATAACATTTAGAGCATAGGACATTCTGGATATATACATATCATGGTATAATCGATCAAAATCTTCATGTGATTTTACTCACCAAGTGTTGAAACACTTGAATCTTGATACAATTCTTTCCATGCAGCAAGAACCTTTCTTGTTGTTATCTCATATATGTATGTCTGGCATAACCATATTAGCGCCTCAATCTATCCATATAGATATTTATGCCAAATATTCCGGTTTTCCCAAGTCTTTCATCGAAATCTCATTTTAATGAAATTCTTAACTTGTGTTAATACAAGATACATCATTTCCAATCAACAATATGTCCTCTACACAATGTATTAGAAATATGTCTCAGCGCTCCCACTTAATTTCTTGCAAATGCAAGCATCTTCATCATCTTCGATGAATTTAAACTCTTTTAATAGTTTCATCATGGTGAAGATTCCAACTCTGCTATGCTTACTTCAACTATTGAAGTTTGCATGCCCTTTTAGCACCCTTTGAATTAACAAAACCCTTCGGACCGTGTCATGTACACGTCCTAGGTAACCATTCTTTTAGAAGAAACTTGTTTTGTTTATTCAACTACCATATACCAAATTATATGTAGTGGTTGCTACATTAATCCGTCAAGACTAAATATCACTATGAAAGATCAAATCTTGTCATAGTAAACTCCTTGAACATTGTCGTAAACTTCTTTCCGACATGTCGACTATTTCATAGATGTTAAACATCCATGTCTATTTCTTTATAGATCCAAACACAATCGATAGGCTTCATGCCTTTCCGGAGGGTCTTCCAAGTTCAGAAACTTGATTTCTCGTGTATGGATACTATCACAAATTCTATGACTTCTAGTCATTTTATGGAGTCAGGGCCCATCATCGCTTATTTGCATGTAGTCGGTTCATCATTGTCAAAACAATAACGACTTTCTTATCAAATCACACTATTTGATTCTTACCGACCATCACGGTTCAATAGGAACTCTAATCTCCGAAATCACAACCTTTGTAATCACGGGAGCCATGAGCATTGTGGCTGCCACCAGGACACTTTTCGGCGCCGTGCTAGTTAGCACATATAGCTAAGGTTCAACAACCTTATCAAAGTTCTATTTTCCTCCCACTTAACTTTTCACGAAGAGTTCCTTCTCAAGAAACTTGACGTTCCAAGCGACAAACTCTTTTGTCCTCAGTGTTATGGAGAAATTCCCAAAAAATTCTTTGGGATAACCCACAAAGACGTGCTTATCCGACTTTGGTTGTAAACATTTTACTTATGCATAGCATACCAAAATTTAAGGAAAGACAATTCGGGTTTTATCCCAAACCATAACTTATATGGTGTCATATCAATGGATCACGATGGTGCTCTTTTCAGTGTAAAAGCGGTAGTCTCTAAAGCTTCAATCCTTAAAACATAATGGCAGTTTTATAAATGACACCTTTGATCTTACCTTGTCAAACATGGTTTGATTTCATCTCTCGAATATTCCATACTCCTATTGACATGGGTATACCCTACAGGTACTCGAGCTTAGTATATACGGCCCAAATACATACAGGCCCACGGTGTCGCCAAGGTCCGGATAAAGAGACTCGAGTAACCTACGGACTCTCGATTGCTTGAAGGACAAGAAGAAGCTAAAGATAGAAAGTTTGAAGGGGAAAACCCTAACTTGTAACCGACTCGACCTGTTACCCGAGACCTAGCTTATCTATATAAAGGCTAGGAGGGGGCGGCGAGGAGGACACACGCAACCCTAGTTTCCACAACCCTCGCCAGATTGCATCTGCGCACCATTGTAACTTTCAACTCCCTCGATAATTCCACGAGCAGACAAGCAGAGTATGGACCTCTACGAGGCCTGAACCTGGGTAAATCCTTTGTCACCTGTGTGCTTGTTTGCTAGCCGATAGATGTCTCCAGCGCTCCCTCCTTCTCCAAAACCTAAGTCCATAACAATGGGCATTGACGAGTTAAACCCTCGTCAATTGGCGCCGTCTGTGGGAATTGGGAGTGCTGATGTTGCGGCTTCTTCGGCCCCATCAAACGCGATCTACAACTTTGCAATAACAGAGATTCGCCAGATTTTCGACGCCTTCGACTTCACCATCCACACGTCGGCTACTCGCCCGGCCTTCAAATCCGTGAGCGACGGAATCAGCCTAGCGATTGGGAGCTTCCGCTTCCAAGTCGGTCAGATGGGGATGCTTCGCATGCCCGATCAGCCGACGGCACCGGTGATTGCCCCAGCATCATGGTTCCCTCCATCAATCGGTACCCTCAGCGAGTTCAATGCTCTAGCGGCGGTCGGGAACATGGTTAGCGACAGCAGTCGCCACTCCGATCTAAGCGATCTAGCCACTGAAGATGGAACCTACGGTTCCGGATCTGAAAGTTGTGGAAGCAACAGCTTCCCAAATCACTTCATGTGCGCCGTCATCAACGCGGGCGACACCTCCGCCAACCGCGGTAACAATGGTAACACCGGCAACGGCACCGACCCGCCCAACGCCGCCAACGGCGGCAACGGTGGCAATGGAGGAGCAGTCGAAACCCCCACCATAATCAACGAGCAAACCGGCGAACGCGTCGTGATCAGGCTCAACGAGCAAGAGTGGGAACGCTTCCGCGAAGCCCTACGAGGTGCACCTCTACCCTTCAGGTCCCCGCAAGAACTGCTGATGGGCTACCACTGGCTCCTAAAGGAGGAATTCAAGCGCCAGAAACAAGCAATCGCGGAACTTGACGCGCGTAAAAAGGCGGCAGACGAGTCAAGCCTTCGTCGCGCTGGGCTCTCCTCCTACAGAGGATCCTCCTCAAGAGGCAACGAGCAACTCGCTAGAAAGAGGTAACCACGGATGGCTCACCTCACCGAACAAGAATGCATAGACGCCACGAAAGTCCTCGACTTCGGCTCTATGACAGTCGACACAAGAGGCAACGTGGTTCCCAGGACGCCACAATCCGCAGTGACGGTGGCCACCATGCACCGATCTACGATCGCAGGCCTAGGACTAATCGAGGCTGCCCTCGACAAAGAACCAGTACCAGACCCAAAAAAGGGGAAAGCGTTAGCAAGACGCTACTCCTCGCCCTCGTCAAGCGATGACAGTCATGACCTGTCTCGACGCCGCCGCTCGCGACGACACGATCGCGACTATGATGCACGAGACGAGCTCACGTAGCACAAGATCGACAAGTCAAGGGCATGACGTGCTCGGTCGACTGATTTGGAAGAAGAAGATGGGGAGCTCTGCGGCGCCAGATGCTTCAGCAGATCCATCAGGCAAAAGCGAATGCCTAAAGGGTTCTAACTCCCATCGGAGAACCCGAAATTTGACGGTCTGCAGGACCCCAAGATCTGGCTGGAGGATCACATCTCCTCAGTCAGGCTGCACGGAGGCAGTCGAAGTACTGCCATGCAATGCTTGCAGCTACAGCTGTAGGGCGCCGCCCGAGCATGGCTCAATAACCTCCCACGCAGATCCATTCGCAGCTGGGATGAGCTGGTCTACAGCTTCGTACGCAACTTTAAGGGCACGTACAAACGCCCCGCCTCAATCGAAGAACTGAGATGCTGCCAGCAAAAATCTGGCGAATAGCTGCGCTCTTACATTCAAAGATGGTCCATCATCAAGAACTCCGCGGAAAACATCTCGGAAGACCGCGCGATTGATGCATTCAATGATGGTGTCCGCCGCATGGAACTCAGGGAGGAGCTAGGTCGCTTGAAGCCCAAGACCATCGACCACCTAGTGGAAATCGTGAATCGATGGGCCGATGGGGAAGATTCGCTGAAGAACCGCGTTCACTCTGATGAGGAAGCAGAATTCAGACGCGACCACCGGGGCAAACGTCGTATGCGCATCTACGACGATCGCGACGACGTCAACATGGTCACAGCTGGCTATGCCGATAGATGCAACGATAACCGCAACAGCGGATACGGCAGCGGCGGATACCGCGACTCCGGGAAAACCACACAAGTGTGGCAACGCCGCACTCGCGATGAAGCACCCGCGACTTCCATCGAGGACAAACTGTCCGGGCCATGCACGGTACACTTCTACATCGACAAGCATGATGGCAAGAGGAATTCCAGTCACCTCCTCAAAGCCTGCCGCGAGTTCCTCAAGCTACATGAGGGGTTGCTTCGGATGAACCGCAATGCAGTTGAAAGAGGCTACGGAACCGCTCCAGGCGCAGTGGCACATGGCGCACCACCACCACCACCTGGGCCACCCCCGAACGGAGCTGCACCGGACCAGCATCACGGAGGCGAACCATACCCACGGGCCATGGATACCATGATGATCCAAAAGGGGCACCCCTCCAATAGGGTGCAGAAGGCCATCACTCGCCAAGTCAATTTGGCCACCCACTCGCCACCATCCACCACTGAGTACCTCAGCGGTAGTGAGTCGTGCATTACCTTCGACAAACGCGACCACCTGCCTCAAGTACCTCGCCCAGGTCATTGCCCCCTCGTACTCGAGGAACAAATTGGAGGCTTCGACATGAGTCGCGTCTTCAGGGATGGCGGAAGCGGTATCAACCTCATATTCGTGAGTACCTTGCGAGCAATGAGGATCCCTCTAACCTGCTTGGAGGCATCGGACACAACGTTCCACGGCATCGTCCCAGGAAAAGGCGTATACCCCTGGACAAAATCAACCTCGACGTCATATTCGGCACGCCGAAAAACTTCTGGCGCGAGCGCATCGACTTTGAAGTTGTCGACTGGCCCTCACAATACCACTACATCCTCGGGCGCGTCGCGTTTGCTAGGTTCATGGTAGTACCCCACTACGCCTACCTGCAGATGAAAATGCCAGGTCCCAACGGTGTCATCACGATCAACGGGAGTTTTGAGCGATCTGACATTTGCGACAGGGAATTCAACAGAATCTCCCAGTCCTTCGGCATGCAGGAGGAACTCGCGCGATTGAAGGGAACGACAGACAACAGTCTGCCCCCTCTAAGTAGGCCAAGCTCACCTGACCTCTCCTTCGACTCATCTGTGCACACAAAGAAGGTGCAGCATCCATCGGATCCCGCTAAAACGGCCCTCATCGCCAACAACTTGAGTCCCGCATAGGAACTCGCGCTCGTCGAATTCCTCCGTGAGCACTGGGAAATTTTCGCCTGGTGTCCTGTGGACATGCCAGGAGTTCCTAGGGAATTCGCCGAGCACGCACTCAACGTCAACCCCGACGCAAGGCCAGTCAAGCAAACAATCAGGCGACTGTCTGAGCCACGGGCACATGCAGTTGGAATGGAGATCAATAGACTCCTCGAGGCCAAATTCATACGCGAGATCAAGGAAAGCACTTGGCTCGCCAATATGGTGCTGGTTCCAAAAAAGGACACGGATATCCTACGGATGTGCGTGGACTTCACTTCTCTTAACAAGCACTGCCCAAAAGATCACTTTCCGCTACCACGGATCGATCAAATCATCGACTCCACTGCTGGATGCGAGCGCCTCTGCTTCCTCGACGCCTACTCAGGCTATAACCAAATTCGAATGAAGGAGGAAGACCAGGAGAAGACCGCGTTTACAACGCCCTTTGGCGTGTTCTGCTACAACACAATGCCCTTCGGGCTAAAAAACGCAGGAGCCACGTACCAGAGGTGCATGCAGGCCTGCCTCAAAGAGCAACTTGGTCGCAACATCCAAGTCTATGTCGATGACATAGTAATCAAGACCAAGGAAGAAGCCTCCCTAATCGACGACTTGCGTGAAACCTTCGCCAACCTTGATCGCTACCGGATAAAGCTCAATCCGGACAAATGCGCCTTCGACGTACCCTCTGGGCAACTGCTCGGGTATCTCATCTCTACGAGAGGGATTGAGGCAAACCCGAAAAAGATAAAGGCCATACTGGCCATGGAGAAGCCAAAGAACATAAGAGGCGTTCAGCAACTAGCTGGGCGAATCGCGACCCTCAGTCGATTTATCAGTCGAATGGGAGAAAAGGCGCTGCCCTTCTATCAGCTCCTCCGCAAAACCGACAAATTCGAGTGGACTAATGAAGCGCAGGAAGCATTCGAAGACCTCAAGCGCCTGCTATCCACCTCGCCAGTATTGGTAACTCCACGAGAAAGGGAACCACTGCTGCTGTACATCTCCGCCACCAACCAAGTGGTTAGCACAGTGCTCGTCGTCGAACGGGCCGAGGAAAACAAGGTCCATGGCATACAACGCCCGGTATACTACCTTAGCGAGGTCCTCACGCCAACAAAACAGCGGTACCCGCACTACCAGAAGCTAGCATACGGCGTCTTTATGACCGCCCGGCGACTGCGCCATTACCTCTAGGAACACCCAATCGTGGTAGTCAACGACGCCCCATTGGGACATATCCTCAATAACCCTGACGCCACAGGGCGAGTCGCACTTTGGGGAATCCAGATGTCTCCACGAGACATCACATACGAAAAGCGCGGCGCAATCAAGTCGCAAGTTCTCCTGGACTTCCTCGTTCATTGGATGGAAGACCAACTCCCGGACAACCCAGATATGTCCTACCTCTAGACAATGCACTTCGACGGGTCCAAGAGGAAAGATGGAGCAGGAGCATGTGTCATACTGACATTGCCTCAAGGGGACAAGCTGAAATACGTCCTACGAATGCAGTTCACAGCCTCAAACAACGAGGCTGAATACGAGGCCCTGTTACACGGGATGAGGATGACAAAAGCCTGCGGCGCAAAGAGGCTAATCATATATGGCGACTCCAAGCTGGTCGTCAACCAAACAATGCACGAGTTGTTGGAGATATGCCCAAGAGGCAATAATAAAAGTGGTTATTATTATATCTTTGTGTTTATGATGAAAGTTTACATCCCATTCTATAATTGTATTATTAGGAAACACTAATACTTGTGTGTTTTGTAAACGTAAAAGAGTCCCTAGTAAGCCTCTTGTTGAACTAGCTTGTTGATTGATTGATGATCATGGTTTCCTGATCATGGACATTGGATGTGATTAATAACAAGGTTATATCATTAGGAGAATGATGTGATGGACACACACCCATAGTAAGCGTAGCATAAGATCAAGTCATTAAGTTCGTATTGCTGTAAGCTTTGAAATACATAGTAACATAATCCTTCGACCATGAGGTTATGTCAATCACCATCACCGGATGGGTACTTTGATGACATAAAACACCACTTCGTAACTGGGCGGTTATAAAGGTGTCATTGGGTATTCTGAAAGTATGTGTTGAAGCGCATAGACCAAGATTGGGATTTGTCCATCCATATGACGGATAGATATAATTTGGGCCCTCTCGGTGGAATGTCATCTAGATAGCTTGCAAGCATGTGACTAGGTCACAAGGGATGACATAACATGGAACGAGTAAAGAGTACTTATCAGTAACGAGGAAGAACTAGGTATGAAGATACTAACGATCAAACCTCGGATAAGTAGAATATCGCGTGACAAAGGGAATTCGTTTCGTGTTAAATGGTTCTATCGATCACGAAGTAATCATTGAGTATGTGGGAGCCATTATGGATCTCCAGATCCTGCTGATGGTTATTGATCGGAGAGGTATCTTCATCATGTCTGCATATTCACGAATCATAGGGTGACACACTTAAGGTTCGAAGTTGTTTTAAGTAGATATGGAATTTGCGTTGGAGACCGAATGTTGTTCGGAGTCTCGGAATGGATCCAGGACATCACGAGAAGATCCGGAATGGTCCGGAGAATAAGATTCATATATTGGGGATCATTTTCTAAGTTGGGAAATGTTCCGGAGTGTTTGTATGGAGATTCTAGAAGGTTTCGAAATGTTCTGGAAGGTTCTAGAGGATTTCTTGGAGTTTACTTGAAAACCAAGAAAGGGATCAAGGAGACCAAGTGGGGCAAGACACGGATTCGTGGGGGAGGAGGATTCCTCCCCCTTCCCACCGCCGGCCCAAGGAGGGGAGTCCTACTAGGACTCCCCCTCCCCAGGCGCGCCTCCCACCTTTAAATAGAAGGGAGGGGGCGCCCCCTCCTGTACCTCTCTCATAACAACCAATCTCAGCCGCCTCTCTCCTCCACCTTTCTTCTGCACAGGCATAGGCGAAGCCCTGCATAATTCTCATCTCCACCACCACCACCACACCGTCATGCTGCTGGGATTCCATGGAGAAGATCTACTACCTCTGCTGCCCGCTGGAACGGGGAGAGGAAGGTCTGCTTCAACTCCGCACGTGTGACCGTCTGCGGAAGCGCTGCCGGAACGCGGCGCCGGAAGGATCGTCCACACGATCTTGATATCGGCAAGTGATCGACTACATCATCCACGAGATCTAATCTCGTAATGCTTTCGGTTCTATGAGGGTTAGTACCGATCTATCTCGTTGCTCATGTCTAATAGATTAGATCTTGGCTTTTGTCTAGATTAGATCTGGGTTTTGTTCGTTCTTGCGATAGAATTTTTTTGTTTTCCATGCTACGAACCCATCAGTGGTATTAGAGCCTTGTCTATACGTAGATCTATTGCACGAGTAGAACACAATGAGGTTGTGGGCGTTGGTTCTCGTGTTGTCTTTTGCTATGTGTGTACTTTGCATCTTGCGGTATGGTGGGATGAAGCGGCTCGGGCTAACATTACATGTCATCGTACATGAGACTTGCTCCACGCTTGACGTGCAACTCGTTTTGCACAAGTGGCTTTGCGGGTGTCTGTCTCTCCCATCATAGTATAGATCAAATCTACACTTTGCACTTGATAGCACTTGTATCAACGTTGTGGTTCAGTTTCGTAGGTAAGATGCGTTCTTAGTCGAAAGCCCCAAGCCACGTAAAACTTGTAAAGAAAATTAGAGGCGTCTAACTTGTTTTTGCAGGGGTTTTGTGATGTGATATGGCCTACATGTGATTGTGATTGTATTTGATGTATGCAATGATCCTTGTTGTAATATGGCAACCGGCAGGAGCCTAATGGTTGTCTTTAATTCTGTTAAGACCTGCGTGTCTATTCATCTTGTAATAGCTTTGTTCCAAGTAGTTGTAATAGTTGCTAGTGATGATGGACAACCATGAAGCGGCGCCACGGACCTTGACGCAATGCTGGTGATGATGGAGATCATGTCCGTGCTTTGGAGATGGAGATCGAAGGCATAAGAAGAAAGGGCCATATCATATCACACTAATTATGAATTGCCTGTGATGTTAATCCTTTATGCATCTTGTATTGCTTAGATCGCGACGGTAGCATTATAAGATGATCCCTCTCACTAAATATCAAGTAATAAAGTGTTTGTCCTTAGTTGGCACCGTTGCTAAGACTCGTCGTTTCGAAGCATCTCGTGATGATCGGGTGTGATAGACTCTACGTGTGCATACAATGGGTGCAAGCCAGATTTGCACATGCGGAAACTAAGGTTAATCTTGATGAGCCTAGCATGTACAGACATGGTCTCGGAACACGAAATACCGAAAGGTAGAGCATGAGTCATATGATTGATATGATGAACATGAAGATTGTTCGCCGATGAAGCTACATCATCTCACATGATGATCGGACTTGGTGTAGTGGATTTGGTTCGTGTAATCACTAAAACAACTCGAGGGATGTTGTTTTGAGTGGGAGTTCACCTAGTTGATTAAAGAATTAAATTTGAACACTATTTATCATAAACTTAGTCTAAACTACTTGCAAATTTGTTGTAGATTATGGCGACCGTTTCCATCAATTTCAATGCATTCCTAGAGAAAGAAAAGCTTAAGAACAATGGAAGCAATTTCACGGACTGGTTCCGTGGACTGAAGATCGTCCTCAGGGCTGGTCAGTTGACCTATGTGCTCGAAGCACCTCTAGGTGACCCACCTGCAGAAGATGCCACTGATGACATAAAGAATGTTTATGCCACTCGGAAACATCACTACTCCACAGTTCAGTGTGCCATCCTGTACGGTTTAGAATCGGAGCTTCAAAAGCGTTTTGAGCACCATGACCCGTTTGAGATCATTAAGGAGCTCAAACTCATTTTTGAGACTCGCGCGGCCATGGAAAGCTATGAAGCTTCTGAGAAGTTCTTTAACTGCAAGATGGAAGAGGGTAGCTCCGTTAGCGAGCACGTGCTCAACATGTCTGGGCACACAAACAAACTCCGAGAGTTGGGGATACCGATTCCTAATGAATTGGGGATTCACCGTGTCCTCCAATCACTTCCACCAAGTTACAAGAACTTTGTGATGAACTACAATATGCACTGCATGAACAAGACGTTGCCTGAACTATCGTCCATGCTAAAAACTGCTGAAGTGGAGATCATGAAGGAGCACCAAGTGTTGATGGTCAATAAGACCACCAATTTCAAGAAACGGGGCAAGCCTAAGAACAAGGGTAACTTCAAGAAGGACGGCAAGAAAGTTGTCGCACCTGCTAAGAAGCCCAAGGCTGGTCCTAAACCTGAAACTGAGTGCTTCTACTGCAAGGGTGCTGGTCACTGGAAGCGTAACTGCCCCAAATACCTGGCGGATCTGAAGAACGGCAACATCAAGAAGAAAGATATATTCGATATACATGTTATAGATGTGTATCTTACTAGTAATCGTAGTAGTGCCTGGGTATTTGATACTGGTTCGGTTGCTCATATTTGTAACTCGAAACAGGAGCTGCGGAATAAATGAAGACAGGCGAGAGACGAGGTGACGATGCGCGTTGGAAATGGCTCCAAGGTTGATGTGATCGCCATCGGCACGCTCCCTCTACATCTTCCATCGGGATTAGTTTTAAATTTAAATAATTGTTATTTGGTGCCTGCGTTAAGCATGAACATTATATCTGGATCTTGTTTATTGCGAGACGGTTACTCTTTTATGTCTGAGAATAAAGGTTGTTCGATTTATATGAGTAATATCTTTTATGGTTATGCACCTGAGATGAATGGTTTATTCTTATTGAATCTCGATAGTAGTGATACACATGTTCACAACATAGATGCTAAACGAATAAAATTGAATGATAATTCTACATACATGTGGCACTGTCGTCTTGGTCACATTGGAGTGAAGCGTATGAAGAAACTCCATTCTGATGGACTTCTTGAATCACTTGATTTTGAATCACTTGAAAGATGCGAAGCATGTCTAATGGGAAAAATGACTAAGACTCCATTCTCAGGTATAATGGAGCGAGCTACAGACTTATTGGAAATAATACATACCGATGTGTGCGGTCCAATGAGTGTAGCATCGCGTGGTGGATATCGTTATGTTCTCACTTTCACGGATGACTTGAGTAGATATGGGTATGTCTACTTTATGAAACATAAATCCGAAACTTTCGAGAAGTTTAAGGAATTTCAAAGTGAAGTGGAAAATCATCGTAACAAGAAGATTAAGTTTCTGCGTTCTGACCGCGAAGGTGAATATCTGCGTTATGAGTTTGGCATGCATTTAAAGAAATGTGGAATACTTTCATAGTTGACACCGCCGGGAACACCACAGCGTAATGGTGTGTCCGAACGTCGTAATCGAACTCTCTTAGATATGGTTCGGTCTATGATGTCTCTTACAGATTTACCGTTATCATTTTGGGGCTATGCATTAGAGACAGCCACATTCACTTTAAATAGGGCACCATCTAAATCCGTTGAAACGACACCGTACGAATTGTGGTTTGGAAAGAAACCTAAGTTGTCGTTCCTTAAAGTTTGGGGTTGCGAAGCATATGTAAAGAAGTTACAGCCTGATAAGCTTGAACCCAAAGCAGAGAAATGCGTCTTCATAGGATACCCTAAAGAAACAATTGGGTATACCTTCTATCATAGATCCGAAGGCAAAGTTTTCGTTGCTAAGAATGGATCCTTTCTGGAGAAGGAATTTCTCTCGAAAGAAGTGACTGGAAGGAAAGTAGAACTCGACGAGGTTATTGAACCTTCTTTCGGAGTTGAGAGTAGCGCAGCACTAGAAGATGTTTCTGTGCCGCCTGCACCAACTGGAGAGGAAGCTAATGATGATGATCATGAAACTTCGAATGAAGTTACTACTGAACCTTGCAGGTCAACAAGGGTCCGTACCACTCCTGAGTGGTATGACTCTGCCTTGAACGTCATGTTAGTGGACAACACTGATGACCCTGCGACGTATGAAGAAGCTATGGTGAGCCTAGATTCCAACAAATGGCTAGAAGCCATGAAATCCGAGATGGGATCCATGTACGAAAACCAAGTATGGACTTTGATGGACTTACCGGATGGCCGTAAGGCTGTCGAGAACAAATGGATTTTCAAAAGAAAAACATATGCTGATGGTAATGTTACCGTCTATAAAGCTTGACTTGTCGCGAAAGGGTTTCGACAAATTCAAGGAGTTGACTACGATGAGACTTTCTCACCAGTAGCGAAGCTAAAGTCTGTGAGGATTATGTTAGCAATCGCTGCATATTTCGATTATGAAATTTGGCAGATGGATGTCAAAACAGCGTTCCTTAATGGTGACATTGAGGAAGAGTTGTATATGGTACAACCCAAGGGTTTTGTCGATCCTAAAGATGCTGACAAGGTATGCAAACTTCAGCGCTCCATTTATGGGCTGAAGCAAGCATCCCGGAGTTGGAATCAACGTGTTGATAAAGTAATCAAAAACTTTGGATTTATACAAACTTATGGAGAAGCTTGTATTTACAAGAAAGTGAGTGGGATCTCTATAGCATTCCTAGTACTATATGTAGATGACATATTGTTGATTGGGAATGATATAGAACTTCTTAATAGCATCAAAACTTATTTGAATAATAGTTTTTCAATGAAGGATCCTGGCAAAGCGGCATATATTCTAGGCATCAAGATTTATAGAGATAGATCAAGACGCCTAATAGCGCTTTCACAAAGTACATACTTAGACAAAGTTCTAAAGAAGTTTAGAATGGAAGAGAGAAAGAAAGGGTTCGTGCCCATGTTGTCAGGTAAGACCTTGAGTAAAACTCAAAGTCCGTCTACGGCAGAAGATAGAGAAAAGATGAATAAAATTCCTTATGCCTCGGCCATAGGTTCTATCATGTATGCCATGCTGTGTACAAGACCGGATATAGCACATGCTGTTAGTTTGACTAGCAGATATCAAAGTGATCCTGGAATGGAACACTGGACAGCGGTCAAGAATATCCTAAAGTACCTTAATAGGACTAAGGATATGGTTCTTTCTTATGGAGGTGATGAACAGCTTGTTGTAAACGGTTACACTGATGCTAGTTGGAACACCGATCCAGATGACTCGAAGTCACAGTCTGGATACGTATTTATTTTGAATGGTGCTGCAGTGAGCTGGAGGAGTGCCAAGCAGAGCGTTGTGGCGAAATCTTCAACTGAATCGGAATACATAGCTGCTTCGGAGGCTGCACAAGAAGGCATATGGATGAAGGAGTTCATTACTGAACTTGGCGTGGTTCCTAGTGCGTTAGACCCGATGGCCATCTACTGTGACAACACAGGTGCCATAGCTAATGCACAGGAGCCAAGGTCACATAGAAAGCTGAAGCACATCAAGCTACGTTTGCATGCTATTCGCGAGTATGTCCAAGATGGTGACATAAATATTTGCAAAGTACACACTAATCTGAATGTAGCAGATCCACTGACTAAACCTCTCCCTAGAGCAAAGCATGACCAACACCAGAATGCCATGGGTGTTCGGTATATTACCATGTAATCTAGATTATTGACTCTAGTGCAAGTGGGAGACTGTTGGAGATATGCCTAAGAGGCAATAATAAAAGTGGTTATTATTATATCTTTGTGTTTATGATGTAAGTTTACATCCCATGCTATAATTGTATTATTAGGAAACACTAATACTTGTGTGTTTTGTAAACGTAAAAGAGTCCCTAGTAAGCCTCTTGTTGAACTAGCTTGTTGATTGATTGATGATCATAGTTTCCTGATCATGGACATTGGATGTGATTAATAACAAGGTTATATCATTAGGAGAATGATGTGATGGACACACACCCATAGTAAGCGTTGCATAAGATCAAGTCATTAAGTTCGTATTGTTGTAAGCTTTGAAATACATAGTAACCTAATCCTTCGACCATGAGGTTATGTCAATCAGCATCACCGGATGGGTACTTTGATGACATCAAACACCGCTTCGTAACTGGGCGGTTATAAAAGGTGTCATTGGGTATTCTGAAAGTATGTGTTGAAGCGCATAGACCAAGATTGGGATTTGTCCATCCATATATCGGATAGATATACTCTGGGCCCTCTCGGTGGACTGTCATCTAGATAGCTTGCAAGCATGTGACTGGGTCACAAGGGATGACATAACATGGAACGAGTAAAGAGTACTTATCAGTAACAAGGAAGAACTAGGTATGAAGATACTGACGATCAAACCTCAGATAAGTAGAATATCACGTGACAAAGGGAATTGGTTTCGTATGTTAAATGGTTCTATCGATCACGAAGTAATCGTTGAGTATGTGGGAGCCATTATGGATCTCCAGATCTCGCTGATGGTTATTGATCGGAGAGGTGTCTTCATCATGTCTGCATATTCACGAACCATAGGGTGACACAATTAAGGTTCGAAGTTGTTTTAAGTAGATATGGAATTTGCGTTGGAGACCGAATGTTGTTCGGAGTCTCGGAATGGATCCGAGACATCACAAGGAGATCCGGAATGGTCTGGAGAATAAGATTCATATATTGGGGATCATTTTCTAAGTTGGGAAATGTTCCGGAGTGTTTGTACAGAGATTCTAGAAGGTTTCGGAATGTTCTGGAAGGTTCTAGAGGATTTCTTGGAGTTTACTTGAAAACCAAGAAAGAGATCAAGGAGACCAAGTGGGGCAAGACACGGATTCGTGGGGGAGGAGGATTCCTCCCCCCTTCCCACCACCAGCCCAAGGAGGGGAGTCCTACTAGGACTCCCCCTCCCTAGGCGCGCCTCTCTCCTTTAAATAGAAGGGAGGGGCGCCCCCTCTTGCACCTCTCTCATAACAACCAATCTCAGCCGCCTCTCTCCTCCACCTTTCTTCTGCACAGGCATAGGCGAAGCCCTGCAGAATTCTCATCTCCACCACCACCACCACGCCGTCGTGCTGCTGGGATTCCATGGAGAAGATCTACTACCTCCGCTGCTCGCTGGAACGGGGAGAGGAAGGTCTGCTTCGACTTCGCACGTGTGACCGTCTGCGGAAGCGCTGCCGGAACGCGGCGCCGGAAGGATCGTCCACATGATCTTGAGATCGGCAAGTGATCGACTACATCATCCACGAGATCTAATCTCGTAACGCTTTCGGTTCTACGAGGGTTAGTACCGATCTATCTCATTGCTCATGTCTAATAGATTAGATCTTGGCTTTTATCTAGATTAGATCTGGGTTTTGTTCGTTCTTGCGGTAGAAAATTTTTGTTTTCCATGCTACGAACCGATCACGAGTGCGACGCACTAAACGACAACATGATCGCATACCGCGACCTCTACGACACACTTGAAGGAGACTTCGATGGCTGCGAGTTGCGACATATAGGCCGCGACAGCAATGAGGAGGCAGATGCACTCGCCAACATAGGTTCCACCTGCGCACCCATACCACCTGGGGTATTTCTCGAGCACATATGCGAACGCTCCATCAAGCCAAAGGCCGCAGAGAAGAAAACAAGCGCAGCAACGGACTCGGGGGCTATGCCACCCAATGAGCCAATGACAATCGATGACTTGGAGCTCGACATAGGACTCGAGGGACCAAAGAGCGTCATGATGATCGAACAATCCTGGACGCAGCCGTACATTACGTACCTCCTCAGCAAGCGCCTACCGGACGACCCGACAGATGCACGACACATCACGCGATGCTCCAAGGTATTCGCCGTTATCAACGGCGAACTGTATAAACGCAGCGTCGCGGGCGTGTTACAGCGATGTGTCTCCCTAGCTGATGGAAGAGCAGTCCTCCTCGACATCCATGAAGGAACCTGCGGGCACCACGCCAGCAGCCGCGCCCTCGTCGCCAAAGCTCTACGAGCTGGATTTTACTGGCCCACGGCCATGCGCGACGCCAAGGATATAGTCCAAAAGTGCAACACCTGTCAGCGATTCGTGGACAAGCCACACGCACCAGGCGCAGAACTACGGCCTATTCCATTGGCCTGGCCCTTCGCCTAGTGGGGACTCGACATGGTCGGCAAACTTCCAAGGTCCTCGCAAGGAGGCTACGTCTACCTCTTGGTCGCAGTCGACAAGTTCACCAAGTGGATCGAGGCCATGCCAGTGACCAAGCAATCAGGGCACAACGCAGTCAAGTTCTTCGAGTCCATCGTCTACCGCTTCGGCGTGCCACACAGCATCATCACCGATAACAGAACGAACTTTACATCCAAGGAGTTCCAAGATTTCTGTGAGAACCTAGGGATCAACATTAGCTATGCCTCAGTCGCACACCCGCAGACCAACGGTCAGGTGGAAAAGGCAAACGGGCTCGTCTGCAGCGGCATCAAGAAGCGACTCCTCCGGCCACTCGAACAAGCCGCGGGCTGCTGGCCAAACGAACTGCAATCCGTACTCTGGAGCCTGCGTACAACTCCAAACAACGCCACCGGCTACACACCATTCTTTATGGTACATGGAGCAGAGGCAGTATTACCCGCCGAGGTACGGTACAGAGCGCCACGCGTAGTCGCCTACAGCGAGAAGGAGTCATCCCTCGCACTCGAAGACTCCGTCGACCTCCTTGACGAAGCAAGAGAAATCGCCGCAGAAAGATCTACGATCTACCAGCAGAACCTGCGCAACTACCATAGCAGAAGGCTTCACCCAAGATCCTTCGTCGAAGGTGACCTGGTCCTGCGACTAAAGCAGCAGGGGCATCTCAAGCTCGAGTCTCCCTGGGAAGGACCATACGTGATTACAGAAGTAATCCCAGGTGGCGCCTATCGCCTTCAAGATTCAGAGATAGGAGTCGCATACTCCAACCCTTGGAACGTTGCACAACTGCGACGCTTCTACCCTTAGTCGTTTCTTCTTTACTTTTGCATCGCAAATAAGGCTATTCAGCCAAGGCTACTTAGCCGCATATTGTACTACGTACCATCCTCCGAATATATAAAAGCTAAGTGCCCCAAAACTCTGTTTTCTCTTTTCTTTTGTCATTTTTCACACTCGGGGGCTACGCCACCCTATATACATATGTTCTTCGAACAATAACGCGACATCCTGAGTAGCTGGAACATCAATCGAACCCCTAAACACAAACACAACCCAGCTGCCACGCAGCTGATAGGTTGACAGGGGAAAGATACAAAGATGACCAGGCTAATGAAAAGGACTCGCACAAGTGCAACGCACCCTACGCTTATACAGCTATTTGTATACATTCAACAATAAATTATCTACAAAAATATATGAGCTTTACAACACCAGTACACTTATATGCAGGATACATATTTGGCTACCCTTGCAACAGAAGAACATTAGTCTGTTCCTCGAAGAAGCCGACGATTTCCTCGGCTGGACGATCCACCGCTTGATAGTGCGGCACCATGTTCCAGGAAGATCCTGCTGGTGGCACCGGTGGCCCAGATGCAATGGCAGCGACATCCACGTCAGGCCTGTGCAAACGCACCACGGAGAGCGCAGCCTTGGCACCAGCCACCAGCTGCTGCCTCACGCACTCGCGAACCGCGGACATATCTTGAAATTTCATCAAAAGGGCCAGCAGGCTTGATGGAGTATCATCCAGCGGGAACATCGCCCGGTAGATGTTCTTCAAACACGACTGCGACTTCTTCAGAAAGAGCAGCACTCGCGAGGCGCGATCCTGCAGGGTCACTAACGCAGTCGCACGATCATGATCTACCCAGAAGTATCCACTCTCCTGAAGTTGCTCTTGGGTGAGATCATGAAGGCGGATGGCAATCCTATCCCTCTCCTCCTGCGGACGGCGTGCGCTAACAACTACACGAAGCAGCATCAAAAGCATGAGTACAACGTACCATTGCGATTAACTACAAAGGAAAAGACGAGGATGAGCAAACTAACCATTGCGATTAACTGGTCGCCTAGCTGCGTCACCTCGCCAAGCAGATCTTGCTCGCGGGCAGCGACTTTTTCAGCCTTTGACTTCCACACGTCTGCGCTACCACGGATCACGGGCAACTCACGCTCCAGCTGCTTAACGCCATCACGAAGTCGCGAAAGCAAGGAAAGCTCCTCTACTCTGGAGCAAGGTGGTGCCATTGTATCCTCAAGAGATGGCGAGTCCGGGGTTTCCCCCACAGGGCCACTTGACGTACCCTACCAAAAAATCAAGCCAGAAGCAAAATAAGGCGACCAACTCAAAAGTCAAAAGTAACAGGTGCATTCAGGATCAATAAAAGTATGTACAAACACATTCGCCAACAGGCATGATCTCCAATCAAAAGAGCGAGTTCATCAGATATTACAAGAAACTAACTACGGAGCAGCTGGCTTCTTCGACTTCGAGGAGCTCGGGGGCTTCATCAAGTCTGTGGCAGTATCAGCTGCTACTGACTTTCCGCCGGCCCCTGAGGCCGAAGTTTTAGCCGCCTTCTTTGCGCGATTGAGCTCCTCCGAATACTTGGCAACGGTGTTTATCAAGGAATGGCCATATTTGGCACAGGCAGTCGCAAAGGGAGCGAACATTACCTGCTGACCATCCGCGCCAACAGGCATTGTCCTCGACATCGCCGAGGGATCCACTTCGACTCCGTGGGCTTGCACCATGGCTAGCGACATGGTCACGCCAGCTGCGCGGAGGGAGTTCTTGTACGTGGCAGGCACACCCCTAGTGAGTGACTCCACCAGCTCCTCCACATTGTCGACCAGCTCCGCCTTCGGCATCATCTCCTCCCGGAGGCGACTCAGGGTGGCCTTGGCTTTGGACAACATATTTTGTACAGCGGCGCTACGGTCTTCGACCGCAGATACCGCGCCCGCAAGAGCGTCATCGCGACCAAGGACTCGTGGATCAAAACTCAAGCCACCAGCATCTACACCAAAATACACACACGGGTCAAACTTCTAATTCCACCGGTGCTACAGAGGAAGAGAAGAACATCAATAAAATATCCACCAAGTAGAGGTACCTGAGAGGGCCTTGGCGACTGAGAACAGTTGCTCTTCGAACAACTTCTCCCTGGCCGCAAAGGAGGCACGCAGATCCTCTTCGCGCTTCTGGGATTCATCACGAGCCGTGATTGCCTCGTCGCGCCCCTTCACAGCTACGGCTAGCGTCTTCTCCAACGTGGTGACATCATGCAATAAAGCATTATGCTCAGCTACAGGGCAGTCAAAAATTTGGCTGTCAGTCGATTACACCAAAATACACAGAAGACGACAAGAATAAGTATAGAACACTCACTCTCAACCACGCAGTGGCGCTTCTCCAGCATCGCATGCTGGCGACCTATCGCCATCACTTGCTCCGCCACCTGTGCGGCTTCCTTTACAAGGAGTTGTCGCACAAAACAAGGAGTCAGCAGAAGGCAACAAAGGGCGTTGACTGCCAAATTATAAAAAAAAGTGAGAGAAAGATATACTTACATGGTCCTCCAGCGACTCCAAAGAAGATTGTTGAACCATCATCTGAGCTACTACTCGATGCTCCCCTACGCGAGGAGAGCTCGAAGAATTGTGCCCGAAGTGGGCCACCACCGGAGGAGAAGGAGCACGCTCAACCTCTATCTTGGTCTTTGAGGTCACGGCTCCTGATTCCTTCAAAAATTTGACGTCGCCAGACGATGACGATGCCTCTTGACTGCAAGATAAAATCCGCACTCAGAAAGGGCAAACTCCAGGGCAAAGCCAACAAGAAGAAAACAAGCAAAGAACGAATGCACTAGCAAACTTACCAGTCAAATCTGTCAAGATCAAATGTTGCCTCTGTCGACTCCGACGAAGACTCCTTGGGCAATCGCATCTTCTTGCGAGAAGACGGTGCCACAGCCCTGCCAGGAACGGCGGGAATTGGCGACTCCGCGCCAATAGCCGCGCCTCCTAGAGTGGAAGGAGTCGACGCGTCGAAATCCTCGCTACGCGAACGCTTGCGAGTATCCGGACTCTCGGACTCGGGGGCTTCCTCTTCCACATCGGAAGGGACAGTCGACTCAGACTGGTCCTCTTCCAAAGCTTCACGAGGAATGATCCCCTTAGGGAGGGGAGGCATGCAAGGCGACACCGCCCACTCCTGCATACAAATGGTAAAACAGATAAGCAACAGAAGACGCAATCGAGAAAATACGCTACTACGTAGCACAACCATACCTCAGGAGGAGGATTCGAAGCATCGAAAGGAGGAACGACTGGCTCGATCAGAAGCACATCCTTGAGGGTATACTTCGTGACCAGTCGCACCCTCTTACCTACCTCACTCGCGGACATGCCATCGGCAGACACGCGAGTGGGATCATCAGCGCCACCCCATTGGAACATGGGATGGACCCTGGCCTGGAGAGGCTGGACGCGACGACGCAGCCAAGTCCTGACAAGGGCGCAGCCTCCCTCTTCTGCGCCTATGCGACTCTCGAGGTCGCAGACGCGCTGATATAACACGTCTGTCTCCACAAGTTCGGAAGGCATGATCACATTCTTCCAAGAATGCATCTTCTTGCAGGGAGTCGCGGGATCGAAAGGCGCGAGACCAAACTGCTCGTCCTTGGCCTTCTGGTCGCGCACATAAAACCATCTGTCCCTCCATCCCTGGACGGACTTGGTGAGCTTGATATCGAAGTAGGTTGCGGATGGGTCAACATGGATTCCGCAACCACCTATATCATAAACTAAAGAGCCAGATGCGGACTGACGCTTCAATTTAAAGATGCGTTTGAAAAGACCAAAGTGCGTTTGAAGAGGCAAGGAAAGACCGCGAATGATGAATGCAAAAAACATCACTCGATAACCAGCAGGAGGCACAGGAACGGTCTCACCGCTAGGGACACGCGAATCAGCGACTGATGCAGAAATCACTCCGTCTTGGCAAAGAAGACGGAGATCTGACGCCTTGATGATAGAGGGGCGCCATGCGCCATTCGTCACGCGGGTACCCGCGACCTTCTTCTTCCCGGCGGCGGCGCCACCGGTGGCCGCAGCAGTGGATCCACCCCTCTTCTTCGCTTCAGCGAGGGTGGCCGCGGAATCAGCGGCAGCGCCTCCCTTCTTCTTCCCCATTGCGCGGCGGCGATGAGAGCGAAGAAAATAGCTAGGGAACGAACGGAGCTGGTCCAGCGTCATGGAGAAGATGGGCGCAGAGAAAAGCAGGAAAGCAAAGGGCAATGGCAATGGCAGCAAGGAAGAAAGAACACAGATGGGAAAATTACCGCCGCGGCATTGCTACTTAACCCCTGGAAGATGCAATCCAACGGCTGACAAAAACCCTATTGGACGCGTGGCACACATCGCGTAGGACACGTGGAGAAGAGGAAGCGCGAACCGTCACCCCACTTCTACCATTACGCGCGGAAATCGAGGAGGCATAGTTAAAAATAAGATTACGCATGCCCAGTCAAATCAAAGTCAGAAAGTAGGACCCACAGCTCGTCACGTCCCGTCAAAATCGCTCACGCGGGCAACTAAGGTCATACAAGCATCAGCACTGACGTCATCAAGGCTATGCAGTGGAGAACTTCGACTATTTTAGTCCTTGCTGGAGTCTTCGACTCCACCAAGCACTTGGGGGCTACTCCCATAGGGAGCGCTGGCCGTGCCCCCTACGACTTTTCTTTTTCTTGTTGCAGAAACATGGACAATCACAAAAGCAAACCCAACCACTCGAAACACAGTTCGATTATGAACATGGGTTACTCCCATAGGGAGCGCCGGAAACAAGCAGGCAAAAGACGACAGCAGTCGCGAAAATATTTTAACCGCCTGAGTCATCGACGGAAACAAGCAGGCAAAAGACAACAGCAGTCGCGAAAGTGTTTTAGTACCTGCCTAGGTCATCAACTGAACAAGCAAGCAAAAGACGACAGCAGTCGCAAAAGTTTTTAGTCCCTGCCTGAGTCCTCGACTCAACCAGGCACTCGGGGGCTACTCCCATAGGGAGCGCTGGTCGCGCACCCTATGATTATTTGAACAAAAAACTGTGTGTTGATAACATCCACACTCGAAACTCATGGTGACACCGCCTCATAATTTTCCCCTTACAAAGAGACTGCGTCTCCTGGGTTACTTGAATCGTCTCCGTGATGATAAAATTTGGATGTCGCGCCTACGACGTGAAGGTAAGACCTGAATAAGGCCTGGCAACGCATTTAACTTCGCACTACCAGAAACATATCCGTGCCCACAGACACGATGAACATGCCTTGACGGACGCGTCAAGTTCTCACACCCATATAACTGGAATTCGACTCCTGTAAGACCTCCGCGGCCTGAGTCGAATTACACCAGCACTTTTCCGGATTCGAGTCCGGGGACTCGAATTCGAGTAGATTGCGTTGTTTCACCCTAAGGTGGTTAAATGATACCGATACTTCGGTTATATCAGGCACGTATATCAACAATCCCTATGACACAAATAAAAGCAATCGAAATATACTCATTCAGGCACTCGAAGGCTTCAAAAGTCCCCAGTCAAATCTGTGATTCCACTAGACACTCGGGGGCTACTGACATGGGTATACCCTACAGGTACTCGAGCTTAGTATATACGGCCCAAATACATACAGGCCCACGGTGTCGCCAAGGTCCGGATAGACAGACTCGAGTAACCTACGGACTCTCGATTGCTTGAAGGACAAGAAGAAGCTAAAGATAGAAAGTTTGAAGGGGGAAACCCTAACTTGTAACCGACTCGACCTGTTACCCGAGACCTAGCTTATCTATATAAAGGCTAGGAGGGGCGGCGAGGAGGACACACGCAACCCTAGTTTCCACAACCCTAGCCAGATTGCATCTGCGCACCATTGTAACTTTCGACTCCCTCGATAATTCCACGAGCAGACAAGCAGGAGTAGGGACCTCTACGAGGCCTGAACCTGGGTAAATCCTTTGTCCCCTGTGTGCTTGTTTGCTAGCCAATAGATCTCTCCAGCGCTCCCTCCTTCTCCAAAACCCAAGTCCATAACAATGGGCATTGACGAGTTAAACCCTCGTCACCTATGGTTTATCGTGAAACACAAATCATGGAACAATTCCTCAAGTCTTAGGTGTTTTTGCTGAACATGTAACTCAAATATCTTCCTTTATGATCGAATCATAAACTCTTTATTTTCTTGTTACAACGATTTTCCACTTCATCTTGAAAGTCTTTGAACAATTTTTAAATGTTTCATACTTCTTCCTTATTAAGTAAATATATAGATATATTCACTCAAATTTCTGGAGAAAGCATATAAAGCAAAAAGATCCATCGCATATGGCTACATATAATGGACTATGCACATCAGCATGCACAATTTCCAATAAGCTAGTCATCCGTTCCCCTTTGGCCTATGAACGGAGTTTCAATTATCTCGAGGAAAGTTTCACAAGCGTCAATTGATCAAAATCAAAGACTCCAAAAATCCATCAACATGGAGTTTCTTCATGTTTTCTTTCCAATATAATTTAAAACAGCGATGTCACTTCATAAGTGATCTTTCAATCAGTTGTCTTGCGACATTTTAGCAATAGTGTTTATGGATGTGATTTCTCCCACTAGACTTGTAAAAGTTCATCCATCTTTTATGGAATACGGTAATTATTTGAACAACCATTGTTCTCGTAATACTGGAACAAAATAACAATTATTAAAACAAATCTTGAAGGCTAGGTTTGACGACAACTGAAAACACAATAACACTTTATTTGTTTTCGATGAACATCATCACTTATTCTCTTGCTAGTTACTTAGGCCATTGTAGTTCATGAATTGCGTTGTCCTGTATGACACTTCATACCAACCAATTCGGTATCCATTACCGGTATCCAATACCTCAGAACCACATTGTTTAATAAGCAAGGAATATAGCCATAACATGTATATCTTCTATATACCTAAGTTGGACATTTCCAACCTTTTATTTTTTGCCAAATATTTTACAGATTCTCTTTCAACAATTCCTTTTCTTTTAAAAGAATCTATCAACATCAATAGTGGTGTCATTAACATGACACATGGTACAAAGCTTGTATATAGTCAAATACTAATACCTTTGGACTTGGACTTTGAAGTGCCTCACCATCATCAAATGTTTGGCATTCTTTCAAAAATCCATTCTTTAGTAATCTATTAGTGTAGTAAACATTTTACTTACATCTTCTATTCATCCTTATCATCACAACTTTCATGATCAAGCTACTATAGCCTGTAAGGAAGAATCGCGAGTATAATGTTAGTTTCCAAAAACCTTTTTGGGAGATCTAGATGCCTAACATCTCCATCCTTCACAAATTCTCATACAATATGAGAACATGTATTTTGCTAAATTAAACTCTATCATATTGCAACCATAAACATTGTTTCAGATATCACAATATCTTTCACACATGATGGTTTCTGAAACAATTTTCAGCTCCTATATAATCTTGATATAAAAACAACTTTTGAATATCAATAATCATGGAGGAAACCATGATACTTTAGATACTAGCATTGGAATTCTTACTCTTGATTTAATACTACTTATTAAACTTCATGGAGTAAATAGAGTTTGCTGAAAGTTTGCAATAGGACTTATAAACTTTAAATTGACATTGAAAACAATACGATACCAGTTCGTAAAGTAAATATCCAGAATTCTATAGTTCTATTATCTCAATTAAAACTAAGCATAAGGTAGTGAACAGACGCCAATGACTACAACAAATTATGCAAATTCACTTCCATTTAGTTTATGACAAATTGAGTTCGACTAATCCAAATTAGAAATGAACTCCCACTCAAAAATGACATCCCTCGTGCCTTTTTGGTGATTACATGAACCAAATCCACTACACCAAGTCCGATCATCACGTGAGTCGGTGTAGCTTCAAAGGCGAGCATCTATATGGGCATCATATCAACTATATGACTCATGCTTAACCTTTCGGTCCGTGTTCCGAGGCCATGTCTGTACATGCTAGGCTCGCCAAGTAAGAACCTTAGTACTTGCGTGTGTAAAACTGTCTTACACCCATTGTATGAAAGCGTAGAGTCGAGTACACCCGATCATCACGTGATGTCTCGAAACACGGTCCATAGAACGGTGCATACTCAAGGAAGAACACATTTTATCTTGATATCTAAATGAGGATCATCTTACAATGCTACCAAAAGCGCCAAACTAGCAGTATAAGATGCTAACATATAATGTGTAAAGTGAGATGATATGGTCCATGCATTTTATCTCTATCATTTGCAGCATGGTATGAGCTTTATCATTCCTTTGTGTGTAAGGCCAAGGTCTATGGAACTTACACGTTGAATGTGTTGTAAGAGTATCTATCATACATCTACTTACAACAATACCATATCAATACACTAGCCCAGCAACGATCTAAACTAGACGCCTCTAATTTATCAATTGCAAGTTTATGTGGCTTAGGGCTTTCGGAGATAGAACTGTTCTCACCTACGAACATGAACCACAACGAGGATAACCAAGTTATTAGCAACTCGTTGTAAATCAGATATTGACTATAGTAGGAGAGACAGACACCCGCCAGCCACTTATGCAAAACAAGTTTCATGTTAGTCGTGGAACCGGTCTCATGTACGATGACATGTAAGGTTGGTCCGGGCCGCTTCATCCCACTATGCCACCAATATCCAAAATACATAGAAGATGCAATAACATGATCATCATCGCCCACATATAAACATATGTGTACTACCCGTGCAAAGCACATATGCATAGATCAGGCTCTGATACCACTGTTGGGTCCGCGGCATAGAAAACAAAAAATTCCTACGATCAGAACTACACGCCAAGATCTATCTACTAGGTACAAAGCAACGGGTGGACATACATCCATCGAGAACTTACCGTCAAAGACAACAAGTTTTGTTAACGAGTAGGAACTCGTGGTTGATGTAGTCGTACACTTTCTGATCTCAAGATCGTGAGGAAGTCCGAGCACTGCAACTCAGCAGCACATCCGTACTCGCACACACGTTCAAGCCGCCGGACAACCTCCACCTCCTCGCTCCAGCGATCCAGCAGAAGCAGCAACTCCTTCTAGACAAAATGCCACCGGGAACATGTATCTCGCTAATCCAAGACCATGGGGGAATAATTATAGAGGGGGAGAGAGATCCTTCACAAGGAGGTGTGAGGAAGAAGGAGGAAGAGGGTGGCCTTTTATAGGAGGAGGGGGTGCCCCTCCTTCATGGCCAGCGCATGGGGGGTGACTCCTCACCTCCCCCATTCATGTGGTGGTAACACCTCCACATTAAAATGCCTCTTCACATTCCCCTTTAAAGTACCTACTTTAAATGCATTAAAATTCTCCAAGTTTAATGCTCTCTCATTTAATAAAACTCTTTTATTAAATTTATTCAGAATTTTGTTAATTACATTAATTAACAAACATTCAGATATAACCCCTTGCAATATTTCAATATCACATGCAGAACCACTTTCTGCAATTTCACCCGAAACAATTTCTGGTTTCTATCGAAACAATTCCTACGCTTTGCAATTCTTTCGTCTGAAACATATGTGCTCCAAAATGGTGTCCGGTAACTCTTAAGTGTGTCACCCTATGGTTCGCGAATAATGCAGACATGATTGAGACTCTTCTCAGATCAATAATCAGAAGCGGGACCTGGAGATCCATATTGACTCCTGCATATTCAACGATGACTTATGTGATCGTGAGAACCTTTAATGCTAGTAAATAAATCCCCTTGTCTTGTGATATATTACATGTCTGAGATTCGATCATCGATATCTCCATACCTAGTTTGATCTCGTTACCGACATGCACTCTTTTCTCGTTCCCGTGATATAACATTCTAGTGATCACATCACTTGCTTGCAAGCTATCTCAATGTGATATCACCGAGAGGGCCCAGAGTATATCTATCCGTCATCGGGATTGACAAATTCCACTCTTCATCCATGAGCCTCAACATAACACCTTCGTAGCACTGAACCCATCTTTATAGTCACCCTGTTACGGTGTGACATTTGATGTTATCAAGATACTCTTCCGGTGTTAGCAATTAACATGATCTCATGGTCTAAGGATAAAGATTACTTCGTATGATGTTATAGCAATATAAACATAATGACTTGATCGTAATGCTATACTTCGGATGAATGTTCATCACATCATTCAACTAATGTTGTGACCTTGTTATTAACAACATCCAATGTCCATGATCAGGAAACCTTGATCATCTTGTTAATCAACAAGCTAGTCTATAAGAGAGGCATAACTAGGAACCCTTTTTGTTTATTAAACACACATGTATTGATGTTTCCGATCAATACAATTACAACATGCAAAATAAACATTTTATCATAAACATGGAATAAAATAATAACCACTTTATTATTGCCTCTCGGGTATATTCCCTTCATAAACTAGTCACTAGTTGTGATGGAGCAACAGCCAAAACATTTGTTGAGGATGTTATAATCCGGTATGGTTATCCACATAGCATTATCACGGACAACGGGAGTAACTTCTCTATGGGAGAATTGGCTGAATTCTGCAATGAGCAAAATATCCGGCTTGACATTGCGTCAGTCGCACATCCATAGGCTAACGGACAAGTCGAAAGAGCAAATGGTTTAATCCTACAAGGCCTAAAGCCGAGACTCGAAGCACCACTACGACGTGTTGCGGGGGCTTGGGCAGAGGAATTACCCTCTGTAATATGGAGTTTACTAACGACTCCAAACAGGTCAACCGGATACACACCTTTCTTCTTGGTCTATGGTGCAGAAGCAGTTCTTCCTAGTGATTTGATTCACACCTCTCCTAGAGTGGCCGCGTATATTGAAGAGGATGCCGAGATTTCTTGACAAAACAATTTGGACTTAGTCGAAGAAGTCCGCGTCATTGCTGAAATGAGATCTATAGCCTATCAGCAGAAGTTACACAAGTATCATAGCCAGAGAGTACGAAATAGATCTTTCAATAAAGGTGATTTGGTTCTCCAGCTTGTGCAACAAAGAAAGCACAGACTTTCCCCAATATGGGGAGGGCCCTTTTTAGTTAGTCGAGTATTGCACAATGGATCGTACTACTTAACTGGTATGAGGCCAGTCAAAGAAAGACCTGCTACTAAGAAGAGAAAGAGAGTTGGAGGCAGTACAAATCTGGATGAGTTAGACAGACCGTGGTATATTGCTCAGCTACGTCCCTTTTATTCTTAGTTTATCCTTCTTTGTAAACATATATATGTACATGTTCTGTGAGAAATAAAAGTTTTGTTTGCCTCAATTTTTTCTGAGAAGTTTTTACCATCTTATTTCCGAATGATCATTTCATAGTCGAAAATCCTAGAATGCTTGAAAGTACTTTATACTCATGTTCGTTCTGGTTTAGATTTCTGATTCTAAAACTGCTACCCTCGGGTATAACTCTAAAAGTTTCTAGTTTTTACTTTGGTTATTTGTCTGATTGCTGGATGTGGGCATTTTCCGAGTAGTGAATTGTTGGTACTGGAAGCCGGCTTTGTTTTCGAGCTTAAACAAAGTTGCTCGGCAAAGTTTCCGGCAGAAGGTTTAGCCACTCACGAAAGGGACAAGGCGGAAATCCAGATAAACGATAAGTATGGACGAAAAAATACAAGTGCTTATGTAAACATTTCAGGCATGCAAAAAGTTTAAAGCCAAAAGTGCTGAATAGATCAAAAGCTTAGCACTAGCAAAATTATAGTACTGCATATTTACAGGCCCATCATGTTTTTCAGAATAACACAAATATTTCTGTTAATCATGTACTTTCTGTAAGTCAGAATACCCAAAGTCAGAAAGCTACTAAAGACTCGGGCTAATATTTTTGCTAATATCAGCACGAGCCTTGGGGGCTACACTAGTTCGTTCTTTGGCATCCTAAGGAAGCATAAACCCGGATTATTTATCCTACTTCATGCTTGGGGGCTAGAGGATATGGTATGGAATAAAGGAAAAATAGGAGTTAGAATTCTGACTTACATATTGTTCGCGAGTTAGTTTGTCCAAACTCGCGTTTACTTCAATTGCAACCTTCTCGGCGATAGTCAAAGGGACCACTAGAGTTGTTGGAAGCTCACCGGTCCGTATCCTCTCGTTGCAAAGACTCACTTGTTCAAAAAGGTCAGAGTGTTTGATGTCCTCTGCCTCTTGTGCTTCTTCCTCGGCAGATAAGTTTCTCTTCTCCAGGCATTGCCTGGCCAGCCGCTGGATCTCTTTAGCAGATTTCCGGGATAGGCCAAACTTGGCAAGTCCCGGATTGCTGATAAGGTTTTCGGCAAAGGTTTCTGCCGAGGGATCATTACCCAAAGAGGGTTCACCCTTATCTAAATCTGACTCACCCATGGTGACGTCAGTTTGTGATTCAAGGATCGCGGGCTCTGTTGAAGGAGCCGGAGAAATCACCGGCGTTGCGGAAGGTTGAGGGGCAGGAGTCGGAGGAGCCACGGCAGGGGAAGCTATGGTAAGCTTCGTCTACCGCAGGGGCTTCGAAGAAGTTCCCTTCCCCTTGCCCTTGATGAGTTGTTTAGCTCTGAGAATGTAATAAAGCCGGAAACATTACGTCTCAGAAGAAAATTCGAGTAAGGTACAAAGGCGGAAGTTGTGATTGAAAGATACCTCTTCACGACAGGCACCTCCTTTGTGCCAACAGCCACCGTTGGAGCTTTGCGCTTCTTGAGTGCAAGGTCCGGCAATGGGACCACCTTTGTCTCCTGAGAAAACTCTGGAGGATATCCTTCGAGCGGAGCAAATTCCGACTCGTGGAGGTCAGCAAGCTGAAAAGAAGAAGACATATCAGTATTGCAATGTAACTCGAAGATTGAAACACATAAAAAGATGTACTGTTAGAAGCTTACTGGCACTACGGGGTTTACCGCCATATGCATATCCAGAGAAACCTCTGGGATCCTCCTCTCGATATGCTCCCTTATCAGCCACTTGATCTGGCTTATATAGCCCTGCGTGGTGTAGGCTTTGGGGCTGATGCGGAGGGAGTCTTTCTTGGACGACATGATGGAGTGCATTAGTCAATCTCTGTGGTACTAAAGGGGATGGATCCGACGAGATACCCAACATTGGACCAAGTCGGATCCCTTCAGTCCTTTGTGTTTGATCAGGTATTCGATCCGCCTCTTAGCTAGGATCAGATTGTCAGTGAGAGCCGGAGGAGCCTCGTCCCAAGACGGTTGGGCCGTGGCAGCTCCGTCGATGAAAGCCGGCAAAGCAGTGGCTTTGCCGGGAACCGGAATATCCCTATGATAAAAGAATGTGGCTGGCCATTGTTTGACCGAATCACTTGCTAGGATTTTGGGATATGCACGCTCGCGTCTAAGCGAAAAACTAATAGTACCGGTGATGTAAGGAACACCGGCAGTGATAGAGTTTCTCTGGACATGAAAATAGTACCGGAATAAGGTCAAACTCGGCCTAATGCCGAGAAATCCCTTGCACAAAGAAGCATAAGCGCTCATCTCTAAAAGAGAGTTGGGAGGAAGATGGTGGAGTTGGACACCAAAATGGTCAATCACCTCGGAGAAGAACTCCGACGGAGGGAATGACAAACATTTGTCGAGGTGGGTGCCAAACTGGACCCGCTCACCGGCGCGCGGGTTAGGGACGGTTTCCTCGAAGCCGCTCCGCCAGGAGCCAGCGCGGAGGAGCCCTTCTGTCTCCAAGTTCTGGAGCTTCTCGTCGTCGAGTACGCAGGGGATCCAGACCCCACGGAAGCTTTCCTTCTCCGCCGCCGCTTCCGTCGCCGCCATCGCCGTCGCTGCCGCCAAGACGGAAGAGGAAGAAGAAGCCATTTCTCCGGCGAGCAGTTGACCTAGGATGGGCGGCACTAGAGGTTTTTGGGGGAAAGCAGAGGAGCCCTATGCGCGCGGAGGAGAATTGGAGGAGAGGAAAAGGCAAAGGACAGGTGAAGAGAAGAGGAGAAGAATCCTCACCCCTTATATCCACCTAACCGCGCCAAGATTCGTGCAAATGCTACAGTGTAACCGCCACGCGTCGTGGAAAGAACTGGGAAGGACCCACGTGATGATTACGTTGCCTCAATCTCCGCGCACGCATTGAAACGGCGCCTCGGTTCCACAAACCGCGGACCCACCAATGGTCGTGCTGACAGGATGTCTGTCAGATGACGTGACCTGACCATGACTTGTGTCAGGTGGCGTTAGAGACCAAATTCTGGCTTAGTTTAAAATTAAGCTAGAAAATCTGAGTAACCTGTTGATAGGTCTGACTTATTTTTAAGACCCGGATCGTATATTTTGTTGTGAAGTTTCAAGAACCCTTCAAGATTCTGCAAGCCGAAGATCAAGCTAGACGATGATAAATCTGACTTTAGATCTTGGAGACTTCCGGGGGCTGCTATTGGGGATATACTTTCCTGGTATCCTCATAGTTCCTCACTGACCAGGGTGTCCCACTTCGGGTTAGAGTTTTGCTTCACGGACGGCCCAGTCAGGGAGAGAGGATGGAGTCCAATCCGGCTACGGGAAGGCCCCGAAGACTTACCGACTTAGGCCCATAAGATTACTTGTAGTTCAAGATATACTCTGTAACCGACTCTTAGTCGTAGCTGGATAGATCTCTCCTGTAAACCCTAGACCGGATATCTATATAAGCCGTCCTAGGGAGAGCCTTTAGGGCAACACATTAGACCCTCAATAGTCTACAATCTCAACTCGCACAGGCGAACCCTTATAACCCATATTCCAGCTCTGCCGTATTACTGGATTGCTAGCAGGAGTAGGATCGGTCCCAAGCCGGCGGATTCGAACCTGGGTAAACTTGTGTGCTCACCGTCCCGGAACACCGTACGTATCACTCCCCTCTCTTCCGCACGCCTTGAGGACCCCCTCATGGCGTACTTGTCATCAATCCAACGACACTTGATCATCTGTTGACCAATAAACCAGTGACTAAAATTTCACGGGGAACCCCTGGTTGTTTATATATCACTCGTGTATTGATGTTTTCTTTCGATATATTTATAGCATGATTAAAACTTAATCATAAACTTTATGAAATATTATAATAATCCTTATTATTATTTTTCTCTAGGGCATATTTTCATGACTTTTTAGAAGTATCCTTAATCTTTCCTATGATGAGAAATAAATAAGTACATCAATTAAATAATCACAAGTGGTAATACCAATAAATCACAACAACTAGTCAATCAGGGGTATTACCAATAAAAAATTATCATGATTGACTCGTTGTAGTTAAATGATAAGAAGAGGGCACATGAGGACGCTCCAGGCAAAAAGCCCATTTGTGGCGCGGTCCCCTTGGGTTGCGCCACCTGTACTATCTGGGTGCCCAGGTGGCCCCCCGTGCATCTCTTCGGCTCACGTGACTTTTTCCATAAAAACTTATCATGGCATTTTCAGTATTTATTTCATAGTTTCCTTCGTCAAAAGACTAAAATAAGATTTTTGCTAAGAACAGAATCAAATCTGGCAAGTTTATATTACAAGATTGGTTAGATTATGGAGAAAAAATAAGAAAAATACTTTAAAAAGAAGATACATTTTTAATGTATCAACGCACGATCCTCCTCATCCACTGCTCGCCTTGCCTCGTCACGACGTGCGCACCGCGTGTTGCAGGAATAAGCAGAGGACCTACGTATGCCTCGTGTACGTGTCACACATGATTTGAAAATGAACGGTCTGCGATATTGAAATTTAATATGAACTCACTTGAGAATGAATATAGACCGATGGATGTTCGGCTTCGGCCACTACTTGTTCGCCTATGGCTACCATGCCTATAAAAGAGGTCGCTCCTCTATAGAGATAGACACCAACACACATCGTCAATCAAATTCCAGAGCACTGAGAAGTATTCAGTTCTTCATCACCTCGTCTTGCGGCGTGTACCGAGAGTCGGGATTGTAGGCCTCCGAAACCCCGCTTTTTCAGATCTTATATGGGAGATGGGCGATAAAATTATTGGAGAGTTGTGGTGCGACTAGAGGCTTCATCACTAACTCCTTCGTAGACGCCGGTGACTTCTTCTCGGACAATGACTACTACGACATGGATGACTACAGTGTAAACGCCAAGGCCAACATCAACACGAGTGGTTCTTCTTCTGCACCATATGCAATCCTTCTCTATATTGCTCTGATCATGTTCCCTCCACTACAAACTACGTCTCATATACTATATGTTAGATTTATATGGGCTGCGGCCATGTAGGCAGCTCATATAGTCTAATAAATCCTGAAATCTTAAGGCCCATCTACTATGGCAGCTTGGGAGCTATGTGGGAGACAAAGTTTAGTCCCACATTGCTAGTTGAGAGAGAGTTGGACCAGCTTGTAAGGTGAGTTGTTTCACTCCCACTAAGTGAGTGAGAAGAGAAGGAGTCCATGCACACTGCTCCTCATCTGTCGCTCGTCATGCCTCGCCCGCACGCGCATCGCGTTTCGTGAATCGAGTTCGGGTTAGAAACTCGTTTTGTGAAAGACTACATTTTTGCATCGTGCACCAGCTGTTGGGTACGTGTCTACATTCGTGTGCATGTTTGACGTGTGTCCTTGTCTTTTACCGCGTGGCGACTCGTTCGACTCACCTCCCAGGCTATAGAGAAAGAGACAGACATATCTAGACATATCATGTTCTTTTCTCTGTCTCTCTCGTCTTGTTCCTCTTGTTGTGCTGCTCTTTAGGCTTCCCCATCCCGGCGACTGCGTACACGGCCATCCGGGAGAGCAGGCCTCCGAAACACCATCCATTAAGATCCTGCACCGGGAGATGAGCGATAAGGTTTTTGGCGAGCGTCTCAGCGTAACTGCTCGCTTTCGTTTGTGTTCTTCTTCATCAACCGATGACCTCAACAGAACCATGGGCGACAACGACAAACACCAAGATGTTGTCGCGGTGACGACCTTCCCGGTCAGCCTGTACGTGTTATTCCTCTCTTTCTATGCACTAGTTCTTGCTGGATTTTCATATCTACTAGATGTGGTTGTTTTGCTGCATGTGTTTAGATCTGCTAGTGCTTACATAATGTTAATTTCGGTAATTAATCTCGTGTGAAAATTGTCTAATACTCCCACAATCCAAAAACCTTATTTATTTAGGCAATTTTTGTCATCTACCCTTGCTGCTTCGCTCAAACTGAGCCCGTTTACAGATGCTAATTTTAAGAGATGGCAAGGGAAAAGCCTCTTATGTGTCTTATTGCTAAGGGCATAGGAAAATTTGTAGATGGCACTCCCAGAGGTCCGCTTACTCTCGAAGAAGAGAGAGCGTTCAGGGAGGCCATTGTACTTTTCTGGGCTCCGTACTCAGTGTGCTTGGAGACAAGTTGGTTGATGCATATTTGCACATTCGTGATGCCAAGGAACTATGGGATACGCTGGACGCTAAGTTCGGTGCTGCCGATGCCGGTGGTGAACTATATGCTATGGAGCAGTTCAATGACTATAAGATGGTTAAAAACTGATCTATAGTAGAACAGGCTCATGAGCCACTGATCATGGCAAAGGAACTCGAACACATCAAGTGCGTGCTTCCGGAAAAGTTTGTCGCGGGATGCATTGCCGTTAAGATTCTCCATTCGTGGAGGAACTTCTCCATTTCTCTAAAACATCATAGGCATGAGCTCTCTGTTGAGTACCTCATTATCTCTCTGGATGTTGAAGAAAAGGCGAGGGCAAAATACAAACACACTAGTGGAACTGAATGACATTCTACTACCAATATGGTGCAGAAAAATGCCCACAAGTCCAAGGAAAATAACAAAGTCTACCAGACTACCAACTTTAAGAAGAAAAAGGGGCAGAACAAGGAAAACAAAACCTTGTTGGGTATGTGGCGAGATTGGACATTGGGATCATCATTGTCCACAGAAGAAAGTCAAGAAGGGTCAGGCTGGACAGAGTTCTAAATCTATCAACATGGTCATTGGAAATACTGATACAAGAACTTTAGCTTCTAGGTACAGTAATTTATTACCTACTGTTCTTTCAGTATTTCAACCTACAGAATGGTGGGTTGATACGGGTGCCAATGTTCATCTGTATGCTGATATTTCCATGTTCACCTCTTATCAGGCTCGAGATTCCTCTGTCATGATGGGGAATGGGTTACATGCTACAGTTCTTGTGCTGGCATGGTAGATCTGAAGTTTACTTTGGGCAAGATCGTGCAATTGAAGAACATGTAGCGTGTCCCTTCTATCAAAAAGAATATTGTTAGTGGATCTCGTCTTTTGAAAGATGGGTTTAATTTGGTATTTGAGTCTAATAAAGTTTTACTATCTAAGTATGGAACCTTTGTTGGAAAATGATATGAATTCAGAGGCATGTCCCGCTTTTCATTGGTACTTCTGTGATGATTTTGTGAACCATGTATGCACTACTAGTAATGAGACTAATGTTTGGCATTCACGACTTTGTCATATTAATTTCGGTTGTATGTCGTGGCTTTCCGGTATGAGTTTAATTCCGAAATTCACTACTGTCAAAGGATCTATGTGCCATGCTTGTGTGCAAGCAAAGTAGTCTCGCGAGCCTCACAAGCCTGCAGAAGAAAGAAACTTGGCACCTTTAGAGCTCATACATTCAGATCTATGTGAGATGAATGGTGTGTTGAGAACTGGTGGAAAGAAATATTTCATGACTTTAATTGATGATTCTACTAGGTATTGTTATGTATATCTCTTCAAAACTAAATACAAGGCTTTAGATTTCTTTAAAATCTATAAGACGGAAGTTGAAATCAACTTGAGAGAAAAATCAAAATTTGGTCTGATCATGGTGGAGAGTACTTTTCTAATGAGTTCAATTTATTTTGCTCGGAACATGGTATTATACATGATAGGACGTGTCCCAATTCCACTCAATCCAATGGGATTGCTGAGAGGAAAAACTGGACTCTAACAGATTTGGTTAACGCCATGTTACACACTACCGGTTTATCCAAGGAATGGTGGGGGGCTATATTGACTTCATGTCATGTCCTAAACCGTGTTCCAGCTAATAATAAAGAGATTACTCCATTTGAAGAATTGGAAAAGAAAATTTTGACACTCTCCTACTTACGAACTTGGGGTTGTTTGGCGAAAGTCAACATGTCAACCAAAAATTGTGGATTGTGTCTTTCTTGGCTATGCTTCTCACAGCATTGCTTATAGATTTCTTGTGGTGAAATCTAAAGTGGATGACATGAGTGTCGATACCATTTTTGAATCAAGAGATGCTACATTCTTTGAGGATATATTTCCTATGAGAGATATTCCTAGCATATCTAATAAGGAATATGATCCAATTTCTGAACTTGAAACTCCCATGGAGACTAATGAACAATCAGATGAAGAGAGTTCAGATTCAAATGACGATGACAATGAAGCTCCCACAAGGAGCAAGAGACAAAGGATCGCAAGGTCTTTTGGTAATGATTTTATTTTGTACCTAGTGGATGACACTCCCACTACTATTTCAGAAGCTTTTGCATCTCTGGATGCAGACTACTGGAAGGAAGCGGTTCAAAGCGAGATGGATTCCATCTTGGCTAATGGAACATGGGAGATATCTGAACGTCCGTATGGGTGTAAACTTATAGGATGTAAATGGGTATTTAAAAAGAAGCTTAGGGCTGATGGTACTATTGAAAAGTAAAAAGCTCGGCTTGTGGCTAAAGGATATACCCAAAAAGAAGGCGAAGAATTGTTTGATACTTACTCACCTATGGCCGGATTGACCACAATTTGAGTACTACTATCACTAGCTGCCTCACACGGTCTTCTCGTTCATCAAATGGAAGTTAAGACAACTTTCCTAAATGGAGAGTTGGATGAGGAAATTTACATGGAATATCCTGATGGTTTTATACTAGAAGGTCAAGAGAGAAAGGTGTGTAAATTGAAGAAATCTTTGTATGGCCTGGACCATGCTCCCAAGCAATGGCATGAGAAGTTTGAAAGAACTTTGGCATATGTGGGCTTTGTTGTAAATGAAGCTGACAAATGTGTATACTACCGCCATGGTGGGGGCGAGGGAGTTGTCCTATGTCTGTATGTTGATGACATACTAATTTTTGGGACTAGTCTCAAAGTGATTAATGAGGTCAAAACCTTTTTGTCTCAATGCTTTTAGATGAAAGATCTTAGAGAAGCTGATGGTACCTTAAACATCAAGCTATTGAGAGATGAGAATAATGGTATTACACTTGTGCAATCACATTATGTTGACAAGGTGTTGAGAAGATTTGGATAGGATGATTCCAAATCCTCTACCACACCTTATGATCCTAGTGTGTTGCTTCGAAAGAATCAAAAGGCGACTAGAGATCAATTAATATAGTCTCCTATTATTGGTGCACTTATGTATTTAGCTTGCGCTATGAGGCCTGGTGATATAGGTATGATTACTCGGATGCTTATGATTCGCTACCCTATATTGGGTAAAAGGCTTACGGCCCATGAAGGTTTCAGATGACAGCCCAAGGAAGCAACCGACAAAAACTTTGATTGTACTAGGAAAGAGACCATGAACCGACGTTGTGTTGGTATTGTAATTACGCGTGTATGAAACCTATCTGCATACAGCTTTGAGACCCAGCCTATTACATATATAGGACGGGAGAAGCCCAAGCGAGGGTACCGAATTCTAGAAGACAACTTGTAATAGTGCTATTTCCCCAATATTCAAGCGACTTTGACTTCATTGTTTTCCTGACATCCGATGAAATCCTCAACATTCTCTTTTCCACAAAACCCTAAGTCCATCATCATGGGCATTGCCGAGGTTACTCCTTGTCAATTGGTGCCGTCTGTGGGAAACCTAAACGCTAGAACCACAGATTCGACGGACCGCTCACCGCCAAGCATCAACTCGACGAAAGCAGATCCACGCCTGCGCACCCCCGTATTGGTACCCACCAATTTCAACGGTGGATCCAATATAATTGTCGGAAGCTTTCACTTCCAAGTAGAAGACCTGCAAGAATCACACCCTTCGGACCTGATCACATCAGAACCGCCGATGGAAAAATTTACGCCTACGGTGGCATCAGAATCTTCCATCGGGTCCTCCATGGACGCCACAGCACAGATCAAAGCAGGCGAAGAAAGCAAGCAAAACGAGATGGATCTGGGGGACCTTGATGGTCTTTATGACAATATCTCCTTTGGATCAGACCCACAGCTAACCCCACCATGCGAAGCAAGCTCGACGAATTCCGAACCCAAAGAAAGCAGCGAAAACGTCGACTTCGGAATAAGGATAGCGAAGATTTACCCAGAACTACAATTTTAGAATACTAATAGTGCATCCTTCAGAGCAGAGGACAACGTCACCAACCCACGCATAACACGCCACCAAGTGTGCATGGTCAACGGGAACACCTTAACACCACACTACTCTAACGGTAACCTTATCCTCGACCCCAATGATATTTTATCAGATGACAATGCAGGAAATCACAGCAATGAAGGGGAGCATGTAAACGAAGGAGAAACGGCGGATAACCTCATAGTCCAAGGAAGAGGCGGAGAGCCACATGAAGGAGAGAGGCGAACTCTTCGACTAACAACAGCGACATGGCAAAGGGCCAGGGAAGCAATTTCGGGAGCAGTCCCGATGACAGCGGACGCTTCACACGAGGATCTATTATCATATCAATATCTGCTTCATCACAAGAAGAGAGATCTACTCAATAAGCAAAGGCAACTCGATGAAAGACAGAGATCAGCCGACGAATCCATCTTACGACGGGCATAGTTAAGTGATAATCCACAAGTATAGGGCATCGTGTGTAGCCTTTTCGATAAGTAAGAGTGTTAAACCCAACGAGAAGCTAAAGGTAGGATAAATATTCTCTCAAGTTCTATCAACCACTGATAGAACTCTATGCACACTAAACGTTTGCATTATCTAGGAAATAAAACTAGAGCAACAATACGAGTAATAGAGATAGCTTTGCATGATAATAAATAACAAGAAAGTAAAGCTAGTTGTTGCAGCAATAAAATACACTAAACTAACAGAACCATGAGTGTGGAATAGTGGTGGTAATTGTGGTGGCTTTGTCCAAGTTTAAATAGCGAATAGATCGGGTTCATTGTCTTCGATGCTGTTTTCTATGTGGGAGAGGCTAAATATACATGCGCTTCACTACTTGGAATTACATGTACTATATGATTGGATTGTTAGCAAACATCCGTAAGTACTAATCAATGCATTAAGGTTTCCCCGACCATAGCCTTAAGTTTAATTGTCCTCTTACTCCCATACGTGCAACGTTCCGGTTCGCGTCCTTAGGTTTCTGTCACTCCGGCAGAACTCCCCCCTTCCTTTTACACATACTACAAACCCTATGATGTTTAATCCATGCACGCACAAATATAATGGACACTAAAGGACTGTACCATATCAACATACAACTCTAATGAACCAAAGACATTCAACCATTCAATCTAAGAACAAAGAAACTATGCAAACATGACATAGATCATAGGATTATAACTTATAGCATCAAACACCGTGTTTACATAGGATGGTACAGAGGTGTGTGGAAGGATGAACCACTGCATACTATGAGGATTAGGTGATGGAGATGGCAGTGAAGATGGTGAAGAGGGCGGCGGTGGCGTCGGCGGTGGCATGGGGGACTCCTTCCACGCCGTCGGTATCATGGGGGAGCACCGCCCCTTAGCCCCCTTCCTTCATGGATTCTTGGGAGCCCTCCCCCATGGAGATGGGTCCATGGGGGAGGCAAAAACATGGCTTTGGTGGCTGAAAATTCTTGGGTGGAGATGCCCTGGGCGAATTAGGTTTCCTCCCTTTATATAGCTTCTCGGATTCCCGCCACCCTATCTTGGGCTGCAGTAAATCGGGCCTAAAAGGCTCGTCCGGACTCGGAATCAGCTAAAATTTTATGTCCAGAACGTATTTCGTGAAATTTCCAACAACTTTGTGGTTGAAGAGTTTTTCGTTTAACGCCGTCTTCGACCCGAAACATGACCATCTTCAAAAACAATTCTGAGACAGATTTCTGGAAAAATCCCAATTTGACTCCAACAAGATTTCCACTTGTATTCTTGGTAATTCCTACACATCAAAGTGTAAAACAAGAAAATTGTGCACTTTCGCAACTATTAGTAGATTAGTCCAAATAAATCATAAACTTTATATAAAAAGGAGTGTTAAAAGCATATTATTAGCATAAAACAATCAAAAATTATAGATATGTTATGGACGTATCATTAAACTCCACCCAAGGATCAGGAAGCATAACAGGAGGAGCACCACCAAGAAGGACATCTCTATTAGCGAATATCCCTGAAGTAGAGAGAGCGGACTCATCCATGGTCTCGATCTATCGTTTATGTCAATCGATCAAGCAGGAAACATCAAGGCCAAGACGAGAATATCATTTTGCGGCTCGAAAGTTGGGGCGCCCAGGCAACGCGGTACCCAAGTTGCTTACAATCAGCTGTGTTACCCAAAGTTGGCGTGCCAAATACTCTGAGGGTCTTTTTTGGTACGAATTCAACTTTATGTTTCAATTCAAAATATCAGGCTAACGCCCGTCAAGTTGGGCCCCGCTGTAAGCTTTCGCCATTATGTCGCTGTTGTCGTGGCTGCCATGTAGGCTTGCAGCGTTGGCGCATGCATCCTTTATGCATCTTCTTCTTCCTCCGGGGCGGCAATATATGGTCGCGGCCATGGCGCGGAGCTAGGACTTGGACGAACCTGCTCGGCCCCGCTCTCCTCCCCATACCGAATCGGAGCTCGCCCTCACCATGGCCGCACCCATGGCACGGCGCGGGGACGGGAATTCATTCCCGGGTGAGATTTTTCTCCTTGCCGACCATGCTCGGTCCTGTTGGCCTCCTCCAGAATCTGAGCTTGCTATCGTCGTGGTCGCACACGCACTAGCCACGGCGCCTTCCTCTCCGAACCCCGAAGCCACATCCACCCAGTTCGGCACAACGCCAACAAGGTGAAAATGCATCAAGTTTTCTTCTTGTGATTGTAGAAAACCATGTATATACCATGTCCCTAGCATACTCTAACAATGTACACATATGTTGTTTACTAGATTTTCGTTTGAAATTAGTAGCTCCGTGATGACGAAACAAAGAGAACCTAAATGGAATGACGATGTCGACCATGTTCTGTACTTTGCATTGCATCAACAAGTGCTTGCTGGCGAAGCATGTTACCAAGAGAATGGAGTTCATCAGCCATTGCCAAAAAATATGTGAACAAATCAATGAGCGATTCAATGCAAATACGTGCAGAAAAGCTAGATCCATGGCATCAATCATCAATAGGTGGCACATTCTAGTGATGCGCTCAAATGCGTACACCATGTATCATTTACTTGAAGTGGTTGTTATCCTGAGTAAAAATGCCTAGTATGCACATTACCTTTGTCTGTTCTATGTTGCAATTCTGTTGTTATGGGCGTGGAAAGAAAAGCTAGGCTTCACTGAATATTACGTAGTTAGGCCTAACTTAGTCTTACACAAATAAACCCAGCTTAGTCTTTACACAAATAAGCGTAACTAAAGATAAAGATAAAGACAAATGGTTCATCGGATCTGCCAGTATGAGCACTAGGTCCCTAGAGCTGGTGGTATCGTCGAAACGAACCAGAATGCTGTGTTTGGCCGTCTGTCATTCTCCATAAAATCGTACGACCCCACTGATGAGCCAATTGTAGCCCCCTCCCCCCGATGTGGATTCGGCTCCAGGTCGGATCTGGAGTGTCAACATGATAGGCGCGTGAGTGTGCAGCAAACACACAGTCTGCTATAAACACTTGAAGTGCTGGCACCTCAGCAACAACACCAGCATGTTCTTCCTAGACTCCGGCAGCAGCCTCAGTAGGTATTTCGTCAGCTTCACCAACAACAGCCTCAGCAGGTATTTCGTCAGCTTCACCAGCTGTAGCATTAGCAAGTATTTCGTCAGCTTCACCACCAGCAGCAGCAGCATCACCAAGTATTTCATCAGCTTCACCAGGAGCAGGAGCAGCAGTAGCTAGTTCTTCGTCAGCTCCACCACCACCACCACCACCACCAGCATCAGGAGCTAGGGCTGCCTGAGCAATTATAGGTTCAATAGCTCCAGGGTCTCTGACAAAGAAAGGGTAGTTGATCCCAAGAAACACAGATTGTCCCTTCAGATTGTCGACTCTGCTCCAGACTTGCTCTACCGGGTCTTTGGATGGGCATGCGGACCTCGAGAAAACGTGACACCGCAATGATGGGTATGAATAAAGTTGTGTCCCCATATGTTCTATTTTATCACCAACGCTATTTAGTGCTCCCCTGATATGAATCCACATGAGTTCAACATCTTGTTTCGTGTCGCTGCTGAGAGGTGCCAGGAACCAGCGCCGCGTCCCAAGTTCAACATCTGCTACTGCATCTTCGATCACCAGAGCTGGAATGATGCGCGGGGCTGCGTGGGTACCTGCGTGTTACTTACAGTGAGTAAGAAGAATTTTGAATGGGATTTTAAATGCTATATGACACCATGACTCACCCTAGAAGGACGGCTCACAAACACGCACGTCGCCGCTAGGTTTAGTGACCGCATAAATGCGTTGAGGTTTGTTCGAATGGTAGCTGGAGGTGAAGACGGCGTCCACATACTTCTCCGGCCGCAGAAAGTCGTCGCGCAAGACTGTCCATTCCTTGTCTTCTGGGCATCTAATGAATCTGATTGCCTTGTCGAACACCGCTAAGAGGTCGTACTCCTAGGTCTTCCACACCTCCCGCGGTCTATGTGGGAGTTGTACCTTCAGGAGCTCAAGTTCTACCATGTTGAACCTATAAGCGAATTCAGAAATGGGTGGCGGCCACCCGTTGTTGAATGCTGTAATGCCGACACCCTCCAAAGATGGCAATGTAAATCTCAACGATCTGTAGCCATTTTTTAGAGTCCAACATTCCCATCCTAGGATAAAAGGACCAGCCACTCGCCGTAGCCACCCACCTAGTTCTGGTCATCTCCCATTTCCGTCTCTTCTTCCTTGATATTCACCACTACTGATTCCGACCACTTATCGTGAAGTGGTAGCCAGGGATGCAGCGAGCGAGGTGGCTGGCAGAGATGATGTCCAACCCCGTGGCGATCCTGTGCACATTCGTGGTGCTGAGGTTCGGCCATCCCCAATCCTCGTGGTGGCAGTCACCCTTGCCATCCGCGTCATTGTCGTATGCCTTTCGCTTTAGCCTGCTGCTACCCCAAGCTCTACCCATAGCGGCAAATGGAGTCTGGAATCTAGTAGATTAATGGAGGCGTTGTGATAAGGAGGCGGATGGATTCGAGAGGGGATGGAATCAGGGATGGGGGCAGTTGTTCGAGTAGGGAGTGACCCAGTGAGGAACCGTCGCCGCCGCCGGTTCTCGTCCACGTGGAAGACAAGGAAGGGGCGTAATTATTGAGGATGCGCACCGGAACCATCTAGAGGAAGTGAAAAAATAAATCGTAAGAGAGAGAAATGTGCGGCCCGCCTGTCAGTGAGTGAAGGTCGGCACGCGCAAACGTGACTATGTTTGACTTGGATCGTGCATGGCAGACCTCGATTCCACTGCATGCAAGTGGCGCATAACAAATTTTAGGCAGCGCTAGCATCAACATGTAAAACCACCATTTTTCTCCACCTTCACCCTACTACGAATGGTCGTGCACCATTCCAGATATTAGTAAGGGCAGTTCGAATTTTTCACTTCTCCGTCTCATTTCCTCCTCCACGGCCTCATCGTCTTTCTCCTCCATGGCCTCATCCATTTCCTCCGCCATGGCATCACCCTCTTCCTCCGTATCCTTTCCCTCTTGCCTGTAATCATGGACTTTTCGGATGTCCGAAACGATGGCAGGCAAGCGACTGCATACTTCGACATAGAAGTACATGGTGGGAAGAAGATCAATATCGTCTACACCACCGACCCTCGAACGGTGAGGAACACTCTAAATAATTACACGAGTTGGCTGTAGTTCGAAGAAAACAGGTTCATAGGTCTCGACCTCGAGTACAACCGTGATCACCGTAGGATCGCCGTGGTGAAACTCTCCATGAAGGGGCACGTCCTCGTATACCAGCATTTTTGTGAGATGGGGGATGACGGGATCTGGTAGACTTTGTTGTCTTTTTGTTCCTGAACTGTCTGTTTGCAAAAGTTATTGCTATATTATTTGTCTGAATTCATTTTCATGCAGGTGGGGCGAAAGGATTACGGATCTGTTTCATGACTTTCTCATGAACCAGCACATAACATTTACTAGTGTTGACATCACGAATGACACTAAACTGCTTGAAAGCCCCACTGTCAACATTAAAATCCCAAAGGAGTGCAGAGTGGACATTTAGGAAATTTACTGGATCCCAGGGACGAAGGGCGGCAGGACCGGGATGGCCGATCTTGCCTCCGAACTCATCGACCCATGGTACGCTAACATGAAGGGCAAATTGCCGAGATGTTCATGGAGCCGTTTAGGGCACGATTACTGGGAGGATAGGCCGCTTTCTGAACCTAATCTGAAGTACGCTACAATTGACTGGTATGTTAGCCACGAGCTGTACCGCCAGATTGTAAAATCTCGTTCCAGGCATAACATCATTGAACCACCACCAAGGCAGGTTGTTTGCCCCAGATGCTGGAGTGTAGATGAATCTACAAGCCGGGGCAAGCGACCGAAGGAATCCTGGGATCAGTTGCCTTCTCCAACAGGCTGGGATGTAGACTTTTAGTGCATGATTGTTGTATTTGTATGGGGCTTGTTATGTTTATGAAAACATGTTATTTCAGAAGTACACTATGTGAGCAATTACGAACTGCTATGTATTACCTTTGTCGAACTATAATCTAGGTTTGGTTATGACTATATCCTTCGCTATAATCTGGGTTTGGTTATGACTTATGACTGTATCACACCTTATGCATGTCAATCTTGGATTTTGCCGCATGCAAATGGCACAGACAGAATTTGTCAGTATGAATGCTGAGCATACAAAAGGGGGAAATGTAATTCATACAGGTTAACTACCTAATAGCACAGGGATCATACGAGCTCAGTTCTTACACACAGAATGCTTAGAAAATATATGCGAGATAAAATATAGGTGAGATAAAACTAGGAACGAAATGTGAAACTTGTAGTGGTAAATAGCACACTCACCCACCTGCCAGATCCTGTTGAGCATCTCGTAGCAGACATACGCGTCCTTGGCTGCGTACTTGATCACATCATAATTCAGGTGCCTCCACTCCCACCACTCGTGCAGGTGCTTCGGGAACTCGACTTTCATGCCGGTGTACTCACGATCGATGATGTCGGCAGCGAGTCTAGCCATGTCTCCTTTCCCCGTATCGCCATCTGGGTACCTCCACAAATGTTGGAGATCGACGTGATTGACGACATGGCCGAGGAGATCCCGCTCTAGCTTCGGAGTGTCGTTCTTGATGGCGACGCTGGCGAAGTAGATCTCCCTCCTGTGTACGAACTCGTGAAGCTCTGGGTATATAGATTTGGCCCTACATACGTGGTGTAGGAGGCAGTGGTTGCGCATGGACAGCTGCAAAAGCGCTGCCCTCTTCCTATCTGTCAGACCCCTCCTTTATAAAGGAAAGGATCCCTGTGATTGCAATGCTAGTCCCTGGATCAATGCTAGCATCCACAGTTTAAGATGAAGTACATAGATACAAAGGTCATTTATTACATTCATTCCAGAGATAAAACATAGTCTTTTACAACTCAGGGCCAAAGGCCTAATACATGAGTTTATGGAATAAGTAAATAAACATAAGTCTTCGTCTTCATGTGCCACAGGCAAGCATGTTGAGTGTAGACTCATGACTCCTATTCATCATCGGAGTAACCTGCAACATTACAAGTTACAGCCACAGAGGTTCAATACTTTTGGAATAGTATTGGCAAGTGATACCTTTAGCTTATTTAAAGTGGACTATAATACTATATGCATTTGGCTAAGTGGAGCTTAGGCTTGCATTGCTCAAAATAGATTTTTCTTATCATTTGAAAACACTAAGTTTTTGTTTGGCACAAAACACCCAAGACATCTACCAATCAAAGATTGAAGATCCTTTCAAGGCATCTACCAATCAAAGATTGAAGATCCTTTTAACCCTTGTTCAACCACAAATTTTTACTTAGAAATTGGGATGAGGAGATTCTTGATAGCTTCCATGTCTTGATGCTCAAATTGTCCTTTACCAGGGACATGGCTAAGTACTTAGATTTTTCACTCTGCAGAGGTGGTGCACTTTCCCCACAAGACTTGGTTTCACCAAGACAAGATCTTTCAGAAGCCTTCCCTTAGACCAACATGGACGCGCTCCAACCTATCAATCCCCTACCACCAACTGTCCATTTGGCTAAGTTATTGCAACCTATATGATCCAGGCAGAGCCCATATTGCCAAGTGGCTGCACTTGAAGCTTCTCAACATTTGACTTCTCAAATCTCTTTGTTCCTGGGTGGCCATCCACAAGTGAGATACACAAGCCAAGTCCATGGCCTTGTGAACCACTCAACACAAGCCATTCCTTCCATTCCACCCAGGTGATTCATTCACTTAGTTGTTTTATTAAACAAAACATAAGTCCACAGACTTAGGAATTTTCCATAGCATGAATATATAATCCACCCTTGTTTTCTATTAGCTAAACTAAGCATGAAAGTAATAGGAATCTTAACTTAGGAAATTTCTACTAAGGCTTCATCTACTAGGTTTTCCCATAGCATAGTTTATACTTAGCAAAAATTCCATGCAAGATTTACTTAGCAAAATCACTAATGCATAGAGAAAATAATGGGACAAAAGATATGAAGCATCACTTGCCTTGGTAATGAGGAGAGTAGCACTCTTCACAGTCACAATCACTAGCAAAATCTACACAAAATTGTAGCATACAATTACACACAATTTATATACAATCAAAAATAATATGAATGCATGCATGCATGAATTTACTAAGTGGTGATTTTGAAAACTCTACCAATCAAGTGCATGTTTACAGAAACTTAACAAGACACCAAATTTGCCAAAACAAACTTATTTAATCCTAAATCAATTACTAAACTAAATCCATACTCAAAAATAGCCTTAAACAAGTTTCTACAAACAAAGTCATTCTAATGGTTACTATTTGTTAAACACTTTGCATGGACAGAAAGGCCTTGATTCACTGAATCCAACGGTATAAAGTTTGCAAAATTCCAACGTGGCAATCAAAAGTTATAAGCATTTGAAATCTGGATCAAATTCTGATTTAAAATCTGTTTTTAGATCTATTCCTGGCCACGCTCGTGTTGTGATTGGCGCGTACCGCTTCGGTTGGATCGCGCTTGGCAGCCACAGGATCTAAACAGATCGTACGCTCCAGATCGCGTACCGCTTCGCCGATAAGTGAATCTATCCTAGCGCTTGGATCTAGATCTAACGGCGCGCGAGCAAGCGACCATGTCCCGGCGGCGCGCTGCGTCAGCGAGCGGCGGAGCGCTCGGTCTACGGCGGCGCTAGTGTTCCCGGTCGTCCGCTAGAGGGAGAAGGGTCATACCAGGTTCGCAGGAAGCTGCTGAAGCTCAAGGTAGCGTCGGTTTGCGAAGGGGCGTGCTGTCTCGGCGATGATTCCTCGTCGGAGTTGGATCTGGCAACGGTGGCTCTGCTTGAGGTCGAAGGTGACGTTGTAGATCACTAGGATGCAAACGGGAGGTGTGGTCAGATGCAGATGGTCACGGGGTAAACGCGTGCGTGAATGACAAGGTTCGGGGTGGTCTGGACTTACCACTAGAGCTCGCCGGAGTCGAGGTTGTCGTCGGTGCTTGCGGTGTCGAGTGGAAATGGCGACCTGGGGCAGTACAGGATGAACTAGTGGGGTCAGGAGGTGCGCAAAGAGATGGCGAATCTGCTCGTTTGAACCAGAGGGGAAGGGGTGGTCGAGGCTCACCGTATTTGGTCGCCGGAGTTCTCGGTTCTGCGGAGCTTCGAAAGCAATTGCACGCAGCCCGGTGGCTGAGTGAGTGAGGTGTTTGGGGGAATTTGCTCGCGAGGCAGAGAGGGTTAAATAGGCTCGGGTGCGACAGGAAACGCTCGCGGATTAATGACCAATTACGCCGCGCCATTACCGGCCATGACTGCAGCAGCGATGTGGTCGCGGGCGCGGTTTGGGGAAGACGAGGTCGATGTGGACAGGGCCCGCTCGTCAGCGAAGTGTGCGAGGTGTAGGTGGGGTCTCGCTGTAAGTGACTGGGTGCGTGCGCTCGCGCGTGAGAGAGAAAAAGAAAAGTCCCGGGTGGGCTTGATGGGCTTGATTCAAAGCTGGGCTAGATATCTGGCGCGCGGCCTTTTTCCTTTGTTTACTTCTTTTTCTTTTCTAATTCGAATTTCTGAATGGGTTTTCAAATGGTTTCAAAATCAATTTGAATTCAAATCTTCCTGAGGTTTTGTAGTGGTGATTTGGTCTCAGAAATGGGTCAAAACTCATGGGGCTACTTTGCAAGGGCTTGGTCAAACTTGGATTTCAAACAAACAGAGACTTTGCTTCTATTTTGCAAATGTTTGAAATAGGGGTTTTGAAATTATTTCTAAATTATAACTTTGGTCTAAATTTTCACTCACACTATCCAACAATGGAGGCAAGCAAACAAGTTCCTAAACATTCAAGCTTCAAAGGGTGATGGCCATTTGAGTTAAATTTGCTCACATGAAATCATAGTACAAGCTTCTGTTTCTGAAATGATTTTTGAGAAAAACCCTAAATGATGAAGGATGCAAGGATGATATGAATGAGCTTTGAAATATGAATTTAGGGATGTTACAAATCTAACCCCCTTAAGATGAATCTCACCCTCGAGATTCGGATTGGCTAGCAAATAGGTGTGGGTGGTCTTTCCGAAGATCATCTTCTCTTTCCCATGTTGCTTCCTCTTCGGAGTGATGACTCCATTGCACTTTGCAAAACTTGATAGTCTTTGTCCTTGTGACTCTTTCTGCGGTCTCAAGAATCTTGACAGGCTTTTCTTCATAGGTGAGATCACTTTCTAGTTGAACTTCTTCCAAAGATATGGTATCCTTCAAAGAAGATTCTTCCATTTCCGGGTGACATTTCTTAAGCTGACTCACATGAAAAACATTATGGACTGCTAATAAAGATGCTGGCAGTTCGATTTCATATGCAACTTCTCCCTTGCGACTTAGAATGTTGAATGGTCCAACATATCTTGGTGCCAACTTCCCTTTGACTCCAAATCTTTTCACTCCACGAAGTGGTGATACTCTAAGATAAGCTCTATCCCCAACTTCGTAGGTGACTTCTCTACGCTTAGAATCTGCGTAGCTTTTCTGTCGAGACTGTGCTATCTTCAACCTGTCCTTAACCAATTTGACCTTTTCTTCGGCGTCTTTGATAAGATCTGGTCCAAACAAACTTCTTTCTCCCACACTATTCCATAGCAATGGGGTGGTACACTTTCTTCCGTAGAGAAACTCAAATGGTGCCATCCCAATACTAGATTGATAACTGTTATTGTAAGAGAACTCTGCGTAACGCAGACTTTCATCCCAACTTGCTCCATAGTCTAGGGCACATGCCCTCAACATGTCTTCAAGAATTTGATTAGTCCTTTCTGTTTGTCCATCCGTTTGAGGATGAAAAGCGGTGTTGAATTCCAACCTCGTTCCTAAAGATTCATGAAGCTGTCTCCAAAAGTGAGAAGTGAACTGAGTTCCTCTATCAGACACAATGCTCTTAGGCACACCGTGAAGGCATACAATTCTGCTCATGTAGATTTTGGCTAACTTGGCACTGGTATAAGTTGTCTTTACGGGTATAAAATTAGCCACTTTAGTTAGGCGATCCACTACTACCCATATGGAATCATACCCTGACCTGGTCCTTGGTAATCCGGTAATGAAATCCATACCAATATTTTCCCACTTCCATTCAGGAATAGGCAGTGGTTGAAGCAAACCTGTTGGTTTCTGATGCTCCGCTTTCACTCTACTACACACATCACACAAAGAAATGTGTTCGGCGATGTCCCTTTTGAGATTGTTCCACCAAAATCTTTCTTTCATATCCATGTACATTTTGGTGTTTCCCGGGTGAATAGAATATGGAGAGTTATGTGCTTCTTGTAGAATCAGTTTCTGCAATTCCGGATCTTGTGGAACACAAATACGTTTCCCGTGCCATAAAGTACCTTGTTCATCTATATGGAAACTTTTAGCTTTCCCTTGGCTAATCTTTTCCTTAATCTCTTCGATTTCTTTATCCGTCTTTTGGGCTTGTTTAATTTTATCCAACAGAGTGGGTTGAACATCCAAAGACATGAGATGTCCTTCTGGCACAATCTCCAACCTGAGTTCCTTGAATTGCTTACACAAGTCATCTGGCAATTCACCTTTGGTAAGTCCATTTACAAACGCCTTACGACTTAGAGCATCTGCTACTACATTTGCTTTACCAGGATGGTATTGCAAACTCAAGTCGTAATCCTTGATAAGTTCTAGCCATCTCCTTTGTCTCATATTGATTTCCTTCTGGGTGAAGATATACTTCAAACTCTTATGATCGGTGAATACTTCACAACGTTTTCCCAAAAGGTAATGTCTCCATGTTTTGAGTGCATGGACAACAGCGGCTAACTCTAAATCATGAGTAGGATAATTTACTTCATGAGTTTTGAGTTGTCTCGAGGCATAAGCCACAACTTTTCCGCCTTGCATAAGTACGGCACCTAATCCTTGATGAGAAGCATCACAATACACTTGGAAATCCTTTTCCAAGTCTGGTAGGCACAGAACTGGTGCTGACACCAGCCTCTTCTTTAATTCCTGAAAGCTGAGTTCACAACCTTCAGACCAAGCAAATTTCTTATCCTTCTTTAACAATTCTGTCATTGGTTTAGCAACCTTTGAAAAAAATTCAATGAATCTTCTGTAGTAACCTGCTAAACCAAGGAAACTACGAACCTCTTTTACGTTCTTAGGAGATTCCCATTCCATCACAGCTGAAACTTTAGCAGGATCAACTGCTACACCATCCTTTGTCATAACGTGTCCAAGAAATCCAACTTCCTCTAACCAAAACTCACACTTGCTGAATTTGGCATAAAGCTTATGTTCCCTCAGTTTCTCAAGTATCAAGCGTAGATGTCTTTCATGCTCTTCCTTGCTCTTGGAGTAGACTAAGATGTCATCGATGAAAACGACAACGAACTTGTCGAGAAATTCCATGAACACTTTGTTCATCATATTCATGAAGTATGCTGGAGCGTTGGTTAAACCAAAAGGCATCACAGTGTACTCATACAATCCATACCTTGTGGTGAATGCTGTTTTAGGTATGTCTTGCTCTCTTATCTTGAGTTGAAAATAACCTGACCGAAGATCAATCTTCGAGAACACACATGCTCCTTCTAGCTGATCAAACAAATCGTTGATTCTTGGCAAAGGATATTTGTTCTTGATGGTTACCTCGTTGAGAGAACGGTAATCTATGCATAATATTTGAGTTCTGTCTCTCTTTTCTACGAACAAAACTGGAGCTCCCCAAGATGAAGAACTTGGCTGGATGAATCCTTTCTGCAATTGTTCTCCAAGCTGTTTCTTGAGTTCCTTAAGTTCGTCAACTGACATTTTATAAGGCCTCTTTGCTCTTGGTCCAGAACCTGGTACCAAATCTATTATAAACTCTACATCTCTATCTGGTGGCATTCCCGGTAACTCTTCCGGAAACACATCCGGATATTCACACACAATTGGCACAGTGTCCATGCTAACCCCCTTAAGAGAATTCAGCTTACTTCCTTTAGATTTAAAATTGGACTTGAATTTTATCCTCTTACCTTCAGGGGTTGTGAGTGCAACAGTACGATTGGCACAATCTAGTACTCCCTCATACTTAGCCATCCAATCCATTCCCAAAATCACATCTAATCCTTGGGAATTTAGGATTATTAGGTTCACTGGAAGCTTATGTTTTCCGATCTCTATGACTAGATCCCGGCATCTAAGACTCACTATCATATCTCCACCCGGAGAGCTAACCTTTATTGGACACCCAATGTTTTCAGATGCAAACCCGTTTCTATCAACAAATGCTTTTGATATGAATGAATGAGATGCACCAGTGTCAAAGAGTACAAATGCTGAGATGGAATTGAGTCTGAACTTACCAGCAACAGCATCAGGCTCTTCATAGACCTCCTCCACATGGATGTGGTTAACCTGTCCTTTCTGAAAAGGATTGGGCTTGTTAGGTCCTTCAACTTTCTTCTCCGGGCACTCATTAGCATAATGCCCCAGCTTCTTGCATTTGTAGCACTCGACCTGACTGATGTCCGTTTTAGGCTGGTTTCTACTTCCACTTCCACTATGGTGGCTCTTATGCCCACTCTTGTGATTCTTGTACTTATCATTGTCATGACTGCGATGATGCTTGTTGTCATGACGGTTGTGGTTGTGGTGCTTGTTAAATTTCCCATGCTTGTGGGATCCTGAGCTGACACTATCATCATAGTGAGATCGTTTATGAGACGATCCCGAGTTGTGCTTGTCGGAGTGTTTCCTCTTTCTACTCTCGACTTGCTTCATTTTATTCTCCACAATAACAGCCTTGTCACACAGCGACTGATAAGTTGAAACATATGCCACAGACAGCTGCAGATTCAGTTCATCATTTAAGCCTTCTAGAAACTTTTCCTTTCTTTTGGCATTTGTGTCAACCTCATCCGGTGCATAGCGCGCCAGATTGTTGAACTCTTCAATATATTCAGCCACGCTGTAATGACGCTGCTTCAGGTTGTGAAACTCCTTCTTTTTCAGGCTCATCATTCCTGGTGAGATATGAGTAGTGCGAAAGCCATCTTCAAAGATAGCCCAAGTCACCTCATCAATAGGAGTGGTGATCTGGAAGTTGTCCCACCATGCGGCGGCTGGTCCTTCCAATAGATGTGCTGCGAACCTGACTTTTTCAGCATCCGTGCAGCCCACGGTCACTAAGTCTTTGTTCACAGAACGTAGCCAATCATTGGCCACCATGGGATCAGTCGTTCCCGAAAACTTAGCTGGCCTCAGACGCAGAAATCTGGTGAGCATATCAAAACCCAGAGGGTTGTTGTTGTTGTTATTGGGGTTGTTGTTGTTGTTGTTATTGGGGTTGTTGTTGTTCTGGTTTTGGATGAATGTCGTCATCATTTGCATAAGCTGTGTCTGCGCATTCATCATCTGTTGCATTTCCGGGGTAATGTTGTTGGGGTTGGGGTTTGCGCGACGGGGAGGCATCTGTGGTTTATTCATATAGAGATAAGAATGAGATACCCTTACATGATTCATGCACAATACATCACGTAAGCAAACACATAGCATGCAACACAAGGATAAAAGCTCAACAACAAGATAACAAAAGTCTCAAAGTAAAAACACACAAGTGGCAAGCCATCCACATGTCGGATGGTCCAATAATAAGTTCACAAATAACAAGTACGGTAAATAAAGATAACTGAGTAGTCAAGTCTACTCGTCAGCATCAATCTCCTCCTCGACAAAGGTAAGACCTGCGTTCTCCATTGCGGTCTTGTTCTCCTCGATGGTAGTGGTCAAGGAGTCGATCTTGGCCTTGAGAGCCCTCTTCTGGGAATGAAGTCTCTCAATTACTGTCTGCTGCTGCTCTAACTCGAAGTCCTTGGACTGCAGTTCCTCGGTCATGTCCCGAATCTTCTTGTTCCTATCCTGGACACGTTTCTCTTGACGCTTGAACTTACGGTCCTGGGTCTCGAACTTCGCCTCCATCTCCTTGACTACCTCGTCCTGCTGCGCGAAGAGCTTGTCCTTCTCGCGAAGTTGCACCTGGAGCTCGTCATTGCTAAGCATGACGTTGGTCCTGTCAGTATCCATGTGCCTAATAAGAGTCTCTAAGTCCTGGAGGTACAGGCGTATCGGCTCTGCTGCGGCCCTCGAGTCGTCCTCAAAGTCGATGGACTCTCCGTCATCATCACGCCTTCCGAAGGCGTGGAAGTGAGTGCCTCTAACCTGTCGGGAGTGACGGCCTAACAGACGTCCTAACAGATCCTGCATGACAACCTCCATGCCTCTCTCCCTGTCATCGTGCATAAGCTTGAAGACGATGGTCTCCGTAGTAGGATCTGACTGGCGTCCTGGTTGGTTCACCTTGAAGCCCCAGAGGTCCTTCCTCTCAAACTTGGTGAGTGGGTGCATCGTAATGGTGGGAAGAGGGAGATCGAGCAAGGTAGTAAGCTCTACGATACGAGGACCAAAACGGGTAACCTGGAACTCCTCAACAGTGCTGATGGTAATAGGCATCTATTTATAAGATTGAAAAAGTTAGAACAACACAATTTAAAATAAACAAGATAAACAATCATACATAACCATGGAACACAAAAATCACACAAGTCATGCATACATGAATCCAATACATCAACCAAGGTTCAAACTTATTTAAGGTATCATTTGGAAAATAAGGTGATAGGTGGTGGTCCAACTAACGAAGTGCGTTTACAAACCTATCTCACTGGATCTGGTGGCTAACACAATGTTCCTAGAGGAAATCAGCCTATCTTGTTCACATGCTTCCATCACTAAGTCTATAATATCTCCCCTTAAGTTTTGGTTGGTGACTTCCAACTCTTGGGTATGTTCCTTCTCTTTCTCTAAGTCTTTTTGGAGGTTGAGCATCTTGCACTTAGCTCTAGCACTGAGTTCTTTGATAGTCTTCCAAGCTGCTTCTCTTGCTGACTCAAAAAATGTGGTGTGCATCATAGTGTTGGTGTACATGCAGAAACCTCTTTCTTTGTGGTTGTCTTCCTTGTTTTTGTACAAGTGAAGTTGCACCCACCAATACTCCACTCCTTCCTCCATCACTGGAGAGCCCTTGTACACAGCTGCACCATGTGCTTCCATTGCCTCCATGAGGTCCTTGAGAATCTTGGGAAACTCAGTTTCACACTCCAAGGTCATGGTCATGAGTGGTCCTTTCTTCACGGCTTCGTTGATGGAGTTCATCTACAAATAGAGATGAGAATGAGAAGATTAGAAAAGTTTACGAGAAGAATAGACAAGTGTAGAAGTAGTTAAAGATTTTCCTTAGTGGTTTCAAATCCTAGGGTCATAATCCTACAGGCAACACAGTGCTCTGATACCATATGTCAGACCCCTCCTTTATAAAGGAAAGGATCCCTGTGATTGCAATGCTAGTCCCTGGATCAATGCTAGCATCCACAGTTTAAGATGAAGTACATAGATACAAAGGTCATTTATTACATTCATTCCAGAGATAAAATATAGTCTTTTACAACTCAGGGCCAAAGGCCTAATACATGAGTTTATGGAATAAGAAAATAAACATAAGTCTTCGTCTTCATGTGCCACAGGCAAGCATGTTGAGTGTAGACTCATGACTCCTATTCATCATCGGAGTAACCTGCAACATTACAAGTTACAGCCACAGAGGGTCAATACTTTTGGAATAGTATTGGCAAGTGATACCTTTAGCTTATTTAAAGTGGACTATAATACTATATGCATTTGGCTAAGTGGAGCTTAGGCTTGCATTGCTCAAAATAGATTTTTCTTATCATTTGAAAACACTAAGTTTTTGTTTGGCACAAAACACCCAAGACATCTACCAATCAAAGATTGAAGATCCTTTCAAGGCATCTACCAATCAAAGATTGAAGATCCTTTTAACCCTTGTTCAACCACAAATTTTTACTTAGAAATTGGGATGAGGAGATTCTTGATAGCTTCCATGTCTTGATGTTCAAATTGTCCTTTACCAGGGACATGGCTAAGTACTTAGATTTTTCACTCTGCAGAGGTGGTGCACTTTCCCCACAAGACTTGGTTTCACCAAGACAAGATCTTTCAGAAGCCTTCCCTTAGACCAACATGGACGCGCTCCAACCTATCAATCCCCTACCACCAACTGTCCATTTGGCTAAGTTATTGCAACCTATATGATCCAGGCAGAGCCCATATTTCCAAGTGGCTGCACTTGAAGCTTCTCAACATTTGACTTCTCAAATCTCTTTGTTCCTGGGTGGCCATCCACAAGTGAGATACACAAGCCAAGTCCATGGCCTTGTGAACCACTCAACACAAGCCATTCCTTCCATTCCACCCAGGTGATTCATTCACTTAGTTGTTTTATTAAACAAAACATAAGTCCACAGACTTAGGAATTTTCCATAGCATGAATACATAATCCACCCTTGTTTTCTATTAGCTAAGCTAAGCATGAAAGTAATAGGAATCTTAACTTAGGAAATTTCTACTAAGGCTTCATCTACTAGGTTTTCCCATAGCATAGTTTATACTTAGCAAAAATTCCATGCAAGATTTACTTAGCAAAATCACTAATGCATAGAGAAAATAATGGGACAAAAGATATGAAGCATCACTTGCCTTGTAATGAGGAGAGTAGCACTCTTCACAGTCACAATCACTAGCAAAATCTACACAAAATTGTAGCATACAATTACACACAATTTATATACAATCAAAAATAATATGAATGCATGCATGCATGAATTTACTAAGTGGTGATTTTGAAAACTCTACCAATCAAGTGCATGTTTACAGAAACTTAACAAGACACCAAATTTGCCAAAACAAACTTATTTAATCCTAAATCAATTACTAAACTAAATCCATACTCAAAAATAGCCTTAAACAAGTTTCTACAAACAAAGTCATTCTAATGGTTACTATTTGTTAAACACTTTGCATGGACAGAAAGGCCTTGATTCACTGAATCCAACGGTATAAAGTTTGCAAAATTCCAACGTGGCAATCAAAAGTTATAAGCATTTGAAATCTGGATCAAATTCTGATTTAAAATCTGTTTTTAGATCTATTCCTGGCCACGCTCGTGTTGTGATTGGCGCGTACCGCTTCGGTTGGATCGCGCTTGGCAGCCGCAGGATCTAAACAGATCGTACGCTCCAGATCGCGTACCGCTTCGCCGATAAGTGAATCTATCCTAGCGCTTGGATCTAGATCTAACGGCGCGCGAGCAAGCGACCATGTCCCGGCGGCGCGTTGCGTCAGCGAGCGGCGGAGCGCTCGGTCTACGGCGGCGCTAGTGTTCCCGGTCGTCCGCTAGAGGGAGAAGGGTCATACCAGGTTCGCAGGAAGCTGCTGAAGCTCAAGGTAGCGTCGGTTTGCGAAGGGGCGTGCTGTCTCGGCGATGATTCCTCGTCGGAGTTGGATCTGGCAACGGTGGCTCTGCTTGAGGTCGAAGGTGACGTTGTAGATCACTAGGATGCAAACGGGAGGTGTGGTCAGATGCAGATGGTCACGGGGTAAACGCGTGCGTGAATGACAAGGTTCGGGGCGGTCTGGACTTACCACTAGAGCTCGCCGGAGTCGAGGTTGTCGTCGGTGCTTGCGGTGTCGAGTGGAAACGGCGACCTGGGGCAGTACAGGATGAACTAGTGGGGTCAGGAGGTGCCCAAAGAGATGGCGAATCTGCTCGTTTGAACCAGAGGGGAAGGGGTGGTCGAGGCTCACCGTATTTGGTCGCCGGAGTTCTCGGTTCTGCGGAGCTTCGAAAGCAAATTCACGCAGCCCGGTGGCTGAGTGAGTGAGGTGTTTGGGGGAATTTGCTCGCGAGGCAGAGAGGGTTAAATAGGCTCGGGTGCGACAGGAAACGCTCGCGGATTAATGACCAATTACGCCGCGCCATTACCGGCCATGACTGCAGAAGCGATGTGGTCGCGGGCGCGGTTTGGGGAAGACGAGGTCGATGTGGACAGGGCCCGCTCGTCAGCGAAGTGTGCGAGGTGTAGGTGGGGTCTAGCTGTAAGTGACTGGGTGCGTGCGCTCACGCGTGAGAGAGAAAAAGAAAAGTCCCGGGTGGGCTTGATGGGCTTGATTCAAAGCTAGGCTAGATATCTGGCGCGCGGCCTTTTTCCTTTGTTTACTTCTTTCTTCATACTCGAGGTCAGGGCCGACGATCTTGTACCTATCCATCGGCTCCTGTAGCCACCGCTCGTACATTGCGATGACCTTGGCGACCTCCACTGACGCATTTGTGTGGACGACCGTCAGCTTGGTGGTGCCATGGGCGGTGACGATGTACTCGTCGGTGAAGTCGCTCCCGTCGCCGAACACGCCGTACTCTGCGTCCATGGCAGTAGCTAATGTGATGGCGGTGGCCTAGGGTCGGTAGCGGTGGCTGGGACTGGGCGTGGTGGTGGAGTGATCTGTTGCGGTGGTATGGCCCGGCGGAGGAGGTGCATGCGGCAGCATCGATGGTTCTTTTGGCGGCGGAGGCGGCGGCGGAGGAGGTGCATGCGGCAGCATCGATGGTTCTTTTGGCGGCGGAGGCGGCGGCGGAAGGAAGGAGTTGGGGATTTTTGCATAGTGATGTGCTGTAGAGACGGAAGGCAATGCTTAAATTGCATTTACCAATATTCCGGTCATACCCAAGGGGAAGCAAGTTTGATCGAGCGAGCACCGTTGGTTTACAATCCTAGCGATTAAATTTGGCGTCCGTCCCGGTAGGCGATGGGATGGGTGTGCGACGTGGCTTGGCATGGCAGAGACCAGTCACGTAGACCACCATCCCGTTGCCGATCCGCAGCAGGTGCGCGGTGCTGACATGACGTAATGTGACAGGACAGAAGGAAGTGTACAGCTATTATTCCCAACAAGTTTAAGAAGTGTAAGCATAGACAGGGACCTAGCATCCCTGCACCCCGGGGCAACCGCTCAGGCCTGCTGATTGCGCAAAGCTCGCAATTTCCTTTCATTAATTTGATGATTTTCTCCAGAATTTGCCAAATTGGAGCTCGTTTGCCCATGCTTCTATCAGTTTCTGTGTACGCCACTTGTGTAAGCATGCACGATCAAGCAACTTTGCAACACACGTGTCGGTGGAAAAGCATGAGGTTTCAACGCACCACATAGTTTAGGGATTTCTATTTTCCCTAGCAAAAGTGGTTCCATATTTACTTTTTGGCTTTTAGAACTAGTTCCCTACACTATGGAGGTGGTTCCAAATTGAGCAAAAGAGGGAACCGGAGCAAGAGGGTGCTCCGATGCCAAATGTGGTACCAAATTGATTAGCCAACATGTGTGTGACATGTGCTCTGCTCTCATATCTTTAGACAAAAATAAGGCTATTCTTGTCAGCGGTGGGACCGCATGGTGCAGGAATTTAGAATAGCTACATTATGGAGCTTTAGCCAAATTGCATGGTAAATCCAAATTCAACTTTTTGTCAGATTTAGCTATAGCAACATTGTGGCTCGTTTGTCCTCACTTTTGCCCTCCCTCCATTCCGAAGCCCTCACATGCGCTCGGAGGGGGGTGTCGTCTGGTCAAAGGCTTGGCCATTACGTGCGCCTTGATGCCTAAATTGGAAGTTTTTTTTGTTATTTCGCCTTTTTAAGAGGGTCTTTTCCCCTCTCTCGCTAACAGTTGTGTTTTTTTGCCCAAAAAGGTAGCGAATCTAGAGCAGCTTCTCTCTTCATTCATTGTTCCTTTTGCCCTTGTTTTTCCCGAATCTGGTAGCAAATCTAGAGCAGCAAAACTAACCAGCACCATAAACAAATTCAGTAAATAGAGCATATGTAGATAAAGCATCTAATATAGGTTATATAGTACGGTACTTAACGAGGTTCTACAATTAGGTTGTTCAGTAGCAGCAGCTGACAGGTTCAACACAGACAAGACAAAAGAAGCTACTTTACAGCAGCAGTAGCAGCTGATCAGTGGCTCTCATGGCCTCTCCCAGGAGGGCCTCCGCCTCCTCCCTCTGGCGCCTCCTCCACTTATTGCTGCCCAGTCCCTTGACCTTGGGCGCCTTGGGTTTGATTGGGGGCATGCGACCCTCCTCGATAGCCACCTTCTAGAGGTTGCGGAGGTAACATCGAGCGCCTGGTGCTTGGCTATGAAGCCATGGACGTTCATGGACTCGCCGCAGGTCCTCACGGCCACGTCATGCTTCACGAGGGAGTTGAAGTTCGTGGCGCGGAGCCTCCTGGTGGGGTAGATGGGGCACCTGTACACGTCGCCGGTGAAGAATTTGTTGTACTGGACGGACTTTAGCCTCCTCGGCACATGACGAGTCTTCCTGTCCTTGGACTTGTCGTCGCTGCGGACATCGCGGCTATCCTCCTGTTGGAAAAAAGTGGAGTGCAATAAGGACATGATTGAGATACTTTGATTATCGAGATTGTTTATTTGCATAAATTAACCGATTGAGATCTCCCGATTATTCCCCAAATCTCAAACCAAATCGAATACTGATCCCAACTACGAACAGGGGGATTCATCGAAAATCGAGATCTAACACAAGAGGATTAGCTACTGTAAAATTACGAACAGCCGAGCCCTAATAACATACGATCTACCATCCAACGATGGGAACGGGGGAAGAACAAGGGAAGGGGAGAAAACCCTGGTTACCTCCGACCATGGGTCAGCGATGCTAGTGTCGTAGGGGTTCTCCGGCCTTATGTAGACAACCTCCTCGTAGGGGTCCCAGCCGTGCAGGATCTGTCCGAGACCGGTGGGGTCCTCCTCGCTGGCGGATGCACGGACGGGGGCCTATACGGGGATGGGGGCCTCCTCGCCGGCAGCCTTGGACGCGCCGATGGCCACTGCGCCATTCTTCTCCATCGCCAGCGTGGTTGGGGTTTTCTTGGGGGTTTGCAGAAGGTGATGGGACAGTGGAGATGGTTGAGTGAGCGAGTGCGTGATGAGTGGGAGTGGGGAGGCCTCTATTAAAGGAGAAGGAAAGTGATGTTTCATTGCACTACCGTGCACCACGTACGCTACTGCACCGTGCACGACCACACGTGTCCGCTGCCGCCCTGTGCACTGCACACGCGTTTCGTGAGTCACGTTTTTACCCTCGTGTCTAACCCTGGCGATTCAGTTGTACTCAGTTTTTCCATCGAGCGTAACACTGGCAGTTTGGTTCTATTTTTTAAATCATTTTCTATTTTCTAATTGAATCCCTTTGTCAGTCTTGCCCTTGGTTTTTAAGTCCTACTCAGTTTTGCCCTTGGTTCTTAAGTGCTACTCGGTTTTCCCCTCTCTTTGTATCCATCTCTCGCACCTATGCTCATCTTCGCTGCTACGCTCTGATTGGTCGAGACAGTTGTCACACGGATCGTGCCCACCAACCGTTGATCCTCTGTGATCTAGTGGACAGGATAACCCTTATATCTGTCGGGGGCACCCCTATATCCATGCAAAATAACGTGTATGCCACCGGAACTTTAACTTCATAAACAGATGAACTTGAATATAATTTGAAGGGTATGAAAATAGAAATCCCCATAGTTTAAGGCTCTAGAAATAGTAAGAGAACTAAATATTATTAGTGGCCGGGCCAGCACAGTGACGGGTTGGTCGGCTAGAAGTTGTTGATTCCTAAGTAAGGGGACACTAGGCTAGTCTTGACATACTCCCTCAGGAATTTTCCATAAGGAGCGTGCTTAGCCTTGGTCACCGACTTGTGTTTACTAGCCGGGCTTTTACCGATGCCAACCGCATGCGGAATCAAGCTGGCAATCCTCGGATTGACTCCTTTCTTACAGAAAGGGCACCTGAGCTCCCCAAGTCGAGTGCGGAAAGGGATTATCTCGCTCTTGAGCTTCTTCATGACATGGCGGCTCTTGTTGTCCCTGTTCTCCTTGTCAGAGTCCATCTCACTTGAATCTACCTGTAATGTATGGAATGCAAACCAAAATGAGTAAAATAATAAATATATATTCCTTCCACCATTCCGAGTTACTTTCGATGCAATAACATGTCTATACAGGTTCAGCAGTTCATTACGGCCGTCTCCCTAGCTCGCTCCTAAATTAATGTGATTTGTGTTTTTGATAACTTATTAATAAATAAATAATATGGATTCATTCAGAACAAACTAGATCTCTCCATGTACCGGTTCATACGTTGAACCTAATCATTAAGACTAGATTTTTTATGAAGCCAGGATAGATTAAGCTCGAGCAGAAAATATGAAACATGTAGAAATAGATGTACCTCCTGGTACACGAGCGGAGCATGTTCGTCAAACTCCATGCCCTCATCGGGGCCTCCGAAGTCGTCAGCACCGGCGAGCACATGGTCCCCCAAGGGGTTGAATTGCACGTCCTCCTCTCCTTGTGCTGCGTGATGCTCCTCCAGATCTTCCACATGAAGCACCACCCCGCCGGTGATGCCCGCACACTCACCCCCACGCACTGGTTTCATGGAGAAGGTCTGTGCATGTACGTTCAAGATTGTGGGGTTTTGATAGATAGGGAAGAGAGAGGAGTGGATGAGTGCGAATGGAGGACCCGATAGACTGGCTTTTTAATGCGGGGACATTTAGGCCTCCTCGAGGGCCCCGGTAGGCAGCTCTTCTGGCTGTGGCTGCCGCGTGGAATGTTCGTGTGGGGGGGCCTGTCGGAAGTGAGAGTGTAGGCGCGCTGCGTAGTAAAAAGGTATAGCCCGTGGGCCATGGATGACCAGTTGCCGTGTAGTAGACTTGTAGCCTTTGCAGACTAGATTAAACGTGACATGACCACTCGGCAACTTTTTCCATGGACGGCATCGTGTTCCTTCTTGTAGAAGTCTCGCTGAGGGAGATGTGTGTGTTGTCTCGCGCTGTCCTGTGAAGGGCACGACATCTGTAACGATCCTTGTTGGATCACACAGGATCAACAGTTGGTGCGCACGATCCACGTGACAACTGTGACAACCAATCAGGGCGTAGCAGACGGAGTGGGCATAGGTTTGGGCTTCTACTAAAGAGAGAGAGGGAGCAAAACTAAGTAGTATCAAAAAACCAAGAGCAAAGCTGAGTAGTATAAAAATGGAAAGTGAGTGTCTTTTACAATGAAATACATCATGGCATACATCAAATTATGCCAAGATATATCCACTAGAGTTCATTGCATGTTTGTCCTTTTCCATAAACCACATGGATCAACCAATGGCATTGCATGTGTGTTATTGTCACAAACTACATATGGATGAACCAATGCCATTGCATGTGTGTTCTTTTCACAAACCACATATGGATCCACTGGAGTAATTGTATGTGTGTTCTTTTCACAAACCACGTATGGATCAACCAATGTCATTGCATGTTTGTTCCTATCATGAACCACATATGGATCCACCAGTGTTCATTGCATGTGTGTTCTTTCCACAAACCACACACGGATCCACCAGAGTATTGCATGTGTGTTATTTTCACAAACCAGATATGGATCAACAAATGTCATTGCATGTGTGTTCTTTTCACAAACCACATGTGGATCCACCAATGTCATTGCATGTGTGTTCTTTCCATGAACCACATATGGATCCACCAATGTCATTGCACGTGTGTTCTTTCCACAAACTACACATGGATCCACCAGAGTCATTGCATGTGTGTTCTTTTCCACAAACCACATATGGATCCACTAGAGTCATTGCATGTGTGTTCTTTCTAAAAACCACATATGGACCCACCAGAGTCATTGCATGTCTGTTTTTTCCACAAACCACATGGATCAACCAATGGCATTGCATATGTGTTATTGTCACAAACCACATATGGATCACTCACTAGAGTAATTGCATGTGTGTTCTTTTCACAAACCACATATGGATCAACAAATGTCATTGCATGTGTGTTCTTTTCACAAACCACATATGGATCCACCATTGTCATTGCATGTGTGTTCTTTCCACAAACCACATATGTACCCACTAGAGTAATTTCATGTGTGTTCTTTTCCACAAACCACTTATGGATCCACTAGAGTCATTGCATGTGTGTTCTTTCCACAAACCACATATGGATCCACTAGAGTCATTGCATGTGTGTTCCTTTCACAAACCACACATGGATCAACCAATGGCATTGCATGTGTGTTCTTTTCACAACCCACATATGGATCAACCAATGTCATTGCATGTGTGTTCTTTCCATAAACCTGTCGTGGTGGTGTCATGGCAGATGCCATGGATAGGCTAAAGGTGGGGACTAATACACGCTAGGGGAATCTAGGGAGGGATAGTGGAGTGATTCTCCACACAGAAGTTTCTATTGATTTCCTTTGCAGATTACAAGTGCTCCTAGAGCCTTATTGGCGAGAGGAGGAAGAAGGAGCTCTCTTACTCTTGCCCATAGTTCACCCCTAGAACCTTAACCAAAACCCTATGGCCTCAAAGAACTCAACCAGAACTCAATCCCCCCTACCAGAAACCTAGCCCCCCTTATATAGAGGAGGCTCGGTCCCTGCCTAGGGCATACGTGGAGGCATATTCCTAAGAATATGCCTCCTCCCAAAGTGGTTACCCGGCCAGGGTGCTTTTCCCTCCACATATGGATCCACTAGAGTCATTGCATGTGTGTTCCTTCCACAAACCACATGGATCAACTAATGGCATGGCATATGTGTTTCTGTCATGAAACACACATGTTTCCACCAATGTCATTGCATGTGTTTTCTTTCCACAAACCACATATCTACCCACTAGAGTAATCGCATGTGTGTTCTTTTCCACAAACCACATATGGATCCACTAGAGTCATTGCATGTGTGTTCTTTTCACAAACCACATATGGATCAACCAATGTCATTGCATGTGTGTTTCTGTCATGAACCACACATGTTTCCACCAATGTCATTGCATGTGTGTTCTTTCCACAAACCACATATGTACCCACTAGAGTAATCGCATGTGTGTTCTTTTCCACAAACCACATATGGATCCACTAGAGTCATTGCATGTGTGTTCTTTCCACAAACCACACATGGATCCACCAGAGTCATTGCATGTGTGTTCTTTCCACAAACCACACATGGATCCACCAGAGTCATTGCATGTGTGTTCTTTTCCACAAACCACATGGATAAACCAATGGCATTGCATGTGTGTTATTGCCACAAACCACACATGGATCAACCAATGTCATTGCATGTATGTTCTTGTCATGAACAACACATGGATCCACCAATGCCATTGCACGTGGTTTCTTTCCACAAATTACATATGTATCCACCAGAGTAAGTGTATGTGTGTTCTTTTCACAAACCACATATGGATCAACAAATGTCATTGCATGTGTGTTCTTTCCACAAACCACACATGGATCCACCAGAGTCATTGCATGTGTGTTCTTTCCACAAACAACACATGGATCCACCAGAGTCATTGCATGTGTGTTCTTTTCCACAAGCCACATGGATCAACCAATGGCGTTGCATGTGTGTTATTGTTACAAACCACATATGGATCAACCAATGTCATTGCATGTATGTTATTGTCATAAAACACACATTGATCCACCAATGCCATTGCATGTGTGCTCTTTTCACAAACCACATATGTATCCACCAGAGTAATTGCATGTGTGTTCTTTTCACAAACCACACGTGGATCCACTAGAGTCATTGCATGTGTGTTCTTTCCACAAACCACATATGCATCCACTAGAGTCATTGCATGTGTGTTCTTTTCACAGCCCACATATGGATCAACCAGTGGCATTGCATGTGTGTTCTTTCCACCAACCACATATGAATCAACCAATGTCATTGCATGTGTGTTCTTTTCACAAACCACATATGGATCAACCAATGCCATTGCATGTGTGTTCCTGTCATGAACCACACATGGATCCACCAATGTCATTTCATGTGTGTTCTTTCCACAAAAAACATATGTACCCACTAGAGTAATTGCATGTGTGTTCTTTTCCACAAACCCCATATTGATCCACCAGAGTCATTGCATGTGTGTTCTTTCCACAAACCACACATGGATCCACCAGAGTCATTGCATGTGTGTTCTTTCCACAAACCACACATGGATCCACCAGAGTCATTGTATGTGTGACCTTTCCACAAACCACATATGGATCCACCAATGTCTTGCCTGTGTGTTCTTTTCCACAAACAACATATGGACCCACCAATGTCATTGCATGTGTGTTGTTTCCACAAACCACATATGGATCCACCAATGTCATTGCATGTGTTTTCTTTTCCACAAACCACATATGGACCCACTAGAGTCATTGCATGTGTGTTCTTATACTAAAACCGGCACTAGAGTCATTGCATGTGTGTTCTTTTCGCAAACCACACATGGATCCAACAGAGTCATTGCATGTGTGTCCTTTCCACAAAGCACACATGGATCCACCAGATTAATTCCATGTGTGTTCTTTCCACAAACCACATATGGATCCACTAGAGTCACTGCATGTGTGTTCCTTCCACAAACCACATGGATCAACCAATGGCATTGCATGTGTGTTTCTATCATGAAACACACATGTTTCCACCAATGTCATTGCATGTGTGTTCTTTCCACAAACCACATATGTACCCACTAGAGTAATCGCATGTGTGTTCTTTTCCACAAACCACATATGGATCCACTAGAGTCATTGCATGTGTGTTCTTTTCACAAACCACATATGGATCAACCAATGTCATTGCATGTGTGTTTCTGTCATGAACCACACATGTTTCCACCAATGTCATTGCATGTGTGTTCTTTCCACAAACCACATATGTACCCACTAGAGTAATCGCATGTGTGTTCTTTTCCACAAACCACATATGGATCCACTAGAGTCATTGCATGTGTGTTCTTTCCACAAACCACACATGGATCCACCAGAGTCATTGCATGCGTGTTCTTTCCACAAACCACACATGGATCCACCAGAGTCATTGCATGTGTGTTCTTTTCCACAAACCACATGGATAAACCAATGGCATTGCATGTGTGTTATTGCCACAAACCACACATGGATCAACCAATGTCATTGCATGTATGTTCTTGTCATGAACAACACATGGATCCACCAATGCCATTGCACGTGTGTTATTTCCACAAATTACATATGTATCCACCAGAGTAATTGTATGTGTGTTCTTTTCACAAACCACATCTGGATCAACAAATGTCATTGCATGTGTGTTCTTTCCACAAACCAAATATGGATCCACCAATGTCATTGCATGTGTGTTCTTTTCACAAACCACATATGGATCCACTAGAGTCATTGCATGTGTGTTCTTTCCACAAACCACATATGGATCCACTAGAGTCATTGCTTGTGTGTTTTTTCCACAAACCACATGGATCAACCAATGGCATTGCATGTGTGTTCTTACCACAAACCACATATGGACCCACCAATGGCATTGCATGTGTGTTCTTTCCACAAACCACATATGGATCCACCAATGTCATTGCATGTGTGTTCTTTTCCACAAACTACATATGGACCCACTAGAGTCATTGCATGTGTGTTCTTATACTAAAACCAGCAGTAGAGTCATTGCATGTGTGTTCTTTTCATAAACCACACATGGATCCACCAGAGTCATTGCATGTGTGTCCTTTACACAAACCACACATGGATCCACCAGAGTAATTGCATGTGTGTTCTTTTCACAAACCACATATGGATCAACAAATGTCATTGCATGTGTGTTATTGTCACAAGCCACATGTGGACCCACTAGAGTTATTGCATGTGTGTTCTTTCCATGAACCACATATGGATCAACCAATGTCATTGCATGTGTGTTCTTTTCCTAAACCACATATGGATCCACCAATGTTTGCATGTGTGTTCTCTCCACAAACCACATATGTACCCATTAGAGTAATCGCATGTGTGTTCTTTCCACAAAGCACATATGGATCCACTAGAGTCATTGCATATTTTTCTTTCCACAAACCACACATGGATCCATCAGAGTCATTTCATGTGTGTTCTTTCCACAAACCACACATGGGAGAGCCCCACACATGTATCCACCAGGGTCATTGCATGTGTGTTCTTTTCCACAAACCACATGGATCAACCAATGGCATTGCATGTGTGTTATTATCACAAACCACATATGGATCAAGAAATGTCATTGCATGTATGTTCTTGTCATGAACTACACATGGATCCACCAATGCCATTTCATGTGTGTTCGTTCCACAAACCACATATGTATCCACTAGATTCATTGCATGTGTGTTATTTTCACAAGCCACATATGGATCCACTAGAGTCATTGCATGTGTGTTCTTTCCACAAATCACATATGGATCCACTAGAGTCATTGCATGTGTGTTCTTTCCACAAACCACATATGGATCCACTTGAGTTATTGCATGTGTGTTCCTTTCACAAACCACATATGGATCAACCAATGTCATTGAATGTGTGTGTTTTTCACAAACCACATATGGATCGACCAATGTCATTGCATGTGTGTTCTTTTCACAAACCACATATGGACTTACTAGAGTCATTGCATGTGTGTTCTTATACTAAAACCAGCACTAGAGTCATTGCATGTGTGTTCTTTCCACAACCCACATATGTACCCACTAGAGTAATTGCATGTGTGTTCTTTTCCACAAACCACTTATGGATCCGCTAGAGTCTTTGCATGTGTGTTCTTTCCACAAACCACATATGGATCCACTAGAGTCATTGCATTTGTGTTCCTTTCACAAACCACACATGGATCAACCAATGGCATTGCATGTGTGTTCTTTTCACAACCCATATTTTGATTAACCAATGTCATTGCATGTGTGTTCTTTCCACAAACCACATATGGATCCACCAGAGTCATTGCATGTCTGTTTTTTCCACAAACCACATGGATCAACCAATGGCATTGCATGTGTGTTATTGTCACAAACCACATATGGATCAACCAATGTCATTGCATGTGTGTTCTTTCCACAAACCACATATGAATCCACTAGAGTCATTGCATGTGTGTTCTTTCCGCTGAACCACATAAGATCGCGTCTTCTAGAAGCCCCCCCTGAAGAACTAGTTGTCTGATCTGATTATTGCAGACCGTTCGATTGGGGCGCGTGGAGGAATAAGATGGTTCTTTGTAAGAGCGATCCGCGAGTAGGTTGTTCCGCGAGATGATTGGTCGCGCTTACATTTTCACTTATATTACTATTAATTCCACTCCCCTATAGCCTACTAGTAATATCATAGAGCTCGTGAGTGAGTACATCTACTCCGCAGCCCCCTCTCCCCTCATCCACCACACGTCACTGTGCGCACGGACGACGATACCGGCTTTTGTGCGCTGTGCCCGAACGACATCCGCTGGTTCTCGGGTCGCTACCTTCATGCTAAGAAATCATTTTACAAGCTTTTGAATTTATCCTACATATTCCTGCTATTCGCCGATCTAATTGCTGATCTTTTTTCCGATTTCTCGATGAACTTCAGATGTGGCAGATGTTGTAGCCCAAGAATCTGGAGATCCTAGCGTGCAACTTCGTAGCTACGTTCCCGCTCGTGTTCTCCCACCTAGGATGCTTTTGCCGTTACTCCTACCACGTGATCCTGCTCCACGAGCTCGCATGCCTGCATGGTGCGTGCTCCTGCACGAAGTCGGGCTGCAACTACACCGGCCCACCGGCAAAGCTCATCGTCCACCTTGCAGAGGAGCACTTGATCAAAGTGATTAGGATCTCGTATGGGCAAGCCCAACTTCTCCAAGAGCAGGTGCCGTTCACTGACTCGGCACGCCGCTGGCTAATTTTCCAAGAGGGGACGGCTCTGTTTTCGTCCTAACCATCACCGCCGGTGTTCCGGGAACCAGAGCTAGGCCCACCTTCATGTGTGCGGTATGCGTCATGTCGGTCTCGTGCGCCTGGCCCCTAGACACGGTGCGCATGTGGGCGAACGCCTAGCCACCATCGTCCGATAGCATTCTTGTGCTAGCCGAGGCACCGAGCTGCCCGACGCCGTGGGAGATGGAGTATGCGGACCTAAGGTCGATCCTATGTGTGCCATCTCAGTACCTTGTCGGTGCTAGACCGAATAGGCAGATGCATTTCTACATTTGTATCAAGAAGACCAACAGGGAAATGTAGTACTTATGCTATCGTTGCTGATAGACTTAAGCAATGCTTCTCAGGTGCGTAGAGCATACGTGTTATGCGAATATACCCAAGTTGTAGTTTTTTTAGTACTCCTTAATAATTCAACGAGTTATTGGTCCAATCAGCTTGCTGTTGTCACGTTGCAAAGTCCGCTTGCTCTAGACAGACTGGCAATACCGCGTTCTCCCACTCCCGCATGTCAGTGTCACGTGTTCCGTGGGGCCACCTGCCAGTGTCACGCCCCCCATACTTATCTTCCTTCCCCTCGAAGCCAATGTCCCCACTTCTCTTCCATCCTGCCACTCTCGTCTGATGGTTGTAATCTGATTTTCATTGGATTGTTTACATGTAATCTACGTTGATAATGCAACATGCAAATGGCACAGACACAATTTCTAAAGTGAAAGCACTCACACACTGCTATTGCACATATTTCTCAATATAGCTCGACAAACCCATTACAATAATTGTACTCGCACTAAACACAACCGAAATTGCAACCATCCTAAACAACATCTAAACCCACATCACAGCACTGTCGTCGGAGTCCACCTCAATTGGTGACACCGTCGTGCCCTTCCCAGCGGCATCCACTCCCGCTCGTGGCTTGCCCTTCGCTAAGGAGGCAACAATGGCGTTCTGCACAGCTTTGCCCCATCGTCCTCCACATCGGAATCGACAATGACGAAGGTGATGGGGTTGGCGTGGACCGAGCGTCGTCGCGCCTGGCTGCTCCTGCTCGAGCTCGACGCCACATCAGTCCTTTTACAGGTAGGAGGGGCCAAGCTCAGAGACATAGCATTGTCGCTCCTAACAAGAAACCATGGCCATTTGATACTATGACGGTAGGATCTTGGGGTGGATCCGTCACGGCGAGCCCTACCAAAAGCGGTGGAGCGGATGGATCTACCAGCGGGAGCCATGACAAGTTCCTAGGAGGGAGTAAGATTGTGGGCCAGGCATGTCCGGTTCCTGAGCAAGGCCTCCCAGTGATATGTATGCGGGCAAGGTGCCAAAAAATTTCATCCAATGCGCGCGAGAGGGCCTTTGAACCACGAAGGCGCGAGGTATGGTTGACAAGTCCGCACGCTAGGTCCCCCACCTGTCAGTCGAATGTGGATGGTAGGATTCTGCCCGAGTTATTAAGTGGGGATAAATCACGCTTCACCACTACCCTGACATCCAAAGGCTCCTCTTTCCTCTGCCCTCGCTCCCCTCGCTCATGGCTCGCAGCTCATGTAGTTCGTCTCGAGCGGAATCAGGGTCGTCTCAATGCAGTCAGGCGGGTGCCCCCATCAGGTACTGGAGGGCGCCCTACGATTACTACCTCGATATGTTGTGTTTGTGCGGTGAGAAGATGCCGAGATGGATTTTGTGGACCGACGAAAATACTGCAGGAAAATTCAGCAACTGCAGCATCAGAGCGATAAGTTCCTACTGTAGGTACAATGGTAACCCAGATCCAGAAAGCGTAATGTAATTCTTTTTTTTGTTTCCTTCGATCTACTTTGCAGGAAGGGAGGGGACTGGCTATGACAAGTTTGTGTGGATCGAAAAGCCACTGACAGGTTTTCACAAAGAGCTTGTTCAGGATCTGCGTGATGTTGTGTGGGACAAGAAAGAGAAGATTTGTGCAATGGAGCGAGAGATCCGGGAGCTTCGCCCGGTGCAGGGGGCAGGGCAGGGAGGTGGTGAGATAGATGGGCTCAAGATTAGGCCAGATAGTGGAAACAATTTCCTCAATATCTGGGCATTATCTGTTGCATTTGCAGTTTATGTTGCCATGTTGTTGTCCAGCAGCTGAAATAAGTTGCTGCTTCGTGGAGTGTAGCAGCCATCTTAGAACTTGTTTTTCAGCCCAGAAACTTATCATAAGTGTAATGCCAATAGCAGGGATTTGTTAAGCTCCTATAAATAATTCATGTATGTGCCACTAACACCCATCAATTTTGGAGACCCCTTAACCGCTCAGCTATCGCGGTTGTTCAGATAGTAGTGGCACAGTCACAATTTCGGATTCAACTAGTGGCCTCAGCCGTATCCAATCCTAAAGTCGTGATACATTTTACTCTAAGTACGGGAGGCAGATTGTTTCGCCCAACAAGTTCCACAAACACAGCTCCAGAGTTTAACCGAACTACATATATAGGTTCAAGTTCAATACATCATTAGGCTTCTACACTGCTAGCCTTCTTTCTCTGCTTGGGTGGCAACTTTCTTCCTCTTGCCTTCACGTCCACTGGCTTCTTCATCTCCTTCCTTCTTCCTCTTCCTGGGTGCTAATTTTCTTACCTTCACGTACCCTGCATCTCCAGTTCGAGGGAAGTTAGGCCAATCAGAACCAGAATCATGTCCAGTATCATCACTCCACTCGTTTTGGTTTTCTTCCCACAGCAAAATCATGGAGTCAGCTGTCTTGTTCTTACCTTGCGCTTCCTTAAAAAAACAGTACATAGATTACTAGCTTATATCTACAGACTATAAACATTTTTTTGTGAATGTATCATCTCATATCTAGGTTTGGGAGCATTAAGGGTATAGCCCGCTGCTCTATGGCCTATAAGATGGCAGGTCTTGCATCTGTTTTTGCCCTTCTTGGTAGCACAGAAAGCCGAACCCTTCTTCTCGAGAAAATTCTTAAACCGATTCACCTGAGGTCTTCCTATGCCCCTTTTTGTAACTGGCTGGCAAACCTTGAAAGATAATTCGACTTGAGGCCACTGAGATGGGTCTATACATGGCTCGACGGATCCAGCGTACGCAGCTCTGAAATTTTCCATAGAGTAGTAGTCTGACAAATACTGATCCAAATGATGTAGAGTTCTTTTCTTCACCAAGAAGGCCAAGGCGTGGTCGCAAGGTTTCCCGGTATGCTTCCACTCCAAGCAGGTGCATTCTCGCAGCTGGATGTTCACAACATCCCTTTTGCCACTCTTGGACATATCGACCACCTCATAGCTGCTGCTGGTTGACGGGAGAACCTTAAGATGAGCAAGTCCTCGGCTTCTCTTGTGCAGTTGCTATACAACTGGCGGTAGCATATGTCCTCTAAGTCTCCTACCGATCTCTCTCCTTATATTTAATAGCTTCATGATCATACCACGTATGTTGTCCATCAAGATATGAATAGGACGCACTTTATGTCCTTCACCCAGTTATTTAGGCATTCTGCAAGGTTGTTGTTTATGTAATCAACTTTGATGTTAGGGTTGAATTGATTCCTCTTCCATAGATGCGAATGATGGATGGCTAAGTACTTTGGAAGTTCAGGGGCTTCCGCAAAAATCTTTCTCCTGAAATATTCACTGTTACTAGGTTTGTAAACTCTAGCAGGAGGAAACATGTAACGAAATACGCTGCCTGCATAGTGTGAGTACAAGTTGACCATCATATGGGCATGGCATTCTCTACCTTCAGCTCGCGGGAACACCTCCTTCACTGCATTCGTCAGCCCTTTACATGCATCCGTGGATATAGCCAATGGATCCATGTGGCCTATTGATTTCCTGAGCTGCCTCATAAACCAGATCCAGTTTTCCTCTGTTTCTGTTTCAAACAGCCCGAATGCCACTGGGAACATCCAGTTGTGACCATCAAGTGTTGTGGTAGATGGCAGGCAGCCTTTCCATTTGTTAGTTAGGACAGTGCTTTCTACACTCAGATATGGCCTACAGTCATCCTTAAATCCCTGGATGCAAGGTTTAAGCGCCATGAAAAATCTTCTGAAATATATTTTACCACGTACTGATTCGGTGTCAATCTCCACAATACTCCCCGGACACCTAGCTTGTACCTCCGCCCTAAAGTTGTACAGCATCCTAAAGCTATTGGTCCAATCCCTGTGCAAGACCCCCAGAGCTTTCTCTTTACCTTTCCAAACCATGTAATACGGTAGGACAATGTTGTATTTAGAAACGAGGCTAGTCTGAATATTCTTCGTGGTCTCCTTAGGGTTATCCTTTAGTATGGAGATAGATTGTATAGCCACCCACTCCGTATCAGCCATTGAGGATTTTAGTTTGTTGCCTGTCAGACACATGTGTGGAGGGCCCATTTTGTTCACCTACAACACATATTCATTTAAAATATAAGCGGAGATGAATAGTTGCTAGAAAGATATCATACATCAATTGTAGTTATAGAGTGAAAAGAGATAAAGTTATAATGGTTTCCTGCATTCATTGCCCGAGTACCCTAATTGCCTTCGATGCAGGTAAGGCTCTTGCTATGATCCTCCATGGACAATGTACCTCGACCCGTCCATTCATCCACGTTAACTTGCAAACGGCCTCATACCTCTGGGCAGTGTTCTTCAGTCGATAAACGTCGAACTCCCCCTTGATACAAAAATGTCAGAACAACATCCTGAACTCATGCATGCTCCTGAACTCGGTGCCGACCAAAATTATAGGATACTCGTGGTCATGTTTCATTTCTTGTAATTCAACACCCAAATCATTGACTGGAATACCAGCCTCATCATTAAGTTCCTCGTCTATTTCATCATCACCAGAATCTTGATCCTCTACAGTGCCTTCTTCTTCATCTAGTTCAGAATCCTGGCCATCGTCTCTAATGCCTAGTACTGCACACATCATATTGACTCGCATGGGTGCGGCTGCACCATCGTCTCCACCCGGATGGACCGGAAAATTGCCCCAATACACCTCACCAGGAACTCTGTTTTCTCCAAGACACTCGATTGGTTCTGTTGCAACCACATGGAGTGGTCTTACATTTGCACGCATCCCAGGTACTTCAGTACACAAACAGCAGTCAGAATCAATTTCATCTTGACTGTACAGAACCCTCTTGCTCTTCCTGTGCACATCCTCCTTCCTGATGTAATCTTTCCTAATGGTATCAGTAGGGCTTGACATCCGCGTTCCATTCCCCATCGAACTAGGCTTTTTGCTGCCACTCTTGGGTGTGATCTCCTTCCTACCTCCCCTCACGGGTGTTTGCTCCAGGGTGCTGGCATTATTGCCTGACCTCTGCGGCGTGTTCTTCTTCGAATTAGCCCTTTTGCTGCTACTATTGGGCGTATTCTCCTTTGTGCTGGCATTATTGCCTGACCTCAGCGGCGTGTTACGCTCCAAATTAGCCCTTTTGCTCCTACTATTGGGCGTGTTCTCCTTCGTGCTGGCATTATTGCATGACCCCAGCGGCGTGTTCTGCTCCAAATTAGTATTTTTTCTGCTCCCACTGGGTGTGATAGCCTTCGTGCTGGCCATCTTCGCCTCTTTGTTACCACTCCTGGGAGTGTTCACCACCGTGCTAGCCCTCTTAGCATTTTTGTTGCTACCTTTTGATGTGGCATTTTGACTGGATCTCAGGGTGTACTCTGCGGCGTGGTGCTTTTTTCGTGCGACTCTTGGGCGTCCTCTTCTCTGGTGTGGTCTCCTTGGTGACGTTCTTCTTAGGGGTGCCCTTTCTGGGGATGCTCTTCCTGCTCCTCTTTATGACGCTCCTATGTAAGACTCTCCTCTGTTCGAAGCTACCCTCAGTCGCACCAGCCCTAGTGATGCCATGGATCAGGTCACGCATGCCTTCTAAAAATCCATCATCTCTATTGTCGAGATCCAATTCCTCTCCAATCATTTGCACTATCAAGTGGAAGTACACTTCACCTCTATAATGTTTCCTTGTAAACGGTATAACTAAATCCCTGGTATCTTTCACTTCAATAGCCTTTTTGCTCCTGTAACCAAAATATAACAAACGTGCTTCCTGGGAGGACCCCCACAGCACCTTCACACATAACGATGTCATCAGGTCAGATAAATCTACCACTTTAGGATCATATCTGCCAAGGATTACATCAAACTCGTCATAGAATTTTTCCATGCCATCATGTAATTTTGCAGTATAATCCGCGACACCGATACGAACGATTACTTTGCCATCATCAGGTTCTGCAGGATAGAAACCTCCGAGAGGTTCGATAGGTGGAGCGGAACCATCAGACCCAGCCACAATGCCACCGTCGCCATCACCAGCGTCATCGTTAGCTGGATAAACCTCGGTGGAAGAACCAGGACTAGGAGCAAGGCGAGGTCCCTTAGCAACGGGAGCTACATTAAATGGTGGATAGGCAGGGCCCCTTCTAACGGCAGCCACAATATGATCAGTTGTTGCCATGACACATCAATGATCAGGAGCAGTTCCCACAACAACAGTGTTTCGAGTGCTAGCAGAGTCCAGACCATGAGCTAGCTCTAGACCAGCAGCTCGCTGAACCTGAGCACGGGTTCGAGGAGGACACAAGGCAGCAGTCTTTGCAACAATAGTGGGGCAGCCTTCGGAAGCCTTAGTTTGCTCAACAATGGCAGGGATTGGGTCAACAGCGGCCAGATCAACAAGAACACGGGGACGACCAATACCAGCAGATTCTAGAGCACGGATTCGCACAACTTGAGCACGGTGTCGAGGAGGAGTAGCACACAAGACAGCGGTCTTGGCAACAACAGCGGGGCAGCCTCCGGAAGCCTTAGTTTGCTCAACAATGGCATGGATTGGGTCAGCAGCAGCCAGAGCAACAACACCACGGGGACGACCAGTACCAGCAGATTCTAGAGCAGAGTTTTCCACAATGGTAATACGGGGACTCCTACGAGGTGGTTGCGTGATAGAAGCATGTCGCGGACGAGGAATCACATTTTGCTCAACAACAGCTGGGGTTCGATTTAGCCCACCCTGTCCAATAATAGCTGGGCGACTCCCAGTAGCAGGAACTTCCACATCCAGTATGTTACAAATCAGCATAACCACACGAAGCCCAGCAAACTGTTTCATCAACCCAATTAGCTGACTATCACACGCTATAGGAACCGTGAAGCCCCATTCATCAATGAAGCTAAACCGTGCAGTCTGCTCTGGCCCCATTTCAGCAAGTTCACGCACAGCAGCAACCATACCAGGGATAGTGCATAACTTCATAGGCGCTACTTCCATCTTCAGAGAGCAAGCTTGATTCCACTTGCTCTCCCCATCTGATAATTTAATGTGGTAGCCGTAGAGGGTGACTGTAACCGTGTATTTGGGTTCAGCGGAGATCCTACTTGATAGAAAATTGGGGACAAAAGATAAGAATTGTTTGTCAGCTCGTGCTAGCAAACAATTCTAGGTTCGATCTATCTCTATAATGCCAATAGCCAGCTAGCAGTTATAGGTAGTGCGAATAGCAAAGATAAGAGTAGCTCACCCGCAATTAGGCAGAAGTACTTCTTCCTTGGCAATAGGATCTGTCATCCTTCGTGCTGCTTAGCTCGTCGGTGGTAGAGGCGAGCTAGATCGTCGACACGGCTGGCACGGCATTCGGCATTAGAGCTCGTCACCAGTGAGTAGGTGCAGCAACTTGGCGCTGGAAGTCAAATGCCCGAAGAGATCATTCTGATTGGAGAGGGGATTTCGACGCCGTTGGTGCTAGGGTTCATGCGAAAGGATGGAGGGAGTGGATTTGTGAATTTGGCCAACACACCATGCTCCTTTAGTCCCTCGTTTTGCCTACGTGGTCGCTGCGTTGGCGCTCGTATCACAGAAATATTACTGACATGGGGGTCCCGACCGTCTACTTCATGGGGAAATTTCACAGAATGTTTGGATTTGGTAGGGTGAGATGAGTTTGCCTCGAAATGACCCCTCTAGGTAGTTGGCGGCCCAACATTTTGAAACGCGGCAATTTCAGGGAACTTAGGTACCGCGGTGCACTCGCCCGGGAACTTTGGTACCGCAAACGAACATGCCCGGCAAAAACGGCCCAAGCAGCCATCCTGGCCACGCAAACATATCTACTCACAACTCAGCCCACACCCAACGATCCCCGTGCGGCCCTCCACCGCTTCGCCCTGATGAACCTTGGCATGGTGGGAGCCTACCTCGCAGAAGCAGAACAAGGGACCACGCGACAGCCCGATAGATCTCCACGCCATCATAGCAGTCCTCGGCAAGTGGGACACATCCGATGATCTCGATCGCCACACCAGGCACATGTTGCAGCACAAGAAACGACAACACACAACATAGGAACAACGGATCAAGGGACGAAAACAGCAGCCGACGATACCACGAAGGACACAACAAAGAAGATTACGAACTATGCGGGGCCAACTGTTTGACTTAGAGGATTCGCAAAACCTCAATACCCAAGGACTTCAAACTTCCGCATGATCTCCACAAGTATGACGTACTCCAGGAACCCGAAGCATGGTTAGCAGATTATTTTGCCACTATCAAATTGCAAGGTAGCTCCACAGCTACTGCGATATAGAGCTTACAACTACACCTCACCGGCGTCGCAAGATCATGCCTCAAATAGTTACCCAAAGATTCCATCGGCAGCTGGAACGATCTTGAACATAAGTTCATCCGGCATTTCCAATCCACATTTAAACAACTAGCATCCTTGGAGCAATTGCGAGCATGCAAACAAAAATCTAGGGAATAAGTAAGAGCATTCATCCAATGATGGAATATCATCAAAAACTCAGTTGAGTCCATATCCGATGAAAGGGCCATCGACGCCTTTAACGACGGCCTCCGTCACCGAGAATTCATAGAAGAGTTGGGACGGGTTAAAACCAAAACAATCTCACAACTAATGGAAATAGCCAATTGCTGGGCTGATGGGGAGGATGCGCTGTATAATAAGCGTACGCGATCACCTGAAGAAGACAGGGATAAACGCGGCAACGACAGAAGGAGAAGGAACAACGATGGAAACACGGGACCAAGTTATGTCGCAGCTGGTTTTTCGGGTGAAGGTAACAATAGAAGCAACAACTACAATAGCGGGTACTGCCAGAACAGGGACGACGTTGGAGGAAGCCAGTCAGCATAGCGGTATCAGCCAAGGGAACGAGACCCACCCATGTCCGCGATGCAAATGCTGGAAGGACCCTGTAATATGCACTTTTACGTCGACTTAGCAAGCAGGCGGCAATCTAATCATCTCATGAAAGACTGCCGAACATTCTTGAAGATGCAAGAGCTATGTAATGCAAAAGCAACTGAAGCGGCAAACCGAGGATACACATCTACGCCTGGCACATTAGCCATCGCCGCACCACCACCACCACCAGCGGCACCACCACAAAACACAAATGATCAAAACAATGAGTACCCTAGAAAAAAGGAGCAATGTCCATGATTCAGAAACGGTGTCCATCCAACAGAACCCAGAAGCTCATTACAAGGCAAATCAATATGGCGGAAACAAGAACATCAACCACACCCGAATATCTCCATTGGTCTGAGCAAGAAATCACATTCAGTAGAGACGATCACCCGCTTCGGGTCCCACGACCAGGTCACTTAGCCTTGATAGTAGAAGCACAAATCGGTGGGTTCGATATGAGCAAAGTCTTCATGGACGTAGGAAGCAGCATCAATCTGATCTACGCAAAAAATTTATGAACAATGGGCTACCCCCAAGACAATCTCGCGCCAATAAAAACATCTTTCCACGGAATAGTACTAGGTAAAGCTGAAATTCCTTTAGGAAAAGTATTTCTTGACATTGTTTTTGGTTCCGAAATAAATTTCAGGCGAGAAAGACTCGAATTCGAATTCATGGACTGGCCATCACAATATCATGCGATCCTGAGACGACCAACCTTTGCACGGTTCATGGCAGTTCCATATTATGCGTACCTGGTCATGAAAATGCCAGCACCAAAAGGAATCAGCACGGTAAAAGGAAGCTTCACACGAGCCGATAGTTGTGATCGGGAGTTCAACAAAATTTATGAATCCTTCGGGACGGCAACGGAGTTCGAACAACTCAAAACTTCAGCAATTGCAGGACCATTGGAAGTAGCGCTTGTCAATCCCGATCAGACCTTTGACACATCAAAGGACACAAAAGAAGTACAGATCCACCCGATTGACCCAACGAAAACAACATTTGTGGCTTCCAATCTTGATCCCGCATAGGAAAGCGCGCTCATCGATTTCCTCCGTGAGAAGTGGGAGATTTTCGCATGGCTACCTTCTGACATGCCGGGAATTCCCAGGGAACTCGCTGAGCACGCATTAAATTTGGATCCAAAGGAGAAGCCAGTAAAGCAACCGCTTCGTTGCTTCGCAGAACCAAAGCGTAAAGCCATTGGAAAGGAGCTCCATCGCCTTACTGATGCCAATTTTATCAAAGAACTAACAAAAGCAGAGTGGATCACAAATCCAGTATATATTCATAAGAAAAATACTATAGAACTTCGGATGTGCGTTGACTTTACTGCATTGAACAAACATTGTCCAAAAGATCACTTCCCATTGCCGCGAATCGACCAAATAATCGATGCAACGGCGGGATGTGAACGTCTTTCTTTTTTGGATGCCTATTCAGGATACCACCAGATTAGAATGAAGGAAGAAGATCAGGAGTAAACGGCGTTCATCACACCCTATGGTGTATTCTGTTACACAACAATGCCCTTTGGCCTCAAGAACGCAGAAGCAACATATCAGCAGATGATGCAGAAGTTCTTGGGAAGCCAAATAGGCACAAACGTACAAGTGTATATCGGTGACGTTATAGTTACAATAAGACAAGGATATACGCTCATCAAGGACCTCGAAGAAACATTCAAAAACCTCGACAAGTTTAGCATCAAACTGAACCCAAAGAAATGCTCCTTTGGAGTCCCGGCAGGGCAACTCCTCGGATATTTGGTATCAGCCAGAGGAATCGAGGATAATCCTGAGAAAATATAAGCAATCCTAATATTGAAGAAGCCAACAAATCTACGTGGCATGCAGAGTTGGCAGGGCGAGTAGCGGCACTCAGTCGTTTCATTGCAAGGTTAGGAGAAAAGGCGTTTCCATTTTACACCCTGGTGAGGAAATCGTAAAAATTCGAATGGACGGAAGAAGCTCAGCGCGCTTTTGAAGATCTCAAACGGACACTTTCGACATCTCCTGTTGTCGTGTTGCTAAAAGAGAAAGAGCCTTTACTGCTTTATATCGCTGCCACAAATCAGGTGGTCAGCACGGTCTTGGTCGTGGAGCGACCCGAAGAAGGGAAAACCCATGGTGTACAGAGGCCAGTCTACTTCCTGAGCAAGGTCTTATCGCCATTCAAACAAAGGTACCCACATTACCAAAAACTAGCATATGGGGTATTTATGACAACACGAAAACTACGCCATTATTTTTCGGAACATCCGATAATAGTGGTCAATGAAGCACCTTTGTCAAGCATCCTCAACAATCCAGAAGCAACTGGGCATGTCTCTATGGGGCATCGAATTATCCCCTCGAGATATCACGTATGAGAAGCGCAAAGCAATCAAGTCTCAAGTTTTCCCAGATTTCATCACAGAATTGACAAAGTTGCAATGTGCGGGTCCACCTGACCTTTCTAGTGCCTAGACAATGTACTTCGATGGATCAAAAAGAACGGAAGGAGGAGCAGGAGTTGTACTAGTATCACCACAAGGTGACAAAATGCGCTATATACTTCGGATGAGCTTTGCAAATGCATCCCATAATGAAGCTAAATACGAGGCTTTATTGCACGGCATGCGAATGCCCAAAGCTTGCGGTGCAACTCGCCTCAAAATCTTTGGAGATTCCAATCTTGTGGCACAACAAGCAATGAACAAGTGCGATGCCGTCAGCAAAAATAAGCTTGCTTACCACGACCTATATGGCGTTATGGAAGCTCAATTTGATGGGTGCGAAGTATCGCACATAGGGAGAGCAAGAAATGAAGAAGCTGACAATCTAGCAAACATCGGATCCTTGTGCTTACCAATACCACCAGGAGTTTTTTGGGAAGAAATAATGGAGCGATCAATCAAAGAAAAAAGAGTATCCGAGATCGTAGCACCAAAAACAGGAAAAAAGAAACATCCGACAAAAATACTCGGGGGCTCCATCAGAAACCAAGAGTATAGAAGAGGCCATCAAAGAAGAAGAAGAGCAGGGAATTGGAGAGGTCATGCTAATTGAGCCTACCTGGATGCAGACGTATATAGCATATATGACCAAGGGAGAACTACCCGAAGATGTGATAGAAGCTCGGCGAATCACCCGAAGATCGAAAGCCTTCAGAATAATAAAAGGGGAGCTGTATAAGAGGAGTATTTCGGGCGTGTTGCAGCGTTGCGTAACACCCCAAGAAGGAAAAATCATACTCAAAGATATACATGAAGGAGTTTGTGGTCACCATGCTAGTAGCTGAGTAATTGCTGCCAAAGCATTCAGGGCAGGATTTTACTGACTCACTGTAGTTCAAGATGTAAAAGATATCGTCAAAACATGTGAAGCATGCCAACGATTCGCAACAAAGCCTAGAGCACCCGCCGCTGAGTTGAATCCTATACCTTTGGCTTGGCCTTTTTCTCAATGGGGACTTTATATGGTTGGAAAACTTCACAAGTCATCGCCAGGAGGACACGTCTTTCTTCTAGTAGAAGTCGACAAATTTACTAAATGGATTGAAGCAATGCCTGTCACCACCCAAGATGGAAATTTGGCCGTGAATTTTATTAAATCCATAGTATTTCGGTTTGGTGTACCGAACAGCATCATCACAGACAATGGGACCAACTTCACTTCCAATGAAGTCAAGGAGTACTTCCAGGAGATGGGTATCAAAGTAAGCTACGCTTCGGTAGTTCACCCGCAAACAAATGGATAGGTGGAAAAAGCCAATGGACTAATTACTGATGGACTCAAGAAAAGATTACTAGCATCGCTTAACAGAGCGAAAGGAGCATGGGTTGATGAATTGCCATCTGTCTTATGGAGTTTATGTACAACTCCAAATAATTCAACACAAGAGACACCTTTCTTTTTGGTCCACGGCGCAGAAGCCGTGCTTCCTATTGAGGTGTCACATGAATCCCCAAGAGTAGTTGCGTATGATGAAGAGGAATCAAGAAGCACTTGAAGATGATGTGGATGCACTTGATGAAGCTCGAGATGAAGCCCTACAAAGAGCAACTATGTACTAGCAAAACTTGTGCAATTATCACAACAGAAGATTGCGGCCTAGGTCCTTCACAGTAGGGGACCTAGTTCTTTGCCTCAAGCAAGATGGCCACAAGAAGTTAGAATTAACATGAGAAGGACCATACATCGTCACAGAATTTATTCCCGGAGGAGCATATCAACTACAATACAAGAAAACAAGAGTAAATTACTCAAATCCATGGAACATAGCACAGCTACGACGCTTTTACGCATAAGATTACTTACAATATGATAAGAGTTATAGTTCGGCTTCTTAAGCCAGAATATCCAGGTCATCTGCCAAAAAGAATAATGTATCATTGATTTTTGCCTTATGTATAAAGAGATAAGTTTTTCGTACCTTGAGCTCCTTATTATTGTTCAAAAGATCTATGTTTTCCATCAAGCTAACAACAACTATGAGCCTATGTCCAGATATAGGCATCTGAACATAGCCTCGGGGGCTACACCCATCGGGAGAGCTGGCGCGCACCCGATAGAAATTCAATTGTGTATGACTAAAACAAAAGTATTCATGATTGAAAATACCTTTGAGTTTTATGTTAGTGTATCCTCAAGAAGGTATCTTCAAAAATATTACTCTCGTCGGGAGCCAGTATAAAACATTCAAACTATCTGATAAATTCAGTAGTATTGGCAGCACAGCAGGCCAACCGCCAAAAAGCCAAAAATCTCAGATCGCGCTCAACCACGGCAAAAATCTGAATGCCATGTTCAGAAACATGAAGGTAAGTCCCCAAGATTCATCCTGTGTGGCCTGGTAATCGCACAAGAATGCGCTCTGCCAGTAAAATATCCGTATCGACGATACGATGAAAAATCTCGACGGACGCGTTGGGTACCCGATAAAATAAAAACTAGAATTCAGTATTCCATCAGACCTCAGCGGCTCAAAATGAATTACGCTAGTAGCAAATTCCGGGTTCAAGCCTATGGGCTTGAATTTGATGTAGGACAACCTTGTTTTTACCCAAGAGCAATTAACTGATTCCCGATCCGTCGGAAGCATCAGACTCGTTGTACCAAATCCCTACAAAACACAATAAGTGATAAAAATAAAGGAAAAAGAAACTTTGAGACTCAACCTGAAAATACGGTTCAAGTAGAGTCTCGGGGGCTACTGACATAGCTATGATTACTCGGATGCTTATGATTCGCTACCCTATATTGGGTAAAAGGCTTACGACCCATGAAGGTTTCAGATGACGGCCCAAGGAAGCAACCAACAAAATCTTTGATTGTACTAGGAAAGAGACCATGAATCGACATTGTATTGGTATTGTAATTATGCGTGTATGAAGCCTATCCGCATACAGCTTTGAGACCCGGCCTATTATATATAGGACGGGAGAAGCCCAAGCGAGTGTACCGAAATCTAGAAGACAACTTGTAATAGTGCGATTTGCCCAATATTCAGGTGACTTTGACTTCATTGTTTTCCTGACATCTAACGAAATCCCCAGCGTTCACTTTTCCGCTAAACCGTAAGTCCATCATCATGGGCATTGCCGAGGTTACCCCTCGTCACCTGGCATCTCGTTTGTTGTGAGCAAACTTAGCAGGTTTGTGGCCAACCTAGGATATGATCATTGGCATGCTCTTGAGATAGTAATGCACTATCTAAAGGGTACAGTGAGCTATGGAATTCTTTATACCAGGTATCCAAGAGTACTTGAAGGGTATTGTGATTCAAATTGGATATCAGATGTTGATGAGATAAAGGCCACAAGTGGATATACATTTACTCTTGGTGGTGGCGCTGTTTCATGAAAGTCTTACAAGCAAACCATCTTAATGAGGTCAACTATGGAAGCAGAACTCGCAGCATTAGATACTGCGACTATCAAAGCATAATGGCTTCGTGAACTCTTAACATATTTTCCTATGGTTGAAAAACCAATACCGGCAATCCTTATGAATTGTGACAACCAAATTGTGATTGTCAAACTAAACAGTTCTAAGTACAATATGAAGAGCTCAAGACATGTCAAGAGAAGACTGAAGTCTGTCAGAAGGCTGAGAAATTCTGGAGTTATAGCATTGGATTATGTCCAAACGGCTAAAAATCTAGTAGATCCTTTTATGAAAGGACTATCAAGAAATGTGATAGAAAATGCATTGAGGGAGATGGGTTTGAGACCCACGAGAGTTTTCAAGGGGGTAACCCAACCTATGTGATCGGAGATCCCGAGAATTAGAACATGGGAAAACAAACTGAAACAACTAAGTTGAGAGAAACTTTTAAAAACTCCCACTCTGCCGCAGATGCAATTCTCTCATAGCATACTGTAAGGAAGGTTGATTACATCTTAAGGTGTTATGTCTGTCTCCTTGGGAGCAAGATGTGTCCTACAGAGCGATCTTGAAAGAACACACCTATATGAGCTACACTACTGGTCACAATGTATGAGATTTGGGTGAATCCCTAGGAAGCTCATGAAAGGCCGAGGAGTATGACTTATAAGCTCCACTCGAGGGGTAGCCTATGCCAGCCAAGTATCGGTAATAGCATTGAGTAAAACTTGCTGCACAAGACTAGCAATTCAAGGCACGGTCCATTGTTCAGTTGTAGTCAAGTGTATCTCTTTGTCTAGATGGAAGTTTAACTTAACATTCTCCACTGAACTGCAGGTATATAAAATAGTGATTGGAACTAATGAGCCATATGATGTGCCTCTAAGATCTGGTGGGGGATTGTTAGATTTATATGGGCTACGGCCCATGTAGGCAGCCCATGTAGTCTAATAAATCCTGAAATCTCAAGGCTCATCTACTATGGCAACTTGGGAGCTGTGTGGGAGACAAAGTTTAGTCCCACATTGCTAGTTGAGAGAGTTGGAGGTGAGCTGTTTCACTCCCTGACGTGGACATACCTTACAGGTACTCGAGTTTGGAATATACGGTCCAGGTATGGCAGAAGCCCACGGTGTTACCAGGGACCAATACAGGATTCGGGTGACTCAAGGAGACTCTGATTACTTCCAGCACAAGACAAAGCTTAAGGTAGAAAGTTTAAAGGGGCGAACCCTAATCTCTAACCGACTCGACCTGCTACCCGAGACCTAGCCTATCTATATAAAGGCTAGGACGGGATGGTGAGGAGGACAATCACAACCCTAGTTTCCAGAACCATCGCCAGATTGCATCTGTGCAACCCCTGTAATCTTCGATTCCTCCATTAATTTCAAGAGCACACAAGCAGGAGTAGGGTCCTCTACGAGGCCTGAACCTGGGTAAACCTTGCGTCCATGTGTGCTTGTTTGCTAGCCGACTGATGCCTCCAGCGCTCCCTCCTTCTCCAAAACCCAAGTCCATAACAATGGGCATTGACGAGTTAATCCCTCATCAATTGGCGCCATCTATGGGAATTGGGAGTGCTGATGTCGCGGCTTCTTCGGCCCTGTCAACCGCGATCTACAACTCTGCAACAGCGGAGATTTGCCAGCTCTTCGGTGCCTTCGACTTCACCGTCCACACGCCAGCCACTCGCCCAGCTTTCGAGTCCGTGGGCGATGGGATTGGCTTGGCGATCGGGAGCTTACACTTCTAGGTTAGTCCTCCTTGATCAGCTGACGGTCCCCGCGATTGCTCCAGCATCATGGTTTCCACCACCAATCGGCACCCTAAGCGAGCTCAACGCCCCGACAACAGTTGGGAGCACGGATAATGACAATAGTCGCGAATCCGATCTGGGTGACCTAGCCACAGAGGATGGAGCCTACGGCTCTGGATCTGAGAGTTGTGGGAGCAACAACTTCCCCAATCACGTCATGTGCGCCGTCATTAATGCAGGCGACACCAGTGTCAATCGCGACAACACCGGCAACGGACCAACCAATGGCGAAAACTGTGGCCCCATCAACGGCGTGCCCACCAACAATGGGGCAGAAGGGGACCCGAATCTCATGGCGAATGAGCGCACCGAAGAGCGCGTACTGATCAAGCTCAACGACAATGAGTGGGCCCGCTACCGAGAGGCTCTACAGGGCAATCCTCTCCCCCTAAACTCATCACAGCAGATGCTGATGGGTTACCATTGGCTACTCAAAGAGCAGTACAAGCGCCAGCAGCAAGTAATCACATAGCTCGACGCGCACAGAAAGGCGGCGGACGAGTCGAGCCTTCGACAGGCTCAGCTCTCCCCCATGGGAGGATCCTCCTCCAAGGGCAACGACTACGTGGCCGCCAAATGGCGATCTCGACTAGCCCACCTCACCGACAAGGAGCGTGAAGAAGCCGCAAAAGTCCTCAACTTCGGCTCCATGACGGTGGACACGCGGGGCAACATGCTCCCAAAGACGCCGCAAGCATCGGTGATAGCGGCCACCATGTACCTCCTCAACAACCAGCTATTGGCTGTGGATCCGCGAGTTACCATGCACCAATCTATGATCGCAGGCTTGGGACTAGTCGAAGCTGCCCTCGTCAAGGAGCCAACACCAGAGCCGAAGAAAAGTAAAGCTCTGGACAAATATTACTACTCATACTCCTCCAGCAACGACAACCACGATCTGTCATGGCGACGTCGCTCACGGCAGCATGATCGTGACTACGACGTGCGTGATGACATCTCGCAGTGCAAGGTCGACAAGATGCACGCAAGGCATGCCCATTCTACTGACTCGGAAGATGACGAAGTAGAGCTCTACGGCGCCAGATGCTTCAGCAGAGCCATCAGGCAAAAGCAAATGCCTAAGGGGTTCAAACTCCCATCGGAGAACCCGAAATTTGACGGCCTACAGGACCTGAAGATCTGGCTGGAGGATCACATCTTCTCCGTCAGGCTACATGGCAGAAGCTCAAGCATGGCAATGCAATGCCTGCAGCTAAAGCTGCAAGGCGCCGCCCGCGCGTGGCTCAACAATCTCCCACGCGGATCAATTCGCAGCTGGGAAGAGCTGGTCTACAGCTTCCTACACAACTTCAAGGGCACTTACAAAAGGCCCGCCTCAATTGAGGAACTAAGAGGCTGCCACCAGAGGTCTGGCAAGTCGCTGCGCTCGTACATCTAGAGGTGGTCCATCATCAAGAACTCCGCAGAAGATATCTCTGAAGATCGCGCAATCGATGTGTTCAACAGAGGCGTTCACCGCAGAGAGCTCAGAGAGGAGCTGGGCCGCTCGAAGCCCAAAACAATCGACCACCTGATGGAGATCGCGAATCGGTGGGCCGATGGAGAGGACTCGGTGAAAAACGGTGCCTACTCCGACAACGATGACGACCTCGGGTGTAGACGTGATCGCCGAGGGAAACGTCGAATGCGCATCTACGAGGATCATGAAGAGGTCGACATGGTCGCAGCTGGCTAGGTTGACAAACGCGATGACAACCACAACGACGGATACCGCATCGCTGGATACTGCGACAGCGGGAAAACCACGCAAGTGTGGCAGCACCGCACTCGCGATGAGGCACCTGGACTATCCATCCAGGACAAATTGTCCGTACCGTGCAACGTACTCTTCTACATCGACAAGCACAATGGCAAGAAGAAGTCCAACCACCTCCTCAAGGACTATCGCGAGTTCCTCAAGCTCTATGAAGGCATGGCCTAGATGAATCGCGACACGATCAACCAGGGATATGGAACTGCCCCGGGCGCCGTGGCTCGCAGAGCACCACCGCCACCACCTGGACCACCACTACCTGCGGTTGCGCCAGTCCAGAACCATGGAGGTGAGCCATACCCACGAGCGCTGGGTAATATGGGGATGATCCAAAAAGGGCGCCCCTCAAATCAAGTGCAGAAGGCAATCACTCGCCAAGTCAATCTGGCGATAAACTCTCCGCCCTCCACCACTGAGTACCTCAGTGTAAGCGAGTCCTGCATCACTTTTGACAAGTGCGACCATCCGTGCCAAGTACCTCATCCAGGCCACTCTCCCCCGTACTCGAGGCACAGATTGGGTGCTTCGATATGAGAAGCATCTTCATGGAAGGCGGAAGCAGCATCAACCTCATGTTCGCAAGTACCTTGCGCACAATGAGGATCCCTTTGACATGTCTGGAAGTTCCAGACACGACTTTCCACGGCATTGTCCCAGGGAAGGGTGTGTACCCCTTGGGCAAGATCAACCTCGATGTCATCTTAGGCACACCACAAAATTTCCGGCGAGAGCGCATCGACTTTGAAGTTGTCGACTGGCCCTCTCAGTACCACTACATCCTCGGACATGTTGCGTTCACGAGGTTCATGGCAGTACCACACTACGCCTACCTCCAGATGAAGATGTCAGGCCCAAACGGTGTCATCACAATCAACCGAAGCTTCGAGAGGTCTGACAGCTGCGACATGGAATTCAACAGAATATGCCAGTCCTTCGGCATGCAAGAGGAACTCGCAAGGTTGAAGGAGTCGATAGACAATAGTCTGCCTCCCCTGAGGAAGCCAAGCTCACCCAACCTATCCTTTGACACGTCGGTGCATACCAAGAAAGTCCAGGTCCACCCAATGGACCCAACCAAGACGACCCTCATCACCAACAACTTGAGTCCCACGTAGGAACTCGTGCTCGTCGAATTTCTCCATGAGCGCTGGGAAATCTTCGCCTGGTGTCCAGCGGACATGCCATCAGTTCCCAGAGAATTCGCCGAGCACTCATTCAATGTGAATCCAGACGCAAGGCCAGTCAAGCAAACAATACGGTGACTGTCTGAACCAAGAGAAAAAGTGGTCGGTATGGAAGTCAACAGACTCCTCGATGCTAATTTCATACGCAAAATCAAGGAAAGCACCTGGCTCGCAAATCCAGTGCTTGTGCCTAAAAAGGACATCAATATCCTGCGGATGTGCATGGACTTCCCCTCCTTGAACAAACACTGCCCGAAGGATCACCTCCCGTTGCCACGGATCGATCAAATAATCGACTCCACTACAGGATGCGAGCGCCTCTGCTTCCTCGACACCTACTCATGCTACAATCAAATTCGAATGAAGGAGGAAGATCAGGAGAAAATGGTGTTCACAACACCCTTTGGTGTATTCTGCTACAACACGATGCCCTTCGGGCTAAAAAACGCAGGAGCCACCTATCAGCGGTGTATGCAGGCCTGCCTCAAGAACCAACTTGGTCGCAATATCCAAGTCTACATCAATGACATCATCGTCAAAACCAAAGAGGAAGCCGCGTTACTCGATGATCTCCATGAGACCTTTGATAACCTCGATCGCTATCGGATCAAGCTCAATCCGGACAAATGCGCCTTCGGCATACCATCTGGGCAACTACTCGGGTATCTCATCTCCACGAGAGGGATTGAGGCAAACCCGAAGAAAATAAAGGCCATACTGGCCATGGAGAAGCCGAAAAACGTAAAAGGCGTCTAGCAGCTGGCTGGGCGAATTGCGGCGCTCAGTCGATTCATCAGTCGCATGGGTGAAAAGGCACTGCCTTTCTACTAGCTTCTCTGTAAAGCTGACAAGTTCAAGTGGATAGACGAAGCACAGGAAGCATTCGAAGACCTCAAGCGTCTACTATCCACCTCGCCAGTATTAGTGATGCCTCATGAAAAGGAGCCGATGTTGCTATATATCTCCGCCACCAACCAGGTGGTAAGCACTGTGCTCGTGGTGGAACGAGCCAAAGAAAACAAACTCCATGGGGTACAGCGCCCAGTCTACTACCTCAGCGAGGTGCTCACACCAACAAAGCAGCGGTACCCGCACTACCAAAAGTTAGCATATGGCATCTTTATGACGGCCAGGCGACTGCGCCACTACTTTCAAGAGCACCCAATCGTGGTGGTGAACGACGCCACTGGATGAGTCGTGCTCTGGGGAATCGAACTATCTCCATGAGACATCACATATGAGAAGCGCGACGCGATCAAATCGCAAGTTCTCTCGGACTTCCTCGTACACTAGATGGAAAACCAGCTCCCCGACAAGCAAGACATGTCCTACCTATGGATAATGCACTTCGACATATCCAAGCGAAAGGAAGGAGCTGGCATAGGTGTCATACTGACATCGCTCCAAGGTGACAAGATGAGATACGTCCTGCGAATGCAGTTCACTGCCTCCAAGAATGAGGCTGAGTATGAAGCCTTGACCCATGGTATGCGGATGGCGAAAGCCTGCGGCGCCAAGCGACTCGTTATCTTCGGCGACTCCAAATTGGTGGTCAACCAAACAATGAACGAGTGCGATGCTTTGAGCGACAAGATGATCGCCTACCGCGACCTTTACAACACACTCGAGGGAGACTTTGACGGCTATGAGCTGTGGCACGTTGGTCGTGAAAGCAATGAGGAGGCAGACATAGTCGCCAGCATCGGCTCCACCTGTGCCCCAATGCCACCTAGAGTATTTCTAGAGTGCATCTGCGAATGCTCAATCAAACCCAAGGCTTCAGCAAAGACGACAAGCACGCCAATGGAATCGGGGGCTACGCCAACCAACGAGCCAATGGCACTCGATGACACGGAGCCAGACACAGGACTCGAAGGCCCCATGGAGGTCATGATGATCGAGTCATCCTGGACGCAACCATATGTTACATACTTGCTCAGCAAAAGGTTGCTAGATGACCCGACTGATGCGTGTCATATAGTGCGACGATCCAAGGCATTCTTCCTTATCAACGGCGAACTGTACAAGCGCAACATCACATGAGTTCTTCAGCGATGCGTCTCCAACGGGGATGGAAGAGCCATCCTCCTTGACATACACGAAGGCACTTGCGGGCACCACACCGGCAATCGTGCTCTCATCGCCAAAGCTCTACGAGCTAGATTCTACTGGCCAATGGCCATGCGTGATGCCAAGGACATCGTCCAGCGCTGCAACACTAGCCAACGATTCGCGGACAAACCGTATGCACCTGGTGAAGAGCTCAGACCAATACCAGTGGCTTGGACCTTCGCACAATGGGGATTCGACATGGTCGGCAAGCTCCCAATATCCTCATGAGGAGGATACATCTACCTCCTAGTCACGGTCGAGAAATTCACCAAGTGGATCGAGGCCATGCCAGTGGCGAACCAATCGGGAGCCAGCGCTTTCAAGTTTTTTGAGTCCATTGTCTTCTGCTTCGGGGTGCCACATACCATCATCACGGACAATGGGACGAACCTCACCTCCAAGGAGTTCCAGGAATTCTGTGAAAACCTGGGAATAAACATTAGCTACGCCTCGGTGGCCCACCCTCAGACCAATGGTCAAGTCGAAAAGGCCAACGGCCTCATCTGCGGCGGAATCAAGAAAAGGCTCCTCCGGCCACTCGAACAAGCTGTTGGGTGCTGGCAAGATGAGCTACAATTAGTACTTTGGAGCCTACGCACAACTCCCAACAGCGCCACAGGTTACACTCCGTTCTTCATGGTGCATGGTGCTGAAGCGGTACTACCTGCAGAAGTGCGTTACAAAGCCCCACGGGTGGTTGCCTACAGTGAGAAAGAATCAACTCTTGCACTCGAAGACTCTGTCGACCTCCTCAATGAGGCACGCGATATTGCAGCAGAGAGATCCATGATCTATCAGCAGAGTCTCCGCAACTACCACAGCAGAAGGCTACGCCCTAGGTCCTTCGTCGAAGGAGACCTGGTCATGCGACTGAAGAAGCAAGGGCACCTCAAGTTCTAGTCCCCTTGGGAAGGACCTTATGTGATTACTGAAGTAATCCCAGGTGGCGCCTTAAAGACTTAAAGACTGGAGTCGCATACTCCAACCCCTGGAACATTGCGCAACTGCGCTGTTTCTACCCTTAGATGCTCTTTTACTTTACAAATAAGGCTATACAGCCAGGCTACTTAGCCACACATTGTACCTCATGATATTCTATGAATAAATAAAGCTAAGTGCCCCAAACTCTATGTTTTTCTGTTTTCCTTGCAATTATTTTACTCAGGGGTTGCGCCACCCTTTACACCCTGTTCCACGAACAACACAATATCCTGAGTAGCTGACACACTACCAATCGAATCCTTGACAACACCAACCCAGCTGCAACGCACCTAATAGGTTGGCAAGGTGCTGAGATGTATACACGTCAAGCTAATGAAAAGGACCTGTATTTTACAATACACTAGAAAAATATACAAGCTAGCGAGATCTTTCCACAATAATGGGTATCAAACATACCCGACACAATCATATGAACTTTACAACACTTATACATCTATGTGCAGGATACAAATTACACTACTGCCGCAAAAGGAGAACATTTGTTTGCTCTTCGAAGAAGTCGATAATATACTCCGTTGGCCGGTCAACCGCCTGGTAGTGCGGCACCATATTCCAAGCCATTTCTTCTGGTGGCGGTGGTGGTCCAGCGGCAACAGACATGACTTCCACATCTGGCTGATGCAGTCGAACTAGCGACAGTGCAGCCTTGGCACCTGCGACTAACTGTTGGCGCACGCACTCGTAGACCGAGCTAATATCCTGGAACTTTACCAAAAGAGCCAACATGTTTGAGAGCACAACATCCAGCGGAAACATCATTTCATAAATACACTTCAGACATGACTGCGCCTTCTTCAAACACTAAAGCACCCGCGACGCACGATCCTGCAACATCGCCAATGCGACTGCATGATCGTGGTCCACCCAGAAGTACCCACTAGCCTGCAACTACTTCTGGGTTAAGTCATTCATTCGAATGGAAACCCGATCCTTATCATCCTGCAGATGATGAGTGCTAACAACTATAGAAGAAAGAGAAGAGCATAAGATAGAGCATCGCCGCGAATGGCCAAAGAAAAGGAAAAGAAGATAGAAAGCTAACACTTAAACTGCTCGTTCAGCTGCGTAACTTCATCCAAGAAATACTTCTCACGGACAGTGGCCTTCTCAGCCTTCGATTTCCACACATCCGTGTTACCGCGGATAATGGGCAATTCACGCTCCAACTGCTTTATACGGTCGCGAGAGCAGCGGCAGATCCTCCACCTTGGAACGCGGTTGCGCTGTAGTTTCATCAGTGGGAGGAGATTCAGGAGGACCACTCGAAGGACCCTATTACAGCCAAACAAGAGGAGAATAAGACCAAGCATAATTAACGAGAAGTGCATTCAAATTCAGCAAAAGTATCAACAGGGGCACCCCCAACAAAACATGGTTCAGCAAAAGGGAAGCTACACTATTACATATGGCATCTAAGGCATGCTCTGCTTCTTCAACTTTGACCTCGGGGTCTTCCTCGAATCCGTGGCAGTATCTGATGCCACAGATTTCCAAGTGGTAGCCCTAGACGTTGCAGCCTTTGCTGATTTCACTTGCCACAGCTCCTCAGAATATTTGGCAACTGTCTCGATGAGATGAGGCCCATATTTAGTGCATCTAGTGGCGAAGGAAGCAAACACTACCTGCTGGCCATCTGCATCGACATGCATCACCTCGGAGATCGCGCTTGGGTCCAGCTCTGCACCATGTGCTTGCGCCATCGCGAGTTCCATGGTAGCACCGACAGACCGCTGCGCATTCTTGAAGTCCATCGGGATGCCTTCTACGAAGGATTCCACCAAGCCATCAAGATTTTCGATTAAGATAGCCTTGGGAACCATATCCTCATGCAGGCGGCTCAGCACGCCTTTGGCCTTCTCGAGCGTATCTTGGAGGGAGACACTGCGGTCCTCGACAGCGGCCATGGCGCCAGCCAAGGCATCCGCGCGGTGCAAGGCCTGGGCGTCGAAGCTTACGCCGGCAGCATCTGAAAACACAGGGTATCAGCACAGCAACATGAAATCAAAATAGGGAAAAATACAAGTGAAGCTGAACAATACCTGAGAGAGCTTTCGCAATCGAAAAAAGCTGTTCTTCGAACAACTTCTCCCTTTTGGTAGTAGAAGCACGTAGGTCTTCCTCGCGCTTTTGTGACTCTTCCAGAGTTGCGACTGCCTCATCGATTTCTTCTCCACTGCGGCAAGTCCCTTCTCGAGGGACATAACGCGATGGAGAAATTCATTGTGCTCACCTACAAGGGACAGAACATGACAATATATGAGTTTACAAATCTATCCATAAGCAGAGCAAAGAGACAAGTTTAGTACAAACCTTCGACTTCGCGGTGGCGATTATCCAGCATGGCATGTTGTCGACCCAAAGCAAGGATCTGTTCCGCAAGGCGAGTGGAATCCTTTACGATAGACTACACCAAAAGAAATGAAGCTTCAGCATTGACAAAGTATGCACATAAATCAAATTCGAATGCCAACGGCAAAAGACACTTGCATGCTCCTCCAGGGACTCTGAAAATTCCTATCGAGTCGGTGTTCGTGCAACCATATGGTGCCCCCCATCATGGGGGGAACTCAAAGAATTGGCGCCGGAGTGGGCCGCCACTGGAGGATAAGGAGACTGTATGGCCACCTCCTTGTTCTTGGAGTCTGCGACTCCAGATTCCTTGACAACTTGGTAGTCGTCGGAAGACAACGACGCTGTTTGATTGCAAAGTACCCATCACTACATCAGAAGGGGAAATTTTTCAAGGAAATCAAGACCAAACTCGCGAAATATAAAGACTTACTCGTCAAAATTTTTGAGGTAGAAGGAATCTCCCGATGACTCCTTCGGCAACCTTAGCTTCTTCTGTGCGGGAGGAGCCATGGCGTGTATAGGCACGGCGGGGATTGGCTCCTCTGCAGCAGCAGGAGGACCCTCCGGCATCGTCGGCGAGGAGGCATTCGAATCCTTGCTATAGGAGCGTTTGCGAGTCTCGTGGTCATTGAACTCAGGGGCTTCCTCCTCTTCCTCCATGGGAACGATGGAGCCCGACTCATCTTCTTCATCCACCTCACGAGGAATAATTCCTTCAAGACAAGGAGGCAAGTTGGTGGCCACGACCCAGTCCTAACAAACAGGAAAAAGCGTTAGTATACAAAAGCACCTACACGCATTCGAAAATACAAGAAACTTCAAAGAGAAAGTCCACCTCAGGTGGAGGATGGCTGGCGCAGAATGGAGGTATGACTGAGTCACCTGGGAGATCCTCCTTGGTGGTGTACTTGGTCACCAACCGCAACCTCCTGTCAACCTCACCCGAAGAAATTCCCTCCGCAAAAATGCGAGTGACATCGCCTGTACCAATCCAGCGGTACATCGGGTGCGCCCTGGCTTGCAGAGGCTATATGCGACGGTGCAACCATGTGCAAATGAGTTCAGCGCCACCTTCCTCCTTGCCTATGCGGTGTTCGAGGTCGCAAATACGATGATACAGCCTCTCTATCTCCTCGACTTCGCCAGGCATCACGACATTCTTCCAGGATCGCCTCCTCTTGTAGACTACCACCGGATCGAAGGGCACGAGTCCGTAGTGCTTTTCGTCGACCTTCTGGTCGTGGATGTAGAACCACCTGTCCCTCCACCCTTGGACAGATGTGGTGAATTTGATGTCGAAATAAGTGACATTGGAATCGACATGGATCCCGCAGCCTCCTACGTCGTAGATGTTGGGGATCACAGCAGAAATAAAAAATTTCATACGATGTAACCCCAGAACTGCCTAGGATCTATCTATGTAGTAATGCGGTAACGACCGGAGCATATAGAATACATACCCTTGTAGACCGTACATGGTTAACGTTCCGTGGGGAACGTGGTTGAAGTAGTCATACTCGTAGCCGACCTCAAGGTCGCGAAGCTCCTCGCAGGTAACCCCTTGCTCCTTCTTGATCTTCATCGTGCAACAGCTCTGGCTCACGACATTTAAGCGCCCCAAGTGTTGCGCCTCGTGTCTTCGTACACATCCGGTGCACGATGAGATCTCCGGCTCCCCGATCCCGCCGGGAGTGCGGAAGTTGATATCTGGCTAGGAATCCCTGTAGCGCAACGGCATACTGCAGGTGTGCCTTGATCGCACAGCCAAGACTTGGGGCCATGGTCACAAGGTATAGAGAGAGGGAGGGAGAAAGTCAACCAAAGGACTTCTCAAGTTGTGTATTTAATCCCACCCATGGGCACCCCTTTATATAGGCGGAGGGGTTGTTCCCTCCCCATTAGGTTAGCCATGTGGGACTAAAAGACAAAAGAAAAATACCAGGGATTTTGTCTCAGCCGAATGGGCTAAATGCCCTCAGCCCAGTTGCAAAGGGGTGCCAACCCGGGTGGGCCTGGGCGCACCACGCGGCCCAGCTCACGGACAGGGAAGAACCAGCCCGGGTGGGCCAAAAGGCCGGCGGCCCACCAGCCGTCCACCCTGTGCCCCGCACTGCCCGCCTAGCAGCTCGCCCGGGTGGGCCGGCAGTGGCCAGCGGCCCGCTCGCCTGGACCCCGCCTGCCCGGGTGGGCTGTTTGCCCCGCCAGCTGGCTCCCCGCGAGCTCCTCATGGGCCGGGTCAAGCTGGCCTGGCAGCGGCAGCGGCCAGCTGGTGCCCGCCCACGTGGCTGTTAGCTTTTTCTTTTTCCTTTTATTTTTTTGCAGCTTTTATTCTAGGCCTTTTCCCTCTGGGATTTGGCCTAATATAAAAGTTGCTTTTATAAATCTTAACTTAAATATTATTTAGAATATATTAATTCATAATTAAAATATAATAAATATATTTAAATTCCCATTTATCCGAAAACACTTTTTCTGGTCTTTTCCTTTATTCTTTCTCCGAACAACTTCGGATCTCTTCGCGGAACGATTCCGGCTTTCTCTCTTTCTCTACTGTGATTCCGTCTTACAAATGATCGCTCTCGTCGTACCCTTAAGTGTATCCTCTCACGGCTCGGGAATGCTCTAGACATGATCTGTATCAATGATCAACAGAGGGACCAGGGATGTCCATGTGACCCCTATGCATTCCTGATGACAATGTCATTTGAACCGCTAAATGTAGCATCCTCTTCCTTTTGTTTCTCGATACAACTTGTCCGAGATCCGATCACTAGTATCCCATACCTTGTTCAATCTTGTTCACAACAAGTTCTGTTTTCTTGTTACCGTGATATTACATCCCCGTGACCTAGTCACATGTTGCAACATTTATGGATGTAATCTCACCAAGCCGGCCGTATGTATCTTTACCCGTCATGTGGGTGTACAAATCTCGGTCTTGTAGTCACATGTCATCTACTGTTCCTTCGAAATACCCAACATACACCTTTATGGCCACTGTATTACCAGATGACGGTTGATGTAGTCTAAGCAGCCTAGGGAAACAGTGAGTAATATGAGCTCACGGTCTAAGGAGAAGGAGTCTAGGTATAGCTATTGCAACAATGAACTATATGACTTGATCGTGTTGCAATCCTTCGAGGAATTTCCAATCACATCATTCTCCAATGATATGATCCTGTTGTCAGTCGGCATAAATGCCCATGATCTTGAAACCTAGATCATCTTCGTGACCAACGAACTAGTATGAATAGAGGCTAGTAGGGACTTTGTTGTTTTATACCACACCTGTACCAATGTTTCTACTTGGCACAGTTATAGCATAGTACGAAACTATTATAAACTAATTGAGATATGACAATAAAAACCTATTTATTATTTGCCTCTAGGGCATATCTCCTTCAGTCTCCCACTTGCACTAGAGTACAAATAAACTAGCTCGCATTTTACTCATATAAACCATATGCCATATGCGTTTATAGATCATGCATGATCATGGGAAACGTCATGTCCATGTTCTGTTTTACCAGATCATTATGTCTTTTGCAAATCGTTAATGTCTTCCTAATCTGACATTCACACCATTATCTTATAATGGGTCAAAGCATTTGTTTGGCAACAAAGTGAGACTTTTGTTTCTAGTGTTTATGATGACGGTCGTTTTCACCGTTGTCATCTAAACTTCGAAACACACTTTGCTATCCTTTGTGTATATACTATAGTCATGGCAGCAGAACGAGGCCGGATTCCAGGAGCTTACAGTGACTTTAGATCAACCTCAAGGGCTTTCTCATGGGCACTAGGCCCTGGGACACATCATTCTACGTTAAAAGCGAACTAGCCGCGCCATAACATTATACATCACATTAGATGGAGCCTTTATACTTCTATATCTATGTAGATCCTAGTGCATGAAATGCAACTATGCCACTTACTTTGCTTCTTGCCATTTATGTATAAACTTAACTCTGGTTCAGTGATCAGCTCAGGGATCACTTAAAGACACGTTCTTATAGTTAAGACTTTGTCCTACCAACCAAAACCTCGGGTCACTTTATGTTAAGTATACAACATGGTTATATGGAAGAACCTATGACTGAGGCATAGGAGATGCAACGCATCTCTTTCTTTCAACCATAGTTGCAATACTCAATGCTTCATGTAGTAAGAACTACTTTCTCACCTTGTTCCATTCTGAGCTTCTTCAGAATCTTGCTTAGGACATTCTAAACATCTTTCAGAATCTAGTCCAGGAAGCATTCAACATTTCGTGTTTATTAAACTTACTAATCTATCTCGATAGATATTTTGTTTAATAACTTCAACTTCATCCTAACTTAAATACTATTAACACCAATCACATCATTCACATATGTCGTCTATATATATTTCAGAATGATTTCACGCTCCCACTCAAATATGTGTTGGAGATATGCCCAAGAGGCAATAATAAAGTGGTTATTATCATATCTTCATACTTATGATAAATGTTTACATACCATGCTATAATTGTATTAACCGGAAACATTAATACTTGTGTGATTTGTAAACATAAAAGAGTCCCTAGTAAAGCCTCTTGTTAAACTAGCTTGTTGGTTAATATATGATCATGGTTTCCTGATCATGAACATAGAGATGTTATTAACAACAGGGTCATATCATTAGGAGAATGATGTGATGGACATACTCCTATAGTTAAGCGTAGCATAAAGATCAAGTCATTTAATATAGTTCATTTGCTATAAGCTTTCTGATACATAGTAACCTAATTCCTTCGACCATGAGATCATGCATATCACCTTTACCGGAAGGATGCTTTGATGACATCAAACACCACACCATAACAGGGTGGCTATAAAGGTGGCATTGAGTGTTCGGAAAGTATTGGTTGAGACACATGGATCAAGAGTGGGATTTGTCCATCCATATGACGGATAGATATACTCTGGGCTCTCTTGGTGGAATGTCATCAATTAGCTTGCAAGCATGTGACTGGCTCACAAGGGATCACATACCACGGGAACGAGAAAAGAGTACTTATCAGTAACGAGGTTGAACTAGGTATGCAGAGATACCGACGATCATAACCTCGGATAAGTAAAATATCGTGAGACAAAGGGAAATTGGTATCGTATGTAAGTGGTTCATTCGATCGCAAAGTAATCGTAGAAATATGTGGGAGCCATATGAATTTCCAGATTCCTCTATTGGTTATTGATCGGAGAAGTTTCTCGATCATGTCCGCATAATTCACGAACCGTAGGGAGACACACTTAAGGATTTGATGTTGTTGAGTAGTTATGGAATGATGAGTAAGAGACCGAATGTTGTTCGGAGTCTCGGATGGGATCCTGGATATCACGAGGAGATCCGGAATGGTCCGGAGAATAAGATTCATATAAGGAAAGTCCTGTTTCGGAGTTGGAGAATGGTTCCGGTGTTTTCATCGGAAATATTCTAGAAGGTTCCGGAATGTCCGGCACTCCGGAGGGGAAGGGTACATGAATGTGTCATAACAAGTTGGAATGATTGCATCATGTACTAGGTGTCATCGCTGAACAAAATAAAGGGTTTAATCAAATCCTAGTTTGAAAAAGTCAAACGCCAATTTGAAAAGTCAAACGGCTATTTTGTGAAGTGGAGGGAGAGAAGGAAACCTGGGAAGAGAAGGTTTCCCTTCTCTCCTCCAAACCGCCGGCCAGCAAGGGAGTTGGGGGAGGACTCGGCTAGCCCTAGCCGCCCCTCCCACCTATAAAAGAAAGGGAGGGGGCGCCCCCTCTCCCTACACTTTGCCCCATAGCCGGTGCCCCTCTAAACCCTAGACCAGCCGCCGCCCCCCTTCTAGATGCGGCTGCTCTAAATCTCTTCTAAACCGCCGTCTAGCTAATTCCTAGCTGCTGGTTGCTCTAAACCCCTTGGTGCCTCTAAACCCTAGATCGCCAAGGCCTCTCTCATAGTCCACCATACTCGCTCCGGCTTAAGGCGAAGCCCTACGAGATCTCCCCTCTACTTCCGGTACCACGCCGTCGTGCTGCCGGAATCGCGAGGAGAGTGCTACAACCTCCGCTGCCTGCTGGAACAAGGGAGAGGAAGGTCTTCATCGAGTACCGAACATGTGACCGACTGCGGAAGCGCTGCCGGAACGCAGCGCCGGAAGGATCGTCTACGCGATCTTGAGATCGGCAAGTGTACGACTACATCACCCACGAGAATCTGCTCTCGTTAACCGCTTTGGAATCTTCGAGGGTGAGTTCCTCTATCGACTCGTTGCTACAATCTAGTAGATAGATCTTGGCTTGTTTGTTTGTATGCGGTAGAAATTTTTTGTTTTCCATGCTACGAACCCCTACAGTGGTATCAGAGCCGTGTCTATATGTAGATCTGTTGCACGAGTAGAACACAATGGTCATTGTGGGCGTTGATGCTTTTATTGTCGATTGCTTCTTGTGTACTTTGCATCTTGCGGTATGTTGGGATGAAGCGGCCCGGGCTAACCTTACATGACATCGTTCATGAGACTTGCTCCACGCTTGACATGCAACTTGTATTGCATAAGTGGCTTTGCGGGTGCCTGTTTCTCCTAGCATAGTTAAGATCCAATTTACAACGAGTGATTAACAATACTAGTATCAATGTTGTGGTTCTTGTTCATAAGTTAGAACGACACTTATTGAAAGCCCCAAACCACGTAAAATATGCAAAGAAAGTAGAGGCGTCTAACTTTGTTTTGCAGGGGTGTGCAGTGATGTGATATGGCCATGATTGTGATTATATATGATGTATGCAATGTTCCTTATTGTAAGTCGGCAACCGGCAGGAGCCATATGGTTGTCTTTAATTTCTGTTAAGACCCGCGTGTCTATTCAAAGTAGTTGTAATAGTTGAAGCCGGTGGACGACAACCATGGAGCAGCGTCATTGACCTTGATGCAATGCCGGTGATGATGGAGATCATGTTCGTGCTTGAAGATGGAGATCGGAAGCACAAAGAAGAAAGGCCATATCATATCACATATTATGAATTGCATGTGATGTTAATCCTTTATGCATCTTGTATTGCTTAGTTAACGACGGTAGCATTATAAGATGATCCCTCAAGCACACAATTTCAAGTTCTTAAGTGTTCATCCTTAGTAGGCACCGTTGCTAAAGCTTGTTGTTTCGAAGCACCACGTGATGATCGGGTGTGTTAGATTCCGCAAGTGTATACAACGTAAGCAAGCCAGATTTGCTTATGCGGAAGCTAAGGTTTGATCTTGACGAGCCTAGCATGTACAGACATGGTCTCAGGAACACGGATCACCGAAAGGTAAAGCATGAATCATATAGTAGATATGATGAACATGTCGATTGTTCGCCATTGAAACTATATCAACTCTCGTGATGATCGGTTTTGATGTGGTGGATTTGGTTCGTGTGATCACTAAAACAATGTGAGGGATGTTGTTTTGAGTGGGAGTTCACCTAGATTAATTTAATTATTAATTAGAACTCAATTTATCATAAATTAAATCAAAGTGAATTTGCATAGTTGTTGTAGTCATTGGCATCCGTTTACCACCTTGCGCTTAGTTATAATTGAGATGATAGAACTATAGAATTCTGGTTAGTTACTTTACGAACTGGTATCGTATTGTTTTGAAGTGTTAATCTAAAGTTTAAAAGTCCTATTGCAAACTTTCAGTAAGTTCCGGTTACTCCATGAAGTTTAATAATTGGTATTAAAACAAGAGTGACAATTCCAAGAGTTAGTGTATGAGTATCATGTTTGTTTCCATGATTCTTGATATTCAAAGGACTGTCTTAATATCAAGGTTATCTAGGATCTGAAAGAGTTGTTTCAGAAACCATGATGTGTGGAAGATATTGTGATATCTGAAACGAAGTTTTGGTTGCAACATGATAGAGTATAATATGGCAAAAGTCATGTTCTCATATTTGATGAGAATTTGCAAAAGGTTGGAGACACTAGTTGTCCTAATCCTCCAAAAGGTTTTGGAGAGCAACATTATACTCGCGATTCACCGTTACAAGCTAAAAGTAGCTTGATCATGTATAATTCCATGATAAGGGTGAACATTTGATGTAGGTAAAATGTTTACTACACCAATGGATTACTAAAGAAAGGAATTTGAAAGAACACCAAACATTTGATGATGGTGATCTACTTCAAAGTGAAAGTCCAAATACATTGGTATTTGATTATACACGCTTTGGACTATGTGTCATATGAATGACTCCACTGGTTGATGTTGATAGATTCTTTCAAACAGAAAAGGAAATACTGAAAGAGAATCTCATAAATATATGGCAGAAAAGAAAAGACTAGAATTGTTCAGTTTAAGTATATAGATGATATACATGTTATGGCTATATTCTTTGCTTATTAAACAATGTGGTTCTTAAGTATTTGATACTGAATTTGTTGGTGTGAATTGTCATACGAAACAACAGAATTCATGAATTACAATGGCCTAAGTAACTAGCAAAAGAATATGTGATGATGTTCATCGAGAACAAATAAAAGGGTTATTGTGTTACTCGTTAAACATCAAAGCTTGCCTTCAAGATTTGTTTTATCAGGTATTATGAGAACAAAAGGGTTGTTCAAATAATTGTCGTAATCCATAAAAGATGGATGATTCACAAATCTCGTTGGAGAAATCACATCTATAAAACTAGTGCTAAAGATGTCGAAAGACAAGTTGATTAAATGATCACTTAGGAAGTGACATCGCCGTTTAAATTATATTGAAAAGAAAACAAGAAGAAACTCCATGTGGATGGAATTTTGGAGTCTTTTGATTTTGATCAAATGACGTTTGTGAAATCTTTTCTAGAGATAATTAAAACTTCGTTCATAGGCCAAAAGGAAACGAATGACTAGCTTATTGGAACTTGTACATATTGTTGTACGAAGTCCATTATGTGTAGTTAAGAGCGATGGATTTCAACTTCATTTGCTTTCTCCGAAAATTTGAGTGAATATATGAATATTTACTTAATAAGGATGAAGTATGAAACATTTGAAAAGTTCAAAGACTTTCAAGATGAAGTGCAAAATCATTGTAACAACAATATAAACAGTTTATGATAAAGATCATAAAGGAAGATATTTGAGTTACAAGTTTAGCATAATACCTTAAGATTTAAGGAATCGTTCCGTGGATTTGCATTTCCCGAAACACCATAAGAGTATGGAGCGTTCGAGATATGTAATTAAACCTTGTTTGACATGGTAAGATCAAAGGTATAAATCATAAAACTGTCATCATATTTTAAAGATTAAAAGCTTTAGAGAATACCGTTTTTCCACTAAAAAGAGCTCCATCATAATCCGTTGAAATGACACCATATAAGGTTATGGTTTGGGATAAAACCCAAGTAGTCCTTTCTTAAAACATTGGTATGCTATGCATAAGAAAGATGTGTGCAACCAAAGTCGGATGAACCTGTCTTTGTATAAACCATTAAGTATTCCTCCATAAACACCGGAGACAAAAGTGTTTGTTGCTTGGAACGTCAAGTTTCTTTAAGAAGGAATTTTTCGTGAAAAGTTAAGTGGGAGGACAATAGAACTTTGATAAGGTTAAAAGAACCTTAGCTATATGATCAAAGTTGCGCAGCGCCGAAAAGTGTTCCGGAGGCAGCAACAATGCTCATGGCTCACGTACCTCAAAGGTTGTGGTCATTGAGATCTAAGTTCCTATTGAAACAAGTAGGTCGGATGAACAATCGAATACCAAGATTTGAGAGTTAAATCATTATTTGACAATAATGATCCGACTACATGCAAAGAAGCGATGATGAGCCCTGACTCCATCAAATGGCTTGAAGCCATAAAATCCGTGATAGTTCCATACACGAGAAATCAAGTCTTGAACTTGAAGGACCCTCGAGAAAGGTGTAAGACCTTACAGTTGTGTTTGGATCTATAAAGAAGTAGACATGGATGTTTCACATCTATGAAATAGTCGACATATTGGGAAAGAGTTCACAAAAATGTTCAAAGGTTGACTATGACAAGATCTGATCTTTCATAGCGATATTTAGTCTAGACGGATTAATGTAGCAACCACTACATATAATTTTGTTATATGGTAGTTGAATAAACAAAACAAGTTCTTCTAATAGAATAGTTATCTAGGACGTGTGCATGACACGGTCCATAGGGTTTTGTTAATTCAAAGGATGCTAAAAGCATATGCAAACTTTAATGGTTGAAGTAAGCATAGCGGAGTTGGAATCTTCACTATGATGAAACTGTTAAAAGAGTTTAATTTCATCGGAGACAATGAAGATGCTTGCATTTGCAAGAAATTAAGTGGGAGCGCTAAGACATATTTCTAATACATTATGTGGAGGACATATTGTTGATTAGAAATGATTTATCTTTTATTAACACATATTAAGAATTTCATCCTGATGAAAGACTTAGGCAAAACCCAAATATTTGGCATCAATAGACGCTAATATGGTTGTGCCGAAAGTACATAGATGATGTATTGAATGATTTCAATATAGAAACTACAAGAAAGGTTCTTATCGCACAGAAAGGATCGAAAGAGTTCGATGTTGATGATATATTCAAGTGTATTGACATTTGGTAAAGTGAAACATAGATTCAAGTATAGATTGATACTTGATGTATGAAATCACAAAGAGTATTTATATCAATCATACTGTGATATGTACAAATCCAGATATGTCCTATGCTCTAAATGTTATGAGCATATACCAGAATGATTCATAAGATGATCATTGGACGATAGTAAGGATATTCTTATGATCTTTTGGAAGAACTAAGAGTATATTATTTGTAGAAGTGACAAATAGATAGTTAGTTCATTGTAAAAGTACTACATTGATACTAGTTTTGTCACACAGTACAAATTAAGTTTATCTCAATCTAAACTAAGGGTGGCACAATATAATGGAAAGAAAGTTCCATAATGGATTTGGATGAGTTCCAAAGTTAAGACATTGTGACAGATACTACAACAAAAGGCTAAGTATATGACTGCTATAATAGCAGCTAAAGAGGGCATTTGTGTCAAGTAGTTTGTTGTCAAACTAGGTGTAGTTCACAGCGGGATAATACTATGAAGATATATTGTACGACAATATTATCAACATGTTTTAACCCCAAAGAACTAAAGGTCTCACCGAAGGACCAAATTTATACAAAGCCATCTCATTAAAGAATGAGTGATGCGTAGAGACGCAAAGACATGCAATTACACACGGACCTGTAAGTGTCAGATCCGGAGATCAGTTGACCACTTGCAAACGTGTACATACAACACCAGAAAGCCATAGGTGTTGAATACACAAAGGTTTGAAACTAGATTATTGACTCTAGTGCAAGTGGGAGACTGTTGGAGATATGCCCAAGAGGCAATAATAAAGTGGTTATTATCATATCTTCATACTTATGATAAATGTTTACATACCATGATATAATTGTATTAACCAGAAACATTAATACTTGTGTGATTTGTAAACATAAAAGAGTCCCTAGTAAAGCCTCTTGTTAAACTAGCTTGTTGGTTAATATATGATCATGGTTTCCTGATCATGAACATAGAGATGTTATTAACAACAGGGTCATATCATTAGGAGAATGATGTGATGGACATACTCCTATAGTTAAGCGTAGCATAAAGATCAAGTCATTTAATATAGTTCATTTGCTATAAGCTTTCTGATACATAGTAACCTAATTCCTTCGACCATGAGATCATGCATATCACCTTTACCGGAAGGATGCTTTGATGACATCAAACACCACACCGTAACAGGGTGGCTATAAAGGTGGCATTGAGTGTTCAGAAAGTATTGGTTGAGACACATGGATCAAGAGTGGGATTTGTCCATCCATATGACGGATAGATATACTCTGGGCCCTCTCGGTGGAATGTCATCCAATTAGCTTGCAAGCATGTGACTGGCTCACAAGGGATCACATACCACGGGAACGAGAAAAGAGTACTTATCAGTAACGAGGTTGAACTAGGTATGCAGAGATACCGACGATCATAACCTCGGATAAGTAAAATATCGTGAGACAAAGGGAAATTGGTATCGTATGTAAGTGGTTCATTCGATCGCAAAGTAATCGTAGAAATATGTGGGAGCCATATGAATTTCCAGATTCCTCTATTGGTTATTGATCGGAGAAGTGTCTCGATCATGTCCGCATAATTCACGAACCGTAGGGAGACACACTTAAGGATTTGATGTTGTTGAGTAGTTATGGAATGATGAGTAAGAGACCGAATGTTGTTCGGAGTCTCGGATGGGATCCTGGATATCACGAGGAGATCCGGAATGGTCCGGAGAATAATATTCATATAAGGAAAGTCCTGTTTCGGAGTTGGAGAATGGTTCCGGTGTTTTCATCGGAAATATTCTAGAAGGTTCCGGAATGTCCGGCACTCCGGAGGGGAAGGGTACATGAATGTGTCATAACAAGTTGGAATGATTGCATCATGTACTAGGTGTCATCGCTGAACAAAATAAAGGGTTTAATCAAATCCTAGTTTGAAAAAGTCAAACGCCAATTTGAAAAGTCAAACGGCTATTTTGTGAAGTGGAGGGAGAGAAGGAAACCTGGGAAGAGAAGGTTTCCCTTCTCTCCTCCAAACCGCCGGCCAGCAAGGGAGTTGGGGGAGGACTCAGTTATCCCTAGCCGCCCCTCCCACCTATAAAAGAAAGGGAGGGGGCGCCCCCTCTCCCTACACTTTGCCCCATAGCCGGCGCCCCTCTAAACCCTAGACCAGCCGCCGCCCCCCTTCTAGATGCGGCTGCTCTAAATCTCTTCTAAACCGCCATCTAGCTAATTCCTAGCTGCTAGTTGCTCTAAACCCCTTGGTGCCTCTAAACCCTAGATCGCCAAGGCCTCTCTCATAGTCCACCATACTCGCTCCGGCTTAAGGCGAAGCCCTGCGAGATCTCCCCTCTACTTCCGGTACCACGCCGTCGTGCTGCCGGAATCGCGAGGAGAGTGCTACAACCTCCGCTGCCTGCTGGAACAAGGGAGAGGAAGGTCTTCATCGAGTACCGAACGTGTGACCGACTGCGGAAGCGCTGCCGGAACGCAGCGCCGGAAGGATCGTCTACGCGATCTTGAGATCGGCAAGTGTACGACTACATCACCCACGAGAATCTGCTCTCGTTAACCGCTTTGGAATCTTCGAGGGTGAGTTCCTCTATCGACTCGTTGCTACAATCTAGTAGATAGATCTTGGCTTGTTTGTTTGTATGCGGTAGAAATTTTTTGTTTTCCATGCTACGAACCCCTACAATATGACATTCATGTTTGAGATCCAGGGATTTCACTTAGCTCCCACTCAGAATATGTCAGCTACATATTATGAATTAGCCAAGCTGATTTGCTCCCACTCACATCCAGGTCCTCTCGACAATCTTGGACATTCCAAAATTCTTTAATCATCATCAAACCGAGAATTCCACTAACGAGATTTCAATGACCATTGATTTCTCGTACTTAGGTCCATCACGCTTCTTTATATTTCGTAGGTATGTCTTGTTCAAAACATGACAAGTGAATCAACAATATAATTCCACAAACTTGTTGAATATACAGTTGAGTCCTACTTTCCTTAGTAAAAGTATTCACTGAAACTTTATGATCATTATCATTGGTTTCTCCTCTATTTGCAGAGTTTGGATTCACGAAACAAATTCCGCTGCGCCACTCAACAATTCGGAGGCAAGGTCAAAATACCTTGTTTTGATCTTTTACTTTCTTCCACCTGTATCTTCATTAAGACACGTCAGCTTTGGACAACAACTGGTTTGCCCATTATGGACGATGCATTCATAGCTTCCTAAGAATGCTTTACAAAGACTTGTTTATTCACCATGATTTCGACTTATCGAAATCTCCAGAAACTCGAACGTGCCATAACACTTATGGTGTTGTTTCCACAAATCTTTTAGATGTTCCTTTGTATTTAAAATGAGTGTTTGCTTATTTTGATCTTTAACTCTAAACGATAACTATAACCCCTATAAGAGATGATATTATACCATATGTATCTTAATACATAATGATTATGATGTTTACACATTTCAACATAGTTTGAATTTGTCCAATTATCATAATTTGTGAAACATCGTTCACACGTTCCTTTTATGCTAAACTTAACTTGAATACTTTAGTCGTGTCGATCAAATCGAAGAGACTTTGTATTCTTGTTAATTTCAATATCCCATTTAGTTATGAACTCATTTGAACAATTCAAATCATTTCAAACTTATGTTTCATTAAGTAAATACGCTTATTCACTTAAGTCCATAATTAACAAATGATTTCCACTATTTGTTGAAATATGATACATCATTATGTATAAATTTCAACATTTCTTCGCATATCACCGTTTTACCAGAATGCGGAGTTTTAGTCATTCTTCCCAAGAGGCATGGTTTTGCAAAGTCTCTAGATTAAGAATCTAGGACCCCGATCTTTCATAAAGAACCTGTAATAACCAAAATGACTTAAACTATAATGTCTTTTCATTATTAAGCTTTGGATATCTTTTAGCATTCTAATCCTTTTATAAATGTTTACACTATTATCATTAACATAGTGATGAGAATAACTTGTTTATAATCATAATGTGACCATAAGGTATTGTTCATAAGAATAGTACAAACTGGTTTGTAACTTGTTCATATGAATAATCGTCTTGCCAAAAGCAAGACACACAAACTAGGATTACAAATCTATATTCAAGTCCACTAATCCAAATGATAGACTTTGAGGGAAGAAGTGATGTTGGCCATCAACTATTTTGCTTGCCTTCATCAAGTCACATTGCCTCAAATCCAGCAATTCTCAAGCAGATCATCCTGTTTTCACAAAACAGGACAAGTATCAAATACTTTGCAAACTGCAACGAGTTCTGCAAGAACCACATTTATAATTTTGTATATCTAACATATACCTTTTACATCCATGACCTCCTTTTTCAATCAAGCCCTTCCAAGAGTTCTTAACTCTCATGCAAGATCACTAAGTGTTTTTCCAAACATTCTGGAGTCATCGAATTATCTCCTAATGGTTATTGTATCAAGAAGAGAAGATCACCTTTTACAAGGATATCCCTCAAGCGTGGGTATTAATCTATGAAGTTGGACCCTTTTGCTAAGTTCCAAATTAAGCAATATATTTCCATGGTCGCAAAGGACCTCAATGGGATAGGCCAAGATCTACTAAGATATTTTCAAATAGACATATAAACTAAGTTTATAATAAGAGATCAATTTATAATTGGTCTCCACTAAAACGGTCATCCCTGGACGATTTTAGTGATCGCATGATCCCTATCCTCTGCACCTTCCCCAATCGTCACGGCCATCACTTCATTATCAAAGGTAGACATTCAACAATGCCAATCACATCATCCATGTGACTCATGCTCGATCTTTCGATCTCTTGTGTTCCGAGGCCATGTCTGCACATGCTAGGCTCGCCAAATCTAACTTGTGTGTATTCGCTGTGCAACATGGATTACACCCACTGTATGCGAACGTAGATATGTCTGACACCCAGGCTTGTACCCTAGATCGCCTCATACTGAAGAACTTTCTTGGTGGTGCACACACAAGGGGAACACGAAACATTGGAATTCAATAGGGATTATCTTATTTGCTACCGTTGAGTATCTAAATACTAGCACACAATAAGATGTAAAAACTGGTATCAACATCATATGTATAATGTGATATGATATGGTGTTTCTTGCGCCTTGATCTACATCGAGCGCTCCGGCATGATCTCCATCTCGCCCTTGGTTTGACGCCAAGTCCACGACGCCGCCACCAGGTCGTTCATCAGAACGATGACTATCACTATACTACTTAGTAACAGAAAATTAAACTACTTTACCTTTGTAACGACCAATGCCATATCATAATCACATGCCCCCTGCAAAATAAAGTTAGACGCCTCTACTTTATCTATTGCAAGTTTTACGTGGTTGTTAGGGCTTTCGCACTAGAACTGTTTCTAAACTATGAACTTTCCAACCACAACATGGATCCGACAGTTGTCTCTACCACCCCTTTCGAGGCCCTCCGTTGTAAATGCTATATCAACTATCGAATGAGAGATAGACACCCGCTAGCCACTTATACGGTACAAACCGTATGTTGAGCGTGGAACCAGTCTTGCGTACGAATACGCGTAAGGTCGGTCCGGGCCTCTTCATCAAACAATATTGTGATATAAACAAGTACACACTAGAGGGTAACAACTAAGGGATCAATGCCCGCACAAAACTTATGCGTACTGGCCGTACAGCACTCCTACGCATAGATCGACTCTGATACCACTGTTGGGGATCGCAGCAGAAAACAAAAAATTTCCTACGATGTAACCCCAGAACTGCCTAGGATCTATCTATGCAGTAATGCGGTAACGGCCGGAGCATATAGAATACATACCCTTGTAGACCGTACGCGGTTAACATTCCACGGGGAACGTGGTTGAAGTAGTCATACTCGTAGTCGACCTCAAGGTCACGAAGCTCCTCGCAGGTCACCCATTGCTCCTTCTTGATCTTCATCATGCAACAGCTCTGGCTCACGATATTTAAGCGCCCTAAGTGTTGCGCCTCGTGTCCCCGTACACATCCGGTGCACGATGAGACCTCCGGCTCCCCGATCCCGCCGGGAACGCGGAAGTTGATATCCGGCTAGGAATCCCTACAGTGGAACGGCATACTGCAGGTGTGCCTTGATCGCTCAGCCCAGACTTGGGGCCATGGTCACAAGGTATAGAGAGAAGGAGGGAGAAAGTCAACCAAAAGACTTCTCAAGTTGTGTATTTAATCCCACCCATGGGCACCCCTTTATATAGGCGGAGGGGGTGTGCCCTTCCCATTAGGTTAGCCATGTGGGACTAAAAGACAAAAGAAAAATACCAGGGATTTTGTCTCAGCCGGATGGGCCAAATGCCCCAAGCCTAGCTGCAAAGGGGTGCCAACCCGGGTGGGCCTGGGCGCACCATGTGGCCCAGCTCGTGGACAGGGAAGAACCATCCTGGGTGGTCCAAAAGGCCGGCGGCCCACCAGCCATCCGCCCTGTTCCCCGCACTGCCCGCCTGGCAGCTCGCCCGGGTGGGCCGGCAGTGGCCAGCGGCCCGCTCGCCTGGACCCCGCTTGCCCGGGTGGGCTGGTTGCCCCGCCAGCGGTGCAGCCCGCCGGCTGGCTCCCCGCGAGCTCCTCTTGGGCCGGATCAAGCTGGCCTGGCAGTGGCTGCGGCCAGCTGGTGCCCGTCCTGTGCGGTGGATATTATCTGTCGCCCACGTGGCTGTTAGCTTTTTCTTTTTCCTTTTATTTTTCTACAGCTTTTATTCTAGGCCTTTTCCCTCTGGGATTTGGCCTAATATAAAAGTTGCTTTTATAAATCTTAACTTAAATATTATTTAAAATATATTAATTCATAATTAACATATAATAAATATATTTAAATTCACATTTATCCGAAAACACTTTTTCCGGTCTTTTCCTTTATTCTTTCTCCGAACAACTTTGGATCTCTCCGCGGAACGATTCCGGCTTTCTCTCTTTCTCGACTGTGATTCCGTCTTACGAATGATCGCTCTCATCCTACCCTTAAGTGTATACTCTCATGGCTCGGGAATGCTCTAGACATGATTTGTATCAATGATCAACAAACGGATCAGGGATGTCCATGTGACCCCTATGCATTCCTGATGACAACGTCGTTTGAACCGCTAAATGTAGCATCCTCTTCCTTTTGTTTCTCGATACAACTTATCCGAGATCTGATCACTGGTATCCCATACCTTGTTCAATCTCGTTCACAACAAGTTCTATTTTCTTGTTACCGTGATATTACATCCCCGTGACCTAGTCACATGTTGCAATATTTATGGATGTAATCTCACCAAGCCGGCCGTATGTATCTTTACCCGTCATGTGGGTGAACAAATCCCGGTCTTGCAGTCACATGTCATCTACTGTTCCTTCGGAATACCCAACATACATCTTTATGGCCACCGTATTACCAGATGACGGTTGATGCAGTCTAAGCAGCCTAGGGAAACAGTGAGTAATATGAGCTCACGGTCTAAGGAGAAGGAGTCTAGGTATAGTTGTTGCAATAATGAACTATATGACTTGATCGTGTTGCAATCCTTCGAGGAATGTCCAATCACATCATTCTCCAATGATATGATCCCGTTGCCAGTCGGCATAAATGTCCATGATCTTGAAACCCAGAACATCTTCGTGACCAACGAACTAGTATGAATAGAGGATACTAGGTACTTTGTTGTTTTATACCACACCTGTACCAATGTTTCTACTTGGCACAGTTATAGCAATGAAACTATTATAAAATAATTGAGATATGACAATAAAAACCTACTTATTATTTGCCTCTAGGGCATATCTCCTTCAGTAGACTACCGAACCTGACCCCGGCTGACGCTTGAGATTGAAGAGTTTTTTAAAGAGGCCGAAGTGTGGCTCGATTCCGATCCAACACTCGCAAAGAGTGATGAAGCAGGCGATGTGGAGAATAGAGTTTGGGGACGGCTGGTGCAGTTGGAGCCCGTAGAAGAAAAGAAGACCCCTAACAAACGGATGTAGGGGGAGAGAGACCACGAATGACGAACGCAAGGAACATCACTCAGAAGCCCGTAGGAGGACTGGGGATTACCTCGTCATTGGGGACGCGAGAGGCATCCTCCGTGGGAGGAAGCGCTCCATCTTGGCACCGGGTGAACAGCTCCGATGACTTGATGACGGATGGGCGCCATGACCCATTGGTGATGCAAGTGCCCACGCCCTTCTTCTTCCCAGCACCGGCAACACTGGTGCTCATGGCGGCGACGCCCTTCTTCTTGGCTGCGACAGCGACAGCCGCAGATCCAGCTGTGGAACCTCCCTTCTTCTTGCCCATCTTGCGCTGGCGATGTGAGTGCAGGAAGTAGCTGGGGAAGACGCGGAGTTGGTCCAGTGCCACGAAGGAGAGGTGTGCAAAGGAGCAACAAGAACAGTAATGGCGGAGGAGTGCAAGCAAGAAGAGATATGTGGGGAAATTACCGCACGACGTGCCCCTACTTAACCTCCTAGCAGATGCCATCCAACGGCCAAAATAAAATCTACTAGATGTGTGGCGTACATCGACATTGACGCGTGTCAAGGGTAAACCACGAACCGTCCCCCACTATTCCCATTACACGCGGAAATCAAGGAGACGCAGTTAAAACAGAAGATTATGCACGCCCGGTCAAATCCAAGTCAGAAAGTAGGACCCACTACTCGTCACGTCCCGTCAAAGCCGCTCACGCAGGCAACTAAGGTCATCCCATCGTCAGCACTGACGTCATCAACTCCAGCAGGAGAACACTTTGACTACTTTAGTCCTTACTTGAGTCTTTGACTCAACCAAGCACTCGGGGGCTACTCCTAATAGGAGCGATGGCCGCGCACCCGAAGAACATACTGAAGATATCCAAGCATCATTGAAAACCCTTCACTCGAATCTACGATTCGATTGTGGACTTTGGGTTACTCCCATAGGGAGCGCTGAAAGCACATTTGACTGAAACAAGCAAAAAGATGACAACAACTGCCAAATACTTATAGTCCCCACTCGAGTCTACGACTCGAATAGAGACTCGGGGGCTACTCTCATAGGGACCGCTGGTCACGCAACCTATGATTATTTACACCATGTGTTGATAACATCCACATTCGAATGCTATGGCAACTCCGCCTCATATCTTTCCTTGCAAAGAGATTGCGTCTCCTGGGTCACTCGAATCATCTCCGTGATGACAAAAATTCGGATGCCGCGCTTACAGCGTGAAGATAAGACCTGAATAAGGTCTGGCAACGCATTTGCTATGCTCTACCAAAAAATATCCTTTCCCACAGGTATGATGAAATACGCCTTGATGGACGCGTCGAGTGCTCACACTTATATACTAGGATTCGACTCCTGTAAGACCTCCGTGGCCTGAGTCGAATTACACCAGCACTTTTCCGAATTCGAGTCTAGGGACTCGAATTTGAGTAGATTGCGTTGTTTTGCCCTAAGGAAGTTAACTGATCCCGATGCATCGGATGAGTCAGGCACGTATATCAACAATCCCTATGACATCAATCAAAGCACTCGAAACATGCTCAGTTGTGCACTCGAAAGACTTCGTAAAGTCTCCACTCGAATCTACGATTCCACCGGACACTCGGGGGCTACTGACATGGGCATACCTTACAGGTACTCGAGTTTGGCATATACGATCCAAGTATGGTAGAAGCCCACTGCGTTACTAGGGCCCAATACAGGATTCGGGTGACTCAAGGAGACTCCGATTGCTTGCAGCATAAGACAAAGCTTAAGATAGAAAGTTTAAAGGGACGAACCCTAATCTGTAACCGACTCAACCTTCTACCCGAGACCTAGCCTATCTATATAAATGCTAGGAGGGGGCGGCGAGGAGGACAATCACAACCCTAGTTTCCACAACCATCACCAGATTGCATCTGTGCACCCCTGTAACTTTCGACTTCCTCGATAATTCAAGAGCAGACAAGCAGGAGTAGGGACATCTACGAGGCATGAACCTAGGTAAATCTTGCGTCCTTGTGTGCTTGTTTGCTAGCCGATTGATGCCTCCAGCGCTCCCTCCTTCTCCAAAACCCAAGTCCATAACAATGGGCATTGACCAGTTAATCCCTCGTCACTCCCACTAAGTGAGTGAGAAGAGAAAGAGTCCACGTGCACTCCTCCTCCACCACCGCCCATCTCGCCTCGCCCGCACCCGCGTCGCATTTCATGAATCGAGTTCGAGTTAGAAACTCGTTTTGTGCCAGGCTAAATTTTTGCATGGTGCACCAGCTGTTGGGTACGTGTCAATATTTGTGTGCATGTTTGACTCGTGCCCTTGTCTTTCACCGCGTGGCGACTCGATCCGCTCACCTCCTAGGCTATAGAGAGACAAATCTAGATGTATCATGTTATTTTCTCTGCCTCTCTCGCTTTGTTCCTCTTGTTGTGCTGCTCTTTAGGCTTCCCCATCTTGGCGATTGCGTGCACGACCGTTCGGGAAAGAAGGCCTCCGAAACCCCGTCCATTGAGATTCTACACCTGGAGACGGGCGATAAGGTTTTTGGAGAGCATCTCGGCGCGATTGCTCGCTTCCGTTCGTGTTTTTCTTCATCAACCGATGACCTCAACAGCACCATGGGCGACAACGACAAACACCAAGGTGCTGCTGCGATGACGATCCTCCCGATCAACCTGTATGTGCTATTCCTCTCTTTGTATGCACTAGTTCTTGCTAGATTTTCAGATCTACTAGATGTGGTTGTTTGCCTGCATGTGTTTACCATGATTTCGGTAATTAATCTCATGTGATCTGAGCCGCTGCCCCCGGGTCGCTCGCGTGAGGCGGCTCCGGGGCGCCCACCTCAAACCCCTAGCAGGCCGCCGCCGGGTCCTCTCCCTCCGGCCGCTGCCGCCGCGCCCTCTTCCCGGTCGGCGGTAGCGGCCACGCCTTGGTCACCGAAGGCGACGGGCGGTTTTGCACGGCCTCTGTCGATCTCCTTCGCGCGGGGGTAGTCACCTTGGGGCTGCATCGGTGGATCCGGGTTGCGGGCGGCGACGCTCCAACGACACCGGATGGCGGCTCGGATGGGAGGAGCGGAAGAGCAGAAGGGGGTCTGGTGTGGATCTGGTGGCAGTGGCGGCTGCCCTGCGGCGATGCTGCTCCCAGAGTCCCTCTCAATCTCTGGGTTTGGCCATGGGCTCGAGAGGGCTAATGGCTGACCCGCTTGTTCTGATTGCCGGTAGCTGCCAGTGGTGTGGGGACTGCTGGTTCGGCCTGAATAATGGAGGTGGTCCTAGGGTTCGTCCCGCACGAAGAAGATCTGCTTGATGCTTGCCCTCATTGATCTGGCTGGAGTGTCGAGTTCCGGAAGGCTCGGCCAGCAAACTCCCATGGGCGCATCAGGCTTGGAGATTGCTGGATCGGAAGGTATTCGGTCGTGCGTACCTTGTTTTTCTGGCCGTTTGGTTCCAGCGGGAGCGTTGCGAAGCTCTGCTGTTTGTTCCCACCAAGTGTCATTCAATGAGCCATGGTGAAGTCAGATGCGGAGAATGTCAGGAAAGCGGAAATATGAGGGCAGCGATGGTGATTTGAGTCTTTGTGGCGACGGCGAACTGGCCACGTGATCTGTGACTCGCAGCAACGACTGTTTGTGGAGGGAGACAACACAGGAAGAGTTCCTAGTCTTACCTTGCAGGGTGAAAATCCAAGGTCTGGCCTTAACTGGTTGTGCCTGGCAATGGCCTTGTTGAAGGCGTTATTTTGCGAGCGAGGACTTTCTCCAGGGTGAAAACCTATGATCCTTGACCAGGCAACAACGGCGCTTGTGCACTGTTTTCTTCTTGAAGGCGTTGTTATTGGAGTGGATGACTACTGATGTTGTTCTGGTGGTGTCAGTGTCGTTGCTTTGAGGAATAGTTCTCTGTAGCGGGACTTTTCTTTTTTGTAATTCTTCTTTCTTCTTTCTGGGCTGTGTGCATCCGTAAAGCCGCTAGGGCATGCGTTTTTGCCGAGGCTAGGTGTAATTGATATCCCCGTGATATTAATATATACTCTTTTCCAAAAAAAAAATTAATCTCATGTGAAAATTGCATAATACTCCAACACTATATGTTTTTTTTTAGAAACTCCAACACTATATGTAGCGATCTGTTTAGACTTGCTATAATAGAACATTTTGTCTAGTAGATTGCATGACTAGTATATTATTCCAATGTTATTAGTAATGTTTTATGTACCGTCTCTATGGATTAAATCATGTGATCAATTGCTAATTAAGTATTTTCAACGCAATGGAAGCTGAAATACATCGTTGTCGCCTAGCACAGCAATATAAGATAAACACAACGTTGTTTGCACCTTCAGAGTTCCCAAACGCTGGCCTGGAGAGTAGAGACCGGGCTGAGTCAAACTGACTCGATCTCCAACTGGGTTCTCCAACCAACAGGTCCAACACTTCCCAAGTGAGTACGCGAGTCGAGCCCGACCGGACTCTGTAGCATCGTCCGGTCCCGTCAGGCAGTCGCCGCGTCGTGGACCTCGCCGGGCAATAACACGGTTGCAGGGCTCGGGAGTCAACGATTTTTGTTTTGACTGGTCCAGCCGGCCAGCCCGGCTCTCCTCCCTTTGGATGGAGTCGCCCACGTGCCTGGTTTGTGGTCTCCCTCCCTTCCCCGCCCCTTCCTCCCAACCGCGGCGCGCACAAGTCAATTAGTACCGCCGGTTGGAACCTAAACCCTGCAGCCACTACAAACGCCGCCATTTCCCACCCGCATCCTCCTCCCCACACCCAGCGAACGCTCGCAGCCAACGCCGCCGCTGCGTAAGTCCAAGGGCGGCGCTCTTTCCGGCAGGACTGCGCGGAGTTGTGGCCGCCGCCGACTCGCTGAGGCTGGTTGCTTGAGACCTTGAGTGGTGGTGGTGGGTCTTCAGGGCGGGCCTAGGCTCCTTTTCGGCGCGCCGCCGTACGTGGCTGTAGACGCGGCGGCTGCGCTCTCGGCGCTGCTCTGCTCTGGGCCGGTTCCGTCGGCTGGTCTGGATTTGTGCTGCGGTTGATCAGGTCAGTATGCTTACTCTGCTTGGCCAGTTGCTCTGGGTTCGAAAAATTGGGCGTTCTAGCTCTGATCTATTACTGCCTGCTCCATAACAGATTGAAATCTGCTTAGATTCTGCTCGTACTGCTTCCCTGCCCGCTGATGGAAATTGCAGTCCTGTACCTTCTACCTTGCCCTGTGCCGCCGTAGCCCACAAATTGCAGTTCTGTACCTTGCCCTGTGCCGTATCCGACGATCTTACAACGGCTTGCCGCTTTTGATTGGTTTAGGTTAAGGCCCCGCTTGGAATGGATGTAATCGGCCTCACTAACTCTACATCCATTCCAAACATCCCCTAAGATTATTGCATGTGCTGAGAAATTTAGGGGTTCATGAGAAATGTTGTACACCTGTAATGTGAACGCATACTGTGTGAACGCGGATGTTGGGGCGGAATGCATGGTGGGACTTTTGGCGATCCAGCCTAATCATGCATTAAATTATTGTGTGTGAGATCGATCAGGTCAACTCATGGATCTGTCTTGCTCATGGCACAGGTAGATAGACTATAAAATCATCTATGTTGAGACAAAGACATCACTATTTTTTTTGCTGAGACTAGTTGGGCGTCTTGGATGGCAATCATCCACGAGGCGATACTCTGTCCAAGAATGATATCTTTCTTGACTCGAAAACTGTACGAGAGTTTTCTACTCTATTCAAGAATGACATCTCGCTGAATAGAAATTCATGAATGGCAATTAATATATTTTTTAGGACTATGGCAAAAGCTCAGCTCATCCATTAAGGGGTTAGAATATAAAAGTTAGAGCAGCCGTTGCAGGCCGAGATACTGATGATAGATAAACACGCGGAATGCACCACACTTCAAAAATTAGTTAAGTTATAGTTTACCTAGTCTAATTTGTATATTCAGGTATAGGTTACCTAGTTGCTTTCAGCTGGTCATCTAGAAACTGGGTATGCTTCCATGATTAAAACTCCATACATCAGCGATCCTGCCCTTCCATGGAAAAGGGAAGGGGCAGTAGTTGATCTATAAGGAATAACTCATTCAGTATAGCTCTCTTTGTGGTAACCATTAGTGTCATTCTTTTTTCTTTTCAGGATATGACGGCAGTTTTTTAAGCTTGAGGTTGCTTGGATATTGTAAGTGCAAACATATTTACTGGACCAGCAGCAGCAGAGAAGATATAGTTTGAGAATTGAAGCAATGGATTGTTGTTCTATATTTTGCAGTAAGAGATGGGCAACACGCCAACAAATTTCTGAGCATAATGAAGGTATACATCTCTTACACAGACCGCATCCTACACTCTTTTGTGGAATAGATATGGTCGACTTCTTCCCTGATATGTTCCATATCTTAAACTTTCATCGAATTTGGACAGACCTTCCTGCTGATACTAATACATCAAAATACACTTACAAGGAGATAGTAAGAGCAACAGAAAATTTTAACCCATCCAATAAGATTGGTGAAGGGGGTTTTGGATCTGTGTATAAGGTAATATGCATAACCTTCAATTACTATGATGATGAAATCCTAAGGGAATAAATGTACATGTGTTTAAACTTTGATAACATAATGATGCAGGGGCGGCTAAAGAATGGAAAACTTATAGCTGCGAAGGTGTTATCTGTAGATTCAAGGCAAGGACTAAAGGAGTTTACGAATGAACTTATGGCAATTTCCAACATATCTCATGGTAATCTTGTCAGCCTTTATGGCTATTGTGTGGAAGGAAACAAGAGAATCCTTGTTTACAATTATCTCGAAAACAATAGCCTTGCACAAACACTTCTAGGTAATTCTTGGTTACTTAAATCCTTTTCACTGTACTGTTTTCAATTTACATATTTTCTATATAAGGTCTAGATATTCTTACATTACAGAGTTTTTTTTTCTAATTAGGTTCTGGCCGCAGCAACATCCAGTTCAATTGGAGAAGTAGAGTAAATATTTGCCTTGGTATCGCCCGGGGATTAGCATACCTCCATGACACTGTCAATCCCCACATTGTTCACCGGGATATCAAAGCAAGCAATATACTTCTTGATAAGGATCTCACTCCCAAAATTTCTGATTTCGGTTTAGCAAAGCTTCTACCTCCAAATGCATCTCATATTAGCACGCGGGTTGCAGGAACATTGTAAGTGAACTTTGTCATATGGAACTCTACCTATAATGAGTTATCATCGATAATACATCTTCATTTTATCTTGTGTACCTTTGGTACTCTACCTACCTTTCAAGTTGTTGGATGATTCATATGATATTTAATACATCCCAAAAGAATACCTTTCACATATGATGCAACCACTTGTTTCAGAGGAGAAGCTAAGGCAATTACAAATTGAACTACCAATTTTTTTCCCGAATAAATGTAACTACCAAATAGCGATATAGTTATCCATAATTGATAATTATGGCCTGATAAACTTGTGGCATTGCTTACTCAGTTTTACTTGACAGAGGATACTTGGCTCCTGAGTATGCCATTCGAGGACAAGTGACGCGAAAATCAGATGTTTATAGTTTTGGTGTTCTGCTTCTAGAAATAGTCAGTGGGAGATCAAACAGCAGTACAAGATTATCCTATGAAGACCAGATGCTTCTTGAAAAGGTTAGAAGAATACAGTGCCATATTTGCTTCTCATATTTCGCCCTTATTGCTAAAAAGTTAAAAAAAAAAATCCTAAGCTTAAGTTATTTTGTGATATATTAGTTTAATGGTTGATAATGGTACTCCTTTAAGTTATTTTGTGTCTATGCATGCAATTCTTGCATTTCAGAATATTAGCCGTGCCATCTCAATTTTTCATTATTAAATCATTAGTACAGTATACAAATGATTACCATTAGCATGCACTTAAATTTTAGGTGCCAGCTTGCGAGCACATTAGCTGCTATCCCTTTTCTACATAAAGCATAAATATTCGCATTGTTAAAATATGAGATAGAGGCATCAGCGATATGAACGGATGTTGTTGGTAGTTTGGATCTCGTAGCTGTCTGGCACCGCACATGACGTTCTACAGTAGATAACTTGCTGTACATTGTATTGGTTGTGAATCTGATGAGATGTGAAGTTGTAAACTCTAACCCGCAGGCATCATAAACTCCTAAACACTTTGTCTTTTGCGGTATATGTTAGGGAGCAAATCTTCTAAATAATTAACGTTTGTTCTTTGCTGCTACAGTTCCCGGAGGTCACCAATGGGGTTCTCCTCTTGCAGACGTGGATGTATTATGAGCGGGGAGATTTGGAGAAAATCATAGACAGTTCTATCGGCGATGACTTGGATGTTGTACAAGCCTGCAGGTTCCTGATAATTGGGCTTTTATGTACACAAGATGTTACAAGGCATCGACCCACTATGTCAGCCGTCATGGACATGCTAACAGGCGAAAAGGATGTTGACTCTGGGAATATAAGCAAGCCCGCTACGATTAGCGACTTCATGGACCTTAAGATCAGGAGCATGAGGAGAGAAAATAACTTGGCTTTAGCTCCAACCAGTAAGCTGATGTCCACCATCATAGCACAGGCTTCTCCTTTGTTGTCTCAAGAGACAACACGAGGCTCCATAACATTCACTGCAATAGCGGATCGCGAGTGATCAGAGGTTGGTCAGGAAATATGAAGACCATGCGGACAAGTAGCATAGCTGAATACCTTTTTTCCATTTTTCTTACTGGTGGATAGATTCACTTCGTTTGTAGTGTAAACAACATTGTTGGGCCAAAGAAGTCCATGAAGTTGTGTGTGTACAAATACTAGATTTGCTGGCGCAACATCATTTGTACATTTGTACATGTAGATTCTGTTTGTTTTTTGTGGCTGTAGTCAAAATACAAATACCCGGGGAAAGTTTGAAATCCTTCGAGCAATGGCCTGGATGCGTATGGAAATCCATATAAGCTGGTTGACTTGCAAATCACAAATGGTTTACTTACGGATCATGTTCCCCAGCTGTTGCCATATCCATATAATAGTGTGGCGCAAAGCACATCTTGTGATGGTCAGATTCCCTTGTCTCCTTTTCCCTGTAGCACTATTCCATCTAATTTCAGCTTCAGTGTAGTTTGGATAATTCAGAGACTGATGTACTGCCGTCTGTCCTTACAGGCCTCCAATAATCTCAGCAGGTGTTTCTACCAATCAAGCAAGCTTCCTGCCATGATCTCTCAGCACAGGCCTCTACCATAAAATGCAAGCTCTCTGTGCAGAACAAAAGGGACCCACCCAGGTGCTCCTCCAGAGGCATTGAGGTAAATTCCAACAATGGCCAGAGGGCCATGGCAGTGTCCTCCTCCCCCTCTCCACTCACCATCACCGTCACGATGCCTTCCCTTTTCTCTCTCTGCTGTGGCCAGGTCCCGGCGGCAGCTCTTCTTGTAAAGGTGCATCTTTAGTAGTAACACTGCATTGCTGCCATTGGAGTACTGGTCCATATGGTCCTCGGGCATGCATGCAAAAATGGCTGGCTCACCAGAAACTAGCACATGAGCGAGTGAGGAGATGGTCGAGTTGGCCTGGCATTGGTGTGCATGGTGATCATGAACCAATCAATGATTTTGGTTGGGGATGGCCGTACTATCTCTTCCTGCAGGTGTAGGAGGTAACATGGATATGCAGCTCTCTCTGAGTAATGGCCTTGGAGCTGATACCCATATTTTTTTTGGATAAAGGACACTTTTTATTAGACTCCAATGTTTACATTGAGATAATACAATTAAAGAGAGTCACACCTGACCTCTGCAGAACTAAGATGCGCACAGCCAAAAGAAAATAATAGGAGTAGAGGTGAAAAATCTTATAGGCAAATCCTAATATATATGAAACTATAAGAGACGCCTATGGTGGTGGAGAAGGTTCGATCCGCAAACTATGCTACCACCCATGCTGGGTAAAAACTTCTTTCGCCACTTGCTCCAAACGCGAGCACACCTTCATATAAAGGGTGTGGTGTTCCTTTTTTGTAGCCACTCCCGGAGTAAGTGAGCACAGTAATAAATTACATGCATGAGAAAGATATTTTTGCATAAAAAATCTTATTATTTCTACATAGCCACAACGACCATAATAATGCAATCACTCCCACCCTTATATGTGTCATATTCCTGTTATCTCTATACCATGCAACCAGTTTCCAAAAATATTGGATAAAGTGCATGGTGGATACATGCTTGATGCCATTTGGATGGCTGGTCATATAGAACACGCGAACTAGCACTCAAAGAACAAATATTTGATAGTTTCATCATGATGGCAGAAACAACATTTTGTACTTTCTTGCCAGTCACTACTAGTAAAAACCTCTTTTATGCACCACTGTTACCTCGCCACTATTTTTTAGTTTTTTGAATTAAAAAAAGCGGGCCAGATCCCGCCCAACATTTTAAATCTCAAAATTCTATGGCGCATATTGCGATATACACTACAAAATTTTCTTTTGAATTTTTAAAAAAGCGGCCCAGATCTAGGCCGGAGGTGGGGGTCGCCAGAGGAGGAGTAGTAGTAGTAGGAGACCGCCTGCTATTGGAGGAGGGGGTCACCGGAGTAGTAGGAGGAGGCCACCGATGGAGGAGGAGGTCGCCGGAGTAGGAGGAGGAGGAGTAGGAGGCCATCGGTGGAGGAGGGGTCGCCGGAGTAGGAGGAGTATGAGGAGGAGGCCTCCAGTGGAGGAGGGGTCTCCAGAGTAGGAGGAGTAGGAGGTCACCGGTGGAGGAGGGGTCGCCCGAGGTGGAGGAGGAGAAGGTCGCCGGAGAGTGGAGAAGGAGGAATGAGAAGGAGAAAAGAAGTGGAGGACAGGAGAAGTGGAGTAAAAGAGAGAGAAGGAGAAAAGAGAGAGGAGATAAGGAGAAAATAGAGGAAAAAGGGCGCCGACGGGGATTCAAAATTTAAATCCCGCCCAACAATTCTATGATGCATATTTTTAATATGCGCCACAAAATTGTCTTCTCCTTTTTTATTTTTTTGCAGGAAAAAATGTTCTTTTTAAAACAACTTTTTACTATTTTTGAATTTAAGGATTCTGTAAAAAGCAGACCGGCCAATCGCCGTTTAATTTGAGTAGGAAATTTCGAGACGATTGTTTTGATAGGTTAAAGATTTTCTACGGAGGTCGTATGCAAAATCTAGAGATGTTTTACCGAGACATGGCGTTCTTTTGTAAAATACATCAAAATTCATATTTTTGAATTTTCTCTACAACTATACCCCTAAATATAACTACATCTCAAAGAATTTTTTTTTGAAGTTTTTATTATTTTCGTTTATTCTTTATAAAACTTAAAAGACGATAAGGGGTGCACTATATAAAACAGAAACTTTCACCACAGAAACTTGGTGACCCACTTTCTGTGGTGGGTCTCACATGACTTTTTTGACGCATATTCCTCTATATGCCAAAAACTTAAATTGCTATGATGCATTTGGCAATATGCACAAGAGAATCGCGACCACCACCCATACATGGTGATGAGTCCCACCATATTTCTATGGCACAGAGCCCATTATATGCGTTAGATAATATTGAGATTTCCGTGGAGCATTAGATTTGGATGCGCTGTTGGATATATTATGTGTCGCATGCACCACAATATATGGAGAAAGATTTTCTATGCATAGCTAGTTTTCTAGTAGTGAGTTGCGTCTAACTAGATTATCTTTCGTCAAAATCACACCATGACGAAGATACCAAGCAAAAAAAATTAGTCTTCAACGGGATCTTCATCTGCCAGATGTGTTTGTTTTTAAGTATCGGTGTATTTAAGTGTAGTAGTGCTTTATACATGAAATCAATTGAAAATATTTTATTTTCTGTTAAATTACAACAGAACTCATCGTACTCATCTGTTAGCTGTACACTTGCTAACCGCTCTTGTAGAGCGTGCCAAGAGGTAAGACGTGCAACAACGAGGTCCCGTCTGAAAGACACGTTAGGAGAAGAGGTGTTTAACACCTTGACGATTGTATCACTCTTGTTACGTGCTATGCTGTATAAAGCCAAATATTATTTCATGAGAGGTAATTCCTTAACCGGTAGTCCTCCCAAAATGCATATGAAAAATGTTTTGCTGAACTAGGTCGTATAGAATTGCATGCACACCCCACTTCACCCAAAAGCTCAAGCTTGATTATTCATTCTGATACCACCAACCAACGGCGTTTGCTCTGGTACGACCCTCCTTCCAAACTCAGAGCAAATTCAAACACAAGCATGGCTGAGATTGCTTAGTATCCCATCATCATCGATAATAAATGGGTATAGGTAGGCCTGTACAAAACTCGTATAGCTCAACTAAATTGTACGAATATGTAGCATACATATAGATACAAATATGTACGTACGCGGCTCATCGGTGGCGACTATTCCATGCGGTCGTGGCGTGCGGACGGGAGGGACAACAAGGTGGTGCTGGTCGGCCACGAGGCACTGTGACTCTACGAGGCGGCGCTGGCCGACACGAGCCTCGGCATGCCTTGCAGGCGTGATGGTAGGGTTGGTGGTGGCGTGCAGGCTGTACGGCGGCATGGTGAAAGGCCAGACAGTCCAAGGGCAATTTGGCCGGACAGTCGGGCACGCTGGAAACGAGACTAGATGGACTGTCTGGTATCCTTTTTGATAATATCATGGGACACATGTAGGATAGTTTTACACTGCACGCGACAGACTATCTCACGGCAATGGCTTTCGTGAGGTTGACCGGCAGCGGTCGTGATCGCGCGATTAGCCGGCGATGGTCATCGGTGTTGTCACGTACATGAGATGGATGTACCGCTCGTGTAGACAAAGATTGATTCTGGGCCGCGTAGAGATAAATAGAAACTTTTCTACGCGAAACTCCCAAGATCTAGCCGAGTTAGAAGTCCACGAGGATTACCACTAGACGGGCATGTGTAGATTATCAATGAAGCGTGTTGAAGCAGTGTAGTCCCACGATCGTCGAAGTGCTGAACTTACAACACCTCTGTCGGTATCCACACGTACGAGAAGAAGCACCGACGGTGGACTGCTAGGTCCGGTACGACGGCTGAACTGAATGGGGCTAGGGTTTCCAACCGTGGAAGTGTCTTACCGTGCCCATTATGCATCCTACGCCCCATTCTATATAGGGATGACAGTGGGCTACACAAGACTTGTGGCCCATTCACCAAAGCCCTATTCTGGTCACTTCGAGTCACTGCGAGTCCAACTCACAGACTCGGTCCATGTTTGGTTAGGGTGCAACCTGAACACCATACTTCTCACTCAGATTCACATCCGACTATCTCCCGCTCTTAAGTGTGAGACCCCGCAGGCTCATGGTGATTTGTCCACGATTGAAGTCCAACTCACAATCGATCGATCGGTAGTGGATCCTAGCAGAACGTTCCAACTCCCAAATACCATAGCCATGATGATATACCTTTCAATGTGACTTACGCCCAAGTCCCTTTTGCAGGAAATCACATGTTTATGGCAAAATCACGATCTATTAATGAAGATTTTGAGGTTGTTTACACGGCCAAGCAAACTTGGGTCAAAAACCCATTGACTGGAGGCTTAACGACCACTAGTACGGGAAAGGTCCGCATGTACGTCCTGCCCGTACCAGGTGGCAGTGGATTCGTCTCATCAAACCATACAACTTTCGTGAAGGCACCTATATATTTCAAGATCCCAACCGCCGCGCAGGGGGTCACCATTCTTTCCATCCACTGAAGGAGATCCACCACCATAGTTCATCATTTTCATCCTCCATCCTCTCCATAGCCATAGCCATAGCCATTAGCTTGTACTTGAGATCTCCTTGTGATTCGGCGACCGTTGTAATAATATTTGATTTCAATCTAAGTATTTTGCATAATATTTTCTATCCTTCATCTTATTGTTATGAGTGAGTAGTCCCCACGGGCTACGGGTTTAGGTGAAATGAAAGGAATATGCCCGAGAGGCAATAATAAAGTGGTTATTATCTTATTCCATGTTTATGATAAATGTTTATTTTGCATGCTGTAATTGTATTAATTGGAAACATTAATACATGTGTGTTTAATAAACAAAATACAAAGTTCCTAGTAATGCCTCTCATATAAACTAGCTCGTTGATTAACAAGATGATCAAAGTTTCCTGATCATAGACATTGGATGTTGTTAATAACGAGGTCACAATATTAGTTGAATGATGTGATGAACATTCATCCGAAGTATAACATTACGATCAAAGTCATTATGTTTATATTGCTATAACATCATACGAAGTAATCTTAGTCCTTAGACCATGAGATAATGTTAATTGCTAACACCGGAAGAGTATCTTGATAACATCAAACGTTACACCGTAACAGGGTGACTATAAATGTGGGTTCAGTGCTACGAAGGTGTTATGTTGAGGCTCATGGATCAAGAGTGGAATTTTTCCATCCCGATGAAGGATAGATATACTCTGGGCCCTCTCGATGATATCACATTGAAATAGCTTGCAAGCAAGTGATGTGATCACTAGAATGTTATATCACAGGAACGAGAAAAGAGTGCATGTCGGTAACGAGATCAAACTAGGTATTTGGATGCCAATGATCGAATCTCAGACATGTAATATATCGCGAGACAAAGGGATTTAGTTATGATGTTAAAGGTTCACACGATCACAAGAGTCATCGTTGAATATGTGGGAGTCAGTACGGATCTCCAGGTCCCGCTGCTGATTATTGATCGGAGAGGGGTGTCGATCATGTCTGCATTATTCGCGAACCGTAGGGTGACACACTTAAGGGATATCGACACCATTTGGATCAAATATGTTTCAGATAAAGATTTAAGAAAGCGCTGAAATTATTTCAATAGACACCGAAACTGTTTCGGATGAAATTGCTGAAATTGGTTCTGCATGTAATATTGAAATGTTGCAGGGGGTTTTATGTGAATGTTTGTTAATTAAAGTAATTAACGAAATTCTGAATAAAATTAATAAAAGAGTTTTATTAAATGAGAGAGCATTAAATTTGGAGAAATTTAATGCATTTAAAGTGGAGACTTTAAAAGAGAATGTGAAGGGGCATTTTAATGTGGAGGGGGTTACCACCACATGAATGGGGGAGGTGAAGGGACACCCTCCCCTCCTCCTATAAAAGGCCCCCCTCTCACTCCTTCTTCCTCACACCTCCTCGTGAAGGATCTCTCTCCCTTCTAGTTATTCCCCATGGTCTCGGATTAGCGAGATACATGTTCCCGGTCGCTTTATCTGGAAAGGAGTTGCTGCTTCCGCTGCTTTGCTGGAGCGAGGGACGGAGGTTGTCGGGGTACTGGACGTGTGTGCGATTACGGATGCACCGCTGCATGTGGTGCTAGACTTGGTGGTGCTGGACTTGCTGGAGCTGGATCTGATGGTCGTGCTGGAGCTGGATCTGATGGTCGTGCTGGAGCTGGACCTGCTGGACTTCATCACGATCTTGAGATCGGCAAGTGTACGACTACATCATCCATGAGTTCCAACTCGTTAACAAAGCTTTGTTGTCTTCGAGGGTAAGTTCTCTATGGATGTATATCCATCCGTTGCTTGTATCTAGTAGATAGATCTTGGCGTATAGTTCCCACCATAGGAATTTTTTTGTTTTCTATGTTGCGAACCCTTTAATATCATCCCACTTTACACATTAGATGTTAGCATCTTATATTGCTAGTTTGGCGCTTTTGGTAGCATTGTAAGATGATCCCTTATTTAAATATCGAGATAAAATGTGTTCTTTCTTAAGTATGCACCATTCTGTGGATCGTGTTTCGAGACATCACGTGATGATCGGGTGTACTCGACTCTACGCTTTCATATAACGGGTGTAAGATAGTTTTACACACGCGAATACTAAGGTTCTTACTTGGAGAGCCTAGCATGTACAGACATGGCCTCGGAACACGGACCGAAAGGTTAAGCATGAGTCATATAGTTGATATGATGCCCATATTGATGCTCCCCTTTGAAGCTACACCAACTCACGTGATGATCGGACTTGGTGTAGTGGATTTGGTTCATGTAATCACCAAAAAGGCACGAGGGATGTTGTTTTTGAGTGGGAGTTTGTTTCTAATTTGGATTAGTCGAACTCAATTTGTCATAAACTAAATCAAAGTGAATTTGCATAATTTGTTGTAGCCATTGGCATCTGTTCACTACCTTATGCTTAGTTTTAATTGAGATAATAGAACTATAGAATTCTGGATATTTACTTTAAGAACTGGTATCGTATTGTTTTGAATGTCAATTTAAAGTTTAGAAGTCCTATTGCAAACTTTCAGCAAACTCTATTTACTCCATGAAGTTTAATAAGTAGTATTAAATCAAGAGTAAGAATTCCAATGTTAGTATCTAAAGTATCATGTTTGCCTCCATGATTATTGATATTCAAAAGTTGTTTTAATATCAAGATTATCTAGGAGCTGAAAAATTGTTTCAGAAACCATCATGTGTGAAAGATATTGTGATATCTAAAATAATGTTTTTGGTTGCATTATGATAGAGTATAATTTAGCAAAATACATGTTCTCATATTGTATGAGAATTTGTGTAGGATGGAGATGCTAGGCATCCGGATCTCCCAAAAAGGTTTTGGGAACTAACATTATACTCGCGATTCTTCCTTATAGGCTATAGTAGCTTGATCATGAAAGTTGTCATGATAAGGATGAATACAAGATGTAAGTAAAATGTTTACTACACTAATAGATTACTAAAGAATGGATTTTTGAAAGAACACCAAACATTTGATGATGGTGATCCACTTCAAAGTGCAAGTCCAAAGGTATTAGTATTTGACTATATACGCTTTGTACTATGTGTCATGTGAATGACACCACTATTAATATTGATAGATTCTTTTAAAAGAAAAGGAATTATTGAAAGAGAATCTATAAAATATTTGGCAGAAAAGAAAAGGTTGGAGATGTCCAACTTAGGTATATAGAAGATATACATGTTATGGATGTATTCTTTGCTTGTTAAACAATGTGGTTCTTAGGTATTGGATACCGAATTGGTTGGTATGAAGTGTCATACAGGACAACGCAATTCATGAACTGCAATGGCCTAAGTAACTAGCAAGAGAATAAGTGATGATGTTCATCGAAAACAAATAAAGTGTTATTGTGTTTTTCGTTGTCATCAAACCTAGCCTTCAAGATTTGTTTTAATAATTGTTATTTTGTTCCGGTATTACGAGAACAATGGTTGTTCAAATAATTACCGTATTCCATAAAGGATGGATGAACTTTTACAAGTCTAGTTGGAGAAATCACATCCATAAACATTATTGCTAAAATGTCGTAAGACAAATGATTGGAAGATCACTTATGAAGTGACATTGCTGTTTGAATTATTGGAAAGTAAACATGAAGAAACTCCATGTTGATGGATTTTTGGAGTCTTTGATTTTGATCAATGACGCTTGTGAAACTTTCCTCGAGATAATTGAAACTCTGTCCATAGGCCAAAGAGGAACGAATGACTAACTTATTGGATATTATACATTTTGATGTATATAGTCCATTATATGTAGTCATATGCGATGGATCTTTTTGCTTCATATGCTTTCTCCAGAAATTTGAGTGAATATATCTATATATATTTACTTAATAAGGAAGAAGTTTGAAACATTTGAAAATTGTTCAAAGACTTTCAAGATGAAGTGAAAAATCATTGTAACAAGAAAATAAAGAGTTTATGATTTGATCATAAAGGAAGATATTTGAGTTACAGGTTTAGCAAAACACCTAAGATTTGAGGAATTGTTCCATGATTTGTGTTTCCCGGTAAACCATAGGAGTATGGCATATTCGAGAGATGAAATCAAACCATGTTTGACATGGTAAGATCAAAGGTGTCATTTATAAAACTGCCATTATGTTTTAAGGATTGAAGCTTTAGAGACTACCGCTTTTACACTGAAAACAGCACCATCGTGATCCGTTGAAATGACACCATATAAGTTATGGTTTGGGATAAAACCCAAATTGTCTTTTCTTAAATTTTGGTATGCTATGCATAAGTAAAATGTTTACAACCAAAGTCGGATAAGCACATCTTTGTAGGTTATCCCAAAGAATTTGTTGGAAATTTCTCCATAACACCGAGGACAAAAGAGTTTGTCACTTGGAACGTTAAGTTTCTTAAGAAGGAATTTTTCGTGAAAAGTTAAGTGTGAAGGGTTTCGCAGCATAGTAAATCAAAATTTTCTACGGAAGCGAACAGAGGGAAAGCCAAGATCTAATCTAGGAGATGCAAACAACAAGAGAGATTGGATTAGATCTTCATACCCTTGAAGATTCGCACAGCGGAACGTTCGTCGGAACGTGGGTGATGTAGTCGTACTCGCTTCTCCTCCTCGCGATCCGATCCGATCTAGCACCACAAGTGGCGGTGCCTCCGTGAGATGCACACGTGCAGCACCTCGACGTCTCCTCCTTCCTCGGACCAGCAAGTATGGTGGAGAGATGGATTGGATCTACAACACGACGGCGTGGTGTATATGGTGGAGAATTTCTGCAGCAGGGCTTCGCCTACAAACAGTCGGGAGGGAGAGAGGAAGGCAGCAGGGCTACTAGGGTTTGGAGGAAGGTGTGTGTGTAGGTGTAGGGGAGGGGGCGCACCAGCCCTCTGTATATAGAGGGGGGGTGCGTCCAACCCTTGCCCATCCTCCAAGCCTATCTCTAGTTTAAACGATTTAAACTTTCCCTTATCTAGAAACCCTATCTCTAGTTTAAACGAGTTTAAACTTATCTAGGATCGGCTGGGCCCTATGGGGCCTTGTGCCCCTGGCCCAATGCGGCCAGGACACTCCCTCATAGGCCCATGCCCCCTCCCGGAAGGTGGGGCCACGTTGGTCCCCTTCCGGAAGGTTCTAGAAGCTTCCGGTACAATACCGATTAACCCGGAACAATTCCGAACTCCAAAAACTGCACTGCCTTATATGAATCTTATTCTCCGGACCACTCCGGAACCTCTCGTGATGTCCCGGATCCCATCCGAGACTCTGAACAAAAATTCATAAACCAAGTATCCAATCTATCCTAGCGTCGAGACACGTTAAGTGTGTGACCCTGCGGGTTCGAGAATATGCAGACATGATCTTCTATCAATAATCAACAGCGGGGTCTGGGCACCCATATTGACTCCCACACATTCATCGATGATCATATCGGATGAACCACGATGCCAGGATTCAATCAATCCCATATATATATATTCCCTTCGTCTCGCGATATTTTACTTGCCCGAGATTCGATCGTCGGTATCGTCATACCTAGTTCAATCTCGTTCATAGCAGGTACTTTACTCGTTCCGTAAACCGATATCACTTTGTGATTAACTACTTAACCACATGCTTGCAAGAGGTGTTGATATCGATTACCGAGTGGGCCCGAAGTATATCTCTTCGACTTGGGAGGGACAAATCCCATCTCGATACATACAACCCAACAAATACTTTCCGATCACCTGAGAGACACCTTTATGATCACCCTCTCATAGGATGACGTTTGATGACCTCAAAGCTTTCTTCCGATACCAGGGAGTTGTATTATCTCATGGTCTAAGGAATACAATATTTGACATAGGAAAAGCTTCGCAAAGATGAACACAATGACACGATCTAATTGCTTCGCTTAGTTTGGGTCTATCCACCATATCATTCTCCAATGATATGATCTCATTATCAATTGGCAACTCATGTCTATGGTTAGGAAACCTTAACCATCATTGATCAATGAGCTAGTCCATAGAGGCGTACTAGGGACACGGTGTTGTTCACAAACCACACAAGTATTAAAGTTTCCGCTTAATACAATTCTAGCATGGAATATAAACTTTATCATGAACAAGAATTATAATAATAACATCTTTATTATTGCCTCTAGGGCATAATTCCAACAAAGTGGGAGGACAATAGAACTTTGATAAGGTTGATTGAACCTTAGCTATATGTGCTAAGTAGCACAGCGCCGGAAAGTGTCCCGGTGGCGGCCACAATGCTCATGGCTCCCGTGATTACAAAGGGTGTGATCTTGGAGATTAGAGTTCCTATTGAACCATGTGGGTCGGTAAGAATCAAATAGTAAGATTTGAAACAGAAGTAGTTATTGTTTTTACAATGATGAACCGACTGCATGCAAAGAAGCGATGATGGGCCCTGACTCCATAAAATGACTAGAAGTCATAGAATCTGTGATAGTATCCATACACGAGAAATCAAGTTTCTGAACTTGGAAGACCCTCTGAAAAGGCGTAAAGCCTATCGGTCGTGTTTGGATCTATAAAGAAATAGACATGGATGTTTAACATCTATGAAATAGTCGACATGTCGAAAAGAAGTTTACAATAATGTTCAAGGAGTTGACTATGACAAGATTTGATCTTTCATAGCGATATTTAGTCTTGACGGATTAATGTAGCAACCACTACATATAATTTGATGTATGGTAGTTGAACAAACAAAACAATGTTCTTCTAATAGAATGGTTACCTAGGACGTGTACAAGACATGGTCTGAAGGGTTTTGTTAATTCAAAGGGTACTAAAAAGGGCATGAAACTTCAATAGTTGAAGTAAGCATAACGGAGTTGAAATCTTCACCATGATGAAACTGTTAAAAGAGTTTAAATTCATCGGAGATGATGAAGATGCTTGCATTTGCAAGAAATTAAGTGGGAACGCTGAGACATATTTCTAATACATTATGTAGAGAACATATTGTTGATTGGAAATGATGTATCTTGTATTAACACAAGTTAAGAATTTCATTAAAATAAGATTTCGATGAAAGACTTGGGCAAACCCGGAATATTTGGCATCAATATCTATATGGATAGATTGAGGCGCTAATATGGTTGTGCTAGACATACATATATGAGATATTGAAAGGGTTCAATATGGAAACAACAAGAAAGGTTCTTACTGCATGGAAATGATTGTATCAAGATTCAAGTGTTTCAACACTTGGTGAGTAAAATCACATGAAGATTTTGATCGATTATACCGTGATATGTATATATCTAGAATGCCCTATGCTATAAATGTTATGAGCACATATCAGAATGATTCATAAGATGATCATTGGACAATAGTAAAGATATTCTTATGAGCTTTGGAAGAACTAAGAATATATCATGTATAAGTGACAAATAGTTAAAGGTAGTTCATTGTAAAGTGTTACATTGATACTAGTTTTGTCACAAGATACAAATTAAATTTATCTCAATTTAGACTATGGGTGGCACAATGTAATGGAAAGGATGTTCCATGATGGATTTGGATAAGTTCCAAAGTTGAAACATTGTGATGGATACTACAACAAAAGGCTAAGTATATGACTGCTATAGTAGCAGCAAAGGAGGGCATTTGTGTTAATAAGTTTGTTATCAAACTAGGTGTGGTTCAAAGTGGGATAATACTATGAAGATATATTGTATGACAATAACATCAACATATTTTAACCCGAACGAACTAAAGGTCTCACCAAAGGACCAAATTTATACAATGCCATCTCATTTGAGAATGAGTGATGCATAGAGACGCAAAGACATGCAAATACACATGGACCTGAAAATGCCAGATCCGAAGATTATGTTAACCACTAGAAAACGCGTATATTCAACACCTAGGTGTTGTATATACAAGTTTACAAACTAGATTATTGACTCTAGTGCAAGTGGGAGACTGAAGGGAATATGCCCGAGAGGCAATAATAAAGTGGTTATTATCTTATTCCATGTTTATGATACATGTTTATTTTGCATGCTATAATTGTATTAATTGGAAACGTTAATACATGTGTGTTTAATAAACAAAATACAAAGTTCCTAGTAATGCCTCTCATATAAACTAGCTCACTGATTAACAAGATGATCAAGGTTTCCTGATCATGGACATTGGATGTTGTTAATAACAAGGTCACAACATTAGTTGAATGATGTGATGAACATTCATCCAAAGTATATCATTATGATAAAATTCATTATGTTTATATTGCTATAACATCATACAAAGTAATCTTAGTCCTTAGACGATGAGATCATGTTAATTGCTAACACCGAAAGAGTATCTTGATAACATCAAACATCACACCATAACAGGGTGACTATAAAGGTGGGTTCAGTGCTACGAAGGTGTTATGTTGAGGCTCATGGATCAAGAGTGGGATTTGTCCATCCCGGTGATAGATAGATATACTCTGGGCCCTCTCGGTGATATCACATTGAAATAGCTTGCAAGCAAGTGATGTGATCACTAGAATGTTATATCACAGGAACGAGAAAAGAGTGCATGTCGGTAACGAGATCAAACTAGGTATTTGGATGCCAATGATCAAATCTCGGACATGTAATATATCGCGAGACAAAGGGATTTAGTTACGACGTTAAAGGTTCACATGATCGCAAGAGTCATCGTTGAATATGTGGGAGTCAGTACGGATCTCCAGGTCCCGCTGCTAATTATTGATCGAAGAGGGGTCTCGATCATGTCTGCATTATTCGCGAACCGTAGGGTGACACACTTAAGGGATACCGACACCATTTGGAGCAAATATGTTTCAGATAAAGATTTAAGAAAGCGCTGGAATTATTTCAATAGACACCGAAACTGTTTCAGGTGAAATTGCTGAAATTGGTTCTGCATGTAATATTGAAATGTTGCAGGGGTTTTATGTGAATGTTTGTTAAATAAAGTAATTAACAAAATTCTGAATAAAATTAATAAAAGAGTTTTATTAAATGAGAGAGCATTAAATTTGGAGAAATTTAATGCATTTAAAGTGGAGACTTTAAAAGAGAATGTGAAGGGGAATTTTAATGAGGAGGGGGTTACCACCACATGAATGGGGGAGGTGAAGGGACACCCTCCCCTCCTCCTATAAAAGGCCCCCCTCTCACTCCTTCTCCTCACACCTCCTCGTGAAGGATCTTTCTCCCCCTCTAGTTATTCCCCATGGTCTCGGATTAGCAAGATACATGTTCCCGGTGGCTTTATCTGGTAAGGAGTTGCTCCTTCCGCTGCTTTGCTGGAGCGAGGGACGGAGGTTGTCGGGGTACCGGACGTGTGTGCGATTACGGATGCACCGCTGCTTTGCGGTGCTGGACTTGGTGGTGCTGGACTTGCTGGAGCTGGATCTGATGGTCGTGCTGGAGCCAGACCTACTGGACTTAATCACGATCTTGAGATCGGCAAGTGTACGACTACATCATCCACGAGTTCCAACTCGTTAACAAAGATTTGTTGTCTTCGAGGGTAAGTTTTCTATGGATGTATATCCACCCGTTGCTTGTATCTAGTAGATAGATCTTGGCGTATAGTTCCCACCGTAGGAATTTTTTTGTTTTGTATGCTGCGAACCCTTCATGAAATCCCCCAGTGATTATGTGCATATAATTCGTGGGAGTATTGTGTATTGATTGAATAGAGATTTGTATCTTTATTTCTTTGTCTCTTGTCTCGATCTATGGCATTTTATGTACTCAAGATCCCTTGAGGTGAGATACTTGGTGAGCGGAGATCTCGTAAGAAACCCAGTGACAAAGAGGGGAGTATGGTCTTTGTCTAGCGGTCCATTTGGGAACAACATCAACATCACTTATTAAGGCTTTCACAGTGACAAAGAGGGGAGTATGTGTTTTTACTTAATAATTGTTGTATCTCGGTATTTCACGGTACATTGGTTGGATCAAAAGACTATTGCTATGCATGTGACTCGCATGGCTATAGGATATCAGGATGTGTTGCCCACAAATTTTACCTTTATTAAATCATTACACATGAATATGCGTATTACTATCTTTATCCCATATGATGTGCAGCTACAGGTGAATCTTCAACCTTGACCTATCTCCATCCATTGCAACAAACAACATTCTAAAGTAAACTAGAAAGGTCTGGTAAATGAAGGTAAAATGAACAAACAAGTCTTACAGACGTGCCTTATTTAATTTCCATTTAACATTGTTTCCCAAGGTTTGATTAAATCTAGGTCTACTAGGAAAAAAGCTACTATAATGCATCTGTAAATTCGGATCGAAGGTATCAATGTCTGTTGTAAGGAGCAGGGAATTAGGCACCAATTTACTCCTCCGAAGACACTACAGCTCAATGATCTTGCTGAGAGGATGAACATGACAATTGTTGAGAGAGTTACATGCTTGCTATAAAGTTCAAAGTTGCCTAAATATTATTGGGGTGAGGCTTTGTCGAATGTAGTTTATCTTACTAATCTCATACTAAGTTATCCATTGTAGGGAGATATTCCAAACATGGTATTTTATGACAAGGACGTCTCGTACGAGCACCTGAAGGTTTTTGGGTGCAAGGTATTTGTTCATATCCCTCAAGATGAAAGGTCAAAGCTTGATTCAAAGACATGATAGTGTATATTTATTGGCTATGGAGATGATCAGTTTGGCTATAAGTTGTATGATCCAATAGCAAGAAAGGTTGTGAGAAGCCGTGATGTTGTGTTTGTTGAAGACCAAACAATTAAGCATATTGTGAAGACAAAGGTGCAGGTTCTGGACAAAGTTCCGATACATGTTTCTCCTCAAAATTAGTAGCAAGACAGATTTAAATCTGGCCCAATTCCTGCAGATTCAGCTCAACAAGAAGCTTCAACTGATGATGTAGAAGATGTGCAAGATGATGCACATAGTGGTAAAGGTGAGGATGCTCCCCAGCAGCAAGAGTATGATGTTGAAGAAGATGAGATCATGATCAACAAGCACCTAAACCAGATAGTCCACCATCTTTAGACGGTCCAGCCAAGGCTATTTTTCTTCCACTAGGTACGTTTTAGACCAATATGTGGTGTTATTGTTTGATGGTTCAGAACCCGAGTGCTTTCGAGATGCAATGAAAAATGAGAACAAGAAGAACTGGAATAAGTCTATGCAATAAGAGATGGATTTCTTGCATAAGAATCATACTTATGAGCTGGTGAAGTTTCCCAAGGGCAAGAAAGTTCTAAAGAATAAGTGGGTATACAGAATCAAGTAAGAAGAGCACACATCACATCCAATGTACAAGGCCAGGCTAGTTGTAAAAGTATTCATCTAGAGAAAAGGTATTGACTTTGATAAAATATTTTTTCTGGTGGTGAAGATGACATCAATCCGATTGATCCTTAGCATGGCAGCAAGTCTCAACTTGGAGGTTGATCAAATTGATGTCAAGACATCATTCCTTCATAGAGAGTTGGAGGAAGAAATCTACATGGAGCAACCTAAGGTGTTTCTTGTTAAAGGCAAAGAATACTATGTGTGCAAATTGAAAATAGAAGTCTCTATGACCTGAAACAAACACCGAGACAATGGTACATGAAGTTTGAATCTGTCATGAAGGCTACACAAGGTGTAGCTCAGACCATTGTGTGTTTATTCAGAGGTTCTCAGGTGATACTTTTATCATGTTGTTTCTCTATGTTGATGATATCCCGATTGTTGGAAAGAAAGCCTCTAGGATTGCTAAATTGAATAAAGAGTTGATCAAAAGGTTTTCCACGAAATACTTGGGTCTAGCAAAGTGTATTCTCGGCATGACAATTGAGAGAGACAAAAAAATCCAACAAGTTGTACTTGTCTCAAGAGAAATATATTGAGAAGGTACTTCGCAAGTTCAAGATGGACAAGGCAAAGGAAGTGAGTTGTCCACATATCATTTTAAGTTGAGTAAAAAGCAATGCCCCTCAAATGAAGAGTTGGGAAAGGAGATGTAGAAAGTTCCTTATGCTTCAGCGGTGGGAGTTTGATGTATGCTACAGTGTGCACACGGCCTGATATTGCTCAAGCGGTTAGTACTGTGAGCAGCTTTATGTCCAATCTAGGAAAACAACATTGGGAAGTCGTGAAGTGGATCTTGAGGTATCTCTGGGGTAGCACTAGTATGAAGCTTTGCTTTGGTGGTAGTGAGCCCAAGTTGATTGTATATTCAGATTCATACTTGGCTAGAAATGTTGATAGAAGGAAGTCTACTTGAGGTTATTTGATTAACCATTCAGGGGGAGCAGTGACATGGCAAAGCAGGTTGCAAAAGTGTGTGACGCTGAACACAACTGAGGCCGAGTTCATTGTAGTAACTGAGGTGATCAAGGAGCTATTGTGGCTGTAATGATTGGCTTGTGACCTTGGTTTTGAGTAAGACAAGTATGTGTTGTTTTGTGACAACCAAAGTGCCATTCACCTAAGTAAGAATGCAAGTTCTCATTCAAGGTCGAAGCATATTGATGTTCGCTATCATTGGATTTGAGATGTGCTAGATTCCAAGCAAATGTAAATTGATAATGTGCATACAGATGACAATAGGGTTGATATATTGACCAATGTGGTGATAAGAGGAAAGCTTGAGTTATGTCATCGCCTCACCGACGTGACTGTCGGTTGGCAGTGAGACCCTCCATGATGTCGGGAGGGGGAGCTTGTTCATCCGTTTCCCTCCACATGGAGGTGTGTTGGCATCCCAACATCATCCCGTGAAAGTCCAACACGTTTCAACCATTGATCGATGTTCGTATCCAACGACTGAGGTGCTCCTTGGGAGAGGAGTAGAACAAAAAATCCTAGTCACCCTTGCTGACCGTGTGAGACGCTCTGTGAGAGTGAGTGTGAGCTGAGTAAGCAAGATATCTTGGATGCTGTGTGGGAGGGTGATAGAACACACAAGAACACCACAACCTAATGAGAAGAGAGGAAGAAGAAGGAGATGATTTCTGTTCAGACTTCTAAGATCTGATCGGTTTGTCTTGAAGATGGTATTTAGAGGCTCAAACGTGTTTGGATTTCCTCCAAACTTGGTGAGCTTGTTTCTTACTTTGAGTACTTTGATCTGTTTAGCTGGTTTGAGATTTGGGTCAGTATAACATCAAATTTGGAAGAGGTATTGTCAGTTCAGACTGCTGCAGTTTTAGCACATAGCAGTTTGGTAGACGAACATATTGGGCAGGCAAACAGTGTCCGATTAAGCTGAAATTTGGCATGTATGTTGGGAACTTGTATGTTTACTTGTCTACCAAGTTTGGTGTTGATTGGATCTGCGGTTTAAGATCCGTTGGTTGATTACCGAGGAGGATAGAAACTACTGGCAATTAAGGTGCTCCTTTTAATAGAGCACCGGAGCAAAGCATTAACACTCCATGAACACATGTGATCCTCACATCAAAGCCATTCCCTCCGGTTATCCCGATTTCTATCACTTCGGGGCCATTGGTTCCGGACAACAACGTGTGTATACAACTTACAGGTAAGACCATAAACAATACTATCATAATGAATCAATAACATGTTCAGATCTGAAATCATGGCACTCGGGCCCTAGTGACAAGCATTAAGCACAACAAGTCGCAACAAAGTCATAAAGCACTAATAAAAGAGACTAGGCACCATGCCCTAACAATCTGATGCCATTACATGAACGATCTCATCCAATCCCTACCATCCCCATAGCCTACAACGGGGGATTACTCACTCATAGATGGGGGAAACATGGATGGTCGATGAAGAAGCGATGGTGATGATGATGGCGATCATCTCCTCCAATTCCCCGTCCCGGCAGGGTGCCAGAACGGAGTTTCTGGTGCTATTTCGTGGAATATGGTGGTGGCGGCAGAGCGGAACTCCTTCTAGAAAAACGTCGAACCCCCCGGAGTTTTTAGGTCAGAAGGCTTCTTATAGGCGAAGAGGGAGACCGAGGGGGTGCCTGGGGGGCCCACACCACCCCCTGGCGTGGCCTGGCCTGGCCTGCGCCACCAGGTGGTGTGGCCACCCCTGGCTCTTCTCCGTCTCGTATTCTGGCTCCTGGAGTCTTCGGGTGAAATAGGATTTTTGGCATATTTTCCGGGATTTTTCCTGATAGTTGATTTTCTGCACAAAAAGTAGACACCAAGGCAATTCTGCTGAAAATAGCGTCAGTCCGCGTTAGTTGCATCCAAATCACACAAGTTTAGAGGAGAAACAATAGCAGAAGTGTTCAGGAAAGTAGATACGTTTTGGACGTATCAACTCCCCCCAAGCTTAGCTTATTGCTTGTCCTCAAGCAATTCAGTTGAAAACTGAGTGCGATAAACGAACTTTCATGAACACATTTGCTTCATATGATGTAAATATTCTCAGCAATGTGATCAACTATTTAGACAGTTCATAGTAAAGAGTATGCATCTAAGTTTACTTAATAGGCATTGCAATCTATGAAGAGATTCCAACTCAAAAATAATAAGTAGCATGAAGCATAAACATAAGCAACATTACAATGCTCATAAAAAGGTATGATAGAGTGGTATCTCGCTTGCCTTTTATTATGAATGTCAAGGCACCTCTGAAGTTCAAGTGATGACTAGAAGTAAAGATATCAAAGATACAAGCATCAAAGTCATAACACAAGTAATCAAGTAATGGGACAAGCACAAAGAATGACAATTATGCTCTCAAGAAGGTGCTCGGAGAATGTGTGGAGACTCAACAAGTAAAAGAAAAGGTTTTGAATAATTTGAAAGGCTTCCAAATGCTGAAAGTATGGTACTTGTTAGCTTTGAGCTCTCATTGCCCCTATCATAAGCATCTTTTAATGTGGTTAAGGTGAAAGTGACACAACTAAGAGGATATGCTTGACAAGTTATAAATCGAAGTCTCATGCCCCTTACTTACAAAGACCGATCCTCATGCTACTCAACTTCAGTCACAAGTAAGCTCTTGTCATTGTAAGTATATACATATCATAGAGAACCGCCAACGGGGTACCCCTTGCACATGACATAGGAGCTATCTCATAATCAAAATGACAAGGCAAGCAGACAATTAGCATCTCAACGATCTTTTTATTTACTATGTGCATAGATTTTTATTGAGGATGCTTCATAGAATGCTCATTATGGTTATGCTGCAAGTTTCCACCATGATTAGGCATGGCTTAGGCTAGCGGCCCAGGCATTTCTCTAACATACATACAAACTCCATGATCTTACAAGTTCCACTTTTATTTCACACCGCCGGGATCCATAAGTAAAAGAACATGATATCAACGAGGTACTAAGTACCAACAAAATGTTGAAAACGTTCCCCATGAAACATGGTTCTGCTAACTTCAACTTATAAAGCGCAAGCATATACACAACAAAGAAGGACACAATGGTTCAGGTTTATTAAATGCAAGAAAATAAAGTGTGCCATCAAGTTCGTGAGAGCTTTACTAACTAACTTCCTCATAACAAGCAAACATTTTATTCAGAAGAAAACAAGGCATAATGAATATGCATGGAAGTAGCAAATGCTGCTAATGGGTAGGTATGGTGGACACTTTTGAAATATTTGGTTTAGGGAGTTGGAAACTTGAGTAAAACATACTCAGTGTAAGTGAAGGATAGCAATAGTAAGGGAGCGACCAACGAGAGAGCAATAACTGTCATAATCATGCTTGCAACAAAACAGGACTAATCATGGCATGAAAGTGATTCAAGATCCTCAAGGAAAAATAATTCATCAAGGCTTAACTGATTATTACAGTCATGTGCATGCGTGAGCATGTGCCAAGTCAATTCAAATGAAACATTCAGAGGAGGATACCACGGTGTCATACCAAGTTATGAATAGAATAATGCAAGCAAACATTCATAAGACATGCTACAAACTATTAGCGAGCTGGAGCTAATCATAAGCAAGCAAGAACTACTAAGCATCCAAAGATAACATACGCCCTACATGAACGGACTAAGCATGCCCACAGTGATGAGTATATGTACAAAAATGAAAACAAATAGAGTTCGTTACCAGCCTCTTACCCCGCCTCAAGTTGTCATTAATCCTCATTATTTCTCTTCACTTGTGTGGCTTGAATAAGAATATGAAACCAATATCCACTGAGGACTGCTGAACCCTGTAGCCAACTTACAAAACCCAAAGAAGAAAAACAAATATATTTGGTGTTTTCGATTTTTTTAAACAAGAACCAAAGAGGAAAACAAGCAAAGCAAAATCTTTTTGGGTTTTTCGAATAGTTCAAACAAAGCAAAAGGGAAAAAAACCAAGGTAAAAAGAAAAAGAAGCAAACCAAAGAGAAACAACAGAAATATTTTTTGGTCTTTTTGTGTTTTAGAAAGCAAAAGCAAAGAAAGAACGAAAACTAAGAAGAGAATGAAACATGAATATACAAAGTACCGACGCAACATGATATGGAGATGAGTGCGATGCCGGCGTACCTCCCCCCAAGCTTAGGCTTTTGGCCTAAGTGGGTATCAATCCATGTACAAATAAGGGTTCCAAGCAGGCGGATCATGATAAGAATGGCCGTAGTTGGGCCCATGGGAAGAAGAAGAAGCTCCCCAATCATAAGCAGGCTGCCGATAGGAAGACTCTCCCTCATTCGAGGGATGGACCGAATCATCCGTGACCTCCCTTCTAGTGTCCTGCTCCTGTTGGGAGAGCTCTCCCAAGTATGTGTCAAGCTCCTCCTCAGTGAGGGACCATCCTTCCCTGTTATCAAGGTTAAACAAAACAGGTGCAGGCAAAAGAACAACACGCTCGGACTTGCTCTTTCTCGAACCAGCTTTGAGAAAGGTTATTTCGTAAGATAAGTCACTCATACTAGCCCACGAGGAAACAAATTTATGATGTATCATTGAATTAAGATCAAGCCTCTCTATGGGAAACTATAGGTCTAGATGATGAGGCACTAAACCATGCAATGCTAGTAAACGAGAAGCAACGAGGCCTCCACAAATTCCACCTTTCTCACGGTTAGCAGCAAGACGGAAAGCTATCAAAGCCCCTAAGTTGTAAGACCTATCTCGTTTAAGAGCAGCAGAGATAAATGCTACATCATATGAAGATAACTTATTGGCAGTTTTCCTAGCAAGAACACACTTGGCAACAAAGTAGGCAAAGTAACGAATGGAGGGAAGATGAATGTTATGGATTTTTCCATTCTCCTTCGAGAAGCTTCTTCCTTGGCAAATTTCTGCGTATAAATCCATGAGTGGTTCAGGTCGCTCCTTAATCCTTCTAGATGATCCCCATTGAGGTACCTTAATAGCTGCACAAAAATCATCAAGAGAAAGGTCGACAGCAATATTGTAAATTTTGTAATGGACCATGGGGTTAGGCAAAGAGTGACTAAATTGGAAGTCCTGCACCACAGACATGGTTAGCTTCACAAATTGATAAGGTTCATCTTCCAAAAAGTGCTCTAACCCTGCATTAGAAACCAAAGTGTGGAAATCTTGGAGAATTCCCGCAGTTCTCATGAACTCAGAACATGGATAAATGGAGGGAAAAACTTCCTCCTCCCGGTGGACCTTCATGATCTCAGGCACCCATAGTTCATGTTGGTTTAGGCGGTGCTCACTCATCTTCTATTCTGAAATTTAAACACCTATTAAACAAGTGATGGCAAAGTGAATATAATGAAGGATTCTACTCATAGGGACTTGTAAGAGGCCTAAACATGCATCAAAACTATATCTCTAAGCATCAAACAAGCTTACAAGATCTCATAACCTGTCACCTACAGTAGCAAAATACTCAAGATATAATCCACTAAACTCAAATCTACTTGGACAAGGAGAGGAGTCACATACCAGGGAACAAATGCTCCAAATTTCAGCAAGAAAGATGGGCTGAGCAAGGAGATTGAAAAAACGAGAGCAAGCACAGCAAGAACGCGATTTTGAGCAATGAACTAGAGCTTACTCGGGAGAGAGAAGAAAGTGGCAAGTGAGAGAGTTAGTGTGGGGCCAGGGGTGGCCCACACTAGGGCATGACGCCACCCAGGGCAGGCCACGCCACCAGGTGGTGTGCCTGCCTGGTGGGTCCCTCTGGTACCTCCCAGGTACTCCTCTGCCCCTTTTTTCACGTAAAAATTTAATATGAATTTTCTAGAATTTTTCGAGACACTTTATTTTTGGGCATTTTCAGGCATAGAAGAATGATTTTCTGACAGATAGATATTTTTTTGGAAACATTATGCAAGGACAAAACAAAGCTAGAACTACAGAAGTTCTAAGACACTCTAACATGCAAGCAACTAACAACAAAAAGAAAACTAAACGAAAGCAAAAACTAAAATGGATGGAACAGAAGTACACGGAAATAATCATAGTGAAAACATTGTTTTGTTCAATGAAATCCTTTTGTTAACAAGGTTGATCAGGTCTTGTTACCAAAACAATTTCATATGAGACAAAACTTTGTATTCCACTAATGATTATGTTACCTCAATCTTGATAGCAATGGTCCCAATCATAATAGTTTCAAATTTTTCTCTTGGTATGGGACAATATATTTCTCCAACTTGAATGCCCTCAACATGTTCAATTGAATTCAAACCATAAGTTCTTTCAACCTTCTTGGGGAAATAGACAGTATGTTCCTTGTCATTCACATTGAAAGTCACCTTTCCTTGATTACAATTAATAACAGCTCTTGTAGTATTAAGAAAAGGTCTCCCAAGAATAATAGACATGTTATCATCTTCAGGCATTTCAAGCACAACAAAATCAGTTAATATCAAGCAATTATGAGCCACTTGAACAGGTACATCCTCACATATACCCACATGAATAGTGGTAGATTTATCAGCCATTTGCAAAGATATATCAGTTGGTATTAATTTTTCTAGTTGAAGCCTCTTATATAGAGAGAAAGGCATAACACTAACTCCAGCTCCCAAATCACACAAAGCAGTTCTAACATAACTGTTCTTAATATAGCAAGGGATAGTTGGAATCCCAGGGTCTCCAAGTTTCTTAGGAACCTTACCATTGAAGGAATAATTAGCAAGTAAAGTAGAAATTTCTTCATTAGGGATCTTCCATTTATTCGAGACAATATCCTTCATATACTTTGAGTAAGGAGGCAATTTAATAGCACCATTCAAAGGAATTTGCAAGAATAAAGGTTTCATCCACTCACAAAACTTATTATAGTGTTCATCTTCCTTTGACTTGTGTTTCTTATCAGGGAAAGGCATAGGTTTTTGGACCCAAGGCTCTCTTTCACTACCATGTTTCTTAGCAATAAAATCTTCTTTGGTGTATTTAGTATTCTTAGTGTGGTTTTCAGGTTCTTCCTCAACTTTCTCTTCATTAGGAGCTTCATTTTCTTCATTACCACTTTCAGTTTCAACATCAGAGATAGATATACTATTAGGATCTAAAGCAGGTTCAGAGGATTCTACAATAGTTTTATGTTTCTTTTTTCCTTTTCTTGCGAGTAGGACCACTATTTTCAGCTTGTTGAGAATCCTGCTCAATTCTTTTGGGATGCCCCTCAGGATATAGAGGATCCTGGGTAGGAACCTCCACTTCTAGTTCTAATTTCATAAGCATGTTTTTCTTTAGCAGCATTAACTAGCAAGTTGTTTTGCACTTTAACGAGTTGATCTATTTGAGTTTGAACCATTTGAAAGTGTTTAACAATCATTTTAACATCATTAGAGGTTCTTTCCACAATATCTTTCAACTCAACAATAGCTCTAGTGTTTTCCATTAGATGATTTTGCACCCTTTTATTAAAATTATCTTGCTTAACAATAAAGATATCGAATTCTTCTAAGCATTGATCAGGAGGTTTAGAATAAGGAATATCACCTTCATCAAAGTGTTGGAGAGAGTGTACCTCAATAGTGGATGAGTAGGGAATAGGCTTACATAATTCTTCTATAGGAGGTAAATTCTTGACATCTGCAGCTTTAAATCCCTTCTCCTTAAGACATTTCTTAGCTTCCTTCATCACTTCATCATTTAATTCAATAACTCCCCTCTTCTTTGATGTTGGAATAGGCACAAGAATAGTTGGTTCAGGTACAATTATTTCAGGTATAGCTTGTTCAGTAGGAGTCCAATCTTCATAGTTCTTACTTATTTTAGCCATTAATTCCTCAGCTTCCTTTGGAGTCCTATTCCTAAAAACACGATCAGCACAACTATCTAGGTATGTCCTAGATTCTTCAGTTAGTCCATTATAAAATATATCAAGAAGCTCATTCTTAGGTAATCGACTTCCAGCCTGTGCATGAATCAAAGAACAAAATCTTGCCCAATATTTAGGCAATACCTCTTTTTCTCCCTGTTTAAAATCAAAAAGTTCCTGCAAAATAGCATGTCTAGCACTAGGAGGAAAGTATTTCTGCAGGAAACTACTAATCAAGCAATCAGGGCTATCAATAGATCCAGGAGGTAAATTACTAAACCAAGTTTTAGCTTCTCCTTTCAGTGAAAAGGGGAAAATCTTACCAACAAAGTAAGTACGCATCTTAATATCATCAGAAAACAAACCACTCATGGTAGAAAGTTCATTCATATGTGCTACCGCACTTTCATTCTTAGTCCCACAAAAAGGTTCTTTCTCGACAATAGCTATGTAATATAGATCGAGAGAGAAATCATAATCTTCATCTATAATGTTTATGGGAGAAGCAGCAAACTTAGCAATAGGAGACAACTTGGGTCTAATAGTACGCCTCTCAAGGAGACTCTTAGCAACGCTCCTATCATGGGTGTTTTTACATTCTTTAATAAATTCATCGGTCATCTCAACATAACCATCTTCAATATCATAACTTTCACTAGATTCAGGTGAACTAATAGGTGTGGTAGTATCTTCATTAGGAGTTTCGGTATTTCCAGCTATAGTTCTAGCAATCATAGCATCTAGGAAAGGACCTAATGAACCACTCTTATCAAGCACAGTAGAAGCAGCATCATAAGCATAAGAAGTTTCAGATTCAGTAGTAGTAGTAGTAGTGTGTGTAGCATGTGTATGTGGTGGTGTAACGAGCTTACTTATAACAAATGGTGAATCAAGAGCAGCAGAGGTGTTCAGAACCGTATCTCTTCTTGTAGTGGATGGTAAAATAGGAAACTTGCCATCACGAGACTTACCCATGATGGAGGGATAGCAGCGAACAATAGAGAATCCAAGTGAACTTGATAAATAAAGCTATGCTCCCCGACAACGGCGCCAGAAATTAGTCTTGATGACCCACAAGTATAGGGGGTGTATCGCAGTATTTTCGAGGGAAGTGAAACCCAATTTATTGATTTGACACAAGGGGAGCCAAAGAATATTTATAAGTCTTAACAACTGAGTTGTCAATTCAGCTGCACCTAGAAACAATCTTGCTCACAGCAGTTTATCAGTAGCAACAGTTTGTAGTAGAAATAGTAAAGTAACAGCAGTAGTAAAGCAAAGACAGTAGTAACAATAGAAGTAAATAGTAGGATTCGAGTGCGGTAGGCATAGGGATGGATGGACGGGTGTTGCATGGACAAGACAATTCACATAGCAATCAGAACATAGGGCAATTGCAGATAAATAAGATAAAGCATCCAAGTACTAGATAATTCTAGGCATGTGTTCCATATATAGTCATACGTGCTCACAATGAGAACTTGTACAACATGTTTTGTCCTGCCAGCCCGTTTGCAGCGGGGCCTCAAGGAAACTACTGGCAATTAAGGTGCTCCTTTTAATAGAGCACCGGAGCAAAGCATTAACACTCCGTGAACACATGTGATCCTCACATCAAAGCCATTCCCTCCGGTTATCCCGATTTCTGTCACTTCGGGGCCATTGGTTCCGGACAACAACGTGTGTATACAACTTGCAGATAAGACCATAAACAATACTATCATAATGAATCAATAACAGATCTGAAATCATGGCACTCGGGCCCTAGTGACAAGCATTAAGCACAACAAGTCGCAACAAAGTCATAAAACACTAATAAAAGATACTAGGCACCATGCCCTAACAATCTGATGCCATTACATGAATGATCTCATCCAATCCCTACCATCCCCATAGCCTACAGCGGGGGATTACTCACTCATAGATGGGGGAAACATGGATGGTCGATGGAAAAGCGATGGTGATGACGATAGCGATGATCTCCTCCAATTCCCCGTCCCGGCAGGGTGCCAGAACGGAGTTTCTGGTGCTGTTTCGTGGAATTTGGTGGTGGCGGCGGAGCGGAACTCCTTCTAGAAAAACATCGAACCCCCCGGAGTTTTTAGGTCAGAAGGCTTCTTATAGACGAAGAGGGAGACCGAGGGGGTGCCTAGGGGGCCCACACCACCCCCTGGCGTGGCCTGGCCTGGCCCGCGCCACCAGGTGGTGTGGCCACCCCCTGGCTCTTCTCCGTCTCGTATTCTGGCTCCTGGAGTCTTTAGGTGAAATATGATTTTTGGCATATTTTCCGGGATTTTTCCTGATAGTTGATTTTCTGCACAAAAAGTAGACACCAAGGCAATTCTGCTAAAAACAGCATCAGTCCGCGTTACTTGCATCCAAATCACACAAGTTTAGAGAAAAACAATAGCAAAAGTGTTCGGGAAAGTAGATACGTTTTGGACGTATCATTACTCATAGTGAAGCTTGCGTGCACCGGTTGGTCTACAGCCATGGTTTTTTCCTCCTCACGTTAAGGAGATTTTTCCATGTAAATCCTTGTGCCTCTTGTGCATGTGCTCATTGTTTTATTTCATATCTATTGATTAAAACTATTCTCGGAGTTCATTGCAAGCTACGGGGTTGTGTATTCCCCCCAACATGTTGTGCCTCTTGTTGTGCTATAAGTTTGGTGACCTTATGTACTCTGGATCGCAACTTTTGTTGGCGATGGTTGTTGGAGAGCTCTTCATTTTCTTTCGAGTTAAAACTCTGTAGGTTTTTTCATTTCAGAAAGTCGAGCGAGTTAGCTTTTTTAGATAAAAGGCAAAAATCGCCCAACTTTAAATTAATAAAGCCTGTTATGGCAGAGAATACATGATGCTGAGGAAATCAGCTAACAAAAGAGTAGAACACAAGCAAACAAAAGATAAACCAGAAACACCGCTTGAAACTACTCTAGACTTGAAAGCCGCAACAATCGCTTGATCCAGGGTGCGGAAGCAAGAACTTGATGTTGGAGAAGACGAGCCGTTGAAGGAGTCCTGACCAAGTCTGCTAAGGGGGTGGCTTTACGTCATTGTGACACCATCCGCCTCCAGTTCGGAAGAGGGACCCTTGCCCCCTCGCTCTGGCTCAAAGAGTGCCATACCATCGGAAGTTGGAGAAGCTTACCCTGAGCACGAATAGGTAGGAGAAGACAAGGCTGTCAAGACCAAAGAGATGGCAAGAAACTGCCCAAACTGGAGCCAAGTCCACACCAAATGAGCACCGCTGAAGCCGCCAACCGACCACAAGTCGCAGAGAAGACTCTGGGTGTCTATGATGGTGCCTTCAGGAAGGGAGCGATGCCAAAGCGTCGTCGCCACCTGGTCAAGCAGACCAAAGGCTTTCGCCAGACACCCAAGGACAACGAAACACATACCTATGACTACGCCTCTAGGGAGGGAAACAGCGTCCAAAGACATCATCATCGTCGGTACCGGCAAACGTCGGGCAAGGTTTTCACCTAGGTAACATAGTCAGCATCCGCATGAGTTCGCCAAGGACAAGGTAGGTTGGGAAAGCTAGGTCCCTAGATCTGGGTGAAAGCAGGGGAGCTCCCGCCCACGACCGACCCACGACGATCACCTCACTGTCCACACGGCCGAGGTAGCCATCCAACACCAAACACAGTGAGGTCTGCCGCCGAACCACCTCCGCGACAACCACTCAGGGCTGCCGCCCCAATGTACCGAAAGAACCTACCTTACCCACTGCCGAAGAAACAACGAGCTCCCTACGCGTAGCCGGCCCACCCAACTACCGCGAAAGGTGCACCTCCGCTATCCCTAGCCCAGCAAGCCATCCATCCAGACCCAGAGCTAGGAGAGGTAACCAAGACCATCGCGAGCACCCCCAACAAGAAAATCTGAGTTGAGCACCGGGAAGAAGGACGGCAGAAGCAGAGCTCGCCGGACCACATCCCCTACACCCCAGCAGGAGGCAGAGGTCAACACGGCGGAGTGGTAGCACCGGAACCAGCGTGTGCCAGGCCAGCCCACTTTGCTGCGCTTCTCCAGGAATCCCGTGAGCCCTGAGGGCGGCTGCGCGGCGACGAATTTGGGGCCTTCTTGTCCTGCTCCAGTAGGGACCTGACGCATGGAGAGGGAGAGCAGGGTGGAGGAGAAGGAGGCGGATGGGCCCCGCCGCCGCTGCAGGCCGGCCGGCGGTCGCCGATGACGACAGCGGGGGAGGAGACCGCGGGGGAGGGGGCTGGTGGCGGCGAACCCTAATCGCCCCCGAGTCGCCCTCGGGAGACGACGCGGGTTTTTGTTTTCCTCTAGAGCGTTAGCTTTCGAGCAACACTATGTAGCTTAAATTTGAAAATCGTCTTTGTTTTTTGCTTGTTGTACCTGGATGCTTGCCTTGCACTGTATTTCTTCATCCTCGGATAATGGAACTCGATCTCTGGGATCGGGTGGAAAAAAATCAAATCCCTAGCGGTACCTTACATTGCATATGATTGCATAATCTAGGTAGTAGGAAGTTAGGGAAGAGACGAATGCATAAGAAAACAAAGATTACTATGTACTCCCTCCGTCCTAGATAGTCAGTTATTTTTGGGACGGAGGAGAGTAGCATTAATTCAGAATACCCGTTCGATTATGTCCTTGCCGAAGGTGTAACCCGTGCGCCTGTGCGTGACCATGTGGAGGCTCTGGTCATCGCCGCGCACAATCTCAATCCCGGCGAGCACGGCAAACTGCCGCCCAATTGTTTCATGGGCGTCGAAGGACTTGGCAACGCAAAACTTGCCGGCGCCAAGGTTCACCAGCTGAAGCGACATTGAAACCCAGTCCTCTTGGACAGGTGCCCCATAAGGAATCATTTAGGGAATAACCGATTTTTCGATGGTTACGTGCTTGTTCCGGATCCGATCAGATTGTTTTAATCCGTATGCGCGATCCTATATGTGTACTTTGCTGAGAATACGTAGACCGAACGGTCGGTCCACATGAAGGAACCGTCGGCCCCGTCGCCTCCGTCCACATCCTCTTTCTCGCCCAAATCTTCTCTGATCTACTGCGGCTACACGAGAGGATGCCACCTCTTGTTCTCCTTCCGTCTACGTCTTACGGTTTGTCCAGGAGATGCGGTTCGATCAAGATCGGAGGCGCACGACGCAGGTGGTATCAGCGACGACCGAGATACAACTTGGAACGACATTTGCTTCAGAACCGCATGTGGGAGTGGCAAAATTTTTTTCACTACCCATGATATGTACATAACACCTTAGATACGTATACCCGTAAAAAAAATAACGGCCTAGACCGGTAAGCGGGTTTTCCAATCAAAATTTTCCCTGAGGGGTACCGAAGCAAGCCAACTACTATACGGTATAGTGGGTCGTTGCTGTTGCAGCTGGCCCTGCTCCACCATGGCAGAAAGTGTTATATGTTGATCCAAATTCTATAAAGTAGAGGCCAACTTCTGACGGAGCGGAGCGAGACCCGTCGCCGGAGGCTTGGGCCGATATACGGTACGGATCGTTGATAACCTAGGTTACCACCGCTATATATACTTCTTGTAAGCCGCTGGTTGGGATAAGTTGCATCTGTGAAATCCCCGGCGTTATGTAAACACTCTCCGTCATAGTGAAGTTTTCCTGGCTGGCGCCCGTGGTTTTTCCCCTCTGTTTGTTGGAGAGGGTTTTCCACGTTAAATCTATATCCCCTCGCTGTGATTTTATTTTCGTTCTTCGTTATTTACTTGTCGCAAAGCTATTAAGTGGTATCAGAGCCCCAGGTTCTAATCTAGGGTTTGCGACATGTCGTCATTGAAGTTCGATCTACCGCAGCTGGATTACTCCACAAGATTCTGCTTGTGGCAGGTGAAGATGCGGGCGATTCTGGATGATGCGCTGGATGGATTCGGGGAAAAGGATGCTGCGCTGGATGGATTCGGGGAAAAGGATGCTAAGAGCTGGTCTGACGAAGAGAAGTGCAAGGACCGTAAGGCTTTGTCTATGATTCAACTTCATCTATCCAATAATATTTTGCAGGAAGTCTTGACATAGAAATCTGCTGCTGCCATTTGGGGGAAACTGGAATCGATCTGCATGTCAAAAGATCTAACCAGTAAGATGCATGTGAAGATGAAGTTGTTCTCGCATAGATTGCAGGAAGGTGGATCGGTAATGAATCACTTATCTCTTTTCAGAGAGATTATTTCTGATTTGCAATCTATGGAAGTAAAATATAATGATGAGGATCTAGCCCTATTACTCTTATGCTCGCTGCCTAGTTCTTATACTCACTTTCGTGATACAATGTTGTTGAGCCGTGATAAGATAACCCTTGATGAAGTGCAAGATGCCCTCAAACAGAGGGAAAAGATAAAATCTATGGTGCAGGCTGATGGGGCGTCTTCCAAGGCTGAAGCTCTGCAGGTTCGTGGCAGGACCGAGCAGAGATTTAACAACCATGGCAACCGAGATAAGAGCAAAGATGGCAGAAGTCGTTCGAAGTCCAAGGGAAAGGACATGTTCTGCAGGTATTGTAAGAAATCTAATCATGTTATTGATGATTGTTGGAAGCTGCAGAATAAGGAGAAAAGGAACGGTACTTACCAACCGAAAGATAAGGATCAGGGTAATGGTAAGGCTACTGTTGTTTCTGGTGATAGTTCTGACAGTGAATGTTTAGCCGTTTTTGCTGCTTGTGCTTCTCGTGATGATGAATGGATACTTGATACTGCATGTTCGTTTCATATTTGTTGTAACAAAGATTGGTTCAGTTCATATTAGTCTGTGCAGACTGGAGATTTTGTACGTGTGGGGAATGATAACCCGTGCCATATTGTCGGAGTTGGATCTGTTAAGATCAAGACACATGATGGCGTGACGCGTACGTTGAATGAGGTGAAGCACATACCAAGCATGGCCAGAAATCTGATCTCCCTGAGTACCATGGATGTTGATGGATACAAGTACGCCGGTGGGCGTAGGTTGTTAAAGGTATCAAAAGACTCTCTTATTCACATGATATGTGATATGAATTCTGCTAAGTTATATGTTCTTAGAGGTAGCACTTTGTCTGGTATTGCTGCTGCTGTTACTGCTAATGATTCTGATGATTGTGGTAAAACAAATCTGTGGCATATGCGTCTTGGGCATATGAGCGAACATGACATGGCAGAGTTGGTTAAGAGAGAGCTGATTGATGGTTGCAACTTGGGTAAGTTTGAGTTCTGTGAGCACTGCGTTTTTGGTAAGCATAAAAAAGTTAAATTCAATACTTCTGTTCATACCACCAAAGGCATTTTAGATTATGTACATGCTGATGTATGGGGACCTTCCCGTAAGATATCTATTGGTGGTGCTAATTACATGCTTACTATTATTGATGACTACTCAAGAAAAGTGTGGCCATATTTTCTGAAACATAAATCTGATATTTTTGATGCTTTTAAGAAGTGGAAAGTTATGGTAGAAAAGCAAACTGAAAAGAAGGTAAAGGTACTACGTACTGAAAATGGTATGGAATTCTGTTCTAATGAGTTCAAGGAGTTTTGCAGTAACGATGGTATGATCAGGCACCACACCATCCCTTACACTCCTCAGCAGAATGGCGTGGTTGAGCGCATGAACAGAACCATCATCTCGAGGGCTCGCTGTATGTTGTCCAATGCAGGTATGCATAGACGTTTCTGGGCTGAAGCTGCCAACACAGCGTGCTACCTCATTAACAGGTCACCTTCTATTCCACTTGAGAAGAAAACTCCTATTGAGGTATGGTCAGGTTCGCCTGCTGATTATTCACAGTTGAGAGTTTTTGGTTGCACTACTTATGCTCACGTTGATAATGGAAAGTTAGAGCCTAAAGCTGTTAAGTGCATGTTCCTTGGTTATGGTTCAGGAGTTAAGGCATATAAACCATGGAATCCTGAAACTAAAAAGATTTTGTTGAGTAGGAACGTTGTTTTTAATGAATCTGTTATGTATCATGACAACTTGCCATCAGATCCCTCTCCTGTTGCTATTGGAGAGGAGGGAGTTCGTGTGCAGGTGGAGCACCTGCAGAAAACTGTTGATAATAATGCTGTTGTTGATGATACTCATGAGAAAAATATTGATGATGATGTTGTTCAACACTCACCTACTGTTTTGCAGCAGCCACAGGAATCTATTGCTGCTGATAGACCGAGGCGTATTATAGTTCCACCTCGTCGTTTGATGGAAGAGTGTAATTTTGCTCAATATGCTTTGAGTTGTGCTGAACAGGTGGAGCATGATACTGAACCTGCTACACACAATGAGGCTGTTGTATCCGTTGACCGCGATAAGTGGGTTTCTGCTATGCAAGAAGAGATGCAATCGCTTGATAAGAATGGCACATGGGAAGTTGTGCGCTTGCCTAAACAGAAGAAGGCCGTCCGCTGTAAGTGGATATATAAGAGAAAAGAAGGTTTGTCTCCTAATGAGCCTCCAAGGTTTAAGGCAAGGTTAGTAGCAAAAGGTTTTAGCCAGATTCCAGGTATTGACTATAATGATGTTTTCTCTCCGGTTGTGAAGCATAGCTCTATTCGTACTTTCTTTGGTATTGTTGCTATGCATGATCTTGAGCTTGAGCAGCTAGATGTAAAGACTACTTTTCTGCATGGTGAACTGGAGGAGGAGATTTACATGGACCAACCTGAAGGGTTCATAGTTTATGGAAAAAAGGATTTTGTGTACAAATTGAAGAGGTCGCTTTATGTTTTGAAGCAATCTCCAAGACAGTGGTACAAAAGGTTTGATTCATTTATGATCTCACAAGGTTTTAAGAGGTCTCAGTTTGATAGCTGTGTTTACATAAAGTTTGTTAATGGATCACCTATTTACTTGCTGTTATATGTTGATGATATGTTAATTGCTGCCAAGAGCATGAAAGAAATCACTACTTTGAAGACACACCTAAGTAGTGAATTTGAGATGAAAGATCTTGGTGCTGCTAAGAAAATCCTAGGTATGAAAATTAAACGGGACAGAAAATCTAGGTTGTTGTTTCTTAGTCAGCAAAGTTATGTTGAGAAAGTTCTTCAACGTTTTAATATGCATGATGCAAAGTCAGTTAGTACTCCTGTTGCTCCTCACTTTAAATTGTCAGCATTGCAATGTCCTAGTTCTGATGAAGATATTGAGTACATGTCTCGAGTTCCTTATTCCAGTGCTGTTGGTTCCTTGATGTATGCTATGGTTTGCTCTCACTCTGATTTATCATATGCTATGAGTTTGGTGAGTCGTTACATGGCTAATCCTGGTAAAGAACATTAGAAAGTTGTTCAGTGGATTTTCAGGTACCTCTGTGGCACATCGAATGCTTGCTTGAAGTTTGGCAAGACTGATGAGGGACTCGCAGGCTATGTGGATTCAGATTTTGCTACCGACTTGGATAAGAGGAGGTCCCTCACAGGTTATGTGTTCACGGTAGGTGAATGTGGCGTGAGTTGGAAGGCAACGCTGCAACCAGTTGTTGCTACAACCGGAGTAGAATATATGGCTGTTGCTGAAGCTTGCAAAGAGTGTTTGGTTGAAAGGTTTGTATGCTGAGCTTTGTCAGGATGATTCTTGCATTAACCTGTTCTGTGACAGTCAAAGTGCTATTTACCTTACTAAGGATTAGATGTTCCATGAGAGAACAAAGCACATTGATATCAAGTACCATTATGTCTGTGATGTTGTTGCACAAGGTACACTAAAGGTATGCAAGATAAGCACTCATGATAATCCTGCTGATATGATGACAAAGCCTGTTCCTGTTGCTAAGTTTGAGCTATGCTCAAGCTTAGTTGGTATAACTGCTTAGCCCAAGTGGCTATTGGCGTCGAAAGTGTTTTCTTTGTTTGTTCAGGGAGATGATTACTATTGATGCTACAAGAAGGAATTTGTCTCAAGGTGGAGTTTGTTATATGTTGATTCAAATTCTACAAAGTAGAGGCCAACTTCTGACGGAGCGGAGCGAGGCCCGTCGCCGGAGGCTTGGGCCGATATACGGTACGGATCGTTGATGGCCTAGGTTACCACCGCTATATATACTTCTTGTAAGCCGCCGGTTGGGATAAGTTGCATCTGTGAAATCTCCGGCGTTGTGTAAACACTCTCCGTTATAGTGAAGTTTCGCTGGCTGGCGTCCGTGGTTTTTTCCCTCTCTTTGTTGAAGAGGGTTTTCCACGTTAAATCTGTGTCCCCCTCGCTACGATTTTATTTTCCTTCTTCGTTATTTAATTGTCGCAAAGCTAGCAGAAAGGTCCACGGCGCACACGTGGTTAGGGCTCTGCCGTGAGAAGCCGAACCACAGGTCGAACTCAGGGACGTACTCGGCCTTCCCGGTGAAGGGCAGCCTCCGGTCCCCGGCGTGCCGCCATTCCTCCAGGTGCCTCGACGTGTCGAAGCAGTAGGTGCCGGCGGCGCCGCCCATGCCGTCGCACGACACGCAGATGGTGGAGCAGCCGTTGCTGGCGTTCAGCACGCTCGTCCAGGAGGTGATCTGGGAGGTCTCGTAGCCGCCGGGCCGGAAGACGAAAGGCGGCGGCGGGAGGAACCGCCAGCGCCAGCCTTTGTGCATGTCGCGCACCTCCGGGCCGCCGCGCCGAGGCCCGAACTCGAGGACATCGAAGCAGGAGGTACGGTGGTCATCCCTGAGGCGATGGTATCGATATGTGGCCTCCCCCGGGCGCTTTTCCATCACGTAGAGGCTGTTCTCGGCGGCGCCGGGCAAGGCGACGGAGATGCACGCGGGGTTGCACCCCTTGGGCTCGTTGACACGGGGCAGTCTAAGGAAGAGACGCTCGTCGGCGTCGTACAGCACGGCTTCGCCGGCCAGGTCGGCGCTCACGATCCTGCCTTCGCCGCCCAGGAGCGCGAACAAATCCAGGGCCCCTTTCGTCGGCAGACAGGTCGGCGATGGAGCGAAGCTCGCGACTGGGTCGGGCAGAGCAAGAGTCTGCATTGATCCCATAGTCGTAGATTCATCCCCCTTGTTTGCGTTTGATGATGCCGCTTCCGATGCTGACTGATAGAATAGATGCTCGTACGGATCGATTCGGCGCAGCGAACGAACGCCGGTGGGAGTGTTATGTACCACCAAATTAAGAACTCGCCGTATCATATTCGCCTCAAGAGCCGCAGACTCTGGCTGCTAATGATGAACGAGCAATGGTCTTGGTAGAGAGAAAAGGGGAGAGGGGATTGGTGGGGCGACGGAGCAGCTAGCTGGAATTTATGAAAATCCTTTTTTTTGGTGACGAGGAGATTTTAATAGAGGTGTGCTCCAGTGTCCCCAAACTTAAGTATCGAACATATATCCAGGGCATGTATACATTTAATATAGGCGTACGAGCTGGGTATACTTTTCGCCTTCGCTATATTAATCTAGCAACCACGGTATGATCGACGATATTGATGGGGCATCAGCACAATCTAGCCTAAAATGAAAATAAAGAGAAAGAAAAGAGAAACATATGCCAACATCGGGCAGATCGACGAAACGAAGATGACCCGCAACCGCTGCGCCCTCCGTAGTTGTCCCTACCCCACTCCTAGTGCTTCGAGTCACCGTGTATCAAGCAACACCTTCAAGAAGAAATGCGACGTCGATGACGCTGTTGCCCGGACTTTTCCTACGGTTTCCCCCGATACGCCGTGGAGAGTGGGGAAGAGGTACACCCGACACCCTTTAGGGAAAGAAGGGGGCACCCGCAGGTGTCACCGCATTGGTGTCGGACGAGCAGGCAGGGATTTCTCCCGCCCCCCAACCCACCACCCGATTGATCCATCGCGCTCCACTAGACTTGTCGTCCACCCCCACATGCCAGCCTGGTCTTGCCGCCATAATCGTCGTCTCACTGTGGCCGTAGATGCAAGGCCTGCGAAGCTGAGAGAAGAAACCACAGGAAACGAGGGTGGAATCGCCGCAGCCTCGCGGGAGGACCGACCTCCACCACCTTGCGGTAGTAGCCGATCGGACACAATAGGCAGGGGCACACCAAGCCTAAATAGGCCCGACCGGGCCTAGATCGGGCCCGTAAAGCCGTCATCGCCGCGCTGCAGCAGGCGCGCTGTCGGCACCGCCCCCCGGTTCGAGTAGTCCTAGCTCCAACCCGCAGGAGGCATCACCTGAGTTAGACCCGACTCGGCCCTCCCATACCCATCTGGAGCCCAGATGGGCCTAGATTTGGGAGGGGCAAGTTGCCCATGGTCGCTCGAGGCTCTTCCCCGCTGCCAAGTGGTGGGGCCGCCGCATTCCTACCTCCCGGGAGCACCGGGCCCGTCGCTGCATCTGGCCTCACCGCCAGACTTGAAGGCGCCCCGCGCCGCCTCTTTGCCGAGCGGGTAGAGAGGAGAATCCGCCGCTGCCGGCACCGCGCGGGCCTTGCCCGGGCGCACGCCGACGACGATGGAGGGGTGGGGTTGAGGGAGGAGGCGAAGGGAGGGGAGGGCGGCAGCGCGGCCGTCCGTTCACGGGAGCGACGCGGTCGCGCGTGGTTCTTTCGCGAGAGCGAGTGGTCCGGTCCGAGCTAGGTATACTCCACATCCCCACCCGTCGATCCCACCTCCCCTTATCGCGATCCACGACCTAGCTTGCATGCCGTGTTTTAAAATTGTGTTGCTATTGCTATATACCTCTCAACTTTCCGCCTACCACAGACACATGGTGCACGGTGCGTATACGTCTAAATGGGCATTACGGGCTTTTGATTTAGGGTTTGACTATATCTTGATCCAAAATAACTCATTTCTTGATACTACACATCTGTACTAGTCTACTGCTTTAAATTAAATTGTTCAAATGGAGGAAAATGATTATACAAATCAAATGATATTGAGTTGAAATTATTTGCTTGTGTGAAGATGTTTGTGTGCATAGCATGCATACACGTGTACTCTATTTGGTTAGCTTCATATAGGAGTTTTATTCTGACGTACAAGATTCGCAGAAACTGTATCTTTGTCATTCTCGACTCCTGAGTGCAGACTACGTACCGAGTGCAGTCAGCACTTCTGTTAATGTAAACCAGTGTCAAGGAAAAAAAATACTTACTGGTAATAGATAACAATGATATCACTTCAGAAGGAAAATTTAACCAGCATGTGGTCAAACAGAAGTAAACACATTATTGCCCATTGTTGCAGAATTTCAAAGTAAGCTTAACTCTTTAAGGAACTACTCCCTCCGTTCAGAAATATAAAATATTTTAGCTTTGTGAATCGAATGTATCTAGACGTTTTTTAGTGTGTAAGTTTATTTCGAACCTCTACGATCCTATACATTAAAGGACATCTAGATACATTCGATTTACAAAGCTAAAACATCTTATATTTCTGACTGAGGGAGTATATAGCTTCTGCATCTATAAGCACTCCAAAGCCTTCTACCGGAAACACAATTTAATAGACTCAACTTGCTGTACACCTCTTGTCAGAAATTGGCTGACCGTGAGCATATGATAAGCACATTGGGAAGAACTTCTCCAAAATGGAAGTACAAGTATATTGGAATTGAAACGGACAAGTGAAAGGGCGAAATATCTTGCACACTAGCAACTAGTACTACATTTCTTGGTCAAATAATATGTACAGTGGCTACTGAGCCTCGCTTTCTCTTAATTGCTTGTATCTATGCCATTCTTAGCACAAATCCTAACTAAATGCATACATAAATGCCACTTTCATCAACAATAAGTAAGCAATTGTGATGAAGCAATGATCAATACTCCCTCTCCGTTCATAAATAATTCGTGTTATGGGTTTAGTCAATGTAGTAAAATCTATATTATTAGAATCACAATAAAGTATATCTTCATATTATATGCATTTGGTATTACGGATGTTAATTTTTTTGCTATATATTTTTGTCAAACTTGAAAATGTTTGACTTTGTCTAAACCCAGAAAGCGAAGTGGAGGAAGTACATGTATGAGATTAGATGAAAGAAAATCAAAAGGGGAGGGGACACGAAATATAAATACCATGCATATCTTTATCTTTACAGGGAGATCAATTAATCATGGTCGCATTCAAAAGCATTTGAACAAACAAATACCATATATAATTAATCCCCAAACAAATACCATATACTATAATTAACCCCCAGCTGGTTGCTTTGGGCCATGCAAATCATTAAGAACTTTGAGAGGAGAAGACCTGTAGATGAACTAAACACATTCCACGGACTTGTAACTGCAAGAACATCAAAATATTGGTAAAATAAATGGTATGCTGGAATAAAAAACGCATCGAATGATCGAACGAAAATAAAAGGTATCGAATAATGAGATCGAGAGGAAATATACATATATGCATGCTTGGCACCTTGCACGCCACCCACAGCAGGCAACCACATTCTTGGGTTGGGCTACATGTGTGGCATACAGGGAGCCAGGCACAGCACAATCTTGATTAGATAGATCATCAAATAAACCTCTCTCTCTCGGCCACCAAATAGTTGAGGAAGAAAGGCAAAGGAAACCAAAGGGATTGTTCATCTCTCTAGATCTTGATGGTTATGCCAAAGACACATGAAGCAAAGACAAGGAGACAGCTGCTACTAGTAGAGAAAGAAAGAGAAAGCTAGGTAATTTGGGAGGAAGTAAGCTAGCGGAGAACAGTGCGCGGGTGCGAATGATGGTGGAAGGAGCAAGGAGGCGAGGCTGGATTTATAGAGAGATGGCAGCAGGGAGCCAGAGGCGTTTGGTTGCTCTCTACCACAAGTCCACAACAACTCCATCCATGATCCATCCACGGTTGCTAGCAGCTTGCTCTCCTGCCTGTCCTGCAGCTGCGTGCGTGCTGATTCTCACCATAAAGCGAGTAAAGCAAAGAGCAAAGGACACCAGGATACTTCCCAAGGAGATGTAGCTTTTGAGAAATGCCTAGCTAGCCTAGACCAGCACACTAGCTGCAATCTCAGTGTCTTTCCAGGTTTAATATATCGTCTGGTACTAATCAAAGTGTTGGCCTAATGCTTAGCCTGGTACTACTACTACTACCAATCTTCTAGGCAGCACCTCCAAAAGCAACCAATTGAATGCAAAAAAATGTCTCAAGCTTCTCCCGGCTTCATCATACTTACCTATGGGCTCTCTCTCTCCCCTTCCCCCCACCCCCCTCTCTCCCCCACTCTCTCTCTCTCTCTCTGATTATTCTTCCGGCTTCATCATACAGTGAGCTTTCGCCATGGAGATAGAGACTTACATGGGAGGAATACAAAGCCAAACGCCAATTCCCCAACACGGGCTACTACCATCTAGCTAACCTACCACACGCTCGCTCGCACGCACGCACAAAAGCAGCTGACCGGTGAAGTGGATTTTGTCCGGAGCTCTTGGCGGAGCGCCAGATTCTCTTTGCACCAGACCAGCTCACAGACCATACCAGTCAGGCAGGGCGGCAATGGCAGGTAGCTAGGATATCATGCCACCAGCCCAGGACTCCAGGGTGCTTTGCTGCTAGCCGCTAGCCGCTAGCTGCTGCTGGTATATTCTCGCTGTGCTACGGCAGCTGGCTTGGCACGGAGTCTGACTAATGGGCCAGTCATTTTGTAGGTCCTGAAGGTCGGTGTACCTTGGGGTATTTTTCTGAATACGGATGATGTGGCTATTACCTGTCTCGGGACACTTGGTACCTACGTACGTAGTATGTCTGTTCATGGCTTGGACCATGTTATGCATGTCACTGTGTAGATCGTAGCACCTGTCGAATACCATCAGGATGCGTACGTGCGTAGCATGAAGTGTCCCAATCAAATCATACATTTTCTTTTCCCGAGAACATGTGAAATCATAGTACGTTGTGTAGTTGCAAGAAAAGTGTTTTGGTTTATTGATTAATTGTAATAACAAATAGAAACTATCAGTCAAGATGTGAAAACCAAGTATAGGTAGGAGAGAACCAACACGTGGTTGTATAGTATACAGTTAGACCATGTTACCTAGCAAACATAGGAATTATTAAGACATAATTGTCCCACCATAGCTATAAACTCGAGGATCTCCGGTATATGTCCCCCTAATATAACTTTATGGATTGGACCATGGTTTTCTGTCCTCCACGATCCTCCCCATGTCACTACACTACGGTGATCACCTTAGATGCATTCTCTAACATATGCATGTACTCATATATTATACAAGAAGATAATCATAAAAGATAACAACACTGTATGCAACCAATAAATGAACTATTTCACTTTTGCCATAACAATTCACTACTCAAACAAAGACATGGAGACACAATAGACCAAGAGAAAATAACATATTGCTTCACACATCATGATTGCCAAGAGATTACAGTAGGGAGATGGAGAGGATATCGCTGTAGGTGTTGATAATGAACACGCCGGAAGGGAGTGGAGCCCTCCGAAGGCGATTCCAGTGGTGTTTCCCCCCTCCGATCTTCTCTGGTGACTCTCTGTTTCTGTGTTTTTTGATCCCCGCCTCCGTCTGTGTCGAGAATCGCCGAAAGGGGGTATATATAGTAGGTTTTAGGTCAAGATAAGTCATTTGCGAAAGAATCGATGTCATCAGAGACTCGAGGGAGGAAAGAGCATACTAGCCGCAACCCACCCCCTGGCCGCGGCTGCTGTGCCTGTTCCCTCCTATGTCTTCTTTTCTTGCGGATCTTTGGCCCATTGTTCTTCATTTTGATAACTGTTGGGTCCCGTGAAGTTTCAGGTCAATTAGACGTCGTTTGGGTACCTGAAAGTCAAAAACATTGAAATAGAGGTTTTCTGCCTCAACAGGGTTAATTCCAAAGCAATATGGAAAGTGTGAATTATTCCCAATAATCATTATAAAACATGAATACAACCCATATATGATGCAAATATGTTGGAATATCAAGTAATAAAGTGCAAAGTTCATGTATGCATTTTACATGCATCAACATCCCCAAGCTTAACCTATACTCGTCCTCGAGTATGAAGGTGATAAAACTAACATGGACTTTGTACTTTAATACTATTTTGGATATCAAAACTGATTACTATTTCTACGCAAAGTCAAATGATTCATTCTTCAAAGGAATAGCAATATATAAGATATATAATGAAGTGATATCTCATATACAATGAAAGGATGATCAATAGTAATTCACAAAGTGTAACATAGAAGAAAGAGCTATGGACCAAATGAATGCAAAATGCAAAAGAAAAAGTAAAGTAAAAATATCCTATAGTGGTCATAGAGTTTTCTTCTAAATTCTGAATATAAAAGTGGACACTTTGGAAAGATAGATAATAATCAGAGATTAATCATGAATAAGTTTCATATAGCTTCCAAACGCTTCCCCTTATGATTATGTTTGAAATATGGTATTCATTAGCTTTGAGCCCTCATTGCCTCTATCATTAGCATCTTGAGTGGTTAAGGTTAATGTGATGGTCAATATGAGTAATATGCTTGACAAAGTACAAGTTGAATGCCTCATGCCCCTTGAATACGAGTACCTACACCACATGCTACTCAACTTAGGATCCTAAGCAAGTTCTTGTCATTGTAAGTTTATATGTATCATCGAGAACGCCAACAGGGTACCTCTTGCCCCACGGTATGGAAGGTTTCCCATACCAAAATGACAAGACAAACAAACGATGAGCATCTCAACAATTATTTTTATTTACTATTGGCATAGATTTTTATTGAAGATGCTTCATAGAATGCTCATTATGGGATGCTGTAAATTTCTACCATGAATGATGCAAGGCTTGGATTAGTGGCCCAGGCGATTCTCTAGCACATATACAAACTCCATGAGCTTACCAAGGTTCCAATTTATTTCACAATGATAGGCATCCATAACAAAAGAACATGATATCAACTAGATATGAATAAGTGCAATCTTGAAAATGTGCCCCATGAAAGCATGGTTTTGATAACTCCCAACTCATAATTTTTCAAGCACACAACTTCATAAATTAGTCACAATGGTTCAAGTGTATTATGTGCAAGAAATAAAAGTGTGCCATCAAGTTTGTGAGAGCTTTACTAACCAATTTTATTATAGCAAACACAATCATAAGAATTTTAATTTGGAAGATAGATAAATTAATAAAACTTGAGAAATATACTTGGAATAGCAATTATGCCAATAGGCAGGTATGGTGGACACTCTGGAAAAACTTGGTTCAAAGGAGTTGGATAACAAGTTTTAACTTATTGGATTTATTTTTGGGCTAGTAAGAGGGAGAAAGTTGACCATCTACATGCATGCATAAGAGTCCATAGTTCTAATCAATCCGTGTCAAACAATGTAAACTAATAGCAAGCATCAAAACATGAATAAAAGATATCTCTACATAACTCACTTGAAAATTAATATTCATTCAAAGCATATGAATCATGCAACTATATGTATCATTTTTGAATCAACTTCAACATCCCTATTCCAACTATTTTATAGAATACAACTTAATTTATTTCTAAAGAAAGAATATATTGATAATGGTCTTAGCAACATGAATAAAACGAAAATTAAAAATAAAGAAAGTAAGATACAAATGCTCCAAGTTTATGTGATAGTAATGTGTTGCTCGAAAAATAGAAAGTAGACGTGTGCAAACCGAGAGTGTGGTTGGTCCAGTGGGGTGCCTTGGGCATCCCCAAGCTTATGGTTTTCACCATCCTTGGATTGCTCTTGGTGCATCTCCTCTAATCCGTGTGAAAAAATATCAACACAAAATTTTCTCCCATCTCTTTTCTATGGGGTGACATTAGTGGGCATAAAAAACATAATATTTGATGCAATAAATCGTTAAACAAATGTATATATGAAGTGTCCAGTAGGTCTATATAATGCTTGATGCTCTCTCATGAACTCAAATTAATCAAAAAAATCAACTTAAAAGCTCAAAGAACACATAAAACAAAATAGGACAGAATATGTCCAGAATTTTAGCAGCAGAAAAACGTAATTAATTACCCTACTTAGATATGTCCTAAAATCACGAAATTTCTTGATCATACATAGGGTGAAAAGGTGTAACTACAGTTCAAATATGATCTCAATCGGAGTTACATAAAAAATATGAAAAATCATATGGTACAGAGACTCGTGCAGGAATTTGCAACTCCATATATATGTTTAACTTTTTCAATCAAAAATGGGTAGACCTTGATACTTTATTAAAACTTCCATAACAAAAACAAAAACTAAAGTCTCTTGTTATAGCAATAGGACACAAATAAAATAAAAATAAAAATAATCGGGTTGCCTCCCACAAAGCGCTTTCTTTATAGCCATATAGTAGGCTTACTTACTTGATATTAAGATGGTTTGAATTTATGAGATAGCATGGACATCCCCAATCCTGAATGCTTGTATTCCTTTGATACATGTGGGGTTCTCCCAGGGGTAACATCCCCAAGCTTGAGCGTTCGTCCCTCTTAATCTGCATTCATCACCCTCAACTCTTTGACTTGAAAACTCTTTTCACACAAAACTCATCATAAAACTTGATTAGAGTGGTTAGTGCCTCCATCAATTAAATACCAATAGGTAAAGCAAATACATATCATGAAATAAACATTATTTACTGTTACTTGTGGTTTTGTATTGCTCTTTGATAAAAAGGAACCACACAAAACAAAGATAATGAGACTAATACATAATAGAGATAAAATCCGTCAGAAACTGGATAGTCTGTGAAGAGAAAATTTTCAGAGGCACTTACGTTGCTCAAATAAAAACACTTTGAACTAATGAAATGTGGGTAAAGAGATGAATATTGCTGACGTGAAATTTCAGGTCAAAATTCCTCTTCTGTGATTTTTAACATTTTTTGTAGTGAAGCTCAGAAATCTGTTTTCTGGACAGCAAGTTACAATTGTTTAATCTTACCTCTCAAAAGAGGTTATTATTGGCACAAAGATGAGAAAGTAAGATACAAAGGTTATGTTTCAGTAGTAATAAACACTCTTTTTTATTTTGTTTTATAATGGGAGAAGTTTTAATGAAAGAGATTTTGCAATGGTTCCATTGGCATGAACAACACATGTTCAAGGTTGACCCCAACTTCTCCATTGCTAATCTTTCTCATTTACTTTCCCAGAATTTATAAAAAGTGAAAATCTTAAACTAATTGTTAGAAATCGGTAGGTAAAGTTATTTTACATGTTACATGGATATCAAGGTGTGCTCAAATTTAATTGTATTTGAAAGCATGTGGAGCACACATACATTAACTTTTAAGTCTAACTCTCTTCCTATGCATTGGCATTTTATATGTGAATAAATAGTAGTAAGGTTGTGGTATCCAATTCATATAATTATTAGTAGCTTGCATTTTAAATAACATAGAAATATAAACAGGGCTCTTATCTCTTCCTCTCTCATAATAGTTGCAAGCATCAAAAGCAAACTTAATCTCATAGTTTTGAATATATTCACCATATAAAGACAAGTCATCTAATGAGCATATTGGATCATCTAACTCAAATATATCACTTTCATACTCCCATATATTAGTCATAATTGTTCCACATAGAGGACTACTAGACAATGAAAGATCATCATCATTAATAAGAATGTGTTCATTACCATTGTTGGGTGTAGGAGATGGGTAGCTACTCCATTCTTCCTCCACTTGTTCTTCCTTTTCCTCTTCTTTTTGAGGTGGCATGGACATCCCCAAGCTTAGGATTTTTTCATATCCTTCATTAGCACTAACAACATTATCTCTTGCATCCAAAAGGTTAGTGCCCAAAAGAATATATTTTACATAAAAATCATATATCTCATGGTTAATATTGGGAAAAGGATCAATCTATTTTTTTTGGGTTTTAGTTTTATATAAAAGAAAAAGGTACTAAAAATAAACTATCAATGCAAGTAAGAATAGAATTCTAGCACTATGCTTCCTAGCAATGGCGCCAGAAAAGTATCTTGATAACCCCCAAGTGCAGGGGATCACCGTAGTACAATTCGATAAGTATTTGAGTGTCGAACCCAGGATGAGCTGAAGGTAAACTATCTATTCTCTAAAGCCCTATAACCCTCTTATATGGCCTTATATGCAAAGCTAGGATCTAAGTGTGTGTTTTGTTTTGGTACTAGGTTGAAAATAAATAAAGTATGTGTTAGTGGAAACTACAAGTAAAGTAGTGCAAGTTAAATTGATCTGATGAAGTGGAGTGGAGTGGTGGCGAATTTTATCAAGTAGCAAGTTTCTCTAAGGGAGTAAATGTTTAGGCAATTGTTATTTCATTTGTTTGTTTGGTTGTTTATTGTTTCTTCCAGGACAGAGCCTTAATTAGGTGTAGCCAAATAAATGTGCATACACAACACTTATGATGGATCCTAAGGCCATGTTACTGAGAAAACATAGGAATTATTAAGACATAATTGTCCCACCATCACCTTACATGCATTTCCCAACATATTAATGAACTCATATATTGTACAATAAGACAATCATAAAATATAACAACACTGTATGCAACCAATAAACGAACTATTTCACTTTTGCCATAATAATTCACTACTCAAACAATAGATTACCGTAGGGAGACACAATAGACCAAGGGATAATAATATATTGCTTCACACATCATGTTTGCCAAGATATTACCATAGGGAGATGGAGAGGATCTTGTTGTAGGTGTTGATGATGAACACGCCAGAGGGGGGTGGAGCCCTCCAGAGGCAATTCCGGTGGTGTTTCCCCCTTCGTTCTTCTCCAGTGACCCTCTGTTTCTGTGTTTTTAATCTCCGCCTCCGTTTGTGTCGAGGATCGCCGAAAGGGGGTATATATAGTAGGTTTTAGGTCAAGACAAGTCGTTTGGCGAAAGAATCGACGGCATCGGAGATTCAGGGGAGGAAAGAGCATACTAGCTGCGGCCAGGGGGTGGGTCGTGGCTGCTGTGCCTATTCCCTCCTCGGTCTTCTTTTCTCGCGGATCTTTTGCCCATTGTTCTTCATTCTGATAAATGCCAGGGGTGGGTCCCATGAAGGTTTAGGTCAATTGGACGTCATTTGGGTACATGAAAGTCAAAACATTGAAATAGGGGTTTTCTGCCTCGGCAGGGTTAATTCCAAAGCAATATGGGAAGTGTGAATTATTCCCAATAATCATTATAAAACATGAATATAACCCATATATGATGCAAATATGTTGGAATATCAAGTAATAAAGTGCAAAGTTCATGTATGCATTTTACATGCATCAATTACCTCATGCTGAAATATCTTATGTTGATCATTCTAGCAACTTTGTTCCTCATCAAGAAACATATGATCACAATATTGAAAGGGAAATAATAGAGAACTCTCATAAGATAAATGTTCTGCATAAAAGAGTAGGCTTTTGTGTTGACTCTCTTAAGATGACTATTAAGCACTGCAAAATGATGAATAATCAAGTTGAACAAATGATTTCTCTTCAAAATAAGTTGTATGAAAAGATTCTTACACTACTAGAGAAAAGGCTATAGGAGACATGCTCATTTGAGGCGCATTTATACTATATGCGCCTCTGATAAAATAGGCGAGGTGCACCAGCCTGACATGCGCCTCTAGTACTTAAATAGGTGAGACGCATATTTGTAGGATGCGCCTCCTCTAGCATCTGTAAGGACGAAATCTGGCACCCCCATATTATGCGAGGCGCATCCTGGTAATATGCGCCTCCAACATGTTAGATAGGCGAGGCGCATATGTGACCAATGCGCCTCGCATATGTTGGGTGGGCCCGCGAGGAGATCGGTGGTCCAATATGCGAGACGCATATCGTCACATGCGCCTCCGATACTTGACAATAGGCGATGAGCATTAAGAAGGGTGTGCCTCAAGTAACCCCCGCGGGCCCGGTGGCGGCATAGGCGAGGCGCATGTTAGTATATGCGCCTCAAATAGTTCACAACATAGGAGGCGCATTTACTGCAATATGCGCCTCGCATAACCTGGCTCACTTTTTTGCACCTTTTTGGCACATGCACCCCACTCACTTGCCTCACTTCTTCCTCCTCCACCAAAAGACAGATTTGGTCAACCCCTTCCTTCTCCCCACCTCATTTCCCACATTGATTCACCATAGAAGCTTGCTCAATCTCCAGTGGTTGACACTCATATGTAAGTGAAGTCTCTTGCTCCTCTAGATCTACAACATGTCCCTTTACTTCTCCTCCGGCTCTCTTGCGCAAGTCGTCGTTGGAGGAACCGTGAAGGCGTTGCTTGCATGCTCATGCGTGTTGTCAGCGACACCGCGACTATATGATCGTGTTGTGGTGCATGCTTCTTTTTGTGCAGGGATTTCATGTGAGATGCCAATGTTTCACCGGAATATCGATTCATTTCTTTTCCGGCGAATTTCTGGCACTCGCGGATGTCCTCTTTTTAGGGGAGGTCATGCCGAATTTTTCAGGCGATCCAGACGTCCATATATGCTCTAATTATTCTCTTTCTCTTTGTACCACGTGTAGGAGACCATGGTCCGACCACTGATCCGCAAAGCCCTCGTGGATAGGTAGATGAGATGCGCGAGGACCGATATGGCACGCGCAAACAAGACGGAGATAAGATGTCCGTGTCGCGACTGCAAGCTGATGTATCTAATAAGGCACGATTCCGGAATGCTGGAGTCGCACCTGCTCCGACGTAGTTTCACGGATGGCTACAGTCGGTGGATACGTGATGATGAAGATGATGATGAGGATGTCAATAATGGTGAAGATCAAGATGCCAGTCATGATCACGAAGATCAAGACGCCGACGACGGGGCAGGTGATGATCATGAAGATCAGGGTGGCGCCAGGCATGAACACGAAGATGATCAAGGTGGCGCCGGGCATGAACATGAAGATCAAGGTTTCGACCATGATTCGAGCTAGCTGCAAAACCCTCATGTCCAAGATCTGCTTCTCAAGGAGAGGAGTAATGCTAGAGCCGCCGCTAGAGAGAAAGCTAAGCTGGAGCAAATGAAGAAAGACGCGGTTACTCCATTGTTTGATGGATGCAACGACGGGGATACCCGTCTGAATGTAACGCTCAGGGCTCTGGAGATGAAGGCGAAACAAAAAATGACCGACGAATGTTTCGACGACAACATTGCATTCTGGCACGATATTCTTCCCAAGAAGGGGAACACATGTCCGACTAGTATCGCTGAGGCCAAGAAAGTCGCGTGCCCTCTCAATCTACCGCACGTGAAATACCACGTCTGCATAAATGATTGCATCATCTACCGGGGAGAGGACGTGGAGAAGACCACGTGTCCGGTTTGCAAGACCTCTCGATACAAGAGAGGGACAAATAAAGCTCCTAGAAAGGTGGTGTGGTACTTTCCTCTAACTCCTCGTTTGCAGCGGTATTTCGTGGACCCTAAGGAAGCAGAGCTCATGCGCTGGCACGCGGAAAGAAAGAGGCCGGAAGACGATGATCTGGAGAAGGAGGAAATGCTGAGGCACCCTTCAGATGCTTGCCAGTGGAAGGCATTAGACCTCCAATATTACCAACATTTCGGGAAAGAGTCAAGGAACCTCAGGCTGGGCGTGAGCACCGATGGACTCAATCCGTTCGGAAGCCAGAGCAGCACACACATCACCTGACCCGTGTTTGTATGGATCTACAACCTCCCCCTGGTTGTGCATGAAGAAGAAGTACGTAACCATGAGTATGCTGGTTCAAGGGCCAAAACAATCCGGTACAGACATCAATCTGTATATCACGTTGTTGAAAGAGGAGATGGCCATATTATGGGAAGAAGGAGCCCGTACGTGGGACGCCTCGAGACAAGAATACTTCGACATGAGAGCGGTGGTCATCACGACGGTGCAAGACTATCTCGGTTACGGATACTTCTCGGGGCAGGTGGTCCAAGGATTCTATGGGTGCATTAGGTGCAAAGATAATACAACGTACCGCCATCTACAGAAATATTCCGGGTCTGGGAAAACCGTGGTTCTTGGGGCTGGGAGGTGGCTTCCCAAGAATCACGCCTGGAGAAAGCTAGGAGATCTGTTCGATGGGGGCGGTCAAGCTCCGAGGAATCCCAGACCAGAGGAGCGGCGTGGAAATTTACGAGTTGTTGAATAACTGGAAGGAATGCCCTACACCGGGAAAGACCCAGAAGAAGCCAGAGCCGCTGCTGAAGGTATGGAAGGCGAGGTCTGATTTCTAGGACTTTCCATACTGGAAGATCCTCCGCATGCCTCATAGCCCCGATATCATGCATATCACGAAGAACGTGGGCGAGAGTCTGCTTGCCACCCTCCTTAACACCGACAACACCAAAGATGTGCCGAAGGCAAGGAACGACTTGAAGCATATGGGCATCAGGGATGAACTTCAACCACCACATAGCGATGACGAGGAGGAGGACGAGGAGGAGGAGACGGAAATGCAGAATAGCCATTATCGCAAGGGAAAAAAGCAGGTCAAGAATAGCGAGGTCAAGCTCAAGGCCTCATGCTTCACTCTGAGTAAGAAGGAGGTCATACAGTTTATGAAGTGCCTCCTCGGAGTCAAATGTCCGAACAGCTACGCGGGGAAGATAAGAAGATGGCTAGACGAGGCGAAGCAACGCTTCAGCGGGATGAAGTCTCACGACGTCGTTGTGTTGATGACGCAGGGACGCCCGGTCGCGATCCGAGGTATAATGGACAAGCACGTCCATGAAACGTTGTTTGGCCTCTGCAACATTTTCGACGTCATCTCTCGGAAGTCGATAGGCATTAAGTAGCTCACGAGACTATAGGACGGGATCGTGGTGATACTATGCGAGCTCGAGATCTATTCCCTCCCGCATTCTTCGACGTCATGCTTCATCTCCTTCTCCATGTTGTGGAGGATATTGTCCAGCTCGGTCCTCCGTTTCTGCGAAGCATGGTGCCGTTCGAAAGGCTCAATGGACACATCAAAGGATACGTTAAGAATAGGCCCCATCCAGATGGAAGCACAGAAAACGGCTTCCTGGCCGAAGAGTGCATCTCTTTCTGCTCGAACTTTCTACAAACCGAGACCCCTCTAGGTCTTCCATTCAACAAGCACCTCAGAAGGCTCACTGGATGGGGTCACCACGAGGGTCGGCACCCAAAGCATGTCGACATCGAGGGCCGAACCAAGGACTTTGAAAGAGCAAACCTAGTCGCGCTACAACACCTGCAGGTGGTCGATCCATAAATATATGAGCACAAAGAGTTTATCAAGAAGAATTATGCTGACCAGGGGCACCAGTACTCGGAGGAAGATGTTATCAAGGAGCACAACTCCGGTTTCATGCGGTGGTTCAGGAGGAAGGTCATTGCTAATCCACCGAAGGGCGAGTACTCAGAGGAACATATACTCATATTCTCCTTGTCACGGGGCGCCTCGCACAACCTGATGACCTATCAGGCATACGATATCAACATATACATGTTCTACAAAGAGGAAAAGGACAATAACTGCGATTACCAGAACTCAGGGGTTACGGGGATATTCTACACCGGCGACATCCTGGAAAGATACTACGGAAGGATCGAGAGATTTGGGAGCTCGACTATGTTACGGAGAAGGTGCCGATGTTCCGTGTCAGGTGGGCCAAGAGCGTCGAGAAAGAAGGACGATATTTCACCACCATGGTTATACCATCAAAGACCACCAGCATGAACGCACCCGCGAGAAATAAGCCTTGGGTTCTAGCTAGCAAGGTCAACCAATGCTAGTACATCACAGACCCGTCAAAGCCTAGCCGGGTTGTCGTCAGGAGAGGCAAAAGGAACATCATCGGAATGGACGGAGTCGCCAACGAGCAAGACTTTGACCAGAACGGTGATCCGAAGATGAAAGACGGATACGGCAACCAAGCACCGTACACCACAACCCTACCTAAGAAAGGACTCATGTTCAAAAGAAGTAGTGAAGACGTCCCGGACCTAACCTATGCAACCATGACAAAGAAGGGCAAGAAGACGACCATTGTCAAGAAATGCTAGGGTGCTCTGACCATTGTCAAGAACCGTCGTGTGTGTGTGGCCTACTATTATGTGTCGAAACATTCATAATTATCATTTTTTGTATGTTATAATATTGCATTGAGAATATTATGTATCGACGAGACACATTCATAATACTCACTTTTGTTGTTTTGGCAATATTTGAATTTTTAAAATATTTGCAGTATATTTTATTGTACATATTGTGTTAGGACAATGTTTTTACATGAAAAATGGCCTTTAAAAAATTTCAAAAAATTTGAGCCACTAGGATTTGAACCTAGGTGGCTAGACTTCAGAATAGGACAAGGGTCGAAACTAGTGAGCTAGTGTCTGTTTGTTGACAGATATAGCGCACCGTGCTAGTTGAGTAGTGCTGCAGAATACCCGCGTAAACTTATACGAGGCGCATTTTCAAATATGCGCCTCGCATAAGCTGGTCGATTGAGCCTTTTTTCTCTTTCACTTCTTCTCTAGATCGGACGAACTGCAACGCCTTTGCTTCTCCTCGCTCTGCCGCCGTCGCCCCTTCCACTGGTGCCGTCACCTTCGCTCCGCCCGCGCCCGCCCGCCGTGCCCAGGAGGAGGAGGAGCCCGCCCGCCCGCCCGCCGTGCCCAGGAGGAGGAGGAGCCCGCCCACGCCCAGGAGGAGGAGCCTGCCCGCGCCGCCACTTCCTCTGCCGCGCCGTCGTCGCCCCTTCCTGCCACCGTCCGCGCCCGCCGTCCACCGTCATCGAGGTGACACCCTTCCCCTCTCCCTCCCCTTCCCCTACCCCTCTTCCCTCCCCTCTGAGTTTGTGATGCCACCGCCATCGTCTACCCTCACCATCATTTGTGATCTAACTGTCTGAGTGTCTATAGTAGGAATTAAAAAAAATTATTATGCTTGAACACGAACACATTTGACACCTTGGTTTCAACAAAGAACAATAATTCAAGAAAAGATATGCTGAATTTTTATATGCTCACTAGGCTAATTTTGACTAAAGGTACAATGTAGATTAGTTTATTTAATACTCCACCAGTTCTATTGTAGTGTTTACATTGTGAGAATATGAACAATATGTTTGTTTGCAACCTAAGGGTATTTCACTACGCCATTATCATTGGACCAGCCGTTTTGAGGTATTTATGCTAAGATCGGTAGCTAGGGAAGGAGATGAATCCAGATGAATGAAGCATCAATGTCTTTTTTTGACTGTTCTTTTCTGCCTTCGGAGGACCTATTGGCCATGTAAGCTACTGAATTCAGCTATGCAATCCTGAATTAGGTGCAACATTTTTTTTCAAAATAGAAATTAGGTGCATCATGAATCACCTTTTCGCTATATTTAGTGTTTTTGACTTAGTAAGCTACATTTAGTGGGATTTTTGGGTGGGTTCTACAAGAACCCAGTGACTTTATATGTTTGTGATGCTCTGTGAATATACGGTAAGCTACATTTAGTGGGATTTTTGGGTGAGTTCTACAAGAACCCGGTAACTTTATATCTTTGTGATGTTTTGTGAATATACTCTTAGAGTTTAATATCTATATGTTTATAATGCCTAGTGCATAAGAGATTTACTGCTAACTACTGCGGCAATGCATAAGCAATGTTTTGATGGAAGTTGTATGTAACCTCAACTGTAATTTCAGAACTATGTTGCCTTGTTATTCTGATATGACTTGAGCGGTTCAGAAGTGCTAACAAATCAGAGTTCTCCCTGAAAGCTTGTGATAACTACTTTCTTCCAAAACGGATATCTGTTCATAAATTCGTCATGTTTATCTCCAATTGAAATTTGTGCCCTGTGACATGTGCAGCCAGGTCCCAGATGCCATCGAGAAATCATATGACATGTTAAAAGCTCTATTAATAAATATATTAATATAAAGAGGCTATTAAGTTGTGTTTATATATAATCATTATATAGTCACTTAGGGCTTCTGGTCTTGTTGAAGCGACATGTTTATGGATTCCAAGTCATGAATCATATGGGGTGCAAAGAAAAAGAAAAGATCAAAATTAGGTGATCTGTGCTTGCTCCACCGGCCTTGGAGTATTAAATAAAGTAATCTACACTATACCTTTAGTCAAAATTACCCCAGTGAGCATATAAAAATTGGGGTGTTTTTCTGGGTTAACTGGTTTAGTGCCAAATTGCATGTTTTAAGATGCTTGTAGTCAGATCTTTTGGCGCTTAAACCCTCTAAACCATGTGAAGCTGTGGTGGTTGTTTTGTTTGGCATGTACCTGTATCTCTGTATAGTTACATACCTTGTTCAAGCTACCTCTTTGTTTAGATATCTTAGCTCCCAAGTATTCCAGCCAGTTGGCCGTCCATACCTTTGATTTAAGTCATTCACTCTGTTTCAACATTCACCAATCTACACATAGTTTTTCTGGCGAAGTAAATTTCTGGGGAAGTTCACTTCTCGGATGCTGATAGTTTGAAGGTGCTTGAAAAGTACTCTACTTTATTAGTGAGCGTGCATGTAGATTGCAAAAATTTGGGGTTTTGTGATTTATTTGGTCTAGTGCCAAATTGCATGTTCTAGGCTGCTTGTAGTCGGATCCTTTGGTGTTTAAACCCCCTAAACCGTATGAAAAACCGTGGCCTTTGTTTTGTTTGTCATGTACTTGTATCTCTACATAGGTTCTAATTACAGATCTATTAGAGAGTAGATACCCTATTTAGTATATATAAATACTCATGCTTTACTTGTTGATTATAAAGGATGTACTTTAAAACTGTTTAGTGTATATCTTGGTGCCTAATTCTTTTATGTTTTGAAATTAATTGGATAAACTTGATAAGACCAGATGCTCTACTTATATGTAGACTATGCATCGTTTGAATTCCCTTTTTTGGTTTAGCTAAATTTTGTGGCTGCTGCTACTACATCTGACACTATGATGCCTCCATTTGGAGTGTACACAGTGGTAGCTATCACCTGATAGTTGGCTGCTGGGATGAGTTATCCAGGGGACTCTAATTGGCTGCCAATGATGCTAATCTTGTATGCTACTGGCAGCAAGTTGTGTATGGCTGTGCTTGTGTATGCTGGCAGCAAAATGGCTGTGTTTGTGCCTATTTAGGTTTTTTGTGCAGATTTTTCTTTTTGAGTTGCCAATGTTTCACCGGAATGTTGATTCATTTCCATTCCGGCGAATTTCTGGCACTCCTAGACATAGAAAATTAGCAAAGGTTATGCTAAAATTTTCTGTGAATTTTTGTGCTTATTAGTCCCATTTATTGGTGTGTTTAGAAATGTCGGTGGAGCCGGGCCCTTCTAGCAAGAAGCCCTTTTAGGAGTAGCAGACAGAGATGGAATCCCAAGAGGACCTAGAATTCGTTCCATGGGACGACGAGATGGAGGCGGACGAGGATACCTCGTCGGGCGATGAGGAGATGGGGGACACCGATGGCGGCACCACTACCACTGATGGTAGCGGTGAAGCTACTATGGACGATGGTAGCACATCGAAGAAGGCCCAGAAGGAGCGAACCCCGACCGTGGTCGACATCAAAAGGTCCATCATCACAAGCGTGAACACTGAAGGTGCGCCTTTGGAGCCGGCCGAGTTTGTCGCGGGTTACTCAAACCAGCTCGCGGCAATCCTCCGGAACACCATCACGATCAACACGGAGAACCTGAAGGCCGAAGAGAATAGGGGGTTCCTCATCCAGCTCTTCCAGAAGCTGGATGCAAGATACGCGTTCCTGGGTGATGAGGAACATAAGTACAATAACGACAATCTCAAAGGGAATCTAGTGAACAAGTACACCCTCAAGAAGATGACCAAGGCCTTGTCAAATTGGAAGGTCCGGGTGAAGAAGCTGATTTTCGAGGACGCTTAAGTTATTCGGAGGTCGTCAAGAAGGAGCCTCTGGTCACGGAAGAACACTTCTAGGTGTTCAAGGCTAGATGTGAATCCGCCATGGGCAAGGCCAAGAGTCAGTACTTCAAGGAGTTGTACGAGAAGAACATTGGTACCCACGATCTCGGCTCCGGTGGTTATAGAGCTGCGATTCCCGAATGGGAGAAGGAGGACGCTGACGCTCGTGCAAAGGGGGTGACACCTCCCTTTGACGACATAAAAGAGCCACAGGCAAAGCACTTTGTCAGGGCCCGGTTTGCCAAGCCAAAAGCGAGTTCTGATTATTCCTCGTAGCCCGTCAGCCCCTTCTCTATGAAGGTGACGGACTTCATGAGAAAATATGTAAGTAGTTTGCATGCAAGTCGATTAATTACGTTCGCGATTAATCAATGAAGTCCAGTTTTCTGATCAAATGCTTCGCGTTCCTTGTGCGTTGGATGAGGAGTGTAGGATATCCTCATCCCAGGGGTTGGCGCCTATTGCCAAGTGGGACACCACTTTTAACAGGGTGCTGAACCAGACCAAGAATGTCGAGCCCCTGGCGGCCCCGTCGTCGGCTGGTCGTGTGGTCCGCTTTGGCGGCATAACATGGTTCGAGTACTATGGCACCACGGAGCGGAAGGGCCGGAAGGCTGAAAGCGCCGAGGTAAGACACCTAAGGGAACTTGTGGAATCCTTTCCCAATATAGTCCAAGATGCTGTGAACTAGGCTGTGTCGGCTGCCGAGACAAAGTTCCAAGAACAAGTTCATACACAAGTCCAAGCACAAGTCCAGTAACAAGTGAACGATAAGCTCAACGCCATCCTTCCCGCCTACATGGAAAAGTACAGCACGTGGAAGAAGGGTGGTAAACAAGGGCTGCCACCGGTTCCCAACCTCGACAGCACCCAATCAGACAATGTGGCGTGGCCGGAGGCACTGGTGACTCCTCCAGCGGGGCCGGTGGTGGTGGAGACTCCTCCAGCTCCGGAGCTTAACTTGCCCGCTGCGGTGAAGGCGCCGACCCGCACCACCGTGCCATTAGGCAGCCACTCCGCCACGAGCAGCTCAAGCCTGCCGGCGGCGGTGCCTCGACCTTGGCCGAGTTTGACGCCCTCAAGGTAACTAACTAATTAAAGCGAGAGTTGGGAGGCTTAACCACACCGATGACTTGATCTTCGTTTTACTGATGCCCGGCCTACATGTCTTTCACAAGGAGACACTCCTTGCACTCTAATGCATTGGGTGGGCGGCCAGTTGAAGGATGTTGCCAAGGGTACTATCATTCAACCGAAGAACCGCAAAATGCACAATGTCACAATGCCACCCAACATGATGAGGGTCAGATACAGTATGGTGCTTCCGAGCTACGAGCAAGTGGAACCTCCATCTCAACCTCAAGGATGGGATGATGAGGAGACGATGGCGGTCCTCATACCGGCTTCGGTTACTTGTACCTATGGCCGAAGAGCCAGATCCGTTTGGGGACGGAGGACCAGCTCAACATCACCCTAGAGGCAGCACAGCCAACACATGATGAAGACTTCGAGATGGCAGACTTGGACAACATGGCACAGGATCCCTATGATGATGATGGAGAAATTGACCCGAACTTTGGCGACCAGTTTGTTAACACAAGGTTTTCTGATTGGTATGAGCCGGGACCATCAGGCACACATCAAGTTGCTGATACCCAACCAGCACCGGCGAAATCCCCTTGCGAGGTGCGTCTCTTCCCAACTAGTCAGGAGACACCGCCACCCGCCCCCTTCACCGAGCCTCCGAGGCCAGCAGTTCCTTTGATCAGCCCTAGCACCCTTCATAAGGAGATCAGTGAGGTGAACGCGGTGGCCGACGCCCCAAAGGGTAGGAAGCAGGGTCGCAGAAGGAAGCCTAAGGGTGACCGGGGCAAGGATCCAAATCTTGTTCTCCAGGCTTAGGACGGCCCTGCGGGGCAAGCCAGGAATCAGCAGCACGTGGCAGGTGCACCGATGATGTGTAACTCGTTGCTCGAGGTCGCAGGATCTCAAATGCGCAAGCTTCATTATAGCTATCTCACAATTTGAGGAGCACCACATTCGCGAGAACGATCAGTCGTACCTCGTTTTCAAGGCTAAGGTGCCTTCTATGCCGTGCTTCGTCAGTGTACCCCTGAGGATATCTTCTACCTGTGGCATACCGACATCTTTGACATGTTGAACAGGTTCCGGCTGCACAATACCCTGGTCCGGCTATTCTCCCTCAATATGGCCATGCAGATCACCAGAGACAAGATCCCGGGCATCCAGATAGTGGATCCCTACTTCATGTGTGACGTTGTCCTGAAACATGCCGAGGACATAGCGCTGGCGACCGACTACCTCTCAACCTTCCTGCAAACATACTCGGACAAGGATGTGATTATCCTTCCCTACCATCCCATCACGGAGGATGATCAGACAGGCTGCATGCTCATATGCTTGAATTTGAAACACTCAACAGCCGTGTACCTTGACTCCAACAGTGCGATCTAGAAAAACTACACCAACATCAAGAACATTCTTGATGGTGCTCTCACTGGCTACGTCATAGTGGGAGGCATCAAACTGGCAATGCCACATGTGAAGTTCGGCGCGCATGTGTTCCTCCACAACACCAAGTTCGCTTGCGTCAAGCAGCCGTATGGCAGCAGGAAGGATGCCTTCTACGCCATTTACCACATGAAGGCGTTCTTCAATGACATGGAGAGCAAAACGCTGCCATCTGACCTCGCGAAGTGGGCTAAAAGGCTTGCAATAATACATGATCGCAACCTCAGGCAGCACTTCTTTGACATCTAGGAGGAGATCGCGACAATCATGCACCAGGGAGTCATGAAATCCGGGGCACCTTCTACGGCGGCCATACACCGCCCAATGGGGAGATAGACGGACGCTTAGCGCAACAGGGTGACCGCAGGACATTCATGTAGATGGCGAAAACTCGGTCGGGCTTCATCAATGCCCCCCTAAAGCCGACTCAATAGCCGAAGAAGTCTTTATGATTGCATTACCTGGGTAGCTAGCTGTTAGTTCCGAACTTGTGTTGTAACCTCTTATCACCATGTTAAACTTGCCTAGCAAAACCTCTAGAGTATGTTTCGTCAACCGTTGAACTTGATTGTGAGCAACACTAGCTAGTTATTTGTGTTATGAACTATTTTAAGTGCTTGTTGCTTTTCATTCGTTATTGCCGCCCTACTTCTTGTGGTTTGCTTTCTTTGTCTTTCTTCGAAATGCCGATGATTAAAACGTGTTCTGGCATCACTCACGTGTGTGACCATGCTGTTGCTAGATCTGGTGTGCCAAGTAGACTAGAGGTTTGTGCATATACTCTACTTGCCGCACCAGATCTATCAGCGGCATTGTCATTTTCTATGCCCAACCTAATGATGCAACTATTTCATCTCGTAGTCCCAAAGTCGAAAGAGGACGGATATTTTTGAGATTCATATACATATGACATAATATGTCCAGTGGCAAGCCAAGGAAAGGGTTCTGGGTCCACGGAAACGACTCCTTTAGACACACCAAACTCGAAATGAGTCGTTGCCGTGGAGACCGAATCCTTTCCTTGCTTTGCCACTGGACATATCATGCCCATGCTCTATGAATCGTGAACGTATTTCTCTTCTTTTGTCTTTGGCGATACAAATAGATTAGATAATGTGAATTAAATGAAATGGTGAAGTATTTAGTTTCAAATATCTCATTGTAGCCCCAAAGTCGAAAGGAAAGACATTGCTTCACTATTCGTCTTTGGCGATACAATGAAATGATAAACTATTTCATCTCGTAGCCCCAAAGTCGAAAGAGGATAGATATTTTCTAGATTCATATACATAAGACATAATATGTTTAGCGGTAATCCAAGGAAAAGATTCTGGTTCCACGACAATGACTCCTTTAGACACACCAAACTCGAAATGAGTCATTGCCATGGAGACCGAATCCTTTCCTTGCTTTACTGCTGGACATATCATGCCCATGCTATATGAATCATGGAAGTATTTCTCTTCTTTTGTATTTGGCAATACGAATAGATTAGATAGCGTGAATTAAATGAAATGGTGAATTATGTAGTTTCAAATATCTCATTGTAGCCCCAAAGTCGAAAGGAAAGACATTACTTCACTATTCGTATAGCATTGGCGACATTGTTATATGAATCATGGAATGATTTATTTCCTTTCTGTGATACAATGAAATGATAAACTATTTCATCTCGTAGCCCCAAAGTCGAAAGAGGACAAATATTTTCGAGATTCATATACAGAAGACATAATATGTTAAGTGGCAAGCCAAGGAAAGGATTATGGGTCCACGGCAACGACTCCTTTAGACACACCAAACTCGAAATGAGTCGTTGCTGTGGAGACCGAATCCTTTCCTTGCTTTGCCACTTGACATATCATGCCCATGCTATATGAATCATGGAATATTTCTCTTCTTTTCTCTTTGGCGATACGAATAGTATGAGACATGAATCCAAGTCATTCTTGGTTTGCTTTTTTTGTCTTTCTTCGAAATGCCGATGATTAGAACGTGTTATGGCGTCATGTGTATGACTATGCCACTGTTTGATCTCGTGTGCAAAGTAGACTAGTAATTTGGGCATATACTCTACTTGCCGCACAAGATCAAATAGCGAGCATTGTTATTTCCATGACCAACCTAAGTATGAGGCACTAATGCAAGTAATTCTTGGTTTGCTTTTTTTGGTCTTTCTTCGAAATGCCGATGATTAAAACATGTTGTGGCGTCATGTGTATGACTATGCTGCTGTTTGATCTCGTGTGCCAAGTAGACTAGTAATTTGGGCATATACTCTACTTGCCGCACGAGATCAAACAACGAGCATTGTTATTTTCATGCCTGACCTAAGTATGAGGCACTAATGCAAGCCATTCTTAGTTTGCTTTTTTTTGTCTTTCTTCAAAATGCAGATGATTAGAATGTGATTTCTTACATATTGTTGCACCCATATATATATGCATGATCTTATCTTGTGAACTCCTATTGCTTTCCACTGACATCGATAATATCATCTATCTTGTGTATAGGAGATGGCGAAGAAGTGCTATGTCGTGTACGCTGGCAAGGTTCCAGGTGTGTACGAGGAGTGGGAAGACTGCCAGAAGCAAGTGAACGAATTCTCGGGAAACATCTATAAAGGCTACAAGAATAGAGAGGTGGCAGAAGAGAAGTGGAGGAGGCACGTGAGGAAGAAGTGGAGGAACTTTCTTGTGATCACAACCTTGTTGCTCTTCATGGTAGGTTATGTGCTCTACTTCATCTAGATAGAGCTCCATCGTTGGAGTTGTAATGTGATTGTGAACTTGTATTCGGAGGTGTGAACTTGTGGCACAAACACTTGGTGTTGTGTGAAAACTTGGCACTTGTTGACGTATGAAATCGTATGTCACGATTAAAGTGTAATGTACTTGTATTCATGCTGGTTCTATTATGCTTTTGCCAATTGCAAGTTTCTGGAAAATTCTGTGCTGTTTATACTGTATTCTGGACTATATTGTATATTCGAATACCTGTAAACTGTAATTTGAAAATTGCTGTAAAACTTGAATTTCGAAAATATATCCGAGGCGCATATGGGAAGTATAGGAGGCGCTTATTGGGTACTATCGGAGGCGCATACTACAACATATGCGAGGCGCATATCGCATGCGCCTTGCATAACAGATACTAGAGGCGCATATGATATGCGCCTCGCGTAGCAAATACTAGAGGCGTGGCGCTAGAGGCGCATACCATATGCGCGTCGGATGGGGTTCTAGGTGCGCCTCGGGTAGAGTTTTCCCTAGTAGTGTTAATGAGAAGAATAAAATATGTGGAGTTAATACAAGAGTAGGCTCTAGAACTCAGGATCCTGATTATCCTGATGGACATCCAAAAAGGAAAGAACAAGAGGCTCTTAAGAAGAAGTCAATTACAGGAAAATCTCCCAATGAAAATGAAACTAATGGGAATTTTGAAGATCAAGAAAATTATGTATCTCTCTCTCATGCTGAAACTAAGGATAATAATAATGAAGAAGATTATGTGGAAATGTCCCAACCAAATGAAGAATCACAAGAAGAGGAGAATAATGAAGAATCTGAGCCTATTGTAAGTGATGACCCTCAATCATAAAGGGATAAAAATAAGAAGAAGAAGCCTCCACCACAACCAAAAGTTAAAGAAAGGGATGCATGGGTGCAAAGACATACACCCTATCCCCAAGAGGTAATGAAAAACTTTGGATGATGCAAGGTTTGAAAAGTTTATTGAATTGATAAAAAGTTTATACTTGCAAATTTCCTTAGTAGATGTTATTAAAGTACCACCATATTCCAAATATATGAAATATATTGTCACTAATAAAAGAAAGATACCAAATGAAGCTATTACTTTCATGCTTGCTGACTATTCTTTTAAGGGAAAACTACCTGAAAGAGAGGGGATCCAGGTATTACAACTATTCCCTACACCATTAAAAATACTCGTGTGAAATATGCCTTATGTGATCTTGGAGCTGGAGCAAGTGTCATGCCTTTCTCTTTTTATAAGAAACTTAACTTAAATAAGTTAGTACCTACTGAAGTTTCACTTCAAATGGCTGATAAATCTACTGCTATTCCTATTGGTATATGTGAGGATGTTCCTATTATGATTGCCAATGTGCAGATTCACACATACTTTGTTATATTAGAAATGCCTAAAGATGATAATTTATCTATTATTCTTGGTAGACCCTTTCTAAATACTATAGGGGCTGTGATTAATTGTACTTAAAGCAAAGTAACATTTAATGTGAAAGGGAAGGAGCACACTATATATTTTCCAAAGAAGAATTCTATTGAGTTACCCAATAGAGGTGTTAATGCTATTGAACGAAAAGTTCTTATAATTGGAAGTTTTGAAATTCCTATCCCTCCTCCCAAGCCTAAGTATGAAACAATAATGGTTAGAACTATTCCAATACATTGTGAGGTACCTTAAACTTTTTCTTTTAAAAACAATAAATGAACCATTGTTTCTATCCTTATCATAGAATTAATGAGACTTGATCAACCTCATTTTTAACATGATAATGATGAGATGATGATTGTCTTTTAATTATTGATACAATAGTATTATAGTTTACTTGAATTCCTTCATTTAAAATTTGTTACTTTAATTATTTTATGTATGTATTTGACAATTTATTGAGTTCAGAAAAATTTACACAGAAAATATTTTTCAAAAATTACGAAAAAATTCCCAGGCCATTTTTCTGCACAAAGGATCCACGTACCAAAGGACGCTGTCAGAAAGCCAACAGGGGCCAAAAGAGCATAGAAGGCGTGCCCTATGGTGGTGGGCGTGCCCCTGCCCTTGTGCCCCCAGGTGGAGTTATGTGGACGCCAACCTCCCAGGTTCTCCACTTCCTCTCAGAACTTGACTAGGTACCACTCGAAAAAAAATCTTCTGCTCCTTTGCTGCCCATTTCTCGATCTCCAAGTTTTGGTAGCCATTTTCAAATCTCTTTGGAGGGATTGCTCATTGGTATGTGACTCCTCCACTCATCCAAGTTATTTTTGATATGATGCTTTATATTGTGATAAAAATGTTGTTCTTGGTACCACATCTCAAGCATGAAAATCCATAGAATTGAAGCCTTCTAGTGGAAATGATTTATAGTAATGCTTGGTAGAAACTTTTTGGAGCATCTCTAAATGATTATAACTTGACACATATAATTGTTTAGTGATTTTTGTTCTTAGTTCTGCAAGGTCTCATTCACCATGAACTAGGGTAAAAGCCTCATGAGGAGTTTAAGGCCAAGGACAGGCTCAAGGGCCTTATCCAATTATGATGAAGGGCAAGAATGGGAAGATGAAATGGTATTTAAGGCGGAAGCCTTGAATGTGAAAGCCACCAAATGGCCTGACCCCAACACGCTGAAGGCATTATCCATAGAAGAAGATTTTACTTATTTCTTGTAGAAAACCAAGCTACAGGAATTTGCAAGACATCCTCAACCGACCTAATACAAGCTCAGGAGTGAGTTCCTAGCCACCTTCAGGTTTGTACAAACCAAAGGGAAGGTAAGTAGAAGAGGAAAAGAAACTCCCAGCACTTTTGATGTGAGGTTTGTCATGAAGGGCCAAAGGTTAATCATGCCCTTAGAGGAATTTTGTAATGCTATATGATGTCTACGCACTTCTATTCTTGTAGACAGTTGTTGGGCCTCCAAGTGCAGAGGTTTGTAGAATAGCAGCAAGTTTTCCCTTAAGTGGATCACCCAAGGTTTATCGAACTCAGGGAGGAAGTGGTCAAAGGTATTCCCTCTCAAGCAATCCTGCAATCAAGATACAAGAAGTCTCTTGTGTCCCCAACACACCCAATACACTTGTCAGGTGTATAGGTGCACTAGCTCAGTGAAGAGATAGTGAAATACAAGTGGTATGGATAATTATAAGTGGTACCGGTGACAGAAAATAGCTTGATGGCATGGAAAAGACTAAAGTAAAACTGAAATAAAGAGGGAAGCAAGCAAACATGTAACAGATCTAGTAGCAAACGGTGTATCAATGCTTAGAAACAAGGCCTAGGGATCATACTTTCACTAGTGAACACTCTCATATAAATATATTCTCTTCATGATACTACTCTTAACTACTCTCTGGTTGGACACTCTAATCGTTGGTAGGGCTATAATAGCACACCTCAAAGTAAGCCTTTCCCATCTAGATAACCCCACACTGTCACCTTGAGCACTAGATAATTCCAACAAACACCAGAACTTCATAAAGACATCCAACTCCAAATATAACTCATAACAAGTATTTGTAATCTCTAGCCTAAGTGCCACCATGGTGCGCACGCTGTCACTTTCACACACATGGGGAGAGCAGAGGTCTATTAAAGCACTTGAGTAGCAAGGTAGATCTACTTGATTACAAAGCTCATGATCACAATAAGATCATGCATAGAGAGAGAGATGAACACATAGCTACCGGTAGAACACTTAGCCTCGAGAGAGAACTACTCCCTCCTCATCATGGGAATCAGCAATGGTGATGGAGATGGTGGTGGAGATCAATGGAGATGGCTCCGGGGGCACTTCCCTGTCCCGGCAGGGCGCCGAAACAGAGACTTTCTGTCCCCCGAATCTCCCCTTCGGTGGCGGCGGTGCTGCGGAACCTTTCGTGGCTGGAGGCTTGACGATTTAGGGTTTTGGTATCAGGAGGCTCTTATAGGCGAAGGAGGCAAGGTCGGTGGAGTGCCAGGGAGGGCACACCACCTGGTGGCGTGACCAGGGCTAGCCCGCGCCACCATATGGTGTGGCCAGGCCCTGGCCCTCCTCCGTCTCTGCTTCTAGCTCCATGAGTCTTCCGGTAAAATAGGAACTTTGGCTTTTGTCCCGTCCAATTCTGAGAATATTGATTTTCTGACTTTCCTAGAACCAAAAACAGCAGAAAACAGGCAACTGGCACTGTGGCTCTTATTAATAGGTTAGTCCAAGAAATCATATGAAAATTACTCCGAAGTGTGAACAAAACACAAGAAAGTGGATAAACCCAAGCATGGAACATCAAAAATTATAGATACATTTGCAATGTATCACTATACATGTCCCTAATGAGGGAAAATGGGAAGCCATTCCTGCTGATTCTGATGAGAGCCTCCATTCATTTTGGAGGAGTATAAGTGTAGATGTGCCTGAGGATATCCATAGAGGAAAGTTCACTCATATTCAATACCCTGCATTCAGATATTTTGCATTATTTCTTGTTAGAGGATTTCTTGCTAGGAAGAATTCAACAGGATGCACTGGCCCCATAATTTATTTATTGAAATGTGCTAAGGAAGGTGACATGGGTATGATTACTCGGGTGCTTATGTTTGATTACCCTAGCTTCATAAAGGCTTATGGCCCATGAAGACCCAAGAAAAAGGCCTAGGAAGAATCCGATAGAAGTCTTAGTTTGGTTAAATAAGGAGATAGAAATCGACATTGTGTTGGTGTTGTAATCGCTAATATGTAAACTATCCCTACACAACCCCGAGACCCAGCCTATTATATATAGGTTGGGAGGATCCTGCGGAGAGGTACCAAAAAACTCCTAAGCAATTTGTAATAGTATTGTCCATCAATAATCATACAACTTTGACTCCCTTGTTTGTCTGACATCCGATGAAATACCCAGCGTTCTCTTTTCCACGAAACCCTAAGTCCATAACCATGGGCATTGCCGAGGTCACCCCTCGTCAATTGGCACCGTCTGTGGGAAACCTGAATGTTGGAGTCATGGATTCGACAAACCCCTTCTCGTCAAGCAACGATCCGGCGGAAGCAGAAACACGCCCGCCCACCTCTATTTCAGTCCCTGCTAATTTCAACGGCAGATCTGATCTCATCATGGGAAGTTTTCACTTTCAGGTGGAGGAACCCGAAGATCAGCACCTCTCGGCTCCGATATCATCGGGACCATCGGCCCAAAAATCTGCGCCTACAACGATACCTGCATCATCTGTCAGATCATCCACAGAAGTTACACTCCAGTCGGAGAAAGATGAAGAAAACACGGAAAACACAGCAGATCTAGGGGATCTTGATGGTCTTTATGACGATCTCTCCCTCAGGTTAGACTCTCAGCTAACTCTACCATGTGGATCAAGCCCTGTAAACATGGAACCCGAAGAAAGCGGCGAAAATATTGACTTCGGAATCAGGATGGCCAAAATCTACCCAGAACATAAACTACTGGATTTCACTGGTCCCCAGACAGGTCTCCCTCAGATCCGACAACAACGTCACTCGTTCATACATAACTCAGCACCAAGTGTGCATGATCATCAGGGATGCCTCAACTCAGCATGACTCTAACGGTAACCCTATGTTTGACCCTGATGATATTTTGTCAAACGATAATGCAGAAGATCATGGAAACGAATGAAATCATGGAAACAAAGTAGACCCGACAAACAACCACATAATCCCAAGAGGAGGAGAACCACGCAGAGGTGAGTGGCAAACTCTCCGATTACCAGCCGAAGCATGGAAAAAACCAAGGGAAGCAATTTCGGGTTCGGTCCCAATGATAGACGAAGCCACACGCGAAGATCTACTAGCCTACCAATATTTTCTTCATCACAAGAAAAGGAGTAAATGATGAAAAACTACCACATTTGCGACGGTCTTTACACTAAACTACCACAATTGCACGAGTTGACACATAAAGACCGCTTTTGGGGCAGGGTCGTGATAGGTAGCACTGGTTGTGCAGTTTTCTATGCTTAAACCTTTTTATCGGGCCCACTGTCATGTCCACAGCACGATCAGAGGAGACACTTATTAGTTTTGGGCCTTTTTGTAAATTCCAAGGTAAATCTGTTTTGAGATCCAATTTTCTCTTATTTTTTCCTATTCTTTTCTTTCTTATTTTTTCTACTATGTCATTCTGTTTCTTTCCCCTCTAAGCCGCCGTTGTTGGCCGCTCTAGTGCCCATAGTCTGGCAGGAGATGGACGTGCGCCACGACTCCACGGTTGCTGGCTCGACCATCTGCTCGGTTGGCGGAGATCCTCTCCTCCCTGTCGCGGGCTCGGCTTGCTGCTCATGGGAGGGGCGTCGAGCGTGGCAGACGGCGGCGACGCTCACCGGCGAGCTGTAGATTTCACACGCTGCGTTGTGAGCGTGCTAGACGACATCATGCTGGCTTCACGCATGGGGTGAACGCTAATACGGCCTACTAGCTTCACGCTTGGGGGCGCGAACGCGGCAGCGACCTGCGGGCTTCACACACGGCGGCAGGCGAGCGCGGCGGTGAGCTGTGGGCTTCACGTGCGACGGCTACCTAGGGGCTTCATGTGCGGAGGCCAACGAGCGCGGTGTCGACCTGCGGCTGGCGAGCTGCAGGTTGCATAGCAGGATGGCAGCAGCCGACGAACACGCCGACCGGCGAGCTGCAGCAGCTCAAGCGCGGCGGCGACCTGCAGGCTTCACGATGGGGCGATAGCCGGCGAATGCGGCGGCCAGAGAGCTGCAGCTTCCCACGTGCGGAGGGCCCATGCCCCACCGGCCCACCCATGGCGGTCGCGCAGGTCAGACTCGTCGATGGAGCAGCGAGTGCTCGGGCGGCGAGCTGGCCGACGAGAGTGGCTGCCTGTAGTTAGGCGGAGAGCAGTTCCTATAGTTGGGCAGTAAGATGGGCGGCGGCTGCATGCATCAGGCCGGTAGAGGCAAGGTGGGACGGGTATGGACACGGGGGAGAATGCTAGCGGCAAGGTGGCTGTGGGGGAGAACGCTGGCAGCGGTGCTGACCTTTTGTTTTTCCTTTCTAGATGGCTAAAGATTTTTCATGGAAGAGGTATTCGAAAATTTACAAAAAGACCCATAACTAATCATTATATCAATTTGAAAATTTTCCTTATGCCATGTGGACCTGATAGTGGGCCCAATCTGTTAGCTACCTGTCATGACCCTGCCCCAAATGCGGTCTTTATGTGTTAACTCGTGCAATTGTGGTAGTTTAGTGTAAACACTACCAAAAATGTGGTAGGTTTTCGTCATTTACTCCAAGAAAGGGATCTCTAAGGATGTAGAGGCAACTCGACGAAAGAAAAAGGTTAGCCGACGAATCCAGCCTACAATGGGTGAAGCTAAGCTCTACCTGAGGATCAGGAAGCATAACTGGAGGAGCACCGCCAAGGAGAGGAACCTCACGGCTGCAAAATATTCCTGAAGCTGAAAGAAATGAACTGACTCGAGATCTCGATTTATCGTTTATGTGAGTAGATCCAATAGGACATATAAAAAAACCCAGCCCAATCCACGATTGTAGCTGCACAAACCGAACAAGGAGCCACACGATAATCCGACAGATCCCCATGCCGTTGAAACAACCCTTAGCAGGTGGGGCACACCCAACGATCATGATCGCCACATCAGATGCACTTTTCGGGCTCCGAGCCGCGAAATGGCGGAAGAGATGACATTATATAGCGTAGGATCGACAGATCCAGAGAAGAGTGCAGCAGCTGAAGATATTATGACGGTGAAAGGAAGGACGAGTATGAACTATGTGGATCCAGTTGCTTTACCCGACGGGTTCACAAAACTCCAGTACCCAATGATTTCAAACTCCCTCATGGTCGTCACAAGTATGATGGCCTCCAATAACCTGAAGCTTGGTTGGTAGATTATTTGGCAGCTGTGAAATTACAGGGTGGTTCCAAGGCCACCGCAATGCATAGCCTGCAGCTACACCTAACTAGTGCCGCCTGTTCATGGCTAAGACAGTTACCCGAAGATTCCATCAGCAGCTAGAACGATCTTGAAGACAAATTCATCCGAAATTTCCACTCCATATTCAAGCGACCCACATCTCTGGAGAAATTGTGAGTGTGCAAGCAGAAATCTGGAGAACCAATATGGGCCTTCATCCAGCGGTGGAACATTATAAAAAAATTCGGCTGAGGCCATATCCGATGAAATGGCAATTGATGCCTTCAACGATGGCGTTCGTCGACCAGAATTCATAGAAGAGATGGGACGGGTCAAGCCCAAAACAATCTCACAGCTGATGGACATGGCAAATCACTAGGCTGATGGAGAAGACATGGTACACAATAAGCGAGCCCATTCACCCGAAGAAGACGACGAAACAACGATGGATAAAATGGACCAGGCTTTGTTGCAGCGGGTTTCTTAGGAGGAGACAACCAAAGAAGCAACGATTACAACAACGGGTATCGCATCAACAAGGACAATTTTGGAGGAAGCCAACCACCATAGTGATACTAGCCAAGAGCTCGAGACCCACCAATGTCTGCAATGCAAATGCTGGATGGACCCTTGATGTCTACACACGCTTCTATTCTTGTAGACAGTGTTGGGCCTCCAAGTGCAGAGGTTTGTAGAATAGCAGCAAGTTTGCCTTAAGTGGATCACCCAAGGTTTATCGAACTCAGGGAGGAAGTGGTCAAAGGTATCCCTCTCAAGCAACCCTGCAATTAAGATACAATAAGTCTCTTGTGTCCCCAACACACCCAATAGACTTGTCAGGTGTATAGGTGCACTAGTTCGGCGAAGAGATAGTGAAATACAAGTAATATGATTGATTATAAGTGGTAATTGCAATCTTAAATAAGAGTGGCATCAAGCAAACATGTAACAAAACTAATTGTAAACGATGTTTCAATGCTTAGAAACAAGGCCTAGGGATCATACTTTCACTAGTGGACACTGTCATATAAATATCTTCTCTTCATGATGCTACCCTGAACTACTCTCCGGTTGGATGATGTAGGGCTATAACAAAACACCTTAAATTTCAGATTCCCCATCTAGATAACCCCTCACTATCACCTTGATCACTAGATGGTTCCAACAAACACCACAATCTCATAGAGACATCCAACACAAATTATACTCATGATAAGTATTTATGTAACCTTAGCCAAAGTGCCACATGGTGTGCACACTGTCAACTTCACACACGCGGGGATAAGCAGAGATTAATTAAAGCACTTGAGTAGAATAATAGATCTATAGATTACAAAGCTCATGATCTCAATACGATCACGCATAGAGAGAGATGAACACATAGCTACTTGTAGAGCCCTTAGCCTCGAGAGAGGACTACTCCCTTCTCATCATGGGAGTCAGCAACGACGATGGAGATGGCGGTGGAGTCGATGGAGATGGATCCGGGGGCACTTCCCTGTCCTGGCAAGGTGCCAGAACAGAGACTTTTGTCCCCTGAATCTCCTCTTCGGTGGCGGCGGCACTACGGAACTTTTTGTGGAATTCTGATCTGGTACTTAGGGTTTTCGTCCCGGGAGGTTTTTATAGGCGAAGGGGCAAGGTCGGTGGAGTACCAGGGGGCCACACCCCCTGGTGGTGTGCCCCCAAGCTGCGCGGCCACCAGGTGTGGCCGCCCTGGTGCGCCACTTCATCTCCCCTCCGGACTCCGTGTTGCTTCGGGTAAAATATTGACTTTGGCTTTTTTCCCGTCCAATTCCAAGAATATTACCTTACTATCTTTTCTAAAACCAAAACAGCAGAAAATAGGCAACTGGCACTGTGGCATCTTGTTAATAGGTTAGTCCTAGAAAATGTATAAAAATACCTCAAAGTGTGAACAAAACATAAGAACGTAGATATAAAACAAGCATGGAACAACAAAAATTATAGATACATTTTACGACGTATCAACATCCCCAAGCTTAACTCCTGCTCGTCCTCGAGTAGGTAAGTGATTAAAAGAATAATTTTTGAGGTGACATGCACCATCATAATCTTGATCAAGGTATTTGTAAATCATTGATGGCTAGGATCAAAGTACTCCAACATCAACATAAAAGACAGAGTTCTAACAATAAGACATAGCAACTATGTTGTAACATGAAAAAGGTACAAAAAAAGATTCATGAATAACAATGCATTAAAAGACATTTGTTTGATTCACATATAGAAAACATAATAAGAATGGTATTCAGCTTGTCCCTCAGGTATAGCAAAACATAAATGCATAGGACACCTTCAAAGTTCATAAGGGTGACTAGATACAAATAATTTAAGAACAAGCAATATCACAGTTATGAATCAATCAACAAGTTTTGGGACAATGCACATTAAACTAAGACTGGTTACTATGCTCTCTCAATTGGTGCATAAAGATAGAAGATGGAGACTCAACATAAAAGTAAAAAGAAAGGCCCTTCATAAGAGGGAAGCAGGGATTTCAAGTTGCATAAAGAGCTTCCAAAAATTATGGTACTTATTAGCTTTCAGCTCTCATTACCCCTATCATAAGCATCTTTAGGTGATTAAGGTTAAAGTGAACAAATATGACTATATTCTTGACAAGTTATAAGTCGAAAATCTCATGACTCTTTCCTACGAGTACCGGACCTCATGCTACTCAACTTTAGTCACAAGTAAGTTCTTTTCATTGTAAGTACATGTGTGTCATGGAGAACAACCAACGGGGTACCCCTTGCCCCATGATACAGGAGCTATCCCATATCAAAATGACAAGGCAACAGACAATGAGCATCTCAGCGATCTTTTTATTTGCTATTTGCATAGGTTTTTATTGAGGATGCTTCATAGAATTCTCACTATGGTTATGCTGCAAGTTTCCACCATGATTAAGCATGGCTTAGGCTAGCCACCCAGGCGTTTCTCTAACACATATACAAACTCCATGAGCTTACAAGTTCCCCTCCAGGATCCATAAACAAAAGAACATGATATCAACTGAATAATAAGTGCAATGTTGAAAGCGTTCCCCATGACAGCATGGTTCTGCTAATTCTCAACTTATAAAGTGCAAGCATATACGCAACATAGATGGGCGTGATGGTTCAAGTTTCTCAAGTGCAATAAAGTAAAGTGTGCCATCAAGTTTGTGAGAGCTTTAATCATTAATTTTCACATAACAAGTTTAATTTGGAGGGTAGATAAAAGCATGAATATACTTGGAATGGTGTAACGCACCATGCATAGGAATTTATATTGGACTCTTTGGAATAACTTGGTTTCTTGGGGGTTGGATGCATGAGTGGAACTCATACTTGGTACATGTGGAGGCTAGCAAAATACCGGGAGCGACCAACTAAGAGAGCACTAATGACCATAATCATGCAAAGCGACAAAACATTATTAATTAAAGCATAAAGTGATATTACAAGTCAAAAACTAAATGGTCATAAAGGCTAAGGTGACTGATACATAGTCTTAACATGGTGTAAGCATGTGCCAAGTCAACCCAAATAAAGCATCGAAGGAGAATACCACAATATTATGCTTTTGTATGCTAAAAAAAGCATGATTGTTTCAAGGCTCATTATGCAATCTCAATTGTTTGGAACAAGTCATGCTACATCAATAATTACTAAGCATAAATCCAAAGCAATATCAAACATGACATGATAAAGTCTAGGCCATAGTCAAAACAAAACTCCTTTTGTACCACTTATAAGCATGAACTTTCCTACTCTTTCCCAATCACCAATCAACTTATTTGAAATATCATATGCATGAAGGGGTCCATCAAATTTATTTAAGCAAACTAAACAAAATAAAACTAAAAGCAAAAACGAAGACGCTCCAAGAACAACACAATTGTGCATGAAACAATAAAAATGAAGTGTTTGGAAGAAAACCTGAAATTTTTATTGATGAAGAAGGGTATGCCTTGGGCATCCCCAATCTTTGACGCTTGTACTTCTTGAATATTTCTTGGGGTGACACGGGTGGCATCCCCAAGCTTGAGCTTTTGTCCATACTTCATCTTATCACATTTTTCTTCTCCTACACTTGAAAATTTTCCTTCATACAAAACTTCACACAATCCTCATTAGCAACATTAGTGTATTCAATATAATTGGTCCTATGGTTTAGTTTCATCACAAGTAAAACTTCCATTAAAACACAAGTTACTGTAGCAATTCCTTCTAAAATCTCAAGTGATCAAAGAGAAAGAGAAGAAGAGGCAAAGGCAAATAATGGCAGAAATCTGTCAAAACAGACCAGCAGGTAAAAACCAATTTTTTCGAAGACCTTTTGTTGCTAAAATCGGAAAGTTCTGAAACAACTAAAGTTAGATACTAACCTGGGGCATAATTACAAAAAATTACAGCTCAATCAGACGTTCAGATATTTTTCACGATTTTTTACAGTGGAGCACAAAAATCTGTTTCGGGACAACAACTTTCCCAAGTCTTACTTCTCTCTTGTTAGAGGTTATTCTTGGCACAAAAACCACACAAAAAGGATAAGGAGAGGTTATTACAGAGGCAATAAATTCCAGGACTCAACAAAACAAAAATAAACTGAAAATAAAAATATATCGGGTTGTCTCCCGAAAAGCTCTTTCTTTATAGCCATTAAGATGGGCATGATAAATTTCAATGATGTTAACATAAGAAATATGAATTGAAGTAAAAGAGAGAATCAAGAAGCAAATATGGAACAAATTTAAGTCTAACCCAATTCCTATGAAAATAATATTGTAAAGAAACAAGTCATGAAAGCACAAAGCAACAAGCATAGGAAAGCAAAACAAGTGCAACTCCAAAATTTTCAACATAAAGATGGGAAACTTAATATTGTTGACATACATAAAACCATGTTTCCCTCTCTCATAATAACTTTAAGTAGCATCATGAATAAAATTAACAATATAACTATCACATAAAACATTCTTATCATGAGCCACATGCATAAAAGAATTAATACTCCCCACATAAATATAGTCATTCTTATTAATTATAGTGGGAGCAAATTCAACAAAATAGCTATCATTATTATTCTCATCACCATAATCATCAATTATAGGAGGCATATTGTAATCATCATAAGCAATAGAATAGCTATCTTCCAAAGTGTGTTCGTTTTTAAACATATCATCATTGGAAGGAACGAGGATAACACTAATAGTACATCAATTATTAATATCATCATTTTCAGAATTGGTACCAAAGAGATTTTCAATATCGAAAGTAGTATGCTTATCCCAATCATGATCACTACTATAGGTAACAGGCATAAGAACATCATCGAGTTTAGACTCATCAAAAACTATAATAGGAGCAATGTTCTTAGGGGAAAATACCATTTCCTCCCTCCTTTTACTCCTCCTCTTCTTCTTTTCTTCTTTTCTTTAGGAGGGAGAGGCTTGAAAAGAAGCTTCTCCATATACCCTGGTTTATTGTTAGTGACATGGGCATACGCTACAGGCACTCGAGTTTGGCATATATGGTCTAGATACGGCAGAAGCCCACGGCATTGCCAAGGCCCAATTGAGGATTTGGGTGACTAAGAGAGACTCTGATTGCTTGCAGCGCAAGATGAAGCTTAAGATAGAAAGTTCAAAGGGATGAACCCTAATCTGTAACTGACTCAACCTGCTACCTGAGACATAGCCTATCTAGCCTGAGGAGGACAATCACAACCCTAGTTTCCACAACCATCACCAGATTGCATCTATGCACCCCTGTAACTTTTGACTCCCTCGATAATTCCAAGAGCAGACAAGCAGGAGTAGGGACCTCTACACGGCCTGAACCTGGGTAAACCTTGCATCCTTGTGTGCTTATTTGCTAGCCGATTGATGCCTCCAGTGCTCCCTCCTTCTCCAAAACGTAAGTCCATAACAATGGGCATTGACGAGTTAAACCCTCGTCAATTAGCGCCGTCTATGGGAAACGGGAGTGCTGTTGTCGCGGCTTCTTCGACCCCATCAACCGCGATCTACAAATCTGCAATAGTGGTGATTCACCAGCTCTTCAGCACTTTCGACTTCACCGTCCACACGCCGGCCACTCGCCCGGCTTTCGAGTCCGTGGGCGATGGGATCGGCCTGGCGATCGGGAGCTTCCGCTTCCAGGTCGATCAACTGGGCACGCTTCGCCTGCCCGACCAGCCGACGACACCCGCGATTGCTCCAGCATCATGGTTCCCGCCACCAATCGGCACCCTCAGTGAACTCAATGCCCCTGCTACAGCTAGGAGCACGGACAGCGACAGCAGTCGCGGATCCGATCTGGGTGGCCTGGCCATAGAAGATGGAGCCTATGGCTCCAGATCTGAAAGTTGTGGGAGAAAAAGCTTCCCAATCACTTCATGTGCGCTGTCATCAACGCAGGCGACACCAACGTTAATCGCGAAAACACCGGTACCGGCACCGGACCGACCAACAATGGTATACCAGTTGCAAACGATGGCCCCACCAACGGTGCGCCCACCAACAACGAGACGGGAGGAGAACCGTACCTCACGACGAATGAGAATACCGGAGAGCGCGTGCTGATACATCTCAGTGACAACGAGTGGGCTCGCTGTCGAGAAGCTCTGTGGGGTAATCCTTTGCCCCCGAACTCATCGCAAGATATGCTGATGGGTTACCATTGGCTGCTCAAGGAGGAGTACAGGCGCCAACAACAAGTAATCTCACAACTGGAGGCGCGCAGAAAGGCGACGGACAAGTCGAGCCTTCGGCGGTCTCAGCTCTCCTCCCATGGAGGATCCTCCTCCAAAGGCAACAAATACGTGGCCGCCAAGCGACGATCTCGACTGGCCCACCTCACCGATAAGGAGCACGAAGAGGCCGTGAACGTCCTCGACTTTGGCTCTATGACAGTGGATACATGGGGCAATGTGCTCCCGAAGACGCCGCAAGCTGTGGTGACAGCGGCCACCATGTACCTCCTCAACAACCAGCCACCGGTTGGAGATCCGCGAGCTTCCATGCACCGATATACGATCGCGGGCTTGGGGCTAATCGAGGCCGCCCTCGACAAAGAGCCAGCTCCAGAGCCGAAGAAAGGCAAGGCTCTGGACAACCACTACTCCTCTCCCTCGTCCAGCGATGATAGCCAGGACCTATATCGACATCGTCGCTCACGGCGGCACGACCAGGACTACGACGCGCGTGATGACATCACGCAGCGCAAGGTCGACAAAATGCACGCAAGGAGCGCTCGTTCGACTGACTCGGAGGATGTTGAGGTGGAACTCTGCGGCGCCAGATGCTTCAGCAGAGCCATCGGGCAAAAGCGAATGCCTAAAGGGTTCAAACTCCCATCGGAGAACCCGAAATTCGATGGCCTATAGGACCCAAAGATTTGGCTGGAAGATCACATCTCCTCTGTCAGGCTACATGGCGAGAGTCGAAGCACGACCATGCAATGCCTGCAGCTACAGCTACATGGCGCCGCTCACGCATGGCTCAACAATCTCCCGCGCGGATCCATTCGCAGCTAGGAAGAGCTAGTCTACAGCTTCGTACGCAACTTCACAGGCACTTACAAAAGGCCCGCATCAATCGGAGAGCTGAGAGGCTGTCATCAGAGATCTGGCGAGTCACTGCGCTCGTACATCCAGAGATGGTCTATCATCAAGAACTCCGCAGAAGACATCTCCGAGGATCGTGCAATCGATGCATTCAATGGCAGCGTACGCCGCAGAGAGCTCAGGGAGGAGCTGGGCTGCTCAAACCCCAAAACAATCGACCACCTGATGGAAATCGCGAATTGGTGGGCCGATGGAGAGGACTCGGTGAAAAACCGTGCCTACTCCGACGATGACGATGACGTTGGGCGGAGACGCGACCGCCGAGGAAAACGTCGAATGCGTGGATACGAGGACCACAATGAGGTCGACATGATCGCAGCTGGCTACGCTGACAAACGCGACGACAACCGCAACAACGGATATCGCAGCGGTGGATACCGCGACAGTGGAAAAACCACGCAGGTGTGGCATCACCGCATTCGCGAAGAGGCACCCGCAACATCCATCTAGGACAAACTATCCGGACTGTGCAACATGCACTTCTACATCGACAAGCACGACGACAAGAAAAAGTCCAGCCACCTCCTAAAGGACTACCGCGAGTTCCTCAAGTTCCACGAAGGCCTAGCTCAGATGAATCGCGACGCGATTAACCAAGGCTATGGAGCTGCTCCAGGCACTGTGGCACATGGAGCTCCTCCACCACCGCCCGGACCACCACCACCTGCAGCTCCACCAGCCCACAATCATGAAGGCGAGGCGTACCCCCGACCACTGGGGAACATGGGGATGATCCAAAAGGGTCGCCCCTCAAACCAAACACAGAAGGAAATCACTCGCCAAGTCAATTTGGCGACGAACTCCCCGCCATCCACCACTAAGTACCTTGGTGGCAACGAGTCCCGCATCACTTTCGACAAAAGCGATCACCCGCGCCAGGTACCTCGCCCAGGCCATTGTCCTCTGATACTCGAGGCACAAATAAGCGGGTTCAAGATGAGTCACGTCTTCATGGACGGCAGAAGCGGCATTAATATCATGTTCATGAGTACCTTACGAGCAATGCAGATCCTGCTGACATGTCTGGAAGTGTCAGACACGACGTTCCATGGCATCGTCCCACGGAAGGGAGTGTACCCCTGGGCAAAATCAACCTCGCCGTCATCTTCGGCACGCCGCAAAATTTTCAGCGAGAACGCATCGACTTTGAAGTCGTCGACTGGCCCTCACAGTACCACTGCATCCTCGGACGTGTCGCGTTCGCGAGGTTCATGGCGGTACCACACCATGCCTATCTGCAGATGAAGATGCCAGGCCCAAACGGCGTCATCACAATCAATGGAAGCTTCGAAAGATCCGACAGCTACGACAGGGAATTCAACATAATCTCCTAGTCCTTCGGCATGCAAGAGGAACTCGCAAAATTGAAGGAGTCAACAGACAACAATCTACCTCCCCTGAGCAGGCCAAGTTCACCCGACATATCCTTCGACTCGTCGGTGCACACAAAGAAAGTCCAGGTCCACCCAACGGACCCGACTAAGACGGCCCTCGTCGCCAACAACTTGAGTTCCACATGGGAACTCGCGCTCATAGAATTCCTCTGTGAGCATTGGGAAATCTTCGCCTGGTGTCCAGCGGACATGCCAAGAGTTCCCAGAGAATTCGCCGAGCACTCACTCAATGTGAATCCAGACGCAAGGCCAGTCAAGAAGACGATACATCGACTGTCTGAACCAAGAGCAAAAGCAGTCGGTATGGATATCAACAGACTCCTCGACACAAATTTCATACGCGAGATCAAGGAAAGCACCTGGCTCGCCAATACAGTGCTTGTGCCTAAAAAAGACATGGATATCCTGCGGATGTGCATGGACTTCACCTCATTGAACAAGCACTACCCAAAGGATCACTTCCCGTTTCCACGGATCGATCAGATAATCGACTCCACTGCGGGATGCGAGCGCCTCTACTTCCTCGATGCTTACTCAGGCTACAACCAGATTCGAATGAAGGAGGAAGACCAGGAGAAAACAGCGTTCACAACACCCTTTGGTGTGTTCTGCTACAACATGATGCCTTTCGGGGTAAAAAGCGCGAGAGCAACCTATCAGAGATGCATGCAGGCTTGCCTCAAGAACCAACTTGGTCGCAATATCCAAGTCTACGTCGACGACATTGTCATGAAAACCAATGAGGAAGCCACGTTAAATCGACGATCTCCGTGAGACCTTTGCTAACCTCGACCGCTATCGGATCAAGCTCAATCTGGAAAATGCGCGTTTGGCGTACCATCTGGGTAACTACTCGGGTATCTCATCTCTGCAAGAGGGATCGAAGCAAACCCGAAGAAAATAAAAGCCATACTGGCCATGGAGAAGCCAAAGAACGTAAAAGGCGTCCAACAGCTGGTTGGGAGAATCACGACGCTCAGTCGATTCATCAGTCGAATGGGTGAAAAGGCACTGCCCTTCTACCAACTCATTCGCAAGGCTGACAAGTTCGAGTGGACACACAAAGCACAAGAAGCATTCGAAGACCTCAAGCGTCTACTATCCACCTCACCAGTACTGGTAACGCCTCGTGAAAAGGAGCCGCTGCTGCTATACATCTCTGCCACCAACCAGGTGGTCAGCACTGTGCTCATTGTGGAGCAAGCCGAAGAAAATAAAGTCCACGGGGTCCAGCGCCCAGTCTACTACCTCCATGAGGTGCTCACACCAACAAAGCAGCGGTACCCGCACTACCAGAAGCTGGCGTACGGCGTCTTCATGACAGCTAGGCGACTACGCCAGTACTTCCAGGAGCACCCAATTGTGGTGTTGAACGACTCCCCACTTGGGCACATACTCAATAATCATGACGCTACGGGCCGAGTCGCGCTCTGGGGCATAGAGATTTTGCCACGTGACATCACATACGAGAAGCGCAACGCGATCAAGTCGCAAGTTCTCCCGGACTTCCTCGTACATTGGATGGAGAACCAGCTCCCCGAAAAACTAGTCATGTCCTATCTCTGGACAATGCACTTCGACGGGTCCAAATGAAAAGACGGAGCAAGCGCATGTGTCATACTAACATCGCCCCAAGGAGACAAGATGAAATATGTTTTGCGAATGCAGTTCATGGCCTCCAACAATGAAGCTGAGTACGAAGCCTTGATCCATGGAACGCGGATGGCGAAAGCTTGCGGTGCGAAGAAACTCATCATCTACGGCGACTCCAAGTTGGTGGTCAACCAAACAATGCACGAGTGTGATGCTCTGAGCGACAACATGATCGCTTACCGCGACCTCTACGACACACTCGAGGGAGACTTTGACGGCTGCGAGCTACGACACATTGGCCGCAAAGCAATGAAGAGGCGGATGTACTCGCCAACATCGGCTCCACCTGCGCCCCAATACCACCTGGAGTATTCCTCGAGCACATTTGCAAACGCTCCATCAAGCCTAAGGCTCCAGAAACAGAAAAGAAGGCAAGCACGTCAATAGACTCGGGGGCTACGCCACCCAACGAGCTAATGGCACTCGATGACATGGAGCTTGACACAGGACTCGAAGGCCCAATGGAGGTCATGATTATCGAGCCATCTTGGACACAACCGTACATCACATACCTTCTCAGCAAGAGGCTGCCAGATGACCCGACTGATGCGCGACACATAGCGCGATGATCCAAGGCATTCGCCCTCATCAACGGCGAACTGTACAAGCGTAGCATCACAGGAGTTCTCTAGAGGTGTGTCTCCAATAGGGATGGAAGATCCATCCTCCTCGACATACACAAAGGCACCTGTGGACACCATGCGGGTAGTCGCGCCCTCGTCGCCAAAGCTCTACGAGCTGGATTCTACTGGCCAACGGCCATGCATGATGCCAAGGATATCGTCCAGCACTGCAACGCTTGCCAGCGATTCGCGGATAAACCGCACGCACCAGGCACAGAGCTCCGACCAATACCAGTGGCTTGGCCCTTTGCACAATGGGGACTCGACATGGTCGACAAGATCCCGAAGTCCTCGCGAGGAGGCTACATTTACCTCTTAGTCGCGGTCGACAAATTCACTAAGTGGATTGAGGCCATGCCGGTGACGAATCAATCAGGGGCTAGCGCCGTCAAGTTCTTCGAGTCCATCGTCTACCGTTTGGGGTGCCACATAGCATCATCACGGACAACGGGAGAAACTTCACCTCCAAGGAGTTCCAGGAATTCTCCAAAAACCTAGGGATCAACATTACCTATGCCTCGGTGGCTCACCCTCAGACCAACAGTTAAGTCGAAAAGGCCAATGGCCTCGTCTGCGGTGGAATCAAGAAACGACTCCTTCGGCCACTCGAACAAGCCGTCGGGTGCTAGCCAGACGAGCTGCAATTCGTACTTTGGAGCCTACGCACAACTCCAAACAGTGCCACGAGCTACACCATGTTCTTAATGGTGCACGGTGTTGAAGCAGCCCTACCCGCAGAAGTGTGCTACAAAGCCCTGTGGGTGGTTGCGTACAGCAAGAAGGAGTCAACTCTTGCACTCGAAGACTCCGTCGACCTCCTCGATGAGGCACGTGAGATCACAGTAGAGAGATCAACAATCTATCAGCAGCACCTCCGCAACTACCACAGCAGAAGGCTACGCCCCAGATCCTTCATCGAAGGAGATCTGGTCCTGTGACTAAAACAGCAAGGGCATCTCAAATTCGAGTCCCCTTGGGAAGGACCTTATGTGATTACAGAAGTAATCCCAGGTGGCGCCTATCGCCTCAAGGACCTAGAAAGCGGAGTCACATACTCCAACCCCTGGAACATCGCGCAGCTTCGTCGTTTCTACCCCTAGTCGTTTTTACATTACAAATAAGGCTATTCAGCCAGGCTACTTAGCCACACATTGTACCTTGTACTATTCTGTGAATAAGTAAAGCTAAGTGCCCCAAAACTCTGTGTATTTTTCTATTTTCTTGCAATTTTATCACTCGGGCGCTGCGCCACCCTTTACACCTTCATTCTACGAACAAATCGCAGTATCCTGAGTAGCTGACACACTACCAATTGAACCCTTGATAAACACCAACCCAGTTGCAATGCACCTGACAGGTTGGCAAGGTGCTGAGATACATACACGTCAGGCTAACGAAAAGGAACTGCAGAGTACAACACACTCGCAAATAACACAAGCTAGCAAGCTCTTAACATGTCAATGGGTACTAAATACACCCACCACAATCATATGAACTTTACAACACTTATACATCTATGTGCAGGATAAAAATTACGCTACTGCTGCAAAAGAGGAACATTCGTCTGCTCTTCAAAGAAGTCGACGATGTCCTCTGCTGGCCGATCAACCTCCTGGTAGTTCGGCACCATGTTCCAAGTCATCCCTTCTAGCAACAGCGGCAGTCCAGCATCTATCGACGCGATGTCCACATCTAGCCTATGCAGTCGCACCAGCGACAGCGTAGCCTTGGCACCAGCGACCAGCTGCTGCCGCACGCACTCGCGTACCACGCTTATATCTTGAAACTTTGCCAGAAGAGCCAACAGGCTTGAGGGCACCACGTCGAGAGGAAACATTGCTTAGAAGATATGCCTAAGGAACGACTGCGCCTTCTTCAAGCATTGAAGTAGTCGCGAAGAACGATCCTGCAGGGTCGCCAACACGACTGCACGGTCGTGATCCACGCAAAAATACCCACTAGCCTGCAGTTGCTCATAGGTCAGGTCATTCATCCGAATAGCCACCTAGTCCTTCTCATCTTGCAGATGACGAGAGCTAACAACTACACCAAGAAGGAGCAAAGTGTAAGGACAAGGCATCACCGTGACTGGCTAAAAGACAAGATGAGATGATAGAGAGCTAACATTTAAACTGCTTGTTCAACTGCGTCACTTCATCCAAGAGATACTTCTCGCGGGCGGTGGCCTTCTCAGCTTTCGACTTCCACACATCCGCCTTACCGCGGAGCATGGGCAACTCACGCTCCAATTGCTTAATATGGTCGTGAAGTCGCGACAGCAATGATAGTTCCTCCACCTTTAAACGCGGCCGCGCCATGGTTTCATCGGTGGGAGGAGAGTCATGAGGATTAGTCGAAGGACCACTCGAAGGACCCTAGTTACAATCAAGCAAGATGCAAATGAGACCAACCATACATTGATAAAAAGGAGGATTGCATTCAAATTCGATAAACGTATTAAGGGGGCACACCCCCACAAAGGCATGGTTCAGACAAAAGGTAGCTACAACTATTACAAACGGCAAGTAAGGAGAATTTTGCTTCTTCGACTTGGACTTCGACTTCGGAGGCCTCATCGAATCAATGGCATCCTCCGATGGCACAAACTTTCCGGTGGTAGCCCCAGACGCCGCAGTCTTCGCCGCCTTCACTTGCTGTAGCTCCATCGAATATCTCACGACTGTATCAATGAGCTGAGGCCCATACTTACCACGACTAGAAGCGAAGGGAGCAAACACTACCTGTTGGCCACCCGCGCCGACAGACATCGCCTTGGAGACCGCGCTGTGATCCAACTCCATGCCATGGGCTTGCACCATCATGAGTGCCATGGTAGCACCGATGGACCACTAAGAGTTCTTGTAATCCATGGGAATACCTTCGGCGAAGGATTCCACCAGATCATCAAGATTATCAATTAGGCTGGCCTTGGGGGTCAGGTCCTCCCGTAGGCGACTCAGCACACCTTTGGCCTTCCCCAGCGTCTCTTGGAGGGAGACACTGCAGTCCTCGACTGTGGCCACAACGCCAGCAAGAGCATCCTCGTGACGCAAGGCCTGGGCGTCGAAGCTGAGGCCAGCGGCATCTGAAGAGTACAAGGTGTCAGCACAAGGACAAGAAAACCAAGATAAGGAAAATACAAGGAAAAGTAGTGCAAATACCTGAGAGCGCCTTTGCAGTCGAGAAAAGCTATTCCACGAACAACTTCTCCCTCTCAGCAGCAGAAGCGCATAGGTCTTCCTCACGCTTCTGCGACTCCTCCAAGGCTACGAGTGCCTCATCGCGCTTCTTCTCTGCCACCGCAAGCCCCTTCTCGAGGGAAGTAACGCGACGGAGAATTTCATTATGTTCACCTGCAAAAGGCAGAGCACAACAAAGTATATGAGCCTAGAAATCCCAATACAAAGAAGAGTAAAGAGACAAAGTCTAGAACAAACCTTCGACTGTGCGATGGCAGTCGTCCAGCAAGGCGTGCTGACGACCCAAAGCAATGATCTGCTCCGCAAGGCGAGTGGAATTCTTCACGATAGGCTATATCAAAAATAAGAAAAGAATTTTCAGCAATGATAAAAGACGCAAAAACTGAAGATTCGACTGCCAAAAAACAACACTTACATGCTCCTCCAGGGACTCCGAAGATTCCCGTCGAGTGGACGTTTGCGGAACCATCTGGTGCCCCCTAGTGTGGGGGGAAATCAACGAGTTGGCACCGGAGTGGGCCACCACCAGAGGGGAAGGCGACTATATGGCCACCTCCCTGTTTTTGGAGTCTGCGACTCCGGATTCTTTCGCAAATTGGATGCTGTTAGAAGAACGATGCCGTTTGACTGCCAAACATGCCCGGCACCACTTCAGAAAAGGAACTTCAAAGAAAACAAGACGAACTCACGGATATTAAAACTCACTAGTTGAATTTGTCGAGGTCAAAGGAGTCATCCGACGACTCCTTCGGCAACCTCAGCGTCTTTCGAGAAAGAGGAGCCATGGCGCGTACAGGCACAACAGGGATAGGCTCCTCCACAGAAGTAGGAGATTCCTCTGGTGTCGTCGGCGAAGAAGTGTCAGAATCCTCGCTGCGGGAATGCTTGCAAGTGACGTGGCCACTGGACTCGGGGGCTTCCTCCTCTTGTTCAATCGGGACAGTCGAATCCGACTTGTCCTCTTCTACCGCGTCACGCGGGATAACCCCTTCCGGCTGAGGAGGCAAGCTGGAGGCCAATTTCCAGTCCTACAATCAGAAGAAACATCAGTACATATCAAGCACTTGGCAACCAATCAAAAAATACAGACTACTTCATAGGAAAGCTCTACCTCAGGTGGAGGGTTGTTGGCGTCGAAAGGAGGCACGACTGATTTGCCTGGGAGATCCTCCTTGGCGGTGTACTTGGTCACCAGTCGCAACCTCCTGTCTACCTCACCCGCAGAAATGCGCTCCGCAAATATGCAAGTGACATCGCCAGCACCGATCCAGCGGTACATCGGATGGACTCTAGCCTGCAGAGGCTGGATACGGTGGCGCAACCACGTGCGAATGAGTGAAGCACCACCCTCTTATTTTCCTATGCTTCCTTCAAGGTCGCAGACACGCCGATACAACATGTCCATCTCCTCGGACTCGCCAGACATCACAACGTTCTTCCATGAGCGCCTAATCTTGCAATCCGCCACGGGATCAAAGGGCGCGAGTCAGTAGTGCTCTCCGTCGGCCTTCTGGTCGCGGATGTAGAACCACTTACCTCTCCACCCTTGGACAGACGCGGTGAAAGGCCCAACTTAGGTCGACTAGAGGGGGGGTGAATAGGAGACTACCAATTTTTATACTTTTATCCCACTTTTAAGGCTTAGCACAAAGTAAGGTTCACTAGAGATGCAACTACGTGAACAACCTAAATGACAAGTAGCACAAAGATAAACAAGAGAGTAAATGCAAGAAGTAAAGGAGCGGAGCGAAAGACCGGCGAGGGGACACGATGATGTAATTCCCGTAGTTCACTTCCAAAGAAGCTACGTCTATGTTGGAGAGGTGTCAGGGCCACACAAGGTGTCTCGAACGCAACAAAGTCCTCACCTTCTTCTCCGGTGAGCACCACCACAAAGGTGGCCTCACAATCCACTAACCGGTGACCTTGAAGGCGCCAACCGAAAACCTTTACAATGAGGTTGAGGGGAGGCTTCACAACTCAATTGAAGGCCCTCAACAACACCCCGGAGCTTTACAACAAATGCCCCAGCTCCGAGGATGCCCTACACCGTCTAGGGTTCCAAGAACCCAAGAAACGAAATCCACGAAGGATGAGTGGGGGAAATCAAAATTCCTTTGGTGGAGGTATAGATCTAGGTCACCTCTCCCAATCCTCAAAAGATCAAGAGATTTGAGTGGGTGGGGAGAGAGATCTAGCAAAGTCAAGCTCTTGTGAAAATGGTGGAGAGAGAGAGAACAAAGAGATAAGGTTGGAGGAGGAAGAAGGGGGCTTAAATAGCACCCCTTCAAACGGGCAGAATCTGCCCAGGCCCGACGTCGTCGGTACTACCGGTGACTGACCGGTAGTACCGGCAGGCGAGCCACCACCGGTCCAGCCCAGGCCACGTAACGGTCAAAAGACTATTAGTGGAACCGAAAGGGCTGGCCGGTAGTACCGGTTCAAATTCCGCCCTTATTTCCGTCAAATAGGCAGTGCAAGGCAGAAGGTTATCTGACCCGCACTGCCCAGCGTCGGAAATAGGAGCGGAACTGGACCCGGAACTACCGGTCCCCGATGCTGGCCGGTACTACCGGTGAGGGAGCAGTACTACCGCTCAAGGGTGCAGGAGCTGGTCAGGCCGGTACTACCGATCCAAATCCGATGCTATTTCCGTCAAATAGGCATAGTTAGACAGAAGTCTTACTGAACACAAAAACTCTTCATTGGAAATAGGACCGGATCTTCAGCCGGAAGTACCGCTCGAACATCCCTGGGAAAACCCCCCTGGGCGGTACTACCGCTGCCTGGCCGGTACTACCGGTCAGGGCAGAAACCCCTCCAACAACTCAGAAAACACTCTCTCACTTGAAATCTGGGATGGCTATGGAGGTGCATATATGGTCTGTGCATGAAAAAAATGATTTCCCACAACCTTCCTAGATGGACCCCCTCTTGATAGTACAGTAGCCTAAGATGTAAACAAGAGAAAGTGGAAAATAAGAGCTATCGACTACAAGCTCTTCCTTGAGAGACAACATCCACGAACATGTCCGAAGATAAAACCTGAAACTTGGACAAATGGTTAAACCACAAAAGGAGTTGTCATCAGCACCAAAAACATAAGGAGAAAGAATAATCCGTTCAATCTCCCCCTTTTTGGTGCTTGATGACAACCCCACAAGATATGCACAAGGAGGCAGTAAAACCAAAGGTCAGAGAGGCTCCCCTGAAGACATGGGAGAGAGCTCTCCCAACCGAGAAAAGAGTGGAGCTCATACCTTGCACTAACACAATTGTGGCGAGACAAAGATTGGACAATAAAGAATAGTACACCACATATCCTCAAGAGAATACCACCGAGATACCTTACCACATAGATTCACCAACAAGGTAGCAACCATACAAGAGGTCCACAGATAATAACGGAGGTCCACAACCATTACATAACAGAATAAAGTGTGCATGAGCATAAAGGGATCATAGAAAAATTGAGGTCGTGACACAACCCATGCAAATCCCGAGATCCTAACGGAGCACTTTCTCCCCCTTTGGCATCAAGACGCCAAAAAGGGATAAAGAAGCCAAACTACACGCCCCACCCACCAACGAACGGAGGAGGCGGCTCGGGGTCCCAAGAGGCATTGTTCCAAGGGGGCGGGAACTGACTGGAGATCTCTGGCTCGTCATCACTATCAGTCCACTTGCAATGTATGTTGAGCCACTCATCCTTGGGCGCGGTGACGGAGCTAGACTCAGGTGACACATCAATACCAAGCTTCCTCATGATGGCCTTCTCCCGGCGAACACTGTGCCTCTGAGCAACATAGGACTGATATTCACGATCCTAAATGAAGCAGAAAGTCTTCTTCACCTTCTTCAGCAGCTTTTTAGCCCAAGAGGGCTGCCTCACAAGTCGGGGTGGAGGAGAAGCTTCAGCACGGTCCCCATCACTAGCATCTGAGGCAGTCCTACCAGCAGCAGCTACTTCATCAGCCTGAGAGCGAGGTAACTTGTGCTTCATCACACGGAGAGTCTTTTCTTCATGAATAGTGAGAACATCCTGAGGGTAGATAGAGCCAGTTGCCTCCCTCCATTTGGAATTGATAAGAGTCTGGATGTAAAGAGCATATGGACAAGACCTCTTCTCAATCATAGCGGACCAGATTTCTTCAAAGATATAATCCATAACATCAATGGGCTCACGAGAGTTTCTGTGGCGGTAAGTCTGAAACATGAGATCAATCTGGAAGGCATGAAGCTGATCAAAGTTACCTGCCTTGGGAGCAATGGTGTTCTAATAGACCTTGCGCATGATGTCATAGGTTGGAAAGAGATGGGCAACGTTTCCAGCAACGCTACGGCCCTCAATGTAAAGAGGCTCAAGAACTTCCGGCTCGGAGGCCTTCCCCCTATGCACCCACCACCCATTGGCACGACGGCCGCCTTCCTGAATAGGGTAGCCAAGAAGGGCGGCAAACTTAGACCATTTAGCAGACATATAGTGGTGTTGGGTCATCCACTTCATTGTTCGATCATCAGGGTCAGTATCAAAGTAGAGAGTGGAGTAAAACTGAGCAATGGCCCTCTCATCAAAGTTCTCACGGTGTTGCATCAGCTTTATGAGCCCAAACCTCCTGCACATATCAAGAGCATCACCAAATTATTCAGGGTTGCTCTTCATCTTTGCAATGTTGATGTGCTTCTGAGGGGCACACACATTCTTCTTCTTAGTAGCATAAACCTCAAAATAGATCTCCTATTGACGCACGGTGTGGAAGAAAGGATCCTGAGCCAGGCGTTCACGAGGAACAGCGTAGGGATGAACCTTGCGAAACTCCTCATAAGCAAGCTGCAGCCAAGAGGAAATCTTCTTCTTGCTAGAATCCAGTCCAGAGGTGGTCCTCTTTTGACTTGCCAGAACAGGCCCCTTGCCTTCCGCAGCAGCAGCACGACGCTCAACTACAGCCCTCTGACGAGCAGTCTGACTAGGAGGGCGCACAACCTCAAGATCATCCTCATCAATCTCTGACGGTCCACGAGAGGGAGCACGAGACCGCTTGGATCTGCCACGGGAACCCCCTTGCCCTAAGAGAAAAGCAAATAGAAAGGAGGAACTAGAGGATAAGTGCACAAGGTCGAAGAAAAACGAAAGCAACTAGACTGAATTGACACGGTACAGAGACAAATATCAGAAATTAGTGCATCGGAAGTTCCGCCTGGCGGCCGAAACTACCGATCGCATGGGACGCACCGGAAGTTCCGGTCATGCCCTTCCCCTGGGCGGTACTACCGCTGCCTCACCGGTAGTACCGGTGAGAAGACTACGCCGATAGTACCGGCGGATCCGCACCGGTAGTACCGGTCAGGGCACGAACAGGGCAGTTCAAAACTGGGTCCAAATCCCAGATTCGATGAAACTTGATGCACAAATTGATGACATCTAGACTATGTACTGAGGCAAAACAATCTAAAGTAGAATTCTATCCCTACCAAGACTCCCCATAGTAGTTCTAGCCAAAGAAGGGCCCTAGACATGGCATGTCCTACTCAAGCACAAAAGTGACCAGATCTCCATGAATAGAGAACGAGAGGAGCAAATACCAGGGTCCATGGCGGGGAATCGAGGACGGGAAGAATCCCACGGAGCCGATCTGAGGAGGGACGGCTGGAATCGGTGTGGCCGGCGGCGTCACCGTGGAGAGCTCCTTGAGAACTAGGGGTGGTAAGATGGGGTCAAGGGGAGGCAAATGGGGAAGATGACCCCGTGCCCCCCTTGGCCCGTCACTTAACGGGGGGGCCCCTTTCACCGGTAGTACCGGCCAAAGGCCGGAACTACTGGCGACACCGGAAGTTCTGGGAGAAGTGATACTTCCGATCAAGGAAGAATTTCTGAGAGAAATTTTGGCCCTGACCGGTAGTACCGATTTCGACCGGAACTACCGACAATTCCCAGGAAGCAAACTCCAGATTATGATTGGCAAGGGAAAAATGACCTTGTGCAAAAACTAAAAAGAAACAGATCCATCCGAAAGAATAAAACTCAAAACAACGACTACGAGCCAAATAGCACCAGGTTGGTGGCCTAGGCCACCATATATGAGTATACTTGGCTTGAAACCGCGAAGATGTATCTTGGGTTCATTACCAAAACTCATAATTTAAGCTCAATTTTTCTCCTTAAGAGACCATAGAGAATGAATACATTAATGTGTGCATAATAGGAGGAGTGATGGTTCATTTGAGGAACCACATTCCCCCTAAACCATGCGTGCATCCAAACAAGATATCCTTTGAGACCCGGGTATGTGCGCAAGATACTTAAGCCACGTTGCTTGAATCAATGATATTTAGTTCATGCCTCAAATCCTGGAACCTTGCTTCATCAAGAGGCTTCGTGAAAAGATCCGCAATATTGGCCTTGGTAGGAACATACTCCAAAGAAATGTCTCCTCTAGCAACATGATCCCGAATGAAATGATGACGAATCTCAATGTGCTTGGTCTTGTTGTGTTGAACTGGGTTGTGAGCAATAGCAATAGCACTCTCATTGTCACACAAGAGTGGCACCTTGTCAAAAGAGAGTCCAAGATCCATCAAGGTTTGCTTCATCCATAGTAATTGAGCACAACAACTCGCGACGGAGATGTACTCAGCTTCGGCAGTGGACAAAGACACGCAGTTTTGCTTCTTCGAGGACCAACACACCAAGGACCTCCCAAGAAATTGACAAGCACCAGAAGTAGACTTTCTCTCCACTTTGTCTCCTGCCCAATCCGAATCAGTGTAACCAATGAGATCAAAGCTGGCCCCCTTAGGGTACCACAGCCCAAAGTTAGGGGTATGAACCAAATATCGAAAGATTCTCTTGACCGCCACCATGTGGCTTTCCTTTGGCGCGGCTTGAAATCTTGCACACATACCCACACTCAACATAATATCCGGTCGAGAAGCAAAAAGATAGAGTAGAGAACCAATCATCGAGCGATAAAGCTTTTGATCCACATCCTTACCCTTGGGATCAAGATCAAGATTAACCTTTGTGGGCATGGGAGTTTTGACTCCATTTACTTGATCAAGGTTGAACTTCTTGAGCATATCTTGGACATATTTGGCTTGGTTGATGAAAGTCCCTTTCCTCAATTGTTTGACTTCGAAGCCAAGAAAGAATTCCAACTCCCCCATCATGGACATCTCAAAGCGGTCGGTCATGAGCTTAGCAAAATCCTCATTGAAATCTTTGTTAGTAGACCCAAAAATAATGTCATCAACATCGATTTGGCAAATGAACAAGTTTCCTCCAACTTTCTTAGTAAAAAGAGTGGGATCAATGAGGCCTACTTCGAAACCACGGTCTAACAAAAGATCTCTAAGGCACTCATACCAAGCACAAGGGGCTTGCTTGAGACCATATAGTGCCTTATCGAGTTTGTAGACATGGTCCGGGAAGAGGGGGTCCTCAAAGCCTGGAGGTTGCTTGACATACACCATTTCTTTTAAGGGACCATTAAGAAAAGCACTCTTGACATCCATTTGTTGCAACTTGAAGTTATGATGGGTAGCATAGGCAAGAAGCATGCGAATGGATTCTAGACGAGCAACGGGAGCATAAGTTTCACCATAGTCTATGCCCTCAAGTTGAGAGTATCCTTGGGCAACTAACCTTGCTTTTTTGCGGATGACTATACCATTTGCATCCTTCTTGTTCTTGAAGATCCACTTGGTCCCAATCACATTTTGACAATCTTTGGGTCTTTTCACAAGAGTCCACACCTTGTTCCTCTTGAAGTTGTGGAGTTCTTCATTCATAGCATCGAGCCAATCATCATCTTCAAGAGCTTGAAGACCTTTTGGGGCTCAACATGAGAAATAAACGCATGATGAGAACTAAAAGAGGTTAGTTGTCTCCTAGTAGTGGAGCCCCTATTGAAATCTCCATAAACATTATCAAGGATATGTCCATCTTTGATGAGCTTGGCGAGACGGTATGCTTGACGAAAAGCTTGGGTCTAAAGATGAGATTCTTGAGCAACCACTTGATCATCACCACGATTCGAGAGCCCTCCTTGACTATATGAACAAACTTGATCACTATCTTCATCAACATCAACCGAGGGAGAGTCATCATGATTTGGCGGAGATACACTTGCTTGGCCTTGGTCATTGACAACTTGACAATCTTCAACTTGACCTTGAGAGTCATTGACAAGAGGAGCTTCAACAACTTGGAGGGGTGGAGCTTGATCAACTTGAGGTAGACTTGGACTTGAAGAGTCATGAACATGAAGATCTTGAGAGGAGCTTGACGAAGCTTGAGAAGAATTAAGTTGACCTTGAGGAGCAAGAAGGTCTTGTGAGAGTGAAGGCTCCACTTGAGTGGAGCTTGGTCCTTCTCCTTCGGCCACAAGGGGATCCTCAATGGGGTGGAAGAAACCCACACCCATTCTTCTTATGGCTTGGGGAGGAATTTCATCACTTGGATCACGAATACCATCTTGCCGCACAAGAGACTCATGATCTTCATCAAACTCGACATTGCTAGATTCTTCAACCCTTCCTGTTGCTTTGTCGTAGACTCGATAGGCATGGGACTGATTTGAGTACCCAACAAAGATCCCTTCTTGAGCCCTAGATTCAAACTTTGATAAGCGGACACCTTTCTTGAGAAGGAAGCATCTACAACCAAACACCCGGAAGTACTTGACATTTGGCTTGTGATCGGTGAGAAGTTCATATGGAGTCTTGTTCTTCATCTTGCGGAGATAGAGGCGATTGGTTGCATGACAAGCGGTTGAAATGGCTTCGGCCCAAAAGTTATATGGAGACTTGAATTCTGCCATCATGGTCCAGGCCGCATCCATCAAAGTACGGTTCTTCCTTTCGGCAACACCATTTTGTTGAGAGGTATAGGGGGTAGAGTATTGATGTTTGATCCCCTCATCACTAAGAAACTCATCCAATGTGTAGTTCTTGAAGTCGGTGTCATTGTCACTTCTAATGGTGAGGATAGTGGAGTTGAGTTGCCGTTGCACTTGATTTGCAAAGTCGATGACGGTTTGTTGAGTCTCACTCTTGAACTTGAAGAAGTAGACCCAAGTGTAACGCGTAAACTCGTCAACAATCACCAAACAATACTTCTTCCCACCAAGACTATCATGAGATGGAGGCCCAAAGAGATCCATGTGAAGAAGCTCCAGGCACCGTTTAGTGGTGATTTGATTGAGAATCTTGTGGGGCTTCTCATGCATCTTCCCTTCTATACATGCCCTGCACACACGATCTTTGGCAAAGGAAATGTCTTTTAGTCCAAGGACGTGGCCCCCCGTGTAGAGACTTTGCAAAGCCTTCATGTTAACGTGGGCTAGGCGGCGATGCCACAACCAGCCCACGCCGGCTTTCGCATAGAGACATATAGCATGTGTAGATGGCTTTCTGGAGAAATCCACTACATATAAGTCATGCTCTACGTATCCAACAAAATCCACGATGAGAGACTTGCTCCTCATGAGGACCACAGAATGCTCACTAAAGAGAGATGAAAGACCCATGATAGCAAGAGCATGAACGGAAAGGAGATTATAGCCAAGGGTTTTGAAAAGCATGACATTTACCAAGGATACATCCCGGGCAACTACCACCTTACCAAAACCCAATACCTTAGAGCTTCTTTTATCACCATAGGAGACTAAAGTATTGGCAAAATTTGGCCTAATCTCCGACATGATAGACTTGCTTCTGGTCATATGGCTTGTAGCTCCACTATCAAGCACCCATTTTGCACCTCTGGAAGCAAAGTCCTACAAGAAAATCAAGCTTTGGTTTAGGTACCCATTTTGCAATGGGTCCCCTTTTGTTAGTCACAAGGGTGTTAGGTACCCAAATGTTCCAATGATAATCATGAGTGTAAGATGTTCCAATGTACTTAGCATAAACATGACCATCAAAAGATTTGCAAAGAATGTAGGAGGGGTTATTCTTCCCGGCAAAGTTATCACTTTGCACAAAGATAGAATCATGAGAGGATACTAGAGCAAGGTTCTTGCTCTTCTTCCTTTTCTTGTTCCTTCTCTTGTTCTTCCTCTTGATAGTGGCTTGCCCTTTTGCAAGTTGATCTTTCAATGTCTTGTTCTCCTTAACAAGATCCTCATGCTTGCAACAAGGGTTAGACGAACAAGACAAATGCACAATAGGCATAGCGGAAGACTTTGAATGTTCATTATTTAGTTGCGTTTCGAGTTGCTTATGAGCCTCAAAGATACTTGAGAATTTACTCTCCAAGGCATGATGTTCCTCCTTGAGTTTCTCAAAATCCTTGAGCCATTCATGACCAACACCAAACTCAACCTTTTCATTTTTAAGGACATTGAATGAAGCAATAGCATGATCTCGTTCTTTAACAAGTTGCGATATAAAGGCATTATGGTCATCAACAAGTTTAGCCACACTTTCCTCAAGAGTTATTCTCATGTTATGTTCATCTTCAAGAGATTGGGATAGAGAGGCAATCTCATCGGCGGCCTCTCTTTCATTTTTACCTAACAAGTCAATAACTTCCTCTTTCTCATCTAGCATTTCCCTAGCATGGTCAAGTTGGTTTACAAGTGTTTCAAAGCACATCCTAGTATCATCATCTAGATGATCCATGGATTCACACATGCTTACCATCTCTTTCTTAACCTCTAAACCATCTAGATCATGCAAGGGAAGTTCATTTGGGGAGGACTTGGAAGCGGGAGTTACCTCGGTGGCCTTAGCCATGAGACACTTTTGGTTGCGGTTGATGATGTTCTTGTTTGGGGAGTCGAAGAGAGACACTCGTGGAGTAGATGAAGTAGCAGTAGCGGCAACCCCCACGATCTCCCCACCTTGACCTTCATTCTCAACATCATCATCATCGCCCGAAAAGTACTCTTCATGGACCACCATCGCCCTTTCCTTGTTAGGTAAGTTCTTGTTGTGGAAGTTCTTGTTCAAAGGATGAGGAGGTCTTGGCTTGTTCTTGCGAATGAGGTGGCCTCCATTGTCTTCTCTATTCTCGAAGGGGCATTGAGCTACAAAGTGACTCTTGTCGTTGCAAATGTAACAAGATCTAGTCTTTGGAGTCTTCATGGTTGAGTTGAATCTTGGGTTGTCCCTTGACCTTCACTTCATGACCGGTTTGTTCCAAAACGCCCTTGATGCTAGAGCCAAATACTCATTGAAAGAATATTTAATGTCCTCTTGAGACAACTCACTTGAGTTGTCGTCTTCATCAACTTCCACCACTTGAGCTTTCAAGGCAAGGTTCAAGTTTTGAGACCCATAAGCACGAGCACGAGCTGACTCCGCATTCTTCTTGGAAATGGTCATGGCAATAACTTCACTCAGCACCTCTTGAGAGGACATGGTATGGTAGTTGCTTCTCCCCTTGATAGAGTTGAGTTTTTGTTCCTCGAAGGGAAGAAGAGCTTGAACAAACTTCCTCTTCATGAACTTGTCGTCAACATAGGTAGCTCCAAGGTCCCTCAAGGTACAACAAAGAACCTTGAGCCGACGATACATGTCTTCGGGTGTCTCATCATCTTGCATTGCAAAGCCATCGGACTCATTGTTGGCTTCATCAAACTTGGAGCTTTGAATACTCGCATTTCCGATATATAACTCGGTGAGATGATCCCAAGCTTCTTTGGCGGTGGAGAATTGGCGAATGTGAGCAAAGTCCTTGGGGGTCAATGCCTTTTGAATCATACCCAAGGTGGTGGCATTGAGCTGCTTGTCCATGACCTTGGCCCGAGTCAACTTCTTAGCATCATATGGAGAGAAACCTTCCTCCACAATCCTCATCAATTCAATTGAAGAGCTGGAGATATGAGATTGCATTAGATATTGCCAATTGGCGAAGTTAGAAGTATCTAGTATGGGAGGTGCTCCTTGAGGTATGATGTGCGGCATGGGAATAGGAGGATCCGGCGTATATTTGAACGGTGGTGGTACCGCCGAGTTATCCTTGACTCCCTCTTTGGAGGAGGAGTCACCTAGCCCCTCAGTGCTCTCGCTTGGGAGCTTGGTGGTTTGAGCCACAAAGCCTAGACCCAAGTGTTTTGGGGCTGCCGCCGGAATCACCTCGGGGGCAACCACTTGCACGGGAGCGGAGGGGGCTTCGGCCTCAATAGATGCATCATGAGGGGTTTCTAGCATGGGGGTAGGCTTAAGGGATTGCAAAAGAGTCATCATTTCCTCAACTTGGTCATCATGGATGTCTCCAAACGATTGAGGTCATCAATGGAGGCCAAGTTCTTGGGGGCTGCACCCACACTTCCCTCTTCGTCGGCCATAGTCTCTTAGGCGGTTAAGAACGAATTGGGAGCCGAGGCTCTGATACCAATTGAAAGGCCCAACTTAGGTCGACTAGAGGGGGGTGAATAGGAGACTACCAATTTTTATACTTTTATCCCACTTTTAAGGCTTAGCACAAAGTAAGGTTCACTAGTGATGCGACTACGTGAACAACCTAAATGACAAGTAGCACAAAGATAAACAAGAGAGTAAATGCAAGAAGTAAAGGAGCGGAGCGAAAGAACCGGCGAGGGGACACGACGATGTAATTCCCGTAGTTCACTTCCAAAGAAGATACGTCTATGTTGGAGAGGTGTCGGGGCCACACAAGGTCTCCCGAATGCCACAAAGGCCTCACCTTCTTCTCCGGTGAGCACCACCACAAAGGTGGCCTCACAATCCACTAACCGGTGACCTTGAAGGCTCCAACCGAAAACCTTTACAACGAGGTTGAGGGGAGGCTTCACAACTCAATTGAAGGCCCTCAACGACACCCCGGAGCTTTACAACAAATGTCCCAGCTCTGAGGATGCCCTACACCATCTAGGGTTCCAAGAACCCAAGAAACGAAATCCACGAAGGATGAGTGGGGGAATCAAAATTCCTTTGATGGAGGTGTAGATCTAGGTCACCTCTCCCAATCCTCAAAATATCAAGAGATTTGAGTGGGTGGGGAGAGAGATCTAGCAAAGTCAAGCTCTTGTGAAAATGGTGGAGAGAGAGAGAACAAAGAGATAAGGTTGGAGGAGGAAGAAGGGGCTTAAATACCACCCCTTCAAACGGGCAGAATCTGCCCAGGCTCGACGCCGTCGGTACTACCGGTGACTGACCGGTAGTACCGGCGGGCGAGCCACCACCGGTCCAGCCCAGGCCACGTAACGATCAAAAGACTATCAGTGACCCGAAAGGGCTGGCCGGTAGTACCGGTTCAAATTTCGCCCTTATTTCCGTCAAATAGGCAGTGCGAGGCAGAAGGTTATCTGACCCGCACTGCCCAGCGTCAGAAATAGGAGCGGAACTGGACCCAGAACTACCGGTCCCCGATGCTGGCCGGTACTACCGGTGAGGGCGCGGTACTACCGCTCAAGGGTGCAGGAGATGGTTGGGCCGGAACTACCGATCTAAGATCCGATGATATTTCCGTCAAATAGGAACAGTTAGACAGAAGTCTTACTAAACACAAAAACTCTTCATCGGAAATAGGACTAGATCTTCAGCCGGAAGTACCGCTCGAACATCCCTAGGAAAACCCCCTGGGCGGTACTTCCGCTGCCTGGCCGATACTACCGGTCAGGGCAGAAACCCCTCCAACAACTCAGAAAACACTCTCTCACTCGAAATCTAGGATGGCTGTGGAGGTGCATATATGGTCTGTGCATGAAAAAATGATTTCCCACAACCTTCCTAGATGGACTCCCTCTTGATAGTACTGTAGCCTAAAATGTAAACAAGAGAAAGTGGAAAATAAGAGCTATCGACTACAAGCTCTTCCTTGAGAGACAACATCCACGAACACGTCCGAAGATAAAACCTGAAACTTGGACAAACGGTTAAACCACAAAAGGAGTTGTCACTAGCACCAAAAACATAAGGAGAAAGAATAATCCTTTCACGCGGTAAGCTTGATATCGAAGTAAGTGGCAGAGGAGTTGACGTGGATCCCGCATCCCCCTACGTCATAGACTACCGAACCAGACACCGACTGACGTTTGAGCTTAAAAAGCTTCTTGAAGAGATCAAAGTGTGGCTCGAGCCTAACCAGCACTTGCAAAGGGTGATGAAACAAGTGATGTGGAGAATCGAATTTGGGGACAGCTGGTGCAGCTGGAGCCCATAGAAACAGAGAAGACCCCTGACAAAAGGATGCAGGGGAAGAGAGAGACCGCGGATGATGTAACACCCTCGAATCGGCCCTATGCAAGTTTTAGCCCTTTCCGCCAAACCCGCATAGAAACGATTCAAGGACGCCCACCTGGCACTTTCATGCGGGTGGAAAACGAAGTAATACCATTACACAACAGTCCTCGATGGGACCCACAGAACAGATATATATATACAACAGCGACCCAACGAGTCAAGAATACAGATATACAATACAAAGATCCAAATCACCTTGAAAACGTTACAGTGTCCGAGTACGGACAAGATGCAAATGGGGCTAAGAGCCCTGAAGAATAACCAATGGCGTCCATAACCCTGCCCAGGCCAAGCCGGAAGGGTAACCCTGCTAACGACGTCAATCTCAGACCTGCTAAAACAAAAGGGGTGCCGACAAAGGGCAAAGGAAAAAGAGGAGCGTCAGTACTAAGGCCAGTACACGGCGAGGCTAGAATTCGGCGGCTCTCGCCTACATAGGTATGGTGGACTGAAGCGACAGCGCAGTAGAACTAAACAACCTATAGAGACTCAGTAAAACTGGCGGCTATTAGAGAGGGATAAGAAAGACCTATTTGGATCCAACCTGATACTAACACCAAACATACTCATCCTGACATTTCCCCCTCGATACCAAATGAGGAAGTCAAAACCAAGGAACTCACACGGTTGGCAGTTTTATTCATTCCATTGGAGTTGCGATACTTACTAGGAAGGTATAACATGACACGATACACCCCAGTTCCACCAGTTGTTGGCACTTTTATTATCCATTCCATTGTAGTAAAGCTGATTACTAGTCATATATTAAGTCAAATTTATAGCACTACTTTAGTTATACTTGTCTATGATTGAGATACTATGCTCCAAGTCGTCTATAACCGCGGACACGGCTTTGAGAAAGATTTACCCTGCAGGGGTGCACAAATAGCAACACACACACGATCAACCTCGAAAAAACCAAATCAAAACCCAACGAGGCTTTCATGACAAAGCAATCACAGGATTCATAGATTATTTCAGGGGGCCACCCCATTAAGCTACCCGCAACGATGTTGGTCGGCTCCGATACGGACCCAAGGTTTGCGCCAATGGCTGTAAATGACTGGGAACCCGAAAGTGTGACTAGGCTTGTCGATACCGCGAAAACACTCCGCAATTCCTAAATAGTACAGGTGCTCCACGCACAATCATAAATAAAGTAGTAAGCATGGCATGAGTACAGGATAGTAATAAAGCCCCAAACTACTTTGTGGCCCCAAGAAATACGAAATGAATCAAGCTCTGGCTAAGGGGGATTCATAGAGTCTCCCCGATGTGGATAGTGCGAATAGTCAAGGAACAGGTATCAAGTACTCGGGGACTATGGGACACAAGTGGACATGAAAAACCAAATAGCATATATTACCCACCGGTGCCTCTTTCATTAGTTATTCCAGCAATTTAATAATTGTATTTAAACTCATAATCATCTCCACCATTAAGCATCTCCACCATTTAGCATGTGCCAACTTTCCATCAACGGTGGAACAACAACGACGCAAAGCAGCACCTAAGCAAGCAACTACGACTCGCAAGGCTGACTGTCTATCAAACAACAGGCTATAGGATGTGTCCAAGGCAATATAGAGGCTGCAGGGAATATAAATGGTACACGAAAACTAAAGCATCACAATAAGGATAGCAATAGATCAACAGGAGGGAGTAAAGACTATAAATGCAAAATAGGTAGAAAGAGGGAGAATGCTCGCCTGGGAAACACTGACGAAGATACACCGGAGAACTTGTCGATACTCACATCCACTCATCGGCCTAATCTGTGAAGAAGCAAAGCACTAAAAGAAACACCAGACGCACTATTTAATACTACGGCAGAAGATCCGGCATGATTATGATATGATGCATGGCATGGCATAGATGCGGTGCAATTAGACATTATTAAGCGGAACCAGGGTCCCGACAATTAATTAATAGGTTCCAGTTATTTACATACCCCGCAAATTAAATGTTGGATTAGCATGACAAAACATGGCATCAGTTCGCTACACAAATTTAAATGGAGCCAATATAAGACTAGAAAAGCCCGCATATAGTCTCCATATTTAATTTACGTGAATCGGCATAATGCCCCCAAACCACACAATATGCATGCGAGTATGAATCATTTAATACGCAACAAGTGGTAATGTTATATTATAAAAATAGGGGTCTCAGAAAAGTAATCACATTAGGGTTCGGCATCGATGGTCTTGGGGTTCGACGGATCGGTCTTCGGGCTTCGAGGTTCGGATCTAGGAAGGAGAACTTGGCGGTTCCGAAGGTTCGGGTTCCGTCCTCGGATCATCGGGTTCGTGAAGGATCACTTGTGGTTCCATGTCGGTGGCCTTGGGGTACCATATTATTCACCTGTGGCAGACTTGGGATCCGCGTCGGGGGTTTTGGTGTAGCGCTATCCCCATTCTACCAATTTAGTGGCATCAACCCGGTCTTGTAGATGAGGAGAGCTTGACGCTTTGTTGGGTTCTCCGTGTTCACTGATCTTGTTGGTGGATAGGGTCGGGGTCAGTCTTGAATTCTGGGGCGGCCTCAGTGACCGTGTGTGCTCCTAAACACACAAACACACAAGCAGCGTCAAATACACCTCATGTGCCAAAGGAAGGGTGCTTGAACTGAACGACAACATCAACACCGGGCATGCACTTGAGACAACTGAGACGAGGCGGCCGGTGTCGCTGGAACTCATGGTCGACGATGGCCAGAAACGGCGCTCATGCGCGGGATGCTGCAGATGGCAACAGATGATGAACTAGGACCGCGGCTTGAGGCGGGGTCGCCAGGACAGAGGATGGCGAGGCTGGCTGGCGACAATGACAGCGACGGCAGCTGCGTGGGGAGGTTGATGGGCGACCAGAGGAGGGCGCTATAGGCAGAGCTCACAACAGGGGCTTGCGGGCGGCGGCCGTGGCTCAGGGAGGCGGAGCGCAAGCGGACCCGATGAGGCACCGGTGAGGTGGAAGTCCGAGGCGACACGGGCCGGGCTGCATGACGGCGCTAGCAGCATGGGCTCGCTCGAGCTGCTGCAGAGAAGGCTGGGCCCCACGGGGACGGTCTCGACGGGGAGGCAGAGGAGAACAGGGCCAGCTAGGCCGGCGACGCGGCGGGCGCTAGTCGTTGGCGAGCACGGAGGGCGACCGGAGGTGGCTCGCTAGTGGCGGCAGGTGCGGGGTTGCTGGGGATCGGGGGCAGGTGGAGGCGAGAGGGGAGGCGATGGGGATCGAGCGCGGTAGCGGGCGGCGACCGGTCAAGGCCGGGGTGGGGTAGCGGCTCGTGGAGGTCCTCTGCCGCGGCACTGGCGGTGCCGCCGAGGTCCAGGCGGCGCGCGGCTGCGGGCAGAGCAGGGGCAGCGTGTGGTGGCGGTTGCGGTAGGTGAGAGACGAGGGAGGCCGAGCGGGGGTTCGGGCGTTCTCTGCGAGGTAGGTGAGCGACGAGGGGAGCAGGCTCGGGGAGGTGGGCCCGGGTCAGGACCGACCCACGTGAGTGCGTGCGCTGTGGAGTGTGGGGCAACGTCGTGTGTGGACCTGTGGTGCACCGTGCGGGTGTGCGTGTACCCAGCGGCGGCGGATGGGGTGTGTGATGCTAGGGTAGATAGGATTTAGGGTTTTAGGTTGGGGTGGTAGGTGGCCTGTTGGTTGGGCCTCTAGGCCTGGTCGACTGGGCTGCCTCCCCCACTAACAAAATAGGTTTTTTTTTGATTCTAAACACTTCTGCGAATATCTTTTAGACAAACAAATATCCAGAAGAGACCAGGGTTTTGATTTGAAATAAAGACAAGCTTATTTAGAAAACAAAGGTAGGCTTTTAGAAAATAGGTTTAGTCAAACAAATGCATGATGATAACGATGCTCAAAGGCAATGTGGCATGATGACATGAGCATGCGGTCATGATGATGCAATGCGCAAAAACACTGCGATTTTCTAGTAGTGGTTTTAGCGGGGCGCCACAGATTATGAACGCAAGGAACATCACCTGGAAACCAGCAGGAGGAACGGGAATTACCTCCACGCCAGGTACGTAGGAGTCGTCTTCCGCGGGAGGAAGAGCTCCATATTGACGGAGATTAAACAACTCCGAGGACTTGATGGTGGACGGGCACCAGGACCCATTGGTGATGCGAGTCCCCGCACCCTTCTTCTTCCCAGCGCCGGCAGCGCTGGTGCCCACGGCGGCGGCGCCTCCCTTCTTCTTGGCAGCGACAATGGCGGCTGCAGATCCAGCCATAGAGGCTCCTTTATTCTTGCGCATCTTGTGATGGCAATGCGAGCGCAGGAAGTAACTAGGAAAGACACGAAGCTGGTCAAGTGCCACGGAGAGGATGTGTGCAAAGGAGCAGAGAGAGCAGCAATGGCGAAGGAAGCACGAGCGAGAAGACAGATGAGGAAATATTACCGCATCTGCACTGCTATTTAACCTCCTAGAGGATGTCATCCAACGGCCAGTAGAAACCCTACTAGACGCGTGGCGGACATCGCCATCGATGCGTGGCGAGGGTGAATCACGAACCGTCCCCCACTACTCCCATTATGCGCGGAAATCGAGGAGACGCAGTTAAAACAGAAGATTACGCACGCCCAGTCAGATCAAAGTCAGAAAGTGGGACCCACTACTCGTCACGTCCCGTCAAAGCCGCTCACGTGGGTGACTGAAGTCATCATGTCGTCAACACCGATGCCATCAATTCCAGCAGAAGAACATTTTGACTACTTTAGTCCATGCTCGAGTCTTCGACTCAACCAAGCACTCGGGGGCTACTCCTAACAGGACGGCTGGCCGCACACACGAAAGAATTTTTATGCAGGTATACAAGCTTCACAAAAACCCTTCACTCGAATCAACGATTCGATTGTGAACTACGGGTTACTCTCATAGGGAGCGCTAGAAGCACATTCGACTGAAACAAGCAAAAAAATAAGACAGTAGTTGCAAAATGTTTTTAGTCCCCACTCGAGTCTACGACTCGAATAGGCACTCGGGGGCTACTCCCATAGGTAGCGCTGGTCGTGCACCCTATGATTATTTTTCCCTTGTACTTCGTACTGTGTGTCGATAACATCCACACTCGAATGCTATGGAGACTCCCCCTCATATTTTCCCTACAAAGAGATTGCATCTCCTGGGCCACCCGAATCATATCCACGATGACAAAATTCGGATGCTGCGCTTACAGCGTGAAGATAAGACCTGAATAATGGCCTGGCAACGCATCTGCTGTGCACTACCAGAAGTATATCCGTACCTACAGGTGCGATTAAGATGCCTTGACGGACGCGTCGAGTGCTCACATTTATACACTGAAATTCGACTCTTGTAAGACCTCCGCGGCCTGAGTCGAATTACGCTAGCACTTTTCCAAATTCGAGTCCGGGGACTCGAGTTTGAGTAGAATGCGTTGTTTTTCCCTAAGGCAGTAAACTGATATCGATACATCGGATAAATCAGGCACGTATATCAATAATCCCTATGACATAGACAAAACACTCGAAAATATGCTCAGTCATGCACTCGAAAGACTCATAAAGTCTCCAGTCGAATCTGCGATTCCACTGGACACTCGGGGGCTACTGACATGGGCATACCCTATAGGTACTCGAGTTTGGCATATACGGTCCAGATACGGCAGAAGCCCACGGTGTTGCCAAGGCCCAATTGAGGATTCAGGTGACTAACGGAGACTTCGATTGCTTGCAGCGCAAGATGAAGCTTAAGATAGAAAGTTCAAAGGGATGAACCCTATTCTGTAACCGACTTGACCTGCTACCTGAGACCTAGCCTATCTATATAATGCCTAGGAGGGCAGCGAGGAGGACAATCACAACCCTAGTTTCCATAACCATCGCCAGATTGCATCTGCGCACCCCTGTAACTTTCGACTCCCTTGATAATTCCAAGAGCAGACAAGCAGGATTAGGGACCTCTACGAGGCTTGAACCTGGGTAAACCTTGCGTCCCTGTGTGCTTGTTTGCTAGCCGATTAATGCCTCCAGTGCTCCCTCCTTCTCCAAAACCCAAGTCCATAACAATGGGCATTATTGACAAGTCAAACCCTCATCAGTTAGAGACAATAGAAGAAACTTTGGAGGATTCCTCCTTTTCATTAATAAGAACAAAACACATATTAGTCCTGTCATATTTTGGTAAAATATCATCCTTTATAATATTTTGTATGTAAGTATTTGTGTGGAAATTATCAACACAATAAATATGACAACCATGCAGGATGCTATTCATATCAAAAGCACTCATATCTACCAAAGAAGTTTTTCTTGATAACTCTTCACACGCCAAAAATAATGTAAGTTCATCATGCTGATTAGGAGTGATCATGTTATCACAATACAAACTTGCAGTACTCATTGGATTAGAAGGGCTATTATTATGCCCTGAGCATTGAAAATTGAAATGACCCACTTCAAAGCAAAGTTCACAAATAAAAGGATAGAGGGCGCAAACTGTTTTACCAAGATCATTTAGAGCCCTATACCACATTCTAGGTTTTTCATTCTTGTGGGTGATACAATATTATTCTCAATTTGATTCTTCTCACAAGGTTTATGCATTCCACAAAAATTAACATGCTTATAAGAAATAGTACTTTCAGAGGTTTGAGCATGTTTATTGCTATCATTAATAACAATTTCATTTTTCATGTGTCTTTAAAAGGTTCATGATACATGTCCCATTTTTCTTTAGGAGCATTAATATGAGAAGCGAAGGCTCTACAACAATCAACAAGAATTTGAGGATCAAGACCATATTTAGCACCAAGCTCTTGAAATTCAGCAGTTTCAGCGAAAAACTTAATGCAATCATACTCATAGTTTATACATGGTTCTTTAACTTTGTCGTTATCCCAATCTTCGGTATTTCTTTGAATTGTCTCAAGAAGATCCCACTTAGCTTTAACCTCCTTACTTGTTTAGGATCCCTCTAAACAAGTATCTTGATAGTCCTTGTAATGTCTTGAAAGCCTTGCATAAAAATTATTAATAACAATATTACTTGGGAGATCATGAATGGGACATTTGAGCATTAGTGACTTCAATCTCCCCCATGACTGGGCAATACTTTCTCCATCATGAGGATGAAAATTATAAATATAATTCCTATCTTTATGAACTTCATGAGGAGGATAAAATTTAGAGTAAAAGAGAGATTCAAGTTCCTTCCACGCCGAATGACGAGGATCGTCTAGTAGCTCATACCAATCCCTTGCTTTGCCCTTAAGTGATAAAGAGAATAGCTTCCTCTAACTTGGTTCATTGAAATACCTGCACACTTGAACAACTCGCATAATTCATGTATAAATAGTAAATGATCACCAGGATGGACAGTTCCATCTCCAAAATAATAGTTAATCATAACACGTTCTTCCATAGGTATTTTAAAAGGGACGCTTTTAGTATGTGGATTTAAAATATCACAAGTATCATTAGAATTACCACATATGGGAGATAAAGTATCAGCAGAGCAAATTTTCTTCTTTAAAGCTGGGGAACTAAAAAGATCATTTTAATAAAAACTAACTTCCCCAAGCTTAGACGTTTCCATAGCATTAGTAACAAAGGTGTTCAAAAAATTCATACTAATAACATTGCTATTAGCATGCAAAGAAAGTTCCATGGGTTTTTAATTTTCTTTTCAAACCATTTATATTCTATCTTAGGAAAAATACTAAAAATCTCTCTAATTTGTTGTTGTTTTCCATTAAGCCTGACTAGTGAAAATAAAAACAAGAAACAAAAAGATATAATTGCATAATCTAAAGGAAATAACTTCGAGGACTCACACACCAGCAACAGTACTAGAAGATAACTTAGTAGCCAGAGGATGTGAGTACATTTTACCTTACCTCCCCGGCAACAGCACTAGAAAATAGCTTGATGTCTATGCACGCTTCTATTCTTGTAGATAGTGTTGGGCCTCCAAGTGCAGAGGTTTGTAGAACATCAGCAAGTTTACCTTAAGTGGATCACCCAAGGTTTATCGAACTCAGGGAGGAAGTGGTCAAAGGTATCCCTCTCAATCAACCCTACAATCAAGATACAATAAGTCTCTTGTGTCCCCAACACACCCAATACACTTGTTAGGTGTATAGGTGCACTAGTTCGGCGAAGAGATAGTGAAATACAAGTAATATGGATGATTATAAGTGGTAATTGCAATCTGAAATAAGAGTGACAACAAGCAAACATGTAATAGAACTGATTGTAAATGGTGTTTCAATGCTTAGAAACAAGGCCCAGGGATCATACTTTCACTAGTGGACACTCTCATATAAATATCTTCTCTTCCTGATGCTACCCTGAAGTACTCTCCGGTTGGACGATATAGGGCTATAACAACACACCTTAAAGTTCGCATTCCCCATCTAGATAACCCCTCACTATCACCTTGAGCACTAGATGTTGGGGATATACTTTCCGGGTATCCTCACAGTTCCTCACTGACCAGGGTGGCCCACTTCGGGTTAGAGCTTTGCTTCACGGGCGGCCCAGTCAGGGAGAGAAGACGGAGTCCAATCCGGCTATGGGAAGGCCAAGAAGACTTACCGACTTAGGCCCATAGTGTTACTTCTAGTTCAAGATGTACTTTGTAACCGACTCTTAGTCGTAGCCGGATTGATCTCTTTTGTAAACCCTAGGCTGGATATCTATATAAGCCATCCTAGGGAGAGCCTTTAGGGCACCCTCAATAGCCTACAATCTCAACTCGCACAGGCGAAACCCTTGTAACCCATATTCCGGCTCTGCCGTATTACTGGATTGCTAGCAGGAGTAGGACCCGTCCAAAGCCGGCGGATTCGAACCTAGGTAAACTTGTGTGCTCACCGTCCCGGAATACCGTACGTCTCACACCCCTCTCTTCTGCACGCCTCAAGGACCCCCTCATGGCGTACTTGTCATCAATCCGACGACAGTTGGCGCCCACCGTGGGGCAAGTGAGCTTCGGATCTGCGTTCCGAGCGGAATTTGCAAGAATCGGAATCGGCGAGACTATCGCCGTCGGACGCATCCTCTATGCCAGCGATGTCCCTCTCATCGTTCTCGATGAGACTTGGATTCCGGCTAGGGAGGCTATGACTGCCTACACAATCATGTCTTTTGGCAAGATTGATGTTTACATCAGTTTCGCTGAACCTGCCCCACCCACCCCAGCGGTGATGATAGAGGCAGAAGAATCTTCTGGGTCCCCTTTGTCCATGGAGGCGGTAGAGTTCTGGATCTCAGAAAACCCTAAACACACCCAGCCCGCACCAGTTGCAGAGATAGTGGAGAAATCCGAGCCTGAAGAAGACCTAGCGGTCCAAGTCGAATCTGGAGTGGAGCTCCTCCGCGGAAGTCGAAATCCAGGAGGAGCATATCAATGACACTGATTTCGGCTCTGATAATGCCGGGATAGACAAACCTTTCCTAAGGTACACACTACGACGTATGATAATGCAAGATGCAAGCGCAGATGCAATTCTCGAGACCATCAAAAGTTTCGACATGGCTGATCGCGAAAGCCGTAGGTACCTCAGGAAGCACGCGTTGCACTTCGTCGGTTACATGGGATCCGGATCCAGCTCTGCCAATGCTGGAGAGAACACCGATTCTGTGCTGGAGGCAATCTGAAAAAACGCCGACGTACCCGCATCCTCGGACGAATCGATCACGTCAGCAGATTTCCGTAAGTTCTTCGCGGAATATGAAGAGGAGTACAACTCCAAGGCTGCAGAAGAAGGAGAAGCCATGGATGAAGGATCCGGGGAACACTCTCCCAAAGCATAGGATGACATGGACGTCGGAGATAATCCCGAGGTCCAGATGTCCGAAAGTACCGATCAGAGCTTGACTCTGGGAAACAGACCCAAAGCCGTCTTTGCTACCGGCGCTGCCAAGAAGGCAAAGAAGAAGAACAAGAAAAACAAGACCCTGGCAAAAGACCCTCTGGCATAGGAGGTGATTGCCGAGGAATACGAAGAAGACTCGGATGGAGCACTTATCCCAAAAGAGTCGAAAAAAGAAGAATCGGTGGATGGACACGTGATCACTGAAGGTGCGCATAAACTCATCGATGCTGCATTAACCACACCTATCCCTACAGCTGCAGAACTTACTGCTGAAGAGCTAGACGAAAGGGCCCAAGCCCTAGAAGCGCGTCATCAACAACTCCTGGATGAAGCCAAAACATCGAGGAGGAGAAGAAACGCATGGCAACTAAGGATTACATGTCTCGGTTGCATCAGAAGACATAGAAGCATCACACCAATGACGACCAATTCCCACATATCCGTGCCGTCCTTTTCGAAGATGAGATGGGGAAGCCACGGAAACATAGCAAAGGAGATTGGGTATATCCAACCCCAGTATAGAATACCGTGGCGGCCCGAGAAATTCTATCGGCTAATCCAGGACCAAAGGAGATCCGTTTGGGTATCAAACTACTCAACAAGGGACTGGAGCAGCAAAAGATCGCCCTGTACGGAAGTCAAAAACTGGTCTCGGATTCCGACCAATGTCGCACAGATCCGGCATGGGCTGACGTGAGACCCCACCGTGTTCCGGAGCAGCATTATCGCCCTGAACGATGGGAGGACAATTATTCGAGAACCGGATCGTCAGGATAGCATCGCAGGACTATAGGCGACTGGAGCAACATTGCACCAGCGGCCGAGAAAGAGGCCATCGCTGCTCTGAATCCAAGGAATCCTCCCCGACGAGAATCTAACGATCAAAAGGGAGAAGATAAAGAGAAACGTCGGGAGGAGGATCATCAAAAAATGCCACCTCCTAGACATGCAAGCCGTCCGGCTGAGCCCCACCATGGTGGGAACGACGGACGGAGAAACTACGGAAACCATGCCGGGACAAGCTGGCAGGGGGCTCGTCATAGTCAAGACCCTCCCCAGAATCGGAATAATAACGTTCCGGATGGAGGCCAGTGATCATCCGGAAACTATCCAGCTGCCCCACCCTCTCCACCACACAGTCATCACAATGGCTCCCAAGGAGGGCACGGAGGACGACTTGGCGGAGGAGGTGGTGGCAGAAGCCGAAGTGGGGCTCCAAGGCACCGCAGCCACAACCGACATTCGGGACGATCTTTATCCCCGAACGACGCAAGGCAGAGGATCAACTCCAACATAGAGGCTCGGCGCTATGAAAACGATGATATCTACGTGGGCCCAAAGTGCTTTGGACCATGCATCAGAGCTAGAAAATTCCCGTAAGGATTTGCTATATCAAGTCATATCCAAGCCTACGATGGCATTGCTAGGCTAGATACCTGGCTATAGGATTTCTTCCAAGCTTGCTGCATTGCTAAAGGCGGAAACAGCCTGGTCGCAACCCGATACCTCCCACTTATGTTGCGGAAGACGGCATGATCATGGCTCAATGAACTTCCGGAGAACACCATTCATAACTGGTATGACATGCAAAGTGCGTTCTTTCGGAATTTCGAAGGCACATATCGGAGGCCCTGTATGGTCGGAGACCTACAACGTTGCATCCAGAAAGCCGGAGAAACTTGCCGGGAATACCTCGGATGATGGATCGACACCAAGAACTCCTATGAAGGAGTAAATGATCAAACTGCGATTGAAGCTTTCATTGCAGGTCTCCCAATTGGTCTACTGCGCCATCGCCTGAAGTGTGACAAGGTCACTGATTTGGGAGAAATGATAGAAATAACAAGCAAGTATGCAGATGCTGACGACGATGTAGAGGGATTGCTCAATGCCCTAGATGTGCCTCAGTCGGCAAAACAACCAAAGCAACAAGCTCAGAAGCGCAAAAATACCTCGGAGGAAAAACCCAACGCGGAAACGGAAGTGGTCACTGCTACTTTCGGGTTTGGAGGACGAGGAGGATGCGGCGGAGGCCGTGGGCATGGGCGTGGAACTTCAAGAGTCCAGGGTAGAGGAGACCAGCAACCAGGCAAAACCTACTCTTGGTCCTACATTGCCAATATCCCATGTGTGCATCACCTAGACTCCAATGGGGGCTCATCCCACACCAACGCCGAATGTCGTTTCAATGAGGACATCGAAAGAGATGAAACCGCGAGCTACAAAGCTAAGCGGAAGAAGGGAAAAAAGAATCCCGAAAAAGACAAAGAGACTAAGGAAGATTCCGACATGGAGGAAGCTGATGCTTCAAATGCCAAGCCAGAAGGGAAGAAAACTTTTCCCACCAAGAAGGACACTTATGTCACTTTCCTCGGATCTTAACCAGCAAAAGTCAAAAAAGCAGTTCTACATGAGCTCAATGCAACAGTTCCGGCTGTCCCCCAGTATCTAGACTGGTCGGAAGTGGCAATCACATTTGACCGCAATGATCATCCGCCTAAGTTACACAGGCGAGGAAAATACGCTTTAATCGTCAATCCATTGATTGACAGTTATGGTTTTTCCAAGACCCTCATGGACGGTGGTAGCAGCATCAATATTCTCTACGTCGAAACGCTACGCCGGATGAAGATCTCAGAAACACAGCTGAACCATAGCTCTGTCATCTTTCACGGAGATGTCCCAGGAAGACAAGCTAATTCCCTAGGAGAGGTCACTTTGGATGTTACCTTTGGAACTCCAAAGGTCTATCAGACGGAAGCACTTTCCTTCGAAGTGGTCCTGTTCAAGAGTGCGTACCATGCTATATTCGGACGTCCGTCTTACTGGGCTTTTATACCTCGTCCGTGTTATATTTACAATATGATGAAAATTCCAGGTCCCAACGGCGTGATCACCATCAGGGGAGACCCGAAGAAAGCGTGAGAGTGCGAGGGAGGAAATGCCGCCTTTGCTGAAGCCGTGCTGCACGCCCAGGAGTACTAGGAGATCAAGAAGAGCATAGATCCATCCGAGATGCCCGCAACAAAGAAGGAGGTGACAAAGCCAAATCCGGAGTTCAAGGCATCGGAAGAGACGAAGAAGACGCCGTTGAAGGATGATGACCCCTCCAAGGTGACCTAGATAGGCGTAGGCCTAGGTAGAGCATAGGAAAGCGCGCTTGTCAAGTTCCTCCAAGCTACGATGCCCTTTGGGCTGAAGAACGCAGAAGCTACATACCAGCACACGATGCAGCATTGCCTCCATGACCAACTTGGACGGAATGTACATGCATACGTGGATGATATTGCAGTAATGTCCAAAAAGAAGGAAACGCTGATTTCTGACTTGGAGGAAACATTTGCCAACCTACGAAAATACAACATCATGCTTAACCCGAAGAAGTGCTTCTTTGGAATACCAGTCGGAAGATTGTTAGGTTTCATCGTGTCTCAGAGAGGCATAGAGGTGAACCGGGACAAAATCAAGGCTATACTCAATATTTCCAGGCCAACTCGCCTGAAGGATGTACAAAGACTAACTGGTTGCATTGCTGCAGTCAGTCGGTTTGTAAGCCGGCTTGGTGAAAGAGCCGCACCATTATACAAACTCCTGAAAAAGACCGAAGATTTTGTTTGGACTGATGAAGCTGAAGGTGCACTACAAGACCTGAAGAAAGTATTCTCATCTGTTCCTATCCTTGTAGCGCCGGAACCTCAAGAACCGATGTTGCTTTATCTTGCTGCAACTAATAAGGTCGTTAGTATCGTCATGGTAGTGGAGAGACCGATGGAAAATCAAGAGCACCTGGTGCAGCGTCCGACTTACTTTGTCAGTGAAGTCCTAACAGAGTCAAAACAATGGTATCCGCATTATCAAAAGTTGGCTTACGGTGTTTTTCTAGCATCTCGTAAGTTGCGACATTACTTTCAGGAGCATCCAATTACCATGGTGAGCACAGCTCCCATGAGAGATATAATCAACAACAGTGACGCCACAGGACGCGTCGCCAAATGGGGCATAGAGCTTTCAGCTTTTGACATTGAGTATAAACCTCGGACAACAATCAAATCCTAGATCCTTGCTGACTTTGTGGCTGATTGGACAGAGACGAAGGAGAACATGATCCTTCCCGAGTCAGAATATTGGACCCTCTTCTTCGATGGGTCTAAGGATCGCGGGGGCTCGGGGGCTGGCGTGGTGCTCAAGTCACCCCAAGGAGATAAACTTTTATACGTGTTGCAGATCCACTTCACAGCGACAAACAATATTGCCGAGTATGAAGCACTGCTGCATGGAATCCGGATTGCTAAGGATATTGGCATCCGACGTTTGATGTATTATGGAGATTCGGATCTTGTTGCTCAACAAGTGTCGGATATTTGTAATCCAATTAAGCACATGACAGCATATAAAGCTGTCGTGGATGATCTATCTAAATCGTTCGAAAGATTTGAAGTTCAACATATTCCTCGAGCAGAAAATGAGGAAGCAGACGCACTATCTCGGATAGGTTCTACGCGGAAAGAGGTCCCAGATGGCGCTTTTTTAGAGCACCTTAAAGTTCCCTCAATAAGGGAGTAGATGAGGAATATCCGACCAAATCCGACTCACCTTTGATAGCAGTTCTGGCTATGATTCCCAGCTGGACTCAACCCTACCTCGTTTATTTGGTAGATGGAAAATTACCCGAAGACGAGGTGCTGAGCCGGCAGATTATCCGACGAGCAAAAGCCTATACCATTGTTAAAGGTGAGCTCTATATGCGGAGTGTATCTAGGGGTTTTCAGCACCGTGTATCTCCGGAAGAAGGAGTGGAAATCTTAAGAGAAATCCACGAAGGCGAGTGTGGTCACCACGCTGCAGCCAAATCTTTAGTGGCAAAAGCTTTTAGACACGGATTTTTCTGGCTTACAGCTCAGGAAGACGCCGAACGATTAGTCAAGACATGCAAAGGCTGCCAAAAGTACGCCAAACAAGCTCATGTTCCGGCTGATCAGTTGCGAACAATACCTATAACATGGCCTTTGCGGTCTGGGGGGTTGATATGGTAGGACCTTTTAAACGAGCTCCAAGTGGATTTACTCACCTCTTAGTGATGGTGGATAAATTCACCAAATGGATTGAGGATAAACCTGTCACTAGTTGTGATGGAGCAACAGCCAAAAGATTTGTCGAGGATGTTATAATCCGGTATGGTTATCCACATAGCATTATCACGGACAACGGGAGTAACTTCTCTATGGGAGAATTTGCCGAATTCTGCAACGAGCAAAATATCCGGCTTGACATTGCGTCAGTCGCACATCCACAAGCTAATGGACAAGTCGAAAGAGCAAATGGTTTAATCCTACAAGGCCTAAAACTGAGACTCGAAGCACCACTACGACGTACTGCGGGGGCTTGGGAAGAGGAATTACCCTATGTAATATGGAGTTTACGAATGACTCCAAACAGGTCAACTGGATACACACCTTTCTTCTTGGTCTATGGTGCAGAAGAAGTTCTTCCTAGTGATCTGATTCACACTTCTCCTAGAGTGGCCACATATATTGAAGAGGATGCCGAGATTTCTCGATAAAACAATCTCGACTTAGTCAAAGAAGTTCGCATCATTGCTAAAATGAGATCTACAGCCTATTAGCAGAAGTTACGCAAGTATCATAGCCAGAGAGTCAGAAATAGATCCTTCAACAAAGGTGATTTGGTTCTCTGGCTTGTGCAACAAAGAAAGCACAAACTTTCCCCAGTATGGGAAGGGCCCTTTTTAGTTAGTCGAGTATTGCACAATGGATCATACTACTTAACTGACATGAGGCCAGTCAAAGAAAGACCTGCTACTAATTAGAGAAAGAGATCTGGAGGCAGTACAAATCCGAATGAGTTAGACAGACCGTGGAATATTGCTTAGCTACATCCCTTTCATTCTTAGTTTATCCTTCTTTGTAAACATATATATGTACATGTTCTATGAGAAATAAAAGTTTTGGTTGCCTCAATTTTTTCTGAGAAGTTTTTACCATCTTATTTCCAAATGATCATGTCATTGTCGAAAATCCCAGAATGCTTGAAAGTACTTTATGCTCATGTTCGTTCTGGTTTAGATTTCTGATTCTAAAACTGCTACCCTCGGGTATAACTCTAAAGTTTCTAGTCTTTACTTTGGTTATTTGTCTGATTGCTGGATGCGGGCATTTTCCAAGTAGTGAATTGTTGGTACTGGAAGCCGGCTTTGTTTCCGAGTTTAAACTGGTTTAGCAATTGAGCTCCGTTGCTCGGCAAAGTTTCTGGCTAAAGGTTTAGCCGGCTCATGAAAGGGACGAGGCGGAAAGCCAGATAAGCGATAAGTAGGGACAAAAAAATACAAGTGCTTATGTAAACATTTCAGGCACACAAAAATTAAAGCCAAAAGGTGTTGAATAGATCAAAAGCTTAGCACTAGCAAAATCATAGTACTTTACATTTACAGATGCATCATGTTTTTTCAGGATAATACAAATATTTCTGGCAATTTATGATGCGGGAGGATATGAACGAGCTGCTGGCTCACTGGAAATACCACCTTGATATCGTTCCGAGATGTCCGCATCCGAGGTGGTGCGTTCATCGTCGAAAACTTCTGCTGATTCTTCTGGAGGAGGAGGCGGAGTATCTACGCGGGTGAAGAAGGGGATCTCGTAGCTGGTCAGGTCAGATACATGACACCCATATCCGACGCAGGAGTGCATGATGGCTTGAAGGTCCTGCTCCTGGTCGTCTTCATCTGCTTTGCAGTACCCTCTGGTCACTTGCCATATTTCCATGTTTCCATGGTGGCTCATGACCATGGTGAGAGTGTTCTGCGCAGCTGTCCGTGCGTAGGACATGTTCCAATCCTGAACAAGTTGCGGCATCTCCTTTGCCTTGTCCCGCACCTGAAAATCTGACATGCTAGGCATGTCCGGAATCTTGAGAGCTTCGCCGATGTCCTCAAGGGATTGGCGGAAGTCATGAAGCAGGTCACCGACTTGGTTAAGCCGGTGGGTACGGGGCTCAGTGGAGGAAGAGTCCGTCAAGTTCAGAGGACCTATACACAAAGCAAGTCAAGAAAAGTCCAACATTGATAGAAGTCGAAGAAAGTGGAAAAGTCAGACAGATGGAATGTACCGAAAATGACGTCGTCGATTTTGGTCTTCTCTTCCCGAAGACTCTGGAGTTCAGCCCGGAGCGCATCGGAAAGATCCTTCTCTCTGCTAAGCTCATTTTTGAGGTCCGAGATTGTTTTATCTTGAGCAGCGATCTTGCGATCACGCTCATCAGTAGCCATGGAGGAGGACTCAAGGACTTGAGAAATGCTCTTTTCATGATTTGCCTTGAGCTGGTCCAGCTCTTGGAGAAGCTCCTTGTTCTCCACCACCAAGGTCTTGAGGTTCTCGGCCTCTTCAATCATGGCGTAGGATTGTTTCACCAGCGCTGTAAGACAAAAAGAACAACAGTTTAGAACAAATTCGACATTGAAAATACAAAGAAAAGGTTTGAGTCTCGGAATGTTCACCTTCGGCCTCATACTTAGCAACTTTAAGTTCAGCATTTTTAAGTCGGAGAGCCTTGATCTCTCTCCGCTTATCACAGATATTCTTCAATAAATCCTGATTATAGGAACATACTTTCTATAAGTCAGAATACCCAAAGTCAGAAAGCTACTTAAGAGTCAGGCCAATATTTTTGCTAAATATCAGCACGAGCCTTGGGGGCTACACTAATTCATTCTTTGGCATCCTAATGAAGCATAAACCCGGATTGTTTATCCTACTTCATGCTTGGGGGCTAAAGGATATGATATAAAATACAATAAAGGAAAAACAGGAGATGGAATTCCGACTTACATATTGTTCGCGAGTGAGTTTATCCAAACTCGCGTTCACTTCAACGGCCACCTTCTCGGCGAGAGTCAAAGGAATCACTGGGGTTGTTGGAAGCTCTCTAGTCCTAATCCTCTCATCGTGAAGGCGCACTTGGGCGAGGAGGTTGGAGAACTTGATGTCCTCTGTTTCTTGCGCTTCTTCTTCGGCAGATAAGGTTCTTTTCTCCAGGCATTGCCTGGCGAGCCGCTGGATCTCTTCAGCAGATTTTCAGGATAGGACAAACTTGGCAAGTCCCGGATTGCTGATAAGGTTTTCGGCGAAGGTTTCTGCCGAGGGATCATTACCCAAAGAGGGTTCACCCTTATCTAAATCTGACTCACCCATGGTGACGTCAGTTTGCGACTCAAGGTTCGTAGGCTCCGTTGAAGGAGCCAGATCTTCTGCAGCATCCGGGAAGATCACCGGTGTTGTGGAAGGTTGAGGGGCAGGAGTCGGAGGAGCCACGGCAGGAGAAGCTATGGTAAGCTTCATATGCCGCAGCGGCTTAGAAGGAATCCCTTTCCCTTTTCCCTTGATGAGCGGTTTTGCTCTGAGAATGTAGTAAAGTCGGAAACATTACATCTCGGAAAGAAATTTGAGTAAAGTACAAAGGCGGAAGTTGTGATTGAAAGTTACCTCTTCACAACAGGCACTTCCTTTGTGCCAACTGCCACTGTCGGAGCTTTGCGCTTCTTGAGCGCAAGGTCCGGCAATGGGACCATCTTTGTCTCCTGAGGAAACTCAGGAGGATATCCTTCGAGCGGAGCAAATTCCGACTCGAGGAGGTCAGCAAGCTGAAAATAAGAAAACATATCAGCATTGCAACGTAACTCGAAGATTGAAACACATAAAAAGTGTACTGATAGAAGCTTACCGACACTATAGGGTTATCCGCCATGTGCATGTCCAGAGAAACCTCCGGGATTCTCCTCTCGATCCGCTCCCTAATCAGCCACTTGACCTGGCTTATGTACCCTTGAGTGGTGTAGTCTTTGGGGCTGATGCGGAGGGAGTCTTTCTGGGACGACGTGATGGAATGCATCAGTCGGGTTCCGTGGTACTGAAGGGGCTGGATCCAATGTGAGACCCAGCACTGGACCAGTCGGATCCCTTCAGACCCTTGTGTTTGATCAAGTATTCGATCTGCCTCTTAGCGAGGATCAGATTGTCAGTGAGAGCCGGAGCAGCCTCGTCCCAGGATGGTTGGGCCGTGGCAGCTCTGTCGATGAAATCCGACAAAGCAGTGGATTTGTCGGGAGCCCAAATATCCCTATGATAGAAGAATGTGGCTGGCCATTGTTTTACCAAGTCACTAGCTAAAATTTTGGGATACGCGCACTCGCGTCTAAGAGAAAAACTAATAGTACCGGTAATGTAAGGAACACCGGCGATAATGGAGTTTCTCCGGACATGAAAATAGTACCGTGATATAGTCAAACTCGGCCTAATGCCGAGAAAGCCCTCACACAACGAAGCATACAGGCTCATCTCTAAAAGTGAGTTGGGAGGAAGATGATGGAGTTGAACTTCGTAATGATCAATCACATCGGAGAAGAACTCCGAGGGAGGAAACGACAAACCTCTGTCGAGGTGGGTGCCAAAGTGGACCCGCTCGCCGTCGTGCGGGTTGGGGACGGTTTCCCCGAAGCCGCTTCGCCAGTCGTCGGCGCGGAGGAGCCCTTCTTTCTCCACGTTCTTGAGACCCTTGTTGTTGAGTGCGCAGGGAATCCAGAGCCTGCAAAAGCTCTCTTTCTCTGCCACCGCTTCCGTCGCCGCCGCCGCCGCTGCTGCCAAGCCGGAAGAGGAAGATGAGGCCATTTCTCCGGCGAGCAGTTGACCTAGAATGGGCGGCGCTGGGAGTTCTTTGGGGAGGAACAGGGGAGCTCTGTACGCGCAGGGAGATTGGAAGGAGAGGAAAAGGCAAAGGACTGGTGAAAGGAGAAGGAGAAAATATTAAACCCTTATATTCACCTAACTGCGCCAAGATTCGTGCAAATGCTACAGTATAACCACCACACGTCGTGGAAGGAACTGGGAAGGTCCCTCGCGATGATTACGTCGCCTCGATCTCCGTGCACGCACTGAAACGGCGCCTCGGTTCCGTGAACCGCGGACTCACCAACGGTCGTGCTGACAAAATGCATGTCAGATGATGTGACTTGACCATAACTTGTGTCAGGTGGCGTTAGAGACCAAGTTCCGGCTTAGTTTGAAATCAAGCTGGAAAATCCGAGTAACCTGTTGATAGGTCCGACTTATTTTTTAAGACCCGGATCGTATTTCTTGTTTTGAAGTTTCAGGAACCCTTCAAGATTCTACAAGCCTAAGATTAAGCTAGACGATGATAAAATACGACTTTGGATCTTGGAGGCCTCCGGGGGCTGCTGTTGGGGATATACTTTCCGGGTATCCTCACAGTTCCTCCCTGACCAGGGTGGCCCACTTCGGGTTAGAGATTTGCTTCACAGGCGTCCCAGTTAGGGAGAGAAGACGGAGTCCAATCCGGCTATGGGAAGGCCCAGAATACTTATCGACTTAGGCCCATAGTGTTACTTGTAGTTCAAGATGTACTTTGTAACCGACTCTTAGTCGTAGCCGGATAGATCTCTTTTGTAAACCTTAGGCCGGATATCTATATAAGCCATCCTAAGGAGAGCCTTTAGGGAACCCTCAATAGCCTACAATCTCAACTCGCACAGACGAAACCCTTGTAACCCAAATTCCGGCTCTGCCGTATTACTGGATTGCTAGCAGGAGTAGGATCCGTCCAAAGCCGGCGGATTCGAACCTGGGTAAACTTGTGTGCTCGCCGTCCCGGAATACCGTACGTCTCACACCCCTCTGTTCCACACGCCTCGAGGACCCCCTCATGGCGTACTTGTCATCAATCCGACGACACTAGATGGTTCCAACAAACACCACAATCTCATAGAGACATCCAACTCAAATTATACTCACGATAAGTATTATTGTAACCTTAGCCAAAGTGCCACACGGTGTGCACACTGTCAACTTCACACATGTGGGGATAAGCAAAGGTTGATTAAAGCACTTAAGTAGCAGAATAGATCTATAGATTACAAAGCTCATAATCTCAATAAGATCACGCATAGAGAGAGAGATGAACACATAGCTACTTGTAGAGCCCTTAGCCTTGAGAGAGGAATACTCCCTCCTCATCATGGGAGTCAGCAACCGCGATGGATATGGCGGTGGAGTCGATGGAGATGGATTCAGGGGAACTTCCCTGTCCCGGCAAGGTGCCGGAACAGAGACTTCTGTCCCCCGAATCTCCTCTTTGGTGGCGGCAGCGCTGCGAAACTTTTCGTGGAATTTTTATCTGGTACTTAGGGTTTTTGTCCCGCGGGGCTTTTATAGGCGAAAGGGCAAGGTCAGTGGAGTACCAGGGGGGCCACACCCCCTGGTGGCGTGCCCCCATGCCGTGTGGCCACCAGGTGTGGCCGCCCTGGTGCGCCACTTCGTGTCCCCTCCGGACTCCGTCTTGCTTCGGGTAAAATATTCACTTTGGCTTTTGTCCCGTCCAATTCCGAGAATATTTCCTTACTAGCTTTTCTGAAACTAAAAACAGCAGAAAACGGGCAACTGGCATTATGGCATCTTGTTAATAGGTTAGTCCCAGAAAATGTATAAAAATACCTCAAAGTGTGAACAAAACATAAGAAAGTAGATATAAAACAAGCATAGAACATCAAAAATTATACATACATTTTATGACATATCAACCCTGCAATATGCACTTTTACATTGACTCAACGGGCAAAAGGCGATCCAATCATCTCATGAAGGATTCCCGGACGTTTTTAAAGATGCAAGAGCTATGCAACACAAAGGCAACCGAAGCAGCAAGCCGAGGATACACCACTGCACCTGGCGCTTTGGGCATTGGTTCACCACCACCGCCGCCGGTACATCTGCTTGCAGGGCAGCTGCAAAAGGCAACAAACCAAGAAGATGAGTACCCCAGGTCCAGGGGCGCAATGTCGATGATTCAGAAGGGGCGACCATCTAACATGACACATAAGTTGACTACAAGACAAGTAAATATGGCAGTGATAGTACCACCTCCTACACCCGAATATCTCCACTGGTTAGAACAAGAAATCACGTTTAGTAGAGCTGATCACCCGCTTCGGGTGCCGTGACCAGGTCAGTCAGCCTTAATAGTGTTAGAACAAATCGGCGGGTTTGACATGAGCAAGGTTTTCTTGGATGTAGGGAGCAACATCAATCTCATCTACACCAAAACCCTACAGGCAATGATTCTGACAAATCTAGCGCCTATGGACACAACTTTCCATGAGATAGTTCCGGGCAAAGCCGAGATTCCTCTAGGCAAAGTCTATCTTGACGTGGTCTTCGGATCAAGGAACAACTTCAGGCGCGAAAAACTAGAATTCGAAGTCATGGACTAGCCATCACAATACCACGCGATCCTGGGGCGACCAACTTTTGCTAGGTTCATGGCAGTACCCCACTATGCATATCTGGTACTAGGAATGCTAACCCCCAATAGGATCATAGCAGTAAGAGGAAGTTTCACTCGTTCAGATAGCTGCGACCGAGAGTTTAATAAAATATCAGAATCTTTCAGGATGGAAGCAGAATTTGGCCAGCTAAAAATTGTGGATGCAGAACTACTACATGAAGGACATGTCCCTAGTGAGCAAGCTCCAGAAAATCAGGTGCACCATGCACCCACAAAAACGACCTATCCGGCCTCCAACAATGGTCCCGCATAGGAAGGCACGTTCGTCGGTTCCCCCCATGAGAATTGGGAGACTCTTGTAAACTCAATCAATGCACAAGAAACCCCCAAGGAACCTGATGAGCACTCAGCCAAATTAAGCATAGTTGACAATGACCAGTCCACCCAACGAATCAAGGCCATTGGACAGCAAGCTCCTCACCTCACAAATATGTCACACATCACAAGGATAACAAAATAAACATGGGTGGCTAACCCAATACTCGTCCCAAAGAAAGGCTCCAGATTCCACGTGTGCATTGACTCTGCGACCAAAAGCGATCCAACAAACCAACCCCTTTTCTCTCTGGTCCGCCGTGCAGAAGCTACGCCTCCAGTCGAAAGGATGAAACCCCCCTAAGCCCACATAGAACGCAACAAGACAACAATGGAGTACCCCAAGACAGAAGCCACCGATTTTAGGAAGTTCTTTTACTTTTATGCATTTTATATTCAATAAGGCCAACGTCCAGGCGAGCACGCCAAAAATGTATCCTCTACTATTTGACGATAAATAAAGAAATGTTCCCAAAACTAGGTCTCGAGATTTCTGCTGTTCTATCCATCAACCTGATACATGGGGGCTTCGACAAGTACGCCATATGAAAAATTGGCGGCTCCTATACAATGTGCTTTTGACCCGAATGAAAGCTGACTCAGCCTATAGGCGTCAGGCGAATAAAAAGGTCTCGCGGGGTGGCCGTGCAGAAGTTGTGCCTCTGTTCATTTTGGAGGAGTATAAGTGTAGATGAGCCTGAGGATATCCATCGAGGAAAGTTCACTCATATTCAGCACCCTGCATTAAGATATTTTGCATTGTTTCTTGGTAGAGGATTTCTTGCTAGGAAGAATTCAAGAAGATGCACTGGCCCCATAATTTATTTATTGAAATGTGCTAAGGAAGGTGTAGCTCCTGAATATAACTTGGGTGTGATTATTGCTAGAACCTTGTCATACGCTATCAAACATAATAGTTCCAAACCTCTTCATGTTGGAGAAATAGCCACATTAGTTTTTGAATACCTTAATAATGAAAGGAAAATTGAATACATGGGAACTCCGATTTCGGGACCCATTCTTTTGGTACTAATATGTTGGTTTGCATGGGGATATTGAGGGAGTATGGCGCGGGTCACATGTTGTATCAATATATGGTTAACCGTGGTAGGATGGAATCCACTTTGCTTCCTCGTATTGAAAATTTTGACAGGTTAAGAGGGAAGTGGACAAACCCTGTCAATGAGTATGCATGGGGGAGGCTGCTGAACCGCCTTCACCGGCAGTATGGGAGGATTATCCTCAACCTCCAGCACATACCACATGGGGTGGCATGCCTGAAGTACCTAATTATCACGCCGTAGAAGACTCCTCTTCTCAACAGCGGAACAAGGACGTACCACCATAGTGGTTGTCATGGGAGCAACAACCACCATATTATGGCGATAGACAATATGGATGGGGGCACGATCCCAACTATCCGGGCTACTAGCTTTCACCCAAGCTTGGGGGAGTAATTTCTCCCTTCCTTTTCACTGTAAATGCCATGCTAGAATTGTTTAAGTTACGTGAGTTGTAGTTTCATTTTAGCAAAACTTAAAAAACCCAAAAAGATTTGAATTTTTAGGCTTGTGCATATTGTTTACTTTAAGTAAAGCCCCAAAACCCAAAAAGGCTTTGCTTGTTTATTTAGTTAGATTGCCATTAAGTTGATTTATTTTGTTGTCTAAAAAATCACAAAAATATTTTTGTTTTTTAAATCGCACGTAGAAGGAGTTGCAGAAATCTACATGATGTTGTTCACTATTTTATTTTTCATTTTTTTATCTCTTACTCCGATTAGGATGAAATTTATATAGAAACTGTAACTTGTCATCCCCCCACACAAAATTTGGCAAAAATTCCTTGGTTGTTTAAGTAGGGAAATATTGTGCTGCATCACTCTAGTAATTTGTTGGCAGATTTCAATGTTTAATACTAAAAGTGGCTAGTTGACTTGTAAATGATCCCTAATTTAATGCTACAATAAAATATGGATCGTAGCCACTATAAACCAACATGTTTATGAGAAGTGATTAATGGAAAATCTTGCAATAATATTTTTTTGAAATTGATGAAAATGAAGTCCGGAATGAACCAAGCTATATCCATTTGCTTTATTTCAACATATATGAGCATATTGTGCAGTTCAAGATGGGAGAGGAAGAACAACAATGATGAATCAATGTGTATGAATTGATGAAAACGGTATGCCTCCTTTGTTGTACTTATGCATGCAAGTTAACATTAGCAAATGCTTGGGTAAAGTTTCATCAATACTTAGGAAAGTGGTAATGAATGGTTACTTTGTTTGTGTCCTTTTGGCTATATAATGAGGCAAATGAGATGCTTTTAGGGAACATTATTTTAACTTGATTGCATGATAGTAGCCCTGAACAAAAGTCTATACGTCCCATTATGCTTGTTGATGTGGACGTGGCACATATTCAATGATGATATTCCTATGTGTCTTTGAAATATCGAGGTTGAGGCTTGTATGATAGTCCAGTCTTTCAAATTGTGAATCTCATCGTGGAATCAGATGTTAGTGAGTTGATAGTATCATTAGTTGACAACTAAGCCTTTCCGCTAGCCTTTAAACCAATTCCACCAACATGGCTATCATTGTGTTCGTGGGAACCCATCCTTTAAACCCTTATCCTGAAAAAAAGAAATATCCCAATGAGTTGGATCTTGTACAGAAGAAAATGGGTTGAAACTAAGAAGTGCCCACCAAGCATGGCAAAAATTAAGAGATGCTTATTCGTTCAAAGCTTATAATCAAAATATTATTGCATTATAGATACGAAAATACACTCAAATCTGAATGAAAAAAAGACTTGCAAGCCCAAAAAGTGGCAACCAAAAACTCCTGCCACTCATGCCAAGGTGCAAGAAACATACCAAAAAAGCACCTATCCTATTCGACTCCACTTGTTCTCAACTAAAAAGATACGAGTAACTTACTCATGTATGGGTCTTCTATGACTGTTTAAATGTTGAAAGACTGGAAGAATACAACGTCCCCAAAGTATTTAGTTCGCGATTCAAGCATGATGAATTACTTGTCAACAATTGAAAGAATTGAAGGCCTCAAAAATCTTACATATGATTCAATCAAATGCGATGTGAGAACTTTGTTCATTTCCACTATTAGGTAATCATGTTCAAACAGTGTTGTCGTATATTATCTCCTTTTTACCATGTATAATAATTTGTACACCAGCATAGTGGGCCCTCATTATTACTTTTCTATTCATTGATAAAGTTATGTTTCAAATATTTGCCATGATAAAATGGCATGCATGAATAGAGCAAAGTTCTTGTTAAAGTCTTTTATCGCTTCTACACTATGTTTGAGTTGTTTGAGGACAAACAACCAGCTATTCTTGGGGGGAGCTAATACATCTCAAACTATCTACTTTTCCAAGTACATTGCTCGATGGTTTGATCCAGAATCTTTCCATACTTGGATAAAACTACTGAATCTAATGTTGTTTTTAGCAAAAGTCTCATTTTCTGTTAGTTTTCACCAGAAATTAAATCGAGGAAAAATACCACATTAGTTTTTCACCAAACAAAGAAGTCTGGGGCGTTGGAATCAAGCAAGCGAAGCCACAAAGCCCAAAAGAGACCAGGTGGCGTGCCCAGCAAGGGTGGGCACACCACCCAGGCCCTTTTGGTCGTGGAGAATCGCATCGTATATACCTGAAAATCCTGGGTATCCAAAAGGACGGTGCGTTTCACAAAACAAAGTGTCGCTAGAGCCACGATCTTTGTTTCGGGGGTCAGATTGGTCCTACTCTCCACCCTGAAGAGTGGGATTTCAAGGTCTTCTCCACCACCATCATCATCAACATCATAACCAACGACCATGAGTTTCCATGTGGGTAGGTGAGGTGGATGGGGATGAGATCCATCATATAATCATCCATATGTATCGAGATTTGAGGTGTTTATCTTGTAGACATTCTTGTATGAGTGTTGGTACACTTCTGCTATGTTTAATTCTTGTTGCTAGGGCCCGAGTGTCATGATTTTAGTACTGAACTTTTATTGCCCAATCATATATTTGAGTTTGGTATGTATTTGGAAAGTGTATTACCTATTATTATGTTGAACCTGCGAACCCTAAGGTGATAGTTAGGGAAAACAATGGAAATATATGTTAGTTTGAGGTTATTGTGTGTTCATGAAGTGTTAATTCTTTGTTACGGTCTATTTGAAAAGGTAGACCTTAATTTCCTGTAGTACCAAGTTGGCCCCCGTGAAATGGGCAGGCAGGACAAAAGATATTATGCAAACTTATGTGCATGATTAAGTTTGGAGCACACACCTACACATAACTGAATTACAGATAAATGCCATGTTAGTATGATACATTATATGATGGATATCATTCATGCAACACCCCGCTATCACCTCATGCTTGCGTTTTAGCAACTGAAAGTTTCACAACATTACTTCCGATGAAAACTGGAAATGTGCTACTTTATTTACTACATTGTTTTACTGCTTTGAATCGACTACCATAAATCACCACTTCCTTTCCAAGTTTATTGCTATACATGTGTGATTGAGAGTGACACCTCAATTGCTGAAGTCTTATTGGTATTCTTGTGTTCCCCTTGAGTCAAACTATAAATTTGGGTAATACTTCCCGTAGAAGATTTCAGCGATCCCCTATACTTGTGGGCATCAGCACGCGTGAAAATAATCCTCTACTATTTCCTGAGAGGGTAATAATTCGACACTCGTTGCACTAACCACTCAATCTTTATTTCCCTTCTCAGCGCAAGAGTGCGAATATATTAAAAAGATTGGTCATGGCTACCAACCGGATCGGGCAATGTACCAGGACAGGTAGGTGAACAAACAAATAGGTTTCCATTTTAAAGATATTTAGGATTGTGGCCTTATGTTTACATGATATTATTCCTGTGCCACTACGAACTATCGAATTTTATCAACACCATCAAAAACAAGGGAAGATGACGTGACATATTTTTTGACTGGCGGGGCCGCCACCTCCACCGTCGACAGCGCACATGCCATGTTCGAGGACTAGTGCCCCGCCCCCATTATTGTGCAATTTTCCATATTTTGTCGCTCCCAACTTCGCTCCTCTGGTCCTCCCGCTGCCACTCCGTTCTATCATGCACCACTCTCGTCCTCCCCTTGGGCCATCGTCCTCCCGCCCTCCCCTCCCTGCCTTATCTCCTTGCCTTGTCTCCTTGACACCGTCCATGGCCTAGGCACGTCTGGACATGAAAACCGAGAGTCAGGCGTTGGGTGAGGCGCCCAACAACACTGGTGATCTGGATCCCGCTCGAAGATGGATCCTGCAGGGCCGGAGAACACGGAGATGGGTCCTGCATGACTGGAGAGCACAGAATCTCCTTCAAGTCTAGAGAGCACAGAGGAGAACAAAACATGGGAAGAGGAAGCGAGGCGCAAAGCTTTGGAGGTCTGGAGCCTGGTGAAGGTGATGTACGTCCTCCTTGAAGGGTAAGAACTGTAATTCCTTCTCTATGTTCCCCAATTAGCGTTTCTAGTCCCGTGGTGATGGCGAGGATATGTGTTGGTAACCGCAGGACGTCTGCCCATCTTCTCCTTGAGCATGATGCTTTGTCAAGCGAGCATGAAGACGTTGAAATGGGTGGCGGTGTGATGACCCACAAGTATAGGGGCTGTATCGCAGTATTTTCGATAAGTAAGAGTGTCGAACCCAATGAGGAGCAGAAGGTGTTGACGAGTAGCTTGGTTCAGGAATTCTCTATAAATACTTAGCAAACAGATTTTTAGGGGTTTTTGATAATGCAGATAAATAAAGTGCGAGTAAATAAAAGACAATAATAATAATTGCAGCAAGTGGCCCAATCCTTTCTTTGGCAAAGGACAAGCCGGTTGTATTACTTAAGATAACCAAACGTTCTCGAGGACACATGGGAATACTGTCAAGTGCTTTCGCTTCATATAGTTGATTAATCTTCTCTGGTTGGATAAGTGTTGTGTGGGTGAACCTGTGCTAATGTACTGACCTTCCTAGGACTAATAAATACTTGTGATTATACCCCTTGCAAGCATCCACAACTACAACAAAGTAATTAAGATAAAAACCTAACCACAACCTTACACACTGAGATCCTACACTCCCTTATGCAAAGGTTTCCTAACGGGGGTTTATGTTTCTGTCACTCCGGCAACCCCTTCGAGTAGTAGCCAAATACACAATGCATTCCCCTAGGCTAAAGGTGAAGTATCATGTAGTCGATGTTCACATGACACCACTAGAAGAATAACACCAAAACTTAATTATCAAACCATTGAATCTTTCTCAACACAATTCCACTACTAACAACATGACTTCTCCCATGTCCTCAAGAACTAAACGAACTACTCATGAGACATCATATGGATCAAGATCAGAGATGAAATAATGATAAGTAACAATCTGAACATAACAATAATTCAATGGTTACACTCAATAGCATCAACTACAACAAGTAATCAACACCAGGAAAGTTTCCCCTAAGAACTATGCAAGATTCAACCCAATTGTTACAGTGGTATGGAGTGGTGATGATGGTGCTGGTGGAGATGATGATGATCCCGATGAAGTCTAGCTTGATGATGGTGTTGATGGCGATGATATCCCCTCTCCGGGAAGGAATGTCCCCGGTAGACGTCTGCCTGCCGGAGAGCTCTTTCTCTCTCCGTAGTTTTCCACCCCCGCAGAGGCGGCGGAATCTTTCTGTGGTCGCTCCCGAGTCTTAGGGTTTCGAGGGGATTATATACGCCAAAGGCGATGATGGGAGTGGGCCAGGGTGGCCACACCCCTGGTGGCACGGCCAGGGGGACCCGCGCCACCAGGGGGTGTGGTCCCCCTATGGCCCATCTCCGCTCCTCCTTCTGGCTTCCTTCGTCTTCTAGAAAAATAGGATTTTTCGTATATTTTCTGGAATTTTCTGATCTTTGCAAATTTTGCATCCAAATAGTGCCTTTTCCATCAGAATCCTGACTCCGGTGGTTCATCCTCCAAAAATCATCAATCATGCAAAAATATATGAAATAACATAAGTACCATCTCTTAATATGAAATATATCAATGAATAATAGTGAATTATGATATAGAATAGTGATGCAAAATGGACGTATCAACTCCCCTCAAACTTAGACTTCGCTTGTCCCCAAGCGAAAACTAAGGTCAATAAACATGACCACAGGTTTATGGAGTGAAGTGTCGATAAAGAGAATACGGACAAGAAGCATCACATTCAGCAATACACAAATCATAATAGAAAACAACTCACTATTATATAACTTAACTTGCAATGAGTAAGGGAAACACAATAAAGATGCATAAAGTAAATCATTATTCATAATGGCAAACTTTGTTCTTGGTCATAGAACGGTTAACAAATTGCAGGAGTCAAACATAATGGTTTTTTCAATGATAAGAGCAGTGTGCAAAACAAGCAACATAAGAAACATGATTGAATATATCATCATATGGGTGATTGAATAACAACAACTCAAATACTTGCTTGAGATACAAAGGAATAGGTTTACTGACTCAACTAAAAAGTAAAAGAAAAGCCCTTCATAGAGGGAAGCATGGATTTCAAGTCTCGTAAAGAGCCTCCATAAATTATGGTACTTACTAGCTTTCAGCTCCCATTAACCCTATCATAAGAAACTTGAGGTGATTAAGGTTAATGTGAATAAGATATGAGTTATATGCTTGACAAATTATAAGTTAAAATTTTCAGGCCCCTTGAGTACGAGTACCAGACCTCATGCTACTCAACTTTGGTCTCCGGTAAGTTCTTGTTATTTTAAGTGTATGTGTATCATAGAGAACCGCCAACTGGGTACCCCTTGCCCCATCACACAGGAGCTATCCCATATCAAAATGACAAGGCAACCGACAGTGAGCATCTCAGCAATCTTTTTATTTGCTATTTGCATAGGTTTTTATTGAAGATGCTTCATAGAATGCCACTTTGGTTATGCTGCAAGTTTCCTCCATGATCAGGCATGGCTTAGGCTAGACACCTAGGCATTTCTCTAACACATACACAAACTCCATGAGCTTACAAGCTCCCATTTTATTTCACACCGCTGGCACCATAAAAAAAGAACATGATATCAACTAAATAATAAGTGCAATGTCGAAAGCGGACCCCATGACAACATGATTTTGCTAACTCCCAACTTATAAGATGCAAGCATACAAGCTTCATAAGATAGTCACAATGGTTCAAATTTATTAAGTACAAGAAAATAAAGTGTGCCATCAAGTTTGTGAGAGCTTTAATCACTAGTTTTCACATAACAAGTTTAATTTGGAAGATAGATAAAACTTGAGAATTTACTTGAAGTAGCAATAATGCTAATACGTAGATATGGTGGACACAAAGGGCATAGGTTTTGGTTCAAGGATTGGATGCACGAGAAGCATTCCCTCTCATTATAGGTTTTTGGCTAGCAAGGCTGGGTAGCAAGCAATAAGAGTTGAAGGAAACAAACAAACATACAAGTGATAGAAACAATCATGCAATCTTCCTTGGAAACACAAAAGATCTTAACTAGAGAATACTAAGCTTATGAGCCAGTCAAGAAAGATAGATGATGAAGTTTTATTAAAAAGTACTTTTCACTTTTCCATTCAATCCTTAAATAATGTTTCTACTGACCAGAGCTAAATTTGCCAAAACCAACTAAATTTACTTGATGATCCCAAAGTGATACCAATACTAACAAAAAGATTAATCATATAATAGAAATTGCAAACTAAAAGAAGATGTGCAAAAAGTAAATGATAGAGCTTCTCATTAATATTCCATAACGGCAACTGCCACCAAGGGATACATAGATATCTAACTAGAGGGGAGATACTTCCACAATGCAAACCATCCTATATGATAACTTCTCTTATTCATGATATGACTCTACTAAAAAGGTAAAAATATGAAAGATAATGATATGATACCACGGCACTCCCCCAAGTTTGGAACAAACCAAGGGGATGCCAAAACCTAATGACAAATTACTCCTTCGGTGGTGGTGGTGTTGTCTCGTCATCATCCGACTTCAAAGGTGAAGGCTCTCCATCGACAAAGGACATCTTGGTTTCCAATATCCTGAAACTAGTAGCAGAGCTTATGTGTTTAAACCCAGCCTCATACTCACAATTTTGATTTTGTATATCATAGAGCTGTGCTTGTAGTTGGTTGGTTGTTCGATGGAGTGAGAGAATTTCATCCCTAAGCCCAGCAGTCTCCTTCTTGTGCTCGATGATGAGTTCTGAACTTATCTTATGGATGATCTCCACTTCACGTTCTTCCATCTTCTTATACCTAAAGACTTCTTGCTCCAGTGCTTCCATCCTGTCCTCTAGACTACCTTCTCCTTTAGGGCCCTGAACCTCTTTTATCTGTACCTTCCCATCTTCGAGCAGTAACTCCTTACGGTGAATCTTCAACTCATACATGTATGGGTTGATGATGTTCGCAGAGGAATCCTCCTTGGGTGATCCAGAGGAAGACATTATGGCTCCAAAACTGAGAATCTGCCTGTCAGAAACAGATCGAAACGAAAACACGACGAGAACACAATATACGAACCTCGGGGGATCCGAGAGATTATATATTACAAAGTTTAACAACAAAAGGAAGGTACTGGGAGAAAACGGGTCGGAGATGGGCTTCGGGGTGGCCACACCCCCTGGTGGCGTGGCTAGGTGGGCCCGCGCCACGGGGTGGTGTGAGCCACCCGGGCTCCATTTCCGTCCCTTTTTTAACTCATTTTTCCATGTTAGGTAAAAACTACAAAAATATAAATTGAAAAGATTTTCGTGAACCTTTCCTTACCAGAACTGTTACCTATTCGAAAACAGACTCAGCAGGTCTCTAAAATTGGCCTTTAATAAATTCTTCCAGAGTCACCGCTTGAATAATATAAATATCTTCATTGTAAGAATCTCCAGAAATATAGTGCTTGAGTCTTTGACCATTCACCACTTGTGTAGTGTTGTCTCTTAAGGAGGAAATTTTTATCGTACCTAAATGATACACCTCTTCAATAACAAAAGGTCCTTCCCATTTTGAAAGTAGTTCTCCTGCAAAAAATCTAAGACAAGACCTATACAATAGAAATTTCTCACCAACACGAAATTCTCACTTAAGAATTCTCCTGTCATGCCATCTTTTAACTTTTTCTTTAAAGAGTCTAGAATTTTCATACGCTTCACTTCTCCACTCATCTAAAACACTCAAGTCAAATAATCTTTTCCTACCAGCAAGTTTGAAATCTCTATTAAGTTCTTTCACTGCCCAATAAGCTTTATGTTCTAACTCTAAAGGCAGGAGACAAGCTTTCCCATGGACCATTTTGTAAGGAGACATTCCCATAGGATTTTTATAGGCAGTTCTATAAGTCCATAAAGCATCATTCAACTTTTTAGCCCTATTTTTTCTAGATCTATTAACAGTCTTTTGCAAGATGGATTTGATTTCTCTATTTGATAGTTCTACTTGCCCACTGGTTTGGGTATGATAAGCTGAAGCAATTCTATGCTTAACGTCATATTTAGCAAGGGTCTTCCTAAAACCACCATGAATGAAATGTGAACCTCCATCAGTCATGAGTTACCTAGGCACTCCAAACCTAGGAAAGATAACATCCTTAAGCATTTTTAAAGAGGTCTCACCATCAGCACTTTTTGTGGGTACGACTTCTACCCACTTAGTAACATAATCAACAGCAACAAGAATATGAGTATACCCTTTTGAAGGAGGAAAAGGACCCATAAAGTCAAATTCCCAACAGTCAAATGGCTCAATTACAAGAGAGTAATTCATAGGCATTTCATTGAGTCTAGAAATATTACCAACTTGTTGACATTCATCACATGATAAGATAAACTTTCTTGCATCTTAAAAAAGGGTAGGCCAATAAAAACCTGATTGTAGAACCTTTTGTGCGGTTCTATCTCCAGCGTGATGCCCTCCATAGGCACTATCATGACATTTCTGCAATATCTCTTTTTGTTCATATTCTGGAACACATCTTCGCATAGTACCATCCACTCCCTCTTTATATAAATGTGGGTCGTCCCAAAAATAATGCCTCAAATCATAAAAGATTTTCCTTCTTTGCTGGGCTATAATAGTTGGAGGCAAATACTGGAAACTATAAAGTTAGCATAATCAGCATACCAAGGACTCTCTCGCGAGCTTACCTCTATTACAGCCAACTGTTCATTTGGAAAACTCTCATTAACAGGCATAGGATCAAAAGAAATCTTTTCCGACAGGATTTTCAGCACCTTTCCTATCTACAATATGTAGATCGAACTCTTGTAAAAGTAACACCCATCTAATAAGCCTAGGCTTAGCATCTTTCTTTGTCATAAGATACTTAATAGCAGCATGATCAGTATGAATGGTAAATTTCGAATCAACAATATAAAGTCTAAACTTATCACAGGCAAAGACAACAGCTAAAAATTCTTTTTCAGTAGTAGCGTAATTCTTTTGAGCAGCATCAAGTGTCTTACTAGCATAATGGATAACATTCAATTTTTTATCTATTCGTTGTCCAAGAACAGCACCTACAAAAAAATCACTAGCATCACACACAATTTCAAAGGGTAAATTCCAATGAGGTGGTTGAACAATAGGACCAGTTATTAAAGCTTTCTTTAGAGTTTAAAACGCTTCCTTACAATCATCATCAAACACAAAACGTACATCTTTTTGGAGAAGATTAGTAAGAGGTTTTGATATCTTGGAGAAGTCTTCAATAAACCTTTTATAGAAACCAACATGACCAAGGATACTATGAATACCTTTGACATCCCTAGGACAGGGCATTTTCTCAATTGCTTCAACTTTTGTTCTGTCAACTTCAATGCCTCTTTCAGAAATTGTATGTCCTAGGAAAATTCCTTCATTAACCATGAAGTGGCATTTCTCCCAATTAAGAGCAAGATTAGTTTCTTCGCATCTTTGCAAAACATTATCAAGGTTGTGCAGACAATTATCAAAAGAAGTTCCATAGACGGAAAAATCATCCATGAATAATTCCACAATTCCCTCACAAAAACCATGAAAGATAGCAGACATGCATCTTTGAAAAGTAGCAGGAGTATTACACAAACCAAAAGGCATACGCATATAAGCATAGGTTCAATAAGGGCAAGTAAAAGTGGTTTTCTCTTGATCTTGTTGTTTAACAGCAATTTGAGAGAACCTAGAGTATCCATCAAGAAAGATAAAATGAGTCTTCTTAGACAACCTTTCTAACATTTGATCAATAAATGGTAGCAGGTAATGATCTTTCTTAGTAACTTTGTTAACTTTTCTGAAATCAATGCACATTCTATAACCAACTACTACTCTTTGGGGAATAAGCTCATTATTCTCATTAGGCACAACAATAATTCCTCCTTTCTTAGGTACACAATGAATAGGACTAACCCATTGACTATCAGCAATAGGATAAATAATACCAGCATCAAGGAGTTTTAATACCTAATTTCTTACCACTTCCTTCATCTCGGATTTAAATGACGTTGATGTTCTACTACTGGTTTTGCATTATGTTCTATATTCATATCATGCTGACATATAGTAGGAAAAATCCCTTTTAAATCATTAAGAGTATAACCCATAGTTCCTCGGTGTTTCTTCAACACTTCTAGTAATCTTTCCTCTTCCTTTCCTGAAAGTTTAGAACTAATAATAACAGGATATATTTTCTTATCATCAATGTAAGCATATTTAACATAGTCAGGTAAAGGTTTCAGATCGAAAACCAGATCCTTTTTAGGTCGTAGTGTGGTACCCAAATCTTCCACATGTAAGTTATTCTTAAGTATCTTGGGTTGATGAAGGAGAATCTCGTCAATCTCATTTCTTTCTTCCATGAAGATCTCACTTTCGTGGTCTTCCATATATTGCTGCAAAGAATTGTTAGGAGCAAGAGAAATAGAAGCAAGTTGTTCAACTCTAAAATCCTTATCAGGTAATTCATTTTCATAAGGACCTTTAGCAAATTTTGAAAAATTAAACTCATAAGATTCTCCATCAAATTTAGTTAAAATTTTCTCCCTCTTACAATCTATAATGGCTCCACAAGTGTTCAAGAAAGGTCTACCAAAATGATAGGATAAGTTTTACTAGTAGCTGAACCAAGTACTAGAAAATCTGCAGGATATTTAATCTTACCACAAAGAACTTCCACATCTCTTACAATACCAATTGGAGAGATGGTCTCTCTATTAGCAAGGTGAATAATTATGACAATTTCTTTTAGTTCATAGGGACCAATTTCATGCATAATTTCTTTGTAAAGCTCATAAGGAATAACACTTGAACTTGCACCAATATCACATAAACCATAATAGCAATGATCACCAATCCTAACAAAAAGCACAGCGACACTAGATTTCCTAGTTCTACTAGGATGTGAAACAATATTAGAGTAATCCTCACAGAAGATAATGTGTCCATCTTCTACACTTTTAGTGACAAGGTCCTTCACAATTGCTACTACAGGTTCAACGTTTATTTGTTCATCGGGCTTTACAGATCTCTTTGTACTTTCGTTAATCACACTAGTTATCATAGAATGCTCCTTTACCTTGTCAGGGAAAGGTATTTTCTCGATATAAGGTTAAGGTACAATACGATCAGTGGTGCAAACTTTAGTACTTCTAGCAGGAACACAATCAACAATATCTTTATATGGTGCATGATACCTTTTCCATTCCTTTTTGGGAATTTCAATATATGAGGCAAAAGCCTTAAACAATTTGCAATAACTTGAGAATCAAGACCATAAGCATTACTAACATTATGAAAGTCATCAGTTCCCATAAAAGATTTAATGCATTCATAATCATAATGTATACCTGACTTTCTTCCTTTATCATTCTCCCATGCTTCAGCATTGTCTTGAATATGCTCTAGAAGATCCCATTTAGCTGCTTCTTCCATACGTGTAAATGATCCAGAGCAAGAAGCATCCAATAGATCCTTATCATGAAGAGAAAGCCTTGCATAAAAGTTATTGATAATAATATTATTAGGGAGCTCATGAAGAGGACATTTGAGCATTAGTGACTTCAATCTCTCCCAAGCTTGAGTTGTACTCTCTCCATCACGAGGCCAAAAGTTATATATTTGATTCCAATCTTAATGAATCTCACTAGGAGGATAAAATTTGGAATAAAAGAGAGGTACAACTTCCTCCCATTCAAGAGACTGGCCATTCTTTAGCAGCTTATACCATTCCTCCGCTCTTCCTTTTAGTGATACAGAGAATAACTTTTTATTAACTTGATCTGTTGTAATATTTGCACACTTGAACAACCCGCATAATTCATGTATAAAAATAAAATGATCACTGGGATGGACAGTTCCATCTCCAAAATAGTAGTTATCCATAACACGATCAACAATTTTTGTAGGTATAGCAGGTGGTGGTTCATCTACTACCTTAACAGTGCTAGTAGCATTCCGAAATAAGAAACTAAGTGAATTATCCATATTGAGAATAAAGTAACAAACAGAAATAAACAATACTCACAGCCGAAGTTTCCTTTACCAGTTCCACTCTTCAATAGCGCTTCACTCCTTGGCAACGGTGCCAGAAAATAGTCTTGATGACCCACAAGTATAGGGGGTGTATCGCAGTATTTTCGATAAGTAAGAGTGTCGAACCCAACGAGGAGCAGAAGGTGTTGACGAGTGGCTTGGTTCAGGAATTCTCTGTAAATACTTAGCAACTGGATTTTTAGGGTTTTTTGATGATGCAGACAAATAAAGTGCGAGTAAATAAAAGACAATAATAATAATTTTAGCAAGTGGCCCAATCCTTTCTTTGGCAAATGATAAGCTGGTTGTATAACTTACGATAACCAAATGTTCTCGAGGACACATGGGAATACTATCAAGTGCTTTCGCTTCATATATTTGATTAGTCTTGTCTGGTTGGATAAGTGTTGTGTGGGTGAACCTGTGCTAATGTACTGACCTTCCTAGGACTAATACATACTTGTGATTATACCCCTTGCAAGCATTCGCAACTACAAGAAAGTAATTAAGGTAGAAACCTAACCACAGCCTTACACTCTGAGATCCTACACTCCCTTATGCAAAGGTTTCCTAACGGGGGTTTAGGTTTCTGTCACTCCGGCAACCCCTTCGATTAGTAGCCAAATACACAATGCATTCCCCTAGGCTAAAGGTGAAGTATCATGTAGTCGATGTTCACATGACACCACAAGAAGAATAACACCAAAACTTAATTATCAAACCATTGAATCTTTCTCAACACAATTCCACTACTAACAACATGACTTCTCCCATATCCTCAAGAACTAAACGAACTACTCATGAGACATCATATGGATCAAGATCAGAGATGAAATAATGATAAGTAACGATCTGAACATAACAATAATTCAATGGTTACACTCAATAGCATCAACTATAACAAGTAATCAACACCGGGAAAGTTTCCCCTAAGAACTATGCAAGATTCAACCCAATTGTTACAGTGGTACGGAGTGGTGATGATGGTCCTGGTGGAGATGATGATGATCCCGATGAAGTCTAGCTTGATGATGGTGTTGATGGCGACGATCTCCCCTCTCCGGGAAGGAATTTCCCCAGCAGATTTCTGCCTGCCAGAGAGCTCTTTCTCTCTCTATAGTTTCCCGCCCCACAGAGGCGGCGAAATCTTTCTGTGGTCGCTCCCTGAGTCTTAAGGTTTCGAGGGGATTATATACGCCAAAGGGCGATGCTGGGAGTAGGCCAGGTTGGCCACACCACCCGGTGGTGCGGCTAGGGGGACCCGCGCCACCAGGGGTGTGTGCCCCATATAGCCCATCTCCGATCCTCCTTCTGGCTTCCTTCGTCTTCTAGAAAAATAGGATTTTCCATATATTTTCCGGATTTTCTGATCTTCGGAAATTTTGCATCCAAATAGTGCTTTTTTCCATCAGAATCCTGACTCCGGTGGTTCATCCTCTAAAAATCATCAATTATGCAAAAATATATGAAATAACATAATTACCATCTCTTAATATGAAATATATCAATGAATAATAGTGAATTATGATATAGAATAGTGATGCAAAATGGACGTATCACGACGCGGATGATTTTGTGCTCGAAGATGTTGATGATGATGAGAAAGCATATCCAGACGTGGCTGTTGACCCTGATAGGATGGAGAGTAGGTAATATTTGGTTGATTCGAACTTTGAGCTTTCTATGGACTAATGAGGAAGAGGAATGTGAAGATGTGGAAATGGGATGCAGATACGATGACGAAGACGAGGACAAGCCAATGATACACTTTGACAACGACAATCCTACAATTGATGAGGGGGTTGTCTTTGAGAATGTGGAGAACTGCAGATATGCAGTTGCTACCTATGCAATAAGAGTTGGGTTCAAATTTATCATTGAAAAGACTAACCAAAAGAGATTTAGGGTGCATTGTAGGGAAAGTAATGTGTGTAAATGAAGATTGCATGCATCTCCAATGCAAGGTGGACACCCATTTCAGGTTGCAATATCTACATTTAGTGTTAGTATTTCTCATATTTATTCTGCTGATATGTCCTCTAATTTATTTGGGTTCTTATCGAATGTAGATCAAGGTAAACAAGAAGAAACACAATTGCCCTAATACTTATTTAAGTGATAAAATTAGACCGGCGACAACCAAGTGGATTCCTGCTACTATACTTGACTAGGTGAGGCGGGATCATAATATTGGACCTACTAAACTCAGAACAAAGATTAGCAAAAAGTTTAATGTTCCGATTCCTTACCACAGAGTCTTTATGGGAAGGAGATGGCTCTATACTTTATTCAAGGCAAGTGGAATGACAATTTTCACATGTTGTATAGTTTCAAAGCTCAGGTAGAGAAGACATCACCTGGTAGTGTTGTTGACATTGATTATGAGGTTGTGAAAGGAAGATAAAAGGTATCAAGGGGGTTAGCTATAACTAGGCAGATAAGAAATGCTTCAAGAGATGTTTTGTTAGCCTAAAGGCATGCTAGAAGGGGTTCCTAGATGGCCGCAGGCCATACTTGGCAATAAACACAACTTCTTTAACAGGGAAGTTCAGGGACATGTTGCTTCTGCTTGTGCTGTGGACCCACATAATTGGCTTCTTCCCATAGCTGATGTTGTTCTTGAGGGTGAATCAAATGAATGCTGGACATGGTTCATGCAGAGACTACGGGCAGTTATTGGTCACCCTAAAGGCTTGGTGATATATACTGGTGCATGCAAGGAGCTTGAGAATGCTATTGATGTTGTGTTTCCTAGGGTTGAGCATAGGTAATACGTGTGACACCTCACTACTAACTTCACGAAGAAGTTCAAACTTTTGATCTTTGAAGAGAACTTGTGGCGATCAGCATACACATACACATACACCCCAAGCATGCATGCTACTTACATGTAGAACATGTATATAGTGCCAAAGGTGAAAAAATAGCTTGAAGAACATCACACCAAGCTATGCGCCAGAAGAAAGTTTGGTGAGTTAAGCAAGGTGGATTATGTATGCAATAAATTTGGCAGAGAGTTTCAATGCTAAGATTTCGAGCATGAAGACACTTGCAATTGTTATTTTGTTGGATGCAATAAGATAGTGCATAATGGTGAAGATAGATTTAAGGAAAAGAATTTGTGCAAGAAAAATTTTAGGCCATAAAATAGTTCCATGTCACCATGCACTGTACTTCATCTTAAAGGTGAGAGGTAGCGGAGCTGAAATAGAGAACTATGTTCATAACTATTTCTTCATGGACAAGTTTTCTGCAACTTATGCAGAAAATGTACCACCTACGGTTGATCAAAATGATTGGGAGATTGTCGATCCAAGGTTCAAACTCCAACCACCAGTTCTTAGGAGCCCACCTAGGAGGCCTAGAAAGCTACGGATTGAAGCCTCCACTTATAAAGTTTCAAGGCTAGGAGCAAGGAAAAGGAAATGCAGACGGTGTGGAGGATTCGGCCATATCAATAGGTTGTGCAAAAATCCAGTTCCACATGATCTTGTCCCTGTTCACAACCTAGAGGTAGAAAATGAGGCTTTCAGCCAGAACTGGAGGAAGAGCAGCAAGAAGACGTAGAACTTGAGGAAGTGTAGCAGGTGGAGGAAAACGGTGATGAGAATTCGGAGGAAAACATTGGTAAGCAGCAATATGAAGAAGTGGAGGTGTCGGCGAGGCTAGGGGCTGAAAAAGAAACAAAAGGGTAAGCAGAATGGGAAGGAAAAGGAAAATAATGGAGGAGTATTAGAATATGAAGAAGTTGCAGGGGTGATTGAGGATGTCCTTGAGGATCTTTCGACTAACTACAGGAGAAATAATAAACCACTGCCAATTTCATCTCTTTACGATTCTCTAGATGAAAGGTAAGCCTAAAAATTCTTTTATTTGCCATTTTGATCATTTTTGTTTCCATCCTCATCAATTGTTGTTTAATGTAGCACGGGCTCACAGACTAATAAGAGGAGCAAAAACAAGCGGGCATAGTAACGTCATTTCTTGATTTATCATTGAAGCTAAACTAGTTGTCTAGTCTTTATTTATATCTGGCGTGTGCAACATGTCTGTGATGGGGTCATGTGGACCAGAGTATAGCTATTTAGATATTATTACATTATTATTTTCCTGTACATGGACGCAACCAATAGTTTCCATCTAGAACAACACGCTCGTCCCCTTCTCCTCTGGCGCACTCCAAAGTTATGGTTGTGCCATCAAGTGTTGGGATCAGAGTCAGCGTATTGTCCCATAAGATGTGCTAGGAACGCGTGAGCTTTGTTTTTCAGAATCAGATGACTTTTGATTAGTTTCAAAGATAAAGACACCTAAAACATGGCCAATATATGCCCTACAATATTCTATGGATTGAACTCCTCACAAAATTGCTTTGAAAAACTTTCAGTCCAAAGAGGCAATTAAGATACTATACATAGATTAAATTTAGGCTCAACTGACCCTAATCGGCTATGACTCTCCTGTTGTGTTCATCATCGATGACATCGTCCACATCGCCATCTTCCTCCTCCACGCCGGAATCGATGCTGACGCTCCCTACCGAATTCCTCCTCCTCATGAATTCCTCACGGTGTGCCTCCTCGATAACGGTGGAGGTCATACACCCAGGCACTGCGTAGAAGAGCTGCCTCCCTTCAGGGGTGCACAAATCCAAGTGGATCTCCCAACGATGGGATCCGCATAGTGAAAGCAACGCCATCCGCTCCTTCTTGAACCACTTTGGCTAGTACGCGCTCGTGCGTGAGTACCGGGCCATTCCCTCTTACGCTCTAGCATCTGGTGATGGCACTCCTTGATCTACCTTGCTAACGCATTGTCATGCAAGAGCGGCACGACAGGCACCCGGGTGTAGCTAAGCTCAAAGTCGGTCGAAAGCCTCGCAAGTGGTGAGATGAGTTTGTCATAGTGGGGAAGCATCTGAGCCTCGTACAAGATGAGTTTGGGCCTCTCCAAGGCGAGGAAGGAAAACAATCTGAGCTTCGGCCCCATGGTTATGGGGATAAGGACAAGGAGGTAGGCCCACTCATGGTTTCCACTACCAATCAGGTCGCATAACAGACTACTCGTGGATCTCCCTTATGCAGGACATCCTTATCGTCCATGATCCCCGATCCTACGGCGCCTAACAATCGGGATTTAGAACTAACCTGCAACCGCTCGGGGATTCTAGAAGACCTGGTCCGATGGCTACCATTGGATGCTAGGGCTAAGATCCAACAGCTGTCGTTGACTCTATGGACTCCATGTGTCAAGCCATGGTCATAGAGACCAAAAACACATAGGAAAGCAGCTTCCACATTACATGTTGCACCAGTGTGGCAGAAGTTGCATCATAGAATCCACTACAGTGTGTGTGGTCATGTGGATCAATGTGGTTTGGGAAAAGAACAACTGTCATTGACTCTAGGGGATCAATGTGGTTTAGGAAAAGAACACATGCAATTACTCTAGGGACTCCATGTTTCAAACCATGGTCACAGAGACCAAAAACACATAGGAAAGCAGCTTCCATATTACATGTTGCACCAGTGTGGCAGAAGTTACATCAGAGAATCCACTGGAGTGTGTGTGGTCATGTGGATCAATGCGGTTTTGGAAAACAACACATGCAATGACACTAGGGGATCAATGTGGTTTAGGAAAAGAACACATGCAATGACTCTAGGGGATCAATGTGGTTTAGGAAAAGAACACATGCAATGACCCTAGGGGGTCAATGTGTCAAGCCATGGTCACAGAGACCAAAACTACATAGGGAAGCAGCTTATGTCGTCGGATTGAAGACATGTACGTCGAGAGGAGGTCCTCGAGGCATGTGGTGAAAGGGGGTGTGAGGCGACGGTATTTCGGGACTGTGAGCACACAAGCTTTACCCAGGTTCAAATCTGTCGGCTTTGGACGGATCCTACTCCTACTAGAAATCTAGTAATACGACACAGTCAGAAGTATAGATTACAAGAGAGGTTCGCATGTGCGAGTTGAGATTGTATATTGTGGGTGCCCTAAAGGATGGTCCTAGGATGGCTTATATAGATATCCGGCCTAGGTTATAGGAGAGACCTATCCGGCTACAACTAAGAGTCGGTGACAAAGTACATCTTGGACTACAGGTAACTAAATAGGTCTAAGTCGGTAAGTCTTCCGGGCCTTCCTGTAGCCGGATGGACCTCCGGCTTCTCTCCCTGACTAGGCCGCCCGTGAAGAAAAGCTCTAACCCGAAGTGGGCCACCCTGGTCAGCAAGTCACAGTGGGTATACCTAGAAAGTATATCCCCAACAGTAGTCCCCGGAAGCCTCCAAGATCCAGAGTCGGATTCCATCATGTAGCTTTACCTATCTTCGTCTTGCAGAATCTTGAAGGGTTCTTGAAACTCCAAAAGAAATGTAGGATTTGAGTGTCAAATCGACTCAGACCTATGAGTATGTCATTCGGTTTTCCAACTTAAAATTCAAATTAAGCCAGAACTTGGTCTCTGATGTAACCTGGCATCAGTCAAGGTCAAGTCACATTACTGACAGACATTCCTGACAATGTGAATGTTGGTGGGTCCCCTATTGCGGAACCGAGGCACTGTTTTAATCGATGTGCGGAGATCGAGGAGGCATAATCTTCTCGAGGAGGTTACTTCGCTCCTTCCACGATGCATGGCAGGTTCACTGTTTGTTTTACATGAATCATGGCACATGCGAGGCATATAAGGGGTTCGGATCTCCTTATTCTCTCTCATCAGTGCCTCTTCCTTCTTCTTCCTCTAAGAAGCACCACGCCCTTTCTCTCCTTTTCCTTCCCCTAAATCGCACAATGCCTCCCATCCTAGGTCATCACTAAAACCCAAATGGCTGACGCGTCTTCATCTGGCATGGCGAAGACCATGACGGCAACCGCTGCAGCGGCGGAGAAGGAGAATTTCCACGGAGTGTGGATCTCGTGCGTCCTCGACGACGAGAAATTACATGGCATTGAGAGGGAAGGAATTCTCTACGCCGGTGACTGGCGGAGCGGCTTCGACGAGGTCTTTCCCATGCCCCGCACCGACGAGAGGGTTCACTTCGGCACTCACCTTGATAGAGTTTTGAGTTCCCCCCCTCAATTTTTTTCTCTAAGGTCATAGATCATTATGGAGTTCATCTCCACAACTTCCTCCCAAACACGATTCTAGAGCTTAGCACTAATGTAGCCTTGTGTGAGGGTTATCCTGGAATATAGCCAAGTCTTGTTTTGTTCTGGTACTACTTCGGTACCCGAAGAAATTCCATCACTTCCGGTAATCCCTACATTACCGGGACTCTTATCCTGACTCTTAGGAGAGACCCAGTATACCCCAAGATTAAAGCTAGCGGGTCGGTGAAGAAATTGTTGGAGATATGCCCAAGAGGCAATAATAAAAGTGGTTATTATTATATCTTTGTGTTTATGATGAATGTTTACATCCCATGCTATAATTGTATTATTAGGAAAAACTAATACTTGTGTGTTTTGTAAACATAAAAGAGTCCCTAGTAAGCCTCTTGTTGAACTAGCTTGTTGATCGATTGATGATCATGGTTTCCTGATCATAGACATTGGATGTGATTAATAACAAGGTTATATCATTAGGAGAATGATATGATGGACACACACCCATAGTAAGCGTAGCATAAGATCAAGTCATTAAGTTCGTATTGCTGTAAGCTTTGAAATGCATAGTAACCTAATCCTTCGACCATGAGGTTATGTTAATCACCATCACCAGATGGGTACTTTGATGACATCAAACGCCGCTTCGTAACTGGGCGGTTATAAAGGTGTCATTGGGTATTCTAAAAGTATGTGTTGAAGCGCATAGACCAAGATTGGGATTTGTCCATCCATATGACGGATAGATATACTCTGGTCCCTCTCGGTGGAATGTCATCTAGATAGCTTGCAAGCATGTGACTAGGTCACAAGGGATGACATAACATGGAACGAGTAAAGAGTACTTATCAGTAACGAGGAAGAACTAGGTATGAAGATACCGACGATCAAACCTCGGATAAGTAGAATATCGCGAGACAAAGGGAATTGGTTTCGTATGTTAATTGGTTCAATCGATCACGAAGTAATCGTTGAGTATGTGGGAGCCATTATGGATCTCCAGATCCCGCTAATGGTTATTGATGGGAGAGGTGTCTTCATCATGTCTGCATATTCACGAACCGTAGGGTGACACACTTAAGGTTCAAAGTTGTTTGAAGTAGATATGGAATTTGCGTTGGAGACCGAATGTTGTTCGTAGTCTCGGAATGGATCCGGGATATCACGAGGATATCCGAAATGGTCCGGAGAATAAGATTCATATATTGGAAATCATTTTCTAAGTTAGGAAATGTTCCGGAGTGTTTGTATGAAGATTCTAGAAGGTTTCGGAATGTTCTGGAAGGTTCTAGAGGATTTCTTGGAGTTTGCTTGAAAACCAAGAAAGGGATCAAAGAAACCAAGTGGGGTACTACACGGATTCGTGGGGGAGGAGGATTCCTCCCCCCAACCCACCGGCCCAAGGAGGAGGGAGTCCTACTAGGACTCCCCCTCCCCAGGCGCGCCTCCCTCCTCTAAATAGAAGGGAGGGGGCGCCCCCTCTTGCACCTTGTCTCATAACTCCCAATCTCAGCCGCCTCTCTCCTCCACGATTCTTCTGCACAGGCATAGGCGAAGCCCTGCAGATTTCTCATCTCCACCACCACCACCACACCGTCGTGCTGCTGGGATTCAGTGGAGAAGATCTACTACCTCTGCTGCTCGCTGGAACGAGGAGAGGAAGGTCTGCTTCGACTCCGCATGTGTGACCGTCTGCGGAAGCGCTGCCGGAACGCGGCGCCATAAGGATCGTCCACACGATCTTGAGATCGGCAAGTGATCGACTACATCATCCACGAGATCTAATCTCGTTAACACTTTCGGTTCTACAAGGGTTAGTACCGATCTATCTCGTTGCTCATGTCTAGTAGATTAGATCTTGGCTTTTATATAGATTAGATCTGGGTTTTGTTCGTTCTTGCGGTAGAATTTTTTTGTTTTCCATGCTACGAACCCATCAGTGGTATCAGAGCCTTGTCTATGCGTAGATCTGTTGCACGAGTAGGACACAATGAGGTTGTGGGCGTTGGTGCTTGTGCTGTCTTTTGCTATATGTGTACTTTGCATCTTGCGGTATGGTGGGATGAAGCGGCTCGGGCTAACATTACATGTCATCATACATGAGACTTGCTCCACGCTTGACGTGCAACTCGTATTGCACAAGTGGCTTTGCGGGTGTCTGTCTCTCCCATCATAGTATAGATCAAATCTACACTGTGCACTTGATAGCACTTGTATCAACGTTGTGGTTTAGTTTCGTAGGTAAGATGCGTTCTTAGTCGAAAGCCCCAAGCCACGTAAAACTTGCAAAGAAAATTAGAGGCGTCTAACTTGTTTTTGCAGGGGTTTTGTGATGTGATATGGCCTACATGTGATTGTGATTGTATTTGATGTATGCAATGATCCTTGTTGTAATATGGCAACCGGCAGGAGCCTAATGGTTGTATTTAATTCTGTTAAGACCCGTGTGTCTATTCATCTTGTAATAGCTTTGTTCCAAGTAGTTGTAATAGTTGCTAGTGAAGATGAACAACCATGAAGCGATGCCACGGACCTTGACGCAATGCTGGTGATGATGGAGATCATGTCCGTACTTTGGAGATGGTGATGGAAGGCATAAGAAGAAAGGGCCATATCATATCACACTAATTATGAATTGCCTGTGATGTTAATCCTTTATGCATCTTGTATTGCTTAGATCGCGACGGTAGCATTATAAGATGATCCCTCTCACTAAATATCAAGTAATAAAGTGTTCTTCCTTAGTTGGCACCGTTGCTAAGACTCGTCGTTTCGAAGCATCTCGTGATGATCGGGTGTGATAGACTCTACGTGTGCATACAACGGGTGCAAGCCAGATTTGCACATGCGGAAACTAAGGTTAATCTTGACGAGCCTAGCATGTACAGACATGGTCTCGGAACACAGAATACCGAAAGGTAGAGCATGATTCATATCATTGATATGATGAACATGAAGATTGTTCGCCGATGAAGCTACATCATCTCACGTGATGATCGGACTTGGTATAGTGGATTTGGTTCGTGTAATCACTAAAATAACTCGAGGGATGTTGTTTTGAGTGGGAGTTCACCTAGTTAATTTAAGAATTAAATTAGAACACTATTTATCATAAACTTAGTCTTAACTACTTGCAAATATGTTGTAGATAATGGCGAACGTTTCCATCAATTTCAATGCGTTCCTAGAGAAAGAAAAGCTAAAGAACAATGGAAGCAATTTGACGGACTGGTTCCGTGGACTGAAGATCGTCCTCAGGGCTGGTCAGTTGACCTATGTGCTCGAAGCACCCCTAGGTGACCCACCTGTAGAAGATGCCACCGATGACGTAAAGAATGTTTACGCCACTCGGAAACATCACTACTCCACAGTTCAGTGTGCCATCCTGTACGGTTTAGAATCGGAGCTTCAAAAGCGTTTTGAGCACCATGACCCATTTGAAATCATTAAGGAGCTCAAACTCATATTTGAGACTCGCGCGGCCATGGAAAGCTATGAAGCTTCCGAGAAGTTCTTTACCTGCAAGATGGAAGAGGGTAGCTCCGTTAGCGAGCACGTGCTCACTATGTCTGGGCACGAAAACAAACTCCGAGAGTTGGGGATACCAATTCCTAATGAATTGGGGATTCACCGTGTCCTCCAATCACTGCCACCAAGTTACAAGAACTTTGTGATGAACTACAATATGCACTGCATGAACAAGACGTTGCCTGAACTATCGTCCATGCTGAAAACTGCTGAAGTGGAGATCATGAAAGAACACCAAGTGTTGATGGTCAATAAGACCACCAATTTGAAGAAACGGGGCAAGCCTAAGAACAAGGGCAACTTCAAGAAGGACGGCAAGAAAGCTGCCGCACCTGCTAAGAAGCCCAAGGCTGGTCCTAAACCTGAAACTGAGTGCTTCTACTGCAAGGGTGCTGGTCACTGGAAGCGTAACTGCCCCAAGTACCTGGCGGATCTGAAGAATGGCAACATCAAGAAGAAAGGTATATTTGATATACATGTTATTGATGTGTATCTTACTAGTAATCGTAGTAGTGCCTGTGTATTTGATACTGGTTCGGTTGCTCATATTTGTAACTCGAAACAGGAGCTACGGAATAAACGAAGACTGGCAAGAGACAAGGTGACGATGCGTGTTGGAAATGGCTCCAAGGTTGATGTGATCGCTGTCGGCACGCTCCCTCTACATCTACCATTGGCATTAGTTTTAAATTTAAATAATTGTTATTTGGTGCCTGCGTTAAGCATGAACATTATATATGGATCTTGTTTATTGCGAGACGGTTACTCTTTTAAGTATCAGAATAAAGGTTGTTCGATTTATATGAGTAATATCTTTTATGGTAATGCACCTGAGATAAATGGTTTATTCTTATTAAATCTCGATAGTAGTGATACACATGTTCACAACATAGATGCTAAACGAATAAAATTAAATGATAATTCTACATACATGTGGCACTGTCGTCTTGGTCACATTGGAGTGAAGCGTATGAAGAAACTCCAGTCTGATGGACTTCTTGAATCACTTGATTTTGAATCACTTGAAAGATCCGAAGCATGTCTAATGGGAAAAATGACTAAGACTCCATTCTCTGGAATAATGGAGCGAGCTACAGACTTATTGGAAATAATACATACCGATGTGTGCGGTCCAATGAGTGTAGCACCGCGTGGTGGATATCGTTATGTTCTCACTTTCACGGATAACTTGAGTAGATATGGGTATGTCTACTTTATGAAACATAAATCCGAAACTTTCGAGAAGTTTAAGGAACTTCAAAGTGAAGTGGAAAATCATCGTAACAAGAAGATTAAGTTTCTGCGTTCTGACCGCGGAGGTGAATATCTGAGTTATGAGTTTGGCATGCATTTAAAGAAATGTGGAATACTTTCACAGTTGACACCGCCGGGAACACCACAGCGTAATGGTGTGTCCAAACGTCGTAATCGAACTCTTTTAGATATGGTTCGGTCTATGATGTCTCTTACAGATTTACCGTTATCATTTTGGGGCTATGCATTAGAGACAGCCACATTCACTTTAAATAGGGCACCATCTAAATCCGTTGAAACGACACCGTATGAATTGTGGTCTGGTAAGAAACCTAAGTTGTCGTTCCTTAAAGTTTGGGGTTGCGAAGCATATGTAAAGAAGTTACAGCCTGATAAGCTTGAACCAAAAGCGGAGAAATGCGTCTTCATAGGATACCCTAAAGAAACAATTGGGTATACCTTCTATCATAGATCTGAAGGCAAAGTTTTCGTTGCTAAGAATGGATCCTTTCTGGAGAAGGAATTTCTCTCGAAAGAAGTGATTGGAAGGAAAGTAGAACTCGACGAGGTTGTTGAACCTTCTTTCGGAGTTGAGAGTAGCACAGCACCGGAAGATGTTTCTGTGCCGCCTGCACCAACTGGAGAGGAAGCTAATGATGATGATCATGAAACTTCGAACGAAGTTACTACTGAACCTCGCAGGTCAATGAGGGTTCGTACCACTCCTGAGTGGTATGAATCTTCCTTGAACGTCATGTTGGTGGACAACACTGATGACCCTGTGACGTATGAAGAAGCTATGGTGAGCCCAGATTCCGACAAATGGCTAGAAGCCATGAAATCCGAGATGGGATCCATGTACGAAAACCAAGTATGGACTTTGGTGGACTTACCGGATGGTCGTAAGGCTGTCGAGAACAAATGGATTTTCAAAAGAAAAACAGATGCTAATGGTAATGTTACCGTATATAAAGCTCGACTTGTCGCGAAAGGGTTCCGACAAATTCAAGGAGTTGACTACTATGAGACTTTCTCACCTGTAGCGAAGCTAAAGTCTGTGAGGATTATGTTAGCAATCGCTGCATATTTCGATTATGAAATTTGGCAGATGGATGTCAAAACAGCGTTCCTTAATGGTGACATTGAGGAAGAGTTGTATATGGTACAACCCAAGGTTTTTTTCGATCCTAAAGATGCTGACAAGGTATGCAAACTTCAGCGCTCCATTAATGGACTGAAGCAAGCATCCCAGAGTTGGAATCAATGTTTTGATAAAGTAATCAAAAACTTTGGATTTATACAAACTTATGGAGAAGCTTGTATTTACAAGAAAGTGAGTGGGAGCTCTGTAGTATTCCTAGTACTATATGTAGATGACATATTGTTGATTGGGAATGATATAGAACTTCTTAATAGCGTCAAAACCTATTTGAATAATAGTTTTTCGATGAAGGATCTTGGCGAAGCGGCATATATTCTAGGCATCAAGATTTATAGAGATAGATCAAGACGCCTAATAGCGCTTTCACAAAGTACATACTTAGACAAAGTTCTAAAGAAGTTTAGAATGGAAGAGAGCAAGAAAGGGTTCGTGCCCATGTTGTCAGGTAAGACCTTGAGTAAAACTCAAAGTCCGGCTACGGCAGAAGATAGAGAAAAGATGAATAAAATTCCCTATGCCTCGGCCATAGGTTCTATCATGTATGCCATGCTATGTATGAGACCGGATATAGCACATGCTGTTAGTTTGACTAGCAGATATCAAAGTGATCCTGGAATGGAACACTGGACAGCAGTCAAGAATATCCTAAAGTACCTGAATAGGACTAAGGATATGGTTCTTTCTTATGGTGGTGATGAACAGCTTGTTGTAAATGGTTACACTGATGCTAGTTGGAACACCGATCCAGATGACTCGGAGTCACAGTCTGGATACGTATTTATTTTGAATGGTGCTGCAATAAGCTGGAGGAGTGCCAAGCAGAGCGTTGTAGCGAAATCTTCAACTGAATCGGAATACATAGCTGCTTCGGAGGCTGCACAAGAAGGCATATGGATGAAGGAGTTCATTACTGAACTTGGTGTGGTTCCCAGTGCGTTAGACCCGATGGCCATCTACTGTGACAACACAGGTGCCATAGCTAATGCACAGGAGCCAAGGTCACATAGCAAGCTGAAGCACATCAAGCTACGTTTTCATGCTATTCACGAGTATGTCCAAGATGGTGACATAAAGATTTGGAAAGTACACACTGATCTGAATGTAGCAGATCCGTATAAACCTCTCCCTAGAGCAAAGCATGACCAACACCAGAACGCCATGGGTGTTCGGTATATTACCATGTAATCTAGATTATTGACTCTAGTGCAAGTGGGAGACTGTTGGAGATATGCCCAAGAGGCAATAATAAAAGTGTTTATTATTATATCTTTGTGTTTATGATGAATGTTTACATCCCATGCTATAATTGTATTATTAGGAAACACTAATACTTGTGTGTTTTGTAAACATAAAAGAGTCCCTAGTAAGCCTCTTGTTGAACTAGCTTGTTGATAGATTGATGATCATGGTTTCCTGATCATCGACATTGGATGTGATTAATAACAAGGTTATATCATTAGGAGAATGATATGATGGACACACACCCATAGTAAGCGTAGCATAAGATCAAGTCATTAAGTTCGTATTGCTGTAAGCTTTGAAATGCATAGTAACCTAATTCTTCGACCATGAGGTTATGTTAATCACCATCACCGGATGGGTACTTTGATGACATCAAACGCCGCTTCGTAACTGGGCGGTTATAAAGGTGTCATTGGGTATTCTGAAAGTATGTGTTGAAGCGCATAGACCAAGATTGGGATTTGTCCATCCATATGACGGATAGATATACTCTGGTCCCTCTCGGTGGAATGTCATCTAGATAGCTTGCAAGCATGTGACTAGGTCACAAGGGATGACATAACAGGGAACGAGTAAAGAGTACTTATCAGTAACGAGGAAGAACTAGGTATGAAGATACCGACAATCAAACCTCGGATAAGTAGAATATCGCGAGACAAAGGGAATTGGTTTCGTATGTTAATTGGTTCAATCGATCACGAAGTAATCGTTGAGTATGTGGGAGCCGTTATGGATCTCCAGATCCCGCTGATGGTTATTGATGGGAGAGGTGTCTTCATCATGTCTGCATATTCACGAACCGTAGGGTGACACACTTAAGGTTCGAAGTTGTTTGAAGTAGATATGGAATTTGCGTTGGAGACCGAATGTTGTTCGGAGTCTCGGAATGGATCCGGGATATCACGAGGAGATCCGGAATGGTCCGGAGAATAAGATTCATATATTGGAAATTATTTTCTAAGTTAGGAAATGTTCTGGAGTGTTTGTATGAAGATTCTAGAAGGTTTCGGAATGTTCTGGAAGGTTCTAGAGGATTTCTTGGAGTTTGCTTGAAAACCAAGAAAGGGATCAAAGAAACCAAGTGGGGTACTACACGGATTCGTGGGGGAGGAGGATTCCTCCCCCCCAACCCTCCGGCCCAAGGAGGAGGGAGTCCTACTAGGACTCCCCCTCCCAGGCGCGCCTCCCTCCTTTAAATAGAAGGGAGGGGGCTCCCCCTCTTGCACCTTGTCTCATAACTCCCAATCTCAGCCGCCTCTCTCCTCCACGATTCTTCTGCACAGGCATAGGCGAAGCCCTGCAGATTTCTCATCTCCACCACCACCACCACGCCGTCGTGCTGCTGGGATTCCGGGGAGATCTACTACCTCCGCTGCTCGCTGGAACGGAGAGAGGAAGGTCTGCTTCGACTCCACATGTGTGACCGTCTGCGGAAGCGCTGCCGGATCGCGGCGCCGGAAGGATCGTCCACACGATCTTGAGATCGGCAAGTGATCGACTACATCATCCACGAGATCTAATATCATTAACGCTTTCGGTTCTACAAGGGTTAGTACCGATCTATCTCGTTGCTCATGTCTAGTAGATTAGATCTTGGCTTTTATCTAGATTAGATCTGGGTTTTGTTCGTTCTTGCTGTAGAAATTTTTTGTTTTCCATGCTACGAACCCATCAGAAATGGTTGTCCATGCTCTTTTACCATAAGGACAAATTGGCTCTCGGTAAAGAATCAGCTTGCCGGCTTTTGTCGACGGTGCCCCACGCCTCAAGAGTCCTGGGATGCGGAAGCTTACGGCTCTTTCTGAAGATTTGATTTGTGCCAAGAGGCGGATTGAATATCTGATGAAGCACAAGGGCCTAAAGGGAACCAACCTGATCCATTGTTGGCTGACACGCTGGATTCAGCCCCTTCAGTACCATGGTGACCGGCTTATGCACACATTCACCAAGAGCAAGAAGGACAGCCTCAGAATCAGCCCGCTCCCAATCCCGGACAAAGAATATGAGACCCGAATCAAATGGTTGATGAGCGAGCGGGTTGAGAGGAAGATTCCAGATCTCTCTCTGTATATGTATACCATTGATGAACCTTTGACACTAGTGAGTTTTTCGGCTGTTTCCTTCATACTCAATAATTTGCTCATCTATACTTTATTGTTGTTTGCAATACTGAGATATTTTTTCCTTTCAGCTTTCTAGCTTCCCCAAGTTGGATCTTGCTCCACTCGGGGATATCCGCTTGAGGATCCAGTTCCTTAGGAGGATGAAGATCTTGAACTACTATCGGAGGCACTTAACCAGAAGCGCAAAACTCTGGTTGTCTCCGTGGGCACTCAGAAAGTGCCTGTTCTAGGTAAACTTCTTCACAAGGTTTCGAGTATTAATTTGTACTTTCTCTAAATTGCAACAATCTTTACTCTGTTACCATCCAGGGATTAAACAATTGCCAAGAGCAAGGTAAAAGGAAAACCGAGGAATACTTTGCGCTAGAAAAATTTGACTCTGGCATCACCTATTGCCACGCCTCCAACTCCTACCCCAAAGACATCATCAACACCAGAGGGTACTTCCTTTCTACATGTTGAAGATGTTTCAGCACATTCTTCAGAGCCAGCGAACCTTGGTTCGCAGACCAACGTCACCATGCGTGCCTTGGGACTTGATCAGGGTGTACCATCAAAGGGTAATGATCCCTCAGCTGAGACCTTCACGGACAATATTCTGCAGAATCCGGGTATCACCAAACTTGGCCTTACTCGGAAGAGCGCAGAGGAAATCCAGAAGCTGGCTCTCCATTGCCTGGAGACCCGGAATATCATAGTAGAGGAGGAGGTGCAAGAATCCGAGCACATCAAACTCGTCGAGCTTCTTGACCTTGTTCGTCTTTGCGATGAAAATATGAATGATGGTGTGGCTCCACCACAACCAATAACTCCTCTGACTCTCACCGAGAAGGTTTCTTCTAAGGTGAACACGAGCCTCAACAAATTGACTCATGAACGTTATGTAAGTCATACTCTGACTCTTTTTATTGTATTTCATATCATATCCTCTGGCCCCCAAGCATGAAGTTGGATAGAAATCTAGATTTATGCTTTCATTAGGATGACAAAGAATGAACTAGTATAGCCCCCAAGGCTCGTTCTAATATTTAACTTAGTTAAAATATTAGCCCTAGTCTTAGTAGACTTCTGACTCTGGGTACCTTTCTGACTTATAGAAATTTAATGCTTATAACCTGTCATGGTGGTGTCACGACATATGTCATGGATAGGCTAACGATGGGGCTAATGTGCGCTAGCAGTATCCAGGGAGGGATGGTGTGGTGATTCCACACACGATGGTTTGTATTCTCTAGATCAATGATGGTTTACAGATTCTCCTTGAGTTGTATAGAGGTGAGGAGGAAGATGAAGTTCTTCCTTGCTAGCCTCTCTCCTTAGGGTTTTTCCTCTATAAAATGATCGACCCTCTCCTTGGAGGTCCTGGCTCACCTAGGGATGGCAATGGGTACCCATCACCCGTTTACCCGATGGATAAAAATCCTATTAGGGTAAGGGCTTGGGATAGAAAAATACCCATGGATATATAAATGGGTAAATTCTAAACCCATCGGGTGTGACGGGTACGGGTACGGGATCATACAACCCAAGCCCATGTACCCGTGTACCCATCTACATATCTGACAAGTGGACCTCTGATATAAAATTCTAACTTAGATAATCTATTTTGTCCCATTAATCTCGATAGGCCAAAACAATACACATATTTCACGCCTAGTATCTCCATTTACCGGGTATATTAATGATTGTTGAGCGCATGCATCCTTTTTCCTCTATTGCCGTAGTTCATTCTCGTAACTCCAGCCTGCTATCTCTAGGATTAATTGAGATAACGTAACTTACTTTATTTTGATGCGTATTTTGTGGTCTTATAAACGGTTAAATTACCTATTTTCTTGTGTGGGTTTGTGAACTTAATTTATTGTGTTGATGCTTATAAATTATATTGTTAAATGTTGTTTTCTACATTTTTTTGTTCATTTTAATGTGCCGTATATGTGGGTATTTTAACCCGCGGGTACCCACTAACCCTGTCGGATGACGGGTATGGGAAAAACTTGCACCCGTTGACGGGTATGGGTGCGGGTGATGGGTAGACTCGGGGAGAACGGGTACGGGTATGGGGTGGCTCCACCCACACCCATACCCTAGGGGTGCCATCCCTAGGCTCACTTTATAAAGGGGTGGCTAGGTTACACTTTAGGGCATATTTGGAGAGCATATTCTAGAAATATGCTCCTCCCAAAATAGCAAAGCGGTGCTCCTATTTTTCCCTTCGTAAGCCGCTTAGAGGCCATGGCGTAAGCCTCTATGGGACCATGCCGTAAGCCTCTGTGGAGCCATGTGACCCGACCAACAACGGTCAGTCGATGCCACCCCTTGTCGGCCAATACCTCTGGTCCTTGCATCTCTGTCTTCTGTGCTCCCTCTACAGTGGAGAGAGAAAAGTGCTGACCATGGGGAGATTCCTTCCTTCTTCTATAAGCCAACTAGTAACCCAGGCTCCTACCTGGTTAACCCGGCCTAGACGATACCTCGGCTAAGTCTTGTTGGGTGAAGATAACCTCGACTAAGTCGGCTGTAACTTGGCTGGCCTTTATAACTCGGTCAACACTTGCTTTGACCTTGTCATACCTCGGCTGACTTTGTCTTTACGCCCTGGCTCAACCCTCCCTAGGGTCATCGCCCAACATTAGCACATCAAGCTAGTGCGGTCTTAGCAACTTCAGTTGGTAAGGCCATAGAAGGTTCAACTTTATCTGGATCTTAGTACACTTGCCGGCATATTCTTACGTCGGTCCATTACAATTTTTACCTCGGCTATAACTCTTGGTGATTCGATTCTCACATAAGTATTTGGCTCTCTTCCGAGTTATTTCCCATTGTTCGAGTCATTGCTTCGCATCCAGGTTACCCCTCTTAGATGCCTGATGACTACAAGTGCACATACCGTTTGTAGCTAGTTTTGAAATAAAGATATCGATCCCACAGGGAGCAGGAGTCTGAAGTCTAATAACTTTTGAAATAAATATTATGATAGAAATGCTAAATAAAGTTCTAAGTAACAAGATAAAATGCGAGTACTGTGTAAAAGGGTGTTTTTGGGTTTTAGTTATAAGAGCAACAATAAAGTAAAGTAAAACAACTGAATATAGAAAGTAAGTATCACATATGTAAGAGAGATTGGAACTACAATAGGGAAAAAGCATTCTCAGGGAGTAGCGGATACACCACTAGAATTATAGGGAGATAAGATAAATATTATCATCATGAACATTCTCAACTATGTATGTGTGGGAGGAACTCCGTATTTGGACAAATAGGTAGCAACCACTGCTCACATCATCCTCATAACCACAACAGTCAGCAACCGACATCAATCGAGTTACTACGCTATTAAGGGACGTAATCCCGTATGACGTATCCCATGGCATGGATAGTGTTCCATGAGTTTCCTCGGTTTCCCAAGTTGATACGTAAGGGGTGCCAATAGCTTTATAGTCACTGTAAGTGCTAGCACGCCTCTATCTACCAACAAGTAGTTCTCTCCATCAAGTCCCCATGAGAGGCAAATATTGAGAGGTCGACTTCTCTCAACATCAAGATGTTGAAAATCTAACATATGGTCACAGCGATGAATATCATAATAGACTTTATCTTATTTCAATCTCATACTAGGGTTTCTCCATCTCCCCAAGAACTAATGATATACTCAGACATGGAGGCAATCAACATCATGGCAATAACAACAGAATCTATCATAGATGAATAGTACTTGTATAAATCCACAACGAGTACTGAAATTACAACAAGATCTAGACCAGATGTAGATGGGATGGATGGAGATGCTGTTAATGTAGCGATGGATGATGAAGATCAATGCCTTAGCCTCCCGGATCTGCATAGGACGAAGATCGATCCCTGGTGGATGAGTTCCCCCTCCAGATGCCTTCCGGAGGCGAGGTTTCTGCGATTTCTGGGTGTTCTGTATATCGTCTCCTTGATCCAATTGCACGGGGTAAAAATATTTGAGGAGGCGGAGGCGGCGCCAACTATACGGCCAGAACTATACGGCCGGAAATTTTATTCCGGTCGTATTGTTGGTCGTTTAACCCTCTATCTCCTTTGTTCGCTTCTGGTTTTCTTCTGGTATTATTAATATTTCCCAAATAAGCAATTTACGTTGTTTTTTACCCCTTTTCTCCTTAGTACAACTTCTCCAAGAACTGTATCCATTGGATCCATCATCTGTCCTGATCCTGGTGAAAACATACATAAAATGTGCATATGAGCACCGTAAAATACCAAGATCCTTCATCTAAAATGCAAAATAATAATGTAAAACATGATGCAAATATGCACTCATCAATTCCTTCCTTCTCTTGTACACTTCCCTACTTCCTACATGGAGGGTAATCATTAACCTTGCCTCATTTTAAGGGCCTGTGTCAGTTACTATGCATGGCGTTAGGAATAACTGCACAGCCATCACATTGTGGGTGCCTCTTCAATAACTACAGAGCCACGTCATGTTGCTTGGTCGCTTGCACCGTGTAACCCCCGTGTGGCTCGCTGCTGATTGGTTCCTTCGGGAAATACACGCGCACACGATGTGGCCCGGCGCAGGTTGCGATCCCACTACCCCTGCTAGGGGCACGGTTAAATAGGGGAGCAGGGGCGTTCCTTAGTCATTTCGCTTGTTCGTTTCTTCTTCTCATTCTTCCTCCTCATAGTGCTGCCACCACCGCCGCTTCCCGCTTAGCGATAGCACCGCCACTGCCACTCTGTGTTCCTCACTCGCTCTGCCGCAGTAGCTCTGCTCGCCGCCGCTATGGGTCCTTGAATCTAGGCCCTTCTCCTCTGATTTGCATTACGCATCAGAGGAGCAAGATCTGGAGATTCCCCAAGACGTCACCATCATCGAGGAGCATGAAGAGGGTGGTGCCGCCCAAGAGCGCGGTGCCTAGGCCGGCTCTTGGTAACCCAAGACGACTTTGATTGGGTCATTCGCACCCACCGCGTCCCCACCAGAGTTAGCTATCGCCTCCCCGGCGATGAACTTGCCCCTGCTCCCGAGCCTGGTGAGTACATGGTTTTCCTTTCCTACTTCGCTCGTGGCTTCGGCCTTCCTATCAGTGATTTCTTCCATGACTTCCTCACCACCTTCATTCTCCAACCGCATCATCTCCCCGCGAATGCCATTGCATCTCTTTCGGCTTTCATTTTTGGTGTCGAGGGGTATCTCGGCATGTGCCCTTCTATACATATCTGGTTCAAGTTCTTCGGTTTTCGGGCTAACATCGTTCCGAATAAGGAACTTCTCCCCACCAACAAATCTCTGACCCAATGTGGGGAGGCCTCCATCTCACCTCGACAAATCTCTGACCCAATGTGGGTTACCGGCTTCGAATCCTACAAAGGGTGGGCCAAGACATTCTTTTATGTAAAGAATGATACCCCGAAGGAGTGGATTCAGCTGCCTCCTTTTCTGTCGGTGTCCCTGATAGGAGTCGATGGAGCCGGATCCCCAAGAAATCAAGCACCATGGTTGACCTGGTGGAGAAGTGCATCATTGAGCTGACCAAAGAAGGGATGACTGGCGAGGATTTCATGCTCACTTACATCCGGAGCCGAATATGCCTGTTGTAGAAACACACCCACAACTTTGCCAGATGAGCGGTCATCTTGACATTAACTGAGTTTCGTTGATCGAACTCTCCGACTCTTAGATCTTCTGCCGGGTTAAGTCTATCTTCAAGATGCCCTTGACCGAGGATTGGGAGTGGGTCCTAGAGCACTTCAACCAAGATAGGCTGGCTTCCACGATACATCTCTCATGTGATCCCTTTTCCGAGTTCACTTTTATGTCGGCTCTTATCGCTTATTTGACCCTTTTGCTTTGCCTTACTCAGAAATTCCTTCAGCAAACAATAAAGGACACCTCGACCCCGGCCATCAAGTGGGGCAAGGATCAGGATAGCTCGGACCAGGAGGAGCCGGACTCTGAGGAGTTCATGCCTATCCTGGACTCAGGCTCCAGCCGATCCTCTGGTAAGACCTCTGTCTTAAAGGATTAGAAGGACAATGATGAAGATGATGATGGTTGTGAGATCTTGGAGGTATTTAGTGTTGTGCCTATCTCTTATGCCTTTCCGGCTGATCCCCCTCCAGCTAACCTGGTTGGTCAGGTCCACGAGGTGCCTCCGGTGGCAGTGGGAGGTCAGGACTCGGCGAAGAAGCGAACCACAACTTCAGCTCCTCCTTCCGAACCACCCAGGGCCGGGAAAGGATACAAGAGGTCCGCCAACAAGGTCGGCTATAAGCCCCCTATTAAGACCACTGCCAAGAGAGCTCCAAGGCCCAAGGAGCCACCTATCGCGTCCGAGTAATCCTTCTTTCCTTTCTTGTTCTTCTTAGTAGCATAGATCTTTTTATGTGTATTTCTTGTTTCTCTCTTTCTAATATAACTCGATACTTCTTTCTATTTGACTCGGCAGGGCTGCCAAAGATATCTCCCAGAGTGGTTCCAGCATAGCCTCTCCTCTTTGTCAGAATCCCCCTCTCCTCATCATATTGATTCTCCTGTTTTGAGCCCCATCCGGGATAATTATCCCACTACGCCGAACGTCAATTCACCTTGTCAAGAGGAGGGAAATGTCAGCATGGATGGATGAGGCACCCCCGAGGATGTGATTATGTCAGATCAGCCAAGTTCCCCCTCTTCTCCGCAACAACAAGATGATGGTGCCAGCAGCATCGGCGTCGAAAAAGTTTCTACCGAGGTGCCGGTGACTCCAGCACCGACCCAAGTTCAACCTCCATCTCAACCTCAACCAGCTCCAGCTTCAAGTTCTTCTCCACAAGCACCTCGTGCCTTGTCCGATGTCGTGGTGGTGTCACGGCAGATGCCATGGATAGGCTAAAGGTGGGGACTAATACACGCTAGGGTAATCCAGGGAGGGATAGTGGAGTGATTCTCCACATAGAAGTTTGTATTGCTTTCCTTCAAGATTACAAGTGCTCCTTGAGCTGTATTGGCGAGAGGAGGAAGAAGGGGCTCTCTTACTCCCACCCTCAATTCACCCCTAGAACCTTAACCAAAATGCTATGGCCTCAAAGAACTCAACCCCCTCTACTGAAACCCTAGCCCCCCTTATATAGAGGAGGCTCGGTCCCTGCCTAGGGAATACGTGGAGGCATATTCCTAAGAATATGCCTCCTCCCACAGTGGTAACCTGACCGGGGTGCTTTTCCCTTGCGTCATACATGCTTTAGCGACGTAAGCCTCTGCGGCGCCCGCGTCAGCCGACATAGGCGTCGTCACCCTTGCCGGCCATGACCCGGTGGTCCTGCCCTTGCTTTCTTCGCTCATGCAGTGCGTACCGGACCTTCTTTTTGACCAGAGAGATTCCTTCCTTCTCCCAAAAGCTAAGCGAGGACCTGGATCATAGTAGATCCAGCCACACCTGTTCCTGCATATAAGTTAGACAAGCACTTCCGACTTACTCCTTAAGTCGGCTGAGACAATGTTAGGCGACCCCCCTGGTCCGGGTTACTCCGTGATCTGGCCTGCCTTGAGGTGACCCGGCCAGCATCCGCTTTGACCCTGCCGAACCTCGGCTAACTCGGCCCTTATACCCTGGAGTGACCCTACCCGGGGGTATCCCCCCAACATTAGTCCTCGAAGCTGGTGCGGTCTTAGCGGCCTTGGCTGCTAAGGCCACATTAGGTTCATTTATGTTCGAGCCTTGGATGTTATTTCCGAGTTAGCTCTTTATCTCGGATTATGTGGATTTACGTTCCCTTCGCACGTTCCAAGTTTTCACTTGCCGGCCGGGTTACCATTTTGGCTCGGATCCCAAGGTTACCATGGTTTGATCCGGGCCTTGCTTCCTTCTCTCATACGACAACCCACGCGAAGGCTAATCATCACGTTGTCTTATTTTAAGGGCCTGCATAGTAACCGCCGCAGTAATTGTCAGTTATCACTGTGCGAGGGTCACGTCACGCCTGCCTCCTCGTTTACCGCATCAGAGCATCACGTCACGGGATTGCTTCTGCTCTGTGGCCCTCTGTGTGGCTCCTCTATGATTGGATGAGGCGTGCGATACACAGCCACAGCATGTGGCGCGTTGGCGCAGCGCGATCCCACTCACCCTCTCTGGAGGTGGTTAAGTAGCGGAGGGGCGCACCCCTTAGCATTTTCCCACTTCTGCGCCCCTCTGCCCATTGCTTTTCTCCTTCGTCTTCCTAGCGACCGTGCCGCCGCCAGTGCTTCTAGCAGTAGCGCCGCCGCCGCACATTCACCGTGCTTCTGCATCGCAGCCACCGCTACGCAACTTCTTCGCTACGGGTCCTCGCAAATCCAGGCATCAGATTCCCGCCGCCGCCAGCGCCAGCGAGGGTAGCGGGCACGAGATGACGAAGGAGGAGCTCGCCGTCGTCGAGCAAGAAATGGAGGAGGACGTCGCCGCGGTGGATCGTGGCGCGTGGGCCGGATCATTGGTCTGTCAAGATGACCTTGACTGGCTCTACCGGACCAGACACATTCCTGCCGGTGTCGTCGCTCGTCTCTCCTCCGCCGAACTGGCCCCCTCACCCAATCCGGGTGAGTTCATCGTGTTCCTGTCCCACTTCCAACGGGGATTTGGTCTGCCGGTGAGCGATTTCTTCCGATATTGGGTTAGCACCTACCACTTGCAGCCGCACCATCTCCTAGCCAACGCTATCACCTCTCTCTCCACTTTTGTCTCTATGATCGAAGGCTACACCGGACTATGGCCCACAAAGGAGCTGTGGATCCGGTTTTTTGGCCTTCGTCGCAACATCGTCCCCAACATCCAAGTAGAGTCGGAGGATAAGCAGCTCACTCAATTCGGAGCTGCCTCCATCTCACCCCGGAGACTTTCCGTTTCCCTCGGGTTACCGGGCTTGACTCCTGCAAAGGATGGGCCCAGACCTTCTTCTATGTCCGGAATGCGGGCACTGAAGATTTGATTCGGTTGCTGCCCTACGCTCCGGATCCACCTGACACGGAATTCTGGGAGGAGGTCTCCAAGAACCCCACGGCTCTGGCCAATCAAGTTAACAAGAGGTTCACGGAACTGAAGAAACTCGGATTGTGCAACGAGGATGCTATGATCATGTTCGTGCACAACCGAATCTCTCCCCTCCAGAAGCGCACCCACAAGTTGTGCCACATGAGTTTCGGCCGTGACCCCAACCGGACCTCTTCCTTCGAGTTGAGCAACACAGAGATTTTTCGCCGGGTTAAGGCTCTTTTCACCACCCACAGGGATTTCTCCGCTGAATGGACGTGGGGAATTGAGCACTACTATCGTGACAGGCTCCCTCCCGCGGTTAGATTTGCAGGGCAAACTTATTTCGGATCAAATATGTGTCGGTTTTTGTTGTATTTTTGACTCTGTTCTTCATGCTTTTTCTTAGTTGTTCCTTCAGCAAACTCTCGAGGATGGTACGGATCCGACCCTTAAGTGGGCGCCGGACCGAGAAATCCCGGATGAGGAGGAGCCGGACCAGGAGATGTTCCTCCCTATGATCAACGCTACCAAACAACCCAGCGGTAAATTCTCTTCTCTTGGAGATTGGCCCGATGATGAGGATGACTCGGATGTCGACGTGATTGAACCTATTGAGGCTGTCCCTCTTTATTTTGCCTTTCCAGCATCAGCTAACCTCGGTGGGCATATCCACGAGGATCCTCCACTTGCTACGGGTGAGCCGGTTCCGGTAGCGTCGAAGAAGAAGCGCGGAGCCGCATCAAGTTCTTCCTCCGAACCTTCTCAGCCCACAAAAAGGCAAAAGAAGGCCGGAGACAAGACTGCCTCCAAGCGGGCAGACAAAGCCCTGGCACGGAGGGCTCGGAAACCCAAGGAGGCCGAAACCTCGGATGTGTAAGTCATTTTTCGTTGCATAACTCACTTTTCCTTGCATCGTGGCCATTTCTCTTCTGACATTATTTTCTTCTTCAGACCTCCAGTGGAGGTCCCTCAGAGGGGATCAAGCATCTCTTCACCACTTCAATCTTGCCCTTCTCCTCCTCGTGATGATGAGTCACGTCCGCTGAGCCCTATTCCAGAGGGTTCTGCGGCTGCTTCGGGTTCCGCACTACCTCGTCGATAGGAACGCGACCTTGGAGCGGGAGGGGTCGGTCCTGCCGAGGCGACTGCGTCTACCACTTCGGCATTGCCGCAACCAGCAGCCACCGAGTCTATCTCAACACCAGCACCAGCAGCAGTTCCAGTATCAGTGACCGAACCAGCTCCAGCATCTGTTCCGGCACCAAGAAAACCAACCACAGCTCCAAGTCCAGCTACAAGAGCTCCAGTGCCAAGTTCTTCCGCCTCGTCCGAGTCATCTCAACCTCGGCAAGGAACTACTCCAACAGCTTCTAAGGGAAAATCCACCACAGTTACTTCTTCCCAGCAAGCTAAGGGCAAAAAGGCTCCGGATACTATCAAGTCAGCATCCGTCGAGGCTGGGTAGCGAACCCTATCGTCGATGCTTCCCAAGAAAGCCCCGGCAGCGAAGGATGTTCCTGCCGAGCCAACTGATGCACAGCAGATGGTTCTGCATACCAGCCCAGCCCTTGCCTTGGTTGAGAGGAAAGAAGCGCACGCAAAGGGCTTGGTGGCACCCCATATGCCCACCGGTGAGCGGTACCCTCCGAGTCTTATTGAGTTTGTCATGAACTGGAATAAGACGGAGTTCGTCCACAAGGACGATCTCCCAGAAAAATTCGGCCCCGCGGAACTTTTCGCCCAGATGAATACCGCCGCTAAGGCAATTAACCTCGCGGGGCGAATGATGGAGGTATGTCGTTTCTCCTTTACATGCTGTAGATAATAACCATTAGTCCCCGAGCCTCCGGTGGAGTAGCTTGTTACTTGGCCGGATGCTCATTAGAAAACTAACGTAGCTCCATGTAAACATCGAATATGCACACACCTAGAGCCGGGTTAAGTTCCACTTGGCCCGGATCTTGTACACTTCAAATATGCACACACCTAGAGCCGGGTTAAGTTCCGCTTGGCCCGGATCCTGCACACTTCGAATATGCACACACCTAGAGCCGGGTTAAGTTCCGCTTGGCCCGGATCTTGCACACTTCGAATATGCACACACCTAGAGCCGGGTTAAGTTCCACTTGGCCCGGATCTTGTACACTTCGAATATGCACACACCTAGAGTCGGGTTAAGTTCCACTTGGCCCGGATCTTGTACGCTTCGAATATGCACACACCTAGAGCCGGGTTAAGTTCCACTTGGCCCGGATCTGATACACTTCGAATATGCACACACCTAGAGCCGGGTTAAGTTCCACTTGGCCCGGATCTTGTACGCTTCGAATATGCACACACCTAGAGCCGGGTTAAGTTCCACTTGGCCCGGATCTGGTACACTTCGAATATGCACACACCTAGAGCCGGGTTAAGTTCCACTTGGCCCGGATCTTGTACACTTCGAATATGTACCAAGCTAATTTTACACTTCTGTACTTTTTTCAGGTAACCACCAATCGCCGGAGCGCTGAATTCCAACGCCTGCTGGATACCCACAAGATGCTACGCGCAAAACATGTTGCACTTATTGCAGAACATGAAAAGAGGGGTAATTTTTTCCCTCGGCACTTCTCCGTTTTTCTTCACCTTCTTCTGCCGAACTAATCTCCTCATTCGGTTTCTGCAGCTAGGGTGGAGGCTGAGAACAAGATCATGCGGAAGAACTTGGAGGAAATCCGGGGTATGTCCTGTTTTGTCCGACCTCGTAGTGTTTTCCATTTCCTCTTCTCCTTGGCTCGGCAAACATTCACTCCTCGGCACTACCGGTCAACATACTATTTCAGCATCGCTTGAGGATAGTGTGCCCGTGCCTGATATGATGCTGCATTTTCTCGAACAAGAAGGACAGCATCAAGCCGAGCTGAAGAAAAAGGATGATGAGCTCGCTCTCCTCCGGACTAAGGACAACGAGATTGCCAAGCTCAAGGCTGAGATGGAGAAGATGAAGGCCCAGCACCAAACCAAGCTCCAAAAGGTTGGCCAGAACTTCACAGAAGAGCGTGAGCGCCTTACTCTCCAGATCTCCAAGGACCAAGAGCTACTCAAGGAATCCGACATCCAGCTTGGGTCGGCAAACGCTGAGCTTGAGCAACTTCGCAAGAGACGCGATGACTGCATCAAGGAGTTAACCCGGATCCTTAGCCACATATCACGTAAGTTCCTTCCGACCTACTTTTCCGGGTTGCTTCATATGTATTTTCTTTACCTTCTTTCCTTGTCTGACTTCCAGGCAAATTTCCTGAGAGCATCACCATTGCAAGCACAGCAGTTGCAGATTTTTGCCAAGCGAGGGGTACTCCTGCCGCTCCTGCTGGTGAGGAGGTTCCTTATGACATGGAGGACCTGTTGGTCAGCTTGTCGTCTCGCGTGGAGATTATCAAGAATTACGGCAAGGATATCCTCGATGTTGCAGTTCGCATTTTCAACACATTCTGGCCCGGAGAGAGTAGCCCGGAGACCACCGCGATTATCGTCGAGAAGCTGATGGATACTGAGACCCAACTCGATCTCTGGAGAGAATCCGCTGGGAATGCCGCAGCTGATACTATCCTTCACCATATTCTCACATGGTACGAGAAGATCGACCTCAGCCTCCTTACACGCCGGCGCACCGGATCCAGATGGACCGATGATCTAGAGTGGGTAGCTCGGCGCCAAGCTTGCGCCTACAGCATCGTCGAATATTCTCCTATCCATGACTGGGTTGAAGGACCGAGCTTCCTAGAATCCGCTGGGGACGAGCATGTTGAGAACGTTGAAGATGGGTCGGATGAGGGCGGAGAAGATGATGCCTCAGATATTGAAGACAGCGACGACGACGCCGAACTTCCTCCTCCTGCTGCTCCTTAGTTCAAAAAACTTGAAAATTTATCAGATCCCCGGTATGCCGGGTGCAATTGTATGTTGTATATGTGATATTTTGCTACTACGTTTCTTTGCCGGATTAACTTGGGCGTAGTCCCCGAGTTTCATTTTCTTGTTCGTCCAATCCTCTGGCTCGGTCCGTGTCTACCTTGATTCGGTTTTATGACTTACGAATCCGAGCTTCAAAAATTGTTTTAACAATACTTAGAAAATTTTAGGCTTAGCTCAAAATAATTCAGCATAATATCTTGAAAATAAATACAGGGTTAGTCTGAAAAACAAATGTTAGCTCGAATAAATTCGTTTCCTTAGTCGTTTTTCATGTGCTATGCAATTCCAAACTTGTTCTCTTGCTTGCCATGAAGCCAATTCTTGTTGGACAGCAGCAAGTCGAAGAGTTGGGTTTTTGGTGCTCACACATTACTAATCCGGGTTAAGTAGAACGACTTATTCCAGCTACCTCATAAGAAGTAACAACGAACATTATTAAGGCAGTCCCCGAGTTACTGCTCGAGGCGCTGCTATTTCATTGATAAGCTCATTGCCGACATACATACTGACATATGAGACGACTCGGATACATACACTTCTTAGCTAAGTGTAGAAGGGACGAAGTAGTGCTACATTCCACGGTCACTTAGATTCCTCTCCGGACCTGTCCGCCTTGTTCTTTTCTTTTAGCTTTGCATCTATAAGATAGTAAGAATCATTGTGCAATGCTTTGCTCACAATGAATGGCCCTTCCCATGGGGGGGATAATTTATGCATGCCAGTAGTACGTTGTACCAACCGGAGCACCAGATCGCCTTCCCGAAAGACTCGAGGGCACACTTTCCGGCTATGATAGCGTCGGAGATTTTGCTGATATATGGCGGATCTGGACAGTGCCAGTTCTCTTGCTTCTTCCAGCAGATCAACATCATTTTGCCGGGCTTCTTGCACTTCGGCTTCTGTGTATTGGGTGACCCTATGTCGGCTGGTAATACAGCTTCTGCCCCATATACCAGAAAAAATGGCGTATAGCCTATTGATCGATTCAGAGTTGGTCTTAAACTCCATAGTACCGCTGGTAGTTCTTCTATCCAGCACCCCGCTGATCTTTGCAACGGCTCAATGAGCCGGGGTTTTATCCCGGATAATTCTAATCCGTTGGATCTTTCCACTTCTCCGTTCGATGCAGGGTGGGCTACCGAGGCTACGTCCAGCCGGATCTTCTTATCTCGGCAGAATCATGCAAATGCTCCTTCAGCAAAATTTGTGCCATTATCAGTTATGATACTGTGAGGATAACCGTATCCCAAGATGATGTCTTTGAGAAATGTTACGGCCGTAGATCCATCACATTTTCTTATAGGCTTCACTTCAATCCATTTTGTAAACTTGTCCACCATAACCAAAATGTGTGTCACGTTACCTCTCGCTGGTTTGAACGGCCCAACCATATCCAAGCACCATACAACAAATGGCCACGTAATTGGTATGGTCTTGTGTTCCGACATAGGCATATGTGTCTTAGTGGCATACCTTTGACAACCATTGCATTTTCTCACCAGATCTTCCGCTTGTTCTAAGGCACTTGGCCAGTAGAACCCATGCCGGAATGCTTTTGCCACTAAGGCTCTAGATGAGGCATGATGCCCGCATTCTCCTTGGTGTATATCTCGGAGGATGTCAAGTCCATCTTCCGGGTCAATGCATCACTGGAGGACGTTGGTTACACTCCGTTTGTACAGCTCGGAATTGATAATCGTGTATGCTTTTGCTCTCCTCTAAGTTTGCCTGGCTAATACCTCCTCAGCGGGTAACATTCCGTCTTTCAGGAATTGGAATATAGGCAGTGCCCAAGCTGGTATCGCTCGTGGAGGGAACATCTCCTCATCAATTTCCATCTGATCTACCGGCATAACTTCAGCCGGATCACGCTGAGCAGTCCCCGGGTCTAGCGAGGTAGTCCCCGGGTTTGCCGAGGCAGTCCCCGGGTCTCGCGTACTACCTCCCTGTGTCAATGTCCATGGGCTCAGCTCCAGATTCTGTATTTTCTGGGACATAGATCGAGTCGGTTCCTGGGGACGGCCTGATAGATGGTTTTCTGAGGTGTTCCAGTGCTACACCCGGTGGAATTGCCTGTCGGGTCGATCCGAGCTTCGACAGCATGTCGGCAGCCTCGTTTTCCACTCGGGGTACATGGTGAAATTCACACCCCTCGAAGTAACCAGATATCTTCTGCACGTGAAATTTGTATAGTGCCATGTTTGGATCCAGGGCGTCCCACACTCCGGACACTTGCTGCACCACCAGATCCGAGTCGCCAAAGCATATTATCCGACGTATGCCAATCTCCTTTGCCACTTTGATCCCATGCACAAGAGCCTTGTACTCAGCGACATTATTCGATGCCACGAAATGGATCTTCAATACGTATTTTAGTTGGTCCTTCTTTGGCGAGGTAAGCATAACCCTGGCGCCTAATCTGGTTCTGGTTTTGACCCGTCAAAGTGCATCCTCCAGTAGTTCGGATCTAGTGGCGGTGGTTCGTATTGTACCTCGGCCCAATCCACAAAAAAGTCCGCCACAGCCTGGGACTTGATCGCTTCTCTTCTATCGTATTGGGGCGCATAAGGGCTAACTCAACTGCCCATTTTGCAATTCTGCCACTCGCATCCTTGTTACCCATTATCTCGGATATGGGAGCTTCACATATTACTTTGATGGGGTGCTCCTCAAAGTAATGCTTTAACTTCTTTGCCGCCATATAGACACCATATGCCACCTTTTGAAAGTGCGGGTAGTTCTGTTTTTAGGCAGACAATACCTCGCTCAAGTAATATACTGGCCTCTGCATCGACTTACCCTCTTCATTGCGCTCCACTACAATCACTGCACTTACAACTCGGTTGGTTGCGGCTATGTAGAGCAACATTGGCTCCTTTGATAGTGGAGAGGCTAACACTGGTGCAGTGGCCAACATCCTTTTTAAGTGGGCAAAGGCTTCATCGGCCTATGGCGTCCAAACGAATTTATCCGACTTTTTCATGAGTTGGTAGAGAGGCAGTGCCTTTTCTCCCAACCGACATACAAACCGACTCAATGATGCCAGGCACCCAGTGAACTTCTGGACATTGTTAAGACACTTCGGCACTTCCATTCGTTCAATGGCCCGAATCTTAGTTGGATTAACTTCGATACCTCGGCTGGAGACGAGAAATCCGAGTAATTTTCCAGCCGGGACACCGAAGGTACATTTTTCCGGGTTGAGCTTCATCCGGAACCTTCTCAAGTTCGCGAATGTCTGCCTGATGTCGTCAAGGAGCATTTTGCTTTCCTTGGTCTTGATAACCACATCATCCACGTATACTTGTACGTTCTGACCTATTTGGTCGTGCAAACATTTTTGCATACATCTTTGGTACGTTGCACCTGCATTACGCAAACTAAACGGCATAGTGCGATAGCAATAAGCCCCGTACGGGGTAATAAATGCAGTCTTTATTTGATCATCCGGGTTCAGAGGTATCTGGTGGAAACCAAAATATGCATCAATGAATGACAACAGTTCACATCCCGCGGTTGAGTCTATGACCTGATCTATCCTCGGTAGTGGAAATGGATCTTTTGGACATGCCTTGTTCAGGTTCGTGTAATCGATACACATACGCCAAACCACTGCTACGTTCGGATCATCCTTCTTCTTTTCTACCAGCACCAGATTAGAGAGACAATCCGGATATAGTACTTCCATGATAAATCCTACTGCTAGTAACCAAGCTATCTCGTCTCCAATGACTTTTCTCCTATCCTCGGCGAAGCGGCGGAGAGGTTGCTTCACCGGCCTTGCTCCGGGCCTTACGTTCAAAGAGTGCTCGGCCAACTCCCTCGGAACACCTTGCAAGTCCTGTGTAGACCAAGCAAAAATATCCCGATTCTCACGGAGGAAGTTGACGAGCTCGCTTTCCTATTTGTCAGTTAATTCGGCACCAATTGTTATGGTGCGCTCCGGGAACATGTCATCAACTAGAACCTTCTTGGTGTCCTTTGCAGCCTGGAATGAAACGCTGCCATGCGGGTTACTCAACGCCGGCATATACTGCTACGCGGACTGAGCTCATGCCGCCACCTCCTGGATTTTTCTTTTCTCTTGCTCAATCACGAGTGACTCGGCTAGGTTAGACCCGTCTGAAGCACACTCAATGGAACGTCGGAAATCTCCAGCAATGGTAATCACTCCATTTGGCCCGGGCAACTTCATCGTCAGATAACTGATGTGGCATCTTGCCATGAACTTGTTCAATGCTGGTCTTCCGAGTAACGCGTGATACGCACTTTCCAAGTTCACCACCTCAAACTCTAGATTTTCAGTTCGGCAGTTATCCCTTGTGCCGAATCGCACGTTGACCCGGACTTTGCCTATGGGCTCACAAGAAATGCCTGGTACAATGCCATGGAAAGTTGTTCTCGTAGCCTGGACCATGTTCTCTGAGTTGCCCAACTTGCGCATTGTATCCGCATACATGATGTTAATGCTACTGCCATTGTCGATCAGTACCTTGGAGAATCTCACATTGATGTTCGGTCCAATGAATGTCGGATCTAGCACTAGCGCATACGAACCTGGACTCGGCATAAGCTTAGGATGATATTTGATGTTCCAGGTGATTTCCTAGTCCGACCAAGGCATGTACCTCGTCACTGCGGGCATTACCGCATTAACCTCCATATGTCGGCGCTGCAAGCTTTTCCTATCTGTTTCTTCAGTTGTGAACACACAATAGCTCTGGTGATGTTCCCTGTACTCATTCCGTCCCTCGTTTGCGGGGTACCTCTGATCCTGCTGTTGCTGATTTTCCACCTGATGCACTGCATCCCTTCTCTCATTGTTGTCATACCTCGGCGGAGGGGGAGGCAACATTAACTGCTGCGTGTTCGCTCTGGAGAGCAATTGCTGCCGGGGTAACTCCTGCCGAGGTTGATCATTCCGGGGTGCCTAAGCATTCCCCGAACCACCTTGTTCTATCTTACGCATCCAGTCACATTGCCTCGTTGTGTGACCCGCCGGGCTATTCGGATTTGGCATGTGAAACTTACACGGCTGGTCCAACATCGACTCATAGGTATACCTCGGACGATCTTTCTTTTCCTGCCACTGTTTCTTTTGCTCCAGAGTCCATGTTTTCTTGCCATCATTTCTTGGAGTCCATTGCCCTCCCGTTCTCTGGCGTTGGTTGCTCCCTGCTCCGGGTTGATCTTGATTCACAGCTGCAACTTGTTGCGAACCGTAGCGATGATCCGGTCTATCATCTCTTCTTTTTCTTCTGTAATCGTTCCTCCGAGATGTCCCGGCTCCGTCCCTCTGATAGTATTCCTTGTTTGACTCGTTTGACGCGATCCTAGGTTGAGTTGGATCACCCAAGGCATACGAATCAGCAATCCGGATCATCTCTGCCAAGGTAATTGGCATTTTCCTTTGTAACTTCATCCACAATTCGCTGCCATATCTGCACCCTTGTGCAAACCATGCTATGGCCTGTGACTCTATGACACCCTCACACGAGTTTCTCACGGTACACCACCGGGTCAAGAATTCACGGTCCGTCTCATTAGGTCTTTGCTTGCACATCGCTAGGGTCTGCGGCCTATTCGGCCTCTGATATGTACTTGAGAAGTTGCTGATAAACATTTCTTCAAAATCTATCCAGCAATTGATGCTTCCGGGTGGTAAATTATTCAGCCATATTCTGGCCGGACCTTCCAACATCTGGGGTACGTATCGTAAGCCCATCTCAAGTTGCCAGTGGCAATTTTCACAGCTATAGCATAGTTTATCAGCCGATCCTCCGTCTTGGTACTGCCGTCATACGTCTTCGTGCCTCTGGGCAGCTGGAAGTTGGGTACCGGTGGCTCCTTCATGATCCGGGGTCCAAAGCACGCTGGACCGGGGGACCTTGACATTCGATCTGTTCTGCCCTATACAGGCGATCCAGTTTCAACCTGGCATCATCCGGCATTAAATCCTTGCTTCCCAATCTTGACCCTATCACATGATAGTCCGGTCTCGGGTAGCCTCCGTTCACTATTTCCGAATCACCGTCATTGTATCGGGTTTGCACTTGGGGCGTACCTTTCTGTTGCATACCTTAGCCGGTGCTTTGCTCTTGCCTTGGTATATTCCGCTGCTGCGGTTGTCCTGCTCCTGCGGAGTTTCACTGTCCAGCATTGCCGTTGGCAGCGTTCCCTTGACTGGCATTGCCTTGGTCGTGGTTACCTCGGCTAGCTTCACCTCGGCTCACACTCCGTCGATCATCATTTTTCCGTGCTTCTTTTTCCTTTCCCGCGTGCGTCGGGTCGTACGGGACAATCTGTTTGTTCCGTCTAGCCGAGGTTACTACCTCTTCTCTCCTTGGACCACCATGAGGTGACGATGCGGCTCCGGCGGATTTCTCCGGGTTACCCATCGCCGAATGAACGATTTTGGAAGCTCTAGCTCTCTTCGGGTTGGCTCTCAGTAACTCTTCATTCTGTCTGTTCGCGATCCGAACCAGCTCGTTAATCCTATCTTGCTATCTTTGACGGGCCTCACCCGTCAGACCGTCTAACTCGGATGCAGCCGCATCCGCTGCTCTGAGGTTCTTTGCCGGGGTACTATACTTCGGTAACCCCACAGACAAACAGTTTTCTGACCCCTCTTCTCCATCATCACCTTCTCTGTTCATCTCTCTTATGAGATTTCTCCCTTTTACTTTTACCGTATCAACTTTGTTTGCCTTTGCATACTCACGCAGCGTCATGTTCAGTGACTACTGAGCCACAGCTATTTTCTTTGCACCCTCTAGTATCTTCTGCCTAGTTTCCTCTAGCTCGGCCTGTGCCTGAGCCAGATCTACCACTGCTGCTACTGGGTTAGCCAAGCTATCCATAGCTTCTCTCAGTACGTTCTCAGGCCTCTCTAGTGGAGGTCCTCTACCTTTCTTCGGTGCCTTAGGTGTTACCTCCGGGCCCGGTGCTGGGTCCTTGCTTGCGCCTGCACCTGGCGCAGTCATCATCACCTTCGCATGGTCCGGGGAGCGAGCGGTACGCGCCCCGCGAGCCATAGTGAGGGGTGGTTCCCCCGCATCGACGACGCGGCACGGATGAACGCATGATACGTCCACAGCAACATAGACCTTGTGCGCACCCAACTTGACGAAGAGGCCGTTGCACGGAAGTGGGCGCGTGCCGAAGCAACCAGCGTTGTCGCTGATGAAGTCCAGCGCTCCAAAGCGCTGAACAAGCCCGGAGACGATGCGTTCGCCGGTGCCGATGAGGTTTCCTGTTCGGATCTTCACCCCTGCTAGCGCCTCTAGCCCCAAGGTGGGCGCCAATTGTCGTGGTGGTGTCACGGCAGATGCCATGGATAGGCTAAAGGTGGGCACTAATACACGGTAGGGGAATCCAGGGAGGGATAGTGGAGGGATTCTCCACACAGAAGTTTGTATTGCTTTCCTTCAAGATTACAAGTGCTCCTTGAGCTATATTGGCGAGAGGAGGAAGAAGGGGCTCTCTTACTCCCACCCATAATTCACCCCTAGAACCTTAACCAAAATGCTATGGCCTCAAAGAACTCAACCCCCTCTACTGAAACCCTAGCCCCCCTTATATAGAGGAGGCTCGGTCCCTGCCTAGGGCATACGTGGAGGCATATTCCTAAGAATATGCCTCCTCCCAAAGTGGTAACCCGACCGGGGTGCTTTTCCCCCGCGTCATACATGCTTTAGCGACGTAAGCCTCTGCGGCGCCCACGTCAGCCAACATGGGCATCGTCACCCTTGTCGGCCATGACCCGGTGGTCCTACCCTTGCTTTCTTCGCTCATGCAGTGTGTACCGGACCTTCTTTTTGACCAGAGAGATTCCTTCCTTCTCCCAGAAGCTAAGCGGGGACCCGGATCATAGTAGATCCGGCCACACCTATTCCTGCATATAAGTTAGACAAGCACTTCCGACTTACTCCTTAAGTCGGCTGAGACAATGTTAGGCCACCCCCCCTGGTCCGGGTTACTCCGTGATCCGGCCTGCCTTGAGGTGACCCGGCCAGCATCCGCTTTGACCCTGCTGAACCTCGGCTAACTCGGCCCTAATACCCCGGAGTGACCCTACCCGGGGGTATCCCCCAACATCCGAGTCTCCAAAGACTCAGCGAGAAGACCAAACTCGAAAAGCCCGCATGCCAAGTTTCCTGTGGCAACTTCGGCGACTGAAGCTCAACCTCCAACTCCACAACAACAAGTCAAGCCTACGGTCAAGGCCAAGAAAGCTGTCGAGCTTGGCAAGACGACGCCAAAGGATTAGCGTCCGAGTCTGGGCAGCGCACCATTGCATCCATGATGCAACAGGGCAGTGCTGCTTCAGGCTCTACCTCGGATAAGCAGCTTATGCTACATACTAGTCCAGCAGCTCCCAAGCTCGCACGCCAAGCTGCACACCAGACAGGGTTGGTCCTGACTCGGGCCCTCAATGGAGGGAGCCTCGGCTCACTCGCCGAGTATGCCAAGAACTATAATAATGCTGAATACGTTGATGTCAGCTCTGGTAATCCAGCGAAGATCGGTCCTGCGAAGATTGGTGTGCAAATGAACATTACCAGCAAATCCATTGCTTATGCCGGCAAAATGATGGAGGTAAGCTTCTTGTATGTCCTCTTTACATATGCTCATGTACCTATAGATATATCCTCCAGTCCCCGAGCCTCGGGGGAGTAACGTGTTACTCGGTCAGATGCTCCTAATAACCTTGCGCAATTTTTCCGTATCTTGCTCCCAATTCCTTAGTGTTTTAACTTGGTTTAATTTGTGAGTAGCTTCAAATATCCAATAACCTAGAGCCGGGTTAAGTTCCACTTGACCCGGATCTGAATAACTTCAAATATCCAATCACCTAGAGCCGGGTTAAGTTCCACTTGACTCGGATCTGAATAACTTCGGAAATCCAATCACCTAGGGCCGGGTTAAGTTCCACTTGACGCGGATCTGAATAACTTCAAATATCCAATAACCTAGAGCTGGCTTAATTTCCTCTTGACTTGGATCTTGAATAGCTTCGAATATCCAATCACCTAGAGCTAGGTTAAGTTCCACTTGACCCGGATCTAAATAACTTTGAATATCCAATCACCTAGAGCCGGTTTAACTTCCACTTGACCCGGATCTGAATAACTTCGAATATCCAATCACCTAGAGTCGGGTTAATTTCCACTTGACTCGGATCTTGAATAGCCTCGAATATCTAATCACCTAGAGCTAGATTAAGTTCCACTTGACTCGGATCTTGAATAGTTTTTACTTTCCTTATTACTCATGCACTAATATTCTTCTTTCCAGATCACCACCAATCATCGCACTGCTGAGTTCCAACAGCTTCTTGACCCACAGAGAGCTTTCCGCAAAACATAAGTCACTGCTTCCAAAGCTGAAGCAGAAAGGTAAATTTTCACTCCATTGCCCTTAGTTTGGTTTTTTTTGCTCTTGCCTTGCCGAGCTAATAGGTCACTCGGATCTTGTCAACTAACGTGGAGGCCTAGAACTAGGCATTGCGGAAACAGGTGTCTGAGCTCAAAGGTACTTTTGCTTTGCTCCTATCCCTTATCCTTGTTCCTTCTGGCTCGGTAGGTAATCGTACCTCGGTTCTGTCAGGCTAAAAAATTGTTGCAATGGCTCTTCAAGATAGTGTGCATATGCCTGATATGATGCTTCATTTTCTCAAACAATCAGGACAACATCAGGACCAAATAAAGAAGAAGGACGAGGAGATCGCTCGGCTCTGTGCCGAGAATGAAAACCTCAAACTCCTCTAGAAAATTGCGCTTGAGAAATTGGATCAGGAGTTTTCTAACGAGAAAAGCCAGCTTACCGGCCAACTCGAAAAAGGCAACGAGCTTCTTCAAGTATCTGAGGCCAAGGTCAAATCATTGAATACCGCGCTTTAGGATTTCTGGAAGAAGCAAATAGCTTGGCTAGCCCAACTGACTTGGATCCACGACCTTATAGCTAGTATGTGTCTCTGTTCTGAGTTTTCTTCTGATTGCCAAGGTTTCTCACCTTTTTGCACTTTCTAAATTGCTTTTTGATTGTCCTTTTAGAGGATTTCGCTCAGTTCAAGGCCCGCTCTGATGTTTCCATATGTAAGTGCCGGGCAAAGAGAGCTGTAGCTGGCCCTATCTCCGAAGATATCAAGTTTTGATGAGTCCTTGGCTGGTCTTGTGGCCTACCTCGGACCGATGAAGGAATTTGGAGTGGGACTCCTCGGTGCTACTATTGATGCTTTCTAGGATCTCTGGCCGGATGAGGATGATCCCAAGGAAGTTGCTGTGCTGACCGAGAGACTCCGGGATAGCAGCACCCAACACAACTTGTGGCGAGAATCCGCTACACATGCTGGAGCTGACACGGACTTATATTTTGTGTTGTCTTGGTATGAAGGCATTGACCTGAATGTGCTTTGTTGCATGCGCACCGGTTCCAAATGGACCATAGACCCGGCTTGCATCTCCCAACATCAAGCTCGAGCCTATGGCCTCCTTCAATATGCTCACTGCCATCAATGGAATGAGGGGTCGAGTTTCCTTGAAGCCATCAACGATGAATATGTTGAAGTAGAAGCGGATGAGGACCAGGAAGACTTGGACAATGTCGAGTATGCCAAGGATGCTGATGCAAACCCGGATGATGCCGAGGATGTTGAGGTTGTCAATGCTGGGGAAAACTTGCCTCCTCCTGCTACAGATGATTCAGCAGCTGCGGCTCCTTAATCAACAAAACTTTAAGATTTGTTAGATCCCCGGTATGCCGGGTGAAGATGTAGTAAATAATGGGTTATTTTCCTACCATATATGTTTTTATGTTGAATCAATTTGGGCAAAGTCCCCAGGTTTCATTTTATTGTTGTCTCAATTTATTGACTCGGCTCGCGTCTACCTTTATTCGGCGTTCGACTTATGAGTCCTAGGTCAAAAAATCAATTTAACAATACTTGAAACTTTGAGGATTAACTCAATATAATTCGGCATAGCACAAATAAAGCAAATATAGGGGTTAGTCCAAAAACAAATGTAAGCTTGATTATGTTCCTTTCCTTAGTCATTTTTCATGTGCTTAGCAATTCCAAACTTGTTCTCTTGCTTACCATGAAGCCAATTCTTGTTGGACAGTAGCAAGTCGAAGAGTTAGCTTTTGGTGCCAATACATACTAACTCGGCTAAGGTGTAAGTAATTTAAGCCAGCTGACGTATAAAAAGTAAATACAGAAAAAGACAATTATAATTAAGGCAGTCCCCGAGTTTCTGCTCGAGGTGCCGAGATTTCGTTGATAAGCTCATTGCTGACATACAGGCCGACATATGAGAGTTTGGGATACATACAGTTTTGCTAAGTGTAAAACGGACGAAGTAGTGCTACGTTCCATGGCTGCTTTGATTTTTCGCCGGGCATGTTCGCCTTGTTCTTCTCCTGCGGTTGTGCATCAATGAGGTAATACGCATCATTGTGCAGTGGCTTGCTTATAATGAATGGTCCTTCCCATGGGGGGACAACTTATGCATGCCGGTAGTGCACTGCACTAGCCGAAGTACCAAATCTCCTTCCAAGAAGACTCGGAGGTTCACTTTCCGGCTATGATAGCGTCGTAGATTTTGCTAATATATGGCGGATCTGGATAATGCCAATTATCTCTCTTCTTCTAGCAGATCAACATTGTTTTGCCGGGCTTCTTGCACTTCGTCTTCTGTGTATTGGGAGACCCTAGGCGATTCATGCTCTATGTCGCCTGGTAGTGCAACTTATGCCTCATATACCAGAAAAAATGGCGTGTAGCTTGTTGATCGATTTGGAGTTGTTCTTAAGCTCCATAATACCACTGGTAATTCATCAATCTAGCACCCCGCTGATCTTTGCAGTGGCTCAATGAGCCGTGGTTTTATCCCGGACAGTACTAGTCAGTTGGATCTTTCCACTTGCCCGTTTGATGCGGGGTGGGCCACTGACGCAACATCTAGCCAGATCTTCTTATCTCGGCAAAACAGGGAAAATGCTCCTTTGGCTAAATTGGTGCCATTATCTCTTATGATACTGTGTGGATAGCCATATCTCAGGATAATGTCCTTGAGAAATGTTACGGTAGTAGGCCCATCACATTTCCTAATTGGCTTAACTTCAATCCACTTTGTAAATTTATCAACCATAACCAATATGTGGGTCATGTTTCCGCGTGCAGGCTTAAATGGTCCGACAATGTCTAAACACCACATAGCAAATGGCCAAGTGATTGGTATGGTTTTTAATTCGTACGATGGCATATGGATCTTGCTTGTGTATCTTTGACATCCATTGCACTTTCTCACCAGTTCCTTGGCTTGCTGTAAGACACTTGGCCAGTAAACCCATGCCAGAAAGCTTTTGCCACTAAGGCTATGGACGAGGCATGATGCCCACACTCCCCCTGATGAATATCTCGGAGGATGTCCAGCCCTTCTTCCAGGTCAACACATCTCTGCAAGACACTTGTGACAGTTCTCTTGTATAACTCGACATTGATTATAGTCTATGCCTTTGCTCTCCTCTACACTTGCCTTGAGAGTATCACGTCACTTCGCAAAGTTCCATCTTTCAAGAACTCAAATATTGGACGCGCCCATGCTGGTATAACACGGGTCGAGAAAAGTACTTCGTCAACCTCCATTGGATCTACCGACATAACCTCTGTCAGATCAAGCTGAATAGTCCCCGGGTTCTGCAAGGCAATCCCCAGGTTTACCGAGGCAGCCCCCAGGTTTACCGAGGTAGTCCCCAGGTTTGCCGAGGTATTACCCCAGTCAATGTCCATTGGGGTCGCTTCTGACCCGGGATTTGCTGGGATATAGATTGACTCGGATTCTGGTGAATGGGTAATAGATGGTTTCCTCAGATGCTCCAAAGCAACTCCTGGCAGGATGGCTTGCCGAGATGAACCCAGTTTAGATAACATGTCAGCTTCTTCATTTTCAGCTCTTGGCACATGATGGAATTCGCATCCCTCAAAATAACCACATATCTTTTGGACGTGAAATCTATATAGAGCCATGTTTGCGTCCAGCGCATCCCAATGACCAGAAACTTGTCCCACCACCAAATCTGAATCTCCAAAGCACTCTATCCGACATATCCCAATTTCATGTGCTACTTTTAAGCCGTGCACGAGCGCCTCATACTCGGCCACATTGTTTGATGCTCGGAAATGGATCTGTAGCACGTATCTCAGTTGGTCCTTCTTGGGCGAGGTAAGGACTACCCCGTCTCCTAATCCGTGCATCGTCCAGTAATTTGAATCTGCCAAAGGTGGTTCGTACTGCATTTCTACACAATCCACGATAAAGTCGGCCACAGCTTGAGACTTGATTGCGCCCTTCTATCGTATTGTGGGGCATAAGGGGCTAACTCAATTGCCCATTTTGTGATCCATCCACTTGCATCATCGTTGCTCATTATCTCGAATATAGTTTCTTCACATATCACCATTACTGGGTGTTCTTTGAAATAGTGATGTCTACGCACTTCTATTCTTGTAGACAGTTGTTGGGCCTCCAAGTGCAGAGGTTTGTAGAACAGCAGCAAGTTTTCCCTTAAGTGGATCACCCAAGGTTTATCGAACTCAGGGAGGAAGTGGTCAAAGGTATCCCCTCTCAAGCAACCCTGCAATCAAGATACAAGAAGTCTCTTGTGTCCCCAACACACCCAATACACTTGTCAAGTGTATAGGTGCACTAGTTCGGCGAAGAGATAGTGAAATACAAGTGGTATGGATAATTATAAGTGGTAACGGTGCCAGAAAATAGCTTGATGGCGTGAAAGAGACTAAAGGCAAAATGACAAGGCAAGTAGACAACGAGCATCTCACCATTCTTCTTATTTACCATGGGAATATGGTGCTTTTTTCTCTCTTTCCTCTTTTCATAGTATCTCTTTTTTTTCTCTTTTTTCTCAATATAGGACTCTTTTTTTATCAGAAGAATGTTTATAGATAGCTCATTATGGTTACGCTGCAGGTTTCCACCATGTCAGCATCGATTAGACCAGCGGCCCAGGCGTTTCTCTAACACATATACATAACTCCATGGACTTACAAGCTCCCCTTTCATTTCACACCGACGACATCCATATACAAAAGAGCATGATATCAACTAGGTACAAGTACCAAGTGCAATGTTGAAAGCGTTCCCCATGAAAGCATGGTTCTGCTAATTCCCAACAAATAAGTGCAAGCATATACAACATAGACGACACAATGGTTGAACTTTATTAAGGGTAAGTAAAGTAAAGTGTGCCATCAAGTTCGTGAGAGCTTTAATCACCAGTTTTCTCATAAAAAGTTTAATTTGGAAGGTAAACAAAAGCATGAATATACTTGGAATAGCATAAGCTAGTAGGTAGGTATGGTGGACTCTTTGGAATAACTTGGTTTAGGGAGTTGGATGCATGGGTGGAACTCATACTTGGTTGTGGAGGCTAGCAAAAGACTGGGAGCGACAAACTAAGAGAGCAATAATGGACATAATCATGCAAAGCGACAAAACATCATTAATTAAAGCATAAAGTAATATTACAAGTCGAAAACTAAATGATCATAGAGGCTAAGGTGACTGGTTCATAGTCATAACATGGTGTGAGCATGTGCCAAGTCAACCCAAATAAAGCATCAAAGGAAAATACCACAATACTATGCTTTAATATGCTAAAACAATGCATGATTCTTTCAAGGCACATTAATCAATCTCAATTGTTTATAACATGTCATGCTACAACAATAATCACTAAGCATAAATCCAAAAAAATATCAAGCATGACATGATAAAGTCTAAGTCTCAGTCAAAAACAAGCTCCTTTTTACCACTTAAGCATGAACTTTCCTACTCTTTTCAATCCAAATCAACTTATTTGAAACAACTCACAAAGATAATAATAAATAAAGATCAGTGAGCTTGTATCACAAATCCACAAAGAAGAACTAAAAAGTTCTAAGCTAAAAGCACAAGAAAACTAAGGCTAAACGCAGTGCAAGCAAAAGAGAACACTCACAAAACAATAAGAATGAAAACTAGAGTGTTCTAAACAATCAAAGCAAAGTGTGTCTCTCTCCAAAAGGAGTGCTAGGATCCAACCAACTTATTCAAGCAAACTAAGCAAACAAAAACTAAAAACTAAACGAAGACGCTCCAAGAACAACACAATTGTGCATGAAACAATAAAAATGAAGTGTTTGGAAGAAACCTGAAATTTATATTGATGAAGAAGGGGATGCCTTGGGCATCCCCAAGCTTTGAGCTTGTACTTCTTGGATATTTCTTGGGGTGACACAGGGTGGCATCCCCAAGCTTGAGATTTAGTCCATTCTTCATCTCATTACATCATTCTCTCCATACACCTGAATTTTTTCCTTCATACAAAACTTCAGAAAATCTTAATTTATTAGCAACATTAGTGCACTCAAGATAATAAGTCTTTGGGTTTAGTTTCAACACCAATAAAACTTCCATTAAAACACAAGCTACTGAAGCACTTCCCTTGAAAAGTTCAATTCCCCAAAGAGAACCCAAAAAGGAACCAACAAGAAGCAAATGCAAATAATGGCAGAAATCTGTCAAAACAGACCAGCAGATAGAAACCAATTTATTGGAAGACCTTCTGTTCCGCAAATCGAAAAGTGTTGCACTAACGAAAGTTAGATAACAACCTGGGGCAGAAGCACAAAACTTCACGCCTCAAAATGATGTACAGAGATCTTACATGAATTTTTATGGTGAAGCACAAAAATCTGTTTCGGGACAGCAACTTTCCGAAGCATTACTTCTCCCTCATTAGAGGTTACTCTTGGCACAAAAAGCAAATAAAAAAGGATAAGGAGCGGTTATTACAGAGGTAATAACTTCGAAGACTCATCTAAAACTTTTGGGTTATCTCCCAATAAGTACTTTTCTTTAACGCCTTCAAGTTAGGCTTGATAATTTCGATGATGCTCACATAAGAAATATGAATTGGAGTAAAAGAGAGCATCAAGAAGCAAATTCAAAGCACATTTAAGTCTAACCCACTTCCTATGCATAGGAATCTTGTAAAGAAACAATTCATGAAAGCACAAAGCAATAAGCATAGTAAAGCAAAACAAGTGCAACTTTGAAAATTTCAACATAAAGAGGGGAAACTTAATATTGTTGAGATACATAAAACCATGTTTCCCTCTCTCATAATAACTTTTAGTAGCATCATGAATAAAATTAACAATATAACTATCACAAGAAACATTCTTATCATGAGCCACATGCATAAAATAATTAATACTCCCCACATAAACATAATCATTCTTATTAATTGTAGTGGGAGAAAATTCAACAAAATAGCTATCATTATTATTTTAATCACCGTAATCATCAAATATAGGAGGCATATTGTAATCATAATTAATTTTCTCCTCAATAGTAGGTGGACTGAAAATATCATATTCATCATTGTAATCATCATATATTGGAGGCATAGTATCATCAAAGTAAACTTTCTCCTCCGTGCTTGGGGGACTAAAAATATCATTTTCATCAAAACCAGCTTCCCCAAGCTTAGACTTTTCCATAGCATTAGCAATAATGGTGTTCAAAGAATTCATACTAATAACATTGCTATTAGCATGCAAATAAAGTTCCATAGGTTTTTTAATTTTCTCTTCAAACACTTCATGTCCTAACTCAAGATAAATACTATAAAGCTCTCTAATTTTGTTGTTGTTTTCCATTAAGCCTAACTAGTGAAAACAAGAAACAAAAAGATATGATTGCAGAATCTAAAGGAAATAACTTCGAGCACTCACACCAGAGGATGTGAGTACCTTTTACCTTACCTCCCCGACAATGGTGCCAGAAAATAGCTTGATGTCTACGCACTTCTATTCTTGTAGACAATTGTTGGGCCTCTAAGTGTAGAGGTTTGAAGAACAACAGCAAGTTTTCCCTTAAGTGGATCACCCAAGGTTTATCGAACTTAGGGAGGAAGTGGACAAAGATATCCCCTCTCAAGCAACCCTGCAATCAAGATACAAGAAGTCTCTTGTGTCCCCAACACACCCAATAAACTTGTCAGGTGTATAGGTGCACTAGTTCGGCGAAGATATAGTGAAATACAAGTGGTATGGATAATTATAAGTGGTAATGATGCCAGAAAATAGCTTGATGGGAGGAAAAGACTAAAGGAAAAAAGATGGAAGCAAGCAAACATGTAACAGATCTAGTTGCAAACGGTGTTTCAATGTTTAGAAACAAGGCCTAAGGATCATACTTTCACTAGTGAACACTCTCATATAAATATCTTCTCTTTATGATACTACTCTGATCTACTCTCCGATTGGACACTCTAATCCATGGTAGGGCTATAACAGCACACCTCAAAGTTCGCTTTCCCCATCTAGATAACCCCACACTGTCACCTTGAGCTCTAGATGGTTCCAACAAACACCACAATTTCATTGATAAATCCAACTCCAAATATAACTCATAACAAGTAATTCTAATCTCTAGCCTAAGTGCCACCATGGTGTGAACGCTCTCACTTCCACACACATGGGGAGAGAAGAGATCCATTAAAGCACTTGAGTAGCATGGTAGATCTACTTGATTACAAAGCTCATGACCACAACAAGATCATGCATAGAGAGAGAGATGAACACATAGCTACCGGTAGAGACCTTAGCCTCGAGGAAGAACTACTCCCTCATCATCATGGGAATCAGCAACGGCGATGGGGATGGTGGTGGAGATCGATGGAGATGGCTCCGGGGGCACTTCCCTGTCCTGGCAGGCTACCAGAACAGAGACTTTCTATCGCCCGAATCTCCCCTTCGGTGGTGGCGGCGCTGCGGAACTTTTTGTGGCTAGAGGCTCGACGATTTAGGCTTTTTGCATCTGGAGGCATCTTATAGGAGAAGAGGCAAGGTCGGTGGCTGGCTAGGGGGCCCACACCACCTGGTGGCATGGCTAGGGCTAGCCTGCAGCACCATATGGTGTGCCCACCCTGGTGCCCTACTCCGTCTCTGCTTCGTGTTTCTGTGCTGCTCCGGAAAAAATAGGCATATTGGCTTTTGTCCCGTCCAATTCCGAGAATATTCATTTTCTGACTTTTTGGAACCAAAAACAGCAGAAAACAGGCAACTGGCACTGTGGCATCTTGTTAATAGGTTAGTTCCAGAAAATGCATAAAAGTACCTCAAAGTGTGGACAACGCAAAGCAAAGTAGATACTAAACAAGCATGGAACATCAAAAATTATAGATACGTTTGCAACGTATCAAATAGTGCTTAAGCTTGTTGGCCGCCATATGCCATCTTTCGATAATAAGGATAGTTCTATTTTGAAGCGGATAATACTTTGGTTAGGTAATACACTATAAGGGGATAATACCTTTCTCGCCCTTTTGGCTAAGATCAAGTGTATTATATGTTCTTATCAGTTCAATATCTGATATGTGGGCCATGTGCCCACATCAATATTAAATTTATTTTTGGTGGGGGAGAGTCCATCACGGTAGCTTGCTGACTAGTCTCTTTGCTTAGGTTAAAAGGAATTGTTGAAGAATATTTGTCGCGAGAAGAGAGAGATCAGAGCTTGAAAATGCGCAACTTAAAGTTGCAAAAGATGAAGCTGAAGGTAAGCATTTCAAGCTAAATTTTCATTAGTAGTTTTTGTTTCATAGCCGAATATTTATTCGACTTTGTTTCTTGCCTTTGCCGGAACTTGTGAACCAGTCCTGCAAGATGATTGAGCAAGCCGAAAAATTTTAAAGTCTTGGAGGTGGAAAATGCTGACTTGTTACTGAGCTAGAGAAAATCAAAATAGATCAAAATACCAGCATCACCAGTGTGCTTGAATCCAGCAATCACAGAACTGAGGCGCATGGCCGCACCATTGCCAAACAAAACAAAACAATTTTGGACTTGCAGAATGCCTTGGACAGGGAGAAGGACCCCTCCAAATCTCTTCGGAATGAACTTTGAAGCCTTCGAGAGGAAATCAAAGTAGATGATGCCATCTTTGGTAAGTTTTCTATCCTTGAATTCTCGTTTTCCAAATTTCTTAGACTCAGATATATTGTTAACCTTGCTTTATTTATTATAGGTCCTCTCAACATGCTCGATGCCTCTTCATCCGAGTCTCATACTAGTTCGCTCGTCGCTGTTGGGGACCTGATTCACGATTTCCACCGGTCCTTGGAATAAATCGGTGAATCCATCCAGCTCTCTAGCTTAGACTCAATGTCAGCCTTTGAGCTACGAGACAAGGTGAAGGATATGCCCAAGCTCGTCAAGGATTGGACCATGTCCTATGCACGCACAGCGGCATAGAATGCCCTGATAATGGTAATGAGCCACCATGGAAGCATGGAAATATGGCGAGTTACCAAGGGTTATTCGACTATCGATGAAGACGGCAATCAGTAGAACATCAAGGAAATCTAGGATTTTTGTGCCAGATATGCCTCTCCCATGGCCGAGTTGACCAGCTATGATGAGCCGTTCTTCACGCTCACTGAAGTTCCACCACCCCCAAGGAAGTAGTTGTTGAAGCCTCCGAAGATGATGAGCATACTAATTCTGACTTACTTGTCTCGGATAGATATCAGGGTGATATGGATAATGTGTCCAGCGAGCCGACAAATCATGTGTCTTCACCTACATCATAGAGTGTGCCAGAAAAACAATGCGTTATTCTGAAAAATAATCTGATTGTAATAAGTAGAATATTAGTTTGCTAGTGCTAAGATTGTAAGAACTTATGCTTTACTCTGTTTAGCACTTTTGGCTTTTATTTGCTATGCTCGAAAAATACTTAAGCACTTGTTGTTTTTGTCTATACTTAATGTTTATCTAGCTTTCTGCCTGGTCCCTTTCGTGAGCCGGCAAACCTTTAGCACGGAAACTTTGAGCAATGAAGCTCATTTGCTAAACCAGTTTAAACCCGGAATCAAAGCCCGCTTCCAGTACCAACAATTCACTACTCGGAAAATACCCGTATCAGCGATCAGACAAAGACCCAACTATAAACTAGAAAATTTAGACTTATACCCAAAGGTAGCATTTTTAGAATTAGAAACCTTAACCAGAACAAACATGAGCATAAAGTACTTTCAAATATTCTGGGATTTTCGACTACGACATGATCATTCGGAAATAAGATGGTACATAAAAAATATCTTAGAAAAAACATTGAGGAGACAAATACTTTATTTCACTTTGAACATGTACATATATATGATTACAAAGAAAGAAATTTCGAGAATAAAAGGGACGTAGCTGAGCAATATTCCAGGGACGGTCTATCTCATCCGAATTTGTACTGCCTCTGGCTCTCTTTCTCTTCTTAGTAGCAGGTCTTTATTTTTCTGGCATCATGTTAGTTAAGTAGTAAGACCCATTGTGTAATACTCGAATAACTATAAAGGTCCCTTCCCATATAGGGTCAAGTTTGTGCTCTCTTTTTTGCACCAGTCGAAGAACCAGATTGCCCTTCCTGAAAGACCGATTCCTGACTCTCTAACTATGATATCTGCATAACTTTTGCTAATAGGCTGTAGATCTCTATTCAGCAACGACACGAACTTCCTCAAGCATGTCAAGGTCATCTTGTCGAGAAACTTTGGAAACCTCTTCGACATACCCACCAACTCAGGGAGAGTTGTGAATAAGAAAAAGGTGTATATCCAGTTGACCTGTTAGGAGTGGTTCGTAAACTCCATATCACAGACGGTAATTCGTCCGCCCAAGCCCCCGCAGCACAATGTAGTGGTGCGTCGAGCCTTGGTCGTAGGCCTTGAAGAATTAAACCATTGGCCCTTTCGACTTGTCCATTGGCTTGTGGATGTGTGACTGATGCAATATCAAGCTGGATCCCCTTTTCATTGCAGAATTTGACTAGTTCTCCCATGCAAAAATTACTCTCGTTGTTGGTAATAATACTATGCGAATACCGAATCAGATGATCACGTCCTCGACGAACTTTTTGGCTATTGCTCCATCACAACTCTTGAAGGGTTTTGCCTCAATCCATTTCGAGAATTTATCCACCATCACAAGAAGGTGAGTGTATCCACTTTGAGCCTGCCGAAACAGTCCTACCATGTCAACCCCCTAGACCGTGAAAGACCATGTAATCGGAATTGTTCGCAGCTGATTAGCCGGGATGTGGCTTGTTTGGCGTATTTTTAGCATCATTTGCACGTCTTGACCAACCGTTCGACATCTGACTTAGCTGTAAGCCAGAAAAAATCCGTGTCTGAAGGCTTTTGCCACTAAAGATTTGGCTATGGTGTGATGTCTGCATTCGCCTTCGTGGATTTCCCTTAGGATTTCCACGCCTTCTTTCGGAGAAACACAGTGCTGAAAGACCCCAGATGCACACCACTTATAGAGCTCACCTCCCACCACTGTGTAGGATTTTTCTCGTCGGATGATGCATCCAAAATTGAAGCATATTTACCCTTTGTTTCTGCATAAATAGAGTAGGAATTTTTGTATTACACTACGCCCACGTGCGCTATTTCATTCTTGTTTCAACAGGATCTCAAATCACGAAGTCATATATGAACATATCAATTAGAGTTGTCATATGGTGTAATTATATGATATTTCTAAGTGATAAAAGTCATTTTATGATTTAACCTTCGCACCTGGAAGAATAGCAAACAAGGAGGAGGCATCAATACTGATAACGACCACTGGTACGGGCGGAGCCTGCCCGTATCGTCCGCCCGAACCAGGCGCCATCGGGACCACCTCGTCAAATAGTTTCTCTTGGCAAAGACGAGAGTGAGATCCGACATTCACAGCCACCAGAAATCACGAAACACCACATCAGAGAGGGATCTGAAGGAGGAACTTGGCTGGGGTAAAATCCCGGCTACTCCGTGGATCATCGGAGGACAACACATCATCCCCTTCACCATCAACCGTTGTATCTTCATCACCACCATTACTCTATCTTTCATCTATTCGATCTCTTTGTAATTCCAGATCCAATTGTGGTTTGCATTAGATCTACCTCCGTACTTTAATCTGTCCATTTGATTATGATGATGTTGTTGATTGCTTCCATGAGTGAGTAGTTCCTTTCTTCTTGGGGAGATGGAGAAACCCTAGTACCACTATGAACTTGTAATAAAGATGATCTATTCTTGTGTCCATGTGACTTGCTTGTCTATGATATAATTATGACTTGTATTTGATTTCTCTCTTTAGATGATATGTGAAGTCAACCACATATCATTTGCCTTCGGGACTAAAGGGAGGAAGAAACCATTTGGACGTGTCTTGGAAGTGTACCCAGAGTGCCCCGTGACAGTTTGGCGCCGGCTCGTAACCCGCACGGTCAAAGGGGGATTAAGAGGAACTCCTTAAGCTAATTACGATATTCGTGGGGAAACCCTTAATTGCAGTGGCCTGTATGGGTGATTGCTCTCAGGCATTGCAGTGGTTATTTAGAGGTGACCTGACACTTGGCTCAACAAAGTGGCTTCCTACGAGCCTTGTCATGAACATCTTATTATGGGGCTCTCTCCACACATATCATGAGACAAGAAGTATGTTATCTTGATTACATATAATAATAGTACTATGCTAGTGGTGTATCCTACATCCTCGAGAATGTTTTAGTCCTATTGAGTTCAACCGCACTTTAATACAATCTCGTTACTTGTTTTCTTTTACTTGGTTTAATTACTTTTATGTAAACAACCATAAACCATTCAACCACCATTTACTTGAGATCAAAGACAACTTACAAGAATTCCTTGGTAGATAGTAACGAGGGGCATAAAAACCTTTACCAATAGCTCTATGTGGGTCAGATGTCTTTACTTCAAAACTAGCTACAATTGGTCTATGCACTTGCAATCATCAAGCTAATTCATGGCGCCGTTGTCGAGGAGCTAAGCGCTTTTGGTCTTTGTTCTTAGTTACTTATTTTACTCATTGTTTTACTAAAGTTGTTTACTAGTTTCAAGTAAACACCATGGCTGCACTCGAACTGATTAATCAGATCGATACTACTAAATACCTCAGGAGATTCAATAGAGGATTAGTTAAAGAATTCCTGAGTGGGAGCAAACCAGAGTATGAGGTTAACCCTCGTTTTATCGCTATTATTAAAGAGAAAACTTTTGTAGGAGATGATCCTGATGAGGATCCTTACAATCATTTAATGCACTTTACCGAGCTATGTTGTACTCTGAAATTAAGAGGCTATTCTGATGATGAATTAAAACTTAAATTGTTTAGCCAATCTCTAACCAACACTGCTTTGGCTTGGTATAGAATTTTCCCTCCATAGAAAATTGATACCTGGGAAAAGCTTAAAATAGAATTTGTGTCTCGATTCTTTCCCAAGGTAAAAACTGCTGAGGTAAGAAGGGCAATTACAAACTTCAAGAATCGCCCAGGTGAAGGTTTGGTAAGAGCCTACAAAAGGTATAAATCTCTACTTCATAAATGTCCCCATCATCACTTACCAGAATGGTATGTACTACATATTTTTTATGGAGGACTTAATCAAGAAATTAAACATGAGCTTGATACGAATTCAAGAGGTTCTTTCATGGAGTTAACTATAACAAAAGCTTGGGAAATTTTAGAACGAATTCGCCGTAATAGAGAAACATAGGGATTTGATTTAGGAGGTGAAGGAGGTATAGAAATTGAATATGTTGTCTCAATGCTTATAAAGACTCTGATAAGGTAAAAGAAACTGCTAATGCATTACAACTTGACGATGATATTGTTTTGCAAATCCTTCAGTCTTTTACAGAACATATTGAATCTCCAAAGAAGGGTTGGCTTCATTATACTCCTCCACCTGAGCTAGTTGTTGAAGAAGATCCAATAATTATGGCCCCTATCGATCCAATGAGGGAGGGGACTTCGTATGTTGAACCCATTCCTTTTCCAAGGACGATAAGAAGACACATGATGGCTCAGCAACTTGAGGATCAACGCAAAGAGGAAGAATTATTTCTCAAGGAGCTGGAAGAGGAACCACTAAGAGGAAAACCAAGGAAGAAAGTGAACAAAAGGTAGAGGAATCAATAAAAGAAGGTATTCTGACCATATTTGCACATTGCAACGTAATTGAGCTAGATTCTGAAGCCTCGGAATTTGTTGAAGGAAAGGTAAAAGCTAAAGAAGTGGGTAAGCCTATCCTTCCATGCACTTTCGGAGGAACTTCCTACTATGGTCTTTGCGATATCGGTATAGCTGTTAATGTTATTCCTTTTAACTTTTATTTAAAATTTCAAAATGAATTAGCCCCAGCTGAAATGGAAGATACATATATGACTATAATGCTTACAGATAAATCTCTAAGAGCCCCTATGGGAATAATTAGGGATGTACCAATATGTATTGGACCCTACAAATATCCTATTGATTTTGTGCTTATTGGCATGCCCATTGACGTTTATCGTCCCATCATCTTTGGAAGAAGTTTTCTAAATACCACAGGTGGGAACATAGACTGCAAAACGCAAACGGTGTCTCTCAAGTTTGGTGAAGAGAAGATGAATTTTCATTTCTCCAAATTTCACCATAAACCAGCTATTGAAGAATTAGACGATGATGAGTACGAACGTGAGGAATAAGGTAATATCATTACCTTAGCCTCAATAATTATCGAGACCAGATGATGATCTAGCAAGAAGTTTAGTAAACAATAATAACATTCTTGAAGACATAGAAAAAAATTAAATATATAATTATCTTGACTCCACACTAGAGGTGGATATTGATGTCTACGCACTTCTATTCTTCTAGACAGTTGTTGGGCCTCCAAGTGCAGAGGTTTGTAGAACAGCAGCAAGTTTTCCCTTAAGTGGATCACCCAAGGTTTATCGAACTCAGGGAGGAAGTGGTCAAAGGTATCCCCTCTCAAGCAACCCTGCAATCAAGATACAAGAAGTCTCTTGTGTCCCCAACACACCCAATACACTTGTCATTTGTATAGGTGCACTAGTTCAGCGAAGAGATAGTGAAATACAAGTGGTATGAATAATTATAAGTGGTAACAGTGATAGAAAATAGCTTGATGGCGTGGAAGAGACTAAAGACAAACTGAAATAAAGATGGAAGCAAGCAAACATGTAACAAATCTAGTTGCAAACGGTGTTTCAATGCTTAGAAACAAGGCCTAGGGATCATACTTTCACTAGTGAACACTCTCATATAAATATCTTCTGTTTATGATACTACTCTTAACTACTCTCCGGTTGGACACTCTAATCCACGGTAGGGCTATAACAGCACACCTCAAAGTAAGTCTTTCCCATCTAGATAACCCCACACTATCACCTTGAGTACTAGATGGCTCAAACAAACACCACAATTTCATAAAGACATCCAACTCCAAATATAACTCATAACAAGTATTTGTAATCTCTAGCCTAAGTGCCACCATGGTGTGCACACTGTCAACTTCACACACATGGGGAGAGCAGAGATCTATTAAAGCACTTGAGTAGCAAGGTAGATCTATAGATTACAAGCTCATGATCTCAATAAGATCATGCATAGAGAGAGAGAGATGAACACATAGCTACCGGTAGAACCCTTAGACTCGAGAGAGAACTACTCCCTCCTTATCATGGGAATTAGCAACGGTGATGGAGATGGTGGTGGAGATCGATGGAGATGGCTCCGGGGGCACTTCCCCGTCCAGGCAGGGTGCCGGAACAGAGACTTTCTGTCCCCCGAATCTCCCCTTCGGTGGCGTCAGCGCTGCGAAACTTTTTGTGGCTGGAGGCTTGATGATTTTGGGTTTTTGCATCGGGAGGCATCTTATAGGCGAAGAGGCAAGGTCGATGGGCGGCCAGGGGGCCCACACCACCTGGTGGCGCGGCCAGGTCTAGCCCGCGCCACCATATGGTGTGGCCACCCTGTGGCCCCTCTCCGTCTCGTCTTCTGGCTTCGTGAGTCTTCCGGTAAAATATCGACTTTGGCTTTTGTCCGGTCCAATTCCGAGAATATTGATTTTCTGACTTTCCTGGAACCAAAAACAGCAGAAAACAGGCAACTGGCACTATGGCTCTTGTTAATAGGTTAGTCCAAGAAATCATATGAAAAGTACTCCAAAGTGTGGACAAAACATAAGAAAGTAGATAAAACTAAGCATGGAACATCAAAAATTATGGATACGTTAGCAACATATCAACATCCCCAAGCTTAACTCCTGCTCGTCCTCGAGTAGGTAAGTCATAAAAAGAAAGAATAATTTTTTAGGTGACATGCACCATCATAAATTTGATAAAAGTATTTGTACAACATTGATAGCTGGATCATAGTACTTCAATCATAACATGAAAGACAAAGTTCTAACAATAAGGCAAAGCAACTATGTTGCAACATGAAAAGGCACAAACAAAAGATTCATGAATAACAATGCTTTGTAAGACGTTTGTTTGTTTCACATAAAGAAAACATAGCAAACTTAAATGCATAGGACACCTTCAAAGTTCATAAGAGTGACTAGATACAAATAGTTTAAAACAAGCAATATCAAAGCTATGCATCAATCAACAAGTCTTGGGACAATGCACATAAAACTAAGAAATGCCACTATGCTCTCAAAGTAGGTGCATAAAGGTAGAAGGTGGAGACTCAACATAAAAGTAAAAGAAAGGCCTTCATAGAAGGAAGTAGGGATTCAAGTCTCATAAAGAGCTCCAAAAAATTATGGTACTTATTAGCTTTCAGCTCTCATTGCCCCTATCATAAGCATCTTGAAGTTGATTAAGGTTAAAGTGACACAACTAAGAGGATATGCTTGACAAGTTATAAGCCGAAATCTCATGCCCCTTACATATGAAGACCGAACCTCATGCTACTCAACTTTAGTCACAATTAAGCTCTTGTCATTGTAAGTACATATGTATCATAAAGTACCACGAACGGGGTACCCCTTGCACATGATACAGGAGCTATCCCATAATCAAAATTACAAGGCAAGCAAACAATGAGCATCTCAATGACCTTTTTATTTGCTATTTGCATAGGTTTTTATTGAGGATGCTTCATAGAGTGCTCATTGTGGTTATGCTGCAAGTTTCCACCATGATTAGGCATGGCTTAGGCTAGCGGCCCAGGTGTTTCTCTAACACAAATACAAACTCCATGATACTACAAGTTCCCCTTTTATTTCACATCGCCGGGATCCATAAGCAAAAGAACATGATATCAACGGGGTACAAAGTACAAGTGCAATGTTGAAAGCGTTCCCCATGATACATGGTTCTGCTAACATCAACTTATAAAGCGCAAGCATATACGCAACAAAGATGGACATAATGGTTAAAGTTTATTAAATGCAAGAAAGTAAAGTGTGCCATCAAGTTTGTGAGAGCTTTAATCACTAGTTTTCTCATAACAAGTTTAATTCGGAAGGTAGATAAAAACATAAATATACTTGGAATAGCATATGCTAATAGGTAGGTATGGTGGAATCTTTGGAATAACTTGGTTTTAGGAGTTGGATGCATGAGTGGTACTCACACTTGGTTATGGAGGCTAGCAAAAGACTGGGAGCGACCAACTAAGAGAGCAATAATGGCCATAATCATGCAGAGCGACAAAACATCATTAATCAAAGCATAAAGTGATACTACAAGTTGAAAACTAAAGGATCATAAAGGCTTATGGTGACTTGGGATAGTCATAACATGGTGTGAGCATGTGCCAAGTCAACCCAAATAAAACATCAAAGGAGAATACCACAATACTATGCTTTAATATGCTAAAACAACGCATGATTCTTCCAAGGCACATTAAGAAATCTCAATTGGTTATAACAATTCATGCTACAGCAAAGAATACTAAGCATAAATCCAAAACAATATCAAGCATGGCATGACAAAGCATAGGCCACAGTCAAAAACAAGCTCTCTTTACCACTTAAGCATGAACTTTCCTACTCTTTTTCAATCCAAACCAAACTATTTGAAAACCAATGTATGAAAGAGGGGGTCCAACCAATTTATTCAATCAAACTAAGAAAACCAAGCAAAAGAAAACCAAAAACAAAAATGAGGACGCTCCAAGAACAACACAACTGTGCATGAAACAATAAAAATGAAGTATTTGGAAGAAACCTAGAATTTTATTGATGAAGAAGGGGGTGCCTTGGGCATCCCCAAGCTTTGACGCTTGTACTTCTTGGATATTTCTTGGGGTGACACGCGTGGCATCCCCAAGCTTGAGATTTAGTCCATTCTTCATCTCATTACACATTCCTTCCATACACCTGAAATTTTTCCTTCATACAAAACTTCACACAATCTTTATTAGCAACATTAGTGCACTCAAGATAATAGGTCTTTAGTTTCAGTTCTAACACCAATAAAACTTCCATTAGAACACAAGATACTGTATCACTTCCCTAAAAAATCTCAATTCCCTAAAGAGAACTCAAAAAGGAATCAACAAGAAGCAAATGCAAATAATAGCAGAAATCTTTCAAAACAGACCAGCAGGTAAAGACGAATTTTTTCGAAAACCTTCTGTTGCTCAAATCGAAAAGTGTTAAACTAACGAAAGTTAGATAACAATCTGGGTCAGAATCACAAAAAATCACGCCTCAAAAGGACTTATAGATATTTTATACGAATTTTTACGGTGAAGCACAGAAATCTATTTCGGGACAGCAACTTTCCCAATCATTACTTCTCTCTCATTAGAGATTACTGTTGGCACAAAATGAAAATAAAAAGGATAAGAAGAGGTTATTACTGAAGTAATAACTTCCAAGACTCATCTAAAACTTTTGGTTTATCTCCCAATGAGTACTTTTCTTTAACGCCTTTAAGTTAGGCATGATAGTTTGAGAAGATGCTCACATAAGAAATATGAATTGAAGTAAAAGAGAGCATGAAGAAGCAAACTCAAATCACATTTAAGTCTAACCCACTTCCTATGCATAGGAATCTTGTAAAGAAACAAGTCATGAAAGCACAAAGCAACAAGCATAGTAAAGCAAAACAAGTGCAACTTCAAGACTTTCAACATAAAGAGGGGAAACTTAATATTATTGAGATGCATAAAACCATGTTTCCCTCTCTCATAATAACTTTCAGTAGCATCATGAATAAAATTAACAATATAACTATCACATAAAACATTCTTATCATGAACCACATGCATAAAAGAATTAATACTCTCCACATAAACATAGTCATTCTTATTAATTGTAGTGGGAGGAAATTCAACAAAATAGATATCATTATTATTCTTATCACCATAATCATCAAATATAGGAGGCATATTGTAATCATTAATTTTCTCCTCAATAGTAGGTGGACTGAAAATATCATATTCATCATTGTAATCATCATATATTGGAGGTTTGGTATCATCATAAGCAATAGAATAGCTATCTTCCAAAGCTGGGAAATTAAAAAGATCATTTTCATAAAAACTAGCTTCCCCAAGCTTAGACCTTTCCATAGCATTAGCAATAATGGTGTCCAAAGAATTCATACTAACAACATTGCTATTAGCATGCACATAAAGTTCCGTAGGTTTTTTAATTTTCTCTTCAAACACTTCATGTCCTAACTCAAGATAAATACTATAAAGATCTCTAATTTTTTTTGTTTTCCATTAAGCCTAACTAGTGAAGATAAGAAACAAAAAGAAAAAATTGCAGAATCTAAAGGAAATAACTTCGAGCACTCACACCGGAGGATGTGAGTACCTTTTACCTTACCTCCCCGGCAACGGCGCCAGAAAATAACCTGATGTCTACGCACTTCTATTCTTGTAAACAGTTGTTGGGCCTCCAAGTGCAGAGGTCTGTAGAATAGAAGCAAGTTTTCCCTTAAGTGGATCACCCAAGGTTTATCGAACTCAGGGAGGAAGTGGTAAAAGGTATCCCCTCTCAAGCAACCATGCAATCAAGATACAAGAAGTCTCTTGTGTCCCCAACACACCCAATACACTTGTCAGGTGTATAGGTGCACTAGTTCGGCGAAGAGATAGTGAAATACAAGTGGTATGAATAATTATAAGTGGTAACGGTGATAGAAAATAGCTTGATGGCGTGGAAGAGACTAAAGACAAACTGAAATAAAGATGGAAGCAAGCAAACATGTAACAGATCTTGTTGTAAACGGTGTTTCAATGCTTAGAAACAAGGCCTATGGATCATACTTTCACTAGTGAACACTCTCATATAAATATCTTCTGTTTATGATACTACTCTTAACTACTCTCCGGTTGGACACTCTAATCCACGGTAGGGCTATAACAGCACACCTCAAAGTAAGTCTTTCCCATCTAGATAACCCCACACTATCACCTTGAGTACTAGATGGCTCAAACAAACACCACAATTTCATAAAGACACCCAACTACAAATATAAGTCATAACAAGTATTTGTAATCTCTAGCCTAAGTGCCACCATGGTGTGCACACTATCAACTTCACACACATGGGGAGAGCAGAGATCTATTAAAGCACTTGAGTAGCAAGGTAGATCTATAGATTACAAGCTCATGATCTCAATAAGATCATGCATAGAGAGAGAGAGATGAACACATAGCTACCGGTAGAACCCTTAGCCTCGAGAGAGAACTACTCCCTCCTTATCATGGGAATTAGCAACGGTGATGGAGATGGTGGTGGAGATCGATGGAGATGGCTCCGGGGGCACTTCCCCGTCCAGGCAGGGTGCCGGAACAGAGACTTTCTGTCCCCCGAATCTCCCCTTCGGTGGCGTCAGCGCTGCGAAACTTTTTGTGGCTGGAGGCTTGATGATTTTGGGTTTTTGCATCGGGAGGCATCTTATAGGCGAAGAGGCAAGGTCGATGGGCGGCCAGGGGGCCCACACCACCTGGTGGCGCGGCCAGGTCTAGCCCGCGCCACCATATGGTGTGGCCACCCTGTGTCCCCTCTCCGTCTCGTCTTCTGGCTCTGTGAGTCTTTTGGTAAAATATCGACTTTGGCTTTTGTCCGGTCCAATTCTGAGAATATTGATTTTTTGACTTTCCTGGAACAAAAAACAACAGAAAACAGGCAACTGGCACTGTGGCTCTTGTTAACAGGTTAGTCCAAGAAATCATATGAAAAGTACTCTAAAGTGTGGACAAAATATAAGAAAGTAGATAAAACCAAGCATGGAACATCAAAAATTATGGATACGTTCGCAACGTATCAGATATCGAGATTAATCAAAAATATGAAGAACCTATAAGGAAAGGAGATGAGGCTCCTCCTCCTCCAACCCTTAAAACCTTACCGAAGGAGTTAAAATATAGGTTTCTCAATGATACAAATAATTTCCTTGTTATTGTAAGTGCTAACCTCACAGAGAAAGATGAGGAACATTTAATGAAGGTTCTCCGCATGCATCAAAACGCTCTTGGATATTCTATGAGTGACTCCAAGGGGATTAGTCCTTCGATAGCCACCCATAGAATATCCATGGAAGAAGGAGCCCAGCCGATGGCGGACTTTCAGCGACGTCTTAAACCTCACATGAAAGAGGAGGTAAGAAAAGAAATAATACGTTTGTTGGATGCAGGTGTCATCTTTCATGTGGAGGAGAGTGAATGGTTAAGACCTGTTCATTGTGTTCCAAAGAAAGGTGGTTTCACGGTTGTATAAAATGAACATAACGAAATGGTACCAACTAAAACTGTTGTTGGCCACAGGATGTGCATCGACTATAGAAAACTTAATAAGGAAACTAGGAAGGATCATTACCCTTTACCATTTATAGACCAAAATTTAGAAAGGCTTGCCATCCATTCTCATTTTTGCTACCTAGACGGTTATTCTGGTTTTTGCCAAATTGTTGTACACCCTGATGATCAACTTAAAACTATGTTCATTTGTCCTTATGGTCTCTATGCTTATCGTGTATGTATTTTGGTCTTTGCAATGGTCCTACCACTTTTCAAAGATGCATGACTGATATTTTTGTTGATTATGTTGAAAGTATTATGGAGGTGTTCATGGATGATTTCTCTATTTATGGAACCTCCTTTAATCATTGTCTCCATAATCTGCATAAAGTTTTGCAGAGATGCGAGGACACTGACTTAGTCTTGAATTGGGAGAAATGTCATTTCATGGTCCAAGAAGGCATAGTACTCGGTCACAAAGTCTCAGGTAAGGGCATAGAAGTCGATAAGGCAAATATTGAAGCTATAGAAAGATTACCCCCTCCCAGAGATATAAAAGGTATACGAATATTTTTGGGTCATGTAGGAATTAAATAGAAGATTCATTAAGAATTTTTCAAAAACTGCTAGACCATTAACTAACCTTCTTCAAAAGGATGTTCATTTTAATTTTGATAAAAAATGTCTTACTTCTTTCAACATATTAAAACAAGCCCTTCTTGAAGCACCAATTATTAAACCACCTAATTGGAAGAAACCTTTTGAGTTATTTTCTAAAGCTAACCATGAAGATGTAGGGGAAATTCTTTATCAGTGTGATAGTGATGATTTTAATATCATTCATCATGCTAGTCGCACCTTAAATGGGGCCCAAAAGAACTACCATATGGCTGAAAAAGAATTCTTCATTGTAGTATTTTCTTGTGATAAATTTAGATCTTACATCATGGACTCCAAAGTTAGAGTACATACTGATCGTGTTGGCTTGACAGAAATCCTGGAAAGGACTGATGTTAAGCCAAGAATGATCTTTTGGACTCTACTTCTACAAGAATTTGATTTACAGATCTCACAAAGAAAGGAAGAGGCAGAAGAAGCATTCGCGGATACTCAAGGAGATCTTCATACTAAGGATGTATCATTCGTGTGCATACCTGTGGGAACCACACATCCAAAAAGGAAGTTCCCTATTTCCCCTTACAATCGACCTGTTTTATTCGAAGAGAGGAAGAAAAGGAATTCAAATGAGACCATATTCCCTCGGTGAACATGACTTATCAAATTCTCAACACACCTTTGTGTTGGATGATTTTTTGCTATTTCTTTTTGCATATTCGAATTTCTTTTGTTTTTATGAGTTCATTGCCGGTCTTACGAACTCGGTACAGGCGGACGGTACGGCCGGATCCACCTGTACCGATGGACGTTAAGTCCGCTGATGCCTTGATGAATTTTCTGCGGAAGTGGTACGACCGCACGGTACGAGCGCACCCTCCCGTACCACCAATTGTTATTGATTCAGTGACTTCCTCCTTCGAACTCTCTTTTTCGATTGTCTAAAAAAAGAGAAAGAGTTACGAAGTCAATACGGACGGGTAGTACGGGCGGAACCTTGCCCATACCGCTTAGTCGGTTGATCTTTTACCGACTTCGTGACATGCCGTCTTCGGAAACGACGCGGTACGGGCGCACCGTACGGACACCGCCCGTACCGTGTTGGTCGTTACGACCAATTTTACTCTGCCTCTAACCCTTTATATGTCTCTTTAGAGATCTACCTCTCTTATATCAACATATCTAATCTACTTGATGCGCTACTCGATTCAAGGCAAAGGCAAGCCTCTAAACCTCATGGCTCATTCGTGGGATAACTTCCATACCTCCTCCATCAAAGCCAATGATCATGAACCTCGAGGCCTAAGCCCGAAGAACAAGCGGTACACATATGATTCTGATGATGATTCCGAAGATGAGGAGTTCCAGATCTTCATGGAGCAATCAAAAAGGGGATGGAAGCAACCGGCCTACTTGGCGATGGTGAAGCCCGAATGTCAACACCCAGATTTTTAATCCCAGATGCCTGTTATGCCATACATCACAATCCCAGGATAACCATTTTTGCGAGACATAACAGATTGGATATCACAGTACATCATCCATTACAAACCATAATAAGGTCTTACACAAATAAAGGATCTCGTGATCCAGTCTTAATACAAACAAGTAGTGGAATAATAAGCGTAGTAGTGGGCTCCATCTTCAGGGTCACAGGCAATGCTGACGATGGGAGATGATCCTAGTTGTCGTAGATGTCCTGCTGTCCATCATCCTGATAGTCCTCCTCATAGTCTGGCCACGATAATAGCTAGGGACAAAGCCATGAAAACTCTTTAAGTACTAGCAAACTATCACTAACAAGTAAGGTAGTTCTAGTAGGAATCCTAAGCTCTAGGTTTATTTGTAAAAAGCCAGATTTATCTACTCTGAGTTTAGAAGTAAAGAAAAGTAGATTAATGTTCAAAATCACTTAAGTGGGAACCTAGTTTTCATATTCAAAACCCTATTGTGGTCAAGTCAAAATCATAGTTCACTTCACAAGTCATTTTTAAAACATCTGACGATGGAACAGTATGGCCACTCCAACTGTCCATGACCACGGACACGGTTATCCGAATAGTTTGACACTCTGCAGAGGTGGTACACTTTCACCAGAAAATTCGATACATCCGTTAGGGATAACCATGAATCATCATACTTAGTATGCGGATAATCAATCATAACCTTTCAATTACACACTCTAGTATAGGCACCTCCCCTATGAACTTGGCCTCCCAGCCATGGGCATCTACCATCCTGGGCACAACATAGGTGGACAATTCACACTCACGAGGTAGCCTCAGCTCAAACCTCTTCCGCGAGGGAACCCGTACTAATGCACATAAAATTCCGGCTAAGCCTTAACCAATTCAGGTATTGTGGTTGTACGGTAAAATTGGAATGGTATCGCATCCGAACCCAACCATCAGTTTTTATAAAGGGCTAAGGCTCATGCCTCAACATTTTCATCATCAAATCCATTTGTGTTTCTCAACACATGTCAAAACATTTCAATAGAATGAAGCATCATTCCAAGGTTTTCATAATCATTTTCACCAAGGATTCCCATCTAAAGTGATCAAGTTTTATGCTTAGCACTAGCCACTAAAGTTAAGAGTGTTCACTAATGAGGGATGCTAATCTTCAATCTCATGCCATAGAATGACATCTAAGTATAGGCCTAGTTATATACTCTTTATGCTATCTATACCACTTCTTCAATACTCACAAAGTATTAAAAAGTAAAGAACTTTAGTAAAGTAAAAGAATAAAGCTTGCAAGTAAAACTTGGGATTGGTATAAATCAAAGGTATATAACCAAAGCATGCCTAATGCATCTTGCTTAGGTTAAAGCTTGCATGGTTAACTTGTATAATTCTAGCTTGCTTAGTTAAGAAACTTGCAAGTGTTAGCTTGCCTTGAGTAGAGTAGTGGTTGAAGTTTTCTTCGTCTTCTGCTTGGTAGAACTCCTCCTCCTCGTAGCTTGGGTCGGTAGTATCGTCTATAAATAAAATACGGGGTACACAATCACCAAACAATACTTAACTAGTTCTATTCAGCACCCTAAGTCTCACACTTGATGATCTAGCATCATCACAATCATCACATGAAATAAAGAACTAGTTTTATTTAGTTTATTAGAGAAAAGTAATTTATACTCATTGAAATTAATTAAGATTTAATATTCTCCAATTATAATATGGGATCATCGTGACACATGTCATCACCACATATTCTAATACATGGGAATGTGATTTAAAGTGTTGATCATATTTTATTAACTTTAAGATTATCATTTAATAGATTTAAAGTGACTAGAAATGCCCTAATAGCATTCTTTTGGTACTAGTCCAATGTCACTACAGGCAAACCAAACTATTTTTACATACTCAGATAGATCTTGTCAAATGGGATTTTTGAGAGTTGGAATCAACTCAAAAGCTATTATAGTTGATTTTTTTAAAATGTTTGAAGTTGCAAAAGTCTCTGTCTTGTTTTTTTGGTATAGGTGATCTCTAACTCCAATTGATTTAAATCCAACGGGCTTGGATAGATAATTTAAATATCTTTCTAACAAAATTTGAATCATACAATTTGGTTCAGTGAAACTCTCTTAATTGATTTTTGAATCTGTGGACAGAAACTAGTTTTAGCTAAATTGGAAAAATCCTTATTTGATTTTATGGGCTACGCAGGAAAGCTAAATGGGCCAGCCCAACTGTACTGCACAGCACAGCAGGCTGCTGACCGACGGGGTCCACCAATCAGCAGGTCTAACTAAATGAAACGGTATCTACAAATCTAAGCCGTACGATCTAATTCTGATCTAACGGCTGGGAGTCGTCGTGGACGACAAAATACTTCAGCGAGGAAAATAACCTAGCACGACAGTGGGGGTCTGGCTAGGCTCACCTGGGCTACATCTAGGGTCGGCGACAGGGGCGATCGATGTGGTAGACGATGGCGGTTCGAGGCGTGGTCACGGAAGGTCTTGGGGTGGTCGAAATCGATGGTGCCCTTCTCCTCCAGAAGCGGCGGGCTCCAACCAAATTCTGGGAAGAGAGAGCTTTCCTTGCTCCGGGATGAAGTGGGGGAGGATCAGTGAGGAGTGGTGAGTGCTGGGGTGTGGATAAATGAGGCAGGGGTGGCCTCTACTTATACTACGGCGAGGGGACCGAACGGTGCGGGCGCGGGCTCGTCGGTGACGACACTACAGGCGGCTAGCGGCGCGGCTGAGGCTAGGGGATGGTGCTGTGTTCCCTGGAGGTTCTTATGGGCGTAATGGTGAGGCGTGGGGCGGTGTGGTTAGGTCAGGCGCGTGCGGCACTCTACGCAGAGGTTGAGGTGTTTACGACCGTGTGTGGGAGTTGCGGGTCGCGCGGCGGTGAACGGGGTGTCTGCGGGGTTGCTGTGATCATGGAGAGCGCGAGCGTGTGCGAAGAGGGTGAGGCGTGGTCTGTGCGAGGCGGTCGGGCGCGTCGAGCTGGCACGCTCTAGGCATGGCATAGATACATAGGGCACGGCGGTGCTAGGGTGGTCCAGGGCTCGTCTGCAGTCGAGGCTTGCACAGGGGGTGGCTATGGAGTGCGGCATGTCTGGTACGTGTCATGGGCGAGGGCGGCGATGCTTCTAGCGTGCTGCCCACTGTTGTCCGGTGACGACCAAAAATGGGCGGCGTTCCACTGTGCACATGGCTAAGGGGGGGCTTGTCTAATGCAAACTAACATGCATTCATAATCATTTTGTTAGTAAAAGTTTTTGTTAACCCTAAATTGGGTGATTAGAACTTGATAATCGTGATTAAATTTTTGGGGTGTTACAAAATTTCCCTCCTTAAACAAAATCTCATCCCGAGATTTAAGAAAAACTAGGAACTAAAGAGATCTGGAAACTCGGTCCTAATGTAATCTTATCGCTCCCAAGTAGCTTCTTCTTTGGTATGGTTGCTCCATTAGATCTTGGGAAACTTGATACTCCGGGTCCTGGTGGTTCTGAAGGCTTGTTCCAAAATACGAATGGGTACTTCCTGATACGTCAGATCCTTGTTGATATCTATGGCTCGGTGATCGATGTTCTTGAACACTTCGGTCTTCTCCGGGACTTCTAAGCATTTGCGAAGTAACGAGATATGGAACACATCATGGATGGCTGACATCTCCTCTGGCAGTTCTAGTTGATAAGATACTTCTCCTCGGCGATTCAGAATCTTGAAGGGTCCAATATATCTGGGGGCTAACTTCCCTTTCAGTTGAAAACGCTGCATTCCCTTCAAGGGTGATACTTTGAGATACACAAAATCTCTGACATTGAAAGTCAGGTCTCTACGTCGCTTGTCAGCATAACTCTTCTGTCTGGATTGGGCGGTCTTGAGGTGCTCATGGACTTTGTGAACCTTCTCTTCAGCTTCTCGGAGGATGTCGGGTCCGAAAATCTGACTTTGTCCTACTTGCGACTAATTCAAAGGGGTACAGCACTTTCTTTCATATAGGAATTCAAATGGGGCCATTTGCAATCTGGCTTGATAACTGTTGTTGTATGAGAATTCTGTGAAAGGCAGACAATCTTCCTATTTTGATCCATACCATAAAACACAAGCTCTCAACATGTCTTCTAAGATTTGGTTAACTTTTTCAGTCTGTCCATCGGTTTGCGGGTGATAAGCTGTGCTGAAATTCAACTTGGTTCCTAATCCTTCTTGGACTTTCTGCCAAAATCTTGAGGTAATTGGGTTCCTCGATCCGACACTATTGTCTTGGGGGTTCCATGCAAACTAACGATTCTAGCGATGTACAACTCTGCTAGCTTCGAACTCTGGTAGGTTGTCTTGACAGGTATAAAATGGGCTACCTTGGACAGTCTATCAACTATGACCCAAATAGAGTCATTTCCCCTACTAGAAGTAGGCAAACCGGTGATAAAGTCCATTCCGACATAATCCCATTTCCATTCTGGAATATGGAATGGTTGCAAAAGTCCTGCGGGTCTCTGATGTTCCTCTTTGACTCTCTGACAGATATCACACTTGGCTATGTAGCTTATGATTTCTCTCTTCATCTTGTGCCACCAAAATTGCTCCTTCAAATCCTGATACATCTTTGTTCTTCCGGGATGGATAGAATAAAGAGTATCATGAGCTTCCTGCATGATAACTTGCTTCAGCTCCGAATCTGCTAGAACACAGATATGTCCTTTGTACCACAAAACTCCTTCTTCATCTTCGGTGAATCCAGGTACCTTCCATGTACCGATACGACATTTGATTTCATCGATACTTGCATTTCCCTTTTGGGCTTCCTTGATCTGACTGATCAACGTGGGTTCAAGTTCAATGCTAGCTAAAAATCCTTTGCTAACTAGCTCCGTCCTAAACTGCTCCAACTCTTCATGCAAACTTGGCTGGGCTTCTTTGATCATGGTGTTTAACCTACACGGCAATCTGCTAAGAGCATCTGCTACCACATTGGCTTTGCCGGGGTGATAGTGAATGTCAAGGTCATAATCCTTGATTAACTCTATCCATCTCCTTTGCCTCATATTCAGCTCCTTCTAAGTGAAAATATACTTCAGGCTCTTGTGATCTGAATAAATCTCACAGCGGTTACCCATCAGGTAATGACGCCATGTCTTCAAAGCTAAAACTACAACTGCTAGTTCAAGATCCTGAGTAGGGTAGTTTTGCTCATGTTGCTTCAGTTGTCTAGACATGTATGCTATGACTTTGCCTTCTTGCATCAACATAGATCCGAGACCAATCTTGGATGTATCACAATACACATCAAAAGGCTTCTTGATATCTGGCATAATCAGAATTGGGGATGAAATCAATCTCTTCTTGAGCTCTTGAAAACCTGCTTCACATTTGTCGGTCCCTTCAAACTTCTTATCTTTCTTCAAAAATTGGGTCATCGGTCTTGCGATGCTCAAAAATCCTTCTACGAACTTGCGGTAATATCCTGCTAATCCGAGAAATGCACGGACTTGGGTTTGAGTGGTTGGGGCTTTCCATTCTTCAACGTCTTTGATCTTGGCGGGATCAACAGTGACTCCTCCTGCCAACACAATATGTCCGAGGAATCCTACTTCGTTTGACCAGAACTCACATTTGCTAAACTTGGCGTACAACCGATGCTCTCTAAGGGTTTCAAGGATGGTTCTCAGATGTAGCTCATGGTCTTCTTCTGACTTGGAATAGATTAGAATATCATCGATAAAACAACGACAAACTTATCCAGAAAATTCATAAAAATCTTATTCATGAAATGCATGAAATAAGTGGGGGCATTGGTTAATCCAAAAGACATGACCGTATACTCATACAATCCATATCTGGTGGTAAAGGCGGTCTAAGATCAATCTTAGAAAACACTCTGGCACCAGTCAACTGATCAAACAGATCCTCAATCTTTGGCAGTGGGTACTTGTTCTTGATGGTGACATCATTCAGCTTCCGGTAATCCGTACACAAACGGTTACCTCCATCCTTCTTGTCCACAAACAAAACAGGCGATCTCCATGGCGATGCGCTTGGTTGAATTAGACCTTTATCCAGTTCCACTAGTTCAGACGGGTTCATACTATAAGGTCTCTGAGCTATGGGTCCAGTTCGAGGAATTAGTTCAATAATGAACTTGATATCCTGATCTGGGGGCATACCGGGCAATTCATCTGGGAATACGTCAGGGTATTCACAGACTACTCTGACTTGGTCTATGGTTGGTTGGACTAGACTCTTGTTGCATTTGAATTGACGTGGCAAGGTCTCAGATACATGCTCTACTGATACTCCAGAGCTACTGGTTATGGTTATGGATTTCTTGGCACAGTCGATCAATCCTTTATGTTTCGACATCCAATCCATTCCTAGTACTACTTCCAAACCTTTGGTTCCAAGTACTATTAGATTGGCATAAAAATCTATCCCATGGATTCTGATAGGCATAGCCTTGCAAATTTTTCTAGCTTTGGTGGTTGAACCAGGTATTTGAACTATCATAACATGCTTCAATTTTGTTGGTCGAATCTTACTAGTGCATGCAAATTCTTCGGTAACAAACGAGTGCGATGCTCTAGAATCAAACAACACTCTTGCAAGTACTGAGTTAACAGAAAACATACCCAGCACGACATCAGGAGCTTCCTGAGCTTCTTCAGCATTCATGTGGAACAGACGACCATTGCGGTTGAGCGAGTTCCGTAGGGCAAATCTCCTTCCAGGCTGAACATGGCGTTGCTGCTGAGCGGGGGCATTCACATTGGTTGCTGCTGCAAGCTTCTTGGGACACTCGTTGGAGTAGTGACCCTTGACTACACATTCAAAGCAAGTAATCTAGGACTTGTCTTTGGCTGCAATAGGCAGAACATTGCTTCCAGTCCTTGGGGCAGTATTGTTGTTGTTGTTGGAGGACTTGGGCGGTGCACGGTTGAAGTTGTTGGAGTTGCCGGGGTTGTTGTTGTGGTTTCCTCCAGACTTCAAGTTTCCTCCGCTGCGATTGGGGTAGCTTGGATGGGACATCGAAGGTCTATTGTTTCTTGGGGCATATCCTACAGACGGGTTGGGGCGATACTTCTGGGCATTGTGGGACCCAGTCTAGTGCATCATCCTGCGCTTGCGGTTGTCATTGGCTAGGTTTATCTTCCCTTCCATCTGGATTGCAGAGTCTACTAGCTCTTCTAGATCTCTAAAACAGATGTTGACTAACACAGTCTGCATCTCATCATGCAATTCATTCAGGAACCTTTCCTTCTTCGTGGATTCAGTGTTAATCTCATCAGGGGCATATCTAGCTAGGGACAAAAATTTGCCGCGGTACTCAACTACCGTCATCCTTCCTTGCTTCAATTCCCTGAACTCATCACTCATTCTGGTGACCAAACCTTGTGGCACATGGGTGCGGCCGAACTTGATATTGAATGCTTCCCAAGTCATGACTTGACCATTGTTCATGGTACGGGTGCTATTCCACCAGGCTCTTGCATCTCCTGCCAGATAATGGGTGGCAAACAGTACTTTCTCAGTAGCGTCAACTCCTACGACCTCCAGGTTGTTCTCCATGGTTTGCAGCCAGTCATCAGCATCTAAGGGATCCTCAGATTTGTTGAAGATAGGTGGGTTGGTATTCTGAAAGTTCTTGAGCATGGATCCATGATGATCCTGATTTCCATGGCCTTGATTATTATGGGCCATCTGGGCGATCTGTTGCAGAGCGGCTAGATTGGCTTGGCTTTCTACTCTATTAGCTTCACGGTTAGAAACTAGCATTTGCAAAATCTACAGCATCGGGTCTTGGGATGAGTGATACATTGCAAATGTATCTACAATTTTTGATGTTCCATGCTTGGTTTTATCCACTTTCTTGTGTTTTGTTCCAACTTTGGAGTACTTTTCATATGATTTCTTTGACTAACGTATTAACAAGAGCCACAGTGCCAGCTGCCTGTTTTCTGTTGTTTTTGGTTCCTGGAAGTCAGAAAATGAATATTCTAGGAATTGGACGGGACAAAAGCCAAAGTGCCTATTTTTCCGGAAGGGATCAAGTGCCAGAATACAAGACGGAGAAGGGCCAGGGAGCCACCACACCACCTGGCCGCGTGGCCAGGCCTGGCCCGCGCCAGGGGGTGGTGTGGTCGCTCCCGGCACCCCCTCGGCCTCTCCTTCCGCCTATATATTTCCCTCGGGACGAAAACCCTAAGTACCCGATCAAAAATCCACGAAAGAGTCTATAGCCACCGTCATCTCCATCCCTAGATTGGGAGGGATCTGAAGCTCTTCCCGTCACCCTGCCGAAGAGGGGAATTCACCCTGGAGGCCTTCTTCATCACCATGCAAGCCTCCGGTGTGATGCATGAGTAGTTCATCCTTGGACTACAGATCCATGTAGTAGCTAGATGGCTGGTTCTCCTCCTTTGTGCTTTCATGTTTAGATCTTGTGAGCTCCGTTCATGATCAACATCATCTATTTGTAATTCATACATGTTGTGTTTGCGGGGATCCGACGGATATTGAGATGCTATTTCAGATTGATTATTGATTCTATCATATCTTTGTTATTTGTGATCTTGCATGCTTTCCATTGTTAGTAGCTATCTTGGCCAAGTAGATGCTAGCAACTCCAGGAGTTAGTATTTATGCTCGATAGTGGGTTCATGCCTCTGGTAATTTGGGGAAGTGACAGAAATCTCTAAGGTACTAGATGTGTTGTTGCTACTAGGGATAAAACAACAATCCTTTGTTCATAGAACAATCATATTGTTTACTTTACACGCAGTTCGTAAAGCAATAATCTGTTGCTTGCAACTTAATACTGGAGGGGGTTCGGATGATAACCTGAAGGTGGATTATTAGTCATAGATGCAGTTTGATGGCGGTCTATGTATTATGTTGTAATGCCCAATCAAGTCTCAAAGGAGTCAAGATGATTAGTATATGCATGTATTGCTTTCTCGGTGTTTGTCAATTGCCCCACTGTAATTTGTTCACCCGACATGTTATCTATCTAAGGAGATCCACCTCTAGTGAACTATGGATCCCGGTCCTTTTTCTTTACATACAATCTACAACTGTTTACTTCTTTGTGTTCACTTTCTGCAAACTTTTACTTATTTCCATTCGATACGTTTAATCCTTTGTTTTCCGCAAAACACGGTGAGATTGACAACCTCATCGCAAGTTGGGGACAAAGTTCTGTGGTTGTGTTATGCATGTCTCCATGTTGCTACTAGCACCGGTAGTGCACCCTGCCAAAGCTTAGCTAGTAACACCTTTGGGGTGTTTCCTTGCTCCTACTGGTTCGATTAAACCTTTGTTTCATAACTGAGGGAAAACTTACTGCTGTGCTCATCATACCTTCCACTTGGGGTTCCCAACGAGCTCTACGTCGAACGACGAGCACATCAAGATCTTTTCTGGCGCCGTTGCTGGGGAGTCAAGGACATCTTCACAAGGGGAGTCCCTCATAACCAATCTCTTTACTTTGTTGTTTTTGTTTTTCTTTGTTTGCTTGTTTTGTTCTTCAAAAACACAAAAAAAATAGTTTTACTAGTTTGCTCTCTTATTTGAAAACCCAAAAAATATGACTACTCTTGAAAATACTAAGTTGTGTGACTTCACTAGCACCAACAACAATGATTTTATGAGCACACCTATTGATCCACCTATGGATGAAAATACTTTCTTTGAGATAAAACCTGCATTGCTCAATCTTGTTATTAGAGAACAATTTTCTGGTATTGGTAATGAAGATGCTACTTCCCATCTAAATAACTTTGTTGAACTTTGTGAGATGCAAAAGCATAGGGATATAAATGGTGATATTATTAAGCTGAAATTGTTTCCTTTCTCTTTGAGAGGAAAAGCTAAAGAATGGTTGAATTCCTTAACTAGGAATAGTATTGATTCTTGGACTAAGTGCAAAGATGCTTTTATTGGAAAATATTATCCTCCTGCTAAGATTATATCTATGAGAAGTGAAATAATGAAGTTTAAACAACTTGACAATGAGCATGTTGCTCAAGCTTGGGAAAGAATGAAATCTTTGGTAAAGAATTGTCCCACTCATGGACTGACTGCTTGGATGATCATCCAAACTTTTTATGCAGGATTGAACTATTCTTCAAGGAACCTTTTGGATTCTGCTGCTGGAGGTACCTTTATGACCATCACTTTGGGTACTGCAACAAAGCTTCTGGATAATATGATGGTTAATTATTCTGAATGGCATACTGAGAGAGCTCCACAAGGTAGGAAGGTAAATTCTGTTGAGGAAACCTCCTCCTTGAGTGATAAAATTGATATTATTATGTCTATGCTTGTTAATGGGAAAGCCCATAATGATCCAAATAATGTTCCTTTAGCCTCTTTGGTTGCTCAAGAAGAGCAAGTTGATGCGAACTTCATAAGAAATAATAATTTTGGCAACAATTCTTACGGTAACAATGCTTATAGGAACAATTTTGGTAACAAAAATTATAAGCCATATCCTCCCAACAATGGTAATGCTTATGGAAATTCTTACAACAATAATAAGAGTGGTCCCTATGAACTTGAAGTTATGCTTAAAGAGTTTATTAGTAAACAAACTACTTTCAACAAAACTATTGAGGAAAAACTCTCTAATGCTGAAAGAAATATAGCATCTTTGGCTGAAACTCAATCTTCTTTGAATAAAATGGCTACTAAACCTGAAACTAATGATAATCCCTTTGCAGCTACTAATGCCATACAAGTAAGAATTGATGGAAATGTTAGATTATTAGCTGAATTACATGCTAAGTGGGAAAGAGAAGATGAAATTGCTAGAAACATTAGTGTTTCTACTATCACCACCACTAGTGTTGAGGCTAGTAATAGTTCTACTACTTTAGATGATAAAGTTGATTTTGATCTTGATGGTTGCAACATCTCTGAAGTTATTAAGTCCCTACAAAAGCTTGCTAAAAGTCCTAATGCTAGTGCTATGAACATGGCCTTTACAAAACACATTACTGATGCTCTCATAAAGATTAAAGAAGAAAAGATGAAACATAAAGCTTCTATTCCTATAAAACAAGAAGATGGTTGGGAACCCATCATTAATATGAAAGTGAATGACTTTGATTTCAAAGCTTTATGTGATCTTGATAGTAGTGTTTCTATTATGCCTAGAAGGATTTATGATATGCTTGATTTGCCTCCTCTTGAAGATTGTTATTTGAATGTCCCACTTGATGATAATGCTAAAAAGAAACTCATGGGGAGTCTTAATCATGCTCTTATTATGGTTAACAATTCATATGTCCCTGTTGATTTCTATGTTTTGGATGTTGAATACAATGCTTCTTGTCCTATTACTTTGGGAAGACCTTTTCTTATAACTGTTGGTGCCATCATTGATATGAAAGAAGGCACCATTAAATACCAACTCCCACTCAAGAAAGGTATAGAACACTTCCCTAAAAAGAGAGAAAAGATTTCTTTTGCTTCTCCTATGAAAACAAAATTTGGTCTTAATGCTTCTTCATTTGAGAACACTTGATTCTTTCTTTGCTTCTTATGCCTAACTTAAAGGCGTTAAAGAAAAGTACTTATTGGGAGATAACCCAAAAGTTTTAGATGAGGCTTGGAAGTTATTACCTCAGTAATTACCTCTCCTTATCCTTTTTATTTTGCTTTTTGTGCCAAGAGTAACCTCTAATGAGACTGAAGTAATGATTGGGAAAGTTGCTGTCCCGAAATAGATTTTTGTGCTTCACCATAAAAAATCGTGAGAGAGCTCTGTATATCGGATTGAGCTGTACGTTTTTGTGCTTCTGCCCCAGGTTGTTATCTAACTTTCGTTAGTTCATCACTTTTTTATTTCAGCAACAGAAGGGCTTCCAAAAAATTTGTCTTTACCTGCTGGTCTGTTTTGACAGATTTCTGCCATTTTCTACATTTGCTTCTTGTGGGTTCCTTTTTGAGTTCTTTTGGGGAAGTGAGCTTTTTGAAGGAAGTGCTACAGTAGCTAGTGTTCTAATGGAAGTTTATTTTGGTGTTAGAACTGAACCTTAAGACTTATTTATCTTAAGTGCACTAATGTTGCTAGTGAGATTGTATGAAGGAAAATTTTCAGGTGTATGGAAGGAATGAGTAATGAGATGAAGGATGGACTAAAGGTCAAGCTTGGGGATGCCACGCGTGTCACCCCAAAAAATATCCAAGAAGTACAAGCGTCAAAGCTTGGGGATGCCCAAGGCATCCCCTTCTTCATCAATAAAAATCCCAGGTTTCTTCCAAACGCTTCATTTTTATTGTTTCATGCATAGTAGTGTTGTTCTTGGAGCGTCTTCTTTTTCGTTTTCGTTTTGGTTTTTAGTTTTCTTGGTTTGCTTAGTTTTCTAAATAAATTGGTTGAACCCCCACTTTCATACATTGGTTTGCAAATGGTTTGGTTTGGTTTGGAAAAGAGTAGGAAAGTTCATACTTATGTGGTAAAAAGAGCTCGTTTTTGACTGTGGTCTATGCTTTTCATGCCATGCTTGATATTGTTTTGGCTTTATGCTTAGTACTATTTGTTGTAGCATGACTTGTTATAAACAATTGAGATTGCTTAATGTGCCTTAGATGAATCATGCGTTATTTTAGCATATTAAAGCATAGTATAGTGGTATTCTCCTTCGATGCTTTATTTGGGTTGACTTGGCGCATGCTCACACCATGTTATGACTATCTCAAGTCACCAGAGACTTTATGATCCTTTAGTTTTCAACTTGTAGTATCACTTTATGCTTTGATCAATGATGTTTTGTCGCTCTGCATGATTATGGCCATTATTGCTCTCTTAGTTTGTCGCTCCCAGTCTTTTGCTAGCCTCCACAACCAAGTATGAGTTCCACGCATGCATCCAACTCCCTAAACCAAGTTATTCCAAAGAGTCCACCATACCTACCTACTAGCTTATGCCATTCCAAGTATATTCATGCTTTTGTTTACCTTCCAAATTAAACTTGTTATAGGAAAACTGGTGATTAAAGCTCTCACGAACTTGATGGCACACTTTACTTTACTTACCCTTAATAAAGTTGAACCATTGTGTCGTCTATGTTGTAAATGCTTGCACTTATTTGTTGGGAATTAGCAGAACCATGCTTTCATGGGGAATGGTTTCAACATTGCACTTGGTACTTGTACCTAGTTGATATCATGCTCTTTTGTATATGGATGTCGTCGGTGTGAAATGAAAGGGGAGCTTGTAAGTCCATGGAGTTATGTATATATGTTAGAGAAACGCCTGGGCCGCTGGTATAATCGATGCTGACATGGTGGAAACCTGTAGCGTAACCATAATGAGCTATCTATGAAGCATTCTTCTTATAAAAAAAGAGTCCTATATTGAGAAAAAAGAGAAAAAAAAGAGATACTATGAAAAGAGGAAAGAGAGAAAAAAGCACCATATTCCCATGGTAAATAAGAAGAATGTTGAGATGCTCGTTGTCTGCTTGCCTTGTCATTTTGATATGGGGATTCTTCCGTATCATCGGGCAAGGGGTACCCTGTTAGCGGTTCTCTATGATACACATGTACTTACGATGAGAAGAACTTACCGGTGACTAAACTTGAGTAGCATGAGGAGCGACCCACGTATACAAGGGACATGAGATTTCTGACTTATACTTCGTCAAGCATGTACACCATAGTTTGTTCACTTTAACCTTAATCACTTCAAGATGCTTATCATAGGGGCAATGAGAGCTGAAAGCTATAAGTACCATAATTTTTGGAAGCTCTTTATGAGACTTGAATCCCTACTTCCTTTAAAAAAAGGCCTTTCTTCCACCATTATATTGAGTCTCCACCTTCTACCTTTGTGCACCTACTTTGAGAGCATAGTGGCCATTCTTAGTTCTATGTGCATTGTCCCAAGACTAGTTGATTAATGCATAACTTGATATTGCTTGTTTTAATCTATTGTATCTAGTCACTCTTATGAACTTTGAAGGTGTCCTATGCATTTATATTTGCTACTCTATTGAGGGACAAGTTGAATACTATTATGCCATGCTTTCTTTATGTGAAACAAACAAACGTCTTCCAAAGCATTGTTATTCATGAATCTTTTGTTTATGCCTTTTCATGTTGCATCATAGTTTCTTTGCTTATTGCTAGAACTTTGTCTTTCATGTTATGATTGAAGTACTATGATCCCAGCTTTGAATGTTTTGGAAATACTTTGATCAAGTCTTTGATGGTGCATGTCACCTCAAAAATTATTCTTTCTTTTTATCACTTACCTACTCGAGGACGAGCTAGAGTTAAGCTAGGGGATGTTGATACATTGCAAATGTATCTATAATATTTGATGTTCCATGCTTGGTTTTATCCACTTTCTTGTGTTTTGTTCCAACTTTGGAGTACTTTTCATATGATTTCTTGGACTAACCTATTAACAAGAGCCACAGTGACACCTGCCTGTTTTCTGTTGTTTTTGGTTCCAGGAAAGTCAGAAAATGAATATTCTCGGAATTGGACGGGACAAAAGCCAAAGTGCCTATTTTTCCGGAAGGGATCAAGTGCCAGAATACGAGACGGAGAAGAGCCAGGGAGCCACCACACCACCTGGCCGCGCGGTCAGGCCTGGCCCGTGCCAGGGGGTGGTGTGGCCGCTCCCGGTACCCCCCCGGCCTCTCCTTCCGCCTATATATTGCCCTCGGGACGAAAACCCTAAGTACCCGATCAAAAATCCACGAAAGATTCTGTACCCGCCGTCATCTCCATCCCTAGATCGGGAGGGATCTGAAGCTCTTCCTAGCACCCTGCCGGAGAGGGGAATTCGCCCTGGAGGCCTTCTTCATAAACATGCAAGCCTCCGGTGTGATGCGTGAGTAGTTCATCCTTGGACTACGGATCCATGTAGTAGCTAGATGGCTGGTTCTCCTCCTTTTTGCTTTCATTTTTAGTTCTTGTGAGCTCCGTTCATGATCAACATCATCTATTTGTAATTCATACATGTTGTGTTTGCGGGGATCCGATGGATATTGAGATGCTATTTCAGATTGATTATTGATTCTATCATGTCTTTGTTATTTGTGATCTTGCATGCTTTCCGTTGTTAGTAGCTATCTTGGCCAAGTAGATGCTAGCAACTCCAAGAGTTAGTATTTATGCTCGATAGTGGGTTCATGCCTCTGGTAATCTGGGGAAGTGACAGAAATCTCTAAGGTACTAGATGTGATGTTGCTACTAGGGAGAAAACAACAATCCTTTGTTCATAGAACAATCGTATTGTTTACTTTACACGTAGTTCGTAAAGCAATAATCTGTTGCTTGCAACTTCATACTGGAGGGGGTTTGGATGATAACCTGAAGGAGGATTATTAGTCATAGATGTAGTTGGATGGCGGTCTATGTATTATGTTGTAATGCCCAATCAAGTCTCAAAGGAGTCAAGATGATTAGTATATGCATGTATTGCTTTCTCGGTGTTTGTCAATTGCCCCGCTGTAATGTGTTCACCCAGCATGTTATCTATCTAAGGAGAGCCACCTCTAGTAAACTATGGATCCCGGTCCTTTTTTCTTTACATACAATCTACAACTATTTACTTCTTTGTGTTTACTTTCTGCAAACTTTTACTTCTTTCCATTCGATACGTTTAATCCTTTGTTTTCTGCAAAACACGGTGAGATTGACAACCTCATCGCAAGTTGGGGACAAAGTTTTGTGGTTGTTGTGCAGGTCTCCATGTTGCTACTAGAACCGGTAGTGCGCCCTGTCAAAGCTCAGCTAGTAACACCTTTGGGTTGTTTCCTTGCTCCTACTGGTTCGATTAAACCTTGTTGTCATAACTGAGGGAAAACTTAATGCTGTGCTCATCATACCTTCCTCTTGGGGTTCCCAACGAGCTCTACGTCGAACGACGAGCACATCAATGAGCAGCTTCCTCCGGGGTTTCCACGAGTCATCTAAAGATTGAGATATATAGTGATATAAGAGGGAAATTTCTAAGGTTCATGGTTTTGTTTTCAAAAGGTTTAACTTTGAGTTTGACTCAGGTTTTGCAAACTAACTTCTTCTCATTCATTCATGCATTCAAGCACACCATACAAACACACACCACACACAAATGGAAAACAGATGGTTTTAAGAACCATTCTATGAAACTACGATACAGTGGGACCGATACAACTCACTCCTACGGTAGTGATCAAGTACATCTACTCATCATCAATGAAGTAGGAATCATCATCATCAGTGTAGAAATCCGTGGCATCATCCTCCAGGTAGTCGTTGACATCAGTGAGGTAAGAGTGAAGATCTCCTTGGATATCTTCACCTTCCTCCTCCTCCTTTGCTTCAAGCTGGACTTCCTGTTCACGGATGGTCTTCTCAAGAGCGGCCACCTTCTTGCGAAGACGATCGACAGTGCGATCCTTCTTCCCGCGTTGATGCTGGAGCAATTAGCGATCCTTGGCTAGGAGGGCGATGGTCTGGTCCTTTTTGACGGCTATGGCAAGGTTGTGGTTAGCGTAAGCTCGAGCGTTAATTCCTTCTGCCTATCATATAGCATGAAGTCAAGATTGTCCACCTGGTGCTTCAGCTCCGGGTGTCCTGGCATCTCCAATGGCATTCCCATAGAATCACGCCTTGCGAAGTGAGCAAAGTGAGTTCCCTAGATCAAGTTGATGTTTTGCCCACACAGACGGGCGAGAGCTTCTTGCATAGGCCTGGCTAATTGTAGCACCCCGATAAAATCACTACTAGAAAATCGCTTGATGTTTTGTTTTATGCATCATCATGACCGCATGCTCATATCATCATGCCACATTGCGTTTGAGCATCGTCATCATCATGCATAGGTTTGGCTAAAACTATTTTCTAAAAGTCTAGTTTATTTTCTAATTACTCCCCTTCTCTATTTCAAATTAAAAACCATGGTCTCTTCCGGATATTTTATCTATCTAAAAGATATTTATAAAAATGTTTAAAATAAATAAATAATACAAAACTATTTTGTCAAACCGGGGAGGCAGCCTAGCCGTTAGGCCAGGCCACCTGCAACCCGGCCCAACTAAACTAAACCCACACCAGAACCACCCCAAACCCTAGCACCCCACCCGACCACCCTTCCTACCACTACCAGACCATCCTGCCCAACCCCGCTCCTCACTGTGGCCCCACCTGGTGACCGTCACCGCCCGTGAGCCCCGTACACATCGCCAGATCCCCACTGACACGACCAGATCAACCCGGCCGCACTCACCCGACGCGATGCGTCCCACCCCAGCGGTATACGCCCCAACGCCACGGCCCCACCACTCATCTCTCTCCTTGCAATCCCAGCACGTCTCTCTCGATCCATCCCCAACCCTGCCCCCGCGACCGTTTCTCCTCACAGCACGCCGCCGGGTCCGGCCCAAGCTTCCTCGCCTCATAGAGCCGAGCCACCGCTAGGAGCCCGCAGGCCTTCCTCGGACGCATCACCCAGCCAAGCACTGGCGTCGACTCCTTTCTGCGCGTGTTGCCGCCGCCTGGCTCGCCTCGCTACAGGAGACCACCTCGCCCCTCCCCGTCGCCAGTCCACCTCCACGCAAGCTCCGGCAGCCGCAGGGGCCTTGTCTTCTTCGTCACCTCCTTGTCACTGGTCGTGCTCGTGTCCTCCTGTCCACGCTAGTGCCCCGAGCCTGCCCCTCTGCCACCGCCGTAGTCGAGCATGCCTCGCCCGAGCGTGCCGGCCACATCAGCGACCCGCCTCGCCTTCCCTACAACCCTCCATCTCACCGCCTCGGTGCCCTGCCGTCCTCGCCCTACTTGTCGCTCTCGCCTCGACCGCCCTGCGGCCGTCCGCGTCTTCTTCGCCTAAGCACCGGCCACCCTCTGCCTGTGTTGCTCCCGTCTGTCCGCCCTTGACCGCCTCCCTACAGCACCCCGGTCGTGCTCCTCCTCGAGTCTAGGTCGTCGTGAGCCCCTCGCTGGCCGTCCTCGTCGAGCTCCTGTGACCTCTGTCACCAGCGCGCTGACCCTGTGCTGCACCTCACCTTGCCGCTGCTAGTCTCATGCCCGCTTTGGCTTTCCTCTGCTGGCTGCCGCAGATGCTACTGCACCTAGTAGTCTCGCCAAAATCCAGTGCATGTGTTCCTTCTGTACACTCGTACACCTGTTTGTTTGTGTGGTTTTGGCTATGTCACCGTTTCCTTGTTTGTGAGCTTGCTCCTGTCGGGTACCTAGTGTTCTTGCTAAATCCTTTCCCTGCAAGTGTGTGCTTGCAGTTTCTCAAGACGAGGCCAAGTTCGACCATACCGACCTCCCTAGAGATGTGCACACCTTCGCCAAGTTCCACCTAGTAGATGAGTGGTCACCGACAATCGAAGCCGAGAATCCAAGTTCCCGTCATGGATGATGTGATCGCCGACTTGGAACCGAAGATCGTACCGAACCAGAGGTTCTCGACAAGCACTCCTTCATGGATCCTATGGCCGAGACCCTAAAGACCCTGATCCCGGAGTCCGAAGATCGAGCCCAAACCCGAACCCCTTCGAGCCCCAAGATCTTCGACCCGAGATGTGTGATCCCCTATCCGAGACCTTATTTTTATAATTTGACATATATACATGTTGCATATTAAATCATTCATGTCGCATACATTCTTTGGGGGTTGTGGGTACTTTGTCGATTCACCTCATAATTAAATATGGAGACTATATGCGGGATTTTCTAGCCTAATAACGTCTCCATTTAAATTTGTGTAGAGAACCGATGCCATGTTTTGTCTTGTTAAGACAACATTTAAATTGTGGGGGAATCTAAACAACATGAACCATCTAATTAACTATCGGGACCCCGGTTCCACTTAATATTGCCTAGTTTCATCGCATATTTGCCATGTCATGCATCATCTCATAAACATGTCCGTTCTTCTGTCGTAGTATTAAATAGTGCATCATGTGTTTCTTTTAGTGCTTTGGTTCTTCGCGGATTAGGCCGTTAAGTTGATACGAGTATTGACAAGTTCTTTGGATAATGAACCTTCGGTTATGTTTCTCAGGCGAGCAATCTCCCCATTTCTACCTATTTTGTATTTATAGTCTGTACTTCATCTGGTTGATCTAATGCTATCCGTGTTGCGATGCTTTAATTTCCATGCACCCTTTATATTCCTTGCAGCCTCTATATTGCCTTGGACACATCCTATTGCCTGTTGTCTGATAGATAGTTGGCCTTGCGAGCCGTAGTTTCTTGCTCAGGTGCTGCTTCGCGTTGTTGTCGTTCCACCATTGTTGGAAGGTTGGCACATGTTTAATGGTAGAGATGATCATGACTTTAATTACAACTTGATATTAAAATGACGGGAATAGATATAACTAATGCAGAGGCACCGGTGGGCAATAGATAATATTTGGTTCTTCCATGCTCACTTGTGTCCCTAGGCCTCGATACTTGATACCTGTTCCTTGACTACTCGCACTATCCACATACGGAAGACTCTATGAATCCCCCTTTGCATGAACTTGATTCACACTTTATTTCTTGGAGCCACAAACTAGTTTGGGGCTTTATTACTATCATGTAACTATGCCATGCTTTACTACTTTATTTATGATTGTGTGTGGTGCACCTGTACTGTTTTGGATCGTGACACGTTTTCGCTGGATCGACAAGCCTAGTCACACTTTCGGGTTCCTAGTCATTTACCACCGTCTACACAAACAATGGGTCCGTCTTGGAGCAGGCCAACTTCGTTGCAGGTAGCTTAGTGGGGTGGCCCCCTGAAATGATTTATGAATCTTGTGAATGCTTTGTCGTGAGGCCTCGTTGCGTTTTATTTGGTTCTTCCTAAGGTCGATCGTGTGTGTGTTGCTATTTCTGCACCCCTGCAGGGTAAATCTTTCTGAAAGCCGTGTCCGCGGTTATGGACGACTTGGAGCACAGTATCTCGATCATAGACAAGCATAAATAAAGTAGTGCTATAAATTTGACTTTGACATGTCTAGTAATCAGATTCACTACGACGGAATGAGTAAATAAAAGTGCCAATAACTGCTGGTTTTGGGAGGTCTCATGCTATTTGTATCTGACTAGTAAGTATTGCAATTACAATGGAATGGTTAACTAAAACTGCCCACTGCTTATGTTATCAGGATGACTCGTGCTATCTATATCTGACTAGTAAGTGTTGTAACTATAATGGAATGAATAAAACTACCAACTGTATGAGTTCCCCAGTTTGACTTCCTCTTGTGGTCTTGAGGGGGAAATACCAGGATGGGTATGTTTGGGTGTTACCATCAGGTTGGATCCGAATAGGTCTTGCTTATCCCTCTCTAATAGCCAATAGTTGAATCGAGTCTCTATAGATTGTTTAGTGCATGCTATGCTGCCGCTTCAGTCCACTATACCTATGTAAGCGAGAGCCGCTGAATTCTAGACTCGCCGTGTACTAGCCTCAGTACTGACCGCTCCTTTTTTCCTTTGCCCTTTGTCAGCACCCCTTTTGTTTTAGCCGGTATAAGATCGATGTCGTTAGCAGGGTTACCCTGCCGGCTTGGCCTAGGCAGGGTTATGGACGCCATTAGTTATTCTTCAGGGCTGTTAGCCCCATTTGCATCTTATCCGTACTCGGATGTTGTATCGTTTTCAAGGTGATTTGGATCTTTGTATTGTATATATGTATTCTTGACTCGTTGAGTCGTTGATGTATATATATGTTCTGTGGGTTCAATCGTGGACTAATGTGTAATGGTATTACTTCGTTTTCCACCCGCACGCAAGTGCCTGGTGGGCATCTTTGAATCGTTTCTATGCGGGTTTGGCGGGAATCGCTAAAACTTGCATAGGGCTGATTCGAGGGTGTTACAAAGTGGTATCAGAGCTCAGCAGTTGCGATACCCCACTGGTCCAGCCTGTAGGATAACCTAGCTCACGGACAATGTAGAGTGTCAAAAACTATTTTGCAAAATCGGTTGTCTAGATCTGGTTAGTTATGTTTTTACTCCTTAGCTCTGTGCTATTCTCCTCTTACCTTCGCGTGTTTTGAATCTGTTCTCTTACCTTTCTTCGAGTCTAGGATTTCTCGTGGTTTGGTTTCCATCATACCTTCAGGGTTTCAGTTCCTTCCTTTTTTAACGGTGGAGCTACAATCATCTAATCTGCATCTTGTTTGTTGTACCCATCACCCAATCTTTTTGGTCCATGAACTCTTTATCCATATGTGCACCTTGATGGATATCCGTATCGTTGATAGACATATGAGAAGGATGAGCATTGGTGAAGTTGGAGTATACCTTGAGCATGTGTTGTTCATGTCAATGGAACCATCGCGAAACCTAATCATTGTGTCTTTTCATACAATTTTTCTTTGTATCTTCCGGCATTCTCCAACACGATGACATCATCTATGAAGAGCCTGCATCACATCTTTATTCTCCGGATACCGCCTATGAAGATCTTTAGTCTGAATTTCGAGAGTTGGTTGCACGATTCTTTTGTTCATGTACAAAGTAATGCTTTGAGTGTGGGATGGAGTCATGACCATACCACTACTCTTATCATTCTCTTTTGTACAATGAATGGGGATCAAGCAATTTTACTCTTTTCCCAGAAGTTGGAGGTGGACTTACCTTTTAAGACCTCTACCTTCGTCTTTGTTTCTCCGGAGTGCTCTCTCGACGAGTGTGAGCAATGACCTCTTGTTGGTGGTGTCGGAGATTTCAAAATGGAGCAAGAATCTTTGTTAGTGGTGTTGCGAAGGTCTACACAAAGTGAGAAGATTTAAATCGTTGGCCTTCTTCCCCGTACCATGAGGCGGATCTCGAGGGCGAGATCCATTGTTAGTGGTGTCGAATTGTAGCACCCCGATAAAATCACTACTAGAAAATTGCTTGATGTTTTGTTTTATGCATCAACATGACCTCATGCTCATATCATCATGCCACATTGCGTTTGAGCATCGTCATCATCATGCATAGGTTTGACTAAAATTATTTTCTAAAAGTCTAGTTTATTTTCTAATTACTCCCCTTCTCTATTTCAAATTAAAAACCCTGGTCTCTTCTAGATATTTTATCTATCTAAAAGATATTTATAAAAATGTTTAAAATAAATAAATAAAACAAAACTATTTTGTCAAACCGGGGAGGCAGCCCAGCCGTTAGGCCAGGCCACCTACAACCCGGCCCAACTAAACTAAACCCACACTAGAACCACCCCAAACCCTAGCACTCCACCCGACCACCCTTCCTACCGCCGCCACACTATCCCGCCCAACCCCGCTCCTCACTTTAGCCCCACCTGGCGACCGTCACCGCTCGTGAGCCCCGTACACATCGCTAGATCCCCACCGACACGACCAGATCAACCCGGCTGCATGATACATTGCAAATGTATCTATAATTTTTGATGTTCCATGCTTGGTTTTATCCACTTTATTGTGTTTTGTCCACACTTTCGAGTACTTTTCATTTCATTTCTTCGACTAACCTATTAACAAGAGCCACAATGCCAACTGCCTGTTTTCTGCTGTTTTTGGTTCCAGGAAAGTAAGAAAATGAATATTCTCGGAATTGGATGGGACAAAATCCAAAGTGCCTATTTTTCCGGAAGTCATCAAATGCCAAAATACGAGACGGAGAAGGGCTGGGGGCCGGTCACACCACCTGGCTACGCGGCCAGGCCTAGCCCGCGCTAGGGGGTGGTCTAGCCGACCCCAGCACCCTCTCGGCCTCTCCTTTCGCCTATAAGATGCCCTCGGGATGAAAACCTAAGGACCCGATCAAAAATCCACGAAAGAGTCTATAGCCGCCGTCATCTCCATCCCTAGATCGGGAGGGATCTGAAGCGCTTCCCAGCACCCTATCAGAGAGGGGAATTCACCCTAGAGGCCTTCTTCATCATCATGCAAGCCTCCGGTGTGATGCGTGAGTAGTTCATCCTTGGACTACGGATCCATGTAGTAGCTAGATGGCTGGTTCTCCTCCTTCGTGCTTTCATGTTTAGATCTTGTGAGCTCCGTTCATGATCAAGATCATCTATTTGTAATTCTGCATGTCATGTTTGCGGGGATCCGATGGATATAGAGATGCTATTTCAGATTGATTATTGATTCTATCATGTTTTTGTTATTTGTGATCTTGCATGCTTTCCATTGTTAGTAGCTATCTTGGCCAAGTAGATGCTAGCAACTCCAAGAGTTAGTATTTATGCTCGATAGTGGGATCATGCCTCTGGTAATCTGGGGAAGTGACAGAAATCTCTAAGGTACTAGATGTGTTGTTGCTACTAGGGAGAAAACAACAATCCTTTGTTCATAGAACAATCGTATTGTTTACTTTACACGCAATTCGTAAAGCAATAATCTGTTGCTTGTAACTTAATACTGGAGGAGGTTCAGATGATAACCTGAAGGTGGATTATTAGTCATAGATGAAGTTGGATGGCGGTCTATGTATAATGTTGTAATGCCTAATCAAGTTCTAAAGGAGTCAAGATGATTAGTATATGCATGTATTGCTTTCTCGATGTTTGTCAATTGCCCTGTTGTAATTTGTTCACCCAGCATGTTATCTATATTAAGGAGAGCCACCTCTAGTGAACTATGGATCTCGGTCCTTTTCTTTTACATATAATCTATAAATTGTTTACCGCTTTGTGTTTACTTTCTGCAAACTATTACTTCCTTCCATTCGATACGTTTAATCCTTTGTTTTCAGCAAAACTGGTGAGATTGACAACCTCATCGCAAGTTGGGACATAGTTCTGTGGTTGTGTTATGCAGGTCTCCACGTTGCTACTAGCACCGGTAGTGCGCCCTGCCAAGACTCAGCTAGCAACACCTTTGGGGTGTTTCCTTGCTCCTACTGGTTCGATTAACCTTTGGTTTTATAACTGAGGGAAACTTGCTGTTGGGCTCATCATACCTTACTCTTGGGGTTCCCAACGAGCTCTACATCAATCACGAGCCATCAAGCATTTTTCTGGCGCCGTTGCCGGGGAGTCAAGGACATCTTCACAAGGGGAGTCCCTCATAACCAATCTCTTTACTTTGTTATTTTTGTTTTTCTTAGTTTACTTTTGTTTTGTTTGCTTGTTTCTTTATCAAAAACACACACAAAAATAGTTTTACAAGTTTGCTTTCTTATTTGAAAACACAAAAAAAATTAAGTCTCCTTTAGTTGTCACCTCTTCCTTAGCTCACCATGTTGATCCCTAAATTCACCCTGAAAGACCTTTCAATTGGTAGTGGTTTTATAATTGGGAAAGATAATATTGAAGAATTCTTTGATCATGTTAGTAAACATGAGGATATTGAGGATAGATCCCTTGTAGAACTTGCTCCAAACTATGAGATTGCTGCAGCTTCTTTAATTCACATGTTAGAAGCTAGGTTTGTTAACCACAACCCCTTAATGCAAGTAATGTCTCTTCAACTTAAAGAAATTGAGGACCCTGAAAAGAGGGATTTTATTCTAGAAACATTGTTTAAGGAGTTCTATGATGTTGCCAAGGAAGCTAGGAAAGTCTTTGAACATTTCAAAATGCTAGGCTCATGTGTAGATGTTGATGGTACTAGAGAAAAGATAAACAAAACCGAACCTAATGGGGAGGAACCTAAGATACCAATACCCTTCAAACTAGTAGCAATGCATGAAGCCATAGAAAAGAATCTTGATTGGATCGTTCCTGAAAACCCGTTTGATGAAAGTAGTGAACCTAAGAGCACTGAGAGAGGATCTTCTAGAACTTATTTGGATGATATACCTTGTCTTGTTGAAGATATTTCTGGTATTAATCTTAATTCTTCTTCATTTGAGAACACTTGATTCTTTCTTGCTTCTTATGCCTAACTTAAAGGCGTTAAAGAAAAGTACTTATTGGGAGATAACCCAAAAGTTTTAGATGAGTCTTGGAAGTTATTACTTCAGTAATAACCGCTTCTTATCCTTTTTATTTGCTTTTTGTGCCAAGAGTAACCTCTAATGAGAGGGAAGTAATGATTGGGAAAGTTGCTGTCCCGAAACAGATTTGTGTGCTTCATCATAAAAATTCGTGTAAAATCTCTGAATATCATTTTTAGGCGTGAATTTTTGTGCTTCTGTCCCAGGTTGTTATCTAACTTTCGTTAGTTCAACACTTTTTGATTTGAGCAACAGAAGGTTTTCGAATAAATTCGTCTTTACCTGCTGGTCTGTTTTGACAGATTTCTGCCATTTTCTGCATTTCCTTCTTGTTGGTTCCTTTTTGAGTTCTTTTGGGAAATTGAGGTTTTTGAGGGAACTGCTACAGTAGCTAGTGTTCTAATGGAAGTTTATTTGGTGTTAGAACTGAACCTTAAGACTTATTCATCTTGAGTGCACTAATGTTGGTAATAAAGATTGTATGAAGTTTTGTATGAAGGAAAATTTTCAGGTGTATTGAAGGAATGAGTAATGAGATGAAGGATGGACTAAAGATCAAGCTTGGGGATTCCACACGTGTCACCTCAAGAAATATCCAAGAAGTACAAGCGTCAAAGCTTGGGGATGCCCAAGGCATCCCCCTATTCATCAATAAAATTTTCAGGTTTCTTCCAAACGCTTCATTTTTATTGTTTCATGCACAGTTGTGTTGTTCTTGGAGCGTCTTTTTTTTCCTTTTTGTTTTGGTTTTTCGTTTGCTTGGTTTTCTTAGTTTGCTGAATAAATTGGTTGGACCCCCTCTTTCATACATTGGTTTTCAAATAGTTTGGTTTGGTTTGGAAAAGAGTAAGAAAGTTCATGCTTAAGTGGTAAAGAGAGCTTGTTTTTGACTGTGGCCTATGCTTTGTCATGCCATGCTTGATATTGTTTTGGCTTTATGCTTAGTATTCTTTGCTGTAGCATGAATTGTTATAAACTATTGAGATTGCTTAATGTGCCTTGGATGAATCATGCATTGTTTTAGCATATTAAAGCATATTATAGTGGTATTCTCCTTTGATGCTTTATTTGGGTTGACTTGGCGCATGCTCACACCATGTTATGACTATCTCAAGTCACCATAAGCGTTTATGATCCTTTAGTTTTCAACTTGTAGTATCACTTTATGCTTTGATCAATGATGTTTTGTCGCTCTGCATGATTATGGCCATTATTGCACTCTTAGTTTGTTGCTCCCAGTCTTTTGCTAGCCTCCACAACCAAGTATGAGTTCCACTCATGCATCCAACTCCCTAAACCAAGTTATTCCAAAGAGTCCACCATACCTACCTACTAGCTTCTGCTATTCCAAGTATATTCATGCTTTTGCTTACCTTCCGAATTGAACTTGTTATGAGAAAACTAGTGATTAAAGCTCTTACGAACTTCATGGCACACTTTACTTTTCTTGCCCTTAATAAACTTGAACCATTGTGTCGTCTATGTTGTATATGCTTGCACTTATTTGTTGGGAATTAGCAGAACCATGCTTTCATGGGGAACGCTTTCAACATTGCACTTGGTACTTGTACCTAGTTGATATCATGCTCTTTTGTATATGGATGTCGTCGGTGTGAAATGAAAGGGGAGCTTGTAAGTCCATGGAGTTATGTATATGTGTTAGAGAAACGCCTGGGCCGCTGGTCTAATCCATGCTAACATGGTGGAAACCTGCAGCGTAACCATAATGAGCTGTCTATGAAGCATACTTCTTATAAAAAAGAGTCCTATATTGAGAAAAAAGAGAAAAAAAGGGATACTATGAAAAGAGGAAAGAGAGAAAAAAGCACCATATTCCCATGGTAAATAAGAAGAATGCTGAGATGCTCGTTGTCTGCTTGCCTTGTCATTTTGATATGGGGATTCTTCCGTATCATCGGGCAAGGGGTACCCCGTTGGCGGTTCTCTATGATACACATGTACTTACAATGACAAGAACTTACCGGTGACTAAATTGAGTAGCATGACGAGCGGCCCTCGTATACAAGGGACATGAGATTTCTGACTTATACTTCGTCAAGCATGTACACCATAGTTTGTTCACTTTAACCTTAATCACTTCAAGATGCTTATCATAGGGGCAATGAGAGCTGAAAGCTGTAAGTACCATAATTTTTGGAAGCTCTTTATGAGACTGGAATCCCTGCTTCCCTCTATGAAGGCATTTCTTCCACCATTATATTGAGTCTCCACCTTCTACCTTTATGCACTTACTTTGAGAGCATAGTGGCCATTCTTAGTTCTATGTGCATTGTCCCAAGACTAGTTGATTGATGCATACCTTGATATTGCTTGTTTTAAACTATTTATATTTGCTACTCTATGAGGGACAAGCTGAATGCTATTATGCTATGTTTTCTTTATGTGAAACAAACAAACGTCTTGCAAAGCATTTTTATTCATGAATCTTTTGTTTGTGCCTTTTCATGTTGCATCATAGTTTCTTTGTCTTATTGCTAGAACTTTGTCTTTCATGTTATGATTGAAGTACTATGATCCCAGCTTTGAATGTTTTACAAATACTTTGATCAAGTCTTTGATGGTGCATGTCACCTCAAAATATGTTCTTTCTTTTTATCACATTAGATACTCGAGGACGAGCAAGCGTTAAGCCTGGGGATGTTGATACATTGCAAATGTATCAACATCCCCAAGCTTACCTCCTGCTCGTCCTCGAGTAGGTAAGTGATAAAAAGAAAGAATAATTTTTGAGGTGACATGCACCATCAAAGACTTGATAAAAGTATTTGCAAAACATTCAAAGCTGGGATCATAGTACTTCAATCATAACATGAAAGACAAAGTTCTAGCAATAAGACAAAGAAACTATGATGCAACATGAAAAGGTACAAACAAAACATTCATGAATAACAATGCTTTGCAATATGTTTGTTTGTTTCACATAAAGAAAACATAGCATAATAGTATTCAGCTTGTCCCTCAATAAAGTAGCAAATATAAATGCATAGGACACCTTCAAAGTTCATAAGAGTGACTAGATACAATAGTTTAAAACAAGCAATAACAAGTTATGCATCAATCAACTAGTCTTGGGACAATGCACATAGAACTAAGAATGGCCACTATGCTCTCAAAGTAAGTGCATAAATATAGAAGGTGGAGACTTAATATAATGGTGGAAGAAAGTCCTTTGAAAAAGGTAGTAGGGATTCAAGTCTCATAAACAGCTTCCAAAAATTATGGTACTTATAGCTTTCAGCTCTCATTGCCCCTATCATAAGCATCTTGAAGTGATTAAGGTTAAAGTGAACAAACTATGGTGTACATGCTTGACGAAGTATAAGTCAGAAATCTCATGTCCCTTGTATACGAGGGCCGCTCCTCATGCTACTCAAGTTTAGTCACCGGTAAGTTCTTGTCATCGTAAGAACATGTGTATCATAGAGAACCGCCAACGGGGTACCCCTAGCCCAATGATACGGAAGAATCCCCATATCAAAATGACAAGGCATGCAGACAACGAGCATCTCGGCATTCTTATTATTTACCATGGGAATATGGTGCTTTTTCTCTCTTTCCTCTTTTCATAATATCTCTTTTTTCTTTTTCTCTTTTTTTCTTTTTCTCTTTTTTTCTCAATATAGGACTTTTTTTAAAGAAGAATGCTTCATAGACAGCTCATTATGGTTCCGCTGCAGGTTTCCACCATGTCGGCATGGATTAGACCAGTGGCCCAGACGTTTTTATAATACATATACATAACTCCATGGACTTACAAGCTCCCCTTTCATTTCACACCGACGACATCCATATACAAAAGAGCATGATATCAACTAGGTACAAGTACCAAGTGCAATGTTGAAAGCGTTCCCCATGAAACATGGTTCTACTAATTTCAACTTATAAAGTGCAAGCATATACACAACAAAGAAGGACCCAATGGTTCAAGTTTATTAGATGCAAAAAGTAAAGTGTGCCATCAAGTTCGTGAGAGCTTTAATCACTAGTTTTCTCATAACAAGTTTAATTTGGAAGGTAAACAGAAGCATGAATATACTTGGAATAGCATAAGCTAGTAGGTAGGAGGTATGGTGGAATCTTTAGAATAACTTGGTTTAGGGAGTTGGATGCATGAGAGGAACTCATACTTTGTTGTGGAGGCTAGCAAAAGACTGGGAGCGACAAACTAAGAGAGCAATAATGGCCATAATCATTCAGAGCGACAAAACATCATTGATCAAAGCACAAAGTGATACTACAAGTTGAAAACTAAAGGATCATAAAGGCTGATGGTGACTTGAGATAGTCATAACATGATGTGAGCATGCGCCAAGTCAACCCAAATAAAGCATCAAAGGACAATACCATTATACTATGCTTTAATATGCTAAAACAACGCATGATTCATCCAAGGAATATTAAGCAATCTCAATTGTTTATAGCAAGTCATGCTAGAGAAAAGAATACTAAGCATAAAGCCAGAAAAATATCAAGCATGGCATGACAAAGCATAGGCCAGAGTCAAAAACAAGCTTTTTTTACCACATAAGCATGAACCTTCCTACTCTTTTCCAAACCAAACAAAGTATTTGCAAACCAATATATGAAAGAGGGGGTCCAACCAATTTATTCAGAAAACTAAGCAAACCAAGCAAACGAAAAACCAAAAAGAAAACAAAAAAGAAGACGCTCCAAGAACAACACAACTGTGCATGAAACAATAAAAATAAAGCGTTTGGAAGAAACCTAGAATTTTTATTGATGAAGAAGGGGATTCCTTGGGCATCCCCAAGCTTTGACGCTTATACTTCTTGGATATTTCTTGGGGTGACACACGTGGCATCCCCAAGCTTGAGCTTTAGTCCATCCTTCATCTCATTACTCATTCCTTCCATACACCTGAAAATTTTCCTTCATACAATCTCACTAGCAACATTAGTGCACTTAAGATAAATAAGTCTTAAGGTTCAGTTCTAACACCAAAATAAACTTCCATTAGAACACTAGCTACTGTAGAACTTCCCTCAAAAAGTTCAATTCCCCAAAAGAACTCAAAAAGGAACCAACAAGAAGCAAATGCAGAAAATGGCAGAAATCTATCAAAACAGACCAGCAGGTAAAGACGAATTTTTTCAAAGACCTTCTGTTGCTCAAATCAAAAAGTGTTGAACTAACGAAATTTAGATAACAACCTGGGTCAGAAGCACAAAATTTAACGCCTCAAAAAGACGTTCAGAGATTTTACACGAATTTTTACGGTGAAGCACAGAAATCTGTTTCGGGAGAGCAACTTTCCCAATCATTACTTTTCTCTCATTAGAGGTTACTTTTGGCACAAAAAGCAAATAAAAAAGATAAGGAGAGGTTATTACTGAAATAATAACTTCCAAGAATCATCTAAAACTTTTGGTTATCTCCCAATAAGTACTTTTCTTTAACGCCTTTAAGTTAGGCATAAGAAGCAAAGAAAGAATCAAGTGTTCTCAAATGAAGAAGCATTAAGATCAATACCAGAAATATTTTCAACAAGGCAAGGTATATCATCCAAATAAGTTCTAGAGGATCCTCTCTCAATGCTCTTAGGTTCATTATTATCATCAAAAGGGTTTGCAGGGACAATCCAATCAAGATTCTTTTCTATGGCATCATGTATTGCTACTAGTTTAAAGGGTATTGGTATTTTAGGTCCTCCCCATGAGGTTCGGTTTTGTTCATCTTTTCTTGTGTACCGACAACATCTACACATTAGCCTAGCATATTGAAACGTTCAAAGACTTTCCTAGCTTCCTTGGCAACATCATAGAACTCCTTAATCAAAGTTTCTAGAATAAAATCCCTCTTTTTAGGGTCTTCAATTTCTTTAAGCTTAAGAAACATTACTTGCATTAAGGGGTTTAGGTTAACAAACCTAGCTTCTAACATGTGAATTAAAGAAGCTGCAGCAATCTCATAGTTTGGAGCAAGTTCTGCAAGGGCTCTATCCTCAGTATCTTCATGTTTGCTAACATGATTAAATAATTCTTCAATATTATCTTTCCCAATTATAGAACCACTACCAATTGAAAGGTCTTCCAAGGTGAATTTAGGGATCATCATGGTGAGCTAAGGAAGAGGTGACAACTAAAGAGGACTTAATTTTTTTTGTGTTTTTCAAATAAGAAAGCAAACTAGTAAAACTAATTTTTTTGTGTTTTTGAATAACAAAACAAGCAAACAAAGCAAAAAGAAACTAAGAAAAACAAAAATAACAAAGTAAAGAGATTGGTTATGAGGGACTCCCCTTGTGAAGATGTCCTTGACTCCCCGGCAACGGCGCCAGAAAAATGCTTGATGGCTCTATGTATGGCGCCAAGAAAAGTGCTGGTGCGGTGTTGATGTAGAGCTCGTTGGGAACCCCAAGAGGAAGGTATGATGAGCATAGCAGCACGTTTCCCTCAGTTATGAATCCAAGGTTTAATCGAACCAGTAGGAGAAAGGAAACACCCTAAAGGTGTTACTAGATGAGCTTTGGCAGGGCGCACTACCGGTGCTAGTAGAAACATGGAGACCTGCACAACACAACCACAGAACTTTGTCCCCAACTTGCGATGAGGTTGTCAATCTCACCGTGTTTTGCTGAAAACAAAGGATTAAACGTATCGAATGGAAAGAAGTAAAAGTTTGCAGAAAGTAAACACAAAGCGGTAAACAGTTTGTAGATTGTATGTAAAAGACAAGGACCGGGATCCATAGTTCACTAGAGGTGGCTCTCCTTAGATAGATAACATGCTGGGTGAAAAAATTACAGCGGGGCAATTGACAAACACCGAGAAAGCAATACATGCATATACTAATGATCTTGACTCCTTTGGAACTTGATTGGGAATTACAACATTATACATAGACCGCCATCCAACTACATCTATGACTAATAATCCACCTTCAGGTTATCATCCGACCCCCCTCCAGTATTAAGTTGCAAGCAACAGATTATTGCTTTACGAACTACGTGTAAACTAAACAATACGATTGTTCTATGAACAAAGGATTGTTGTTTTCTCCCTAGTAGCAATAGCACATCTAGTACCTTAGAGATTTCTGTCACTTCCCCAGATTACCAGAGGCATGAACCCACTATCGAACATAAATACTAACTCTTGGAGTTGCTAGCATCTACTTGGCCAAGATAGATACTAACAACAGAATGCATGCAAGATCACAAATAACAAAGACATGATAGAATCAATAATCAATCATAAATAGCATCTCAATATCCATCGGATCCCCGCAAACACAACATGCAAAATTACAAATAGATGATCCTGATCATGAACGGAGCTCACAAGATCTAGACATGAAAGCACAAAGGAGGAGAACCAGCCATCTAGCTACTACATGGATCCGTAGTCCAAGGATGAACTACTCACGCATCACACCGGAGGCTTGCATGGTGATGAAGAAGGCCTCCAGGGTGAATTTCCCTCTCCGGCAGGGTGCCGGGAAGAGCTTCAGATCCCTCCCGATCTAGGGATGGAGATGACGGCGGCTACAGACTCTTTCGTGGATTTTTGATCGGGTACTTAGGGTTTACATCCTGAGGGCATCTTATAGTCGGAAGGGAGACCGAGGGGGTGCTAGGGGCCACCACACCACCCCCTGGCACGGGCCCAGCCTGGCCGTGTGGCCAGGTGGTGTGGCCGGCCTCTGGCCCTTCACCGTCTCGTATTCTAGCACTTGATGACTTCTGGAAAAATAGGCACTTTGGCTTTTGTCCCATCCAATTCCGAGAATATTCATTTTCTGACTTTCCTGGAACCAAAAACAGCAGAAAATAGGCAGCTGGCACTGTGGCTCTTGTTAATAGGTTAGTCCAAGAAATCATATGAAAAGTACTCCAAAGTTGGAACAAAACACAATAAAGTGGATAAAACTAAGCATGGAACATCAAAAATTATAGATACATTTGCAATGTATCAGCCGTGTCCGCGGTTATGGATGACTTGGAGCACAGTATCTCGATCATAGACAAGCATAAATAAAGTAGTGCTATAAATTTGACTTTGACAGGTCTAGTAATCAGATTCACTACAACGGAATGAGTAAATAAAAGTGCCAACAACTGCTGGTTTTGGGAGGTCTCATGCTATTTGTATCTGACTAATAAGTATTGCAACTACAATGGAATGGTTAACTAAAACTTCCCACTGCTTATGATATCAGGATGAGTCATGTTATCTATATCTGACTAGTAAGTGCTACAACTATAATGGAATGAATAAAACTGCCAACTGTGTGAGTTCCTCGGTTTGACTTCTTCTTGTGGTCTCGAGGGGGAAATACCAGGATGGGTATGTTTTGGAGTTACTATTAGGTTGGATCTGAATAGGTCTTTCTTATCCCTCTCTAATAGCCAACAGTTGAATCGAGTCTCTATAGATTGTTTAGTGCATGATGCGCTGCCGCTTCAGTCCACCATACCTATGTAGGCGAGAGCCGCCGAATTCTAGACTCGCCCTGTACTAGCCTCAGTACTGACCGCTCCTTTTTCCTTTGCCCATTGTCGGCACCCCTTTTGTTTTAGGAGGTATGAGATCGACGTCGTTAGCAGGGTTACCCTTCCGGCTTGGCCTAGGCAGGGTTATGGACGCCATTGGTTATTCTTCAGGGCTCTTAGCCCCATTTGCATCTTATCCGTACTCAGATGTTGTATCGTTTTCAAGGTGATTTGGATCTTTGTATTGTATATCTGTATTCTTGACTCGTTGAGTCATTTTTGTATATATATGTTCTGTGGGTTCCATCGTGGAATAATGTGTAATGGTATTACTTCGTTTTCCACCCACACGCAAGTGCCTGGTGGGCATCTTTGAATCGTTTCTATGCGGGTTTGGCAGGAATCGCTAAAACTTGCATAGGGCCGATTCGAGGTTGTACACTAATCCATCTAGCAAGTTGTTCTCTCGCAAGGTGAATTGGATCTTCTCATAAGTAGGTGCTTCCATTTTGCCTCGGAGATCTTCAACTATCAGCCATTGTAGATCTCCTCCTATGTGATCATTGAGTTGAGCCCCGAAGAATTCCGGATGCGAGCACTCAGGATATTCTAATAGTGCATCTAGATCCCTCTCAAAGATCAGTTGTCCTCCGTTTCCCAACTGGTAGAACTTGCAATACTAGACTTACATCTATAAGAATTTAGGATGAGTAAGTTAGTGAGGTGATCAAGTGTGTTAAATTTTATGTAGTAATGTAAAAAAAATTGAGGAGCATGAATTTTTTTGAAAGAATCAAGGATAAGAGTGGGAATAGATTTTTATAAATACTCACTTCTTTGGTTTTGAAACTAAGTTTTTGTTCGGACGTCCATTCTAACTAGGGCCTCCTATGGTCACGATGGCTCTGATACCAACTTGTCAACACCTGGATTTTTTACCCTAGATGCCTGTTATGCCATACATCGCAATCCTAGGATTACCATTTTGCGAGACATAACAGATTGGATATCACAGTACATCATCCATTACAAACCATAATAAGGTCTTACACAAATAAAGGATCTCATGACCCAGTCTTAATACAAACAAGTAGAGGAATAATAAGCGTAGTAGTGGGCTCCATCTTCAGGGTCATAGGCAATGCTGACGATGGGTGATGATCCTAGTTGTCGTAGACGTTCTGCTGTCCATCATCCTGATAGTCCTCCTCATAGTCTGGCCACAGGAATAGACAGGGACAAAGCCATGAGTACTCTTTAAGTACTCGCAAACTATCAATAACATGTAAGGTAGTTCTAGTAGGAATCTTAAGCTCTAGGTTTATTTGCAAAAAGGCAGATTTATCTAAACTGAGTTTAGAAGTAAAGAAAACTAGATTAATGTTCTAAATCACTTAAGTGGGAACCTAGTTTTCATATTCACAACCCTATTATGGTCAAGTCAAAATCATAGTTCACTTCACAAGTCATTTTTAAAACATCTGATGACGGAACAGTATGGCCACTCCAACTGTCCATGATCAGGGACGCGGCTATTCGAATAGTTTGACACTCTGCAGAGGTGGTACACTTTCACCACAAAATTCGATACATCCATCAGGGCTAACCCTGAATCATCATACTTAGTATGCGGATAATCAATCATAACCTTTCAATTACACACTCTAGTATAGGCACCTCCCCTATGAGCTTGGCCTCCCAGCCATGGCCATCTACCATCCTAGGCACTACATAGGTGGACAATTCACACTCACGAGGTAGCCTTAGCTCAAACCTCTTCCGTGAGGCAACCCATAATAATGCATATAAACTTCCGGCTAAGCCTTACCCAATTCACGTATTGTGGTTGTACGGTAAAATTGGAATGGTATCGCATTCGAACCCAACCATCAGTTTTTTATAAAGGGCTAAGGCTCATACCTCAACATTTTCATCATCAAATCCATTTGTGTTTCTCAACACATGTCAAAACATTTCAATAGAATGAAGCATCATTCCAAGGTTTTCATAATCATTTTCACCAAGTATTCCCATCTGAAGTGATCAAGTTTTATGCTTAGCACTAGCCACTAAAGTTAAGAGTGTGCACTAATGAGGGATGTTAATCTTCAATCTCATGCCATAGAATGACATCTAAGTATAGGCCTAGTTATATACTCTTTATGCTATCTATACCACTTCTTCAATACTCACAAAGTATTAAAAAGTAAAGAACTTTAGTAAAGTAAAAGAATAAAGCTTGCAAGTAAAACTTGGGATTGGTATAAATCAAAGGTATATAACCAAAGCATGCCTAATGCATCTTGATTAGGTTAAAGCTTGCATGGTTAACTTGTATAATTCTAGCTTGCTTAGTTAAGAAACTTGCAAGTGTTAGCTTGCCTTGAGCAGAGCAGTGGTTGAAGTTTTCTTCGTCTTCTACTTGGTAGAACTCCTCGTCCGCCTTGTAGCTTGGGTTTGTACTATCGTCTATAAATAAAATACGGGGTACACAATCGCCAAACAATACTTAACTAGTTCTAGTCAGCACACTAAGGCTCAGAATTGATGATTTAGCATCATCACAATCATCACATGAAATAAAGAACTAGTTTTATTTAGTTTATTAGAGAAAAGTAATTTCTACTCATTGAAATTAATTAAGATTTAATATTCTTCAATTAGAATATGGGATCATGTTGACACATGTCATCACCACATATTCTAATACATGGGAATGTGATTTAAAGTGTTGATCATATTTTATTAACTTTAAGATTATCATTTAATAGATTTAAAGTGACTAGAAATGCCCTAATAGCATTCTTTTGGTACATATTCAGATAGATCTTGTCAAATGGGATTTTTGAGAGTTGGAATCAACTCAAAAGCTATGATGGTTGATTTTTTAAAAATGTTTGAAGTTGCAAAAGTCTCTGTCTTGTGTTTTTGGTATAGGTGATCTCTAACTCCAATTGATTTAAATCCAACGGGCTTGGATGGATAATTTAAATATCTTTCTAAAAGAATTTGAATCATACAATTTGGTTTAGTGAAACTCTCTAAATTGATTTTTGAATCTGTGGACAGAAACTAGTTTTAGCTAAATTGGAAAAATCCTTATTTGAATTTCTGGGCCACGCGGGAAAGCTAAACGGGCCGGCCCAACTGTACTGCACAGCGCAGCTGGCTGCTGACAGACGGGTCCACTAGTCAGCGGGTTTAACTAAACAAAACGGTATCTACGAATCTGAGCCATGCGATCTAATTCTAATCTAACGGCTGGGAGTCGTCGTTGATGATGAACTACTCCGAAAAGGAAAATAACCTAGCGCGGTAGTGGGAGTCTGGTTTGGCTCACTTGGGCTCCAGCTAGGGTCGGCGACGGGGGCGATCGACGTGGTAGACGACGGCAGTTCGAGGCGCGGTCACGGCAGGGGTGGCCTCTACTTATACTACAGTGAGGGGACCGAACGGTGCGGGCGCGGGCTCGTCGGTGACGATGCTACAGGCGGCTAGAAGCACGGCTAAGGCTAGGGGACGGTGCTATGTTCCCTGGCAGTTCTTATGGGTGTAACGGCGAGGCGTGGGGTGGTGTGGTTTGGTCGGGCGCGTGCGGCGCTCTGCACAGAGGCGTAGGTGTTTGCGATAGCATGCGGGAGCTGCGGGTCATGCCGCAATGAACAGGGGTGCATGCAGGGTTGCTGTGATCATGGCGAGCATGAGCGTGCACAGAGAGGGTGAGGCGCGGTCTGTGCGAGGTGGTCGGGCGTTGCAAGCTGGCGCGCTCTAGGCATGGCACAGAGACATAGGGCATGGCGGTGCTAGGGTGGTCCAGGGCGCGTCTATGGTCGAGGCTTGGACAGGGGTGTTGGGTCCGCAGCATAGAAAACAAAAAATTTCCTACGATGTGAACTACATGCCAAGATCTATCTACTAGGTACAAAGCAACGGGTGGACATACATCCAACAAGAACTTACCCTCGAAGACAATGAGTTTTGTTAACGAGTAGGAACTCGTGGTTGATGTAGTCGTACACTTGCCGATCTCAAGATCGTGAGGAAGTCCGAGCGCCGCAACTCAGCAGCGCATCCGTACTCGCACACACGTTCAAGCCACCAAACAACCTCCACCTCCTCGCTCCAGCGATCCAGCGGAAGCAGCAACTCCTTCTAGACGAAATGCCACCGAGAACATGTATCTCGCTAATCCGAGACCATGGGGGAATAATTCTAGAGGGGCAGAGAGATCCTTCACAAGGAGGTGTGAGGATGAAGGAGGGAATGGGTGGCCTTTTATAGGAGGAGGGGGGTGTCCCCCCTCTCTCCATGGCCGGCGCATGGGGGGTGACACCTCACCTCCCCCATTCATGCGGTGGTAACCCCTCCACATTAAAATGCCTCTTCACATTCCCTTTTAAAGTCTCCACTTTAAATGCATTAAATTTCTCCAAATTTAATGCTCTCTCATTTAATAAAACTCTTTTATTAAATTTATTCAGAATTTTGTTAATTACTTTAATTAACAAACATTCACATATAGCCCCTTGCAATATTTCAATATCACATGCAGAACCACTTTCTGCAATTTCACCCAAAACAATTTCCGGTTTCTATTGAAACGATTCCTGCGCTTTGCAATTCTTTCGTCTGAAACATATGTGCTCCAAAATGGTGTCCGGTAACTCTTAAGTGTGCCACCCTACGGTTCGCGAATAATGTAGACATGATCGAGACCCTTCTCCGATCAATAATCAACAGCGGGACCTGGAGATCCGTACTGACTCCTACACATTCAACGATGACTTCTGTGATCGTGAGAACCTTTAACGCTTGTAACTAAATCCCTTTGTCTCTCGATATATTACATGTCCGAGTTTCGATCATTGGTATCTCCATACCTAGTTTGATCTCTCTTTCTTCCACCGTAGCCGGACTTTGAGTCTTACTCAATGTCTTGCCTTGCAACATAGGTAAGAACCCCTTCTTACTTTCGTCCATATTAAACTTCTTTAATATCTTATCAAGGTATGTACTCTGCGATAGCCCAATTAGGCGCCTTGATCTATCTCTATAGATTTTAATGCCTAATATATATGATGCTTCACCAAGGTCTTTCATCGAAAATTTGCTATTTAGATAACTTTTAACACTTTTTAAAAGATCTATATCATTTCCAATCAATAATATGTCATCCACCTATAATATCAGAAATGCCACATTGCTCCCACTCACTTTCTTGTAAATACAAGCCTCTCCATAAGTTTGGACAAATCCAAACTCTTTGATCACCTCATCAAAGCAGAGATTCCAACTCCGGGATGCTTCCTTCAGTCCATAGATGGATCGATGAAGTTTGCATACCTTATTAGCATCCTTAGGATCGACAAAACCCTTAGGTTGTATCATATACAACTCTTCTTCAATATTACCATTGAGGAATGCAGTTTTGACATCCATCTGCCATATTACATAATCGAAATATGCAGCAATTGCTAACATAATCCTAACCGACTTAAGCATCGCTACGGGAGAGAATGTCTCATCGTAGTCAACTCCTTCAATTTGTCGAAACCCCTTTGCGACAATTCGAGCCTTATAGATGGTCACATTACCATCAGCATCAGTTTTTCTTTTGAAAATCCATTTATTCTCAACGGCCTTTCGATCGTGAGGTAAGTCCACCAAGTTCCAAACTTGGTTCTCGTACATGGATTCCATCTCGGATTTCATGGCTTCCAGCCATTTGTTGGAATGCGGGCTCATCATCACTTCTTCATACGTTGCAGGGTCATCCATTTCATCAACCATGAAATTCCCAATAGGATTGCCATATAGTTCAGGAGCTGCACGTGTCCTGCTTGACCTGCGAGGTTCGGTAGTGTCCTCTTTCAGAGTTTCATGATCATTATCATTAGCTCTCTCTTCATCAGGTGAAGTCAACTCCGAAACAACTTCCGGTGGTGCGCCACTCGCCATTCCATGAAGAGAAGGTTCAATAACCTCTTCGAGTTCTACCTTCCGACTACTCACACCTTTCGCGAGAAACACCTTCTCAAGAAAGGATCCATTCTTGGCAACAAAAAACTTTCCCTCGGATCTGTGATAGAAGGTATACCCAATTGTTTCCTTAGGGTATCCTATGAAGACGCATTTTTCTGCTTTGGGTTTGAGTTTATCTGGTTGAAGTTTCTTCACATAAACATCGCATCCCCAAAGTTTAAGAAATGACAGCTTAGGTTTGTTTCCAAACCATAATTCATACGGTGTCGTTTCAACGGATTTAGATGGTGCCCGATTTAAAGTGAATGCAGCTGTTTCCAGTGCATAACCCCAAAATGACAATGGCAAGTCAGTCAGAGACATCATAGATCGAACCATATCCAATAAGGTATGATTACGACGTTCCGACACACCATTACGTTGTGGTGTTCCGGCAGGCGTGAGTTGTGAAACTATTCCACACTCTTTCATGTGTGTGCTAAACTCGTAACTTAGATACTCTCCTCCACGGTCAGACCATAGAAATTTGATCTTTCTATTACGATGATTTTCCACTTCATTCTGAAATTCCTTGAACTTTTCAAAAGTTTCAGACTTGTGTTTCATCAAATAGATATACCCGTATCTACTCAAATCATCCGTGAAAGTAACAAAATAACGATATCCACCTCGCGCCGACACACTCATTGGTCCACACACATCAGTATGTATGATTTCCAATAGATCTGTCGCCCGTTCCATTGAACCGGAAAACAGCGTTCTAGTCATCTTGCCCATAAGGCATGGCTCACATGTATCAAATGATTCAAAATCAAGTGATTCCAAAAGTCCATCAGAATGGAGTTTCTTCATGCGTTTAACGCCAATATGACCTAGACGGCAGTGCCACATATATGTAGACATATCATCATGAAGTTTAATCTTTTTAGCATTAACATTATGAATGTGTGTAATATTACTATCTAGATCTATCAGAAATAAACCATTCAACATAGGTGCATGACCATAAAAGATATCATTCTTATAAATCGAACAACCATTGTTTTCAGATTTAAAGGAATGACCACTTTACATCAAACACGATCCAGATACAATGTTCATGCTCAGTGCAGGCACTAAATAACAATTATTTAGGTTTATAACTAATCCCGATGGAAAATGGAGAGGTAGCATCCCGACGGCGATCACATCAACTTTTGATCCATTGCCGACCCACATCCTGACCTCATCCCTTGCTAGTTGTCGCTTGTTCTGTAGCCCCTAAACCAAGTTACATATATTAGCAACCGATCCCGTATCAAATACCCAGGTGCTACTTCGAGTACTAGTCAAGTATACATAAATAACATGTATATCACATATATCTTTGTTTGCCTTGCCGGACTTCTTGTCCGCCAAATACTTGGGGCAGTCGCTTCCAATGGCCAGTCCACTTACAATAGTAGCACTCGATGTCAGACTTAGGGCCAGCTCAGGGTTTCTTTTCAGGCGTGGAAACAGACTTGCCACGCTTCTTTCCCTTGTGCTTGCCTTTCTTGTCTTTCTTGAAACCGGTGGTCCTATTGATCATCAACACTTGATGTTCTTTCCTAATCTTCACTTCTGCAGTCTTAAGCATTGATAGAAGCTCGGGAAGAGTCTTCTGGCTCTAGCCCATACAGTATGCCACAATGAACTAAGTTGTGGTCCTCCTGACAAGTTATATAGACGTTCTTTTCCTCGGAAGGGGCATCAGGAGCTGGTGGGGGGCCTAGCGGCGCATCTAGCAGATATTGCTTTTGTGCAGCAGTGAGGAGAATCCTCAAATTCATAGCCCAGTTGGTGAAGTTGCTACAATTCGCAGCAAGTTTCTCTTTCTCCATGAACATATTCAAATTAAAAGCAGGTGGTGCCATATACAACAGAATTTGTAAAGTTTGTTTAGACGTTATTATAGATTGAGTTCAACTAATCCAAATTACTAATGAACTCCCACTCAAAAACGACATCCCTCGTTTCCTTTTGGTGATTAGATGAACCAAATCCACTACACCAAGTCCGATCATCACGTGAGTTGATGTAGCTTCAAAGGCGAGCATCTATATGGGCATCATATCAACTATATGACTCGTGTTTAACCTTTCGGTCCGTGTTCCGAGGCCATGTCTGTACATGCTAGGCTCCCCAAGTAAGAACCTTAGTATTCACGTGTCTAAAACTGTCTTACACCCGTTCCAATGAAAGCGTAGATTCGAGTACACCCGATCATCACGTGATGTCTCGAAACACTATCCACAGAACGGTGCATACTGAAGGAAGAACACATTTTTATCTTGATATCTAAATGAGGGATCATCTTATAATGCTACCAAAAGCGCCAAACTAGCAGTATAAGATGCAAACATCTAATGTGTAAAGTGAGATGATATGGTCCATGCATTTGATCTCTATCACTTGCATCGTGGTATGATCTCTATCATTCCTTTGTGTGTAAGGCTAAAGTCTATGGAACTTACACGTTGAGTGTGTTGTAAGAGTATCTATCATACATCTACTTACAACAATACCATATAAATACACTAGCCCAGCAACGATCTAAACTAGACGCCTCTAATTTATCAATTGCAAGTTTTACGTGGCTTAGGGCTTTCGAAGATAGAACCGTTCTCACCTACGAACATGAACCACAACGAGGATGACTAAGTTATTAGCAACTCGTTGTAAATCAGATATTGACTATAGTAGGAGAGACACACACCCGCCAGCCACTTATGCAAAACAAGTTGCATGTTAGTCGTGGAACCGGTCTCATGTACGATGACATGTAAGGTTGGTCCGGGCCGCTTCATCCCACTATGCCACCAATATCCAAAATACATAGAAGATGCAATAACATGATCATCATCGCCCACATATAAACATATGTGTACTACCCGTGCAAAGCACCTACGCATAGATCAGGCTCTAATACCACTGTTGGGTCCGCAGCATAGAAAACAAAAAAATTCCTACGATGTGAACTACACGCCAAGATCTATCTATTAGGTACAAAGCAACGGGTGGAAATACATCCAACGAGAACTTACCCTCGAAGACAACGAGTTTTGTTAACGAGTAGGAACTCGTGGTTGATGAAGTTGTACACTTTCCAATCTCAAGATCGTGAGGAAGTCCGAGTGCCACAACTCAGCAGCGCATCCGTACTCGCACACATGTTCAAGCCACCGGACAACCTCCACCTCCTCGCTCCAGCGATCCAGCGGAAGCAGCAACTCCTTCCAGACGAAATGCCACCGGGAACATGTATCTCGCTAATCCGAGACCATGGGGGAATAATTCTAGAGGGGGAGAGAGATCCTTCACAAGGAGGTGTGAGGATGAAGGAGGGAATGGGTGGCCTTGTATAGGAGGAGGGGGGTGTCCTCCTCTCTCCATGGCCGGCCCATGGGGGGTGACCCCTCACCTCCCCCATTCATGTGGTGGTAACCCCTCCACATTAAAATGCCTCTTCACATTCCCTTTTAAAGTCTCCACTTTAAATGCATTCAATTTCTCCAAATTTAATGCTCTCTCATTTAATAAAACTCTTTCATTAAATTTATTCAGAATTTTGTTAATTACTTTAATTAATAAACATTCACATATAGCCCCTTGTAATATTTCAATATCACATGCAGAACCACTTTCTGTAATTTCACCCGAAACAATTTCCGGTTTCTATTGAAACAATTCCTGCGCTTTGCAATTCTTTCGTCTGAAACATATGTGCTCCAAAATGGTGTCCGGTAACTCTTAAGTGTGCCACCCTACAGTTCACGAATATTGCAGACATGATCGAGACCCTTCTCCGATCAATAATCAGCAGCGGGACCTGGAGATCCGTACTGACTCCTACACATTCAACGATGACTTCTGTGATCGTGAGAACCTTTAACGCTTGTAACTAAATCCCTTTGTCTCTCGATATATTACATGTCCGAGATTCGATCATCGGTATCTCCATACCTAGTTTGATCTCGTTACCGACATGCACTCTTTTCTCGTTCTTGTGATATAACATTCTAGTGATCACATCACTTGCTTGCAAGCTATCTTAATGTGATATCACCGAGAGGGCCCAGAGTATATCTATCCGTCATCAGGATTGACAAATTCCACTCTTGATCCATGAGCCTCAACATAACACCTTTGTAGTACCGAGCCCATCTTTATAGTCACCCTGTTACGGTGTGTCGTCTGATGTTATCAAGATACTCTTCCGGTGTTAGCAATTAACATGATCTCATGGTCTAAGGATAAAGATTACTTTGTATGATGTTATAGAAATATAAACATAATGACTTGATCGTAACGCTATACTTCAGATGAATGTTCATCACATCATTCCTCCAATGGTGTGACCTTGTTATTAACAACATCCAATGTCCATGATCAGGAAACCTTGATCATCTTGTTAATCAACAAGCTAGTCTATAAGAGAGGCATAACTAGGAACCCTTTTTGTTTATTAAACACACATGTATTGATGTTTCCTGATCAATACAATTCTAGCATGTAAAATAAACATCTATCATATATAAGGAATATATAATAACAACTTTATTATTGCCTCTCAGGGCATATTTCCATCAAGGGGGTGGTGGTGGAGTGCGGCGTGTCTGGTGCGCGTCGTGGGCGAGGGAGGCGATGCTTGTAGCGCGCTGCCCACTGTCGGCCGGGGATGACCAAAAATGGGCGGTGTTCCACTGTGCACACGGCTAAGGGGGGGCTTGTCTAGTGCTTGGTTAGGCTCAGGGGAGATAGGGGGTTTAAGGAGAGACCAAATGGTCGAGGGGTTACTGTGGAAACAGTGAAGTTAGGCATTAGCTTATTTAGTGCAAGTAAGGTGTTTGATGAAATGGCCACAATAGAATTCCTTGGAAATTTTTGAATGAAAGTTTTTGAGTGATCTTAACTTAAGATTGAGTGTCTAAGGTTGCTTGGAAAACTCAAGGGGAATTGGTTTGATAGGTTTTTGAAAAAGTGTGATCTTAACATATGAACTAGATTCAATTTTCAACTGTCCATTAAATTGATTTGAAAGGTGTTTTTGTAAGTTTGTAAAGTGGTCCTTGATTCACTTTTACTTAGTCTAGCAAGGGGTGGAAAGAAATAGAAATGTTTCTATTAAAATTTCTCTTCTAGTGACACCTAAAGTGACCTAGTGGTTCTCTTTTGTCAAAAAGACCATTTGGTTATTTTAATTCATATTTGATTTCTTTTTCTTTTGATTTTGTTTGTAATTGGTCTAGATGATGTAGCATTCATCTTTAAACCATTTCACCTCATTTGTAGCAATCAAGCATGGAAATTTCAATCAATCACACATTAATGCAAACTAACATGCATTCATAATCATTTTATTAGTAAAAGTTTTTGTTAACCCTAAATTGGGTGATTAGAACTTGATAATCTTGATTAAAGTTTTGGGGTGTTGCACCAAAGATGAGGAGGAAGCCAAGAAACCCCATGGGAAGGGGTGCCCGGAGTCACTCAAGCTCATCTCCATCAACTACTTGTCACCAAAGCGTAAGAAGTCTAACAAATCCGTTGCAGGGACCTATCAGAAACTATGGCTCATACATTGACAACAAAGAAGATCACTATGAACGCGCGCATGAGCATGAAACCAGAAGAGGACCTAGGGTCAACCTCTTAGATGTACCAATTGGTATGCACGTCCGAGATAATGAGCAATGTCTTAACAAGATAGAGAAGTACCATAAAGAAGAACTCATCCACAGGGAGATCGTGCTCAAGCGCCTCTTCGATATTGAAGGCAAGAAGGAACTAGATGATATGATGAGAAAAGTCGCTAATGGGATTTTTCTCTTGCGTTCGGACCTACAGAAGTGTCTCCAGCGCATAACTTCCCTAGAGATGACAAACAAGCAGCTCCGGGTGGCACTCTCCAACAAGACTTCATCACCATGAAGCACGCCATGGTGTCAAATTATCGCAAGGGATTATTTGATCCACCTGGCTTGACTCCAAGCTTGGGGGATCTAAGAGAACCTTGTAATCTATCTTACAGTTTTAGCATGTTTAATTTTCTGCACACATGGTTAGGTTTAAATTTCTGAATTTGCATTAGTTGCATCAACTTTGAGTTCCATTTGTTCAAGAGAAGAATTATATCCGTTGAGTTATGAGACTTTATGATAATTGAAGCTGTGTTTGATTCATGATTATTATATTAGATGATTGAACTAGGTTGAGTGTTATGATACTTGTACAAATGTCATAATTTTAGGGACTTCCACACCTATAGAAGTATTGATTAAGTTACGAGAAGAATAATTCTGGTAGCATATTATGATTAAGAGTTTTCAAAAGCCATTGAAGTAGTGAGCATGATCAAATAGCTTGCTAAAAAGAAAAAGAGAAAAAGGGAGCAAGGAAAAATATAGATATGCAAGTATCAAGAAAGAAAAAGAAAGCAGCTATCAAAAGAATCAAGCATATAAAAGAGAGAGAAAGAAGAAAGAGAAAATGATCATGAATCTTCACTATTAAACTTAGAGCTACAAATCTTTAAACTCCATAATTATATGATATGTTGAATCACTAGTAGCTTCTTATAATTTCATTAATACTATCAAAAGGTGTGGAAGCCTCTAAGTTATGTAATTTGTAAGGGTATGGAAATACCCTGGCGTATCTCTACATCCGATGTTGTACTCCTGTTTCAATTTTTGATTCTTTTATTATAATGTCTCGTGTCTCATGAACGTGATGATCTTGTCCATAAGCCACCATCTTGCTCGGGGACGAGCAAGAGCCTATCATGGGGGAGTTGATGCATCCAAAATTGAAGCATATTTACCCTTTGTTTTTGCATAAATAAAGTAGGAATTTTTCTATTTCACTGCGCCTACGTGCGCTATTTCATTCTTGTTTCAACTGGATTTCTAATCACGGAGTCATATATGAACATATCAATTAGAGCTGTTATATTGTGTAATTATATGATATTTCTAAGTGATAAAAGTCATTTTATTAATTAACCTTCTCACCTAGAAGAATATCAAACAGGAAGGACGCATCAGTACCGATAACAACCATAGGTATGGGCGGAGCCCGCCCGTACCATCCACCCGTACCAGGCGTCATCGAGACCGCCTCGTCAAATAGTTTCTCCTAGCGAAGACGAGAGCGAGATCCGACATTCACAGCCACTAGAAACCACGACACCACATCCGAGAGGGATCTGAAGGAGGAACTTGGCTGGGTAAAATCCCGGCTGCTTTGCGGATCATCGGAGGACAACGCATCATCCCCTTCACCATTAACCACTGCATATTCATCACAACCATTACTCCATCTTTGATCTATTAGATCTCTTTGTAATTCTAGATCCAATTGTGGTTTACATTAGATCTACCTCTATACTTTAATCCATCCATTTGATTATGATGATGTTCTTGATTGCTTCCATGAGTGAGTAGTTCCTTTGTTCTTGGGGAGATCGAGAAACCCTAGTACCACTATGAACTTGTAATAAAGATGATCTATTCTTGTGTCCATATGACTTGCTTCTCTATGATATAATTATGACTTGTGTTTGATTTCTCTCTTTAGATGATATGTGAAGTCGACCACATATCATTTGCCTTCGGGACTAAAGGGAGGAAGAAACCCTTTGGATGTGTCTTGGAAGCGTACCAGGAGTGCCCCGTAACAGATTGGTGTCGGCTCGTAACCCGCACGGTCAAAGGGGGATTAAGAGGGACTCCCTAAGCTAATTAGGATATCCATGGGGAAACCCTTAATTGCGGTGGCCTGTATGGGTGATTGCTCTCAAGCATTGCACTGGTTATTTAGAGGTGACCTCACACTTGGCTCAACAAAGTGGCTTCCTATGAGCCTTGTCGTGAACATCTTATTATGGGACTCTCTCCACACATATCAGGACACAAGAAGTATGTTATCTTGATTGCATATAATAATAGTACTATGCTAGCGGTGTATCCTACATCCCTGAGAATGTTTTAGTCCTATTGAGTTCAACCGCGCTTTAATACAATCTCGTTACTTGTTTTCTTTTACTTGGTTTAGTTACTTTTCTGCAAACAACCATAAACCATTCGAACACCATTTACTTGAGATCAAAGACAACTTACAAGTATTCTTTGGTAGATAGTAACGAGGGGCATAAAGACCTTTACCAATAGCTCTCTATGGGTTCGATATCTTTACTTCGAAACTAGCTAAAATTGGTATGTGCACTTGCAGTCATCATCAGATGATCATCTGGCTCAGAACTTCGTCTTTGGGTAATTTTCTATCTACCAAGAAATCAAGGGAGGGTTTTGTCTAGCTAGGAATTACAGCCAGAACTGCTATGAGTGATGAGTCAGATTTGGTCGGATACTCCTCATCGACTCCTGTGTTAGAGTGAACTCTCAAGTGCTCCAAAAAAAATCACCATCTGTGGCCTGTTTCTGCACAAAGACTATTCTTGATAGAGCATCTGCTTCCTCATTTTCTATTCAGGGAATGTGTTGAACTTCAAACCCTTTGAACGATTTAGATAGTTCATCCACGACATCTTTATAAGACGCCATGTGCTTGTTTGCGTTGTACATATCGGATACTTGCTGAGCAACTAAATCCGAGTCTCCATAACACATCAATCAGCGAATGCCAATGTCTTTTGTGATTCGAATTCCATGTAGCAGAGCTTCATATTCGGCAATGTTATTTGTTTCTCTAAAGTGAATCTGCAATACATAGAACATTTTATCACCTTGGGGTGACTTGAGCACCACGCCATCCCCTGAGCCCCGAAGCGCTTTAGACCCGTAAAAATGTAAGGTCCAAACTTCCGTTTCTAGGGGACCTATGTTTTCGACTATCTCTGTCCAATCAGCGACAAAGTCAGCAAGAATCTGGGATTTGATTGTTGTGCGGGCTTTGTACTCAATGTTTAAAGCTGCTAGTTCTATACCCCACTTAGCGATGCGTCATGTGGCATCGCTGTTGTTGATTATGTCTCACATGGGAGATGTGCTCACCACGGTAATCTTGTGCTCCTGAAAATAGTGTCGTAGCTTTCTGGATGCGAGGAACACACCATAGGCTAACTTTTGGTAATGAGGATACATTTGTTTCAATTGAGTCAAGACCTCACTGAGATAGTAAGTTGGACACTGCACTAGGTGTTCCTGTTTTTCCTCTGGCCGTTCCACCACCATGATGACTGATACCTTCGGTTCGGATTCATGGATGTAGTATAATAGCTTTTTCCCTAGAAGACGTAGGTTTAATCGAACCTCGGAAAGCACTGCTAAAAGGTAATAAAAAGGACACATCACCAAGACTTTATTTATTCGTTTTACCTTAGTTGATTGTACCAATCTAGTTTACTTTATAATGGGTATGAATCAATGGATGGAGATAGGCCAAGGCTGAAGATCCACCTGCAGCTGCACATTAAATGGGATAAAATATAATAATAAGCATAGTCATGTATAATGTTTGTATTGAGATAATCTCTTGTGGGCAACATATCCTAATATTCTAGAGCCCTAGTGATGCAGCGAGCATAGCAATAGACTTTTAATCCAACTGAGAGTTGATGACCCACAAGTATAGGGGGTGTATCGCAGTATTTTTGAGGGAAGTGAAACCCAATTTATTGATTCGACACAAGGGGAGACAAAGAATATTTATAAGCCTTAACAATTGAGTTGTCAATTCAGCTGCACCTGGAAACAATCTTGCTCACAACAGCTTATCAGTAGCAATAGTTTTGTAGTAGGAATAGTAAAGTAGCAGCAATAGTAAAGTAAAGACAGTAGTAACAACAACAGTAAACAGTAAGATTCGAGTGTTGTAGGCATAGGGATGGTTGGACGGACGTTGCACGGACAAGACAACTCACATAGCAATCAGAACATAGGGCAATTGCAGATAAATAAGATAAAGCATCCAAGTAGTAGATAATCCTAGGCATGTGTCCCATATATAGTCATACGTGCTCGCAATGAGAACTTGCACAACATCTTTTGTCCTCCCAGCCCGTTTGCAGCAGGGCCTCAAGGGAACTACTGGAAATTAAGGTGCTCCTTTTAATAGAGCATGGGAGCAAAGCATTAACACTCCGTGAACACATGTGATCCTCACATCAAAGCCATTCCCTCTGGTTATCCCGATTTCTGTCACTTCGGGGCCATTGGTTCCGGACAACAACATGTGTATACAACTTGCAGATAAGACCATAAACAATACTATCATAATGAATCAATAACATGTTCAGATCTGAAATCATGGCACTCGGGCCCTAGTGACAAGCATTAAGCACAACAAGTCGCAACAAAGTCATAAAGCACTAATAAAAGATACTAGGCACCATGCCCTAACAACCTGATGCCGTTACATGAACGATCTCAACCAATCCCTACCATCCGCATAGCCTACAGCAGGGGATTACTCACTCATAGATGGGGGAAACATGGATGGTCGATGGAGAAGCAATGGTGATAATGATGGCGATGATCTCCTCCAATTCCTCGTCCCGGCAAGATGCCAGAACAGAGTTTCTGGTGCTGTTTCATGGAATCTAGTGGTGGCAGAGCAGAGCTCCTTCTGGAAAAATGTCGAACCCCCCGGAGTTTTTAGGTCAAAAGTCTTCTTATAGGCGAAGAGGGAGACCGAGGGCGTGCCTGGGGGGCCCACACCACCCCCTGGCACGGCCTGGCCTGGCCCGTGCCACCAAGTGGTGTGGCCACCCCTGGCTCTTCTCCGTCTCGTATTCTGGCTCCTGGAGTCTTCGGGTGAAATAGGATTTTTGGTATATTTTCCGGCATTTTTCCTGATAGTTGATTTTCTACACAAAAAGTAGACACCAAGGCAATTCTGCTGAAAACAGCGTCTGTCCACGTTAGTTGCATCCAAATCACACAAGTTTAGAGGAGAAACAATAGCAAAAGTGTTCGGGAAAGTAGATACGTTTTGGACGTATCAACTCCCCCAAGCTTAGCTTATTGCTTGTCCTTAAGCAATTCAGTTGAAAACTGAGTGCAATAAAAGAACTTTCACGAACACATTTGCTTCATATGATGTAAATATTCTCAGCAATGTGATTAACTACTTAGACAGTTCATAATAAAGAGTATGCAACTAAGTTTACTTAATAGGCATTGCAAGCTATGAAGAGATTCCAACTCAAAAATAATAAGTAGCATGAAGCATAAACATAAGCAACATTACAATGCTCATAAAAAGGTATGATAGAGTGGTATCTTGCTTGCCTTTGATTATGAATGTCAAGGCACCTTTGAAGTTCAAGTGATGACTAGAAGTAAAGATATCAAAGATACAAACATCAAAGTCATAACACAAATAATCAAGTAATGGGACAAGCACAAAGAATGACAACTATGCTCTCAAGAAGGTGCTCAAAGAATAAACGGAGATTCAATAAGTAAAGGAAAAGATTTTGAATAATTTTGAAAGGCTTCCAAATGCTGAAAGTATGATACTCATTAGCTTTGAGCTCTCATTGCCCCTGTCATAAGCATCTTTAATGTGGTTAAGGTGAAAGTGAGGTCCAACCTGAGTTATATGCTTGACAGACTATAAACTGAAAATCCCATGTCCCTTGAGTACGAGGGCCGCTCCTCATGGTACTCAACTTTAGTTACCAGTAAGTTCTTGTCATCGTAAATATGTGCGTATCATAGAGAACCACCAATGGGTACCCCTTGCCTGATGATACGGAAGAATCCCCATACCAAAATGACAAGGCAAGCAGACAATGAGTATCTCAGCAATCTTCTTATTTACCATGGGAAATGGTGCTTTTTCTCTCTTTCCTCTTTTCATAAATCTCTTTTTTTTTCTTTTTCTCAATAGCTATCTCTCTTTTTTTATAAGAAGAATGCTTCATAGATATCATTATGGTTACGCTGCAGGTTTCCACCATGTCAGCATGGATTAGACCAGCGGCCTAGGCATTTCTCTAACACACATACATAACTCCATGGACTTACACGCTCCCCTTTTATTTCACACCGACGACATCCGCAAACAAAAGAGCATGGTATCAACTAGGTATATATTTACAAGTTTTAAAAGCGTTCCCCGTGATAGCACGATTCTGCTAATCCCCAGCCTATAATTTGCAAGCATATAACTTTCATGGATAGTCACAATGGTTCAGGTTTATTAAGTGCGGAAAATAAAGTGTGCCATCAAGTTCATGAGAGCTTTACTAACTAACTTTCTCATAACAAGCAAACATTTTATTCGCAAGAAAACAAGGCATATTGAATATGCACGGAAATAGCAAATAATGCTAATAGGTAGGTATGGTGGACACTTTGGAAATATTTGGTTCAGGGAGTTGGAAACATGAGTAAAACACTCAGTGGAAGTGAAGGCTAGCAATAGTAAGGGAGCGACAAACGAGAGAGCAATATCTATCATAATCATGCTTGCAACAAAACAGGACTACTCATGGCATGAAAGTGATTCAAGATCCTCAAGGCAAAATAATTCATCGAGGCTTAACTGATTATTACAGTCATGTGCATGCGTGAGCATGTGTGATGTCTACGCACTTCTATTCTTGTAGACAGTTGTTGGGCCTCCAAGTGCAGAGGTTTGTAGAACAGCAGCAAGTTTTCCCTTAAGTGGATCACCCAAGGTTTATCGAACTCAGGGAGTGTGGCATCCCGCTAAAACCACTACTAGAAAATCGCTGTGTTTTTGTGCATTGCATCATCATGACCGCATGCTCATGTCATCATGCCACCTTGCATTTGAGCATCGTCATCATCATGCACGGTTTTTCCTAAAACTATTTTCGAAAAGCCTGGTTTTGTTTTCTAAATGCCCCATCTTTTATTCAAACTATAAAACCCGGGCTTCTCCGGAATATTTTGTTTTGTATACAAACAGTTTGCAAAAGCCTTGTTTTAATAAATAAAATGTTTAGATTATTTTTGGGAGGCAGCCAGCCAGGCCCGAAAGCCCAGTCGGCCACCTCCAGATAAAAACCCTAGACTACCCTGGAACCCTAACCTCTGGTTCCTACCTACCTATTCGCTGCCGCCGCCAACCTTTTTTTTCTGGACCAAAACCGCGCGCGCACACAAGCAGACACGCATAGCGCGCCTGCCGCTGCCGCCTGGCCCCACCTGCCGCCAGCCACTCCACCCAGCCGCCGCCACCTCACTCCATCCACTCACATCACGCCACCTCACCCTACTCACCAATCCCAGCACACAACACACGCACACCACACACTTCCCTGCCACGCACGCTCCCAGTCCCCGATAACCGCCACCAACCCCGCACCCACTAACCGGCCCCACCCTGCGACCCCGCTCCTCGCGCGCCTCTCCCTCTCGCCTCACCAACCGCACCCCGTGTACAGCGACCGGCGACCTCGCCCCTCCACGTCGCAGACTACATAGCGTCGCTGCCGCCTGGACCCCCCGCCTCTTCGTTCGCTCGTCTCGAGCCCGAGCGGAGTGCCGCCTTATCTTTTCTGCATGCCTGGTCGCCCCTTCTAGGTCGCGCCACCGGGAGCTCCGCCCACCGACATGACCTGCAGCGCCGGCCACCGCTCCTTCCGTTGGGCCCTCCCCTGCGACCCGAGCCCGCTTGCCCCAGCTCGTCGACGCCGTCCCCGGCCGAGCTCGGCCGGTGAGCCCCTCTGCGCCGTCCCCTGTGACCTCGCCGCGGCGCGGCCGTTCTTCCTCGATCCCCGGCCGCACAAGACCGTCTCCGCCCCGCTGGCTTCCCCTCTCTAGCTCGTCCTGCTTCCCCGCGTCTCTGACGGATCCCCGCCATCGCCGCCGCCGGGCCCTGCCCTGGCTCCGTCCCTATCGCCTCCTCCGATCGCTCCGTCTTGACCTCGTCTGCCCAGTGCGCCACCTCCACCAAGGACGCAGCCACTATTCTGGTGCTCGTTTTCCCCTTTGTGTTATGGTGTGGAGCACTAGATGTCTGGGCCCTAAGGGTACTACGGTATCCACAAGAAGGCGATGATGCTCACAGTTTCCGGTGTACAAGTGTTTCGGTCATGAACCTCGAATCTGCCCAACAAACAACTACTCCACTCGGGTGGTGGAAGATGGAGATGAGGCGTCCCGTCGACGAGAAATGTTGACGCCAAGACCTACCGGCATTGAAACCAGAGTACAACGTGGACCATCAAGCCGGAACTCCAAGGCCTTCTTCGCGCTAAGGTCTCCCCCAGAATCGCCATGACCTTCATCACAGAGATCAAAGACCCCAAATCTCGGCCCCGACCACCGACAAGATCTCCTTCCCAGAACATCAAGATCTTCCGGCGCCGAGACCCCAGACCGACACCGTCACCCGAGGACTACGACAAGATCGTCCCAACCCGCCAAGTTCGCCTACCCGGACACTGTGCGACAATATCTACTTCACGGATTCCGAAGACTTTCGGACGCCAAGATCGCCCACACGGAACGCCAAGACCCCGAGCGCGCCGACATGGATCCGAAGACCGAGCCCAAAGACACGGATGCGACAAGATCTACCTCCCATGTCCGAGACCATTCCCGCCGAACCGTTTCCCGTCCCCGTCGAGCCCGGTGACCGGACCCCGGACCCCCGGAACCCAAGATCTTCCGAACCCAGATGTGTGACCCTAAGCCTCTATTTTTATAATATGACATTATCAACTATCGCATATTAAATTGTTCATGCTTGCATACATATTTGTGGGTTTGGGGGCATTATGCTGATTCACCTCATAATTAAATATGGAGTCAATATGCGGGATACTTTTATCTTATTCCGGACTCCATTTAAATTGGTGTAGCGAACTGGTGCCGTGTTTTCCCTTGTTAATTCCACATTTAAATTGCGGGGTAGTTAAACAACTCGAACCATCTAATTAATTAACGGGACCCCGGTTCCGCTTAATATTGCCTAATTGCACCGTATCTGTGCCATGCCATGCATCATATCATAAGCATGTCGGATCTTCTGTCGTAGTATTAAATATTGCATCCGGTGTTTCTTCTAGTGTTTGCTTCTTCGCGGATTAGATCGATGAGTTGATGCGAGTACCGACAAGTTCTCCGGATGTGATCTCCGGCAGTGTTTTCCCAGGCGAGCATCTCCCTCTTTCTACCTATTTTGCTTTATAGTCTTTATTTCCTCTTGTTGATCTATTGCTATCCGTGTTGCGATGCTTTAGTTTCCGTGCCCCATTTATGCCCCTTGCAGCCCTAAATTGCCAAGGACACATCCTATTGCATGTTGTTTGATAGATAGTCGGCCTTGCGATTCGTAGTTGCTTGCTTATGTGTTGCTTCGCGTTGTTGTCGTTCCACTATTGACGACAAGTTGGCACATGATAAATGGTGGAGATGCTTAATGGTGGAGATGATCATGTCTTTAATTACAACTATTAAATTGCTGGGATAACTAATGAAAGAGGCACCAGTGGGCAATATATGTTATTTGGTTTTTCATGCCCACTTGTGTCCCGTAGGTCCCGAGTACTTGATATCTGTTCCTTGACTATTCGCACTATCCACATCCGGGAGAGTCTATGAATTCCCCTTAGCCAGAGCTTGATTCATTTCTTATTTCTTGGGGCCACAAACTAGTTTGGGGCTTTATTACTATCATGTACATATGCCATGCTTTACTGCTTTATTTACGATTGTTCGTGGAGCACCTGTACTGTTTAGGATCGTGACACGTTTTCGTTGTATCGACAAGCCCAGTCATACTTTCGGGTTCCCAGTCGTTTACAGCAGTCCACACAAACCTTGGGTCCATCTCGGAGCCGGCCAACTTCGTTGCGGGTAGCTTAATGGGGTGGCCCCCTGAAATAATTTGTGAATCCTGTGATTGCTTTGTCGTGAAAGCCTCGTTGGGTTTTGAGTTGGTTTTTCCGAGGTCGATTGTGTGTGTGTTGCTATTTGTGCACCCCTGCAGGGTAAATCTTTCTAAAAGCCGTGTCCGCGGTTATGGACGACTTGGAGCACAGTATCTCGATCATAGACAAGGATAACTAAAGTAGTGCTATAAATTTGACTTAATATGTGACTAGTAATCAGCTTTACTACAATGGAATGGATAATAAAAATGCCAACAACTGGTGGATCTGTGGTGATCTTGTCATACTATACCTGCCTAGTAAGTATTGTAACTCCAATGGAATGTGATAAAAGTGCCAACAACTGCTAGGTTTTGGGATTCCTTAGGACAATTATATCTGACTAGTAAATGTTCCAACTACCATGGAATGGTTAATTAAAACTGGCCACTACTTATGCTTCAGGATGACTCATGCTATCTATACCTGACTAGTAAGTGCTTCAACTATAATGGAATGAATAAAACTGCCAACTGTGTGAGTTCCTTGGTTTGACTTCCTCGTTTGGTCTCGAGGTGGAATACCAGGATGGGTATGATTGGTGTTAGTATAAGGTTGGTACCGAATAGGTCTTTCCTATCTTTCTCTAATAGCTGACAGTTAATCGAGTCTCTATAGGTTGTTTAGTGCATGCTGCGCTGCCGCTACAGTCCACCATACCTATGTAGGCGAGAGCCACCGTATTCTAGCCTCGCCGTGTACTGGCCACAGTACTGACGCTCCTCTTTTTCCCTTCGCCCTTTGTCGGCACCCTTTTTGTTTAGCAGGTACGAGTTCAACATCGTCAGCAGGGTTACCCTTCTGGCTTGGCCTGGGCAGGGTTATGGACGCCATTGGTTATTCTTCAGGGCTCTTATCCCCATTTGCATCTTGTCCATACTCGGACGCTGTAACGTTTTCAAGGTGATTTGGATCTTTGTATTGTATATCTGTATTCTTGACTCGTGGAGTCGTGTTGTATATATCTAACTGTTCTGTGGGTTTTATCATGGACTATTGTGTAATGATATTACTTCGTTCTCCACCCGCACAAAAGTGCTTGGTGGGCGTCCTTGAATCGTTTCTATGCGGGTTTGGCGGGAAGCGCTAAAATCTAGATAGGGCCGATTCGAGGGTGTTACAGAGTGGTATCAGAGCTCAGCAGTTGCGATACCCCACAAGTCCTGCATGTAGGATAACCTAGCTAACGTCCGAAGTAGAGTGTCGAAACTATTTTGCAAAATCGTTGGATAGATCTGGTTAGGTCTGTTTTTACTTCTTACCCCTATGCTATTCTCCTCTTACTTCTACGTGTTTTGAATCTGCTCTCTTATCTCTTCGTCAAGTCCAGGAATTCTCGTGGTTGGGTTTCCATCGTACCTTTAGGGTTTCGCTTCCTCCTTTGGTAACGGTGCTTCTACATCTGGTCTTCATGCTATCTGAGGAATCCTTCATCTGTTGGACTTCTCTTTGTTCCTTCTTGTGCCTTCCGGTGTTTTCCAACACGACGACCTCATCTACATCAGATCCGATGCAGATCCTGCATCACTCCTTTGTTTCCGAACCTCGCTTTTCGAGATCTTCAGTCTAATTCCGAGAGTTGGTCGCATGATTCTTATATTCATGTACCAAGTAATGCTTTGAGTGCGGGATGGAGTCGCGACCATACCACTACTCTTAGCATTCTCTTTTGTACATTGGATGGTGGACCGATGCAATTTACTCCTCCATTGAAGTTAGGGGTGGCCGTATCTTTTGATACCTCTATCTTCGTCTTTGTTTCTCCGGAGTGCTCTCGACGAACGCGAGCAACGACCCCTTGTTGGTGGTGTCGCCGATTTCATGAGGGACCAAGAATCTTTGTTAGTGGTGTCGCGAGCATCTACACGAAGCGAGAAGATTCAGATCGCCGACCTACTTCCCGGTACCACGAGGTGGATCTCGAGGGCGAGATCCCTTGTTAGTGGTGTCGAATTGTGGCATCCCACTAAAACCACTACTAGAAAATCACTGTGTTTTTGTGCATTGCATCATCATGACCGCATGCTCATGTCATCATGCCACCTTGCATTTGAGCATCGTCATCATCATGCATGGTTTTGCCTAAAACTATTTTTGAAAAGTCTGGTATTGTTTTCTAAACGCCCCGTCTTTTATTCAAACTATAAAACTCGGGCTTGTCTGGAATATTTCGTTTTGTCTACAAACGGTTTGCAAAAGCCTTGTTTTAATAAATAAAATGTTTAGATTATTTTTGGGAGGCAGCCAGCCAGGCCCGAAAGCCCAGCCGGCCACCTCTAGATAAAAACCCTAGACTACCCTGGAACCCTAACCTCTGGTTCCTACCTACCTATTCGCTGCCGCCGCCAACCTTTTTTTTTCCTGGACCAAAACCGCGCGCGCACACAAGCAGACACACATAGCGCGCCTGCCGCTGCCGCCTAGCCCCACCTGCCGCCAGCCACTCCACCCAGCCACCGCCACCTCACTCCATCCACTCACATCGCGCCACCTCACCCCACTCACCAATCCCAGCACACAACACACACACACCACATACTTCCCTGCCACGCACGCTCCTAGTCCCCGATAACCGCCACCAACCCCAACCCACTAACCGGCCCCACCATGCGACCCAGCTCCTCGCGTGCCTCTCCCTCTCGCCTCACCAACCGCACCCCGCGTACAGCGACCGGCGACCTTGCCCCTCCCTGTCGCAGAACTGCACGGCGCCGCCGCCGCCGCCTGGACCCCCCTCCTCTCCGTCCGCTCGTCTCGAGCCCAAGCGGAGCGCCGCCTTCTCTTTTCTGCGTGCCTGGTCACCCCTTCTAGGTCACGCCATTGGGAGCTCCGCCCACCGACATGACCTGCATCATCGGCCGCCTCTCCTTTCGCTGGGCCCTCCCCTGCGACTCGAGCCTACTTGCCCCAGCTCGCCGACGCCCGTCCCTGGCCGAGCTCGGCCGGACAGCCCCTCTGTGCCGTCCCCTGTGACCTCGCCGCAGTGCGGCCGTTCTTCCTCGATCCCCGGTCGCGCGAGACCGTCTCCGCCCCGCCGGCTTCCCCTCTCTAGCTCGTCCTGCTTCCCCGCGTCTCCGACGGATCCCCGCCATCGCCGCCGCCGGGCCCTGCCCTGGCTCCGTCCCCATCGCCTCCTCCGGTCGCTCCGTCTTGACCTCGTCTGCCCAGTGCGCCACCGCCACCAAGGACGCGGCCACTATTCTGGTACTCGTTTTTCCCTTTGTGTTATGGTGTGGAGCACTAGATGTTTGGGCCCTAATGGTATTGTGGTATCCACAAGAAGGCGATGATGCTCACAGTTTCGGGTGTACAAGTGTTTCGGTCATGAACCTCAAATCTGCCCAACAAACAACTATTCCGCTCGAGTGGTGGAAGATGGACATGAGGCGCCCCGTCGACGAGAAATGTTGACGCCGAGACCTACCGTCATTGAAACCAGAGTACAACATGGACCATCAAGCCGGAACACCAAGGCCTTCTTCGCACTAAGGCCTTCCCCGGAATCGCCATGACCTTCGTCACGGAGATCGAAGACCCCAAATCTCAGCCCCGACCACCGACAAGATCTCCTTCCCAGAACATCAAGATCTTCTAGAGCCGAGACCCCAGACTGACACAGTCACCCGAGGACTACGACAAGATCGTCCCAACCCGCCAAGTTTGCCTACCCGGACACCATGCGATAAGATCTACTTCACGGATTCCGAAGACTTCCGGATGCCAAGATCACCCACACGGAATGCCAAGACCCCGAGCACGCCGACATGGATCCGAAGACCAAGCCCGAAGACACAGATGTGACAAGATCTACCTCCCGTGTCTGAGACCGTTCCCGCCGAACCGTTTCCCGTCCCCGTCGAGCCATGAGACCGGACCCCGGACCCCCGGAACCCAAGATCTTCCGAACCCAGATGTGTGACCCTAAGCCTCTATTTTTATAATATGACATTATCAACCATTGCATATTAAATTGTTCATGCTTGCATACATATTTGTGGGTTTGGGGGCATTATGCCGATTCACCTCATAATTAAATATGGAGTCAATATGCGGGATACTTTTGTCTTATTCCGGACTCCATTTAAATTGGTGTAGCGAACCGATGCCGTTTTTTGCCTTGTTAATTCCACATTTAAATTGCGGGGTAGTTAAACAACTCGAACCATCTAATTAATTAACTGGACCCCAGTTCCGCTTAATATTGCCTAATTGCATCGTATCTGTGCCATGGCATGCATCATATCATAAGCATGTCGGATCTTCTATCATAGTATTAAATATTGCATCTGGTGTTTCTTCTAGTGTTTGCTTCTTCACAGATTAGGTCGATGAGTTGATGCGAGTACCGACAAGTTCTCCGGATGTGATCTCCGGCAGTGTTTTCCCAGGGGAGCATCTCCCTCTTTCTACCTATTTTGCTTTTATAGTCTTTATTTCCTCTTGTTGATCTATTGCTATCCGTGTTGCGATGCTTTAGTTTCCGTGCCCCATTTATGCCCCTTGCAGCCCTAAATTGCCAAGGACATATCCTATTGCATGTTGTTTGATAGATAGTCGGCCTTGCGAGTCGTAGTTGCTTGCTTATGTGTTGCTTCGCGTTGTTGTCGTTCCACCGTTGACGGCAAGTTGGCACATGATAAATGGTGGAGATGCTTAATGGTGGAGATGATCATGTCTTTAATTACAACTATTAAATTGCTGGGATAACTAATGAAAGAGGCACCAGTGGGCAATATATGTTATTTGGTTTTTCATGCCCACTTGTGTCCCGTAGGTCCCGAGTACTTGATATCTGTTCCTTGACTATTCACATTATCCACATCCGGGAGAGCTTGATTCATTTCTTATTTCTTGGGGCCACAAACTAGTTTGGGGCTTTATTACTATCCTGTACTTATGCCATGCTTTACTGCTTTATTTATGATTGTGCGTGGAGCACCTGTACTGTTTAGGATCGTGCCACGTTTTCGTTGTATCGACAAGCCCAGTCACACTTTTGGGTTCCCAGTCGTTTACAGCCGTCCACACAAACCTTGGGTCTATCTCGGAGCCGTCCAACTTTGTTGCGGGTAGCTTAATGGGGTGCCCCCCTGAAATAATTTGTGAATCCTGTGATTGCTTTGTCGTGAAAGCATCGTTGGGTTTTGAGTTGGTTTTTCCGAGGTCGATTGTGTGTGTGTTGCTATTTGTGCACCCCTGCAGGGTAAATCTTTCTAAAAGCCGTGTCCGCGGTTATGGACGACTTGGAGCACAGTATCTCGATCATAGACAAGGATAACTAAAGTAGTGCTATAAATTTGACTTAATATGTGACTAGTAATCAGCTTTACTACAATGGAATGGATAATAAAAATGCCAAGAACTGGTGGATCTGTGGTGATCTGGGTCATACTATACCTGCCTAGTAAGTATTGCAACTCCAATGGAATGTGATAAAAGTGCCAACAACTGCTGGGTTTTGGGATTCCTCAGGACAATTATATCTGACTAGTAAATGTTCCAACTACCACGGAATGGTTAATTAAAACTGCCCACTACTTATGCTTCACGATGACTCATGCTATCTATATCTGACTAGTAAGTGCTTCAACTATAATGGAATGAATAAAACTGCCAACTGTGTGAGTTCCTTGGTTTGACTTCCTCGTTTGGTCTCGAGGGGGAATACCAGGATGGGTATGCTTGGTGTTAGTATAAGGTTGGTACCGAATAGGTCTTTCTTATCTCTCTCTAATAGCCGACAGTTAATCGAGTCTCTATAGGTTGTTTAGTGCATGCTGCGCTGTCGCTACAGTCCACCATACCTATGTAGGCGAGAGCCGCCGAATTCTAGCCTCGCCGTGTACTGGCCTCAGTACTGACGCTCCTCTTTTTCCCTTCGCCCTTTGTCGGCACCCTTTTTATTTAGCAGGTACGAGTTCGACGTCGTTAGCAGGGTTACCCTTCCGGCTTGGCCTGGGCAGGGTTATGGACACCATTGGTTATTCTTCAGGGCTCTTAGCCCCATTTGCATCTTGTCTGTACTCGGACGCTGTAACATTTTCAAGGTGATTTGGATCTTTGTATTGTATATCTGTATTCTTGACTCATGGAGTCGTGTTGTATATATATTTGTTCTGTGGGTTCCATCATGGACTATTGTGTAATGATATTACTTTGTTATCCACCCGCACGACAGTGCTTGGTGGGCGTCCTTGAATCGTTTCTATGCGGGTTTGGCGGGAAGCGCTAAAATCTGCATAGGGCCGATTTGAGGGTGTTACAGGGAGGAAGTGGTCAAAGGTATTCCCTCTCAAGCAACCCTGCAATCAAGATACAAGAAGTCTCTTGTGTCCCCAATACACCCAATACAGTTGTCAGGTGTATAGGTGCACTAGTTCGGCAAAGAGATAGTGAAATACAAGTGGTATAGATAATTATAAGTGGTAACGGTGATAGAAAATAACTTGATGGCGTGCAAAAGACTAAAGTAAAACTGAAATAAAGATGGAAGCAAGCAAACATGTAACAGATTTAATTGCAAACGGTGTTTCAATGCTTAGAAACAAGGCCTAGGGATCATACTTTCACTAGTGAACACTCTCATATAAATATATTCTTCTTTATGATACTATGCTAAACTACTCTCATTTCCCAGGCGTTTCTCTAACACATATACATAACTCCATGGACATACAAGCTCCCCTTTCATTTCACATCGACGACATCCATAGACAAAAGAGCATGATATCAACTAGGTACAAAGTACCAGTGCAATGTTGAAAGTGTTCCCCATGACAACATGGTTCTGCTAATCCCCAACAAATAAGTGCAAGGATATACAACATAGATGACACAATGGTTCAAGTTTATTAAGGGCAAGAAATGTAAAGTGTGCCATCAAGTTCGTGAGAGCTTTAATCACTAGTTTTATCATAACAAGTTTAATTTGGAAGGTAAACAAAAACATGAATATACTTGGAATAGCATAAGGTAGTAAGTAGGTATGGTGGACTCTTTGTAATAACTTAGTTTAGTGATTTGGATGCATGATTGGAACTCATACTTGGTTGTGGAGGCTAGCAAAAGACTGGGAGCGACAAACTAAGAGAGCAATATTGGCCATAATCATGCAGAGCGACAAAACATCATTGATCAAAGCATAAAGTGATACTACAAGTTCGAAACTAAAGGATCATAAAGGCTATGGTGACTTGAGATAGTCATAACATGGTGTGAGCATGCGCCAAGTCAACCCAAATAAAGCATCAAAGGAGAATACCACTATACTATGCTTTAATATGCTAAAACAACGCATGATTCATCCAAGGCACATTAAGAAATATCAATTGTTTATAACAAGTCATGCTACAGCAAAGAATACTAAGCATAAAGCCAAAACAATATCAAGCATGGCATGACAAAGCATAGGGCCCAGTCAAAAACAAGCTCTTTTTACCACATAAGCATGAACTTTCCTACTCTTTTCCAATCCAAACCAAACTATTTGCAAACCAATGTATGAAAGAGGGGGTCCAACCAATTTATTCAGAAAACTAAGAAAACCAAGCAAACGAAAAACCAAAACAAAAACGAAAAAGAAGACGCTCCAAGAACAACACAGCTGTGCATGAAACAATAAAAATGAAGCGTTTGGAAGAAACCTGGGATTTTTATTGATGAAGAGGGGGATGCCTTGGGCATCCCCAAGCTTTGACGCTTGTACTTCTTGGATATTTCTTGGGGTGACACACGTGGCATCCCCAAGCTTGAGCTTTAGTCCATCCTTCATCTCATTACTCATTCCTTCCATACACCTGGAATTTTTCCTTCCTACAAAACTTCACACAATCTTATTAGCAACATTAGTGCACTCAAGATAAAAGGTCTTAAGGTTCAGTTCTAACACCAAATAAACTTCCATTAGAACACTAGCTACTGTAGCACTTCCCTCAAAAAGCTCAATTCCCCAATAGAACTCAAGAAGGAACCAACAAGAAGCAAATGCAGAAAATGGCAGAAATCTGTCAAACCAGACCAGCAGGTAAAGACGAATTTTTTCTAAGACCTTATGTTGCACAAATCAAAAAGTGTTGAACTAACGAAAGCTAGATAACAACCTGGGGAAGAATCACAAAAAATTACAGCTCAATCCGATATACAGAGCTCTCTCACGGATTTTTACGGTGAAGCACAAAAATCTGTTTCGGGACAGCAACTTTCCCTATCATTACTTCTCTCTCATTAGAGGTTACTCTTGGCACAAAAACCAAATAAAAAGGATAAGGAGTGGTTATTATAGAGGTAATAACTTCCAAGACTCATCTAAAACTTTTGGATTATCTCCCAATAAGTACTTTTCTTTAACGCCTTTAAGTTAGGCATGATAGTTTGAGAAGATGCTCACATAAGAAATATAAATTGAAGTAAAAGAGAGCATCAAGAAGCAAATTCAAAACATATTTAAGTCTAACCCACTTCCTATACATATGAATCTTGTAAAGAAACAAGTCATCAAAGCACAAAGCAACAAGCATAGGAAAGCAAAACAAGCGCAACTTCATGACTTTCAACATAAAGAGGGGAAACTTAATATTGTTGAGACACATAAAACCATGTTTCCCTCTCACATAATAACTTTCAGTAGCAACATGAATAAAATTAACAATATAACTATCACATAAAACATTCTTATCATGAGCCACATGCATAAAAGAATTAATAGTCCCCACATAAACATAGTCATTCTTGTTAATTGTAGTGGGAGCAAATTCAACAAAATAGCTATCATTATTATTTTCATCACCATAATCATCAAATATAGGAGGCATATTATAATCATAATTAATTTCCTCCTCAATAGTAGGTGGACTGAAAATATCATATTCATCATTGCAATCATCATATATTGGAGGTTTTGTATCATCATAAGCAATAGAATAGCTATCTTCCAAAGATGGGGAACAAAAAAGATCATTTTCATAAAGACTAGCTTCCCCAATCTTAGACTTTTCCATAGAATTAGCAATAATGGTGTCCAAAGAATTCATACTAACAACATTTCTATTAGCATGCAAATAAAGTTCCATAGGTTTTTTAATTTTCTCTTCAAACACTTCATGTCCTAACTCAAGATAAATACTATAAAGCTCTCTAATTTTTTGTTGTTTTCCATTAAGCCTAACTAGTGAAAACAAGAAACAAAAAGAGAAAATTGCAGAATCTAAAGGAAATAACTTTGAGCACTCACACCGGAGGATGTGAGTACCTTTTACCTTACCTCCCTGGCAACGCTGCCAGAAAATAGGCGTTTGCCGTGGGAGGTTCTTCTTCTTTCATCCTCCGGTGTGAATACCATTTAACTTACCTCCCCGGCAACGGCGCCAGAAAATAGCTTGATGTCTATGCACTTCTATTCTTGTAGACAGTTGTTGGGCCTCCAAGTGCAGAGGTTTGTAGAACAGCAGCAAGTTTTCCCTTAAGTGGATCACCCAAGGTTTATCGAACTCAGGGAGGAAGTGGTCAAAGGTATTCCCTCTCAAGCAACCCTGCAATCAAGATACAAGAAGTCTCTTGTGTCCCCAACACACCCAATACACTTGTCAGGTGTATAGGTGCACTAGTTCGGCGAAGAGATAGTGAAATACAAGAGATATAGATAATTATAAGTGATAATGGTGATAGAAAATAACTTGATGGCGTGGAAAAGACTAAAGTAAAACCGAAATAAAGATGGAAGCAAGCAAACATGTAACAGATCTAATTGCAAACGGTGTTTCAATGCTTAGAAACAAGGCCTAGAGATCATACTTTCACTAGTGAACACTCTCATATAAATATATTCTTCTTTATGATACTACGCTGAACTACTCTCTGGTTGGACACCCTAATCATTGGTAGGGCTATAACAGCACACCTCAAAGTAAGCCTTTCCCATCTAGAAACCCCACACTGTCACCTTGAGTACTAGATGAGTCCAACAAACACCACAATTTCATAGAAAGATCCAACTCCAAATATAACTCATAACAAGTATTTGTAATCTCTAGCCTAAGTGCCACCATGGTGTGCACGCTGTCACTTTCACACACATGGGGAGAGCAGAGATCTATTAAAGCACTTGAGTAGCAAGGTAGATCTATAGATTACAAGCTCATGATCTCAATAAGATCATGCATAGAGAGAGAGATGAACACACAGCTACCGGTAGAACCCTCGGTTTCGAGAGAGAACTACTCCCTCCTCATCATGGGAATCAGCAACAGTGATGGAGGTGGTGGTGGAGATCGATGGAGATGGCTCCGGCGGCGGCACGGAAGACTCCTTCCCCACCGTTGGTATCACATGGGAGCACCGCCCCTTAGCACCCTTTCTTAATGACTTCTTGGGAGCCCTTCCCCATGGAGATGGGATCTATGGGGAAGGTAAAAACGTGACTTTGGTGTCTGCAAATTCGTGGGTGGAGGTGGCGAATTAGGTTTCCTTCCTTTATATAGCTTCTCGGATTCCCGTCACCCCATCTTGGGCTGCAGTAAATCGGGTCTAAAAGGCCCGTCCAGACTTGGAATCAGGTAAATTTTATATTCAGAACGTTTCTCGCGAAATTTCCAACAACTTTGTAGTTGAAGAGTTTTTCGTTTGACGCCGTCTTCGAGCCGAAACGTGACGATCTTTAAAAAGAGTTTTGAGACAGATTTCTGCAAAATCCCAATTTGACTCCAACGAGGTTTCCACTTGTATTCTTGATAATTCCTACACATCAAAGTGTAAAACAAGAATATTTTGCACTTTTGCAACTATTAGAAAGTTAGTCCAAATAAATCATAAACTTTATATAAAAAGGAGTATCGAAATCATATTATTAGCATAAAACCATCAAAAATTATAGATACGTTATGGACGTATCAACATCCCCAAGCTTAGTTCATGCTCGTCCTCGAGTAGGTAAACAATAAAAACAATATAATTTTTGAGGTGACATGCAACCAACACAATCTTGATCATCATTATTGTAAAAACATTGATAGTTGGGATCAAGATACTCTAATCATAACATGAAAGACAAAGTTCTAGCAATAAGACAAAGATACTATGATGCAACATGAAAAGGCACAAACAAAAGATTCATAAATAACATGCTTTGCAAGACGTTTGTTTGTTTCACATAAAGAAAACATAGCATAATAGTATTTAGCTTGTCCCTCAATAGAGTAGCAAATATAAATGCATAGGACACCTTCAAAGTTTATAAGAGTGACTAGATACAAATAGTTTAAAACAAGCAATATCAAGATATGCATCAATCAACAAGTTTTGAGACAATGCACATAGAACTAAGAATGGCCACTATGCTCTCAAAGTAGGTGCATAAAGGTAGAAGGTGAAGGAAATATGCCCTGAGAGGCAATAATAAAGTTGTTATTATGTATTCCTTGTATATGATAGATGTTTATTTTGCATGCTATAATTGTATTGATAGGAAACATCAATACATGTGTGTTTAATAAACAAAAGGGTTCCTAGTTATGCCTCTCTTATAGACTAGCTTGTTGATTAACAAGATGATCAAAGTTTCCTGATCATGGACATTGGATGTTGTTAATAACAAGGTCACAGCATTTGTGAAATGATGTGATGAACATTCATCCGAAGTATAGCATTACGATCAAGTCATTATGTTTATATTGCTATAACATCATACAAAGTAGTCTTATCCCTTAGACCATGAGATCATGTTAATTTCTAACACCGGAAGAGTATCTTGATAACATCAAACGTCACACCGTAACAGGGTGACCATAAAGGTGGGTTCAGTGCTATGAAGGTGTTATGTTGAGGCTCATGGATCAAGAGTGGAATTTGTCAATCCCGATGACGCATAGATATACTCTGGGACCTCTCGGTGATATCACATTAAGATAGCTTGCAAGCAAGTGATGTGATCACTAGAATGTTATATCACGGGAACGAGAAAAGAGTGCATGTCGGTAACGAGATCAAACTAGGTATTTGGATACCGATGATCGAATCTCGGACATGTATTATATCATGAGACAAAGGGATTAAATTGCTGACGTTAAAGGTTCTCACGATCACAAAAGTCATCGTTGAATATGCAGGAGTCAGTATGGATCTCTAGGTCCCGCTTCTGATTATTGATCTGAGAGGAGTCTCAATCATGTCTGTATTATTCGTGAACCGTAGGGTGACACACTTAAGGGTTGCCGGACACAATTTAGGAGCACATATGTTCCAGACAAAAGGTTTGCAAAGCGCAGGAAATGTTTCGATAGAAACAGGAATTGTTTCGATAGAAACCGGAGTCGGGTGAAATTGCAGAAAGTGGTTCTGCATGTGATATTGAAATGTTGCAAGGGGTTTTATGTGAATGTTTGTTAATTAAATTAATTAACAAAATTCTGAATAAAATAAATAAAAGAGTTTTATTAATTGAGAGTTGCATTTAATTTGGTGGAAATTAAATACATGTGAGTGGGATTTTGGGTGGAGGCCATGTTTATGTGAGTGGAGGTTCACCACATGAATGAAGGAGGGGAGGAGTCCCCCCCTCATGCTCCGGCTATGGGAGGGGAGGGGTCTCCCTCCCTCCTATATAAAGCCCCCTCTCCCCTCTCAAAAAACACACCTCCTCGTGAAGGATCTCTCTCCCCCTCTAGATATTCCCCCGTGGTCTCAGATTAGCGAGATACATGTTCCCGGTGGCCTTGCGTCTAGAAGGACTTGCTGCTTCCGCTGATTCGCCGGAGCGAGGAGGTGGAGGTTGTCCGGTGGCTTGAACGTGTGTGCGAGGACGGATGCGCTACTGATTTGCGGCGCTCGGACTTCCACACGATCTTGAGATCGGCAAGCGTACGACTACATCAACCACGAGTTCCTACTCGTTAACAAAACTCGTTGTCTTCGAGGGTAAGTTCACCATGGATGTATGTCCACCCGTTGCTTTGTATCTAGTAGATAGATCTTGGCGTATAGTTCTCATCGTAGGAAATTTTTTGTTTTCTATGCTGCGGACCCAACAGTGGTATCAGAGCCTGATCTATGCATAGGTGCTTTGCACGGGTAGTACACATATGTTTATATGTGGGCGATGATGATCATGTTATTGCATCTTCTATGTACTTTGGATATTGGTGGCATAGTGGGATGAAGCGGCCGGGACCAACCTTACATGTCATCGTACATGAGACCGGTTCCAGGACTGACATGCAACTAGTTTTGCATAAGTGGCTAGCGGGTGTCTGTCTCTCCTACTATAGTCAATATCTGATTTACAACGAGTTGCTAATAATTTGGTTATCCTCGTTGTGGTTCATGTTCGTAGGTAAGACCGGTTCTATCTCCGAAAGCCCTAAGCCACGTAAAACTTGCAATTGATAAATTAGAGGCGTCTAGTTTAGATCGTTGCTGGGCTAGTGTCTTGATATGGTATTGTTGTAAGTAGATGTATGATAGACACTCTTACAACTCACTTAACGTGTAAGTTCCATAGACCTTGGCCTTACACACAAAGGAATGATAGAGATCATACCACGATGCAAATGATAGAGATCAAATGCATGGACCATATCACCTCACTTCACACATTAGATGTTAGCATCTTATATTGCTAGTTTGGCGCTTTTGGTAGCATTATAAGATGATCCCTAATTTAGATATCAAGATAAAATGTGTTCTTCCTTAAGTATGCACTGTTTTGTGGATCGTGTTTTGAGACATCACGTGATGATTGGGTGTACTCGAATCTATGCTTTCATACAACGGGTGTAAGACAGTTTTACACACGCGAATACTAAGGTTCTTACTTGACGAGCCTAGCATGTGCAGACATGGCCTCGGAACACGGACCAAAAAGTTAAGCATGAGTCATATAGTTGATATGATGCTCATATAGATGCTCGCCTTTGAAGCTACACCGACTCACGTGATGATCGGACTTGGTGTAGTGGATTTGTATCATGTAATCACCAAAAGGACACGAGGGATGTCGTTTTTGAGTGGGAGTTCATTAGTAATTTGGATTAGTTGAACTCAATCTATCATAAACTTAGTCTAAATATATTTTACAAATTCTGTTGTAGATGGCACCACCTGCTTTTAATTTCAATGTGTTCATGGAGAAAGAGAAACTTGCTGCGAATGGTAGCAACTTCGCCAACTGGGCTATGAATTTGAGGATTCTCCTCACTGCTGCACAAAAGCAATATGTGCTAGATGCGCCGCTAGGCCCCCCCACCAGCTCCTGATGCCCTTGACGAGGAAAAGAACGTCTATATAAATTGTCAGGAGGACCACAACTTAGTTCATTGCGGCATACTGTATGGGCTAGAGCCAGAACTTCGAAAATGGCAATGCCTTTGATACCATGGGAGAATTGAAAATGATTTTCGATACCCATGCTGCCGTAGAGAGTTATAATGCTTCTGAAAAGTTCTTTAGCTGCATGATGGAAGAGAACAGCTCCGTTAGTGAGCACGTACTCAAAATGTCTGGGTACGCCGATAAGCTTGTGTCCTTGGGAATAACGATTCCCATTGACTTAGGCATACATCGTGTTCTCCAATATCTTCCACCTAGCTACAAGAGCTTCGTGATGAACTATAATATGCAGGGCATGAAGAAGTCTCTTCCCGAGCTTCTGTCAATGCTTAAGACTGCAGAAGTGGAGATTAGGAAAGAACATTAAGTGTTGACGATCAATAAGACCACCGGTTTCAAGAAGGACAAGAAAGGCAAGCAGAAGGGAAAGAAGGGCGGAAAATCTGTTGCCGCGCCTAAAAAGAAACCCCGAGCTGGCCCTATGTCTGACACCGGGTGCTACTATTGCAAGGGGACTGGCCATTGGAAGCGCAACTGCCCCAAGTATTTGGCGGACAAGAAGGCCGGCAAGGCAAACAAAGGTATATGTGATATACATGTTATTGATGTGTACTTGACTAGTACTCGTAGTAGCACCTGGATATTTGATACGGGATCGGTTGTTAATATATGTAACTCGGTTCAGGGGCTGTGGAATAAGCGACAACTAGCAAGGGATGAGGTCACGATGCGGGTTGGCAATGGATCAAGAGTTGATGTGATCGCCGTCGGAACGCTGCCTCTCCATATGCCTTCGGGATTAGTTATAAACCTGAATAATTGTTATTTGGTGCTTCAACTGAGCATGAACATTGTATCCGGATCGTGTTTGATGCAAAGTGGTTATTCGTTTAAGTCTGAAAACAATGGTTGTTCGATTTATATGAATAATATCTTTTATGGTCATGCACCTGTGTTGAATGGTTTATTTATGTTGGATCTCGATAGTAGTATTACGCATATTCATAATGTTGATGCTAAAAGGATTAAACTTGATAATGATATATCTGCATATATGTGGCACTGCCGTCTAGGTCATACTGGCGTTAAACGCATGAAGAAACTCCATTCTGATTGACTTTTGGAATCACTTGATTTTGAATCATTTGATACATGTGAGCCATGCCTTATGGGCAAGATGACTAGAACGCCGTTTTCCGGTTCAATGGAACGGGCGATAGATTTATTGGAAATCATACATACTGATGTGTGTGGACCAATGAGTGTGTCGGCGCGAAGTGGATATCGTTATTTTGTTACTTTCACGGATGATTTGAGTAGATACGGGTATATCTATTTGATGAAACATAAGTCTCAAACCTTTGAAAAGTTCAAAGAATTTCAGAATGAAGTGGAAAATCATCGTAACAGAAAGATCAAATTTCTGCGGTCCGACCATGGAGGAGAGTATCTTAGTTACGAGTTTAGCACACATATGCAAGACTGTGGAATAGTTTCACAACTCACGCCTGCCGGAACACCACAACGTAATGGTGTGTCAGAACGTCGTAATCGTACTTTATTGGATATGGTTCGATCTATGATGTCTCTGACTGACTTGCCACTGTCATTTTGGGGGTATGCACTGGAAACCGCTGCATTCACTTTAAATAGGGCACCATCTAAATCCGTTGAAAAGACACCGTATGAATTATGGTTTCGAAACAAACCTAAGCTGTCATTTCTTAAAGTTTGGGGATGTGATGTTTATGTGAAGAAACTTCAACCGGATAAACTCGAACCCAAAGCGGAAAAATGCGTCTTCATAGGATACCCAAAGGAAACGATTGGGTATACCTTCTATCACAGATCCGAGGGCAAGGTCTTTGTTGCCAAGAATGAATCCTTTCTTGAGAAGGAGTTTCTCGCGAAAGGTGTGAGTAGTCGGAAGGTAGAACTGAACCTTCTCTTCATGAAATGGCGAGTAGCGCAACACCGGAAGTTGTTTCGGAGTTGACTTCACCTAATGAAGAGAGAGCTAATGATATTGATCATGAAACTCCGAAAGAGGACACTACCGAACCTCGCAGGTCAAGCAGGACACGTGCAGCTCCTGAACTATACGGCAATCCTGTTATGAATTTCATGATTGATGAAATAGATGACCCTGCGACATATGAAGAAGCGATGATGAGCCCTGATTCCAACAAATGGCTAGAAGCCATGAAATCTGAGATGGAATCCATGTACGAAAACCAGGTTTGGACCTTGGTGGACTTACCTCACGATCGAAAGGTCGTTGAGAATAAATGGATTTTCAAAAGAAAAACTGATGCTGATGGTAATGTAACCATCTATAAGGCTCGACTTGTCGCAAAGGGATTTCGATAAATTCAAGGAGTTGACTACGATGAGACATTCTCTCCCGTAGCGATGCTTAAGTCGGTTAGGATTATGTTAGCAATTGCTGCATATTTCGATTATGAAATATGGCAGATGGATGTCAAAACTGCGTTCCTCAATGGTAATATTGAAGAAGAGTTGTATATGATACAACCTAAGGGTTTTTTCGATCCTAAGGATGCTGATAAGGTGTGCAAACTTCAGCGATCCATCTATGGACTGAAGCAAGCATCCCGGAGTTGGAATCTCCGCTTTGATGAGGTGATCAAAGAGTTTGGATTTGTCCAAACTTATGGAGAGGCTTGTATTTACAAGAAAGTGAGTGGGAGCAATGTGGCATTTCTGATATTATATGTGGATGACATATTATTGATTGGAAATGATATAGATCTTTTAAACAGTGTTAAAAGTTATCTAAACAGCAAAATTTCGATGAAGGACCTTGGTGAAGCTTCATATATATTAGGCATTAAAATCTATAGAGATAGATCAAGACGCCTAATTGGGCTATCACAGAGTACATACCTTGATAAGATATTAAAGAAGTTTAATATGGACGGAAGTAAGAAGGGGTACTTACCTATGTTGCAAGGCAAGACATTGAGTAAGACTCAAAGTCCGGCTACGGCGGAAGAAAGAGAGATAATGGATAAGATCCCCTATGCCTCAGCCATAGGCTCTATAATGTATGCCATGCTATGTACAAGACTGGATGTGGCACATGCTATTAATTTGACTAGTAGGTACCAATCTGATCCAGGTTCGGAACACTGGATAGCAGTCAAGAATATCCTTAAGTACTTGAGAGGAACTAAGGATATGTTTCTTGTATACGGAGGTGAAGAAGAGCTAGTCGCTAAGTGTTATGTCGATGCTAGATTTGACACTGATCCGGATGACTCTAAGTCTCAATCCGGATACGTATTTCTCTTAAACGGAGCAGCAGTTAGTTGGAGGAGCTCCAAACAACCTGTGGTGGCTGGATCAACGACGGAGGCGGAATATGTTGCTGCTTTAGAAGCAGCGCAGGAAGCGGTTTGGATGAAGGAGTTCATAACGGAACTAGGTGTGGTTCCTAGTGCGTTGGACCCAATGGTGATCTATTGTGACAATAATGGAGCCATAGCCAACGCCAAGGAACCAAGGTCTCACAAGAATTCCAAGCATATTAAGCGCCGGTTTCACTCCATCCGCGAGCATGTCAAGGATGGAGATATAAAGATTTGTAAAGTGCACACGGACCTGAATGTAGCAGATCCGTTGACTAAAGTACTCCCTAGGGCAAAACATGATCAACACCAGAACTCCATGGGTGTTAGATTTATCACTATATAAACTAGATTATTGTCTCTAGTGCAAGTGGGAGACTGAAGGAAATATGCCCTGAGAGGCAATAATAAAGTTGTTATTATGTATTCCTTGTATATGATAGATGTTTATTTTGCATGCTATAATTGTATTGATAGGAAACATCAATACATGTGTGTTTAATAAACAAAAGGGTTCCTAGGTATGCCTCTCTTATAGACTAGCTTGTTGATTAACAAGATGATCAAAGTTTCCTAATCATGGACATTGGATGTTGTTAATAACAAGGTCACAGCATTTGTGAAATGATGTGATGAACATTCATCCGAAGTATAGCATTACGATCAAGTCATTATGTTTATATTGCTATAACATCATACAAAGTAGTCTTAGTCCTTAGACCATGAGATCATGTTAATTGCTAACACCGGAAGAGTATCTTGATAACATCAAACGTCACATCGTAACTGGGTGACCATAAAGGTGGGTTCAGTGTTATGAAGGTGTTATGTTGAGGCTCATGGATCAAGAGTGGAATTTTTCAATCCCGATGACGGATAGATATACTCTGGGCCCTCTCGGTGATATCACATTAAGATAGCTTGCAAGCAAGTGATGTGATCACTAGAATGTTATATCACGGGAACGAGAAAAGAGTGCATGTCGGTAACAAGATCAAACTAGGTATTTGGATACCGATGATCGAATCTCGGACATGTATTATATCATGAGACAAAGGGATTAAATTGTTGATGTTAAAGGTTCTCACGATCACAGAAGTCATCGTTGAATATGCATGAGTCAGTATGGATCTCCAGGTCCCGCTTCTGATTATTGATCTGAGAGGAGTCTCAATCATGTCTGCATTATTCGCGAACCGTAGGGTGACACACTTAAGGGTTGCCGGACACCATTTAGGAGCACATATGTTCCAGACAAAAGGTTTGCAAAGCGCAGGAAATGTTTCGATAGAAACAGGAATTGTTTCGATAGAAACCGGAATTGTTTCGGGTGAAATTGCAGAAAGTGGTTCTGCATGTGATATTGAAATGTTGCAAGGGGTTTTATGTGAATGTTTTTTAATTAAAGTAATTAACAAAATTCTGAATAAAATAAATAAAATAGTTTTATTAATTGAGAGTTGCATTTAATTTGGTGGAAATTAAATACATGTGAGTGGGATTTTGGGTGGAGGCCATGTTTATGTGAGTGGAGGTTCACCACATGAATGAAGGAGGGGAGGAGTCCCCCCCCCTCATGCGTCGGCTATGGGAGGGGAGGGGTCTCTCTCCCTCCTATATAAAGCCCCCTCTCCCCTCTCACAAAACACACCTCCTCGTGAAGGATCTCTCTCCCCCTCTAGATATTCCCCCATGGTCTCGGATTAGCGAGATACATGTTCCCGGTGGCCTTGCGTCTGGAAGGAGTTGTTGCTTCCGCTGATTCGCTGGAGCGAGGAGGTGGAGGTTGTCCGGTGGCTTGAACGTGTGTGCGAGGACGGATGCGCTGCTGATTTGCGGCGCTCGGACTTCCACACGATCTTGAGATCGGCAAGCGTACGACTACATCCACCACGAGTTCCTACTCGTTAACAAAACTCATTGTCTTCGGGGGTAAGTTCTCCATGGATGTATGTCCACCCGTTGCTCTGTATCTAGTACATAGATCTTGGCGTATAGTTCTCATCGTAAAGGCCTTGATAGAAGGAAGCATGGATTCAAGTCTCATAAAGAGGTTCCAAAAATTATGGTACTTAATAGCTTTCAGCTCTCATTGCCCCTATCATGAGCATCTTGAAGTGATTAAGGTTAAAGTGAACAAACTATGGTGTACATGCTTGACGAAGTATAAGTTAGAAATCTCATGTCCCTTTAATACGAGGGCCGCTCCTCATGCTACACAAGTTTAGTCACCGGTAAGTTCTTGTCATTGTAAGTACATGTGTATCATAGAGAACCTCTAACGGGGTAACCCTTGACCGATGATACGGAAGAATCCCCATATCAAAATGACAAGGCAAGCAGACAACGAGCATCTCAGCAATCTTCTTATTTAGCATGGGAATATGGTGCTTTTTTCTCTCTTTCCTCTTTTCATAATCTCTTTTTTTTCTTTTTTCTCAATATAGGAATCTTATTTTATAAGAAGAATGCTTCATAGACAGCTCATTATGGTTACACTACAGGTTTCCACCATGTCAGCATGGATTAGACAGTGAAGAGTATATGTACAAAAATGGAAACAAATAGAGTTCGTTACCAGCCTCTTACCACGCCTCAAGTTGTCATTAATCCTCATTATTTCTCTTCACTTGTGTGGCTTGAATAATAATATGAAACCAATATCCACTGAGGACTGTTGAACCCTGTAGCAAACTCACAAAACCAAAGAAGAACGACAAATATTTTTGTTGTTTTCAATTTTTAAAATAAGAACCAAAGGGGAAAAACAAACAAAGCAAAATCTTTTTGGGTTTTTCGAATAGTTCAAACAAAGAAAAAAGGGAAAAACAAACCAAGGCAAAAAGAAGAAGCAAACCAAAGAGAAAAAACAGAAATATTTTTGGTCTTTTTGTGTTTTAGGAAGCAAAAGCAAAGAAAGAACGAAAACTAAAAAGAGAACAAAACATGAATATACAAAGTACCGATGCAACATGATAAGGAGATGAATGCGGTGTCGGCGTACCTCCCCCCAAGCTTAGGCTTTTGGCCTAAGTGGGTATCAATCCATGTGCGAATAAGGGTTCCAAGCTGGCATATCATGATAAGAATGGTCGTAGTTGGGCCCGTGGGAAGAAGAAGCTCCCCAATCATAAGTAGGCTGCTGATATGAAGACTCCCCCTCATTCGAGGGCTGGACCGAATAATCCGTGACCTCCCTCCTAGTATCCTACTCCTGTTGGGAGAGCTCTCCCAAGTACGTGTCAAGCTCCTCCTCAGTGAGGGACCATCCTAACCTGTTATCAAGGTTAAACGAAACAGCTGCAGGCAAAAGAACAACACACTCGGACTTGCTCTTTCTCCAACCAGCCTTGAGAAAGGTTATTTCATAAGACAACTCACTCATACTAGCCCATGAGGAAACAAATTTATGCTGTATCATGGAATTAAGATCAAGCCTCTCTATTGGAAACTGTAGGTCTAGATGATGAGGCACTAAACCATGCAATGCTAGTAAACGAGAAGCAATGAGGCCTCCATAAATTCCCCCTTTCTCACGGTTAGCAGCAAGACGGGAAGCTATCAAAGCACCTAAATTGTAAGACCTATCTCGTTTAAGAGCAGCAGAGATAAATGCTAGATCATAAGAAGATAACTTATTGGCAGTTTTCCTAGCAAGAACACACTTGGCAATAAAGTAGGCAAAATAGAGAATGGAGGGAAGATGAATGTTACGGATTTTTTCACTCTCCTTTGAGAAGCTGCTCCCTTGGCAAATTTCTACGTATAAATCCATGAGCGGTTCGGGTCGCTCTTTAATCCTTCTACATGATCCCCATTGAGGTACCTTAATAGCTGCACAAAATTCATCGAGAGAAAGGTCGACAGCAATACTGTAAATTTTGTAGTGGACCGTGGGGTTAGGCAAAGAGTGACTAAATTGGAAGTCCTGCACCACAGACATGGTTAGCTTCACAAATTGACAAGGTTCATCCTCCAAAAAGTGCTCCAACCCTGCATTAGAAACCAAAGTGTGGAAATCTTGGAGAATTCCTGCAGCTCTCATGAACTCAGAACATGGATAAATGGAGGGAAAAACTTCCTCCTCCCAGTGGACCTTCATGATCTCAGGCACCCATAGTTCATGTTGGTTTAGTGGTGCTCAATCATCTTCTATTCTGAAATTTAAACACCTATTAAACAAGTGATTGCAAAGTAAATATAATGAAGTATTCTACTCATAGGGACTTGTAAGCGGCCTAAACATGCATCAAAACTATATCTCTAAGCATCAAACAAGTTTACAAGCTCTCATAACCTGTCACCTACAGCAGCATAATACTCAAGACATAATCCACCAAACACAAATCTACTTGGACAAGGTGAGGAGTCACATACCAGGGAACAATTGCTCCAAATTTCAGCAAGAAAGATGGGCTGAGCAAGGATATCGAAAAAATCGAGAGCAAGCACAGCAAGAACGCGATTTTGAGCAATGAACTGGATCTTACTCAGGAGAGAGAAGAAAGTGGCAGGTGAGAGAGTTAGTGGGGGGCTAGGGGTAGCCCACACCAGGGCATGGCGCCACCCAGGGTAGGCTCAACCACCAAGTGGTGTGCCTTCCTGGTGGGTCCCCCTGGTACCTCCCAGGTACTCCTCTACCCCTTTTTTCACGTAAAAATTTAATATGAATTTTCTGGAATTTTTCGAGACACTTTATTTTTGGGCATTTTCAGGCATAGAAGAATGATTTTCTGACAGACAGATATTTTTTTGGAAACATTATGCAAGGACAAAACAAAGCTAGAACTATAGAAGTTCTAAGACACTCTAACATGCAAGCAACTAACAACAAAAAGAAAACTAAACGAAAGCAAAAACTAAAATGGATAGAACAGAAGTACACGGAAATAATCATAGTGAAAACATTGTTTTGTTCAATGAAATCCTTTTGTTAACAAGGTTGATCAGGTCTTGTTACCAAAACAATTTCATATCAGACAAAACTTTGTATTCCACTAATGATTATGTTACCTCAACCTTGATAGCAATGGTCCCAATCATAATAGTTTCAAATTTTTCTCTTGGTATGGGACAATATATTTCTCCAACTTGAATGCCCTCAACATGTTCAATTGAATTCAAACCATAAGTTCTTTCAACCTTCTTGGGGAAATAGACAGTATGTTCCTTGTCATTCACATTGAAAGTCACCTTTCCTTGATTACAATTAATAATAGCTCCTGTAGTATTAAGAAAAGGTCTCCCAAGAATAATAGACATATTATCATCTTCAGGCATTTCAAGCACAACAAAATCAGTTAATATCAAGCAATTATGAGCCACTTGAACAGGTACATCCTCACATATACCAATAGGAATAGTGGTAGATTTATCAGCCATTTGCAAAGATATATTAGTTGGTATTAATTTTTCTAGTTGGAGCCTCTTATAGAGAGAGAAAGGCATAACACTAACTCCAGCTCCCAAATCACACAAGGCAGTTCTAACATAACTGTTCTTAATAGAGCAAGGGATAGTTGGAATCCCTGGGTCTCCAAGTTTCTTAGGAACCTTACCATTGAAGGAATAATTAGCAAGCAAAGTAGAAATTTCTTCATTAGGAGGTTTAGAGTAAGGGATATCACCTTCATCAAAGTGTTGGAGAGAGTGTACCTCGATAGTGGATGAATAGGGGATAGGCTTACATAATTCTTCTATAGGAGGTAAATTCTTGACATCTGCAGCTTTAATTCCCTTCTCCTTAAGACATTTCTTAGCTTCCTTCATCACTTCATCATTTAATTCAATAACTCCCCTCTTCTTTGATGTTGGAATAGGCTCTAGAATAGTAGGTTCAGGTACAATTACTTCAGGTATAGCTTGTTTAGGAGGAGTCCAATCTTCATAGTTCTTACTTATTTTAGCCATTAATTCCTCAGCTTCCTTAGGAGTCCTATTCCTAAAAACACAATCAGCACAACTATCTAGGTATGTCCTAGATTCTTCGGTTAGTCCATTATAAAATATATCAAGAAGCTCATTCTTAGGTAATGGACTTCCAGCTTGTGCATGAATCAAAGCACAAACCTTGCCCAAGATTCGGGCAATACCTCTTTTTCTCCCTATTTAAAATCAAAAAGTTCCTGCAAAATAGCATGTATAGCACTAGGAGGAAAATATTTCTGCAGGAAAGTACTAATCAAGCACTCAGGGCTATTAATAGATCCAGGAGGTAAATTACTAAACCAAGTTTTATCTTCTCCTTTTAGTGAAAAGGGGAAAATCTTGGCAACAAAGTAAGTACGCATCTTAATATCATCAGAAAACAAGCCACTCATAGTAGAAAGTTCATTCATATGTGCTACCGCACTTTCATTCTTAGTCCCACAAAAATGTTCTTTCCCAACAATAGCTATGTAAGATAGATCGAGAGAGAAATCATAATCTTTATCTGCAATGTTTATGGGAGAAGCAGCAAACTTAGCAATAGTAGACAATTTGGGTCTAATAGTACACCTCTCAAGGAGACTCTTAGCAGCGCTCCTATCATGGGTGTTTTTACATTCTTTAATAAATTCATCGGTCATCTCAACATAACCATCTTCAATATCATAACTTTCACTAGACTCAGGTGAACTAACAGGTGTGGTAGTGTCTTCATTAGGAGTTTCGGTATTTCTAGCTATAGTTCTAGCAATCGTAGCATCTATCGAGCACAGTAGAAGCAGCATCGCAAGCATCAGAAGTTTCAGATTCAGCAGTAGTAGCAGTGTGTGTAGCATGTGTATGTGGTGGTGTAACGAGCTTACTTATCACAGATGGTGAATCAAGAGTAGCAGAGGTGTTCAGAACCGTACCTCTTCTTGTAGTGGATGGTAAAATAGGAAACTTGCCATCACGAGACACCCATGATGGATGGATAGCAACGGACAATAGAGGATCCAAGTGAACTTGATAAATAAAGCTATGCTCCCCGGCAACGGCGCCAGAAAATAGTCTTGATGACCCACAAGTATAGGGGTCTGTATCGCAGTATTTTCGAGGGAAGTGAAACCCACTTTATTGATTCGACACAAGGGACACAAAGAATATATATAAGCCTTAACAACTGAATTGTCAATTCAGCTGCACCTGGAAACAATCTTGCTCACAGCAGTTTATCAGTAGCAACAGTTTTGTAGTAGGAATAGTAAAGTAACAGCAGTAGTAAAGTAAAGACAGCAGTAACAATAGCAGTAAACAGTAGGATTCGAGTGCGGTAGGCATAGGGATGGATGGACGGGCGTTGCATGGAGAAGATAATTCACATAGCAATCAGAACATAGGGCAATTGCAGATAAATAAGATAAAGCATCCAAGTACTACATAATCCTAGGCATGTGTTCCATATATAGTCATACGTGCTCGCAATGAGAACTTGCACAACATCTTTTGTCCCGCCAGCCCGTTTGCAGCGAGGCCTCAAGGGAACGACTAGCAACTAAGGTGCTCCTTTTAATAGAGCACCGGAGCAAAGCATTAACACATGTGCAATTAAGGTGCTTCTTATAGGCGAAGAGGGATACCAAGGGGGTGCCTGGGGGTCCCGCACCACCCCCTGGCGTGGCCTGGCCTGGCCCGCGCCACCAGGTGGTGTGGCCACCCCTGGCTCTTCTCCATCTCGTATTCTGGCTCCTAGAGTCTTCGGGTGAAATAGGATTTTTGGCATATTTTCCGGGATTTTTCTTGATAGTTGATTTTCTGCACAAAAAGTAGACACCAAGGCAATTCTGTTGAAAACAGCGTCAGTCCACGTTAGTTACATCCAAATCACACAAGTTTAGAGGAGAAACAATAGCAAAAGTGTTCGGGAAAGTAGATACGTTTTGGACGTATCAAGAGTACACTGAAGCCACAGGTTACAAACGATTATTAAGTGTAAACACAAATCAAAGCTTTAAGTGGTTATGTTGTTGTTGATCCCGAATGGGGCGCTAAGCAAAGACCCGCACTACCCTTTCTATCACTGAGTTTCCTATGAGATCACCGCTAGCCAAGTATCTCATCTCAAGCCTTTATCAATCTATGGGGTCTTGCGTACGTACAAGTCCACAGATCGAGACAAAAGACGAAGAAACAAAAGATACAAATCACAAATCCAAAAAAATACAATTCTCCCATGATCTAGATGCACATAATTGCTGTGAGGTTTCTCCCCAACCCGCAGCCCGTGAGGACTACTCACTCATAACAAATAGATCAGAGATAGAAAACATCATGCAAATACTTAGATTGAAATCAAATATTCTTAAAATGGTCGCCAAATCACAAGGAGATCTAAAGTACAAAGCAATGGCTATGGCTAGTGGAGGGATGGATGGTGGAAGTGATGAAGAATGGATGAATAATGGTGTGGATCTCGTTTGGTGGTGTTGTGATGCAATATGAGAATGGCGGCTCTCTGGCCGGCGGCTAGAGCCTCAAAATATATATATGCGTCTTCATGAAAGTTGTAGGGTTTGACGAGATGAAGCCATCACCACCTGGTACGGGTGGGCGGTACGGGCGGACTGCGCCCGTACCAGTGGTCGTTAAGCGTGCTGACGCCCTAGAAAGCTTCTCCAATTACTTGGTCATGTGTTCTTCCTCAAAATCCTTCATTATGACTCCTTATTTCGCATTAAAAGCCGTGATTTCCTGCACAACATAAACCAAAGAGAGGATTTGCATATCTTTGCAATTATTAGTCATTAGTGGCAAGAGTTGAGAGTTTCTTTGGCAATTTCTTGACCAAAAACAATGTTTAAAAGCAGTGGAAGATGGCAAAAATAGGAGCCATCAACTTCCCCAAAGCTCAAACCTTGATCGTCCTCGAGCAAGAAGAACTAAAATAACTATAAGGAATTCAGCGTTTAAACTTGGAACAACGAGAATAAGAGTTCACTTACAGTCGGTAGTCGTATGTGCTCAACACTTCATTCATTTATGAAGCTTATCAAAGTTAGAGAGATGACAAGAATACTATACAAGCTTCGGTAAGCCAAGATAATCAAAGTAAAGTTTAATAGAAGTATAAATAACTAGAAGTGTAGCAGTCAATCCAATTCCTCTAATTAACTCTCAGCTTGCCAAGGAACACTGGGATGTTTAAATAGCATAATTGAGTAAGAGAGTTTCATGTCCCGAGTAGTATAACAATAAAGTGTCTTATTTACACCCACATCAATAAATCAAGTCAATCTAAAACACTTCTAATCCAATCACTGTCTTTCAAGAAAACTCATAAAGTAGTAATCAGACCATGTTAAGGACTTGTTATGTGGATCCTCATAGATATCTTTTTTTTCTTTCTTCTTCACCTCATTGTTTTCAAGGATCGCTGATTGTTTATTTTTGCTAGTGTTTGCACAACCTTTGAGAGCACCAATACTTTTGCCCATACATTGACACGGATGTCACTCATGTCATCAACTCATAGCCGAAATCTGGGGTTATACCATAGATCGTTCAAAAGCTAGCAGAGTTGTTGGCATCCCAAAGGTGTGCATTAGAGACATAGAACAAAGTTGTCTCACTTCTTTCTCTTTTTCTTTTTATGAGCTAATACCGTGGTTTGATCCACAAGGTTAGCTTTGGCATGCATCACAATTACCACTAGACTTTATTTCAATCAAACAACTCTTTTCATGAGTGTTGTCGAGACTGACAAAATATCTATGGGGTTAAGTATAACCAAGGGTATACTCTCAAGACAATCATTCATCAAACAAGTCGTAAATTTCAGACATTTTCTTATTGTACTTGTTTGGCATTATTATTTCCAAGGCAAGACTCGGTTAACTAAAAGAACTAGAGCAAGATCTTCAACAACTAATCATCATACCAATAAAAAGCCTTACTCTAATCATATTAAATTACTTACCACTAGCATGGCATCTTAGCAAATCAACCAACTAAGATAAATAACTCAAACTTCATAAGTGGGAGACATAGGACATACCCCTCATAAATAACTTCATGATCCTCTTCCTTATAGGGATGTGTTCCTTCAAAAACTCAAACATGATTACTCTCGAAATGATATTAAAGCAAAGAGGCAAAGTATGAATCCACGTTTTCGAAAAAGGATAAACGGAAAAATCTTTTCATATTTTTGAGGATAGGAATTAAAGAATAGAAAATAACTTGTGACCAAGCATGGGTTTAAATAAAGGAAAACAAATAAACTAAAATAAAAGCAAATTAAAAAGCAAAGGAAAAAAAGCAAAGTGTTGGAACAAGCCAACACGAGTGTTTCAAAGCTCTCAAGGAACTAGAGTACAACCTCGTTATTACACAAATAATTTGCTAGGGAACACATCCCCAAGATTATGCTTTTGCAAGGCCTTTTGTTGCTCATTGTGGTGGCGGTGGATAATCTCCCACATTCCATTGGCTGCTCCAATCATGGAACTGGGTGGCGAGGCTTGCAGTGGCATCTCGAAGGTTGATAGAGAGGTTGTTCATGTTTTGAATATTTCCTTCGAGTGCATAGATATCATTATAGGTGGTATAGTAGTTTGGTGGCTGCTCATCCTGTTCGGGTCCTTCTTGTTCTACTTCTTCATCTTCTCCTCCTCCCACGGGTATTTCTTGTTGGGGTAGATTAGCTTCGACCTGTGCGTCATAACACAAACATCCATCCTTGATAGAGAATAAACCTTTAGGCAAAGGAGGCGGGATCAAGTGATCCGCTCTAGGTATATTGAAGAAATATCTACCATGGTTTTTAGAAATCATACCACATGCTCTTATAGTACATAGACCGAGACAGTTACTTCAAGACAATGGTTGGATGTTACCTAAGTTGATGCAAAGTGCACGTGCAAGAACGGTCACAATTCCTCCTCCACATATGGGTCCACGAGATTGAAGAGCTTGATGCTTAAGATAAAACACAAGTAGAGTGCCCAAATTTGGCATTAAGTTATAATTGATAAGTGCAGCTTTTGCGATGATCAACATGTCCTCCTCATATACTCTAGTAAACTCACCATGTGCCTGCAATGTGTTAGCAATGACATAGAACAAATATCGAATAGCAGGATGATCAATTTGGTTCCCCTTGGGTGTGTGTCCATGAATTCTCATAAATTTAAAATATTGTGAAGGGGAAGGATCTAAAACAAAGGTAGTTGTGCGTACATTGGTGGTGTTGTTGGTTAACCCAAAGCATTGAGCCTATTGGCTGACTGTCAAAGTATACTCACAATTCATAAGGCGGAATTTAATTCGATCAAATCTGGGCCTTTGTTCCTCGGAACAACCATAAGGATCCACCGTGTGTGTCAAGGTGCTGAAGAACTCAAGCTTCAAGCGAAGGTATGTCACAACATCCTAAATGACAAAATTGTACAAACCAACATTGTTGCAAAGTAAATCGAAATCAGCACGAATGCCAACTTGGTTCAGGATATAAGGACACGCCCACTTGGTGGCCATGATCTCTTGAATCTTGAGACGATCGAAACGGGTCAGATGGAACTCCTCGGTGAACTCGATGCCAAGCGAATCGGGGGTTCACGTATCAACGGGTGGCGCGGAGCACTCCGCAGCCATCTCATGTGTACGACTCCTCGTGTTCATCTAATAAATAAAAACAAGAAAAAGTAAATATAGATTGCTAATAAAAAAATTGTCCAATAGAAACATAGCATAAGTGATTCTCTACACTAACTACAAAAGAAACTCATCTAAAATCAATGCTAAGCATACTTAATTTGAAGATTGAATCAAGAACAAGACCTATGTCTAGATTGGCAATGATCAATGATTAAGCAAAGCTTTTGCACAAATAAGTTGGGGATCGGATGAGAATCATACCTTAGATCGAGTAAGTGCGAAGAATCGAAGAAAGCTTGAGTAAATTTGAAGATCCAATGGTGGTGGTTTGAAGTTTGGAGGAAGAAGAAAGAGAAAATAGACAATTTGGAATTTTTAGGTTACCTCCTCGGGGTGAATATGGTGTCCGCATACTCGGTACGGGCAGGCGGTACGGCCGTAGCCCGCCCGTACCGGGTGACTTACCTTGGGGGCGATGGCTGCTCCCAGGCGGTGCACTTGGTACGGGCGCGGGGTACGGTCGCATGCGCTCGTACTGCTGGTCATTAACACTGCGGTGACTTTGCTTAAAATTTGATGTTTGCTCAGGGTACGGTACGGACGCGTCTGGCCATACCAGTGGTCGTTATCGACACTGATTCCTTTGGCAAAAACCGAAATTCCTATCTTCCTTTGGCTTGATATGGTACAGGCGTATGATAAAGTCCACTCCGGCCGTACCAGTGGTCCTTATCGACACCGAGAACTACAAAAACTCAAAGAATTTGATTAATATCTCCATGCTCCTTTGCACATCTTATCAAAAGGTTAGATAGCGGCAAAAACACTAAGTAATGATCCAGCAATACTTCTTAGGCCACGTGTTAGTAAAATAAAATATAGAGGGTTACCTTGTTTCTTCTCCTCTCTCCATAGGTCTTCTTGAACACTCCTTATTAAAAACAAAAACAAAAACAAAAAAACTAACATGATAGAAAATATAATAGAAAACATAGAGAAACTTTATTTCATATGGGTTGCCTCCCATGAAGCACTTCTAGTTAAGGAAAATTAGCTCATCCTTGATGGCAATCACTTAGGTTTGGGGAGCGGAATGCCCACTCCAAAATAGTTTGCTTTTAAAGTAATTACACCATCATCATCATTAGGCTTGGTCTTCTTTTTCCTAGGGAAGTGAACTACAAAAGGATCTCAAGATGGTAGCCATATCCTTACATTCCCTTCATGTAATTTAATCAACGCTTTAATAGTTCTTAGAAATGTCCTACCTAGAATTATAGGTGCTATAGGATCTTTAGGCATGTCCACAATAACAAGATCAATAAAAGCGGGACTACCTTTTATTTCAACAACTATATATTCTTTGATCCCAACAGCTTGTTTATAAGTTGAATTAGCTATATGGAGTCCTAATTCAGTTGTAACAAAAGGCCCCAAGTTTAACTTATCGAATAGGCTTTTGGAAATCATTGAGATGCTTGCACCAAGATCACAAAGTGCGGATATCTCATTAACTCCCAACTTAATTTTAATAGTGGGCTCAAATATACCATCCAGCTTAGCTGGAAGCTTATCAGCTAGTCTTTTATACTCCATCTCTAAATCACGAACCTTAGATGCTACTTATTGTATAAATATTTGGTACATAGCATCATTACCTTGTTCTATACCTGGATTCTTAATGGTGATCAACTTCAATAGATCTTCCATGGTATATTCCAGTGTTGGCACGTTGCTATAATCCAGCTCTTTAGGTTTGTCATCATTGGTTACCACCCTCATCATTTTGAGGTCTTCTACCGGATTTGGCTCGGGTTTGCCAGCGAACTTTGCTAGTATGAGAGCTTGGCTCTCGGCTACCTTACCCAACTAAGCCTCCACGGTCTTTGTTCGTTCCTGTAGAGCCTACACATCATTTCTAATTGCAACGACCTGATTAGATAATCTTCCTATACTACTTTCATGGTTCTCCATAATCTTAATAACATATTGTTTTGTTTGGTTTGAGCTTGCATAAATGTTCTAACAGTTTGCTCAAATGGGAGATTCCCATGATTTGCTCCATTAGTATTATCATAATTATTATAAGGAGCCCCTGCAGGATTTGTATGATATTTTTGAACATTAGAAGCACAATTATTTTTCCATGTAGGATTAAAAGGAGTGTGATCTATAAAATTAACATCATTAATATAGGTAGTGATAGCATTAACTTGGGTGTGTTCCTTACCCTTTACTAAGCTAAGCAACTCATCTACCTTAGATGTAGGCTCCTCATTGTTTACCTCGGTAATTGAACTTACTCTCTTCGAGGTTCTTTCCACCTACCATTGGACATGGTTATTTTGCATATCATCAAGTAACTTCTTTGCAACACTCACATGCTTTTCATGATTGTTACTCCTGCTGCAGTATTTAGCATAGACTTAGATATTGGGTTAAGACCATTATAAAATAAGTGTAATATAAGCCATTCTTCCATCCCATGATTAGGACAGCTCATTATGGCTTCTTTCATTCTTTCCCATGCAAGCGCTAGTGGATCACGGTCTTCTTGTCTAAAGCTTGTAATGTTGGGTCTTAGCTGCATAGTCTTAGCTGGGGGAAAAATAGTCATAAACAAATTAGTACATTCCTCCCAAGATTTAATAGTGCCCTTTGGTAGAGCTAGCAACCAATCCTTAGCCTTTCCTCTAAGAGAGAAAGGGAATAATCTTATCTTAACAGCATTTGGATCTATATCTTTAATACGCATCATGTCACAAATTTCAGTAAAAGTATTTAAGTGCAATCCCAAATCCTCAGAAGATGAACCCCCAAATTAGTTTTGTTCAACCAAACTTAAAAGGTTAGGTTTTATCTCATATGTTTCTGCATCAACTGCGGGTTGAGTGATGGGTGCACGAATAAAATCATCAGTGGGACTAGCATACTCCCCTAATCTCTTTTGAGCCATGGCTCTTATCTTTTTGGTAATTTTTAAGTAATGAAAACTAATAACAAGTAACTAATTTTTTTGGGTTTTCAAATAGATAACTAGAAAGTAAACTAATGACAAGAATTAAACTACAACTAATAATAAAACTAAAAACAAGGTCTCTAATGACCTCACCAGGATAGCGAAATTGCTTCCCCGACAACGGCGTGAGTAAAAGGGTTGATACCTTCGTTCTGGATTCATGGATGTAGTGTAATAGCTTTTCCCTAGAAGACCTAGGTTTAATCGAACCTCGGAAAGCACTACTAAAAGGTAATAAAAGGACATGTCTAAAAGACTTTGTTTGTTCGTTTTATCTTAGTTGACCAGACCAATCTAGTTTACTTTATAACGGGTTTGAATCAATAGATGGAGATAGGCTAGGGTTGAAGATCCACCTACAGTTGCACATCAAATGGGATAAAAGATAATAATAAGCATAGTCAGGTATAATGTTTGTATTGAGATAATCTCTCGTGGGCAACACATCCTAATATTCTAGAGCCCCCGTGATGCAGCGGGGATAGCAATAGACTTTTAATACAACCGAGAGTATACCGAAGCCACGTGTTACAAACGATTATTAAGTGTAAATAAAGATCAAAGCTTTAAGTGGTGATGTTGTTGTTGATCCCGAATGGGGCGCTAAGCAAAGACCATACTACCCTTTCTGTCACTGAGTTTCCTATGAGATCGCCGCTAGACAATTATATCACCTCAAGCCTTTATCAATCTATGGGGTATTGGGTATCTACAAGTCCACAGATCGAGACAAGAGAAGAAGAAACAAAAGATACAAATCACAAATCCAAACAAAATACAATTCTCCCATGATCTAGATGCACATAATTGTTGCGAGGTTTCTCCCCAACCCGCAGCCCGTGAGGACTACTCACTCATAACAAATAGATCGGAGATAGAAAACATCATGCAAATACTTAGATTGAAATCAAATATTCTTACAATGGTCACCAAATCACAAGGAGATCAAAAGTACAAAGAAATGGCTATGGCTAGTGGAGGTATGGATGGTGGAAGTGATGAACAATGGATGAAGAATGCTATGGAACTCCTTTGGTGGTGTTGTGATGCAATCTGAGAATGGAGGCTCTCTGGCCGGTGGCTAGAGCCTCAAAATATATAGGTGTCTTCACAAAAGTTGTAGGGTTTGAGGAGACGAAGTCGTCGCCACCTGGTACAGGTGGGTGGTACAGGCGGACCACACCCGTACCAGTGGTCATTAAGCGTGTCGATGCCCTGGAAAGCTGCTCCCATTACTTGGCCATGTGTACTTCCTAAAAATTCTTCATGATGAATCCTTATTTCGAATTAAAAGTCATTATTTCCTGCACAACATAAATCAAAGAGAGGATTTGCATATCTTTGCAATTATTAGTGATTAGAGGAAAGAGTTGAGAGTTTATTTGGCAATTGCTTAACCAAAAACAATGTTTAAACATAGTGGAAGATGACAAAAATTGGAGCCATCAATGACACTTATGACTCTGTTTGTCGCGGTTAAGTATAGCAACATCGTCTCCGGTGGCTCCGGTGCTGCAAGAATAGGGGAGGATGAAAGTACGGCTTTTAGATCCTGAAGTGAAGCTTCAGCTTCACCAGTCTAGACGAACTTCTTGGTCTTTTTCAAGAGCTTGTATAGTGGTGCGGCTCTTTCATCGAGCCGGCTTACAAACTGACTGCAGCAATACAGCCAGTTAGCCGTTGTTTTTCCTTCAGGCGAGTTGGCCTGGAAATGTTGAGTATGGCCTTTATCTTGTCACAATTCACCTCTATGCCTCTTTGGGACACAATGAAACCTAACAATTTTTCTGCTGGTATTCCAAAGAAACACTCATTCGGGTTAAGCATTATGTTGTATTTTTGTAGATTGCTTAATGTTTCCTCTAAGTCGGAAATTAGTGTTTCCTTCTTTTTGGACATCACAACTATGTCGTCCATATATGCATGTACATTGCATCCGATTTGATCATGGAGGCAACGCTACATAGTGCGCTGGTACGTAGCTCCTGCATTCTTGAGCCCAAAAGGCATCGTAATGTAGTAGAAGGTTCCGAAAGGGGTGATGAACGAAGTCTTTATTTTATCTGAATCCTTCATCCGAATTTGGTGATATCCGTAATATGCTTCGAGAAAACATAGGAGTTCTGAGCTTGCTATCGAATTAGTCACTTGAGAAATTCTAGGCAGAGCGAACGGATCTTTGGGACAAACCTTGTTCAAGGCAATATAATCAACACACATCCTTAAATCAGTGATGTCCTTTTTAGGAACCATTACAGGATTGGCTGACCAATCAGTATGGATGACCTCTTCTATGAATCTGGCTAACTCGAGCCGGGCTAGTTCCTTAGCTATTGCTTTTCGCTTTTCATCGCCAAAACATCGTAAGGACAGTTTGACAGGTTTAGCGTTTGGGTATACAATTAGATCATGCTCGGCAAGTTCCCTAGGTACTCCAGTCATGTCATATGGCTGACATGTGAAGTTATCTTTATTAGATCTAAGGAACTCGACGAGCGTGCTTTCTTATGCGTGGCCTAAGCCCACGCCTATCTGGTTCACCTTGTAGGGGTCATCATCCTTCAATGACATTGTCTTCATCTCTTCTGATACCTTGAACTCCGGAGTCGGATTTGTCACCTCCTTTTTTTGTCACGGGCATTTCAGATGGGTCGATGTTCTTCTTGATCTCCTAGTACTCCTAAGGATGTAGTACGGCTTCAGCAAAGGCAGCATTTTTGTCCTCACATTCTCGTGCCTTCTTCGGGTCTCCGCAGATTATGATGACGCCATTGGGACCTATAATTTTCATCATGTTGTAAATATAACAAGGGCGATCCATAAAAGCCTAGTAAGCTGGACGCCAAAAGATAGTGTGGTATGCGCACTTGAACGGGACCACTTTGAAGGAAAGTGATTATGTCTGGTAGTTCTTTGGAGATCCAAAGGTAACATCCAAAGTGATCTCTCCTAGAGAATTTGCTTGTCTTCCGGGGACAACTCCATGAAAAGTAACGGAGCTGTGATTCAGTTGTGTTTCCAATATCCTCATCCGGTGTAGCATTTCGATGTAGATGATGTTGATGTTGCTACCACTATCCATGAGGGTCTTGGAGAACCCATAGTCGTCAATAAGTGGATTAAAGACCAGAGCGTACTTTCCTCATCTGTGTAGCTTAGGTGGATAATTGCTTCGTTCAAAGGTGATTGTAACTTATGACCAATCCAGAAACTAGGGGACAACCAGAACAGTTGCATTGAGCTCATGCATCACTGCCTTTTTGACCTTGGCTGGTTGAGATCTGTGGAAGCAGACATAAGTGTCTTTTTTGGTTGGGAAGGTCTTATTTCCATCCGACTTGGGATTTGAAGCTTCTGCCTCCTCCATGTCGGAATCTTCCTTGGACTCTTTTTCTTCGTCAGAATTTTTCTTTCCTTTTCGTCACTTGGCCCTGTAGCCAGCAGATTCATCTTTCTTGATATCGTCATTAAAACGACACTCAACATTTTTGTGGGATGATCCCCCGTTATCGTCCGGGTGGTGCACCTACGGATTGTTAGTGATGTCGGCCCAAGAGTAGGTTTTTCTAGGTTGCTGGTCTCCTCTATTTTGGACCCTAGAAGTTCCACAGCCTCGTCCCTGGCTGCCTCCATGGCCTCCTCGTCCTCTAGACTCAAAAGTTGCATTGATTATTCTGGTTTCCAGATTGGGTTTTTCCTCTGAGGTGTTTTTAGGTTTTGTGGCCTACTGCTTTGGTTGTTTTGTCGATTGTGGCACATCAAGCACATTCAACAGTCCCTCTGCATCATCGTCAGTGTCAGGGTACTTGCTTGTCGTCTCTACCATGTCTCCCAAATCAGTCACTTTGTCACACTTCAAGTGATGACGTAGTAAACCAACTGGGAGTCTGATGGCCTACAAGTGCACAGGTTTGTTAGAGAATGTTTCACGGAAGTATTAATTCTAGTTTTTATATCGATCCCAACAAGGAGCCTAGGAAAGTGTTTATGTGCGGTGTTTCTGTCGCACCCAAGGTGCCATAGGTCTTCATTGAATTGACTGCAAAAGTTGACGGTGGAAGTGGTGAGTAAAAGATAGAGGAAACTCGCTTAGGAATAAGTAAATTGCATAAAAGTAAAGATGCGAAAGGTTTTTGAAGGTCCTGTAGATGAGAAGTTAGGCATGGAGAGAACCAGTTCATGGTGATAGTAAAAGTGCCAAATGGATTAAGTGGAATAAGTGATAGTGATATTTCTTATTTATAAGTGAGTAGGCAAGCAACCCATATACCGACTAGGAGTCCTCATGGCCAATTCTTTCCAGTCCCAATGATCCATCTGTCTGTTACCACGGCCATGGTCAGCACGTTAATTAAGGTCTTGCGACTGGATAAAGGCTTTAATCTTGATGGTTCCTTGTTATCCTCGAGTAGTACTAGCTCTTCATTGATATCGGCCATGTCACTCGGGGGGTCACCGAATTACTAGCATACAAGTTTATACCTATGAGATCTTCGGATCATGTTACATGGGCCCTTAAATTAGATAACAAGCATTAGGAAAACATAGATAATCATTCCCACTATTTAAATAAAACACTACAACAATCACAAATGGATGGATTTAAAGGAGGAACAACACATCTCACCAATCCTCTACATCTCCCACGCCTATGGGGATATACTCAGACATGAGAGGAAGACAAATCAAAAGCATAATTGTATTGCAAGTAAAATTCATCTCAAAGTTATTGTAGAAAACCACAATAGAGATTAAAAATCAAATCAAATACAAACCAAAGGTAGATCAAAGTATCAAACCCTAATCTTAAAAGTGTCAATCTCTCTCTATCTCTCTCTCTCTCTAAGTAATGATGGGAATGATGGTGGAGTGTGTGGTTTAGAGGTTGGAGATCGTCGAGGAATGAGGCGAAGTTCTTCTCCTCTTCCAGATATGATTTTTTCCTCTAGATGGCTTGCGGTGGCTATATCTTCTGTTCTGTGGTTCTTCTCGTCTCTCTCTCTTCACGAAAGTTTCTTGTAATGATATAAGGAAGGCGTCAGCGTGTAGTACGGGCGGGCGGTATGGGCGCGCCCCGACCGTACCAGTGGTCATTATGCATATAGGACACCTCCAATGAAAGTTGCTCCAATTGGGGATTAACTTCTTTTGGTGCATTTAGCCCATAAATTCTATTGGATTTCTAATAAATGTTCATTACCTAAAAATATCACAAGAAAGCAAGGATTCGCTAATTGCGATGTTAACATTAGTAGAAAAGGGTTATCTTGGGTGAAATCCGACAATAAACAAAAGGAAAAAAGAATAATTAAAAGTAATGAAATTTGGATCTATCAACATCCCCAAGCTTAGCGGTTACTCGCCCTCGAGTGAGAAAGCTATAATGAGTAATAGAAAAGTATTGAATCAAGATGAAACCTTACAAGTTTGAGGTTGTATGTGAAGGAAATATGCCCTGAGAGGCAATAATAAAGTTATTATTATGTATTCCTTGTATATGATAGATGTTTATTTTGCATGCTATAATTGTATTGATAGGAAACATCAATACATGTGTGTTTAATAAACAAAAGGGTTCCTAGTTATGCCTCTCTTATAGACTAGCTTGTTGATTAACAAGATGATCAATGTTTCCTGATCATGGACATTGGATGTAAATAACAAGGTCACGACATTTGTGAAATGATGTGATGAACATTCATCCGAAGTATAGCATTACGATCAAGTCATTATGTTTATATTGCTATAACATCATACAAAGTAGTCTTAGTGCTTAGACCATGAGATCATGTTAATTGCTAACACCAAAAGAGTATCTTGATAACATCAAACGTCACATCGTAACAGGGTGACCATAAAGGTGGGTTCATTGCTATGAAGGTGTTATGTTGAGGCTCATGGATCAAGAGTGGAATTTTTCAATCCCGATGACGGATAGATATACTCTAGGCCCTCTCGGTGATATCACATTAAGATAGCTTGCAAGCAAGTGATGTGATCACTAGAATGTTATATCACGGGAACGAGAAAAGAGTGCATGTCGGTAACGAGATCAAACTAGGTATTTGGATACCGATGATCGAATCTCGGACATGTATTATATCATGAGACAATGGGATTAAATTGCTGACGTTAAAGGTTCTCACGATCACAGAAGTCATCGTTGAATATGCAGGAGTCAGTATGGATCTCCAGGTCCCGCTTCTGATTATTGATTTGAGAGGAGTCTCAATCATGTCTGCATTATTCGTGAACCGTAGGGTGACACACTTAAGGGTTGCCGGACACCATTTAGGAGCACATATGTTCCAGACAAAAGGTTTGCAAAGCGCAGGAAATGTTTCGATAGAAACAGGAATTGTTTCGATAGAAACCGGAATTGTTTCGGGTGAAATTGCAGAAAGTGGTTCTGCATGTGATATTGAAATGTTGCAAGGGGTTTTATGTGAATGTTTGTTAATTAAAGTAATTAACAAAATTCTGAATAAAATAAATAAAAGAGTTTTATTACTTGAGAGTTGCATTTAATTTGGTGGAAATTAAATACATGTGAGTGGGATTTTGGGTGGAGGCCATGTTTATGTGAGTGGAGGTTCACCACATGAATGAAGGAGGGGAGGAGTCCCCCCCCTCATGCGCTGGCTATGGGAGGGGAGGGGTCTCCCTCCCTCCTATATAAAGCCCCCCTCTCCCCTCTCATAAAACACACCTCCTCGTGAAGGATCTCTCTCCCCCTCTAGATATTCCCCCATGGTCTCGGATTAGCGAGATACATGTTCCCGGTGGCCTTGCATCTGGAAGGAGTTGCTTCTTCCGCTGATTCGCTGGAGCGAGGAGGTGGAGGTTGTCCGGTGGCTTGAACGTGTGTGCGAGGACGGATGCGCTGTTGATTTGCGGCGCTCGGACTTCCACACGATCTTGAGATCGGCAAGCGTACGACTACATCGACCACGAGTTCCTACTCGTTAACAAAACTCGTTGTCTTCGAGGGTAAGTTCTCCATGGATGTATGTCCACCCGTTGCTCTGTATCTAGTAGATAGATCTTGGCGTATAGTTCTCATCGTAGGAATTTTTTTGTTTTCTATGCTGCGGACCCAACAGTGGTATCAGAGCCAGGTTTATGCGTAGGTGCTTTGCACGGGTAGTACACATATGTTTATATGTGGGTGATGATGATCATGTTATTGCATCTTCTATGTACTTTGGATATTGGTGGCATAGTGGGATGAAGCGGCCCGGACCAACCTTACATGTCATCATACATGAGACCGGTTCCACGACTGACATGCAACTAGTTTTGCATAAGTGGCTAGCGGGTGTCTGTCTCTCCTACTATAGTCAATATCTGATTTACAACGAGTTGCTAATAACTTGGTTATCCTCGTTGTGGCTCATGTTCGTAGGTAAGACCGGTTCTATCTCCGAAAGCCCTAAGCCACGTAAAACTTGCAATTGATAAATTAGAGGCGTCTAGTTTAGATCGTTGCTGGGCTAGTGTCTTGATATGGTATTGTTGTAAGTAGATGTATGATAAAAACTCTTACAACTCACTTAACATGTAAGTTCCATAGACCTTGGCCTTACACACAAAGGAATGATAGAGATCATACCACGATGCAAATGATGGAGATCAAATGCATGGACCATATCACCTCACTTCACACATTAGATGTTAGCATCTTATATTGCTAGTTTGGCGCTTTTGGTAGCATTATAAGATGATCCCTCATTTAGATATCAAGATAAAATGTGTTCTTACTTAAGTATGCACCGTTTTGTGGATCGTGTTTTGAGGCATCACGTGATGATCGGGTGTTCTCAACTCTACGCTTTCATACAACGGGTGTAAGACAGTTTTACACACGCGAATACTAAGGTTCTTACTTGACGAGCCTAGCATGTACAGACATGGCCTCGGAACACGGACCGAAAGGTTAAGCATGAGTCATATAGTTGATATGATGCCCATATAGATGCTCGACTTTGAAGCTACACCGACTCACGTGATGATCGGACTTGGTGTAGTGGATTTGTATCATGTAATCACCAAAAGGACACGAGGGATGTCGTTTTTGAGTGGGAGTTCATTAGTAATTTGGATTAGTTGAACTCAATCTATCATAAACTTAGTCTAAATATATTTTACAAATTCTGTTGTAGATGCCACCACCTGCTTTTAATTTCAATGTGTTCATGGAGAAAGAGAAGCTTGCTGCGAATGGTAGCAATTTCACCAACTGGGCTATGAATTTGAGGATTCTCCTCACTGCTGCACAAAAGCAATATGTGCTAGAGGCGCCGCTAGGCCCCCCACCAGCTCCTGATGCCCCTGACGAGGAAAAGAACGTATATATAACTCGTCAGGAGGACCACAACTTAGTTCATTGCGGCATACTGTATGGGCTAGAGCCAGAACTTCGAAAACGTTTCGAAAATGGCAATGCCTTTGATACCATGGGAGAATTGAAAATGATTTTCGATACCCATGCTGCCGTAGAGAGTTATAATGCTTCTGAAAAGTTCTTTAGCTGCATCATGGAAGAGAACAGCTCCGTTAGTGACCATGTACTCAAAATTTCGGGGTACGCCGATAAGCTTGTGTCCTTGGGAATAACGATTCCCATTGACTTAGGCATACATCGTGTTCTCCAATCTCTGCCACCTAGCTACAAGAGCTTCATGATGAACTATAATATGCAGGGCATGAAGAAGTCTCTTCCCGAGCTTCTGTCAATGCTTAAGACTGCAGAAGTGGAGATTAGGAAAGAATATCAAGTGTTGATGATCAATAAGACCACCGGTTTCAAGAACGACAAGAAAGGCAAGCAGACGGGAAAGAAGGGGGCAAAACCGTTGTCGCGCCTGAAAAGAAACCCCGAGCTGACCCTAAGTCTGACACCGAGTGCTACTATTGCAAGGGGACTGGCCATTGGAAGCGCAACTGCCCCAAGTATTTGGCAGACAAGAAGGCCGGCAAGGCAAACAAAGGTATATGTGATATACATGTTATTGATGTGTACTTGACTAGGACTCGCAGTAGCACCTGGGTATTTGATACGGGATTGGTTGCTAATATATGTAACTCGGTTCAGGGGCTGCGGAACAAGCGACAACTCGCAAGGGATGAGGTCATGATGCGGGTCGGCAATGGATCAAGAGTTGATGTGATCACCGTCGGAACGCTGCCTCTCCATATGCCGTCGGGATTAGTTATAAACCTGAATAATTGTTATTTGGTGCCTACACTGAGCATGAACATTGTATCTGGATCGTGTTTGATGCAAAGTGGTTATTCGTTTAAGTCTGAAAACAATGGTTGTTCGATTTATATGAATAATATCTTTTATGGTCATGCACCTATGTTGAATGGTTTATTTCTGTTGGATCTCGATAGTAGTATTACGCATATTCATAATGTCAATGCTAAAAGGATTAAACTTGATAATGATATATCTGAATATACGTGGCACTGCCGTCTAGGTCATATTGGCGTTAAACGCATGAAGAAACTCCATTCTGATGGACTTTTGGAATCACTTGATTTTGAATCATTTGATACATGTGAACCATGCCTTATGGGCAAGATGACTAGAACGCCGTTTTCCAGTTCAATGGAACGGGCGACAAATTTATTGGAAATCATACATACTGATGTGTGTGGACCAATGAGTGCATCGGTGCGAGGTGGATATCGTTATTTTGTTACTTTCACGGATGATTTGAGTAGATAAGGGTATATCTATTTGATGAAACATAAGTCTAAAACCTTTGAAAAGTTCAAAGAATTTCAGAATAAAGTGAAAATCATCGTAACAGAAAGATCAAATTTCTGCGGTCCGACCGTGGAGGAGAGTATCTTAGTTACGAGTTTAGCACACATATGAAAGACTGTGGAATAGTTTCACAACTCACGCCTGCCGGAACACCACAACGTAATGGTGTGTCAGAACGTCGTAATCATACTTTATTGGATATGGTTCGATCTATGATGTCTCTGACTGACTTGCCACTGTCATTTTGGGGGTATGCACTGGAAACCGCTGCATTCACTTTAAATAGGGCACCATCTCAATCCGTTGAAAAGACACCGTATGAATTATGGTTTCGAAACAAACCTAAGCTGTCATTTCTTAAAGTTTGGGGATGCGATGTTTGTGTGAAGAAACTTCAACCGGATAAACTCGAACCCAAAGTGGAAAAATGCGTCTTCATAGGATACCCTAAGGAAACGATTGGGTATACCTTCTATCACAGATCCGAGGGCAAGGTCTTTGTTGCCAAGAATGTATCCTTTCTTGAGAAGGAGTTTCTTGCAAAAGGTGTGAGTAGTCGGAAGGTAGAACTCAAAGAGGTTATTGAACCTTCTCTTCATGAAATGGAGAGTAGCGCAACACCGGAAGTTGTTTCGGAGTTGACTTCACCTAATGAAGAGAGAGCTAATGATATTGATCATGAAACTCCGAAAGAGGACACTACCGAACCTCGCAGGTCAAGCAGGACACGTGCAGCTCCTGAACTGTACGGCAATCCTGTTATGAATTTCATGATTGATGAAATAGATGACCCTGCGACGTATGAAGAAGCGATGATGAGCCCTGATTCCAACAAATGGCTAGAAGCCATGAAATCCGAGATGGAATCCATGTACGAAAACCAGGTTTGGACCTTGGTGGACTTACCTCACGATCGAAAGGCCGTTGAGAATAAATGAATTTTCAAAAGAAAAACTGATGCTGATGGTAATATAACCATCTATAAGGCTCGACTTGTCGCAAAGGGGTTTCGATAAATTCAAGGAGTTGACTACGATGAGACATTCTCTCCCGTAGCGATGCTTAAGTCGGTTAGGATTATGTTAGCAATTGCTACATATTTCGATTATGAAATATGGCAGATGGATGTCAAAACTGCGTTCCTCAATGGTAATATTGAAGAAGAGTTGTATATGATACAACCTAAGGGTTTTGTCGATCCTAAGGATGCTGATAAGGTGTGCAAACTTCAATGATCCATCTATGGACTGAAGCAAGCATCCCGGAGTTGGAATCTCCGCTTTGATGAGGTGATCCAAGAGTTTGGATTTGTCCAAACTTATGGAGAGGCTTGTATTTACAAGAAAGTGAGTGGGAGCAATATGGCATTTCTGATATTATAGGCGGATGACATATTATTGATTGGAAATGATATAGATCTTTTAAACAATGTTAAAAGTTATCTAAACAGCAAATTTTTGATGAAGGAACTTGGTGAAGCTTCATATATATTAGGCATTAAACTCTATAGAGATAGATCAATACGCCTAATTGGGCTATCGCAGAGTACATACCTTGATAAGATATTAAAGAAGTTTAATATGGACGGAAGTAAGAAGGGGTACTTACCTATGTTGCAAGGCAAGACGTTGAGTAAGACTCAAAGTCCGGCTACGACGGAAGAAAGAGAGATAATGGATAAGATCCCCTATGCCTCAGCCATAGGCTCTATAATGTATGCCATGCTATGTACAAGACCGGATGTGGCACATGCTATTAATTTGACTAGTAGGTACCAATCTGATCCAGGTTCGGAACACTGGATAGCGGTCAAGAATATCCTTAAGTACTTGAGAGGAACTAAGGATATGTTTCTTGTATATGGAGGTGAAGAAGAGCTAGTCGCTAAGTGTTATGTCGATGCTAGCTTTGACACTGATCCGGATGACTCTAAGTCTCAATCCGGATACGTATTTCTCTTAAACGGAGCAGCAGTTAGTTGGAGGAGCTCCAAACAACCTGTGGTGGCTGGATCAACGACGGAGGCGGAATATGTTGCTGCTTCAGAAGCAGCGCAGGAAGCGGTTTGGATGAAGGAGTTCATAACGGAACTAGGTGTGGTTCCTAGTGCGTTGGACCCAATGGTGATCTATTGTGACAATAATGGAGCCATAGCCAACGCCAAGGAACCAAGGTCTCACAAGAATTCCAAGCATATTAAGCGCCGGTTTCACTCCATCCGCGAGCATGTCAAGGATGGAGATATAAAGATTTGTAAAGTGCACACGGACCTGAATGTAGCAGATCCGTTGACTAAAGTACTCCCTAGGGCAAAACATGATCAACACCAGAACTCCATGGGTGTTAGATTTATCACTATATAAACTAGATTATTGTCTCTAGTGCAAGTGGGAGACTGAAGGAAATATGCCCTGAGAGGCAATAATAAAGTTGTTATTATGTATTCCTTGTATATGATAGATGTTTATTTTGCATGCTATAATTGTATTGATAGGAAACATCAATACATGTGTGTTTAATAAACAAAAGGGTTCCTAGGTATGCCTCTCTTATAGACTAGCTTGTTGATTAACAAGATGATCAAAGTTTCCTAATCATGGACATTGGATGTTGTTAATAACAAGGTCACAGCATTTGTGAAATGATGTGATGAACATTCATCCGAAGTATAGCATTACGATCAAGTCATTATGTTTATATTGCTATAACATCATACAAAGTAGTCTTAGTCCTTAGACCATGAGATCATGTTAATTGCTAACACCGGAAGAGTATCTTGATAACATCAAACGTCACACCTTAACAGGGTGACCATAAAGGTGGGTTCACTGCTATGAAGGTGTTATGTTGAGGCTCATGGATCAAGAGTGGAATTTGTCAATCCCGATGATGGATAGATATACTTTGGGCCCTCTCGGTGATATCACATTAAGATAGCTTGCAAGCAAGTGATGTGATCACTAGAATGTTATATCACGGGAACGAGAAAAGAGTGCATGTCGGTAACGAGATCAAACTAGGTATTTGGATACCGATGATCGAATCTCGGACATGTATTATATCATGAGACAAAGGGATTAAATTGTTGATGTTAAAGGTTCTCACGATCACAGAAGTCATCGTTGAATATGCATGAGTCAGTATGGATCTCCAGGTCCCGCTTCTGATTATTGATCTGAGAGGAGTCTCAATCATGTCTGCATTATTCGCGAACCGTAGGGTGACACACTTAAGGGTTGCCGGACACCATTTAGGAGCACATATGTTCCAGACAAAAGGTTTGCAAAGCGCAGGAAATGTTTCGATAGAAACAGGAATTGTTTCGATAGAAACCGGAATTGTTTCGGGTGAAATTGCAGAAAGTGGTTCTGCATGTGATATTGAAATGTTGCAAGGGGTTTTATGTGAATGTTTTTTAATTCAATTAATTAACAAAATTCTGAATAAAATAAATAAAAGAGTTTTATTAATTGAGAGTTGCATTTAATTTGGTGGAAATTAAATACATGTGAGTGGGATTTTGGGTGGAGGCCATGTTTATGTGAGTGGAGGTTCACCACATGAATGAAGGAGGGGAGGAGTCCCCCCCCCTCATGCGCTGGCTATGGGAGGGGAGGGGTCTCCCTCTCTCCTATATAAAGCCCCCCTCTCCCCTCTCACAAACCACACCTCCTCGTGAAGGATCTCTCTCCCCCTCTAGATATTCCCCCATGGTCTCGGATTAGAGAGATACATGTTCCTGGTGGCCTTGCGTCTGGAAGGAGTTGCTGCTTCCGCTGATTCGCTGGATCGAGGAGGTGGACGTTGTCCGGTGGCTTGAACGTGTGTGCGAGGACGGATGCGCTGCTGATTTGCGGCGCTCGGACTTCCACACGATCTTGAGATTGGCAAGCGTACGACTACATCAACCACGAGTCCCTACTCGTTAACAAAACTCGTTGTCTTCGAGGGTAAGTTCTCCATGGATGTATGTCCACCCGTTGCTCTGTATCTAGTAGATAAATCTTGGCGTATAGTTCTCATCGTAGGAAAGTTTTTGTTTTCTATGCTGCGGACCCAACAGTATCATATTCCATCATCTCAAATCCTACAACCTTGAACATGAGCATAATATATCTAAACAGTTGCACTTAAGCTTGATTCCTAAACGCAACTAACTCGCTAGCTAATAGTTCTTGTAACTCAAATGAGATTGTTAAAAATTTGGCAAGGCTTTGTGGATCAAATTTTTTAGCGCCTCTCTTATTATGAGAGTGAAAATGTTTTTAAGCGAGGTCGCTTGAGTCAATATTAAGGGTTCACATGTAGATGTCAAAAGAAGGACAAACTTAGAGCTTTTTCATTAATCACCCACTTCGTTAATCGCGGCTATCAAATACCTCTTCTTTTCCTTGCCTATCAAGAACTCTAATTGCACATTTTAGGTGGTGAGGTGATGCCAACGATCAAAAGTATTGAATGTTTTTCAGATCATATTTTGATGATAAAATTTTCCTTTCTTTCTCAAGGATCAACGAATTTCTTTTGTAAACGCCTACACAACCTTATGAGAATACCAATAATTTTTGCCATATAGCGACACGTATGCCACTCATTCCATCAACTCATAGCCAAAATCCAGGGTTATACCATAGATCGTTCAGAAGCTAGCGGAGTTGTTGGCATCCCAAAGGTGTGTATTTTGAAACATGGTACTTGTATTTCCTTTTATCTCTTTCCTCTTCTCTTTTTTTACAGCAGGTCAATACAAGTTTTGGCATCTCCCTCCCCACTCTAAAAATTTCGGTCTATCAAACAAATCTTTTTCAGAAGGTATCATCAAGTCAACGATCAGTATGTGGGGTTGAGCACTACTAAGATTAAGCCCTTAAGACAAAAGCATGGCACCAAAGTTGTCAATAGACACTTTCTATTATTCTTAAAAGTTTAGAATTGAATCCAAAGAGTGGTTTTTCAAACTGATGTTAATTGTTGAAAGTCTTAACCAAAGAGGTGACAAAAACCTTTGAGCTCAAGTCCTAAAAGATAATGAATTAAGCATGGAGTTGAACTCAAGTGCAACCGAACGGACATAAAATGTTCATGAATGAGCTTACAAGAATAAGGAAAATAGGAATGTGGTACCTCATCTTGCTTGCTCGTCTCCTACTTAAGCCAACTCTCTGTGTTCGTCTCCATAGCTCGATCACTAGAAGTGAGCAACCTGCAAAAAGAATCAACAAGAGCCGAGAGAAATTTGCACAAATAAAATCAGAAGCTAGTCTAATATTTTTGGGTTTTTCTTTTATCGAATGCAAAACTGAAAGTAAACATGCATTGAAACGAAAACAAATAAAAAGAAGAAACAAAAATATGAATGCAAAAAAGGTGGGAGGATTTTTAATCTCCCCAAGCTTAGGCTTTTTGCCTAACTGGAATCAGTTGTCGCTACCGTTAGGTGGCGGCTGCTGATATGGGGAGTTCGGGTAGTAGTTTGGAAAATCGGGCATGAAAGATGTGAAGTCTTGAGTGAGGTTAACTATTTTGGTGTTTGCATCGTAGAACGTGTTTTCTATGTTGTCAATGCGATGCACCACCTGGTCAAAATCACTCCCCGGGACATAGTTGAATCCCGGCTATGGTGGAGGCTGATACGTCATAAACGTATCTATAATTTTTGATGTTCCATGCTTGTTTAGTATCTACTTTGCTTTGCTTTGTCAATGCTTTGAGGTATTTTTATGTTTTCTGGGACTAACCTTGTTAATAAGATGCCACAGTGTCAGTTGCCTGTTGTCTTCTGTTTTTGGTTCTAGAAAAGCCAGAAAATGAATATTCTCAGAATCGGACGGGACAAAAGACGAAGTCAATATTTCACCGAGGGGAACACGGAGCCAGAAGACGAGATGGAGAAGGGCCTCGAGGGGCCACACCCCCTGGCCACGCGGCCTGGCCTGGCCCGCGCCTAGGGGTGCGGCCGCCTCGGGCACCCCCTCGGCCTCCCCTTTCGCCTATAAGAAGCCTCTGATGCAGAAACCCTAAATAATCTAGGGAGAAAGCCACGAAAACCTCCATAGTGCCGCCGCCACCGAAGAGGAGATTCGGGGGACAGAAGTCTCTGTTCCGACACCCGTCCGGGACAGGGAATTGCCCCTGGAGCCATCTCCATTGACTCCACCACCATCTCCATCGCCATTGCTGACTCCCATGATGAGGAGGGAGTAGTTCTTCCTCGAGGCTAAGGGCTCTACTGGTAGCAATGTGTTCATCTCTCTCTCTATGCATGATCTTATTAAGATCATGAGCTTTGTAATCTATAGATCTATTATGCTACTCAAGTGCTTTAATGAATCTCTGTTTATCCCTACGTGTGTGAAGTTGACAGTTTGCACACCATGTGGCACTTTGGCTAAGGTTACATAAATACTTATCATGAGTATACTTTGAGTTGGATGTCTCTATGAGATTGTGGTGTTTGTTGGAACCATCTAGCGCTCAAGGTGATAGTGAGGGGTTATTTAGATGGGGAATGCGAACTTTAAGGTGTGTTGTTATAGCCCTACCATGGATTAGAGTTATCCAACCGGCGAGTAGTTCAGAGTAGTATCATAAAGAGAAGATATTTATATGAGAGTATTCACTAGTGAAAGTATGATCCCTAGGCCTTGTTTCTAAGCATTGAAACACCGTTTGCAACTACATCTGTTACATGTTTTCTTGCTTCCATCTTTATTTCAGACTGCCTTTAGTCTCTTCCTACCCGTCAAGCTCTTTTCTGGCACTGTTACCACTTATAATTATCCATACCACTTGTATTTCACTATCTCTTCGCCAAACTAGTGCACCTATACACCTGACAAGTGTATTGGGTGTGTTGGGGACACAAGAGACTTCTTGTATCTTGATTGCAGGGTTGCTTGAGAGGGATATATTTGACCACTTCCTCCCTGAGTTCGATAAATCTTGGGAATCCACTTAAGGGAAACTTGTTGATGTTCTAAAAACCTCTGCACTTGGAGGCCCAACAACTGTCTACAAGAATATAAGTGCATAGACATCAAGCTATTTTCTGGTGCCGTTGTCGGGTAGGTAAGGTAAAAGGTACTCACATCTTCTGGCTACTAAGCTATCTTCTAGTACTATTGCTGGTGTGTGAGTGCTCGAAGTTATTTCCTTTATATTATGTAATTATATCTTTTTGTTTCTTGTTTTTATTTTCACTAGTTAGGCTTAATGGAAAACAACAACAAAATTAGAGAGCTTTGTAGTATTTATCTTGAGTTAGGACATGAAGTGTTTGAAGAAAAAATTAAAAAACCTATGGAACTTTATTTGCATTCTAATAGCAATGTTATTAGTATGAATTCTTTGAACACAATTATTGCTAATGCTATGGAAAAGTCTAAGCTTGAGGAAGCTGGTTTTGATGAGCATGATATTTTTAGTCCCCCAAGCACGGAGGAGAAAATTTACTTTGATGATACTACACCTCAAATATATGATGATTACAATAATTAATATGATATTTTCTGTCCACCTACTATTGAGGAGAAAATTAATTATTACTATGATAAGCCTCCTATATTTGATGATTATGGTGATGAGAATAATAATGATAGCTATTTTGTTAAATTTGCTCCCACCACAATTAATAAGAATGACTATGTTTATATGGGGAGTATTAATTCTTTTATGCATGTGGCTCATGATAAAAATGTTTTATGTGATAGTTATATTGTTAATTTTATTCATGATGCTACTGGAAGTTATTATGAGAGAGGGAAACATGGTTTTATGTATCTCAACAATATTATGTTTCCCCTCTTTATGTTAATTTTTTGAAGTTCACTTGTTTTGCTTTCCTATGCTTGTTGCTTTGTGCTTTCATGACTTGTTTATTTATAAGATTATTTTTCATAGGAAGTGGGTTAGACTTAAATTTGTTTTATATTTGCTTCTTGATGCTCTCTTTTACTCTAAATTCATATTTCTTATGTGAGCATCATTGAAATTATCATGCCTATCTTAATGGCTATAAAGAGAGCTTTTTGGGAGACAGCCCAATATATTTTTTCTTTCAGTTTATTTTTGTTTTGTTGAGTCTTGAAATTTATTGCCTCTGTAATAACCTCTCCCTATCCTTTTTGTGTGGTTTTTGTGCCAAGAATAACCTCTAATGAGAGAGAAGTAAGATTTAGGGAAGTGCTGTCCTGAAACAGATTTTTGTGCTTCACTGTAAAAATTCGTGAAAAATCTCTTTATGTCAGATTGAGCTGTAATTTTCTGAATAAATCCCCCAGGTTGTTGGCGAACTTTCGTTAGATCAACACTTTTTGATTTGAGAAACAGAAGGTCTTCGAAAAAATCGGTTTTCACCTGGTGGTCTATTTTGACAGATTTCTGCCATTATTTGCATTTGCCTCTTTATCGATTTATTTTTGGGTTCTTTTTGGTGAATTGAGCTTTTTGAGGGAATTGCTATAGTATCTTGTGTTTTTAATGAAAGTTTTTCTGTTTTAAAACTAAATCCCAAAGGTTTATTATCTTTTGAATGCACTAATGTTGCTAATGAAGATTGTGTGAAGTTTTGTATGAAGGAAATTTTCAGGTGTAGGGAAAGAATGATGTAATGAGATGAAAATGGACAAAAGCTCAAGCTTGGGGATTGCACCCTGTGTCACCCAAAGAAATATTCAAGTGGTACAAGCGTCAAAGCTTGGGGATGCCCAAGGCATCCCCTTCTTCATTAATAAAAATCTCAGGTTTTCTTCCAAACACTTCATTTTTATTGTTTCATGCATAATTGTGTTGTTCTTTGAGCGTCTTTGTTTTTAGTTTTCTTTTGCTTTGTTTGCTGCAATAAGTTGGTTGGATCCCAACACTTCTTTTGGAGAGAGACACACTCTTCTTTCATTGTTTAGAACACTCTAGTTTTCATTCTTATTGTTTTGTGAGTGTTCTCTTTTGCTAGCACTAGGTTTAGCCTTAGTTTTCTTGTGCTTTCAGCTTAGAATTTTTTAGTTCTTCTTTGTGGATTTGTGAGACAAGCCCACTGATTTTTATTTATTATTATCTTTGTGAGTTGTTTCAAATAAGTCGATTGGTGTTGGAAGAGAGTAGAAAGCTTCATGCTTTAGTGGTACAAAAGGGAGCTTGTTTTGACTGTGGCTTAGACTTTATCATGTCATGCTAGATGTTGCTTTGACCTTATGCTTAGTGATTATTGATGTAGCATGACTTGTTACAAACAATTGAGATTGCTTCATGTGCCTCGAAAGAATCATGCATTGTTTTAGCATATAAAAGCATAATATTGTGGTATTCTCCTTTGATGCTTTATTTGGGTTGACTTAGCGCATGCTCACACCATGTTAAGACTACACCAAGTCACCATAGCCTCTATGATCATTTAGTTTTCGACTTGTAATATCACTTTATGCTTTAATTAATAATATTTTGTCGCTTTGCATGATTATGGCCATTATTACTCTCTTAGTTGTTCGCTCCCAGTCTTTTGCTAGCCTCCATACCAAGTATGAGTTCCACTCATGCATCCAACTCCAAATAAAACCAAGTTATTCCAAAGAGTCCACCATACCTACCTATTAGAATTTTCTATTCCAAGTATATTCATGTTTTTATCTACCTTCCGAATTAAACTTGTTATGTGAAAATTAGTGATTAAAGCTCTCACGAACTTGATGGCACACTTTACTTTTCTTGCCCCTAATAAACTTGAACCATTGTGTCATCTATGTTGTATATGCTTGCACTTATACGTTTGGGTTAACAGAACCATGCTGTCATAGGGAACGCTTTCAACATTGCACTTGTACATTGTACCCAGTTGATATCATGCTCTTTTGTTTATGGATGTCGTCGGTGTGAAATGAAAGGGGAGCTTGTAAGTCCATGGAGTTATGTATGTGTGTTAGAGAAATGCCTGGGCCACTATCCTAAGCCATGCTTAATCATGGTGGAAACTTGCAGCATCACCATAGTGAGCAATCTATGAAGCATTCTTCTTATAAAAAAGAGACAGAGATTGAGAAAAAGGAAAAAAAAGATGAGAAAAGAGGAAAGAGAGAAAAAGCACCATTTTCCCATGGTAAATAAGAAGATTGCTGAGATGCTCATTGTCTGCTTGCCTTGTCATTTTGATTATGGGATAGCTCATGTATCATGTGCAAGGGGTACCCCGTTGGCGGTTCTCTATGATACACATGTACTTACTATGACAAGAACTTACCGGTAACTAAACTTGAGTAGCATGAGGAGCGGCCCACGTATTCAAGGGACATGAGATTGACAACTTATACTTTGGCAAGCATATACTCCATAGTTTGTTCACTTTAACCTTAATCACTTCAAGATGCTTATGATAGGGGAATGAGAGATAAAAGCTAATAAGTACCAAAATTGTTGGAATCTCTTTATGTGACTTGAATCCCTGCTTCCTTCTATGAAGGCCTTTCTTCCACTTTTATATTGAGTCTCCACCTTCTAACCTTAGGCACCAATTAAGAGAGCATAGTTGTCATTCTTAGTTCTATGTGCATTGTCCCAAAACTTATTGATTGATTCATAATGTTGATATTGCTTGTTCTTGAACTATTTGTATCTAGTCACCCTTATGAACTTTGAAGGTGTCCTATGCATTTATGTTTTGCTACTCCATAAGGGACAAGTTGAATGCCACTATGCTATGTTTTCTATATGTGAAACAAACAAACCTCTTTCAATGCATTGCTATTCATGATCTTTGTTTGTATCCTTTCATGTTGCATGCATAGTCACTATGTCTTATTGTTAGAACTTCATCTTTCATGCTCATGTTTAGAGTACTTTGATCCCAGCTTTCAATGCTTGCAAATGGTTTGATCTTGATTGTGATGGTGCATGTCACCTCAAAAATTATTATTTTTATCACTTACCTACTCGAGGACGAGAAAGAGTTAAGCTTGGGGATGCTTGATACGTCATCAACGTATCTATAATTTTTGATGTTCCATGCTTGTTTAGTATCTACTTTGCTTTGCTTTGTCAACACTTGGAGGTATTTTTATGTTTTCTGGGACTAACCTATTAACAAGACGCCACAGTGCCAGTTGCCTATTTTCTTATGTTTTTTGGTTCCAGAAAAGCCAGAAAATAAATATTCTCGGAATTGGATGGGACAAAAGCCAAAGTCAATATTTCACCGAGGGGAACATAGAGCTAGAAGATGAGATGGAGAAGGGCCTCGAGGGGGCCACACCCCCTGGCCGCGCAGCCTGGCCTGGCCCGCGCCTGGGGGTGCAGCCGCCTCGGGCACCCCCTCGGCCTTCCCTTTCGCCTATAAGAAGTCTCCGATGCAGAAGTCCTAAATAATCCGGGGAGAAAGCCATGAAAACGTCCACAGCGCCGCCGCCACCGAAGAGGAGATTCGGGGGACAGAAGTCTCTGTTCCAGCACCCTGCCGGGACGAGGAAGTGCCCCCAGAGCCATCTCCATCAACTTCACCACCATCTACATCGCCGTTGCTGACTCCCATGATGGGGAGGGAGTAGTTCTTCCTCGAGACTAAGGGCTCTACCGGTAGCTATGTGTTCATCTCTCTCTCTATGTGTGATCTTATTGAGATCATGAGGTTTGTAATCTATAGATCTATTATGCTACTCAAGTGCTTTAATGAATCTATGCTTATCCCCACTTGTGTGAAGTTGACAGTGTGCACACCATGTGGCACTTTGGCTAAGGTTACATAAATACTTATCATGAGTATAATTTGAGTTGGATGTCTCTATGAGATTGTGGTGTTTGTTGGAACCATCTAGCTCTCAAAGTGATAGTGAGGGGTTATCTAGTTGGGGAATGCGAACTTTAAGGTGTGCTGTTATAGCCCTACCATCGATTAGAGTTATCCAATCGGATAGTAGTTCACAGTAGTATCATAAAGAAAAGATATTTATATGAGAGTGTTCACTAGTGAAAGTATGATCCCTAGGCCTTGTTTCTAAGCATTGAAACACCATTTGCAACTAGATCTGTTACATGTTTTCTTGCTTCCATCTTTATTTTAGATTTCCTTTAGTATCTTCCTACCCGTCAAGCTCTTTTATGGCACCGTTACTACTTATAATTATCCATACCACTTGTATTTCACTATCTCTTCGCCGAACTAGTGCACCTATACACCTGACAAGTGTATTGGGTGTGTTGGGGACACAAGAGACTTCTTGTACCTTGATTGCAGGGTTGCTTGAGAGGGAAACCTTTGACCACTTCCTCCCTAAGTTCGATAAATCTTGGGTAATCCACTTAAGGGAAACTTGTTGCTGTTCTACAACCCTCTGCACTTGGAGGCCCAACAACTGTCTACAAGAGTAGAAGTGCGTAGACATCAGAGGCATACCTTGTTGTTGGTGTTGGTGTAAAGTCAATTGGTGATGGTGTTGTTGACCATAATCGTCCCATCCTGCACCATGTCAATATTCTTCTCCTTGATCTTGTTGTTGTTGGCCAGCTGATGCGTTTTCCCAGTTGGGGTGGCCACCTTGTGGCGCAGTCCTTCGTGAGAGGATTAGTGCCTGCTGGAACTCCTCCTTGGTGAGGACCCAACTCTATTTACCTGGCAAACCAAAATCTTGTACAAAAGGAAGCAAGATTTGGTGGAGATCACAGTTAGGTTCAAAATAAAATTGGTAAGCGGGGACGTCACATTTGGGTCTATAGACCCCCATGAACTTGGTGCTAACCATATGAACGTCATCCAGGGCCTTACTACCAGCCACAGCTCTTTCCCGTGGTAGGACAAAGTCATTTGCGTAGGCGATCTGTGTGATCAACCCACCACAACGAATGTCCCCCGTGGAAGCCGACCTTTGGCGGCGAAAGTGCTAGATGAGCAAAGCACCCAAGTTTACCTTGCGCACCATCTCTAGATGCAAGGCCATATGAATCACACTCATCTCAGGGCCTGCCATTGCCCCGACATCACCTTTTCCAAATAAAGAATTAACAAGGAAGGTACGAAAATAACGAATAGTAGGGTTCTGGATAGTGGTGCTCTTTCTGCGCAAGTAATCATTGTTCTTGTGGACAGAAATTTGCCCCAAGATTGCATTGCCTCTTTGTGCACATTATCATTAATATCGAGTTCTCCCTCATGGGAGAATCCGAAACTATCACAAAATTCATAGAAGGTCAGGTTGTGGAGTTGCCCATTGAGCACAAAACTTACAGTGCAATTACGCTCCTGGGCCTCGGGATCATCGTGGAACGATGAAAGGAACTCGAACGTGGCGAGCTTGTAGGTGTTGACAGAGAGGTAGGAGAAGTCGACCAAGCCATCTTGCATAGTCATCTTCTTCAAGTCCTCCAAGAGACCCTGGCAGGAGAGGAACTCATGGTCTACCCACTTTGTGGGCAAAACCTTGCGGTTTGTCACCCTATCATAGTCTCGGCTCATGGAAGCCCTCAAGTTTTCCACCTTCGAGCGTCTCTTCTTTGAACCTAGTGGATTGGCGGAGCCTGAGGCTCCCACCGTACCCGAGCCCTTGCCCGAGCGGAAAATCCTTCCAATGTTAAGCATTGTGTGCGAAATTTTTGAAGAAAAATATAGGCATCAAGTTTCTATCATATGAACAAACGGTTACAGGTAGAAGCTACAAATCCTAACGTGAGAAATCAACAATAATCTTAAAATATGATGAACTCATCTAAATAGCCAATGTGCTGAATTCAACCATGGATTTCAGAAAATAGGGTATGGATCAGATGTGAAACTTACCGATGTGAAGATTCCCCAACTCAAAAATACAAAATCAATGAAGAATCAAGGGTTCTAGGAGTCTAGGGTTTGAGGTGGAGAGAGAAAGAACAAGGAAGAAAGAGGAAGAAGAAGAAGGAGGCTGGTTGGGAGCCAGCCGCCATCGGCCTTTACCTGGCGACGCACACGGTATGGGCAGGCGGTATAGGCGCAGCCCGCCCGTACCAGTGGTCGTCACCGTTGGATCAACATTAGGGTTCGAGATCAAACCTGGTCGACCTGGTATGGATGTGCGGTACGGGTGTACCCGGTCGTACCGTTGGTCGTTATCCATACGGGGATCTTGGTCGATTTCATCGCAGTTTGGTATGGGCACGGGATACGGGCATACCCTGGCCGTACCATTGGTCATTACCAGCACTGTTCATCCTACTGGTTTCATTGAGACTCGGTACGGGCACGTGGTACGGACGTACCGTGGCCGTACCACTGCTTGTTATCTGTACTACACCCTTTTCTTTTCTTATTTTTTCCCTTGCTTCTCAACTTCGCTAAGGTAAATCTTCTGAATGAACTCAAAACTCGAAACAAATTTATTAGAGCATACAAATAATAAAGTAGTAATCATAAATAAAATTTAAACTTAATTTATTAAAAATGGGTTAACTCTCATTAAGTATTTTACTCTATAAATATGACTAATCAAACTTCATATCATTAGTGTTTATCTCAAGCTGCTCTTTTTCTTTAATTCTCACTGCTTGATCACGCCTAGGTGACGGAACATATTTTCCATGTGTTCCTGTTTCTTAGAAAAATATCAAACAATCAAATCATCATATATATTGAAGATAATCTTACCGGTAGAGCAATCTAAGTTATCTCCAGTTGTGCTAAGAAAATGTCTTCCAAGGATAATAGACAGTTTGTCATCCTCAGGAACATCAAGAATAATAAAATTAGTGGGTATAACATGTTGATCTATTCTAAGCAAAACATCTTCAATCATCCCGACAAGTTGTTTATTTGTCTTATCCGTCATTTGTAAGGTTATTGATGTAGGAGAACATTCTCCAAGATTCAATTTCTTAAATAAGGAATAAGTCATAACACTAACACCTGCTCCTAAATCACAAAGAGCATTGAATATATTAGTTTTCCCTATTGCACAGGAGATGGTTGGTATCCCTAGGTCCCCAAGCTTAGCAGGCAGCTTATCACCAAAGCTTGTCATTACTACAGTCTTAGTTACCTTCTTGTTTCTATTAAGAATGTCTCACTTAAACTTTTTGTAAGTAGGAACTTGAATAGCATCAGTTAAAGGAAGTTCTAAACGCAAATTGCCCAGTGCCTTAGCAAAAGAATCATAAATAGCTTTATCCGGTTCGTATTGAACTCGGTTATGATAAGGAATTTTATTTTTAGTAGGTATTACCTTCTCTTTTACCTTTCTCACCAGTTCAGCATTCTTTTTATTTTTCCTTGCAGCTGATTTTTATTTATCGGCGTGTTCTTCACATGGAATGATAACTTGCTCTTCTTGTTCCTTTCTAAAATCGACTTCTTCCCTTAAATCGATTGTCTCAGCGTCTGAATCATATGGTTTATGCTTGTCCCCTGCTTCCTCTTCTTGTGAGTTTTGGAAGCTTCATTCTCCCTTTTTTGGGCCTCATAATCAATGTCATCCTGGGGATTAACTAAATCCTCTTCTTCTTGACACATCTCCTCAGTCTCTCTCGATTTTCGAGCTTGCTCTTCCTGATACCAAGGTGGCCCTTGTGGTTCCTGAGTTTCTATACCACGCCTAGTAACAATGTTAGTAGAAATAGTATTCAAATTTCCTTGGTTCAAAATTAAAGTTTGGGTTTCATTTATTTGCTCGCACTGAGTTTTAACCATACTTAGATATCTACCTAAATGTTTTGTGGCTTGACCCAAGTCATCAAAGACTTCTGTTAGATCTCTTATATTCTTTTCTTGTGTCATAAGACGTTTATAATTTTTCTCACAGAATTGATTGTGTTGATATTTAAACTTCTGCATTAAAAGATTTATGTCATCTTCTATTACATAAGTTTGAAGAATGTCAACTTTGTTCTCTTTTACAAGTTCCAAAGCTATACCTTTTTCTTCCATGGACTTTTTGATTTCGAATATAAGATCTGGCGGTATGTGAATCATGCCTTTTCGTGGTTCAATATCCTCAACTGGATTGTATTATTTGTCATCAAAGGATCTTACCTCGAAAAGCTTTACACATTCCGGCAGTTTCAAGTTGCATATGGCTCCTCCTACAGATAGATCAATCATCTCCTTTTTCTCGTCATTAATTCCATTATAAAAATATTGAATAACTAAGTTCTCGTGAAATCCGTGATTTGGGACTTTCATAATCATTGCATAAAATCTATTCCATGCTTGATAAAAGGTTTCTCCAATTATTTGAAGAAAGTTTGTTATACTTCATTTGATCTGCATGATTTTAGTAAATGAACAATATTTATGCATGAATTCTCAGATGCAATCTTCCTAGCTTTTTATAGTATGATTAGGTAATGATTGTAACCAAGCAAAAGCATTATATTTTAAAGACCAGGGAAAGAATTTAAGAAGTACAAACTCTATTGGTAAACTTGCTAGTTTAAGAGTAGCGCAAAGGTAGACCCTCGTTAAGTGGTCACTAGGGTCTTCCTCTTCTTTTCCCGCGAAAGCAATTTCCTTCATCATATATATTAGCTCAGGATATATTTCAAATTCTTGGCCTTCAAGTTCAGGACAAAGAATAAGCATTTGTCATCAGATTGAAGGCATGTACGCTGAGAGGGGTACTTGAGGCATGTGGAAGAGAGGGGTGTGAGTCGTACGGAGTTCTGGGACGGTGAGCACACAAGTTTACCTAGGTTCGAATCTACCGACGATGGACGGATCCTACTCCTGTTAGCAATCCAATAATATAGCAGAGCCGGAATATGGGTTACAAGGGTTTCGCCTATGCGAGTTGAGATTGTAGACTATTGTGTGTTCCCTAAAGGCTTGTCCTAAGACAGCTTATATAGATATCTGGCCTAGGGTTTACAGGAGAGACCTTTCCGGCTACGACTAAGATTCGGTTACAAAGTACATCTTGGACTACAAGTAACTATACAAGCCTAAGTTGGTAAGTCTTCTGGGCCTTCCTGTAGCCGGACTGGACTCCTTTTCTTCTCTCTGATTGGGTCGCATGTGGAGCGAAGCTCTAACCCGAAGTGGGCCACGCTGGTCAGCGAGGCACAGTGAGGATACCCAGAAAGTATATCCCCAACAGCAGCCCCTGGAAGCCTCCAAGATCTAGAGTCAGATTTCACCATCTAGTTTTGATTTTTCTTAGGCTTGCAGAATCATGAAGGGTTCCTGAAACTTTCAAAACAAAGGGTAGGATTCGAGTCTCAAAGCAAGTCGGACCTATGAGTACATCATCTAGATTTCCAACTTGAAATTCAAACTAAGCCGGAACCTGGTCTCTGATGTATCCTCACATCATTCAAGGTCAAGTCACGTCGCTGATAGACATTCCTGACAGCACGACTATCGGTGGGTCCACCTTTAGCGGAACCGAGTCATCATTTTAATGCCCACATGCAGATCAAGGCAGCGTAATCCTCGCGAGGAGATTACCCAGCTCCTTCCACGATGCGTGGCACGGTTACTATTCACTTTGCACAAATCTTGGCGCAAGTGATGGATATAAGGGGTCAAGATCTCCTCTCTCTTCCTTACCTTCGCCATTTCCTTCTCCTTCCTCTCGACACCACCACAAAAAAGCTCCTCTGTGTCCTTCTCCAAATGCACAGCGCGGCCGATCCTAGGTCACCACCGCCCATAAAATGGCTGAGGCTTCATCTTCCGGTACGGTGGTGACAACAGTGCCGCAGCAGCGAAGAAGGAGAACTTCCACGGGGTCTAGATCCCCTTCGTCCTCAATGACGAAGAGCTCCGCATCATTGAAATGGAAGTCCTCCTCCGTGTCAGCGACTATTGGAGTGGCTTTGGTCAAACCATCCCCTCCCCCAACACCGACAAGAAAGTGCACTTCGGCACCCACCTCGACGGAGGTTTGAGTTTTCCTCCCTTAGATTTCTTTCCTAAGGTCATAGATTACTACGGAGTTCAACTCTACAACCTTCCCCCAAACAAAATTCTTGAGCTTAATGCTTTTGTGTCTCTATGTGAGGGTTATCTCGGAATTAAGCTGAGTTTTGTTCTTTTCCCGTACTATTTCAATACCCGGAGAAATTCTATCACTTCCGGTAATCCTTACATTACCAAAACTCTTAGCCTCACTGTTAGGTGAGGCCGAGTCTACCCTAAGATTAAGGCTAGTGAGTCTGTGAAGAAATGGCCATCTACCTTCTTTTATCATCAGGATGGACCGGCTTCCGGCAAAGAACATGCTTTGCCGGCTTTCGTTGATGGCGCCACCATGCCCCAAGAGTCTTGGGACACGGAAGCTCCGGCTCTCACCAATGACCTGCTTCGCGCCAAGGGGCGGATCGAATACCTGATGAAGCACAAAGGTATGAAATGATCCGACCTGATTCACTACTGGCTGGCGTGCCGGATTTAGCCTCTCCAACACCATGGTCACTGGCTCATGCACACGGTCACCAAGAGCAAGACGGATTCCCTCCGGATCTTCTCAAAGTCATATTCGGACAAGGACTATGAGTCCCAGATCAAATAGTTGAATAAGGAGCGGATCGAGAGGAAGATTCCATATCTTTCCTTGGACATGCATCCGGCTGATAATCCCGTGATACCAGTAAGTTTTCCAGCTGCTACTCATATATTTCGAATATATGCTCATCCATACCTTATTATAGGTTTCCCGCAATACTAAGATAATACTTTCTTTCAGCTTGTTGACCTCCCCGAGTCAGAGCTTGCTCCTCTTGAGGGATATCCACCTGAGGATCCGGCTCCTCAGGCTGAAGAAGGTCTTGAACTGCTGCCAGAGGCGTTTACCTAGATATGCAAAACTCTGATTGTTTCCATCGGCACTAAGGAAGTGCCCGTTGTGAAGAGGTAACTTTCCTCACAAGGTCTTATGTTTTACTTCTCATTCTTCCAAAGTGTAACAATTTTGATTTGTCACTCTTCAGAGCTAAACAGCTCATCAAGGGCAAGGGAAAGGGAACCACGGCAAAGCCCCTACGCTAGTCAAAGTTATATTTGACTTCTCCTGCCACAACGCCTCCAAATCCTACCCCAACACCTTCCACAACACCGGAGGTTACTTCATCTCCATGTGTCGCAGAAGATCCGGCTCAGCATTATAAGCCAGCGATCCTTGGCTCGCAGACCGACATCATCATGGGTGACTCGGCCACTAATATGGGTGAACCCTTAAAAGGGTAATGATCCCTCGGCAAAGGTTTTGGCAGATAACCTACTGAGCAACCTAGGTCTTGCCAAGCTTGGCATTACTCAGAAAACTGCAGAAGAAATCCAAAAGATGGCTCAATAATGCTTGGAGATCTAGAACATCACTACTAAAGAAGAGGCCCAAGAAGCCGAGGACGTAAAACTCTCTGAGCTTCTTGATCAAGTTCGTCTTCGCGAAGACAAGCTAAGGGTCGGTGTGGCTCTGCCACCACCAGTGATCCCGCTGACTCTCGCCGAGAAGGTTTCTTCTAAGGTGAACACGAGTCTGAAGAAGTTAACCCATGAACATTATGTAAGTTGGAATTCGACACACTCATTTACTTTATTATATATCATATCCTCTAGCCCCCAAGCATGAAATTGGATAGGAAATCTGGATTTATGCTTTTATAGGATGCAAAAGAACGAACTAGTGTAGCCCCCAAGGCTTGTGCTGATATTTAACTTAGTTAAAATATTAGCCCGAGTCTTTAGTAGACTTCTGACTTTGGGTACTATTCTGACTTATAGAAAGTTAATGCTTATAACCAGGAATTCCTGAAGAATATCTGCAATAAACAGAGAGAGATCAAAGGTCTCCGTCTAGAGAATGCTTAGTTGAAGATTTCCAAGGATGAAGCTGAAGGTATTCATTTCGGTCCTCATACTTGCTCTTTTCTAATTTCCTAGTCGAATTCTTATTCGACTATTTTCTGGTGTTTACAGAACTGGTCAAACAATCATGTAAAATGATTAAAGAGGCCGATAATTTCAAGACCCTGGAGGTGGAGAATGCCGACTTTAGGCAAGAGCTAAATAAGCTTAAGGAAGATCATGAGCATAGTATCAACAGCATTCTTGAATCATCCAACATGGCCACCGAAGCTCGTGATCGAATGATCGTGATCCAGGACAAGAAAATCTTGGATCTCACAGATGAGTTAGCCAGGGAGAAGGACATCACCCAAGCTCTCCGGGATGAACTCTAGAGTCTTTGGGCGGAGAAAACCAAAATCGACGATGCCATCTTTGGTAATTTTACTATCCCTGACTTTTCTTTCTTTCGACTCTAGGAGTTCGGATATGTTTCTGACCTTGCTTTGTATATGCATCTCCTTTGAATTTGCTAGATTCTTCTTCTACCGAGTCTCGCACTAGCCGACTTATTGAAGTCGGAGATCTACTTCACGATTTCCGCCAATCAGTGGAGGACATTGGTGAAGTCTTGAAGATTTCCGATATGAACAGAATGTCTGCCTTCGAAGTGCGAGATAAGGCAAAAGAGATGCCTCAGCTCATCCAAGATTGGAACATGTCGTATGCGTGAACTGCAGCATAGAATGCCCTGACAATGGTTATCAGCCACCATGGAAGCATGGAAATTTGGCAAGTAACCAAGGGTTATTCGACTATTGATGAAGACGCCAATGAGCAGAGCATCAAGGAGATCATAGATTATTGTGCCGGTTATGGGTGTCACATAGTTGACCTGACCAGTTAAGACACTATATTCTTCACTTGCGTGGAAACGCCTCCTCCGCCTCCAGAAGAAAATGCTGAAGTTTCCTACAATGAGCAGACTGAGTCTGATCTCCTCATCATCGAAAGATATCAAGGCGGGGGTGATGTCACCAGTGAGCCGGTTGATGCTCCATCTTCACCTATGTCATAAGAATTTCTAGAAAAAATGTGTTATTCTGAAAAACAAATCTTATTGTAATAAGTAGAAATACTTTATTTAGTTGTGCTAGCTAGTAAGATTTTGAATGACTTTACTTCTTTAGCACTTTTTATTTTATATTGTGCTTGAAAATTACATAAGCACTTTTTGGCGTTTGCACTTATCGTTTATCTGGCTTTGTGCCTCGTCCCTTTCCTGAGCCGACCAACCTTCATCACGGAAATTTTGCCGAGCAATGGAGCTCAATTGCTAAACCAGTTTAAACTCGGAAACAAAGCCGACTTCCAGTACCAATAATTCACTACTCGAAAAATACCCATGTCCAGCAATCAGACACAAACCAAAGTTCAAACAAAACTTGTTGTATACCCTAAGGTAGATCTTTAGAATCGGAAATCTAACCAAAACAAACATGAGCATAAAGTACTTTCAAGTATTCTGGGATTTTCGACTTATGTCATGATCATTCGGAAATAATATGGTACTATAAAAATTCTCAGAAAATTTTGAGGCAACCAATACTTTAGTTCTCATTGAACATATACATATATATGATTACAAAGAAAGATAATTTTAAGAATAAAAGGGACGTAGCTGAGCAATATTCTACGTCTGTCTAATTCTTCCGGATTTGTACTGCCTCCAGCTCTCTTTCTCTTCTTAGTAGCAGGTCTTTCTTTGTCTGGTTGCATATCAGTTAGGTAGTAAGAACCATTGTGCAATACTCGACTAACCAAAAAGGGTCCTTTCCAAACAGGGGAAAGTTTGTGCTTTCTTTTTTGCACAAGCCGGAGAACCAAGTTGCCTTTATTGAAAGAACAATTTCTAACTCTCTGACTATGATAATTTCATAACTTCTGCTGATAGGTTGTTGATCTCTGTTCAACAACGACGCGAACTTCGTCGATTAAATCGAGACCATCTTGTCGAGAAACTTCGGCATCCTCTTCGATATAAGCAGCGACTCAGGGAGAAGTATGAATCAAATCAATAGGAAGAACTTCTTCTGTGCCATAGACCAAGAAAAAAGGTGTGTATCCTATTGCCCTGCTCGGAGTTGTGCTCAAGCTCCAAATGACATACGGCAATTCGTCCGCCCAAGCCCCCGCAGCACGATGAACTGGTGCTTCGAGTCTTGGTTTGAGGCCTTGAAGGATTAAACCATTCTCCCTTTTGACTTGTCCGTTGGCTTGTGGATGTGCGACTGATGCAATATCAAGCTAGATTTTTTGATTGTTGCAGAATTTGGCAAGTTCTTCTATTGAAAAATTGCTCCCGTTGTCCGTGGTAATACTGTGTGGATAACCGTATCGGATTGTAACATCCTCGACGAATCATTTGGTTGTTGCTCCATCACAATTTGTGACGGGTTTAGCCTCAATCCATTCGTGAACTTATCCACCACCACTAAAAGGTGAGTAAATCCACTTGGAGCCTGTTTAAACGGTCCTACCATGTCAAGCCCCAGACCACGAAGGGCCATGTTATCAGAATTGTTCATAACTGATCAGCCAGAACATGAGCTTGTTTGGCATACTTTTGGCAACCTTTGCACGTCTTGACCAGCCGTTCGGCATCAGCCTTGGCTGTAAGCCAGAAAAATCAGTGTCTAAAAGCTTTTGCCACTAAAGATTTGGCTGCAGCGTGATGGCCGCATTCTCCTTTGTGGATTTCCCTTAGGATTTTCACTCCTTCTTCCGGAGATACGCAGTGCTAAAAAACCCTAGATACAATCCGCTTATAGAGCTCACCACTTATTATCGTATAGGTTTTTGCTCGTTGGACGATCTGCCAGCTCAGAACTTCATCTTCGGGTAATTTTCCATCTACCAAGAAATCAAGGTAGGGTTTTGGCTAGCTGGGAATCATAGCCAGAACTGCTACTAAAGATGAGTCGGATTTGGTCGGGTACTCCTCATCAAATCTTGTGATAGAGGAATTCTAAGGTACTCTAGAAAAGCACCATCTGAGACCTTTTTCTGTGTAGAGCCTATCCGAGATAATGCATATGCTTCCTCATATTCTGTTCGAGGGATGTGTTAAACGTCAAACCCATCAAACAATTTAGATAATTTATCCACGACAGCTTTGTATGCTGCGATGTGCTTATTTGCATTATAGTGATCCGACACTTGTTGGGCAACAAGATTCGAATCTCCATAACACATAATTCGTTGGATGTCGATATCCTTAGCGATCCAGATTCCATGCAGCAGTGCTTCATATTCGGCAATGTTGTTTGTTGCCGTGAAGTGGATCTGCAATACATAAAAAAGCTTATCTCCTTGGGGTGATTTGAGTACCACGCTAGCCCCCGAGCGCTTTAGAACCATCAAAATGCAAGGTCCAATTCTCCGACTCTGGCAGGGTCATGTTCTCCGTTGTTTCTGTCCAATCAACAACAAAGTCAGCGAGGATTTGAGATTTTATTGTTGTACGAGGTTTATACTCAATATCGAAAGCTGAGAGCTCTAATCCCCACTTTGCGACACGTCATGTAGCGTTGCTGTTGTTGATTATGTCTCTCATGGAAGCTGTGCTCACCACGGTAATCTTGTGCTCTTGAAAATAATGTCGTAGCTTTCTGGATGCAAAGAACATACCATAGGCTAACTTTGATAATGAGGATACCTTTGCTTCGATTTAGCCAAGACCTCACTGAGATAGTAAGTCGAACGTTGCACCAAGTGTTCTTGATTCTCTTCCGACCGTTCCACCACCATGACGACACTAATGACTATGTTTGTCACAGCTAAATATAACAACATCGGCTCATGTGGTTCCGGTGCTGCAAGAAGAGGGGTGGATGAAAGTACGGCTTTCAGATCTTGTAATGCAGCTTCAGCTTTATCAGTCTAGACGAATTTCTTGGTATTTTTCAAGATCTTATACAGTGGTGCGGCTGTGATAACCCGAACTTTTGGATTATTAGTCCATTTCAGGAAATTAAAATCAGCTTCTTAATATTTTTATTTTGCCAATATATGTTGTCTAAATTAGATGCTAATACTTTGCTTGCAATAATAATTAGAGTAGTGTACAAAAGTGCCAATTTAACCTGGCTCGTTTGTGCATGCCCTATTAATACTATTGCATGCCCATGTAGCAACCTCATATGTGCATGTGCCGATGCACTGAACCATGCATTGCATGTCTAGTCATTCTAGTAGAGTGAGATATTTTGCATGAAGATGCTAATGTGGCCCTATATTAGAGTAGCTTGATGTGTTGGCAGCATGCTAGTGTCTTAGTCATCCTTATTCTCATGCGTGGGCCGATGCATGGCAATCAGCCTGTATCTGATTCACACGTACAATGCATTGATATTTAAGTGACGAGGGGCAACACCTAGACGGCTTTCACTCGGCAGCTTGAAGGGTTAAGCGGCAAGCGGTTTAGATATTTTGGTGGCACCGACGACCAGCTCCTACAAGTAGAGTAGCGCTGCCCCCCCCCCCCCCCCCAACCCCCCACCCCCCCCCCCCCCCCCCCCACCCCACTTAGATTGAGAGAGCTGTGAGACTAGACTAGATAGAGAGAGCGAGCCAGGTAGAGTACGAGATAGAGGTCGCATATATATACCATGTGTGTACATGTCTTGGAGGAGGTGAAAATACAAAATGGAGGGGTGCTGATGCGTTGTTTGGGAGTATAGCTATGCTGCTATTGGTTTTCTTTTCATGCGGGGTTTTCTTACCGAGAGGAAAGTTTGATCGATCTGGTTTATTATTTCATGAAGCCTTATTTTTATTATCAGGCAAGCTCTTCTATACATCATATATTTTGTGAAGTAGATTCTTTTTATTAAAATTGTAATATCCTATTTTATGAGTGATGTTGGATATTTCCGTTGAAATATTCGTGAGTTAATACGCCGATGTCGGTATATGGTGATGGATCCGCTGGAGCCACCGATACGAATCAGGCATTTGTCAGGGATATGGATTCGGAGAATAACATGAGATTTAGTAAGACTATTTTTGTAATGAAAACTTGGTTCTACGAAGGTAACCGTATTGTACCGGTCACGGTCCAGGTATGGGATTGGCTGAATTCTCCGCTAGGGACGGGCCTAAAACGGAACATGTCGGTGATGGATCCGTAGGAGCGACCGACATAAGTAAATGCAGGTGTCCAAATTCTAGTGGGTAAAAGGGCTCTGCTCTTCTAGCGCATGTGTGGTGCTAGTTGAGGCTGTCGACGTCGGAGTACCCCTCTGTACAGCGTAAAAGAGTTAATATTAACCCCTATTACTCTCGGGTTTAGGAATGCTTACTTTCATGTGTGGCACCATGTGTTTTTAAATTGTCTAATAACTTTATTCGCCTGTTTTTGAAAAGCAAATTCTATTTTACAATTTATATGAATGTTTGTATGCTTAGTTTGCTGAGTACTTTTTGTACTCACCCTTGCTCCCAGTGTTTTTATCAGAGTTGTGCTGCGGAAGATGTCGATGTTCAGAAGATTAGGCTGGACATGTGGGCGGCAAGAGAATTAGAGAATCTAGTTGTATTATTTTGTAAATGTAAAATAATATTGTAATAAAAATAGTTTTGAGCTTCCTGAGATCCACTGTGTCGGCTTTTGCCTGTATTTTCAGCCTTGCGGGTATATAGGCCTCTCGGTCTATATGCCCGTGGCGGCTGTCATTCTATCGGGCCGGGTCTCAAGGTGTGACAGCGGCTCTTTCGCCGAGCCGGCTTACAAACAGACTAACTGCTGAACATAGCCAGTTAGTCTATGTACATCCTTCAGGCGAGTCGGCCTGGAAATGTTGAGTGTAGCCTTTATTTTGTCACAGTTCACCTCTATGCCTCTTTGAGACACGATGAAACCTAATAGTTTTTCGGCTGGGATTCCAAAGAAACACTTCTTCGGATTAAGCATTATGTTGTATTTTCGTAGATTGCTGAATGTTTCCTCCAAGTCAGAAATTAGTGTTTCCTTCTTTTTGGACATCATAGCTATGTCGTCCACACATGCAGGTATATTGTGTCCGATTTGATTGTGGAGGCAACGCTGCATAGTGCGCTGATATGTAGCTCCTGCGTTTTTTAGCCCAAAAGGCATCGTAACATAGCAAAAGGTTCCAAAAGGTGTGATGAACGAAGTCTTTATCTTGTTTGACTCTTTCATCCGAATTTGGTGATATCTGGAATATGCATCGAGAAAACATAGGAGCAGCGAGCCTACTGTCGATCAATCACTTGATCAATTCTAGGCAAAACAAACGGATCTTTGGGACAAGCCTTGTTCAAGGCAGTATAATCAACACACATCCTTAAATCAGTGGTGTCCTTTTTAGGGACCATTATAGGGTCGGCCACCAATCAGTATGGATGACCTCTTCTATAAATCTGGCTAACTCGAGCCGGGCTAGCTCTTTAGCTATTGCTTTTCGCTTTTCATCGCCGAAACATCATAAGGACTGTTTGACGGGTTTAGTATTTGGGTGTACATTTAGAGAGTGCTCGACAAGTTCCCTAGGTACTCCGGCCATGTCAGATGGCTGCCATGCGAAGATATCTTGATTGGCTTGGAGGAACTTGACGAGCGCGCTTTCCTAAGTGCGGTCTAAACCTACACCTATCTAGGTCACTTTGGAGGGGTCATCATCCTTCAATGGCATCGTCTTCATCTCTTCTGATGCCTTGAACTCCGGGGTCGTCTTTGTCACCTCCTTTTTCGTTGCGGGAATCTCGGACGGGTCAATGGTCTTCTTGATCTCTCGATACTCTTGGGCATGCAGTACGACTTCAGCAAAGGCGGCATTTCCATCCTCGCACTCTCGTGCTTTCTTCGGGTCTCCCCTGATGGTGATCACGCCCTTGGGACCTAAAATTTTCATCATATTGTAAATGTAACATGGACGAGCCATAAAAGCTCAGTAAGATGGTCGTCCGAAGATAGCGTGGTACGCACTCTTGAACGGGACCACTTCGAAGGAAAGTGATTACGTCTGGTAGTTCTTTGGAGTTCCGAAGGTAACATCCAAAGTGATCTCTCCGAGAGAATTTGCTTGTCTTTCAGGGACAACTCCATGAAAAATCACAGAGTTGTGGTTCAGCTGTGTCTCTGAGATTCTCATCCAGCGCAGCGTTTCAACATAGAAGATGTTGATGCTGCTACCGCCGTCTGTGATGTTCTTGGAGAAACCATAGCCATCAATAAGTGGATTGACAACTAAGGCGTACTTTCCTCGCCTGTGCAACTTAGGCGGATGATCGCTTCGGTCAAAGCTGATTGTCATTTCTGACCAATCCAAAAACCGAGGAACAGCCAGAATAGTGGCGTTGAGCTCATGAAGAACTTTTTTTTTACCTTGGCGGGTTGAGACCCAAGGAAGGTGACATAAGTGTCTTTCTTCATTGGGAAGGTCTTCTTTCCATCCGACTTGGGATTTGAAGCTTCTGCCTCTTGCATGTTGGAATCTTCATTGGTCTCTTTATCTTTGTCGGAATTTTTCTTTCCTTTTCGTCGCTTGGCCCTGTAGCCAGCGGATTCATCTTTTTTATGTCGTCATTAAAACGACACTCGGCATTTGTATGGGAGGAGCCCTCGTTGCTATCTAAGTGATGTACACATGGATTATTGGCAATGTCGGCCTAAGAGTAGGTTTTTACAGGTTGTTGGTCTCCCCTACCTTGGACCCTTGATGTTCCACGACCGCGACCATGGCTGCCTCCAAGCCCTCCTCGTCCTCTAGACCCAAAAGTAGCATTGACAACTGTTGTTTCTGTAGTGGGTTTTTCTTCCAACGTGTTTTTGCGCTTCTGAGTTGGTTGCTTTGGCTGTTTTGCCGACTGTGGTACAGCCAGAACGTTCAGTAGTCCTTCTGCATCATCGTCAGCATCTGTATATTTGCTTGTCGTTTCTATCATCTCTACCAAATCAGTAACTTTGTCGCACTTCAAGCGATGATGTAGTAGACCAATTGGGAGTCCTGCAATAAATTCTTCAATCACAGTTTGATCATTTACTCCTTCATAGGAGTTCTTGGTGTCAATCCATCATCCGAGGTAATCTCGTTAAGTTTCTCCGGCTTTTTGGGTGCAACACTGTAGGTCTCCTACCGTACAGGGCCTCCGATATGTGCCTTCGAACTTCCGAATGAACGCACTTTGCATGTTATACCAGTTGTGGATGGTGTTTTCCGGAAGTTCATTGAGCCACGATCGTGTTGTCTTCCTCAGCATTAGCGGGATATATCGGGGCGTGACCAAGCTGTTTCTGCCTTTGGCGATGCAGCAAGCTTGGAAGAAGTCCTATAGCCAGGTGTTCGGCTGAGGTACACTGTTGTAGGGATGGATGTGTCTTGAGATAGCAAATCCTTCCGGGAATTTTGTTTGTCGGATATGCAGTCCGAAGCATTTTGGACCCATATAGATGTTGTCTGACTCGTATCACCGTGCCTCTATGTTAGAGATGATCCAGTGCCTCGCATCACTAGGTGACAGAGAACGCCGTTGTGGTTGTTCACTATGGTTGCGGTGCCTTAGAGCCGGACTTCTGCTTCCGCTACCACCTCCTCCGCCACGACGCCCTCCATCGCTCCCTCAAGAGTCGGTATGATGGCTACTTGGTGGAGAGGGTGGTGCAAGTGGATTGTTTCCGGCTGATCGCCGGTCTCCGTCTGAAATGTCATTATTCCAGTCCAGGGAAGGGACTTGGTTGCGACGAGCCCCCTGCCGGCTTGTCTTAGCATCGTGTCTGTCGTTCCTTCGTTCGTCTCAACCGACAATGAGTTCCCGCTGTATAATTGTCCTCTGTCAAAATTTTAGGATTTCCACCTGGCGGCGCAGCTAAACGGCCGGAACAATATGTTCCCGCCGTATAGTTGGTCATTAAACCATCTGTACCTGGGAAAAGAAATTATACAAAGGCATCGATATCTATACGACTGGAACTATACGGTCGGAATTTTTATTCCCTCCGTATAGTTGGTTGTTAAACCGTCAGTACATTGGAAAAGAATTTGTACGGAAGCACCAATATCTATACAACCGGAGCAATACGGCCGGAATTTTTATTCCCACCATATAGTTAGTCGTTAAACTATTAGACATATGAAATAAAAATTGTTGATGGCAAAGATATCTATACGACTGGAACTATACGGTCGGAATTTTTATTCCCGCCGTATAGTTGGTCGTTAAACTCTCTGTATGCATCAAAAAAAATGTTTCTTCAAAAATTATTTCTTACCCTGTAACTTAGTGATATACCTTGTTTTTGACAGAAAATTGATAGTAAATATTGTCAACCAACAACAGCATGAGTAAAGCAGGATTTTTAGTACTACCGAACTTCTTCTCCTCAATTGGAGTTTTCTAGCACTCTTTATTAAACATAAACTTAAACTAAAACTTAGAAACTTTACTCAAACCTTTATTTCATATGGGTTGCCTCCCATGAAGCGCTCTTTTATGGTCAATAGCTTGACCTCAATGTTGCTCACTTAGGCCAGATGAGTGGAACATCCACTCCAAAGTAGTTGTCCTTCAAAGTGATGGTCTCCTTTTCATCATGCTTGGCTTTCTTCTTCCTAGGGAAATGAATAACAAAAGGATCCCGCAAAGGCAATTGGAGCTTCACGTTCCCTTCATGTATATTAATCAAAGCCTTGATAGTTCTTAAGAAAGGACGGCCTAATATAATAGGAGCAGTAGCATCTTCAGGCATGTCAACAATAACAAAATCAATAAGAAAGGGACAACCTATAATATATACTAAAGTATTCTCCTTAATTTCTACAGCTTGTTTGTAGGTAGAATCTGCTAGATGCAATTTTAACTCGGTGATCTCAAAGGACCCAAGATTTAACTTGTTAAAAAGACTCTTTGGAATTGTTGAGACGCTTGCACCTAGATCACAAAGTGCAGCTATCTCATTGATCCCAATTTTAATCTTAATAGTAGGCTCAAATATGTCATCAAGCTTCACAAGTAATTTTTCAGCAATTTGCTTATATTCTTCCTCAAGCTCACTTACCGTTATTGCTACCTGATTAACAAAGTGTTGGTACATAGCTTCCTCACTACCTTCACTTACCGGAATATTAGCATTGATCCTTTTTATGAGATCTTCTATGGTGTAGCTTGGTGAAGGGGCATTACTATAATCAAGTTCTTTAGGATCCTCCCTTTGGATTCTCATCATCTTGAGGTATTCAACGGGATTGGGCTCAGCTTTACCTGCAAATTTGGCTAGAATGAGGGTTTGACTCTCGGTTATTTTTCCTAGTTGTGCCTCAACGATCCTCATTCTTTCTTGGAGGGCATGCAAATCATTTCTCAAACTTACAACTTGGTTAGATAATTTACCAAGCATAGCATTATGGTTCTCCGTTATTTTAACAAGAATATTGTTTTGTTCATTTGGTGAGTCTATAAAAGACTTAAGTGTTTCTTGGAGACTACCATTACTAGTTCCCATATTATTATTAGAGTTATCTTCAGAACTAGAATAATGTTTCTGAAAATTAGGATTATAATTCTTCTTCCAAGCACGGTTATAATCATGACTGGCTATGAAGTCTATTTCTTCAATATTTGTTTCATGGATAGCTCTTACATGGGTTTCCTTACCTTTTACGGCTAGTATGAGCTCATCCAACTTAGCATTGAGTTCTTCATTTTCTTGTGGTGAGACGGAGTTCACCTTCTTCGTGTTCGATCTATCCACATGCCATTGGGCATGGTTTTCTTGCATATTGTCTAGCAGCTGCTTTGCTTTGGCAATATGTTTACCCATAAATGTTCCTCCAGCTACAGTATCAAGCATAGACTTAGACACAGGGTTAAGAGCATTATAAAATAGATGGAGAATTAACCAGTCTACCATCCCATGACTAGGACAGTTTCTCATGGATTCTTGCATCCTGTCCCATGCAAGCGCTAGTGGCTCACGCTCTTCCTGTCTAAAACTAGTAATATTAGATCTGAGTTGCATAGTCTTTGCAGGTGGAAAAAATTTAGTCATAAATAAAGAAGTGCATTCTACCCATGATGTAATCCTATTTCTAGGAAAATATAGCAACCAATCTTTTGCTCTTCCTTTAAGAGAGAAAGGAAATAGACGCAATTTGACTGCATCGAGGTCAACGTATTTTATATGCATCATATCACATATTTTAGTGAAAGTATTCAAGTGCATACCTGCGTCCTCAACAGCAGAGCCTCCAAATTGATTCTATTGAACCAAACTTAAATAATGGAGCTTAATTTCATAGTTATCAGCAGCAATTGCTGGCTGAGTAATAGGAGTATGCAAATAATCATTGTTGGGAGTTAGCAAACTCCCCAAGCTTCTTTTCAGCCATATTTCCTATGTTTTTGGGTTTTCTTAAACAGAGACTTATAATAGCAAAAGCAAGAAATTAAAGGCTAACTAATTTTTTTGGTTTATCAAATAAAGACTAAAAGCAAAATAACAAAATAAAAAGAAGAATTAAAACTAGCAAGGTTCCTACTAACCTCACCAGGGTAGCTATTGCTTCCCCGGCAATGGCGCCAGAAAAAGGGTTGATACCTTTAATCTGGATTACGGATGTAGTATAGCTTCTTTTTTCCTAGTAGACCTAGGTTATCGAATCCTCGGGAAGCAGATGCGTAGTGAAATTACTTTAACGGACCTTCGGGAGTTTTAGAATTCCATTTGTGTTTTTATTGGACCAAGAGTTTGCATCTTTTTGTTGTTGTCGATGATGGAGAGAGAGGTCCTAGGGCGTTCGGTTTCACCTTTAGCTGTGCAAAACATCTGATGGGAATAAAAGATAAAGATAAAGTATGCATGTAATTGTTAGAGCAAGATAAATTATATGTGGGCAGTGCATCCATAATTGCTATTGCCTCCGCAACCGCTTATAGCAATAACCTACTAGTCTCATCCATAGAAGAAAGAGGACTAATGATATGCATAGTGATGTCACCGTTAATCCCAAGTAAATCCCTCACATACAGCCGTACTACCCATTCTGTCACTACGGTTCCCAACCTACGGATCAGTCATTACTCATACTCCCTATACCTGGCTCAACCCTTGGGGTCTTGGGTACCTAACAAGTCCTTAGATTGAGGCAAGAGAGGATACAATAATCATCATATCATACAAACTAATACATGATCCCATCTATGATAAATAACATGCACAAATGCTACATGGCTAGGCCGAAGCCCTTAGCCCAAGGAGTATTACTCACACATAGAGATGAGATCATCAATCACGAACATTGTAATGGAAATCATGAGATTGATAGAAAATAGTCTTACAATGTCGTCAATCAAAAAAGAGATCTACTATTACATGTGGTGGAATATGGCTATGGAGATGGAGAAGGGTTTTGAGATCTGGGGGCGGCTGATGATCTGGGGCAGAGACTTCAGGGTGAGGTAGGCTCGTTTTCTCGTCACCAGGAGCTTCTTTTTATAGGGGTCCCTTCATGAAAGTTGTTCTGTTTGACCTAGAAGTGGCTGCGCCAACTATACGACCAGAACTATACGACCAGAATTTTATTCCGGTCATATAGTTGGTCGTTAAAGCATCTGCCTCCGCTTCATGGCTCCTGGTTTCTTCTGATTGTTGGAAATCTCGTATCTTTGACTTTAATGTAGTGATTCCCGTCTTCAAACGACATTGTCTGCGTAGAAAAAATAGAAAGAAAGGATTGCATACCCCTTTGAATATTAGGCATTAGTGGCAGGGTTTAGAGAGATATTTCATCAAAAATATGAATAATATCCTATTTAAATATGGACGTAGATGGCTATATTTCAGAGCCATCAGCAGCGTCGGTAGCAAAGATGGCCTTGGGTCCGTTTCCTGGAGTCAAGCTCTAATCAGTACTTTCGGCATCTCGACATCAGGATTTTCTCCGAGATCCATGTCATCCTGCGCTTTGGGAGAATTTTCTCTGGATTCTTCATACATGGCTTCTCCTTCTTCTGCAGCTTTGGAGTTGATCTCCTCTTCATACTCTACGGAGAACATTCGGAAATCTGCCGATGTCATTGAATCATCCGAAGATGTCGGTAAGTCGGTGTTTGTTCCGATCACCTCCAACACTGAGTCCTCGTTGTCTCCAGCATCGGCAGAGCCGGATCCAGATCCAACGTATCTGACAAAGTGTAATGCGTGCATCCTAATGTAGTTTTGGATCTCCTTGTGGGCTTTCTCGAAACGCTCAATGGTCTCAAGGATCTCATCCACGTTGGCGTTCTTCAGCAGCATGCGCCTCAACGTGTACCTCAGGAACGGTTGTCCTGCTCCAGCGTTGGAAGAGCTATATCCGGAGCTGGTGTTGCTTTGATCCTCCTGAACTTCGATCTCGCTGGGAAGATCGATCTGGGATTCAACCTCGCTAGGGAGATCCGCTCCAGATTCGATGTTCACAAGAAGATCTGCTTCAGGATCAATGTTCTCCACTATCTCCACATCAGGTTTGGGCTGGGTGGGATTAGGGTTTTCTGGAATCCGAAACTCAGCTGCCTCCGCAGACAAAGTGGACCCAGAAGCTTCATTTGCCTCTATCATCACCACTGGGGTGGGTTGGGCAGGTTCAGCGAAACCAAGATAAACATCGACCTCTCTGAAAGACAAAGTGCACAGGTTCGTTAGAGAATGTTTTCGCGGAAGTATTAATTCCAGTTTTTATATCGATCCCAACAAGGAGCCTAGGAAAGTGTTTTTGTGTGGTGTCTCTGTCACACCCAAGGTGTCACAGGTCTTGAGTGAATTGACTGCAAAAGTTGACGGTGGAAGTGATGAGTAAAATATAGAGGAAACTTGCTTAGGAAATAAGTAAATTGCACAAAAGTAAATATGTGAAAGGTTTTTGAAGGTCCTGCATATGAGAAGTTAGGCATAGAGAGAACCAATTCATGGTGATATTGAAAGTGCCAAATGGAATAATTGGAATAAGTGATAGTTGATGACCCACAAGTATAGGGGGTGTATCGCAATATTTTCGAGGGAAGTGAAACCCAATTTATTGATTCGACACAAGGGGAGCCAAAGAATATTTATAAGCCTTAAGAACTGAGTTGTCAATTCAGCTGCACCTGGAAACAATCTTGCTCACATTAGTTTATCAGTAGCAACAGTTTTGTAGTAGGAATAGTAAAGTAGCAGCAATAGTAAAGTAAAGACAGTAGTAAGAACAATAGTAAACAGTAGGATTCGAGTGCGGTAGGCATAGGGATGGATGGACGGGCGTTGCATGGACAAGACAATTCACATAGCAATCAGAACATAGGGCAATTGCAGATAAATAAGATAAAGCATCCAAGTACTAGATAATCCTAGGCATGTGTCCCATATATAGTCATACGTGCTCGCAATGAGAACTTGCACAACATCTTTTGTCCTGCCAGCCCGTTTGCAGCGGGTCCTCACGGAAACTACTGGCAATTAAGGTGCTCCTTTTAATAGAGCACCGGAGCAAAGCATTAACACTCCGTGAACACATGTGATCCTCACATCAAAGCAATTCCCTCCGATTATCCCGATTTCTGTCACTTCGAGGCCATTGGTTCTGGACAACAACGTGTGTATATAACTTGCAGGTAAGACCAAAAACAATACTATCATAATGAATCAATAACATGTTCAAGTCTGAAATCATGGCACTCGGGCCCTAGTGACAAGCATTAAGCATAACAAGTCGCAACAAAGTCAAAAAGCACTAATAGTAGATACTAGGCACCATGCCCTAACAATCTGATGCCATTACATGAACGACCTCATCCAATCCCTACCATCCCCATAGTACTGGAAATCCCATGTCCCTTGAGTACGAGGGCCGCTCCCCATGCTACTCAACTTTAGTTACCGGTAAGTTCTTTTCATCGTAAATACGTGTGTATCATAGAGAACCGCCAACGGGGTACCCCTTGCCCGATCATACGGAAGAATCCCCATATCAAAATGACAAGGCAAGCAGACAATGAGTATCTCAGCAATCTTCTTATTTACCATGGGAAAATGGTGTTTTTTCTCTCTTTCCTCTTTTCTCAAATCTCTTTTTTTTCTTTTTCTCAATAGCTATCTCTCTCTTTTTTATAAGAAGAATGCTTCATAGATACTTATTATGGTTACGCTGCAGGTTTCCACCATGACAACATGGATTAGACCGGCGGCCCAAGCGTTTCTCTAACACACATACATAACTCTATGGACTTACAAGCTCCCCTTTTATTTCACATCGACGACATCCGCAAACAAAATAGCATGGTATCAACTGGGTATATATTTACATGTGTTGAAAGCGTTCCCCGTGACAGCACGGTTCTGCTAATCCCCAGCCTATAATTTGCAAGCATATAACTTTCATGGACAGTCACAATGGTTCAGGTTTATTAAGTGCAGGAAATAAAGTGTGCCATCAAGTTCGTGAGAGCTTTACTAACTAACTTTCTCATAAGAAGCAAACATTTTATTTGGAAGAAAACAAGGCATATTGAATATGCATGGAAATAGCAAATGATGCTAATAGGTAGGTATGGTGGACACTTTTGACAATATTTGGGTTTAGGGAATTGGAAACACGAGTAAAGCATACTCAGTGTAAGTGAAGGCTAGCAATAGTAAGGAAGCGACAAACGAGAGAGCAATAGCTATCATAATCATGCTTGCAACAAAACAGGACTAATCATGGCATGAAAGTGATTCAAGACCCTCAAGGCAAAATAATTCATCGAGGCTTAACTGATTATTTCAGTCATATGCATGCATGAGAATGTGCCAAGTCAATTCAAGTGAAAAACTTAGAGGAGGATACCATGGTGTCATACCAAGTTATGAATAGAGTAATGCAAGCAAACATTCATATGACATGCTACAAACTATTAGCAAGATGGAACTAATCATAAGAAATCAAGAACTACTAAGCATCCATAAATAACATACACCCTACATGAAAAGACTAAGCATACCCACTATGATGAGTATATGTACAAAAATGAAAACAAATAGAGTTCGTTACCAGCCTCTTACAACACCTCAAGTTGTCATTAATCCTCACTATTGCCCTTCACTTGTGTGGCTTGAATAATAACATGAAACCAAATTCCACTGAGGACTGCTGAACCCTGCAACAAAACTCACAAAACCAAAGAAGAACAACAAATATTTTTGGTGTTTTCGATTTTTTAAAACAAGAACCAAAAGAAAGAACAAGCAAAGAAAAATCTTTTTGGGTTTTTCGAATAGTTCAAACAAAGAAAAAAGGGAAAAGCAAACCAAGGCAAAAAAGAAGAAGAAGCAAACAAAGAGAAACAACAGAAATATTTTTGGTGTTTTTGTGTTTTAGAAAGCAAAAGCAAAGAAAGAACAAAAACTAAAAAGAGAATGAAACATGAATATACAAAATACCGACGCAAAATGATATGGAGATGAGTGCGATGTCGGCGTACCCCCCCCAAGCTTAGGCTTTTGGCCTAAGTGGGTATTAATCCCAAGCTGGCCAAGATGAAGTGTCTCCGTGGTATGACGAGGAGGTACCCTCGTCTGGTGCGAGCTCGAGTACGTCTCGCCGTAGTGTGCAGAGTAATCGTAGGAGGGCACATCCTCCTGGTGTTGCCCGTGGAACCCCAGCAAGCGGAGCTGCTCATCCACCTCCTCCTTGGAGCATGACCACGGTCTCCTGTGAAGACTAAACAAAGTAGATTGCGGCAAAGGGATCTCCCTCTCATCCCCGTCAGTAAACAGCATCCTATATACTAGACTGTCCAAATCAGAATTAGCAGTGACAAAGTGATGTGTTTTCATAGCAGCTAGGTCAAGCCTTTGTGGTGCCAATATAGTATCATTGGGGTCCACTGAAAGCTCTAATGCATTAACCATACGTGAAGCAATGATGCCCCCATAGATAGGCCCCCTAGCAGCTAGGCAGCAAGCAATAAGCGAGCCAAGGTTGTACCGAGTATCATTGTTGAGCGCAGCAGCAAGGAAGGCTAAATGATAGTTGGAGATATTACTCGTATTCTCTCTACCCAGAACGCCAGTAGAAAGATAATATGCAAAGTATCTAAGAGCAGGGAGTTGGATGTTTCTTATCTTTCCGCGCTAAGCTACGCGGTCATCATCATTGGTCACCCCTCGGTAAAGCTCCAGCAAATCAGCGGGTCGCCCTTGAATCTTCTTCATGGTCCCTGCCATGCTTACACCTACAATACTGCAAAATCTTTCCAATGACATGGTAAAGGGCAGATTATAAATTCTGAAAGAGACAGTTGACTGATAGGGCGTGTTAGTAAAGACGAAGCTCTCAACAAAAGTCTTGGTGAGCATAGCGTATTGCTCACTCTCATCTTGCATGTATGAGGTCAAACCAACCCTCTGAATCAGTAGTAAGAAATCATCAAGAATCCCTGCAGCTTGTAAGAAAGTAAAACAAGGAAAAGTAGATGGGTGAGCATCCCCATCATCTCCTTCATTACCAATACGAGGTGCAATGAGATCCTCGTTGTATGATGGCCTGAACTGAGAGGTTAATCTTGAGGTCCTTGACCTCCTAGGTGCATCCCTCTCAAATATTTCTCCAAAGGTATGGTTGTTCATGTTTGATATTCTGAAATTTAAACATCTATTAAACAAGTGATTGCAAAGTGAATATAATGAAGGGCACTACTCATAGGGACTTGTAAGAGGCCTAAACATGCATCAAAACTATATCTCTAAGCATCAAACAAGCTTACAAGCTCTCAAAACCTGTCACCTACAGCAGGAAAATACTCAAGATATAAACCACTAAACACAAATCTACTTGGACAAGCGGAGGAGTCACATACCGGAGAACAAATGCTCCAAATTTCAGCAGCAAAGATGGGCTGAGAAAGGAGATCAAAAAATCGAGGGCAAGCACAGCAAGAACGCGATTTTGAGCAATGAACTGGTGTCTACTCGGGAGAGAGAAGAAAGTGGCAAGTGAGAGAGTGAGTGGAGGGCCAGGGGTGGCCCACACCATAGGCAGGCGCGCCCCAGGGCTGGCCGCGCCACCAGGTGGTGTGACTGCCTGGTGGTCCCCCCTGGTACCTTCCAGGCACTCCTCTGCCCCTTTTTTCACGTAAAAATTTAATATGAATTTTCTTGAATTTTTCGAGACACTTTATTTTTGGGCAATTTCAGGCATAGATGAATGATTTTCTGATAGAAAGATTTTTTTGGAATGATGCAAAGACAAAACAAGGCTAGGACTTTAGAAGTTCTAACACAATCTAGCGAGCAAGCAACTAACAATAGAAAAGAAAACTAAACGAAAGCAAAAACTAAAATGGATAGAATAGAAGTAAGCGGAGATAATCATGGTAAAAACATTGTTTTGTTCAATGAAATCCTTTTGTTAACAAGGTTGATTAGGTCTTGTTACCAAAACAACTTTATATGAAACAAAAATTTGTATTCCACTAATGATTATGTTACCTCAACTTTGATAGCAATGGTCCCAATCATAATAGCTTCAAATTTTTCTCTTGGTATGGGACAATATATTTCCCCAACTTGAATACCCTCAACATGTTCAATTGAATTCAAACCATAAGTCCTATCAATCTTCTTGGGGAAATAGACAGTATGCTCCTTGTCATTAACATTAAAAGTCACCTTTCCTTGATTACAATTAATAACAGCTCCTGCAGTATTAAGAAAAGGCCTCCCAAGAATAATAGACATATTATCATCTTCAGGCATTTCAAGCACAACAAAATCAGTTAATATCAAGCAATTATGAGCCACTTGAACAGGTACATCCTCACATATACCAACAGGGATAGTGGTAGATTTATCAGCCATTTGCAAAGATATATCAGTTGGTATTAGTTTTTCAAGTTGAAGTCTCTTGTAGAGAGAGAAAGGCATAACACTAACTCCAGCTCCCAAATCACACAAAGTAGTTCTAACATAACTATTTTTAATAGAGCAAGGGATAGTTGGAATCCCTGGGTCTCCAAGTTTCTTTGGAACCTTACCATTAAAGGAATAATTAGCAAGCAAAGTAGAAATTTCTTCATTAGGGATCTTCCTTTTATTTGAGACAATATCCTTCATATACTTTGAATAAGGAGGCAATTTAATAGCATCAGTCAAAGGAATTTGCAAGAATAAAGGTTTCATCCACTCACAAAACTTATTATAGTGTTCATCTTCCTTTGACTTGTGTTTCTTATCAGGGAAAGGCATAGGTTTTTGCACCCAAGGCTCTCTTTCACTACCATGTTTCTTAGAAATAAAATCTTCTTTAGTGTATTTAGTATTCTTAGTGTGCTTTTCAGGTTCTTCTTCAACTTTTTCTTTATTAGGAACATCATTTTCTTCATTGCCACTTTCAGTTTCAGCATCAGAGATAGATATACTATTAGGATCTTTAGCAGGTTTAGAGGGCTCTATAATAGTTTTATGTTTCTTTTTTCTTTTCTTACGAGTAGAACCACTATTTTTAGCTTGTTGAGAATCCTGCTCAATTCTTTTGGGATGCCCCTTAGGACATAGAGGATCCTGGGTAATAGCACCACTTCTTGTTCTAATCTCATAAGCATGTTTTTCTTTAGCAACATTAATTAGCAAGTCTTTTTGCACTTTAATAAGTTGATCTATTTGACTTTGAACCATTTGAAAGTGTTTAACAATCATTTCGACATCATTAGAGGTTCTTTCCATAATATCTTTTAACTCAACAATAGCTCTAGAGTTTTCCATTAGATGATTTTGCACCCTTTTATTAAAATTATCTTGCTTAACAATGAAAATATCAAATTCTTCTATGCATTGATCAGGAGGTTTAGAATAAGGGATATCACCTTCATCAAAGTGTTGGAGAGAGTGTACCTCAATAGTGGATGAATGGGGAATTGGCTTACATAATTCTTCTATAGGAGGTAAATTCTTGACATCTGCAGCTTTAATTCCCTTCTCCTTAAGACATTTCTTAGCTTGGTTCATCACTTCATCATTTAATTCAATAACTCCCCTCTTCTTAGATGATGGTATAGGCGCCGGTATAGCTAGTTCAGGTATAATTGTTTCAGGTATAGCTGGTTCAGGAGGAGTCCAATCTTCATAGTTCTTGCTTATTTTAGCCATTAGTTCCTCAGCTTCCTTGGGAGTCCTATTCCTGAAAACACAATCAGCACAGCTATCCAGGTATGTCCTAGATTCTTCAGTTAGTCCATTATAAAATATATCAAGAAGCTCATTCTTAGGTAATGGACTTCCAGCCTGTGCATGAATCAAAGCACAAAACCTTTCCCAAGATTCAGGCAATATCTCTTTTTCTCCCTGTTTAAATCAAAAAGTTCCTGCAAAATAGCATGTCTAGCACTAGGAGGAAAATATTTCTGCAGGAAGGTACTAATCAAGCAATCAGGACTATCAATAGATCCAGGAGGTAAATTACTAAACCATGTTTTAGCTTCCCCTTTCAGTGAAAACGGGAAAATCTTAGCAACAAAGTAAGTGCGCATCTTAATATCATCAGAAAACAAGCCACTCATGGTAGAAAGCTCAGTAATATGTGCTACCGCACTTTCATTCTTAGTTTCACAAAAAGGTTCTTTCTCAACAATAGCTATGTAAGATAGATCGAGAGAGAAATCATAACCTTTATCTTTAATGTTTATGGGAGAAGCAGTAAACTTAGGAATAGGAGACAATTTGGGTCTAATAGTACGCCTCTCAAGGAGACTCTTAGCAGCGCTCCTATCATGGGTATTTTTACATTGTTTAATAAATTCATCGGTCATCTCAACATAACCGTCTTCAATATCATAACTCTCACTAGACTCAGGTGAACTAACAGGTGTAGTAGTGTCTTCATTAGGAGTTTCAGTATTTCCAGCTATAGTTCTAGCAATCGTAGCATCTAGGAAAGGACCTAATGAACCACTCTTATCAAGCACAGTAGAAGCAGCATCAGAAGTATCAGAAGTTTTAGATTCAACAGTAGTAGCAGTGTGTGTAGCATGTGTATGTGCTAGTGTAACGAGATTACTCATAACAGATGGTGAATCAAGAGCAACAGAGGTGTTAAGAACCGCACCTCTTCTTGTAGTGGATGGTAAAATAATAACCTTGCCATCACGAGACTTACCCATGATGGATGGATGGCAGCGAACAATAATGAATCCAAGTGAACTTGATAAATAAATCTATGCTCCCCGGCAACGGCGCCAGAAAATAGTCTTGATGACCCACAAGTATAGGGGGTGTATCGCAGTATTTTCGAGGGAAGTGAAACCCAATTTATTGATTCGACACAAGGGGAGCCAAAGAATATTTATAATCCTTAACAACTGAGTTGTCAATTCAGCTGCACCTGGAAACAATCTTGCTCATAGCAGTTTATCAGTAGCAACAGTTTTGTAGTAGGAATAGTAAAGTAGCAGCAATAGTAAAGCAAAGACAGTAGTAACAACAGCAGTAAATAGTAGGATTCGAGTGCGGTAGGCATAGGGATGGATGGACGGGCATTACATGGACAAGACAATTCACATAGCAATCAGAACATAGGGCAATTGCAGATAAATAAGATAAAGCATCCAAGTACTAGATAATCCTAGGCATGTGTCCCATATATAGTCATACGTGCTCGCAATGAGAACTTGCACAACATCTTTTGTCCTGGCAGCCCATTTGCAGCGGGGCCTCAAGGGAACTACTGGCAATTAAGGTGCTCCTTTTAATAGAGCACCAGAGCAAAGAATTAACACTCCGTGAACACATGTGATCCTCACATCAAAGTCATTCCCTCCGGTTATCCCTATTTCTATCACTTCGGGGCCATTGGTTCCGGACAACAACGTGCGTATACAACTTGAAGGTAAGACCAAAAATAATACTATCATAATGAATCAATAACATATTCAGATCTGAAATCATGGAACTCGGGCCCTAGTGACAAGCATTAAGCATAACAAGTCGCAACAAAGTCAAAAAGCACTAATAGTAGATAGTAGGCACCATGCCCCAACAATCTGATGCCATTACATGAACGATCTCATCCAATCCCTACCAGCCCCATAGCCTACAGCGGGGGATTACTCACTCATAGATGGGAAAAATATGGATGGTCGATGGAGAAGCGATGGTGATGATGATGGCGATGATCTCCTCCAATTCCCCGTCCCGGCAGAGTGCCAAAACGGAGTTTCTGGTTCCGAATCGTGGAATCTGGTGGTGACGGTGGAGCGAAACTCCTTGTGAAAAAACGTTGAACCCCCTGAGTTTTTAGGTCAGAAGGCATCTTATAGGTGAAGAGAGACCGATGGGGTGTCTGGCTGCGTGGGAACGATTCAACTCACTCTGCTCACGATTCTCCTTGGATCTGCCCTGGTGTTCAAGCCTAGGTGTTTTTATCGTTTTGCACAGAAAGAAATCTGGGTCCTTCCCGATTCAGCAAGCATCAACGAGCTTAACTATTCTTCGGTCTGCCGGTGGGTACACTTTTTCCATTGCTACGTGGGGGCGATTCAACTCACTCTGCTCACGATTCTCCTTGGATCTGCTCTGGTGTTCAAGCCTAGGTGTTTTTATCGTTTTGCACAGAATGAAATCTGGGTCCTTCCCGATTCAGCAAGCATCAACGAGCTTAACTAGTTCTTCGGTCTGCCGGTGGGTACACTTATTCCATTGTTAGATCACGTGTCTTTGATTCAGGACGAGAATATATAAACAACTCTTGTCCAGCAGATCTGTACTCAGTGGTACTACTTTGCAGATCTGTGCTTGAACGCTTTAGTTCAGAAGGAGTACTTTTGATGAACATATATGTGTTAGGTTTAAGTTGATTTTGTGTTGTTCAAGATGAAAACAAGGTCCCTTGTCCATAGGTTCTCATTCAAACTTTTTTACCTTTCAACTTTCTGGTCATTTTATTTTTATTTTGTATACTGACAACAGTTTGTATATGCGCTATCAAATGATGATAAATAATGGGGTGCTCTTGTCTTCACTTCCAGAATACTGTCGCGTGTAACTGCAAATGGATTGCTATACAAGCACAACAAAGGATGACCTGGAGCACATGCTATATGATGACACCGCTGAGCCGAGGGCCCTGCCGTTATCACTTTTGGCAGAGATTACAAATGGTTCCTCTGCTGAGCACCAAATTGGCGAAGGTGGGTTTGCAGTGGTCTACCGGGTACGTCACAATTCTGAATTTTCTAACTCCTAATCAAAGCTGATGCTGATAGTCAAGTTGATCTTTTCAAGTCAACCTGTTACCGCAGGGAATACTCAAGAATGGAAAGGTCGCTGTGAAGAGGCTGTGCAATAAGCTTATGGGTGACAGGGAGTTCCTCCGAGAAGTTGAATGTCTCATGATGGTGAAGCACAAAAATATAGTGCGTTTTTTGGGATATTGTGCCGACACACAAGGAAGTATGGAATTGTACAATGGGAAATTGGTCATGGCGGATGTAACGCAAAGGTTGCTTTGCTTCGAGTATCTATCGAAAGGGAGTCTTGACCAGTACATCACTGGTATGATCACGTGGCATGTAAAGTTCATTTTAATCTTTATTTTAAAGATAATATAGTTTAAAATCTCACATATACTCGTGATCACCTCCAAATATTGAGGACTTAAAGTATGTCAAATAATAATATATTACCTTTACCTCTTCACCTTTGTAGATGCATCTTGTGGACTTGAGTGGAGAAACCGCTACAGAATTATCAAAGGAATTTGTCTGGGGTTACACTATCTACATCGGAAATATATCCTCCACATAGATCTAAAACCCGCCAATATATTGTTGGATGATAATTGGGTGCCGAAGGTTGCTGATTTCGGTCTCTCAAGGTTCTTTCTTGAAAAGCAAAGCCGGGCAATTACCGCAAATATAGGTGGAACACTGTAAGTTTGCTAAGCCTCTTGCAAGTTCAAGCTTATTTTTTGCCTATAATTTATACAAGCACCGCATGACCTTGCTCATTAACCCATCACACGAATATATCTATTTAGGGAATATTTGCCACCAGAATTTTGTAACGGAGAAATCACATACCTGTTTGATCGTTTTAGTCTAGGTGTAATATTCATGGAGTTACTAACTGGAAAGAAGGGATATCACGATGTTGACAATGTAAGAGCAATTTAGGCCTTTTTTACAAAACAAAGGCATGATTTTAAATCAAAGCATTACTTCCAACATTATTGTTTTTTCTCTCTATACTGATGCAGCATACTATCACTGTGTCGTTTTTAGTACTCCCTCCATCCCTATTTAGGTGGTGCACATGCTTTTCGATGTCTAACTTTGACCATCAATTTGACAAAAAAAAATATGGGTTATATGTCACAAAAATTATATCATTGAATTCGTATTGGAATAAATAAAGTTTCTAATGATATAACTATTATAGCACATAACACATATTTTGTTTGTTGAATAAGTGGTCAAAGTTAAATCACGAAAAACAAGTGTGCTACATGCATTCAGACGGAAGGAGTAATCCACTATGGACCATATCTATCTATATTATTAAATTGAGGGCGATGGTGTTTGTCCGTCGCCGTTTGCAATTTACCCCCTCAAGAATTATTCTTGGTGACACATTGAACGGTGGAACACAAAAATTGGGTACACAAGGATCAAACAACATTTTTGTTCATTTTTTAAGCATCACGATAAAACAGAGATTTACAAATGAAACAACAATAATAATGCTCCTTACAGAGGCACTGCTAGTGGTATTGAAAATGGAGATAAAAGGCATCAAAGTACATATAGTTGGATACGCAATTATTTCTGAAAAATACCTCCAATAATTTTAGAGATATCTTATTTTTGTGGGGGAGTGGTTGTACAATGTTATCATCCATATTCAAGATATCTCTAACCTGAATTGGGATGCATATTTCTTCTGAATTGAATGATACCTGGTTCTTCTGATATGTGAAAAACTGAAAACAAACTTGGGGCACATCCTAACTAAGTATGTTATAGGCAGATACTACTCCAAATGTTAGTTATATCCCACCTTCCATTAGGTGTATCAAACTCTTCCAGACTTTGTGTGCAATTAGGAGTCCTTGTCTTGGCAGTCAAGTTATGTTATTGGGTTGTATGTTAGAGATATGGTCCCAGCTGTCATAAGCTGGAATTACTGTTCAGTGAACAGTAGCCGGCCTAAAATTCTATGTAAGAGATGTATCCCTATTGAAGGAGGAAGTAAGAAATGAACTCTTTCCCTTCTAGTTGTTATCCCTACCCATCCTGCTTCTCTATCTGTCCCAACTATCTTTTTTCCCAGCCAATCTTCCCTACCTTATGAGTACTTGAGTTGATGTATACAACAAAGTAATTCATGAATTTTACTTGTTAGTTTGAAGTCTTAATTGATGTGGTTTTGTGCAAGCGTGTTAACATACTTTAATTTCACATTTAAAAAGATGGTGGTTTTTAAATACTCAATAAATTCAATTTGTAGGTAGTTGAAAGTTGGAGTAATAGGTTGGAGGCATCTCAGAGCGACATACAGTTGGAACAAGTACGAGTATGTGCGGAGATAGGAATAGAATGCACGGACTCCAACCCAGCGAAGAGACCTGATAGTACACAGCATATAATTGATAGACTTGATGAGACAGGAAGTACAGATGACTATATCGAAGCTGGCATGGTTACTTCACAGCAGGTAAGACCCTTCCTGCAGCATCCATGATATCCTCTACAAAACTTAACCTTGAGAACTCGTGTACATGTCCATTTCCAAAAAAAAATCCTCGAAGCCAGCGGATGAGGGTGACTTCTTTAATCAGTTATTTGAACAGGCAGAAAATTCTTCGAGCGAACTACATCAAGATACGCCTAATGACCCTGGAGAGACAAGCTCACAGTCTCAGGTGTGTTCTCATCTAAACGTACTTGTAACTATTTACAAATTTCAGATGCCACACAAATTTATTATGTGTATAGTTTTATATACCTTTTTGGGACGGAGGGAATAGTAACTTTGTTGGTTATACATCTAATATAACAGAAACTAGTAGTCTAAAATAGATTTAAACACTACTAATCTCTGGAACTTCGCTATATATGTGAACCAGAGCAGTACTAGTAAATTCTAATTCTGATGGTATTTTTGTCCGATGCAATAAGATGTAGTAGATTAAATTCTGCCAGAACCCTGATTATTACTATTTGATCCTATGTAATGCATTGCCCAACATTATATACTGTACTCTTCTGCAATGTATTCAGTGTTAGTCATCTTGTATTGTTTTTACTAAACACAATTTCTTTTTCTTGCTCTCAGGATTTCTCATTTTCCTGGCCGACAAATTTATTCTTCAATCAAACGCCGCCAGGTAACCATACTACATATCCGGTTCCATCCAGACATTTTCTTGAAAGATACGAGGTAGTTTTGTGTGGCATTGTGGACGACCAAGATGCTGACCATGGTTCAACGCCGGACTGGCTGGCATTGAGCGGAATGGTCAGATTTGGTTAATGTTTTGAAGTAGAGTCATTTCTTACTGAACTTCCAAAAGATAAATATTTTTGTCAATTCACATACATTCTTGGTTCCATCAAACACATATTCATATCAACTGTCTTAGTGTAATGTAAATGGTTTGAAGGGTTGGTGTCAAAACTTGAACAATGCCAAATGGTTAGAATTGTCTCTTTGTTAAATATATAGATAAAGTGTGATAGAATGGGGCCACGGTACAAATTCCTGTCCGTGTATGTCTGCAAGAGACAAGTTGGACAAGATTTGTTTTTCTACCATGTAATATGATCCGCCTCTTTGTTTTTCAGCACAAATGTCCGAAGTGGTACTCCCTGCTTTGACAAAGATTGGTTCCATGTTAGGCGATGAATCCACTATGGTCATCATAGCTAACTTCTCAAAAAAGGTTACCAATCTGAAGAAACTGCCAGGTCAGGTCGAGCAAATAGGAAAGCAACTGGCAATGATGGGCATTGTTATTGGTAAAATAAGCATAGTGCACCTTGCTGATGGAATTATAAAAGGTTGGATTGGGGAGGTCCGTAAATTGGCTTGCCGTGTTGAGGATGTAATGGATAAATGCTCATACCATGTTGCTAAGCTCAACCTGATGAAATTTTCCATGAAGCGAACTCGTTATGACAAAGTTTTCAATGAAATTATGGATGAGGTGGCTAAGGTAGAAAAGGAGTGTCAGAATATGTAACATCGTAGGACTCTGTATAGTTGTACTCTTAACTTGTAATTGACCCCACCTGTAACTATTGTTGATCTATATAATGAAAATCCCTTGATCCCACGCGTGTGCGTTGAGGTATCCCCCAAATATTGTGTCCCTATTGTTTCACATGGTATCAGCCAGACCTCGGTTCCTAACCCTAGCCGCCGCCTAGATCGCCGCCGCCGCCGTCATGGGATCTTCCGCTGCCTCTACGTCCTCTGCTCTCTCCGCTCTTCTCCCCTCCTCGCGCTGCCGCTGTCCGCGAACGCGTCAACCATCACCCCGTCGCCTGTCCACTTCGGGAATCAGATCACCGTCAAGCTCTCCGCCGCCAATCACCTGTTCTGGCGTGCGCAGGTCGTGTCTCAACTCCAAAGCCACCTGCTTCATGGCTATGTCGAGGGCACCTTCTAGTGTCCCGCCTCTCATGTCTCCGTCGCTGTGACGGACAGTAATCCCGCCGGCCAGGTCATCAACCCGGCCTATGCGGCCTGGATCCAACAGGACCAGGCAATTCTAAGTGCCTTCCTCGCCTCTTCATCCGTTGAGGTGGGCAACATGATAATGTTTGCCAAATCCTCGCGGGAGGCATGGGTCACCATCGAGAATAGCTTCGCTGCTCAGTCTTCGGCGCGAGCTACGCAACTGCGTGATCAGCTGCGTGAGACTCACAAGCTGAACCAGCCCATGGCTGTCTACTACAACAAGGTGAAGACGATAACCGACACTCTTGCGTCGATCGGCCAACCCCTCCGTCCCGAGGATTTTGTCTCCGCCGTTCTTCATGGCCTCGACGAGGAATACGACTCCTTGGCCGAGGTCGTTCAGGATCGCGCGACTTCGATGCCAGCGCACGACCTCTATGCGCGGCTGATGTCCACCGAGCAGCGCAAGGAAGGGCGCCGCTCAACTGTCGTTGGAGGTGTCCACTCCGCCAATGTTGTCAAGACGGGCGGGTACAAGCCTTCCCGCCCCACTACATCACCTACGCCGCCTTCCACCTACCGTCCGCCCTCTGGGCCCGGGTCGGGTGCTCGTCCTCCTACTCCAGGAGGCGCTGGGGGTGGCTCCTATGGCCATGGCAATGGCCCGCGGCCCCACTGTCAACTCCGCGATGAAGTGGGTCACCTTGCTGCACGCTGCTTCAAGCGTTTCCAGAAGTCGTTCCTTGGTGTGGGCAACGACTGTCGCTTCCTTGAGCGCCAACTTGCTCAGGCCAACGTCGTCTATCACGCACCATAGGGTCATACCTCGACGCTCCCTATGGATCCTACGTGGTATGCCGATACGGGTGCCTCTGTCCATCTCACCGGCCAACTGGAGAAGCTGAACATGCAGGAGCCGTACCAGGGACATGAGCAAGTTCACACTGCCAACGGGGAATGTATGCGTATTTCTCATATTGGTCAAGCTCTAATTCCCACTCCTTCATCTAGGCATCTCCATCTTCGTAATGTTTTACATGTCCCTAGTGTTACCAAAAATCTTCTGTATGTTCATCAATTGACTTCTGATAATCGTGTTTACATTGAGTTCCACCCTAATAGTCTTTTTGTAAAGGACCTGCTTACGGGGGCCATCCTGCTTAGAGGCCGAGTTCGTGGTGGTCTCTACACGCTCGGCGCGCCACCAAACACCCCACTTCTCAAACAAGTCTTCAGCGCTCTTAAAGCTTCCTCTACTCAGTGGCATGCTCGTTTAGGCCACCCGGCTATGCAGGTTGTGCAACATGTGATTCATCATCATCGGTTACCATCCGAGTCCAATAAAGTAGTGTCAGTTTGTGATGCCTGTCAACAGGGCAAGAGTCATCAGTTACCTTTTTCTATTTCAACTCATGTAATAAACTCTCCTTTGGAGCTTATTTATTCTGATGTCTGGGGTCCTGCCCAGCCATCTGTCAGTGGTCACACTTATTATGTCAGCTTTGTGGATGCTTCTAGTTGTTTTACATGGCTTTATTTGATTAAGCGCAAGAATGATGTCTTTGAGGTGTTTCGTCAGTATCAAGCTCATGTTGTGCGCCTTCTTGGCTATAAAATTAAAAATGTTCAATCTGACTGGGGGGTGAATACATTAAGTTAAATGAGTTCTTTCAACAACTTGGTATTACCCATCACATGTCATGTCCTCACACCCACCAGCAGAATGGTAGTGTTGAGCGCAAGCATCGTCATATTGTTGAAACATGCATTACCCTTCTTGCTCATGCGTCGCTTCCTTTTTGTTATTGGGGTGATGCCTTTACCACTGCTTGTTTCCTCATTAATCGCATGTCCACTCGAGTTCTTGATAGGCACACTCCTCTCGAACGTTTGTTGGGTGAAGTTCCTGATTATACCTTCTTTAAGGTCTTTGGGTGTGCGTGTTGGCCCAACCTTCGCCCCTATAATAAACACAAACTAGAGTTTCGTTCGAAAAAGTGTGTGTTTCTGGGTTATAGTCCTCTTCACAAAGGGTACAAGTGTCTCCATGTCCCTAGTAATCGTGTCTATATTAGTCGTGATGTTGTCTTCGATGAGAACGTGTTTCCGTTTTCTAATTTGCCGTCCTCCACATCCACACCCTTGTCGTCGTCTTTACCCACCTCACTTGACCAATTTGAAGATATTGCGCATGCTCCTGTTTTGCTCCCTAACCATGGTGCAGGTACTGGTCGTGGTGCTCGCCTCGAGGTTCTCTCCGAGTCACCATCATCGTCGGAGGGAGACTCCTCCTCCCCCGCCTCGTCTGCTTCGTTGTCAGCATCGGACGTCGATCGCATGCACTCGACGCCTCCGCGTCGCCCTGCTCCTATGACCGGTCCAGTGGACGGCCCGGCTGCTCCGACGCGTGGTCCCATGGGCCAGCTCCGGCTCACGTATGAGCCGGCTTCACCAGAGACGTCGGCTTCCCCGACCGCGCCTTCACCCGCGTCGCCGACCGCCTCGGTCTCCCCTATGCCGACCGAGCTGTCGCCTGCGGCTGCAGGATCTTCTCCGGGATCTGTGCCTGGATCCCCTACGCCGCGCCCTACACCGGCTGATCCTGTGTAGCCGGATCCTCTACGACCCGTGACTCGCCTCTCGCGTGGTATGCGTCAGCCCAAACAACGGATTGATGGCACAGTTGCCTGGATGGCCGCATGCATGGCTGATGCTGCTGCCGACCCCATGTCTAAACCGCGTCATTTTCGAGCTGCTCTTGGTGTTCCTCATTGGCGTGCTGCCATGGAGCAAGAGTTCGAGGCCTTGCTCCGTAATAACACCTGGCATCTTGTTCCACCAGCTTCTGGCGTAAATGTCATCGATTCAAAGTGGATTTTTAAAGTAAAGCGGCATGCCAATGGTCAAGTTGGAAGGTATAAATCTCGCCTGGTCGCCAAGGGATTTAAACAACGTTATGGTCTAGATTACGAAGATACATTCAGCCCAGTGGTCAAGCCTACAACAATTCGTCTGTTGCTCTCGATTGCTGTTTCTCGTGGCTGGTTTCTTCGTCAGTTGGATGTCCAAAATGCTTTTCTCCACGCTGTTCTTGAAGAGGAGGTGTTTATGAGGCAACCTCCTGGGTTTGAGGATCCTGAGCGTCCTCATCATCTGTGTCGATTGGACAAAGCATTATATGGTCTCAAACAGGCTCCTCGAGCATGGCATGCTCATCTTGCTGCTGTCCTTCGCTAGCATGGGTTCTTCCCGTCTACTGCTGACACGTCTCTATTCATTCTTCAGCGGCCTGACATTACTACTTATCTTCTGGTATATGTTTATGACATCATTGTGCTTAGCTCCAAGTCCGCGGCCATTGATCAGTTGGTCCTTGGTCTTCGTCAAGAATTTGCTGTCAAGGATCTTGGTACTCTTCATTACTTTCTTGGGCTGGAAGTGGCTCGGTCCTCTGCTGGCCTTCACATTACTCAACATAAGTATGCCACTGACTTGCTTAAACGTTCTGGTCTCCTTAAGTGCAAGTCTGTGACTACTCCTATGTCGGCCACAACCAAGCTTTTTCAGTCCGATAGTCCATTACTTGAGTCTGATGATGCTACAGATTATCGAAGTATTGTTGGGGGCTCCAATATCTCACCTTGACCAGGCCGGATATATCTTTTTCGGTAAATCGAGTCTGTCAATTTCTGCACTCTCCTACTGAAGATCACCTTGCTGCCGTCAAGAGAATTCTTCGGTTTGTGAAACATACTATTGGTCATGGTTTGCTTCTACGCCCCTCCACTTCTCCTGCTATCTCTGCCTTCTCTGATGCTGATTGGGCTGGAGATGTGGATGACCGTCGATCCACGGGGGGCTTTGCTGTGTTCTATGGAGGTAACTTGGTTGCGTGGAGTGCTCACAAACAGGCTACAGTGTCTCACTCTTCTACAGAAGCAGAATACAAGGCGGTTGCTAATGCAACTGCTGAGGTAATTTGGATTGAGGCGTTATTGAAAGAACTTGGTATTCGGCAGCAGTCTCCACCTGTCCTGTGGTGTGACAACATTGGTGCTACTTATCTCTCGTCAAATTCAGTCTTTCATGTACGGACAAAGCATATTGAAATTGATTTTCACTTTGTTCGTGAGAGGATTGCTCAGAAGCTTCTGCAAGTTTGGTTTGTATCTTCAAAGGATCAGCTTGCAGATATATTCACTAAACCTCTACCTCTTCCTTTATTTGATGAGTGTAAACGCAATCTCAACATGTCCCTTGTTGAGATTGAGGGGGGCTGTCAGAGTACGTAACATTGTAGGACTCTGTATAATTGTACTCTAACTTGTACTTGACCCCACCTGTAACTATTGTTGATCTATATAATGAAAATCTCTAGATCCTACGCGTGTGCGTTGAGGTATCCCCAAATATTGTGTCCCTATTGTTTCACAAGGAGATCCAGCTGGTTATACAGTTGAGAGACCAGTGGTTGCAGCCCTGCGAAGACAGCTTCCCGGTTTTTATCCATGATGAAGGTTTCGTGGGAATCGAAGACAATAGGATGTTGCTGACCGGATGGCTGTACTCCGGAGAGCTTGAAAGCACTGTGATAACAGTATCTGCCATGGGTGGGTTGGGAAAATCCACCCTGGTTTCAAATGTCTATGAACGTGAAAGATCAGCTTCCCTACACATGCATGGATTGTCGCATCACAAGTTTACAATGTTGATGCTCTGTTGAGGAAGCTACTGTGGAAGATTGGATATACTGAAGAAACATTGTCAGAAGACATTGACATGTATGACTTGAAAAAGAAAATACAGGAGAGACTTGAAAATAGAAAATACTCCCTCCGTTTAGAAATATAAGGTGTTTTAGCTTTGTATCTAGACGTTTTTTAGTGTATAGATTCACTCCGAATCTCTTCGAACCTACAAACTAAAAGAAGTCTAGATACATTCGATTCACAAACCTAAAACATCTTATATTTATAAACGGAGGGAGTATTTGATTATAATTGATGACTTGTGGGAGCAGGAGGTATATTTCCAAATGCAAGATGCTTTGGAGAATCTCCGAGGGAGTCGCATCATCATTACGACACGGAAGGACGATGTCGCAGGAACTTCTTCTCCCGCGCGTCGCCTTGAGCTCCAGCCATTGGGTAAGCGTGATTCATTTGACCTCTTCTACAGAAGGGCATTTTACAACCACAAGGGACGCATGTGCCCAAAGAATGTTAAAATGATTGCTACTGCTATAGTTGACAGGTGTCGTGGTATGCCGCTAGCAATTGCTACCATTGGCAGCATGTTGTCTTTCCGACAACAGTTAGACATTTGGCAACAAGCGTACGATCAGCTTCTCGAGTTGTCAACCGATGATCATGTGCGAGATATTATAAATCTAAGCTATCATGACCTATCAGGAGACCTGAGAAACTGCTTGGTGTACTGCAGTCTGTTTCCTGAAGACTACCCAATGTCTTGTGACAGCCTTGTGCGGCTGTGGGTTGCAGAAGGTTTTGTGCTGAGTAAAGGAAACAACACACCAGAGGTGGTGGCTGAAGGAATGTTCATGGAATTGGTCCACCGCAATATGTTTGAGGTAGTGGAGACTGATGAGCTTGGTAGGGTCAACGTCTGTAAGATGCATGATATTGTGCGTGAACTGGCTTTTTCTTTTGCTGAAGAAGAGAGAAATGCTTCTGCAAATGACTACAGCACAATGATACAGATTGATAGGGATGTTCGCCGGCTGTCATTATGTGGATGGAAAGGCAACAGTGTGCCGGAACATAAATTTCCACGTCTTCGAACACTGGTGTCTCTCGGAGTAACTTCATCCTCTCCTGACATGTTGTATTCAATTTTGTCTGGATCCAACTACCTTACTGTTCTTGAGCTTCAAGACTCTGAAATCACTGAAGTGTCAGCGTCCATAGGGTCTCTGTTCAATCTACGTTACATCGGGTTACGGCGCACCAAGGTCAAGTCACTTCCAGACTATTGAGAATCTGTCTAACCTCCAAACGCTGGACATCAAGCAAACCAAAATAGAGAAGCTACCGCGAGGCATTGTGAAGATCAGGAAGTTACGGCACCTTTTAGCCGATAGATATGATGATGGAAGCAAACAGAGTTCCGTTACTTCATCGCAATGCAGGCACCTAAAGATCTATCCAACTTGGTAGAACTGCAAACTCTTGAGACTGTGGAATCCAGTAGTGACTTGGCCGAGCAGCTGAAGAAACTGATGCAACTAAGAAGCGTGTGGATTGATAACATAAGTGCTGCTGAGTGTGCTAATCTGTTTGCTACCCTGTCAAGTATGCCACGTCTTTCCAGTTTGCTTCTTTCTGCAAGAGATGGGAATGAGGCACTTTGCTTCAAGGCTCTCAAGCCAAAGTCTACAGATCTACGCAGGTTGATCATCAGAGGGAAGTGGGCAGAGGGGACATTGCATTGCCCGATATTTCTGGGCCATGGGACAAGCCTCAAGTATCTAGCTCTAAGCTGGTGTCACCTCCGGAAGATGAAGATCCACTGGGGATTATTGCACCGTATATGCCAAACCTCACATATCTCAAGCTTAACAACTTCCCTGGCGGTGCCAGTACTTTGGTTCTTTCTGCAGATTCCTTTCCGAACCTGACGACGCTTGTCTTAAGACACATGCCTGATGTCAGCGAGCTAATAATCATTGATGGCGCCCTTCCATGCATTGAAGGTTTGTATATTGTGTCGCTCTCTAAGCTCGATAAGATACCACAAGGCATTGAATCCCTTCGTTCCCTTAAGAAGCTCTGGCTTGTAGGCTTGCACAAGGATTTCAAAACTCAATGGGTGACTAACGGAATGCATCAGAAGATACTGCCTGTTCCAGAGATTCGTGTCTAGATGGCACGTTTGGCTCTTTCTGCAGTGTCATTAGTTCTTGTATGTGCATCTGGTTGAACTGTGTCATAGTTTTGATCATTAGGGTAGTTTTGCGATTATTGAGATCGCCAGTAGCATATATATGGTCAGCATTTCTATGTTGGTGTACATTTATTTCTCAAAGATTGGTGTCCAATACCTGTGAGCTGTTTAAGTTACTTCTATAGAACTGATTTCATTTAACATCATGTACCATTTCGATAGAACAGCTTATGTGAATAATCCTGTCAAGCATTTCATTTAATATGTTGATATATCTCCATCTGTCACAAATGAATAACTTTTGTCAGCATTTCTATGTTGTTTCAGTTGCATGCTTCGGTAGTGATTTTATTTAACGATTCTGGACCATGGTCAGCATTTCTATGTTGGTGTACATTTATTTCTCAAAGATTGGTGTCCACTACCTGTGTGTTGTTTAAGTTACTTCTATAGAACCGATTTCGTTTAAGATTATGTACCATTTCGATAGAACATCTTATGTGAATAATCCTGTCAAGTACTTCATTCTGCATGTTGATATATCTCCATTTGTGTTGTTTCAGTTACTCCCTCTGCTTCACAATTAGATTGTATTCTGGGTTTATTCAAAGTCAAACTTTTTGCAGTTTGACCAAATATTTAGCAAAAATAAAAGTATCTACGATGTAAAACTTATATATTAGAACCTTCGTAAGTTATATTTTCATAATATATACATTTGGAATAATGAATGTTGATATATTTTTCTATATTTTGATCAAACTTGACAAAGTTTGACTCCGAAAAATCCTAGAACGCGAAATAATAAAAAACGGAGGGAGTACATGCTTCGGTAGTGATTTCATTTAACAACTAGTGGTCTTTTTTTTTTGCGAAAAACAACTAGTAATCTTGCACGTGCATTAATAGCATAGTAATTCCCGATAATTAGAAACAACATAATTTTGTTCAAAATTATGGAAGTCATAACTTATTCGGTGACAGTTAATGGTTTGTTGAGGATGTAAAATGACAAAAACATTAAGAACTATCATATGTCTATGTGACATCCACTCATGTGAAAACAGGGGCAGATGAAGTTATCCAAGCAACACAAATCTCTACCACGGGCTGCACAAATTACTGGACTGATATACTAATTTAAACCTAAATAGATATGTGCTACCAAAGCTCCTGAGTGTGAGTAACAATAGCAGAATGACAGACAGAAAATGGACAGCACATTTTTTAAGTAACATCATTCATTTAATGACAGTGAAACGAATAACAGAGCTCATTTTGCCATTAAGAGAAATCAGATCAAGACATCACATAAGTACTTAGTTTGATTAGTCCAAAGGTATGAACAGATGGGTGTTTAACCAGAGGATCATAATAGCAGATACATGTACGGATCATTAGAACTATTACTGTAGTAGTTTACAAACAGAGCAGATTATTCTTTGTTAGTGTAGATGACTTGATCCACAACGACCACTACTTGGCTCTTGAATTAGCTGCACAGCGTATCTCTAATCTACTGGATGTGTAATACATAAACGCTCAAGATAGTCAATACACTTGCCCATCTATTCAACTCAAACAGAGGAATCATCTTCTTGCTCAAACCATTATCGCTCCTGGAAAATATCAATCCTATCAGTAGTTATCAAACCAGTTATACATCATGATATATTTGTTATAACAAAACAAAATTCCAACAGATCATCTAAACCAATGTATCGGAACAAAATGAGCAGATTTCTAAAAAACTGAGTAAAATGTCCTTGAGGCAAGCAGGACTGCAGAGGACAATTATACGGCGTGCAAGTAGTTATACTATAAACCTGATTCTTGTTGGCATCAATAACCACGACATCTGCTAGCCTTGATTGCGGATAGGAAGGGCGTGTTTGGTTGGGCCGACGCTCGTTTCTTGCACGGCGCGCGGTAAGAAATAAGCATGTTCGGTGTGCTGGGTCGCATGGACTTCTTGCATGGCATGAGATTTAAAGCAGGCCAAAAGTTGGCCCGCTTGGAATGCCGAAATCGGCCGTTTCTAGCGCCGGGTGCCTACCTCTTGCACGCGTGGGGAAGCGCGGAAGATGGGGCGTTTTCGGCTTAACTCCCAGGCCACTCTCCTCACCGCCCACTTCACTCCCTCTGTCCCTCACCCCGAATCGCAACCATGCCCACCGCTCCTCCTCCCCTCCCCCCTTCATTCTGCGGCCTCAACATCGGCGAGGTGAGTGTGCATGGGCGGTGGGCGGCCATCCAACTGGAGAAGCTCGCCGTCGGTGGCGAGGCGGCCTTGGCGAGGTCGCTCAGGGCTCCGGCACCCTTCTGTGCGCGCGCAACACGGGCTGCAATGGCGGCGACCGCGGCGGTGACAACGTCTAGAACCGAGGAGGAAGCCGCATCTGCGATGAAGGCGGCCGAGAAAGCCCCAATCCAACTTGTCAGGGTTTCCCGTGCCGAGTTGGATAAGGTTTTTCCGCCCATGCCGGCGGCTCCAACCCCCGCACCCTGGGCATCTTCTCCGGCTCTGGCTGGAACTGCTACTGCTCCATCTTCATCGGTGGGCTTGGAAAGCCCCAATCCAACTTGTCGGGGTTTCCCGTGTCGAGTTGGATAGGGTTTTTCCACCCGTGCCGGTGGCCCCAACCCCCGCGCCCTGGGTGTCTTCTCCGGCTCCGGCTGGAACTGCTACTGCTCCATCTTCATCGGTGGCGCTACCGCCGACCCGGGTAAGTTATCGATCTACATAGAGGTTAGGGTTTGGTACTAAATCGACGATAGTTAGGACTCGATCTAGGCAGTTATAGATGTGAACGAGCGATTTGGGGCTTTTTCCGCACTAGGTAACGACGGATTTCATAATGTGTTGTGATATTGGGGTTTCAATTTTGTGAAATCCTCAATTTGGATGATGTCCTGGTACTTAGACTGATTGGGGATACAAATCAAATCTGCCATAATGTGCACTGCCCGTTTGTTCAGTGCTAGTATGTAACACCCCGGCATTATAGCTTAGAAATAAGCTGAGATGAGGTGTGTGCATTGCATTCATGCATAGAAAATCTGGGTAATTTTCGCGCGTTTAAATAAAACTTGTCAAAATGATTGAAGCTTCTCTTAACTTGGTGGAACTGAAGTAGATCATCAAGTTGATTGTGATAAGTTTCAATATGACCTTTGTTAAAACCTTATATTCGGGTAATATAATTTGATCTATGGGTAGATCAAATGGAATCAAGCTAAACCCACAACACATTATTTAATGAATAATAAAGGATCCTATAGAGATCATATCTGGGTATTCATTATAACAACTCTTGAATACTCAATTAAGTTTATAACTTAAGCAAAGAAACTTAATAACTAAATCTTGAAGCACTTGTTTGCCATAGATATTCCTACCATGGGTATCATGGTAGTTCTTAAATATGAACTCTTATCACAAATGAACTAGAATGGAATACAAGCCAAGACCATTCATCTCATATCCTTATTATCATATTAATAGATGACATTCTAATTTAATCAGGTCTTAGTGTCCATTGATCATTAATGTTGAGTGATCAATTCCTGACTTAGAACTTATTGACTCTTAGCCTTTGACCTATTATATTGACCTTCCAAAGACCTTAAGTAAATTAATAAGAAGAAGGAACAAGCTAAGGTAGAGGTTGCCATAATCAATGGAATGTGATCCTTAGTGGAGATCAAACCATCTGATGTTGGAGGAGTTAACTCACTCATGAGTTAACTAGAATAAGTACCTAAACCCAAGAGTTAAGCTAGTGATCATGAAGCTATGAGAAATCTAGTAGTATTAGAGTATCAAATAATAACCTTGTTAAGCCAAGTAGGTATAAACCTCAAGTAAGTTTCCTTAACAAATAAGCCTTATAGAGGGACTAGTGCAAGTCTAGTACTTAGTGTTAATAGGTTTTGGATCAAACAATTAGAAGCCTAAGCTTACTGATCAAAGTATGGAAGCCATCATTCTCAAATCACTTGAGAATAGATGATTAGGTGTTGAAGTAGGGTTGTGAGTATACTAAATTAGGCAAGCCCTCATAAGCGGAATCATCTAGCTTGATCATGAGTGGTCAAGTTAGGGTATGATGAAGTATATAATATGAGTTGTATGGAGTAGTTGGAGGAATATTAGCTTACCCAAGATAATAAAAGAACAAACTTGTATTGCAGAGAGTAGTACTCTACCCATCCCAGAGGATTGTTACCACATGTGGTATAAAAAGAATTGTAATCTTGCAAGCCTTAGAAGCAGATGTAAGGCTAATATAAAGGAGTTTATGGAGGGAGTTAGAAACAACTACATTGATGGATTCATCCAGGGTAGTTAATAAGTGCAAGTTAGGCAGTGAAGGAAGAATGCTAGGAGGATGGAATAATGAAGTCATAACTAACTAGATGAATGACTTACTTAAGGGTAGCTAAGAAATGGAAGTTAGATAATAGAGTTAGAATAGGGAAGGATTATTGTTGAAGTGGCATGACCATGACATCATATGATGATGGGTATGGTGGAGTCAGATGATTAGTCATTTAGGTAGAGGACATTTTCGTTAATCAGACAAAAAATTATATAGAGTATATTTAGGAAAGGAATTCCTTAACTAAGGCCCAAACCTAATGAAGAATTGAAGCCGGGAATCCTTGAGAAATCCTTAACCAAGATCATATCAAACCAAGACAAGACCCATGTATACCTTGTTCAAAACCCTAGAATCAAGTTGATAGTGAAACCATTTCCTATTCCCAGGTAAACATTGAATAATATCTCTTAGTCAAATAGAGTTTCTAAGAGATAAATAGAATACCAGTTGAGAGTGTTTATGGATGAAATCCTTGTCTACTTTATTATCTTAAACCCTAATAAGGACTTAGTCTTATATACCATCAAGATCACATTAGGAAAGCAATCCCAATAGCTCAATCTAAGTTGACTTATTATTTACGGCCAGAAATCATGAAGGCAATATATCCTAGCTCTTAATCTTTACCTATGTCCATAATAGAATGTGAGTCTATTCAATAATCTCCAAACTTAGGATAACCACTTGTTAAATGAGTATCTTCCTTTCTCCACCAGTGATTGTTGTTTGTGCATAAATACTCAACCAAGATTGTTTTATGCTAGTTATAAACCCCACAATCTAAATAGAAGTTTGGATAAGAGAAATCACCAAATATGGAGAATCATGAAATTCAAATCACCACATTATTAACCCTATGGTTTAATGTATTAGAATGGATAAATATATTTGAATTCTTATATAATGCTAACTATGCATAGGATTTTATATATATCCTAAACCATTTCAAGTCATTACCATTAAAATTATTAAGTGAAAACAAAATCATCTTAAAGGGATCTTTAGGTAAGAAGTAATTCCTAAAACCCTAATTTCTATTAATATTTCCTAATGAAGAGGACCCTTCATATAATTATGAATATTTTTATTCACAATAAAAAATAAGGAGAAGAGGGTCATACTTGCTTTAGACAATAATATTCTTGACCTGCAATTTCTCTGGATATTTAAATCCTTGAGGAAATTCATATTTGAAAAGGTTTTATAAAAATAGTAAAAAGAAATAGAAAAATAATAAGGAAATGGACTACCAGCAAAACCAGGCCGCGACCTAGCAACCTTCACGCTATCTGCCGCTCGCGTGCGCCAGCCGCCACACTTCGCTCACTTCGTCACGGCCCAATACCAGCCCGACCCACTTACTGTTTCGTCCTCGCTATCCTAATCATCCACATCGCGCAGTGGCTGATGCAGCTGCAGCTGCATGTCACGAGCGCTGTCGCTCGCTAGTGTCAAGATCCTCACCGCGGTCGCCAGGGAAGGATAAGAATGCCACCGCTTTGTCCTTTCATCCTCATCCCCATTTATTCTCTCTCGCGCTCGCTCTCTATCTTTTCCTCTCCACAGAAGGGGGTCAAAACCCTAGCTTCGGCTGCCGTCGATTCCCGCCGTTCTGGCCTTCCCCGCGACTATCCAAGTCTTCTACGAGCACTGCCATCCTCTCCTGCAATGACCAGCTAGAGGAATCAAACTAGGGTTCACGGAATTGAGCCCCACGATGTCTTCTTCATCGTCTCCGACGAGGTCCATCGTTGCCCGTGTCATCGCCATCGTCCACCTTCAGCCTCGCCGATACGTCCATTTTGCATCACTATTCTATGTCATAATTCACTGTTATTCATTGATATATTTCATACTGAGAGGTGATACTTATGTTATTTCATCTGTTTTTGCATGGTTGATGACTTTTGGAGCATGGACCGCTGCAGTCAGGATTCTGATAGAAAAGGTGTTGTTTGGAGGCAAAATTCGTGAAGATCAGAAAATTCGGGAAAATATACAGAAAATCCTATTTTTCCAAAAGACGAAGGAAGCCAGAAGGGGGGCTGGAGATGGGCCACAAGGGGCCCACACCACCCCCTGGCGCGGGCCACCCTGGGCCGCGCCACCAGGTGGTGTGGCCGCCCTGGTCCACCCCTGGCACTGCCCTCTGGCGTATATTATCCTCCCAAAACCCTAAGACTCGGGGAGCAACCATAGAAAGATTCTGCCGCCTCTGCGGGGCGGAAAACACAGAGAGAGAAAGATATCTCCGGCAGACAGATTTCTGCCGGGAATTCCTTCCCGGAGAGGGGAGATCGTCGCCATCAACACCACCATCAAGTTGGACTTCATCGGGATCATCATCATCATCACCACCATCATCACCATCAGCACCCTCATCACCATCTCCATATTCCTGTAACAATTGGGTTGAATCTTGCATTAGTTCTTAGGGGAAACTTTCCCGGTGTTGATTACTCTTTGTAGTTGATGCCATTGAGTGAACCATTGAATTATTGTTTATGTTCAGATTGTTATACATCATTATTCCATCTCTGATCATGATCCATATGATGTCTTGTGAGTAGTTCGTTTTGTTCTTGAGGACATGGGAGAAGTCATGTTGTTAGTAGTGGAGTTGTGTTGAGAAATATTCAATAGTTTGATATTTAAGTTGTGGTGTACTTCTAGTGGTGTCATGTGAACGTCGACTACATGACACTTCACCTATATGGGCCTAGGGGAATGCATTGTGTATTTGGCTACTAATCGTAGGGGTTGCCGGAGTGACAGAAACCTAAACCACCGTTAGGAAACCATTGCACAAGGGACATAAGGGTCTTAGAGTTTAAAGTTGTGGTTAGGTTTCTACCTTAATTACTTTCTTGTACTTACGGATGTTTGCAAGGGGTATAATCACAAGTATGTATTAGTCCTAGGAAGGTCGGTACATTAGCACAGGTTCACCCACACAACACTTAGCAAGCTAAAGAAGATTAATCAACTATATGAAGTGAAAGCACTTGACAGTCTTCCCATGTGTCCTCGAGAACGTTTGGTCATCTTAAGTAATACAACCGGCTTGTCCTTTGCTGCATAAAGGATTGGGACACTTGCCGCATTTATTCCTACTGTCTTTTATTTACTCGTACTTTGTTTTACTTGCTTTATCAAAAACCCCTAAAAATCCGTTTGCTAAGTATTTGTAGAGAATTCCTGATCCATACCACTAGCCAGCACCTTCTGCTCCTCGTTGGGTTCGACACTCTTACTTATCGAAAATACTGCGATACACCCCCTATACTTGTGGGTCAGCAAGACTATTTTCTAGCGCCGTTGCCGGGGAGTGAAGCGCTATTGGAGAGTGGAACTGGTAAAGGAAACTTCTACTATGAGTATTGTTTACTTCTGCTAGTTGCTTTATTTTTGTTATGGATAATTCGCCGAGTTTCTTATTTGGTAATGCTACTACCACTGCTAAGGTAGTAGATAAACCACCACCTGCTGAGAATGATGCTTTTAAAATACCTACAAGAATTATTGATCGTGTTATGGATAACTACTATGTTGGGGATGGAACTGTCCATCCCGGTGATCATTTACTCTTTATACATGAATTATGCGGGCTGTTCAAGTGTGCAGGTATTACTACAGATCAAGCTAAGAAGAAGTTATTCTCATTATCACTGAAACGAAGAGCTGAGGAATGGTATAAGCTGCTGAAGAATGGTCAAGCTCTGGAATGGGAGGAAATAACGCCTCTCTTTTATTCAAAGTTTTATCCTCCTAGTGAGATTCATAAAGATTGGAATCAAATATACAACTTTTGGCCTCTTGATGGAGAGAGTACAGCTCAAGCTTGGGGGAGATTGAAGTTACTAATGCTCAAATGTCCCTTTCATGAGCTCCCCAACAATATTATTATCAATAACTTTTATGCAAGGCTCCCTCTACATGATAAGGATTTATTGGATGCTTCTTGTGCTGGATCATTCACTCGCATGGAAGAAGAAGCTAAATGGGATCTTCTGGACCGTATTCAAGACAATGCTGAAGCATGGGAGAATGACAAAGGAAGAAAGTCAGGTATAAATTATGATTATGAATGCATTGAATCTTTTATGGGAGCTGATGACTGTCAAAATATTAAAAATGCTTATGGTCTAGACTCTCAAGCTATTGCTTCTTACTTTAAGGCTTTTGCTTCCTACATTGAAGTGCCTAAAAAGAAGTGGAATAAGTATCATGAACCTTATAAAGATGTTGCTAAGAGTGTTCCTGCAAGAAATACTGAAGTTTATACAGCTAATCATGTTTTACCTGAACCTTACATTGAGAAGATCCCTTTCCCAGTTAAGGTAAAGGAACATTCTATGATAGCTAGTATGGTTAATGAAAGTACAAGTAAGGTTGTTGAACCTGATAAACAAAAGGTTGATGAACCTATAATAGCAAATGTGAAAGACTTTATTACTAAATATGAAGAAGAGGGACACACTATCCTTTGTAAGGATACCTCTAATATTGTTTCACATAGTAGTGTTATGAGAGCTAATATTCCTGTGTTCTCTATTAGAATAAGTGATCATTGTTACGATGGTACTTGTGATAGCTATATTGTTAAGTTTATGCATGATGCTGAAAGTTACTGTGATAAAGGGAAAAGTGTTCTTATGCATCTCAATAATATCATGTTTCCTTGTTTTATGCTGAAAGTTTTTTTGTTGCACTTCTTTTGCCTTCCTATGCTAGTAGCCTCTAGTTTCAATAACTTGTTTGTTTACAAAATTCCCTTGCATAGGAAGTGGGTTAGACTTAAACATGTGTATTTTTGCTTCTTAATGCTCTCTTTCACTTCAATTCATATCCTTATGTGAGCATCATCAAAATTATCATGCCCATCTTAATGGCTATAAAGAAAGAGCTTTTTGGGAGACAACCCAATTTGTTTTTGCTTTCAGTTTGTTTTTGTTTCTTTGAGTCTTGGAAGTTATTACTTCGATAATAACTGCTCCTTATCTGTTTTGTTTGGTTTTTGTGTCAAGATCAACCTTTAATGAGAGAGAAGTAAGATTTGGGAAAGTTGCTGTCCCGAAACAGATTTTTGTGCTTTATCATAAAAATTTGTGAGAGATCTCTGTATGTCGGATTGAGCTGTAATTTTTGTGCTTCTGCTCCAGGTTGTTATTTAACTTTCGTTAGTTTTGCACTTTTTGATTTGAGCAACAGAAGATTTTCGAAAAAATTGATCTTTACCTGCTGGTCTGTTTTGACAGATTTAGCCACTCTTGCATTTGCTTCTTTAATCGATTTCCTTTTTGGGTTTTCGGAAGGAGTTGCTACAGTAGCTTATGTTTTGATGGTTTTTAGTTGAAAGTGGACTCAAAAGGTTTTATCTCTTCACTTATAACTAATGTTGCTAATGAGAACTGTGTGAAGTTTTGTGTGAAAGAAATTTCCAGGAAGTGGAGATAATGGTGTAGTAAGGAAGAGAAAGGTTTTCACGACTCAAGTAGTAAGTGTATGAAGATGAAGATATTGATGTTATTCAAGTGGTGACTCCGGAAGAATCTACTAAATACCAAATTTCAGAGACCTGCAGAGTCCTCTTCCAAATAGGTAATAGTTCTGGTAAGAAAAGTTCCACGAAAATACAATCCAACTATATTTTTGCAGTTTTTAGTCAATAAGGAAAGCTATGAAGCGAAAGAGGGACGGAAACGGAGCCAGGGTGGCTCACACCACCCTGTGGCGCGGGCCCACCCCTGGCCGCACCACGAGGTGGTGTGGCCACTCCAGACTCCGTCTTCGACCCGTTTTCTCCCAGTACCTTCCTTTTATCGTGAAACTTCGTAATATATAATCCCCCGGATCCCCCGAGGTTCGTATATCGTGTTCTCGTCGTGTTTTCGTTTCGATCTGTTTCTGCCAGGGACTATTCTTGAAAGTTTAGAAGCACAATGGTGTCTGCCAAGGATAAAGGAAAGGAGCCTATGGAGGAAGATCTCCAAGACCCCAAGCAGGGACTGGTACCTTTAGTCTCTTGCCCTGCATCAACGGAAGCCCTATGAGTCACTAAGGTGTTCTGCGATAAGTACCGAGACTTGAGGAGGAAGGTGGACATGCTTCAATGGGAGAATAATAGGCTTCACAAGATGCTGGAAGATTTCCTCACGTCAACTAAGAAAATATTACCACCACCACCAAAGGAGTAATTCGTCATCAGGTTTGGCATCCCCCTTGGGGAGTGTCGCGGTATCACATCACTATCTTCTATCTTTTTACCTTTTTAGTAGAGTCATATCATGAATAGAGAAGTTATTATGTAGGATGGTTTGCATTATGGAAGTGTCCCCTCTCTCGTTAGATATGTATCCCTTGGTGTGAGTTGCCGTTATGGAATATTAATGAGAAGTTCTATCATTTACCCTTTTTCATAGTTTATTTTAGTTTTCAATTCGTGGTTATATGATTGATCTTGTTGTTAGTATTGGCAGCACTTTGGGATCATTGAGTTAATTTAGTTGGTTTTGGAAAACCTGGCTCAGTCAGTAGCAACACTATTTTTGAGAGTTGAAAGAAAAGATAAAAGTACTCTAAAGAAAAATAATTTCATCATCTTTCTTTCTTGATTTGCTCATAAGTCTAGTATTCTCTAGTTAAGATCTTTTGTGCTTCCAAGGAAGATTGCATGTTTGTCTTTATCACTTGTATGTTTGTTTGTTTCCTTCAACTCATGTACTTGCTACCCAACCTTGCTAGCCAAAAACCTGTACTGAGAGGGAATTCTTCTCGTGCATCCACCTCCTTTGAACAGAAACCTCTGCCATTTGTGTCCACCATACCTACCTAGTAGCATTATCGCTATTCCAAGTAAATTCTTGTTTTATCTACCTCCCAAATTAAACGTGTTATGTGAAAAGTAGTGATTAAAGCTCTCACGAACTTGATGGCACACTTTACTTTCTTGCACTTAATTAACTTGAACCATTGTGCTCACCTATGTTGCGTATATGCTTGCGCTTTGTAAGTTGTGAATTAGCAGAATCATGCTGTCATGGGGAACGCTTTCAACATTGCACTGGTACTTTGTACCAAGTTGATATCATATTCTTTTGTCTATGGATGTCATCGCTGTGAAATGAAAGGGGAGCTTGTAAGTCCATGGAGTTATGCATGTGTGTTAGAGAAACGCCTGGACCACTGGTCTAATCCATGCTAACATGGTGGAAACCTGCAGCGTAACCATAATGGGCATCTATGAAGCATTCTTCTTATAAAGAAAGAGTCTGATATTGAGAAAAAAGAGAAAAAGAAAAAAAATCACCATATTCCCATGGTAAATAAGAAGATTGCTGAGATGCTTGTTGTCTGCTTGCCTTGTCATTTTGATATGGGGATTCTTCCGTATCATCGGGCAAGGGGTACCTCGTGGGCGGTTCTCTATGATACACATATGCTTACAATAACAAGAACTTACCGGTGACTAAACTTGAGTAGCATGAGGAGCGGCCCTCGTATTCAAGGGACATGAGATTCTCAATTTACAACTTGTCAATGCATATCCTCATATTTGATCACTTTAACCTTAATCACCTAAAGATGCCTATGATAGGGGCAATGAGAGCTAAAAGCTAGTAAGTATCATAATTTTTGGGAGCTCTTTATGAAACTTGCAATCCCTGCTTCCCTCTTTGAAGGGCCCTTCTTTTACTTTTTAGTTGAGTCAGTAAACCTACTCCCTTCTACCTCAGCAAGTATTTTGAGTTGTTGTGTTTCATTCATTCATATGATGATTTATTCAATCATGTTTCTTATGTTCCTTGTTTTGCACTTTGCTCTTATCTTGGTGTTTACAACTTTGAAAGCTATCATTGAAAACCAATTATTTGTGAACTCCAGCAAATTATCAACTATTCTTTGACCAAGAGCTAAGTTTGCCATTACCAATTATGATTTACTTCATGTATCTTTATTGTGTTTCCTTTACCTATTACAAGTTGAGTTATATAATAGTGAGTTGTCTTCTATTATGATCTGTGTATTTGATGAATGTGATGCTTCTTGTCCGTATTCTTTTATCGACTCTTCACTCCATAAACCTGAGGCCATGTTTATTAAGCTCAGTTTCGCTTGGGGACAAGCAAAGTCTAAGCTTGGGGGAGTTAATACGTCCATTTTGCATCACTATTCTATGTCATAATTCATAGTTATTCATTGATATATTTTGTATTGAGAGGTGATACCTATGTTATTTCATCTGTTTTTGCATGGTTGATGACTTTTGGAGCATGGACCGCTGCAGTCAGGATTCTGATGGAAAAGGTGTTGTTTGGAGGCAAAATTCGTGAAGATCGTAAAATCCGGGAAAATATACGGAAAATCCTATTTTTCCAAAATACGAAGGAAGCCAGAAGGGGGGCTGGAGATGGGTCACAGGGGGCCCACACCACCCCTGGCGCGGGCCACCCTGGGCCGCACCCCCAGGTGGTGTGGCCACCCTGGTCCACCCCTGGCACTGCCCTCTGGCGTATATTATCCTCCCGAAACCCTAAGACTTGGGAAGCAACCATAGAAAGAATCCGCCGCCTCTACGGGGCGGAAAACACTGAGAGAGAAAGTTCTTTCCGGCAGACAGATTCCTGCCGGGGGAATTCCTTCCCGGAGAAGGGAGATCGTCGCCATCAACACCACCATCAAGCTGGACTTCATCGGGATCATCATCATCACCACTATCATCACCATCAGCACCCTCATCACCATCTCCATATTGCTGTAACAATTGGGTTGAATCTTGCATTAGTTCTTAGGGGAAACTTTCCCGGTGTTGATTACTCTTTGTAGTTGATGCCATTGAGTGAACCATTAAATTATTGTTTATGTTCGGATTGTTATACATCATTATTCCATCTCTGATCATGATCCATATGATGTCTTCTGAGTAGTTCATTTTGTTCTTGAGGACATGGGAGAAGTCATCTTGTTAGTAGTGGAGTTGTGTTGAGAAAGATTCAATAGTTTGATATTTAAGTTGTGGTGTACTTATTCTAGTGGTGTCATGTGAACATCGACTACATGACACTTCACCTATATGGGCCTAGGGGAATGCATTGTGTATTTGGATACTAATCGTAGGGGTTGTCGGAGTGACAGAAACCTGAACCCCCGTTAGGAAACCATTGCACATGGGACGTAAGGGTCTTAGAGTTTAAAGTTGTGGTTAGGTTTCTACCTTAATTACTTTCTTGTACTTACGAATGTTTGCAAGGGGTATAATCACAAGTATGTATTAGTCCTAGGAAGGTCGGTACATTAGCACAGGTTCACCCACACAACACTTAGCAAGCTAAAGAAGATTAATCAACTATATGAAGTGAAAGCACTTGACAGTCTTCCCATGTGTCCTCAAGAACGTTTGGTCATCTTAAGTAATACAACCGGCTTGTCCTTTGCTGCATAAAGGATTGGGCCACTTGCTGCATTTATTTCTACTATCTTTTATTTACTCGTACTTTTTTTACTTGCTTTATCAAAAAACCCTAAAAATCCGTTTGCTAAGTATTTCTAGAGAATTCATGATCCATATCACTAGCCAGCACCTTCTGCTCCTCGTTGGGTTCGACACTCTTACTTATCGAAAATACTACGATACACCCCCTATACTTGTGGGTCATCACTCGCCGTCGCCGTCGCCACCACCAGGGTGAGCTCCTAAATCCTCTAGTGCCCTCTGTTTCCACTATCTCATTCTGCATCACCCTACCACCGTATACCTACCACCACCACCGCTATTCACCATCGCAAAGGCTATTCCGGTGACCTTAACCGAGCGGCATCACCCTAGATAGGTTAGTTATGCTCCCTGCTATTGAACACACCCTTCCACGGTGCCTCTGGAGCCATACACCAGCATCGCCGCCGTGCTCCAGTAGCATGACGTCATCTCTCCAGCGAGGTGGCGTCAGCAAAGACAATCAGATCATTTGACTTGGTCATTACCGATGTGGATGATGGCGTGGTGGAGACCCCACCCGTTAGTGTCTGTGGGCTAGAATTAGATGAGTTCGGATAGGTTTAATCGCAGCGCTAATGTCAGGGCGACGTCATCCTTGACCGGTCTGTGCTTATGTAGCATCAAATGTGGCCCTGACCCCACGGTTCAGTGACACTGGGTAGATTAGGACCTGGTATAAAAAGTATTCCCTGCTTAGGAAATAGATTAAACATTATAAATTCGATTATAAATATTTTCTAGGAATTTAATAAAATGATTAAATCTTATAAATTGAATATCATTTGTTTTATAATTCAAAAAAATAAGTGTTATATATCAAAATGTTCAGAAAAATAAATTTTATATTCTAAACCTATTATCATATTTTATTTTCCAATTTAAATAAAATAGTTGTTGTTATTAGTAAATAGCCGATTAGGTATAAATCTTAAATAAATATATTTTATTATTTAAAATTCTGAAAACAACTATAATATATCAAAATTCTTAAAAAATAAAATATACATTTATAAACTTATTTTGTACATTTTGTGTCATTCAAATAAATATTATTAATTATTAAGCATTTACAAAGTGATAAAACTTATAAAGATCATATCTTATTATTTAAAAATCACAAAAATACTTATAATATACCAAAATGTTCACAAAAATAAAGTCTACACATTAAAAAGATCCTTTTGCACGTTTGAAGTCAAATAAAGGTAAAAGTTTATTAAGTCTTGATTAAAAAAATTCTAATATCTTAATGGATTAAAAATACATAAATCTTTACTTTACCTTTGGCTTTATTTGTTTAAAATCCAAAAATGTAATAACAAGTTCAATTTTTGTTTAAGTGAAGTAAAAATTGGTCCAACCATTTTTAGAAATATTTACTAAAGCTACAATTTAAAAATTAAGTGTATCTTAATTTTACCCATTATTAGACCATCAAGATATTAACTACAAATTCTTTTACAAGTTCAGGAATCTACCAAAAGCTCTAAACCAAGTTTTTAAGCAATTAAAGTAAGGCATTTTCCATGTTTATAAAAATATAAGAATTACTTCTAAAATAGGTAAGTGATCATATCCACTTATAACATTATGAATACACCACTTCTATAAAGGCAATAATACTTTTACTCCACCTTACTATAAAACATTAAGAAGTGAGCCACATATAATATAATACATATTAAAATTATCTAAGTATCCACTCCAAGTGGAATAGCTATTCAAATATGGTAATTGTTTTCTTCTTTAATATTCATAACTGATCAGAAAAATCTTAAAATGTTAGCTTTAAGTTTAACTGCTTTTACTTGGTAAAGAAATCTTTTCCTCAAAAGTTATTCTTTTAAGAAACATTAAAAGTAATCCTCAAGCATTTCTATAACAGCCCTAAATGATTAATAGTCTTGCTTAAGAAATCTTTTACTTACCATGCCCCAATTGCATGCTTTAGTATTGTATGCTACTTGTTGTATTTACTTAATTGTTTCACACTCTCTCAAAAGCATTAATAAGAAGCATGCATGTGAAGCTGATATAAAAGTGAAACACATTCTAAAGAAACCACTCCCAGTTTCCAAACCCTAGATTTGATACGATTATCCCGAGAATTCACGTTTATCAAAATGCATTACATTACTTATGCATTACATTACCGGACCAATAATGCTATTTCCAGATTTTGGATCTTCTATTGTCTTGAAGACCGTGAGTGTATAATCTTGCAATCACAAAAGGCAAGTTCGCACTTGCTCATGTCCTTTGGTATTTTATATCAAATGCTTGGAACTCGAATATTGTCATCACCTGCATTTCAAAAGGTATAGAAAACACTATTTTCATAATAATATGATTATGGATTATTTACCAAATGGTAATAATCTATTGATACAGTTCCAATGGTAAAAGAACATAATATCTAGGACTTAACAACCAAGGTCGCTAGTGATTCTAGCGCCGTATATTACGCGTTAACCATGAGATCTGGAATGGGACGGAGAAGTCAGTTGTATCTTTTTCCTCTCGTATGTAGGCAAGACGACCTTAACGTGATGTTGTGATTCCTTGTGTGGATCCAGCATATGGGTGGGCACCCTTACGCCCCACGATTTTGGTGTCTTGATTATCTATGAGTGGCTGCGGAGGTATAGCCATTCCTATATGGAACTTGCAAGGGGCATCACCAGCTCATACAGTCTTCGGGAACTCATCAGGGTTATAGCCTGCCCGAAAGGGGGCTTAACGGAGGTGTAGTCAGCCCCGAAGGATCGTGCATACATATGGGGTCGCGAAAGGGCTAGTGATTGGGTTGGATCTTAGTCTGGGCCTCACACCAAGGAAGTGTGAACGAGCCTGCAACTCGGATGTGCAACAAAGCTAAGGTCTCTCATGGGTAAAGTAACGCACCTCTACAGAGTGTAAGAACTATGACATGTTACTCCCTGTTCTGGGAAGGAGCTATGAACACGGCAGAAAGGAACTCCATGAAAGTTCTGGTCAACCTGTGAAGGTTGCCAGGCATAGTTTTCAAAATAAAAGCAAACTTTGAAGAAATGTTTACGAAAACCTGCATTGCCTACAACCTTTGGTTTGTGGCTATAGAGATAGTACATCATACACTCCTTTTTAGTGAACTTCCCGAGTACGCTCGTACTCAACCGTACCTTCTTAACCCTTGGTAGATTCTGAAGCCATTAAATACGACGTCAACACCAACTTATGCTCAAGAAACCATCATCGACAACTCAAGTTATTCAATAAAGTCAATGAAGTCAACATGTTCATCAACCGAAGTAAAGAAGAAGTTCTGATTAGATAGGAGTAGATACTCTAGCCATAAAACCTACTTCTGTAGAGCATTGCCATAGTAGCAATTGCAAGCCAGATAGTTTACATGATAGTCTTTTTAGCTAGATATCTCTGAGTTATTATTTCGGGCTTTTCTTTGGTAGAAGTTTCTCTCTCTTTAACCTAGAGTGTTCTCTGGATCTTTTGTAAAGAGTCGAGTTGTAATCTATAGTCATGTCTTGGACCTGTTGTGTTTCTGTTGTACCACTCTGTGGGATGTAATACTAGTGAACGGTGTGTCATTCGTGTTATGTCAATGATTATAGTGTACTACATCATGCAGTGGTATGCTGGGTCACCGCACAATATTATGCCATTGCCAAGTTGGGCAATGTTTGTATCATGCGCATTGCCATATTGGGCACTGCTAGTAGTGTTAGTTCCTGTTACTTTGCCTCATGTGCATGTCCATTGCCAAGTTGGGAAATGTTTGTATCATGCGCATTTCCCAATTGGGCATTACTAGTACTGCTAGCCATTGTTAATTTGACCGACTGTACTTTGGTGTTTACCTCGTTTTTCTTCATGCCAAGGTGGTTAAGTTCGTGTGTGAGACTATGGGAGGCGATGGCACCCCCACTGGGTTTTCAAGGCGTGCTCCCAGCGAACCACTGGGCACTAAAGCATGTGGTCATCGGCAAGGTTGAGGCGGCTTCGCAGTCGTAGAGCAAGAAGGGCCGGTAGTTGATACATCTAAACGTATCTATAATTTTTGATGTTCCATGCTTGTTTTATATTTACTTTCTTATGTTTTGACCACACTTTTAGGTATTTCTACACATTTTTTGGGACTAACCTATTAACAAGATGCCACAGTGCCAGTTGCCTGTTTTCTGCTGTTTTTGGTTTTAGAAAAGCTAGTAAGGAAATATTCTCGGAATTGGACCGGACAAAAGCCAAAGTCAATATTTTACCCGAAGCAACACAGAGTCCGGAGGGGAGACGAAGTGGCGCACCAGGGCGACCACACCTGGTGGCGGATGGGCCAACCCTAGGGCGCGCCACCAGGGGGTGTGGGACCCTTGGTGCTCCACCGACCTTTCCCCTTCGCCTATAAAAGCCTCCAGGGACGAAAACCCTAAGGACCCGATCAAACTTCCACGAAAGAGTTTGTAGCCGCCGTCATCTCCATCCCTAGATCGGAAGGGATATGAAGCTCTTCCCGGCACCCTGCCGGAGGGGAGAGATCACCCTAGAGCCCTTCTTCATCACCATGCCTGCCTCTGGTGTGATGTGTGAGTAGTTCATCCTTGGACTACATGTCCATGTGGTAGCTAGATGGTTGGTTCTCCTCCTTTGTGCTATCATGTTTAGATCTTGTGAGCTCCATTCATGATCAAGATCACCTATTTGTAATCTTACATGTTGTGTTTGCGGGGATCCGATGGATATTGATATGCTATTTTAGATTGATTATTGATTCTATCATGTCTATGTTATTTGTGATCTTGCATGCTCTCCGTTGTTTGTAACTATCTTGGCCAAGTAGATGCTTGCAACTCCAAGAGGGAGTATTTATACTCGATAGTGGGTTCATGCCTCAAGTAATCTAGGGAAGTGACAGAAATCTCTAAGGTTGTAGATGTGTTGTTGCTACTAGGGAGAAAATAGCAATCCTTTGTCCATGGGACATTCTTATTGTTTACTTTACACACTTTTCTTAATGCAATTATCTGTTGCTTGCAACTTAATACTGGAAGGGTTCGGATGATAACCTGAAGGTGGATTATTAGTCATAGATGCAGTTGGATTATGGTCTATGTATAATGTTGTAATGCCCAATCAAATCTCATAGGAGTCAAGAAGTCTAGTATATGCATTGTATGCTTTCTCGAGTCTGTCAATTGCCCTGCTGTAATTTGTTCACCCAGCATGTTATCTATCTTAAGGAGAATCACCTCTAGTGAACTATGGACCCTGGTCCATGCTTTTACCATTTCTATACCATATACGGTTACTGTACTGTTTACTTTCTGCAAGCAATTACTATATTCCACACAATCTGTTTAATCCTTTGTTTTCAGTAAACCGGTGAGATTGACAACCTCACTATAAGTTGGGGCAAAGTTCTGTGGTTGTGTTGTGCAGGATTCCACATTGCTAGCAACACCTTGCAGTTGTTTCCTTGCTCCTACTGGTTCGATAACCTTGGTTTCATAACTGAGGGAAAACTTGTTGCTGTGCCCATCATACCTTCCTCTTGGGGTCCCCAACAAGCTCTACATTTTGAGCGATCAAGCACTTTTTCTGGCGCTGTTGCCGGGGAGTCAAGGACAGCTTCACAAGGAGAGTCTCTCGCAACCAATCTCTTTACTTTGTTTTTTTGTTTTGCTTAGTTTATTTTTGTTTAGTTTGCTTGTTGCCTTTTACCAAAAACACAAAAAAAATTAGTACACTATTTTGATTCCTTTTATAAAAATCACAAAAAATGACTACTCTTGAAAATACTAAGTTGTATGACTTCACTAGCACAAAAAACAATGATTTCATGTGCACACCCATTGCTCCACCTATTTCTGAAGCTACTTTCTTTGAAATTAAACCTGCTTTGCTAAATCTTGTTATGAGAGAACAATTCTCTAGTGCTGGTACTGATGATGTTGCTGCTCACCTTAATAACTTTGTTGAACTTTGTGAGATGCAAAAACATAGGGATATAGATGGAGATATTATTAGGCTTAAATTGTTTCCTTTCTCTTTGAGGGGAAAAAAGCTAAAGAATGGTTGATACCCCTACGTAGAAATAGTATTGATTCCTGGTTTAAATGAAAAGATGCTTTCATTGGAAAATACTATCCTCCTGCTAAGATTATATCTATGAGAAGTGAAATAATGAAATTTAAACAATTTTATAATGAACATGTTTCTCAAGCCTGGGAAAGAATGAAAACTTTGGTAAAGAATTGTCCCACTCATGGACTGACTGCTTGGATGATTATCCAAACCTTTTATGCAGGACTGAATTATTCTTCAAGAAATCTATTGGATTCTACTACTGGAGGCACCTTTATGACCATTACTTTGGGTGCTACAACAAAGCTCCTTGATAATATGATGGTTAACTATTCTGAATGGCACACTAAGAGAGCACCACAAGGTAAGAAGATAAATTCTTTTTAAGAAACCTCCTCCTTGAGTGATAAAATCGATGTTATTATGTCTATGCTTGTTAATGGAAAAAACCCATATTGATCCAAATCATGTTCCCTTAGCCTCTTTGGTTGCTCAAGAAGAGCAAGTTGATGTGAACTTCATTAGAAATAATAATTTTAGCAACAATGCCTATAGGAATAATTTTGGTAATAACAATTATAGGCCATATCCTCCCAATAATGGCAATGCTTATGGAAATTCCTATAACAACAATAGAAGTGCACCCTCTGAACTTGAAGTCATGCTTAAGGATTTTATTAGTAAACAAACTACTTTCAATAAAACTGTTGAGGAAACACTTTCGAATGCTGAAAAAAATATCATCTTTGTCTGAAGCACAATCTTCTTTGATTAATAAAATGGCTGCTAAACCTGAACATATGGAATCCCTTTGCTGCTACTAATGCCATACAAGTTAGATTTGATGAAAATGTTAGACTGTTAGCTAAATTGCATGCTAAGTGGGAAAGAGAAGATGAAATTTCTAGAAATAGTAGTATTTGTACTATCAACACCACTAATGTTGATGCTAGCAAACCACATGAAGTCCCCATTAATATGGAAGACAATAGTTCTACTTCCTTGGATGGTAATTTTGATTTTGATATAGATGGGTGCAATATTTCTGAAGTAATTAAGTTCCTACAAAAGCATGCTAGAAGTCCTAATGCTAGTGCTATGAATATGGCCTTTATAAAACATATTACCGATGCTCTCATGAAAATTAAAGAAGAGAAGTTGAAACATAAAGCTTCTATTTCTAGGAAATTAGAAGATGGTTGGGAACCCATCATTAATAAGAAAGTGAACAATTTTGATCTCAAAGCTTTATGTGATCTTGATAGTAATGTCTCTATTATGCCTAGAAGGATTTATGAAATGCTTGATTTGCCACCATCGGAAGATTGTTATTTAGATGTCCAACTTGATGATAATGTTAAAAAGAAACTCATGGGCAGTATTAATGATGTTCTTATTATGGTTAACAATACCTATGTCCCTATTGATTTCTATGTTTTGGATGTTGAATGCAATGCTTCTTGTCCTATTACCTTGGGAAGACCTTTTCTTAGCACAATTGGTGTTATTATTGATATGAAGGAAGGCACCATTAAGTATCAGCTCCCACTCAAGAAAGGAATAGAATACTTCCCTAGGAAGAGAAAGAAGATACCTTTTTCCTCTCCTATTAAAAATAAATTTTGTCTTAGTGCTTCTTCATTTGAAAATACTTGAATCTTGCTTCATATGCCTAGCTCAAAGGCGTTAAAGAAAAGCACTAATTGGGAGATAACCCAAATTTTTATTCAGTAAGTTTTTCTTTTGTTGAGTCTTGGAAGTTAATAATTTTGTAATAACCTCTCCTTATCCTTTTTGTGTGGTTTTTGTGCCAAGAATAACCTCTAATGAGAGAGAAATAGGACTTGGGAAAGTTGCTGTCCCAAAACAGATTTTTGTGCTCCACTGTAAAAATTCGTGAAAAATATCTGTACGTCGGATTGAGCTGTATTAGTTTGTGCTTCTGCCCCAGGTTATTATCTAACTTTCATTAGTTCAGCACTTTTCGATTTGAGCAACAGAAGGTCTTCAAAAAAATTGGTTTTTACCTGCTGGTCTGTTTTGACAAATTTCTGCCATTATTTGCATTTGCCTCTTAATCTCTTTCTCTTTGAGTTCTCTTTGATCATTTGAGCTTTTAGAAGAAATTGCTACAGTAGCTTGTGTTATAATGGAAGTTTACTTGTGATGAAACTAAACCATAGGACCAATTATCTTGAATGCACTAATGTTGCTAATGAGGATTGTGTGAAGTTTTGTATGAAGGAAAATTTTCAAGTGTAGGGGAAGAATAATGTGATAAGATGAAGTATGGACAAAAGCTCAAGCTTGAGGATGCCACCCGTGTCACCCCAAGAAATATTCAAGAAGTACAAGCTTCAAAGCTTGGGGATGCCTAAGGCATCCCCTTCTTCATTAATAAAAATCTCAGGTTTTCGCCCAAAACACTTCATTTTTATTGTTTCATGCACAATTGTGTTGTTCTTGGAGCGTCTTCGTTTTTGCTTTTAGTTTTCTATTGTTTAGTTTGAGTAAATAAATTTAATGGGCCCCCACATTCATATATGATATTTCAAATAAGTTGATTGGTGATTGGAAAAAAGTAGGAAAGTTCATGCTTATAAGTGGTACAAAAGGAGTTTTGTTTTGATTGTGGCCTAGACTTTATCATGTCATGTTTGATATTGCTTTGACTTTATGCTTAGTTATTATTGTTGTAGCATGACTTGTTCCAAACAAATTGAGATTGCATAATGTGCCTTGAAAGAATCATGTGTTGTTTTAGCATACAAAAGCATAATATTGTGGTATTCTCCTTCGATGCTTTATTTGGGTTAACTTGGCACATGCTTACACCATGTTAAGACTATGAACCAGTCACCTTAGCCTCTATGATTATTTAGTTTTTTGACTTGTAATATCACTTTATGCTTTAATTAATAATGTTTTATCGCTTTGCATGATTATGGCCATTAGTGCTCTCTTAGTTGGTTGCTCCCAGTCTTTTGCTAAGCCTCCACATGTAATAACTATGAGCTCTACTCATGCATCCAACCCCCAAGAAAACCAAGTTGTTCCATAGAGTCCACTATAAAGTCCTATGCATGGTGTGTTAGACTATTCCAAGTATATTCATGTCTTTATCTACCTTCCAAATTAAACTTGTTATGTGAAAATTAGTGATTAAAGCTCTCACAAACTTGATGGCACACTTTACTTTCCTGCACTTAATAAACTTGAACCATTGCGTCCATCTATGTTGCGTACATGCTTGCACTTTATAAGTTGAGAATTAGCAGAACCATGATATCATGGGGAACGCTTTCAACATTGCACTTGTTATTTAGTTGATATCATGTTATTTTGTTTATGGATCCCGACACTGTCAAATAAAAGGGGAACTTGTAAGCTCATGGAGTTTTTATATGTGTTAGAGAAACGCCTGGGCGACTAGCCTAAGCCATGCCTAATCATGGTGGAAACTTGTAGAATAACCATAGTGAGCATTCTATGAAGCATCCTCAATAAAAACATATGCAAATAGCAAATAAAAAGATTGCTGAGATGCTCATTGTCTGTTGCCTTGTCATTTTGATATGGGATAGCTCCTGTATTATGGGGCAAGGGGTACCCCATTGGCGGTTCTCCATGATGCACATGTACTTACAATGACAAGAACTTACTTGTGACTAAAGTTGAGTAGCATGAGGTCTAGGACTCGTAGGCAAGGGGCATGAGATTTTCGACTTATAACTTGTAAGCATATCCTCATATTTGTTCACTTTAACCTTAATCACCTAAAAGATGCTTATGATAGGGGTAATGAGAGCTGAAAGCTAGTAAGTACCATAATTTTTGGAAGCTCTTTATGAAACTTGAAATCCCTGCTTCCCTCTTATGAAGGGCCTTTCTTTTTTACTTTTTATGTTGAGTCTCCATCTTCTATCTTTATGCACCAATTGAGAGAGCATAGTGACTATTCTTAGTTTAATGTGCATTGTTCCAAAACTTGTTGATTGATTCATAACTGTGATATTGCTTGTTCCTAAATTATTTGTATCTAGTCACCCTTATGAACTTCGAAGGTGTCCTATGCATTTATATTTTGCTATACATAAGGGACAAGCTGAATACCATTCTTATTATGTTTTCTATATGTGAAACAAACAAATGTCTTTTAATCCATTGTTATTCATGAACCTTTTGTTTGTATCTTTTTCATGTTACAACATAGTTGCTATGTCTTATTGTTAGAATTCTGTCTTTTATGCTTATGTTAGAGTACTTTGATACCTTCTATCAATGCTTTACAAATATGATGGTGCATATCACCTAAAAAATTATTCTTTTTTTCACTTACCTACTCGACGACGAACAGGAGTTAAGCTTGCGGATGTTGATACGTCGTAAACATATCTATAATTTTTTATGTTCCATGCTTGTTTTATATCTACTTTATTATGTTTTGCCTACACTTTGAGGTATTTCTACACATTTTCTGGGACTAACCTATTAACAATATGCCACAGTGCTAGTTGCCTGTTTTCTGTTGTTTTTGGTTTCAGAAAAACTAGTAAGGAAATATTCTCAGAATTGGACCAGACAAAAGACAAAGTCAATATTTTACCCGAAGCAACACGGAGTCCGGAGGGGAGACGAAGTGGCTCACCAGGGCGGCCACACCTAGTAGCGGCGTGGCCAGCCCTAGGGTGCGCCACCAGGGGGTGTGGGCCCCCTGGTGCTCCACCGACCTTGCCCCTTCACCTATAAAAGCCTCCCGGGATGAAAACCCTAAGGACCCGATCAAAATTCCACGAAAGAGTTTGTAGCCACCGTTATCTTGATCCCTAGATAGGGAGGGATCTGAAACTCTTCCCGGCACCCTGTCGGAGGGGAGAGATCACCCTGGAGGCCTTCTTCATCACCATGCATGCCTCCGGTGTGATGTGTGAGTCGTTCATCCTTGGACTACGGGTCCATGTAATATCTAGATGGTTGGTTCTCCTCCTTTGTGCTATCATGTTTAGATCTTGTGAGCTCCATTCATGATCAAGATCATCTATTTGTAATCTTACATGTTGTGTTTGCAGGGATCCGATGAATATTGAGATGCTATTTCAGATTGATTATTGATTCTATCATGTCTATGTTATTTGTGATCTTGCACGCTCTCCGTTGTTTGTAACTATCTTGGCCAAGTAGATGCTTGCAACTCCAAGAGGGAGTATTTATGCTCGATAGTGGGTTCATGCCTCTAGTAATCTAGGGAAGTGACAGAAATCTCTAAGGTTGTAGATGTGCTATTGCTACTAGGGAGAAAATAGCAATCCTTTGTCCATGGGACAATCATATTGTTTACTTTACACACTTTGCTTAATGCAATTATTTGTTGCTTGCAACTTATACTGGAAGGGGTTCGGATGATAACCTGAAGGTGGATTATTAGTCATAGATGCAGTTGGATTATGGTCTATGTATAATGTTGTAATGCCCAATCAAATCTCATAGGAGTCAAGATGTCTAGTATATGGATTGTATGCTTTCTCGAGTTTGTCAATTGCCCCGCTGTAATTTGTTCACCTAGCATGTTATCTATATTAAGGAGAATCACCTCTAGTGAACTATGGACCCTGGTCCATGCTTTTACCATTGCTATACCATATACTGTTACTGTAATGTTTAGTTTCCGCAAGAAATTACTATATTCCACACAATATGTTTAATCCTTAGTTTTCAGCAAACCGGTGAGATTGACAACCTCACTGTAAGTTGGGGCAAAGTTCTGTTGTTGTGTTGTGCAGGATTCCATGTTGCTAGCAACACCTTGCAGTTGTTTCCTTGCTCCTACTAGTTCGATAACCTTGGTTTCATAACTGAGGGAAAAGTTGCTACTGTGCTCATCATACCATCCTCTTGGGGTCCCCAACGAGCTCTACATTTTGAGCCATTAGCAGCCAAAGCTTGGCCACCACCAGATCAACGAGGTCCCTCGCCGGTTCATCCTCCAGCTAGATGCTGCTAATGTCTACATGCTGGTGATCCCGCCGGAGTTCCAGCTTTGACGGAGGAATTGGACCAGGACCCCGCTATCGCGCGTCTTCCCAGTCACTACCTGTCGCTGGTGCGCTGAGTGGGTGCAGGTGGACTGGTTCTCCGGCTGGGTCCCATTTAGGAAGAACTGGCCTGAGCTGGTGTACAAGTATGACCTAGAGCACGACAACGTTGTCGAGTTCAAGCTCAAGGCCTTCATTGTCAAGATGACGATCTACAAGGTGGGCTCCTCTAGCGCCAGGAAGTACACCTGCCCTGACCACGGCTAGACACTAGAGGCCTTGATGTTATAGTGTGTTAGTTTGTAAGTAGTAGTGGTAGTTGCTGATGGAGAACTCGTGTCGGTGAACTATGGCTGATCTCTTTTGGTCAGGGGTTAAAATCCCTGGTGGTTCAGGGGCATGTGATGCCCCTATTGATGGTTCGTTTCACCAGGGGTTAAGCCCCTAGTGGCTGATGGTTATTTTGATCAGGGGTATAATTTAGAACCCCTAATTACCGCTATATGGTAGTATATATATTTGATGTAGCTAGTAATGTTGTGTGTGCCTGTTATCATGATCATGTATTGTGTGTGGACTGTGTGTGGTAACATCACCAAAATTTGAAAGAGGTGATCATAACCCATGTGATCAGGTGCAAAAGAAACACACCAAACACCCGAGAAATGCATCAGTAGGGAAAAAACTACAATCTGGGCAACCAAACAATTGGGCTGATTTGCAGGAAACCTGAATGTAGGAAGCCAAACAAATGCCCAAGTTGGCCCAAGCCCAATCTCCCTTCATGCATCACCCAGCGGGCTGAGTAGGGGAAACGGAAAATTTGGGGAACGAGCAACCAAACATGCCCGAAGTTTTGTTCTACACACACAACATAAAAATGACAATGATTGTACTTATGGATCATATAGTTCAAATTAACTGAACAAAAATAATCTTGTATGTATAGAGTGATGAAGAATAGTACAAACTCTTCTAGAGACCCTAGTGAGGCTCAATGGCCAACCAGCACTCGCGTAGAGTGATGAAGCACGTGATGTGTAAGATAGAGTTTGGCATCAGCTGGTGAATCTGGATGCCATAGACAAAGAGCGGCCCATAAAGAAATTCATGGGCCAGAAGGGAAAAACCTCGAAGGATGAAGGCGACGAACATGACCCTAAACCTAGGTGGGGGAATAAGGATACCTCATATTCGAGGAGGCGGTAGTTCTCCTCGATGGGAAGCTGCCTGGCTTGCTTCATTGGGCGGAGGTCGCTATATTTGCAAGTGATCTACCCTCTGTCGGTTCTCCTTGCCCCGGCGGCACCGGTGCCCTTCTTTGTGGCAGCAGCAGTACCAGAGACAGAGGCCCCAACCTTCTTGGGTTTCCCCATTGTAGCGCGAAGGAAATTGCTGGGAAATCCCTTTAGTACGTCAAGTGAGGAAAATGTGTTGGCTATGGCGGATAGCAAAAGGAAGAATAATATGGTGAAGGAAATAAGGAGAAGGGAAAATTTTACTGTTCCACCCCTTTTCTTTAGTAACGGTGGGATAAATCATGGACAATTGATGGACTTCTAAGACACGTGGCACACATTCACAGGCACACGTGGAGGCACGAATAATAAATCATCGCGCGATTAACCCCACTTCACGAGAGAATCGAGGAAACTGCTATCAAACTCCGGTTCTCGTGCGTCGTGTGGTCAAATCTGGTCAGCTTTAATGTTAGGCCCACACCATCGCCTCTCGTCATTTGCTAAAGCTAACTCTTGAGCATCCCGAGCATCATCCCTGATATCATCAATTAGTAAGGCCTTCGCAACATGAGTCGGGTTACCCCAACCTATAGCGGATTCGAATCTGAGTAGGTGGTGTTGTTTTTGCCCTAGAGGAATGAACTGGTCCCGATCCGTTGAGAGCACCAGGCACGTTCACCAACATCCCCATGAACTATTACAAAGTGCATGTTTTGCTAACCTGATGTTCTTCTAGGTTAGTACTTTAATCCTATGAAACTGTCGACTCTGACCATGCAATATGGGACTCGCAACCTTTAAGTCTTCACCCGAATCTATGATTTGACTAGGCACTTGGGGGCTACTAATATAGGTATGCCCAACGGGCACCTACCTTTGGCATACATGGATCGTCCCAATAGGAAACCCATACGATGATCTATTGGAATCCATGAAGCCCATGGCAATTCAAATGATGCAAAGCCTACAAGGACACCAACTCGTGACGTGCAGGACAATTTCAAGACTAGAGATAATAAAGTACTAGGATTTCACCCAGAATCTATAACCGACTCGGACGGTACCCGAGACCTAGCCTCATCATATAAATGCTAGGAGGGGCCACCGAGGAGGACGCCCCAATACACCACCTATAGCTCACTCTAGATCCAATTTGCGCAACCATTGCCATCTCGACGACGTGTAACCTTCATCCATTCCAAGAATAGATAAGCAGGAGTATGATTTTCCCTCTAGGGGCCTGAACCTGGGTAAACTCATGTCCTCATGTTGTCTGTTAGCCAAAAAAGTCACCAGCGCACACCTCCTTCTCAAAAAATCCAACTCCATAAACCATGGACATTAGCATGGAGACCCCATGTCAGTCGTCGTTCGTCGTGGACCTATCCGGTTTTCAGTTCGGCGTGATCATCCTCCTGGGTGGGTCATGGGATAAACTGTGGCTCCCTAGAAAGTTCTCGTGGGTGATCGATGGGCAGGAACCAGCATGCGTCAAGCTACGAGAGCATACCTCCGGGAGCTGCATCTAGTTTGTGGAGGTGATATTCGATGGCGAAGGCCACATGTACCTCCACCATGGCTCAGATCTATTCGCTCATGCGCACTCCTTAGAGGTCGGGCATTTCCTCATCATCAAATTCGACGACCATGACATGCTCACTGTTAAGGTATTCGACGGGACCATGTGCCGCCGACGCTACCACTCCAACAACAAGGACGAGGACTAGGCATTTGGTGTGTTCTTTGGGCGAGACACCATCGAGGACGAGGACGGGAGAACGGTGTAATGACTAGGCATACAACTTGGAGGAATAATTAGCGAATGTCTCTTTTCATTTACTATTGCGCCATCGAGACGTATGCCTAGCCATCACGCCACATGGACCTGACACATCTAGAATAACATGCCAAATTTTTCAAAAGGGGTAAATCGGGGATAAGTTTCACTAAACGAGGATACGTTTCACTATGGTGGGAGTTAATTTATTCATTTCACATATATTTTGAGCTATGTTAAATTTCTGTATTTTAATCGCTTTAATATAATTTATGCAACTTATTAATTTGTTTTCATGTCTTCTATACCGTCCCTCGATTTACTTTTATATTACCCTTTATACAACATATCTTCTAAAGATGTTTCAGACCACTAGGATACCCCATGGACCTCTCTAGTTTCAATCAAATGCATTAAAATTTTGAAAATCACATCACTTAGTACTGCCTTACCTTGGACACTACGCTCTAAGAAACAAGCCGGTATGATCTAAAAGTGGACATGACGTACTACCATGGGGCCGCGCAGCCATACACAATAGGTCCACCTCGTGGAGCAGGGTGAAGTACCGGCCAACCATCCCACCCACTTTTAAGATCATAGCTTCAGGTGTGGGTGGCGTAGTCAACAGGTAAAGCGATCAAAACATACACAAATGAGTATGTATGTCAGCGACATACAATAGTTCATCAGACCCATGCCACCTAAAACAATAGAAATAGAAATATTCAACGCCATACGGCAAGATCCAAATATCCTAGATAGAGATAATAGTTTAGGATACATCCTCATACATCACATATCAGAGTATTAAGCGGAACCGGAAAAACAAGATCCGAGTATGGACACGAAGAAAATTGGCATAAGATGCCACTGAAATAAGCATATCCCATCCACAGATCTCACGGATCTCCTTCCCGTAATCTCTGCACCTGACAGTCGTTGCCACCATCATCGGTCTCCTCAACCTAGTAACCTTCTTGTGAGTAAACATGTATATCTGAAGCAAATATTTATCATGTGATACCCTAGGGGTACTCAACAAGTCTTAATGAATCTAAAGGGAACAATCTGGGGGTGACGCAATTGTAGCGAAAGATAATATCTAAACAGTTCTATAGAGACATGCTACAACATCCGCCCAATCAGAGATGTACGGACGCTTGTTAATTAGTAATAACAGTTATATAAGTAACATAATTAAACATCGCTCGTTCTCCTTCTCGATTACCGACGACAAGGCGGAAGAACATCCCATCCGTTGGAAATTTTATTAACCATTTCATGAGTGTCGCACTATTTACTAGTCATGTCTTAGTCAAATTAAAGACGATACTTTAGTTATAGACATCTATGATCGAGAAACAGTGCTCCAAGTCGTTCATAATCGCAGACACGGCTTTCAGAAAGATTTACCCTGCAGGGGTGCATAAATAGCAACACATGCACGATCAACCTTGGGAAAAACCAAATAAAATGCAACAAGGTCTCACGACAAAGCATTCACAAGATTCATGAATTATTTGTTGGGGGGATACCCCCGGGTAGGGTAACGCCGGGGTGTAAGGGCCGAGTTAGCCAGGGTACGGCGCGTCAAAGCAAGTGCTGACCGGGTCACCTCAAGGAAGGCCGAACCACGGTGTGACCCGGCCCGTGGAGCATCTCCTTGACTATGGTCCGGCCGGCATAAGATATATGTCGGCCATGTCTATCTGTTTTGCAGGTGACCTCGTAAGCCGGATTAGCTATATGCTAGCCGGATTATCTCAGCTTTCAAGAGAAGGAATCCCCCGCTGGTCAAAAGGTGGCTTTATTAGCTGTAGCATGAGCGAAGTAAAGTAAATAAGAGGACCAACGGGTCAGGCGCGACCAAGGTGACGCGGGCAAAGCCGGATGACGTAGCCCGTGTCTGGTGACGCTGAAAGACAAGGATTAAGCTGTGGATTACGTCCAAAGCCCGGACGAGCCGTTAAAGATTATAAAGAAGCATCTGCTTTAGGCAAGGAGCATATTCGTAGAATATGCTGCCACCTGTGCCCTAGAAATCTAACCCGGGCTCCCCTATATAAGGAGCACCGGGGCCTCCATAGAAGGGGATCGATCATTCTCTCTGTCTAAGGTAGAACTTTAGGGATAGTTGGTAGGGAGTAAGAGACATCGTCTCCTTCTTACTGAGAGCCTTAGGAGCACTTGTAAACACCATTGACAGAGAAAATACAAGAACTTCTGTGCGTGGAATCACCACATTCTCCCTCCCTGGATTCCCCTAGCACTCATTGGCCCCATCTTTAGCCTATCCATGGCATCTGCCGTGCCACCACCACGACAGTTGGCGCCCACCGTGGGGCTAGCGGTGCTAGAAGGGGTCAAAATTCAGACAAGAAACTTCTCTAGCACCGGCGAGCGTGTCGTCTCAGGCTTGGTTCAGCGCTTTGGAGCACTGGACTATGTCAGCGACAATGCAGGAAGCTTCGGCAGGCACCCTCCACCGTGCAATGGCGTTTTCATCAAGCTTGGCACGCACAAGATCTACGTCGGTGTGGACGAGTCCTGCGTTCATCCGCGGCACATCGTCGACGGAGGCGAGCCACCTCTCAGCTCAGCTTGTGGAGTGCGTATCGCTCGCCCCACTAGCAACATTGAGGTCCCGATGACCGCGCCCGACGTGGAACCGAGCAAGGATCCGGCGCTAGAGCCGGAGGTAACACTAAAGAAGACCAGGTCTAGGTTTCCTCCGCTAGAAAGACCAGAGAATGTGCTCCAGCAAGCAATAGATAGCCTAGCGATGCCAATAGCACCTGTGGTAGATCCGGCTCAGGCACAAGTTGAGTTAGAGGAAACTAGGCGGAAAATGTTAGCTGGGGCAAAGAAGGTAGCAGAGTTGCATCAGTCTTTGAACATCACCTTGAGAGAATATGATAAGGCAAACTGCATAGCTGGAGTGAAAAACCGGGGCAAGAACCTAATCACAGAAATTGACAAGGAATACGAGCCTAGGCCGGGTCAGACAGCCACAATAGTAATAGGAGGGCTGGATCGGTATAGCACTCTGGCAAAGAACCTCAGGGCAGCAAACGCGGCCTCATCCGAGTTAGAAGGTTTAACTGGAGAGGCCCGGAAAAGGCAACAAGAGAGGGTAAATCACTTGTTAAGAGTGGCTTGCCAGCAAAATGAAGAAATATACAAGGCAAACCCGGCGGCACCAGGAGCCTCATAGGTGGTACATTCGTCCAGAAATAATCCGGCGAGATCCAGAGGAGCCGTGTCATCTCCGGGTCATAATCCCAAGAGAGAAGAAGTAGTAGACTCCTAAAGAAGAGACAAGCAGCTGGTTCCTTATGACCCGGTGAGGGCTGGAAAAGGCAAAGCAGTGCAAGTTGATGAAGATTGGCACAATACCAGCCGAGGTGTGGTCGCCCGAGGTAACCATGACCAAGGCAATGCCGGTCAAAGAAATGCTGCCAACGGCAATGCCGGACAGCATGATCCCGTAGGAATAGGGAAAAATTTACCTTGGACGCAGCAACAACGCGTACCTCGGCAAGAGGGGAGCGCGAGACAAGCAGCACAACAACAAAATGCTCGTCCGGTTAGGAAAGATACAATGATGGTTATTCAGCTATGGTCAACGACGGATACCCCAGACCAGATCACCACATAATTGGGTCAAGGCTGGGGAGCAGAAACTTGTAGCCAGATGATGCAAGGATGAAATTGGATAGGATTTATAGGTTGGAGCAAATCGAGATACAAGGTCCACCGGGTCCAGCATGCTTTGGGCCCCGGATCATAAACGAGCCACCAGTGCCGAACTTTCAGCTGGCCAGAGGAACCCGAACTTATGATGGTAGTACCAGACCAGAGGATTGGCTGATTGACTACGCCACAGCAGTCAAGATTGCAACAGGAAATTTGAGATGGGCGGTAAGGTATGTGCCACAGATGCTGGAAGGACCAGTGCGAGTTTGGCTGAAAAATTTGCCACTAGGGAGTGTCAACTATTGGTTGGATTTCTAGGAGTTGTTCATTAGCAACTTCTCAAGCACTTACAAGAGACCCAACAGGCCACAAACCCTTGTGTTGTTCCGGCAAAGACCGAATGAGCTAGACAGAGATTTTCTGACTCGGTGGTGCAATGTGCGAAACTCGTGCGTGGGAGTAATTGAATAACAAGCTATTATGTGGTTCGCTCAGAGATGCAGATATGGAAGTATGCTGTGGTAGAGATTATAGCGGGACATGCCAACTACCTTGGCTAAGACGATTCGGATCGCAGATTCATATGCTTTGGGAGATCCAACGCAACCCCGGCTAATATCGAGCGAGGCGAACGAGGAATATTACGGCCGAGATGACCCCTAATCGTCAAGGAGGAATTATTTTCAAGGAAAGAGAAGGGATGAGTGTCTGGATTACCGCTATAACTCGCAACAGGTCGCAGCAGTAGACCGGGATCATTCCAATGCCGGAGCCAGCCAACACCAAAAAACTAGAGGGCAAAACTGGTAGCAGAAAAATGAGGGGAAAAAACCTTGGACCCCAGAGCAGAAGAAGCAATGGAAAGAACGAAAGGATAGACTGAGGTATACATTTGAGTCTATGCTGGATCAACCTTGCAAGTTCCATACGCCAAGCCCGAATAGCCCGACGAATCATACAACCCGGCAATGTGAATGGATGAGGAAGTTAAAACAGGGAAGTTTGGGGAATGCTCAGGCACCTCGAAACGAAGCACCTAGAAATGAAGCACCACGGCCACCGTTACTGACAGGGGGGAATGGACAGCAACTGATGCTGCCACAACGTCCTCAGAGGTACGAGAATCCGAAAAGAAGGGATGCAGTACATCAAGTGGGCAATAGCCAGCAACAAGGTCAGGATTACAACGAGAATGAGGGGTGAAACGAGTACATGAAACATCATCAAAGCTATTGTGTGTTTACCAGGGAAGATAATGACCAGAAGAGCTTGCAGCGCCGGCATATGGAGGTGAACACAGTAATGCCAGCAGTAGTGAGGTATATGCCCTGGGCGGATCAGGAGATTACATGGAGTGTCAAGGATCACCCAAAGATCATGCCAAGCCCAAGAACCTATGCTCTGGTCCTGGATCCGACGTTCATCGGGCCGAATCTAAATGTAAGGTTTTCCAAAGTACTGATTGACAATGGCAGTAGTATCAACATTATGTACAAGGATACCATGCACAAGTTGGGAATAACAGAGAACATGTTGCATGCAACGAGGACCACCTTTCATGGCAGTGTACTGGGTATTTCCTGTGAGCCAATAGGTAAGGTCCGGGTTGACGTGTTATTTGGCACAAGAGACAATTGCCGTACTGAGAACTTGGAATTCGAAGTGGTGAATCTAGAGAGCACTTATCACGCGTTACTCGACATGCTAGCGCTGAACAAATTCATGGCAACTACCCACATCAGTTACCTTAAGATGAAGTTGCCCGGGCCAAGGGGCGTGATAACTGTATCAGGGGACTTCCAGCGTTCGATTCAGTGCACCTCAGCCGGATCTAATTTAGCCGAGTCACTCATGATAGCTCAAGAAAAAAGGAAGATACTGGAAGTGGCGGCATTGGCTCAATCGGCGCAACAACATATGCCGACCCTGACCAACCCGCACGGGAGCATATCATTCCAAGCAACTAAGGACACAAAGAAAGTGCCAATCGATGATCAGTTCCCAGAGCGCACCGTGACCATTGGTGTCGGGTTAAGCGAGCTCGTCAACTTCCTCCGTGAGAATCGGATATCTTTGCATGGTCTACTCAGGATCTGCAAGGTGTACCGAGGGAGTTGGCTGAGCACTCATTGAACGTAAGACCCGGGGCTAAGCCGGTAAAGCAACCACTCTGGCGTTTCGCCAAAGATAGGAGGAAAGTCATTGGAGACGAAATAGCTAGGCTCCTAGTGGCCGGATTTATCATGGAAGTACTCTATCCGGATTGGCTCTCTAATCCGGTGCTAGTGGAGAAAAAGAAAGATGATCCGAACGTAGATGTGGTATGGAGCATGTGTATTGATTACATGAACCTGAATAAGGCGTGCCCCAAATATCCATTTCCACTCCCTAGGATAGATCAAGTCATAGACTCAACAGCTGGATGTGAGTTACTGTCATTCATTGATACATATTCTGGTTTCCACCAGATACCCCTGAATCCGAATGATCAAATAAAGACTGCGTTTATTACCTCGTACGAGGCTTATTGCTATCGCACTATGCCGTTTGGATTACGTAATGCAGGAGCAACGTACCCGTGATGCATGCAAAAATGCTTACATGATCAGATAGGTCAGAATGTGCAAGTCTATGTGGATGATGTGGTAATAAAAACCAAGGAAAGCAATACGCTCCTTGATGATATCCGGCAGACATTCGCGAACTTGAGAAGGTTCTGAATGAAGCTGAACCCGGAGAAGTGCACCTTTGGCATACCCACCAGAAAGTTACTCGGTTTTTTGGTGTCTAGCCATGGCATTGAAGCTAACCCGACAAAAATCCGGGCCATAGAAAGAAGGGAACTACCAAAATTCCTTAACAATGTGCAGAAGTTTACTGGTTGCCTGGCATCGTTAAGTCGGTTCGTGTGTCGGTTGGGAGATAAGGCCTTGCCCTCTACCAACTAATGAAAAAGGAAGACAAGTTCACATGGACGCCATAGGCGGATGTTGCATTTCGAGAGTTGAAAAAGATGTTATCTACTGCGCCAATCCTAGCCGCACCACTACCTAAGGAGCCAACATTGCTCTACATAGTCGCGACCAACCGAGTCGTAAGTGCAGTAATCGTAGTGGAGCGTGAGGAGGAAGGAAAGTCCGTGCAAAGGCCGGTGAACTATCTGAGCGAGGTATTATCAGCCTCGAAACAAAACTATGCTCACTATTAGAAGATGGCGTATGGCGTATATATGTCGGCCAAGAAACTCAAACACTATTTTGAGGAACACCCCATCAAGGTGATATGTGAGGCACCCATTTCGGAAATTATGAGTAACAAAGATGCGAGTGGTCGGATAGCAAAGTGGGCAATCAAGTTAGCTCCCTATGCACCACAATTTGACAAAAGGGATGCAATCAAGTCACAAGCTGTGGCGGATTTCTTTGTAAACTGGGCTGAAATGCAATACGAGCCACCCTAGCCGGACTCCAATTATTGGCAAATGCACTTCGATGGATCGAAACTGAAAGATGGGTTGGGCGCCGGACTAGTGCTTACGTCGCCCAAGAAGGATCAACTGAAATATGTCCTTCAAATCCACTTCAGTGCCTCGAACAATGTGGCGGAGTACGAAGCATTGGTGCATGGTATCAAAGTGGCGAAAGAAGTAGGGATACGTCAGATACAATGCTTTGGAGATTCTGATTTGGTGGTGCAGCAAGTGTCTGGAAATTGGGATGCCTTGGATGCTAACATGGCCCTGTATAGGTTCCATGTTCAAAAGATAAGTGGGTTTTTTGAGGGATGTGAGTTCCATCACATACCCCGGATTGGAAACGAGCGGCGGATACGCTGTCCAAGTTAGGCTCGTCCCGGCAGCCAATCCCACCGAATGTTGCCTTGGAGCACCTGAGAAAACCATCTATCACGCCCTCACCCAAATCAGATTCCATTTACATCCTGGCACTCTCCGGATGAGGAGCTGCACCTATGGAGATAGAGTGGGGAAGCACCTCAGCAAACCTAGGGACTGCTTCAGCAAACCCGGGGACTGCCTCAGCAAACCCGGGGACTGATCAGCCTGATCCGGCAGGAGTTATGTCGGTGGATGCGATGGAAATTGATGAGGAACCTTTTCCCGGCCGGGCTGTACCAACTTGGGCCAAGCCAATTTTTGATTTCCTAAAAGAGGGAATCTTGTCGGATGACGAAATAAGCTCAAGGCAGATCTAGAGAAGGGCAAAGGCCTATACAATTATCAACGCCGAACTATACAAAAGAAGTGTGACAACAGTACTACAGCGGTGTCTTGATCCAGAGGAAGGACTTGACATACTCCGGGATATTCACCAAGGGGAATGTGGCCATCATGCCTCCTCAAGGGCGTTAGTGGCAAACGCTTTCCGGCATGGATTTTATTGGCCCAGTGCTTTGGAGCAAGCAGAAGACTTGGTGAGAAAATGCAATGGCTGTCAAAGATAAGCCACGAAAACTCATCTACCAATGTCGGAGCAGAAAACTATCCCCATTACCTGGCCATTTGCTATATGGTGCCTAGATATGGTAGGGCCATTTAAGCCGTCCAAAGGAGGGATGACCCATATTCTGGTCATGGTTGACAAGTTCACCAAATGGATTGAAGTGAAACCAATTCAGAAATGTGATGGGGCAACAACAGTAAGATTCCTCAAGGATATAATCGTAAGGTACGGCTATCCCCATAGCATCATAACTGATAATGAAACAAATTTCGCTGAAGGAGCGTTTGCGAGATTCTGCCAAGAAAAGAAGATCCGGTTAGATGTCGCCTCAGTCGCCCACCCTGCATCTAACGGGCAAGTGGAAAGATCCAACGGACTGGTATTGTCCGGGATAAAACCCCGGCTCATAGAGCCGCTGCAAAGATCAGCGGGGTGCTCGATAGAAGAACTACCAGCGGTACTGTGGAGCTTAAGAACAACTCCGAATCGATCAACAGGCTATACGCCATTCTTTCTGGTATACGGGGCAGAAGCCGTATTACCAGCCGACATAGATCATGATTCGCCAAGAGTCACCCAATACACAGAAGCCGAAGTGTGCGAGGCCCGGCAAAATGATGTTGATCTGCTAGAAGAAGCGAGAGAACTGGTCTTGTCTAGATCCGCCATATATCAGCAAAATCTCTGACGCTATCATAGCCGGAAAGTAAACCCCCGAGTCTTCCGGGAAGGTGATCTGGTACTCCGGCTAATACGGCGCACTGCTTGCATGCATAAGTTATCCCCTCCATGGGAAGGACCTTTCATTTCAAGCAAAGCCTTGCGCAATGACTCCTACTATCTTATTGATGCACATCCCCGGGAAAAGAACAAGGCGGACAGGTCCGGAGAGGAATCCAAATGGCCATGGAATGTAGCACTGCTTCGTCCTTTCTACACCTAAGAGGTGAATACATCTGAGCTACTCATACGTCGGTATGTATGTCGGCGATGAGCTTATCAATAAAAACTTTGCCACCCCGAGCAGAGACTTGGGGACTGCTTGTCGTTGTATTGGGAACGACAGTACCTAAGGAGGTTAGATAGAGGTGTGGGGACTAGCAGGGAAGCTATCAACGGCATCCGTAGGCGGGATTGGATACAAGCAAGCGCAGCTGGACACAGGGAGTACCCAGATTCGGAGCCCTCGTGGTGAGGTAAAACTCCTACTCCTGTCGATCTAACTATGAGCGATATACGGGGTACAAGCACTCCTCGAGCTGTATTCTCTAGCTACTGTCTTAAGTGCACACGAACCAACCTAGTATGTATGTGTGTATGCGTGTGTGCATCTAGGAGTAAGATAGCTAGGAGGGAGCTAACTCTTTGTGTGGTGATCGATCTATGCATGCATGCGAGCCTGTGAGCATGAATGTGAGTGAGTCCCTCCCTTGCCTTATAAAGGTGGCCCAAGGGACATGGTGGGACCCACTTGCCTAACTATACTATTTCATGTGTCATGGATGAGGTAGTGCATAGTGGCACACTAGTCATTACATCATCTGATAAAGTAGCATGGGCTTGGTGTCTTTTGTCTTGTCGATCTCTTCGTTCTCTGGTCCTTCTTATCTGGTACTTGTCCTTCTGCTTGTCTTCTTGTACGCGAGCACTGGTACTTGGTCGATAGCACTGGCACTGGGGAGAGTAACGATCGATCCCTTGGATCGATCCGATTGGGTCGGCAGCGACCGTGGCGGCCGGATGAGGCCCAGTCGGAGCCAACTGGGCCGGGAGAAGCGGCCAGCCCAGCCGTACGGGGGAGATCCGGGGAGCGACCCAGCCAGGGAGGCGCCAAGCGGCCCCGCCAGTGGAGCCGGACAGAGCCCAACCGGGGGGGAGACGCCAGGCCCAGCCGGGGGAGCTGGAGCCGGCCCGCCCGGGAAGTGGAGGTCGCCGGTGGTGCAGTGGGCCGCCCTAGGGGCAGAGGCCCAACCGAGAGGTGGTGGAGCCGGTAGGGGAGATTCCCTAGCGAGGCTGTCGGGCCGGCTGAGGTGGCCCAGCCAGAAAGAGGTGCTGGCACGGTGGTGGGCCGGCTGGGAGGCTCCAGCCGTCCCAGGACCTCTTCTGCTGCCTTTTCTTTTACCTTTGTCTGTTTTGCCTTTTTTTATCTGTATTGGAGTGCTTCTTTGGGGTACCCAGGGACAATCCCCCCGACACTAGCCGCTGAGCGCGCGCTGATTTCACCCGGAGGGGGAAATTCGCACGAGCTCCACAAAAACTTGACGTTGTCATTGTAGATGGAGTACTTGAATGGCGTCCGGTTGGACACCTCCTGCCCGAAAGCAACACAACTCCCGTGGGAGGGCGCGAGCGCACCCGCGAGGTGTAGCCCCTGAGATTTGGAGTAGCTGACGGAGACAGGTGCTTCGAATCTTCTTTATCTTGCCCTTTTCGACACCTCGAACTTGCATTCCGGCTGAACGCCTTCAGCTGGACCGGAGCACTTGATTACACCGGTGGCGCGCCAGCGCACCCGGTGGGTGTAGCCCCCGAGATTCGAAGTAGCTGACAAAGACAGGTGCTTTGAATCTTCATCTGCACTTGAAATCCGACTCGGTGCAGTCGTGCAAAACAAACACACAGAAATGAACTTACTGTCAGTACATCAACATATAGTACACATGCTATCAACCGGGTAACGGTATTATTTTTCAAAAACTAGCTCGTGCTTCTCTGAGTACTTAGTCATTTTCTCGTGCGCTCGTTACGCTGTGTCCTTGCCGGCCAGCCGGGTTGCGGTCTAGAGCCGGAACCGAAGGGGGAGCTGACAGTACATTGCGCACGGTACTGGGGGCTGAGAAGCTGGAAAATACCAACTAGGCACAAGGCCAGAATGTCCGATCTGTTGCATCCTTCGTCGTTTTTCATATGGGATGCCTCGGGCTTTTGCTCTTGCTAGAAGGACAGCCGGGTTGCGGTCTGTAGCTAAGACGAAGAGTGGGCCTCTAACACTATCGCACACTACTCAGTCGGTTTATGGATTTAGCAGGCCGGGCCAACCGGCGAGCCCCCTGGTAGGGGTTGCCGGTGCCGGAAAACTAAAAGCAGGAAGGAAAACAACATCTGGCGAGCCCTCGAGGATTGCTCGAGGTCGGAAAAACACTCACATTTGTAGTTGTCGGTGTAGCAGGGTCGAAGGCGTGATTCCGCAGACGCTGCGGGTGCTGAAACAGCCCAACCGGCGTTCCAGCCGGATAGCCTGGCTCCAGCCGGACTGGCAACCAAATGTGGCGTAGCCGGATTCAGTCCCCAGCCGGCCGGACAAGCAAACGCGCCAGGACGCGCCGAGCCGGCTTACCCCAGCCGGAACGGGTCTGGCCGGCCCAACTGGCAATCAAACGGGGCGAAAACGCTTCCAGCCGGCCATACCGACAGCCAAACGGACGAAGTCGCGCCAAGTCAGCCCGATTCAGAGGGAACGGGGACCGAACCGGGGGAATCAGACAGACAAACGAGCCCAGCCGTACCGAAACGGTATGGCCGAATCGGCATAGCCGGATTTTTCTTGCCTTTTTCTCTCAATCGGACGAGTATAGCCGGATTTTTATTCTCACTTTTTTCCTCTCATCATTCTTTTTATTTCCTTTTTTCTAACCGGCCACACCTTAGACTGTCTGGCCTTCTTTTTCTTTCCACGTTTTCTTCTGACCGACTAACAGCCAGCCGGTTGACTCTCCTGTCCTCACTTTTTTCTTCTTTCATTTTTTTACTCTCTTTTCCAACCGGCAGACCCACCACTACTTCTATTTTCTTTTTACTTTTTCTAATCGTTCAACGCCACAACTTTTTCCTCCTCACCCGGCTGGCCCCAGCCGGCCTCTCCTCTTCCTCCTTTTGCTTTTGAGAAAATGGCTTCTATACCATTGATAAACGCATCAACTGCTCATTTGCCATCGAACAAAGCTCCAGTGCTTATATACCAGTAACAAACGAATTCTAGTGCTTGTATGCCATTAGCTGTTACAATAACGTTAGCTCATTGTTTTCAAAGGCCAAAATGACTTGTTTGCCCTCAGTGGTAAATAAGCAACAATGGAAGAACATGTCTAAGAAAACTGACAGCATTTTGCCTGTAATTTCAGCATTTTAGCAAACAACAGTGCACATATAACAATATCAGCATATATATACTTCAGCTACAGAATAATACTCATCGAAGTTCACATCATTTAGAAACCATTCGACAAACACCAAATTCAGTAATGAATAAGTAAACTCCAGTTTCCATCCCTACCAAAAGACCACAGCCGAGAGTTGGTTGTTCACATAAGCAAAGTCTGTAGATAAATTAGACATGAAGAGTTGCGATATGTAAATAATATGCGAAATTTTTCTGAATATCACAGTTTCAGCTTCTTCTTGCTTCGAGTGCTCATTGCAGGGCTGTTAGGCGCAACACTCTTCTTGCTTCGAGTGCCCATTGCAGGGCTATCAGGCGCAACCGATATGGCCTTTGATCTACATTAAAACTTCAGTTTACATACTATGATGATCCTCACAGAATATACATTGCTAACTTACACATTGTCAAAGAAACATTTCATTGAAGATTGTGCAGCTTTCATACCTTGTAGATTTAGAGGTAGTCTTTGATGATTTTGACTTGGCGACAATTGCATCACTCAGACATGGAAGTATAGGTAGTGCAGTTTCAGTTTCGATTGAACATGGAAGAATAGCTTTTGTAATGGGTTTTTTTCTTTCTTTTGTCCCTGCATTAGTTTCTCATAATAGCATCATTAAGACAAGAGTATGATGAAAACAGTAATATTGAAGCAAGCACTACCTTTTTTTCTTTGCTACTTCAGCATAGGCAGCTAGTGCTTCCGGAGCAGCATCTTTATAGCTTTGCCATCTATGTCCATAGGCCTTGCAAATTGGACATTGGTGCTGGCCTTTATTTCCCTTGCCCTTGCTATTCTCGGCACCACTTTTATGCCTCTATACTTTTGGCCTCCCAGGGGCCCTCCTAAGGATTGGGGGATTCAAAATGAAATCTTTGTTCACACTTGGCCATTGAGACATGTCGGTTAGGCCAGGAAGAACATGGGCATAAGCTGCAGTGAACTTGGCAACGCTGTAATAGTCATCAACAAAATCTGCTATGGTGACTCCCCTAATTCCAGTAATAAAGCTGATTGCATGTTTGCAAGGCTTCCCAGAGACTTGAAATGCCTGACATGTGCATGTCCTATACGCTAGATCAGTAATGTGGCGCTTGCCACCTAGCACAGCACACTCGGTAACCTCTACAATCATGTCATCTATTCTCTCATATTCAATGTCTAGCCCCCTACTTTTTTCATTCAGCTCATTCATGACACTTGGAAGTATATGTCGACCTTGCAATTTACTAGCAACCCTTCTCCTCTTTTCATGCTTAACGGTAATCTTCCTCCTGATCTTGTCCATGAGCTGAAACAACATTAAACCTTTGTGCTTGTGGATGCAGTTGTTGAAGCACTCGGCCAAATTATTTGTCACATAATCCACTTTTGAGGAACATGAATATTTGCTCCTTGACCATAGCCTGCTGTGGTACTTCTTTAAGTGTGTAATCGCAGCAGCCTTTTTCTACTCTATGGCTGCCATGTGATAGTCAAAAGCTTGAGGACTCCATGAATAAGCAGCTGGCCACAAATGATCATCAAAAACTTTGCCATGAAACTTTTTTTTGAAGTTCACAACCAAGTGTCGCATGCATTCCCTATGTTCTGCATACTCAAACACCTTTTCAATTGCAGTGTCAATCCCTTTACCTGCATCTGAACATATGGCAAGGCCAGGGGAGAGCCAATAGCCTCACGAAGCTTCTCCATAAACCACACCCAACTTTTAGTAGTTTCCGCATCAATAACTCCATATGCTACAGGGTATAGCCAACTGTGCCCATCAATAGCACAAGCAGTAGCTAACTGGCCTCTATACTTGCCTGTCAAATGAGTGTTGTCTATTGCCAAGTAAGGTCTACATCCATCCAATAATCCATCACATAGAGGCTTCAATCCAACAAACATCCATATAAAATACTTTTTCTGATCATACTCCATGTGGTCAATCGCAACTATGCTTCCAGGAGACCTCTTCTCAACATCCGCTTTCAAGGAATACAACTTGTCAAAAGACTCATCCCAATCACCAAACAACATAGCCATTTCTAGCCCTTTTCCCCTGAATACTTTTGTATAATCGATCTCGATCTTGTAATTGTCATGTAGCCTCCTTTGTAACTCCTTTGGGCGAACACTAGGATCTTCTTTTACCCAGTCCATGACTTTCTCACACACCCATGCCTTTGAAGCATTATGCTGCTCCTTTTTTTCTTTGTACTAGCACATGTGTGCTTCTCCAAATGAACCTTGACCTGCAGTAAATTGTAATGGGTAAGAAAATAGAGTCAACTCCATTTAATAACATCAAGAGTATGCAACTAACTAAAATATATACCTCCATAGTTTCTCTGTCATCCAACCTCCCAACATGAATTCTCCATGTGCAGTCTTTAGACTCGCGACAATGAGCCCTGAATCGTGTAGGTTCACTTTTCTCAACCTTAAAATCAAACTCTTTCTTTATAGCATACATAGCAATTGCCAACCTAAACTCTTCAATATTAGGATACTTTGCACCAACATGCATTGGTGGGTTTTCTTTATCATACACTATTTCTGGAGTAACATCTGGTCTAGCATCTTTCGTAACCCACTCCTCGTCATCGCTGCTGTCCTCTACAAGCTCACTATTTGGTATATCTTTTTTTCTCCGAGCTCATCATCACTATCTGAACCAGCACTACCAATTGAGTATTGGTCCTCCTCGTCTACACCAACATGCAAGATATGTATCTAGAAGGCATACTATAGCTTCATCATTTACATTACTTGCTTGACTAGGAAGTGCTATAGATGGTGTTCGATTCAATAGAGTAGAATGCACATCAACAATATCACTTGGTTGTTTGATGATCAGATTACCACTTCTATTTTGATGAAAAGACTCATACATTTTCAGGCATTCTTCATCATTTGACACCCACATATTTTTGCCACTAATAGAATCAACATACTCAAGAATTATATTCTCCCCTGAAAATAGTGGAAAAGTTCCAGCAATGGAAGCCAGCAGATCCTTCAAGCTTGAGCTACTACCCTCAACAATATCCCAATTAAATGTAGAATCCCCACAGATTTCAGTTCCATCGCCACAAACCTTCACCTTTACCGTGTAACTATATGATTGGATCATCCTGTGGATGATGAAACCATGTCAATATTGTATTCTCCTATCCAAAACTGCAGCAAAAATAGATAGTCTGAGAAATTACCTAGCACAAATATCAGAGAGTGAGGTGGAGTCGCATTCAACAACCATGCCGTCTTCCTCATGGAGCTTAGAAATTTGGGACAGAGGAGCTGCAGCGAGTGCGCCCACGTACGGGCTTATCTCTTGGAGGGCGTAGACCGTGGACACCCCTGACCCGCTCTCCACATCGCCGGAATCCCCAATTCTAGGGTTCTGGGTGACATGGTCACAGGGAGAGGTTGTTTGGCCTGAGGCGGTTGAAGACGCGGAGGACAGGATGGATGGAAGCAGGGCCGTGACAGGAGGCGGCAGAGGCCGAGGCTGGGGAAGCGGCGCCATCGGCGGTGCCGCCTTTGAGCGGCGCGTTAGCGCATCGGCGACAGGAACCTTCGGCATCAGAAGAGGCTCAGGGAGCGACGAGGTATCCTGGGGGGCGGGAGAGGGAGGAGGGGCATGCGCTGGGGGAGCGGTGGAGGGAGGAGGGGCATGCGCTGGGGGAGTGGCGGTGGCAGTTCCGCCATGGTTCCCTGTGCGTGCGTGCGGGAAATCAAGGCTTGGGTGTGTGGTGCGTTGAGTTTTTTTCTTTTTTTTCTATTCTAAGAGAAGAGATAAGATGAGGGTAAAACTGAAATTTTTAGATTGACTAACAGGAAAACAGAGATTGACTGACGATGGACTAACAGCGATGGCAAATAAGCACTAGAATTAGTTTGTGTCTGGTATATGAGCACCGTAGCTTTGTTGGATGGCAAATGAGCAATTGATGCTTGTCTCAGTGGTATAGAAGCCATTTTCTCTTTGCTTTTTACAGAGAGCACGCACGCGGAGCGGGAAGCTGACGTAGCGGGCATGCACATCCGGGGCGCAACGCGGGGCTGGGCGCATGGACGTGTGCATGCGCGCGAGCCGGACCGCAGGCAAGCCGCGGCAGGTGCAAGGCGGAGCGGCCACGGGAAGAGGCTCGCGGGAGGCGGCGCTGTGCTGGCGGGGAAGCGTGTACGCGGGAGAGGAAGCTGAGCGAGGCGGAGACGGCAGCGGTCAGGCGGGCGCGTGCGCGGCCGCGGTGGCTGGCGCCGGAGCGACGCGGGCGCGGGCAGAGGGCGCGCGCGAGCGCATGGACGGGAGCTTGCAGGGGTGCGGCTCGGCAGCGTGCTGGCGCGGGGTGGACGGACGCGGAGGGGGCCGAGGAGGATCGCGCGGGGCACGACGCTGCCGGGGAGGCACGGCGTCGGTGGGCGCCTGCGCGGCGGAAGTGCTATAGGGACGGGCACGGGGCCCGGACAAGGACGGCCGCGGGCGAGCGCGCGGCCGTGAGGCCGAGCGGCATGGGAGCCCACGCGCGGACGCACGCGCTCGGGTTGACGGACGTGGGCGCGAGGACCGCGGACGGAGGGTGATGGACGCGCAGCGGCAGGCGGCGACGTCGTGCGCAGGCACGCGAGGGACCGTGGACCCGGCGAGCTCGCTGCAAAGAGGAACGGGGTGAGGGGTGCTCGCACGAGGTTGGGGCGGCGACGAGGATGGCCAGGAGCGCGGGCTCGCAGGAAGGAGCTCGCCGGGGAGGCGCACGCCTACGGGAGTGCAGATGTGCCACGAGCATGGGAGGCACACCCGTACGCACGCGCGGCATGGGACGATGACGGCGCGGCTCGATGAGGACGTGAAGGCGGTGACGGCAGTGGATGACACGGACGGTCGGGGTGGCGCACCGAGCGGAGAAGAGGCCAAAACCACGGGCACGGACGGAGACGGCGCCGAGCCCTCGCGAATCTTGAGGAAGGCCACAGCAGCGGCAAGACAACGACGACGCGGTGGTGGCGAGCTGTAACACCCTCGAATCGGCCCTATGCAAGTTTTAGCGCTTCCCGCCAAACCCGCATAGAAACGATTCAAGGACGCCCACCAAGCACTTGCGTGCGGGTGGAGAACGAAGTAATACCAGTACACAATAGTTCACGATGGAACCCACAGAACAAATATATATACAACACGACTCCATGAGTCAAGAATACAGATATATAATGCAAAGACCTAAATCACCTTGAAAATGATACAACATCCGAGTACGGACAAGATGCAAATTGGGCTAAGAGCCCTGAAGAATAACCAATTGCGTCCATAACCCTACCCAGGCCAAGCCGGAAGGGTAACCCTGCTAACGACGTCGATCTCAAACCTGCTAAACAAAAGGGGTGCCGGCAAAGGGAAAAGGAAAAAAAGGAGTGTCAATACTGAGGCCAGTACACGGCGAGGCTAGAATTCGGCGGCTCTCACCTACATAGGTATGGTGGACTGAAGCGGCAGCGAAGCATGCACTATACAACCTATAGAGAGTCGATATAACTGTCGGCTATTAGAGAGGGGTAAAAAAGACCTATTCGGGACCAACTTGATACTAACACCAATCATACCCATCTCGGTATTCACCTTCGAGACCAAACGAGGAAGTCAAACCAAGGAACTCACACAGTTGGCAGTTTTATTCATTCCATTATAGTTGCAACACTTACTAGTCAGATATAGATAGCATGAGTCATCCTGATATCCTAAGTAGTGGGCAGTTTTAGTTAACCATTTAGTTGTAGTTGCAGTACTTACTAGTCAGATACAATTAGCATGTGACATCCCAAACCCAGCAGTTGTTGGCACTTTTATTTCATTCCATTGGAGTGGTGATACTTACTAGGCAGGTATAACATTACACGATACACCCCAGTTCCACTAGTTGTTGGCACTTTTATTATCCATTCCATTGTAGTGAAGCTGATTACTAGTCACATATTAAGTCAAATTTATAGCACTACTTTAGTTATGCTTGTCTATGATAGAGATACTGTGCTCCAAGTCGTCCATAACCGCGGACACGGCTTTCAGAAAGATTTACCCTGCAGGGGTGCACAAATAGCAACACACACACAATCGACCTCGGAAAAACCAAATCAAAACCCAACGAGGCTTTCACGACAAAGCAATCATAGGATTCATAAAATATTTCAGGGGGCCACCCTACTAAGCTACCCGCAACGAAGTTGGCCGGCTCCAGAATGGACCCAGGGTTTGTGATGACGGCTGTAAACGACTGGGAACCCGAAAGTGTGACTAGGCTTGTTGGTACTGCGAAAACGTGGCACGATCCAAAACAGTACAGGTGCTCCACGCACAATCTTAAATAAAGCAGTAAAGCATGGCATAGGTACAGGATAGTAATAAAGCCCCAAACTAGTTTATGGCCCCAAGAAATAAGAAATGAATCAAGCTCTGGCTAAGGGGGATTCATAGAGTCTCCCGGATGTGGATAGTGCGAATAGTCAAGGAACAGGTATCAAGTACTCGGGGCCTATGGGACACAAGTGGACATGAAAAACCAAATAGCATATATTGCCCACCGGTGCCTCTTTCATTAGTTATCCCAACAGTTTAATAGTTATATTTAAAGTCATGATCCTCTCCACCATTAAGCATCTCCACCATTATCATGTGCCAACTTGCCGTCAATGGTGGAACGACAACAACGCGAAGCAACACATAAGCAAGCAACTACGACTCGCAAGGCCGACTATCTATCAAACAACAGGCAATAGGATGTGTCCATGGCAATATAGAGGCTGCAAAGAATATAAATGGTGCACGGAAACTAAAGCATCGTAACACGGATAGCAATAGATCAATAGGACGAAATAAAGACTATAAAGCAAAATAGGTAGAAAGGGGAAGATGCTCGCCTGGGAAACATAGCCGAAGATTCATTATCCAAAGAACTTGTCGATACTCGCATCCACTCAACGGCCTAATCCGTGACGAAGCAAAGCACTAAAAGAAACACCGGATGCACTATTTAAGACTACGGCAGAAGATCCGGCATGATTATGATATGACGCATGGCATGGCAAGATGCGGTGCAATTAGGCAATATTAAGCGGAACCAGGGTCCCGATAATTAATAGAAGGTTCAAATTATTTACATACCCCGCAATTTAAATGTTGTCTTAACAAGGCAAAACATGGTATCGGTTCGCTACACAGATTTAAATGGAGTCCGGAATAGGACTAGAATAGCCCGCATATAGTCTCCATATTTAATTTAGGTGAATCAACTATTTAACCCAACCCACCAGATGACATGTATGCAAGCATGATGATTTAATGATGCGATAGGTATATGTCATATTATAAAAATAGAGGCTTAGGGTCACACATCTGGGTTCGGAAGATCTTGGGCTCCGAGGGCCTCGGGGTTCGGGTCTTCGGACTCCAGGATCGGTCTTCGGATCTAGGATCAGTCTTCGGGACAATGGCTATCGGATCCATGAGGGAGGTTCTTCGAGTTCCGCGGTCCTAGTTCCATGACGTCGACCTGGGGTACACGGACACGGAATGGAGTGGCAGGGTATGAGAAACAGCAGGACCAAAACACCTACACCTTCTCCATATCACCACTCTTTATGGTCACCTTCAAACACCAACTACATACCACCACACTTTGTCTCAACTTGATTCAGGCATCCTCCCAAACATCTTGTTCGCGTCGAGCCTCGAGGGACAGGGAGAGGTCTGTGGAAGGCCTGGCATCTGCGCGATCGGGGGCGACGTAGAGGCGGCCGGTGCTGACGTGCAGTAGAGGAGGTGCATAGCGTAGAGGGCAAGCGGCGGGGTCGTCGCTGAGGGGAAGGGCCAGCGGTGGTGAAACGGAGCTCGGGGCCAGGTCGAGCACGGCAAGGTCGCGGCGAGGCGAGGAGGCGACGGCCGGCGAGCTTGCAGGAGGCGACAAGGAGGCAGTGCGTGGAAGAAGGGCTCGCAGAGGTGCCCAGATGCGGCGGTTCTCGGGTTGCTGCAGGACTGGAAGGCCGAGGGCGCGCAGGTAGCGAGGTCGGCGGCGGAGGCGGCCGGAGCGGGAGAAAGCGTCAACGAGGTGCCGCGGACAATCTCGGGTCGTCGGTGAAGGGGACCGGTGGCGGGGCTCGGCTCGATGCGGCCGGGTCGCTGGTCGGCACGAGGAAGGCGCGGCGCAGAGGTCGGCGACCGGGGAAGGAGGAGACGGGGGCGGCGAGGGCGGCGGCCGGAGCTCGAGGCGGGCCACACAGGCGGCGGCGTGGGGCTCTAGAGAGGACGGTGGAGACGGGGGTAGGTGGCGAGGTGGGCGAGAAACACGGGAGGCGAGAGAGGAGCAGGTCGGACGCGGGCGGCTGCTCGCGCGTGGTAGGGCCAAGGGGTGGGGCCGGGTTCCTGGGCGCTGTCGGGGTGGTTGGAGCGAAGCTGGCGGGGGTAGGTGGCGTCTGGCTGGTGGGGCCGAGCACGGGAGGAGGGCGCGGGACAGGGCGAGATGGTGAGCTGGCGGGGTGGGGAGGCACGCCTAGGTAGGGCCTGGTCGGCGGATCAGGTGGCGATGGGGGCGGGAACATGAGCGAGCGGGGGGAAAAGGGGGGTGGCAGGCCAGCGTGCCTGGTGCATGGTGGGCTAGGCGGCAGGAGTTGGAGGTGGGACCACGGCAGGTGGGTTGGGGTGTGGCGGCTGGTGGATGGGGAGAGGGAGTGGTGAGGTGTGGATAAGGGGAGGCGACTAGGAGATGGAGATGGGTGGGGTTAGGGTTTAGGTTCAGTTGGAGGTGGCCGGCTGGGCTTTTGGGCCTAGCTGGCTGCCTCCCAAAAATAAAATAATATAACTTTTTATTTATTATTTAAAAGGCTTTTGCAAACCGTTTATAGACAAAACGAAATATTCCGGACAAGCCCGGGTTTTATAGTTTGAATAAAAGACGGGGCGTTTAGAAAACAAAATCAGGCTTTTCGAAAATAGTTTTAGACAATACCATGCATGATGATGACGATGCTCAAATGCAATGTGGCATGATGACATGAGCATGCGGTCATCATGATGCAATGCACAAAAACACAGCGATTTTCTAGTAGTGGTTTTATCGGGGTGCTACACGAGCCCTCGGGAAACTTGACGGAGCGGAGTCGGTGACGACGGTGTGGAGGCGGCGAGCCCCCGGTCAACTCGAGACGGTGTCGATGCCGACGACGATGAGGAAAAAATCGGTCCCGTGCGGAACGGAACTCCGGCCGAAGCTATATTTTTTCCCCACGGTGGGCGCCAACTGTCGTTGTATTGGGAACGGCAGTACCTAAGGAGGTTAGATAGAGGTGTGGGGACTAGCAAGGAAGCTATCGACAGCGTCCGCAGGCGGGATTGGATACAAGCAAGCGCAGCTGGACATAGGGAGTACCCAGGTTTGGAGCCCTCATGGTGAGGTAAAACTCCTACTCCTGCCGATCTGACTATGAGCGATATACAGGGTACAAGCGCTCCTCGAGCTGTATTCTCTAGCTACTGTCTTAATCACACACATACCAACCTAGTATGTATCTGTGTATGCATGTGTGCATCTGGGAGTGAGCTAGCTAGCAGAGAGCTAACTCTTTGTGTGGTGATCGATCTATGCATGCATGCGAACCTGTGAGCATGAATGTGAGTGAGTCCCTCCCTTGACTTATAAAGGTGTCCCAAGGGACATGGTGGGACCCACTTGCCTAACTATACTATTACATGTGTCATGGATGAGGTAGTGCATAGTGGCACACTAGTCATTACATCATCTGATAAAGTAGCATGGACTTGGTGTCTTCGGTCTTGTCGATCTCTTTGTTGTCTGGTCCTTCTTATATGGTGCTTGTCCTTGTGCTTGTCTTCTTGTACGCGAGCACTGGTACTTGGTCGATAGCACTGGCAGCTGGGGAGAGTAACGATCGATCCCTGGATCGATCTGACTGGGTCGGTAGCGACCGTGGCGGCCGGATGAGGCCCAGTCGGAGCCAACTGGGCCAGGAGAAGCGGCCAGCCCAGCCGGACGGGGGAGATCCGGGGAGCGGCCCAGCCAGGGAGGCGCCAAGCGGCCCCGCCAGGGGAGCCGGACAGAGCCTAGTCGGGGGGAGTTGCTAGGCCCAGCCGGGGGGAGCTGGAGCCGGCCCACCCAGGAAGTGGAGGTTGCCGGTGGTGCAGTGGGCCGCCTAGGGGCAGAGGCCCAACCCGGGAGGTGGTGGAGCCGGTAGGGGAGAAGCCCCAGCGAGGCTATCGGGCCGGCTGAGGTGGCCCAGCCAGAAAGCGGTGCTGGCACGGTGGTAGGCCGGTTGGGAGGCTCCAGCCGGCCCAGGACGTCTTGTGCTACTTTTTCTTTTACCTTTGTCTGTTTTTGCCTTTTTTTATCTGTATTGGAGTGCTTCTTTGGGGTACCCGGGGACAATCCCCCCAACACTGCTATAACACTTGTTTCTCGTTTTTGTATTTTTAGGTCGGCTGGGTTAAGTCACTTATATCTTAGTTGGATTAGTAATGTGTAAGCACCAAAAACCGAAATCTTCGACTTTGCTGCTGTCCAACACGAATTGGCTTCATGGCAAGCAAGAGAACAAGTTTGGAATGGCAAAGCACATAAAAACGACTAAGGGAAAGAACTTAAGCGGGCCGACATTGGTTTTTTGATTAATCCCTAGTTTGTTTTGATCACTAAAACACCGGATCATTTTGAGCTAATCTCAAGGTTTCAAGTATTGTTAAGTCAATTTTTTGAACCTCGGACTCGTAAGTCAAAAAACCAAATCAAGGTAGACGCGAGCCGAGTCAAAAATTGGGGGAACAAGAAAACGAAACCTGGGGACTTCGCCCACGATAATCCAGCAATAGAACTTAGTTCAAAACATAAAATTGTAGCACAACCAAACCAAAGTATTTAGATACATCTACGCCCGGCATTCTGGGGATCTGATAAATGTGACCAGTGTTTTCTAAGGAGCAGGAGCAGTAGACGAATCATTCGTCAATGAAGGAAGTACCTCGGAGTGTGGGGGAGGGGCGCTAGCCTCGACTTCGTCCTCCGGGTTAACCTCGCTATCCTCCGGGTCTTCGGCCTCATCGCCTAGTTTGGAGCCTTCACTTTCACTCCCTTCCTCTTCATCTCCAGAGACAACTTCTTCATCAACGGCATCGAGATAACTCGGCCCCTCATTCCAAGCATGGCAGAAGGAGTACTAGATAAGCTTGTTGGCACAGGCTTTGTGGCGCGCGATCCACTCCGGATCCTCGCACCACTTAGACCCGGTGAGCATGTGAGTGAGCAACCCCAGTCAATTCCTTCGTACCATGAGAGAGAAAATTTCAAAGCAATATCGGCCCCAGCCCATGCGGCAAATTCGCGCCACAGATGCAGCTGCATGTCGCACTCCATTAATTTGGCTATGAAAGCCGAGCCTTTCTTTGGAATGGATTCATTAGGCCAAAGGAAGCTAAACATCCATGTTGCCGCTGGGATAATATCCACGCCATGGTTCTTCACTACCTCAAGACGAGTGGTGAGACTCGCCAGAAGATCCTCCGTATTATACTGGATTGGCTCGGCACCAGGGGCAGCAAGAATACCACGATGTTCGCAGGATTGGCGTATGGCAGCGGCACCGAGCGTATCACTCTCTGGAAATTTGCCTAAGAATGAGAAGAAAAATAGTGAACAAAAGGAACAAATCCAGAGGAAAGAAAATCACGCAAGGGTAGAAAACTCACATGCAATCTAGAAGAGGAGTCGCTGAAGCTCAGAATGAACGTCGGCGCTATGGGCCTGGAGTTTCTCGTATTCGATGGTTACCGACATAAGCTTGCCATCGGCTTCCTCCAATAGGCTCTTATCCTTGGAGATATGCATGGTTAAACGCTCTTTCTCCTCGAGAAACCCCTGGCCGGCCTTCTCCAACTCAGACTTATGGAAGCTCTTAAGCCTCTGAATTTCGGCATTCAGCCGAGTGATCTCCGAATCCTGGTGTTGGAGCCGAGCTATCTCTTCATATTTTTTCTTCAGCTCAGCCTCATGCTTCCCTGCTTGTTTGAGGAAATGAGTCATCATTTCAGGCATGGTGATGCTATCCTCGAGAGCAACTGCAACAACATAATGATCTGGAGGACCCAAAGTATAAGTGTCCACCGGATATAGGAAGGAAAATACAACGATCGTGTGGAGGGGATAAATTTACCTTTGATTTCAGCAAGGTCTTTCCGCATGATTATGTTTTCAGCTTCAACCTCGGCTGCATGATTCGGACAACAAATTCATATGGATCCTGAGAAGTTCGAATAAATACGGAAGAGGAAGAATGGAAAATTACCCCTCTTCTGGTACTCCACTAGGACTTTACCATAACGCGCGCGGATGTCTTTATAGGAGTCCAGCAGGCGCTGGAACTCAGCGGATCGGCGGTTAGTGGTAATCTGAAATAAGCAAGGCAATGGAAAAGTTCAAAGGCAGAGTAAAAACAATTCGAAGTCTACAAGACCCGGGTCAAGTGGAACTTAACCCGGCTCTAGGTGTGTGGATATTCGAAGTCTACAAGATTCGGGCCAAGTGGAACTTAACCCGGCTCTAGGTGTGTGGATATTCGAAGTCTACAAGATCCGGGCCAAGTGGAACTTAACCCGGCTCTAAGTATGTGGATATTCGAAGTCTACAAAATCCGGGCCAAGTGGAACTTAACCCGGCTTTAGGTGTGTGGATATTTGAAGTCTAGAAGACCCGGGCCAAGCAAAACTTAAACCGGCTCTAGGTGTGTGGATATTCGAAGTCTACAAGATCCGGGCCAAGTGGAACTTAACCCGGCTCTAGGTGTGTGGATATTCGAAATCTATAAGACCTGGACAAAGCGGAACTTAACCCGGCTCTAGGTGTGTGGATATTCGAAGTCTACAAGACCCAGACCAAATGGAACTTAACCCGGCTCTAGGTGTGTGGATATTCGAAGTGCATAAAATGCAGGCCAAGGGAACTAGACCCGGCTCTAACTATATCAAAATTTGAACTAGCTACGAACAAAACTAGATTCTATAAGAAGCATCCGACCGAATAACAAGTTATTCCCTCAGAGGCTCAGGGACTAGGGGCTATATCTACAAGTTCTCAGTTATGAAAAACGTCAACAGCAGAGAAAAAGAGTTACCTCCATCATCCGGTCAGCTAAGGAAATAGCCTTGGTAGCGGAGTTCATCTGGGCGCTGAACTCAGCTGGGCCGAACTTCTCCGGTAGATCATCCTGAGGGTCGACGAATTCTGCATTGTTCTAGTTCTTCACATACTCAAGGAGCGGTGGAGTGTAGCTTTCGCCGCTTAGAGAATAGTTCGTCACAAGGCCCTTCACGTGGGCCTCTCGCCTAGCGGATTGAGCTGCAGCGGGGCTGGTATGCAAAACCAGCTGTTGGCTGCCCTCTGACCCGGAAGCGGTAAACCCGGATGAAGTTCTTTTTGCTGACCCGGAAGCCTTCTTGACTTTGCCGGATGAAGGTGGAGGAACCGTTTGGAAGATATCTACCATTGAAGGGATAGACCCGGAGGGAGCTGATGGGGCTTTTCCCTTGGGAGGCTTGGTGGACGCTTTTGGTGCTGCTATTGGTGATGTTGGTACTGATGCTGGTGCTGCTGCTGGTGTTGCTGGTACTGGTGCTGATGCCGCTGGTGCTGGTGTTGGTGCTGGTGTTGCTGGGAACACTGGAACAAAAAGACTTGTTGGGGGCGGCGCCGATGAAACTGGCACCTCAAGATTTGGCGCTGAGGCCAAGGAACTGGGGAGATCCGGCATCGCCGTATCCAGAGCCGCCCCACTACCCCCCGTGCCGACATTTCCCTCCTCATGGCGAGGTGCGCTCTGGTCAGGCGCAACCGCGGAGTCCTCTTGAATAGGGCTGAGCGGATGATAATCATCGTTGCGGGGGGAGAGGGACTGCTCCTGAGTAGGGAGGCTATGCCGGATCCGCTCTGAGGGATATCCCTAGGAGCTCTGAGAAAAATAAAAAGCACCAAGTCAAAAAGAGAGAATCAATAAGAAACAAAGGCAAGCAAAGGAAAAATCCCAAGTAGCAGTGCTAAACGACTTACTCATCCGCGGTAGGAGGACCCGAGGTTTGGGCGCCCTCTGAACCGTGCTCTTGGCGGCTGGCTTGGACGAGGGTTTCACCCCGGATTTCTTCTGCCTCTTCTTGGGCAGCGGCACCTCCGAAGCTGCGGCCGAGGTAGCCGCGCGCTTTTGGGAAGGATCAAGGGTCGGGCCACCAGTGGCAAGGGGAGGAACCTCGTGGACCTGACCGTCCGGGTTAGCTGAACATTCGAACATAGCCGGATGCGCGTAAGAGATGGGAACCGGATCAAATACCTCTAGGACCTCAACGTCCGAGTCATCGTTGTCTGGCCAATCCCTTAGAGAAGAGGCCTTACCAGCACTGCGTTTGACGACGTCCGGGGTAGGCAGGAAGGCCTCCGGATCAGGCTCCTCCTTGTCCTCCTCGGTGCGGTCTGGCAACCACTTGCTCGCAGCACCTCGCCATCCTCCAGTGGCTACTAGAGGAATTGCTGAGAACAAGGCAACAATTGACAAGTTACAAAAGTGAATCGACATATAGAGAAGATTCGGAGAATAATAAAAGGAAAATTCACCTTTGGAGGAGGGTTGACATGGGTGAAGGTCTCAAGTCCCCACTCCCAATCCTCGGAGAACTCCTTCTCCACATTCAATATGGACTTAACCCGGCGGTAAACCGCCGAGTTATCCAGCTCGATGGAAGAAGTCTGGTGGGGATCGAGAGGGTCGCTCAAGTAGCAGATCTTGTGGGCTCGCTTCTGGAGGGGGAGACTCGGCTGCGGAGAAAAGTAATCATAATATCCTCCCCCGGAGATGCTCCTTGAGCAGCTCCTTTATCCGGCGCTCCACTTGATTCGCCAGCGTTGTGGGCCGCTTCGGAATGCTCTCCCAACGCGAGGTGTCAGGAGGGCCAAGTTTGAAGGGGAGCAGCCGGATCAGGTCCTCCTTGGTGGTGTTCCGGACATAGAAGAAAGTCCAGGCCCAGCCCTTGCAGGACTCGAGCCCGGTGACCTGGGGGAATACGGAGTTCTTCCGGGGAGAAATGGAGGAGGTGCCGCAAAGGGTCAAGTGTTTGTCCTCCAGGGCATGCTCCTTGTCCGAAACTATGTTCCTCCGGAGACCAAAGAACTTGATCCAAAGTTCTTTGGTTGGCCAGAGGCTGATGTACCCCTCAATGCCAGAAGCAAAGGAGGACACAGAAGTGATAGCATTTGCGGTGAGGTGGTGCGGTTGCAACTTGTATGTAGAAATGAAATCAAAGAAAAAATCAGAAGTGGGAAGGCCGAAGCCGCGCTGGAAATGCGAAAGAAAGACAACATATTCCCCAGAATTGGGGGAAGGAGCACCGGAGGCGAGGCGGTAGGCGACACCGGCGGGGACGCGGCGCGTGGCGCGTAGCTAGTCCAGGTCCTCCTCACATAAGATGGAGCCATCCCAGCAGCCACGCTCGCGGCCCTCTACTCCTTCTTCCTGCTGCGCCACCACCGCTGCTTCCTCTTCTATCATGGTGGATTCGAGATCTTCAAGAGTAAAGTCGCTATATGAATAACCGGAAGAAGGAAAACGGGAGGCGCAAGGCCCCATGGTGGAAATCTGGACTAGGAACGGCGGCGCTGGCGCGAGATGCTGCCTGAGCACGGTCGCGGAGGTGCTGGAGCAACAAGAAACTGGCGGCGGCAGCAAGGTTGCGGTGAGAGAGAAAAAGGCTAGGAGGCACGGAGAAAATGGAGGAATTTCCCCTAAGAACGCCCCAGGACCTCTACTTAACCGCTCAACACGCGCGTCGTGGGATCTTTTGCGGCGGCAACACCGCATGCAACGGGCATGTGCGCGGTCGAGACGGCCAATCAGAGCAAGGCCACAGAAAGGGACATAGGAGCAAATGATCCCATGACGTGACACAATGTTACGGTTAGCGAGGCGCTACAGTGAAGGGACGTTTACAGCAGTTATTCCTGACATTGCAACAGTAACCGGCGCATTAAATGCGCGTGGCCCTTAAAATGAGGCAAAATGATGATTACCCTCCACGTAGGATGTGGGGAAGTGTACAAGGGAAGGAATGGTAACCCAGATAAGCAAGCAAGAAACCTGGCCAGCGAGGATTAACTCGGAATGAGCCCAAGGGTCGCAAGATGAGAAACTCCGGGTTACGAGGCAACTCGTCCTAAGAGGCAAAAGATCAAGATATGGGAACCTCCTGTGGCCTTAACAGCTAAAAGTTGCTAAGACTGCACCAGCTTCGGGGACTAATGTTGGGGGGATACTCCCGGGTAGGGTAACACCGGGGTGTAAGGGCCAAGTTAGCCGGGGTACGGCGCGGTTAAAGCAAGTGCTGACCGGGTCACCTCAAGGAAGCCCAAGCCACGGTGTGACCCAGCCCGTGGAGCATCTCCTTGACTATGATCCGGCCGGCATAAGATATATGCCAGCCATGTATATCTGTTTTGCAGGTGACTTGGTAAGCCGGATTAGCTATATGCTAGCTGGATTATCTTAGCTTTCAAGAGAAGGAATCCCCCGCTGGTAAAAAGGTGGCTTTATTAGCTATAGCATGAGCGAAGTAAAGTAAAGAAGAAGATCAACAGGTCAGGGGCGACCAAGGTGACGCGGGCAAAGCCGGATGACGTAGCCCGTGTCTAGTGACGCCGAAAGACAAGGATTACGCTGTGGATTACTTCCAAAGCCCGGAAGAGCCATTAAAGAGAATAAAGAAGCATCTGCTTTAGGCAAGGAGCATATTCATAGAATATGCTGCCACTTGTGCCCTAGAAATGCAACCCGGGCTCCCCTATATAAGGAGCACCGGGGCCTCCATAGAAGGGGATCGATCATTCTCTCTGTCTAAGGTAGAACTCTAGGGCTAGTTGGTAGGGAGTAAGAGACATCGTCTCCTTCTTGCTAAGATCCTCAGGAGCACTTGTAAACACCATTGATAGAGAAAATACAAGAACTTCCGTGCGTGGAATCACCACGTTCTCCCTCCCTGGATTCCCCTAGCACTCATTGGCCCCATCTTTAGCATATCCATGGCATCTGCCGTGCCACCACCACGACATTATTTCAGGGGGCACCCTGATAAGCTATCCGCAACAAAGTTGGCTGGCTCCGAGACGGACCCAAGGTTGTGTCGACGGCTGTAAATGACTAGGAACCCGAAAGTGTGACTGGGCTTGTCAATACAGCAAAAACATAGCTCAATTCCTAAACAATGCAGGTTCTCCACACGCAATCATAATTAAAACAGTAAAGCATGGCATAAATACAGGATAGTAATAAAACCCCAAACTAGTCTGTGGCCCCAAGGAATAAAGTGTGAATCAAGCTCAGACGAATGGGATTTATGGTTCCACATGGAGATAGTGCGATAGTCAAGGAACAGGTATCAAGTACTCGACGTCCTACGGGACACAAATTAGCGTGGAAGAACCAAATAACAGCTATTGCTCACCGGTGCCTCTTTTATTAGTTATCCTATTACTACTCGGTTTAAGTTATTTAGGTACCTTATTATTCCAAGACTCTCACAAACCCTTCACATATAGTTCTACGACTCGCATGGCTCAAACAACTCTTGTAGTAATGGCTGGTATGATTGAGGAACAAGTTTTGGTGGGGTTTAAAAGTAAAGGCTATGCGGTACTTGGGATTCGAATTTAATGCAATCGCGACTCAATGATGCAAGAATAAGATAAAAGCATAGGTGCTATATGTATGCAAGCATGGGGAATTTCTTGCATGTCGGATCAGCAGTGGGGTAACCGGGATCCGGGTATTACTCTTGGTTTTCTTCATAGTTCCCTTGATCGGCATCTGTCCGAAATAAAAGCCAAACTAGAGGCCATAATAAATAAAGTGCGCAATCATATGAATAAATGCATCAAGCAAAGAAGTTATGCCACGATGGAATGATGCATAATTACATGGTATAACATGGCATGGCATGAGTGAGGTGTGAGAACAATAATTAAGCACTTTATTTATTTATTTAGGCATATTTTGCTCCAATAAACAGTTCTGAATATTTAATGTTTATATGATGCACGCTTCAATTGATATCATGTAATACATAATCAGAATAGGCTCGTCGCGCTGATCGATTTAGACATATTATTTGTCGAATTTGGAATTACGGAATTAAAGTTATGAATTAATTAAGAAATAGGCATTTAATAGTATTTAATAATTCCAAAATTTTAATTTCCAAAATATATTTTAAATATCATATTCATATTCCTGGCATTTTTCTGATTAGAAAATATATATCATATGTATTATTTGGAATTATGAATTTAAAACAATTATTAAATTAATTTAAGTCAATTTAGGGTCAAAGTCAAAGATTTGACTAGTTTAAATTATTTCTGAAAATATTTAATTAGATATTTGAATTACTCCCTCTGTCTCAAGGCTTAGGGAATAAAAAAATCCGAATTTTCCTCATAATAAGGCGTGGATGCAGTGGACTCGGTAACCTTCCGGTTTTACCCCTCCGTTCCGTTTCCCGTCCTCAAAAATAGCCTGGAATTAAACCACCGAACGATGTTCTACTTCGTCTTTCCAGATGGAATTAAATTCTCCCTAGCCGATTGTTGGCCGTTGTGGGCGGTGTTGTGAAACTAGGAGCCAGGAAAACGTATCTAGAGAGAATTAAGGAGGATATCGATGAGTGCATGCATGGGCAATTGAGGAAGTTTTCGGTGGTTTACCCCTGCCCGTTCCCTCCTAAATAACCCTGCCTGAATATATACTCCCTCCGTTTTAAAATATAAGATGTTTAGCTTTGTGAAAGGAGTGTATCTAGACTTGTTTTAGTGTCTAGGTTCACTCCAAATCTAGATGAACCTACACACTAAAATGGGTCTAGATACACTATATTCACAAAACTAAAATATCTTATATTTTGAAACGGAGGGAGTACAATATATACGCTGTAAGCCTTGGGATGGAGGGAGTTACATTCAAAAATAAAAAATATTTCATAATATGTTGAATTCAAATTCAAACTCATCTAAAAGTTATGATTTAATTCATATTTATTTATATTCTGTTTTTATTTTTTTAATTTAAAAAAATCATAAACTTTTCTTACTCAGACACAGGCTAGCCACAACAACTAACTGGTGGGGTCCGTGCTGACTCAGCACTTCGCTGGCAGAAACGGGCGTGCAGAGATTTTACTCACACGGGCGCGTCTAGCCACAGTCACCGACAGGTGTGGTCGCGACTATGCGGGGCCACACACGCGTGCGGCTAGCAGGGAGCAGACACGTGAGCGAGCCAGGGGGTCTTTTGTGAATACTGAAAAGTTCTGGTTGCTTGTTATAAAAGTGCCTAGATTGTTCGCGCGGTGAGGCTGACATGTGGGCCAGCTAGTTGGACCACGGGTTGAGGCTGGAAAGACACAGGGGTATGCACAAAACGGCGACGAGGTACTGTTTCTCTTCTCACGCGCTTGTCTGATGAAACTGACGCGACGCACAACAATAGACAAAAAAAATTACAGCACGCGAGGGTTCGATCTGGTGATCTAGTACTCGTGATGGAAGGGCAGAGCCACTGCGGTGATGTGTGGTTGGTGCTAGATGGGGGTTGTGGCGGTAGGTGAGTTCAGATGCTCGTCAACGACGACCATAAACAGGCGGCACCGGCAGCGGCTCGGACGGGAACGGCGGCGCGGCGAGGTGGGCCTCCAGGAAGCACGGTTATGTGCGCTTGACGTGGAAAAGCGACGCGGTTGCAACCGTGGATGCACGCGACAGAGGCGGGCAACACAGCGGCGGCAGGCGAGCGGGGCGGTGACGTGCGGTGGTGCGGGCGAGGTGTTCGATGAAACGAGCGACCAAACTAGGAAGCAAAGCAACATGGGATGATGTCCGGGGGTCGGGCTCCTCACCACGGGTGTGGCAGTGTGGTCGAATGGTCTCGATGCAGCGGAAATCTTGGACGTAGCTCGCGATCGCGCGATCTAGGGTTTCAGTCGGCTTCGAGTTGTTCTGCTCGTTCGGGGGCTTCTCCTTCCTTTCTTCGTGTACATGCAAGATACAAGGGCTGTCACGATTCTTCCTCAACACCAGAAGCTCCTCTCCTCCTTCTCCCCTCGCTGGAAAAGTTGGAGCCGAAGGTGGCGGGGGTGGTAGTAGGTAGGGCTAGCAGAGGAGATGGAAGGGGACAGAGGGGCTCGGGGCAGAGCCCAGGGTGGATCTAATCGAGCTGGGGTTGGTGGGGGTGGTAGATAAGGTCAAGGGCAGCGGCACCTGGAGAGGTCTCGGGTGAAATTGATCGTATGGGCACCTAGAGGGGGGATGAATAGGTGCTACTTCATATTTTAATGCTTTTTCAATTTTATGCTTGACACAAAAGGTAAATTCTCTAGATATGTTATTATAAAGAATTTCCCTATATGCAAACCTAACTATTAGCGAGTAAAGGCGAGTGAGATACAGGAATGATTAAACCATAGTGGAGCACGCGGAGACACAGGATTTGTTTTACCGCAGTTCCTTCCTTATTAAGGGAAGTACATCTGCGTTGGAGTGGTGGGCGGTACTAAGACCACCACGCCACAATAGGCCTCACCCTGTTCTCCGATGGGTCCCGCCACCAAAGGCCCGATCCACCTTTCCACTATAGGAACCCTTCGAGGTGGGAACCGGTGCCTTTACACAACTAGCAGGGCACAACTCCACAACCAAATTGGAGGCTCCCGTAATGACAACAAGCTGCCACAAGAACAAGTTATCAATAACAAAACACAAGACTAGATATTAATGAAAATACTAGATCGGGAATTTCTCCAAGTGAATAGAGAAGAGTTGATGCGCTTGATTCGTGATGACGATGTAGGTTTTCTCCTCCTTCAATTCCCCCAAAGATCGAAGCCTTCGGGTGCTTGAAGTTGGAGATCTAGAGAGAGCACTTGCAACAGGTCTGGCCTTTTTTGAATGAATCAAGAGAGTTCTGGCCGAAGGGGATGCTGGGGCTTTTATACCCCCTGCCCCAACTGAGCCGTTGGAGCCTCTGGGGGCCAGATTATCCGGCCCAAGTGAGGGCCGGATTATCTGGCCTAGGGAAAACTCCATCCTAGACTCGGATTATCCGGCAAATAATCCGCCTCCAGTCAGAGTGACGTGCCGAGCCAGCCTTTGCTCGCCTCCTGGGGGCCGGATTATCGGGCCCAAGGTGACGGCCGGATTATTCAGTCAAGGGAAGAAAATTCGCCCCTGTTCGGATTTTCCAGGGGAAAATCCGCCCCCAGTCAGAGCATCGCGCCATGCCTGCCCTTGATCGTTTCCTAGGGGTCAGATTATCCGGCCCAAGTTAAGGGCCGGATTATCCAGCCAGGGGAAGAAAATCCGCCCCTGTTTGGATTGTCCAAGGGAAATCTGCCCCCAGACAGATCGACGCGCCATGCCTGCCTTTGCCAAATGAGTTAGGACAGATAATCCAGCCCTTGATGAGGGCGGATAATCCGCCCCCCAAGCACAATATCATTCCTTGCACACTTAGCACACATGAGAAAACTCCACGGTATTGTTATCTAACACTCAAAACACAGGGAATCATGAAATGTTCTTTCAATCTCCCCATTTTTGGTGTTAGATGACAATACTAGGATTTGCAAGATAGTTCTCAAGACAATAATATTTAATGAATGAAAAAGACTCCCCCTTAATGTGTGCATACTAAAATCTGCATTTGATTACAAATACACACAAGAGGGTATAAGTCTATTTCATTGAAACATATGTGAAAAGCTCGTACCACCGGGAGAGAGATAGATGTGTCTTCAAAACATTATAAGAATATCCAATGATAACCATAGTGACTTCCAACGCTAAATGGGCACATGCGAGAAAACGACGAATAGATAAAGTGTAAATGCTTGCGCCCGACCCATGCAAATCCATGGAGACCTAATAGAACTACTTCTCCCCCTTTGGCATCGAGATGCCAAAAAGGAAGAAGAGTGATACTAACGCCCCAAGGGATCACTCGTAGTCCTCATCCCCGTCCTCGTCCACTAAGTTACCCTCTCCGTCACCCCGAAAGTATTTAGCACGAGGACGGCGCTTGTAGGTCTTGGGAGTGCTGGAACCACCTGTGAAGCGAATAAGGCGGATAGCATGGGGATAAGCATACACACAAGTCCAAAAAACACACAAGGTGTACAAGGGACTTGTGTGCAAGAAAAGATGTCTTAGAGGTAGGGATAGGCTTGGGTGGAGAGAGCCAAACTGAGATGGTACTACACACTCAAGATTGCAAAAATCAAATCAACTAAAAGCCAAAATTGAGTGTGATTTCCATAAGAACAAGAGATGAGCAAAAAATCCAAAAATACCCACATAAATCCAACTCTTCTCATGGAAGAGGGTGGTGGCTGAAGCCACCTTGTTGGAGTGTATGGTATGACACCGCGAAGATATATCTTGGGTTCATGACCAATACTCATCAATAAGCTCACATATCACAAATGATATTAAGAGAAATGATTTGACTTGCTTTCGGCATTATGGGGGGAGGGTTAGCCAAATCAATTAGGACCACACTCCCCCTATATCCATGCCCACACCTAGACCAACTAAGCATGAGATGTAAGAGTGAGTGCATGGGTAATCAAGACAAGCTCCTTGAACCAACGATATTTACCTCATTCCTCAAGTAGCAAAACCTTGCTTCATCAAGTGGCTTCGTGAAAATATCAGCAAGTTGGTTCTTCGTGCTCACAAAATATAGATCAATATCGCCTTGAGCAACATGGTCCCGAATAAAATGATTCTGAATCTCAATATGCTTCGTCCTCGTGTGCTATACCGGATTGTACGCAATTTTGATTACACTTCCATTATCGCATAAAAGAGGCACTTTTTCACAATTGACACCGTATTCCTTTAAAGTTTGCCTCATCCATAATAACTGAGTGCAGGCACTAGCAGCAGCAACATATTCAGCTTCGGTGGTGGAGAGATATATACAATTCTGCTTTTTAGAAGACCAACAGACTAGAGACCTTCCCAAGAACTGACAAGCTCCAGAAGTTGATTTCCAACCATCCTTATCACCAGCCCAATCTGAATCAGTATAACCACATAGAGAGAAATTGGAGCCCTTGGGATACCATAGACCAAAATTAGGGGAATGAACCAAATATCGGAAGATCCTCTTGACCCCCACTAAGTGACTTTCTTTAGGAGCTGCTTGATACCTTGCACACACCCCTACACTCAACACAATATCGGGTCTAGATGCGTAGAGGTAAAGAAGAGAGCCAATCATGGACCGGTATACCTTTTGATCCACATCTTTACCGTGAGGATTAAATTCAAGATGACATTTTGTTTGCATTGGAGTGGCGACGCCATTAAGGTCCGTCATCTTGAATCTCTTGAGCATGTCTTGGATGTAATTTTCTTGATTGATGAAGGTTCCTTCTCTAAGTTTCTTGATCTTAAATCCAAGAAAGAACCGTAACTCCCCCATCATAGACATCTCAAACCTGTCAGTCATAAGCTTTGAAAATTCATCATTAAAAGCTGTATTAGTAGATCCAAAGATAATGTTGTCTACATATAGTTGGCATACAAAGAGCTCCCCCTTAACCTTCTTAGTAAAAAGAGTGGGATCGATTTTCCCAACTTCGAATCCACGGTCTAACAAAAGCTCTTTAAGGTGCTCATACCACGCACGTGGGGCTTGTTTAAGGCCATAGAGTGCCTTATCGAGTTTGTAGACATGGTTCGGGAAGTTAGGATCCTCAAATCCCGGGGGTTGCTTTACATATACTAACTCACGTAGAGGACCATTAAGAAAAGCACTCTTAATGTCCATTTGCTGTAATTTAAAATTATTATGAGCAGCATAAGCAAGAAGGATATGGATGGACTCAAGACAAGCCACAGGAGCATAAGTGTCGCCGAAGTCAATGCCCTCAACTTGGGAATAGCCTTGTGCCACGAGTCTCGCCCTATTCCTCACAAAAATGCCATTCTCATCTTGCTTGTTTTTAAATATCCATTTTGTGTCGATAACATTGCGGAAATCCTTGGGCTTCTCTACTAATTTCCAAACCTTGTTGCATTCAAAGTTATTCAACTCTTCATGCATAACAACAACCTAGTCTAGATCTTTAAGAGCTTCAAACACTTTCTTGGGTTCCACCATTGAGATGTGATCCTGATGCTCACCGAAACTTGCCAACTCCCTTCTTGTGGATACCCTTCGTCGAAGATCACCTACAACTTTTTTAAGAGTGTGACCCCTTAACTCAAGGTTCCTATCTGCACGAGCTTTGCGACGAAGTTCAAGTAGCTTGTTGTCTCCTGCGGGAATCACTTCATCATTTGAGTCTTCATTGGAATCATTGGATTGTCCTTGATCTTCAGCTTGATTAGCAGGAGTAGGAGATGATGAACCTTGACCTTGATGTTGATCAATAGCCGTAACAGGAGGTTGCTGCTCTTGAGGAGTTTCAGGGCTGGATAATCCGACTGTGGGTGGGGCCGGATAATCCGGCCTAGGAGAACCAGAAGCATTGATGTCTACGCACTTCTATTCTTGTAGATAGTTGTTGGGCCTCCAAATGCAGAGGTTTGTAGAACAGCAGCAAGTTTTCCCTTAAGTGGATTACCCAAGGTTTATCGAACTCAGGGAGGAAGTGGTCAAAGGTATTCCCTCTCAAGCAACCCTGCAATCAAGATACAAGAAGTCTCTTGTGTCCCCAACACACTCAATACACTTGTCAGGTGTATAGGTGCACTAGTTCAGTGAAGAGATAGTGAAATACAAGTGGTATGAATAATTATAAGTGGTAACAGTGCGAGAAAATAGCTTGATGGCATGGAAGAGACTAAAGGCAAACTGAAATAAAGATGGAAGCAAGCAAACATGTAATAGATCTAGTTGCAAACGGTGTTTCAATGCTTAGAAACAAGGCCTAGGGATCATACTTTCACTAGTGAACACTCTCATATAAATATCTTCTCTTTATGATACTACTCTGAACTACTCTCCGGTTGGACACCCTAATCTATGGTAGGGCTATAACAACACACCTCAAAGTTCTCTTTTCCCATCTAGATAACCCCACACTGTCACCTTGAGCACTAGATGGTTCCAACAAACACCACAATTTCATAGAGACATCCAACTCCAAATATAACTCATAACAAGTATTTGTAATCTCTAGCCTAAGTGCCACCATGGTGTGCACGCTGTCACTTTCACACACATGGGGAGAGCAGAGATCTATTAAAGCACTTGAGTGTCAAAGTAGATCTACTTGATTACAAAGCTCATGATCACAATATGATCATGCATAGAGAGAGAGAGATGAACACATAGCGACCGGTAGAACCCTTAGCCTCGAGGAAGAACTACATCCTCATCATCATGGGAATTAGCAACGGTGATGGAGATGGTGGTGGAGATCGATGGAGATGGCTCCGGGGGCACTTCCCCGTTCCAGTAGGGTGCTGGAACATAGAATTTTTGTCCCCTGAATCTCCCCTTCGGTGGCGGCGGTGCTGCGGAACTTTTCATGGCTAGAGGCTGGACTATTTAGGGTTTTTGCATCGGAGGCTTCTTATAGGCGAAATGGCAAGGTCGGTGGGTGGACCAGGGGCCCACACCACCTGGTGGCGCGACCAGGGCTAGCCCGCGCGACCACATGGTGTGACCAGCCCCTAGCCCCTCTCTGTCTCGTCTTCTGGCTCCGTGAGTCTTCCGTTAAAATATCGACTTTGGCTTTTGTTTGGTCCAATTCCAAGAATATTCATTTTCTGACTTTTCTGGAACCAAAAAACAGCAGAAAACAGGCAACTGGCACTGTGGCATCTTGTTAATAGGTTAGTTCTAGAAAATGTGTAAAAAGTACTCCAAAGTGTGGACAAAACATAAGAAAGTAGATATAAACCAAGCATGGAACATCAAAAAATATAGATACATTAGCAACGTATCAAGCATCTTCACAAACTTGACTGGATCTTGCTCGAATTGGAGAGTGGACGGATAATCCGGGGTCGGCCAGAAAATCCGGCCAGGGACTTGCAGCAGATTCTTCGATATGTTGATCATTTTGGCCAGCGATGGAGGGGTGGCCAGATAATCCGGTGTCGAGTGGATAATCTGGCCTAGAGCATTCAGAAGCATGTTGATCTTCAGCATTCTATGTGGTTGGTGTAGAAGATTCTCCAATGGTTGGAGCATGTTGAGCTTGTGTCAATGAGGGCTCCACTTGAGTAGAGCATTGTCCTTCCAGATCCACCACAAGGGGTTCCTCAATGGGGCGGAAAAATCCCACACCCATTCTTCTTATGGCATCTTGGGTATTTCAACATATGCATTACAAACATCAACTCGCCCCGCACAGGAGCTATCATTTTCCTCGAACACCACACTACACGATTCTACAATAGTTCTGGAGAGCTTATTGTAGACTCTATAAGTGTGGGATTCGACACCATAACCAACAAAAATGCCTTCTAAAGCCTTAGACTCAAATTTAGATAACTGAACTCCTTTAATGAGAAAGAAACACTTACAACCAAATACCCGAAAGTAGGAGATGTTTGGCTTGTTTCCAGTAAGTATTTCATATGAAGTCTTGTCCAAGATTTTGCGGAGGTAGATCCGCTTGGATGAATGGAAAGCGGTAGAGATTGCTTCAGCCCAGAAGTTATAAGGAGACTTAAATTCATCTAGCATAGATCTGGCCATATCCATTAAGGTCCGGTTCTTCCTCTCGGCAACACCATTTTGTTGAGGGGTGTACGAAGCGGAATATTGATGTCTTATCCCCTCTTCACTTAGGAATTCATTTAAGGTGTAGTTCTTGAACTTGGAGCCGTTATCACTTCTTATTGCCAAATAGGGACATTGTGTTGATGTTGAACCTCGTTGGCGAAGTCGATGACCGTTTGTTGAGTCTCGCTCTTGAACTTGAAGAAATAGACCCATGTGTATCTTGAGTAATCATAAACAATCACGAGGCAGTAATTCTTCCCACCGAGGCTTGCATGTGATGGAGGTCCAAAGAGATCCACATGAAGGAGCTCCAAAATCCTCTTTGACGAAATAATGGTCTTCCTTCGATGAGGAGATTCATGCATTTTCCCTTCAACACAAGCCCTGCAAACACGATCTTTGGCAAAGGAAACATTTTATTTTAGTCCAAGGATGTGGCCACCCTTGTGGAGACTTTGCAAAGTTCTCATATTGATGTGGGCTAGTCGGTGATGCCATAACCAACCCGTGTTAGCCTTTCTGAAAAGACACATCGGGCCTATAGTGGTTTTCCCGGAGAAGTCCAACGTACATGTCATTTTCTACATATCCCACGAAAGCGACTTTTAGAGACTTGCTCCACAAGGGTACCACCAAATCAGCATCAATGAAAACTGCAAAGCCCATCTTACCAAGGGCGCAAACTGAGAGTAAATTATAACCGAGGGTCTCAACAAGCATGACATCCACGAGAGAGATATCGTGAGCAACCACAACTTTGCCGAGACCCAATACCTCAGATTTTGACTTGTCACCATAGGAGACGGTTATGTGATCATGATTTGGCCACATCTCAGTGATGATCTCCTTGCTTCTGGTCATATGACTTGTGCACCCGCTATCGAGTACCCATTTAGACCCACCGAAAGCATAGCCCTACAAGAAAGTTACTTCTTGGTTTTAGGTACCCATTTTTCAATGGGTCCTCTCATGTTAGTGACAAGGGTTTTGGGAACCCAAATAGACCAAGATATGTAACTATCAAAAGGTCCTACATAGCTAGCATAGACATCACCATAATAATCACAAAATAATTCATAGTTAGGATTATTAGCCCCTGCAAAACCATCATAGTTAGTGTTGTCATTAGTGGTGGTGCTAGTCTTTGGTTGAGCAGTTTTGCTCTTCTTCTTATTGTTCGTCTTCTTCTTTGTCTTGGGAACATAACCAAAACCCTCTCTTCCATTGTTTGTCCTTTGCTTGCTAAGAACCTCATCTAGAACTTATTTACCTTTACGTTGAGATCCCTTTACAAGTTTTTCTTGTTCACAAGATGGAGTAGAGGTGCTGGGCATATCATACTTCTCCAATTGAGTTTGGAGCTGGTCACGAGACTCATTTAGAGTAGAATGTTCACTCTCCGATGCCTTGTGAGCAATGTCAAGTTTCTCAAACTTCTCTGAGAGTCTAGCATGAGCAGCCCCAAAATCAATGTCAGGGGGACTGTCCCCGGGTACCCCAAAGACGCACCCAAGACAAGTAAAAAATGCATCTCCATCGACAAAAATAGAGAAGACAACTGGAAAGGGTGTCCTGGGCCGGTTCCTGGCACTCCCCTCCATTTCCTGGGCCGGCTAGGCGATCCGGCCCACTCCTCCCATGCCCAGGGAAGGAGCTCACCCGGCTGAGCTGTCCACCTCTCCCGGTTGGGCCTCCTCCATCCAGCCTGGGTGGTTGCGCCCCCGGATGGGCCTCTGCTCTCGCGCCCCGATCCGCCTGGCGCCGTCCCGGCTGGGCCGCCCCAGCCGGCCCACTCCCGGGCCGCTCCCGACTAGGTCGGCCACCACCTCGCCCGGCTGGGCTGCTGGTGCCCCTCTCCTGGCTAGGCCGTTGCTCACCGCTAGGATGCTGCTGGCCGCTGCCGGTCGATCCAGGAGATCAATCACCACCGGCTCCCCCAGCGGGATCGCCCAGTATCCGGTTCCCTGGCCCCAATCGGCCACCTGCTGCTACCCATCGATCAAGACCTCAGGAATTGGATTCCATGAGAAGGACAAGTACCAGATGGGGAAAAGCAATGACAAGACTGAGAAGACAAAGCCCATGCTACTTTATCAGATGATGTATGCACTAGTGTGCCACTATGCACTACATCATTCATGACACATGCAATAGTAATTGTTAGGCAAGTGGGTCCCACCTTTGTCCCTTGGGCCACCTTTATAAGGCACCAAGGGGGCTCTCTCATTCTTCACGTGAACACACCCATCGATCACTCACATGGAGCTAGTTCTCCCTGCTAGCTCTCTCACTCTGGCATACACACATGCACTAGCTCAGTTAGACAGATACAGATAGGTTGGTTTTGGTCTCAGTGCATTTAAGATAGTAGCTAGAGAATACAACTCGAGGAGCACTTGTAGCTCGTATATTGCTCATAGTCAGATCGGTAGGAGTACGAGCTTTACCTCACCACGAGGGCTCCGAACCTAGGTACTTCCTGCGTCCAGCTACGGTCGCTTGTATCCAATCCCGCCTGCAGACACCGTCGATAGCTTCCCTGCTAGTCCCCACACCTCTATCTAACCTTCTTAGGTATTGCCGTTCCCAATACAACGACAATCAATATTTTCCTTCTTTAGTTTCTTTACCTTAGAAAGAGTGTTGTCACATTTTTTGATGAGCTGAGCAACAACCTCTTTATGGGACTCTTCAATTGACTCGAGTCTCTCTTCCAAGGATATTCGAGCCCCATCTTCTTCTTCCAAGGCATTCTTCAAGGAGGCTATCTCCAAGGCATCTTCTCTTTCAATTCTACCCTTTTCTTCGAGGAGATCTTCGGATTGAGCAAGTTGACTCATAAGAGCATCAAAATGAAGTTTGTGCTCACCTTGCAAGTTACTGAAAAAAGTTGTCCAAAGCAATAACTTCTTCTTTTATCTTAAGACTAGTATGATCATCCATATCCATATTTATGTTAGTCTTAGAAAATGAAGAAATAGAAGATGATACCTCGGACCCTCTTGCCATAAGGTAGGTGACGTTGTTGTTGATGACGTTTTTGTTTAGAGAGTCAAAGAGAGATGACGGGGTAGATGTAGTGGCTATAGCAGCCACCTCACGAGTACTATCTTCGTCCTCTTCATCTTCACTTGCAGAGGAATATTCTTGTTGTGCCACCAAGACAATTTTGGGTTGCTTCTTGTAAGGGCCATTCTTTTTGATAAATGGCTTCTTTCGAGGTGCCTTGGATTTTTCTTTAAGGATGAACCTGCCACCATTGTCTTCTCTATTTTGATATGGACACTCAGCCACAAAGTGTAACCTATCTCCACAATTGTAGCATGTTCTCAGTTTTGGGCCATTATCTCTTCTTCCACTTGACCCATTCTTGCGCTCGAGTTCTGACTTGGCCTTGGCTGGATCCTTCCAAAAGTTCCTTGCATAGAAGGCCATGTACTCACCATGAGAACGCTTGACTTCCTCGGGGCAGCCCATGGACACACCCTCGAATGATGCCATTTCTTGCATGACTTCATTGGAATTCATTTGATGGTAGTTCTGTCTACCTTGAAAGCTCTTCAAGTCTGTTGGCTCAAAAGGCATTAGAGCACTCACATATTTCCTTTTTATCCAAGCATCATCAATGTGAGTGGCTCCATGCTTTCTAAATGTTGTTGCAATGCCCTTGAGCCTTCTATACATATCTTCATGGTCTTCACCATCCAACATGTAGAATCCTTCAGCTTCATTGCTAAGGGCATCATACCTATTCCTCCTCATGCTTTCATTTCCAATAAAGAGGTCGGTGAGAGCATCCCAAGCTTCTTTAACGGTGTTGAAATGCTCAATGTGGGGCATGTCCTTGGGACCCACTCCGAGTTGTATCATGTGGAGAGCCGTTGCATTCAATTGACTATCCATAACTTCTCTTCTTGTCAAGTTGGTGTGATCTTCAATATGAAGACCCTATTCGATAATCCTCCAAAGTTCAATTGATGAACTGCATACATGAGACTTCATTAAGAATTGCCATTGATTAAATGAAGATGCAGTAAGTTTGGGTGGATCACCCCTATTGTTTATATGAGGATGTGGGATAGGTGGGTTAGGAGAATATAGGTGAGGAACCTCACTATAGTCCTCCTTACCACTTCCCTTCTTGGAGGCGGAACCATTATGTTTTTCACCTACCACTTCATCTTCCTTAGATCTGGCGTGAGCCTTATCCTTGGATGAAGGAGTGGTAGCCTCAGAGGAAGATGGAGATGGGGCTGTAGATGATGTGAGGCGAGCAATCATTTGCTGCATCTCCTCCATCTTGGTCTCAAAGGATTTCAACAAGGTTGTTTCCAACGTCTTGAGGTCATCCATTGTGACCTTATCCACAACCTCATTCCCATTTTCCTTAGTACCCATACTTATCTTAGGCGGTTAAGCCCGAATAAAGAGTCGGGGCTCTGATACCAATTTAAATGGATCGTATGGGCACCTAGAGGGGGGGTGAATAGGTGCTGCTTCAAAATTTAATGCTTTTTTCAATTTTAGGCTTGACACAAAAGGTAAATTCTCTAGATATGCTATTATAAAGAATTTCCCTATATGAAAACCTAACTACTAGCGAGTAAAGGCGAGTGAGATAGAGGAACGAGTAAACCATAGTGGAGCACGCGGAGACATAGGATTTGTTTTACTGCAGTTCCTTCCTTGTTAAGGGAAGTACATCTGCGTTGGAGAGGTGGGCGGTACTAAGACCACCATGCCACAATAGGCGTCACCCTATTCTCCGATGGATCCCGCCACCAAAGGCCTGATCCACCTTTCCACTATAGGAACCCTTCGAGGCGGGAACCGACGCCTTTACACAACTAGCGGGGCACAACTCCACAACCAAATTGGAGGCTCCCGTAATGACAACAAGCTGCTAATACGTCCATTTTGCATCACTATTCTATGTTTTAATTCACTATTATTCATTGATATATTTCATATTGAGAGGTGATACTTATGTTATTTCATCTATTTTTGCATGGTTGATGACTTTTGGAGCATGGACCGCTGCAGTCAGGATTCTGATTGAAAAGGTGATGTTTGGAGGCAAAATTCGCGAAGATCAGAAAATCCGGGAAACTATACGAAAAATCCTATTTTTCCAGAAGACTCAGGATGCCAGAAGATGGAGTGGAGGTGGGCCACAGGGGGCCCACACCACCCCATGGCACGGGCAGGCCTAGGTCGTGCCTGGGAGTGGTGTGGCCGCCCTGGCCCACTCCAGCCTCTCCCCTCCGGCGTATATCATCCCCACGAAACCCTAAGACTGGGGAGAGACCATAGAAAGATTCCGACACCTCTGCGGGGCGGAAAACACCGAGAGAGAAAGATCTCTCCGGCAGACAGATTTCTGCCAGGGGAATTCCTTCCCGGAGAGGGGAGATGGTCGCCATCAACACCACTATCAAGCTAGACTTCATCGGGATCATCATCATCATCACCACCATCATCACCATCAGCACCCTCATCACCATCTCCATATTGCTGTAACAATTGTGTTGAATCTTGCATTAGTTCATAGGGGAAACTTTCCCGGTGTTGATTACTCTTTGTAGTTGATGCTATTGAGTGAACCATTGAATTATTGTTTATGTTCAGATTGTTATACATCATTATTCCATCTCTGATCATGATCCATATGATGTCTTGTGAGTAGTTTGTTTTGTTCTTGAGGACATGGGAGAAGTCTTGTTGTTAGTAGTGGAGTTGTGTTGAGAAAGATTCAATAGATTGTTATTTAAGTTGTGGTGTACTTCTTCTAGTGGTGTCATGTGAACGTCGACTACATGACACTTCACCTATATGGGCCTAGGGGAATGCATTGTGTATTTGGCTACTAATCGTAGGGGTTGCCGGAGTGACAGAAACCTGAACCCCCGTTAGGAAACCATTGCACAAGGGACATAAGGGTCTTAGAGTTTAAAGTTGTGGTTAGGTTTCTACCTTAATTACTTTCTTGTACTTACGGATGTTTGCAAGGGGTATAATCACAAGTATGTATTAGTCTTGGATGGGGTGGTACATTAGCACAGGTTCACCCACACAACACTTAGCAAGCTAAAGAAGATTAATCAGCTATATGAAGCAAAAGCACTTGACAGTCTTCCCATGTGTCCTCGAGAACGTTTGGTCATCTATAGAAATACAACCGGCTTGTCCTTTGCTGCATAAAGGATTGGGCCACTTGCTGCATTTATTCCTACTGTCTTTTATTTACTCGTACTTTGTTTACTTGCTTTATCGAAAACCCCTAAAAATCCGTTTGCTAAGTATTTGTAGAGAATTCCTGATCCATACCACTAGCCAGCACCTTCTGCTCCTCGTTGGGTTCGACACTCTTACTTATCAAAAATACTGCGATACACCCCCTTTACTTGTGGGTCATCAAGACTATTTTCTGAGGCGCCGTTGCCGGGGAGTGAAGCGCTATTGGAGAGTGGAACTGGTAAAGGAAACTTCTACTGTGAGTATTGTTTACTTCTGCTAGTTGCTTTATTTTTGTTATGGATAATTCGCTGAGTTTCTTATTTGGTAATGCTACTACCACTGCTAAGGTAGTAGATAAGCCACCACCTGCTGAGAAAGATGTTTTCAAAATACCTACAAGAATTATTGATCGTGTTATGGATAACTACTATGTTGGGGATGGAACTGTCAATCCCGGTGATCATTTACTCTTTATACATGAATTATGCGGGTTGTTCAAGTGTGCAGGTATTACTACAAATCAAGTTAAGAAGAAGTTATTCTCATTATCACTGAAAGGAAGAGCTGAGGAATGGTATAAGCTGCTGAAGAATGGTCAAGCTCTGGAATGGGAGGAAATGGTGCCTCTCTTTTATTCAAAGTTTTATCCTCCAAGTGAGATTCATAAAGATCGGAATCAAATATACAACTTTTGGCCTCTTGATGGAGAGAGTACAGCTCAAGCTTGGGGGAGATTGAAGTTACTAATGCTCAAATGTCCCATTCATGAGCTCCCCAACAATATTATTATCAACAACTTTTATGCAAGGCTCCCTCTACATGATAAGGATTTATTGGATGCTTCTTGTGTTGGATCATTCACTCGTATGGAAGAAGAAGCTAAATGGGACCTTCTGGATCATATTCAAGACAATGCTGAAGCTTGGGAGAATGACAAAGGTAGAAAGTCAGGTATAAATTATTATTATGAATGCATTGAATCTTTTATGGGAACTGATGACTTTCAAAATATTAGTAATCTTTATGGTCTTGATTTGCAAGTTATTACAAATTGCTTTAGAACTTTTGCTTCCTATATTGAAATTCCAAACAGGGGATGGAACAAATACCATGCACCTTACAAAGATATTGTTGACTATGCCCCTATTGGAAGTGCTGAGTATTGCATCATCGACCCCATTTTATCTGAACCTTATATCGAGAAGATTCCCTTCCCCGAAAAGGTAAAGGACCATCCTATGATAACTAATGTAATCATTAAAAGTGAAAAAAAGAACTGTAAAACCTGATGAACAAATAAACATTGAACCTATGGTAGCAATTGTGAAAGACCTTGTCACTAAATGCATAGAAGATGGGCACATAGTCTTTTGTGAGGATGCTTCTAATATTGTTTCACATCCCAATAGAACTAAAAAGGCTAGTGTTCCTATGCTTTCTGTTAGAATTGGTGATCATTGCTATTATGGTTTATGTGATATTGGTGCAAGTTCTAGTGCTATTCCTTATGAGCTTTACAGAGAAAATATGCATGAGATCAGTCCTTGCGAGTTGGAAGAGATTGATGTGGTTATTCACCTTGCTAATAGAGAGACCATCTCTCCAATTGGTATTGTGCGAGACGTGGAAGTTCTTTGTGGTAAGATTAAGTACCCTGCTGATTTTCTAGTACTTGGTTCAGCTGCTAGTAAAACTTATCCTATCATTTTTTGTAGACCTTTCTTGAGTACTTGTGGAGCTATTATTGATTGCAAGAGGGAGAAAATTTTGACTAAGTTTGATGGGGAATCTTATGAGTTTAATTTTTCGAAATTTGCTAAAGAACCTTGCAAAGAGGAAACCCATAATGAGGATTTTAGGGTTGAACAACTTGCTTCTATTTCTCTTGCTCCTAACAATGCTTTGCAGCAATTTATGGAAGATCATGAAAGTGAAATCTTCATGGAAGAAAGGAATGAGATTGACAGGATCCTCCATGATCAACCTAAGATGCTTAAGCACGACTTGCTTGTGGAAGACTTGGGTACCACGATGCCACCTAAAAAGGATCTGGTTTTTGATCTAAAACCTCTCCCTGATGATCTTAAATATGCTTTTATTGATGATAAAAAGATATATCCTGTTATTATTAGCGCTAAACTTTCAGGGAAGGAAGAAGAAAGATTATTGGAAGTTTTGAGGAAACACCGAGGAGCTATGGGCTATACTCTGGATGATTTGAAAGGGATTTCACCTACTATATGTCAGCATTCTATCAACATAGAACCAGATGCGAAGCCAGTAGTGGAGCACCAACGACGTTTAAATCCTAAGATGAAGGAAGTGGTAAGGAATGAGGTACTGAAACTCCTGGATGCTGGTATTATTTACCCTATTGCTGATAGTGAATGGGTTAGTCCTGTTCATTGTGTTCCTAAAAGGGAGGTATTACCGTTGTCCCTAATGATAATGATGAGCTTATTCCTCAAAGAATAGTGGTAGGCTATAGGATGTGCATAGATTTTAGGAAAGTCAATAAAGTTACTAAGAAAGATCACTACCCGCTTCCTTTTATTGATCAAATGTCGGAAAGATTGTCTAAAAAGACCCATTTTTGTTTTCTTGATGGTTATTCTGGTTTCTCTCAAATTGCTGTTAAACAACAAGATCAATAAAAAACTACTTTTACTTGCCCTTATGGAACTTATGCTTACAGACGTATGCCTTTTGGTTTATGTAATGCTCCTGCTACTTTCCAAAGGTGCATGTCTGCTATCTTTCATGGCTTTTGTGAGGAAATTGTAGAAGTGTTCATGGATGACTTTTCTGTCTATGGAACTTCTTTTGATAATTGTCTGCACAACCTTGATAAAGTTTTGCAGAGATGTGAAGAAACTAATCTTGTTCTTAATTGGGAGAAATGCCACTTCATGGTTAATGAAGGGATTGTTCTTGGGCATAAAGTTTCTGAAAGAGGCATAGAAGTTGATAGAGCTAAGGTTGAGGCAATTGAGAAGATGCCATGCCCAAGAGACATCAAAGGTATCCGTAGTATCCTTGGTCATGCTGGTTTCTATAGAAGGTTTATTAAAGACTTTTCTAGAATATCAAAACCCCTTACTAATCTTCTTCAAAAAGATGTACCCTTCGTTTTTGATGATGATTGTAAGGAAGCTTTTGAAACTCTTAAGAAGGCTTTAACTACAGCCCCTATTGTTCAACCACCTGATTGGAGTTTACCCTTTGAAATAATGTGTGATGCTAGTGATTTTGCTGTAGGGGCTGTCCTTGGGCAACGTATTGATAAAAAGTTAAACGTTATCCATTATGCTAGTAAGACTCTAGACGCTGCTCAAAGGAATTATGCCACTACTGAAAAGGAATTTCTAGCTATTTTTTTGCCTGTGATAAGTTTAGGCCTTATATTATGGACTCAAAAGTAACCATTCATACTGATCATGCTGCTATTAAATATCTTATGACAAAGAAGGACGCTAAGCCTAGGATTATTAGATGGGAACTACTTTTACAAGAGTTTGATCTACACATAGTGAATAGGAAGGGTGCTGAAAATCCTGTAGCTGATAATTTATCTCGTTTGGAAAACATCTCTTTTGAGCCTATGCCTATTAATGATAGTTTCCCAAATGAACAGTTAGCCGCAGTAGGGGTGAGCTCGCGAGGAAGCCCTTGGTATGCTGATTATGCTAACTTTATTGTCTCCAAGTATTTGCCTCCAACTTTTACAGCTCAGCAAAGAAGAAAGTTCTTCTATGATTTGAGGCATTATTTTTGGGATGACCCACACTTATACAAAGGAGTTGATGGTATTATGCGAAGATGTGTTCCAGAATATGAAAAAAAGGAGATATTGTTGGGTCTGCAGCATAGAAAACAAAAAATTTCCTACGGTGTGAACTACACGCCAAGATCTATCTACTAGGTACAAAGCAAACGGGTGGACATACATCCATAGAGAACTTACCCTCGAAGACAACGAGATTTGTTAACGAGTAGGAACTCGTGGTTGATGTAGTCGTACACTTGCTGATCTCAAGATCGTGAGGAAGTCCGAGCGCCGCAACTCAGCAGCGCATCTGCACTCGCACACACGTTCAAGCCACCGGACAACCTCCACCTCCTCGCTCCAGCGATCCAGCGGAAGCAACAACTCCTTCCAGACGAAATGCCACCGGGAACATGTATCTCGCTAATCCGAGACCATGGGGGAATAATTCTAGAGGGGGAGAGAGATCCTTCACAAGGAGGTGTGAGGATGAAGGAGGGAATGGGTGGCATTTTATAGGAGGAGGGGGGTGCCCCCTCTCTCCATGGCCGGCGCATGGGGGGGTGACCCCTCACCTCCCCATTCATGTGGTGGTAACTCCTCCACATTAAAATGCCTCTTCACATTCCCTTTTAAAGTCTCCACTTTAAATGCATTAAGTTTCTCCAAATTTAATGCTCTCTCATTTAATAAAACTCTTTTATTAAATTTATTCAGAATTTTGTTAATTACTTTAATTAACAAACATTCACATATAGCCCCTTGCAATATTTCAATATCACATGCAGAACCACTTTCTGCAATTTCACCCGAAACAATTTCCGGTTTCTATTGAAACAATTCCTGCGCTTTGCAATTCTTTCGTCTGAAACATATGTGATCCAAAATGGTGTCCGGTAACTCTTAAGTGTGTCACCCTATGGTTCGCGAATAATGCAGAAATGATCGAGACCCTTCTCCGATCAATAATCACCAGCGGGACCTGGAGATCCGTACTGACTCCTACACATTCAACGATGACTCCTGTGATCGTGAGAACCTTTAACGCTTGTAACTAAATCCTTTTGTCTCTCGATATATTACATGTCCGAGATTCGATCATCGGTATCTCCATACCTAGTTTGATCTCATTACCGACATGCACTCTTTTCTCGTTCCCGTGATATAACATTCTAGTGATCACATCACTTGCTTGCAAGCTATCCTAATGTGATATCACCGAGAGGGCCCAGAGTATATCTATCCGTCATCTGGATTGACAAATTCCACTCTTGATCCATGAGCCTCAACATAACACCTTCGTGGCACTGAACCCATCTTTATAGTCACCATGTTACGGTGTGACGTTTGATGTTATCAAGATACTCTTCCGATGTTAGCAATTAACATGATCTCATGGTCTAAGGATAAAGATTACCTCGTATGATGTTATAGCAATATAAACACAATGACTTGATCGTAATGCTATACTTCGGATGAATGTTCATCACATCATTCCACCAATGGTGTGACCTTGTTATTAACAACATCCAATGTCCATGATCAGGAAACCTTGATCATCGTGTTAATCAACAAGCTAGTCTATAAGAGAGGCATGACTAGGAACCCTTTTTTGTTTATTAAACACACATGTATTGATGTTTCCTATCAATACAATTATAGCATGTAAAATAAACATCTATCATATACAAGGAATACATAATAATAACTTTATTATTGCCTCTGAGGGCATATTTCCTTCAGATATTGCGTAAATGTCATGGTAGTGCCTTTGGAGGACATCATGCAGGAGATAGAACTGCACAAAAGGTACCACAATCAGGTTTCTACTGGCCTACCCTTTTTAAGGATGCAAGAAAATTTGTTTTATCTTGTGATGAATGTCAGCGTGTTGGTAATATTTCTAGACGCAATGAAATGCCTATGAACTACTCTCTAGTTATTGAACCTTTTGATTGTTGGGGATTCGACTTTATGGGTCCTTTCCCTCCTTTGAAGGGTTACACTCATATTCTTGTTGCCGTTGATTATGTTACTAAGTGGGTAGAAGCCATTCCAACGAAAAGTGCTGACGGGGAAATCTCTCTAAAAATGCTTAAGGACTTTATCTTTCCTAGGTTTGGAGTACCTAGGTATCTCATGACTTATGGGGGTTCTCATTTCATTCATGGCGGTTTTAGGAAGACCCTCGCTAAATATGATGTTAATCATAGAATTGCTTCAGCTTATCACCCCCAAATTAGCGGGCAAGTAGAGTTATCAAATAGAGAAATTAAATCTATCTTGCAAAAGACTGTTAATAGGTCTAGAAAAAACTGGGCTAAGAAGTTGAATGATGCTTTATGGGCTTATAGAACTGCTTATAAAAATCCTATGGGAATGTCTCCTTATAAAATGGTTTATGGGAAAGCTTGCCACTTACCCTTAGAATTAGAACACAGGGCTTACTGAGCAGTGAAAGAACTAAATAGAGATTGTAAGCTCGCTGGTGAGAAAAGATTATTTGACTTAAGTTCTTTAGATGAATGGAGGAGTGAAGCCTATGAGAATGCTAGGCTCTTTAAGGAAAAAGTTAAAAGATGGCATGACAAGCGAATACTTAAGAGAGAATTTCATGTTGGTGAGAAAGTTCTATTGTATAGGTCTTGTCTCAGATTTTTTGCAGGTAAGCTACTATCAAAATGGGAAGGACCTTTCATCATTGAAGAAGTATACCGTTCAGGAGCAATAAAAATTTCTTCTCTAAAAGATAATACTACACAAGTAGTGAATGGACAGCGACTCAAACACTATATTGCTGGAGATTCTTACAATGAAGATGTTGATGCCTTTCAAGTTATAACTCCAAAGAAATTCATTGAGGACCAAATTCAGAGACCTGCAGAGTCTGTTTCCAACTAGGTAACAGTTCTGGTAAGAAAAGTTCCGCGAAAATACAATCCAACTATATATTTGCAGTTTTCAGTCAATAAGGAAAGCTACAAAGCGAAAAAGGGACGGAAACGGAGCCAAGGTGGCCCACACCACCCCATGGCGTGGGCCCACCCCTGGCTGCGCCACCAGGTGGTGAGGCCACCCAGGACTCCGCCTCCGACTCGTTTTCTCCCAATACCTTCATTTTGATATGAAACTTCGGAATATATAACCCCCCGGACCCCCCGAGGTTCGTATATCGTGTTTTCGTCGTGTTTTTGTTTTGATCTATTTCTGCCAGGTAGAATCCCAGATTTGAGCCATAATGTCTTCCTCCGGATCATCCAAGGGAGATTCCTTAGAATATATTATCAACCCATACATGAGAGAATTGAAGATTCATCCCAAGGAGTTGTTGCTCGAAGGTGGGGAGGTCCGAATTAAAGAGGTTCAAGGCCCTAAAGGTAAAGGAAGTCTGGAGGACAGGATGGAAGCACTGGAGCAAGAAGTCTTTAGGTACAGGAAGATGGCGGAGCGCGAAGTGGATATCATCCATAAGATTTGCTCCGAACTCATCACCGAGCACCAAAAGGAGACTGCTGAACTCAAAGACGAAGTCCTCTCACTCCGCCAAATAACCAACGAACTGCAAGCACAATTCTATGATGCTCAAAATCAAAACTGTGAGTATGAGGCTAGATTTAAACGCATAAGTGCTGCTGCAAGTTTCAGGATGTTGGAAACCACGATGTCCTTTGTTGATGGGAAGCCTTTACCCTGGAAGACGGATGAAAATGAGAAGACACCACCACCACCTAAGGAGTAATTCGTCATCAGGTTTGGCATCCCCTTGGTTTGTTCCAAGCTTGGGGGAGTGCCACGGTATCATATCACTATCTTCTATCTTTTTACCTTATTAGTAGAGTCATATCATGAATAGAGGAGTTATTATGTAGTATGGTTTGCATTATTGAAGTGTCCCCTCTCTCGTTAGATATGTATCCCTTGGTGTGAGTTACCGTTATGGAATATTAATGAGAAGTTCTATCATTCACTCTTTTGCATAGCTTATGTTAGTTTTCAATTTGCGGTTATATGATTGATCTTGTTGTTAGTATTGGTAGCACTTTGGGATCATTGAGTTAATTTAGTTGGTTTTGGCAAACCTGGCTCGGGCAGTAGCAACACCTTTTTGAGAGTTGAAAAGAAAAAGATAGAAGTACTCTAGAGAAGAAAAATAATTTCATCATCTTTCTTTCTTGATTTGCTCATAAGTCTAGTATTATCTAGTTAAGATCTTTTGTGCTTCCAAGGAAGATTGCATGTTTGTCTTTATTACTTGTATGTTTGTTTGTTTCCATCAACTCTTGTACTTGCTACCCAGCCTTGCTAGCCAAAAACCTGTACTGAGAGGGAATTCTTCTCGTGCATCCACCTCCTTTAAACCAAAACCTTTGCCATTTGTGTCCACCATACCTACCTAGTAGCATTATTGCTATTCCAAGTAAATTCATGTTTTGTCTACCTCCCAAATTAAACTTGTTATGTGAAAATTAGTGATTAAAGCTCTCACGAACTTGATGGCACGCCTTACTTTCTTGCACTTAATAAACCTGAACCATTGTGAACTCTCCATGAAAGTTATATGCTTGCAAATTATAGGCTGGGGATTAGCAGAACCGTGCTGTCACGGGGAACGCTTTCAACACTTGTAAATATATACCCAGTTGATACCTTGCTCTTTTGTTTGCGGATGTCATCGGTGTGAAATAAAAGGGGAGCTTGTAAGTCCATGGAGTTATGTATGGGTGTTAGAGAAACGCCTGGGCCGCTGGTCTAATCCATGCTGACATGGTGGAAACCTGCAGCGTAACCATAATGATATCTATGAAGCATTCTTCTTATAAAAAAAGAGAGAGATAGCTATTGAGAAAAAGAAAAGAAAAAAAAGAGATACTATGAAAAGAGGAAAGAGAGAAAAAAGCACCATATTCCCATGGTAAATAAGAAGATTGCTGAGATACTCATTGTCTGCTTGCCTTGTCATTTTGATATGGGGATTCTTCCGTATCATTGGGCAAGGGGTACCCTGTTGGCGGTTCTCAATGATACGCACATACTTACGATGACAAGAACTTACCGGTAACTAAAGTTGAGTAGCATGAGGAGCGGCCCTCGTACTCAAGGGACTTGGGATTTTCAGTTTATAGTCTGTCAAGCATATAACTCAGATTGGACCTCACTTTAACCTTAATCACCTAAAGATGCCTATGATAGGGGCAATGAGAGCTGAAAGCTAGTAAGTATCATAATTTTTGGGAGCTCTTTATGAGACTTGCAATCCCTGCTTCCCTCTTTGAAGGGCCCTTTCTTTTACCTTGTAGTTGAGTCAGTAAACCTACTCCCTTCTATCTCAGCAAGTATTTTGAGTTGATGTGTTTCATTCATTCATATGATGATTTATTCAATCATGTTTCTTATGTTCCTTGTTTTGCACATTGCTCTTATATTGATGTTTACTACTTTGAAAGCTTTCATTGAAAAACCAGCTATTTGTGAACTCCAGCAAATTATCAACTATTCTTCGACCAAGAGCTAAGTTTGCCATTACCAATTATGATTCACTTTATGTATCTTTATTGTGTTTCCTTTACTTATTGCAAGTTTAGTTATATAATAGTGAGTTGTATTCTATTATGATCTATGCTTTTGATGAATGTGATGCTTCTTGTCCGTATTCTTTTATCGACTCTTCACTCCCTAAACCTGAGGTCATGTTTATTGAGCTCAGTTTCGCTTGGGGACAAGCGAAGTCTAAGCTTGGGGGGAGTTGATACGTCCATTTTGCATCACCATTCTATGTCTTAATTCACTATTATTCATTGATATATTTCGTGTTGAGAGGTGATACTTATGTTATTTCATCTATTTTTGCATGGTTGATGACTTTTGGAGCATGGACCGCTGCAGTAAGGATTCTGATGGAAAAGGTGCTGTTTGGAGGCAAAATTCGTGAAGATCAGAAAATCCGGGAAAATATACGAAAAATCCTATTTTTCCAGAAGACTCAGGATGCCAGAAGATGGAGTGGAGGTGGGCCATAGGGGGCCCACACCACCCCATGGCGCGGGCAGGCCTAGGCCGCGCCTGGGAGTGGTGTGGCCGCCCTGGCCCACTCCAGCCTCTCCCCTCCGGCATATATCATCCCCATGAAACCCTAAGACTGGGGAGATACCATAGAAAGATTTCGACACCTCTGCGGGGTGGAAAACACCAAGAGAGAAAGATCTCTCCGGCAGACAGATTTCTACCGGGGCAATTCCTTCCCGGAGAGGGGAGATCATCGCCATCAACACCACTATCAAGCTAGACTTCATCGGGATCATCATCATCATCATCACCACCATCATCGCCATCAGCACCCTCATCACCATCTCCATATTGCTGTAACAATTGTGTTGAATCTTGCATTAGTTCATAGGGCAAACTTTCCCGGTGTTGATTACTCTTTGTAGTTGATGCTATTGAGTGAACCATTGAATTATTGTTTATGTTCAGATTGTTATACATCATTATTCCATCTCTGATCATGATCCATATGATGTCTTGTGAGTAGTTCGTTTTGTTCTTGAGGACATGGGAGAGGTCTTGTTGTTAGTAGTGGAGTTGTGTTGAGAAAGATTCAATAGATTATTATTTAAGTTGTGGTGTACTTCTTCTAGTGGTGTCATGTGAACGTCGACTACATGACACTTCACCTATATGGTCCTAGGGGAATGTATTGTGTATTTGGCTACTAATCGTAGGGGTTGCCGGAGTGACAAAAACCTGAACCCCCGTTAGGAAACCATTGCACAAGGGACGTAAGGGTCTTAGAGTTTAAAGCTGTGGTTAGGTTTCTACCTTAATTACTTTCTTGTACTTACGGATGTTTGCAAGGAGTATAATCATAAGTATGTATTAGTCTTGGATGGGGCGGTACATTAGCACAGGTTCACCCACACAACACTTAGCAAGCTAAAGAAGATTAATCAGCTATATGAAGCGAAAGCACTTGACAGTCTTCCCATGTGTCCTCGAGAACGTTTGGTCATCTATAGAAATACAACGGGTGTGTCCTTTGCTGCATAAAGGATTGGGCCACTTGCTGCATTTATTCCTACTGTCTTTTATTTACTCGTACTTTGTTTACTTGCTTTATCGAAAACCCCTAAAAATCCGTTTGCTAAGTATTTGTAGAGAATTCCTGATCCATACCACTAGCCAGCACCTTCTGCTCCTCGTTGGGTTTGACACTTACTTATCGAAAATACTGCGATACACCCCCTATACTTGTGGGTCATCAGCTGCCACAAGAACAAGTTATCAATAACAAAACACAAGATCTAGATATTAACGAGAATACTAGATCGGGGATTTCTCCAAGTGAATGGAGAGGAGTTGATGCTCTTGATTCGTGATGACGATATAGGTTGTCTCCTCCTTCAGTTCCCCCAAAGATCGAAGCCTTCAGGTGGTTGAAGTGGGAGATCTAGAGAGAGAGAGAGCACTTGCAACATGTCTGGCCTTTTTGAATGAATCAAGAGAGTTCTGACCGAAGGGGATGATGGGGCTTTTATACCCCCTGCCCCAACTGAGCCGTTGGAGCCTTTGGGGGCCGGATTATCCGTCCTGGGGAAACTCTGCCATAGACTCGGATTATCTGGCAAATAATCCGCCTCCAGTTAGAGTGATGCGCCGAGCCAGCCTTTGCTCGCCTCCTGGGGGACGGATTATCCGGCCCAAGGTGAGGGCCGGATTATCCGGCCAGGGGAAGAAAATACGCCCCTATTCGTATTTTCCGGGGGAAAATCAGCCCCAAGTCAGAGCGTCGCGCCATGCCTGCCCTTGATCGTTTCCTGGGGGTCAGATTATCCGTCCCAAGGTAAGGGTTAGATTATCCGGCCAGGGGAAGAAAATCCACCCGTGTTCGGATTGTCCGGGGGGAAATCCGCCCCTAGACAGAGCGACGCGCCATGCCTTCCTTTGCCAAATGAGTTAGGACGGATAATCCGGCCCTTGATAGGGGCGGATAATCCATCCCCCAAGCACAATATCATTCCCTGCACACTTAGCACACATGATAAAACTCCACGATATTGTTATTTAACACTCAAAACACAGGGAATCGTGAAATGTTCTTTCATCGGGTTAGGTTGCAAAAGTAACTATGGTTGCTTTTTCCTCTCTACCCTTCTCTCTCTCGATCAGGTGAGCAAGGGGTGACCAGGGTTAGGTCAGGGACGTGGGGACCTTCTTGACCAGCACGAAAAAGAGGGGAGGGTAGTTAGCTTGGAGAGGGGGTGAGATGAGGTGATCACATGGCCATGCCTGTGGTGGCTCGGGTTGGAACATGGTTAGGGTGGTGAGGTGGGGTTTAGGTGTGATGGTGTGGTGGTTTGGTTCCAACCAAACCATCAAGAGAGGGGTAGGCTAGATAGCTAGATTAGATAGATAGATAGGTAGGTTTTCTTTCTTATTTATCTTGTTTCCTTTTTCTTTGTTTAGTTTTATTTAAAACAATCTTGTTTATATAAGCTTACAAGCAACATGGTCAAAAGAAAACAAGAGGATGCAAGATGGAAGAGGAGTGGGCTAATGGTCACTTGGATTGAATAGAGTCACTTATTTGCATTCAAACAAACAAGATCTTCTTAGAAATTCAAATACAACTCAAAATGGAATGAAGATGGGCATGCCTTGCATGGGACATGCATGTGTAATAAATACCATATTTATTCTTGTGAAAACAACTATGAATACACATGTGCATTTATTTAAACATGCTTCTAATTGAATTAAGGCCTAAGAAAGGAAAAGGAAGCTTCATTCCCATATGAACTAAATACGTGAGCATGCAAGAATACAAAATGTCCAAGCTTGTGTCTGTGATCCACTAGCCATCATATAGCCACAATTATATTCCTTTATGAGAATTTATTTAAAAAATCATATGGAAGCTAATTAAAGGAATTCTACCCACATGGCATGCAAAGGTGGCCATGAGGCTCCACATACTTCATATTGTGAAAACAATATAGATCATATATGGGAGCATGTAGATTTAGAAGTGGATCCATCTTATTATATATGAGTTAGACATAATACCAAAAGAATTACAAAATGCTCATATATAGTTTGGATGGTGGAATTATAAGGTGGTGCCAAAGAAAGGTGGAGTCAAGAAAAGATATGCCCCCTACTCAACTTGGGCATGAAGCAATTTATCAAGAAGCAAATACAATATATCAAGAGGTAACTACAAGTGATACAATATAATGCATACATGATAAGAACCAAATAGAGGGTTTTATATGATGCTCAAATGCAAGGTGGCATGGTGACATGAGCATGATATAATGATGATATAAAAAATATATGTAGGAAGTAGCATTTTATTATTAGACCATGTAGCATTACAAGATTTAGAACATTGGGATGCTACACTTCTTTCCATATTAAATGTCACCCATTTGTCTAAATTGACATGTACTCTCTCCATTTCAAAATATAAGATGTTTTAGCTTTGTGAAAGGATATTCCTTTCACAAACCTACAACATCCTTTCACAAACCTACAACATCTTATATTTGACTTGTTTTAGTATGTAGGCTAACCTACACACTAAAAAAGATCTAGATACACTCCTTTCACAAACCTAAAACATCTTATATTTTGAAACGGATGGAGTATCTATGTACAGATGCATGTACATCTAAACAAATCAGTAATAGATATATGTAAGGGCACCCACAACGTGTGGCTAAAAATCGTTCTATATCTGGTATTTGCCTTTTAGAACTAGTTCCATACACTGTAGAGCTAGTTCCAAAACCACCAAAAGAAGGAACCGGAGTAACTAGTTGCATCGATGCAAAATTCTCCTCTCATAATATTATACTATATATCTCATAACTGCCAATCAGAATAGATTAGCAAACATATGAATCAAACGAGTAAATTACAGAGCAGCTTCAATAAAATAAAACACATGTGAGACACAAAGAGCAGCATGTATCCATCGCTCACAAAATTCACAATTACACATGCAACGAGAACAAATTAGCAAATCCTTGCTTTTTTGGAACTATATATGTGCATCGAACTAGATGTGTGTCAGAAGAGGACCTTGGGTCATGGGTGGGTGCTACATGGGGGAGATTGCCCTTGGGTCAGGATGGGCTGTTTATTTGGTTGCGTGTATTTTCGTTTCCCCACTAGGAGAGCCCATATGGCCACTTTGTTTGGTTTCCCAGATTGGTCTATTCTAGTGCAAATTTGCATGTTTGGTAGCCCGCATCCGGCCTGATGTGCTTACCTCGCATAGAAAAATGGTGAGCTTACCAATTAGCCACCAGGGTTTAAGAACTTACATGATCGATCAACCTGAATCAGAACAACTGGTAGTGGATAATCCACATTATTAGGTCGACGACGATGATGTCTTTGATCATACTTGCACCACGTATAGGTGGAACCTTCTCGTGTGGATGAACTTGTTGACGAACAGATGGCGGTGGAGTGAAATTGATCTTCAGTTCTACTGACGGCTATTCCTTCTGGGGATGCTCTGCTAAGAACTCAGAGTAGGCTTTATGTGCCTTCTCTAGAGTCTTAAACCCCTTATGGAGGTTGCGCTGGTAACCCGTCACTTGTTGGTTGCACCCCTCCCATGTCTTGTAGATTCTCGGCTTCTTGTCGTAGTACACCACATACCAGTTGTATTTATGTGATATATAACACATATGCAACATATTAAGGATCACAACTAAGGCAGACATATCAAGTTCACAAACACAGGGCACAAGCATAAACTAGTTAAGCATGCATGATCATATGGGCACAAGCATCAACAGTTCCAACCTACCAAGTTAGTGTGATCCAACCGATCATAACCAACATCTATGGTGAGATCCTACCACCACATCAAAAGGGGTGCAATCCTAACACCACATAAGTTCTCCATCATGTGAGGGGTTAGTATATACCACCTCACAATAAACAGACATAAGTTTTCATCAAGTCCCTAGCTACTTCAAAATATACAACTTCTTCTTCATCATGCATGCACTGTCGTCACCATCTCCATGATCAGGGAGCAAGCACTACACATAGTAGTACTTGGCCAGGAAGGTCCTGAGCCAGAGATCCCTATGGTCCTCTGCCATCAGAACAAAGCCATTGCCCATAGCCCTATTGTCGAAGAGGTGGCTGAGCGCCACCATCAGAGCCTCAGGGTTGTACCCTTTGACTGCCATGATGACATCGTATAGAGCTAGGTGCACATCTGGAGGGGAAGCAATGGTGATGGCGGTCGCCACCGCTTTCACGGCCTCGGTCATGCATGTGATGGCGATGATGTCCTCCTCCCGCAGCAGCAAACTCTTCCTCTTCTTGTAAGGATCAAAGCCACCTACAACATAGGCATTTGTGCTGCCGCCTTGACCAACACCGGAAGTAGGAGAACCTGCGGCGGCATCGGTCTCGGCATACTCATCAAGTACCACTATCTACGACTCCTGGGTCTGTACGTATTCAGGTCATGGTTCGCCAAGAGGCCCACTGGAGCCCATTGTAAACCTGCCAGTGGCAAGGCCGAGGAGAAGATGGCCTCCATCTGTCTATAGTTGGTGACAGGCTTGTTTAGATACTCGGCATCCTTGGGGTGATCCTGAGACAAGGAATTGCTAGGAGGTTAGTGACTCTAGTGTTCGAAATCAAAGGAGATGCTACTGAAATTACTTAATACCGAGATGTGTCCCTTGTAGTGGGTGTCCTCCAAGATGATGGTGCAGGTCTTCTCGTCCTAGCTAGCTCCACTAAGGTCTCTGAGCTTGGAGATATGGATCCACCTAGTCCTCCACTTACGCAGGTGGTTGTACACCTGCTGGGAGGACACCTCGATGCCACGGAACTCAAACACCTTGTGGGCAATAGTATTCAGGTGCACTTCTTTGAACCCCTTCTCCGTCCTAACGCCGTTCTTGATGATCTCGCACATCTGGTTGAGCACGAACACTGAGAGGAACGGTTACCTCTTCATGGTGCCCTTAACCCCCTTGCACTGGCCTGTGTTGTGGGCTTTGCCAGCCTTGGCTTTCTTCTTGGCCATGATTTTGGTAACTTTCTCTGCAATCTGCTTCACCGTGTACCCAATCATCAGAGGCACAGACAAGATCTCCCTGCGCTGAGGATAGCTGAGCCCTAGAGGCGGCATCTGGGATTGGGTCTCAACGACAAAGGTCTCCTGAGAATCCAGGAGGGCCTGGATGAACTCATCGTTGGTCATCTCCTACAGATTTCACGGTCGCACGTATCAAGACCTAGACTACACACATGAACACAAGCATAAACGTGCAATGAGTCCAGGAAACACCAATCTATGACTATACCTAGCAGGTCCTTAGGCATACTAACCCAGATCTACCGCAAACTACAATAAGATCTAGGAGGTGCTAACAGACCGAAGCTCAAGACCTAGGATTTGATGGAACTCACCGGCATCGGAGGAGTGGAGCACGTTGAGGATGAAGATCTTGGAGAAGAAAGCCTGCACTAGCTGGTCTAAAACCACCATCGCCGCTCCCGCCGCTTACCTATTGGGCGATGCAGAACCTCACCAGCTTGAGAGCTCGAAGAATGGGGAAAATGGTGGCGATTGACGTTGGTGTGGCGGGTGATGCTTTATACCAGCGCGCGTCAGCGGGCGGTGACTAAATTTCTCCCGCCAGCTTTTGGGGGAAACCCGCGGCTCGCGCCATCGCCGAGCTCGCACGGGTGGCACAACTTTCCCCCCTTTTTGCACGAGCGGGGCCTGTCTCCGCGGAAACGCCCAAAATCAGTGTTCCCAGCGGGCCAACTTTTGGGCTGCTTTGAAGTTCGTGCGATGCAAAAAACACATGCAACCCAATACACCAGACGCCCTTATTTTTTCTCGGTCCATACGAGAAACAAGAAAACGGGCAACCAAACACGCCCCTAGAGATTCAGAGCGACCGGTTCAGGACTCCTGCGCCTTGAAGAGCGTCGGGCGATATGAGTGCATCGGATGAAGAAATTGAAAAGTCCACAGCGGCGAACTCGCGCGAAGGCTTGAGGACGTGAAAGACAACCCCATTTTTCTGCGTTGTTTTATTGGGCATCGGTACCCATGGCACGGACATATGGTGATGGCAATGCTATAGAGGTCTAGCCATATTTCATAATGATGCTAAATTTTACATTATGTCAGATTTGGCTATGGCAACACTGTGGATGCCCTAATGGAGAAAATATGTTCAATTGAAGTAGATGGGTCACAGAGTACCCTAATGGTTCCAAATTTGCCCATATAATATCTTTTTGTCAGCTGATATTTCTATTCAAATAATAATACTGCTACGTCCCAAAATAATTGACTCGAGTTTAGATACATACACATGTATCGAAAAGGCACATTAGTGCTATGAAATCCATCGTGTTTGTGATCGTTAAGCAAACTTTTTTTCTTCATACAGGTCCAAATTTGTGGGTTTTTAATACTCAAAATAGACTTTCGTCCCGCTATATTAATATAGCAACCATAAGATACAATGAGTCACCACACAAACAGATGTTGGGCAGCAACAAACATGAGCCCAAAAGAAAAGGAAAAAACGAAACAAAGGAGACAAAGGCAGATCAACTAAGCGAAGGAGACCCGCAACCATTGTGTGCTCCTAATATGTTCCACCAAGCTCCTAGCACCATATCATCAAGTACCAAGCAACACCTTCAAGAAGAAAGCGCCGATGCTACTGCTCGGGCCAGCGTACTGGACCTAGGGTTTCCCCCGGCACAGAAAGGGAGGTGGACGAAAGGTAGCCATAACGCCCTCCAGGAAGGAATAGTGCCACCCGAAGGAGGCACCGCGTTGATGCCAGGATTGTCAATAAGGATTTCTCCCAAAAAACTATCCACGACCCCTGGATGATCCATTGCATAGGAGCCCCACGAGGTTGAAGCCTCAACCACCGAACTCGTCGCCCACCAACATGCTCCACTACGGTCACGGATTCGCCATCATTGTCTCACCAAATCCAACAACACGAGGCCAGATGGAAATGGGTGAAAGGTAGCCACATTTGGGGTCGACAGTACCATGACCCTGCGGGAGGGAACTACCTCCACCGCTTTGTCGGTAGTCGACTAGATGCGGCAACATGTCACAATAGTCGCAGTCGGATCCGGCAAGGTCCATAAGACCCGTAAAGCCCCCATAGAGGCACACCAGTTCTAATAGGGTCCGGTCGGGTCCAGATAGGGCCTGTAAAGTCCGCCTCCATGCTGCAACAACCGACCACCATCACCACCATCCCCAACATCAAGCTATCATCACCACCATCACCTGGAGAAGACGCCATCACCGGCGGCCCATATGGGCCACGCAGGGCCCAGATTTGGGGAGGATAGATGGACTTCACGGGGCCCCACATCTGGGAGGGCCGGCCATCACCCATCCATGCGACGCGCCTCCCTACCGCTCACCGCGTAGTCTCCCAGCACTGGTGTTGCTTGCTCTTGGCCGGAGCCATGCCACCATCTCCCAAGATGAACCACCCGACCGGAGCAACCCCTCGTGCACCCATGGGATGAAAGGATAGAGGAAGAGGGTGCCGCCGCCGGCCCATCCGAGTCGCACATGGCAACATGTGCTGACAGCGGTGGAGGAGGAGGGGATATGGGAGGAGGTAGGCGTCAACGCTTTTGGTCCTTGCTCGCCCGCGCGGGGGGGGGGGGGGGGGGGGGGGGGGAGGGTGGGGGCGAGACAGGGGAGGGAGGCATTTTTTTCCTTTTTCACGATCTACATGAGATGTCACTCCCTCATGATCTCGTTTTAATACTCTCTCCGTTCTAAATAAGATGTCACAATTTTTTCTAGATTCGCCTGTACTATACTCTAAAATCCGTCTAAATTTACCCATATATATCTATGACAAGTTATGGAAATCCTAAACAAAAGTCCGACCTTCTCAAAGTTTCTTCCGCATGTCGTCGTTGCGCCAAGTGGCATCTTCTCTTTCTCGCGGTCCTCCTAGTGAGGCTTTGTATGCTTACCAAGTGTCGTAACGAGAAGAAAATTGGGATTAGGATGGGAGAGATAGAGATACCGATGATGAGAGTATAGATTTTTCCTTTTATTTTCCATATCCAATAATTTAAAACGAAATATCTTGAGAACCGTTTGTCCAAATTACGAACCGTTTTCACTTCTGAGCTCCTCGTTCTGAGATCTTTAAAACTAGATCCCATGTTTATAGATTCCGAATAAATTTTTTTGGTACTTTCAAAACCGTTGTGTCCGTACTTTAGATTACTTTAGTTTTGTATTTTTTGTACTTCGGGTTTTTAGTGTACTTTGAACTCGGGTTACTACACACTTGTACTTCTGTGTACTTTTGCGGTGAGTACACTTGTACTTTTCTGTAATCCGGCCCCTAGTACAGTAGTACTTTTGTGCACTTCGACTCCTACGTTGTTTCATGTACTTTGACTCTAAGTACATATGTACTTTTGTGTACTTAGTCTGTAATTATACTTGTACTTCCGTGTACTTTGGCGATGAGTACACTTGTATTTTATGTACTTTGGCTCTTAGTATAATATTATTTTCATGTAATTGGCTCTAAGTACAGTTGTATTTTCGTGTACTTTGACGGTGAGTATACTTATATTTTTCTATACTTAGGATCCTAGTACAGTATTACTTTCGTGTATTTGACTCTAAGTACGGTTGTACTTTCATTTACTTTGACTCCTAGTATGGTTGTACTTTCATGTACTTCGGCTCTAAATACAGTTGTACTTTTGTGTACTTAGTCTGTAAGTACACGTGTACTTCTAGGAACTTTGGCGGTGAGTACATTTTGTACTTTTCTGTACTTCAGCTCTTAGTACAGTAGTACTTTCGTGTAATTGGCTCTATGTACGGTTGTACTTTCATGTACTTCGATTCCTAATACAGTTGTATTTGTTGTAATTTTAGGTATTTACATGTTGGGCTTTTGATCCATAGTGAATATAAATTCTGAAATTCTCTTTGGCCAATTATTTATGGTAGCTCATGTGTGCTGGTGGAGCTAAAATTTAGTCCCACATTTCTAATTGAGAGGTAGTTGCACTATCTTATAGGAGGCTGTTCTAGCAGTACTAAGTGAGTGAGAAGAGAAGCATCTCTTGTGCACCCCTCCTCCAACACCACGCCATGGCTTGCCGTGGATTGCGGGAATCTCGCCGAGCCGAGCTTTATTTTGCTTTTTGAGAAAAAATAATTATGAGTCATTAATAGATGCGTTAATTAACCAGATCTTTTGGATCGTGGATTATGTTGACTCAGACGTGGGTTGTGCCGCATGACCTACCCGACTGGCACTATATAAACTACCCGCAAACCTTACATGACTACAACTCATCACACACACACTTCCCTCCAGTCTATTGTGTCGCCATCTTTGTATTTTCCATCCCGGCTTGCGGCGTGCACCGCAAATCGAGACAGTAGGTTTGAACCTCGCCTCTTGTGACCTATACGGATGAGGGGCAATCAGGTTTTTGGGGAGCGCTCAAGCGCAACTACTAGCAACCACGATGTCGTCCGACAATGAGTTCCCCAACGATGACTTCTCCTTAGACGTCGCCGACCTCTTCGCTAACCTCAGCATGGGCGATAACAATGTTGCTACTGCTGCTGCCGCCACTGCACCGTACGTGAACCTAAATCTTCTCTTTCAATTTGGCTAGAGTTCCTTGTTATAGCGTTTGGAGTAGATGTTATCAGTTTATCCTGTTTAGATGCAATATGTTCATCTACTCTGCTAGTTTGCATGATCTGTTTAATTGCTAATTGTATGATCATGCTTTATCAATTATTTATTCAGATTAAATCACATGTATTATTCTTATATTTTCAACAATCAAAAAACCTGATTATAGGCAATTGAATTCTACTAGTGTGGCCCTGGCTATCAGGCTGCCTCCTTTTAATGGTATGCACTATAATATATGGTGCACGAGAGCAGTTTTCTGGTTTGAAAACCTAAATTGCTATAACGCCACTATTGGAAAACTTGAAGGAGATCTTTCTAATGCTAAGGAAGCGGCCTTTAAGAAAGTCGATACTAGTTTTATGGTGGCTCTTTTGAGTGTTTTTGGGGACAACATTGTTGACCCATATATGTCATTTGATAACGGCAAGGATGCATGGGATGCGCTTGAGGCCAAGTTTGGGGTCTCGGACGCTGGCATTGAGTTGTATGTCATGGAGAAATTTTATGACTACGAGATGGTTGATGAGCGCTCCGTCGTTGAGCAAACTCATGAGATACACTCACTTGCCAAAGAACTTGAGTAGTTCAAGTGTACCGTACCAGAAAAGTTTGTGGCCAGCGACTGCCAAGCTTCCTCCCTCGTGGAGGAATTTTGGTACTTCTCTGAAATATAAGAGACAAGATTTTCTCGTTACGGATCTGTTTAGGTCTCTTCATGTGGAAGAGAAGGAGAGAGCATATGACACACGTGCTTGAGGATTTAAGGGAGGTTCTAGTGCTAATTTGGTACAAAAGAAAAACTTCCAATCTCACAAGTTCAAGAATAAGAACAAATCTGAAGGCAAAGGGAAGTTTGATGGCAAGAACAAGGCCACACACTCAACCAACTTCAAGAAGAAAAATGATAAGAAGAAAGGCTCTTGCCACGTATGTAGTGATCCCAATCATTGAGCTCCTAGCTGCCCTAATCGCTTTGACAAGCATCAACATGGGAACATCGGCAAGACCACTAATATTGTTATTAGTGATACTGAGATGAAGGACGTTGGGTACAGTATTTTACCTATTATCCTTTTAGTATGTCATTCTCCTGAATGGTGGATATACATGAGCGCTAATACACATGCGTGTTCTGATATTTGCATGTTTTCTTCTTATCAACTCTCAAGGACTTCTTCCATGCTGATGGGAAACGACTCGCGTGCTTATGTTCATGGTGTTGCTATGGTAAATATGAAGTTTACTTCGGGGAAGACCGTACAGCTGAAGAATGTGCAACACATTCTCTCCATCAATAAGAATCTCGTCAGCAGATCACTTTTATGTCGTGATAGTTTAAGGTTGGTGTTTGAGTCCAATAAAGTTGTAATCTCTAAGTATTTATAATTTCATGTACTAAAGTTATTAATCATGTTTGCAATGATAATGAGTCCAATATTTGGCATTCAGAACTCTGTCATATTAACTTTGGTTGCATAATATGGCTAACGATATGAGTTTAATTTCAAAATTTATTACTATCAAAGGTTCTAAGTGTCAAGTTTGTGTTCAAGCAAAGCAACCCTGCAAGTCTCATACAGCCATGGAACCGAGAAACTTAGCACTGTTGGAACTTATACATTCGAATATATGTGAGATGAATGGTGTTTTGACAAAAGGTGCAAAAATATACTTTATGACGTTGATAGATGATTCCACTAGATATTGTTATGTTTATCTTCTAAAATCTAAAGATGAAGCTTTGAACTACTTCAAATTCTATAAAGCTGAAGCAGAAAATCAACTTGATCTTAAAATAAAGCGGCTAATAAGGTCAGATCATGGTGGAGAGTACTTTTCAAACGAATTTGATCTATTTTTTATAGAACATGGTATTATACATAAGAGTATGCCTCCTTACTCACCTCAGTCAAATGGGGTGGCCGAAAGAAAGCACCGCATTCTAACTGGTTTGGTTAATTCCATGTTAGATACATCAGGTCTTTCCAAGGAATGGTGGGGGGATGCGCTAATGGCTGTGTTCCATATCCTAAACCGTGTTCCTGTAAAGGATAAAAATTGACTCCATTTGAGGAATAGGAAAAGAAAAGGCTTAAAATATCTTCCTTACGAAGTTGGGGGTGTTTGGCGAAAGTCAATATTCCAATACCCAAGAAGCAAAAGTTTGGACCAAAAACTGTGGATTATGTTTTTCTGGGATATGCTTTCCATAGCATTGGCTATAGATTTTTGATAGTAAAATATGAGGTATCCAACATGCATGCTGGTATAATTATGGAGTCGAATGATGTGACTTTCTTTGAGGACATCTTTCCCATAAAAGGTATGTCTAACTCATCAAATCAGGAGATGACTAGTTCATATAGTCAGGAATTTGCTATAATTCCTGAACCCACTATGCCGATAGAACACTGTGATGATCCTGTGGAGGACGATAATGAATATCCCAAAAGGATCAAGAGACAAAGGACCACAAAGTCATTTGGTGATGATTTTATTGTGTACCTTGTGGATGATACTCCCATCTCTATTTTAGAAGCCTATGTATCTCAAGATGCTGACTACAGGAAGAAATAAGTATGAAGCGAAATGGACTCCATCTTAGCTAATGGAACTTGGGAGGTCACTGATTGTCCTTATGGGTGCAAACACATAGGACATAAGTGGGTGTTTAAGAAAAATCATAGACCTAATGGTACTATTGAAAAGTACGATTCACATCTTATGGTCAAAGGTTAGACCAGAAATAAGGTGAAGACTACTTCGATACCTACTCACCCATAGCCAGATTGACTGCTATTCGAGTACTACTATCCTTGACTTCCTCACATGGTCTTCTCGTTCATCAGATGGACGTTAAAATAGCTTTTATAAATGGAAAGCTAGATGAGGAAATTTATATGGAGCAGCCTGATGGATTTGTAGTAGATGGTCAAGAAGGAAAGGTGTGTAAGTTAGTGAAGTATTTATATGGTCTTAAGCAAGCTCCTAAGCAGTGACATGAGAAATTTGAAAGAACTTTAACCACTGAAGGATTTGTTGTAAATGAAGCTGCTAAGTATGTGTACTATCACCATGGTGGGGATGAGGGAGTTATTATGTGTTTCTATGTCGATGCACATTGATATTCGGGAACAACCTCCCTGTTATTGAGGAGGTCAAAGTGTTCCTATCTTGCTTGTTTGTGATGAAGGACTATGGAGTGGCTAATGTAATATTAAACATCAAGCTACTGAAAGATGACAATGGTGGGATTACACTGCTTCAGTTCCACTATGTGGAAAAGATATTGAGTCACTTTGGGTATAGCGACTACAAGTCTTCTCCAACGCCTTATGATCCGAGTGTGCTACTTCAAAAAAATCGAAGGAATGCTAAAGATCAATGGAGATATTCTCAAATTATTGGCTCACTCATGTATTTAGCAAGTGCTACGAGGCCTGAAATCTCCTTTACCATAAGCAAACCGAGTCGATTTGTGTCAAATCCCAGAGATAATCATTGGCATGTTCTTGAGAGAGTTTTGCGCTATTTGAAAGGCACTACGAGTTATGGTATTTAGTATATTGGGTATCCACGGGTACTTTAGGGTTATAGTGATTCAATCTGGATATCTGATGCTGATGAGATTAAGGCCACGAGTGGTTATTTGTTTATTTGGTGGTGGCACTGTTTCCTAAAAGTCTTGCAAGCAGACCATCTTAACAACATCAATGATGGAAGCAGAACTCACAACATTATACACATCCACTGTTGAAACAGAGTGGTTTCGTGAGCACTTGATGGACTTACTTGTGGTTGAAAAACCAATCCGCCATCCCCATGAACTATGATAATCAAACAGTGATCGCCAAAGTAAACAGTTTTAATAATAATATGAAGTCATCGAGACATATGAAGAGGAGATTGAAATGTGTCAGGAAACTGAGAAACTCCAGAGTTATTGCATTGGATTATATCCAAACATCCAAGAACTTGGCAAATCTCTTCAAAAGGGTTTATCATGTAATGTGATAGACAATGCATCGAGGGAGATGCTTTTGAGACCCACACTATGAATTGCTCGTAGTGGTAACCCACTCTATCTGATCGAAGATCCCGTGAATTAGAGTGGGGGGACAAGCTGTTGATTAACTGAGAGGATAGTATCGCCATATTATATTACATCTTCATAAAGATGCAGTACTCTCTTAATATGCATAGAAGGTTGATATTTATCTTAATGTGTTCCAAGTGGATTTTCTAAGCAGAGATGTTGTCCTACAAAACATCTATTGAGGAACACACCTATACGAGCCTGACTATTAAACATCACAGTCCATGAGAGTTGGGTACGGTGCTCTCTAATAAACTCATGAAATGCCCCGGTGTATGACGTATAAGCTCCAAACCGCGGAAAAGCCAACGATAATCCAATATTGGTTTAGGCTTTGTGTGAAACTAATATGTAGAAAACTTGTAGTTTAAGGCATAGCCCACTATTCAAGTGCAACATAGTGTAGCATGAAGTTTAAAATGGATGTTCAACTTTAACAGTCTTCGCTAACCACCGGTATATAAAACAATATTCTGAAATCAAAGTGATGTGATGTGCCAATAAGACTTTGTAGGGGATTGTTGGAATTTGAGATATCTACATGTTGGGATTTTGGACCATAGTGAATACAAATTCTGAAATTTTTCTTTAGCCCATTATTTGTGGTAGCTCATGTGTGTACTAGTGGAGTTAAAGTTTAGTCCCACATCGCTAGTTGAGAGGGAGTTATATCACCTTATATAGGAGGCTATTCTGGCACTACTAAGTGAGTGGGAAGAGAAGTAGCTCCATTCACTCCTCCGACGCCACACTACGTCTTGTCACGACACGCCGCGGGTTGCGGGAATCTCGCCGAGCCAAACTTTATTTTGCTGTTCGAAAAAAAATTATGAGTTATTAATGGACGCGTTAATTAGCCAGATCTTTTGGATTGTGGGATGTGCTGACTTCGACGTGGGTTGCACCCCACGACCTACCTGACCGGCACAATATAAACTACCGCAAATCCTATGTGACCACAACTCATCACACGCACCTCGTTCCAGTCTATGGCCTTGTCGTCTTCGTCTTCCCTATTCCGGCTTACGACGTGTGCCACAGATCGAGATAGGCCTCCGGAATCCCGCCTCTTGTGAACCTATACGGGTGAGGGAACATCAGGTTTTTGGAGAGCATTTAAGCGCGACTACTAGAAACCACGACGTCATCCGATAACGAGTTCTCCAACGACGACTTCTTCCCAAACGTTACTGACCTCTTCAGAACCTCAACATGGACGATAACGATGTTGCTACCACTGCGGCTACTACTGCTGCCGCCGCTGCACCGTATGTGAACCTAAACCTTCACTTCCAGTTCTGGCTAGAGTTTCTTGTTATAGCGTTTGGAGTAGATGTTATCAGTTTATCCTGTTTAGATGCAATCTATTCATCTACTCTGCTACTCCCTCCGTTTCAAAATATAATATATTTTAGGTTTGTGAAAGGAGTGTATCTAGATCCCTTTTAGTGTAGGTTCATTTAGGTTTAGAGTGAACCTACATACTAAAAAGGGTCTAGATACACTTCTTCCAGAAAGTTAAAACATCTTATATTTTAAAACGGAGGGAGTAGTTTACATGATCTCTTTAGTTACTAATTGTATGATCATTCTTTATCAATTATTTATTCGAATTAAATTATATAGATTATTGCTTACATTTTCAACCGTGCTTTCGAGCGGGTGCTAGGTATTGGCCTGGTTCATGCGAGTGCAAGGCCATCTGCATCCGCTGGTTCCATTCGCGTGGCATCTTCAGCGCGCCACGCATTAGACGCGGATCAATTCCAGGCTCGCCAGCGAAGCTTTATGACGATACCGACAAGTTATTCAGGCTATTCTCTATCTCTATCTCTACTATCTTCTCTATCTCTATATCTACTATCTAAAAAGAACGACAGTGTTCACGTCTCTTTCCCCGGACTAGCACAGAGAGAAAGGCGAGAGGGAGAGAACGACGCTCCTCCTTGACCTCCTCGATCCATATTTCGATCTCCCCTTGCTCGGCAGCGCGCGCTCCCCGCTGCCCTCGATCTTCCTCCCTTGCATCCGCACCACTGCTGCGCTCCCTGGTCGCTGCAACACCGACAACCTCGTCGGATCCTTGGCACCACCAGCGCCCCTCCCATGAATTAATGCTCCATCCTCCCTCATGGTCCGGTGCCGGCTCCGGCCAAAGGGATGTCGCCCTCCCCTCCCCCGTTCTTCTGCATCGCCACTATTTGGGGGAGGGTTGCCACTCGCCAATCTTCCATCTCGATTCCGCATGCCTCCTCCTCTGGTCTCTGAATTTCAATCTGATCCTGACCAGAAAATCTCCGACCTCGACAGTGTCAACATCCACGAGCACCTTCCCGTCATCATCCCATTTGCCAATTTTGTCCCCGGTCTCCTATGCGAACTCGGTGCGGTCGAGTGAGATCGTAGTCCGGCGCGGTTGAGGAAGATGTCGTGCGGCACATAACGTGCAATGTTTTACGGAGCGGCGGCCGGTGGTGGCAGGGCGAATACAACGACCAGGTTGAGGTAAGGGTTCCCGTGGCGAGCTTCCAAATTTGGTGTATCCAGATGGGGAATCTAGGATGGTCACCTCATCGAGAAAAAAAAGGCATGGGTTGCTTCATCTAATTTGGCTATTCCACCTGTTCTATTTAATAAGTAATTATTCAAACAAATCCATTGTGTTAGAAGTTCTAGATCTAGATCTATTATGGAAGCTATTTCACAACAAATTTACGTGTTTTGTTTCGGTTTCCACTACTATCAAGTATACTTGCTGAAGTACTTTACAATGAGCTTGATAAGATATTTTTATCAGCTAGATGAGATATCAGTGTGGTATTATGGAAATCATCATTAGAAAAATTGTTTTCTGGTGGATAAATATGTCTTCGGAGTGATGATTTTTTTAGTGTGTACTAAGAGAAGTGGATTGATGCATGTAACACCGTGGTCGTCTGCTCTCTCATATGCTGCAGTCTCCTTTGCTACCTTGATGATTTGATTCAGATTATGATATTTTCCTTTATGGCTGCTGGTTTCTTATTCTTTTGCTTCTTATTCTAGATTTTGGGGCTTTCTTAGTTCTCATATTTGTCGTAAGTGATTTAGGATTGACATTAAGAATTGAACAGAAGCACCAAGAAGGAATAATTGTCTATGGATTGAAGCTGCACGCTCCCATTGTCTAGAAGGATGCACATCATTTTGATTATGCGAGACATGATATTTCTCTTGTTTGCTTAGGATGTACAACGGCAGCAACTTAGGTAGGCGCTTATTTGAGAAAAATAAACGACAAAAAAGTCTAGCCGAAGACTCCCAACACTGGCGCTAATTTCGGTCGCTAAATGAGCGCTATTGAATAGACTCGTGCGACCAAAAAAAGCCTAGAGCTTGACATCTGAGGAAGCGTCGACACTAATAATAATCCTGTGATCGGATGGGATTAGGGCATAAAAACCGGGATATCTAGCCTAGCGCCCATCTCTAGCACTCCCGTTGTACCTGCCCTTATGGACTTCTTGTCTTGAAGGATGTACAACATTTTTGGTATTACTAAATTATTATTTTAATTATGATATTTCTCTGGTTTTCTTATGGATTTCAGGCTGATCTATGCTAGCTTGCTTGCTTACTGGATAGTCGACCCGTGACACATATTTTATGAATGGTCCTTTCCTAGAAAGGTTGTTTTCGTGTACACAGGTTGTACGAAACATAAGTAAAAAATTGTGAGATCATGGTAATCACTATTTTTTCATATGATGATTCTTTTTCCTTGTGAGATTCTTTTAATCAGTTTATTTTTGGGTTGCTTGGCTAAATTGTTGTTGTCACGAGATAGTGAACTATTTCAACCCAGAGAGTATTGAATCTAGGAGTTATTTATGGAATTTTGGGTCCTATGGGAAGTATGATTCCTCCTCAAAATCGCTACTATCTAAAAAGAACGACAGTGTTCCGTTTTCTGCCGGTCGCACTATGTCGCCTCGACCAAACTATCCCGAAACGCTAGCCTACGTCTCTTTCCCCGGACTAGCACAGAGAGAAAGGCGAGAGGGAGAGAACGACGCTCCTCCTTGACCTCCTCGATCCATATTTCGATCTCCCCTTGCTCGGCAGCGCGCACTCCCCGCTGCCCTCGATCTTCCTCCCTCGCATCCGCACCACTGCTGCGCTCCCCGGTCGCTGCAACACCGACAACCTCGTCGGATCCTTGGCACCACCAGCGCCCCTCCCATGAATTAATGCTCCATCCTCCCTCATGGTCCGGTGCCGACTCCGGCCAAAGGGATGTCGCCCTCCCCTCCCCCGTTCTTCCACATCGCCACTGTTTGGGGGAGGGTTGCCACTCGCCAATCTTCCATCTCGATTCCCCATGCCTCCTCCTCTGGTCTCTGAATTTCAATCTGATCCCGACCAGAAAATCGCCGACCTCGGCAGTGTCGACATCCACGAGCACCTTCCCGTCATCATCCCATTTGCCAATTTTGTCCTCGGTCTCCTTTGCGAACTCGGTACGGTCGAGTGAGATCGTAGTCCGGCGCGGTTGAGGAAGATGTCGTGCGGCACATAACATGCAATGTTTTACGGAGCGGCGGCCGGTGGTGGCAGGGCGAATACAGCGACCAGGTTGAGGTAAGGGTTCCCGTGGCGAGCTTCCAAATTTGGTGTATCCAGATGGGGAATCTAGGATGGTCACCTCATCGACAAAAAAAAGTCATGGGTTGCTTCATCTAATTCGGCTATTCCACCCATTCGAATTAAGTAATTATTCAAACAAATCCATTGTGTTGGAAGTTCTAGATCTAGATCCATTATGGAAGCTATTTCACAACAAATTTACGTGTTTTGTTTCGGTTTCCACTACTATCAAGTATACTTGCTGAAGTACTTTACAATGAGCTTGATAAGATATTTTTATCATCTAGGTGAGATATCAGTGTGGTATTATGGAAATCATCATTAGGAAAATTGTTTTCTGGCAGATAAATATGTCGTCGGAGTGATGATTTTTGTAGTGTGTACTAAGAGAAGTGGATTGATGCATGTAGCACCGTGGGCGTCTGCTCCCTCATATGCTGCAGTCTCCTTTGCTACCTTGATGATTTGATTCAGATTATGATATTTTCCTTTATGGCTGCTGGTTCCTTATTCTTTTGCTTCTTATTCTAGATTTTGGGGCTTTCTTAGTTCTCATATTTGTCCTAAGTGATTGAGGATTGACATTAACAATTGAACAGAAGCACCAAGAAGGAATAATTGTCTATGGATTGAAGCTGCACGCTCCCATTGTCTAGAAGGATGCACATCATTTTGATTATGAGAGACATGATATTTCTCTTGTTTGCTTAGGGCATGTACAACGGCAGCAATTTAGGTAGGCGCTTAGTTGAGAAAAATAAATGACAAAAAAGTCTGGCCGAAGGCTCCCAACACTGGCGCTAATTTCGGTCGCTAAATGAGCGCTATTGAACAGATTCGTGCGACCAAAAAAAGCCTAGAGCTTGACGTCTGAGGAAGCGTCGACACTAATAATAATCCTGGGATCGGATAGGATTAGGGCATAAAAACCGGGATATCTAGCCTAGCACCCATCTCTAGCACTCCCGTTGTACCTGCCCTTATGGACTTATCTCTAGCACTCCCGTTGTACCTACCCTTATGGACTTCTTGTCTTGAAGGATGTACAACATTTTTGGTATTACTAAATTATTATGTTAATTATGATATTTCTCTGGTTTTCTTATGGACTTCAGGCTGATCTATGCTAGCTTGCTTGCTTACTGGATTGTTTTTCTAGACCCGTGACACATATTTTATGATTGTTCCTTTCCTAGATAGGTTGTTTTCATGTACACAGGTTATACGAAACATAAGTAAAAAATTGTGAGATCATGGTAATCACTATTTTCTCGTATGATGATTCTTTTTTCTTGTGAGATTCTTTTAATCAGTTTATTTTTGGGTTGCTTGGCTAAATTGTTGCTGTCACGAGATAGTGAACTATTTCAATCCAAAAAGTATTGAATCTAGGATTTATTTATGGAATTTTGGGTCCTATGGGAAGTATGATTCCTCCTAAAAATTTAGTATATGTAGTGAAGAAGAGACTGTGGATGGAGAAATGTGTTGAATTCATTCTAAAAATTACATTGAACAATAGATCACCAAATTGAGCAACCTTTTCCGGATAGAGCAGCTCTTGCATTTTGATTATTGTTAAAGGACCAAGCTCTGTATTGGTGATGACTGAACCTTTTCTTGACAACAACTTTATAGTTTGTTTGTTAAAATAAGCTGAGTCATGTCTTAATTTCTAGACATCTAATGGGACTATCTTCTATTAGTTTCTTACCATCCAGATGCAACAGAGAAACCAATCTACCAAAATTTTGTAGCTACCTAAGACATGATTTGTAGGATAAGCAATTATATCATGTGTAATATCTATATATGTGCGTCTATATGTCTATAGCTCACCGTTTAGTTTCTATTTTCCTTTCCAATTTTCCACAAATTTGTGTAGGCTATGTACATAGCAAGCACCTGTGTACTACTTCAGACTTCTTCGGTTATGAAAAAACTGATATGTGCTCTCAATGAAAAATCTGCGATATGTGTTCTCATGAAACTAATTTGCAGACTTCCACAAAGATAATGAGTGCACGTGTCAAAGTTCGCTGAACGGTTTCATGAAGTTTGTAGGTTGATTGCCCGTACTGAATACTTTGCCCCCTTGTATTGAATACTTTGACGTGTGGATTCAAAGAATACTATATTTCTAAAAACCGAGGTATCCTACAAAACTACATATTTTTGCTGTATTGTAAACTTCAGTCTTGACCTCTTCTATATACCAACTAATAAAGAGACTAAGGTTTCTTGTCGTCCGACTATATTGGATGATTTTGCCCTTGCAGGTTCGGAAGTACTGCTGATTCTTCCACCACCAAAGTCAATCGTTTTTGTTCCCGCATGGAAAAAATATCTTATCACCAAAAAACCACCTCGGGATCCTTCCCGCAGTGTGTTGCCCCCGGCTCCAAAAACGCCCATAGAGAGAGGAGACGAGGCGAGCGGAGATGCTAGGTTTTGGCGCCGCTGGCCTTTCCAGCCGTACTCCGGTGACACAGTTGGTAGAAAGACTCCTGGTTTGCCTCCATCCACACCCCCCGCCCCGTTCAACAACCGTGCATCTTCCATGGCCAGCTTCACAGGAGGGAGCGAGGAGGCCCACCCCAACCCACCCTGCTATGGAGGGGATAAGTGGGCGCCGCCGTCTCTTCGGCCGCCTGCTGGAGGCGTGTGGAGGAGGTCCAAAGGGGAGTGCGATTGCGAGCTCAAGACGGAACATTGGCTCATTGGCTGATGGTGGGCCACTATTCTTCCAATGTCAAGAGTGAAATATCTTCGACTCCCATGATGGCCATATCGTCTAGACTAAACAGTCTTCCAGTCCAGTTTATGTAGAAAGTTCCTTAGGTGTGCATTGGTTTATATGCTAGCCTTGCAGCCAAGTGACCAAACATGCAAACCAGGCCAGATGACAAGATCACAAGGAGAAGACTAAGGTGTGGCTGTCCCGAGACTACGATACTTTTGATGTTTCCAACAAGATTGACATCAAGTGAAGTGAGAGGGTTCTGTAATAGACGCGTGTGTTCAGGTTTTGTAAGTTACCGGAGTTTACTATCTGTTACCCTGCTACTGTGTAAAGGGCCTCAGTGGCTCCATAGCCACTATATTGTTGCATGCTTTTATGAATTTCATGCAATCGAAGTGACATGTTGAGCTGATTTGAGATTTGCACTTCGTGGTTGGCTTAGGTGATTTGAGAGAGAAGAGAGAAATGAAATGAGATCCATTGGTATTTCAGAATAAATTGATACATACATTAAATGTGCTTTGCTACTTATAACTATTTATGCTATGTTTCCTTCTTTCTGTATGGTTATCTGATGGTTAGACTGATAAAACACAAGAGGCTTCATAATATATCTGAAACTTCAACGTTCTAATGAGATGTCCCGATCATTTATTTTCTCTGATTATTATTATGTCTCACAACTTGGAGTTATGGAATGTTGGCACATCTTCACTGTAAAAATGTGACCATGGCGGAACATTTTTGCTCTCCTACAAATGTTGCTGCATGTACTTATCATTTTGATCTATTATGTTGCTTGCAAGACAATTTGCATGGATAGCATTTACGATTTTTTTTGGATTTTTCAAGGTGTTCATGTGTATGTGCAACTTGTAATTACACTTAAATTGGATTATGCTCGGATTTGTGGTTCATAACGAATTTCGAGGGAGCTTAAACATTTTCCTGGATTACTGTAGGATTCCATATCTTTCATAAATAGTTGGTTGTGTTAAAATGTGCACTGATGATAGTGCGGAGCTGAAGGAGGAGCGGTCAAAGGACAATGGTGCAGTTTCTATATAACCATGCTTCCTCTATTTCCGAACCATGAGGGAAGAGAAGGCCTCCGTGGAGTGAGGTTAGGTGGTGATTGCGGCGTATGACTCTTCTTGTGCATCTGTACCACACGGCCTTTGGCAGGCCGAGGAGATAGTGGGAGCATGCCTGATTGTAGGGAGAGCCATGAACACATTAAAACTGGTTGATTTTTATGACAAGCCATTGCGGTACCAATAATTTTTGTGCGCTCCAGAATTTAGCATTTCATTTTCATTACAAAGGACGGGCATATTTCCTAGTTTGAAAATAAAAGAGATCATCGAAAATTTACTTCGGCCGTGGCTTGCGTAACGACGAGCTTAAATGGGCCGTAGAATTCGACCCAGAGTAAACCAGGAGGGATATGAGCCTCCTCGGTCGAACCGCGAAAATGCTTCACCTGAAAACAAAACACACAGCGCGCGAAAATTCTCAAAAATATAAAATACTAATCAAGCACATCCCCGGCTCCCCGCGTCTCGACAAAAACCCTAGAAAACCCCACAAAATCCCCATTCTTGCCCATTCCCGACCAAACCCATGGATGAAACCCAAGGCGGCAGCGCACAAGCTAACCCCACCAACGCGATGGCCTTTCCCGTCCCCGTCGTCGACGACGATGGCGATGACACCGCAGCTCCCCGCGAGCGCTTCGCTCCCTCGGCCGCAGCCGCGGCCGCGGCGTCTCTGGACATCGTCGGCCCCTCCTCCCGTCCCCCACCTGTCCCGATCCTCCACGACGACGACGCCCCTCCCGCACTGAGGCGGCGGCTGTCCGTAGCCCCCTTGGCGCCGAGATATGTGGAACCTGAGATTCCCCAATCGCCCGGCTCCCGCGCTGCCGTTGCTGTTATTGCTGAGACGCAGGACTTCTCCTCCTCGAGCTCGGTTGCGTCTTCCAGTGTCCCGGGGTTCTCTTCTGCTGCCTCCACGCACAATTTACCTGGTAAAGTTTCTTGACCTGTAGCTGCTTTGTCTTCGAGGCTTGAGAATTGGATAACGCTTGATCTTGTTGAGCAGTGAGCATGCTTGCTTCATGGAAGTTGCTCTTCGGCAAGATAGATGAGGAGTTGGCTCTGGTCATGGTTTAGGTTAAATTCATTTAGTTCTGATTATGCTTGCATCAAAAGTGTCAGTTATAAATATTATTACTGTTGAGTATAGTGGATAAGATAACGGTGGCGATTTTGTTGGGTATTAATGTATGCGTTTGTCGTTTAGTTGCACATTCTGAGCTAATAGCCTAATGCTAGTTCATATTGCTCATCTTTATTGAGAGTTGTTCACAGTCAATGTCAGAAATTTTTAAGAGAGAATGAAATGTCAAGAACAGCAAAAGCCAAATGCAACTCTTATTTATATATATCATCTCAATTCCTGAGCTCGTTTAGAACAAATGGCTCCCAACTGCTCTAGTTCATATTTATTAGTATATTGTATTAAGCTTTTGGATAACATGTTGGTTCATAGCTAGCACTTTATATCATATGCTTTCTAATATACTCACTCCGTTACACTATATATGTCTCCATCCTCGTGATACTTTCAAATTAACCCTGCATTCAGAAGATCAAGAGTGTGGTTATTGTCTTATATCCACTCCGTAACCATATTAATAGGCTTTGGGGGTGGTTAAATAGCTTTGCTATGTTATTTAATAGAGCTATGCACTGTCATGTCTCATTTTTTAAATATGTTTAGTGTTTAGTTGATATGTTCACATGGTGGTCTGAGGACAGATATATCGACGGGAAATTATTTATTGTTATCTTTTCCAAAGATAAACCTGGTAACACTAAAACCAAGAATGCCTCATTAGAGAGATCTAATTTAGCGTTTCCTGTTTATTTATGTTTGAGTCCTTCTATGCCATTGCATTAGTTACTAGACGAAAGCATGTACTTGACTCATCATAAATTGCATACAATTTGTAGACTAACTGAGTAACTCCTATTTGTACCTTACAGGAGCATCTTCTCCTGTATCTCTTGACAATGGTTATGAGTCAGAAAGGGACGACCGGGAATTAGCAAAACATGCTTTAAAATTTATTGTTGCTGAGATTGACTCAAAGATTATTGAAACTGGCTCTGTCGGAGGTATTCTATTCCGTGACTAGTGAAGCTAGTTGTATCAAGTTAGTCTTAATTATCTTGAATCTGTGTTCATCTGTCTCTATTTGTGGGATATCTGGACCTTTGGAAGCAGGTACCCTTCTTACAAGGTTTGTGAAGAAGGGCCTTAAGTACCAAGTGACGGTTAATCCATTTAGAGGATCAGTTTTGTGGAAGATGGAGGTTCCTCAAATTGGACAGGTGCTGCTTATTGGTCATAACTATAGCTGTCACTCACATAGCGGTGCATACTTCTGTTTACGCTTAGTCTTTAATGTTTTGTGCCTTGCAACTCTTACAATTTTTGTTACATGTTTTAGCTTGATGTTCTCAATTTATAACCTAGTCTTGTACTTGGAAAGCAAAACTTTATTATGTGCTTGGTTAGCTGATTAGATGTAGCCTAATGGACCTTTGCGCACATGCATGCTTATGATCTAAGATAGTGCTACTCCTGTACCTAAGCTGTCGGTTTTCACTTGCTCAGGTCCAATACATACTTTCAGTTAATTTCATATTTCCATTTGCAAGATACTAGATTGATATTTTTTTTCCGCGAAAACGCAAAAATGATTACCTTAGAATCAAACTTAAAACTAAATGCATTTATCCAAGTTTCCCTAAATGTGCAAACAAGAACATTGCACGGAAAATATCAGCTGCTACCATAATGAAAATGTCCACCCGTTGTAAGGTTACAGCTTATTAACCATGTGACCGATCTCTCGATTTTATTTTGTGATTATTCTCTCTATTGAATGATCGACAATTGACCGTGGGTTTTCCTCCCACTGTTTCCTGTCAAAAATAAAATAAAATGCAAGGAGTATAAATACTCGTCGAGAAAGAACAGCCTGGCAGCATTTTACTAAAGTGAGTAATTAATGGTTGCAAAGCAGACATTGTTATGGTCTGGTGAACCATAAATTGCAGAGAAAAATTAAAATGTGTCAAGATTTCAGATTGCACTCAAGTATGATTTGTTTATATGGGACAACTCGAATTCGTGCAGGGAAAATTGATTAAGCATGTATTTTATGGCATTCAGCATGCTAGTGTACCGGACCAAATCCTGTAAGTTCTACAAATAAGTTACCAAATGTATAGTTGCAGGGAAAGTTCAGTGTCTACATCAGTTGGATTATTCAATGTGACTAAAGTATGTCACAGAAGTATGTCATAATATAAAACTAAAACATTCCAGTATGCCATGCATAGGCAGGATGTAAAATAGAACACTTGGCGATCATGCCATTTCTGTTAACCTTGATGGACTAGAAAGGGTATCCCTATGGCACAAACCACAAAATTGCCATGGTATATAGATCCATGGTACCTTGACATAGGAAAGTCAGCACTTTACCATGACCTTGTCATATGTCCTAGGAGTGACATATCTGTGTGCACTGTGCAGGACCCAGCTTCAGTGTCAGAAGTGCCATATATTCTATTTGTGCTCCAAGGTGAAGAATTCTGCAATCTTATCAGTACTGGAGCCTTCCTGGATCATGTACACACAGTTCAAAGTCGCTATCCAACATTCACTATTTGCTATGTCACTAATAAATTGATGAACTACATGAAAATGCGGTTGGTTTCTCAACTCCTGAATTAACATCTTCTATTGTTTTTGGTTGATGTTTATATCCTATGTTCTTCTATGAAGCCTCTTGTGTTGTAATGCAACCAATCGTAAGTAGCTGAGAACATTATTTTTGGCTTTGGCATTCTAATGTTTCCTACTCATCATTTTCTTCTATTCGGCTGAACTATAGTGTGGAGTTTCCGACTGCTTCAGATGCCACTGACTGCTTTGTTGTGATGTTCTTATGACCTGTTCATTATATAGACCATAACCAACGCAGTAACACACGCGCGCGCATGCACGTGCATGACGCACGCACACACACACATGTGCATGACGTACACACCCACACTCACAAGAATATCATCTATGAATGGATAGGAAAGGAAGAAAAGTTGGTTTGCATGATTGTTCTGCGTAATATTTTTGAAAAATTTCCTACTATGTCGTAACTTGTTAGTAGACGTTGTAATCTTCTTTTGCTATTTAATCGTGCTAAAATGTCCTTTTTGGCATGTTAGTGAGGGAAGTCACTATTTGAATCCATCCGGTCCTACTTTTTGGAGACATCCACCAGTGGAAGAGGAGGTATGTTTTCAACTTCATAAAAAACTTGAAACTTTTTCTTCAATGGAATGAGTAATAGATATATTTTTCAGGGTTTATGCAAAATAGCAACACACTATGCTGGAGTGCACTCAAGGCAGTGCGCAGATGACGCTGAAGTAGCAGAGCATGTTGCTGGCTTGACATCTAGCCTTGCAAATTGCAAATTCAGGCAAGTAACATTGTTAGATCTGAATGGTCAACTTCACTGATGGTTTGTACTTTCTTTTGGCAATTCATCTTTTTTTTTTGAAGAACGTGCAACCAAAAGTTGCATGTCATTTCATTAAGTATAGAAAGAGGTAGTTACAAGAGGGTTTTACAACTTTGACCATAGGCCAGCCGCTAAGACAAAGACATACTCCTCACCTCTACCTACTGAACCTCTAGCTAGTTTCCACAGCTCTAAGTCATCCATAGTAAGCTTAATCACTTGAAGTGAGACAGTGGATTTGCGATCAAAGGCTCTAGCATTACGTTCAAGCCAAATGTGACACATGCCCGCTATTGCCACCATGTACGCTTCCTTTATTCTGTCTGGGGCACCTGTTCTGCTGTGGACACCACCAATTCTGCACCGTGTAATCAATGGAAGGAACTACTCCAGTGAAGCTCTGCAAGGGCCATAGTCTGAACCAAAATTCTCGCACAAAGGGACATTGCGCAAGAAGATGGTCAATTGTTTCCTGACACTGGTCACAGAGAGAGCATTTTGTGGCGGTCTTGGCAGGCCGCACTTCTTGAGACAATCAGCTCTCAAGCATCAGTTCCTCATCATCACCAAACGAAAAAAAAACACTGTCGCCCAGTTTTTCTAGAGGTGTTGAGCATAATCTGCCTCAACCGAACCCTGGAAAAAAGCTAGATACCATGACGCCACCGAGTATTGACCATTGCTTGTTAGTCTCCAAGTGAAGGAGTCTTCATCTGTCAACAGAGGGGGCATAGAGTTGACCACTGCCATAGATCAATGAACTCGCAAAGTTCCTGAAGCGAAAGGATTCCCTGAATATCAGAAATCCGTCTGGCACTAAGGCGAGCCTCTTGCATTGATCTTCTCTTCGCACCCCTCTCCCTTACCAGTTCCATCAATACAGGGGCAATTTGTTCAGGGCTCCTACTATCGATCACCAGTCCCCTAAGAAGCAAACACTATCACCTTTTCCCACTACACACCTTGCTACCATGAACATCGATTCCGCCTCTTTATAAAGTTCATAAACTGCAGACCTGACCATGCTCTCAGCTGTCCAGGGCACTCCATCCACCTCCAGTGAATCCTGAGTGCATCGTTAAGCAGCTTTAGGTTATGACTTCCGAGTCCACCAAGCCTTGTTGTTCAGCAAACCTGCAATCCATCTTTTCATATTTTTTCCTTTATTCCCTGTACATTGTGTGGTCATTGCTATATGATTAGACCTTTTTTTTCCATAGTGGGAGTAATACTTGATTCTGATTTTATAAGGTGATAAAATCAAACTTGCAAAGGTATTTGGAAATATTTTGTTAATGAAAAAACTAAATATCAATGAACCACAAATGTTGGATAGGAAATTTTATGAAAGTACAACATATATATTTTTTACCAATTAATGACAACTATTATGGTACTCCCTCCGTCTCGAAATAGATGTCTTAGATTTATCAAAAACTGGATGAATCTATATACTAAACAGTGTCTAGATTCATCCAAATTCTGAAAAAGCTGAGACATCTACTTTAAGACGGAGGGAGTAGATGGTTGCAGCCCAAATCGTGCGTTTCAGCTCAGTTGACAGCGGTTCTGACCTGTGAAGTCAGATCTAACATGCAAAAAACAAAGAGGAAATTCTTTATTTGATACTGGCTTAAAATGTGATTCCCTATTTAGCCCTGCAAAAATATTTCTTCCCTACTTGACACCGGATCTAAGTTTCTTTCCTAAAGTGACACTGCCGTTCATTCTGCCACACTGTACCGTTAGTTTTTCGTTTCATTGACTAAATTACCCCTTGCTAAGTCTCCATGCAACGCTGAATGAAAGAAGACGGAAAACATCCTCTGCCCTGTATCTCTCAGCCCCCTCCTCCCCGAGCTCCGGCGCAGCTCTGAGCCCAACATTGGTGTCGATCTCGCAAAATCAGTCATCACGACCTGAGCTCTGGCTCGGGCAGACTCACCAGATCATGGACCATACCCGGAAGATTTGTGCTGCCCTCTCTGCCATTAGCTCCGGCACGGCTGGCCTCACCAGACCAAGCCCGTGACTGGCAGCATGATGTTGCCGCTGCCATCCCCGCCCACTTTGCAGTTCCATAAATCAGTTTGGATGGATTGGTTTTTCTCTACCCTATATTGGCATGGTTAGATGCGATTTGCTTTTGCATATATGAGCTTGAGCCTTATATACACAGTTGATTCTTTTTTTTGGAGATGTACAAACTTGATTATTTTAGTATGGCGTACGTGGATTGGGGGAAAGTCTGTTCATGGTCTATTTTGTATCAATGCAAAATCTGTTCACTATCAGATGCACAATTCTGTTCATAGTCAGATGCATGGTGTTCTTGGTCACTCGGATGCAAAATCTCTGTTCATGTTCAGCACCGTTTAGTTTCTTACGAATGGTCAAAATCTATATAAAGTCAAATATAATTTTCTGCTCATGTTTAGTACAAAACCAGTTTCCAATTTTTTATTATCCGGACCATATACAAAATTGGTTCAAAACAAACTTCTTGTGCTCTCTGGATCATATAAGAAAATCTTTTGTAAATATTGTTGGTTCATGTTCTACTTTGTATCACAGTACTACTGCTTTTGTCCTGTAAATATTTTTGGTCATACAATAGCAAACGCGTCTTTTCATGTGTCGTTTAACACTGTTTGTGGTCAAAATGAACTGCAGTGTCATTTTAGGAAATAAATTTAGAACTAGTGTCAAATGGGGAAGAGATTTTTTTTAGGGAAGCCAAATAGGGAAAATTAATCTAGTGCCAAATATGGATTTTTCTCAAAAACAAGCCCAGTAGATGCCACATCATATGCTGACCTGGACATGGTCCAAACCTGACTGCTTTGACCGGACCGAGTCGTAATGACTAAGTCTTGACGCACACCAGGCAGAGATTGTGCCGCACAAATGTCACTGCAATCCATCCTGGCAGGTGAAATCGATGATGATTGTCAGCTCTTCTTGTGCTTCCCTTCCAGCTGCACTGGACGGGATGGAGTGGGCTGGGAGTTTGGACCAGCGGGTTCAGTCAGACCGGTTCGGTTCGGACCATGTCCAGGTCAGCGACTCAGCGTGTGACCAGGCAGCTAACGCTTAGTTTTTTTTGCCACATCAGGTAAGACCTTTGATCCCACAGGTCATAATCATTGTACACTGAGGTGAAACACAAGATTTTGCCATTTTGGTGGGCTATAACTGCCTGCCGCTATAGTTGCTGATTATGGTTAAGTGGAAAAAATCCCAAAGGTTGTGGTTTTCAAAATCCTCGGTCCAATAGTTTGAGCTTCCTAACATTAGTATCTGGTATAAAATTAAATAGTGCATATGTTTATTCTCGATGGATGTACTTAATTTGACCTTAGTTGCCACCAAATTCAATTTATTGCTACTTTGCTAGTGGCAACTGGTTTTCTAGTCGTCATCACATTCACAAAATCAGGGGATACATATGTTGAGGTTCCTAAGCTCTAACAATGTAAACGTGAAGACACACACAAATTCTGTGAGCTCTGCTACCATAGTAAATATCTTCAATTATAACATGATGTCTCATGTAGCAGCGACTTTGTACTTGATATCGCTTCCCCTTCAAGGTAAAAGTTAACGGAATGCTCTGTATCTAATGCTTTTACATGGTATAATATAAAGCAATTGTCATGTAGGTTTATCTAGTAATATGGTTTTGTGTACATTTAGTGGTTTTACTGAATTCAGAAGCAGCTCCATGTTTTGTTAATTTCCCCCTTGACTGCTGCAGGAAACCACCGACATGGTTATCTGTGCATGCTAACGGTGTAAGGATCCCTAAAATTATCATTGATAGCGATCTGTCTAGGAAAGATGCCTGGTAAGTTGTGCTTAGAATTGAAAATTATTTGTGTTTTTGTTTGTATACTATAAGCTGAGTGCTTGCAGACTTTTACTCCTTTTGTAAGGTTATTTGCAGTTTGTAGTTTGGTTCTTACAAATCTTTTCCCTCTGTGGTAGTAAATAGTTAAAAATTTCATTCAAGTTGTAGAGACTAATAAAAAATGAGTTGCATTTTCCCTCAATGGCATAGTTCTTCGTCTGGTTCTTTCTAGCCTAGTATGTCTCATACCTGAGTTCAATACTCTAGTTAGTATTTTGGTCTAGTTTGCCCCTCAAAGGAACCCACCCGATGAATGATCATGATGTTTAACGAAATCTGAGCAATAGGATTGTACTGTTGTAGGTGCACTTCAGATAAAAATGTTGGCCACGATAATGATAATTCTATATTACCTGAGTTGCAGTCAAACCAGTCAGCTTCCTACTACCCCTCCATCTATATATCAATATTTCAAACCCAAATATCCAGATACGAGCTACATGTCTTTTATCCTATCTGATTTTTGAAGTCAACGTTCGTGACAGGATGAAGTCTTTATTAGCTATCCCCAGAGTCCAGCCAAGATTTGCCCTTGCAATCTGGAAGAAGTATACCATGAGATCACTTCTGAATGCATACATGGATTCCAGTAAAACTGTGAGTGGCGTACCTCCTTTTTCACCACGCTCTAAAGCAGTGCAATAGTTTGGTGGTCTTCCTTCCAGCTCTCTTATTTTCTTGTGCATGTAACAGGATCTTGAGAAGGAGCTTTTGCTCCAAAACTTGATGTGTGAAGATCAACTGGGTGAGGAAAGCAGAAGGTTGGGACCCGTCTGTTCTAGGAGAGTGTACAATACTCTCATGGGGCAGAATGGATCAGCGGAGGTAGATCCTGCTTTTATATGGAGGTAGTATATATTAGATGTTGCACTACCAAGACTTAATTTCTATTCCAGGGCTGCTTTTATAATGAAGCCACTACATGCCACGTTACACGATGGCGCTAATTATGATCGGTTAAACCTGTAGAGACGGAACTATCCTATGCCCAGGCCATGACATATATGAATGTTATATGCTAGATATCTTTATAATTAGCTGTACTTTGGGTGACTACAATTCTTGTTGATGCTTTGTTTCAATCTCTACTGAGATTGTATCATGTTGATGAGAACAAAGCTGAGACCGGAAATTACTTCAAGAAAAAGCACGAGAAAGAGTGGGCATTCAAACACCATTGCAAACTACATAGTTTCTCATGCGTGTGTAAACCATTGAATATTTGCTGCCAGTGCGAACTCTCAATATATAATATCAGCAAAACATGAAATAACAAACGATATGTACTATACTTATATATTTTCGGTGATGATTTTTTTTGAGTTAGACTAATAAATTTTGCATACGAAGTGGGGCATATCGGGTGCCGCTTCACAACTCTAGTGTCCTCCATGGTGGGGTTGTTCAAGGAAGGCAGATATGGTAAGCTCTTCTTCAATAAGCTCACTGGAGTACCATGTCCTCAATTTGGGGCCCAAGTGTTCTTATTCTTGCTGCCATGGTGGCAGTAAGGAAGATGGCGGTGGAAATCTTCCTTCGATCGCTTGGATCTGGCATTCCTGGGAAATCATGGAAGTTGCATATGTGGGATCCTTTTGGAGCTCAACCTAGTGAAATCCAGGCGATCGTCATTGTGGTCACTACATCTTTGGCCCGATACAATGGCCACTCCAAGCTCTGGCATTGGTTGTGGTTCATTAGATCGGTGCCATCTCTGCTTCAACCTCTAGGTTTGCGTGCCACTTTAGAGGATCTTCGTTGCAACAAGGTGTTTGATGTAGCCCGTTCTACAGACATCACTACATCTACAACGTCAAGTCCCCCAAGTGGTCCCATGACTCGCGCTTGAGCCAAGATCCTCCATGATAAGGTTAACTCGCTCCTATCTATATGTGACTTCGAGTCTACTTTAGATTCATTTGAATACCTTATGTGTAATTAGGTATGAACCGGTGGCTAAGGACCCTTGGACCGAAGAAGAGAGCCCACGAAGCGTGGAGACAACTGGAGTGTTCAAGCGCTCCCAAGAACAACTAGTACTACCGGCCTCCATGATCGGTGCCCCAACGAGTTATGCCCCCGCCTCTGGATACTCCGGTACTATCGCCCTCCACCAAGGGTACTTCTGCTCGCCCCCACCAAGCTCTGCCTACGCTTCAGATCGCTCCGGTACCAACCATCTGGTACCATCGGGCCGACCCCGTCGAGCTTTGCCCACTCCCCAGATCCAATTGGTACTACCAGACCAGACGATCGGTACTACTGGGCCTGGAGACCACCTTCCACCGAAGTCTGGAGCTACCGCTCCGCTCGAGGCCGCTATAGGTGAATTCCGGTACAATCGAACCCGAGGACCGGTACTATCGGCCGCACATGTGCATGCGCGCACTAGATCTGGGCCTCATCCCATGTAACGCAAAACTCACCCTTTATCCCCAAACTGCCCTTGTTGAAGTGGTTGGCCTATAAATAGCCCCACCCTTCCATTGTAAACCCTAGACTTGATAATAGAACTAGAAGAACTACCCCTTAGATGATCCGATCTAGTTTTGGTCTCTCCTTCCTACCAAGGAAGACATATTGTCATAAACCTCTTTGGATATTTCCCTCGAGCATCCAAGTTGTACACGATCTTTTAATTGAGTGATCTCTTTGAAAGCTATCAAGATCTCACCAAGGTTCTTATCCCTCACTGATTGGGTTCGAGAGAGAGTCTTGATCAATACCGATCCTACAAATTTTATTGGACCAATAGCCACCGGAGTGAGACAAAGGCTAGTATTTGCGTTTGTGTTGCATGTGTTTGCTGAGTTCTTCGTTTGTGAGTTCGACTGCATATTTCTCTCCCTCTTCCCTCGTGAATCCCCCGCTTATCTCCGGGAATTGTGAAAGATTGGGCCATCCCATGGGTTACCCCACAACATATTGGTATCAGAGCCCTTGGTTTATCACAAATTTCTCCTCAATTTCTTCTTTCCACCATAAATTGGAAATTTTCTCCAAAAATAGCCCCATGATACCTTCGGATAGATCTATGGATTTGGTGCATATTTAGTGGATTTGGTCCATGGATCTGTTGCTCTTGGTGTTGATCTATGTTCCTTGCACTTTGTTAGCCCCTAATTTTGTCAGAATCCCACGGATTTGAGGATTTTTGGGTCAGTTTTCCGCTCAAGTTCGAAATCTCCACGAACAGCAATCCACAGAGCGTTACTATCAGACTTAAAACCAGTACTATCGGACCCAACAACGGTACTACCGGTACCTACGGTACTACCAGCCCAATTTGCCAGAAATTTTTCCGTTTCCTCAAGTTCGTTTTTGACCAATCCTCCTTTGTTGTTTGTGTTTCGTGGTGTGTCTTAACATAATTTGAAGCTTCCGCAACACTCCCCGCACTCTATGACACTACGGAACCCGGACATCTTACCCAACACCGGTTGCAAGTTCGTCATCGACAATACCTAAGGTATAACCTCTCCACCTTGATTAATCCCATATCTTCCTTTGTGTGTTACCTATCCCACCGAGAGTGGGTCATTTTGTGTTTGTCGAAGAATTGTGCACTTGTCCTTGGATAGTGATAGTGTGTGAGAAAAATCAAAAGTAGACTTGGTAGCATAAAAGGTAGAGCAAAAATAAAAAAAGAGAAAGAAATACATAGTCTCCCAATACATCGAGAGTCTCCAAGCTTCTAAGCAAGAGAAAATAGCACCCAAGTCAAGTGCACAAATCCGTTGCTTATTCTATTTTGGCAAACGAGCTACGGTCTCTCCTTGCATTGGAACGACGACCGAGTATAGTTTTGGTAGGTTTTGTTACTCATTTTTTATAGTTGTGCTAACCCCATTTATTCCCATGTGCGTGTTCCATATCTTTTTTGGATCGTTACCTTTTGCATTTTCTCCACTTTTGACAATATCCTTTTCTTTTGGTTGTTTCACTTGGTTTTCTACCATCTTAACCCATCCACCATACACCTTTGAGTGTCTTAGTCGTTCTTAGTGTGAGGTTCCTTTGTGCTTTCACTTTGCAAGTCGTTTAGTTCAAGTGTGGCTACTTGTTCAATACGAATCTTCAAGGTGAGGTAAAGGACTAATCCTTCCCACAAATTACACTTCCATATACATCTCTTACTTTGTCCATGATGGATAGGACCGGAGAAAGTAGTGAAGCTCTAGCACAAGATGGAGGACCATACATGACCAAGTAGATCCACTTCGCCATAAGAGAAGAGTTCTGTGGACGTTGTGAGGCTGTTGAGATGTGACAAGATGAGCAATCCGAAGAAGCTCAAGATGAGTTCAAGAGGATGGACAGTCGTATGGTCTAGAGCAACACATGAACGCGATGCATCACAATTTTGTACATCAAAATGAAGATCTACATCGAGCCATCGCCAAGATCGAGAATAACACATGACATCGCTCTCGTGCACCAAGCTCTTCACAACACCATTCTAGTGCATCAAGTTCTTCAAGGAATCATTCTCCATATCATCATGATCATCATGCGAGTGCTCCAAGGTGAAATGAGGAACCCTTCGTCGAACATGGGAGATCTTCGCAACATATACCTTCTACACAACATGCTACAACATCAAGCTACGATGGTGATTCCTCATCAAGGCCCCACTCAAGGCGTGAAGAATATCGTCATCAAGGAAGAGCACTCGTGACAAGAGGAACCACCACGTGATGAACCTCAAGTGCGACATCAACACAATGATCAACCTCAAGACCTTCACTCAACTACAAGTGATGAATCCCACGAGGAATTCTAAGCACACCGTTGACATGAAGATCTTGAAGATACTCCGGGGCGCCATCATCGACATGATCATCTACAGCGACACCATGGTCATAATGCAGAGCAACAACCTAAAAAAACCATGAGCGTCAATATAGAAATGGCGAGCAATGACAACCTCGTCATCAACCTAGGCAGGAGCCTTAAGCACCACCACCACCACAACAAGAGACTCAAGACCATCAACAATGTCATGAGGCCCAAATACCTCAACCTCCAAATGCGGCACAACCACCGCAACAACAACTTCAAGCTCCTCCTCATCAACCGAGACAACAAGGAAATCACCCTGCAGCAACCTCAAGTACGTCAAGGTGACCGAGACCCGGGTGATGACCCTCATGATAGCTCGAATGATGAGCACCACCACCACCACCATTGTCCACATGGAAACCTTCATTACCGTGACTGCCATGATGAAGAAACATTTGGAAAGCTCAAGTTCACGATGCCCAATTTCAATGTCAGGACATGATGAACCTCACCGCCTGGATGAAGATTTTTTTTTGGAAATGTCTAGGTAGCAATTGGTGGCTTGTTAGTCCAAACCAGCCATCTCACAAAATAGAAAGATTCCCCGGAACCAAACATTCCCGAAATAGAAACCCAGCCATGTGTCACCAACCCGCGCGTCCCCCACCCCACCGTGCGCCCCCTTCCCGATTTAAACCAGGCTATCCCTAGGCTCCGAGCCAAAAGCCAAACCAACCCAGTGTTCCCCCTATATCACGTGACACCAACTCCCTCTCTCTTCTTCTTCCCCAAGACACATCCTTCTTCTCCCTTCAAATCTCCATTGGAGGCCTATGAAAAAACCTTGATATTTGGATACAGTAGTAAGAAAGGAAGGAAAAAAGGTACACAAAAAGAAACATAACCCTGTTTCCCTTTCACCCCCGTTGAAAGAGCATGTGGGCCCTCTTGTGTGGTTTTGGTAATTAATGACAATCTCTATGGACTAATGTTTGCATTGAGTTACACTTGTAGGATTTGTCCATTGGCATCGCTTGGACCATGTGTTGGATTCAAGGTGGAAGAAATGAAGATTAGAAGTATGTTGTGCAAGATCAAGATGTGCCATCTCTAGAATATCTCATGCTTGATGCTTGCCATTCTCGGTGGTCATGGTTCGATAAAGACAAGGTCAAAGGAGAGGCTTCCCCATTGTGTATGGGGGAGCATATGTCAAGTCTTCATCAAAGAGAGTGTGTGCAAGATCAATCAAGAAAGGTGTCCATCTTGAGAAGGACAAGATCGTCTACATCGTGCTCAAGTGGATTGCTCAAGGCAAAGGTATATTCTTGATAGGTTTTTCCTTTTGCCGGTCTCATGTTGGTAGTTGGGAGACCGGGTTTAGAATAGATAACCGTACTATCAAGAGAGGCTCTCGAGTGAGTAGCTCGATCATATCTTTCGGAGAGAGCTCAAACCATTGCATTCTTAGCATCATCCTTCTTGGTTGTTTGTTGGATCTTATCCATGTTTGGTTCTAGAGCTTGTCATCTCTAGTTCGTCAAAATCGGATCTCCCTGTTATATCTTATTGCGGTTTTGTACTTGGAGGTTTTTCGGAACCTCACCAAGTGAGGTATCTCACATTATAATACTTGATACATTCTCACTTGGTGATATCCAATATTTTCGGGTCAATCAGAGTTGACAAACTCAAGATATCTCTATTTGTATATTTCCCTTTATTTGGTTTAAAAAGAAAAAGGAAAAAGCCTTTTGCTGGGCCGTGCGGTACTACCGTACGTGGTACCACCCGCACCTGATCGCGTGGCCCATCTCTCTGTGCAGCCCAGTTGTGATGTCCGATTGTACCGGGCCTCGGCGGTAGTACCGCTGGCCTATGCGGTACTACCGGGCCAGCCGACCCAGCAGCTTTGCTGCTTCCAGCCGCCACCGTTCCTCTTGGCCCGCTTCGCGCGCTCTCGCTGCTCCCGCACCTGGCCCCACTCACCTCGCACGGTTGCTCCCGCTTACTCTCGCTCGCCAGCCCCGCCCGAATCCCTTGCACCGCTTCCCCTTTTTCTCTCGCTTGCTGCTTGCTCGCTGGCTACCTGTTTTTCTGCACTGCTCAGGTTGTGGGTAGTAGTACCAGCCCAATCTAGATTGACCGGCCCACGTCTAGTTTTGGCCTTCTCCAATAGGCAGATTTCCCCTTTTTCTATATAAGCCTTCTTCTCTCTCCTTTTGTGAGTTGCTTCTTCTCCTATTTTCTTCAAGCTTTGCCCCTTTGTTCTTACATCTCTTGGGCTTGATTAATCTCTTCCCCTCCAATGGTTCTTGCCTATATTTGAGAGGAACATAGAGGAGATCTAGATCTACAATTTGACCAAACCATATCATCTCTTTGTGAGTGAATATTTGGGATCTAGATCTAGGAGGATTTTGTGTTCTCTTTGTGTTCTTCGTCTCTTGTTCCGCCAATAGCTTTAGTAGCTTTGTTGGAACTTGAGAGTGAAGAATTGGAGCATCTTTGTGGTTTTCTTGCCTTTTGCATTAGGTGCATTGGTTTGTGTTCTCCCCGGAGAATTTGCTTGGTGAAATCAAGAAGCTAGCTCCTCTTCGGTTCTTGGAACCCTAGATGGTTGTGTGGCCTTTGTGCCGTGTTCTTGGGGCCTTCAATTAAGTTTTGAAGATCTCCCCAAGATTGAGGCCTTGGTGGCGATTATTGGGAGCCTCCAATTAAGTTGTGGAGATAGCCCGAATCTTGTATGAATTTGGTGACCGTCCTCAAGTGTTCCATAGTGGAACGGGTGCTTGCCGCGTGGTGGGTGCTCGGGAGAATAGGGTGAGGTCTCTTGTGGCGTTGGTGGTCTTAGTACCGCCCACCCCTCCAACGAGACGTACTCCCTTGTTGGGAGGAACTCGGTAAAATATCGTCGTCCCCGCGTGGCTCGGTTATCTCTATACTCGAGCTTTTTACTTATGCACTTTACATTGTGATAGCCTTCATGCTTGAAGTAGTCTATCTTGCTATCACATTGTTGCTTGTCTTGCTTATCATAAGTTGTTGGTGCACATAGGTGAACGTTAGTATATCTAAGCTTTGTGCTTGACAAAAGAAAATGCTACTTTTATTCCGCCATTGTTAAGCCCATCTCGTTAAAGTTTTAAACCGCCTATTCACCCCCTCTAGGTGACATCCATGACCTTTCACCCTCCCCCTCTTCCTTTGTTTTTTAGAAAGCTTTGGACAAGTTTTCCTTGATTTCTATGATCCTCTCCATGATTATGGAACCCATAGTAAAACAAACTTAGTACATGAAAAAATAGGAACAACATCTGGGTTTGTTCCAGGAAAAACAAACTATGTTTTGCCGAGATTTTTGAAGCAAAAAAGAAACTATGGCATATGATCTTGAACAACTAGGTTGCATCATAGATTGAAAACACAAACCTAATTTCAGCTTCCAATAAAGCAACTATGGCCATGGATACCTGGTTTAGATTAATCAGAAGCTCAAGTATTATGTAGGGCAGATAGCAAAAACCTGCAGTAGCTTAGTTAGTTTCCCACAGTTGCAAAAGAATGTGCTTTTGGACAACATCCATACTGTGCATAATAAAAATCTTGGAAAAATCTTTCAAACACAGTAAAGGCTTCACAGAAAATAGAGTACTTCGACATAGTGTTGGGGATATACTCTCCGGGTATCCTCACAGTTCCTCACTGACCAGGGTGGCCCACTTCGGGGTTAGAGCTTTGCTTCATGGGCGGCCCAGCCAGGGAGAAAAGACGGAGTCCAATCTGGCTACGGGAAGGCCCAGAAGACTTACCGACTTAGGCCCATAGTGTTACTTATAGTTCAAGATGTACTCTGTAACTGACTCTTAGTCGTAGCCGGATAGATCTCTCCTGTAAACCCTAGGCCGGATATCTATATAAGCCATCATAGGGAGAGCCTTTAGGGCACCCTCAATAGTCTACAATCTCAACTCGCACAAGCGAACCCTTGTAACCCATATTCCGGCTTTGCCGTATTACTGGATTGCTAGCAGGAGTAGGATCCGTCCAAAGCTGGCGGATTCGAACCTGGGTAAAATTGTGTGCTCACCGTCCCGGAACACCGTACGTCTCACACCCCTCTCTTCCGCACGCCTTGAGGACCCCCTCATGGCGTACTTGTCATCAATCCGACGACAGTTGGCGCCCACCGTGGGGCAAGTGAGCTTCGGATCTGTGTTCCGAGCGGAATCTGCAAGAATCGGAATCGGCAAGACTATCGCTGTCGGTCACATCCTCTACGCTAGCGACGTCTCTCTCATCGTTCTTGACGAGACCTGGATTCCGGCTAGGGAGGTTGTGACTGCCTACACAATGATGTCTTTTGGCGAGATCGATGTTTACATCGGTTTTGCTGAAACTGTCCCACCCACCCTAGCGGTGATGATAGAGGCAGAAGAATCTTCTGGGTCCCCTTTGTCCGCGGAGGCGGCAGAATTCTGGATCTCAGAAAACCCTAATCCCACCCAGCCCGCACCAGTTGCGGAGATAGTGGAGAAATCTGAACCTGAAGAAGACCTAGCGGCCCAAGTCGAATCTGGAGTGGATCTCCTCGGAGAGGCTGAATCCCAGATCGACCCACCCGCGGAAGTCGAAATCTAGGAGAAGCATATCAACGACACTGATTCCGGCTCTGAGGATGCCGGGACGGACATGCCTTTTCTAAGATACACACTGCAACGTATGATAATGCAAAACTCAAGCGCAGATGCAATTCTCGAGACCATCAAAAGTTTTGACGAAGCTGATCGCGAGAGCCGCAGGTACCTCAGGAAGCATGCATTGCACTTCGTCGGATATGTGGGATCCGGATCCAGCTCTGCCGATGCTGGAGACAACACTGACTCTGTGCTAGAGGCAATTGGAACAAACGCCGACGTACCCACATCCTCAGATGAATCGATGACGTCAGCAAATTTCCGAAAGTTCTCCGCGGAATATGAAGAGGAGTATAACTCCAAAGCTGCAGAGGAAGGAGAAGCCATGGATGAAGGATCCGGGGAACACTCTCCCAAAGTGCAGGATAACATGGAAGTCGGAGATAATCCCGAAGTCCAGATGTTCGAAAGTACTGATCAGAGCTTGACTTCGGGAAACAGACCCAAAGCCGTCTTTGCTACCGGCGCTGCCAAGAAGGCAAATAAGAAGAACAAGAAGAACAAGACCCCGGCAAAAGACCCTCTGGCAGAAGAGGTGATTGTCGAAGAATACGAGGAAGACTCGGATGGAGCACTTATCCCAGAAGAGCCCAAAAAAAGAATCGATGGATGGACACGTGATCACTGAAGGTGCGCATAAACTCATCGATGCTGCATTAACCACACCTATTCCTACAGCTACAGAGCTTACTTTTGAAGAACTGGACGAGAGGGCACATGCCCTAGAAGCGCGTCATCAAGTACTCCTCGATGAAGCCAAAAACATTGAGGAGGAAAAGAAACGCATAGCATCTGCGGAGAAGTACAACTCCAGGCAATACCAGAAGACCAGGAAGCGTCATACCAATGACAACCAATTCCCGCAGATTCACGCCGTCCTTTTCAGAGAAGAGATGGGGAAGCCTCGGAAAGATAGCAGAGGGGATTGGGTTTATCCAACCCTAGTATAGAATACCATGGCGGCCCGGGAAATTCTATCGGCTAATCCAGGCCCGGAGGAGATCCGGTTGGTAATTAAACTACTCAACAAGGGACTGGAGTAGCAAAAGGTCGCCATGTCCGAAAGTCAAAAACTGGTCTCTGATTCCGACCAATGTTGCACGGATCTGGCATGGGCTAACGTTAGACCCCAGCGTGTTCCAGAGTAGCACTATCGCCCCGATCGCTGGGAAGACAATTATTCGAGAACCGGATCTTCAGGACAGCACCACAAAGCTGCCCGTGGCTGGCGTAACGTTAACCCAGTTGCGAAGCAAGAGGCAATTGCTGCACTGAATCCGAGGAACCAGCCCCAGCGAGAGTCGAAAGACCGCATGGATGATGATAAAGAGAAATGTTGGGAGGAGGACCGACAAAGGATGCCACCTCCTAGACATGAAGCCGTCCGGATGACGGACGAAGGAACAACGGACACCATGCCGGGACAAGCCGGCAGGGGGCTCGTCATGATGAAGACCCTCCCTGGAACCAGAATAATGACGCTCCGGACGGAGGCCGGCGATCAGCCGGAAAAAACCCAGCTGCTCCACCCTCTCCGCCAAGTAGCCATCACAACGGCCCCCAAGGAGGCAATGGAGGGCGTCGTGGTGGAGGAGGTGGTGGCAGAAGCCGAAGTCCGGCTCCAAGGCACCGCAACCACAGCCGACATTCAAGACGATCTCTATCCCCGAACGACGCAAGGCACAGGATCAACTCCAACATAGAGGCGCGGCGCTACGAAAACGATGATATCTACGTGGGCCCAAAGTGCTTCAGACCATGCATCAGAGCTACAAGATTCCCGGAAGGATTTGCTATCTCAAGACATATCCAAGCCTACGACGGCATTGCTCGGCCAAATACCTGGCTACAGGATTTCTTCCAAGCTTGCTGCATCGCCAAAGGCGGAAACAGCCTGGTCGCAACCCGATATCTCTGACTTATGTTGCGGAAGACGGCACGATCATGGCTTAATGAACTTCCGGAGAACACCATCCACAACTGGTATGACATGCAAAGTGCGTTCTTTCGGAATTTCGAAGGCACATACCGGAGGCCCTGTACGGTCGGAGACCTACAGCGTTGCACCCAGAAGGCCGGAGAAACTTGCCAGGATTACCTCGGATGATGGATCGACACCAAGAACTCGTGTGAAGGAGTAAATGATCAAACTGCGATTGAAGCTTTCATTGGAGGTTTCCCAATTGGTCTACTGCGTCATTGCTTGAAGTGCGACAAGGTCACTGATTTGGGAGAGATGATATAAACAACGAGCAAATATGCAGATGCTGACAACAACGCAGAGGGACTACTCAACGCCCTAGCTGTGCCACAGTCATCAAAACAACCAAAGCAACAAGCTCAGAAGCGCAAAAATAGCTCGGAAGAGAAACCCAACATAGAAACGGCAGTTGTTACTGCTACTTTCGGGTCTGGAGGACGAGGAGGACGCGGCGGAGGCCGCGGGCATGGCCGTGGGACTTCGAGAGTTCAATGTGGAGGAGACCAGGAACCAGGCAAAACCTACACTTGGGCCGACATTGCCAATAACCCTTGCGTACATCACTTAGATGCCAATGGGGGCTCGTCCCACACCAACGCTGAGTGTCGTTTCAATGACGACATAAAAAGAGATGATACCGCTGGCTACAGAGCTAAGCGGAAGAAGGGAAAGAAGAATCCCGAAAAAGATAAAGAGACCAAGGAAGATTCCGACATGGAGGAAGCTGATGCTTCAAATCCCAAGCCGGAAGGGAAGAAAAATTTTCCGACCAAGAAAGACACTTATGTCACCTTCCTCGTATCTCAACCAGCAAAGGTCAAGAAAGTAGTTCTACATGAGCTCAATGCAATAGTTCCGGCTGTCCCCCAATACCTGGACTGGTCGGAAGTGGCAATCACATTTGACCGCGCTGATCATCCGCCTAAGCTACACAGGCGAGGAAAATACGCCTTAATCGTCAATCCACTTATTGATGGTTATGGTTTCTCCAAGACCCTCATGGACGGTAGCAGCAGTATCAATATTCTCTATGTCGAAACGCTATGCCGGATGAAGATCTCGGAGACCCAGCTGAACCATAGCTCTGTGATCTTTCATGGAGTTGTCCCAGGAAGACAAGCTAATTCCCTAGGAGAAATCACTTTGGATGTTACCTTTGGAACACCAAAGAATTATCGGACGGAGGCACTTTCCTTCGAAGTGGTCCCGTTCAAGAGAGCGTACCACGCTATATTCGGACGTCCTACTTACTGGGCTTTTATGGCTCGTCCATGTTACATTTACAATATGATGAAAATTCCAGGTCCCAACGGCGTAATCACCATCATGGGAGACCCGAAGAAAGCACGAGATTGCGAGGATGGAAGTGCCGCCTTTGCTGAAGCCGTGCTGCACGCCTAGGAGTACGAGGAGATCAAGAAGAGCATAGATCCGCCCGAGATGCCCGCAACGAAGAAGGAGGTGACAAAGCCAAATCCGGAGTTCAAGGCATCAAAAGAGATGAAGAAGACACCGTTGAAGGATGATGACCCCTCCAAGGTGACCCAGATAGGCGTAGGCCTAGATAGCACATAGGAAAGCGCGCTCGTCAAGTTCCTCAAAGCAAATCAAGATATCTTCGCATGGCAGCCATCTGACATGACCGGAGTACCTAGGGAACTTGCCGAGCACTCTTTAAATGTAAACCCGAACGCTAAACCCGTCAAACAGTCCTTACAATGTTTCGGCGATGAAAAGTGTAAGGCAATAGCTAAGGAACTAGCACGACTCGAGTTAGCCGGATTCATAGAAGAGGTCATCCACACTGAGTGGTCGGCCAATCCTGTAATGGTCCCTAAAAAGGACACCACTAATTTAAGGATGTGTGTTGATTATACTGCCTTGAACAAGGCTTGTCCAAAGGATCCGTTCGCTCTACCTAGGATTGATCAAGTTATCGATTCTACGGCAGGCTCGGAACTCCTTTGTTTTCTCGACGCATACTCCGGTTATCACCAAATCCGCATGAAGGAATCGGACAAAGTCAAAACTTCATTCATAACCCCCTTCAGAACCTTCTGTTTTGTTACGATGCCCTTTGGGCTAAAAAACGCAGGATCTACCTACCAGCGCACGATGCAGCGTTGCCTCCATGACCAACTCGGACGCAATGTACATGCATACGTGGATGATATTGCGGTGATGTCCAAAAAGAAGGAAACACTGATTTCCGACTTGGAGGAAACATTCGCCAATCTACGAAAATACAACATCATGCTTAACCCGAAGAAATGTTTCTTTGGAATACCAGCTGGAAAATTGTTAGGTTTCATCGTGTCTCAAAGAGGCATAGAGGTGAACCGGGACAAAATCAAGGCTATACTAAATATTTCCAGGCCAACTCGCCTGAAGGACGTACAAAGACTAACTGGTTGCATCGCTGTAGTTAGTCGGTTTGTAAGCCGACTTGGTGAAAGAGCCGCACCATTATACAAACTCCTGAAAAAGACCAAGGATTTTGTTTGTACCGACGAAGCTGAAGCTGCACTACAAGACCTAAAGAAAGTACTCTCATCTGCTCCTATCCTTGCTGCGCCGGAACCACAAGAACCGATGTTGCTCTATCTTGCTGCGACAAACAAGGTCGTTAGTATCGTCATGGTGGTGGAGAGACCGGAGGAAAATTAGGAACACCTGGTGCAGCGTCCGACTTACTTTGTCAGCGAGGTCCTGACAGAATCAAAACAGCAGTATCTACACTATCAAAAGTTGGCTTACGGTGTTTTTCTAACATCACATAAGCTACGACATTATTTTCAGGAGCATCCAATTACTGTGGTGAGCACAGCTCCCATGAGAGATATAATCAACAACAGTGACGCCACAGGACGCGTCGCCAAATGGGGCATAGAGCTTTCAGCTTTTGATATTGAGTATAAACCTCGGACAACAATCAAATCCCAAATCCTTGCTGACTTTGTTGCTGATTGGACAGAGATGAAGGAGAATATGACCCTCCCTGAGTCAGAGTATTGGACCCTTTATTTTGATGGGTCTAAGGCTCGAGGGGGCTCGGGGGCTGGAGTGGTGCTCAAATCACCCCAAGGAGATAAACTTCTATACGTGTTGCAGATCCACTTCACAGCGACAAATAATATTGCCGAGTATGAAGCACTACTGCATGGAATCCAGATTGCTTAGGATATCGGCATCTGATGTTTGATGTGTTATGGAGATTCGAATCTTGTTGCTCAGCAAGTTTCAGATATTTGTAATGCAAATAAACACATGGCAGTATATAAAGCTGTCGTGGATGATTTATCTAAATCGTTCGAAGGGTTTGAGGTTCAACACATCCCTCAAGCAGAAAACGAGGAAGCAGATGCATTATCTCGGATAGGCTCTGCATGGAAAGAGGTCCCGGATGGCGCTTTTTTAGAGCACCTCAGAGTCCCCTCAATAAAGGGAGTAGATGAGGAATATCCAACCAAATCCGACTCACCTCTAATAGCAGTTCTGGCTATAATTCCCAGCTGGACTCAACCCTACCTTGATTATGTGGTAGATGGCAAATTACCCGAAGACGAGGTTCTGAGCCGGCAGATTATCTGACGAGCGAAAGCCTATACTATAGTTAAAGGTGAGCTCTATAAGCAGAGTGTTTCTGGGGTTTTTCAGCGCTGCATATCTCCGGAAGGAGTGGAAATCTTAAGATAAATCCACGAAGGCAAGTGTGGTCACCACGCTGCAGCCAAATCTTTAGTGGCAAAAGCTTTTAGACATGGATTTTTCTGGCTTATAGCTCAGGCAGATGCCGAACGATTAGTCAAGACATGCAAAGGCTACCAAAAGTATGCCAAACAAGCTCATGTTCCGGCTGATCAGCTGCGAACAATACCTATAACATGGCCTTTTGCGGTCTGGGGGCTTGATATGGTAGGACCATTTAAACGAGCTCCAAGTGGATTTACTCACCTCTTAGTGATGGTGGATAAATTCACCAAATGGATTGAGGCTAAACCTGTCACTAGTTGTGATGGAGCAACAACCAAAAGATTTGTCGAGGATGTTATAATCCAGTATGGTTATCCGCATAGCATTATCACGGACAACGGGAGTAATTTCTCTATGGGAGAATTGGCCGAATTCTGCAACAAACAAAATATCCTTCTTGACATTGCGTCAGCCGCACATCCACAGGCTAACAGACAAGTCGAAAGAGCAAATGGTTTAATCCTACAAGGCCTAAAACCGAGACTCGAAGTACCACTATGACATGCTGCGGGGGCTTGGGCAGAGGAATTACCCTCTGTAATATGGAGTTTACGAACGACTCTGAACAGGTCAACCGGATACACACCTTTCTTCTTGGTCTATGGCGCAGAAGCAGTTCTTCCTAGTGATTTAATTCATACTTCTCCTAGAGTGGCCACGTATATTGAAGAGGATGCCGAGATTTCTTGACAAAATGATCTTGACTTAGTCGAAGAAGTTCGCGTCGTTGCTGAAATGAGATCAATAGCCTATCAACAGAAGTTATGCAAGTATCATAGCCAGAGAGTCAGAAAAAGATCTTTTAATAAAGGCGATTTGGTTCTCCGGCTTGTGCAGCAAAGAAAGCACAAACTTTCCCTAGTATGGGAAGGGCCCTTTTTAGTTAGTCGAGTATTGCACAATGGTTCGTACTACTTAACTGACATGAGGCCAGTCAAGGAAAGACCTGCTACTAAGAAGAGAAAGAGAACTGGGGGAAGTACAAATCCGGATGAGTTAGACAGACCATGGAATATTGCTCAGCTACGTCCCTTTTATTCTTAGTTTATCCTTCTTTGTAAACATATATATGTACATGTTCTGTGAGAAATAAAAGTCTTGGTTGCCTCAAGTTTTTTCTGAGAAGTTTTTACCATCTTATGTCCTAATGATCATGTCATAGTCGAAAATCCCAGAATATTTGAAAGTACTTTATGCTCATGTTTGTTCTGGTTTAGATTTCTGATTCTAAAAATGCTACCTTCGGGTATAACCCTAAAGTTTCTAGTCTATACTTTGGTTATTTGTTTGATTGCCGGATGCGGGTATTTTTTGAGTAGTGAATTGTTGGTACTAGAAGCCGGCTTTGTTTCCGAGTTTAAACTGGTTTAGCAATTGAGCTCCGTTGCTTGGCAAAGTTTCCGAGCAGAAGGTTTAGCCGGCTCACAAAAGGGACAAGGCGGAAAGCCAGATAAACGATAAGTATAGGCGAAAAAATACAAGTGCTTATGTAAACATTTCAGGCACACAAAAATTTAAAGCCAAAAGTGCTGAATAGATCAAAAGCTTAGCACTAACAAAATTATAGTACTGCATATTTATAGACCCGTCATGTTTTTCAGAATAATACAATTGTTTCTGGCAATCTATGATACAGGAGGAGAGGAAGGAGCTGCCGGCTCGCTGGATATATCGCCTTGATATCGTTCCGAGATGTCCACATCCGACACGGTGTGGTCATCGTCGGAAACTTTTGCTGATTCTTCCGAAGGCGGAGGCGGCGTGTCCACACGGTTGAAGAAGGGAGTGTTGTAGCTGGTTAGATCAGCTACATGACATCCATATCCGGCATAGGAGTCCATGATGGCCTTGATGTCATGCTCCTGTCCGTCTTCATCCACTGTAGAATACCCTCTAGTCACTTGCCATATATCCATGCTTCCATGGTGGCTCATGACCATGGTAAGAGCGTTTTGCGCTACGGATCACACGTAGGACATGTTCCAATCCTAGACAAGTTGCGGCATCTCTTTCACCTTGTCCCGCACCTAAAAATCCGACATGATATGCATGTCCGCAATCTTGAGAGCTTCGCCAATATCCTCAAGGGATTGGCGGAAGTCATGAAGCAGGTCACCGACTTGGGTAAGCCGGTGGGTGCGAGGCTCGGCGGAGGTGGAATCCGTCAAGTTCAGAGGACCTATACACAAAACAGTTAAGAAAATCCAACATTGAAAGAAGTCGAAGAAAATAGACAAATCAGACAGATGGAACATACCGAAGATGACGTCGTCGAACTTTGGTTTTCTCTTCCCGAAGACTGCAGAGTTCAGCCCTGAGCGCCTCGGAAAGATCCTTCTCTCTGCACAACTCATTATTGAGGTCCGAGATTTTCTGATCTTGAGCAGCAATCTTACGATCACGCTCGTCAGTAGCCATGGAGGAGGATTCGAGAACTTGAGCGATGCTCTTCTCATGATCTGCCTTGAGCTTATCCAACTCTTGGCGAAGTTCTTTGTTCTCCACCACCAAGGTTTTGAGGTTCTCGGCCTCTTCAATCATAGCGTAGGACTGTTTTACCAGCGCTGTAAGTCAAAAAGAACAATAGTTCAGTAAAAATTTGACTATGAAAACATCAAAGACAAGGTTTAAGTCTCGGAATGTTTACCTTCGGCCTCATCCTTGGGGACCTTAAACTCAACATTCTTAAGTCGGAGAGCTTTGATCTCTCTCCGCTTGTTGCAGACATTTTCAACAAATCCTGGTTATAGGAATATACTTTCTGTAAGTCAGAATACCCAAAGTCAGAAGTCTACTAAAGACTCGGGCTAATATTTTTACTAATATCAGCACGAGCCTTGGGGGCTACACTAGTTCATTCTTTGGCATCCTAAGGAAGCATAAACCCGGATTATATATCCTACTTCATGCTTGGGGGCTAGAGGATATGATATGAAATAAAGGAAAAACAGGAGTTAGAATTCCGACTTACATATTGTTCGCGAGTAAGTTTATCCAAACTCGCATTCACTTCAACACCAACCTTCTCGGCGAGAGTCAGAGGAGTCACTGGAGCAGTTGGAAGCTCACCGGACCTTATCCTCTTGTTGCGAAGACGCACTTGTTCAAGAAGGTCAGAGTGCTGGATGTCCTCTGCCTCTTGCGCTTCCTCTTCGGCAGATAAATTTCTTTTCTCCAGGCATTGCCTGGCCAGCCGCTGGATCTCTTCTGCAGATTTCTGAGATAGGCCAAACTTGGCAAGTCCCGGATTGCTGAGAAGGTTTTCGGCAAAGGTTTCTGCCGAGGGATCATTACCTGAAGAGGGTTCACCCTTATCTATACCTGAGTCACTCATGGTGACGTCAGTTTGCGATTTAAGGATCGCAGGCTCCATTGAAGGAGCCGGATCTTCTGCGACAGCCGGCAAAGGAGTGATCACCGGTGTTGCGGAAGGTTGAGGGGCAGGAGTCGGAGGAGCCACGGCAGGAGAAGCTATGGTAAGCTTCGTCTGTCGCAGGGGCTTCGAATAAGTTCCCTTCCCCTTTCCCTTGATGAGCTGCTTAGCTCTGAGAATGTAATAGTCAAAAACATTACATCTCGGAAGAAAATTCGAGTAAGGTACAAAGGCGGAAGTTGTGTCGAAAGTTACCTCTTCACAACATGCACCTCCTTTGTGCCAACAACCACTGTCGGAGCCTTGCGCTTCTTAGGCACAATGTCCAGCAATGGGTCCAATTCCTCCTCCTGAGAAAACTCTAGAGGATATCCCTCGAGTGGAGCAAATTCCGACTCGGGGAGGTCAGCAAGCTGAAAAGAAGAGAACATATCAGTATTGCGATATAACCTAAAGAATGAAATACCTAAAAAGGTTTATTGTTAGAAGCTTACCGGCACAACGGGGTTTTCCGCTGTATGCATATCTAGAGAAACCTGTGGGATCCTCCTCTCGATCCGCTCCCTTATCAGCCATTTAATCTGGCTTATATAACCTTGCGAGGTATAGGCTCTAGGGTTGATGCGGAAGGAATCCTTTTTGGACGACGTGATGGAGTGCATCAGTCGGTCTCCGTGGTACTGAAGGGGTTGGATCCGGCGTGACACCCAACATTGGACCAAGTCGGATCCCTTCAGTCCTTTGTGCTTTATTAGATATTCGATCCGCCTCTTGGCGAGAAGCAGATCGTCGCTGAGAGCCGGAGCAGCCTCGTCCCAAGATAATTGAGGCGCGGCGGCTCCATCGATGAAAGCCGGCAAAGCAGTGGCTTTGCCGGGAGCCGGAATGTCCTTGTGATAAAAGAAGGTGGCTGGCCATTGTTTGAACGAGTCACTGGCTAAAATCTTAGGATATACGCGCCCACGCCTAACCGAAAAGCTAATTGTACCGGTAATACACAGATTACCGGCAGTGATAGAATTTCTCTGGACATGGAAGTAGTACCGAAATAAGGTAAGACTCGGCCTAATGCCGAGAAATCCCTCGCACAAGGCCGCATAGGCGCTCATTTCTAAAAGGGAGTTGGGAGGAAGATGGTGGAGTTGGATACCATAGTGATCTATCACCTCAGAAAAGATTTCCGAGGGAGGAAAGGACAAACCTCTGTCGAGGTGGGTGCCGAAGGCTACCCGCTCGCCGGCGCGCGGGTTAGGGATGGTCTCCCCGACGCCACTCCGCCAGTCGTCGGCGCGGAGGAGCCATTCTGTCTCCATGCCGTGGAGCTTCTCGTCGTCAAGCACGCAGGGGATCCAAACCCCGCGATAGCTTTCCTTCTCTGCCGCCGCCGCCTCTGTCGCCGCTGCCGCAGCCAAGCCGGAAGTTGAAGACGAAGCCATTCTTCTGGAGCGCCGGTGACCTTAGATGGGCGGCGCTGGGACTTTGGGAAGCAGGGGAGCTCTGTGCGCGGGGGAGATTTGGAGGAGAAGAAACGACAAGGGAACAGGTGAAGAGAGGAGAAGGAAAATCCTCACCCCTTATATTCACCTAACCGTGCCAAGATTCGTGCAAATGGCATTGTATAACCGCCAAGTGTCGTGGAAGGAACTGGGAAGGACCCACGCGATGATTACGTTGCCTCGATCTCCGCGTACGTATTGAAACGGCGCCTCGGTTCCGCGAACGACGGACCCACCAACAGTCGTGCTGACATGATGTTTGTCAGATGACGTGACCTGACCATGCCGAGTGTTAGATGACGTCAAAGACCAAGTTCCGGCTTAGTTTGAAATCAAGCTAGAAAATCCGAGTAACATGTTGATAGATCCGACTTATTTTTAAGACCCGGATCGTATTTTTTTTGTGAAGTTTCAGGAACCCTTCAAGATTATGCAAGCCGAAGATCGAGCTAGATGATGATAAATCTGACTTTGGATCTTGGAGACTTTCGGGGGCTACTGTTGGGGATATACTCTCTAGGTATCCTCACAGTTCCTCACTGACAAGGGTGGCCCACTTCGGGTTAGAGCTTTGCTTCACGGGCGACCCAGTCAGGGAGAAAAGATAGAGTCCAATCCGGCTACGGGAAGGCCCAGAAGACTTACCGACTTAGGCACATAGTGTTACTTGTAGTTCAAGATGTACTCTATAACCGACTCTTAGTTGTAGCCAGATAGATCTCTCCTATAAACCCTAGGCCGGATATCTATATAAGCCGTCCTAGGGAGAGCCTTTAGGGCACCCTCAATAGTCTACAATCTCAACTCGCACATGCGAACCCTTGTAACCCATATTCCGGCTCTGCCGTATTACTAGATTGCTAGCAGGAGTAGGATCCGTCCAAAGCCGGCGGATTCGAACCTGGGTAAACTTGTGTGCTCACCGTCCTAGAAAACCGTACGTCTCACACCCCTCTCTTCCGCACGCCTCGAGGACCCCCTCATGGCATACTTGTCATCAATCCGACGACACATAGTTCACTACTGATACACAAAAGTGCAAAATTAAAAGCAACTAACCCCACACCCCATCTGGTTGTTTTCCAATTTGTACATAGTTTGCTAGAGCTGGGATGAACAAAAGGTATCCTTTTCCCGGTGAGTTTATGCACACAACACTTGTCGTATGTTTGTTGGCAGTGAAAGGACCTGAAAAATGTAGGAAGAAAATAAAACAGGGTTAGGAACTTTGTAAATTATAGCAAGATGTTATCATGTTGTGTATGTGCAATATAAAAAATAGTTCTAGTTGCTAATCTAGAAGTATACCTTTTGTTTTTGTTTTTTAAGATGTCTAGGCTGGATCTTAACATACTACCTGATGATATCGACATTCAAGATGCATTACATGTCCCTGAGCCACTATTCTGTACTCAAGCTATCTGTGAAGATATTGTGGAGGAATCTCCAGACAGTGATATAGTTGAGAAAGTTGCAGATGGTGGTGAATTAGGGGTGCACAGTTACAGAGGAAATAAGTTCGATTATGTGCCGCCACCAACCCCTGCTGGCAACCAAGACATCCCCAGCAACACAGTCCCTACAACAACCTCTACTGACCCCAACTTAGTAGATGATGGTGCTAATGGAGTTCCATTGAATGAAGAAGTTGCATCTATTCTACAAGAACCTTTCCTAGGGATGCGGTTTGACACTATTGCTGATGCAAGAGCACACTACAATGTCTATGCCAAGAAGCTTGGTTTTTCTATCAAATCAAATACATCACAGCGACAAGCTTCCACTAATGAACTAGGAAGCAGAAATTTGTTTGCAACAAATACATGCCACATAAAATAGAAGAAGAAAAGCATAAGGAGAAGATGAATGTTGTGGAATAAGTTAGTCCTATCCAGATAGATGATGAGAACGAGGAAGGCAGACAATCTGACCCCACTAAGAAGTCAAAGTCTAGCAAGCTAGGAGTTAGGAACAAAAGGGAATCAATCAAGCAAACCAAGTGTGAAGCTAAAATGATTGTCAAGTTGATTAACAAAAAATGGGAAGTAACTTATTTCATTACAGAACACAATCATCCCATGGTTGTCAAGCCTTCATATCCAAGTACTTGAGATCACATAAAGGCATACCACCATATGACAAAGAATTCCTAAAATGCCTACATGATTACAACTTAGAAACAAGTTTGTAAAATTTGATGTTGATCGCATAGAAACACCCACAAAATTGTATTGCTGTTTTTTGTTAAATGAATTTATGACACGAACAAATTATTATTTCTATTTTATATGTGTTGCATGATGAATTATGACTGTCATGTCTTTGTTTTATTGCGTAGAAGCTTTTGTACCATATGATCCAAAGGATATAACAAATTTGTGCACAAGCTTTAGAAGTGAAAATAAGGAATGTGACATGAGTGAGACAGTTGCTTACTTTGCAGATATAAAAGAGAAGGACCCTGGTTTCTTCTCCAGTTTTTTGTTTGATGATGAAGGAAACAGAGTTGAAAATATTTTCTAGGTGGACAGTGCTGCGAGGAAAGCATACACATAGGCATATCATGATTGTGTATCTTTCGTGGTGGTGTCACGGGAGATGCCATGGATAGGCTAAGGTAGGGACAAGATGCACTAGAGGAATCCAGGGAGGGATAGTGTGGTGATTCCACACACAAATGCTTTGTATTCTTCAAACTAGATCAGTTTACAAGTGCTCCTTGAGCTGTATTGGGGAGAGGAGGAAGAAGAAACTCTCTTACTCTCACCACCACTTTGCTCTCAGGAACCCACTACCCGAATACCAATCAACTAGCCATCAACCAAGTAAAACTCAACCCCTTCTACAGAGGTCCTAGCCCTCCTTATATAGGGGAGGCTAGGTCTCCAATTAGGGCATACGTGGAGGCATATTCCTGGGAATATGCCTCCTCCCAAAATAGCAAACCGACCGGGTCACTTTTCTCCATCGTAAGCCATGCAGAGGCTACGTAAGCCTCTGCGGCGCTAGCGTCATCCGACACAAGGAGCGTCACCCTTGTCAACCATGCCTCGGTGGTCCTCCTCTCTGTCCGCTTCGCTCACGCTCCTACGTACAGTGACCACCTTTTGACCAGCGAGATACCTTCCTTCTCTAGCAAGCCTGATATAACCTGGATCGTGCCTGGTTAATCCGGCCACACTAGTACCTGCATACAAGTTACATCAATCCTGCCGGCATAAAACATATGTCGGTCGGGATTCAGTTAGGTGGACATCCTCCGGTTCGGGTTACTCCGTGATTCGGCCTGCCTTGAGGTGACTCGGCCAGCACTTGCTTTGACCTTTCCGTACCTCGGCTAACTCGGCATTTATACCCCGGCATGACCCTACCCGGGGGTATCCCCCCAACATTAGTCCTCGAAGTTGGTGCGGAGCTGCTAAGGCCACAGCAGGTTCAATTTTACCGAGCCTTTTGCTCCCTTTTCCGAGTTACCTCATATCCCGGATTTCATTTGCTAGCTTTTCCCTTGGCACATTTCGAGTTTTCACTCGCTGGCCGAGTTACCCTTTAGTTCTCCGGATCACGCTTCCTTCTCTCGTACGCTTCCCCACGTGGAGGGTAATCATTATCTTGCCTCATTTTAAGGGCCTGCGCCAGTTACTGCCGTAGTTAATGTCAGGTGTTACTGTTGCACACGTCACGTCGCGTCTGTCTCCTCGTTAAATGTATCACAACGTCGCGTCGTGGGATCTCCTGCGCCCTGTGGCCCTTCCTGTGGCTTGCCTATGATTGGCTGACTCGGCGGATACACGGCCACACCGTGTGGCCTTGCCGCAGCGCACGATCCCACTACCCTCGGTGGGGCATGGTTAAATAGGGGAGGGGCGCGCCCCTTGATATTTTTCCCCATTCTCGCGCCCCTCTGCCTCTTCTTCTTCTTCTTCTTCTTCCTCCTAGTGACAGCACCGCCGCCGCCGCACCTGCTTAGCAGCGCCGCTGCCGCATCGTTCCTTGCACCTGCCTTGCTGCCGCTCCCACGCAGCTCCATCGCCACGGGTCTGCGCCAGTCCAAGGCACTGCCCCCACCCCCGATAGGGCCAGTGAGGACAATGATTTGGACTTGACCGAAGAGGAGCTCACCGTCGCGGAGGTAGAGATGGAGGAGGGGGCGGAGAACGCCGAACGCGGTGCTTGGGCTGGCTCCTGGGTGTGCCAGGACGACCTAGATTGGTTATACCGCACCCGGCGCATCCCTGAGGGCGTGGTTGCCCGCCTCGCCGCCGAGGAGCTCGCACCCTCACCCAATCCCGGTGAGTTCATGGTGTTCCTCTCCCATTTCCAGCGCGGGTTCGGCCTCCCGTTAGCGATTTCTTCCATGATTACCTTGACATCTATGAACTTCAACCGCACCACCTTCCGGCGAATGCTATCACTTCCCTTTCTTCCTTTGCCTCCACCATAGAGGGGTATGTCGGATTATGGCCCACTATAGAGCTCTGGATCCGTTTCTTCGGTCTACGAAGGAATGTGATTCCGAATAAGGAGCTTGACCCAGAGGACAAACATCTTACGCAGTTCGGCGTAGCTTCTATTTCTCCCCGGAAACAATCCATCTTTCCCCGGGTCACGGGGCTCGATTCTTGCAAGGGCTGGGCCTGAACTTTCTTTTATGTCAGAAATGACACGAATGAAGATCTGATCTGGCTGCGCCCCTATGCTCCAGGTCCTCCTAATCCGGATCTATGGGACCGGATTTCCAAGAAACCCACTGTCTTGGCGAACCAAGTCAACAAACGGTTTCAGGAGCTGAAGGACGCGAGGCTGCACAACGAGGACGCGATGATCACATTCGTCCGCAGCCGGATCTCTCCTCTCCAGAAGCGCTCACACAACTGTGCCATATGAGCTGGCGACTTGACCCCAACCGGACTTCCTCATTTGAACTGAGCAACACCGAGATATTCCGCCGGGTCAAGGCCCTCTTCACAACTGACAAAAACTTCTCCACTGATTGGGAATGGGGAATTGAACATTTCTGCCGGGACATGCTTCCTCCTGCGGTAAGGCTCGCGATTCAATCTTTTTCTAAGTTATACCATATGTCGGAATTTACTGTTTGTTTGATCCCTTTGCATTTTCTTCTTAGTTGTTTCTTCAGCAAACCCTCGAGGATGGCACCGAGCCTTCTCTCAAATGGGCGAAGGATCGAGATGCCCCTGACGAGGAGGAGCCAGATCAGGAAATGTTCCTACCATTCCCTGATGCGACCAAGCGACCTACCTGTAACTTCTCTTCCTTAAGAGATTGGCCCGACGATGAAGATGATTCGGATATTGAGGTGATGGAAGCATTTGACGCTATACCCCTTTATTACGCCTTTCCGGCTTTAGCTAACCCGGGTGGGCAGATCCACGAAGATCCTCCTCTCACCACGGGCGAGCCTGTCCTGGCCGCGTCAAAGAAAAGGGCAGCTACTTCTGCTTCTTCTTCCGGACCTTCTAAGCCAACCAAGAGGCGAAAGAAGTCCGCCGACAAAGCCGCCACCAAGCCTACGACTAAGGCCATAACTCGGAGGGCTCGGAAGCCCAAGGAGCCATTGACCTCTGATGAGTAAGTCACTTTTCTCTTTGTCCAATCTTTTGCTTCGTGCTTTTCTTCTGTTGTAACTTGTTATTCGTCGTTTGATTCGGTAGGGCTGCTGTGGAGGTTCCCCAGAGCGGATCGAGCATCGCTTCGCCCCTCCGGCATACCCCATCTCCCCCTCGTGGCGACGATACACGCCCACTGAGGCCCATTCAGGAGGGTTCAGCGGCTGCTCCGGGTTCTAGCCCACCTCGTCCAGAGGAGGGCAACCTTGGAGCAGGGGGAAGTGGTTCTGCCGAGGCAGCAGATGCTCCCAGTTCCACTTTGGCTCAGCCACAACCTGCTATCTCCGAGGTATTCACAGCACCCCAGCCAAAACTAGCACCAACACCAACACCAGTGCCAGCACCAGCACCATCAACAGCACAAGTATCAGCAGCAGCAACTCCTTCCGCCTCGTCCAAGTCCTCCAAGACTCGGCGAGAAGGCCCGGTTAGCACCAAGGCAGCTCCCAAGACCAAATTCGCAGCTCAAACCTCAACTTCTCAGCAGCAGCCTAAGGACAAGAAAGCTTCTAACGCTGCCAGGGAAGCATCCATCAAGGCTGGACAATGCACGCTCGCGTCCATGCTTCTGAAGAAGACCCCTCCGAAGAAAGATGCCTCCGCCGGGTCAGCTAGCACACAACTTGCATTGCACACTAGCCCTGCTGCTGCCCAAGTTGAAAGGAGAGAAGCTCATGCCAAGGGTTTAATTGCGCCCCATATGCTTAGCGGAGAGCGCTATCCTCCGGCCTTGATCGAGTTCGTCAATAACTGGAACAAGGCGGAGTTCGCCCATAACGACGATCTCTCGGAAAAATTTGGGCCTGCCGATTTTGCCGCACAGATGAACACAGTTGCCAAGGCTATCAACCTTGCTGGCCGGATGATGGAGGTACACTACCTTGTCCTTTCTTTAACATGTACTAAACATTAGTGATATAACCATTAGTCCTCGAGCCTCCGGGGGAGTAACTTGTTACTCGGCCGGATGCTCATTAGAGAACTAGCGTAGCTCCTTAGTAACTTCAGATATGTACACACCTAGAGCCGGGTTAAGTTCCACTTGGCCTGGATTTTGTATACTTCGAATATGCACACACCTAGAGCCGGGTTAAGTTCCACTTGGCCCGGATCTTGTACACTTCGAATATGCACACACCTAGAGCCGGGTTAAGTTCCACTTGGCCCGGATTTTGTACACTTCGAATATGCACACACCTAGAGCCGGGTTAAGTTCCACTTGGCCCAGATTTTGTACACTTCGAATATGCACACACCTAGAGCAGGGTTAAGTTCCACTTGGCCCGGATCTTGTACACTTCGAATATGCACACACCTAGAGCAGGGTTAAGTTCCACTTGGCCCAGATCTTGTACACTTCGAATATGCACACACCTAGAGCCGGGTTAAGTTCCACTTGGCCCGGATTTTGTACACTTCGAATATGCACACACCTAGAGCCGGGTTAAGTTCCACTTGGCCCAGATTTTGTACACTTCGAATTTGCACACACCTAGAGCAGGGTTAAGTTCCACTTGGCCCGGATCTTGTACACTTCGAATATGCACACACCTAGAGCAGGGTTAAGTTCCACTTGGCCCAGATCTTGTACACTTCGAATATGCACACACCTAGAGCCGGGTTAAGTTCCACTTGGCCCGGATTTTGTACACTTAGAATATGCACACACCTAGAGCCGGGTTAAGTTTCACTTGGCCCGGATTTTGTACACTTCGAATATGCACACACCTAGAGCCGAGTTAAGTTCCACTTGGCCTGGATCTTGTACACTTCGAATATGCACACACCTAGAGCCGGGTTAAGTTCCACTTGGCCCGGATTTTGTACACTTCGAATATGCACACACCTAGAGCCGGGTTAAGTTTCACTTGGCCCGAATTTTGTACACTTCGAATATGCACACACCTAGAGCCGGATTAAGTTCCACTTGGCCCGGATTTTGTACACTTCGAATATGCACACACCTAGAGCCGGGTTAAGTTCCACTTGGCCCGGATCTTGTACACTTCGAATATGCACATGATCAAGTCAACTTTGCTTTTCTCAGGTTACCACCAATCGCCGGAGCGCTGAGTTTCAGCGCCTCCTGGACACACATAAGGCGCTGCGCTCGTAACACTCTACACTTCTCGCTGAGTTCGAGAAAAGGGGTAAGTTTTCTCCTTGGTTTTTTCCCATCTTTCTTTGTCTTTTCTCGCCGAACTAATTCATCATTCGGATTGCGCAGCCAGAGTGGAGGCCAAAAACACCATTATGAGAAAGAACTTGGAGCAGATAAAGGGTAAGTCAGTCTTGCTTAATCTTCTTCTGCGCTCTCTCTCCTTTTCTTCTTGGCTCGCCAGATATTCATACCTCGGCTTTGCCGGGTGAACAAACTGTTTCAGCATCTCTTGAAGATAGTGTGCCCGTTCCTGATATGATGCTGCATTTTCTCGAACAAGCAGGGCAGCATCAGGCCGAACTTAATAAGAAGGACGATGAGCTCGCCCTCCTCCGGACCAAAGATGATGAGATTGCCAAGCTCAAGGCAGAAATGAAAAAACTCAAGGCACTCCATAAAACCGAGATGGATAAAGCTGGCTAGGATTTCAGTGAAGAGCGAGAACGTCTCAACCTCCAAATTGCCAAAGATCAAGAACTGCTGAAGGAGGCCGACGTTAAGCTTGAGTCGGCGAATGCTGAACTTGTGCAACTCCGGAAGAGGCGTGACAACTGCACCAAGGAGCTGACCCGGATCCATAGCCATATTTCTCGTAATTTCTTTTTCTTCAGCCGGCATGAATCTCTTCGGGTCAACCTCCTTCACCTATTTCACTTGTCTTGTTTTCAGACAAATTTCCGGAGGGTGATGCCATTGCGACTACTGCCGTTGCCAAGTTTCGCCACAAGAGGGGTACTCCAACTAGTCCTAGCGTTGAAAATATTATCTATGACATGGAGGACCTGCTGGTCAACTTATCTTCTCGCGTCGAGATTGTGAAGAACTATGGTAAGGATATCCTAGATGCAGCAGTCCGGATCTTCAATGCCCTTTGGCCTGGTGAAGACACTCCGAAGGGTTCCACTCCTCTGATTAACAAGTTAATGGAGTGCGAGACCCAGCTTGACCTCTGGAGGGAATCCGCCGGACACGCCGGAGCTGAAATCGTCCTCCACTACGTGCTCACATGGTATGAAAAAATAAATCTGAATCTTCTCAAGCGCATGCACACCAGATCAAGGTGGTCCAATGATCCGGATTGGATAGCTCGGTGCAAGGCTTGCACCCATAGCCTCATTCAGTTTGCCCCCATCCATCAATGGAACGAGGGACCAAGCTTTCTCGAAGCCATTGACGACGAATATGTCGAAGGTGATTTGGGTGAGGAGGAAGAGGACGAAGCCTTGAATGTTGAAGAAGATGAAGATGATGCTGAAGCCGAGGCCGGAGTTCCACCTGCTGGAGCCGAGTTACCTCCCCTGCTGCTCCTTGATCAAACACTTTGTAGTTTATCAGATCCCCGGTATGCCGGGTGCAAATGTATTAAGCACACTGATCATTTTTTGCTACTAAGTTGCTCGTGCCGGATTAACTTGGGTGTAGTCCCTGAGTTTCATTTTCTTGTTTCTCCAATTTCATGGCTCGGCTCGTGTCTACCTTGGTTCGGTTTGTTGACTTACGAGTCCGAGTTTCAAAAATTAACTTAACAATACTTGGAAACTTTAGGACTAGCTCAAAACAATTTAGCATAGTAAAAACAAGGTAAACATAAAGTTAGTCCAAATAACAAATGTCAGCTCGATTAAGTTCCTTTCCTTAGTCGTTTTTCGTGTGCTACGCAATTCCAAACTTGTTCTCTTGCTTGCCATGAAGCCAAATCTTGTTGGACAGCAGCAAGTCGAAGAGTTGAGTTTTTGGTGCTCACACACTACTAATCCGGCTTAGGTAGAAGCAACTTACGCCAGCCGACATATAAATAACAAATACAGAAAACAATAAATATCACTAAGGTAGTCCCCGAGTTACTGCTCGAGGTGCCAAGATTTTATTGATAAACTCATTGCCGACATACATACCGACATATGAGAGACTCAGATACACACACTTCTTTGCTAAGTGTAGAACGGGCGAAGTAGAGCTACATCCATGGACGCTTAGATTCCTCACCGGACATGTCCGCCTTGTTCTTCTCCTGCGGTTTTGCATCGATGAGATAATAAGAGTCATTGTGCAATGCTTTGCTCACAATGAATGGCCCTTCCTATGGGGGGGATAGCTTATGCATGCCAGCAGTATGTTGTACCAACCGGAGTACCAGATCACCTTCCCGGAAGACTCGGGGGTTAACTTTCCGGCTATGATAGCGTCAGATATTTTGCTGATATATGGCGGATCTGGACAATGCCAATTCTCTCGCTTCTTCCAGCAGATCAACATCATTTTGCCGGGCTTCTCGCACTTCGGCTTCTGTGTATTGGGTGGCTCTAGGCGAATCATGCTGTATGTCGGTTGGTAATACAGCTTTTGCCCCATATACTAGAAAGAATGGCGTATAGCCCGTTGATCGATTCGGAGTTGTTCTTAAACTCCACAGTACCGCTGGTAGTTCATCTATCCAGCACCCCGCTGATCTTTGCAGCGGCTCAATGAGCCGGGGTTTTATCCCGGATAATACTAATCCGTTGGATCTTTCCACTTGTCCATTTGATGCGGGGTGGGCTACCATGGCAACGTCTAGCCGGATCTTCTTATCTCGGTAGAATCGCGCAAATGCTCCTTCAGCAAAATTGGTGCCATTATCTGTTATGATACTGTGAGGATAGCCATATCTCAGGATGATATCTTTGAGGAATGTTACGTCTGTAGCTCCATCACATTTTCTTATTGGCTTTACTTCAATCCACTTTGTAAACTTGTCAACCATAACCAAGATATGAGTCATGTTTCCTCTCGCTGGTTTAAACGGGCCAACCATATCCAAACACCATACGGCAAATGGCCAGGTAATTGGTATGGTCTTGAGCTCCGACATTAGCATGTGTGTCTTGGTTGCATACCTCTGACAACCATTGCATTTTCTTACTAGATCTTATGCTTGTTCCAAGGCACTTGGCCAGTAGAACCCATGCCGGAAAGCTTTTGCCACTAATGCTCTGGACGAGGCGTGATGCCCACATTCCCCTTGATGTATATCTCGGAGGATGTTAAGCCCTTCTTCCGGGTCAACACACCACTGCAGGACATTCATGACACTCCTCTTGTATAGTTCGGCATTGATAATCGTGTATGCCTTTGCACGCCTCTGAATTTGCCTGGAAAGCACTTCATCACTAGGCAAAGTTCCATCCTTTAGGAATTGAAATATGGGCAGTGCCCAAGCTGGTATGGCTCGCACTAGAAACACCTCCTCATCAATTTCCATTTGCTCCACCGACATAACCCCGGCCGGATCATGCTGCACAATCCCCGGGTTCTGCGAAGCAGTCCTCGGGTTTCCTGAACCACTTCCCACGTCAATGTCCATGGGTACAGCTCCGGAATCCGGATCTGCCGGGATGTAAATTGAGTCAGTTTCTGGGGATGGGCTGATAGATGGTTTTCTGAGGTGTTCGAGTGCTACACCCAGTGGAATTGCTTGTCGGGTTGATCCGAGCTTCGATAATACGTCGGCAGCCTCATTTTCCAGCCGGGGTACATGGTGAAACTCGCATCCCTCAAAATACCCTGATATCTTTTGCACATGGAATCTGTACAACGCCATGTTTGGATCAAGAGCGTCCCATTGCCCCGAGACTTGCTGAACCACAAAATCCGAGTCGCCAAAGCATTGGATCCGACGTATTCCAATTTCTTTTGCCACTTTGAGCCCATGCACAAGTGCTTCATATTCAGCGACATTGTTTGATGCTGCGAAATGGATCTGCAGCACATACTTCAGCTGGTCGTTCTTTGGTGAGGTAAGTATAACTCCGGCGCCTATCCCAGTTTTTGTTTTTGATCCGTCAAAATGCATTCTCCAGTAGTTCGGATCTGGCAATGGTGGCTCATATTGCATCTCGGCCCAATCCACAAAAAAGTCGGCCACAACCTGAGACTTGATCGCATCTCGCTTGTCGTATTGCGGAGCATAAGAGGCTAGCTCAATTGCCCATTTTGCAATCCGGCCGCTCACATCCTTGTTGCTCATTATCTCAAATATGGGGGCTTCACATATCACTTTTATTGGGTGTTCTTCAAAGTAGTGTTTTAGCTTCTTTGCTGCCATATACACACCATACGCCATTTTCTGATAGTGAGGATAATTTTTCTTTTGTTGGGGGGATACCCCCGGGTAGGGTGACGCCGGGGTATAATGGCCAAGTTAGCCGAGGTACGGCAAGGTCAAAGCAAAGTGCTGGCCGAGTCACCTCAAGGTAGGCCAAATCACGGAGTAACCCGGACTGGAGGATGTCCGCCTAACTGAGTCCCGACCGACTTATGTCGTATGTCGGTAAGATGTATCTAACTTGTATGCAGGTACAGGTGTGGCCGGATTAACCAGGCATGATCCGGGTTATATCAGGCTTGCAAGAGAAGGAAGGTATCTCGCTGGTCAAAAGGTGGCCACTGAGCGCAAAGCGTGAGCGAAGCGAACAGAGGCCAGGACCACCGAGGCGTGGCCGACAAGGGTGACATCGCCTGTGTCGGATGACGCTGGCGCCGCAGAGGCTCACGTAGCCTCTGCATGGCTAACAACGGGGAAAAGTGACCCGGTCGGTTTACTATTTTGGGAAGAGGCATATTCCCTGGAATATGAATATGCCTCCACGTATGCCCTAGTTGGAGACCTAGCCACCCCTATATAATGAGGTCTAGGGTTTCTGTAGAGGGGGTTGAGTTCTATTGGGTCATTGACTAGTTGATGGGGATTTGAGTAGAGGGTTCCTGAGAGCAAAGCGGTGGTGAGAGTAAGAGAGTACCTTCTTCCTCCTCTCCCCAATACATCTCAAGGAGCACTTGTAACTCATCTAGCTTGAATAATAGAAAGCTTCTGTGTGTGGAATCACCACACTATCCCTCCCTGGACTCCTCTAGTGCATCTTGTCCCCACCTTTAGCCTATCCATGGCATCTGCCGTGACACCACCACGACAGTTGGCGCCCACCGTGGGGCTAGCGGCGCTAGCAGGAGTGAAGATCCGGACGGGAAACCTCATCGGCATCGGCGAACGCATCGTCTCCGGGCTCGTTCAGCGCTTTGGAGCGCTGGATTTCATCAGCGACAACACTGGCTGCTTCGGCAAGCGACCCCTTCCATGCAACGGCCTCTTCGTCAAGCTCGGCGCGCACAAGATCTACGTCGCTGTCCATGTGTCGTGCGTTCATCCACGACACATCGTTGAGGGAGGCGAGCCACCCCTTAGCGCGGCTCGTGGGGCGCGTATCACTTGCTCCCTGACCACGCCGAGGTGATGATGAGTGTGATGTCTACGCACTTCTATTCTTGTAGACAGTTGTTGGGCCTCCAAGTGCAGAGGTTTGTAGAACAGCAGCAAGTTTTCCCTTAAGTGGATCACCCAAGGTTTATCAAACTCAGGGAGGAAGTGGTCAAAGGTATTCCCTCTCAAGCAACCCTGCAATCAAGATACAAGAAGTCTCTTGTGTCCCCAACACACCCAATACACTTGTCAGGTGTATAGGTGCACTAGTTCGACGAAGAGATAGTAAAATACAAGTGGGATGGATAAATATAAGTGGTAACGGTGATAGAAAATAGATTGATGGCGTGAAAGAGACTAAAGGCAAACTGAAATAAAGATGGAAGCAAGCAAACATGTAACAGATCTAATAGCAAACGGTGTATCAATGCTTAGAAACAAGGCCTAGGGATCATACTTTCACTAGTGAAAACTCTCATATAAATATCTTCTCTTTATGGTACTACTCTTAACTACTCTCCGGTTGGACACTCTAATCGATGGTAGGGCTATAACAGCACACCTCAAAGTAAGCCTTTCCCATCTAGAAAACCCCACACTGTCACCTTGAGCACTAGATGAGTCCAACAAACACCACAATTTCATAAAGACATCCAACTCCAAATATAACTCATAACAAGTATTTGTAATCTCTAGCCTAAGTGCCACCATGGTGAGCACGCTGTCACTTTCACACACATGGGGAGAGCAGAGATCTATTAAAGCACTTGAGTAGCAAGGTAGATCTACTAGATTACAAGGCTCATGATCACAATATGATCATGCATAGAGAGAGAGATGAACACATAGCTACCGGTAGAACCCTTAGCCTCGAGAGAGAACTACTCCCTCCTTATCATGGGAATCAGCAATGGTGATGGAGATGGTGGTGGAGATCGATGGAGATGGCTCCGGGGGCACTTCCCCGTCCCGGCAGGGTGCCGGAACAGAGACTTTCTGTCCCCCGAATCTCCCCTTCGGTGGCGGCGGCGCTGCAGAACTTTTTGTGGCTGGAGGCTTGATGATTTAGGGTTTTGGTATCGGGAGGCTCTTATAGGTGAAGGAGGCAAGGTCGGTGGCCAGCCAGGGGACCCACACCATGCCCTGGCGCGGCCTAGGTGGACCCGTGCCTAGGGGTGGTGTGGCCACCCTATGGCCCCTCTCCGACTCTCCTTCTGGCTCCGTGAGTCTTCCGGGAAAATAGTAACTTTGGCTTTTGTCCCGTCCAATTCCGAGAATATTCATTTTCTGACTTCCTGGAACCAAAAACAACAGAAAACAGGCAACTGGCACTGTGGCATCTTGTTAATAGGTTAGTCCAAGAAATCATATGAAAAGTACTCCAAAGTTGGAATAAAACACAAGAAAGTAGATAAAACCAAGCATGGAACATCAAAAATTATGGATACATTTGCAATGTATCAACATCGCGAAGCTTAACTCCTGCTCATCCTCGAGTAGGTAAGTGATAAAAAGAAAGAATAATTTTTGAGGTGACATGCACCATCAAAGACTTGATCAAAGTATTTGTAAAACATTCAAAGCTAGGATCATAGTACTTCAATCATAACATGAAAGACAAAGTTCTAGCAATAAGACAAAGAAACTATGATGCAACATGAAAAGGCACAAACAAAAGATTCATGAATAACAATGCTTTACAAGACGTTTGTTTGTTTCACATCAAGAAAACATAGTATAATAGTATTCAGCTTGTCCCTCAATAGAGTAGCAAATATAAATGCATAGGACACCTTCAAAGTTCATAAGAGTGAATAGATACAAATAGTTTAAAACAAGCAATATCAAAGTATGCATCAATCAACTAGTCTTGGGAAAATGCACATAGAACTAAGAATGGCCACTATGCTCTCAAAGTAGGTGCATAAAGATAGAAGGTGGAGACTCAATGTAATGGTGGAAGAAAGGCCTTCATAGAAGGAAGTAGAGATTCAAGTTTCATAAAGAGCTTCCAAAAATTATGGTACTTATAGCTTTCAGCTCTCATTGCCCCTATCATAAGCATCTTGAAGTGATTAAGGTTAAAGTGAACAAAATATGGTGTACATGTTTGACGAAGTATAAGTTAGAAATCTCATGTCCCTTGTATACGAGGGTCGCTCCTCATGCTACTCAAGTTTAGTCACTGATAAGTTCTTGTCATTGTAAGTACATGTGTATCATAGAGAACCGCCAACGGGGTACCCCTTGCCCGATGATACGGAAGAATCCCCATATCAAAATGACAAGGCAAGCAGACAACGAGCATCTCAGCAATCTTCTTATTTACCATGGGAATATGGTGCTTTTTTCTCTCTTTCCTCTTTTCATAATATCTCGTTTTTCTTTTTCTCCTTTTTCTCAATATAGGACTCTTTTTTTATAAGAAGAATGCTTCATAGACAACTCATTATGGTTACGCTGCAGGTTTCCACCATGTCATCATGGATTAGACCAGCGGCCTAGGCATTTCTCTAACACATATACATAACTCCATGGACTTACAAGATCCCCTTTCATTTCACACCGATGACATCCATATACAAAAGAGCATGATATCAACTAGGTACAAGTACCAAGTTCAATGTTGAAAGCGTTCCCCATGAAAGCATGGTTCTGCTAATTCCCAACAAATAAGTGCAAGCATATACAACATAGACGACACAATGGTTCAAGTTTATTAAGGGCAAGTAAAGTAAAGTAAAGTGTGCCATCAAGTTCGTGAGAGCTTTAATCACTAGTTTTCTCATAACAAGTTTAATTTGGAAGGTAAACAAAAGCATGAATATACTTGGAATAGCATAAGCTAGTAGGTAGGTATGGTGGACTCTTTGGAATAACTTGGTTTAGGGAGTTGGATGCATGAGTGGAACTCATACTTTGTTGTGGAGGCTAGAAAAAGACTGGGAGCGACAAACTAAGAGAGCAATAATGGCCATAATCATGCAGAGCGATAAAACATCATTGATCAAAGCATAAAGTGATACTACAAGTTGAAAACTAAAGGATCATAAAGGCTTAGGTGACTTGAGATAGTCATAACATGGTGTGAGAATGCGCCAAGTCAACCCAAATAAAGCATCAAAGGAGAATACCACTATACTATGCTTTAATATGCTAAAACAACGCATTATTCATCCAAGGCACATTAAGCAATCTCAATTGTTTATAACAAGTCATTCTACAACAAACAATACTAATCATAAATCCAAAATAATATCAAGCATGGCATGACAAAGCATAGGCCACAGTCAAAAACAAGCTCTTTTTACCACTTAAGCATGAACTTTCCTACTCTTTTCCAAACCAAACCAAACTATTTGCAAACCAATGTATGAAAGAGGGGGTCCAACCAATTTATTCAGCAAACTAAGGAAACCAAGCAAACGAAAAACCAAAACGAAAACGAAAACGAAAAAGAAGACGCTCCAAGAACAACACAACTGTGCATGAAACAATAAAAATGAAGCGTTTGGAAGAAACCTGGGATTTTTATTGATGAAGAAGGGGATGCCTTGGGCATCCCCAAGCTTTGACGCTTGTACTTCCTGGATATTTCTTGGGGTTACACGCGTGGCATTCCCAAGCTTGAGCTTTAGTGCATCCTTCATCTCATTACTCATTCCTTCCATACACCTGAAATTTTTCCTTCATACAAAACTTCACACAATCTTTATTACCAACATTAGTGCACTCAAGATAAAAGGTCTTAAGGTTCATTTCCAACACCAATAAACTTCCATTAGAACACTAGCTACTGTAGCACTTCCCTCAAAAAGCTCAATTTCCCAAAAGAACTCAAAAAGGAACCAACAAGAAGTAAATGCAGAAAATGGCAGAAATCTGTCAAAACAGACCAGCAGGTAAAGACGAATTTTTTCGAAGACCTTATGTTGCTCAAATAAAAAAGTGTTGAATTAACGAATATTAGATAACAACCTGGGACAGAAGCACAAAAATTCACGCCTCAAAAAGACGTTCAGAGATTTTACACGAATTTTTACGGTGAAGCACAGAAATCTGTTTCGGGATAGCAACTTTTCCAATCATTACTTCTCTCTCATTAGAGGTTACTCTTGGCACAAAAAGCAAATAAAAAAAGGATAAGAAGCGGTTATTACTGAAATAATAACTTCCAAGACTCATCTAAAACTTTTGGGTTATCTCCCAATAAGTACTTTTCTTTAATGCCTTTAAGTTAGACATGATAGTTTGAGAAGATGCTCACATAAGAAATATGAATTGAAGTAAAAGAGAGCATCAAGAAGCAAATTCAAAGAACATTTAAGTCTAAACCACTTCCTATGCATAGGAATCTTGTAAAGAAACAAGTCATGAAAGCACAAAGCAACAAGCATAGGAAAGCAAAACAAGTGCGACTTCAAAATTTTCAACATAAAGAGGGGAAACTTAATATTATTGAGATACATAAGACCATGTTTCACTCTCTCATAATAACTTTCAGTAGCATCATGAATAAAATTAACAATATAACTATCACATAAAGCATTCTTATCATGAGACACATGCACATAATCATTATTACTTTCCACATAAGCATAGTTATTCTTATTAATTGTAGTGGGAGTAAATTCAACAAAATAGCTATCATTATTATTCTCTTCACCATAATCATCAAATATAGGAGGCATATTGTAATCATTAATTTTCTCCTTGATAGTAGGTGGACTGAAAATATCATATTCATCATTGTAATCATCATATATTGGAGGTTTGGTATCATCATAAGCAATAGAATAGCTATCTTCCAAAGCTGGGGAACTAAAAAGATCATTTTCATAAAAAACTAGCTTCCCCAAGCTTAGACTTTTCCATAGCATTAGCAATAATGGTGTCCAAAGAATTCATACTAACAACATTGCTATTAGCATGCAAATAAAGTTCCATAGGTTTTTTAATTTTCTCTTCAAACACTTTATGTCCTAACTCAAGATAAATACTATAGAGCTCTCTAATTTTGTTGTTGTTTTCCATTAAGCCTAACTAGTGAAAATAAAAATAAGAAACAAAAAGACAAAATTGCAGAATCTAAAGGAAATAACTTCGAGTACTCACACTCGAAAATAGGCGTTTGCCTTGGGAGGTTCTTCTTCTTTAATCCTCCGGTGTGAATACCTTTTACCTTACCTCCCCGGTAACGGTGCCAGAAAATAGGCATTTGCCGTGGGAGGTTCTTCTTCTTTAATCCTCCGGTGTGAATACCTTTTACCTTACCTCCCCGGCAACGGCGCTAGAAAATAGCTTGATGTCTACGCACTTCTATTCTTGTAGACAGTTGTTGGGCCTCCAAGTGTAGAGGCTTGTAGAACAGCAGCAAGTTTTCCCTTAAGTGGATCACCCATGGTTTATCGAACTCAGGGAGGAAGTGGTCAAAGGTATTCCCTCTCAAGCAACCCTACAATCAAGATAGAAGAAGTCTCTTGTGTCCCCAACACACCCAATACACTTGTCAGGTGTATAGGTGCACTAGTTCGGCGAAGAGATAGTAAAATACAAGTGCGATGGATAAATATAAGTGGTAACGGTGATAGAAAATAGATTCATGGCGTGAAAGAGACTAAAGGAAAACTGAAATAAAGATGGAAGCAAGCAAACATGTAATAGATCTAGTCCAAGAAATCATATGAAAAGTACTCCAAAGTTGGAACAAAACACAAGAAAGTAGATAAAACCAAGCATGGAACATCAAAAATTATGGATACATTTGCAATGTATCAAACTGCGCCTGACGCTGGCGTGAGCAAGGATCCGGCACCAGATCTAGAGGTAACACCAAAGGCACCGAGGAAGAGTAGAGGTCCTCCACTAGAGAGGCCAGAGAATGTGCTGCAACAGGCGATAGATAGCCTAGAGAACCCCATAGCACCTGTAGTAGATCCGGCTCAGGCACATGCCGAGTTAGAGGAGACTAGGCAGAAAATACTAGAGGGTGCGAAAAAGATAGCAGCGACTCAACAGTCGTTGAACATGACGCTGCGTGAGTACGCAAAGTCAAATAAGGTAGATGCTGTAAAAGTGAAGGGGAGAAACCTCATCAGTGAAATGAACAAACAGAGTGATACTAGAGTTCAGGAATCAGAGAACGTTTTGTCCGTGGGGCTGACGAAGTATAGTACCCCGACAAAGAACCTCAGAGCCACGGATGCAGCTGCGTCCGAGTTAGAGGGTTTGACGGGTGAAGCCCGGCAAAAGCAGCAGGATAGGGTCAATGAGTTGGTTCAGATCGTGAACAAACAAAACGAGGAGTTACTCAGGGTTAATCCAGGAAGAGCTAGTGCCTCCAAAATCGTTCACTCAGCAGTAGGTAACCCGGAGAAATCTGCTGGAGCTGCATCGTCTCCTCATGGTGACCCATGAAGAGAGGAAGTGGTAACCTCGGCAAGGAGAAACAAACAGATAGTCCCATATGACCCGGCAAGGGCAGGGAAAGGAAAAGACGTACAGAGAAATGAAGACCGACGAAGTGTGAGCCGAGGTGAAGCTGGCCGAGGTAACCCCGACCAAGGCAATGCCGGTTAGGGAAACGCTGTGAACGGCAATGCCAGATAGCGTAACTCGGCGGGTGCAGGACAACCGCAGCATCAGAATATACCACGTCAAGAGCAAAGTGCCGGCCAAGATATCCAACAGAGAGAAGCTTCACAGGAGCAGGATAGATACAACGATGGTGATTCGGAAATGGTGAACGCAGGATACCCTAGGCTGGACTATCACGTGATAGGGTCAAGGTTGGGAAGCAGGAACTTGATGCCTGACGACGCTAGATTAAAACTGGATCGGCTCTATAGGTCAGAGCAAATTGAGTGTCAAGGTCCTCCGGGTCCTGCGTGTTTTGGGCCTCCGATCATGAAGGAGCCTCTGGTGCCGAACTTCCAGTTGCCTAGAGGCACAAAAACATATGACGGTAGCACCAAGCCGAAAGATTGGTTGATCAACTACGCGACAGCGGTGAAAAATGCTACAGGCAACTTGAGGTGGGCTGTGAGATATGTACCTCAGATGCTGGAAGGTCCAGCGAGGGTATGGCTAAACAATTTGCCACCTGGAAGTATCAATTGTTGGATTGATTTTGAGGAAATGTTTGTCAGTAACTTCTCTAGCACGTATCAGAGGCTGAATAGGCCACACACCCTGGCAATGTGCAAGCAGAGACCGAATGAGACAGACCGGGAGTTCTTGACCCGTTGGTGCAATGTGCGAAACTCGTGTGAAGGTGTGATTGAGTCACAAGCCATAGCTTGGTTTGCCCAAGGGTGTAGATATGCAAGCATGTTATGGCAAAGGTTGCAAAGGGATATGCCAACTACACTGGCAGAGACGATCCGGATTGCTGATTCATATGCCTTGGGTGATCCGACTCAACCTAGGCTTGTGGCAAGTGAGTCAAATGAGGAGTTCTACCAGCGAGATGGAGCCGGATCATCCCGGCGAAATGACTACTGGGGTAAGAGAAGAGACGATAGGCCAGATTACCGGTACAGTTCGCAACAAGTTGCTGCTGTAAATCAAGATCAACCCGGAGCAGGGAATAATCAGCGTCAGAAGACTAGAGGGCAGCAATGGACCCCAAGAATTGATGGCAAGAAAACTTGGACGCTAGAGCAGAAGAAATAGTGGCAAGAAAAGAAGGACCGTCCGAGGTATACCTATGAGGCAATGCTGGATCAGCCATGTAAATTTCACACGCCAAATCCGAGTAACCTGGCGGATCACACGACTCGGCAATGTGAGTGGATGAGGAAGATAGAACAAAGTGGTTCGGGGAATGCTCAGGCACCTCGGAACGATCAAGCTCGACAGGAGTTACCCCGACAGCAATTGCTCTCCGGAGCGAACACGTAACAGTTAATGTTGCCTCCCCCTCCGCCGAGGTATGAAAACCATGAAAGAAGGGATGCAGTGCATCAGGTAGAAAACCAACATCAGCCAGATCAGAGGTATCCCGGAAATGAGGGGAGAAATGAATATAGAGAGCATCACCAGAGTTACTGTGTGTTCACCACAGAGGAAACAGATAGAAAGAGCTTGCAGCGCTGACATATGGAGGTGAATGCGGTAATGCCCGCAGTGACAAGGTATATGCCTTGGTCGGATCAGGAGATTACTTGGAATATAAAGGATCATCCCAAGCTTATGCCCAGCCCTGGTTCGTATGCGCTAGTGCTAGACCCGACATTCATCGGACCAAATATCAATGTGAAATTTCTAAGGTGCTGATAGACAATGGCAACAGCATTAATATAATCTATGTGGATACAATGCGCAAGTTGGGTATCTCGGAGAACATGCTCCAGGCCACGAGAACAACTTTCCATGGTATTGTGCTGGGCATATCTTGTGAGCCCATTGGGAAAGTGCGGGTTGACGTGTTATTCGGCACGTGAGATAACTGCCGAACTGAAAACTTGGAGTTTGAGATTGTGAACCTGGAAAGTGCATATCACACGTTACTCGGTAGGACAACACTGAATAAATTCATGGCAAGTTGTCACATCAGTTACCTGAAGATGAAGTTGCCCGACCCAAATGGAGTAATCACCATAGCTGGAGATTTCCGACATTTCATTGAGTGTGCGTCAGCCGGGTCTAACCTGGCCGAGTCACTCGTGATTGCGCAAGAGAAAAGAAAGATACAAGAAGTGGCGGCATTGGCTCAATCCGCTCAATAGTATATGCCGGCGTTGGGTAACCTGCATGGAAGTGTTTCGTTTCAAGCAACGAAGGATACGAAGAAAGTGCCTGTTGATGATCTGTTCCCAGAGCGCACCGTAACAATTGGTGCCGGGTTAAATGATAAATAGGAAAGCGAGCTCGTCAACTTCCTCCGTGAGAATCGGGATATTTTTGCTTGGTCCACACAGGACTTGCAAGGTGTTCCGAGGGAGTTGGCCGAGCACTCTTTGAACGTGAGACCCGGAGCAAGGCCGGTGAAGCAACCTCTCCGCCGCTTCGCCAAAGATAGAAGAAAAGTCATTGGGGATGAGATAGCTCGGCTCCTAGCAGCTGGGTTTACCATGGAAGTGCTTTATCCGGATTGGCTATCTAATCCGGTGCTGGTGGAAAAGAAGAAGGATGATCCGAATGTGGCAGTGGTTTGGCGTATGTGTATCGATTACACGAACCTGAATAAGGCGTGTCCAAAAGATCCATTTCCACTGCCAAGGATAGATCAGGTCATAGATTCTACTGCAGGGTGTGAACTGTTATCATTCATAGATGCATATTCTGGTTTCCACCAAATACCTCTGAATCCGAACGATCAAATAAAGTCTGCGTTTATTACCCCGTATGGGGCTTATTGCTATTGCACCATGCCATTTGGTTTATGTAATGCAGGGGCGACGTACCAAAGATGTATGCAAAAATGTTTGCACGATCAAATCAGTGGAAATGTGCAAGTATATGTGGATGATGTTGTTATAAAGACCAAGGAAAGAAAAACGCTCCTTGATGATATCAGGCAAACGTTCGCAAACCTAAGGAGGTTCCGAATGAAGCTTAACCTGGAGAAATGTACCTTCGGTGTCCCGGCTGGAAAATTACTCGGATTTCTTGTATCCATCCGAGGTATCGAAGTTAACCCAACCAAAATCCGAGCCATAGAGCGAATGGAGCTACCGAAGTGTCTTAACGATGTCCAGAAGTTCACTAGTTGCCTGGCGTCTTTAAGTCGGTTTGTATGTCGAATGGGAGAAAAGGCATTGCCTCTCTATCAACTAATGAAAAAAGCGGATAAGTTCATATGGACGCCGCAGGCGAACGAAGCCTTTATCCAATTAAAGAAAATGTTAGCCACTGCGCCAATGTTAGCCTCACTACTATCCAAAGAGCCAATGTTGCTCTATATAGCCGCAACCAACCGAGTTGTAAGTGCAGTAATAGTGGTAGAGCGCGACGAAGAGGGTAAGTCGGTGCAAAGGCCAGTCTATTACCTGAGCGAGGTATTATCCGCATCGAAGCAAAACTATCCTCACTATCAGAAAATGGCATATGGTGTGTACATGTCGGCAAAGAAGCTAAAACACTACTTTGAAGAGCACCCCATCAAAGTGATATGTGAAGCCCCTATATCTGAGATAATGAGTAACAAGGATGCAAGCGGACGAATCACAAAATGGGCAATTGAGCTAGATCCTTACGCTCCGCAATACGACAGGAGAGATGCGATCAAGTCTCAGGCTGTGGCCGATTTTTTTGTAGATTGGTCCGAGATGCAATACGAACCACCGCTACCAGATCCGAACTATTGGAAGATGCATTTTGATGGATCAAAAACAAAAACCGGGTTAGGCGCCGGAGTTGTACTTACCTCGCCAAAGAACGACCAGCTGAAGTATGTGCTGTAGATCCATTTCGCAGCGTCAAACAATGTCGCCGAATATGAAGCACTTGTGCATGGGCTCAAAGTGACAAAGGAAATTGGAATACGTCGGATCCAGTGCTTTGGCGACTCGGATTTGGTAGTTCAGCAAGTTTCAGGGCAATGGGACGCTCTTGATCCAAACATGGCATTATATAGATTCCATGTGCAAAAGATATCTGGGTACTTTGAGGGATGCGAGTTTCACCATGTACCCCGACTAGAAAATGAGGCTGCCGACATATTGTCGATGCTCAGATCAACCCGACAAGCAATTCCACCGGGTGTAACACTAGACCACCTCAGAAAACCACCTATCAGGCCGTCCCCAGAAACCGACTCAATCTACATCCCGGCAGACCCAGAGTCCGGAGCTGTACCCATGGACATTGACGTGGGAAGTGGTTCAAGAAACCCGGGGACTGCTTTGTAGAACCCGGGGGCTGCGCAACACGATCTGACCGAGGTTATGCCGGTGGAGCAAATGGAACTAGATGAGGAGGTGTTTCCAGTGCGAGCTATACCAGCTTGGGCACTGCCCATATTTCAATTCCTGAAGGATGGAACTTTGCCCAGCGAAGAGGTGCTTTCCAGGCAAATTCGGAGACGCGCAAAGGCGTACACTATCATCAATGCCGAACTATACAAGAGAAGTGTCACAAATGTCCTCCAACGGTGTGTTGACCCAGAAGAAGGGCTTGACATCCTCCAGGACATACATCAAGGGGAATGTGGGCATCATGCCTCATCCAGAGCGTTGGTAGCAAAAGCTTTCCGACATGGGTTCTACTGGCCAAGTGCCTTGGAACAAGCAGAAGATCTAGTAAGAAAATGCAATGGCTGTCAGAGGCATGCTACCAAGACACACATGCCAATGTCGGAGCTCAAGACTATACCAATTACATGGCCATTTGCTGTATGGTGTTTGGACATGGTTGACCCGTTTAAACCAGCAAGGGGGAACATGACCCGCATCTTAGTCATGGTTGACAAGTTTACAAAGTGGATTGAAGTGAAGCAAATAATAAAATGTGATGGAGCTACGGCTGTGACATTCCTCAAAGATATCATCTTGAGATACGGCAATCCTCACAACATCATAACAGATAATGGCACAAATTTTGCTGAAGGAGCATTTGCGCGATTCTGCCGAGGTAAAAAGATTCGGCTGGACGTTGCCTCAGTAGCCCACCCCACATCGAACGGACAAGTGGAGAGATCCAACGGATTAGTATTATCCGGGATAAAACCCCGGCTCATTGAGCCGCTGCAAAGATCAGCGGGGTGCTGGATAGAAGAACTACCACCGGTGCTGTGGAGTTTAAGAACAACTCCGAATCGATCAATAGGCTATACGCCATTCTTTCTGGTATATGGGGCAGAAGCTGTATTACCAGCCAACATAGAGCATGATTCGCCTAGAGTCACCCAATACACAGAAGCCGAAGTGCGTGAAGCCTGGCAAAATGATGTTGATCTGTTGGAAGAAGCGTGAGAATTGGCATTGTCCAGAACCGCCATATATCAGCAAAATCTCCGACGCTATCATAGCCGGAAAGTAAACCCCCGAGTCTTCCGGGAATGTGATCTGGTACTCTGGTTGGTACAACGTACTGCTGGCATGCATAAGCTATCCCCCCCATGGGAAGGGCCATTCATTGTGAGCAAAGCATTGCACAATGACTCATACTATCTCATTGATGCAAAACCGCAGGAGAAGAACAAGGCGGACAGATCCGGCGAGGAATCTAAGCGTCCATGGAATGTAGCTCTACTTCGTCCGTTCTACACTTAGCAAAGAAGTGTGTGTATCCGAGTCTCTCATATGTCGGTATGTATGCCGGCAATGAGCTTATCAATGAAATCTTGGCACCTCGAGCAGTAACTCGGGGTCTGCCTTAGTGATATTTATTGTTTGTTTTCTGTACTTGTTATTTATGTGTCGGCTGGCGTAAGTTGCTTCTACCTAAGCCGGATTAGTAGTTGTGTTAGCACCAAAAACTCAACTCTTCGACTTGCTGCTGTCCAACAAGATTTGGCTTCATGGCAAGCAAGGGAACAAGTTTGGAATTGCGTAGCACACGAAAGACGACTAAGGAAAGGAACTTAATTGAGCCGACATTTGTTGCTCGGACTAACCTTATGCTTACTTTATGTTTACTATGCTGAATTATTTTGAGCTAATCCTAAAGTTTCCAAGTATTGTTAAGTCAATTTTGAAGCTCGGACTCGTAAGTCATAAAACCGAACCAAGGTAGACACGAGCCGAGCCAAGAAATTGGAGGAACAAGAAAATGAAACTCGGGGACTACGCCCAAGTTAATCCGGCACAAACAACTTAGTAGAAAAATATAACTTATGTGCTTAATACAATTCCACCCGGCATACCGGGGATCTGATAAACTTCAAAGTGTTGTTAATCAAGGAGATGCAGGAGGCGGTAGCTCGGCGCCAGCAGGGGGAACCCTAGCCTCGGCTTTAGCATCATCTTCACCTTCCTCGATGTCCGAGGCTTCGTCCTCTTCCTCCTCACCCGAATCATCTTCAGTGTTTTCGTCGTCGGCAGCGCCAAGGAAGCTTGGTCCCTCGTTCCATTGATGAATGGGGGCATATTGAATGAGGCTATGGGCGCAAGCCTTGCGCCGAGCTATCCAATCCGGGTCATTGGACCACCTTGATCCGGTGCGCTTGTGCTCAAGAAGATTGAGGTTGATATTCTCATACCACGTAAGCACGTAGTGGAGAACAATTTCAGCTCCGGCGCGTCCAGTAGATTCCCTCCAGAGGTCAAGCTGGGTTTCGCACTCCATTAGCCTAACAATAAGAGTAGTGGCTCCCTCCGGAGTATCTTCTTCAGGCCAAAAGGCATTGAAGATCTGGATTGCCACATCCTGGATATCCTTGCCATAGTTCATCACAATTTCGACACGAGAAGACAAGCTGACCAGCAGGTCCTCCATGTCATAAGGAATCTCTTCAGCGCCAGGAACAATTGGGGTACCCCTCTTTTGGCGGAACTTGGCAACAACAGTAGTTGCAATAGCATTGCCCTCCGGAAATTTGTCTGAAAACAAGACAGGTGAAGCAAGTGAGGAAAGTTGACTCGGAGAGATTCATGCCAGCTGAAGGAAAAGAACTTACGAGAAATATGGTTGTGGATCCGGGTCAACTCCTTAGTACAGTTGTCACGCCTCTTCCGGAGTTGCGCAAGTTCAACATTCGCTGACTCAAGCTTAGTGTCGGCCTCCTTCAGCAGTTCTTGGTCCTTGGCAATTTGAAGGTTGAGACATTCGCGCTCTTCAGTAAAATCTTGGCCAGCTTTATCCATCTCGGATTTGTGAAGCGCCTTGAGCTTTTTCATGTCTGCCTTAAGCTTGGCAATCTCGTCATCCTTGGTCCGGAGGAGAGCGAGCTCATCATCCTTTTTCTTGAGTTCGGCCTGATGCTGCCCTGCTTGTTCGAGAAAATGCAGCATCATATCAGGCACGTGCACACTATCTTCAAGAGATGCTGAAATAGTTCATTGACCCGGCAAAGCCGAGGTATGAATATTTGCCGGGCCAAGAAGAAAAGGAGATAGAGCGCAGAGCAAGATTAAGCAAGAATAACTTACCCTTTATTTGGTCCAAATTTTTCCTCATAAGGATGTTCTCGGCCTCCACTCCAGTTGCACAATCCGAATATCAGATTAGTCCGGTGGAAAAAGACGAAAAGAAATGGGAAAAGTGGAAAGGAGAAAACTTACCCCTTTTCTCGTATTCGGCAAGAAGCGAAGTATGTTTCGCACGCAGCATCTTGTGAGTGTCCAAGAGACGTTGAAACTCAGCGCTCCAGCGATTGGTGGTCACCTGAAAAGAGTACAAAAAGAATAGCTTAGTCATGTGCATATTCGAAGTGTACAAAATCTGGGCCAAGTGGAACTTAACTCAGCTCTAGGTGTGTGCATATTCGAAGTGTACAAAATCCCAGCCAAGTGGAGCTTAACCCAGGTCTAGGTGTGTGCATATTCGAAGTGTACAAAATCCCAGCCAAGTGGAGCTTAACCCAGCTCTAGGTGTGTGCATATTCGAAGTGTACAAGATCCGGGCCAAGTGGAACTTAACCCGGCTCTAGGTGTGTGCATATTCGAAGTGTACAAGATCCGGGCCAAGTGGAACTTAACCTAACTCTAGGTGTGTGCATATTCGAAGTGTACAAAATCCGGGCCAAGTGGAACTTAACCCGACTCTAGGTGTGTGCATATTCGAAGTGTACAAGATCCAGGCCAAGTGGAACATAACCCAGCTCTAGGTGTGTGCATATTCGAAGTGTACAAAACCCAGGCCAAGTGGAACTTAACCCGGCTCTAGGTGTGTGCATATTCGAAGTATACAAGATCCAGGCCAAGTGGAACTTTACCCGACTCTAGGTGTGTGCATATTCGAAGTGTGCAAGATCCGGGCCAAGTGGAACTTAACCCGGCTCTAGGTGTGTGCATATTCGAAGTTACTAAGGAGCTACGCTAGTTCTCTAAGGAGCATCCGGCCGAGTAACAAGTTACTCCCCCAAAGGCTCGGGCACTAATGGTTATATCACTAATATCTAGTACATGTTAAGGAAAAAGCGAAGTAGCGTACCTCCATCATCCGACCTGCAAGGTTGATTGCCTTGGCAGTAGTGTTCATCTGTGCATCAAACTCGACAGGCCCAAATTTCTCCGGGAGATCGTCATTATGGACGAACTCTGCCTTTTTCCAGTTGTTAACAAACTCGATCAAGGTCAGAGGATAGCATTCTCTACGGAGCATGTGGGGCGCGACCAAACCCTTGGCATGGGCCTCCCTCCTCTCAACTTGGGCAACAGCGGGGCTGGTGTGCAAAACAAGTTGCACATCAGCTGACCCGGCAGAAGTGTCCTTCGTCGGTGGAGTCTTCTTCGAAAGCATGGACGCAAGTGTACACTGTCCAGCCTCGATAGACGCTGCCTTGGTGGCATCATGAGCTTTCTTGCCCTTGGGCTGCTGCTGAGAGGTTGAAGTTGCTGCGACAGATTTTCCCTTGGGAGCTGCCTTGGTGCTAGTCTTGGTGCTGCTGGTGCCTTCTCGCCGAGTCTTGGAAGACTCGGACGAGGCGGAGGGGCTTGGTGTTGTTGCTGATGCTGGTGCTGCTGCTGCTGGTGCTGATTTTTGTCTTGGCGGGGGTGCTGAAGGAACCTCGGTGGTGGCTGGTTGTGGCTGAGCCGAAGAGGGAGCAACCGCAGCCTCGGCAGAACCACTTCCCCCTGTTTCGAGGTTGCCCTCCTCTTGACGAGGTGGGATAGAACCCGGAGCAGCCGCTAAACCCTCCTGAATGGGGCTCAACAGGCGTGAATCATCGCCACGAGAGGGAGAAGGGCTATGTCGGAGCGGCGAGGCGATGCAGGATCCACTCTGAGGAACTTCCACCGCAGACCTACCGAATCAAGCGATGAACAATAAGTCACAACAAGAGAAAGGCACGAATCAGAAAATTGGATAAGGAAGAAGTGACTTACTCATCTGAGGTCAGAGGCTCCTTTGGGTTGCGAGCTCACCGGGCTATGGCCTTAGTCGTGGACTTGGTGGCAGCTTTGACTACGGACTTCTTTCGCCTCTTGGTTGGCTTAGAAGGTCCGGAGGAAGAAGCAGATGTGGCCCCCCTTTTCTTTGATGCGACCGGGACTGGCTCACCCGTGGCAAGGGGAGGATCTTCATGGATCTGCCCATCGGGGTTAGCTGATGCCGGAAAAGCATAAGAAAGAGGGACAACGTCAAATGCCTCCATCACCTCAACGTCGTAATCATCTTCATCCTCAGGCCAATCTCTAATGGAAGAGAGTTTACCGGTGTGTCACTTGGTCGCATCGGGGAACGGCAGGAACATCTCCTGATCCGGCTCCTCCTCGTCCGGGACATCTCGATCCGGGCCCACTTGAGAGAAGGCTCGGTGCCATCCTCAAGAGTTTGCTAAAGAAACATCTAAGAGAGAAAATGCAAAGGGACCAAACTTACGACAAAATCCGACATATGATTTGACTCGGAAAAAGATTGGGGCACGAGACTTACCGTAGGAGGAAGCCTATCTCGGCAGAAGTGCTCGATACCCCACTCCCAATCAGCGATGAATTTCTTGTTGGTGGTGAAGAGGGCCTTGACCCGGCTGTAAATCTCGGTGTTGCTCAACTCGAATGAGGAGGTCCAGTTGGGGTCAAGGCACCAGCTCATGTGGCAAAGTTTATGCGTACGTTTCTGGAGGGGGGAGATCCGGTTGCGGACGAAGGTGATCATTGCGTCCTCATTGCGCAGTCCCTGATCCTTCAGCTCTTGGAACTGTTTGTTGACTTGGTTCGCCAAGATAGTGGGCTTCTTGGGGATCTGGTCCCACAGATCCGGATTAGGAGGACCCGGAGCATAGGGGCGCAGCCGGATCAGATCTTCATCCGTGCCATTTCTGACATAGAAGAAGGTTCGGGCCTAGCCCTTGCAGGAATCGAGCCCCGTGACTCGGGGAAAGATAGACTGTTTACGGGGAGAGATAGAGGCAGCGCGGAACTATGTGAGTTGCTTGTCCTCCGAGTCAAGCTCTCTATTCGGAATCACATTCCAGCGGAGACCAAAAAACCGGATCCAGAGCTCCTTCGTGGGCCATAATCCGGTGTAGCCCTCGATGGTAGAAGCAAAGGCAGAAAGAGAGGTGATGGCATTCGCTGGAAGATGATGCGGCTGAAGCTCGTAGGTGTTGAGCCAGTCGTGGAAGAAGTCGCTGACAGGGAGGCCAAACCCATGCTGGAAGTGGGAGAGGAATACTACGAACTCACCCGAATTGGGTGAGGGAGCAAGTTCCTCGGCGGCGAGGCGAGCGATGACGCCCTCCGGGATACGGCGCGTGCGATACAGCCAGTCTAGGTCGTCCTGGCATACCCAGGACCCAGCCTAGGCGCCGCACTCAGCGTTCTCCATGTCTTCCTCCATCTCCTGTTCCGTGACGGCGAGTTCTTCCTCTGTCATTTCGAGGTCGCTATCCTCACTGGCCCTATCGGCGGTGGGGGCAGTGGCCTGGACTGGCACGGACCCGTGGCGGAGGAGATGCGTGGGAGTGGCGGCGACGTTGGTGCGCGAGGAACAATGCGGCGGCGGCGCAGCTAAGCAGATGCAGCGGCGGCGCTGCTACTGGGAGGAAGAAGAAGAAGAGGCAGAGGGGCGCGAGAATGGGGAAAAGACCCAAGGGGCGCGCCCCTCCCCTATTTAACCACGCCCTTGAGGGGTAGTGGGATCGTGTTGTGCGGACGGGCCACCCGGTGTGGCCGTGTACAATCCGGATCAGCCAATTAGCGACGAGCCACAGGAAGGGCCACAGGGCGTAGGGGATCCCACGACGTGACGTGGTGATACAGTTAACGAGGAGACAGACACGATGTGGCGTGGGTAATAGCAATATCTGACAATAACTGCGGCGGTTACTAGCGCAGGCCCTTAAAATGAGGCAAGGTAATGATTACCCTCCACGTAAGATAGCGTACGAGGGAAGGAAGAGTAACCCGGCTAGCAAGTGAAAACTCGAAATGTGCCAAGGGAAAGTAAGCCTATGGAATTCGGACTATGAGATAACTCGAAAAAGGAGCAAAAGGCTCGATAAAATTGAACCTGCTGTCGCCTTAGCGGCTAAGGCAGCTAAGACCGCACCAGCTTCGGGGACTAATGTTGGGGGGATACCCCCGGGTAGGGTCACGCCAGGGTATAATGGCCGAGTTAGCCGAGGTACGGCAAGGTCAAAGCAAAGTGCTAGCCGAGTCACCTCAAGGCAGGCCAAATCACGGAGTAACCCGGACTGGAGGATGTCCGCCTGACTGAGTCCCGACCGACTTATGTCGTATGTCGGTAACATGTATCTAACTTGTATGTAGGTACAGGTGTGGCCGGATTAACCAGGCATGATCCGGGTTATATCAGGCTTGCAAGAGAAGGAAGGTATCTCGCTGGTCAAAATGTGGCCACTGAGTGCAGACCGTGAGCGAAGCGGACAGAGGCCAGGACCACCGAGGCGTGGCCGACAATGGTGACATCGCCTGTGTCGGATGACGCTGGTGCCGCAGAGGCTCACGTAGCCTCTGCATGGCTGACGACGGGGAAAAGTGACCCGGTCGGTTTACTATTTTGGGAAAAGGCATATTCCCTGGAATATGCCTCCACGTATGCTCTAGTTGGAGACCTAGCCACCCCTATATAAGGAGGGCTAGGGTTTCTGTAGAGGGGGTTGGGTTCTATTGGGTCATTGACTAGTTGATGGGCATTTGAGTAGAGGGTTCCTGAGAGCAAAGCGGTGGTGAGAGTAAGAGAGTACCTTCTTCCTCCTCTCCCCAATACAGCTCAAGGAGCACTTGTAACTCATCTAGCTTGAATAATACAAAGCTTCTGTGTGTGGAATCACCACACTATCCCTCCCTGGATTCCTCTAGTGCATATTGTCCCCACCTTTAGCCTATCCATGGCATCTGCCATGACACCACCACGACAGTTGGCGCCCACCATGGGGCTAGCGGCGCTAGCAGGAGTGAAGATCCGGACGGGAAACCTCATCGGCAACGGCGAGCGCACCGTCTCCGGGCTCGTTCAGCGCTTTGGAGCGCTGAGCGTGGGAGAGGTCGCTTGCCGAAGCAGCCAACATTGTCGCTGACGAAGTCCAGCGCTCCAAAGCGCTGAACGAGCCCGGAGACGATGCGCTCGCCGTTGCCGATGAGGTTTCCCGTCCGGATCTTCACTCCTGCTAGCGCCGCTAGCCCCACGGTGGGCGCCAACTGTCGTGGTGGTGTCACGGCAGATGCCATGGATAGGCTAAAGGTGGGGACAAGATGCACTAGAGGAATCCAGGGAGGGATAGTGTGGTGATTCCACGCACAAAAGCTTTGTATTATTCAAGCTAGATGAGTTACAAGTGCTCCTTGAGCTGTATTGGGGAGAGGAGGAAGAAGGTACTCTCTTACTCTCACCACCGCTTTGCTCTTAGGAACCCTCTACTCAAATGCCCATCAACTAGTCAATGACCCAATAGAACCCAACCCCCTCTACAGAAACCCTAGCCCTCCTTATATAGGGGTGGCTAGGTCTCCAACTAGGGCATACGTAGAGGCATATTCCAGGGAATATGCCTCTTCCCAAAATAGTAAACTGACCGGGTCACTTTCCCCCATCGTAAGCCATGTAGAGGCTACGTAAGCCTCTGCGGCGCCAGCGTCATCCGACACAGGGAGCGTCACCCTTGTCGGCCATGCCTCGGTGGTCCTCCTCTCTGTCCGCTTCGCTCATGCTCCTGCGTACAGTGACCACCTTTTGACCAACAAGATACCTTCCTTCTCTAGCAAGCCTGATATAACCCGGATCGTGCCTGGTTAATCCGGCCACACTGGTACCTGCATACAAGTTACATCAATCTTGCCAGCGTACAACATATGTCGGCCGGGACTCAGTTAGGTGGACATCCTCCGGTCCGGGTTACTCCGTGATTCGGCCTGCCTTGAGGTGACTCGGCAAGCACTTGCTTTGACCTTGCCATACCTCGGCTAACTCGGCCTTTATACCCCGGCGTGACCCTACCCGGGGGTATCCCCCCAACAGTATCTTTTGATACAACTTTCATGAAAAATCACTTCAACTTTCCTTTTGCTCCGTTCATAGGTATAAATATGAATGGACAAACATTTATGCTTGGTTGTGGTTTCCTAAGGGATGAGAAAGAGGAAAGTTTCAAGTTGCTTTTCAGGGAATTTCTTAAGGCCATGCATGGGAAGAAACCAACTAATATTATCATGGATCAGGACTGGGCTATGAGGCTTGCAATTTCTGCTATTTTCCCTGACACTGTCCATGACAACTGTTGCTGGCATGTTATTAAAAAAGCAAATGAGATGTTGGGTGCATTCCTGGGGCAGAACCCAGGTCTACAATTGAGTTCAATGAATGCATTGATGAAAGTATGATAGTGGAGGAGTTTGAAGCAAAATGGGCAGAGCTGGTCCTAATTAGGGGTTGGTAGGACATGAAACATTTACATGGTTGAAGAAGTTTGCACACACATGGGTTCCTAGATACTTCAGGCACCACTTCTTCCCCTTCACGCAATCAACTCAGATAAGTGAAGGATTCAACGCTGTGTTAAAATGTTATATCAACCCTCACAATTCAATCAAGCATTTTGTGAAACAATATGAGAAAATTCAGGAAAAGATGTTGGGAAGGGAAGGCCACACTGATTTCCAAACACATGATCTTGAAGTGAACCTTGGTCCCAGTTCCCAATTGAGAAACATGCGCTAGCTATTTACACTAGGGAGATTTTCCACCGTTTCAGGCTTGAGTTTGAGTTGATAGTCCGCTACAATGTGCAACTCGCAGGCAACAACATGTACTTGCTAGTTCCTAACAACCAAACATGCTATCCCTATGGTGGAAGAAGCTACATGGTTAATGCTAATGGAGGAAATGACAACTATAACTGTGATTGTTGCAAATATGAGAGGGATGGTTTGCTTTGTTGTCCTGTGTTGAGAGTGTTCACGCATATTAGTGTTGACGCAATACCGGAGTGGTACATATTGTGCAGGTGGACTCAACAAGCTTTGGAAACTTTGGTTCAACCAAGTATCCTAGCAAGAGATGATGTAATGCCTGAGGAGTCATGAAGCAACTGTGATTTGCCAACTTGTCCACCAAGTTTGTAAATGTTGCTAATATTGGTAGCAAGTCAGAACAACATGAAGCTATTGCTCGTATACACATCAGGGAGATGATAACTAAGTTTGCACAACTAGACAAAGTGAAGAAGAAGAAGAACATAACAAGTACATCATCAAAGAACTCTAAATCAAATCAGGACTCTCCTTCAGGTCATATGGAAAAACGGAGAGAAATTTCAGGACCTACCCCAACAACAATCGTGGCTCTAGCAACTAACGTTGAAAATGCTAGAGCAATTCCTAAAAACACCAAACAGCAAATTCAGACACTACTCCAGCAGCACCAACACCTCCAGCGTCTACCATATCCAGTGATTGGTTTGAAGCACAACTTTCGTATGCGCCTCCTCCCTCATATATTGTGGCACCAATTGTCCAAGGTCATATGGTTGAGTCCACTGAAGAAGCAATGGTCATCCTTGACGCTCCGTTGAATACAAAAGGCTAGAACAAAGGTCCATTTCCTTCTGGAATTGAGTTGCAAGCTAAAAGAACTATTACGTGTGTAATGAGCCTAGACACAATTATGCTACTTGTACGTCAACATTAGGTTCATGATCATGAAGGACTTATAACCTAGAGGCAAATAATAAATTCTATTGTTTGATATAGCTCCTATATGTTCATAATACGTTTTATACTATGCTATAACTGTATTAATATGAAACTTTAATACATGTGTGGTATGTAAACAAACTGTTTCTCTAGTTACCTCTAGCGAACTAGTTCATTGGTCATGAGGATGATCTGGGTTTCAAGATCATGGGCATTTATGCTGATTGACAATGAAGTCACGTCATGGATTGAATGACGTGATAGACAACATCCGGTAGTTATATCTCAATGAGATCTAGTTACAAAGTTCACCATTGATGATAAACGCATGGAACCTTGCAACCTTATCCTTAGACTACGAGATAATGCAAATCACCGTTCTAGTGGGAGCTTAGATGGTTATCAAGTATCATACCGTGACTGGGTGATCAAAAAGGTGCCACTCAGGTTTCCCAAAGGGGCGCGTAGAGGAGTACATATCAAGACCAGGATTTGTCAGTCCATGTAACAGATAGATACATATGTGGCCATCTCGGTGAAGTTGCATTAACGAAGCTTGCAAGTGTGTGACTGGGTCACGGAATGCAATGACATGGGAACGAGTAAACAAGTTCATCGGTAACGAGATCAAACTAAGGTATGGAGATACCAAAGATCAAGTCTCGAATGAACTAGGTATCAAGTGGCAAAGCGAACGGGAAACGACAATTCACGGTTTGAGCAATAAGATTAGTGGAATGCACGAGGGTCATCATGGGCATCCAGGTCCCGCTGATGATCATTGGTATGAGAGGATTCTCAATCATGTCCGGAGTGTTCCCGAACAGAAGGATGTCACGCTTAAGGGTGGGGGCGCTTAGGGATAAATGAGGTACCGTAGGAGAAATTCAGAGAAACCGGAATAGTTCCGGGTAACATCTGATGGTGATCGGAGGGGGTCCGAAAGGACTTCCAGAGTAAAGGAATATAATAATATGTGTATTTGAATGTTAATTGGAGAATTAATATTAAATATATTTTTTATTTTATTATTAAAGACAACCCAATGCTAATGGTCCTCACCTGAAGGGGAGGCCCAAAGGGCAAGGAGCCTAGGGAGAGGGGGTTAGCCGGCCTAAGCTTAGTGGGCCACCCAAGTGGGACCAACCTAGAGCCGGCGGCTTCCCCTAGGTGGCCGGCGGGTGTGGGCATTAGTCCCACACCGCCTGGCCCCTGGGTGGTGCGCCCCCTCCTACTATATATAGGGGTCTCCCCCTCCCCTTTGGAAGCATCCAATTCTCTCATTCTCTCTCTCATTTTCCTTTTAGATCTTCTCCGTAATATTGGGGAGGACTTCGAGGGATTTGAGTTCTCCACCTTCACACTACTGTCATGTGATCTTTGGTCTGACATCTTCTTCTTTCGCTTCTCGGCTGGATTGGAGCCTGGGAGACGTCGCCTACACCGAACGTGTGTAGTACTTCGGAGGCACCACACTTGGGGTGCTTGGAGCTGCTCGACTTCATCAGCATATGCCTTCCTTCATAAGGCGTGCCTCGGTATTCAAGGGTATAAATACCATCTTCCTTCTCCGTTACATATGTCTACATATTATAGATCCTGGTATTAGTGTTCGGGTAGATAGATTTTTTTCTGCTATGGAACCCTACAGATCATTGGGAAAGAAGCTGTGATTCTCTTGTAGTCTATCCCAATTCATCTTGGCCATGAACTAATGTATTGTTGCTATTGTGTTTTGCAAAAAAGGTTGTATGAAGAAACTAGAAAGTATTCATGAGTTAGTACTGTGAAAAAATTCTAAAAAATGTTTGAGTTCGATGGAAAACTATACATTATTTCTTCTTGATAACTTCCTTCCACTTGATTGTGTTTTTAGCAGAAGTAACCCATTGATGACTCAACAACTTCCTTATGTTTTCAACATATTTAGGTCCATAATGTGGCAAAAACCTGCCTGTATAAGTCTCTACATTCATGAGAGAAAATATGTCATAGTCTTTGCTGCAAAAAAGAAGTTTGTGACAATAGTTATTATTCCTAGGTCATGCAGAAAAGCAACAAGGCATAGTTGATGCAACCAAGTTATTAAAATTTGAAAAGGCAACATAGGATTAAAAACAAATTAATAGCAAGCTTTACGCAACTTGGGTGCATCAGTAGCCAACTTTAGAACCGTGATGCTAGCTAACTTAGTACTAATGGTAGGCAACTTAGGTGTGGTGTTACAAACCACAATTTAACATATATGTGGAGTAACATTATATTGTTGGTAAATCCAACTTATCATCTCCAACATGCAATTTTGCTTGTTCCACCCACAACCTAGTTGAGAAATGGACTAAAATTAGGTTAGAAAACAACTTGTTGCTAGTGGTTTTTGTTGTAGTCATACTCCACCTAAGTTGTATTTTAGGGCAGGCTATATGTGTTGTCATGCCTTAAGTAAGTTGTTGGCACTCCTGCAACCTAGTTGAGAAATGAACTAAACTTAGGTTAGAAAACAACTTGTTGCTGGTTGTTTTTTGTTGTAGTCATACTCCACCTACGTTGTATTTAGTGCATGCTATAGTTGCTTCCATGCCTTAAGTAAGTTTCTAGCACTCCTACAACCTAGTTGAGAAATGAACTAAACTTGGGTTAGAAAACAGCTTGTTGCTGCTGGTTTTTTGTTGTAGTCATACTCCATCTAAGTTGTATTTAGTGTAGGCTATAGTTGTTGCCATGTCTTATGTAAGTTGCCTGCACTCTGGTTTAGAGGAAGCCACCTTCCGAGATGGAGTGTGCAACCTAGCAGGACTAGGTATACAACTTAGCAATAGTAGATATACAACTTATATTGTTTAGTCAGTTGATTATTCAGTTTAGCATAAGTAGCTTCCATTTTAACTTATGTTGTTTCGTACTTTCTGTAGAAGTAACTTATTATATCTCAATTAAACAACTTAGTACCTCTGTGCACAAACTTACCTACTATTAGTAAAATAACTTTTAAAAATAGGAGCGCAATAGAAACAAAAACATTATCATCTTTCAGTTAAGCAAAAAACTTAACATATTTATGCCATCCAATTTACCTAATGCGAAAGAAAATTAATAAAGTTTCTACTTAGTACAAAATTGGGAACCAACTTATGATCCAACTCATGTGTTACTTCCTTTGTTATCTGTTTTGGAGCAAAAATGTCACCCATCTCTGCCTCAAACTCGTCAATCTTGATGCGCGGGTTTGGGTAGTGTTTCTTCCATAAAGTTGTGAAAGATTTCTCTTAGTTTCTTTGCATTTTGGAGGAGTTTCTTGGAACTTCAAACCTTCTACATCTAATGTTGGCAACAAACACCCAGTAATGGTTCACTGAGATTTTTGGATCATTGCTTAAGTCTTCCAATACCGTGATATGACCTGTTTGTGTGTAAAACAAAATGGGAACTCCAAAGATATTAGAAAAAAGAAAGGGTATGCAAAACTGGTGAGACAACTAGACATTAAAATGGACAAATCAATGGTAAAGTAAAGTGGCAAGCAACTTGAAGCTATTGATAGAAAACCCAGTCCCCCTGGATGTACATCAACTTACTAAGAAACTAAAAGGTAACTAAGTTGGATGGGTATAAGTGACTTAATCGTAGACCATATGAAAAAGATGTATGGTTTCCGCAATAGATAACAATTTTTTTATTACGCGGAACACCCTGATTGCCCAAAGATCTATCTAGAAGTAATGCAATAATGGAGGAAGACAACAGTAACGTACCCTTGAAGACCGAGAGAGTGTTGCACTGATGTAGTCGTACCTGTCCGACCTCAAGGTCGTGAAGCTCCTCTCACGTCACCCTTGTCCATGTCCTTGCACGACGGCCCAGTCGCTGCAAGTGCAGCTCCCCTAAGTTATCACACATATATGATGCAATACAACGACTCCTGAACTCCTTGATCCCTGCTAGGGTTGCGGAAGTAGATCTCTTGGTAGAATTCCTGGAGCATAACGGTGTGCCACAGATGTGTTGAATTTTCGCGTACAATCCTTTCCCTGGGACCGTGCCACAGCAAAGACAACTAGAGAGAGGGAGGGATATTCTAACCAAAGAGAATATCTTATTGGTCTGTGTTTTAATCCCACCCATGGGCACCCCTTTATATAGGCGGAGGGAGGTGTGCCCTCCCCTTTAGGTGTCCCATGTGGGACTAAACATTGAAGAAAAAGGGCTCAACTAGCTGGCTGGGCTAGCTCCAAGCCGAATGAGCTGTCTGAAGCCAGCCTAGCAGGCAACAATGGCTCCAAGCTACCACAACACTGTCCCAGGTGGGCCGGTACAGCGCAGAGCCGTGGCCCAGCACGGAGGAGCCGGCTGAGGTGCCAACACGGCCAGGTGGGCCGGCTCGCCCTAGCGCGGCCCAGCAACCGCGCCCAACGCCGACTGCTCTAGTGCCCGGGTGGGCCGGTTATCCGCCCATGGCCCACCAGCAGGCGGCGTCCTGCTGCAGTGTCTACCCGCGTGGGCCATGAGGCCGGGGGCCGCCAGCGGATAGCGCGTAGCGCCCAACACCCTGCCCGCCCGGGGTGGCACATAGTGTGTGTTGCCCGCTTGTGCACTTGGGCGTGATCAAATCAGCCCAGGTTGCTGTTTTTCTGCTTTTCCTTTTTCCTTTTCAAAGGTGGCTTCCTCCTGGTCCATTTCCCTCCAGGGTTTTGGCCTATTGAGGAAGTTGCCCTATACATTTAAATTTAAATATTTATTTAATATAAGTTAATTCATAATTAACATATAATAAATGCATATTGTATGTCATTTATCCAAAACTCCTTTTGGTCCTTTTCCTTCTTTCTTTCTCCGAACAACTTCGGATATCTCCGAAACAATTTCGACTTCTCTTTCTTTTGTGATTCCATCTCACAGGAGGATATCTAAGCATCGTATCGCCCTTAAGCGTGTTTCCCTATGGTTTGGGAATGCATATACATGATCTCTATCAAGGATTAACAACAGGAGTGGGATGCCCACGTTGACCCCTATGCACTCCACGAATCACCATCATGTCAAACCTAAAAAGATATGTCCAATTCCCTTTGTTACGCAATAAAAGACTTGTTCGAGATCCAATCATCGGTATCACCATATCTTGTTGGATCTCGTTTCCAACAAGTACTATTTTACTCGTTCCCGTGAAATTCCATCCCCATGACCTAGTCATGTGTTGCGCAGCATGGATGTAATTCATCGAGTGGGCCCAGTTGTATCTCCCTGTCACACAGGAGAACAAATCCCGATCTTGATGCATAATGCCGCTACATGCTCCTTTAGTCACCCAACATGCACCTTTATTATCACCCATTTACGAATGATGGTTGATGCATTCAAAGCAATCCTCCGGCAATAGTGATTGATATGATCTCATGGTCTAAGGATTAGGACTGTTTCTAACAATTGCAATGTGAACTAAGTGACATGATCATGTTGCAACAATCATTGGTGGGAAGTGTCCATCACATCATTCTAGATGACATGACTTCATTGTCAGTGGCTTTTGTTTCATAGCCCATGATCAGGAAACCTTGATCATCGTCTGCCCAATGAACTAGTTGAATAGAGGCTACTAGGGACCTGGGTTTGTTTATATATCACACCTGCATAAATGTTTCTACTTGATACAATTATAGCATGATATAAAACTATTATGAACTAATGAGATATGACAATAAAACCCTTTTATTATTTGCCTCTAGGGCATATCTCCTTCAAAAGAAACACAAAAGTTGTTGACACCTATGTATACAACTAACTATATGCGGAAGTGAACTTAGTGACCACAAAAAACAACTTAGCTAGTTGCACATTCAAACTTGCTGGTACAAATCAGAAAAGGAAAAAGTAAAGAACATTTACCAGGTTTCCTTGTCTAGCTATGCATCCTTCTTCGAGAAGTGTTTCTTAAGTTCCTTGTCTTCCGAATCCCCATGTAGAAGTAGGCTCTATTTTAATTTGGTAGAATACACATGGCAAAAAATCACTTAATGCACATGCACAAATTGATTGATGTCCACAGAAAAATAATTAAAAAATGTTGAGTTGCTTACCCCATCCTCAAAGGCATCACCACCTTCTTCTCTAAACTGTCCATTGAATGCTTGATTGATTCCAATCCGAGTTCAACAATTATGTTCTTCAACTTAGCGTGACATCATAGAGTTTTCTAGCTCTTGTAAAGACACAAAGTGTAGGGTTTCTGTAGCAATAACAAAAGTTTTACTATGCAGGAATACCCTGAATGCCCTAGGATCTATCTAGAAGTAATACAGTAACGGAGGAAGACAACGGTAACATACCCTTGAAGACCATCAGAGCATTACGCTCATGCAGGAGCGTGGATGATGTAGTCGTACCCATCCAACCTCAAGGTCATGCAATTCCTCGCTCGTCGCCCCTTGTCTAGGTCCTTGTATGATGGCCCGGAAGCTTCAATAGCCCCACTGAGTTATCACATGCATACGATGCAATGCGATGACTCCCGAACTCCTTGATCCCTGTTGGGGTTGTGGAAGTAGATCCCCTGGCGGAATCCTTGTAGCACAACGGCATTCCGCATATGCGTTGACTTTGCGCGCACAGTCCTAACTTGGGGCCGCGCCACAACAAAAGCAACTAGAGAGAGGAGGAGTATTCCAACCAAAGGGTGTTGGGGATATACTTTCTAGAGATCCTCACAGTACCTCATTGACCAGGGTGGCCGACTTTGGGTTAGAGCTTTGCTTCACGGGTGGCCCAGTTAGGGAGAAGACTTACCGACATAGGCCTGTGTGTTACTTGTAGTCCAAGATATACTCTGTAACCGACTCTTAGTCGTAGCCGGATAGGTCTCTCCTATAAACCCTAGGCTGGATATCTATATAAGCCATCCTAGGGCGAGCCTTTAGGGCACCCTCACAATAGTCTACAATCTCAACTCGCACAGGAGAAACCCTTGTAACCCATATTCCGACTCTGCCGTATTACTGGATTGCTAGCAGGAGTAGGATCCGTCCAAAGCCGACGGATTCGAACCTAGGTAAACTTGTGTGCTCACCATCCCGGAACACCGTACGTCTCACACCCCTCTCTTCCACACGCCTCGAGGATCCCCTCATGGCGTACTTGTCATCAATCCGACGACAGTTGGCGCCCACCATGGGGCAAGTGAGCTTCGGACCTGCATTCCGAGCGGAATCTTCAATAATCGGAATCGGCGAGACTATCACCGTCGGTCGCATCCTCTATGCCAGTGACGTCCCTCTCATCGTTCTCGATGAGACCTGGATTCCGGCTAGGGAAGCCGTGACTGCTTATACCATCATGTCTTTCGGTGAGATCAATGTATACATCGGATTTGCTAAACCTGCCCCACCCACCCTAGTGGTGATGATAGAGGCAGAAGACATTTCTGGATCCCCTTTGTCCGCGGAGGTGGCAGAGTTCCGGATCTCAGAAAACCCTAATCCCATCCAGCCCGCACCTATTGCAGAGATAGTGGAGAAAGCCGAGCCTGAAGTAGATCTTGCGGTGCAAGTCGAATCTGGAGTGGACCTCCCTAGTGAGGTCGAATCCCAAATCGATCTGTCTGTTGAGGTCAAAATCCAGGAGGAGCATAGTAACAACTTTGGTTCTGGCTCTGCCAACGCCAGAACAGATCAACTGTTCCAGAGGCATACGTTGAGGCGCATGATACTGCAAGACGCTAGCATGGATGAGGTTCTCGAAACCATTAGGATCTTCGAGGAAGCCCACGAGGAAAGCCACAACTACCTCAGGACCCACACGTCGCACTTTGTCGGATATGTTGGATCTGGATCTGGCTCTGCCGATGTTGGGGACAACACTGACTCAATGGTGGAGGCGATCGGAACAAACGCCGACTTACCTGCATCTTCGGATGAGTCAATGACGTCAGCGGATTTTTGAAAGTTTTCCGCGGAATATGAAGAGGAGCACAACTCCAACGCAGTAGAAGAAGGAGAAGCCATGGATGAAAGATCTGGGGAAAACTCTCCCAAAGCACAGGATGACATGGATATCAGAGATAATCCTGAGGTACCGACCAGAGCCTGACTCTGGGAAACGGACCCAAAACCGTCTTTGCTATCGGCGCAGCCAAGAAGGCAAAGAATAGGAACAAGAAGAACAAGACCCCGACAAAAGAACTTCCAGCAGAGGAATATGAAGAAGACTCGGATGGAGCACTTACCCCAGACAAGCCCAAACAAGAGTCGGTGGATGGTCACGTAATCACCAAAGGTGCACGTAAACTCATCGATGCTGCATTAACTACACCTATCCCTACAGCTGCAGAACTCACTGCTGAAGAGTTGGATGAAAGGGCCCAGGCCCTAGAAGCGCATCGCCAAGTACTCCTCGACGAGGCAAAAAACATTGAAGAAGAAAAGCAACGCATGGCAACTGCGGAGAAGTACATCTCTCAGCAGCATCAGAAGACCCGGAAACGTCACACTCGTGACGACCAATTCCCGGAAATTCATAAAGTACTCTTTGGAGGAGACCATGGGATGCCTCGACGCGACAAGAGGGGAGATTGGGTGTATCCAACACCAGTTCAAAACACTGTCGCAGCTCGAGAAATCCTAGCAAATAATCTAGGCCCAGAGCAGATTCGGTTGGGCATTAAGCTGCTCAACAAGGGTCTAGAGTAGCAGAAGGCCGCGCACTTCAGAAGCGGAAAACTGGTCTCCCAACCTGACCAATGTCGCACGGATCCGGCCTAGAGTGAGTGTAAGACCCCAGCGGGCTCCGGAGCAGCATCACCGTTCTGATCGTCGGGAAGACAACTACTCAAGAACCAGATCTTCAGGACAGCACCACAAAGCTGCACGTGACTGGCGTAATGTTACTCCAGCTGGGGAGCAAGAGGCAATTGCTGCACTACATCTGAGAAATCCTCCCCGGCGAGAGTCGAACGATCGCAGGGAAGAAGACAAAGACAAAACGTTGGGAGAAGGACCGTCAGAGAATGCCACCTCCTAGACATACAAGCCGTCTGGCTGACGGACAAAGGAACGACGGACACCGTGCCGAGACAAGCCGGCAGGGGGCTCATCATAATGAAGACCCTCCCCGGAACCAGAATAATGACGCTCTAGACGGAGGCATGCGATCAGCTGGAAACAACCCAGCTGCTCCACCCTCTCCACCAGGTAGCCATCACAACGACTCCCAAGGAGGCCAAGGAGGGCGTCGTGGTGGAGGAGGTGGTGGCAGAGGCCGAATTCCAGCTCCAAGGCACCGCAGCCATAGCCATCAATCAGGGCGATCTTTGTCCCCAAGGGACGCAAGGCTCAAGATTAACTCCAATATAGAGGCACAACGCTATGAAAATGAGAATATATACGTGGGCCCAAAATGCTTCAGACCATACATAAGAGCTACAAAATTCCCGGAAGGATTTGCTATCTCAAGGCACATTCAGGCTTACGACGGTATGGCTCGGCCAGATACTTGGCTTCAGGATTTTTTCCAGGCATGCTGTATCGCCAAAGGCAGAAATAGCCTGGTCGCGACCCAATATCTCCCACTAATGTTGCGGAAGACGGCGCGATCATGGCTCAATGAACTTCCAGAGAAAACCATCCACAACTGGTATGACATGCAAAGCGCGTTCTTTAGGAATTTTGAAGGCACATATCGGAGGCCCTGTATGGTCGGAGACCTACGGCGTTGCACCCAGAAAGCCGGAGCAACTTGCAGAGATTATCTCGAATGATGGATCGACACTAAAACTCCTATGAAGGGGTCAATGACCAAACTACGATTGAAGCTTTCATTGCAGGACTCCCAATTGGTTTACTGCGTCATCATTTGAAGTGCGACAAGGTGACTAATTTGGGAGACATGATAGAAACAGCGAGCAAGTATGCAGATGTTGATGACAACGCAGAGGGATTACTGAACACCCTAGCTATGCCACAGTCAGCAAAACAACCAAAGCAGCAAGCTCAGAAGCGCAAGAACACCTCGGAAGAAAAGCCCAACAGGGAAACGGTAGTAGTCACTACTACTTTCGGGTCTGGAGGATGAGGAGGGCACGGCGGTGGCCGTGGACACGGTCGTGGGACATCAAGAGTCCAGGGTAGAGGAGACCAACAATCCGACGATAGTTGGCGCCCAACGTGCTAATGCTCAAAACCTACTCCTGGGCCGACATTGCCAATAACCCGTGTGTGCATCACTTAGACGCCAATGGGGGCTCGTCCCACACAAACGCCGAGTGTCGCTTCAATGATGACATCAAGAAAGACGATACCGCTGGCTACAGGGCTAAGCGGAAGAAGGGAAAAAGAATCCCGAAAAAGATAAAGAGACCAAGGAAGATTCCGACATGGAGGAAGTTGATGCTTCAAATCCCAGGCCGGAGGGAAAGAAAAACTTCCCGACAAAGAAAGACACTTATGTCACCTTCCTCGGATCTCAACCAGCTAAGGTCAAGAAAGCAGTTCTACATGAGCTCAACACAATAGTTCCAACTGTCCCTTAATTTTTGGACTGGTCGGAAGTGGCAATCACCTTTGACCGTGCTGATCATCTGCCTAAGTTGCATAGGCGAGGAAAATACGCCCTAGTCATCAATCAACTTATTGATGGATATGGTTTCTCTAAGACTCTCATGGATGGCGGCAGCAGCATCAACATTCTGTATGTCGAAATGCTACGCCGGATGAGGATCTTGAAGACCCAGCTAAATTATAGCTCTGTGATCTTTCATGGAGTTGTCCCAAGAAGACAAGCAAATTCCTTGGGAGAAATCACTTTGGATGTGACCTTCGAAACTCCAAAGAACTATCGGACGGAAGAACTTTCCTTCGAAGTGGTCCTGTTCAAGAGCATGCACCACGCTATATTAGGACGTCCGGCTTACTAGGCTTTTATGGCTCGTCCGTGTTACATTTACAATATGATGAAAATTCCAGGTCCCAACAAAGTGATCACCATCAGGGGAGACCCGAAGAAGGCGTGAGAGTGCGAGGACGGAAATGCCGCCTTTGCTGAAGCCGTGCTGCACGCCCAGGAGTACCAGGAGATCAAGAAGACCATAGATCCGTCCGAGATGCCCGCAACAAACAAGGAGGTGACAAAGCCGAATCCGGAGTTCAAGGCATTGGAAGAGACGAAGACGACGCTGTTGAAGGATGATGACCCCTCCAAGGTGACCCAGATAGGTGTAGGCCTAGATAGCGCATAGGAAAGCACGCTCGTCAAGTTCCTCCAAGCAAATCAACATATCTTCGCATGGCAGCCATCTGACATGACCGGAGTACCTAGGGAACTTGCCAAGCACTCTTTAAATGTACACCCGAGTGCTAAACCCGTCAAATAGTCCTTGCGACGTTTTGGCGATGAAAAGCGTAAGGCAATAGCTAAGGAACTAGCCCGGCTCGAGTTAGCCGGATTCATAGAAGAGGTCATCCACACTGAGCGGTCGGCCAATCCTGTAATGGTCCCTTAAAAGGACACCACTGATTTAAGGATGTGTGTTGATTATACTGCCTTGAACAAGGCTTGCCCCAAAGATCCGTTTGCTCTGTCTAGGATTGATCAAGTTATCGATTCTACGGCAGGCTCGAAACTCCTATGTTTTCTCGACGCATATTCCGGTTATCACCAAATCCGGATGAAGGAATCTAACAAAGTCAAAACTTCATTCATAACCCCCTTCGGAACCTTCTGTTTCGTTACGATGCCCTTTGGGCTCAAGAACGCAGGAGCTACGTACCAACGCACTATGCAGCGCTGCCTCCACGACCAAATCGGATGCAATGTACATGCATATGTGGATGATATTGCGGTGATGTCCAAAAAGAAGGAAACCTTAATTTCTGACTTGGAGGAAACGTTCGCCAATCTACAAAAATACAACATAATGCTTAAGACAAAGAAATGCTTTTTTGGAATACCAGCTGGAAAATTGTTAGGTTCTCTCGTGTCTCAAAGAGGCATAGAGGTAAACCGGGACAAGATCAAGGCTATACTCAATATTTCCATGCCAACTCTCCTGAAGGAAGTTCAACGACTAACTAGTTTCATAGCCACAATCAGTGGGTTTGTAAGCCGGCTCGGTGAAAGAGCCGCACCATTATACAAGCTCCTAAAAAAGACCAAGAATTTCATTTGGACCGACGAAGCTGAAGCTGCGCTACAAGACCTGAAAGCAGTACTCTCATCTGCTCCCATCCTTGCAGCACTAGAACCATAGGAACCGATGTTGCTCTACCTTGCTGCGACAAACAGGGTCGTCAGTATCGTCATGGTGGTGGAGAGACCGGAGGAAAATCAGGAACACTTGGTGCAACATCCGACTTATTATCTCAGCGAGGTCTTAACTGAATCAAAACAATAGTATCCACATTATCAAAAGATGGCTTATGGTGTGTTCTTAGCATCTTGTAAGTTGCGGCATTATTTTCAGGAACATCCAATTACTATGGTGAGCATATCTCCCATGAGAGACATAATCAACAACAACGATGCTACAGGACGTGTCGCAAAATGGGGCATAGAGCTTTCAACTTTCGACATTGAGTACAAACCTTGTACAACAATTAAATCCCAAATCCTTGCTGACTTTATCGCTGATTGGATAGAGACAACAGAGAACATGATCTTACCTGAGTCGGAATATTGGACCCTACATTTTGACGGGTCTAAAACGCTCGGGGGCTCGGGGGCTGGCGTGGTGCTCAAATCACCCCAAGGAGATAAACTTTTCTATGTACTGCAGATCCACTTCATGGAGAGAAATAACATTGCCGAGTATGAAGCATTACTGCATGGAATCTGGATTGCTATGGATATTGGCATCCGACGTTTAATGTGTTATGGAGATTCGGATCTTGTTGCTCCACAAGTGTCGGATATCTATAAGGCAAACAAGCACATGGTGCCATATAGGACCGTCGTGGATGAACTATCTAAACCATTTGAAGGGTTTGAAGTTCAACACATCCCTCGAACAGAAAATGACGAAGCAGATGCACTATCTCGAATAGGCTCTGCCCGGAAAAAGGTCCCGGATGGCGCTTTTTTAGAGCACCTCAAAGTTCCCTCTATAAAAGGAGTGGACGAGGAATATCCGACCAAATCCGACTCATCTTTAGTAGCAGTTCTGGCTGTGATTCCCACCTGGACTCAACCCTACCTTGATTACTTGGTAGATGGAAAATTACCCGAAGACGAAGATCTGAGCCTACAGATCGTCCGACGAGCAAAAGCCTACACTATAATTAGTGGTGAGCTCTATAAGCAGAGTGCGTCTGGGGTCTTTCAGCGATGTGTATCTCCGGAAGAAGGAGTGGAGATCTTACGAGAGATCCACGAAGGCGAGTGTGGTCACCACGCTGCAGCCAAATCTCTAGTGGCAAAAGCTTTCTGACACGGTTTTTTCTGGCTTACAGCCAAGGCATATGCCGAACGGCTGGTCAAGACGTGCAAGGGCTGCCAAAAGTACGGCAAACAAGCTCACGTTCCGGTTGATCAGCTGCGAACAATACCTATAACATGGCCTTTTGCGTCTGGGGGCTTGACATGGTAGGACCGTTTAAACGTGCTCCAAGTGGATTTACCCATCTCTTAGTGATGGTGGATAAATTCACAAAATGGATTGAGGCTAAACCCATCACTAGTTGTGACGGAGCAACAGCTAGAAGATTTGTCGAGGATGTTATAATTCGATATGGTTATCCGCATAGTATTATCACGGACAATGGGAGTAACTTTTCTATGGGAGAGCTTGCTGAATTCTGCAATGAACAAAATATCTGGCTTGACATTGTGTCAGTCGCACATCCACAAACTAATGGACAAGTGGAAAGAGCAAATGGATTAATCCTACAAGGCCTAAAACCGAGACTCGAAGCACCGCTACGACGCGCTGCGGGGGCTTGGGCAGAAGAATTACCTTCTGTAATATGGAGCTTAAGAACAACTCCGAACAGGTCAACCGGATACACACCTTTCTTCTTGGTCTATGGCGTAGAAGCAGTTCTTCCTAGTGACTTGATTCACACTTCTCCTAGAGTGTCCACGTATATTGAAAAGGATGCCGAAATGTCTCGACAAAATGATCTCGACTTAGTCGAAGAAGTACGCGTCGTTGCTGAGATGAGATCAACAGCCTATCAGCAGAAGTTACGCAAGTATCATAGCCAGAGAGTCAAAAATCAGTCTTTCAATAAGGGCGATTTGGTTCTCCGGCTTGTGCAACAAAGAAACCACAAACTTTCCCCAATATGGGAAGGGCCATTTTTAGTTAGTCGAGTAATGCATAATGGTTCTTAGTACCTAACTGATATGCGGTCAGTCAAAGAAAGACCTGCTACTAATTAAAGAAAGAGAGTTGGAGGCAGTATAAACCCGGATGAATTAGATAGACCATGGAATATTGCTTAGCTACGTCCCTTTTATTCTTAGTTTATTTTTTCTTTGTAATCATATATGTGTACATGTTCAATGAGAAATAAAGTATTGGTTGCCTCAAATTTTTTCTGAGAAGTTTTTTACCATCTTATTTTCGAATGACCATGTCACAGTCGAAAATCCCAGAATACTTGAAAGTACTTTTTGCTCATGTTTGTTCTGGTTTAGATTTCCGATTCTAAAATTGCTGCCTTCGGGTATAAATCTAAATTTTCTAGTCTATACTTTGGTTATTTGTCTGATTGCTGGATGCAGGCATTTTCCGAGTAGTGAATTGTTGGTACTGGAAGCCGGCTTTGTTTCCGAGTTTAAACTGGTTTAGCAATTGAGCTCCATTGCTCGGCAAAGTTTCTGTGCTAAAATTTGGCCGGCTCACGAAAGGGACGAGGCGGAAAGCCAGATAAACGATAAGTGCAGACAAAAAATACAAGCGCTTATGAAAATATTTTAGGCACAAATATCAAACCTTGATCATCTATCAGTTGCTAGAACTTTCAAGATGTCATATATAAGTACAAAACACACTTAGTCGAAAGTCGAACTTTCTCTAGACCAAAATTATACTTGCTAACCTTGAAGTATCCTAATACTTCTATATCTATGTAAATTCTAATCAAAGTGCAATACTTTCACTTTGATGTCTAGCCATGCTTTCATTGCATTCAAACTTAACTCTGATTTAGTGATTCAGAAATCACTCTAGAATCTTTTTCCTTTACTACTAAGAACATGGGTCACATTATGTCAAGTACAAACAACATAGGTTTTACCATGGAAAAACTATGGCCAACGCATAGTTGATGTAGTGCATCCCTTTTGCCCGTTTCAACCATTGTCGTAAACATCGATTCATTACTCAATACCTCTCCTAATCGTTCAAGAACCAATTCTTTGCTTGAATTCATTCTGAACTTTTTTCAGAATCTCAACTAGGTCCCTTTGAACACTTTCAGAATTCTTCAAGCACTTTGACATTTAATGTTCATTAAACATCCTGATCTAATCACATAGATCCACTATATTTAATATATGTTGAATTTCATCCATGTAATGACCTAATCATTCCTAATACCAAACACATTGTTCACTAATATGTCGATTACATATTCTAGAACATTGTCATGCTCCCACTCAAATATTTCACCAATATTCGATATCCTAGGAGGACGCTCATCTCCCACTCAAATATGTCGTCCACATATTCCATTGGGAAAACCTCTTAGCTCCCACTCAACTTGTAGACTTTTCTCGATAATCCTGGTGAATCCAAAATTCCTTGATTTTACATCAAACGAGAACTCTCTGCTACAATACTTTAGCAATTCCGAATTGGTCAAAACTTCATTGTTGTACCAGTTACAACCTTTTCTTCAACCTTTTGAAGACTTTAGTTTTGATCAATCCTTTGCTAACTTCATGACTCTAAGTCATTTCTTGCACTTTGGCCCATCAATCTTTCTTTGTAGTATGTAGGTATGTCTTATTCCAATAATAGGATAAGTGAATCAAGAATGCAATTCTGCAATTGGCAGAACAAGTTCTTGAATCCTACTTTTATAAAGCATTAGTTGAAACACTTATGATCACATCATTATAGTTTCCCTCTATTTGTAAAGATTGTTTCCAGAACACATTCCATTTTACATTCTTGACAGTTCAGAGATAAGGTCAAAACCTTTTGTTTATACTTGTACCGTTCCATTAACACTTTTGTGAGAACCTTTTTCTCAACAGAAGTACCTCGCTGAGATAACACAAACTTTGTCTTCTTGGGTATTAGTTTGAATCGGGTATTTGTTTGAAATTTGTGTTCATAGTCTTACTAAGAACGTTCCACAAAGACTTACTATTCGCAACGATCTCGAACTATCGAAATCTCTAGAAACTAATATGGTGTTGTTTCCGTGAATCTTTAAATGTTTCTAATACTTTTGAGTCTTTACCAATTCAATATCTAACTCTAATTCCTAACGTTAAACCATTCGAAGATCATTTGGACCATATGTATCTTATATACTATGATGTTTTAGACATATCAACACTATTTGATTAGTCCAATCACCATAATCCGTGAAACTGTTTTTCACAAGTCCCTTTTTTGCTAATTTGCTATTAACTCGAATTTGAAATCACTTGGATCAAATCCCAAAGACTTTGGAATTCTTGTTAACCTTATATCCACTTCATTCTAAAAACATTTAAACAATCCAAACTTGTGTTTCATTAAGTAAATACCCATATTTACTTAAACTCACCATGAAGTTTACAAAATAATGATTTCCACTATCTATTAAAAATACGATACATCATATGTATAAAATTGAACACTTCTTCGCATATCACCGTTTTACCAAAATGCGGAGTTTTAGTCATTCTGCCTAACGAGGCATGGTTCTGCAGAGTCTCTAGATGAAATATCTAAGACCTCGATCTTCATTGACATGAAGAACATGCAGTAACCACAATGACTTAAACAATGGTCGTGTTGATTATTTATCTTTGAATATCTTTTGGCAACCTTCATAAACATCCTTTTATCATACTAATAAAGACTAGAGTAACATGTTCATAATCCCAATGTGAATCATAAAAGAGACCATTCATAAAAACAGAACAACTGAATTGTTTCTTATTAATATGAATAACCGTCTCACAATAAGAAAGACACACTCATAAGATTCGCAAACTAGATTACAAAGCTTTTATTTGAATCTAGTAATCCTAATAATAAACTTTGAGGGAAGGAGTGTTGTTGGCCATCAACCAGCTTGCTTGCCGTTATCACGCCATCAGCGCCTCGTTCCGTCCTATAACTCTCACGTAGAGGGTCCCGTTTTCATTAAAACAAGAATAAGTATCCAATACTTGAAACCTGCATAAGCGTTTCATGGAAACGTTCATTCCTTTGTATATCACATATACACTTCCCGTTGATGATGATCCCAGCTTTTGGGTTCAACCTTGGGGAAGGTATCACGGCGGTCACGAAGAGTCGTATCTTCTCTACCGTCGGGTTCATCAAGGGAAATCTTCTAGAGGTTCACAAAGGACATAGAGGAGATGGTTTTCTATGAGGATCCTACTTGGGCGTTGGTATCAGTCGATGAAATTCGACCCATATAACCTTAAGTTTCTCCCTGTTCATTAATGGCCTATAGATGTCCTGAACCAAGGGAATAGCTATGATTTACAAGACATTTGCAAAAGGACTTAGACTAAGTTCATAATATGGAGTTCAAACAAACTCCCAGTTAAACTATCATCCCTAAAGATAGTTTTAGTGATTACACGGTCCCTTTTCTCCACATCATCCCTAGTTGTCATGGCCTTTGATGTGGGTGCTAGGGTGGACTTTACCGGTCGATCACATCATCCATGTGACTCGTGCTTTATCTTTCGATCGATGTGTTTCGAGGCCATATCTATATATGTTAGGCTCGCCAACTCAACCTTAGTGTATTCGTTGTGCAACATGTCTTACACCCACCGTATGCGAGCGCAAATATGTCTCACACCCGATCATCACGGCCTGCCTCATAACGGAGAACACTTTCATTGGTATTTATTTAGGGATCATCTTATTTAAATGCTACCATTGTGTATCTAATACCAACACTCAAGTAGGATGAAAACAAAGATTAAATCATATCTAATCATATGCAATGTGACATGGTTGTCTTCCCGCTCCATGATCTCCATCAGGTGCTCCAGCTAGGCGCCAAGTCCACGACGCCATTAGTCTTGTCGTTCATCATCACGATGATTACTACTACATGACTTAGAAACAGGAAAAGTAAACTACCTTACCTTTCACAACTTGCAACCATATCACATCACAAAGCTTTCCCTCCAACATAAAGTTAGACGCCTCTACTTTATCTATTGCAGATTTTACGTTGTTGTTAGGCTTTTGTGATAGAACCGTTTCTACCTACGAACTTCCAACCACAACATGGATAAAATAGTTGTTGCTACTACACCTCTTTCGGGCCTTCCGTTGTAGATGTCATATCAACTACTTGTTTTGTATAACCATGTTGTGTTTGTTTTTGGACCACTTCTTCCCTCCTTGATGTAATCTCCCTCACTTTGTAAACTCCCTCGTATATAGTAATATATATATATCAGAAAAACACCGTAGAGGTTCTCCCCTACGGTATCATGGTAAAAAAACTACTGTGAGAGAGACAGACACCCGCTAGCCACTTATACAGTACAAGTCATATGTTGAGCATGGAACGAGTCTCGCGTATGATTACACGTAAGGTCGATTCGGGCCGCTTCATATCATAGTACCGTGATATAAAAAATACACATGTGAAGGTAACAACTAAAGTATCTATTCCCATACTTTGCATTTGTCTATCCATACTAGCATACTAACCATAGATCTAGGCTCTGATACCACTATAGGGTTTCCGTAGCACTAACAAAAGTTTTACTACGCGAAAATACCCTGAATGCCCTAGGATCTATATAGAAGTAATACAATAATGGAAGAAGACAGCGGTAACGTACCCTTAAAGACCGTCAAAGTGTTACGCTCATGTAGGAGAATGGATGATGTAGTCGTACCCGTCCGGCCTCAAGGTCACGCTGCTCCTCGCTCGTCGCCCCTTGTTCGGGTCCTTGTACGATGGCCCGAAAGCTTCAATAGCCCCACCGAGTTATCACATGCATACGGTGTAATGTGACGACTCCCGAACTCCTTGATCCCTGTTGGAGTTGCAGAAGTAGATCTCCTGGCAGAATCCCTGTAGCACAACGACGTGTCACGGATGCATTGACTTTGCATGCACAGTCCTAACTTGGGATCGCGCCACGACAAAAGCAACTGGAGAGAGGAGGAGTATTCCAACCAAAGGGAATACCCCAAATACTTGTGTATTGGTGTGTCTTTAGCCCTCCCATATGCACCCCTTTATATAGGCCAAGGGTGTGCCTTTCTCAAAGGCTAAGCCATATGGGACTAAAAATAGACTAGAAAAGGGCAAAATAGGGCTGCAGCCGGCTGGGCTTGAGGCGGTGGTTGGGTGGGCCACCAGCCTCGTGTCGCCCCAGCCAGCCGCACTAACAGGCAGTAGAGCAGCCGCCGGGTGGGCTGCCCACTGCGGCCCAGCAAGCCAGGCGGAGGTGTCGGCTTACTGCCCGGGGTGGGCCACTTCACTCCCGTGGCCCGCTAGCACGCGCACGACCAGGCATAAAGCCAGGCAGCGGCGGCAGCCGGAGCCCAGGTGGGCCGCATGGTCCTGGCCCGTCTAGCGCGGCCAGCTCCCCGCGAGCCCCATGGGTCGAGTCGAGCTAGGCCGGTCGCGGCGGCTGGCGTCCAGCGCCTACCCCGCACGGTCCGTACTATCCGCTGCTCACTCCGAGTGGGCTGGTCAAACCAACCCATTTCCTTTGCTATTTTCTTCTCCTTTTTTCTGTGGCTTTTTTGTAGGCCAATTTCCTCCGGGATTTTGGCCTAATGATAGAGTCACTTTATAAATTTGAATTTAAATATTTATTTATAATATATTAATTTGCAAATAACATATAATAAATACATATATTAAATTTCCATTTATCCGAAACTCCTTTTGACCTTTTCCTTTCCTTCTTTCTTTGAAGGACTTCGGATCTCTCCGGAACGATTCCGATTTATCTCTCTTCCATGATTCCATCTAGCAGGACGATCTCCAAGCGTCGTATCGCCCTTAAGCGTGTTTCCCTCGGTTCGAGAATGCTATAGACACGATCCATATCAATGATCAATAGCGGGACCGGGTGGCCCATGTTGACCCCTATGCACTCCACGATTCTCCATTGCGTTCAAACTTGAAACGATATATCTAAATCCCTTTTTCGCAATACAAGACTTGTTCGAGATTTGATCATCGGTATCCCGATACCTTGTTCAATCTCGTTTCCAACAAGTATTGTTTTACTCATTCTCGTGAAATACCATCTCTATGACCTAGTCATGTGTTGCGCAACTTAGATGTAATTCACCGAGTGGGCCTAGTTATATCTTTCCGTCACACAGGAGAAGAATTCCTGATCTTGAAGCATATTACCTCTACGTGCTACTTGGGGTACCCAACGTGCACCTTTATGATCACCCAGTCATAGGAGACGGTTGATAAAATCTAAGATTCCTCCGGTAACAGTGATTGATAAGATCTCACGGTCCAAGGACTAAGTGACATGATCGTGTTGCAACAATCGTTGGTGGGAAATGTCCATTACATCATTCCAGATGATATGACTTCATTGTTAGTGCCTTTTGTTTATCCCATGATGAGGAAACCTTGATCATTGTCTGCCTAATGAACTAGTTGAATAGAGGCTACTAGGGACCTGGTGTTTGTATACCACACCTGTAGTAATGTTTCCGCTTGATACATTTATAGCACGATATAAAACTATTATGAAATAATGAGATATGACAATAATACCCTTTTATTATTTGCCTCTAAGGCATATCTCTTTCACAAAGTACTTCTCAAAGTTAACTATTATTGGGTTTGTGTATTTATGTTGACCCCTTCCATTTATTTTTCCATGAGTTGTTAAAAGAGAATAGACTTCTTTAACATAAGATGAGAATGCGTACGTATTCATTTTGAATAATCAATGCAAGGTGATTGTAGGCATGTGGGCAGTCTGATGATCCTGCATTGCGCAACAGTTGGTGCTAAGTTACTGGCAGAACCATCGGTGCACGATGTAATTTTATTGGCAGCTACTTATGGTGTGTGCAGGTCTTTGTTAAGTTGTTGCCCCACCCCATCTATTGGACCTTCTGCCTTATTGAAACCCTTTTGCCTTTCGACCATGCAGCAAATTGCAATGGCCTATTGTTCCATCTCCGTGTTCCAATCATCATCATATTCATCAAACCTAGTTTTGTTTATGTTCACTGGTGTAATCCCGCATTTTGGTGGTGATACAACTATTTTAGCAACTCCCTGATCATTTTCCTTTAGTGGGTTGTCGAACCCAAGATCAAAAGATGGTGAGTCACAAGCTTCTTGCCATCTAGCACTCCTTACAACGGTTGCCACAGGTGGTGCTGACTTAGGTTGTGGTGGCGGGCAAGTTTTACGTGTTGGGACGGATGAGATCACCTTGTCTGCATGACTTGGCTTCTTATTGGTGGTGTAGCTTGAGTTCCATATTCTTGTCTAGGTTGATGTTGGTTTGTAGTTGCTGCACCAATGGGGTGAGTTTCCATTCCTTGGGTATTAGTTGCATAGCCCCCTGGTTTGTTGAAACATGCATATACATAGTAGCTGCACCTTTTCCAAGTGGAGGATAGCTTTCATTTGTAGTAGTTGCCTTTGAGATAAAGCATTGTGATGGTCCCGGCTGTGCAGTTTCAGAATTAATGTCCTTGATTCCAGCTGGTTGTCCTTGATGCGCAACTTTTTTCTGCTTCATGATCCTGTTCACTTGCTTATCACCTCCGATTGCTAAGTTATCTAGTGCGATGCACTTTGCTTGCAGATTTTGTACAACTGAATCAGCGTGAAAATGATCACGTGTCGGTGTTGTTGTAGGAGAAGACTGTTGGGCCCTCCATATTTCAGCCATAAAGATGGCATTTGGGTAAATATTTGCTGCCATATCGAACTCTGGTGGAGGCTAGTTGTTTGACATGCCGATAGTCCTAGTTTCAGTTTTCCAAACTCTCTAAGCTCGGAGAATGGGCTCAACTCAGGCTAGGGGGCAGTTGCTTGCTTTGAAGAATGCATCAAACCCTGCACTATGAGATTGTCAGCGTCATGGTGGCTCTCTTTTGTGCCCTCAAACCCAGGTTCATTGTCATTGTTGCACATGCTCCTTTCCCTAGAATCACTAGATGATGACTTGTTACTGTTTATGAGCCCTGATGATCTCCTGGGAATCTTTTCCAAGTCAACAACATGGTCTTCATCCCTATCATGTGCATTAGGAGGTTCTCTATTACTGTTTGCATCTTCTTCATCCTTGTCTTCTTCTTCAGCGTCCTCATCTTCATTGTCACTACCGTCATCTCCATCTTCATTTGTGTTGCACTCCATCTTCATTTGCGTTGTACTCATTATCACTGCCTTCAATCTCATCAGATGCCCCTTCCTTTATCTTTTTATTTTTCTGCCATCGGTACTTCTTTTCTTGCTGTCTTCCTCTTCTAGCTCACCTAATTGTTCTACAAATGTTCCCACCCTTTTTGATATGTCGGTGCACAACTCCCTAATCATTACAACGAGCTTCATTTTCTTCTGCACAAAATTAGAAACATCGAAGCAACTAAGTAAAACATAAAAGATATATAATAAAAAGCAAGTAAGCTACTCCCTATGAAATCATAAATAACTAAGTTGTAGTTGTATGTGAATAAATTTTAATGACAAATTTAGGTAAACACGATTTACCTATTGGTACCAGAACAACTTAGCATCTTGTGAAAAATCAACTTAGCTATGATAATATAACAACTATGGCTTTTAATACAAAAAAATCAGATTTTATTAAAACCCCAAAATAAGACACGGATTACAAGTGATGGGAGGAAGGTAACACATGGTTTAGCTATTAGTAGCAGAACAACTTAGTCTTTTATGAAAAACAACTTAGTTAAAAAGTAACGGGAGGAAGATAGTAAATGCAACTTAGTGTCTTTGGTTAGTTATTTTAGCCTAAGTTCATTCCCACTTCAGCTTATATTGTCTTGAACTTTCTCCTAAGTTGTTTTAGCTAAAAAAATTGTTACTGCTTTCATCATAAAAGTTGCTTATCCCATTTTAAGAAGTAACTTAATATCTTTCAGTTAATCAACTTAGCATCTTTACACATCGAACTTACCTACTGTGAGTAAAACAACTTTTGAAATGTGCCTATTGTATAGAATAGGGGACAAACTAAGTAATGAAGTTGGAAGAAAAAATTGCAGGGAGAATGAAGCGTGTAAAAATGACGTACCTCACATGGAAAGTTTCTTGACAGTTTTGATGAAATAAATTCTTCAGTTCTAGTCATCCGCATGAATAGACAGTCCTGACCCCTTCTTTGAACTATAAAAAAGAAGTGAAAAATTAATTGTGACATATGACCATGTTATCAGATAGCATTTGAAAACAACTAAAGGGATGCAACAATAATTACCTTCAATTTCCCTAACTCTCCATTTGGCTTCATATCCTTAAGTACAACTGCTTGTATAAAATTGTCATCCCATGCTGCAGCACGAATGGGGAAATCCTCCACCGATAGCACACTCTCATCGACATCTAGAGAATCAAGGTATATGATCTACACAGGCACAAAACAAGAAGAAAGAGTGAAAATCCAGCGATACTGAAAGACGAACAAAACAAATTTGGTTTGTCAAACATTGTAATGGAAAGAAGAAGGAAAAAGGGAAAAGTAATAACATACCACAAGGCGTTGTAGGCAACAGTAGACCGATTTCTTTGAGACACCCATCTTCTTGACTTCAGTGTTTATTTGGTCAATAGCGAATTGGCAGAAATTTATTATCCACGTCACACTGAGGTCAACTATGCTTGGATAACACCTTGGGCTGATAGTACATTTAGTTGTTGGACAAATGAAGCAACATATGACGACAATAAAATAGGACTGTAGGAACTTTAGGTCAGCTACCCCATTCATGTTCTTGATCAAATTGCACCATGTCTTCCACTCTGGTGCTGACCCACCCTCAATGTTGTATGTTTTATCCATGAAGAAAATTGGCTCAGTTTCCATCTTGTATACTATAGGCAAGCCTTCATTTGGGAGCCCAAAAACCTTATGGAAGCTATCAGCATCTACCGGTATTGTCCCCTCCCTAGAATTGCGATCTCACTTCTTATTGGGTCATAATAGGACAACACCGACATGCTTAAATACATAGGCATCTCAGATGCTTTCACCATTAACATGCCTCTCCAACCATATTCTCTGATGAGATCCTTCTGTTCTTTATTTAAAAGCTTTTTTAGCTTGAACAACCTTGCAAGAGAAGCTTGACTCCTGCCAATCTGCAAAAGAGAACATGGATAAACTGTCAAGAAAATATGAGAATTGACAAAAATAAAATGAACAAACAAATATAGAAATGCACACACGGCCTGGATCTTCCACCTTGGACACGCTGGAGCTATAGAAGGTCCAGCAGCAACTACGGAAGCTCTGGGAGCAACTAACTTTGTAGTCGGTGCAACATTCGGTGCAGGCACCGCATGCATATTCTGCCTTGCACACGCTGGAACTACAGAAGGTCCAGGAGCAATTACTTTTGTACTTGGTGTAGTGTTTGGGGCAGTCCTTCTACCAGGATTTCCGATGTTAGTAACCATAACTCCTGCCTGCAAAAAGGCAAACCATAAGTTTTCAGCGCTAAAAAACCAAAAAATGACACAGCTAATAAATAAACACATGGAAAAAATATGATAGGACAGGGATGATATACCCCCTCACGTTGTTGTGCTCTAGTTGATACACGCCCGTCTACTACTACACTTGGGAGTTGCAGCCACGGAAAATGATTAGACATCCATCCTCCTTTTTTGCTGATAATGATGCTAAAAAACAATTTAGTTAAGATGGTGGAAGCAATTAGATACCCTACCTAATCGAACTTAGCTTGTGGAAGCAAATAGATATGTTGATAAATGCAACTTGGCTATGTGAACTTACATACATATTAATCAAAATCCAAAGAAAAGCAACCTAGCTATTATGGAACATGAACTTACATAGAAAAACACAAGTTACTAGTAAGAGAATTACAATATTAGTTGCTGAAAAGCAGAACAACTAGTGTGGCCATAAAAACACACTAATATAGGCTATACCCGACGAAGATCAGCAGGAAACTAATGTGTACATGCTCTACCCAAAAAAGCTGATTCCACAAAAATAATCATGTGAATATCTAATCAAACTTAGTTAACGATTAAAATGCAACTTAGCTATACGAACTTACATAAATATTACTCACAATATTTTCACAAGAAAAAGCAACAAACATTCGTAAGTTGTATTTGTTCGTGCAAATAGTTTCTCCTAGCTATCCCTAAGTTGAATGAGGTTCTGCAATCTTTACAAGTACTAAGCTCCCTCGAATTGGTGGCCTCTCCTTGCTCTTAAGATCCTCCAATCAAATGGTGACACCACACACATATGTTGACCCACTCATCCATATATATATATACTTTTGAAGGCTAGACCGGTTAGTATAAAGATACATGAGAATTAGACAATGCAAGTCACTTATTTTATAATGAAGGGAGTAGGTACAATAGTTTGAGATACTTCGAGTTGGTATGGACATAGTAGAGGCGGGTTAAATATTGGCCGCAATTTGTGATTCTGCTATACATGGGTTCAAAATCATGCGCATGTGTTTTTCTTGTTCGAGAGTTTCGTCACCCGGTTCGACCTCCAATTTAAAGCCCGGTTTTCCACCAATGATGTTCAGTTCGTACATCTTATCCCATTCTAGCGGCATGATATCCGTTGTGCCTAAGAAACTACTTGAGTTGTTGGTTCGGGTTTTCTGGTCCAACCGACGGCTTATGTTTAAGTATGAACTTATCTCTCTTATTCCAGTTGACAACTCACTCACTTATCTTTTTCCTTCGCATCCAACATCCAACCATAGTGGCACGCCGCCCATGGGCGGCACTAGGATTTATAATCTGGGTGCGGCAGGTCATGCGTGGGCACATGTGTTCTACGTGGAGGGGAAGCGCGGGGTGCAGGGTTGCTTCGCATCCGCTTCGATCATCATATCGGTCCTTCTCCTGCTCTTCTCACTATGTTAGTGGTTTCCTTTTGTGTTAGTGCGACCTCCTGCTTCCTCGTTTCCTTTGCTTCGTCGGTCCGACGGGATCTACTCGCGGATGCCACTCCTGCTTGCATTCTTTTTCTTTGATCCACATTTATCTGCCATGTAGTGGGGGTTGGCTCCGGTGGTAGGGTGTGTTCACTGTATAGGTGTGTTTGTACCGGGGATCTGTGTTGGTCGTCGGTGCAGCCATTGGCTGAGAGTTGGGGTAGTGTGTGGATGTGGTGTCTCGTTCCTATGGATTTGGTGGTGGGGTTGGGGTGTATCCCATGGGCTATTTTATTCGATTGCTACGGTGATTGGTTTGTTGCTACTGTTTTGGGAAACGCGTGTGTCGTTGGACTGCATGGGGCGACAACTACTTGGATTGATTATTTTTCACTCTTTTAATTTTGCTTGGCTATGTTATTTTGTTTCTCTGCATATCTTGTTTGTTGTTATATTAATGCTTGTGTGTTGTGTTCTATGATATCCAATGGTGATTTTGTTGCACCATAAGGCACGTCGGCTGTGGGTCATCCTGTGTGTGCTTGCATTTTTATTGCTCATGGTTCTGCTAGGTTTGTTGATGTGTTCGGAGAAAATAATCCATCAAACAAACACTTTTGCCATAAAATTTAAATGCTATTAGCACATGACACGTAGCAGAGCGCGCTGGATCCATCTAGTTAGTTGCATTTAGGCAAGCACGTGTGATCAACTTAATTAGATTCAAGAAGTAATTAAACTATGATGGCAAAACAACTTAATAAGAGACTAATAAGTAACTAAGTTACATGAGTATTAACAACTTAATCACAAACAAGATGAAATAGAAACACCTATGTATACAACTAACTATATACATAAGTGAACTTAGTGACCACAGTAAAAATAACTTACCTATTTTGATTAATGAACTTCTATACAAAAACAAAAGGTAGTACGGATAAAACTGCAGAAACTAACATGTTGCAAAAACAAAACACGAAACTCAGCTAAATCACCAACTAATTGCTGCAAAAACAATTTAACTATGAGGAACACATTTCCTAGTTGACCCCCCGAACAAAACAAGAACTCATGGTTAACATACCGTGTATGGGATCAGACTTAGTTAAAATGTTCAAAAAAGTAGTTAGATATGTTGAAAATATAAGCAATAATCTATATGATTTAATCCGAATAATAAAGTGATAAAAAATGATCATACAGACAGTACCAAAACTAATCATGCAGACCAACAAAGTAGATGAACAGATTACATCTAAATAAGATAAACCTATCACATCTACACCGAACGCTAGAATAAGGAACTCTAGCAGAATCTGAAATAAGAAATTTAGTATTACGTACGGCAGAGTAGTGGCAGCAGCGGCCACGGCAGTAGCAGCAGTAGCTGCAGCGGTGGTAGCAGCGTCGTTAGCCATGTCGTCGATGTAGAGGCTGCCGATATCCGGGAAGAAGTCCTCGTCCGTAATGGCGTCAGTAGTCACGCGGAAGCGCTCCCCAAAAACCTGATCGCCCCTCACCCGTACAGGTTCACAAGAAGGCGGGGTTCCGAAGGCCTACTATCCCGATCTTCGGTGCACGCCACAAGCCGAGATGGGGAAGACGAAAGTGACGACACAATAGACTGGAAGGAGACGCGTGTGGTAAGCGATGCCGATTAGGTTTAGCATAGATGCTTATATAGAGCAGGTCAGGGAGATCGTGGGACTCAACGCACGTCCGAGTCGGTAACAGCCCACATCCCATAAAGACTGAAAAACGGCTGACTAATTAACGCATCCGTTAATGACTCGTAATTAATCCACGATTAATTTTTCCGACTAGCAAAAATAAAGCTCGACTCGGCGAGATTCCCGCAACCCGCGGCACGTGCGCACGTGTCGTGACGAGGCGAGGTGTGGCGAGGCGGGCGGCGTCGGAGGAGGAGTGCGCGAGAGCTGCTCTTCTTCTCACACCTTAGTGAGTGGTGGAACAGCCTAGTATATAAGGAGGTGTAACTCTCACTCAACTAGCAATGTGGGACTAAACTTTGACACCGCTAGCACAGCCATATGCTACCATGCACAAATGTGCCAAAGAGAATTTCAGAATTTGTCTAATGGGCCAACAGCCCAAAATTCACCAAATTCCAACAATCTCCCACAAAGTCTCATTGGCACATCACCTCATTTCCATTCTAGAATATTTTTTATATACAGGGGTGTAGTAGAGACTGTTAAGTTGAACTTCCACATTAAACTTCATGCTACATTAGCGAGCAACTTGAATAGTCGACTATGCCTTGAACTACAAGTTTTCTGCACACTAGTTTCACACAAAATCTAGACCGATACAGGGCTACCGCAGGGCTTCCCTGCGGTTTGGAGCTTATGCGTCATACTCCAGGGCCTTTCATGAGTTTATTAGAGAGCACCCAACTCTCACGGACTGCGACGTTTAACAGTCAGTCTCATATAGGTGTGTTCCTTAATAGATGTTCTGCAGGACAACATCTCTGCTTAGAAAAGCCACTTGGAACACATTAACATAAATATCAACCTGCCATGTAGAATAAGAGAGTATTGCATCTTTATGGAGATGTAAATATAATATGGGAATACTCTCCTCCCAGCTGATCAACAGCTTGTCTCCCAGCTCTAATTCACGGGATCTCCGATCACATAGAGTGGGTTACCACTCCGAACAACTCATTGCATGGGTCTCAAACCCATCTCCCTCGATGTATTATCTATCACATTACGTGATAGGTCCTTTGTAAAGGGATTTGCCAAGTTCTTAGATGTTTGGATATAATCCAACGCAATAACTCCAGAGTTTCTCAGTTTCCTGACAGATTTTAATCTCCTCTTCACATGCCTTGATGACTTCATATTATCCTTAGAACTGTTTAGTTTGACGATCATAGTTTGATTATCATAGTTCATCGGGATGGCAGGTATTGGTTTTTCAACCACAGGTAAGTCCATCAAGAGCTCACGAAGCCACTCTGCTTCAATAGTGGCTGTGTCTAATGCTGTGAGTTCTGCTTCCATAGTTGACCTTGTTAAGATGGTCTGCTTGCAAGACTTCCAGGAAACAGCGCCACCACCAAGTGTAAACAAATAACCGCTTGTGGCCTTAATCTCATCGGCATCAGATATCCAGTTTGAATCACTATACCCCTAAAATACCCGTGGATACCCAGTATAGTGAATACCATAACTCGCAGTGCCTTTCAAATAGCACAAAACTCTCTCAAGAGCATGCCAATGATCATCTCCAGGTTTTGACACAAATCGACTCAGTTTGCTTACAGCAAAGGAGATGTCAGGCCTCGTAGCACTGGATAAATACATGAGTGAGCCAATAATTTGAGAATATCTCAATTGATCTTTAGCATCCCTTCGATTCTTTTGAAGTAGCACACTCTGATTATAAGGCATTGGAGAAGACTTGTAGTCACTATACCCAAAGCGACTCAATATCTTTTCCACATAGTGGGACCGAAGGAGTGTAATCCCACCATTGTCATCCTTTAGTAGCTTGATGTTTAAGATTACATCAGCCACTCCCAAGTCCTTCATCTCAAAGCAACGAGATAGGAACTCTTTGACCTCCTCAATAACAACGAGGTTGGTCCCGAATATCAATATGTCATCGACATAGAGACACATAATAACTCCCTCCCCCCACCATGGCAATAGTATACACACTTATCAGCTTCGTTTACAACAAGTCCTTCAGCGGTTAAACTTCTTTCAAACTTCTCGTGCCATTTCTTAGGAGCTTGCTTAAGACCATATGAAGACTTCACTAACTTACACACCTTTCCTTCTTGACCATCTACTACAAATCCATCAGGCTGCTCCATATAAATTTCCTCATCTAGCTCTCCATTTAGAAAAGTTATCTTGACGTCCATTTGATGAACAAGAAGACCATGTGAGGCAGCCAAGGATAGTAGTACTCAAATAGTGGTCAATCTGGCAACATGTGAGTAGGTATCAAAGAAGTCTTCACCTTCTTTCTGGGTATAACTCTTGGCCAAAAGACGTGCCTTGTACTTTTCAATAGTACCATCAGGTCTTAGCTTTTTCTTGAACACCCACTTACATCCTACAGGTTTGCACCCATAAGGACGATTAGTGACCTCCCAAGTACCATTAGCTAAGATGGAATCCATCTCACTACGGATAGCTTCTTTCCAGTAGTCAGCATCTTGAGATGCATAGGCTTCTGAAATAGAGGTGGAGTATCATCCACAAGGTACACAATGAAATCATCACCAAATGACTTTGCAGTCCTTTGTCTCTTGCTCCTTTTAGGAGTTTCGTTGTCGTCCTCCACAGGATCATCATAGTGTTCTATCGGCATAGTGGGTTCAGGAATTATAACAAATTCCTGACTAGATGAACTAGTCATCTCCTGATTTGACGAGCTAGACATACCTTTCATGGGAAATATGTCCTCAAAGAAAGTCGCATCATTCGACTCCATAATCGTACCAACATGCATGTCGGATACCTCAGATTTTACTATCAAAAATCTATAGCCAATTCTATGAAAAGCATATCCCAGAAAAACACAATCCACGGTTTTTGGTCCAAGCTTTTGCTTCTTGGGTATTGGAATATTAAATTTCGCCAAGCATCCCCAAGTTCGTAAGTAAGAGAGTTTAAGCCTTTTCTTCTGCCATTCCTCAAATGGAGTCATGGTTTTATCCTTTACGGGAACATGGTTTAGGACATGACACACAGTCATTAGCGCCTCCCGCCACCATTCCTTGGAAAGACCCGATGTATCTAACATGGCGTTAACCAAATCAGTTAGAGTGCGGTTCTTTCTTTCGGCCACCCCATTTGACTGAGGTGAGTAGGCAGGCGTCCTATCATGGATAATACCATGTTCTGTACAGAATATATCAAATTCATTTGAAAAGTACTCTCCACCATGATCCGACCTTAACCGCTTGATTTTAAGATCAAGTTGGTTTTCTGCTTCAGCTTTATAGTTTTTGAAGTAACTCAAGGCTTCATCTTTAGATTTCAGAAGATAAACATAGCATTATCTAGTGGAGTCATCAATCAACATCATAAAGTATCTTTTTCCACCTCGTGTCAACACACCATTCATCTCACAAAGATCTGAATGTATAAGTTCTAGTGGTGCTAAGTTTCTCGGTTCCGCAGCCGTATGAGACTTACGGGGTTGCTTTGCTTGCACACAAACTTGGCACTTAGAACCTTTGACAGTGGTAAATTTAGGAATTAAACTCATATTGGCTAGCCGCGTCATGCAACCAAAGTTAATATGACAAAGTCGTGAATGCCAAATATTGAACTCATTATCATTGCAAACATGATTAATAACTTTAGTACACGAGTCTGATAAAGATAAGCGGAACAAACCTCCGCACTCATAAATCTTTCCAACAAATTGTACATACTTAGAAATTACAACTTTATTGGACTCAAACACCAACTTAAAACCATATCGACAGAGAAGTGATCCGCTGACGAGATTCTTATTGATGGAGGGAACGTGTTGCACATTCTTCAGCTGTATGGTCTTCCCCGAAGTAAACTTCAGATTTATCGTACCAACACCATGAACAGAAGCACGTGATCCGTTTCCCATCAGCACGAAGGAAGTCCTTGCGACTTGATAAGAAGAGAACATGGATATATCAGAACATACATGTGTATTATCAACCGTGTCAATCCACCAATCAGGAGAATGACATACTGAAAGGATAGTAGATAAAATACCATACCTAGCATCCTTCATCTCAGTATCGCTAATAACAACATTAGCGGTCTTGCCGCTGTTCCCATGTTGTCGCTTGTCAAAGCGATTAGGGCAGCTAGGAGCCCAATGATCAGGATCACCACAGACGTGGCAAGAGCCTTTCTTCTTATCATTCATCCTCTTAAAGTTGGTGGAGTGAGTGGGCCTTGTTCTTGCCATCAAACTTCCCTTTGCCATCAGATTTGTTCTTATTCTTGAACTTGTGGGATTGGAAGTTTTTCTTATGTACCAAATTGGCACTAGAAGCCCCCTCAAAACCTTGAGCACGTGTGTCCTTTGCTCTCGCCTTCTCTTCCACATAAAGATACCCAATGATATCTGTAATGGAAAACTCTTGTCTCTTATGTTTTAGAGAAGTAGCAAAACTTCTCCACATGGGAGGAAGCTTGGCAATAATGCCTCCAGCCACAAACTTGTCCGGTAAGGTACACTTGAACTTCTCAAGTTCTTTGGCAAGTGATTGTATCTCATGAGCTTGCTCAACGACGGAGCGCTCATCAACCATCTTGTAGTCATAGAATTGCTCGATGACATACAACTTAGTGCCAGCGTCCGAGACCCCAAACTTGGCCTCGAGCACATCCCACGCGTCTTTGCCATTATCAAATGACATATATGGATCAACAATGTTGTCCCCAAGAATACTGAACAGAGCCGCCATAAACATGGTATCGGCTTTCTTAAAGGCCGCTTCCTGCTCAGCAGAAAGATCTCCTTCAGGTTTGCCAAAAGTGGCACTATAGCAGTTTAGGTTTTTAAACCATAGAATTACTCTCATGCGGCATCTCTTATAGTGCATACCATCAAACGAAGGAGGCCTAGTAGCCGCAGCTACACCGGTAGAATTCAGTTGCCTATAATCAGGTTTTTGGATTGTTGAAAATATAAGCAATAATCCATATGATTTAATCCGAATAATAAAGTGATAAAAAATGATCATACAGTCAGTACCAAAACTAATCATGCAGACCAACAAAGTAGATGAACAGATTACATCTAAATAAGATAAACCTATCACATCTACACCGAACGCTAGAATAAGGAACTCTAGCAGAATCTGAAATAAGAAGTTCAGTATTACGTACGATAGAGCAGCAGCCGCGGCAGTAGCAGCAACAGTAGCTGCAACGGTGGTAGCAGCATCGTCAACCATGTCATTGATCTAGAGGCTACTGATGTCCGGGAAGAAGTCCTCGTCCGTGATGGCGTCAGTAGTCGCATGGAAGCGCTCCCCAAAAACCTTATCGCCCCTCACCCATACAGGTTCACAAGAAGGCGGGGTTGCGGAGGCCTATTGTCCCGATCTGCGGTGCACGCCGCAAGCCATGATGGGGAAGACGAAAGTGGCAGCGCAATAGACTGGAAGGAGACGCGTGTGGTAAACGATGCTGACAAGGGTTTAACTCATCAATGCCCATTGTTATGGACTTGGGTTTTGGAGAAGGAGGGAGCGCTGTAGACATCTATCGGCTAGCAAACAAGCACACAAGGGACTCAAGGATTTACCCAGGTTCAGGCCTCGTAGAGGTCCCTACTCCTGCTTGTCTGCTCGTGGAATTATCAGAGGAATCGAAGATTACAATGGTGCGCAGATGCAATCTGGCGAGGGTTGTGGAAACTAGGGTTGTGTGTATCCTCCTCACCGCCCCCTCCTAGCCTTTATATAGGTAGGCTAGGTCTTGGGTAGCAGGTCGAGTCAGTTACAAGTTAGGGTTTTCCCCTTCAAACTTTCTATCTTTAGCTTCTTCTTGTTCAGGTCTTACCTTCACGCTGTAAGCACGGCATCCGAAATTTTATCATCACGGAGACGATTCGGGTGACCCAGGAGACGCAGTTTCTTTGTAGGGAAATGAGGCGGTGTCACCATAAACTTCGAGTGTGGATGTTATCAACACACAGTACTTAGTACAAATAATCATAGGGTGCGCGACCAGCACTCCCTATGGGAGTAGCCCCCGAGTGCCTGGTTGAGTCGAAGACTCAGGTAGGGACTAAGTAACTTTTGTGACTGCTGTCGTCTTTTGTTTGCTTGTTTTAGTCAAGTTTGCTTCCGGTGCTCCCTATGGGAGTAACCCATGTCCATAGTCAAGTCATGCTTCGAGTGGTTGGGTTTGCTTTGATTATATATGTTCCTGAAAAAGAAAAAGAAAGATCGTAGGGTGCGCGACCAGCGCTCCCTATGGGAGTAGCCCTCGAGTGTTTGGTGGAGTCAAAGACTCGAGCAAGGACTAAAGTAGTCAAGGTCTTCTGCTGTGTAGCTTTGGTGACGTCGGTGCTGACGATGTCATGACATCAGTTGCCCGCGTGAGCGAGTTTGACGGGACGTGATGAGTAGTGGGTCCCACTCCTGACTTTGATTCGACTGGGCGTGCGTAATCTTTTATTTTAACTGCGCCTCCTCGATTTCCACGCGTAATGGGAGTAGTGGGGGGACGGTTCGCGTTTCCATTCCTCCACGTGTCTACCACGACGTTTGCCACGCGTCCAGTAGGGTTTTTCTGAGCCGTTGGATTGCATCTTCCAGGGGTTAAGTAGTGGTGCTGCGACGGTAATTTCTCATCTGCTCTCATTCATCCTTTGCTTCCATTGCCATTGCCTCTACTCCTCTGCTTTCTCTGCGCTCATTTCTTCCACGACGCTGGACCAATCTGCTCGTTTCCGAGCTATTTCCTTCGGTCGCATCGCCGCCGCACAATGGGGAAGAAGAAGGGAGGTGTTGCGGCCGATTCTGCGGCCACCACTATTGCGGCGAAGAAGAAAGGGGGCTCCACCGCTGCGGGCACCAGCACCGCCGCCGGCGGGAAAAAGAAAGGCACGGGCACCCGCGTCATGAATGGCGCGTGGCGTCCCTCCATAATCAAGTCATCGGATCTCTGTCTTCTTCGCCAAGACGGAGTGCTGTCCGACGCAGTCGCCGACACGCGCGTCCCCGGCGGTGAGACAATTCCTTCTCCTCCCGCTGGTTTTCGACTAATGTTTTGGGCATTCATCATTCGTGGTCTCTCCTTGCCCCTTCACCCCTTTTTTAGGGGCCTCCTTTGTTTCTATGGGCTTCAGCTCCATCAGCTGTCCCCGAACTCTATCCTCCACATCTCTTGCTTCATTACCCTCTGCAAGTGCTGGCTCGGAATCGAGCCACACTTCGGCCTCTTCAAGGGCCTCTTCAAGTTGAAGTGCCAATCTGCTTCTGGCTCCTTAGTGTGTGATGTAGGTGGTTGCGGAATTCACGTCGACCCATCCGCCACCTATTTCGACATCAAGCTCACAGCGTCCGTCCAAGGGTGGAGGGACAAGTGGTTCTACATCTGTGATGAGAAGGCTGATGGGGGGCACTTCGGACTCGCGCCTTTCGATCCGGCGATGCCGTGTACGAGGAGGCACTCTTGGAAAAATGTCGTCATGCTTGGCGAGTCCGCGGAGACAGATGTGTTGTACGAGCTTGTCTGCGACCTCGAGAATCACATCGGCAAAGAGGAGGGAGGCTGCACCCTCATTCGCACATGGCTACGCCATCGCGTCTAGCCCCTGCAGGCCAGAGTCCACCCCATGTTTCAGTGGACTGGCGCTGACGATGCCACTCGCGTCTGCCGATGGCATGTCCGCGAGTGAGGTGGACAAAAGAGTTCGACTGGTCACTAAGTACACCATTAAGGATGTGCTCCCCAGTGAGCTAGTTGTTCCTCCATTTGATGCTGTTAATCCTCCTCCCGAGGTATAGTTGTGCTACGCAGTAGCTTAGTTTGTCGAGTGCTTCCCTGATGTTTCTTGTCTTTGTGCTAATTTTGTTGTCTGTATGCAGGATTGGGCGGTGTCGCCTTGTATGCCCCCTATTCCTGAGGGGATTATTCCTCGTGAAGCCTTGGAAGAGGACGTGTCGGAGTTAACCGTCCCATCTGATGTGGAGGAGGAAGCCCCCGAGTCCGGTAGTCCGGATACTCGCAAGCGTTCGCACAGCAAGGATTCTGATGCGTCGTCTCCTTCGACTCCGGAAGGTGCAGGTGTAGGTGCGGAGTCGCCGATCCCTGCCGTTGCTGTGAGCGTCATGGCACCATCCTCTCGCAAGAAGATGCGATTGCCCAAGGAGTCCTCGTCAGAGTTGGGGGAGCCCACTTTTGAATTTGACAAGTTTGATTGGCAAGTTTTCTAATTTGTTTGCTCTTTTTTGGATTTGCCCTTTTTTGGCTCGTCTATAGGTTTGCCCTTTCTTTGATGTGGATTTTGTCTTGCAGCCAAGAGGCGTCGTCATCTTCTGGCAATGTCCAATTCTTGAAAGAATCAGGAGTCGCGACCTCAAGGGACAAGAAAGAGGTCGAGCGCGCTCCTTCCCCTCCATTGGCGGCCTACTCCGGGCACAACTCTTCCAGCTCTCCACATGAAGGGGAGCATCGAATGGTTGCCCGGATGACGGTACAGCAGACAACTTCGGAGTCATTGGAGGATCATGTAAGTGTAGATTTTCTTCTTTTCGTGTTGCAGTCGATGGTATCTATGACTTCTGCTGATCCTTTGTTGTGCGATAGCTCCTTGTGAAGGAAGCCGCACACTTCGCGGAGCATGTGCTTGCGATGGGCCGCCAGCATGCGATGCTGGATGCGTCATCGTGTGGTTGAGAGTGAGTGTCCTGCACTTCTTCTTCTTCTTCTTCTTCTCCTTTGATATAGTCGACTAATAGTCAAACCTTTTTGCTGTGTAGCTGAACATAATGCCCTCCTGCGCGACACTGCCACTATGGAGAAAACTCTCGCCGCCGCTGTGAAGGGTCGCGATGAGGCAATCGCGGTGCGTGACAAGGCGCAAAGGCGCGAAGAGGATCTTCGTGCTTCCATTGTGTCCAGGGAGAAGTTGTTCGAAGAACAACTTTTCTCGATTGCCAAAGCCCTCTCAGGTACCCTGTTTGGATATCATTGTTGTTCTTTGTTTGTTGTTTTGCCGTTAGCGTTGATGTTTGATATTCATGTGTTGGTTTGTGTACAGATGCTAGCGGTTGGAGCTTCGATCCTTATGCCCTCCGCCGGGACGACGCTTTGGCGGGTGCGCTTTTGGAAGTCGAGGACCGCAGCACCACCGTTCAAGATACGCTCTCCATGGCCAAGGGCGTTCTCAGTCGCCTCCGGGAGGAGCTGATGCCCAAGGCTGAGCTAATCGAGAACATGGGCGAGCTGGTTGAGTCTTTCGCCGGGGTGTTCCCTCCAGCTTCAAGAACTCACTCCGCGCGGCTGGCGCGTCCATGTCACTTTCCATGGTGCAGGCCCATGGAGTCACGATTGATCCTGCCGCTGTGTCGAAGGCGATGCCTGTTAGCGCGGACGGCCAGCAGGTAGTCTTTGCTCCTTTCGCGACTGCCTGTGGTAAATATGATTTGCAGCTGATAAACACGGTCGCGAAGTATTCTGAGGAGCTGCAACGCGCCAAGAAGGCGGCAAAGGCTGCGGCATCAGGGGCTGGCGGAAAGTCAGTGGCATCTGACACTGCCATAGACTCAATGAATCCCCTGAAGCCATCGAATTCGAAGAAGCCAATCGCTCCTTAGTATCTTTGTAATAGTTAACTAGTTCATGTCCTTTGTTAAGGACATGCTTGCTGGCGAGTGTATCTAGTCTTGAATGCACTTGAATCTTTTGTCTTTGTGTTGATTTGGTCGTCTTATTTGTTTCTATCTTGGCTTGTGGTAGGGTACATCGAGTGATCCTTTGAGGGAAACTCAGGACTCGCCACCTCTTGATGATACTTTGGCACCGTCGCGCTCTAGGGTAGATGAGCTGTCGCTGCTTTCACGACTGCGTGACCATGTGAAGGAGCTGGAGCATGAGTTGCCCGTGCTCCGTGGTAACGCGGATGTATGGAAGTCGAAGGCGGAGAAAGCCGCTGCCCGAGAGCAGTATCTGCTTGGCGAGGTGACGCAACTGGGCGACCAATTCAAGTGTTAGTTTGCTTGCTCTTATCTTTTCCTTGTAGTCACTCGAGATGGTGCGTTGTACTTATGCTGCTGTTGCTGCTTCGTGTAGTAGTCAGCGCGCGTCATCCGCAGGATGAGAAGGATAGAATTGCCATTCGTATGCATGATCTCACCCAGGAGCAAGTTCAAGGGAGTGGATACTTCTGGGTAGATCATGATCATGCGATTACGCTGGCGACCCTGCAGGATCGTGCGTCGCGAGTGCTGCACTTCCTGAAGAAGTCGCAGTCATGCTTGAAGAACATTTGTCGGACGATGTTTCCGCTGGAGGTTACTCCTTCGAGCTTGCTGGCCCTCCTTGCCAAGTTTTAAGACCTGACCGCGGTTCGCGAGTGCGTGAGGCAACAGTTGGTGGCTGGTGCCAAGGCCGCTCTATCGCTGGTGCGACTGCATAGGCCTGACGTAGATGTTGCGGCAATTGCGGCTGGGCCGCCTGCACCACCAGCAGGTTCTGCCTAGAATATGGTGCCGCACTACCAGGTTGTGGATCGCCCAGCAGAAGAGGTCGTCGACTTCTTTGAGAAACAAACCAACGTTCTCTTGTTGCAGTAGTAGCTTAGTTTGTATCATGTACATAAGTGTACCCGTGTTGTAAAGTTCGTATAAATGTTGTATATAATGTATTGTTGAATATGTATAAAGAGATTTGTGAGCATGAAGTGCGTTGCACTATGTGAGTCCTTTTCGTTAGCCTGACCGTGCTCTTATCTCAGTCCCTTGTCAACCTGTCAGGTGCGTTGCAGGTGGGGATGTTGTGTCAAGGGTTTCGATTGATGTGCCAGCTACTCAGGATATCGCGTTTTGGTTCGTAGGACAGATGTATATAGGGTGGCGCAACCCCCGAGTAGATAAATTGGAGAAAATAAAGGAGAACATAGAGTTTTGGGGCACTTAGCTTTATTTATTCGAAGGACAGTACGAAGTACAATGTGTGGCTAAGTAGCCTTGGCTGAGTACCTTAGTTTGCGATGCAAAAGTAAAAACGACTAAGGGTAGAAGCATCACAACTGTGCGACGTTCTAGGGGTTGGAGTATGCGACTCATGTCTCTAAATCTTGAAGGCGATAGGCGCCACCTGGGATTACTTCGGTAATCACGTATGGTCCTTCCCAGGGGGACTCGAGCTTGAGATGTCCCTGCTGCTTCAATCGCAGGATCAGGTCGCCTTCGACGAAGGATCTAGGGCGTAGCCTCCTACTGTGGTAGTTGCGCAGGTTCTGCTGGTAGATCGTTGATCTTTCCGCGGCAATTTCTCTTGCGTTGTCAAGGAGGTCGACGGAGTCTTCGAGTGCGAGGGATGAATCTTGTTCGCTGTAAGCGACCATGCGCGGTGCCTTGTACTGTACCTTGGCGGGTAGCACTCCCTCGGCTCCGTGCACCATAAAGAATGGTGTGTAGCCCGTGGCACTGTTTGGAGTTGTGCGTAGGCACCAGAGTACGGATTGCAGTTCATCTGGCCAGCAACCCGCGGCTTGTTCGTGTGGCTGGAGGAGTCACTTCTTGATGCCGCCACAGACGAGCCCGTTTGCTTTTTCCACCTGACCGTTGGTCTGTGGATGTGCTACAGAGACGTAGCTGATGTTGATCCCCAGATTCTCGCAGAATTCTTGGAACTCCTTGGATGTGACGTTCGTCCCATTATCGGTGATGATGTTGTGCGGCACTCCGAAGCGGTAGATGATGGATTCGAAGAACTTAACTGCGATGTGTCCTGATTGGTTGGTCACTGGCATGGCCTCAATCCACTTGGTGAATTTGTTGACTGCGACCAAGAGGTAGACGTAGCCTCCTCGTGAGGATCTTGGGAGTTTGCCAACCATGTCGAGTCCCCATTGCACGAAGGGCCAGGCCAATGGAATTGTCCGGAGCTCTGTGCCCGGTGCGTGCGGCTTGTCCATGAATCGTTGGCAAGCGTTGCATTTTTGGACGATGTCCTTGGCATCGCGCATGGTCGTAGGCCAATAGAATCCAGCTCGTAGAGCTTTGGCAACGAGGGCGCGACTGTCGGCGTGGTGCCTGCAGGTCCCCTCATGGATGTCGAGGAGAACAGCTCTTCCATCGGCCATGGAGACGCATCGCTGGAGTACTCCTGTGATGCTGCGTTTATATAGTTCGCCGTCGATAACAGCGAATGCCTTGGATCGCCGCGCGATGTGTCGTGCATCAGTCGGATCATCCGGTAGCCTTTTGCTGAGGAGGTACGTGATGTATGGTTGCGTCCAAGATTGCTCGATCATCATGACGCTCATTGGTCCTTCGAGTCCTGTGTCCAGCTCCAAGTCATCGAGTGCCATTGACTCATTGGACGGCGTAGCCCCCGAGTCCGTTGTTGCGCTTGTTTTCTTCTCTGCGGCCTTTGGCTTGATGGAGCATTCGCAGATGCGCTCGAGAAATACCCCGGGTGGTATGGAGGCGCAGGTAGAGCCTATGTTGGTGAGTGCATCCGCCTCTTCGTTGCTTTCGCGACCTACGTGTCGCAGCTTGCAACCATTGAAGTCTCCTTCGAGTGTGTCGTAGAGGTCGCGGTACGCGATCATGTTGTCATTCAGTGCGTGGCACTCATGCATTGTTTGGTTGACGACCAGCTTGGAGTCGCTGTATATGATGAGCCTCTTGGCGCCGCAGGCTTTTGCCATCCTCATCCCGTGCAACAGGGCCTCGTATTCAGCCTCGTTGTTGGAGGCTCTGAACTGCATTCGCAGGATATACTTCAACTTGTCCCCTTGAGGTGATGTCAGTATGACACCTGCGTCTGCTGTGTCGTTGTATTGGGAACGGTAGTACCTAAAGAGGTTAGATAGAGGTGTGGGGACTAGCAGGGAAGCTATCGACGGCGTCCGCAGGCGAGATTGGGTACGAGCGAGCATAGCGAGACGCAAGAAGTACCCAGGTTCGGGGCCCTCGTGGTGAGGTAAAGCCCCTACTCCTGCCGGATCTGACTACGTGGAATACACGAACTACAAGTGCTCCTCGAGTTGTATGTGTTAGCTACTGCCTTAAATGTTGTATGAACAACCCTTTCTACTGACGCCTTGCCTCCCCTTATATAGGCAGAGAGGCAAAGGTCTCACTGGCTAGTCCGACTGGAAGGCCCCATAGGCGGGTCCCAGCCGGCTAGTCATCTACAGTATACAGTATGGCATGTCTTATAGGAGTACGAGCGGTATGGCTATCGTAGGCACAATGGACGCCATGCGAGACCGTCGTCAGCACAGGCCACTATTCCTGCGTCACCCTTGCAAAGTCTTCGGTATGGCTGGGTGGTTGCCAGTCTCGTCATCGTACAGGGCGTACCGTACACTGATATGCACGTCGTCCTGTCTCGCTGATTGGGTCCGGCTACGTCACCGTATCCGACTATCTCTTGCTGATCCGGCTACCGGGTGATAGCCGGCCTATCTTATCCTGTCCGGCTGCATCTGGCCAGCCGGACGCTATCCGACTGTCTTGTTTCTTATCCAGTTGGGGTACCTGGGGACCATCCCCCTGACACTAGCCCCCGAGTGCGTGGGGATTCCGCCCGTAGGAGAAATGTGCACGCGCTCCCTCCCGATTTTGAATTTGTATCCGGCTGCGCCTGGCGGTTGCGCTACTCGTGACGTCAGTGCTGACGCCAGCCACGCGCGCACGTGCCATCATTGCACTGTGGTGGGCAGCGTAACGTCCCGTCGCACGTCGCCTCGGGAAACCGCTGTCCAGCGCTTCGGTTCTCGCTCCGGGATCTTTTGCGCCTCCTGCCTTGGCACACATGATCTAGGCGGCGGTTGGGGTGTGGGTTGCCCGGGCACGCGCCACGTGGCCCTGTCGACGGTTGCCCTTCTGGTCCTTTAAAGGGACGCCGTGGGGGAGGCAGTTCCTTTCCTTCACTCCCCCGCTGCAGTCTTCTTCTCCCCCGCGTGCTCCTGCTTCTGCGCACTTGCCCTCTACACCGCAGCCCGCTGCGTCGTCCGCTCACCGTCGTCGACGCTACGGGCCACCGCCACTCTTCCGTCGCCGCTCCTCTATGCCAGCCAGAAATGGCCGTCGACCGCGGGGCTTGGTACGGCTCCTCCGTCACCGAGGACCAGATTCAGAAGTACCACGCCACCCATGTTCTCCCGTCGGAGGAGGAGGTGGCGGTGCGGTTGGCGCCGGCGGGAGAGGTATCGCCGCACCCGGCGGAGGGGGAGCGCGTCGTCTTCCTCTCCCATCTGGCGTGCGGGTTCGCCCTTCCGGTGAACCCCTTCTTCTTGACGTTCCTCGCCTTCTTCGACCTTCATCTTCACCACCTCGGCACCAACGCCATCGGGACGCTGGCGCACTTCATGGTGTTCTGCGAGAGCTATCTCGGGATCCAGCCGGATCTCGGGCTCTTCTGCCGGCTCTTCCGAGTCCGGCCGCAGGTGCAATACACGAAGGGGCCGCTAGTCGCCTGCGGCGGCGCCTCCATCTACTCCTGCTCCCAATCCGGCTACCCCAAGTTCTTGCTCCAGGACATGGTACAGCTGTGGCAGCAGTCGTACTTCTACGTCAAGAACGTCACCAACGTCGACCGGATAAATCTTTCGGCCTTCCAGGATGTTGAGTCCAGCCGGCAGAACTGGGACTTGAAGTTCCACGGCGACAGGGCGGAGACGGACGCGATGCTGTAGCGCATGCGGTCCCTCGTCACCTGCCAGCTAACCGGCCGGGACATCACTCTTAGCTGGATGTCCCGGCTGATGATGCCGATGCAGCAGCGGGTGCACAAGATGTGCTATTACTCCGGTCGGCTGGACCCGACCCGGCTGTCGCGCCACGATCCCCGCTACCACAACTTGAAGGAGTGGTTGTGGACGATCAGCAAGGAGCGGCTGCCGGAGAACTGGACGTTCAGTCTGGCGCCCTACAGCCGGGAGAACCGCGCGCCCCGGGTAAGTTCTCATAGCCGGAAACTTTATTTGCTCTTTCTGTGTTGTTTCCTTGTTCAGTCTGACTGGCTTCTGGTATTCAGCAGATCTTCGCCTGCATCCTTCGCGAGGAGGGCGAGGCTCCCCTCGAGGTATTCACGCCTGACTTGCCCGAGCCGCGCGCTCGGCGGTCCGACGAGGAATCGGACGGGGACGGCCATGCCTTCCCCAGCCGAAATGACGAGCCGGCTGCCGACCCGCACGCGGACGTGCACGAGGAGGAGGCCGCGCTGACCATGGACCCGACGACGCGCTCCGTGACGGACGGCGAGGCAGGCGGGAGCGGCTCCAGTCGTTCCGGCTCCCGTCGGCCTGCGACGGAGGAGCCGGCTCCCAAGAGGAGCCGGTCCGGCGCCCTGCCACCGAGCCGCCTTGGCCGGAAGAAGGGGCCGCCCCCAGTTGTGCCGGGGTATGTTTTTTCTCTCCCCCTCTATCTCTCGGCGCTTCCTGTCTGCTTGCCCTCTTTCTTGTTTTTCTGACTTTGGTTTATTTTGCTTTTGCCTTCTCCTCCTTCTCTTTAGCGCGTTGGTCTCTTTTGGAGCTGTGAGCCCGGCACGGGCGCCGACCGGGTCGCCGCCCCGTGCCCCGACTGCGCCAACCGGCGCCCCTCCTTCTTCTGAGGCGCAGCCTCTGCCTCCCCCTCGAGCTGAACCAGTTGCCTCCGCCCAGCCGGAAGGTCCCCAGCCGGAAGTGGAGCCCTCCCAGCCGGAAGGCTCTTCCATGGGTGCGCGGGGGGTTGCCGGCAAGGAGCTCGTCGTTGTTGGCGATGACAACTCTGACGAGGAGCTCGGGGAGGAATGGCGAACGGCGGTGGTCGCAGTGAAGGAGTCCTTGGCCGTCAACGCCATGGACGACGACGCTTCCTCTACCGCCTCGCTGTCGGACCTTGCCGCCACACTTGAGCTGGCGGCGAAGGAGATCCGACTGTTGGAGGCTGCAGCCGGCGGGAACCGGACGTTGGAGCAGAAGCTTGCTGCTACCAACGGGACATCCTAGAGTAAGTTTGCTTCACCCAGCTCGCTCTTTTTTTATTGATAGCCAGTTTTGTTGCAGCCATCCTCGTGTGCGCTCAGCGCGAGATCGATCGCTTGAAGAAAGCGAACGACCAGCTGAGCAGGTCCAACTCCACTCTGCGGCTGCAGAACAAGGATTGGCACGCGCGGGTAGACGGTCTGGAGGCCACCATCAAGGAGCGCGATGCCTCGCTCGCTAGCTAGGCCGAAGCCTTCACCCTTCTCGAGGCCCAGAACAAGGACCAAGAGAAGGAGATCAAACGGCTAGCGATCAAGGAGAAGGCGCTGGTGGAGGATCTAATGCAGGTCGGCCACACTGCTAAGGGAAAGTTCCTTTTCCTGTCTTCCTTTCTTTCTCGATCCAGTAGCCGGATCTGACCCTTTTTTCTGACAGCCTTTTACCCCGGCATAGACCTGTTGGCCTACAACCAGCTGCAGGAGAACTAGCCGAGAGCGCAGCGGATGGCCCAGGAGCTTGTCGTCCTTCTTGGCGAGGAAGCTGTGAAGCTTCGTCGGGCGGCGCGGACGTCTTATCCTTCATGTGGCCGGAGGCTCCGGTTCCGGAGACGATGGCACAGCTTGCGGCGAAGGTGGGAGAGGTGCCGGCTGTGGTGAACCGGCTGTGGGACTTGGCGGCGCGGGCCGGAGCGGAGATGGCTCTGGCCCTCATGCTCTCCTGGTACAAGGATGCCCGTGTCGAGAAGATCGACGGTGGCTTCCGTGCCGGAGCCGATCTTGCCGCCATCCGCCAAGCCCATCCAGAGCTCCGCGGATCCGCCATCAAGATCGCCGATTACGTGGATCTCGACGAGGCGCTCACCGACTCGGAGTCCGTCGGTACTCCTGACGTGGAGGGCCCGATGCCGCCGCCTGAAGCTTCTGCTGGCCAAGATCCCCCTCACAGCAAGGGCCCTGCCGTCTAGTTATATCCCCGGGATGTCGGGTGTATTTGTCTTATGTTATGTTCATGAACCTTGTCTGCTTGTACCGGCTGTCTTTGACGCCGGGTAACTTATGGGAGCTTCGTCTCCCTTTTGTTTGTTAATCGTTGAAATTCTTGAGTCTCTTAACTTGTGCGTTGAGTTTCCTTTTGATATTTTTGCCGGCTTGCTCCGCCCGGCTAACCTAGTCCGGCTATGCACTCTTAGCCGGACGAACTGCACCTCCAGTGGGGGCGCGCTAGCGCACCCACTGGGTGTAGCCCCCGAGATTCGGAGTAGCTGGCGTAGCCAGGTGCGTCGAATCTTTCTTATTTCTCCCAAGTCTTCTAACTTTATCCGACTAGCCTCGTCCCAGTCGGCCGCTTTCGTCGGCTGAACGCCTTCAGCCGGGGGAACTAACATTCCAGTGGGGGCACGCGAGCGCACCCACTGGGTGTAGGCCCCGAGATTCGGAGTAGCAGGCGTAGCCAGGTGCTTCGAATCTTTCTTGTCTTTTCTTCCTCCTGCCCTTGCCCTCACCTGGGCTCCGAACGGCCGGCTAAACGCCCTTAGCCGGTCAGGAACGTCAAGATTCCACTGGGGGTGCGCGAGCGCACCCAGTGGGTGTAGCCCCTGAGATTCGGAGCGCTTGATGAAGGCAAGGACTTCGAATCTTCTTTCCTTCTCCTGAATTCCGACTCGAGGTAGTCAAACAAGAATGTACATACGCATACACACATGTCCACATAGGTTAGTAGGTTAGTCTGTCAAATTGTGGCCAGAAAACGGCTTGTTTATTCGAAAACTGGCTTGCTCCTTTCTAGACACTTAGTCGCTTTCCCGTGTGCTTTGCTGTTTTCGCTGCGTCCTTGCTAGGCAGCCGGGTTGCGGTCTGCAGCCAGAATCGAAGGGAGCTGAGAGTACATTACGCACGGTACTAACGGCTTAGCAGCTGGATTGGTTCGAGCTAGTTGCAGGGCTAGGACGCCTGATCTGTCGCGTCTCCTCCCCGTTTTTCGTGTGGGATGCCTCGGGCTTTTTCTCTTGCTAGCCGGACAGCTGGGTTGCGGTCTATAGCTGAGATGAAGAGTGGGCCTCTGGCATCGTCACACACTACTCAGCCGGTTTGTTTACTTAGCAGGCCAGGCCAGCCGGCGAGCCCCCGGGTAGGGGTTGCCGGAGCCAGAAAATTTGAACCGGAAAACAGGGGCACACACATTTCTAGAAGGAGCCCCCGAGATTCTCGTTGGGGTCCGCATTTTCATTCATGGGGTTTTCGAGATACATACACTGCCTGGCGACTAGGTGTAAAACGGGCACAGCAGGGCCACGTTCCAAGGACGCTCGGTCTCCTCGTCTGATTTGTCCATCTTGTTCTTGCGCGGCTGCTGTGCGTCGATGAGGTAATAGGAGTCGTTGGGCAGCGCCTGGCTGATGATGAAGGGGCCCTCCCAGGGCGGTGATAGCTTGTGCATGCCCTTCGTGTCTTGCACCAGCCGGAGAACCAGGTCGCCTTCGCGGAATGTAACTGGGCGAATCCGGCTTGAATGGTAGCGATGCAGTCGCTGCTGGTACAGGGCTGATCTAGACAGGGCCAGCTCGTGGGCCTCCTTCACGGGGTCCACCCCGTCCTCCCGCGCCTCCTTGTTGGCTTTTTCGTCATACAGGAGCTTGCGAGGGGAGTCGAACTCGATGTCGGCGGAGAGGACGGCTTCCGATCCATAGACCAGGAAGAATGGCGTGTAGCCGATTGACCTATTCGGTGTGGTGCAGAGGCTCCACAGCACAGCCGGAAGCTCTTCGATCCAACATCCGGGTGACCGCTCCAACGGCTCGATGAGACGTGGCTTGATGCCGGCTAGCACCAAGCCGTTTGCTCTTTCGACTTGCCCGTTGGACTGCGGGTGCGCGACGGAGGCAAGGTCCAGTCAGATGCCCTTGTTGCTGCAGAATAGGGCAAAGGCCCCCTTGGCGAAGTTCGTGCCGTTGTCGGTGATGATGCTGTTGGGGTAGCTGAAGCGGTTGATGATGTCGGTGAAGAAGGTAACAACCGTCGCTCCATCCAGCTTCTGGATAGGCTTGGCCTCGATCCACTTTGTGAACTTGTCCACCTCTACCGGCAGGTGGGTCATGCCCGCGCGTGCTCGCTTGAAAGGACCGACCATGTCGAGGCCCCAAACCGCGAAGGGCCAGGTGATCGGTATGTTCTTGAGTACCAAAGTTGGCATGTGCCTGAGCTGCCCAAAGCGTTGGCACCCGTTGCATGCGCGGACCAGCTGCTCAGCGTCCTCAAGGGCGGTGGGCCAATAGAAACCATGCGGAATGCCTTGGCGACTATCGCCCTTGACGAAGCGTGGTGCCCACACTCGCCCTGGTGGATATCCTTGAGTAGCCGGTAGCCCGTGTCCACATCAACACATCTTTGGAAAATACCGGATACGCTGCGCTTGTATAGCTCGTCGTTTATGATGGTGTACGTGTCTCTGAACCGGCTGAGCCTTGCCTTCCTCAGGGTGCTCCACCACCAGGACGACGCTGACGACCCGGCTGATGGCTGCTATATAGAGCAACATCGGCTCCTTGCTAGAGGCGTGGCTAGAACCGGTGTTGTGGATAGCATGCGCTTGAGGTCGTGAAACGCGGCGTCGGCTTGCGAAGTCTAGGAGAACTTGTCCGTCTTCTTCATCAGCTGGTACAACGGGAGTGCCTTCTCCCCCAGCCGGCTGACGAAGCGACTGAGGGAAGCCAGGCATCCGGTGAACTTCTGGACCCCAAGCAGGTTCCTGGGCGGATGCATCCTCTTGATGGCCGCGATCTTCTCCGGATTTGCCTCGATACCTCGTTGTGATACGAGGAAACCGAGTAGCTAGCCGGATGGTACTCCAAAGACGCACTTCTCTGGGTTTAGCTTCATCTGGTACTGGCGGAGGTTGCTAAATGTTTCTCCCAGATCCTCGAGGAGGGTGCGCTTTTCCTTGGTCTTGATGACCACGTCATCCACATAAGCGTGCATGTTTCGGCCTATCTACGAGTGCAAGCATTTCTGCATACATCGCTGATAGGTGGCGCCTGCGTTCTTTAGGCCGAAAGGCATGGTTACATAGCAGAAAGCCCCGTAGGGGGTGATAAACGATGTCTTAATCTGATTAGCCGGGTTTAGCCGGATCTGATTGTACCCGGAATAACAATCTAGAAAAGACAACAAATCACAGCCGGCCGTGGAATCGATGACTTGATCGATACGGGGCAAGGCGAAGGGGTCTTTCGGGCATGCCTTGTTCAGGCTGGTGTAGTCGGTACACATACGCCAGGTCTTGTTCTTCTTTAGCACCAAGACTGGGTTCGCCAACCAGTCCGGGTGGTACACTTCCATGATGAACCCGGCTGCAAGGAGCCGGGTGATCTTGTCACCGATTATCTTTCTCTTCTCCTCTACGAACCAGCGCAGAGGTTGCTTGACTGGCTTGGCATTCGGACTCACATGAAGTGAGTGCTCGGCGAACTCCCTCGGCACACCCGGCATGTCCTTGGGGGACCATGCGAAGATGTCCTGATTCTCACGGAGGAATTCGACGAGCGCGCCTTCCTATTTGCTGTCCAAACCGGCACCAATGGTGACGAACTTAGTCGGATCGGAGGGGTCGAGCAGGATCCTCTTTGTCTCCTTTGCCGGTGGAAAGCTCCTTCTCCAGCCGGTTTGCTGCTAGCCGGAATGTCCTGCTGGGCCATGGCCACATTGTGCATGATCACGCGTTTTTCTTCGGCTATGATGAGGGCCTCTACTAGTTTGGAACCGGCTGAGGCGCACTCCATCGACCGCCTGAAGCAGCCGGCGATGGTGATCACACCGTGGGGTCCCGGCATCTTCATCTTGAGGTATGCATAGTGGGGGATGGCCATGAACTTGGCGAGGGCGGGGAGCCCGAGGAGAGCATGGTAGGAGCTCGTCAGATTTACCACCTCGAACCAGATTGGTTCGTGGCGGAAGTTCTCCTCGGTCCTAAAGATGACGTCCAGCTGGATTTTCCCCAGCGGGGCGCAGGCTGGCCCCGGCAGTACGCCGTGGAACGTCATGGTAGTCGGGCACAGGTCGCTTTCGCGAATGCCCAGCTTCTCCAACGAGGACTGGTAGAGGAGGTTGAGGCTGCTGCCCTCGTCAATGAGGACGCGCGAGAATCGGCAGGTGCGCGCGTTGGATACGATGAGAGGGTCGAGCACCATGGCGTAGCCCCCGGGAGTCGGCAGATGCTCAGGATGATCCGCCCGGCTCCAGGTGATGGGGGTTTCCGACCAGTTCAGGTACTGGTGGACCGGAGAGACGATGGCGTTGACCTCCTTGGAGTGTCGCCTGCGGCTGTGCTTGTCGTCCTGCTCCGTCTCGAAGATGTGGTAGGCGGCGTGTGGCTGGGGGTAGCCGTTGTTGTTGTTGCCGCCGTTGCCGCCGTTTCCATCATTATCGGCTCCCCTAGCCGGTGGTGGAGGTCCACCTAGTGGGGGAGGCGGGAGACGAGACTGGTTGCCCTAGTCCTTTAGCTGGCAGGTCTAGCTGCAGTTCCGGGTGGTATGCGTAGCTGGTTTGAAGGGACCGCTATGCCACTTGCACGGGCAGTCAAACATCTGGTCGAAGGTGAGCCGTGGCTTCTGCCTTCTTGCCTCGTTAGCTGGTGTGTCGGGCGCGCCCTCCACAGCGTTGACCTATCGCGCGTGGTAGCGAGGCTTCTGCTGTCCGGCCTGGCGGTCCCCATGGAACCGGTTGTCGTTGCCGTGGCGTCTGGAGGATCCGGCTTCTCCTGCCGGGTTGCTTGGTCGGTCGCGAGCCAGCTCCGTGGGAGTCGGACGGCCATCCACGTTTACTCTGAGGAGCTTCTTCATGGCAGCATCCGCCATGGCGTACTGGTCCGCAACCGTCATGAGCTCCGCCATGGTTTTCGGCTCGTCACACAGTAGCCGGTGGTGAAGCATGGTGCCCTCTCAGCAACCTTCGATGAAGAAGCCGATGGCTTGGCTCTCCAAGATGCCCTCGCAAGTATTGTGCAGTTTCGTCCACTTGGCGAGGTACTCACGGTCGGTCTCGCGGTCGCCCTGGACGCACAAGGCCAGGTCGCGCGGGCGCCCTGGACGTTCGTACGTGCCGTTGAAGTTGCGGACGAACACCTTCTCGAAGTCAGGCCAGGCGTTGATGCTGTTGGGCACGAGGCTACTAAGCCATGTCCTTGCCGACCCGGTTAGCATGAGAGGGACGTAGCGCACGGCTGTGCGCTTGTTCCCGTGGGCGATGCCGACTGTCGTAGCGTAGTCGGTCAACCAGTCTTCCGGCTTCATGCTGCTGTCGTACTTGGGGGTGTCCCTGGGCAGGGAGAATTTATCCGGAAACGGCTCGTTCCGGATGTAGGGTTCGAAACAAACCGGGCCGATCGAATCTTCCTCCTCCGTGACGCGCGCTTGAGCGAGGAGCTCGATGCGTTCGCGGGCATCCGGACAATCCGGGTTGGGCGCTCCCACCCGGCCCGAGAGACGGGAACCGACTAGTCTGGGCGCTCCGGCTGGCGGTGGGGGAGGTGGCGGGTTACTGTTCATTGTCTGCTCCTAGCGCGGCTAGGCCCTGTTGCCCGAGCTGCGACGCCTGCTGCGGGCCCTGGGCGGCTGAGGGGAGGACACCTGCTGGGTGTCACGCGGCGCGCCCCTGCTGTTGGCAAGTAGCTTTCTCCCCTGGAGTTGCTAATGTCTTCCTGAATCTGCCGGTTGGCACCGGACTGCTCGTCCACGACGCGGAGGAGCTCCTGCACGCGAGCGTGCTGGCGGGCTTGCTCCTCGCCCTCCAGGCTGGGTAGTTCTTCCGCCGCGGCTCACGCTGCGCGCAGGTTCTTGATGGGCGTGCTATAGGTGGGCCGTGTGAGGGCAGGCGCGGGATCCGGTTCCCCGTCCTTTTCCATCCTACCGCCCAGCTCACTGCCCCGACGCCGTACCTGGCCGCGCCGGCTCGGCTCCGTGGTAGCCGGAGTGAGGCCGTGTGCGCGGTCGTGCTCGCGCCGAGTGATCTCGAGTTGCTTCCGGGCTGCTGCCAGCTCCATGGCCTCCTGGAGGAGGATCTGTCGCTCCATGGTGAAGTTGGCCTCCGCTTCCTCCGGGTTGTCCCCGAGGTTAACCGGCGTCAGGAGCCGATCAATGGCATCCTCCACCGGGCTTCGAGGCCGCGGAGGGGCGGAAGTTCTGACCTCGTCCGCGCCTCGCTCCCGCGGCTGGCGGGGATGCGAGCTGGAACCGGCCATCATGACCTCTACGTCGCGGGGTGCGGCGGAGGTGCTGCCGCCTAAGCGTGGAAGATCCACGACAGAGACGATTTCCCTAGGGAAATGCTCCGGGACGGCGGCGATGTAGACGAGGAGATCGCCGAATAGCAGGACGGTGCCGTTCGCTGGGAAGGAGGTTCCAGCGAAGCAGGAGGCGTTGTCGATGACACAGTCAAACTTGCTAAGCGTGAGCACCAGGCCGGAGGCCACGCGCTCACCGGCTGAAGTGCGGGGTCCCGTGCGGAGCGTGACTCCGGTCGAAGCCATCACGCCCCATGGTGGGCGCAAACTGTCGTTGTATTGGGAACGGCAGTACCTGAAGAGGTTAGATAGAGGTGTGGGGACTAGCAGGGAAGCTATCGACGGCGTCCGCAGGCGAGATTGGGTACGAGCGAGCGTAGCGGGACGCAAGAAGTACCCAGGTTCGGGGCCCTCATTGTGAGGTAAAGCCACTACTCCTGCCGGATCTGACTACGTGGAATACACGAACTACAAGTGCTCCTCGAGCTGTATGTGTTAGCTACTGCCTTAAATGCTGTATGACCAACCCTTTCTACTGAGGCCTTGCCTACCCTTATATAGGCAGAGAGGCAAAGGTCTCACTGGCTAGTCCGACTGGCGGGCCCCACTGGCGGGTCCCAGCCGGCTAGTCATCTACAGTATCCAGTATGGCATGTCTTATCGGAGTACGAGCGATATGGCTGTCGTAGGCACAGTGGACGCCGTGCAAGCCCATCGTCAGCATAGACCATTGTTCCTGTGTCACCCTCGCAAAGTCTTCGGTATGGCTGGGTGGTTGCCAGTCTCGTCATCGTACAGGGCGTACCGTGCACTAATACGCACGTCGTCCTGTCTCGCTGATTGGGTCCGGCTACGTCACCGTATCCGGCTGTCTGTTCCTAATCCGGCTACCGGGTGATAGCCGGCCTGTCTTATCCTGTCCGGCTGCATCTAGCCAGCTGGACGCGATCCGACTGTCGTGTTTCTTATCCGGTTGGGGTACCTGGGGACGATCCCCCTGACATGCTCCGTCCTTCCGCTTGGACCCATCGAAGTGCATTGTCCAGAGGTAGGACATATCTGGTTTGTCGGGGAGCTGGTTCTCCATCCAGTGCACGAGGAAGTTAGGGAGAACTTGCGACTTGATTGTGTCGCGCTTTTCGTATGTGATGTCTCATGGAGACAATTCTATTCCCCAAACCGCGACTCTTCACGTGGCGTCGGGGTTATTGAGCATATGTCCCAACGGGGCGTTGTTGACCACCACGATTGGGTGTTCCTGGAAATAATGGCGCAGTCGCCGGGCGGTCATGAAGACACCGTACGCCAGCTTCTGGTAGTGCGGGTACCGCTTTTTGTTGGCGTGAGGACCTTGCTGAGGTAGTATACTAGGTGTTGTACCCCGTGGACCTTGTTTTCCTCGGCTCGCTCGACGACAAGCACTATGCTGACAACCTGGTTGGTGGCGGAGATATATAGAAATAGTGGTTCCCTTTCCCGTGGGGTCACTAGTACTGGCGAGGTGGATAGAAGGCGCTTGAGGTCTTCGAATGCTTCCTGCGCTTCGTTGATCCACTCGAACTTTTCAGCTTTGCAGAGGAGTTGGTAGAAGGGCAGCGCCTTTTCACCCATCCGACTGATGAATCGACTGAGGGCTGCGATTCGCCCAGCCAGCTGTTGAACGCCCCTTATGTTTTTCGGCTTCTCCATGGCCAGTATGGCTTTTATTTTCTTTGGGTTTGCCTCGATTCCCCTCGCGGAGATGAGGTACCCGAGTAGTTGCCTAGATGGCACGCCGAAGGCGCATTTGTCCGGATTGAGCTTCATCCGGTAGCGGTCGAGGTTGGCGAAGGTTTCGCACAAATCGTCGATTAGGGAGGCTTCTTCCTTGGTCTTTATTACTATGTCGTCGACATAGACTTGAATGTTGTGACCCAGTTGTTCCTTGAGGCAAGCCTGCATGCACCGCTGGTAGGTGGCTCCCGTGTTTTTTAGCCCGAAGGGAATTGTGTTGTAGCAGAACACACCAAAGGGCGTTGTAAATGCTGTTCTCTTGGTCTTCCTCCTTCATTCGAATCTGATTATAGCCTGAGTAGGCGTCGAGGAAGCAGAGGCGCTCGCATCCCACGGTGGAGTCGATGATCTGGTCGATGCGCGGCAACGGGAAGTGATCCTTTGGGCAGTGCTTATTCAAAGAGGTGAAATTCACACACATCCGCAGGATATCCGTGTCCTTTTTTGGTACCAGCACCGTGTTGGCGAGCCAAGTGCTTTCCTTGATCTCGCGTATGAATTTGGCGTCGAGGAGTCTGTTGATCTCCATGCCAACTGCCTGCGCTCGTGGCTCGGACAATCGCTGAAATGTTTGCTTGACTGGCCTTGCGTCGGGGTTGACGTTGAGTGCGTGCTCGGCGAATTCCGTAGGAACTCCTGGCATGTCCGCAGGACACCAGGCGAAAATTTCCCAGTGCTCACGGAGGAATTCAACGAGCGCGAGTTCCTATGCGGGACTCAAATTATTGGTGATGAGGGCCGTCTTGGCGGGATCCGATGGGTGAACCTGTACTTTCTTTGTGTGCACCGATGAGTCAAAAGATAGATCAGGTGAACTTGGCCGGCTCAGGGGAGGCAGACTATTGTCTGTCGACTCCTTTAGTCTCGCGAGTTCTTCCTGCATGCCGAAGGACTGGGAAATTCTGTTGAATTCCCTGTCGCAACTATCGGATCTTGCGAATCTCCCGTTGATCGTGATGACGCCATTGGGACCTGGCATTTTCATCTCCAGGTAGGCGTAGTGTGGCACTGCCATGAACCTAGCGAACGCGACACGTCCGAGGATGTAGTGGTATTGTGAGGGCCAGTCGACGACCTCAAAGTCGATGCGCTCGCGCCAGAAGTTCTTTGGCGTGCCAAAGATGGCGTCAAGGTTGATTTTGCCCAGGGGATATATGCCTTTTCCTGGGACGATGTCGTGGAATGTTGTGTCCGAGGCCTCCAGGCAAGTCAGAGGGATCCTCATTTCTCGCAATGTACTCGCGAATATAAGGTTGATGCCGCTTCCGCCGTCCATGAAGATGCGGCTCATGTCGAAGCCTCCAATTTGCGCCTCGAGTACGAGGGGACAATGGCCTGGACGAGGTACTTGAGGTGGGTGGTCGCGTTTGTCGAAGTTGATGCATGACTCGTTTCCACTGAGGTACTCAATGGTAGATGGTGGCGAGTGTGTGGCCAAGTTGACTTGGCGAGTGATGGCCTTCTGCACCCGATTGGAGGGGCGTCCTTTTTGGATCATCATGGTACCCATGGCCCTTGGGTAGGGTTCGCCTCCCTGGTGCTGGTCCGGTGCGGCTGCGTTTGGGGGCATTCCAGGTGGTGGTGGCGGAGCGCCATGTGCCACGGCGCCTGGAGCGGCCCCGTAGCCTCTTTCGACTGTGTTGCGGTTAATCCGAGCTAATCCGTCGTGTAGTTTGAGGAACACGCGGCAGTCCTTGAGGAGGTGACTGGACTTCTTCTTCCCATCATGCTTGTCAATGTAGAAGTGCACCGTACATGGCCCGGACAGTTTGTCTTCAATGGATGTTGCGGGTGCTTCGTCACGATCGCCGGCGTTGCCACACTTGCGTGGTATTCCCGGAGTCGTGGTATCCACCGTTATGGTATCCGTTGTTGCGGTTGTCGTCGCGTCTGTCGGCGTAGCCGGCTGCGACCATGTTGACGTTGTCGCGGTCATCGTAGATGCGCATACTGATGGGTTTGTAGCATGGAAAACAAAAAAATTCTACCGCAAGAACGAACAAAACCCAGATCTAATCTAGATAAAAGCCAAGATCTAATCTATTAGACATGTGCAACGAGATAGATCTGTACTAACCCTCGTAGATCCGAAAGCGTTACGAGATTGGATCTCGTGGTTGATGTAGTCGATCACTTGCTGATCTCAAGATCGTGTGGACGATCCTTCCGACGCCGCGTTCCGGCAGCGCTTCTGCAGTCGGTCACACGTGCGGAGTCGAAGTAGACCTTTCCTCTCCCCGTTCCAGCGAGCAGCGGAGGTAGTAGATCTTCTCCACGGAATCCCAACAGCACGACGGTGTGGTGGTGGTGGTGGAGTAGAGAATTCTGCAGGGCTTCGCCTAAGCCTGAGCAGAGGGAAGGAGGAGGAGAGAGGCGGCGGCTAGGGTTTTGTGTGGAGGGGGCAAGGGGGTGGCGCCCCCACCCCTCTATTTAAAGGAGGGAGGCGCCATGGGAGGGGGAGTCCTAGTAGGAATCCCCTCCCTTCCTTGGCCGGCGGATTGGGAGGGGGGAGGAGTCCTCCTCCCCCACGACTCCTTGTATTGCCCCACAAGGACTCCTTGATCCTTTCTTGGTTTTCAAGCAAACTCCAAGAAATCTCCTAGAACCTTCCGGAACATTCCGAAACCTTCTAGAATCCCCATACAAATACTCCGGAACATTTTCTAACTTAGAAAATGATCCCCAATATATGAATCTCATTCTCCGGACAATTCCGGATCTCCTCGTGATGTCCTGGATCCAATCCGAGACTCCGAACAACATTCGGTCTCCAACGCATATTCCATATCTACTTAAAACAACTTCGAACCTTAAGTGTGTCACCCTACGGTTCGTGAATACGCAGACATGATGAAGACACCTCTCCGATCAATAACCATCAGCGGGATCTGGAGATCCATAATGGCTCCCACATACTCAATGATGACTTCGTGATCGATAGAACCATTAACATACGAAACCAATTCCCTTTGTCACGCGATATTCTACTTATCCGAGGTTTGATCGTCGGTATCCTCATACCTAGTTCTTCCTTGTTACTGATAAGTACTCTTTACTCGTTCCATGTTATGTCATCCCTTGTGACCTAGTCACATGCTTGCAAGCGAACTAGATGACATTCCACTGAGAGGGCCCAGAGCATATCTATCCGTCATATGGATGGACAAATCCCAATCTTGGTCCATGCGCTTCAACACATACTTTCAGAATACCCAATGACACCTTTATAGCCGCCACCTAGTTACGAAGCGGTGTTTGATGTCATCAAAGTACTCATCCGGTGATGGTGATTAACATAACCTCATAGTCGAAGGATTAGGTTACTATGCATTTGAAAGCTTATAGCAATACAAACTTAATGACTTGATCTTATGCTACGCTTACTATGGGTGTGTGTCCATCACATCATTCTCCTAATGATATAACCTTGTTATTAATGACATCCAATGTCCATGATCAGGAAACCACGATCATCAATTAATCAACAAGCTAGTTCCACAAGAGGATTACTAGGGACTCCTTTATGTTTACAAAACACACATGTATTAGTGTTTCCTTATAATACAATTATAGCATGGGATGTAAACATTCATCATAAACAGAAAGATATAATAATAACCACTTTTATTATTGCCTCTTGGGCATATCTCCAACAGTCTCCCACTTGCACTAGAGTCAATAATCTAGATTACATGATAATATAGCTAACACCCATGGCGTTCTGGTGTTGGTCATGCTTTGCTCTAGGGAGTGGTTTAGCCAACGGATCTGCCACATTCAGATTAGTGTGTACTTTGCAAATCTTTATGTCACCATCTCGGACATACTCGCGAATAGCATGGAAACGTAGCTTGATGTGCTTCAGCTTGCTATGTGACCTTGGCTCCTGTGCATTAGCTATGGCACCTGTGTTGTCACAGTAGATGGCCATCGGGTCTAGCACACTGGGAACCACGCCAAGTTCAGTAATGAACTCCTTCATCCATATGGCTTCTTGTGCAGCCTCCGAAGCAGCTATGTATTCCGATTCAGTTGAAGATTTCACCACAACGCTTTGCTTGGCACTCCTCCAGCTCACTGCAGCACCATTCAAAATAAATACGTATCCAGACTGTGACTTCGAGTCATCTGGATCAGTGTTCCAACTAGCATCAGTGTAACCGTTTACAACAAGCTGTTCATCACCTCCATAAGAAAGAACCATATCCTTAGTCCTATTTAGGTACTTTAGGATATTCTTGACCGCCGTCCAGTGTTCCATTCTAGGATCACTTTGATATCTGCTAGTCAAACTAACAGCATGTGCTATATCCGGTCTTGTACACAGCATGGCATACATGATAGAACCTATGGCCGAGGCATAGGGAATATTATTCATCTTTTCTCTATCTTCTGCCGTAGCCGGACTTTGTGTCTTACTCAAGGTCTTACCTGACAACATGGGCACGAACCCCTTCTTGCTCTCTTCCATTCTAAACTTCTTTAGAACTTTGTCTAAGTATGTACTTTGTGAAAGCGCTATTAGGCGTCTTGATCTATATCTATAAATCTTGATGCCTAGAATATATGCCGCTTCGCCAAGATCCTTCATTGAAAAACTATTATTCAAATAGGTTTTGACGCTATTAAGAAGTTCTATATCATTCCCAATTAACAATATGTCATCTACATATAGTACTAGGAATGCTACAGAGCTCCCACTCACTTTCTTGTAAATACAAGCTTCTCCATAAGTTTGTATAAATCCAAAGTTTTTGATTACTTTATCAAAATGTTGATTCCAACTCCGGGATGCTTGCTTCAGTCCATAAATGGAGCGCTGAAGTTTGCATACCTTGTCAGCATCACTAGGATTGACAAAACCCTTGGGTTGTACCATATACAACTATTCCTCAATGTCACCATTAAGGAATGTCGTTTTGACATCCATCTGCCAAATCTCATAATCGAAATATGCAGCAATTGCTAACAAAATCCTCATAGACTTTAGCTTCGCTACTGGTGAGAAAGTCTCATCGTAGTCAACTCCTTGAATTTGTCGGAACCCTTTCGCAACAAGTCGAGCCTTATAGACGGTAACATTACCATCACCATCTGTTTTTCTTTTGAAAATCCATTTGTTCTCGACAGCCTTACGGCCATCTGGTAAGTCCACCAAAGTCCATACTTGGTTTTCGTACATGGATTCCATTTCGGATTTCATGGCTTCTAGCCATTTGTCGGAATCTAGGCTCACCATAGCTTCTTCATACGTCGCAGGGTCATCAGTGTTGTCCACCAACATGACATTCAAGGCAGAGTCATACCAATCAGGAGTGGTACGAACTCTCGTTGACCTGCGAGGTTCAGGAGTAACTTCGTTCGAAGTTTCATGATTACCATCATGAGCTTCCTCTCTAATTGGTGCAGGCGGCACAAAAACATCTTCTAGTGCTGTGCAACTCTCAACTCCGAGAGAAGGTTCAATAACCTCGTCGAGTTCTACTTTCCTTCCAGTCACTTCTTTCGAGAGAAACTCCTTCTCAAGAAAGGATCCATTCTTGGCAACGAAAACTTTGCCTTCGAATCTATGATAGAAGGTATACCCAATTGTTTCTTTAGGGTATCCTATGAAGATGCATTTCTCCGCTTTGGGTTCAAGCTTATCAGGTTGTAACTTCTTTACATAAGCTTCGCAACCCCAAACTTTAAGGAACGACAACTTAGGTTTCTTACCAAACCACAATTCGTACGGTGTCGTTTCAAAGGATTTAGATGGTGCCCTATTTAAAGTGAATGCGGCTGTCTCTAATGCATAGCCCCAAAACGATAGCGGTAAATCTGTAAGAGACATCATAGACCGAACCATATCTAAGAGAGTTCGATTACGACGTTCGGACACACCATTACGCTGTGGTGTTCCCGGCGGTGTCAACTGCGAAAGTATTCCACATTTCTTTAAATGCATGCCAAACTCATAACTTAGATATTCACCTCCGCGGTCAGAACGCAGAAACTTAATCTTCTTGTTATGATGATTCTCCACTTCACTTTGAAATTCCTTAAACTTCTCGAAAGTTTCGGACTTATGTTTCATAAAGTAGACATACCCATATCTACTTAAGTCATCCGTGAAAGTGAGACCATAACGATATCCACCACGCGATGCTACACTCATTGGACCGCACACATCGGTATGTATTATTTCCAATAAGTCTATAGCTCGCTCCATTATTCCAGAGAATGGATTCTTAGTAATTTTTCCCATTAGACATGCTTCGCATCTTTCAAGTGATTCAAGAAGTCCATCAGAATGGAGTTTCTTCATATGCTTCACTCCAATGTGACCAAGACGACAGTGCCACATGTATGTAGAATTATCATTCAATTTTATTCGTTTAGCATCTATGTTGTGAACATGTGTATCACTGCTATCGAGATTCAATAAGAATAAACCATTCATCTCAGGTGCATTACCATAAAAGATATTACTCATATAAATTGAACAACCTTTATTCTCAGACTTAAAAGAGTAACCGTCTCGCAGTAAACAAGATCCAGATATAATGTTCATGCTTAACACATGCACCAAATAAAAATTATTTAAATTTAAAACTAATCCCGAAGGTAGATGTAGAGGGAGTGTGCCGACGGCGATCACATCAACCTTGGAGACATTTCCAACGCGCATCGTCACCTCGTCTCTTGCTAGTCTTCGTTTATTCCGCAGCTCCTGTTTCGAGTTACAAATATGAGCAACCGAACCAGTATCAAATACCCAGGCACTACTACGATTACTAGTAAGATACACATCAATAACATGTATATCAAATATACCTTTATTCTTGATGTTGCCGTTCTTCAGATCCGCCAGGTACTTGGGGCAGTTATGCTTCCAGTGACCAGCACCCTTGCAGTAGAAGCATTCAGTTTCAGGCTTAGGACCAGCCTTGGGCTTCTTAGCAGGTGCGGCAGCTTTCTTGCCGTCCTTCTTGAAGTTGCCCTTTTTCTTAGGCTTGCCCTGTTTCTTGAAATTGGTGGTCTTATTGACCATCAACACTTGGTGCTCCTTCTTGATCTCCACTTCAGCAGTTTTCAGCATGGACGATAGTTCAGGCAACGTCTTGTTCATGCAGTGCATATTGTAGTTCATCACAAAGTTCTTATAACTCGGTGACAGTGATTGGAGGACACGGTGAATCCCTAACTCATTAGGAATCATTATCCCCAACTCTTGGAGCTTGTTTGCGTGCCCATACATGGTGAGCACGTGCTCGCTAACGGAGCTTCCCTCTTCCATCTTACAGGTAAAGAACTTTTCGGAGGCCTCATAGTTCTCCACGGCCACGTGAGTCTCAAAAATGAGCTTGAGATCCTTAATGATCTCGAACGGGTCGTGGTGCTCAAAGCGTTTCTGAAGATCCGTTTCTAAACCGTACAGGATGGCACACTGAACTGTGGAGTAATGATTTTTTCGAGTGGCGTAAACATTCTTTACGTCATCGGTGGCATCTTCTGCAGGTGGGTCACCTAGCGGTGCTTCGAGCACATAGGTCATCTGACCAGCCCTGAGGACAATCTTCAGACCACGGAGCCAGTCTGTGAAGTTGCTTCCATTGTTCTTAAGCTTTTCTTTCTCTAGGAATGCATTGAAATTGATGGAGAGATTCGCCATAATCTACAACAAATTTGTAAGTAGTTTAGACTAATTTTATGATAAATTGAGTTCAAATTTAATTCTTAAATTAACTAGGTGAACTCCCACTCAAAACAACATCCCTCACATTGTCTTAGTGATTACACGAACCAAGTCCACTACACCAATTCCGATCTTCACGAGAGAGGATGTAGTTTCATCAGCGAACAATCTTCATGTTCATCATATCACTTATATGACTCGTGCTCTACCTTTCGGTATTCCGTGTTCCGAGACCATGTCTGTACATGCTAGGCTCGTCAAGATTAACCTTAGTTTCCGCATGTGCAAATCTGGCTTGCACCCGTTGTATGCACACGTAGAATCTATCACATCCGATCATCACGAGATGCTTCGAGACGACGAGTCTTAGCAACGGTGCCAACTAAGGACGAACACTTTATTACTTGAAATTTAGTGAGAGGGGTCATCTTATAATGCTACTGTCGCAATCTAAGCAATACAAGATGCATAAAGGATTAACATCACAGGCAATTCATAATTAGTGTGATATGATATGGCCCTTTCTTCTTATGCCTTTGATCTCCATCTCCAAAGCACGGACATGATCTCCATCATCACCAGCATTGTGTCAAGGTTAGTGGCGCCGCTTCATGGTTGTCCATCATCACTAGCAACTATTACAACTACTTGGAATAAAGCTATTACAAGATGAATAGACACGCAGGTCTTAACAGAATTAAAGACAACCATTAGGCTCCTGTCGGTTGCCATATTACAACAAGGATCATTGCATACATCAAATATAATCACAATCACATGATGGCCATATCACATCACAAAACCCCTGCAAAAACAAGTTAGACGCCTCTAATTTTCTTTGCATGTTTTACGTGGTTTGGGGCTTTCGAATAAGAACGGATCTTACCTACGAAACTGAACCACTAACGTTGATACAAGTGCTATCAAGTGCAAAGTGTAAATTGGATCTATACTATGGTAGGAGAGACAGACACCCGCAAAGCCACTTGTGCAAAGCAAGTTACACGTCAAGCGTGGAGCAAGTCTCATGTGCGATGACATGTAAGGTTAGCCCGAGCCGCTTCATCCCACCATACCGCAAGATGCAAAGTACACAAAGCAAAAGACGGCACGAGCACCAACACCCACAAAACCATTGTGTTCTACTCGTGCAAAAGATCTACGCATAAACCTGGCTCTGATACCACTGATGGGTTCGTAGCATGGAAAACAAAAAATTTCTACCGCAAGAACGAACAAAACCTAGATCTAATCTAGATAAAAGCCAAGATCTAATCTATTAGACATGTGCAACGAGATAGATCTGTACTAACCCTCGTAGACCCGAAAGCGTTACGAGATTGGATCTCGTGGTTGATGTAGTCGATCACTTGCCGATCTCAAGATCGTGTGGACGATCCTTCCGGCGCCGCGTTCCGGCAGCGCTTCCGCAGTCGGTCACACGTGCGGAGTCGAAGCAGACCTTTCCTCTCCCCGTTCCAGCGAGCAGCGGAGGTAGTAGATCTTCTCCACGGAATCCCAGCAGCACGACGGTGTGGTGGTGGTGGTGGAGTAGAGAATTCTGCAGGGCTTCGCCTAAGCCTGAGCAGAGGGAAGGAGGAGGAGAGAGGCGGCGACTAGGGTTTTGTGTGGAGGGGGCAAGGGGGTGGCGCCCCCACCCCTCTATTTAAAGGAGGGAGGCGCCATGGGAGGGGGAGTCCTAGTAGGACTCCCCTCCCTTCCTTGGCCGGCGGATTGGGAGGGAGGGAGGAGTCCTCCTCCCCCATGACTCCTTGTCTTGCCCCACAAGGACTCCTTGATACTTTCTTGGTTTTCAAGAAAACTCCAAGAAATCTCCTAGAACCTTCCGGAACATTCCGAAACCTTCTAGAATCCCCATACAAATACTCCGGAACATTTCCTAACTTAGAAAATGATCCCCAATATATGAATCTCATTATCCGGACAATTCTGGATCTCCTCGTGATGTCCTGGATCCAATCCGAGACTCCGAACAACATTCGGTCTCCAACGCATATTCCATATCTACTTAAAACAACTTCGAACCTTGAGTGTGTCACCCTACGGTTCGTGAATACGCAGACATGATGAAGACACCTCTCCGATCAATAACCATCAGCGGGATCTGGAGATCCATAATGGCTCCCACATACTCAACGATGACTTCATGATCGATAGAACCATTAACATACGAAACCAATTCCCTTTGTCACGCGATATTCTACTTATCCGAGGTTTGATCGTCGGTATCCCCATACCTAGTTCTTCCTCGTTACTGATAAGTACTCTTTACTCGTTCCATGTTATGTCATCCCTTGTGACCTAGTCACATGCTTGCAAGCTAACTAGATGACATTCCACCGAGAGGGCCCAGAGCATATCTATCCGTCATATGGATGGACAAATCCCAATCTTCGTCCATGCGCTTCAACACAAACTTTCAGAATACCCAATGGCACCTTTATAACCACCCAGTTACGAAGCGGTGTTTGATGTCATCAAAGTACTCATCCGGTGATGGTGATTAACATAACCTCATAGTCGAAGGATTAGGTTACTATGCATTTGAAAGCTTATAGCAATACGAACTTAATGACTTGATCTTATGCTACGCTTACTATGGGTGTGTGTCCATCACATCATTCTCCTAATGATATAACCTTGTTATTAATGACATCCAATGTCCATGATCAGGAAACCATGATCATCAATTAATCAACAAGCTAGTTCCACAAGAGGCTTACTAGGGACTCCTTTATGTTTACAAAACACACATGTATTACTGTTTCCTTATAATACAATTATAGCATGGGATGTAAACATTCATCATAAACACAAAGATATAATAATAACCACTTTCATTATTGCCTCTTGGGCATATCTCCAATAGTCTCCCACTTGCACTAGAGTCAATAATCTAGATTACATGGTAATATACCTTACACCCATGGTGTTCTCGTGTTGGTCATGCTTTGCTCTAGGGAGAGGTTTAGTCAACGGATCTTCCACATTCAGATCAGTGTGTACTTTGCAAATATTTATGTCACCATCTCGGACATACTCGCGAATAGCATGGAAACGTAGCTTGATGTGCTTCAGCTTGCTATGTGACCTTGGCTCCTATGCATTAGCTATGGCACCTGTGTTGTCACAGTAGATGGCCATCGGGTCCAACGCACTGGGAACCACGCCAAGTTCAGTAATGAACTCCTTCATCCATATGGCTTCTTGTGCAGCCTCCGAAGCAGCTATGTATTCCGATTCAGTTGAAGATTTTGCCACAACGCTTTGCTTGGCACTCCTCCTGCGGCGTCTTGGGGACCACATTGCCCCGTGTGTCGACTGTCATAGAGCTGAAGTCGAGGACTTTTGCAGCTTCTATGCGTTCTTGCTCGGTGAGATGGGCCATCCGAGATTGCCTCTTCTTGGCGAGGTACTCGTTGCCCTTTGAGGAGGATCCTTCGTGGGAGGAGAGCCCAGCACGACGAAGGCTTGACTCGTCTACTGCCTTTTTGCGCGCCTCGAGTTGCGCGATTGTTTGTACTTGGCGCTTGAATTATTCCTTCAGGAGCCAGTGATAGCCCATCAGCAGTTCTTGCGGGGATCCGAAGGGTAGAGGAGCACCTCGTAGGGCCTCGCAGCAGCGAGCCCATTCTTGCTCGTTGAGCCTGATCACGACGCGTTCGCCGGTTTGCTCGTTTAATATGGTTGGAGGTTCGACTGCTCCTCCATTGTCGACGGGGGTGCGATTGCCGCTGTTGCCGCCATTGCCACCATTACCGCTGATAGGCGGGTCGGTTCTGTTACCGCGATTGCCCGTGTTGTCCCGGTTGGCAGAGGTGTCGCCTACGTTGATGACGGCGCACATGAAGTGATTGGGGAAGCTGCTGCTTCCACAACTCTCAGATCCGGAACCGTAGGTTCCACCTTCAGTGGCCAGATCGCTCAGATCGGAGTCGCGACTGCTGTCACTGACCGTGTTCTCGACTGTTGTCAGGGCGTTGAGCTCACTGAGGGTGCCGATCGATGGAGGGAACCATGATGCTGGGGCAATCGACGGTGCCGTCGGCTGATCAGGCATGCAAAGCGTGCCCATCTGACCGACTTGGAAGCGAAAGCTCCCTATCGCAGGCTGATTCCATCGCCCACGGACTCGAAGGCCGGGCGAGTGGCCGGCGTGTGGACGGTGAAGTCGAACGCGCCGAAGAGCTGGCGGATCTCCGCTGTTGTGGAGTTGTAGATCGCGGTTGATGGGGCCGAAGAAGCCGCAACATCAGCACTCCCAATTCCCACAGACGGCGCCAATTGACGAGGGTTTAACTCATCAATGCCCATTGTTATGGACTTGGGTTTTGGAGAAGGAGGGAGCGCTGGAGACATCTATCGGCTAACAAACAAGCACACAGGGGACTCAAGGATTTATCCAGGTTCAGGCCTCGTAGAGGTCCCTACTCCTGCTTCTCTGCTCGTGGAATTATCAGAGGAATCGAAGATTACAATGGTGTGCAGATGCAATCTGGCGAGGGTTGTGGAAACTAGGGTTGTGTGTATCCTCCTCGCCGCCCCCTCCTAGCCTTTATATAGGTAGGCTAGGTCTCGGGTAGCAGGTCGAGTCGGTTACAAGTTAGGGTTTTTCCCTTCAAACTTTCTATCTTTAGCTTCTTCTTGTTCTTCAAGCAATCTAGAGTCTGTAGGTTACTCGAGTCCTTCATTTGGGCCTTGGCGACACCGTTGGCCTTTATGTATTTAGGCCGTATATACGAAGCTCGAGTACCTGTAGGGTATACCCATGTCAGATGCTGATTAGGTTTAGAACAGATGTTTATATAGAGAAGGCCAGGGAGATCGTGGGACTTAGCCCACGTCCGAGTCGGTAACAGCTCACGTCCCATAAAGACTGAAAACGGCTGACTAATTAATACGTCCGTTAATGACTCGTAATTAATCCATGATTAATTTTTCCGACTAGCAAAAATAAAGCTCGGCTCGACGAGATTCCCGCAACACACGGCGCGCGCGCGTGTCGTGACGATGCGAGGCGAGGCGGGCGGCCTCGGAGGAGGAGTACGCGAGAGCTGCTCTTCTTCTCACACCTTAGTGAGTGGTGGAACAGCCTAGTATATAAGGAGGTGTAACTCTCACTCAACTAGCAATGTAGGATTAAACTTTGACACCACTAGTACAGCCATATGCTGCCATGCACAAATGGGCCAAAGAGAATTTCAAAATTTGTCTAATGGGCCAACAACCCAAAACTCACCAAATTCTAACAAGATATGATCTAAAAGTTGTGATAAAAATAACTAACCTGGTAGAGAAAATCAACCTCAATTATGTGGAACTAAGTGACATCAGGTCACATACTATGGCAAATATCTCTCTCTCCAACTTTCTGTACATAATCGAATCCAATCGAATCTAATAGATACTCTACCCCATCTGATTTCACTGTGGTACAGTAATACACACACTCAAAATTGCTCACGGGCGGATTCCAGGTAGTGCCTAAAATAGATGCGGATCACCAACAATCTAGCGTGTAGATACTCTGCTCCTAGTGGTACGATACTATCCACACGCAAAAAAACCTAGAAAACTCGAACCTCAATAGATACTAAGCAACACTCGGGTGTGAAATCGAGATGGGGATTTCATGTATAGAAGAAATCATGAGAAACTCATCGAGGAAAGGGAAGTCTAAGATGTAGATCCGCAGCAAAAACGCTAGGAGAAGGCTAACACATAGACATATTCGATTGATTTCGGAGCAAACCTCACCAAAAACGAGATCCACACAGGGTGAATCGAGATCCACACGGGGTGAATCGAGAACAAAATCCATCGTCGGAGCTCTCTCCATCGCCGAACTTGACGCCCTCCCGCGCTCCTCGTACTCACCAAGAACCACCCCGCTTGCTGCACCGACCGATATACGTCACGACCTCCTCCGCCACCTGGCCCTCCGCCGCCGATCTCCCGCTCCTCACGCATTGGGAGCTCACCTATGACGCACTGGACACCCTCCTCCCGCGCGTCCCCCTCTTCAGTGGTGAGCACCTAGAAATGGCGCCGGCGGAATCACCACCAATTGAGAACTACTGTAAAGAGAGAAACGAAGGAGAGAGACGATGAACTTCGGAGGAGTCGCGCGAGAGAAACAAGCCGCAACGGCTCTTCGCACACCGAGACCCACGCGCGGGTGAGCCCCCTTGGTAGAAGTTGTCAAGACGGTGGGTGGGGGACGCGCGATGATCACACAATTCGGTGGCTTGGTTGGTTGGGTTTTTTTTTTTGAGACAAGCCTGGAAGTAGACCCATGCAGGTTTCGTAGCACACACGATACACATATGAGGCCTGCTGAAGCTGAACGGTTCGAGTGTCAACCGGAACCGGTGGCCGATTATGATCAGGGTGTGCCCCGGCCTTTCGGACCGGCTGCCCCATCCTGGGTTAGATGCTCCATTCATCTCCTTAGGGCACGTACAATGATTTTATCTTAGCAATGTCACGTAGGATAATTTCTGAGTTGGACAAGAGAGAAACAAAAAAAGACATATGTCTTATCTTAGCCAAGAGATGATCTTTTAGCACGATATGTCTCACCACGTATTTAGTGAATCTGTCGCTGGAGATAAGACTAAAAAATGATTCATTGTATATAATATTTTATCGTCATATCAAGATTACGTATCGTAATTAAGATAAAACTGTCTTATCAACCATTGTACATCTATCGGACCTTGCGCCAGTAGCCAATCAAAATCTCCGCCGCCGTTTCTCGTCGATCTGAGCCTCCCGTCAGCGTGAGGGTCGCGGAAGCCATGGATCCGACGGAAGCCCTCCCCGACGACGCACTCGCTAACATCCTCCGCCGCCTCCCGGCCTGTGCGACCTCGCCGCCTCCCGCTGTGTGCGCAAGGCGTGGTGCGCCGTCGTCGACGCCCATCGGCTGTTGCTCCCGCACTTCCTCCCGCACGCGGTGCGCGGCCTCTTCGTCAACTACATCGACTACAGACGCCCGCGGTTCTTTGCGCGCCCTTCGACAGAACGGCCCGCGCTCAATGGCGATCTTGGCTTCTTGCCTGGGTACAACACGGATTTTCAGTCAATCCTGGATCACTGCAACGGCCTCCTTATATACGGTGATGGGTGGAGCAGATTCTTCGTGGTTAACCCGGCCACGAGACGGTGGGAACGTCTTCCGCGGCTTGATGCACACAGGTCCAACACGTACCTCGTGTTTGATCCTGCAGTCTCACCGCACTATGAAGTGTTCGCGATTCCACATGTGCCTGAGAAAGTTAAGCCAGTCCGACCAGTGCCTGTCAAGAAGCCTTCCAACTCTAAGAAGCTAAGAGAATTCTCTGGACCATACTGCCTCACTGAGTTGTTCTCGTTGTCGGACGATGCTCCAGCACTCGAGGACTTGGAGGAGGAGTGCGAAGATGGACCATCGGAATTGTCACCTGAAGAAATAATTGAAGAGGATGACCTACCAGCCATATTCGCAGTGTCGCCACTTGAGTCTATAGCCAAGCAAGAGGATCTCGAAGACTTGGTGGAATGGCCACCATCCTCATGGATGCTAGACGTGTTCTCGTCTAGTACAAAAGAATGGCAAAAGAGGTCTTTTGTCCGTGAAGGTGAGGCTTTAGAGACAATTGCTACTGTGCAACTGGATAGGTTCAGACCAACAAATTGGGGGCCCAGGTGGCGCTACAGTGTGTACTGGCGAGGAGCACTCTACGTGCATTGTCGTGGTGCATTTGTTGCGAGGTATACATCGTAAAACCTCCCTTCTAAATTCTAGCATTAGTAGTGTCTTTGACATGCGAATGTTTCTGCATAAATATTGCATCATATTCTAGCTCTGAAAATGTTCTTAAACATATCTTATTTATTTTGCAGGCTATTATTACAAGATGGTAAGTACCAACTAGTGAAAACACCAATAGATATTGAGGAAGGAAAACGTGCAGAACCTTGTCTTGGGAAATCGGAAAAGGGAGTCTAGTTTGCAACAGTTCATGATGAATATCAGCTTCGGGTTTGGATTTTGAATGAATTAAGTGGTCATTTATCTTGGGCGTTGGTGCATCACATTGATCTTAGTCCATGGGCAACGATAGATTTGATGAACAAGCCTAAGGGAGTTGACAATACTTGGTTTATATATGGTGAAGATGGAACCAATAGGATGCCCGAGAATTTTGATTGGAACTCCGATGACCTCGTTACATTGGAGGAAATCTCCTCGCACAATAGCATCTAAAGCATATCTATAGCAAAGAGCAATCCCAAGGTAAAAACTGCTAAGGAACAAGCTTTGAGTCATTTTAGGCTCAGTCTTTTCCTGTAGATCAGAGATTCTAGACCAAGCTTGGTTATGAGGGACTCCCCTTGTGAAAAACAACAAAGTAAAGAGATTGGTTATGAGAGACTCCCCTTGTAAAATACTAAGCAAAACAAAAACAACAAAGTAAAGAGATTGGTTATGAGGGACTCCCCTTGTGAAGATGTCCTTGACTCCCCGGCAACGGCGCCAGAAAATCGCTTGATGGCTCAATGCACGGTGCCCAGAAAAGTGTTGATGGCTCATGGTTGATGTAGAGCTCGTTGGGAACCCCAAGAGGAAGGTATGATGAGCACAGCAGCAAGTTTCCCTCAGTTATGAAACCAAGGTTTAATCGAACCAGTAGGAGCAAGGAAACACCACAAAGGTGTTACTAGCTGAGCTTTGGCAGGGCGCACTACCGGTGCTAGTAGCAATGTGGAGACCTGCACAACACAACCACAGAACTTTGTCCCCAATTTGCGATGAGGTTGTCAATCTCACCGTGTTTTGCGGAAAACAAAGGATTAAACGTATCGAATGGAAAGAAGTAAAAGTTTGCAGAAAGTAAAACACAAAGTAGTAAAAGATTGTAGATTGTATGTAAAAGACAAGGACCGGGATCCATAGTTCACTAGAGGTGGCTCTCCTTAGATAGATAACATGCTGGATGAACAAATTACAGCGGGGCAATTGACAAACACCGAGAAAGCAATACATGCATATACTAATCATCTTGACTCCTTTGAGACTTGATTGGGCAATACAACATAATACATAGACCGCCATCCAACTGCATCTATGACTAATAATCTACCTTCAGGTTATCATCCGAACCCCCTCCAGTATTAAGTTGCAAGCAACAGATTATTGCTTTACGAACTGCGTGTAAGGTAAACAATACAATTGTTCTATGAACAAAGGATCGTTGTTTTATCCCTAGTAGCAACAGCACATCTAGTACCTTAGAGATTTCTGTCACTTCCCCAGATTACCAGAGGCATGAACCCACTATCGAGCATAAATACTAACTCTTGGAGTTGCTAGCATCTACTTGTCCAAGATAGCTACTAACAACGAAAAGCATGCAAGATCTCAAATAATAAAGACATGATAGAATCAATAATCAATTTGAAATAGCATCTCAATATCCATCGGATCCCTGCAAACACAACATGTATAGATTACAAATAGATGATCTTGATCATGAACGGAGTTCACAAGATCTAAACATGAAAGCACAAGGGAGGAGAAACCAGCCATCTAGCTACTACATGGATCCGTAGTCCAAGGATGAACTACTCACGCATCATACCGGAGGCTTGCATGGTGATGAAGAAGGCCTCCAGGGTGAATTCCCCTCTCCGGCAGGGTGCCGAGGAGAGCTTCAGATCCCTCCCGATCTAGGGATGGAGATGACGGCGGCTACAGACTCTTTCGTGGATTTTTGATCGGGTACCTAGGGTTTTTGTCCCGAGGGTAATATATAGGCGGAAGGAGAGGCCGAGGGGTGGCCGGCCCCTGGCCCCTCTCCGTCTCGTATTCTGTCACTTGATCCCTTCCGGAAAAATAGGCACTTCGGCTTTTCTCCCGTCCAATTCCAAGAATATTCATTTTCTGACTTTCCTGGAACCAAAAACAGCAGAAAACAGGCAGCTGGCACTGTGGATTTTGTTATAGGTTAGTCCAAGAAATCATATGAAAAGTACTCCAAAGTTGGAACAAAACACAAGAAAGTGGATAAAACCAAGCATGGAACATCAAAAATTATAGATACATTTGCAATGTATCAATGGTCGGCAAGCTCCCAAAGTCCTCACGAGGAGGCTATGTCTACCTCTTGGTCTCAGTCGACAAATTCACCAAGTGGATAGAAGCCATGCCGGTGACTAACCAGTTAGGATACAGCGTAGTCAAGTTCTTCGAGTCCATTGTCTATCGCTTTGGAGTCCCACACAGCATCATCACGGACAACGGGACGAACTTCACATCCAAGGAGTTCCAAGAATTCTACGAGAATCTGGGAATCAACATAAGCTATGCCTCCGTAGCACATCCATAGACCAACGGTCAGGTCGAAAAAGCCAACGGGCTCGTTTGCGGCAGCATCAAGAAGAAACTCCTCAGGCCACTCGAACAAGCCGTAGGCTGCTGGCCAGACGAGATGCAATCGGTACTCTGGATCCTGCGCACAACTCCAAACAGTGCCACGGGGTACACCCCGTTCTTCATGGTGCACGGTGCTGAAGCGGTGCTACCCGTAGAGGTACGATACAAAGCACCGCGAGTAGTTGCTTAGAGCAAGCAGGAGTCAACTCTTGCACTCGAAGATTCCGTAGACCTCCTTGACGAGGCATGGGAAATCACCGCAGAAAGATCAACGATCTACCAGTAGAACCTGCGCAACTACCATAGCAGAAGGCTACGCCCCAGGTCCTTCGTCAAATGAGACCTGGTCCTACGATTGAAACAGCAAGGGCATCTCAAGCTCGAGTCTCCCTGGGAGGGACTATACATGATTGCAGAAGTAATCCCAGGTGGCGCCTACCGCCTTAAAGATTTCGAGACAGGAGTCGCATACTGTAACCCCTGGAACGTCGCGCAGTTGCGGCGCTTCTACCCTTAGTCGTCTTTTATTTTTACATTGCAAATAAGGCTACTCAGCCAAGACCACTTAGCCACACATTATACCCTGTACTATCCTAGGAATAAATAAAGCTAAGTGCCCCAAAACTCTGTGTTCCTTTTATTTCTTGCAAATTATCCACTCGGGGGCTGCACCACCCTATACACATCTGTTCTATGAACTAACACGATATCCTGAGTAGCTGACGTACTAATCGAACCCTTGACAAATACCAACCTAGTTGCAATGCACCTGACATGTTGGCAAGGTGCTGAGATAAACATAAGTCAGGCTAACGAAAAGGAATCGCATAGTGCAACGCTGGTGCAACATACACGCTAACAAGCTCTTTATATACATCAATGTTAATCAATTATACACAGTATATATATGAACTTTACAACACTGGTGCAACTATATGCAGGATAACAACTACACTACTGTTGCAACAAAGGAACGTTTGTCTGCTCCTCGAAGAAGTCGATGATTTCCTCCGCTGGGCGAACTACTGCCTGGTTGTGAGGAACCATTTTCCAGGTCGAACCTGCTGGCGGTCCGGCAGCAATCGCTACAATATCCACATCAGGCCTATGCAGTCGCACCAGCGACAGAGCAGCCTTGGCACTAGCCACTAACTGTTGCCTTACACACTCGCGGACTGCACTCAAGTCTTAAAATTTGGGAAGACGGGCCAACAGGCTCGATGGAACAACGTCCAACGGGAACAACGTCTGATAAATATTCCTCAAGCACGATTGTGACTTCTTCAGGAAGTGAAGCACTTGCGAAGCATGATCCTGTAGGGTCGCAAGTGTGATTGCATGATCATGATCCACCCAGAAGTATCCACTCGCCTAAAGCTGCTCTTGGGTTAGATCATTCATACGAATGGCAATCCTGTCCTTCTCATCTTGCGGATGGCGTGCACTGACAACTATACCAAGCAAAGGCAAAAGTATGAAGACAATAAACTACTGCGAGTGGCTACAAGAAAAGACAAGGAAGAAGAAAGCTAACACTTGAATTGGTAACCCAGCTGCATCACCTCCCCTAGCAGATGCTGCTCTCGGGCGACGTTCTTCTCCGCCCTCGACTTCCATACATCCGTGTTACCACGAAGCACAGGCAGTTCGCGCTCCAACTGCTTCACGCGGTCACGGAGTCACGAGAGCAGAGATAGCTCATCCACCCTTGAGCGCGACTGTGCCAAAGTATCATCAGTGGATGGTATATTTTGAGGTTCACTCGAAGGACCACTCGATGTGCCCTATCATAAGCCAAGAAAGAGATAATAAGAAGACTAAGGCGATGCATGGACAAAAGACTCGATTGCATTCAAGCATAATAAAAGTATTAACACTCGCCAAAGGCATGTTCTAGACAAAAGAGATTGACTATTTAACTATTACAGACACGACTACTAAGGAGCAACTGGCTTCTTCGACCTAGACTTCGGTTTTGGGGGCCTCATTGAGTCTGTGGCAGTATCAGATGCCACAGACTTCCCGCCGGCCCCTAACGTTGGAACCTTCGCCGCCTTCTTGGCTCGCTGCAGTTCCTCAGAGTACTTCGCAACTGTGTTGATTAGCTGCGGCCTATACTTGCCACAGGCTGTTGCGAAAGGAGCAAAGACTACCTGTTGGCCATTCACGCTGACAGGCATTGCCCTAGAGACCGCAGCAGGATCAACCTCGACTCCATGGGCTTGAACCATCGCGAGTGACATCGAAGCGCCAGCCGCACGGAGTGAGTTCTTGAAGCCTGCAGGAATGCCTCCAGCAAGGGACTCCACCAGATCATCTACATTTTTTATTAACTCAGCCTTGGGCGCCAGCTCCTCACGGAGGCGACTAAGCACGCCCTTGGCCTTGGTGAGCGTCCCTTGAATGGCAACACTATGATCTTCGACTGCCGAGATGACACCTGCCAAGGCATCATCACGATGGAGTGCCTGGGCGTCGAAGCTTAGACCGCTGGCATCTACACAAGAATCAAACATTAGCAGAAAAGTCAGCACAACAACAAATTCGAAAGAAGGGACACGGCAAAAATCCAGGCAAGGGAATACCTGAGAGAGCCTTGGCAATCGAGAAAAGCTGTTCTTCAAACAATTTCTCCATAGCTATGATGGAGGCGCGTAGATCTTCTTTGCGTTTCCGCGATTCGTCCTGTGCTGCGATTGCCTCATCGCGACTCTTCACCGCCGCGGCGAGCACCTTTTCGAGGGAAGCGGTGCCGCGAAGGAGTGCATATGCTCAGCTGCGAGACAAGCAAAGATAGACCGTTAGTTGAATATATCACAAGGATGAAGAAGAAGAAGCAAAAAACACTCACTTTCAACCACGTGATGGCGATTGTCCAGCATTGCATGCTGGCGACCCATCGCAAGCACCTGCTCCGCCAGGCGAGTGGCTTTCCTCACAATGAGCTGCGACAGGAGAAACAGTAAGGGATCAGCAGATGGTATGGATGATAAAATTTGACTGCAAAAATCAGAAGAAGCAACACTACACATACATGATCCTCCAATGAGAAGATCCTCTTCATTCTATCCACCGTCCATAGCTTAACTAATACAGAAAAAGAATATTACATTAAGTAAAAGAATATTACAATTGCGATAACTCGGATATAGAAAAAAGAATACGTACTAATAATGAAACAATTTTGCATTAAGATAAAGTACAATAATATAAGATAAAGTACATTATTAATACATCTCGCTTATAATATAAAGTACATTATAAATATATCTCGCTCATATCAAACTAGCGAACTCAGCTGCCGCGTTCTGTGCTACGAGAGCATTGCAGCCAGAGAAGAGGAACCATCACCGGAGAATAGCTCGGTGAGATCTGTGAACCTGCCAGATATTGGAGAACCTAGTCTCCAAAAGATACATGTATCACCGCACGTGCTCGTCCTCCTCCCTGATACGGCGACGTACCACCTCGTCGGGGGCTGGCTCCCTCTGCACCGCTCCTGGACCTCGTGGACGCCACCAAAGAAGCTCCGGATCGACGATGATACCCGGATTCCTCACCAAGGTATGAGTCCCGACAAGTAGCACCTCCTAGTGCCAACCCGGCGGAGCCCAGACTCGGGCATCCTCGGAACCGACAAAGTCCAGTAGGCTCGGACGAGGAGGGCGCGATATAACTAAATAATAGCAATAAACAATCATAAAACATAAACAGTAACTAAATCACTAAGTATTGCCCTAATAACACTAACCCTAAACCTAACACTAATACTATAATAACCTATAATACTAATACTAACTAATACTAAATACTAAATACTAATACTAACCTAATACTATAATAACCTATAATACTAACCTAGTACTAAATACTAATACTAACCTAATACTATAATAACCTATAATATTAATACTAACTAATATTATAATTACCTATAATAACCCTAATACTAAATACTAATACTAACCTAATACTATAATAACCTATAATACTAATACTAACTAAATACTAAATAGTAACTAATACTAAATCCTAAAACTAACCTATAATACTAACTAATACTAAATACTAACACTAACCTAATACTAATACTAATTAATACTATAATAACCAAATTAATACTATTATACTAATAATCAACCAAAATTGGGCACGACGCCGGCGATCGTACCTGAGGCGGCACGGGGCGGAGACGGTGCGGGTGCGGGGTGGAGAAGGTGCGGCGGGGCGGTGGCTCGGCACGGGGCGGGGTGTCGCGGAGACGCGGCGGGGCGGCGCGGCGCGGGGCGGATACAGGGCGGCACGGGGCTCCTCTTCTCACGGGCGTGGGCGGCGGCGCGGTGACGTTTGCGCTGGTGTGATCTGGCTCTCCGGGTCGTGGCACGACCCGGGGTGGGGGTGGGGTATTTATACCACCACCCCTTTACAAACCGGGGCTAAAGGTCACCTTTTAGCCCTAGTTTGTATTACAACCCAGGGCTAAAGGTATTTTCGCTCGCTGCTCTTCCCGCGCGCGCGCACCCTTTAGCCCCGGTTTGTATTAATCGGGGCTAAAGGTCTCTTTAGCCCCGGCTTGTATTACAAACCTGGGAAAAAGGTTATTTTTGGCGCCAAAACCAAAAATGGTTTATAGCTTTCAGAAAATTATGTATTATATATCAAAATTTTCAGAAAAACAAGATCTACAATTTAAATATATTATCATACTTTATTATACAACTTAAATGAAATTATCTATTATTTAACAAGTATTATATTTAGTACAAATGTTGGAAAAATATAGTTTATTATTTAAAAACAGAAAAATACATATAATATATCAAAATATTCACAAAAAATAATATACTCATTAGAAATATAATATTTAATAGTAAAACTAGTAACTAGGAGTGAAACATATTTCCCGCCATTTCCCTCGCTTCCCGCCATGTTTTTCCGCCATTTTCCCCGCTTCCCGCCATGTTCTCCCGCCATTTCCCCCGCTTCCCGCCATGTTCTCCGGCCATTTCCCTCTATATCTAGGTCGACCGCCATGTCCATCCACACATCCACACCTTCTCTCTCACAACAATGGACATCGCTTATTAGGCCTTTCTGACGCTCGAGGAGACCGAGGCATTGTACGCCTCCAGCTACCCATGCCCGCCGGGGTACCGGCTGCCCACTGGCTGGATGCTGAGCGCTGGAGGGGTTCCTGTTCCTCCTGTGCCTCAAGGTTCGGCCTGCTAGGCGGCCATCACGAACCACTTCTACCTCGAGCTCATGCCGGAGCAGCGGATGGATCCTTATTGGGATCCCGACAACCTCGACACCTGGAATGCCTTCTTCACAAACCGGCAGGAAAGGGAGCTCGCCAGGTACACGGGTGACGGCCTGCCCCAAGTGAACCACAACAAGGCTGGTTGCCGCCTGTGGTGGGCGAACTGGACTATCATTGGCGTGATGTGCTACATCGCCATGGGGACCATCCTCGCCTAAGGTACCCGCACTTTCACCAGCCGCATAGTCACAGGAATGGTGGTGGTGGTGAAGGCCTAGGGCGTACTGGGGTCGTCATCCGGGAGCCCCCTCCCCCGCACGTCGTGAATCCGAGGCCGGAGGATCCAGCCACGTGCAACGAGGAAGTGCTCAGGATCCAGCCATGTGCTACGAGCGACGACGATGACGATGACGATTCCGAAGACGACCCTGAAGCTATGTACTACAGGGCTAGATATGATTATGACTAATTTTTACGTTTTAATATTAATAAATATCTGGCCACAGCAAGTTGCAATACTACGTATTGAGATCGATATAGTTCAATCCATATACATATAAGAAGATCATTAAAAATAAAGGTTTAATAATATTGTACATCACCAACATCCACACATCTATTGTTAGGGTTTTCTTCTAATCTGTAACCATGGAGCATCTTCCTTACTTAACAGGATGCTTGGGTCATCCTTCACAGCGAAGGGCGGAATTTCATGAAACTTATCATAATCTTCTGACATGTCTATCTTATCCTCCACACCCACGATGTTTCTTTTTCCTGAAAGAACTATGTGGCACTTTGGCTCATCAGATGCTGTATTTTTTTGCTTATCTTTCCTTTTTCTCGGTTTGGTAGCCATGTACTTCACATAAAAAACCTGAGCCACATCATTGGCTAGGATAAATGGTTCATTTCTATACGCAAGGTTGTTGAGATCCACTGTTGCCATTCCGTATTTATTGTCTACCTCAACCCCGCCTCCTGTCAGCTTGTCCCATTTGCACCAAAACAAAGGAACCTTAAAAAAGGTCCATAGTCAAGTTCCCATATCTCCTCTATGTAACATAATATGTATCATTTTTCCCATTCTCGTCTGTTGTATCAAATTGGACACCACTATTTTGATTGGTGTTCTTTTTATCTTGGGCGATCGTGTAAAATGTATTCCCATTTATCTCATACCCTTGGAAAGTCAATATAGTCAAAGATAGTAACTTGGCCAACAAGTACAACTGCTCTCCAACATTTATGTCATTCATGAGATATGTCTGCAACCAACCGCCAAAATTCCTCATGTGTTCATCTCTAATCTAGAAGTCAAGCTTCCCCAGGTTGTTGGAGTGTACAATATTCTTGTGTTCCTCGATATACGGAGCCACCAAGGTGGAACTTTGCAGAACTATATAGTGTGCTTTAGTGAGAGAATGTCCGTCCATACATATCCTTGCTTTCTTTCCTAGCGTGCCTTTTCCACTAAGTCTACCCTCATGCCGTGATTCAGGAACACCGATAGGCTTAAGGTCAGGAATAAAGTCAACACAAAACTCAATGACCTCCTCTGTTCCATATCCCTTTGAGATGCTTCCTTCTGGCCTAGCACGGTTATGAACATATTTTTTTAACACTCCCATGAACCTCTCAAAGGGGAACATATTGTGTAGAAATACAGGACCGAGAATGTTAATCTCTTTGACTAGGTGAACTAGGAGGTGCGTCATAATATTGAAGAAGGATGGTGGAAACACCAACTCGAAGCTGACAAGACATTGGACCACATCTTTCTGTAAACTTGGTAGACTATCTGACTGATTATCTTCTGAGAAATTGCATTGAGAAACGCACATAGCTTTATAATGGGTACTCGAACATTTTCTGGCAGGAGTCCCCTCAATGCAATCGGAAGCAGCTGGGTCATAAGCAGGTGGCAGTCATGAGACTTTAGGTTTTGAAATTTTTTCTCTGCCATATTTATTATTCCCTTTATGTTCAACGAGAAACCAGACGGGGCCTTGATACTTTAAAGGACTTCAAAAAAGATTTCCTTCTCTTCTTTGGTAAGAGCGTAGCTAGCAGTACCTTCAAACAGCTCTGGATGCATGCCGTCCCGGTCTTTTATACGTTGTTGGTCCTGTCATGCTTCAGGTGTATCTTTGCTCTTCCCATACACGCCCAAGAAGCCTAGCAGCGTCACGCAAAGATTCATCGTCAGGTGCATCACGTCAATTGCAGAGCGGGCCTCTAGGACTTTCCAATAGGGTAGCTCCCAAAATATAGATTTCTTTTTCCACATGAGTGCGTGTCCGACACCGTCCTTCGGAACAGATTGTCTACCAGGACCCTTTCCAAAGATTACTTTTAAATCCTTCACCATATCAAATACATCATCACCAGTATGGCGGATAGGCTTACATCGACTGTCTGCCTCACCATTGAAATGCTTACCTTTCTTTCTTAGGTTGTGCGTGGGCGGCAGAAAATGACGATTCCCCAGGTACACATTCTTCTTACATTTATCCAAATATATACTTTCAGTCTCATTTAAACAGTGCATACATTGTATCCCTTGTTTGTCTGTCCTGAAATGTTACTAAGAGCAGTTTAATCATTGATTGTTATGAACAACAACCCTCGTAGGTCAAATTCCTCCTATTTGTTCTCATCCCACACACGTATACCTTGTCCGTGCCACAATTGTAAGAGTTCTTCAACTAATGGCCTTAGGTACACATCAATGTCGTTGCCGGGTTGCTTCGGGCCTTGGATGAGCACTGGCATCATAATGAACTTTCGCTTCATGCACAACCAAGGAGGAAGGTTATAGATACACAGAGTCACGGGCCAGGTGCTATGACTGTAGCTCTACTCCCCAAAAGGATTCATACCACCTGTACTTAGACCAAACCATAAGTTCCTCGCATCACCTGCAAAGTCCGGAAACTCTCTCTCAATTTTTCTCCACTGCGACCCATCAGCGGGGTGTCTCAACATCTCGTCTTTCTTACGGTCTTCCATGTGCCATCGCAACAACTTGGCATGCTCTTTATTCCTAAACAAACGTTTCAGCCGTGGTATTATAGGAGCATACCACATCACCTTGGTAGGAACCCTCTTCATGCGGCGCTCGCCCTCAACATCACCAGGGTCATCTTGTCTTATCTTATACCGCAATGCAGTGCATACTGGGCATGCATCTAAATTCTCGTACTCCTCGCCGCGGTAGAGGATGCAGTCATTAATGCATGCATGTATCTTCTGCACCTCTAATCCTAGAGGGCAGACAACCTTCTTTGCTTCGTAGGTACTGACGGGCAGTTCGTTATCCTTTGGAAGCAACTTCTCCACTATTTTCAGCAACTTTTCAAATCCTTTGTCAGTCACACTGTTCTCTGTCTTCCATTGCATCAATTCCAGTGTGCTACCCATATTTTATGCCTATCTTCACAATTAGGATACAACAATTTGTTGTGATCCTCTAACTTCTTCTTGAACTTCAACCTCTTCCTTTCAGTTACGCATTCTTCCTAGGCATCAGCAATGGCCCGACTAAGATCATCATCAGGCAGATCTGATGCCCGTTCTTTATCTTTTTCTTCATCAATGTCTTCCATTGTAGTACCATCGTATTCAGGGGACATAGTAGGGTAGTCGTTATCATTCTCTTCTTCTTTGTTGTCTTCCATCATAACCCCTCTTTCTCCGTGCTTGGTCCAAAAATTATAGCCGGTCATGAAATCGGACCTCGTCCTCAAACATCTTCGAGGAGCTCGTCGTAGAGGCACTCTCTAATATGTGAAATTAGTTAGCTCCACTAGCATACTGATCTAGCTAGAGAAGATATAAACTAAAAGATGGTGTGCGAGAGTAGGGACACCACTACGGCAGAGCTTCTCGAAGATGTCTTAGGATCCCGTCCTCAGACATCTTCGAGGAGCTCGCCATAGAGGCACTCCCTAATATGTGAATTGTTTTAGTTACCCGGCGTATTAATCTATAGCTAGAGAAGTTATTAACTCCAAGATGGTGCGAGAGGGACACCACTACAGCGGAGCTTCTCTCGAAGATGTCTTAGGATCCTATCCTCAGACATCTTCGAGGAGCTCGCCATAGAGGAGCTTCTCGAAGATGTACTGTGATGTCTTCTTATCAAGCTTTTATGAATTAACCCTATCTTTGTTATAATTTTTTCAGTTTGTTGAACGCATGTAGACGAAGAAGGATATTTTGCCCAGCTAGTTAGAATGATGAACTCACGCATGTGTGTGCTTCTAAAATCAAATTTCGAGACTATGTGCCAAAACAAGATATATATAGATAGAATCCATATATTGTGATATTTACCTTAGAGTTCCTTACATTAATACAAGATAGATAGAATCTAAACATCGATCTCATGTTATCATTGCAAAAATTACTACGAAACTAAATCCACAAATCCATCTACAAGATAGAGCATGAAATGAGCTAATATAGTAATGAGAGTTCAAAGGATGAAGTTGCTCATCTTTTAGAACCTTTGAATAGATGGGGCACCACAAAATATAGAAAAATCTTGAGAAAAAATTGGGCATGAACTCGAGCTTGAGCAAGAAAGAGAGAGAGAGGAGCCACCAGCTTGAATGGTGGCTCGGGCAGGGGAAGAGGATATAGCTAGACATTTAGTCCCGGTTCATGCCTAGAACCGGGCTAAAGGTCCACCTTTAGTCCCGGATCGTAGAACAAACCGGGACTAAAGGGTCTGGCGCCCGACCCAGCCTGCCTGAAACACTTTAGTCCCGGTTTGTTACACGACCCGGGACTAAAGGTCCCGTTCGAACCGGGACTAGTGCCTGCCACCCCCCCGGGCCAGATCTACGTTGGACCGGGGCATTAGTCCCGGTCTGTAGCAAAACCGGGGCTAATATCCCTAGACCAAAGGTCCGTTTTCTACTAGTGAAGATTTGAAATACTAAATTCGTTAAACTATTTTTCGTCTAGTTCAAACGACCTTTTGCCTATTAGGTTTATTTGAAAGTTAAGCCAGTCCGACCAGTGCCTGTCAAGAAGCCTTCCAGCTCTAAGAAGCTAAGAGAATTCTCAGGACCATATTGGCTCGACCTGTTCTCCTTGCCGGACGCTACTCCGGGACTCGACTACATGGAAGTGGAGTGGGAAGATGGACCATCAGAATTGTCACCTGAAGAGGACGACTTACCCACCGAGGCATTTGCATCGTCTCAAACTGAGTGTAGAGGCAACCAAGAGAATCCAGAAGACTTGGAGGAATGGCCACCATCCTCGTGGACATTAGACGTTTTCTCGTCCAGTACAAGACAATGGCAAAAAAAGTCGTTTGTCCGTGAAGGTGGGGCTTTGGAGACAGTGGCTACTGTGCGACTTGATAGGTTGGAACCAACATACTACGGGCCAAGGTGGCGCTATGGTGTGTACTGGGGAGGAGCACTCTACGTGCATTGTCGTGGTGCATTTGTTGTGAGGTATACTCCGTAAAAGGTTCACAAACCCCAGTTCTCAAAATGTTCTGAAACATATCTTTTTTTTTAATTTCGCAGGTTATTATTACAAGATGGTAAGTACCAATTAGTGAAAACACCAATAGATATCGAGGAAAGCAAACGTGCGGAACCTTGTCTTGGAAAATCGGAAAACGGTGTTTACTTTGCAGCAGTTCACAATAAATATCAACTACGGGTTTGGATTTTCAATGAATCAAGTGGTTATATATCTTGGGCGTTGAAGCACCACATTGATCATAGTCCATGGGCAACGATAAATTTGATGAACCAGCCTAAGGGAGTTAACAGTACTTGGTTCATATATGGTGATAATGATGAAGATCGAACCAATCAAATGCTTGGGGGTGAGAATTTTGATTGGAACTCCGATGACGATAAAGTTCTGAATTTGGAAGATGATTATGAAAATTTCTACAGCCATGTTTCGATCCTTGGATTTCACCCCTACAAAGAGATTGTTTTCTTAGAGGTATCATCATTTAGAGGACTGGCTTACCATCTGAATAGCTCGAAAGTCCAATACCTGGGGATACTATGTCCGAAGGATTATTATCTGGCACATACAAATGGCATATATGAATCATTTCTATACACCCCTTGCATGGTTGGGGAGCTTCCAGAATGTGCTTGAGACTATTACTTCACTGATTGGTTTGGGTGGATGGGCAGGGGCGAAGAGCAACGAGCCAGAAGTTCAATCACACTGATGTTGTGCGGTTTTATTTTTGGAAAGAGCACCAAGCACAAAAGTGAGGATTTCAGCCAAATTGAATCATGTATTCATTCCAAAAAGTTATAAAATGAGTAATAGAGGAGTACTTTTATATTCTTATATACTATTATGAACCTTTGATTCTAGTATGAAAATTCTGCTGCATTGAATGGATAGATACACCAATAAATTTGGATCAGCCTTTCACCCTTCTGCACTTAGGTTGAGCAGGTACCTTTAGGTATGTACACAATATCTGACCGTATTTTTGATATTGATAAGTAAGAGTAAAATAAGTCGCTAGAAAATATAGGATAACAAAATTGGAGAGAACATAACTTAGTTAGAATTGCCGTGTTGTAAACTTCCTTCTTGGTCATTTTGTGCACCTGCTCATCTTATGAGTACAGTCATTATTTGGGCAAATGGTGATCTTTTATATTTATATGTATTTGATTCCGTTAATATACCTGGACATGTTCTTCTTTCATGTCTATTTTTATTCACGCTCTTTGTTCTCTTTTTAAGCATGCACAAGTAGATATGTGTGTGCCACGCGGAAATCTGAATCCTAGTTGGATTCTGCACCCTACTGGAATCTGTGGTGAAGTATTCCAGCTACTTTTTTTACTATCCGGTGTTCATTAATTGACTAGGTTTTACTTTCGGCTAACTTCTGCATACTTTGAAAACAATATAAATGAATCATGAACTCCGTAGCTGGGTGGCTTATTGTGTGCAGTTCATGTGGTGAATGTCGGTTTCTTATATGTCTACAGTGAATTTTGAAATAGGCTTAAGTATGCAATTTTGCTTGAACGGTTTTAAATCTATCTTTTCTTACTCCTCGGTCCATATTAATATTCTCAACTTTGTCTAGATACAAATGCATCTACTCTAAATATTTAACTAGATACATCCGAATTGAGATAAAGTTGAGAACATTGATATGTACCGGAGTGAGTACTATATTAAAAGCAAAGACGACCGGGGTTTGTAGTCCAGATTTTCGTCCGTCCTCCAATTTTTCGTTTTAGCCCACATGGTTTGTTTGAGAATAATTCACGCAAACAGAAATCAACTAGTAGGTCATTCTGAGCCTTTTTCCAGTTAGCCCCTAACCTCCCCTCCAACACAATTCAAGAAAAAACCTTACCCAGATCGACTCCTAGCCGGCGAGGTCATCATGCTTCGACAGTACATGGAGGCAGATGTGCCAGAGACGGGGCTGAACCACGCGGAGTTGCGATTGCGCATAGAGACGGATGTGCTAGAGCACGCGATCCCAGGCGGAGCATGCTGAGGCCATGGAGAGAGGCGACAGTAGGGAGGCGCTGGGGTTGGGACTTCACGGGAGGATGTTGGCGAAGGCCAAGCTGGGGCTCGCTAGTGAGAAGGAGAGGCCGGGGATTGGATGGAAGGTTAGGGGCTTAGCGAGAGGGAGAGGGAGAAGAGGGATAATGGAGTCATGTTTCGGGGAGTGGATGGAAGGTTAGGGGCTGTTTCGGGAGAGGGAGATGACGCTTGAGACCCAAATGGGCCTGGGTGGCACAACCCAGTAAGGTGGTCGTGTCACCTGGGCTCATTTGGCACTTATGGCTCCTCTCATGGTTCCAGTGCCCCAAATCCTTCTCCTTATGAAAACTTCCGTTGGATTTTTTTCTCGAATTAATTGATGTCAGAAATTAAATAGCAAAACAAGAAACTTTATAAAAAAGTTTCATAAATTATCTAAAAATGCATAAACAATGGTGAATTGATGGAAATAACTAGGGATCAAAAAGTAGGACAAATGAGACAAGTGGGATCTCACTCTTTAACTTTAAAATAAGTGGGAGAAGAGGGATAAGTCAGATTTGTCAAATCCCACATGTCTCATTTATCCCACTTAGTTTAGAGGTAGTCTATGTCTCAAGAAGTGGAATCCCACTTGTCCCACTTCTGCATCCTTACAAATAACAATATAAACTTGCTCTATATCTCGCTACCATGATGATAAAAAATGCAAGTAACACACGCGAAGAGCACTAGGGCTACCGCTTTGGCTGGTAATTCTACCAGACATGAGATCCTGAGATCTACCACGTCTTGTTGCCCACCTCTGATGGAGAAAGAGGAGACTGCCACCACCATGTATTGTGCTTCCGCCATGCCACTCAAGTGATGTACCGGTCTGCCGCCGCAGGTCATCGTTTCCATCATGCAGGAAACCAACATGGCCCAACCGCTCCACCGCCGATGCCCACCCCTGTTGCCGCCACGCCTCCAACATCATCGCCATGCATCACCGTGGTAGGAGCGAGGACAAGCCCTGCCTCCTTTTTTGTGTGAAAATTCTACCGATCTAGTAATAGTCATCAAAAGTAATAAAATTTACAAACAAGTCTTCGAACCACCTAGCAGCGACTATAGACATTAGCGCGAGCTGAAAACATGCCGTCGTTCTTACCCCTCCATAACCGAAGCCGGGCAAAGCTTGTCGTAGTAGAAGGGTGCTACCTCCTTACCCTTGACCGCACCAAGCGGGAGTGCGGCCGCCGCCCCGCCGCGCAGGCTTTGCCCGATGATGCTTCTGGCGGCAGTGTAGGGAGAGGAGGGGGTGGGACGGTGGCCTTGAAGGCGCCAACGGTGATTGTCCTAGTGCAACGCGCCGCTGCCGGGGGGAGGTTTGATCGTGGGGTTACACGTGTCTTCTCTGTAGTAATTGTATATACAAACATACAATAGTAATTGTGTGTACATAATATTAAATAAAGATAGCACGTATATATTGCTACATCCATATAAAGTGAATTCTTGACCTATGGACAAGACAAAATAGTAGAGGATCAATATAAAGATCTTTTTGGTTGTCAATCGGGGTCTTTTCCCTTTAAATATCTTAGTATTCCTATTTATTTTCGCATGTTAAAAAATGGAGAATGAAAACCTGTAGAGGACCGGTTTGAGAAGAAGTTAAGTAATTGGATTGGTAAACTTCTATCATATGGGGATCGTCTTATTCTGATTAACTCGGTATTAACAAGCTTACCAATGTTTATTTTATCCTTTATGGAGGTACCGATCAGCATTAGGAAGAGATTGGATTTTTTAGATCTCGCTTCTTCTGGCAAAATGATGATCACAAAAGGAAGTATCGTTTAACGGAGTGGAACATTATTTGTCGACCTAAGGAACTAGGTGGCTTAGGCATAGAGCTGATGGAAACCAAAAATAGATGCTTGCTTAGCAAATGGTTATTCAAGCTTATTAATGAGGAAGGAGTGTGGAAAGAGTTGTTACAAAATAAATATCCGCACTCCAAAACGTTGTCTCAAGTAACAACGCAAACTCATAATTCACCCTTTTGGAAGGGTTTAATGAAAGTTAAACAAGAATTCTTTGCTAGGGCGCGTTTTGAGGTGAAACGAGCAACAAATTCTGGGAGGATGTCTGGCTAGAAGACACGCCTTTCGCTCAGCAATATAGCTCTCTTTACAACATAGCGCATCGGAAACAAGTCACCGTAGCCAGGTGTTATCATCGTTTCCAATCAATATATCTTTCAGGAGATCCTTGACAGGGAATAGGTGGAACACATGGTTGCATCTTATGTCTAGGCTTATGCAAGTTAATCTAACGGAAGAACGGGACGTTTTTATTTGGCGTCTTATGTAGTCTGTTACTTTTACTATTAAATCCATGTATCTAGACATTTTGAATTGCAACACAAGGTTCCTTAGAAAGTATATTTGGAAAATCAAAGTATCTTTAAAAATCAGAATTTTTATGTGGTTTGTTTATAGAAAGGTAATTGCTACTAAAGATAATCTGATTAAAGGGCATTGGCAGGGTGATATGAGGTGTCGTTTTTGCGACAAGGATGAGACTATACAACATATTTTTATTGATTGCCTGCTTGCGACTATTATCTGGGGCATTATTCATATGACTTTTAATATAACTCCACCCACAAGTATTAATCATCTTTTTGAAAATTGGCTCAAGGGTATTCCTAAAAAAGAGAAGATTCAAATTAGAGTTGGAGTATGCGCTGTCATATGGGCTATCTGGAATATCTGCAATGTCTATATTTTTAACAGAGCCCGATCTAAAACTTTTTTGCAGGTTATATTTTTGGCCTCCCATTGGATCAGTACATGGGACATACCTCCAGGCGGACCGTCAAGTTATAGCTACTGGATGTACCATTTTGGAGATGGCTACGCAGGATATTCACAGCCACTGTGGGTGGCGATATGATCATAGAATTAGATGCTGAGGGCGCTGCGTGTTTTGGATTTTCGTCTTTTTATATGGTTTTTTTTTTTGAGCGGTCACCAAGGGGGGCGCAAGGGCCCCCACCTGAATATTCTGATTTTTTATAAATGGGAGAGATCCCAATAGAGGAGTTTACAAAGAGATGGGGAGACCTCACTCGACGCAAGGGAGTGGGCTCAGGCAACATCATCAGCAAAATTTACAAACATAGGTGCTCAGAATCGGACGGGGAGCAGGCAAGTGAGCCATAGGTCGGCGTCCTCACGGTGTGCCGCAGGCAGCCTGGCCTGCCAGAGGACAGCGTCTTCACGACAGCTCCTAAGCAGAAGAGGCAGGGAGGGAGCAAGGCTCCTGAACACCACACCATTCCGGTGTTTTCAGAGGTGCCAGACACAATAACCGGAGAGTCGAGCCGGAGCGCAAGGGGTCGGAGCAAGGTAGAGGGCACACATCCGCATTGGCCACAGCAAGCCCAGCGGGGCAGGCAGCGCCAAGCTTGGCCCAGAAGCTCTTCGCGAAGGGGCAGCCGAACATGACGTGATCGGCAGTCTCGTTGTGGACCAAACAGATTGGGCAGAGATCCGCAACAACCTCGAGGATGCCTTTGTGACAGAGGTTGGCGCGGCACTGAATCCGGTTGTGCACCAGTAGCCATGCAAAGAACTTCACCTTGGAGGGAGCGTTGTTGCGCCAGACGAAGTCAAACAGCGGGAACCGTTCACCTCCATCCAAGCACAGCCGGTAGAGCAAAGAGGTATGCCGTCCGCCGTCCTTGCTGCCGCACAGAGGCAGTGCCTGAGAGTCGGCAGCGGTGGATACTCGGGTCCGGTCCGACCAAGCAAGACGAGCAGTTCGGAGCGTTGCTTGGAGGCGGTGGAGGACAGCCGGGCCACCAGAACAGAGTCGAGCCCTCCGTCGAGAACCGCTCTGACCGCAACACACTTTTGGGAGCTGCGCGAGAACAGCTCGGGCATGGCAAGGGCGAGAGGCCCAACGGGAAGCCAGTTGTCAAGCCAGTCTTTTTAGATGGTTGATACGAGTATCTACCTTTTGTGATCCTTGAACTTTTATACTGGAGACTATTTCCTTAGTAATGAACTAAAAGGCCGTCTGCATCGCTCCGATGCAGAGACTGGGGCTACTAGGCCCTCCTTTTCGAAAAAAATATTGCTGGATCCATTTTGCGCCCAACTTTAATTAGAGAACACGCAATTAAGCGCGTATGTTATCCTGTAGATATACTGCTTTTTGTTTGTTTGTGAGGGACTGTAGATATACTGCTTGATATGTATCTTCGTGCCTTGCTGATCTATAAATAGCACAAGAGCCTTTTAGGCACATCAGTTGTATCCAGCATCGATCCATCTAATCTTTTACAGATCCACGATCAAACAATGACGTTCTGCGTGTTCAACGTCCAGAAGCAAGCCAAGGCAGCCACCGTTTTGCTCCTACTGCTCCTTGGATGCCTCACGTTCTCCGCACATGGTAATATACGAGCGTAATCATCTAGTAATTCTTAGGCCTGTTTTCCACCTTCTCTTTGACTCTTTATAAGCATATAATTTGACATCTCTGTATGCAAAGTTCTATGTATCCGTGTAGGTGAGGAGATCAACAGATCAGATGGTCGCCGTCTTCTACATGACGAGACCAGAGGCAGCAGCAAGTTAAAGCTCAAACTGTGCGTGAAGAAAGATTGCCCCGGTATTCTCTTCTGCAAGAAGTTCTGCTGTGCAACGTTGGACGGTCAGCCTTGCTGGAAGGAGCATGAAGATTGCCTGCAGAATTGCCCGTAGACACACAGATGACGCGCGCTTGATCAGTAGATCTTTTGGATGTTTCAGACGAGTAGCGGTTGCATCCGGGGAGTGAAGAATCATGCGTTTATATAGTGCTAGCAAAGTGTTTCTTGTACCTGGATCGGTTGTGTGAACTTGTTCAAGTTTTGTCATGGCAAGAATAAATTCGGTCAGAATTGTTTCTCCGCTTAACAGTTTCGTAGTTTGAGGAGTTAATACCACAACTAGTAATCATTAGTACAAAACTGAATATTAGAGCCGCCTATTCGAGTCGGTTTTCGCTGAAAAATATTCAGGACAACTTCTTAGCCGGGCCAGTAGTACACTGAAGCAGAAAATGGAGACCTTGGCGGTTATCCTGGAAGTTGTGTCTAACTTTTGATAACAAGTACATAGGGCTTCCAATCCCTGACGGAAGAAGGATAAATGATAAATTCCAGCCTTCGAAGGAAAAATTGCTGAAGAAACGTTCAAATTGGTCCGAGAAATATATGTCAAGCGCAGCGAAGGAAGTTCTAGTTAAAGCAATTGGCAAAGCAGTCCTGACATATGCAATTAGTGTGTTCAAATTTTCAGCAGGCTTTTGTGATGATTTTGAGAAAATTATTGGAGATTTCTGGTGGGAAATGAGGTGGATCGGAGGAAGGTGCATTTGATGGCATGGGATAAAATGGCAAAACCAAAATGCCATGGTGGAATTGGCTTCAGATACATAAGATTGTTCAATGTCTTGCTAGCAAAACAAGCTTGGAGGCTAATGATTGGGCGATTGCTCCGGTACAACAACCCCTCCACCTAAACTCGTATCTAACGCAGACAATGTGAAACACAAGGAGGGTTTAAATCGCTTGATACCCCTTCGTGATTAGTACTAAACGGGTATAAGCCTAACTACATTGTACGAATAAGTATATGTTCAAGTATATACGTAGGCCAGGTCAACGGTGGCAGCGTGGTGATGGTCGTGGCCGGTGCGCTGGTGGCGGTGGCGGTGCAGGACAGTCACGATGCACTCTGAGGTGGATTTGGATGGCATGATCCTCGGCATAGCCTTGTAGGTGTGTGTCGACCGGCAGGGGCGGTGGCGTATAGGTAGGGAGGCGGTGCGGCAACGTTCTGATGCGACGGACGATGGACTGTCTGACGCTATCAGCTATATGTCTTGCTGGTTGGGGAAGAACACGCGAAGGCGCTAGACATGTCCGACGGATTGTCCAGACAACTCAGAAAGTAGAAACAGACTGTCTAGCTTAATGGGACAGATTGTCTGGAAGCAATAATCCATATGATTTAATCCGAATAAATAATTGGTAAAGCATGATCATACAAATAGCAATTAAATAGATCACTCAAACTAACAGAGTAGATGAATAGATTACATCTATATAAGATAAACTATTACACCTACACCAAACGCTAGAACTAGACACTCTAGTATAATCTGAAAGAGAGATATTGAGATCGCATACGGTGTAGCGGCGGCCGCAGCAGTGGTCGCATCGGTAGAAGCAGTAGTAGCTGCAGTGGTGGCAACAGCGTTGTCATCCATGTTGAGGTTGTCGAAGAGGTTGGTGATGCCTGAGAAGAAGTCGCCGCTCGAGAACTCGTCACTAGACGGCGTTGTGGACGCCAGTAGTCGCGCTTGAGCGCTCTCAAAAAACCTAATCGCACCACTCATGCAGGTTTGCAAGAGGCGGGGTTCCGGAGGCCTGCTGTCCCGATCTTCGGTGCACGCCGCAAGCCGGGATGGGGACGACGAAGGCGGCGACGCAATAGACTGGAAAGAGACGCGTGTGATAGGTAGTATCGATTAGGTTTAGCGCAGACCCGATCGTTGGGGATCAGTCCACGTCCGAGTCGGTAACAGCCCACGATCCAGAAAATCTGGAAACGACTGACTAATTAACGCGTCTGTTAATGACTTGTAATTAATCCATGATTAGTTTTTCCGAACAGCAAAAATAAAGCTCGGCTCAGCGAGATTTCCGCAACCCGCGGCGCACGCGTCGTGACGGGGCGAGACAGACAGTGTCGGAGGAGAAGTGCGCGAGAGCTTCTCTTCTTCTCACACCTTAGTGAGTGGTAGAACATCCTAGTATATAAGGATATGTAACTCTCACACAACTAGCAATGTAGGACAAATCTTTAGCACCACTAGCACACACATGAGTTGTCACAAATAATGGGCCAAAGAGAATTTGAGAATTTATATTTGTTATGGGCCAAAATCCCACATGCAAACACCTCAAATTTCAACAATCCCCCACAAAGTCTCGTTGGCACATCAAATTACTTTTATTCCAGAATATTGTTTTATATATATACCGGTGCATAGTGGAGACTGTTAAGTTTAACTTTCACGTTAAACTTCATGCTACACTAGCTAGCAACTTGAATAGTGGACTGTGCCTAGAACTATAAGTTTTCTGCACACTAGTTTCACTCAAAAAATCTAGAACGGTACAGGTCTGTCGCAGGGCTGCCTGGCAGTTTGGAGCTTATGCATCATACTCCAAGGCATTTCATGAGTTTATTAGAGAGCATCCAGCTCTCATGGACTGCGATGTATGACTGTCAGACTCATATAGGTATGTTCCTCAATAGATTTTCTGCAAGACAATATCTCTTCTTAAAAAAGCCATGTGAAACATATTAAGATAAATATCAACCTGCCATGCATAATAAGAGAGTATTGCATCTTCATGGAGATGTAAATATAATATGGGCATACTCTCCTCTCAGCTGATCAACAACTTGTCTCCCAACTCTAATTCACGGGATCTCCGGTCATATAGAGTGTGTTACCACTGCGAACAACTCATTGTGTGGGTCTCAACCCCATCGCCATCGATGCATTATCTATCATATTACATGATAAACCCTCTGTGAAGGGATCTTTCAAGTTCTTAGATGTTTGGATATAATCCAACACAATAAATCCAGAGTTTCTCGGTTTCTTAACATATTTCAATCTCCTCTTCACATGCCTTGATGATTTCATATTATCCTTAGAACTGTTTACTTTGACGATCACAGTTTGATTATCATAGTTCATCAGGATGCCGGGTATTATTTTTTTAACCACAAGTAAGTCCATCAAGAGCTCACGAAGCCACTCTGCTTCAATAGTGGATGTGTCTAATGTTGTGAGTTCTTCTTCCATTCTTGACCTCACTAAAATGGTATCCTTGCAAGACTTCCAGGAAACAGCGCCACCACCAAGTGTAAACACATAACCACTTGTGGACTTAATATCATCAACATCAGATATCTAGTTTGAACTACTATAACCCTCAAGTACTCTTGGATATCCAGTATAGTGAATACCATAACTCACAGTGCCTTTCAAATAGCAGAAAACTCTCTCAAGAGAATGCCAATGATCATCTCTAGGATTTGACAGCAATCAACTCAGTTTGCTTACAACAAAAGAGATGTCAGGTCTCGCAGCACTGGCTAAATACATGAGTGAGCCAATGATTTGAGAATATATCAATTGATCTTTAGCATTCTTCCGATTCTTTCGAAGTAGCACACTCGTATCATAAGGCGTTGGATAATACTTGTAGTTGCTATACCCGAAGCGACTCAATATCTTTTCCACATAGTGGGACTTGATGTCTACGCACTTCTATCCTTGTAGACAGTTGTTGGGCCTCCAAGTGTAGAGGTTTGTAGAACAACAACAAGTTTTCTCTTAAGTGGATTACCCAAGGTTTATCGAACTCAGGGAGGAAGTGGTCAAAGCTATCCCCTCTCAAGCAACCCTCCAATCAAGATATAAGAAGTCTCTTGTGTTCCCAACACACCCAATATACTTGTTAGGTGTATAGGTGCACTAGTTCGGCAAAGAGATAGTGAAATACAAGTAGTATAGATAACTATAAGTGGTAATGGTGATAGAAAATAGCTTGATGGCGTGGAAAAGACTAAAGTAAAACTGAAATAAATATAGAAGCAAGCGAACATGTAATAGATCTAATAGCAAACGGTGTTTCAGTGCTTAGAATCAAGGCCTAGGGATCATACTTTCACTAGTGAACACTCTCATATAAATATCTTCTCTTTATGATACTACTCTGAACTACTCTCCGGTTGGACACTCTAATCAATGGTAGGGCTATAACAACACACCTCAAAGTAAGCCTTTCCCATCTAGATAACCCCACACAGTCACCTTGAGCACTAGATGGTTCAAACAAACACCACAATTTCATAGAAACATCCAACTCCAAATATAACTCATAACAAGTAATTGTAATCTCTAGCTAAGTGCCACCATGGTGTGCACGCTATCACTTTCACACACATGGGGAGAGCAGAGATCTATTAAAGCACTTGAGTAGCAAGGTAGATCTAGTTGATTACAAAGCTCATGATCACAATATGATCATGCATAGAGAGAGATGAACACATAGCTACCGGTAGAACCCTTAGCCCCGAGAGAGAACTACTCCCTCCTCATCATGGGAATAAGCAACGGTGATGGATATGGTGGTGGAGATCGATGGAGATGGCTCCGGGGGCACTTCCCCGTCCCGACAGGGTGCCGGAACAGAGACTTTTTGTCCCTCGAATCTCCCCTTCGGTGGTGGCGGCGCTGTGGAACTTTTCATGGCTGGAGGATTGATGATTTAGGGTTTTTGTATCAGGAGGAATATATAGGCGAAGGGGCAAGGTCGGTGGCCAGCCAGGGGGCCCACACCATGCCCTGGCGTGGCCTAGGGGGACCCGTGCCTAGGGGTGGTTTGGCCACCCTGTGGCCCCCCTTCGTCTCTCCTTCTGGCTCCATGAATCTTCCAGGAAAATAACGATTTTGGCTTTTGTCCGGTCCAATTCCGAGAATATTCATTTTCTGACTTTCTGGAACCAAAAACAGCAGAAAACAGGCAACTGACACTGTGACTCTTGTTAATAGGTTAGTCCAAGAAATCATATGAAAAGTACTCCAAATATGGAACAAAACACAAGAAAGTAGATAAAACCAAGCATGGAACATCAAAAATTATAGATACATTTGCAATGTATCAGGACTCAAGCAGTGTAATCCCACCATTGTCATCCTTCGGTAGCTTGATGTTTAAGATTACATCAGCCACTCCCAAGTCCTTCATATCAAAGCAGCGAGATAGGAACTCTTTGACCTCCTCAATAACATCGAGGTTGGTCCTGAATATCAAGATGTCATCGACATAGAGACTCATAATAACTCCCTTGCTCCCAGCATGGAAATAACATCAAGCTACCGAAGGATGACAATGGTGGGATTACACTGCTTGAGTCCTGATACATTGCAAATGTATCTATAATTTTTGATGTTCCATGATTGGTTTTATCCACTTTCTTGTGTTTTGTTCCAACTTTGGAGTACTTTTCATACGATTTCTTGGACTAACCTATTAACAAGAGCCACAGTGCCAGCTGCCTGTTTTCTGCTGTTTTTGGTACCAGGAAAGTCAGAAAATGAATATTCTCGAAATTGGACGGGACAAAAGCCAAAGTGCCTATTTTTCCGGAAGTGATCAAGTGCCAGAATACGAGACGGAGAAGGGCTAGGGAGCCACCACACCACCTGGCCGCGCGGCCTGGCCTGGCCCGTGCCAGGGGGTGGTGTGGCCGCTCCCGGCACCCCCTCAGCCTCTCCTTCCGCCTATATATTGCCCTCGGGACGAAAACCCTAAGGGCCCGATCAAAAATCCACGAAAGAGTCTGTAGCCGCCGTCATCTCCATCCCTAGATCGGGAGGGATCTGAAGCTCTTCCCGGCACCCTGCTGGAGAGGGGAATTCACCCTGGAGGCCTTCTTCATCACCATGCAAGCCTCCGATGTGATGCGTGAGTAGTTCATCCTTGGACTACTGATCCATGTATTAGCTAGATGACTGGTTCTCCTCCTTTGTGCTTTCATGTTTAGATCTTGTGATCTCCGTTCATGATCAAGATCATCTATTTGTAATTCTGCATGTTGTGTTTGCGGGGATCCGATGGATATTGAGATGCTATTTCAGATTGATTATTGATTCTATCATGTCTTTGTTATTTGTGATCTTGCATGCTTTCCGTTGTTAGTAGCTATCTTGGCCAAGTAGATGCTAGCAACTCCAAGAGTTAGTATTTATGCTCGATAGTGGGTTCATGCCTCTGTTAATCTGGGGAAGTGACAGAAATCTCTAAGGTACTAGATGTGCTGTTGCTACTAGGGAGAAAACAACAATCCTTTGTTCATAGAACAATCGTATTGTTTACTTTACACGCAGTTCGTAAAGCAATAATTTGTTGCTTGCAACTTAATACTGGAGGGGGTTCAGATGATAACCTGAAGGTGGATTATTAGTCATAGATGCAGTTGGATGGCGGTCTATGTATAATGTTGTAATGCCCAATCAAGTCTCAAAGGAGTCAAGATGATTAGTATATGCATGTATTGCTTTCTCGGTGTTTGTCAAGATGATTAGTTCTGTGGTTGTGTTGTGCAGGTCTCCACGTTGCTACTAGCACCGGTAGTGCGCCCTGCCAAAGCTCAGCTAGTAACACCTTTGGGGTGTTTCCTTGCTCCTACTGGTTCGATTAAACCTTGGTTTCATAACTGTGGGAAACTTACTGCTGTGCTAATCATACCTTCCTCTTGGGGTTCCCAACAAGCTCTACATCAACACCGCCATCAAGCAATTTTCTGGGCGCCGTGCATTGAGCCATCAAGCGATTTTCTGGCGCCGTTGCTGGGGAGTCAAGGACATCTTCACAAGGGGAGCCCCTCATAACCAATCTCTTTACTTTTTTGTTTTTGTTTTTCTTAGTTTCTTTTTGTTTTGTTTGCTTGTTTTGTTCTTCAAAAACACAAAAATAAAATTAGTTTTACTAGTTTGCTTTCTTATTTCAAAAACATAAAAAAATTAGTTCCTATCTTGAGTTACCACTATGTCTAGCCTTGTTTTGGGATTGCTCTTTGCTATAGATATGCTCTAGATGCTGTTGTGGGAGGAGATTTCCTCCAATGTAATGAGGATGACGCTACTAATGCTATAAAGAAATTGATCCTCACTTAAAACATGCCTAGCCAAACTGATATTTCTTTGGTAAAAATATTTGCTAGGTTGAACACCCTTGAGGCTAGCACTACTAGCTTAGAAAGTTGCTATAATATGCTTAGGGAGCATCACAATTATGTTCCAATAAACTCCGAACCATCAAAGTTGTTCCCTACAGTAAAGATTGAGATGAACACTGAAACTTTTCTAGCTCGCTGTGATATCATGTCTAAATTTTGTCTTATGCCCAAAGATATTTATAAATCTCGGAATACTTGGGGGCTTACTGAAGGAGGAAAAGAAATATCTCTTGCTAATAATACTACCATATTACCTCTTGGAATAGCTGAAGGAGTGTTTACAAAGATCCTTGGGAAAACGATTTCTATTGATTATCTTGTTATTGAATGTGCAGGAAAAGGACAAATTACACCTGGAAGGTCCCTATTAGAACTCCTTGGAGCAATAATAGATGTGGGAAAGGGGACCATGCACCTTTCTTCTCCACCAAATAATCACATTTTCCCAAAGATTAAGAATAAAAATAAGAGAGGTAAGGGCAAGAAAGATGGTCTTAATGCTTCTTCATTTGAGAACACTTGATTCTTTCTTTGCTTCTTATGCCTAACTTAAAGGCGTTAAAGAAAAGTACTTATTGGGAGATAACCCAAAAGTTTTAGTTGAGTCTTGAAAGTTATTACTTCAGTAATAACCTCTCCTTCTCCTTTTTATTTGCTTTTTGCACCGAGAGTAACCTCTAATGAGAGTGAAGTAATGATTGGGAAAGTTGCTGTCCCGAAACATATTTTTGTGCTTCACCATAAAAATTCGTGAGAGAGCTCTATATGTAGGATTGAGATGTAATTGTTTGTGCTTCTGCCCCAGGTTTTTATATAACTTTTGTTAGTTCAACACTTTTTGATTTGGGCAACAGAAGATCTTCGAAAAAATTCGTCTTTACCTGCTGGTCTGTTTTGACAGATTTCTGCCATTTTCTGCATTTGCTTCTTGTTGGTTCCTTTTTGAGTTCTTTTTGGGAATTGAGCTTTTTGAGGGAAGTGCTACAGTAGCTAGTGTTCTAGTGGAAGTTTATTTGGTGTTAGAACTGAAACTTAAGACCTTTTATCTTGAGTGCACTAATGTTGCTAATAAGGTTGTGTGAAGTTTTGTATGAAGGAAAAATTTCAGGTGTATGGAAGGAATGAGTAATGAGATCAAGGATGGACTAAAGCTCAAGCTTGGGGATGCCACGCGTGTCACCCCAAGAAATATCCAAGAAGTACAAGCATCCAAGCTTGGGGATGCCCAAGGCATCCCCTTCTTCATCAATAAAAATTCCAGGTTTCTTCCAAACGCTTCATTTTTATTGTTTCATGCACAGTTGTGTTGTTCTTGGAGCGTCTTCTTTTTCGTTTTCGTTTTGGTTTTTCATTTGCTTTGGTTTGCTTAGTTTTCTGAATAAATTGGTTGGACCCCCTCTTTCATACTTTGGTTTGCAAATAGTTTGGTTTGGTTTGGAAAAGAGTAGGAAAGTTCATTCTTATGTGGTAAAAAGAGCTCGTTTTTGACTGTGGCCTATGCTTTGTCATGCCATGCTTGATATTGTTTTGGATTTATGCTTAGTATTCTTTGCTGTAGCATGACTTGTTATAAACAATTGAGATTTCTTAATGTGCCTTGGATGAATCATGCGTTGTTTTAGCATATTAAAGCATAGTATAGTGGTATTCTCCTTTGATGCTTTATTAGGGTTGACTTGGCGCATGCTCACACCATGTTATGAGTATCCAAAGTCACCATAGCCTTTATGATCCTTTAGTTTTGAACTTGTAGTATCACTTTATGCTTTGATCAATGATGTTTTGTCGCTCTGCATGATTATGACCATTATTGCTCTCTTAGTTTGTCGCTCCCAGTCTTTTACTAGCCTCCAAAACAAAGTATGAGTTACACTCATGCTTCCAATTCCTTAAACCAAGTTATTCCAAAGAGTCCACCATACCTACCTATTAGCTTATGCTATTGCAAGTATATTCATGCTTTTGTTTACCTTCCAAATTAAACTTGTTATGAGAAAACTAGTGATTAAAGCTCTCACGAACTTGATGGCACACTTTACTTTACTTGCCCTTAATAAACTTGAACCATTGTGTCCTCTATGTTGTATATGCTTGCACTTATTTGTTGGGAATTAGCAGAACCATGCTTTCATGGGGAACGCTTTCAACATTGCACTTGGTACTTGTACCTAGTTGATATCATGCTCTTTTGTATATGGATGTCGTCGGTGTGAAATGAAAGGGGAGCTTGTAAGTACATGGAGTTATGTATATGTGTTAGAGAAACGCCTGGGCTGCTAGTCTAATCCATGCTGACATGGTGGAAACCTGCAGCGTAACCATAATGAGTTGTCTATGAAGCATTCTTCTTATAAAAAAAGAGTCCTATATTGAGAAAAAAGAGAAAAGAAAAAAAGAGATACTATGAAAAGAGGAAAGAGAGAAAAAAGCACCATATTTCCATGGTAAATAAGAAGAATGCTGAGATGCTCGTTGTCTGCTTGCCTTGTCATTTTGATATGGGGATTCTTTCGTATCATCGGGCAAGGGGTACCCCGTTGGTGGTTCTCAATGATACACATGTACTTACAATGACAAGAACTTACCGGTGACTAAACTTGTGTAGCATGAGGAGCGGCCCTCGTATACAAGGGACATGAGATTTCTGACTTATACTTCGTCAAGCATGTACACCATAGTTTGTTCACTTTAACCTTAATCACTTCAAGATGCTTATGATAGGGGCAATGAGAGCTGAAAGCTATAAGTACCATAATTTTTGGAAGCTCTTTATGAGACTTGAATACCTACTTCCTTTTACAAAGGCCTTTCTTCCACCGTTATATTAAGTCTCCACCTTCTATCTTTATGCACCTACTTTGAGAGCATAGTGGCCATTCTTAGTTCTATGTGCATTGTCCCAAGACTAGTTGATTGATGCATACTTTGATATTGCTTGTTTTAAACTATTGTATCTAGTCTCTCTTATAAACTTTGAAGGTGTCCTATGCATTTATATTTGCTACTATATTGAGGGAACTATTATGCTATGTTTTCTTTATGTTAAACAAACAAACGTATTGCAAAGCATTGTTATTCATGAATCTTTTGTTTGTGCCTTTTCATGTTGCATCATAGTTTCTTTTCTTATTGCTAGAACTTTGTCTTTCATGTTATGATTGAAGTACTATGATCCCAGCTTTGAATGTTTTACAAATACTTTGATCAAGTCTTTCATGGTGCATTTCACCTCAAAAATTATTCTTTCTTTTTATCACTTACCTACTCGAGGACGAGCAGGAGTTGAGCTTGGGGATGTTGATACATTGCAAATGTATCTATAGTTTTTGATGTTCCATGCTTGGTTTTATCCACTTTCTTGTGTTTTGTTCCAACTTTGGAGTACTTTTCATACGATTTCTTGGACTAACCTATTAATAAGAGCGACAGTGCCAGCTGCCTGTTTTCTGCTGTGTTTGGTTCCAGGAAAGTCAGAAAATGAATATTCTCGGAATCGGACGGGACAAAAGCCAAAGTGCCTATTTTTCCGGAAGTGATCAAGTGCCAAAATACGAGATGGAGAAGGGCCAGGGAGCCACCACATAACCTGGCCGCGCGGCCAGGCCTGGCCCGTGCCAGGGGGTGGTGTGGCCGCTCCCGGCACCCCCTCGGCCTCTCCTTCCGCCTATATATTTCCCTCGGGACGAAAACCCTAAGGGCCCGATCAAAAATCCACGAAAGAGTCTGTAGCCGCCATCATCTCCATCCCTAGATCGAGAGGGATCTGAAGCTCTTCCCAGCACCCTGCCGGAGAGGGGAATTCATCCTAGAGGCCTTCTTCATCACCATGAAAGCCTCTGGTGTGATGCGTGAGTAGTTCATCCTTGGACTACGGATCAATGTAGTAGCTAAATGGCTAGTTCTCCTCATTTGTGCTTTCAAGTTTAGATCTTGTGAGCTCCGTTCATGATCAAGATCATCTATTTGTAATTCTGCATGTTGTGTTTGCGGGGATCCGATGGATATTGAGATGCTATTTCAGATTGATTATTGATTCTATCATGTCTTTGTTATTTGTGATCTTGCATGCTTTCCGTTGTTAGTAGCTATCTTGGCCAAGTAGATGCTAGCAACTCCAAGAGTTAGTATTTATGCTCAATAGTGGGTTCATGCCTCTGGTAATCTAGGGAAGTGACAGAAATCTCTAAGGTACTAGATGTGCTGTTGCTACTAGGGAGAAAACAACAATCCTTTGTTCATAGAACAATCGTATTGTTTACTTTACACGCAGTTCGTAAAGCAATAATCTGTTGCTTGCAACTTAATAATGGAGGGGGTTCAGATGATAACCTGAAGGTGGATTATTAGTCATAGATGCAGTTGGATGGCGGCCTATGTATAATGTTGTAATGCCCAATCAAGTCTCAAAGGAGTCAAGATGATTAGTATATGCATGTATTTCTTTCTCGGTGTTTGTCAATTGCCCCGCTGTAATTTGTTCACCCAGCATGTTATCTATCTAAGGAGAGCCACCTCTAGTGAACTATGGATCCCGGTCCTTGTCTTTTACATACAATCTATAAACTGTTTACTGCTTTGTGTTTACTTTCTGCAAACTTTTACTTCTTTCCATTCGATACGTTTAATCCTTTGTTTTCCACAAAACACGGTGAGATTGAAAACCTCATCGCAAGTTGGGGACAAAGTTCTGTGGTTGTGTTGTGCAGGTCTCCACGTTGCTACTAGCACCGGTAGTGCGCCCTGCCAAAGCTCAGCTAGTAACACCTTTGGCGTGTTTCCTTGCTCCTACTGGTTCGATTAAACCTTGGTTTCATAACTGACGGAAACTCGTTGCTGTGCTCATCATACCTTCCTCTTGGGGTTCCCAACAAGCTCTACATCAACACCGCCATCAAGCAATTTTCTGGGCGCCGTGCATTGAGCCATCAGTTAATAGGGAGGCATCGTCTCATGTATAATACCATGTTCTGTACAGAATAAATCAATTTTGTTTGAAAAGTACTCTCCACCATGATCCGACCTTAGCCGCGTGGTTTTAAGATCAAGTTAGTTTTCTGATTCAACATTATAAATTTTGATGTAGTTCAAAGCTTCGTCTTTAGCTTTTAGAAGATAAACATTGAAGTATGTAGTGGAGTCATCAATCAATGGCATAAAGTATATTGTTGCACCTTTTGTCAAAACACCATTCATCTCACATAGATCCGAATGTATAAGTTCAAGTGGTGCTAATTTTCTCGGCCCTGCGGCCGTATGAGACTTGCGGGTTTGCTTTTCTTGAACACAAACTTGGCACTAAGAACCTTTGACAGTAGTGAATTTCAGAATTAAACTCATATTGACTAGCCGTGTCATGCAACCAAACTTAATATGACAGAACCATGAATGCCAAATATTGGACTTATTATCATTGCAAACATGATTAATAACTGTAGTACATGAGTCTGACAAAGATAAGCGGAACAAACTTCCGCACTCGTAACCATTTCCAATAAAGTGTACATACTTAGAAATTACAACTTTATTGGAATAAAAAACCAACTTAAAACCATCTCGACATAAAAGTGACCCGATGATGAGATTCTTATTGATGGAGGGAATGTGTTGCACATTCTTCAGCTGTACGGTCTTTCCCGAAGTAAACATCAGATTTACCGTACCAACACCATGAATAAAAGCACGTGAGCCATTTCCCATCGGTACGGAAGAACTCCATGAGACCTGATAAGAAGAAAACATGGAAATACCAGAACATACATGTGTACTAGCGCCCGTGTCTATCGAGCATTCAGGAGAATGACATACTGAAAGGATAGTAGGTAAAATACCGTACCCAGTGTCCTTCATCTCAGTGTTGCTAATCACAACATCAGTGGTCTTGACGTTGTTCCCATGTTGGTGCTTGTCAAAACGATTAGGGAAGCTAGGAGCCCAATGATCAGGATAACCATAGACGTGGCAATAGCCTTTCTTCTTATAATTTTGTTCTTGAAGTTAGTTGAGTGTGTGGCCTTATTCTTGCCAATCAAACATCCCTTTACCTTCAGATTTGTTTTTATTCTTGAACTTGTGGGATGGAAAGTTTTTTCTTCTGTACCAAGTTGGCACTAGAAGCTCCCTCAAATCCTTGAGCGCGTGTGTCCTTTGCTCTTACCTTATCTTCCACATGAAGAGACCCAATGAGATCCGTAACGGAAAACTGTTGTTTCTTATGTTTCAGAGAAGTAGCAAAGTTCCTCCACAAGGGAGGAAGCTTGGCAATAATGCCTCTGGCCACAAACTTGTCCTGTAAGGTACACTTGAACTGCTCAATTTCTTTGGCAGGTGATTGTATCTTATGAACTTGATCAACGACGGAGTGCTCATCAACCATCTTGTAGTCATAGAATTGCTCGATGACATACAACTCAGTGCTAGTGTATGGGACCCCAAACTTGGCCTCGAGCACATCCCACGCGTCCTTGCCATTATCAAATGACATGTATGGGTCAACAATATTGTCCCCAAGAACACTGAAAGAGCCGCCATAAACATGGTATCAACTTTCTTAAAGGCCGCTTCTTGCTCAGTAGAAAGATCTCCTTCAGGTTTACCAAGAGTGGCGTTATAGTAGTTTAGGTTTTCAAACCAGAGAACTGATATCGTGCGCCATTAATATGTTGTAAATGTATCTATAATTTTTGATGTCCCATGCTTGTTTTATATCTACTTTCTTATGTTCTGTCCACACTTTGGAGTATTTTTACACATTTTCTAGAACTAACCTATTAACAAGATGCCACAGGTGCCAGTTCCCTGTTTTCTGCTATTTTTGGTTTCAGAAAAGCTAGTAAGGAAATATTATCGGAATTGGACCGGACAAAAGCCAAAGTTAATATTTTACCCGAAGAAACACGAAGTCCAGAGGGGAGACGAAGAGGGGAACCAGGGCGGCCACACCCTAGGGTGGCGCGGCTAGCCCTAGGCACGCCGCCACCTGGTGTGGGCCCCCTGGTACTCCACTGACCTTGCCCCTTCGCCGATAAAATCCTCACGGGACAAAAACCCTAAGGACCCGATCAAAATTCCACGAAAGAGTCTGTAGCCGTCGCCATCTCCATCCCTAGATTGGGAGGGATCTGAAGCTCTCCTCGGCACCCTGTCGGAGGGGAGAGATCACCCTGGAGGCCTTCTTCATCACCATGCCTGCCTCCGATGTGATGAGTGAGTAGTTCATCCCTGGACTACTGGTCCATGTAGTAGCTAGATGGTTGGTTCTCCTCTTTTGTGCTACCATGTTTAGATCTTGTGAGCTCCGTTCATGATCAAGATCATCTATTTGTAATCTTACATGTTGTGTTTGCGGGGATCCAATGGATATTGAGATGCTATTTCAGATTGATTATTGATTCTATCATGTCTATGTTATTTGTAACCTTGCATGCTTTCCGTTGTTAGTAGCTATCTTGGCCAAGTAGATGCTAGCAACTCCAAGGGGGAGTATTTATGCTCGATAGTGGGTTCATGCCTCTAGTAATCTGGGGAAGTGACAGAAATATCTAAGGTACTAGATGTGTTGTTGCTACTAGGGAGAAAACAACAGTCCTTTGTCCATGGGGCAATTGTATTGTTTACTTTACACACTTTGCTTAATGCAATTATCTATTGCTTGCAACTTAATACTGGAGGGGATTCGGATGATAACCTGAAGGTGGATTATTAGTCATAGATGCAGTTGGATTACGGTCTATGTATAATGTTGTAATGCCCAATCAAATCTCATAGGAGTCAAGATGATTAGTATATGCATGTATGTTTTCTTAGTGTCTGTCAATTTCCCCGTTGTAATTTGTTCACCCAACATGTCATCTATCTTAAGGAGAATCACCTCTAGTGAACTTTGGACCCCGGTCCATTCTTTTACCATAAATCTACCATCTATTTACTATTTACTGTTTACTTTATGCAAGCAATTACTATCTTCCACACAATACGTTTAATCCTTTGTTTTCAGCAAAACCGATGAGATTAACGACCTCACTGTAAGTTGGTGGCAAACTTCTGTGGTTGTGTTTTTCAAGATTCCAAGTTGGAAACAACACCTTGGAGGTGTTTCCTTGCTCCTACTGGTTCGATAACCTTGGTTTCATAACTGAGGGAAAACTTGCTGCTATGCTCATCATACCTTCCTCTTGGGGTTTCCCAACGAGCTCGATATATTTTGAGCCATCAAGCCTTTTTTCTGGTGCAGTTGCCGGGGAGTCAAGGACATCTTCGCAAGGGGAGTCCCTCATAACCAATCTCTTTACTTTGTTTTTTTGTTTTGCTTAGTTTATTTCTGCTTTGTTTGCTTCTTTCTTTATCAAAAACACAAAAAAAAATTAGTTGTACTAGTTTGCTTATTTATATTAAAAACACAAAAAATGACTACTCTTGAAAACACTAAGTTGTGTGACTTCACTAGCACCAACAACAATGATTTCATGTGCACACATATTGCTCCACCTGTTCCTGAAGCTACTTTCTTTGAAATTAAACCTGCTTTGTCAATCTTGTTATGAAAGAACAATTCTCTGGTGTTGGTACTGAAGATGCTGCTGCTCACCTTAATAACTTTGTTGAACTTTGTGAGATGCAAAAACATAGGGATATAGATGAAGATATTATTAAGCTTAAATTGTTTCCTTTCTCTTTGAGAGGAAAAGCTAAAGAATGGTTGCTATCCCTAACTTGAAATAGTATTGATTCTTGGACTAAATGCAAATATGCTTTTATTGGAAAATACTATCCTCCTGCTAAGATTATATCTATGAGAAGTAAATAATGAAATTTAAACAATATGGTAATGAACATGTTGCTCAAGCTTGGGAAAGAATTAAATCTTCGGTAAAGAATTGTCCCACTCATGGACTGGCTACTTGGATGATTATCCAAACCTTTTATGCAGGACTGAATTATTCTTCAAGAAATCTGCTGGATTCTGCTGCTGGAGGTACCTTTATGACCATTACTTTGGGTGCTGCAACAAAGCTTCTTGATATCCACAAGGTAAGAAGGTAAATTCTGTTGAAGAAACCTCCTCCTTGAGTGATAAAATTGATGTTATTATGTGTATGCTTGTTAATGGGAAATCTCATATTGATCCAAATCATATTCCCTTAGCCTCTTTGGTTGCTCAAGAAGAGCAAGTTGATGTGAACTTTATTAGAAATAATAATTTGAGTAACAATGCCTATAGGAATAATTTTGGTAATAATAATTATTGGCCATATCCTCCCAATAATGGTAATGCTTATGGAAATTCCTGCAACAATAATAGAAGTGCACCCTCTAAACTTAAAGTCATGCTTAAAGATTTTATTAGTAAACAAACTGCTTTCAATAAAACTATTGAGGAAAAACTCTCTAATGCTGAAAGAAATATAGCATCATTGTCTGAAGCACAATCTTTTTTGAATAAAATGGCTGCTAAACCTGAAACTATTGAAAATCCCTTTGCTTCTACTAATGCCATACAAGTTAGAATTGATGAAAATGTTAGACTATTAGCTGAACTGCATGCTAAGTGGGCAAGAGAAGATGAAATTGCTAGAAATAGTAGTATTTGTACTATCACCACCACTAATGTTGAAGCTAGCAAACCCAATGAAGTCCCCATTCCTTTTGCAACAATGCCTAAAACCAATGGAACCTTTTCTAATAAAAATGTTGAATTCTTTGAAATATGGGAAACAATAGCTTACTACTTTAGATGGTAATTATGATTTTGATCTTGATGGTTGCAATATCTCTGAAGTAATTATGTTCCTACAAAAGCTTGCTAAAAGTCCTAATGCTAGTGCTATGAATATGGCCTTTAAAAAACACATTACTGATGCTCTCATAAAAATTAAAGAAGAAAAGATGGAACATAAAGCTTCGATCCCTACGAAATTAGAAGATGGTTGGGAACCCAACATTAATATAAAAGTGAATGATTTTGATCTCAAAGCTCTATGTGATCTTGATAGTAGTGTTTCTATTATGCCTAGAAAGATTTATGAAATGCTTGATTTGCCACCATTAGAAGATTGTTATTTAAATGTCCAACTTTATGATAATGCTAAAAAGAAACTCATGGGGAGTATCAATGATGTTATTATTATGGTTAACAATGCCTATGTCCCCGTTGATTTCTATGTTTTGGATGTTGAATGCAATGCTTCTTGTCCTAATATTTTGGGAAGACCTTTTCTTAGAACTGTTGGTGCCATTATTGATATGAAAGAAGGCACCATTAAATATCAATTACAACTCAAGAAAGGTATAGAACACTTACCTAAGAAGAGAGAGAAGATTCCTTCTGCCTCTCCTATTAAAACAAAATTTGCTCTTAATTCTTGTGCATTTGACAATGCTTGATTCTTGCTTCTTATGCCTAGCTCAAAGGCGTTAAAGAAAAGCACTTATTGGGAGATAACCCAAATTTCTTCAGGAATCTTTTGTTGAGTCTTGGAAGTTATTGCTTCAGTAATAACATCTCCTTATCCTTTTTGTGTGGTTTTTGTGCCAAGAATAACCTCTAATAAGAGAGAAATAATGCTTGGAAAAGTTGCTGTCCCGAAACAGATTTTGGTGCTTCGCTGTAAAAATTCGTGCAAAACTTTTGTATATCAGATTGAGCTGTAATTTTTTGTGCTTCTGCCCTAGGTTGTTATCTAACTTTCGTTAGTTTAACACTTTTCGATTTAAGTAACATAAGGTCTTCGAAAAAATCGGTCTTTACCTGCTGTCTGTTTTGACAAATTTCTGCCATTATTTGCATTTGCCTCTTAATCTCTTCCTCTTTGAGTTCTTGCCAAATTTCTTGAACTTTTAAAAGGAATTGCTACAGTATCTTGTATTTTAATGAAATTTTTACTTGTGATGAAACTGAACCTAAAGACTTATTATCTTAAGTCACTAATGTTGCTAATGAAGATTATGTGAAGTTTTGTATGAAGGAAATTTTTAAAGTGTGGGGAAGAACAATGTGATAAGATGAAGTATGGACAAAAGATCAAGCTTGGGGATGCCACCCGTGTCACCCCAAGAAATTTCAAGAATTACAAGCGTCAAATCTTGGGGATGCCCAAAGCATCCCCTTCTTCATCAATAAAAATCTCAGGTTTCTTCCAAACACTTCGTTTTTATTGTTTCATGCATAATTGTGTTGTTCTTGGAGCGTCTTTGTTTTTTTTTTAGTTTTTGTTTTCTTAGTTTTCTTAAATAAATTGGTTGGACCCCCGCATTTATACATAATTTCAAATAGGTTGATTTGGATTGGAAAAGAGTAAGAAAGTTCATGCTTATAAGTGGTATAAAAGGAGTCTTGTTTTGACTGTGATTTAGACTTTATCATGTCATGCTTGATATTTTTTTTGACTTTATGCTTAGTAATTATTGCTGTAGCATGACTTGTTACAAACAATTGAGATTGGTTAATGTGCCTTAAAAGAATCATGTGTTGTTTTAGCATATAAAAGCATAATATTATGGTATTCTCCTTTGATGCCACTACAAGGAATGTGCTAACTAGTGACCCCAAATATTGGTCATAGAAAGGTCATAGTAATCCATTTATGATCTTTGTATAACCAAAAGCAGTAGGTCACATATCGAGGGTCACTATAGACAACTAACAACCTTTTTTTGAATTGGTCATGGATAACCATGACCAAAATAGAAGGTCATAGAGCCCATGACCAAAATTTTGGTCATGCGTAATCTACCATGTCCATGTCAGATCGTCCTACGTGGCAAGCCTACGTGGCAAGAATGTAGCCCAATCCATGATGGTCATCTTGTTGGGCCAAGCCCAATAATTTAGCCCATATGCTAGAGCCGAATTTTTCCATTTTTTTTGTTTTTATTTTTGTATTTTGAAGCTGGTCCCACTTGTCAGGTCACCCAACAGGTCCCATTTGTCAAGTCAATTCACTTGTCTCATTCCAGGTCAACAAGTAGGTCCCTCTGGTTATGTTTATTTTTACTTTATTTAAATACGGGTTTGTCACTATGCTTTTAATGTCCCTCAAGTCAGTTCAACAAAGGTGCAATAACACATAATTTGAATTACATAAAGTAGATAGTTTGATTTACAATCATGCATAGTACATATCAGCTTGCCAAAATATATTTTCCGATACAGCTAGTTGTCAAAATAACTAACTACAATGAGCTAGAACATATTCACAATACACATCAGATTGTCAAAATACAACTTCGAATACATCTAGTTGTCAAATTAACTAGCTCCAATGAGCTACAACATATTGTTGGGAGTAGGTTCTATTCACACATCTTTATCCTGGAGCTCTTGTACTCAATTTCGAATAAATGCAGATATCTGTAGGTTACAAGTTAGAAATAGTTAGGAAGATATAGAAATTTCTAGACAGACAGTGTACAAACATATAACTGTAGAACAGCCATAAACTATACTGTATAATTTTCTAGAAAAAAATTCCAGAACTAAATTCATGGCCTAAGAGCTAAGTAGCAGGATTTGCTGTTGTATATTGATTGATTGAATATGGTAAAGTGTAGTATTACAATATATAGCAGAGACTAACTACCACCGAATCTAGAGGCACGCACAGGTTCATGGATAAGACACTATCTATCTGATCCTAATGCTAGCAATACTAAGTAATGTAATGTTACATATCATGTATAATAGTACTCAAAACTGAAAGATAATCTCACTTCGAGTTGCATGGAATTAATCTAAGGGAACGGGGGATGGGAAAATAGGGGGCATTTACCAGTATGTGGTCGAATAGGATGACCAAGTCAACCTTGACGAACTTGGTGTAGTCAGGTATATCATACAACATTCTAAAATTAGTAGCAAAAGACAGTATATGAGACTCTATCAGAGTTATAATTGTTGGCACAAGCACCATGTCAAATTATAGCAACTACAACACTACAAGCACAGTAATATGCTTCGACCAACTTCTTCAATAGAATTTATATATGTTAACAATGGAATCATAAGTTGCAGAGTGTACTACCTTGATGACCTTCGCACCATCCAAACGATATCTGGCGTGCTTCCCCATGATTTCAGCAGGGTAGGCGACATCCTCCAAGATACCATCACGAACAGATGTTGAAGCGAATGAACTGGTACATTTTTATAGAGATGATCTGGAACAGAGTGCACATATTTTTTAGTAAAGGCAAGTTTCATAAGCATGAAGCTCAAAACTTCCAAGCAGCCGAACTCAAGTTTGGAGGCAACTAAAGAAGGCTATACTTGTAGATTTAACAGTAGTAATACTTTGATAGCTTGCAACAAGGTTATCCCAAATAACAAAAACTACTACCTATTGCACAGTTTTTCAATCCTTTCAAGGCATGTAGATGCCTGATACAACTAAGGAGTTTCTATGAAAATGCAGACTAGATTTTAACACCCATTGACATTCAGAGTTTCCTTAAACAAATAGCAGGTCTGCTGAAACAATATTCACTAGTTTTATTACATGCTAGCTTCGTGACTTCCTCTACCTGATTAGTATGGGAGACATCTAGGCTAGCAGCTATGTTACAGATGTTCTGGACCTACAAAACTATACTAGACAAACATGGATTTTGTATTTCCGTGCAGACCAAGCAGTGGCCATTATTACATATGAGAAACAATTTTCGTGCACAGTAAACAAACCTGGAGAAGAGGCCAGACTTAATCCTATAGTGAAGTATTACAACAACATATATACCAATAGAGTACAGAGCTGTAACTATAAATACATGCTGTTTTCACAAACTCACATGACTTCCACAAGGTTCACAAAGAAACCAGTTCAATTCAGAGGATTCAGATTTTTTCTACAAACAGCGTATGGTTGGCATCCTACGTGATGAGCAGGCATATAGATTGGTGGTACAGATGCTTCTTCTACTGATTGATGGTTGACAAGATGAAATAAGATAGAAAGGCTATGTATAAAAAATTGGATCCATCTCATGAGATGCAAACCTGATACGACCAAATAGATGGTCCGCGAGGGCGGGTGTCCTTACCTATGGGCGGACGTATGTGAGGTTGTCTTGAATGAGGTCGGTGACTCAGCGGCGTGCTGGTGGCCATCGGGCAGCAGCAGATTGCAGTCCCCTGGCCGACATCTCCTCTGCTCCCGATTGGCTCCCCCTGCTTTGTTGGCGGAAGTGAAGACGGAACATGACGGATGCCGACCTAGAGGTAGGCTTGCCTCGCCGTAGCACCTTCGTTGGCTTGTAGCAGCTCCGTGGTGGGAAAATCTTGTTCCCTCTCAGACGCGGGCTTGTTTCCTTCCACGGCAGGCTAACAAAGGAGAGATAGGTGAGATTTGAGAGAGAGAGAGATGGAGGAGGGGATCGGGGTGGGTTGTGACTTACAGTAGAAGATCAAGATCTTGTGGTGCTTCTCCATTGGATTTGGTCGAGGTCCACGGTGATTGTGCATCGTTCCGGTGGCCCCTATCGGCGCCGCTCACGGACGGGGCAGACGAGGGGTGGGGATTACCATCAGGGAGAAGAATAGAGGGGGCGGCGGCAGGGCTCGAGCCATAGTTCAGATCCACTTGGCCCAGCGACCGGGTGGCCAGATCAGGCGCAGGGGTAGGAGCATGCTAAGTTCCGCACGTAGAGGCGCTGCGGCTCGGCGATGGCAGGAGGTGGCGGTGTCTCAGGTGTGGGCGATGGGATTATGGTTTGATGGGGAGAAGTGCGAGGGAGAGGAGCGGAAGGTGGCGACGGGTCTGATCGAGAGACGTGGGGAGATTAGGGTTTGTTGTCCCCCTCTACCACGATCCAGATGGATGGTGTGATTTGACGAAACAACCCCTGAACACTTGTGCTACCTGCCTCTAGAAACCTTAGGGCATTTCAGTCATTTTAGGTATAAATTGGGTGGGAGGACAGCGAGGCGGGAGAAACTGACATGAAATTTTGGGCGTTGGATCGAGGCTAGGTGGACACGTGAGATTTGCTTCGTGGGGATGATCCGTGGGTACTTTGAATCTATTTTCTGATTGGCTGGCACTATTCTAAATACCAAAAGGGGTCTTTTTGAAGCATCTATCAAGAATATGTTGCAAAATTGTACTATATATTGTGCACACATGTGAAACTTGGAATGGCGAACAACATTGCAGGTGGAAGTTTTCTTTTCCGTCGCATAAAAAAGGCATTTTCCAATTTCCCACTGCCAAAAAGGTGTGTTTTGTGAAGCGATCACGAAATGAAGGTTTCAAAATGCTACCACCATATTTTAAAAAAATACTAGACCATATTACATGGCCAATGTCCTAATGATAGTATCTCAAAACTTTCCGTCCATCCCTGGCGAAAAACACAAATGTCTGCCGAATCGGTAGGAAGCGGGTCCGATTTGAACTACATGTACATGATTTAACGCTCATGAGTTTTTGCAAAAATCATTTTTAGGCTCACAATATGATGTTTCTTCAGAGATCCGATGCAATTTTAGCAAGGATCATCCCCTAGCTATGAACCTTCGCGCCCACCATTTTGACCATAGTTTGAACGGGCATAAAAAATTCAAAAACGGTCCAAACAATGTAAAACCTTCACGTGGTGTCATATTATGTGACATATTTCCAAGGAAAAATACCAAACTTGGTATATTACGAATATCTCGAAAAAACCTTCATGGAAATGACCTATCATGTTCGAGGTTTCATGGCTTTTGGGTCAAACGACCAATGTTATCGTCAGAATCACGACATAGTTTATCATAATGTGCCCATATTATACACACATGTGCATCTTGGGATGGCGAACAATGTTGCAAGAGGAAGTTTTCCTTTTCGTCGCACACAAAATGCATTTCCATTTTTCGAGTGCCAAAAACGGGGCGTTTTGTGGAGCAACCACCAAATGGTTAATTCAACATGCTACCACCATATTTTTCAAAAATATTAGACCACCTTAAATAGACAATGTAACATGTAGGATATGTCAAACCTTTCCGTCCATCCCTGGCAAAAAAGACAAATTCGTGCCGAATCGGTAGGAAGTGGGTCCGATTTGAACTACAGGTATATGATCTAATGCTCATGATTTTTTGCAAAAATCATTTTTAGACTCACAATATGATGTTTCTTCAGAGATCCGATGCAATTTTAGCGAGGCTCGAACCCTAGCTATGAACCTTCGTGCCCGCCGTTTTGACCATAGTTTGGAACGGGCATGAAAAATGCAAAAATGGTCCAAACAATGTAAAACCTTCACGTGGTGCCATATCATGTGACATATTTGCAAGGAAAAATACCAAACTTGGTATATTACGAATATCTCGAAAAAACCTTCACGAAAATGACCTATCATGTTCGAGGTTTCATGGCTTTTTGGTCAAACGACCAATGTTATGGACAGAATCATGACATAGTTTTTCATAATATGCCCATATTATGCATTCATGTGCATCTTGGGATGGCGAACAATGTTGAAGGAGGAAGTTTTCATTTTCGTCACACAGAAAATGCATTTTCTATTTTCCGAATACCAAAAACGGGGCGTTTTGTGAAGCAGCCACCAAAGTGCTCATTCAAAATGCTACCACCATATTTTTCAAAAATACTAAACCATATTACATGGACAATATCCGAACCAGGGAATCTCAAACATTTCCGTCCACCCCTCGCGAAAAAGACAAATGTCTGCCGAATCGGTAGGAAGTGGGTCCTATTTGTACTATAGGTACATGATATAGTGCTCATGATATTTTGCAAAAATATTTTTTAGACTCACAATATGATGTTTCTTCAGAGATCCAATGAAAGTTTAGCGAGGCCCAACCCCTAGCTAAAAACCTTCATGCCCACCGTTTTGAACATAGTTTGAAACGGGCATAAAAAATTCAAAAACGGCCCAAACAAGATAAATCCTTCGCATGGTGTCATATCATGTGGTATAGTTGCAAATAAAAATACCAAACTTGGTATACTGATTGCATCTCGAAAAAACCTTCACGAAATGGCCTATCTTGTTCAAGGTTTCATGGCTTTCGGGTCAAACGACCAATATTACGGCCAGAATCACGACATAGTTTGTGATAATGTACCCATATTGTGCACACGTGTGCATCTTGGGGTGGCGAACAATGTTGCAGGAGGAAGTTTTCCTTTTCATCGCATGGAAAAGTAATTTTCTATTTTCTGAGTGCCAAAATCGGTGTGTTTTGTGAAGCAACACCAAATGTTCAATTCAAAAATGATACCACCCTATTTTTAAAAATATTAGACCACCTTACATGAACAGTGTCGCAACCGGGGATTTTAAAACCTATCCGTCCATCCCTGGTGAAAAAGACAAATTGCTACCGAATCGGTATGAAGTGAGTCCGATTTGAACTACAGGTACATGATCTAATGCTCAAGATTTTTTGCAAAAATCATTTTTAGACTCACAATATGATGTTTCTTCATAGATCCAGTGCAAGTTTTAGCAAGGCTCATCCCCTATCTTCATGCCCTGCCGTTTTGACCATTGTTTAAAATGGGAAATTTTGAAAACGGGCATAAAAAATTCAAAAATGGTCCGAACAAGGTAAATCCTTCGTGTGTTGTGATATTATGTGACATAGTTGCAAGGTAAAATACCAAACATGATATATTGTAAATATCTCGAAAAAACCTTTTTAGAAATGACCTATCATGTTTGAGGTTTCAGGACTTTCAAGCCAAACGACAAATATTATGGCTAAAATCGCAAAATAGTTTGCGATAATAAAAGTGTTCCATATTGTTCTAACAATATTCTCTGAAATTTTACAAATTCACTGAATTTTATTTGACTCAATTTGAAGTTATGAATAAAAAGATACAAACTAATTCAAAAAATAAAACAAAGAGAAAAAAGAGCTGGAGGTGGCCGGCTAGGCGAACCTGCCAGGAAAACGGCCCACGCTGCTGTGGCCCAAGGCGAGCCTAGTTTAGAACCCACGTAGGCACAAGTAGGAGGCTATAACAGCCTTTGGCCCAAGCCTACCAGAAATGGTTTGCACTTATACCTGTCGTGTGGATAAGTTGCAAACAAACTCGACGTGGTGTGATGGTTCAGAGCGAAAGCGGGATGACGGAGGTCTGGGGTTCAAGTCCCTGTCTCCTTCTTTTTCCCGGTTTAATTTGGGGCGGGCGGGGCCTGCGTAGGTCTTTCCTCCACGTAGTGGTGGGGCCTGCATGTCAGTCTAAATATTCTTTCTTGGTCGGTAAAAATACATGGGCCCCATATGTAAGTGGTAGGTTTCAAAACTAGGTAGACATGACACGTGGACAAAAACTGACGCTTGGATATGACACATAGTCAAAAATTGACACGTGGACTTGACACGTAGGTGAATCTGGTTTGTTGGCAGTCTAGTTGTTTTAAAAAATTATATACTAGCGATAACGACTATTTAAATTGGTCGTAGTCACATAAAACTAAGGTCTTAGACCAGTGTTGTGTATATTATGACCAATTGGTGTAATCAAGTTATGACCTTCTTGAGACAAAAGGTCATTGGTTTTTAAGGTTTGGACCCTCCCAAATTGCCTATGACCATCTGGTTTGAAATGGTCATAGTTCTATGACCAAAAAACCATGGTCATTAAGGAAAGGTCACTAGTTGACACATTCCTTGTAGTGTGTTTTGTTTGGGTTAACTTGGAGCATGCTCAAACCATGTTAAGACTATACCAAGTCACCATATCCTCTATGATCATTTAGTTTTCGACTTGTAATATCACTTTATGCTTTAATTAGTAATGTTTTATCGCTTTGCATGATTATGGCCATTATTGCTCTCTTAGTTGGTCGCTCCCAGTCTTTTGCTAGCCTCCATACCAAGTATGAGTTCCACTCATGCATCCAACTCCAAATAAAACCAAGTTATTCCAAAGAGTCCACTATACCTACCTATTAGCATTTGCTATTCCAAGTATATTTATGTTTTTATCTACCTTCCGAATTAAACTTGTTATGTGAAAATTAGTGATTAAAGCTCTCACGAACTTGATGGCACACTTTACTTTTCTTGCACTTAATAAACTTGAGCCATTATGCCCATCTATGTTGCGTATATGCTTGTGTTTTGTAAGTTGTGAATTAGCAGAACCATGTTATCATGGGGAACGCTTTCAATATTGTACTTTATTTAGTTGATATCATGTTCTTTTGCTTATGGATCCCGACGGTGTGAAATGAAAGGGGAGCTTGTAAGGATCATGGAGTTCGTATATGTGTTAGAGAAACGCTTGGGCGGCTGGTCTAAGCCATGCCTAATCATGGTGAAAACCTGCAGCATAACCATAGTGAGAAATCCATGAAGCATCCTCTATAAAAAAGAAAAACCTATGCAAATAGGAAAGAAAAACAAAGAAAAAAGAGAAAAACAAGAGCCTATGCAAATAGGAAATAAAAGGATCGCTGAGATGCTCATTGTCTGCTTGCCTTGTCATTTTGATATGGGGAATCTTCTGTATCATCGGGCAAAGGTTACCCCGTTGGCGGTTCTCTATGATACACATGTACTTACAATGACAAGAACTTACTTGTGACTAAAGTTCAGTAGCATGAGGAACGGTACTCGTAAGTAAGGGCATGAGATTTTTAGCTTATAACTTGTCAAGCATATCCTCATATTTTTTTACTTTAACCTTAATCACCTAAATATGCTTATGATAGGGGCAATGAGAGCTGAAAGCTAATAAGTACCATATTTTTTGGAAGCTCTTTATGAGACTTGAATCCTTGCTTCCTTCTATGAAGGGCCTTTCTTTTACTTTTATGTTGAGTCTCCATCTTCTATCTTTATGCACCTATTGAGAGAGCATAGTGGCCATTCTTAGTTTAATGTGCATGTCCCAAAACTTGTTGATTGATTCATAACTTTGATATTGCTTGTTCTTAAACTATTTGTATCTAGTCACCCTCATGAACTTTGAAGGTGTCCTATGCATTTATGTTTTGCTACACTATGAGGGACAAGCTGAATACCATTCTCATTATGTTTTCTATATGTGAAACAAACAAACGTCTTTCAAAGCATTGTTATTCATGAATCTTTTGTTTGTACCTTTTCATGTTACAACATAGTTGCTATGTCTTATAGTTAGAACTATATCTTTCATGTCTATGTTAAAGTACTATGATCCCAGCTATCAATTTTTTACAAATACTTTGATCAAGATTGTGATGGTGCATGTCACCTAAAAAATTATTCCTTTTTATCACTTACCTACTTGAGGACTAATGTCTACGCACTTCTATTCTTCTAGACAGTTGTTGGGCCTCCAAGTGCAGAGGTTTGTAGAATAGCAGCAAGTTTTCCCTTAAGTGGATCACCCAAGGTTTATCGAATTCAGGGAGGAAGTGGTCAAAGTTGTCCCCTCTTAAGCAACCCTGCAATCAAGATACAAGAAGTCTCTTGTGTCCCCAACACACCCAATACACTTGTTAGGTGTATAGGTGCACTAGTTTAGCGAAGAGATACTGAAATACAAGTGGTATGGATATAAGACAACGGTGGCAGAAAATAGCTTTGATGGTGCGTGGTTGCAAATGGTGCGTGGTTTAAGAGTAGCTATCCCCTCTTAAGCAACCCAAGGAAAACTGAAATAAAGATGAAAGCAAGGAAACATGTAATAGATCTAGTTGAAAATGGTGTTTCAATGCTTAGAAACAAGGCCTAGGGATCATACTTTCACTAGTGAACACTCTCATATAAATATCTTCTCTTTATGATACTACTCTTAACTACTCTCTGGTTGGACACTCTAATCCATGATAGGGCTATAACATCACTCCTCAAAGTTCGGTTTCCCCATCTAGATAACCCCACACTGTCACCTTGAGCTCTAGATGGTTCCATCAAACACCACAATTTCATAGAAACATCCAACTCGAAATATAACTCATAACAAGTAATTATAATCTCTAGCATAAGTGCCACCATGGTGTGCATGCTGTCACTTTCACACAGATGGGGAGAGACAGAGATCTATTAAAGCACTTGAGTAGCAAGGTAGATCTACTTGATTACAAAGCTCATGATCACAATATGATCATCCATAGAGAGAGAGAGATGAACACATAGCTATCGGTATAACCCTTAGCCTCGAGGAAGAACTATTCCCTCATTATCATGGGAATCAACAACGGTGATGGAGATGGTGGTGGAGATCGATGGAGATGGCTCTGGGGGCACTTCCCTATCCCGGCAGGGTGCCAGAATAGAGACTTTCTATCCCCCGAATCCCCCCTTCGGTGGCGGCAGCGCTGCAGAACTTTTCGTGGCTGGAGGCTGGTCGATTTAGGGTTTTCGTCCCAGGGGCTTCTTATAGGCGAAGGGGCAAGGTTGGTGGCCGGCCAGGGGGCCCACACCATGCCCTGGCGCGGCCTAGGGATGCCCGCGCCAAGGGGTGGTGTGGCCTCCCTGTGGCCCCCCTTTGTCTCTCCTTCGGACTCCATGTGTCTTCCGGTAAAATATTGACTTTGGCTTTTGTCCCGTCCAATTCCGAGAATATTCATTTTCTGACTTTCCTGGAACCAAAAATAGCAGAAAACACGCAACTGGCACTGTGGCATCTTGTTAATAGGTTAGTCCAAGAAAGTGTATAAAAATACTCCAAAGTGTGGACAAAACATAAGAAAGTAGATATAAACCAAGCATGGAACATCAAAAATTATAGATACGTTTGCAATGTATCAAGGACGAGCAGGAGTTAAGCTTGGGGATGTTGATACGTTGTAAACGTATCTATAATTTTTGATGTTCCATGCTTGTTTTATATCTACTTTCTTATGTTTTCTCCACACTTTGGAGTATTTTTACACATTTTCTGGAACTAACCTATTAACAAGATGCCACAGTACCAGTTGCATGTTTTCTGCTGTTTTTGGTTTCATAAAATCTAGTAAGGAAATATTATCGAAATTGGACCAGACAAAAGCCAAAGTCAATATTTTACTCGAAGCAACACGGAACCCGAAGGGGAGATGAAGAGGGGCACTAGGGTGGCCACACCCTAGGGTGGCGCGGCCAGTCCTAGGCGCGCTGCCACCTGGTGTGGGCCCCCTAGTACTCCACCGACCTTGCCCCTTCGCCTATAAAATCCTCCCAGGACAAAAACCCTAAGGACCTGATCAAAATTCCTCGAAAGAGTCTGTAGTCGCTGCCATCTCCATCCCTAGATCGGGAGGGATCTGAAGCTCTTCCCGGCACCCTGCCGGAGGGGAGAGATTGAAGGAGTTAAGCCCTAGAGGCAAATAATAAAGTGTATTATTTGATATATATCCTATATGTTCATAATACGTTTCATACTGTGCTATAACTGTGTTAATGCGAAACGTTAATACACGTGTGGTATGTAAACAAACCGTGTCTCTAGTTACCTCTAGCAAACTAGTTCATTGGTCATGAGGATGGTCTGGGTTTCAAGATCATGGGCATTTATGCCAATTGACAATGAGGTCATGTTATTAGTTGAATAACATGATAGACAAACATCCGAATGTTATATCTTAATGAGATATAGTTACAAAGTTCACCATTGATGATAAAACACAGAGAACCTCGCAACCTGATCCTTTGACTGTGAGGTAATGCAAATCACCATTCTAGAAGAAGCTTTGATGGTTATCAAGAATCATCTCGTAAAAGGGTGATCAAAAAGGTGCCACTCAGGTTTTCTAAAGGGGTGTGTTGAGGAGTACATATCAAGACCAGGATTTGTCTAGTCCATGTAACGGACAGATACATGTGGCCATCTCGGTGAAGTTGCATTAATGAATCTTGCAAGCATGTGACTAGGTCATGGAATGCAACGGCATGAGAATGAGAAAACAAGTTCATTGGTAACAAGATCGAATTAAGGTATGGAGATACCGAAGATCAAGTCTCAGACGAATTAGGTATCGAATGACAAAGGGAATGGGAAACGACTATCTCACGGTTCGAGCAATTATATTCATGAAACGCAAGGGGGTCACATGGCCATCCAAGTCCCTCTGTTGACCATTGATGTGAGAGTAGTCTCAATCATGTCCGGAGTGTTTCCAAACCGAAGGATGTCACGCTTAAGGGTAGAGACGCTTAGGGTAGATGAGGTATCGTAGGAGAAATAGAGAAAGAGAAACCGGAATAGTTCCGGGTAACATCCGATGGAGATCGGAAGGGGTCCGGAAGGTGTTCCGGAGTAAAGGAATAATATAATATGTGTTTTTGAATGTTAATTGGAGAATTAATATTAAATATATATTTTATTTTATTATTAAAGGCATCTTAATGCAAATGGGCCTCACTCGAAGGGAGGCCCAATAGGGCATGGCACCTAGGGAGTGGGGGCCAGCCAGCCTATGCTTGGTGGGCCGCCCCAATGGGGCCCACCTAGGGCCGGCGGCTGCCCCTAGGTGGCCGGCGGGTGTGGGTTTTAGTCCCACACCGCCTGGCCCCTAGGTGGTGCGCCCCCCTCCCACTATATATAGGGGTCTCCCCTCCCCCTTTGGAATAACCCATTGCCTCTCATTCTCTCTCTCTCATCCATTGAGGACTTCTCCATAATATTAGGGAGGACCTCGTGGGTGAGTTCTCCACCTTCACACCACCATCGTATGATCTGCGATTCGGCATCTACTTCTTCCGCTGCTCGGCTGGATTGGAGTCCGGTTGACGTCTCCTACACCGGACGTGTGACGAACTTCAGAGGCACCACACTTGGGGTGATGCTCATCTTCATCAATATATGCCTTCATGCGTAAGGCGTGCCTCGGTCTTCAAAGGTATGAATACCATATCCCTTCTCCATTACTTATGTCTACATAGTATAGATCCTGGTATTAGTGTTCGAGTAGATAGAATTTTTTTGTTATCTGCTACGGAACCCTTCAGTGGTATCAGAGCGGGTCTATGGGTAGACATGTCATATGGATAGAACACATAGCAATATGTGGGCATTGATTCTCTAGTTTCTACCCTCTTTAATGTTATTGTTCATATCGTGGACTATTTGATGAAGCGGCCCCCAACCGACCTCACGTGGTGATTCACGAGACTGGTCCATGAATCAAAGTGGCTTAGGGGGTGTCTGTCTCTCTATAGTAGTTGATATGGCATTAACGTTGGAGGGCCCTGAAAAGGGAAGAAGAACGGCAATCATTGAATCCATGGTGTGGCTCGATGTTCGTAGGTGGGAAGGGGTTCTACTACGAAAGCCCTTAAAGCCACGTAAAACATGCAATAGATAATTTAGAAGCGTCTATTTTATTGCATAGGGGAAAGTATTATAACATGGCAATAACAAAGTTTATGAAACTTTCATTGAAGCTATTGATGATGATCATAATGCTGCATCCATGTCATAACACTTTACTTTCGAAGTATTACTTATTGTGCTGATAGATTTATATTCGACGGTAGCATAATAAGTTAATCCCTCACAGTATTCCAGTATATTCCCCTTGTGTGTGCACCACCAAGAAAGTTCTTCGGTATGAGGCACCCTGCGGTGAGTAGGGGTCAGCCATATCTACGTTCAAATACAGTGGGTGTAAGCCATGTTGCACTACGAATACACACAAGTTAGGACTGGCAAGCCTAGCATGTTAGAGAAACGTGGCCTCGGAATACAGGAGACCGAAAGGTCGAGCATGAATCACATAGTTGATGTGATCGACATTAGGGAATGTCCACCCATGATGCTGCACCGATGGCCGTGATGATCGGGGGAGGTGCAGAGGATTGGGATCACTAATCGAGCAGAGGGATGTTCGTTTAAGTGGGAGTTCTTTTAGTTAAAACTTGAACTCATTATTATGAACATAGTCTAAACACTTTGCAAATCCTTTGTAGATGTCTCACCCACCCACCTTCAACCTTAGCACTTTCCTCGAGAAGGAAAAGCTGAAAACTGATGGAACCAACTTCACCGCATGGTTCCGCAATCTTAGGATCCTCTTAGTCCCCTACAAGTTGACTTATGTCATCGAGGCTGAGATTCCGGCTAACCCTGCAGATTCTACCTCCTAGGACGAAAAGAATGTCTAGCAGTCCAAGGCGGACGATTTCTCCCTCATCCACAGTGGAATTCTCTATGCCATGGAGCGGGAGCTTCAAAAGCGTTTTGAGAAGATGAATGCCTTTGAGATCATTGAGGATCTCAAGGCCGTATTTGCTCCACAGGCCCGTGCAGAGAGGTATGATGCTTCCGAGCTCTTCTTCTCTGCTAAAATGGAAGAGCACAGTAGTATTAGTGGACACATGGTCAAAATGTCTAGCTATGTTAAGCACTTGAACGCCCTGGATTGCAAAATCCGGGAGGAGCTCGCTATTGATAGGGTGCTGCACTCACTGCCCCTAGCTATAAGAGCTTTGTGATGAACTACAACATGCAAGGGATGACTAAGACCCTTGCTGAGGTGTTCACGATGCTCAAAACTGCTGAGGTTGAAATCAAGAAGGAGCACATGGTGTTTATGGTAAACAAGACGACCAACTTCAAGAAGCCAGGGCAAAAAGGGAAAGGCAAGGGTAAGAATTCTAAGAGGGATGGAAAGTTTGTTCCCAACACCTCAAAGACTGCCAAGCCTGTCCCTAAACCCGGCACTTCGTGCTTCTACTGCAAAGGGGATGGGCACTGGAAACGCAACTGCCCCAAGTACCTTGAAGACAAACGAGCCGGCAAGATAGCCGCCCAGGACAAAGGTATATATGATATACATGTTATTGATGTATTCCTTACAAGTGCCAGGAGTAACACCTGGGTATTTGATACCGGATCTATTGCTCACATTTGTAACTCTCAGCAGGATCTGTAGAGTAGGAGGCGCCTGAGGAAGGATGAGGTGACGATGCGCGTCGGCAATGGTTCGAGAGTCGAAGTGATGGCCGTCGGCACCCTGAATCTCCGTCTACCGTCAGGATTATTATTGGTTTTGAATAAATGCTATTATGTACCCGCATTGAGTATGAATATTGTGAGTGGGTCTTGCTTGTTACAAGACTGTTATTCGTTTAAATCAGGAACAAATGGTTGTTCAATTTATATGAATGATGTTTTCTATGTTCATGCTCCTGTGTGTGATGGTTTATTCTTACTTGATCTTGATTGCAATACACACATCCATAGTGTTGATGCTAAACGATGTAAGCATAGTGACGATAATTCCATGTTCATGTGGCATTGCCGTCTTGGTCACATTGGCGTAAATCGCATGAAGATGCTTCATTCAGAAGGGCTTCTTGGATCATTGGATTTCGAATCCCTTGATACATGTGAGTCGTGCCTCATAGGAAAGATGACTAGGACACCATTCTCCAGAATAGTGGAGAGAGCTGTAGACCTACTTGGAATCATACATACGGATGTATGTGGACCAATGAGTGTCTCAACGCGCAATGGTTATCGTTACTTTGTTACCTTTACTGACGACTTAAGCAGATATGGATATATCTACTTACTGAAGCACAAGTCTGAAACCTTTGAAAAGTTCAAGGAATTTTAGAAAGAGGGAGAGAACCAACTTACCAAGAAAATCAAGCACCTTCGATCGGATCGAGGAGGCAAGTATTTGAGTTATGAGTTTAACATGCAATTAAAGGACTGTGGGATTATCCCACAGCTTACGCCAGCCAGAATACCACAGCGTAATGGTGTGTCGCAACGTCATAACCGAACCCTATTGAATAGTGTGCGGTCCATGATGTCTTTAACTGATTTGTCTGTGTCTTTTTGGGGATACACGTTAGAAACCGCCGCTTTTATTTTAAACCGAGCACCATCCAAATCCGTGGAGACAGCACCATATGAGATATGGTATGGACAAAAGCCATTGTTGTCATTTCTGAAAGTTTGGGGTTGTGAGGCTTACGTTAAGAAACTGCAGCCTGACAAACTCGAACCCAAATCAGAAAAATGTATCTTTGTGGGATACCCAAGGGAAACCATTGGGTATACTTTCTACAACCAAGGCAAAGGCAAAACGTTTGTCGCAAAAACTGGCACCTTTCTCGAAAAAGAGTTTCTTGCAAAAGGAGTGAGTGGAAGGAAAATTGAGTTAGATGAAATTGTTGACCCTTCTCTCCAAATTCCGAGTAGCGCAACGGAAGCTGTTCCGAAACCGCTCTCCAACATGGAGGAAGAGCCCATTGATGATGATCAAAACAACGACATCGAGACTCCTGAGGTTCCCAGGTCTACATCGAGACTCCTGAGGTTCACAGGTCTACAAGAGTTTGTGCCACTCCTGATTGGTACAGTAGCCTTGTAATGTCTGTCATCCTGGATGAACAGGAAGAACCTGCAAACTACAAAGAGGCTATGGATAGTGCTGACTCCGACAAAATGGCTGGAAGCCATGAAATCCGAAATAGGATCCATGCATGAAAACCAAGTTTGGACCTTGGTGGATCTTCCAGAAGGTCGCAATGTCGTGGAAAATAAATGGATCTTTAAGAAAAAGACAGATGCAAATGGTAAAGTGACCATTCAGAAAGTTCGACTTGTTGCAAAGGGTTTTCAACAAATTCAAGGAGTTGATTACGACGAGACTTACTCTCCCGTAGTGATGCTTAAGGCTGTCAGGATTTTAATAGCAATTGCTGCACATTTCGACTACGAAATTTGGCAGATGGATGTCAAGACCACATTCCTCAATGGTCACTGATGGCTCTGTGTATGGCGCCCAGAAAAGTGCTAGTGCGGTGTTGATGTAGAGCTCGTTGGGAACCCCAAGAGGAAGGTATGATGAGCACAGCAGCAAGTTTCCCTCAGTTATGAAACCAAGGTTTAATCGAACCAGTAGGAGCAAGGAAATACCCCAAAGGTGTTACTAGCTGAGCTTTGGCAGGGCGCACTACCGGTGCTAGTAGCAACGTGGAGACCTGCACAACACAACCACAAAACTTTGTCCCCAACTTGCGATGAGGTTGTCAATCTCACCGTGTTTTGCTGAAAACAAAGGATTAAACGTATCGAATGGAAAGGAGTAAAAGTTTGCAGAAAGTAAACACAAAGAAGTAAAAGATTGTAGATTGAATGTAAAAGACAAGGACCGGGATCCATAGTTCACTAAAGGTGGTTCTCCTTAGATAGATAACATGTTGGGTGAACAAATTACAGCGGGGCAATTGACAAACACCGAGAAAGCAATACATGCATATACTAATCATCTTGACTCCTTTGAGACTTGATTGGGCATTACAACATTATACATAGACCGCCATCCAACTGCATCTATGACTAATAATCCACCTTCAGGTTATCATCCGAACTCATCACACCGGAGGCTTGCATGGTGATGAAGAAGGCCTCCAGGGTGAATTCCTCTCTCCGGCAGGGTGCGGGGAAGAGCTTTGGATCCCTCCCGATCTAGGGATGGATATGACAGCGGCTGCAGACTCTTTCGTGGATTTTTGATCGGTCACTTAGGGTTTTCATCCCGAGGACAATATATAGGCGGAAGGAGAGGCCGAGGGGGTGCCGGGAGCGGCCACACCACCTCCTGGCGCGGGCCAGGCCTGGCCACGCGGCCAGGTGGTGTGGTGGCCCCCTGGCCCCTCTCCGTCTCGTATTCTGGCACTTGATGACATCCGGAAAAATAGGCACTTTGGCTTTTGTCCCGTCCAATTCCGAGAATATTCATTTTCTGACTTTCCTACAACCAAAAACAGCAGAAAACAGGCAGCTGGCACTGTGGCTCTTGTTAATAGGTTAGTCCAAGAAATCATATGAAAACTACTCCAAAGTTGGAACAAAACACAAGAAAGTGGATAAAACCAAGCATGGAACATCAAAAATTATAGATACATTTGCAATGTATCAACATCCCCAAGCTTAACTCCTGCTCGTCCTCGAGTAGGTAAGTGATAAAAAGAAAGAATAATTTTTGAGGTGACATGCACCATCAAAAACTTGATCAAAGTATTTGCAAAACATTCAAAGTTGGGATCATAGTACTTCAATCATAACATGAAAGACAAAGTTCTAGAAATAAGCAAAGAAACTATGATGCAACATGAAAAGGCACAAACAAAAGATTTATGAATAACAATGCTTTGCAAGACGTTTGTTTGTTTCACATAAAGAAAACATAGCATAATTGTATTCAGCTTGTCCCTCAATAGAGTAGCAAATATAAATGCATAGGACACCTTCAAAGTTCATAAGAGTGACTAGATACAATAGTTTAAAACAAGCAATATCAAGTTATGCATCAATCAACTAGTCTTGGGACAATGCACATAGAACTAAGAATGGCCACTATGCTCTCAAAGTAGGTGCATAAAGATAGAAGGTGGATACTCAATATAATGGTGGAAGAAAGGGCTTTGTAAAAGGAAGTAGGGATTCAAGTCTCATAAAGAGCTTCCAAAAATTATGGTACTTATAGCTTTCAGATCTCATTGCCCCTATCATAAGCATCTTTAAGGTGATTAAGGTTAAAGTAACACAACTAAGAGGATATGCTTGACAAGTTATAAACCAAAATCTCATGCCCCTTACTTACGAAGACCGATCCTCATGCCACTCAACTGCAGTCACGAGTAAGCTCTTGTCATTGTAAGTATATGTGTATCATTAAGAACCGCCAACGGGGTACCCCTTGCACATGATACGAGAGCTTTCCCATAATCAAAATGACAAGACAAGCAGACAATGAGCATCTCAGCGATCTTTTTATTTGCTATTTGCATAGGTTTTTATTGAGGATGCTTCATAGAGTGCTCATTATGGTGATGCTGCAAGTTTCCACCATGATTAGGCATGGCTTAGGCTAGCGGCCCAGGGGTTTCTCTAACACACATACAAACTCCATGATCTTACAAGTTCCACTTTTATTTCACACCGCCGGGATCCGTAAGCAAAAGAACATGATATCAACGGGGTACAAAGTACAAGTGCAATGTTGAAAGAGTTCCCCATGAAACATGGTTCTGCTAATTTCAACTTATAAAGTGCAAGCATATACGCAACAAATAAGGATCCAATGGTTCAAGTTTATTAGATGCAAAAAGTAAAGTGTTCCATCAAGTTCGTGAGAGCTTTAATCACTAGTTTTCTCATAACAAGTTTAATTTGGAAGGTAAACAAAAGCATGAATATACTTGGAATAGAATAAGCTAGTAGGTAGGTATGGTGGACTCTTTGGAATAACTTGGTTTAGGGAGTTGGATGCATGAGTGGAACTCATACTTTGTTGTGGAGGCTAGCAAAAGACTGGGAGCGACAAACTAAGAGAGCAATAATGGCCATAATCATGCAGAGCGACAAAACATCATTGATCAAAGCATAAAGTGATACTACAAGTTGAAAACTAAAGGATCATAAAGGCTTATGGTGACTCGAGATAGTCATAACATGGTGTGAGCATGCGCCAAGTCAACCCAAATAAAGCATCAAAGGAGAATATCACTATACTATGCTTTAATATGCTTAAACAACGCATGATTCATCCAAGGCACATTAAGCAATCTCAATTGTTTATAAAAAGTCATGCTACAGGAAATAATACTAAGCATAAAGCCAAAACAATATCAAGCATGGCATGACAAAGCATATGCCACAGTCAAAAACGAGCTTTTTTTACCACATAAGCATGAACTTTCCTACTCTTTTCCAAACCAAACCAAACTATTTGCAAACCAATGTATGAAAGAGGGGATCCAACCAATTTATTCAGCAAACTAAGCAAATAAAAGCAAACGAAAAACCAAAATGAAAACGAAAAAGAAGACGCTCCAAGAACAACACAACTGTGCATGAAACAATAAAAATGAAGCGTTTGGAAGAAACCTGGAATTTTTATTGATGAAGAAGGGGATGCCTTGGGCATCCCCAAGCTTTGATGCTTGTACTTCTTGGATATTTCTTGGGGTGACACGCGTGGCATCTCCAAGCTTGAGATTTAGTCCATTCTTCGTCTCATTACTCATTCCTTCCATACACGTGAAATTTTTCCTTCATACAAAACTTCACACAATCTTTATTAGCAACATTAGTGCACTCAAGATAAATAAGTCTTAATGTTCATTTCTAACACCAAATAAAATTCCATTAGAACACTAGATACTGTAGCACTTCCCTCAAAAAGCTTAATTCCCCAAAAGAACTTAAAAAGGAACCAACAAGAAGCAAATGCAGAAAATGGCAGAAATCTGTCAAAACAGACCAGCAGGTAAAGATGAATTTTTTCGAAAGCCTTCTGTTGCTCAAATCAAAAAGTGTTGAACTAACGAAAGTTAGATAACAACCTGGGGCAGAAGCACAAAACATTACAGCTCAATCCGACATACAGAGCTCTCTCACGAATTTTTACGGTGAAGCACAAAAATCTGTTTTGGGACAGCATCTTTCCCAATCATTACTTCCCTCTCATTAGAGGTTACTCTTGGCACAAAAAGCAAATAAAAAGGATAAGGAGAGGTTATTACAGAGGTAATAACTTCCAAGACTCATCTAAAACTTTTGGGTTATCTCCCAATAAGTACTTTTCTTTCACGCCTTTAAGTTGGGCATAAGAAGCAAAGAAAGAATCAAGTGTTCTCAAATGAAGAAGCATTAAGATTAATACTAGAAATATCTTCAACAAGGCAAGGTATATCATCCAAATAAGTTCTAGAGGATCCTCTCTCAATGCTCTTAGGTTCACTATTCTCATCAAAAGGGTTTGCAGGAACAATCTAATCAAGATTCTTTTCTATGGCATCATGTATTGCTATTAGTTTAAAGGGTGTTGGTATCTTAGGTTCCTCCCCATTAGGTTCGTTTTTGTTCATCTTTTCTCGTGTACCAACAACATCTACACATGAGCCTAGCATATTGAAACATTCAAAGACTTTCCTAGCTTCCTTGGCAACATCATAGAACTCCTTAAACAAAGTTTCTAAAATGAAATCCCTCTTTTCAGGATCCTCAATTTCTTTAAGCTTAAGAAACATTACTTGCATTAAGGGGTTGAGGTTAACAAACCTAGATTCTAACATGTGAATTAAAGAAGCTGCAGCAATCTCATAGTTTGGAGCAAGTTCTACAAGGGATATATCCTCGGTATCTTCATGCTTACTAACATGATTAAAGAATTCTTCAATGTTATCTTTCCCAATTATAAAACCACTACCAATTGGAAGGTCTTTCAGGGTCAATGTAGGGATCAACATGGTGAGCTAAGGAAGAGGTGACAACTAAAGGAGACTTAATTTTTTTTGTGTTTTTGAATAAGAAAGCAAACAAGTAAAACTAATTTTTTGTGTTTTTGAATAACAAAACAAGCAAACAAAGCAAAAAGAAAACTAAGCAAAACAAAAACAACAAAGTAAAGAGATTGGTTATGAGGGACTCCCCTTGTGAAGATGTCCTTGACTCCCCGGCAACGGCGCCAGAAAAATGTCTTTTAATGGCGTGTAGTTGACGTGGGAGTTTCTTCTTCTTCTTCTTCGGTCCCCGGCAACAGCGCCAGAAAAATGCTTGATGGCTCTATGTATGGCGCCCAGAAAAGTGCTGGTGCGGTGTTGATGTAGAGCTCGTTGGGAACCCCAAGAAAAGTGCTTGTCATCGAGCGAGCCGAGGAAAACAAGGTCCACGAGGTACAACGCCCAGTATACTACCTCAACGAGGTCCTCACGCCAACAAAACAGTGGTACCCGCACTACCAGAAGCTGGTGTACGGTGTCTTCATGACCGCCCGGCGACTGCGCCATTACTTCCAGGAACACCCAATCGTGGTGGTCAACGACGCCCCGTTGGGGCATATCCTCAATAACCCCGATGCCACGGGACGAGTCGCGCTTTGGGGAATAGAATTGCCACCATGAGACATCACATATGAAAAGTGCGACGCAATCAAGTCGCAAGTTCTCCCTGACTTCCTCGTGCACTGGATGGAGAACCAGCTCCCGGACAAACCAGATATGTCCTACCTCTGGACAATGCACTTCGATGGGTCCAAGCGGAAGAACAGAGCAGGCGCAGGTGTCATACTGACATCACCTGAAGGGGACAAGTTGAAGTATATCCTGTGAATGCAGTTCACAGCCTCCAACAACGAGGCTGAATACGAGGCCCTGTTGCACGGGATGAGGATGGCAAAAGCCTGCGGCACCAAGAGGCTCATCATATACGGCGACTCCAAGCTGGTCGTCAACCAAACAATGCATGAGTGCAACGCACTGAACGACAACATGATCGCGTACCGCGACCTCTACGACACACTCGAAGGATACTTCGACGGTTGCGAGCTGCGGCACGTAGGTCGCGAAAGCAACGAAGAGGCGGACGCACTCGCCAACATAGGCTCTACCTGCGCCCCCATACCACCCGGGGTATTTCTTGAGCGCATCTGCGAACGCTCCATCAAGCCAAAGGCCGCAGAGAAGAAAACAAGCGCAGCAACGGACTTGGGGGCTACGCTGCCCAATGATTCAATGGCACTCGATGACTTGGAACTGGACACAGGACTCGAGGGACCAATGAGCGTCATGATGATTGAACAATCCTAGACGCAACCGTACATCACGTACCTCCTCAACAAAAGGCTACCGGACGATCCGACTCATGCACGGCACATCGCGCGGCGATCCAAGGCATTCGCTGTTATCAACGACGAACTGTATAAACGCAACATCACAGGAGTACTGCAGCGATGCGTCTCCACAGCCGATGGAAGAGCTGTCCTCCTCGACATCCATGAGGGAACCTGCGGACACCACGCCGGCAGTCGCGCCCTCGTCGCCAAGGCTCTGCGAGCTGGGTTCTATTGGCCTACAGCCATGCACGACGCCAAGGACATTGTCCAAAAATGCAATGCTTGCCAACGATTCACGGATAAGCCGCATGCACCGGGCGCAGAGCTCCGGCCAATCCCATTGGCCTGGCCCTTCGCACAATGGGGACTCGACATGGTCGGCAAACTCCCAAGGTCCTCACGAGGAGGCTACATCTACCTCTTGGTCGTAGTCGACAAGTTCACCAAGTGGATTGAAGCCATGCCAGTGACCAACCAATCAGGATACAGCACAGTCAAGTTCTTCGAATCCATCGTCTACCGCTTCGGAGTACCGCACAACATCATCACCGACAATGGGACGAACTTCACATCCAAGGAGTTCCAAGAATTCTGCGAGAAACTGGAGATCAACATTAGCTATGCCTCTATAGCACATTCACAGACCAACGGTTAGGTGGAAAAAGCAAACGGGCTCGTCTGCGGCGGCATCAAGAAGCGACTCCTCCGACCACTCGGACAAGCCACGGGCTGCTGGCCAGATGAATTGCAATCCGTACTCTGGAGCCTACGCACAACTCCAAACAGTGCCACGGGCTACACGCCATTCTTTATGGTGCACGGAGCTGAGGCAGTGCTACCCGCCGAGGTACGATACAAGGCGTCGCGCGTGGTCGCTTACAGCGAACAAGAGTCATCCCTTGCACTCGAAGACTCCGTCGATCTCTTTGACGAGGCAAGAGAAATCGCCGCGGAAAGATCAACGATCTACCAGCAGAACCTGCGCAACTACCATAGTAGGAGGCTACGCCCTAGATCCTTCATCGAAGGCGACCTGGTCCTGCGATTGAAGCAGTAGGGACATCTCAAGCTCGAGTCCCCCTGGGAAGGACCATACGTGATTACAGAAGTAATCCCAGGTGGCGCCTATCGCCTTCAAGATTTAGAGACAGGAGTCGCATACTCCAACCCCTGAAACGTCGCACAGCTGCGATGCTTCTACCCTTAGTTGTTTTACTTTTGCATCGTAAATAAGGCACTCAGCCAAGGCTACTTAGCCACACTTTGTACTTCGTACTGTCTCACAAATAAATAAAACTAAGTGCCCCAAAACTCTATATCTTCCTTTATCTTTTCACAACTTATCGACTCGGGGGCTACGCCACCCTACACACATCTGTTCTACGAACTAAAACCGCGATATCCCGAGTAGCTGGCACATCAATCGAAACCCTTGACACAACATCAACCCAGTTGCAACGCACCTGACAGGTTGACAAGGGACTGAGATAAAACGCATGGCCAGGCTAACGAAAAGGAGTCGCATAGTGCAACGCACTCACACGCTAGCAAGCTCTTTATACATATTCGACAATAAATTATGTACAACAATTATACGAACTTTACAAAACGGGTACACTTATGTGCAGGATATAAACTAAGATACTACTACAGTAAGAGAACGTTGGTTTATTCCTCAAAGAAGTCGACGATCTCTTCTGCTGGGTGATCCATAGCCTGATAGTGCGGCACCATATTCCAGGAAGAACCTGCTGGTGGCGTAGGTGGCCCAGCCGCAATTGCCGCAACATCAACGTCAGGCCTATGTAGTCGCACCAGCGATAGAGCGGCCTTGGCACCGGCCACCAACTGTTGCCTCACGCACTCGCGAATCGCGATCAGATCTTGAAACTTGGCAAGGAGGGCCAGCAAGCTCGAAGGAGTAACATCCAGCGGAAACATCGTCCGATAAATGTTCTTCAAGCATGACTGCGACTTCTTCAAGAAGTGCAGCACTAGCGAAGCACGATCCTGCAGGGTCGCCAGCGCAATCGCACGATGATGATCTACCCAGAAGTATCCACTCTCTTGAAGTTGCTCCTGGGTGAGATCATGCATGCGAATGGCAATTCTATCCTTCTCATCCTGCGGATGACGCGCGCTGACAACTACACGAAGCAGCAACAGCAGCATAAGTATAGCGCACCATCGCGAGTGACTACAAGGAAAAGATAAGAGCAAGCAAACTAACACTTGAATTGGTCACCCAACTGCATCACCTCGCCCAGTAGATACTGCTCGCGGGCAGCAGCCTTCTCCGCCTTCGCCTTCCATACATCCGCGTTACCGCGGAGCACGGCTAACTCACGCTCCAGCTGCTTCACGCGATCACGCAGTCGCGAAAGCAGCGACAGCTCATCTACCCTGGAGCGCGGCGGTGCCAAAGTATCATCAAGAGGCGGCAAGTCCCGAGTTTCCCTCAAAGGATCACTCGATGTAACCTACCAAAAGCCAAGATAGAAACAAATAAGACGACCAAATCAACACAAATAAAAAAGATTCAAGTGCATTCAAGACTAGATACACTCGCCAGGAGGCATGTTCTTAACAAAGGACATAAACTAGTTCACTATTACAAAGCTACTAAGGAGCAATTGGCTTCTTCGACTTCGACGGCTTCGGGGGCTTCATCGAATCCGTGGCAGTGTCAGATGCCACTGACTTTCCGCCAGCCCCTGATGTCGCAGCCTTTGCCGCCTTCTTAACGCGCTGCAGCTCCTCAGAATACTTCGCGACGGTGTTTATCAGCTGCGGCCCATATTTACCATAGGCAGTCGCGAAAGGAGCAAAGACTACCTGCTGGCCGTCCATGCTAACAGGCATCGCCTTCGACACAGCGGTAGGATCAATCGTAACTCCGTGGGCCTGCACCATGGCAAGTGACATGGACGCACCAGCCGCGCGGAGTGAGTTCTTGAAGCTGGAAGGAACACCCCCGGCGAAAGACTCCACTAGCTCGCCCATGTTCTCGATTAGCTCAGCCTTGGGCATCAGCTCCTCCCAGAGGCGACTAAGGACGCCCTTGGCCTTGGAGAGCATATCTTGAGCGGTGATGCGGCGGTCCTCGACGGCCGAAAGCGCGCCCGCCAAAGCGTCGTCGAGGCGGAGGGCCGGAGGATCGAAGCTCAAACCGCTAGCATCTGCACACAAACCAACACATGAATATCAAACATCAACGCCAACGGCAAAAACACAAACAGAGACCAACAATGATATCCAAACAAGGTACTTGAAAGGGCTTTGGCAATCGAGAAAAGCTGTTCTTCGAACAACTTCTTCCTGGAAGCAATGGAAGCACGAAGATCCTCTTTGCGCCTTTGTGCCTCGTCACGCGCGGCGATTGCCTCATCGCGACCTTCACAGCCGCGGCAAGAGTTTTCTCCATGGTGGCAGCGTTGCGCAGGAGGGCATTATGTTCAGCTACGCAAGCAAAAAAGGTTTGACTATCAGTCGACTATATCAAAGGAGAAGAAGAATAAGTGCAGGACACTCACTGTCGACCACGCGATGACGCGTCTCCAGCATTGCATGCTGGCGGCCCATTACGAGCACTTGCTCCGCCAGGTGCGCGGCCTCCTTCACAAGGAGTTATCGCATAACAAAGGATCAGCAGAAGCCATCGACTGTAACATCAAAAAAAAATCCTACACTTACGTGATCCTCCAAAGGCTCCGAAGTCGTTTGGTGCGCAGTCATCCGGGCAACCATTCTATGCTCCCCTGCATGAGGAGAACTGGAAGAGTTGTGCCCGGAGTGGGCCACAAATAGAGGGGAAGGAGCGCGCTCGACCTCTTTCTTGGCCCTTGAGGTCGTGACTCCTGATTCTTTCAAGAATTGGACGTCGCCAGAAGATGACGACACCTCTTGACTGCAAGACAAAATCCACATCAAGAAAGGACAAACCCAGAGACGAGCCAACAAAAGCAAAACAGAGAAGAACAGGCAAACTAGAAAACTTACCAATCAAACTTGTCAAAGTCAAAAGTGGTCTCCCCCGACTCTGACGAGGACTCCTTGGGAAATCGCATCTTCTTGCGAGAGGATGGTGCCACGGCGCTCACAGGAATGGCAGGGATCGGCGATTCCGCACCTACACCTGCACCTTCCGGAGTCGAAGGATACGACGCATCGGAATCCTTGCTGCGTGAATGCTTGTGAGTATCCGGACTGCCGGACTCGGGGGCTTCCTCCTCTGCATCAGATGGGACGGTCGACTATGACTCGTCCTCTTCCAAGGCTTCACGAGGGATAATCCCCTCAGGAAGAGGGGGCATACAAGGCGACACCGCCTAATCCTGCATACAGACAACAAGTTCAGCAAAAAAAAATAAACAGCAGAAAAGCAATCGACAAATTAAGCTACTACGTAGCACAACTATACCTCAGGAGGAGGGTTAGCAGCATCAAATGGAGGAACAACTGGCTCACTAGGGAGCACATCTTTGACAGTGTACTTGGTGACCAGTCGAACCCTTTTGTCCACTTCACTCGCGGACATGCCATCGGCAGACACGCGAGTGGGATCGTCAGCGCCAGTCCACTGAAACATGGGGTGGACTCTGGCCTGCAGGGGCTGGACGCGACGGCGCAGCCACGTGCGAATGAGGGTGCAGCCTCCCTCCTCTGTGCCGAGGCGACTCTCAAGGTCGTAGACACGCTCGTATAGAACGTCCGTCTCCGCGGATTCACCAGGCATAACTACATTTTTCCAGGAGCGCCTCCTATTGCACGGTGTCGCGGGATCGAACGGTGCGAGTCCGAAGTGCTCGTCGCCAACCTTCTCATCGCAGATGTAGAACCACTTGTCCCTCCATCCTTGGACGGACGCTGTGAGCTTGATGTCGAAATAGGTGGCGGATGGGTCGACGTGAATTCCGCAACCACCTACATCGTAGACTAAAGAGCCAGATGCAGATTGGCGCTTCAACTTGAAGAGGCGCTTGAAGAGGCCGAAGTGCGGCTCGATTCTGAGCCAGCACTCGCAGAGGGTAATGAAGCAAGAGATGTGGAGGATCGAGTTCGGGGTCAGCTGATGGAGCCGAAGCCCGTAGAAACAAAGGAGGCCCCTAAAAAAGGGGTGAAGGGGCAAGGAGAGACCACGAATGATGAATGCCAAAAACATCACTCGAAAACCAGCGGGAGGAGAAGGAATTGCCTCACCGCCGGGGACACGCGCGTCGGCGACATCGTCAGACAGCACTCCGTCTTGACGAAGAAGACGGAGATCCGATGACTTGATGATGGAGGGACGCCACGCGCCATTCGTGACGAGGGTGCCATGCCCTTCAATCGGGTGCAGAAGGCTATCACTCGCCAAGTCAACTTGGCCACACACTCGCCACCATCTACCACTGAGTACCTCAGTGGAAGCGAGTCATGCATCACCTTCGACAAAAGCGACGACCCGCCGCAAGTACCTCGTCCAGGCCATTTTCCTCTCGTACTCGAGGCGCAAATCGGAGGCTTTGACATGAGCCACGTCTTCATGGATGGTGGAAGCAACATCAACCTCATATTCACGAGTACCTTGCGAGCAATGAGGATCCCTCTAACCTGCCTAGAAGCCTCGGACACAACATTCCACGACATCGTCCCAGGGAAAGGCGTATATCCCCTGGGCAAAATCAACCTCGACGTCATCTTCGACACGCTGAAGAACTTCCGGCGCGAACGCATCGACTTTGAGGTCGTCGACTAGCCCTCACAATACCACTGCATCCTCGGACGTGTCGCGTTCGCTAGGTTCATGGCAGTGCTGCACTACGCCTACCTGCAGATGAAAATGCCAGGTCCCAATGGCGTCATCACGATCAACGGGAACTTCGAGAGATCCGACAGCTGCGATAGGGAATTCAACAGAATTTCCCAGTCCTTCGGCATGCAGGAAGAACTCGCAAGACTGAAAGAGTCAATAGACAACAGTCTGCCTCCCCTTAGCTGGCCGAGCTTGCCCGATCTATCCTTTGACACAATGGTGCACACCAAGAAAGTACAGGTCCACCCATCGGATCCCGCCAAGACGACCCTCATCGCCAACAACTTGAGTCCCGCATAGGAACTTGCGCTCGTCGAATTCCTCCGTGAGCACTGGGAAATTTTCTCCTGGTGTCCTGCAGACATGCCAGGAGTTCCCAGGGAATTCACCGAGCACGCACTCAACGTCAACCCCGATGCAAGGCCAGTCAAGCAAACAATTCGGCGATTGTCCGAGCCACGAGTATAGGCAGTCGGCATGGAGATCAACAGACTCCTCGACGCCAAATTCATACGCGAGATCAAGGAAAGCACTTGGCTCGCCAACACGGTGCTGGTACCAAAAAAGGACACGGATATCCTGCGGATGTGCGTGGACTTCACCTCTTTAAATAAGCACTGCCCAAAGGATCACTTCCCATTGCCGCGAATCGACCAGATCATCGACTCCACCGCGGGATGTGAGCGCCTCTGCTTCCTCGACGCTTACTCAGGCTATAATCAGATTCGAATGAAGGAGCAAGACCAAGAGAAAACGGCGTTTACAATGCCCTTTGGTGTGTTCTGCTACAACACAATGCCCTTCGCGCTAAAAAACGCGGGAGCCACCTACCAGCGGTGCATGCAGGCTTGCCTCAAGGAATAGCTGGGTCGCAACATCCAAGTCTATGTCGACGACATAGTAATCAAGACCAAGGAAGAAGCCTCCCTAATCGACGATTTGCGTGAAACCTTCGCCAACCTTGACCACTATCGGATGAAGCTCAATCCGGACAAATGCGCCTTTGGCGTGCCATCTAGGCAACTACTCGGGTACCTCATCTTCGCGAGGGGAATCGAGGCAAACCGAAGAAAATAAAAGCCATACTGGCCATGGAGAAGCCGAAAAACATACGGAGCGTTCAACAGCTGGCTAGGCGAATCGCAGCCCTCAGTCGATTCATTAGTCAGATGGGTGAAAAGGCGCTGCCCTTCTACCAACTCCTCCACAAAGCCGAAAAGTTCGAGTGGACCAACGAAGCGCAGGAAGCATTCAAAGACCTCAAGCGTCTTCTATCCACCTCGCCAGTACTAGTGACCCCACGGGAAAGGGAACCATTGTTGCTATATATCTCCGCCACCAACCAGGTGGTCAGCACAGTGCTCGTCGTCGAGCGAGCCGAGGAAAACAAGGTCCACGAGGTACAACGCCCAGTATACTACCTCAACGAGGTCCTCACGCCAACAAAATAGTGGTACCCGCACTACCAGAAGCTGGTGTACGGTGTCTTCATGACCGCCCGGCGACTGCGCCATTACTTCCAGGAACACCCAATCATGGTGATCAACGACGCCCTATTGGGGCATATCCTCAATAACCCCGATGCCACGGGACGAGTCGCGCTTTGGGGAATAGAATTGCCACCATGAGACATCACATACGAAAAGTGCGACGCAATCAAGTCGCAAGTTCTCCCTGACTTCCTCGTGCACTGGATGGAGAACTAGCTCCCGGACAAACCAGATATGTCCTACCTCTGGACAATGCACTTCGATGGGTCCAAGCGGAAGAACGGAGCAGGCGCAGGTGTCATACTGACATCAACTCAAGGGGACAAGTTGAAGTATATCCTGCGAATGCAGTTCACAGCCTCCAACAACGAGGCTGAATACGAGGCCCTGTTGCACGGGATGAGGATGGCAAAAGCCTGCGGCACCAAGAGGCTCATCATATACGGCGACTCCAAGCTGGTCGTCAACCAAACAATGCATGAGTGCAACGCACTGAACGACAACATGATCGCGTACCACGACCTCTACGACACACTCGAAGGAGACTTTGACGGTTGCGAGCTGCGGCACGTAGGTCGCGAAAGCAGCGAAGAGGCGGACGCACTCGCCAACATAGGCTCTACCTGCGCCCCCATACCACCCGGGGTATTTCTCGAGCGCACCTGCGAACGCTCCATCAAGCCAAAGGCCGTAGAGAAGAAAACAAGCGCAGCAACGGACTCGGGGGCTATGCTGCCCAATGAGTCAATGGCACTCGATGACTTGGAACTGGACACAGGACTCGAGGGACCAATGAGCGTCATGATGATTGAGCAATCCTGGACGCAACCGTACATCACGTACCTCCTCAACAAAAGGCTACCGGACGATCCGACTCATGCACGGCACATCGCACGGCGATCCAAGGCATTCGCTGTTATCAACAGCGAACTGTATAAATGCAGCATCACAGGAGTACTGCAGCGATGCGTCTCCACAGCCGATGGAAGAGCTGTCCTCCTCGACATCCATGAAGGAACCTGCGAACACCACGCCGGCAGTCGCGCCCTCGTCGCCAAGGCTCTGCGAGCTGGGTTCTATTGGCCTACTGCCATGCACGACACTAAGGACATCGTCCAAAAATGCAATGCTTGCCAACGATTCGCGGATAAGCCGCATGCACCAGGCGCAGAGCTCCGGCCAATCCCATTGGCCTGGCCCTTCGCACAATGGGGACTTGACATGGTCGGCAAACTCCCAAGGTCCTCACGAGGAGGCTACGTCTACCTCTTGGTCGTAGTCGACAAGTTCACCAAGTGGATTGAACCCATGCCAGTGACCAACCAATCAGGATACAACACAGTCAAGTTCTGTGAATCCATCGTCTACCGCTTCAGAGTACCGCACAACATAATCACCGACAATGGGACGAACTTCACATCCAAGGAGTTCCAAGAATTCTGCGAGAAACTGGAGATCAACATTAGCTATGCCTCTGTAGCACATTCACAGACCAACGGTCAGGTGGAAAAAGCAAACGGGCTCGTCTGCGGCGGCATCAAGAAGCGACTCCTCCGGCCACTCGGACAAGCCACGGGCTGCTGGCCAGATGAACTACAATCCGTACTCTGGAGCATACGCACAACTCCAAACAGTGCCACAGTCTACACGCCATTCTTTATGGTGCACGGAGCTGAGGCAGTGCTACCCGCCGAGGTACGATACAAGGTGCCGCGCGTGGTCGCTTACAGCGAACAAGAGTCATCCCTTGCACTCGAAGACTCCGTCGATCTCTTTGACGAGGCAAGAGAAATCATCGCGGAAAGATCAACGATCTACCAGCAGAACCTGCGCAACTACCACAGTAGGAGGCTATGCCCTAGATCCTTCATCGAAGGCGACCTGGTCCTGCGATTGAAGCAGTAGGGACATCTCAAGCTCGAGTCCCCCTGGGAAGGACCATACGTGATTACATAAGTAATCCCAGGTGGCGCCTATCGCCTTCAAGATTTAGAGACAGGAGTCGCATACTCCAACCCCTGAAACGTCGCACAGCTGCGATGCTTCTACCCTTAGTTGTTTTACTTTTGCATCGTAAATAAGGCACTCAGCCAAGGCTACTTAGCCACACTTTGTACTTCGTACTGTCTCACAAATAAATAAAACTAAGTGCCCCAAAACTCTATATCTTCCTTTATCTTTTCACAACTTATCGACTCGGGGGCTACGCCACCCTACACACATCTGTTCTACGAACTAAAACCGCGATATCCCGAGTAGCTGGCACATCAATCGAAACCCTTGACACAACATCAACCCAGTTGCAACGCACCTGACAGGTTGACAAGGGACTGAGATAAAACGCATGGCCAGGCTAACGAAAAGGAGTCGCATAGTGCAACGCACTCACATGCTAGCAAGCTCTTTATACATATTCGACAATAAATTATGTACAACAATTATACGAACTTTACAACATGGGTACACTTATGTGCAGGATATAAACTAAGATACTACTACAGTAAGAGAACGTTGGTTTATTCCTCAAAGAAGTCGACGATCTCTTCTGCTGGGAGATCCATAGCCTGATAGTGCGGCACCATATTCCAGGAAGAACCTGCTGGTGGCGTAGGTGGCCCAGCCGCAATTGCCGCAACATCTACGTCAGGCCTATGTAGTCGCACCAGCGATAGAGCGGCCTTGGCACCGGCCACCAACTATTGCCTCACGCACTCGCGAATCGCGATCAGATCTTGAAACTTGGCAAGGAGGGCCAGCAAGCTCGAAGGAGTAACATCCAGCGAAAACATCGTCCGATAAATGTTCTTCAAGCATGACTGCGACTTCTTCAGGAAGTGCAGCACTCACGACGCACGATTCTGCAGGGTCGCCAGTGCAATCGCACGATGATGATCTACCCAGAAGTATCCACTCTCTTGAAGTTGCTCCTGGGTGAGATCATGCATGCGAATGGCAATTCTATCCTTCTCATCCTGCGGATGACGCGCGCTGACAACTACACGAAGCAGCATAAGTACAGCGCACCATCGCGAGTGACTACAAGGAAAAGATAAGAGCAAGCAAACTAACACTTGAATTGGTTGCCCAACTGCGTCACCTCGCCCAGCAGATACTGCTCGCGGGCAGCAGCCTTCTCCACCTTCGACTTCCATACATCCGCGTTACCGCGGAGCATGGGTAACTCACGCTCCAGCTGCTTCACGCGATCACGCAGTCGCGAAAGCAGCGACAGCTCATCTACCCTGGAGCGCGGCGGTGCCAAAGTATCATCAAGAGGCGGCGAGTCCCGAGTTTCCCTCAAAGGATCACTCGATGTACCCTACCACAAGCCAAGATAGAAACAAATAAGACGACCAAATCAACACAAATACAAAAGATTCAAGTGCATTCAAGACTAGATACACTCGCCAGCATGCATGTTCTTAACAAAGGACATAAACTACTTCACTATTACAAAGCTACTAAGGAGCAATTGGCTTCTTCGACTTCGACGGCTTCGGGGGCTTCATCGAATCCGTGGGAGTGTCAGATGCCACTGACTTTCCGCCAGCCCCTGATGTCGCAGCCTTTGCCGCCTTCTTAACGCGCTGCAACTCCTCAGAATACTTCACGACGGTGTTTATCAGTTGCCGCCCATATTTACCATAGGCAGTCGCGAAAGGAGCAAAGACTACCTGCTGGCCGTCCGTGCTAACAGGAATCGCCTTCGACACAGCGGCAGGATCAATTGTAACTCCGTGGGCCTGCACCATGGCAAGTGACATGGACGCACCAGCCGCGCGGAGTGAGTTCTTGAAGTTGGAAGGGACACCCCCGGCGAAATACTCCACTAGCTCGCTCATGTTCTCGATTAGCTCAGCCTTGGGCATCAGCTCCTCCCGGAGGCGACTAAGGACGCCCTTGGCCTTGGAGAGCATATCTTGAGCGGTGATGCTACGGTCCTCGACTGCCGAAAACGCGCCCGCCAAAGCGTCATCGAGGCGGAGGGCCTGAGGATCGAAGCTCAAACCGCTAGCATCTGCACACAAACCAACACATGAATATCAAACATCAACGCCAATGGCAAAATGACAAACCGAGACCAACAATGATATCCAAACAAGGTACCTGAAAGGGCTTTGGCAATCGAGAAAAGCTGTTCTTCGAACAACTTCTCCCTGGAAGCAATGGAAGCACGAAGATCCTCTTTGCGCCTTTGTGCCTCGTCACGCGCGGCGATTGCCTCATCGCGACCCTTCACAGCCGCGGCAAGAGTTTTCTCCATGGTGGCAGCGTCGCGCAGGAGGGCATTATGTTCAGCTACACAAGCAAAAAAGGATTGACTATCAGTCGACTATATCAAAGGAGAAGAAGAATAAGTGCAGGACACTCACTCTCGACCACGCGATGACGCGTCTCCAGCATTGCATGCTGGTGGCCCATCACGAGCACTTGCTCCGCCAGGTACGCGGCCTCCTTCACAAGGAGCTATCGCATAACAAAGGATCAGCAGAAGCCATCGACTGCAACATCAAAAAAAAGCCTACAGTTACGTGATCCTCCAAAGGCTCCGAAGTCGTTTGGTGCGCAGTCATCCGGGCAACCATTCGATGCTCCCCTGCATGAGGAGAACTGGAAGAGTTGTGCCCGGAGTGGGCCGCCAATAGAGGGGAAGGAGCGCGCTCGACCTCTTTCTTGGCCCTTGAGGTCGCGACTCCTGATTCTTTCAAGAATTGGATGTCGCCAGAAGATGACGACACCTCTTGACTGCAAGACAAAATCCACATCAAGAAAGGACAAACCTAGAGACGAGCCAACAAAAGCAAAACAGAGAAGAACAGGCAAACTAGAAAACTTACCAATCAAACTTGTCAAAGTCAAAAGTGGGCTCCCCCGACTCTGACAAGGACTCCTTGGGAAATCGCATCTTCTTGCGAGAGGATGGTGCCACGGCGCTCACAGGAATGGCAGGGATCGGCGATTCCGCACCTACACCTGCACCTTCCGGAGTCGAAGGATATGACGCATCGGAATCCTTGCTGCACGAATGCTTGCGAGTATCCGGACTGCCGGACTCGGGGGCTTCCTCCTCCGCATCAGATGGGACGGTCGACTACGACTCGTCCTCTTCCAAGGCTTCACGAGGGATAATCCCCTCAGGAAGAGGGGGCATACAAGGCGATACCGCCCAATCCTGCATACAGACAACAAGTTCAGCAAAAAAAAACAGCAGAAAAGCAATCGACAAATTAAGCTACTGCGTAGCACAACTATACCTCAGGAGGAGGGTTAGTAGCATCAAACGGAGGAACAACTGGCTCACTGGGGAGCACATCTTTGACAGTGTACTTGGTGACCAGTCGAACCCTTTTGTCCACTTCACTCGCGGACATGCCATCGGCAGACACGCGAGTGGGATCGTCAGCGCCAGTCCACTGAAACATGGGGTGGACTCTGGCCTGCAGGGGCTGGACGCGACGATGCAGCCACGTGCGAATGAGGGTGCAGCCTCCCTCCTCTGTGCCGAGGCGACTCTCGAGGTCATAGACACGCTCGTACAGAACGTCCGTCTCCGCGGATTCGCCAGGCATAACTACATTTTTCCAGGAGCGCCTCCTATTGCACGGCGTCGCGGGATCGAACGGTGCGAGTCCGAAGTGCTCGTCGCCAACCTTCTCATCGCAGATGTAGAACCACTTGTCCCTCCATCCTTGGACGGACGCTATGAGCTTGATGTCGAAATAGGTGGCGGATGGATCGACGTGAATTCCGCAACCACCTACATCGTAGACTAAAGAGCCAGATGCAGATTGGCACTTCAACTTGAAGAGGCGCTTGAAGAGGCCGAAGTGCGGCTCGATTCCGAGCCAGCACTCGCAGAGGGTAATGAAGCAAGAGATGTGGAGGATCGAGTTCGGGGTCAGCTGATGGAGCCGAAGCCCGTAGAAACAAAGGAGGCCCCTAAAAAAGGGGTGAAGGGGCAAGGAGAGACCACGAATGATGAATGCCAAAAACATCACTCTCGACCACGCGATGACGCGTCTCCAGCATTGCATGCTGGTGGCCCATCACGAGCACTTGCTCCGCCAGGTACGCGGCCTCCTTCACAAGGAGCTATCGCACAACAAAGGATCAGCAGAAGCCATCGACTGCAACATCAAAAAAAAGCCTACAGTTACGTGATCCTCCAAAGGCTCCGAAGTCGTTTGGTGCGCAGTCATCCGGGCAACCATTCGATGCTCCCCTGCATGAGGAGAACTGGAAGAGTTGTGCCCGGAGTGGGCCGCCAATAGAGGGGAAGGAGCGCGCTCGAGCTCTTTCTTGGCCCTTGAGGTCGCGACTCCTGATTCTTTCAAGAATTGGATGTCGCCAGAAGATGACGACACCTCTTGACTGCAAGACAAAATCCACATCAAGAAAGGACAAACCCAGAGACGAGCCAACAAAAGCAAAACAGAGAAGAACAGGCAAACTAGAAAACTTACCAATCAAACTTGTCAAAGTCAAAAGTGGGCTCCCCCGACTCTGACAAGGACTCCTTGGGAAATCGCATCTTCTTGCGAGAGGATGGTGCCACGGCGCTCACAGGAATGGCAGGGATCGGCGATTCCGCACCTACACCTGCACCTTCCGGAGTCGAAGGATATGACGCATCGGAATCCTCGCTGCACGAATGCTTGCGAGTATCCGGACTGCCGGACTCGGGGGCTTCCTCCTCCGCATCAGATGGGACGGTCGACTACGACTCGTCCTCTTCCAAGGCTTCACGAGGGATAATCCCCTCAGGAAGAGGGGGCATACAAGGCGACACCGCCCAATCCTGCATACAGACAACAAGTTCAGCAAAAAAAAACAGCAGAAAAGCAATCGACAAATTAAGCTACTGCGTAGCACAACTATACCTCAGGAGGAGGGTTAGTAGCATCAAACGGAGGAACAACTGGCTCACTGGGGAGCACATCTTTGACAGTGTACTTGGTGACCAGTCGAACCCTTTTGTCCACTTCACTCGCGGACATGCCATCGGCAGACACGCGAGTGGGATCGTCAGCGCCAGTCCACTGAAACATGGGGTGGACTCTGGCCTGCAGGGGCTGGACGCGACGATGCAGCCACGTGCGAATGAGGGTGCAGCCTCCCTCCTCTGTGCCGAGGCGACTCTCGAGGTCGTAGACACGCTCGTACTGAACGTCCGTCTCCGCGGATTCGCCAGGCATAACTACATTTTTCCAGGAGCGCCTCCTATTGCACGGCGTCGCGGGATCGAACGGTGCGAGTCCGAAGTGCTCGTCGCCAACCTTCTCATCGCAGATGTAGAACCACTTGTCCCTCCATCCTTGGACGGACGCTATGAGCTTGATGTCGAAATAGGTGGCGGATGGATCGACGTGAATTCCGCAACCACCTACATCGTAGACTAAAGAGCCAGATGCAGATTGGCACTTCAACTTGAAGAGGCGCTTGACGAGGCCGAAGTGCGGCTCGATTCCGATCCAGCACTCGCAGAGGGTAATGAAGCAAGAGATGTGGAGGATCGAGTTCGGGGTCAGCTGATGGAGCCGAAGCCCGTAGAAACAAAGGAGGCCCCTAAAAAAGGGGTGAAGGGGCAAGGAGAGACCACGAATGATGAATGCCAAAAACATCACTCGAAAACCAGCGGGAGGAGAAGGAATTGCCTCACCGCCGGGGACGCGCGCGTCGGCGACATCGTCAGACAGCACTCCGTCTTGACGAAGAAGACGGAGATCCGATGACTTGATGATGGAGGGACGCCACGCGCCATTCGTGACGCGGGTGCCATGCCCTTCTTCTTCCCGCCGCCGGCGGTGCTGGTGCCCGTAGCGGCGGAGCCGCCTTTCTTCTTCACTGCAGCAGCGGTAGCCGCGGAATCGGCCGCAGCACCTCCCTTCTTCTTCCCATTGCGCAGCGGTGATGCGACCGAAGGAAGTAGCTTGGAAACGAGCGGAGCTAGTCCAGCGTCAAGGACGAGATGAGCGCAGAGAAAGCAGAGGAGTAGCGGCAATGGCAATGAAAGCAAAGGATCAAGGCGAGCAGATGAGAAATTACCGTCACAACACCGCTACTTAACCCCTGGAAGATGCAATCCAACGGCTCAGAAAAACCCTACTAGACGCGTGGCAAAAATCGTGCTGAACACGTGGAGGAGTGGAAGCGCGAACCGTCCCTCCACTGCTCCCATTATGCGCGGAAATCGAGGAGGTGCAGTTAAAATAAATATTACGCACGCCCAGTCAAATCAAAGTCAGAAAGTGGGACCCGCTGCTCGTCACGTCCCGTCAAACTCGCTCACGCGGGCAACTAAGGTCATGAAATCATCAGCACTCACGTCATCAAAGCTACGCACCATAAGACTTCGACTACTTTAGTCCTTGCTCGAGTCTTCGACTCCACCAAGCACTCGGAGGCTACTCCCATAGGGAGCGCTGGTCTCGCACCCTACGCTTTTTCTCTCTTCTTATTTTTCAGGAACATGGATAATCAAAGCAAACCCAACCACTCGAAGCATGGCTTGACTATGGACATGGGTTACTCCCATAGGGAGCGCCGGAAACAAATTCGACTGAAACAAGCAAACAGAAGACGACAGCAGTCGCAAAAAGATTCTTCAGTCCCTGCCTGAATCTTCGACTCAACCAGGCACTCGGGGGCTACTCCCATAGGGAGTGCTGGTTGCGCATCCTATGATTATTTATACAAAAAACTGTGTGATGATAACATCCACACTCGAAACTCATGGCGACACCGCCTCATAATTTTTCCCCACAAAGAGACTGCGTCTCCTGGGTCACCCGAATCGCCGCGATGATAAAATTCGGATGCCGCGCTTACAGCGTGAAGGTAAGACCTGAATAAGGCCTGGCAACGCATTAGCTGCGCACTATCAGAAATGTATTTGTACCTACAGGTACGATGAACATGCCTTGACGGACGCGTCGAGTGCTCACACCCATATAACTGGAATTCGACTCCTGTAAGAACTCCATGGCTTGAGTCGAATTACGCCAACACTTTTCCGGATTCGAGTCCGGAGACTCGAGTTCGAGTAGATTGCGTTGTTTCACCCTAAGGTGGTAACTGATATCGATACTTCGGATAAATCAGGCACGCACATCAACAATCCGTATGACACAAACAAAGCAGTCGAAATATACTCATTCATGCACTCGAAAGACTTTTAAAAAGTCCCTAGTCGAATCTGCGATTCCACTGGACACTCGGAGGCTACTGACATGGGTATACCCTATAGGTACTCGAGCTTGGTATATACGGCCTAAATAGGTAAAGGCCCACGGTGTCGCCAAGGCCCAAATAAAGGACTCGAGTAACCTACGGACTCTCGATTGCTTGAAGAACAAGAATAAGCTAAAGATAGAAAGTTTGAAGGGGAAAACCCTAACTTGTAACCGACTCGACCTGCTACCCGAGACCTATCCTACTTATATAAAGGCTAGGAGGAGGCGGCGAGGAGGACACACGCAACCCTAGTTTCCACAACCCTCGCCAGATTGCATCTGCGCACCATTGTAATCTTCGATTCCTTCGATAATTCCACGAGCAGAAAAGCAGGAGTAGGGACCTCTACGAGGCCTGAACCTGGGTAGATCTCTGAGTCCCCTGTGTGCTTGTTTGCTAGCCGATAGATGTCTCCAGCGCTTCCTCCTTCTCCAAAACCCAAGTCCATAACAATGGACATTGATGAGTTAAACCCTCGTCAAATAGAGTAGATGAAAAGATTATATCTAAATAAGATAAATCTATTACATCTATACAAAACACTATAACAAGACACTCTAGCATAATCTGAAAAAGAGAGATTGAGATCACATACGGTGTAGCAGCGACAACAGTAGTGGCTGCAATGGTAGCAACAGTAGTAGCCGCAGTGGTGGCAGCAGCGTTGTCGCCCATGTTGAGGTTGTCAAAGAGGTTGGTGACGTCCAGGAAGAAGTCATCGTTAGGGAGCTCATCGTCGGACGATGTTGTGGATGCCAGTAGTTGCGCTTGAGCGCTCTCCAAAAACCTGATCGTCCCTCACCCGTACAGGTTCACAAGTGACGGGGTTCCGGAGACCTACTGTCCTGATCTGCGGTGCATGCTGTAAGCCGGGATAGGGAAGACGAAGACGGTGACGCAATAGACTGAAAGGGGACGTGTGTGATAGATAGTACCGATTAGGTTTAGCGCAGACGCTTAATATAGTGCAGGTCAGGAAGATCGTGGGGCTCAGCCCACGTCTGAGTCGGTAACTGCCCACAATCCAGAAAATCTGGAAACGGCTAACTAATTAACGCGTTCGTTAATGACTTGTAATTAATCTATGATTAATTTTTTAGAATATTAAAAATAAGGCTCGGCTCGGCGAGATTTCCGTGATCCGTGGCGCGCGTGTTAAGGCGAGCAACGTCGGAAGAGGAGTGCGCAAGAGCTGCTCTTCTTCTCACACCTTAGTGAGTGGTAAAACAACCTAGTATATAAGGAGATGTAACTCTCTCTCAACTAGCAATGTGGCACTAAACTTTAGCGTCATTAGCATACACATGTGCTGCCACAAATAATGGGCCAGAGAGAATTTTAAAATTTGTATTTATTATGGACCAAAAGCCCACATGCAAACACCTCATATTCCAACACTGTCCGGTGGAGAAGTTTATGGAGAGCGGAGTAGCCGGACAAGTTGCTGGACTTGTTGCCGGACAAGATGAAGTTGCCGGACTTGTTGCGAGACAAATTCCATCGGCAAAGTAGAACGGCCAGGGCGGTCGTCGGCGGCCTTGATTGAGTGGTCAGCGGTGGCGGCAGTGGTCGGGCGTAGACGAGGTTGGACAGCTGAGGGTGTGTGCCGAACGTAGATAGAAAACTGACATATGTCTATACATGGGCATACCCCTGATCCGTGTGCCTATATACATGGGTATACCGGATTCTGGATATGGGTTTCTACGAGTTTAGGAGACAGAGTTGTACTGGAGCAAGCCTCATATCTGGCGTGACAACCGGGCAGTGGTAATTTGAAGGTCATCGGCCAAACAAAGCATTCTAGCGTGACATGGATTTCTGACCTAATTTATCAGGTTACAAAACCATGAAAGGAAAACCATCTAAGATCTATTTTCATTATTCAGATGCAGAACATGTCCTTCAAATTAGGTTTCCAAATTTCCTAGATGACTAGTCCATTGCATTGCACTATGAAAAAATTGTCTCTTGTCTGTTAAAAGTGCTTATAACTTAGTGGTACAGATTAAATCAACCAGAATCGTTGCTCTCAGAGGAGAACGTTTCTTCTTCGTTACACTGAATTTGTCTGCGCACTGCTGCTTTTAAACCAAATTGACGAATCCATGAGATAAAAACTGATACTCATGTGGTGGAGGACATGGCACTTGAGAAATAATGTGCTCTTCGGTTCTAGCAAATGCGGTATTGAGCATTCTCCCTCTTACCTCCAATATTATTTTGCAGCTACACAATGCACAACATAGATGGAGCATCTAGCGGATGTGGGGGGAAATAGACATTGTTCTGCCCGCCTGAAGCAAAACGCGAGCAGGGGAAAGAAGTAACTGAAACCTGGTCCAAACCAGCGCCAAGTTGGCATAAACCTAACTTTGATAAAGGTTTCTCTGATGAATATAGGAGGGGATCATGGATACATGAGGTGCCATTCTGCGTGATAAAGAGGGGAATACACTGCTCTCACATTGGGGTGTTCATGTGGAGAACTATTGCGCCTGACTAAATTATATAACTGAATGGCAAGGTTCAAAGTAAATCCCACTATTGCAGGAACAGTGAAGGAGTTGCTTAAATCTTTCCCCGGTTTATCGAAGTGAACCGCTCGGTTTTATCCTGTGGTTCCTGACTTAGCGGGTTTAGGTCGTAGCGAGTTAGGTGGCCTTCTGTTACTTGGTTCCACCTGGTAGATGACCTTTTTCTTTGAATCCTACTGTTTTTTCTTGGGAAAATCACAAGTCATAAAAGCACCGTAGTGATTTTTCGAAAATCTAAATCTGTTCTATTTTTTTACATGGGATATTTTTATGAAAACATATATGGACAAATCAAAAGATTTCTTTGGAAGTCCTAAGCCATACATGTCATGGTACACAATAAGTAAAAAAAACCCGATATTTTGAGTGCATTTTACTCTTTAGTAGAGAACTAGTCGTGATCACAGTGGACATCAACACAGTACCCCAGACTGTATAACTGTTCCTCATCACATATACAGGAAATCAGGGAAAATCAGAAGTTACAATGACATAAGCTGAAGATTTAGCATAAAAGGAAAGACATTATTTCCGTGCTACATAAAGTAAGTGCTAATATGGCAGTGGTACATATAAGGAAAGTTTTTCTTTAATTGACCACATTAAAGTCCTGTAAATAATTACTGAGATCAAATCCTGTATATATTGTTATAATTAAAATCCTGCAATTGAATTGTGGGAAGTGAAAGTAAATAAAATAGCACATGTTTTATTGCGTCATCCCATTTTGTGTCGAACTTTAATTAGGGATTACGTCAGGGCTTATCTTATTCTGATGTCTATCTACTTACTGCTTTGATCTACATGCAGCACCTATAAATAGCACATGTATGGTCCGCTTAAGCACATCAGTTGTGTTCATCATCCTCATCTAATTCTTCACGCATCAGCTATCAAACATGACGTGCTACATGTTCAACGACCAGAAGCACACCAAGGCAGCGACGCTTTTGTTTGTCCTGCTCCTTGGATGCCTTACGTTCTCCGTACATGGTATGTATAGAATTTCCTCTACCCCCCCTCTTTTTTTACTCATATATCGTTTGACATCTCCATATGCAATGTACTCGGTATCCGTATAGGTGACGAGATCAACCGATCAGGTGGCCGTCGTTTTCTAGATGACAAGCCCGGAGGCAGCAACAAGATGAACATCATACTGTGCGTGAGGAAATCTTGCTGGTTCTGTACAAAGTTCTGTTGTGCAACGTTGCCAGATGAGCCTTGCTGGCACAACGATGAAGATTGCTTACAGAATTGCCCATAGATGCCGTCGTCGCCGCCGTCATTGACCATCAATCAAGGGACTCGGCTTATCTTAGATGTTTTAGATAATTAGCGTTGCATCCTGGATATGAAGAGTGGTGTAGTGTATTTATATACATGTTAGCAAAGGGTTATCAGAACTTGATCCATTATGTGAACTTAGATACAATATATATATCATTTTTTTTAAAACGAGGCAAAAGCTTTGCCTTTATATCGATATAGGAGAAGAAAACACAGGGGGCCTAAGCCATCCAAAAAGAGAAAAAGAGGAACAACGGAAAACCAAGAGCATAGCTAAGTGATAAGCTTCCCAAGAACCTTGGCCCCAGCTAAAATCCAATCCCTTCCTTCCGCCATGATTCTACTCAAGAGCTTCGCAGGTAAAGAAGACTTGTTCTTAAAAACCCTTGCGTTCCTCTCTTTCCAGATTTCCCAAGCGATGAGCATGATGGCCGTCTTTAGACCTTTTGGAGATGAAGAGGTGGATTTGGGAATGGCGTGCCAATAATCCAGAACCTTGGGTCGACCTGAGCCAAGATAAAGCAGCAGGTCCGGGCAAGAAAGCCAAGAAGCTGCAGCGGCCCATATCCGTTTGGAGTAATGACATTCGAAGAGGGTATGACGCGCCGTCTCAGGAGTGCATCTGCAAAGTTCGCATGTAGGATGGTGCAGCCAACCTCGTTTAGCAAGTCGGTCGGTGGTCCAAAGATGGTTTTGGACGTCTATCCAGGCGAAGAACCAACATTTTGGGGGAGCCCATGTCTTCCAAACCAGCTTCCCGAAGGAGCAAGGAAGTGCGGCCATGAACTGAGCTTTGTAGGCCGAACTGGAAGAATAGCAGCCGTTGGGCGACAAAGTCCAAGTTATAGTATTCTCGATGTCGGGGGAGAGCTGGACTATCGAAAGAAGACCCCAAAGCCAGACGAACTGCTCGATATGTTCCACGGTAAAAGAGTCAACTGCGATATCCGTGATCAATTTTTGATGGATGACGGCATCCCTGACTGGTCTGTTCTTTCTCTTGGAGGCCTGATAGAGCAATGGGGTCTTGTCCGTTGGTGGGGTGAAGGGAATATGCCCGAGAGGCAATAATAAAGTGGTTATTATCGTATTCCATGTTTATGATAAATGTTTATTTTACATGCTAGAATTGTATTAATCGAAAACATCAATATATGTGTGTTTAATAAACAAAAAGGGTTCCCAGTTATGCCTCTCTTATAGACTAGCTTGTTGATTAACAAGATGATCAAGGTTTCTTGATCATGGATATTGGATGTTGTTAATAACAAGGTCACACTATTGGTGGAATGATGTGATGAACATTCATCCGAAGTATAGCATTACGATCAAGTCATTATGTTTATATTGCTATAACATCATACGAAGTAATCTTAGTCCTTAGACCATGAGATCATGTTAATTGCTAACACCGGAAGAGTATCTTGATAACATCAAACGTCACACCGTAACAGGGTGACTATAAAGGTGGGTCCAGTGCTACGAAGGTGTTATGTTGAGGCTCATGGATCAAGAGTGGGATTTGTCCATCCCGATGACGGTTAGATATACTTTGGGCCCTCTCGGTGATATCACATTGAAATAGCTTGCAAGCAAGTGATGTGATCACTATAATGTTATATCACGGGAACGAGAAAAGAGTACATGTCGGTAACAAGATCAAACTAGGTATGGAGATACCGATGATCGAATCTCGGACATGTAATATATCGAGGGACAAAGGGATTTAGTTACAAGCGTTAAAGGTTCTCACGATCACAGAAGTCATCGTTGAATGTGTAGGAGTTAGTATGGATCTCCAGGTCCCGCTTCTGATTATTGATCTGAGAGGGGTCTCGATCATGTCTGTATTATTCGCGAACCGTAGGGTGACACACTTAAGGGATGCTGACACCATTTGGACCAAATATGTTTCAGCTAAAGATTTAAGAAAGCGCTGGAATTATTTCAATAGACACCGAAACTGTTTCGGGTGAAATTGCTGAAATTGGTTCTGCAAGTAATATTGAAATGTTGAAGGGGGTTTTATGTGAATGTTTGTTAATTAAAGTAATTAACAAAATTCTGAATAAAAATAATAAAAGAGTTTTATTAAATGAGAGAGCATTAAATTTGGAGAAATTTAATGCATTTAAAGTGGAGACTTTAAAAGAGAATGTGAAGGGGCATTTTAATGTGGAGGGGTTACCACCACATGAATGGAGGAGGTGAAGGGTCACCCCCTCCATGCGCCGGCCATGAAGGAGGGGCACCCCCCTCCTCCTATAAAAGGCCACCCCCTCCTCACTTCTCACGCACACCTCCTTGTGAAGGATCTCTCTCCCCCTCTAGTATTATTCCCCCATGGTCTCGGATTAGCGAGATACATGTTCCCGGTGGCTTTATCTGGAAAGAAGTTGTTGCTTTCGCTGCTTTGCTGGAGCTAGGGACGGAGGTTGTCGGGGTACCGAACGTGTGTGCGATCACGGATGCACCGCTGCTTTGCGGTGCTGGAGCTGGATCTGATGGACGTGCTGGAGCCGGACCTGCTGGACTTCATCATGATCTTGAGATCGGCAAGTGTACGACTACATCAACCACAAGTTCCTACTCGTTAACAAAGCTCGTTGTCTACGAGGGTAAGTTCTCGTTGGATGTATGTCCACCCGTTGCTTTGTGCCTAGTAGATAGATCTTGGCGTGTAGTTCACACCATAGGAAAAATTTTGTTTTCTATGCTGCGGACCCAACAGTGGTATCAGAGCCTGATCTATGCGTAGGTGCTTAGCACGGGTAGTACACATATGTTGATATGTGGGCGATGATGATTATGTTATTGCATCTTCTATGTATTTTGGATATTGGTGGCATAGTGGGATGAAGCGGCCCAGACCAACCTTACATGTCATCGTACATGAGACCGGTTCCACGACTGACATGCAACTTGTTTTGCATAAGTGGCTGGCGGGTGTCTGTCTCTCCTACTATAGTCAATATATGATTTACAACGAGTTGCTAATAACTTAGTTATCCTCGTTGTGTTCATGTTCGTAGGTAAGAACGGTTCTATCTTCGAAAGCCCTAAGCCACGTAAAACTTGCAATTGATAAATTAGAGGCGTCTAGTTTAGATCGTTGCTGGGCTAGTGTATTGATATGGTATTATTCTAAGTAGATGTATGATAGATACTCTTACAACACACTCAACGTGTAAGTTCCATAGACCTTGGCCTTACACACAAAGGAATGATAGAGATCATACCACGATGCAAATGATAGAGATCAAATGCATGGACCATATCATCTCACTTTACACATTAGATGTTAGCATCTTATACTACTAGTTTGGCGCTTTCTGTAGCATTATAAGATGATCCCTCATTTAGATATCAAGATAAAAATGTGTTCTTCCTTAAGTATGCACCGTTTTGTGGATCGTGTTTCGAGACATCACGTGATGATCGGGTGTACTCGACTCTACGCTTTCATACAAACGGGTGTAAGACAGTTTTACACACACGAGTACTAAGGTTCTTACTTGGCGAGCCTAGCATGTACAGACATGGCCTCGGAACACGGACTGAAAGGTTAACCATGAGTCATATAGTTGATATGATGCCCATATAGATGCTCTCCTTTGAAGCTACATCAACTCACGTGATGATCGGACTTGGTGTAGTGGATTTGGTTCATGTAATCACTAAAAAGGCACGAGGGATATCGTTTTTGAGTGGGAGTTCATTTCTAATTTGGATTAGTCGAACCAAATTTGTCATAAATTAAATCAAAGTGAATTTGCATAGTTTGTTGTAGTCATTGGCATTCGTTTTCTACCTTATGCTTAGTTTTTATTTGAGATAATAGAACTATAGAATTCTAGATATTTACTTTACGAACTGGTATCGTATTGTTTTGAATGTCAATTTAAAGTTTATAAGTCCAGTTGCAAACTTTCAACAAACTCTATTTACTCCATAAAGTTTAATAAGTAGTATTAAATCAAGAGTAAGAATTCCAATGTTAGTATCTAAAGTATCATGTTTGCCTCCATGATTATTGATATTCAAAAAGTTGTTTTAATATCAAGATTATATTGGAGTTGGAAATTGTTTCAGAAACCATCATGTGTGAAAGATATCGTGATATCTGAAACAATGTTTTTGGTTGCATTATGATAGAGTATAATTTAGCAAAATACATGTTCTCATATTATATGATAATTTGTGAAGGATGGAGATGCTAGGCATCCGAATCTACCAAAAAGGTTTTGGGAACTGATAGTGTACTCGTGATTATTCCTTATAAGCTATAGTAGCTTGATCATGAAAGTTGTCATTATAAGGATGAATAGAAGATGTAAGTAAAATGTTTACTACACTAATAGATTACTAAAGAATGGATTTTTGAAAGAACACCAAACATTTGATGATGGTGATCCACTTCAAAGTGCAAGTCCAAAGGTATTAGTAGTTGACTATATACGCTTTGTACCATGTGTCATGTTGATGACACAACTATTGATGTAGATTCTTTTAAAAGAAAAGGGAATTGCTAAAAGAGAATCTATAAAATATTTGGCAGAAAATAAAAGGTTGGAGATGTCTAACTTGGGTATATAGAAGATATACATGTTATGGCTATATTCCTTGCTTGTTAAACAATGTGGTTATGAGGTATTGGATACCGGTATTGGATACCGAATTGGTTGGTATGAAGTGTCATACAGGACAACGCAATTCATGAACTACAGTGGCCTATGTAACCAGCAAGAGAATGAGTGATGATGTTCATCGAAAACAAATAAAGTGTTATTGTGTTTTTCGTTGTCATCAAACCAAGCCTTCAAGATTTGTTTAAATAATTGTTATTTTGTTCCGGCATTATGAGAACAATGGCTGTTCAAATAATTACCGTATTCCATAAAGGATGGATGAACTTTTACAAGTCTAGTTGGAGAAATCACATCCATAAACACTATTGCTAAAATGTCGCAAGACAAATGATTGAAAGATCACTTATGAAGTGACATCGCTGTTTGAATTATATTTGAAAGAAAACATGAAGAAACTCCATGTTGATGGAATTTTGGAGTCCTTGATTTTGATCAATTGACGCATGTGAGACTTTCCTCGAGATAATTGAAACTCCGTTCATAGGCCAAAGAGGAACGGATGACTAGCTTATTGGAAATTGTGCATGTTGATGTGCATAAGTTCATTATGTGTAGCCATATGCGATGGATCTTTTTGCTTCATATGCTTTCTTCAAGAATTTGAGTGAATATATCTGTATATTTACTTAATAAGGAAGAAGTATGAAACATTTGAAAGTTGTTTAAAGACTTTCAAGATGAAGTGAAAAATCATTGTAACAAGAAAATAAAGAGTTTATGATTCGATCATAAAGGAAGATATTTGAGTTACATGTTTAGCAAAAACACCTAAGACTTGAGGAATTGTTCCATGATTTGTGTTCCCCGATAAACCATAGGAGTATGGCATATTCGAGAGATGAAATCAAACCATGTTTGACATGGTAATATCAAAGGTGTCATTTATAAAACTGCCATTATGTTTTAAGGATTGAAGCTTTAGAGACTACCGCTTTTACACTGAGAAGAGCACCATCGTGATCCATTGAAATGACACCATATGAGTTATGGTTTCGGATAAAACCCGAATTGTCTTTTCTTAAATTTTGGTATGCTATGCATAAGTAAAATGTTTACAACCAAAGTCGGATAAGCACGTCTTTGTAGGTTATCCCAAAGAATTTGTTGGGAATTTCTCCATAACACCGAGGACAAAAGAGTTTGTTACTTGGAACGTCAAATTTCTTGAGAAGGAATTTTTCGTGAAAAGTTAAGTGGGAGGACAATAGAACTTTGATAAGGTTGTTGAACCTTAGCTATATGTGCTAAGTAGCGCAGCGCCGGAAAGTGTCCCGGTGGCGGCCACAATGGTCATGGCTCTCGTGATTACAAAAGGTGTGATCTCAGAGATTAAAGTTCCTATAGAACCGTGTGGGTTGGTAAGAATCAAATAGTAAGATTTGATAAGCAAGTCGTTATTGTTTTGACAATGATGAACCGACTACATGCAAAGAAGCGATGATGGGACCTGACTCCATAAAATGACTAGAAGTCATAGAATCCGTGATAGTATCCATACACGAGAAATCAAGTTTCTGAACTTGGAAGACCCCCCGGAAAGGCGTGAAGCCTATCGGTCGTGTTTGGATCTATAAAGAAATAGACATGGATGTTTGACATCTATGAAATAGTCGACATGTCGGAAAGAAGTTTACGGAAATGTTCAAGGAGTTGACTATGACAAGATATGATCTTTCATAGCGATATATAGTCTTGACGGATTAATGTAGCAACCACTACATATAATTTGGTATATGGTAGTTGAATAAACAAAACAAGGTTCTTCTAATAGAACGGTAACCTAGGACATGTACATGACATGGTCCAAAGGGTTTTGTTAATTCAAAGGGTCCTAAAAGAGCATGTAAACTTCAATAGTTGAAGTAAGCATACCGGAGTTGGAATCTTCACCATGATGAAACTGTTAAAAGAGTTTAAATTCATCGGAGATGATGAAGATGCTTGCATTTGCAAGAAATTAAGTGGGAGCGCTGAGACATATTTCTAATACATTATGTAGAGGACATATTGTTGATTGGAAATGATGTATCTTGAATTGACACAAGTTAAGGATTTCATTAAAATAAGATTTCGATGAAAGACTTGGGCAAACCCAGAATATTAGGCATCAATATCTATATGGATAGATTAAGGCGCTAATATGGTTGTGCCAGACATACATATATAAGATATTGAAAGGGTTCAATATGGAAACAACAAGAAAGGTTCTTGCTGCATGGAAAGAATTGTATTCAGATTCAAGTGTTTCAACACTTGGTGAGTAAAATCACATGAAGATTCTGATCGATTATACCATGATATGTATATATCCAGAATGTCCTATGATCTAAATGTTATGAGCATATACCAGAATGATTCATAAGATGATCATTGGACAATAGTAAAGATATGCTTATGAGCTTTGGAAGAACTAAGAATATATAATGTATAAGTGACAAATAGTTAAAGGTAGTTCATTGTAAAGTGTTACATTGATACTAGTTTTGTCACAAGATACAAATTAAATTTATCTCAATTTAGACTATGGGTGGCACAATGTAATGGAAAGGATGTTCCATGATGGATTTGGATGAGTTCCAAAGTTGAGACATTATGACAGATACTACAACAAAAGGCTAAGTATATGACTGCTATAGTAGCAGCAAAGGAGGGCATTTGTGTTAAGTAGTTTATTATCAAACTAGGTGTGGTTCAAAATGGGCTAATACTATGAAGATATATTGTGTGAAAATAATATCGACATATTTTGAGCCGAACGGACTAAAGGTCTCACCAGAGGACCAAATTTATACAATGCCATCTCATTTGAGACTGAGTGATGCGTAGAGACGCAAAGACATGCAAATACACACGGACCTGAAACTGTCAGATCCGGAGATTATGTTAACCACTAGCAATAGCGTATATGCAACACCAGAAAGCCATAGGTGTTTAATACGCAAAGTTTTTCAAACTAGATTATTGACTCTAGTGCAAGTGGGAGACTGAAGGGAATATGCCCGAGAGGCAATAATAAAGTGGTTATTATCTTATTCCATGTTTATGATAAATGTTTATTTTACATGCTAGAATTGTATTGATCGGAAACATCAAGACATGTGTGTTTAATAAACAAAAAGGGTTCCTAGTTATGCCTCTCTTATAGACTAGCTTGTTGATTAACAAGATGATCAAGGTTTCCTGATCATGGACATTGGATGTTGTTAATAACAAGGTCACACCATTGGTGGAATGATGTGATGAACATTCATCCGAAGTATAGCATTACGATCAAGTCATTATGTTTATATTGCTATAACATCATACGAAGTAATCTTAGTCCTTAGACCATGAGATCATGTTAATTGCTAACACCGGAAGAGTATCTTGATAACATCAAACGTCACACCGTAACAGGGTGACTATAAAGGTGGGTCCAGTGCTACGAAGGTGTTATGTTGAGGCTCATGGATCAAGAGTGGGATTTGTCCATCCCGATGACGGATAGATATACTCTGGGCCCTCTCGATGATATCACATTGAAATAGCTTGCAAGCAAGTGATGTGATCACTAGAATGTTATATCACGGGAACGAGAAAAGAGTACATGTCGGTAACGAGATCAAACTAGGTATGGAGATACCGATGATCGAATCTCGGACATGTAATATATCGAGGGACAAAGGGATTCAGTTACAAGCGTTAAAGGTTCTCACGATCACAGAAGTCATCGTTGAATGTGTAGGAGTCAGTATGGATCTCCAGGTCCCGCTTCTGATTATTGATCTGAGAGGGGTCTCGATCATGTCTGCATTATTCGCGAACCGTAGGGTGACACACTTAAGGGATACCAACACCATTTGGAGCAAATATGTTTCAGATAAAGATTTAAGAAAGCACTGGAATTATTTCAATAGACACCGAAACTGTTTTAGGTGAAATTGCTAAAATTGGTTCTGCATGTAATATTGAAATGTTGCAGGGGGTTTTCTATGAATGTTTGTTAATTAAAGTAATTAACAAAATTCTGAATAAAAATAATAAAAGAGTTTTATTAAATGAGAGAGCATTAAATTTGGAGAAATTTAATGCATTTAAAGTGGAGACTTTAAAAGAGAATGTGAAGGGGCATTTTAATGTGGAGGGGTTACCACCACATGAATGGAGGAGGTGAAGGGTCACCCCCTCCATGAGCCGGCCATGAAGGAGGGGCACCCCCCTCCTCCTATAAAAGGCCACCCCTCCTCACTTCTCACACACACCTCCTTGTGAAGGATCTCTCTCCCCCTCTAGTATTATTCCCCCATGGTCTCGGATTAGCGAGATACATGTTCCCGGTGGCTTTATATGGAAAGGAGTTGCTGCTTCCGCTGCTTTGCTGGAGCTGGGGACGAAGGTTGTCGGGGTACCGGACATGTGTGCGATCACGGATGCACCGCTGCTTTGTGGTGCTGGACTTGGTGGTGCTGGAGCTGGATCTGATGGACGTGCTGGAGCCGGACCTGCTGGACTTCATCACGATCTTGAGATCGGCAAGTGTACGACTACATCAACCACGAGTTCCTACTCGTTAACAAAGCTCATTTTCTACGAGGATAAGTTCTCGTTGGATGTATGTCCACCCGTTGCTTTGTACCTAGTAGATAGATCTTGGCATGTAGTTCACACCGTAGGAATTTTTTTGTTTTCTATGCTGCGGACCCAACATGGGGCGCCATCCAACCAAGAGTAAGGCCAAAAGGATGCCTTCATAGCATGTTGGGGATATACTTTCTGGGTATCCTCACAGTTCCTCACTGACCAGGGTGGCCCACTTCGGGTTAGAGCTTTGCTTCACGGGCAGCCCAGTCAGGGAGAGAAGACGGAGTCCAATCCGGCTACGGGAAGGCCCAGAAGACTTACCGACTTAGGCCCATAATGTTACTTTTAGTTCAAGATGTACTCTGTAGCAGACTCTTAGTCGTAGCCGGATAGATCTCTCCTGTAAACCTTAGGCCGGATATCTATATAAGCCGTCCTAGGGAGTGCCTTTAGGGCATCAGATAACTCTCAATATTTTAGACCCTCAACTCGCACAGGCGAAACCCTTGTAACCCATATTCCGGCTCTGCCGTATTACTGGATTGCTAGCAGGAGTAGGATCCGTTCAAAGCTGGCGGATTTGAACCTGGGTAAACTTGTGTGCTCACCGTCCCGGAATACCGTACGTCTCACACCCCTCTCTTCTGCACGCCTCGAGGACCCCCTCATGGCGTACTTGTCATCAATCCGACGATAGTTGGCACCCACCATGGGGCAAGTGAGCTACGGATCTGCGTTCCGAGCGGAATCTGCAAGAATCGGAATCGGCGAGACCATCGCTGTCGGTCGCATCCTCTACGCCAGCGACGTCCCTCTCATCGTTCTCGACGAGACTTGGATTCTGGCAAGAGACGCCGTGACTGCCTACACAATCATGTCTTTTGGCGAGATCGATGTTTACATCGATTTCACTGAACCTGCCCAACCCACCCCAGCGGTGATGATAGAGGCAGAAGAATTTTCTGGGTCCCCTTTGTCCGCGGAGGCGACAGAGTTCTGGATCTCAGAAAACCCTAATCCCACCCAGCCCGCACCAGTTGCGGAGATAGTGGAGAAACCCGGACCTGAAGAAGACCTAGCGGTCAACATCGAATCTGGAGTGGATCTGCCCGGAAGAGCCGAATCCCAGATCGACCCACCCGTGGAAGTCGAAATCCAGGAGGAGCATATCAACGACACTGATTCCGGCTCTGATGATGCCGGAACAGACAGGCCTTTCCTAAGGTACACACTAAAAAATATGATACTACAAGGCGAAAGCACAAATGTAATCCTCGAGACAATCAAAAGTTTCGATATGGCTGATCGCGAAAGCCGCAGGTACCTCAGGAAGCACGCGTCGCACTTCGTCGGATACGTGGGATCCGGATCCGGCTCTGCCGATGCTAGAGAAAACATTGACTCGGTGCTAGAGGCAATTGGAACAAATGCCGACGTACCCGCATCCTCGGATGAAACGATGATGTCAACAGATTTCCGAAAGTTCTCCGCGGAATATGAAGAGGAGTACAACTCCAAAGCTGCAGAAGAAGGAGAAGCCATGGATGAAGGATCCGGGGAATACTCTCCCAAAGCGCAGGATGACATGGACGTCGGAGATAATCCCGAAGTCCAGATGTCCAAAAGTACCGATCAGAGCTTGACTCCGGGAAATGGACCCAAAGCCGTCTTTGCTACCGGCGCTGCCAAGAAGGCAAAGAAGAAGAATAAGAAAAACAAGACCCCGGCAAAAGACCCCCTGACAGAGGAGGTGATTGCTGAGGAATACGAAGAAGACTCGGATGGAGCACTTATCCCAAACGAGCTGAAAAAAGAAGCATCGATGGATGGACACGTGATCACTGAAGGTGCGCGTAAACTCATCGATGCCGCATTAACCACACCTATCCCTACAGCTGCAGAACTTACTACAGATGAGCTGGATGAAAGGGCGCAAGCCCTAGAAGTGCGTCGTCAACAACTCCTCGATGAAGCCAAAAACATCGAGGTGGAGAAGAAACGCATGCCGAACAAGGAGTACATGTCTTGTCTACATCAGAAGACACGGAAGCGTCACATAGATGACAACCAATTCCCACGTGTCCGTGCCGTCCTTTTTGGAGATGAGATGGGGAAGCCACGGAAAGATAGCAACGGAGATTGGGTATACCCAACACCAGTACAAAATACCATGGCAGCCCGAGAAATTCTATCGGCTAATCCAGGACCAGAGGAGATCCATTTGGGTATCAAGCTACTCAACAAGGGACTGGAGCAGCAAAAGATCGCCCTGTCCGGAAGTCAAAAACTGGTCTCAGATGCCGACCAATGTCGCACGGATCCGGCATGGGCTGGCGTAAGACCCCATTGTGTTCCGGAGCAGTATCATCGCCCCGAACGACGGGAAGACAATTATTCAAGAACCGGATCGTCGGGACAGCATCGCAGAACTACACATAACTGGAGCAACGTCGCTCCAGTAGCCGAGAAAGACGTGATCGCTGCACTGAATCCGAAGAATCCTCCCCGGAGGGGAGAGGATAAAGAGAAACGTCGGGAGGAGGATCGTCAAAGGATGCCACCTCCTAGACATGATAACCATCCGACTGAGCCTCACCATGGTGGGAACGACGGACGAAGGAACGACGGAAACCATGCAGGTACAAGCCGGCAGGGGGCTCTTCATAGTCAAGACCCTCCCCGGAATCCGAATAATGACATTCTGAACAGAGGCCGGCGATCAGCCGGAAACTACCCCGCTGCACCACCCTCTCCACCACACAATTATCACAACGGCCCCCATGGAGGTCAAGGAGGACATGGCGGAGGAGGTGGTGGCAGAAGCCGAAGTCCGGCTCCAAGGCACCGCAGCCACAACCGGCATTCAGGATGATCCCTATCCCCGAACGACGCAAGGCATAGGATCAACTCCAACATAGAGGCTCGGCGCTACGAAAACGATGACGTGTACATGGGCCCAAAGTGCTTCGGACCACGCATCAGAGCTACAAAGTTCCCGGAAGGATTTGCTATCTCAAGACATATTCAAGCCTATGACGGCATTGCTCGGCCAGACACCTGGTTACAGGATTTCTTCCAAGCTTGCTGCATCGCCAAAGGCAGAAACAACCTGGTCGCAACTCGATATCTCCCACTCATGCTGAGGAAGACGGCACGATCATGGCTCAATGAGCTTCTGGCGAACACCATCCACAACTGGTATGATTTACAAAGTGCGTCCTTTCGGAATTTCGAAGGCACATATCGGAGGCCCTGTACGGTTGGAGACCTACAGCGTTGCACCCAGAAAGCCAGAGAAACTTGCCGGGATTACCTCGGACGATGGATTGACACCAAGAACTCCTGCGAAGGAGTAAACCATCAAACTGTGATTGAAGCTTTCATCGCAGGTCTCCCAATTGGTTTACTGCGCCATCGCTTGAAGTGTGACAAGGTTACTGATCTGGGAGAAATGATAGAAACAATGAGCAAGTATGCAAATGCTGACGACGATGCAGATGATGGGTTCGTAGCATGGAAAACAAAAAAAATTCTACTACAAGAACGAACAAAACCCAGATCTAATCTAGATAAAAGCCAAGATCTAATCTATTAGACATGAGCAACGAGATAGATCGGTACTAACCCTCGTAGAACCGAAAGCGTTACGAGATTAGATCTCGTGGATGATGTAGTCGATCACTTGCCGATCTCAAGATCGTGTGGACGATCCTTCCGGCGCCGCGTTCCGGCAGCGCTTCCTCAGACGGTCACACGTGCGGAGTCAAAGCAGACCTTCCTCTCCCCGTTCCAGCGAGCAGCGGAGGTAGTAGATCTTCTCCACAGAATCCCAGCAGCACGACGGCGTGGTGGTGGTGGTGGAGTATAGAATTCTGCAGGGCTTCGCCTATGCCTGTGCAGAATAAAGGTGGAGGAGAGAGGCGGCAGAGATTGGGTGTTATGATAGAGAGGTGCAAGAGGGGGCGCCCCCTCCCTTCTATTTAACGGAGGGAGGCGCGCCTGGGGAGGGGGAGTCCTAGTAGGACTCCCCTCCTTGGGCCGACGGTGGGAAGGAGGGAGGAGTCCTCCTCCCCCACGAATCCGTGTCTTGCCCCACTTGGACTCCTTGATCCCTTCCTTGGTTTTCAAGTAAACTCCAAGAAATCCTCTAGAACCTTCCAGAACAAACACTCCAGAACATTTCCTAACTTAGAAAATGATCCCCAATATATGAATCTTATTATCCGGACCATTCCGGATCTCCTCGTGATGTCCCGGATCCATTCCGAGACTCCGAACAACATTCGGTCTCCAACGCAAATTCCATATCTACTTAAAACAACTTCGAACCTTAAGTGTGTCACCCTACGGTTCGTGAATATGCAGACATGATGAATACACCTCTCCGATCAATAACCATCAGCGGGATCTGGAGATCCATAACGGCTCCCACATACTCAACGATTACTTTGTGATCGATATAACCATTTAACATACGAAACCAATTCCCTTTGTCACGCGATATTCTACTTATCCGAGGTTTGATCGTCAGTATCTTCATACCTAGTTCTTCCTCGTTACTGATAAGTACTCTTTACTCGTTCCATGTTATGTCATCCCTTGTGACCCAGTCACATGCTTGCAAGCTATCTAGATGACATTCCACCGAGAGGGCCTAGAGTATATCTATCCGTCATATGGATGGACAAATCCCAATCTTGGTCTATGCGCTTCAACACATACTTTCAGAATACCCAATGACACCTTTATAACCGCCCAGTTACGAAGCGGCGTTTGATGTCATCAAAGTACCCATCCGGTGATGGTGATTGACATAACCTCATGGTCGAAGGATTAGGTTACTATGTATTTGAAATCTTACAGAAATACGAACTTAATGACTTGATCTTATGCTATGCTTACTATGGGTGTATGTCCATCACATCATTCTCCTAATGATATGATCTTGTTATTAACGACATCCAATGCCCATGATCAGGAAACCATGATCATCCATTAATCAACAAGCTAGTTTAACAAGAGGCTTACTAGGGACTCTTTTATGTTTACAAAACACACAAGTATTAATGTTTCCGGTTAATAAAATTATAGCATGGGATGTAAACATTTATCATAAACATAAAGCTATAATAATAACCACTTCATTATTGCCTCTTGGGCATATCTCCAACAGTCCCCCACTTGCACTAGAGTCAATAATCTAGTTAAAAACTTGTGCACTCAACACCTATGGCTTTCTGGTGTTGTATAGACACTATTGCTAGTGGTAAACATAATCTTCGGATCTGACACTTCCAGGTCCGTGTGTATTTGCATGTCCTTGCGTCTCTACGCATTACTCATTCTCCAATGAGATGGAATTGTATAAATTTGGTCCTTTGGTGAGACCTTTAGTTCCTTGGGATTAAATCATGTTGATACAATTGTCGTACAATGTATCTTCATAGTATTATCCTGCTATGAACCACACCTAGTTTGATAACAAACTACTTGACGCAAATGCCCTCATTTGCTGCTACAATACCAGTCATATACTCAGCCTTTTGTTGTAGTATCTGTCACAATGTTTTAACTTTGGTACTCAACCAAATCCGTTATGGAACTTCCTTTCCATTACATTGTGCCACCCATAGTTTAAATTGAGATAAACTTAATTTGTGACAAAACTAGTATCAATGTAACAATTTACAATGAACTATTTGTCACAACTATTATATTCTTAGTTCTTCCAAAGATCATAGGAATATCCCTACTATTGTCCAATGATCATCTTATGAGTCATTCTGGTATATGCTCATAACATTTAGAGCATAGGACATATCTGGATGTGTACATCTCAAAGAATGATTGATCAAAATATTCTTGTGATTTCACCAAGTGTCAAAACACTTGAATCTCGTGTCAACACACTTGAATCTTGATTCAGTCCTTTCCGTGCGTCAAGAACCTTTCTTGTCGTTTCCATATTGAACTTATTCAACATCTTATCTATGTATATTTGGCAAAACCATATTATCGCCTCAATCTATCCATATAGACATTGATGCCTAATTCTTGGGTTATGCCTAAGTCTTTCATCGAAATGAAATTCTTAACCTGTGTCAATAAAAGATACATCATTTCTAATCAACGATATGTCTTTCACATAATGTATTAGAAATATGTCTTAGCGTTCCCACTTAATTTCTTGCAAAATGCAAGCATCTTCATCGTCTCTGATGAAATTAAACCTTTTAACGGTTTCATCACGGTGAATATTCCAACTTCGCGATGCTCACTTCAACCATTGAAGTTTTGCATACTCTTTTAGCATCCTTTGAATTAACAAAACCCTTTGGATCATGTCATGGACACATCCTAGGTAACCATTCTATTAGAAGAACTTGTTTTGTTTGTTCAACTACCATATACCAAAATATATGTAGTGGTTGCTACATTAATCCGTTCAGACTAAATATCGCTGTGAAAGATCAAATCTTATCATAGTCAATTCCTTGAACATTGTCGTAAACTCTTTTCGACATGTCGACTATTTCATAGATGTGAAACATCCATGTTTATTTCTTTATAGTTCCATATACGACTGTAAGGTCTTGCACCTTTCCAGAGGGTCTTTTAAATTCAAAGCTTGATTTCTCGTGTATGGAATTATCATGGATTTTATGGCTTCAAGCCACTTAACGAAGTCAGGGCCCATCATTGCTTCTTTGCATGTAGTCGGTTCATCATTGTCAAACAACAATGATTTAACTCTCAAATCTTGGCATTTGATTACTTACCCGACCTACTTGGTTCAATAGTAACTTAGATCTCCGTGACCACAACCTTTGAGGCACGTGAGCCATGAGCATTGTTGCTGCCTCCGGGACACTTTCCGACGCTGCGCAACTCAACACATATTAGCCAAGGTTCAACAACCTTGTCAAAGTTCTATTGTCCTCCCACTTAACTTTTCACCAAAATTCCTTCTCAAGAAACTCGACATTCTAAGCGAAAAACACTTTTGTCTTCGGTGTTATGGAGGAATACCCAATGGTTATTCGAAATAACCTACAAAGACATGCTCATCCGACTTTGGTTGTAAACATTTTACTTATGCCTAGCATACCAAAAATTTAAGAAAGGACAACCTGGGTTTTATCCCAAACCATGACTTATATGGTGTCATTTCAACGGATCACGATGGAGCTCTTTTCAGTGTAAAAGCGGTAGTCACTAAAGCTTTAATCTTTAAAATATAATGGCAGTTTTATAAATGACACCTTTGATCTTACCATGTCAAACAAGGTTTCATTACATATCTCGAACACTCCATACTCCTATGGTGTTTTGGGAAATGCAAATCCATGGAACGATTCCTCAAATCTTAGGTGTTTTGCTAAACTTGTAACTCAAACATCTTTCTTTATGATCTAATCATAAACCTTTTATTTTCTTGTTACAATGATTTTCCACTTCATCTTGAAAGTCTTTGAACATTTTCAAATGTTTCATACTTCTTCCTTATTGAGTAAGTATATACATATACTCACTCAAATCTTCGGAGAAAGCATATGAAGTTGAAATTCATCGCCCACGACTACACATAATGGACTATATACATCAATATGTACAAATTCCAATCAGTTAGTCGTCCGTTCCTCTTTTGACCTACGAACGGAGTTTTAATTATCTCCAGGAAAGTATCACAAACGTCATTTGATCAAAATCAAAGACTCCAAAAATCCATCAACATGGAGTTTCTTCATGTATCACTTTCAATATAATTTAAACAGCGATGTCACTTCGCAAGTGATCTTTCAATCATTTGTCTTGCGACATTTTATCATTAGTTTTATGGTTGTTATTTCTCCAACCAGACTTGTATATCATCCATCTATTATGGAATACAGTAATTATTTGAACAACTTTTTGTCGTCATAATACCTGATAAAAATAATAATTATTGAAACAAATCTTGAAGGCAAGCTTTGATGTTAACGAGCAACACAACAACCCTTTGTTTGTTTTCGATGAACATCATCACATATTCTCTTGCTAGTTACTTAGGCCATTGCAGTTCATGAATTGTGTTGTCCTGTATGACACTTCATACCAACCAATTCGGTATCCTATACCGCAGAACCACATTATTTAACAACCAAGGAATACAGCCATAACATGTATCTTCTATATACCTAAGTTGGATATCTCCAATCTTTTCTTTTCTGCCAAATATTTTATAGATTCTCTTTCAACAATTCCTTTTCTTTTAAAAGAATCTATCAACATCAATAGTGGTGTCATTCACATGACACATAGTACAAAGTGTGTATAGTCAAATACTAATTCCTATGGACTTGCACTTTGAAGTGGATCACCTTCATCAAATGTTTGGTATTCTTTCAAAATTCCATTCATTAGTAATCTTTTAGTGTAGTAAACATTTTACTTACATCTTCTATTCATCCTTATCATGACAACTTTCATGATCAAGCTGCTATAGCTTATAAAGCTGAATTGCGAGTATAATGTTTCTTTTCCAAAACCTTTTGGAGGATTAGGACGACCAGCGTCTCCAACCTTCACAAATTCTCATCAAATATGAGGACATATACTCTATCATGTTGTAACCAACACATTGTTTTAGATATCGCAATACCTTTCACATATGATGGTTTCTGAAACATTGCTTTCAGCTCTTAGATAAACTTGATATTAAAAACAATCTTTTGAGTATCAAGAATCATGGAGGCAAACATGATACATTAGATACTAACACTGGAATTGTTACTCTTGATTTAATACTGTTTATTAAACTTCATAGAGTAAACGGAGTTTGCTGAAAGTTTGCAATATGACTTTTAAACTTTAGATTGACACTCAAAACAATACGATACCAGTTCGTAAAGCAAATATCCAGAATTTCTATAGTTCTACTATCTCAACTATAACTAAGCGTAAGGTGGTGAACAGATGCCAATGACTACAACAAACTATGAAAATTCACTTTGATTGTGTTTATGATAAAATGAGTTGGACTAATCCAAATTAAAAATAAACTCCCACTAAAAACAACATCCCTCGAGTTGTTATAGTGATTACACGAACCAAATCCACTACACCAAGTCCGATCATCACGTGAGATGATGTAGCTTCAAAGGCGAACAATCAACATGTTCATCATATCATCCATATGACTCATGCTTTACCTTTCGGTATTCCGTGTTCCGAGACCATGTTTGTACATGCTAGGCTCGTCAAGGTTAACCTTAGTATCCGCATGTGCAAATCTGGCTTGCACCCGTTGTATGCACACGTAGAATCTATCACACCCGATCATCACGAGATGCTTCGAGACGACGAGTCTTAGCAACGGTGCCAACTAAGGGCGAACACTTTATTACTTGAAATTTAGTGAGAGGGATCATCTTATAATGCTACCATCGTGATCTAAGCAATACAAGATGCATAAAGGATTAACATCACAGGCAATTCATAATTAGTGTGATATGATATGGCCCTTTCTTCTTATGCCTTCGATCTCCATCTCCAAAGCACGGACATGATCTCCATCATCACCAGCATTGCGCCAAGGTCCGTGGCGCCGCTTCATGGTTGTCCATCATCACTAGCAACTATTACAACTACTTGGAACAAAGCTATTACAAGATGAATAGACACACAGGTCTTAACAGAATTAAAGACAACCATTAGGCTCCTACCGGTTGCCATATTACAACAAGGATCATTGCATACATCAAATACAATCACAATCACATGATGGCCATATCACATCACAAAACCCCTGCAAAAACAAGTTAGACGCCTCTAATTTTCTTTGCAAGTTTTACGTGGCTTGGGGCTTTCGACTAAGAACGGATCTTACCTACAAAACTGAACCACAACGTTGATACAAGTGTTATCAAGTGCAAAGTGTAGATTTGATCTATACTATGATGGGAGAGACAGACACCCGCAAAACCACTTGTGCAAAGCAAGTTGCACGTCAAGCGTGGAGCAAGTCTCATGTATGATGACAAGTAATGTTAGCCCGAGCCGCTTCATCCCACCATACCGCAAGATGCAAAGTACACAAATAGCAAAAGACGGCACCAGCACCAACGCCCACAACATCATTGTGTTCTACTCGTGCATCAGATCTACGCATAGACAAGGCTCTGATACCACTGATGGGTTTGTAGCATGGAAAACAAAAAAAATTCTACCGCAAGAACGAACAAAACCCAGATCTAATCTAGATAAAAGCCAAGATCTAATCTTTTAGACATGAGCAACGAGATAGATCGGTACTAACCCTCGTAGAACTGAAAGCGTTACGAGATTAGATCTCGTGGATGATGTAGTCGATCACTTGCCGATCTCAAGATCGTGTGGACGATCCTTCCGGCGCCGCGTTCTGGCAGCGCTTCCGCAGACGGTCACACGTGCGGAGTCGAAGCAGACCTTCCTCTCCCCATTCCAGCGAGCAGCGGAGGTAGTAGATCTTCTCCACGGAATCCCAGCAGCACGACGGCGTAGTGGTGGTGGTGGAGTATAGAATTCTGCAGGGCTTCGCCTATGCCTGTGCAGAAGAAAGGTGGAGGAGAGAGGCGGCAGAGATTGGGTGTTATGATAGAGAGGTGCAAGAGGGGGCGCCCCCTCCCTTCTATTTAAAGGAGGGAGGCGCGCCTGGGGAGGGGGAGTCCTAGTAGGACTCCCCTCCTTGGGCCGGCGGTGGGAAGGGGGGAGGAGTCCTCCTCCCCCATGAATCCGTGTCTCGCCCCACTTGGACTCCTTGATCCCTTCCTTGGTTTTCAAGTAAACTCCAAGAAATCCTCTAGAACCTTCCAGAACATTTCGAAACCTTCTAGAATCTCCATACAAACACTTCGGAACATTTCCTAACTTAGAAAATGATCCCCAATATATGAATCTTATTCTACGGACCATTCCGAATCTCCTCGTGATGTCCCGTATCCATTCCGAGACTCCGAACAACATTCGGTCTCCAATGCAAATTCCATATCTACTTAAAACAACTTCGAACCTTAAGTGTGTCACCCTACGGTTCGTGAATATGCAGACATGATGAAGACACCTCTCCGATCAATAACCATCAGCGGGATCTGGAGATCCATAACGGCTCCACGAGCTCAACCAGCAAAGGTCAAGAAAGCAGTTCTCCACGAGCTCAACGCAACAGTTCCGGCTGTCCCTCAGTATCTGAACTGGTCGGAAGTAGCAATAACGTTTGACCGCGCTGATCATCCGCCTAAGCTACATAGGAGAGGAAAATACGCCTTAATCGTCAATCCACTTATTGATGGTTATGGTTTCTCCAAGACCCTCATGGACGGTGGTAGCAGCATCAATATTCTCTATGTCGAAACGCTACGCCGAATGAAGATCTCGGAAACACAGCTGAACCACAGCTCTGTGATCTTTCACGGAGTTGTCCCAGGAAGTCAGGCTAATTCCCTGGGAGAGATCACTTTGGATGTTACTTTTGGAACACCAAAGAATTATCGGACGAAGGCACTTTCCTTCGAAGTGGTCCCGTTCAAGAGCGCATACCACGCTATATTCGGACGTCCGGCTTACTGGGCTTTTATGGCTTATCCGTGTTACATTTACAATATGATGAAAATTCCAGGTCCCAACGGCGTAATCACCATCAGGGGAGACCCGAAGAAGGCGCGAGAGTGCGAGGATGGAAATGCTGCCTTTGCCGAAGCCGTGCTGCACGCCCAGGAGTACCAGGAGATCAAGAAGAGCATAGATCCGTCCGAGATGCCCGCGACAAAGAAGGAGGTGACAAAGCCAAATCCGGAGTTCAAGGCATCAGAAGAGACGAAGACGACGCCATTGAAGGATGACGACCCCTCCAAGGTGACCCAGATAGGCGTAGGCCTAAGTAGCGCATAGGAAAGCACGCTCGTCAAGTTCCTCCAAGCAAATCAAGATATCTTCGCATGGCAGCCATCTGACTTGACCGGAGTACCTAGGGAACTTGTCGAGCACTCTCTAAATGTAAACCCGAACGTTAAACCCGTCAAACAGTCCTTACAATGGTTTGGTGATTAAAAGCGTAAGGCAATAGCTAAGGAACTAGCGCGGCTCGAGTTAGCCGGATTCATAGAAGAGGTCATCCATACTGATTGGTCGGCCAACCCTGTAATGATCCCTAAAAAGGACACCACTGATTTAAGGATGTGTGTTGATTATACTGCCTTGAACAAGGCTTGTCCAAAAGATCCGTTCACTCTGCCTAGAATTGATCAAGTTATCGATTCTACGGCAGGCTCGAAACTCCTCTGTTTTCTCGACGCATATTCCGTTTATCACCAAATACGGATGAAGGAATCTGACAAAGTCAAGACTTCATTTGTAACCCCTTTCGGAACCTTCTGTTTTGTTACAATGCCCTTTGGGCTGAAGAACGCAGGAGCTACGTACCAGCGCACGATGCAGCGTTGCCTCCACGACCAACTCGGACGCAATGTACATGCATACGTGGATGATATCATGGTCATGTCCAAAAAGAAGGAAACATTAATTTCTGACTTGGAGGAGACGTTCGCCAATCTACGAAAATACAACATCATGCTTAACCCGAAGAAATGCTTCTTTAGAATACCAGCCGGAAAATTGTTAGGTTTCATCGTATCTCAAAGAGGCATAGAGGTGAACCGCGACAAGATCAAGGCTATTCTCAATATTTCCAGGCCAACTCGCCTGAAGGACGTACAAAGATTAACTGGTTGCATTGCTGCGGTCAGTCGATTTGTAAGCCGGCTTGGTGAAAGAGCCGCACCATTATACAAACTCCTGAAGAAGACCAAAGATTTTGTCTGGATTGACGAAGCTGAAGCTGCACTACAAGACCTGAAGAAAGTACTCTCATCTGCTCCTATCCTTGTAGCGCAGGAACCTCAGGAACCGATGTTGCTTTATATTGCTGCGACAAATAGGGTCGTTAGTATCGTCATGGTGGTGGAGAGACCAGAGGAAAATCAGGAACACCTGGTACAGCGTCCGACTTATTTTGTCAGCGAGGTCTTGACAGAATCAAAACAGTGATATTCGCACTATCAAAAGTTGGCTTACGGTGTTTTCCTAGCATCTCGTAAGTTACGACACTATTTTCAGGAGCATCCAATTACCGTGGTGAGCAAAGCTCCCATGAGAGACATAATCAACAACAGCGACGCCACAGGACGTGTCGCCAAATGGGGCATAGAGCTCTCAGCTTTCGATATTGAGTATAAACCTCGGACAGCAATCAAATCCCAGATCCTTGCTGACATTGTCGCTGATTGGACAGAGACGAAGGAGAACATGGTCCTCCCTGAGTCGGAATACTGGACCCTCTTTTTTGATGGGTCTAAGGCTCGAGGGGGCTCGGGGGCTGGCGTGGTGCTCAAATCACCCCAAGGAGATAAACTATTATACGTGTTGCAGATCCACTTCACAGCGACAAACAATATTGCCGAGTATGAAGCACTGCTGCATGGAATCCGGATTGCTAAGGATATTGGCATCCGACGTTTGATGTGTTACGGAGATTCGGATCTTGTTGCTCAGCAAGTCTCGGATATTTGTAATGCAAATAAGCACATGGCAACATATAAAGCTGTCGTGGATGATCTATCTAAATCGTTCGAAGGGTTTGAAATTCAACACATCCCTCGAGCAGAAAATGAGGAAGCAGATGCACTATCTCGAATAGGCTCTGCGCGGAAAGAGGTCCCGTATGGCGCATTTTTAGAGCACCTCAAAGTTCCCTCGATAAAGGGAGTAGATGAGGAATATCCGACCAAATCCGACTCACCTTTAATAGCAGTTCTGGCTGTAATTCCCAGCTGGACTCAACCCTACATTGATTACTTGGTAGATGGCAAATTACCCGAAGACGAGGTGCTGAGCCGGCAGATTATCCGACGAGCAAAAGCCTATACTATTGTTAAAGGTGAGCTCCATAAACGGAGTGTTTCTAGGGTTTTTCAGCGTTGTGTATCTCCGGAAGAAGGAGTGGAGATCTTAAGAGAAATCCACGAAGGCGAGTGTGGTCACCAAGCTGCAGCCAAATCTTTAGTGGCAAAAGCTTTTCGACATGGATTTTTCTGGCTTACAGCTCAGGCAGATGCCGAACGATTAGTCAAGACATGCAAAGGCTGCCAAAAGTACACCAAGCAAGCTCATGTTCCGGCCGATCAGCTGCGAACAATACCTATAACATGGCCTTTTGTGGTCTGGGGGCTTGATATGGTAGGACATTTTAAACGAGCACCAAGTGGATTCACGCACCTCTTAGTGATGGTGGACAAATTCACAAAGTGGATCGAGGCTAAACCTGTCACTAGTTGTGATGGAGCAACAACCAAAAGATTTGTCAAGAATGTTATAATCTGGTATGGTTATCCGCATAGCATTATCACGGACAACGGGAGTAACTTTTCTATGGGAGAACTAGCTGAATTCTGCGATAAGCAAAATATCCGGCTTGACATTGCGTCAGTCGCACATCCACAGGCTAACGGACAAGTCGAAAGAGCAAATGGTTTAATTCTACAAGGCTTGAAACCAAGACTCGAAGCACCACTCAGACGTGCTGCGGGGGCTTGGGCAGAGGAACTACCCTCTGTAATTTGGAGTTTGCGAATAACTCCGAACAGGTCAACAGGATATACACCTTTCTTCTTGGTCAATGGCGCAGAAGCAGTTCTTCCTAGTGATTTAATTCATACTTCTCCTAGAGTGGCCGCGTATATCGAAGAGGATGCCGAGATTTCTCGACAAAATGATCTCGATTTAGTCGAAGAAGTTCGCGTCGTTGCTGAAATGAGATCTACAACCTATCAGCAGAAGTTACGCAAGTATCATAGCCAGAGAGTCCGAACTAGATCTTTTAATAAAGGTGATTTGGTTCTCCGACTTGTGCAATAAAGAAAGCACAAACTTTCCCCAGTATGGGAAGGGCCCTTTTTAGTTAGTCGAGTATTGCACAATGGATCGTACTACTTAACTGACATGAGGCCAGTCAAAGAAAGACCTGCTACTAAGAAGAGAAAGAGAGATGGAGGCAGTACAAATCCGGATGAGTTAGACAGACCATGGAATATTGCTCAGCTACGTCCCTTTTATTCTTAGTTTATCCTTCTTTGTAATCATACATATGTACATGTTCTGTGAGAAATAAAAGTTTTGGTTACCTCAAAGTTTTCCTGAGAAGTTTTTACCATCTTATTTCCTAATGATCATGTTGTAGTCGAAAATCCCAGAATGCTTGAAAGTAATTTATGCTCATGTTTGTTCTGGTTTAGATTTCCGACTCTAAAACTGCTACCTTCGGGTATAACTCTAAAATATTCTAGTTTTTACTTAGGTTATTTGTCTGATTGCTGGATGCGGGTATTTTACGAGTAGTGAATTGTTGGTACTGGAAGCCGACTTTGTTTCCGAGTTTAAACTGGTTTAGCAATTGAGCTCCGTTGCTCGGCAAAGTTTCCGGCTGAAGGTTTAGCCGGCTCATGAAAGGGACGAGGCGGAAAGCCAGATAAACGATTAGAGACGAGAAATTCTAAGTGCTTATGCAAACATTTCAAGCAGACAAAAAGTCTAAAACAAAAGTGCTGAATAGATAAAAAAACTTAGCACTAGCAAAAGCCATAGTACTTTATATTTACAAAACGCATCATGTTCTTTCACAAAATAATACATAAGTTTGTGGTCTATGATGCAGGAGGAGATGAAGGATCTACTGGCTCGCTGGTCACTCCGCCTTGGTATCGTTCCGAGATGTCCGGATCTGAGGTGGTCCGTTCATCGTCGGAAACTTCTTCGGCGTCTTCTGGAGGAGGTGGTGGAGTATCCACGCGGGTGAAGAAGGGCACCTCGCAGTTGGTCAGGTCAGCTACATGGCACCCATATCCGGTGCAGGAGTGCATGATGGCTTGAAGGTCCTGCTCCTGGCCGTCTTCATCTACCTTGCAGTACCCTTTAGTCACTTGCCATATTTCCATGTTTCCATGGTGGCTCATGACCATGGAGAGGGCATTCTGCGCGGCAGTCCGCGCGTAGGACATGTTCTAGTCCCGAACGAGCTACGGCATCTCCTTGGCCTTCTCCCGCACCTAGAAGTACGACATGCTTGGCATGTCCGGAATCCTGAGAGACTCGCCAATATCCTCAAGGGATTGGCGGTAGTCATGAAGAAGATCATCGACTTGGGTACGCCGGTGAGTGCGGGGCTCGGACGAGGAGGAGTCCGTCAAGTTCAGAGGACCTATACACAAAATGAAGATAAGGAAAAACCGACATTGATAAAAGTCGAGGAAATGATAAGTCAGATAGATGGAACTTACCAAGAATGACGTCGTCAATCTTGGCTTTCTCCTCCCGGAGGCTCTGGAGTTCAGCCTGGAGTGCTTGGGAGATATCCTTCTCTCTGTCAACCTCATTCTTGAGGGCCGAGATAACTTTATCTTGAGCAGCAATCTTGCGATCGCGCTCTTCAGTGGCCATGGAGGAGGATTCCAGGACTTGAGCTATGCTCATTTCATGATCCACCTTGAGCTTTTCCAGCTCTTGGCGAAGTCCTTTGTTCTCCACCACCAAGGTCTTGAGGTTCTCGGCCTCTTCAATCATAGCGATGGATTGTTTCACCAACGCTGTAAGTCAAAAAAGAACAACAGCTCAGAAAAATTCGACATTAAAAAGCAAAAGGCAAGGTTTGAATCTCGAAATGTTTACCTTCAGCTTCATCCTTGGCTACCTTGAGCTCAGCATTTTTAAGCCGAAGAGCTTTGATCTCTCTCCGCTTATTACAGACATTGGACAATAATTCCTGGTTATAGGAAAATACTTTCTGTAAGTCAGAATACCCAAAGTCAGAAAGCTACTTAAGACTCGGGCTAATATTTTTACTAAATATCAGCACGAGCCTTGGGGGCTACACTAGTTCGTTCTTTGGCATCCTAACGAAAGCATAAACTCGGATTCTATATCCTACTTCATGCTTGGGGGCTAGAGGATATGATATAACATAATATAAAAACAAGAGTTGGAATTCCGACTTACATATTGCTCGCGGGTGAGTTTGTCTAAACCCGCGTTCACTTCATATGCCACCTTCTCGGTGAGAGTAAGAGGGATCACTGGAGCTGTTGGAAGCTCACCAGTCCTGATCCTCTCGTCGCGAAGGCGGACTTGAGTAAGAAGGTCGGAGAACTTGACGTCCTCTGCTTCTTGCGCCTCCTCTTCGGGGGATAGATGGCTTTTGTCCAGGACTTGCGTGGCCAGCCGCTGGATCTCCTCTGTAGACTTCCGGGTCAGGCCAAATTTGGCAAGACCCGGATTGTTGAGGAGGTTGTCGGTGAAGACTTCAGCCGGAGGGATCATTACCCGAAGAGGGTTCACCCTTATCTTGAGTTGACGCACTGGTGGTGATGTCAGTATGCGACCCAAGGATCGTCGGCTCCGCTTGAGGAGCCGTATCTTCTGCAATCACCAGAGAAGGGATGATCGCCAGAGTTGCAGAAGGTTGAGGGGCCAGAGTCGGAGGAGCCACGGCAGGGGAAGCTATTGTAAGCTTTGTCTGGCACAAGGGCTTCGAAGAAGTCCCCTTCCCCTTTCCCTTGATGATTGATTTTGCTCTGAGCAGGTAGTAAAGTCGGAAACATTACATCTCGGAAAGAAACTTGAGTAAACAACAAAGGCGGAAAAGTTGTGACAGAAAGGTTACCTCTTCACGACTGGCACCTCCTTTGTGCCAACTACTACTGTCGAAGCTTTGCGCTTCTTGAGCGCAAGATCCGGCAGTGGAACCACTTCCACCTCCTGAGAGAACTCTGGAGGGTATCCTTCGAGCGGAGCAAGTTCCGACTCGAGGATGTCAGCAAGCTGAAAACAAGAAAATGTATCAGCATTGCAATGTAACTCGAAGATAGAAACACATAAAAGATGTGATGATAAAAGCTTACCGGAACCACGGGGTTTTCCGCCATGTGCATGTCTAGAGAAACCTCTGGAATCTGCCCCTCGATCCGCTCCTTGATCATCCACTTGATCTGGGTTATGTAGCCCTGAGTGGTATAGGCTTTGGGGCTGATGCGGAGGGAGTCGGTTAGGGAAGACGTGACAGAATGCATCAGTATGTCCCCGTGGTACTGAAGTGGCTGGATCCGGCGTGAAACCCAACACTGGACCAAGTCGGATCCCTTCAGACCCTTGTGCTTGATCAGATATTCGATCCGCCTCTTAGCAAGGATCAGATCATCTGTGAGAGCCGGAGCAGCCTCGTCCCAGGAAGGTTGGGCCGTGGAGGCTCCGTCAACAAAAGCCGGCAAAGAAGTAGCTTTGCCGGGAGCCGGAATATCCCGATGATAGAAAAAAGTGGCTGGCCATTATTTGACCGAGTCACTGGCAGAAATTTTGGGATATGCCCGGTCTCGTCTAAGAGAAAAACTAATGGTGCCGGTGATGTAAGGAACACCGGCAGTGATGGAATTCCTCCGGACATGAAAGTAAAACCGGAAGAGAAGCAAACTCATCCTAATGCCAAGAAAGCCCTCGCAAAGCGCAGCGTATGCGCTCATCTCTAGAAGGGAGTTGGGAGGAAGATTGTGGAGTTGAACTCCATAGTGGTCAATCACCTCGGAGAAGAACTCCGAGGGAGGAAAGAACAAACCTCAGTCCAGATGGGTGCCGAAGTGGACACGCTCGCCCTCGTGTGGATTGGGGACGGTCTCGCCGGAGCCGCTCCGCCAGTTGCCGGCGGCGAGGAGCCCCTCCTTCTCCACGTTCTTGATACCTGCTTCGTCGAGAGCGCAGGGGATCTAGACTCCCCTGTAGTTTTCTTTCTCTGCTGCTGCTTCCGCCTTCGCCGCCGCCGCTGCCGCCGCCAAACTGGAGGAAGAAGATGAAGTCATTTTCTCCGGTGGAAGGGTGACCTTAAAGGGGCGGCGCTAGGAGCTTTGTGGAGGGAGAACGAGGAGGCTCTATGCGCGCAGGAGGATTGGGAGGAAAGGAACGGCAAAGGACTGGTGGAAAGGAGAAGAAGAAATCCGAACCCCTTATATCCACCTACCTACGCTAAGATTCATGTAAACGCTACAGTGTAACCGCCACGCATCGTGGAAAGAACTCGGAAGGGCTCGCGCGATGATTGCGTCGCCTCGATCTCCACGCACGCATTGAAACGGCGCCTCGGTTCCGCGAACTGCGGACCTACCAACGGTCGTGCTGACAAAACGTCTGTCAGATGACGTGACTTGACCATGCTTGTGTCAGGTGGCGTTAGAGACCAAATTCCGGCTTAGTTTAAAAGCGAGCTGGAAAATCCGAGTAACCAATTGTAAGGTCTGACTTATTTTTAAAGACCCGGATCGTATCTTTTTGTTGCGAAGTTTCAGGAACCCTTCAAAATTCTGCAAGCCGAAGATCAAGCTAGACGATGATAAATCCGACTTTGGATCTTGGAGGCCTCTGGGGGCTGCTGTTGGGGATATACTTTCCGGGTATCCTCACAGTTCATCACTGACCAGGGTGGCCCACTTCGGGTTAGAGCTTTGCTTCACGGGCGGCCCAGTCAGGGAGAGAAGACGGAGTCCAATCCGGCTACGGGAAGGCCCAGAAGACTTACTGACTTAGGCTCATAATGTTACTTGTAGTTCAAGATGTACTCTGTAACAGACTCTTAGTCGTAGCCGGATAGATCTCTCCTGTAAACCCTAGGCTGGATATCTATATAAGCCGTCCTAGGGAGAGCCTTTAGGGCACCAGATAACACTCAATACTTTAGACCCTCAACTCGCACAGGCGAAACCCTTGTAACCCATATTCCGGCTCTGCCGTATTACTGGATTGCTAGCAGGAGTAGGATCCGTTCAAAGCCGGTGGATTCGAACCTGGGTAAACTTGTGTGCTCACCATCCCGGAATACCGTACGTCTCACACCCCTCTCTTCCGCACGCCTCGAGGACCCCCTCATGGCGTACTTGTCATCAATCCGACGACATAGCATTACCAATCGTAACACGCGTGGAGGCATTGAAGAGTTGTCTATAAGCCTTGTTATTTGGCGTTTCGGTGCCAACCCAAGGTTTCTCAGGGTCCGTCCACTCTAACCATAACCAACGCAACCTGAGAGCCCGTGAAAACTTTTCCAAGTCGATAATCCCTAAACCACCAAGCTCTTTAGGTCAACCGACCTTCTGCCACTTCACTCTGTATTTCCCACCGCTGACCACCTCCTTGCAGGCCCACCTCCTTGGACGAAAGGGTAGACTTTATGAGGGCAGTGCAGCCTGCCCTATTCAGGAACTTACACTTCCAAGGGTTTAAGAGAGAGGCCGCTTTATCAATGTAGGGTTGCAAGTCTGCGCGTCTAAGCCTTCCGAGCGAGAGAGGGAGGTCCCGGTATTTGAGGGGGAAGTGAGCGATTTCATATGGGAAGTTTGATAACACCAAGTCGAGGTCGATGTCGGAGCGATGGGTGGGGTGACCTAACCCTTGGTCACATTGTTATTCAGACCAGTCGCCTCTCCGAAGTTTTGAAGTATACACACCAAGTTTGATACATCATGTGCAGAAGGTGATAAGAAGATGGTCGCATCATCAGCATAGAGGGAAACACGGGGTCCCTGTAACCCACCAGGCATCTCTTGCACAAGACTAGCAGACGTGGCATGATCCAAGATACGTTGTAGAGGATCAATGGCAATGTCGAAAAGAATTGGCGAAAGCAGATCCCCTTGCCGGAGCCCGTGACCATGGAGGATGTCCTTTCTGGGGACCATTGAGGATGACACGGGGAGAGGCCATGGAGAGCAGGGTCAAATGCAAAGTGCACCACCTCCGAGGGAAGCCAAGGTGTTGCAGGAGGTCAATCATATTGTCCAAAAGCATAGTTTCAAAAGCCTTGGCGATGTCAAGCTTGATGAGGAGAGCTGGGGTTTTGCTGCGATGTAGATGGCGAGCTGTGTTTCTAACGTACATAAAGTTGTCATGAATGGACATGGACTTGATGAAAGGGCTTTGGCTGTTGGAGACAATCTCATTCATCTTCGGGATAAGACGAGCCATAGCTTGGCGATGAGTTTTGGAACCATATGAATTAAGCTGATGGGTATGGAGTCCAAAATGGATTCAATGCCTTCCTTCTTAGGCAACAAAACAATGTTTGTCGTGTTTACAATGTGCAAATTGGTCGTCGAAAGCTTAGAAAAGGCATTGTTGGAACGCATAAATCCGCCCTTGATGATATCCTAACAAGAGTGTTAAGAATCTAGCCAATTTTTCGATTATATTAATCCAGGAATAAATGATGATAATATCGTGCACATACTGATACTAGATAATACAGACATGCAATACTAAACAAATCGTAGACGTAGAATCATCTACACAAATCACTAGTACTATACACATATAAATAAAAAGGAGAGGGATAAACATATTATACCCTCCGGTAGGCCAGTTGGTTGTAGCAGCAGCGGTGACAGCCTCGTTGGCCACCCTCTTGTCAGCAGCGGCTCTCTCGGCGTCGGTGGCCATGGTGATGACGAAGACATGGAAGCAGTTGATCGAGAGCGAGCAGTTGCGTAGGAGACGCTCCCCAAAAACCTAATCGCTCCTCTCCTGTACAAGATCTCGAGGGGCGGGGTTTCGGAGGCCTGCTCTCCTGTCAGCCGTGTACGCGGTGGACGGGACGGGATCACCCGCGGCAGCAGCAGTGGAAGGAACAAGTGTGGCGGAAATGAGTGGAGGCAGACCAGTGTTCTAATGTAAATATGCATCAACCAACTTATCTCTGATCATGCTCAGAACGGCTCCAACAAGACGACGGTGGCCTCCCCAAACGCTTTCTCCTATTCAGGAGCAATCGTTCTGATGGGAGTTACACCGACGACTCAGAACACGTTCATCGCCATGAGCCATAAGATGGTTTTGGTTTGGCAGCGCTTAAAGTACGTCCCCATAAACAGGGCAGGTTTCAGTGTAGCAGCAAAACCTTGATCAAAAATTGGCCACAATAATTAGGTTTTTGGATCGTTAAGAATCTAGCCAAGTTTTCGATTATATTAATCCAGAAATAAATCATGATAATACCGTGCACATACTGATACTTGATAATACAGACATCCAGTACTAAACAAATCGTAGACGTAGAATCATCTACACAAATCACTAGTACTGTGCATATAGAAATAAAAAGAACAGGGATAAATATATTATACCCTCCGGTAGGCCAGTTGGCCGTAGCAGCAGCGGCGGCCGCCTTCTTGTGAGCAACGGCCCTCTCGGCGTCGGTGGCCATGGTGATGAAGAAGACGTGGAAGACGGGACGGGATCACCGGCGGCGGCAACAGTGGATCCTGCGCAGCAAAAGGAACATATCGGCTCGGCAAAATTCCTGCAATGCGTGGCGTGGCGTGGAGGGCGGAGGAGGAGCGCGCGTGTGGAACACCTCTCCTCACTTCATACCAACTCATACTAGTTGGAGGATAGGTCACCTTATATGTTGGTAAGAAACTCTCTCAACTAGCATGTGGGACTAAACTCCCACCACTCCTCTTGCCATGACAACATGGGTATTTAGGGATTTTTATAAAATTGTTAAATAGGCCTAAAACCCACTTCAATATTTCAACAAAGAGTGGAAGAACGAAATGGAGAAACCATCCTTCTTGGGTGTTCCTCCCTAATCCCAAGTTTGAAAGGGTAACTTTGGCTCTGCCAGATTTTTTTCTTTGACCTGCTGAAACCCGTATCCATGCCCTGTATATCCATTTGTATGCATACCATACGTATACTTCAGAAAAAAAACTGCACGTCCCCACATGACGATCCCAGCTCCGTCATTCATGATGCACGTTTTGCATGAATGAATTTTGAAACAGTCGTGGCGGAATTGCTTATCCAAGGTAGCCACGATCCGGTTGATGACATCAGACGCAGCCGTAGCCAAGTGAGATTCCTCCAAAGTCCCACTTTTAGGTCATTTTCCAAAATCTAGTTTAATTTTTTCCTAAATTTTGAATTAGGTTTTAGCAAATGAACTATAAGTACGACTTTGACGGGATCTAACTTGACACTTTGTGCAGCCGCTCCTCCAGCATGAATTGTGACGACGCCATGCCATACGTAGCCTCTCCGCCGATTCCGCTATGGCTTCTCTTGATCTGCTAGGATCCAATCGCCGATGGCTGCTCTCTGTCTCTTCCTTGCTAGGGTATGCATACCCATTCTTATCAAGCTTCGCGATGTTTCGGTCTTGCACTCGTCAGCGTACACGTTGCGTATGCCTAGGCAAACTGTGATCGGGCCATACAGGCTTCCTTGTGGGTTCTACTCGTACGCCTTACATAGTGCGAGTTTACTATCATGCCCTCAGTCCGTAGACCGTACGGGTGCCGGATGATCTCAGTCGTCGTTATGTTTCACAAAGTTAAGCTTTGACTTGAGGTGGAGCACCTTGAGCAAAAGTTTTTTCTGAGAAACGTTCTGGCCTTTTATTCAAACTGGGACAGTGTTTACAAAGACCAATAAGCCAATAGGCGACTCATCTAACCAACTATTTTTCTACCTGCTGGAAGTGAGGAAACAAAACGAGCAACGGTATGTGCTTCCTTGTTCATCTCTCATCCTTCATGACAGAAATATTTACAGTGGACATCAACACAGTACCTCATACTGTATAATTGTTCCTCATCACACATACAGGCCGGAACTCACGGAAAGCAGAAGTTTTTGTTTGTTATAATGAAATAAGCTGAAGATTTAGCATAGAAGGAAAGAAATTATTTCCGTGCTACATAAAGTAAGTGCTAATATGGCAGTGGCATATGTAAGGGAAGTTTTGCTTTAATTGACCACATTAAAATCCTGTAAATAATTACAGAGATCAAATCCTGCAAATATATTGTTATAACTAAAATCCTACAATTGAATTGTGGGAAGTGAAAGTAAATAAAATAGCACATGTTTTATTGATCCATCCCATTTTGTGTCGAACTTTAACTACTAGGGATTACGTCAGGGCTTATCTTATTCTGATGTCTATCTACTTTTGATCTACATGCATCACCTATAAATAGCACATGTATGGTCCGCTTAAGCACATCAGTTGTGTTCATCATCCTCATCAAATTCTCCACGCATCAGCTATCAAACATGACGTGCTACATGTTCAACGACCAGAAGCACACCAAGGCAGCGACGCTTTTGTTTGTCCTGCTCCTTGGATGCCTTACGTTCTCCGTACATGGTATGTATAGAATTTCCTGTAAAAACCACACTCACGCCTCTCTTTTAGTCTTTTCCCCCCTTCTTTTTACTCATATATCGTTTGACATCTCCATATGCAATGTACTCGGTATCCGTATAGGTGACGAGATCAACAGATCAGGTGGCCGTCGTTTTATAGATGACAAGACCGGAGGCAACAACAAGATCAACATCATACTGTGCGTGAGGAAATCTTGCTGGTTCTGTACAAAGTTCTGTTGTGCAACGTTGCCAGATGAGCCTTGCTGGAACAACCATGAAGATTGCTTGCAGAATTGCCCATAGATGCCGTCGTCGCCGCCGTCATTGACCATCAATCAAGGGACTCGGCTTATCTTAGATGTTTTAGATAATTAGCGTTGCATCCTGGATATGAAGAGTGGTGTAGTGTATTTATATACATGTTAGCAAAGGGTTATCAGAACTTGATCGATTATGTGAACTTAGATACAATATATATATCATTTTTTTTAAAACGAGGCAAAAGCTTTGCGATATAGGAGAAGCAAACACAGGGGGCCTATGCCATCCAAAAAGAGAAAAAGAGGAACAACGGAAAACCAAGAGCATAGCTAAGTGATAAGCTCCCAGGAACCTTGGCCCCAGCTAAAATCCAATCCCTTCCTTCCCCCCCGATTCTACTCAAGAGCTCCGCAGGTAAAGAAGACTTGTTCTTAAAAACCCTTGCGTTCCTCTCTTTCCAGATTTCCCAAGCGATGAGCATGATGGCCGTCTTTAGACCATTGGGAGATGAAGAGGTGGATTTGGCAATGGCGTGCCAATAATCCAGAACCTTGGGTCGACCCGAGCCAAGACAAAGCAGCAGGTCCGGGCAAGAAAGCCAAGAAGCTGCAGCGGCCCATATCCGTTTGGAGTAATGACATTCGAAGAGGATATGACGTGCCGTCTCAGGAGTGCATCTGCAGAGTTCACATGTAGGATGGTGCAGCCAACCTCGTTTAGCAAGTCGGTCGGTGGTCCAAAGATGGTTTTGGACGGCGAGCCAGGCGAAGAACCAACATTTTGGGGGAGCCCATGTCTTCCAAACCAGCTTCCCGAATGAGCAAGGAAGTGCGGCCATGAACTGAGCTTTGTAGGCCAAACTGGAAGAATAGCAGCCGTTGGGCGATAAAGTCCAAGTTATAGTATTCTCGATGTCGGGGGAGAGCTGGACTATCGAAAGAAGACCCCAAAGCTAGACGAACTACTCGATATGTTCCACGGGAAAAGAGTCAACTGCGATATCCGTGATCAATTTCTGATGGATGACGGCATCCCTGAATGGTCTGTTCTTTCTCTTGGAGGCCTGATAGAGCAATGGGGTCTTGTCCGTTGGTATGGCCCCATCCAACCAAAAGTAAGGCCAAAAGGATGCCTTCATAGCATTACCAATCGTAACACGCGTGGAGGCATTGAAGAGTTGCCTATAAGCCTTGTCATTTGGCGTTTCGGTGCCAACCCAAGGTTTCTCAGGGGCCGTCCACTCTAACCATAACCAACGTGTCAACATCCGGATTTTTAATCCTAGATGCCCGTTATGCCATACCTCGCAATCCCATGATTACCCTTTTTGCGAGACATAACGGATTGGATATCATAGTACATCATCCATTACAAACCATACATAAGGTCTTACACAAATAAGGATCTCATGATCCAGTCTTTAATACAACAAGCAGCGGAAATAAAAGATAAGCGTAGCGGAGGGGTCCATCTTCAGGGGCACAGACAATGCTGACGAAGGCAGATAGTCCTAGTTGTCATAGCCGTCCTGATGACCATCCTCCTGATAGTATCCTTCATAGTCTAGCCATGAGAATAGCCAGGGACAAAAGCCATGAGTACTCTTTAAGTACTCGCAAACTACTATTAACAGGTACTATAGTTCTAAGTTCAAGTGAAAAATCTAAGTTTAACTATAAAGTTAAGTTTGAAACCTAAGCTGAGTTTAGAAGCAAAGAAAGATAAAGTAAAGTTCTAGAATCACTTAAGTTGGGAAGCTATTGTCATAAACACAACCCTGTTGTGGTCAAGTCAAAGTTCATCATTCATTTCAAGTTATTTAGAAAACATCTGACAACGAAATAGTATGGCCATTCCAACTGTCCATAACCGCGGACGCGGCTATTCGAATAGTTTGACACTCTGCAGAGGTGGTATACTTTTACCACAAGATTCGATACATCTGTCAGGGATAACCCTGAATCATCATACTTAGTATGCAGATAATCAAACATAACCTTCCCTTTACACACCCTAGTATAAGCACCTCTCCTATGAGCATGGCCTCCCAACTATGACCATCAGTCATCTTGGGCACTGCATAGGTGGACATCATTGAGAGGTAGCCTCAGCTCAGACCTCTTCTGTGAGGGAACTAATACTAATGCATATAAATTTCCAGCTAAGCCTTACCCAATTCAGGTAATGTGGTTATACGGTAAATTTGGAATGGTATCGCATCCGAATCCAACCATCAGTTTTATAAAAGGGTTAAGGCTCATGCCTCATCATTTTCATCATCATAAACCAGTTGTGTTTCTCAACACATGTCAAAACATCTCAATAGAATGACTCATCATTCCAAGGTTTTCACAAATCATTTTCACCAATTGTTCTCAACTAAAGTGACTCAAGTTTTTGATCTACTCTAACTACTAAGTTAAGAGTGTTCACTAAGGTGGAAGGATGGGATCAATCTCATGCCATAGAATGACATCTAAAGGTTTCTAAGTAGGTCAAGTTTTATACTTTTTATGCTACCTTCAAAACAAGTAAAGAACTTTGTGTAAACTAAGGGAGGTAAAACTTGTCAATAAGACTTGAGGTACTAATAGTTAAAGGGGGTGTGATCAAAGCATGCTTAAGACATCTTTGCTAAACCTTCTAGTTTGTTTCTAGTTTGCTAAGCACTAAACTTGCAAGGGTTAATCTTGGGTATTGCTAGCTTGCTAAGGGTAGCTTGCACTGTTAATGGTGGCTTGCCTTGGTTGGTGTAGTGGTTGAAGTTTTCTTCGTCTTCGTCTTGATAGCACTCCTCCTCCTCGTAAGCTTGGTCGGTATTATCTTCTATAAATACATACGAAGTACACAATCACCAAACAATACTTAACTAGGCTAGATAGCATTCTAAGACACACCATTGATGATCTATTATCATCACAAGAATCACAAGTTTAATTCAATAGTTTCAACCTTTTTATTTTAGAAAAGTAATTTCTACTCATTGAAAATTTAACTAAGATTTAATATTCACCACTTAAAATATGGGATCATGTTGACACATGTCATCACCACATATTCTAACATGTGGGAATGAGATTTAAGGGTTGGATCAATATTATTACATATTTGGATAGATATGATGAAATGTGATTTTTGAGAGTTGGAATTAACTCAAAAGCTAACTTGGTTGATTTTATAAAAATGTTGTAAGTTGCAAAAGCTTCTGTTTTTTTATTTTTTTAGGAGAGATCTATAACCCTAATTGAATTAAATCCAATGGGCTTGGATAGATCATCTCCATACCTTTCAGACAAAATTAGTTTCATGCAATTCGGATTTCTAAAACTCTCTGAATTGATTTTCAAGCTAGGGGACAGAAACTAGATTCAAACTAAAAAGAAAATCTAGATTTGAACGGGTGGGTTAGCGCGGGAAAAGACTTGGGCCGGCCCAGTGGCCCTCCGCGGCGCGGGGCTCAGCTGACAGGGGGTCCCGCGTGTCAGCGGCACATAACACGCGAAACGGTACGCGTGCTATGGGCCGTAGGATTAGAATGGGAATCTACGGCTGAGGGTCATCATCGACGACGAACAGGTCGCCGGCGAGCTCGAACCCTAGCGGCTAGGTGGGGGTCTGCTGGGGATGTACCAGGGCTCCAGCAGGGTCGACGAGGCGGGAAAATGACGTGGACGATGACGGAGAGGCGAGGCGCGGTTGCGGCGGAGCTTGGGGTGGTCGCAATCAGCGATGCCCTTCTCCTCCAGAGGAGGCTGCTCCGGCTCCAATTCGGGCGAGGCAGAGCTCGCCTTGCTCTGGCTAGAGGTGGGTGAGGTTCAGAGAGGTGAGGGGGGGGAGTGGTGTGGAGAGAAGAGGCTAGGGAGGGCTCCTTTTATAGGCCCGACGGTGAGACAGAGCGAGATGGGCAGGCGACGGTGGCGACATGGCTACGGCAGGGTAGAGGCATGGCTGAGGGTGGCGATCGATGGGCGGTCCCCTGGCGGTGCTCTAGAGATTGAATGCGGCCGTATGGGCGGTGGCATGCGGTCTGGGCAAGGTGGCGCTCTGAGCGGCAGAGGCGGCGGTGTCCACGGCGAGCGGTGGCTGTGAGGCGTTGGGCGGCCAGCGGGGGTGTCTGGGGTGTTCTCCAGGTCGTGGCGGAGCGGCGGGCACGGGCTACGACCAAGGGGCGGTCTGTGCGAGCGGGGATACAGCGCGCTCTCGAGGCGACACCGACATGGTGCGGTGGCACTAGACGCGTGGAATCCTCGGTGGTCCACTGCAGGGCTGGGCTCGGGCAGGGGACAGGGGGTGGCGGTGAGCTCCTGGCTACCTCCTAGACATGGAGAGAGGGGGAGATGGTCTGCTGCGGTGGGGCAAGGTTTGGCCGGCGACCATGCCCTCGGGTTGGCATGACATGGGGGCTAGGGACAAGGGAGAGGGGTGTTAAGGGCCTTGTTAGACTAGGAGGGGACAGAGGAGATAAATGTAGATCATTTGGGGGCAAAACCCTGTTCAAAACAGTGAGCTAGGATTAGGGTGGAAATTATGCATGCCAAGTGTTTGATGAAATGGCTCCATGAGGTTTAGTTTTGAATTTTGGTTTCAAAATTTTTGAGTGTTCTCCACTAGTGCTAGATAGTCTCTAGTTGCAAGGGTTTTGGAAATGGAGCTCAAATGGATGGGTTTTGAAATAGGGGTGATCTATGCATATGCATTAGATTCAATTTTCAAATGCCAATTAAAATAAGTAAAAGAATGTTTTTAGCAGATCAAAAGGTGGGCCTTGGTACCTCATTATGTGTACTAGCAAGGGGTACGAAGATCAAGAATTGTTTCTGTTAAGAATTGAGTACTAGGAATAGCCAAAGTAGTGTAGTGGATTAAAATGGCCAAAATGACCATTCCTCCTTTTTAATTCTTTTTTATTTGATTTTCTTTAGGAAAAGTTTGGGAATGATGTAGATGATGTTTAAATCACGTAAGAAACATTTTACAAGCATTGGATCACACAATCATGGCAATTCAAAACAACTCCTATTTTAAATGCACACACATATGAATGCTTTTATTTTTAATTTGAAAAAGTTTTTTGTTAACCCCAAATTTGATGATTTAGATCTTGATAAGCTTGGATTGAAGTTTTGTCATGTTACAAACCTTCCCCCCTTAAACAAAATCTTGTCCCGAGATTTACAAAGAAAACTAGGAACTAAAGAGACCTAGGAACTCTGTCCTAATGTAATCTTCTCGCTCCCAAGTGGCTTCTTCCTCGGTATGGTTGCTCCACTGAATCTTGAGAAACTTGATGCTTCTGGTTCTGGTGGTTCTGTAGGCTTCTTCTAAGATACGGATGGGTACTTCCCGATAGGTCAGGTCATTGTTGATTTCCACAGCTCTGTGATCGATGTTCTGGAAAACCTCAGTCTTCTCAGGCACTTCCAAGCATTTGCGAAGTAATGAGATATGGAACACATTATGGATGGCTGACATCTCTTGAGGCAGTTCCAGTTGATACGATACTTCTCCTCGGCGGTTCAGAATTTTGAAAGGTCCGATATATCTGGGGGCTAACTTTCCCTTCAGACTAAAGCGTTGAGTTCCCTTCAATGGTGAAACTTTGACGTAAACAAAACCTCCGACATTGAAAGTTAGGTCTCTCCTTCTCTTGTCAGCATAACTCTTCTGTCTGGATTGGGCGGTCTTGAGGTGTTCACGGACTTTGTGAACTTTCTCTTCTGCTTCTCGAAGAATGTCGGGTCCAAAGATCTGACTCTCTCCTACTTGCGACCAATTCAAAGGGGTACGACACTTTCTTCCATATAGGAATTCGAATGGTGCCATCTGCAAACTAGCTTGATAACTGTTGTTATATGAGAATTCTGCGAAAGGCAGGTAGTCTTCCCATTTTGATCTGTACTCCAACACACAAGCTCTAAGCATATCCTCCAAGATCTGGTTGACTCTCTCAGTTTGTCCATCTGTTTGCGGGTGATACGCGGTACTCAAGTTCAACTTGGTTCCTAAACCTTCCTGAACTTTCTGCCAAAATCTTGAAGTAAACTGGGTTCCTCGATCTGACACGATGGTCTTGGGGGTTCCATGCAGACTAACAATCCTAGCAATGTACAGCTCTGCTAACTTTGCACTCTGGTAGGTTGTCTTGACAGGTATAAAATGGGCTACCTTGGACAGTCTATCAACTATGACCCAGATTGAGTCATTCCCCCTACTAGAAGTAGGCAAACCGGTGATAAACTCCATTCCGACGGAATCCCATTTCCATTGCAGAATCTGCAATGGTTGCTACAATCCTGCAGGTCTCTGATGCTATGCTTTGACTCTTGGACAGATGTCGCATTTGGCGATGTAGCTTCTGATTTCTCTCTTTATCTTGTGCCACCAAAATTGCTCTTTCAAATCTTGATACATCTTTGTTCCTCTGGGGTGGATAGAATAAAGAGTATCATGAGCTTCCTTCATGATAATTTCCTTCAGCTCCGAATCTGCTGGCACACAGATACGTCCTTTGTACCACAGTACTCCTCTTTCGTCTTCGATGAATCCAGGTACCTTTCCTATACCAATACGACGTTTTATTCCGTCGATACTTTCATTTCCCTTCTGGGCTTCCTTTATTTGGCTAATCAAAGTGGGTTGAGGTTCAATGCTAGCTAGGAATCCTTTGCTAACTAACTCAGTCCTGAACTGCTCCAACTCCTCATACAAACTTGGTTGCTTCTCCTTGATCATGGTGTTAAGCCTACACGGCAATCTGCTAAGAGCATCTGCTACCACATTGGCTTTGCCGGGGTGATAGTGAATGTCAAGGTCATAATCCTTGATTAACTCTATCCATCTTCTTTGCCTCATATTTAGCTCCTTCTGAGTAAAGATATACTTCAAGCTCTTATGATCTGAGTAAATCTCACAGCGATTACCCATCAAATAATGACGCCATGTCTTCAATGCTATAACCACAGCTGCTAGCTCAAGATCATGGGTTGGATAGTTCTGCTCATGCTGCTTCAGTTGTCGAGACAGATACGCGATGACTTTGCCTTCTTGCATCAATACACATCCTAGACCAATCTTGGATGCATCACAATATTCATCAAACGGCTTCTTGATGTCTGGCATGATCAAAATTGGGGCTGATATCAATCTCTTCTTTAGCTCCTGGAAACTGGCTTCACATTTGTCTATCCATTCAAACTTCTTGTCCTTCTTCAACAATTGGGTCATTGGTCGGGCTATGCTCGAGAATCCTTCTACGAACTTGCGGTAATATCCCGCTAATCCGAGAAATGAACGGACTTGGGTTTGAGTGGTTGGGGCTTCCCATTCTTCGACATCTTTGATCTTGGTGGGATCAACAGAGACTCCTTCGGCAGACACAATGTGTCCTAAGAATCCTACTTCTTTTAGCCAAAACTCACACTTGCAGAACTTGGCATATAACTGATGCTCTCTCAGGGTTTCTAGGATGATTCTCAGATGTTGCTCCTGCTCTTCTTCTGACTTGGAGTAGATAAGGATGTCGTCGATAAACACAACTACAAACTTATCTAAGAAATTCATAAAGATCTTATTCACAAGATTCATGAAATAAGCAGGGGCATTGGTTAATCCAAAAGACATAACCGTATACTCGTATAAACCATAGCGAGTAGTAAAGGCGGTCTTTGGAATATCCGTTGCACGAATCTTAAGTTGGTGATAACCAGTCCTAAGATCAATCTTTGAAAATACCTGGGCTCCAGTCAACTGATCAAATAGATCCTCTATCTTCGGCAAGGAGTACTTGTTCTTGATGGTGACGTCATTCAACTTTCTGTAATCTGTACACAGATGATTGCCTCCATCTTTCTTGTCAACGAATAACACTGGTGATCTCCATGGCGATGCGCTTGGCTGAATCAAGCCTGTTGCTAACATGGTATCCAACTGCTTCTTCAGTTCCACTAACTCTGAGGGGTTCATCCTATAGGGTCTCTAGGCTATAGGTCCGGTTCCGGGGATTAGTTCGATAATGAACTCAATATCCCTATCCGGGGGCATACCTGGCAATTCATCTGGGAATACGTCGGGGTATTCATAGACTACTCCGACTTGGTCTATGGTGGGCAGGGTTACACTCTTGTTGCACTTGAATTGACGGGGTAAGGTTTCAGAGATATGCTCTACTGTTACTCCAAAACTACTGGTCATCGTGATGGCTTTCTTAGCACCGTCTATCAGTCCTTTATGCCTTGACATCCAGTCCATACCTAGTACTACTTCCAATGCTTTGGTTCCAAGTACAATTAGGTTGGCATAAAAATATATCCCATGTATTCTGATAGGTACAGCTTTGCAAATTTTTCTAGCTTTTGTAGTTGAACCGGGGATTTGAACTATCATGACATGCTTCAGGTTGGTTGGGCGAATCTTACTAGTGCATACAAATTCTTCGGTGACAAATGAATGCGATGCTCCAGAATCAAACAATACTCTTGCTAAAACTGAGTTGACAGAAAACATACCCATCACTTCATCTGGCGCTTCCTGGGCTTCTTCTGTGTTCATGTGGAAGAGATGACCATTGCGGTTGTGAGGGTTCCCTGGGGCAAATCTCCTTCCTCGTTGAACACGACGCTGCTGCTGAGCTAGGGCATTCACAGGGGCATTAGCGGCAGTCTTCTTGGGATACTCATTGGAGTAGTGACCCTTCACTCCACACTCGAAACAAGTGATTTGGGACTTGTCCTTGACTGCAACAGGCACAACATTGCTGCCAGTTCTGGGTGCAGTGTTGTTGTTGTTGTTGCTCTTGGGAGGGGCACGGTTGAAATTGTTGGCATTTCCGGAGTTATGATTGTTTCCTCCGGACTTCACATTGCCTCCGCTACGGTTGGGGTAGCTTGGGCGAGGATTTGGGGGTCGGTTGTTCCTTGGTGCATATCCTGGTGAAGGGTTGGGACGGTACTTCTGGTGACTACTGGATCCAGACTGCTGCATCATACGACGCTTGCGGTTGTCGTTTGCCTGGTTAATCTTCCCTTCCATCTGAATGGCAGAGTCGACTAGTTCTTCGAGATCCTGAAAACGGATGTTGACGAGGACAGTCTGCATTTCATCATGCAGTCCGTTCAAGAATCTCTCCTTCTTCTTGGCCTCTGTGTTGATCTCATCAGGTGCATATCTGGCAAGTGACAAGAATATGTCACGGTACTCCACCACAGTCATTCTTCCTTGCTTCAATTCACAGAATTCATCTCTCATCCTGTTGACGAGACCTTGCGGCACGTGGGTGTGGCTGAACTTGACTTTGAATGCTTCCCAGATCATCACCTGGCCATGGTTCATATTGCGGATTCTATTCCACCAAGCTCTTGCATCTCCCGCCAGATAGTGGGTGGCGAAGAGAACTTTCTCATTTTCATCAACTCCTGCAACTTCAAGGTTGTTTTCCATGGTCTGTAACCAGTCATCAGCATCTAATGGGTTCTCAGATTGGTTGAAGATTGGGGGATTGGTGTTCTGAATTTTTTTGAGTTTGGATCCATGGTGATCCTGATTTCCATGTCCTTGATTGTTGAGAGCCATTTGGGCAATCTGCTGCAATGTTGCTAAGTTGGCTTGACGCTCGGCTCGGCTTGCTTCATGGTCCGCGATGAGATTCTGCAAGATCTGCAGCATTGGGTCCTGTGACGAGCTGCTCCCTCCTTGGTTTCCACGAGTCATCTGAAGATTGAGATAGATATAGGGGTAAGAGGGAAATTCTAAGATTCATGGTTTTGGGTTTTCAAAGCTAAAACTTTGAGTTAGACTCAGGTTTTTCAACTAACTTCATTTTCATTCATGCAAGCAAGCACACGATACAACACACACCACAACAAACAAAGGAAAACAGATGGTTTGAAGAACCATTCTGCCAGCTACGATACAGGGGGCCCGATACAACTCATACTACGACAGTGCTCTAGTGCATCTACTCATCGTCGATGAAGTCGGAGTCCTCATCATCAGTGTAGAAGTCCACAGCATCCTCCTCTAGAAATTCATCATCGTTGCTGAGGTAAGAATCCATGTCTTCCTGGATGTCTTCACCCTCATCTTCTTCTTCCTTGGCGGCAAGCTGAGCTTCTTGCTCCTTGACGGTCTTCTCCAGGTCGGCCACCTTCTTGCGAAGACGGGCGATGGTGCGATCTTTCTTGGCACGCTCGCGGCGAAGAGACTGGCGATCTTGGACAAGCAGTGCGAAAGTCTGGGCCTTCTGGTCGGCAATGGCACGGTTCTGGTTGGTTAACTCCCTAGCATTGTCCAGTTCCTGCTGTCTGTCGTGAAGCAAGAAGTCAAGGTTCTCCACTTGACGCCTCAATTCTGGGTGACTTGGCATCTCCATCGGCATTCCCATGAAGTCACATCTTGCATAGTGGGCAAAACGGGTTCCTTGGATCTTGTTGACGCTGAGGGCACATAGACGTGCGAGAGCTTCATGCATTGCCCTGGCTAATCCATCTAGCCAGTTGTTCTCTCTCACGGAGAACTGAATTCCTCCATAAGTTGGTGCTTCGATGCTTCCTCGAAGATCTGTGGTGACTCGCCACTGTAGGTCTCCTCCTAGGGGTCCTGGAAGTTGAGCTCCAAGAAACTCCGGATGTGGGCGTCCTAGTAACTCCGACAGCGAATCCAGATCCCTCTCGAAGATCAGCCGACCTCCGTTTCCCAACTGGTAAAACTTGTTGAACTGAGTCTCCATCTACAAGAATTAAGGATGAGGAAGTTAGTGAAGTGATCCAGTCACTACTAGGAAAAACATTATCAGTGGCGCACCAAAACAACTTTCTGTGGCGCATCTAGCAGTCGCCACTAAAATTACATTTATGTGGCGCATATGCATATGCGCCACAGAATTCTATGGTACATTCTGTGACGCATATAGCTATATGCGCCCCTTTTTTCAGAATTTTGAAATTTTCAGAATCTGATACAAATACTGTATATAACAGGTATATTACAGGAAATACACAAAAATTAACAGAAATTCATAGAAAAGCTGCACACAGCAGTACAAATGTTCTAGTTCACATATAATACATCAACAAGCACGAATGTTCACAAGTGTTCATCAATCACATCACTTAGAACCGAATAAGTGTACAAGTATATTTCACAAGTGTTCATCTCACTCATGTAACTTACAACTACGAATGTTGTCACCGCCTATACCTTAGGACAGAATATAGTACACCGTAACCGCGATGCCGGTGAGGAGGAGCGGCACCAAGATCTTCGTCCGGTTCTTCTTCCACACGTGTCTCCTCCACTTGGCCACCACCTCCTCTCCAGTCACGTATCCCTTGTAGCTGTTGCCGCTGAACTTGTCCACTTGTTGGTGGCAGTCCACCCACTCCTCGTAGACACCTAGAACCCGACCCTTGTACACAACGTACGTCGGCATCTCTATTGACAAGGCATATTAGTACATCATGCAAATATATATGTTGACAAATATTAGAGCAAGGCATTCATAAACTTAAAACAATGCGTTGATGACAATGAAAGAAACATGACAACATGTCCGACACAATAACAACGACGGTTTCAAGCTAGGCAAGTTAAGTTTTTCGACACACACTACATGTCCACCGATACACACGCTCTCTCGGTCAAGTAGCCTTCTCCTCGCAGGGCGCCGGGAACGGCTTGTACATGTCTTTCGTCGTCCACGTCCTGAAGTCACCCTGCGCCTTGAGGCGGGCTTCGATCTCCCTCTTGGTGAACGACTTGGGCTGGTGTAAGAGCCCACCATGTGTGTTGACCTGTTCCATGATGATATGTGACAACTTCACCTGCGTATCATGGAAGTCTTCCCTGAGATCGGGGTCACTGATCCCATGCAACTTTTGGGCCCATCCTTGGAGAGAAGATGGCAGCGTTAGCATCACGCAATCCCGGACAAACCCTTTTAGGTGATGGCAAACATAGAAGGCCTCCTTCGCATTGTCAGACGGCTGCTTGACGCAGGGGAACTCGAACACATGCTTGAACTTGTGTCGACCATCATCCCTGTAATCCTCCCCCTTATAGTTGAAGGGGCCTCCCTGATTGGCATAGCCCTTGATAGCATCATCCAGAACGCTCCTTACTCTGGCGTAGTTCTTCCTCCTCGCACTCCCCGAGTCGAAGTAGGTGGCAAGCGAATACCTCGTGGAGAGGATGATAAGAGTGTAGTACTTATCTCTGCGCAACACACAATGTGGAACGGGATGTTGGAAAAGAGCAATGGAAAGAAATATTTATGTGTTACGACGGCGGTAGGAGGATGTGTACACTTACTCGGGAAAGAAAGGCACAAGGATGTTGTCCTTCCTCTTGTTGTCCATCAATAGCTTCTGAAGGTAGGACTTTGCCTGGGCCCGGATCCTTGTTCCTTCTTCCAGCTGGCTATCCCGCATGTAGTAGGGATCTGCTATCGCGACGAACGGTGTGCCCTCTCTCTTGACCTTCATCGCTAGATTGAGCGCGAATAGGCGGACCAAGTTATAGTCCAACCGTCTTGAGTGGAATAGCTTGAAGATGTCCTCGTAGGCTATGAAGAACACATCCGCGGGGGCATCGGTGATGAATCCCACGTCCTTTGGCACCTTAGCGGTGAACACCGAGTAACTCGGGTCCTTGTCCTTGAGAAGGAGGCCCTCTAGTGTTAGGACACCTTCATGCAAACTCATCATAGCTCCCGAAGCCAGGCGGCGCAGTTCTAGAGGCAGTATGGGCTGACCAGCTTCGTGCACTCTGGTCAAGCTATCCTCGCGGGGTGGTACAACATCGTCCCGGTAACGGATCGGAGCGGGCTGGCTCACAGCCTTGTCCTTGTTCCTGTTCGGCCTCTTCCTCACCCTCTTCCTCTTTGCATCAGCAGCCTCCACTAGCGATGCTAACCCGTCACCGGTCGTCCTGTGGAGTGTGTCAGGGCTGAAAATGATTCCGACAGATGGAGGTTGTGTATCGGCGGCCGGAGGCGTCTCCTGAGAAAACCCACGGAAGACAGGCGCTTCTTGGCATGGCTAACTTGATCGTGGAATGATGGTTCTTCAACGAGAGGAGGCATGAACGGTCCTTTGCTGGAGCCGGTGTTGACGAAGGCATTAACGTCGACCGGTGCATCATCATCATCATCCACCTCGATGTTGGCATCGAAGGCCACCATGTCCATGTCATCTTGGGGTGGTGGCGATGGCTGTTGCGGTGCCACGACCTTGCCTTTAGGCGGGGGCGATGGCGGTCAAGGAGCAACCACGCCCTTGGCTGCTTGTGGCGCCGATGCAGACGCTCCCAAGAGTCTCTGGTGACGGCTTGTGGTGGCGGCGACGACGACCGGTGTAGCAGGAGGCTTCATCCTTGGCGGCCGAACGACCGAGGTGGCACCGGTGGAGCGAGACCCAATACGAATCTGGGTCTTTGGCAAAATCATGGGATAGCCATGGCAACCTTCCAGGGTTAGGTGCTCGTCGGCTCCCGGAGGTTGCATGGGAGGGTCCATGTCTTCGCACCCCCCAACACCCGACCCAACTCGACGCGCATCACAACATCATCCATGGGCTTATAGTGCATCGTGCGGTTCGCCGGTTGTATTAGCTTGCCCGTGGCAACATACTTCAACTCGCCGCCGGGCACCTTGTGCAGGAGCACGCACGGAGTGTCCTGAGGCATACAGATATGCATCATGAGATGGCAGCCAATCAAAGGCATTAAGTAGAGCACACTGACTAACTACTTATTTTACCTTGGTGAGGGCGCCGAGCTCGTCTAATGTCGAGACACAGGCGGTCGGTGGCTGATCCTTCTTCTTCTCCGTCTCGGGTGCATTAGGAAACACCGCCGCCGTCGGCTGCTGCGCCTTTGTAGTCTCGGCAGGAGGGGGCAGCTCTGGTGCATCCAACTCCATCGGCTGCGCCGCGGGGATGGAGGGCGGCGAGGTAACCATGTCTGGCGACACTTGGTGGCTCGTGGTGCTGCCGCTGGCGCTGGGCACTTTTATCGGCCCCACCTGACCATCCGCATTCCATTTTTCTATCCCCTCCATCAGCCGAGGGGGTAGCATCTCGAGGATCTTCTGCTGCACTATCGCGTTCACCTCGTCCTGGTCCACCTTACTGGCCTCTAGATGCGCGATGTTCCGCTTCTGCTCTTCCTTCTCGGCTTGATCCTGAGCCGCCGACTGGGTCCGCCTCTCCTTTCTCTTCTTGGCTTCCTCGCTATACTACTCGCGGAACTTTGTGCTCGTACCAACGCCAGAGATACGTCCAAATGACGTGGCTGGCTCGGACTGTGGCCCCCCGTTGAAGGCGTTGGTCGCCCTGTTGAAAATCGTGTCCCACGGCTCCGTCGAGCCCTGGGACGACGAGTCCGGCGCCTCGCGTGTAGCCTTGGTTTCAGCGTCCTACAGATAAGGAAAGGTGAACCCATTTAGGAACTTGCCTTCATTATTCAAAATGAAAGCAAATGGACTGCGGGTAAATTCCTTACCATCTTACTATCAAACTTCCTCACATCGTCATCATCGGTGACGAATTCCTTGGAATACTTGTCCAGATAGTAGCGGGCCCGGACAAAGTTCCGGGTCTGCTTGTCCATGATTTTTAAAAACGGGTTTTCTTTCCCGAGACGCTCAACCTCGGTGTCCTCCCTTGCCCATATGGCCTTCTTTCCCCTGTAACCACCGCTTCCACATAGGTGGTTACCTATGTTCTGTTCCCACATTTCCCGACCCCACTCCATCCATGCCTTCGCTTCGTCAGTCTCCATCTCCGCCTTGAATATCTTGAACTCGTCTTCGTAGATCATGGGCTCACCCTTCTTGATCTTCTCCCAGCTTTCCTTTTTCGCGATCTTGTTCTTCACCCGGGTTCTCCAGCTGCTCAAGGCATTGGCCATCTTCGTGATGGCTAACCTGTTCACCTTATTGGATTTTTCCAGTTTGTCGGTGTACGGTGCTGGGAACTTGTACTGTCGGTGAAGCTTCTTAAGGCAGTTTGCCACCAACCGCTCATTCGCTTCACTTCTCAGGTGCTTCGTGTTGATCGACATGCTTTCCCGGATGATGCACCCGAGTTGCATGCCGTACCCGGCGGCAACATCCGGAGGCTCCAACGGAAGGCCACTTTCCGAGACCAGAGTGATCTCATTGGTGGTGTCAGCGAGCTTTTGCAGCTTCCGATCCTTCCTCGGCTTCTTATTCTTCTTAACAGACGGGTTGCTGCTACCGCCACCCGTGCGGTCCCCGCCATCGGTCGTGCGGCCTCCACCATCGGAGGTGGTCGCATCCTACTCCTCGGCTTCATCTACCCGTAGTCCTCGTCCCCCTCTTGCTCATCATCTCCATCATGGCCCACAGTAGCTGCCACGTCCTCATGCTGAGACTCCGCCGCCTCGTGCTGCGCCGCTGCCTCCCAGAAAGTGAGGTTCGCCGCTCTGGTTTGGTCTTCGACACTCATTGCGGCCTTAGAAGTGCCGGCCCCATCGGCGGACGACATGTTTGCACACTTCTAAACAAATTAAAATAAGGAAGTTAGTATTAATTATTGTTGACAATATTTAAAATGAGCTGTCCATTTCTCCCGAAGTGTCAATTCACTTCTAGTTCGGTCGAGAAATGGGGCTCATATGTAAAAAAATTACTAAGTGTCGACCGACAAATTCAACATGACCTTCGCTAATTTTTTGACATATGAGCCCCATTTCTCGACCGAAATGGATCGAAATCAACATTTCAGGAGAAATGGCAGCTCGGGTGATTTCCCTGCAAACATTTCACATACAAACAAACACAAATTGTGCTCCACATCCACATATGGTGCTCCAACACCATACAAACATCACTAAAATTAAAGTGGTCCATGATGGGTTCGTAGCATGGAAAACAAAAAATTTCTATCGCAAGAACGAACAAAACCTAGATCTAATCTAGATAAAAGCCAAGATCTAATCTATTAGACATGTGCAACGAGATAGATCTGTACTAACCCTTGTAGACCCGAAAGTGTTACGAGATTGGATCTCGTGGTAGATGTAGTCGATCACTTGCCGATCTCAAGATCGTGTGGACGATCCTTCCGGCGCCGCATTCCGGCAGCGCTTCCGCAGTCGGTCACACGTGCAGAGTCGAAGCAGACCTTCCTCTCCCCGTTCCAGCGAGCAGCGGAGGTAGTAGATCTTCTCCACGGAATCCCAGCAGCACGATGGTGTGGTGGTGGTGGTGGAGTAGAGAATTCTGCAGGGCTTCGCCTAAGCCAGAGCAGAGGGAAGGAAGAGGAGAGAGGCGGCCAGGGTTTGCGGATTGTGAGGGGGCAAGGGGGTGGCGCCCCCACCCCGCTATTTAAAGGAGGGAGGCGCCATGGGAGGGGGAGTCCTAGTAGGACTCCCCTCCCTCCTTGGCCGGCGGATTGGGAAGGGGGGAGGAGTCCTCCTCCCCCACTACTCCTTGTCTTGCCCTACAAGGATTCCTTGATCCTTTCTTGGTTTTCAAGCAAACTCCAAGAAATCTTCTAGAACCTTCCGGAACATTCCGAAACCTTCTAGAATCCCCATACAAATACTCCGGAACATTTCCTAACTTAGAAAATGATCCCCAATATATGAATCTTATTCTCCGGACAATTTCAGATCTCCTCGTGATGTCCCGGATCTAATTCGAGACTCCGAACAACATTCGGTCTCCAACGCACATTCCATATCTACTTAAAACAACTTCGAACCTTAAGTGTGTCACCCTACGGTTCATGAACATGTAGACATGATGGAGACACATCTCCGATCAATAACCATTAGCGGGATCTGGAGATCCATAACAGCTCCCACATACTCAGCGATGACTTTGTGATCGATAGAACCATTTAACATACGAAACCAATTCCCTATATCACGCGATACTCTACTTATCCGAGGTTTGATCATCGGTATGTCCATACTAGTTCTTCCTCGTTACTGATAAGTACTCTTTACTCGTTCCATGATATGTCATCCCTTGTGACCTAGTCACATGCTTGCAAGCTAACTAGATGAGATTCCACCGAGAGGGCCTAGAGTATATCTATCCGTCATATGGATGGATAAATCCCAATCTTGGTCCATGCGCTTCAACACATACTTTCATAATACCCAATGTCACCTTTATAACCACCCAGTTACGAAGCGGCGTTTGATGTCATCAAAGTACTCATCTGGTGATGGTGATTAACATAACCTCATGGTCAAAGGATTAGGTTACTATGCATTTGAAAGCTTGTAGCAAAACGAACTTAATGACTTGATCTTATGCTATGCTTACTATGGGTGTGTGTCCATCACATCATTCTCCTAATGATATGATCTTGTTATTAACGACATCCAATGTCCATGATCAGGAAACCAGGATCATCCATTAATCAACAAGCTAGTTTAACAAGAGGCTTACTAGGGACTCTTTTATGTTTACAAAACACACAAGTATTAATGTTTCCGGTTAATACAATTATAGCATGGGATGTAAACATTTATCATAAACATAAAGATATAATAATAACCACTTTATTATTGCCTCTTGGGCATATCTCCAACAGTCTCCCACTTGCACTAGAGTCAATAATCTAGTTAAAAATTTGTGCATTCAACACCTATGGCTTTCTGGTGTTGTATAGACACTATTGCTAGTGGTAAACATAATCTTCGGATCTGACACTTGCAGGTCCGTGTGTATTTGCATGTCCTTGCGTCTCTATGCATTACTCATTCTCTAATGAGATGGCATTGTATAAATTTGGTCCTTTGGTGAGACCTTTAGTTCCTTGGGATTAAACCATGTTGATAGAATTCTCGTACAATGTATCTTCATAGTATTATCCCGCTATGAACCACACCTAGTTTGATAACAAACTACTTGACGTAAATGCCCTCATTTGCTGCTACAATAGCAGTCATATACTTAGCCTTTTGTTGTAGTATCTGTCACAATGTTTTAACTTTGGTACTCAACCAAATCCGTTATGGAACTTCCTTTCCATTACATTGTGCCACCCATAGTTTAAATTGAGATAAACTTAATTTGTGACAAAACTAGTATCAATGCAATAATTTACAATGAACTATTTGTCACCACTATATAAATAATATATTCTTAGTTCTTCCAAAGATCATAGGAATATCCCTACTAATGTCCAATTATCATCTTATGAGTCATTCCGGTATATGCTCATAACATTTAGAGCATAGGACATATCTGGATGTGTACATCTCAAAGAATGATTGATCAAAATATTCTTGTGATTTCTCCAAGTGTCAAAACACTTGAATCTCGTGTCAACACACTTGAATCTTGATTCAGTCCTTTCCGTGCGTCAAGAACCTTTGTTGTTGTTCCCATATTGAACTCATTCAACATCTTATCTATGTACATTTGGCAAAACCATATTAGCGCCTCAATCTATCTATATAGACATTGATGCCTAATTCTTGGGTTATGCCTAAGTCTTTCATCAAAATGAAATTCTTAACCTGTGTCAATAAAAATACATCATTTCTAATCAACAATATGTCTTTCACATAATGTATTAGAAATACGTCTTAGTGCTCCCACTTAATTTCTTGCAAAATGCAAACATCTTCATCGTCTCTGATGAAATTAAACCTTTTAACGGTTTCATCACGGTGAAGATTCCAACTCCGCGATGCTCACTTCAACCATTGATGTTTTGCATACTCTTTTAGCATCCTTTGAATTAACAAAACCCTTTGGATTGTGTCATGTACATGCCCTAGGTAACCATTCTATTAGAAGAACTTGTTTTGTTTGTTCAACTACCATATACCAAAATATATGTAGTGGTTGCTACATTAATCCGTCCAGACTAAATATCGCTATGAAAGATCAAATCTTATCATAGTCAATTCCTTGAACATTGTCGTAAACTCTTTCCGACATGTCGACTATTTCATAGATGTGAAACATACATGTCTATTTCTTTATAGATCCATATACGACTGTAAGGTCTTGCACCTTTCCAGAGGGTCTTTCAAATTCAAAGCTTGATTTCTCGTGTATGGAATTATCACGGATTTTATGGCTTCAAGCCACTTAACGAAGTCACGGCCCATCATTGATTATTTGCATATAGTCGGTTCATCATTGTCAAACAACAATGATTTACCTCTCAAATCTTGGTATTTGATTACTTACCCGACCTACTTGGTTCAATAGGAACTTAGATCTCCGTGACCACAACCTTTGAGGCATGTGACCCATGAGCATTGTTGCTGCCTCCGGGAAATTTACCGATGCTGCGCAACTCAGCACATATTAGCCAAGGTTCAACAACCTTGTCAAAGTTCTATTGTCCTCCCACTTGACTTTTCACCAAAAATTCCTTCTCAAGAAACTCGACACTCTAAGGGACAAACACTTTTGTCTTCGGTGTTATGGAGGAATACCCAATGGTTATTCGAAATAACCTACAAAGACATGCTCATCCGACTTTGGTTGTAAACACTTTACTTATGCCTAGCATACCAAAAATTTAAGAAAGGACAACCTAGGTTTTATCCCAAACCATGACTTATATGGTGTCATTTCAACGGATCACGATGGAGCTCTTTTCAGTGTAAAAGCGGTAGTCACTAAAGCTTTAATCTTTTAAAATATAATGGCATTTTTTATAAATGACACCTTTGATCTTACCATGTCAAACAAGGTTTCATTACATATCTCGAACACTCCATACTCCTATGGTGTTTTGGGAAATGCAAATCCATGGAACAATTCCTCAAATCTTAGGTGTTTTGCTAAACTTGTAACTCAAACATCTTTCTTTATGATCCAATCATAAACTTTTTATTTTCTTGTTATAATGATTTTCCACTTCATCTTGAAAGTCTTTGAACATTTTCAAATGTTTCATACTTCTTCCTTATTGAGTAAGTATATACATATACTCACTCAAATCTTCGGAGAATGCATATGAAGTTGAAATCCATCGCTCACGACTGCACATAATGAACTATATACATCAATATGTACAAATTCCAATCAGTTAGTCGCTCATTCCTTTTTTTTCCTACTAACGGAGTTTTAATTATCTCCAGGAAAGTATCACAAGCGTCATTTGATCAAAATCAAAGACTCCAAAAATCCATCAACATGGAGTTTCTTCATGTATCCCTTTCAATATAATTTAAACGGCGATGTCACTTCGCAAGTGATCTTTTAATCATTTGTCTTGCGACATTTTAGCATTTGTTTTATGGTCGTTATTTCTCCAACCAGACTTGTATATCATCCATCTATTATGGAATGCGGTAATTATTTGAACAGCCTTTTGTCGTTATAATACCTGATCAAAATAACAATTATTGAAACAAATCTTGAAGGTAAGCTTTGATGTTAACGAGCAACACAACAACCCTTTGTTTGTTTTCGATGAACATCATCACATATTCTCTTGCTAGTTACTTAGGCCATTGCAGTTCATGAATTGTGTTGTCCTGTATGACACTTCATACCAAACAATTCGGTATCCAATACCGCAGAACCACATTGTTTAACAACCAAGGAATACAGCCATAACATGTATCTTCTATATACCTAAGTTGGATATCTCCAATCTTTTCTTTTCTACCAAATATTTTATAGATTCTCTTTCAACAATTCCTTTTCTTTTAAAAGAATCTATCAACATCAATAGTGGTGTCATTCACATGACACATAGTACAAAGTGTGTATAGTCAAATACTAATAACTTTGAACTTGCACTTTGAAGTGGATCACCTTCATCAAATGTTTGGCATTCTTTCAAAATTCCATTCTTTAGTAATCTTTTAGTGTAGTAAACATTTTACTTACATCTTCTATTCATCCTTATCATGACAACTTTCATGATCAAGCTGCTATAGCTTATAAAGGTGAATTGCGAGTATAATGTTTCTTTTCCAAAACCTTTTGGAGGATTAGGACGACTAGCGTCTCCAACCTTCACAAATTCTCATCAAATATGAGGACATATACTCTATCATGTTGTAACCAACATATTGTTTTAGATATCGCAATACCTTTCACATATGATGGTTTCTGAAACATTGCTTTCAGCTCTTAGATAAGCTTGATATTAAAAACAATCTTTTGAGTATCAAGAATCATGGAGGCAAACGTGATACATTAGATACTAACACTAGAATTGTTACTCTTGATTTAATACTGTTTATTAAACTTCACAGAGTAAACGGAGTTCGCTGACGGTTTGCAACAGGACTTTTAAACTTTAGATTGACACACAAAACAATACGATACCAGTTCGTAAAGCAAATATCCAGAATTTCTATAGTTCTACTATCTCAACTATAACTAAGCGTAAGGTGATGAACGGATGCCAATGACTACAACAAACTATGCAAATTCACTTTGATTATGTTTATGATAAATTGAGTTTGACTAATCCAAATTACAAATAAACTCCCACTCAAAACAACATCCCTCTAGTTGTTTTAGTGATTACATGAACCAAATCCACTACACCAAGTCCGATCATGACGTGAGATGATGTAGCTTTAAAGGCGAACAATCAACATGTTCATCATAACATCCATATGACTCATGCTTTACCTTTCGGCATTCCGTGTTCCAAGACCATGTCTGTACATCCTAGGATCGTCAAGGATAACCTTAGTATCCGCATGTGCAAACCTGGCTTGCACCCGTCGTATGCACACGTAGAATCTATCACACCCGATCATCACGAGATGCTTCGAAACGACGAGTCTTAGCAACGGTGCCTACTAAGGACGAACACTTTATTACTTGATATTTAGTGAGAGGGATCATCTTATAATGCTACCGTCGCGATCTAAGCAATACAAGATGCATAAAGGATTAACATCATAGGCAATTCATAATTAGTGTGATATGATATGGCCCTTTCTTCTTATGCCTTTGATCTCCATCTCCAAAGCACGGACATGATCTCCATCATCACCAGCATTGCATCAAGGTTAGTGGCGCCGCTTCATGGTTGTCCATCATCACTAGCAACTATTACAACTACTTGGAATAAAGCTATTACAAGATGAATAGACACACAGGTCTTAACAGAACTAAAGACAACCATTAGGCTCCTGCCGGTTGCCATATTACAACAAGGATCATGGCATACATCAAATATAATCACAATCACATGATGGCCATATCACATCACAAAACCCCTGCAAAAACAAGTTAGACGCCTCTAATTTTCTTTGCATGTTTTACGTGGTTTGGGGCTTTCGAATAAGAACGGATCTTACCTACGAACATGAACCACAACATTGATACAAGTGCTATCAAGTGCAAAGTGTAGATTGGATCTATACTATGGTGAGAGAGACAGACATCCGCAAAGCCACTTGTGCAAAGCAAGTTACACGTCAAGCGTGGAGCAAGTCTCATGTGCGATGACATGTAAGGTTAGCCCGAGCCGCTTCATCCCACCATACCGCAAGATGCAAAGTACACAAAGCAAAAGACGGCACGAGCACCAACGCCCACAAAACCATTGTGTTCTACTCGTGCAACAGATCTACGCATAGACAAGGCTCTGATACCACTGATGGGTTCGTAGCATGGAAAACAAAAAATTTCTATCGCAAGAACGAACAAAACCCAGATCTAATCTAGATAAAAGCCAAGATCTAATCTATTAGACATGTGCAGCGAGATAGATCTGTACTAACCCTTGTAGACCCGAAAGCGTTACGAGATTGGATCTCGTGGTTGATGTAGTCGATCACATGCCGATCTCAAGATCGTGTGGACGATCCTTCCGGCGCCGCGTTCCGGCAGCGCTTTCACAGTCGGTCACACGTGCGGAGTCGAAGCAGACCTTCCTCTCCCCGTTCCAGCGAGCAGTGGAGGTAGTAGATCTTCTCCACGGAATCCCAGCAGCATGATGGTGTGGTGGTGGTGGTGGAGTAGAGAATTCTGTAGGGCTTCGCCTAAGCCAAAGCAGAGGGAAGGAAGAGGAGAGAGGCGACTAGGGTTTGCGGATTGTGAGGGGGCAAGGGAGTGGCGCCCCCACCCCTCTATTTAAAGGAGGGAGGCGCCATGGGAGGGGGAGTTCTAGTAGGACTCCCCTCCCTCCTTGGTCGGCAGATTGGGAAGGGGGGAGGAGTCCTCCTACCCCACTACTCCTTGTCTTGCCCTACAAGGATTCCTTGATCCTTTCTTGGTTTTCAAGCAAACTCCAAGAAATCTTCTAGAACCTTCCGGAACATTCCGAAACCTTCTAGAATCCCCATACAAATACTCCGGAACATTTCCTAACTTAGAAAATGATCCCCAATATATGAATCTTATTCTCTGGACAATTCCGGATCTCGTCGTGATGTCTCGGATCTAATCCGAGACTCCGAACAACATTCGGTCTCCAACGCACATTCCATATCTACTTAAAACAACTTCGAACCTTAAGTGTGTCACCCTACGGTTCGTGAACATGTAGACATGATGGAGACACATCTTCGATCAATAACCATTAGCGGGATCTGGAGATCCATAACGGCTCCCACATACTCAGCGATGACTTTGTGATCGATAGAACCATTTAACATACGAAACCAATTCCCTTTGTCACGCGATACTCTACTTATCCGAGGTTTGATCATCGGTATCTCCATACCTAGTTCTTCCTCGTTACTGATAAGTACTCTTTACTCGTTCCATGATATGTCATCCCTTGTGACCTAGTCACATGCTGGCAAGCTAACTAGATGACATTCCACCGAGAGGGCCTAGAGTATATCTATCCGTCATATGGATGGACAAATCCCAATCTTGGTCCATGCGCTTCAACACATACTTTTAGAATACCCAATGTCACCTTTATAACCACCCAGTTACGAAGCGGCGTTTGATGTCATCAAAGTACTCATCCGATGATGGTGATTAACATAACGTCATGGTCGAAGGATTAGGTTACTATGCATTTGAAAGCTTCTAGCAAAACGAACTTAATGACTTGATCTTATGCTCTGCTTACCATGGGTGTGTGTCCATCACACCATTCTCCTAATGATATGATCTTGTTATTAACGACATCCAATGTCCATGATCAGGAAACCATGATCATCCATTAGTCAACAAGCTAGTTTAACAAGAGGCTTACTAGGACTCTTTTATGTTTACAAAACACACAAGTATTAATGTTTCTGGTTAATACAATTATAGCATGGGATGTAAACATTTATCATAAACATAAAGATATAATAATAACCACTTTATTATTGCCTCTTGGGCATATCTCCAACAGTCCAGCAGCACAAAAAAGGCACAAATAGTGCTCCAGCATTTCTAGATTTCATTCCAGATTTAAAACTGGGCCAAAATAGTGCAAAAACAGTAGCGGTTAATTAACAGTGTTATTCCCTGTGAGTGGCACAAGTGGGAAATTAAAGTGGTCCAGCAGCACATAAAAGGCACAGAAAACAAGCACCGAACCTTATGTGCAAATGGTCTCTATTTCTAGGTAGACTAGATCATGCTTGTAAAGCAATTGGAGGGACAACATGCCTTTTACACTTGGGTTATAGTTTTCTGTTATTGGTACTGAACACTACTACTAAATTATTTATCTATGTCATTCGGGTATATATTTTGAGGAAGCCAAGAAGTTGTCCAAACCTTATATTAATCAAGTTGCTAAGGCCAGTAAAGCACATGTCGAGAAATTTAAAACCACCTTGAAGCCTTACACTAAGAGGCAGGCCATGCATATGAAAAGTTTCTTGAGACATCTATTTTATATCATCAGCAGGTGTTTGAGACCTAGGTGTTTGTTCTGTTAGACAACAGTGATAAAATAAGAAGTAGTACTAGTACTATTAGCTGAAGCATGACTGCAAATTTCAGCTGAAGTTTAGCGGAATAGGGAAAAAAGCAGTGATACTAAAATAACCTGCTTTAAATAAGAACAAATTTTTATTTTACGGTTTTGCAAAACAGATGTAATCATGTTGTTCACTCAGACTTACTACTATCTAAAGAGCTGTTCGCTCAAAGATCTCCAACTGCGGAAAAATCCGAAGCTCTGGTGGTCTGAAGGAAACCGTCACTGATTCTCTCTGAAGCAAGAAGTTTAGTCCAGGTTTTGAAACCGTTCATCGATTCAGTACAGTCAACATAAACTCGGTACTTCACCACAGCGTGTAGATGACGATTTAGGTACCACATACTGCAAGTATTAAGCAAATCGTACACGAAAACTGGCAGCAAGAACAGCAGTTGTGCACAGATTAAGGCATTCCATGCTACAAATGTCGAGATTCAGGCACAAACAACAATGACAAACTCAATTCTTGTTATGGAACAACCGACATCTTAGCCAAGTACAGGAAATAGCACGAATAATCCTGGCCCTTCTAAGAGTCCCTACTACCCAAACAAGTAAAGTACTACAAAGTGATCCAAGCCCAAATCAAGAACAGGCAGAGCTATCTGGTGTTTGTTCTATTTTATATTACCTAGGGACGGCGGACGGTGAGGTGGATGCTATCTGGTGGACGGCGGATGGCGAGGTGGCTGCTCCTCCTACGCGCTGTGGACGGGCTCCTCCTAATGCGCGCTGCGGACAGGCTCCTCCTCCACGGGCTCCGGTGATGGGGGCGGCTCTCCTCCACGGGCTCCGGTGATGGGGACGACAGAGCCTCCTCCTCCTCCTCCTCCTGGTGCTCTGCGAGGCCACGGTGGGTATGGTGGCCAGGCAAGGTGGGCGCGGCACGGCGGGCGTGGCACGGCGGGGCGGGCACGGCGGCGAGAGCGGAGGCGTGCTAGGGTTCTGTGGGGGATTTGACTCGATTTGGGGAAAAGGGGGCAGTGAGATTGAGGCCTCATCAAAACAGTAAGTCAAAGAATTCTATGGCGCATCTGTACAAATATGCGCCACAGAATTGTTGGAGATGGTACAAAAGGCGCGTTGCGCTGTTGTTTGACAGAAACACTTGCTTACCACACTGGTTCAACGCTTGCTCCTTTGTTCTGAACCTGGGGTGGCCAGGTTCGATTGCTGGCTGCCTCATCTTTTTTTTTGACTTTTTAAAAAATATTTTTAGGATGGTAATAATATATTAAAAGCAAGAACTAATATATTTGCCTATTAACAACAAGAATTAATATATTTGCATCGATGTTATATTATATATATGCTTGTGTCACACCCACATCAATATCTGCATACATTACTTTGTCAAAGTAATACATATATGCAAGCGCGCGAGCACACATGTGCATTAATTAGTACAAAAAAGGCGTCAAAAACCGCTAAGTCGGCTCCGAGGTAGCTAGTGTCTCTTCACAACAACTTTCTTGCCCTTCTTCTTCGCGGTAGAATACTTTAGGCCGGCCACCTTGAGATTTCTTCTCGTGTACAGGCAACCTTTAGCCGGTAGGGTGGTCTTCCTTCTTACTTTAGCATAAGTAGTTGGCTTGTCGAAGTACTTGTCAAATTCCTCTTTGATCTTGGGATCGCTCTTCTTGTCAATGTCTTGCTTGTTGGTGGGTCCTTCCATTCCGATGATGCTCCTCTTGCCCCTCCTCACGACAACACGACTTGGCTTTGTCGGGTCGGTAATGAAGAAGCATTGGTCAACTTGGCTAGCGATCACCCATGGCTCATTTTTCGTGGAGGCGTTCTTCGATTTGGCATCGGGTATAACCATGGTGGTGAAAAACCGGCCATCTTTTTCAACGCTCTTGGCCCATCTGACACGAAACATCGGCACCGTCACTCCGCAGTAGTCGAGTTCCCATATCTCCTCGATCCTTCCGTAGAATCTTTCCTTGACATCAGTCTCGTCATCAGCATATGATAGCATAGTTACTCCTGAGTTTTGGTATTCTCTATTCTTGTCCTTCTCCTCGGTATAGAATCTGTAGCCTTTGATGTCGTACGTCTGATAGGTCCTAACGTTGCACCCGGGCCCCTGTAAGAGTGAGAATATGAGTTTCTGATCTTCAGTATAAGGCGTCGGCATGGGAATTTCCAGTAGCCTTTTCTTGAACCACCCCGTGAAGCTAGTGTTGTGCTCTCTGGTTACGTCTCCCTTCTTCCTCGGCTTACCCATGTTGGCGAGCTTTTGCGCGATTAAGGTTTTGTGCTCATCCACCCAGGGGCCGACCAACTGTATGTGTTTTAGCGTGACTCGGTTTGCCCTATCAAAGTCGGCGTGTTCGAGTTCGATGCCGACGTGGAGTGCGCGGTAGCCCTCGCGGTGACCAAATCCAGCGAGACTCCCGAGGTGCTTCCTGGTGGGCAGACCGACATCCTGGTTCTCGGTGCTTAGGTAGTTCTGGCAGAAGGAGATGCACTCGTAGGTCAGAAAGCCCTTGGCTATGCTTCCATCTGGACGGGACCTGTTGCGAACGAATCCTTTGATGACACCGTTTAGCCTTTCGAATGGCATCATGTTGTGCAGGAACGCCGGCCCGAGATGGATGATGTCATCCACGACATGGACAAGCAGATGCACCATGATGTCGAAGAACGCGGGAGGGAAGTAAATCTCAAGCTCACATAGTATCTCGACGATCTCTTCCTGTAGCTTGCCGAGCTGCTTCACGCCGATAGACTTCCTAGATATGACATCGAAGAAGTTGTAGAGGCCAAATAGCGTCTCACGTACGTGCTCGTCCATTATCCCTCGGATCGCAACGGGGAGTATCTGCGTCATCAGCACGTGACAGTCGTGAGACTTCATCCCACTGAACCTCTTCTTCGCTACGTCCAGATATTTGCTTATCTTCCCAGAGTAGCCGTGCGGAACCTTGACTCCTAGGAGGCAACAGAAAAACCTCTCGAGCTCCTCCTCGCTTAGAGTGAAGGATGCAGCTTTAAGCACCACCTCATTCTTCTTAGCCCTTTTGCGGCGACCCTGGGTCCCTTCCGTCTGTTCATCGTCATCGTCGGCATCGTCACTATCGGGGTACTGAAGTTCCTTCTTAATGCCAAGCAATTTTAGGTCGCTTCTTGCTTTCGGCCCATTCTTGGTCCTATCTGGCATGTTCATCAGATTGCCGAGCAGGCTCTTGGTAACGTTCTTCGTGATGTGCATCATATCGAGGCTATGGGGCATGTGGAGGACCTTCCAGTAAGGAAGCTCCCAGAAAACGGACCTCGCCTTCCATACTCCATGCAGCGGTGATGGCTGTTCCCTCGGCCGCTTCTTTCTTGGCGTAGGGAACTCTTCCCAATTGTCCAGAAGCTCCTTGATTTCTTTGCCGCTTAACGGTCGACATGGGGCATTTTTGAGCTCGCCTTTGCCATTGAACAGGTCTCCGCATTTTCTCCACGGGTGATCCTTGCGGAGCCACATTCGAGTCCTTTGGAACACGGTTTTCGAAGACCCAGGATCCCTCGGCAGCTGCAGATGCGGGGTCTTATCCATGCACCTGACACATGCACAGAATCCATGGTTCACCTGACACGCTACATATCCGTAACCAGGATAGTCCTGCACCGTCGGGAGCAACGCAGCTCTCAGGTCGAAATAATCTCCAGTGTAGGCATCCCACGTACGTGTCGACGTCTCCCATAGCGTCGCTAACTCCTCTTTCAGGAGCCCGAGATACAGATGCATGTCGACACCCGGTTGTTTTGGCCCCTGGATAAGGATACTCATGTGTACGTACCGCTGCTTCGTGCACAACCAGGGTGGGAGGTTGTACGGCCATACAAACACGGGCCAGGTGCTATGCGTGCTACTCTGGTTGCCAAAGGGATTGAGTCTGTCGGTGCTCATGCCCAGCCTAACGTTCCTTGGATTGAGCCCGAACTCATCTTGGAATTCGATGTCCAGGGCATTCCACTGGCTAGCGTCTGTGGGGTGTGTCAGGATCTTGCCCTTCTCCAGATCATCTTCCGGCTTCTCCCTCTTCGCGTGCCATTGCATAAGCTCTGCTTCCTTAGGGTCTACGAAATACCGCTGCAGACGGGAAGTGATAGGAAAGTACCACACCACTTTTCGAGGAACTTTCTTGTTCCCTCTCTTGTACCGTCCCTGGCCGCACACCGGGTATGTGGTTTTATCCTTGTACTCGTTCCAGTAAAGTGCGCAGTCGTTGATGCATGCGTGGTACTTCACGTACGGTAGGTCTAGTGGGCAAACTACTTTCCTCGCCTCCTCGATACTTGTTGGCAATGTGTTGTCCTTGGGAAGACGAGCGTGCCAGAATTTCATGTGAGCGTTAAAGCTAGTGTCGATCCATTTGTGCTCCGCCTTCATCTCCAGAGCCTTCAGCGTTACACTCAAGCGTGTATCCTCGGGTCGGCACCTAGGATGCAATGGAGTCCTCCCGTCTACCTCCATCTGTGTCAGCTTGGCTTTCTCTCTAGCTGCAGCTCTCGTGTTGGTCGTCTGCTTGAGGAGTATTTCTTGAAGATGAGGGTCCCGCAAGGCCGAAGTTAGCAGCGTGTCCGTGCTCCCGTCTTCTCCACCGCCACCACCACCATCTGCTCCGGCATCGTCTCCTTCATGATGATCGTGTCTGCTGGCATATCCTTCTTCATGATGATCATTTTCGTCGGCATCTCCTTCGTCATGATGACCATGTCCAGGAGACCCTTCGTCTTCTCCCCCGCCCCCGGCCTCTTCTTCATCATGGCCACCGCCATGTACCGACGGCTCCTCATTCACTAAGAAGCTAGGCATGAAACCGCACGTCAACAGGTGAGACTCCAGTTGTCCGGAATCAGGGTTGATCCACTCCTGGTGTTTGCACGTTCTGCACGGACATCTTATCTTGGTCATGTTGTTCCGAACCATGTCGGCTACCGCGTCAGCCTTGTATCTAACCACCCAGCGTTCGCTCATATGGATGACCATGGTCGCCTGCGCGCGAACATAGACCAAATTAAAGAGAGTATGTTAGAACCATGCACACACACGACACGCACACATACATGCATGCGCATGATCGCCCGGGAAATTTCGGCATGACCTATCCTAAAAATAGGACGTATGGCTAGTGCAGAAATTTGCCGAAATGGACGTGAATCAACATTTCGGCAAACCTCCATGCACCCGGCGCCGGCAACATGCATTCAAGCACAACACAACCTCACTCCACAAGCAACATGTATTCAAGCACAACACAAAGCGAAGGAACATCATCTCTCGCCATCGCACACCGCCCGCAGGACCATCTTCACCTACAAAACATCCATACACACCGCACCGAGGCCCGCCGGCCACACAAAACATGCATCACACAAGTACCCATGCACACATGCCTCACAAATCTACAAACCCCATATGCATATATATAGTGTAGCAAGAGGGGGTGTTGGGATGTGTGGAGGAGGAAAGTATGAGTGGTTTACTACCTTTACAAGTAGGAGTAGCTTCCCCTCACAAGTACTTGAACCAAAGTAGGTCTAGCTATCAACAGTGGAGGTGAGTATGAGCAAAATGGAGTGGGAGGGAGGAGGGGGACGAGCTAGCTAGTTGGAGGTGGTGGGAACAAGGGAAAGGGGGGCTGCCGCCTTTTGTAGATCTGTTTCGCATATTCTGTGGCGTATATGGAAAATGCTCCACAGAATGTCAAAATTCTATGGCGCATATGGCTACATGCGCCACAGAATTTTGACATTCTATGGCGCATATATCCATATGTGCCACAGAATTCTGGCCTGACCATGTGCTGGGGTCAGGCCCACATGGGCCCACAGGAATTTTGTGGCGCATTTGCTACATGCGCCACAGAATTAATTTTAGTGGAGCATTTTTTTCATATGCGCCACAGAATTAAAATCTACCTATAATCATTTTCCTAGTAGCGAGTGTGTCAAGTTTTAAGTAGTAATGTAAGAATTTTGAGGAACATGAATTTTTTTGAGAAAGAATGAGTTCACAAGGGTAAGAGAGGAAATAGTTTTTCAGAAATACTCAATTTGGTTTTGAAACTAAGTTTTTGTTTGAACATCCATTCTAACTAGGGTCTCCTATGGTCAGGATGGCTCTGATACAAACTTGTCAACACCTCGATTTTTAATCCCAGATGCCCGTTATGCCATACCTCGCAATCCCAGGATTACCCTTTTTGCGAGACATAACGGATTGGATATCATAGTACATCATCGATTACAAACCATACATAAGGTCTTACACAAATAAGGATCTCATGATCCAGTCTTTAATACAACAAGCAGCGGAAATAAAAGATAAGCATAGCGGTGGGGTCCATCTTCAGGGGCACATGCAATGCTGACGAAGGCAGATAGTCCTAGTTATCATAGCCGTCCTGATGACCATCCTCCTAATTGTCTCCTTCATAGTCTGGCCATGAGAATAGCCAGGGACAAAAGCCATGAGTACTATTTAAGTACTCGCAAACTACTATTAACAGGTACTATAGTTCTAAGTTAAAGTGAAAAATCTAAGTTTAACTATAAAGTTAAGTTTGAAACCTAAGCTGAGTTCAGAAGCAAAGAAAGATAAAGTAAAGTTCTAGAATCACTTAAGTTGGGAAGCTATTGTCATAAACACAACCCTGTTGTGGTCAAGTCAAAGTTCATCATTCATTTAAAGTTATTTAGAAAACATCTGACAAAGAAACAGTATGGCCATTCCAACTGTCCATAACCGCGGACGCGGCTATTCGAATAGTTTGACACTCTATAGAGGTGGTACACTTTCACCACAAGATTCGATACATCTGTCAGGGATAACCCTGAATCATCATACTTAGTATGCAGATAATCAAACATAACCTTCCCTTTACACACCCTAGTATAAGCACCTCTCCTATGAGCATGGCCTCCCAACCATGACCATCAGTCATCTTGGGCACTGCATAGGTGGACATCATTGAGAGGTAGCCTCAGCTCAGACCTCTCCCGTGAGGGAACTAATACTAATGCATATAAATTTCCAGCTAAGCCTTACCCAATTCAGGTAATGTGGTTGTACGGTAAATTTGGAATCGTATCGCATCCGAATCCAACCATCAGTTTTATAAAAGGGTTAAGGATCATGCCTCATCATTTTCATCATCATAAACCAGTTGTGTTTCTCAACACATGTCAAAACATCTCAATAGAATGACTCATCATTCCAAGGTTTTCACAAATCATTTTCACCAATTGTTCTCAACTGAAGTGACTCAAGTTTTTAATCTACTCTAACTACTAAGTTAAGAGTGTTCACTAAGGTGGAAGGATGGGATCAATCTCATGCCATAGAATGGCATCTAAAGGTTTCTAAGTAGGTCAAGTTTTATACTTTTTATGCTACCTTCAAAACAAGTAAAGAACTTTGTGTAAACTAAGGGAGGTAAAACTTGTTAATAAGACTTGAGGTACTAATAGATAAAGGGGGTGTGATCAAAGCATGCTTAAGGCATCTTTGCTAAACCATCTAGTTTGTTTCTAGTTTGCTAAGCACTAAACTTGCAAGGGTTAATCTTGGGTATTGCTAGCTTGCTAAGGGTAGCTTGCACTGTTAATGGTGTCTTGCCTTGGTTGGTGCAGTGGTTGAAGTTTTCTTCGTCTTCGTCTTGATAGCACTCCTCCTCGTAAGCTTGGTCGGTATTATCTTCTATAAATACATACGGAGTACACAATCACCAAACAATACTTAACTAGGCTAGATAGCATTCTAATACACATCATTGATGATCTATTATCATCACAAGCATCACAAGTTTAATTCAATAGTTTCAACCTTTTTATTTTAGAAAAGTAATTTCTACTCATTGAAAAATTAACTAAGATTTAATATTCACCACTTAAAATATGGGATCATGTTGAAACATGTCATCACCACATATTCTAACATGTGGGAATGAGATTTAAGGGTTGGATCAATATTACTTTGGTTTAAGTTCATTATTTAATGATTTAAAGTGACTAGAAATGCCTATATAGCATTATTTTGGTACTAGTCCAAAGTCACAGCATGTAAACCTTAATATTATTACATATTTGGATAGATATGATGAAATGTGATTTTTGAGAGTTGGAATCAACACAAAAGCTAACTTGGTTGATTTTATAAAAATGTTGCAAGTTGCAAAACCTTCTGTTTTGTTATTTTTATTAGGAGAGATCTATAACTCTAATTGAATTAAATCCAACGGGTTTGGATAGATCATCTCCATACCTTTCAGACAAAATTAGTTTCATGCAATTTGGATTTCTAAAACTCTCTTAATTGATTTTCAAGCTAGGGGATAGAAACTAGATTCAAACTAAAAAGAAAAATCTAGATTTGAACAGGTGGGCTAGCGCGGGAAAAGACTTGGGCCGGCCCAGCGGCGCTCCGCAGCGCGGGGCTCAGCTGACAGGGGGTCCCGCTTGTCAGCGGCACTTAACACGCGAAACGGTACGCGCACTGTGGGTCGTAGGATTAGAATGTGAATCTACGGCTAAGGGTCGTCGTCGATGACGAACAGGTCGTCGGCGAGCTCGAACCCTAGCGGCTCAGTGGGGGTCTGCTGGGGACGTACCAGGGTTCCAGCGGGGTCGGCGAGGCGGGCAAACGAACTGGACGACGACGGCGAGGCGAGGCGCGGTTGCGGCGGAGCTTGAGGTGGTCGCAATCAGTGGCGCCCTTCTCCTCTAGAGGCGGCTGCTCTAGCTCCAATTCCGGCGAGGCAGAGCTCGCCTTGCTCCGGCTAGAGGTGGGTGAGGTTCAGAGAGGTGAGGGGAGTGGAGTGGTGTGGAGAGAAGAGGCTGGGGAGGGCTCCTTTTATAGGCCCGACGGTGAGACCGAGCGGGATGGGCAGGCGACGGTGGCGACATGGCTACAGCGGGGTAGAGGCATGGCTGAGGGTGGCGATCGATGGGCGGTCCCCTGGCGGTGCTCTAGGGATTGAATGCGGCCGTAGGGGCGGTGGCATGCGGTCTGGGCGAGGTGGCGCTCTAAGCGGCAGAGGCGGCGGTGTCCACGGCGAGCGGTGGCTGTGAGGCGTTGGGCGGTCAGCGGGGGTGTCTGGGGTGTTCTCCAGGTCGTGGCGGAGCGGCGGGCATGGGCTATGACCAAGGGGCGGTCTGTGCGAGCGGGGACGGAGCGCGCTCTGGGGGCGACACCGGCATGGTGCGGTGGCACTAGACGCGTGGTATCCTCGGTGGTCCACTGCAGGGCTGGGCTCGGGCAGGGGACAGGGGGTGGCGGTGAGCTCCTGGCTACCTCCTAGACATGGAGAGAGGGGGGGAGATGGTCTACTGCGGCGGGGCAAGGTTTGGCCGGCGACCATGCCCTCGGGTTGGCATGACATGGGGGCTAGGGACAAGGGAGAGGGGTGTTAAGGGCCTGGTTAGACTAGGAGGGGACAGAGGAGATAAATGTAGATCATTTGGGGGCAAAACCCTGTTCAAAACAGTGATCTAGGATTAGGGTGGAAATTATGCATGCCAAGTGTTTGATGAAATGGCCGCGTTTTGAATTTTGGTTTCAAAATTGTTGAGTGTTCTCCACTAGTGCTAGATAGTCTCTGGTTTCAAGCGTTTTGGAAATGGAGCTCAAATGGATGGGTTTTGAAATAGGGGTGATCTATGCATATGCATTAGATTCAATTTTCAAATGCCAATTAAAATAAGTAAAAGAATGTTTTTAGCAGATCAAAAGGTGGGCCTTGGTACCTCATTATGTGTACTAGCAAGGGGTACAAAGATCAAGAATTGTTTCTGTTAAGAATTGAGTATTAGGAATAGCCAAAGTAGTGTAGTGGATTAAAATGGCCAAAATGACCATTCCTCCTTTTTAATTCTTTTTGATTTGATTTTCTTTTGGAAAAGTTTGGGAATGATGTAGATGATGTTTAAATCACCTAAGAAACATTTTACAAGCATTGGATCACACAATCATGGCAATTCAAAACAACTCCTATTTTAAATGCACACACATATGAATGCTTTTATTTTTAATTTGAAAAAGTTTTTTGTTAACCCCAAATTTGATGATTTAGATCTTGATAAGCTTGGATTGAAGTTTTGGGATGTTACACAACGCAACCTAAGAGCTCGTGAAAACTTTTCCAAGTCGATAAGCCCTAAACCACCATGCTCTTTAGGTCAACTGACCTTCTGCCACTTCACTCTGCATTTCCCGCCGTGGACCACCTCCTTGCAGGCCCACAAAAGCCTTAAGGATACCCTTGTCGGCTTTCAACGTGGTCAAGAGGAAGATTGGCATGGATGAAAGGACAGACTTTATGAGGGCAGTGCAGCCTGCCCTATTCAGGAACTAACACTTCCAAGGGTTTAAGAGAGAGGCCGCTTTATCAATGTAGGGTTGCAAGTCTGTGCGTCTAAGCCTGCCGAGCGAGAGAGGGAGGTCCCGGTATTTGAGGGGGAAGTGAGCGATTTCATATGGGAAGTTTGATAACACCAAGTCGAGGTCGATGTCGGAGCGACGGGTGGGGTGACCTAACCCTTGGTCACATTGTTCTTCAGACTAGTCGCCTCTCCAAAGTTTTGCAGTATACACACCAAGTTTGATACATCATGTGCAGAAGGTGATAAGAAGATGGTCGCATCGTCAGCATAGAGGGAAACACGGGGTCTGTGTAACGCACCAGGCATCTCTTGCACCAGACTAGCAGACATGGCATGATCCAAAATACGTTGTAGAGGATCAATGGCAATGTAGAAAAGAATTGGCGAAAGCAGATCCCCTTGCCGGAGCCCGCGACCATGGAGGATATCCTTTCCGGGGACCATTGAGGATGACACGGGGAGAGGCCATGGAGAACAAGGTCAAAAGCAAAGTGCACCACCTCCGAGGGAAGCCAAGGTGTTGTAGGAGGTCAATCATATTGTCCAAAAGCATAGTTTCAAAAACCTTGGCTATGTCAAGTTTGATGAGGAGAGCTGGGGTTTTGCTGCGATGTAGATGGCGAGCTGTGTTTCTAACATACATAAAGTTGTCATGAATGGACCTGGATTTGATGAAAGGGCTTTGGCTGTTGGAGACAATCTCATTCATCTTCGGGATAAGACGAGCCATAGCTTGGCGATGCGTTTTGGAACCAAATGAATTAAGCTGATGGGTATGGAGTCCAAAATGGATTCAATACCTTCCTTCTTAGGCAACAGAACAATGTTTGCCGTGTTTACAATGTGCAAATTGGTCGTCGAAAGCTCAGAAAAGGCATTGTTGGCATGCATAAAACTGCCCTTGACGATATCCCAACAAGAGTGTTAAGAACTAGCCAATTTTTCGATTATATTAATCCAGGAATAAATGATGATAATATCGTGCACATACTGATACTAGACAATACAGACATGCAATACTAAACAAATCCTAGACGTAGAATCATCTACACAAATCACTAGTACTGTACACATAGAAATAAAAAGGAGAGGGATAAACATATTATACCCTCCGGTAGGCCAGTTGGTTGTAGCAGCAACGGTGACAACCTCGTTGGCCGCCCTCTTGTCAGCAGCGGCCTGTTCAGCAGCGGCTCTCTTCGCGTCGGTGGCCATGGTGCTGACAAAGACATGGAAGCATTTGATCGAGAGCGAGCAGTCGCGTAGGAGACGCTCCCCAAAAACCTAATCGTCCCTCTCCCATACAAGATCTCGAGTGGTGGGGTTTCGGAGGCCTGCTCTCCTGTCAGCCATGTACGCAGTGGACGGGATGGGATCACCCGCGGCAGCAGCAGTGGAAGGAACGACTGGGGCGGAAACAAGTGGAGGCAGAGCAGTGTTCTAATGTAAATATGCATCAACCAACTTATCTTAGATCATGCTCAGAACGGCTCCAACAAAACGACGGTGGCCTCCCCGAACGCATTCTCCTGTTCAGGAGCAATCGTTCTGGTGGGAGTTACACCGGCGACTCAGAACACATTCATCGCCATGAGCCATAAGATGGTTTTGGTTTGGCAGCACTTAAAGTACGTCCCCATAAACAGGGCAGGTTTCAGTGCAGCAGCAAAACCTTGATCAAAAATTGGCTACAATAATTAGATTTTTGGATCGTTAAGAATCTAGGCAAGATTTTGATTATATTAATCCAGGAATAAATCATGATAATACCGTGCACATACTGATACTTGATAATACAGATATCCAGTACTAAACAAATCGTAGACGTAGAATCATCTACACAAATCACTAGTACTGTGCATATAGAAATAAAAAGAAGAGGGATAAATATATTATACCCTCCGGTAGGCCAGTTGGCCGTAGCAGCAGCGGCGGCCGCCCTCTTGTGAGCAACGGCCCTCTCGGCGTCGGTGGCCATGGTGATGAAGAAGACATGGAAGACGGGCGGTGATCACCGACGATGGCAACAGTGGATCCTGCGCAGCAAAAAGAACATATTGGCTCGGCAAAATTCCCGCAATGCGTGGCGTGGCGTGGAGAGCGGAGGAAGAGCGCGCGTGTGGAACACCTCTCCTCACTTCATACCAACTCATACTAGTTGGAGGATAGCCCACCTTATATGTTGGTAAGAAACTCTCTCAACTAGCATGTGGGACTAAACTCCCACCACTCCTCTTGCCATGACAACATGGGCCTTTAGGGATTTTTATGAAATTGTTAAATAGGCCTAAAACCCACTTCAATATTTCAACAAAGAGTGGAATAAGGAAATGGAGAAACCACCCTTCTTGGGTGCTCCTCTCTAAACCCAAGTTTGAAAGGGTAACTTTGGCTCTGCCAGATTTTTTTCTTTGACCTGCTGAAACCCATATCCATGCCCTGTATATCCATTTGTATGCATACCATACGTATACTTTAGAAAAAAAACTACACGTCCCCACATGACGATCCCAGCTCCGTCATTCATGACGCACGTCTTGCATGAATGAATTTTGAAACAGTCGTGGCGGAATTGCTTATCCATGGTAGCCATGATTCGGTTGATGACATCAGAAGCAGCCGTAGCCAAGTGAGATCCCTCCAAAGTCCCACTTTTAGATCATTTGCCAAAATCTAGTTTAATTTTTTCCTAAATTTCTAATTAGGTTTTGGCAAATGAACTATAAGTGTGACTTTGACGGGATCTCACTTGACACTTTGTGCAGCCGCTCCTCCAGCATGAATTGTGACGACGCCATGCCATACGTAGCCTCTCTGCCGTTTCCGCTATGGCTTCTCTTGATCCGCTAGGATCCAATTGCCGATGGCTGCTATCTGTCTCTTCCTTGCTAGGGTATCCATACCCATTCGTATCAAGCTCCGCGATGTTTCGGTCTTGCACTCGTCAGCGTACACGTCGCGTATGCCTAGGCAAACTGTGATCGGGCCATACAGGCTTCCTTGTGGGTTCTACTCGTACGCCTTACATAGTGCGAGTTTACTATCATGCCCTCCCGTAGGGGTACTGGATGATCTCAGTCGTCGTTATGTTTCACAAAGTTAAGCTTTGACTTGAGGTGGAGCACCTTGAGCAAAAGTTTTTTCTGAGAAACGTTCTGGCCTTTTATTCAAACCGGGACAGTGACTACAAAGACCAATAAGCCAATAGGCGACTCATCTAACCAACTATTTTTCTACCTGCTGGAAGTGAGGAAACAAAACGAGCAACGGTATGTGCTTCCTTGTTCATCTCTCGTCCTTCAAAAAAGAAATATTTACAGTGGACATCAACACAGTACCCCATACTGTATAATTGTTCCTCATCACACATACAGGCCGGAACTCAGGGAAAGCAGAAGTTTTTGTTTGTTATAATGAAATAAGCTGAAGATTTAGCATAGAAGGAAAGACATTATTTCCGTGCTACATAAAGTAAGTGCTAATATGGCAGTGGCATATATAACGAAAGTTTTGCTTTAATTGACCACATTAAAATCCTGTAAATAATTACTGAGATCAAATCCTGCAAATATATTGTTATAATTAAAATCCTACAATTGAATTGTGGGAAGTGAAAGTAAATAAAATAGCACGTGTTTTATTGATCCATCCCATTTTGTGTCGAACTTTAACTAGTAGGGATTACGTCAGGGCTTATCTTATTCTGATGTCTATCTACTTACTGCTTTGATCTACATGCAGCACCTATAAATAGCACATGTATGGTCCGCTTAAGCACATCAGTTGTGTTCATCATCCTCTTCTAATTCTACACGCATCAGCTATCAAACATGACGTGCTACATGTTCAACGACCAGAAGCACACCAAGGCAGCGACGCTTTTGTTTGTCCTGCTCCTTGGATGCCTTACGTTCTCCGTACATGGTATGTATAGAATTTCCTCTACCCCCCCCCCCCCCCCCCCCTTTTTTTTCCCATATATCGTTTGACATTACTCGGTATCCGTATAGGTGACGAGATCAACAGATCAGGTGGCCATCGTTTTCTAGATGACAAGACCGGAGGCAGCAACAAGATCAATATCATACTGTGCGTGAGGAAATCTTGCTGGTTCTGTACAAAGTTCTGTTGTGCAACGTTGCCAGATGAGCCTTGCTGGCACAACCATGAAGATTGCTTGCAGAATTGCCCATAGATGCCGTCGTCGCCGCCGTCATTGACCATCAATCAAGGGACTCGGCTTATCTTAGATGTTTTAGATAATTAGCGTTGCATCCTGGATATGAAGAGTGGTGTAGTGTATTTATATATTATGTGAACTTAGATACAATATATATTTTATTTTTTTTGAAACGAGGCAAAAGCTTTGCCTTTATATCGATATAGGAGAAGCAAACACAGGGGGCCTAAGCCATCCAAAAAGAGAAAAAAGAGGAACAACGGAAAACCAAGAGCATAGCTAAGTGATAAGCAACCCAAGAACCTTGGCCCCAGCTAAAATCCAATCCCTTCCTTCCGCCCTGATTCTACTCAAGAGCTCCGCAGGTAAAGAAGACTTGTTCTTAAAAACCCTTGCGTTCCTCTCTTTCCAGATTTCCCAAGCGATGAGCATGATGGCCGTCTTAAGACCTTTTGGAGATGAAGAGGTGGATTTGGCAATGGCGTGCCAATAATCCAGAACCTTGGGTCGACCCGAGCCAAGACAAAGCAGCAGGTCCGGGCAAGAAAGCCAAGAAGCTGCAGCGGCCCATATCCGTTTGGAGTAATGATATTCGAAGAGGATATGACGCGCCGTCTCAGGAGTGCATCTGCAAAGTTCACATGTAGGATGGTGCAGCCAACCTCGTTTAGCAAGTCGGTCGGTGGTCCAAAGATGGTTTTGGACGGCGAGCCAGGCGAAGAACCAACATTTTGGGGGAGCCCATGTCTTCCAAACCAGCTTCCCGAAGGAGCAAGGAAGTGTGGCCATGAACTGAGCTTTGTAGGCCAAACTAGAAGAATAGCAGTCGTTGGGCGACAAAGGCCAAGTTATAGTATTCTCGATGTCAGGGGAGAGCTGGACTATCGAAAGAAGACCCCAAAGCCAGACGAACTGCTCGATATGTTCCACGGTAAAAGAGTCAACTGCGATATCCGTGATCAATTTCTGATGGATGACGGCATCCCTGACTGGTTTGTTCTTTCTCTTGGAGGCCTAATAGAGCAATGGGGTCTTGTCCGTTGGTGGGGCGCCATCCAACCAAGAGTAAGGCCAAAAGGATGCCTTCATAGCATTACCAATCATAACACGCGTGGAGGCATTGAAGAGTTGTCTATAAGCCTTGTCATTTGGCGTTTCGGTGCCAACCCAAGGTTTCTCAGGGGCCATCCACTCTAACCATAACCAACGCAACCAGAGAGCCCGTGAAAACTTTTCCAAGTCGATAATCCCTAAACCACAAAGCTCTTTAGGTCAACAGACCTTCTGCCACTTCACTCTGCATTTCCCGCTGCATGCCCACAAAAGCCTTAAGGATACCCTTGTCGGCTTTCAACGTGGTCAAGAGGAAGATTACCATGGATCAAAGGACAGACTTTATGAGGGCAGTGCAGCCTGCCCTATTCAGGAACTTACACTTCCAAGGGTTTAAGAGAGAGGCCGCTTTATCAATGTAGGGTTGCAAGTCTGCGCGTCTAAGCATACCGAGCGAGAGAGGGAGGTCCTGGTATTTGAGGGGGAAGTGAGCGATTTCATATGGGAAGTTTGATAACACCAAGTCGAGGTCGATGTCGGAGCGACGGGTGGGGAGACCTAACCCTTGGTCACATTGTTCTTCAGACTAGTCGCCTCTCCGAAGTTTTGCAGTATACACACCAAGTTTGATACATCATGTGCAGAAGGTAATAAGAAGATGGTCGCATCGTCAGCATAGAGGGAAACACGGGGTCCGTGAAACCCACCAGGCATCTCTTGCACCAGACTAGCAGACGTGGCATGATCCAAAATACGTTGTAGAGGATCAATGGCAATGTCGAAAAGAATTGGCGAAAGCAGATCCCCTTGCCGGAGCCCGCGACCATGGAGGATTTCCTTTCCGGGGACCATTGAGGATGACACGAGGAGAGGCCATGGAGAACAGGGTCAAAAGCAAAGTGCACCACCTCCGAGGGAAGCCAAGGTGTTGCAGGAGGTCAATCATATTGTCCAAAAGCATAGTTTCAAAAGCCTTGGCGATGTCAAGCTTGATGAGGAGAGCTGGGGTTTTGCTGCGATGTAGATGGCGAGCTGTGTTTCTAACATACATAAAGTTGTCATGAATTGATCTGGACTTCATGAAAGGGCTTTGGCTGTTGGAGACAATCTCATTCATCTTCGGGATAAGACGAGCCATAGTTTGGCGATTAGTTTTGGAACCATATAATTAAGCTGATGTGTATGGAGTCCAAAATGGATTCAATGCCTTCCTTCTTAGGCAACAAAACAATGTTTGCCGTGTTTACAATGTGCAAATTGGTCGTCGAAAGCTCAGAAAAGGCATTGTTGGCATGCATAAAACCGCCCTTGACGATATCCCAACAAGAGTGTTAAGAATCTAGCCAATTTTTCGATTATATTAATCCAGAAATAAATGATGATAATATCGTGCACATACTGATACTAGATAATACAGACATGCAATACTAAACAAATCGTAGTCGTAGAATCATCTACACAAATCACTAATACTATACACATAGAAATAAAAAGGAGAGGGATAAACATATTATACCCTCCGGTAAGTTGGTTGTAGCAGCAGCGTTGACAGCCTCGTTGGCTGCCCTCTTGTTAGCAGCGGCTCTCTCGGTGTCGGTGGCCATGGTGATGACGAAAATCGAGAGCGAGCCGTCGCGTAGGAGACGCTCCCCAAAAACCTAATCGCCCCTCTCCCGTACAAGATCTCGAGGGGCGGCGTTTCGGAGGCCTGCTCTCCTGTCAGCCGTGTACGCGGTGGACGGGACGGGATCACCCGTGGCAGCAGCAGTGGAAGGAACGACTGGGGCGGAAACGAGTGGAGGCAGAGCAGTGTTCTAATGTAATTATGCATCAACCAACTTATCTCTGATCATGCTCAGAACGGCTCCAACATGACGACGGTGGCCTCCCCGAACGCCTTCTCCTGTTCAGGAGCAATCGTTCCGGTGGGAGTTACACCGGCGACTCGTTCATCGCCATGAGCCATAAGATGGGTTTGGTTTGGCAGCGCTTAAAGTACGTCCCCATAAACAGGGCAGGTTTCAGTGCAGCAGCAAAACCTTGATCAAAAATTGGCTGCACTAATTAGGTTTTTGGATCGTTAAGAATCTAGGCAAGTTTTCGATTATATTAATCCAGGAATAAATCATGATAATACCGTGCACATACTGATACTTGATAATACTGATATCCAGTACTAAACAAATCGTAGACGTAGAATCATCTACACAAATCACAAGTACTGTGCAGATAGAAATAAAAAGAAGAGGGATAAATATATTATACCCTCCAATAGGCCAGTTGGCCGTAGCAGCAGCGGCGGCCGCCCTCTTGTGAGCAATGGCCCTCTCAGCGTCGGTGGCTATGGTGATGAAGAAGACGTGGAAGACGGGACGGGATCACCGGAGGCGGCAACAGTGGATCCTGCGCAGCAAAAAGAACATATCGGCTCGGCAAAATTCCCGCAATGCGTGGCGTGGCGAGGAGGGCGGAGGAGGAGCGCGCGTGTGAAACACCTCTCCTCACTTCATACCAACTCATACTAGTTAGAGGATAGCCCACCTTATATGTTGGTAAGAAACTCTCTCAACTAGCATGTGGGACTAAACTTCCACCACTCCTCTTGCCATGACAACATGGGTCTTTAGGGATTTTTATGAAATTGTTAAATAGGCCTAAAACCCACTTCAATATTTCAACAAAGAGTGGAAGAAGGAAATGGAGAAACCACCCTTCTTGGGTGCTCCTCCCTTCTTTGACCTGCTGAAACCCATATCCATGCCCGGTATATCCATTTGTATGCATATCATACGTATACTTCAGAAAAAAAACTGCACGTCCCCACATGACGATCCCAACTCCGTCATTCATGACGCACGTCTTGCATGAATGAATTTTGAAACAGTCGTGGCGGAATTGCTTATCCATGGTAGCCATGATCCGGTTGATGACATCAGACGCAGCCGTAGCCAAGTGAGATCCCTCCAAAGTCCCACGTTTAGGTCATTTGCCAAAATCTAGTTTAATTTTTTCCTAAATTTTGAATTAGGTTTTGGCAAATGATCTATAAGTGTGACTTTGACGGGATCTCACTTGACACTTTGTGCAGCCGCTCCTCCAGCATGAATTGTGACGACGCCATGCCATACGTAGCCTCTCCGCCGTTTCCGCTATGGCTTCTCTTGATCTGCTAGGATCCAATCGCCGATGGCTGCTCTCTGTCTCTTCCTTGCTAGGGTATCCATACCCATTCGTATCAAGCTTCGCGATGTTTCGGTCTTGCACTCGTCAGCGTACACGTCGCGTATGCCTAGGCAAACTGTGATCGAGCCATACAGGCTTCCTTGTGGGTTCTACTCGTACGCCTTACATAGTGCGAGTTTACTATCATGCCCTCGGTTCGTAGGGGTACCGGATGATCTCAGTCGTCGTTATGTTTCACAAAGTTAAGCTTTGACTTGAGGTGAAGCACCTTGAGCAAAAGTTTTTTCTGAGAAACGTTCTGGCCTTTTATTCAAACTGGGACAATGTTTACAAAGACCAATAAGCCAATAGGCGACTCATCTAACCAACTATTTCTACCTGCTGGAAGTGAGGAAACAAAACGAGCAACGGTATGTGCTTCCTTGTTCATCTCTCGTCCTTCATGACAGAAATATTTACAGTGGACATCAACACAGTACCCCATACTGTTTAATTGTTCCTCATCACACATACAGGCCGGAACTCAGGGAAAGCAGAAGTTTTTGTTTGTTATAATGAAATAAGCAGAAGATTTAGCATAGAAGGAAAGACATTATTTCCGTGCTACATAAAGTAAGTGCTAATATGGCAGTGGCATATATAAGGAAAGTTTTGCTTTAATTGACCACATTAAAATCCTGTAAATAATTACTGCGATCAAATCCTGTAAATACATTGTTATAATTCAAATCCTGCAATTGAATTGTGGGAAGTGAAACTAAATGAATTAAAATAGCACATGTTTTATTGCTCCATCCCATTTTTTGTCGAACTTTAACTAGGGATTACGTCAGGGCTTATCTTATTCTGATGTCTATCTACTAACTGCTTTGATCTAGATGCAGTACCTATAAATAGCACATGTATGATCCGCTTAAGCACATCAGTTGTCTTCATCGTCCTCATCTAATTCTACACGCATCAGCTATCAAACATGACGTGCTACATGTTCAACGACCAGAAGCACACCAAGGCAGCGATGCTTTTGTTTGTCCTCCTCCTTGGATGCCTTACGTTCTCCGTACATGGTATGTATATATATATATATATATATATATATCGTTTGACATCTCCATATGCAATGTACTCGGTATCCGTTAGGTGACGAGATCAACTGGTCAGGTGGCCGTCGTTTTCTACATGACGAGACCGGAGGCAGCAACAAGATCAACATTATACTGTGCGTTAGGAAATCTTGCTGGTTCTGTACAAAGTTCTGTTGTGCAACGTTGCCAGATGACCCTTGCTGGAACAACCATGAAGATTGCTTGCAGAATTGCCCGTAGATGCCGTCGTTGCCGTCGTCATTGACCATCAATCAAGGGACTCGGCTGATCTTAGATGTTTCAGATAATTAGCGTTGCATCCCGGATATGAAGAGTGGTGTAGTTATATACATGTTAGCAAAGTGTTATCAGAACTTGGATCGATTATGTGAACTTAGACACAATATATATATACTTCTTTTTGAAACGAGACAAAAGCTTTGCCTTTATATTGATATAGGCGAAGCAAACATAGAGGGCCTAAGCCAAAAAAAAAAAAAGAGGAACAACAGAAAACCTACACATAGGTCAAGTGATAAGCTCCCCAAGACCCTTGGCACCGGCTATAACCCAATCCTTTCCTTCCGCCCTGATTCTACTCAAGAGCTCCGCAGGTAAAGAGACTTGGTGTTAAAAACCCTTGCATTCCTCTCTTTCCAGATTTCTCAAGCGATGAGCATGATGGCTGTCTTTAGACCTTTTGCAGATGAAGAGGTGGATTTGGCAATGGCGTGCCAATAATCCAGAACCTTGGGTCGACCCGAGCCAAGTCAAAGCAGCAGGTCCGGGCACGACATTCAAAGAGGATATGACGCGTCGTCTCAGGAGTTCATCTGCAAAGTTGGCATGTAGGATGGTGTGGCCAACCTCGTTTAGCAAGTCGGTCGGCGGTCCAAAGATGGTTTTGGACGGCGAGCAAGGCAAAGAACCAACATTTTAGGGGATCCCACGTCTTCCAAACCAGCTTCCCGAAGGACAAAGGAAGTGCGGCCATGAACTGAGCTTTGTAGGCCGAACTCGAGGAATAGCAGCCGTTGGGTGACAAAGTCCAAGTTATAGTATCCTCGATGTTAGGGGAGAGCTAGACTGTCAAAAAAGATCCCAAAGCCAGATGAACTACTCGATATGTTCCACGGTAAAAGAGTCAACTACGATATCCGTGATCAGTTTCGACGACGACATCCCTGACTGGTCTGTTCTTTCACTTGGAGGCCTGATAGAGCAATGGGGCCTTGTCCTTTGGTGGGGCGCCGTCCAACCAAGAGGAAGGCCAAAAGGAGGCCTTCGTACCATTACCAATCGTAACACGCGTGGCGGCATTGAAGAGTTCTCTATCAGCTTCGTCATTTAGCGTTTCAGTGCCAACCCAAGTTTTCTCAGGGGCCGTACACTCTAACCATAACCAACGCAACCCATGTGCACGTGAAAACTTTTCCAAGTCGATAATCCCTAAACCACCAAGCTCTTTAGGTCAATAGACCTTCTCCCACTTCACTTTGCATTTCCCGCCGCTGACCACCTCCTTGTAGAGCCACAACGTTCCACAGTTGATTTTGGCAAAAGCCTTAAGGATACCCTTGTCGGCTTTCAACGCGGTCAGGGGGAAGATTGGCATGGATGAAAGGACAGACTTTACAAGGGCAGTGCAGCCCGCCCTGTTCAGGAACTTACCCTTCCAAGGGTTTAAGAGAAAGGCCGCTTTATCAATGTAGCGTTGCAAGTCTGTGCGTCTAAGCCTACCGAGTGAGAGAGGGAGGTCCAGGTATTTGAGGAGAAAGTGAGCAATTTCAGACGGGGAGTTTGATAACACCAAGTCGAGGTCAACGTTGGAACAACGGGTGGTGGTGACCTACCTCTTGGTCACATTGGTCTTCAGACCAGTCGCCTCTCCGAAGTTTTGCTGTATACACACCAAGTTTGATACATCCTGTGCAGAAGGCGATAAGAAGATGGTCGCATCGTCATCATAGAGGGAAACACGGGTACCTGTAACCCACCAGGCCTCTCTTGCACCAGACCAGCAGAAGTGGCATGATCCAAGATACATTGTAGAGGATCAATGGCAATATCGAAAAGAATTGGCGAAAGCGGATCGCCTCGCCAGAGCCTGTGGCCGTGGAGGATGTCCTTCCTGGGGACCATTGAGCATGACATAGGGAGAGGCCATGGAGAATAGGGTCGAAATCAAAGCGCGCCACCTCTCAGGGAATCCAAGGTGTTGCAGGAGGTCAAGCATATAGTCCCAACGCATAGTTTCAAAAGCCTTGGCGATGTCAAGCTTGATGAGGAGAGCTGGGGTTTTGCTGCGATGTAGACGGCGAGCTATATTTCTAACGTACATAAAGTTGTCGTGAGTGCACCCGGATTTGCTGAAAGCGCTTTGGCTGTTGGATACAATCTCATTCATCTTCGGGCTAAGATGAGCCATAGCTTTGGCGATGATTTTTGGAACCACATAAATTAAGCTGATAGGTATGAAGTCCGAAATGGATTCCGCGCCTTCCTTCTTAGGCAACAGAACAATGTTTGTCGTGTTGACAATGTGCAAATTGGTCGTCAACAGCTCAGAAAAGGCTTTGCTGGCACGCATAAAACTGTCCTTGACGATATCCTAACAAGAGCAGAAGAAGGAAATGGGAGAAGGAAATGGAGAAACCAGCCACCTTGGGTGCTCCTCCCTAAACCCAAGTTTGAAAGGGTAACTTTGTACGTTACCCTCTCGTTCCCCCTCCCTCTCGTTCTCTCCCACCTTGAGAGTCGCCCTCTGTCCACCGGGCCACTCCGATGTTCGCTCCGCCGGACTAGTCGGCCGGAGCTGGACGAGGAGGGGCGCCGGAGTAGCTAGGTTCCGTAGTTTTAGTAGTAGTAGTATGGTTTGACCTTGTGCCTTAGTATGGCGTAATGCCGGGAGTTTGGCTTGGGATCTTGCGGGTCAGATCCAAGCGGTGTTGGTGGTGGCCTCTCTCGCTGCGGCGCTCCTTCGGTCGGAGCCACATGTGGCGTTACAGTCCTCCTCCGGCAGCTCCATGAATAAGGCCCGGGGTCTCCGATTTCTCCCTTCTCTGGAGTTACTGCTTCCCTCTTCTCCGGCCGGCCGTGGCAGCGAGGGGAGAGGTTGGTAGAGCGGTGCTCTGCAGATCCGAGTTGTTCGGCGGCGGGATCTGGCTGCTTCTTCTTCGAGCTATACCACAGTGTGCCTGGGTTGGCCACTGATCTTCGATGCCCATGGATGGCATCCTGTGATGCAAAGGAAGCGTTTGTGCAACCTCCGTGATTGGAGGCCCTTTCCTAATGGTGCGGCGGCGGCTCTCAGCGCCCTCCTCTTCCCAAGTGGTTTCGTCCCCGGCAAATAGGATGGTGGTCGGCGTTGGCACACATCCCTGAAGCTCGGCGGTGAGGCGCAGGGACCGGATCGCGTGTTTAGAAAAATTTCTAAGGTCCTCTGTGTTTGTTTCTAGGACCTGGTTGTAATTTTCTTCCTTCTAGGGGTCCTTCTTGTAATATGTACCACCGTCTGGATTTAATGCAGCTCTCTAGGTCCTTCGGGACCTATCCCGTTCAAAAAAGAAAAAGAAAAAGAAAGGGTAACTTTGTCCCTGCCAGATTTTTTCCTTTGACCTGCTGAAACCCATATCCATGCCCTGTATATCCATTTGTATGTATACCATAGCGTATACTCCAGAAAAAACTGCACGTCCCCACATGACAGATCCCAACGCTGTCATTCATGACACACGTCTTGCATGAGTGAATTTTGAAACAGCCGTGACGGAATTGCTTATCCATGGCAGCCATGATCCGATCGACGACGTCAGATGCAGTCGTAGCCATCCCTCCAAAGTCCCACTTTTAGTCATTTGTCAAAATCTTGTTTATTTTTTTGCTCAGATTTTGAATTAGGTTTTGGCAAATCACTACAGGAAACGATCCTAGCGCCGACGGCTGGACCCCATCGGCGTACACCCCATATACCGTCGGCGTAAGCTGGGCCGACGGTGGTCATCGGCGTAAAGCCGTCGGCGTACCACCCCGTAGGCGTATAGACGGATCCCGTCGGCGTACGAAAACCCGTCGGCGTACAACCTAGGCCGACGGTAAGTTCGAGTCGTCGGTGCATGCATCGTCGACGTAGCCTCCGTGGGGCCCACTTAGCGCAGGTAACGTCCGCCAGCCCCCTTCTCTATATGCCGACGGCCTCACCGTCGGCCCAGCTTGCCACGTGTCCGTCCCTGCAGCCCTGCGCGGTACTTACGCCGACGGCAATGCCGTCAGGCCAGATTGACTATTGGGCCACGCAGCACCCTACGCCGACGGCATTGCCATCGGCCCAGCTTGACTACTGGGCCACGCAAGACCCTACGCCGACGGCAATGCCGTCGGCCCAGGTTGACTATGCGCCATATGGTCATCTCTACATCTCTACATTGCCGTCGGCGTAGAGGTTGCCCATTTTTATCTTTTTGGTTCTGTTTTGCTTCATTTCCTGCACACATTTAAAACTCCCGCAATCCAGATTCCAGGCAGAGCATTCAAAACATACACCTAAAGCATTCAACACATACACATAAAGGCAAACATAAGGTCATCACCATCGTCAAAATATCATATAGGTACATGATAGGTAGATCATCCACATAGGTAGTATCGATACAAAAGTTCCCTACACATCCGAAGAGCTAGAGAGACCCGTGTTTCCCCGCGTGAAGTCAGGCGTACGACGACGTGGAGTAGCCGCCGTCGAACCAGCACCGGAAGAAGAAGGAGTAGCACCGCCACGACCGGTAGAAGGAGAAGCATCAGCATCAGGAGTAGAAGCACCACCACCCGAAGCAGCAGCGGAAGCACCAGGAGAACCACGGCCGGTATGAACCGGTGTCATCGTGCGCGAGAAAGTCGGCGAGGCGGCTGCTCGACCAAAGGGTACCATGGTGGAACATCCCGCTCCCTACACGTTTGAGCCAGAGTTAGCAACCACCAAGACATAGTTGCATGGTAACAACGTAGTTAGCAAATATTTTACCAGAGTCCCTGAGTAGAAGCCCAAAGCAAATTCATCCTTCAACGGGAAGATTGGCTGCACCCCCGGCCTAGCTGGCCGTGGCGGTAGCATATCCCGCTCTCCAGTGGCATAGAACTTCTCGTCAGCCTGCAAGAAAGTTTAGGTGTCAAGCGTTGCACAATTTAATGTTTAAACTCGGGAAAGCGGGACTTGTCATCTTTTGCAAAAAAAGGTTAAAGCTTACAGCATCTCGTAGCTCTGCCCACTCCTCGTAGGCAGCTGAGGCCTGCTTCCACGCCTCATACGCCACCACATGTTCCATATGTGCGGCCTTGTAGGCCTCATCCAAAGCCGGCTAAAATTTCAAAAATAATGAATCTCGTCAACTTAGCCACTTGGGAATAAATGTCAGAAAGAGGATGGAAATAAGAAAAACTTACATCGGTGTTCGCTTGGGAAGGCCGTCGACGAGGTGGAATAGCGGGGTCGTCAGCGGTGAGGGTAGCCTTGACACGCGCGAGGCTCAAATCAGGAGTTCGCGGGGTCACCCTATCGAGAACCTTCAAACGGACGTGCTCCCGACCGCGCCCCGCCAAGACCAACGCTCTCACATCGGTCTCCTCATACCTAGGGTCTTCCACCTCTGGATGAAAAGCACTGAACACCTCGAGGTAGGCTGGACCATCCACCTCGGCAGTGCCGTAGAAGCCAGGAAGCAAGGGTTGGGGCTTAGACAGATCGGGCTTCTTCATCTTCATCCTTTCCCAGACTTCATAGTCAGAAACAGCCCTCCCTAGCTTGGCCTCCTGCATCGTGGAAGAAATAGGAACATGAGGGGAAATAAATGAAGGTTGTTGCATGTATATGTATACCATTTTGGCCTTGAAGCGATCATGGTTGAGGTTTCCTGCACAATGTGTCCCCCCGTAGCCATGGTTTGCCTTGTTCCGCTCGCTCAAGGCGTTGAACTCGGGGTCTTCCCCGCGCCACCTCGCTGTCAACGCCTCCCATGCGTCATTCTTACGATCAGCCCACGACGGCATAACCTGAAAAATCAATACTCATTTGAAGAAAGGATAATGCAATTGCAACTTAGCAACCACATAGAATCTCATTGACAATTTACTTACCCCGGCGTAATCTTCCTGGGACAAGCTTGGTTGTACCTTCACATTCTCATGCTTCGGCACCTTCTTGCCCAACTTCTAGGAGTTGTATAGATTGGCGGTGGTATGCTTCTGATTGTAGAACTGTTGCTGTGTCAACCTCGTACAAGCCCCCCGCAAAGTCTTGTCTGCCTTGTCCTGCTCCTCTGGAAGCATCCTATAGAATCTCTTCAATCATGCATAAAAAATTGTGAACATAACTTGAAAACTTAGCATGGTGGGGTCATCAACTGTGAAGAAAACTCAAAAAGTTTGCCTTACCCAAAACTTGGTGATCGCGGCATCAGAAGCTTTCCCATAGCCCGGGTACTCGGCGGCCTCATAGTGTGCCCAATGTGTGGCTAGCTTCCTCTCGCCGCCAGGGACAGGAGTGTAGAAGCCTAGCCAAAACTTCCTAATTAGAGCTCCAACTAAGGTGTTAGGCGCACGGGTACCCGGGGGAAATGTCCAATTGCTGCACAATAATCAAACATTAGTACATGCCAAATTGTTATGACCAAAATGAAATTACATGCCACTTACTCAATGTCGTTAGGCGTAATGATGGGTTTCTCCTACTCGGAACGTGGTTCAAATTTTTCTTCGGGGACACCTGATTCCCCACGAATCTTTGGCTTCTTCAGAAGCACAGACGACCCCGATTCCTGGTCTCGAGAACCCCCCTCCTGGTATCGAGCCTCCCCCTCCTGGTCTCGAGACTCCCCCTCCTGGTCGTGAGACCCCCCCTCCAAGTCTCGAGACTCCTCCTCGTCAAGAGACTCTGAGTAAGCAGACTGGGAAGCCAAGTCGCCAGAAGCGGAGGGTAGGTCACTCAGAAGGCGTACACCACGTCCTCCACCTCGTCCTCCACCTTGTCCTGCACCTTGTCCTGCACCTCGTCCTCCCCTCGGGGGAAGCCCCACTCCTCCCTCACCTCGTCCTGCACCTCATCCTGCACCTCCTCCTCTCTGACTAGCATCAGTGTAACACGGGTTCGGAATGGGTTCTCTTCCACTTTTGGTAACCTTCTTCTGCTTCATCACCCTAAGCAAAGAGGATGGTGATTCCTTGCTTTAGCTCATATTGGTCAATCACCTGCATTGAGAAGAGGTAAACAATTAAGAAAAATGATCGAATTAAGAAGAATAAAGACGTAATGCAATTATGGATATAATAAAGATGAAAAATAAAGACAGAATTAAGAAAAATAAAGACATAATTAAGAAAAATAAAGACATAATTAAGAAAAATAAAGACGCAATGCAATTAAGAAGCATAAAGACCTAATAAAGACATAAAAGATGAAATAAAGACATAATAAAGATATAAAAGACATAAAAGACCCTCACCACTCATCATCACTCTCATCATTATGTCTTGTGTTCTCATCAGCACTATCAACATCACTATCACGTGAGAAGAAAGTTGGAGGCTCATTGCATGGTGTAGGCTCATCATCGTTGCCATTTTTTGAATGTAACTTGGTGAGCATATTTATGTCCTTTATATTCGTGACTACCTCACCACGAGTTTGACCATCGTTCTCGAGGTCCTCAAGATCTTGTAATTCAAAGTCCCCAAACTTCTCTTGCTCTTGATAGAAAATTCCCTCATATGTTTTAGGGTCAATGTTGTTGTAATCGTCGTCGGAGGGCATGGGTATCTTACCATGTGGTGATACCTAGAACACGACTTCCCATCCCTTCAGTTCCTCTTTCTGACATGGGTAGGGCAAATAATAAACTTGCTTGGCTTGTTGAGCCACAACATAGACATCGGATCCGCTATAGGTGGTTGAAGGCCGTACTTCAACTAACCCAATGGAAGGGGTACTTCTCTGTCCATCGTGCGGGTCGAACCAGTGGCACTTGAACACAACGAGCTTCAGTTCTAGGGGTGTATTATTGAACGTCAGCTCGTATACGTTTTGTAACCTTCCGTAGTAATCAAAGTCATCAGCACCTCTTGTGAAGACCTTGGTATTTATAGTCTTTGCATTAGGCCGACGGTTCTGATGAGACTCTATATGGAAGCGATACCCATTCACATCATACTTCTCATACATCTCGACTCTATGATTATAACTCTGAGAGACACATCTCAACTCATCCGACATCTCAATGTTGGGATCAGCTCCCTACAAGTTCAGTACAAATTGTGCATTAGTTACGTGTAGTAAGAGGGACAAGTCGCGGATTGCCAGGTAAGAGGGACAGGTTAAAAATTACCTTCTCATAGAACCAAGACGTGAAATTTTTCTTTCCAGGGGCACCCTCTTTCAGAAGAGTGTCCAACTCCGCATTAGAGGGATCCGTCGTTCCCGACCACATTTCATCCGTGAATTGGCTAAAATGAGAAAATTCATATTAGACCGAAACCGAGTTATTATTTGCAAAGTAATTTGTTCACCATATTACCTAAGGAAACTGGGCACTTCATTTTCTTCATCATCCTCTTCCTTCTCACCGCGGACCACTTCCTTCATGTTCATAAGCACATAGAGCATTATGCAATCCTTCTCTTCCTTTTTTAAGGTATAAATGGTTGTGCCACTGGCCTTGCCACCGGGACACTAGAAGAGGAGGAGTTTGGGGTCATGCTTGAGCTCGTCGACATTGTACCGACACACCGGGTTATGCATAGTGGGAACATCATCGTCATAGTACGTTGTCGTGGCGTTTGTTATCACCTGGAGAATAGTTGCCTCAGCTATGCTTGCTTCAATAGCACTTTTGTTTCTACATTTGTATCTAATATACTTAAACTCTCTCTCAATACAAAACTGCCAACAAAACTACACCAGCCCACCCAACAGTGCCTCGTTCGCGAGATGCACAATGAGATGTAACATCGGAGTAAAGAAGCCAGGCGGAAAGATCTTATCTAACTTGCATAGCAACTCCGACACTATATCATGCAGCTTCTCAATAATCAGGAGACATATCTGCTTAGCACAAAGCGTGCAGAAGAAATGGCTCAACTCCGCAAGCACTCTCCAGACATCCTCAGGGAGATACCCTCGAACCATCACCGGCATCAGCCCCTCAATCCATATATGATAGTCGTGACTCTTGATCTCGGTGACTTTTCCAGTTGAAAGATTGACTCCCTTGCTCATATTCAAACAATAACCATCAGGGAACATCACGACGAATTTGAGCCACTTTAATGACTCCTTCCTTTGGAGGCCATCAAGACAGTAGTTGGCATGCGGCTTGAACCAATTTTTCCGATTGTGTTCAAGAGGTTGCATGTGTAGTCTCTTCCTATCACATAGATCCTCAACATCGACTCTCGCCTTGACATTGTCCTTTGACTTCTCAGGAATATTTAGGACTGTGTAAAAAAGGGACTCTGCGACGTTCTTTTCGGTGTGCATCACATCGATGTTATGGGGAAGTTCGAGGTCCTTGTAATACGCGATCTTCGTTATGCCGGCCTCGTGAGTCTAGTTGTGCGTTACACCATATCCTGCAAATTGTGGGACACCAGACTTAGTACGCACGAGAGCATGTAGCTCGGCATCAACAGCTACACCATCGAACGTTGGTATCTTTTTTTCTTCAAGCACAACTTTTCCCTTGATGAAGTTCTTTTTGTCTTCTCTGAATCGATGCTCTCTTGTGAGGTACGGTCAATGCGTGTCAAATGCGGAATACTTTTTACCCGCCTTTAGCCAAAGGAACTCAAGTAGGTGCCTGCACACTGGGCATGGCCACTTACCAGCTGTACACCATCCGCAGAATAGGGCATACCCAGGCATGTCGTGCATGGAATAGTGGAACCAAACTTTCATATAGAAGTTAGTCTTAGATGCACAATCATATGTCAATGTCCCATGGTGCCAAGAGTGGTTCAGATCTTCCATAAGCGGCTGCATGTAGACACTCGAATTCTTCCTGGGTATTCAGGCCCTGGAATGATCAGCGACAGGAATATGGTCTTCCTTTGCATTAGGGCTCTGGGAGGGTGATTGAGCGGAACAACAAATACGGGCCAGCAACTGTAGGAGGCAGTCGACATACCATATGGATTGAGTCCATCGGTTGCTATCGCAACTCTGACATTCCGAGCCTCTGCTGCCTCATCGGGGTGGTCTCTATCAAAGTTCTTCCATGCCTTACCATCAGATGGATGTCCCATCTTTACCCATCCGTGCTCGTCCTCGTATCTCTTCCCCGTCCTTTGCCATGTCATTTGTGTGGCAGACTCTTTGGTCATGTAAAGCCGCTAGATTCTTTTTATGAATGGGAGATAACGAAGAATCTTCATAGCAACTTTTGACTGTGTCATCTGACCATCGACTCCCTTTACCTCATGATATCTAGAGGCCCCACACTTGCTACAGTACTTGTCATCTTCAAACTGTTTCCAAAACAAGAGGCAGCCTTTTGGACAACAATCTATCTTTTCGTATTCCATGTTGAGCGCTCGCACTATTTTCTTCACTTCGTACATGGTTTTAGGAATACAATGCCCTTCGGGCAACATATTACCAAATGTTTGCAGATGATCTTCAAAGCATGAACGGGTGTTTCCGTACTAGAGCTTTTTAGTTAGTAATTGCGAGATGGCATCAAGCTGAGAAATCTTTGAACCCTCGTACAGAGGCCTCTTAGCCGAGGCCATCATATCATAGAAGGCCTTCGCGCTTGGCTCTGGTTCCTCCGGTTCACGCGGCTCTTCCAGTTCTGGTGGTTCCTCTAGTTCACCTGAAGATGGTGAATCTACCATGTCGGCATCATGGAGATCATCTAGCAAGTTCCTAATCCCATCGCCATCATTGCCATTGATCCGCTGCCGCATCACCTCACCTCTGTCACGGTCATACTGAGTAAAATCGATCGTCGTGACGTAGTCCGGCATATACCCAGATTTCAAAAGGTGTTTTCTCATATCATCCTTGGACTGATGATGACGCTTATTACAACGAGCGCAAGGGCAAGTTGGAAGAAGGCCTGCGCTAGAACCACGCGCTAACTCCTTCACTAAGATATCGGTCTTCCATAGCCACTCCTCTGTTTTGTCAACAACACTAATACGGCCACTGTACATCCACCCATTATCAGCCATCCTCTTCTTTATTGGGAGCCAAATAATAAACATGGCATTTTATATCAAATAATAGCATTAAACTAAATGCATCATATTTTTTATTTCTCTATGAGACAACACGCATGACCTACATATCTAATAGGCATAGAGGTTCCTAGTAGCCGCCGGATCCGTAGATTGGGTACGTTCTCCATGCTCTGCCCTACTTCGAGACATAATTTCGGCAGCACCTCCCCGCTGCTCTCCCGATACACGTGTCGGCAAAAAGCCGAGAGGATGTGCATTCGGAGAACAACGGGGAGGCGCTGCCGAAATCCTGACTCGGACTAGGGCAGAGCATGGAGAACGTATCCAACTACGCATCCGCCGACTGTCCCGTAAATGCTGCAATCGTTACGGTTCATAATATGCAAATCTAACCCTATGTGCATATTTATCCGCGTAACTCTTACGGACGGGAAAAGATGCCTAGGTAACACAACATACTTGGTGATCTAGACACTTAAATAAAACCATAGGTACTTCCAAGAAAAGGCGAACGGATTTCTTACCCTAGAAGCGTGACCGATGGTGAAGAAGATCACCGATGCTCCTGCAAACCGCCCTCCGTCGACGTCCCCACTCTCAAACTCGACGCGTATCCCTGCATGATAATGCAAGATTCCACTATTAGCAAGTTCACAAGTCTCGATTCGCGATAATGCAAGGTTCCACTTACCGAAGGGGATACGCTCACGGGCGGGTGGGCGTGGCAGGATAGGGGAGGGGAGGGGCGGGCTCGGGCAGGGAGGGGAGGGGCGGCTCAGGCAAGGCAGGACAGGGGATGGGAGGGGCAGTGGCTCGGGCAGGGAGGGGAGGGGAGAGCTCGGGCTCGGGCAGGGCAGGGGAGGGGCGGCGGAGGGGAGGGGCGGGGAGGGCGGCGGAGGGAAGGGCTGTAGGGGTTCCGCGCATAAAAACAATAAAATTTTACTCTACGCCCCTGAACCCCTGAAGCTGCCAGGACCTATCTATTAGTAATACAGTAACGGGAGAGGATTTTCACAAACTTACCCTTGAAGACCGAAAAGCGTTGTCAAAGATCAGGAGAGCGTGGTTGATGTAGACGAGCCGAAGCCGACCTCAAGGTCGTGATGAAGTCCTTGCGCTCCTTCTGGCTCCAACGACTTGAGTGCCTCAAGTGTGACACCTCGTGGGAGTTACACACGTCCGGTGCCTGACGATGACTCCCGCTTCCCCGATCCAGCAGCAGTTGTGGAAGTAGAGCTCCCGGATCCGAATCCTGTAGCGCGACGGCGCTCCACGGTGAAGATGTCTCTCGCTCGCGCAGTCCAGACTTGGGACCACGGTCACGAGAGAGAGAGGGGGAGAGAGAAAATATCAATTGGAGGTCCTCCCAAAAGTGGGGAGACCTTTATTGATTATTGGGTGTATTTTCTAGGCCAATATACCCCACTTTATATAGGGGGAGGGGAGGTACTACCTCCCCTCAAGTCCCGGGGTGGGACTAAAGGAGAGGAGGGGGAGGGGAGGCCGCCGGCCAGCCCTAGTGGGCCCCGCGGGGGGGTGCAAGGCCCAGCCGGCCACCCCCTTGGTCCTTCTCCCCTTTCTCCTTTTCCCCAATGGCCCCTCTTCCCTCCGGGAATTGGCCCATTAAGCCTTTGAGCTTTTTAATTTGTTTTCTCTTTATTAAATAATTATGAATAAATGATTAAATCAATATTTAACATTTATTCACACATTATCTAATCTCCGTGGCCATGAAACACCTTCCACCTCCACTTCGGACATCCTCCGGACTTACCGAAACCCTTCCGGTTTTCTCCCTTCTTTCCTTTGGCGATTCTACCGATCCTATAAACACTCTCTAAGCATCATCAAGCCCTTAAGCGTGATACCCTATGATTCGGGAATACTCCAGACATGGTCAGGACACTCCCGCACCAATGATCAACAGAGGGACCTGGATGGCCATGTGACCCCTGTGCGTTCCACGAAGATCTTTCGTCGTTTGAACCGGGACAGTCGTGTCTTATTCCCTTTGTCATTTGATACTTGCATTGCCCGAGATTCGATCAATGACATCACCATGTCGTGTTCAATCTCGTTACTGAACAACGCTACTTAACTCGTTCTGACAAGTGATATCCCTGTGATCTAATCACACGCTGTGCAGCTATTGGATATAACTTCTCCGAGTGGGCCCTTGAGTATCTTCCCGTCACATGGATGGACAAATCCTGCTCTCGACATATATTGCCTCTACGGTTTCCTCCGAATACCTGAACACACCTTTATAACCACTGTTTTACCAGATGGCGTTTGATGATATCTAAGCACCCTCGGGAGACAGTGATTGATATAGCCTCACGGTCTAAGGAATAGTCTATGAGGATCCATTTCTAATCATCGTAACTTGAACTTCGTGACATGATCAGGTCACGATGTTTAGGTTGGGTATTGGTTCATCATCTCATTATTTGAATGAGATGACCTCATTTCCAACTGGCATAAATGCCACATGATCAGGAAACATGATCATCTGTTGACCAATGAACCAGTGACTAGAGTTTCACTGGGAACCCCTGGTTGTTTGTATATCACACATGTATTGATGTTTCCACTCAATACAGTTATAGCATGATATAAAACTTAATTATAAACTATATGAAATATGATAATAGTCCTTACTACTATTTGTCTCTAGGGCATATTTCCAACAGCCTCCCACTTGCACTAGAGTACAAATACACTAGCTGCATTTGGTCTCAATTATTGGCACTATATATCCAGTACCCTGAACATGCTTGCTCATGGAAGAGGTTGAGTCTTGGGTCTGTACTTTACAGTCCCAAATCCTTTGCAACCTACTAATGTCACCTTGATTGGCATCAATACTCTATCATCACATGATAGCATCTGTGTGTATGCATCATCGCTATGGCAGCAGAACGAGGCCTAATTCCAAGAGCCTATAGTGACGTTAGATCAACCTCGAGGGCTTTCTCATGGGCACTGTGCCCTGGGACATATCATTCTACGTTAAAAGCGAACTAGCCCTGCCATAACATTATACAACACTTTAGATGGTACCCTTATCTATTATTATAAATGTATTCATTGAAACACCCATGCACTCTGTGCAACTTTCGATGTTTTGTTCACCTCGCTTCCTATTTGACTTTAATTGGTATCTACAGGAGTTTCCAACATATTCCCTTATAACATAACTCTTTATGCTTTAAGATATGTTATCCTTTATGGATTTGGAAAATATATCCACAGTTCTCTACTAGACACTACGGACAAACTTAGCTCAACATTCTGTGATTCGAACTTAATCACTTTCAAATGTTCCTTATTAGATCACATATTATGCTAAGTTATCATCATGGTTTACTAAGATAGAACCTATGTCTCAACATAGTGGATGATGATCATCCTATTGTTTCTTTCAACCATTGATGTTCAAACTTAATGCTATTCCTAATTTGAGTTATTAAGGACCAGTTCCTTAATTAACTTCTATTCTGAAACAGCTTTCAGAATCCTTTAAGGAATACTACATAATATCATAATACACTTATTATCAACTTCTACATCTTATAAATCATTATTTATAAGTATTTGCGCTTTCATCATTAACTTACTTAAGAATTACTCCTATAAGCTCCCATTCAAACTATGTTGCTAACATATTTGGGTACGAGTCAGTACACTTACTCAAACAATGTTCTTACATATTTGAATTTAAGTCTTATATTGCTCCCACTTAAAAATATGTCAATCATATATTGTTTAAGGAAGACTTTTATGGATCCCACTCAATTTTATGCAAATTGCATATCTCCTTAACTATTTTGAACAATTTCAAAATCCTTCGATCAAATATCAAACTTGGAGATTTATTATGAGATACTAGTACTTTACTATTTTTTTAAATCCACTAGACATTTAGCACACATGAATCAAATTCATTTGAATTCATCCAATACTTGACAAATTGTGCTTTTGTCATTTACCCCCTTTTTCCTACTATGGCTTTGCAGTCATTTGGGAAAATTCCAAGTAACTCCTTTTACTTGTGAGATTCAGCAACGAATTGCTTTCTAATCTCAAGGGAATTTTACTATTAGGATTTCTCATAATTCTAGTTAACCATTATTTCCTTTGTAGTTCGTAGGTATGTCATGATCCAAAAATCATGACAAGTGATTCACAAATGTCTCCATATAAGATATGGATTTACATTTTGAATCCTACTTATTATAGTGAAAAACAATAGTGGAGGGAAAAACACAATGATCAAAATCATTGATTCTTTCCTTCTGTGAAGAGAATCGTTCAGGAACATTGTCCGTTGCGCTTCTCAACACTTTGATGCAGGGTTTTGAATCCTCATCATGTTTTACACTAATTTCCATTTGCTCATAATTGAGAAACATCACTAGAAGTGAGCTTTCTCAAGAATGTACCAAAATCCAAGCAATACGAATTTTGCTTTCCTTTTGGTTTCACCTATGGATTTCGTATTCAAAGTTTCCAATGAATACGCTACAAGGACGTATTCGCTATTGTTTTGGTTATATCGAATAACCCCAAAACTTTCACGAATTCTAATGGTTCGCTAATTCTAATTGAGTGCTAACTATTTCTAAACTAATGGTCTCTAGATATACTCTACAACGATTTGTTTGGTGCCTTCTATTCAACCCCTTTTGATATCTAATATCACATTGTGATGCTTTGTATTTTGACGTTTCAAAACACTTTGCATTTCACAATTTCTTTCATGCCATTCTTATAAAGTCGAATTTCATTACTATTGATCAAATCATAGTAATTAGATTCTCTTTTATATTTATACCCTTTGTTGATGAAACACTTTGATCAAATCAAATAGTTTCATATTCATGTTTTCTTTGGTAAACTACTTTACACATTTAAACAATCACTTAATGATAATTACCATTTTTGTCAAAACCCAATACATCGAATATGTATTTACTTTTAACAATTCTTTAAACACTTTGTATTCAAGTAATACACGGTGTTCAAGTTAATTTGCCGAACTTATGCATGATTTATATGTGACAAGAAATCTAATGACTTTCACATATTATCACATAACTTTGAATTTAAACAACGGTTTCATTCATTAATGAAATATCATTAAGTTGGGTATTTGAAACAAGGCATTTTAATATTTTACAAATGTTCATACATTATCAATTAGTTTCAAACAACAAGGATAATTCACACATAATCAAACAAGATATGGACACGAATATAAATAATTCATAAAACCAGAACAACTGTTTGTTACAAACTTGTATGAATAACCGTCTCACGAAGTGTGAGACACACTAAAGAAGTTCATAATCTCTTGATTACATTAATCATCCTAAAACATAAACTAAATGATAAATGTCGAGGGAGAGTGTCGTTGGCCGTCATCATCATGCTCGCCATCAACACGCAACGTCACCTCCTCTCCAGCAAGCACCTATCATGCAGAAGGACCTGTTTTCACCAAAATAGAACAAGTATCAGATATACTTAACACTGCAAATTTGTTTGTAAGATTATAACATTTATAAAACTGTATATCAAATATATACCTTGGTCGTTGATGACTCCAGCGACGTTGGGTTCATCTATCACATTTCTGAAATGCGATATGAACTCAAGGAAATCCAGTGTTTCCGTGTCGCCTCTCATAAAGCAGATCCTAACTTGTGCTTGGAAGCTTGGTGGAAGCGACCGCAGCACAACTCCCATCGCAAATGAGCTTGAGTACCAGTTGTCCAGTGAGGAGCCCTCCTCCGTCTTTATGGAGAGGAAGTCCCCCATCAGCTCATTGATACATTGCAAATGTATCTATAATTTTTGATGTTCCATGCTTGGTTTTATCCACTTTCTTGTGTTTTGTTCCAACTTTGGAGTACTTTTCATATGATTTCTTGGACTAACCTATTAACAAGAGCCATAGTGCCAGCTGCCTGTTTTCTGCTGTTTTTGGTTCTAGGAAATTCATAAAATGAATATTCTCGGAATTGGACGGGACAAAAGCCAAAGTGCCTATTTTTTAGGAAGGGGTCAAGTGCCAGAATACGAGACGGAGAGGGGCCAGGGGCCAGCCACACCAGATGGCCGCGTGGCCAGGCTTGGCCCACGCTAGGGGGTGGTGTGGTGGCTCCCGGCACCCCCTCGGCCTCTCCTTCTGCCTATATATTGCCCTCGGGACGAAAACCCGAAGTACCCGATCAAAAATCCACGAAAGAGTCTGTAGCCACCGTCATCTCCATCCCTAGATCGGGAGGGATCTGAAGCTCTTCCTGGCACCCTGCCGGAGAGGGGAATTCACCCTGGAGGCCTTCTTCATCACCATGCAAGCTTCCGGTGTGATGCGTGAGTAGTTCATCCTTGGACTACGGATCCATGTAGTAGCTAGATGGCTGGTTTCTCCTCCTTTGTGCTTTCATGTTTAGATCTTGTGAGCTCCGTTCATGATCAAGATCATCTTTTTGTAATCCTTACATGTTGTGTTTGCGGGGATCCGATGGATATTGAGATGCTATTTCAGATTGATTATTGATTCTATCATGTCTTTGTTATTTGAGATCTTGCATGCTTTCCGTTGTTAGTAGCTATCTTGGCCAAGTAGATGCTAGCAACTCCAAGAGTTAGTACTTATGCTCGATAGTGGGTTCATGCCTCTGGTAATCTGGGGAAGTGACAAAAATCTCTAAGGTACTAGATGTGCTGTTGCTAGTAGGGAGAAAACAACAATCCTTTGTTCATAGAACAATCGTATTGTTTACTTTACACGCAGTTCGTAAAGCAATAATCTGTTGCTTGCAACTTAATACTGGAGGAGATTCGGATGATAACCTGAAGGTGGATTATTAGTCATAGATGAAGTTGGATGGTGGTCTATGTATAATGTTGTAATGCCCAATCAAGTCTCAAAGGAGTCAAGGTGATTAGTTTATGCATGTATTGCTTTCTCGGTGTTCTTTAATTGCCCCGCTGTAATTTGTTCACCCAGCATGTTATCTATCTTAAGGAGAGCCACCTCTAGTGAACTATGGATCCTGGTCCTTGTCTTTTACATACAATCTACAATCTTTTACTGCTTTGTGTTTACTTTCTGCAAACTTTTACTTCTTTCCATTCGATACGTTTAATCCTTTGTTTTCCGCAAAACACGGTGAGATTGACAACCTCATCGCAAGTTGGGGATGAAGTTCTGTGGTTGTGTTGTGCAGGTCTCCATGTTGCTACTAGCACCGGTAGTGTGCCTGCCAAAGCTCAGCTAGTAACACCTTTGAGGTGTTTCCTTGCTCCTACTCGTTCGATTAAACCTTGGTTTCATAACTGAGGGAAACTTGCTGCTGTGCTCATCATACCTTCCTCTTGGGGTTCCCAACAAGCTCTACATCAACACCACCAACAAGCATTTTTCTGGGCGCCGTGCATTGAGCCATCAAGCATTTTTCTGGCACCGTTACCGGGGAGTCAAGGACATCTTCACAAGGGGAGTCCCTCATAACCAATCTCTTTACTTTGTTGTTTTTGTTTTGCCTAGTTTCTTTTTTCTTTGTTTGCTTGTTTTGTTCTTCAAAAAACACAAAAAAATTAGTTTTTACTAGTTTGCTTTCTTATTTGAAAACCCAAAAAAATGACTACTCTTGAAAACACTAAGTTGTGTGACTTCACTAGCACCAACAACAATGATTTTATGAGCACACCTATTGCTCCACCTGTGGCTGAAAATACTTTCTTTGAGATAAAACCTACTTTACTCAATCTTGTTATGAGAGAGCAATTTTCTGGTGTTGGTAATGAAGATGCTGCTTCCCATCTAAATAACTTTGTTGAACTTTGTGAGATGCAAAAGCATAAGGATATAGATGGTGATATTATTAAACTGAAATTGTTTCCTTTCTCTTTGAGACGAAAAGCTAAAGAATGGTTGAATTCCTTAACTAGGAATAGTATTGATTCTTGGACTAAGTGCAAAGATGCTTTTATTGGAAAATACTATCCTCCTGCTAAGATTATATCCATGAGAAGTGAAATAATGAAGTTTAAGCAACTTGATAATGAGCATGTTGCTCAAGCTTGGGAAAGAATGAAATCTTTGGTAAAGAATTGTCCCACTCATGGACTGACTGCTTGGATGATCATCCAAACTTTTTATGCAGGATTGAACTATTCTTCAAGGAACCTATTGGATTCAGCTGCTGGAGGTACCTTTATGACCATCACTTTGGGTGCTGCAACAAAACTTCTGGACAATATGATGGTTAATTATTCCGAATGGCATACTGAGAGAGCTCCACAAGGTAAGAAGGTAAATTCTGTTGAGGAAACCTCCTCCTTGAGTGATAAGATTGATATAATTATGTCTATGCTTGTTAATGGGAAAGCCCATATTGATCCAAATAATGTTTCTTTAGCCTCTTTGGTTGCTCAAGAAGAGCAAGTTAATGTGAACTTCATTAGAAATAACAACTTTGGCAACAATGCTTATGGTAATAATGCTTATAGGAACAATTTTGGTAACAACAATTATAAGCCATATCCTCCCAACAATGGTAATGCTTATGGAAATTCTTACAACAATAATAAGAGTGCTCCCTCTGAACTTGAAGTTATGCTTAAAGAGTTTATTAGTAAACAAACTACTTTCAATAAAACTATTGAGGAAAAACTCTCTAATGCTGAAAGAAATATAGCATCTTTGGCTGAAGCTCAATCTTCTTTAAATAAAATGGCTGCTAAACCTGAAACTAATGATAATCCCTTTGCAGCTACTAATGCTATACAAGTAAGAATTGATGAAAATGTTAGACTATTAGCTGAATTGCATGCTAAGTGGGAAAGAGAAGATGAAATTGCTAGAAACATTAGTGTTTCTACTATCACCACCACTAGTGTTGAGGCTAGCAATAGTTCTACTACTTTAGATGATAAATTTGATTTTGATCTTGATGGTTGCAACATCTCTGAAGTTATTAAGTTCCTAGAAAAGCTTGCTAAAAGTCCTAACGCTAGTGCTATGAACATGGCCTTTACAAAACACATTACTGATGCCCTCATAAAGATTAAAGAAGAAAAGATGAAACATAAAGCTTCTATTCCTATAAAACAAGAAGATGGTTGGAAACCCATCATTAATATGAAAGTGAATGACTTTGATTTCAAAGCTTTGTGTGATCTTGGTAGTAGTGTTTCTATTATGCCTAGAAGGATTTATGATATGCTTGATTTGCCTCCTCTTGAAGATTGTTATTTGAATGTCCCACTTGATGCTAATGCTAAAAAGAAACTCATGGGGAGTCTTAATGATGTTCTTATTATGGTTAACGATTCCTATGTCCCCGTTGATTTCTATGTTTTGGATGTTGAATACAATGCTTCTTGTCCTATTACTTTGGGAAGACCTTTTCTCAGAACAGTTGGTGCCATCATTGATATGAAAGAAGGCACCATTAAATATCAACTCCCACTCAAGAAAGGTATAGAACACTTCCCTAAAAAGAGAGAAAATATTTATTTTGCTTCTCCTATGAAAACAAAATTTGGTCTTAATGCTTCTTCATTTGAGAATACTTGATTCTTTCTTTGCTTCTTATGCCTAACTTAAAGGCGTTAAAGAAAAGTACTTGTTGGGAGATAACCCAAGAGTTTTAGATGAGTCTTGGAAGTTATTACTTCAGTAATAACCGCTCCTTATCCTTTTTATTTGCTTTTTGTGCCAAGAGTAACCTCTAATGAGAGTGAAGTAATTATTGGGAAAGTTGCTGTCCCGAAACAGATTTTTGTGCTTCACCGTAAAAATTCATGAGAGAGCTCTGTATGTCGGGTTGAGCTGTAATTTTTTGTGCTTCTGCCCCAGGTTGTTATCTAACTTTATTTAGTTCAACACGTTTTTATTTGAGCAACAGAAGGTCTTCACAAAAATTCGTCTTTACCTGCTGGTCTGTTTTGATAGATTTCTGCCATTTTCTGCATTTGCTTCTTGTGGGTTCGTTTTTGAGTTCTTTTGGGAAATTGAGATTTTTGAGGGAAGTGCTACAGTATCTAGTGTTCTCATGGAAGTTTATTTGGTGTTAGAACTGAACCTTGAGACTTATTTATCTTAAGTGCACTAATGTTGCTAATGAGATTGTGTGAAGTTTTGTATGAAGGAAAATTTTCAGGTGTATGGACGGAATGAGTAATGAGATGAATGATGGACTAAAGCTCAAGCTTGGGGATGCCACGCGTGTCACCCCAAGAAACATCCAAGAAGTACAAGCGTCAAATCTTGGGGATGCCCAAGGCATCCCCTTCTTCATCAATAAAAATTCCAGGTTCCTTCCAAACGCTTCATTTTTATTGTTTCATGCACAGTTGTGTTTTTCTTGGAGCATCTTCTTTTTCATTTTGGTTTTTAGTTTGCTTGGTTTTCTTAGTTTTCTGAATAAATTGGTTGGACCTCCTCTTTCATACTTTGGTTTGCAAATAGTTTGGTTTGGTTTGGAAAAGAGTAGGAAAGTTCATACTTATGTGGTAAAAAGAGCTCGTTTTTGACTGTGGCCTATGCTTTGTCATGCCATGCTTGATATTGTTTTGGCTTTATTCTTAGTATTCTTTGCTATAGCATGACTTGTTATAAACAATGGATATTGCTTAATGTGCCTTGGATGAATCATGCGTTGTTTTAGCATATTAAAGCATAGTATAGTGGTATTCTCCTTTGATGGTTTATTTGGGTTGACTTGGCGCATGCTCACACCATGTTATGACTGTATCAAGTCACCATAGCCTTTATGATCCTTTATTTTTCAACTTGTAGTATCACTTTATGCTTTGATCAATGATGTTTTGTCGCTCTGCATGATTATGGCCATTATTGCTCTCTTAGTTTGTCGCTCCCAGTCTTTTGCTAGCCTCCACAACAAAGTATGAGTTTCACTCATGCATCCAACTCCCTAAACCAAGTTATTCCAAAGAGTCCACCATACCTACCTACTATCTTATTCTATTCCAAGTATATTCATGCTTTTGTTTACCTTCCAAATTAAACTTGTTATGAGAAAACTAGTGATTAAAGCTCTCACGAACTTGATGGAACACTTTACTTTTTGCATCTAATAAACTTGAACCATTGGGTCCTTCTTTGTTGCGTATATGCTTGCACTTTATAAGTTGAAATTAGCAGAACCATGTTTCATGGGGAACTCTTTCAACATTGCACTTGTACTTTGTACCCCGTTGATATCATGTTCTTTTGCTTACGGATCCCGGCGGTGTGAAATAAAAGTGGAACTTGTAAGATCATGGAGTTTGTATGTGTGTTAGAGAAACGCCTGGGCCGCTAGCCTAAGCCATGCCTAATCATGGTGGAAACTTGCAGCATCACCATAATGGGCATTCTATGAAGCATCCTCAATAAAAACCTATGCAAATAGCAAATAAAAAGATTGCTGAGATGCTCATTATCTACTTGCCTTGTCATTTTGATTATGGGAAAGCTCCCGTATCATGTGCAAGGGGTACCCCGTTGGCGGTTCTTAATGATACACATATACTTACAATGACAAGAGCTTACTCGTGACTGAAGTTGAGTAGCATGAGGATCGGTCTTCGTAAGTAAGGGGCATGAGATTTCGGTTTATAACTTGTCAAGCATATCCTCTTAGTTGTGTCACTTTAACCTTAATCACTTCAAGATGCTTATGATAGGGGCAATGAGAGCTGAAAGCTATAAGTACCATAATTTTTGGAAGCTCTTTATGAGACTTGAATCCCTACTTCCTTTTACAGAAGGCCTTTCTTCCACCTTTATATTGAGTCTCCACCTTCTATCTTTATGCACTTACTTTGAGAGCATAGTGGCCATTCTTAGTTCATGTGCATTGTCCCAAGACTAGTTGATTGATGCATAACTTGTTATTGCTTGTTTTAAACTATTGTATCTAGTCACTCTTATGAACTTTGAAGGTGTCCTATGCATTTATATTTGCTACTCTATTGAGGGACAAGCTGAATACTATTATGATATGTTTTCTTTATGTGAAACAAACAAACGTCTTGCAAAGTATGGTATTCATGATTCTTTTGTTTGTGCCTTTTCATGTTGCATCATAGTTTCTTTTCTTATTGCTAGAACTTTGTCTTTCATGTTATGATTAAAGTACTATGATCCCAGCTTTGAGTGTTTTGCAAATACTTTGATCAAGTATTTGATGGTGCATGTCACCTCAAAAATTATTTCTTTTTATCACTTACCTACTCGAGGACGAGCAGGAGTTAAGCTTGGGGATGTTGATACATTGCAAATGTATCTATAATTTTTTATGTTCCATGCTTGGTTTTATCCATGTTCTTTTGTTTTGTTCCAACTTTGGAGTACTTTTCATATGATTTATTGGACTAACCTATTAACAAGAGCCATAGTGCTAGCTGCCTGTTTTCTGCTGTTTTTGGTTCCAGGGAAGTTGGAAAATGAATATTCTCATAATTGGACAGGACAAAAGCCAAAGTGCCTATTTTTCTGGAAGGGATCAAGTGCTAGAATACGAGACAGAGAGGGGCTAGGGGCCGGCCACACCACCTGGCCACGCGGCCAGGCCTGGCCCGCGCCAGGGGGTGGTGTGGTGGCTCCCGGCACCCCCTCGGCCTCTCCTTCCACCTATATATTGCCCTCGAGACGAAAACCCTAAGTACCCGATCAAAAATCCACGAAAGAGTCTGTAGCCGCCGTCATCTCCATCCCTAGATCGGGAGGGATCTGAAGCTCTTCTCGGCACCCTGCCGGAGAGGGGAATTCACCCTGGAGGCCTTCTTCATCACCATGCAAGCCTCCGGCGTGATGCGTGAGTAGTTCATCCTTGGACTACGGATCCATGTAGTAGCTAGATGGCTGGTTTCTCCTCCTTTGTGCTTTCATGTTTAGATCTTGTGAGCTCCGTTCATGATCAAGATCATCTTTTTGTAATCCATACATGTTGTGTTTGCGGGGATCCGATGGATATTGAGATGCTATTTTAGATTGATTATTGATTCTATCATGTCTTTGTTATTTGAGATCTTGCATGCTTTCCGTTGTTAGTAGCTATCTTGGCCAAGTAGATGCTAGCAACTCCAAGAGTTAGTATTTATGCTCGATAGTGGGTTCATGCCTCTGGTAATCTGGGGAAGTGATAGAAATCTCTAAGGTACTAGATGTGCTGTTGCTACTAGGGAGAAAACAACAATCCTTTGTTCATAGAACAATCGTATTGTTTACTTTACACGCAGTTCGTAAAGCAATAATATGTTGCTTGCAACTTAATACTTGAGGGGGTTCGGATGATAACCTGAAGGTGGATTATTAGTCATAGATGAAGTTGGATGGCGGTCTACGTATAATGTTGTAATGCCCAATCAAGTCTCAAAGGAGTCAAGGTGATTAGTATATGCATGTATTGCTTTCTCGGTGTTTGTGAATTGCCGCGCTGTAATTTGTTCACCCAGCATGTTATCTATCTTAAGGAGAGCCACCTCTAGTGAACTATGGATCCCGGTCCTTTTCTTTTACATACAATCTACAATCTTTTACTGCTTTGTGTTTACTTTCTGCAAACTTTTACTTCTTTCCATTCGATACGTTTAATCCTTTGTTTTTCGCAAAACACTGTGAGATTGACAACCTCATCGCAAGTTTGGGACGAAGTTTTGTGGTTGTGTTGTGCAGGTCTCCACGTTGCTACTAGCACCGGTAGTGCGCCCTGCCAAAGCTCAGCTAGTAACACCTTTGAGGTGTTTCCTTGCTCCTACTGGTTCGATTAAACCCTGGTTTCATAACTGAGGAAACTTGCTGATGTGCTCATCATACCTTCCTCTTGGGGTTCCCAACGAGCTCTACATCAACACCGCCGACAAGCATTTTTCTGGCCGCCATGCATTGAGCCATCACTCATACTCCCACATACGCACTTGTTCCACGAAATGTGCTCTCAGATGTGCCATGACCATTCGGGGCTTGAGACTCCCCACCATTGGCCATAGCCCATCCTCCATTCCGAGGCGCATGGTCACTGATATAAATGTGGCCATCACACGACAACGACAACGCAGATCCCGCTGCTCCTGGGTCTCATGAGAATAGGGTGGCTCCAAAAACATCTCGCAGGTCATGTAGTCAGCTACATCGTTCTCCCGAAGGAGATCAAATAGGCGTATGACCCATGCAGAAAAGTTGGATCCATCTAACTTGAGCTTCTCTCCTTTTAACCAATCGTCGATAGGAATGGGGGAGGTGAGGGGTCAACCCCCCATGCGCCGGCCATGGAGAGAGGGGGCACCCCCCCTCCTCCTATAAAAGGCCACCCATTCCCTCCTTCATCCACACACCTCCTTGTGAAGGATCTCTCTCCCCTCTAGAATTATTCCCCCATGGTCTTGGATTAGCGAGATACATGTTCCCGGTGGCATTTCGTCTGGAAGGAGTTGCTGCTTCTGCTGGATCTCTGGAGCGAGGAGGTGGAGGTTGTCCGCTGGCTTGAACGTGTGTGCGAGTGCGGATGCGCTGCTGAGTTGCGGCGCTCGGACTTCCTCACGATCTTGAGATCGGCAAGTGTACGACTACATCAACCACGAGTTCCTACTTGTTAACAAAGCTCGTTGTCTTCGAGGGTAAGTTCTCTATGGATGTATGTCCACCCGTTTGCTTTGTACCTAGTAGATAGATCTTGGCGTGTAGTTCACACCGTAGAATTTTTTTTGTTTTCTATGCTGCGGACCCAACAGTGGTATCAGAGCCAGGTTTATGCGTAGGTGCTTTGCACGGGTAGTACACATATGTTTATATGTGGGCGATAATGATCATGTTATTGCATCTTCTATGTACTTTGTATATTGGTGGCATAGTGGGATGAAGCGGCCCGGACCAACCTTACATGTCATCGTACATGAGACCGGTTCCACGACTGACATGCAACTTGTTTTGCATAAGTGGCTGGCGGGTGTCTGTCTCTCCTACTATAGTCAATATCTGATTTACAACGAGTTGTTAATAACTTGGTTATCCTCGTTGTGGTTCATGTTCATAGGTTAGACAGGTTCTATCTCCGAAAGCCCTAAGCCATGTAAAACATGCAATTGATAAATTAGAGGCGTCTAGTTTAGATCGTTGCTGGGCTAGTGTTTTGATATGGTATTGTTGTGAGTAGATGTATAATAGATACTCTTACAACTCACTTAACGTGTAAGTTCCATAGACCTTGGCCTTACACACAAAGGAATGATAGATATCATACCACGATGCAAATGATAGAGATCAAATGCATGGACCATATCACCTCACTTCACACATTAGATGTTAGCATCTTATATTGCTAGTTTGGCGCGTTTGGTAGCATTATAAGATGATCCCTCATTTAGATATCAAGATAAAATGTGTTCTTCCTTAAGTATGCACCATTTTGTGGATCGTGTTTTGAGGCATCACGTGATGATCGGGTGTTTTCAACTCTACGCTTTCATACAACGGGTGTAAGATAGTTTTACACACGCAAATACTAAGGTTCTTACTTGACGAGCCTAGCATGTACAGATATGGCCTCGGAACACGGACCGAAAGGTTAAGCATGAGTCATATAGTTGATATGATGCCCATATAGATGCTCGCCTTTGAAGCTACACCGACTCACGTGATGATCGGACTTGGTGTAGTGGATTTGGTTCATGTAATCACCAAAAGGACACGAGGGATGTCGTTTTTGAGTGTGAGTTCATTAGTAATTTGGATTAGTTAAACTCAATCTATCATAAACTTAGTCTAAATATAATTTACAAATTCTGTTGTAGAAAGGCACCACCTGCTTTTAATTTCAATGTGTTCATGGAGAAAGAGAAACTTGCTGCGAATGGTAGCAACTTCACCAACTGGGCTATGAATTTGAGGATTCTCCTCACTGCTGCACAAAAGCAATATGTGCTAGATGCGCCGCTAGGCCCCCCACCAGCTCCTGATGCCCCTGACGAGGAAAATAACGTCTATATAACTCGTCAGGAGGACCACAACTTAGTTCATTGCGGCTTACTGTATGGGCTAGAGCCAAAACTTCGAAAGCGTTTCGAAAATGGCAATGCCTTTGATACCATGGGAGAATTGAAAATGATTTTCGATACCCATGCTGCGGTAGAGAGTTATAATGCTATAGAAAAGTTCTTTAGCTGCATGATGGAGGAAAACAGCTCCGTTAGTGAGCACGTACTCAAAATGTCTGGGTACGCCGATAAGCTTGTGTCCTTGGGAATAACGATTCCCATTGACTTAGGCATACATTGTGTTCTCCAATCTCTGCCACCTAGCTACAAGAGCTTCGTGATGAACTATAATATGCAGGGCATGAAGAAGTCTCTTCCCGAGCTTCTGTCAATGCTTAAGACTGCAGAAGTGGAGATTAGGAAAGAACATCAAGTGTTGAAGATCAATAGGACCACCGGTTTCAAGAAGGACAAGAAAGGCAAGCACAAGGGAAAGAAGGGTGGCAAGTCTGTTGCCACGCCTGAAAAGAAACCCCGAGCTAGCGCTAAGTCTGACACTGAGTGCTACTATTGCAAGGGGACTGGCCATTGGAAGCGCAACTGCCCCAAGTATTTGGCGGACAAGAAGTCCGGCAAGGCAAACAAAGGTATATGTGATATACATGTTATTGATGTGTACTTGACTAGTACTCGCAGTAGCACCTGGGTATTTGATACGGGATCGGATGCTAATATATGTAACTCGGTTCAGGGGCTACGGAACAAGCGACAACTAGCAAGGGATGAGGTCTCGATGTGGGTCGGCAATGGATCAAGAGTTGATGTGATCGCCGTCGGAACGCTGCCTCTCCATATGCCATCGGGATTAGTTATAAACCTAAATAATTGTTATTTGGTGCCTGCACTGAGCATGAACACTGTATCCGGATCGTGTTTGATGCAAAGTGGTTATTCATTTAAGTCTGAAAACAATGGTTGTTCGATTCGTATGAATAATATCTTTTATGGTCATGCACCTATGTTGAATGGTTTATTTCTGTTGGATCTTGATAGTAGTATTACGCATATTCATAATGTTGATTCTAAAAGAATTAAACTTAATAATGATATATCTACATATATGTGGCACTGCCTTCTAGGTCATATTGGCGTTAAACGCATGAAGAAACTCCATTCTGATGGACTTTTGGAATCACTTTATTTTGAATCATTTGATACATGTGAGCCATGCCTTATGGGCAAGATGACTAGAACGCCGCTTTCCGGTTCAATGGAACGGGCGACAGATCTATTGGAAATCATACATACTGATGTGTGTGGACCAATGAGTGTGTCGGCGCGAGGTGGATATCGTTATTTTGTTACTTTCATGGATGATTTGAGTAGATATGGGTATATCTATTTGATGAAACACAAGTCTGAAACTTTTGAAAAGTTCAAAGAATTTTAGAATGAAGTGGAAAATCATCGTAACAGAAAGATCAAATTTCTGCGGTCCGACCGTGGAGGAGAGTATCTTAGTTACGAGTTTAGCACACATATAAAAGACTGTGGAATAGTTTCACAACTCACGCCTGCCGGAACACCACAACGTAATGGTGTGTCAGAACGCCGTAATCGTACTTTATTGGATATGGTTCGATCTATGATGTCTCTGACTGACTTGCCACTTTCATTTTGGGGTTATGCACTGGAAACCGCTACATTCACTTTAAATAGGGCACCATCTAAATCCGTTGAAAAGACACCGTATGAATTATGGTTTGGAAACAAACCTAAGCTGTCATTTCTTAAAGTTTGGGGATGCGATGTTTATGTGAAGAAACTTCAACCGGATAAACTCGAACCCAAAGCGGAAAAATGCATCTTCATAGGATACCCTAAGGAAACGATTGGGTATACCTTCTATCACAGATCCGAGGGCAAGGTCTTTGTTGCCAAGAATGGATCCTATCTTGAGAAGGAGTTTCTCGCGAAAGGTGTGAGTAGTCGAAAGGTAGAACTCGAAGAGGTTATTGAACCTTCTCTTCATGAAATGGCGAGTAGCGTAGCTCCAGAAGTTGTTTCGGAGTTGACTTCACCTAATGAAGAGAGAGCTAATGATATTGATCATGAAACTCTGAAAGAGGACACTACCGAACCTCGCAGGTCAAGCAGGACACGTGCAGCTCCTGAACTGTACGACAATCCTGTTATGAATTTCATGATTGATGAAATGGATGACCCTGCGACATATGAAGAAGCGATGATGAGCCTAGATTCCAACAAATGGCTAGAAGCCATGAAATCCGAGATGGAATCCATGTACGAGAACCAAGTTTGGAACTTGGTGGACTTACCTCACGACTGAAAGGCCGTTGATAATAAATGGATTTTCAAAAGAAAAACTGATGCTGATGGTAATGTGACCATCTATAAGGCTTGACTTGTCGCAAAGGGGTTTCCACAAATTCAAGGAGTTGACTACGATGAGACATTCTCTCCCGTAGCGATGCTTAAGTCGGTTAGGATTATGTTAGCAATTGCTGCATATTTCGATTATGAAATATGGCAGATGGATGTCAAAACTGCATTCCTCAATGGTAAGATTGAAGAAGAGTTGTATATGATACAACCTAAGGGTTTTGTCGATCCTAAGGATGCTAATAAGGTGTGCAAACTTCAGCGATCCATCTATGGACTGAAGCAAGCATCACGAAGTTGGAATCTCCGCTTTGATGAGGTGATCAAAGAGTTTGGATTTGTCCAAACATATGGAGAGGCTTGTATTTATAAGAAAGTGTGTGGGAGCAATGTGGCATTTCTGATATTATATGTGGATGACATATTATTGATTGGAAATGATTTAGATCTTTTAAACAGTGTTAAAAGTTATCTAAACATCAAATTTTCGATGAAGGACCTTGGTGAAGCTTCATATATATTAGGCATTAAAATCTATAGAGATAGATCAAGACGCCTAATTGGGCTATCGCAGAGTACATACCTTGATAAGATATTAAAGAAGTTTAATATGGACGGAAGTAAGAAGGGGTTCTTACCTATGTTGCAAGGCAAGACATTGAGTAAGACTCAAAGTCCGGCTACGGCGAAAGAAAGAGAGATAATGGATAGGATCCCCTATGCCTCAGCCATAGGCTCTATAATGTATGCCATGCTATGTACAAGACCGAATGTGGCACATGTTGTTAGTTTGACTAGTAGGTACCAATCTGATCCAGGTTCAGAACACTGGATAGCGGTCAAGAATATCCTTAAGTACTTGAGAAGAACTAAGGATATGTTTCTTGTATACGGAGGTGAAGAAGAGCTAGTTGTTAAGTGTTATGTCGATGCTAGCTTTGACACTAATCCGGATGACTCTAAGTCTCAATCCGGATACGTATTTCTCTTGAACGGAGCAGTAGTTAGTTGGAGGAGCTCCAAACAACCTGTGGTGGCTGGATCAACGACGGAGGCGGAATATGTTGCTGCTTCAGAAGCAGCACAGGAAGCAGTTTGGATGAAAGAGTTCATTATGGAACTGGGTGTGGTTCCTAGTGCGTTGGACCCGATGGTTATCTATTGTGACAACAATGGAGCCATAGCCAACGCCAAGGAACCAAGGTCTCACAAGAATTCCAAGCATATTAAGCGCCGGTTTCACTCCATCCGCGAACATGTCAAGGATGGAGATATAAAGATTTGTAAAGTGCACACGGACCTGAATGTAGCAGATCCGTTGACTAAAGTACTCCCTAGGGCAAAACATGATCAACACCAGAACTCCATGGGTGTTAGATTTATCACTATGTGAACTAGATTATTGTCTCTAGTGCAAGTGGGATACTGAAGGAAATATGCCCTGAGAGGCAATAATAAAGTGGTTATTATGTATTCCTTGTATATGATAGATGTTTATTTTACATGCTATAATTGTATTGATAGGAAACATCAATACATGTGTGTTTAATAAACAAAAAGGGTTCCTAGTCATGCCTCTCTTATAGACTAGCTTGTTGATTAACAAGATGATCAAGGTTTCCTGATCATGGACATTGGATGTTGTTAATAACAAGGTCACACCCTTGGTGGAATGATGTGATGAACATTCATCCGAAGTATAGCATTATGATCAAGTCATTGTGTTTATATTGCTATAACATCATACGAAGTAATCTTTATCCTTAGACCATGAGATCATGTTAATTGCTAACACCAGAAGAGTATCTTGATAACATCAAACGTCACACCGTAACAGGGTGACTATAAAGATGGGTTCAGTGCTACGAAGGTGTTATGTTGAGGCTCATGGATCAAGAGTGGAATTTGTCAATCCAGATGACGGATAGATATACTCTGGGCCCTCTCGGTGATATCACATTAGGATAGCTTGCAAGCAAGTGATGTGATCACTAGAATGTTATATCACGGGAACGAGAAAAGAGTGCATGTCGGTAACGAGATCAAACTAGGTATGGAGATACCGATGATCGAATCTCGGACATGTAATATATCGAGAGACAAAGGGATTTAGTTACAAGCGTTAAAGGTTCTCACGATCACAGGAGTCATCGTTGAATGTGTAGGAGTCAGTACGGATCTCCAGGTACCGCTGCTGATTATTGATCGGAGAAGGGTCTCGATCATGTCTGCATTATTCGCGAACCATAGGGTGGCACACTTAAGAGTTACCGGACACCATTTTGGAGCACATATGTTTCAGACGAAAGAATTGCAAAGCGCAGGAATTGTTTCAATAGAAACCCGAAATTGTTTCGGGTGAAATTGCAGAAAGTGGTTCTGCATGTGATATTGAAATATTGCAAGGGGCCATATGTGAATGTTTGTTAATTAAAGTAATTAACAAAATTCTGAATAAATTTAATAAAAGAGTTTTATTAAATGAGAGAGCATTAAATTTGGAGAAACTTAATGCATTTAAAGTGGAGACTTTAAAAGGGAATGTGAAGAGGCATTTTAATGTGGAGGAGTTACCACCACATGAATGGGGGAGGTGAGGGGTCACCCCCCCCATGCGCCGGCCATGGAGAGAGGGGGCACCCCCTCCTCCTATAAAAGGCCACCCATTCCCTCCTTCATCCACACACCTCCTGGGACAAATGGGTCTAGGCCGGCGCGCGTGCTCCTGGCAGAACCTTTAGTCCCGGTTTGTATCTCAAACCGGGACTAATGGCCTGGCCCTATATATATGCACCCAGCCCTCCACTCTCTCCTGTTTTTTTCCTATGTGAGAGGTGGGTATAACTTTGTGCTAACTTTTTTTCTTCATATGCACTAGAGGTGTTCGGTGAAATGCCTATTAGAGCGATGCCACTTGAGTTTACACAAGACAAAATATGATATGAGGTGTCAGAGCGACACTTAAGGTTTCTCCTCTTTGTTTTGAAGTGTCCTAAAAGGTTAGAAACTATTTTCTCGTTTTGACTACGCGGTACTAATTTAAGCATCGTGATTGCGTTTGATATATATGCATGGTTGTATGATGCAGATGAGCCACCCATGGATGTACGGTGACCGACGCTCTGACGCTTACAAAGAAGGCGTGCGTTCTTTTCGCCTTGTGGCCGAGGCGAACAAGCGGCGGGATGGTTTTATGTGTTGTCCATGTATTGAATGTCGGAATGAGCAGGCTCACACTTCCTCAAGAGTCATTCAGAGCCACCTGCTTCGGTCCGGTTTCATGTCTGGCTATAATGTTTAGACCAAGCACGGAGAAAGAGGGGTTATGATGGAAGACGGCGATGAAGAAGAGAACGATGATGGCAACTACCGATCTATGTTCCCTGAATACGATGATACCGAAGTTGAAGATAATGAAAAAGAAGGGGGTGAAGAACGGGAACCAGATGAGCCCGTTGATGATTTTGGTCGGGTCATTAGTGATGCAAGGCGAGACTGCGACACGGAAAAGGAGAGGTTGCAGTTCGAGCAGATGTTACAGGACCACAACACATTGTTGTATCCAGCTTGTGAAGATGGCCAGAAGAAGCTGGGTAGCACACTGGAATTGTTGAAGTGGAAGGCAGAGACCGGTATGACTGACTCGGGATTTGAAAAGTTGCTGGTAATAATGAAGAAGTTGCTTCCAAGAAATAACCAATTGCCCTCCAGTACGTACAAAGCAAAGAAACTTGTCTGCCCTCTAGGATTAGACGTGCATAAGATACATGCATGCCCTAATGACTACATCCTCTACCGCGGTGAGAAGTACAAGAATATGGATAAATGCCCGGTATGCACTGCATTGTGGTATAAGATCAGAAAAGATGACCCTGGTGATGTTGAGGGCGAGCAACCCAGGAAGAGGGTTCCTGCCATGGTGATGTGGTATGCTCCTATAATACCACAGTTGAAACGTTTGTTCAGAAATAAAGAGCATGCCAAGTTGTTGCTATGGCACATGGAAGATCGTAAGAAAGACGGGATGTTGAGGCACCCAGCTGATGGTCGGCAGTGGCAAAAAATCGAGAGAGACTTCCCGGACTTTGCTGGTGACGCAAGGAACTTATGGTTTGGTCTAAGTACCAATGGCATGAATCCTTTTGGGGAGCAGAACTGTAGTCACAGCACCTGGCCCGTGACTCTATGTATCTACAACCTTCCTCCTTGGTTGTGCATGAAGCGGAAGTTCATTATGATGCCAGTGCTCATCCAAGGCCCGAAGCAACCCAACAACGACATTGATGTGTACCTAAGGCCATTAGTTGATGAACTTCTACAGTTGTGGGCCAAACCAGGTGTACGTGTGTGGGATGAGCACAAACAGCAGGAATTTGACCTACAAGCGTTGTTGTTCGTAACCATCAATGATTGGCCTGCTCTTAGTAACATTTCAGGACAGACGAGCAAAGGATACAATGCATGCACGCACTGTTTAGATGAGACTGAAAGTATATATCTGGATAAATGTAGAAAGAATGTGTACCCGTACAATCGTCGTTTTCTTCCGCCCAGTCATCCCTTAAAGAAGAAAGGCAAGCATTTCAATGGCAAGGCAGAAACCCGGACGAAGCCTCTCCCCCGTAGTGGTGCTGATGTATTTGGTATGGTCAAGGATTTGGATGTAATCTTTGGAAAGGGTCCTAGAGGACAACCTGTTCCGAAAGACCCCATTACCGAACACGCACCCATGTGGAAGAAGAAATCTATATTTTGGGAGCTACCCTATTGGAAAGTGCATGAGGTCCGCTCTGCAATCGACGTGATGCACCTGACGAAGAATCTTTGCGTGAATATTCTAGGCTTCCTGGGCTTGTATGGGAAGTCAAAAGATACCCCGGCAGCACGGGAGGACTAGCAACATCATAAAGGACGAGACGGCAAGCATCCAGGGCAGTTTCAAGGGCTTGCCAGCTACGCTCTTACCAAAGAAGAGAAGGAAATCTTTTTTGAAGTCCTTTTCAGTAGCAAGGTCCCGTCTGGCTTCTCGTCGAATATAAAGGGAATAGTAAATATGAAAGAGAAAAAATTTCAAAACCTAAAAGTCTCATGACTGCCATGTGCTTATGACGCAATTGCTTTCGGTTGCATTGAGGGGAATTCTACCAGAAAATGTTCGACTAGCCATTGTGAAGGTATGTGCATTCCTCAATGCAATTTCTCAGAAGGTAATCGATCGAGAAAGTCTATCAGGGTTACAAATTGATGTGGTCCAATGTCTGGTCAGCTTTGAGTTGTTGTTCCTGCCATCCTTCTTCAATATTATGACGCACCTCCTAGTTCACCTAGTCGAAGAGATTAGAATTCTCGGTCCTGTGTTTCTACACAATATGTTCCCCTTCGAGAGGTTCATGGGAGTCTTAAAGAAATATGTTCATAACCGTGCTAGGCTAGAAGGAAGCATCTCCAAGGGCTATGGAACAGAGGAGGTCATTGTGTTTTGTGTTGACTTTCTTCTTGACCTTAAGCCGATTGGTGTTCCTGAATCTTGGTATGAGGGGAGGATGACTGGAAAAGGCACACTAGGAAGGAAATCAATGGTATGTAGGGACGGGCATTCTTTCACTCAAGCACACTACACAGTTCTACACAATTCCACCGTGGTGGCTCCGTATATCGAGAAACACAAGAATATTCTACGCTCCGAAAACCCGGGGAAGCCTGAAACCTTGATTAAAGGGGAACACGAGAAGAATTTTGGCAATTGGTTGCAGACACATCTCATGAATAACACCACTGTTGGAGATGAGTTGTACTCGTTGGCCAAGTTACCATCTTCGACTATATGTACTTTCCAAGGGTACGAGATAAATGGGAATACATTTTACACGATCGCCCAAGATAAAAAGAGCACCAACCAAAACAGTGGTGTCCGCTTTGATGCAACAGATGACAATGGGCAGATTGACACATATTATGGGTACATAGAGGAGATATGGGAACTTGACTATGGACCTACTTTTAAGGTCCCTTTGTTTCGGTGCAAATGGGTTAAGCTGACAGGAGGCGGGGTACATGTAGACGAAAAGTACGGCATGACAACAGTGGATCTCAACAATCTTGCGTGCATGGATGAACCATTCGTCCTAGCCAACGATGTGGCTCAAGTTTTCTATGTGAAGGACATGTCTACCAAACCGAGAAAAAGTAAAGATAAGCAAAAGAGTACAGAATACGATGAGCCAAAGCGCCACATAGTTCTTTCAGGGAAAAGAAACATCGTGGGAGTGGATGACAAGATAGACATGTCAGAAGATTACAATAAGTTTCATGAAATTCCGCCCTTCAAAGTGAAAACTGACCCAAGCATCCTGTTAAATGATGAAGATTCTCCATGGCTACAGTGCAGAAGAAAACCACAACACTAGATGTTGGTGATGTGTAATAATGTATTAAACCTTTTATTTGAGACATAAATCTATGTAATTAAACCTTTTATTTGAGACATAAATCTATGTAATGTATTAAACCTTTTATTTGAGACAGAGGTGAGAACCGGTGGAAAGCGCGGGAACACAGTGGCGCGGGAAACTTTCATCCCGGGTGGGGGATCAAACCGGGACAAAAGATGGGGGCCTTATCTGGGGGAGGCTTATCTAGGAGGGCCTTGTCTGGGGGGTGGCTAACCTTTAGTACCGGCTGGTGGGTGCAACCGGGACTAAAGGTGGTTTTTGTGTCATCTAACAAAACTGTCGGTGGGATAAGGACACGTGGGTAACCTTTAGTACCGGGTGGGGGCTCAAACCGGGACTAAAGTTGTCGGTAGGATAAGGACGCATGGTGGACACACTGCTCGATGAGATAAAGCATGTAGCGCACGACGCCCTGTCGGATGAAGAAGACAAAGTAGAAGTGACGTCGTTCCTATAAAAGGAGCATCGATACGCCATGGCAAGCAACTCAACAAGCCAACATGGATGGAGAGTTTCATCCCCATGGATGGAGGAAAGGGTTGGGAAATCTCCCGTGGCGGAACTTCTCGAAGATGCCCTTGGTGCACACGCCCTATGGCATCTTCGGAAATTCTGCCTCGGAAAATATTTTCCTGCTAGCCCGTCAAAGACTCCATCTCCGCCTCCCTGGGGTTAGAGGTATGGTGGAAGCCATGGGATAGAGTGGAGAGAGGCGGCATATATGAGTGTAGATGTGCTATGGCAACGACCAAGCCAACATGGATGGAGAGTTTCATCCCCATGGATGGAGGAAAGGGTTGGGAAATCTCTCGTGGCGGAATTTCTCGAAGATGCCCTTGGTGCACACGCCCTATGGCATCTTCGGAAGTTCCGCCTCGGAAAATATTTTCCTGCTAGCCCGTGAAAGACTCCATCTCCGCCTCCCTGGGGTTAGAGGTATGGTGAAAGCCATGGGATAGAGTGGAGAGAGGCGGCAGATATGAGTCTAGATGTGCTATGGCAACGACCAAGCCTAAACCCTAAACACTAAACCCTAAACCCTAAAGGGGCTACCCTCGTAGGGAGAAAGCTACAGGGGTAGACGATCCGAGGCCCCCGGTCGAAAGACCACCGGAGGAAGACCACCGGAGCGTCGGAATCACATGAAAATGGCAAAATGGTAAATAGTTTGACTAGTTAGAATAATTATTTTATAAAACAGAAAATGGATTTGAATCTCTGATTCAAATTCAAGCACTTTTTATGTTAAAAATATGCAAAATATAATAGTTAATACATTTTTAAATTGGAAATGGCAAAATGGTTATTAGTTTCACTAGTTAGAATAATTATTTTATAAAACAGAAAATAGATTTGGATTACTTATGCAAATTCAAAAACTTTTCATGTTGAAAATTTTCTCAAATTCATAAGTATGGAAAAACTCTATAATTCAAATGTTTAAAAAATCTAATAGTTATAAATTGTAATATTTGAAAAAACAGGCACCAACTTAGGCCCAGCGCGCGCAAATTTGGGCCTTTAGTCCCGGCCCAGAACACCATCCGGGACTAAAGGCTCTGCAGACGAAAAGGCGTCCAAAGCCTTTAGTCCCGGTGCGTGGCTGGAATCGGGACTAAAGACCCCCCTTTAGTCCCGGTTTGTGCCACGCACCGGGACTAAAGGGTGTGGGGGTATTTATTGTGCCGCTTCTTCCCCGGTCGAATCCATCGACCGGAGCACATCTCGCGAGGAGCTAGCAGTATGCCGCCAGGCTGCCAAAATTTGGAGCTATGCCGCCGCCTCGCTACCTCGCCGCCTCTCCGCCCGTCCGCGTAGCCACCCCGCCGTGTTGCCGCCTCTCCAGACGCCCGTCCGCGTAGCCACCCCGCCGTGTTGGCGCCGCGCCGCCGCCTCTCGAGACGCGCGCACGTCCGCCGGCCCGTTGCTGGGAGGTACTGCCTCTCTCCGTCCCCGTCCCCGTCCCCGTCCCCGGCCACCCCACCGCGTGCCGCTCGAGCCCGGGCGACGCCCCGCGACCGCGCACACTACCTCCATCCCCGCCGGCCCCGACCGGCGAGCCCGAGCCCGGCCACTTTTTTTAATTTTTTGTATTTTTTATATATTAATTAAGAATTATTACTAGTAATAGATAGAATTATTACTAGTATTACTAGTATAGTATATATTAATTTCTAGTGTATTTTTATATGTTAATAATTATTACTAGTATATATAGATATAGTATATATAAATATGTTTGTGTATAATAGTAATAGATCATACAGATATAGTATATATATATGTTTTTTTATTTCTTGTATCTTTTTTATATTGTAATATTTATTACTAGTATATAAATATAGTATATATATATGTTTGTGTATACATATTTATTACTAGTAATAATATATATAGTAGTGCTAAAGAAATAACTACCCTAAGTCCGGTAGTGCTCGTGGGCCCCCGGACTTAGGGTTAGGGTGGTAGTGCTCGCGGGCCCCCGGACTTAGGGTTAATGTGGTAGTGCTCGCGGGCCCCCGGACTTAGGGTTAGGGTGGTAGTGCTCGTGGGCCCCCGGACTTAGGGTTAATGTGGTAGTGCTCGCGGGCCCCCGGACTTAGGGTTAGGGTGGTGGTGCTCGCGGGCCGCCCGGACTTAGGGTTAGGGTGGTGGTGCTCGCGGGCCCCCGGACTTAGGGTTAGAGTGGTGGTGCTCGTGGGCCCCCGGAGATAGGGTTAGGGTGGTGGTGCTTGCGAGCCGCCCGGACTTAGGGTTAGGGTTAGGGCATCACTAGAATTTTACTATTATTCAGTATTATTGTAGCAAATTGCGTGTTCATATTATTGTTTAGTGTTATTTTATGTAGCAATATTGAATGAAAAATGTTATTATGTGCATTTTGTAGAAAACAATGGATCCAATCCAGAGAGACCTAGCACATGAAGAAATTCTCGAGGATATGATCAACGACACCCCCCATGTTGATCCACCCGAATCTCCGTCGATTTATCTGAACCCCTCCGGTGAGGGAGAGGAGGTCGACCGAAATGATTAAGGAGAAGCCGACGGCTCCGGTGGTGGAGAAGCCGACGGCGAGGTATATATATGAAGTCTGGTGATCAGTAGATGCATTAACTGAGTTGTGTATATATATATTGACGAATGTTTCTTCTCTTAGGCCTCCACATCGATCAAAAAATATTCCAAACGAGGCCCGGCCAAAAAGTTGGATGCATCTACGCGTTATACAATTACGCGGGTATCACCACGGGGTGAACCGGTGGAACCCGAAAAGGCTAAAACTGTATTTAAACAACAATGCGGAGTTATGGTTAGGGATCGCATCCCGATCACCGTTCGAGAGTGGAATAAGACCAAAGGGGCGAAAGAGGGTGAGTATGTCTCCGACAGGTGCAAAGAGGGTCTTTGGAATGACCTCATGACACATTTCACCCTACCAGAATGTGAGGATGATGCCGACACAGCTGCATTGAGGAAGAAAGTCAAGCAGTGGACTCTTACGAAGATGGCCGAACTATTCAAGAACTGGAAGAAAGCATTCTGGCAAAAGTATCAGAAGACGAAGAAGGCTCCTAAATTTGAATGCTATCTAGCGAAGCAGCAGGCTAACTGGGATGCATTTGTGAAGTACAAGGAGTCATAACCTGCTATGGAAATGTCGGAAAAAAACAAGCAAAATGTCGCGATGAAGAAATATCACCATCACCTGGGGCCAGGGGGCTACGTGGCTGCCATGCCAAAGTGGGATGCTAAAGAGAATGAGCAGCTTGCTCAAGGGATCACTCCAGAACCAATACGCGAAGAATGGGATCTGAGGGCAAGGAATTGGTTCCTTGGGCATGGGAGTGAGTATGACGAAAGTACAGGGGACCTTATTTGCAGTGACGGGATTAGGATACCCCGGGATACATGGCAGAAAGTGGTGAAGGAGATTAAAGCGGGGACAACAAAGTTTCGTCCCGATAGAGAGAAAGACTTGGTGACAAAGGTCCTCGGGAATGACGAACGCGGAGGACGTGTACGAGGCCTTGGCCCTAGTTATACGTGGGAGATGGGGTTTCCCAAAGACAGAGATACTTATAGGAGCCGAGAGAGAGCAAAGAGGCGATGGAAGGAGGAGGAGGGAGACAAGTTCACCGAGTTGATAGGAACACTTCGAATGCATCAGCAACAGATTGACGAACTTTGAGGAGCAGCGCGCCTGCAAGATCCTGTACTCAATATTACCGCCGTCCCATCTCAGCGGAAAAGCAGCGTGGCTGAAGCGGAGGTCCCTTCTGACGATGCACATATGGTAGATGGCGGTCCCGGCTACCCCGTGGATGGAATCAAGGAGCAGGCATCTTGTGAGCTCCATCAGAAGGTGAAGAACCTATCCATCAAGGTGGCGGTCGGATGTGCTTTACCTTGTCCACCTGGCGCACGCTGGCATGGCCGTGAGATTCCAGCTGGCTATGCTAAAGTTGGTGTGGATGAAATCGCAATGGGGTGGGACTCAATGGAGCTTGACATCCCTGGACCTGAAGGTGAGAGGACACTCGGAGAAGTACTGGGTGGTATCATTCTATGGGACAAGAACAACATCAAGCTTCCAAGCTGGATGCCAAAGCCAACACCGCCTCCGAGTGGTCGCATGTCACCTTCACCTCCATCACCTCCAAGAAGCCCACCCCATGACTACGACCACCACAGCCCGAGTCCATCTCGATCTCCGCCGCAGCCTCCAATTAGTACTAAACGACGCAGGAGCCCAAAACGACAAATGTCGCCCCTCCCAAGAGTACCTCATAAGAATCTTTCTATCAGACCTTACGATCGTACTGACGAGGAAATCGACATGATCGTAAAGGCCAAATGTGTTGCGCAGCTTCAAACGAAGAAACCCGAGCCCGCCCCGGTATACACCGAGAAGCAAAAAGCGTATGCACTTTCTTTTCTAAACACAAAATCGCAATATGACTTGCACCATAAGCCAGATGACTATCGACGCGCACTTCAGAAGGAAGTGAAGAAGAGCAAATCATGTAGAAGTGCAAGCGGGAGCAAATCATCAAGTCAAAGTGCAACCGGGAAAAGAAAGGACGTCCCCCAGCTCGGGAAACAGGCCAAAAAATCAACCCCACCCCTCAAGGTGGTATCCTATGACACTCCCCAGCAGGATATGGAAGAAGCTAAGAAGCTTGCGGCCGCTATGAATGTGACTGTTGAGGAATTGCTAGGTTCCCAGGACGACAATTACCCAAGGCTCAGGTAGTCCCTACATATGTCCCAGGGAAGCCTCTAGTCAGCTTTGAGCAGTTCCAACAACTGCCAACACAAATGCGGAGTTTACATAAATGGTACTTGAATGCCGTAAAGGAGGAGAGAATAATGATCGTGGCGAAAGTCCCACATGACTACTACTTCCGAGAAGAAGAGGTCCATGTTGAGTTTCCAGAACTCTTCCAGTTATACACTTTCGACGCCATCGACAAAAGTCTCATGAGTTGCTATTGTCTGTAAGTTGTTGAATTCATTGTCTATATATAAGCTGTTCATTTTTTTCAGTTGTTCAGTTCATTGCATGTAATTATCCTAATTATATCCTTTTGTACTCTATTATTATGCAGAATGAAGATCATGGAATGTAAAAGAAGGTCAATCTTCAGTGTTGGGTTCATTGACCCAGATAAAATACATTGTCGGACGCTAAAGGAAAAACCCGAGGAAACACAGGAAAACCTTCTAAGGTTTCTAACGGAGCAAAATTTCTGTGACCACATACTGTTTCCTTACAATTTCGCGTGAGTGTCTTACTCTATTGTACACATTCTCTTTTGCTTACTCGATGTTAAGTGTAATTGATGAGTTACTGATGTATATATAAACGTGTATAGTCTCCACTAGATTCTCATGGACATTCAACTTGATAAGGGAAGAGTTGAACTCATGGACCCATTAAAGAGAACCCTGGAACAGTTTAGTGATATGCAGAACATGCTCCAGAGGTAATTTTTGCGCTACAGCGGTCTCTTTCGTTGATTTCCTGAGATATCACGTAATAAATAACTCATTCATTTTCTTTACCGGGTAGGGTTTGGAACCAGTTCAAGAGTGCGGTTACGGGTGACTTTACTGAGAAGCTGACGTTTAAGCCAGTCTCGGTAAGTTGTAGGCGCATCTCTTTACTTCTAGTTTCAATACAATTATGATGCATGATTATTATTTTGATTGAATTCTATTCTCGTAAAGTGCGCGAGGCAGCCATAGGGGACGAATCTATGTGGATTCTACGTTTGCGAGTTCATTCGCACGTTTACCAGTCGCTGTAAGCAATACATTCATAACATTATTTTTATTACAATCACTTTTTGTTATCATGATTGATATTCATATTGATCTCCTTTTCTTATATAGTTCGAGAAAATACGGGATCAGCTCCTACCACAGCAACGCGTAGTAGCAATTGCTGAAGAACTGGCAGGATTCTTGATGAACGAGATGATAGATGACGCCGGAGAATTTAGTGTGAATAGGCACCGATGATCCCCGACCGTGTAATTGAATAGACGGGATCTAGTCCCGATAATTGTGATCTCCATGTGTAACTATCATGTATATATTTGTATGCTCGATCTTAAGAGAAGTTATCTTATGTATGGACGAACATGTACGGTATGTGGTAGCATAGAAAACTATTTTGAAATGAAAAAAAAGAATACAAATTAAATTCTCTGCCACGGCAGAGAAAGTGCTTAAAATGCTGCCGCGGCAGAGAACCATTTGTCCCGGTTCGTAATACGAACCGGGACTAATGGGGGGCACCCAGCGCCCACAGAGACAGCCACGTGGATGCCCATTGGTCCCGGCTGGTAAGAGGGCCGGGACTAATGGGTGGGCCTTTAGTCCCACCCCTCCAGTCCCGGTTACCAGGACCGGGACTAAAGCCCCTTACGGGTCGGGACTGGAGGCCCGTTTTCCACTAGTGATAGCAAATAAAAAGATCGTTGAGGTGCTCATTGTCTACTTGCCTTGTCATTTTGATTATGGGAAAGCTCCTGTATCATGTGCAAGGGGTACCCCGTTGGCGGTTCTTAATGATACACATGTACTTACAATGACAAGAGCTTACTCGTGACTGAAGTTGAGTAGCATGAGGATCGGTCTTCGTAAGTAAGGGGCATGAGATTTCGGTTTATAACTTGTCAATCATATCCTCTTAGTTGTGTCACTTTAACCTTAATCACTTCAAGATGTTTATGATAGGGGCAATGAGAGCTGAAAGCTATAAGTACCATAATTTTTTGGAAGCTCTTTATGAGACTTGAATCCCTACTTCCTTTTACAAAAGGCTTTTCTTCCACCATTATATTGAGTCTCCACCTTCTATCTTTATGCACCTACTTTGAGAGCATAGTGGCCATTCTTAGTTCTATGTGCATTGTCCCAAGACTAGTTGATTGATGCATAACTTGACATTGCTTGTTTTTAACTATTGTATCTAGTCACTCTTATGAACTTTGAAGGTGTCCTATGCATTTATATTTGCTACTCTATTGAGGGACAAGCTGAATACTGTTATGCTATGTTTTCTTTATGTGAAACAAACAAACGTCTTGCAAAGCATGTTATTCATGATTCTTTTGTTTGTGCCTTTTCAAGTTGCATCATAGTTTCTTTGCTTATTGCTAGAACTTTGTCTTTCATGTTATGATTGTGCCCCGGATCGTGTACCCCTATAGCAATCTCCATACGAGGGTAGACCGGTGGACCTTTCTACTTGTTTTGTTTTTTAGGAAATATGTACATGGATAGCAAAGGTTAGGCACACTTTGCAACATTCTAGGCCTCGGTTGTCCCGCGGCGGGAGTTTCCACGTACAGATCCAGGATTTTACCAAGCGTTAACGCATGTCCGGGTAGGGGGGTCACACCTGGGCCTACGCATGGCACCTACCAACCTTGCACCACTATAACACACATGTGCTAGGGGCACATGCAAGTTTTCATGTGATTCCGACGCTCCGGTGGTCTTCCTCTGGCGAAACCCTAGATCGGGGGCCCCGGATCGTCTACCCCTATAGCAATCTCCGTACGAGGTTAGCCCGGTGGACCTTTCTACTTGTTTTGATTTGTTTAGGACATATGTACATGGAGAGCAAAGGTTGGGCCCACTTTGCAACATTCTAGGCCCCGGTTGTCCCGTGGTGGGAGTTTTCACGTACAGATCTAGGATTTTACCAAGGGTTAACGCATGTCCAGGTAGGGGGGTCACACATGGGACCTACGCATGGCACATACCAACCTTGCACCACTATCAAACACATGTGCTAGGGGCATATGCAAGTTTTCATGTAATTCCGATGCTCCGGTCGTCTTCCTCTGGCGAAATCCTCGACCGGGGGCCCCAGATCATCTACCCCTATAGCAATCTCTGTATGAGGGTAGACCGGTGGACCTTTTTACTTGTTTTGGTTTGTTTAGGACATATGTACATGGAGAGCAAAGGTTGGGCCCACTTTTCAACATTCTAGGCCCCGTTTGTCCCGCGGCGGAAGTTTCCACGTACAGATCCAGGATTTTACCAAGCGTTAACGCATGTCCGGGTAGGGGGGTCACACCTGGGGCCTACGCATGGCACCTACCAACCTTGCACCACTATCACACACATGTGCTAGGGGCACATGCAAGTTTTCATGTGATTCCAACGCTCCGGTGGTCTTCCTCCGGCAAAACCCTAGACCGGGGGCCCCGGATCGTCTACCCCAATAGCAATCTCCGTACGAGGGTAGCCCGGTGGACCTTTATACTTGTTTTGGTTTGTTTAGGACATATGTACATGGAGAGCAAAGGTTGGTCCTACTTTGCAACATTCTAGGCCCCGGTTGTCCCGCGACGGGAGTTTCCACGTACAGATCCAGGATTTTACCAAGTGTTAACGCATGTCCGGGTAGGGGGTTCACACCTAGGCCCTACGCATGACATCTACCAACCTTGCACCACTATCACACACATGTTCTAGGGGCACATGCATGTTTTCATGTGATTTCGACGCTCCGGTGGTCTTCCTCTGGTGAAACCCTAGACCGGGGGCCCCGGATCGTCTACCCCTATAGCAATCTTCGTATGAGGGTAGCCCGGTGGACCTTTATACTTGTTTTGGGTTTTTTTAGGACATATGTACATGGAGATCAAAGGTTGGGCCCACTTTGCAACATTCTAGGCCCCGGTTGTCCCGCGGCGGGAGTTTTCACGTACAGATCCAGGATTTTACCAAGCGTTAATGCATGTCTAGGTAGGGGGGGTCACACCTGGGGCCTACGCATGGCACCTGCCAACCTTGCACCACTATCACACACATGTGCTAGGGGCACATGCAAGTTTTCATGTGATTTCGACGCTCCAGTGGTCTTCCTCCGGCGAAACCCTAGACCGGGGGCCCCAGATCGTCTACCCCTATAGCAATCTCCGTACGAGGGTAGCCCGGTGGACCTTTCTCCTTGTTTTGCTTTGTTTAGGACATATGTACATGGAGAGTAAAGGTTGGACCCACTTTGCAACATTCTAGGCCCCGGTTGTCCCGCGGCGGGAGTTTCCACGTACAGATCCAAGATTTTACCAAGTGTTAACGCATGTCTGGGAAGGGGGGTCACACCTGGGGCCTACGCATGGCACCTACCAACCTTGCACCACTATCACACACATGTTCTAGGGGCACATGCAAGTTTTCATGTGATTTTGACGCTCCGGTGGTGTTCCTCCGGCGAAACTCTAGACCGGGGGCCCCGGATGGTCTACCCCTATAGCAATCTTCGTATGAGGGTAGCCCGGTGGACCTTTCTACTTGTTTTGGTTTGTTTAGGACATATGTACATGGAGAGAAAAGTTTGGGCCCACTTTGCAATATTCGAGGCCCCGGTTATCCCACGGTGGGAGTTTCCACGTACAGATCTAGGATTTTACTAAGCGTTAACGCATGTCCGGGTAGGGGGGGTCACACCTGGGGCCTACGCATGACACCTACCAACCTTGCACCACTATCACACACATGTGCTAGGGGCACATGCAAGTTTTATGTGATTCCAACGCTCCTGTGGTCTTCCTCCGGCGAAACCCTAGACCGGGGGCCCCGGTTGTTTCGACGCTCCGGCTCGGCCCAAGAAAACCATGGCTCGACCCAAGAAAACCAAGACTTAGCCCAAGAAAATCTAGGCTCGGCCCATGTATATCTGGTGGGTTGGGTTTGTTTAGGTTAAATACCCCCTCCTCTCTCATTCCACTCCGCTGCATCCTCCTCCTCTTGCCCAAAGCAGCCGCCCGCCACCACCCGTCTAAAGTATCCTCCATCTGAAGCCGCTCGTCGTCGCCCCCTGCAGGTAATCTCCAAGCCCATTTTTTTGTTAATTAGATGCATTTTGGAGAACCCACACTTAGAAATTTGTTTTTTCGATCAAATGCATACTTTAGGTTGCCCAACCCGCGTGTTCGTCCTCAACTAGGCGACAACGCCGGAGGACTGCTGGCCTCCGTCGGGGACAGGGATGTCCGAGCTTGGGCTCCGCCGGGCTGGCACTAGGAGGTGCTTCCTTATGGGAACCGTAGCTTGGTGAGGAATCCGGGTCCCGTCGTCGACCCGGAGCTTCTTTGGTGGCGGTCGCATGGTCCAGGAGCGGTTCAGAGGGAGCCGGCCCCCGAGGAGGTGGTACGGAGGCGTGTCAGGGAGGAGGACGAGCATGTCCGTCGCTATATGTATATGTTGGAGGTCAGGTTCTCCAATACATGCCAGGTTCTTCAGGGATCTCACCCGAGCTATGCTCGTGTGATGGTTCCTTCTCTTTGGGTGTTCACCGTCCGCGGCTCAGGACCCGGAAATCGGCGTCCAGTTTGATTGAACGAGATGTATTAGTGATACTATCGAGATGTATTAGTCCAGAACTTGAAATAAGATATTATCGAGATGTGTACGCGTCGTTATTCTATGTGGGTGTGGCAGGATGTCGAAGATTCGCGTGGTTATTTTGCAACCACCAATTTATGAAAAAAATACATATATATTAAAATTTTAGTGGGGAAAAATAAACAAGGTACATACAAAAAATAAATAAACAAGGTACACACAAAAAATAAAAAAACACGTGGCAAGCTGGGCCGACGGTTAGGCCGTCGGCGTAGACGTTGGAGCCTAGATAGGCCGACGGTCAGACCGTCGGCGTATATACACGACTAACGCCGCGGGCTGGCCCGTCAGGTGGGCCGTTAAGTAGCTTGCTGGGCCGACGGCAGCCGTCGGGCTAGACTGTGCGTACGCCGACGGGCTTTGTACGCCGACGGCGGCCGTCAGGGCATTTGTCTCTACGCCGATGGGATGGATAGGCCGACGGCCTGTTTGACCGGCTGACGAGTCCGGAAACCTTCGCCGACGGCCCCGACCTTTTGCCGTCGGCGTAGGATTAGGCCGTCGGCGGTTTTTGATTCTCCCGTAGTGAATGAACTATAAGTACGATTTTGGCGGGATCCTACTTGACACTTTACGCAGCCGCTCCTCCAGCACGAATTGTGATGGCGTCGTACCTAGCCTTTCTGCCGTTTCCGCTACGGCTGCTCCAGATCTGCTAGGATCCAATCACCGACGGCTTCTCTCGGTGTCTTCCTTGCTAGGGTTTCCATACCCATTCGTATTGAGCTCCGCGATGTTTCGGTCTTGCAGTCGTCAGTGTACACGTCGCGTATGCCTAGGCAAACTACGTGATCTGGCCATATAGGCTTCCTTGTGGGTTCTACGTGTACACCATACATAGTGCGAGTTTACTATCATGCCCTCCGGTCCGTAGGGGTACCGGATGATCTCAGTCGTCGTTATGTTTCACAAAGTTAAGCTTTGACTTGAGGTGGAGCACATGAGCAGAAGTTTTTTTTTTTAGAAACGATCTAGCCTTTTATTCAAACTGGGACAATGTTTACAAAGACCAGTAAGCCAATAGGCGGCTCATCTAACCAAATTTTTCTACCAGCTGGAAGTGAGGAAGCAAAAGGAGCAACGGTATGTGCTTCCTTGTTCATCTCTCGTCCTTCATGACAGAAATATACTCCTTCATGTTCTGACCTATGATTAATCTCCATCAGTATGCTACCAAAGACCCCACGGTTCTTGTTCAGTAAACCCTTCACTACTTCCAAACAATCAGAAGCAACGTGAATAGACCCCAGGTGTCGTTCATCAGCTAGGTCAAGTGCCTCCCTGCATGCTATCGCCTCCAAGTAGTCAGGGTGCGTGAGTCCATCAATCACCAAGGCAGAGGCACCCAGGAACTCTCCTGCCTCAGTGCGGCAGACTACTCGGACGACCCCCTTCGACCTTGTTTTTGCAACTGCACCTTCGACGTTAAGCTTGGATCTCCCCACTGGCGAAGCGATCCATCGACCCTGCGGTGTTTTACTTCCCGTCTTGGCGCCAGTTGGCTTCCTCTCCACTGCCTCCGAGGCAGCCAGGTCGTCCAAGAAGCGATCCATGAACGAGACCCTTGCTCGGACTTAGATAGACCTCCTCATCGACTCAATCATGGCGAACATCCACTGTTTTGTTGCAGGATTAATAGATATGGTGATATGCTCCACAATATCAGCATTTGTCATTGACCATACACATCGCGACATGGTGCAGTCGATCAGTGAGTTACGCTATGAGTCATCTTGGCCACATTATGAACGAGAACTCGTCGCTGCCATGTTTCTGTGTTTCCTCGCATCGCTCATCGACAAGGTTAGCTTTGCAAGTCTCCACAGAAAAATACGGATTTTAGCTGGGACAGAGATCTTCCACAGCTTCGCCCATAGCTTTCCCTCGTCCGCCGAGGTAGAGGAAGCCGATCGTCCCTGTAACTAGTCCTCCCTGGTTTTCTTCGTCCGTGCCAAAACTCTGTAGGCCGATCGGAACGAGAACACACCCGTTTTTCAAAGTGGTAGGACCAAAAATCCTCCTGATTCCTTGTGCACAGTGGTATATTTTTAATGAGCTCAGTGTCCATAGGAAGAAAAAACTCATCAGTCTTCGTATATTCCATGACGCGGATGTACTATCAACATAAGCAGACACCCACCTCGGTGCACTATCCTTCCTTGGCGCAACCGGTTGGAGGCGATCATCACGCGGTAACCAGTTCTATGACCAAGCATCAGTATCACGTCCATTTCTAATTCTCCTTATCAGCCCTAGCTGTAGTACGTCTCGTGCTTCGATCAAAGAATGCCAGACCCTGAGAGGGGTGGGAGCCCACACTCACCGACAAGATATTTGAAGGGGTTCGCAGTAGAAAAAAAAAATTCTAACTAGTGCAACACCAATGCCAAGATATATCTATGAGTTAATGCAACAACGGGATAAGGTTTCGATGACATACCCTTGTAGACCGAAAGCGTTTACATTCGTGGAAACGTTGGTGATGTAGTCATCCCCGTAGCCGACATCGAGGTCGCGTTGCTCCTCGCACGTCACCTCCTGGTCCTTTCACGACAGCTCCAGCGCCACAAGTGGAAACGCCTTCGTGGTTTCACGTACGTATGGTGTCCGATGGCATATCCCGTTCTCCGTGACCCAGCCGCGATGCGAAAGTAGACCTTTTAGAACTGGGATCCAACAGCGCGATGGCGTGCCATATAGTGTCATCTCCCACGTGTGCAGTTTTTCTTAGAACCGCACTCGCGATATTCAATGTGGAGAGAGGGGGAAATTTTCCTAAGAGAAATGCCTTAGGAAATTTTTAATTTAATTATTGTATTTATTACTCTCCTATTCTCATCTATATATAGGAGAAAGGAGGGACCCAACCTTGCCAGGCTGGCAATGTGGGACTAAACGAGGAGGAGGGGGAGGCATCCGCCTAGTAGGGTGGGGCCGGCCGGCGATGGCGGCTGCCCCATGGGTAGCCTCCCTCTTGTGCCTTTCCCTTCGGGGATTTGGCCCATTACTGAAAATTTCTCATTAAAATCAATTTTAAATATTATTTTATTATTAATTACATAAATCTATCTATTATATATTAAAAGTACATGAGGGGTTAACCAGAAAAAAGAGAAATATGCTAGAAAATCCTATAATAATTAGAAAGATCAAGCCATTTATTTCGTGGACCTCTTTTAGTCAACAGAATCACAACCATTGGATGCTCCTTTTTTTAGGGATCGCAACATCTCAGCACAATTTTATTTCCAACCTATCGCATGCAATTAAATTCTATCAGGTGCGGCAAAAAAAACTTCCATACTTTTCACGGCGGCGGCCGGTAGCAACCGTGCTGACATGCGGCTTCCTCGTCACTGTGCACGTTCCACGGAGTCTCCAGATGACGGTGCCAACAGATAGATCGGCAGCCGCCGCTTCAGATATGAAGCCAGCACCACAACAGGTAGTACATGACTCGGATTTTGTGAATTGGCTCTAAATCTCGATTGACAGGTATGGCTGCGCGCAGATGACAACCATGAGTGAGGGCGGGGAGCTCCATGCATGCGTATCAAATTATAAAGCACTGCACCATCGATTGCCTCCTACTCCTGATGGAGCGACAAAAATAAGGCGAACCTGCAGGTTTTTAAGCATCACGCGCCATGCTGTTGGATGTGCCGCCGTTGCAAGTCCGAACCAATGACACTCCTGACAAGCAGGTTGCCCCTGCACCATGATCTGTGTTCCGCTGCAATGTCCTTGGTCATTAGATGGCGCGTCCACCAAGAATGTCAGCTTGGTCATCCACAAGCTCCTCGTACTGCTAAATTTTTCTGATGTAGGCGCCGAACGGATTGTACTAGGGTCTAGAGTATTCCTGTTTTGATTAAATCTGTGTTTGCTAGTTGTTGTGAACGGTACCAAATTATATATAGAAATCAATTCTGTTTGTCTCTACGATTTGGCAATATAGTACCCCTCTGCCTCGAAAAGCCTATCACGGATTTTTCTAGATATGTATGGACACGTTTCTAAAAGTTAGTCTGATTGTACAGTCTACCGTCTAGACTATTTGTGTTCTGATGTTCGCTAGATGTTGTGAATGTCACCAAATTTTATGTAGGAACTAATTTTTTCTACAAGAATAAGCTTTCTTTATATATAACTAGCACACATACCCGTGCGTTGCAACGGGAGTAAAAAGACATGTTTTGGTCAAAAAACATCTGCGCAACCGAATTTTGATGAAATTTAATCTACTCATATAACCCTGACCTTATTTTGCACTTTTTTCGTAATCTTTAATTATCTTTTAAGTTTTTTATATATGAAATAGTGTACATTGCAACGGCTAAAAGATAAATTCTCCCGTCTCTACTTTCTCCTCGTGGCATCAATGACCACTTCAATTTGATTTCCGACGAATATTTAGGTTTGGGAGTTGGCCCATTACACTTCAGCTAGCTTACCAAGTGCCGTGGTACTAATTTTCCCGCAAGTCATTCCAGCTTTTCAATACCGACACACGCTCTTGTGATGTCCAGCATTTATGTAAAAATCACAGTGTCTTTCTATAATAAACGAACAAACAAAACTATTGTCGGACATTAAGAAATATTTGATATCTGCTTGCACTTCTGGCAGTGAAATCTATGCGCGTTCTCTACTCTCTAGTACTACTGTATTTGCATGCTCTTTTGCATGAACGATGGCCATGATGCGAACTCACCTCCCCTAGAGCAACAACCTGTATCATCACCCCAAAAATAAAAGCAACAGAGATCCCATTACACTTGTTTAATTATCAGTATTAAGCAAGGAACAGTTCAAAAAGAAAAGTAGTAAGCAAGGAATACAATGACGTTGAGGAAGGATCCTCGCCACCCCGCCGAGATTGCTGGTCGACGCTCCCAGAGGCGAGTGCTGGGTTGTAGGTATCCCTGGGAGCAAAATTTCTTGATCGCATGATCCCTTTCTCTGTTTGGTCTTTCCTAGCCAAAAGTCAGCCCATGCCCACGGCCACGATAGCCCTTGCCGAGTAAAATCCGGGCAGCTTGGTCGTGCTGCCACAGATCAACACGCTGAGTTCTTGCTGGGCAGGGCAGTGACCGACGACCGTTCCTTCCGTCTCGACGTGCTCGACCCTGTAAATCCACTGTTCTCTCACCGCTTGATCTAGGGTTCGTTTGCAAATCCACTGTTCTCTCACCGCTTGATCTAGGGTTCGTTGTTGTCGAGGCATGCTGCATCGCGCACGTCCTCTAGGCACGGAGTCATCACGTCCTCCCACTCCAGCCCGAGTCGCCGAGGTATTCGTCCCGGCCGCCGCCAACACCCGTCAGCAATAGCATCCTCCTAAGGACACAACGAGGTCCACCTACAATATCCTGGCCCAAGGTTAGATACAGTTTGAGTTGGAGGAGGCCATCCGGGGAAACAGCGCAACACCAAAAAAGATACGTACAATTTCTTGTGCTAATAAAAATTGCAATGGCTTTGATTGGATTTTCTCCATCTTTGCAATATGGACACCGCTCCAAACTGATCAGCTCGCACTTGAACATGTTGCATGTGATGCTTTCGATGGTGTCGTCCAACGGGATGATGTGCACGCGTTCACCCCTACTTTTGATCACGCTTCACGCGTCGTGCACACAGATGCACGGACACCGGCGACACGGACAATCTTTTTTATCTGCATGCTATGCTCCTCTGTCATCAGAGGATTCGATGTAGACCGTGCTGCGATGGCTCTTTCAGCAACTCCATGTCGCCGTGAACTACGGAGAGAGCCTCTCCATGGTGGCCGGGTGGAGGCTGTACATGGAGTTATCGTTTTCGGTCGCCTCCTCGGCCGGGTGCCGGTTTGGGGCCTTCTTCGACGTCGCGGTGGTCATCGTGGGGAGTTGAAGCAATAGGCTGACTACCGACTGTATACGAAACGTGCACGAACAGAACAAAAGGAGAGAAACATGTACTACGATCATCATTTAAATAGAAACCGTATTGGACTCTTTTTTGAGCGAGGGACGGAGACATACGAAATTGACAAACAAAACTGATGAAACAAAAACCAAGAAACCCAACACGATCGACGTACGACGGGCTGCATGTAACTTGGTTTTTTTAAACTAACCGTGCAGTTTTAGTCCGTTTGACTTATCGGTGGCATTGGTGGGAAATTTGTTGTCTGGTGGGAGGGTAAAAGGGTCCAAAAAAATGTTGGACTGGAAGAAACAATCCGTCATTTATTATTAGGTATAGATATAGATAGATTTCTTAAGGTGTATTAGTATTGGTCTAGGAGTCTGTATTTATCTAGATTTATCTTCTCACTAGTAGAAAAAGGACCTTTCGTCCATCCCTGTTTGGAGCATTAGTCCCGGCTGTGGTTGGACCCGGGACTGATGCTCATATTAGTTCTGGTTCCAACAGAAGAATCTTTAGTTCCTGTTGGAGACACCAACCGGGACTAAAGGGGTTGCGGCCAGTGCCAACCTCTTTAGTCCCGGTTCGTATCACCAACCGAGACTAAAAAGTGTGACCTTTATGAAGGGAATATGCCCGAGAGGCAATAATAAAGTGGTTATTATCTTATTCCATGTTTATGATAAATGTTTATTTTACATGCTAGAATTGTATTGATCAGAAACATCAATACATGTGTGTTTAATAAACAAAAAGGGTTCCTAGTTATGCCTCTCTTATAGACTAGCTTGTTGATTAACAAGATGATCAAGGTTTCCTGATCATGGACATTGGATGTTGTTAATAACAAGGTCACACCATTGGTGGAATAATGTGATGAACATTCATCCGAAGTATAGCATTACGATCAAAGTCATTATGTTTATATTGCTATAATATCATACGAAGTAATCTTTATCCTTAGACCATGAGATCATGTTAATTGCTAACACCGGAAGAGTATCTTGATAACATCAAACGTCACACCGTAACAGGGTGACTATAAAGGTGGGTTTAGTGCTACGAAGGTGTTATGTTGAGGCTCATGGATCAAGAGTGGGATTTTTCCATCCCGATGACGGATAAATATACTCTGGGCCCTCTCGGTGATATCACATTGAAATAGCTTGCAAGCAAGTGATGTGATCACTAGAATGTTATATCACGGGAACGAGAAAAGAGTGCATGTCGGTAACGAGATCAAACTAGGTATGGAGATACAGATGATCGAATCTCGGACATGTAATATATCGTGGGACAAAGGGATTTAGTTACTAGCGTTAAAGGTTCTCACGATCACAGAGGTCATCGTTGAATGTGTAGGAGTCAGTATGGATCTCCAGGTCCCGCTGCTGATTATTGATCGGAGAGGGGTCTCGATCATGTCTGCATTATTCGCGAACCGTAGGGTGACACACTTAAGGGATACCGACACCATTTGGAGCAAATATGTTTCAGATAAAGATTTAAGAAAGCGCTGGAATTATTTTAATAGACACCGAAACTGTTTCGGGTGAAAATGCTGAAATTGGTTCTGCATGTAATATTGAAATTAAATTTGGAGAAATTTAATGCATTTAAAGTGGAGACTTTAAAAGATAATGTGAAGGGGCAAATTTATGTGGAGGGAGTTACCACCACATGAATGGAGGAGGTGAAGAGTCACCTCCTTCATGCGCCGGCCATGAAGGAGGGGCACCCCCCTCCTCCTATAAAAGGCCACCCCCTCCTCACTTCTCACACACACCTCCTTGTGAAGGATCTCTCCCCCTCTAGTATTATTCCCCATGGTCTTGGATTAGCGAGATACATGTTCTCGATGGCTTTATCTGTAAAGGAGTTTCTGCTTCCGCTGCTTTGCTGGAGCGAGGGACGGAGGTTGTCGGGGTACCGGACGTGTGTGCGATCACGGATGCACCGCTGCTTTGTGGTGCTGGACTTGGTGGTGCTGGAGCTAGATCTGATAGACGTGCTGGAGCCGGACCTGCTGGACTTCATCACGATCTTGAGATCGGCAAGTGTACGACTACATCAACCACGAGTTTCTACTCGTGAACAAAGCTCGTTGTCTATGAGGATAAGTTCTCGTTGGATGTATGTCCACTCGTTTCTTTGTACCTAGTAGATAGATCTTGGCGTGTAGTTCACACCGTAGGAAAAAATTTGTTTTCTATGCTGCGGACCCAACAGTGGTATCAGAGCCTGATCTATGCGTAGGTGCTTTGCACGGGTAGTACACATATGTTTATATATGGGCGATGATGATCATGTTATTGCTTCTTTCATGTATTTTGGATATTGGTGGCATAGTGGGATGAAGCGGCCCGGACCAACCTTACATGTCATCGTACATGAGACCGGTTCCACGACTGACATGCAACTAGTTTTGCATAAGTGGCTGGCCGGTGTCTGTCTCTCCTACTATAGTCAATATCTGATTTACAACGAGTTGCTAATAACTTGGTTATCCTTGTTGTGGTTCATGTTCGTAGGTAAGACCGGTTCTATCTCCGAAAGCCCTAAGCCACGTAAAACTTGCAATTGATAAATTAGAGGCGTCTAGTTTAGATCGTTGCTGGGCTAGTGTCTTGATATGGTATTGTTGTAAGTAGATGTATGATAGATACTCTTACAACTCACTTAACGTGTAAGTTCCATAGACCTTGGCCTTACACACGAAGGAATGATAGAGATCATACAACGATGCATATGATGGTGATCAAATGCATGGACCATATCATCTCACTTTACACATTAGATGTTTGCATCTTATATTGCTAGTTTTGCGCTTTTAGTAGCATTGTAAGATGATCCCTCATTTAAATATCAAGATAAAATGTGTTCTTCCTTAAGTATGCACCGTTCTATGGATCGTGTTTCGAGACATCATGTGATGATCGGGTGTTCTCAACTCTACGCTTTCATGCAACGGGTGTAAGACAGTTTTACACACGCGAATACTAAGGTTCTTACTTAGCGAGCCTAGCATGTACAGACATGGCCTCGGAACACGGACTGAAAGGTTAAGCATGAGTCATATAGTTGATGTGATGACCATATTGATACTCGCCTTTGAAGCTACACCGACTCACGTGATGATCGGACTTGGTGTAGTGGATTTGGTTCATGTAATCACCAAAAAGGCACGAGGGATGTCGTTTTTGAGTGGGAGTTCATTTCTAATTTGGATTAGTCAAACTCAATTTGTCATAAACTAAATCGAAGTGAATTTGCATAATTTGTTGTAGTCATTCGCATCTGTTCACTACCTTATGCTTAGTTTTTATTTGAGATAATAGAACTATAGAATTCTGGATATTTACTTTACGAACTGGTATCGTATTGTTTTGAATGTCAATTTAAAGTTTATAAGTCCTATTGCAAACTTTCAGCAAACTCTATTTACTCCATGAAGTTTAATAAGTAGTATTAAATCAAGAGTAAGAATTCCAATGTTAGTATCTAAAGTATCATGTTTGCCTCCATGATTATTGATATTCAAAAAGTTGTTTTAATATCAAGATTATATTGGAGCTGAAAATTGTTTCAGAAACCATCATGTGTGAAAGATATTGTGATATCTGAAATAATGTTTTTGGTTGCATTATGATAGAGTATAATTTAGCAAAATACATGTTCTCATATTGTATGAGAATTTGTGAAGGATGGAGATGCTAGGCATCTGAATCTACCAAAAGGGTTTTGGGAACTGATATTATACTCGCGATTCTTCCTTATAGGCTATAGTAGCTTGATCATGAAAGTTGTCATGATAAGGATGAATAGAAGATGTAAGTAAAATGTTTACTACACTAATAGATTACTAAAGAATGGATTTTTGAAAGAACACCAAACATTTGATGATGGTGATCCACTTCAAAGTGCAAGTCCAAAGGTATTAGTATTTGACTATATACGCTTTGTACCATGTGTCATGTTGATGACACCACTATTGATGTTGATAGATTCTTTTAAAAGAAAAAGGAATTGCTGAAAGAGAATCTATAAAATATTTGGCAGAAAATAAAAGGTTGGAGATGTCCAACTTAGGTATATAGAAGATATACATGTTATGGCTATATTCCTTGCTTGTTAAACAATGTGGTTCTTAGGTATTGGATACCAGTATTGGATACCGAATTGGTTGGTATGAAGTGTCATACAGGACAACGCAATTCATGAACTACAATGGCCTAAGTAACTACCAAGAGAATGAGTGATGATGTTCATCGAAAACAAATAAAGTGTTATTGTGTTTTTCGTTGTCATCAAACCAAGCCTTCAAGATTTGTTTAAATAATTGTTATTTTCTTCCGGTATTATGAGAACAATGGCTGTTCAAATAATTACCGTATTCCATAAAGGATGGATGAACTTTTACAAGTCTAGTTGGAGAAATCACATCCATAAACACTATTACTAAAATGTCGCAAGACAAATGATTGAAAGATCACTTATGAAGTGACATCGATGTTTGAATTATATTTGAAAGAAAACATGAAGAAACTCCATGTTGATGGAATTTTGGAGTCCTTGATTTTGATCAATTGACGCATGTGAGACTTTCCTTGAGATAATTGAAACTCCGTTCATAGGCCAGAGAGGAATGGATGACTAGCTTATTGGAAATTGTGCATGCTGATGTGCATAGTCCATTATGTGTAGCCATATGCGATGGATCTTTTTGCTTCATATGCTTTCTCCGAAAATTTGAGTGAATATATCTGTATATTTACTTAATAAGGAAGAAGTATGAAACATTTGAAAATTGTTCAAAGACTTTCAAGATGAAGTGGAAAATCATTGTAACAAGAAAATAAAGAGTTTATGATTCGATCATAAAGGAAGATATTTGAGTTACATGTTTAGCAAAAACACCTAAGACTTGAGGAATTGTTCCATGATTTGTGTTTCCCGATAAACCATAGGAGTATGGCATATTCGAGAGATAAAATCAAACCATGTTTGACATGGTAAGATCAAGGGTGTCATTTATAAAACTACCATTATGTTTTAAGGATTGATGCTTTAGAGACTACCGCTTTTACACTGAAAAGAGTACCATCGTGATCCGTTGAAATGACACCATATAAGTTATGGTTTGGGATAAAACCCGAATTGTCTTTTCTTAAATTTTGGTATGCTATGCATAAGTAAAATTTTTACAACCAAAGTCGGATAAGCACATCTTTGTAGGTTATCCCAAAGAATTTGTTAGGAATTTCTCCATAACACCGAGGACAAAAGAGTTTGTCGCTTGGAACGTCAAGTTTCTTGAGAAGGAACTTTTCGTGAAAAGTTAAGTGGGAGGACAATAGAACTTTGATAAGGTTGTTGAACTTTAGCTATATGTGCTAAGTAGCGCAGCGCCGGAAAGTGTCCCGGTGGCGGCCACAATGCTCATGGCTCTCGTGATTACAAAAGGTGTGATCTCGGAGATTAGAGTTCCTATAGAACCGTGTGGGTCAGTAAGAATCAAATAGTAAGATTTGATAAGCAAGTCGTTATTGTTTTGACAATGATGAACCGACTACATGCAAAGAAGCAATGATGGGCCCTGACTCTATAAAATGACTAGAAGTCATAGAATCCGTGATAGTATCCATACACGAGAAATCAAGTTTCTGAACTTGGAAGACCCTCCGGAAAGGCGTGAAGCCTATCGGTCGTGTTTGGATCTATAAAGAAATAGACATGGATGTTTGACATCTATGAAATAGTCGACATGTCGGAAAGAAGTTTACGACAATGTTCAAGGAGTTGACTATGACAAGATATGATCTTTCATAGCGATATATAGTCTTGACGGATTAATGTAGCAACCACTACATATAATTTGGTATATGATAGTTGAATAAACAAAACAAGGTTCTTCTAATAGAACGGTAACCTAGGACATGTACATGACATGGTCCGAAGGGTTTTGTTAATTCAAAGGGTGCTAAAAGGGCATGTAAACTTCAATAGTTGAAGTGAGCATAACGGAGTTGGAATCTTCACCATGATGAAACTGTTAAAAGAGTTTAAATTCATCGGAGATGATGAAGATGCTTGCATTTGCAAGAAATTAAGTGGGAGCACTGAGACATATTTCTAATACATTATGTAGATGACATATTGTTGATTGGAAATAATGTATCTTGTATTGACACAAGTTAAGAATTTCATTAAAATAAGATTTCGATGAAAGACTTGGGCAAACCCGGAATATTAGGCATCAATATCTATATGGATAGATTAAGGCGCTAATATGGTTGTGCCAGACATACATATATGAGATATTGAAAGGGTTCAATATGGAAACAACAAGAAAGGTTCTTGCTGCATGGAAAGGATTGTATCAAAAATCAAGTGTTTCAACACTTGGTGAGTAAAATCACATGAAGATTTTGATCGATTATACCATGATATGTATATATCCAGAATGTCCTATGCTCTAAATGTTATGAGCATATACTAAAATGATTCATAAGATGATCATTGGACAATAGTAGAGATATTCTTATGAGCTTTGGAAGAACTAAGAATATATAATGTATAAGTGACAAATAGTTAAAGGTAGTTTATTGGAAAGTGTTACATTGATACTAGTTTTGTCACAAGATACAAATTAAATTTATCTCAATTTAGACTATGGGTGGCACAATGTAATGGAAAGGATGTTCCATGATGGATTTGGATGAGTTCCAAAGTTGAGACATTGTGACGGATACTACAATAAAAGGCTAAGTATATGACTGCTATAGTAGCAGCAAAGGAGGGCATTTGTGTTAAGTAGTTTGTTATCAAACTAGGTGTGGTTCAAAGTGGGTTAATACTATGAAGATATATTGTGTGACAATAATATCAACATATTTTGAGCCGAACGAACTAAAGGTCTCACCAAAGGACCAAATCTATACAATGCCATCTCATTTGAGAATGAGTGATGTGTAGAGACGCAGAGACATGCAAATACACATGGACCTGAAACTGTCAGATCCAGAGATTATGTTTACCACTAGCAATAGCGTATATGCAACACCAGAAAGCCATAGGTGTTCAATACGCAAAGTTTTTCAAACTAGATTATTGACTCTAGTGCAAGTGGGAGACTGAAGGGAATATGCCCGAGAGGCAATAATAAAGTGGTTATTATCTTATTCCATGTTTATGATAAATATTTATTTTACATGCTAAAATTGTATTGATCAGAAACATCAATACATGTGTGTTTAATAAAAAAAGGGTTCCTAGTTATGCCTCTCTTATAGACTAGCTTGTTGATTAACAAGATGATCAAGGTTTCCTGATCATGGACATTGGATGTTGTTAATAACAAGGTCACACCATTGGTGGAATGATGTGATGAATATTCATCCGAATTATAGCATTACGATCAAAGTCATTATGTTTATATTGCTATAATATCATACGAAGTAATCTTTATCCTTAGACCATGAGATCATGTTAATTGCTAACACCGGAAGAGTATCTTGATAACATCAAACGTCACACCGTAACAGGGTGACTATAAAGGTGGGTTCAGTGCTACGAAGGTGTTATGTTGAGGCTCATGGATCAAGAGTAGGATTTGTCCATCCCGATGACGGATAGATATACTCTGGGCCCTCTCGGTGATATCACATTGAAATAGCTTGCAAGCAAGTGATGTGATCACTAGAATGTTATATCACGGGAACGAGAAAAGAGTGCATGTCGGTAACGAGATCAAACTAGGTATGGAGATACAGATGATCGAATCTCGGACATGTAATATATCGTGGGACAAAGGGATTTAGTTACTAGCGTTAAAGGTTCTCACGATCACAGAAGTCATCGTTGAATGTGTAGGAGTCAGTATGGATCTCCAGGTCCCGCTGCTGATTATTGATCGGAGAGGGGTCTCGATCATGTATGCATTATTCGTGAACCGTAGGGTGACACACTTAAGGGATACCGACACCATTTGGAGCAAATATGTTTCAGATAAAGATTTAAAAAACCGCTAGAATTATTTTAATAGACACCGAAACTGTTTCGGGTGAAAATGCTGAAATTGGTTCTGCATGTAATATTAAAATGTTGCAGGGGGTTTTATGTGAATGTTTGTTAATTAAAGTAATTAACAAAATTCTGAATAAAAATAATAAAAGAGTTTTATTAAATGAGAGAGCATTAAATTTGGAGAAATTTAATGCATTTAAAGTGGAGACTTTAAAAGAGAATGTGAAGGGGCAAATTTATGTGTAGGGAGTTACCACCACATGAATGGAGGAGGTGAAGAGTCACCTCCTCCATGCGCCGGCCATGAAGGAGGGGCACCCTCCTCCTCCTATAAAAGGCCACCCCCTCCTCACTTCTCACACACACCTCCTTGTGAAGGATCTCTCTCCCCCTCTAATATTATTCCCCATGGTCTCGGATTAGCGAGATACATGTTCCCGATGACTTTATCTGGAAAGGAGTTGCTGCTTCCGCTGCTTTGCTGGAGCGAGGGACGGAGGTTGTCGGGGTACCGGACGTCTGTGCGATCACGGATGCACCGCTGCTTTGTGGTGCTGGAGCTGGATCTGATAAACGTGCTGGAGCCGGACCTGCTGGACTTCATCACGATCTTGAGATCGGCAAGTGTACGACTACATCAACCACGAGTTCCTACTCGTTAACAAAGCTCGTTGTCTACGAGGGTAAGTTCTAGTTGGATGTATGTCCACCCGTTGCTTTGTACCTAGTAGATAGATCTTGACGTGTAGTTCACACCGTAGGAAAATTTTTGTTTTCTATGCTGCGGACCCAACACTTTAGTCCTGGTTCGTATTACCAATCGGGACTAAAGAAAACGAGCAAAAAAATTCTCAAATTCTGCCGCGGCAGGAAAACGGGCACAAATCCTGTCGCAGCAGGAGAACGGCTCTCCATCCCCGGACAGGAGATCGCGTTTTCTAGTTTTAAAATCATGCTAAAATATTATAAAAAATGTAAAAATAAAATCTTTCGAACTGTAGTTATATTAAATGATTTAGTTGTTACAAAAATTAACAAACATGAATTTCGACATAATTTGCAAAAAAATATCATGCAAAATTTAAATGGCCATAACTTTTCCATACGATATCAGAAAAAACGTACAGCCTATCAAAACACGCAGAAAAAATTTCCTTTTCGATTTCAACAGCCTTAGGCCGTTTTGGATTCTTTTAGATTCTTAAAATTCGAAAAGAAAAAAGTTATTTCAAAAATTAATTTTTTTAAATATTTTTTATGTCATATTTGAATTCCTCACATTTTTCTGATAATAATGGGTATATTATTTGTCGAATTTCGATTTACAGATTTGAAGATATTATTTATATCATATTAAATGAAGAAATGGAAAAAAATGAATAAAATATTAATTTAATTAGTTTTTTATTTTCATTGGAATAAAATATTATTATTATTTATTTATTGTTGTTTACTTAAATAGTTATTCGTAATTTCAAAAAATAAACACGGTTGACATATTGATATGAGCTAATATGATTTATATACTAGTCTTGACAACAAGGTATAATGGTCCTTCGCGCGAGGTGGGAGAAATAGAATGGGAAAGTTAAGCGTGCCAGGGGTGGGTAGTGCTGGGATGGGTAACCGAACAGGAAGTTTGACCATAAGTGTAGTTTGACCTAAGATTAAGTATAGTTAGTGTGAAAATGAGAGATGTGAGAGATTAGCGAGTTAGATAATTCAAAAGTTCAAGAAAAATTTAAAAAAAAACTTGGAGTTTTTTTTTGAAAAAAAGCCTGTAGTCCCGGTTCGTATTACAAATCGAGACTAAAGATCCCTCGCGAGACGCTGCCCTGTGAGGGCTTTTTGTCCCGGTTTGTGGCCTAACCAGGACTAAAGGGGAGGCCTTTAGTCCCGACTAAAGGCCCTTACAAACCGGGACTATAGGCTTGTTTTCCACTAGTGTCTTATATCTCAAGTCAGATGTACTATATATCGTAAGGCCCTAGATAATACAAATTGTTTATTTCTAACATGATATCAGAGCCTAGATTTAGGATTTCTATCGCACGTCGCAACTCCGTGCTGAATCTCAACCGATTTTTCCCTATCCCGTGTGCCAAGGCTGCGTTGCTTCTTCCGCTGCTTCTCCTCGTCGCTCCTGGTGACTGCTCTGCCAGCCTACTGCCGGTTCTAGTTGCTGCTGCCCCGTTCAGATCCACTCGGTCGTTCGTTCCCCCTAGACGTGGTGCGCGATTGCTGCAGATCCCGATGGAAGGACCCAGCTGGTGTTCGTTGATTCCACGGCAGCTTGATTCACGCAGCCTTCCCTGGTTGTTGCAGATCCCACGTGGTCGTCCTCCAGATGGTGACTTGCTGCTTTCATGTGGATTAGCCCTGTCTAGTCCCTTCAAAAAAAAGTGTGATGTCATTTATTCGGCATGTCTCTCTTCACTTTTCGGTAATTTTCGACAGTTTTCTTTTCGACAGTGTTTTGAATGTGCTCTGTTTTTCGCTGCGTCTACCAAATCCATTGTTCTTTTGTATTTCTCTTGTCATGCGAGTCCACCATACCTTCATCGTCAGCCTGCTTTCTGGTCTCTTGTGGTCTCTCTTTGCATTGTTGGTTGATCTACGCCCTTTGTCTTGTCGTCGAGCTTCTTTGTCGCCGGTTTCTTGGGCTATGATCTGGTGCAACATGTTTGCTTCTATTGATGTGCCATCTTTTGACAACCCATCTTCTTTTAATGCGGTCTGTGTCTTTCTCTGATGTGCCATCGTCGCATTGTCTATGATCTGCGCACATTCTTTTGCCTGGTGAGCTTATATGTTGTTCTTCTAACCTCCTTTCCGTCTGTGTCGATCTCTTCTTCGATCGAATGTGGTTTGACTCTACTGGTTTTGAAGACTCTTCACGCTATGATGACACTTTGAAGACGTGGATTTTGGATTATCATTTTTTGGGGTGTAGTTTTCACTTCTTCAAATGCAATGCTATTGCATATGCTTTGCATTTGACGGGGGGTGTTAAGGTGTATTAGTATTGGTCTAGGAGTCCGTATTTGTCTAGATTTATCTTCTTGCACCTCAAGTCAGATGTACTATATATTGTGGCCTTTGGCCCCTAGATAATACAAGTTAATTATTCCTAACAAGATTAACGTTCATATTTTTCTGTTAGGTCCAGCAGATTTGCTGATTCAAAAGCATTAATATGGTCTAATGTCTTTGGGTTGGTATTCTACAGAAGAAGTACAACTATGGAGATTTAGCATACCACCATTTAGGGGTGAGGGGAGCACTAGGAATTCACAGGTTGCATCCTTGTCAGTCAGATTGCTTCTTAACCATGTATGGAGAGTTTCACACAGTAGTAAAAAACAGGCATTCCGTTCGGAGCATTAGTTCCGGCTGTGAACCAGGACTAATGCTCTGGCTCCAACGGCTAGAAACCCCCGCAGGACCCGGCGACCTCTAGTCCCGGTTCGAACAGGACCTTTAGTTTCGGTTGGAGACACCAACCGGGACTAAAGGGTTTCCGGCAGGCTGGGGCCGACGCCAGACCTTTTAGTTCCGGTTTGTTTCTCCAACAGGGACTATTGATGGTGCTTTAGTCCCAGTTGGTGTCTTCAGTCGGCACTAATGTGATTCCTATATCATCTTCCTCCCTGCTCCAAGCCATACTCCATTTGAAGCTGCTTCTCCTTTTCGTTTCCTCTACTGAGCTCGAGTTCATCCCATTTTATATAAGATTTGACAAGATTTGGCGGCGCCCCATCTATCCAAGGGTTCTAAAAGGTAAGGAACTTTATCCTTTCATCTTCCATTACTAGTTTAGCTTATTTCATGCTCTAAAAGTAGTGGGTTTTGTGGATTTAGTTTAGGAGTATTTTTTTCAATAATTACATTTGGTCACTACTTTATTTTGGTTTTAATATGATGAACTTGTATTAATTTCGTCACTTATCTATTTATGAGGTTGTGTAATGGTTTTTGATATACTTAATTATATAATGTAGATTTGTCCACACTCCTTCCTAAGCTCGAGTTCATACCCTTGTTTCACATGATTTATCAAGATTTGGTGGCGCCCCATCTATCCAAGTGTTCTAAAAGGTTAGCAACTCGATGCTTTCATCTGTAATTGCTAGTTTAGCTCATTTCATGCTCTCAAAGTAGAGAGATTTGTAACCACTTCATCTTCAAATTCTGGATGGATATAAACAAAATAACATCATAATTATGCATAGAGTGTTACTATCTTGTACATATTCACTTTTGCTAACTCGATGTTAAGTGTAACTAATGAGTTACTGATGTATATAAACCCTGCGCAACTTTTACTGGATTCTGCTAAGCATTGACGTTGACCATGCAAGAGTTGATATCATGGACTCCTTAAAGAAAAACATGGAAGAGTCCACGACATGTTTAATATGCTCGAGAAGTAATTTCAATCATTATCACACTATATCGGTCTCTTTCATTCATTTTCTGAGATATCAAGTAATTATTAACTCATTTATTTATTTTATTTGTCGGGTAGTGTTTGGAAATGGTTCAAAAATTTAGTTCCCGATCAATGGCGTGAGAAGCTGAGTTTTAATCCGGTCCCGGTAAGTAGTATGAGCTAGGTTCGCGCATCTTGTTAATTCTAGTTTCAATATAATTATCATGCTTAATTATTATTTGATTTAATTTTATTCTTGTAAAGTGCACGAGGCAGTTATGAGGGACTAATTTATATGGATACTACGTTTGCGAGTTCATTCGCATGTTTACTATTGAGCAGAACGTGGAATTTATTCGAGTACATAAACAATATATTCACAATTTATTTTTTATTACCATAATTTGTGTTGAGTTCCATTTATAATTTTTGTTATGATTATTGATATATTCATATTGATCTTCTTCTTTATAGTTGGATAAGATGTTGGATGAGCTCCTACCATAGGACCACCTACTAGCAATTCAAGAGAAATTGACGGATTTTTGCTTGATGAGGTTCTATCCCTAATTGGAGAATACAGCATAGATAGAGTCTAAAACATTCATGTAATTTAATGATCTCCATGTAATCAAATAGGCGAGCTCTAGTCCCAGTTGGAACTCGTATACCAAGATATATATAGCTATGCTATTTAAGAATCAGTTCCTGAATAACTATTTAGGAACCCCCGATTTCCTTTTACGCGAACAGCAGGAACCCTTGTTAACTTCCACGCTAATACGAGTTAACTTTGTTTTCTTTTGAAGTTAACTTTCAGTATGTAGCAGTCATAATGAATGTTAACTTCCGTCTGTGCAAGTTAACTTTCGCGAACTTCTTAACTCCCCCCGTGTGAATAAGTTAATTCTCATTTTCTATGCTAATTAACTTCCTAACGGAGCACCGATATTTCGTGTTTTTGTGGACTGTATATTGCTCGCAGTTTTTGAATCACTTATCGGAATGATGCATGTGATATACCGTTGAAAAGGTATGGAAATTTTGCATCTTTTTCGTAAATAAAGTTTTTTTTAAAATTCGGTATATTTTTTAAATAATTTCAAATATATCAAAGAGTGTTTTCGTGAACTTCTCTCTTACTGTACTGTATTTTGGACGTAATTCTCAAACCGCTCGTCAGAATGATGCATGTGATATACTATCGAAATGGTACAAAAATTACGCAACTCGTTTGTTTATAAATGTTTTTTCAAATTCATTATAGTTTTTAGTTAATTTTGAATATATCAATCTTCATTTTCGCGAATTTTACGTATTTCATATAGTATTTTGTGTCTAATTTTCAAACCGTTTGTCCGATATACCGTTGAAAAACTTTAAACATTGAGGAACTTTTTCATTCATAAAGTTTTCCGAATTCCTTATGGTTTTTAAATCTCTACTATCTAAAAAGAACTTCAAGGTTCCGTTCTCTGCCAGCTGCCACTATGTCGCATTTCGTCCGACTCCCCTCGCCTATCGCCTCCTCCGTAAACTGGGCCTTCCTAAATTAACCCTGCCATCTCCCGTGTAGTCAACCCCGCTTCATTCGCTTCCCCCTCCCAAGCCGACCTCCATCGTGAACCCTCCGCCTCCGTCCCCTGGACCGGCCACCAGCGACGCCCTCCCATTCCAGCAACCGGCGGAGCCATCCTTTTCCAAGCGCAACAACGAGTGTACGCGTGCCAGCACGAGATCAGACTACCACGGGAGGAGAAGATCTCGATCGATCTCGCCATGACTACCGAGTACTACTAAGTCGCCTCCTGCCCTCCTCCCTTCCCACTCCCTTCCTCCTCCCATTTGTCTTCTTGGATTAGCTGGGATCTAGGCACTCCTGGTCCCGGGCGGGCATCTAGTTAGGATGTGACCCTTCCTCGCGGCGGCTGCGGCGGAGCCGGACCCCCCACGTGCCGCAATCGTCGTGGGCGGTCTATAGGTGGTCGTTGGCACCTCATTCCTTGACGCCGCCCCTTCCCTCCACAACGTCGTCAGCACGGGCACTGGCGTTAACCACATCGACCTTGCTGAGTGCACGCGCTGCGGCGACGCCGTCGACAACTCCGGGGAGGTGTACTCCACTGACGTCGCCAACTACGCAGCCGGCTTGCTGCTCGACGTGCTCCGGTAGGTGTCGGTGGCGGGGCGGTATGTCCTGCGCGGGTCCTAGCCTGCCCAGGGCGACTATCCTCTCGGATCCAAGGTTCGATTCTTGATTTCCTGCATTGTTGTGTGATTACTGAATTGATTCCCTTCTGTTCCAGTTTCTGACTTTCTAAGTAAATCCGATTATTTGATCGTCGCTATGAAAAGAACAGATTATGTGATGACCTCTTGGGGAGACACTATGTACAACCCAATTACTTTCCGATATGTGATGAGCTCTAAGTAAATCCAATTATTTTCCGCTACCTATGAACCCAGATCCACTACATGCAACTGCATAGATCTGTAGCATATCATCATCAGTCCATAAACCAATATGTCAACCAAGGAAATCCAGTTTTATAAAATGAACAACTTCTACACAAATTTACTGTTTTCAAATGCACTTGTTGCGGCTTCTTAATAGAATGGTTTTCAGAAGGCGGTGGCAGCAGCATCACTGCTGGTTAACCTCCTCTATCATTCTTCCACTTTATAAACTCGGGGTGAAAATTGTGGGCAATTACATGCGAACATAGGAAGAGCCAGGGAACAAGGAATGACTATCCAGGTTTCATTAGCAATTGTAATAATGCAAATGTCATACAACTCTACTGATTGGAGTATGAAATACTCAAACTCCTCTTCAAATATGAAGGCTTGGAATTAACCAGCACATCCTTGTACTATGTTTTATTATTCGAGGTTTTATTTGTATATTTTGTACCCATTAATGTGCCATAGTTTTTACTACTACTCCATAATACCATATGTTTGAATGATTGCATCAGGAATTTGTGCACATTTTTAAACTGTAGTCATTTGATAATTAACACCATATTGGTTATGGCATTGGCAGCAAAACGAGTTCTTTTTTCTTCTTCTTTGCCACTAAAAATGGAAACAAACTTCTGGTGTAATTTTGATGATCTCACCTCAGTGGCAAGCGTATTGGCATCATCGGGTTGGGGAACATTGGCTTTCAGATTGCAAAGAGGCTTGAAGCTTTTGGCTGCGTCATCCACTACAACTAGAAAACCGAAGGATTCAGTCTCTTACAAGTACTTCCCAAATGTTCACAGTCCTGCTGCTGCATTCGACGTGATCATTGTTGCTTGCGCATTGAACAAGGCGACGCGACACGTCGTGAACTAGGATGTCATCATCAACATTGGGCGAGGAGCGAGCGTCAACGAGGCGGAACTAGTCGTGGCGCTCAAGGAGGGAAATGTCATAGGAGCTAACCTTGACATCTTTGAGCACAAACCAAAGATGTCGGCGGAGCTTTTCTCCATGGACAATGTGGTTCTGTCGGCCCATGTAGCGGTGTTTATGGAGGAACCAGGTCAGACTTGTGGGCTCACACCATTGGCAATCTCGAAGCCTTCTTCTCTGGTCAGCCATTGCTCTCTCTAGTGCATGCTAATTCTCTAGGTTACTTGAATCAGATCTGTTGAAAGTTAGTTAGCATTTCTAATATTGTTGCTTCCACGTTGAGTTCCTGTACTCTCGAGAGAAAATTGCAATGAGTGTACATCATTAGCATGGTTCTGGTCATGTTCGCCAAAAGAAAAGAGCAAGGAGAAAAATAATACGAACAAATATGATTACCGTTACATTCCAAAATTTCCAGAACTAGATCTATGGAAGTGAACCAGGTTGTTAGAAATATTATTTGCAGCAACTAGCCCAGGAGTGACCCTTCAGCCCAGCTGCCCTCTCACCTTTGTCTTCTCTCTACAGGAACATGCAGGTCTACCGAGCAGAGGACAGATTCTCACGAGAGGGGACGGTGGCCATGGAGATGTTCATCTTCATGGAATTTTAGATTGTATAAAGTGAATTATGTTGCTCTGTTGGGTCATGGGATAAGTTAATATAAACTTTGATAGCATTTTTTTATGGTGTGTCCCGCAGGTATCCGATTAGGTTCATAATGTAACTGAAATTGTTTTCTCATCTACTACTTCCGTTGAAAATTTGCAGAATGATATGCAAGCCTCAGATCAGAACTTCAAAGCCTAGAAAAATCAGATGATGGAAGTTTATAATTCATGGATTTATTTTCTTTGCCTTCCTTTATTTTGCAAATACTTTGCTACTCATGATTTGAATAGCATGAAAAATTCTGATGCAACTTTGAAACGTATTTCTGAGGTACCGACGTTCCATGCCAAAATTTATAGAGCATAATTGTGATCCTTGTTGTCCATCTATATAGTATACATACTTTGGTTTTTCTTATTTTCTACCTGCCTACAAATTATAAATATCTATTATAAAGGTATGCTTTCCTCATTTGGGAAATCTGAGAGCAAGAAAAAATACGAGGTCGTGGAAGCATATGGTTCTAGAATCAGATTTGTGGTTGGGAATTTCTATATATTGCTGATATTTTGCTACTCAAGTTTGAAGAGCATGATGATTGCAAGGATGTTCCTTTTAGATGAAGGTATTGGTGATGTTCCATGTCCATGGCTGCAGAGAAGTGATTGGTTATTTAGAAGACTCCATGCATGATGTAAGACGCTATTTTTCAAGGCAGTGATCATCCATAAAGCAGATGTAGAAGCATACTAGCATAAATTTTATGCAGGTCGAGCAACCATCATCGTTGATACGCTCTCCTAATGGAGGCACTGCAGCAGACTGCTAATGCAGTAGTTTACCCTTGCTCACATGTTTTAGTTTGTCGGCGGTTGATCGTGTCCCAACTCAATAGGCAAGTAATCCCAGTTCGATAATTTACAAACTCGATTCTTTGAACCGTCCGGTTCTTCATTATAGTCTTACAGAACCCAATGAAAATGCCTTGATTTCATATGTCAAAGAATCAACAGAAGATAAGGTATGTATGTGTCTTAACTCTCATCTATATTTGCTCTATTATGTATTCTTGTAAGCATCTAAGGTCCTCAATTGAATGAACTTGGCACTGTAATGCTAAACATGTAATTGATCTGTTTTTTGTCCTGAACAAGGACAATATAGTTACTTTTACTTTTTTAAGCATCAGGGCATATGCGTCGTGTGTGTACTGCAATGTTCTCATCCTCCTTCCTATTGCAATTTTTGCTCACATATTGCATTGGAGTTTCAAGTTGTGATGAGTGAACTTATACTCATTGATCAGTTAGATGAGAGTAATGTGAGTCTATATGGTATACGGCTTTTATTGGTTTTCTTAGCATCTAAATATAAATACTGAGCATCATTTTATTGTAGGTAGAATTTAATTTGGAGTGTTGTGTAAACCAAGCACTATCATTAATCTTGGTTGCATGGAACTAGGAAATTTTTAGCAATATGTGCATGTTGATTTTAGGAAAATTGATGTGTTTCTTGGTTTGTAGTAATTAGAATTCTCTAAGTAATAGCTGAATACCCTAATGCTATATTCTACCATAGCACAACTAAAAATTAAACTGATCCTTTTCATTGAATTTAGAATGTTGTTTCAGATAAATCACTTCAACATTGATTTCAGTAGATATGATGTTACAAATATCTTTTCTAAATAACAAGGTACTAGATATTTCTACTGTACAGTTTAGTAATGTCATGTTTAAGTTTCTTTGAGTTGGTGTGCGTTTATATTCATTTTCTAATACACTAAGGATTTTTCATTTTCAAAAAACTGTAGAGAATTAAACAACAACCTAAATTCGGACCTGTAAGGATCTAAACCAAAGTGGTGACAATGAGTTTTGTATGACTTTGTTTTCTTAATGATTGAACTTGATCGGACTCTTTGTAAATCGTGTGTTGTCTGGAGTTTATCATCTAGAGTTCTTCTGCTGCATGTTATGCCCGTGCCAGCCTGAGATTTTGCATGATTACATCTACCTACGGGTCCTCGGCGGAAAGTACTCATAGTGGTGCATAATCGACCAATCCATCAGCTAACTAACTTTGTACATCGCAGGTTCTTGGTAGATACCTTTGCATCCTGCAGGTCCTCGCAAGAAGGTACTCAGCCAGGAGCCAAATTGATAAATCCATTAGCTAGCCAGCCAGCTTAGTACACCCCAAGAAACAAATTGACCAACTTCTAGTTCGTTTGTCTCGGCTCAACCGACAAACCCTGCATGATCAAGTTCTCGCCTATTGTTCTCTATGTGTTGTCACGGTGGAAGTCAAGCTAAGCTCACTTGTAATGTTGGTTTTATAAACTACCATGACTGAATCTGCTCTTGTGTAGTTCTATGTAGGATGGTTAATCCAGCTGTTGAGTAGCATGTTATAAAACGTGGGTGGCGCTGATTTATGTACTAAATTGATCGCCTTAATATAAAGGCCCAAATTTGTGTGCCTCTATTTTAGCTGCCATGCACAGTTCTGCCAAACTTTGAGTTATTCTAACCAATAAGAGTATGTATAATCGCTACTCTTCCATATTTTCATGTACTCCCTCTGTCTTCAAATATAAGATGGTTTAGCTTTTTTTAGGTTCACTCATTTTGCACCGAACCTACACACTAAAAGATGTCTAGACACACGCGGTTCAGAAAAAGGCTAAAATATTTTATATTTTGCAACAGGAGGAGTAGAAATGAATGATCTAGCTATTTTGTAGGCTGGTATAGTATCCCTGGCTGCCTAACACGTCCAAATTTATAAGCTTCTCCTTTTCTTTACTTCTCCTGTTCGTTGCCATGTGGTTGCGCTAAACAGAAGAATTTTCTTTGTGATTTTTGGTACCAATTATATTTACATATTAATGTAACAATTTTTTGTATGGAAGTTTATATTATTGTAATCTCATTTAGTTCAACATTGTTCTTGAATATTTTTTTTACCTTTGTACCTCTTCAGTACCATGACAATATGTATAAACTTTGTGTGTCTCCTGTGACACATACGCTTTCTCTCCCGGTGCAACGCACGGGCACATTTCCTAGTAATTTTAAATATATTAAAACTAGATATACTCATCTACACTCAAATGTTTGAAATTAACATGTTTTCGATGTTCGGATTGGACACGGTGGCAAGTTAGAGTGAAATTAGGCTCATATTTACTTCAATTATTCTAGGAAGGGGTTAGTTTAGGCAATCGAAATACGTAGAAATAACTTTATTATGTAGGATTTCCGTCTGTAAAAAATATAGTAAGTAAACTGCTTTCAACATACATGCTAACTTTTGGATACGTGTTAGGTAACTTCCCGTCGCGATATAAATCGTCTGCGCTACGTAATAATGAATGTTAAATTTTATTTGTGCAAGTTAACTTTCGTGAATTTCTTAACTCTCTCCGTATGTACAAGTTAACTCCACTTTTTATGCTAGTTAACTTTCTGTCGGAGCACCGATATTTCGTGTTTTTTCGGATTGTATATTCCTCGCAGTTTTTGAACCATTTAGCGGAATTATGCATGCGATATGCCGTTGAAAAGCTATGGAAATTTCGCATCTTTTTTGTAAATAAAATTTGTCCAAATTCGGTATATATTTTAAATAATTTCATATATACCAAATAATGTTTTCGCGAACTTCTCTGTTACTATACTGTTTTTTGGACGTAATTTTCAAACCGCTCGTCAGAATGATGCATGTAATATACCGTTGAAACTGTAAAATTGCGCAACTCTTTTGTTTATAATGTTTTTTCAAATTCTTTATGGTTTTTAGTTAATTTTGAATATATCAAACTACATTTTTGCTGACTTTTCGTATTTCGTATAATATTTTGTGTCTTGTTTTCAAACCATTTGTCCAATTGATATGTGTGATATACCGTTAGAAAACTATGAATATTGCGCAACTTTTTTATTTAGAAAGTTTTTCCAAATTACTTATGGTTTTTAATTAGTTTTAAATATATTAAACTAGAAATATGTGCACATTGCACTTGAGTTAACTTCCGTTTTTTATGTACACGTGAAGAAGGTGGGGGAGGGCGACGTGGTGACCCGCCCGCACCTGGAATAGGTAGGGTGCTTGAAGTGAAAGGGCGCAGGTGGTAGAGGGATGGGGACGAAGGTGGTTAGGTGTTTTTTTTTTTTGAATAAGCTTATATAGGAATCTCTTAATTAAGGGAGGTTTTTGAATAGTCCTGTCATATATATATATATATATATATATATATATATATATATATATATATATATGTATATATATATATATATATATAGGTATGGGACACCATGGTGTCCGGGCACTATACCTGTATTTTGTACATATTTAGAATGTATGTATCTAAATTTTACATACCTAAGATTTACATACCTAAGATATACCTATCCAAATTATATATACCTAAGGTATCACGTACCTAATGTGTACATACCTAAGTTATATATATATATAATATGTGTGTGTGCGCGCGCGTGCTTGTAGGACAAATTATATTATATATGCATCAACGTGTCTAGTATGTAGTAGCGTAGAATATGCATACGAAAACTTGTTTCAAATGAAAACACAAAATGAAAAAATAACTAAACACAAAACACAAAATGAAAAGGAAAACACAAAACCCTAAAACCCATCTCCTGCCGCGGCACTCGACGATGCTTCAAAATGTTGCTGCGGCAGAAAACCTAAACAACCGGGACTAAAGGTCCTCCAGTCGAGCACGCTACGTGTAGCCATGTGGATGGTCTTTTGTCCCGATTTGTAAGCCAACCTGGGCTAAAGGCCGGAGCCTTTAGTCCCGATTCGGTAGTCCCGGTTGGGCAACCGGGACTAAAGGTCCTCCTGAACCGGGAATACAGGCCCGTTTTCCACCAGTGACATGGCATCTTTTTTATATAAGTTTGGCTTGGATAGGAATGTGTAATTCTAAATGTTTCTCCTTGATCGCTAGACATATCAGTTTTTCTTCATTCTGTGATAGAGAAAAGGTGTTGTCGTTGTATTGGGAACGGCAGTACCTGGGGAGGTTAGATCGAGGTGTGGGGACTAGCAGGGAAGCTATCGACGGCGTCCGCAGGCGGGATTGGATACAAGCGAGCGTAGCGGGACGCAAGAAGTACCCAGGTTCGGGGCCCTTGCGGTGAGGTAAAACCCCTACTCCTGCCGGATCTGACTATGTGGAATACACGAGCTACAAGTGCTCCTCGAGCTGTATCTGTTAGCTACTGCCTTAAATGCACTGAGACCAACCGACTGTCTGTCTATCTATCTCTGTGCGTGAGCGTATGAGAAGGAGCTAGCTAGCAGAGAGCTAGCTCCCTGTGATCGATGGGTGCACGTGAGAGTGAATGGAGAGGCTGTGAGTGAGTCCCTCCCTTGCCTTATAAAGGTGGCCAAGGGAACAAAGGTGGGACCCACTTGCCTAACTAGTACTATGCATGTGTCATGCATGATGTAGTGTACAGTGTATACTATTTGCTGTGTCATCTGATTGAGTGGTATGGGTTATGTCTTCTCAGTCTTGTCGATGTCCTCTCGTACGTCTGCCTTCTGGAGTCCTATGTACTGGGGCGTCTTCACGTTGGGTCGATCCGGAGGAGGCTAGCCGACTGGGATAGACCGATCCCAGTGAGCTAGCAGCGTCAAGGGGTAGCGATCCGACTGGGGGAGGCCCAGCCGGGAGACGGTGGCGATGGGAGATGGGAGAGCCGGTGGCGACGTGGCCCAGCCATGGCGTCGCGGCCCAGCCGGCAGCTGGCTCGGGCGGGGGACGTGCGGCCCATCTGGGGTGGGGCAGCGGAGGCCCAGCCGGTCGGGAGGCGGCCCAACCGGTTTGGGGCGGGTCGGCCAAGCGGGAGCCAGGCGGAGAGGACGCCCAGGCAGGGCGGGGACGAGGCGGGCCGGCTGGGGCGGCCCAGCCGGGAAGTGGAGGTGGTGCGGGAGCCGGCCGGCTGGGGCAGGGAGGCCCGGACGGAAGGAGACCGCCTGGCCCAGCCGGAAAGGGCGCTGCAGGCCGGCTGGGGGCTTCTAGTCGGCCCAGGGCGCCCGGAAAGTGCTGTTTTCTTTATTCTTTTATCTGTTTTTGCCTTTTTTATCCGTCTCGAGTGCGTCTTTGGGGTACCCGGGGATAATCCCCCGACAGGTGTGTACTCCTCTCAGGGAATAAAGAAAAAGAGTAAGCGAAATCCAGTTTTTTTACAAAATCCAGAAATGTTTCTCTATCATACAATGGAATTGGCTTGGATGTTTTACATATTCCTTTCAAATGTCATCAAAATTTCTAACGCATAAATAATGAATTCATTAAAATCCTAGTTATATAGAAGTTACTTTTTCTAACATTAACCACTGACAATCATTGTAGTGTACTAAAAGCAAGTTCATGACGCACGATGACTAGTTGATGGATCATGCATGTAATTAGTCATGTATAAACATGATGGGTTGAGAGCTATTTATTATGACTATTTTTATGACGTTGTTCTTTTGTGTTTTAGGTTTTTCAATTTAGCATGTCCGTTCCCTTAGGTATGTAAAGTATTAACATTTTTTGTTTTAATGTAATAACAAGCACAATATCCGGAAAGTAGAGATTTTTTATGCTATATAGTATAGTGATAACAAATACACATATTTTTTGATCTCCAGTTATTAGAGGGTCACATGTTCTCCATCCGATGCCTGTGTGGTTTTTGCAAGGGTTCACATTTTCTTAACTTAAAAAGGCAAAAGAGAACAACGATATTTTTCTAGAAAACATGACCACATTGCGATTAAATATTTCACTATTACAGAACAAACTTTGAGGATAGCAGATTGTTTTTGAACTTCTATAGCTTTGTGTGCTATTTAAATTATATGCACTACATCGACATTTTCACATAGATATTTAGGTGTTCATGAAGGTTAGTAGATCCCTAGATGGTATGGCTGGGTGAGTCTGGTTTGTAGGAAGGGATCAAGCTGAAATTATTTGAACATGGCCTTTATGCCAGATAGTATTGAGTCAATTGATTAAAAATGTAATGGCCTATTGAATTGTACATCACGCGAAAGTACAAACAATGTACGGGATTGACTGCTGGTGTATGTGTACACAACTCAAGAATACGGCCACACACGCCTCATGTGTTGGTACTTGAAATGGATCGTATGGGTACCTAGAGGGGGGTGAATAGGTGCTACTTCAAATTTTAATGCTTTTTTAATTTTAAGCTTGACATAAAAGATAAATTCTCTAGATAGACTATTATGAAGAATTTCCCTATATGCAAACCTTAACAACTGAGTTGTCAATTCAGCTGCACCTGGAAACAATCTTGCTCACAGTAGTTTATCAGTACCAACAGTTTTGTAGTAGCAATAGTAAAGTAATAGCAGTAGTAAAAGTAAAGACAGTAGTAACAATTGGAGTAAACAGTAGGATTAAAGCGCGATAGGCATAGAGATGGATGGACGGGCATTGCATGGATAAGACAATTCATATAGCAATCAATACATAGGGCATGCAGATAAATAAGATAAATCATCTAAGTACTAAATAATCCTAGGCATGTGGTCCATATATAGTCATACGTGCTCGCAATGAGAACTTGCACAACATCTTTTGTCCTGCCAGCCTGTTTGCAGCGGGGCCTCAAGGGAACTACTGGCAATTAATGTGCTCCTTTTAATAGAGGACCGGAGCAAAGCATTAACACTCCGTGAACACATGTGATCCTCACATCAAAGCCATTCCCTCCGGTTATCCCGATTGCTGTCACTTCGGGGCCTTTGGTTCTGGACAACAATATGTGCATACAACTTGCAGGTAAGACCATAAACAATACAATCATAATGAATCAATAACATGTTCAGATCTGAAATCATGGCACTTGGGCCCTAGTGACAAGCATTAAGCATAACAAGTTGCAACAAAGTCAAACATCACTAATAATAGATACTAGGCACCATGCCCTAATAATCTGATGCCATTACATAAATGATCTCATCCAATCCCTACCATCCCCATAGCCTACAGCGGGAAATTACTCACTCATAGATGCGGGAAACATGGATGGTCGATGGAGAAGCGATGGTGATGATGATGGCGATGATCTCCTCCAGTTCCTCGTCTCGGCAGGGTGCCAGAACGGAGTTTCTGGTTCTGAATCGCAAAATCTGGTGGTGGTGACGTAGCGGAACTCTTTTTAGAAAAACATTGAACCCCCTTGGTTTTTAGGTTAATAGGCAACTTATAGGCGAAGAGGGAGGCCGAGGGTGTTACCGAGGCGGCCACACCACCCCCAGGCGTGGCCTGGTCTAGCCCGCGCGGCCAGGTGGTGTGGGTCCCTCGTGGCCCTCCTCCGTCTCGTCTTTTGGCTCCGTCAATCTTTAGGTAAAATAGGATTTTTGGGATATTTTCCGGGATTTTTCCTGATAGTTGATTTTCTGCACAAAAACTAGACACCAAGGTAATTCTGCTGAAAACAGCGTCAGTCCGTGTTAGTTGTATCCAAATCACACAAGTCTAGAGGAAAAATAAGAGCAAAAGTGTTCGAAAAAGTAGATATGTTTTGGACGTATCAAGTGTGTCTCTCTCCAAAAGAAGTGTTGGGATCCAACAAACTTATTGCAGCAAACCAAGCAAAAGAAAACTAAAAACAAAAACAAAGACGCTCCAAGAACAACACAACACTGCATAAAATAATAAAAACGAAGTGTCTAGAAAGACCTGAGATTTTTATTGATAAAGAAGGGGATGCCTTGGGCATCCCCAAGCTTTGACGCTTGTACCTCTTGAATATTTCTTGGGGTGACACGGGGTGGCATCCCCAAGCTTGATCTTTTGTCCATTCTTCATCTCATTACATCATTCTTTCCCTACACCTGAAAATTTCCTTCATACAAAACTTCACACAGTCTTCATAGCAATATTAGTGCATTCAAAAGATAATAAACCTTTTGGTCTTGGTTTTAAAACAGCAAAACTTTCATTAAAAACACAAGCTACTGTAGCAATTCCCTCAAAAAGCTCAGTTCACCAAAAAGAACCCAAAAATAAATCGATAAAGAGGCAAATGCAAATAATGGCAGAAATCTGTCAAAACAGACTAGCAGGTGAAAACTGAATTTTTTGAAGACCTTCTATTGCTCAAATCAAAAAGTGTTGAACTAAATAAACTTAACTAACAACCTGGGGGATTTATTCAAAAAATTACAGCTCAATCCGACATACAGAGATTTTTAACGAATTTTAACAGTGAAGCACAAAAATCTGTTTCGGGACAACACTTCCCCAAATCTTACTTCCCTCTCATTAGAGGTTATTCCTGGCACAAAAATGAAATAAAAAAGCATAAGGAGAGGTTATTACAGAAGTAATAACTTCTAAGACTCAAGAAAACTATTCGGTTATCTCCCCAAAAGTACTTTTCTTTAACGCCTTTGAGCTAGGCACGATAATTTCGATGATGCTCACATAAGAAATATGAATTGAAGTAAAAGAGAGCATCAAGAAGCAAATTTAAAACACATTTAAGTCTAACCCATTTCCTATGCATAGGAATCTTGTATAGAAACAAGTCATGAAAGCACAAAACGACAAGCATAGGAAAGCAAAATAAGTGCAACTTCAAGACTTTCAACATAAAGAGGGGAAACTTAATAATGTTGAGATACATAAGACCATGTTTCCCTCTCTCATAATAACTTTCAATAGCAACATGAATAAAATTTAAAATATAACTATCGCATAAAACATTCTTATCATGAGCCACATGCATAAAATGATTATTACTCTCCACATAAGCTTAGTCATTCTAATTAATTGTGGTGGGAGAAAATTCAACAAAATAGCTATCATTATTATTCTCATCACCATAATCATCAAATATAGGAGGCATATTGTAATCATTAATTTTCTCCTAAATAGTAGGTGGATTGAAAATATCATATTCATCATTTTAATCATCATATATTGGAGGTTTGGTATCATCATAAGTAATATAATAGCTATCTTCCAAAGCTGGGGAACTAAAAAGATCATTTTCATAAAAACTAGCTTCCCTAAGCTTAGACTTTTCCATAGCATTAGTAACAAAGGTGTTCAAAAGATTCATAATAATAACATTGCTATTAGCATGCAAATAAAGTTCCATAGGTTTTTTAATTTTCTCTTCAAACACTTCATGTCCTAACTCAAGATAAATACTATAAAGCTCTCTAATTTTGTTGTTGTTTTCCATTAAGCCTAACTAGTGAAAATAAAAACAAGAAACAAAAAGATATAATTGCAGAATCTAAAGGAAATAACTCCGAGCACTCACACACCAACAACAGTACTAGAAGATAGCTTAGTAGCCAGAAGATGTGAGTACTTTTTACCTTACCTCCCCAGCAATGGCGCCATAAAATAGCTTTGATGGCGCGTTGTTGACGTGGGAGCTTCTTCTTCTTTTAGTCCCTGGCAACAGAGCCAGAAAATATCTTAATGTCTACGCACTTCTATTCTTGTAGACATTTGTTGGGCTTCCAATTACAGAGGTTTTTAGAATAGCAGCAAGTTTCCCTTAAGTGGATTACCCAAGGTTTATCGAACTCAGGGAGGAAGTGGTCAAGGTATCCCTCTCAAGCAACCCTGTAATCAAGATACAAGAAGTCTTTTGTGTCCCCAACACACCCAATACACTTGCCAGGTGTATAGGTGCAGTAGTTCGGCGAAGAGATAGTGAAATACAAGTGGTATGGATATAAGACAACGGTGCCAGAAAAGAGCTTGGTGGGGGACAAGACTAAAGGCCAAAATATGGAAGCAAACAAACATGTAACAGATCTAGTTGCAAACGGTGTTTCAATGTTTAGAAACAAGGCCTAGGGATCATACTTTCACTAGTGAACACTCTCATATAAATATGTTCTCTTTATGATACTACTCTGAACTACTCTCCAGTTAGACACTCTAATCCATGGTAGGGCTATAATAGCACTCCTCAAAGTCCGCATTTCCCATCTAGATAACCCCACACTATCACCTTGAGCGCTAGATGGTTCCAACAAACACCACAATTTCATAGATACATCTAACTCCAAATATAACTCATAACAAGTATTTATCTAACCTTTGCCAAAGTGCCATACGGTGTGCACACTGTCAACTTCACACACGTGGGGATAAGCAGAGATTCATTAAAGCACTTGAGTAGCGGAATAGATCTATAGATTACAAAGCTCATGATCTCAATAAGATCATGCATAGAGAGAGATGAACACATAGCAACCGGTAGAACCCTTAGCATCGAGGAAGAACTACTCCCTCATAATCATGGGAATCAACAACGACGATGGAGATGGTGGTGGAGATTGATGGAGATGGCTCCGGGGGCACTTCCCTGTCCCGGCAGGGTGCCAGAATAGAGACTTTCTGTCCCCTGAATCTCCCCATCGGTGGCGGCGGTGCTGTGGAACTTTTCATGGATGTAGGCTAGATGATTTAGGGTTTTCTCATCGGGAGGCTTCTTATAAGCGAAGGGGCAATGTCAGAGGGTGGACCAGGGGCCCACACCACCTGGTGGCGCGACTAGTGGGGACCCGTGCCACCACATGGTGTGTCCAGCCCCTGGCCTCTCTCCGTGTCGTCTTCGGGCTCCGTGAGTCTTCCGGTAAAATATCGACTTTGGCTTTTGTCCGGTCCAATTCCGAGAATATTCATTTTCTGGCTTTTCTGGAACCAAAAACAGAAGAAAGCAAGCAACTAGCACTGTGGCATCTTGTTAATAGGTTAGTTCCAAAAAATGTGTAAAAATACTCCAAAGTGTGGACAAAACATAAGAAAGTAGATATAAAACAAGCATGGAACATTAAAAATTATAGATATGTTTTCAACGTATCAACATCCCCAAGCTTAACTCCTGCTCGTCCTCGAGTAGGTAAGTGATAAAAAGAAAGAATAATTTTTGAGGTGACATGCACCATCATAATCTTGATCAAAGTATTTGTAGAACATTGATAGCTGGGATCATAGTACTTTAACATAGCACGAAAGATATAGTTCTAACAATAAGACATAGCAAGTATGTTATAACATGAAAAGATACAAACAAAAGATTCATGAATAACAATGCTTTGAAAGACGTTTGTTTGTTTCACATATAGAAAACATAGCATAGTGGCATTCAGATTGTCCCTCATGGAGTAGCAAAACATAAATGCATAGGACACCTTTAAAGTTCATAAGGGTGTCTAGATACAAATAGTTCAAGAACAAGCAATATCAACATTATGAATCAATCAATAAGTTTTGGGACAATGCACGTAGAACTAAGAATGATAACTATGCTCTCTTAATTAGTGCATAAAGATTGAAGGTGGAGACTCAATATAAAAGTGGAAGAAAGGCCTTCATAGAAGGAATCAGGGATTCAAGTCTCATAAAGAGCTTCCAAAAATTATGGTACTTACTAGCTTTCAACTCTCATTGCCCCTATCATAAGCATCTTTAGGTGATTAAGGTTAAAGTGTACAAATATGGAGTATATGCTTGACAAAGTATAAGTTGTCAATCTCATGTCCCTTCAATACGAGGGCTGCTCCTCATGCTACTCAAGTTTAGTTACCGGTAAGTTCTTCTCATAGTAAGTACATGTGTATCATAGAGAACCGCGAACGGGGTACCCCTTGCACATGATACAGGAGCTATCCCATAATCAAAATAACAAGGCAAGCAAACAATGAGCATCTCAGCAATGTTCTTATTTACCATGGGAAAATGGTGCTTTTTTCTCCCTTTCCTCTTTTCTCATCTTTTTTCTTTTTCTCAATCTCTATCTCTTTTTTTATAAGAAGAATGCTTCATAGATTGCTCACTATGGTGATGCTGCAAGTTTCCACCATGATTAGGCATGGCTTAGGCTAGCGGCCCAGGCGTTTCTCTAACACACATACATAAATCCATGGACTTACAAGCTCCCCTTTCATTTCACATCAATGACATCCATAAACAAAAGAGCGTGATATCAACTGGGTACAATGTACAAGTGCAATTTTGAAAGCGTTCCCCATGACAACATGGTTCTGCTAATCCCAACGTATAATTGCAAGAATATACAACATAGATGACACAATGGTTCAAGTTTATTAGGGGCAAGAAAAGTAAAGTGTGCCATCAAGTTCGTGAGAGCTTTAATCACTAATTTTCACATAACAAGTTTAATTCGGAAGGTAGATAAAAACATGAATATACTTGGAATAGCAAATGCTAATAGGTAGGTATGGTGGACTCTTTGGAATAACTTGGTTTTATTTGGAGTTGGATGCATAAGTGGAACTCATACTTGGTATGGAGGCTAGCAAAAGACTGAGAGCGACCAACTAAGAGAGCAATAATGTCCATAATCATGCAAAGCGACAAAACATTATTAATTAAAGCATAAAGTGATATTACAAGTTGAAAACTAAGTGATCATAGAGGCTATGGTGACTTGGTTTAGTCTTAACATGGTGTGAGCATGCGCCAAGTCAACCCAAATAAAGCATTAAAGGAGAATACCATAATATTATGCTTTTATATGCTAAAACAACGCATGATTCTTTCAAGGAATATTAAGCAATGCCAATTGTCTATAACATGTCATGCTATAGAAAAATCACTAAGCATAAAGCCAAAACAATATCAAGCATGACATGATAAAGTCTAAGCCACAGTCAAAACAAGACTCCTTCTGTACCACTTATAAGCATGAACTTTCCTACTCTTTTCCAACACCAATCGACTTATTTGAAAGAACTCACAAAGATAATAATAAATAAAGATCAATGAGATTGTCTCACAAATACAAAAATAAGAACTAAAAAGTTCTAAGCTGAAAGCACAAGAAAACTAAGGCTAAACATAGTGCTAGCAAAAGAGAACACTCGCAGAACAGTAAGAGTGAAAACTAGAGTGTTCTAAACAATGAAAGGAGAGTGTGTCTCTCTCCAAAAGAAGTGCTGGGATCCAACAAACTTATTGCAGAAACCAAGCAAAAGAAAACTAAAAATAAAAACAAAGACGCTCCAAGAACAACACAATAGTGCATGAAACAATAAAAACGAAGTGTCTAGAAAGACCTGAGATTTTTATTGATGAAGAAGGGGATGCCTTGGGCATCCCCAAGCTTTGATCCTTGTACCTCTTGAATATTTCTTGGGGTGACACGGGGTGGCATCCCCAAGCTTGAGCTTTTGTCCATTCTTCATCTTATTACATCATTCTTTCCCTACAACTAAAAAATTCCTTCATACAAAACTTCACACAATCTTCATTAGCAACATTAGTGCATTCAAAAGATAATAAACCTTTTGGTTTTGGTTTAGAAACATCAAAACTTTCATTAAAAACACAAGCTACTGTAGCAATTCCCTCAAAAATCTCAATTCACCAATAAGAACCCAAAAAGAAATCGATAAAGAGGCAAATGCAAATAATGGCAGAAATCTGTCAAAACAGACCAGCAGGTGAAAACCAATTTTTTCGAAGACCTTATGTTGCTCAAATCGAAAAGTGTTGAACTAATGAAAGTTATCTAACAACCTTGGGGATTTATTCAAAAAATTACAGCGCAATCCGATATACAGAGATTTTCACGATTTTTTACAGTGAAGCACAAAAATCTGTTTCAGAACAACACTTCCCCAAATCGTACTTCCCTCTCATTAGAGGTTATTCTTGGCACAAAAATCAAATAAAAAAGGATAAGGAGAGGTTATTACAGAAGTAATAACGTCCAAGACTCAAGAAAACTATTGGGTTATCTCCCAAGAAGTACTTTTCTTTAACGCCTTTGAGCTAGGCACGATAATTTTGATGATGCTCACATATGAAATATGAATTGAAGTAAAAGAGAGCATCAAGAAGCAAATTCAAAGCACATTTAAGTATAACCCACTTCCTATGTATAGGAATCTTGTAAAAAAACAAGTCATGAACACACAAAGCGACAAGCATAGGAAAGCAAAACAAGTGCAACTTCAAGACTTCCAACATAAAGAGGGGAAACTTAATAATGTTGAGATACATAAGACCATGTTTCCCTTTCTCATAATAACTTTCAGTAGCAACATGAATAAAATTAAAAATATAACTATCTCATAAAACATTTTTATCATGAGCCACATGCATAAAATGATTATTATTCTCCACATAAGCATAATCATTCTTATTAATTGTGGTGGGAGCAAATTCAACAAAATAGCTATCATTATTATTCTCATCACCATAATCATCAAATATAGGAGGCATATTCTAATCATTAATTTTCTCCTCGATAGTAGGTGGACTGAAAATATCATATTCATCATTGTAATCATCATATATTGGAGGTTTGGTATCATCATAAGCAATAGAATAGCTATCTTCCAAAGCTGGGGAACTAAAAAGATCATTTTCATTAAAACTAGCTTACCCAAGCTTAGACTTTTCCATAGCATTAGTAACAAAGGTGTTCAAAAGATTCATAATAATAACATTGCTATTAGCATGCAAATAAAGTTCCATAGGTTTTTTAATTTTCTCTTCAAACACTTCATGTCCTAACTCAAGATAAATACTATAAAGCTCTCTAATTTTGTTGTTGTTTTCCATTAAGCTTAAATAGTGAAAATAAAAACAAGAAACAAAAAGATATAATTGCAGAATCTAAAGGAAATAACTTTGAGCACTCACACACCAGCAATAGTACTAGAAGATAGCTTAGTAGCCAGAAGATGTGAGTACCTTTTACACTACCTCCCCGATAACGGCGCCAGAAAATAGCTTTGATGGCGCGTTGTTAACGTGGGAGCTTCTTCTTCTTTTAGTCCCCGACAACAGCGCCAGAAAATAGCTTTGATGGCGTGTTGTTGACGTGGAAGCTTCTTCTTCTTTTAGTCCCCGGCAACAGCGCCGGAAAATAGCTTGGTGTCTACGCACTTCTACTCTTGTAGATAGTTGTTGGGCCTCCAAGTGCAGAGGTTTGTAGAACAGCAGCAAGTTTCCCTTAATTGGATTACCTAAGGTTTATCGAACTCAGGGAGGAAGTGGTCAAAGGTATCCCTCTGAAGCAACCCTGCAATCAAGATACAAGAAGTCTATTGTGTCCCCAATACACCAAATACACTTGTCAGGTGTATAGGTACACTAGTTCGGCGAAGAGATAGTGAAATACATGTGGTATGGATATAAGACAACGGTGCCAGAAAATAGCTTTACGGGAGGAAAAGACTAAAGTCAAAAAGATGGTAGCAAACAAACATGTAACATATCTAGTTGCAAACGGTGCTTCAATGTTTAGAAACAAGGCCTAGGGATCATACTTTCACTAGTGAACACTCTCATATAAATATCTTCTCTTTATGATACTACTCTGAACTACTCTCCGGTTGGACACTCTAATCCATGGTAGGGCTATAACAGCCCTCCTCAAAGTCCGCCTTTCCCATCTAGATAACCCCACACTATCACCTTGAGTGCTAGATGGTTCCAACAAACACCACAATTTCATAGAGACATCCAACTCCAAATCTAACTCATAACAAGTATTTATCTAACCTTAGCCAAAGTGCCACACGGTGTGCATACTATCAACTTCACACACGTGGGGAGAAGCATAGATTCATTAAAGCACTTGAGTAGCAGAATACATCTATAGATTACAAAGCTCATGATCTCAATAAGATCATGCATAGAGAGAGAGATGAACACATAGCTACCGGTAGAACCCTTAGCCTCGAGGAAGAACTACTCCCTCATCATCATGGGAATCAGCAACGACGATGGAGATGGTGGTGGAGATCGATGGAGATGGCTCTAGGGACACTTCCCTGTCCCAGTAGGGTGCCGGAATAGATTCTTTCTGTCCCCCGAATCTCCCCTTCGGTGGTGGCGGTGCTGCGGAACTTTTCGTGGCTGGAGGCTGGATGATTTAGGGTTTTCTTATTGGGAGGCTTCTTATAGGTGAAGGGGCGATGTCAGAGGGTGGACCAGGGGCCCACACCACCTGGTGGCACGACCAGCGGGGACCCATGCCACCACATGGTGTGGCCAGCCCCTGGCCCCTCTCCGTGTCGTCTTCTGGCTCCGTGAGTCTTCTGGTAAAATATCGACTTTGGCTTTTGTTCAGTCCAATTCCGAGAATATTCATTTTCTGGCTTTTCTGGAACCAAAAACAGAAGAAAACATGCAACTGACACTGTGGCATCTTGTTAATAGGTTAGTTCCATAAAATGTGTAAAAATATTCCAAAGTATGGACAAAACATAAGAAAGTAGATATAAAACAAGCATGGAACATAAAAAATTATAGATACGTTTGCAACGTATCAGTGGTATGTGGTATATAAAGGTTGGGTTCCATGAGTCTACGGTTTGTGGGAGAACTGTCTGAAACAAGTGAAAAAGTTCAGCGACAACAACTACAAAGGGTACAATACTAGAGAGATGGCGGAAGCTTGCTGGAGGAACCACTTGTGAGAGGAAGCTTGGTGGAAGAACCTAACGAAGGCCTTGGTCATGGTCCCTATATTGCTCACCGTCATTACGGTTCTACTCTATTTTATCGTAGTTTAGATGAAGACTTCATTTGTAATGCGATGACCAACTTGCTACTCGATCGGTCTCGGGACCTAAACTTGTGTAATAATTTGTTACTTGACGCTACTCGATCGGTCTCAGATTCTAATTGATGTGATGACATACAATCACGTTTAGTCTTATCGTATACATATGCTTGTATAATACATGTATAATGACACGGGCATCGTATTAAAAAAAATAATACAAATGGTACACCAAATATACCATCAGTGGCACACCCTGTTAGTAGCGCACCACCACAGAATGCGCCACTAATAGTGGAACTATATCCATGGGCAGCGGTTTTCCATGGTGCATGGCCACTTATCCACCATTGATATTTCGACTATCAGTGGCGCACAGGCCGGTGTGCCACTGATAAAAATTATCAGTGGTGTGATAATAGTGAAGCACATCCCATGCACCATAGAAAGGAAAAGCTGTGTGCAACTGATAGGTCATTTCTTAGTACTGGGAATGTCTTGAAAATCAGCCCGGATTTGGAAGACCTAAGACATATCTATGTCCGTCCTGCAACCAGCCGCTACGAGCTCCTAGCCACCACACTTCCACTTAGGAAGACGGCCTAGCCATCGGCATAGACGCTGCCAGCGCCCACTAGGCTATGTCGTGTGTGAAGGGGATCCGCAGCAGAAAACAAAAAAATTCCTACATTGGAACCCAAAAACGGCCTAGGATTTATCTATGTAGTAATGCAGTAACGGCCAATGCGTAGAGTATACATACCCTTGCAGACCATACGCGGTCAACGTTCCGAGGGGAACGTGGTTGATTTAGTCGTACTCGTAGCCGACCTCAAGGTCGCGAAGCTCCTCGCAGGTCACCCCTTGCTCCTTCTTCATCGTGCAGCAGCTCCGGCTCACGACATTTAAGCGCCCCAAGTGTTGTGCCTCGTGTATTCGTACACATCCGGTGCACGATGAGACCTCCGGCTCCTCGATCCCGCCGGGAGTGCGGAAGTTGATATCCGGCTAGGAATCCCTGCAGCGCAACAACGTACTACAGGTATGCCTTGTTCGCACAGCCCAAACTTGGGGCCATGGTCACAAGGGCCAGAGAGAGAGGGAAGGAGGAAGTCAACCAAAGGACTTTTCCAAATATTGGTGTGTTCTAATCCCACCCATGGGCACCCCGTTATATAGGCTAAGGGGGTGTGCCTTTCTCAAAGGCTAAGCCATGTGGGACTAAACTAGAGAGGAGGGGGAGGCGCATGGACCCTTAGGGCTTCATGGATGAGCCAGCCAAGGGTGGGCCCCACCCCACGCACATCCCTAGGCTGGTCGGGTGGGCCCCCTTGTGGCGGCTGGGCCTTGGCCCTTGGCCCTTCCCTCGTTTGGTTTTCCCACATGGGCCTTTATTCACTAGGAAGTTTGGCCCATTAGTAGAATAACCCTTCAAATTAGATTTTAATATTATATTTAATATTAATTACACTAATTAATATGTAAATACATATTACACAACCTTATTCAACCCAAAACACCTTTTGGTTCCCCTTTCTATATCCTCCGAACAACTTCGGAATTCCCGGAATGATTCCGGTCCTTTATTCCTTCTCCGAACAGCTTCAGATCTTTCCGCGGAATGATTCCGGCTTTCTCTTTCTCTACTGTGATTCTGTCTTACAAATGATCGCTCTCATCGTACCCTTAAGTGTATCCTCTCACGGCTCGGGAATGCTCTAGACATGATTTGTATCAATGATCAACAGAGGGACCAGGGATATCCATGTGACCCCTATGCATTCCTGATGACAATGTCGTTTGAACCGCTAAATGTAGCATCCAATTCCTTTTGTTTCTTGATACGACTTGTCCGAGATCCGATCATTGGTATCACATAACTTGTTCAATCTCATTCACAACAAGTTCTGTTTTCTTGTTACCGTGATATTATATCCCCGTGACCGAGTCACATGTTGCAACATTTATGGATGTAATCTCACCAAGTCGGCCGTATGTATCTTTACCCGTCATGTTGGTGAACAAATCCCGGTCTTGCAGTCACATGTCATCAATTGTTCCTTTGGAATACCCAACGTACACCTTTATGGCCACCGTATTACCAGATGACGGTTGATGCAGTCAAAGCATCCTCGGGAAACAGTGAGTAATATGAGCTCACGGTCTAAGGAAAAGCAGTTTAGGTATAGCTGTTGCAACAATGAACTATATAACTTGATCGTGTTGCAATCCTGCGAGGAATGTCCATCACATCATTCTCCAATGATATGACCTTGTTGTCAATTGGCATAAATGCCCATGATCTTGGAACCTAGATCATCCTCATGACCAACAAACTAGTATGAATATAGGCTACTAGGGACTTGGTTGTTTCATACCACACATGTACCAATGTTTCTACTTTTCGCAATTATAGCACAATATGAAACTATTATAAACTAATTGAGATATGACAATAAAAACCTATTTATTATTTGCCTCTAGGGAATATCTCCTTCAGTCTTCCACTTGCACTAGAGTACAAATAATCCAGCTCGCATTTTACTCATATAAACCATATACCATATGCATTTACAGATCATGCATGCTCATGGGAAACGTCATGTCCATGTTTTGTTTTACCAGATAATTATGTCTTTTGCAAATCGTTAATGTCTTCCTAATTTTGACATTCACACCATTATCGTATAATGGGTCGAAGTATTTGTTTGGCGACAAAGTGAGACTTTGTTTCTAGTGTTTATAATGATGGTTGTTTTCACTGTTGTCATCTAAACTTCCAAACACACTTTGCTATCCTTTGTGTATATAATGTAGTCATGGCAGCAGAACGAGGCCGGATTCTAGGAGCTTACAGTGACTTTAGATCAACCTCGAGGGCTTTCTCATGGCCACTGGGCCCTGGGACACATCATTCTACGTTAAAAGCGAACTAGCCCCACCATAACATTATATATCACATCAGATGGAGCCTTTATACTTCTATATCTATGTAGATCCTAGTGCATGAAGTGCAACTATGCCACTTACTTGTCTTCTTGCTATTTAAGTGATCAACTCAGGAATCACTTAAAGGCACGTTCTTACAGTTAAGACTTTGTCCTACCAACCAGATCCTCGGGTCACATTACGTCGAGTATACAACATGGTTATATGGAAGAACCTATGACTAAGGCATATGAGATGCAACGCATCTCTTTCTTTCAACCATAGTGGCAATACTAACTTAATGCTTCATATAGTAAGAACTACTTTCTCACCTTGTTCCATTCTGAGCTTCTTCAGAATCTTGCTTAGGACATTCTGAACATCTTTCAGAATCAAGTTCAGGAAGCATTCGACATTTAGTGTTTATTAAACTCACCAATCTATCTCGATAGATCTTATTGTTTAATAACTTCAACTTGATCCTTATTTATCTAACTTAAATATTATTAACACCAATCACATCATTCACATATGTCATCCACATATCCCAGAATGATTTCACGCTCCCACGCAAATATGACATTCATTCTTGAGATCCAGGGATTCCACTTAGCCCCCACTAAAAATATGTCAGCTACATATTATGAATTAGCCAAGATGATTTGCTCCCACTCAAAACCAGGTCCTCTCGATAATCTTGGACATTCCAAAATTCTTTGATCAGTATCAATTTGAGAATTCCAATTACGAGACTTCAATATCCATATATTTCTAGTGTAAATCCAAAAGACTTAAGCATCACTACTGTTGTAGTTAACTCCTTGAATTTGTCCAAACTTGTGACAAATCGAGCTTTTTATCATTCATTAAGTTTCATTTCCTTCTTATGACTTTACAGTCATTCAGAAATATCAAGTAAACTTCTTTAATTTAATAAGATCAAGTAACATGTTACTTTGCAATCTTAAATGTAACTTAATATAGGATTTTATGACTCCTAGTCATTTCTCGCACTCAGGTCCATCACGCTTCTTTGTAATTTGTAGGTATGTCTTGTTCAAAACATGACAAGTGAATCAACAATGTAATTCCACAAACTTGTAGAATATATAGTCGAATCCTACTTTCTGTAGCAAAAGTATTTATTTGAAACTTTATGATCATCATCATTGGTTTCTCCTCTATTTGTAGAGTTTGGTTTCATGAAACAAATTCTCCTGCACCACTCAACAGTCCAGAGGTAAGGTCTAATACCTTGTTTTGATCTTTTACTTTCTTCCACCTGTATCTTCATCAAGACACGTCAACTGTGGACAACAACAGTTTTGCCCCTTTTGTGGAAGTTGCATTCATAGCTTCCTAAGAATGCTCTACAAAGACTTGTTTATTCGCCATGATTTTGACTTGTCGAAATCTCTAGAAACTCGAACTTGCCATAACACTTATGGTGTTGTTTCCACGAATCTTTAGATGTTCCTTTGTATTTCAAATGAGTGTTTGCTTATTTCGATCTTTAACTCTAAACAACAACTATAACCCTGATAAGAGATAATATGTATCTGATACAAAATGATTATGATGTTCATACATTTCAACATATTTTGAATTTGTCCAATTATCATAATTTGTGAAACATATTTCACAAGTCCCTTTTATGCTAAACTTAACTTGAATACCTTAGTCATGTCGATCAAATCGAAGAGACTTGTCGATTAGATTAATTCAATATCCCATTTTGTCGTGAACTCATTTGAACATTTCAAACTCATGTTTCATTAAGTAAATACGCTTATTCGCTTAAGTCCACAATAAATGATTTCCACTACTTGTTGAAAATATGATACATCATTATGTATAAGATTCAACATTTCTTCGCATATCACCGTTTTACCAGTATGCGAAGTTTTAGTCATTCTGCCCAAGAGGCATGGTTTTGCAAAGTCTCTAGATTAAGCATCTAGGACCCCGATCTCCATAAAGAACATGCAGTAACCAAAATGACTTAAACCATAGTGTCATCTCATTATTAAACTTTGGATATCTTTTAGCATTCTAATCCTTTATAAATGTTTAAACAATTATCATTAACATAGTGATGAGAATAACTTATTTATAATCATAATGTGACCATAAGGTATTGTTCATAAGAATAGTACAAACTGGCTTGTAACTTGTTCATATGAGTAATCGTCTCGCCAATAGCAAGACACACAAACTAGGATTACAAATTATATTCAAGTCCACTAATACAAATGACAAACTTTGAGGAAAGAGGTGATGTCGGCCATCAACTGTTTTGCTTGCCGTCATCAAGTCACGCTGCCTCAAAAATAGCAATTCTCAAGCAGATCCTCCTGTTTTCACAAAACAGGACAAGTATCAAATACTTTACAAACTGCAACGAGTTTTGCAAGAACCACATTTATAATTTGTATATCTTACATATACCTTTTTCATCCATGACCTCTTATTGCAATCAAGCCCCTCCAAGAGTTCTCATCTCTAATGCAAGATCACTAAGTGTTTTTCCAAATATTCTCTTTTTCATCCATGATGGAGGAAAACCCATCCAATGGTTCATACTCTATCTGCCTTATTCCATAGAATAAAAAATGTATCCGAACTCTCCATTGAATGGAGAATGGCTTATTGGATGATTATGGAGAAAACATAAACATTTCGGAGTCATCGAATTATCTCCTAATGGTTATTATATCAAGAAGAGAAGATCACCTTTTACAAGGTTATCCCTCAGGCGTGGGTATTAATCTATGAAGTTGGGCTCTTTTGCTAAGTACAAATTAAGAAATATATTCCCATGGTCGCAAAGGACCTCAATGGGATAGGCCATGATCTAATAAGATATTTGCAAATAGACATCTAGACTAAGTTTATAATAAGAGATCAATTTATAATTGGTCTCAACTAAAATTGTCAACCCCTGGATGATTTTAGTGATCACATGATCCCTATCCTCTACACCTTCCCAGATCATCATGGCCATCAGTGCAGTATCAAAGGTAGACATTCCATAATGCCAATCACATCATCCATGTGACTCATGCTCGATCTTTCGATCTCTTGTGTTCCGAGGCCATGTCTGTACATGCTAGGCTCGCCAAATCTAACTTGTGTGTATTCGCTGTGCAACATGGCTTACACCCACTGTATGCGAACATAGATATGTCTGACCCCCGATCATCATGGCCGGCCTCATAACGAAGAACTTTCTTGGTGGTGCACACACAAGGGGAACACGGAACATTGGAATTAAATATGGATTATCTTATTTGCTACCGTTGAGTATCTTAATACTAGCACACAATAAGATGTAAAACATATATCAACATCATATGTATATTGTGATATGATATGGTCCTTCTCGCGCCTTGATCTCCATCGAGCGCTCTGGCATGATCTCCATCTTGCCCTTTTTTTGACGCCAAGTCCACGACGCCTCCACCAGGTCGTCCATCGGAACGATGACTATTACTATACTAGTTAGTAACAGAAAAGTAAACTACTTTACCTTTGTAACGACCAATGCCATATCCTAATCACATGCCCTCCTGCAAAATAAAGTTAGATGCCTCTACTTTATCTATTGCAAGTTTTACGTGATTGTTAGGGCTTTCGTAATAGAACCGTTTCTACTCTACAAACTTTCCAACCACAACACGGATCCAACAGTTGTCTACACTACACCCCTTTCGAGGCCCTCCGTTGTAAATGATATATCAACTATTGAATGAGAGACAGACACCCGCTAGCCACTTATATGGTACAAGCTGTATGTTGAGCGTGGAACCAGTCTCGTGTATGAATACGTGTAAGGTCGGTCCAGGCCGCTTCATCAAACAATACCGCGATCTAAACAAGTACACGTTAGAGGGTAACAACTAAGGGATCAATGCCTGCACAAACTTGTGCGTACTGGCCGTACAACACTCCTACGCATAGATCGGCTCTAATACCACTGAAGGGGATCCACAGCAGAAAACAAAAAAATTCCTACGTTGGAACCCAAAAACTGCCTAGGATCTATCTATGTAGTAATGTAGTAACGGCCAATGCATAGAGTATACATACCCTTGTAGACCATACGCGGTTAATGTTCTGAGGGGAACGTGGTTGATGTAGTCGTACTCGTAGCCGACCTCAAGGTCGTGAAGCTCCTCGCAGGTCACCCATTGCTCCTTCTTCACCGTGCAGCAGCTCCGGCTCACGATATTTAAGCGCCCCAAGTGTTGCGCCTCCTGTCTTAGTACACATCCGGCGCATGATGAGACCTCCGGCTCCCCGATCCCGCCGGGAGTGCGGAAGTTGATATCCGGCTAGGAATCCCTGTAGCGCAATGGCGTACTGTAGGTATGCCTTGTTCGCACAACCCAAACTTGGGGCCATGGTCACAAGGGCTAGATAGAGAGGAAAGGAGGAAGTCAACCAAAGGACTTCTCCAAATATTGGTGTGTTCTAATCCCACCCATGGGCACCCCTTTATATAGGCTAAGGGGGTGTGCCTTTCTCAAAGGCTAAGCCATGTGGGACTAAACTAGAGAGGAGGGGGAGGCGCATGGACCCTTAGGGCTTCATGGATGAGCCAGCCAAGGGTGGGCCCCACCCCACGCACAACCCTAGGCTGGTCGGGTGGGCCCCCTTGTGGCGGCTGGGCCTTGGCCCTCTTGGCCCTTGGCCCTTCCCTCGTTCGGTTTTCCCTCATGGGCCTTTATTCACTAGGAAGTTTGGCCCATTAGTAGAATAACCCTTCAAATTAGATTTTAATATTATATTAATATTAATTACACTAATTAATATGTAAATACATATTACAAAACCTGATTCAACTCAAAACACCTTTTGGTTCCCCTTTCTATATCCTCCGAACAACTTCGGAATTCCCGGAATGATTCCGGTCCTTTATTCCTTCTCCGAACAGCTTCGGATCTTTCCGCAGAATGATTCCGGCTTTATCTTTCTCTACTATGATTATGTCTTACAAATGACCGCTCTCACCGTACCCTTAAGTGTATCCTCTCACGGCTCGGGAATGCTCTAGACATGATCTGTATCAATGATCAACAGAGGGACCAGGGATATCCATGTGACCCCTATGCATTCCTGATGACAATGTCGTTTGAACCGCTAAATGTAGCATCCAATTCCTTTTGTTTCTTGATACGATTTGTCCGAGATCCGATCATTGGTATCACATAACTTGTTCAATCTCATTCACAACAAGTTCTGTTTTCTTGTTACCGTGATATTATATCCCCGTGACCGAGTCACATGGTGCAACATTTATGGATGTAATCTCACCAAGTCGACCGTATGTATCTTTACCCGTCATGTTGGTGAACAAATCCCGGTCTTGCAGTCACATGTCATCAATTGTTCCTTTGGAATACCCAACGTACACCTTTATGGCCACCGTATTACCAGATGACGGTTGATGCAGTCAAAGCATCCTCGGGAAATAGTGAGTAATATGAGCTCACGGTCTAAGGAAAAGCAGTCTAGGTATAGTTGTTGCAACAATGAACTATATAACTTGATCGTGTTGCAATCCAGCGAGGAATGTCCATCACATCATTCTCCACTGATATGACCTTGTTGTCAATTGGCATAAATGCCCATGATCTTGGAACCCAGATCATCCTCATGACCAACAAACTAGTATGAATATAGGATACTAGGGACTTGGTTGTTTCATACCACACCTGTACCAATGTTTCTACTTGGCGCAGTTATAGCACAATATGAAACTATTATAAACTAATTGAGATATGACAATAAAAACCTATTTATTATTTGCCTCTAGGGCATATCTCCTTCAGTGTGGCCCTCTGAGCCGATGGTCAGGATGTCGGCCTAGCTCTTGATGGATACCGATGGCCATAGCTTCCAGATGCCATAAGATGAACATTTCTTCATTTTTCCCACTGATAGCTAGAACAAACAATCGACATATGGCCACTATGCCAACTGGTGGAGATATGCTGATGGCCATCTAACTACACTGATGTCGGGTTTGACAAATACCATATGTCGATGGTGGCTATTGATACATTGCAAATGTATCTATAATTTTTGATGTTCCATGCTTGGTTTTATCTACTTTCTTATGTTTTGTCCACACTTTGGAGTACTTTTCATATGATTTCTTGGACTAACCTATTAACAAGAGCCACAGTGCCAGCTGCCTGTTTTCTACTATTTTTGGTTCCAGGAAAGTCCGAAAATGAATATTCTCGGAATTGGAGGGGACAAAAGCCAAAGTTATTATTTTACTAGGGGACACTTGGAGCCATAATACGAGACGGAGAAGGGCCAGAGGGCGGCCACACCACCTGGCGGCGTGGCCAGGCTTGGCCCACGCCAGGGGGTGGTGTGGCCAGCCTAGACACCCCCTCGGCCTCTCCTTCCGCCTATAAGTTGCCTCCGATACAGAAACCCTAAGTACCCGATCAAAATTCCACGAAAGAGTCTATATCCGCCATCATCTCCATCCCTAGACCGGGAAGGATCTGAAGCTCTTCCCGTTACCCTGCCAGAGAGGGGAATTCACCCTGGAGGCCTTCTTCATCATCATGCAAGCCTCCGGTGTGATGCGTGAGTAGCTGATACATTGCAAATGTATCTATAATTTTTGATGTTCCATGATTGGTTTTATTCACTTTCTTGTGTTTTGTCCACACTTTGGAGTACTTTTCATATGATTTCTTGGACTAACCTATTACAAGAGCCACAGTGCCAGTTGCCTGTTTTTTGCTATTTTTGGTTCCAGGAAAGTCAGAAAATGAATATTCATGGAATTGGACGGGACGAAAGCCGAAGTGCCTATTTTTCCAGAAGACTCACGGAGCCAGAATACGAGACGGAGGAGGGCCAGGGCCTGGCCACCACCCCAGGCGCGAGCTAGGCCTGGCCGCGCCAGGGCATGGTCTGGCCGCCCCAGACTGCCCCTCGGTCTCTCTCTTCGCCTATAAGTTGCGTTCTGACCTAAAAACTCAGGGGGGTTCGACGTTTTTCCAGAAGGAGTTCCGCTCCGCCGCCACCACCAGATTCCACGAAACAGCACCAGAAACTCCGTTCTGGCACCCTATCGGGACGGGGAATTGGAGGAGATCATCGCCACCATCATCACCATTGCTTCTCCATCGACCATCCATGTTTCCCCCATCTATGAGTGAGTAATCCCCCGCTATAGGCTATGGGGATGGTAGGTATTGGATGAGATCGTTCATGTAATGGCATCAGATTGTTAGGGCATGGTGCCTAGTATCTTCTATTAGTTCTTTATGACTTTGTTGCGACTTGTTATGCTTAATGCTTGTCACTAGGGCCCGAGTGCCATGATTTCAGATCTGAACATGTTATTGATTCATTATGATAGTATTGTTTTTGGTCTTACCTGCAAGTTGTATACACACGTTGTTGTCCGGAACCAATGGCCCCGAAGTGACAGAAATCAGGATAACCGGAGGGAATGACTTTGATGTGAGGATCACATGTGTTCACGGAGTGTTAATGCTTTGCTCCGGTGCTCTATTAAAAGGAGCACCTTAATTGCCAGTAGTTCCCTTAAGGCCCCGCTGCAAACGGGCTGGCAGGTGTTGGAGGATACCCCCGGGTATGGTCACACCAGGGTATAAAGGCCATGATAGCCGAGGTACGGCAAGGTCAAAGCGAGTGCTGGCCGAGTCACCTCAAGGCAGGCCGAATCACGGAGTAACCCGGACCGGGGGATGTCCACCTAACTGGGTCTCAACCGACTTACACCGTATGTCGGTAAGATGAATCTAACTTATATGCAGGTAATGGTGTGGCCGAATCAACTAGGTACGATCCGGGTTATATCAAGCTTGTAAGAGAAGGAAGGTATCTCGCTGGTCAAAGGGTGACCACTGTATGCAGAGAATGAGCGAAGCGGACAGAGGCCAGGACCACCGAAGCATGGACGACAAAGGTGATGATGCCTGTGTCGGATGACGCGGGCCCCGTAGAGGCTCACGTAGCCTTTGCATGGATGACGCTAGGCAAAAGTGACCCGGTCGGCTTACTATTTTGGGAGGAGGCATATGCCTCCACGTATGCCCTAATTGGAGACCTACCCTATATAAGGAGGGCTAGGGCCTCTGTAGAAGGGGTTGGTCTTTGAATGGTTGAGCTCTAGGGAGTTGTCTGTGTTCTTGAGAGCTAGCTAGTGGTGAGAGTAAGAGAGTCCCTTCTTCCTCCTCTCCCTAATACAGCTCGAGGAGCACTTGTAATCTGTGGAAGTGAATCAAATACAAAGCTACTGTGTGTGGAATCAGCACACTATCCCTCCCTGGATTCCCCTAGTGCATTTAGTCCCCACCTTTAGCCTATTCATGGCATCTGCCGTGACACCACCACGACAGTTGGCGCCCACCGTGGGGCTAGCGGCGCTAGCAGGGGTGAAGATCCGGACAGGAAACTTTATCGGCACCGACGAACGAATCGTCTCCGGGCTCGTTCAGCGCTTTGGAGCGCTGGACTTTGTCAGCGACAACGCTGGCTGCTTCGGCAAGCGTCCTCTTCCGCGCAACGGCCTCTTCGTCAAGCTCGACACGCACAAGATCTATGTTGCTATCAATGTGTCGTGCGTTCACCCGCGGCACGTCGTCGAAGGAGGCGAGCCACCCCTTAGCGTGGTTCACGGGGCGCGTATCACTCGCTCCCTAGACCGTGCCGAGGTGATGATGACTACGCCTGGCGCTGCTGCAAGCAAGGATCCGACACCAGATCCGGAGGTAACGCCTAAGGCACCAAGGAAAAGTAGAGGTCCTCCACTAGAGAGGCCAGAGAATGTGCTACAGCAGGCGATGAATAGCTTGGCAAACCCAGTAGCAGCAGTGGTAGATCTGGCTCAGGCACAGGCTGAGCTAGAGGAAACTAGGCAAAAAATACTAGAGGGTTGATGGCACAATACGCGGCGCCCAGAAAAGTTCTTGGTGCATGGTGTTGATGTAGAGCTCGTTGGGAACCCCAAGAGGAAGGTATGATGAGCACAGCAGCAAGTTTCCCTCAGTTATGAAACCAAGGTTTAATCGAACCAGTAGGAGCAAGGAAACACCTCAAAGGTGTTACTAGCTGAGCTTTGGCAGGGCTCACTACCGGTGCTAGTAGCAACGTGGAGACCTACACAACACAACCACAGAACTTTGTCCCCAACTTGCGATGAGGTTGTCAATCTCACCGTGTTTTGCGGAAAACAAAGGATTAAACGTATCGAATGGAAAGAAGTAAAAGTTTGCAGAAAGTAAACACAAAGCAGTAAAAGATTGTAGATTGTATGTGAAGTAAAGGACCGGGATCCATAGTTCACTAGAGGTGGCTCTCCTTAGATAGATAACATGCTGGGTGAACAAATTACAGCGGGGCAATTGACAAACACCGAGAAAGCAATACATGCATATACTAATCATCTTGACTCCTTTGAGACTTGATTGGGCAATACAACATAATACATAGACCGCCATCCAACTGCATCTATGACTAATAATCCACCTTCAGGTTATCATCCGAACCCCCTCCAGTATTAAGTTGCAAGGAACAGATTATTGCTTTATGAACTACGTGTAAGGTAAACAATACGATTGTTCTATGAACAAAGGATTGTTGTTTTCTCCCTAGTAGCAACAGCACATCTAGTACATTAGAGATTTCTGTCACTTCCCCAGATTACCAGAGGCATGAACCCACTATCGAGCATAAATACTAACTCTTGGAGTTGCTAGCATCTACTTGGCCAAGATAGCTACTAACAACGGAAAGCATGCAAGATCACAAATTACAAAGACATGATAGTATCAATAATCAATCTGAAATAGCATCTCAATATCCATCGGATCCCCACAAACACAACATGTATGAATTACAAATAGATGATCTTGATCATGAACGGAGCTCACAAGATCTAAACATGAAAGCACAGAGGAGGAGAAACCAGCCATCTAGCTACTACATGGATCCGTAGTCCAAGGATGAAGTACTCACGCATCACACCGGAGGCTTGCATGGTGATGAAGAAGGCCTATAGGCTGAATTCCCCTCTCCGGCAGGCTGTCGGGAAGAGCTTCAGATCCCTCCCGATCTAGGGATGGAGATGACAGCGGCTACAGACTCTTTCATGGATTTTTGATCGGGTACCTAGGGTTTTCGTCCCGAGGGAACTTATAGGCGGAAGGAGAGGCCGACGGGGTGCTGGGTCGGCCAGACCACCCCCTGGCGCGGGCCAGGCCTGGCCGCGCGGCCAGGTGGTGTGGCCGGCCCCCATCCCTTCTCCGTCTCGTATTCTGGCACTTGATCCCTTCCGGAAAAATAGGTACTTTGGCTTTTGTCCTGTCCAATTCCGAGAATATTCATTTTCTGACTTTTCTGGAACCAAAAACAACAGAAAACAGGTAGCTGGCACTGTGGCTCTTGTTAATAGGTTAGTGCAAGAAATCATAATAAAAGTACTCCAAAGTTGGAACAAAACACAAGAAAGTGGATAAAACCAAGCATGGAACATCAAAAATTATAGATACATTTGCAATGTATCAACATCCCCAAGCTTAACTCCTGCTCGTCCTCGAGTAGGTAAGTGATAAAAAGAATAATTTTTGAGGTGACATGCACCATCAAAAACTTGATCAAAAGTATTTGCAAAACTCAAAGCTGGGATCAAAGTACTTCAATCATAACATGAAAGACAAAGTTCTAGCAATAAGCAAAGAAACTAAGATGCAACATGAAAAGGCACAAACAAAAGATTCATGAATAACATGCTTTGCAAGACGTTTGTTTGTTTCCCATAAAGAAAACATAGCATAATAGTATTCAGCTTGTCCCTCAATAGAGTAGCAAATATAAATGCATAGGACACCTTCAAAGTTCATAAGAGTGACTAGATACAATAGTTTCAAACAAGCAATAATAGGTTATGCATCAATCAACTAGTCTTGGGACAATGCACATAGAACTAAGAATGGCCACTATGCTCTCAAAGTAGGTGCATAAAGATAGAAGGTGGAGACTCAATATAATGGTGGAAGAAAGGCCTTTTGTAAAAGGAAGTAGGGATTCAAGTCTCATAAAGAGCTTCCAAAAATTATGGTACTTATAGCTTTCAGCTGTCATTGCCCCTATCATAAGAATCTTGAAGGCGATTAAGGTTAAAGTGACACAACTAAGCGGATATGCTTGACAAGTTATAAACCGAAATCTCATGCCCCTTACTTACGAAGACCGAACCTCATGCTACTCAACTTCAGTCACGAGTAAGCTCTTGTCATTGTAAGTACATGTGTATCATTAAGAACCACCAACAGGGTACCCCTTGCACATGATACGGGAGCTTTCCCATAATCAAAATGACAAGGCAAGCAGACAATGAGCATCTCAGCGATCTTTTTATTTGCTATTTGCATAGGTTTTTATTGAGGATGCTTCATAGAGTGCTCACTATGGTGATGCTGCAAGTTTCCACCATGATTAGGCATGGCTTAGGCTAGCGGCCCAGGCGTTTCTCTAACACACATACAAACTCCATGATCTTACAAGTTCCACATTTATTTCACACCGCCGGGATCCGTAAGCAAAAGAACATGATATCAACGGGGTACAAAGTACAAGTGCAATGTTGAAAGCGTTCCCCATGAAACATGTTTCTGCTAACTTCAACTTATAAAGCGCAAGCATATACGCAACAAAGAAGGACCCAATGGTTCAAGTTTATTAGAGGCAATAAAGTAAAGTGTGCCATCAAGTTCGTGAGAGCTTTAATCACTAGTTTTCTCATAACAAGTGAAAGGTAGACAAAAGCATGAATATACTTGGAATAGCATAAGCTAGTAGGTAGGTATGGTGGACTCTCTGGAAAAACTTGGTTTAGGGAGTTGGATGCATGAGTGGAACTCATACTTTGTGGTGGAGGCTAGCAAAAGACTGGGAGCGACAAACTAAGAGAGCAATAATGGCCATAATCATGCAGAGCAACAAAACATCATTGATCAAAGCATAAAGTGATACTACAAGTTGAAAACTAAAGGATCATAAAGGCTATGGTGACTTGTGACAGTCATAACATGGTGTGAGCATGTGCCAAGTCAACCCAAATAAAGCATCAAAGGAGAATACCACTATACTATGCTTTAATATGCTAAAACAACGCATGATTCATCCAAGGCACATTAAGCAATCTCAATTTTTTATAACAAGTCATGCTACAGCAAAGAATACTAAGCATAAATCCAAAACAATATCAAGCATGGCATGACAAAGCATAGCCACAGTCAAAAACGAGCTTTTTACCACATAAGTATGCACTTTCCTACTCTTTTCCAAACCAAACCAAACCAAACTATTTGCAAACCAATGTATGAAAGAGGGGGTCCAACCAACTTATTCAGAAAACTAAGAAAACCAAGAAAACTAAAAACCAAAATGAAAACGAAAAAGAAGACGCTCCAAGAAAAACACAACTGTGCACGAAACAATAAAAATGAAGCGTTTGGAAGAAACATGGAATTTTTATTGATGAAGAAGGGGATGCCTTGGGCATCCCCAAGATTTGACGCTTGTACTTCTTGGATATTTCTTGGGGTGACACGCGTGGCATCCCCAAGCTTGAGCTTTAGTCCATCCTTCATCTCATTACTCATTCCTTCCATACACCTGAAAATTTTCCTTCATACAAAACTTCGCACAATCTCATTAGCAACATTAGTGCACTTAAGATAAATAAGTCTCAAGGTTCAGTTCTAACACCAAATAAACTTCCATTAAAACACTAGCTACTGTAGCACTTCCCTCAAAAATCTCAATTCCCCAAAGGAACTCAAGAAGGAACCAACAAGAAGCAAATGCAGAAAATGGCAGAAATCTGTCAAAACAGACCAGCAGGTAAAGACAATTTTTTTCGAAGACCTTATGTTGCTCAAATCAAAAGGTGTTGTACTAACGAAAGTTAGATAACAACCTGGGACAGAAGCACAAAAAATTACAGCTCAATCCGACATATAGAACTCTCTCAGGAAGTTTTACGGTGAAGCACAAAAATCTGTTTCGGGACAGCAACTTTCCCAATCATTACTTCACTCTCATTAGAGGTTACTCTTGGCACAAAAAGCAAATAAAAAGGATAAGGAGAGGTTATTACAGAGGTAATAACTTCCAAGACTCAACTAAAACTCTTGGTTTATCTCCCAACAAGTACTTTTCTTTAACGCCTTTAAGTTAGGCATAAGAAGCAAAGAAAGAATCAAGTGTTCTCGAATGAAGAAGCATTAAAACCAACTTTCTTGCCCTTACCTCTATTATTTTTATTCTTATCCTTTGGGAAAATGTGATTGTTTGGTGGATAAGAAAGGTGCATGGTCCCCTTTCCCACATCTATTATTGCTCCAAGGAGTTCTAATAGGGACCTTCCAAGTGTAATTTGTCCTTTTCCTGCACATTCAATAACAAGATAATCAATAGAAATCATTTTCCCAAGGATCTTTGTAAACACTCCTTCAGCTATTCCAAGAGGTAATATGGTAGTATTATTAGCAAGAGATATTTCTTTTCCTCCTTCCGTAAGCCCCCAAAGATTCAAAGATTCATAAATATCCTTGGGCATAAGGCAAAATTCAGACATGATATCACAACGGGCTTGAAAAGTTTCAGTGTTTATCTCATTCTTTACTGTAGGGAGCCACTTTGATGGTTCAGAATTTATTGGAACATAAGTGTGATGCTCCCTAAGCGTATTATAGCACCCTTCTAATCTAGTAGTGCTAGCCTCAAGAGTGTTCAACCTAGCAAATATTTTTGCGAAAGAAGTATTAGTTTGGCTCGGCAAATTGTAAGTGAGGATCAATTTCTTTATAGAATTAATGGCATCATCCTCATTACTTTGGAGGAAATCTCCTCCCGTAATAGCATCTAAAGCATATCTATAGCAAAGAGCAATCCCAAGGTAAAAACTGCTAAGGAACAAGCCTTGAATCATTTTAGGCTCGGTCTTTTCATGTAGATCAGAGATTCTAGACCAAGCTTCCTTAAAACTTTCCTCAATTCCTTGTTTAAAAGTAAGAATCATTTCCTCGGGTGACATAGTGATTGGACCAAGGCTAGACATAGTGGCAACTCAAGATAGGAACTAATTTTTTTGTGTTTTCAAATAAGAAAGCCAAACAAGTAAAACTATTTTTTTTGTGTTTTTTTGAAGAACAAAACAAGCAAACAAAGCAAAAAGAAACTAAGCAAAACAAAAATAACAAAGTAAAAATATTGGTTATGAGGGACTCCCCTTGTGAAGATGTCCTTGACTCCCCGGCAACGGCGCTAGAAAATCGCTTGATGGATCAATACACGGCGCCCGGAAAAGTGCTTGGTGCGTGGTGTTGATGTAGAGCTCGTTGGGAACCCCAAGAGGAAGGTATGATGAGCACAGCAAGAAGTTTCCCTCAGTTATGAAACCAAGGTTTAATCGAACCAGTAGGAGCAAGGAAACACCTCAAAGGTGTTACTAGCTGAGCTTTGGCAGGGCGCACTACCGGTGCTAGTAGCAACGTGGAGACCTACACAACACAACCACAGAACTTTGTCCCCAACTTGCGATGAGGTTGTCAATCTCACCGTGTTTTGCGGAAAACAAAGGATTAAACGTATCGAATGGAAAGAAGTAAAAGTTTGCAGAAAGTAAACACAAAGCAGTAAAAGATTGTAGATTGTATGTAAAATAAAGGACCGGGATCCATAGTTCACTAGAGGTGGCTCTCCTTAGATAGATAACATGCTGGGTGAACAAATTACAGCGGGGCAATTGACAAACACCGAGAAAGCAATACATGCATATATTAATCATCTTGACTCCTTTGAGACTTGATTGGGCAATACAACATAATACATAGACCGCCATCCAACTGCATCTATGACTAATAATCCACCTTCAGGTTATCATCCGAACCCCCTCCAGTATTAAGTTGCAAGCAACAGATTATTGCTTTATGAACTACGTGTAAGGTAAACAATACGATTGTTCTATGAACAAAGGATTGTTGTTTTCTCCCTAGTAGCAACAGCACATCTAGTACCTTAGAGATTTCTGTCACTTCCCCAGATTACCAGAGGCATGAACCCACTATCGAGCATAAATACAAACTCTTGGAGTTGCTAGCATCTACTTGGCCAAGATAGCTACTAACAACGGAAAGCATGCAAGATCACAAATAACAAAGACATGATAGAATCAATAATCAATCTGAAATAGCATCTCAATATCCATCGGATCCCTGCAAACACAACATGTATGAATTACAAATAGATGATCTTGATCATGAATGGAGCTCACAAGATCTAAACATGAAAGCACAAAGGAGGAGAAACCAGCCATCTAGCTACTATATGGATCTGTAGTCCAAGGATGAACTACTCACGCATCACACCGGAGGCTTGCATGGTGATGAAGAAGGCCTCCAGGGTGAATTCCCCTCTCCGGCAGGGTGCCGGGAAGAGCTTCAGATCCCTCCCGATCTAGGGATGGAGATGACGGCGGCTACAGACTATTTTGTGGATTTTTGATCGGGTACCTAGGGTTTTCGTCCCGAGGGCAACTTATAGGCGGAAGGAGAGGCCGAGGGGGTGCTGGGGTCGGCCAGACCACCCCCTGGCGTGGGCCAGGCCTAGCCGCGCGGCCAGGTGGTGTGGCCGGCCCCCAGCCCTTTTCCGTCTCGTATTCTGGCACTTGATCCCTTCCGGAAAAACAGGCACTTTGGCTTTTGTCCCGTCCAATTCCGAGAATATTCATTTTCTGACTTTTCTGGAACCAAAAACAACAGAAAACAGGCAGCTGGCACTGTGGCTCTTGTTAATAGGTTAGTGCAAGAAATCATAATAAAAGTACTCCAAAGTTGGAACAAAACACAAGAAAGTGGATAAAACCAACCATGGAACATCAAAAATTATAGATACATTTGCAATGTATCAAGAGTGCGAAAAAGATAGTCGCGGCTCAGCAGTCGTTGAACATGACACAGCGTGAGTATGCAAAGGAAAATAAAGTAGATGCTATAAAAGTGAAGGGGAGAAACCTCATGAGTGAAATGAACAGAGAGGGTGATACTAGGATTGAAGAATTAAAGAACTGTTTGTCCGTGGGGCTGCCGAAGTATAGTACCCCGGCAAAGAACCTCAGAGCAGCAGATGCAGCTGCATCCGAGTTAGAGGGTCTGACGGGTGAAGCCCATCAGAGACAGCAAGATAGGGTCAATGAGTTGGTTCGGATCGCGAATAGGCAAAATGAGGAATTGCTCAGGGCTAACCCGGAGAGAGCTGGGGCCTCCAAAATCGTTCGTTCGGCGGTGGGTAACCCGGAGAAATCCGCTGGAGCTGCATCGTCTCCTCATGGTGGTCCTAGGAGAGAAGAGGTGGTAACCTCGCCCAAGAGGAACAAACAGATAGTCCCGTATGACCCGGCAAGGGCAGGGAAAGGAAAAGAAGTGCAAAGAAATGAGGATCGACAAAGTGTGAGCCGAGGTGAAGCTGGCCGAGGTAACCGCGACCAAGGCAATGCCGGTCAAGGAAATGCTGTAAATGGCAATACCGGATAGCGCAACTCAGCAGGAGCAGGACAACCGCAGCAGCGGAATATACCAAGGCAAGAGCAAAGTGCCGGCCGAGGTATGCAACAGAGAGGTGCTCCACGAGAGCAAGACATATATAATGATGGTGATTCGGAAACGGTGAACACTGGATACCCAAGGCCGGACTATCATGTGATAGGGTCAAGATTGGGGAGCAGGGATTTGATGCCTGACGATGCCATATTAAAACTGGATCGGCTGTATAGGTCGGAGCAAATTGAATGTCAAGGTCCCCCGGGTCCTATGTGTTTTGGGCCCCGGATCATGAAGGAACCTCCAGTACCTAACTTCCAGCTACCTAGAGGCACTAAGACATATGACGGCAGCACAAAGCCGAAGGATTGGTTGATTAACTACGCTACAGCTGTAAAAATTGCTACAGGCAACTTGAGATGGGCTGTGAGATACGTACCCTAGATGTTGGAGGGGCCAGCGAGGGTATGGCTAAACAATTTGCCGCCCGGAAGTATTAACTATTGGATTGAATTTGAGGAAATGTTTGTAAGCAACTTCTCGAGCATGTACCAGAGGCCAAATATGCCACAGACCCTAGCAATGTGCAAGCAAAGACCGAATGAGACGGACCGGGAGTTCTTAACCCGGTGGTGTACCGTGTGAAACTCATGTGAGGGTGTGATTGAGTCACAGGCCATAGTGTGGTTTGCACAAGGATGCAGATATGCAAGCATGTTGTGGCAAAGATTGCAAAGGGATATGCCAACTACATTGGCAGAGACAATCCGGATTGCTGATTCATATGCATTGGGTGATCCGACTCAACCCAGGCTTGTGTCAAACGAGTCAAATGAGGAGTACTACCAGAGAGATGGAGCCGGATCATCCCGGAGGAATGACTACCGGGGGAAAAGAAGAGATGACAAACCGGATTACCAGTACAGTTCGCAACAAGTTGCTGCTGTAAATCAAGATCAACCCGGAGCAGGGGGCAATCAACGTCAGAAAACTAGAGGGCAACAATGGACACCGAGAAATGATGGCAAGAAAACTTGGACACCAGAGCAGAAGAAACAGTGGCAAGAAAAGAAGGACCGTCCAAGGTATACCTATGAGGAAATGCTAGATCAGCCATGTAAATTTCACACGCCAAACCCGAGTAACCCGGCGGGTCACACGACTCGGCAATGTGAGTGGATGAGGAATATAGAACAAAGTGGTTCGGGAAATGCTCAGGCACCTCGGAATGATCAACCTCGGCAGGAGTTACCCCGGCAGCAATTGCTCTCCGGAGAAAACACGCAACAGTTAATGTTGCCTCCCCCTCCGCTGAGGTATGACAACCATGAGAGAAGGGATGCAATGCATCAAGTGGAAGACCAGCATCAACCAGATCAGAGGTACCCCGGAAATGAGGGTAGGAATGAGTATAGAGAGCATCATCAGAGTTACTGTGTGTTTACCACAGAGGAAACAGATAGAAAGAGCTTGCAGCGCCGACACATGGAGGTGAATGCGGTAATGCCCGCAGTGACGAGGTATATGCCATGGTCGGATCAGGAAATCACCCGGAGTATCAAGGATCACCCCAAGCTTATGCCTAGCCCCGGTTCATATGTGTTAGTGCTGGACCCAACATTCATAGGGCCAAATATCAATGTGAGATTCTCCAAGGTGCTGATAGATAATGGCAGTAGCATCAATATCATGTATGCGGATACAATGCGCAAGTTGGGTATCTCGGAGAACATGCTCCAGGCTACCAGGACAACTTTCCATGGCATTGTACCAGGCATTTCTTGCGAGCCCATAGGCAAGGTCCGGGTTGACGTATTATTCGGCACGCGAGATAACTGCCGAACTGAGAATTTAGAGTTTGAAGTGGTGAACTTAGAAAGTGCGTATCATGCGTTACTCGGTAGGCCAACACTGAACAAGTTCATGGCAAGTTGTCACATCAGTTATATAAAGATGAAGTTGCCTAGGCCAAATGGAGTAATTACCATAGCTAGAGATTTCCGACGTTCCATTGAGTGTGCGTCAGCCGGGTCTAACCTAGCCGAGTCACTCGTGATTGCGCAAGAGAAAAGAAAGATACAGGAAGTGGCGGCATTGGCTTAGTCCGTGCAGCAGTATATGCCGGCGCTGAGTAACCCGCATGGTAGTGTTTCGTTCCAGGCGACAAAAGATACCAAGAAAGTGCCTGTTGATGATATGTTCCCAGAGCGCACCGTAACAATTGGTGCCAGGTTAAATGATAAATAGGAAAGCGAGCTCGTCAACTTCCTCCATGAGAATCGGGATATTTTTGCTTGGTCCACACAGGACTTGCAAGGTGTTCCGAGGGAGTTGGCCGAGCACTCTTTGAATGTAAGACCCAGAGCAAGGCCGGTGAAGCAACCTCTCCGCCGCTTCGCCGAAGATAGGAGAAAAGTCATTGGAGATGAGATAGCTCGGTTACTAGCAGCTGGATTTATCATGGAAGTTCTTTACCCGGATTGGCTATCTAATCCGGTGCTGGTGGAGAAGAAGAAGGATGATCCGAATGTGGCAGTGGTTTGGTGTATGTGTATCGATTACACGAACCTGAAAAAGGCGTGTCCAAAAGATCCATTTCCACTGCCAAGGATAGATCAAGTCATAGATTCAACTGCTGGGTGTGAACTGTTGTCATTCATTGATGCATATTCTGGTTTCCACCAGATACCCTTGAATCCGAGTGATCAAATAAAGACCGCATTTATCACCCCGTATGGGGCTTATTGCTATCGCACCATGCCATTTGGCTTACGTAATGTAGGGGCAATGTACCAAAGATGTATGCCGAAATGTTTGCACGATCAAATTGGTCAAAACGTGCAGGTGTATGTGGATGATGTTGTTATCAAGACCAAGGAAAGCAAAACGCTCCTTGACGATATCAGGCAGACATTCGCGAACCTAAGGAGGTTCCGGATGAAGCTTAACCCGGAAAAATGTACCTTCGATGTCCCGCTGTAATTTGTGTATGCTTTCTCGATGTTTGTCAATTGCCCCGCTGTAATTTGTTCACCCAACATGTTATCTATCTTAAGGAGAGGCACCTCTAGTGAACTATGGACCCCTGTCCTTTCTTTTACATTCAATCTACAATCAACTGTTTACTGCTTTGTGTTTACTTTCTGCAAACTATTACTTCCTTCCATTCGATACGTTTAATCCTTTGTCTTCAGCAAAACCGGTGAGATTGACAACATCATCGCAAGTTGGGGACAGAGTTCTGTGGTTGTGTTGTGCAGGTCTCCACGTTGCTGCTGGCACCAGTAGTGCGCCCTGCCAACGTTCAGCTAGCAACACCTTTGGGGTGTTTCCTTGCTCCTACTGGATTGATAACCTTGGTTTCGTACTGAGGGAAAACTTGCTGCTGTGCTCATCATACCTTCCTCTTGGGGTTCCCCAACGAGCTCGATATATTTTGGGCCATCAAGCTCTTTTTCTGGCGCTGTTGCCGGGGAGTCAAGGACATGTTCACAAGGGGAGTCCCTCATAACCAATCTCTTTACTTTGTTATTTTTGTTTTGCTTGGTTTACTTTTGCTTTGTTTGCTTGTTTCTTTATCAAAAACACAAAAAAATTAGTTTTACGAGTTTGCTTTCTTTATTGAAAACACAAAAAAAATTAGTTTCTATCTTATGTTGCCATTATGTCCAGCCTTGCTCCAATCACTATGTCACCTGAGGAAATGATTTTCACTTTTAAACAAGGAATTGAGGAGAGCTTCAAGGAAGCTTGGTCTAGAATCTCTGATCTACATGAAAAAACTGAGCCTAAAATGACTCAAAGCTTGTTCCTTAGCAGTTTTTACCTTGGAATTGCTCTTTGCTATAGATATGCTTTAGATGCTGTTGTGGGAGGACATTTCCTCCAATGCAACGAGGATGATGTTGTTAATGCTATAAAGAAATTGGTCTTTACTTACAACTTGCCTAGCAAAACTGATATTTCTTTCACAAACATATTTGCTAGATTGAACACTCTTGAGACCAGCAATGCTAGTTTGAAAGATTGCTATAATATGCTTAGGTAGCATCATAATAATGTTCTAATAAATTCTGAACCATCAAAGTGGCTCCCCACAGTAAAGATTGATATAAATAATGAAAATTTTCAAGCTCGCTATGATATCATGTCTGAATTTTGTCTTATGCCCAAAGATATTTATGAATCTTTGAACCTTTGGGGGATTTCTGAAGGAGGAAAAGAAATATCTCTTTCTAATAATGCTACAATATTACCTATTAGAATAGCTGAAGGAGTGTTTACAAAGATCCTTGGGAAAATGATTTCTACTGATTATCTTGTTATTGAATGTGCAGGAAAAGGACAAATTACACTTGGAAGGTCCCTATTAGAACTCCTTGGAGCAATAATAGATGTGGGAAAGGGGACCATGCACCTTGATTCTCCACCAAACAATCATATGTTTCCCAAGGTTAAGAATAAAAGTAAGAGAGGTAAGGGCAAGAAATTTGGTTTTAATGCTTCTTCAAACACTTGATTCTTTTTCTTGCTTCTTATGCCTAACTTAAAGGCGTTAAAGAAAAGTACTTATTGGGAGATAACCCAAAAGTTTTAGATGAGCCTTGGAAGTTATTACTTCAGTAATAACCGCTCCTTATCCTTTTTATTTGCTTTTTGTGCCAAGAGTAACCTCTAATGAGAGAGAAGTAATGATTGTGAAAGTTGCTGTCCCGAAACAGATTTTTGTGCAGCACCGTAAAAATTCGTGTAAAATCTCTGTAAGTATTTTTGAGGCATGAATTTTTGTGCTTCTGCCCCAGGTTCTTATCTAACTTTTGTTAGTTCAACACTTTTTGATTTGAGCAACACAAGGTCTTCGAAAAATATTCGTATTTACCTGGTGGTCTGTTTTGACAGATTTTTGCCATTTTCTGCATTTGCTTCTTGTTGGTTCCTATTTGAGTTCTTTTGGAGAATTGAGCTTTTTGAGGGAAGTTCTACAGTAGCTTTTGTTTTAATGGACGTTTTATTGGTGTTGGAACTAAACCTAAATACCTATTATCTTGAGTGCACTAATGTTGTTAATAAAGATTGTGTGAAGTTTTGTATGAAGGAAACATTTCAGGTGTATGGAAGGAATGAGTAATGAGATGAAGGATGGACTAAAGCTCAAGATTAGGGATTCCACGCGTGTCACCGCAAGAAATATCCAAGAAGTACAAGCGTCAAACCTTGGGGATGCCCAAGGCATCCCCTTCTTCATCAATAAAAATCCCAGGTTTCTTCCAAACGCTTCATTTTTATTGTTTCATGCACAGTTGTGTTGTTCTTGGAGCTTCTTCTTTTTCATTTTAGTTTTGGTTTTTAGTTTGCTTGGTTTGCTTTGTTTGCTGAATAAATTGGTTGGACCCCCTCTTTCATACATTGGTTTTCAAATAGCTTGGTTTGGTTTAGAAAAGAGTAGGAAAGTTCATGCTTAAGTGTTAAAGAGAGCTTGTTTTTGACTATGGCATATGCTTTGTCATGCCATGCTTGATATTGTTTTGGCTTTATGCTTAGTATTTTTGCTTTAGTATGACTTGTTATAAACAATTGAGATTCCTTAATGTGCCTTGGATGAATCATGCGTTGTTTTAACATATTAAAAGCATAGTATTGTGGTATTCTCCTTTGATGCTTTATTTGGGTTGACTTGGCGCATGCTCACACCATGTTATGACTATCCCAAGTCACGATAGCCTTTACGATCCTTTAGTTTTCAACTTGTAGTATCACTTTATGCTTTGATCAATGATGTTTTGTCGCTTTGCATGATTATGTCCACTATTGCTCTCTTAGTTTGTCGCTCCCAGTCTTTTGCTAGCCTCCACAACCAAGTATGAGTTCCACTCATGCATCCAACTCCCTAAACCAAGTTATTCCAAAGAGTCCACCACAACTACCTATTAGCTTATGCTATTCCAAGTATATTCATGCTTTTGTTTATCTTCCAAATTAAACTTGTTATGAGAAAACTAGTGATTAATGCTCTCATGAACTTGATGGCACACTTTAATTTTTTGCATTTAATAAACTTGAACCATTGGGTCCTTCTTTGTTGCGTATATGCTTACGCTTTATAAGTTGAAATTAGCAGAACCATGTATCATGGGGAACGCTTTCAACATTGCACTTGTACTGTGTACCCCGTTGATATCATGTTCTTTTGCTTATGGATCCCAGCGGTGTGAAATAAAAGTGGAACTTGTAATATCATGGAGTTTGTATGTGTGTTAGAGAAACGCCTGGGCCGCTAGCCTAAGCCATGCCTAATCATGGTGGAAACTTGCAGCATCACCATAATGAGCACTCTATGAAGCATCCTCAATAAAAACCTATGCAAATAGCAAATAAAAAGATCGCTGAGATGCTCATTGTCTGCTTGCCTTGTCATTTTGATTATGGGATAACTCTTGTATCATGTGCAAGGGGTACCCCGTTGGCGGTTCTTTATGATACACATGTACTTACAATGACAAGAGCTTACTCGTGACTAAAGTTGAGTAGCATGAGGTTCGGTCTTCGTAAGTAAGGGGCATGAGATTTCGGTTTATAACTTGTCAAGCATATCCTCTTAGTTGTGTCACTTTAACCTTAATCACCTTCAAGATGCTTATGATAGGGGCAATGAGAGCTGAAAGCTATAAGTACCATAATTTTTGGAAGCTCTTTATGAGACTTGAATCCCTACTTCCTTCTATGAAGGCCTTTCTTCCACTTATATATTGAGTCTCCACCTTCTACCTTTATGCACTTACTTTGAGAGCATAGTGACCATTCTTAGTTCTATGTGCATTGTCCCAAGACTAGTTGATTGATGCATAATTTGATATTGCTTGTTTTAAACTATTTGTATCTAGTCACTCTGATGAACTTTGAAGGTGTCCTATGCATTTATATTTGCTACTCTATGAGGGACAAGCTGAATGCCACTATGCTATGTTTTCTTTATGTGAAATAAACAAACATCTTGCAAAGCATTGTTATTCATGAATCTTTTGTTTGTGCCTTTTCATGTTGCAACATAGTTTCTTTGTCTTATTGCTAGAACTTTGTATTTCATGTTATGATTGAAGTAATATGATCCCAGCATCGAATGTTTTACAAATACTTTGATCAAGTTTATGATGATGCATGTCACCTCAAAAATTATTCTTTCTTTTTATCACTTACCTACTCGAGGATGAGCAGGAGTTAAGCTTGGGGATGTTGATACATTGCAAATGTATCTATAATTTTTGATGTTCCATGCTTGGTTTTATCTACTTTCTTATGTTTTGTCCACACTTTGGAGTACTTTTCATATGATTTCTTGGACTAACCTATTAACAAGAGCCACAATGCCAGCTGCCTGTTTTCTGCTGTTTTTGGTTTCAGGAAGTCAGAAAATGAATATTCTCGGAATTGGACGGGACAAAAGCCAAAGTTATTATTTTACCGGGGGACACTTGGAGCCAGAATACGAAATGGAGAAGGGCTAGAGGGCGGCCACACCACCTGGCCACGCGGCCAGGTTTGGCCCGCGCCAGGGGGTGGTGTGGCCAGCCCAGGCACCCCCTCGGCCTCTCCTTCCGCTTATAAGTTGCCTCCGATATAGAAACCCTAAGTACCCGATCAAAATTCCACGAAAGAGTCTATAGCCGCCGTCATCTCCATCCCTAGATCGGGAGGGATCTGAAGCTCTTCCTGGCACCCTACCGGAGAGGGGAATTCACCCTGGAGGCCTTCTTCATCATCATGCAAGCCTCCGGTGTGATGCATGAGTAGTTCATCTCTAGACTACGGGTCCATGTAGTAGCTAGATGGCTGGTTCTCCTCGTTTCTGCTTTTATGTCTAGATCTTGTGATCTCCATTCATGATCAAGATCATCTATTTGTAATTCTGCATGTTGTGTTTGCGGGGATCCGATGGATATTGAGATGCTATTTCAGATTGATTATTGATTCTATCACGTCTTTGTTATTTGTGATCTTGCATGCTTTCCGTTGTTAGTAGCTATCTTGGCCAAGTAGATGCTAGCAACTCCAAGAGTTAGTATTTTTGCTCGATAGTGGGTTCATGCCTCTGGTAATCTGGGGAAGTGACAGAAATATCTGGGTTCATAGAACAATCGTATTGTTTACTTACACGCAATTCTTAATGCAATAATCTATTGCTTGCAACTTAATACTGGAGGGGGTTCGGATGATAACCTGAAGGTGGATTATTAGTCATAGATGCAGTTGGATGGCGGTCTATGGATAATGTTGTAATGCCCAATCGAATCTCAAAGGAGTCAAGATGATTAGTATATGCTCATATGCTTTCTCGATGTTTGTCAATTGCCCCGCTGTAATTTGTTCACCCAGCATGTTATCTATCTTAAGGACCCGGTCCTTTGTTTTACATTCAATCTACAATCAACTGTTTACTGCTTTGTGTTTACTTTCTGCAAACCATTACTTCCTTCCATTCGATACATTTAATCCTTTGTTTTCAGCAAAACCGGTGAGATTGACAACCTCATTGCAAGTTGGGGACAAAGTTCTGTGGTTGTGTTGTGCAGGTCTCCATGTTGCTGCTGGCACCGGTAGTGCGCCCTGCCAATGTTCAGCTAGCAACACCTCTGGGGTGTTTCCTTGCTCCTACTGGATTGATAACCTTGGTTTCGTACTGAGGGAAAACTTGCTGCTGTGCTCATCATACCTTCCTCTTGGGGTTCCCCAATAAGCTCGATATATTTTGGGCCATCAGCTATCGGCATAGGCCTACGTCGACCGTAATTTGGCCTTTTGCCAATGGCCCTTGGGTGTCGGCATATGACTGCCTACCTATAGTAGAAAGATTGTCTAAGAACGGTGCCATCTTTCCATCATCAACATAACCTATAAATCAACAATTTTCTTTTCTTTATATTTATTTTTGTTTCTAAATGGAGGATGAAACTGATACGTCATAAACGTATCTATAATTTTTGATGTCCCATGCTTGTTTAGTATCTACTTTCTTATGTTCTGTTCATACTTTGAGGTATTTTTATACATTTTCTAGAACTAACCTATTAACAAGATGCCACAGTGCCAGTTGCCTGTTTTCTGCTATTTTTGGTTTCAGAAAAGCTAGTAAGGAAATATTATCGGAATTGGACCGGACAAAAGCCAAAGTCAATATTTTAGCTGAAGCAACACGGAGTCCAGAGGGAGACAAAGTGGCGCACTAGGGCAGCCACACCTGGTGGCGACGTGGCCTGGGGGGCACGCCACCAGGGGTGTGGGCTCCCTGGTGCTTCACCGACCTTGCCCTTCCTCCTATAAAAGCCTCCTGGGATGAAAACCCTATGTACCCGATCAAAATTCCACGAAAGAGTCTGTAGCCGCCGTAATCTCCACCCTAGATCGAGAGGGATCTGAAGCTCTTCCCGGCACCCTGCTGGAGGGGAGAGATCACCCTGGAGGCCTTCTTCATCACCATGACTGCCTCTGGTGTGATACGTGAGTAGTTCATCCCTGGACTACGGGTCCATGTAGTAGCTAGATGGTTGGTTCTCCTCCTTTGTGCTATCTTGTTTCGATCTTGTGAGCTCCGTTCATGATCAAGATCATCTATTTGTAATCTTACATGTTGTGTTTGTGGGGATCCTATGGATATTGAGATGCTATTTCAGATTGAATATTGATTCTATCATGTCTATGTTATTTGTGATCTTGCATGCTTTCTGTTGTTAGTAGCTATCTTGGCCAAGTAGATGCTAGCAACTCCAAGAGGGAGTATTTATGCTCGATAGTGAGTTCATGCCTCTAGTAATCTGGGGAAGTGACAGGAATCTCTAAGGTACTAAATGTGATGTTGCTACTAGGGAGAAAATAGCAATCCATTACACACTTTGCTTAATGCAATTATTTGGTGCTTGCAACTTAATACTGGAGGGGGTGCGGATGATAACCTGAAGGTGGATTATTAGTCATAGATGCAGTTGGATTACGATCTATGTATAATGTTGTAATGCCCAATCAAATCTCACAGGAGTCAAGATGATTAGTATACGCATGGTATGCTTTCTCGAGTCTGTCAATTGCCCCGCTGTAATTTGTTCACCCAACATGTTATTTATCTTAAGGAGAATCACCTCTAGTGAACTCTCGACCCCGGTCCACTCTTTTACCATTGATAAACCATCTACTATTTACTATTTACTATTTACTTTCTGCAAACAATTACTATCTTCTACACAATACGTTTAATCATTTGTTTTCAGAAAAACCAGTGAGATTGACAACCTCATCGTAAGTTGGGGCAAAGTTCTGTGGTTGTGTTGTGCAAGATTCCAAGTTGGAAACAACACCTAGGAGTTGTTTCCTTGCTCCTACTGGTTTGATAACCTTGGTTTCGTAACTGAGGGAAAACTTGTTGTTGTGCTCATCATACCTTCCTTTTGGGGTTCCCAACAAGCTCGATATATTTTGATCCATCAGAAACCCTCGGCCTCTACTTCGAAAAGATGCATACAACCTTCCTTATTGATTTACTCAACAAGGAAGGACAAATAACGTGCAACAAAAAACCCGAAGCCACCACACAACACCTACAAACTCGACAATGGCCGAAAATCATGTCAACAAGGCCTTATGCCTAGAAAAACAATGAAATCCCTCCACCATCTAGGAACTGGAAATACCCCAAGACGCCCTCTAGGCGAAGAGAGATCGCACATCTAGTCTAGCAGACTCTTAGCGAGCACCCCATGTACGCACCCTAGAAGCCATCCCCACTATTGAACCACCAAGAAATCTTCATGGTTAAGATCTGCATAAACTTCGCCGATCTTGCTTACGACGCCACTGAGGTTCAAGATGACGCCCCCTCGATACCTTTGATCCGGATTCACAAATGTAGTATAATAGTATTTTTCCCTAGTAGACCTAGGTTTAATCGAACCTTGGAAACAATGCTAAAAGGAATTAAAAAAGACACATTTGCAAGACTTTGTTTTTCCATTTTACCTTCGATTATCGGACTAATCTAGTTTACTTTATATCGTGGGTTGTTTCAGTGGATGGAGATAGGCCAGGCTTGAAGATTCACGTGCAGATGCACATCATATGGGATAAAAGATAATAATAGGCACAGTCATGTGCAATGTTTTAATAGAGATAATGTTTGTGGGTAGCACATCCTGATATACTAAAGCCCCTGCGAGTCACAAGCATAGCAATAGCCTTTTGATCCAACCCGTTGCACCACGAAGTATCGGGATACAAACAATTATTAAGTGAAAAACATGGATCAAAGCCTTAAGGAGAGATGTTGTTGTTGTTCCCGAATGGGTCGCTAAGCGAAGATCGTACAGCCCTTTCTATCACTGGGATTCCTATGAGATCACCGCTAGTCAAGTATCTCACCTTAAGCCTTTATCGATCTCGGGGGTCTTGGGTACCTACAAGTCCAAAGATCGATGCAAGAGACAAAGAAACAAGACACACAAATATCTTATTCAAACAAGACACAATGGTCCCATAGATTAGATACACATAATTGCTGCGAGGTTTCACCTCAACCCACAACCCTTGAAGACTACTCACTCATAACAATAAGATCAAGGATAGAAAACTTTGTGCAAAATACTTAGATTGAAATCAAATATTATTACAATGGTCGCCGAATCACAAGTATATCTCAAGTACAAAGTAATGGCTATGGCTAATGGAGACGATGGAAGATGGAGGGGATGAACTATGGTGTGGATCTCCTTTGGTGGTGTTGTGATGCAATCTGAGAATTGCGGCCCTCTGCATGGTGGCTAGGACCTCAAAATATATAGGCGCCTTCACGAAAGTTGTAGGGTTTAATGAGATGAAGCCACCGACACATGGTACGGGCGAGCCCTACCCGTACCAGTGGTTGTTATGGCCTCTGACGCCTGGTTATTGCTTTAGGATTACTTGGCCATGTAGACTTCCTCAAAATCTTCATTTATGACTCCTTATTTTGCATTCAAAATCACGATTTCCTGCACAACACAATTCATATCAATGGTTTGCATATATTTGCAATAATTAGTCATTAGTGGCAAGGTTAGAGAGATTCTTGTTAATTGCTTGACTCAAAACAATGTTTAAACGCAGAAAAATATGGCTATTTTTAGAGACATCACCCCTCATCCCCCGCCTTGTGCGAGGCCATCAACATGCCCTTCACCGAGATGCTGCTACACCATGCCACAAAGACCCACCACCGTCGACGTGGTAGATGAAACACCGCTCCACCAGATGACCCCGTCTAGGCATCTCGAGATCCAAAACAATGCCCTCAAGAGTGTGAACGACACCAAAGTGTCGTCATCATCTGATCAAGGAATAACCCAGATCTTGGGTTTGCCCTAGAACCTTAGGCATGATACTAGACCCATCACATCCACGAGGCCTTCATCAAGGTAACGACATCCTATGACGTCGCCATCGTCAGCTCCAACCAGCAGAGCCCGGCTCTCACTGACCAACCGGGTCACCTCCGCTCCAACCCACATGTGAGAGCCAAGACCGAGCCGTAAGAGAGGGAGTCCACCACCACACCAACCGCCTTCGATCTTCCTAGAGAAGAGGCCACCACCGGTGGGAAGAATATCCCAATGCGCTGGCCATGGATCTGCCTCCGTAGCTTGTGGCCCGTCGCTGCCAACCCCATGTAACACCATCACCACCTCCGCTTGTGTGCCATGGAAGGGCCTTAAAGCACCCAAAAAAGAACTCGCCCTTCCCTTCATTGGCGCCCAGCTTCACCGTCGGAAAACCCTAGGAGTGGCGAGAAGGGAGAGGGGAGGGAGGAAGGTGGTGGCGGCAGTCTAGGGTTTACCCCTCACTAGTAGAAAATGGGCCTTTGGTTCGGGCCATTAGTCCCGGCGGTGGCCGGGGACAGGACTAATGGTCCAAACCAGACGGCCCGAGGAGGCCGAGGCACTTTGTCCCGGTCTGTAAGGAACCATTAGTCCCGGTTTGAGATACAAACCAGGACAAATGGGTCTGGGCCAGCGCGCGTGCTCCTGGCAGAACCTTTAGTCCCGGTTTGTATCTCAAACCGGGACTAATGGCCTGGCCCTATATATATATATGCACCCAGCCCTCCACTCTCTCCTATTCTTTTCCTATGTGAGAGGTGGGTATAACTTTGTGCTAACTTTTTTTCTTCATATGCACTAGAGGTGTTCGGTGAAATGCCTATTAGAGCGATGCCACTTGAGTTCACACAAGACAAAATATGATATGAGGTGTCAGAGCGACACTTAATGTTTCTCCTCTTTGTTTTCAAGTGTCCTAAAAGGTTAGCAACTATTTTCTTGTTTTGACTGCACGGTACTAATTTAAGCATCGTGATTGCGTTTGATATATATGCATGGTTGTATGATGCAGATGAGCCACCCATGGATATACCGTGACCGACGCTCTGACGCTTACAGAGAAGACGTGCGTTCTTTTCGCCTTGTGGCCAAGGCGAACAAGCGGCGGGATGGTTTTATGTGTTGTCCATGTGTTGAATGTCGAAATGAGTAGGCTCACACTTCCTCAAGAGTCATTCAGAGCCACCTGCTTCGGTCCGGTTTCATGTCCGGCTATAATGTTTGGACCAAGTACGGAAAAAGAGGGGTTATGATGGAAGACGGCGATGAAGAAGAGAACAATGATGACAACTACCGATCTATGTTCCCTAAATACAATGATACCGTAGTTGAAGATAATAAAAAGAAGGGGGTGAAGAACGGGAACTAGATGAGCCCGTTGATGATTTTGGTCGGGTCATTAGTGATGCAAGGCGAGACTGCGACACAAAAAAGGAGAGGTTGCAGTTCGAGCAGATGTTACAGGACCACAACACATTGCTGTATCTAACTTGTGAAGATGGCCAGAAGAAGCTGGGTAGCACACTGGAATTGTTGAAGTGGAAGGCAGAGACCGGTATGACTGACTCGGGATTTGAAAAGTTGCTGGTAATAATGAAGAAGCTGCTTCCAAGAAATAACCAATTGCCCTCCAGTACGTACAAAGCAAAGAAACTTGTCTTCCCTCTAGGATTAGACGTGCAGAAGATACATGCATGCCCTAATGACTGCATCCTCTACCACGGTGAGAAGTACGAGAATATGGATAAATGCCCGGTATGCACTGCATTGCGGTATAAGATCAGAAAAGATGACCCTGGTGATGTTGAGGGCGAGCAACCCAGGAAGAGAGTTCCTGCCAAGGTGATGTGGTATGCTCCTATAATACCACAGTTGAAACGTTTGTTCAGAAATAAAGAGCATGCCAAGTTGTTGCGATGGCACATGGAAGACCATAAGAAAGACGGGATGTTGAGGCACCCTGCTGATGGTCGGCAGTGGAGAAAAATCGAGAGAGACTTCCCGGACTTTGCTGGTGACACAAGGAACTTATGGTTTGGTCTAAGTACCGATGGCATGAATCCTTTTGGGGACCAGAACTGCAGTCACAACACCTGGCCCATGACTCTATGTATCTACAACCTTCCTCCTTGGTTGTGCATGAAGGGGAAGTTCATTATGATGCTAGTGCTCATCCAAGGCCCGAAGCAACCCGGCAACGACATTGATGTGTACCTAAGGACATTAGTTGATGAACTTCTACAGTTGTGGGCCAAACCAGGTGTACGTGTGTGGGATGAGCACAAACAGCAGGAATTTGACCTACAAGCATTGCTGTTCATAACCATCAATGATTGGCCTACTCCTAGTAACATTTCAGGACAGACGAACAAAGGATACAATGCATGCACGCACTGTTTAGATGAGACTGAAAGTATATATCTGGATAAATGTAGAAAGAATGTGTACCCGTACAATCGTCGTTTTCTTCCGCCCAGTCATCCCTTAAAGAAGAAAGGCAAGCATTTCAATGGCAAGGCAGAAACCCAGACGAAGCCTGTCCCCCGTAGTGGTGCTGATGTATTTGGTATGGTCAAGGATTTGGATGTAATCTTTGGAAAGGGTCCTGGAGGACAACCTGTTCCAAAAGACCCCATTACCGGACACGCACCCATATGGAAGAAGAAATCTATATTTTGGGAGCTACCCTATTGGAAAGTGCACGAGATCCGCTCTACAATCGACGTGATGCACCTGACGAAGAATCTTTGCGTGAATATTCTAGGCTTCCTGGGCTTGTATGGGAAGTCAAAAGATACCCCGGCAGCACGGGAGGACCAGCAACATCATAAAGGACGAGACGGCAAGCATCCAGGGCAGTTTCAAGGGCTTTCCAGCTACGCTCTTACCAAAGAAGAGAAGGAAATCTTATTTGAAGTCCTTTTCAGTATCAAGGTCCCGTCTGGCTTCTCGTTGAATATAAAGGGAATAGTAAATATGAAAGAGAAAAAATTTCAAAACCTAAAGTCTCATGATTGCCATGTGCTTATGACGCAATTGCTTCCGGTTGCATTGTGGGGAATTCTACCAGAAAATGTTCGACTAGCCATTGTGAAGGTATGTGCATTCCTCAATGCAATTTCTCAGAAGGTAATCGATCGAGAAAGTCTATCAGGGTTACAGATTGATGTGGTCCAATGTCTGGTCAGCTTTGAGTTGTTGTTGCCGCCATCCTTCTTCAATATTATGACACACCTCCTAGTTCACCTAGTCGAAGAGATTAGAATTCTCGGTCCTGTGTTTCTACACAATATGTTCCCCTTTGAGAGGTTCATGGGAGTCTTAAAGAAATATGTTCATAACCGTGCTAGGCCAGAAGGAAGCATCTCCAAGGGCTATGGAACAGAGGAGGTCATTGAGTTTTGTGTTGACTTTCTTCCTGACCTTAAGCCGATTGGTGTTCCTGAATCTCGGTATGAGGGGAGGATGACTGGAAAAGGCACACTAGGAAGGAAATCAATGGTATGTAGGGACGGGCATTCTTTCACTCAAGCACACTACACAGTTCTACACAATTCCACAGTGGTGGCTCCGTATATCGAGAAACACAAGAATATTCTACGCTCCGAAAACCTGGGGAAGCCTGAAACCTTGATTAAAGGGGAACACGAGAAGAATTTTGGCAATTGGTTGCAGACACATCTCATGAATAACACCACTGTTGGAGATGAGTTGTACTCGTTGGCCAGATTACCATCTTCGACTATATGTACTTTCCAAGGGTACGAGATAAATGGGAATACATTTTACACGATCGCCCAAGATAAAAGAGCACCAACCAAAACAGTGGTGTCCGCTTTGATGCAACAGATGACAATGGGCAGATTGACACATATTATGGGTACATAGAGGAGATATGTGAACTTGACTATGGACCTACTTTTAAGGTCCCTTTGTTTCGGTGCAAATGGGTCAAGCTGACAGGAGGCAGGGTACATGTAGACGAAAAGTACGGCATGACAACAGTGGATCTCAACAATCTTGCGTATATGGATGAACCATTCGTCCTAGCCAACGATGTGGGTCAGGTTTTCTATGTGAAGGACATGTCTACCAAACCGAGAAAAAGGAAAGATAAGCAAAAGAGTACAGAATACGATGAGCCAAAGCGCCACATAGTTCTTTCAGGGAAAAGAAACATCGTGGGAGTGGATGACAAGACAGACATGTCCGAAGATTACAATAAGTTTCATGAAATTCCGCCCTTCAAAGTGAAAACTGACCCAAGCATCCTGTTAAATGATGAAGATTCTCCATGGTTACGGTGCAGAAGAAAACTACAACACTAGATGTTGGTGATGTGTAATAATGTATTAAACCTTTTATTTGAGACATAAATCTATGTAATTAAACCTTTTATTTGAGACATAAATCTATGTAATGTATTAAACCTTTTATTTGAGACATAAAGGTCCCCTTTCATGTAATACATCTTGCTCAATCAAACTAGACGTTCTGAGCCGCGGTAGGTGATCACACAAAGAGAAGGAACCATCACAAGAGAAGGAACCCACAAACACTAAGGATACATAGCACAACTAAAAATTAAGAAACATGCCTAATGGTTGGAGTGATTCAGTCATGCTCCTGCCTAGCCCTGTAATACGCGCCATGTAGTCATCGTAGTCGCTGGCGCCGTCGTCGCTGTCGTCGTCGGGGTCGCCATAGTCGAACCTTGAAGGTTGGGCACGTGTGGGCTGGATTTGAGGGTACCACAGGCGGGGGTTATTGCCGGTCGTGTTGTAGGCCATGACACTCTAGAGAGTCTGGCTGCGCCACCACAGCCGACGGCCGGCCTCGTTGAAGTTCGAAGGAGGTGGGCCGTCCTCCTCGTGCCTGGCGAGCACCCTCTCACGCCGATTGATGAAGAAGGCTTTCCAAGTCGGGAAATAGTCGGGATGCCAGTTGGGATTCCTCCGCTGCTCTGGCGTGATCTCGAGGTAGTAGTGGTTCGTGATGGCCATCCGGCGCTCCACACCTAGAGGGACAGGAGGGACCGGCACGCCTCCGGCGCTCAGCATCCTGCCGGTGGGGACGCGGTAGCCCGATGGGCAGGGGTAGTTCGAGGCGCAAAGCGCCTCCACCTCCCGGGTGGTTAGAGATACGATGGAAGCCATGGGAAGAGAATGATGAGTCTAGATGTGATATGTAAATGGAGGCCAAGCGTACATATATATACTGAAAAAAATGGCAGGAAGACAGAGGTGGGAACCGGTGGAAAGCGCGGGAACACAGTGGTGTGGGAAACTTTCATCCCGGGTGGGGGCTCAAACTGGGACAAAATATGGGGGGCCTTATCTGGGGGAGGCTTATCTAGGAGGGCCTTATCTGGGGGGTGGCTAACCTTTAGTACCGACTGGTGGGTGAAACCGAGACTAAAGATGGTTTTTGTGTCATCTAACAAAACTGTCGGTGGGATAAGGACGCGTGGGTAACCTTTAGTACCGGGTGGGGGCTCAAACCGGGACTAAAGCTATCGGTAGGATAAGGACGCGTGGGTGGACGCACTGCTCGATGAGATAAAGCATGTAGCGCACGACGCCCTGTCGGAGGAAGAAGACAAAGTAGAAGCGGCGCCATGCCTATAAAAGGAGCATCGATACGCCATGGCAAGCAACTCAACAAGCCAACATGGATGGAGAGTTTCATCCCCATGGATGGAGGAAAGGGTTGGGAAATCTCCCGTGGCGGAACTTCTCGAAGATTCCCTTGGTGCACATGCCCTATGGCATCTTTGGAAGTTCCGCCTCGGAAAATATTTTTGTCCTAGCCCGTGAAAGACTCCATCTCCGCCTCCCTGGGGTTAGAGGTATGGTGGAAGCCATGGGATAGAGTGGAGAGAGGCGGCAAATATGATTCTAGATGTGCTATGGCAACGACCAAGCCAACATGGATGGAGAGTTTCATCCACATGGATGGAGGAAAGGGCTGGGAAATCTCCCGTGGCGGAACTTCTCGAATACGCCCTTGGTGCACACGCCCTATGGCATCTTCGGAAGTTCCGCCTCGGAAAATATTTTCCTGCTAGCCCATGAAAGACTCCATCTCCGCCTCCCTGGGTTAGAGGTATGGTGGAAGCCATGGGATAGAGTGGAGAGAGGCGGCAGATATCACTAAAAACCCTAAACCCTAAACCCTAAACCAAAAACCCTAAACCCTAAACCAAAAACCCTAAACCCTAAACCAAAAACCCTAAACCCTAAACCCTAAACCAAAAACCCTAAACCCTAAACCAAAAACCCTAAACCCTAAACCCTAAATTAAAAACCCTAAACCCTAAACCAAAAACCCTAAACCCTAAACCCTAAACCCTAAACCAAAAACCCTAAACCCTAAACCAAAAACCCTAAACCCTAAAGGGGCTATGATCCGGAAGAGAACAGACGGGAAGAAAACGGGCGGGAAAAAATAAGGCGGGGTAGACGATCCGGGCCCCCGGTCTAGGGTTTCGCCGGAGGAAGACCACCGGAGCATCGGAATTACATGAAAATGGCAAAATGCTTAATAGTTTGACTAGTTAGAATAATTATTTTATAAAACAGAAAATTGATTTGAATCACTTATTCAAAAATATGCAAAATATAATATTTAATGCATTTTAAAAATGAAAATGGCAAAATGGTTAATAGTTTAACTAGTTAGAATAATTATTTTATAAAACAGAAAATTGATTTAAATCACTTATTCAAAAATATGCAAAATATAATATTTAATGCATTTTTAAATTGAAAATGGCAAAATGGTTATTAGTTTCACTAGTTAGAATAATTATTTTATAAAACAGAAAATAGATTTGGATTACTTATTCAAATTCAAGAACTTTTCATGTTGAAATTTTTCTCAAATTCATAAGTGTGCAAAAACTGTAAAATTCAAATATTTAAAACATAAAATTGAATTTTTTTAAACAGGCGCGCCCCTGGGTGAAAATTTTGAAAAAAGGACCTTTAGTCCCGGTGCGTGCTACACACCGGGACTAAAGGTGTGGCGTTGGCGCGCGCGCTTTGGGCGGTGCCGAAAACCTTTAGTCCCGGTGCGTGGCACGCACCGGGACTAAAGGGGGGACCTTTAGTCCCGGTCCGTATAACGCACCGGGACTAATGACCCTTTAGTCCCAGTTCGTTATACGGACCGGGACTAAAGGTCCCCCACCTATATATCTTCTCCCCACGCGCCCATTCTTCTCCCCACGTAGAGAACACCCACGCGCGCGAGGACGACGAATCGACGCCGGCAGGCTGCCCGACTCGCTCTCTGGCCGCCACCACCCCAACCACCGCCTCCGCCACTCACTCCAGCCGCCACCTCCGCTGCCACTGCAGCCGCCTCGCGCGCGCCCCTAGCCAGTAGAGGAACACCGGCCTGCCTCCCCTTCGCTCCCCTGTCCGGCCGGCTACGCGGCGGCGCGGCGCTGCTGGCCACTGTGGGCGAGCAGGCCAGGCTGGCGACAGCCGTGCATGCCGGCGGCAGTGCGGGCGATGCGGCCGGGGCGGCGCCCCCGGCCAAAGTTCTATTTTTTATTTTGTAGTAATTAATTGTAATAATATTTTGTAATATTTAGTAGTTAATTGTAGTAGTTGTTTGTAGTAATTGTAATCGTTAATTGTAGTAGTATTTTGTAGTAGTAATTATAGTAGTATTTTGTAGTAGTATTTTGTAGTAGTATTTTGTAATAGTTAATTGTAGTAGTTAATTGTAGTAGTATTTTGTAGTAGTTGTAATATTTAGTTGTAATAGTATTTTGTAGTATATAGTTAATTTTATCTTGTAGTGTAATATTATTTAATTTTGTGTGTAATATTATTTAGTAGTTGTAATATTATTTAGTAGCTAGTGGTCGCGGGCCCCCGGACTTAGGGTTAGAGTGGTGGTGCTCGCGGGCCCCCGGACTTAGGGTTAGGGTGGTGGTGCTCGCGGGTCCCCGGACTTAGGGTTAGGGTGGTAGTGGTCGCGGGCCCCCGGACTTAGGGTTAGGGTGGTGGTGCTCGCGGGCCCCCGGACTTAGGGTTAGAGTGGTGGTGCTCGTGGGCCCCCGGACTTAGGGTTAGGGTGGTAGTGGTCGCGGGCCCCCGGAGATAGGGTTAGGGTGGTGGTGCTCACGGCCCCCGGAGATAGGGTTAGGGTGGTGGTGCTCGCGGGCCCCCGGACTTAGGGTTAGAGTGGTGGTGCTCGCGGCCCCCGGACTTAGGGTTAGGGTGGTAGTGCTCGCGGGCTCCCGTACTTAGGGTTAGGGTGGTGGTAGTGCTCGCGAGCAGCCGGGTGGTGGTGCTCGCGGCCCCCCGGAGATAGGGTTAGGGTTAGGGCATCACTAGAATTTTGCTATTGTTTAGTATTATTGTAGCAAATTGCGTGTTCATATTATTGTTTAGTATTATTTTATGCAGCAATATTGAATGAAAAATGTTATTGTGTGCATTTTGTAGAAAACTATGGATCCAATCCAGAGAGACCTAGCACAGGAAGAAATTCTCGAGGATATGATCAACGACACCCCCCATGTTGATCCACCCGAATCTCCGTCGATTTATCTGAACCCCTCCGGTGAGGGAGAGGAGGTCGACCGAAATGATCAAGGAGAAGCCGACGGCTCCGGTGGTGGAGAAGCCGACGGCGAGGTATATATATGAAGTCTGGTGATCAGTAGATGCATTAACTGAGTTGTATATATATATAAATTGACGAATGTTTCTTCTCTTAGGCCTCCACATCGAGCAAAAAATATTCCAAACGAGGCCCGGCCAAAAAGTTGGACGCATCTACGCGTTATACAATTACGCGGGTATCACCACGGGGTGAACCGGTGGAACCCGAAAATGCTAAAACTGTATTTAAACAACAATGCGGATTTATGGTTAGGGATCGCATCCCGATCACCGTTCGAGAGTGGAATAAGACCAAAGGGGCGAAAGAGGGTGAGTATGTCGCCGACAGGTGCAAAGAGGGTCTTTGGAATGACCTCATGACACATTTCACCCTGCCAGAATGTGAGGATGATGCCGACACAGCTGCATTGAGGAAGAAAGTCAAGCAGTGGACTCTTACGAGGATGGCCGAACTATTCAAGAACTGGAAGAAAGCATTATGGCAAAAGTATCAGAAGACGAAGAAGACTCCTAAATTTGAATGCTATCTAACAAAGCAGCAGGCTAACTGGGATGCATTTGTGAAGTACAAGGAGTCACAACCTGCTATGGAAATGTCGGAAAAAACAAGAAAAATGCCGCGATGAAGAAATATCACCATCACCTGGGGCCAGGGGGCTACGCGGCTGCCATGCCAAAGTGGGATGCTAAAGAGAATGAGCTGCTTTCTAAAGGGATCACTCCAGAACCAATACGCGAAGAATGGGATCTGAGGGCAAGGAATTGGTTCCTTGGGCATGGGAGTGAGTATGACGAAAGTACAGGGGACCTTATTTGCAGTGACGGGATTAGGATACCCCGGGATACATGGCAGAAAGTGGTGAAGGAGATTAAAGCGGGGACAACAAAGTTCCGTCCCGATAGAGAGAAAGACTTGCTGACAAAGGTCCTCGGGAATGACGAACGCGGAGGACATGTACGAGGCCTTGGCCCTAGTTATACGTGGGAGATGGGGTTTTCCAAAGACAGAGATACTTATAGGAGCCAAGAGAGAGAAAAGAGGCGACAGCAGGAGGAGGAGGGAGACAGGTTCACCGAGTTGCTAGGAACACTTCGAATGCATCAGCAACAGACTGACGAACTTCGAGGAGCAGCGTGCCTGCAAGATCCTGTACTCGATATCACCGCCGTCCCATCTCAGCGAAAAAGCAGCGTGGCTGAATCGGAGGTCCCTTCTGACGATGCACGTATGGTAGATGGCGGTCCTGGCTACCCCGTGGATGGAATCAAGGAGCAGGCACCTTGTGAGCTCCATCAGAAGGTGAAGAACCTATCCATCAAGGTGGCGGTCGGATGTGCTTTACCTTGTCCACCTGGCGCACGCTGGCATGGCCGTGAGATTCCAGCTAGCTATGCTAAAGTTGGTGTGGATGAAATCGCAATGGGGTGGGACTCAATGGAGCTTGACATCCTTGGACCTGAAGGTGAGAGGACACTCGGAGAAGTACTGGGTGGTATCATTCTATGGGACAAGAACAACATCAAGCTTCCAGGCTGGACGCCAAAGCCAACACTGCCTCCGAGTGGTCGCATGTCACCTTCACCTCCATCACCTCCAAGAAGCCCACCCCATGACTACGACCACCACAGCCCGAGTCCATCTCGATCTCCGCCGTAGCCTCCGATTAGTACTAAACGACACAAGAGCCCAAAACGACAAATGTCGCCCCTCCCAAGAGTACCGCATAAGAATCTTCCTATCAGACCTTACGATCGTACTGACGAGGAAACCGACATGATCGTAAAGGCCGAATGTGTTGCGCAACTTCAAAAGAAGAAACCCGAGCCCGCCCCGGTATACACCGAGAAGCAAAAAATCATATGCACTTTCTTTTCTGAACACAAAACCGCAATATGACTTGCACCATAATCCAGATGACTATCGACGCACACTTCAGAAGGAAGTGAAGAAGAGCAAATCAAGTAGAAGTGCAAGCGGGAGCAAATCATCAAGTCAAAGTGCAACCGGGAAAAGAAAGGACGTCCCCCAGCTCGGGGAACATGCCAAAAAATCGACCCCACCTCTCAAGGTGGTATCCTATGACACTCCCCAGCAGGATATGGAAGAAGCTAAGAAGCTTGCGGCCGCTATGAATGTGACGGTTGAGGAATTGCTAGGTTTCCAGGACGACAAGTTACCCAAGGCTTAGGTAGTCCCTATATATGTCCCAGGGAAGCCTCTGGTCAGCTTTGAGCAGTTCCAACAACTGCCAACACAAATGCGGAGTTTACATAAATGGTACTTGAAAGCCGTAAAGGAGGAGAGAATAATGATCGTGGTGAAAGTCCCACATGACTACTACTTCCGAGAAGAAGAGGTCCATGTTGAGTTTCCAGAACTCTTCCAGTTATACACTTTCGACGCCCTCGACAAAAGTCTCATGAGTTGCTATTGTCTGTAAGTTGTTGAATTCATTGTCTATATATAAGCTGTTCATTTTTTTCAGTTGGTAAGTTCATTGCATGCAATTATCCTAATTATATCCTTTTGTACTCTATTATTATGCAGAATGAAGATCATGGAATGTAAAAGAAGGTCAATCTTCAGTGTTGGGTTCATTGACCCAAATAAAATACATTGTCGGACGCTAAAGGATAAACCCGAGGACACACAGGAAAACCTTCTAAGGTTTCTAGCGGAGAAAAATTTCTATGACCACATACTGTTTCCTTACAATTTCGCGTGAGTGTCTTACTCTATTGTACACATTCTCTTTTGCTTACTCGATGTTAAGTGTAATTGATGAGTTACTGATGTATATATAAACGTGTACAGTTTCCACTGGATTCTCATGGACATTCAACTTGATAAGGGAAGAGTTGAAGTCATGGACCCATTAAAGAGACCCCTGGAACAGTTTAGTGACATGCAGAACATGCTCCAGAGGTAATTTTCGCGCTAAAGCGATCTCTTTCGTTGATTTCCTGAGATATCACGTCATAAATAACTCATTCATTTTCTTTACCGGGTAGGGTTTGGAACCAGTTCAAGGGTGCGGTTACGGGTGACTTTACTGAGAAGCTAACGTTTAAGCCAGTCTCGGTAAGTAGTAGACGCATCTCTTTACTTCTAGTTTCAATACAATTATGATGCTGGATTATTATTTTGATTGAATTCTATTCTCGTAAAGTGCGCGAGGCAGCCATAGGGGACGAATCTATGTGGATTCTATGTTTGCGAGTTCATTCGTACGTTTACCAGTGAGCTGAATGATTATAGAGTCGATGTAAGCAATACATTCATAACATTATTTTTATTACCGTCACTTTTTGTTATCATGATTGATATTCATATTGATCTCCTTTTCTTATATAGTTCAAGAAAATGCGGGATCAGCTCCTACCACAGCAACGCGTAGTAGCAATTGCTGAAAAACTGGCAGGATTCTTGATGAACGAGATGATAGATGACGCCGGAGAATTTAGTGTGAATAGGCGCCGATGATCCCCGACCGTGTAATTGAATAGACGGGCTCTAGTCCCGATAATTGTGATCTTCATGTGTAACTATCATGTATATATTTGTATGCTCGATCTTAAGAGAAGTTATCTTATGTATGCACGAACATGTACGGTATGTGGTAGCGTAGAAAACTATTTTGAAATGAAAAAAAAGAATACAAATTAAATTCTCTGCCGCGGCAGAGAAAGTGCCTAAAATTCTGCCGCGGCAGAGAACCATTTGTCCCGGTTCGTAATACGAACCGGGACAAATGGGGGGGCACCCAGCACCCGCAGAGACAGCCACGTGGATGCCCATTGGTCCCGGCTGGTAAGAGGGTCGGGACTAGTGGGTGGGCCTTTAGTCCCGCCCTTCTAGTCCCGGTTACCAGGACCGGGACTAAAGCCCCTTACGGGCCAGGACTGGAGGCCCGTTTTCCACTAGTGACTGGTCGCCTAGAGGGGTCGGCGAGGGTGTCGAAGACTTGCGTCCCACAATGGAACAATGGCTCCGATTAGCCCTGAGTTCGAGAGGGGGCTGAACATGCGTTCTAGGCTAGCCGGCGACGAAGGAGACGGCGAAGCTCGCACACAACAAAGAGTGACACGGGGTTTTTACACAGGTTCGGGACCCTCATGAGGAGGTAAAGCCCCTACTCCTGCTTTGTTATATTGCTCGCGATGGTTCACGAGGGTATAGTGGTTGAAGAATGTCTAGGCTTTGAGATCTCTGGGATCAATCCCTTCTAAGGTAGGAGTTTCCCTCCTTTTATAAGGGCGCTAGGCCTCTTCCCCTAATCTTTGGGAAGGAAGGGTCACCATATTGCCACATGAAGGATGCCTGGTCTACAAGGCTGCTTTGTGTGGACTTGGTCTAGGGCTACGGACTGCCTTCCGATCCTCCATAAAGCTGAGGCCCCTGACGTCGTCCTCCGCTATACGACGCCGCCCTCGCCTCTGCTTGCAACAAAGTGGCAAGGGACAGATCTACTGGCGCTAGTATCATCCGTGCTGCTTTTGCACCAAAGGGGCGGGACCGACTCCTCTTTACCGAGGTGGTTCGCACAGCCCTGGCTCCGCCTGCCAGGTTTTTTCCTCATCCTTTCTTTTGCTCTAAGATTGCGAGCGCGCCCCTAGGGCACGCTCCAAAGTATCCGAGACTCGGTGTGGACCTACATAGACCGGAGTCCTCCCTCGCGAGGTGGCTGTTACGGGGTGACTTGGTGGGGGCTCTTGAGGGGCTATCTTCCTAGAGTTTACCTCACGAGGCAACGCCACGGTGTGCCCGGCCTCTGGAGGGCACCGTGGCTCAGGCGGTGGGCCCGGCGACCGTAGGATCGTGGTACCAGGACTCCGATAGAGGGGGAGGGGGTGACCGGTTCCCACTTGTTAGTGGACATGGCAATCAAATTAGATTTGTTGAAATGTTACTTAGATTATTGACATGAATGGGGAAATATAGTCATGTATGTTTGCAGTAATATAGAAGTCTCTACGTACAATGTGGCCTCGAGGGTCGCCATGGTGGAGACTGAGACAATGACTCAGACGTGGTCTTACATTACATAGCGGAGATCAATTTGTGTCCAATGCCGATGTGGCACCACATCAGAAACAGTTGAGCCTCCATTTGCAATGATGTATCCACATTAAGAAGAATGTGACAAACAGTGGACATGTCACGTGTTCGTTGCCGATGAGGTTCTATTGTGTCCGATGTGTCGGTTTGTATTAGAAGAACTTAAGACCTAGGAAACATCTCGGAAATCAGAATAATAGTTTGGAGACATCGATATCATAAATATTGATACTTTCAACAATAAAAAAATCTGGTTTATACCACTGATCTATGAGATGTACTCCCTCTATTGCACAATATAAGATGATTTAGACTTTTTTATAAAATACGTGTATCTAGACGTATTTTAGTATGCGTTTCAGAAAAATACTAAAAGATCTTACACTTTGAAACGGAGGGAGTATATTGAAATTGTTCAATGCCAAAAAAGAAAGGATCAAGAGTGTAATGCCAACCCAGGCATGGTGATGGCATCTAATTAATGAAATCATTTATACAGTGCCAATGTTATTTACTCCAACATGACTTTTTAGTTGCCCACATTAAAATCGTGCCAATATTTGTCTCGGATTTTAAAAGGTACCTTATAATTGCTTGATCTTCTTTTGAATCTGAAATGTGATTGACATTAATTACTGTAATTAATTTAATCAATGCTTCGACTATCTTATCCTGGATGTGTCTATCTATTTTCCTAATATGCATCCGCTGATCTATAAATAGCGAAGAGGCAAGTTTTCATGGACCACATCAGTTCTGTGTTCGCCATCCATCAAAATATTCTATACAGATCGCTTAGTGATCAAAACATGGTGTTCTACAAGCTCAACGGCAAGATGCAAGCCAAGGCATGGACAACTTTGTTCCTTGTGCTCTTTGGATGCCTCACGCCCATGGTGATCTCCTCCCACGGTAATTTAGATATACCACAATCCGTTTCAAATTAGTTGTCTTAGATCTGTCTCGATACGGATGTATCTAGTATATATCTTCAAGATTGTTTTTTCTCTATTATACTCGCATATAGTCTGACGTATATGCTCGCTATCTGCCCATGTATATAGGTAGTCATCTCCTGGAGGACGAGCGTGTAGGCAGCGACAAGCTCAATATACCAAAGCTGTGCGTAGTGAAAAGTTGCGACAGTAGTAGCACCAGTACTTGCAAACAATTCTGCTGCGCAACGATGAAGGATGAGCCTTGCTGGCCGAAGCGGGACGATTGCCTGCAGTACTGCGGAAGCGATTAATGATTCCCTTAACTTGTTTGGTAGCATTAGTGGGAAATAGTTTTTTCAGAAATTCAAAGTTGCGAAAGCTTAATTTGGCAACAAGATGTAACCGTATCTCATATATGTTGCATGTTGCACTTCTAAATAAAAAAAATGTGTGTGGCACAAAGTACATAGTCAGGTCCATCGTTCATGTGCCAATGTTTTCTGAGCATTTAAATCCTTTGTGTTGAGTCTATCTTGTTGTGGCAGGACCACGATTAGCAGCTAACGTGACGAAAACAAGATTCAGAGAATTTGCGACAGAGTGTTTTTGTACCGCGCACACTTCCTGTGGCGTTTTCTATTTTCTCATTCAACTTATATATCTAGCTACATGCAGGGAGGGGAGGATCGTTCCACGATCCTAAACTCACTCCACGTTGATATGCACGGCAAAGAAGGGGGAGGGAGGCGCACGGCAGAGAGAGGTGTACGGCAAAGGCCTCAGACTTTACCGTGTCAAAGAGAGCTTTGCCGTGTGAGGTTACACGGCAAAGGCCTGATGATTTTTCATGCGTCGTCACACGACAAACTTTTTTAACAGGACCCACAAACCCGGCGCCGTCTCGTGAAAGGACGGCGTGAAGTTACTTTTGTATGCCGTGAGGGGCAGCAAAGCACACGGCAAAGGCTTTGCCGTGCATTTTTCGGACACGCACGGCAAAGACTTCTTTGCTGGCTCATTTGTTGCCGTGCGATCTTTGCCGTGTAACTTTGCACGACAAAGCCTTTGTCGTGCTCTTTTTAGGCTTTGCCGTGTATTATATGTTACACGGCAAATAATTTATTTCCTGTAATGGTTGCCTAGTGCAAGACCCGGACTGAACACATACACGCACGCATGCAGCAATGCAATCTGCCCACTTCAGACACATGCACACACAAAGCACAAATATGCTGCTACACTAGAGCTATGACACGAGTGAAAATGCTAACAAATCACCCCCTCGGTCGCTGCATCCTTTCTTCATGTCAACGAACACCGAGCTTCTCTCTAAACTTGACGAACTTCACTATGCCAAGTGACTTCGTCAGGATGTTAGTGACCTGCTCCTCGGTGCTCACGTGCTGAACGTCGATATTTCTCTCCTCGACACACTCTCTGATGTAGTGATACTGTGTATCAATATTCTTGCTGCGATCGTGGTGCACCAGATTTTTGCACAGGGCGATAGCAGACTTGTTGACGAGGAGCTTCACCGCCACGGGCGCTCGGCCGCTGAGTTCTCCGATCAGCCGGCTGAGCCAAACGCCCTCACACGCGGCAGTGGCTGCTGCAGTATACTCCGCCTCGCGGGACGACAATGCGACGATCTTATGTTTTTGTGACGCCCAGTTCTCGTTTGTCTAGATACAAATACAGTACCGTAGGAGAATTTGGATCGGTGGAGTAGTACTTAGAAAAAACAGGTTTGGATTTTTGAAATTCTAGGGAGTAAGTAGTACAGCAGCAGTAATGGTATTACAGTTGTACTCCAATACTATATGGATTTTTACTTGAGTATTAGTAGTAGTAGTACTCGAGTACTTTTTACTCTAATATGCAGGCATCAGCAGCGGCCGTGGCTATTTATGGATTTTTACTAGGAGTCAGTAGTAGTACTCGAGTACTCCTGCCCAGTCACTTCAGAAGCGAGACTTCAGTATAGTGTATTGCATTACTCCTGCAAACTTTCCATATCTTGACTTTTCAAAAAAAAAGTACTAGTAATACCGCTGTCATCACACTGTTCCTAGGGAGACTGACGCTAGAAACAAAGGTTCTCAAATGCACGTCCTAGGAGGGCCCTGATGCCTTGGAACTGGATAAAGCCTTGTTGCCTGACCATACAGTCAAGGTAATTCATTTCGCTCCTCTCTTGATTTCTCTGTGATTTTCTTCTCTCTACTTTTCTCTTCTCGCTATTCATTTCTCTTCATGGCGCGCAACCTCATTTCTCTTCTCCGTTTCCTTCTTTCACTTTTCCTTCAAAAGGAAAACAGTTGAGAATTCTTTAACCTCCACAAAAATAATATATTCTGTACCACACAGAGAAACATGTCTTTTGACAACTTAAGAAAACCAGCTTGGCTGCTAGTACACAATATTGTCCTCCTATGTATGAAAATTCTTAGGTTTCAACCTGAACAACCAAGTTCATGGCCATATGGACATCATTGTTTATGTTACACTTCCCACATTTGGTAGAATGGTGCATCTTGGCGTAGTAAAAGATGTTGCCAGTGGGAGTTTTCAAGCATTAAGAAAAATATTTTCTATTTCCAAGTTAAAAGGCATGTTTTTTCACTAAAGCCTCACAAAATTCTTATTATAAAAACCATCATAAAAACGTCAAAAATCTCAAATTATAAATAGAACCACAAATTTCTAAACAGTCTCACCAATTTGTAATTTTAGAGCAAAAGCATCACAAAAAGCGTAACACATTTCAAATTATAAAAGACATGACAGAAAAGCCTAGAGGGGTTTTTATGATCATGGTGGCAAACTTGGAATTTTTTATGGCATTGATGATAGGTTATTAATTTTTTGATAGGATATTAATTTTGCGAAGAGGAGTTGAAGGCAGTGCGATGTCAGATCAAATTTAAGATGTGTTACTAAGACGAGGTACAGTTTAGTAAAATTCATGACCTTGTTTCGGCAGCTCTATGTCTATGTCTCTGTCCGTCTAGCTTGTTCACCAGTTGCTTTGGCATGTATAGGAAGGAGGAATTTTGGTGACAAATAAAGTAGTAGCAATTCAAACGTTCATCTTTTTCCATTTCTATATGTTCAGTTCCTTACCTCACCAGATGGCTCAACTGGTCGGTGGAAGGTGCTACACCGATCTCCCGTGCTTTGCTTAATAGCGCTCATTTTGATTCAAAGAATTCTTATATGAATTCTAGAGGATTTAGATCCTTAGGAATTTTCCTATGAGCACCGTTTGATTCGTAATATTAGATCCTTCGGAAATTTCCCACGGGATTCGACCGCACAATGTTTTGGAGGAAGATTTTCACCTACACAAGCTTCAGAAATTTAAAAATATAAAAAGAATCCAAATTTTTGTAAGCAACCTCACAAATCTCAAATTATAAAAGCATCGCAAATTTGTAAATAGCCTCACAAGTTTCAAATTGTAAAAAGAAACACAAAAAGCCACCCATATTTCAAATTATTAAAAACATCATGCATTTGTAAATAGCCTCACAAATTTCTAATTATAAAAAACAACACTGAGTCGTAAACAGCCTTAAAATAAAATTATAAAAAGCATCACAAAGAGCCTCACAATTTTCATATTATAAAAAGCATCACAGAGAGCCTCGCAATTTTCAAATTGTAAAAAGCATCCTCGCAAATTTCAACTTAAAAAAACATCACAAAAAGTCTCACAGAATTCAAATTGTAAAAAACACCTTAAAAGACTCACAAATTTAAAATTATAGAGGGAGACCATCACTAAAAGCCTCAGAAAATTCAAACTATAAAAAACATCATAGAAAAGCCTAGTTTTTTTTATGATCATGGTGGCAAACTTGCAATTTTTTATGGTATTCGTGGCAATCTTGTTCTCTGGTGCCAAACTTGAACAAAGGTAGCGACAGAGCGGGGATATCATGGCTGTTGCATTCTATAGCATCTAGTGGGGTGGGGATATCATGGCTGTTGCATTCTATAGCATCCAATGGGGTGGCCATGATCGCTGTGAGGTAGTTCTTGACCAATCCAGGGCCACCAACACATAAATGAACACATTGTGCACTCAAAAAAGGGTTTTGGGCATAATTTTTTGGAAATTGTTTGCAAGATCGATTTCCTGGGGCACCACTACAGGTGTGCCTCGGTTTTGGATGTGATCCTGGGGATGATGTCAGTGAGCCTTGTGATATGCACAAATACATATTTTGTACACCATACTTGGCTCACTGATACCATCCCTATGATTTTATCTGTCCACTCGAAGTATGAGGCCCTAGTTAATACTTGTTGTAATTGCTCTACATGATGTTTATTTTGTTGTTTTGTAGTTGTTGTGAACATGCATGTGAACCCTTTGTTTTTTGTTGCCTAATATACTATTTTCCTTGGGTACAGAGATGGCAAAGTGGTACATGGTGTACAATGAATGTGTTCCATGAGTCTATGGCGAGTGGGAGGGCTGTCTTAAATAAGTGAACAAGATCAGCGACAACAACTACAAAGGGTACAAGACTAGAGAGATGGTGGAATCTAGTTGGAGGAACCACCTGCGAGAGGAATCTAGGTGGAAGAACCAAACAAAGGCCTTGGTCGTGGCCCCCATCTTACTCACCTTCGTTGCGGTTCTACTCTATTTGATCGTAGTTTAGGTGAATACTTCATTCGTAATGTGATGACCAACTTGCTACTCAGTCAGTCTCGGGACCTAAACTTGTGTAATAGTTTGTTACTTGACACTACTTGATCAGTCTTGGATTCTAATTAATGTGATGAAATACAATCGTGTTTGGTCTTATCACTATCATTGTGTATACATATACTTGTATAATACATGTATAAATACGTGGGCAACATATTAAAAATCGAAAATAATACCGGCGGCGTACCAAATATACCACCAGTGGCACACCCCGTTAGTGGCCCACCACCATATAATGCGCCACTGATAATGGAACTATATCCACGGGCAGCAGTTATCCGTGGCCCAAGGCCGCTGATGCACAACTGATATTTTTGCTATCTGTAGCACACGGGTCGGTGTGCCACTTATAAAAAAATCGGTGGCATGATGACAGTAGCGCACGACCCATGCGCCATGGATAGGAAAAGTCGTGCACCACTAGTAGGTAATTTACTAGTAGTGGGAATGACTGCAAAATCAGCCCAAAATTGCAAAACCTAGGACATATCTATGTCGATCCTGCAACCAGCTGTTGTGAGATCCCAGTCACCACCACACTTCCACTTAGACAGATGGCCTGGCCATCGGCATATGCACTACCAATGCCTACCTAGGCTGTGCGGCGTGGCCCTCTGACCCAATGGTCAGGTTATCGGCCTTGGCCATAACTTCCAGATGCTATCAGACGGACGTGTCGTCATTTTTCGCGCCGATGACCAGGAAATGCCGATGGACAGAGCAAACCATCGGCATATGGATGCTATGCCAACTTCTCGAGCTATGCCGACGGCCAGTTAGCCACACTGATGTCAGTTTTGCCAAAGGCCATATGCCCATGGTGGCTATCGTCATAGGCCTACGTCTTCCGTAATTTGGCCTTTTGCCGACGGCTCTTGGCTGTCGGCTTATGAATGCTTACTTGTAGTAGAAAGATGTCTAAGAACTATGGCATCTTTCCATCATCGACATAACCAATAAATGAATAGTTTTATTTTTTTTTATTTTTTTGGAATGGAGGATTAGACCCTCGACCTCTGCATCGAAAATATGCATACAACCTTCTTTATGAAAGAGATATGCCATAGAGGAAAATAATAAAAGAGTTTTATTGCCATATCTCATTAGTTCATAGTAGTTTTACATCATGTTATAACTGTATCAAGCAGAAACATTGATACAGGTGTGATGGATAAACAAACTCACGTCCCTAGTAGCCTCTATTCGACTAGTTCATTGGGTAGCTGATGATCAAGGTTTTCTGACCATGGTGCTATGAAATCAAACTGACAATGAAGTAATATCATATGGAATAATGTGATGGACATTTCCCACCAATGATTGTTGCAACACGATCATGTCACATAGGTCATAGTTGCAATTGTCAGAAATGGAGTGTCCTAATCCTTAGATTGTGAGATCATATCAATCACTATCATCGGAGGATTTCCTACATAGCATGAAACGTCACTTGGTTAAACGGTGATCATAAAGGTATGTTTAGGTATCCAAAGGGGCATGTAGAGGCATTCTACATTAAGATTGGAATTTGTTCTCCTGTGTGACGGGAAGATACACTGGGCCCAATCAGTGAATTACATCAATGTTGTGCAACACATGACTAGGTCATGGGGATGGAATTTCACGGGAACGAGTAAAATAGTACTTGTTGGAAACGATATTGAACAAGGTATGGTGATACCGATGATCAGATCTCGAACAATTCTTGTATCACGTAACAAAGGGAATTGGACATATCGTTTCAGGTTTGACACGATGGTGATTCGTGGAGTGCATAGGGGTCAACATGGGCATCCCGGTCCCGCTGTTGATCATTGATAAAGATCATGTCTATAGCATTTCCGAACCATACAGAAACATGCTCAAAGGTGATACGATGCTTGGAGATCCTCCTATGAGATGGAATCACAGAAGAGAGAGAAATCGAAATCATTACGGAGAGATCCGAAGTTGTTCGGTGAAAGAAGGAAAGGAAAAAGGCCGAAAGTAGTTTCGGGTAAATGGCAATTTACAATATGCATTTATTATATGTTAATTGTGAATTAACTTATACTAAATAAATATATAAATTCAAATTTATAAAATGACTTTCTCATTAGGCCAAAATCCTGGAGGAAATTGGCCCAGGAGAAATCCACAAGATAAAGACAGAGAAAAATAGCAGATCTGCGCTGCTGGGCCGCCTGACCGGCCCACACGGGTGTGCGGCACATAGTGCCAGCCGCATGGGGGTAGCAGCAGCCACCAGCCGCCGCGGTGGGCCTGCTCAAGCCTGGCCCACGTGGGCGCGGCGGGGAACCAGGCAGGCGGGCTATAGGCATGCACGCCGGCCCACCCGGGGTCACGTCGCTGTGGGTCGCACAAGGCGCCGACTGCACTGTTGGGCTAGGCCGGGGAGAACGCAGCCCACCAGGGCCCGCTGTCTACTGCCGCTAAGGGCTGCTGGCATTGGTGGGCCGTCCACAGCACCGGCTCACCCGGCTGATATTGTCGCGGGCAAGCTGGGCTGGCAGGTGGCAGCCCACCCGTCCACCACCTCATGCAGCTCGGCTACTGGGCAGGCCGCTGTGAGGCCCACCCGGCAAAACCTCGGCCCAATAGGCTGTTTTCTCTTCTTTTTGGCTTTTTCCTTGTAATTTTAGTCCCACATGGGGCACCTAAAGGGGAGGACACACCTCCCTTCCCCTATATAAAGGGGCTCGCATGGGAGGATTAAAAACACCCAATAGATATTCTCTAAGGAAGTTTCCTTAGAGAAAATCCCCCTCTCTCTCTAGTTACCTTTGTCGTGGTAGGGTCCCAGGGAAAGGACTATTCACGCAAAGTCAACACATCAGCGACACGCTATTGTGTTGTAGGTATTCCGCCAGGAGGTCTACTTCCGCAACCTCGGCACAGATCAAGAAGTTCGGGAGTCGTTGTATCACACCATATGTGTGTGATAACTCGGGGGAGCTACGCTTGCAGCAACTGGGCCATCATCCAAGGACCTAGACAAGAGGTGACGTGCGAGGAGCTTCACGACCTTGAGGTTAGACGGGTACGACTACATCATACACGCTCTTGCATGAGTGTAACGCTTTCTTGGTCTTCAAGTGTACTTTACCGATGTCTTCCTCCATTACTGCATTACTTTTAGATAGATCCTTAGGCAATAAGGGTGCTCTGTGTAGTATTTTTTTTGTTATCTACTACAAAAACCCTAGTGGTATTAGAGCCTGATCTATGGTTAGTATTCTAGTACGGATAGACACATGTAGAAGTGTGGGCATCGATACCCTAGTTGTTACATTCCCACATATATTTGTTCATCTCGCGGTACTGTGAGATGAAGCGGCCCGGACCGACCTTACGTGTAATCCTATGCGAGACTGGTTCCACGCTCGGCATACGGCTTGTACTGTATAAGGGGCTAGCGGGTGTCTGCCTCTCTCACAGTAGTTGATATATCATCTACAATGAATGGCCCCGAAAGGGGTGTAGTAGTGACAACTATTGTATCCATGTTGTGGTTGGAAGTTCGTAGGTAGAAATAGTTCTGTCACGAGAGCATAACAACCATGTAAAATCCGCAATAGATAAAGTAGAGGCGTCTAACTTTATGTTGCAGGGAAGGCTTTGTGATATGATGTGGTTGCAAGTCATGAAAAGGTAAGATAGTTTACTTTTCCTATTGCTAAGTTGTATAGTAGTAGTCATCGTCAAGATGAATGAGAAGACTGGCGGCGTCGTGGACTTGACGCCAAACGGAGCACCTGATGGAGATCATGGAGCGTGAAGACAACCATGTCACGTCATATTTGGTTAGATGTGATTTAATCTTTTGTGTGTATCTTATTTGAGTGCAAGTATTAGATACACAACGGTAGCATCTAAATAGGAGGATCCCTAATTAAATACCAATGAAAGTGTTCTCCCTTATATGTGGAAACACAAAAAGTTCGTCGTTATGAATCCGGCCATGACGATCGGGGGCTAGAGATATCTACGTTCGCAAAGGGTGTGGGTTACAAGCCAAGTATGTTCCACACAATACACTACGGTTAATTTGGCGAGCCTAGAATGTGCAGACATGGCCTCGGAACACAATGATCAAAAGATCAAGCATGGGTCACATGGATGATGTGATTGTCGGATATAGTCCACCCTGGCAGCCGCATCAAAGGTCGTGACGATCAGGGATGATGTGGTGTAAAGGGGTCGTGTAATCACTGAATTGTCTTTAGGGATGATAGTTTAAGTGGGAGTCTGATTACAAATCTAAACTCCATATTATGAACTTGGTCTAAGTCCTTTTTGTAAATGTCTTATAGATTATGGCCATCCCCTTAGTTCTGGACATCTTTGGTCCATTAATGAACGGGGAGAAACTTAAGTTAGATGAGTCGAATTTCATCGACTAGTACTAGTGCCTAAGAAGGATCCTCGTAGAAAATCATCTACTCTATGTCCTTTGTGAACACCTAGAAGATTTCCCTAACGAATCCAATGGTAGAGAAGATACGACTCTTCGTGACCGTCGTGATACCTTCACCAAGGTCGAACCCTAAAGCTGGGATCGTCGCCAACAGAAAGTGTATATGTGATATACAAGGAATGAACGTTTCCATAAAATACTTATGTAGGTTTCAAGTATTGGATACTTAATCTTGTTTTATTGAAAACAGGACCCTCTGCATTAGAGTTACAGAATGGAACAAGGCACTAATGGCGTGATGACGACAAGCAAGCTAGTTGATGGCCGAGGACACTCCTTCCCTTGAAGTTTATCATTAGTAGATTTGAATAAAAGCCTTGTAATCAAGTTTGTGAAATTTATTAGTTTGATTTGCTTATTGCAAGATGGTTATTCATATTAATAAGAAACAATTCAGTTATTCTATTTTTATGAATAATTTCTTTTAAGATTCACATTGGTATTATAAAAAAGTTATTCTAGTCTTTATCTATATGATAAAAGGATGTTTATGAAAATTGCCAAAAATATTCAAGTTTAAGTATTGAATAACACTATTGTTTAAGTCATTATGGTTATTGCATGTTTTCATGCTAATGAAGATAGATGTCTTAGATATTTGATCTAGAGACTTTGCATAACCATGCCTCGTTGGGAAGAATGACTAAAACTCCACATTCTGGTAAAATGGTGATATGCGAAGAATTGTTGAATTTTATATATTTGATGTATCGTATTTTCAACAGATAGTGGAAATCATTATTTTGGTGAGTTTAAGTAAATATATGAATTTACTTAATGAAACACAAGCTTGAAACTATTTGAATTGTTCAAATGATTTCAGAATGTAATGGATATGAGATTAACAAGAATTCCAAAGTCTTTGCAATTTGATCCAAGTGAGTACAAATTCAAGTTAATATAAAATTGGCATATAAGGGACTTGTGAAAAACAGTTTTACGAATTGTGGTGATTGGATTAATCAAATAGTATTGATATGTATAATACATCATAATCATAATGCATAAGATACATATGGTCCAAATGATCTTCGGATGGATTAACGTTGGGAATTAGAGTTTAGAGATTGAATTAGTAAACACACAAAAGTATTAGGAACATCTAAAGATTCACGGAAACAGCACCATATGAGATATGGCAAGCTCGAGTTTCTAGAGATTTCGATAGTTTGAGATCGTTTCGAATAAGTAAGTCTTTGTGGAATATTCGTAATAAGACTTTGAGTACAAATTCCAAACTAATACCCTAAGAATACAAAGTTTGTATTGTCTCATCATGGTACTTCTTTGAGAAAAGATTCTTATAGAAGTGTTAGTAGAAGAGTATAAGTGTAAGCTAAATGTTTGAGCTAATACTTTATAAAAGTACGATTCAAGAATTTTTTCTGCCATTTGCAGAATTTCATTCTTGATTCACTTGTCCTATTATTGGAATAATACATACGAACGAACTACAAAGAAAGATTGATGGTCCTAAGTATAAGAAATGACTTAGAGTCATGAAATTGGCAAAGGACTGATCAAAATTACAAAGTCTTCAAAAGTTTGAAGGAAAAGGTTGTAGCTAGTACAACATGAAGTTTTGACCAATATGGAATTGCTAAGTCCTGTAGCAAGAAATTCTCGATTTGATGTAAGATCAAAGAATTTTGGATTTGCGAGGATATCGAGAAAAGTCTGCAGGTTGAGTGGGAGCTAAGAAGTTTTCCAATCGAATATGTGGACGACATATTTGAGTAGGAGATGAGTGACATCCTAGACTATCAAATATTGATGAAATATTTGAGTGGGAGCATGAAAATGTTCTTGAATATTTAATCTACATATTAGTGAACAATGTGTTTGGCATTAGGAATGATTATATCATTGGTGGATGAAATTCGGCATATATTAAATATAGTGGATCTATATGATTAAATCAGGATGATTAATGAGCATTAAAATGTCAAAATGCTTGAAGAATTCTAAAATAATTCAGAAGGACCTAGTTGAGATTCTAAAAGCAGTTCAGAATGGAAAACAAGCAAATAATGAAAGATTCTCACTTGTGGAACTAGGAGTAGCATCTGAGTAAAGACTCGACATTTACGACAATGGTTAAAACAACTAAAAGGGTGCACTGCATCAACTATGCCATGGCCATAGTTTTTCCAAGGTAGAACTCAAGTTGTTTATACTTGACATAATGTGACGCATGTTCTTAGTTGTAAATAACAAAGATTCTAGAGTGATGAATTACTGAATCAGAGTTAAGTTCGAATGCAGCGAAAGCATGGCTAGACATCAAAGTGAAAGTATTACACTTTGATTAAAATTTACTCATATATAGAAGTATTAGGATACTTCAATGTTAGCAAGTATAGTTTTGGTCTAAAGAAAGTTCGACTTTCGACTAAGTGCGTTTTATAGTGACGCATGACATCTTGAAAGTTCTATTGACTAATAGATTATCATTGTATATACTAGAAAACAGAAGTCTCACTTTGTCACCAAAATGCTACAACACATTATATTGGTGTGAATGTCAAAACAGTTGACATTAATGATTTGCAAAATATGACCTTATGAATCTGGTGAAACATATTTAGGATAGGAATTCCTCCATGAGGCAATGAAGCATGATCAATAAACGCATATAAGATATGGTTTATGATTAGTAGCAATGAAGCTAGATTATTTATACTCTAGTGCAAGTGGGAGACTGAAGGAGATATGCCCTAGAGGCAAATAATAAAAGGGTTTTATTGTCATATCTCATTACTTCATAATAGTTTTATATCATGTTATAACTGTATAAAGTGAAAACATTGATACAGGTGTGATGGATAAACAAACCTAGGTCCCTAGTAGCCTCTATTCAACTAGTTCATTGGGCAGCTGATGATCAAGGTTTCCTGATCATGGTGCTATGAAAGCCAATTAACAATGAAGTCATATCATCTAGAATGATGTGATGGACATTTCCCACCAATGATTTTTGCAACACGATCATGTCACATAGTTCAAAGTTGTAGTTGTCAAAACCAGAGTGTCCTGATCCTTAGACCATGAGATCATATCAATCATTGCCACGAGAGGATTGCTTAGATAGCATCAAACGTCACTCGGTTAAACAATGATCATAAAGGTGTGTTTAGGTATCCAAAGGGGCAGGTAAAGGAATTATGCTATAGTTTCGGAGGGATCCAAAGTTGATCGGTGAATGAAGGAAAGGAAAAAAAGGCCGAAAGGAGTTTCGGGTAAATGAAAATTTACAATATGCATTTATTTTAGGGATTTCTAGTTTCTTGTCCATGGTTCGTTAGTTGTACTCAGTTTTCCCCCAACCGCTTAGCTTTTCCTCACTTTTCCCCTCCCTCCATTCTGAAACCCTCAAATGCACTCGGACGGGGGAGCCGTCAGGTTAAAGGATTGACTGTTACATGCTGACAAGTGGGACCGTGTTAGGTGGGTCCTACATTGAGCGTTACGTTTTGTCGCCTCGGCCATTACATGCTGACAGGTGGGGCTGTATTGGGATGGGTCCTGCATACGTGGTGAAGGGTGGGGCCGCGTTGGTACGGGTCTTGCATACATGGTGAAGGCTGGGGCCACATGGAGACATGTCGGACCGGCCATTCTCGCTCCGAGCCTAGAACATCTCCCACACAGCCCCTCCGCTCTTCTCCCCTGCCGTCGTGCCCTCCTATCTGAGAGTCCCTCCTACCTTATGTAGTCCTCGGCCCCCGAGCCGCCACATCCCCCTAGCCATGGAGCCCACTCCGGATCCGCTTCCTCCCCCACTAGATCTACCCCTTTCGCGGAACAGTATGCGACGCTGGCGGGTGTACCGGTCCTCCCCGTTAAGCACGGAGAAGATTGGGTGGAATCGGGGGGATCTAACTCATGGATTCCATCTGGGTAAGTAGTGTTTCTCTTTGTGCATTGATTATAGGCAGTAACTGAGCGCGAATCGTCGATGCTTAGCTAACTGCCTTGCTTTTCAAATAGGATTGATCCAGCACTGGCATTTCGGCTAGCGGTTAAAGTGGATACTAGCGTAATTCGTTGTTGTGAATGATATCTCTCTAGATTTTAATTCCTAGTGGTGGTTGCAACCTCCATAACTCTCAGACATTTGAAAGATAAAATATATTCTAAATTCCCCTGGAGCAATGGAGATTTAGTTGATTTGCAATATTACAACATTAGCGAGCAAAGATTGCTCCCACTAACCAGCGAAGCTGATCTAGTAATGCTTTTCTCTTTGAATGCTGCCAAACGTTTTGGTCGAATTCGTCTTCATGTGTAACCTAAAGTTGAACACACAAGAAAGAGGGCTAAAGCATCATCTGGAGGTCAGGCATCATCAGGTGGTCGGGAATCATGTGTCTCTGCTATCTCTGCTAATAGTGAGTACCCCCGTGCTCCTTGTGGGTCCATAGCAGTACCATCTGTTCGCACTACGAGTGTAAGCAAAATCGCTCGTGCGGCTGATGTGGAGGACGAAGCAGATCTTTCCGAGGGAGCGCCTCCACTAGATGATGAGGATGAGTTGATGTTTCCTGAATTGGTTGACAGATTTAGTAAAATGCACTAGAGGATCAATACACGGAGGAATGGGCCCACGGTGCCAGATTTGATGACACTTATGAAGAAGAGAACGAGGAGAACAATGACAGTATCGTTTTAGCCGAGTATGATAGTGAGGACTTGCCAATAATTAAGTTGGATAGGAATGATCCTAAGATTTCAAAAGGCACCATATATGAAATGATGTGGGACTTCGTAATGCCCTTACTACATATTGGATCTGCACTAATAATGATTATGTTGTTATTAAGAGTGAGCCATCAAGGTTCACAGTGAAGTGTCCATACAAGAGGTGTAGGTGGAGGATGCACGCATGCACTATGCTAAGGAGCAGTTTGGTTCAGGTATTACAACCAGTTGTGTATTTTAGATCATTGTGTAGAATTTGTTAACTGTACCTGACATTTTCATTATGTTTCAGATAAAAGGTAACCGATTCAAACATTCTTATCCACCTCAAGGGGTACAGCCGAAGGACAAAACAAAACTATCAAAGACTAGGTGGTTAGCAGGTGCAATCATGGATTGGATGAGAGCGAACCCATCACTTGGTGCAACAACGCTCATAAAAAAGTTTCTGAAAAGTTTAATATTACAGTACCTTACATGAGGATGTTCTATGCAAAGGAAATGGCTCTTGATAGGATCAATGGTCCATGGAATGAAAGTTTTCAGTTGCTTTACAGCTTCAAAGCTGAAGTGGAGATGGCTAGTCAAGGTAGTGTTGTACAGATAGACAAGTATACAGTTCAGTACAAAATAAGAGGGAAGACAATGGAGAAGGAGTGCTTTAGAAGGGCTTTTGTTTGTTTCAAAGCTTGCTAGCAAGGGTTTCTAGATGGTTACAGGCCTTATTTGGTCGTGGATGCAATAGCTCTTCATGGCAGATTTAAAGGACAGCTAGTAGCTGCTACTGCAGTTGATGGCCACAATTGGATGTTCCCTGTTGCTTTTGGAGTTTTGTAGATCGAGTCAGAGGAAAGTTGGACTTGGTTTTTGGAGAATTTGCGCGACCTTATAGGTCATCCACCAGGACTTACTATCCACATGGACGCTTGCAAAGGTTTGGAGAAAGCTATAGAAGTAGTATTCCCCGGAGTGGATCATAGGGAATGTATGCGACACTTAGTGCAGAATTTTACAAAGAAATTCAAGGGTAAAGTTTATACTTACAACTTATGGCCAGCTTCATACACATGTAGTTTGAGGAAGCATCTGTATCATTTGGAAGTGTTGTATAAACAAAAACCTGCGGTGAAGGAGTACTTGGATGCACATCATGGAATGGTGTGGTCAAGAAGCCAATTCAATGAAATTTGCAAGGTAGACTATGTGACAAGTAACCTTGCAGAGAGTTTCAATGCAAAGGTCAAGTCATTGAAAGGGCTTATGATGTGGCAAATATTTGATAAGATTAGGCAGATGATTATGATAAAGATCAATTTGCATCAAAGAATTGCGTCAACAGTATATGTTGGCCATCTCATCCTCCCATCTTTGATTAAGGCATTGCATGCCAGGGCAAAACAATTGAAGATGAAATGCATTAGAAAAGGAATGGAGGCTGAGGTAACGTGCACTGACAGTAAAGATAGGCAATGAAGCTATCAAGTGAGTTTGGCTGATAGGACATGCCATTGCAGGCAATGGCAGCTCCATGAGAAACCCTGCATACATGCATTATTTTTCATAGGTGTTCTAGGAGGTGAAGAGGGTGAAGTTGATCAGTACGTGTCAGAGTATTTCTCCGTTGCCAAATTTAGGGCAACATTCCTCAGAATGTTCCAGCCTTGTTGGGAAAAGACCAATGGATGGAAGTAAATCCAGGCTTCAAGCTATACCCTCTAGTTTTTACTAGACCAGTAGGTAGGCCAAGGAAGAATAGGATGAGAGCTAGTGCATAGGGTGGTGCACCACCTCGACGTTGTAAGTGCAAACATTGTGGGATCCTAGGGCACATTTCTAGGCTTTGTAAAAATGCAGTGGACCTAGCTTATGGAATGGATGATCTTGCGGGAGCAGCAAATGCAGATGAGAATGAAGTATCTGAATGAGAGGAGAATGAAGCAATGGATACATTGCAGATTGAACCAACAGATCGAGAGGAGATTGAACCACATGCAGGGGAGATTGAACCAAATGCTGGGGAGATTGAACCAGATGTAGGGGAGATTGAACCAATGGATCGAGAGGATATTGAACCAAATGAAGGGGAGATTGCACCAAATGCATGGGAGATTGAAGCAATTTATTCATTGGAAGTAGACTTCAAAAGTAAAGGAATTACACAAGAGGATATTGCAGAAATGATGCCAATGTGTTTTGAACCGTATGAACCAACGAATCGAAACGTGGTGAACCAATTGTATGACAGACTGGAGCACTTAATTCATTTGATGTAGAGAAAAAGAACAAATGGAACAAATAGAAGAAGCTGATGGTGGACTCCGAGAATATTCTAGCCAGGATCACCCGGAGCAAGGTGGTGAACTCCGAGAATATTCCAGCGAAAAACACTAGGAGCAAGAAAAAATGAATTTGAATTATTAATTTGAATTTGTATGATGAATTTGAACTACTATCAATATTTGTATTGAATTTGAACTACTGTCAATATTTGTGACGCTTCCAAGTTTGTATGTTGGATAACCCCATAATGTATGTGTTATTGCAAGTTTCTATTGCCATGCACCTAGTTTCTTAGCACTGCTCAGTTTTGCCCTCGACATGTGGTCAACACATGGAGTTTAGCTAGTTCATGGCTTAAAGCATAGCAAACGTTGACCAATTGATCCAAAATTTGGCACACTCATGTATCGTGGATTGATTTACCATATGAAATAGGAAATTTTGGATTTACTTGTAATCAGCCATATTTTTCTTTTTCTAAGTGATTAAATTCAAATAAATGGTCAAAACATAGTGCAACCTTCGCATGGAGTCTTGTTATGTTAACTAAAACCTAGCATGAATAATAAAGGAAAAGGAAATAAAGAGAAATGAACTTCTCCCCTAAACCACTTCTTGAAATAAGCTACTAGCTATGAAGATGCATGGCTTTTGTCAACACCCGGATTTTTAAGTCTAGATGCCTATTATGCCAAACATCGCAATCGCATAATTACCATTTTTGTGAGACATAACAGAAGTGGTACCACAGTACATCATCCATTACAAACCATAATAAGGTCTTACAAATAAAGGATCTCATGATCCAGCTTAATACAATCAAAGCAGCGGAAAGTAAACATAGCGGGGCTTCATCTTCATGATCACAGGCAATGCTGACGATGGGAGAGGATCCTAGTTGTCATAGACCTCCTGCTGTACATCTTCCGGGTAATCCTCCTCATAGTCTGGCCATGGGAATAGCCAGGGACAAAGCCATGATTACTCTTTAAGTACTCGCAAACTACCACTAGTATAAGTAGGAGTAAAACTACTAGGAATCATAAGCTCTAGGTTTCTTTGCAAAAAGCCAGGTTTATTTCATAAAGCTTCAAGAGTAAATACCTAATTTAGTTCTCTACATTACCTAAGTGGGAACTTAGATCTCATGTCCACAACTCCGTTGTGGTCAAGTCAAAGACATCTTTCAAGTCACTAGTCATTTTGAAAACATCTGAAACCGGAACAGTATGGCCACTCCAACTGTCCATAACCGCGGCCGTGGCTATTCGAATAGTTTGACACTCTGCATAGGTGGTACACTTTCACCACAAAATTCGATACATCCATTAGGAATAACCCTAAATCATCATACTTGGTATGCAGATAATCAATCTTAACCTTTCAATTACACACCCTAGTATATGCACCTCCCCTATGAGTTTGGCCTCCCATCCATGGCCATCTGCCATCCTGGGTACTGCATAGGTGGACATTCATCACGAGGTAGCCTCAGCTCAACATCTTCCTCAAGGGAACCCATACTAAGATATATAAACTTCCAGTCAAGCCCTACCCAACTCAGGTATTGTGGTTGTACGGTAAAATTGGAATGGTATCGCATCCGAACCCAACCATCAGTTTTTATTAAAGTCAAGGCTCATGCCTCATCAGTTTCATCATCAAACCTTTGTGTTTCACAACACATGTCAAAACATTTAAATAGAATGAATCCTTATTCTAAGGTTTTCATAATCATTTTCACCAAGTCTTCCCCTCTAAGATAATCAAGTTTTAGCTTAGCACTAGCCACTAATATTGAGGGTATCACTATTGGGGGTGCTAATAAAGTATAAGTATCCAAGACTAATCCTATGATTTTGATAGGATCCAATCTAGTTTCCACTAATCACAATTCATTAACTAAGTAAGAAAGCTGTAGTAGAGAGAAAAGTAAAACTTAGAGTAAAACCGGGAATTGGTAAAGTTGCGTAACCAGGTATGCCTAGTGCATCTGGTATAAAGGGCTTGCATATATAGCATGCATAGATCTAGCTTTCTTAGATAGCAAGTATGGTGCTAGCTTGCATAGTGGGCTTGCCTTGAGCAGTGCAGTTGTTGCAGTCGTTGAAGTTCTCTTCTTCTTCCTCGAAGTACTCCTCCTCATTGTAGCTTAGGTCGGTACTAGCGTCTATAAACACATTCAAGGTACACAATCACCAAACAACACTTCTCTACTTATATTTAGCACACAAGGGTTCATACTAGATGATCTAGCATCATTTCTATCATTATGTGGAATATTCACATTTTCTTACTCTTCTTATTTTAGAAAATTAATTTCTACTCATTTTAAGTCTTTAAGATTTAATATTCTCCAATTAAAATAGTGGATCATGTTGACACATGTCATCACCATCTATTACAATACTTGGGAAAGTGATTTAAAATGGTGATCATATATGACAAGATTTAATATTACTATTTAATAATATTAAAGTGACTAGGAATGCCTATATAGCACTTTTTTAATACTAAGCCATGTTTCATATTTGTAAAACCAAATATTTTTACATATTCCTGTAGAGCATGACAAATGTAATTTTTAAGAGGTGGAATCATCTCAAAAACATTTATAGTTTATTTTAGAAAAATGTTTGAAGTGTCCATAGTCTCTGTCTTGTTATATTTGGTATAGGTGATCTATAATTCTAAATGGTTTGAATCCAACGGGAGTGATTAGATAATTTCAATACTTTTCCAACAAAATTGGAATCATGCAATTTGGTTCAGTGAATCCCTTTGAATTGAATTTTGAATCTACTGACAGAATCTGGTTATAACTAAAATGGAAAAATCTTATTTGAATCAACGGGCTCTGCCCAACTGCACAGCGCTGGCGCATCGGGTTGCTGATAGAACGGTCCCACGCGTCAGCGACTTAACTAAGTCGAAACAGTATCTTGCAATCCTAGCCCTACGATTAGAACAGGATCCTACGGCTGAGGTCTGTCATCTCCGTCGAACTGCTCCGGCAAGACTCGAACCCTAAAACGGTGGCAGGGGTCGCTGGGGACTTACCGGGGCTCCATCTAGGGTCGGTGATGGGGGCGAATGGGGTGGTCATCGATGGTGGTTCGATTGGCGGTCACGGCAGCTCCTGGGGTGGCCACAATCAACGACTTCCTTCCTCGACTGCAGTGACGGACTCCGGCCAAATTCCGGTGTCGTGGTGCTCGCCTTGCTCCGGGGAAGGTCTGGGAGGTTTCTGAGAGAGAAAGGAGTGGAATGGTGTGGAGAATGAGGGCTGGGATGGCCTCTATTTATAGACCAGGGGTGGAGGCAGTGCGACATGGTCTGGCTTCTCCGGCGATGTTGCTACAGGTTGCGTTCGTCATGGCGGAGGGCATGGGTAGGTGCAGTGGATTATGGCGATCGTCACGCGAGTGACGGCACGGCAAGGGGTGGTCTCCATCGGTCGGGAGACGTCGGTGCTCTATTCGGGTATGCGGTTGTTTGTCACTTAGTATGGTGGTCACGGGGCACGCGGCGGCGAACGGTCATGTCTGGGAGGTCACTGGTGCTACGGAGATCATGGGTACGGGCGGAGAGAGCGAGGCGCGGCATGTGCGTGTGAGGAAGCTACGATGCTTCGTCGTGCGCTCAGCATGGTAGGGGCTTAAATGGGCACGCGGTTTTCAGCATCTCCACTTCTCTCCTTGGGTCAAGGGGTGGACAGGGGCTGACGGTGAGGTCACAGCGACTTGCTGGACATCGTGGGAGAGGGCGGTGCGACGTGCTGTGAGTGGTTCGTGCTCGACCGGCATGGCCGGTTCCGTACGAGCGTGCCACTAGTCAATGTGGCCAGTGATGCCTCTCCTTTGCACGGCCAAGTACTAGGGATGATCTAGGACAATTGAATGTGTTGATTGCAGTACAAGAGCTGAGCAATTGATAGCTCAAAATAGTGTATAGTTGGTGAGGTTGTACTGTGCCTGCCAGGTGTTCGATCAAATGGCCGCATGAAATTTGTTTTCAAGTTTTTGGATGAATTTTCGTGAGTGGTCTTGTTGCTTGCTTAGAGGTCTGTGGTTGCTGGGAAAGGTCAAGGGGAATTGATTTGAATGGTTTTTGAAAAATGATGATCTAGGCATATGAACTTGATTAAATTTTGCAATGCCTCTTAAATAGATTGGAAAGTTGTTTCTGCCACTTTGTAAAGTTTGCTTAGATTCACTTTTACTTGGTCTAGCAAGGGGTGAAAAGAATTGGAAAAGTTTCTGTTGGAAATCTTTTACTAGGAACACTAAAAGTGGTCTAGTGGATAAGTTTGGCCAAAATGACCATTTGATCATATGACTTATATTTGATTTTCTTTTCATTTGATTCTTCTTGGGAATGATCAAGATGATGTAGTATTCATCTTCAAACCAATCCTTATCATTAGTAACACTCACTCATGGCAATTGCAAGAATTCATACATTAATGCAAATCACACATGCATTCTTATTAAATTTAATAACAAAAGTTTTTGTTAACCCTAAACTTGGGTGATTAGAGCTTGATAAGCTTGATTAATATTTTTGGGGATGTTACAAACCTTCCCTCCTTAAACAGAATCTTGTCCCGAGATTCAGGAAAAACTAGGAACTAAAGAGATTTGGAAACTCAGTCCTAATATAATCTTCTCATTCCCAGGTGGCTTCTTCTTCGGTATGATTACTCCATTGGATCTTGAGAAATTTGATACTTCTGGTCCGGGTGGTTCTAAATGCTTCTTCCAATATACGGATGGGCACCTCACGATAAGTTAGATCCTTGTCAATATCTATGGCTTTGTGATTGATGTTCTTGAAAACTTCGGTCTTCTCTGGAACTTCTAAGCATTTGCGAAGTAACGAGATATAGAACACATTATGCACAGCTGACATCTCCTCGGGCAGTTCCAGTTGATAGGATACTTCTCCTCGGCGATTCAAAATCTTGAAGGGTCCAATATATCTGGGGGCTAGCTTTCCTTTCAGATGAAAACGCTGCATTCCCTTCAAGGGTGATACTTTGAGATACACAAAATCTCTGATATTGAAGGTCAAGTCTCGACGTCTTTTATCTGCATAACTCTTCTGTCTGGATTGAGCGGTCTTGAGGTGCTCACGGACTTTGTGAACCTTCTCTTCGGCTTCTCGTAGAATGTCGGGTCCGAAGATCTGACTCTCTCCTACTTGCGACCAATTCAACGGGGTATGGCACTTTCTTCCATACAAGAACTCAAATGGGGCCATTTGCAAACTAGCTTGATAACTATTGTTGTATGAGAATTCCGCGAAAGGCAGACAATCTTCCCACTTAGATCCATACTCTAGCACACAAGCTCTCAACATATCTTCTAAGATTTGGTTGAGTCTTTCAGTTTGTCCGTCGGTTTGCGGGTGATAAGCTGTGCTGAAATTCAGTTTGGTTCCTAATCCTTCTTGGACTTTCTGCCAAAATCTTGAGGTAAACTAGGTTCCTCGATCCGACACTATGGTTTTGGGGGTTCCATGCAAACTGACTATTCTAGCGATATACAGCTCTGCTAGCTTCGAACTTTGGTAGGTTGTTGATGGCCCAAAATATATCGAGCTCGTTGGGGAACCCCAAGAGGAAGGTATGATGAGCATAGCAGCAAGTTTTCCCTCAGTAAGAAACCAAGGTTTAATCGAACCAGTAGGAGCAAGAAAACACCCCAAAGGTGTAGCTAGCTGAAGGTTGGCAGGGCGCACTACTGGTGCCAGCATCAACATGGAGACCTGCACAACACAACCACAGAACTTTGCCCCCAACTTGCGATGAGGTTGTCAATGTCACCGGTTTTGCTGAAAACAAAGGATTAAACATATCGAATAGAAGGAAGTAATAGTTTGCAGAAAGTAAACACAAAGCAGTAAATAGTTTGTAGATTGTATGTAAAAGAAAGGACCGGGGTCCATAGTTCACTAGAGGTGGCTCTCCTTAAGATAGATAACATGCTGGGTAAACAAATTACAGCGGCGCAATTGACAAACATCAAGAAAGAAATACATGCATATACTAATCATCTTGACTCCTTTGGACCTTGATTGGGCATTACAACATTATACAATGACCGCCATCCAACTGCATCTATGACTAATAATCCACCTTCAAGTTATCATCCGAACCCCCTTTAGTATTAAGTTGCAAGCAACAGATTATTTCTTTACGAATTGCGTGTAAAGTAAACAATACGATTGTTCTATGAACAAAGGATTGTTGTTTTCTCCCTAGTAGCAACAACACATCTAGTACCTTAGAGATTTCTGTCACTTCCCCAGATTACCAGAGACATGAACCCACTATCGAGCATAAATACTAACTCTTGGAGTTGCTAGCATCTACTTGGCCAAGATAGCTACTAACAACGGAAAGCATGCAAGATCACAAATAACAAAGACATGATAGAATCAATAATCAATCTGGAATAGCATCTCAATATTCATCGGATCCCCGCAAACACAACATGCAGAATTACAAATAAATGATCTTGATCATGAACGGAGCTCACAAGATCTAGACATGAAAGCACAAAGGAGGAGAACCAGCCATCTAGCTACTACATGGACCCGTAGTCCAGAGATGAACTACTCACGCATCATACCGGAGGCTTGCATGATGATGAAGAAGGCCTCCAGGGTGAATTCCCCTCTTCGCCAAGGTGCCGGGAAGAGCTTCAGATCCCTTTCGATCTAGGGATGGAGATGACGGCAGCTATAGACTCTTTCGTGGAATTTTGATCGGGTACTTAGGGTTTTGGTCCCGAGGGCAATATATAGGCGGAAGGAGAGGCCGAGGGGGTGCTGGGGTCGGCCAGACCACCCCCTGGCACGGGCCAGGCTTGGCCGCGCGGCCAGGTGGTGTGGCCGGCCCCAGCTCTTCTCTGTCTCGTATTCTGGCATCAGATGTCTTCCGGAAAAATAGGCACTTTGGCTTTTGTCCCGTCCAATTCCGAGAATATTCATTTTCTGACTTTCTTGGAACCAAAAACAGCAGAAAACAGGCAGCTGGCACTGTGGTTCTTGTTAATAGGTTAGTCCAAGAAATCATATGAAAAGTACTCCAAAGTGTGGACAAAACACAAGAAAGTAGATAAAGCCAAGCATGGAACATCAAAAATTATAGATACATTTGCAATGTATCAACATCCCCAAGCTTAACTCCTGCTCGTCCTCGAGCAGGTAAGTGATAAAAAGAAAGAATAATTTTTGAGGTGACTTGCACCATCAAAGACTTGATCAAAGTATTTGTAAAACATTCAAAGCTGGGATCATAGACTTCAATCATAACATGAAAGACAAAGTTCTAGCAATAATACAAAGAAACTACGATGCAACATGAAAAGGCACAAACAAAAGATTCATGAATAACAATGCTTTGCAAGACGTTTGTTTTTTTTCACATAAAGAAAACATAGCATAATAGTATTCAGCTTGTCCCTCATAGAGTAGCAAATATAAATGCATAGGACACCTTCAAAGTTCATAAGAGTGACTAGATACAAATAGTTTAAAACAAGCAATATCAAGTTATGCATCAATCAACTAGTCTTGGGACAATGCACATAGAACTAAGAATGGCCACTATGCTATCAAAGTAGGTGCATAAATGTAGAAGGTGGAGACTCAATATAATGGTGGAAGAAAGGCCTTCATAGAAGGAAGTAGAGATTCAAGTTTCATAAAGAGCTTCCAAAAATTATGGTACTTATAGCTTTCATCTCTCATTGCCCCTATCATAAGCATCTTGAAGTGATTAAGGTTAAAGTGAACAAACTATGGTGTACATGCTTGACGAAGTATAAGTTAGAAATCTCATGTCCCTTGAATACGAGGGTCGCTCCTCATGCTACTCAAGTTTAGTCACCGGTAAGTTCTTGTCATCGTAAGTACATGTGTATCATAGACAACCGCCAACGTGGTATCCCTTGCCCGATGATACGGAAGAATCCCCATATCAAAATGACAAGGCAAGCAGACAACGAGCATCTCAACAATCTTCTTATTTACCATGGGAATATGGTTCTTTTTTCTCTCTTTCCTCTTTTCATAATCTCTTTTTTTCTTTTTCTCTTTTTTTCTCAATATAGGACTCTTTTTTTATAAGAAGAATGCTTCATAGACAGCTCATTATGGTTACGCTGCAGGTTTCCACCATGTCAGCATGGATTAGACCAGCGGCCCAGGCGTTTCTCTAACACATATACATAATTCCATGGACTTACAAGCTCCCCTTTCATTTCACACCGACATCCATAGACAAAAGAGCATGATATCAACTAGGTACAAAGTACCAAGTGCAATGTTGAAAGCGTTCCCCATGAGAGCATGGTTCTGCTAATTCCCAACAAATAAGTGCAAGCATATACAACATAGACGACACAATGGTTGAAGTTTATTAAGGGCAAGAAAAGTAAAGTGTGCCATCAAGTTCGTGAGAGCTTTAATCACTAGTTTTCTCATAACAAGTTTAATTCGGAAGGTAAAAAAACGTGAATATACTTGGAATAGCATAAGCTAGTAGGTAGGTATGGTGGAATCTTTGGAATAACTTGGTTTAGGGAGTTGTATGCATGAGTTGAACTCATACTTGGTTGTGGAGGCTAGCAAAAGACTAGGAGCGACAAACTAAGAGAGCAATAATGGCCATAATCATGCAGAGCGACAAAACATCATTGATCAAAGCATAAAGTGATACTACAAGTTGAAAACTAAAGGATCATAAAGGCTTATGGTGACTTGAGATAGTCATAACATGGTGTGAGCATGCGCCAAGTCAACCCAAATAAAGCATCAAAGGAGAATACCACTATATTACGCTTTAATATGCTAAAACAATGCATGATTCATCCAAGGCACATTAAGCAATCTCAATTGTTGATAACAAGTCATGCTACAACAAAGAATACTAAGCATAAAGCCAAAACAATATCAAGCATGGCATGACAAAGCATAGGCCACAGTAAAAAACAAGCTCTTTTTACCACTTAAGCATGAACTTTCCTACTCTTTTCCAAACCAAACCAAACTATTTGAAAACCAATGTATGAAAGAGGGGGTCCAACCAATTTATTCAGAAAACTAAGAAAACCAAGAAAACGAAAACGAAAAAGAAGACGCTCCAAGAACAACACAATTGTGCATGAAACAATAAAAATGAAGCGTTTGGAAGAAACCTGGGATTTTTATTGATGAAGAGGGGGATGCCTTGGGCATCCCCAAGCTTTGACGCTTGTACTTCTTGGATATTTCTTGGGGTGACATGCGTGGCATCCCCAAGCTTGAGCTTTAGTCCATCTTTCATCTCATTACTCATTCCTTCCATACACCTGAAAATTTTCCTTCATACAAAACTTCACACAATCTTTATTAGCAACATTAGTGCACTCAAGATAATAAGTCTTAAGGCTCAGTTGTAACACAAATAAACTTCCATTAGAACAGTATCTACTGAAGCACTTCCCTAAAAAAGCTCAATTCCCCAAAAAACTAAAAAATGAACCAACAAGAAGCAAACGCAAAAAATGACAGAAATCTGTCAAAACAGACCAGCAGGTAAAGACGGATATTTTTGAAGACCTTCTGTTGCTCAAATCAAAACGTGTTGAACTAATGGAAGTTGGATAACAACCTGGGGCAGAAGAACAAATATTCACGCCTCAAAAGGACGTTCAGAGATTTTACACGAATTTTTATGGTGAAGCATAGAAATCTATTTCGGGACAGCAACTTTCCCAATCATTACTTCTCTCTCATTAGAGGTTACTCTTGGTACAAAAAGCAAATAAAAAGGATAAGGAGCGGTTATTACTGAAGAAATAACTTCCAAGACTCATCTAAAACTTTTGGGTTATCTCCCAATAAGTACTTTTCTTTAACGCCTTTAATTAGGCATAAGAAGCAAGAAAAAGAATCAAGTGTTCTCAAATGAAGAAGCATTAAGATTAATACCAGAAATATCTTCAACAAGGCAAGGTATATCATACAAATAAGTTCTATAGGATCCTCTCTCCATGCTCTTTGGTTCACTATTTTCATCAAAAGGGTTTTCAGAAACAACCCACTCAAGATTCTTTCCTATGGCTTCATGTATTGCTACCAGTTTAAAGGGTATTGCTATCTTAGTTTCTTCCCCATTAGGTTCAGTTTTGTTCATATTTTCTTGAGTACCAACAACATCTACACATGAGCCTAGCATATTTAAATGTTCAAAGACTTTTCTAGCTTCTTTGGCAACATCATAGAATTCCTTAAACAAAGTTTCTAGAATAAAATCCCTCTTTTCAGGGTCCTCAATTTCTTTAAGCTTAAGAAACATTACTTGTATTAAGGGGTTGAGGTTAACAAACCTAGCTTCTAACATGTGAATTAAAGAAGCTGCAACAATCTCATAGTTTGGAGCAAGTTCTGCAAGGGATTTATCGTCAGTATCTTCATGCTTACTAACATGATTAAAGAATTCTTCAATATTATCATTCCCAATTATAGAACCACTACCAATTGAAAGATCTTTCAGGGTGAATTTAGGGATCAACATGGTGATCTAAGGAAGAGGTGACAACTAAAGGAGACTTAATTTTTTTGTGTTTTTTGATAAAGAAAGCAAACTAGTAAAACTATTTTTTTGTGTTTTTGATAAAGAAACAAGCAAACAAAGCAAAAAAACTAAGCAAAACAAAAATAACAAAGTAAAGAGATTGGTTATGAGGGACTCCCCTTGTGAAGATGTCCTTGACTCCCCGGCAACGGCGCCAGAAAAATAGCTTGATGGCCCAAAATATATCGAGCTCGTTGGGGAACCCCAAGAGGAAGGTATGATGAGCACAGCAGCAAGTTTTCCCTCATTAAGAAACCAAGGTTTAATCGAACCAGTAGGAGCAAGGAAACAATCCAAAGGTGTAGCTAGATGAACGTTGGCAGGGCGCACAACCGGTGCAGGCAGCAACGTGGAGACCTGCACAACACAACCACAGAACTTTGCCTCCAACTTGCGATGAGGTTGTCAATCTCACCAGTTTTGCTGAAAACAAAGGATTAAACGTATTGAATGGAAGCAAGTAAGAGTTTGCAGAAAGTAAACGCAAAGCAGTAAATAGTTTGTAGATTGTATGTCAAAGAAAGGACCGGGGTCCATAGTTCACTAGAGGTGGCTCTCCTTAAGATAGATAACATGCTGGCTAAACATATTACAGCGGGGCAATTGACAAACATCGAGAAACAAATACATGCATATACTAATCATCTTGACTCCTTTGGAACTTGATTGGGCATTACAACATTATACATAGACCGCCATCCAACTACATCTATGACTAATAATCCACCTTCAGGTTATCATCTGAACCCCCTCCAATATTAAGTTGCAAGCAACAGATTATTGCTTTACGAATTGCGTGTAAAGTAAACAATACGATTGTGCTATGAACAAAGGATTGTTGTTTTCTCCCTAGTAGCAACAGCACATCTAGTACCTTAGAGATTTCTGTCACTTCCCTAGATTACCAGAGGCATGAACCCACTATCGAGCATAAATACTAACTCTTGGAGTTGCTAGCATCTACTTGGCCAAGATAGCTACTAACAACGGAAAGCATGCAAGATCACAAATAACAAAGACATGATAGAATCAATAATCAATATGAAATAGCATCTCAATATCCATCGGATCCCCGCAAACACAACATGCAGAATTACAAATAGATGATCTTGATCATGAACGGAGATCACAAGATCTAGACATGAAAGCACAAAGGAGGAGAACCAGCCATCTAGCTACTACATGGACCCGTAGTCCAGAGATGAACTACTCACGCATCACACGATAGGCTTGCATGATGAAGAAGAAGGCCTCTAGGGTGAATTCCCCTCTCCGGCAGGGTGCCGGGAAGAGCTTCAGATCCCTCTCGATCTAGGGATGGAGATGATGGCGGCTACAGACTCTTTCGTGGATTTTTGATCGGGTACTTAGGGTTTTGGTTTCGAGGGAAATATATAGGTGGACCAGGTGCTGGGGTGCTGGGGTCGGCCAGACCACCCCCTGGCGTGGGCCAGGCCTGGCTGCGCGACCAGGTGGTTGGCCGGCCCCAGCTCTTCTCCATCTCGTATTCTGGCATCAGATGTCTTCCGAAAAAATAGGCACTTTGGCTTTTGTCCCGTACAATTCCGAGAATATTCATTTTTTGACTTTCCTGGAACCAAAAACAGCAGAAAATAGGCAGCTGGCACTGTGGCTCTTGTTAATAGGTTAGTCCAAGAAATCATATGAAATGTACTCCAAAGTGTGGACAAAACACAAGAAAGTAGATAAAACGAAGCATGGAACATCAAAAATTATAGATACATTTGCAATATATAAGTTGTCTTGACGGGTATGAAATGGTCTACTTGGATAGTCTGTCTACTATGACCCAAATAGAGTCATTTCCCCTACTAGATGTAGGCAAACCTATGATAAAGTCCATTCTGACAGAATCCCATTTCCATTCTGGAATCTGTAATCGTTGCAAAAGTCATGCGGGTCTCTGATGTTCTGCTTTGACTCTCTGATAGATATCACACTTGGCTATGTAGCTTCCTACTTCTCTCTTAATTTTGTGCCACCAAAATTGCTCCTTCAAATCCTGATACATCTTTGTTCCTCCCGGGTGGATGGAATAAAGAGTATCATGAGCTTCTTGCATAATGACTTGTTTCAACTCCAAATCTGCTGAAACACAGATATGTCCTTTGTACCATAGAACTCCTTCTTCATCTTCGGTGAATCCGGGTACCTTTCCTGTCTTGATACGATGCTTGATTCCATCAATACTTGTGTTTCCTTTCTGGGCCTCTTTTATCTGACTAATCAAAGTGGGTTGGAGTTCTATGCTAGCTAAGAATCCTTCACTAACTATCTCCACTCTAAAATTCTCCATCTCCTCATGTAGACTTGGCTGGGCTTCCTTTATCATGGTATTTAATCTACACGGCAATCTGCTAAGAGCATCCGCTACCACATTGGCTTTGTCAGGGTGATAGTGAATGTCAAGGTCATAATCCTTGATTAACTCTATCCATCTCCTTTGCCTCATATTCAAATCCTTTTGGGTGAAGATATACTTTAGACTCTTGTGATCCGAATAAATCTCACAGTGGTTACCCATAAGATAATGATGCCATGTCTTCAAAGCTAAAACTACGGCTGCTAGTTCTAGGTCATGGGTAGGATAGTTCTGCTCATGATGTTTCAGTTGTCTGGATAGATTGGATATAACTTTGGCTTCTTGCATCAATACACATCCGAGACCAATCTTGGATGCGTCACAATACACATCAAACGGCTTCTTGATATCCGGCATGATCAAAATTGGGGCTGAAATCAATCTCTTCTTGAGGTCTTGAAAACTTGCTTCACATTTGTCAGTCCATTCAAACTTCTTATCTTTCTTCAACAAGTGGGTCATCGGTCTTACGATGCTCGAGAATCCTTCTATAAACTTGCGGTAGTATCCGGCTAATCCAAGAAATGCACCGACTTCTATTTGGGTGGGTGGGGCTTTCCATTCTTCAACATCTTTGATCTTGGCGGGATCAACAGCGACTCCTCCTGCTGACAGGATATGGCCTAGGAATCCTACTTCTTTTAACCAGAATTCACACTTGCTGAACTTGGCATACAGCTGATGCTCTCTAAGGGTTTCAAGGATGGTTCTCAGATGTTGCTCATGGTCCTCTTATGATTTGGAGTAGATCAGAATGTCATCGATAAACACAACGACAAAGTTATCCCGAAAATTCATAAAAATCTTATTTATGAGATTCATGAAATAAGCGGGGGCATTGGTTAATCCAAAATACATGACATTATACTCATACAATCCATATCTGGTAGTGAAGGCCATCTTTGGGATATCTGTTGCACGAATCTTTAGTTGGTGATAACCAGTTCTAAGATGAATCTTACAAAAAAAAATCTAGCTCTAGTCAGTTGATCAAACAAATCTTTGATCTTTAGCAAAGGGTACTTGTTCTTGATGGTGATGTCATTCAACTTCGATAATCCGTACAAAGACGGTTGGCACCATCCTTCTTATCAATAAACAAAACAGGTGATCTCCATGGTGATGCACTTGGTTGAATGAGTCCTTTTCCCAGCATATCATCAAGTTGCTTCTTCAGCTCCACTAGTTCAGATGGGTTCATACTATAGGGTCTCTGAGCTATGGGTCTGGTTCCAGGGATTAGTTCAATGATAAACTTGATATCCTGATCTGGGGGCATACCAGGCAATTCATCAGGGAATACGTCGGGGTATTCACAGACTACTCTGACTTGGTCAATGGTGGTCTTGGCTAGACTCTTGTTGCACTTGAATTGATGGGGCAAAGTCTCAGATACATATTCTACTGATATTCTGGTGCTACTAGTCATGGTTATGGCTTTCTTAGCGCAGTTGATTAATCCTTGATGTTTCGACATCCAATCCATCCCTAGCACTACTTCCAAACCTTTGGTTCCAAGTACTATTATATTGGCATAAAAATCTATCCCATGTATTCTAATAGGTATGGCCTTGCAAACTTTTCTAGCTTTGGTGGTCGAACCAGGGATTTGAACTACCATAACATGCTTCAGATTTGTTGGTTGGATCTTACTAGTGCATGCAAATTCTTCTGTAACAAACGAGTGCGATGCTCCAGAATCAAACAACACTCTTGCTAGAACGGATGCGATGCTTAACAAAAAACATACCCAACACGACATTTGGCGCTTCTTGGGCTTCTTCAGCATTCATGTGGGACATACGGCCATTACGGTTGTGCGGGTTTCCTGGAGAAAATCTTTTTCCAGGCTAGACACGGCGTTGTTGTTGGGTAGGTGCATTCACATTGGTTGTTGCGGAAAGCTTCTTGGGGCACTTGTTGGAGTAGTTACCCGTGACTCCGCATTCAAAATAAGTTATCATTGACTTGTCTTTCCCTGCGACAGACACAACATTGCTTCCAGTCCTTGGGGCAGTATTGTTGTTCTTGTTGTTGGACTTGGGCGGTGCATGGTTGAAATTGTTGGAGTTGCCGGGGTTGTTGTTGTGGTTTCCTCTGGGCCTTGGGTTTCCTCCTCCACGGTTGGGATAGTTCAGATGGTTCATTGGGGTCTGTTGTTTCTGGGTGCATAACTTGCAAACGGGTTGGTATTCTAGAAATTCTTAAGTCTGGATCCATGGTGATCTTGGTTTCCATGGCCTTGATTATTGTGGGCCATCTGGGCTATCTGTTGAAGACTGGCTAAGTTGGCTTGACGTTCAGCTCTTCCAGCTTCACGGTCAGAAACTAACTTTTGCAGAATTTGCAGCACTGGGTCCTGAGATGAACTGCTTCCTCCGGGATTTCCACGAGTCATCTGAAGATTGAGATAGATAGTGAGACAAGAGGGAAATTTCTAGGGTTCATGGGTTTGTTTTTAGAAACCTTAAACTTTGAGTATGACTCAAGTTTTGCAAACTAATAACTTATTCATTCATTCATTCATACCACCCAATACAAACACACACCACAACAAGGAAACAGATGGTTTTAAGAACCATTGTGTGAAGCTACGATACAATGGGACAGGGTACAACTCACACCTACGATAGTTCTCATGTGCGACTAATCATCATCAATGAAGGCAGCATCATCCTCATCAGTGTTGTCCTCCATGGCTTCATCCTGTAGGTAGTCATTGTCATCACTTAGGTAAGAGTGAATATCCTCACGGATGTCTTCACCTTCCTCCTCCTGCTGCTCCTCTAGCTAGATCTCCTGGTCGTGGATGGTCTCCTACAAGGTGGCTATCTTTTGACGAAGATGGTCGATGACACGATCCTTTTTGTTGTGCTAACTACGAAGTGACTTGCGTTCCTTGGAAAGAATGGCGACGGTCTCCTTCCTTTCAACAGCTGCAGCATTTCTCTGGTTGACATGATCACGTGCATTGTCCAACTCCTTTTGTGTCTCATGTAGCATGAAGTCCATGTGGTCCACGTGTTCCTTCAACTCTGGATGGGCTGGCATGGATAGAGGCTGTCCCATTGAGTCACATCTTACATTGTGAACAAAATGGGTGCCGATGATCTGGTTGATGTTCTGAGCACACAAGCGAGCGAGAGCTTCTTGCATAGCCCTGGCTAATCCGTCTAGCCAGTTGTTCTCCCGAATGCTGAACTAAATATTGTCAGAAAGAGGTGGCTCCATTCTGCCTCTCAGGTCGGCAACAATCAGCCACTATAGCTCCCCTCTAGCGTGGTCCTTGAGCTTTGCTCCGAAGAACTCTGGGCGCGGGCGTTCAAGATGCTCTGAGAGCGAATCCAGATCCCTGTCAAAGATAAGCTATCCTCCATTGCCCAACTGGTAAAACTTGGTGTATTTGACCTCCATCTATAAGAAATTGAGATGAGTAAGTTAGTGGAGTGATCAAGTGTGTCAAGTTTTAAGTAGACTTGTAAGAGTTTTGAGTAGCAAGTGATTTCTTTTGGAAAGAATCTCAAGGATAAGAATGAGAATAGGTTTTTGTAAATACTCACTTTCTTTGTCTTGAAACTAGATTTTTTCAGGCATCCATTCTAACTAGGGTCTCCTATGGTCAGGATGGCTCTGATACCAACTTGTCAACACCCGGATTTTTAAGTCTAGATGCCTGTTATGCCGTACATCGCAATCCCAGGATTACCATTTTTGTGAGACATTAAAGAAGTGGTACCACAGTACATCATCCATTACAAACCATAATAAGGTCTTACAAATAAAGGATCTCATGATCCAGTCTTAATACAATCAAAGCAGCGGAAAGTACACGTAGCGGGGCTTCATTTTCATGATCACAGGCAATGCTGGCCATGGGAGAGGATCCTAGTTGTCATAGACCTTCTGATGTCCATCTTCTGGGTAATCCTCCTCATAGTCTGGCCATGGGAATACCTAGGGACAAAGCCATGAGTACTCTTTAAGTACTCGCAAACTACCACTAGTATAAGTAGGAGTAAAACAAGTAGGAATCATAAGCTCTAGGTTTCTTTGCAAAAAGCCAGGTTTATTTCATAAAGATTCAAGAGTAAAGACCTAATTTAGTTCTCTACATTACCTAAGTGGGAACTTAGATCTCATGTCCACAACTCTGTTATGGTCAAGTCAAAGTCATCTTTCAAGTCACAAGTCATTTTGAAAACATCTGAGAACGGAACAGTATGGCCACTCCAACTATCCATAACCGCGGACGCGGCTATTCGAATAGTTTGACACTCTGCAGAGGTGGTACACTTTCACCACAAAATTCGATACATCCGTCAGGATTAACCCTGAATCATCATACTTGGTATGCGGATAATCAATCTTAACCTTTCAATTACACACCATAGTATAGGCACCTCCCCTATGAGTTTGGCCTCCCAGCCATGGCCATCTGCCATCCTGGGTACTACACAGGTGGACATTCATCACGAGGTAGCCTCAGCTCAACCTCTTCCGCAAGGGAACCCATACTAAGACATATAAACTTCTATTCAAGCCCTACCCAACTCAGGTATTGTGGTTGTATGGTAAAATTGGAATGGTATCGCATCCGAACCCAACCATCAGTTTTTATTAAAGTCGAGGCTCATGCCTCATCAGTTTCATCATCAAACCATTGTGTTTCACAACACATGTCAAAATATTTCAATAGAATGAATCCCTATTCCAAGGTTTTCATAATCATTTTCACCAAGTCTTCCCCTCTAAGATAATCAAGTTTTAGCTTAGCACTAGCCACTAATATGGGTATCACAATTGGGGGTGCTAATAAAGTATAAGTATCCAAGACTAATCCTATGATTTTGATAGGATCCAATCTAGTTTCCACAAATCACAATTCATTAACTAAGTAAGAAAGTTGTAGTAAAGGGAAAAGTAAAACTTAGAGTAAAACTGGGAATTGGTAAAGTTGCATAACCAGGTATGCCTAGTGCATCTAGTATAAAGGGATTGCATATATAGCATGCATAGCTCTAGCTTGCTTAGATAGCAAGTATGGTGCTATCTTGCATAGTGGGCTTGCCTTGAGCAGTGCAGTTGTTCTAGTCGTTGAAGTTCTCTTCTTCTTCCTCGAAGTACGCCTCCTCATTGTAGCTCAGGTCGGTACTAGCGTCTATAAACACATTCAAGGTACACAATCACCAAACAACACTTCTCTACTTCTATTTAGCACACAAGGGTTCATACTAGATGATCTAGCATCATTTCTACCATTATGTGGAATATTCACATTTTCTTACTCTTCTTATTTTAGAAAAGTAATTTCTACTCATTTTAAATCTTTAAGATTTAATATTCTCCAATTAAAATAGTGGATCATGTTGACACATGTCATCACCAACTATTCCAATACTTGGGAAAGTGATTTAAAATGGTGATCATATGTGACAAGATTTAATATTACTATTTAATAATATTAAAGTGACTAGGAATGCCTATATATCACTCTTTTAATACTAAGCCATGTTTCATATTTGTAAAACCAAATCTTTTTACATATTCCTGTAGAGCATGGCAAATGTGATTTTTTGAGAGGTGGAATCATCTCAAAAAAAATTATCGTTTATTTTAGAAAAACGTTTGAAGTGTCCATAGTCTCTGTCTTGTTATATTTGGTATAGGTGATCTATAATTCTAAATGGTTTGAATCCAACGGGAGTGATTAGATAATTTCAATACTTTTCCAACAAAATTGGTATCATGCAATTTGGTTCAGTGAATCTCTTTGAATTGAATTTTGAATCTATTGACAGAATCTAGTTTTAACTAAAATGGAAAAAATCTTATTTCAATCTATGGGCTCTGCACAGGAAACTAATTGGCCCGGCCCAACTGCACAGCGCTGGCACATCGGGCTGCTGACAGAACGGTCCCACGCGTTAGTGACTTAACTAAGCTGAAACGGTATCTAGCAAATCCTAGCCCTACTATTAGAATAGGATCCTACGACTGAGGTCTGTCGTCTCCGTCGAACTGCTCCAGCGAGACTCGAACCCTAAAAAATGGTGGGGGTCGCTGGGGACTTATCGGGGTTCTAGCTAGGATCGGTGATGGGGGTGAATGGGGTGTTCATCGACGGCGGTTCGATTGGCGGTCACGACAGCTCCTGGGGTGGCCGTAATCAACGGCTTCCTTCCTCGACTGCAGCGGTGGACTCCGGCCAAATTCCGACGTCGTGGTGCTCGCCTTGCTCCAGGGAAAGGTATGGGAGGTTTCTGAGAGAGAGAGGAGTGGAATGGTGTGGAGAATGAGGGTTGGGGTGGCCTATATTTATACACCAGGGGTGGAGGCAGTGCGGCATGGTCTGGCTTCTCTGGCGACGTTGCTACAAGTCGTGTTCGTCACGGCGGAGGGCATGGGTCGGTGCAGTGGACTATGGCGATCGTCACGCAAGTGATGGCACGGCAAGGGGCGGTCTCCATCGGTCGGGCAATGTCGGTGCTCTGTTCGGGTACACGGGTGTTTGTCACTTGGTACGGTAGTCACGGGGCGCGCGGCGGTGAACGGTCATGTCTGGGAGGTCACTGGTGCTACGGCGATCGCGGGTACGGGTGGAGAGAGTGAGGCGTGGTGTGTGCGTGCGAGGCAGCTGCGGCGCTCTGTCATGCACTCGGCATGGCAGGGGCTTAAATGGGCACGCAGTTTTTAGCGTCTCCACTTCTCGCCTTGGGTCAAGGGCTGGACAGGGGTTGGCGGTGAGGTCACGGCGACTTGCTGGACATCGTGGGAGAGGGCGGTGCAGCATGCTGTGAGTGGTTCGTGCTCGACCGGTATGGCCGGCTCGGTATGGGCGTGCCACTGGTCAATGTGGCCAGTGATGCCTCTCCTTTGCACGGCCAATTACCAGGGATGATCTACGACAATTGAATGTGTTGATTGCACTACAAGAGCTGAGCAATTGATAGCTCAAAACAGTGTATAGTTGGTGAGGTTTTACTGTGCCTGCCAGGTGTTCGATCAAATGGCCGCATGAAACTTGTTTTCAAGTTTTTGGATGAATTTTAGTGTGTGATCTTGTTGCTTGCTTAGCAGTCTGTGGTTGCTGGGAAAGGTCAAGGGGAATTGATTTGAATGGTTTTTGAAAAATGATGATCTAGGCATATGAACTTGATTCAATTTTGCAATGCCTCTTAAATAGATTGGAAAGTTGTTTCTGCCACTTTGTAAAGTTTGCTTGGATTCACCTTTACTTGGACTAACAAGGGGTGAAAACAATTGGAAAAGTTTCTGTTGGAAATCTTTTGCTAGGAACACTCAAAGTGGTCTAGTGGATAAGTTTGGCCAAAATGACCATTTGATCATATGACTTATATTTGATTTTCTTTTCATTTGATTCTGCTTGGGAATGATCTAGATGATGTAGTATTCATATTTAAACCAATCATTATCATTACTAACACTCGCTCATGGCAATTGTAAGCATTCATACATTAATGCAAATCACACATGCATTCTTATTAAATTTAATAATAAAAGTTTTTGTTAACCCTAAACTTGGATGATTAGAGCTTGATAAGCTTGATTAATATTTTTGGGGATGTTACATCTTTCTACTCAGTCAACCTCCAAGATAACCCATCCCAAAACATACTTTGTCTAAATGAGGCCAAATTTGGCACACTTGTGTATCTTTGAGTTGCAAACAATATAATGTCGGCCAAGATGGATTATTTTGTTTAAATAACACATTTTCCATTTGTTATGCCAAAAGCTTGAATTTCTCTTAGTCATTTTTTTATCTGAGAACCCTTGTTTTCCTTAGCTCTACTCAGTTTTCCCCTCCCGCTAAAGTTTTCCTCACTTTTCCCCTCTCTCATGTCTCAGTTTGGCTAGCGCTCTGATTGGCCGACATGGATGTCACACGGATCTTGGCCAACCACCATTGGATACATCATGATCCAATGGGCTGGAGGTCTCTCTCTCCTGATGGGCGCACCTAACCTTGTACGGCGAGGAGAGCCCGACAGGCTGGATGTCTCTCCCTCCATTTCCCTATCGCACGTATACTAGCCGCATCAACTAGCGCTCATTTTGGCTGCGCTCTGATTGGTCGAGATGTATGTCACACGGATCTTGGACAACCACCGTTGGATACATCATGATCTGATGGGCTGGAGGTCTCTCCCTCCCTTTCCCTTTCACACGTATACTAGCCGCATCTTCCTTCCCTCTTATTGATGTACAATGGCGTAGACCTACGCGTGGGGGTCAGAACAGCTTGCGGCAGCGTGGATCTAAGCGCGGCTGCTAGAATGGCTTGCGGCGGTGAGGATCTAACCGTCTGAAATTTATGTCTCTGTCTGTCTCACTTCCGTTCACATCCTCAGATCTGTTGCTGATGAAAGACACTGATGGAAACAATCATCTGCAACATCAGTGCGACGGCTGTGGTGCCAACAGTGGCCATTGATGAAAGACACCGATCGAAGCCATCATCTGCAACATCTACGGCCATGGTGCCAACAGTGGTCATCCATGCGACGATGATTGAAGCCACCATCCGCAATATCTACAGCTGTGGTGCCGATAGTGGTCATCGATGCGAAGACGATTGAAGCCATCATCCGGAACATCACTGCGACGGTGTAGATCAAGCCCTCGTGAACCGAAGCTGTGGGAGGCAGGCTGCGGCCGCGGCTGGCATGTCGAGGTGCACTTTGACGGTGAAGGCCGGATGGGAGCACTTTGCCCATACTTCTTGGAGTACACATGCGGTGGGGAGGGCGGCTCTCTCATCGGCCACTGAAATTTGGGACAAATTTAAGCCCAATTTGAACCAAAATTCCGTGACTTAATATATATGTATGATTTGAATAAATTTGACATGTATTTGAGCCGTGAGACTGGTGGATATGCTCTAAAGCTGATTCATAAGTAGTAGTACTTGCTTTGACAATCTCCGGTGGGCTTGTATAAATTTGATCGAAATATGTATGATTTGAATCAAAATTGATATGTATTTGACCAGTGAGGATGGTGGATATGCTCTAAAGCTGATTCATAAGTAGTACTCCCTCTGACCCAAATTAGTTGATTTACATTTAACTAGATTCGATTGTATCTTGTGTAATTTGAGTCAACTAACTTGGATTGAAAATCTCAGCCACTAATTTGGAACGGGGAATGGATGCTGCCACCAATGCTGCAACTCTACATGGCATCCATGATGGCAGCGACCGAATAGTCAAAACTGATAGGCCCCAACTTGACCCTCTAGGCATTTGGCACGCCAACTATGGGCAGCTAGATCTAATGGCAAGCAACTCGGTCTCTGCAATGCATTCTCTCGAAAACTTTGGGACTACTAGATCCAATAACAAGCAACTTGGATACCGCAATGCATTCTCTCGACCACTTTGGGACCGCTAGATCCAGTGGCAAGCAACTCGGGCACCGCAATGCATTCTCTCAAGAACTTTGGGGCCGCAAAGTGACTAAATTAGCAGGAACTCACAACCATCTATTGAATGACAATTCTACTCTCTAAATTAGCTATCTATTCAACTAATCGTTACACGTTCCACCCTTCACCACAACCGTATATTGTAACTGCTAGGACGCGGATGACAACTACTAAAACTATCCACATGAATCTACTACCCCCCTCTTCACTTGAAGTTCATGTTGTAGATTTTCTATGACTTGATCAGATACGGCAAGATCAACCTCGGGTGTCAACTTCTCTTTGTGAATAAGCTCTAAATTCTTCCTCGACAGTACGCTTCAGCTCGAATATCAACAGGTTTTTATGGGCCAATTCATCACCTAACTTGGCAACCATATCCTTCAAATCCATCCTATGGCTAGACCACTGAGTTGATTCATCTTGGTATGCAATGTACCATGGATCATCGGCCTGCATAAGACACTGTAACAATCCCAAAACAAACTAAATTGGAATCAGTCCGACAGGCCATGTCATAACTTCAAATTCAATAGTAGTACAAATAGAAGGAGCAACATGCACTTTCAACGTGGTAGGAGAAGGAGAATGTGTCCACGACATGAGCGATTCCCCACACTCATTGATGTACCCGCTACGACCAGATATTGAGGACTCATTTGCACCTACAATATCGAGGAAATTACGGGAACCGAATCGATTAGGGTGGGCGGAGCAGGACAGGAGGTCTTAACAAGCACTACTAGCAATTGCTGTGACTATTCGTCAAGCTATGGTGGCGGAACCAAATCCCGGTCGTCGTGGGCGGCAGACCTGTCTGCGGTTGGTACTGCCTGAACATACAATGCGTGCAGACAAAATAGGTGTCGGAGCCATGGTTGAGGTGCAGCGCGACAGTTCGTGCGATACCACCTTAGGACAGATCCAGCGACGCGCCGACGCACCGACGATGGTTGCTCTGTCCGCCGGTGGGATAGGAGCTGCTCGGGGCTGGGGGCTGGGCGCTGGGAGCGGATGAGAGAGAGCCGACGTGTGATGCACGACCCCACCTATCAATTATTTCATATTTTCCAATTTTGCATATCTGTCAAACTTTTTCTTTGAAATTTGCATAATTGCCACATGACAACCACATGCCAGTGACGCACAAAATGGAAAATATACAAGTTGCAAAGTAAAATGTGGCAAATATGCAAATCCCCCCTCCAGCCCCACATGACAGACCCACCGGTCATTGGCTACGAAGGCCCCACATAGCGGCCCCATTGTTCATTGGCTTCGACAGCCCCACATAACGGCCCCATTTGTCATTGGCTGCACCGGCCACACAATCAGGAAAAACGGGGCCCACAAGTCAGCGAGAGACGGATGGCTGGTCCGCCGTGTATCCTGGCCCCACCTGTCAGCATGTAACAGTCGAGGTGAGGTAACGTAATGCTCAACATAGAACCCGCCCAACGCGGCCCCACCTGTCAGCATGTAACGATCAAGCCTTTGACCTGACGGCATACCCCGTCCGAGAGCATGTGAGGGTTTCGGAATGGAGGGAGGGGAAAGTGAGAAAAAACTAAGCGGCTTGGTAAAACTTAGTACAACTAACAGACCAGGGGCATGAAAACAGAAATCCCTTTATTTTATGTTAATTGTGAATTAACTTATACTAAATAAATATTTAAATTCATATTTATAATGTGACTTTCTCATTAGGCCAAAATCACGGAGGAAATTGGCCCAAGAGAAATCCATAAGAAAAACATAGAGAAAACATCACATCTGCGCTACTGGGCCGCCTGACCGGCCCACGCGATTGTGTTCCACATAGTGCCAGCCGCGTGGGGGCAGCAGCAGCCACCAGCTGCCGCATAGGGCCTACTCAACCCTGGCCCACGTGGGCGCACGGGGGAGCCAGGCAAGCGAGCTGCGGGCAGGCACGTTGTCCCGCCCAGGACAACATTGCTGCAGGCCTCGCAAGGCATTGACCGTGTTGCTGGGCCACGCCGGGGAGAAGGCAGCCCACCCGGGCGTGCTGTCTACTGCTGCTGCGGGCTACTAGCTCTGGCAGGCCGCGTGCACAACACCGGCCCACCCGGCTGAGATTGCTGCAGGCGAGCTGGGCTGGCAGGTGGCAATCCACCCGACCACCGCCTCATGTAGCTCGGCTGCTGAGCAGGTCGTGGTGAGGCCCACCCGGCCACACCTCGGCCCAGCCGGCTATTTTATCTTCTTTTTGGATTTTTCTTTGTAATTTTAGTCCCACATGGGAAACCTAAAGGGAAGGGCACACCTCCCTCCCCTATATAAAGGGGTGCCAATGTGAGGATTAAAAAACATCCAATAGATATTCTCTAAGGCAGTTTCCTTAGAGAAACCCCCCTCTCTCTAGTTGCTTTTGTCGTGGCACAGTCCTAGGGAAAGGACTGCTCGTGCAAATCAACACATCTGTGGCATGCCATTGTGCTGCAGGAATTCCATCAGGAGGTCTACTTCCGCAACCTCGACAGGGATCAAGAAGTTCGTGAGTCGTTGTATCGCATCGTATGTGTGTGATAACTCGGGGGAGCTGCGCTTGCAGCAACCGGGCCATCGTCCAAGGACCTGGATAAGAGGTGACGTGCGAGGAGCTTCACGACCTTGAGGTCTGACGGGTACGACTACATCATCCACGCTCCTGCATGAGCATCATGCTTTCTCACTCTTCAAGGGTACGTTACTGTTGTCTTCCTCTGTTACTACACTACTTCTAGATAGATCCTTGGGCAATCATGGTGCTCCATGTAGTAAAAATTTTGTTATCTGTTGCGGGAACCCTACACTTTATTGATTTATTCAACAAGGACGGACAAAGAATGTGCAATTAAAAACCCAGAGCCACCACACAACACCTACAAACTCGACAAAAATCATATCAACAAGGCATTATGCCAAGAAAAATAATGAAATCCCTCGACCAGCTAGGCACCGGAAACAATTGCAAACCCCAAAATGCCCTCTAGGCGAAGCGAGATCAAACATTTGGTCTAGCAGACTCTTAGCGACCACCTCATGTACACGCCCTAGAATCCGTCACCACCATCGAACCACCGATAAATATTCATGTTTAATATCTACATAAACTTGGTCAATCCTGTCGACAACGCCACCGAGGTGCAAGATGGCTCCCGACCTCCCCACCTTGTGCGAGGTCATCAACATGCCCTCCACTAAGACCTTGCTACACCATGCCACAGATACACACTGCCATCGACGCGGTAGATGAAACACCGCTCCACTAGATGACCCCCTCTAGGCATCTCGTGCTCCAAAACAATGCCCTCAAGATGGTGAATGACACCAAAGTGTCGTCATCATCTGATCCGAGAATGACCTAGATATTGGGTTTCCCCTATAACCTTAGCCATGAGACGAGACCTACATCAACGAGGCCTTCATCAAGGTAGCAATATCCTAGGTTGTCACCATTGTTATCTCCAACCAGCAGAGCCCAGCTCTCACCGACCAACAGGGTCACCTCGCCTCCAACCCACATGCCATAGCCAAGACCTATCCATAAGAGAGGGAGGCCACCACCACACCAACCGCCTTCGATCTTCCCGGAGAAGAGTCCACTGTAGGTGGGGAGAATTGAAGGAAATATGCCCTGAGAGGATATAATAAAGTTGTTATTATGTATTCCTTGTATATGATAGATGTTTATTTTGCATGCTATAATTGTATTGATAGGAAACGTCAATACATGTGTGTTTAATAAACAAAAAGGGTTCCTAGTTATGCCTCTCTTATAGACTAGCTCGTTGATTAACAAGATGATCAAAGTTTCCTGATCATGGACATTGGATGTTGTTAATAACAAGGTCACAACATTTGTGAAATGATGTGATGAACATTCATCCAAAGTATAGCATTACGATCAAAGTCATTATGTTTATATTGCTATAACATCTTACAAAGTAATCTTAGTACTTAAACCATGAGATCATGTTAATTGCTAACACCGGAAGAGTCTCTTGATAACATCAAACATCACACCGTAACAGGGTGACTATAAAGGTGGGTTCAGTGCTACGAAGGTGTTATGTTGAGGCTCATGGATCAAGAGTGAAATTTGTCAATCCCGATTACGGATAGATATACTCGGGGCCCTCTCGGTGATATCACATTAAGATAGCTTGCAAGCAAGTGATGTGATCACTAGAATGTTATATCACGGGAACGAGAAAAGAGTGCATGTCGGCGACGATATCAAACTAGGTATTTGGATACCGATGATTGAATATCGGACATGTATTATATCATGAGACAAAGGGATTAAGTTACTAGTGTTAAAGGTTCTCACGATCACAGAAGTCATCGTTGAATGTGTAGAAGTCAATATGGATCTCCAGGTCCCGCTTCTGATTATTGATCTGAGAGGAGTCTCAATCATGTCTGCATTATTCGCGAACCATAGGATGACACACTTAAGGGTTGCCGGACACCATTTAGGAGCACATATGTTTCAGACGAAAGGATTGCAAAGCGTAGGAATTGTTTCGATAGAAACCGGAATTGTTTCGGGTGAAATTGCAGAAAGTGGTTCTGCATGTGATATTGAAATGTTGCAAGGGGTTTTATGTGTATGTTTGTTAATTAAAGTAATTAACAAAATTCGGAATAAAATAAATAAAAGAGTTTTATTAATGAGAGTTGCATTAAATTTGGTGGAAATTTAATGCATTGAGTGGAATTTTGGGTGGAGTCAAAATTGATGTGAGTGTATCTTCCACCACATGAATGAGGAAGAGGTGGGGGCACCCTCCTTGGCCGCCGGCCATGGTAGGGGAGGATCCCCCCTCTCCTATAAAAGGAACCCCTCTCCTCCCTCACAAAGCACACCTCCTCGTGAAGGATCTCTCTCTCCCTCTATATATTCCCCCATGGTCTCGGATTAGTGAGATACATGTTCCCGGTGGCCTTGCGTCTGGAAGGAGTTGCTGCTTCCGCTGATTCGCTCGAGCGAGGAGGTGGAGGTTGTCTAGTGGCTTGAACGTGTGTGCGAGGACGGATGCGTTGCTGATTGGTGGCGCTCGGACTTCCACACGATCTTGAGATCGGCAAGCGTATGACTACATCATCCATGAGTTCCAACTCGTTAACAAAACTCTGTTGTCTTCGAGGGTAAGTTCTCCATGGATGTATATCCACCTGTTGCTCTATATCTAGTAGATAGATCTTGGCGTATAGTTCTCTTCATAGGAAAATTTTTGTTTTCTATGCTGCGAACCCAACAAGAATATCCCAGTGCGCTGGCCATGGATCCTCCTACGCAGCTTGCGGCCTATCGCAGCCAACTCCCACGCAGAACCATCACTGCATCCGCTCGTGTGCCATGGAAGGGTGATGACCCACAAGTATATGGGGTGTAGCGCAGTACTTCGATAAGTAAGAGTGTCGAACCCAACAAGGAGCAGAAGGCGTTGACGAGTGACTTGGATCAGGAATTCTCTGTATATACTTAGCAAACGGATTTTTAAGGGTTTTTGATAATGCAGATAAATAAAGTGTGAGTAAATAAAAGACAATAATAATAATTGCAGCAAGTGGCCCAAACCTTTCTTTAGCTAAGGATAAGCCAGTTGTATTACATAATATGACCAAACGTTCTCGAGGACACATGGGAATATTGTCAAGTGATTTTGCTTCATATAGTTGATTAATCTTCTTTGGTTAGATAAGTGTTGTGTGGGTGAACCTATGCTAATGTACTGACCTTCCTAGGACTAATACATACTTGTGATTATACCCCTTGCAAGCATCCGCAACTACAAGAAAGTAATTAAGATAAAAACCTAACCACAACTTTAAACTTTGAGATCCTACACTCCCTTGTGCAAAGGTTTCCTAACGGGGGTTAAGGTTTCTGTCACTCCGGCAACCCCACGATTAGTAGGAAAATACACAATGCATTCCCCTAGGCCCATAAAGGTGAAGTATCATGTAGTCGACGTTCACATGACACCACTAGAAGAATAACACCACAACTTAATTATCAAACCATTGAATCTTTCTCAACATAATTCCACTACTAACAAACATGACTTCTCCCATGTCCTCAAGAACTAAACGAACTACTCATGAGACATCATATGGATCAAGATCAGAGGTGAAATAATGATAAGTAACAATCTGAATATAAACAATAATTCAATGGTTCCACTCAATAACATCAACTATAACAAGTAATCAATATTGGGAAAGTTTCCCCTAAGAACTATGCAAGATTCAACCCAATTGTTACAGCGGTATGGAGTGATGATGATGGTGCTGGTGGAGATTATGGTGGAGATGACGATGATGATGATCCCGATGAAGCCTAGCTTTATGGTGGTGTTGATGGCGATGATCTCCCCTCTCCAGGAAGGAATTTCCCTGACAGATTTCTGCCTGCCGGAGTGCTCTTTCTCTCTCTGTAGTTTTTCGGCCCGCAGAGGTGGGGAATCTTTCTGTGGTCGCCCCCAAGTCTTAGGGTTTCAAGGGGATTATATGCGTCAGAGGGCGATGCCACAGGTGGGCCAGGGTGGCCACACCACCTGGTGGCACGGCTAGGGTTGGCCCGCACCAGGGGGTGGTGTGGGCCCCCTATGGCCCATCTCCACTTCCCCTTTTGGATTCCTTCGTCTTCTAGGAAAATAGGATTTTCCATATATTTTCCAGAATTTTCTGAACTTCGCGAATTTTGCCTCCAAACAGTACCTTTTCCATCAGAATCCTGACTTCAGTGGTCCATCCTCCAAAAGTCATCAACCATGCAAAAATAGATGAAATAACATAAGTATCATCTCTTAATATGAAATATATCAATGAATAAAAGTGAATTATGATATAGAATAGTGATGCAAAATGGATGTATCAACTCCCCCCAAGCTTAGACTTTGCTTGTCCCCAAGTGAAAACTGAGCTCAATAAACATGACCTCGGGTTTATGGAGTGAAGTGTCGATAAAGAGAATACGGACAAGAAGCATCACATTCATTAATACACAAATCCTAATAGAAAACAACTAACTATTATATAACTTAACTTGCAATAAGTAAAGGAAACACAATAAAGATACACAAAGTAAATCATAATTGGTAATGGCAAACTTTGTTCTTGGTCAAAGAATAGTTAACAATTTGCAGGAGTTCAAACATGATGGCGTTTTCAATGATAGATTTCAAAGTACTATTCACTGAGATAAGAGTAGTGTGCAAAACAAGGAACATAAGAAACATGATTGAATAAATCATCATATGAATGATTGAATCACAACAACTCAAATACTTGCTTATGATAGAAAGGAATAGGTTTACTGACTCAACTAAAAAGTAAAAGATAGGCCCTTCACAGAGGGAAGTAGGGACTTCAAGTTTCATAAAGAGCTTCCAAAAATTACGGTACTTATTAGCTTTCAGCTCTCATTGCCCCTATCATAAGCATCTTGAGGTGATTAAGGTTAAAGTGACACAATTATGAGGATATGCTTGACAAGTTATAAGTTGAAAATCTCATGCCCCATGCTTACGAGTACCGAACCTCATGCTACTCAACTTTAGTCACGAGTAAGTTCTTGTCATTGTAAATACATTTGTATCATGGAGAACCGCCAACGGGGTACCCCTTGCCCCATGATACAGAAGCTATCCCATATCAAAATGACAAGGCAGCAGACAATGAGCATCTCAGTGATCTTTTTATTTGCTATTTGCATGGATTTTTATTGAGGATGCTTCATAGATTGCTCACTATGGTTATGCTCCAAGTTTCTACCATGATTAGGCATGGCTTAGCCTAGCCTCCTAGGCGTTTCTATAACACATATACAATCTCCATGAGCTCACAAGCTCCCCTTTTATTTCACACCGCCGGGATCCATAAGCAAAATATCATGATATCAACTAAATAAGTGCAATGTTGAAAGTGTTCCCCATGGTAACATGGTTCTGCTAATTCACAACTTATAAAGCGCAAGCATATACGCAACATAGATGGACACAATGGTTCAAGTTTATTAAGTGCAAGAAAGTAAAGTGTGCCATCAAGTTTGTGAGAGCTTTAATCACTAATTTTCACATAACAAGTTTAATTCGGAAGGTAGATAAAACATGAATTTACTTGGAATAGCAATAATGCTAATAGGTAGATATGGTGGACACAAATGGCATAGGTTTTGGTTTAAGGATTGGATGCACGAGAAGCATTCCCTCTCAGTACAGGTTTTTGGCTAGCAAAGCTGGGTAGCAAGCAATAACGGTTGAAGGAAAGAAACAAACATACAAGTGATAGAAACAAACATGCAATCTTCCTTGGAAGCACAAAAGATCTTAACTAGAGAATACTAAGCTTATGAGCTAGACAAGAAAGAAAGATGATGGAATTATATTTCTAAAAGTACTTTTCTCTTTTCCATTCAATACTTGAATAGTGTTGCTACTGACCAGACCCAGGTTTGCCAAAACCAACTAAATTTACTTAATGATCCCAAAGTGATACCAATACTAACAACAAGATCAATCATATAACATAAATTGCAAACTAAAATAAGATGTGCAAAAAGTAAATGATAGAACTTCTCATTAATATTCCATAACAGCAACTCACACCAAGGGATACATAGATCACTAGCTAGAGCGGAGATACTTCCATAATGCAAACCATACTATATGATAACTTCTCTATTCATGATATGACTCTACTAAAAAGGTAAAAAGATGAAAGATAGTGATATGATACCGCGGTACTCCCCCAAGCTTGGAACAAACCAAGGGGATGCCAAAACCTGATGACGAATTACTCCTTCGGTGGTGGTGGTGTTCTCTCGATGAGATTTTCAATCAATGCCCTTGATATGTCCAAAACGGATCTACTTTCCTAAACACTTTTGTTATTGTTTCTCCTCTAAACTTGTGTGATTTGGATGCAACTAACACATACTGACGCTGTTTTCAGCAGAATTACCTTGGTGTCTAGTTTTTATGCAGAAAATCAACTATGAGGAAAAATCCCGGAAAATACGCCAAAAATCCCATTTTGCCAGAAGACTCATGGAGCCAGAATACGAGACGGAGTGGGGCTGGGCCTAGGCCACACCACCTGGCCACGCGGGCTAGGCCTGGCCGTGCCAGCGGGTGGTCTGGGCGCCCCAGACACCCCCTCGATCTCCCTCTTCGCCTATAAGTTACCTTCTGACCTAAAAACTCAGGGGGGGTCGACGTTTTTCCAAAAAGAGTTCCTCTCCGCCGCCACCACCAGATTCCACGATTCGGAACCAGAAACTCCGTTCTGGCACCCTGCCAGGACGGGGCATTGGAGGAGATCATCGCCATCATCATCATCGCTTCTCCATCGACCATCCATGTTTCCCCCATCTATGAGTGAGTAATCCCCCGCTGTAGGCTATGGGAATGGTAGGGATTGGATGAGATCATTCATGTAATGGCATCAGATTGTTAGGGCACGGTGCCTAGTATCTACTATTAGTGCTTGTCACTAGGGCCCGTGTGCCATGATTTCAGATCTGAACATGTTATTGATTCATTATGATAGTATTGTTTTTGGTCTTACCTACAAGTTATATACACACGTTGTTGTCCGGAACCAATGGCCCCAAAGTGACAGAAATCGGGATAACCGGAGGGAATGGCTTTGATGTGAGGATCACATGTGTTCACGGAGTGTTAATGCTTTGCTACGGTGCTCTATTAAAAGGAGCACCTTAATTGCCAGTAGTTCCCTTGAGGCCCTGCTGCAAACGGGCTGGCAAGACAAAAGATGTTGTGCAAGTTCTCATTGCGAGCACGTATGACTATATTATGGAACACATGCCTAGGATTATCTAGTACTTGGATGCTTTATCTTGTTTATCTGCAATTGCCCTATGTTCTGATTGCTATATGAATTGTCTTGTACATCCAACGCCCGTCCATCCATCCCTATGCCTACCGCACTCGAATCCTACTGTTTACTGCAATTGTTACTATTGTCTTTAATTTACTACTGCTATTACTTTACTATTCCTACTACAAAACTGTTGCTACTGATAAACTGCTGTGAGCAAGATTGTTTCCAGGTGCAGCTAAATTGACAACTCAGTTGTTAAGACTTATAAATATTCTTTGGCTCCCTTGTGTTGAATCAATAAATTGGGTTTCACTTCCCTCGAAAATACTGCGATACACCCCCTATACTTGTGGGTCATCACCAGCCTAATTGTCGTGGTGGTGTCACGACATATGCGTGGTATAGGCTAAAGTTGGGGCCGATGGACGATGAAGGAACCCGGGGAGGGATGATGAAGTGAAGAGTTCATACAGAAGAACTCAGAGAGACACGATATACCCAGGTTCGAGGCTCTCCTAGTGAGATAACACATCTACTCCTGCATCTAATCTCATAGATCTTTCCATGCTTGTGGCTACAATGGTGCTCCTTGAGTTGTACTCTCATGCATCTCATGGAGAGAACAGAGGAAGAAGAAACCTTGCTCCTAGTGAGCAGAGGGAGAGGAGCCCTCCAGGGGCCTCCCATGCAACGATACCCCTGGTGCTCCTTATAAAGGGGAGCCCAGGGAACATGGTATGTCATCACAAGTACTCCTATTAGCTGTCTAGTGGGGGCTTGACCAGTCATCACGTCCTTTAATGAGTCACCGGTCTTATCCCTTCGGCATATTCCTTAGCATCTTTAGGAGATGCTGGGCATATTCCCTAGCATCTCCCAAGATGCCCAGCATATTCCTTGGCATCTTGGACCAAAGGGCCAATTTGAGCCAGGGGCGTCCCAAGATTGGCACCTGACGTAGGCTTGACTTGACTTGGTAGCGTGTCGATGTAGAGGTTGTTGGTGGGTCCAGGTATGAGCAAAGTGACATCCGGGACGAAGTAATTCGGCCCGGGGAAGTGAAATTTGGCTAAGGGGGAAAATAACTCGGCCCAAAGGAGAAACGGGGCCCAGCTGGGCCATGAACAGTACCCCGGCCGAATTATATTTGGCTTAGCCGGATTAACTTGTAATTTGGCCTAGGTGGGTGAGCTGTAACCGGCCTAGCCAGAGTTGAGGTAGATTCGGCCTAGGGTGGCCCAGCAGGGGTAGCAGTAAAGCCGGCCTGGTTTGTTCTTTCCCAGCCGGAGGGAGCCGAGCCGAAGTTCCCTGGTCTGGCCCATGCGGGGGTGTGGCACTGAGGCCTGGGCGGTTCAATCCGGAAGGCCCAGCTGGCGCCAGGGTCGCCCTGTCCCGCGGTGGGCCGAAGTATCTCAATGTCGGCCCAGCCGGGGCGGTGCGATGGTTTGGTGTTGAGGCGGGGATCGGGAGAGCTGGCGAGGTGGTGGCGTTGGAGGCCTCCTGTGGTGGGCCGGACGGGTTGAGGGAGGTACCGGCCCACCCGGGTTATGTTGCAGATGAATTGGTGGCGGGAAGCGGCGCTATCGACGAAGCGAGGTGGAGATGGTGCGGGAGCAATGATGCCGGGGAGATGTGTTGGAGCCCGCGGTGGGCCGGGTGAGGGTTATGCCAGCCCACCCGAGGTACGGTGGAAATCGGCCCTTCTTCAGTGGGCTGGCTAGGGCCAAGTTAGCTCAAATCTCGGCCCAGCTGGGATTCCTTCCTAGTCTTCAATTGGTTTCCTCTTGTACTTCGGACTGGGCCGACTTTACCTCTATTCGGCCCAGTCTTACCTCTTCTCCTTTTATATTTTGTTTGTTCTCTTTACCCCTTGTTTTATTCGTATGTGTTTCTTTTCTAAATACATCTTCTATCAAATTTCTCATTGCTCTACTTGAGCCATTTGACCCCTCAACACTGGGTTACCTGGGGTTACATCCCCAACATTAGTCCCCGAGGCTATGTAGGATTCGTAGAGTCGTGCATAGGCTTTAAATAAAATGTCCCTAGAGTTGTTACCGACATATAGTCCTTTTTCTTTCATCATTTACCCTTGGCCTGATTCAGCTTCACATTTGGGTAAGTCATTTGGCTTCTAGCCTGATTCGACTCTGGCCTTAACCCATTCAGGTAACTCATTTTTGCTTCTGGCCTGATTTGGCTCTGGCCGAAACCCATTTGTGTAACTCTTTTGGCTTCTGGCCTGATTTGGCTCTGGCCATAACCCATCTGGGTAACTCTTTTGGCTTCTGGCCTGATTTGGCTCTTGACGTAACCCATTTGGGTAACTCTTTTGGCTTCTAGCCTGATTTGGCTCTGGCCGTAACCCATTTGGGTAACTCTTTTGGCTTCTGGCCGAATTTGGCTCTGGCCTTAACCCATTTGGGTAACTCTTTTGGCTTTTGGCCTGATTTGGCTCTGGATGTAACCCATTTGGGTAACTCTTTTGGCTTCTGGCCTGATTTGGCTCTGGCTGTAACCCATTTGGGTAACTCTTTTAGCTTTTGGCCTGATTTGGCTCTGGTCGTAACCCATTTGGGTAACTCTTTTGGCTTCTGGCCTGATTTCGCTCAGGGATACTTCATGTGCATGTTGGTTGAGTTACTTGCTACTCACTGCATCTCTGGTGAGGAGGTTGAGTTATCTAGTTGAGTTACTTCTATTGAGTCAGCTAACACTTACAGTACTGTTGGTGAAGAGGTTTAGGAAGAGGTTGAGTCACCTCAACAAGGGAGGCTTGTAAGCCAACTCCCCTCCTCTATACGTTGGGGAAGAGGATGCAGAGACTTTTGATCGATGGTGACGCATATCTTGGTGAAGATGTTCCCGTAGGGATGGTAACCCAACCAACGCCTCTGATCTGCCCCACGGTGGGCGCCAAATGTCGTGGTGGTGTCACAGCATATGCCTGGTATAGGCTAAAGTTGGGGCCGATGGACGATGGAGGAATACGGGGAGGGAAGATGAAGTGAAGACCTCATACGGAAGAACTCAGAGAGACATGATATACCCAGGTTCGAGGCTCTCCTAGTGAGATAACACCTCTACTCCTGCATCTAATCTCATATATCTTGCCATGCTTGTGGCTACAATGGTGCTCCTTGAGCTGTACTCTCATGCCTCTCATGGAGAGAACAGAGGAAGAAGAAACCTTGCTCCTAGTGAGCAGAGGGAGAGGAGCCCTCCAGGGGCCTCCCGTGCAACAATACCCCTGGTGCTCCTTATAAAGGGGAGCCCAGGGAACATGGTATGTCATCACAAGTACTCCTATGAGCTGTATAGTGGGGGCTTGCCCAGTCATCATGTCCTTTAATGAGTCACCGGTCTTATCCATTCGGCATATTCCTTAGCATCTTTAGGAGATGCTAGGCATATTCCCTAGCATCTCCCAAGATGCCCAGCATATTCCTTGGCATCTTGGACCAAAGGGGCCAGTCTGAGCCAGGGGCGTCCCAAGATTGGCACCTGACGTAGGCTTGACTTGACTTGGTAGCGTGTCGATGTAGAGGTTGCTGGTGGGTCCAGGTATGAGCAAAGTGACATCCGGGATGAAGTAATTCGGCCCGGGAACTGAAATTCCGCTAAGCGGGAAAATAACTCGGCCCAAAGGAGAAACGGGGCCCACCTGGGCCATGATCAGTACCCCGACCGAATTATATCTGGCTCAGCCGGATTAACTTGTAATTCGGCCCAGGTGGGTGAGCTGTAACCAGCCTAGCCGGGGTTAAGGTAGATTCGGCCTGGGGTGGCCCAGCCGGGGTAGCAGTAAAGCCAGCCTGGTTTGTTCTTTCCCAGCCGGAGGGAGCCCAGCCGAAGTCCCCTGGTCTGGCCCAGGCGGGGGTGTGGGACTGAGGCCTAGGCGGTTCAATCCAGAAGGCCGAGCTGGCGCCGGGGTCGCCTTGTCTCGGGTGGGCCGAAGTATCTCAATGTCGGCCCAGCCGGGGCAGTGCGGTGGTTTGGTGTTGAGGCGGGGATCGGGAGAGCTGGCGAGGTGGTGGTGTTGGAGGCCTCCCATTGTGGGCCACCCCAGGCCAGGTTGAGGGAGGTACCGGCCCACCCGGGTTATGCTGCAGATGAATTGGTGGCAGGAAGCGGCGCTATCGACGAAGCGAGGTGGAGATGCTGCGGGAGCGACGACGCCGGGGAGATGTGCTGCAGCCCGCGGTGGGCCGGGTGAGGGTTATGCCAGCCCACCCGGGGTATGGTGGAAATCGACCGTTCTTCAGTGGGCCGACTAGGGCCGAGTTAGCTCAAATCTCGGCCCAGCCGGAATTCCTTCCTAGTCTTCAGTTGGTTTCCTCTTGTACTTCGGACTAGGCCGACTTTACCTCTATCCGGCCTAGTCTTACCTCTTCTCCTTTTCTATTTTGTCTGTTCTCTTTACCCCTTGTTTTATTCGTATGTGTTTCTTTTCTAAATACATCTTCTATCAAATTTCTCATTGATCTACTTGAGCCACTTGACCCATCAGCAATGGGGTACCTGGGGTTACATCCCCAACATTAGTCTCTGAGGCTATGTAGGATTCGTAGAGTCGTGCATAGGCTTTAAATAAAATGTCCCTAGAGTTGTTACCGACATATAGTCCTTTTTCTTTCATCATTTACCCTTGGCCTGATTCAGCTTCACATTTGGGTAAGTCATTTGGCTTCTAGCCTGATTCGACTCTGGCCTTAACCCATTCAGGTAAGTCATTTTTGCTTCTGGCCTGATTTGGCTCTAGCCTAACCCATTTGGGTAACTCTTTTGGCTTCTGGCCTGATTTGGCTCTGGCCATAACCCATCTGGGTAACTCTTTTGGCTTCTGGCCTAATTTGGCTCTGGCCGTAACCCATTTGGGTAACTCTTTTGGCTTCTAGCCTGATTTGGCTCTGGCCGTAACCCATTTGGGTAACTCTTTTGGCTTCTGGCCGAATTTGGCTCTGGCCTTAACTCATTTGGGTAACTCTTTTGGCTTCTGGCCTGATTTGGCTCTGGCCGTAACCCATTTGGGTAACTCTTTTGGCTTCTGGCCTAATTCGGCTCTAGCCGTAACCCATTTGGGTAACTCTTTTGGCTTCTGGCGTGATTTGGCTCTGGCCGTAACTCATTTGGGTAACTCTTTTGGCTTCTGGCCTGATTTCGCTCTGGCTGTAACCATTTGGGTAACTCTTTTGGCTTCTAGCCGAATTTGGCTCTGGCCTTAACACACTTGGGTAACTCTTTTGACTTCTAGCCTCATTTGGCTCTGGCCGTAACACATTTGGGTAACTCTTTTGGCTTCTGGCCTGATTTGGCTCTGGCCATAACCCATTTGGGTAACTCTTTTGGCTTCTGGCCTGATTTGGCTCTGGCCGTATGGATTGTAATCTGAGTTATCTCATTCGAGTTACACTTGTTGAGTTGTATGACTCAAAATTGACATGAGCCTCTATTTTGAGTTACTTGACTCAAAATTTGAGTTACCTGACTCAAATCCGAGTTACTTGACTCAAATCTGAGTTACCTACTCGAATCTGAGTTACTCTTGCTGAGATATGATATGGCCTTATGATATGCTGGTTAGCTGCCTTAGACTTGGATCCGAGTTACTGATTCGAGATATGATTTAGAGTTATGATATGACTTTGTGATATTGTGGCATACCTTTCATAGATATGGGTCCGAGATATAGATCCGAGATTTGATACGATGAATTATTGATATGTTGGTACATTGCCATCCAAGATATGGAACAAACTGATTTGAGGTATGAGATAACCTGTTAATCTGAGTCAGAATCTGAGTTATCAAGTAACCTAGCCAGCTGAACTAAAATCCGAGTTACCCTGTAACTAGGAAATTGAAGCAAATCCGAATTACCTTGTAACTAGGAAAACCGAGGTAAAATCTGAGTTACCATGTAACCTAGAATCCTGTAATCAGGCAAACTGCAGTAAAATCCGAGTTACCATGTAACTAGGAAAACCGAGGTAAAATCCGAGTTACCATGTAACCTGGAATTCTGTAATCAGGCAAACTAAAGTAAATTCCGAGTTACCATGTAACTAGGAAAACCGAGGTAAAATCCGAGTTACCATGTAACCTGGAATCCTGTAATCAGGCAAACTGAAGTAAAATCTGAGTTACCATGTAACTAGGAAAACCGAGGTAAAATCCGAGTTACCATGTAACCTGGAATCCTGTAATCAGGCAAACTGAAGTAAAATCTAAGTTACCATGTAACTAGGAAAACCGAGGTAAAATCCGAGTTACCATGTAACCTAGAATCTTGTAATCAGGCAAACTAAAATAAAATCCGAGTTACCATTTAACCTGGCAAGGCAAAGTAAATACCAATCGGAATTACGGATGACCTAGCAATCTGAAAACACCAATCCGAGTTAAATCTGAGTTACTTGGTAATCCGGCTGACTGAGACAAATCCGAGTTACAAGGTAACTAGGCAAGCTGAAATATAATCCTAGTTACTAGGTAACTAGGTGAACTGAGTTAAATCCGAGTTATAATGAGCCTCAAAGACTTGGTGAGTTATCTTATCAACCAAGGTAGCCTAACGACACAAAACAGTTGATACATACGAGATCATGGGTTATCTTAAGTCTCCTCTAAGTTCTTGTTCTATGCACAGGGACGCCGAGTCCTCGGGACTCTTTTTCTACCCTTAGGTGACTCAAATGACATGTTTGCTAGTCCCCGGGTTGAGTTATCTCATCCCTGGGCTGAACGGCTAGGTGAATGAGGGTGATAGTCCCCGAGTGACATTCAGGGATACTACATGTGCATGTTGGTTGAGTTACTTGCTACTCACTGCATCTCTGGTGAGGAAGTTGAGTTATCTAGTTGAGTTACTTCTATTGAGTCAGCTAGCACTTACAGTACTATTGGTGAAGAGGTTTAGGAAGAGGTTGAGTCACCTCAACAAGGGAGGCTTGTAAGCCAACTCCCCTGCTCTATACGTTGGTGAAGAGGATGCAGAGAATTTTGATCGATGGTGAAGCAGAGCTTGGTGAAGATGTTCCCGTCCGGATGGTAACCCAACCAACACCTCTGATCTGCCCCACGGTGGGCGCCAAATGTCGTGGTGGTGTCACAGCATATGCCTGGTATAGGCTAAAGTTGGGGCCGATGGACGATGGAGGAATCCGGGGAAGGATGATGAAGTGAAGACCTCATACGGAAGAACTCGGAGAGACACGATATACCCAGGTTCGAGGCTCTCCTAGTGAGATAACACCTCTACTCCTGCATCTAATCTCATATATCTTGCAATGCTTGTGGCTACAATGGTGCTCCTTGAGCTGTACTCTCATGCCTCTCATGGAGAGAACAGAGGAAGAAGAAACCTTGCTCCTAGTGAGCAGAGGGAGAGGAGCCCTCCAGGGGCCTCCCGTGCAACAATACCCCTGGTGCTCCTTATAAAGGGGAGCCCAGGGAACATGGTATGTCATCACAAGTACTCCTATGAGCTGTCTAGTGGGGGCTTGCCCAGTCATCATGTCCTTTAATGAGTCACCGGTCTTATCCCTTTGACATATTCCTTGGCATCTTTAGGAGATGCTGGGCATATTCCCTAGCATCTCCCAAGATGCCCAGCATATTCCTTGGCATCTTGGACCAAAGGGGCCAGTCTGAGCCAGGGGCGTCCCAAGATTGGCACCTGACGTAGGCTTGACTTGACTTGGTAGCGTGTCAATGTAGAGGTTGCTGGTGGGTCCAGGTATGAGCAAAGTGACATCCGGGATGAAGTAATTCGGCCCGGGGAAGTGAAATTCGGCTAAGGGGGAAAATAACTCGGCCCAAAGTTGAAACAGGGCCCACCTGGGCCATGAACAGTACCCTGGCCGAATTATATCTGGCTCAGCCGGATTAACTTGTAATTCGGCCCAGGTGGGTGAGTTGTAACCGGCCTAGCCGGGGTTGAGGTAGATTCGGCCTGGGGTGGCCTAGCCGGAGTAGCAGTAAAGCCGGCCTGGTTTGTTCTTTCCCAGCCGGAGGGAGCCTAGCCGAAGTCCCCTGGTCTAGCCCAGGCGGGGGTGTGGCACTAAGGCCTGGGCGGTTCAATCCGGAAGGCCCAGCTGGCGCCGGGGTCGCCTTGTCCCGGGTGGGCCGAAGTATCTCAATGTTGGCCCAGCCGGGGCGGTGCGCTGGTTTGGTGTTGAGGCGGGGATCGGGAGAGCTGGCGAGGTGGTTGCGTTGGAGGCCTCCCGTGGTGGGTCAGCCGGGTTGAGGAAGGTACCGGCCCACCCGGGTTACGTTGCAGATGAATTGGTGGTGGGAAGCGGTGCTATCGACGAAGCGAGGTGGAGATGGTGCGGGAGCAACGACGCTGGGGAGATGTGTTGCAGCCCGCGGTGGGCCGGGTGAGGGTTATGCCAGCCCACCCGGGGTATGGTGGAAATCGACCCTTCTTCAGTGGGCCGGCTAGGGCCGAGTTAGCTCAAATCTTGGCCCAGTCGAGATTCCTTCCTAGTCTTCAGTTGGTTTCCTCTTGTACTTCGTACTAGGCCGACTTTAGCTCTATCCGGCCCAGTCTTACCTCTTCTCCTTTTCTATTTTGTTTGTTCTCTTTACCCCTTGTTTTATTCGTATGTGTTTCTTTTCTAAATACATCTTCTATCAAATTTCTCATTGATCTACTTGAGCCACTTGACCCATCAGCAATGGGGTACCTGGGGTTACATCCCCAACACTAATCCCACCAGAGGTATGGTGATGGCATCTAATTAATGAAATCATTTATACAATGCCAATATTAATTACTCCAACATGATTTAAGAGTTGCCCACATTAAAATCGTGGCCAATATTTGTCTTGAATTTAATGTTGGAGTATTAGGCAGTTTCCCCATGAGATTAATTACCGAAATCAACATTATGTAAGCACTAGCAGATCTAAACACATGCATCCAAATAACCACATCTAGTAGATCTGAAATCTAGCAAGAACTAGTGCATACATAGAGAAGAATAGCACATACAGGTTGACCGGGAAGGTCATCACCGCAGCAGCACCTTGGTCCTTGTTGATGTCGCCCATGGTGCTGATGAGGTCGCCAATTGCTGAAGAAGAACACACGAGCGAAGGGGAGCAGTTGCGCTGAGACGCTCCCCGAAAACCTTATTGCTTGTCTCCTAGTGCAGGATCTCAACGGACAGGGTTTCAGAGGCCTGCTCTCCCGGACAAGCAGTGCACATAGCCGCTGGGATGGGGAAACCTAGAGAGCAGCGCATCAAGAGGAACATACGATGAGAGAGACTGAGAAAAGAACTGGTTCCGTCTAGATCTGTCTATCTCTCACTCTATAGCTTGGGAGGTGAACCGACCAAGTCGCCACGTGGTGGAAGACAAGGAAATTCGTCAAATATGCACACAAATGTTGACACATACCCAACAACTGGTGCACCAAGCAAAAATTTAGTCTTCCCCAAAAGGAGTTTCTAACTCGAACACGATTCATGAAACGCGACACGCGTGTGGGCAAGGCGAGGCGGGCGGCGGAGGAGGAGGAGTGCGCGTGGAGTCCTTCTCTTCCCATTCACTTAGTGGGAGTGAAACAGCTCACCTTATCAGCTGGTCCAACTCTCTCCCAACTAGCAATGTGGGACTAAACTTTGTCTCCCACACAGCTCCCAAGCTGCCATAGTAGATGGGCCTTGAGATTTCAGGATTTATTAGACTAGATGGACTGCCTACATGGGCCGCAACCCATATAAATCTAATAATCCCCCACCAGATCTCAGAGCCACATCATCTGGCTCATTAGTTCCAATCACTATTTAATATACCTGAAGTTCAGTGGACACTGTTAAGTTGAACGTCCACCTAGATAAAGAGATACGCTTACTACAACTGAACAATAGACTATGCCTTGAATTGCCAGTCTTGCGCAGCAAGTTTCACTCAATTTCGTTATCGGTACTTGGCTGCCATAGGCTACCCCTCGGGTGGAGCTTATAAGTCATACTCATCGGCCTTTCATGAGCTTCCTAGAGATTCACCCAAATCTAATACACTGTGACCAGCAGTGTAGCTCATATAGGTGTGTTCTTTCAAGATCGCACTATAGGGCATCGTCTTTGATCCCAAGGAGACAGTCAGTACACATTAAGGCATAATCAACCTTCCTTACAGAATACTATGAGAGAATTGCATCTATAGTGGAGTGGGAGTTTTAAAAGTTTCTCTCAACTCAGTTGTTTCGGTTTGTTTTCACAGGTCCTAATTCACGGGATCTCCGATCACATAGGTTGGGTTACCCCCTTGACAACTCACATGGGTCTCAAACCCATCTCCCTTGATGCATTTTATATCACATTTCTTGATAGTCCTTTCGTAAAAGGATCTGCCAGATTCTTAGTCGTTTGGACATAATCCAATGCTATAACTCTGGAGTTTCTCAGCTTTATGACAGACTTCAGTCTTCTCTTGACATGTTTTGAACTCTTCATATTGTCCTTAGAATTGTTCACTTTGACAATCATAGTTTGGTTCTCACAGTTCATAAGGATTGTCGGTATTGGTTTTTCAACCATAGGCAAATCTGTTAAGAGTTCACGAAGCCATTCTGCTTCGACAGTCACAGTATCTAATGTTGTGAGTTCTGCTTCCATAGTTGACCTCGTTAAGATGGTCTGCTTGCAAGACTTCCATGAAACAGCGCCACCACCAAGAGTGAATATATATCCACTTCTGGCCTTTATCTCATCAGCATCTGATATCCAATTTGAATGACTATACCCTTCAACTACTCTTGGATACCCGTTATAATGAATTCCATAGCTCACTGTTCCCTTTAGATAGCGCATTACCCTCTCAAGAGCATGCCAATGATCATCTCCCGGGTTGGCCACAAACTAGCTAAGTTTGTTCACAGCAAACGAGATGTAGGGCCTCGTAGCGCAAGCTAAATACATAAGTGAGACAATAATCTGAGACTATCTCAATTGATCTGTAGCTGCCTTTTGATTCTTTCGAAGCAAAACACTAGGATCATAAGGTGTGGGAGAGGATTTGCAATCATCATATCCAAATCTTCTCAACACCTTCTCCACATACTGTGATTGCACAAGTGTAATCCCATTATTCTCATCTCTCAGTATCTTGATGTTTAGGATAACATCAGCTTCTCCAAGATCCTTCATCTCAAAACATTGAGACAAGAAGGTTTTGACATCATTAATCACTTTGAGACTTGTCCCAAAAATTAGTATGTCATCAACATACATACATAGGACAACTCCCTCGCCCCCACCATGGAGATAGTATACACATTTGTTAGTTTCATTTATAACAAAGCCCACAGATGTCAAAGTTCTTTCAAACTTCGCATGCCATTGCTTGGGAGCTTGTTTGAGGCCATACAAAGATTTCTTCAATTTACACACCTTTCTCTCTTGAGCTTCTAGTACAAAACCATCAGCCTATTCCATGTAAATTTCCTCATCCAACTCTCCATTTAGGAAAGTCGTCTTAACATCCATTTGATGAACAAGAAGACTGTGAGAGGCAACCAGTGATAGTAGTACTCGAATTTTGGTCAATCTAGCCATAGGTGAGTAAGTATCAAAGAAATCATCTCTTTCCTTTTGGGTATAGCCTTTAGCCACAAGCCGAGCTTTGTACTTTTCAATAGTACCATCAGCCCTAAGCTTCTTTTTAAATACCCATTTACATCCTACAAGTTTACACCCATACAGATGTTCAGATATCTCCGACGTTCCATTAGCCAAGATGGAATCCATCTCGCTTTGAACCGCTTCCTTCCATTAGTCTGCATCCGAAGATGCAAAAGCTTCTGAAATGGTAGTGGGAGTGTCATCCACTAGGTACACAATGAAATCATTACCAAAAGACCTTGTGGTCCTTTGTCTCTTGCTCCTTGTGGGATATTTATTGTCATCCTCATATGAATCTGAACTCTCATCATCTGATTGTTCATTAGTCTCCATGGGAGTTTCAGGTTCAGAAACTGGATCATATTCCTCATTAGATATGCTAGGCATATCTCTCATAGTAAATATATCCTCAAAGAATGTAGCATCTCTTGATTCAAAAATGGTACCGATACTCATGTCGTCCACTTCAGGTTTCACCACAAGAAATATGTAAGCAATGCTATGAGAAGCATAGCCAAGAAAGACACAATCCACAGTTTTTGGTCCAAGCTTACGCGTCTTGTTGATTGGCACGTTGACCTTTGCCAAACAACCCCAAGTTCGTAAGTAAGAGAGTGTCAACCTTTTCTTTTCCCATTCTTCAAATGGAGTAATCTCTTTATTCTTAGTTGGAACACGGTTTAGGACATGACATGAAGTCAATATAGCCTCCCCCACCATTCCTTGGATAAACCGGCAGTGTCTAGCATGGCGTTAACCAAATCTGTTAGTCTGGTTTTTCCTCTCAGCAATCCCATTGGATTGAGGGGAATTGGGAGGCGTACTCTCATGTATAATACCATGTTCCGAACAGAATAAATTGAACTCATTAGAGAAGTACTCTCCACCATGATCAGACTGAATTCTTTTGATCTTTCTCTCAAATTGATTTTCAACTTCTACCTTATAGATTTTAAAGAAATCTAAGGCCTCATCTTTAGTTTTCAAGAGATATACATAACAATACCTAGTACAATCATCAATCAAAGTCATGAAATATTTGTTTCCACTAATTGTCAACACACCATTCATCTCACATAGATCTGAATGTATTAGCTCTAGAGGTGCCAAGTTTCTCTCCTCTGTAGGCTTGTGAGGCTTGCGAGGCTGCTTTGCTTGCACACAAGCATGGAACTTAGAACCTTTGACAATAGTGAATTTCGGAATTAAACTCATACCAGCAAGCCGCAACATACAATCGAAATTAATATGACAAAGTCGTGAATACCAAACATTAGTTTCATTACTAGTAGTGCAAACATGGTTCACTACATCATCACATAAGTCTACCAATGAAAATCGGAACATGCCTCCGCATTCATAGCCTTTTCCAACAAAGGTTCCATACTTAGACAGTACAACTTTATTGGACTCAAATACCAACTTAAACCCATCTTTCAGAAGACGGGAACCACTTACAAGATTCTTCTTGATAGAAGGAACATGCTTCACGTTCTTCAATTGCACGATCTTGCCCGAAGTAAACTTCAGATCTACCGTGCCAGCACCAAGAACAGTAGCATGTAACCCATTCCCCATCATGACTAAGGAATCTCGAGTTTGATAAGAGGTGAACATAGAAATGTTAGCACACACATGAACATTGGCACCCGTATCAACCCACCATTTTGTGGGTTGAAATACTGAAAGAACAGTAGGTAATAAATTACCGTACCCAGAACCTGAAGTTCCTGCATCAGTACTTCCAATGATCATGTTGACATATTTAGAACTCTGTCCAGCCTGAACCTTCTTGCCTTTCTTCTGTGGACAACAACGAGCCCAATGGACAATCTCGCCACACACCCAGCAAGGTTCTTTCTTTTCCTTGTTCTGCCCCTTCTTCTTCTTGACGTTGATAGTCTGGCAGACTTTGTTATTTCCCTTAGACTTGTGGGCATTTTTCTGCACCGTATTGGCAGCAGAATGTCCCTCGATTCCACTAGTGTGTTTGTATTTTGCCCCCGCCTTCTCTTTAACATCCAGAGAACCAATGAGATACTCAACAGAGAGCTCATACGTCTAATGTTTCAGAGAAGTGGTAAAGTTCCTCCACGAAGGCGGAAGCTTAGCGACAATGCATCCCGCGACAAACTTGTCCGGAAGCACACACTTGAGGAGTTCAAGTTCCTTTGCCATGATCTGTAGCTCATGAGCCTGTTCTACTACAGATCGGTTTTCAACCATCTTATAGTCATTGAACTGCTCCATAGCATACAGTTTATCACCGGCATCGGTAGCACCGAACTTAGCGTCCAGCGCATCCCATAGTTCCTTGGCATCACGGATATGCAAATATGTATCAACCAACTTGTCTCCAAGCACACTGAGTACAGAGCCCACAAAAAGTACAGTGGTCTCCCTAAACACTCTCTCTTCATCGAGAGTAAGCGGACATCTGGGAGTGCCATCTGCAACTTTTTCTATGCCCATTGCAGTGAGCCACAAGAGGGTTTTTCCTTGCCATCTCTTAAAATTAGCACCCGTAAAAGGGCTCGCTTTCAGCGAAGCAGCAAAGGCAAATGACGAAAATTGTCTAAATAAATAAGGTTTTTGGATTGTTGGAGTATTAGACAATTTCCCTATGAGATTAATTACCGAAATCAACATTATGTAAGCACTAGCAGATCTAAACACATGCAGCCAAACAACCACACCTAATAGATCTGAAAATCTAGCAAGAACTAGTGCATACATAGAGAAGAATAGCACCTACAAGTTGACTGGGAAGGTCGTCACCGCAGCAGCACATTGGTCCTTGTTGATGTCGCCCATGGTGCTGATGAGGTCGCCGATTGCTGAAGAAGAACACACGAACAAAGGCGAGCAGTCGCGCCGAGACGCTCCCCAAAATCATTATCACCCGTCTTCCGGTGCAGGATCTTAACGGACAGGGTTTCGGAGGACTGCTCTTCCGGACAGCAGTGCACGCAGCCACCGGGATGGGGAAGCCTAGAGAGAAGCGCAGCAAGAGGAACACACGACGAGAGAGGCTGAGAAAAGAACTGGTTCCGTCTAGATCTATATGTCTCTCTCTCTAGCCTGGGAGGTGAGCCGACCAAGTCGCCATGCGGTGGAAGACAAGGACACACGTCAAACATGCACACGAATGTTGATACGTACCCAATAGCTGGTGCACCAAGCAAAAATTTACTCCCACAAAACAAGTTTCTAACTCGAACTCACGCGACGCGACGCGCGTGCGGGCGAGGTGAGGTGGGCGGCAGAGGAGGAGGAGTGCGGGTGGACTTCTTCTCTTCTCATTCACTTAGTGGGAGTAAAACAGCTCACCTTATAAGCTGGTCCAACTCTCTCCCAACTAGCAACGCGGGACTAAACTTTGTCTCTCACACAGCTCCCAAGCTGCCATAATAGATGGGCCTTAAAATTTCAGTATTTATTAGACTAGATGGGCTGTCTGTATGGCGGCAGCCCATATAAATCTAAAATTTATAAGGGTACCCTATAATTGCTTGATCTTCTGTTGGTTCTGAAATGTGATTTGGCATTAATTACTATAATTAATTTAATCAATGACTCGCCTATCTTATCCTTGATGTGTTTATCTATTTCCGTGACCAATATGCATCCGCTGATCTATAAATAGTGAAGAGGCACGATTCAATTGAGCACATCAGTTTTGTGTTCGTCATCCATCAAAATATTCTATACCGACCGGTTAGTATCAAAACATGGCGTTCTACAAGCTCAACGGCAAGATCCAAGACAAGGCATGGACAACTTTGTTCCTTGTGCTCTTTGGATGCCTCACGCTCACGCTGGTCTCCTCGCACGGTAATTTAGATATTCTACAATCCGTTTCAAATTAGTTGTCTTAGATCTGTCTCAATACGGATGTATCTAGTATATATATCTTCTAGATTGTTTTTTCTCGCTTTTACTCGCATACAGTCTGATGTATATGCTCTCTATCTACCCATGTATATAGGTAGTGATCAGATGGGGAGCTCAGGTGGTCGTAGTCTCATGGAGGATGAGCATGTAGGCAGCGACAAGATCAATATACCAAAGCTATGCGTAGTGAAAAGTTGCGACAGTAGCCCCAATAGCTGCACCCACTTCTGCTGCGCAACGATGAAGGATGAGCCTTGCTGGCCGAAGCGGGACGATTGCCTGCAGTATTGCCGAAGCGATTAATGTTTCCCTTAACTTGTTTGGTAGCATTAGTGTAGTGGGGAATAGTGTTTTCAGAAATTCAAAGTTGCGGAAGCTAAATTTCACAGCTAGCTTTAAACGTTTCCCATATATATTGCATGTCGCACTTCTAAATAAAAAAAATGTGTGTGGCACAAAGTACACGGTCAGGTCCATGGTTCATGTGCCAATGTTTTCTCAACATTAAATCCTTCGTGTTGAGTCTGTCTTGTTGTTGCCGGATCGTGACTAGCAGCTAACCTGACGAAAACAAGATTCAGACAATTTGAGACAGTCTTTTTTTGCCGCGCCTTCTTACGGTGTTTTCTGTTTTCTCATTCAACTTATATATCTAGCTACATGCAGGGAGGGGAGGATCGTTCCACGATCCTAAACTCACTCCACACTCAGCACTAAGCAACGTGCCATCCCAAGTTGAGCTGGTGGCATATGTGCTCCGGTTATCTAGCGCAAGACCCGAACTGAACACACACGCACGCATGCAGCGATGCAATCTGCTCACTGTACACACATGCACACAGAAAACACAACTATGCTGCTACACTAGCTATGACACGAGTGCAAATGCTAACAAATCACCCCCTCAGTCGTGGCATCATTTCTTCACGTCAATGACTCCGAGCTTCTCTCTGAACGCGATGAACTACACTCTGCCAAGTAACTTTGTCAGGATGTCAGCGACCTGCTCTCGGTGCTCACGTGCTGAACATCGATCTTCCTCTCCTCGACACACTGATACCGTGTATCAATATGCTTGTTGCGATCGTGGTGCACCGGATTTTTGCACAAGCTGATAGCAGACTTGTTGCCGACGAGGAGCTTCGCCACCACGGGCGCTCGGCCGCGGAGTTCTCCAATCAGCCGGCAGAGCAAACACCCTGACACGTGGCAGTGGCTGCTGCAACATACCAAGACGACGATCTTCTGTTTTTGTGACGCCAATGTCACGCAGCTGGAACCCGAAGAAGAATACCATGCCGCCCGTGCTCTTGCGGTCGTCCACGTCACCTGCGAGATCACTGTCAATGTAGCCCACCAGCTTGGGATCCGATAGTCCGTGCCGCTCGTAGCGGCAACTACCTCAAGAGGTGCTTGACGGCCTCCATGTGCTGGACCGTTGGTGCCTCCATGTACCTGTTGACAGGTCGGGCTCTAGCCCATGGCAGGGTTGTGCGACGGCCAAGGGCCCAGGCCGGAGGGGGCACAATATTTTTAGGCGCTGAGTGAACGGCCGGCCCCCAGACAAGTCGCGAGCAGCAGGCCTGAGCTTGGTGCTTGGTCGCGAGCACGTTGCGAGGCCCCTGCCTGCCGAGTCGCTATCGATCACGATCAGCGATATATCGATCTCTGCTCAATAAAAAAAGCTATCGGTCGTTTCCCTAAAAAACTATCAATCGATCTTGAATTGGAATTCCATACGTCACGACGCTCTCGCCAAGACGTCTGGGCCTGGGCTCAGGTCGAAGCTCGCTGTCTGCCCGTCTCGTCTGCTCTCCAGACTCCAATTCTCCATCAACAATTTTGGACACGCTCCACCCTCCATAAGTTTATGCTTACGCCTTAATTTATCCTTAATCCCTTCTTAATTTCTCATCTAATCCTTCTAATAAATTCCTCGATTAGGGTTATAATTTTTAAGATTACAATTTGATGTAAATTCCTTCCTTAATCTATGATAGGTTACGATGGGGAAGCAATTATCGGGTGCTGCGAAAAAGAAGAAAAAAAAGAGAGAGAATTAGCTTATTGATTCACAGAGAGGTGCTTTAAGTAAGTTTTTTTCAACAAAAAATAGTGTTGATGTCAACAATAATAATCAAAGGCAAGAATCTGATCCCAGATCTAGAGAAGATGATGAGAATGATTCAAATACAGATCTTGAGGCCAATGAACAATCCTAGAAAACGGTAAATAATTAACTAGTATCAATTATTTATAGACATCACGACTATAAACATGTGGTTATATGCTTTTAAATATTTTTCAAGTGAAATTTGCACATATGCTTATATATATCTAGTTATACGTACATATATATTGTCAGTAGGGATCCTTTTGTCGACTTCTCCCAAGAGCCCCGAAAAATATAGAGTCGGCCCTGCCTGTTGACGTTGCCGACGGCGAAGATGTCAGGGTGCGTGTTCACTAGGTAACGCAAGCTCCCAACAATGCTCCTGTACTCCGTGGGATCGATGGCGACGCTGCCGTCATTCTTCGTCAGCTTCAGTTTGTTCTCCATCAGTGTCTAGCGTGAATTAAAACATTCCAATCTCATGTGTTCGACGATCTTGCCCGCGTAGCTTCTCTAGAACAGCGTGATTGCCTCCGCCGTATGATTTACCTCGATGCCGGGGTGGTAGGAGAGGAGGCTCAAATCGCTCATGTTGTACATCTCCATCATCTGCTTCTTGAACTCGAAGATATCAGCTGTGCGGGAGCCGATGATGATTAATCATCAACGTACACCCCCAGAAGTAGGAACTCCTTGCCCTTCGCCTGGCGGTACACGGCATGCTCCAGGGGACTGCGCTCGAATCCAAGCTCCACTAGTGAGCTGTCAAGCTTCGATTTCAACGCACGCGGTGCTTGTCGAAGCCCATAGAGCGCCTTGCGCAGCTTGAGCACCTTTTGATCGTTGTCGTCGTCGATGAAACCCGGTGGTTGTTGAACGTCCACCTCCTCGGCGAGATCCCCATTCAACAACACGGATTTAACATCCATATGATGGACCTCTGTAATGCCCCAGTATTTAGGACAATTCGAAGTGCAGAAGTGAGTGTGGGCATCTGCATTCATGCATTTGAAAACCCGGTTAAATTTTTCGCAAATGTTTAAAACACAAAGTGATCAAAGTTTCTTTTAGTATAATGATTTAGGTTTAGCTCATCAAGTGAGTGCTATGAATTTTACATGACCTTTGCTTTTTTTAGGGGAGAAATTTGATTTCTAAACAATTATATTAAACATATTAAATAAAATATAATAGGTAAAAGAAAAGGAAATCGTAATGAATAAAGAATAGTTTATATTACATTTAAGTAAAGTAAATTGAATACAAATAATAAAGTAGTATGCTTTATTATAATCCATATAAAAATGGGATTAAGGATTTAATTACAAATACAAGTATTAGGAATTGAAATACAAGAAAAGATTAATTCTATTAATTATAAAGAAATATTACAATATTTCTTAACAATAGAATAATAAATGAAAAGGTTACAAAATGAAGAAAAAAACAAAATCTTAAAACTAATTCTAAGTAGTTCTTCTTCTCGATCCTTGTCTTGTTTCTTGATTCATGCAAGGTACAACAAAAATATAAAAGAAAAACATTTGTGAGGTTAAAATGTTGGCCCCACCATAGGTGAGGCAATTTAATGTTTAAGCCTAACTTGGAATATTGAGAAGAACTCTCAATATCCACATGTTAAACCTAGAGGTATCACCCAATTAAAGCAAAGTATAAGGGACATGGATCAACTTTGATATCATGTTATACACCTGAATGTAGAGAGGCAATAGAAAGGGAAGAATCATCATCAAAGTAGTCTGATCCAAAATTTTATCTTAAGCAAGCTATAATAGCCCTAGGCTTAGCTAAGCTTAATTGAAAGAAAATCCAAGCATGTCCTAATCTAGTTTAGCACTAGTCAACTAAATAGATTAAATGTTAAATTCACTTGAATAAACAATAAAAAATTAACTAACAGTTTAGTCCAATAGCAATATTACACTTGACAGTGTCAAAAACTATCTCAACGGGATAAGCATCAACCTTAATCAAGGACATAAAAAGCCAAGTTGATAACCTGCATAAGAATAGGGGACCACTTACAAGCAGCACTATCACCACAAGCAGCTTATGTGTTGTTAGCCGTAGCAACCTGAACAGTAGTATAAAGGTAGCATGGTAGTAGCACAAGAGACCATTTCACCTCTCTGTTCATCTCAGCTGCACCACTCTTCTCTCTTATTAGCAAAACAGCAATAGGAACACTCTTGCCAGAACAGCAAGAATACCACTAAATCTTTCCACTTCATCACCATAGTATATCCCAAAATCAGCAAGCACCATCTAAACATCCTGGTTGTTTAGATAAGATTAGGAATCAGGTCAAACAGCAAGAAGGAAGAGATTTACCAAAAGAGGAGTAGTAGCATATCTAATCGGTCAAGCCAGGAGCTAAAAGGAGAGGGTTTGCACCAGCACTTGATCAAGAATAACACAAGATCACAAGCACATCAGCAACAGCAACTACCTTTCTAGAGTATTACCTGTTCTTATTTGTTTTGGGCAACAAACAGAAGTAGTAATAAAAAAGAGTTCTCTCTGTCTTGCATAGAGGTGTTATGCAAGATCATCATCGAGAAGTTTACCATCACATCTTAGTATCTATTCCATATATATAGGGAAATAGTGAGTTACTCACCCGGCTAGCTGTAGCCCGCGAGGCCGTAGGATTAAAAGACGAGAGTACAATCTGATTGACGGATGTGATATAAACCCATTTAGAGAAACTAACAGACGTTGTATCCGGAACATGATGTTGATTTCAGAAAATATATGACGCATGTCATCCACACACATGAGTTCTTCCACCTCGTGTGTGACCCATCCACACACAAGAGTCCTCTCCACGGTGTGGCATGGACCATGACAACATGCATTTTTGCATGTCACGCATACTAGGACACAGAACCAAGAACACACGTCTTTCCATGAACCAAGAACATACGCCTTTTCTCCAAACTGAAATACAGCGCCCTCTCACTCAGCCATCACATGTCCACTAAGGCGTCAAAAAGGTATCATTTTTTGATGTTTCATCTGTTTGATTTCCACCCACATGCATTATTTCATATTTTTCTGTCTAGATGCCTGTCATGAGCAAATGTGCAGGCGTGGTGTTCGTGAGCTGTTTTTGTGATACTCATGTTCACTTGGCGCCTATATGTAGTGCCATGTAGTTTCCGCGGGAACGGATGGTAGGAAGCACGGGGAAAAGCTCAAGGCCACTTGGCAGGACAAGCCACAAACATTTATACATGGTATCTAGGGCACTCCTAGAAATAACAAAACAATTGACTGCGGTGTCTACAACACATGTGAAAACCCCCAACAATATGACGGTGGTGTCTAAGACATAAATGAAAAATCACAACGAGGTGACTGTGGATATAAGACACAAGTGAAAGGACAAAAAAATTCTCCTACAGCCGGCGCTTAGCAGAATTTGACGAATGGAAAGATGATGCTATTAGCCGAACAATACCAGCAACCAACGATGCGGATATTGCGGGATCATATGGTAGCAATATCAGACGGTTGTATAAGCATGCGTAGCTAGCCTGGTGGGTAGGAAATCCGCGTCGTGGGAAATAATGGGCTACTCACCCGGCTATCTATGCATGCCCGCAAGGTCGTAGGATTAAAAGACGAGAGCACAATCTGATTGACGGATGTGATATAAACCCATTTAGAGAAACTAACGGATGTTGTATCCGGAGTATGATGTTGATTTCAAAAAATATATGACGCATGTCATCCACACACATGAGTTCTTTCACCTCGTGTGTGACCCTCCACACACAAGAGTCCTCTCCACGGTGTGGCATGGACCATGACAACATGCATTTTTGCATATCACGCATGCTAGGACACAGAACCAAGAACACACGTCTTTCCATGAACCAAGAACATACGCCTTTTATCCAAACTGAAATAGAGCGCCCTCTCACTCAGCCATCACATGTCCACTAAGGCGTCAAGAAGGTATCATTTTTTTGATGTTTCATCTGTTTGATTTTCAACCACATGCATTATTTCATTTTTTCTGTCTAGATGTCTGTCATGAGCAAATGTGCAGGCGTGGTGTTCATGAGCTATTTTTGTGATACCCATGTTCACTTGGCGCCTATATGTAGTGCCATGTAGTTTACGCGGGAACAGATGATAGGAAGCACGGGAAAAAGCACAAGGCCACTTGGCAGGACAAGCCACAATCATTTGTACATGGTATCTGAGGACACCCCTAGAAATAACAAAACAATTGACTGCGGTGTCTACGACACATGTGAAAACCACAACAATGTTATGGTGGTGTCTAAGACATAAATGAAAAGACACAACGATGTGACAGTGGATATAAGACACAAGTAAAAGGACAAAAATTATCTCCTACAGCTGGCGCTTAGCAGATTTTGACGGATGGAAAGAGGATGCCGTTAGCCGAACAATACCAGCAACCGACGATGCGGATATTGCAGGATCATATGGTAGCAATATCAGACGGTTGTATAAGCATAAGCAGCTAGCCTGGTGGGTAGCAAATCCGCGTCGATATATATATATATGAGACGCGGATTTCCTACCCACCAGGCTAGTTGCGCATGCTTATAGAGTCGTCCGATATTGTCTCCCTATGATCCTGCAATATCCACATTGTTGGTTGCTGGCATTATTCTGGTAACGACATCCTCTTGCCATCCGTCAAATTCTGGTAAGCGCAAGCTGTAGGAGATGTCGTTTGTCCTTTCACTTGTGTCTTAGAGATGCACTATCACATGGTTGTGGTTTTTCATTTGTGTCTTAGACACCACCGTCAAATCGTTGTGGTTTTAACATGTACCATAGACACCACGGTCACATGTTTTGTCATTTTCAGATGTGCCCTGGATACCACGTATATATTGTTGTGGTTTGTCCGGCCAAGTGGTCTTGTTCTTTTCCCGCGCTTTCGATCCTTGGTTCCCGCGGAAACTACATGACACTATATATAGGTGTCAAGTGAACATGGGTATCGCAAAAATAGCTCAAGAACACCACACCTGCACATTGCTCACGACTGGTATCTAGTTCAAAAAAACTGCCGCGATGGCCGATATTGTTGTATTTGATTAATGCATGTGGGTGAAAATCGCACAGATGAAACATCAAAAAATATTGATACGTTCTTGACACCTCAATGGACCTGTGTCGGCTGAGACAGAGGGCGCCCTATTTTAGTTTGGAGAAAAGCGTATGTTTTTGGTTCATGGGAAGACGCGTGTTCTTGGTTGTGTGTCCTAGCATGCGTTAAAAGCAAAAATGCATGCAGTCATGGTAAATGTCACACTCAGTGGAGAGGACTTATGTGTGTAGATGGGTCACACCATGGGAAATAACTCATGCGTGTGGATGACACACGTCATTTATTTTTAAAATCAACAATATAGTCCCGATACAACATCCGTTAGGTAATTTAATGAGTTTATATCATATCCGTTAATCGGATTGTCCTCTCGTCTTTTAATCCTACGGTCTTGCGGGCATGCACAGCTAGTCAGGTGATTAGCCATATGGGACACCATGGTGCCCGGGCACCATACCTGTATTTTTTCGAATTCGTACATACCTGGGAGCGTACGTAACCAAATTTCTCATATGTAATGTGTGCATACCTAAGATATACATATCCAAGCTATGCATAACTAAGGTGTATGTATCCAAATTGCATATATACAAACGTATACAGGGTACGTACATCTTAGGTATGCATACCTAAAGGTATATGTAATATGTATATTTTAGGTATGTGTATCTTAGGTATGCATACCTTCAAGTATGTACAGGTCATGACAAAACATGGTGTCCAAGTTATTTTACCTATATATATTTTTTTACCTATATATATATTATATATCTTATATATATGCCTCAAGCTTTTGCATCGTACGTTAGTCTAAGAATCAAGCACAGAAATATGTTTTCATATAAATTTAAGCCTCGGTCTTTATATCACTGGCAAAGGACAGATCTAGCCATCAGTAGCACCCATACTAGGAAGAGTCCTAGTGGCGGCGTTCGAAAAAGGGGGTTCGTGGCGTTTAAATCGCACAATACTGGTAGGTCCTAGTGGTGTCGTCTCCACCGAACGCCACTAGTAGGATTTCTAGTGGTGGCGTGTACTATTAGCGCCACCATTACATATCATAATAGTGGCGTTTCTTGTAAGCACCACTATTACATATCATATTTGTGGCATTCTTTTTAGGGTTTTCTATTTTCGTGCCCACGATTCGTTAAGTGTACTCAGTTTTCCCAAGCCGCTTAGTTTTTTCTCACGTTTGCTCTCCCTCTATTCTGAAACCCTCACAGGCGCTCGGACGGGGGATGCCGTCAGGTCAAAGACTTGACCGGTGGGATCACGTTGGGGCGGGTCGTGTGTTGAGTGTTACGTTACGTCGCTTCGACCGTTACATCCCGACAGGTGGGGCCAGGATACACAGCAGACCAGCCATCCATCTCTCGCTGATTATGGGGGACGTGGTGTGGGACCATGTGGGTGGTGGTTATGTGCGTCCTGTCGCCTAAAATGGAAGTTTTCTTTTATGTTATTTTTATGATTTTCCTTTTTAAGAGCGCTTTTTCCCCTCTCTCTCCCTAACATTTGTGTTTTTTCCTAAAAATGTAGCGAATCTAGAGCAGCTTCCCTCTTTATTCATTGTTTCTTTTGGCCCTCGTTTTCCCCCAATCTGGTAGCAAATCTAACCAACACCATAAATAAATTAAGTAAACAGAGCAGATTTAGCTAAAGAAGTTAATATATGTTATATAATATGGTACTTAACGACATTCGACAATTAGGCTACTTAGCAGCAGCGGACAAGTTCAACACAGACAAGACAAAAGAATCTGCTTTATAGCAGCAGCAGCACAAGATCAGTGGCCCCTCATTGCCTCTGCCAGGAGGGCCTCCGCCTCCTACCTTTGGCGCCTCCTCCACTTCTTGCTTCCCAGTCCCTTGACCTTGGGCGCCTTGCGCTTGATCGGGGCATACGACCCTCCTCGATAGCCACCTTCTGGAGGTTGCGGAGGTGAAGACCGAGCGCCTGGTGCTTGGCTATGAAGCCGTGTGGACGTTCACGGACTCGCCGTAGGTCCTCACATCCTCGGCATGCTTCACGAGGGAGTTGAAGTCCGTGGCGCGAAGCCTCCTGGTGGGGCAGAAGGGGAACCTATAGACGTCACAGGTGAAGAAGTTGTTGTACTGGCCGGACTTCAGCCTCCTCATCACATGACGAGTCTTGGTGACCTTGGACTCGTCATTGCTGCGGACCTCACTGCTATTCTCCTGTTGGAAAAAATAGTAGAGCGCAATAAGGACATGATTGAGATACTTTGATTATCGGGATTGATTATTTGCATAAATTAACCGATTGAGATCTCCTAGTTATTCCCCAAATCTCAAACCAAATCGAATACTTATCCCAACTACGAACTGGAGGGTTCAAATATGAACAGGGGGATTCATCGAAATATGAGATGTAATACAAGAGGATTAAATACTGTAAAAATACGAACAGCCGAGCCCTAATAACATACGATCTAGCATCCAACGATGGGAATGGGGGAAGAACAAGGGAAGGGGAGAAAACCCTGGTTACCTCCGACCATGGGTTAGCGATGCTGGTGTCGTAGGGGTTCTTTGGCCTTATGTAATCAACCTCCTCGTAGGGGTCCTAGCCGAGCGGGATCTACCCGAGACCGGCGGGGGCCTCTTCGCCAGCGGCTATGGAGGATGCGGGGACGGGGACGGGGACGGTGGCTTCCTTCGGTGCCTGGACGAGGGCATGTACGGGGACGGGGGCCTCCTCGTTGGTGGCCTTGGAGGCGCCGATGGCCACCACGTCGTTCTTCTCCATCGCCAGCGTGGTTGGGGTTTTCTTAGGGGTTTGCAGAAGGTGATGGAACAGTGAAGACGGTTGAGTGAGCGAGTGAGTGATGAGTGAGAGTGAGGAGGCTTCTATTAAAGGAGAAGGGAAGCAACATTTCGTTGCACCACCGTGCACCGTGTAACCGCGTACGCTACTGCACCGTGCACGACCACACGTGTCCGCTACCGCCCCGTGCACCGCACACGCGTACCATGAGTCACATCTTTTCTGTCGTGTCTAACCCTGGCGACTTAGTTGGGCTCAGTTTTTCCCTCTAGTGTAACACTAGCAGTTTGGTTGTACTCAGTTTTGCCCTAACACTGCCGTGTGTAATATACCCAGTTTTACCTTCCGGTGACTGGTCAACAAAGAGTCAACGAATAGGTTTTAGCTAACTAATTGAGTCATTTTATGCACAACAAATTCAAAAAGAGCAAAACATAGTGGCATCTATCCAGGGAGTCTTATTATGTGACTTGTCACCATAAGAAATATATATAAACCAAGTTTTAACCTAAATCACCACCTTTCAAGTCACCTACTATCTATGAAGGTTAATGGCTTTCTACTCAAGCCTCTTCCCAAAACATCCCTCCCAAAATATAGTTTGTCTGAATGAGGCAATAATTGTCAAACTGGTGTATATTTGAATTGCAAATAGTTTGATGTATGCCAAGATGTATTTTATTGTATAAAAGACGCATTTTCCATTTTTAAATCTTTTTCGATTTTCTATTTGAATCCCTTTGTTAGTATTGCCCTTAATTTTAAAGTTCTACTCAGTTTTTCCCTTGGTTCTTAAGTGTTACTCAGTTTTCCCCTTTCTTAGTATCAATCTCTCACACCTGTGCTTATCTTCGTTGCTACGCTCTGATTGGTTGAAACAGTTGTCACGCGGATCGTTCCTACCAACTGTTGATCCTCTATGATCTAGCAGACAGGATAACCCCTATATATGTCGGGGGCACCCCTCTATCCATGCAAAATAACGAGTTTGCCACCGGTATTTTAACTCCATAAACAAATGAACTTGAATATAATTTGAAGCGAACGTGTTCAAAGGTGTATAATTTGTGCATTACATTCCACTCTATGAAAATGATAATCTCTCAAGATTTTCTTAGCACAATATAATCACGTATTAAGTGCGATTTCAAAGAGTTCAAATGTGTATAATTTTCATATATGCAAGTTTATGCATTACATTCCACTCTATGAAAATGGGGGGAGAAAATGATAATCTCTCAAAATTTTCCTAGCATATCATTATCTCGTTATTAAGTGTAATTTCTCAGTGTTCAAAGGTTTAAAATTTTCGTATACGCAAGTTTATGCATTATATTTCACTCCATGGAAATGATAAATGATCAGGATTTTATTAGCACGACATTATCATGACCTAAGTGCGATTTCAAAGAGTCCAAAGGTGTATAATTTTCGTATATGCCAGTTTATGTATTACATTCCACCCTATGAAAATCATAATCTCTCAAGATTTTCTTAGCACAACATTATCACGTATTAAGTACAATTTCGAAGAGTTCAAAGGTGTATAATTTTTGTATTTGCAAATTTATGCATTACATTCCACTCTATGAAAATAATAATCTCTCAAGATTTTCTTAGCACCACATTATCACGTATTAAGTGCGATTTCAAAGAGTTCAAAGGTGTATAAACTTCGTATATGCAAGTTTATGTATTACATTCCACTCTATGAAAATGGGAGAGAAAATAATAATCTCTCAAAATTTTGTTAGCACATTATTATCACGTATTAAGTGCGTTTTAGAAGTGTTCAAAGGTTTATAATTTTCACATATGCAAGTTTGTGCATTACATTCCACTCTATGAAAATTATAATCTCTCAAGATTTTCTTAGCACGATATTATCACGTATTAAGTGCGATTTCAAAGAGTTCAAAGGTGTATAATTTTCGTATACGCAAGTTTATGCATTATATTTCACTCCATAGAAATGATAAATGATCTGGATTTTATTAGCACAATATTATCAATCCTAAGTGCAATTTAAAAGAGTTCAAAGATGTATAATTTTCGTATACGCAAGTTTATGCATTATATTTCACTCCATGCAAATGATAAATGATCTGGATTTTATTAGCACAACATTATCATGTCCTAAGTACGATTTAAAGAGTTCAAAGGTATATAATTTTCGTATATGCATTACATATCACTATATGAAAATGAAGCTTGACAAAGGGCACGGGCGCGGGGATGGCTCGAGGTCCCATATTGCAATGCTAACATGGGTAAGCTGTGGGTCCAGCGCTCACGTGGATAAGCTATTAGTACGGCGCTCATATAGATAAGTTGTGGGTCTGATGTTGATATAGATAAATTGAGAGAGGAGTTCACTACGGGAACCGACTAAACACGGCCCCACTTGTCAGCATGTAATGGCAAGGGTACGCTACGGGACCCGATAGAATGCGTCCCTACTCGTCAGCACATAACAACAAGGGTCCACTACGGGACCCGACTGAACGCAGCCCCACTTGTCAGCATGTAACAGCGAGACTGACGAACGGTGAGTTTCAAACCATGTGAGAGTTTCGTACAAGGAGATGGCCGAAACTAAGGAAAAACTAAGTGGCTGGGGAAAACTAAGTACAACTAACTAACTGAGGGTACGAAAATAGAAATCCCTTCTTTTTATTATGAATGCCACAAGTGAGTTTTCGAAAATTAAAAAAAATCTAGTGCATCCAATTAAATATTGATAGCACAGCAAGATATATTCATAAAAATGGTAGCACTAACTACTAGTCCTAAAAAGGATTACAGTCAACTACATATAGTTGAGCTAGCTAGCTAAACTACTAGTCCTCGAAAAGATTATCGGCAACGTCCGTGCGATACCTAATGGCAGCAGCAGGAATATCGTCATCTGAAGAAATGTCAGTATGTCGATGGTTCAGGGCCTCAGTAGTAGAAGTAGGTCATGCGATCTTCATAGAGATGGAAGACCAACTTCTCCTAGGCATCCATCTCATGGGCATCGGCCATCTTAGTCCACCTTGGACCATCGAAAAAGGTGCGGTTCGCCTTGTTCGTGACTTGGACCGTGTAGGTTGGTACATGTTGCTTCAAAGGCAGTAGATTGACATGTAACTATCCCTGCTGCGATAATGGATAATCAAAATGGTCTAAGAAATCAATTCTAAACTTGCAGGGTAAGTTCTGCATACAGAATCACAAGAAAGCAATAGTTAGCACGTAATTCAGTTGTAGGGTATATATAGGTTGATTGCCTGTAAATGGACATATCATACTAACTTTGCAGTCATAAGGGAGTATTATGAAAATCTTCTTGTCCTTGCATTGTTGGTAACCACAATGCTCACACCGATCATCATTCATTATACCTATATATGATAATGCAAATTTAGTTTTATAGACCATTTTAACTTAATTAGCATCATATGTAGCACAATATATCAACATAACACATAAGTAAGATTAGCTAGCATCATATATAAGTAGTACAATAGTAGCATACGATAGTCACATGATAAGTTTATATAAGTAGTACGATAGGTAGCATACGACAGTCACATGAGAACATACTAAACTTGAGTAGACCCAATGTTAGTGACGTCGTCATCGTCCGGACGGTCCCAGAAAGAGGACGACGGGCTGCAAGAGGCGTCCTGCTACGTGCCGGAGGGGTCGGGCAGACCCTACTGCTGCGTGCCAAAGGGGCCAGCTCGCCCTGCCCGTGCTGATGACGGCTCTCGCTAAGGACCTCATACTGGACCGCCATCACCTGGGGATCAAGTAGGATATCCCTGACCAAGGGGTCACCCTCCTCGCGACATTGGTGCACCAGCTGCCTTTCTGCCTGTCGATACTCCCTTGTCTCAGCCCTCATGGTGATTCTCATACCATCTGGCACTAACATATGCACCACGCGATGCTCATCCTCAACGTAGAGGAACATTCTCGCCCCAAAGTGCTGGACCGCGGCGCAGTCATAGGCGCGGGATGTCTACCACGGGCACCTGAAAGTACCTAGTTGGATCTTCCTGTTATCCATTGTGATCTGAGCTACCCAAATCGGGGTCCTCGTGGGTTTTCAGTGACAACCACGAAACTTCAGCTCTAGCTCTGACATGATACTAATTAAGTAGTTAAATAACAACATTCACTACAAGAATCTGGGCGATTCATGATGATCTGATAACGTCGTGGATGAGGGCCAAAACATCATAGATGGCCATCCGCGACGAATTCTGCGATGAAAAAAAAGGTCACGAACCTCACGTCATAATTCAATTCATGACGTTTTTTTTGTCTAAAAACATCACGGCCCATCTGTGATGTTCCTCCAATTTCGTCGCAGCAAACTGGACCGGCCCGGCCCAGGCCCGGTCCTTCATGATGTTTTTATTTTGTCATGAACGATGCCACATGGCGGACGGCACCACAGGTGGCTGTTAGCGACGTTTGCTGACGTCATGTTCGCCATCTACAACGTCATCGACTTCTAATGTTTTTTTTTCCGTCACGGCCTAATTCCGCTAGTGCCGTTTGCTGACGTCATCCTTTCATTTGCTTATGGCATCCTTCCCATTTCGTCACGCTGGTGGAGACGAATTTCGTTTTCGTCACGGCAATAAGCTGGACAGCTTACGCGTGGCCGATCTTCAGGGCAAAACATGGACCAATAGGAAGGAAACACGTGGTCCATATGCGGCGTGAATCGTGTACCAATGAGAGCTGGACGCGTATCTCCAACGCATGACAAACTCAATTCGTCAGGATAGAAGAGATGACGTTCCTGTTTCCTCGAGGATGTTGACGAGTGAAAGTGCGCCACGTAGGCGTCTATCGGTGATGGAAATATTTTCGTCAACTAAACAAGCATGACGTTTTCATTTACGTCGGAGAAGAGTGCTGGCAACTTTGCTAGATTGCACCGTCCAGATCAAAATGACAGAAATTGTATGGCACATGTTTCAGGGGACATAAACAGGTCCGCACATAAGTTTCCAACAAAATAAAGAAAAAAGCCTAACAAGCTTTGAGTCACACCACCAGTTCACTTACGCAACATAGCTAAGAATTGCTGAAGTGATGCATTTATAAGATCTGTGAAGTTCACAAGTGCTTTCTGCGCTTCATTCTTTGCTTCTATCTCCTTCAGCAATGCTGCAATGTGTCTGCTAAGTGCCTCATTCGCTGCTCTCTAAGCCAAAAGTTGTGCTTCAAGGAGAGAGTTGGTTGGTCTTGAAGCATGGATGCTTTCATCAATGGAATCAAGGGGTTGATCCTCAATGCCATCTTCTGCAGCAGATGGCGCCACCGTTCTTCCAATGGGTGCCTCACAGTTATAAAAGCAAACGTTAGAAAAGTAGCAAGAAAATTCCAAGCACATCTTCATGGACAAATAGGGTATTGAATTATACGAAGATGACAAAGATGGACCTGGTATAGCTTCTTCCACACTTCATGCACTTCCTTCAGGGCTTCTGCCTCGCCATCTGGTCTCTCCGTCTGCAACCCCATAATGGAATTGCGCAGTATCGCATTCACTGCTCTCTAAGCCCTGACTTGCGCTTCAAGGAGAGTCTTGGCTGGTCTTGAAGAATGGATGTTGATGTCCTGTGACAGCGCATAGTGCACCGTGTTGGTGGAGGAGGTTGTTCAGCCTCAGTGATATCTTCTGTACCATTAGGTGCCATCTTGCTTTCCTTGGTTGTCTATTGAGTTTTAGGAATAGAATCAAATATTAGAAAAATAGCCAGCAAATTACAAATGATCATACTCATTTTAGAGACAAATATGGCATTGAAATTTTGGAAGATGAGAAAGATGAAAAGTATTCTGGAGGGCTTACTGTTGCTTTCACACTGTGATTGGAGAAGCCCCGGCTATCATAGAAAAACAAGTCACTGCGATAAGGTTGTCTAGTTCTTGTTTGCCTGTTTATTAGACAACAGGCCTTCACAAAGAGAGAGCATAGAGTATAAGATGTAGTCCTGGTTAAACACAAATAGGGGGAGTTGAGTAGACAAGACTTGACCTGGTTCCTGGGGTCAATCCAAGAATCAACAAGATTGCACCACTCTGCATTGTTCATGTGTTCAACGGGAGAAATCCTTGTTACTTCATTCAGTGGGAGGGGGTCAAAAAACTGCTTCTTCAGGAGATGCCTTTGAATTCTTGCATGCCTCATTAACTGTTGGTTGCAAGCAACCTACACATCTTGGTGTGATGCATCCATGACAAACTTTTGCTGAAATAAAACATCGTGGATCAGCCTCTGCTTGAACAGTAATGAGAAGAAAAGGGCAGTTGAGTCACAGAACATACAGAAACTCTGTCGTAGAAGTCTGCTCTGACATCTGGCCTCTCCTTGCACTCTTTCCAGTGGGGGAAGACAGGCATACCAGTCCTGACTGTTTTTGCACACTCAGTGGTGAACTTGGAAGCAATAGTTCTTCCTGGAGGAATGGCAAATGGAAGCTTTCCTCCTTTGGACACGTTCTCACGCTGCTTCCCCATGTTTTTCCCTCAAGACAGTTTGAGGATCATCATGTTTAATAGTGTCTTCAGAAGGATGATGGCCAAAATCATCTACAAACATATAATGTGGAGTGAGTGTTCTACCATATAATAAGTGCCATTCAAACAATATAATGTGCTTTCCTTGGGGAGTTGGTTGCTTGCCTAGGGCAACTGTCTGCTAGACTTGGACTGATGTCTTCCTGCCATGGAGTGTTGCCATCTCGATTTGGGCTGCTACCTTCTCTCTTCGAGCATCAGGATCTGCAGGACTCTAAGTTTCTTGCGAAGAGGTTGCAGCACTTGGCGGTCTTGCTAGGAGCCATGGAGAACTTGGAGGTGGAAGTACTTTTGGCGGATTCCCCTTGGACCTGGTATGTCTCGTACTTTCTATCGAGGCAGCCATGCTAGCCAAGACGCGCTTCCGAGTAGCTGATCCACCACCAGCAGCCATCCTTGTCATGACGACAGGTTTCTTCTTGTATTTCCTCTTCTCAGTCTACACAATTCAAAGGTAGTCAATTCGGGATAATAAAAAAGCACAACATATATGGAAAATAAAGTAACCAAATAATTACACAAAATATGAGTAGGCAAGTAAGGGGATTACCTCCAACTCATCCTCCCCCTCCTCTTCAGGATAATAGTCAGATCTAGAGCCTTCATCCTTGCTCTTTTTAGGGGAGAATTCAGTGGGAGATGGATAAACAAGGGGCCTAAGACCCATTTTTGCATTCGCGCATTGTTTCTCGTGATGTTTTCTAGCCATCTTTCTTCCATGGAATGCAATTGTGGTTCTATCATGAATAAACAACTCTTTAGTAAGCTACAAAAATATAACCTATGTCCTATGGTATTGATTGTTCTATACTAATCATAATGTCCAACAGTCCACTTTGAGGAACTTTTACTCTGAATCTCATATCATAAGACTAACAATGAAGCATCCAAAGCAAAGCAGGAGACAAGACGATGAACAAGATGGACAATTCACCAATTGGTTGCATTAACAAGTAGAGTGGCACAATAAAACATAAGCAGGATAAGCAACAATAGTGCAATTAAACAGGAAACATAACCTATTGTACCGATTGTTCTATAGAACTCATCATGTGACAGCTCACTATGATCAATCTCTAGTATGATCATAAGGCATATTATGAAGTAGCCAAACTAATGCAAAAAGGCAAGATAATGCAACCTTTATCACACACAAAATAGATCATAAGCCGAAATAGTATAATGCAGTTAAAGAGGATAATCACAATAAAACATAAGCATGATAAGCAACTATCCTGCAAATAAACAAAATATAACTTATGGTGTTGATTGTTCTATAGTAATCATCATGTAATAGAGTCCACTATGATCAATTTATACTCTGATCAAAAGACATAGGATGAAGCAGCCAAACCAATGGAACAACCAAGATAATGCAAACTTTATTTGTACGTAAACTGATCATAACTCGAATACCCTGAATCTCACTTGTCAATTGGTTGGTTGGTTGCACTAATAAGCAGGGCAAGACAATTAAACATCAGAAGGATAAGCATCTTTCATGCAATTAAAATAGGCAATTAAACAAGTCATGACATATGATGTTGATTGTTCAATAGTAATCATCATGTAAAACAGACTACTATGAACAATTTATACTCTGCTCATCAGACATGTCATGAAGCAGTCAAACTCAAGCAACAAACAGCATAATGCAACCCTGATCACAAGACTTGTAAAATCACAAGCAATTTCATAGGCAGAACAAATAAGAGAGAATAACTGCAACAAAAAAGGTAAATTTGTGGCATGAACAGGATAATGAACAACATTTCTCAGGCAAAGTAAAAAACATGAGAATCAAGGATGAGCGTGTTTCCTTGCCTGCAGGCTATAGGGCCTTTTTGATACCGTGTTTCTTGTAGTGACCCGGGGCACGTGGCATCGATCTAGACGGCGAGGTAGCAGACCTCATCGACAAGGTGGGCGACAAGGTGGACGGGCCTTGTCAGTGTGGTGATGGGCCTTGTCAGCGAGGTGGATGGCGAGCTGGACGGCGAGCTAGACAGGGAGATGGATGGCGAGCTAGCCGACTTTGCGAGTGAATTATACAACGAGGTGGTAGAAAAGGCCAGATGGCTATCGGCGAGGTCGACGGACATGGTGGAAAACCGGGACGGTGAGGAGGGGCTAGTGTTTGTGCTAGGGTGATGGAGAGGTTACTACTGGAAGGACGGATGGAGACGAGGGGATTAAAGGCATAGGGAGGAGGGACGGACAGCGGCGAGAGGAAAAGGGGGAGGATGGCGGTGCCGAGGGCGGTGGGGAAATTTGGATCTGTCTCATTTCGATGAGGGGATAAAAAGGGTTTGGAATAGATTACGTAAATGGCCTTTGCGCGAATGCTTGGGTGGCGCTGTGCGGGTGGGCTCAAATGTAATTGCAGCTCGAGAAATTTTCGTTTGCGTAGAAACTCTCCCGCGCTGGTGCCAAATTTCGCATGGGCGGGAGGATCTGACCTAGAAATTTGGGGTTGGTGTCCTAGCCATCGGATGCATGATGGAGGGTTCAAAAAAATTAAGCATATTTTATAAAGTCTTCACTAAAAAGAGCCTTGGTAAAGAAAACTATAAATTATTGACAAATAAATCTTGAAAAAAAGCAATAATGTGGACTACTAGTTTATATTCTGGCTTGTATAATGATCTCAGGAGAGGTAAGTATTTTGGATAATATATTCAAATTTATAGATAAGATTCAAAATGTGGTTTATTTTGAACAATGGATTTCTCCAGATTAGGGTTGAATGCTGGACTTTTATCCTTATTTTGGTTAGTTTTAGGTCATAGCAACACATATGGTATATATCAAATTAGTTTGAGGCCAAAGAAGATGCATCACTACACAGACCAAAATACATAGGAAAATTAAAGCAGCTTCCACATATCCATGTGAATGACTAGAGTATAGTGGATATATCAATGTGGTTAGACACATGCATGACTCTAGGGGGGTCCATGTGTGTCAAGACTAAATTAAATTAAACATCATCATATAGGAAATAATAAATAACCAGCTTTCAATTCCATGTTGCATGGCTAGTGTGTGATAGAAGTTGCAGCACCCGAATCATGTAGATATATATAAAAATGTGGTTTATTAGGAAAAGAACACATGCAGCTTGCTCCAAACTATGAGATTGCTTCAGCTTCTTTAATTCACATGTTGGAAGCTAGGTTTGTTAACCTCAACCCCTTAAAGCAAGTAATGTTTCTTAAGCTTAAAGAAATTGAGGACCCTGAAAAGAGGGATTTTATTCTAAAAACTTTGTTTAAGGAATTCTATGATGTTGCCAAGGAAGCTAGGAAAGTCTTTGAACGTTTCAATATGCTAGGCTCATGTGTAGATGTTGTTGGTATGTGAGAAAAGATGAACAAAACCGAACCTAATGGGGAGAAACCTAAGATACCAATACCCTTCAAACTAGTATCAATACATGATGCCATAGAAAAGAATCTTGATTGGGTTGTTCCTGCAAACCCTTTTGATGAGAATAGTGAACCTAAGAGCATTGAGAGAGGATCCTCTAGAACTTATTTGGATGATATACCTTGCCTTGTTGAAAATATTTCTGGTATTGATCTTAATGCTTCTTCATTTCAGAACACTTGATTCTTTCTTTGCTTCTTATGCCTAACTTAAAGGCGTTAAAGAAAAGTACTTATTGGGAGATAACCTAAAAGTTTTAGATGAGTCTTGGCTTCAGTAATAACCTCTCCTTATCCTTTTTATTGGCTTTTTGTGCCAAGAGTAACCTCTAATGAGAGAGAAGTAATGATTGGGAAAGTTGTTGTCTCGAAACAGATTTCTGTGCTTCACCGTAAAAATTCATGTAAAATCTCTGAATGTATTTTTGAGGCGTGAATTTTTGTGATTCTTCCCCAGGTTGTTATCTAACTTTCGTTAGTTCAACACTTTTTGATTTGAGCAACAAAAGGTCTTCGAAAAAATTCGTCTTTACCTGCTGGTCTGTTTTGACAAATTTCTGCCATTTTCTGCATTTGCTTCTTGTTGGTTGCTTTTTGAGTTCTTTTGGGGAATTGAGCTTTTTGAGGGAAGTGCTACAGTATCTAGTGTTCTAATGGAAGTTTATTTGGTGTTAGAACTGAACCTTAAGACTTATTTATCTTGAGTGCACTAATGTTGCTAATAAAGATTGTGTGAAGTTTTGTATGAAGGAAACATTTCAGGTGTATGGAAGGAATGAGTAATGAGATGAAGGATGGACTAAAGCTCAAGCTTGGGGATGCCACGCGTGTCACCCCAAGAAATATACAAGAATTACAAGTGTCAAAGCTTGGGGATGCCCAAGACATCCCCTTCTTCATCAATAAAAATTCCAGGTTTCTCCCAAACGCTTCATTTTTATTGTTTCATGCACAGTTGTGTTGTTCTTGGAGCGTCTTCTTTTTCGTTTTTGTTTTGGTTTTTCATTTGCTTGGTTTGCTTAGTTTTCTGAATAAATTGGTTGGACCCCCTCTTTCATACATTGGTTTGCAAATAGTTTGGTTTAGTTTGGAAAAGAGAAGGAAAGTTCATGCTTATGTGGTAAAAAGAGCTTGTTTTTGACTGTGGCATATGCTTTGGCATGCCATGCTTGATATTGTTTTGGCTTTATGCTTAGTATTCTTTGCTGTAGCATGACTTGCTATAAACAATTTAGATTGCTTAATGTGCCTTGGATGAATCATGCGTTATTTTAGCATATTAAAGCATAGTATAGTGGTATTCTCCTTTGATGCTTTATTTGGGTTGACTTGGCGCATGCTCACACCATGTTATGACTATCTCAAGTCACCATAGCCTTTATGATCCTTTAGTTTTCAAATGTAGTATCACTTTATGCTTTGATCAATGATGTTTTGTCGCTCTGCATGATTATGGCCATTATTGCTCTCTTAGTTTGTTGCTCCCAGTATTTTACTAGCCTCCACAACCAAGTATGAGTTCCGCTCATGCATCCAACTCCCTAAACCAAGTTATTCGAAAGAGTCCACCATACCTACCTACTATCTTATGCTATTCCAAGTATATTCATGTTTTTTTACCTTCCGAATTAAACTTGTTATGAGAAAACTAGTGATTAAAGCTCTCACGAACTTGATGGCACACTTTAATTTTCTGGCCCTTAATAAACTTGAACCATTGTGTCATCTATGTTGTATATGCTTGCACTTATTTGTTGGGAATTAGCAGAACCATGTTGTCATGGGGAATGCTTTCAACATTGCACGGGTACTCTGTACCTAGTTAATATCATGCTCTTTTGTATATGGACGTCGTCGGTGTGAAATGAAAGGGGAGCTTGTAAGTCCATGGAGTTATGTATATGTGTTAGAGAAACGCCTGGGCCGCTGGTCTAATCCATGCTGACATGGTGGAAACCTGCAGTGTAACCATAATGAGCTGTCTATGAAGCATTCTTCTTATAAAAAAGAGTCCTATATTGAGAAAAAAAAAGAGAAAAAGAAAAAAAAAGATACTATGAAAAGAGGAAAGAGAGAAAAAAGCACCATATTCCCATGGTAAATAAGGAGATTGCTGAGATGCTCGTTGTCTGCTTGCCTTCTCATTTTGATATGGGGATTCTTTGGTATCATCGAGCAAGGGGTACCCCGTTGGCGGTTCTCTATGATACACATGTACTTACAATGACAAGAACTTACCGTTGACTAAACTTGAGTAGCATGAGGAGCGGCCCTCGTATACAAGGGACATGAGATTTCTAACTTATACTTCGTCAAGCATGTACACCATAGTTTGTTCACTTTAACCTTAATCACTTCAAGATGCTTATGATAGGGGCAATGAGAGCTGAAAGCTATAAGTACCATAATTTTTAGAAGCTCTTTATGAGACTTGAATCCCTACTTCCTTTTATAAGAAGGCCTTTCTTCCACCATTATATTGAGTCTCCACCTTCTATCTTTATGCACCTACTTTGAGAGCATAGTGGCCATTCTTAGTTCTATGTGCATTGTCCCAAGACTAGTTGATTGATGCATAACTTGATATTGCTTGTTTTAAACTATTGTATCTAGTCACTCTTATGAACTTTGAAGGTGTCCTATGCATTTATATTTGCTATTCTATGAGGGACAAGCTGAATGCTATTATGCTATGTTTTCTTTATGTGAAACAAACAAACGTCTTGCAAAGCATTGTTATTCATGAATCTTTTGTTTGTGCCTTTTCATGTTGCATCATAGTTTCTTTGTCTTATTGCTAGAACTTTATCTTTCATGATATGATTGAAGTACTATGATCCCAGCTTTGAATGTTTTACAAATACTTTGATCAAGTCTTTGATGGTGCATGCCACCTCAAAAATTATTCTTTCTTTTTATCACTTACCTACTCGAGGACGAGCAGGAGTTAAGCTTGGGGATGTTGATACATTGCAAATGTATCTATAATTTTTGATGTTCCATGCTTGGTTTTATCCACTTTCTTGTGTTTTGTCCACACTTTGGAGTACTTTTCATATGATTTCTTGGACTAACCTATTAACAAGAGCCACAGTTCCAGCTGCCTGTTTTCTGTTGTTTTTGGTTCTAGGAAAATCAGAAAATGAATATTCTCTGAATTGGAAGGGACAAAAGCCAAAGTGCCTATTTTTCCGGAAGTCATCAGATGCCAGAATACGAGACGGAGAGGGGACAGGGGGCCACCACACCACCTAGCCGCGCGGCCCAGCCTCGCCCGTGCCAGGGGGTGGTGTGGCCGCCTCCGGCACCCTCTCGGCCTCCCCTTCCGACTATAAGATGCCCTCGGGACGTAAACCCTAAGTACCCGATCAAAAATCCACGAAAGAGTCTGTAGCCGCTGTCATCTCCATCCCTAGATCGGGAGGGATCTGAAGCTCTTCCCGGCACCCTGCCGAAGAGGGGAATTCACCCTGGAGGCCTTCTTCATCACCATGCAAGCCTCCGGTGTGATGCGTGAGTAGTTCATCCTTGGACTATGGATTCATGTAGTAGCTAGATGGATGGTTCTCCTCCTTTGTGCTATCATGTTTAGATCTTGTGAGCTCCGTTCATGATCAAGATCATCTATTTGTAATTCTGCATGTTGTGTTTGCGGGGATCCGATGGATACTGAGATGCTATTTCAGATTGATTATTGATTCTATCATGTCTTTGTTATTTGTGATCTTGCATGCTTTCTGTTGTTAGTAGCTATCTTGGCCAAGTAGATGCTAGCAACTCCAAGAGTTAGTATTTATGCTCGATAGTGGGTTCATGCCTCTAGTAATCTGGGGAAGTGACAGAAATCTCTAAGGTACTAGATGTGTTGTTGCTACTAGGGAGAAAACAGCAATCCTTTGTTCATAGAACAATCGTATTGCTTACTTTACACGCAATTCGTAAAGCAATAATCTGTTGCTTGCAACTTAATACTAGAGGGTGCTCGGATGATAACCTGAAGGTGGATTACTAGTCATAGATGCAGTTGGATGGCGGTCTATGTATAATGTTGTAATTCCCAATCAAGTCTCAAAGGAGTCAAGATGATTAGTATATGCATGTATTGCTTTCTCGATGTTTGTCAATTGCCCCGCTGTAATTTGTTCACCCAGCATGTTATCTATCTAAGGAGAGCCACCTCTAGTGAACTATGGATCCCAGTCCTTGTCTTTTTCTTTACATACAATCTATAAACTGTTTCCGCTTTGTGTTTACTTTCTGCAAACTTTTACTTCTTTCTATTCAATACATTTAATCCTTTGTTTTCAGCAAAACACGGTGAGATTGACAACCTCATCGCAAGTTGGGGACAAAGTTCTGTGGTTGTGTTGTGCAGATCTCCATGTTGCTACTAGCACCGGTAGTGCGCCTTGCCAAGGCTCAGCTAGCAACACCTTTGAGGTGTTTCCTTGCTCCTACTGGTTCGATTAAACCTTGGTTTCATACTGAGGGAAACTTGCTGCTGTGCTCATCATACCTTCCTCTTGGGGTTCCCAACGAGCTCTACATCAACCACACTCCAGCATTTTTCTGGTGCCATACACAGAGCCATCAGGGATGTCTAGTTTCGTTCGTGCTAAAGAAAGATCGTATTTCCTTCGTGGATATGTTATCTTCCCCCACCTTTGATTTGATTTGGGTTGTCGTCAAATCAAAGTCGGTTCCAAGGACTATTTTGACGATGTTGCTACTCGTGAGGTTTCACTTGAGCACGTCTTCATATCCTTTGGTTTGACCAATACGTATGCCTTGTTTATGCAACATATGAGTCCATCTTCTTGGAGTATCTCGATAATTTTGTTGTTGAGACCATCGATGACATCCTTATCCTCTCCATGCTAGAATAGATTCATAGGGAACTTCTGGCATTAATGTTGGAAAACTTTAGAGAACCATCCTCGAGTTATTTCGAAGTATGTGTTCTGGATGTTAGAAGTGACTTCTTCGATTCATGAGCAATTGTTGAAAGATGTCACCATGGATTCGAGTAGAGTTAACTCTGTATCTTAAGGACACAGTTGTATTGCGTTGCAAGTACTTCAGGTATAAGAAATTGTCATTTGACAAGTTGTTAATACATGGTTCTAGCAATCTAGCTCAGTCTATTGGATCTTGACACTGAAGTCCATGTCTTGAGAATCCAATGACTTTACCTTTACGGTAAATGTTGCACACTTTCTGTTTGGACACGCTGAGTCTGAAGTATCTTTATACCTAACCAAATCTGAATCTCAAGCAGATATGATGGTTGATGTTTCCCAAGGAATTGACATAGGTTTTTTGTAAATCTAACAAGATTGATGTAATGGTTGACACAATTAGTCGGAATACCTATTGCCATATTCTATTGAATCAGCAAATAACAACCACTCTTCATGAGGCTTCTTCTATGATTTACAATAGGAGTTGTGCTTATAGTTTCCTTTGTATCTGAAGTCTGGCCTTTATTTGATGTCTGTTCTCTCAAACATCAAGGAGAACATTTAAACTAGTGTTGCTAAATGTCTCTCGGTCGATCCTCCAGACCCTTTATGTTGGCAAGAATCTAGTCATTCCAAGTAATTGAAGTCTGGGAATAAAGTTTCTTTTTCCTCGTGTCATCGGGAATCTTCTTACCTATTCGTCTGGTGGTGTAAAGTGATATCATGATCTTTGGCAAAGATTTTGATAGACCTAGATGAATAAAGAGTTTCCCTTGTTTCCTCTAACATGTTCGAAGAGCAACTATGATTTCGTTAATCAACAGTTCCTCTTGTTACATATTCCTTGTGACTCTTATGAGTCCTCTCCACAAAAGAAACCTTTCTGTCTTGACCTTCTGTTGAACGAAGAGTGATTCTTCTGTATCAAAAGTAGTTCAACAACTTGGTTATCCGTATCTTTGTATCCCTGAAATCTCTACTTAATCCATTTAGTAGAGGTTCATTTCTCGAAGTCTATGGTCATGTTCTTTCTGTTGGAAGCTTTCCTTTTTAGAAGCTTAAGCTCTTCTGAAACTCCATGGTCCCAATCCTTAAGAAGACCAGTTATCTAACAATCTGAAACTTATCACATTTTGTTTCCTCTATTACCTGCGTGTGTTTCATGTTGTCATCTCAGAGTTATTTTGAACACTCCTTTCATGAGTTGACCATGAGATACTCTGTGTGATGTTTAGTGTGTTTCCCTCTTATCTTTAGAATGACCCTGTTTCTTTCTCCCTCTGTCTCTCTTCCTACCTTTGGAATCTCGGGTCGAGATTCTCATAAGGGGGATAGAGCTGTAACGCCCCAGATTTAGTTAATGTTTAATTAGGGTTTGTTTGTGCATTCATGAGCATCATCTTTTGAATTGCATGAAAAGAAAATTAAAGCAAAACCCTAAACCCTAGCTATTTTCCCTTTCTCTAAAACCAATTCAAAATGGTTTTGAATTTTGAAAACCCAAAATGTTTGGAGCCCAAACTGAATATAAGGGCCCATGAGTATTTTATATACTTATAAACCTTCTAGTATTTTTGAAATAACTCAAAACAGATTTGTATTTGAAAATACAAAAGAGAAATAGATTTCAGAAATAGAAAAAGGTTTTGCTTAAAAAAAGAGAGCCAGAGCCCCCAGGCCGCGTAGCCTAGCTAGCCCACCTCTCTCTTCTCTCTTCCTGTTGCCCACCCGTGTAGCAGCCAGCAGCCCGTAGCAGCGCAGCTCGGCCCAGCCCATCTTACCCCTTTGTTGTCGCTGCCGATCCCCGCTGCCTTCTTCTGGCCGTCCGCCAAGCTCTAGGGGTGGATAAGGCCGCCACGACGATGTCTCCTTCACCCTCATCCACTTCTCCTCTCCCCAGAGACCTCCCTCTCTCGTTCTCCACAATCCCTCGGAACCCTAGCTTTAGCCACCGCGTACCATCGCTGTCTCCGGCCTCCCCTCGCCCAACCGAGCACACCTAGAGCTCTGTCGTGCTGCACAACGTCACCCTGCCAAAAGAATCGAGGCCGTGCATCACCAATCGACCCTTTCAAGCTCATCTCCTCGAAGTCCGCCCGCCGTGTTCATCGACGATTCTGGCCACCTCCACCCTCAAGCTTCCTCTCCGACCGCTTCTCTGCAACCGTGGTGAGCTAACGGTCCTGAAGGACCACTCCACCATCTTCCTCCCTTTCTGTACCGTGTTCCCGCCATTGCTCCGCCGTGCGCCGCCGCAGTAGTCGGTCTCGTCGTTGGTCTGGTGACCCAATCCGGGCGGCGCCACCTCTACCCTGCTCCCCTCGTTTCGCTGGTTCGAGCCCGACCAGTCCCGCATTCCCTCTAGCAGTAGATCGCCGCCGGTGACCACCGCCCGACAACCTCGCCGGCGAGCCTACGTGGATCTCATGTGGCGCCCGTGTGGCTGCCGCGTGGGTCTGACATGGCCCCTGGCCCACAGGTCAGCTACAACGGGTAGCCTCTACCCCTGTGGAAAACAGCCCATCCCCGTATGTGACGTCCGCCCCGCGTCATAATTACGCAATAAAAGGTTTTTAAATTGGTTTACTAATTTCAGAAAAAGGATAAATCTTATAAAATCAATAAGTAATTCATATTAACTCAAAAAAATGTGTATAATATATCAGAATGTTCAGAAAAATGAGATCTATTTGTTTAAACTATAATCATGCATTGTTAAGAAACTTAAATGACAAGTTTAATTAGAGAACTAAATCAACCCCTCACAGGTGTTCCGGGGTTTCCCCTGTCTTAGGGTTTGTACCCTTCAGACCCTGTTTAAAATGATCAAGCATGCCCTAGGGTTTCATTTAAGATCTATTTAACTTGTCATATAATCATCCTTGCTTGAGCATTGCATCGATGCCATGTGTTGATTGTTTCCCTTTCTTTCTGGTGTTTGCTTCTTCCCGGTAGAATATGATATCGATATCGAGATTGAAGACCGATATCAACACCATCGAAGATCGAAGAACAATACTTGACCAACTATAACCAAGTCAAGTACAAGACTTCTAAAGATCTATATCTGGGTATCAACAAATAAGGCAAGCATAGCCCCACAAATAAAAGAATCCTATGCTTGTGAAAGTATTTCATTCTTGCCATGATGCATACGATTCTACTGTGGTCTTTTATCGATAGATAAAGTATCCTATCTGTTGCATTACTCCCTTGAGCTTATATTACCTGATCCACTGCTCCTAGCATAACTAGGTTTGGCTTGTGTGCACTGCTAGAGCTATTATCCGTGTCTTGCTTAGCCATGCTTAGTTGTCAGTGCTGGTTCATCCAGATGATGTATCAGATGCAGAGAATCTAGTATGACAGGAGAACGAGGTATACTGATGAGTTAAGATCAGTGATAAAGGTTAAACATGTTAAGGCTTGTATGGGAGGCCACGGTGGGATGTGGTTTTTGCAGTCCCATGCTCGCCACTACTAGGACCCGAGTTCTAGCCTCTTGAACCAAGATGAGCGTACAACCACACGGGGCCTGGAAAACCTCACGAGTAACTAACTTGCCTAGTAGATTCCATGAGTCACATAGTTCGGGCGTTCCATTCGACATATGCATAGAAAATGTTTTCAAAAGAGGAGGTGAAGGAGGTGCATTCATACAGGTAGGTAAGCGTGGCCGGGGTTGCTTGGGGTAGATGGCGCCCCTGGTAAACCAACCTCGCCCACATCTCTAGGGACCGACTTAGGGATTTGACCCGTTACGGCGGAACCATCCTTAGGGCATGACTCATGGTCTCGGCAAAATCAAGGTAAAGGTTGTGTCCAACCACCCTATGTCGGCCTTCCAAGGAAGAGGGATAATCATGTGGCATTAAGAGTCGGTTGGTACGTGTGGGTAAAGTTGTACACCCCTGCAGGGTTAAATCTTTTCGAAAAGCCGTGTCCATGGTTATGGACGACTTGGGAACGGACGTGAAGATCATAGAGAACATGAACCTAATCGTAAAACTTGGCAGTTTCAACGTGTGCTTAAGGATGCTTCCTCATGGGTACGAGGGGGTGATCCTAGTTGTGAGATGAGGATTACTTTGGTGGATATCAAGATGATGATCAATTCTTCGGAGATGTCGCTCTTTTATGCCCTTTTAAAATACTCTGTTTAGACGAGCTTCTTCTCCCTCTTATTTTATAGACAAAGATGGTTTTATGCAAAATAACCCCACCAGCCATAAGTCTTGCGGAGTACACCCTGTACTCACCCGTGCTTTGTTGATACTTTCAGAGTAAGTGTTCCCATGAAGACAAGTTTGGTACGACATCGACACCGACGAGTAGCTTGGGGTTCCCGGCCGGCAGCCTAAAATCTATGGGCTGGGACGTCATCGTTATGCTTCAGGCCTCTTAGGCCATTTGTTAAGTTTGCTATACTAAATAGCATAATTTGCCTTTCGTTGTTTGATGTTTGTGGTTAGTGACCTCTGCTTGTAATATTTTGGTTCTTCGCTCAGATATGAGCTTGCTGTAATAATTTTTGTGTCGCAGGGTTACTGTTGTGTTACCGATTTCTCACTGGATATCCTCGAGTTCTAGGTTAAGCTTATGTCAGGCTAAGGTCTAGATTTGTTTAACCCTGTTCCCGGGGGTCTTACACTATCTCAACAACCCATCACACTTTTCTACATATATATCATATAGGAAAACAATACAGATGCATGCAAGTTCTTCCAACGCTTAGATCCCAAACTAATCTGTACATCCCAAAATATATACTATGTACACAAAATAAACTATAAATTAAAATCTAGTTCAAACACATAATTTATCACCACCACTTGTTGTCGTCCATGACTTGCTTCCCCTTCAACCGCTTGTTGTCGCCACCGTTCCAAGATCCCTGCTTGTCCTGATACCGCTTTCTGTCCTCCTTGCGCTTCTTCTCCTGGGCTAGCTTGCAACTAGGGCATAGCTCTGTCGCGAAAACCCCCGCCTTAACCATCCCATCTTTCATGGTAATGAGCTTACTATACAACTCGTATGCCATGTAGGTGTCTCTGGCTGCATACTCTAGGTGCACCTGGCTCATCGACTTCCACTCCCAGTAGTCGTGCTCGAGTCGCTTCAATTTCTTCAGTTTTGCATAGGATTTATCGATGATTTCCGCTACCAGATCACCCATGCCATCCTTCGCTGGGTATTCTTTGATCTTGTACAGATTTTGGATGTCGATGGGATTTTTATCAATGCATGAGAAAGCATAATTGTGTCATTTGTGATATCCATGCTAGTGAAAGTTATCATTTTCCTACACAAGAACTCGACCAGAGCCAGACAATGCTTCTCAGTTGGTTTACTCCTGCAGATAGATGGTTTTAGGGATGTAAGGGAACAAGGGATGCAGAAGTGGTGATCTCAAATTTAAATTTCACATACCTGCAGAAGTGGTAAACGATGACCTCCTCATGTATGGCGATTTGCACGACAACGATCTCTTGTGGAGGATTTTTTCACTTATTTGTAAGGGTGTACTCCAAGTCTAGCCCCACAAACTTGTACTTCTCTCTCTCTCTCAAGAAATTGCTCATACTTGGCGAGAGTTGTCTCCACAGTCGCTTCATCATTTGTGTACACCACTGTTAAGGTCGTGGTGCCATGGGCAGGGACCAAGTGGGTCTCTGTTGTGCGTTTCCCATCGTCCATGCCTGCAAGGAAATGGGTGAAAGGAAATGCCTGCAAGGAACTTCCTGCGAGAGGAAGAAGAAGATGAACCGACGGTTCCAGAACAGAGGAAGAAGAAGCGCCCAGGAAAAACTACAGAGGAATGACCAAGGAAGAAGAAGCGCCCAGGAAAAACTACAGAGGAATGACCGAGGAAGAGGAAGAAGAAACGTGGTAACTGCAGCTTCGGTTCGAAAACTCGCCGTGGTTACGTGGAGATCGTGGCAGTGTTGCCGGTTCAACAAGTGGGGCTAGTTCCTGCAAGAATATGGAATTAGTTATGCATTTTTCTATGCGAGAAATTGAGAGAAATCATTTATATTTTCTCTTTCAGAATTAAACATAATGAAGTTGGTACAACCGAAGAGATTTGAACAAAAGATATTTGCTAGTTTAACATACAACAACACAAAAGTTTTTGAGCATGCATTCTTGAAATTTAAATTCTGATGATTTATTTAGAAGTTCTGAGCTACAACCGACATCACAGAGCCAACGCTCTCGTCTTCGTCCTCCTCCTACTGCTTGTCGTTGCCGTCTTCTGCATCCTCTTGTTCCTCTGCCAGACCGGTGACCACCTCAATAATTAGGTTGATATAGTGCCTCATCACCTTGACCTGGACGACGAGCAGGTCATCAAGGCAAATTATATTTTCAGCATAGAATTCAGCCCAGGGGTCGGTGAACTCAATGCAATCTTCATATACTTCCGATATGCGATATCGCCCCAAAATTTTCAGGACTTTCTCACAATTATTCTTCATGCATACACAATAGAACCCTTTTTTTGGGATTTGGTGTTCCCTTGTGCATCTCAAAGTAATTTCCTGAGTAACAAAAATATATAACAGATCTTAGTTAATTAGCCACCCTGATAAATTTACAAAATAAGAAGGAAAAGCATACGAAAAAGTGATTAACTAACCATATGATGAAGATCATCTTCATCCTGCACCCGGTGCACCAAGAACTGAGGGATCTCAAAGACCTCATCTTCATCCAGGTCTCTTACAAACTCCTTGTAGAATGCCCAAGATATGGAATTCATTTCAGAGCAACTAACATTGTTGAGTAAAAGAGCAATTTTCCAAGAGATTTAACCATAGTAAAAGACAGATAAAACATAGGCAGAACAATAGAAAAGGACCAGAAGATACGACAGACAATCTGAATATGGTAAACAAGACTAGGGAAGATGATATACAACACAATAGAGGAAACGCCGGTGTTCGTGTTAGCGTTGGCACCGTCGTCAGCCATGTTGTCGAGGAAAAAGGTTGTTGATGTCAGGGAAGAAATCATTGTCGGGGAAGACGTCGGTGCAGTCGCTATCCGTGAAGGAGTCAGTGATGAAGTCAGTAGTCGTGCTGGTAGCACTCCCCAAAAACCTTATCGCCCTTCTCCCGTACAGGACTCGAAGCAGCGGGGTCTCGGAGGCCTACTGTCCCAGCTCGCGGTGCACGCCACAAGACGGGATGGGGAAGATCTAAGCAGCGCAATGCTCTGGAACTGGAGGTGCAAGGGTGTGTGTTGGTGTGTCTAAGGAGAGGAGCGACCTCTCACTCTTATAGGCACAGGTAGGCAGGCGAACAGTCGGCGTCAGGAGAGGAAACAAACAAGCATCAACCAAAGCCGAACAGCCTCCACTAAGCTCGAATTAAATCTCCAGTGAGTTCGTATTAAACATCCACTCACGCAGACTGTTCAAATTATTATCCATTCATGTGTGGAAAAAAGAAAGAGAAGCTCTTGGCTCGAGGCATTCCTGCAACCCGCGGCGCGCGAGCGCGCGTCGTGACGAGGCAAGGCGGGTGGCGACGGAGGAGGAGCGCGTGTGTATATTTATTCTCTTCTCAAGCTCGTACAAGTGGTGGAAGAGATCTCCTTATAAGCTGGTCCAACTTCCACTCAACTAGCAATGTGGGACTAAACTCTTGTCCCACCACTTGCCTTGCATGAATGGGCCAAGTGGGCCTCTAGGATTTCAGGAATTGTTGAATAGTATAAATGGGCTGGGCCTTTATTAGGAAAAAATCCAACAATCCCCCACCAGATCCTAGAGGCACACATAAATTTGCCTATGGTTCCAAAACATTGTTTATATACTGGTACTAGTGGAGACTGTTAAGTTCAACTTCCACCTAGAACTCTATGCTACACTAGTTTGCAACTTGTACAGTGGACTATGCCTTGAACTGCAAGTTTGCTGCATTCTAGCTTTACACAAAGCCTTGACCAATACTGGGTTGCCGTGGGACTTCCCCTCGGGTGGAGCTTATGTGTCATACTCCATAGCCTTTCATGAGTTTATTAGAGAGCACCCAACACTCATAGACTGCGGCGTTTAACAATCAGACTCATATATGTGTGTTCTTCAAAAGATGTTCTGCAGGACAACACCTCTGCTTAAACTAAGCCACTTAGAACACATTAAGATAAATCAACCTGCCATGCAGAATAGGAAAGTATTGCATCTTCACGGAGTGGTGATTAAAGTAGGGATACTTTCCTCTCAGTTAATCAACAGCTTATCTCCCAATTCTAATTCATGGGATCTCCGATCACATAGAGTGGTTTACCACTATGGAAAACATATATTGTGGGTCTCATACCCATCTCCTTTGATGCATTTTCTATCACGTTATGTGATAGACCCTTTGTGAAGGGATCTGCCAGATTCTTAGATGTTTGTATATAATACAACGCAATAACTCCGGAGTTCCTCATTTTCCTGACAGATTTCAATCTCCTCTTCACATGTCTTGAGGACTTCATGTTATCCTTAGAACTGTTCACTTTAACAATCATAGTTTGATTATCACAGTTCATTGGGATTGTGGGTATAGGTTTCTCAACCACAGGTAAGTCCATCAAGAGTTCTCGAAGCCACTCTGGTTCAGCAGTGGCTGTGTCTAATGCTGTGAGTTCTGCTTCCATAGTTGACCTCGTTAAGATGGTCTGCTTGCAAGACTTCCAAGAAACAGCGCCACCACCAAGTGTAAATACATATCCACTCGTGGCCTTTATCTCATCAGCATCAGATATCCAATTTGAATCACTATAGCCCTCCAGCACCCTTGGGTACCCAGTATAGTGAATGTCCTAGTTCGCAGTGCCATTTAGATAGCACATGATTCTCTCAAGAGCTTGCCATTGATCATCTCCAGGATTTGTAACAAACCGACTGAGTTTGCTCACATCAAAAGTGATGTCAGGCCTCGTAGAGCTACACTAGTAGAAAATGGGCCTTTGGTTCGGGCCATTAGTCCCGGCCGTGGCTGGGGCCGGGACTAATGGTCCAAACCAGACGGCCCGAGGAGGCCGAGGCACTATGTCCCGGTCCATAAGGAACCATTAATCCTGGTTTGAGATACAAATCGGGACAAATGGGTCTGGGCTAGCGCGCATGCTCCTGGCAGAACCTTTAGTCCCGGTTTGTATCTCAAACCGGGACTAATGGCCTGGCCCTATATATATGCACCCAGCCCTCCACTCTCTCCTTTTTTTCCTATGTGAGAGGTGGGTATAACTTTGTGCTAACTTTTTTTCTTCATATGCACTAGAGGTGTTCGGTGAAATGCCTATTAGAGCGATGCCACTTGAGTTTACACAAGACAAAATATGATATGAGGTGTCAGAGCGACACTTAAGGTTTCTCCTCTTTGTTTTGAAGTGTCCTAAAAGGTTAGCAACTATTTTCTCGTTTTGACTGCGCGGTACTAATTTAAGCATCGTGATTGCGTTTGATATATGTGCATGGTTGTATGATGCAGATGGCCACCCATGGATGTACGGTGACCGACGCTCTGACGCTTACAGAGAAGGCGTGCGTTCTTTTCGCCTTGTGGCCGAGGCGAACATGCGGCGGGATGGTTTTATGTGTTGTCCATGTATTGAATGTCGGAATGAGCAGGCTCACACTTCCTCAAGAGTCATTCAGAGCCACCTGCTTCGGTCCGGTTTCATGTCCGGCTATAATGTTTGGACCAAGCACGAAGAAAGAGGGGTTATGATGGAAGACGGCGATGAAGAAGAGACCGATGATGGCAACTACCGATCTATGTTCCCTGAATACGATGATACCGTAGCTGAAGATAATGAAAAAGAAGGGGGTGAAGAACGGGAACCAGATGAGCCCGTTGATGATTTTGGTCGGGTCATTAGTGATGAGACTGCGACACAAAAAAGGAGAGGTTGCAGTTCGAGCAGATGTTACAGGACCACAACACATTGCTGTATCCAACTTGTGAAGATGGCCAGAAGAAGCTGGGTAGCACACTGGAATTGTTGAAGTGGAAGGCAGAGACCGGTATGACTGACTCGGGATTTGAAAAGTTGCTGGTAATAATGAAGAAGCTGCTTCCAAGAAATAACCAATTGCCCTCCAGTACGTACGAAGCAAAGAAACTTGTCTGCCCTCTAGGATTAGACGTGCAGAAGATACATGCATGCCCTAATGACTGCATCCTCTACCGCGGTGAGAAGTACGAGAATATGGATAAATGCCCGGTATGCACTGCATTGCGGTATAAGATCAGAAAAGATGACCCTGGTGATGTTGAGGGCAAGCAACCCAGGAAGAGGGTTCCTGCCAAGGTGATGTGGTATGCTCCTATAATACCACGATTGAAACGTTTGTTTAGAAATAAAGAGCATGCCAAGTTGTTGCGATGGCACATGGAAGACCGTAAGAAAGACGGGATGTTGAGGCACCCTGCTGATGGTCGCAGTGGAGAAAAATCGAGAGAGACTTCTCGGACTTTGCTGGTGACACAAGGAACTTATGGTTTGGTCTAAGTACCGATGGCATGAATCCTTTTGGGGAGCAAAACTATAGTCACAGCACCTGTCCCGTGACTCTATGTATCTACAACCTTCCTCCTTGGTTGTGCATGAAGCGGAAGTTCATTATGATGCCAGTGCTCATCCAAGGCCCGAAGCAACCCGGCAACGACATTGATGTGTACCTAAGGCCATTAGTTGATGAACTTCTACAGTTGTGGGCCAAACCAGGTGTACGTGTGTGGGATGAGCACAAACAGCAGGAATTTGACCTACAAGCGTTGATGTTCGTAACCATCAATGATTGGCCTGCTCTTAGTAACATTTCAGGACAGACGAACAAAGGATACAATGCATGCACGCACTGTTTAGATGACACTGAAAGTATATATCTGGATAAATGTAGAAAGAATGTGTACCCATACAATCGTCGTTTTCTTCCGCCCAGTCATCCCTTAAAGAAGAAAGGCAAGCATTTCAATGGCAAGGCAGAAACCCAGACGAAGCCTGTCCCCCGTAGTGGTGCTGATGTATTTGGTATGGTCAAGGATTTGGATGTAATCTTTGTAAAGGGTCCTAGAGGACAACCTGTTCCGAAAGACCCCATTACCGGACACGCACCCATGTGGAAGAAGAAATCTATATTTTGGGAGCTACCCTATTGGAAAGTGCATGAGGTCCGCTCTGCAATCAACGTGATGCACCTGACGAAGAATCTTTGCATGAATATTCTAGGCTTCCTGGGCTTGTATGGGAAGTCAAAAGATACCCCAGCAACACGGGAGGACCAGCAACATCATAAAGGACGAGACGGCAAGCATCCAGGGCAGTTTCAAGGGCTTGCCAGCTACGCTCTTACCAAAGAAGAGAAGGAAATCTTTTTTGAAGTCCTTTTCAGTAGCAAGGTCTCGTCTGGCTTCTCGTCGAATATAAAGGGAATAGTAAATATGAAAGAGAAAAAATTTCAAAACCTAAAGTCTCATGAGTACCATGTTCTTATGACGCAATTGCTTCCGGATGCATTGAGGGGAATTCTACCAGAAAATGTTCGACTAGCCATTGTGAAGGTATGTGCATTCCTCAATGCAATTTCTCAGAAGGTAATCGATCGAGAAAGTCTATCAGGGTTATAGATTGATGTGGTCCAATGTCTGGTCAGCTTCGAGTTGTTGTTCCCGCCATCCTTCTTCGATATTATGATGCACCTCCTAGTTCACCTAGTCGAATAGATTAGAATTCTCGGTCCTGTGTTTCTACACAATATGTTCCCCTTCGAGAGGTTCATGGGAGTCTTAAAGAAATATGTTCATAACTGTGCTAGGCCAGAAGGAAGCATCTCCAAGGGATATGGAACAGAGGAGGTCATTGAGTTTTGTGTTGACTTTCTTCCTGACCTTAAGCCGATTGGTGTTCCTGAATCTCGGTATGAGGGGAGGATGACTAGAAAAGGCACACTAGGAAAGAAATCAATGGTATGTAGGGACGGGTATTCTTTCACTCAAGCACACTACACAGTTCTACACAATTCCACCGTGGTGGCTCCATATATCGAGAAACACAAGAATATTCTACGCTCCGAAAACCCAGGGAAGCCTGAAACCTTGATTAAAGGGGAACACGAGAAGAATTTTGGCAATTGGTTGCAGACACATCTCATGAATAACACCACTGTTGGAGATGAGTTGTACTCGTTGGCCAGGTTACCATCTTCGACTATATGTACTTTCCAAGGGTACGAGATAAATGGGAATACATTTTACACGATCGCCCAAGATAAAAAGAGCACCAACCAAAACAGTGGTGTCCGCTTTGATGCAACAGATGACAATGGGCAGATTGACACATATTATGGGTACATAGAGGAGATATGGGAACTTGACTATGGACCTACTTTTAAGGTCCCTTTGTTTCGGTGCAAATGGGTCAAGCTGACAGGAGTCGGGGTACATGTAGACGAAAAGTACGGCATGACAACAGTGGATCTCAACAATCTTGCGTACATGGATGAACCATTCGTCCTAGCCAACGATCTGGCTCAGGTTTTCTATGTGAAGGACATGTCTACCAGCTGGCTATGCTAAAGTTGGTGTGGATGAAATCGCAATGGGGTGGGACTCAATGGAGCTTGACATCCCTGGACCTGAAGGTGAGAGGACACTCAGAGAAGTACTGGATGGTATCATTCTATGGGACAAGAACAACATCAAACTTCCAGGCTGGAGCCAAAGCCAACACCGCCTCCGAGTGGTCGCATGTCACCTTCACCTCCATCACCTCCAAGAAGCCCACCCCATGACTACGACCACCACAGCCCGAGTCCATCTCGATCTCCGCCGCAGCCTCCGATTAGTACTAAACGATGCAGGAGCCCAAAATGACAAATGTCGCCCTCCCAAGAGTACCTCATAAGAATCTTTCTATCAGACCTTACGATCTTACTGACGAGGAAACCGACATGATCGTAAAGGCCGAATGTGTTGCGCAGCTTCAAAAGAAGAAACCCGAGCCCGCCCCGGTATACACCAAGAAGCAAAAAGCGTATGCACTTTCTTTTCTGAATACAAAATCGCAATATGACTTGCACCATAAGCCAGATGACTATCGACGCACACTTCAGAAGGAAGTGAAGAAGAGCAAATCAAGTAGAAGTGCAAGCGGGAGCAAATCATCAAGTCAAAGTGCAACCGGGAAAAGAAAGGACGTCCCCCAGCTCGGGGAACAGGCCAAAAAATCGACCCCACCCCTCAAGGTGGTATCCTATGACACTCCCCAGCAGGATATGGAAGAAGCTAAGAAGCTTGCGGCCGCTATGAATGTGACTGTTGAGGAATTGCTAGGTTCCCAGGACGACAAGTTACCCAAGGCTCAGGTAGTCCCTACATATGTCCCAGGGAAGCCTCTGGTCAGCTTTGAGCAGTTCCAACAACTGCCAACACAAATGCGGAGTTTACATAAATGGTACTTGAATGCCGTAAAGGAGGAGAGAATAATGATCGTGGCGAAAGTCCCACATGACTACTACTTCCGAGAAGAAGAGGTCCATGTTGAGTTTCTAGAACTCTTCTAGTTATACACTTTCGACGCCATCGACAAAAGTCTCATGAGTTGCTATTGTCTGTAAGTTGTTGAATTCATTGTCTATATATAAGCTGTTCATTTTTTTCAGTTGTTCAGTTCATTGCATGTAATTATCCTAATTATATCCTTTTGTACTCTATTATTATGCAGAATGAAGATCATGGAATGTAAAAGAAGGTCAATCTTCAGTGTTGGGTTCATTGACCCAGATAAATTACATTGTCGGACGCTAAAGGAAAAACCCGAGGAAACACAGGAAAACCTTCTAAGGTTTCTAACGGAGCAAATTTTCTGTGACCACATATTGTTTCCTTACAATTGCGCGTGAGTGTCTTACTCTATTGTACTCATTCTCTTTTGCTTACTCGATGTTAAGTGTAATTGATGAGTTACTGATGTATATATAAACGTGTACAGTTTCCACTGGATTCTCATGGACATTCAACTTGATAAGGGAAGAGTTCAAGTCATGGACCCATTAAAGAGACCCCTGGAACAGTTTAGTGACATGCAGGACATGCTCCAGAGGTAATTTTTGCGCTACAGCGGTCTCTTTCGTTGATTTCCTGAGATATCACGTAATAAATAATTCATTCATTTTCTTTACCGGGTAGGGTTTGGAACTAGTTCAAGAGTGCGGTTACGGGTGACTTTACTGAGAAGCTGAAGTTTAAGCCGGTCTCGGTAAGTAGTAGGCGCATCTCTTTACTTCTAGTTTCAATACAATTATGATGCATGATTATTATTTTGATTGAATTCTATTCTCGTAAAGTGCGCGAGGCAGCCACAGGGGACGAATCTATCTGGATTCTACGTTTGCGAGTTCATTCGCACTTTTACCAGTGAGCTGAATGATTATAGAGTCGATGTAAGCAATACATTCATAACATTATTTTTATTACCGTCACTTTTTGTTATCATGATTGATATTCATATTGATCTCCTTTTCTTATATAGTTCGAGAAAATGCGGGATCAGCTCCTACCACAGCAACGCATAGTAGCAATTGCTGAAGAACTGGCAGGATTCTTGATGAACGAGATGATAGATGACGCCGAAGAATTTAGTGTGAATAGGCGCTGATGATCCCCGACCATGTAATTGAATAGACGGGCTCTAGTCCCGATAATTGTGATCTCCATGTGTAACTATCATGTATATATTTGTATGCTCGATCTTAAGAGAAGTTATCTTATGTATGCACGAACATGTACGGTATGTGGTAGTGTAGAAAACTTTTTTGAAATGAAAAAAAAGAATACAAATTAAATTCTCTGCCGCGGCAGAGAAAGTGCCTAAAATGCTGCCGCGGTAGAGAACCATTTGTCCCGGTTCGTAATCTAATGGGGGGCACCCAGCGCCCGCAGAGACAGCCACGTGGATGCCCATTGGTCCCGGCTGGTAAGAGGGCCGGTACTAGTGGGTGGGCCTTTAGTCCCGCCCCTCCAGTCCCGGTTACTAGGAACGGGACTAAAGCCCCTTACGGGCCGGGACCGAAGGCCCGTTTTCCACTAGTGCTAGCTAAATACATAAGCGACCCAATAATCTGAGAGTATGTCAATTGATCTCTAGTAGTGCCTCTATTCTTTTGAAGTAACACACTAGGATCATACGGTGTTGGAGAAGTCTTGCAGTTGCTATACCCAAAGCGACTCAAGATCTTTTCCACATAGTGAGACTGAAGCAGTGTGATCCCACCATTATCATCTCTCAATAGCTTGATGTTCAAAATAACATCAGCTACTCCTAGATCCTTCATCTCAAAAGGCTGAGATAAGAAATCCTTGACTTCCTTAATCACATTAAGATTGGTCCAAAAAATCAGTATGTCATCAACATACAAACAAAGAATTACTCCCTCGCCCCCACCATAGCGATAGTACACACATTTGTCATCTTCGTTTACATCCAAACCTGCAGTGGTTAGGGTTCTCTCAAACTTCTCGTGCCACTGCTTAGGTGCTTATTTAAGGCCATATAAAGACTTCAACAACTTACACACTTTTCCTTCTTGGCCACTCACTACAAATCCATCTGGCTGATCCATATAAATTTCCTCGTCCAACTCTCCATTTAGGAAAGCCGTCTTAACGTCCATTCAATGAATGATAAGACCATGTGAGGCAGCCAAAGATAGTAGTACACGAATGGTAGTCAATCTGGCTAAGGGTGAGTAAGTATCAAAGAAATCCTCACCTTCTTTTTGGGTATAACCCTTGGCTACAAGTCTTGCCTTGTACTTCTCAATAGTACCATCAGGCCTAAGTTTCTTCTTAAACACCCATTTGCATCCTACAGGTTTGCACCCATAAGGACGATCGGTTATCTCCCATGTTCCGTTCGCTAAGATGGAATCCATCTCACTATGAACGGCTTCCTTCTAGTAGTCAGCATCAAGAGATGCATAGGCTTCTAAAATAGAAGTAGGAGTATCATCCACAAGGTACACAATGAAATCATTACCAAAAGACTTTGCAGTCCTTCGTCTCTTACTCCTCTTAGGAATTTCATTATCATCCTCTTCAAGTTTTTCCGACTATTCAATAGGAATGGTATGTTCAGGAATTATGGGCATTTCCTGATTCAATGAGTCAGGCATCTCCTGATTTGATGAGCTAGGTATATCCTTCATGGGAAAGATATCCTCAAAGAAAGTCACATAATTTGGCTCCATGATTATACCAGCATGCATGTCTGTTACTCTAGATTTTACTATCAAGAATCTATAGCCGATGCTATGAAAAGCATATCCAAGAAAAACACAGTCCACGGTTTTTGGTCCAAGTTTGCGCTTCTTTGGGATTGGCACATGAACCTTTGCCAGACAGCCCCAAGTTTGCAAGTAAGAAAGATTTAATCTTTTCTTTTCCTATTCTTCAAATGGAGTAATCTCTTTGTTCTTAGTGGGGACTCAGTTTAAGACATGACATGCAGTCAGTCATGCCTCCCCCCACCATTCCTTGGAGAGACCCGATGTGTCTAACATGGTGTTAACCAAATCTGTTAGAGTACGGTTCTTTCTTTCGGCTACCCCCGTTTGACTGGGGCGAGTAGGGAGGCGTCCTCTCATGGATTATACCATGTTCTGCACAAAAAGAATCAAACTCATTGGAAAAGTACCCTCCACCACGATCAGACCTAAGCCTCTTAATCTTTCGATCAAGTTGGTTTTCCGCTTCAGCTTTATAGATTTTGAAGTAACTCAAAGCCTCATCTTTTGATTTTAGAAGATACACATGAAAATATCTCGTAGAGTCATCGATCAATGTCATAAAATATTTCTTTCCACCTTTTGTGAACACACCATTCATCTCACAAATATCTAAATGTATGAGCTCTAGTGGTGCCAAATCTCTCACCTCTGCAGTCGTATGTGACTTGCGAGATTGCTTCGCTTGCACACAAGTTTGGCATTTAGATCCCTTCACAGTAGTGAATTTTGGGATTACATTCATTTTAGCTAACCGCGTCATGCAACCAAAATTAACATGACAAAGACGTGAATGCCAGACATTTGATACAAGATCAGACGAAACATGATTCACGACTTTATTACACACATTTGATAGTGACAGGCGGAACAAACCTCCACACTCATAGCCTTTACCAATAAATGTTCCAAACTTAGACAGTATAAATTTATTGGACTCAAAAACAATCTTGTAGCCATCACGACATAGAAGTGATTCACTAACAAGATTCTTATTTATTGAGGGAACATGATGCATGTTCTTCAGGCGCACGGTCTTTCCTGAAGTGAACTTCAGATCGACCGTACCAACACCATGAATAGAAGCATGCGAGTCATTCCCCATCAGCACGGACTGAGTCCCTCTGACCTGATATGAAGAAAACATGGAAACATCAGAACCAACATGTACATTAGCGCCCGTGTCAATCCACTAATCAGGAGAATGACATAATGAAAGAATAGTAGGTAATATACCATACCCAACATCTTTCATCTCAATGTTGCCCATGACAACATTAGCAGTCTTGCTGCCTTTTCCATGTTGGCGCTTGTCAAAGCGGTTGGGGCAAGCAGGAGCCCAATGATCACGATCACCGCACACATGACAAACACCTTTCTTCTTATCAGTGTTCTTTTTGAAACTAGTAGACTGTGAGGCTTTGTTCTTTCCATCGAACTTCCTTTTCCATCAAACTTTCCCTTGTTCTTGGACTTGTGAGACTGGAAGTTCTTTTTATGTACTAGATTGGCACTTGAACCTCCCTCAGCACCTCGAGCACGTGTGTCTTTTGCTCTCGCCTTCTCTTCCACATCAAGAGTTCTAATGAGATCCGATAAGGAAAACTCTTGTCTCTTGTGTTTCAGGGAAGTAGCAAAGTTCCTCCATGAAGGGAAAGTTTAGCAATAATGCCCCCGGCAATGAACTTGTCTGGTAACACACAAGGGAAGTGCTCAAGCTCCTTGGCCAGTGACTGTATTTCATGAGCCTGCTCAACCACGGAGTGGTCATCAGTCATCTTGTAGTCATAGAATTGTTCCATGACATACAGTTCACTGCCAGCGTCTGAGACCCCAAACTTGGCCTCGAGCGTAGCCCACATGTCCTTGCCATTATCAAATGACATATAGGGTTCAACAATGTTCTCCCCTAGAATAGACAGCAAAGCAACCTTGAACAGGGTATCAGTTTTCCGAAAAACTTGCTCCTGAGCAGGAGTAAGCTCTCCCTCAGGCTTGCCAAGAGTGGCATCATAGCAGTTCATGTTCTGAAACTAGATAACTACTCTCACGCGCCACCTCTTATAATGCGTACCCTCAAAAACAGGTGGCTTCACAGAAGCAACGAAACCACTTGGAGCAAATTGCCTATAATAAGGTATTTGGATTGTTGAGTAAAAGAGCAATTTTCCAAGAGATTTAACCATAGTAAAAGACAGATGAAACATAGGCAGAATAATAGAAAAGGACTAGAAGATACGACAAACAATTTGAATATGGTAAACAAGCCTGAGGAAGATGATATACATCACAGTAGAGGAACCACTGGTGTTCGCGTTAGCGTTGGCACCGTCGTCAGCAATGTTGTCAAGGGAAAAGGTTGTTGATGTCGAGGAAGAAATCATCGTTGGGGAAGACGTCAGCACAGTCGCTATCCGTGAAGGAGTCCGTGATGAAACCAGTAGTCACGCTGGTAGCGCTCCCCAAAAACCTTATCGCCCTTCTCCCGTACAGGACTCGAAGCAGAGGGGTCTCGAAGGCCTACTATCCCAGCTCGCGATGCACACCGCAAGACGGGATGGGGAAGATCTAAGCAGCACAATGCTCTAGAACTGGAGGCGCAAGGGTGTGCGTTGGTGTGTCTGAGGAGAGGAGCGATCTCTCACTCTTATAGGCACGGGTAGGCAGGCGAACAGTCGGCATCAGGAGGGGAAACAAACAGGCATCGACCGAAGCCGAACAGCCTCCACTAAGCTCGAATTAAATCTCCACTAAGTTCGTATTAGACATCCACTCACGTAGACTATTCAAATTATTATCCATTCATGCGTGGCAAAAAGAAAGAGAAGCTCTCGGCTCGAGGCATTCCCGCAACCTGCGGCACGCACGCGCACGTCGTGACGAGGCGAGGCGTGGCGAGGCGGGCGGCGGAGGAGGAGCGTGTGTGTATATGTCTTCTCTTCTCAAGCTTGTACAAGTGGTGGAAGAGCTCTCCTTATAAGCTGGTCCAACTTCCACTCAACTAGCAATGTGGAACTAAACTCTTGTCCCACCTCTTGCCTTGCATGAATGGGCCAAGTGGGCCTCTAGGATTTCAGGAATTGGTGAATAGTATAAATGGGATGGGACTTTATTAGGCAAAATTCCAATAGACATTACATGGGTGCTGAAATATGGATTTCTCTAGTGTCACCTTGCAACAATCTTCGGTCTTATAACACCTTGATCATGCATATGAAATTAAAGAAGGTTTGTGTGTAAGGAACATACATAATTAAGAAACTAGTCATGTGTGTAAGGAAAAAACCATTTCAATGCAAAGAAGTCAATACATACACTAGTCTTGATCAACCCAAGGTTTGTCAACATTATCAGCATTTGACACTTCAACAATAAAGCACCTGTCTACTCTATTGTATGCAAATGTCAGAAGATCATTTTGTTAAATGTTATAAGCTGCACAAAACCCCCTCCAATATGGCCCACATAATGCTACAGACCTCCCAAAATTCCCACCATATAGCACATAGAAGTAGTATTCATCGATTGTTCTGTTTTGATCATGGTGGTCACTCCGAGTAAGGATCCAGGTCAGATGTGGACCAAGAGCAAATTGTCACATACGCTCAGCAAAACAACAAGGAACACCCTGCAAAAATTTGTGAAACAGAAAAAACCCATAAGATCATGAACATAAAGCAATTTATATGGAAATTTAAAATAAGATATGTATATGAAAATCGAGAATACTTACAAATCCCTCTGCAAAAAAGGGTGATCTCACCCTCATTATAAAATACATCACATGGTCTGTGTTTTCACTCCCACACCAGGCAGGTTCCTGCTGACATGTCACACATTCGCTTTGAGCCATATTCCTTTTTTCTGAACACAAAAATTACAAAAGATCGGGAAAATAAATGATATGATGTTACTAATATTATCACTGATTACATTGTACAGTATAATGACAAGTACTATATATGTGCAGAAATACAACTAGTCTGCAGTTCTACATAGATAATCTTGGAAAAATACAACTAATGATGTGCATACTGTACTAATCTGTAGTTCTGCATACACATACTGAAGATTGTTATTAACAAAATATCAGCACAGATTGTACCCAAAAAAATCTATAGAAATTCAACCCAACAAAATCTACACATCCTAGATTTACTCTAGAGATTCGATGAAGTAATCTTACAGAAAACTCTACGGATTCGATGAAGCAATCGTAGAGAAAACGCTACAGATTTGATGAAGAACAAGTAATATTTACATAGATCTGAAAACCCTACAGATTCATCGAGCTGCTGCTGCTGAAGATCTCTGATGCCGGTTATACTCCGGTGAAGGGGATTCTTACCACTGCTCTAGAGCCTCGCCGCCGGTTATTCCACGGCAAATTGCATCCCTCACTCCAATGTCGTCATGCCCGTGGATGTTGCAGCTCCCCTGCATTCGCCCAGAAAATGCGTGAGATCGAGCGGCACACCGCGCACCTATATATACGCGAAGGAAGCTCACCGGAGATTGGAGAATATATAAGTCATGCACCTGCTTCCGGTGATAGCTCGCCGGAGGAAGCGATGGGTCATGATCTGTCTCTCTCTCTCGAGCTGCACATGTCTTGTCCACTCTCTCTTTACGTGTCGCTTCGGTTCCGACAAAATGGAGCGAAAATAAAGTCCGAAGAAATTCAATAAAATGGAAACCTCCAGGTCTCGAACACGCAACCAAGAGGACCCTGCCAGTGGACCCACCTATGATGAACCCCACATGTCAGCTGGACAAGTGAAAATTCTTTCACTGACTTGTGGGGTCCACCTATTTTCCGCCCACACACTCACCTGAACTCCACCCGGGAGGTTTCGAAATTAGATCTGAAATCCGGTCCACCACAAGCAGCGGCGGGTGGGGTACCGCTGCCTTTGTTGGTCCACCACACGCAGCGGCGGAGGCTCCCCATCCATTTTAGCATCCACACTCCAAGGTTGCCCGCTGGGACTCCACTTCCGGCCGACGTCTCCGCGCACCTCGGTAGCTCCCCTTTCAGGCGTCAACTATGTGCTCAACTCGCTCGTCTCCGTGTCTGCCAAGGTAAAAAAATAGTTTGTCTAATTGTTCAACACATGGATATCACTTGGATTGTTCATCTACATAAAAATCTTCTTAAAAGGATTATTATTCTTAGAAAATGTGATTAATTTGTTTAATTGTCCAACATATTGATAGAAGTTGTATTTGTTGCATGGTAAAGTAAATAGTTCTCATAAATAACTAGCCTATTCTAAAAATGAGATTTGTTGTTTTAATTGTTCAACACATGGATATGAGTTGGCTTGTTCATTATAAAGAAAATTGTTCTAAAAAATCACTAGCTTGTTCTAAAAGTTTGATTTGTTTATTTCATTCTTAGCATGAGTTGGATTGTTCATGGCAGACAGTTTACTAAACCCTACAAAGCTGGCCTGAAATAGTTTGTCAGATTTGTCAAGGAGGGATATGGCGAGAATGCTGAGGTTCTATGCCCCTGTCATAAGTGCCTCAACCAAAGAACGGTACATGTAGGCCTTCTTTATCACCACTTACTCATCAGTGGCATGTCACACACGTATACTCGGTGGATACAGCATGGAGAGCCACTTGATCTTGCTATTATTGAAGATCCACCCAATGGTGGTAACAATGGTGGTCATGCCGGTGATGACAATGACAATATGTATACGGATGATGAAGGCAATGATGATGGAGGTCACAGTGTTCCAGATATGTTGCAAGACCTTAAGCACACAGGCGATGCATTAACTGCAGACCAGATTGCTGCTAATGTCCTAGATGACGGTAAACATGAGAAATTGCTTGCAAAGTTGACGGAAGAGGCATAGCGCAAGCTTTACCCGAGAAGTAAACACTCCAGGCTTGCATTTTTTGTGAAGCTCCTTCATCACAAGTCATATCACCGGATCACCAACACTGATTTCGATGATTGGATGAAGCTATTTGCTGATGCACTGTCGGATCCCAATACCCTGCCGAGATCATACCATGAAGCAAAAACTTATCTGAAGGAGCTTGGACTTTCCTATGACAGCATACACGTGTGCAAAAACAAGTGCATGCACTTCTGGAAGGACAATGACAAGTTGGACAACTGCATTACATGTGGCGCCTCAAGGTGGAAATACCTGGAAAGAAGGTCGTCGGCTGTCAAAGTGCTACGTCATTTTCCTTTGGCGCCACGGCTGCAGAGATTGTTCTCTTCGAGGAAAACAGCGGAGAACATGCAGTGGCACAAGTTAAGGAGAATGCCCAGAGATAGTATACTCAGTCATCCGTCTAATGGTGAAGCATGGAAGGATTTTGACAGAACATGGGAGGACTTTTCAGCTGGCCCTAGAAACGTAAGGCTCGGCCTTGCCACCGATGGCTTTAATCCTTATGGAACCATGAGCACGAGCTACAGTATGTGGCATGTATTTGCCTTACGTACAACCTTACACCATGGGATTGTATGGATGCATCAAACTACATGCTTTGCCTTCTAATCACTGGCAAATCAAGTCCTAGAAAGGACTTTGATCTCTTTATTGAGCCTCTGTTGGATGATTTGCAAGAACTTTGGAAGGGTGTGCGCTCTTACGATGCATTTCAAAATGAAACATTTGATCTTCGACCAGCGGTTCTTTGGTGTACCCATGACTATCCAGCTTGCAGCACTATGTCTGGGCATACAACAAAAGGATATTATGCATGCCTGCATTGTGACAAAAATCCTCTGTCAAATCCATAAAGAGCAAAATATGCTACATTGGGCACCATCGTTTCCTCCCGAAGCGCCACCGCTTGCAGTGAGACACGGAGCTTGCCGGCATTCATGATGAACACTCGAAGCCTGGCAAATTTACTGTAGTAGAGTTACAAGCTGAGCTGGAGAAGGTTAGGCATCTTAAACCAGGAGCTAGATGTGATCCTAGGAGCAAAAAGTGGAAGCGAACAGATCCTTCACCGATCTGGAACCGGCGGCATTGTTTCTGGGACTTGCCTTACTAGGCATCGTTGAAACTTCAGCACAATCTCGACGTGATGCACATCGAGAAAAACATTTGCAACAACTTGATTGGCACACTACTTAACTTGATGGGAATAATAAGGACACCTTGAAGGCTAGGTATGATTGTGAAGCCCTAGGCATTAGGCGAGATCTACATGTGCAACCCACAGACATAGAGAAGGACCTTCTCTGTCCATATGCACCGTATTACCTGAATAAGGAGCAAAAGACGGGTTTCTGTCAATATCTGTGGGATTGCACTTTTCCTGATGGGTTTTGTTCAAACATGGGCAAATGTGTCAGCGTTCCTACATGCAAGATCACAGGACTTAAAACCCATGACTGCCACATCCTGTTGCAGGGAATAATTGCTGCTGGCATGCGAGGGTATTTGCATCCCGATATCTACATGGCACTTGGAGAGATGGGAAGATTTTTCAGGCAATTGTGCAGTAAAAACTTGAAACTATCAGTGTTGGAAAGGCTCAAAGATGAAATATTAGTAATTCTGTGCAAACTTGAACACATCTTTCCGCCGGCATTTTTGATGTGATGGTCCACCTGGCTGTGCATTTACATGATGAGGCAATGCTCTGAGGCCCTGTGAACTATGGGTGGATGTATCCAATAGAGAGGTTTTTGTGTACTCTGAAGAGATATGTCAGGAACACGTCACGTCTAGAAGGTTCAGTGGCAGAGGGGCCTACATTGCTGCCGAGTGCGTGACTGTTTTCACTAGATATCTTGATGATATTGTGACAAGATTCAATCGACCAGCAAGAAATGTAGGTGACCAACATGAATTATCTTGTGATGTGTTTAGCCACGGTGTGAATTTGATTAGAGGAAGCCATGTCACCTGCTATGGAGGAAGCGATGATACTGATTTGACCCTCCAAAGGGAGCTACACAAGATGACTTGGTATGTCCTAAACAACTACGAGGAGGTTAAGCCATATATCATGTATGTTCTGATCTCCCATACTTATGAATCCAATATTTCCATACACCTAAAGATTTTAATTTCGAGTTACTCTCTGGATTGTAGTCTTCGCCGAGAACAGCTGGTGAATGATGGGATGCCCAATGTGGAAAGAAGGCTTGAGCAGGGATTTCAAAGATGGTTCAAGGACCATGTTAGTTTCCTTTTTCATTTATATCTATCCTTTATATATAGCATTTCAATGCATGATTTGACCATATTGTATTTCTACTGCGGTACATACAGATCATGAAAAAGCGACAGGAGAATCCAGAAGCTGTGGATGAAGAACTTTTTGCATTGGCGTGTGGCCTAGACTTCTGAGTAAGAACATATTCAGCTTGTACTGTGGATGGTGTTCGGTTCCTCACCGCTGATCGTGAGAAGGGCAAGAAAACACAAAACAATGGAGTAATGACTGAAGGTTTCCACTTGGAGAAGGACATCCATTTTTATGGTGTCCTCAAGGATATCAAGGTGTTGTATTTTAACTCTGATTTGGAACACCAATGATTAGTTGTGTTATTCCACTGTGATTGGTATCAGCTTGAGGGCCGCAAGGATACTGAGATGGTGTATGATAAACTCTTCCGGAGTGTCAATATTACCAATTTTTGGTACAAAGATGACAGTTACATCTTGGCAACCCAGGCTACAAAAGTGTTCTATGTGCCAGACATAGCCAAGGGCAAAAACTGGCGGGTGGTTCAACAAATAGTTCAAAGACATAAGTTTGATGTTGCCGAAGGAGAGGAGGAGGAGGAGGCGGTGCATACTGATGTAGCATACCAACAGTTTGTAGGCTCTAACAATGAGACTGTATCTGAGGCTCTGCCTTTCAGGAAATGTCGACCCTCTATCAACTGAGGCTGCATCATAGATGCTTCAATGTTCGATCATATCAGAGGAAAAAGGAAAGCTGTTGAAGAGGAGGAAGTTGACAGTGAGCCTGAAGTAGATGACACCATTGAGTAGTACTGCAGTGACAAAGAAGATAAAGTACAAGATGATACAGACGAAGAGTAGTTCTAGCTTATGGTGGTGGAGTGTTGGATGATTTGTGTTGCATGCTTGAACTGATGGATGTGTGCATGCGTGTGTTGAACTGATGATCATGTGTGCATGCTTTGTGGTGCATGCTTGAACTAATGGTTGTGTGCATGCTTGTGTTGCATGTTTTGTGTTGAACTAATGGTTGTGTGCATGCCTTTGAACTGATCAATATGATTGTCCTTTAGTTCATGGAATTAATAGTTATTCATTTGGAAAATTAGCCACAACATTGTGCTATTATTATGTCTGTCAAACTTGGTTGCCCTTTTTCTGGTAGAAAAATTGTGTTGTTATTCAGTCTGCGTGGGACCCATTCATCAGCCTACCAGACGATGCCACTGTGAACCAAAACCGGTCATGCATGGGACCCAGATGTCATAGCAGGTAGAAAAAACCCACTCCCCTCCATGCCACTCCCAAATCCCACACCACTTCCCCCAAATCCGTGCTAGAGAAAACCCTCTCCCCTCCTCGTGGACGACCAAATCCCGGCGATGCGGTGGCAGCGGAGGCTGCAAACTGACATGTAAGTGCTCCTCAACCTAGCGCCCTTTCACCGCGTCAACTCTTAGTTAACCGGCCGGCGATGTGGTCGCCTCCTTGTTCTAGTTCGACACATCGCCTCCTTGTTCTAGGACACTGTATCGATGTTGCTGTTTAATTAGTTCTAGTTTGATGTGTCGCCTCCTTGTTCTATGGCAGCACGTATGTACTCACAATCTAGTGCTCCGCGCGTCGACGTTTCTGCTTACGGCAAGGCTCAATCTAGTTCTCTGGAAGCGCCCTTTAGTTTACTCACTAAATTTGATTCTCATAATAATTGACTAATTAGAATTGTATTCTAACTTAATTCTTGTATTTACTCTTTGGGTCAGGTACGATGAAGGCCAGGGAGATACATGAGCAGGTTCTAAAATTGATGCTACTGGCACTACTACTGTATATGGCATAAAAACTAAACATTCTAATTAGTGCAATGTCTAATTTAGGCTACGAAGGATGATGTCGTCATCGATGTCTCATCTGATGATGATGTGAAGAAACCTGCTGATGTAGTTTTTCGCAAGATGAAACCTAAGATAGCAAGGCGAAGAGATAAAGCTTATATGAAAAGATTTAGAGTAGTCGAGAAACCGAGGATCCTTATTCCTAGAGGTGTGGCATTATATACATGTTTTGCTACATTTATATATATGCAGATACAGATTATTACTTTCTAATATTTTCTTTCTAGGTCCAAGTATGATGGCGTTTGAGGAATTCGATGAGCACTGCGTGTTGGAAATAATTTGGAATTGACTTCTGACCAAGTTGCTTCCCTCAAAGTGTTAGTTAAACGACACAAGCCATCTATACCATACTATGTGTGCAATATGAACAAGTCAAATGTCATCCATGGGAAGGCCAAAATGGTTAAAATTTGACATTTCAATAGTTAAATTTTATTATGCACAGTGAACTATAGCCAACAACTAATATCATTCTTCTCCTATAGTACTTTTTAGCTAGCTACAGCCGTGCACACCTCAACCGCTATCTCCCAAAGGTGTTACCACTCGCATGCTCCTACAAGACCACTTTTGAGCATGCTAACCTATTCCAAGGCATGAATGATGCTGCCCAGATGACAAGAGGCTGGTCTAATGTTCTCGAACTCGCTGGAATAAGGAAGGGGAATGTGTGCATCTTCACCTTTTTAAATGAGGGGCTACATGGCTTCATGGGTTGTGTTAATGTTCTGTAGTGAGGCCAAAAAGTATCTGCTTGTTTATGCTGTGGTGTTGGATGAACCATTAACGTAATATGTTGTCAGTGAACTTGTAATGGTAAGGAACTTGTTATCAACCTGGTGCTCTACATGCTAAGTAATATTATCTCCATATGCTATGTATATATTTTGGTTCATTGTGTTCATGTTGTTGCTTTCCTGTGATTGAGAGCCGGTATGTAATATACAGAATAAAGTTGTAGATCAGCACAAAATCAATGGACAGATGCATCGGTTGCAAGTCAGTTTTGCAAAAGATTGATTGATGGTTCGATTCTATCTACCTGCACGAAATGTTTTTCTGTTATTTAATTTCTATCAAACGCACTGACAGTTGGGGACGGCGGAAAACGTCGCGAAGTCGTGTCGAACCCAACACTACGGTGAGATACACTACATACGTAACATCGACACCGAGCTGACAAGTAGGGTTGAAGCACGGAGGAGACGGTCGATGCGAAAAAAAGTGTCGAATATGTGCCATGACGAAATCCACGACGAATTTTGCACCAGACGAAATGGCAAACTGGGCTTCAGGGCCTGGGATGAAATCTGTGACGAATTTGCCACGATGAAAACAAAGAACGTCATGGATAACCGGGCTGGAGGGGCTTGGAGCTCGTTACGACGAAACATTCTAGAACGTCGGGAATCCACGACGTTTTTAGGTCACGTCATAAAAAAAGTCAAGGATCGCCCAGATTCTTGTAGTGATTTGACTGTTAGTCAAAATTTAAGAAATAAATATATATATATAAACATTATCTTGATTTTCTACCCCTAAAATCATGTAAATTTGCCACATCTATCCCTAAAATTATCTAGAATTTGAGCCTAATTTTAGTACTTAAACACTATCTCTAAAGCACTATCTAACATTCCTATATCTAGAATTTGAGCCCAAGTTTAGTAACTAAACACTATCTCTAAAGCACTATCTAACATTCTTATATATAGAATTTGGGCCCGAGTTTAGTATCTAAACACTATCTCTAAAGCAATATCTAACATTTCTATATCTAGAATTTGAGCCCAAGTTTAGTATCTAAACACTATCTCTAAAGCACTATCTAACATTCCTATATCTAGAATTTGAGCCCAAGTTTAGTATCTAAACACTATCTCTAAAACACGATCAACCATATCTATATCTAGAATTTCTAAGATCATTATCTACCATATACATCTATATATGTACCGGGTGGTGGCGAATGCGCGTGGTCGGGCGCAGTCACGGGTGCTGGGAGAGGAGGCGAGGTGCGGCCGGGGAGCAAATCAGCAGGGCATCCGGTGCGGGGCGGCGGCAGCAGTAAGAGGGGGCAGGAAGGAGGAGGTGTGTCGGTACCGTGATGTGAATGAGAGAGTGGGGGCCATTCCATAAGGAGAATGAAGAAGAATTAAAGATTGATAATTAACCGTGTGTGTTGTCGGCCACGTGCGAGGTGGTCGGCACTCGTGGCGTTTAACTGAATTCAACCCCACCACTAGTGTACATATTGGTGGCGTTTAACTGAATCCAACGCCTCTATTATCTTTGTCACGACTGCTTGTGCGGACCCTCCTGTTTATGGCATTTATTTATATGTGGACGTCATTATTAGGATTTACTAGTGGTGCTCCTAAATATGTCAAGGTCGTTACTATTTCGTCTATAAGTGGTGGCGTGCATTATATTTGAAGGAGATATGCCCTAGAGGCAAATAATAAATAGGTTTTTATTGTCATATCTCAATTAGTTCATAATAGTTTCATACTGTGCTATAACTGTATTCATACGAAACGTTAATACATGTGTGGTATGTAAACAAACCAAGTCTCTAGTTATCTCTGGAGAACTAGTTCATTGGTCATGAGGATGATCTAGGGTTTCGAGATCATGGGCATTTATGTCAGTTGACAATGAGGTCACGTCATTAGTTGAATGATGTGATAGACAAACAACCCAATGATGACCCACAAGTATAGGAGGTGCATCGCAGTATTTTCGAGAGAAGTGAAACCCAATTTATTGATTCGATACAAGGTGGGCCAAAGAATATTTATAAGCCATAACAACTGAGTTGTCAATTCAGCTGCACCTGGAAACAATCTTGCTCATAGTAGTTTATCAGTAGCAACAGTTTTGTAATAGCAATAGCAAAGAAATAGCATTAGTAAAAGTAAAGACAGTAGTAACAATTGCAGTAAACAGTAGGATTAAAGCATGGTAGGCATAGGGATAGATGGACGGGCGTTGCATGGACAAGACAATTCATATGGCAATCAAGACATAGGGCATTTGCAGATAAATAAGATAAAGCATCCAAGTACTAAATAATCATAGGCATGTGTTCCATATATAGTCATACGTGCTCGCAATGAGAACTTGCACAACATCTTTTGTCCTGTCAGCCCGTTTGTAGCGGGGCCTCAAGGGAACTACTGGCAATTAAGGTGCTCCTTTTAATAGAGCACCGGAGCAAAGCATTAACACTCCGTGAACACATGTTATCCTCACATCAAAGCCATTCCCTCCGGTTATCCCGATTATTGTCACTTCGAGGCCTTTGGTTCCGGACAACAATATGTGTATATAACTTGCAGGTAAGACCATAAACAATACTATCATAATAAATCAATAACATGTTTAGATCTGAAATCATGGCACTCGGGCCCTAGTGACAAGCATTAAGCATAACAAGTTGCAACAAAGACAAAAAGCACTAATAATAGATACTAGGCACCATGCCCTAACAATCTGATGCCATTACATGAACGATCTCATCCAATCCCTACCATCCCCATAGCCTACAGCGGGGGATTACTCACTCATGGATGGGGCAAACATGGATGGTCGATGGAGAAGCGATGGTGATGATGATGGCGCTGATCTCCTCCAATTCCCCATCCCGGCAGGGTGCTGAAATGGAGTTTCTGGTTCTGATTCGCGGAATCTGGTGGTGGCGGCGTAGCCGAATTCTTTCTAGAAAATGTCGAACCCCCCTTGGTTTTTAGGTCAAGAGGCAACTTATAGGCAAAGAGGGAGGTCGAGGGGGTGACCGAGGCGGCCACACCACCCCCATGCGCGGCCTGGCCTGGACCACACGGCCAGGTGGTGTGGGCCCCTCGTGGTTCTCCTCAGTCTCGTCTTCTGGCTCCGTGAGTCTTCTGGTGAAATAGGATTTTTGGCATATTTTCCGGGATTTTTCCTCATAGTTGATTTTCTGCACAAAAACTAGACACCAAGGTAATTCTACTGAAAACAGCGTCAGTCTGTGTTAGTTGTATCCAAATCACACAAGTTTTAGAGGAAAAACAATAGCAAAAGTGTTCGGGATAGTAGATATGTTTTGGACGTATCAACTACCCCAAGCTTATCTTATTGCTTGTCCTCAAGCAATTCAGTTGAAAACTGAGTGCGATAAAAGAAACTTTCACGAACACATTTGCTTCATAAGATGTATATATTCTCATCATATGATCAAGTACTTGGTCAATTCATAATAAGGAGTATGCAAATAAGGTTACTCAATAGTCATTGCAAGCTATGAAGAGATTCTAACTCAAAAATAGTAAGTAGCATGAAACATAAACATTAGCAACATTGCAATGCTCATAAAAAAGGTACGATAGAGTGGTATCTCGCTTGCCTTTGATCATAGGGCAAACATAAATGCCAAGGCACCTCTGAAGTTCAAGTGAAGACTAGAAGTAAAGATATCAAAGATACAAGCACCAAAGTCATGACACAATTAATCCAAATTTTGAGACAAGCATATTACACTAAGAATGACAACTATGCTCTAAAGAAAGTACTCATAGAATAAGTGGTGACTCAACAAGGAAGTGAAAAGGTTTTGAAAAGTTTGAAAGGCTTCCAAATGCTGAAAGTATGGTACTCATTATCTTTGAGCTCTCATTGACCCTATCATAAGCATATTTAAATGGTTAAGGTTAATGTGACACAACTAAGAGGATATGCTTGACAATTTCTAAGTTGAAATCTCATGCCCCTTGCTTACGAGTACCGAACCTCATGCTACTCAACTTCAGTCACAAGTAAGCTCTTGTCATTGTAAGTACATATGTATCATAGAGAACCGCCAACGGGTACCCCTTACACCATGACACAGGAGCTATCCCATATCAAAATGACAAGGCAACAAACAATGAGCATCTTAGCTATCTTTTTATTTGCTATTTGCATAGGTTTTTATTGAGGATGCTTTATAGAATGCTCATTATGGTTATGCTGCAAGTTTCCACCATGATTAGGCATGGCTTAGGCTAGCGGCCCAGGCGTTTCTCTAACACACATACAAACTCCATGATCTTACAAGTTCCCCTTTTATTTCACACCACCGGGATCCATAAGCAAAAGAATCATGATATCAATGGAATAATAAGTGCAATGTTGAAAGTGTTCCCCATGATACATGGTTCTGCTAACTTCAACTCATAAAGCGCAAGCATATACACAACAAAGACGGACACAATGGTTCAAGATTATTAAGTGCATGAAAGTAAAGTGTGCCATCAAGTTCGTGAGAGCTTTACTAACTAACTTTCTCATAACAAGCAAACATTTTATTCGGAAGAAAACAAGGCATACTGAATATGCACTGACTAGCAAATGATGCTAATAGGTAGGTATGGTGGACACTTTTGGAAATATTGGTTTTAGGAAGTTGGAAACATGAGTAGAGCTCATACTCAGTGCAAGTGAAGGCTAGCAATAGTAAGGGAGCGACAAACGAGAGAGCAATAACTGTCATAATCATGCTTGCAACAAAACAGGACTAATTATGGCATGAAAGTGATTCAAGACCCCTTAGGCAAAATAATTCATCGAGGCTTAACTGACTATTGTTTCAGTCATATGCATGCGTGAGCATGTGCCAAGTCAGTTCGAGTGAAACATTCAGAGGAGAATACCACAGTGTCATACCAAGTTATGAATAGAACAATGCAAGCAAACATTCATATGACATGCTACAAACCATTAGCAAGTTGGAGCTAATCATAAGAAAGCAAGAACTACTAAGCATCCATAAATGAAATACACCTTACATGAACAAACTAAGCATGCCAACAATGATGAGTATATGTACAAAAATGAAAACAAATGGAGTTTGTTACCAGCCTCTTACCACACCTCAAGTTGTCATTAATCCTCATTATTGCCCTTCACTTGTGTGGCTTGAATAATAACATGAAACCCAACTCCACTGAGGACTGCTGAACCCTGCAACGAACTTCACAAAACTAAAGAAGAACAACAAATATTTTTGGTTATTCGATTTTTAAAGGCAAGAACCAAAAGGAAGAACAAGCAAAGCAAAATATTTTTGGGTTTTTCGAATAATCCAAACAAAGAAAAAAGGAAGAAGCAAACCAAGGCTAAAAATACAAAGAAGCAAACAAAGAGAAACAACGAAAATATTTTTGGTCTTTTTGTGTTTTGGAAAGCAAAAGTAAAGAAAGAACGAAACATGGACATACAAAGTACCGAATGAACATGATATGTAGATGAGTGTGGTGTCGGTGTACCCCCCCCCCCCCCCCAAGCTTAGGCTTTGGGCCTAAGTGGGTATCAATCCCAAGCTGGCCAAGATGGAGCACCTCCGTAGTACGACCAGGAGGTGCCCTCATCCTGATACGAGCTCGAGGACGCCCCGGTGTAGTGCGCAGAATATTCGTAAGAAGGCATATCCTCCTGGTGCTGCCCGTGGAAACCAAGCAAGCGGAGCTGCTCGTCCACCTCCTCCTTGGAACGCGACCATGGACTCCTGTAAATACTGAACAAAGTAGATTGTGGCAAAGGAATTTCCCTCTCGTCCCCGTCACTAAACAACACCATGTATACTAAACCCTCCGTACTAGAGTCAGCAGTGACAAAGTGATGTGTTTTCATAGCAGCAAGATCAAGCCTTTGTGGTGCCAACGCAGTGTCATAAGGATCCACAAAAAGTTCTAAAGCAGCAACCATGTGTGAGGCAATAATGTCCCCATAAATAGGTCCCCTAGCAGCTAGGCCGCGAGCAATGAGAGAGCCAAGATTATACTTGGTATCATTATGAAGTGCAGCAGCAAGGAAGGCTAAATGATAATTAGAAATATTACTAGTGTTCTCCCTACCAAGAATGCTAGTGGCAAGATAATAAGCAAAATATCTAAGATCTGGGAGTTGAATGTTCCTTATCTTCCCGCACTGAGCTACGTGGTCATCGTCATTTGTCAGACTTCGGTAGAGCTCCAGCAAATCAGCGGGGCGACCTTGGATCTTCTTCACTGTCCTAGTCATGCCTATGCCTATAATGCTGCAAAATCTTTCCAATGATATGGTAATAGGCTGATTATAAATTCTGAATGAAACAGTTGACTGAGAAGGGGTGTTAGTGAAAACGAAACTCTCAATGAAAGTTTTGGTGAGCACAGCATATTGCTCACTCTCATCTTCCATGTACGTGGTCAGACCAACCCTCTGAACCAGTAGTAAGAAATCATCAAGGATCCCTGCAGCTTGCAAAAAGGTAAAACAAGGGAAGGTAGATGGGTGAGCATCCCCCTCATCTCCTTCATTGCCAAAGCATGGTGCAATAAGATCTTCATTGTATGATGGCCTAAACTGAGAGGCTGATCTTGAAGGCCTTGCTCTCCTAGGCGTGTCCCTCTCAAATATTTCTCCAAAAGTGTGGTTGTTCATCTTTGATATTCTGAAATTTAAACATCCATTATACAAGTGATTGCAAAGTGAATACATAATGAAGGGAACTACTCATAGGGACTTGTAAGAGGCCTAAACATGCATCAAAACAATTTCTCTAAGCATTGAACAAGCTCACAAGCTCACAAAACCTGTCATCTACAGCAGCAAAATACTCAAGATATAAACCACTAATCACAAATCTACTTGGACAAGCGGAGGAGTCACATACCGGAGAACAAATGCTCCAAATTTCAGCAGCAAAGATGGGCTGAGTAAGGAGATCGAAAAATCCTGGACAAGGACAGCAAGAACGCGATTTCGAGCAATGAACTGATGTTTTCTCGGGAGAGAGAAGGCAGTGGAAAGTGAGAGAGTGAGTGGAGGGCCAGGGGTGGCCCACACCATGGCCAGGCACGCCCCTGGGGTGGCCGCGCCACCAGGTGGTGTGCCTTCCTGGTGGGCCCCCTAGGTCACTCCAGGCACTCCTCTGCCCCCTTTTTTCACGTAAAAGTTTAATATGAATTTTCTAGAATTTTTCGGGACACTTTATTTTTTAGAAATTTTCAGGTATTGATGAATGATTTTCTGACAGAAAGATGTTTTTGGAATGATGCAATGACAAAACTAAACTAAAACTTCAGAAGTTCTAATACACTCTAATATGCAAGCAACTAGCAATAGAAAAGTAAACTAAGCGAAAGCAAAAATTAAAATGGATAAAATAAAAGTAAGCAAAGATAATCATGGTGAAAACATTGTTTTGTTCATTAAAATCCCTTTGTTAACAAGGTTGATTAGGTCTTGTTACCAAAACGATTTTATATGAAACAAAACTTTGTATTCCACTAATGATTATGTTACCTCAACCTTGATAGCAATAGTCCCAATCATAATAGTTTCATATTTTTCTCGTGGTATGGGACAATATATTTCTCCAACTTGGATGCCCGCAACATGTTCAATTGGATTTAAACCATAAGTCCTATCAATCTTCTTGGGGAAATAGACAGTATGCTCCTTGTCATTAACACTAAAAGTCACCTTTCCTTGATTACAATTAATAACAGCTCCTACAGTATTAAGAAAAGGTATCCAAAGAATAATAGACATATTGTCATCTTCAGGCATTTCAAGCACAACAAATCAGTTAATGTCAAGCAATTATGAGCCACTTGAACAGGTACATCCTCACATATACCAACAGGAATAGTAGTAGATTTATCAGCCATTTGCAAAGATATATCAGTTGGTATTAGTTTTTCCAGTTGAAGTCTCTTATAACGAGAAAAAGGCATAACACTAACTCCTGCTCCTAAATCACATAAAGCAGTTCTGACATAACTATTTTTAATAGAGCAAGGAATAGTAGGAATCCTTGGGTCTCCAAGTTTCTTTGGAACCTTACCATTAAAGGAATAATTAGCAAACAAAGTAGAAATTTCTTCATTAGGGATCTTCCTTTTATTAGAGACAATATCCTTCATATACATTGAATAGGGTGGTAATTTAATAGCATCAGTCAGAGGGATTTGCAAATATAAAGGTTTCATCCACTCACAAAACTTATTATAGTGTTCATCTTCCTTTGACTTGTGTTTCTTATCAGGGAAAGGCATAGATTTTGGACCCAAGGCTCTCTTTCACTACCATGTTTCTTAGCAACAAAATCTTCTTTAGTGTATTTAGTATTCTTAGTGTGCCTTTCAGGTTCTTCTTCAACTTTTTCTTTATCAAGAGCATCATTTTCCTCATTACCACTTTTAGTTCCAGCATTAGAGACAGATATACTATTAGGATCTTTAGCAGGTTCAGAAGGTTCTATAATAGTTATATGTTTGTTTTTCCTTTTCTTAGGCGTAGTACCACTATTTTGAGTTTGTTGAGAATCCTGCTCAATTCTTTTAGGATGCTCCTCAAGATATAGAGGATCCTGGGTAGCAGCACCACTTCGTGTTCTAATTTCATAAGCTTGTTTTCCTTTAGCAGCATTAACTAGCAAGCCTTTTTGTACGTTAATAAGCTAATCAATTTGAGTTTGAACCATTTGAAAATGTTTAACAAGCATTTTAACGTCATTAGATGTTCTTTCCACTATATCTTTTAACTCAACAATAGCTTTAGATTTTTTCATTAAATGATTTTGCACCCTTTTATTAAAATTATCTTGCTTAACAATAAAAATGTCAAATTCTTCTAAGCATTGATCAGGAGGTTTAGAATAAGGAATATCACCTTCATCAAAATGTTGGAGAGAGTGTACCTCAATAGTGGATTAGTGGGGGATTGGCTTACATAATTCTTCTATAGGAGGTAAATTCTTCACGTCTTCAGCTTTAATTCCCTTCTCCTTAAGACATTTCTTAGCTTTCTTCATCACTTCATCATTTAGTTCAATAACTCCCCTCTTCTTTGGTTTTGGTGTTGGTGTTGGCTCAGGCACAGTTAACTCAGGTGTAGTTGTCTCAGGTATAGTTGGTTCGGGAGGAGTCCAATCTTCATAATTCTTGCTTATTTTAGCCATTAATTTCTCAGCTTCCTTGGGAGTCCTATTCCTGAAAACACAATCACCACAACTATCCAGGTATGTCCTAGATTCTTTAGTTAGTCCATTATAATATATATCAAGGAGCTCATTTTTAGGTAATGGACATCCAGCCTGTGCATGAATCAAAGCACAAAACCTTGCCCATGATTCAGGCAATATCTCTTTTTCTCCCTATTTAAAATCAAAAGGTTTCTGCAAAATAGCATGTCTAGCAGTAGGAGGGAAATATTTCTGAAGGAAAGTACTAATCAAGCAATCAGGGCTATCAATAGATCTAGGAGGTAAATTATTAAACCAAGTTTTAGCTTCTCCTTTCAGTGAAAAGGGGAAAATTTTAGCAATAAAGTAGGTGTGCATCTTAATATCATCAGAAAATAGACCACTCATGGTAGAAAGCTTAGTCATATGTGCTACTGCACTTTCATTCTTAGTCCCACAAAAAGGTTCTTTCTCAACAATAGTTATGTAAGATAAATCAAGAGAGAAATCATAATCCTTATCTTTAATGTTTATGGGAGATGTAGCAAACTTAGCATTAGGAGATAATTTAGGTCTAATAGTATATTTCTCAAGAAGACTCTTAATAGCACTTTTATCATGAGTGTTTTGACATTCTTTAATAAATTCATCGGTCACCTCTATATAACTGTCTTCAATATCATAGCTCTCTCTAGACTCAGGTGAACTGACAGGTGTAGTAGTGTCTTTATTAGGAGTTTCAGTATTTCTAGCTATAGTTCTAGCAATCGTAGCATCTAGGAAAGGACCTAATGAACCACTTTTATCAAGCATAGTAGAAGCAGCATCATAAGTATCAGAAGTTTCAGACTCAGTAGTAGTAGCAGTGTGTGTAGCATGTGTATGTGGTGGTGTAAGGAGCTTACTCATAACAGATGGTGAATCAAGAGCAACATAGGTGTTCAGAACTGTACCTCTCCTTGTAATGGGTGGTAAAGTAGGAACCTTGCCATCACGAGACTTACCCATGATGGACGGATGGCAGCGAACAATAGTGATTCCAAGTGAACTTGATAAATAGAGTTATTCTCCCCGGCAACGGCGCCAAAAAATAGTCTTGATGACCCACAAGTATAGGGGGTGTATCACAGTATTTTCGAGGGAAGTGAAACCCAATTTATTGATTCGACACAAGGGGAGCCAAAGAATATTTATAAGCCTTAACAACTGAGTTGTCAATTCAGCTGCACCTGGAAACAATCTTGCTCATAGCAGTTTATCAGTAGCAACAATTTTGTAATAGAAATAGCAAAGTAATAGCATTAGTAAAAGTAAAGACAGTAGTAACAATTGTAGTAAATAGTAGGATTAAAGCGCGGTAGGCATAGAGATGGATGGACGGGCGTTACATGGACAATACAATTCATATGGCAATCAAGACATAGGGCATTTGAAGATAAATAAGATAAAGCATCCAAGTACTAAATAATCATAGGCATGTGTTCCATATATAGTCATACGTGCTCGCAATGAGAACTTGCACAACATGTTTTATCCCGCCAACCCGTTTGCAGCGGGGCCTCAAGGGAACTACTGGCAATTAAGGTGCTCCTTTTAATAGAGCACCAGAGCAAAGCATTAACACTCCATGAACACATGTGATCCTCATATCAAAGCCATTCCCTCCGGTTATCCCGATTATTGTCACTTCGGGGCCTTTGGTTTCGGAAAACAATATGTATACAACTTGCAGGTAAGACCATAAACAATACTATCATAATGAATCAATAACATGTTCAGATCTAAAATCATGGCACTCGGGCCCTAGTGACAAGCATTAAGCATAACAAGTTGCAACAATGACAAAAAGCACTAATAATAGATACTAGGCACCATGCCCTAACAATTTGATGCCATTACATGAACGATCTCATCCAATCCCTACCATCCCCATAGCCTACAGCAGGGGATTACTCACTCATTGATGGGGGAAACATGGATGGTCGATGGAGAAGTGATGGTGATGATGATGGCGATGATCTCCTCCAATTCCCCATCCCGGCAGGGTGCCAGAACGGAGTTTTTGGTTCTGATTCGCGGAATCTGGTGGTGGCGGCATAGCGGAACTCTTTCTGGAAAAACGTCGAACCCCCTCGTGGTTTTTAGGTCAAGAGGCAACATATAGGCGAAGAGGGAGGCCGAGGGGGTGACCGAGGTGGCCACACCACCCCCAGGCACGGCCTGGCCTGGCCCGCGCGGCCAGGTGGTGTGGGCCCCTCGTGGCCCTCCTCCGTCTTCTCTTCTTGCTCCGTGAGTCTTCTGGTGAAATAGGATTTTTGGCATATTTTCCGGGATTTTTCCTGATAGTTGATTTTCTGCACAAAAACTAGACACCAAGGCAATTCTGCTGAAAACAGCGTCAGTCTATGTTAGTTGTATCCAAATCACACAAGTTTTAGAGGAAAAACAATAGCAAAAGTGTTCGGGAAAGTAGATACATTTTGGACGTATCACCCAACTAGTTGTATCTTAATGAGATCTAGTTAAAAAGTTCACCATTAATGATAAACTAAGGAAACCTCGCAACCTGATCCTTAGACTGTGAGATAATGCAAATCACCATTCTGGAGGGAGCTTAGATGGTTATCAAGTATCATACCGTGACTGGGTGATCAAAAAGGTGCTACTTAGGTTTCCCAAAGGGGTGCGTAGAGGAGTGCATATGAAGACCAGGATTTGCCAATCCATGTAACGGATAGATACATATGTGGCCATCTCGGTGACATTGCATTAATGAAGCTTGCAAGCGTGTGACTAGGTCATGGAATGCAATGACACGGGAACGAGAAAACAAGTTCATCGATAACGAGATCGAATGAAGGTATGGAGATACCGTCGATCAAATCTCTGGTGAACTAGGTATCAAGTGGCAAAGGGAATGGGAAACGATTGTTTACGGTTCAAATGACATTATCATCGTGGAATGCATAGGGGTCATTATGGTCATCCTGGTCCCGCTATTGATCATTGATGGAGATCATGTTCATGCCATTCCCGAGCCGTGGGGAAATACAGTTAAGGGTACGATGAGCTAGAGATCCTCTGTAAGTTGGAATCACCATATGAAAGAGAAAAGGAAACCGGAAAAGTTCGTTGAGAGAACCGGAATCGTTCCAGAAAAGTTCCATAGTCATTCGGGGGAAATCGAAAGGGAACTGAAAGGTATTTCGGGTTAAATCGGATTTTGTAATATGTATTTACATGTTAATTAATGGAATTAATATTAAATATAATATTAAAATCTAATTTGAAGGGGTATTCCACTAATGGGCCAAACTTCCTAGGGAAAAGGCCCATGAGGGAAAACCAAAGGAGGGAAGGGCCAAGGCCTAGCCGACTCAAGGGGGCCCACCCGGCCAGCCTAGGGATGTGCGTAGGGTGGGGCCCACCCCTAGGCGGCTGGCCCATGAGGCCCATGCGCCTCCCCCCTCTCTCCCTTGAATAGTCCCACATGGGAAACCCAAAGGGGAGGGCGCACCTCCCTCCCCTATATAAAGGGGTGCCCATGGGTGGGATTAAACACACAATTTGAGATGTTCTCTAAGGCATTTTCCTTAGAGAATTCCTCCATCTCTCTCTACATAGTCATCTCCACATGTTGGCACGGTCCCAAGAAAGGACTGTTCGCGCAAGAGACGGTGCACCTGCAGCACATCGTTGCGCTGCAGGGATTCCAAGTCAGAGATCTACTTCCGCACTCCCGGAAGGGATCAAGGAGTTGGAGGTCGTCATCATACACCATATGTGTACAAAACCACGAGGGGCCTCACTTGAGGCACCTTGGATGTCGTGAGCCGGAGCTACTGCACGATGAAGAAGGAGCAAGGGGTGACCTACGAGGAGCTTCGGACCTTCAGGTCAACTACAAGTTCGACTACTTCAACCATGTTCCCCTCAGAATGTTAACCGCGTACGGTCTACAAGGGTATGTATTCTATACGCTCTGGTTGTTACTGCATTACTACATAGATAGATCTTGGGCGTTAGGGAGTTCCAACATAGGAATTTTTTTGTTTTGTGCTACAGAACCCTTCAGTGGTATCAAAGCCAATCTATGTGTAGGAGTGTTGTACGGCTAGTACGCACAAGTATTGTGTGGGCATTGATCCCTTAGTTGTTACCATCTAACGTGTACTTGTTTATATCACGGTATTGTTTGATAAAGCGGCCCGGACCGACCTTACGTGTATTCGTACGTGAGACTGGTTCCACGCTCAACATACGGCTTGTACTGTTTAAGTGGCTAGCGGGTGTCTGTCTCTCATTCAATAGTTGATATAGCATTTACAACGGAGGGCCCCGAAGGGGGTGTAGTAGAGACAACTGCTGTATCCATGTTGTGGTTGGAAAGTTCATAGTTTAGAAATGGTTCTATTGCGAAAGCCCTAACAACCACGTAAAAATTGCAAAAGATAAAGTAGAGGCGTCTAACTTTGTTTTGCAGGAGGGCATGTGCTATGATATGGTATTGGTCGTTATGAAGGTAAAGTAGTTCACTTTTCTATTACTAAGTAGTATAGTAATAGTCATGGACTTGGTGTCAAACCAAGGGTAAGATGGAGATCATGCCGGAGCGCTCGATGGAGATCAAGGCGCAAGAAGAAGGACCATATCATATCACAATATACATATGATGTTGATACCTGTTTTACATCTTATTGTGTGCTAGTATTAGATACTCAACGGTAGCAAACAAGATAATCCCTATTTAATTCCAATGATCGTGTTCCCCCTGTGTGTGCACCACCAAGAAAGTTCTTCGTTATGAAGTCGGTCGTGACGATTGGGGGCTAGACGTATCTATGTTTGCATACAGTGGGTGTAAGCCATGTTGCATAGTGAATACACGTAAGTTAGATTTGGCGAGCCTAGCATGTGTAGACATGGCCTCAGAACACAAGAGATCGAAAGATCGAGCATGAGTCACATGGCTGATGTGATTAGCATTAGGGAATGTCTACCTTTGATGCTGCACTGATGGTCGTGACAATCGGGGGAGGTGTAGAGGATTGGGATCAAGTGATCACTAAAATTGTCCAGGGGATGACAATTTTAGTGGGAGCTCAATTAGGATTGAACTCATATTATGAACTTAGTCTAGATGTATGTTTGCTAATATCTTAGTAGATCATGGCCTATCCCATTGAGGTCTGATACGTTGCTAACGTATCCATAATTTTTGATGTTCCATGCTTGGTTTTATCTACTTTCTTATGTTTTGTCCACACTTTGGAGTACTTTTCATATGATTTCTTGGACTAACCTATTAACAAGAGCCATAGTGCCAGCTGCCTGTTTTCTGCTGTTTTTGGTTCCAGGAAAGTCAGAAAATGCATATTCTCGGAATTGGACGGGACAAAAGCCAAAGTCAGTTTTTCACCGAGGGACACTAGGAGCCAGAATACGAGACGAAGAGGGGCTAGGGCCCGGCCACACCACCTGGTCACGCGGCCAGGCTTGGCCCGCGCCAGGGGGTGGTCTGGTCGCCCCAGGCACCCCCTCGGCCTCTCCTTTCGCCTATATATTGCCTCCAATACAGAAACCCTAAGTACCCGGTCAAAATTCCACGAAAGAGTCTGTAGCCGCCATCATCTCCATCCCTAGATCGGGAGGGATCTGAAGTTTTTCCCGGCACCCTGCCGGAGAGGGGAATTCACCCTGGAGGCCTTCTTCATCATCATGCAAGCCTCCGGTGTGATGCGTGAGTAGTTCATCTCTGGACTACGGGTCCATGTAGTAGCTAGATGGCTGGTTCTCCTCCTTTGTGCTATCATGTTTAGATCTTGTGAGCTCTGTTCATGATCAAGATCATCTATTTGTAATTCCTACATGTTATGTTTGCGGGGATCCGATGGATATTGAGATGCTATTTCAGATTGATTATTGATTCTATCATGTCTTTGTTATTTGTGATCTTGCATGCTTTCCGTTGTTAGTAGCTATCTTGGCCAAGTAGATGCTAGCAACTCCAAGCGTTAGTATTTATGCTCGATAGTGGGTTCATGCCTCTAGTAATTTGGGGAAGTGACAGAAATCTCTAAGGTACTAGATGTGCTATTGCTACTAGGGAGAAAACAACAATCCTTTGTTCATAGAACAATCATATTGTTTACTTTACACACAATGCGTAATGCCATTATCCGTTGCTTGCAACTTAATACTGGAGGGGGTTCGGATGATAACCTGAAGGTGGATTATTAGTCATAGATGTAGTTGGATTACGGTATATGTATAATGTTGTAATGCCCAATCAAGTCTCAAAGGAGTCAAGATGAGTAGTATATGCTTGTATGCTTTCTCGATGTTTGTCAAATGTCCCGCTGTAATTTGTTCACCCAACATGTCATGTATCTTAAGGAGAGCCACCGCTAGTGAACTATGGACCCCGGTCCTTTCTTTTACCTTCAATATACAATCAACTATTTACTGCTTTGTGTTTACTTTCTACAAACTATTACTTTCTTCCACTCGATACATTTAATCCTTTGTTTTCAGCAAAAGTGGTGAGATTGACAACCTCATCGTAAGTTGGAGACAGAGTTCTGTGGTTGTATTGTGCAGGTCTCCACGTTGCTGCTGGCACCGGTAGTGTAACACCCTCCAATCTGCCCTATGCAAGTTTTAGCCCTTTTCGCCAAACCCGCATAGAAACGATTCAAGGACGCCCACCACGCACTTGCGTGTGGGTGGAAAACAAAGTAATAACATTACACAACAGTCCTCGATGGGACCCATAGAACAGATATATATACAACACGACTCCAAGAGTCAAGACTACAGATATACAATACAAAGATCCAAATCACCTTAAAAACGATACAGCGTCCGACTATGGACAAGATGCAAATTGGGCTAAGAGCCCTGAAGAATAACCAATGGCGTCCATAACCCTGCCCAGGCCAATCTAGAAGGGTAACCCTGCTAACGATGTCGATCTCAAACCTGCTAAAACAAAAGGGGTGCCGACAAAGAGCAAAGGAAAAAGAGGAGCGTCAGTACTGAGGCCAGTACACGGCGAGGCTAGAATTCGGCGGCTCTCGCCTACATAGGTATGGTGGGCTGAAGCAGCAGCGCAGCGGCACTAAATAACCTCTAGAGACTCGATACAACTGGCGGTTATCAGAGAGGGATAAGAAAGACCTATTCGGATCCAACCTGAAGCTAACACCAAACAAACCCATCCTGGTATTTCCCCCTCGAGACCGAACAAGGAAGTCGGACCAAGAAACTCATGCAGTTGGCAATTTTACTCATTCCGTTATAGTTGCAGCACTTGCTAATCAGATATAGATTGCATGAGTCATCCTGAAGCATAAGTAGTGGGCAGTTTTAGTTCACATTCAGTTGTAGTTGGAACATTCACTAGTCAGATATAATTGTCCCGAGGAATCCCAAAACCCAGCATTTGTTGGCACTTTTATCACATTCCATTGGAGTTGCAATACTTACTAGGCAGGTATAGTATGACACAGATCACCACAGATCCACCAGTTGTTGGCATTTTTATTATCCATTCCATTGTAGTGAAGCTGATTACTAGTCATATATTAAGTCAAATTTATAGCTCTACTTTAGTTATGCTTGTCTATGATCGAGATACTGTGCTCCAACTCGTCCATAACCGCGGACACGGCTTTCAGAAAGTTTTACCCTGCAGGGGTGCACAAATAGCAACACACACTCGATCAACCTCGGAAAAACCAACTCAAAACCCAATGAGGCATTCACGACAAAGCGATCACACGATTCATAAAATATTTCAGGGGGCCACCCCACTAAGCTTCCCGCAACAAAGTTGGCCGGCTCCGGAACGGACCCAGGGTTTGTGTGGACGGCTGTAAACGACTAGGAACCTGAAAGTGTGACTGGGCTTGTCGATACAGCGAAAACGTGTCACGATCCTAAACAGTACAGGTGCTCCATGCACAATCGTAAATAAAGCAGTAAAGCATGGCATAAGTACAGGATAGTAATAAAACCCCAAACTAGTTTGTGGCCCCAAGAAATAGAAATGAATCAAGCTCTGGCTCAGGGGGTCCATAAGGCCTCCTAAATGTGGATAGTGCGAAAAATCAAGAAACAGGTATCAAGTACCTGGGGTCCTACGGGACACAAGTGAGCGTGGAAGAACCAAATAGCATCTATTGCCCACCGATGCCTCTGCATTAGTTATATCTAGCAATTTAATAGATGTAATTAAAGACATGATCATCTCCACCATTAAGCATCTCCACCATTCCAACAACTGTGGTACTCGACAACACGAGATCGCACCTGAGCAAGCAACTATGACTCGCAAGGCCAGCTATCTACCAAACAACAGGTAATAGGAGGTGACCAAGACAATATAGAGGCTGCACGGGATATATCGGGTACGGAACTATAGCATTACAACACGGATAGCAATAGATCAACAGGAGGAAATAAAGACTATAAAAGCAAAATAGGTAGAAAGGGGGGAGATGCTCGCCTGGGAAACACTAACGGCGGTTCATATCCGGAGAACTTGTCGGTACTCGCATCAACTCATCAGCCTAATCCGCGAAGAAGCACACTAGAAGAAACACCGGATGCGATATATAATACTACTGCAGAAGATCCGGCATGCTTATGATATGATGCATGGCATGGCACAGATGCGGTGCAATTAGGCAGTATTAAGCGGAACCGGGGTCCCGACAATTAATTAGACGGTTCAAGTTGTTTAGCTACCCCGCAATTTAAATGTTGTATTAACAGGGCGAAACATGGCATCGGTTCGCTACACCAATTTAAATGGAGTTCGGAAAAAGACAACAATACTCCGCATATCGACTCCATATTTAATTTAGGTGAATCGACTAATGCCCCCAACCCACATGATATGCATGCGAGATGAACAATTTATTATGCGACAGTTGATAATGTCATATTATTAAAATAAGGGTTTAGGGTCACACATCTGGGTTCGGGAGATCTTGGGTTCCAGGGGTTCAGGGTTCGGACTCAGGGTTCGACGGGGTCAGCGGGATCGTTCTTCGGAGGTCGTTGCAGGACTTGGTTTGGCGTCAGCGGCTCATCGGACTCGCCCTGGTCGGTGTCGATCTTGTCGTCGCGAAGCTCTTGTCGGGTCCGCGTATCGGGTCGATCTTGGTGTTCGGGGAGACGAACTTGGCGTTCCGGGATGGAGACCTTGTCGTTCCGTGTAGGCGACCTTGGCGTCCGGTCCTCGGGCATCGGTGCGGGAAGGAGGCCTTGTCGTACCGGGGTCTCGGCATCTCGGATTTCGATTGGAGATCTTGGCGGGATCGGTCTTCTGGGTCTTGGCAGCGATGAAGAAGATCATGGTGTTCCATGACAGAGAACTTGGTGTCCTTGTTGGAGAACTTGGTTTACGGGGTCTCGGCGGAATCAGGACGGTCTTGTCGAACTTGTTGTCGGAGTGGCTTAACGTGTAGAGGTGTCCGATCTCGGTACCGGTTTGAACATCCTTGTTGTACTCGGGTCAGACTTGATGACATTCTTCAGAGCAAGCAGCGTCAGGAACCAACGTTGCACCAAGGCGGAACGCGACAAGGGAAAACAAAAGCGACACGATGGCCTCGTGGGGGAGCACAACTAGGCAGATGCGAGGAACCACATGGGCAACAGAGGTGCTCAAGATGGATCTTGTTGCGGCTCGGTGATGCATAACCTGGCGGCAGGCGAGGCGGCGGTCTCTCAGGACCGAGCAGAAGCACGAACAGGGCTTACGAGGAGCCGCTCGGCGGACGTCAACGGGCCGATGCAGGGCCGGGTCAGGCTCGGCGCGGGAGGTGAGCACGGAGCAGAAGGAGAGCGCAGGAGGCGAGATGCGCGCGAGACGGGTGCTCGGACCCGCACGAAGAGGGACAGAGAGGAGGGGGCGCCGTCCTCCGGCGGGAGGGGCGAGGACGCACTGGGTAAGGAGGGGCCACAGCTGCGGCGGAGGAAACCGGCACAAGGTCGTGCCTCACTAGAACGACAAGCATGGGCGGCAGAGGCAGAGACGGCTCGAGCGGGCTGCAGCCGGGCGCAAGGGTCCGGCGAGGACGGAACTCTGCGCGGCGGCCAAGGCGGGGGTCGGGCGGAGGACGCCGCTGGAGGACCGGGCGAGGATGGCCGCGGAAGGAAGGCGCAAGCAGGAGGGCGCAGGCGCAGAGGTGGGGAAGGCGGAGGCCGCTGACGGGCGGCGCTGCTGGAGAGCCGGGGCGAGGAGGGAGGCGGCAGTGGCTCTGCATCTAGGGAAAACGACGAGGAGAGAGCGGTTGGTGGATGCGCGGGTTGGTGGGGATTTCGTGGGTCAAGGCCAGGGGCGAGGCCGGTTGGTGTGCGTGCTGGGGAGTGGGGCCAGGCGGGGGTGTGTGGCGATGGGGTGTGGGCGGGAATTCCGGCCAGGGGACGTGGGGGAGCGGGCCAGGTGGGGAGGCTGTCGGTCGGCGGTGGGCGGGAGATATGGGGAGGTGGAACCGGGCTGGTGGGGCAGGTGGAAAGGATAGAAGGGGATTGGGGGTTGCGGTCAGGTGTGGGTGAGCTGGCGGTGAGGGAGTGCGTGTGTGCATGGGTGCTTGCGCGCGTGTGTGTTGCGTGTTGTGTGGGTGTGCACGTCCACCGGTGAGGTGAGTGGCGGTGGGGTGGAGGGAGAAGGTGCGGCTGGGGTGTGGGGGTTTGAGAAGCTAGGGTTGGCTTAGGTGGGTTAGGCTGCTGGGGTTTGGAGGTGGCCGGTCGGGCTTTCGGGCCTGGCGGGCTGCCTCCCAAAAATAAACAAATAATTTTATTTATTAAAAACAAGGCTTTTGCAATCCATATGTAGACAAAATGAAATATTTCGGACAAGCCCTGGTTTTATAGCTTGAATAAAAGATGAGGCGTTTAGAAAACAAAACCAGGCTTTTCGAAAAATAGTTTTTAAACAAACCATGCATGATGATGACGATGCTCAAATGCAATGTGGCATGATGACATGAGCATGCGGTCATGATGATGCAATGCACCAAAACAACGCGATTTTCTAGTAGTGGTTTTGCGGGATGCCACAATTCGACACCACTAACAAGGGATCTTGCCTCGAGATCCGCCTCATGGTACCGGGAAGAAGGTCGGCGATCTGAATCTTCACGCTTCATGTAGATCCTCGCGACACCACTAACAAAGATTCTTGATCCATCTTGAAATCGGCGACACCACCAACAAGGTGTCGTTGTCCGTGATCGTCGAGAGAGCACTCCGAGAACAAAGGCGAAGGTAGAGGTATCAACAAATAAAGCCACCTCTAGCTTCCGTGGGCGGAGTAAAATTGCTGGATCCACCGATTCAATATACAAAAGCGAATGATAAGAGTAGTCGGATGGTGATCAGTCCATCGTGCACCCAAACCATTACTTTGCACACGAATCGGAGAATCATGCAACCAACCCTCAGAATTAGACTGAAGATCTCGACAAGCAAGGTTCAGGACAAAAGAGTGATGCAGGCTCTCCATCGGATCTGGCGTAGATGATGTCGTCGCGTCAGAAACCACCGGAAGGCACAAAGGAGGAACAATGGGAAGTCCAACAAATGAAGGATTCCTCAGATAGCATGAAGACCGGATGTAGAAGCACGGTTACCAAAGGAGGAAGTGAACCCTGGAGATATGACGGAAACCCAACCACGAGAATTCCTGGACTCGAAGAAAAGATAAGAGAGCAGATTCAAAACACGCAGAGGTAAGAGGAGAACAGCAGAGGGGTAAGGAGTAATATCAGACCTAATCAGATCTATCCAACCGATTTTGAAAAATAGTTTTGACACTCTACTTCAGCCGTTAGCTAGGTTATCCTACAGGCTGGACTAGTGGGGTATCGCAACTGCTGAGCTCTGATACCACTCTGTAACACCCTCAAATCAGCCCTATGCAAGTTTTAGCCCTTTCCGCCAAACCCGCATAGAAACGATTCAAGGACGCCCACCACGCACTTGCGTGTGGGTGGAAAACGAAGTAATAACATTACACAACTGTCCTCGATGCGACCCACAGAACAGATATATATACAACACGACTCCAAGAGTCAAGAATACAGATATACAATACAAAGATCCAAATCACCTTGAAAACGATATAGCGTCCGACTACAGACAAGATGCAAATTGGGCTAAGAGCCCTGAAGAATAACCAATGGCGTCCATAACCCTGCCCAGGCCAAGTCGGAAGGGTAACCCTGCTAACGGCGTCGATCTCAAACCTGCTAAAACAAAAGGGGTGCCGACAAAGGGCAAAGGAAAAAAGAGGAGCGTCAGTACTGAGGCCAGTACACGGCGAGGCTAGAATTCGGAGGCTCTCGCCTACATAGGTATGGTGGGCTGAAGCGGCAGCGCAGCGGCACTAAACAACATATAGAGACTCGATACAACTGGCGGTTATCAGAGAGGGATAAGAAAGACCTATTCGGATCCGACCTGAAGCTAACACCAAACAAACCCATCCTGGTATTTCCCCCTCGAGACCGAACGAGGAAGTCGGACCAAGGAACTCACGCAGTTGGCAATTTTACTCATTCCGTTATAGTTGCAGCACTTGCTAATCAGATATAGATTGCATGAGTCATCCTGAAGCATAAGTAGTGGGCAGTTTTAGTTAACATTCAGTTGTAGTTGGAACATTTACTAGTCAGATATAATTGTCCTGAGGAATCCCAAAATCCAGCATTTGTTGGCACTTTTATCACATTCCATTGGAGTTGCAATACTTACTAGGCAGGTATAGTATGACACAGATCACCACAGATCCACCAGTTGTTGGCATTTTTATTATCCATTCCATTGTAGTGAAGCTGATTACTAGTCATATATTAAGTCAAATTTATAGCTCTACTTTAGTTATGCTTGTCTATGATCGAGATACTATGCTCCAAGTCGTCCATAACCGTGGACACGACTTTCAGAAAGTTTTACCCTGCAGGGTGCACAAATAGCAGCACACACTCGATCAACCTCGGAAAAACCAACTCAAAACCCAACGAGGCATTCACGACAAAGCGATTACAGGATTCATAAAATATTTCAGGGGGCCACCCCACTAAGCTACCCGCAACGAAGTTGGCCGGCTCCAGAACGGACCCAGGGTTTGTGTGGACGGCTGTAAACGACTAGGAACCCGAAAGTGTGACTGGGCTTGTCGATACAGCAAAAACGTGTCACGATCCTAAACAGTACAGGTGCTCCACGCACAATCTTAAATAAAGCAGTAAAGCATGGCATAAGTACAGGATAGTAATAAAACCCCAAACTAGTTTGTGGCCCCAAGAAATAGAAATGAATCAAGCTCTGGCTCAGGGGATCCATAAGGCCTCCCGGATGTGGATAGTGCAAAAAATCAAGGAACAGGTATCAAGTACTCGGGGTCCTATGGGACACAAGTGAGCGTGGAAGAACTAAATAGCATCTATTGCCCACCGATGCCTCTGCATTAGTTATATCTAGCAATTTAATAGTTGTAATTAAAGACATGATCATCTCCACCATTAAGCATCTCCACCATTCCAACAACTGTGGTACTCGACAACACGAGATCGCACCTGAGCAAGCAACTACGACTCGCAAGGCTAGCTATCTACCAAAAAACAGGTAATAGGAGGTGTCCAAGGCAATATAGAGGCTGCACGGGATATATCGGGTACGGAACTATAGCATCGCAACACGGATAGCAATAGATCAACAGGAGGAAATAAAGACTATAAAAGCAAAATAGGTAGAAAGGGGGGAGATGCTCGCCTGGGAAACACTAACGGCGGTTCATATCCGGAGAACTTGTCGGTACTCGCATCAACTCATCGGCCTAATCCGCGAAGAAGCACACTAGAAGAAACACCGGATGCGATATATAATACTACTACAGAAGATCCGGCATGCTTATGATATGATGCATGGCATGGCACAGATGCGGTGCAATTAGCCAGTATTAAGCGGAACCGGGGTCCCGACAATTAATTAGACGGTTCAATTTGTTTAGCTACCCCGCAATTTAAATGTTGTATTAACAGGGCGAAACATGGCATCGGTTCGCTACACCATATTAAATGGAGTCCGGAAAAAGACAACAATACTCCGCATATCGACTCCATATTTAATTTAGGTGAATCGACTAATGCCCCCAACCCACATGATATGCATGCGAGATGAACAATTTATTATGCGACAGTTGATAATGTCATATTATTAAAATAAGGGTTTAGGGTCACACATCTGGGTTCGGGAGACCTTGGGTTCCGGGGTTTCGGGGTTCAGACTCAGGGTTCGACGGGGTCAGCGGGATCGGTCTTCGGAGGTCGTTGCAGGACTTGGTTTGGCGTCGACGGATCATCGGACTCGCCCTGGTCGGTGTTGATCTTGTCGTCACGAAGATCTTGTCGGGTCTGCGTATCGGGTCGGTCTTGGCGTTCGAGGAGACGAACTTGGCGTTCCGGGATGGAGACCTTGTCGTTCCGTGTAGGCGACCTTGGCGTCTGGTCCTCGGGCATCGGTGCGGGAAGGAGGCCTTGTCGTACCGGGGTCTCGGCGTCTCGGATTCCGATTGGAGATCTTGGCGGGATCGGTCTTCCGGGTCTTGGCGGCGATGAAGAAGATCATGGTGTTCCGTGACGGAGAACTTGGTGTCCTTGTTGGAGAACTTGGTTTACGGGGTCTCAGCGGAATCGGGACGGTCTTGTCGAACTTGTTGTCGGGGTGGCTTAACGTGTAGAGGTGTCCGATCTCGGTACCGGTTTGAACATCCTTGCTGCACTCGGGTCGGACTTGATGGCATTCTTCGAAGCAAGCAGCATCAGGAACCAACGCTGCACCAAGGCGGAACGCGACAAGGGAAAACAAAAGCGACACGCTGGCCTCATGGCGGGGAGCACAACTAGGCAGATGCGAGGAACCACATGGGCAACAGAGGTGCTCAAGATGGAGCTTGTTGCTGCTCGGTGATGCATCACCTGGCGGCAGGCGAGGCAGCGGTCTCTCAGGACCAAGCAGAAGCATGAACAGGGCTTACGAGGAGCCGCTCGGCGGACGTCAACGGGCCGATGCAGGGACGGGTTAGGCTCGGCGCGGGAGGCGAGCACGGAGCAGAAGGCGAGCGCGGGAGGCGAGATGCGCGCGAGACAGGTGCTCGGACCCGCACGAAGAGGGACAGAGAGGAGGGGCGCCGTCCTCCGCCGGCGGGAGGGGCGAGGACGCACTGGGGCGAGGAGGGGCCGCAGCGGCGGCGGAGGAAACCGGCACGAGGCTGCGCCTCGCTAGAACGACGAGCATGGGCGGCAGAGGCAGAGACGGCTCGAGCAGGCTGTAGCCTGGCGCAGGGGTCCGGCAAGGACGGAGCTCTGCACGACGGCCGAGGCGGAGACCGGCCGAAGGATGCCGCTGGAGGACCGGGTGAGGATGGCCGCGGAAGGAAGGCACGGGAAGGAGGGCGCAGGCGCAGAGGTGGGGAAGGTGGAGGCCGCGGCCGGGCGGCGCTGCTAGAGAGTCGGGGCGAGGAGGGCGACGGCGGTGGCTCTGCATCAGGGGAAAATGACGAGGGGAGAGCGGTTGGTGGACGCGGGGGTTGGTGGGGATTTCGTGGGTCGAGGCCAGGGGCGAGGCCGGTTGGTGTGCGTGCTGGGGAGTGGGGCCAGGCGGGGGTGCGTGGCGATGGGGTGTGGGCAGGAATTCCAGCCAGGGGACATGGGGGAGCGGGCCAGGTGGGGAGGCTGTCGGTCGGCGGTGGGCGGGAGATATGGGGAGGTGGGACCGGGCTGGCGGGGCAGGTGGAAAGGATAGAAGGGGATTGGGGGGTGGTTGCGGTCAGGTGTGGGTGAGCTGGTGGTGAGGGAGTGCGTGTGTGCCTGGGTGCTTGCGCGCGTGTGTGTTGCGTGTTGTGTGGGTATGCGCGTCCACCAGTGAGGTGAGTGGCGGCGGGGTGGAGGGAGAAGGTGAGGCTGGGGTGTGGGGGTTTGAGAAGCTAGGGTTGGCTTAGGTGGGTTAGGCTGCTGGGGTTTGGAGGTGGCCGGCCGGGCTTTCGGGCCTGGCGGGCTGCCTCCGAAAAATAAACAAATAATTTTATTTATTAAAAACAAGGCTTTTCCAATCCATATGTAGACAAAACGAAATATTCCGGACAAGCCCGGGTTTTATAGCTTGAATAAAAGACGAGGCATTTAGTAAACAAAACCAGGCTTTTCGAAAAATAGTTTTTAAACAAACCATGCATGATGATGACGATGCTCAAATGCAATGTGGCATGATGACATGAGCATGCGGTCATGATGATGCAATGCACAAAAACAACGCGATTTTCTAGTAGTGGTTTTGCGGGATACCACAGGTAGTGCGCCCTTCCAAAGTTCAGCTAGCAACACCTTTGGGGTGTTTCCTTGCTCCTACTGGATTGATAACCTTGGTTTCATAACTAAGGGGAACTTACTGCTGTGCTCATCATACCTTCCTCTTGGGGTTCCCCAACGAGCTCGTTAGTACACGAGCCAGTAAGGTCTTTTGCGACCATGGGAAATTTATTGCTTGATATGGAACTTAGCAAAAGGGTCCAACTTCATAGATTAATACCCATACTTGAGGGATATCCTCGTAAAAGGTGATCTTCTCTTCTTGATACAATGACCATTAGGAGATAATCTGATGACTCCGCAATGTTTATGTGTTCTCCGTAATCATCCAATAAACCATTCTCCATTCGATGGAGAGTTGGATTACAATCTTGTGTTCTGCAAGATCATGCACATAAAGTATGAGTTGTTGGATGGGTTTTCTTCCATGATGTATGAAAAAGAGAATATTTGGAGAAACACTTAGCAAACTTGCATTAGAGTTGAAAACTCTCAGAAGGTCTTGATTGCAATGGAGGTCATGAAAAGGGTATATGTTAGATATACAAAGTTATAAGTGTAATTTTTGCAAAACTCATTGTAGTTTGCAAAGTATTTGATACTTGTCCTGCTTTGTGAAAAACAGGATGATCTGCTTGAGAATTGCTGGATTTGAGGCAATGTGACTTGATAACGGCAAGCAAAATAGTTGATGGACGACATCGCCCCTTTTCTCAAAGTTTATCATTTGGATTAGTGGAATTGAATATAATTTTTTAATCCTTGTTTGTGTGTCTTGCTTTTGGCAAGACGATTATTCATATGAACGAGTTACAAGACAGTTGTACTATTCTTATGAACAACACCGTTATGGTCACATTACGATTATAAATGAGTTAATAATAGTTTAAACATTTATAAAGGATTAGAATGCTAAAAGATAAACAAAGTTTAATGATGACATGAAACTATAGTTTAAGTCATTTTGGTTATTGCATGTTTTTCATTATAAATGAAGATCGGGGTCTTAGATGCTTAATCTAGAGACTTTGCAAAACCATGCCTCGTTGGGCAGAATGACTAAAACTAGGCATTCTGGTAAAATGGTGATATGCAAAGAAATGTTGAACTTTATACATAATTATGTATCATATTTTCAACAAATAGTGGAAATCATTATTTATATTTTATGTTGAAATTTATACATAGTGATGTATCGTATTTTCAGCATATAGTGGAAATCATTACATACTTCATTGTGGATTTAAGTAAGTATGAGTATTTACTTAATGAAACATAAGTTTGAAACTGTTTTGAATTGTTCAAAAGATTTCAAAGTGAAGGACGATATTGAATGAAGAAGAATAAAAAACTCTCTTTGATTTGATCGACATGACTAAAGTATTTATTTTAATTTTAGCATAAAAGGACATGTGAAGGAGGTTTCAAAAATTATGATAATAGGGAAAATTCAAAGTGTATTGAAATGACTAAATATCATAATCATTATGTATTAGATACATATGGTATAATATTATCTCTTATCGGGGTTATACTTATCGTTTAGAGTTAGAAATCGAAATGAGCAAACACTCGGTTGACATAAAAAGGAACATCTCAAGATTCGTGGAAACAACATCATAAGAGTTATGGCATGTTCGAGTTTCTAAAGGTTTCGATAATTCGAAATCGTGGCGAATAAACAAGTCTTTGTAGCGTATTTTTAGGCAACTATGAATACATGTTCCACAAGGGGAAAAACTGTGTTGTCCAAAGTTGATGTGTCTTGATGAAGATACAGGTGGAAGAAAGTAAAAGATCAAAACACGGTATTTGAGCTTACCTCCTGATTGTTGAGTGGCGTAGTGAAATTTATTTTGTGAAACTGAACTCTACAAATAGAGGAGAAACTAATGATAATGATCATTAAGTTTTAGTGAATACTTTTACTAAAGAAAGTAGGATTCAACGATATACTCTACAAATTCGTGGAAATATATTATTGATTCACTTGACATGTTTATGAACAAGACATACCTACGAATTACAAAGAAGCGTGATGAACCTAAGTACGAGAAATGACCAGGAGTCATAAAATCCTATGTTAAGTTATATTTAAGATTGCAAAGTAATATGTTACTTGATCTTATTAAGTAAAGAAGTTTACTTGATATTTCTGAATGACTTCAAAGTCATAAGATCGAAATGAAACTTAATGGAGACGTAAAGCTTGATTTGTCACAAAGTATGGACAAATTTAAGGAGTTGACTACAAATGTAGCGATGCTTGAGTCTATTGGATTTACACCAGCAATATATGGATATTGGAATCTCGTAGCTGGAATTCTAAATTTGATGATGATCAAAGAATTTTGGACTGTCCAAGATTATCGATAGGACCTGCATTTGAGTGGGAGCTAATTAGCTTGGCCAAATCTTAATATGTAATAGACATATTTTTAGTGAGGGCTAAGTGAAATCCCTGGATCTCATATATGGATACCATATTTGAGTGGGAGTGTGAAATCATTCTGAGATATGTGGACAACATATATGAATGATGTGATTGGTATTGATAACATTTAAGTTAGTAAATATGAATGAAGTTGAACAAGTTATTAAACAATGAGATCTATCGAGATAGATTGGTAAGTTTAATAAACATCATAGTCGAATGCTTCATGGACTTGATTCTGAAGATGTTCAGAATATCCTAGATAAGATTCTAAAGATGTTCAGAATGGAACAAGGAAAAGAAAGAGGTTCTCACTTGTATGAAGTATTGAGTTAGTCTTAGTATTACAACGATGGTTAAAAGGAAGAAAGATATGTGTTGCATCTCCTATGCCTCAGTCATAGGTTCTTCCATACAACTATTGTATACTCAACGTAATGTGACCCAAGGTTCTAGTTGGAAGGACAAGCTCTTAACTGTAAGAACATGTCTTGAAGTGATTCTTGAGTTAATCACTAAACCTGAATTAAGTTTGTACTTAAATGGAAAGAAGCAAAGTAAGTGGCATAGTTTCATTTCATGCACTGGGATCTACAAAGATATAGAAGTATAAAGGCTCCATTTGATGTGACGTATATTGTTATGGCGGGACTAGTTCGTCTTTAACGTAGAATGATGTGTCCCAGGGCACAGTGCCCATGAGAAAGCCCCTAAGGTTGATCTAAAGTCACTATAGGCTCCTGGAAACCGGCCTCGTTCTGCTTCCATAACTGACATATATACACAAAGGATTGCAAAGTGTGTTTCAAACTTTAGATGACAACAGTGAAAATGACCGTCATTATAAACACTAGAAACAAAGTCTCACTTTGTCGCCAAACGAATACTTCAACCCATTATGAGATAATGGTATGAATATCAAAGTTAGGAAGACATTAACAATTTGCAAAGACATAATGATCTGGTAAAACAGAACATGGACAAGACGTTTTCCATAAGCATGCATGATCAATAAACTCATATGTGATATGGTTTATGATGAGTAAAATGCAAGCTAGATTATTTGTACTCTAGTGCAAGTGGGAGACAGAGGGAGATATGCCCTAGAGGCAAATAATAAATAGGTTTTTATTGTGATATCTCAATTAGTTCATAATAGTTTCATACTGTGTTATAACTGTATTCATACGAAACGTTAATACACGTGTGGTATATAAACAAACCAAGTCTCTAGTTACCTCTAGCGAACTAGTTCATTGGTCATGAGGATGATCTAGGGTTTTGATATCATGGGCATTTATGCCAATTGACAATGAGGTCACGTCATTAGTTGAATGATGTGATAGACAAACAACCCAACCAGTTGTATCTTAATGAGATCTAGTTACAAAGTTCACCATTAATGATAAACTAAGGAAACCTCGCAACTTGATCCTTAGACTGTGAGATAATGCAAATCACTGTTCTGGAGGGAGCTTAGATGGTTATCAAGTATCATACCATGACTGGGTGATCAAAAAGGTGCTACTCAGGTTTCCCAAAGGGGCGCGTAGAGAAGTACATATGAAGACCAGGATTTGCCAATCCATGTAACGGATAGATACATATGTGGCCATCTCGGTGGCGTTGCATTAACGAAGCTTGCAAGCATGTGACTGGGTCACAGAATGCAACGACACAGGAACGAGAAAACAAGTTCATCGGTAACGAGATCGAATGAAGGTATGGAGATACTGTAGATCAAATCTCGGGTTAACTAGGTATCAAGTGGCAAAGGAAATGGGAAATGATTGTTTACGGTTCAAATGACATTATCATCGTGAAATGCACAGGGGTCATTATAGGCATCCTGGTCCCGCTATTGATCATTGATGGAGATCATGTTTGTGCCATTCCCAAGCCATGGGGAAATACACTTAAGGGTATGATGAGCTAGAGATTCTCTGTAAGTTGGAATCACCATATGAAAGAGAAAAGGAAACTGGAAAAGTTCCATGAGAGAATCGGAATCGTTCCGGAAAAGTTCCGAAGTCGTTCGGGGAAAATCGAAAGGGAACCGAAAGGTGTTTCGGGTTAAATCGGATTTTGTAATATGTATTTACATGTTAATTGATGGAATTAATATTAAATATAATAATAAAATCTAATTTGAAGGGGTATTCCACTAATGGGCCAAACTTCCTAGGGAGAAAAGGCCCATGAGGGAAAACCAAAGGAGGGAAGGGCCAAGGGCCAACGCCTAGCCGCCTCAAGGGGGCCCACCCGGCCAGCCTAGGGTTGTGTGCGGGGTGGGGACCACCCCTGGCTAGCTAGCCCATGAGGCCCATGCGCCTCCCCCTCTCTCCCTTGAATAGTCCCACATGGGAAACCCAAAGGGGAGGGCACACCTCCCTCCCCTATATAAAGGGGTGCCCATGGGTGGGATTAAACACACAATTTGAGATGTTTTCTAAGGCATTTTCCTTAGAGAATTCCTCCCTCTCCCTCTCTACATAGTCGTCTCCACGTGTTGGCACGGTCCCAAGGAAGGACTGTTCGTGCAAGAGACGGCGCACCTGTAGCACGCCGTTGCGCTGCAGGGATTCCAAGTCAGAGATCTACTTCCGCACTCCCGGCAGGGATCAAGGAGTTGGAGGTCATCATTGTACACCGTATGTGTACGAATTTCACAGGATAGAGATATGGTATAAGAAATAGGCTATTAAGTAACTCTAAATGAATTGTGGATACATCTGTATTGTATCCTTAACATACTGAAACGATTGCCATGATTCGTATCAAACCAATAACAATTCATACAAGCGAAATCTTCTAATCAATGGTGGGCCAATAATGAATTTTTTGCATATGTATTAAGACGCTTGGCCTGATAAACCACGAGGGGCCTCACTTGAGGCACCTTGGATGTCGTGAGCCGGAGCTGCTGCACGATGAAGAAGGAGCAGGGGGTGACCTGTGAGGAGCTTCATGACCTTGAGGTTGGCTACAAGTTCGACTACTTCAACCACGTTCCCCTCGGAACGTTAACCGTGTACGGTCTACAAGGATATGTATTCTAAACGCTCCGGTCGTTACTACATTACTACATAGATAGTTCTTGGGTGTTAGGGAGTTCTAATGTAGGATTTTTTTGTTTTCTGCTACGGAACCCTTCAATATTTTGACTCCACTAGAGAAATGACTTCTATAAGGGTTTTCCTACTAGTGATAGCAGCAGATCATGCAAACAAGATCTACCACTGTGCACACTCCAATACGGAAGCACCACAGTGGCAGTCTCAGTCACAGAAGCCATTAGGGGAAATTGCCACACTAGTTAACCACCTGGTTGTTTCAGCTAAAACAGAATTATCATTTTCCTAGTACAATAATATTGGAATCAATTGCAACTTCACTATCAACAAGGACATGAAGTTATATTCTAAAGTTCCCAATCAGAAGCAAAGCCGCAATCATCATTATATAATCCACCAACACTTAGACAAGAGGATCAGAACTTAACAGGATATTGTATATTCTGAAAACTTGCCTACAAACTACCTTTGCAAGCAATTCCAACTGAAACATAAATCATTTTCCTAGCCACCAATCTAGGAATTATTCCATTTCTAAAATAATTTTACCCAGCTTATACTCCACAGAAGATAGCCACAAAGTAACAGGATATAATCATATAACCATTAACTCAATAGTGTTTGTCATCTCAAAACAACATTGAGATTTACAATATTGCCTAGATTCAATTCAGCAAAGTCAGTGTATCACTAAGAGTCGCACATGCCAGGCATGATTAAGTCATTACCACACTCAGGAACATCCCATCAAACATAAATCATCATAACTAAAATAGCTCATACACACCATCATAACCGGGAGATCACCATAGTCCTACAACCAGCATAGTAGAACATCGCCCTGAAAGCCGGTCACAACAGCCACAGTACCACATAACTATGGTGTTGGCGGCAGCAGCAGGTCGAAAAATATGGAAGCAATACCAGCATTAATGGAGGACGATGGCAACCGAATCGGCCGGTGAACCCTAAGGTTCCGATGAAGTCCAAGCGGAGGCGCGGGAGCACAGTAGGTTAGAGGAAGTCCTTGAAGTGGCGTTAGAGACCACCCGGAAGTGATCCGCGTAAAGTGGAGGTTGACATCAACCAGGAACCTGGGAAGTGGTGACGAATAAAGAGCGAGGCATCGAGGCAAAGAGGTGTTGGTGGAAGAGAGCGTAGCGTGGGGGTTCTAGCAATTGGCGTTGGTGCAGAGCAGGAGGAGGGGATCTGGCCGACAGTGTTGTGCCAGCGCGTGATGGCACCGATGGTGCCGGTGACAGTTAGGGTTCCTAGAGTCAGTGAGGAACGGGTCTTTGCAAGGAACAAATTGATTGAGAGCAGGAGGCGGGGCTTTTGGTGATAAAACTGACAGGCATGGTGACCGGAACCAACCAGGGTGCTCAGGTGACCGTGGCGGCGATTTCGGATGCGAGCAAAAAGGGGGCGAGAAGCAAGTCCGGTAAGCGTGTGTGTTGGGTAAAAATGAGAGAGAGAGAGAGAGAGAGAGAGAGAGAGAGAGAGAGAGAGGAGTGGGCCTGAATGGCCAAAGTAGGGGTCAGACGGTTGGGTTAAGCCCAACCGATGGGCTAGTGTGCGGGCTGGGCTAGCCTATGGGCCATGCCCATTTAAAATAAAGAAAGAAATAAGAAATTGATTGAAAGGTAAGTAAATTACCAAAATGACACTGTGAACACTTTAAGCTCTAGAAAAATAAGGAGAAATCATAAAAATATATATGACATACCAAAATAATCACAAAAATATAATCTACTCAAAAATAATAATAAGTTAATTATTTGAACTAAATAAAGTTGGACAAAAGATTTAAACCATTAAATCCTCTATAGTAATATATAAAAATGTGAAAAAATCCTAAAAAATTAAAAATCATTTGATCTCTATGTCCGATATGATATACGTCTGAGATGAAAGTATTATCTTCAAAATATTGTGTGAATATGTTTCCCATGAAATTTTGTTTGAAATGTTGTATGACGAAAACAACCAATAGACACTAATGAGTTACAGTGCGCACAATAAGATAGAAGCCTCTACGTACATTGTTGCCTCGAGGGTCTCCATGGTTGAGACCGAAACATTGGCTCAAACGTAGTCTTACATTACATAGCGGATATCAATTTGTGTCTAATGCGGATGTGGCACCACATCAGAAACAGTCGAGCCTCCATTTGCAATGATGTATCCACATTAAGAAGAATGTGACAAACAGTCGACATGTCACATGTTAGTTGCCGATGAGGTTCTACTGTGTTCGATGTGTCGGTCTGTATTAGCAGAACTTAAGAGGGGATCATAAGGGGCCACACCATGGGGATGTAAACCTATGAAACGTCTCGATAATTAGATTAATAGTTTGGGGACATCGATATCATAAATATTGATACTTTCAACAATAAAAAAATATGATTTATACCACTGATCCATGAGATGTACTCCCTCCATTGCACAATATAAGATGTTTTACAAAAAAAAAATATATATATATATAGAAAAAATCTTTCTTACTCCTAGTGTAGTTACACCCAGGTCTCGTATACTCCATACGAAAATATATATGATATTTTATGAGTTGGAGTATGTTTGTATACTATATCTAAGATACTTCCAATCAAGTTACGTGAAAAATACATGTTGATCCATAGTTTATACTATATATTCAAAATACATTCATATTTACACATAAATAAGAAGTATGTGAAAAAATCATACATACTACCAGTAGTACCTAAATAGCATTATATACTTCATACTACGCGTACATACTCTTCGGTATGGTAGATACTACCTAGATTGTGTGAAAAACACGTTGATGTAACTACACCCGGATGTAGTATGAATATATCCTATATTTATATGGACGCAGATTTTATAACGTGGCGGCTACCTACGCACGCGGTGGGGATATAGAGATCACAACTAAGGACAGGATCATGATGAAACGGGGTAGGTTGTTCGTGTCCTAACAACATCCCATTTTTCCGTCAATTTCTGTGTGGCGCATTTGCATGGTGTGAATTTACAAAAAGCATTGATCCATGTCATTCGACCACGATCGCGAACAATGGCTGATGCTACTGGTGTTTCTCTTTTGAATCATGGTAGAAAATCCACCACGGTAGCTAAAGCATATGTCCACGCTGCTGCTCCATAGCCTCGAATGATGGCTGATTTTTCCTGGTGTTTCACTTTTCGTCATGGCAAAAGCATTCGTCCACACCACTCGTCCATGACTATGGTGCAAGGCTAATTTCACCTGCCTTTTTCTCTTTGACCCATGGCAGCAAAATCACCACGGTACGCGAAAGCATGGGCGTGAAACAAGGTCGTTCTTCCCTAGTGTTTCTCTTTCCAGCGTGGCGAAAAGCATCCGAGCACGCTGCTCGTCTACGACAACAAAACGTGGCTGAAATTTTTTGGCGGGAGAGCGGGGGCTGCTTTTAAATTTTTTTGCACTTAATTTGGTGTTTCTGATCGCAGGATTCACATTATTGAGTCCGGTGCTAAAGTCCCCTCTGATCTCTGACGTAACTCTGCAATTGTTGATTTTCTCTGCATGGAGAATAAATGTAGTAGTTTATTGAGTCCAGTGCTAAAGTCTTATCTGATCTCTGACATAACTCTGCGATTGTTGGTTTTCTCTGCATGGAAAATAAATGTAGTAGTTAATGAAACACTTTTATATACACGTGTGTACCTAAAAAATAAATTGTTACACAGGATGATTGTAAAACAAGAGTATTTGTTGGGATATTTATGTTCAGCTCATGCCTCGGTTTTTGTGAAAAGCATGGCGTTTATACCTGTTGTCTAGAGATATTGTCCTAAAAAACAATGTTGGTGTTGTTGGCGTGCTCTTGTGTCGGTTGATAAAGGATTAAGGGATGGTTTTTAATTATGGTTTGCTAGCAAAAAGGAACTCGACATGGAACTTTTTTGTGAATAAAATAAATTATGGCGTTTACTATGGATGTTCGGTTTATGAGTACCTTGTGAAATGGTTTATGGCTGTCAAAACCATGTGATGTTTGCATATGAAAAATCTAGTTTTGTGGCTATACGTGATGGTGGCTTTGAATTAGAAAATATGCACCCGGTGTAACGCCGTTAGTATAAGTTGTGCTCCTAGGTTCATATCAAGTGATATGTGTAGTTGATCCAATGGATGTATAGACGTGCGTAGCTATCCACCTGAGTATCCCACTATTTCCGATATATATATATATATATATATATATATATATATATAAAAGATATTTCAGACTTTGTTTATAAAACACACGTATCTAGAGTATGCGTTTCAGAAAAATACTGAAAGATCTTACACTTTGAAACGGAGGGAGTGTATTGAAATTTTTTAATGCCAAAAAATAAAGGATCAAGAGTGTTTGCAAGAGCCTGCTGGGCTGAAATTTCACAGGTCAATTCGGCTGATCAAAGCATCTTTACAGTTTTAGACAGTATTAAAAAAGATCTCAAGGTCCCTTTTGCAATGGAAATTCTGATTATTGGAACTTGGAGCATCTGGATTTGCAGAAATAATGAAATTTTCAACAATCAGCATGCATCGATGGAGACCTGGAAGGCTATTGTAGCCCAGGAATTAAGATGGGTCCTTTATAGAATTAAGAAGAAGTATTATCAGGGCCTTAAGATTTGGATTGAAACCAATTTAGACAGGAGATAGTTGATTAGCATGTTATCCCTCTTTTTTGAGGTGGAATATGGTTGTAAATTTTCTTTTGTAACTCTATATAATCTATAAAAGTTGCAGTGGGGTTTTTTTGCCCTACTGTTTTACCCTCAAAAAAATATGGTGACGACATCTAATTTAGGAAATCATTTATACAACGCCAATATTATTTACCACATGATTTTTTAGTTGCCCACATTAAAATCGTGCCAATATTTGTCTCGGATCTAAAAGGGTACGCTCTAATTGCTTGATCTTTTTTTATCCCAAATGTGATTTGGCATTAATTACTGCAATTAATTTAATCAATGATTCGATTATCTTATCCTACTGAGGCGATGTGTCTGTCTACTTCCGTGACCAATATGCATCCTCTGATCTATAAATAGCGAAGAGGCACGATTCTATTGAGCACATCAGTCCTGTGTTCGTCATCCATCAAAATACTCTATACAGATCAGTTAGAGATCAAAACATGGCATTCTACAAGCTCAACATCCAGATGCAAGCCAAGGCATGGACAGCTTTGTTCCTTGTGCTCTTTGGATGCCTCACGCTCACGCTGATTTCCTCGCACGGTAATTTAGATATTCTACCATCCGTTTCAAATTAGCTGTCTTATATCTGTCCCAATACGGATGTATCTAGGAGTAGTATATATCTCCTCGATTATTTTTTCTCTCGTTTTTACTCGCATATAGTTTGACATATATGCTCGCTATCTGCCTGTGGATATAGGTGGTGATCAGATGGGGAGCTCATCAGGTGGTCGTCATCTCCTGGAGGACGAGCGTGTAGGCAGCGACAAGATCTATATACCAAAGTTGTGCATAGTGAAAAGTTGCGCTGGTAATATCACCGATACCTGCACCCACTTCTGCTGCGCAACGATGAAGGATCAGCCTTGCTGGTCGAAGCAGGACGATTGCATCCAGTATTGCGGAGGCGATTAAAGATTTCCTTAACTTGTTTGGTAGCATTAGTGGGGAATAGTTTTTTCATAAATTCGAAGTTGTGGAAGCTAAACTTCGCAACTAGTTGTACCCGTATCCCATATATGTTGCATGTCGCACTTCTAAATTAAAAAAAACGACATACGACGGTGTGTGCACAAATGAATGACATGACATTTCATTTGGCAAAACTGAAATTCCAAATCCAAAATTCGTGTTTGGCAACCACATGGAGTTATGAAATGAATGACTGTGTTAACTTCTCCGGCTGCCTTTTTGGCTTGAATTCATAAACCTAAAATATAAGCAAGTGGAACGTTCACCAGTTACCCATGGTAGAGGGGAATAGTGTTTTTCAGAAATTCAAAGTGTAATATTGAGTAATTAATGACACAATTATTATTATTATTCTGCTATGACAAACAAAATATGGGCAACTCAATCTTCATATATGATCAACATATTATGCCCCAAGTAGAAATTATAGCTGAACATTAAAAACACGTACAACGAGAAGAACTTCAACATGAGACGACAAAAGCTTCAAAGCAGCATTAAGCGAGGTCTAAAACGAAAATTACTTTTAGAAGGAGCCGGTATGTACCGGTGTGACATCCACCATCCATATTGCTTTGAAATTGGTGAGATAGTTTTCCTTTTTCCTTAACACAAACCTACTAACACAATTGAAAATTTATGAAACCAGAGTGAAGTTGTGAAACTTTTTTAAAATAGTAGGCAATGTTTCACAAGCTTAATTTTATTCAAAAAATTCAAAGTTTTGGTCAGCACATCGATGGCCCGGGCCCATAGGAGTGTGGGCACGTGCGGCCACACAGGGCCCTAAATTTGTGGGGTCCCAGAATTTTTGAGCCCCCTTCCATATACTAGTCTATACTTCAATAGTTAACCACGAAGTCCTTTTAGCCTGATTAGACTTGATAATCGTTCCTTGTGGTCTTTGCTTGAGTAGGAGGTTGCAATCTCGATTCCTTTAGGTTATTGTTTTCTTAATATTTTCTACGAATTTTTGCTATCTCGAGTCTCGATTGATACCTATGAGTTCGATTCCTACCGGCGGCGGGTCGTTTTTTATTTTCTACGATTTTTTGTTATCACGATTAATGTCTACAATGCAAATACTTGATTACTATTGAATAAAACTCACGTGACCTATTAGGAAGATTTTATGCATGTACAAAACACACTATAACTTTGTAGCTAATGATGGATTCTTTTCATTCTCAACAATGTTGCATAGTATGTGTGCTCGTTCTCAACTTTAAGCGATCCCTGATTTATAGTATTTTTTGATGATGAACATTTAATAAAAGAACTGATGTAGAGGCCGGAGTTTCACTCCCCTTTTCAGAAAAAATATGTGCCCGTTCTCAACCGGTCATATCTTAGATGTTGATTAAGTCACCAAGCTTCACATGCATTGCTACTTAAGATGCACGTTTTTTCAAGCTTACAATGTCGATGATGACTGGTCTCAAATGTGAGAAGCAAATAAAGGCCTAACATGGTACTAAACAGAAAGGGTTCAATTACAACATTTGACAGAATACCAAATTATTTTAATTGCACAATTGCAGGCAATGTAGCTTTGAAGTAACATTTTTTCGATAAGGGGCGCTTTATTACCTAAAATTTAAGTATTACACCCGGCGTCTGCATAGCTAGAATGCACATAGCCGACATAAGACCACAGATCTAAGCATAGAGAAAAAATAAAGAAGGCGGATTACATATCATATCAAAATGAGAAATTATAAAACATCTAAGAAGCTGAAGACGGCCCTATCCGTAGATTATGCTGCCATCCATGTCGGGTAAAAACAAATCCCGCGCCGTATCTTCCAGCGCGCACACACCTCCATAAAAAGGTCGTGAAGATCCGCACGATGTAGTGTCGACCAAGACCGAAGGGTGTTGGTGCATCTGTAAATAACTTGCATGAGAGAACAATTAATATCATTAAAAACTTTATCATTTCTACATAGCCATAACGACCATATAATGGCAATCGCTCCAACCCATAACAGTAACTTATACTTGTGATCTATACCATGTAACCAATTCCTAAATATATTGGCAATACTACGCGGTGAATACAAGTCTGAAGCTACTTGGGTAACTAACCCTATAGACCTAGTATTACTATATTGAAAAAACATGTGTTTGATTGTCTCATTATGATGACAAAACACACAGCTAGGGTTCCCATACCAGTTCCGCTTAAGAAGGTTATCTTTAGTAAGGATAACTCCTCGACGAATATAACAAGCAAAGATTTTGGTTTTTAGAGGTATCTTCATCTTCCAGGTCATCATATTATCTAAAACTGGTATGACAGGCTGGAGAAAAACATTGTATAAGGAACTAACAGAGAAAGATCCATTCTCACTTAAGTTCCAACGGAATTCATCAGACCCAGCTGACAGTTGAACATTTGCTAATCACTGTAGCAACATGATCCAAGCTTCAAGCCTAGTACCAATCAAATCTCTCCTAAAAGTCACATTGGGGGGAATGATTCCAATACGGTGGCAATTGTTTTCTCCTTATAACGGACAATGGAATACAACGTTGGATGTATAAGGAACTAATGGAGAAAGGTCCATTCTTACTTAAGTTCCAACAAAATTCATCAGACCCAGCTGGCAGTTGAACATTTATTAACCGTTGTAGCAACGTGATCCAAGAGTCAAGCCTAGTACCAATCAAATCTCTTCTAAAAGTCACATTGGGGGAATGATTCCAATATGGTGGAAATCGTTTCCTCCTTATAACGAACAATGGAATACAATGCTGGATATTGTTCAAGGAGTGTTGTAGTACCAAGCCACTTATCCTCCCAAAAACGTCTATAAGACCCGTCCTTAATATGTGCCGAAGTGGAAGAAATATTTCTCCGTTGCCATCAGGCCGACCCAAAAGTGAGAGTCACCAGGTTTCCAAACAATTTGGGACAATGCTTTTGATCCAACATATTTTCTTTTAAGTGGAGTTTGCCATATCCCATATTCAGTTAATAACTTGAAGAGCCACTTACTAAGTAAGGCAGTATTTTTGATCTTCAGATCATGAATACCCAGGCCTCCATGTTCAGCGACAAAGCACACTTCATTTAGCCAGTCTATACTTATTTTTCTCATTATCTCCCTTCCAAAAGAATCTTGATCGAAAATAATTCAACCTTTGCAAGGCGCCTTTTGGAAGTTGAAAGAATGATATCATATACAATATCATATTACTGATTACTGAATTAATGAGTACCAATCTTCCCCTATGGAGAGTAATTTACCTTTTCAGCTACTCAATCTCAACTGCAGTCTTTGCTCAACGATTTTTCATTCAACATTTGTAAGCCTTCGATAATGAACCGAAATACCCAAATACCGAATCGGAAAAATGCTCTGACTACATACTAAGAGCTCAGCATAAAGGTCAACCGCATCCTGAGCCTCACCAAAACAGAACAATTCACTTTTATGAAAGTTAACTTTTAATCTTCCCAAAACCGTAGCTGAGACCCGTTCTTAATAGAAAATGTGTCGAAGCGGAAGAAATGTTTCTTCGTTGCCATCAGGCCGGCCCAAAAGTGAGATTCACCAGGTTTCCAAAGCATTTGGGACAATACTTTTGATCCAACGTATTTTCTTTTAAGTAGAGTTTGCCATATCCCCTCTTCAGTTAATAACTTGAAGATCCACTTACTAAGTAATGCAGTATTCTTGATCTCCAGATCATGGATATCCAGGCCTCCCTATTCTTAGGGCGACAAAGCACACTCCATTTAGCTAGTCTATATTTCTTTTTCTCATTATCTACCCGTCAAAAGAATCTTGATCGAAAATAATCCAACCTTTGCAAGACACTTTTTGGAAGTTGAAAGAATGATATCATATACAGTACCATATTACTGAGTACTAAATTAATGAGTACCAATCTTCCACCTATGGAGAGTAATTTATCTTTCCAGCTAGGTAGCTACCCAATCTCAACTGTGGTCTTTGCTCAACGATTTTTCATTCAGCATTTGTAAGCCTTCGGTAATAAATCGGAATGCCAAAATACCGAATCAGAAAAAACGCCCTGACTACGGCCGAAGAGCTCAGCATAAAGGTCAACCGCATCCTGAGCCTCACCAAAATAGAACAATTTATTTTTATGAAAGTTAATTTTTAATACTGAGCTTTGAAGTAGCATGGTCCAGAGATATAACAATCTAATACTCCCTTTTTTTGAAAATATAAAAAGTTTTAGCTTCGTGGAGTGAATGTATCTAGACTCTTTTAAATGTCTAGGTTCACTTTGAATTATAAATACATTTACTTCATAAAGATAAAATATCTTATATTTTAAGACGGAGAGAGTAACAAGCAGGAGGTTGTCCTTGCCGAAACAAGTATGGAGTTTTGGCTCCTGAGCACCACTGGTCACGCTATACATATGTAATGCATGTAATACATGATCATTGTTCATGTTGTCATGTTATATTTTTTTAGGAAACTTGTTAGGCTTATATGTACTCCCTACGTTTAGAAATATAAGCCGCTTTATTTTTATGAATTGATTGTATCTAGATATATACATTAGAAGTCATCTATAGCTAAAATGTCTTATATTTATGTACGGAGGGAGTATAACTAAGAAGAAGATGTGCATTTTATTCCGGCACTTGCCACAGCGATGGTTGATCTCGAACAATAACACTTTTTCGTCGGACAGGTACGAATCCGGAACGAGGTACAGTTGGAACTAATTTTTACTAAAATCTTCACTGCAGACGATAAACACAGATGTTTTGAATATCAATTTCAGAATATTTCCTTGCGTATGGCTCTGAGCTAACAAAACGAAAATTCAGATAAGTGACAGACAGACAGTTGCCCTCAAAACGATTCAGATAAGTCGTGCAGTCCAATCCATCATCGCCGTCTCCCCTCCGACGAGACGATGCGGCTCGCTGCGGCGGCGGGGGTCCTCCGCCCCACGGCCGCCCTCCTCTTCCGCTCCCGCCCTCAGCGCATCCTCCCCTCTCTGCGCCGCTCCTCCCTCCCCTTGGCCCGCCGGCGCCGCCACTCCTACTTTTCCACCTCCACCGCACTCGACGACACTCCGCCGACGACTACGGCTCCTAATGGCCCCCCATCCCCCGCTCGACCACCGCCAGAAGTACAGGGAGGCGGAGTAAAGGCCGCACGCCGGCGCGCGCGCGAATCCCCCGAGGGCGTCCTTAAGCGCCAGCTCGACATGTGCTCCCGCGACGCCGACCTCCCCACCGCGCTCGCCCTCTACGACGCGGCCCTCGACCCGGCCACCGCCATCCCGCTCTCCATCTACCACTACAACTGCCTCCTCTACCTCTGCTCCAACGCCGCCGCCGGCGAATCCGCCGACCCGGACCCCGACGCCGTGAAGCGCGGCTTCGAGATCTTCGCGAGGATGGAGGCGCAGGGCGTGGAGCCCAACGAGGCCACGCTCACGAGCGTCGCCCGCCTCGCCGCCGCGCGCAGGGACCCCGCCATGGCGTTCTCCCTCGTCCGCCGCATGGCCGCCGCCGGCACCCCGCCACGCCTCCGCACCTACGGCCCCGCCCTCTTCTCCTACTGCGACGCGGGGGACGCCGACGGGGCCGGCGTGGTCGAGGCCCACATGGACGCTTCAGGGGTCGTGCCCGAGGAGGCCGAGCTCACCGCGCTGCTCCGCGTCAATGCCGGCAAGGGCAGGGCCGGCGAGGTGTACAGGTTGCTGCACAGGATGCGCACGCTAGTCAGGCAGGTTGGTGAGACGACTGCCGAAGTGGTCGAGGCATGGTTCCGATCCAACGCAGCGGCAGAGGCGGGGGTGGAGCAGTGGGACGCCAGGAAGGTCAGGGATGGGGTGGTGAAGGGGGGTGGCGGCTGGCATGGCCAGGGCTGGCTTGGCAAGGGGCAGTGGAACGTTGGGCGGAGCGAGATGGACAGGAGCGGTAAATGCCATCGTTGTGCGGAGAAGCTTGTGTGCATAGACATCGATCCTTCCGAGACGGAGACTTTCACCAAGTCGCTCACTGAACTGGCGTGCAAGCGGGAGGTCAGGGAGGATTTCCTACGGTTTCAGGTACATTGTTTGATCCATTCTCTCACCCTTACAAGTTGATTTAACAATTCTTACACGCGATGCAGTTTCCTTCAACATGACACATTTCTAAAGTTTTGCCAAGAATTATACGGTAGTGTTAATTCATAGTGCACTATAGTTCAAAAATATGGCCACTAAATATATGATAGTGCTAGTATTGACAATTATTCGCGCATACTCCATAATAAGAGCTAGAATCAGGATTCAAGGCTCCATTTTGTCATGTTGGATGATAAAGAACTTCAGAATGGTTAGAGCTGATACTAATGTGGAGTACTAGACCATGTTAAAGGGAATTCATGCTCTTGTTTGTGGCTCGCCTCATGGCTGTTTAACGGGTTTAAATTTGAGGTGCTATGAGAAACTTAATGGAGTTGCAGAATGTAATACCCATCTGTACCAAGTTGCGTCCTTTTGGCTGTTATCTTTGTGAAAACTAGCTTAGGAAAGTACTTTTTTGGCCTGATTATACTCTCCAATAAGAGCTAGAATCATGATTCAGTGCCCGATTTTGTCATGTTGGCTCTTAAAGAGCTTTGGAATGGTTAGAGCCAATTTATAATTTGGAGTGCTAGACTATTTTAAAGGGAATGCATGCCTTTTTGAACTGTTTAGCAGGTCCAAAATTTGGGGTACTCTTTCTTCGTCTTTTTTTTTGCTGAGGGACTATCGTAGATACAAAAGATCGCTCCAGTAAGTCATCTTGTTATGACAAACATCCAAGAAACCACACCAATTTCAGCTTATATGGGACTTAACACATTAGTAACCATATGAGAGCTTATTGAGTTACTGGTCCCGTGTTATGCAGTTTTTTTAACCTTGACTTTAATGTATGGGCTCATAGTTGAAGGTAAACCCTGACCTAAGAGGTGCAAAGTAGGTTCTATTGTCATTCATCGTCGTTAAGTCCACAAAATTTGAGGCAGCATACTAATATGAAATGTTCCATCATAGGCATAGGTGGTAATATCATTAGTGTTCAGCCAACATGTTATTGTTCACACTTTACCTCTTGGTTTGAGGTTTTACCTGAGATCTGCAATTGTTAAGGGCCTGACTGTACACCATAAGTTTATTTCTCACGGGGAAAGAATTGCTTCACGATCTTTTATGCTCGTACTTATTATTTAACTTCTTATTTCTACAGTTGAAGCTTTCTCTGTCTAATTGAGAACCTGGTCTCTGCAGGAATGGCTCCGTCGCCATGGACCATTTGATGCTGTTATCGATGCTGCTAATGTTGGCCTTTACAATAGCAAAGCTTTCAGTTTTTCTCAGGTAAAAAGAACTTTGGCCTGCAAAGTAGTAACTCTATGGTACAATTGTTTTTTACTTGCATGCTCAGGGACACAGCTAACACTACCAATTATGAACCATGCTATTGTTGTAGGTGAACTCTGTTGTAAATGGAATACAGAGAATAACTAAATCGAAGAAATTACCACTGATTGTTTTGCATAGGAGTCGAGTAAATGGCGGTCCTGCAAAACTTCCACAGAATCAGAAGCTTCTAGAGGGTTGGCGAAATGCTGGAGCACTATATCCTACTCCTCCTGGTTCCAATGATGATTGGTGAGGCCGTTTCCTGCTTAACAGAACAATTGGGAAAGGTGTTATTAGCTGCGCCGCTTACCAAAGCTATTCGGTAGACGCAAGCTTTGTGCTTTTTAAAGTATTTTGTTAATTTCACTACATAATGGCGAGAGATGTTGGGGTACTGATTTGGGATATGAATGTTCCCCAATTGTAGAATTTATTCTTTAGCCCTAAATTATTCTTTACTCTTTCCAGTTTCCACCATTGCAGATCATTTATTTCTTTTATGCTGCAGGTATTGGCTGTATGCAGCTGTTAGCTGCCGTTCTCTGCTTATTACGAATGATGAGATGCGGGACCACTTGTTTCAGTTGCTTGGCACTAGTTTTTTCCCCAGATGGAAAGAAAAGCACCAGGTTTGTTTCTCATCACAGATCCCATCAATGAAGTCTCTGTTTTCTGGAATTTTGTATGAACCCTTAATTAAGATATCTCACTCCAAAGTTTGTTTCTTAACTGCTGCTTCATGTTTAATGAGACAATGCAAAAAGGTTGTCCTGTTATAGTGTTGAAGCCTTTAGTTATGGAACCCCCAAAACTTCCTCTGAATTATTTCTCTGAAAAATCCAGTGTAGATAATTCTAGGCAAATCTATGCAGGTCAGGCTAACATACTCAGGGCGTGGTCCGACTTTCCACTTGCCGCCTCCTTATTCGATTGTTACTCAGGTGACGATTAATCTATGCGCCAAAAATGCATCGCCCATTGGCACCAGTAACGCATGAATGAATGCATAATCAAATGGTATTATCCTCCTTGGATGTAGGAATCCGAAGCCGGAAGCTGGCATGTACCGACGACAACCGGTGATGACATTGAAAACCCACGGCAGTGGGTTTGTACCACTAGGAAATCTCCGGTGGAATCATCTGTTCCGCAGCGAGTGAGGTTAAGTGGGATGGGCTGGTAGACTATGCTAGACCTCATTGGGAGTGCATGAGCACATATAAGAAGTAGAATAAACAGAGGTTTTGGCCTAGGTCAGTCCAGTTAAGCTTGCTTAAGATCAAACATGATGGATAGGTAGGCCATATAGTTAGCTGCTCTTGAGGCTGGGGATCTGTAGTAAGTAAAGCTGGCCAATACCTGTGACGTTATTTCGCATTGTTATTTGTTGCCATGAGAATTTTGCTGTAACAACGTTGATGTCTCATGTGATAGCTGCTCCTTTGCCGCCGTGAGCGCCAAATTTTGATTGGTGATTCATTGGATCCACTGGTTAAAGTTATTTTTGAAGGTCCATTTCTTTAATTGAATTTTGAAGTGATGATGAAAACCCAGTTCGCTAATTATGTGCTGGAGGAGGCGCTGGGGACCTGTGACGGCCAGCTGAGCGAGATGATCTCACAAGGATCTCTCATCTGAACATGCCAAACAAATACGCTTACAGGAAGCACATAGTGGCACACGTGGAGAAGCTCATCGCAGCTGGAGGTATGTTTCATCTCCATGTACAGTAATACTATTGCGAGGTCATTATCATGAAGTATGTTTCTAATCCAAAGATGGTCTTCTATTTGCAGATAAATGGCCCGACGAAAAAACTACATAGTTGTGCAACTAACAGCGGCTAGGTTTGTGCAGTGATGTCCCTGTTTTTCTGATCTAAAACAACCCTGCAAGACTAGGCTATATATGTGCCATGGTTCATTAGAAATAGAAGTTATAGGAGCTGCGGAGAATGTGCATATTAAAGAGATAGCGTATCAACTATGAAATCGTGTTCCTTTTAATTGATTTGGTTAATTGGATGTGATTGCAATTATCAAAAGAAGCTCTCAGCGGTTTGTTGTGCCTCCTGAGACAGACGCTCACCGTGTGGCGCACAAAGGCTGTAAAAGTCTTACACAAAGGATATGGACACGCAAGCGGAGAGGGCCCGTCTGCAGACCGCGAGAATGATCAAGGAGCTGAGAATCATCGCAGACTGCAAGCAGCTGGCCACTGCCCAGCACAAGCTAGTGGAGGCCCAGAACTTGCTGGATGACGCGGCGGAGAAATCCAGTACCTCATCCCCAGGTCCGAGCCGCAGCGGCTCTCTGATTTCTTGGTAACCGTGAAAATCTCTAAGAGCTCGTTTGGTTCCCATCATTTGGGGTTGGAATCAATAAATTCATTTGTGATTTCAAGAATCAACCTGTTTGGCTGTCACGGAATTCGTTTGCAAACTCAATGGTTTTCATTTTATGCCTAACCTTTTGGTACCCTGTTATTTCCGTGGAATTGCCAAATGAAATGATATCATCAATATCATTTCATTTCATTTCTACCAAATGAAATGAATAATGGGAGCCAAACGAGCTCTGAGTGGTTGGGCCATGCCTACATGCCCCTGTCGTTGGAGTCTTTGCACGACCGGCAGCATTTTGCAATGAGGGGAGGCACAAGCAACATGGAGTTCATGCGGCTCTTTGTGGCGGTGCACATGGACAGGTACCTGAATCATGCCGTTAAGTTCCACAACAGCCTGACGATGGCTTCTTCTGCATTCTCCCTCACCCTCCTACTGATCTTCTGTAATAATATAGTAACACCTGTTTGACATCCAAGATATAAAATTTGGTCCATTCAGTCTGTCGTCGAGTGGGCACCCTTGGTAATGCTTGTCGACTTGCGGGAGCGCAGGAAAGTGTACTGACTTTGATCCCAGCGAGCTACTAGATGGAGCAATGAAGGATGCAGATTGTGCAACATGTTCCTGTCAAGAGGTCTGAAGTAGCTAGCACATTATAGGCCACATGCAGACTTGAGCATCCTCCAGGATTGGGTTCTGAAGTACCAAAAGGAGTGAATGTGTCTTCCCACTCCCAGAGATTACTCAAGTAGGAGTCCTGAAATAAGCCAGATGCAGATTCATGCAGACTTGAGCACACTTCAGGTGGGTTCTGAAGAACAAAAAGGAAGAGTGCTTACACGTCTTCCCAAAGATTACTCAAGTATGGAGTTTTCAATATTAGATAGATGGTGCAGCATATTGCTTTCAACCATTTTCTGCTTTCTAAAATCTATGAAATGTATACCTGTCGTATAAAAATATAATTAAGCCTGCCAAAACTTCTTATGAAAGGGAACGGCGGGAGTAGTACACAGTGCTTACCATCTGTTGTCTCAGTCTAAGGAAGGACAACTGTAGTGTCAGTCATAACAGATTTACTCCTTGTGCACAAGGATTCAAACTTCCGCGAGGAACATGGAAAAACAAAAGATGATGTGATCTCCGATGGCCAAAGAAGCTTATAGAAATTCGGAACAGAATATATAATTCAAGTTCATTTGACACAAACCCAAAAGGAAACTTAATTTCACGATAAAGCATGAACAGACTAAAACACCCCAGCTATGTAGGTAACTTGCATATACTGATGATATCAGACCAGATTACATAAGATAATTAGCACATGTCAGCCCACTTATTACATCTTTTTTCTTTAATCTCTTCCATACTAGTCTTCTGCTAGAGGTACGGCCGACGACGACCAAATCGACTGTACAAGGTAGTCGTGAGAGTCCAAGTGACGGCGATGAGCTATCCGATGCAACTGCTGAGCTGCCGGACATGGGAGTCGTTGCTGCAATGGCTGGCCATGTAGCACAGCATCTCCGCCCACACACCGGAGATGATTGGTAGCACCTCCGCCGCCCCCTCCTCGCACCTGGCCAGCAGCTTGTGTGCAAGATTTTGGGCCACACTGATGAAGTGTTTTTTGTAAGTTTCAGATTGTCATGTTTTGGATTGCTCTGACCAAACTCATCACAGCAAGCAAATATACTGGTGAAACTATAAGAAGATAGCTCCTAGTTTCATATAGGAAACAAAAACAGGTTATCCATCGCCCAATTTGCGTCCTACTATTTTCCTTTTCCATTTTTACCATTGCGGAGATCAAGATCAGTTCAAGCCTGAACTCTAAAAAAATGCACAAGGTGCATCAATTTTTTGGATTAGAGAGTGAACTAGTAGCAGATACAAGCCCCATGTTGACTGATTGGGTTCTGAAGAAAAGTAGGAACAAATGCTCACACAAAACTGAGGTTACATGTCCTCTAGAAGATCACTACTGAAGTATGGAGTTGTCATTCGCATCACTGACCAAGATAAAGGCCACATACTACCATTTCCGTGCCAGCGAGTTGTGTACTGCTTCTCCACTGAAATCCATCTGGAAAAGGCCAAAACAATTTCCAGTCAAACTTTGATAGAGCAGAGTCCACATATATGGGACACCATTACCTCATATATAAAATTTGAAAGAAGTCCTACGTAGGACAAATTCAAAGATAAATAATTATACAGTTTGCTATGGAACAATAATTAAGTTTGACTACTGGGAATATTAAAAATACTACTCCCTCCGATTCATATTATTTGTCGCTAAATTGGACGTATCTAACACTAAAATATGTCTAGATACATCCATTTTAGCGACAAGTAATATGAATCAGAGGGAGTAGTCACTTTTTCATGCTGCTTGGACATCTGGCTTATTATTGTCACAGATTTGTAGGTTTAGACAAAGTATCCGTGTCTATTACCCACCACTCTTAACCCAACCTCCAGCCTACTCGACGTAGTCAATGGTTTATCCATCCCCGGAGACTTTCTATTTTGACAAGAGTCTCTACATGGAGGTTGCCCAGAGACCAGCCTAGTTAAATTTGTCCGTAGACCAACCATCTGCTTATCTCATCATCAATCTCCACCCTAGAGAGGTTGCCATGTCTGCAGTTGCAGGTGAACTTGTGAGCCGTTTCATCTCCGTCCTGCTGAACAGGTACCACTCAAGCCGTCTATGCTCGGAGAAGGAGGTGGTGGAGAGGTTGCAGTTTCTCAATGGGAGTTTGCCACCATCTTCATGGATACGGACACGCAATACATAACCAACTCTGGGATGATGATGCAGTCCGGGAGCATCCGAAGCGAAGCGCAGTTCCAGATCCTCAGCTGCTGCAGGGAGGCGAGCTTCTGCATGCTCTTCGGCAGCCGTATGAGGTCATTGCAGGAGGAAATTTCCATTGACTCGAGCACGATGAACTGCTGCAACAATCCCCGTCCAGAGAGAAAATTATAAAAAACCACCACATTTGCGGCTAGGGTTTTAAAAGACCACCACTATTCGCTAGGGTTTGAAAATCCAACCATTCCAGCACTAATACGTAACAAGAAGCACTGATTTAGATTTAATCCTCAATAAATAGCAAAACTGACCGGTGGGCATGCTTGTCCGGTTGATGTGGCAAGCAGTAACGGTGGAATCATGCACACGTAAACAAATCTTATTTTTATTATATTTTCCTACTTCTTCTTTTTCACTTTTTTCCTAAAATCTGGCGTGGACCAATCCCAACGACCGTTCCCAGTCCAAAAAAAATCCATGACGAAAACCAGTCCACGCACGCAGCACCCATCGCCGTCCTAGCCCGAGCTCTCGCCGACGAGCAGCCCTCGTCCCCGCCGGCGCAACGCTCCTGCCCCCGGTCCTGCCGGATAGAAGCCTCCTCCCCCGCTCCCGCTGCCGCCCGGCTCACCTCCTGTACCAGGCTTCTTCCCGGCGACCGGCGCGCCATCCATATGCTCCTCCCCGGCGGCCGGCGCACCGCCGTTGCCGCCCCTCCCCTCCTCTGCCTCGACCCCCGCGTGAGAGCGCTGTCCGGGGCCACCACAGCTAGGCGCGTGGCCACTTGCCCCAGTTGCTCCAGCGCGCCCGCCACCGCCCGCCTCCCCTGCATGTGTGCGCCGCCGCGGGCGTACAGCCTCCCCTCCTCCCTAACCACCAGAGCTGCGACCTCAAGCACCGCTGGCCCGAGGCCCCCGCTGTCGTCTGCCGCGGATGCCGCTCCTCGCCGCTAGCACTGCTCCTACGGCCGTTGGCATTCCCGCCAGCGACACGGACCGCGGCCATCTCTGAAACGTGGGAGGCGTCTACGACTAGAACACACTGCTAGGCGGCCTGCACTTGCGTGCGACGGCAGGAATAAGAGAGCACGACGGTGCGGCAACAGGAATCAAGGAGCACGGCGGTGCAGTATATCTCAGCATTGGCAATGACAGCGGCGGCGCTCCAGTGCACACAAAGTGCTTGACAGAATGTCCAGGAGAAAAAGAGTGAGTGAAGGTGCTGATAGGTGGGCCCCACATCCAAGACGGCTGCATATTCATGGCCATTTGTCCTACACCGTTACTGCTTGCCACGTCAGACTGACAAGCAGCCCCACCGGTCAGTTTTGTTGTTTATTGAGGATCAAATTTGAATCAGTGCTTCTTGTTACATGTTAGCGTTGAAGTGGTAGTTTTTTGAAACCCTAGCGAACAGTGGTGGCTTTTTGAAACCCTAGCCGCAAATGTGGTGGTTTTTTGTAATTTTCTCCCATCCAGATGATAGTACCATCATCCTGCGAACTGTCAGTGACTTAAGGCGTGGGCTGCAAGAGGGCAACATGATCCCATTGCTCGTCGAAGCCCAACAAAAATCTTCTGCTACTGCACCAAGTACATCAGGACTACCAGGAGGAAGCAGCAATCTGTGTAAAGACAACTGTCAATAATTTGACAACTACCTACAAATTGTCAAAACAATGTCAACATAAGGTCTAGTTTGTGTAGATCTCCTTGCAACTAAACCAACGATTTAATTGGATTGTTAGTTGTGTTAATAATTAGGCCTAAAACCGACATAATCTTTTTGCAATTGCATGAATGCACGCGAGAAAGGGTGAGACGTAGGAGTAAGTATATTTGCAGCCACAGCTATGTAGACCTATTGGTCAGAAAAAACAAAACAGGATGCTCATGACAAAAGCGCTGTCACCATGGAATTGTCATCTCAAATTCCCAATCTCAGCTTAGCAGACTGTGATGAGGTTTCATCAAGTGGACATGGTAGAGGAATTGTTTAGGGCCTGTTTGGTTTTTGAAATAATTTAAGTCTAGTGAAAATACATAAAATTCAAGCATTTTCAACAGGACCTCATGGTTGAAAACCTGAAACTCTTATGGATCTTTTCTTTAAGCAAACTATATGCTGGCAAACGCAATAGAAGCAAAGAAACCATTCCACATCCTCCTCAACACATCCAGTCGGTTTTTGTTTAAGCCAAGTATATACCAAAACCAATAATTTTCAGCAACAACCAAAACAAGGGGCAAATTTTGGTTATGACAAATTTCGATGATAAAATTTTGATACAAACCAAACATATGCTGCTAAACTTTGGAGAACCAACTTATCGAGTACTAGTGGTTGCAAACTACAAGGCAGACAAGTTTCTTAATTAAACGGTTAGAGGTCCCACAGCATAAACACCCTCACATCCTGATTACTTTGGGAGGTTCTCATTAGTTCCATTCTTGAGCTTATCCACCGTCCTTGCTCTCACCAAGCATCCCGCAAAGAAACCAACTAATGTCACAACACTAACCATCCATGTCCTCCGCACATTATCACGGACAAGCTCATCACAAGCCTTCGAGGAGCTAGAAAGATACCAAAATCAGTGCTTCTCTCCCAAAATAATAAGACTAATGATAAATTGTTGTGTCTACCTTTCAACGATGATTGGAATGAGATCTTTTTCCAGCGAGGAAACCTTTGTTGCTCGAACCTTCTCACACAGTTCATCAAACTATACAGAGAGAAGTGTAAAAGTTTGATTAACAGTGAAACTTAAAATAATTTAAAGATAGGAAGCTGAAGTAAGGGCTAGTAACACAGCATCTTATGCTTATAGATAATTAACAACATGCAAATGTAAAATACTGAAGGTAGAAATTTAGAGTTACGGTAAGTGGCAATGTGATCACCTATACAATAAAGCTAGAGAATGCCACCACGCCAGTATATGATCTGGCACTAACGTTATGCATAACAAAAATCAACATACTCCAGCCATATTGATGGTATTTTGTGCAAGAGAACTAAATTGGTAGCTTGATAATCAACATGGTTCCAAACCATCACCCAAGTTCTATATTGGTAGCTTGTAACCCATGTGTTGTAAGACTTTGCAGTTCCCAGTGCTATTCATGGTAAACACTCACCGTTATAGTGAAGTTTTGCTGGCTGACGCTCGTGGCTTTTTCCCTCTCTTTGTTGGAGAGGGTTTTTCACGTTAAATCTGTGTCCCCCTTGCTGCTATTTTTTTTTCGTTCTTCGTTATTTGCTTGTCATAAATCTAACATTCACATAATGAAAATTGTCGTGGATTTCCCTCTTCTTGATGAAAGCACTTTGAGCATTAGAGATGAGGTCACCCACTAGAGTCCCAAGGCGAAGTGAAAGCATCTTGGCAATAATTTTGACGATAGAATGAATAAAGCTAATTTGTTTATAGTCCTCAATATCCTCCACACCTTCTTTATCTGGAATTAGAACAATGTTGGAGGAGTTGAGCCACTAGAGGTTAGCCACATGAAGGTTTCCAAAGAGATGGATGGTGTGCATCACATCAAAATTTATTGAAAATAGTAGTCTACTTCCGTGATATTTTGGAAAATGAATTTATGCTTGACATGAGTACAAAGAATTTCCAGGAGAGGCTCTATGCACGTCTAATGGAGTTGGAAAGTATAATATATAGCATTGAGAATTAGCATCAAATGTGATTGATGCTGTTAACATTGTATACCCCCTACTCCCTCCGTTCGCTAAAATGCAACCTCCTGTTTATGTGTATGGAGACAATAGGAGCAGTAAGAAGGCCAGATCAAGGTGCAAGTCTTAGTGCCATTTTTGCTGGGCAACAGGAACAAGCAAATAGGTAGTGAAGTTCATGCCCACCGACCAAAGGAATAGTTGACATTCCTTTCATTCGCTAATAGTCTATGTTCTAGCTCCAAATTTTGTTTTGAAATAATCTACATTCTTACTTTTAGTCAGCAAGAACACATAAAACGAAGTGGTTATGATCTCCCAATTCTCTCTATTGGACATCATTATTTTTAATGTAGTTTGGATTGGTTGTTCACATATCTAATTAGTACTAATAAATGCAATATTATTTCGTCTGATTTTTTCTAGGATGTAGTACTAAGGAGTAAGGTATTATCATTCCAAGATATGTTCATTTATTTTAGCTTCTTCTTTGTTTGCATATGGACTTTTTGTGCAGTGCATGGTGCATACGAGCATGGCGCGGATGTTGTAGTTAGATGACCACCATACAAACATATAATAAAGATGTTCTAAGAAGAGTGGCATCTTGGCATCATCGCATAACCAATAAATCAACTTTTTAGTAGATTTGTTGAGCTGATGCTTAGATTATCAGAACGAATGGTGAAACATAGTCATGTATGATTGTATGGATCATGAACCGGAGTTATTTATACCCATGGTATGAAGCTATGAGTTGTGTTTTCAACATGGTATAAATGCAATGAATTTGATCTTTAGGTCGGTATGATATACGCCCGATATGAAAGTATTGTCTTTAAAATATTTTGTGAATATGTTTGCCTTGAAATTTTCTTTGAAATGTTGCATGAAGCAAGCAAAAAATAGACACTAGTGAGCTATGTGAGCTCCGTTCACATGGCAAGATAGAATTATCTATGTACAATGTGGCCTCAAGCGTCGCCATGGTTGAGATTGAAACATCAACTAAGATGTGGTCTTACATTACCAATGGAGATCATTTTGCATCCAATGTCGATGAGGCACCATATCAGATACAATTGATCCTCCATTTGTAATGATGTATCCACATCACTGACAAGAATGTGACGACATGTCACATGTTCATTGTCGATAAGGTTTCCACCGTGTACGATGTGTCGGTATGTATTAGCAGAACTTAAGTGGGGATCGAAAGGGGCCACACCATGACGATGTAAACCTACGAAACATCTTGATAATCAGAATAATATTTTGGGGATATCAATACCATAAATACTGATACTTTCAACAACAAAAAATCTGGTTTATACAACTGATCCATGAGATGTACTCCCTCTGTTGCACAATATAAGATGTTTTAGCCTTTTTTATAAAGGATGTGTATCTAGACGCCTTTTAGTGTATAGGTTCATTCATTTTTCTCCGAATCTACACACTAAAAGGTGTCCAGATACATACGTTTCATAAAAAGCTAAAACATCTTACAATTTGAAATGGAGGAAGTATACTGAAAGTGTTTAATGCCAAAAAAGAAAGAATCAAGAGTGTAATGCCACCCAAGCTATGGTGATGGCATCTAATTAAGGAAACATTTATACAACGCCAATTTTACCTTATGATTTTTTAGTTGCCCACATTAAAATCATCCCAATATTTGACTCAAATCTAAAAGGGTAGGCTCTAATTGCTTGATCTTCTTTTGGATACGAAATGTGATTTAACATTAATTACAATAATTAATTTAATCAATGATTTTCCTATCTTATCCTGCTAACATGATGTGTCTATCTATTTTCGTGATCAATATGCATCCGCTGATCTATAAATAACGAACAAGCACAATTCTATTGAGCACATCAGTTCTGTGTTCGTCATCCATCAAAATATTCTATACAGATTAGTTAGAGATCAAAACATGGCCTTCTACAAGCTCAACGGCCAGATGCAAGCCAAGGCATGGACAACTTTGTTTCTTGTTTTCTTTGGATGCCTCACGCTCACGATGTCCTCACACGGTAATTTAGATATTCTACCATCTGTTTTAAATTATTTGTCTTAGATTTGTCCTGATACAGATGTATCTAGTATATATATCTTCTCGGTAGTTTTTACTCTTTTTTAGTCCATCTGATACAGATGTATCTATTATATATATCTTCACGATTGTTTCTACTATTTTTTACTCGCATATAGTCTAACATGCATGCTTGCTATCTTCCCGTTTATGTAGGTGGTGATCGGATGGGGAGCTCAGGTGGTCGTCGTCTCCTGGAGCACAAGCGTGTAGGCAGCGACAAGATCTATATACCAAAGCTGTGCATAGTGAGAAGTTGTGGCGGTAATATCATCAATACCTGCATCCACTACTGCTGCGCAACAATGAAGGATCAGCCTTGCTGGACGAAGCAGGATGATTGCATCCAGTATTGTGGAAGCGATTAATGATTCCCTTAACTTGTTTGGTAGTAGAATTTTTGGCATGAATTCCTCATGAACCTACACTAATATAGAGCGGAATAGTGTTTTCAGAAATTCAAAATTGCAGAAGCTAAACTTCGCAACTAGTTGTGCCCATATCCCATAATGTTGCATGTCGCACTTCTAAATTAAAAAAATTATGACATATGACGGTGTGTGGCTTGCATAAAAAAATTATATATGTACAAATGAATGAAATGACATTTCATTTGAGAAAACTGAAATTCCAAATCCAAAATTCGTGTTTGGCAACCACATGGAGATATAAAATGAATGATTCCCTTAACTTCTTTGGTAGCCTTTTTGGCTGGAATTCATAAACCTACAATATAAGCAAGTCAAACCTTCATCGGTTACCCAAGGTAGAGGGGAATAGTGTTTTTAGAAATTCAAAGTATAATATTGATTAACTAATGACACAAACAAAATATTATCACTATTCTTCTATGATAGACAAAATATTGGCAACTCAATCTTCACATATGATGAACATACTATGCGCCCAGTAGAACTTGTAGCTGAATATTAAAAAGACGTACAAAGAGAAGAACTTGAACATGAGACATTAAAAGCGTCAAAGCAGCATTAAGTGAGGTCTAAAACAAAAATTCCTTTTAGAAGGAGCCGGTATGTACCGGTGTGACATCCACCACCCATATTGCTTTGAGATTGGTGAGATAGTTTGCTTTTTCCTTAACACAAACCTAGTAATTAAAACATAACTGAAACTTTACGAAACCAGATTGAAACAAGAGTAAAGTTGTGAAACATTTGTGAAACTTCTTTTAGAACATTAGGCAATTGTTTCACATGTTTAGTTATATTAAAAAAAATAAAGTTGTGGTCAGCACATGGGTGACCCGGGCCCATGGGAGTGTGGGCACGTGCGGCCGCATAGGTCCCCAAATATGTGGGGGGCAAATTTTTTGAGCCCCCTTCTATATAGTCTATACTTCAATAGCTAACCACGAAGCCCTTTCAGCCTGATGAGTCTTGATAATCGTCCCTTGTGATATTTGCCTGAGTAGGAGGTTGCAAGCTCATTCCTGCAGGTTACAGTTTTTTAATATTTTTTACATAGTTTTGTATGATTTTTTTCTATCTCGAATCTCGATTGATGCCTATGAGTTCAATTTCTACTGGGAGCAAGGCCGTTTTTTATTTTCTATGATTTTTCGTTATTCCATTGATGTCTACGATGGAAATACTTGATTACGCATTTTCGGGAGTGACCGAAGGAACCACGATGCCCCTGGGGCAGATGCGTCTCCCCGTCATGTTCGGGACTCGCGATAACTACTGCACCGAGCACATCAACTTCGACGCTGCCCACATGAGCCTGCCCTACAACGCGATCGTCGGCTACCCCGCGCTCGCCAAGTTCATAGCGGTTACCCACCATGCCTAAAACACCATCATGCTGCCGGGCTATAGATGCACAATCACCGTCTGTGGCGACGAGAAGGATGCCGTGCGCTCCATCGAGCACATCTACAAGCAGAGGCGGAGCTACAAAAAATAACCCCGATGCACAACTATGAAATTGATGCACCAATATTTAAATAAATAATATAATAAATGCAATGCGTTGCAAAATTTTAAAATTGAACATACCAAACCACCTAATTTTTGGTGAAGCCTTTTCATTTCTTCTTGTGTACAACAATGATATGATACTTACAAGAATACATTGCAATGATGTTTTTCTTTTTAGAATGTACGGTTTGTGTACATATATTTGGCAAATGCTAGTCATGTAGAAACATGTAAGAACTAAACAAGATATAAACATACACACTATACTATAAGTAATGATCGATAGCGATTTATTTTCCACTAACCAGAATTAAAAGGGGAACAACTAAACAAACCAATTGTCCACTCTCTGGCTAACTTGTATATAAGACATTAAAAGAATTGAAAGAATTAAGATTGATTAGAGAAAATAAATTTATCATAGGTGGGTATAATTGAGGAATTATGGCTATTCCGTGCTCCGTGGAACCCTAAGATAGCACCCAGCCGCCTAAGACGACTGATTGGGTTGAACAATATGCGAAGCTCCATGTTTCGCTAACTTGGCTTAGGAATGACCGTGGGAATGCTGCAGCAGCGGCCACAACTCGCCGTTGCCTCCTGACTCGATTCATAGTGGAAAGGAGACGCAGAGAAGTAGGAGGGCCTAGATCGATTCATTATGCTATTCGCAAGAAAATACGGTCGATTTCTATTTTTTTAGAAGAGGATCGATTTCTTGTGGTCGTGGATCCGAGTAGTGGCACTTTGGGTTTGGCCGATCGCTACGAGGGGAACCCCATGTGGAGTAGAGCCTCCAGTTCCATCAACGATGGGCCATGCTTACAAGGCCACATCCAAGCAAGAAAGGGCCACATTGAATTCTCGGTGGGCGATACTCGGTGGGCCACAGCATCTCCACCCACAACCCGGAGATGATTGACACCTTCGCCGCCGCCTCCTCACACCTGGCCAGCAGCTTGTCTGCAAGATTTTGGGCTACAATATGATGAAGTGTTTTTTGTAAGTTTCAGATTGTCATGCTTTGGATTGCTCTGACCAAACTCATCTCACAGCGAGCAAATATACAGCCATACAGGTGAACTATTAGAAGACATCTCCTAGTTTTGCATAGGAAACAAAAACGGTAGCAAACGGTAGCAGATTACATAGATATAGGCAAACAAGGAAACACAAAATCATGAGTTGCTGGAGGCGCCTCGTAATCATAGATAGGCTAGCTTATTATACACGCATCAAGGCGAGACCGGTTAGCCTAGTAGTAGATGTGAATGCTAAACCTATTCCAAGACAATGGCGCGGTTAAACCCGTGGTTTGTTTGGTGATTTTTGGTCCCGCCAAGCACGTGAGAAAGACTCCTCCAACTCTTCACGATGTCGGTGCTGTAGCGAGGCAAGGGCAAGACGTGGAGAGACTAGGCTCGGACGGTAACCGCCGTAGACGTTCCACCGTTGTTCGTTCTCGTTCAGCGGCAGCTGGGTTATGTCGTCCCACTCCAGCAAGCCACGAACCTGACGACGGCTATGGTCATTCTTGGTGGTGTCGTACATGAAGAGACGGTCGTTCATCCTGTAGCACAGCATCCCGTCGCCGTCATGGAGCCAGGCACCTCTCTGTCCATTGTCGTCGTTGCCGCCGTCGTCCATGTGGAAGCTGTAGCGCAGTCTCTTCATGTTTGCCACATCGATCACCAATATGTCTTCTTCGTTGCATGCCAAGTATAGCTTGCCGTCGAGGAGCGTCGGAGTCGGCGAGATTGCTCCGTCCGGGACTGGGTCCGGGTGCCGGCGACACCGGTCGCCGCTGCCGCCTAAAGTGCCCACGTCCATGTAGCTGCCATGTGGCGTGACGTAGAGGCGGAAGAGCTTGTACTGTTGGGTTGACGGGCTAAACCCCAGGGTGTAGGTGCAGCCGCCGCCGTGTTCTCCGGCCACGGGCGGTGCGCTGAGATACAGCTTCTCGTGGGTGACGGGATTACAGATGCAAACGGGCCAGTCCTAGACGCGCGGTGCCAGGAGGAGGAACCCGTTGCAGGCGTTGGCGGGGCGGTACCCGGCGACCGCGACAAGGTCGACATGGCACATGGGCCTTGCCGATGAGGGGCTGCTGTGGACCAGCATGTCAACAATAATGGCACCCCGGCCGTCCTCGTACACGAGCACGTTCTCTGCCACGCCACCGCCGCCGCCGGAGGCATCGGCGGCAGCGGCAGCGGGCCACGTCCTTGGTCGGCAGCTTCTGGAGAATCTTACGCACAATCATCCCTTGTGCTGCGATCGAATCCATGGTTTGGTATTAGAAGGAAAGAATAAGGCAACTCTGAGAACGTGGCGCACACACATATATATATATATATATATATATGAAAAATGGGTGTCTTATATACTACCTTACGGAAGTATTTGTAATACTTTATCTATTTGAGTATGTTTATATACTATACCTAAGATACTTACAAGCAAGTTAGGTGAAAAAATTGCAAGTGCACCCATAGTTTGCACTATATATATAAAATACCGTTATATTTATACGTATAAAGAAGTATGTGAACAAAAATTACATACTATTAAAAAAGTAGTATATATACTGCCCAAATATTTTTATATACTTCATACTACATGTACATACCTTTCAGTATGGTAGATACTGCCTATATAGTGTGAAACACGTATGGATGTAACTACACCTGGGTGTAGTATGAATATATCCTATATATATATATATAAGAGGGACACTATATATATATAAGAGGGACACTATATATATATATATATATATAGCTCTGCTATTTAAGAACCGGTTTCTGAATAACTATTCAGAAATCCCTGTTTTCTGTCACGCGAACAGCAGAAACATCTTGTTAACTTTCACGCGAACACGAGTTAACTTCGTTTCCTTTCGAAGTTAACCTCTAGTCTGTAATATTAATAATAAATATTAACTTTCGTCTGTACAAGTTAACTTCCGCGAATTTCTTAACTTCTCTCATTTAAGTTAACTCCCACTTCTATGCTAGTTAACTTTCTGACGGAGCACTTTTTTTCTTTCACGCGAACACACAGGAATCCCTTGTTAACTTTCACGTAAACACGAGTTAACTTCTTTTTCTTTTCAAGTTAATTTCCAGTGTGTAGTAGTAATAATAAATATTAATCTCCACCTATGCAAGTTAACTTCCGCGAACTTCTTAACTGTCATTTGTGTATAAGTTATCTCTCTCTTTTATGCTAGTTAACTTTCTAATGGAGCATCGTTTTTTTGTTTTTTCGCGGACTGAATATTAACTTCTGCATGTACAAGTTAACTTCTGCGACCCTTCTTAACTCCCGCGTCTGTACAAGTTAACTCCCTCTTTTTCTGTACTAGTTAACTTCTCGAAGGAGCACTGAAGAGGGGGCCTGACTGACAGGGAGAGGAGGAGGAAGAAGGTAGTTATGTGGGGAGGAGGGCGCGGCGGCGGGCGGGCCGGAGGGCGCACAGGGCGGAGGAGGCCGGCGGCGCGCGGGGAGGAAGGTGGCCGGCGGCGCGGGGCGCAGGAGGCCTGCGGGGAGGAGAGCGTAGCGACGCGCGGGCCGGAGGGCGCCCGGGACGGAGGAGGCAGGTGGTGCGCGGGGTAGGAGAAGGAAGAAGATAGTTAGGTTGGGCGTTGCTGAATAAGCTTATTTAGAAATCTCTTAAGAGGGGTTTTTGAATAGTCATATATATATATATATATATGACTAGCTCAATCGACCGGGGCCACCGTTTCTGGGTCCGACACTAATGAACCGATCGAGTTCCGAGTCGGTGCGAGCGGAGGCCTGATCGAGTTCCTGTTTGGTGGTCCCGTCGAAGCGGTTGTCATGCATGGACCAAGGACTCGAGTACGAGCAGCGAGACGCGGCTTGCCTGTGGCCTCCCGATGCGACCATCCGTGCGGCCTCGCGCGTCAACTTAATCCCAAGGAAAAGCTGGAGCCGGGCGAGGCACGACAGGCACAGCCGCTGCTTGCCTATGGCCTCCCGATGTGACCATCCGTACGGCCTCGCGCGTCAACTTAATCTAGCGGTTCTCTTTCTCCCGCACCAGCCAGCTCCTGAATTTATGGAGAGAACAAAAGTAAAGGACGCGTCATGTCTATATCCCTCTCCCTGTATTGATTCCCATCCGTAATACACGTATTATCATTAAAAGTAAAACATAAAATACAAGATAAATTCTATCACATGGCGCGGGAACACTCCAAGGAGCTGCGCGCCAAAAAACCAATCCCCCCGCTAATGCAAATAGAAACAGGAGGTTAAAGCGGAGCCAATTGAACAACGAATGAACAGTAACTCCATACACAGGCTCCAATTGAATAGTGATTGCAGATGGATTCTTCAACTATTCCTGGGCATCAAGGCGATAAAATCCCACACACGGACAGTAAGAGATCCGACCCTACTTTTCGTATGAATCATATTCGAAATTTGCAATCTCTTGATTTCCAGCCATTCCCTCCCTTTGCTCCCCTTCCTCGGTCATGCCATCAGCCTCGATTTGCATGAACTCCTTGCAAAATTTCTAGGAACATCTGCACACAAAATCAAATGATAATTGCTTCAGGAAAAAGAAGATCGGCATTCTAACTAAAATTGTTTGCTGATGTTGAATCCATTAACTAGCAAAAATAGAGAGTATGTGTGACTGACTATGTTCTGTTGGATTCCTAGCCCCAGAATTATGATCTAACAGTCAAATTAATTTTGCTGAGGCTGTTAGACATAGGCGATCAAAAGACATGGTGTTATATAAGTGACAGTAGTGATCATCACAATGTGACTAAATTGAATATTAACTGATATATAGGACTTTCAAGAAACAACAACAGATCCCACTGATGGAAGGGTATCAAAACTTGGGATGCAATTTTTATCAGAAGAGGAAGGATATTCTTTTTATAACAAGTATGCTGAAACTATTGGTTTTAGCATTAGAAGAAGCAGTGGCCATAAAATGAAGAACTCGTCTGCAATGCAACAAAGGACATTTACATGCTCTCCTCAAGGTATGGGCTATAAGCAAAAAAATATGATTGTAATCAAATTTTGATGCACTAAGAAGATTATTATAACTTGCAGGCTATCGTGGGGATGATAAAAGAGAGGACACGTTCAGCTACAGCAGGCCTGAAACACGATGTGGTTGTACCGCTCGTATGAAGATAAGCTTTAGAAACGGATTTTATGAAGTGTATGAGTTTGATGCGTCACATAACCACATTCTTGCTCCTGGAACCATGTCCCACTTTTTGAGATCCTAGAGAAAAGTAACAGAAGCGCAAATAGCGAATGCAGAGGTTGGAAAGTTCGTAGGTATTTCAAATAAAGCAACAATAGATCTCATGGCCAAACAAGTAGGTGGAATTGAAAACCTTGGTTGTACACGTGAAGATATGAAAAATCGATTATACTCAAAGAGAACAATAAAAGCAAAGGAAGGTGACACAGGAGGAGTGTTAGAATACATGGAGAAGAAGGTATCGGAAGATGTCAATTTCTTCTATTCAATTCAAGTAGATGAGGATGATTTGATAACTAATATTTTTTGGGCTGACTCCAAAATGGTCTCAGACTATGCGATGTTTGGTGATGTTATATGCTTTGACACCACATACAGAAAACTAGATGATGGACACCCATTTGGTTTGATTGTTGGGGTAAATAATCACAAGAAAACTGTAGTCTTTGGTGCTGCACTTCTCTATGATGAAACCGCTGGAAGTTTTGCTTGGCTTTTTAGAACCTTTTTAAAAGTTATGTCTGGAAAACATCCACGGACAATTCTGACCGATGAAGATGCATCAATGGCGAAAGCAATCAGCATAGTCCTACCTCATTCTATACAGAGACTTTGTGTGTGGCATATGAATCAAAATGCTTGTAAGCACCTTGCTAGAGTTGTTACAGAATATAAGAAGTTCAATGTTGATTTTCAGCATTGTATCTATGATATAGAGGAGGAAGATGAATTTATAAGTACATGGTACGGGATGCTTGATAAGTATGGACTACGTGAGAATGAGTGGCTCCAAAGGTGGTTTGAGAAGAAGGAGCATTGGGCACTAGTGTATGGCAGAGATACGTTCTCTGCCCAGATGACCACTACCCAAAGAAGTGAAAGCATGAACAACGAACTAAAGAGATACATCAGTGTTAAATATGACATGCTTATTTTTTTCCATCATTTTGAGCGGCTAGTTGCTGATAAAAGATTTGAAGAGGTAAGGTGTGACTTCAAAGCAACACAGACTAGTCCCAAACTAAAGGAAGAAGCTAGCTATATGTTAAGACAAGCTGTAACCACATATACTCCAGATATATTCAAGATGTTTCAGGAGCAAGTGCTTCGGACCCTAAACTATGATACATTCCTTCGTGATGAAAGTGAGGTAGCGGAGAAGGTTTACATAGTAAAATTTCATGGGACACAATGTGACCATGTCATTAAATTTATTCCAGAACAAGAAAAGATCAGTTGTAGTTGTAAGAAGTTTGAATTTGCTGGAATATTGTGCTCCCATTGCTTAAAGATACTTGATATTAACAATATCAAGATATCCCTCAAGAATATATCTTGAAAAGGTGGACAATTGATGCAAAAGTTCTAGATATAACAAGCAAACACAACCAACATGAGGACCCAAAAGCAAGGATGTCGAATCGCTATAGGGATTTGTGCAAAATGTTTATGAAAATAGCTGCCCGTGCCGCTGAATCTGATGAATCATATGATAAGGCTGCTAAACGCGCAGAGCAATTAGCACAAGAAGTGGAGAAATGCTTGAAAATTAGAGTTGATCCAGAATTGGGTACCTCCTGTACTACAAGTAACTTATGTACTACAGAAGATAAATCTTGTACTGATAATTGCATACAATACTTCCAAAATAAGAATTACATTTAGCATTATTGTGGTAGGACTGAACATCGACCCTAGTAGAAGTTCAAAACACAATGAGGGGCTTGTAAAACCAAAATGCATCAAGGTCAAGGAAAAGAGTACCAAAGGATCAAAAAGACCAGTTGGTGGATTTGAGAAAGCAACCACAAAGAAGAAAAAGAACATGGATAATACTATACAAGTGCAGCCAAAGGGCACCGCAACGGTATAAAAATCAGTAGCATTTTTCCTATGAAACCTTTAATTGTACTGAGCTTTCCACATCCTTTTTCACAGCGTAATTTGGAGAAAACAACCGCAAAGAAGAAAACAAACATGAATAGTGATACATTGCAAATGTATCTATAATTTTTGATGTTTCATGCTTGGTTTATCTACTTTCCTATGTTTTGTACACACTTTGGAGTACTTTTCATATGATTTCTTGGACTAACCTATTAACAAGAGCCACAGTGCTAGCTGCCTGTTTTCTGCTATTTTTGGTTCCAGGAAAGTCGGAAAATGAATATTCTCAGAATTGGACGGCACAAAAGCCAAAGTTATTATTTTACCGGGGGACACCTGGAGCCAGAATACGAGACGGAGGGGGGCTGGGCCTAGGCCACACCACCTGGCTGCGCGGGCTAGGTCTGGCCGTGCCAGGGGGTGGTCTGGCCGCCCTAGACACCCCCTCCATCTCCCTCTTCGCCTATAAGATGCCTTCTGACCTCAAAACTCAGGGGGGTTCAACGTTTTTCCAGAAGGAGTTCTGCTCCGCCGCCACCACCAGATTTCACGAAACAGCACCAGAAACTCCGTTCTGGCACCCTGCCGGGACGGGGAATTGGAGGAGATCATCGTCATCATCATCACCATCGCTTCTCCATCGACCATCCATGTTTCCCCCATCTATGTGTTGGAGATATGCCCAAGAGGCAATAATAAAAGTGGTTATTATTATATCTTTGTGTTTATGATGAATGTTTACATCCCATGCTATAATTGTATTATTAGGAAACACTAATACTTGTGTGTTTTGTAAACATAAAAGAGTCCCTAGTAAGCCTATTGTTGAACTAGCTTGTTGATTAATAGATGATCATGGTTTCCTGATCATGGACATTAGATGTCATTAATAACAAGGTCATATCATTAGGAGAATGATGTGATGGACACACACCCAAAGTAAGTGTAGCATAAGATCAAGTCATTTAGTTCGTATTGCTACAAGCTTATCAAATGCATAGTAACCTAATCCTTCGACCATGAGGTTATGTTAATCACCATCACCGGATGGGTGCTTTGATGACATCAAACACCGCTTCGTAACTGGGTGGTTATAAAGGTGTCATTGGGTATTCTGAAAGTATGTGTTGAAGCGCATGGACAAGATTGGGATTTGTCCATCCATATGACGGATAGATATGCTCTGGGCCCTCTCGGTGGAATGTCATCTAGTTAGCTTGCAAGCATGTGACTAGGTCACAAGGGATGACATAACATGGAACGAGTAAAGAGTACTTATCAGTAACGAGGTAGAACTAGGTATGGAGATACCGACGATCAAACCTCGGATAAGTAGAATATCGCGTGACAAATGGAATTGGTTTCGTATGTTAATGGTTCTATCGATCACGAAGTCATCGTTGAGTATGTGGGAGCCGTTATGGATCTCTAGATCCCGCTGATGGTTATTGATCGGAGAGGTGTCTCCATCATGTCTGCATATCCACGAACCGTAGGGTGACACACTTAAGGTTCGATGCTGTTTAGGTAGATATGGAATGTGCGTTGGAGACCGAATGTTGTTCGGAGTCTCGGATTGGATCTGAGACATCACGAGGAGATCCGGAATTGTCCGGAGAATAAGATTCATATAATGGAGATCATTTTCTAGGTTCGGAAATGTTCCGGAGTGTTAATATGGGGGTTCTAGAAGGTTTCGGAATGTTCCGAAAAGTTCTAGAAGGTTCCGTGGACTTTACTTGAAAACCATGAAAGGAAAAGGGGAGACTTGGGGGGGAAGGAAACTCCCTCCCCCCTCTCCCTTGTGCGCCGGCCCTAGGAGGTGGGCCTAGGGGTGGGAACCCTAGGCTGCACCCCTCCCTCTATATATAGAGGGGTGGAGGCGCCACCCCCCCTTGCCCCTCCACTCTTGCCCTAGCCGCCTCTCTCCTCCTCCTTCGCTCTGCTCAGGCTTAGGCGAACCCTTGCAGAATTCTCTACTCCACCACCACCACCATGCCGTCGTGCTGCTGGGATTCCGTGGAGAGATCTACTACCTCCGCTGCTCGCTGGAACGGGGAGAGGAAGGTCTGCATCGACTCCGCACATGTGACCGACTGCGGAAGCGCTGCCGGAACACGGCGCCGGAAGGATCGTCTACTCGATCTTGAGATCGACAAGTGATCGTCTACATCAACCACGAGATCCGATCTCGCACAAGGCTTTCAGATCTACAAGGGTTAGTACAAATCTATCTCGTTGCACATGTCTAATAGATTAGATCTTGGCTTTTATCTAGATTAGATCTGGGTTTTGTTCGTTCTTGCGGTAGAAATTTTTTGTTTTCCATGCTACGAACCCATCACTATGAGTGAGTAATCCCCCGCTGTAGGCTATGGGGATGGTACGGATGTTGGGTCCGCAGCATAGAAAACAAAAAATTTCCTACGGTGTGAACTACACGCCAAGATCTATCTACTAGGTACAAAGCAAACGGGTGGACATACATCCATAGAGAACTTACCCTCGAGGACAACGAGCTTTGTTAACGAGTAGGAACTCGTGGTTGATGTAGTCGTACACTTGCCGATCTCAAGATCGTGAGGAAGTCCGAGCGCCGCAACTCAGCAGCGCATCCGCACTTGCACACACGTTCAAGCCACCGGACAACCTCCACCTACTCGCTCCAGCGATCCAGCGGAAGAAGCAACTCCTTCTAGACGAAATGCCACCGGGAACATGTATCTCGCTAATCCGAGACCATGAGGGAATAATTCTAGAGGGGGAGAGAGATCTTTCACAAGGAGGTGTGTGGAAGAAGGATGGAATGGTGGCCTTTTATAGGAGGAGGGGGGTGCCCCCTCTCTCCATGGCCGGCGCATGGGGGGTACCCCTCACCTCCCCCATTCATGTGGTGGTAACTCCTCCATATTAAAATGCCTCTTCACATTCCCTTTTAAAGTCTCCACTTTAAATGCATTAAGTTTCTCCAAATTTAATGCTCTCTCATTTAATAAAACCCTTTTATTAAATTTATTCAGAATTTTGTTAATTACTTTAATTAACAAACATTCACATATAGCCCCTTGCAATATTTCAATATTACATGCAGAACCACCTTCTGCAATTTCACCCGAAACAATTTCCGGTTTCTATTGAAACAATTCCTGCGCTTTGCAATTCTTTCGTCTGAAACATATGTGCTCCAAAATGGTGTCCGGTAACTCTTAAGTGTGCCACCCTACGGTTCGCGAATAATGCAGACATGATCGAGACCCTTCTCCGATCAATAATCAGCAGTGGGACCTGGAGATCCGTACTGACTCCTACACATTCAACGATGACTCCTCTGATCGTGAGAACCTTTAACGCTTGTAACTAAATCCCTTTGTCTCTCGATATATTACATGTCCGAGATTCGATCATCGGTATCTCCATACCTAGTTTGATCTCGTTACCGACATGCACTCTTTTCTTGTTCCCGTGATATAACATTCTAGTGATCACATCACTTGCTTGCAAGCTATCCTAATGTGATATCACCGAGAGGGCCCAGAGTATATCTATCTGTCATATGGATTGACAAATTCCACTCTTGATCCATGAGCCTCAACATAACACCTTCGTAGCACTGAACCCATCTTTATAGTCACCCTGTTACGGTGTGACGTTTGATGTTATCAAGATACTCTTCCGGTGTTAGCAATTAACATGATCTCATGGTCTAAGGATAAAAATTACTTCGTATGATGTTATAGCAATATAAACACAATGACTTGATCGTAATGCTATACTTCGGATGAATGTTCATCACATCATTCCACCAATGGTGTGACCTTGTTATTAACAACATCCAATGTCCATGATCAGGAAACCTTGATCATCCTGTTAATCAACAAGCTAGTCTATAAGAGAGGCATGACTAGGAACCCTTTTTGTTTATTAAACACACATGTATTGATGTTTCCTATCAATACAATTATAGCATGCAAAATAAACATCTATCATATACAAGGAATACATAATAACAACTTTATTATTGCCTCTCAGGGCATATTTCCTTCAGTCTCCCACTTGCACTAGAGACAATAATCTAGTTCACATAGTGATAAATCTAACACCCATGGAGTTCTGGTGTTGATCATGTTTTGCCCTAGGGAGTACTTTAGTCAACGGATCTGCTACATTCAGGTCCGTGTGCACTTTACAAATCTTTATATCTCCATCCTTGACATGTTCGCGGATGGAGTGAAACCGGTGCTTAATATGCTTGGAATTCTTGTGAGACCTTGGTTCCTTTGTGTTGGCTATGGCTCCATTGTTGTCACAATAGATCACCATCGGGTCCAACGCACTGGGAACCACACCCAGTTCCGTAATGAACTCCTTCATCCAAACCGCTTCCTGCGCTGCTTCTGAAGCAGCAACATATTCTGCCTCCGTTGTTGATCCAGCCACCACAGGTTGTTTGGAGCTCCTCTAACTAACTTCTACTCCGTTCAAGAGAAATACGTATTCGGATTGAGACTTAGAGTCATCTGGATCAGTGTCAAAGCTAGCATCGACATAACACTTAGCGACTAGCTCTTCTTCACCTCCGTATATAAGAAACATATCCTTAGTTCTTCTGAAGTACTTAAGGATATTCTTGACCGCTATCCAGTGTTCCGAACCTGGATCAGATTGGTACCTACTAGTCAAACTAATAGCATGTGCCACATCCGGTCTTGTACATAGCATGGCATACATTATAGAGCCTATGGCTGAGGCATAGGGGATCTTATCCATTATCTCTCTTTCTTCCGCCGTAGCTGGACTTTGAGTCTTACTCAATGTCTTTCCTTGCAACATAGGTAAGAACCCCTTCTTACTTCCGTCCATATTAAACTTATTTAATATCTTATCAAGGTATGTACTCTACGATAGCCCAATTAGGCGTCTTGATCTATCTCTATAGATTTTAATGCCTAATATATATGAAGCTTCACCAAGGTCCTTCATCGAAAATTTGCTATTTAGATAACTTTTAACACTGTTTAAAAGATCTAAATCATTTCCAATCAATAATATGTCATCCACATATAATATCAGAAATGCCACATTGCTCCCACTCACTTTCTTGTAAATACAAGCCTCTCCATAAGTTTGGAGAAATCCAAACTCTTTGATCACCTCATCAAAGCGGAGATTCCAACTTCGTGATGCTTGCTTCAGTCCATAGATGGATCGCTGAAGTTTGCACACCTTATCATCAGCCTTAGGATCGACAAAACCCTTAGGTTGTATCATATACAACTCTTCTTCAATATTACCATTGAGGAACGCAGTTTTGACATCTATCTGCCATATTTCATAATCGAAATATGCAGCAATTGCTAACATAATCCTAACCGACTTAAGCATCGCTATGGGAGAGAATGTCTCATCGTAGTCAACTCCTTGAATTTGTCGAAACCCCTTTGCGACAAGTCGAGCCTTATAGATGGTCACATTACCATCAGCATCAGTTTTCCTTTTGAAAATCCATTTATTCTCAACGGCCTTTCGGTCGTGAGGTAAGTCCACCAAGTTCCAAACTTGGTTCTCGTACATGGATTCCATCTCGGATTTCATGGCTTCTAGCCATTTGTTGGAATCCGGGCACATCATCGCTTCTTCATACGTCGCAGGGTCATCCATTTCATCATCATGAAATTCATAACAGGATTGCCGTACAGTTCAGGAGCTGCACGTGTCCTGCTTGACCTGCAAGGTTCGGTAGTGTCCTCTTTCGGAGTTTCATGATCAATATCATTAGCTCTCTCTTCAATAGGTGAAGTCAACTCCGAAACAACTTCCGGTGCTGCGCTACTCGCCATTTCATGAAGAGAAGGTTCAATGACCTCTTCGAGTTCTACCTTCCGACTACTCATACCTTTCGCGAGAAACTCCTTCTCAAGAAAGGATCCATTCTTGGCAACAAAGACCTTGCCCTCAGATCTGTGATAGAAGGTATACCCAATCGTTTCCTTAGGGTATCCTATGAAGATGCATTTTTCCACTTTGGGTTCGAGTTTATCCGGTTGAAGTTTCTTCACATAAACATCACATCCCCAAACCTTAAGAAATGACAGCTTAGGTTTGTTTCCAAACCATAATTCATACGGTGTCTTTTCAACAGATTTAGATGGTGCCCGATTTAAAGTGAATGCAGCTGTTTCCAGTGCATAACCCCAAAATGACAGTGGCAAGTCAGTCAGAGACATCATAGATCGAACCATATCCAATGAAGTACGATTACGACGTTCCGACACACCATTACATTGTGGTGTTCCGGTAGTCGTGAGTTGTGAAACTATTCCATAGTCTTTCATATGTGTGCTAAACTCATAACTAAGATACTCTCCTCCATGGTCGGACCGCAGAAATTTTATCTTTCTGTTACGATGATTTTCCACTTCATTCTGAAATTCTTTGAACTTTTCAAAAGTTTCAGACTTGTGTTTCATCAAATAGATATACCCATATCTACTCAAATCATCCGTGAAAGTAACAAAATAACGATATCCACCTTGCGCCGACACACTCATTGGTCCACACACATCAGTATGTATGATTTCTAATAGATCTGTCGCCCGTTCCATTGAACCGGAAAACGGCGTTCTAGTCATCTTGCCCATAAGGCATGGCTCACATGTATCAAATGATTCAAAATCAAGTGATTCCAAAAGTCCATCAGAATGGAGCTTCTTCATGCGTTTAACGCCAATATGACCTAGACGGCAGTGCCACATATATGTAGATATATCATTATCAAGTTTAATCCTTTTAGCATCAACATTATGAATATGCGTAATACTGCTATCGAGATCCAACAGAAATAAACCATTCAACATAGGTGTATGACCATAAAAGATATTATTCATATAAATCAAACAACCATTGTTTTCAGACTTAAATGAATAACCACTTTGCATCAAACACGATCCAGATACAATGTTCATGCTCAGTGCAGGCACCAAACAACAATTATTTAGGTTTATAACTAATCCCGATGGCATATGGAGAGGCAGCGTTCCGACGGCGATCACATCAACTCTTGATCCATTGCCGACCCGCATCGTGACCTCATCCCTTGCTAGTTGTCGCTTGTTCCACAGCCCCTGAACCGAGTTACATATATTAGCAACCGATCCCGTATCAAATACCCAGGTGCTACTGTGAGTACTAGTCAAGTACACATCAATAACATGTATATCATATATACCTTTGTTTGCCTTGCCGGACTTCTTGTCCGCCAAATACTTGGGGCAGTTGCGTTTCCAATGGCCAGTCCCCTTGCAATAGTAGCACTCGGTGTCAGACTTAGGGCCAGCTCGGGGTTTCTTTTCAGGCGTGGCAACAGACTTGCCACCCTTCTTTACCTTGTGCTTGCCTTTCTTGTCCTTCTTGAAACCGGTGGTCCTATTGATCATCAACACTTGATGTTCTTTCCTAATCTCCACTTCTGCAGTCTTAAGCATTGATAGAAGCTCGGGAAGAGACTTCTTCATGCCCTGCATATTATATTTCATCACGAAGCTCTTGTAGCTAGGTGGTAGAGATTGGAGAACACGATGTATGCCTAAGTCAATGGGAATCGTTATTCCCAAGGACACAAGCTTATCGGCGTACCCAGACATTTTGAGTACGTGCTCATTAACGGAGCTGTTTTCCTCCATCATGCAGCTAAAGAACTTTTCTGTAGCATTATAACTCTCTACGGCAGCATGGGTATTGAAAATCATTTTCAATTCTCCCATGGTATCAAAGGCATTGCCATTTTCAAAACGCTTTCGAAGTTCTGGCTCTAACCCATACAGTATGCCGCAATGAACTAAGTTGTGGTCCTCCTGACGAGTTATATAGATGTTCTTTTCCTCGTCAGGGGCATCAGGAGCTGGTGGGGGGCCTAGTGGCGCATCTAGCACATATTGCTTTTGTGCAGCAGTGAGGAGAATCCTCAAATTCATAGCCCAGTTGGTGAAGTTGCTACCATTCGCAGCAAGTTTCTCTTTCTCCATGAACACATTGAAATTAAAAGCAGGTGGTGCCATCTACAATAGAATTTGTAAATTATATTTAGACTAAGTTTATGATAGATTGAGTTCAACTAATCCAAATTACTAATGAACTCCCACTCAAAAACGACATCCCTCGTGTCCTTTTGGTGATTACATGAACCAAATCCACTACACCAAGTCCGATCATCACGTGAGTCGGTGTAGCTTCAAAGGCGAGCATCTATATGGGCATCATATCAACTATATGACTCATGCTTAACCTTTCGGTCCGTGTTCCGAGGCCATGTCTGTACATGCTAGGCTCGTCAAGTAAGAACCTTAGTATTTGCGTGTGTAAAACTGTCTTACACCCATTGTATGAAAGCGTAGAGTTGAAAACACCCGATCATCACGTGATGCCTCAAAACACGATCCACAAAATGGTGCATACTATTGTTACTGCTGTCTTTACTTTACTACTGCTGCTACTTTACTATTGCTACTACAAAATTGTTGCTACTGATAAACTGTTGTGAGCAAGATTGTTTCCAGGTGCAGCTAAATTGACAACTCAGTTGTTAAGGCTTATAAATATTCTTTGGCTCCCCTTGTGTCTAATCAATAAATTGGGTTTCACTTCCCTCGAAAATACTGCGATACACCCCCTATACTTGTGGGTCATCAAGACTATTTTCTGGCGCCGTTGCCGGGGAGCATAGCTTTATTTATCAAGTCCACTTGGAATCACTATTGTTCAAGCTTAGTTTATTTCCGCCTTGTTTGCTTGTTTCTTTATCAAAAATATAAAAAAATAGTTCCTACTCTAGTTGTTATTTTCGTTGGCTTGTTATTGTCTTGCTTTATCATGCTTTCTATCAATGGTTGGTTTCTTTGAAACTGAATCTTATTGGCAAGGTGGGTTCACGGAAGAACAAAAATATTATTATAAGGAACATCGCTTGTCACAAAAAGGGAAATTGTATACCATTGCTATAAATGTGTGCTCTACTTATAATGTTACTTATTGCTTTGATAAATCTTGTTGTTGTAGGAGGTACAAACACCTCCCTTTTCAATCTGAGTATAATGATGATGTTACCATATCTTCTTATGTTAAGGGAAATTATGACTTTTATGATGTGGAACAAATTGAGGAATTTATTGCTTGGAAGGGTGCATTTGAACTTGCTAGTTTGCTTGAAAATATTGATGATTCACCTTATAAATATGAGGTTTATGATATACTTAAATTTTGCTTTGATAATTACAAGGAAGAAAATGGCTATATTCTTGAATATATTAATAGATGCTTTCCACAAATGGAGGAGACTAATGCCTTGCAGGATCTTATGGAAGAAGAAATTGATGAACCTAAAAGCTCATTAGATGAAAAAGAGGAGGAGAGTGATGAACAAAAGGAGGAAGAATGGATTAGCTACCCATGCCTACCTTCTAATGAGAGTAACTCTTTATCCCTTACTTTATTTGATTGTCCCCCATGCTTACCAAAGGAGGATGAATGTTATGCTCATGTTATCTGTGATAATCCTTTATTTGTGCCTAACTTCGAGATGCATGGTACTAAAGAGTATTGCTTAGAAATTGTTTATGATAAAGCTCTAGACGATGGTCCTATATTGAATGATCAGTCATCTTGTTATAGAATTAAAAGTGGATTTGAAGGTTTTAATCCCACTATTTTGAGCTTGATAAAAATTATGTTTTTGTAGAACATGAAAAGCATAACTATTGTTGAGTTTATTCATGAGGCTACTGAAAATTGTTATGAGAGAGGAAAATATGGTTGTAGAAGTTTTCATGGTATTAAAACACCTCTCTATGTGCTGAAAGTTTTGAAGTTACTCTTGTTTTATCTTCCTATGCCTGTCACTTTGTTCTTTGCGAATTTATATGCATACAAGATTTCTATGCATAGGAAGTGGGTTAGACTTAAATGTGTTTTGAATTTGCTTCTTGATGCTCTCTTTTACTTCAATTCATATTTCTTATGTGAGCATCCTCCTAAACTATCATGCCTAACTTAAAGGCGTTAAAGAAAAGTACTTATTGGGAGATAACCCAAAAGTTTTAGATGAGTCTTAGAAGTTATTACTTCAGTAATAACCACTCCTTATCCTTTTTATTTGCTTTTTGTGCCAAGAGTAACCTCTAATGAGAGAGAAGTAATGATTGAGAAAGTCGCTGTCCTGAAACAGATTTCTGTGCTTCACCATAAAAATTCGTGTAAAATCTATGTATGTCCTTTTGAGGCATGAATTTTTGTGCTTCTACCCTAGGTTGTTATCTAACTTTCGTTAGTTCAACACTTTTTTATTTGAGCAACAGAAGGTCTTCGAAAAATTCGTCTTTACCAGCTGATCTGTTTTGACAGATTTCTGCCATTTTTTGCATTTGCTTCTTGTTGGTTCCTTTTTGAGTTCTTTTGGGGAATTGAGATTTTTGAGGGAAGTGCTACAGTAGCTTGTGTTTTAATGGAAGTTTTATTGGTGTTGGAACTGAACCCAAAGACCTATTATCTTAAGTGCACTAATGTTGCTAATAAAGATTGTGTGAAGTTTTGTATGAAGGAAAAATTTCAGGCGTATGGAAGGAATGAGTAATGAGATGAAGGATGGACTAAAGCTCAAGCTTGGGGATGCCACGCGTGTTACCCCAAGAAATATCCAAGAAGTACAAGCGTCAAAGCTTGGGGATTCCCAAGGCATCCCCTTCTTCATCAATAAAAATCACAGGTTTCTTCCAAACACTTCATTTTTATTGTTTCATGCACAGTTGTGTTGTTCTTGGAGCGTCTTCTTTTTCGTTTTTGTTTTGGTTTTTTGTTTGCTTTGTTTTCTAAGTTTAATGAATAAATTGGTTGGACCTCCTCTTTCATGCATTGGTTTTCAAATAGTTTGGTTTGGATTGGAAAAGAGTAGGAAAGTTCATGCTTAAGTGGTAAAGAGAGCTTGTTTTTAACGGTGGCCTATGCTTTGTCATGCCATGCTTGATATTGTTTTGGCTTTATGCTTAGTGATCTTTGATGTAGCATGACTTGTTATAAACAATTGAGATTGCTTAATGTGCCTTGGAAGGATCATGCGTTGTTTTAGCATATTAAAGCATAGTATTGTGGTACTCTCCTTTGATGCTTTATTTGGGTTGACTTGGCGCATGCTCACACCATGTTATGACTATCTCAAGTCACCATAAGCCTTTATGATCCTTTAGTTTTCAACTTGTAGTATCACTTTATGCTTTGATCAATGATGTTTTGTCGTTCTGCATGATTATGGTCATTATTGCTCTCTTAGTTTGTCGCTCCCAGTCTTTTGCTAGCCTCCGCAACCAAGTATGAGTTCCACTCATGCATCCAACTCCATAAACCAAGTTATTCCAAAGAGTCCACCATACCTACCTACTAGCTTATGCTATTCCAAGTATATTCATGTTTTTGTTTACCTTCCGAATTAAACTTGTTATGAGAAAACTAGTGATTAAAGCTCTCATGAACTTGATGGCACACTTTACTTTTATTGCCCTTAATAAACTTGAACCATTGTGTCGTCTATGTTGTATATGCTTGCACTTATTTGTTGGGGATTAGCAGAACCATGCCGTCATGGGGAACGCTTTCAACATTGCACAGGTACTTTGTACCTAGTTGATATCATGCTCTTTTGTCTATGGATGTCTTCGGTGTGAAATGAAAGGGGAGCTTGTGAGTCCATGGAGTTATGTATATCTGTTAGAGAAACGCCTGGGCCGCTGGTCTAATCCATGCTGACATGGTGGAAACCTGCAGCGTAACCATAATGAGCTGTCCATGAAGCATTCTTCTTATAAAAAAATAGTCCTATATTGAGAAAAAAGAGAAAAAGAAAAAAAAAGATTATGAAAAGAGGAAAGAGAGAAAAAAGAACCATATTCCCATGGTAAATAAGAAGATTGCTGAGATGCTTGTTGTCTGCTTGCCTTGTCATTTTGATATGGGGGTTCTTCCGTATCATCGGGCAAGGGGTACCTCGTTGGCGGTTCTCTATGATAGACATGTACTTACAATGATAAGAACTTACCGGTAACTAAACTTGACTAGCATGAGGAGCGGCCCTCGTATTCAAGGGACATGAGATTTCCAACTTATACTTTTTCAAGCATATACTTCATAGTTTGTTCACTTTAACCTTAACCACTTCAAGATGCTTATGATAGGGGCAATGAGAGCTGAAAGCTAATAAGTACCATAATTTTTGGAAGCTCTTTATGAAACTTGAGTCTCTACTTCCTTCTTTGAAGGCCTTTCTTCCACTTATATATTGAGTCTCCACCTTCTACCTTTATGCACCTACTTTGAGAGCATAGTGGCCATTCTTAGTTCTATGTGCATTGTCCCAAGACTTGTTGATTGATGCATACCTTGATATTGCTTGTTCTAAACTATTTGTATCTAGTCACTCTTATGAACTTTGAAGGTGTCCTATGCATTTACATTTGCTACTCTATGAGGGACAAGCTGGATACCACTATGCTATGTTTTCTTTATGTGAAACAAACAAACGTCTTGCAAAGCATTGTTATTCATAAATCTTTTGTTTGTGCCTTTTCATGTTGCATCATAGTTTCTTTGTCTTATTGCTAGAACTTTGTCTTTCATGTTATGATTGAAGTACTATGATCCCAGCTTTGAATGTTTTACAAATACTTTGATCAAGTTTCTGATGGTGCATGTCACCTCAAAAATTATTCTTTCTTTTTATCACTTACCTACTCGAGGACAAGTAGGAGTTAAGCTTAGGGATGTTGATACATTGCAAATGTATCTATAATTTTTGATGTTTCATGCTTGGTTTTATCTACTTTCTTATGTTTTTTCCACACTTTGGAGTACTTTTCATATGATTTCTTGGACTAACCTATTAACAAGAGCCACAGTGCCAACTGCCTGTTTTCTGCTGTTTTTGGTTACAGGAAAGTTAGAAAATGAATATTCTCAGAATTGGACGGGACAAAAGCCAAAGTTATTATTTTACCGAGGGACACCTGGAGCCAGAATACGAGACAGAGGGGGGCTGGGCCCAGGCCACACCACCTGGCCGCGCGGGCTAGGCCTGGCCGTGCCAGGGGTGGTCTGGCCGCCCCAGACACCCCCTCGGTCTCCCTCTTCGCCTATAAGATGCCTTCTGACCTAAAAACTCAGAGGGTGATGACCCACCAGTATAGGGGTGTATCGCAGTATTTTCGAGGGAAGTGAAACCCAATTTATTGATTCGACACAAGGGGAGCCAAAGAATATTTATAAGCCTTAACAACTGAGTTGTCAATTCTGCTGCACCTAGAAACAATCTTGCTCACAGCAGTTTATCAGTAGCAACAGTTTTGTAGTACGAATAGTAAAGTAGCAACAGTAGTAAAGTAAAGACAGCAGTAACAATAGCAGTAAACAGTAGGATTCGAGTGCGGTAGTCATAGGGATGGATGGACGGGCGTTGCATGGACAAGACAATTCACATAGCAATCTGAATATAGGTCAATTGTAGATAAATAAGATAAATCATCCAAGTACTAGATAATCCTAGGCATGTGTTCCATATATAGTCATACGTGCTCGCAATGAGAACTTGCACAACATCTTTTGTCCTGCCAGCCCGTTTGCAGCGGGGCCTCAAGGGAACTACTGACAATTAAGGGGCTCCTTTTAATAGAGCATCAGAGCAAAGCATTAACACTCTATGAACACATGTGATCCTCACATCAAAGCCATTCCCTCCAGTTATCCTGATTTTTGTCACTTCGGGGCCATTGGTTCCAGACAACAGCGTGTGTATACAACTTGCAGGTAAGACAATACTATCATAATGAATCAATAACATTTTCAGATCTGAAATCATGGCACTCGGGCCCTAGTGACAAGCATTAAGCATAACAAGTCGCAACAAAGTCATAAAGCACTAATAGAAGATACTAGGCACCATGCCCTAACAATCTGATGCCATTACATGAACGATTTCATCCAATCCCTACCATCCCCATAGCCTACAACGGGGGATTACTCACTCATAGATGGGGGAAACATGGATGGTCGATGGAGAAGCGATGGTGATGATGATGGCGATGATCTCCTCCAATTCCCCGTCCCGGCAGGGTGCTGATACATTGCAAATGTATCTATAATTTTTGATGTTCCATGCTAGGTTTTATCTACTTTCTTATGTTTTGTCCAACTTTGGAGTACTTTTCATATGATTTCATGGACTAACCTATTAACAAGAGCCACAGTGCCAGTTGCCTGTTTTCTGCTGTTTTTGGTTCCAGGAAAGTCAGAAAATGAATATTCTCGGAATTGGACGGGACAAAAGCCAAAGTTCCTATTTTACCGGAAGACTCATGGAGCCAGAATACGAGCCGAAGGAGGGCCAGGGCCTGGCCTGAAGGAAATATGCCCTGAGAGGCAATAATAAAGTTGTTATTATGTATTCCTTATATATGATAGATGTTTATTTTACATGCTAGATTTGTATTGATCGGAAACATCAATACATGTGTGTTTAATAAACAAAAAGGGTTCCTAGTTATGCCTCTCTTATAGACTAGCTTGTTGATTAACAAGATGATCAAGGTTTCCTGATCATGGACATTGGATGTTGTTAATAACAAGGTCACACCATTGGTGGAATGATGTGATGAACATTCATCCGAAGTATAGCATTACGAACAACTCATTATGTTTATATTGCTATAACATCATATGAAGTAATCTTTATCCTTAGACCATGAGATCATGTCAATTGCTAACACCAGAAGAGTATCTTGATAACATCAAACGTCACACCGTAACAGGGTGACTATAAAGATGGGTTCAGTACTACGAAGGTGTTATGTTGAGGCTCATGGATCAAGAGTGGAATTTGTCAATCCCGATGACGGATAGATATACTCTGGGCCCTCTCGGTGATATCACATTGAGATAGCTTCCAAGCAAGTGATGTGATCACTAGAATGTTATATCACGGGAACGAGAAAAGAGTGCATGTCGGTAACGAGATCAAACTAGGTATGGAGATACCGATGATCGAATCTCAGACATGTAATATATCGCGAGACAGATGGATTTAGTTACAAGCATTAAAGGTTCTCACGATCACAGAAGTCATCGTTGAATGTGTAGGAGTCAGTACGGATCTCCAGGTCCCGATGCTGATTATTGATCAGAGAAGGGTCTCGATCATGTCTGCATTATTCGTGAACTGTAGGGTGACACACTTAAGAGTTACCAGACACCATTTTGGAGCACATATGTTTCAGACGAAAGAATTGCAAAGCACAGGAATTGTTTCAATAGAAACCAGAAATTGTTTCGGGTGAAATTGCAGAAAGTGGTTCTGCATGCGATATTGAAATATTGCAAGGGGCTATATGTGAATGTTTTTTAATTAAAGTAATTAACAAAATTCTGAATAAATTTAATAAAAGAGTTTTATTAAATGAGAGAGCATTAAACTTGGAGAATTTTAATGCATTTAAAGTGGAGACTTTAAAAGGGAATGTGAAGAGGCATTTTAATGTGGAGGGGTTACCACCACATGAATGGGGGAGGTGAGGGGTCACCCCCCATGCGCTGGCCATGGAGAGGAGGGGCACCCCCCTCCTCCTATAAAAGGCCACCCATTCCTTCCTTCATCCTCACACCTCCTTGTGAAGGATCTCTCTCCCCCTCTAGAATTATTCCCCCATGTTCTCGGATTAGCGAGATACATGTTCCTAGTGGCATTTCGTCTGGAAGGAGTTGCTGCTTCCGCTGGATCGCTGGAGCGAGGAGGTGGAGGTTGTCCGGTGGCTTGAACGTGTGTGCGAGTGCGGATGCGCTGCTGAGTTGCGGCGCTCGGACTTCCTCACGATCTTGAGATCGGCAAGTGTACGACTACATCAACCACGAGTTCCTACTCGTTAACAAAACTTGTTGTCTTCGAGGGTATGTTCTCGTTGCTTGTATGACCACCTATTGCTTTGTACCTAGTAGATAGATCTTGGCATGTAGTTCACACCGTAGGAAAATTTTTGTTTTCTATGTTGCGGACCCAATAGTGGTATCAGAGCCTGATCTATGCGTAGGTGCTTTGCACGGGTAGTACACATATGTTTATATGTGGGCGATGATGATCATGTTATTGCATCTTCTATGTATTTTGGATATTCGTGGCATAGTGGGATGAAGCGGCCCGGACGAACCTTACATGTCATCATACATGAGACCGGTTCCACGACTGACATGCAACTTGTTTTGCATAAGTGGATGGCGGGTGTCTGTCTCTCCTACTAGAGTCAATATCTGATTTACAACGAGTTGCTAATAACTTAGTTATCCTCGTTGTGGTTCATGTTCGTAGGTGAGAACGGTTCTATCTCCGAAAGCCCTAAGCCACATAAAACTTGCAATTGATAAATTAGAGGCGTCTAGTTTAGATCGTTGCTGGGCTAGTGTATTGATATGGTATTGTTGTAAGTAGAGGTATGATAGATACTCTTACAACACATTCAACGTGTAAGTTCCATAGACCTTGGCCTTACACACAAAGGAATGATAGAGATCATACCATGATGCAAATGATAGAGATCAAATGCATGGACCATATCATCTCACTTTACACATTAGATGTTAGCATCTTACACACAAAGGTTAAGCATGAGTCATGGTTGATATGATGCCCATATAGATGCTCGCCTTTGAAGCTACACCGACTCACGTGATGATCGGACTTGGTGTAGTGGATTTGGTTCATGTAATCACCAAAAAGGCACGAGGGATGTCGTTTTTGAGTGGGAGTTCATTAGTAATTTGGATTAGTTAAACTCAATCTATCATAAACTTAGTCTAAATAAACTTTACAAATTCTGTTGTAGATGGCACCGCCTGCTTTTAATTTCAATGTGTTCATGGAGAAAGAGAAACTTGCTGCGAATGGTAGCAACTTCACCAACTGGGCTATGAATTTGAGGATTCTCCTCACTGCTGCACAAAAGCAATATGTGCTATATGCGCCGCTAGGCCCCCCACCAGCTCTTGATTCTCCTGACGAGGAAAATAATGTCTATGTGACTCGTCACGAGGACCACAACTTAGTTCATTGCGGCATACTGTATGGGCTAGAGCCAGAACTTCGAAAGCGTTTCGAAAATGGCAATGCCTTTGATACCATGGGAGAATTGAAAATGATTTTCGATACCCATGCTGACGTAGAGAGTTATAATGCTACTGAAAAGTTCTTTAGCTACATGATGGAGGAGAACAGCTCCATTAGTGAGCATGTACTCAAAATGTCTGGGTATGCCGATAAGCTTGTGTCCTTGGGAATAATGATTCCCAATGACTTAGGCATACATCGTGTTCTCCAATCTCTGCCACCTATCTACAAGAGCTTCGTGATGAACTATAATATGCAGGGTATGAAGAAGACTCTTCCCGAGCTTTTGTCAATGCTTAAAACAGCAGAAGTGGAGATTAGGAAAGAACATCAAGTGTTGATGATCAATAGGACCACCGGTTTCAAGAAGGACAAGAAAGGCAAGCACAAGGGAAAGAAGGGTGGCAAATCTGTTGCCGCGCCTGAAAAGAAACCCCGAGCTAGCCCTAAGTCCGATACCGAGTTCTACAATTGCAAGGGGACTGGCCATTGGAAGCGCAACCGCCCCAAGTATTTGGCAGACAAGAAGTCCGGCAAGGCAAACAAAGGTATATGTGATATACATGTTATTGATGTGTACTTGACTAGTACTCACAGTAGCACCTGGGTATTTGATACGGGATCAGTTGCTAATATATGTAACTCGATTCAGGGGCTGCGGAACAAGCGACAACTAGCAAGGGATGAGGTCACGATGCGGGTCGGCAATGGATCAAGAGTTGATGTGATCGCCGTCGGAACGCTGCCTCTCCATATGCCATCGGGATTAGTCATAAACCTAAATAATTGTTATTTGGTGCCTGCACTTAGCATGAACATTGTATCCGGATCATGTTTGATGCAAAGTGGTTATTCGTTTAAATCTGAAAACAATGGTTGTTTGATTTATATGGATAATATCTTTTATGGTCATGCACCTATGTTGAATGGTGTATTTCTGATGGATCTTGATAGTAATATTACGCACATTCATAATGTTAATGCTAAAAAGATTAAACTTGATGATGATATATCTGCATATGTGTGGCACTGCCGTCTAGGTCATATTGGCGTTAAACGCATGAAGAAACTCCATTCTGATGGACTTTTGGAATCACTTGATTTTGAATCATTTGATACATGTGAGCCATGCCTTATGGGCAAGATGACTAGAACACCGTTTTCCGGTTCAATGGAGCAGGCGACAGATCTATTGGAAATCATACATACTGATGTGTGTGGACCAATGAGTGTGTCGGTGTGAGGTGGATATCGTTATTTTGTTACTTTCACGGATAATTTGAGTAGATACGGGTATATCTATTTGATGAAACACAAGTCTGAAACTTTTGAAAAGTTCAAGGAATTTTAGAATGAAGTGGAAAATCATCGTAATAGAAAGATCAAATTTCTACGGTCTGACCGTGGAGGAGGGTATCTAAGTTACGAGTTTAGCACACACATGAAAAAGTGTGAAATAGTTTCACAACTCACGCCTGCCGGAACACCACAACGTAATGGTGTGTCGAAACGTCGTAATCGTACCTTATTGGATATGGTTCGATCTATGATGTCTCTGACTGACTTGCCACTATCATCTTGGGGTTATGCACTGGAAACAGCTGCATTCACTTTAAACCGGGCACCATCTAAATCCGTTGAAACGACACCGTATGAATTATGGTTTGGAAACAAACCTAAGCTGTCATTTCTTAAAGTTTGGGGATGCGATGTTTATGTGAAGAAACTTCAACCGGATAAACTCGAACCCAAAGCGGAAAAATGCGTCTTCATAGGATACCCTAAGGAAACGATTGGGTATACCTTCTATCATAGATCCGAGGGCAAGGTTTTTGTTGCCAAGAATGGATCCTTTCTTGAGAAGGAGTTTCTCGCGAAAGGTGTGAGCAGTCGGAAGGTAGAACTCGAAGAGGTTATTGAACCTTCTCTTCATGAAATGGTGAGTGGCGCAGCACCAGAAGTTGTTTTGGAGTTGACTTCACCTAATGAAGAGAGAGCTAATGATATTGATCATGAAACTCCGAAAGAGGAAACTACCGAACCTCGCAGGTCAAGCAGGACACGTGCAGCTCCTGAACTGTACGACAATCCTGTTGTGAATTTCATGGTTGATGAAATGGATGACCCTGCGACGTATGAAGAAGCGATGCTGAGCTCGGCTTCCAACAAATGGCTAGAATCCATGAAATCTGAGATGGAATCCATGTACGAGAACCAAGTTTGGACCTTGGTGGACTTACCTCACGATCGAAAGGTCGTTGAGAATAAATGGATTTTCAAAAGAAAAACTGATGCTGATGGTAATGTTACCATCTATAAGGCTCGACTTGTCACAAAGGGGTTTCGACAAATTCAAGGAGTTGACTACGATGAGACATTCTCTCCCGTAGAGATGCTTAAGTCAGTTAGGATTATCTTAGCAATTGCTGCATATTTCGATTATGAAATATGGCAGATGGATGTCAAAACTGCGTTCCTCAATGGTAATATTGAAGAAGAGTTGTATATGATACATCCTAAGGGTTTCGTCGATCCTAAGGATGCTAATAAGGTATGCAAACTTCAGTGATCCATCTATGGACTGAAGCTGTAGGGTCCCCAACCTTTAATAAGGTAGAGCCCCCTGTGTTTACAATGCTAGTCCCTGGATCAATAGCTAGCATCCACAGTTTAGATGTAATATCAAGAAACAAAGGTCATAAAATAACTTTATAACCAGGAATAATATAAGTTTATTACATCAAACATAGCTCATCTGGCTATTACATTACATTGCAGTGGAATAACTATAGTCATGGGGTCCTTCATCTTCAAAGTGCCACAGGCAGATGTTGGTTGTAGACTTTGTAATCCTAATCAATCAATCTTCTCTAAAATCAAACAAACCTGCAACATTACAAGTTACAGCCACAAGGGTCAATACATTTGAATTGTATTGGCAAGTGATACTATGGTAGTATAGTGGAGTCTATCATCTATATGCATTTGGCTAAGTGGAGTTGAGGCTTGCATTGCTCAAAATAGATTTTTCCTTATCATTTTGAAAATACTAAGTTTTTGTTTTGACAAAATCATTTTTCTCAATCAAAGATTGAAGATCCTTTACAAGGCATCTACCAATCAAAGGTTGAAGGTTTCACACAACCCTTGTTCAAACCACAAGTTTTACTTAGAAGTTGGAGTGATGAGATTCTTGATTGCTTCCATGTCTTGATGCTCAAATTGTCCTTTACCAGGGACATGGCTAAGTACTTAGGTTTTACACTCTGCAGAGGTGGTGCACTTTCCCCACAAGACTTGGTTTCCCAAGACAAGATCTTTCAGAAGCTTTCCCTTAGACCATCATGGACGCGTTCCAACCTATCAAACACTACCACCCACTGTCCATATGGCTAAGTTCTTGCAACCTATATGATCATGGCAGAGCCCATATTGCCAAGTGGCTGCACTTGAAGCTTCTTAACATTTGACATCTCAAATCTCTTTGTTCCTGGGTGGCCATCCACAAGTGAGATACACAAGCCAAGTCCATGGCCTTGTGAACCACTCAACACAAACCATTCTTTCCATTCCACCCAGGTGATCCATTCACTTAGTTGTTTTATTAAACAAAACATAAGTCCACAGACTTAGAAATTTTCCATAGTGTGAATATATTTTCCACCCATGTTTTCTATTAGCTAGGCTAAGCTTGATAGTAATAGGATTCTTAACTTAGAAAAATCCTACTAAGGATTCATCTACTAGGTTTTCCTATAGCAAGGTTTATACTTAGCAAAATCCATGCAAGTTTTACTTAGCAAAATCACTAATGCATAGAGAAAGTAATGGGACAAAAGATATGAAGCATCACTTGCCTTTTTGGTAGAGGGTATAAGTTCACTCCTTGTCCTTGCAACAATCACACTCTTCAAGTCACTACAAATCAATCAAGCAAGGCACAAACTCAATCTACCAATCAAGCAAAACAACACATAAAATAACAAAGTCAAAGTAATGCATGCAAGCATGCCAAGCTTTGTTTTGTTTGAAAAATTGGTTCCTAGTGGGTCATAAACATTTGGGTACATCTAATGGTCATTTTGTAAAGTGGCAAAAGTCACTTGCAAGAGGTTTCACTCCAAAACCATTTTCAAAACAAAGTATCATTTTATGTGGTGTAGAAATATTTTTTTACTAAGGCATTAGCCTATAGGGTTCACCAAAAATGTTTTCAATTCACAAAACTTGGTATTTAGGGTCAGAGAGTTTAAAACAAATCATTTCCCAAAAGTTTTCATCCAAAACCATTTTTAATAATTAAACCACATTTCTATTTGACTAGAAAGGGTTTTAAATCAAGGATCCTTATTTTGTTTCACCAAATTCATTTTTGAATCCACAAAGTGGTTCCCAATGTTAGTAGGTTTGGTCCAAAATATTTTCCCAAAGTTTTCTTTATAAAAGTATTTTCATAACCAAAATCTTTATTTCCATTTGGCTAGAAATGGGCTAAATCAAGTTCTCCATCCTAAACTTTACCAAATCCATTTTCCAAAACATGGGTTGGTTCCTAGGGTCAGTAAGTTCACAACAAACCATTTTGCAAAGGTTTTAACCTTAAAATCATTTTTAAACAAATTTTCGAATCTTAGCAAGCACACAAAAGAAACTGCAAAAACAAGCAAACTAACAGATACTATTTGCTAAACCAAGGGTAGGGTTGGCTAGGACTTGCTCTCCTGAATCCAACGACATAAAATTTGTATTTTTTGGACGTGTGGATCCAAAGTTACAAGGGTTTGAAGTTTGCAAACAACTCTGTTTTCAAATATGTTTTTAAACAAAATAGGGGACACGCGGCGCTTTCTAATTGGTTGGTACCGGTTCGGCCGGATCGTGGCTGTGGGGCGTTGGATCAGATCGATCGCACGGTCCAGAGGACATACCCCTTCGTGGTTAAGTGAATCTATCGTGCTCGCCCGATCTAGATCTAACGGCTATCAACACAGCGACCAAGAACTGGCGGTGCCGAGCGACGGTGAGCGGCGGCGATGCTCGGCTAGCGGCGGAGCTAGCACTAGAGGAAGCAAGGAAGAGTAAGGAGATGCTCACCAGGCTCAGGGGGTCACGGCGATGCTCAACGTGCTGATGGTTCGACGAGGGGCGCTTGGGGGCAGCTGCGATTGCTCGCCGGAGTAGAGGACGGCGTCGGGTGGTTCTGTTTGCGGTCGGAGGCGACGCTGTCGATCACGAGAAGGCAGGCAAAGGGCATGGTTAGACGCGTAAGATCAAGGAGATGACGCGTGCGTGAACAATAAGGCGCGGGGTCGTCGGATACTACCTGGGGACTTCGCCGGAGAGAGAGGCAGACGCGGCGGCGCTCGGAGCTTGTTGAAGACGACGTTCTGGGATGCCCGCGGTTGAATGGAAGGCATGGACAGAAGCGCCAGGGAGTGGTGAGTATGCGTGCGTGGTCGATGAGGCAAGGGGCAGCGCTGGGTCACCGGAATTGAGGAGGAAGCTCGTCGGAGACGGCGGTGGTGCAGAGGAAATTGGCGACAGCCTAGGGGCAGAGAGGAGGAGTTGTCTAGGGAAAATGACGAGGAGGTGCTGGCGCTTAAATGGGCGTTGTCACTGGACTGAATCAACGCGGCAGTAACGAGTATTGATGCGAGCTTTAATCGGCAGAAAAACGCCGGTGGTGATTGCGCGCGGGGAAAGGAAAGGAAATGAGCTGGAGGGAAATTTGGGAAGGAGACAGAGGCGATTAATGGGCTTGATCACAGCGAGGAATCAACGCAGCGTTACTATGAATTCAAACCGAAGGAATCATCGGCAGGGCGAGGAAGAACTGGTCGTGGTGGGAACGACGATGAACAACGCTGTGGGACCTTGCTGTCAGCGAGAAAGTGAGAGGGAAAGAGGGGTCCACCAGTCATTCACTGCGTGGGTATGCGTTCGTGTGCAAAACGTTTGGTGCGGGATGAAGAGAAGCTGGGCTGGTTGGTGGGCTTCCTGGGCTAGTTGGGCCAAAGGGTGGGCTGCTCTATTTTTTTCTGTCTAAATTCTTTTTCCTTTTCTATTTCTATTTTTCTGTTTTGAATTTCAATCAATTATTCAAACATTCAAACAACATTCAAACAATTCAAACAATCACTCAACTTTGTACTTTGAATTTGGTTCTGTTTATCAACATAAACCAATCTGAAAATAAAAAAAAATATTTTTATTCTTTTTAGGACCATCCATTAATTAAATAAAATGGACCTTTAATTAAATAGGGTTTGATTTAATTGATAAAATCTCCATTTGAAATCCAATATTTTCAAAACCAAATCAGTAGATTTTATTTGGAAATAAAAGATATTTGGAAAACTTGTTTAAAACAAAATAACCTTTTAATTTAGGTTCCATTAATAATTAAAATATAATGGACCTTAGTTAATACTTCAAATGGGATTTGTTTTATTAAAATCTTTATTTTGAAAAATCTAAAATAAAACCAAAACACTTCAGTAGGTTTTATTTGAGAAAACAAAATACTTGGAAAACTTATTTTAAAAGAAATAAATAAGTTTTGATGTTTTTGGAAATAGTAAAACCTTTATTAATAAAACTTGGATATTTAAATCCTTTTTATTTTATTTTAAATAAACCTCTACTATTTTTAATCAAAGCAAAACCTTTTGTTTTAAAGTCTTGGCCAAGGTTTAATTTGGCTTTATAAAATAATCTTTATTTAAAATGTTTCTTTTCATTTTGAGAACCAAAACCTTTGGAAAACTTATTAAAATAAAATAATAAGTTTTAGTGTTTATTTAAAAAGAAAAAGCCTTTACTTTAATAAAATTGGATATTTAAATCCTTATTATTTTATAAACCTTTACTCATTTTATCAAAACAAAATATTTTAATACATCAGTTTGGCCAAAATTAATTTGGCTCTTTAAAAAAAATCTTTATTTATAAATCCACCTTTTCATTTGAAAACAAAGTCTTTTATAAAAAGATCCAAAATAGTAATTCCAAATCATTTTATTTGCCTTTATTAAATGTTTATCTTTATAAATCCCTTTAGGATTTAATTGTTCAAAATAGGTTTGAAGATTCCCAATTGGATTCAAAAAGTTTCTTCTGGCCCTGAAAATCAAACAAAGTTTTATTTTATTCATTTATTTTCACATTACAAGATTTGGAAAATCTTGGGATGTGACAAGACTACCACCCTTAAAATAAATCTCGTCCCGAGATTTGGGGAGGCTAGGGTTACAAGTTGGCTCAAAACAACTAGGGTACTACCACCCTTAAAAATTTTCCAACAAAACTACATGTTGGCCTTCTTGGGATCCTGGGGAAACTTTTCTGGGCAAACATCTGCATAGTGTCCTTTGTTTCCACACTTGAAACATGTGACAAGGCTGAGATCCTTCATAGGCTTGTTCAACTTGTTCTTCATCTTTTCTGGGCAGTTGCTTGCATAATGCCCTGGGTTCTTGCAATTGAAAAAGTGGATATCTTGGAGTTCTTTACGTTGCTCTTGTGGAGAAGTTGCTACATAATGGCCTGGTTCTTTGCAGTTGTTGCACACCACTTGGTCCATCCCTTTATTCTTCATGTTCTCTGGGTATCCACTGGGGTAGTGTCCCATTTCCTTACATTTACGACATTGCACATGGCTCATGTCTTGCTTTGGTTTCTTAGGTTTCTTTAGTCCTTTGAATTGGGCTGACTTGTTTGGAGGTATGAGTGGTCCTTTTCCTTTGTCATCAACATTCTTGGCATACTTGGATCCTTCTTGTTTCCTTTGTTCAACAATGGCATAGATGGGGCATTGGATAGGGACATGGTCGTTTCCTTCACAAAGGTAACAAGTAGCTTGAGAGGTAGGACATTGTCCAATAGGATGTTTCCCTTCACAGTTAGGACATTGGTCTTCATGCTCCTTGGAAGTATGGTCCTTGTCTCCACAAATAATGCAAGCTGGTGCTCCATCTAGAATAATATTCTTGTCATCCTTGTTGTCATACACTCTGTTGGGATAGTTTTCTTCCATGCTGATCATTTGATTAGTCACCTTAAGCATCAGTTGGGTTTGTTCCTCCAAAAACTTTTGCAAGGCTGGGTCTTTATCACTATTGCTGGCTATGAACTGAGCTGTTAGTTGGTTCAACTGGTGTTGGGTTGCTATGAGCTCTTTCATGCTGTCAGCTTGGTTGGTGTTGGTGTCATCAACCTTGATGTTGGAGTCTCTTGGAGAAGTCATCTGTTTGGGTTGGATTGGGATTAGAATAGGCAAAAAGATTTCTAGGGAAATAGTTCTAACCACACGCATCACAATTCACTCAAGCAATGTACAAGCAATCACAAACATAACATTCCACTCAAACAACAAGTTTCAAGCATAACTTTAGGCAACCAAAAATATTTTTGTTACACCACATAAGTTGGTGGGTTTGACTTAACTAAAATATGGTGGTCCATCTATATGGTTCACTTGTGATCTTTCCTTCCTTCTTAGTTGATTCTTCATGAACATAATCTTTGTATCCTTAAAGAATTTCTTGCATCTTGGTCTCAAAACTTCAAAGGTGATGATGGTTCCTTCTAAGTTGTGTTTCCTTAGTCTTCAAGTCTTGAGTAATACTTCTTGTCTCACTTGTAGTCTTTAGTGATATCTAAGATTGAAGTCCTTGGTGAAAATGTTGAAGAGGTTGAAGTCATTAGAGTTGAAGATATTGAAGTCCTTAGAGTTGATGGAGTCCTTTGCTCATGGTGTAGTCTTTGGTCATGGGGTAGGCTTTATCCATCAAGTTTGAAGTAGAAGAGATGTAGAGTTGAAACCAAAATGGTAGAGGGAATAGTTTACAAGATTGTTTGTAAATAAGTTTTGGAATAAATACAACTCCTATTTTTCTAAGGGTTTTTGTCCAATCCTAGGTTTACAAATCCTACAGGCAACACAATGCTCTGATACCATCTTGTAGGGTCCCCAACCTTTAATAAGGTAGAGCCCCTGTGTTTACAATGCTAGTCCCTGGATCAATAGCTAGCATCCACAGTTTAGATGTAATATCAAGAAACAAAGGTCATAAAATAACTTTATAACCAGGAATAACATAAGTTTATTACATCAAACATACCTCATTTGGCTATTACATTACATTGCAGCAGAATAACTATAGTCATGGGGTCCTTCATCTTCAAAGTGCCACAGGAAGATGTTGGTTGTAGACTTTGTAATCCTAATCAATCAATCTTCTCTAAAATCAAACAAACCTGCAACATTACAAGTTACAGCCACAAGGGTCAATACATTTGAATTGTATTGACAAGTGATACTATGGTAGTATAGTGGAGTCTATCATCTATATGCATTTGGCTAAGTGGAGTTGAGGCTTGCATTGCTCAAAATAGATTTTTCCTTATCATTTTGAAAATACTAAGTTTTTGTTTTGACAAAATCATTTTTCTCAATCAAAGATTGAAGATCCTTTACAAGGCATCTACCAATCAAAGGTTGAAGGTTTCACACAACCCTTGTTCAAACCACAAGTTTTACTTAGAAGTTGGAGTGATGAGATTCTTGATTGCTTCCATGTCTTGATGCTCAAATTGTCCTTTACCAGGGACATGGCTAAGTACTTAGGTTTTACACTCTGCAGAGGTGGTGCACTTTCCCCACAAGACTTGGTTTCCCAAGACAAGATCTTTCAGAAGCTTTCCCTTAGACCATCATGGACGCGTTCCAACCTATCAAACACTACCACCCACTGTCCATATGGCTAAGTTCTTGCAACCTATATGATCATGGCAGAGCCCATATTGCCAAGTGGCTGCACTTGAAGCTTCTTAACATTTGACATCTCAAATCTCTTTGTTCCTGGGTGGCCATCCACAAGTGAGATACACAAGCCAAGTCCATGGCCTTGTGAACCACTCAACACAAACCATTCTTTCCATTCCACCCAGGTGATCCATTCACTTAGTTGTTTTATTAAACAAAACATAAGTCCACAGACTTAGAAATTTTCCATAGTGTGAATATATTTTCCACCCATGTTTTCTATTAGCTAGGCTAAGCTTGATAGTAATAGGATTCTTAACTTAGAAAAATCCTACTAAGGATTCATCTACTAGGTTTTCCTATAGCAAGGTTTATACTTAGCAAAATCCATGCAAGTTTTACTTAGCAAAATCACTAATGCATAGAGAAAGTAATGGGACAAAAGATATGAAGCATCACTTGCCTTTTTGGTAGAGGGTATAAGTTCACTCCTTGTCCTTGCAACAATCACACTCTTCAAGTCACTACAAATCAATCAAGCAAGGCACAAACTCAATCTACCAATCAAGCAAAACAACACATAAAATAACAAAGTCAAAGTAATGCATGCAAGCATGCCAAGCTTTGTTTTGTTTGAAAAATTGGTTCCTAGTGGGTCATAAACATTTGGGTACATCTAATGGTCATTTTGTAAAGTGGCAAAAGTCACTTGCAAGAGGTTTCACTCCAAAACCATTTTCAAAACAAAGTATCATTTTATGTGGTGTAGAAATATTTTTTACTAAGGCATTAGCCTATAGGGTTCACCAAAAATGTTTTCAATTCACAAAACTTGGTATTTAGGGTCAGAGAGTTTAAAACAAATCATTTCCCAAAAGTTTTCATCCAAAACCATTTTTAATAATTAAACCACATTTCTATTTGACTAGAAAGGGTTTTAAATCAAGGATCCTTATTTTGTTTCACCAAATTCATTTTTGAATCCACAAAGTGGTTCCCAATGTTAGTAGGTTTGGTCCAAAATATTTTCCCAAAGTTTTCTTTATAAAAGTATTTTCATAACCAAAATCTTTATTTCCATTTGGCTAGAAATGGGCTAAATCAAGTTCTCCATCCTAAACTTTACCAAATCCATTTTCCAAAACATGGGTTGGTTCCTAGGGTCAGTAAGTTCACAACAAACCATTTTGCAAAGTTTTTAACCTTAAAATCATTTTTAAACAAATTTTCTAATCTTAGCAAGCACACAAAAGAAACTACAAAAACAAGCAAACTAACAGATACTATTTGCTAAACCAAGGGTAGGGTTGGCTAGGACTTGCTCTCCTGAATCCAACGACATAAAATTTGTAATTTTTGGACGTGTGGATCCAAAGTTACAAGGGTTTGAAGTTTGCAAACAATTCTGTTTTCAAATCTGTTTTTAAACAGAATAGGCGACACGCGGCGCTTTCTAATTGGGTGGTACCGGTTCGGCCGGATCGTGGCTGTGGGGCGTTGGATCAGATCGATCGCACGGTCCAGAGGACATACCCCTTCGTGGTTAAGTGAATCTATCGTGCTTGCCCGATCTAGATCTAACGGCTATCAACACAGCGACCAAGAACTAGCGGTGCCGAGCGACGGTGAGCGGCGGCGATGCTCGGCTAGCGGCGGAGCTGGCGCTAGAGGAAGCAAGGAAGAGTAAGGAGATGCTCACCAGGCTCAGGGGGTCACGGCGATGCTCTTGGTTCGACGAGGGGCGCTTGGGGGCAGCTGCGATTGTTCGCTGGAGTAGAGGACGACGTCGGGTGGTTCTGTTTGCGGTCGGAGGCGACGCTGTCGATCACGAGAAGGCAGGCAAAGGGCATGGTTAGACGCGTAATATCAAGGAGATGACGCGTGCGTGAACAATAAGGCGCGGGGTCGTCGGATACTACCTGGGGACTTCGCCGGAGAGAGAGGCAGACGCGGCGGCGCTCGGAGCTTGTTGAAGACGATGTTCTGGGACGCCCGCGGTTGAATGGAAGGCACGGACAGAAGCGCCAGGGAGTGGTGAGTATGCGTGTGTGGTCGATGAGGCAAGGGGCGGCGCTGGGTCACCGGAATTGAGGAGGAAGCTCGTCGGAGACGGCGGTGGTGCAGAGGAAATTGGCGACAGCCTAGGGGCAGAGAGGAGGAGTTGTCTAGGGAAAATGACGAGGAGGTGCTGGCGCTTAAATGGGCGTTGTCACTGGACTGAATCAACGTGGCAGTAACAAGTATTGATGCGAGCTTTAATCGGCAGAAAAACGCCGGTGGTGATTGCGCGCGGGGAAAGGAAAGGAAATGAGCTGGAGGGAAATTTGGGAAGGAGACAGAGGCGATTAATGGGCTTGATCACAGCGAGGAATCAACGCAGCGTTACTACAAATTCAAACCGAAGGAATCATCGGCAGGGCGAGGAAGAACTGGTCGCGGTGGGAACGACGATGAACAACGCTGTGGGACCTTGCTGTCAGCGAGAAAGTGAGAGGGAAAGAGGGGTCCACCAGTCATTCACTGCGTGGGTATGCGTTCGTGTGCAAAACGTTTGGTGCGGGATGAAGAGAAGCTGGGCTGGTTGGTGGGCTTCCTGGGCTAGTTGGGCCAAAGGGTGGGTTGCTCTATTTTTTTCTGTCTAAATTCTTTTTCCATTTCTATTTCTATTTTTCTGTTTTGAATTTCAATCAATTATTCAAACATTCAAACCACATTCAAACAATTCAAACAATCACTCAACTTTGTACTTTGAATTTGGTTCTGTTTATCAACATAAACCAATCTCAAAATAAAAAATAAAAATATTTTTATTCTTTTTAGGACCATCCATTAATTAAATAAAATGGACCTTTAATTAAATAGGGTTTGATTTAATTGATAAAATCTCCATTTGAAATCCAATATTTTCGAAACCAAATCAGTAGGTTTTATTTGGAAATAAAAGATATTTGGAAAACTTGTTTAAAACAAAATAACCTTTTAATTTAGGTTCCATTAATAATTAAAATATAATGGACCTTAGTTAATACTTCAAATAGGATTTGTTTTATTAAAATCTTTATTTTGAAAAATCTAAAATAAAACCAAAACACTTCAGTAGGTTTTATTTGAGAAAACAAAATACTTGGAAAACTTATTTTAAAAGAAATAAATAAGTTCTGATGTTTTTGGAAATAGTAAAACCTTTATTAATAAATCTTGGATATTTAAATCCTTTTTATTTTATTTTAAATAAACCTCTACTATTTTTAATCAAAGCAAAACCTTTTGTTTCAAAGTCTTGGCCAAGTTTTAATTTGGCTTTATAAAATAATCTTTATTTAAAATGTTTCTTTTCATTTTGAGAACCAAAACCTTTGGAAAACTTATTAAAATAAAATAATAAGGTTTAGTGTTTATTTAAAAATAAAAAGCCTTTACTTTAATAAAATTGGATATTTAAATCCTTATTATTTTATAAACCTTTACTCATTTTATCAAAACAAAATATTTTAATACATCAGTTTGGCCAAAATTATTTTGGCTCTTTAAAAAAAATCTTTATTTATAAATCCACCTTTTCATTTGAAAACAAAGTCTTTTATAAAAAGATCCAAAATAGTAATTCCAAAACATTTTATTTGCCTTTATTAAATGTTTATCTTTATAAATCCCTTTAGGATTTAATTGTTCAAAACAGGTTTGAAGATTCCCAATTAGATTCAAAAAGTTTCTTCTGGCCCTGAAAATCAAACAAAGTTTTATTTTATTCATTTATTTTCACATTACAAGATTTGGAAAATCTTGGGATGTGACAGAAGCAAGCATCCCGGAGTTGGAATCTCCGCTTTGATGAGGTGATCAAATAGTTTGGATTTGTCCAAACTTATGGAGAGGCTTGTATTTACAAGAAAGTGAGGGGGAGCAATGTGGCATTTCTGATATTATATGTGGATGACATATTATTGATTGGAAATGATATAGATCTTTTAAACAGTGTTAAAAGTTATCTAAACAGCAAATTTTCGATGAAAGACCTTGGTGAAGCGTCATATATATTAGGCATTAAAATCTATAGAGATAGATCAAGGCGCCTAATTGGGCTATCGCAGAGTACATACCTTGATAAGACATTAAAGAAGTTTAATATGGACGAAAGTAAGAAGGGGTTCTGAAAGGGCATGTATGCCCCCATGTGTGGTTTTGGTAATTAATGACAATCCCTATGGACTAATGTGCAAATTGAGTTTCACTTGTAGGTTTGTCCATTGGCATCTCTTGGACCATGTGTTGGTTTCAAGGATGAAAAATAAGAAGCATTGTCCAAGGGCTTTGTGCCTTTTGGAATCAAGTAGAAGAAGAAGAATATCAAGTATGTCTTGAAGAAGAAGAAGAAGATGGAGTTCCTCATGGCTATCTTCAAGACATCGTCAAAGAAGTGATGTGCAAGCTCAAGAGAATGATGAAGACAAGTTCGAAGAAGAGGCTTCCCCATGGTGTATGGGGGAGCATGTCTCAAGACTTCATCAAGCAAGTGCAAGCAAGTGCAATCAAGAAAGGTGTTCCATCTTGAAGGTGACAAGATCGTCTACATCAAGCTCAAGTGGTATGCTCAAGGCAAAGGTATGATCTTGATAGGGTTTCTATTTTACCGGTCTCTTGTAGTGTTGGGAGACCGAGTTTAGGATAGGTAACCGTACTATCAAGAGGGGCTCTCGAGTGGGTGACTTATTCGTATCTTTCGGAGAGAACTCAAACCTTTGCATTCATAGCATCATATTTCTTCGTTGTTGTTTGGTTCTTGTCCATGTGAGGATCTAGAGCTTGTGGTTATCTTCATAACAAGCTCTAGTTCATCAAAAACGGATTTCCCTTGCATATCTTATTGCGTTTTTGATCTTGCGGGTTTTCCGGCTCCACACCTTGGGAGGTATCTCACATATATATTCATGGTATTTTCTCCCTTGGTGATACCCAATATTTCGACATGTCGTTATCTTTCCAACAAAATTGGTCTCATCTCGTTTGGAGTTTGGATGCAAAAGTTGTGGCAGTTCTGGTTCTGAAGTTTTTGCCTGACCGGTAGTTCCAGCGGGCCACCGGTAGTACCACCAGGATAGTTTGCCGCCGGTAGTACCGGTGTTAATTCCGGCCCAACTTCCGGTAAACCCATTTTCGGTTCAGTGCCTGGTTAGCGCTATTTGACGGAACTTGTATCGGTTTTTCAGGCGGTAGTACCGCTAGGACATTCTTGCCACCGGTAGTTCCGGTGAAGCGGCGGTAGTACCGTCCAAGCTCGCGTTTTTGCTCTTTCTCTCGCTGTTTTCTAACCATTGGTTGGGTGCCACCGGTAGTACCGGCCACCCACCGGTACTACTGGCCGTGCGCGATTCTGTGGGTAACGGGCAGATCGAGGAGCCCTTTAAAAGGAGCTCCCCTTTCCTCTTCGCCCCCAACTTGCTCTTTCTTGGTTCTTGCTGTCTCTCTCTCTCCTCCATTGTTGACCTTGAAGAGCTTGCCCTCTCCCCTTTCCCCTCCTATGATTCTTGCATCTTTTTGAGGGATTTGAGAGAGGAGATCTAGATCTACAAGCCCCACCAAGCAAAATCCCTTCTTCATGAAGGAATCCTTGGGATCTAGATCTTGGAGAGTTTTGTGTTCTCCTCTTGTGTTCTTCCTCCCTTATTCCCCCAATAGCTTTTGTAGCTTTGGTGGAATTTGAGAGTGAAGGACTTGCCTCTTGCATTTGGTGCATAGGTTTGAGTTCTCCTCGGAGATTCGGTGAGTTCAATCCCTTCAGATTGTTTCTCTTGGGTTCTTGGAACCCTAGACGGTTGTGTGGTTGGATTGTTGACCTTTTGTGGTCTTGTAGCCTTTTGTGGCCTTATTGCCTTTTGTGGCTTTGTAGCCTTTGTGGCATTGTTCTTGGGGCTCCAATTGAGTTGTGGAGGTTCCCCAAGCTTGTTGGCCTTTTGTGGCATTGTGGAGCCTTTGTGGCGTTTCTTGGGAGCCCTCCAATTGAGTTGTGGAGATTTCCCCAAGCCTTGTACGGGTTCGGTGACCGCCCTCAAGTGTCCCATAGTGGAACGTGAGTAGGCCTTTGTGGCGAGCTCACGGGAGAATAGGGTGAGCCTTTTTTGGCGTCGGTGAGTTGCGTGGCTTCGCATCCTTGGTGAGGCCTTGTGTGGCGTTGGGTGAGCATCGAGCCACCACACCTCGAGGTGAGCCATTTGTGGCGTTCGAAGTCATTGCGCCCCCGCACCTCTCCAACGGAGACGTAGCTTCTTTGGAAGTGAACTTTGGGAAAGAAATCATCGTCTCCACGTCCATCGGTTATCTCTCAACCGAGCCCTTTACCTATGCAATTTACATTGTGATAGCCTTCGTGCTTGAAGTACTATATCTTGCTATCTCCTTGTTGCTTGTCTTGCTTAGCATAGGTTGTTGGTGCACTTAGTGAAACTAGTGGATATAGGTTTCGGCTTGTTAAATTAAATGTTAAGTTTTATTCCGCATTTATTTGAGCCTAGACCGTAATAATTTTAAAATGCCTATTCACCCCCCTCTCTAGGCGACGTCCATTTCCCTTTCAGGTTCTTACCTATGTTGCAAGGCAAGGCATTGAGTAAGACTCAAAGTCCGGCTACAGCGGGAGAAAGAGAGATGATGGATAAGATCCCCTATCCCTCGACCATAGGCTCTATTATGTATGCCATGCTATGTACAAGACCGGATGTGGCACATGCTATTAGTTTGACTAGTAGGTACCAATCTGATCCAGGTTCGGAACACTGGATAGCGGTAAAGAACATCCTCAAGTACTTGAGAAGAACTAGGGATATGTTTCTTATATACGGAGATGAAGAAGAGCTAGTCGCTAAGTGTTATGTCGATGCTAGCTTTGACACCGATCCGGATGACTCTAAGTCTCAATCCGGATACGTATTTCTCTTGAACGGAGCAGCAGTTAGTTGGAGGAGTTCCAAACAACCTGTGGTGGCTAGATCAACGACGGAGGCGGAATATGTTGCTGCTTCAGAAGCGGCGCAGGAAGCGGTTTGGATGGAAGAGTTCATTACGGAACTAGGTGTGGTTCCTAGTGCATTGGACCCAATAGTGATCTATTGTGACAACAATGGAGCCATAGCCAACGCAAAGGAACCAAGGTCTCACAAGAATTCCAAGCATATTAAGCGCCGGTTTCACTCCATCCGCAAGCATGTCAAGGATGGAGATATAAAGATTTGTAAAGTACACACGGACCTAAATGTAGCAGATCCGTTGACTAAAGTTCTCCCTAGGGAAAAACATGATCAACACCAGAACTCCATGGGTGTTAGATTTATCACTATGTGAACTAGATTATTGTCTCTAGTGCAAGTGGGAGACTGAAGGAAATATGCCCTAAGAGGCAATACTAAAGTTGTTATTATGTATTCCTTATATATGATAGATGTTTATTCTACATGCTAGAATTGTATTGATTGGAAACATCAATACATGTGTGTTTAATAAACAAAAAGGGTTCCTAGTTATGCCTCTCTTATAGACTAGCTTGTTGATTAACAAGATGATCAAGGTTTCCTGATCATGGACATTGGATGTTGTTAATAACAAGGTCACACCATTGGTGGAATGATGTGATGAACATTCATCCGAAGTATAGCATTACGATCAAGTCATTATGTTTATATTGCTATAACATCATATGAAGTAATCTTTATCCTTAGACCATGAGATCATGTTAATTGCTAACATCGGAAGAGTATCTTGATAACATCAAACGTCACACCGTAGTGATGGGTTCGTAGCATGGAAAACAAAAAATTTCTACCGCAAGAACGAACAAAACCCAGATCTAATCTAGATAAAAGCCAAGATCTAATCTATTAGACATGTGCAACGAGATAGATCTGTACTAACCCTCGTAGAACCGAAAGCGTTACGAGATTAGATCTCGGGGTTGATGTAGTCGATCACTTGCCGATCTCAAGATCGTGTGGACGATCCTTCCGGCGCCGCGTTCCGGCAGCGCTTCCGTAGTCGGTCACACGTGCGGAGTCGAAGCAGACCTTCCTCTCCCTGTTCCAGCGAGCAGCGGAGGTAGTAGATCTTCTCCACGGAATCCCAGCAGCACGACGGTGTGGTGGTGGTGGTGGAGTAGAGATTTCTGCAAGGCTTCGCCTAAGCCGGAGCAGAGCGAAGGAGGAGGAGAGAGGCGGCGGCTAGGGTTTGTTATGGGAGAGGTCTAGGGGGTGGCGCCCCCTCCCCTCTATTTAAAGGAGGGAGGCGCCATGGGAGGGGGAGTCCTAGTAGGACTCCCCTCCCTCCTTGGCCGGCGGATTGGGAGCGGGGGAGGAATCCTCCTCCCCCACGAATCCATGTCTTCCCCACAAAGACTCCTTGGTCCTTTCTTGGTTTTCAAGCAAACTCCAAGAAATCTTCTAGAACCTTCCAGAACATTCCGAAACCTTCTAGAATCTCCATACAAACACTCCAAAACATTTCCTAACTTAGAAAATGATCCCCAATATATGAATCTTATTCTCCGGACAATTCCGGATCTCCTCGTGATGTCTCGGATCCAATCCGAGACTCCAAACAACATTCGGTCTCCAACGCATATTCCATATCTACTTAAAACAACTTCGAACCTTAAGTGTGTCACCCTATGGTTCGTGAATATGCAGACATGATGAAGACACCTCTCCGATCAATAACCATCAGCGGGATCTGGAGATCCATAACGGCTCCCACATACTCAACGATGACTTCGTGATCGATAGAACCATTAACATACGAAACCAATTCCCTTTGTCACGCGATATTCTACTTATCCGAGGTTTGATCGTCGGTATCTCCATACCTAGTTCTACCTCGTTACTGATAAGTACTCTTTACTCGTTCCATGTTATGTCATCCCTTGTGACCTAGTCACATGCTTGCAAGCTAACTAGATGACATTCCACCGAGAGGGCCCAGAGCATATCTATCCGTCATATGGATGGACAAATCCCAATCTTGGTCCATGCGCTTCAACACATACTTTCAGAATACCCAATGACACCTTTATAACCACCCAGTTACGAAGCGGTGTTTGATGTCATCAAAGTACCCATCCGGTGATGGTGATTAACATAACCTTATGGTCAAAGGATTAGGTTATTATGCATTTGAATGCTTATAGCAATACGAACTTAATGACTTGATCTTATGCTACGCTTACTATGGGTGTGTGTCCATCACATCATTCTCCTAATGATATAATCTTGTCATTAATGACATCCAATGTCCATGATCAGGAAACCATGATCATCAATTAATCAACAAGCTAGTTCAACAAGAGGCTTACTAGGGACTCTTTTATGTTTACAAAACACACATGTATCAGTGTTTCCTTATAATACAATTATAGCATGGGATGTAAACATTCATCATAAACACAAAGATATAATAATAACCACTTTTATTATTGCCTCTTGGGCATATCTCCAATAGTCTCCCACTTGCACTAGAGTCAATAATCTAGATTACATGGTAATATACCTAACACCCATGGCGTTCTGGTGTTGGTCATGCTTTGCTCTAGGAAGAGGTTTAGTCAACGGATCTGCCACATTCAGATCAGTGTGTACTTTGCAAATATTTATGTCACCACCTCGGACAAACTCGCGAATAGCATGGAAACGTAGCTTGATGTGCTTCAGCTTGCTATGTGACCTTGGCTCCTGTGCATTAGCTATGGCACCTGTGTTGTCACAGTAGATGGCCATCGGGTCCAACGCACTGGGAACCACGCAAAGTTCAGTAATGAACTCCTTCATCCATATGGCTTCTTGTGTAGCCTCCAAAGCAGCTATGTATTCCGATTCAGTTGAAGATTTCACCACAACGCTTTGCTTGGCACTCCTCCAGCTCACTGCAGCACCATTCAAAATAAATACGTATCCAGACTGTGACTTCGAGTCATCTGGATCGATGTTCCAACTAGCATCAGTGTAACCATTTACAACAAGCTGTTCATCACCTCCATAAGAAAGAACCATATCCTTAGTCCTATTCAGGTACTTTAGGATATTCTTGATCGCTGTCCAGTGTTCCACTCCAGGATCACTTTGATATCTGCTAGTCAAACTAACAGCATGTGCTATATCCGGTCTTGTACACAGCATGGCATACATGATAGAACCTATGGCCGAGGCATAGGGAATATTATTCATCTTTTCTCTATCTTCTGCCGTAGCCGGACTTTGAGTCTTACTCAAGGTCTTACCTGACAACATGGGCACGAACGCTTTCTTGCTCTCTTCCATTCTAAACTTCTTTAGAACTTTGTCTAAGTATGTACTTTGTGAAAGCTTTATTAGGCGTCTTGATCTATCTCTATAAATCTTGATGCCTAGAATATACGCCGCTTCGCCAAGATCCTTCATTGAAAAACTATTATTCAAATAGGTTTTGACGCTATTAAGAAGTTCTATATCATTCCCAATCAACAATATGTCATCTACATATAGTACTAGGAATGCTACAGAGCTCCCACTCACTTTCTTGAAAATACAAGCTTCTCCATAAGTTTGTATAAATCCAAAAAATTTGATATCTTTATCAAAACGTTCATTCCAACTCCGGGATGCTTGCTTCAGTCCATAAATGGAGCGCTGAAGTTTGCATACCTTGTCAGCATCACTAGGATCGACAAAACCCTTGGGTTGTACCATATACAACTCTTCCTCAATGTCTCCATTAAGGAACGCCATTTTGACATCCATCTGCCAAATCTCATAATCGAAATATGCAGCGATTGCTAACAAAATCCTCACAGACTTTAGCTTCGCTACTGGTGAGAAAGTCTCATCGTAGTCAACTCCTTGAATTTGTAGAAACCCTTTCGCGACAAGTCGAGCTTTATAGACGGTAACATTACCATCAACATCTGTTTTTCTTTTGAAAATCCATTTGTTCTCGACAGCCTTACGACCATCCGGTAAGTCCACCAAAGTCCATACTTGGTTTTCGTACATGGATCCCATTTCGGATTTCATGGCTTCTAGCCATTTGTCAGAATCTGGGCTCACCATAGCTTCTTCATACGTCACAGGGTCATCAGTGTTGTCCACCAACATGACGTTCAAGGCAGAGTCATACCAATCAGGAGTGGTACGAATCCTCGTTGACCTGCGAGGTTCAGCAGTAACTTCGTTCAAAGTTTCATGATCACCATCATTAGCTTCCTCTCCAATTGGTGCAGGCGGCACAAAAACATCTTCCGGTGCTGCGCTACTCCCAACTCCGAGAGAAGGTTCAATAACCTTGTCGAGTTCTACTTTCCTTCCAGTCACTTCCTTCGAGAGAAACTCCTTCTCAAGAAAGGATCCATTCTTGGCAACAAAAACTTTGCCTTCGGATCTATGATAGAAGGTATACCCAATTGTTTCTTTAGGGTATCCTATGAAGACGCATTTCTCCGCTTTGGGTTCAAGCTTATCAGGTTGTAACTTCTTTACATATGCTTCACAACCCCAAACTTTAAGGAACGACAACTTAGGTTTCTTACCAAACCAAAATTCATATGGTGTCGTTTCAACGGATTTAGATGGTGCCCTATTTAAAGTGAATGCGGCTGTCTCTAATGCATAGCCCCAAAACGATAGTGGTAAATCTGTAAGAGACATCATAGACCGAACCATATCTAAGAGAGTTCGATTACGACGTTCGGACACACCATTACGCTGTGGTGTTCCCGGCGGTGTCAATTGCGAAAGTATTCCACATTTCTTTAAATGCATGCCAAACTCATAACTCAGATATTCACCTCCGCGGTCAGAACGCAGAAACTTAATCTTCTTGTTATGATGATTTTCCACTTCACTTTGAAATTCCTTAAACTTCTCGAAAGTTTCGGACTTATGTTTCATAAAGTAGATATACCCATATCTACTTAAGTCATCCGTGAAAGTGAGAACATAACGATATCCACCACGCGATGCTACACTCATTGGACTGCACACATCGGTATGTATTATTTCCAATAAGTCTGTAGCTCACTCCATTATTCCAGAGAATGGAGTCTTAGTCATTTTTCCCATTAGACATGCTTCGCATCTTTCAAGTGATTCAAAATCAAGTGATTCGAGAAGTCCATCAGAATGGAGTTTCTTCATACGCTTCACTTCAATGTGACCAAGACGACAGTGCCACATGTATGTAGAATTATCATTCAATTTTATTCGTTTAGAATCTATGTTGTGAACATGTGTATCACTACTATCGAGATTCAATAAGAATAAACCATTCATCTTAGGTGCATTACCATAAAAGATATTACTCATATAAATCGAACAACCTTTATTCTTAGACTTAAAAGAGTAACCGTCTCGCAATAAACAAGATCCAGATATAATGTTCATGCTTAACACAGGCACCAAATAACAATTATTCAAATTTAAAACTAATCCCGAAGGTAGATGTAGAGGGAGCGTGCCGACGGCGATCACATCAACCTTGGAGCCATTTCCAACGCGCATCGTCACCTCATCTCTCGCCAGTCTTCGTTTATTCCGCAACTCCTGTTTCGAGTTACAAATATGAGCAACTGAACCAGTATCAAATACCCAGGCACTACTACGACTACTAGTAAGATACACATCAATAACATGTATATCGAATATACCTTTCTTCTTGATGTTGCCGTTCTTCAGATCTGTCAGGTACTTGGGGAAGTTACGCTTCTAGTGACCAGCACCCTTGCAGTAGAAGCATTCAGTTTCAGGTTTAGGACCAGCCTTGGGCTTCTTAGCAGGTGCGGCAGTTTTCTTGAAGTTGCCCTTTTTCTTAGGCTTGCCCTGTTTCTTGAAATTGGTGGTCTTATTGACCATCAACACTTGGTGCTCCTTATTGATCTCCACTTCAGCAGTTTTCAGCATGGACGATAGTTCAGGCAACGTCTTGTTCATGCAGTGCATATTGTAGTTCATCACAAAGTTCTTATAACTCAGTGGCAGTGATTGGAGGACACGGTGAATCCCTAACTCATTAGGAATCGTTATCCCCAACTCTTGGAGCTTGTTTGCGTGCCCAGACATGGTGAGCACGTGCTCGCTAACGGAGCTTCCCTCTTCCATCTTGCAGGTAAAGAACTTCTCGGAGGCCTCATAGCTCTCCATGGCCGCGTGAGTCTCAAAAATGAGCTTGAGCTCCTTAATGATCTCGAACGAGTCGTGGTGCTCAAAACGCTTCTGGAGCTCCATTTCTAAACCGTACAGGATGGCACACTGAACTATGGAGTAATGATTTTTCCGAGTGGCGTAAACATTCTTTACGTCATCGGTGGAATCATCTGCAGGTGGGTCACCTAGCGGTGCTTCGAGCACATAGGTCATCTGACCAGCCCCGAGGACAATCTTCAGACCACGGAGCCAGTCCGTGAAGTTGCTTCCATTGTTCTTAAGCTTTTCTTTCTCTAGGAACGCATTGAAATTGATGGAGAGGTTCGCCATAATCTACACCAAATTTGCAAGTAGTTTAGACTAAGTTTATGATAAATTGAGTTCAATTTTAATTCTTAAATTAACTAGGTGAACTCCCACTCAAAACAACATCCCTCACATTGTCTTAGTGATTACACGAACCAAGTCCACTACACCAAGTCCGATCTTCACGAGAGAAGATGTAGTTTCATCGGTGAACAATCTTCATGTTCATCATATCACTTATATGATTCATGCTCTAACTTTCGGTATTCCGTGTTCTGAGACCATGTTTGTACATGCTAGGCTTGTCAAGATTAACCTTAGTTTCCGCATGTGCAAATCTGGCTTGCACCCGTTGTATGCACACGTAGAATCTATCACATCCGATCATCACGAGATGCTTCGAGACGACGAGTCTTAGCAATGGTGCCAACTAAGGACGAACACTTTATTACTTGAAATTTAGTGAGAGGGATCATCTTATAATGCTACCGTCGCGATCTAAGCAATACAAGATGCATAAAGGATTAACATCACAGGCAATTCATAATTAGTGTGATATGATATGGCCCTTTCTTCTTATGCCTTTGATCTCCATCTCCAAAGCACGGACATGATCTCCATCATCACCAGCATTGAGTCAAGGTCAGTGGCGCCACTTCATGGTTGTCCATCATCACCAGCAACTATTACAACTACTTGGAATAAAGCTATTACAAGATGAATAGACACGCAGGTTTTAACAGAATTAAAGACAACCATTAGGCTCCTGCCGGTTGCCATATTACAACAAGGATCATTGCATACATCAAATATAATCACAATCACATGATGGCCATATCACATCACAAAACCCCTGCAAAAACAAGTTAGACGCCTCTAATTTTCTTTGCATGTTTTACGTGGTTTGGGGCTTTCGAATAAGAACGGATCTTACCTACGAAACTGAACCACAATGTTGATATAAGTGCTATCGAGTGCAAAGTGTAGATTGGATCCATACTATGATGGGAGAGACAGACACCCGCAAAGCCACTTGTGCAAAGCAAGCTACACGTCAAGCATGGAGAAAGTCTCATGTGCGATGACATGTAAGGTTAGCCCGAGCCGCTTCATCCCACCATACCGCAAGATGCAAAGTACACAAAGCAAAAGACGGCACGAGCACCAACGCCCACAAAACCATTGTGTTCTACTCATGCAACAGATCTACGCATAGATACGGCTCTGATACCACTGATGGGTACGTAGCATGGAAAACAAAAAATTTCTACCGCAAGAACGAATAAAACCCAGATCTAATCTAGATAAAAGCCAAGATCTAATCTATTAGACATGTGCAACGAGATAGATCTGTACTAACCCTCGTAGAACCGAAAGCGTTACGAGATTAGATCTCGGGGTTGATGTAGTCGATCACTTGCCGATCTCAAGATCGTGTGGACGATCCTTCCGGCGCCGCGTTCCGGCAGCGCTTTCGCAGTCGGTCACACGTGCGGAGTCGAAGCAGACCTTCCTCTCCCTGTTCCAGCAAGCAGCGGAGGTAGTAGATATTCTCCACGGAATCCCAGCAGCACGACGGTGTGGTGGTGGTGGTGGAGTAGAGATTTCTGCAGGGCTTCGCCTAAGCCGGAGCAGAGCGAAGGAGGAGGAGAGAGGCGGCGTCTAGGGTTTGTTATGGGAGAGGTCTAGGGGGTGGCGCCCCCTCCCCTCTATTTAAAGGAGGGAGGCGCCATGGGAGGGGGAGTCCTAGTAGGACTCCCCTACCTCCTTGGCTGGCAGATTGGGAGGGGGGAGGAATCCTCCTCCCCCATGAATCCGTGTCTTGCCCCACAAAGACTCCTTGATCCTTTCTTGGTTTTCAAGCAAACTCCAAGAAATTTTCTAGAACCTTCCAGAACATTCCAAAACCTTCTAGAATCTCCATACAAACACTTCGGAACATTTCCTAACTTAGAAAATGATCCCCAATATATGAATCTTATTCTCCGGACAATTCCGGATCTCCTCGTGATGTCCCGGATCCAATCCGAGACTCCGAACAACATTCGGTCTCCAACGCATATTCCATATCTACTTAAAACAACTTCGAACCTTAAGTGTGTCACCCTACGGTTCGTGAATATGCAGACATGATGAAGACACCTCTCCGATCAATAACCATCAGCGGGATCTGGAGATCCATAACGGCTCCCACATACTCAACGATGACTTCGGGATCGATAGAACCATTAACATACGAAACCAATTCCCTTTGTCACGCGATATTCTACTTATCCGAGGTTTGATCGTCGGTATCTCCATACCTAGTTCTACCTCGTTACTGATAAGTACTCTTTACTTGTTCCATGTTATGTCATCCCTTGTGACCTAGTCACATGCTTGCAAGCTAACTAGATGACATTCCACCGAGAGGGCCCAGAGCATATCTATCTGTCATATGGATGGACAAATCCCAATCTTGGTCCATGCGCTTCAACACATACTTTCAGAATACCCAATGACACCTTTATAACCACCCAGTTACGAAGCGGTGTTTGATGTCATCAAAGTACCCATCCGGTGATGGTGATTAACATAACCTTATGGTCGAAGGATTAGGTTACTATGCATTTGAAAGCTTATAGCAATACGAACTTAATGACTTGATCTTATGCTACGCTTACTATGGGTGTGTGTCCATCACATCATTCTCCTAATGATATAATCTTGTCATTAATGACATCCAATGTCCATGATCAGGAAACCATGATCATCAATTAATCAACAAGCTAGTTCCAAAAGAGGCTTACTAGGGACTCTTTTATGTTTACAAAACACACATGTATCAGTGTTTCCTTATAATACAATTATAGCATGGGATGTAAACATTCATCATAAACACAAAGATATAATAATAACCACTTTTATTATTGCCTCTTGGGCATATCTCCAACACGTAACAGGGTGACTATAAAGATGGGTTCAGTACTACGAAGGTGTTATGTTGAGGCTCATGGATCAAGAGTGGAATTTGCCAATCCCGATGACGGATAGATATAATCTGGGCCCTCTCGGTGATATCACATTGAGATAGCTTGCAAGCAAGTGATGTGATCACTAGAATGTTATATCACGGAATGAGAAAAGAGTTCATGTCGGTAACGAGATCAAACTAGGTATGGAGATACCGATGATCGAATCTCGGACATGTAATATATCGCAAGACAAAGGGATTTAGTTACAAGCGTTAAAGGTTCTCACGATCACAGAAGTCATCGTTGAATGTGTAGGAGTTAGTACGGATCTCCAGGTCCGCTGCTGATTATTGATCGAAGAAGGGTCTCGATCATGTCTGCATTATTCGCGAATTGTAGGGTGACACACTTAAGAGTTACCGGACACCATTTTGGAGCACATATGTTTCAGACGAAAGAATTTCAAAGCGCAGGAATTGTTTCAATAGAAACCGGAAATTGTTTCGGGTGAAATTGCAGAGAGTGGTTCTGCATGTGATATTGAAATATTGCAAGGGGATATATGTGAATGTTTGTTAATTAAAGTAATTAACAAAATTCTAAATAAATTTAATAAAAGAGTTTTATTAAATGAGAGAGCATTAAACTTGGAGAATTTTAATGCATTTAAAGTGGAGACTTTAAAAGGGAATGTGAAGAGGCATTTTAATGTGGAGGGGTTACCACCACATGAATGGGGGAGGTGAGGGGTTACCCCCCCATGCGCCGGCCATGGAGAGGAGGGGCACCCCCCTCCTCCTATAAAAGGCCACCCATTCCCTCCTTCATCCTCACACCTCCTTATGAAGGATCTCTCTCCCCCTCTAGAATTATTACCCATGGTCTCGGATTATCGAGATACATGTTCCCGGTGGCATTTCGTCTGGAAGGAGTTGCTGCTTCCGCTGGATTGCTGGAGCGAGGAGGTGGAGGTTGTCCGGTGGCTTGAACGTGTGTGCGAGTGCGGATGCGCTGCTGAGTTGCGGCGCTCGGACTTCCTCACGATCTTGAGATCGGCAAGTGTACGACTACATCAACCACGAGTTCCTACTCGTTAACAAAACTCGTTGTCTTCGAGGGTAAGTTCTCGTTGGATGTATGTCCACCCGTTGTTTTGTACCTAGTAGATAGATCTTGGCGTGTAGTTCACACCGTAGGAAATTTTTTGTTTCTATGCTGCGGACCCAACATGGCCACACCCCCTAGGCGCGGGTCACCCCAGGCCACGCCAGGGCATGGTGTGGGCCCCCCTAGCACCCCCTTGGTCCCCCCTCTCGCCTATAAGAGCCTCCTGATACCAAAACCCTAAATCGTCAATCAGAAATCCACGAAAAGTTCCGCAGCGCCGCCGCCACCGAAGGGGAGATTCGGGGGACAGAAAGTCTCTGTTCCGGCACCCTGCCGGGACAAGGAAGTGCCCGCAGAGCCATCTCCATCGATCTCCACCACCATCTCCATCACCATTTCTGATTCCCATGATGAGGAGGGAGTAGTTCTCTCTCGAGGCTAAGGATTCTACCGGTAGCTATGTGTTCATCTCTCTCTATGCATGATCTTATTGAGATCATGAGCTTGTAATCTATAGATCTACCTTGCTACTCAAGTGCTTTAATAGATCTCTGCTCTCCCCATGTGTGTGAAGTTGACAGTGTGCACACCATGGTGGCACTTAGGCTAGAGATTACAAATACTTGTTATGAGTTATATTTGGAGTTGGATGTCTTTATGAAATTGCGGTGTTTGTTGGACTCATCTAGTACTCAAGGTGACAGTGTGGGGTTATCTAGATGGGAAAGGCTTACTTTGAGGTGTGCTGTTATAGCCCTACCATCGATTAGAGTGTTCAACTGGAGAGTAGTTAAAAGTAGTATCATAAAGAGAAAATATTTATATGAGAGTGTTCACTAGTGAAAGTATGATCCCTAGGCCTTGTTTCGTAGCATTAAAACACCATTTGCTACTAGATCTGTTACATGTTTCCTTGCTTCCATCTTTATTTCAGTTTGTCTTTAGTCTTTTCCACGTCACCAAGCTATTTTCTATCACCGTTACCACTTATAATTATCCATACCACTTGTATTTCACTATCTCTTCGCCGAACTAGTGCACCTATACACCTGACAAGTGTATTGGGTGTGTTGGGGACACAAGAGACTTCTTGTATCTTGATTGCAGGGTTGCTTGAGAGGGGATACCTTTGACCACTTCCTCCCTAAGTTCGATAAACCTTGGGTAATCCACTTAAGGGAAAACTTGCTGCTGTTCTACAAACCTCTGCACTTGAAGGCCCAACAACTGTCTACAAGAATAGAAGTGCATAGACATCAAGCTATTTTCTAGCGCCGTTGCCGAGGAGGTAAGGTAATAGGTATTCACACTGGAGGATTAAAGAAGAAGAACCTCCCACGGCAAACGCCTATTTTCTGTCACCGTTGCCGGGGAGGTAAGGTAAAAGGTACGCACATCCTCCGGTGTGAGTGCTCGAAGTTATTTCCTTTAGATTCTGCAATTTTGTCTTTTTGTTTCTTGTTTTCACTAGTTAGGCTTAATGGAAAACAACAACAAAATTAGAGAGCTTTATAGTATTTATCTTGAGTTAGGACATAAAGTGTTTGAAGAGAAAATTAAAAAACCTATGGAACTTTATTTGCATGCTAAAAGCAATGTTGTTAGTATGAATTCTTTGGACACCATTATTGCTAATGCTATGGAAAAGTCTAAGCTTGGGGAAGCTAGTTTTTATGAAAATGATCTTTTTAGTTCCCCAACTTTGGAAGATAGCTATTCTATTGCTTATGATGATACCAAACCTCCAATATATGATGATTACAATGATGAATATGATATTTTCAGTCCACCTACTATTGAGGAGGAAATTAATTATGATTACAATATGCCTCCTATATTTGATGATTATGGTGATGAGAATACTAATGATAGCTATTTTGTTGAATTTTCTCCCACTACAAATAACAAGAATGACTATGTTTATGTGGGGAGTATTAATTTTTTTATGCATGTGGCTCATGATAAGAATGTTTTATGTTATAGTTATATTGTTAATTTTATTCATGTTGCTACTGAAAGTTATTATGAGAGAGGGAAACATGTTTCTATGCATCTCAATAATATTAAGTTTCCCCTCTTTATGCTGAAAATTTTGAAGTTGCACGTGTTTTGCTTTCCTATGCTTGTTTCTTTGTGCTTTCATGACTTGTTTCTTTACAAGATTCCTATGCATAGGAAGTGGGATAGACTTAAATGTGCTTTGAATTTGCTTCTTGATGCCCTCTTTTACTTCAATTAATATTTCTTATGTGAGCATCTTCTCAAACTATCATGCCTAACTTAAAGGCGTTAAAGAAAAGTATTTATTGGGAGATAACCCAAAAGTTTTAGATGAGTCTTGGAAGTTATTACTTCAGTAATAACCGCTCCTTATCCTTTTTATTTGCTTTTTGTGCCAAGAGTAACCTCTAATGAGAGAGAAGTAATGATTGGGAAAGTTGCTGTCCCGAAACAGATTTCTGTGCTTCACCGTAAAAATTCGTGTAAAATCTCTGTACGTCCTTTTGAGGCATGAATTTTTGTGCTTCTGACCCAGGTTGTTAACTAACTTTCGTTAGTTCAACACTTTTTGATTTGAGCAACACAAGGTATTCGAAACAATTCGTCTTTACCTGCTGGTCTGTTTTGACAGATTTCTGCCATTTTTTGCATTTGCTTCTTATTGATTCCTTTTGGGTTCCTTTTGGGGAATTGAACTTTTTAAAGGAAGTGCTACAGTATCTTGTGTTTTAATGAAAGTTTTAATTGTTTTATAACTAAACCATAAGACTTATTATCTTGAGTGCACTAATGTTGCTAATAAAGATTGTGTGAAGTTTTGTATGAAGGAAAAAATTTAGGTGTATGAAAGGAATGAGTAATGAGATGAAGAATGGACTAAAGCTCAAGCTTGGGGATGCCACGCGTGTCACCCCAAGAAATCTCCAAGAAATAGAAGCGTTAAAGCTTGGGGATGCCCAAGGCATCCCCATCTTCATCAATAAAAATCACAGGTTTCTTCCAAACGCTTCATTTTTATTGTTTCATGCACAGTTGTGTTGTTCTTGGAGCGTCTTTTCTTTTGTTTTTGTTTTTGGTTTTCGTTTTCTTGGTTTTCTTAGGTTGCTGAATAAATTGGTTGGACCCCCTCTTTCATACATTGGTTTTCAAATAGTTTGGTTTGGTTTGGAAAAGAGTAGGAAAGTTCATGCTTAAGTGTTAAAGAGAGCTTGTTTTTGACTTTGGCCTATGCTTTGTCATGCCATGCTTGATATTGTTTTGGCTTTATGCTTAGTATTCTCTGATGTAGCATGACTTGTTATAAACAATTGAGATTGCTTAATGTGCCTTGGATGAATCATGCATTGTTTTAGCATATTAAAGCATAATATAGTGGTATTCTCCTTTGATGCTTTATTTGGGTTGACTTGGCGCATGTTCACGCCATGTTATGACTATATCAAGTCACCATAACCTTTATGATCCTTTAATTTTCAACTTGTAGTATCACTTTATGCTTTGATCAATGATGTTTTGTCGCTCTGCATGATTATGGCCATTATTGCTCTCTTAGTTTGTCACTCCCAGTCTTTTGCTAGCCTCCACAACCAAGTATGAGTTCCACTCATGCATCCAACTCCTTAAACCAAGTTATTCCAAAGAGTCCACCATACCTACATACTAGCTTATGCTATTCCAAGTATATTCATGCTTTTGTTTACCTTCCAAATTAAACTTGTTATGAGAAAACTAGTGATTAAAGCTCTCACGAACTTGATGGCACACTTTACTTTTCTTGCCCTTAATAAACTTGAACCATTGTGTCGTCTATGTTGTATATGCTTGCACTTATTTGTTGGGAATTAGCAGAACCATGCTATCATGGGGAACGCTTTCAACATTGCACTTGGTACTTGTACCTAGTTGATATCATGCTCTTTTGTATATGGATGTCGTCGGTGTGAAATGAAAGGGGAGCTTGTAAGTCCATGGAGTTATGTATATGTGTTAGAGAAACGCCTGGGCCGCTGATCTAATCCATGCTGACATGGTGGAAACCTGCAGTGTAACCATAATGAGCTGTCTATGAAGCATTCTTCTTGTAAAAAAAAGAGTCCTATATTGAGAAAAAAGAGAAAAAGAAAAAAAGAGATTATGAAAAGAGGAAAGAGAGAAAAAAGCACCATATTCCCATGGTAAATAAGAAGATTGCTGAGATGCTTGTTGTCTCCTTGCCTTGTCATTTTGATATGGGGATTCTTCCGTATCATCGGGCAAGGGGTACCCCGTTGGAGGTTCTCTATGATACACATGTACTTACGATGACAAGAACTTACCGGTGACTAAACTTGAGTAGCATGAGGAGCAGCCCTCGTATACAAGGGACATGAGATTTCTAACTTATACTTCGTCAAGCATGTACACCATAGTTTGTTCACTTTAACCTTAATCACTTCAAGATGCTTATGATAGGGGAAATGAGAGCTGAAAGCTATAAGTACCATAATTTTTGGAAGCTCTTTATGAGACTTGAATCCCTGCTTCCTTCTATGAAGGCCTTTCTTCCACCATTATATTGAGTCGCCACCTTCTTACTTTATGCACCTACTTTGAGAGCATAGTGGCCATTCTTAGTTCTATGTGCATTGTCCCAAGACTAGTTGATTGATGCATAACTTGATATTGCTTGTTTTAAACTATTTGTATCTAGTCACTCTTATGAACTTTGAAGGTGTCATATGCATTTATATTTGCTACTCTATTGAGGGACAAGCTGAATGCTATTATGGTATGTTTTATTTATGTGAAACAAACAAACATCTTGCAAAGCATTGTTATTCATGAATATTTTTGTTTGTGCCTTTTCATGTTGCATCATAGTTGCTTTGCCTTATTGTTAGAACTTTGTCTTTCATGTTATGATTGAAGTACTATGATCCCAGCTTTGAATGTTTTACAAATACTTTGATCAAGTCTTTGATGGTGCATGTCACCTCAAAAATTATTCTTTCTTTTTATCACTTACCTACTCGAGGACGAGTAGGAGTTAAGCTTGGGGATGTTGATACATTGCAAATGTATCTATAATATTTGATGTTCCATGCTGGGTTTTATCTACTTTCTTATGTTTTGTCCAACTTTGGAGTACTTTTCATATGATTTCTTGGACTAACCTATTAACAAGAGCCACAGTGATAGTTGCCTGTCTTCTGCTGTTTTTGGTTCCAGGAAAGTCATAAAATGAATATTCTCGGAATTGGACGGGACAAAATCCAAAGTTCCTATTTTACCGGAAGACTCACGGAGCCAGAATACGAGACGAAGGAGGGCCAGGGCCTGGCCACACCCCCCAGGCGTGGGTCACCCCAGGCTGCGCCAGGGCATGGTGTGGGCCCCCTGGCACCCCCCTCGGTCTCCCCTCTCGCCTATAAGAGCCTCCCGATACCAAAACCCTAAATCGTCAATCAAAAATCCACGAAAAGTTCCGCAGCGCCGCCGCCACCAAAGGGGAGATTCGGGGGACAGAAAGTCTCTGTTCCGGCACCCTGCCGGGACAGGGAAGTGCCCCCGGAGCCATCTCCATCGATCTCCACCACCATCTCCATCACCATTGCTGATTCCCATGATGAGGAGAGAGTAGTTCTCCCTCGAGGCTAAGGGTTCTACCGGTAGCTATGTGTTCATCTCTCTTTCTATGCATGATCTTATTGAGATCATGAGCTTGTAATCTATAGATCTACCTTGCTACTCAAGTGCTTTAATAGATCTCTGATCTCCCCATGTGTGTGAAGTTGACAGTGTGCACACCATGGTGGCACTTAGGCTAGAGATTACAAATACTTGTTATGAGTTATATTTGGAGTTGGATGTCTTTATGAAATTGTGGTGTTTGTTGGACTCATCTAGTACTCAAGGTGACAGTGTGGGGTTATCTAGATGGAAAAGGCTTACTTTGAGGTGTGCTGTTATAGCCCTACCATCGATTAGAGTGTTCAACCGGAGAGTAGTTAAGAGTAGTATCATAAAGAGAATATATTTATATGAGAGTGTTCACTAGTGAAAGTATGATCCCTAGGCCTTGTTTCTTAGCATTAAAACACCGTTTGCTACTAGATCTGTTACATGTTTGCTTGCTTCCATCTTTATTTCAGTTTGTCTTTAGTCTTTTCCACGCCACCAAGCTATTTTCTATCACCGTTACCACTTATAATTATCCATCCCACTTGTATTTCACTATCTCTTCGCCGAACTAGTGCACCTATACACCTGACAAGTGTATTGGGTGTGTTGGGGACACAAGAGACTTCTTGTATCTTGATTGCAGGGTTGCTTGAGAGGGGATACCTTTGACCACTTCCTCCCTGAGTTTGATAAACCTTGGGTAATCCACTTAAGGGAAAACTTGTTGCTGTTCTACAAACCTCTGCACTTGGAGGCCCAACAATTGTCTACAAGAATAGAAGTGCGTAGACATCAGATGCCAGAACGGAGTTTCTGGTGCTGTTTCGTGGAATCTGGTGGTGGCGGCGGAGCGGAACTCCTTCTGGAAAAAACGTCGAACCCCCCTGAGTTTTTAGGTTAGAAGGCAACTTATAGGCGAAGAGGGAGACCGATGGGGTGTCTAGGTTGGCCAGACCACCCCCTGGCGCGGCCAGGCCTAGCCCGCGTGGCTAGGTGGTGTGGCCTAGGCCCAGCCCCCTCCGTCTCGTATTCTGGCTCCGGGAGTCTTCTGGTGAAATAGGATTTTTGGCATATTTTCCGAGATTTTTCCTGATAGTTGATTTTCTGCACACAAAAACTAGACACCAAGGCAATTCTGCTGAAAACATCGTCAGTCCGCGTTAGTTGCATCCAAATCACACAAGTTTAGAGGAGAAACAATAGCAAAAGTGTTCGGGAAAGTAGATACGTTTTGGACGTATAAACTCCCCCCAAGCTTATCTTATTGCTTGTCCTCAAGCAATTCAGTTGAAAACTGAGTGCGATAGAAGAACTTTCACGAACACATTTTCTTCATATGATGTATATATTCTCAGCATGTGATCAACTACTTAGACAATTCATAATAAAGAGTATGCAACTAAGTTTAATAGGCATTGCAAGCTATGAAGAGATTCCAACTTAAAAATAACAAGTAGAAAGAAACATAAACATAAGCAACATTACAATGCTCATAACAAGGTATGATAGAGTGGTATCTCGCTTGCCTTTGATTATGAATGCCAAGGCACCTCTGAAGTTCAGGTGAAGACTAGAAGTAAAGATGTTAAAGATACAAGCATCAAAGTCATAACACAAATAACCAAGTTTTGAGGCAAGCACATTACACTAAGATGACAACTATGCTCTCAAGAAGGTGCTCATGGAATATGTGGAGACTCAAGAAGGAAAACGAAAAAAAGGTTTTGAAAAGTTTGAAAGGCTTCCAAATGCTGAAAGTATGGTACTCGTTAGCTTTGAGCTCTCATTGCCCCTATCATAAGCATCTTTAATATGGTTAAGGTGAAAGTGAGGCCCAATCTGAGTTATATGCTTGACAGACTATAAACTGGAAATCCCATGTCCCTTGAGTACGAGGGCCGCTCCTCATGCTACTCAACTTTAGTTACCTGTAAGTTCTTGTCATCGTAAATATGTGCGTATCATAGAGAACCGCCAACAGGGTACCTCTTGACCGATGATACGGAAGAATCCCCATATCAAAATGACAAGGCAAGCAGACAATGAGTATCTCAGCAATCTTCTTATTTACCATGGGAAAATGGTGCTTTTTTCTCTCTTTCCTCTTTCCTCAAATCTATTTTTTTCTTTTCTTTTTCTCAATAGCTACCTCTCTCTTTTTATAAGAAGAATGCTTCATAGATATCATTATGGTTACGTTGCAGGTTTCCACCATGACGACATGGATTAGACCAGCAGCCCAGGCGTTTCTCTAACACACATACATAACTCCATGGACTTGCAAGCTCCCTTTTTATTTCACACCAACGACATTCGCAAACAAAAGAGCATGGTATCAACTGGGTATATATTTACAGGTGTTGAAAGCGTTCCCCGTGATAGCACGGTTCTGCTAATCCTCGGCCTATAATTTGCAAGCATATAACTTTCATGGACAGTCACAATGGTTCAGGTTTATTAAATGCAGAAAATAAAGTGTGCCATCAAGTTCATGAGAGCTTTACTAACTAACTTTCTCATAACAAGCAAACATTTTATTCGGAAGAAAACAAGGCATATTGAATATGCACGGAAATAGCAAATGATGCTAATAGGTAGGTATGGTGGACACTTTGGCAATATTTGGTTTTAGGGAGTTGGAAACATGAGTAAAACATACTCAGTGAAAGTGAAGGCTAGCAATAGTAAGGGAGCGACGAATGAGAGAGCAATAGCTGTCATAATCATGCTTGCAACAAAACAGGACTAATCATGGCATGAAAGTGATTCAGGACCCTCAAGGAAAAATAATTCATCGAGGCTTAACTGATTATTTCAGTCATATGCATGCATGAGCATGTGCCAAGTCAATTCAAGTGAAACATTCAGAGGAGGATACCACGGTGTCATACCAAGTTATGAATAGAATAATGCAAGCAATCATTCATATGACATGCTACAAACTATTAGCAAGCTGGAACTAATCATAAGAAAGCAAGAACTACTAAGCATCCATAAATAACATACACCCTACATGAACAGACTAAGCATGCCCACAATCATGAGTATATGTACAAAAATGAAAACAAATAGAGTTCATTACCAGCCTCTTACCACACCTCAAGTTGTCATTAATCCTCATTATTGCCCTTCACTTGTTTGGCTTGAATAATAATATGAAACCAATATCCACTGAGGATTGCTGAACCCTGCAACAAACTCACAAAACCAAAAAAGAACAACAAATATTTTTGGTGTTTTCGATTTTTAAAACAAGAACCAAAAAGGAAAAACAAGCCAAGCAAAATCTTTTTGGGTTTTTCGAATAGTTCAAACAAAACAAAAAGGGAAAAGCAAACCAAGGCAAAAAGAAGAAGAAACAAACCAAAGAGAAACACCAGAAATATTTTTGGTCTTTTTGTGTTTTAGAAAGCAAAAGCAAAGGAAGAACGAAAGCTAAAAAGAGAACGAAACATGAATATACAAAGTACTGACGCAACATGATATGAAGATGAGCGCGATGTCGGCGTACCTCCCCCCAAGCTTAGGCTTTTGGCCTAAGTGGGTGTCAATCCCAAGCTGGCCAGGATGAAGTGTCACCGTGGTACGACGAGGAGGTACCCTCGTCATGGTGCGAGCTCGAGTACGTCCCTCCGTAGTGCACGGAGTAATCGTAGGAGGGTACATCCTCCTGATGCTACTCATGGAAACCCGGCAAGCGAAGCTGCTCGTCCACCTCCTCCTTGGAGCGCGACCATGGTCTCCAGTGGACACTAAACAAAGAAGACTGTGGCAGAGGGATCTCCCTCTCATCCCCGTCAGTAAACATCGTCCTATATACTAGACCGTCCAAATCAGAATCAGCAGTGACAAAATGATGAGTTTTCATAGCAACAAGGTCAAGCCTTTGTGGTGCCAATACAGTATCATTGGGGTCCACTGAAAGCCCTAATGCATTGACCATACGTGAGGCAATGATGCCCCCATAGATTGGCCCCCTAGCAGCTAGGCGGCGAGCAATAAGCGAGCCAAGGTTGTACCGAGTATCATTGTTGAGCGCAGCAGCAAGGAAGGCTAAATGATAGTTGGAGATATTACTTGTGTTGTCCCTACCAAGCATGCTAGTGGCAAGATAATATGCAAAGTATCTAAGAGCAGGGAGTTGGATGTTTCTTATCTTTCCGCGCTGCGCCACGCGGTCATCATCATTGGTCACCCCTCGGTAAAGCTCCAGTAAATCAGCGGGTCGCCCTTGAATTTTCTTCACGGTCCCTGTCATGCTTATACCTACAACACTGCAAAATCTTTCCAATGGCATGGTAAAGGGCAGATTATAAATTTTGAAAGAGACAGTTGATTGATAGGGTGTGTTAGTGAACGCGAAGCTCTCAACAAAGGTTTTGGTGAGCATAGCGTATCGTTCACTCTCATCTTGCATATATGAGGTCAAACCAACCCTCTCAATCAGTAACAAGAAATCATCAAGAATCCCTGCAGCTTGTAAGAAAGTAAAACAAGGAAAAGTAGATGGGTGAGCATCCCCATCATCTCCTTCATTACCAATACGAGGTGCAATGAGATCCTCGTTGTATGATGGCCTGAACTGAGAGGCTGATCTTGAGGGCCTTGACCTCTTAGGTGCATCCCTCTCAAATATTTCTCCAAAGGTACGGTTGTTCATGTTTGATATTTTGAAATTTAAACATCTATTAAACAAGTGATGGCAAAGTGAATATAATGAAGGGCACTACTCATAGGGACTTGTAAGAGGCCTAAACATGCATCAAAACTATATCTCTAAGCATCAAAGAAGCTTACAAGCTCTCATAACCTGTCACCTACAGCAGCAAAATACTCAAGATATAAACCACTAAACACAAATCTACTTGGACAAGCGGAGGAGTCACATACCGGAGAACAAATGCTCTAAATTTCAGCAACAAAGATGGGCTGAGCAAGGAGATCGAAGAAATCGAGAGCAAGCACAACAAGAACACGATTTTGAGCAATGAACCGGAGCTTACTAGGGAGAGAGAAGAAAGTGGCAGGTGAGAGAGTTAGTGTAGGGCCAGGGGTGGCCCACACCATGGCATGGCGCCACCTAGGGCAAGCCGCGCCATTAGGTGGTGTGCCTGCCTGGTGGGTCCCCCTGGTACCTTCCAGGCACTCCTCTGCCCCTTTTTTCACGTAAAAATTTAATATGAATTTTCTAGAATTTTTCGAGACACTTTATTTTTGGGCAATTTTCAGGCATAGAAGAATGATTTTTTGACAGACAGGCATGGAAAAATGATGCAAAGACAAAACAAGGCTAGAACTACAGGAGTTCTAAGACACTGTAACATGCAAGCAACTAACAACAAAAAGGAAAACTAAACGAAAACAAAAACTAAAATGGATAGAATAGAAGTAAGCGGAGATAATCATAGTGAAAACATTGTTTTGTTCAATCAAATCCTTTTGTTAACAAGGTTGATTAGGTCTTGTTACCAAAACAATTCCATATGAGGCAAACCTTTGTATTCCACTAATGATTATGTTACCTTAACCTTGATAGCAATGGTCCCAATCATAATAGTTTCAAATTTTTCTCTTGGTATGGGATAATATCTCTCTCCAACTTGAATGCCCTCAACATGTTCAATTGAATTCAGAATGCGTGGACACGCCGCCTCCGCCTTCCGAAGAAACAGCTGAAGTTTCCGACGATGATCAAACCATATCGGACTTGAACATCTCGGAACGTTATCATGCCGAGGCCGATGTATCCAGCGAGCCGGCAGCTCCTACCTCTCCCCCTACATCATAGAGTATCAGAAGAACAATATGTTATTCTGAAAAACAATTTGGATCTGTAAATAAGTAGTACAATACTTTTGCTAGTGCTAAGTTTTAATTTATCTATTCAGCACTTTTGGCTTTGATTTTATGTGCCTGAAATGTCTGCATAAGCACTTGTATTTTTTGTCTGCACTTATCGTTTATCCGGCTTTCCGCCTCGTCCATTTCGTGAGCCGGCTAACTTTCAGCACGGAAACTTTGCCGAGCAACGGAGCTCAATTGCTAAACCAGTTTAAACTCGAAAACAAAGCCGGCTTCCAGTACCAACAATTCACTACTCGGAAAATGCCCGTCCAGCAATCAGACAAATAACCAAAGTATAGACTAGAAAATTTAGATTTATACCCAAAAGTATCAATTTTAGAATCGGAAATCTAAACCAGAACAAACATGAGCATAAAGTACTTTCAAGTATTCTAGGATTTTCGACTGTGACATGACCATTCGGAAATAAGATGGTAAAAACTTCTCAGAAAGATTTTAAGGGAACCAAGACTTTCTTTCTCATTGAACATGTACACATATATGATTACAAATAAAAGTAAATTAAGAATAAAAGGGATGTAGCTGATTAATATTCCATGGTATGTCTAACTCATCCGGATTTGTACTGCCTCCAGCTCTCTTTCTCTTCTTAGTAGCAGGTCTCTCTTTGACTGGTCGTATATCAGTTAGGTAGTATGAACCATTGTGCAATACTCGACTAACTAAAAATGGCCCTTCCCATATTGGGGAAAGTTTGTGCTTTCTTTGCTGCACAAGCCAGAGAACCAAATCGCCCTTATTGAAAGACCAGTTTCTGACTCTCTGGCTATGATACTTGCGTAACTTCTGCTGATAGGTTGTTGATCTCATCTCAGCAACGACGCAAACTTCTTCGACTAAGTCGAGATCATTTTGTCGAGAAATTTTGGCATCCTCTTCAATATACGTGGCCACTCTAGGAAAAGTGTGAATCAAATCACTAGGAAGAACTACTTTTGTGCCATAGACCAAGAAGAAAGGTGTGTATCCAGTTGACCTGTTTGGAGTTGTTCGCAAACTCCATATTATAGTAGGTAATTCCTCTGCCCAAGCCCCCGCAGCACGTCGTAGTGGTGCTTCGAGTCTCGGTTTTAGGCCCTGCAAGATTAAACCATTTGCTCTTTCGACTTGTCCATTAGCTTGTGGATGTGCGACTGACGCAATGTCAAGCCGGATATCTTGTTCATTGCAGAATTCGGTAAGCTCTCCCATAGAAAATTTACTCCCATTGTCTGTGATAATGCTATGCGGATAACCGTATCGGATTATAACATCCTCAACAAATCTTCTGGTTGTTGCTCCATCACGACTAGTGACGGGTTTAGCCTTAATCCATTTGGTGAATTTATCCACCATCACTAAGAGGTGTGTAAACCCACTTGGAGCCCGTTTAAACGGTCCTACCATGTCAAGCCCCCAGACCGCGAAAGGCCATGTTATAGGTATTGTTCGTAGCTGATCAGCCGGAACGTGAGCTTGTTTGGCGTACTTTTGGCAGCCCTTGCACATCTTGACCAGCCGTTCGGCATCTGCCTCGGCTGTAAGCCAGAAAAAACCATGTCGAAAAGCTTTTGCCACTAAAGATTTGGCTGCATCATGGTGACCACACTCGCCTTCGTGGATCTCTCATAAGATTTTCACTCCTTCTTCCGGAGATACACAATGCTGAAAGACCCTAGATGCACTCCGCTTATAGAGCTCACCACTAATTATAGTATAGGCTTTTGCTCGTCGGACAATCTGTCAGCTCAGAACTTTGTCTTCGGGTAATTTTCCGTCTATCAAGAAATTAAGATAGGATTGAGTCCAGCTAGAAATCACAGCCAGAACTGCTACTAAAGGTGAGTCGGATTTGGTCGGATATTCCTCATCTACTCCTTTTATAGAGGAAACTTTGAGGTGCTCTAAAAAAGCGCCATCCGGGACCTTTTTTCGGGCAGAGCCTATTCGAGATAGTGCATCTGCTTCCTCATTTTCTGTTCGAGGGATGTGTTGAACTTCAAACCCTTCAAACAATTTAGATAATTCATCCATGACAGCTCTATATGTTGCCATGTGTTTGTTTGCCTTATAGATATCCGACACTTGTTGAGCAACAAGATCCGAATCTCCATAACACATTAATCGTCGGATGCCGATGTCCTTAGCGATCCGGATTCCGTGCAGTAGTGCTTCATATTCGGCAATGTTGTTCGTCGCCATGAAGTGTATCTGCAATACATAAAAAAATTATCACCTTGGGGTGACTTGAGCACCACGCCAGCCCCCGAGCGCTTTAGACCCGTCAAAATGCAAGGTCCAGTATTCTGACTCTGGTAGGGTCATACTCTCCGTTGTCTCTGTCCAATCAGCAACAAAGTCAGCGAGGATTTGGGATTTGATTGCTGTACGAGGTTTATACTCAATATCGAAAGCTGAAAGCTCTATGCCCCATTTGGTGATGCGTCCTGTGGTGTCACTATTGTTGATTATATCTCTCATGGGAGCTGTGCTCACCACGATAATTGGATGCTCCTGAAAATAATGACGTAGCTTACGAGATGCTAAGAACACACCGTAAGCCAGCTTTTAATAATGCGGATACCGCTGTTTTGATTCTGTTAAGACCTCACTGAGATAGTAAGTCGGACGTTGCACCAAATGTTCCTGATTTTCCTCCGGTCTCTCCACCACCATGACGATACTGATGACTTTGTTTGTCGCAGCAAGATAGAGCAACATTGGTTCCTGTGGTTCTGGTGCTGCAAGGATGGGAGCAGATGAGAGTACCGCTTTCAGGTCTTGCAGTGCAGCTTCAGCTTCGTCAGTCCACACAAAATTCTTGGTCTTTTCAGGAGTTTGTATAGTGGTGCGGCTCTTTCACCGAGCCGGCTTACAAACCGACTGACTACGGCAATGCAACCAGTTAGTCTTTGTACGTCCTTCAGGCGAGTTGGCCTGGAAATATTGAGTATAGCCTTGATTTTGTCTCGGTTTACCTCTATGCCTCTTTGAGACACGATAAAACCTAACAATTTTCTGGCTAGGATTCCAAAGAAACATTTCTTTGGGTTAAGCATTATGTTGTATTTTTGTAGATTGGCGAACGTTTCCTCCAAGTTGGAAATTAGGGTTTCCTTCTTTTTGGATATCACCGCAATATCATCCACATATGCATGTATATCGCGTCCGATTTGGTCGTGGAGGCAATGTTGCATTGTGCGTTGGTACGTAGCTCCTGCGTTTTTTAGCCCAAAGGGCATTGTAATGAAATAGAAGGTTTCGAAGGGGGTTATGAATGAATTTTTGACTTTGTCAGATTCCTTCATCCGGATTTGGTGATAACCGGAATATGCGTCGAGAAAACATAGGAGTTCTGAGCCTGCCGTAGAATCGATAACTTGATCAATCCTAGGCAGAGCGAACGGATCTTTGGGACAAGCCTTGTTCAAGGCAGTATAATCAACACACATCCTTAAATCAGTAGTGTCCTTTTTAGGGACCATTATAGGATTGGCCGACCACTCATTGTGGATGACCTCTTCTATGAATCCAGCTAACTCGAGCCGTGCTAATTCCTTAGCTATTGCCTTACGCTTTTCATCGCCAAAACATCGTAGGGACTGTTTGACGGGTTTAGTGTTCGGGTGTACATATAAAGAGTGCTCGACAAGTTCTCTAGGTACTCCGATCATGTCAGATGGCTGCCATGCAAAGATATCTTGATTTGCTTGGAGGAACTTGATGAGCGCGCTTTCCTATGCGCTATCTAGGCCTACATCTATCTGGGTCACCTTGGAGGGGTCATCATCCTTCAACGGCGTCTTTTTCGTCTCTTCTGATGCCTTGAACTCCGGATTCGGCTTTGTCACCTCCTTCTTTGTCACGGGCATCTCGGACGGATCTATGGTCTTCTTGATCTCCTGGTACTCCTAGGCATGTAGCACGGCTTCAGCAAAGGCGGCATTTCCATCCTCGCACTCTCGTGCTTTCTTCGGGTCTCCCCTGATGGTGATCACGCTATTGGGACCTGGAATTTTCATCATATTGTAAATGTAACACGGACGAGCCATAAAAGCCCAGTAAGACGGACGTCCGAATATAGCATGGTAAGCGATCTTGAACGGGACCACTTCGAAGGAAAGTGCTTCCGTCCGGTAGTTCTTTGGAGTTCCAAAGGTAACATCCAAAGTGATTTCCCCCAGGGAATTTGCTTGTCTTCCTGGGACAACTCCATGAAAGATCACAGAGCTGTAGTTCAGCTTGGTCACCGAGATCTTCATCCGGCGTAGCGTTTCGACATACAAAATGTTGATGCTGCTGCCATCGTCCATGAGAGTCTTGGAGAAACCATAGCCGTCAATGAGTGGATTGACGACTAAGGCGTATTTTCCTCGCATGTGCAACTTAGGTGGATGATCAACACGGTCAAAGGTGATTGCCACTTCCGACCAGTCCAAGAATTGAGGGACAGCCGGAACTGTTGCGTTGAGCTCATGCAGAACTGCTTTCTTGACCTTTGCTAGTTGAGATCCGAGGAAGGTGACGTAAGTGTCTTTCTTTGTCGAGAAATTCATTTTCCCTTCCGGCTTGGGATTTGAAGCATCGGCTTCCTCCATGTCGGAATCATCCTTGGTCTCTTTATCCTTTTTAGGATTCTTCTTCCCCTTCTTCCACTTAGCCCTATAGCCAGCGGTATCGTCTTTCTTGATGTCGTCATTGAAACGACACTCGGCGTTTGTGTGGGACGAGCCCCCATTGGAATCTAAGTGATGCACACATGGGTTATTGGCAATGTCGACCCAGGAGTAGGTTTTGCCGTGTTGTTGGTCTCCTCTACCTTGAACTCTTGATATCCTGCGACCGCATCCACGGCCACCGCTGCGCCCTCCTCTTCCTCTAGACCCGAAAGTAGCAGTGACCACTGCTGTTTCTGCGTTGGGATTTTGTTCCGAGGTGTTCTTGCGCTTCTGAGCTTGCTACTTTGGTTGTTTTGCCGACTGTGGCATAGCTAGGGCGTTAAGTAATCCCTCCGCGTCGTCGTCAGCATCTGCATAATTGCTCGTTGTTTCTATCATTTCTCCCAAATCAGTGACCTTGTCACACTTCAAGCGACGACGTAGTAAACTAATTGGGAGTCCTGCAATGAAAGCTTCAATCGCAGTTTGGTCATTTACTCATTCACAGGAGTTCTTGGTGTCGATCCATCGTCCGAGATAATCCCGGCAAGTTTCTCTGGCTTTCTGGGTGCAACGCTATAGGTCTCCTACCGTACAGGGCCTCCGATATGTGCCTTCGAAATTCCAAAAGAACGCACTTTGCATATCATACCAGTTGTGGATGGTGTTCTCCGGAAGTTCATTGAGCCATGATCGTGCTATCTTCCACAACATGAGTGGGAGATATCGGGTCACGACCAGGCTGTTTCTGCCTTTGGCGATACAGCAAGCCTAGAAAAAAATCCTGGAGCCAAGTATCTGGCCGAGCTATACCGTCGTAGGCTTGAATATGTCTTGAGATAGAAAATCCTTCCGAGAATTTTGTAGCTCTTATGCGTGGTCCACAGCACTTTGGGACCACGTATATATCGTCGTTTTCATAGCGTCGTGCCTCTATGTTGGAGTTAATCATGTGCCTTGCGTCACTTGGGCATAAAGATCGTTCCGAATGACGACTATGGCTGCGGTGCCTTGGAGCCGGACTTCGGCTTCTGCCACCACCTCCTCCGCCACGACGCCCTCCTTGGCCTCCTTGGGAGCCGTTGTGATGGCTACTTGGTCGAGAGGGTGGAGCAGCTGGATGATTTCCGGCTGATCGCCGGCCTCTGTCCGGAGCGTCGTTATTCCGGTTTCGGGGAGGATCTTCATTACGACGAGCTCCCTGCCGGCTTGACTCAGCATGGTGTCCGTTGGTCCTTCGTCCATCAGCCGGACGGCTTGTGTGTCTAGGAGGTGGCATTCTCTGTTGGTCATCCTCCTGACGTTTCTCTTTATCTTCTTCCCTGCGATCATTCGGCTCTCGCCGGGGAGGATTCTTCGGATTCAGTGCAGCAATTGCCTCTTGCTCTGTAACTAGGGCAACGTTGCGCTAGTCACGTGCAACTTTGTGGTGTTGTCCTGAAGATCCGGTTCTTGAGTAGTTGTCTTCCTGACGGTCGGAACGGTGATGCTATTCCAGAACACGGGTCACCTAATGGATAATAAACAAGTAAGGGACAAAGATTGATCTGGGCATCGATGGATGCTGCTCGATGAAGAATCCATCCCACAAATAGAGCGATTGATGATATGAGAAAAGTTTAGGTCATCGTGGAGCTCCAAATCCGTTCCGGTGTCTTTCATGGCAAGTTTAGGTCCTCCTTGTACTTTTTTGTTTATCTTTAATCTGTTGTGTAAGATAGTCTCCTTATTACCTTGTATCGGATTGGCCGTTATGGCTTTATTCTACAAAGCGGGACAAAAACCTGTTTTAAGGGATGATACGAGAAAAGAAGATTGCTACGCTGTGATTAGGGGTGCCGGGCAGGCCATAGTGGAATTGCCGGTCAGCGTGGTCACCGAAATAGGCCAAATCAATCAGGAATCTGCGGGTCTCACCTTGCGGCCACCGACGAAGATGAAATTGTTGAGCGCGAAGACATTGGTGGGAAGCTCGTGGTTAGCATTGAAAGAGTATGAGTTTGGCAACTTCCTGTTGTGTCCAGCCCAAGCGTATACTCGCAGAGATCTACAACAAACATCCAGTGAATATGGTACACTCGAAACGACGTCCAAATTAGCCAAGCTAAAACATTTGTATTCTAGAATGGAAATGATTATTTTGAAACTACACACTAACCCAAATAATTTACTCATGCCCAAGCTTTTAAACTAGGTTTATGCTTCCGTACACCCCCTCACCCAAACCCCAAACTCAAACACAACAATGGGCTGAGATGGACCGATGCCCTTTCATAATTAATGGCATCATGCCCATTAGAATATAATTAAGTTATGTATACCCCTATTAAAACATGTATGGACTACTATCATACACTTGGTATGGCCGTATTCGATTGAATCAGTAAAGCGTTCGTCGCCCACCACTCATGGTGGCCTCTCATCGACGGCGAATGGTGGCATACCGGTTGACGACAAGTGTGCCATTACACCAGCGGAGTGCGTCGACTCGACCATATTGAGCAGCGTCGGCACGCCGTGGTTGTTGTTGAAGCATGCTAGCACAGAGCTCATTGTCATTGTCGGACAATCCACGGTGTGGCCCCGTGTACAAGACCAGGCACTTTCATGCTTGCTGCTTGATTAAATTCGGATGAGAAGCTCTATAGACAAAGATGGACATATGCATAGAGAAAATATGAAACAATTTTACGTTGCCAAGTTGATTTTTTGTCTTACCTTCTACACCAGCTAGCTAGTTTCAAAGAAAGACGCGTTGTGGAAAAACTATTCTTGTTTGGAGCGAGGCCTAGAGCAGAACTCAAGTGGCAGAGCACGGGCACCAGGTCGGGGAAGAGCGCGCAGCTGCGCGCTGGAGGCTGGAGCAGGTGGTCGCGCTAGAGCAGACAGATAAGAGCAAGTATAATAAGGCTGGTCATACTGGGAGTATCATATTACTAGTATCATATATATGATACTAGTGTATGATACTACCTCTCTAGTGGTTAGTATCATCTAGTACTATCATAGTATCATTGTATTTAATTTTTTCTACAATCTCAATACAATTGTGTGTATGAGATGTATTGGTCATTAAATTACCTAGTTTCACAGGCTATGATACGGTATCATATTATGATACTACAAACACCTCTCTCTTTATTAATTGTGGTGCCACATCAGATTTTTTCCAAGGTGGCATGCATGATACTCCTTATGATACTCCCACTAGGGCTAGCCTAAGTCCTAGTCAGCTGGCTATAAGGATTAAAATATTATTTTCTTGCTTAGTTGGAAGAGAGAGAAGAGGAGAGAGAATAAGAGTGAGCTCTCATACAAGAGCCAACTCTAGCACGTGCTCATAGGCACTTTGAGAGAGTGAAAGGTGGACCATGTAGTGCTAAAATATTATATTTTAATAGCTCATTATGTACATACTAGCTCTAAGTTAGCTATAGATGACATGACATTTGGCTTATAGCCAGCAGCTGGTTATACTATTGCCCTTGCTCTAACTAGGTAATAGGGCATACTCTTCAATTGAGAGTTTCCAAAATCACACTAGGTGACACGCCCTCCAACTAAAATCCATCCTAATTAAGTGCTCCCAAAAATTACTCCTTTCGAATACTAGTAATTAATTATCTTAGCAAAATAAGCCCCCGAGCGATGCATGCAGCTTCAAAATTGTTTTGCATCCACTCTATGTCCACTACAGGAATGGACAAATTCGCCGACGGCCGCGAGCTATGCCAACGGCTAAACGTCGGAGCCGTCGGTGTAGCCATCGCCCAGGCCAGCTCCGCCCGGCGGCCGTCGGCGCACAGTTGCCGTCGGCGTAGGCCCAGCTACGCCGAGGGCGGCTGTCGGCGTACAAACGCCCTCGGCGTAACCCGACCCAGCCTGGCCCACGTCCGCCGGCCCGTGACGGCGTTGGCGCTACGCCGAGGGTTTCTCCTTCCTTGATTTTCCCGCTGGGCCTACGCCGAGGGTGGCCGTCAGCGTAGCTCCTTTTTATTTTTTTATTCCTACTTATTAACTTGCATTTTATTTGTACTTATTTATTATAACCAATTATTTAAACATTGTCTATATTTTTCTTAATTGGACGAATTCATATCCTCATAATAGCTGTCTCCACGTCCACATGAATGACGTTGCGAATTATCATATTCAGCATCCACAATCAAGATATTAGTTATCTTATTCAAGTTCTCGACATAGTTTTCTACTACAAATTCGATGCCAAAACATCTACTCTGCCCCACTACTCTAAGCATCCCATTTGCTCGACACCAAACCAACGACAAAGGATACTAAGGGGGGTGTGGAGGTGGAGGAGTAGCTTCGTGGTTGGAGGAGAAGAGGTGTGGTTGTGGCATGCGCACCCACACAGAAATATAGGATCGGTGTGAGGCTCGGGATGTACATGGCCAGGAATGGATAGAGATGCAGCTGGATCATCACCAGGCTCGGGATGTACATGGCCAGGAATGTATAGAGATGCAGCTGGATCATCACCATATTCGTGTTTAGTACCAACATCTCCATCGACACATCACCCCCGTTGCTCTGTCTTGAGGGCGATGGTGCTGTCTCGGTCGATGGGGCCGTACATTTGCTGCATTAATGTTAGATATGAATAAGAGTAATCCTTATACAAATGAATTTTTTAATAACTACCATTAGTGAAATATCATTGTATATCCTCACATTTGTTCGAAAATCTATAGTATTTTCAAATTTGACATAGGCTAAAAACTATGTGGTTTGTAGCACATTTTTCACATCATTTCAAAGAATAATTGGCACGACATAAAGAAATGGTCACCGGTACCAAATCTTAGTACACCATAAATTTTAAGACCTTTGTACAAGAAATGATGAATTGGCAAATACAAGGAGAAAAAGGTCACTAATTGTCACGTGAAGAAAAAACGGAGTATGATGGTTGCTAAAAATATGTCTGAAATCTTTGTTTTGGTTCCTCTTAATTTTCGTAACAATAGCAATCGGCGTGTGAAAGCACAAACATATACGCCATGCATGTATATGCATTAATTGCAACATGAATCAAAGTGCATATATGCATTACTGCATGGTCGATACGTACTTGTGCATGTACGTTATAGGTTAGCACTTTGATTAGTCGGTCGCGTGGCATCAATGCACGACAACGGCTATTACTTAGAACTATAAGGCCTTTCACAATGAGTGTTTTTTAGCGCAGTATCCTAGGTGCTTTGTCTATGTGGCATGTCATTTAATGAAGAAAGATGGTGTTGTTGTATCTTAGCTAAGCTACACCCTTTACATGATATCATAGGCAAAAAAACTTGGCTAGACCAACCACACACATGCATGAGACTAAAATCATTAAATACAACACCGCTAAAAAACACCATCTAAGAAATAATGCATTGTCATTGTTGTTTATTAAGTTTTAATTACTTCTATGAAAATGTGCTAAGAAACACCCTAAGGCCTTTCACAATAGAGTGTTTCTTAGCACTTTGATTAGTCGGTCGCGTGGCATCAATGCACGACAACAGCTATTACTTAGAAATATAAGACATTTTAGTTTTATGAAATGAATGTATCTAGACACCTTTTAGTATATATCACTCGGAACCTCTATGAATCTATACACTAAAATAGGTCTAGCTACACTCGATTCACAAAGCTAAAACATCTTATATTTCTGAACGGAGGGAGTATATATTAAGAGTAAGGACAATTGTAGAGCCGGCTGTTGGCTATAAGAAATAGTCAAGCTAATAGTCAGCTTAGGTGGTCCTAGTGAGAGTATCATGGCTAGTATCATACATGCCATATTGACAAAAATCTGATGTGTCACAACAATTAGTAAATATAGAGATGTTTAGAGTATCATAGATAGATACCGTATCATAGCACGTAAGACTAGAAAATGTTCATGCAAATAAATCTTGTACCAATTCGTATTGAGATTCTATAAATTATTAAATATGGTACTAGTATGATACCACCACATGATACCATGCACTATGGAGATAGTATCATATACTAGTATCATATGCATGATACTAGTAGTATGATACTACCCAGTGTCGGCTCTGACCCTAGGCCACCATGTGCAACGGCCTAGGGCCCACGGCCCATAGTTTCATCCTTCTATATACCTATTATTCATTATTCATGTTAGGTAAAAAATATTAGCAACAACCTAGCACAGGTAATCCAAAAATGCACGTCGCGTCTTAGCGATCAAGACTTAGTATGCCTTTCGTATTTGACTAATATATTCCTGATCAGCGGTCTACGCTACTATGCAACTATGCTTCATGCCCACTCGACCCTGGCTCGGGCGCTCAGCCGCTCGCCTGCAGCATGATCGCTCCATAGGCGCTCGCATGTTGCTGCTACGGACGAAACATCGCGTCACCGATTGCCATGCCCTGCAGTAAGTCCACTAATCTCCGATCCAATTTATTGTGTAATATGTGACTAATCCATGATTTAATCAATCAACTCCTTGTCTAGTATGATAGTTGCTATATTTGGGTTCTAATTTCATGTATTTAATACCTTCACAAATCATAATTATAGGTGTTGCAATGCCTAAACCTAAGCCCTCTCCCGTGAAAAAAAACCCCGAAAGAATCAGCTTATTCAATTACAAAAAGGTGTTCTAAACATGTACTTTCCCGCCACAAGTAGCATTGATATTGATATCTCCATATGCGACATACTAGCCTTAAGGCCTATATTTTCAACTTCGCCAAGGGCCCCGCAAAATATAGATCCGGCCCTAATACTACCCCTACAATTTGTTGTACTATTGGAAATGGTTGTGAGCGGAGGTAATGCAAATGTACGACTGTGCATCTATAGCTCCCCTTAAATTTTCCTCTTCATCCAAGCTCAGTAAAACCAAGATGCGCATAGTCAATTTTTCCATGGGCTGAAGCAACTGTACAGAAAACAACTCCTATTGAACCGGCACAAGCAATGGGTATAATCAGCGACGCAACGAAATCTCTCCTAAAATCCTACAAAAAAAAGTAGGACTCTTTTTTTTACGGATATGAGATGTCTGGATCAATTCCACCAAGAATGACATAGAATTTTCCACAATGGCACCATGACATCCCGCATCCCTTCTATGGTCCTATGCCCCTCGAATGGTCCTGCAAATAACAAAAAAGCAAATAGTAAAAAATACAACAACATGACTCGTTAAATATGACAAAAAATATCTCTGGTACAAATTATAATCTGACAAGCAACATACACAATCATTCTCTAGTATTGGATAAAAAGCAAAGAGTTTCCCCTCTTTCATCTATAATTACAGCCGATTGGCACAAAATCTTTGAATGTTCGATGCAGAAGAAAAAAACCAAAGAAAATAGTATTGGATAAGAACCAAGAGCGAACATTGCCAAATAGTTGATCTGGTATATCCATGTCCTGTATACGAAAGAACATGCCTGGAACACAATGGACACATGATGAGCACCAGTTACCGAAAAAAGAAACTTCAAGTACATTGATTATCTTAAAAGAAAAAAATACATATTAACTCGCATCCTATAATTAATAGTGCAAACAGAGATATGCCCATGGCATAAGAATGCACCGATCTAGTGATATTCTCTCTTAAAATAGAATTATGGTTCTTATAAAATACACCAAAAAGATACAGAATGGCTCATTATTATTATCGAATGAATTATTAAGCAAAGCTACAGAATGAGAATTCGAGACTGTGTCAAAGATAGAGCATTGCAACTATCAAATAAACAGGACATTTCTTTCCTGCACTCTTACATAAAGAAGACTGGCTATTGTTTGCACAATCTATAGAGGAAGACAAACCATATTCAGACTGAAGACACCTACGGTGGCTGGCGACCTTCCCTCAATCTCCTTAGTGTTCAATAGACCCTTCTCCTCAAGATACTCACTTGATCAACGGCTAATTGCTTTGCTTGCTAGTGCCCCTGCTACCTGGTAGACTTCCATGTAATGCTTTCTCTTCAATGTTGACGCCGGCGTCCAACCGATGCGAAGGGATCACAATGATTGATCAACATCAAAGACCAGAAGCTAGGTTTACCCAAGTTTGCATTGAATTATAAAATCAGTTGTTAGCCCTTAAGAAAGTCATCGCCTATGTACCCCTCTCTCTCTCTGTATTCCCTCTTCAGCTCCACCTTGGGCTTCTCCACAACTTTCGATCAACGAACCCATCACACCTTGTGCTAGTAAAAAAGAACATAAACATTGGTCAACAAATATCCTATGATTAGTAAACCATCAACTCAAAATAAGCAGTTTCAATAGTGGTTCATGAAAATAGTTACCAAGCTTTAATGATTTTGTACGGAACAGATGTCCTATTGGATCAGGGAGCAAATACAAACACACATTAATTAGTCAAATACCTAGCCCTTTTCGTTGAAACATCTCCTGTCTGACAATATAAATGCACCTTAAAATAGATGCATCTTATGTCTGTCTAAAGTTTCTTGCCATGTGTTACTAAATAGATGTCATATTGAATCAGGGAGAAACTACAAACACACATTAATTAGTTGAAGACCTAGTCCTTTTCGTTGAAACATCTTCTTTCTGACAATGTAAATGCACCTTAAAATAGATGCATATTCTACCTGTCTAAAGTTTGTTGCCATGTACTTTCAGGTATGTATATCTTCCTTATATTCTTTAATAAATATCTCAATCAATCTCCTCGTTCTATTGGACGTGAAGGTTTTTAAAAGTGAAAGATGAATCAGGTAGTACTAATAGATAGTAATCCAAAATTCATTATCCGAGAATTGCACACGAAAATTCCTATAAATTCCTAAATGCAACAATATGATATGGCTATGAGCAATGTGACCAAAATCCTAAATTACATACGGAATCTGGGGATTAGAATATCATATCCATGAGCTGAGATGAAATCTAGGGATGGGAGGTTCGTACTCACTTGTTCGTGGTCGTTGCAGCGTCAGAGGGCGAGTGTCGCGGCAGCGGCAGAGGCGGGGAGCGGCGGCGACATCAGAGGCGAGAGCGGCAGGGGCGCCAGAGGCGGGGTATCGTGGCGGCGGCGGCATTAGGGGCGATAATCGGCTGTGCGGGGGATCAGAGGCAGGGTCTCGTGATGGCGGCAGGTGGAGATGCGGCGGTGTTGGGCGGTGCGCAGAGGTCATGTTTTAGCAGTAATTTGAGCCATTGAGTTAAATTAGATGCCTCATATGATTTGGATCTGCCATATTAGTGGAGATTGGGGGATCAGTTTCTATTTTTGCGTGACTTCCGTGATGACGGGAGACTGACACAGACGTGGGATTTTCAGATTTCCTCTGTGGTGGAGTACGTTCAGTCATTGTTAATTGCTAAGTGTACACAGATGATGGAATAGATCAACGCTGGCAGTTAGATTGACTTCGGTGGGCCAAATCGTGTGGTGTTGATTGGTTTGTGTACGATAAGGGGGTGTATGTAGGAAAGATTATGTTTGCTTGTTTAATAGTAGTGGTGATTCCCTTTCCCTCGCGAGAGCCGCCGCACGTCAGCCCATCGCCGCTGACGCCCGCCCCGTCCAACTCCCGGCTGCTCTACTGCGCCGCAGCCGCACACTCAGTCGCCGGTCATCCACCAACCGCTACCGCATCCCCGCGCCTCCAACCACCGCATCCCCGCGCCTCCATTCACGCCGCCGCGAACCCTAGCGGCCGGCCTCGCGCGGCTCCCCAGCCGGGCATTGCCGGCCGACCGGCGGCCATGGAGGATAAGTACGGAGACCGAAGGCCACCGGTGGTCTTGTGGAGGTGTAGCCAGCGTCATCGACGGCGGGGTCGAGGCGCACCCTTCCTCCGGAGGAGAACTTCACCACCGCTCCGCTTTCCCTCGTCGCCTCTGCTCTGTAAGTTGCCGCCACCGACCTCCATGGCCCCGTTCCCCTTCCTAGTCATTCCAGTTCCAACGACTTAGAATCCAGACAAAGGAAATCAGCTAAGATACAGATGGCTAGCTTCTACAGCTAGAACAGGCCAAAGTTGCAGAAAAATAAAGGTACCTAGGATAGGATAGGAAGATAGAATGCAAGATAAATTTAGGATTTTGTACTTGTTGCCTCCCGGCCACCCTTCACCATCGGTGGGGGAGCCAGGATTTTCACATGGGCTATTCGAATTTTAAAAATTGCATCACAACAATATAAGATACCAAAGTTTATAGTTATGGAAATAGAACTATGAAGTGTTCAAACTAGTCACAACGTCTCCAATAATTTTTTTATGTTGCAAGTACAAATAAAAAATTAAAATTGAGAAGTATATACACCAATAAACTGTTGCGTGAATTCTGAATGCTATGCTGCAGTTAATCAATTAATATTAATTAAGCATTATCTATCCATCAGTCCTGGAGGCGTCCTGCAGCTGCACTATCACCATGCGCACATCACATTGTTCGGGTCGATCGAGATGCGCGGGCAGCACTGATGTTCGATAGGGGCTCGCCGGCAAGGCGACACGCCCTTGGCTCCAGTGGCGTTGGGCGTCTGTTGGGTTACCCGTTATTTCATCAGTGCCATGCCTCGCGTTTGGAAAAACCAAACATGGAAAGACGCAACAAGCAAGGAGGAAGAAGCACTGCTCTTGACCTGAGCTGGTAGGTTTGGCATTTGGGCTGGATATTATTAGACTTTTATTATTTAGCACACAATATGGGGAGCAGGCCATACCCTTGGGCTCAGGCAGAGTGGGGAGACGTGGGGTGGTCCTTGACGGCACTCTTTTTCGTATTTTTCTGTGTTCTACCATCCTACATATACATGTATAAATGACCTTACGTACTGAAATTTTCTTGCAAAACATATTGGTTATTTGATGCATACCCATAAATCGTTCTAGCTCCGCCCTTGCTCACAATGCTTTATATCTAAGGCAACAAATATTCAGCCTGCTTAATACAGACCAAAAGGAAATCTGGGTGCTTAGTTCATTATATTCTGACATTTTTGCTTAAAACAGTAAGGACACATCTACAACATACGCTGCCTGTAGGGTCTAGCTTCAGCCTGTCCAAACCCATACAACAAGATTGATTTTTTCGATGTTATTCGTTCCCTATTTTGTTTTTGTAAACATGAACAACTCAATTATTTTCTGCAATAGCACTGGAACAACTGAGAAAAAAAGGATACGATGTGAAGCTTATTATTTTTGTTGTCAGTTGCTTTCTACTCCGTGGCATCTGTGATCACACAACTTCCAATTAGATATTTTGATTTGCCGCATGCTAATTACTTGTGTAGCCCATCGTTTGGTCTAGCTTTTTACCATATATTTTATTGGTGTTGTTTTCTGTCAATTGTTTAAAACTAATTGTCATTGTGAATATCAAGAAACAGAAAGAACTGTGAGGTTTATCTCTAAGCCTTGGCCGAATTCCCCTGTTTCTCTTGGCGGCTTTGGGTGCTTCTGAAACACTGAAAGCTATATCTAGAGCTCATTTCTAATATCTGAGCCTGGATTATTTATATTGCTGATAGTATGGAGCCATAGGTTTCTCTGAGGAGATTCTTGTTATCAACTTCCTGTGAGAATTTTACTGCTCACACTTAAGATGCTTGGATTCTGTTTATCTGCTGTTTTTAACTCCTTTATTTGCGTTGTTCCTGCAGCTAAACAGTACAGCCATGGGTAGGGAGAAGACTCACATTAACATTGTGGTCATTGGGCATGTCGACTCAATCTCCACTGGCAATCTGATCTACAAACTTGAAGGTAACAACAAGCGTGTGGTTCAAGAAGGAAGCTGTTGAGATGAACAAGATGTCATTCAAGTACGCGTTGGTGCTTGACAAGCTAAAGCCTGAGGGTGAGAAGGGGTATTGCCAATTCACCATTGATACTGCCCTGTGGAAGCTCGAGACCACCAACTACCGGTGCACTGTTGCACAGTGATTGATGCCCATGGACACCGTGACTTCGTCAATAACATGATTACTGGTACCTCCTAGGTTCACTATGCTAGCTGTGCTCATAATTAACTCCACCACTGGTGGTTTTGAGGCTATTATCTCTAAAGAGTAAAGATGGCCATACCCATGAGCACGCTCTCTGCGCCTCTTGGAGGGAAGCCAATGATCTGCTGCTACAACAAGGTATACTAGCTATTCATCATCTGTATGCTATTTGTTTCGAGTGGCATTCAGTTGCATGTACCATTTCATCATTTTTGCGCCTTTTCTTCTGTGTAACATCCAGGTGCATGCACTATTTTGCTCTACTCTTTATCTGGATCTTCAGAATGACTTGTGTTATAAGTTTGGATCATTAGTGCCATGTAAAGTCAGAGGCTAGCACTTTATTCATTCCTAGCACTTTCTATGTACACTTATGTTACTCTGTCGTGTGCTCGGTTAGTTAGTGGTAGTACGAGGATCCGTATGGATGGGTTGGTATGTTGATTTGTGTAGCCCGGATCCTTGTTGTAGTCTATCTGTATAAATCGTGGATTGGACGCCAGAATCCTGCCTCTTCTTATTTTGTGCTGCAGAAAGGTGAAGGCCTTCTAAAGTGGAGAAGGCTCCTATGAAAATTAGGCACAAGATAGAAATGAATTCTTTTGCCCAGGTCTCCCTTCAATTTGATCTGAGATCGCCTTGCAAATTAGATATTTATTGATTACCGCATGGTAATTAATTGTGTAGCCAATCGTTTGGTCTAGCTTATTTTTTTTGGAGCAACTGGCAAGAGCTCTGCCTTTTCTATTAGAAGAAGAGAAATAGCTAGTTTAAAGGGAAACTGGCCGAAACCGATACAACGCACGCGTCTGGTTTATGAGGGAAACCAGATGAGAAAACCCAACACGGCACGATTTTTCTGAAAAAACCGGCGAAAACCAAACACATGGCCATACTACATAGTGTAGCTAGGTCTGGAGCGCAGTCAGGTGAGACCAACGAATGCCTGGTCCATGTCCCTGGAGAGGAAGGCAGAGCCGAAGGAGAACAACTAGGCCTCTCAAACTTAGTAGCCAGAGGCAGGCCACAGAGAACACGCTAGGGGCACTCGCACGCCGACAGAACCCGAAGACGTCGACTCAACCGGTAGCACAAGCAAACCCCGAGAATGGCACCCCACATTCCGAAAAATGACGCCTCTAAGGAGGTCATGACGTGAAGAAGACACCGACGTCATCCAATCTGGCAAGCTAGATTTTGGTTTTCACCACGGAATGATGGCCGGAGGGGTGTTGGAACTCCATGACAACGCCCTCAAGAGGGAAAACAGCGCCCTCAAGCGCTGCCGCTGTTGGCACCGAACAAGTCAGACTAGACTTTCGTCCGGAGACCCCGACCACCACCTCCAATGAACTGTCCTGAAGACGGTACATGCCGCTCGGCGAGCATGACCACCGGCGAGAGAGACACATCCACACCAACAGAGCCATGCCCCGCCATCCGCGTGGCCAAAGGCAAGGCATCACCACCACCTAAACCTGGAGCCGCTGCTCCGTCCATCACGCGCAGTAGAGCGGCACCTCACGCCGATCTACCACGGACAGCGAGACGTCGGGTCCAACGCCTCGTCCGCCAAAAGCGGTGTCGCCTCGCCGCTGTCCGATCTCCATGGCGCACCCTGCCACGGAGTTGTAGATGCTAGCCAGGGCCGCCGTGCCCCAGCCCGAGTGCCATCCACGGTCGCCCTCCGTGGGCTTCCCTCCTCCGACAAACATGGCGCAGGGTTAAAAATCTGTAGCTTCCACGCGACCACCACGTAGAGGAAAAGTCGGGTCGCCGCGTCCATCACCACCCCGTCCCGGGGTCACCACCCCAGCTTGCCTGCGCCGGCGAGCCATCTCGCACCACCCGTGTTGCACCCTGCTACCCACATAGCTAGGGAGATAGGAAAAACCGTCCCGCAGCTCGTCCATGGACGTGAAGACGCGGCCGCCGCCTCGGCTTCCTAGGCCCGCCGCCGCTGCCAAGGCGGAGCAGCAACACCGCGCTGCGACGGGAAGACTCACCAAGACGTTGCACGCCAAGCCCATCCAGGCCCAGATCGGGCCCTAGACGTGCCGCCGCTCACCACCAGTCATAGGCCATCGTCGACTAGTGCAGTCTGCATCGCCTCCATGCCGCCAATCTGATGCCACGCGCCGGGGAAGATGAAGCAGGATGTCGGGCCGCCTAGTGTCCACCGCGGGATCCCCCAGCCGCCTTCGGTGATGGGGGCCGCCACCCCCGCAGCGAGGACAGCGGCACCGATGGAGGAGGGCAGACGGCTTGGTGGAGGCCCGGCGACATCGCGCGGTAGTCTCCCCCGAGTCGCTCATGAGGGACGACGCGAGTGCTGTACCAAGTGTCAAAGTGTCAAATGAATCAATAGAAAGGATATTTGGTTTAGCTTCTTAGCATATATTTTATTGGTGTTGATTTTTTTCAAGTGTTGAAAACTAATTGTCATTGAGTATATCAAGAAACAACAAAAAATAACAAGGTTTATATCTTAAGCCGTGGCTGACTTACCCTATTCCTTCTGGCGGCTTTCAATACTTCTCAAACACTGAAAGCTATATCTAGAGTGACTTTCTAATGTTGGCTAATAATATGGAGCCATATGTTACTTTTCTTGACCATTTGTTATCAACTTCTTGTGAGGATTTTACTACTCATTTTTTAGATGCTTGGATGCGCACCTTGGATATTTATGATTGGTATACAGTTACTGAAATATGGTCAATTTCCTGTGGCAGTCCATCGGTCGAGGCGACCGAGGAGATCTGCGATGCATCCCAGGAAGCCAAGGGAAGGGGCATGGAGTGTATGTTAGAAGGTACTATTCTTCTAGTCTTGTTTCCCATCTACGGTTCTAGTGCAGATCAAACTATGTTTTGTCTTCTGATCCACGTGTTTTTGCATGTGCCATGCTAATTATCAGGGAAACTGAAACACATTGTTGATCATCTGACCAAGACAGTCCTGTTGAATTCAACCTAACAATCATGTATGGTACTAGAGGTAACCACTTGTTACCGCATCTGTTGTCAGTAATGAAGGATGGTTTACTTACTGCCCATGTGACTGGCAACACTAACTGATCAAGTTCATGGGATCCTTGTGTTTCTATGCAGCACTAAAATGAAGAAGCACACTTCTTCCATCCGCGATGCAAATGCTGATCAAGAGGTGATGAATTTGTTCACCGTTTACTGTCTATTTTTCTCTCTTGCTCAGTTTCATGCACTACACATATATGATGAAGGTCTATAGGCAGGATTGGGATGTATTAAGAGGTGGTTAATAATGCATTTACTTAATTATTCTGAATTGTAATCTGGATGCCCTGTAACTTTCTCATCCTTGTATCTCTTTTAGATAAGGACGCAAGCTATGGAGGGCCATCGTCTACCACATGCTGCAAGGAGCACCATGAACCAGATGGCAGAGGGAGCACGGTGTTGCTGCTGGACGCCAATGAGGGCCCCCTCCTTCCCTGTGCCGTTTGTGAGGTTGCAGAAGGCCCTTGAAGCGCCTCTGCTCTATCCTGGCCATCACCTCGGACGTGCTCACCAGGAACAAGACCACACCCGGTGCCGCCATCGCAGCCCCGAGCCAGTAAGACACCTCTCGTCTTCTCTCTCTGCCCTTGTTCTTGCAGGGAGCTGCCTCGAGTATTAAAAAAAATTCAAACTTGCCCAGCTCTTACGCTTGAATACCCAGCGCTGCTGTTTGTAGGTTCACAAGGGCATTCACGATTTATTGCAGGATTGCAATAACTTAGTTCAAATTGACCTTCCTACAAGCTTACCCATTTTTTTATCCAAGGTTGAATAGTAGTTTGAGCTAAAGTAGCCTCCCAAATTGAGAGTTCTCCTCAAACTTGAGCAGATTGGATGCTTCCAAAGCTCTCTGTCAACTGATCCTATCATCTCAACCTTTTTTATTTTATTACCAATTGAAGTCCACTTATTGTTTTGGCACGATCATGAAATTTCAAAATTGGGCAATATTTTGCTGTCTAGAGCTAGCTTCTAATGTTGTAACTACACTGATCCAGTTGTGGTGAAAATATTGGAGGCTTCTTTTTCATGTTCAGAACCAACCATGCTTGTGGTTAGATGTGTAAATGTTATGGCAGTAGTATTTGTATTAGTTTGTTGCAGCCATGAACGACACTTGATTCCTATGGTATTTGAATTACGATTGCAATATTTCTTGCTATGTACCATAGATTATGTGTCCTCAATTAGATACAGATTACTACTTGTTTTCATTAGTATGCTCAGTTCTAAACATTTAAATACGTGCTCTTAATTAATTCCAAGTGTCTTGTTGTATGCAAGTAGTGTCGAGCTGCTCGCCCTGCACCCCGACACCATGGAGAGGCTCTTCCTGCTCAAGGTACGCGGTTCCTTCTTTTAGGTCCAAAAACTCTGAGCCGAACTGGTGGTTTGGATGCCGATCTAGGAGTTGTGGCGTTGCGGGTGATGCAAGTATCTGACCATGCTGGACAGGAGTTTAGGCTACGAATATGTAGTAAAAAACTAACCTCTCTCGTTCTAATCTCTGCTAGGTATCTGTTTGGTGCCAATTTAGCATTTGGTGCAGAGAATTTAGTTTGTGTGTAAGCTAGGTTGAGTTGTTGAGTGTTTGAGCTTCCATTCTCTTTTGGTAAATGTGGCCGTTGCCTAGGTGCATGTTACTTCTCGTATCATATACATGTATATATCCTGTCTGATTGCTCTTGTCTAGAGATTATCATCAATCAATACTGCAAGTGTTTAGGATGTCTTGTGCTCTTCTTATAGATCTGTGCTTTGGACTTGATCCAACACGACCGCAGATTGCATTGCCATGACAAGCATTCAGTCTATAATGATGTAAGAGTAGAATGTACATGTGTGTTTGAGTTGCCATCATGTGCTCTAATAATTTGCTCATTCGCATTTGCTTTATAATGGTTGTAACGCTGTTGAGGTAGGAAACTTTGTGCTAGTCATAATATAAATCCATGCTTTGCACTTCATATAGTATGATAGGAGATTTAATTGCCATGATAAACATTCAGACTAAGAGAAGAATGTGTTCCGATGAATTGCTCGATTACAGTAGCTTTGTTTTGGCCGTATGAAAAAAAATCATTTGGTTTTCCTAGAAAAAATGTTTGGGAACTAGTATCAATCATCTTGGTGCTTGTCATGACAGGGGACCTCATCATATCAACAACATAGAGCGTGAGCGGCTGGAGTTTGATGAATGGAGAAGCATAGCTGGTTCGAGGATAGAATTAGTTGAGTGCGACCTGGAGAATCCAGGCGAGTCGGGCATCGGCGGCCAAGTACATGCTGGTGCTTAAATACTACAATGAGTTCACAAGAGCACTGCCAAGGTACTGAGTTCATTTCCCTTAGACTTGTGCCATTTTGGTTGTAGTTATGCTCGTTTGTTCTTGGGGTAAATTTCTGGTGATTTGGGTGTGAAATAAATATCCATGTTTTCTGTGTTGCTTGGTGGAAGTGAATGTATCTTGCCATGCTTCCCGATCAAACTGGAACAGTGCTAGTCTCTTAGAATCATCGTTTATTATCAGAATTGCAGCTATCCTACTTTGTAGTGCTAATCTGATCCAATAAAAGACAGTCATGCTGTAACAAATTATGAACTAGGGCCAAGTCTACATGTTGGACCAGATTATAGACCATTTTTATGATTCCTTGCTCACTTATTTTCAAATAATACGTAAGAATGATAAGCCGACCTTTTTGTTAAAAAGTGTCAAAACTGTTGCTAAATCTAAGATTCATTTGCTCTCTCTTCTGTTGTATCCGTGTAGATCCTGTAGGTTGAGGTTGTTTGCTATTTGTGCATTATTTTTGTGATGATAAAATGAGACTTGCATATGGAGATGTATTCCTTCCATGGTAGTGTGCTAGGCAACAACTATCGCATGTACATATACATACACAACACCATGCAATTATGTGCTAGTCCATGCAAGTACTTTCGTTTAGAAGAGATAAATATCAAGATACCTCCACGTACTTTACTTGAGGTACTGGGAGATTTGAAATGTGCAACTCTTTTTCAGACTTGACCAAATTCATTTGAAACTCCAACTTGGCCATTGCTTTGTGTCAAACTCATTTAGTGGATCAATCCAACATTCAACGCTCTTCCTATTAGTGAGATGCATACCAATACTTCTTTGCAAAGCACATACTGGATCAGAGTATGGTCTGGACTAGATGATCATGTCCTTATCCTATCTACGTGCTGTTTCGTTGTGTTACCATGTGCAAGCACTATTACAACAGCCAGAAGTAGAAGTTTTGGTTCTTGATTCCGTTGGCATCGTCGTAGGTGTAGCTGTACGCCGCCTCCCGATTCTGCTGCTTGGTAGCGGCCACCGCTGCTTCGCCACTCGCCGGCGCAGCTGGGCATGGATTGCCTATGCTTGCACGTGGAAGGGGAGGAAGGGGACGGCTTGGAAATGCGGGACCCCACCCTGGATCCAAAAGATAAGGTCATTGAGTCTGACCTTGGGCTCAGCCTTACATGACGTCCAGCCCGACCAGAAGGTACCTTGTTCACCACCACTCAAGGTGGTCCTTTTCTTCCCCTGCTTTGGTGTGCTCTATCCTCTATATAGTTTCAAATGATCTTATTTCCATAGACCATTTTGGTGGCCATCGCTCTTATGTGTGTCATTATTTTTTGACCTACAATTCCTGTTTGAATATTCTATCTTTTTTATTCTCAGAGCTATCCATGTCCATTGAGAAGATTTTGTATATGTAGGACTGAACTGAATGTTGCTGAATATAACTATATATGAACTGGCTAGGTGACATACAAACGTAGGACAGAATTTCTGTGTAGTTTGGGAATTATTATGTTTCAATCTTCATATCAGATTTTGATTTAAGCATACTAGATGTTGATCTATGTTATTTATCTTATTATTTTACTAAGCACTCATATTTGGTATAATATTAATCTAGGGCAATGGGTAGCTGTAGATCATGACCCTGTGACTAAGTTATCCAACCAATCTATGTGCCTATGTCATCTTGTTTGTCTATGCCCATTTATTAACATGTGCTCACTTAGCACTCATATGAATCACTTGGTGTATGTACTTAATTTTGATCCTAACCTAATTTCTTGTCTTGCTTGTTGTGACTTTCAGGTAAAATGATGCCTAGATGCAGGCAGATAAGGAAGCTGGTGTCATCGATGTCCTGAATGTTGCTAGGATCATCAATGAGCCAACTGCTATTGCCTATGGTTCGGACAAAAATGGCAGTGAGAAGAACATCCCTGTCTTTGACCTAGATGGTGGTACTTTTGATGCAGCATCCTGACCATTGATAACAGTGTGTTTGAGGTGTTGGTCACCAATGGTGGCACCCATCTTGGAGGTATAAAATCTCTTATGTCATTCACTAGTATATTTTTTGCAATACTTCCATTAGCTGCCAACTAAAAAATTATAGACAATGCGACGCTGCTGGTTAGTGTACTGCCACCTGCTACTTAGTCGTTGATTTAAACAGTTATTATTATGTGAAGAATTCTGTAAAGAACAAATGGTATTGATGCCACATGTTTTTTTCATAAAAGATATTTTGTAGTACACTGTTGTCTGGTATATATGCATTAGTTCCACAACAAGCTCTCAGCAATAATCTGCTGGTATTATATATGACCTGACTAGCTATTGCTTTGTATAGGGTCGGATCATGTGAATGTGGAGTTTGCGGCGTCGTCATAGGTTTAGTTGTATGCTGCCTCCCAATTCCGCCACTCGGTAGTGTCCACCACTGCCTCGTCACTCACTGGCGCAGCTGTGTGTGGACCGGATGTACTTGCGCGTGGAAGAGGACGGCCTGGACATGCGGGACCCCACCCTGGATCCAAACGAGAAGGTCGTCGGGTCCGACTCCGAGCTCAGCCTTACATGATATCCAGCCCGACCAGAAGGTACCTTACATGCTTACCACCACTCTAAAATGGTCCTTTTTCTTCCCCTATTCTTGTGTGCTCTAGCCTCTATATAGTTGCAATTTATCTTGTCTAGATAGAACATTTGGTGCCAATCGCTGTTATGTGCGCCATTCTTTTTTGACCTAAAATTCCATGTCCATTGAGAAGATTTTGTATATGGGGTACTGAACTGAATATTAGTGAATATAACTACTCTATATAAATTGGCTAGGTGAAATACACACATGGGTGAGAAATTCTGTGTTAGTTTGGGAATTATTATGTCAATCTTCATATCAAATTTTGATTCAACTGTACCAGATTTTGATCTGTGTTGTCTATCTTATCATTCCACCAACCACTCATATCTGGTATAATATTAATCTAGGACAATTAGATTTTGACGGTGTGACTAAGTTATCCAACCTATCTATGTGCCTATGTCATCTTGTTTGTCTATGCCCTTTTATTTGAACCTAGTGGGTTCATGTGCACTATGTGTATGCAATGCAGGTTCTCTTCGTGGCCCTGTGATGGTGGCAGCAGTGACCTCTTTTTCATCTCCGCATTTTTTGGTGAGCGTCTTCTCTATGATACCATGGCTATCGAATGATGGCTGTATTTTTTTCTGGCCATCAAGCTGGTGACCTGCTGCCTATGATTTAGGTTCAGTTGTGGTGGTTTTGTAATTAGGATTTGATGGCACTTATAATTGATGTTCTATTTCATTCTTTCTTTGATGTTGTCAGGCCCCTATTTTATTTATGTTTAGGAAAGTATGTGCATAGAAATTTGTTTCACTCAAAGAAGAGTTGTGGTGTGCAGCGTCTCCTTTATTAAATGAAACCTGGGCATGTCGCCTTTTCTGCTGTATCTCCTGACATGTGGACAGGTGCTGTTTAACACCTATCTTGTTACTTGCACTCGAAGCGGCAATTGTGTGGTATCGGCTTCGTCACGTTCGGCTCGGCATCCTCAAGGTAACATGATGGATATCCCAATCTGCCGCGCCATCTCTCTCTTGCTGTGCTGTCAGTTGTGCATTGAGATGGATGAGTCGTGATTGTGTGGCTGTGAATGGAATTTGAGTTAGCATATTCTGGGTGTTCTGATGTGTTGTCATGTTCAATCTGGTGTTATGTTAGTGATTTTCTCTGCTGTTATCTTATGGTTAGCGTGATTCACAGGAAACATGTACACATATAGGCAATGCTATATAATATTTTCATTGTCCTGGATGGATCCATGTTGTCCCTGATTTGTGAAGGAAGCGCACGCATGTGGGCATACAACCATTTCTTATGCTATGTTGGAATGATTGACCTGCTTTTTTTGGTTCGTTAACTCGAGCTAGTTTTTGTGTTATGTTAGAAGTCGACTTTACATGATTAGCATGTTCCGTCTAATGTTTGGCTGTAGGAAAGATTTGCAATGGTATGTTTTGATTTGCAATGATAACCATGGGCTACCTACTAGTATGATTTGTTAGTCAAGTTTTTTCCCATTTAATTGCAAACTGCATCTAAATTACTCCCTCCGATCCAAATTAATTGACTTGGATTTGCCTACATTCGGATGTATCTAGCACTAAAACATGTCTAGATACATCCGAATCTAGACAAATCGAAGTCAATTAATATGGGTCGGAGGGAGTACCACTGTTTTGTTTCCTGTCACCTTCTGTCCCTGCTAGGCTTGTGGTCTGGTCATAAAAATCTGTATGTTGTGGTAATACACATGATGCCCACGAACATCTCATGACTTGTGTTGGAATTAATGGATCATGTCAGGTCCAAAATAACTACTCCCTCCGGTCCATATTAATATTCTCAATTTTGTCTAGATTCGAATGAATTTAGTCTAAATCATTAACTAGGTACATCCGAATCTAGATAAAGTTGAGAACAATAATATGGGTCGGAGGGAGTAGTTTTTCTCAAAACAAGTTGATTCTTTCATGACTAGCTTTTTTATACTTGTTACAACAACATGCTGATCTATGATTCTTGGCAGGTTTGGTACATAGAGTCGAAGCTGCGATGGTGGGTGGTGGACTGTATGCCGATCGACGAAAGTTGGCCAGGGAGGACCATGCAACTGCAGGACGGTGACCTTTGCTCAGACAGTGGCGACACAGAAGCGTGATTGGTATTAGTCGACGTTGCTGACATCTACCTTTTGTAATGCTCCAGACCAGAAAGTTGTAATATGGATGTAGCTGAGTGGGAGTTGAATTGTATGCTTGAACATGAGTTGTGCTGCGTGCACTCATATTGTTGATATATCGTACTGTATATTTTTTTGATATGTGATCTAAATATTCCAAAAAAGGGAACTGTCATGGCAAAATTTTGAGCACCATTGGTAATTAAACATCCATTGACCAATGAGCTTAACTAACGCTTTTATTTTATTTTTACAGGAAAATATGAAATTCCTGTGTATGCACTTTGAACGCACATGGGCAAAAAGTAAATAAATAAATAATATAGCTGTCTAGCTTCAATCGATCTAGAGTTGGAGCAGGGAGCTTGAGTGGATCCATCAAACCATTTCGTTCGCTAATATAAAATGTTTCAGAAAACTAATCAAAGGAGGTAGTTCGTAGTAGTAACTAGCCTTTGATCCGATGAGGAAGATAGTAAGCAACCAACAGTGCGGCTGCTCCCACTGCTGGATGGACTTCTCACCGCTGACCTCCGCTTCCATCTATGGCTATCGCCGGGACGATGTGGTCCATAATTTCATCCTTGTCCTTGTAATTAGGTACCGTAATTTTCTGGATTTGACCGAGGGCACATAATTAGCTACTGTAATTCTCCGGGGCGCAAAATTAGCTACGGATGGCATCACAGGGGTCTCACTATTCGTTTTATTTGACGAGGCACGACCACGTCTATAGGTAATAAAATCCTCCCGTGATCCCCCGGGCAGTTGCTAGTTTAAGGGGATGATTAATCGCCCGTCTTTGGAAATGAGGGCGATGGAAACACAAAAAAAGCGGCAATACGAAAAAGTGGCGGCGAGTTGGGAAATTTGAATGGAAAAACGAACCTTGGTCTTACCTCTCTCTATAAATAGCAAGAGATGTGTAGCTACCGCGTGCGGCTGGCGCGTGCGACCGACTTAGACTTTGACTCTTGCTCGAGGAGAGGAGAGGAGAGGAGAGGAGAGGCGTGCGGCTGGCGCGTGTGACCGACTTATACTTTGACTCTTGCTCGAGGAGAGGAGAGGCGTGCGGCTGGCGCGTGCGACCGACTTAGACTTTGACTCTTGCTCGAGGAGAGGAGAGGCGTGCGGCTGGCGCGTGTGACCGACTTATACTTTGACTCTTGCTCGAGGAGAGGAGAGGCGTGCGGCTGGCGCGTGCGACCGACTTAGACTTTGACTCTTGGTCGAGGAGAGGAGAGGCGTGCGGCTGACACGTGCGACCGACTTAGACTTTGACTCTTGCTCGAGGAGAGGAGAGGAGAGGAGTGACGATCTAACTGCCGGACAGACGATAGGAAGAAGTCTCATTCCGATCCAGCACAACAGGTAATAATCGGTTGTACGCTTTCTTCTCCTTTGGATTCTCGATGGTATAGGGCCCATCGTTTTTGGCTCACGGTTTACGATAGACAGACACAGACGAGAAACCGTATCGTGTAAGAAATGGTTGAATTTATACCTGGAACTTTTTCTTGATGAGTGATGGAGGTTAATCATGCCCGATGGTTCAGTTGGGAACGAGAGACCAAAAAAAAAGTTGAGCGATCTTGTTGTTGAAATCTGGCAAAAGTAGAGATAAATACGCCATCGTCGTGATGAGTCGCGGTGCGCACCAGACTCCCGAACGTGCCGGCACCTCCGTCTACATGTCCCGCTGACAACGCGGGGGCACACACCAGTCATCTCAGTTGGGAACGTCGTGACACGCTGGCAGCTGCCGTCCTCGCGATGCGACACGACACCTCCTCTGTTGAGGTTTAAACAAATTAAGAGCATGCAATGACTAGAATATGTATATATCAGAAAAGAAATAATAAGCCAAGACATGTATACCCGTAGCAAACAGTTGGAAAGAGAAAGTAAGATTCACAGAGAGAGAAATAAATATCAGCTCACCCCTCTTGCTTGTTCTGGAAGACGAGGATGCGGTAACGCCTCCGCAGCTCAGGACAACGGATGATCTCCAGTTCTTCCAGAGCAGTGAGCCGCTTCATGGAGCAGGGCAAGGATGTAAGGCCAGGGCATGTCTCAATCTTAAGCCGTCGAAGGGAAGCGATCTCTCCAAGCCACTCAGGCAGCGCGTTAAGACCGTCAAAGCAGCTTATTTTCAACTCCTGGAGAGTGGTGAGTTGCCGCAGCGACTCAGGAAGGCAAGTCAGTTTGGGCAAACCCCAGACGTCGAGGCTTCGGAGAGATCGGAGCTTCCCCAGCCACTCCGGAAGTTCTAGGGCATCACAGTACCCTATCGTCAGATATTGGAGGGAGCTGAGCTGCAGCATTGACTGAGGAAGGCTGCTCAGGCGGTTGCCGCTCTTGATATCCATCATTTGCAGTGAGCCAAGTTCCCCTGTCCAGTCCGGGAGCATCCGAAGCGAAGCGCAGTTCCAGATCTTCAGCTGTTGCAGGGAGGCGAGCTTCTGCATGCTCTTCGGTAGCTGTATGAGGTCATTGCAGGAGGAAATTTCCATTGACTCGAGCACGATGAACTGCTGCAACAATCCCCATCCAGATGATAGTACCATCATCCTGCGAACTGTCAGTGACTTAAGGCGTGGGCTGCAAGAGGGCAACATGATCCCATTGCTCGTCGAAGCCCAACAAAAATCTTCTGCTACTGCACCAAGTACATCAGGACTACCAGGAGGAAGCAGCAATCTCGTGTTGCTGCTCATCAACACTAAGCTCTCTAGAGATGATGGAAAGGATGGCTTCATCGTGAGGCTTGGGCATTTGATTATCTCTAATGTGGCCACACAAGGGACGCTTTGAAGCTCTTCATGGTCAGATTCCCCACCCTTCCCATGTGCCGGACTTGCGGTCGTCATCATTGAACATACAGGCAAATGAGGCATCTTCTGAATATGTAGTTCCTTCAGTGAAGGGAAGGGACCGCCACCAATACTTTCAAGCGCACAGGCATGTTCTCTAGCTTGAGAGTATTCAGAGAAGAAAAATTCACTAGTCCTGACAAATGCTTCAAGTTTGTATAATCTGCTAGCTCCATATGAGCCAAACGTGAGAAATGTGGTTGATCTAACTGCTTCGTCTTCCCTTCGAAAGAAAAAAGAGGATTCATTTTGCTCTGTGATCCAACTTGCAAATTGCTGACCCGGATAACCATAAATAAAAACTTTCCTGATTCCTGGTGGTGGCTGAAGCCTGTTAGGCTAGTCCTAGTGGGAGTATCATAAGAAGTATCATGCATACCACCTTGGCAAAAATCTGATGTGGCACCATAATAAATGAAGAGAGAGGTGTTAGTAGTATCATAATATAATACCATATCATAGCACGTGAAACTAGATAATTTAATGACCAATACATCTCATACACACAATTGCATTGAGATTGTAGAAAAAATTAAATACAATGTTACTATGATACTACTAGATGATACTAACCACTAGAGAGATAGTATCATACACTAGTATCATATGCATGATACTAGTAACATGATACTCCCACTATGACCAGCTTTAAGCAAAACCAACTCTTATCTGTGTAAAGACAACTGTCAATAATTTGACAACTACCTACAAGTTGTCAAAACAATGTCAACATAAGGTCTAGTTTGTGTAGATCTCCTTGCAACTAAACCAATGATTTAATTGGATGGTTAGTTGTGTTAATAATTAGGCCTAAAACCGACATAATCTTTTTGCAGTTGCATGAATGCACGCGAGAAAGGGTGAGACGCAGGAGTAAGTATACTTGCTGCTATTTCTTTTTCGTTATTCGTTATTTGCTTGTCGTAAATCTAACATTCACATAATGAAAATTGTCGTGGATTCCCCTCTTATTGATGAAAGCACTTTGAGCATTGGAGACGAGGTCACCCACTAGAGTCCCAAGGCGAAGTGAAAGCATCTTGGCAATAATTTTGACGATAGCATGAATAAAGCTAATTTGTTTATAGTCCTCAATATCCTCCACACCTTCTTTCTCTGGAATTAGAACAATGTTGGAGGAGTTGAGCCACTAGAGGTTAGCCACATGAAGGTTTCCAAAGAGATGGATGGTGTGCATCACATCAAAATTTATTGAAAATAGTAGTCTACTTCCGTGATATTTTGGAAAATGAATTTATGTTTGACATGAGTACAAAGAATTTCCAGGAGAGGCTCTTTGCACGTCTAATGGAGTTGGAAAGTATAATATATGCATTGAGAATTATCATCAAATGTGATTTATGTTATTAACATTGTATACTCCCTACTCCCACCGTTCGCTAAAATGCAACCTCTTGCTTATGTGTATGGAGACAATAGGAGCAGTAAGAAGGCCAGATCAAGGTGCAAGTCTTAGTGCCATTTCTGCTGGGCAACAGGAACCACCAAATAGGTAGTGAAGTTCATGCCCACCGACCAAAGGAATAGTTGACATTCCTTTCATCCGTTAATAGTCTATGTTCTAGCTCTAAAATTTGTTTCGAAATAATCTACATTCTTACTTTTAGTCAACAAGAACACATAAAATGAAGTGGTTATGATCTCCACATTCTCTCTATTGGACATCATTATTTTCAATGTAGTTTGGATTGGTTGTTCACATATCTAATTAGTACTAATAAATGCAATATTAGTTCGTCTGATTTTTTCTAGGATGTAGACTAAATCAGAACTAAAGGAGTAAGGTATTATCATTCCAAGATATCTTCATTTAATTTAGCTTTTTTTTGTATATGGACTTTTTGTGCAGTGCATGGTGCATACGAGCATGGTGCGGATGTTGTAGTTAGATGACCACCATACAAACATATAATAAAGATGTTCTAAGAAGAGTGACATCTTAGCATCATCGCATAACCAATAAATCAACTTTTTAGTAGATTTGTTGAGCTGATGCTTAGATTATCGGCACGAATGGTGAAACATAGTCATGTATGGATCATAAACCAGAGTTATTTATACCCATGGTATGAAGCTATGAGTTGTGTTTTCAACATGGTATAAATACAATGAATTTGATCTTTAGGTTCGGTATGATAAACTTTCGATATGAAAGTATTGTCTTTAAAATATTTTGTGAATATGTTTACTATGAAATTTTCTTTGAAATGTTGCATGAAGCAAGCAAAAAATAGACACTAGTGAGCTATGTGACCTCCGTGCACATGGCAAGATAGAAGTATCTATGTACATTGTGGCCTCAAGCGTCGCCATGGTTAAGATTGAAACATCAACTAAGATGTGGTCTTACATTACCAATGGAGATCATTTTGCATCCAATGTCGATGAGGCATCATATCAGATACAATTGATCCTCCATTTGTAATGATTTATCCACATCACTGACAAGAATGTGACGACATGTCACATGTTCATTGTCGATAAGGTTTCTACCGTGTACGATGTGTCGGTATGTATTAGCAGAACTTAAGAGGGGATCAAAAGGGGCCACACCATCAGGATGTAATCCTACGAAACATCTCGATGATCAGAATAATATTTTGGGGATATCAATACCATAAATAATGATACTTTCAACAACAAAAAATCTGGTTTATACAACTGATCCATGAGATGTACTCCCTCTGTTGCACAATATAAGATGTTTTAGCCTTTTTTTATAAAGAATGTATATCTAGACGCCTTTTAGTGTATAGGTTCATTCATTTTTCTCCGAATCTACACACTAAAAGATGTCTAGATACATACGTTTCATAAAAAGCTAAAACATCTGACAATTTGAAATGGAGGAAGTATACTAAAAGTGTTTAATGCCAAAAAAGAAAGAATCAAGAGTGTAATGCCACCCTAGCTATGGTGATGGCATCTAATTAAGGAAACATTTATACAACGCCAATATTATTTATCGTATGATTTTTTATTGCCCATATTAAAATCATGCCAATATTTGACTCAAATCTAAAAGGGTAGGCTCTAATTGCTTGATCTTCTTTTGGATCCGAAATGTGATTTAACATTAATTACAATAATTAATTTAATCAATGATTTTCCTATCTTATCCTGCTAACGCGATGTGTCTATCTATTTTCGTGATCAATATCCATCCGCTGATCTATAAATAACGAACAAGCACAATTCTATTGAGCACATCAGTTCTGTGTTCGTCATCCATCAAAATATTCTATACAGATTAGTTAGAGATTAAAACATGGGGTTCTACGAGCTCAACGGCCATATGCAAGCCAAGGCATGGACAACTTTGTTCCTTGTTTTCTTTGGATGCCTCACGCTCACGTTGTCCTCACACGGTAATTTAGATATTCTACCATCCGTTTAAATTATTTGTGTTTGATTTGTCCTAATACAGATGTATCTAGTATATATATCTTCTCGATAGTTTTACTCTTTTTAGTCCATCTGATACAGATGTATCTAGTATATATATCTTCACGATTGTTTTTACTCTTTTTTACTCGCATATAGTCTGACATGCATACTTGCTATCTTCCCGTTTATGTAGGTGGTGATCGGATGGGGAGCTCAGGTGGTCGTCGTCTCCTGGAGCACGAACGTGTAGGCAGCGACAAGATCTATATACCAAAGCTGTGCATAGTGAGAAGTTGCGGCGGTAATATCATTGATACCTGCATCCACTACTGTTGCGCAACGATGAAGGATCAGCCTTGCTGGACGAAGCAGGATGATTGCATCCAGTATTGTGGAAGCGATTAATGATTCCCTTAACTTGTTTGGTAGTAGAATTTTTGGCATGAATTCCTCGTGAACCTACACTAATATATTAGCAAGTGGAACCTTCCTTGGTTACCCAAGGTAGAGCGGAACAGTGTTTTCAGAAATTCAAAATTGCAGAAGCTAAACTTCGCAACTAGTTGTGCCCATATCCCATAATGTTGCATGTCGCACTTCTAAATTTAAAATATTATGACATATGACGGTGTGTGGCTTGCATAAAAAAATTATGTATGTACAAATGAATGAAATGACATTTCATGTGAGAAAACTTAAATTCCAAATCCAAAATTCGTGTTTGGCAACCACATGGAGATATAAAATGAATGATTTCCTTAACTTCTTTGGCAGCCTTTTTGGCTTGAATTCATAAACCTACAATATAAGCATGTCAAACCTTCATCGGTTACCCAAGGTAGAGGGGAATAGTGTTTTCAGAAATTCAAAGTATAATATTGATTAACTAATGGCACAAACAAAATATTATTACTATTCTTGTATGATAGACAAAATATTGGCAACTCAATCTTCACATATGATGAACATACTATGCGCCCAGTAGAACTTGTAGCTGAATATTAAAAAGACGTACAAAGAGAAGAACTTGAACATGAGACATTAAAAGCGTCAAAGCAGCATTAAGCGAGGTCTAAAACGAAAATTCCTTTTAGAAGGAGCCGGTATGTACCGGTGTGACATCCACCACCCATATTGCTTTGAGATTGGTGAGATAGTTTGCCTTTTTCCACTAGTAGAAAACAGACCTTTGGTCCAGGGGTATTAGCCTCGGTTTTGCTATAAACCGGGACTAATGCCCCGGTCCAACGGCTAAAACTGGCCCCAGGGGGTGGCATGCACTAGCCCCGGTTCGAACGGGACCTTAATTACAGTGGGGCAATTGACAAACATCGAGAAAGCAATACATGCATATACTAATCATCTTGACTCCTTTGAAACTTGATTGGGCATTACAACATAATACATAGACCGCCATCCAACTGCATCTATGACTAATAATCCACCTTCAGGTTATCATCCGAACCCCCTCCAGTATTAAGTTGCAAGCAACAGATTATTGCTTTACGAACTGTGTGTAAAGTAAACAATACGATTGTTCTATGAACAAAGGATTGTTGTTTTCTCCATAGTAGCAACATCACATCTAGTACCTTAGAGATTTCTGTCACTTCCCCAGATTACCAGAGGCATGAACCCACTATCGAGCATAAATACTAACTCTTGGAGTTGCTAGCATCTACTTGGCCAAGATAGCTACTAACAACGGAAAGCATGCAAGATCACAAATAACAAAGACATGATAGAATCAATAATCAATCTGAAATAGCATCTCAATATCCATCGGATCCCCGCAAACACAACATGTATGAATTACAAATAGATGATCTTGATCATGAACGGAGCTCACAAGATCTAAACATGAAAGCACAAAGGAGGAGAACCATCCATCTAGCTACTACATGGATCTGTAGTCCAAGGATGAACTACTCACACATCACACCGGAGGCTTGCATGGTGATGAAGAAGGCCTCCAGGGTGAATTCCCCTGTCCGGCAGGGTGCCGGGAAGAGCTTCAGATCCCTCCCGATCTAGGGATGGAGATGACGGCGGCTACAGACTCTTTCGTGGATTTTTGATCGGGCCCTTAGGGTTTTCGTCCCGAGGGAAATATATAGGCGGAAGGAGAGGCCGAGGGGGTGCCGGGAGCCACCACACCACCCCCTGGAGCGAGCCCAGCCTGGCTGTGCGCCCAGGTGGTGTGGCCGGCCCCTGGCCCTTCTCCGTCTTGTATTCTGGCACTTGATCCCTTCCGGAAAAATAGGCACTTTGGCTTTTGTCCCGTCCAATTCTGAGAATATTCATTTTCTGACTTTCCTGGAACCAAAAACAACAGAAAACAGGTAGCTGGCACTGTGGCTCTTGTTAATAGGTTAGTCCAAGAAATCATATGAAAAGTACTCCAAAGTTGGAACAAAACACAAGAAAGTGGATAAAACCAAGCACGGAACATCAAAAATTATAGATACATTTGCAATGTATCAACATCCCCAAGCTTAACTCCTGCTCGTCCTCGAGTAGGTAAGCGAGAAAAAAAAGAATAATTTTTGAGGTGACATGCACCATCAAAGACTTGATCAAAGTATTTGCAAAACATTCAAAGCTGGGATCATAGTACTTCAATCATAACATGAAAGACAAAGTTCTAGCAATAAGCAAAGAAACTATGATGCAACATGAAAAGGCACAAACAAAAGATTCATGAATAACAATGCTTTGCAAGACGTTTGTTTGTTTCACATAAAGAAAACATAGCATAATAGTATTTAGCTTGTCCCTCAATAGAGTAGCAAATATAAATGCATAGGACACCTTCAAAGTTCATAAGAGTGACTAGATACAATAGTTTAAAACAAGCAATATCAAGTTATGCATCAATCAACTAGTCTTGGGACAATACAAATAGAACTAAGAATGGCCACTATGCTCTCAAAGTAGGTGCATAAAGATAGAAGGTGGAGACTCAATATAATGGTGGAAGAAAGGCCTTTTGTATAAAAGGAAGTAGGGATTCAAGTCTCATAAAGAGCTTCCAAAAATTATGGTACTTATAGCTTTCAGCTCTCATTGCCCCTATCATAAGCATCTTGAAGGTGATTAAGGTTAAAGTGACACAACTAAGAGGATATGCTTAACAAGTTATAAACCAAAAACTCATGCCCCTTACTTATGAAGACCGATCCTCATGCTACTCAACTTCAGTCACGAGTAAGCTCTTGTCATTGTAAGTATATGTGTATCATTAAGAACCGCCAACAGGGTACCCCTTGCACATGATACGGGAGCTTTCCCATAATCAAAATGACAAGGCAAGCAGACAATGAGCATCTCAGCGATCTTTTTATTTGCTATTTGCATAGGTTTTTATTGAGGATGCTTCATAGAGTGCTCATTATGGTGATGCTGCAAGTTTCCACTATGATTAGGCATGGCTTAGGCTAGCGGCCTAGGCGTTTCTCTAACACACATACAAACTCCATGATCTTACAAGTTCCACTTTTATTTCACACCGCCGGGATCCGTAAGCAAAAGAACATGATATCAACAGGGTACAAAGTACAAGTGCAATATTGAAAGCGTTCCCCATGAAATATGGTTCTGCTAATTTCAACTTATAAAGCGCAAGCATATACGCAACAAAGAAGGACCAAATGGTTCAAGTTTATTAGAGGCAAAAAAGTAAAGTGTGCCATCAAGTTCGTGAGAGCTTTAATCACTAGTTTTCTCATAACAAGTGGAAGGTAAACAAAAGCATGAATATACTTGGAATAGAATAAGCTAGTAGGTAGGTATGGTGGACTCTTTGGAATAACTTGGTTTAGGGAAATGGATGCATGAGTGGAACTCATACTTTGTTGTGGAGGTTAGCAAAAGACTGGGAGCGACAAACTAAGAGAGCAAGAATGGCCATAATCATGAAGAGCGACAAAACATCATTGATCAAAGCATAAAGTGATACTACAAGTTGAAAACTAAAGGATCATAAAGGCTATGGTGACTTGAGATAGTCATAACATGGTGTGAGCATGTGCCAAGTTAACCCAAATAAAGCATCAAAGGAGAATACCACTATACTATGCTTTAATATGCTAAAACAACGCATGATTCATCCAAGGCACATTAAGCAATCTCAATTGTTTATAACAAGTCATGCTACAGCAAAGAATACTAAGCATAAATCCAAAACAATATCAAGAATGGCATGGCAAAGCATAGGCCACAGTCAAAAATGAGCTCTTTTTACCACAAAAGTATGAACTTTTCTACTCTTTTCCAAACCAAATCAAACTATTTGCAAACCAATGTATGAAATAAGGGGTCCAACCAATTTATTCAGAAAACTAAGCAAACCAAGAAAACTAAAACCAAAACAAAAACGAAAAAGAAGACGCTCCAAGAACAACACAACTGTGCATGAAACAATAAAAATGAAGCGTTTGGAAAACACCTGGGATTTTTATTGATGAAGAAGGAGATGCCTTGGGCATCCCCAAGCTTTGACGCTTGTACTTCTTGGATATTTCTTGGGGTGACACGCGTGGCATCCCCAAGCTTGAGCTTTAGTCCATCCTTCATCTCATTACTCATTCCTTCCATACACCTGAAAATTTTCTTTCATACAAAACTTCACACAATCTCATTAGCAACATTAGTGCACTTAAGATAAATAAGTCTCAAGGTTCAGTTCTAACACCAAATAAACTTCTATTAGAACACTAGCTACTGTAGCACTTCCCTCAAAAAGCTCAATTCCCCAAAAGAACTCAAAAAGGAACCCACAAGAAGCAAATGCAGAAAATGGTAGAAATCTGTCTTAACAGACCAGCAGGTAAAGACGAATTTTTTCGAAGACCTTCTGTTGCTAAAATAAAAAAGTGTTGAACTAACGAAAGTTATATAACAACCTGGGGCAGATGCACAAAAAATTACAACTCAATCCTACATACAGAGCTCTCTCACGAATTTTTGAGGTGAAGCACAAGAATCTGTTTCGGGACAGCAACTTTCCCAATCATTACTTCACTCTCATTAGAGGTTACTCTTGGCACAAAAATCAAATAAAAAGGATAAGGAGAGGTTATTACTGAGGTAATAACTTCCAAGACTCATCTAAAACTTTTGGGTTATCTCCCAATAAGTACTTTTCTTTAACGCCTTTAAGTTAGGCATAAGAAGCAAAGAAAGAATCAAGTGTTCTCAAATAAAGAAGCATTAAGACCAACTTTCTTGCCCTTACCTCTTTTATTTTTACTCTTAATCTTTGGGAAAATGTGATTGTTTGGTGGAGAAGAAAGGTGCATGGTCCCCCTTCCCACATCTATTATTGCTCCAAGGAGTTCTAATAGGGACCTTCCAAGTGTAATTTGTCCTTTTCCTGCACATTCAATAACAAGATAATCAGTAGAAATCATTTTCCCAAGGATCTTTGTAAACACTCCTTCAGCTATTCCAATAGGTAATATGGTAGCATTATTAGCAAGAGATATTTCTTTTCCTCCTTCAGTAAGCCCCCAAAGATTCAAAGATTCATAAATATCTTTGGGCATAAGACAAAATTCAGACATGATATCGCAGCGGACTTGAAAAGTTTCAGTGTTTATCTCAATCTTTACTGTAGGGAGCCACTTTGATGGTTCAGAATTTATTGGAACGTAATTTTGATTCTCCCTAAGCGTGTTATAGCAATTTTCTAAGCTAGTAGTGCTAGCCTCAAGATTGTTCAACCTAGCAAATATTTTTGCGAAAGAAATTTCAGTTTGGCTAGGCATGTTGTAAGTGAGGATCAATTTCTTTATAGCATAAATAGCATCATCCTCATTACATTGGAGGAAATCTCCTCCTACAACAGCATCTAAAGCATATCTATAGCAAAGAGCAATCCCAAGGTAAAAACTGCTAAGGAACAAGCTTTGAGTCATTTTATGCTCAGTTTTTTCATGTAGATCAGAGATTCTAGACCAAGCTTCCTTAAAACTTTCCTCAATTCCTTGTTTAAAAGTGAAAATCATTTCCTCGGGTGACAAAGTGATTGGAGCAAGGCTAGACATAGTGGCAACTCAAGATAGGAACTAATTTTTTTGTGTTTTTGAAATAAGAAAGCAAACTAGTAAAACTAATTTTTTTGTGTTTTTGATAAAGAAAACAAGCAAACAAAGCAAAAAGAAACTAAGAAAAACAAAAACAACAAAGTAAAGAGATTGGTTATGAGGGACTCCCCTTGTGAAGATGTCCTTGACTCCCCGGCAACGGCGCCAGAAAAGATCTTGATGTGCTCGTCGTTCGACGTAGAGCTCGTTGGGAACCCCAAGAGGAAGGTATGATCAGAACAACAATAAGTTTTCCCTTAGTTATGAAACCATGGTTTAATCGAACCAGTAGGAGCAAGGAAACACCCCAAAGGTGTTACTAGCTGAGCTTTGGCAGGGCGCACTACCGGTGCTAGTAGCAACGTGGAGACCTGCACAACACAACCACAGAACTTTGTCCCCAACTTGCGATGAGGTTGTCAATCTCACCATGTTTTGCGGAAAACAAAGGATTAAACGTATCGAATGGAAAGAAGTAAAAGTTTGCAGAAAGTAAACACAAAACAGTAAAAGATTGTAGATTGTATGTAAAAGACAAGGACCGGGATCCATAGTTCACTAGAGGTGGCTCTCCTTAGATAGATAACATGCTGGGTAAACAAATTACAGCGAGGCAATTGAAAAACACCGAGAAAGCAATACATGCATATACTAATCATCTTGACTCCTTTGAAACTTGATTGGGCATTACAACATAATACATAGACCGCCATCCAACTGCATCTATGACTAATAATCCACCTTCAGGTTATCATCCGAACCCCCTCCAGTATTAAGTTGCAAGCAACAGATTATTGCTTTACGAACTGCGTGTAAAGTAAACAATACGATTGTTCTATGAACAAAGGATTGTTGTTTTCTCCCTAGTAGCAACAACACATCTAGTACCTTAGAGATTTCTGTCACTTCCCCAGATTACCAGAGGCATGAACCCACTATCGAGCATAAATACTAACTCTTGGAGTTGCTAGCATCTACTTGGCCAAGATAGCTACTAACAACGGAAAGCATGCAAGATCACAAATAATAAAGACATGATAGAATCAATAATCAATCTGAAATAGCATCTCAATATCTATCGGATCCCTGCAAACACAACATGTATGAATTACAAATAGATGATCTTGATCATTAACGGAGCTCACAAGATCTAAACATGAAAGCACAAAGGAGGAGAACTAGCCATCTATCTACTATATGGATCCGTAGTCCAAGGATGAACTACTCACGCATCACACCGGAGGCTTGCATGGTGATGAAGAAGGCCACCAGGGTGAATTCCCCTCTCTGGCAGGTGCCGGGAAGAGCTTCAGATCCCTCCCGATCTAGGGATGGAGATGACGGCGGCTACAGACTCTTTCATGGATTTTTGATCGGGCCCTTAGGGTTTTCGTCCCGAGGGCAATATATAGGCGGAAGGAGAGGCCGAGGGGGTGCCGGGAGCCACCACACCACCCCTGGCGCGGGCCCAGCCTGGCCACGCGGCCAGGTGGTGTGGCCGGCCCCTGGCCCTTCTCCGCTCGTATTCTGGCACTTGATCCCTTCCGGAAAAATAGGGCCTGCGGCCTGCCGCCTTCGAAGGGTATGCTGGAGAAGTGTTCCAGGTGTGAGCCCTTCCACGAAGTGGTACACGAGCTCGTCGGCGCGATCGCCCTCTAGGGTTTCCCTCACCCTCATCCATCTGTCAAGATATTCGTGGGGAGGTTCCCCATCCCTTTGAACGCATCTAGCCAGATCGAAGATGGTGACGACACCGACAAAGTGTGACCTACGCATCTCTAACGCTCAGGGAAGCCAAGCGGATTTGCGGGGTACTTCCACCTTTATATCCTGCACAGGGGCGGTTTGGGTAGGCCTTGAATTTTCCTGATCCAAGCCACCATACTCCAAAGAGAGGTATGACCCAGATCCTTCCGCGAACGTGTCCTGCTCATAGGCGGTCCGTGCGGGGCTTGACGAGTTTCCGACTTCCTGGGAGCTAGGACCCGAGTCAGTTTCGCCGATGAAGATGTGGATGTCTCCGAAGGGGATGACGGAGCATCGCGTGGGGTTCGTCTTCGCTGGCACCCAAAACTCATCTGGAGGGACGATCGGGACGTTGCTGGAGAAGAGAACGCGACCGATGGCTACGGTATTGCTGATTCCCGTGAAGAGATTGGACCTCGCCCGGTGTAGAGCTCGAAGCGCCTCTTGCCCCACGTTGGACGCCAACTGTCGTGGTATTGCCGACGAGTACGCCATGGAGGGGTCCTCACAGTGCATGTTTAGATACGTAAGGCGGAGAGTTGGCGGGTACGAGGTAACACAGCTTACCCAGGTTCAAGTCCCACAACGGTGGCAGAACTCTACTCCTGCTATAAATCACTATAATGGCAATACGCCGAGTTAAAGAGATAGGTTCGATGTGCGAGGTGTTGCGTGTTGTACGCTGCAATCTGATGTCTAGTGCTCTAAAGGCTTCCCACAGGCCGGCTTATAAAGACGCCATGACCTAGGGTTTACAGGGAAAGGTCCTTGCCGGACAAGGTAAAGAGTCCTAGACTAATACGAACTAGTCTTCTGTGTCTTGTACTCCAAGGCTCCGAGTATGTTGGTGACTCCTGCGTAGCCTTCCTCTATCCGGCATGGACCTCCCTTCAAGATCCGTTTAACTGGGCCGCCCAGCAGACCGTAGGCCTTGCTACCAACTATGGGTCACCCGGGTTAGGTGGATTGGTGACATGCTATGAGGATACCCATATAGCATATCCCCAACAGTGTCCTAACATGCGAACCTGAGGATTCTCACACCCCACCGCGACTTGCTGCTAGGCCTGCATCCAGACATCGACGACCATGCATTTTTCTTAAAAACAAAATACAAAAATTAAAAATGCCATGAAAAAATTAAAAAAATCCATGGCAGCTTATGTTTGTGTGTGTGCTGAGTGACTAGGGAGCGCACGATTTTCTCCTTGGATTTTGGGTTTTAATTTGTTTACACAAGACGACATTAGAGATCCAATTAATTGTCCCGTGAGTGACGGCTATGAAACAAACCGCAACTAGCCAGGAAGAAGAAGAAGAAATATGTACCGCGACATGGCCTTATTACCTCTCTATCTATCTCGGAGTAGTACAACGCTCTCTCCTCTCCTCTCCCCTCCTCGAGCAAGGAAGACGAAAGAGAAGAAAGCATATAACGATGTGCCTTATACCTCTGAGCCAAAAACGATTGGCCTTATTACCTCCGAGAATCCAAAAGAGAAGAAACACTACAGGATGCGCCGGCTAGGCCGACGGCTGAAAGCCCTCGGCGTAGGCAGCTAGACCGTCGGCCTACGCTACGCCGAGGGCTACTGTCGGCGTAGCCTCCTCGGTGAACCTCTCCCTCGGTGGAGCCAAAAAAGCCGTCGGCGTACGGTCTAGCCCTCGGCGTAAGCTTTGCCGATGGCCGTCGCAGGCCCCTCGGCGTAGTAGCCATCGGCGAAAGGCGAGCCCGCCGTTACACCGGCTGCTAACGGCGCAGTGGGTACACCGACGGCACGACCCTCGGTGTAGAGTCGGCACGTGGCAGACTGTGGGCGCCCCAGGCAGGTAGCTGGGCTGACGGCCGCGGCCCTCGGCGTAGGCCTAGGCATACGCCGACGGTTAGGCCCTCGGCATAGCTGTAGCACGTGGCAGGCGCTGGCCGTGCCAGGCAGACAGCTACGCCGACGGTTAGGCCCTCGGCGTATCATGTACCATTTGGCACAGAGGAGGTACTACGCCGACGGCATGGCCCTCGGCGTAGGCCCCGCCTAGAATTTTTTCCCCTGTTTCGCTGCAGTTTTATTTCTTGCAATATTATTCACAGCAATATTGTACATGTATTTCACAAAAATTCAAACAAAATCACATCATTCATACATGTATCAAACAAGATCACATCATTCAAACATGTATCAACAGGATCACATCATTCATACATGTATCAACATGATCACATCATTCATACATGTATCAACTTCGTCACACATGCATAGACAATAAAACCCTACAACTCTGGAGGAGACGGGGTGTACCCGAGATCTCCCCTAGTGAAAAGAGGCGACCTCTAGCGAGGGTGGCATCCAGTAGAAGCAGCAGAAGAACCATCTCGCGAGGTAGTAGGAGAAGTGTCGGAGTGAGGATTGGGAGAACCACCAACAGAATGGCCAGGAGAAGGACCATTGTCATGAAGCGGTGTGATCTGACGCCCATCCGGCGAGGCATGGCTAAAGTGCTGGTTCCCAGAAGCTCCCGTTCCCTACATGTTGCCTACATGTTAGCAACTTGAAAGGTAAAGTAAAGCGATAACTAGTGGTCTAGCAAAGAACTTACCGGTGTCGATGCGTAGTATGTCCTAGCGAAACTGTCCCTCGATGGCATGCATGGCGGCTGCCCCGACATGGGAGGCATAGACCCTAAATCCGTATTCTATCCAGTTTGAATATTCATCAACATCACCTGCAAGATAGTTTAGATGTCAGGCCATAATACAACAAACTAGGGAAAGTGGGACTTGTATCTTTTGCAAAAATAAAGGTTCAAACTTACATTTACGTATTGCATGTAGATCGCATTCGCCTCCTGATACTGCCGAAAGGCCACCTGATATTCATCATGAGCGGCATCGTAGGCTGCCTCAAACTCGGGCTACAATTTCAAATACAAGGAATGTCGTCAGCAGTTAGCCATGCAGAAACAAAAGTCATAAAGATGATAAAAATGTGTAAAACTTACATCATCTCTGGAGGTGGATCGACGAGGCTGGCTACGAGTAGGGATAGGGGAGCCGTCGGCGGGGTGGGTAGCCTTGAGATGCGTGAAGCTCGTGGTGAGGGTAGGCTTGACCTTCTTATTCAGAATCTTGAGACGTCCATGCTGTAATTCGTGCCCCGACAGGACCAACGACTCCTCGTCGATCTCCGCGCGAATGGGGTCATCCACATGGGGGTGACGAGCCTTCACCATCCTGCTGTTGTCCGCCAAGTTGTTCTGGGCAGTGCCGTAGTACTCAGGTAACAAGGGCTGAGGCTGCGAGGAATCGGGCTTATTTCGCCGCATCATCTCATAGACGGCGACGTCATGAATCACCTCCCCGGGTTGTGCCTCGGCCACCTACATCGCGGAAAGAAATATTATGCATATGAAGTACGAACATGACGAGAAATAAATGCAGGTCGTTCCATGTATATACATACCACCTTCCCCTTGAAGCGGTCAAAGTTGCGGTTTCCCGCATAGTGTGTTCCACCATCGCCTCGGTTCTCCGCGTTCCGCCTCGACAAGGCTGCAAACTCTTCGTCTTCACTGAGCCACCTCGTCCTAACCAGCTCCTCCCATGCGAGTCGATGTGGCTCAGGCCAATCGGGGACAACCTGAAAATGCAATACTCAACTCTAGACAATGCAATGGCAACTTAGAAGCAATGTAGAATCTCATTGACATTTTACTCACCGACATATACTTCTGGCGTCATCGAGTACTCAGGTTTAGACTTCTTACCGACAATGTCTTCCTTCCTGATCCTCACGCCCCTGTCGGCCCAGAAGTGGCTAGCGGCCGTGACCTTCTGGTTGTACCACACCTGGGGTGTCAACTTCACACAAGCCCCAAGCAAAGTCCTGTCCGCCTTCTCCTGGTCCTCCTCAGCCATACGATAAAAGCACTTCAATCATGCATAAAAAACAATTGTAAGAGTCATGAGTTAGCACGGTGGGGTCATCAAGTATTAACTCGAGAAATATGCCTTACCCAAAACTTGGTGATGACAGCATCAGCAGCTGTGCGAAATCCCGGGACACGAGTAGTCTGGTAGTCCGCCCAAGTAGTAGCTAGCCTCCTGACACCATCGGGGGAAATGTGATAGCCCGGCCGGAACTTCCTAATCAGAGCTCCAACCAGGCTGTTAGGAAGGCGAGGCTTGGTCCCCGGAGGAAATGTCCAATTGTTGCACAATAATAAACATTAGTACACATGCCAAATTATTTATGACCAATATGAAATTACATGTTTTAAATTGCAAAATTAGTACACTTACTCAAGACCATCTGGAATAATAAGGGCTTTCGCCTCCTGGGTCCTAGGCTCTAACCTCTCCTCAGGGACTCCCGATTCCCCACGATTCCGCAATTTCTTCAGCGGCACCAACTCGTAGCTAGTGTCAGCCTCCGCCTCCACCTCGTCTCTAGACTCCGTCTCGGTCTCCGCCTCCCTCTCGGTCTCTGGCTCCGCCTCGTCCCCAAAAGGCTGCTCTGTCAGGAAGAACTCAGGAGCCACGTCGCTAGAAGCAGAGGGTGGTGGGTCAAAGTCCACGCCTCCTCCCCTGCCACCTCGTCCTCGTCCTCGTCCTCCTCCTCCTCCTCGACCTCGACCTCGACCTCGTCCTCCTCCCGCACCAGCAAGATCGGGGTAACGCGGATTGGGATTTGACTGTCTCCCACTCCGTGTAGCTTTTTTCTTGCGCTGTTTCAGCGCATTAAGCAAGGACGAAGAGCTTGCCTTGCCGCTGATCATATTTTTCAATCACCTGCATTGAATAAGAGAAAACAGTTAAGCACAAAGACATAATAAAATGTATACACAAAGCATAAAGGCATAATGCAATTAAGAAAACAATTAAGCACAAAGACATAATAAATACTCACTATCATTCTGATTCTCATTCCCATTCTCATTCTCACTATCACTATCACTATCTTTTGAGTAGAAAGCTGGATTCTCATCGAAGGGTGGAGGCTCATCATCGTTGTCATTCTCTGTATGAAACTTCTTGAGCATATCTATATCATGTAGATTCACCACTGACTCACCCCGAGTTTCTACATCGTTCCCAAGGTCCTCAAGATCAACCGGTTCTAAATCAAAGTGCCCGACATCCTCTTGCTCTTGATAAAAATTCCCTCATACGTTATAGGGTTAATGTTGTTGTAATCGTCCTCGGAGGGAATCGGTAGGTTACCATGTGGCGATACTTTGAACACGACTTCCCAGCCCTGGAGTTCCGCTTTCTGGCATGGGTAGGGCAAATAATAAACTTGGTTGGCTTGGTGAGCAACAACAAAGACGTTGGCTCCGCTATAGGTGGTTGAAGGCCTAACTTCAACTAACCTAATGGAAGGGGTACTTCTCAGTCCACCCCTTGGGTCAAACCAGTGGCACTTGAACACAACAAGATTGAGTTGTACGTTCGTACGATTGAAGGTCAGCTCGTATACATTCTCTAACCTTCCGTAGTAATCAAGGGAATCGGCTTCTCTGGTGAAGACCCCAGTATTTACCGTTTTTGCATTCGGTCGCCCCTTCTGGTGCGTCTCTGTATGGAAGCGAAACCCATTCACATCATACTTCTCATACTTCATGACGTCACGGTTACAACCTTGGGAAACACATTTCAGCTCATCTGACATCTCAACGTTGGGATCAGCTCCCTACAGGTTTGTTCCGTTCATTAGTTACGTGGAATAAGAGGGACAAGTCACATATTGCAAGGTAAGAGGGACAGGTTAGAAATTACTTTTTCCATGAACCAGGACACAAAGTTTTTTTATTTCCAGGAGCACCCTCTTTCAGTAGAGTGTCCAACTCCATGGGAGAGGGATCCGTCGGTCCCGACCACTGTTCATCCGTGAAGTCGCTAAGGAGAAAATAAGCATTAGACCGAGTTACTAGCTGCATAGAGCATTAGACCGAGAAAATAAGAAGTTGTTTACCATTTTACCTAATGAAATCGACCACTTCCTTCATGTTCATAAGCACATAGAGCATTATGCAATCCTTCTCTTCCTTTGGCAAGCTATATTTTAGTCCTTTACCAGCCTTGGCACCGGGAAATTGGAATAGTTCGAGATTGGGGTCATTCTTGGGCAGGTCGACATTGTAACGAGAGACCGGGTTATGCATAGTGGGAACATCATCGGGCCAGTAGGTTGTCGCGACATCTGCCATCTCCCGAAGGCATGTTGCTTCAGCTATGCATGCTTCAATCTTGGCTTTGTTTCCAGTTATCTTTCAAATATACTTAAACTCTCTCTCAATACAAAACTACCAACAAAATTGCACCGGGTCCCCCAAGAGTGCCTCGTTTGCGAGATGCACAATGAGATGTGCCATCGGAGTAAAGAAGCCTGGCGGAAAGATCATCTCCAAATTGCATAGCAACTCTGGCACCTGAACTTGCAGCTTCTCAATAACCAGAGGACATATCTGCTTAGCACAGAGCGTGCGGAAGAAATGGCTCAACTCCGCAAGCACTCGCTAGACTTTCTCGGGGAGATACCCTCGAACCATCACCGGCATCAGCCGCTCAATCCATATATGATAGTCGTGACTCTTGAGCCCGGTGACTTGTCCCGTCGAAAGATTGACTCCCTTACTTATATTCGAACAATAACCATCAGGGAACATCACGACATATTTGAGCCACCTGAATGACTCCTTCTTTTGGACATTATCAAGGCAGTAGTAGGCATGCGGCTTGAACCAATTCTTTCGACGGACAGTAGGAGGCTGCATGTGTAATCTCTTCCTATCACAAAGCTTCTCAACATCGACTCTAGCCTTGACATTATCCTTTGACTTTCCAGGAATGTTCAGTACTGTGTGAAAAAGGGACTCCCCGACATTCTTTTCGGTGTGCATCACATCGATGTTATGGGGAAGTTCAAGGTCCTTGTAATACACAAGATTCGTTAAGGCTGCCACATGAGTCCAGTTGTGCGTTACACCATATCCCGCAAATAGATGGCCAGTTCCTGGTGCCGCAGGCACGAGAGCACGTAGCTCGGCATCAACAACTGAACCATCGAACTTTGGTACCTCTTTTACTTCATGCACAACTTTTGCCCTTCTTGAAGTTCTTCATGTCTTCTCTGAACGGATGCTTTCTTTTGAGGTACTGTCGATTCGTGCCAAATGCAACATACTTGCGACCCGACTTTAGCCAAAAAACTCAAGTCGGTGCCTGCACACTAGGCATGGCCACTTACCAGCTGTACACCATCCGCACGTTAGGGCGTACCCGGGCATGTCATGCATGGTATACTGCAACCAAACTTTCATCAAGAAGTTTCTCTTTGATGCTCGGTCATATGTCAACGTCCCGTGTATCCAGGAGTGGTTCAAATCATCCACAATCGGTTGCATGTAGACACTCAAAATTTTCCCTGGGTACTCGGGCCCTGGAATGATCAACGACAGAAACATGGTCTTCCGTTGCATTAATACTCTGGGGGGGGGGGAGATTAAGCGGAATAACAAACACCGGCCAGCAGCTATACGCGGCCGTCGACAAACCATATGGGTTGAAGCCATCTGTTGCTATCGCAATTCTGACATTCCGAGCCTCTTCTGCCCACCGGGGGTATTTGTCATCGAAGTTCTTCCATGCCTTACCATCGGACGAATGTCCCATCTTCTTCTATCCGTGCTCGTCCTCATATCTCTTCCCCTTCTTGTGCCACGTCATCTGTTTGGCAGTCTCCTCGCTCAAGTAAAGCCGCTGGATTCTTTTTATGAATGGGAGATACCGAAGAATCTTTAGAGTGACATTCGACTGCCTCATCTGACCATCCTTTCCCTTTACCTCATCATACCTAGAGGCCCCACAAATGGAGCAGTACTTGTCATCCGCAAACTGTTTCCAAAACAAAAGGCAACCTTTTGGACAACAATCTATCTTTTCATAATCCATGTTCATCTCCTTCATGAGTTTCTTTGTTTCGTAAAAGGTTTTAGGCAGACAATGCCCTTCAGGCAACATGTTACCACATGTTCTCAGATTAGCTTCAAAGTGAGAATGGGTGGCGGAGTACTGGCACTTGTCGGCTAGACACTGAGAGATGGCATCGAGCTGAGAAATCTTTGCACCCTCGTACAGAGGCCTCTTAGCCGCAGCCATCATATCAAGGAAGGCCTTCACGGTTGGCTCCAGTTCCTCTGGTTCTAGCGGTTCCTCTGGTTCTGGTGGTTCCTCCTGTCAAGGTGGCGAATCTGGCTGGTCAGCATCGATGAGATCATCTAGAAAGTTTCTAATCCCATCGTGCTCATTGGCATTGAGCCGTTGACGCATCACCTCACCCCTGTCACGTTCGTACCGAGCAAAGTCGACTTGCGTGACATAGTTAGACATGTACCCATATTGCAGAAGGTGTTTATACATGTCATCCTTTCCCTGACGATGACGCTTAGTGCAATGAGCGCAGGGACAAAGTGCCCGAATCATTGCCTTCGAACCACACGCTAACTCATTTACTAACAAATGAGTGTTCCGTACCCAATCGTCTGTTTTATTAGTCGCACTAATACGGCCACTGTACATCCACCCATTATCAGCCATCCTCTTCTGCTTTCTTAGGAGCCAAACAACAAGTATAACATTTTATATCAAACAGGAGATTAAATGCTTCATGTTTTTACGCATTCATCAACCTACATGTCTAATAGGAAAAGAGGTCCTAAACAGCCGCCAGATCTATAGATTGGGTAAGTTCTCCCTGGCTCTACCCCGATCCGAGCAGAATTTCGGCAGCACCTCCCTACTGCTCTCCGGATACACGTCTCGACAAAAAGCCAAGAGGATGTGCATCCGGAGAACAACAAGGAGGCGTCACCGAAATCCTGTCTCGAATCGAGGTAGAGCTAGGGAGAACCATACCCAACTACGAATCTGCCGACTGCCCGATAAAAGCCGTAAGCCTTACAGTTCAAAATATGCGAGACCACTAATGCATATTAAGTCGCGTAACGCTTACGGTCAGGATGACGCCTAGGTGACGCGACAGACTTGGTGATCTAGACACGAAAATAAACCTAGGTACAAGAGAGGCGAGCAAATTCTCACCCTCGAAGCGCGATCAAATCGTCAAAGATGATCCGGGACCCTGCCGTCGAAACACCCCCCCGCTCACCCTCCGGTAGCTGCAAAAACATGAACAAATGGTTAAATATACTAAATTCTACTCCTATTTCTAGCATATCTAATTCTACTCCTATTTCTAGCATTTCTAATTCTACTCCAATTTCTAGCATATCTAATTCTACTCCTATTTCTAGCATTTCTAATTCTACTCCTATTTCTACTAACATACCACAAATTACTATTTATACAAACTACTAGCAAACTCCTATTCTAGCATTTCTACTCACATACTAGCAAACACCTATTTCCACTTCTGTTTTACTAAATTCTACTCCTAAACTGACTAACATGGCTAATGCAGAATTAACCGGGCCTAAATTATACTCCTACGCCAAGGGCCTAAATTCTACTCTTAAACTGACTAGAGTCGGGGCCTAAAGTTCTAGAATCGGGGGCCTGCTTACCAGAGCTCGACCGCGACGAGGTTGATGCGGTGCAGGGCCCTGGCGACAGTCGTGGGTTGGGGCTCGGGTTGCAGTGCCGAGGGCAGTACAGCGGGTCAGGGAGCTCGGGAACAAGGGGACTAGAGGGCAGCGCAGCGGGTCGGGGACGAGGGAGGCGATGGCAGGCGAGCTCGGGGACAAGGGAGGCGGTCAGAGGCGCTCGAGCTCAGGGACGAGGGAGGCAGCACCGGGGACAAGGGAGGCAGGCGGACGCGCGAGCTCCTGGCGGTGGCGGCTACGCGGGGGCGCGCGCAGGTTGGGTTGGGGCTCTGGGAGGAGGAGGCGGCAGGGCTCAGGGAGGAGCGGCTGGTGGCGGCGGGGTCAGGAGGAGGAGGGGCGGCGGGGTCGGGAGGAGGAGGGGCGGCGAGCTTCGGTTGAGGAGGGAAGGCGGCGGGCTCGGGAGGAGGAGGGGTGGCGACAGGGTCGGGAGGAGGAGGGGCGGCGCGCTTCGGTTGAGGAGGGGCGGCGGCGGGGTCAGGAGGAGGAGGGGTGGCGGCGGGGTCGGGAGGAGGAGGGGCGGCGGAGGCTGGTGGCGGCGGGGTCAAGGGCGGGTTGACTGGCGGCGGGGTCGGGGGCGGGTTTTGCATGTTTCAACACAACACCACACCTCCATGCATGTGCAAGGGCCACATGCAAGTTCTTGAGGGTTTCCTACGACCCAGAGCGCGGTTTGCCGCGGAACCCTGATCTTTGGGCCTCGGATCGTCTACCCCCCATAGACGTTCCTCTGACAGGGGTAGCCCAGCATATCTCTCTCTTGTTTTGTGTTTGTTTAGGTCATATGATGATGTAAAACCATGTTGGTTCACAAGGTGCGGCAGTATCCTACCCGGTTTCACCGAAACAGGGAGTTTCCCCCTTATATAAGTCCAGAACCTTCCCTTTTAGGTTACAGCGCATGCATGCGAAGGGGGACACATTCATGCAACCCGGGGACTAGGTTTTGCATGTTTCAACACAACACCACACCTCCATGCATGTGCAAGGGCCACATGCAAGTTCTTGAGGGTTTCCTACGACCCAGAGCGCGGTTTGCCGTGGAACCCTGATCCGTGGGCCTCGGATCGTCTACCCCCCATAGACGTTCCTGTGACAGGGGTAGCCCGGCGTAGCTCTCTCTTGTTTTGTGTTTGTTTAGGTCATATGATGATGTAAAACCATGTTGGTTCACAAGGTGCGGCAGTATCCTACCCGGTTTCACCGAAACAGGGAGTTTCCCCCTTATATAAGTCCAGAACCTTCCCTTTTAGGTTACAGCGCATGCATGCGAAGGGGGACACATTCATGCAACCCGGGGACTAGGTTTTGCATGTTTTAACACAACACCACACCTCCATGCATGTGCAAGGGCTACATGCAAGTTCTTGAGGGTTTCCTACGACCCGGAGCACGGTTTGCCATGGAACCCTGATCTGTGGGCCTCGGATCGTCTACCCCCATAGACATTCCTCTGACTGGGGTAGCCCGACATAGCTCTCTCTTGTTTTGTGTTTGTTTAGGTCATATGATGATGTAAAACCATGTTGGTTCACAAGGTGCGGCAGTATCCTACCCGGTTTCACCGGAACGGGGAGTTTCCCCCTTATATAAGTCCAGGACCTTCCCTTTTAGGTTACAGCGCATGCATGCGAAGGGGGACACATTCATGCAACCCGGGGACTAGGTTTTGCATGTTTCAACACAACACAACACCTCCATGCATGTGCAAGGGTCACATGCCCGTTCTTGAGGGTTTCCTACGACCCGGAGCGCGGTTTGCCGCGGAACCCTGATCTGTGGGCCTCGGATCGTCTACCCCGTAGTGATAAGGATTGAATCTCTGAACAACTTCACTAAAAGTGTGATATAGAAATTTCACAAACATGTGATAATAACACTTACAAACATGCAAATTTCTCAAGGTGTGAGAAGATTCGACATTTCATGTGGGCGTGGAGACTATTATTTGGAGGCTACGAATCCGTCGATTTGATAAAATAGAACCTAAATAATTGATACTAATAAATAAATACAAATATAAAATAAATTTATAATTTGGTGGAAAAAATAAATAAAAATATACGGCGGTACGCCGACGGTGACCCTCGGCGTATGAATAAAAAAACGTACAGCGGTACGCCGACAGTCACCCTCGGCGTATTGATGGCGCCGTTAGGGATCCGTCCTAGCCAGTCTGGCAAGTGCCACGCGGACACCCCGTACGTCGAAGGCCTGCGTACGCCGAGGGCCACCGTCGGCGTATCGGTGGCTACGCCGACGGCGAGGCTACGCCGAGGGCTCGGAAGCGGGGTTGGCCTGGCCCGGTGCTACGCCGACGGCCCCGACAATTGGCCGTCGGCGTACGGGCCGGCCGTCGGCGCACCGCGCCATTCCTGTAGTGAAAGCATATAACGGATTACCTGTTATGCTAGATCGGGATAAGACTTCTTCCCGTCGTCCGCCCGCACAACCAGATCATCAAGTCTATTCTAGCTCTACTCTCCCTTTCTTTATATGGCGTAGGCGACGGGGAACCAAACCATCGAGTTGGTTTTGGTGCCCCTGAGCAAGGCGCGTTGGTTACGTACGAGCGAGTTGGCTCTAAATGTTGGTTTTGTGGGCCCCCTTTACTTAACGTTAACTGTCCTTATCCTTTTACTCACTCTGTCTTTTGTCAAACTGAAACTCTAAACTTTGTTTCCTTTAAACCTACAGAGCAACCAACAAAGGATCGGATCGGCCACTAGCTTCAAGTATACGCACATGAGCAGCTGGATGCCAATCCATTTCCATTGCCGAGGAAGAGCAGGAGCGTGAGTCCAAGAGGAGATAAAGGGCAGGATCCGGCGTCAGGTAACTATCCTTGTCCAAGCTTCAGGGTCGGCACCTCCTCAGCCCGACATTGATTGATTCACACCTCCAGAATGCTCACCAGTGGCTGAATATTTTGCGGCTTTGTGCTTCCTTGCGGTACTGGCTCAGGCTTGACAAATAAGGTGACTAAGGCGATGGAGTTCTGATCCGAAATCTGCCGCGAATGATTAAGGATCATTAGTGCGTAACCAATTACTCGTCTAAAAACGAGTGATTTATTGCTCCAATGTGATCTCTACAGAAGCATGCTGCTTGATAAAAAAACGATGTGCACAACATAAAAGAGGACTTGCATGAAATATTCACATTCAACAGTTCCATGCGAATTTTGCTACATCCTGTGTTAAACATACGGAGATTCCAGGAGGCTTGCTTCGGTGCCCCGCAGCCAAAATTTGAACAGATAAGTTTGTTGTGGACCGTATTTTTGGCCCCGCGAAACCCGTATCCAGGCCCTACATGCCCTCGTATCGGTATATATATGAGGTAGAGTTGGGTATACTACATGTCCTCATAACATGGTGATGCAGGCGATATAGTTATATACACTTCGACTTTCCGCCTCCCGTAGACACATGCACACCCGTTATATTGTGCGTATACGTCCAAGCGGGCCGTACGGGCTACAGAAAACAGGGGGGGCACCGATGCAAAAGTGAGATTCCAGATGGCTACAGAAAAATAGGTAGAACTAGTGTAACAGCAAAATTATTACATCGATGTACATTAGCATATGCTGGCATTAGTTGTTGTTTCGGATCCTGGTAAGTTCCTCACCCAACATGGGGCATACGGAAAAGACTCGGCCATATCTGCATACCGATCAACCTTCATCGTGCCCAACAGTCGAACCTTGAAGCAATCTAAATGGTAGGCTACTGTTCTTCCATGCCCACCAAAGAATACAATCTCTTTGTAAGGATGAAATCCAAGACAATCCAAATAATAAGGAGATTCAGTAATGCTGCACTCTTCGGTCCATCCAGTAGTGTCAATAGCGTTTTTATCATCACAGTTCCATTCTTCATCGCTGTCTTCTTTTACGTGCTCCAGTTTGGTGTTGTTCTCTGGCTCATCTTCAAGTGACACTGTTATCCATTGTTTGTCGGTCTCGGTGTAGTTCCTGCGGTAATATTCTATTACAGGCTCGAGGTTGATCCTATTATTCAGTGCCCACTTCATCTGATCATCATGTGATTCATCAAGGAACCAAACCTCAAACATGCTTCGTTGATGGTGCAATGCGCAGTACACCCCATTCTTTGACTTTCCTAAATGAGGTGTTCCTTTTTTCCCTTCTGGCAACATAATAACTCTGTATGTGTCATTATGTGATTTTATCCTGCGAATTAAGACCAAATCAATATAATGTGAGAACACTAATAAATGAAATAATGTTACTACTTCGTAAAAAATACTAGTATTATACTTTCCGGGTGTGAGCAGCTAGTACCTCAAAACAAAGCCTTCTCCACAGAGGATGTAGAGTGCCTCTCGGCAATAGGCTGTGTGCTATAAGAGCACGTACAATGCAAGGTGCTTAGAAAAGTGCTTAGGAAAATAAACCGGTTTTTGTTAAGCACCGATGCTTATTTATATTAGGTGGATGTCTAACTAAGCACATCTTCTATACAAATAAGTACCAATGTAGAGTGCCTAACTAAGCACATCTTCTATATGTATAATGGGAGGTGCTTAGAGGGGTGCTTACAAAAATAAACCAACCATTTTGCTAAGCATTAGTGCTTATTTATATAGAAGATGTGCTTAGTTAGACATCCACCTAGTATAAATAAGCACCGGTGCTTAACAAAAACCGGTTTATTTTTCTAAACACTTCCCTAAGCATCTCGCATTGTACGTGCTCTAAGAAGCCGACGTTATCTCGCGGTTTCATATCGGCCTCCCCTAGTCGCACAAATGGCCTTTCCTCCCAGCACCCACCGCCACCAGTCCTCCTCGAGGACGAGAAAACATGCAGGATGTAGGGCGAAGGCGGCCATTCCATTGCCGAGACATGTCCATGATGTTGGTGGCATGTGTGCCTAGAGATATGCCCGGGCGGGAGATGGACCGGGATATAAGGTACCAAGAACACCTCGTAGTGCGGCGACACGGTGGGGTCGTAGGCGAGGTAGTGGTCGCTCCCGCAGCTCTTGCAGCCATCGACGGCACATGGTCGAGGCTGCGGTGGCAGCTGCGCTGCCTCGCGCGTGGCGGGGTTCAACACATGGTCCCAGAGCAAGAGAAGACCGTTGCAGCAGTCCATTAGCTCCAGGAGGAAGAGCCCTCGGAAGGTGGCGGCGACGTGGCGGGCCATGGACGGGCGGGAGAAGAGCATCGGGACGACCATGTCCGTGGTCTCGTAGAAGATGCCCTGAGGCGAGATGGGGAGCTCGGCGGGGCGCAGCAAGCGGTGGCCGTCCACGGTGGCGCGCCAGGCAATGCAGACGCGGCGGCAGGCGGCCAGGCTGCGGGGTGGTAGGCGGCCTAGGATGTCTACCAGCACGTCGTGCTGCTCCAGCAAGTCCATGTCGACCGGCGATCCGATCGATACGGCGGCGGCGGTAACACGTTTGTTTCGGTTCAGCGGTTTTCTCTTGCTCGCTCGCGCATCCAGTCAAGGAGTTGGATCCTCGTACGTACTTCCACACGATGCGGCTAGATTAGCGTTTTCTACTGTAGTTAGGAGTCCTAGCTACGTACAGTTGGATCCTTGTACTATAGGAAATCCTTGCTATAACCCAGGTCCCATCGATATCCAGACGAACCGATCTTTGGTCGGTCGAGTCCGAACCTAAAAAATAACCTAAACGCTAAAAAGTGTCCGGGGCTGGTTTGTTTCATCGAGCAACCGATTCCTAACCGTCAGATCAATTTGATCGCGCGCGTGTCACTTGCACGTTCCGACAGCTTTTACCTGGAGGCGCCCTCTTTATCCCCTCGTTCTTCCCGTTCCCCATTCTATCTCACTTGGATTTTTTCTTTCGAAAAGGGGAAAACCCCCGCCTCTGCATCGGTTGATGCAAGCCTTTTATTAAGAAACATAATCCAAATTTATTACAATTCAGCGATGACATAAGATCACAACAAAGATCAACAGCGGAAAATATAAAACAAAGGACTAAACATCTTCAGTCTATTAAAACGCAGCCAACCAAACTGGCTGAAGATATGCCCAGCAACTATCAAGAGACGGCTACACCCAGTAGCCATGATATCCTGCTGGTGTTGCGGCGATAGGAGCGCCCAGAGCTGCACCCAATGAGCCACCATATGTATAACCTGCAAAAGATTGAATTTTTTTTATCTTTTAAAAATAATATCATTTCTACATCTCCACATAGACCAACATAAAGCTGAGACATCAATGCGAACTCTAGCCTTAGATGATTTATCAAAACCTCCAAACATATTTGTTATAGTAGTTGGACGGGTAAGTCATAAGAAAAAATGAATAATACGCTACAAAAGACGAGCAAATGGACAGGATATAAATAAATGCTCTATGCTTTCTGTGACCCACAGAAACAACAATTAGTACATCCTTTCCATTTACACTTTACCAGATTGTCTTTTATGAGAAGAACCCCATTATTGAGGAACCACATAAAAATCTTTATCTTTAATAGGATCTTTAATTTCCAAAGATATTTCCGCAGAAACACCGTGTGATCATTCATTAGGTCCTCGTACATGGATTTAACTGAGAATAACCCAGAAGATGTCAAATTCCAAACAAACTTATCATGATCCATTGATAATTGAACCATCATGAGTCTTTGATATAAGTTTAGCCAAGCATTCAATCTATGACCAGTGAGTACTCTCCTGAATCCGATATTTAGGAGTACTTGGGTTAGAGTATTATGTATATATGGTTGTTATGGTAGTTTAAATAGAGTTAGGATCTGTTTACGTACAGTTCTAACTTGACTCGTACTCCAAGATAATCCTCTGTACGTCTATATATACTCGCCCATGAGGCTCAATAATATATCCATCATATTCCGCTAAACTCATACTCTTTCATGGTATCAGCCTAATCGGTCCAAACCCTAGCCGCACGCTTCCGCCGCGCCGCCCCTGGGGGGATCGATCTCCATGATCTCCGCCGGGGGCCGCACGCTCTGTACGCAGGGATCGTCCGCCGATCCGTGATCGGCTGCCCTGTAAGTCTTTTTTTATGATCTCTTGATCGGTTTTTTTTTTGGTTTACCGATCTTAAATCGGATTGAGTCGTCCGTCGCCGTCGCCATCGCCGCGCCTCGACTCCAACCATCAGCATCGAGGATCTACACCGCGCCCGTGCGCCTGCCTCCACCGCTGTTGCGCCTGCCTCGGCAGGCTGTCACGACCTCAAGGCAGGCAGTTGCACACCGCGGACAGGTGCTTTGCCTTCCTTGGAAGGCTGCTACGGCCGCCCCCCACGGACCGTCTTCGCCATCATCGTCCGGGACTTCACCGACTACGCCGCCATCGACTACGATCCACGCGTCGTCCATGCCCTGGCGCATACGGCGCATCGTCGGTCTGATCAATCAATCTCGCGCCTGTCTATGCCAAACACGTGCCCAAGCACGCGCCTACCACCGATCGAGCTACGGGCTGCTGCTGCCTCGCTCCCTCGGGCCGCAGTGCCGCCGCCTTTGGTCCACGCTACCGGCTTCCAACGCGTCTTCTTTGGCGTGTACGTCGCTGGTGGTCTCCCAGCCGCTGCCCAGACTTGCGCCCTGCAGCTATGCCGCCCCCTTGGGTCATAGCGTGGCTGCACGCAGTCTACTTCGTCGTCCTCGTGCATCGACGGTCTCGTCTTTCACCGTGCCATCTCCTACGGCGCGGATCGCCGCCGTCTGCACATGGTCTTCATCACGTCGTCGGGTCTTCCTCGCCTACTTCGAGCACCGCCGCCGCCGCGCTTCACAAGGTAACCTGTAGGGCGTCCTCTCGCCATCGCAGGTCCCGCCAACTACCCATCGCCACTCTAGGCATCCAGCATGAATAACCCAGGTCGCTGATGGTTTCGCCGCCTTCTATGTCTTCGTCGACTACAACTTCGCCGCCAGCGTCATCGCCTCATCCCCAACTACACCACCTGCTACTCTACACCGAGAACCGCAGACAGCGCCGTCATCTCTCCCTTCGCTGCTCTGCACATCGCAACCACTATGGAGGCTTCCTCTGCTAGTCTTTCTGACATGGTGGCAAGTTCATGATGGTCCCTGCCCCCGCACGCCTGGTATTGGCAACACCGGGAGTGCCTTCGTCCCTGACGCGTTCCCGAGTCTGGCAAGTTCGGATCGGCGCCTCGTCTTCATTGGCTTCGACAACGTCTTCTTCGGCATCGACCCCTCTACGACTGCCTCGACCGCGTCACCGATGAGTTCTTCTTTGCATACTCGGTTCTGGCAAAACCGGAGTGTGCATTCGTTCCCGACGTGCACCTAGTTCTGGCAAAACTATGGCCGCACCTCGTCCTCGATGGCTCGGACTGCATCGGCTTCGGCATCGACACCCTCGACGACTGCCTCAACACGTCTCCGTCATCCTCCTCGCGCACTATGCGCATGCAGCTTCACATGCGGCTACCTCGACACCGGCATCCCCGACGACAACATCGACCACGGCGACCCCTCGCACGGCTACTTCGACCACGGCACCGCCCAATGCTCTCGCCTCCCTCGACATCCGCACAAGGGCTACCACCTCGCTTGAGCATCACCAGCTTCCTCTACAGTCCAAGCAACCGCGACGCGACACCGTCCACGACGTTCCCGCTATGGCTGCGGGGGGATGTCAGCCTACTAGATGCTATTTCGGTTTATCTCCAGTCTGACCGTCCGCGATGTTCCAGTTGTTCACGACGCTATCACTACGACTGCGGAGGAGTGTTAGAGTATTAGGTATATACGGTTGTTATGGTAGTTTAGATAGAGTTAGGATCTGTTTACGTATAGTCCTAACTTGACTCGTACTCCAAGATAATCCTTTGTAAGCCTATATATACTCGCCCATGAGGCTCAATAATATATCCATCATATATCTAACATATGTAATGCTACTTGGTCTAGTAAGATAATGGCTACTCCTTACATATAATTGTTGCATCATAATTATATCATGCTCATGTCATCATGCCACCTTGCATTTGAGCATCATATAAAACCCTTTTTTTTCTTTGGGTTCTTCTCTCATATGCATTATTAATTGTATTTGCCTCTTGATATTGTTTTTGGCTATTGATATATTGTTTAAATGCCCAAGTTGAGTTGGGGGCATATCTTTTATTCAACTCCATCACCTTTCTTTTCACCACCTTATAATTCCACCATTCCATTTACCCATGAGCTTGTATTTCTTTTTCTTTTGACATTTATTCTAGCTCATGTGGGTTGGGGTGGATCTAATCCTAATTCTTTTTGCTTGGTCTTTATTCCACATTTTGGGAATGCATAAGAATAATGCCATGTTATTATTATTGTTTTCACAAGATTATGACATGGCATTTAATGTCTATGCATGGGCCATGCAAATCACCACCACCTTTTTCTCTTTTGGGGTTTTCTATGGTTTTTGGAGTGGATCCTTTTCTTTTGTGTTTTTCCTTTATCCTTCTCTCAAACCTCACCTCCCACCATCTCCACCTCATCACCCCTCACATGTGCATGTGCCATGCATGATCATGTGAGATCTTTTCCATAAACCCCACCTTTCTCCCTCCTGTGTTTTTCTTCACCATAACCTTGTGCTCAACCAAAAACTATCACCTCACCATCATATTCCACTTGTGTTTGAGCTTGGTGGATCACCACCAAACTCTAAACACACCCTTGCTTGATCTATTTAAAACCCTAACTCCACCCCTTCCCTAAATCCTCATCTTTTTCCTTTCTACCTAGCCGAGCCACCTCACCACCAACCTGGTTCGGCTCAACCACCACCCCTTCATCTACCCCACTCTCTACCCTAACCAACTTGAGCCACCCTAACAAAACCCTAACCGAGCCCTCCATCTAGCTAACCCGAGCCACCCTCTCTAGCTTACCCTAGCTACCCGACCCTCTCTTTCTCTCTCACATTCTCGCTGCCACGATGGCCCACACCCCAGCTTCCTCTCTCTCCCAGCCGAAGCTACTCCCTCCTACCCTAGCTCCCTCAAGCCTCCCCTCTCCCTCTCGGCCTCTCTCTCTATCTCTCTCTTTCTCTCCCTGCCATGAGGCCCCACCATCCGAGCCGGCCTTCTTCCCCTCACCCTGGCCCACCGGCAGCCCCTCTCCCTGCCTCTGGTCGTGCACGACAAGCACGCGAGGGAGGAGAGCTAAAGGTGGCCGAGACCACCTTTTTGCCCAACCCGATCCCCACCCCTCTCTCCCTCTCGCCTTATTTCTCCACACTCCCGTCTCTGCCGTGCCCAACAACCCCTCCCCTGGTCGCTGTGCCGTGCTTTTTCCTCCCCTTCTACCCCATCTCCACCATGCCGAACCGTCGGTCTCCTTCCCCATCTTCTCGATCTAGCCGACGGCGAGGAGTTTCGATTGTCGCGGAAGAACAAGTGGAGATCCCCGCGTCGCCCTGTGCTCTGCAACGAGGAGGAGGAGCCCCAGGCCGAGCTGCACACCGACGCCTCGCCTCCGAAACCCTAGCTGCCCGGCCTCTGTGTCCTCGTCGATACACCGCCTCCCCGCACGATCCGACCATACCAACCTCTCCTCGGTGAGCCCCTCTGCCTCGCTGACATCCTCACGCTCGCTGTCGCCGTCTAGTTCCGCCGTTCGTTTCGTCGAACACGCTGCACGCGCCGTCGGCCACCACGTTGTGTCGCTCTCGCGTCGCGTAGAACCTTACCTAGCCCCCGTCCACCCTGCTGTCACCATCCGTACACCAGCCGCACTGGCTACCAACCTCAGCGCGGGCGCTTCGCGACCTGGGTTCGATCCCCCGCGCCGCGCCGTGCGGTCAAGCACGGATCTGTCCCTATTTCAGAGATAGCAGATAAATAGTACGGGCCTGTTGGCACTTTTCAAAAAGCCCCCCAACCTTTTGTTCCGTCAAACCGCGGTACCCCTTGGCCCCACCGTCAGCCTCTCCTGTCCGTTTTGCAGCTAAGCCCCTTCGCTTTTCTAGACTCAACCCACGGCCCTCTCTCCGCGCCACGTGGTCGACACTCCCCCCTCGCTGACGTGTGGGCCCGGTCCCACCGACGGACCCACCGGTCAGCGACCTGGGCTAGCTAAGGCCGCGGTGAGGAAATCCTTCCTGTGCGCGTGTTGGCCCAGTCAGCAGCTGGCCCACCCGTCCGTGACTGGGGTTGGGTCTGGCTGAGTAATAAAAGTTTTTCTGTTTTTATTTTTTTAAAAAACTTTTCAGAAATGTTTTAAATTCAAATTTAAATCTGTTTTAAATATCTTTTGTATTACAATTCCAAATCCAACATGTAATATATGTTTTGAGATCAGAAAAATGTGAGGAATTCAAATATGCCTTTCGAAATATTATTTGAGCACTTTAAATTTTCGAGATGACTAAATTTACAAGAAAATGCCCTTTTCCTTAATTAAATCATATCTTTAGTTTTATAACTCCAAATTTAATAAATAATATGTCTAAATCGATCAGCACGACGAGCCTGTTCTATCTATGCATTCCATGTTCCGAATTGCAGCATGCATCATATAAATATAAAGTATACAGCAACTTATATGAGAGCAAACCGGGCTAAAAACTTAATAAAATGCTTTAATCTTATACCCCATACATCACCCATGATATGCTACATTATTGCCATGCAATTTGTGCATCATTCATCATGGCATGATTGTTTGCTTGTCGAATTTTAATCCATATGCTGGTGCACTCTATTTATGTTGGCCCTTGTTTGTTTGGTTCTTCTTCGAATAGACGCTGAGCAGGGGATATATCAGGAATCCAGGAGCACTACCCAGATCCGTCCCTCGCTTCAACTGAGCTGCCAGGCAAGCACTACCATATGCTTGCATACATATAGTACCTATTGCCTCTATCTTATTCTTGCATCATTGAGTTGCGATTGCATTAAATTGAATCCCAAGTACTGCATAGCCTTTACTTTTAACCCCCACCGAAGCTTGTTCCTCCATCCCATGAGCCATTACTACAGGAGTTGTTTGATCCATGCGGGTCGTAGAACAGCATGTGTAGGGTATGTGAGAGTCTGATGGATAACGAGGTACCTAAACAACTTAACCTGAGTAGTAATGAGATAACTAATGAAAGTGGCACCGGTGAGCAATATCTGCTATTTGGTTCTTCATGCTCACTTGTGTCTCGTAGGACCCCTAGTACTTGATTCCTGTTCCTTGACTATTCACACTATCCACATCCGGGAGGCCTTATGGACCCCCCTGAGCCAGAGCTTGATTCATTCTTATTTCTTGGGGCCACAAAGTAGTTTGGGGCTTTATTACTATCCGTACTTATGCCATGCTTTACTGCTTTATTTAAGATTGTGCGAGGAGCACCTATACTGTTTAGGATTGCGGAGTGTTTTTGCGGTATCGACAAGCCTAGTCACACTTTCGGGTTCCCAGTCGTTTACAGCCATTGGCGCAAACCTTGGGTCCGTCTCGGAGCCGGCCAACTTCGTTGTGGGTAGCTTAATGGGGTGGCCCCCTGAAATATTTCTGAATCCTGTGATCGCTTTGTCGTGAATGCCTCGTTGGGTTTTGAGTTGGTTTTTCCGAGGTTGATCGAGTGTGTGTTGCTATTTGTGCACCCCTGCAGGGTAAATCTTTCTGAAAGCCGTGTCCGCGGTTATGGACGACTTGGAGCACAGTTTCTCGATCATAGACAAGTATAACTAAAGTACCGCTTTTAATTTGACTAAGTACCTGACTAGTAAATAGTGCAACACTCATGGAATGGTTAATAAAACTGCCAATGGATGGGGGTTGTTCGTCCGCTTTCTTGTTGGTAAGCGAGAAGGAGGATGGATCTGTTAATTATACTATTATAACTATGGTTCTTAATTAACGGACATCCGTCTATCTTTGGTTAGGCGGATGGTTAGCGAGTATCTATAGACTTGTTAGTTATTATCTTTTGCTGCAATTGCGTGACCCCAGGTTATGTCCTCCTTAGAGGCATAAAGACTTGCTGAGTACCCCTAGGGTCTCACACGATAAATTGTTTGATTCAGATGAACATGTATACTCGCAAGATGGATACTAGGTGGAGGAGACGGACGATGTTGGCAATGATCACTCGGTGTAGAGATTCCAGGAACGGGGATCCGTGAGATCTGTGGGCGGGATGTGTTTATTTATGTGGCATCTTATGCCGATTTGCTTCTTATCCGTACTTGGATCTTGTCTTCCGCTTCCGCCTGATACTCTGATGTTTGATGTATGAGGAGCTATCCTAAATTATTATCTCTATCTAGGATATTTGGATCTTGCCATATGGCGTTGCAATATTTCTATTTCTTTTAGATGGAATGACTCTGAGAAATGTTGTATGTGGCTTGCATACATACTCACTTGTGTATGTAGTTGATCCCTTCGCCTGCCGATTACGCCGCTCGTTCTTTTCCCGATGTTCTGGAAATGGTTAGGACGGCCGAAAGGTCTACCTGTGAGTGGCCCTTGGCCCCACCGTACTATTTTAACCATTTTCGCTCATCCAGACATGTAACTAAGAGCGTAATTCATCGAGGTAGTTACAATTGGTATCAGAGCCATCCCGTCCTTCAGGGTCTCAGCCAAATGGTCGTTGTCAGTCTAGCAAATATTTTTGGTAGTTATGTATACTAAGGAAAAACAAAACGTGAGAGTAGGACTGCTTCCACTTTTCTTCTTACCCACCCACCCACCCTTTTCTGGTAAGGAAGTCTAACGTTTTCAATCCTCTTCTAAAAATTCAAACTAGGATTCACGTGTTCTGGGTTCCGTAGAACCATAGGTTGTGTGTGTGTGTGTGTGAATTCCTTGTCTATCTGTTGCATCTAACATGTTATCGCTATATACCTTTTGGTTATCAACTATTGGTACATTCCATACCGACAGGCTTTTACAAACTGACGCGATCTATCTGATTCGTTGTATACCGACGCGATCTGTCTTACTCTTTGTTATCCGATGTTATCTTGTTTGGGGTGTTCGTTTCTGTAGTTACTAATCTTTAGGTTCATCTTAAGACGAAGGTGTTGGAATATGTGTTTTACTTATTCATGTGCAGAGTAATGATTTGAGTACGGGATAGAGTCGCGACCATACCACTACTTTTCTCATTCGCTCTTGTATATTGAATTGGTAGAGTTACTAATCTTGATTCGTTAAGTGGTTTTGCGCATATAGTGGTATTGTAATGCCGAAATTTGCGGAATTTTTTCTTTGTTAGTTTGTGTACCACACTCCTTGTTCAGTCGTGTGCGATATGCTTAATATCTTCTAGGTGCTTTGAACTTTGTTGATATTTTAATATCATCTTAGTAAATTGTATCCTTTAAATCTTGGTTAATTCCATTTTGGTACTATTTTGGATTATTATTATTCTCCATTATGGTACTAACTTGTGTTTTATATCAATCACAGGATGGCACCACCACGCCGTTCTGAGGAGGACATACCACCTGAACTGGGGGCTGCGTTGACAAGTATTGCTAATGCCTTGGGTACAATACAACAGAACCAGCAGCGTTTTGAAGAAAGTGTCAGGAGGAATGAGTTTGTTCCGCTACCTCCACCTCCCAAGCGAGGAGATATCAAAAGCTTCCTGAAGTTCAACCCACGCCACTTTGAGGTGTCTGATCAGCCACTTGATGCGGATGATTGGTTGCGTGAGATGTCAAGGTTACTGGTGACTGCTGATGTTCCTGAGCAAGAATGGGTAAAATGTGCCACTCACCTTCTGAAGGGAGATGCAGCTCTGTGGTGGGAGAATTACCTCAAGGCAAACTACACTGGTTTTCAGCCTACTTGGGAACAGTTCACTGGAGCTTTCAAAGAGCAATATCTGTCAGAAATTGTCATGGAGAGGATGAAGGAAGTGTTTCTCAACCTCAAGCAGGGCAATGACAATGTCAATACCTACATCAGAAACTTCATGAATCTTTCTCGGTATGGTGGCGATGAGATCTCTGATGACAAGAAGAAGCAAAAGAGGTTCAGACAAGGGCTCAATGCATCGATTAAATATGCAATCACACATGCAAGGCCAGCGTCTTTTCTAGAACTCCAACATACAGCTCTGCAGGAAGAAGCAAGTAGGCAAGTGTTTGAGGAGTCAAAGAAACACAACCGCGATGCAGCAAGCTCTTTAGCTATGTCAACTCCTTCTAAGCGTCGTGTCTGGGTTCCTAACACCCCACCGTCGCTCCCGGCTCCATCAAGACCTTCAAGCTACGCGGCAAGGCCACCAAACTTCTTCACTGCTGCTCCCAGGGGCTACAACCACAACTACCCTGGAGCGCCTGGCGGAGTCCCTGGCTACGTTGCTCCACGTCCACCTGGTGCTTGTTACACTTGTGGAAACACTGGGCATCAACACTGGAACTGTCCAATGAACAACAAAGCTCTTCCTCCACCACCTCCAAGACCTGCGGCAAGCTCTTCTATGGTTCGTGCACCTCCACTGCGGGCTCTCAACATCAACACCAAGCCCGGGTCTACTGTTGCTCGTGCCAACTGTGTCAACGCCGCTCAAGCTGAGCATGCACCTGGAGTTGTGATGGGTATGCTTTTCGTTAACTCTGTTCCTGCACGAGTTTTGTTTGATTCTGGTGCATCGCATTCTTTTGTCTCCACAAGTTTTGCTGATGCGAATGGGTTCCCTATGGATCCTCTCCCTAAGCGGTTAATGGTCCTTTCTCCTGGAGCAACAATGGCAGCTTCTAAAATCAGCCTTGGCAATCAAATTGAGATTGGTGGTTCTTCGTTCCCGGCTTCCTTGATTATTCTGGGCAACTCGGACATTGATGTTATCTTGGGCATGGATTGGTTAACAGCAAATGCAGCTGTGATTGATTGTGCTGAACGCTCGGTTTCTCTGAAAATTCCTAAAGGCCATATAGTCTATTCTCCAAGTCTGACTCCTGCTATTCAGCTTTTCTCTTTGGCGGCTCTGAATGATGATGCTATGGAAGCTATTCAGAGTGTTCCGATGGTCTGTGAGTTCCCAGATGTCTTTCCTGAAGAGTTGCCAGGTATGCCTCCGGATCGTGAGGTCGAGTTTGTGATTGAGCTTGAACCTGGAACCACTCCTATCTCCAAGCGGCCTTATAAAATGGGTCCTGCTGAGTTGGCTGAACTCAAACGTCAGCTTGATGAACAAGAGAAGTTGGGTTTCATTCAGCACAGTACTTCTTATTGGGGTAGCCCAACCATCTTTGTGAAGAAGCGAGACAAAACTGATAGACTTTGTGTTGACTATCGGGCTCTCGATGCTAAAACCATCAAGAATAAATATCCCCTTCCGCGGATTAATGATCTCTTCGATCAGCTAGCTGGAGCTGTGGTATTCTCTAAGCTTGACTTGAGAAGTGGATATCATCAAATCAAGATTCGCAAGGAAGATGTTCCCAAAACAGCTTTCACCACCCCCTATGGCCTGTATGAGTACACGGTCATGTCTTTCGGTCTCACCAACGCACCTGCCACCTTCTCGAGGCTTATGAACTCGGTTTTCATGGAGTATCTTCATAAGTTCATTGTGGTCTATCTGGATGACAGCCTAGTCTATTCTAAGTCAAAGGAAGAACATGAAGAACACCTTCGGTGTGTCCTAAACAAGCTTCGTGAGAACCGCCTGTATGCAAAGTTCTCCAAATGTGAGTTTTGGCTGCCTCAAGTCACCTACCTTGGTCACGTCATCTCTGCCAAGGGAATTGTCGTCAACCCAGAAACTTTAAAGACAATTGTTGACTGGCTTCCTCCTGTAAATGTCAAAGAAGTCCGGAGCTTCCTTGGTTTGGCTAGTTATTGCCGTCGCTTCATTCAGAACTTTTCGAAGATTGCGAAGTCTCTTACCGATCTCCTCAAGAAAGGCAAGAAATACCTTTGGACTCCTGCATGTCAAGCAAGCTTTGAAACACTCAAAGAGAAGCTCACTTCCACACTAGTCTTGGTTCCTCCAGATACATCAAAGCCTTTCCAGATATTCGGTGATGCCTCATTGCAAGGATTGGGTGTGGTCCTTATGCAAGAAAAACAAGTTGTTGCTTATGCCTCTCGACAGTTGAAGACGCATGAGATCAACTATCCTACACATGACCTCGAACTCGCAGCAGTTGTCTTTGCTTTGAAAGTATGGAGGCATTACTTGCTTGGCAACCGTTGTGAAATCTTTTCTGATCACAAGAGTCTGAAGTATATCTTCACACAGCCTGATCTCAACCTTCGTCAGAAGAGGTGGATTGAAGCAATCAATGATTTCGATTTGACCATCAACTACACTCCGGGCAAAGCTAATGTCATGGCCGATTCTCTCAGCCGCAAAGCTTATGTCAGCAACCTCATGGTGGAAGAACAACAACCTCTCTTGTGCGAGGAATTCCGTCAGCTCAACCTTGAAATTGTGGATCAAGGGTATCTTCTGAACCTTCTGGCAACCCCTCTCTTGGAAGAAAAGGTTCGCTCCATTCAACTTGGGGATCCTTACACTAAAAAGATCATCTCCAACATTCAGCTTCCGAAGTATGAGCCCTTCCACGTCGATGACCAAGGCACTCTTTTCTTTGAACACCGGATGTTTGTTCCGAACTACCCGGGTTTGAGAGAGCAAGTTCTCAAGGAGGCGCATGATTCTGTTCTTTCTATCCACCCTGGAAGCACTAAGATGTTCATGGACTTGAAAACACAATATTGGTGGCCTGGGTTGAAACGATATTGTGCCAAGTATGTCTCGGAGTGTGATGTCTGCCGTAGAGTTAAAGCTGTCCATCAGAAACCTTCTGGTCTTCTACAGCCATTGAAACCCCCGGAATGGAAATGGGAGAAAGTAGAGATGGACTTCATCACTGGTTTTCCAAGGTCACAGAAGGGCAACAATGCAATCTTTGTTGTCATCGACAGGCTTTCTAAAGTGGCTCACTTCTTTCCCGTCAAGGAAACAATTTCTGCAATTCAGTTGGCTGAGCTCTATATCAACAGAATTGTCTCTCTGTATGGGGTTCCTCTTGAGATCAGTTCAGACCGTGGAAGCATCTTCACTTCCAAGTTCTGGGGAAGTTTCCAAAATGCTTTGGGAACAAAATTGAACTTCGGCACAGCTTACCACCCTCAGTCGCAAGGACAAGTTGAAAGGATCAATCAGATTCTGGAAGATATGCTCCATGCTTGCGTCATCTCTTTCGGCATGAAGTGGGAAGAATGTCTTCCTTATGCTGAATTCTCTTACAACAACAGCTTCCAGAAAAGTCTAAAGATGGCACCATTTGAGGCTCTCTATGGTCGCAAATCCAGAACTCCGATTGGTTGGTCGGGCACAGGTGAAAGAACATTGTTTGGCCCCGACATTGTAACTCAAGCGGAGGAGAAGGTTCACATCATTCTTGAAAATCTGAAGATTGCTCAAACTCTCCAGAAGAGCAATTATGACAGAAAGCACACGGACATGGAGTATGTCCCTGGTGATCTCGTTTACCTTCGTGTCACTCCCATGAGAGGCACGCACCGCTTTGGTATCAAAGGAAAGCTGGCTCCTAGATACATTGGTCCTTTCAAAATTCGTGGAAGAAGAGGAGAAGTTGCTTATGCTCTTGAACTTCTTGAAAAAATCAAGGTCCATGATGTTTTCCACACCTCCCAACTCAAGAAGTGCTTCAAGGATCCCGGCAGGACCGTGGACCATGAGCTTATCAATCTCCAAGAAGACCTGTCTTATCAAGAACACCCCACAAAAATCCTTGAAGTCGCAGAAAGAAGGACCCGCAACAAGTCCATCAAGTTCTGCAAGGTGTAGTGGTCGCACCATTCCGTTGATGAAGCCACTTGGGAACGCGAGGATGAGCTCCGTGCCAAGTATCCTACCCTCTTCGAGTCTTCTTCTTCTTCCTAGAATCTCGGGGCGAGATTCATGTTTAGTGGGGGAGAGTTGTAGCATCCCATCTGTCTAACATATGTAATGCTACTTGGTCTAGTAAGATAATGGCTACTCCTTACATATAATTGTTGCATCATAATTATATCATGCTCATGTCATCATGCCACCTTGCATTTGAGCATCATATAAAACCCTTTTTTTCTTTGGGTTCTTCTCTCATATGCATTATTAATTGTATTTGCCTCTTGATATTGTTTTTGGCTATTGATATATTGTTTAAATGCCCAAGTTGAGTTGGGGGCATATCTTTTATTCAACTCCATCACCTTTCTTTTCACCACCTTATAATTCCACCATTCCATTTACCCATGAGCTTGTATTTCTTTTTCTTTTGACATTTATTATAGCTCATGTGGGTTGGGGTGGATCTAATCCTAATTCTTTTTGCTTGGTCTTTATTCCACATTTTGGGAATGCATAAGAATAATGCCATGTTATTATTATTGTTTTCACAAGATTATGACATGGCATTTAATGTCTATGCATGGGCCATGCAAATCACCACCACCTTTTTCTCTTTTGGGGTTTTCTATGGTTTTTGGAGTGGATCCTTTTCTTTTGTGTTTTTCCTTTATCCTTCTCTCAAACCTCACCTCCCACCATCTCCACCTCATCACCCCTCACATGTGCATGTGCCATGCATGATCATCTGAGATCTTTTCCATAAACCCCACCTTTCTCCCTCCTGTGTTTTTCTTCACCATAACCTTGTGCTCAACCAAAAACTATCACCTCACCATCATATTCCACTTGTGTTTGAGCTTGGTGGATCACCACCAAACTCTAAACACACCCTTGCTTGATCTATTTAAAACCCTAACTCCACCCCTTCCCTAAACCCTCATCTTTTTCCTTTCTACCTAGCCGAGCCACCTCACCACCAACCTGGTTCGGCTCAACCACCACCCCTTCATCTACCCCACTCTCTACCCTAACCAACTTGAGCCACCCTAACAAAACCCTAACCGAGCCACCCTCTCTAGCTTACCCTAGCTACCCGACCCTCTCTTTATCTCTCACATTCTTGCTGCCACGATGGCCCACACCCTAGCTTCCTCTCTCTCCCCAGCCAAAGCTACTCCCTCCTACCCTAGCTCCCTCGAGCCTCCCCTCTCCCTCTCAGCCTCTCTCTCTATCTCTCTCTTTCTCTCCCTGCCATGAGGCCCCACCATCCGAGCCGACCTTCTTCCCCTCACCCTGGCCCATCGGCAGCCCCTCTCCCTGCCTCTGGTCGTGCACGACAAGCACGTGAGGGAGGAGAGCTAAAGGTGGCCGAGACCACCTTTTTGCCCAACCCGATCCCCACGGCGACCCCTCTCTCCCTCTCGCCTTATTTCTCCACACTCCCGTCTCTGCCGTTCCCAACAACCCCTACCCTGGTTGCTGCGCAGTGCTTTTCCTCCCCTTCTACCCCATCTCCACCACGCCGAACCGTCGGTCTCCTTCCCCATCTTCTCGATCAAGCCGACAGCGAGGAGTTTCGGTTGTCGCGGAAGAACCAGTGGAGATCCCCGCGTCGCCCTGTGCTCTGCAACGAGGAGGAGGAGCCCCAGGCCGAGCTGCACACCAACGCCTTGCCTCCGAAACCTTAGCTGCCCGGCCTCTGCGTCCTCGTCGATACACCGCCTCCCCGCACGATCCGACCACATCGACCTCTCCTCGGTGAGCCCCTTTGCCTCGCTGACATCCTCACGCTCGCTGTCGCCATCTAGTTCTGCCGTTCGTTTCGTCGAACACGCTGCGTGCGTCGTCGGCCACCGCGTTGGCTCGCTCCCGCGTCGCGCAGAACCTTACCTAGCCCCCGTCCACCCTGCTGTCACCATCCGTACACCAGCCGCACTGGCTACCAACCTCAGCGTGGGCGCCCCGTGACCCGGGTTCGATCCCCCGCGCCGCGCCGTGCGGTCGAGCACGGATCTGTCCCCGTTTCAGAGATAGCAGATAAACAGTACGAGCCTGTTGGCACTTTTCAAAAAGCCCCCCAACCTTTTGTTCCGTCAAACCGCGGTACCCCTTGGCCCCACCGTCAGCCTCTCCTGTCCGTTTTGCAGCTAAGCCCCTTCGCTTTTCTAGCCTCAACCCACGGCCCTCTCTCCGCGCCACGTGGTCGACACTCCCCCCTCGCTGACGTGTGGGCCCGGTCCCACCGACGGACCCACCGGTCAGCGACCTGGGCCAGCTAAGGCCGTGGTGAGGAAATCCTTCCTGTGCGCGTGTTGGCCCAGTCAGCAGCTGGCCCACCCGTCCGTGACTGGGGTTGGGTCTGGCTGAGTAATAAAAGTTTTTCTGTTTTTATTTTTTTTAAAAACTTTTCAGAAATGTTTTAAATTCAAATTTAAATCTGTTTTAAATATCTTTTGTATTACAATTCCAAATCCAACATGTAATATATGTTTTGAAATCAGAAAAATGTGAGGAATTCAAATATGCCTTTCAAAATATTATTTGAGCACTTTAAATTTTCGAGATGACTAAATTTACAAGAAAATGCCCTTTTCCTTAATTAAATCATATCTTTAGTTTTATAACTCCAAATTTAATAAATAATATGTCTAAATCGATCAGCGCGACGAGCCCCGTTCTATCTATGCATTCCATGTTCCAAATTGCAGCATGCATCATATAAATATAAAGTATACAGTAACTTATATGAGAGCAAACCGGGCTAAAAACTTAATAAAATGCTTTAATCTTGTACCCCACACCTCACCCATGCCATGCTACATTATTGCCATGCAATTTGTGCATCATTCATCATGGCATGATTGTTTGCTTGTCGCATTTTAATCCATAGGCTTGTGCACTCTATTTATGTTGGCACTTGTTTGTTTGGTTCTTCTTCGAATAGACGCTGAGCAGGGGATATATCAGGAATCCCAGGAGCACTACCCAGATCCGTCCCTCGCTTCAACTGAGCTGCCAGGCAAGCACTACCACATGCTTGCATACATATAGTACCTATTGCCTCTATCTTATTCTTGCATCATTGAGTCATGATTGCATTAAATTGAATCCCAAGTACTGCATAGCCTTTACTTTTAAACCCCACCTAAGCTTGTTCCTCCATCCCATGAGCCATTACTACAGGAGTTGTTTGAGCCATGCGGGTCATAGAACAACATGTGTAGGGTATGTGAGAGTCTGATGGATAACGAGGTACCTAAACAACTTAACCTGAGTAGTAATGGGATAACTAATGAAAGTGGCACTGGTGAGCAATATCTGCTATTTGGTTCTTCATGCTCACTTGTGTCCCGTAGGACCCCAAGTACTTGATTCCTGTTCCTTGACTATTCGCACTATCCACATCCGGGAGGCCTTATGGACCCCCCTGAGCTAGAGCTTGATTCATTCTTATTTCTTGGGGCCACAAAGTAGTTTGGGGCTTTATTACTATCCGTACTTATGCCATGCTTTACTGCTTTATTTAAGATTGTGCGAGGAGCACCTGTACTGTTTAGGATTGCGGAGTGTTTTCGCGGTATCGACAAGCCCAGTCACACTTTCGGGTTCCCAGTCGTTTACAGCCATTGGCGCAAACCTTGGGTCCGTCTCGGAGCCGGCCAACTTTGTTGCGAGTAGCTTAATGGGGTGGCCCCCTGAAACATTTCTGAATCCTGTGATCGCTTTGTCGTGAATGCCTTGTTGGGTTTTGAGTTGGTTTTTCCGAGGTTGATCGAGTGTGTGTTGCTATTTGTGCACCCCTGCAGGGTAAATCTTTCTAAAAGCCGTGTCCGCGGTTTAGGACGACTTGGAGCACAGTTTCTCGATCATAGACAAGTATAACTAAAGTACCGCTTTTAATTTAACTAAGTACCTGACTAGTAAATAGTGCAACACTCATGGAATGGTTAATAAAACTGCCAATGGATGGGGGTTGTTTGTCCGCTTTCTTGTTGGTAAGCGAGAAGGAGGATGGATCTGTTAATTATACTGTTATAACTGTGTTCTTAATTAACGGACATCCGTCTATCTTTGGTTAGGCGGATGGTTAGCAAGTATCTATAGACTTGTTAGTTATTATCTTTTGCTGCAATTGCGTGACCCCAGGTTATGTCCCCCTTAGAGGCATAAAGACTTGCTGAGTACCCCTAGGGTCTCACACGATAAATTGTTTGATTCAGATGAACATGTATACTCACAAGATGGATACTGGGTGGAGGAGACGGACGATGTTGGCAATGATCACTCGATGTAGAGATTCCGGGAACGGGGATCCGTGAGATCTGTGGGCGGGATGTGTTTATTTATGTGGCATCTTATGCCGATTTGCTTCTTATCCGTACTCGGATCTTGTCTTCCGCTTCCGCCTGATACTCTGATGTTTGATGTATGAGGAGCTATCCTAAATTATTATCTCTATCTAGGATATTTGGATCTTGCCGTATGGCGTTGCAATATTTCTATTTCTTTTAGATGGAATGACTCTGAGAACTGTTGTATGTGGCTTGCATACATACTCACTTGTGTATGTAGTTGATCCCTTCGCCTGCCGATTACGCTGCTCGTTCTTTTCCCGATGTTCTGGAAATGGTTAGGACGGCCGAAAGGTCTACCTGTGAGTGGCCCTTGGCCCCACCGTACTATTTTAACCATTTTCGCTCATCCAGGCATGTAACTAAGAGCGTAATTCACCGAGGTAGTTACAGGTATCTCCCAAACATGTATCCTCCCAAAACCTAGTATTCAAACCATTACCAACCATGAAGTTCCCTCTAGTAAAGAACTCATTCTTTACCCACATCAGGCCCTTCCAAAATGGAGAATCCGTTGGTTTTGCTTGGACTTCAGATAAAGTTTTGTGACCTAAATACTTATTATATAGAAGTTCTTGCCACAGTCCTTCTTCAGATAGTAATTTGAAAAGCCACTTGCTTAGTAAACATCTATTCTTAATTCTAGAACCTCAATACTGAGCCCCCCCTAATCTTTCGGCCTACAAATTATATTCCATTTAGTTAATCTATACTTACTTTTATTTTCATCACTTTGCCAAAAAAAGAGACCTATAAAAATCCAACCGCTTCCTTACACCCTTCGGGATTTCCAGAAACGATAGCATAAACATAGGTAGACTAGTCAACACAAAATTGATTAGGACCAAACAATCACCATAAGATAAAAGTTTGCCTTTCTAGCAACTCAATTTTCCTTCACATAGATTTTCTACTGGGTACCAATCTGAGTTCTTAAGCTTTCTGTAATGGATAGGAACACCCAGGTACCTAAAAGGCAAAGACCCAACTTCACATCCAAAGATTTGTCTATAATGTTTTTCTTCGTCTTTTGCTTTCCCCCAAACAAAAAATCTCACTTTGTGGAAGGTAATTTTTAAACTATAGAGTTTTTCAAAAATGCATATAATCAATTTCATATTCACAACCTTTTGCAAATCGTGTTCCATAAACAAAATAGTATCATTAGCATTTTGTAGGATAGAGACCCTATAGCACCCCGGTAAAATCACTACTAGAAAATCGCTGTGTTTTGCCCTTGTGCATCATCATGATAGCATGCTCATGTCATCATGCCACATTGCATTTGAGCATCGTCATGTCATCATACATGGTTTTCCTAAAACTATTTTCTAAAAGCCTACCTTTGTTTTCTAAAATGTTCCCCGTCTTTATTTCAAATCAAAACCCCGATCTATTTCGAATCTTTTGTTTGTCTAAAAACTATTTACAAACGCCTTTTAAAAATAAAAATAATAAAATTATTTTGACCAGGGAGACAGTCCAGTCGGTCAGGGCAGAGGCCTAACCGGGTCAGACTACCTACTACCCAGACTAAACCTTAGCTAAACCTAACCCTAGATCTACCTATCCTGGACCAACCCTAACCTACCCCAAACCCATACCGCACGCTGGCCGCTCCCGTGCGACCCGCCCTAGTGACCGAGCCACCATGTACCTTGACACGGCAACACAACATAGCGACCCGCATTGCTCACTGCACCTTCACAAGTGCAGTCACGCGAACCACGCGGTCAACTGCCTGTCGTCCCACACGTTACCACCACCCCGCCCACGTGGACCGCACCCTGGCCTCACCACGCATCCATCCACCCCGACGTGCCCCTCACGCGCTGGCCCCGCTCGCCCCGCACCCCACCTACCCCTGCGGGATCCCCTCCCCTCGATCCTCGCCAGAGCCCCGTCGCCCTCTTGCGAGCCCGTGCACCGGCCGCCCGGTGAACCTCGTCATCCGCCCCGCTGGTGCTCTGTCGCCCCACCATGCGCCTCCTCCCCTACCGCGCGACCTTGGCCTCTGCTCGCTCCACTCGAGCGCCACCGTCTCCCTTGCCTCGTCGAGCCACGCGCGAGGCCTCCTGAGCTCCTCCGCTGACCTTCCCTGCTACCTTCCGCCGCGACCCGCCTCCTTAGAGCTCCGCCGTGCCGCCTTGGCCGCTCAAGCCATCGCCCCGCCTCTCTCTGTGCTCCGTGCGTGGCCGCTCTCTGCTCGCCGCGAGCACCTCCGTGCAGCGCGCCTCTCCGTCGGCGCCGTGCATCACCGTCGCACCTACAGCTCCGCCGCCAAGCTTGCCCCGGCGGCACTCCTCGCTCCCCTCGCCAAGCTCTCCTCCGGCCGTGGCGTCGACCGCGTCGTCTCCAAGCCCTGGCACGGCCGCTGGATCCCCATCAGCGTTAAGCCCGTCTCCAACCTCTGCTCCACAAGTTGGCCGTGTGTGTAATATCATCTCTGGTACTACTCGTTAATTCTAGTGGAGTATGGATATGAGGATGTGGAGCTTGATCGTCTCGTTGTCAAGTTCTCCGTTATGTCGTATCTGCAAAATGTCGGCAAGTCTAGGAACTTGAAGACTATCGGCACCGAACAAGTCCGTCACCGACCACCAGGGCTGAATCCCGAGAATTCCGTCATGGAACACCAAGGTTGTCTTCCTGGACCCGATGGCCGAGACCCTGAACCCGGAAATCTTCTTCACGACACGACAAGATCTCCTTCTCGGAACCACCAAGCCCTCCGTCAGGGATCCAATGGATGGACATCCAAAGCCGAGCCCAAACCCCGTCGAACCCCAAGACCATCGGTGTCGAACCCTAATGTGATCCCCTATCCGTGACCTCTATTTTTATAATATATGATATCTAACTTATTGCATATGAAATTGTTCATGTCGCATACATATTTTGTGGTTTGGTGGCATTACGCCGATTCACCTTATAATTAAATATGGAGTGTTTATGCGGGATACATTTGTCTTATTCCGGACTCCATTTAAATTTGTGTAGCGAACCGATGCCATGTTTTGCCATGTTAATACAACATTTAAATTGTGGGGTATCTAAACAACTTGAATCTTCTATTTAATTGTCGGGACCCCGGTTCCACTTAATATTGCCCAATTTCACTACATCTTTGCCATGGCATGCATCATACATACATCATGCCGGATCTTCTGTCGTAGTATTAAATAGTGTATCCGGTGTTTCTTTTAGTGTTTTGCTTCTTCACGGATTAGGACGTTGAGTTGATGAGAGTATCGACAAGTTCTTCGGATAAGGTCTCTTCAGTAGTGTTTACTAGGCGAGCATTCTCCCCCTTTCTACCTATTTTGCATTTATAGTCTTTATTTCCTCCTGTTGATCTATTGCTATCCGTGTCGCGATGCTTTAGTGTTCCGTACCAGATATATTCCATGCAGCCTTTATATTGCCTTGGAAACCTCCTATTACCTGTTGTTTGGTAGATAGATGGTCTTGCGAGTCGTAGTCGCTTGCTCAGGTGCAATCCCGTGTCGTGAAGTACCACACAGTTGTTGGAATGTTGTCATATGCTTTACAGTGGAGAGGCTCATGACTTTAAATACAACTTGATTAATTGCTGGGAATAGATATAACTAATGTAGAGGCATCGGTGGGCAATATCAAATATTTGGTTTTTAACCGCTCACTTGTGTCTCGTAGGCCCCGAGTACTTGATACATGTTCCTTGACTATCGCACTATCCGCATGTGGGACCATGAATCCCCTTAGCCAAAGATTGATTCATTTCTTATTTCTTGGGGCCACAAACTAGTTTGGGGCTTTATTACTATCCTGTACTTATGCCATGCTTTACTGCTTTATTTACGATTGTGCGTGGATCACCTGTACTGTTTAGGAACTGCGGAGTGTTTTCGCGGTATCGACAAGCCTAGTCACACTTTCGGGTTCCCAGTCGTTTATAGCCATTGGCGCAAACCTTGGGTCCATCTCGGAGCCGGCCAACTTCGTTGCGGGTAGCTTAATGGGGTGGCCCCCTGAAATATTTTATGAATCCTGTGATTGCTTTGTCGTGAAAGCCTCGTTGGGTTTTGATTTAGTTTTTCTGAGGTTGATCGTGCGTGTGTTGCTATTTATGCACCCCTGCAGGGTAAATCTTTCTGAAAGCCGTGTCCGCGGTTATGGACGACTTGGAGCACAGTATCTCGATCATAGACAAGCATAACTAAAGTAGTGCTATAAATTTGACTTAATATGTGACTAGTAATCAGCTTCACTATAATGGAATGGATAATAAAAGTGCCAACAACTGGTGGAACAAGGGTGTATCGTGTCATGTTATACCTGCCTAGTAAGTATCGCAACTCCAATGGAATGAAATAAAAGTGCCAACAACTGCTGGGTTTGGGATGACTCATGCTGTCTATATCTGACTAGTAAGTGCTACAACTATAATGGAATATATAAAATTGCCAACTGTGTGAGTTCCTCGGTTTCACTTCCTCGTGTGGTCTCGAGGGGGAAATACCAGGATGGGTATGTTTTGGTGTTACTATCAGGTTGGATCCGAATAGGTCTTTCTTATCCCTCTCTAATAGCCGACAGTTGTATCGAGTCTCTATAGGTTGTATAGTGCATGTTGTGCTGCCACTTCAGTCCACCATACCTATGTAGGCGAGAGCCGCCGAATTCTAGCCTCGCCGTGTACTAGCCTCAGTACTGATGCTCCTCTTTTTCCTTTGCCCTTTGTGTGCACCCCTTTTGTTTTAGTAGGTTTGAGATCGACGTTGTTAGCAGGGTTACCTTCCGGCTTGGCCTGGGCAGGGTTATGGACGCCATTGGTTATTCTTCAGGGCTCTTAGCCCCATTTGCATCTTATCCGTACTCGGATGTTGTATCGTTTTTAAGGTGATTTGGATCTTTGTATTGTATATCTGTATTTTGACTCATGGAGTCGTTGTTGTATATATATGTTTCTTTGGGTTCCATCGTAGAGTATTGTGTAATGTTATTACTTCGTTTTCCACCCGCACGCAAGTTCTTGGTGGGCATCTTTGAATCATTTCTATGCGGGTTTGGCGAGAATCGCTAAAACTTGCATAGGGCCGATTCGAGGGTGTTACAGACCCCTCCATCAACAAGATGAGGAATGAGACCTCCTACATGTCCATCCTCTTTTGCCTGTGTAATTAGGATCGCCAACATATCGATAATGATATTAAAAAGCATCGGGGATAATGGGTCACCCTGCCTTAAACCCTTTCTAGTTTGAAAGTACTGACCAGTGTCATCATTAACACGAATTCCAACACTCCCCCCTGAACAAACCGCTCAATCATTTTACAATACTCTGGAGCAAAACCCTTCATGTGCAAAGTTTGTTGAAGGAAGGACCATTTTACTTTATCATACACCTTTTTGAAGTCTATCTTAAAAACTAGCCCATCCATTTTCTTTCGGTGAAGCTCATGAATGGTTTCATGTAGGACTACAACCCATTCTAGGATGTGTCTTTGTAACACCCTCGAATCGACCCTATGAAGATTTCAGCGCTTCCCGCCAAACCTGCATAGAAACGATTCAAGGACGCCCACCAGGCACTTGCGTGCGGGTGGAAAACGAAGTAATACCATTAAACAATAGTTCACGATGAAACCCACAACACATATATATACAACAACGACTCATTGAGTCAAGAATACATATATACAGTACAAAGATCCAATTCACCTTGAAAACGATACAACATCCGAGTACGGATAAGAAGCAAATTGGGTTAAGAGCCCTGGAGAATAACCAATGGCGTCCATAACCCTGCCTAGGCCAAGCCGGAAGGGTAACCCTGCTAACGACGTCGATCTCATACCTGCTAAAACAAAAGGGGTGCCGACAAAGGGCAAAGGAAAAAAGGAGCGGTCAGTACTGAGGCCAATACACGGCGAGTCTAGAATTCGGCGGCTCTCGCCTACATAGGTATGGTGGACTGAAGCGGCAGCGCAACATGCACTAAACAATCTATAGAGACTCGATTCAACTGTCATCTATTAGAGAGGGATAAGAAAGACCTATTTGGATCCAACCTGATAGTAACACCAAACATACCCATCCTGGTATTCCCCCTCGAGACAAAACGAGGAAGTCAAACCGAGGAACGCACACAGTTGGTATTTTTATTCATTCCATTATAGTTGCAGCACTTACTAGTCAGATATAGATAGCATGAGTCATCCCGATATCATACGAAGTGGGCAGTTTTATTTAACCGTTCCATTGTAGTTGCAATACTTACTAGTCAGATACAATTAGACAGAGATATCCCAAACTTCCACCAGTTGTTGGAACTTTTATTATCCATTCCATTATAGTGAAGCTCATTACTAGTCATATTTTTAAGTCAAATTCCCAACACTACTTTAGTTATAGTTGTCTATGATCGAGATACTGTGCTCCAAGTCGTCCATAACCGCGGACATGGCTTTTAGAAAGATTTACCCTGTAGGGGTGCACAAATAGCAACACACGCACGATCAACCTCGGAAAAACTAAATAAAAACCCAACGAGGCTTTCACAACAAAGCAATCACAAGATTCATAAAATATATCAGGGCGCCACCCCACTAAGCTACCCGCAACGAAGTTGGCCAACTCCGAGACGGACCCAGGGTATGTGTCGACAGTGGTAAATGACTGGGAACCGAAAGTGTGACTGGGCTTGTCGATACAGCGAAAACGTGTCACGATCCAAAACAGTACATGTGCTCCACGCACAATCGTAATTAAAGCAGTAAAACATGGCATAAGTATAAGATAGTAATAAAGCCCCAAACTAGTTTATGGCCCCAAGAAATAAGAAATGAATCAAGCTCTGGCTAAGGGGATTCATGGTCCCACATGCGGATAGTGCGATAGTAAAGGAACATGTATCAAGTACTCGAGGCCTACGGGACACAAGTGAGCGGTTAAAAACCAAATATTATCTATTGCCCACCAGTGCCTCTGCATTAGTTATATCTATTCCCAGCATTTTAATATGAAGTTGTAATTAAAGGCATGATCATCTCCACCATTAAGCATGTGTCAACCTTCCAACAACGACGCGATGCAGCACCTGAGTAAGAAATTACGACTCGCAAGGCCAACTATCTATCAAACAACAGGCAATAGGATGTGTCTAAGGCAATATAGAGGCTGCAAGGAATATAAATGGTGCACAGAAACTAAAGCATCGCAATACGAGCAGCAATAGATCAACAGGAGGAAGTAAAGACTATAAATGCCAAATAGGTAGAAAGAGGGTTATTGCTTGCCTGGGAAACATAGTCGAAGATTCATCAGAGATCAGGTAGATACTCGCATCCACTCATCAGCCTAGTCCGTGAAGAAGCAAAACACGAAAAGAAACACCAGATGCACTATTTAGTACTATGGCAGAAGATCGGGCATGATGTATGTATGATGCATGACATGGCAAGATGCGGTGCGATTAGGCAATATTAAGCGGAACCAGGGTCCCGACAATTAATTAAGAGGTTCATGTTGTTTAGATACCCCACAATTTAAATGTTGTATTAACAACGCAAAACATGGCATCGGTTCGCTACACAAATTTAAATGGAGGCGGTATAATACAAGAATAGCCCGCATATGTGCTCCATATTTAATTATGAGATGAATTGACTAAATACCCCCAAACAAATGAATATGTATGCGAGCATGAACAATTTATATGCAACAATTATATAGATGAAAATTTATAAAATAGGGCCAGATTAGGTAGGGGTCACACATTAGGGGTTTCAGCGATCTTGGGTTCGATGTTATTCAGGTTTGGTCTCGTCGGGATCGGTCTATGAATCCAGGGCCTTAGCGTCCGTGAAGGGAACCTCAGCGATCTGGATCGGTCTTCGGGTCCGGAAGGAGGTCATGGCGTCCGGGGTCTCGATCATCGGATCCAGGAAGGAGGTCTTGGGGTTCCGTGTCGGAGGTCTTCGGTTTACAGGCGCATCCTCACATCGGTAGCATACCACTGCACCATCGGGATCCGAGCAAGAAGCAGGCAACACATCAGTTGAAGCACCGATTACAAACAGACATGAATATGACAGTGCACCTCACATCGATAGCCACTAGGGGCAACGGTACTGCAGCCCTTACCGGATAGACCAAAAAATAGAACAGAGGAAGACACGCGGAGGCACACAAGGCAGAGGAGCTCGCGAGATGGGGCGGTGGAGGGCGACACTGGCGGTGGTAGAGCTTGTAGGAGGCGAGTGGCGTTCCTGCGGAAAGGAGGCGACGCAGGCCCTTGTGGTTGAGGCAAGAGCACGGAAGCAGGACACTGGGCCGTGAGAGGCGACGGACAGAGGGCTCATGACAGGGGTGGCTTGTGCTGCGGCAACACCGACGAGGGAGGGAGAGGAGCGGTGGAGCTCCGGCGAGGTTGTCCGGCGGAGCGGCGGCCGGATCGGAACAGAACAGAGGTGGCGCTGAGGCGAGGGATCGCTGGCGGCGACCATGCAGGGCGATGCAGAGGCGGAGGGGATCGCGGGCAGGGGTGATGCAGTCGCAGGGCCGGGCCAGGGATCATAGGGGATGGCTGCGGCGGCTGCCGATAAGGAGGAAGGAGGCAGTCGAGGCGAGAGGCGGGGTCGCGTGCAGGGATGGGGATCGAACATGGCGAGGCGGACCTGGTGGGACCGGGTTGGTTGGTGGGCTGGGGTGACAGGCGTGGCGGCACGGGGTCTTGTGTGCATGTGATGTGTACCGCGAGCGACAAGGTGGGATGTGCGGGGTGCTGCGCGCGGCTTGTGTGCGACGCGGGGTTGGCGGCATGCGGCGGGGTGGGGCTAGGCGGTAGCGTGTCGCTGGGCGGTTTAGGTGGCGGTGTCCGGGGTGTGGTTAGAGGATTAGGGTTTGTTTTGTCTGGGTTGTAGGCTGGCTGCTGGTTGGGCCTCGAGCCTAGGGATGTAATCGGATCGGATCGGATCGGATTTCCTCTCTACCATATCCTATTCCATATTTTCCCCGCGGATCCGGACCGGATCGGATAATGACCGGTTACGGATTCAAATACGGATATACTACACTGCGGATTCAGAACGGAAACAAAGCGGACTCGGAACGGAAAAAGAAGTAATCGGATCGGCACATGCATAAGTAGATTGGCAACAAAAATTGATTGATAAAACAGGTTTAACAAAATACTAATGGATTCAACAATTGTAACATAATTGAGTGAGTAAATATAACTAGACCACATGAACAAATAAGTCGATGTGTATGAAATAACACACACACAACAGCTAAAATAGCACGGACGCATGCTTAAGTAACTCAATATCCTAACAAGTTTAGACTTTATATTCTATAAAATGACTATGTAAGTGTGTAGATGTTTAACAAATGAACTCACCAACTCACTAACTATTATTCTTGTTTTATTAACTCTGTTGTTTCGGATAAAAAAAATCAGATTATTCGGTGTAAATCCATCGGATAATCCTAAATAATTTTCGGATACGGATATCCAGGTGGTAATACGCATACCATATCCTATACCGTTTTCAGGTGTCAAGTTCGGATCCAGATATCCTTATCCATCGGATTCACTCAAATCAGATATGGAGTCTCTAAAACGGGTGCGGAAACGAATTCAGTGCAAAAATTATCCTATCCGCTTACATCCCTACTCGAGCCTGACTAGTGGCTGCATCCCAGTTTATAAAAATGTTTTCTTTTGTTTATGTATTTGTTTCATTATAGAAATACTTTTGCAAATAGTTTTTAGACAAAACAAAATATCCGGAAGGACCGGTTTTATAATTTGAAATAACGACAAGGAATATTTAGAAACCAAAGGTAGGTTTTTAGAAAATAGTTTTAGGCAAACCATGCATGATGCCATGATGATGCTCAAATGCAATGTGGCATGATGACAAGAACATGCGTTCATGATGATGCACAAAACAGAAATAACAAGCGATTTTCTAGTAGTGGTTTTACCGGGGTGCTACAATTCGACACCACTAACAATGGATCTCGCCCTCGAGATCCGCCTCATGGTACGGGGAAGAAGACGGATGATCGGATTTTTCTCGCTTCGTGTAGATCCTCACGACACCACTAACAAAGACTCTTGCTCCATGTTGAAAATGGCGACACCACCAACAAGAGGTCGTTGCCCACATTCGTTGAGAGAACACTCCGGAGAAACAGAGACGAAGGTAGAGGTCTCAAAAGGTAAGGCCGCCTCTAACTTCCGTGAGGGGAGAGAAAAAGGTGCAATCTAATCCACTTCAATGTACATGAGCAAATAGAATGAGTAGTCGGCATGGGGTCCAATCCATCACGCACCCAAACTATTACTCTGTACATGCAGTAGAAAATCATGCAATCCATTCTCCGAATTTAGACTGAAGATCTTCACAAGCGATGTTCGGAAAACAAAGGAATGATGTAGGTTCTTCAACGGATCTAATGTTGATGATGTTGTCGTGTTGGAACACACCGGAAGATACAACAAAAGATTTCAGTGGATTTTGATCCACCGAAAGGTACAACAGATGAAGGTTACCCGGATAGCACGAAGACCGGATGTGGCAACACCATTGCAAGAGGGAGGAATAGAAACCCTGAAGGTACGACAGAAACCCAACCACGAGAATTCCTGGACTTGAAGAAAAGATAAGAGGGCAGATCCAAAACACGCAGAGGTAAGAGGAGAATAGCAGAGGGGTAAGGAGTAAAAGCATACCTAATCAGATCTATCCATCCGATTTAAAAAAATAGTTTTGACACTCTACATCGGTCGTTAACTAGGTTATCCTATAGGTTATACCAGTGGGGTATCACAACTACTGAGCTCTGATACCACTTTGTAACACCCTCAAATCGGCCCTATGCAGATTTGAGCGCTTCCCGCCAAACCCGCATAGAAACGATTCAAGGACGCCCACCAGGCACTTGCGTGCGGGTGGAAAACGAAGTAATACCATTACACAATAGTTCACGATGGAACCCACAACACATATATATACAACAACAATTCATTGAGTCAAGAATACATATATACAGTACAAAGATCCAATTCACCTTGAAAACGATACAACATTCGAGTACAGATAAGAAGCAAATTGGGCAAAGAGCCCTGGAGAATAACCAATGGCATCCATAACCCTGCCCAGGCCAAGCCGGAAGGGTAACCCTGCTAACGACGTCGATCTCATACCTGCTAAAACAAAAGGGGTACCGACAAAGGGCAAAGGAAAAAGGGAGCGGTCAGTACTGAGGCCAGTAAACGGCGAGTCTACAATTCGGCGGCTCTCGCCTACATTGGTATGGTGGACTGAAGAGGCAGTGCAGCATGCACTAAACAATCTATAGAGACTCAATTCAACTATCGGCTATTAGAGAGGGATAACAAATACCTATTCGGATCCAACCTGATAGTAACACCAAACATACCCATCCTGGTATTCCCCCTCGAGACCAAACGAGGAAGTCAAACCGAGGAACGCACACAGTTGGCATTTTTATTCATTCCATTATAGTTGGAGAACTTACTAGTCAGATATAGATAGCATGAGTCATCCCGATATCATACGAAGTGGGCAGTTTTATTTAACCGTTCCATTGTAGTTGCAATACTTACTAGTCAGATACAATTAGACAGAGATATCCCAAACTTCCACCAGTTGTTGGCACTTTTATTATCCATTCCATTATAGTGAAGCTCATTACTAGTCATATTTTTAAGTCAAATTCCCAACACTACTTTAGTTATAGTTGTCTATGATCGAGATACTGTGCTCCAAGTCGTCCATAACCGCGGACATGGCTTTTAGAAAGATTTACCCTGCAGGGGTGCACAAATAACAACACACGCACGATCAACCTTGGAAAAACTAAATAAAAACCCAACAAGGCTTTCACGACAAAGCAATCACAAGATTCATAAAATATATCAGGGCGCCACCCCACTAAGCTACCCGCAACGAAGTTGGCCAACTCCGAGACGGACCCAGGGTATGTGTCGACGGTGGTAAACGACTGGGAACCGAAAGTGTGTCTAGGCTTGTCGATACAGCGAAAACGTGTCACGATCCAAAACAGTACATGTGCTCCACGCACAATCGTAATTAAACCAGTAAAACATGGCATAAGTACAAGATAGTAATAAAGCCCCAAACTAGTTTACGGCCCCAAGAAATAAGAAATGAATCAAGCTCAGGCTAAGGGGAATCATGGTCCCACATGCGGATAGTACGATAGTCAAGGAACAGGTATCAAGTACTCGGGGCCTATGGGACACAAGTGAGCGATTAAAAACCAAATATTATCTATTGCCCATGGGTGCCTCTGCATTAGTTATATCTATTCCCAGCATTTTAATATCAAGTTGTAATTAAAGTCATGATCATCTCCACCATTAAGCATGTGTCAACCTTCCAACAATGGTGGAACAACAACGCCGTGAAGCAGCACCTGAGTAAGAAACTACGACTCGCAAGGCCGACTATCTATCAAACAACATGCAATAGGATGTGTCCAAGGCAATATAGAGGCTGCAAGGAATATAAATGCTGCACGGAAACTAAAGCATCGCAATACGGGTAGAAATAGATCAACAGGAGGAAGTAAAGACTATAAATGCAAAATAGGTAGAAAGGGGGAGGTTGCTCGCCTGGAAAACATAGTCGAAGTTTCATCGAAGATCAGGTAGATACTCGCATCCACTCATCGGCCTAGTCCGTGAAGAAGCAAAACACTAAAAGAAACACAGGATGCACTATTTAGTACTACGGTAGAAGATCGGGCATGACATGGCAAGATGTGGTTCAGGTTAGATAGGGGTCACACATACAAATGAATATGTATGCGAGCATGGACAATTTATATGCAACAATTATATAGATGAAAATTTATAAAATAGGGCCAGGTTAGGTAGGGGTCACATATTAGGGGTTTCGGCGATCTTGGGTTCGATGTGGTTCAGGTTTGTTCTCGCCGGGGTCGGTCTTCGAATCCAGGGCCTTGGCGTCCGTGAAGGGAACCTCAACGATATGGATCGGTCTTCGGGTCCAGAAGGAGGTCATGGCGTCCGGGGTCTCGATCATCGGATTCGGGAATGAGGTCTTGGGGTTCCGTGTCGGAGGTCTTCGGGTTACACGCGCATCACCTCACATCGGTAGCGTACCAATACACCATCGGGATCCGAGCAAGAAGCAGGCAACACAGCTGTTGAAGCACCGATTACAAACAGACATGAATATGACAGTGCACCTCACATCGATAGCCACTAGGGGCAACGGTACTGTAGCTCTTACCGGACAGACCGAGAAACAGAACGGAGGAACACACGTGAAGGCGCACGAGGCAGAGGAGCTCGCGAGATGGGGCGGTGGAGGGCGACACTGGCGGTGGTAGAGCTTGTAGGAGGAAAGTGGCGTTCCTGTGGAAAGGAGGCGACGCAGGCCCTTGCGGTTGAGGCAAGGAGCACGGAAGCAGGACACTAGGCGGTGAGCGACGATGGACAGAGGGCTCGCGATGGTGGTGGCTTGCGCTGTGGCAGCACCGACAAGGGAGGGATAGGAGCGGTGGAGCTCCGAAGAGGTCATCCGGCGGAGCGGCGGCCGGCTCGGAACAGAACAAAGGCGGCGCTCACTGGAGTGAGGCGAGGGATAGCTGGCGGTGACCATGCAGGGCAATGCAGAGGCGGAGGGGATCGCGGGCAGGGGCAACGCGGTCGCAGGGCCAGGCCAGGGATCACGGGCAATGGCAGCGGAGGCTGCCGACAAGGAGGAAGGAGGCAGTCGAGGCGAGAGGTGGGGTCGCGTGCGGGGATTGGGATCGAACATGGCGAGGCGGACCTGGTAGGACCGGGTTGGTTGGTGGGCTGGGGTGACAGGCGTGGCGACACGGGGTTTTGTGTGCGTGCGATGTGTACCACGAGCGACAAGGTGGGATGTGCGGGGTGCTGCGCGCGGCTTGTGTGCGACGCGGGGTTGGCGGCACGTGGCGGGGTGGGGCCAGGCGGGAGCGTGTCGCTGGGTGGTTTAGGTGGCGGTGGCCGGGGTGTGGTTAGAGGATTAGGGTTTGTTTTGTCTGGGTTGTAGGCTGGCTGCTGGTTGGGGCTCGAGCCTGACCAGTGGCTGCCTCCCCAGTTTATAAAAATGTTTTATTTTTTTATTTATTTGTTTCATTATAGAAATACTTTTGCAAATAGTTTTTAGACAAAACCAAATATCCGGAAGGACCGGTTTTATAATTTGAAATAAAGACAAGGGATATTTAGAAAACAAAGGTAGGTTTTTAGAAAATAGTTTTAGGCAAACCATGCATGATGTCATGATGATGCTCAAATGCAATGTGGCATGATGACAAGAGCATGCATTCATGATGATGCACAAAACAGAAATAACAAGCGATTTTCTAGTAGTGGTTTTACCGGGGTGCTACTATCTTCCTGGCATGAAGGCCGATTGGATGGGTCTAATGACCTTTGGGGCAATCCCCGTGATACGATTAGTATCCACCTTAGTAAAAAAATAAAGCTCACATTTAATAAACATATTGGTCTATATTGTTGTATTTGTAATGCATTTTATTTTTTGGGAAGTAGAGTGATGACTCCAAAATTCAATCTAAACAGAGGAAAATCCCGTCATCCTTAATTACTTCCCAAAACCTTTGGTAGAACTCTGCTGGAAAACCATCCAGACCTGGTGACTTATTGTGTTCCATTTGGAAAATAGGGTCATGCACCTCCTTTTCAGGAAAAGGAGAGATTAGTATACTATTTTCCTCCAGTGTGAGTTGTGGTATAGCTTGAGTAACCCCCTCCATCATCGAAATATTCGTTTGTATAGGCACCCCAAAAAGTTTTTCTGTAGTATACAATAATGTAGACTTTAAGATTTTGTTCACCCACAATGGTCCCTTCATCTTGTTCGAGTTGGAAGATTTTTTTCTTCCTATACTTACCATTTGCAATCAAATGGAAGTATCTCGTGTTATTTCTAAAGGGGATCCGCAGCAGAAAACAAAAAAATTCCTACGATGGAACCCCAAAACTGCCTAGGATCTATCTATGTAGTAATGCGGTAACAGCCGATACGTAGAGAATACATACCCTTGTAGATCGTACGCGGTTAATGTTCCGAGGGGAACGTGGTTGATGTAGTCGTACTCGTAGCCGACCTCAAGGTCGCGAAGCTCCTCGTAGGTCACCCCTTGCTCCTTCTTCATCGTGAAGTAGCTTTGGATCACGACATTTAAGCGCCCCAAGTGTTGCGCCTCGTGTCTTCGTACACATCCGGTGCACGATGACACCTCCGGCTCCCCAATCCCACCGGGAGTGCGGAAGTTGATATCCGGCTAGGAATCCCTACAACGCAACGGCGTACTGCAGGTGTGCCTTGTTCGCACAGCCCAGACTCGGGGCCATGGTCACAAGGGCTAGAGAGAGAGAGAGAGGGAAGGAGGAATTCAACCAAAGGACTTCTCCAAATATTGGTGTGTTTCATCCAACCCATGGGCACCCCTTTATATAGGGGAGGGGGTGTGCCCTCCGCTTTGGGTTTCCCATGTGGGACTATTCAAGGGAGAGGGGAGGTGCATGGGCCCTTAGGGCACCATGGGCCGGCTGGCCAGGGGTGGGCCCCACCCCGCGCACAACCCTAGGCTGGCCGGGTGGGCCCCCTTGAGGCGCCTGGGCCTTGGCCCTTGGCCCTTCCCTCCTTCGGTTTTCCCTCATGGGCCCTTTTTCCCTAGGAAGTTTGGACCATTAGTGGAATACCCCTTAAAATTAGATTTTTAATATTATATTTAATATTAATTACATTAATTAATATGTAAATACATATTACAAAATCCGTCTTGACCCAAAATACCTTTCGTTTCCCTTTCGATTTCCTCCGAATGACTTCGGATCTTTCCCGGAATGATTCCGGTCCTTTATTCTTTGTCCGAACAACTTCAGATCTCTCTATGGAATGATTCTTGCTTTCTCTTTCTCTACTGTGATTTCGTCTTACGAATGATCGCTCTCATCGTACCCTTAAGTGTATCCTCTCATGGCTCAAGAATGCTCTAGACATGATCTATATCAATGATCAAAAGAGGGACCAGGGATATCCATGTGACCCTATGCATTCCTGATGACAATCTCGTTTGAACCGCTAAATGTAGCATCCAATTCCTTTTGTTTCTTGATATGATGTCCGAGATCCGATCATTGGTATCACATACCTTGTTCAATCTCGTTAACATGGTTATATGGAAGAACCTATGACTGAGGCATAGGAGATGCAACACATCTCTTTCTTTCAACCATAGTTGCAATACTAACTCAATGCTTCATATAGTAAGAACTACTTTCTCACCTTGTTCCATTCTGAGCTTCTTCAGAATCTTTCTTAGGACATTCTGAACATCTTTCAGAATCAAGTCTAGGAAGCATTCGACATTCAATATTTATTAAACTCACCAATCTATCTCGATAGATCTTATTGTTTAATAACTTCAACTTCATCATTATTTATCTAACTTAAATATGATTAACACCAATCACATCATTCACATATGTCGTCCACATATCTCAGAATGATCTCACGCTCCTACTCAAATATGACATTCATATTTGAGATCTAGGGATTTCACTCAGATCCCACTCAAATATGACATTCATGTTTGAGATCCAGAGATTTCACTTAGCTCCCACTCAAAATATGGCAGCTACATATTATGAATTAGCCAAGCTGATTTGCTCCCACTCAAAGCCAGGTCCTCTCGATAATCTTGGACATTCCAAAATTCTTTGATCATCATCAATTTGAGAATTCCAATTACGAGACTTCAATATCCATATATTTCTAGTGTAAATCCAAAAGACTTAAGCATCACTACTGTTGTAGTCAACTCCTTGAATTTGTCCAAACTTGTGACAAATCGTGCTTTTTGTCATTCATTAAGTTTCATTTCCTTCTTATGACTTTGCAGTCATTCAGAAATATCAAGTAAACTTCTTTACTTTAATAAGATCAAGTAACATGTTACTTTGCAATCTTAAATGTAACTTAATATAGGATTTTATGACTCCTAGTCATTTCTCGCACTCAGGTCCATCACCCTTCTTTGTAATTTGTAGGTATGTCTTGTTCAAAACATGACAAGTGAATCAACAATATAATTCCACAAATTTGTAGAATATATAGTTGAATCCTACTTTCTTTAGTAAAAGTATTCACTAAAACTTTATGATCATTATCATTGGTTTCTCCTCTATTTGCAGAGTTTGGATTCACGAAACAAATTCCACTGCGCCACTCAAAAATCCGGAGGTAAGGTCAAATACCTTATTTTGATCTTTTACATTCTTCCACATGTATCTTCATCAAGACACGTCAACTTTGGACAACAACATGTTTGCCCCTTTTGTGGAAGATGCATTCATAACTTCCTAAGAATGCTCTACAAAGACTTGTTTATTCGCCACGATTTCGACTTGTCGAAATCTCCAGAAACTCGAACTTGCCATAACACTTATGGTGTTTTTCCACGAATCCTTTTAGATGTTCCTTTGTATTTCAAATGAGTGTTTGCTTATTTTGATCTTTAACTCTAAATGACAACTATAAACCCTATAAGAGATAATATTATACCATATTTATCTTAATACATAATGATTATGGTGTTTAGACATTTCAATTCAGTTTGAATTCGTCCAATTATCATAATTTGTGAAACATCTTTCACAAGTCCCATTTTATGCTAAACTTAACTTGAATATTTTAGTCATGTCGATCAAATCGAAGAGACTTCGTATTCTTGTTAATTTCAATATCCTCTTATTGTTGTGAACTCATTTGAACAATTCAAATCATTTCGAACTCATGTTTCATTAAGTAAATATGCTTATTCACTTAAGTCAACAATTAAAAATAATTTCCACTACTTGTTGAAAATATGATACATTACTATGTATAAAATTTAACATTTCTTTGCATATCACCATTTTACCAGAATGCGGAGTTTTAGTCATTCTGCCCAAGAGGCATGGTTTTGCAAAGTCTCTAGATTAAGCATCTAGGACCCCGATCTTCATAAAGAACATGCAATAACCAAAATGACTTAAACTATAGTGTCATTTCATTATTAAACTTTGGATATCTTTTAGCATTCTAATCCTTTATAAACTATTATCATTAACATAGTGATGAGAATAACTTGTTTGTAATCGTAATGTGACCATAACGGTATTGTTCATAACAATAGTACAAACTGGCTTGTAACTTGTTCATATGAATAATCGTCTCGCCAAAGGAAAGATACACAAACAAGGATTAAAAATTATATTCAAGTCCACTAATCCAAATGATAAACTTTGAGGGAAGAGGTGATGTCAGCCATCAACTATTTTGCTTGCTGTCATTAAGTCATGTTGCCTCAAAACGAGCAATTCTCAAGCAGGTCCTCCTGTTTTCACAAAACGGGACAAGTATCAAATACTTTGCAAACGGCAACGAGTTTTGCAAGAACCACATTTATAATTTGTATATCTTACATATACCTTTTCATCCATGACCTCCTATTGCAATCAAGCCCATCCAAGAGTTCTCAATTCTAATGCAAGATCGCTAAGTGTTTTTCCAAACAATATCTTTTCATCCATGATGGAGGAAAAACCCATCCAACGACTCATACTCTATGTGCCTTATTCTGTAGAATATAAATTGTAGCCTAACTCTCCATCGAATGGAGAATGGCTTATTGGATGATTATGGAGAAAACACAAACATTCTGGAGTCATCGAATTATCTCCTAATGGTTATTGTATCAAGAAGAGAAGATCACCTTTTACGAGGATATCCCTCAGGCGTGGGTATTAATCTATGAAGTTGGACCCTTTTGCTAAGTTCCAAATTAAGCAACATATTCCCATGGTCGCAAAGGACCTCAATGGGATAGGCCATGATCTACTAAGATATTTGCAAACAGACATCTAGACTAAGTTTATAATAAGAGATCAATTTAAAAATGGTCTCCACTAAAATTGTCATCCCCTGGACGATTTTAGTGATCACATGATCCCTATCCTATGCACCTCCCCCGATCATCACGGCCATTAGTGCATTATCAAAGGTAGACATTCAATAATGCCAATCACATCATCCATGTGACTCATGCTCGATCTTTTGATCTCCTGTGTTTCGAGGCCATGTCTCTGTAACATGCTAGACTCGCCAAATCTAACTTATGTGTATTTGCTGTGCAACATGGCTTACACCCACTGTATGTGAACATAGATATGTCTGACACCCATGCCTGTACCATGGATCGCCTCATACCGAAGAACTTTCTTGGTGGTGCACACACAAGGGGAACACGGAACATTGGAATTCAATAGGGATTATCTTATTTGCTACCGTTGAGTATCTTAATACTAGCACACAATAAGATGTAAAACAGATATCAACATCATATGTATACTGTGATAGGATATGGTCTTTCTTGCACCTTGATCTCCATCGAGCGCTCCGACATGATCTACATCTTGCCCTTGGTTTGATGCCAAGTCCACGACGCCGCCACCGGGTCGTCCATCGGAACGATGACTATTACTATACTATTTAGTAACAGAAAAGTAAACTACCTTACCTTCATAACGACCAATGCTATACACATGCCCTCCTGCAAAATAAAGTTAGACGTCTCTACTTTATCTATTACAATTTTTACGTGGTTGTTAGGGCTTTCGCAATAGAACCATTTCTAAACCACGAACTTCCCAACCACAACAAGGATCCGACAATTGTCTCTACTACACCCTTTTCGCCCCCCGTTGTAAATGCTATATCAACTATCGAATGAGAGACAGACACCCGCTAGCCACTTATACGGTACAAGCCGTAGGTTGAGCGTGGAACCAGTCTCACGTACGAATACACATAAGGTCGGTCCCGACCGCTTCATCAAACAATACCGTGATCTAAATAAGTACACGTTAGAGGGTAACAACTAAGGGATCAATGCCCGCATAATACATGTGCGTACTGGCCGTACAACACTCCTACACATATATCGGCTCTGATACCACTGAAGGGGATCCGCAGCAGAAAACAAAAAATTTCCTACGATGGAACCCCAAAACTACCTAGGATCTATCTATGTAGTAATGCGGTAACGGTCGATGCGTAGAGAATACATACCCTTGTAGACCGTACGCGGTTAACGTTCTGAGGGGAACGTGGTTGATGTAGTCGTACTCGTAGCCGACCTCAAGGTCGTGAAGCTCCTCACAGGTCATCTCTTGCTCCTTCTTCATCGTGCAACAGCTCTGGCTCACGACATTTAAGCGTCCTAAGTGTTGCGTCTCGTGTCTTCGTACACATCCGGTGCACGATGAGACCTCCGGCTCCCCGATCCCACCGGGAGTGTGGAAGTTGATATCCGGCTAGGAATCCCTGCAGCGCAATGGCGTACTGCAGGTGTGCCTTGTTCGCACAGCCCAGACTTGGGGGCCATGGTTACAAGGGCTAGAGAGAGGGGGAAGGAGGAAGTCAACCAAAGCACTTCTCCAAAATTGGTGCGTTTCATCCCACCCATGGGCACCCCTTTATATAGGGGAGGGGGTGTGCCCTCCCCTTTGGGTTTCTCATGTGGGACTATTCAAGGGAGAGGGGGGAGGCGCATGGGACCTTAGGGCACCATGGGTCGGCTGGCCAGGGGTGGGCCCACACTGCGCATAACCCTAGGCTGGCCGGGTGGGCCCCCTTGAGGCGCCTGGGCCTTGGCCCTTCCCTCCTTCGGTTTTCCCTCATGGACCCTTTTTCCCTAGGAAGTTTGGCCCATTAGTGGAATACCCCTTCAAATTAGATTTTAATATTATATTTAATATTAATTACATTAATTAATATGTAAATACATATTACAAAATCCGTCTTGACCCGAAACACCTTTCGGTTCCCTTTCGATTTCCTCCGAACGACTTCGGATCTTTCCCGGAATGATTCCGGTCCTTTATTCTTTCTCCGAACAACTTCGGATCTCTCTGTGGAATGATTCCGACTTTCTCTTTCTCTACTGTGATTTCATCTTACGAATGATCGCTCTCATCGTACCCTTAAGTGTATCCTCTCACGACTCAGGAATGCTCTAGACATGATCTGTATCAATAATCAAAAGAGGGACCAGGGATATCCATGTGACCCCTATGCATTCCTGATGACAATGTCGTTTGAACCGCTAAATGTAGTATCCAATTCCTTTTGTTTCTTGATACGACTTGTCCGAGATCCGATCATTGGTATCACATACCTTGTTCAATCTCGTTAACAATAAGTTCTATTTTCTTGTTACCGTGATATTACATCCCCGTGACCGAGTCACATGTTGCAACATTTATGGATGTAATCTCACCAAGCCGACCGTATGAATCTTTACCCGTCATGTGGGTGAATAAATCCCGGTCTTGCAGTCACATGTCATCTACTGTTCCTTCGGAATACCCAACATACACCTTTATGGCCACCGTATTACCAGATGACGGTTGATGCCGTCTAAGCAGCCTCAGGAAACAGTGAGTAATATGAGCTCACGGTCTAAGGAAAAGGAGTCTAGGTATAGCTGTTGCAACAATGAACTATATGACTTGATCGTGTTGCAATCCTTCGAGAAATGTCCATCACATCATTCTCCAATGATATGACCCTGTTGTCAATTGACATAAATGCCCATGATCTTGAAACTCAGATCATCCTCATGACCAACGAACTAGTATGAATAGAGGCTACTAGGGACTTGGTTGTTTCATACCACACCTGTACCAATGTTTCTACTTGGCACATTTATAGCACAATATGAAACTATTATAAAATAATTGAGATATTACAATAAAAACCTATTTATTATTTATCTCTAGGGCATATCTCCTTCAATTTCCTCCCTCCTGAATATGTTTAACTTTTGCTCGTTGTGTCCATTTAGATTCCTCATCCCTTCTCAAGGATGTGACTTGATCGTTGGCTCTTCGTAACGACTCTCGCTCATCAACAATCAAAACATTTGTTTCAGCTTTTAAATCAAGTTCATCAATAATAGAAAGCAATCTTTCTTTTTCTTTCTTGTATTTCTCACTCAATTTTTTTGCCCATCCTTTTAAGAAACACCTCAAATGACGTATTTTATTTAGCCATAGCTCCATAGGAGTGCTTCCTTTCGAGATAACATTCCATTCAGCCTCGGCCATTTCATAAAAGCCTTCTTGTCGTAACCAATACAACTCGAAGGAGAAGCGTGACATATTGCCAAGATGAGCTTTAATTCCCGAATCAATGAGAAGAGGAGTATGATCAGATCCAGTATGGGTAAGTGCCCGTATTGAAACCAGGAGAAACTTTTGTTCCCACTCTACATTAGCCAGTATCCGGTCATGTTTTTTGTAAGTAGGCGTCTCCCTACGATTAGTCCAAGTGAATTTCCTTCCAGACATGGCAATTTCACGAAGATCAAGACTTTCAATAATAGAATTAAAAAAAAGGCCAATGCGCATTAAAATTATTGTTATTTTTTTCTTTTCTAGAGTGTATGATGTTAAAATCTCCACATACCAACATAGGAAGAGGTTCCGACTCACATACACAAACCAATTCTCTTGTGCCGCCCTATAAACAGGTATAAAAACCCACCAAAAATCATCATTCTTATATTTAATTTGTAACTTAACATAGTAATCCCCAGTAGTAACATTGACGACCTGTAGAGTAGTGGTATTAATTCCAACCAAAATACCCCCGATCTACCATGAGGTGGTAAACAAAACCATACAAATCCACTCCTCCTACGAGGTTTTTTTAAAATGGGGTCGCAAAGTTAGACCTTCCTGTCTCCAATAAGGCAATGAAGTCTAAACGATGGTCCCTAATAGATTCCTTTACAAAAATATGTTTCGCGGGATCTCTAAAACCCTCACTGTTTCATGTCATTCCTTTTAAATCATGAATTTCTATAATATTTTTTTCTTTCTTTTTCTAGAGCTCCGCCACACGTTAGAGAAAATTTTGAAGTATGATCCAAATTCTATTAATGAGGCTAACTTCTGACGGAGCGGAGCGAGACCCGTCGCTGGGAGCGTCGCTGGGAGGCTTGGGCCGAAGCGGATCCACATTCTCCTTATCATCAATAGATAAAATAGAAAGAGTAGGTCGTTGTGGTTTTTTACCTGAGCTAGAATTGAGATTGCAATCCTGCACTTTCCTCATAGCCCTCTCCATTTGCGTGTCATCAGTATCTGGTTGACTTAGAATACGCGTGCTAGTCCTCGCTGCTTTCCCAGCTGGCATAGGAATACCACCAAAAGATACGACTTCCTCCATTGTTGGTTTATATTTAATAGGTGAAACCATTCCTAAATTATTTTGCACCACATTTGGAGATATCATAATAGGACGATCAATATTTTCACCCATAATTAGATCAACAGACTGAAAGATTATGGAGTTTGACATACCCATGTCGGTATCAGGCAAAACTTTCCCCTGTACCTCATCCTTCAAAGGTAACGTACTTGTTCCGTTTACTTCCTTTATCTTAGCCACAGAAAGAGAAGGTGAAAAAGTTTCATGCCCTGCGGAGTTGTTCTTCACAGAGAGCCCCTGCCGCACCACATCGCATACACAACCAACCTCTGAGTCAGGAGTCGTGACTCGAGAGAAAGGAAAAAGAGAGGGACTCGGAACCGAAAAGGACGCCCCGATTGCAGCCCACAGCTCGCACAGTCGCACCGACTCGGAACTCAATCGGTTATTAGGTGCAGTTTCCGACCCGGAGATCGAGTCAGTTATTAGGCTATCTATCTATCTATATATCTATATATCTATCTATCTATCTATACTAGCAGAATGTCCGTGCGTTGCTACGGTCACCTAAGTTTCTATACACAATACTATTTTACAATAATAAGGAGGTTCAATTACAGGTATCATTAAAACATCAGATATCGTGCATACCATCCGTGCTTCTACAACTGCTTATTCCTGTTGAGCATAATCACTCTCTTGCAATATTAAGGAGGTTCTGAACCAGAACTTGAACTGGATGGGCTTGAGGTGGAGCTTTCTATACTATAAAACTGCAAATCCATTTCAGTACGAATAACCTCAAATCTGAGGGCAACCAACCACAGCATGTGCATTCTTTCATTCATTAATATGAACATACAAACTGGTATTTCATTTATTTACTTACAATTCCATAATCCTTGTTCTACATAAAGTTGTTGGTGTAATGTTGAAAGGACTGAACACTCGAATTTCATTTGCTTACACAATACTTGTGCTATACATTTACTGCTAGCATTTTGGCATGACAACTCAACACCAATTCTTATGTGAAACAACTCAGGTAGGGGTACCCATGCTTCCTCAGCATTGTCTGGCAATGAGAGCCGTTCCTCTTAAGTAGAAATGAGAAAACAGAGTGACAATGACAATATTAACAACCCGAAAGAGATAAGATTGTTAAATGCAAGTTAAGTGAGGAAAGTTCAGTCCAAATTTATCGAGCAATGAAAGCCCCAAATAACAATAGTGCCATTTTGTTCATCTCTTCATTTGCTCCCTTGATATTTCTGTTCCATTTTAGGGTATTAGTTAAACTAATAAAGCAGTACTATTTTTTCTCCTAGCGTTGTGCTTGCACAAATTAAGGAAGTACGGATAAATATAAATAATTGAATTTCTCCAACATGAATCGACCATACCACACCCTTGATGAAACAGCGGGAACTGAATTGGATTGGATACTAACGATAGCGGAAGAAAAGTGCATGTGAGTCCTCTAGCCGAGGTTGACTTGCGGCCAAACCTGGTGCATATGAGTTCTCCATCCTCAATGAATTGCAGTAGGTGGCGAGGATGGTAGTGAGGAACGTTACTAAATTTTACATCACCACACAAACCTCAATAATTTTACTAAATTTTAGCCATCCCTTTCACTGGGAACATAAATTGCATATGTAGGTGAATGGTTGCAAAGTGCTAGAATAAACATGTTCGACCAAATGGTTTTCAGCGCTAGGTAAATTCAACATATTTATAAAGTGAAAAGTAGAAGCTTCTATTGTGGGGAAACAAGAAAATATCACAAAACTGACATAGTAGTATTATGATAATTCATAGCTATATCCTTATCTAGCTTTTATGTTGATCTGATTGGCGTGAATCATCCTGGTTTACTTTGTAGTACTCTCTATAAGGAATCATCCATCAGAATAGACATGCAAATCAGACGATCAAATAAACCTTAAATGGTTTATTATCTCTAGCTAGTACTGGTCATGTCAGACTTGGTGGAGGGAGGCAGCAAACCTGAACTGCACCGATGGATCTTGTTGGAGGCGGGGAAGTTCGTCTAATACCTGGAGCCAAACCTTCCCTGTCCATTGTCAAACACACATCAACGAACGAGCTAAGCCAGCCTAGGAGGGCATGACCAAAAAATTCGCTCGCGTCTCCCGCTGCCTGGCACGCCCTTCGTCTCAGTGCACCACATCGACGGCCGCCTAGCAGCCTCGACGACATGGACGACGGCGACCAAGACCAGTAGATGCGGTCCCTCCCGATCCCCCGCCTCCATTCCCTCGACCCGCCAGCCTCCCACGGCACATCTCACCGGCCTACCAGGAGGGCGAGGGCGGGGAAGCTTGTCCGCATCGCGCGCTAGTTCAGGAGCTCTCCATGTCAAAATCGATTGAATCGATTGAGGAGGTCAGGCGTCGATTGAATCGATCGAGGACCTGTATGCCCAAATCGCGATGAGGATGCGGCGTCTGGGGTGCTCGCCGGCGGCTGGGGCGGAGATGGGGATGCGGCGGCAGGGGGAAGGGGTACGGCAGCTGGGAGCGGTGATGGGGGTGCATTGGCGATGGAGGAGCTCGACGTCGGTGGGAGGGGGAGAGGGAGGAGGGAGCTTGCCAGCGATGGGGAGCGATGGAAGAGCTCGTCGACGGCTCTACACGGGAGGAGGATGTCCTGGGCTTCGCTCGGGCTCGGGATGAGTGAATCGACCGAGGACCTGTATGCCCAAATCACGATGAGGATGCGGCGTCTGGGGTGCTCGCCGGCGTCTGGAGGGGGGGCAGGGGTCCCGGCGGCTGGGGCGGAGATGGGGATGCGGCGGCAGGGGAAGGGGTGCGGCAGCTGGGATCGGTGATGGGGGTGAAAAAAAACACGAACCGAACCACCCAGTTTCAGTACGCGGTGGCAGGGCTTGTAAAATATCCGAACAGTCAGGGGCAAAACCGTCCCGAAAATATCGGACGGAAATTGAGAGCGACGAACCTACTGTATATATGCCACGTTCACGATTGAGTCGCCTTATTCTTTGCGTGGAATACCAAAGCATGGATTCGATCGCAGCACAAGGGACGATTGTGCGTAAGATTCTCCAGAAGCTGCCGACGAAGGACGTCGCCCGCTGCCGCTGCGTCTTCCGACCCCTCCTTCCGCGCCCTCCACGGCGCCGCCGATGCCTCCGGTGGCGGCGGTGGCGTGGGAGAGAACTTGCTCGTGCGCGAGGACGGCCGGGGTGCCAGCGTTGACATGCTGGTCCGCAGCAGCCCCTCATCGGCAAGGCCCATGTGCCATGTCGACCTGGTCGCGGTCGCCGGGTACCGCCCTGCCAACGCCTGCAACGGGTTCCTCCTCCTGGCACCGCGCGTCCAGGACTGGCCCGTTTGCATCTGCAATCCCGTCACCGGCGAGAAGGTGTATCTCAGCGCAACGCCCGTGGCCGAAGAACACGGCAGCGGCTGCACCTACGCCTTGGGGTTTAGCCCGTCGACCCTCCAGTACAAGATATTCCGCCTCTACGTCACGCCACATGGCAGCTACATGGACGTAGGCACTTTAGGCGGCAGCAGCGACCGGTGTCGCCGGCACCCGGACCGACTCCCCGACGGAGCAATATCGCCGACTCCGACGCTCGTCGACGGCAAACTATACTTTGCATGCGAAGAAGGGATATTGGTGATCGATGTGGCTAACGAGATGCACCGCACGTACCCCATCCCCAGGTACAAGGGGGAGAAGGCGGCGGCGGCGGTCGTTTTTGAGCTGCGCGGGCGGCTGTGCGTCGCCGTGCACGTCGTCGGGCGCCACCAGAAGATCGAGTTTTGGGTCATGCCGAGTTTGCGTCTCGGCCAGGAAAAGAAAGAGGGCACGAGCATAGTTCATTGGGAGCTGCGCTACAGCTTCCACATGGATGACGGCGGCGACGACAATGGACTGAGAGGTGCCTGGCACCATGACGGCGACGGGATGCTGTGGTGCAAGATGAATGACCGTCTCTTCAAGTACGACACCACCAAGAATGACCATAGTCGTCAGGTTGGTGGCTTGCTAGAGTGGGACGACATAACCCAGCTGCCTCCGGACGAACAACGGTGGAACGTCTACGGCGGTTACCGTCCAAGCCTAGTCTCTCCACGTCTTGTCCTTGCCTCACTACAGCACCGCCGTCGTGAAGAGTTGGAGGAGTCTTTCTCACGTGCTTTGCGGGACCAAAAATCATCAAAGAAACCACGGTTTTAACGACCGCGCGCGCCATTTTCTTGGAATCGGTTTAGAATTCACATCTTTTTCTTGAGAGCATTAGAATTCACATCTTACTACTAGGCTAGCCGGTCTCGCCTTGATGCGTGTATAATAAGCTAGCCTGTCTATGTAATTTGTAACACCTCGACACACTAACACTAGTAAAAACAGGGCTTCTGTTTCGGAGCCATTGGAGATCAGTCCCGGTTACTTTACGAACCAGGTCTAATGTGTAAGGCCAGGACGCCGCACGGGGCAGGGCACGATCTGTCCCGGTTCAAATGGGACCTTTAGTCATTAAAGGTGTTTTGTGGTACAAACTGCCTGCCTCCACCCCTTTAGTCCCGGTTCATACCACAAACCTGGACTAAAGGTCCATGTTCATGTATATATATCTCCCAGCCCCACATGCTTGTGTGAGCTGATTTGTTTTTCCCATCTCATGCACAAGTGGTGTATGTTGCTTTTTTCCCCTCTATGCACAAGAGGTGCTCGATGAAATGCGTGAGATCACAATGATACTTGAGTTCACAACACAAAACAAACATGATATGAAGTGCTATGGCTACACTTAAGCTTTCTCCTCTTTCTTTCCTCATTGATCGAGGTTAGAAACTTTATCCTTTATCTGTCATTGATATAATGCATTTTTTTTTGCGAAATTCTACCGATCTATTAATAATCATCAACAGTAGTACAAAGAACCCTACAAGTAAAAAACATTACAAATAGATCAATGGACCACCTAGCGACGACTACAAACACTGGCACGAGCCGAAGGCACGCCGCTGTCATCGCCCCTCCATCACCGGAGCCAGGCAAAGCTTGTCGTAGTAGAGCTTGTTGTAGTAGACAGACGACAAGTCATCGTGCTAAGGTCCCAAAGGACCAGCGCACCAGAGTAGCAACCATCGCTGAAGATGACCAACGTAGATCGGAAGAGACTGACCTCAAAACACATCAACGAAAAACGAGCAGATCCCAAGGGATCCGTCGGACACACGACTCCACACGCCCCCCGTCGATGCTAGACGCACCATCGGAGCGAGGATAGGACGGGGAGTACCTTCTTCTGACTTCAGGACGTAGCCACTGTCACAACATCCTAAAAAAGATACTGAAAATAGTCTAAACAAAACACTAAGGCCTCCCGCCGGCGAGAGGCTGTGGTCCGTCACGCCTCCAGAGCCCTAAGGCCGCCGGAGGCGGGATGGACCGGTGGCATCGCCGGCGGAGAAAAGAAACCCTAGATGGGTTTTGCCGCAGTCGCCGCCGTCTCCCTGGGAGAGCCTCTCTCCTAGTCCCGTACTGGTTCAAGTTTACACTGAGTCATCTTGTACCTAGACCATGCAACTGAATAGCTCGCTGGCCGGAGTTCCCCAAACAGATATAGTACCGCTTCTTCCGCGGTCTCTCACCTCTATATTGATATAATGCATTTGTTGATGTACAGTGGTCATTTCTTTAGATGTTCTGTAGTGATTTTTGATAAACTTAATTATATAATGCAGATGAACCAACAATGGATGTACGATGACCAATGCACTGCCGAGTTCATTACGGGTCTGCATAATTTTATCCGTGTGGCTGAGGCAAACAGTGTGAATGGTTTTTTATGGTGTCCATGTGTTTCCTGTCAGAATAAGAAAGATTACTCTTCCTCGAGAACCCTTCACACCCACCTGCTTCGATCCGGTTTTATGCCCAGCTATAATTGTTGGACCAAGCACAGAGAAAGAGAGGTTATGATGGAAGACAATGAAGAAGAAGAGGATGATGACAACTATCCTATGTTCCCTGAATACGGTAATACCACAACAGGGGAAGTTGAAGATGAAGAGGCACCAGATGAGCTTGTTGATGATCTTCACCGGGTGATGAGGGGTTAACTCATCAATGCCCATCACTGATGGACTTAGGTTCAAGAAATTGGGGAGCACTAGAGGCATCGATCGGCTAGCAAACAAGAACATAGGTGACACAAGGGTTACCCAGGTTCAGGCCTCGAAGAGGACCCTACTCCTGCTTGTCTGCTCTTGATTATTGGGAGTCGAAAGTTACAAGGGGCACGTAGATGCAATATGGCGAGGTGTATGCGAGGGTTGTGGATTGTCCTTCTCACCGCCCCTCCTAGCCTTTATATAGGGAGGCTAGGTCCCGGGATAGCAGGCCGAGTCAGTTACAAATTAGGGTTTTCTCTTTAAGTTTTCTATCTACTCTTTGTCATGTTCTTCAAAAAGTCGTGCTCTTGTGGACCACCCAAATCCTTACTGGGCTTCATTCGCACCATGGACTCCTCTTGGGCTGGACCGTATAGGCTAATCTCGAGTACCTGTAAGGTATACCCATGTTAGTAGCCCCCGACTGTCCAGCCGAATCATAGATTCAGGTGGGGACTATAAGTCTTCGAGTGCATGGAATATAGGCTCATCCGAAGTTCTTTCGGGTGCCACAGTTTGTGTAATAGGGATTGTCGATATGCGTGCCTGATTCATCCGATGGATCGGGACTACTTAACTGCCTTAGGGCAAAACAACGCTATCTACTCAAATTTGAGTCCCCGAACTCGGATTCGGAACATTGCTGGCGTAATTAGACTCCTGCCGTGGAGGTCTTATAGAGTCGAATTCCAGTATTTTGGTGTGAGCACTCGACGTGTCCATCAAGGCATTTTCATCATGTCTATAGGCACGAATTATTTCTGGTAGAGCGCATTGATACATTGTAAATGTATCTATAATTTTTGATGTTCCATGCTTGGTTTTATCTACTTTCTTGTGTTTTGTCCACACTTTGGAGTACTTTTCATATGATTTCTTGGACTAACCTATTAAGAAGATGCCACAGTGCCAGTTGCCTGTTTTCTGTTGTTTTTGGTTCCAGGAAGTCAGAAAATGAATATTCTCGGAATTGGACGGGACAAAAGCCAAAGTTACTATTTTCCCGGAAGACTCACGGAGCCAGAAGGAGAGTCGGAGAGGGGCCATAGGGGGGCCATAGGGCATGGTGTGGGCCCCCTGGCCGGCCACCGACCTTGCCTCCTTCGCCTATATATTCCTCTCGAGGCAAAAACCCTAGGGAATCAATCAGAAATCCACGAAAAGTTCCACAGCACCGCTGCCACCGAAAGGGAGATTCGGGGGACAGAAAGTCTCTGTTCCGGCACCCTGCCGAGACGGGGAAGTGCCCCCGGAGCCATCTCCATCGATCTCCACCACCATCTCCATCACCATTGCTGATTCCCATGATGAGGAGGGAGTAGTTCTCTCTCGAGGCTAAGGGTTCTACCGGTAGCTATGTGTTCATCTCTCTCTCTATGCATGATCTTATTGAGATCATGAGCTTGTAATCTATAGATCTACCTTGCTACTCAAGTGCTTTAATAGATCTCTGCTCTCCCCATGTGTGTGAAAGTGACAACGTGCATACCATGGTGGCACTTAGGCTAGAGATTACAAATACTTGTTATGAGTTATATTTGGAGTTGGATGTCTTTATGAAATTGTGGTGTTTGTTGGACTCATCTAGTACTCAAGGTGACAGTGTGGGGTTTTCTAGATGGGAAAGGCTTACTTTGAGGTGTGCTGTTATAGCCCTACCAACGATTAGAGTGTCCAACCGGAGAGTAGTTTAGCGTAGTATCATGAAGATAATATATTTATATGAGAGTGTTCACTAGTGAAAGTATGATCCCTAGGCCTTGTTTCTAAGCATTGATACACCGTTTGCATTTAGATCTGTTACATGTTTGCTTGCTTCCATCTTTATTTCAGTTTGCCTTTAGTCTTTTCCACGCCATCAAGATATTTTCTATCACCGTTACCACTTATAATTATCTATACCACTCGTATTTCACTATCTCTTTGCCGAACTAGTGCACCTATACACCTGAAAAGTGTATTGGGTGTGTTGGGGACACAAAAGACTTCTTGTATCTTGATTGCAGGGTTGCTTGAGAGGAATACCTTTGACCACTTCCTCCCTGAGTTCGATAAACCTTGGGTGATCCACTTAAGGGAAAACTTGCTGCTGTTCTACAAACCTCTGCACTTGGAGGCCCAACAACTGTCTACAAGAATAGAAGTGCGTAGACATCAAACTCTTTTCTGGCGCCATTGCCGGGGAGGTAAGGTAAAAGGTATTCACACCGGAGGATTAAAGAAGAAAAACCCCCCACGGCAAACGCCTATTTTCTGGCGCCGTTGCCGAGGAGGTAAGGTAAAAGGTACTCACATCCTCCGGTGTGAGTGCTTGAAGTTATTTCCTTTAGATTCTGCAATTTTGTCTTTTTGTTTCTTGTTTTCACTAGTTAGGCTTAATGGAAAACAAAAAAATTAGAGAGCTTTATAGTATTTATCTTGAGTTAGGACATGAAGTGTTTGAAGAGAAAATTAAAAAACCTATGGAACTTTACTTGCATGCTAATAGCAATGTTATTAGTATGAATTCTTTGAACACCATTATTGCTAATGCTATGGAAAAGTCTAAGCTTGGGGAAGCTGGTTTTGATGAGCATGATATTTTTAGTCCCCCAAGCACGGAGGAGAAAATTTACTTTGATGATACTATGCCTCCAATATATGATGATTACGATGATGGATATGATATTTTTAGTCCACCTACTATGGAGGAGAAAATTAATTACGATTACAATATGCCTCCTATATTTGATGATTATGGTGATGAGAATAATAATGATAGCTATTTTGTTGAATTTGCTCCCACTACAATTAATAAGAATGACTATTCTTATGTGGAGAGTAATAATGATTATATGCATGTGGATCATGATAAGAATGTTTTATGTGATAGTTATATTGTTAATTTCTTCATGATGCTACTGAAAGTTATTATGAGAGAGGGAAACATGGTTTTATGCATCTCAATAATATTAAGTTTCCTCTCTTTATGCTGAAAGTCTTGAAGTTGCACTTGTTTTGCTTTCCTATGATTGTTGCTTTGTGCTTTCATGACTTGTTTCTTTACAAGATTCCTATGCATAGGAAGTGGGTTAGACTTAAATGTGCTTTGAATTTGCTTCTTGATGCTCTCTTTTACTTCAATTCATATTTCTTATGTGAGCATCTTCTCAAACTATCATGCCTAACTTAAAGGTGGTAAAGAAAAGTACTTATTGGGAGATAACCCAAAAGTTTTAGATGAGTCTTGGAAGTCAGTAATAACCTCTCCTTATCCTTTTTATTTGCTTTTTGTGCCAAGAGTAACCTCTAATGAGAGAGAAGTAATGATTGGGAAAGTTGTTGTTCCGAAACAGATTTCTGTGCTTCACCGTAAAAATTCGTGTAAAATCTCTGAACGTCCTTTTGAGGCGAGAATTTTTGTGATTCTGCCCTAGGTTGTTATCTAACTTTCGTTAGTTCAACACTTTTTGATTTGAGCAACAGAAGGTCTTCTAAAAAATTCGTCTTTACCTGCTGGTCTGTTTTGACAGATTTCTGCCATTATTTGCATTTGCTTCTTGTCGGTTCCTTTTTGAGTTCTTTTGAGAAATTGAGCTTTTTGAGGGAAGTGCTATAGTATATAGTGTTCTAATGGAAGTTTATTTGGTGTTAAAACTGAACCTTAAGACTTATTTATCTTGAGTGCACTAATGTTGCTAATAAAGATTGTGTGAAGTTTTGTATGAAGGAAAATTTTCAGGTGTATGGAAGGAATGAGTAATGAGATGAAGGATGGACTAAAGCTCAAGCATGGGGATGCCACGCGTGTCACCCCAAGAAATATCCAAGAAGTACAAGCGTGAAAGCTTGGGGATGCCCAAGGCATCCCCCTCTTCATCAATAAAAATCCCAGGTTTCTTCCAAACGCTTCATTTTTATTGTTTCATGCACAGTTGTGTTGTTCTTGGAGCGTCTTGTTTTTCTTTTTCGTTTTGGTTTTTCATTTGCTCTGTTTGCTTAGTTCTTTCATACATTGGTTTTCAAATAGTTTGGTTTGGTTTGGAAAAGAGTAGAGAAGTTCATGCTTAAGTGGTAAAGAGAGCTTGTTTTTGACTGTGCCCGATGCTTTGTCATGCCATGCTTGATATTGTTTTGGATTTATGCTTAGTATTCTTTGCTATAGCATGACTTGTTATAAACAATTGAGATTTCTTAATGTGCCTTGGATGAATCATGCGTTGTTTTAGCATATTAAAGCATAGTATAGTGGTATTCTCCTTTGATGCTTTATTTGGGTTGACTTGGCGCATGCTCACACCATGTTTTGACTATCTCAAGTCACCATAGCCTTTATGATCCTTTAGTTTTCAACTTGTAGTATCACTTTATGCTTTGAGCAATGATGTTTTGTCGCTCTGCATGATTATGGCCATTATTGCTCTCTTAGTTTGTCGCTCCCAGTCTTTTGCTAGCCTCCACAACCAAGTATGAGTTCTACTCATGCATCCAACTCCCTAAACCAAGTTATTCCAAAGAGTCCACCATACCTACCTACTAGCTTATGCTATTCCAAGTATATTCATGCTTTTGTTTACCTTTCAAATTAAACTTGTTATGAGAAAACTAGTGATTAAAGCTCTCACGAACTTGATGGCACACTTTACTTTACTTGACCTTAATAAACTTGAACCATTGTGTCTTCTATGTTGTATATGCTTGCACTTATTTGTTGGAAATTAGCAGAACCATGCTTTCATGGGGAACGCTTTCAACATTGCACTTGGTACTTGTACCTAGTTGATATCATGCTCTTTTTTATATGGATGTCGTCGGTGTGAAATGAAAGGGGAGCTTGTAAGTCCATGGAGTTATGTATATGTGTTAGAGAAACGCCTGGGCCGCTGGTCTAATCCATGCTGACATGGTGGAAACCTGCAGTGTAACCATAATGAGTTGTCTATGAAGCATTCTTCTTATAAAAAAAAGATAAAGAGTCCTATATTGAAAAAAAAGAGAAAAAGAAAAAAAAGAGATTATGAAAAGAGGAAAGAGAGAAAAAAGCACCATATTCCCATGGTAAATAAGAAGATTGCTAAGATGCTCGTTGTATGCTTGCCTTGTCATTTTGATATGGGGATTCTACCGTATCATCGGGCAAGGGGTACCCCGTTGGCGGTTCTCTATGATACACATGTACTTACGATGACAAAAACTTACCGGTGACTAAACTTGAGTAGCATGAGGAGCGGCCCTCGTATACAAGGGACATGAGATTTCTAACTTATACTTCGTCAAGCATGTACACCATAGTTTGTTCACTTTAACCTTAATCACTTCAAGATGCTTATGATAGGGGCAATGAGAGCTGAAAGCTATAAGTACCATAATTTTTGGAAGCTCTTTATGAGACTTGGATCCCTACTTCCTTCAATGAAGGCCTTTCTTCCACCATTATATTGAGTCTCCACCTTCTATCTTTATGCACCTACTTTGAGAGCATAGTGGCCATTCTTAGTTCTATGTGCATTGTCCCAAGACTTGTTGATTGATGCATAACTTGATATTGCTTGTTTTAAACTATTTGTATCTAGTCACTCTTATGAACTTTGAAGGTGTCCTATGCATTTATATTCGCTATTCTATGAGGGACAAGCTGAATACTATTATGCTATGTTTTGTTTATGTGATACAAACAAACGTCTTGCAAAGCATTATTATTCATGAATCTTTTGTTTGTGCCTTTTCATGTTGCATCATAGTTTCTTTGTCTTATTGCTAGAACTTTGTCTTTCATGTTATGATTGAAGTACTATGATCCCAGCTTTGAATGTTTTACAAATACTTTGATCAAGTTTATGATGGTGCATGTCACCTCAAAAATTATTCTTTCTTTTTATCACTTACCTACTCGAGGACGAGTTGGAGTTAAGCTTGGGGATGTTGATACATTGCAAATGTATCTATAATTTTGATGTTCCATGCTTGGTTTTATCTACTTTCTTATGTTTTGTCCACACTTTGGAGTACTTTTCATATGATTTCTTGGACTAACCTATTAACAAGATGCCACAGTGCCAGTTGCCTGTTTTCTGTTGTTTTTGGTTCCAGGAAGTCAGAAAATGAATATTCTCGGAATTGGACGGGACAAAAGCCAAAGTTACTATTTTCCTGGAAGACTCATGGAGCCAGAAGGAGAGTCGGAGAGGGGCCATAGGGTAGCCACACCCCCTTGGCGCGGGCTAGCGTAGGCCGCGCCAGGGCATGGTGTGGGCCCCCTGGACGGCCACCGACCTTGCCTCCTTCGCCTATATATTCCTCCGAGGCAAAAACCCTAGGGAATCAATCAAAAATCCACAAAAAGTTCCACAGCTCCGCCGCCACCGAAGGGGAGATTCGGGGGACAGAAAGTCTCTGTTCCGGCACCCTGCCGGGACAGGGAAGTGCCCCCAGAGCCATCTCCATCGATCTCCACCGCCATCTCCATCACCATTGCTGATTCCCATGATGAGGAGGGAGTAGTTCTCTCTCGAGGCTAAGGGTTCTACCGGTAGCTATGTGTTCATCTCTCTCTCTATGCATGAACTTATTGAGATCATGAGCTTGTAATCTATAGATGTACCTTGCTACTCCAGTGCTTTAATAGATCTCTGTTCTCCCCATGTGTGTGAAAGTGACAGCGTGCATACCATGGTGGCACTTAGGCTAGAGATTACAAATACTTGTTATGAGTTATATTTGGAGTTGGATGTCTTTATGAAATTGTGGTGTTTGTTGGACTCATCTAGTACTGAAGGTGACAGTGTGGGGTTTTCTAGATGGGAAAGGCTTACTTTGAGGTGTGCTGTTATAGCCCTACCAACGATTAGAGTGTCCAACCGGAGAGTAGTTCAGCGTAGTATCATGAAGATAATATATTTATATGAGAGTGTTCACTGGTGAAAGTATGATCCCTAGGACTTATTTCTAAGCATTGATACACCGTTTGCATTTAGATCTGTTACATGTTTGCTTGCTTCCATCTTTATTTCAGTTTGCCTTTAGTCTTTTCCACGCCATCAAGATATTTTCTATCACCGTTACCACTTATAATTATCTATACCACTTGTATTTCACTATCTCTTCGCCGAACTAGTGCACCTATACACCTGACAAGTGTATTGGGTGTGTTGGGGACACAGGAGACTTCTTGTATCTTGATTGTAGGGTTGCTTGAGAGAGAATACCTTTGACCACTTCCTCCCTGAGTTCGATAAACCTTGGGTGAACCATTTAAGGGAAAACGTGCTGCTGTTCTACAAACCTCTGCACTTGGAGGCCCAACAACTGTCTACAAGAATAGAAGTGCGTAGACATCACGCATCAGGTGCGTTGCTAGGCCTTTTACAGGTCTTACCGTCATTTTGTTAACGCGGCATCCGAAAATTTATTCACCACGGAGGTGATTTAGGTGACCCAGGAGATGTTGTCTCTTTGTAGGGTATGTTCAGCAATTGTGAGGTGGAGTCATCGAATGCTTCGAATGCCGATGGTGCGGATGTGATCAACGCTTTTTACCATGTACAAATATATTTTATTTTTATAGGGTGCGCGACCAGCACTCCCTATAGGAGTAGCCCCCGAGTGCCTATTCGAGTCGCAGACTCGACTAGGGACTTTGAACAATTGTCAACTACTGTCGTTATTTTTATCTTTTGTCAATTGTTCTTTCAGCGCTCCCTATGGGAGTAGCCCCGAAGTCCACAATCGAATCATTAATTCAAAAGACGGGGTGAAGATGTAAATGCCGTGTATGTTTGTCATGGCAGGTCTATACCCTTTTTAAAATTTTCGGGTGCACGGCCAGCGCTCCTATTAGGAGTAGCCCCTGAGTGTTTGGTCGAGTCGTAGAGTCGACCAAGGACTGGATCAATCAAAGAAGACTCCGCTAGAGTGGGTTACTCAATGACATCAGTGTTAACGACCTGCTGAGGTCAGTTTCCCTCATAAGTAGTGATGATGGGATGTGATAGAGGTGGGCCCCGAAGTTTGACTAGGATTTGACCAGTCACGCATAATCTTTGGTTTTAACTATGCCTCCTTGATTCTCACACGGAATGGGGGATGTGCAGCGACGGTTTGTTGTTACCACTGCCACACGTCTCCACTGATGTGCACCACGCGTAGGAGTGAGGCTCCGGGAGCTGTTGGATGGCCTTCCCTGGTACTTAAGTAGGGTTTTGTGTGCAGTAATTTTCACACTAATCTTCTTCCTCCTTTGTGCACCTCTGCTATTTCCATTCTCCTCTGCTTCATCACGCCCACTAACTGCACTGTGTTGGACATTCTCAGAGCATTTGCAAGCTACTTCCTCTGATCCCTCCAACGCTGGAATATGGAGAAAAAGAAGGGAGGCGCTGCCGCTGGATCTGCCACTGTCGCCACCGCGGCGAAGAAGAAGGGCACCATCGCCACTGGTTTCAGCACTGCTGCCGCCACCAAGAATAAGGTTGTGGGGACCCACGTGACCAACGGGTCGTGGCGACACACCTCCTTGAAGGAGCATAAGCTCCAGACAAATCGCCAAGATGGTCTGCTCCCTACCAAGGAAGTAGATTACAAAATGCCTGGACCAGAGGTAATCCACGATCCCCCGCTGGATTTTGGGTGATGTTTCTGGTGTTCATACTCCGTGTTCTTTCTCTCCCCTCCACAAGTTTGTGTGAGGGTTGCTTTGTTTGTATGGGCTTCAACTGCATCATCTGACCCCAAACTCCATCTTGCACATCGCGTGCTTCATTACCCTCTGCGAGTGCTGGCTCGGAATCGAGCCACACTTTGGACTCTTAAAAAAGCTTTTCAAGCTGAAGAGGAAATCAGGTTCCGGTTCGGTAGTATATGATATTGGTGGCTGTGGTATCTACGTGGTCCCCAATGTCCAGTACTTTAGCCTCAATACTACCGAGTTCGTCCAAGGATGGAGGGGAAAATTGTTCTACATCAGGGACCTGCATGTTAACGGTGAACGATTTGGACTTGCTCCTTTTGACCCCAAGGCTGAGCTGAGGAGGAAGAGGTCCTGGAAGAATGTTGTCATGCCCGGTGAAGAGGATGAATTCGAAGTCTTGTATAAGGGTGTCTGCGACCTACATCTTATCCGAGGCAAAGAAGTTACTGATGTCGACCTTATCCGCACATTTTTGCAACGACGGGTGCAGCCTATTCAAGCCAGGACACACCCAATGTCGTGCTGGACCAACGTGTCTGACCCCACTTGTATTTCTCCTGAAGATCTATCATCGGTGGAGGTGGATAGGAAAGTTCGGGCACTAAAGAATTTCACCGCCAAAGATATCCTTCCTGGAGACTCAGTCACGCTGCCCTTCCGTGTGAGTAACTCCCCTCCTGAGGTAAGTTTGCCATCAACTCCTTGTTCTTTTATTTTCCTAGTCATGGGACATTTTGTAATTGAAATTTGGTGCTTGCACTAGGATTGGAAAGTAGTGACTTCACTACCACCTCGGCAAGAGGGGGTTCTGCCCTCTGAGGCCAAAGAAGATGACGAGTCAGGGTCAACTGTACCCGTGCAGGAAATCCCTTACTCCAGCGAGGATGGCACTTGCAAGCACTCCCGGAGTGAAGAATTTGACACGTCTACACTGGAGGTGCCGAAGGATACTTCACCGGAGGTGGGCACCACAAGTTCTATTCCAGCGGTTCCTGTCCGTAGCATGGCTCTGCCACCGTTGAAGTAGCTGAAGAAATTGAAGGAGTAGCTGGACGAGGAATTTGACCTCAATGATTTTGATGGGTAAATATTCTGCTTGAAGTTGAGGTTTTCTTGACTTGCAATTTTCTCTGTGCTTAATGCTTTCCTAAAGTTGTTGCAATAGGCCTGCATCATCATCGTCCGGCGATTGCCGCCTTTTGGAGGACACTGGAGCCGTAGACTCCAAGAATAAGGACGCGGAGGGGTCCTCGCCTTCCCCGAAGATAGTGGCCACCTCCGGCGCAAATTCCTCGAGCTCGTCCAATGCGGGGGAGCACCTGGTTATTGCTCGGGCGTCGATTCAGAAGGAATCTTCAGAGTCTTTGGATGACCACGTAAATATTCATGAGCTCTTAACTTGAAATATTTGTTAAATGTTGAACTTTTTGGTGATGTACGTTTTCAGCCCGTTCTGTAGGAGTCTATTCGTCTTGGTGAGTGGATCGCAACCTTGGGTCTGCAGCATGCGTGGCTAGATATTGATAGCCGCCAGCTGCAAAGTAAGCATGTTGACTTGTACTGTACTGCTGATTATCTTGTTTTTATTGTGGTTGACGTATTCTCCTTCTTCTTTAGAGGAGAACAATGATCTTCTTCGTCGAGTGAACTCCCTTGAAAAGGGTCTTAGTGCGGTGGAGACCAAGCGGGATGAGGCACTCGAAGCCCTCGAGTGCCTCAAACAGGAAACAAAGAGGCATGAGGAAGATCTGATAGCTGTCGCAGCCGACAGAGAAAAGGGGTTCGCAGAACAGCTTTTCTCTGTCCCCCAGGCACTCTCTGGTATTTGTTTGTTTGATCTTTTCACTGTCTCGTATTTTCTTCTTTTGGACATTCTTGCTGATTTGTGGGAGTGCAATTCCAGATGCCGCTGGTGTTGACTTCGACCGCCAGGTTTTGGCCCGTGGGGATGCTTTGGTTGGTGTTGTGACAACGGTTGAAGATCATGGCGCTTCTGCCCAAGACGCCCTCAAGAAGGCTAGAGACGTTCTGGGACATCTTCGTGAAGATATGATCCCCAAGGAGAAGCTAGTCGAAGATCTTGATGGCCTAGTCGAGACTTTCGCTGGTGGCATTCATGCGGATTTTAAGAACATGCAGAAGGGAGCCAGCACATCCTTGGGGTTGGCGATGGCGCAGGCCTACGGAGCCAATCTGGACGTCAACCAGATTACTTCAAAGATGCCGATGACCACGGAGGGCCAAGATGTAGCTTTCTCTCCTTTTGCTACTCGTTGTCATAAATATGGGCCACGGCTCATAGGGACACTTGCGAAGTACTCTTTAGAGCGAAAACGGCTGAACACGGTGAAGGCCACAGCGTCAGAGGCTACAGTAGCGAAGGCCACAGCGTCGGAGGCTGCCACGGAGTTAACGAAGGCCGCGGGTGCCGATGTGTAGGCGTAGCTGTCTTTCTTGTCTCCTTCTGTAGCAACGCGAAAACTTTGGTCTTGTCTTAAACTACCTTTTGTGGGGGTTCCCCTTTTAGAACTTGTTGCCATTCTTAATGTATAAATTGTCTTCGTGCTTCTGTCACTCGAATTCCTTTGGTAGTGCCTCTTATTCTTCGAATCTTTTGCTTGGTTAGGGCTCTTCAATTGGTGTGCAAGATGTGCCTTCTTTCGATGTGCCTATGGTGCAACCACGTTCAAAAGTGGAGGAGCTATCGCTCTTGTCTCGCTTGCGTGATCATGTGAAGCATTTGGAGCGAGACGCGCCAGTGATTCATGGAAATGCCAACATCTGAAAGTCAAAGGCGGAGAAATCCATTGAGCGCGAGAAGTACACCTTCTTGACGAGGTGGCTCAAATCAACGAGCAGCTGAAATGTGGGTGTTCACTTGACTGCCTTGCCCTCGTTCTTCTGTGTGGCCGGTGTGTTGACTCATATCTTTGCTATTGTTATTTGTGCATTTGTCAATCTCATTCCACAGGAAGAGAGAGATCACATTAGCATCCGACTGAACTGCTTGACGCAGGAGCAGCTGGAAGCTTGTGGTTTTTTCTGGACTGGCCGGGATCGTGCGACCACATTGGCGACGTTGCAGGATCGCGTGTCGCAGGTGCTGCACTTTCTGAAGAAAGCGCAATCGTTCTTGAAGCATATCTTCAAGGCGATGTTTCCGTTGGATGCCGCACCATCAAGCCTACTGGCTCTGATGCGAAAGTTTCAGAATGTTGATGCAGTACGCCAGTGTGTGCACCAATAGCTTGTTGCGGGTGTCAAGTCTGCATTGGCACTTGTGTGCATGCAACGACCCGACGTGGACTTGGATGCTGTTGTCGCGGGACCACCACCGCCCCCAACAGGGATGGCGTGGAACATGGTGCCCCACTACTGAGCAGTTGACTGGCCGGCGGAAGATATCGTTAGCTTCGACGAGCGCACCAATGTTCTTCTTTTGCGTCAGTAGAATAGTGTTTAACCTGCACATGATGTATAAGTGTTGTAAAGCTTGTATAATTTTTTGACTAGGTGTTTTGATACCCATGTTGTATGGAAAGGTATTATCCTATGTGTTTTGCGAGTGTGTTTCGTGTGCAATGCCTTTTCATTAGCCTGACGCTTGCGGATCTCATCGCCTTGCCCGCCTGTCAATTGCGTTGCAACTCGGTTGGGTTTACCAAGGGTTCGATTGACAGCATGGTCAGCTACTCGGGTCATTGCTTTGTGAGATTGTATACGTGATGAGATCATCGAGGAGGCGGAGCCCCCGAGTGCAGAATAGTAATAAAAGTAAATGTAACAAGGCACATGGTTGGAGGCACTTAGCTTTATTTATTTGGAGAATATCAAGAGGTATAATGTTTGGCTAAGTAGCCTAGCTGAGTAGCCTTATTGTAAAGTAAAAAACATCTAGGGGTAGAAATGTCACAGCTGCGCGACGTTCCATGGGTTGGAGTATTCAACTCCACTTTCTACGTCCTTCAAGCGATAGGCGTCACCTGGGATTACTTCAGTAATCGCATAAGGTCCCTCCCAGGGGGACTCGAACTTGAGGTGCCCTGTCTGCTTCAGGCGTATGAGGAGGTCTCCTTCGACAAAGGATCTTGGGCACAGCCATCAGTTGTGCTAGTTTTGGAGGCTTTGTTGGTAGATCGTTGATCGTTCTGCCGTGATCTCGCATGCTTCATCGAGGAGGTCGACGGAGTCTTCGAGTGTGGCCGTAGATTCGGGCTCGCTGTACGCGACAACCCTTGGGGCTTTGTAGAGAACTTCTGTATGTAACACCGCCTCGGAGCCGCGTACCATGAAGAACGGGGTGTAGCTTGTGGTGTTGTTTGGGGTCGTGCGCAGGCTCCATAGTACCGATGGCATCTCCTCATCCCAACACCCAACTGCTCGCTCGAGTGGTCGAAGGAGTCTTTTCTTGATGCCATTGCAGACGAGGCCGTTGGCCTTCTTGACTTGACCGTTGGTCTAGGGATGTGCCACTAAGGCATAGCTGATGTTGATTCCCAGGTTTTCGCAGAAATCCTGGAACTCCTTCGAGGTGAAATTCGTACCATTTTCGGTTATGATGTTGTGTGGCACCCCAAACCTGAAGACGAAGGACTTGAAGAATTTGATGGCGGTAGCGCCTGTCTGGTTAGTCACCGACATGGCCTTGATCCATTTGGTGAACTTGTTGACTGCGACGAGGAGGTAGACGTATCCTCCAGGTGATGATTTCTGTAGCTTGTCGACCATGTCAAGTCCCCTTTGTGTGAAGGTCCAAGCCACAGGTATTGGCATGAGTTCCGCACCTAGTGCGTGCGGCTTATCCGTGAAGCTTTGGCAAGCATTGCACTTCTGAACGATGTCCTTGGCGTCGCGCATTGCCGTTGGCCAGTAGAAACCAGCTCGCAGAGCCTTGGTGATGAGGGTGCGAGTGCCGGCGAGATGATCACAGATGCCTTCGTGTATCTCGAGGAGGATGGATCTCCTATCACCGTTGGTGACACATCACTAAAGGACTCCGGTAATGCTGTGTTTGTACAGCTCGTCGTTGATGATGGTGAAAGCCTTGGAGGATCGTGCTATGTGTCGCGCATCTGTCGTGTCATCTCGCAGCCTGTTGGTGAGCAGGTATGTGATGTATGGCTGCCTTCGGGATGGCTCAATGAGCATGAACTCCATGGGACCTTTGCGTTCGGGTCCCTGTTCTGCATTTCTGAGAACTTCGAGTTCCTCCGGTGGCGTAGCCCCCAAGTCCTTCAATGTGTTGGATGATCCTGCATGAGTCTTCGACTTAATGGAGCGCTCGTAGATCTGCTACATGAATACCCCTGGTGGTACCAGGGTGAAGGTGGAGCCTATGTTGGTAAGCATATCAGCCTCCTCGTTGCTTTTGTGGCCTATGTGCTATAGTTCCCATCCGTTGAAGTCTCTTTCGAGTGCGTCGTAGAGGTTGCGTTATGCGATCATGTTGTCGCTCAAAGCATCGCACTGGTTCATGGTTTGATCCACCATGAGCTTGGAGTCGCCGTAGCATAGATGACGAGTCATGTTACACTGCAGACTTTGGCCATCTGCATCCCATGGAGCAGGGCCTCATATTCTGCCTCATACTTGGAGGCGTGCAACTACATTTGCAGAACATATCTCATCTTGTCGCCCTGCAGTGACATCAGGATGATGTCGGCGCTAGCTCCCTCTCGATGTTTGGATCCATCGAAGTGCATTGTCCATAGGCAGGACATGTCCTGTGTATCTGGGAGTTGGTTCTCCATCCAGTGAACGAGGAAGTCTGGGAGAACTCGCGACTTGATTGCCACTCGCCATTTGTATGTGATGTCCCGTGGGGACAGCTTCATTCGCCAAAGGGTGACTCGCCCCGTGGCGTCGGGGTTGTTGAGGATGTATCCCAGTGGAGCATCATTCACCACGATGATGGGGGGCTCCTGAAAGTAGTGGCGTAGTCCCCGTGCTGTCATGAATACACCGTAAGCCAGCTTCTGGTAGTGCGGGTACCACTATTTTGTTGGCGCCAGTACCTCGCTGAGTTAGTAGACTAGGCGTTGCACTCCATGAACTTTGTTGTCTTCGGCTCGTTCTACCGCCAGTACGGTACTGACCACCTGGTTGGTGGTGGAGATGTAGAGAAACATTGGCTCCTTTTCCCTAGGGGTCACCAGCACTGGTGAGGTGGAGAGTAGGCGCTTGAGGTCATCGAATGCATCTTGTGCCTCGTCCGTCCACTCAAACTTTTCAGTTTTGCGGAGGAGCTGGTAGAACGGTAGTGTCTTCTCGCCCATTCGACTAAGGAATCGGCTGAGCACCACGATTCGCCTAGCCAACTGTTGGATGCCTTTGATGTTCTTCGGGTTCTCCATGGCCAATATGGCCCATATCTTCTTTGGGTTAGCCTCAATTCCTCTGGCAGATATGAGGTACCCGGGGAATTTCCCGGATGGCACGCTGAAGGCGCACTTCTCCAGATTTATCTTGATCCAGTAGCGATCGAGATTGTCGAAGGTATCGTGGAGATCATCGATGAGCGTGGCTTCCTCTTTGGTCTTAACGACGATGTCGTCGACGTAAACTTGGATGTTCCGGCCAAGCTGGTTTTTGTGGCAGGCATGTATACACCGTTGATAGGTGGCTCCTATGTTCTTCAGCCTGAAGGGCATTGTTTTGTAGCAGTAGACGCCAAATGGCGTGATGAAGGCCGTTTTCTCCTGGCCCTCCTCCTTCATTCGAATCTGGTGGTAGCCTGAGTAGGCGTCAAGGAAGCAGAGGTATTCGCATCCCGCGGTGGAGTCGATTATCTGGTCGATCCGCGGTAATGGGAGGTGGTCCTTCAGGCAATGCTTGTTGAGAGAGGTGAAGTCCATGCACATTCGTAGGATATCCGTGCCCTTCTTTGGAACAAGCACGGGGTTAGCCACCTAGGCGCTTTCCTTGATTTCGCCTATAAAATCAGCGTCGAGGAGTCTGTTGACCTCCATGCCAATCACCTTTGCCCTTGGTTCGGATAGTCGATGCATTGACTTCTTGACAGGTCTTTCTTCTAGGTTCACATTGAGTGCATGCTCGGCGAATTCCCTGGGGACTCTTGGCATGCCCACAGGACACCAGGCAAGTATCTCCCAGCGCTCTGATGGCCTAAAATATATCGAGCTCGTTGGGGAACACCAAGAGGAAGGTATGATGAGCACAACAGCAAGTTTTCTCTCAGTACGAAACCAAGGTTATCAATCCAGTAGGAGAAAGGAAACACCCCAAAGGTGTAGCTAGCTAAACGTTGGCAGGGTGCACTACCGGTGCCAGCAACAACGTGGAGACCTGCACAACACAACCACAGAACTCTGTCCCCAACTTGCGATGAGGTTGTCAATCTCACTGGTTTTGCTGAAAACAAAGGATTAAATGTATCGAATGGAAGGAAGTAATAGTTTGCAGAAAGTAAACACAAAGCAGTAAACAGTTTATAGATTGTATGTAAAAGAAAGGACCGGGATCCATAGTTCACTAGAGGTGGCTCTCCCTAAGATAGATAACATGCTGGGTGAACAAATTACAGCGGGGCAATTGACAAACATCGAGAAAGCAATACATGCATATAAAAATCATCTTGACTCCTTTGGAACTTGATTGGGCATTACAACATTATACATAGACCGCCATCCAACTGCATCCATGACTAATAATCCACCTTCAGGTTATCATCCGAACCCCCTCCAGTATTAAGTTGCAAGCAACAGATTATTGCTTTACAAATTGCGTGTAAAGTAAACAATACGATTGTTCTATGAACAAAGGATTGTTGTTTTCTCCCTAGTAGCAACATCACATCTAGTACCTTAGAGATTTCTGCCACTTCCCCAGATTACCAGAGGCATGAACCCACTATCGAGCATAAATACTAACTCTTGGAGTTGCTAGCATCTACTTGGCCAAGATAGCTACTAACAACGGAAAGCATGCAAGATCACAAATAACAAAGACATGATAGAATCAATAATCAATCTGAAATAGCAGCTTAATATCCATCGGATCCCCACAAACACAACATGCAGAATTACAAAACGATGATCTTGATCATGAACGGAGCTCACAAGATCTAGACATGAAAGCACAAAGGAGGAGAACCAGCCATCTAGCTACTACATGGATCCGTAATCCAATGATGAACTACTCACGCATCACACCGGAGGCTTGCATAGTGATGAAGAAGACCTCCAGGGTGAATTCCCCTCTCCGGCAGGGTGCCGGGAAGAGCTTCAGATCCCTCCTGATCTAGGGATGGAGATGACGGCGGCTACAGACTCTTTCGTGGATTTTTGATCGGGTACTTAGGGTTTTCGTCCCGAGAGCAATATATAGGCGGAAGGAGAGGCCGAGGGGGTGCTGGGGTCGGCCAGACCACCCCCTGGCGTGGGTCAGGCCTGGCCGCGCGGCCAGGTGGTGTGGCCGGCCCCCAACCCTTCTCCGTCTCGTATTCTGGCATCTGATGACTTCCGGAAAAATAGGCACTTTGGCTTTTGTCCTGTCCAATTCCGAGAATATTCATTTTCTGACTTTCCTGGAACCAAAAACAGCAGAAAACAGGCAGCTGGCATTGTGGCTCTTGTTAATAGGTTAGTCCAAGAAATCATATGAAAAGTACTCCAAAGTGTGGACAAAACACAAGAAAGTGGATAAAACCAATCATGGAACATCAAAAATTATAGATACATTTGCAATGTATCAACATCCCCAAGCTTAACTCCTGCTCGTCCTCGAGTAGGTAAGTGATAAAAAGGAAGAATAATTTTTGAGGTGACATGCACCATCAAAGACTTGATCAAAGTATTTGTAAAATATTCAAAACTGGGATCATAGTACTTCAATCATAACATGAAAGACAAAGTTCTAGCAATAGGACAAAGAAACTATGATGCAACATGAAAAGGCACAAACAAAAGATTCATGAATAACAATGCTTTGCAAGACGTTTGTTTGTTTCACATAAAGAAAACATAGCATAATAGTATTCAGCTTGTCCCTCATAGAGTAGCAAATATAAATGCATAGGACACCTTCAAAGTTCATAAGAGTGACTAGATACCAATAGTTTAAAACAAGCAATATCAAGGTATGCATCAATCAACTAGTCTTGGGACAATGCACATAGAACTAAGAATGGCCACTATTCTCTCAAAGTAGGTACATAAAGGTAGAAGGTGGAGACTCAATATAATGGTGGATGATGGCTCAATGCACGGCGCCCAGAAAAATGCTTGATGGCGGTGTTGATGTAAAGCTCGTTGGGAGCCCCAAGAGGAAGGTATGATGAGCACAGCAGCAAGTTTCCCTCAGTTATGAAACCAAGGTTTAATCGAACCAGTAGAAGCAAGGAAACACCCCAAAGGTGTTACTAGCTGAGCTTTGGCAAGGCGCACTACCGGTGCTAGTAGCAACGTGGAGACCTGCACAACACAACCACACAACTTTGTCCCCAACTTGCGATGAGGTTGTCAATCTCACCGTGTTTTGCGGAAAACAAAGGATTAAATGTATCGAATGGAAAGAAGTAAAAGGTTGCAGAAAGTAAACACAAAGCAATAAAAGATTGTAGATTGTATGTAAAGAAAGAAGACCGGGATCCATAGTTCACTAGAGGTGGCTCTCCTTAAGATAGATAACATGCTGGGTGAACAAATTACAGCGGGGCAATTGACAAACATTGAGAAAGCAATACATGCATATACTAATCATCTTGACTCCTTTGAGACTTGATTGGGCATTACAACATAATACATAGACCGCCATCCAACTGCATCTATGACTAATAATCCACCCACAGGTTATCATCCGAACCCCCTCCAGTATTAAGTTGCAAGCAATAGATTACTGCTTTACGAACTATGTGTAAAGTAAACAATATGATTGTTCTATGAACAAAGGATTTTTGTTTTCTCCCTAGTAGCAACAGCACATCTAGTACCTTAGAGATTTTTGTCACTTCCCCAGATTACCAGAGGCATGAACCCATTATCGAGCATAAATACTAACTCTTGGAGTTGCTAGCATCTACTTGGCCAAGATAGCTACTAACAACGGAAAGCATGCAAGATCACAAATAACAAAGACATGATAGAATCAATAATCAATTTGAAATATCATCTCAATATCCATCGGATCCCCGCAAACACAACATGTAGGATTACAAATAGATGATCTTGATCATGAACAGAGCTCACAAGATCTAAACATGGTAGCACAAAGGAGAAGAACCAACCATCTAGCTACTACATGGACCCATAGTCTAGGGATGAAGTACTCACGCATCACACCGGAGGCAGGAATGGTGATGAAGAAGGCATCCAGGGTGATCTCTCCCCTCCAGCAGGGTGTCGGGAAGAGCTTCAGATCCCTCCCGATCTAGGGATGGAGATGACGGCGGCTACAGACTCTTTTGTGGATTTTTGATCGGGCATTTAGGGTTTTTGTCCCGAGGGCAATATATAGGCGGAAGGAGAGGCCGAGGGGGTGCCGGGAGCGGCCACACCACCCCCCTGGCGTGGGTCAGGCCTGGCCGCGCGGCCAGGTGGTGTGGTGGCCTCGTGGCCCCTCTCCGTCTCGTATTCTGGCACTTGATGACATCCGAAAAATAGGCACTTTGGCTTTTGTCCCGTCCAATTCCGAGAATATTCATTTTCTGACTTTCCTGGAACCAAAAACAGCAGGAAACAAGCAGCTAGCACTGTGGCTCTTGTTAATAGGTTAGTCCAAGAAATCATATGAAAAGTACTCCAAAGTTGGAACAAAACACAAGAAAGTGGATAAAACCAAGCATGGAACATAAAAAATTATACATACATTTGCAATGTATCAACATCCCCAAGCTGAACTCCTGCTCGTCCTCGAGTAGGTAAGTGATAAAAAGAAAGAATAATTTTTGAGGTGACATGCACCATCAAAGACTTGATCAAAGTATTTGTAAAACATTCAAAGCTGGGATTATAGTACTTCAATCATAACATGAAAGACAAAGTTCTAGCAATAAGCAAAGAAACTATGATGCAACATGAAAAGGCACAAACAAAAGATTCATGAATAACAATGCTTTGCAAGACGTTTGTTTGTTTCACATAAAGAAAACATAGCATAATAGCATTCAGCTTGTCCTTCAAAAGGAGCAAATATATATGCATAGGACACCTTCAAAGTTTATAAGAGTGACTAGATACAATAGTTTAAAACCAGCAATATCAAAGTATGCATCAATCAACTAGTCTTGGGACAATGCACATAGAACTAAGAATGGCCACTATGCTCTCAAAGTAAGTGCATAAAGATAGAAGGTGGAGACTCAATATAATGGTGGAAGAAAGGCCTTTGTAAAAGGAAGTAGGGATTCAAGTCTCATAAAGAGCTTCCAAAAATTATGGTACTTATAGCTTTCAGCTCTCATTGCCCCTATCATAAGCATCTTGAAGTGATTAAGGTTAAAGTGAACAAACTATGGTGTACATGCTTGACGAAGTATAAGTCCGAAATCTCATGTCCCTTGTATACGAGGTCCGCTCCTCATGCTAGTCAAGTTTAGTCACCGGTAAGTTCTTGTCATCGTAAGTATATGTGTATCATAGAGAACCGCCAACGGGGTACCCCTTGCCCGATGATACAGAAGAATCCCCATATCAAAATGACAAGGGAAGCAGACAACGAGCATCTCAACAATTTTCTTATTTACCATGGGAATATGGTGCTTTTTTCTCTCTTTCCTCTTTTCATAGTATCTCTTTTTTTTCTCTTTTCTCTTTTTTTCTCAATATAGGACTCTTTTTTTTATAAGAAGAATGCTTCATAGACAGCTCATTATGGTTACGCTACAGGTTTCCACTATGTCAGCATGGATTAGACCAGCGGCCCAGGCGTTTCTCTAACACATATACATAACTCCACGGACTTACAAGCTCCTCTTTCATTTCACACCGATGACATCCATATACAAAAGAGCATGATATCAACTAGGTACAAGTACCAAGTGCAATGTTGAAAGTGTTCCCCATGAAAGCATGGTTCTGCTAATTTCCAACAAATAAGTGCAAGCATATACAACATAGAAGACACAATGGTTCAAGGTTATTAAGGGCAAGTAAAGTAAAGTGTGCCATCAAGTTCGTGAGAGCTTTAATCACTAGTTTTCTCATAACAAGTTTAATTTGGAAGGTAAACAAAAGCATGAATATACTTAGAATAGCATAAGCTAGTAGGTAGGTATGGTGGAATCTTTGGAATAACTTGGTTTAAGGAGTTGGATGCATGACTGGAACTCATACATTGTTGTGGAGGCTAGCAAAAGACTGGGAGCGACAAACTAAGAGAGCAATAATGGCCATAATCATGCAGAGTGACAAAACATCATTGATCAAAGCATAAAGTGATAGTACAAGTTGAAAACTAAAGGATCATAAAGGACATGGTGACTTTGGATAGTCATAACATGGTGTGAGCATGTGCCAAGTCAACCCAAATAAAGCATCAAAGGAGAATACCACTATACTATGCTTTAATATGCTAAAACAACGCATGATTCATCCAAGGCACATTAAGCAATCTCAATTGTTTATAACAAGTCATGCTACCGCAAAGAATAGTAAGCATAAAGCCAAAACAATATCAAGCATGGCATGACAAAGCATAGGCCACAGTCAAAACAAGCTCTTTTTACCACTTAAGCAATGAACTTTCCTACTCTTTTCCAAACCAAACCAAACTATTTGCAAACCAATGTATGAAAGAGGGGGTCCAACCAATTTATTCAGAAAACTAAGCAAACCAAGCAAACAAAAAACCAAAACGAAAACGAAAAAGAAGACGCTCCAAGAACAACACAATTGTGCATGAAACAATAAAATGAAGCGTTTGGAAGAAACCTGGGATTTTTATTGATGAAGGAGGGGATGCCCTTTGACGCTTGTAATTATTGGATATATTTCTTGGGGTGACACGTGTGGCATCTCCAAGCTTGAGCTTTAGTCCATCCTTCATCTCATTACTCATTCCTTCCATACACCTGAAAATTTTCCTTCATACAAAACTTCACACAATCTTTATTAGCAACATTAGTGCACTCAAGATAAATAAGTCTTAAGGTTTAGTTCTAACACGAAATAAACTTCCATTAGAACACTAGCTACTGTAGCACTTCCCTCAAAAAGCTCAATTCCCCAAAAGAACTCAAGAAGGAACCAACAAGAAGCAAATGCAGAAAATGGCAGAAATCTGTCAAAACAGACCAGCAGGTAAAGACGAATTTTTTCGAAGACCTTCTGTTGCTCAAATCAAAAAGTGTTGAACTAAAGAAAGTTATATAACAACCTGGGGCAGAAGCACAAACATTCACGCCTCAAAAAGACGTTCAGAGATTTTACAAAAATTTTTACGGTGAAGCACGTAAATCTGTTTCGGGACAGCAACTTTTCCAATCATTACTTCACTCTCATTAGAGGTTACTCTTGGCACAAAAATCAAATTAAAAGGATAAGGAGAGGTTATTACTAAAATAATAACTTCCAAGACTCATTTAAAACTTTTGTATTATCTCCCAATAAGTACTTTTCTTTAACGCCTTTAAGTTAGGCATGATAGTTTGAGAAGATGCTCACATAGGAAATATGAATTGAAGTAAAAGAGAGCATCGAGAAGAAAATTTAAAACACATTTAAGTCTAACCCACTTCCTATGCATAGGAATCTTATACGCAAATAAGTTCACAAAAAACAAAGTGACAAGCATAGGAAGATAAAACGGGAGTAAATTCAAAACTTTCAGCAAATAGAGAGGTGTTCTAGTACCATGAAAACTTCTACAACCATATTTTCCTCTCTCATAATAATTTTCAGTAGCCTCATGAATAAACTCAATAATATAACTATCACATAAAGCATGCTTTTCATGATCTATAAACACTAGAGCTTTACTATAAACATTTTCAAAAGAATCCTCAGGAACATGACACTCGTCCTCCTTTGGTAAGCATGGGGGACAATCATATAATGTAAGGGGTAAAGAGTTACTCTCATTAGAAGGTAGGGATGGGTAGATCCATTTTTCCTCCTCTTGATCATCACTCTCCTCCTCTTTTTCATCCAATGAGCTTCCAGTTTCAGCAATTTCTTCTTCCATAGGCTCCTGTAAGGCATTAGTCTCTTCCATTGGTGGAGAGCATCTATTAAGATATTCAAGAATATAGCCATTTTCTACCTTGTAATTATCAAAGCAAAATTTAAGTATATCATAAACCTCATATTTATAAGGTGAATCATCAATATTTTCAAGCAAACTAGCAAGTTCAAATGCACCCTTCCAAGCAATAAAGTCTTCAATTTGTTCCACATCATAAAAGTCATAATTCCCTTTAACATAAGAAGATATGGTAACATTATCATTATACTTACATTGAAAAGGGAGGTGTTTATACCTCCTACAGCAACAAGATTTATCAAAGCAATAAGTAACATTATAAGTAGAGCACACGTTTATAGCAATGGTATACAATTTATCAATTTCTTCCGATAAGTGTTTCCCTTTTTGTGACAAGCGGTGTTCCTTATAATAATATTTTTGTTCTTCCGTGAACCCACCTTGCCAATAAGATTCAGTTTCAAAGGAACCAACCATTGATAGAAAGCATGATAAAGCAAGACAATAACAGACCAATGAAAATACCAACTATAGTAGGAACTAATTTTTTTGTGTTTTTGATAACAAAACAAGCAAACAAAGCAAAACAAAAATAACAAAGTAAAGAGATTAGTTATGAGGGACTCCCCTTGTGAAGATGTCCTTGACTCCCTGGCAACAGCGCCAGAAAAATGCTTGATGCCTCAATGCACGGCGCCCAGAAAAATGCTTGATGGCGGTGTTGATGTAGAGCTCGTTGGGAACCCCAAGAGGAAGGTATGATGAGCACAACAGCAAGTTTCCCTCAGTTATGAAACCAAGGTTTAATCGAACCGTAAGGAGAAAGGAAACACCCCAAAGGTGTTACTAGCTGAGCTTTGGCAGGGCGCACTACCGGTGCTAGTAGCAACGTGGAGACCTGCACAATACAACCACAGAACTTTGTCCCAACTTGCGATGAGGTTGTCAATCTCACCGTGTTTTGCGGAAAACAAAGGATTAAACGTATCGAATGGAAAGAAGGAAAAGGTTGCAGAAAGTAAACACAAAGCAGTAAAAGATTGTAGATTGTATGTAAAGAAAGAAGACCGGGATCCATAGTTCACTAGAGGTGGCTCTCCTTAAGATAGATAACATGCTGGGTGAACAAATTACAGCGGGGCAATTGACAAACATCGAGAAAGCAATACATGCATATACTAATCATCTTGACTCCTTTGAGACTTGATTGGGCATTACAACATAATACATAGACCGCCATCCAACTGCTTCTATGACTAATAATCCACCTTCAGGTTATCATCCGAACCCCCTCCAGTATTAAGTTGCTAGCAACAAATTATTGTTTTACAAACTGCGTGTAAAGTAAACAATACGATTGTTCTATGAACAAAGGATTGTTGTTTTCTCCCTAGTAGCAACAGCACATCTAGTACCTTAGAGATTTCTGTCACTTCCCTAGATTACCAGAGGCATGAACCCACTATCGAGCATAAATACTAACTCTTGGAGTTGCTAGCATCTACTTGGCCAAGATACCTACTAACAACGGAAAGCATGCAAGATCACAAATAACAAAGACATGATAGAATCAATAATCAATCTGAAATAGCATCTCAATATCCATCGGATCCCCGCAAACACATCATGCAGAATTACAAAAAGATGATCTTGATCATGAACGGAGCTCACAAGATCTAGACATGAAAGCACAAAGGAGGAGAACCAGCCATCTAGCTACTACATGGATCCGTAGTCCAAGGATGAACTACTCACGCATCACACCGGAGGCTTGCATGGTGATGAAGAAGGCCTCCAGGGTGAATTCCCCTCTCCCGCAGGGTGCCGGGAAGAGCTTCAGATCCCTCCCGATCTAGGGATGGAGATGATGGCGGCTACAGACTCTTTTGTGGATTTTTGATCAGGCACTTAGGGTTTTCGTCCCGAGGGCAATATATAGGCGGAAGGAGAGGCCGAGGGGGTGCTAGGAGCGGCCACACCACCCCCTGGCGTGGGCCAGGCCTAGCCGCGTGGCCAGGTGGTGTGGTGGCCCCCTGGCCCCTCTCTGTCTCGTATTCTGGCACTTGATGACATCCGGAAAAATAGGCACTTTGGCTTTTGTCCCGTCCAATTCCGAGAATATTCATTTTCTGACTTTCCTAGAACCAAAAACAGCAGAAAACGGGCAGCTGGCACTATGGCTCTTGTTAATAGGTTAGTCCAAGAAATCATATGAAAAGTACTCCAAAGTTGGAACAAAACACAAGAAATTGGATAAAACCAAGCATGGAACATCAAAAATTATAGATACATTTGCAATGTATCAGTGGAAGAAAGGCCTTCATAGAAGGAAGCAGAGATTCAAGTTTCAGAAAGAGCTTCCAAAAATTATGGTACTTATAGCTTTCAGCTCTCATTGCCCCTATCATAAGCATCTTGAAGTGATTAAGGTTAAAGTGAACAAACTATGGTGTACATGCTTGACGAAGTATAAGTTAGAAATCTCATGTCCCTTGGATACGAGGGTCGCTCCTCATGCTACTCAAGTTTACTCACTGGTAAGTTCTTGTCATCGTAAGTACATGTGTATCATAGAGAACCGCCAACGGGGTACCCCTTGCCCAATGATACGGAAGAATCCCCATATCAAAATGACAAGGCAAGCAGACAACGAGCATCTCAACAATCTTCTTATTTACCATGGGAATATGGTGCTTTTTTCTCTCTTTCCGCTTTTCATATCTTTTTTTCCCTTTCTCTTTTTTCTCAATATAGGACCCTTTTTTTTATAAGAAGAATCTTCATAGACAGCTCATTATGGTTACGCTGCAGGTTTCCACCATGTCAGCATGGATTAGACCAGCGGCACAGGCGTTTCTCTAACACATATACATAACTCCTTGGACTTACAAGATCCCCTTTCATTTCACACCGACGACATCCATATACAAAAGAGCATGATATCAACTAGGTACAAGTACCATGTGCAATGTTGAAAGCGTTCCCCATGACAACATGGTTCTGCTAATTCCCAACAAATAAGTGCAAGCATACACAATATAGACGATACAATGGTTCAAGTTTATTAAGGGCAATAAAATTAAAGTGTGCCATCAAGTTCGTGAGAGCTTTAATCACTAGTTTTGTCATAACAAGTTTAATTCGGAAGGTAAACAAAAGCATGAATATACTTGTAATATCATAAGCTAGTAGGTAGATATGGTGGACTCTTTGGAATAACTTGGTTTAGGGAGTTGGATGCATGAGTGGAACTCATACTTGGTTGTGGAGGCTAGCAAAAGACTGGGAGCGACAAACTAGGAGAGAAATAATGGCCATAATCATAGAGAGTGACAAAACATCATTGATCAAAGCATAAAGTGATACTACAAGTTGAAAACTAAAGGATCATAAAGGATATGGTAACTTGAGATAGTCATAACATGGTGTGAGCATGTGCCAAGTCAACCCAAATAAAGCATCAAAGGAGAATACCACTATATTATGCTTTAATATGCTAAAACAACGCATGATTCATCCAAGGCAAATTAAGCAATCTCAATTGTTTATAACAAGTCATGCTACAGCAAAGAATAGTAAGCATAAAGCCAAAACAATATCAAGCATGGCATGACAAAGCATAGGCCACAGTCAAAAACGAGCTCTTTTTACCACATAAGTATGAACTTTCCTACTCTTTTCCAAACCAAACCAAACTATTTGAAAACCAATGTATGAAAGAGGGGGTCCAACCAATTTATTCAGCAAACTAAGCAAACAAAGAAAACGAAAAACCAAAAGAAAATGAAAAAGAAGATGCTCCAAGAACAACACAACTGTGCCTGAAACAATAAAAATGAAGCGTTTGGAAGAAACCTAGGATTTTTATTGATGAAGAAGGGGATGCCTTGGGCATCCCCAAGCTTTGATCCTTGTACTTCTTGGATATTTCTTGGGGTGACACGCGTGGCATCCCCAAGCTTGAGCTTTAGTCCATCCTTCATCTTATTACTCATTCCTTCCATACACCTGAAAATTTTCCTTCATACAAAACTTTACACAATCTTTATTAGCAACATTAGTGCACTCAAGATAATAAGTCTTAAGGTTCAGTTCCAACACCAAATAAACTTCCATTATAACACTAGGTACTGTAGCACTTCCCTCAAAAAGCTCAATTCCCCAGAAGAACTCAAAAAGGAACCAACAAGAAGCAAATGCAGAAAATGGCAGAAATCTGTCAAAACAGACCAACAGGTAAAGACGAATTTTTTCGAAGACCTTCTGTTGCTCAAATCAAAAAGTGTTGAACTAACGAAAGTTATATAACAACCTAGGGCAGAAGCATAAAAATTCACACCTCAAAAAGACGTTCAGAGATTTTATACGAATTTTTATGGTGAAGCACAGAAATCTATTTCGGGACAGCAACTTTCCCAATCATTACTTGTCTCTTATTAGAGGTTACTCTTGGCACAAAAAGCAAATAAAAAGGATAAGGAGCGGTTATTACTAAGGTAATAACTTTCAAGACTCATCTAAAACTTTTGGGTTACCTCCCAATAAGTACTTTTCTTTAACGCCTTTAAGTTAGGCATAAGAAGCAAGAAAAAGAATCAAGTGTTCTCAAATGAAGAAGCTTTAAGATTAATACCAGAAATATCTTCAACAAGGCAAGGTATATCATCCAAATAAGTTTCAGAGGATCCTCTCTCAATGCTCTTAGGTTCACTATTTTCATCAAAAGGGTGATCAGGAACAATCCAATCAAGATTCTTTTCTATGGCTTCATGTATTGCTACCACTTTAAAGGGTATTGGTATCTTAGTTTCATCCCCATTAGGGTCAGTTTTGTTCATCTTTTCTCTAGTACCAACTACATCTATATATGAGCCTAGCATATTGAAACGTTCAAAGACTTTTCTAGCTTCTTTGGCAACATCATAGAATTCCTTAAACAAAGTTTCTAGAATAAAATCCCTCTTTTCAGGGTCCTCAATTTCTTTAAGCTTAAGAAACATTACTTGCATTAAGGGGTTGAGGTTAACAAACCTAGCTTCTAACATGTGAATTAAAGAAGCTGCAGCAATCTCATAGTTTGGAGCAAGTTCTGCAAGGGATCTATCCTCAGTATCCTCATGTTTACTAACATGATTAAAGAATTCTTCAATATTATCTTTCCCAATTATAGAACCACTACCAATTGAAAGGTCTTTCAGGGTGAATTTAGGGATCAACATGGTGAGCTAAGGAAGAGGTGACAAGTAAAGGAGACTTAATTTTTTTGTGTTTTCAAATAAGAAAGCAAACTAGTAAAACTAATTTTTTTGTGTTTTTGATAAAGAAACAAGCAAACAAAGCAAAACAAAACTAAGCAAAACAAAAATAACAAAGTAAAGAGATTGGTTATGAGGGACTCCCCTTCTGAAGATGTCCTTGACTCCCCGGCAATGGCGCCAGAAAATATGCTCGATGGCCCAAAATATATCGAGCTCGTTGGGAACCCCAAGAGGAAGGTATGATGAGCACAACAACAAGTTTTCCCTCAGTACGAAATCAAGGTTATTAATCCAGTAGGAGCAAGGAAACACCCAAAGGTGTAGCTAGCTGAACATTGGCAGGGCGCACTACCGGTGCCAGCAGCAACATGGAGACCTGCACAACACAACCACAGAACTCTGTCCCCAACTTGTGATGAGGTTGTCAATCTCACCGGTTTTGCTGAAAACAAAGGATTAAACGTATCGAATGGAAGGAAGTAATAGTTTGTAGAAAGTAAACACAAAGCAGTAAACAGTTTATAGATTGTATGTAAAAGAAAGGACCGGGATCCATAGTTCACTAGAGGTGGCTCTCCCTAAGATAGATAACATGCTGGGTGAATAAATTACAGCGGGGCAATTGACAAACATCGAGAAAGCAATACATGCATATACTAATCATCTTGACTCCTTTGGAACTTGATTGGGCATTACAACATTATACATAGACCGCCATCCAACTGCATCTATGACTAATAATCCACCTTCAGGTTATCATCCGAACCTCCTCCAGTATTAAGTTGCAAGCAACAGATTATTGCTTTATGAATTGCGTGTAAAGTAAACAATACGATTGTTCTATGAAAAAAGGATTGTTGTTTTCTCCCTAGTAGCAACAACACATCTAGTACCTTAGAGATTTTTGTCACTTCCCCAGATTACCAGAGGCATGAACCCACTATCGAGCATAAATACTAACTCTTGGAGTTGCTAGCATCTACTTGGCCAAGATAGCTACTAACAACGGAAAGCATGCAAGATCACAAATAACAAAGACATGATAGAATCAATAATCAATCTGAAATAGCATCTCAATATCCATCGGATCCCCGCAAACACAACATGCAGAATTACAAATAGATGATCTTGATCATGAACGGAGCTCACAAGATCTAGACATGAAAGCACAAAGGAGAAGAACCAGCCATCTAGCTACTACATGGATCCATAGTCCAAGGATGAACTACTCACGCATCACACCGGAGGCTTGCATGGTGATGAAGAAGACCTCCAGGGTGAATTCCCCTCTCCGGCAGGGTGCCGGGAAGAGCTTCAGATCCCTCCCGATCTAGGGATGGAGATGACGGTGGCTACATACTCTTTCATGGTTTTTTGATCGGGTACTTAGGGTTTTCGTCCCGAGAGCAATATATAGGCGGAAGGAGAGGCCGAGGGGGTGCTGGGGTCGGCTAGACCACCCCTGGCGCGGGCCAGGCCTGGCCGCGTGGCCAGGTGGTGTGGCTGGTCCCTGACCCTTCTCCGTCTCATATTCTGGCATCTGATGACTTCCGGAAAAATAGGCACTTTGGCTTTTGTCCTGTCCAATTCCGAGAATATTCATTTTCTAACTTTCCTAGAACCAAAAACAGCAGAAAACAGGCAGCTGGCACTATGGCTCTTGTTAATAGGTTAGTCCAAGAAATCATATGAAAAGTACTCCAAGGTGTGCACAAAACACAGGAAAGTGGATAAAACCAAGCATGGAACATCAAAAATTATAGATACATTTGCAATGTATCACGCTCACAGAGAAATTCGATGAGCGTGAGTTCCTATGCGGAACTCAAGTTGTTGGCAATGAGGGCCATCTTGGTCGGGTCTTTTGGGTGGACCTGGACCGCCTTGGTGTTTACCGACGAGTCGAAGCACAGCAGCAAGAGGAAGGTATGATGAGCACAGCAGCAAGTTTTCCCTCAATTATGAAACCAAGGTTATCGAACCAGTAGGAGCAAGGAAACAACTCCAAGGTGTTGCTAGCAACTTGGAATTCTGCACAACACAACCACATAACTTTGCCCCAACTTACAGTGAGGTTGTCAATCTCACCGGTTTTGCTGAAAACAAAGGATTAAACGTATAGTGTGGAAGATAGTAATTGCTTACAGAAAGTAAACAGTAAACGGTAAATAGTAGATGGTTTAGCAATGGTAAAAGAATGGACCAGGGTCCATAGTTCACTAGAGGTGTTTCTCCTTAAGATAGATAACATGCTGGGTGAATAAATTATCGTGGGGCAATTGACAGATTTGAGAAAGCATAACAATGCATATACTAGACATCTTGATTCCTATGAGATTTGATTGGGCATTACAATATTATACATAGACCATAATCCAACTGCATCTATGACTAATAATCCACCTTCAGGTTATCATCCGAACCCCCTCCGGTATTAAGTTGCAAGCAACAGATAATTGCATTATGCATTGCGTGTAAAGTAAACAATACGATTGTTCTATAAACAAAGGATTGTTGTTTTCTCCCTAGTAGCAACAGCACATCTAGTACCTTAGAGATTTCTATCACTTCCCCAGATTACTAGAGGCAAGAACCCACTACCGAGCATAAATACCCCCTCTTGGAGTTGCAAGCATCTACTTGGCCAAGATAGCTACTAACAACAGAGAGCATGCAAGATCACAACTAATACACATGATAGAATCAATAATCAATCTGAAATAGTATCTCAATATCCATCCGATCCCTGCAAACACAACATGTAAGATTAGAAATAGATGATCTTGATCATGAACGGAGCTGACAAGATCTAAACATGATTGCACATAGGAAGAGAACCAACCGTCTAGCTACTACATGGACCCGTAGTCCAAGGGTGAACTACACACGCATCACTATGGAGGCTTGCATGGTGATGAAGAAGGCCAGGGTGATCTCTCCCCTCCGGCAGGGTGTCGGGAAGAGCTTCGGAGACGTCTCGATCTAGGGATGGAGATGGCAGCGGCTACAGACTCTTTCGTGGATTTTTGATCGGGTCCTTAGGGTTTTCGTCCTAGGAGGCTTTTATAGGTGAAGGGGAAAGGTCGGTGGAGCACCAGGGGGCCCACACCCCCTAGTGGTGTGCCTCACAAGCCGCGCCGCCACCAGGTGTGGCTGCCCTGGTGTGCCACTTCGTCTCCCCTTTGGTCTCCGTATTGCTTCGGGTAAAATATTGACTTTGGATTTTGTCCCGTCCAATTCCGAGAATATTTCTTTACTAGCTTATCTGAAACCAAAAACAGCAAAAAACAGGCAACTGGCACTGTGGCATCTTGCTAATAGGTTAGTTCCAGAAAATGTATAAAAATACCTGAAAGTGTGAACAAAACATAAGAAAGTAGATATAAAACAAGCATGGAACATCAAAAATCATAGATACGTTTATGACGTATCAACTAGTCAGGTGCATTCGGCTTAATCAAAGGAGGAAGACTATTGTCTATCGACTCCTTGAGCCTTGTCAGCTCTTCTTGCATGCCAAAGGATTGGGAGATTCTGTTGAATTCCCTATCGCAGCTATCTGACTTGATGAAGCTTCCGCTGACGGTAATGATGTCGTTGGGTCCCGGCATCTTCATCTGCAGGTAGGCGTAGTGCGGGACTGTCATGAACCTCGTGAACATGACACGTCTAAGGATTGTGTGATATTGCGAGGGCCAGTCGACCACTTCGAATTTGAGGCGTTCTCATCGAAAATTTGCGGGCGTGCCGAAGATGACGTCCAGGTTGATTTTTCCCAAGGGGTATACACCTTTCCCTGGGACGATTCCCTGGAACATTGTGTCAGAGACTTTCAGGAAGGAGAGGGGGATCCGCATGTCACGTAGGGTGCTGGCGAACATGAGGTTAATGCCGCTGACGCCATCAATGAAGACATGACTCATCTCGTAACCACTGATTTGTGCCTCGAGCACTAGGGAAGAGTGGACCGAGCGAGGCACTTGGTGCAGGTGATCACGTTTGTCTAAGGTGATGTAGGACTCGCACCCGCTGAGGTACTCACTGGTGGAGGGTGGAGAGTTGACCACTAGATTGATTTGGCGAGTGATTGAACTTTGCACCCTATTGGAGGGGCGTACTTTTTCAATCATGCCCATATACCCCAAGGGCCGTGGGTACTATTTGCCTACGTTGTTGTGCACCAGCTCAGTCGCAGGTGCTGGTCCGGGCTATGGTGGTGGTGCTCCATGAGCTATGGCACCTAGGGTAGCTCCGTAGTCCTGATTTATCGCGTTGCGATTCATCTAGACGAGGCCTTCGTGGAGCTTTAGGAACCCATGATAGTATTTTAAGAGGTGGTTGGACTTCTTCTTGCCCTCATTCTTGTCAATGTAGAAGTGGACGTTGCAAGGTCCAGATAGTTTATCCTAGATCGATGTTCCAGGAGCTTCATCGTGGGTGCGATGTTGACATACCACTGCGGTACATGCTGCTTCGGTTGCCTTCATCGTGTTTGTCAGCATAGCCAGCTGCGACCATGTCGACTTGTTCGCAGTCTTCATAGTCGTGCATCCGATGCTTTCCTTGATGGTCGCTTCTGCGGCCGAGGTCTTCCTCGTCATCTAAGTGGACGCGGTTATTTTTCACCGAGTCCTCTCCGTCTGGCCACCTATTTGCGATTTCCATCAGGTGGTCGATTGTTTTGGGCTTCGTGCGGCCCATCTCCTCCCTGAGCTCTCTACGACATACACCACCGTTGAATGTGTCGATTGCGCGGTCCTCGGAGATGTCTTCCGTCGAGTTTTTAATGATGGACCACCTCTGAATGTAAGAGCGAAGTGATTCGTCGGGCTTCTGATAGCAGGCCTTTAGCTCTTTGATTGACACGGGCCTTTTGTAAGTGCACTTATAGTTTTGCACGAAGCTGTAGACCAACTCTCCCAGCTACGGATCGACCCGCGGGGCAGGTTGTTGAGCCATGCGTTGGTGGCGCCCTGCAGCTGCAGCTGGAGACACTGCATGGTTGTGCACTTGTTTCCATCATGCAGCTTGACGGAGGAAATGTGGTCTTCCAGCCTGATCTTTGGGTCCTGGAGACCGTTGAACTTTGGGTTCTCCGGCGAGAGTTTGAACCCTTTTGGCATTTGCGTCTGCCGTATGGCTCTGCTAAAGCAGCCAGCGCCGCAAAGTTTTGTTCCTTCATCCTCTGATTTTGTTGAGCAGGCGTGCTTGGCGCGCATCTTGTCGACTTTGCATTGCGTGATGTCATCACACACGTCGTAATCGTGATCACATCGACGTGAGCAGCGTCGCTGCGATAGGTCATGCTCGTCATAGCTAGAGGAGAGAGAGAGAGTAGTACTTGGGTGGAGCCTTGTTTTTCTTCGACTCTGGAGTTGGATCTTTGGCGAGCGTAGCTTTGATCAGTCCAAGACCAGCGATCGTAGATCGGTGCATGGCGGATCGTGGATCCCCAGCTGGTGGTTGGTTGTTGAGCAGATACATGGTGGCTGCTGTCACCGCCGCTTGTGGTGTTTTCGGGAGCATGTTGCCCCACGAGTCCACCGTCATGAACGAGAAGTTGAGGGATTTAGTGGAATCTTCTCGCTCCTTGTCGGTGAGGTGTTCTAGTCGAGATCGCCTTCTAGCGACTGCAGCTCCGTTGCTCTTGGAGGAGGATCCACCAATCAAGGAGAGTGTTTCCCGTCGGGCACTTGACTCGCCCGCGGCTCTCTTGTGGGCCTTGAGTTGTGTGTCTACCATCTGCTGGTGATTGCACTCTTGGATGAGTAGCCAATGGTATCCCATTAGCATATGTTGTGGCGCGTTTGGTGGCAGGGGATTGCCGTGCAAGGCCACTTTTCACCTCGCCCACTCTGCCTGGTTGAGGTGAATTTGCTGGTGCTCCATCCCATTATTGGTGTTTTCGCTGTTGTTTTCGAGGTTCGGAGGGATGGGGGCGTCGTTGATGGGGGCACTGTTGGCGGGGGCACCATTGTCGACTGGGGCACCGTTGCCGGTGTTTCCTTGGGTGCCTCCACCATTTCCGGTATTCCCTTGAGTGCCACCGCCACCGCCAGTGTTGATGACGACACACATGTAATGGCCAAGGAAGTCGCTGCTCCCACAGCTCTCGGATCCAGATCCGTAGGCTCCGTCTTTCGATGTCAGATCACACAGATCGGACTTGCAACTGTTGTTGCTATCCGTGTCCTCGAATGATGCTAAGGCGTTGAGCTTGCTCAGAGTACCGATTGTTGGTGGGAACCATGATGCAGGGGAAATCTAAGGAGCCTACGGCTGATCGGGGAGGCGAAGCGTGTCGATCTGGCCGACCTGAAAGCATAGGCTTCCGATCGCTAGGCTGATCCCATCGCCCACGGACTCGAAATCCGGGCGAGTCGCCGGCGCGTGGATGGTGAAGTCGAAAGCACCAAAGAGGAGGCGAGTCTCCGTTGCAGCGGAGTTATAGATCGCAGTTGATGGGGCCGAGGAAGCCACAACATCAGCAGTCCCGATTCCCATAGACGGCGCCAATTGACGAGGGGTTACACTACAAGAAATGTGTTAACTTGTGACCTTCTCATAGTGACGAGGAATGAATTCGTCATAGATTTATGATGATTTCGCACAAGATGGTCATGGGCTGTTTGGAGAGGTCAAAATCCTATGGAATTACGATGATTTGTGTCAAAATCGTCATAATTTCATCACATGAAATCATCATAAACTACATGATATAGCATAGAGCCTTATTCATACCCCCATTATGACCAATTTAAATCGTCATATTGTCTAAAATAATATACATTGAATTAACTAGCTGGCTACATCAGCAATTAAGCTTATGTGGCATGTCTATGTGTCAATTATGCTTATGTGGCATGTCTATATGTCTACCTTTTTAGGAAATAATGGCAAAAAGGAGGTGGCGAAGGAGATCGAACCAGCAACCATGTGACTAAGCTTGCTCGATGCGAACCACTAAGTCACCAGGTCATTCTTGTTATGGTTGCACAATCGTTTTATTAATACAACATTTATATGTTGGGCTTTGATAAATCCACGAATAAATGGCGCAAAAAGTTTGTGCTCTCAGGGATCAAACCAAGGAACTCCTCCACAAAACAGGATGCTCTAACCATCCCGCCACCAACTCTTTCTTGTTATACTACCACGCTACTTATTTATAAACGTTTGCATCTTATTTGTTGGGCCTGGGCCTTGGCGAATAGAGTCCGGTCCAGGCCGGTTGTCCATTTAGGCCGGTGGTCCTTCCCTCCTTTTTTTAACTTGGCGGCCTGGGCCTTGACACCTGGTAGATATGATCCGGTCCAGGCCCATGGTCCATTTAGGAAAGTTTTTTTTAGTTTTATTTTCTATTTTCTTAATTCTTTTGTATCTTTTTCATAAGAAGTCCAAATGAATTGATTTTTGGCTCTAATTTTTATAAAATCAGTTATATCCTCCTAGGTTGTTAATTATCAATACTTTTATTATTTCAAAATAGTGGATTTACTAATCTCACATTAGTCCATTGTAGGGACAATACCATAATCTAAAATATGATTTTGAAACTAGGGTTTTGAATTCAAAATTTTTGGCCTTAAGTCTTGCTAAACTTGCATTGTATTTCTGAAGAAACATCATATTTTGAGTCTAAAAATGATTTTTTCAAAAAATCACGAGCATCAGATCATGTACCTATAGTTCAAACCGGACACACTTCCTACCGATTCGCCAAGTATTTATCTTTTTCGCGAGGGGTGGATGAAAAGGTTTTAAAATCCCCGGTTGGGACATTGTCTATGTAAGGTGGTATAGTAGTTTTAAAAATAGGGTGGTAGCATTTTTGAATTGAACATTTGGTGTTGCTTCATAAAATGCCTCGATTTTGCCACTCTGAAAATAGAAATTGGCTTTTCCGTGCGACGAAAAGGAAAACTTCCTCCTGTAACATTGTTCGCCGTCCCATGATACACATGTGTGCACAATATGAGCATATTATTACAAACTATGTCGCGATTCTAGACATAATATTGGTCGTTTATCTTGAAAGCCATGGAACCTCAAACATGATAGGCCATTTCTGAGAAGATTTTTTCGAGATGCAATCAATATACCAATTTTGATATTTTTCCTAGCAACTATGTAACATAATATGATATCACGCGAAGGATTTACCTTATTCGGACCGTTTTTGAATTTCTTATGCCCGTTTTCAATTTTTTCTCGTTTCAAACTATGGTCAAAACGGCGGGCATAAAGATAGAGGATGAGCCTCGCTAAACTTGCATTGGATCTATGAAGAAATATCATATTGTGAGTCTAAAAATGATTTTTTTAAAAAAAATCACGAGCATTAGATCATGTACGTGTAGTTCAAACCGGACCCACTTCCTACCGATTCGGCAGACATTTGTCTTTTTCGCAGGGGTGGATGAAAAGGTTTTAAAATTCCCGGTTGGGACATTGTCTATGTAAGGTGGTCTAGTATTTTTGAAAAATGAGGTGGTAGCATTTTTGAATTGAATATTTGGTGTTGCTTCACAAAACACCCCGGTTTTGGCACTCAGAAAATAGAAAATGGCTTTTTCATGCGACGAAAAGGAAAACTTCCTCCAGCAACATTGTTCATTGTCCCGATACACATGCGTGCATAATATGGAGACATTATCATAAACTATATCGTGATTATGGCCATAACATTGATCGTTTGTCTTGAAAGCCATGAAACCTCGAACATGATGTGTCATTTCTGAGAAGGTTTTTTTGAGATGCAATCAATATACCAATTTTGGTATTTTTCCTAGCAACTATGTCACGTAATATGATATCACACGAATGATTTACCTTGTTTGGACCGTTTTCGAATTTCTTATGCCCGTTTCCAATTTTTCTCGTTTCAAACTATGGTCAAAACGGCGGGCATGAAGATAGAAGATGAGCCTCGCTAAACTTGCATTGGATCTCTGAAGAAACTTCATATTGTGAGTCTAAAAATGATTTTTCAAAAAATCATGAGCATTAGATCAGGTACGTGTAGTTCAAACCGAACCCACTTCCTACCGATTCGACAGACATTTGTCTTTTTCGTGAGGGGTGGATGAAAAGGTTTTAAAATCCCCGATTAGGACATTGTCTATGTAAGGTGGTCTAGTAGTTTTTAAAAATATGGTGGTAGCATTTTTGAATTGAACATTTGGCGTTGCTTCACAAAATGCCTCGACTTTGGCACTGAGAAAATAGAAAATGGCTTTTCCATGCGACAAAAAGGAAAACTTCCTCCTGCAACTGTGTTCTTCGTCCCATGATACACATGCATGCACAATATGGGCATATTATTACAAACTATGCTGCGATTATAGCCATAACATTGGTCATTTGTCTTGAAAGCCATGAAACCTCGAACATGATAGGTAATTTACAAGAAGATTTTTTCGAGATGCAATCAATATACCAATTTTGGTATTTTTCTAGGAACTATGTCACATAATATAACATCACGCGAAGGATTTACCTTGTTCGGACCGTTTTTGAATTTTTTATGCCCGTTTTCAAAATTTTCCCGTTTCAAACTATGGTCAAAACGACGGGCATGAAAATAGAAGATAAGCCTTGCTAAACTTGCATTGGATCTCTGAAAAAACATCATATTGTGTGTCTAAAAATGATTTTTTTCAAAAAATCATGAGCATTAGATCAGGTACCTGTAGTTCAAACTGGACCCACTTCCTACCGATTCGGCAGACATTTGTCTTTTTCACGAGGGGTGGATGAAAAGGTTTTTAAATCCCCGGTTGGGACATTGTCTATGTAAGGTGGTCTAGTATTTTCTAAAAATAGGGTGGTAGCAATTTTGAATTGAACATTTTGTGTTGCTTCACAAAACGCCTCAATGTTGGTACTCAGAAAATAGAAAATGGCTTTTCCATGCGACGAAAAAGAAAACTTCCTCCTGCAACATTGTTCGTCGTCCCATGATACACACGTGTGCACAATATGGGCACATTATCACAAATTATATCACGATTCTAGCCATAACATTGGTCGTTTGTCTTAAAAGCTATGAAACGTCGAACATGATAGGTCATTTCTGTGAAGGTTTTTTCGAGATGCAATCAATATAACAATTTTGTATTTTTCCTAGCAACTATGTCACATAATATGATATCACGTGAAGGATTTACCTTATTCGGATCATCTTTGAATTTCTTATGCCCGTTTCAAACTATAGTCAAAACGGCGGGCATGAAGATAGGGGATGAGCCTTGCTAAATTTGTATTGGATCTCTGAAGAAACATCATATTCTGAGTCTAAAAATGATTTTTTCAAAAAATCACGAGCATTAGATCATGTACCTGTAGTTTAAACCGGACCCACTTCCTACCGATTCGGCAAACATTTGTCTGTTTCGCGAGGAGTGGATGAAAAGGTTTTAAAATCTCCAATTGGGACATTGTCTATGTAAGGTGGTCTAGTATTTTTGAAAAATAGGGTGGTAGCATTTTTGAATTGAATATTTGGTGTTGATTCACAAAACGCCCTAATTTTCGCACTTAGAAAATAAAAAATGGCTTTTTCGTGCGACGAAAAAGAAAACTTCCTCCTGCAACATTGTTTGTCGTCCCATGATACATATGCATGCACAATATGAATATATTATGACAAACTATACCGCGATTCTAGCCATAATATTGGTCGTTTGTCTTGAAAGCCATGAAATCTCGAACATGGTAGGTAATTTCCGAGAAGGTGTTTTCGAGATGCAATCAATATACCAATTTTGATATTTTTACTAGCAACTATGTCACATAATATGACATCACACGAAGGATTTACCTTATTCGGACTGTTATTGAATTTCTTATGCACGTTTCCAATTTTTCCCTAATTCAAACTATGATCAAAACGGCGGGCATGAAGATAGGGGATGAGCCTCGCTAAACTTGCAGTAGATCTCTAAAGAAACATCATATTGTGAGTCTAAAAATGATTTTTTCAAAAATTCACGAGCATTAGATCATGTACCTGTTGTTCAAATTGGACCCACTTCCTACCGATTCGGCAGACATTTGTCTTTTTCGCGAGGGGTGGAAGAAAAGGTTTTAAAATCCCCGGTTGGGACATTGTCTATGTAAGATGGTCTAGTATTTTTGAAAAATGGGGTGGTAGCATTTTTGAATTGAACATTTGATGTTGCTTCATAAAACGCCCCGATTTTGGCACCCAGAAAATAGAAAATGGCTTTTCTGAGCGACGAAAAGGAAAACTTCCTCCTGCAACATTGTTTACCGTCCCATGATACACATGCATACACAATATGGGCACATTATCACAAACTATGCCACGATTATAGCCATAACATTGGTCTAGTTGCCTGAAAGCAATGAAACATCGAACATGATAGCTCATTTGTGAGAAGAGTTTTTCGAGATGCAATCAATATACCAAGTTTGATATTTTTCCTTGCAGCTATGTCATATACCATGAGACCACGTGAAGGTTTTTCGTATTTTTGATTTTTTTTGAATTACTTACGGTGTTTTTAAAATGTGTTAAAAGAACCCTCCAATCAGAAGAGAGAATAAGGATACCCATGGATCAGTATAACAAGCAGACCAACCGTTCAGATGGCATCCATCGAACGGCCCAAAATACAGCCAATTTCTCCCTCTTCCCGGCCCCCACATTTTAGACATGAATTTTGGCCAAAACGCCCTAAAATTCCCAGGCTTGCACCATAAAAGTCTATAGGGGTATGTTCGTAAAATCATCACACAACCTATCCAGATCACGACCGAGCGGTACATCCATCCCAAAACCCTAACCCTCAAGCGTGAGACCTCGTCTCCCCAACCGCGCCGCCACTCTCCAGATCCCCAACCACCCCTCATCCGGTGAAATCCTATGCCACATCCCCAACCACGTCGGCACAGCATAGCACCACCACTCGCAGACGCTGCCCCTCCCCAGTCAATTCCCTACCGACACCCCCATCTCGCTCCTTGAATCGTGCCACCGTGTGCGAACCCTAGCTTGCCGGCATCGATGGCCAACCAGCCCGGCCTCGCGACGAAGAAGGAGGCTGTCTATTGGAGGCCTCGCAGCCCTCGCGCCACCAAGACGAACTGCCTCACAGGCCTCGATGCCCCCGCTTCCGCGCCTACTTCAACCGTGACACCGCAGCCTCCCCCGTCGCGCTAAGGAATCCGTCAAGGTCGCCTCCGTTGGAACCTCGCGCCTACTACGAGTGGAGCCCCGCGGAGCTGCCCATGCTCGACATCGCATCCATCGGCGCTGCCAAGCTCTCCCTCGCTGCCGGCGAGATGTCCCTCCCCAGCTACTCCGACTTCGCCAAGGTCGCATACGTCCTGTAAGGTACCGTCATACTACCGCTGATCCCAGCCCAGCCTGCTCTCCTATCTGTTGCCGATTGTTTCGTTTAGTGTTTGATGCTGCTCTGTAGGGGACTCGGGTAGTATGTAGATGGTCACGGGTTGCTCGAATTCGTTCGTACGAGTTTTGGGATGTAGATCAAATGCGGTTGTAGTATATTGGACTTTGAGATGTCTATCACCAATTATTAGTCTGCTGCATGATACGGTTCTAAAGTCGTAGTTGTTCACTTTCGTCAGGTTAGGGGTCTACAGCAGATCTGTTTAATTATTCGTAGCCAACGTTGTTCGTTTCAGTTGTTGTAAGCTTACTGATGTGCAACTTGATTGTGTAGTGGTAGTAGTCTCACATGTTCTATGATTGGAATTTCTTTGTGATGAATCATTATAGTAATTTACATATTGCCTTCTGCTTTCTCAAGTTTATTTAGTCTCACTAGTGACTTTTGTAAATTTTGATTAGTTCTTAGGATGCCTAGACCGCGCCTGGAGGTGCCCCTGGCGTGGAGCACTCGCTGTGGTGGTCCTAGGACAATGATATATACCATAGACCTTCTGAGTTGCCTGATGATTTTCCTGTTTCACTATGTTAGTGCTTGTTGTGCCTGTTTTGCTGTCCCGCTAGTTCTTGAATAGTTCATATTTTGTTGTTAGTCCAAGTGATTCCCTCTACAAGTATAGATAAAAGATGTCTCAGTTGTTCATGTTTTGATGTCCAAACAATATTTGGTTCAGTTAAATGCTTGGAACTGTCAATATCTAGGACTTGTTGAACTACCGCTGCTGCCGCGTATGTGCTCATGTTCAGTAGCATTAGAATGTTGGGGCTGATTGAACTGTCGCTGCTGCGTAATGCTGCTTCTAAACTAATACTTTTTCTAATCATCCTTAAGGCTAAGCCTTTGTGATTTTAGCATGATGAAACCATGTGTGAGTGTGTTCTGAAATTGTTCTTTTGGGTAATGTGCAGCTTCAGGCTTATTTCCTAATTCTTGTTGATATTATGAATAATTCTTAAAGTAGCCTATTGACGCAGCTTCAGGCTTATTTCCTAACTCCTTTTCTATGTCAGGTATGTAAAGAATGACCATATTGTGATCAAAGCTCACCCTTTCGACGCAGGAGGGCGACCGTGTCTGTTCTTCATCATTGCCATCGCACTTGTCTTCCTAGCAGGTGAGTGATGCCCATTCTTGCCTTCTCGATGTACTACAACCTAGGGTTTGTAAGATCAGATCAGTATTGATGCAATGAGTCGATCGATCCAGTGAGATCCTGTTAGTAATTGGAGTAGTAGAGTTACTTTTGTCTTGGAAACAGGGAATCTGTATTTTGTAGACCAAAGATCATAGGGCCTGCTTGTCTTTTACTTAGGCAATAGATAGTAGCTGTGTTTTTTTGTTTAGATATTCTCCAATTTCCGATTGAGGGTTTGGCTAAATATCACATCACTGGTTGGATCATTGTCGCTCATTTTATTGTTTATCTCACATCATTGACTAAATAGTCCTGTGATTCTTATTGCTTATTGTTTTATCTCACATCATTGACTAAATAGTCATGCGATTCTTATTGCTTGTTGCTTATTTTAATTTCTGATGCAATGTACTCCTGTGATTTCTTGCTGCCATGTACTCCCGTGATTTCTTATTGCTTCTTGTTGCCATGTACTCCTGTGATTTCTTGCCCTCATGCGATTTCTCATATCACTGATCATTCGTCAGTTGTTGGTGTTGTTGTAGATCACCGGTGGGCACCTGGGCGAGTTATTGGGCGAGCAGGAGCACCCCAAGTGGCGAGGAAGAAGCTAGTGAGGTGCTGGCCGGCGTGCGTGGAGGTGCTGGGCGCCGCGAGGGATCATTGGTGACCTGGAGGTGCTGGGCAGTGGACTTAGTCGCTTGTATGCATTAATTTTTGTTTTGATGTAATGTACGAGGAGTGATGGTATGGTCATTTGAATTTCTAGCCTGTTTATTTGAAATTTTGGTATGACATTTTAAAATCTGGTCTGTATCATTTTGCAATGAAAATTGATTTGTTATTTATCAAAAAATTTCTAGGCTTCAAACGATTACTTGCATGTACAACTTGAATGTTATTTGAAATGAGTTGGACTTTAAAAAGGCCAGCCCAATGACTAATTGTGGAACAAATTATCTGATTGCAGATGGTACAAAGTCCAATGACAGGCCTAAATTGGACTTTGAATACGCCAAGGCCCAAATAATAAGAAATGGATTGTAAATAGGCCAAGGCCCAAAATGAAATGTACTGTAAAATGTCTGGACCAAGAAAAAAGGGCTAAAATTAATGGGCTCGACCCATATAAGCGACTAAACTGGACCGGGCTAAATTTGCATTACGACGATTTCGTTTCGTCAAAATTTTGCCACGTCGCATTGGCCACGTAGGATCTGACGTGGCTAGGCTAGACTGCCAGTGACGATATTGGATCGTCATAGAGGTTATGACGATCTAATATCGTCATAGACTGTTATGACGATTTCATAAAAAATATCGTTGTATGCAATTACTGATGCTTAGTTTTTGACGATATGTTTTTCGTCATAAGATCGTCATATATTATAGACAATAACGATCCAGTGACGAAAATGGAGGGTCATGTATCAACAGATTCCTTGTAGTGTTAACTCATCAATGCCCATGATTGATGTACTTAGGTTCGAGGAGTTGAGGAGCGCTGGAGGCATCGATCGACTAGCAAACAAGCACATAGGTGACATGAGGATTTATCCAGGTTCAGGCCTCGAAGAGGACATTACTCCTGCTTGTCTGCTCTTGATTATCGGGAGTCAAAAGTTACAAGGGGCGCATAGATGCAATCTGGCGAGGTGTATGCGAGGGTTGTGGATTGTCCTTCTCGCTGCCCCCTCCTAGCCTTTATATAGGGAGGCTAGGTCTTAGGATAGAAGGCCGACTCGGTTACAAATTAGTGTTTTCCCTTTAAGTTTTCTATCTACTCTTTGTCGTGTTCTTTAAAAAGTCGTGCTCTTGTGGACCACTCGAATCTTTACTGGGCTTCGTTTGCACCGTGGACTCCTCTTGGACTGGACCGTATAGGCTAATCTCGAGTACCTGTAAGGTATACCCATGTCACCTGGCCTATGGATGCACAAAGAGAATGCGGAAATGAAAATGAGAAGTTGAAGTGCATGTTAGATGATCACAAAACATGGTTGTACCCAAATTACGAAGATGACAACACAAAGCTTAGTACCACACTGGAATTGCTGCAATGGAAGGCAGAGAATGATTTATCTGACAAGGGATTTAAGAAGCTACCAAAAACAATAAAAAAGAAGCTTCCAAAGGATAACAGATTGTCCATCAGTACGTACGAAGCAAAGAAGGTTGTATGCCCTCTAGGATTAAAGGTGCAGAAGATACATGCATGCATTAATAACTACATCCTCTACCACGGTGAGGAGTACGAGAATAAGAATGAATGCCCGATATACGATGCATTGAGGTATAAGATCAAACGAGATGATCATGATGATGTTGAGGGCAAGCGCCCTAGGAAGAGGGTTCCTGCCAAGTTTATGTGGTATGCTCCTATAATACGACGGTTGAAATGTTTGTTGAGAAACAAAGAGCATGCTAAGTTGTTGCGATGGCACAAAGAAGACCGCAGAAAAACTCGATGTTGAGACACCCTGTTGATGGGTCGCAGTGGAGAAAAATCGAGAGAGAGTACACGGGCTTTGCAGATGACGTAAGAAACTTAAGGTTTGATTTAAGTGCAGATGGCATGAATCCTTTTGGTGAGCAGAGATGCAGTCATAGCACCTGACTCGCGAGTGTTGTTTGAGAATTTCATCTCCCATCTACTTCCCCGACCAACAAATTGTTCATGGGAAGAGTTGTCATTAGAGACTGATTTTTCCTTTCATCCCGCGCCCTCAGCACTACCCCATAGGGATACTTTCATCATCATCTCCCTCGAACACCTCAAGTTCTAATGGCCCAAAAGCACATAAGAAAAACATAAGTGAGGGATTTGTTCGTATTGAAACTCATACTAGTCCTACCCTTCCTAGGAGCCGAATCAATCAATATACCTCTTCTTAAGGGTTTAGATACATCCGCTTAATACATGCCCTAAAAGTGCTACCAATAGGATCAAACACCGTCTAGCTTGGGTGTTTTATCAATTTGTTGTACTATGGCCTTAACCCATCTAAGAACCCTAACCCATAGCTGCAGCTTATCAGACTTTAGCTCAGAAGCCTGCATACATTCAATAAATTCGTCCAAGATCACCACATTGTTGATGCATGCGACCTGCTTATTACATTATTGAGGTCTTACAGAGTCTTACAGTTCGAGGATGTAGACACCTGTTCTTTACCTCTAAAACCTCTACTCCCAAGCCCCCGATCTTTTGGCCTACAAATTATATCCTAATAGTTAGCATATATTTCTTTTTTGGCCATCGCTCTGCCAAAAGACTCTGGATCTCGATGGGATTCAAACTCGGCCACGAAGATATTCTTAACCACTGACCGGAATTCCAGATCATTAGAGATCGTCTGAATATGAAACTTGCTGCGATAAAGGATATTCCTTGCCAGCAGATAAAGGATATTCCCTGCCAGCATCCACTTTAGAGGCATCGTCTCCTCCTCCTCCGTGAGACCTAACTTCCCCATCATCTCTTCCAGTTGTGCACACATTGATCCCTGCGCAGCTGCTCCTTCCTTTTCCTTCCCACGATCGGCCAAGGAACTCCTTGCCCTCCACCTCATGATCACATTGCGCCTCGTTGAAGATTCACGAAGCACCGCCAATATTCACCAGAACCCTAATCACCTAACAAGAGGATCCTAGTTTTTAGGGAACATAATTCTAGTCGCCATATACGACATAACCAAACAAGCACATGATGTTGTGCTGTCATCAATTCCTTTATGTCCGTCGTCAATAGCGCAACAAGGACAACTCCGGAAACAATTAAATTGTCCATTTTCTACAGCGTGAAGGGTGTCACCATAGTTGCCTACTCATTTCAGCCTAGCGGCGAAACTCAACATTGCGCCCTAGAATTCGATATTATCATCAACAACGCATAAATTATGCTATTGCACAAATGCACAATGCGAAAACACTGAATGCTTGACGAGCTATATATAGTGCTAATTACAAAAAGCGGAAAGAATGGATGGTCTGAATTTGATAGACACATGAATTGACTGAGTTGATTCGATGAAGATTTTCATCGAGACGGACCGACCTTGAGACCTGGATTTCATTCATTATTGCAGTATATTATTCAAGGTTCATGCTGGCTAGATCAGCATCGTACCATCGATGTAGCTAGGCTCTCAAGTTAGTATTATTCTTGGCACCTTGAGGATTTTGTCGCAAACCTGATCAACACATGAGTTCAAACACCACCGAACCATGTGGATTTACCAGGGCTGAAACCTCCTCCTTCAGCAGGCCAAGATTCCTACCGCTCCAAACATCAGTGCAGCTGCACGAGTGTTTTCCTACGAACGATGTCCCAAGAACCTTCTCCAGGTCTGATATTCTTGCGGTAATATTCCTGCTCATCATGTCATCGAGGTTGAAGAATGCAAGGTAGATTTCTCCTTCAGCATGAATGAAACAAAAAAACATCAGGAATAATATTGTGTTACCAATAAAAGATACAAAATGCCACACTGAGTCGCCTAGAATACCAAAGTGTCAGCATCCCATTTAGGACTAAAATAGTCTAGCTGCATACCAAAATGTGCAGATAAGCATCTGAAGTCTGGAATGTGCACAATCCGTAACCAAATACTATCAATATACCAATGTTACGAAATGGTGACAAGAATGAACTAGCACTATTAATATATTAATACAATATAACAATTATTTGGTTATTTTAAAAAGGGGTTTTATGGCATAAAAAAGGTTACAGAGAACATATGGCATACAAACTTTCTACACTCAATTTCCTATTGATTTCTATAATTTCCAAGAGAAAACATTAAATCCAAATTTTGCTCTTATTAGAAGTGCATAAACAAGACATTGTGCATCAATGTAGCATACTGTTCTAGAAACAGATCTAGCAAAAACGATCGCTGCTGTCGCAATTTCAAAGGATCTTATATTGCTGTAGGATATAGATCTAACCTTTACTTCCAGTTGCAATCCATGCACGTGCTCCGGTAATACCAACTGCATAGAGAATTGTGCCAAATATGTAACATTTTCCCATCCAATTCACACAAAAAGGATGATGCCATGTGTACCTCCTTCATTGCTGGATTCCACTTTGGCACATAATCTTGAATAGCTACTCACAAGGTTACCATTGTCATTCAGCTCCCACATCTGCAATTGTTCGTAGAAGTAATTATATGATGACCTTTATTATTAGGGCAAATCTTATTTGATGTGTACCTGATTTTCATGCCACCTGCACCTGGAGAACATGGGAAGCTTTCTCTCTGAGGCAGTCCTCCGCCGACTAGCAGATGCATCCAAACAAGAATCATTAATGTCCGCAACTGCTAAATGGAACTTTGCTTGGTATTCTTCATTGTCCATGATATTGTCATCCCTGGAACGTATATAATGTTATCATACAAATCCTAACACCATTACTTTTCTGTTAATAATTGGGTTGTACTTACGATGCAAGGTGAGGTTTTGTTTTTCCCAAGCAAAATGAAATATCTTTTCCATTCTCTGGTCTATAGTTCCTGCATATATGATCTGATTTCCCATTTTGTGAAAGTACAAACCATCCCTTCGCTAGGTCACTGCTGCACGAAGTGAGACCCACAACAATGCCATCATGCTTTGTCAGGTGTACAGGATACTGAGAACTCAAATGACCAGAATGTCCCCTACTGGAAGTCGATTCACCATAAACATACACATAATGGAACTGAAGAAATCACCAGATCAGCTTATTGTCCACGTATACGTACAAATTGTTGAATTAAGAATCCTAAATGTAGGTACCTCCATGTTATTTTTACTGTAATGGTTTATCTTCAATAAAGTAGGATTGGTTATTATGCTTAATGTATTATTATCGAGATGTCTCAGATCTCCTCCATACATGAGAGGCGACTTAGCCATTGACCAAAGTGTCATCTGCAAGGTCACATGGAACAACGATTTTAGTGGATGAAGAAAAGGAAAAGCAGTCACGGAGATTGCCAAGTACAAACCTGCGCTTTCTGTTCATCAAATGTAAGGTTACATGGCCTATGAGGGCCCTGATTGACACCTGTAGTATTAAAGGATTTTTTTTTTTTGTTAATCACTCCACAGAATCTTCAAATTTCTTCAGTACCACAGTAAAGATCACATGAGTTGGAAAATACCATCGATGTGTCACTGACATGTGGCCTCAGGCCCTACATGCAAGCCTCACACTGGATAATAATTTTTCCAGTCTGCACAATTTTGTGATTGTACTAAGCTGAAAGTTACAGTTTAGGAATCAAGTTCATGTTGGTTAATCTTTTTCAAAATTAAATATAGAATGAGACATGCCATGTTCCAGATCTGTTTAGCAAGTTTGCGGCATGATTTATTATCCTAGTCCAAATCGATGAAAACTAGTAATCTACAGTATTGTCCTAAGAGATGCAGCTAAATGTTTAGTTGGTACAGAACAGAAGTAGCATAATTAATGCTGCATCGTACATTTTTTATCTAACGTACTAACATGCATTTCTAGATAATTGTGTACATCTTCTTTTTTGGTAAGGCAAGTGATTAGCGGCCACAGGAGGCAAAGGGAATCAAGATTATGATACTAAAGGAAAGATCTAAATCATCACCTCCATCAGTTAGCCAGCCAAATGGAAGCATGTCTAAGTCTGGCCAAGATTTTCCACGTAATCCGGCGGCCCCGATCTTGTTTGCAGCAGCGAAGGCACTGTGTACAATATGCAAATTAATAAGTTGTTACTTACTAGCATATATCCAAATAAAATCTAAATAAAGAAATAAAGAGTATGTAATTAGAATACATAAAGAATATATGTTTCGATTCACCTTGACACAGTAAAATGTGAACTAACATCTTTCCAGCTGTCCCAATCATCTCCTGTTATCCTATACATATTAACATGCTCGCTAATGTTTTCAGCTAATGCTGGAGTGACTTCAGTTCCCGGTGAGATGGATAGGACTATTGGGCGGTCAATCTCTTGCAGGAGCTGCAATGTGAGAATTATTTGATTGTGAAGGTACAACAAATCCAACAGGACTTGTATAACTAACTGTAGGATGTGAAGTTTTTTACCTCTGAAACAGTGATTAGTTCTTTCGGGCTATAATCAGTACCAAAGATACAATCAACCTTCACTGCAAGAATGGTACATATGAAACCATCTCCTCAAACATCAGGTATGGTAGCATTTTAGAAAGGTCAAATGTTCCCAAGTTGGGCGCTGGCTGCCCTATTATGAGGATCATGTAATAACTAAAGTAAAGTAAATATCTAGAAATAGCATACCAAAATCAACACCCCAACCAGCATACTGTCGGTAAAGAGATCTTAAGAAGGCCCGCCCAGCTCCAATGTCCGTATTTACACCCATAAATCCATTATGCATCCATTGACATGTTTTCTGGGTCAGGCCTATATCAGCAGCAGTCCATTGCCGACCATTCTCTACATAAGGTTTTCCCTGAGAAGGATAACAACACAGCGCACTGAGGATAATAAAATCAAGTTCCATGAGATTCTTTGGAGTGGGGTTAAGTTTTGTATGGACAAGAAGAAATGCTACGACAAGGACAGTTTCATTTGGCAAAGCACATCAGTGACTCCCCTCTAATGATAAGAGTTCATTATTTATATTTCAGTACTAAATTTGAAGATTGCAGCACGTGGCCATGTCTCTTTTGCTTTTTGTGCTACCAGAAAATTCATTCTGAAGCAGCAGTCTTTGATTGAATCAAAAAAGCCTTCCAAAGGAGGAACCATAATACATACCGTCTCGACGTCCAGGATGGGTGTTCTAGCATTAACAGCCTGCTTACTTATTCCTTTCATTAGATGGATGCCGAATTTCAAGCCCATCTCATGAACCTTACTGGCAATCTGACTGAATCCTCTATCAGCTTTGGATGATGGAAATCTCTGAAGGTCAGGAAACGGTCGACCCCACTCATCAATGTTGTCGAATCCATACGAATCTGAATATGCCCCGTCGACGAACCTCCGGTACCATAGGTAGCCGATCACTGCATACTGCCAGTGCCAGTAGACATGGGACAAAAAAAAGTAATAGTAAATCAGATTTCTCTTTGTTCATAATTTTTTTGCGCTTCATGCCGCTAACGATTATAGCAAAATCATATATTCTGGTAACAAAGTAACCTGGTATCCATGTGGGAGCAGCTTGCCAAGATCTTTGCGTTCTGCAAGTACGCAGTCTCGTCAACCGTCCAGGAGAAGGAGTCGTAGGAGTTCCATCCTCTTGGCGGTAGCTCAGCAAGCTGTTGGTTTGCCTCAGAAGTAAACCTGAAAAAATGTTCAGAGTGGGACAGTTATACTAGAAGACATACAATTATCCGACTTCGGACAAGAACAGAAATACTACTAGTAGTAGTAGACAGCAACTTACGGAGAGATATTGGGTTAGATAACCGTCGTCTAAAGGGGGAGAGGGGAGAGGGCGATTTCATCTAAAAATACTCTAGCGGCTAGCGCGCTCGATGCGGTGAATCAATGCATCCTTCTACTGCATCTAGTCGAGGCTGACTGAGGAAGGAGAAGAGAGCGGGCAGCACTGACCAGAGGCAGAGGAAGACGACGAGCGCGAGGCGGAGGAGCTGGGGACGCCATGGCGGAGGACAAGCTGGAGCTCCTGGTCCCATCCCAACCTTTGCCCCGAGGTGAGCGAGCGCAGTGGAGTGGAGTGGAGTGATGTTGAGGATGGTGATGGTCGCGGCGCGGAGCGATCATTGATGATGCAGTGGTGGTTGGCAGTTGGGACCTCCTGAGGTGGGGAACAGAACAGAGGAGGTGTCGTGTCGCATCGCGAGGACGGCAGCTGCCAGCGCGTCACGACGTTCCCTGAGATCACTGGTGTGCCCACGCGTTGTCAGCGGGACAGGTAGAGGGAGGCGCCGGCACGTTCGGTAGTCTGGTGCGCACCGCGACCCATCACGACGTTGGCTGTTTGAGCGGCGAGCGGAGCGGCACAGTATTATCTTTCTCGACAGCAGGAGAGGGTGGGGGACGCGGGAAAATTTTTGAGGTTGGGCAAAATCTAAGGGCTCGATCTGATTCAAACGAATCCATAGAAATTTTGTACGGGCAATGTTTAATTCGTTGGATTAGGGTCTTAGCAAATTTTTCCATAGTATTGCATTAAAGTATGTTTGGAGAAATTTTTCATCCACTTAAACCTTATGCTACAATTCCTTTACTTTTCCTGTAATTCAAACATTGTTTCAAAAAACACTTCTAGGTTTCAAATTTTATAGGATTTAGCTGGACATGATACTTTAATCATGCATTTTTTTTCTATTCTTACGTTTTTTTCTATCATGCGAATCAAATAGGCCCTAGCTTCTCTCTATTCCAGCAGATTCTTATCTAATTCATACGGATTTGAAGGAACCTCCTCCTCCTCCTTCTCCTCCTCCTCTATAACATTGGTATTTTCACTCGCCCTCAGCTCTAAACTATTCCTCCGTACTTTGGTTATGTGAGGGTCACAATAGGTCATATTTTCATTCACGTGACGCTCAGCAAAAACATATGAATAAAATCAAGATCCTTGAGCGAGCCGATAGAACAATGTGTGGTAATATGAATGAAAAACTTTTAAATGTCCACAGTTTCTACCAAACCTTATACATAATGCAAGGTTTTAACAACACGGATGGACTTTTAAACATACTTTAGCCTAAGGGTGTCTGATTAGATGAATGATTTGGTGGAGAAAGTTTACTCTAAGGAGGATATCAAAACGGCCTTGTTTCAAATGACTCCTTATAAAGCACCCGAGTAGACAAATTTACAACATGGATTTTTCAGCGGCGGCCGAATCTTATCAAACAAGATGTTGTGCAGCCGTTCTGGATTTCTTGAATGGTGGAGTGCTACCAATTGGAATGAACGACACTTATATTATTTTGATCTTAAAGGCGCGACATCCATAGAAAATTTATCAATATAGGCAAATATTCTTTTGTTCGGTTCTCTGTACAATAGAAGCTAAATGCATTGCGAATAAAGTTCGTGGTGTTCTGGAATATTATTGGAGAAGAACAAAGTGCCTTTGTTCTGGCCGTGCAGTTACAGATAATGTGTTCATGCAATACGGAGGAGGAAGAAAGGAAAAATTAGATCTTGTGTGGTTAACATTGACACGATGAAAGCATATGATCAAACCAAATGGCATTACCTTGAGGCTATCATGTTAAGACTTGGTTTTAGTGATAACACGGTGAGATTGATTCTGAAGTGTGTCTCGTTAGTTAGGTTTATTGTCTCGGTGAATGGTAAACTTTTACAGTAATTTATTCTGTCGCGAGGACTGCGACAAGGTGACCCCATCTCACCATACTTATTTCTTATATGTTTCCATGGGGTTTATGGCCCTAGTGAATAACTTTGGAGGTGCACGCATGGACAGAGGAATTAGAGTTAGTGTACATTCTCCATGAATCGACCATTTACTTTTTGTTGATGATAGCCTCATCTTTATGAGAGGGTGTGCTGCAAGTGGGGATCGCATTGAATGAAATTCTGCGAATTCATGGACAATGTTCTGGATAGTGTGTCAATAGAGAGAAAATTCGGATTTTCTTCGGTCCTAACATTCCAGATCCAAGGAGACAAAATCCAAAGCAAAGTCTTGGCATATCGGCGGTAGAGGTGTTGACGTGGAGTGATCACGTCAATGTCCATAGTTTATGAACTTAGGTTTTGAGAAAGATGGGAGCGTTGGAAAATTCGTTCGACCAGCACACAAGCAAAACGGGGACACGATGGTTTACCCAGGTTTAGTCCCCCTAGGGAAAATCCTACTCTTGTTTATCTGCTCTTGATTGATGATAAACCGACGGTTACAGGGGGTGCCTTGATGGCAATGGTGCGCAGATACAATCTGGCGGGTGTATGTGCTAAGGTTTCAGATGATCCTCCTTGTTGCTGCCTCCGGGCTTTTATATGAGGAGGCCCGGTCTCAGGATACAACCGAGTTGGTTATAAGTTAAGGTTTATCTTTCAAAGTTTCTATCTAAAGCTTGCCGTATCCTCCAAGGAGTCGTATCCTTTGTGGGCTTGGGCCACCCGAATAATCATGGGCTTCGCCAACGCTGGCAGATCATCATATGGGCTTATGCTGGACCGAACCGGGTAGGCCAACCTCAGGCACCCTTAGGGCATAACTATGTCAGTAGCCCCTGAATGTCCATATGTTTCGTAGATTTAGGTGGATACTCTGACATCTTCGGTCGTTGGAAGCAAATGCTTGTCACCTGAAACTTCATCGGGTCACACTATCTGAGTCATAGGGATGATTGATGCATGCGCCTAGCTCATCCAAAAGATCGGGACCAATTAATTGCTCTCGAGAAAAAACAATATCATCTACTCAAACTCGAGTCCCGCACTCGAATTCGGAAATTGCTGGTGTAATTCGACTCATGCCGCAGAGGCCTTACTGGGTCGAATTCTAGTGAGAATAGTTACATACCCATCGCGTCCATCAGGATTTTCATCACACCTGTTGGTATGGTATTTATCTGGTAGAGCGCAGCAGATGCGATTGCCCGGCCATCAGATTATATATGTAGGTCTTATCTTTACATCATAGATGTAGCATCTGAATTTTAGTTGTCGCGGAAGCAATTCTGGTGGCCAAGGGAACAGTGTCTCTAAACTTGGCATTGTATTGTAAAGGAGGAGTCGCCAGTAGCTTTGATTGCTGACAGGCAAACCCACGCTGCGAACACAGTCAACACAGAGGTTCCAAGGACTAGATGCATTATATATATATATATTTCTTCTTTTTCATAGCGTGCGCGACCATGGCTCCCTATAGGAGTATCCTCCGAGTGTCTGTTCGAATCGTAGACTCGAGCAGAGATTTATTGCCGTCAGTTTAGTCAACATTGTCAGTGGACACTGTTTCTAGAATGATGGTACTGACCCGAAAGTGCATTAGGCTAGTAATTCATTTTTTTCTTTGAGTGGTTTTGAGTCAACACTGCATGTGCTTTATTTTCTTCGAACACGCGATTAGAGTTCCCTATGTGAGTAGGCCCGAGTCCTTAGTCGAATCGTTGATTCGAGTGAGGATTTGGAGCGTACCACTTGAAAGTCATAAATATGCGCGTCCAGCGCTCCAGTTTTGGAGTAGCCCCCGAGTGTGTGGCCAAATCATAGATTCGGATAGAAACTCGAGTCTTGCACATGATTGTCGCACTTGATAATATTGTAGGCTGACACTGGACCCGGAAGTACATCGGATGTGTGACCACTCTCCTAATAGGAGTAGCCCACGAGTGATTGACCGAGTCGTAGACTCAAACAAAAACTAAGTATTTGAAGGCAGTCGAAGAAAGAGTCGTTGCCTGCTTCACCCCTCTGCTGAGAGTGTGAACAACGATGACATCATTGATGATGACCGGTGAGCTCAACCGTAAGCGTGAGTAGTGTGATGGGACCTAATGCTACGGGTCCCAAAAGTTGACCAAGATTTGACCAGTCATTGCGTAAATTGGGGGAATTTAACCGCGTCTCCTCGATTTCTGTGTGCAGTGGAGATAGTGCAGTGACGGTTTGGGTTTCTTCTTGCCACATGTTGCACCGATGTACACCATGCGTTGCCAACTGAAAATCAACGGCTGAGATTGCTCTTCTTCCGTGTTAAGTATTATAATGCTCCGATAATTTTTTCCCTTCCTTGTCTTTGTCTTCCTCACATCTGCTCTCTCCTTGCACTGCTCCATTGGTTCATAAACTTCCTTTTGCGTTGGATGTGCTTTGCATATTCCCCAGCTTGTATCTACGGTCGCAGCGGAAGAGACGCTCCACGACAATGGTGAAGGACAACAAGACTGCGGGTGCCGGATCAAGCATCGCCGTCGCTTCCAAGAAGAAGGCTGCTGGGGGTTGTGTCGCTAATGGCGCTACTCCGTGATCAAGACTTCTGAGCTGCAACTACTCCATCAAGCCGCCAAATTCCAGTGGATGAGGGAGCTTGCAAGATTCCCGGTGAGAGGTAATCCCCGATCCACCTGTTGGGTTCCCGGTGATGTTTTTGGCTTTTGTCCTTCGAGGACTTTCGCCCCTCCTCAACAATTTTGTGCATGGTTTGCTTTTCATGTATAGGATTCAGCTGCACCAGCTATCTCCCAACTCCATTCTTCACCTCGCATGCTTTATCACCCTCTGTGAGTGCTAGTTTGGAATCGAGCCTCACTTCAGGCTCTTCAAGAAGCTGTATGGCTTTAAGAGGTTGTCGGGCACTAGCGACGTGATGTATGAGGTCGGCGGAGGAGGCATCTGCATTCGCCTGAACTAGTAGTACTTTAGCTTTGACATCGTCAACTCTGTGCAAGGATGGAGAGCCAAGTGGTTCTACATCCACGACCAGAAGTTGGTGGGTCAGAAGTATGGCCTTGAACCATTTGACGCAAGTGTAGAGATCAAGAGGAAGCGATCCTAGTGGAATGAGATTCCTTCGGGTGAGTCTGAGGAAGTCGAAGCCTTGTACAAGCAGGTGCAAGATCTGCAACTAGTGCGTGGCCAAGAGGTCACCAGCATTAACATCATCTGCACATTCACATAGCGTCGGGTGCAGCCTTTGCAATCCAAGGCGTACCTGATGTTTCTATATGCTGGAGAGGCTGATTCAACCCACACAGTTTTGAAAATTCTTTCCTCAACAGAGATGGAGAATAAAATCAAATCCTTGACCATCTTGATAGTGGAAGAAACTCTTCCTACGGAGACCATGACCTTGCCGTTCAGCGCCACCAAGCCTATACCAGAGGTAATGTCTCTTTTTGTATGCATGTTGATGTTTCTTTGAGTGCGTGTTTGGAGACTGATGGTGTTGTTGCTTCTTCTTGCAAAACCTGAAGGTTCAGGGCATGGTCCCTCCACTGCCCGAGAAATATGATGCCCCTGAGGGTGTAGAGCTAGACGAGTCGGAATCCACCGTCCTAGCTGCTCATTCGTAGGAAGCCCCTGAGTCAAGAGAAGGTGGCACTCGCAAGAGGGTACATAGCGTAGATTCGGATGCATCGACTCCTAAAACTCCAAAGGGGCCTGCCCTTGACGCGGCTGCTACTAGGCCGATCTCGGCGATGCCCATCTGGACTATGTTGCCCGAGTCATAGACCAAGAAGCAGAAGTGTCGTGGTGTGGAACACGGTAGTGCCATCGGGGATGGCATGAAAGGGGACAACCAGGATGCTATCGGTGGCTACTCGCAACGGGTTGGGCACAGATACTACAAACACAGCGATGTACCCGAGTTTGGAGCCATCTTGTCGAGGTAACACTCCTACTCTTGCAAGGATCTACTATATGAGGAGCGAATGCTCGATACAAATGCTCCTTGAGTTGTTTCCTTAGATATTATTGGGAGCTAGAGGAAGATGAACTACTTGACTTGGTGATTCTGGCTAACTTGTAACTCGTAATGCCTTACCTAGAACCCTAGCGCTACCCTTCCTTATATATTGGTAGAAGGGTAGGTTATAATGTGGGCTCTAGGGTTTACTGTTTTGGGCTTTGGGTTTACAAAGCGGGCCGGCTGACCGGGTCCAGCAGATGGTACAGGACCTAGTCAAGCTTCAGTATTGGTGGGGACAGCGCCACAACGTCTCTGCGCCTCCGCTTTGGGCGTCACTCGGTGCTTTAACCATTAGCTTGGCTCTTTATCCATCAACCGGAGCTTTATCTATCAGTCAGAGCTTTATCCGTCACCTCCCAGCCTTAACACTTCGGCACCCTTGTCTGGTAGTGCTAGTGGGGCGGCGCGCCAGCCTGTCCAGTCAAGGATGTGCTCAGCAAGGAGCGTCACCCCCTCCCGTACCTTTGGCCAACAGATTCGAGGCGGACGGGTAGAGGTGGCCACTCATCCGGCTATCCTGGCCCCCGGCTAGACGGGCCAGCCGGGGAATCTTGACGCGGGCCAGGTGAAGTGTATGACCCAGCCGAGGTTCTCTGTCTTATGGCCATCCGGCTAGCTTTCCCTGGAGCCGGCCAATTGGAGTTGGCTTGGCCTATCCGGGGGCCATCCCCTCGACACTAGTCCCCGAGCGCGTTGGGGCTTGGCCTGGCAAAAAAGTTCCTGCGTGCTCATTGGCTGCTCCTGAAATGATTGCTGGTGAAGACTATACCGTGAATTTGGCTTGTAGTACTTGTCCTTTTCTAGCTCAAGATGCCTACTTTCCCGGCTGGAGTTTACTGGCTATGGGTTTGGTGGCCCACCCATAGGGTGTGATCGATGATTGCGTCTCCCGGCTATTGCACCCGGCTGGGGAGGCGAATCGGCCTGTTGATGACGTCAATGCTGTCGTTAGGCGTGCCTGCCTCCTCTGTCGCGTGGCATGTCAGTTTGACCTCTTGGCCTGCTGCTGCAGTTTTGGTAACCGCGCCCACGCCTTCATCATAGCGGTTTCTCGGGGATCATGCACGCGCTTGGCCTTCGCGGTAACGCCCATGGGATCTTCTGTGGTATTTCCTTCGGTGCAAACGATCCGGCACCGAAGCGTCGTGGGGGTAGTGGAGCATTTCTTGCGCCATGTGGCGTTGGGGAGTGCAGGAGGCGCGGTTGCCCTGCCTCGATAAAGAGGGGCGCCGGGAGAGGGCTTCTCCCCTACTTCGCCTTCTTCCTGCGCCCCTTTCCCTTTGTGCTTCAGCCTCCCCGCTGCCACCTTGCGCCACCGTTTCCCTTGAATGCAGGCACCACCGTTCCACCATCACGACGATGGGGCCTCGCTTCTCCAACACGGCCACCGTGCCTGCCAAGATGCTTCCTGATCAGGCGAGGGGCTGGTGCAGCTCGTACGTCATCGACGACCTGGTGCAGAAGTACCGACGGGGCAAGCTCACCCCGTCGGAGCGCTTGGTGAAGCATCGCCTGGCACCGAGGGGGAGCGAGTCCCAAATCCTCAGTCTGGGGAGGCCGTCGTCTTCCTCGCCCACTTTGCCCGCGGGCTCGGTCTGCCTCTGAGCAGGTTCGTCTTGGAGTTGATGGTCTCCTTCGACCTCTAGCTCCACCACCTCGATGCCAACACCATTGCGCAGCTGTCGCATCATGAGACCTGCTGCGAGGCCTACCTGGGGGTTCGCCCGGACACGGCAAACTTCTTAAAGTTCTTCTAGTTCAAGGTCCATGTGGTGGGGAAGGGTGGCCCCCTCATGGAGACCGGCTGCTGCACCGTCTACCCCCGGGTGATGTCATCGATGCCACGGCTGGACAGCCCTGACACTGTCAAGCTATGGCAGCACTCGTACTTCTACGTGTGCAACAACATCGACATCGACTAGATCAAGGCACCGGTGTTTGCCAACATCCCCTCCAGCCGGAAGGCTTGGACCGTCTAGAACTTGGGCGCCCATGCAGACATGGAGCGGATGGCCGCCCGGGTGACGGTGGTGGTGGATAAAGAGCGGCTTGTGAGGGCTACTAGATCCCACCCGGGTGTCCTAGTTGGGGGTGCCATTTGTGGCCCTTCGAGAATTGCTTGCCACCATCTCGAAGGAGACACTGACAGAGGACTGGGTCTTCTCCTGCCGGCCATATCACTGTGGCTGGCTGCCCCCAAAGGTCAGTCTCTTTTCCTTTTATCTGGGCAGATCTTTTCCTGAAGATCTTCTCTCCTTGCGTCTTATGTTCCTTGTTGAGTATCTTTTTACGGTGTAGCTAGCTAAAGATGGCATGGGGGAGGGTGATTTCCCGAGTTCACCATCGACCGCAAGCCGCCGAGGTTTCCGCTGACAAAGCCGGAGCGGTTCCCCACTCGGGCCGACGAGGGTTGTGAGTTTCCACCCGGTGAGCTGCTTTTTGTGCCCGGAATTTTCTTGTTCTTCCTTTGTCATGCGCCTGACATTGTTCCCATGTCTTGGCGAAGCCACCCACAGCGAGGATGCGAACCTGGCTGAGGCTGCCACGTCGAAAGCTCGCGTGAAGCGGGATGCCTCGACCAGCGCTGCTCTAGCGGGGGAAGGGGAAGAGGAACCGACGCCCAAGGGTTGCAGCCGTTGTGCCGAGCGTCGCCGGGTATGTGCCCATTTTGTCCTTGCTCAGTGTGCTTATTTATCTTCATCTTTACTTATTGCGCTTTGCTTGCCCTTCTCTCAGCGACGCGATGTCCTTGACCGGCTCCGCGACCATCGCCACCGCGTCCGACCCTGCTCCGCTGAAGCTGAGGCGCCGACTGCTGCCTCTGCTATGAAAGCGGCCAAGGCTGATGCCTCTGCTGCCAAGGCGGCTGAGGCTGCGGCCTCTGCTGGGAAGCCGGATGAGGCTACAACTTCTGCTGCCAACACGGCCGAGGTTGCGGTGCATACGGCGGAGACGGTGGCGCTGACTAGATTGTTGGTCCCGCATCGGGCCTCTACAGCGACCCGTGCCGCCGATCTGCTCCTTGCTCCGGGCCGGGTTCAGGTGGGTTCTGCCGCCTACCAAGTGGAGGAGCCCGTGGAGGTGGAGGGGGAGGCCCCTGCGTAGCCAATGACCGGAGACAAAGGCAGGGAGGTGGCTCCCGGATCGGGGGCTCCACAGATGTCGCGCATTTCCCCTAGTGATGACGACAAGCTCCAAATCACCAGAAGCTGGTCGGCTCCGGCTGCGCCACCGACGGACTCCGTCCTAGCGCAGCTCTCCGAGTCGGCGCCCATTGCGCTTGGCCAGGTTCGCCACCTAGTGGATGTGATGAAGCAAGGGCTTGGCGAAGCTAGGGCCCTCGGGGCGTCTCTTGAGGTAAACGATTCCTCTGTTGTTGTTTTGTTGCCCTTCTTGTTGTTCTCTTAGAGTCCTTCTGCTATCTTATGCAGAAATCCTTTGCCGAACCCACCAAGACCTCGCAGGACCTAGGGCGTCAGATCGCTTTCTCTGCCTTTTCTTCCTGGCTGCGCGAGTTTTCGCGCTTCTTGTTGACCATTGGGTACCCCCTACAGCTCTGTTAGCAGATAGGGATCACGAGGTGGAGAGGCTGAAGGCGGAGGTCTCCCGACTAGAGGAGTCCAATGCAGCGCGCCAAGACCAGATCAGCCAGCTACTATCGCACCAACAACAGATGGAGGTCAAGGCCGGCCAGGCAAAGAAGACCACTGAGATCCGGGCCAAGGCACTGAAGAACCTCGAGCAGATCCAGGCTCGTCAGCTGGAGGATCTGAAGACCGCCCGGGACCGGGAGAAGGTGGCTCTAGGGGAGCTATGCCAAATTGCCGAGATGGTCGTTAGTAAGTGATCCGTTTGGCGAGCTTGCTCCTTCTCTCGCTTTAGCCGGAAAGTTGATGTTTTTCCTTTTTCCTTGTGCAGCTTAGTATCCTGAGGCGACCGACCAAGCCCTGACGTGTGTCCCTAAGGCGGATGTCGGCTGCGACCTGCACCTGGTGGTGGTGACGATCATCAGCGAGGAGGCCAACCGGCTGCGTGGTGCTGCCCTGGAGGTCTTCGACTATGTCTGGCCTGAAGTCGACTACCCGGACACGATGGTCGCCTTGGCTAGGACGCTCTCTAGCGCCCCGAAGCTCATGGACGTGGCGCAAGACTAGCACTGTTGAAGTCCTGGTACCCGGACATGGACCTGCAGAGTCTCTCCAGAGGGTTTCGTCAAGGGACTAGCTACGACCAGCTTCGGGCTGAAGTTCCTGACATTCACTCCTGTGGTTTCAAGATCGGGAGCTTCATCCAGCTGGATCGGGACTTTGCCGACCCGTCCGGCGTGGATGGATATCACTACAGCCCGAGGTTCGGGCTGGCTGGGGAATCCAGGCGGGCCAAAGCTCCTTTGAGTTGTTGTTTGTTGCAGGTTTCCTATGTGGGGGCACGCGAACACACCCACAAGGTGTAGTCCCCAAGGTTCGGGCCGGCTGGAGAATCCAGGCGGGTCAAAGCTCCTTTGAGTTGTTGTTTGTTGCAGGTTTCCTGTGCGGGGGCGCGCGAGCGCACCCACAGGGTGTAGTCCCCAAGGTTCAAGCCGGCTGGAGAATCCAGCCGGGCCGAAGCTCCTTCTTTGTCGTCTGGGTGTTGACCTCCGGCTCCAACACTTTGGCTCATGTGGAAATGAAACATAAGCAGTAGATTGTTTGTTAGGCATGTGTATGTTGGAGATATGCCCAAGAGGCAATAATAAAGTGGTTATTATTATATCTTTATGTTTATGATAAATGTTTACATCCCATGCTATAATTGTATTAACCGGAAACATTAATACTTGTGTGTTTTGTAAACATAAAAGAGTCCCTAGTAAGCCTCTTGTTAAACTAGCTTGTTGATTAATGGATGATCATGGTTTCCTGATCATGGGCATTAGATGTCGTTAATAACAAGATCATATCATTAGGAGAATGATGTGATGGACACACACCCATAGTAAGCGTAGCATAAGATCAAGTCATTAAGTTTGTATTGCTGTAAGCTTTCAAATGCATAGTAACCTAATCCTTCGACCATGAGGTTATGTTAATCACCATCACCAGATGGGTACTTTGATGACATCAAACACCGCTTCATAACTGGGTGGTTATAAAGGTGTCATTGGGTATTCTGAAAGTATGTGTTGAAGCGCATGAACCAAGATTGGGATTTATCCATCCATATGACGGATATATATGCTCTGGGCCCTCTCGGTGGAATGTCATCTAGATAGCTTGCAAGCATGTGACTGGGTCACAAGGGATGACATAACATGGAACAAGTAAAGAGTACTTATCGGTAACGAGGTAGAACTAGGTATGAAGATACCGACGATCAAACCTCGGATAAGTAGAATATCGCGTGACAAAGGGAATTGGTTTCGTATGTAAATGGTTCTATCGATCACGAAGTCATCGTTGAATATGTGGGAGCCATTATGGATCTCCAGATCCCGCTGATGGTTATTGATCGGAGAGGTGTCTTCATCATGTCTGTATATTCATGAACCATAGGGTGACACACTTAAGGTTCGAAGTTGTTTTAAGTAGATATGGAATATGCGTTGGAGACCGAATGTTGTTCGGAGTCTCGGATTGGATCCGGGACATCACGAGGAGATCCGGAATTGTCTGGAGAATAAGATTCATATATTGGGGATCATTTTCTAAGTTAGGAAATGTTCCGGAGTGTTTGTATGGAGATTCTAGAAGGTTTCAGAAAGTTCTGGAAGGTTCTAGAAGAGTTCTTGGTGTTTGCTTGAAAACCAAGAAAGGGTCAAAGGAAACCTTGTGGGGAGAGACACGGATTGTGATTATATTTGATGTATGCAATGATCCTTGTTGTAATATGGCAACCGACAGGAGCCTAATGGTTGTCTTTAATTCTGTTAAGACCTGCGTGTCTATTCATATTGTAATAGCTCTATTCCAAGTAGTTGTAATAGTTGCTAGTGATGATGGACAACCATGAAGCAGCGCCACTGACCTTGACGCAATGCTGGTGATGATGGAGATCATGTCCGTGCTTTGGAGATGGAGATCAAAGGCATAAGAAGAAAGAGCCATATCATATCACACTAATTATGAATTGCCTGTGATGTTAATCCTTTATGCATCTTGTATTGCTTAGATCGCGACGGTAGCATTATAAGATGATCCCTCTCACTAAATATCAAGTAATAAAGTGTTCTTCCTTAGTAGGCACCGTTGCTAAGACTCGTCGTTTCGAAGCATCTCGTGATGATCGGGTGTGATAGATTCTACGTGTGCATACAACGGGTGCAAGCCAGATTTGCACATGCGGATACTAAGGTTAACCTTGACGAGCCTAGCATGTATAGACATGGTCTCGGAACACGTAATACCGAAAGGTAAAGCATGAGTCATATGGATGATATGATGAACATGTTGATTGTTCGCCTTTAAAGCTACATCATGTCACGTGATGATCGGACTTGGTGTAGTGGATTTGGTTCGTGTAATCACTAAAACAACTGGAGGGATGTTGTTTTGAGTGGGTGTTTTTTTGTAATTTGGATTAGTCAAACTCAATTTATCATAAACACAATCAAAGTGAATTTGCATAGTTTGTTGTAGTCATTGGCATCCGTTCACCACCTTACGCTTAGTTATAGTTGAGATAGTTGAACTATAGAAATTCTGGATATTTGCTTTACGAACTGGTATCGTATTGTTTTGAGTGTCAATCTAAAGTTTAAAAGTCATATTGCAAACTTTCAGCAAACTCTGTTTACTCTGTGAAGTTTAATAAACAGTATTAAATCAAGAGTAACAATTCCAGTGTTAGTATCTAATGTATCATGTTTGCCTCCATGATTCTTGATACTCAAAAGATTGTTTTTTAATATCAAGTTTATCTAAGAGCTGAAAGCAATGTTTCAGAAACCATCATATGTGAAAGGTATTGTGATATCTAAAACAATGTGTTGGTTACAACATGATAGAGTATACGTCCTCATATTTGATGAGAATTTGTGAAGATTGGAGACGCTAGTCGTCATAATCCTCCAAAAGGTTTTGGAAAAGAAACATTATACTCGCAATTCACCTTTATAAGCTATAGCAGCTTGATCATGAAAGTTGTCATGATAAGGATGAATAGAAGATGTAAGTAAAATGTTTACTACACTAAAAGATTACTAAAGAATGGAATTTTGAAAGAATGCCAAACATTTGATGAAGGTGATCCACTTCAAAGTGCAAGTCCAAAGGTATTAGTATTTGACTATACACACTTTGTACTATGTGTCATGCGAATGACACCACTATTGATGTTGATAGATTCTTTTAAAAGAAAAGGAATTGTTGAAAGAGAATCTATAAAATATTTGGCAGAAAAGAAAAGATTGGAGATATCCAACTTAGGTATATAGAAGATACATGTTATGGCTGTATTCCTTGGTTGTTAAACAATGTGGTTCTGCGGTATTGGATACCGAATTGGTTGGTATGAAGTGTCATACAGGACAACACAATTCATGAACTGCAATGGCCTAAGTAACTAGCAAGAGAATATGTGATGATGTTCATTGAAAACAAACAAAGGGTTGTTGTGTTGCTCGTTAACATCAAAGCTTACCTTCAAGATTTGTTTCAATAATTGTTATTTTGATCAGGTATTATGACGACAAAAGGTTGTTCAAATAATTACCGTATTCCATAAAAGATGGATGATTTACAAATCTCGTTGGAGAAATCACATCCATAAAACTAATGCTAAAATGTCGAAAGACAATTGATTGAAAGATCACTTATGAAGTGACATCGCTGTTTAAATTATATTGGAAAGAAAACATGAAGAAACACCATGTTGATGGATTTTTGGAGTCTTTGATTTTGATCAAATGACACTTGTGATACTTTCCTGGAGATAATTAAAACTCCGTTCGTAGGCCAAAAGAGGAACGGACGACTAACTGATTGGAATTTGTACATATTGATGTATATAGTTCATTATGTGTAGTCGTGGGCGATGGATTTCAACTTCATATGCTTTCTCCGAAGATTTGAGTGAGTATATGTATATACTTACTCAATAAGGAAGAAGTATGAAACATTTGAAAATGTTCAAAGACTTTCAAGATGAAGTGGAAAATCATTGTAACAAGAAAATAAAAAGTTTATGATTGGATCATAAAGAAAGATGTTTGAGTTACAAGTTTAGCAAAACACCTAAGATATGAGGAATCGTTCCATAGATTTGCATTTCCCAAAACACCATAGGAGTATGGAGTGTTCGAGATATGTAATGAAACCTTGTTTGACATGGTAAGATCAAAGGTGTCATTTATAAAACTGCCATTATATTTTAAATATTAAAGCTTTAGTGACTACCGCTTTTACACTGAAAAGAGCTCCATCATGATCCGTTGAAATGACACCATATAAGTCATGGTTTGGGATAAAACTCAGGTTGTCCTTTCTTAAATTTTTGGTATGCTAGGCATAAGTAAAATGTTTACAACCAAAGTCGGATGAGCATGTCTTTGTAGGTTATTTCGAATAACCATTGGGTATTCCTCCATAACACCAAAGACAAAAGTGTTTATCACTTGGAATGTCGAGTTTCTTGAGAAGGAATTTTTGGTGAAAAGTTAAGTGGGAGGACAATAGAACTTTGACAAGGTTGTTGAACCTTGGATAATATGTGATGAGTTGCGTAGCGTCGGAAAGTGTCCCGGCGGCAGCAACAATGCTCATGGCTCACGTGCCTCAAAGGTTGTGGTCACGGAGATCTAAGTTACTATTGAACCAAGTAGGTCGGGTAAGTAATCAAATGCCAAGATTTGGGAGTTAAATCATTGTTGTTTGACAATGATGAACCGACTACATGCAAAGAAGCAATGATGGGCCCTGACTTTGTTAAGTGGCTTGAAGCCATAAAATCCGTGATAATTCCATACACGAGAAATCAAGCTTTGAATTTGAAAGACCCTCTGGAAAGGTGCAAGACCTTACAGTCGTATATGGATCTATAAAGAAATAGACATGGATGTTTCACATCTATGAAATAGTCGACATGTCGGAAAGAGTTTACGACAATGTTCAAGGAATTGACTATGATAAGATTTGATCTTTCATAGCGATATTTAGTCTGGACGGATTAATGTAGCAACCACTACATATATTTTGGTATATGGTAGTTGAACAAACAAAACAAGTTCTTCTAATAGAATGGTTACCTAGGATGTGTCCATGACACGATCCAAAGGGTTTTGTTAATTCAAAGGATGCTAAAAGAGTATGCAAAGCTTCAATGGTTGAAGTGAGCATCGCGGAGTTGGAATCTTCACCGTGATGAAACCGTTAAAAGGTTTAATTTCATCAGAGACGATGAAGATGCTTGCATTTTTGCAAGAAATTGGGAGCGCTAAGACATATTTCTAATACATTATATGAAAGACATATCGTTGATTAGAAATGATGTATCTTTTATTGACACAGGTTAAGAATTTCATTTCAATGAAAGACTTAGGCATAACCCAAGAATTAGGCATCAATGTCTATATGGATAGATTGAGGCGCTAATATGGTTTTGCCAAATGTACATAGATGAGATGTTGAATGAGTTCAATATGGAAACAACAAGAAAGGTTCTTGACGCACATAAAGGACTGAATCAAGATTCAAGTGTGTTGACACGAGATTCAAGTGTTTTGACACTTGGTGAAATCACAAGAATATTTTGATCAATCATTCTTTGAGATGTACACATCCAGATATGTCCTATGCTCTAAATGTTATGAGCATATACCAGAATGACTCATAAGATGATGATTGGACAATAGTAGGGATATTCATATGATCTTTGGAAGAACTAAGAATATATTATTTATATAGTGATGACAAATAGTTCATTGTAAATTGTTACATTGATACTAGTTTTATCACAAATTAAGTTTATCTTAATTTAAACTATGGGTGGCACAATGTAATGGAAAGGAAGTTCCATAACGGATTTGGTTGAGTACCAAAGTTAAAACATTGTGACAGATACTACAACAAAAGGCTAAGTATATGACTGCTATTGTAGCAGCAAATGAGGGCATTTGCGTCAAGTAGTTTGTTATCAAACTAGGTGTGGTTCATAGCGGGATGATACTATGAAGATACATTGTATGAAAATTGTATCAACATGATTTAAATCCCAAGGAACTAAAGGTCTCACCAAAGGACCAAATTTATACAATGCCATCTCATTGGAGAATGAGTAATGCGTAGAAACGCAAGGACATGCAAATACACACGGACCTGGAAGTGTCAGATCCGAAGATTATGTTTACCACTAGCAATAGTGTCTATACAACACCAGAAAGCCATAGGTGTTGAATGCACAAGTTTTTAACTAGATTATTGACTCTAGTGCAAGTGGGAGACTGTTGGAGATATGCCCAAGAGGCAATAATAAAGTGGTTATTATTATATCTTTATGTTTATGATAAATGTTTACATCCCATGCTATAATTATATTAACCAGAAACATTAATACTTGTGTGTTTTGTAAACATAAAAGAGTCCCTAGTAAGCCTCTTGTTAAACTAGCTTGTTGATTAATGGATGATCATGGTTTCCTGATCATGGGCATTGGATGTCGTTAATAACAAGATCATATCATTAGGAGAATGATGTGATGGACACACACTCATAGTAAGCGTAGCATAAGATCAAGTCATTAAGTTCGTATTGCTGTAAGCTTTCAAATGCATAGTAACCTAATCCTTCGACCATGAGGTTATGTTAATCACCATCACCGGATGGGTACTTTGATGACATCAAACACCGCTTCGTAACTAGGTGGTTATAAAGGTGTCATTGGGTATTCTGAAAGTATGTGTTGAAGCGCATGAACCAAGATTGGGATTTGTCCATCCATATGACGGATAGATATGCTCTGGGCCCTCTCGGCAGAATGTCATCTAGATAGCTTGCAAGCATGTGACTGGGTCACAAGGGATGACATAACATGGAACGAGTAAAGAGTACTTATCGGTAACGAGGTAGAACTAGGTATGAAGATACCGATGATCAAACCTCGGATAAGTAGAATATCGCGTGACAAAGGGAATTGGTTTCGTATGTAAATGGTTCTATCGATCACGAAGTCATCGTTGAATATGTGGGAGCCATTATGGATCTCCAGATCCCGTTGATGGTTATTGATCGGAGAGGTGTCTTCATCATGTCTGTATATTCACGAACCATAGGGTGACACACTTAAGGTTCTAAGTTGTTTTAAGTAGATATGGAATATGCGTTGGAGACCGAATGTTGTTCGGAGTCTCGGATTGGATCCGGGACATCACGAGGAGATCCGGAATTGTCTGGAGAATAAGATTCATATATTGGGGATCATTTTCTAAGTTAGGAAATGTTCCGGAGTGTTTGTATGGAGATTCTAGAAGGTTTCAGAAAGTTCTGGAAGGTTCTAGAAGAGTTCTTGGTGTTTGCTTGAAAACCAAGAAAGGGTCAAAGGAAACCTTGTGGGGCGAGACACAGATTCGTGGGGGAGGAGGACTCCTCCCCCCCTTCCCAACCCGCCGACCATAGGAGGGGAGTCCTACTAGGACTCCCCCTCCCCAGGCGCGCCTCCCTCCTTTAAATAGAAGGGAGGGGGCGCCCCCTCCTAGCCCTCTCTCATAACAAGCTCTAGCCGCCGCCTCTCTCCTCTACCTTCGCTCTGCTCCGGCTTAGGCGAAGCCCTGCAGAATTCTCTCCTCCACCACCACCACACCGTCGTGCTGCTGGGATTTCGTGGAGAAGATCTACTACCTCCGCTGCTCGCTGGAACAGGGAGAGGAAGGTCTGCTTCGACTCCGCACGTGTGACCGACTGCGGAAGCGCTGCCGGAACGCGGCGCCGGAAGGATCATCCACACGATCTTGAGATCGGCAAGTGATCGACTACATCAACCCCGAGATCTAATCTCGTAATGCTTTCGGTTCTACGAGGGTTAGTACAGATCTATCTCGTTGCACATGTCCAATAGATTAGATCTTGGCTTTTATCTAGAATAGATCTGGGTTTTGTTCGTTCTTGCGGTAGAATTTTTTTGTTTTCCATGCTATGAACCCATCAGTGTAGAACGAATATAGTCTTTAACTTATCTTTTGTTTGAAAAGTTCGCCGTTTCATGCAAGGCTGGTAGCTTTGTCCTTTTTTAGCAAGCATTGGCCTTTGAAGTTGTTCCCTTGTCAACGCTTGGCCGGAAGCAAGGGTTTGCTTTGGCGGCGTACTTTCGCAATACTTCAGTCTTTCACTACCGGCTTTGAATGAGCGAGCGCAGCCAGAACATCCAGATGTCTTGTTTTCCTTAGGATTTTTTCTGTACGAGCCTTTGAGTTTGTCCGCTTTTGCCGTGTCTGTCCGCCGGCTTGCGGTCTGTAGCCGGAATTGAAGAGGGGTCCCTTGGAACCGCGTACAGTATTTCGTCCCTTCGGAGTTTGCAGCCGTCTAGGCTATCCGGCGAGCTTCCGAGGGAAACTACCGGGTCCGAGGTTAAAAAACAATGCAGCCGGAAAGTTTGTGAGTGCAGCAGAAAATGCTAAATTATTATGGAGTCCCCGAGACTATGTCGAGGCCCCTCATATTGTTCATTACATAAAAGTAGGATACATTTGCCCTTTACTCAGGTGTAGAATGGACGACGCAGGTTTGCATTCCACGGGCGCTCAGTATCTTTGCCGGAGCGGTCCATCTTGTTCTTTGCTAGTTGGCGAGCGTCGATTAGGTAGTATGAGTTGTTATGCAGCGCCAAGCAGATGATGAATGGCCCTTCCCAAGGTGGGGCTAGCTTGTGCATCCCCTTGGTGTCTTGTACTAGCCGCAAGACGAGGTCGCCTTCACGAAACGAGATGTTGCGGATCCGGCTGGCGTGGTAGCGTCATAGGCTCTGCTGGTAGATGGAGGACCTGGACAAGGCTAGCTCTCGAGCCTCCTCGAGGAGATCACTATTGTCTTCTCATGCTTCCTTTTCTTGCTGCTCTGTGTACAACAGCTTTCGCGGTGCATCGAATTTGATGTCAGTTGGTAGGACTGCCTCTGCCCCATAGACGAGGAAGAATGGTGTAAAGCCGGTGGAGTGGTTGGGAGTTGTCCGTAGGCTCCATAGCACTGCCGGTAGTTCCTCTATCCAGCACCCGTGTGTCCTCATCAGCGGCTCAATCAGCCTTGGCTTGATTCCAGCTAGGACTAGGCTGATTGCTCGCTTGCACTATCCATTAGATTGGGGATGTGCAACGGAGTCCAGGTCCAGGCGGATGCCCTTGTCACCACAGAAACACGCGAAGGCCCCTTTGGCAAAGTTGGTGCTATTGTCTATGATGATGATGTTGGGGTAGCCAAACCACGTGATGATGTCAGTGAAGAACTTGACTACAGTCGGTCTGTCCAGTTTCTTGATTGACTTTGCCTCGATCCACTTGGTGAACTTGTCCACGGCCACCGGCAAGTGTGTCATGCTGGATCGTGCTGTTTTGAACGGGCCAACCATATCGAGGCCCCAGACGGCAAACGACCAGGTGATGGGGATCGTCTTGAGTGCTGATGACGGAGTGTATTTCTGCTGGGCGAATCACTGACATCCGTTGCATGCCTTCACCAGCTGCTCGGCGTCCTCCAGTGTCGTGTGCCACTAGAATCCATGGCAAAATGCCTTTGCCACTATTGCTCTTGATGATGCGTGATGACCGCATTCTCCTTGGTGAATGTCCACCAGCAACCAGGTTCCTTCTTCTTGGCTTACGCATCGCTGGTATATTCCTCCCATGCTGCGCTTGTAAAGCTCGTTGTTGATGATGGTGTATGGACTTGCTCTGTGCTTCACTTGTCTTGCCGCCACCTCTTCATGTGGCAGCTCTCCTTTGGCCAGAAAGTCCATGAACGGCTTGCCCCATGATGGTGTCTCCCGGATGGAAAGGATAGTTTGCATGATCAGCTTGACTTCCTTGCTCCCAGCCAGCTCGGGCTCGTCAGGTGGCCTACCAGGTGGGAGGCCAGAGCCAGCAGTGCCCAGGCCGCTGGAGCTGGCTGGGGGTGTCACGACTTGCGGCCCGACAGCTCCTGAGGTGGAGGCGGCAGTCCCCGAGATGGAGGCGACAGTCCCGGGTAATGCGGGGCAGTCTCAGGGATGGAGGTGGCAGTCCCCGGGTGCGGCGGGGCAGTCCCCGGGATGGATCCGGCAGTCCCCGGGTCCGCGTCCAGTATGATGGAGTCGGATTCCGGTGATGGCATGATGGAGGGCTTGTGAAAGTGTTCGATGGCTACTTCTGGCGGGATTGCCGCTCTTGTTGAGCCTACATGGGCGAGCGCGTCCGCGGCTTTGTTGTTTGCTCGAGGCACGTGGTGAAACTCACATGCTTTGAAACATGTGCATAGCTGATGTACAAAGAAGCGGTATAGTGCCATATTTGCATCCTTAGCGTCCTAGTCGCCCGATACTTGCTGCACCACCAGGTCAGAGTCGCTGAAACAGAGGATGCACTTGATGCCGATCTCTTTTGCCATCTTGAGGCCATGGACGAGCGCTTAGTACTCGGCGACGTTGTCGATGCACGGAAGTGGATCTGCAACACATACTCTAGCCGTTCTTTTTTTGGAGAGGTGATGACAAACTTCGGACATCTTCTTCGTCCAGGTGCTCTGGCGGGTTGTATGTGTAGCCGGCTTGTTGCTGCCGCTATGGAACTTGCATGGGCCATCAAGCATCGACTTGATGGTGTAATTGGGCCGAGGTGGCCGGTCGTCGGGCTTCTGTCTCCGGCTGCCGCCCACAGCCGGATCCTCCTGGACGGCTGCCACCTGCCTGGAACCATATTGGTTATCCGGCTAGTCTTCCTTACTCTTGCCATGGTAGTTATCATGCCGCTTGGAGTTGTGGTTGTTCCCCTCCGGCTGGCGTTGATCTGCGATGACCTCCACGATGATCTGTCCCTAATCGTCCAGCAGGACATATCTTTTCATCGCCGCCCCCACGGTGGCATACTTGTCCGCGATCTCCATGGTCTTGGCCATGGTGGTAGGCTCTACCCGGTGAAGCTTATGCTTGAGCATGGTTCCGTACCTGCAGCCGTTGATGAAGAAGTCGACTGCTTGGTTCTCGCGTACTCCCTCACAGGAGTCGTGCATGCTTGTCCACCGAGTGATGTAGGAGCGGTGCATGCTTGTCCACCGAGTGATGTAGGAGCGGTCGGTTTCGTCCTTTCCTTGGATGGAGAGGGCGAGGTCGCCAGGGAGACCGGGGCATTTGTAGGTGCCGGTGAAGTTGCGGACGAACGCCTGCTCGAAATCGATCCAAGCATTGATGCTATTGTTGGGGAGACCGTTGAGCCAGGTTCTAGCTAAATCCAGGAGGATGAGTGGGACATAGCGCACTGCCACCCGACGATTGCCGTTTGCAATGCCCACCACGTTGGTGTAATCCACCAACCAATCTTCTGGCTTGATAGTGCCGTTGTACTTCGGCGTGTCCCTTGGGAGTGAAAATCCCTTTTGAAACGGTTCGTTCTGGATGTGTGGTCCAAATCACCTTGGGCCAGCCGGGCTTTCTTCCTCCAATGCGCGTGACTGGACCAACAGGTCTATGCATTCGCGCGCATCCCGCGGTTCCTCTGGCTCGACTGGGCCAAGCCGACCTGAAAGGTGGGACTTGGGCGGCGCGTTCGTTCTTCTGGCTTCGTCAGCCGGATCACGGTTTCTGCTAGTGGCTTCGCGTGGTTTGTGTCCACGGCCAGCTGACCCATGCCTGCTGGCGGCATCGCTCGTCACCCTCCAGGTGGCTAAGTTCTGCGACGGCAGCTTCCACAGCCCTCATGTTCTTGGTCAGGGTACTGTAAACCAGCTGAGGCGCCGCCACGTGCGAGTCAGCAGCACGGTCCAGCTCCGAGCCTAGGTTGCGGCCTTGCAGCGGCACCTATCGGTTTGCACCGGGTAGGCGGGAGAATCGTGCGTAGTGTTGTACTCGCGCACGGTGGAGTCCAGGTGTCGTTGGCGCATGGCAAATCTGCTAGCTTCCTCCAAGAGGTGCTGGTGCATGGTCTCCAGCGCGGCCGCTGCGGTAGCTGGATCAAGCTCGGTGGCGATGGGGATGTGAAGGTTTTGGATGGAATCCACCAAGGGGTCTGCGCCTTGCTCGCGTGGAGCAGCATCTTTGGCGCCTGCGTCGCGCTCTAGAGGTGGGCGGCGTCCCTCGCCTGTGCCGGCCATCATGACCTCGATGCTAGCACTTGCATGGAGGGTGGCGGAGAAACCTAGAGGTGCACCGGAGATGATGACGTCCTTGCGAGGGAACTCCTTGGCGATGGTGGCGACGTAGACGCGGTGCTCGCCGAAGTGCATGACAGAGCCGTCACTTGGGAAAGTTTCCCCTTTGAAGAAGGATGCATTGTCGAGGACGCAGTCGAACGAGCCAAAAGTGAGGACGAGGCCAGAGGCGACTCGCTCACCGGTGACGAGCGGAAGTTCCGTGCGAAAGATGACCCCAGCCGAAGCGCTGTGCCCCATGGTGGGTGCCAACTGTCGTGGTGTGGAACACGTCAGTGCCATCGAGGATGGCATGAAAGGGGACAATCATGATGCTATCAGTGGCTACTCGCAATAGGTTGGGCATAGATACTGCAGACACAGTGATGTACCCAGGTTCAGAGCCCTCTTGTCGAGGTAACACTCCTACTCCTGCAAGGATCTACTATATGGGGAGGGAATGCTCGATAAAAATGCTCCTTGAGCTGTTTCCTTAGCTATTCTTGGGAGCTAGAGGAAGATGAACTACTTGACTTGGTGATTCTGGCTAACTTGTAACTCGTAATGACTTACCTAGAACCCTAGCACTACCCTTCCTTATATACTGGTAGAAGGGTAGGTTACAATGTGGGCTCTAGGGTTTACTATTTTGGGCTTTGGGTTTACAAAGCGGGCCAGCTGACCGGGTCCAGGATCTAGTCAAGCTTCAGTACATGTGGGGACAACGCCACAAAGTCTCAGCGCCTCCGCTTTGGGCGTCACCCAGCGCTTTAACCATCAGCTTGGCGCTTTATCCGTCAGCTGGAGCTTTATCTATCAGCCAGAGCTTTATCCGTCACCTCCCAGCCTTAGCGCTTTGGGACCCTCATCTGGTAGTGCCGGTAGGGCGGCGTGCCGGCCTGTCCTGTCATGGATGCACTTAGCAAGGAGCGTCACCCCCTCCCGTACCTTTGGCCAATGGATCCGAGGCGGTCGGGTAGAGGTGGCCACCCAGCCGGCTATCCTGGCCCCCGGCTAGACGGGCCAGCTGGGGAATCTTGATGCGGGCCGGGTGAAGCGTATCACCCGACCGAGGTTCTTTGTTTTGTGGCTGTCCGACCAGCTTTCCCTGGAGCCGACCAGTTGGTGCTGGCTTGGCCTATCCGGGGTCATCCCCCCGACAAGAAGAGAGCGGAGGATGAGGCTTTTGACCTTGATAACTTGAGCACGTAAGTGTCTTCGACTATTGCTTTATGATTTGAGCATGGTTGCCTTGGTTCGTTGATGGACATTCTTGTTTGCCGGATTAACAGGGAGTCTACTCCGGAAGCAGACGCCAAGGACGAAGTGGATGAGGGAGTCGTGGACTCCAAGGCCACGAGTGCTGAGGCAGCTGCGCCCTCCCCGAAGATAGTGGCCACTGATGATGATAGTTCCTTGAGCTCCTCCAAGTTAGGTGGCCATAGGATTGTCACTCGGACTACTACAGAAGATCCTTCGGAGTCTTAGGGTGACCACGTAAGTTTCCCTTGTCTCCTCTAGGGAGCCCCCGAGTTTTCTGGCCTCGACAACGCATTGCCGCGCAAGAGCGGCACGACGGGCACCCCGGCGTAGCTGAAGTCGTAGTTGACCGATAGCGTCGCGCGCGGCGGCACGAGTACATCATAGTGGGTGAACATCTCTGCCTCGTAGAAGCTGAGATTAGGCCTCTCCATGGCGAGGCACCGTGACTTTGGGTACGGCTCGACGCATGTGGTGACATGAGTTGCAGGGAAGGAACGGGATTTGAGCTTCGGCCAGATGGTCACGGGGATAAGGTCAAGGAGGTAGGCCTACTCGTGGTTACGGGTGCCAATCGGGTCACAGAACAGCCTACTCGTGGATCACTCTTACAAAGAACGATCCTTATCATCCATTCTCCCTGATCCAACACTGCCTAACAATATGGACGCAAAACCAACCTTGCCCCACGTGGGGCTTCTAGAAGACCCGATATGACGGTTACCATTGGGCATTAGGGTTACGATCCAATGGCTGTCCTTGGTAGTTAGGGTTAGGCAAGTTTCTGTGAGATTTCGAGCTAGTCAACAGGGTTTATCCTGGGTTTGACCACATTTCAAAAAATAACAAGTCTTTCAAAAAACTTTTTATTAAAAATGGCCATACACCCAAAACCATTTTTCCTGAAAATTGAGAGTGCCTTCTAGGGTACCTGCAGTTAGAAACCGCCATTATCGGGCCATAACTCAAGAAAAATATAGTATATGCTTGGACCATGAGATAAATACACACCTCCTGGGAATGGCCATACACCTTGATGTAGCATGCGTGAAAATTTTCTCGGGGCCCTAGGCGCGCCCAAATCTTGCACCTCCTTTGGAAAACACCGGTTTTTCATGTTCAAAAAATGGAAAGTCCAGATTTCTTCAAACAACCAAGAAATCTCTAGTTGGAGAAGTTAGTTGGAATGCCTAGAGGTAGCTAGGTTACGGGTTTGTGATCAATCCATGGAGTGGTGTCATGTTCTTGGCATTGAGGGGGGGGGGTCTAGTGTTAAAAGCCAAGTTAACTCCTACTTGATAGCCATCCGGGTGGTGCCTTGGGTGCCAAAAGACCTGGTATGTCTTGCTTATGATTTTTTGCAGGTAGTGGGTCACATATAAGGGCTCCACAAGATGTTTTCACATTTTTTTGATTTTTTTAATTTTCTTTGGTACAGTTCCAAAAATGGGCAAAACTCGCTGGTGGCTGCATCAATGCAAGGGTCAGTGCAATCTTGGACCTAGGCATGGTTCTAGCCTAGGTACCCTATGGGGCATCCAAAACCATTTTATATTGAAAATTGAGAGTGCATTCTTGGGTACCTACAGTTAGAATCCGCCATTCCCGGGCCATATCTTATGAAAAATACAGTATATGCTTGCACCACGAGATAAATACCCACCTCCCAGGAATGTCCATAAACCATGATGTAGCATGCACAAAAATTGCCTCGGGGCTCTGGGTGCATGCAAATCTTTTACCTCCTTTGGATAAACACTAGTTTTTCAGGTTCAAAAAATGGAAAGTCAAGATTTCTTCAAATAATCAAGAAATCTCTAGTTGGAGAAGTTGAATGCCTAGAGGTAGCTAGGTGTTGGGTTTGGGATCAATCCATCGAGTGGTGCCATGTTATGGGCATTGAGGGGGATCTAGGGTTGAAATCCAAGTTAACTCCTACTCGATAGCCATCTGGGTGGTGCCTTGGGTGCGAAAATACCCGGTATGTCTTCCTTATGTTTTTTGCAGGTAGTGGGTCACATATAAGGGCTCCACGAGCTATTTTCACATTTTTCTGATTTTTTTTGAATTTATTTTGGTATTGTTCAAAAAAGGGCGAAACCCGCCGGCGGACGCGGCAGTACAAGGGTCAATGAAATCTTGTACCTAGGCATGGTTCCAGCCTAGGTACCCTATGGGGCACCCAAAACTATTTTTTCCTGAGAATTGAGAGTGCCTTCTAGGGTACCTGCAGTTAGAAACTGCCATTACTGGGTTGTAACTCAAGAAAACTACAGTATATGCTTGCACCACGAGATAAATACCCACCTCTCGGGAATGGCCATACACCATGATGTAGCATGCATGCAAATTGCCTCAGGGCCCTGGGCGTACCCAAATCTTGCACCTCCTTTAGAAAAAAACGCCGGTTCAAAAAATGGAAAGTCGAGATTTCTTCAAATAACCAAGAAATCTCTAGTTGGAGAAGTTGCTTGGAATGCCTAAAGGTAGCTAGGTGCTGGGTTTGGGATCAATCCATCGAGTGTTTACATGTTATGGACATTGAGGGTGGGGGGGTCTAGGGTTGAAAGCTAAGTTAACTGCTACTCGATAGCCATCCGGGTGGTGACTTGGGTGCCAAAAGACCTGGTATGTCTTGCTTATGATTTTTTGCGGGCAGTGGGTCACATATAAGGGCTCCACGAGTTGTTTTACATTTTTCTATTTTTTTTAGTTTTGTTTGGTACTATTCAAGAAATAGGCAAAACCCGCCAGCTGTCGAAGCAATGGAAGGGTCAGTGCAATCTTGGACCTAGGCATGGTTCTATCCTAGGTACCCTATGGGGCACCCAATACCATTTTTTACTAAAAAATGAGAGTGTTTTCTAGGGTACTTGCAGTTAGAAACCTCCATTACCAGGTTGTAACTCAAGAAAATAACAGTATATGCTTGCACCACGAGATAAATACCCACCTCCCGGGAATGTCCATACACCATGATGTAGCATGCGTGAAAATTTCCTCGGGGACCTGGGCGCTCCCAAATCTTGCACCTCCTTTGGAAAAACGTCGGTTTTTCGGGTTCAGAAAATAGAAAGTTGATATTTCTTCAAATAACCAAGAAATATCTAGTTGGAGAAGTTGCTTGGAATGCCTAGTGGTAGCTAGGTATCTGGTTTGGGATCAATCCTTTAGTGGTGCCATGTTCTGGGCATTGAGGGGGTGATCTAGGGTTGAAAGCCAAGTTATCTCCTACTCTATAGCCATCCATTTTTGATAGTACTAAGTTTTCCCTCTCTGTTAGTCACAAACTCTCACAAAATCCCAAACTAGTGCTCGCTTTTGCTGCTACGCCCTAATTGATCGAGACAGTCCTCAAGCGGATCGTACCCACCAACCTTTGATACTTTGTGATCTAACAGTTAGGATGGATGCATGGTTTTGGTAGTGAGCATGACCACTTCGTGCACCCTGTGTTGCCAACCGAAGCCTACTGCACGCTCTGTCCTGTACCGGTCGATGTCGAGTGCGTGCTCTAGGCACACTCCGTGCGTGTCCTTGTCATGGTCCTTGCCATTGCAGGCATCAGTGTCCTCCTCCGATTACTCCTCACCAACTCCCTCCTCGTATATGCGTGCTCTCTCCTCGTCGGAGTCCTCCTCCTCCTTCTCACAGTCCCACGAGTCGATGTCACCCTCCACTACTTCTGCCTCCAACTGATCCATGAACGCCTCCTCGTCGGCCGAGTTAGAGTCATCCTCATAGTTGGCTCCTCTATTCCTCCTGGCCTTCTTCATGGTGGTCTCATAGGTCCTCCTCTCGATCTTCCACTTGTCCTTCCTATTGTTCGTACTTTACGGAACAACACGCACATCCATCTTAGTTGCTGCTTGGTGCTCCTCTATCTCTGCCGGTGCACCATGTTCCTCCAGCGCGTCAGGTACGACAAGCTTCAATGTCACGGTGTCCTCGAGCACCGATGTCAATCGATCCAAGTGTCGTTGGACACAACATGTTGCCTCAGATGGCCGCCGATGGGCATGAACGATGCCATGATGAGTAGGTGTCGAAGGACGGTCACCCACTGGCAAGGATCTGCCATTGCCATGGCGCGGGTCCATCGTGCACGAGGAAGTTGTTCGAAATGCTCGATGGCACGTACACATTGGGTGCTGATCCTATCAGGGGCGTGAGGAGCATACTCGAAGTTTAGTCACGTAAAAATTGTACTATATCGCATATTGAACATAGTTTGATCACAACAAAAGTGGCATGACATATTCTAGATTCGTATATATCAACGTACTAGGAGTTTAGTCACGTAACAATCACAAAATGAGCGGTCTAGCAACGTTGGTAAGTGTACCATGCGTGCATGTCTATGTGGAGTTCATCGTATCCATGTAATGTGTCCGTGAAGCAGTTGCGCGCATCATGCCTACCCCATGAACACTTGACTACGCTCGCAAGAACACATGCACGCTAGACGTGTAGGCCCTTGCCCGTAATTACTTCCTTGTAGTACCACCCCTTTTATCTAGGGGATTTTAGGCGGCGCATGCTGAAATCCCACTGAACCGTCCATCGCATAAAATGCCGGTCCAATCGAGTCCCATCGTGCACACTATGGGGTTTATTCCCTTGTTCCGCTAGTGACCCTTCATTGAGAAGATAGCAACATAGGCCATCGATTAACGAACAAAGGGTGGATGTATCTTGAGATAGCATTGGAGTATACAGTGGTCTTTTACAAGGCTGGACCACAGACTGGACTCTTTGACCATTCTCCCACACTAATCACTTTCTTCTTCTACCCCACCTCCCTCCCTCTGCATTAGCCATGGCTCCCTGGAGGAGAGGCAGGTCGACCATGCGCACGGATAAGAAGGAGAGAGCTTGCCACCCGCCACTTCTCGCTCTACCAGCTCCTCAACCTTCCACTCTTGCGGAGGCCCAATCTCTCCTAGCAATGGCGTGGAATATTCAAGCAGGTGAGGGCTCCTCCCGGTGCAGTCTTCTTCTTCTTCTTCTTCTTCTTCGTATTCTACTTCTTGTTCTTCTGCTACATATTCCAGGCTGGCCGTGGACCCAGAAACCAACACGACAGCGGAGGCATTGCAGGACCCGTTCGGCCCTATTCCCCATCTTAGCGGGGTAGAAAATGTCCACACCTTTTTACTACTAATAATGCCACTGCCATGCATTTTTTAGATTATAAATGTGGAATCATTAGATCATGTCCACCCCAAAAGTAGGGACCTCGCTTAATATTTTTTTAATATACTTGTTCATACACACATTGGGGTTTATGTGATTAGTTTTTCCCTGAAACCCGGAGTAGAATTATAGAGTTTCTATTTTAAATAACATGAACGATGCAGCAAGCGAAGGCCAAGTGTCGTGCCAAGGTGGCCGCAATCAATGCCAGGATTGACAACCAACTGGAGGGTGCACGCTCCCTAACCCAGGCTAATGAGTGCATGCGCAGGCATTTGTCACTATAGAAGGAGATCTCGCTAGATTTTGCACTTGACATCAATAGGCTTGAAGCAGATCGTGATGAGCTTTAGAAGTTGTTCGCATCCACATTGACCAAGCAAGAACTAACCATCAGAATAATCAGGGATCTCATAGATGACAAGGAGAATCTCCTGATAAGATGCACCCTCTAGCAGGAGGAAGCCACCAAGGCACTCAGAGAATGCATTGACGAAACAAAGGCTGGCATCAAAGCCTACCATGACAGGGACCATCTCCTGTATGCGGTGAGATAGATGAAGGAGGAGATGGGCCGAGGGATGACCGTACTAGAAGGAGAACACGGAGCTAAGGGCCAAGCTGGAGGCGTATCAGGCAATGCCCTAGTCTAATTCCCAATAGAGGGGCAAAAAATCTCAGTTCATGCTCCACTGGTTTTGTAATTTTTATATATCATGAAATTAAGGAATATTGGAGAAACTCTTTATCTATCTGTTTATCTTATGTGCCTGTCAACTGAACTATGGGTTTGTGTTCTCATGAAAGGACATCATCCTTCATATCCATTCTATATCTAAGCTTGCTTTTAGATTATGAATATGCCACTACTATTTGGTTACATTGGAAAAACCCACAATATCCTTTGTTGGAGATTGATGGCTCTGAAATATAGCCATCTACGTCCACATTTAAACTGGATATTATTCATATTTTTGATGAAATATCTCTCTAAACCCTGCCACTAATGCCTAATGATCAAAGGGGTATGCAATCCTTTCTTTCTATTTTACCCTACGCAGATAAAGACATTTGATGATGGGAATAGATACATTAAAGTCAAGGACACCAGATTTCCAATGACCAGAAGCAACCAGGAGTCGTGAAGCGGAGGCAGACGCTTTAACGACCAACTATACGACCGGAATAAAATTCCGGCCTTATAGTTCCGATCGTATAGTTGCCATCGACACCGCTAGGTCAAACAGAACAACTTTCGTGAAGGGACCCTTATATAAAGAGGCCTCGGGTAACGAGAAAAGAGACCCCCCTCGCCAACACCTTCCAAATCATCAGCCGCTAGAGGAATAAACGTAGATCTAATCTCCAAACCCTTCTCCACCACCATAGCCATATTCCACCACTTGTAATAGTAGATCTCATCTTCGATTGGCGACATTGTAAGAATGTTTACTATCAATCTCATTATTTCCATTACAATGTTTTGTAATTAATTGCATGCTACATACCCTTTTTCTGGCGCCATTGCTGGGGAAGCAATAGCTACCTGGTGAGGTTAGTAGGAAGCTTGCTAGTTTTAATTCTTGTTTTTAATTTTTAGTTTGCTTTCAGTCTTTATTTGAAAAACCAAAAAAATTAGTTAGCCTTTAAATTCTTGCTCTTACTGTTATAAGTCTCCATTTAAGAAAACCCCAAAACATAGGAAATATGGATGAATAGAAGCTTGGGGAGTTTACTACTCCAAATAATGATTATTTGCGTACTCCTATTACTCAGCCAACAATTGCTGCCGATGACTATGAAATTAAGCCCCATTATTTAAGTTTGGTTCAACAAAATCAATTTGGAGGCTATATTGTTGAGGACGTATGTATGCACTTGAATACTTTCACTAAAATATGTGATATGATGCGCATAAAAGATGTGGACCTCGATGCGGTCAAATTGCACTTATTTCCTTTCTCTCTTAGAGGAAGAGCAAAAGAATGGTTGCTATCTTTTCCTAGAAATATTATTACATCATGGGTGGAATGTACTTCTTTATTTATGACTAAAATTTTCCCACCTGCAAAGACTATGCAACTAAGATCTAATATTACTAGCTTTAGACCGGAAGAGCGTGAGCCAGTAGCGCTTGCATGGGAGAGGATGAAAGAATGCATGAGAAACTGTCCTAGTCATGGGATGGAAGACTGTTTAATTCTCCATTTACTTTATAATGCTCTTAACCCTGTGTCTAAGTATATGCTTGATACTACAGCTGGAGGAACATTTGTGGGTAAACATATTACCGAAGCAAAGCAGCTGCTAGACAATACGCAAGACAACCATGTCCAATGGCATGTGGATAGATCAAACACAAAGAAGGTGAACTCCATCTCACCACAAGAAAATGAAGAACTCAATGCTAAGTTGGATGAGCTCATATTAGCCATAAAAGGTAAGGAAAACCAGGTAAGAGCTATCCCCGAATCAAATATTGAAGAAATAGACTTCATAGCTTGTAATGATTATAACCCTGCTTGGAAGAAGAATTATAATCCTAACTTTCAGAAACATTATTCTAGTCCTGCAAGTAACTCTAATAATAATATGGGAACTAGTAATGGTAGTCTCCAAGAAACACTTAAGTCTTTTATAGACTCACAAAATGAGCAAAACAATATCCTTGTTAAAATAACGGAGAATCATGATGCTATGCTTGGTAAATTATCTAACCAAGCTGTAAGTTTGAGGAATGATTTGCAGGCCCTCCAAGAAAGAATGAGGATTGTTGAGGCACAACTAGGTAAGATAACCGAGAGTTAAACTCTTATTCTAGCTAAATTTGCAGGTAAAGCTAAGCGCAGTCCTGTTGAAGACCTCAAGATGATGAGAGTCCAAAGGGAGGAGCCCGGAGAACTTGATTATAGTAATGCTCCTTCACCAAGTTACACCATTGAAGATCTTGTAAAAAGGATCAACATTAAGATTCCGGTAAGTGAAGGAAATGAGGAAGCTATGTAGCAACACTTCGTTAATCAGGTAGCAATAAAGATACGTGAGTTTGAAGAAGAATATAAGAAAATTCCTAAAAAATTACCTATTAAGCTTGATGATATATTTGAGCCTACTATTAGGATTAAAATTGGGACAAATGAGATAGCTGCACTTTGTGATCTAGGTGCAAGTGTTTCAACAATTCGAAAGAGTCTTTTTAATAAGTTAAATCTTGGCTCTTTTGAAATTACCGAGTTAAAATTGCATCTAGCAGATTCTACCTACAAACAAGCTGTAGGAATTAAGGAGAATACTTTAGTATACATTAAAGGCTGTCCTCCTCTTATTGATTTTGTTATTATTGATATGCCTGAAGATGCTACTGCTCCTATTATATTAGACCGTCCTTTCTTAAGAACTATTAAGGCTTTGATTAATCTACATGAAGGGAACGTGAAGCTTCAATTGCCTTCACGGGATCCTTTTGTTATTCATTTTCCTAGGAAAAAGAAAGCCAAGCATGATGAAAAGGAGGCCATCACTTTCAAGGCCAACTATTTTGGAGTGGGTGTTCCACTCATCTGGCCTAAGTGAGCAACATTGAGGTCAAACTATTGACCATAAAAGAGCGCTTCATGGGAGGAAACCCATGCGAAATAAAGGTTTCAGTTAAGTTTTTAAGTTTTGTCGTGGTATTGACCACGACAGATGCTACAGGGTAGCTTACGTAGAGGAAAGGGCAAGGCGACATAGGACAATCTGGGAGCGAGATTGGCACACGATGTGCCCAAGTTCACGTCCCCTTGGTGGAGGATCGCTACATCCTGCTATGAATCCAGTATATGATCATAGACTGGTTTACATAGAGCCACCGTGAGCGGAGGGAGAGACTAGATCGAATATGATGTGAGAGAGATGTCCACAAAGGGGTGCCCCTGGTGACTTTATATATGCAGTCAGTTAGTGTTTACTAGTGCACTAATGGGCTTTGTATTGGGGTCGCCGTCTTGGGCCTCCAGTCGGCGAGTTGTTTGCGCCAGTATGCGCTAGTCGCTGTACTTGGCAAGTCGATCCGCCATGGGTTAGGCTTCAGTCGGCTCGCTCTAGCTGGCGACTCCGCTTCGTGGGCATACCCCGATTGGTATTCCCCCATCAGTAGTCCCCAAGCGCGCCAGGGACTCGGCGATGACTTCAAGCCGTCGAATCGACGCAAGTGATTCTAGAGTGGAGTCGATGTTGAGTCGTTGGCGAGCTCCTAAAACAGAGAAATAGGTCATGAAGTAGCCCAATCGCCAAGGCGAGTCGACGCGTCCGGCAAGTCGTCATTGGATGGAGTCGCCCCTTGGAGAAGTTTGGCCGGAGCCTTGTCAACTTGCTATCGTAGAGGACGTGGAGGCCACCAAATCATGGATGGTGAAGTCGCCAAGCCAGTGCAGGGGAATACACGAGGGCGAGTCCGCGGTGGCGAGTCCCCGAGCATGGCGAGTACGCGAGGGCGAGTCCGCGAAGGCGAGTCCCCGAGCGTGTTGAGTACGTGAGGGCGAGTCCGCTGTGGCCAGTCCCCGAGCATATTGAGTACATGAGGGCAAGTCCGTGGTGGCGAGTACGCGAGGGCGAGTCTGCAGTGGCGAGTCCCCGAGCGTGTTGAGTACGCGAGGGCGAGTTCATGGTGGCGAGTCCCCGAGCGTGTTGCGTGTTAGATAACAATACTGTGGAGATTATTCATGTGCGCTAAGTGTGCAGGAAGCTTTGAGGGGGGGCGGATTATCCACCCCACCAAGGGCTGGATAATCCGGCCTACCTCATTGCTCAAAGGAAGACAAGGCGCGTCGCTCGGAGTCTGGTCGGATTTTCTCCCGGAAAATCCGAACTGGGGCGGTTTTTCTTCCCCAGGCCGGAAAATCCGGTTGTCGCATGGGCCGGATAATCCGGCCCCCAGATTTTGAGCAAAGCATGCCAAGGCGTGTCGCTCGGAGTCCAGTCGGATTTTCTCCCAGAAAATCCGAACTGCGGCGGTTTTTCCTCCCCAGGATGGATAATTCGGAATTCACATGGGGCCGGATAATCCGGCCCCCAGAAGATGATCCAGTGTAAGCTCTGCGCGACACTTAGAGAGGGGGCGGACTTTCTGCCGGATATTCCGGGTCTGGGGCGGAGTTTTCCCCAGGCCGGATAATCCAGCCCTCACTTGGGCCGGATAATCCGGCCCCCGAAGTCTCCAACGGCTGGTTTTGGAAGGGGGTATAAGTACCCCTTCTTCCCCAATGTTCAGAACTCTTGATTCATTTGAAATCGTCCAGACATTGTGCAAGAGCTCCCATTCTCGATCTCCCACTTCAACCACCCGAAGGCTTTGATCTTTGGGGAATTGAAGGAGGAGAGGATCATCATCGTCATCATGAATCAAGCGCATCAACTCATCTCCATTCATTTGGAGAAATCCCTGATCTAGTATTCTTGTCAATATCTAGATCTTGTTCGTTGTATTTGATAACATGTTCTTGTGGCAGCTTGTTGTCATTTCGGGAGCCTCCAAGTTGATTGTGGAGTTGTGCCCCACTAGTTGTGTAAAGGCGTCGTTACCCACCTCGTAGGGTCCCTATAGTGGAAAGGTGGATCAGGCCTTTGATGGCGGGATCCATCGGAGAACAGGGTGAGGCCTATTGTGGCGTGGTGGTCTTAGTACCGCCCACCCCTCCAACGCATACGTACTTCCATTAACAAGGAATGAACTGCGGTCAAACAAACCCTATGTCTCCACGTGCTTCACTACGGTTTAGCCGTTCCTCTTCCACTCGCTCTTTACTCGCTAGTAGATAGGTTTGCATATAGGGAAATTCCACCTAATAGTTTATCTAGAGAATTTACCCTTTGTGCTAAGCCTAAAATTGAAAAGGCATTAAAATTTGAAGTAGCACCTATTCACCCCCTCTAGGTGGCCATATGATCCATTTCAATTGGTATCAGAGCCCCGGCTCTTAATTCGGGCTTAACCGCCTAAGAGTAGTATGGGTACCAAGGGTGATGGGAATGAGGCTGTGGATAAGGTCACAATGGATGACCTCAAGACGTTGGAAACAACCTTGTTGAAATCCTCTGAGGCCAAGATGGAGGAGATGAATCAAATGATTGCTCGCCTCACATCATCCATAGCCCCATATCCATCCTCCTCTGAGTCAGCCACACCATCATCTAAGGAAAAGGCTAGCACCGGATCCAAGGATGATGATGCAGAGGGTGAAAAGCTTAATGGTTCCACCTCCAAGAAGGGAAGTGGTAAGGAGGAATATAGTGAGGTTCGTCACGTATATTCCCCCGACCCACCTATCCCTCATACTCATATAAACAATAGGGGTGATCCACCCAAGCTCACTGCATCCTCTTTCAATCAATGGCAATTCTTAATGAAGTCTCATGTTTGCAGCTCCTCTATTGAACTTTGGAGGATTATTGAAGAGGGTATTCATATTGGAGATCAAACCAACCTGACAAGAAGAGAAGTCGTGGACAGCCAATTGAATGCCATTGCTCTCCACACGATATAGCTCGGTGTGGGTCCCAAGGACATGCCACACATTGAACATCTCAACACAGCTAAAGAAGCTTGGGATGCCCTTACTGATCTCTTTGTTCGGAATGAAAGCATGAGAAGGGATATGTATGATGCCCTTAGTAATGAAGCTGAGGGATTCTACATGTTGGATGGTGAAAACCATGAAGACATGTATGGAAGACTTAAGGGCATCGCAACAACATTTAGAAAGCATGGAGCCACTCACATTGATGATGTGTGGATAAAAAGGAAATATGTGAGTGCCTTAATGCCTTTTGAGACAACGGACTTGAAGAGCCTACAAGTTAGACATAACTACCATCAAATGACATCCAATGAGGTCATGCAAGAAATGACGTCATTCAAAGTGGCGGCAAAGAATGCTGAAGATGCCCGTGCTCGGGCCATTGTAATGCAAAAGGGTGTCAATGTTGCTCTAAAAGCCAATGTTATTGAGCAAGAGGAGGATGAAAGAGCGTTTGATGGGGACTCCATGGACTGCCCCGATGAAGTCAAACATGCTCATGGTGAGTACATGGTGTTTTATGCAAGGAACTTTTGGAAGGATCCTGCCAAGGCCAAGTCGGAACTCGAGCGCAAGAACGGGTCAAGTGGAAGAAGAGAAGGTGGCCCAAAACTAAGAACTTGCTACAACTATGGAGATAGTATGCACTTTGTAGCCAAGTGTCCGTATCAAAATAGAGAAGACAATGGTGGCAGGCTCATTCTTAAAGAAAAATCCAAAGCACCTAAGAAGAAGCCATTTATTAAGAAGAATGGCCCCTACAAGAAGCAACCCAAGATCATCTTAGTGGCACAAGAAGAATACTCCTCTGCAAGTGAAGATGAAGAGGATGAAGATAGTTCTCGCGAGGTGGCTGCTATAGCCACCACGTCGACTCCATCATATCTCTTCGACTCGCCAAACGAGAACGTCATCAACAACAACGCTACTTGCCTAATGGCAAGAGGGTCCGAGGTATCAAGTTCTAGCTCTTCATTTCCTAAGACTAACATAATTTTGGATATGGATGATCATGACAGTCTTAAAATGAAAGAAGAAGTTATTGCTTTGGACACCTTTTTCACTAACCTGCAAGGTGAGAACAAACTCCATTTTGATGCTCTTATGAGTCAACTAGCCCAAGCCAAAGATCTTCTTGAAGAAAAGGGCAGAATCGAAAGAGAAAATGCCTTGGAGATAGCTTCTTTGAAGAATGCTTTGGAAGAATAATAGGAAGCTTGAGTATCTTTGGAAGAGAGACTCAAATCCATGGAGGAGTCACATGAAGAAGCTGTGGCTCAGCTCATCAAAGAACGTGACCATGCACTTGCCAAGGTAAAGAAACTAAAGAAAGAAAAGATTGAATTTGGGGCTGTTCATGCTAGACTTTTGGAGAAGTTTGATAATATTGAAAGTGCTCACAAGGCATTGAAGAGTGATCATTCTACTTTAAATGAGTCTCATGACCAGCTCCAAACTCAATTGAAACGGTATGATGTGCCAAGTACCTCCACATCATCTTATGGAAAAGAAGATCATGCAAGAGGTTCTCAACACAAAGGTAAAGAGGTTATTGATGAGATACTGAGCAAGCAAAGGACAAACAATAGAAAAGAAGGTCTTGGTTACATTCCCAAGACAAAGAGCAAGAAAAACAACAACAAGAAGAAGAGCAAGACTACTCAACCAAAGACTAGCAACATTACCAATGACAAGACTAATTATAATGGTTTTGCAGGGGCTAACAATCCTAACTTTGAATTATATTGCGATTATTATGGTGATGTTTATGCTAGTTATGTAGGCCCTTATGATTGTTACATTCCTTGGACTATTTGGGTCCCCAAGACCCTTGTCACTAACTTGAGAGGGCCCATTGAAAAATGGGTACCTAAAACCGAGAAGTAACTTTCTTGCAGGGCTATGCTTTCGGTGGTTCTAAATGGGTACTCGATAGCGGTTGCACGAGTCATATGACCGGAAGCAAGGAGATCATCACGGAGATGCTGCCAAATCATGATCATATAACCATCTCCTATGGTGACAAGTCAAAATCTGAGGTATTGGGTCTCGGCAAAGTTGTGGTGGCTCACGATATCTCTCTCGTGGACGTCATGCTTGTTGAGACCCTCAGGTACAACTTATTTTTAGTTCGCGCCCTTGGTAAGATGGGCTTTGCAGTTTATATTGATGCTGATTTGGTGGTACTCTTGTGGAGCAAGTCTCTAAAAGTCGCTTTCGTGGGCTATGTCGAAAATGACCTATACGTGGTGGACTTTTTGGGGAAAACCACTATAGGCCCGATGTGTCTTTTCGGAAAGGCTGACACGGGTTGTCTATGGCATCGCCGACTAGCCCACGTCAATATGAGAACTTTGCAAAGTCTCCACAAGGGTGGCCACATCCTTGGACTAAAAGAAAATGTCTCCTTTGCCAAAGATCGTGTTTGCAGGGCGTGTGTTGAAGGGAAAATGCATGACTCTCCTCATCGAAGGAAGACTGTTATCTCGTCAAAAAGGATCTTAGAGCTCCTTCATGTGGACCTCTTCGAACCTCCATCTCATGCAAGCCTTGGTGGGAAGAAGTATTGTCTAGTGATTGTTGATGATTACTCAAGATACACTTGGGTTTATTTCTTCAAGTTGAAGAGTGAAACTCAACAAACTGTCATCGACTTTGCCAACGAGGTTCAACGTCAACACAATGTCCATATATTGGCTATAAGAAGTGATAACGGCTCTGAGTTCAAGAACTACACCTTAAATGAGTTCCTAAGTGAAGAGGGGATAAGACATCAATATTCCGCTGCGTACACCCCTCAACAAAATGGTGTAGCCGAGAGGAAGAATCGGACTCTAATGGATATGGCAAGATCAATGCTAGCCGAATTCAAGTCTCCATATAACTTCTGGGCTGAAGCAATCTCTACCGCTTGTCACTCATCCAACCGGTTATACCTCCGTAATATCTTGGACAAGACTCCGTATGAAATACTTACCGGTAACAAGCCAAACATCTCATACTTTCGGGTATTCGGGTGTAAGTGTTTCTTTCTCATCAAGGGAGTTTGTTTATCTAAGTTTGAATCTAAGGCTCTAGAAGGTATTTTTGTTGGTTATGGTGCTGAATCCCACACTTATAGAGTCTACAATAAGCTCTCCGGAACTGTTGTAGAATCTTGTAGTGTGTTGTTCGAAGAAAATGACGGTTCCCGTGCGGAGCAAGTTGGTGTTTGTGATGCAGATGTTGAAATACCCCAAGATGCCATAAGAAGAATGGGCGTGGGATTTTTCTGCCCCATTGAGGAACCCCTTGTGGCGGATCAGGAAGGCCAATGCTCTACTCATGAAGAGCCCTCATCTACACATTCTCAACATGTTCCAACCATGGGAGCAACTTCTACACCATCTCCATCAACTGCTGAAGGTCATGTTGTTCCAGAAAGCTCCAGGCCAGATTATCCGGTGGACACCGGATTATCCGGCCACCTCGCTCCTGATGACCATATTGCTCATGGTGCTGAAGATATCGATGCAAGCTCTAGGCTGGATTTTCCGGCCAGCCCCGGATTATCCGGACCCTCGCCAGTTCAAGCAAGCCCTAGGCAGCCTGATGAAGCTGCTACAAATACTCCCAGGCCGGATTATCTGGCCACTCCATCGGCCAGATTATCCGGCCCTGACTCACCTATTGTTCAGTAGTCTCCTGTTACAGCTGCTGACTCATCTCAAGGGCACGATTCATCACCACCTACTACTGTTATCCCAGATTATGATCAAGGTCGAGCAAATGATTCCAATGAAGATTAAAGTGATGAAACTACTCTACCAAGAGACAACAAACTTATTGAACTTCGTCGCAAGGCTTGGGCTGATCGGAACCTTGAGTTAAGGGGTCACACCCTCGACAAGGTTGTTGGTGATCTTCGATGAAGGGTTTCTACAAGAAAGGAATTTGCCAGTTTTGTTGAGCATCAAGCTCACATCTCAATGGTGGAACCCAAGAAGGTATTTGAAGCTCTTGAAGATCCGGACTGGGTTGTTGCTATGCATGAAGAATTGAATAATTTCGAGCGCAACAAGGTCTGGAAACTCGTGGAGAAACCCAAATATTGCCGCAATGTTATCGGCACCAAATGGATATTTAAAAACAAGCAAGATGAGAATGGCATTGTTGTGAGGAACAAGGCAAGACTTGTGGCACAAGGCTACTCTCAAGTTGAGGGCATTGACTTTGGAGATACCTATGCTCCAGTGGCTCGCCTTGAGTCCATCCGTATCTTCCTTGCTTATGCTGCCCATAACAATTTTAAATTGCAGCAAATGTACGTCAAGAGTGCTTTCCTTAATGGTCCTCTACATGAGTTGGTACATGTAAAGCAACCCTTGGGCTTTGAGGATCCTAACTTCCCGAACCATGTCTACAAACTCGACAAGGCACTCTATGGCCTTAAACAAGCCCCACGTGCGTGGTATGAGCACCTTAAAGAGCTTTTGCTAGACCGTGGCTTCGAAGTTGGGCATATCGATCCCACTCTTTTTACTAAGAAGGTTAAGGGGGAGCTCTTCGTATGCCAACTATATGTAGACGATATCATCTTTGGTTCTACTAATAAAGCTTTTAATGATGAATTTTCAAAACTTATGACTGACAGGTTTGAGATGTCTATGATGGGGGAATTACGGTTCTTTCTTGGATTCGAGATCAAGCAACTTAGAGAAGGAACCTTCATCAATCAAGCAAAGTACATCCAAGACATTCTCAAGAGATTCAAGATGACGGATCTTAATGGTGTCTCCACTCCTATGCAAACAAAATGTCATCTTGAACTTAACCCACATGGTAAAGATGTGGACCAAAAGTTATACCGGTCCATGATCGGCTCTCTTCTTTACCTCTACGCATCTAGACCCGATATTGTGTTGAGTGTGGGGGTGTGTGCAATGTATCAAGCAGATCGTAAAGAAAGCCAATTAGTGGCGGTCAAGAGGATCTTTCGATATTTGGTTCATTCCCCTAACTTTGGTCTCTGGTATCCCAAGGGCTCCAATTTCTCTCTATGTGGTTATACTGATTCAGATTGGGCTGGTGATAACGATGATCGGAAATCCACTTCCAGATCTTGTCAATTATTGGGAAGATCTCTTGTGTGTTGGTCATCTAAAAAGTAGAATTGTATATCTCTCTCCACCACCGAAGCTGAATATGTTGTTGCTGCCAACGCTTGCACTCAGTTAGTGTGGATGAGGCAAACTTTAAAGGAATACAGTGTCAATTGTGACAAAGTGTCTCTTTTATGTGATAATGAAAGTGCAATCAAAATTGCATACAATCCGGTATAGCACACAAGGACAAAGCATATTGAGATTCAGAATCATTTTATTCGAGACCATGTTGCCCGAGGCGATATTGATCTATCTTTTGTGAGCAGGAAGAACCAACTTGCGAACATTTTTACGAAGCCACTTGATGAAGCAAGATTCTGCTACTTGAGGAATGAGCTAAATATCATTGATTCCAGGAGTTTGTCTTGATTACCCATGCACTCACTCGTACATCTCAGTCCTATTTGGTCTAGGTGTGGGCATGGATATAGGGGGAGTGTGGTCCTAATTTATTGGACTAACCATCCCCCCATAATGCCAAAAGCAAGATAAATCATTTCTCTTAATATCATTTTGTGATATGTTAGCTTATTGATGAGTATTGATCGTGAACCCAAGATATATCTTCGCAGTGTCACACCATACACTCCAACAAGGTGGCTTCGGCTACCGCCCTCTCCCTTGAGGAGAATTGTTTTTTATGGATCTTTTTTGTTGTTTTTGCTCTCTCATGTTCTTATGGGAATCACACTCAATCTTGGTTCTTATTTGATTTGGGTCTTGCAATTTTGAGTGTCTAGTACCATCTCAGTTTGGTTCTCTTAATCCTAAGACTTTCCCTACCCCTAAGCCATATATTCTTGCACACAAGTCCCTTGTACACCTTGTGGGGGTGTTGTTTGGGGACGCGCGGGCCTGAATCTGTGTTCAACAGAAATTCAGAGTGAAGGCCGGATAATCCAGCCCAAGTGTAGGCCAGATAATCCGGCCCTGGGGATTTCGTCTTAAAGGGCAGGGATCGGGGGGAAGGGCTCATAACGAGCAACACTTCTCCCCCAACCCTCTCCTCCTCCTCAGCCACCGCCTGCCGTCCCCCACCCTCCCCGGAGCCTCTCTGGCCATCGGATTTTCCGGGCCTCCCCGGATCTTCTTCTCCGCGCCTCCGTGTACCTTCTCCTCCGCGTTCTTCCTCCAATGAGTGAGGGTAACTCCCTCTCTCCCCATCTTTGGCTAGATGTGTTACTTGTTGGGTGGAACGTTGTCTAGAAGGATGTCATTTCGCATAGAAATCATAGTCTTGCAGTTTCTAGGCCCGATCTACTTTTTTGCATTCAATCTAGGTGAAATCGAAATTTTCTGCCAGGGCCGGATTATCCGCCCCTGGCCAGGCCGGATAATCCGGCCTGACAGATTCAACTCTGGTTCAGTTTCACCATGGAGTATGCATTGAGTAGATTTGTCTTATGAACTTTTTGACTACTTTTTCCATGCTCTCTCCTAGACTTGTGTGTATGCTTATCCCCATGCTATCACTCTTGTTCTCCTCACAGGTGGCTCCAGTGTTCCCAAGACCTACAAGCGCCGCCCTCGCGGTAAATACTTCCGGGACAATGGATAGGGTAACTTAGTGGATGAGGTTGAGTTGAGGAGGAGAAAGAACGAAGCGAAGCAAATGGCTGAACAAGCAAAGAGAACTAGGAAGGGAGTGTCCAAAAGGAAGGGTAAGGAGCCCAAGATCAACTACAAGGCTTTGGATGCAGTCACCTATTCCTCCATCCGTCACCGTGATTTGTTTGCTGAGTTGCCTCGTGATGATGAGCTGGGGGATGCTCGTTTTTAGTGTGCTGAACAGAAAGGTATCTATGAAGATGTGTATGCCAGGATGAACATTAGGCCTATGCACCCGCTGGTTCTTGCTGCGGCTTTGGAGAAGGCCCACCTTGTGGATGCCATGTATGTGGCTGAGAGAATGGGGCTGCACCATCTCATGTCTCTCTAGTGCTCTTATGACTCTGAGGTGGTGAAGCGGTTCTTTTCCACTTTGGTTATTTGTGGAGATGAGCGTCGCACTATGAAGTGGATGACTCATGAAAGGCCTATGTTTGCTGATTTCCATGTGTTTCCTGAGGTTCTTGGATACTCTTTCCGCAGCAGGGATAGAGCCAGTGGCCACCGCATCATCACCCAGCTGAAGCCCAACAAAGATGTAGCCTCTCTCCTTGCATAGTGGACAATGGCATCGTGGGCACTCTGGCTGGTCTTGCTCCTATCTATGCTGCCTCAGTGGGCCTCTTCCGTGACTCCATCACTCCGAGTGGGGCAACAATCACATCATCCATGGTCACCTTGTCCAGCTCCTTCGATTTTCTCATGAGGTTGCCTCGTGCGAGGACGAGTTTGTGAAGTACAGGCTGGATGTCATGGACTTCATCTACCATGAATTGACTTATGCTATGTTCAACCGTCTGTCCATCCCCTATGCACCCTACATTATGATGCTCATAAGGCACCTGATCCCTTCTGAAGAGTTTAACATTGACTCTATGCATAAGGCCAAGAAGATCTACACCAAGGTTCAGAAGACCTCTCACCCTCCTCTGCTCCTGAGGGTCTCATGAGAGATGCTCGCAGGCCCCCAGTGCCTCTCGTTGCCTGTGAGATCAAGCAGCTGAACTGGTTCCAGCGGCACATCCTTTGCATGGGCGTGGGCACACGCAAGGGTCAGTACGAGGCATACAAGCAGCGCCATGAGTTGGCTCACTCCCAGCAGCTCATCCTTCACCATGTGTCCGGTGCTTCTGGTGACCCCCCGGCTCCTACACCTTCCACACCATATGCTCGGTGGAACTCTTCTTCCGGGTTGAACTATGGAGAGCTGGAGCGTCACTTGTTCCCCTCTGCGGCCGCTGCTGCTGATGATGATGGTGACAACAAGGAGCTTGAAGATGAGTACGAGGACGAGAATGAAGACGAGGACGAGGATGAGGACTACGAGTGATCTCTTGGGGTGCTAGCATCGCTCTTCTTCCTTTTTGGTGTCTCGATGCCAAAGGGGGAGAAGTAGTTCTATTAGGATCTTCGAGGATTTGCAGGGGTCGGGCATAAGCACTTGCATTTTTCTATTCGTCGTTTTCTCGCTTATGCCCATTTAGCGTTGAACTTTAAATTTGTGATTTGTGGTTTGTTTGAGACTATGTCCGTGGTCGTCTGGATTTATCTCATGGATTCATCTATTCATATCCTATTATGCTAGAAATATTTATCAAGGAAGGTGCTTATATTGGTTATCACGTTGATAATTGAGGCAATTTCAAGGATGCCTCTCTTCTACCTCGGTGGTATGATTATATTGATCATATGTCTATGGAATAGATTCACCTATTTGTGTGCATTTGTATTCAAATGCAAATTTCTAATATGCACACATTGAGGGGGAGTCTCTTCCATGTTTATTGCTGGTTGTCTTGTGATCCTTTCCTGCAAATCCTAGTATTGTCATCTAACACCAAAAGGGGGAGATTGAAAGAACATTTCATGTTTTCCTGTGTTTTGCGTGTTAGATAACAATACTGTGGAGATTATTCATGTGCGCTAAGTGTGCATGAAGCTTTGAGGGGGCCGGATTATCCGCCCCACCAAGGGCCGGATAATCCGGCCTACCTCATTACTCAAAGGAAGCCAAGGCGCGTCGCTCGGAGTCTGGTCGGATTTTCTCCCGGAAAATCCGAACTGGGGCGGTTTTTCTTCCCCATGCCTGATAATCTGGTTGTCGCATGGGCCGGATAATCCGGCCCCTAGATTTTGAGCAAAGCATGCCAAGGCGCGTCGCTCGGAGTTCGGTCGGATTTTCTCCCGGAAAATCCAAACTGGGGCGGTTTTTCCTCCCCAGGCCGGATAATCCGGCCTTCACATGGGGCCGGATAATCCGGCCCCCAGAAGATGATCAAGTGCAAGCTCTGCGCGATACTCAGAGAGGGGGCGGACTTTCTGCCGGATATTCCGAGTCTAGGGCAGAGTTTTCCCCAGGCCAGATAATCCGACCCTCACTTGGGCCGGATAATCCAGCCGCCAAAGTCTCCAACGGCTGGTTTTGGAAGGGGGTATAAGTACCCCTTCTTTCCCAACGTTCAGAACTCTTGATTCCTTTGAAATCGTCTAGACATTGTGCAAGAGCTCCCATTCTCGATCTCCCACTTCAACCACCCGAAGGGCTTTGATATTTGGGGGAATTGAAGGAGGAGAGGATCATCATCGTCATCACGAATCAAGCGCATCAACTCCTCTCCATTCATTTGGAGAAATCCCTGATCTAGTATTCTTGTCAATATCTAGATCTTGTTCGTTGTATTTGATAACATTGGCCTTGTGGTAGCTTGTTGTCATTTCGGGAGCCTCCAAGTTGATTGTGGAGTTGTGCCCCACTAGTTGTGTAAAGGCGCCGGTACCCGCCTCGAAGGGTCCCTATAGTGGAAAGGTGGATCAGGCCTTTGGTGGTGGGATCCATTGGAGAACAGGGTGAGGCCTATTGTGGCGTGGTGGTCTTAGTACCGCCCACCCCTCCAATGCAGACGTACTTCCCTTAACAAGGAAGGATCTGCAGTCACACAAACTCGATGTCTCTGCGTGCTTCACTACGGTTTACCCGTTCCTCTTCCACTCGCTCTTTACTCGCTAGTAGATAGGTTTGCATATAGGGAAATTCCACCAAATAGTTTATCTAGAGAATTTACCCTTTGTGCTAAGCCTAAAATTGAAAAAGCATTAAAATTTGAAGTAGCACCTATTCACCCCCCTCTAGGTGCCCATACGATCCATTTAAGCGAGTCCGCGGCGAGCGAGTCCCTGAGCGTGTTGAGTACGCGAGGGCGAGTCCGCCGGTGGAGAGTCCCCGAGCGTAGTGAGCAGCGGTTGTGGAACCACGCGCACATGCAGTATGCCTAGGAGTAGTCCCCGAGGCTCGAGTTGGCTTGTAGAGGTGACTTGAGCCTCTTTAGAGATGCACATTCTGAAAATAGTAGTGGTTGTTGCCGAGCATGGCGAGTCCGTGTATGGAGAGTTCGCGGTGAGCAAGTCCATGAGGGAAGAGTCCCCGAGTGTGGCGAGTCTGTGATGATTGCGAGTCCGCGAGGGGAGAGTCCCCAAGTGTGGCGAGTCCGTGATGATTGCGAGTCCGCGAGGGGAGAGTCCCTGAGTGTGGAGAGTCCACGATGATTGCGAGTCCGCGATGATGTTGATTGCGTTGTTTTTGTTAGCGAGTCTCTCATCTTTTCCCCGGGGCCAGTCGCATGACGACTCCAAAGATGGCTCTCGGCTTAGCATTCTTCCTATATGATCCGAGGCTCGGTTTGCGAGTCCTCGTCCGCAGTACTTAGCCATGCGAGTCGCACTGTCTAAGGTTGAGGAGGACATGGTGCTGTTTGTGTAGCACTGCCATTTGTCTTGGCCCGGAAGGCCAGTCGAGCAAGGCGACTCCAATGATGGCTCTTGGTTAGCGTTTTTCGTGGACGATGCGAGGCTCGGTTTGTGAGTCCTCGTCCGCACTACTTGGCCATTGCGAGTCGCTCCTTCAAAGGTTGATAAAGGCAAATTGATTTTCCCGGAGGGAAGAGACGCCCAGTGGTGAGTCCATGCGGCGTGGCATGCGACCCTCTTTGGCGACTCGCGTGAAGAAGTGCCATTAGCAGGCATGGCGTACGCATTCGACGTAGCGGAAGTATAGGTGCACTTTGGCGGAGTCGACGCGGCGGACAGAGTCGACGCGGTAGATGAAGGTCGCGCTATGGCGAAGTCGACGCGGCGGACACGGGGTCAATGAGGCGAACGGTGGTCGTGCTATGGCGAAGTCGGTGTGGCGGACACGGGGGTCGACACGGTGGACGTATGGTCGCGCTTTGGCGTAGTCGACGCGGCGGACACGGGGTCGACGCGGCGGACGTATGGTCGCGCTTTGGCGAGGTCGACGAGGCGGACACGGGGTCGACGCGGCGGACATATGGTCGCGCTTTGGCGAAGTCGACGTGGTCGACACGGGGTCGACGCGGCAGACGTATGGTCGCGCTTTGGGGAAGGCAACGCGGCGGACACGAGGTCGACGCGGCGGACGGAGGTCGCGCTATAGCGAAGTCAACGCGGCGGACATATGGTCGCGCGGTGGACGGGGTCGCGCTATGGCGGAGTCGACGCGGCGGACATGGGGTCGACACGGCGGACGTATGGTCGCGCTTTGGCGAAGTCGACACGGTGGACGGAGGTCGCGTTATGGCGAAGTCGATGCGGCGTACATGGGATCGACGCGGCGGACGAAGGTCGCTCTTTGGCGAAGGGAGGCCGCACTTGGGCGGGGCCATGCGGCGTTTAGCCGGTAGCTTCATGAGTAGTGGTAGCGAGCTTGATCGGACGGAGTCGTGTTGCGGAGTCGCTTTGGTGGAGGCATGTCCGCAAGGGCAATCTTGCGAGCGTGGCGAGTACACGACGGCGAGTCCCTAGACGTGGCGATTCCGCGAGAGCCAATCTGCGAGGATGATCCCCCGGACTTGGCGAGTCCCCGGCGTGGCGAATCCGCTACGGGTGAGTCCCCGGCATGGCGAATCCGCGACGGACTCCGAGGCGTTTGGGTGGAAGAAGTGGACGTGGCGAACCGGGTCACGCGACTCTCTTAGCCAGATTTTTGCCCGAGTCGATGAGGCGGAGTTTTTCCAATTTCCAGGCGACAGGTACATGTCAAGTTGCACATGGGAGATTAGATCCAATTAATTAATTAATTTTCAAAGAAATCAATGCCAAGAGAGATTGAATAGATAACTCTGCAGCTATGTGTAGACGATCATGTGTCAAGAAGAATTAGTCCCAAATAAAAATAATTAACTCGTAAAGTAATTAGCGTGTAAAATTAAGAGAGAGGGGTTATGTGATCGAATTAGAAAAACCAGTCACATAATGGATCGAGCGTGTTTGCATCCGTATGGATCCACGAGCTGATTTCTTCATCTAAATCTTTTGGATTATTCTGCCTTGATCCATCAACCGTGTACAGCACTGTACCTTATTGAATCTCAGCCACGATACATGCACAAGGAAAAAACACATAGGTATTAGAAGATTAGATTTGAACAGAATATTTTGACAGTTTAAGAAAAAATCAAGATGGGATCTACAGATCACGGTCACGTGAAATTGAATAGGGATGCTCGCACGTGCGACGACCACGAAATCAACTAGCCGCCGCCAGATAGCCTTTTATGCTCCTGGTCAGTTTTGAAGACACACGCGGTGGCTGGTGTTGACATTGACCTTCAGACGATCGCGCTTTTCTTGATCACGTGCCTATGTTGATGACGAATTTGAGGATCCCGCCAGATCATCTTCTCGAAGAACCGCTTGCCCCACGGTGGACGCCAACTATTATGGTATTGACCACGGAAGATGCTACAGGATAGCTTATGCAGAGGAAATGGCAAGGCGACGTAGGACAATCCGGGAGCGAAATTGGCACACGATGTACACAGGTTCACGTCCCCTCGGTGGAGGATCGCTACATCCTGCTATCAATCCAGTATATGATCATAGATTGGTTTACATAGATCCGCCGTGGGCAGAGGGAGAGACTAGATCTAATATGGTGTGAGAGAGATGTCCACAAAGGGGTGTTCCTGGTGGCTTTATATATGCAGCCAGTTAGTGTTTACAAGTGCACTAATGGGCTTTGTATTGGGATCGCCGTCTTGGGCCTCCAGTCGGTGAGTCGTTTGCGCCAGTATGCGCCAGTCGCTGTACTTGGCAAGTCGATCCGCCATGGGATAGGCTTCAGTCGGCTCGCTCTAGCTGGCGACTCCGCTTCGTGGGCATATCCCGACTGGTATTCCCCCATCAGTAGTTCCCGAGCGCGTCAGGGACTCGGCGATGACTTCAAGACGTCAAATCGGCGCAGGTGATTCCAGGGTGGAGTCGATGTTGAGTCGTTGACGAGCTCCTGAAACAGAGAAATAGCTCATGAAGTAGCCCAATCGCCAAGGCGAGTCGACGCGTCAGGCGAGTTGTCATTGGATGGAGTCGCCCCTTGGAGAAGTTTGGCCGGAGCCTTGTCAACTTGCTGTCGTAGAGGACGTGGAGGCCACCAAATCATTGACGGTGAAGTCGCCAAGCCAGTGCAGGGGAATACAGGAGGGCGAGTCCGCAGTGGCGAGTCCCCGAGCATGGCGAGTACGCGAGGGCGAGTCCACGAAGGAGAGTCCCCGAGCGTGTTGAGTACGCGAGGGCGAGTCCGCTGTGGCGAGTCCCCGAGCATGTTGAGTACACGAGAGCGAGTCCACGGTGGCGAGTCCCCGAGCGTGTTGAGTACGCGAGGACGTGTTCACGGTGGTGAGTCCCTGACCATGTTGAGTACGCGAGGGTGAGTCTGTGGCGGGCGAGTCCCCGAGCGTGTTGAGTACGCGAGGGCGAGTCCGCGGTGGCGAGTCCCCGAGCATGTTGAGTACGTGAGGGGGTGTACGCGGTGGCGAGTCCCCGAGCGCGTTGAGTACGCGAGGGCGAGTCCGCGGCGGGCGAGTGAAAGAACATTTCATGTTTTCCTGTCTTTTGCGTGTTAGATAACAATACTGTGGAGATTATTCATGTGCGCTAAGTGTGCAGGAAGTTTTGAGGGGGCTGGATTATCCGCTCCACCAAGGGCCGGATAATCCAGTCTACCTCATTGCTCAAAGGAAGCCAAGGCGCGTCGCTCAGAGTCTGGTCGGATTTTCTCCCGAAAAATCCGAACTGGGGCGGTTTTTCTTCCCCAGGCCGGATAATCCGAATGTCGGATGGGCCGGATAATCCGGCCCCCAGATTTTGAGCAAAGCATGCCAAGGCGTGTTGCTCGAAGTCCGGTCCGATTTTCTTCCAGCAAATCCGAACTGGGCGGTTTTTCCTCCCCAGGCCGGATAATCCGGCGTTCACATGGGGCCGGATAATCCGGCCCCCAGAAGATGATCAAGTGCAAGCTCTGCGCGACACTCAGAGAGGGGGCGGACTCTCTGCCGGATATTCCGAGTCTGGGGCGGAGTTTTCCCCAGGCCGGATAATCCGACCCTCACTTGGGCCGGATAATCCGGCCCCCAAAGTCTCCAACGGCTGGTTTTCGAAGGGGGTATAAGTACCCCTTCTTCCCCAACGTTCAGAACTCTTGATTCATTCGAAATTGTCCAGACATTGTGCTAGACCTCCCATTCTCGATCTCCCACTTCAACCACCCGAAGGCTTTGATCTTTGGGGAATTGAAGGAGGAGAGGATCATCATCGTCATCATGAATCAAGCGCATCAACTCCTCTCCATTCATTTGGAGAAATCCTTGATCTAGTATTCTTGTCAATATCTAGATCTTGTTTGTTGCATTTGATAACATTGTTCTTGTGGCAGCTTGTTGTCATTTCGGGAGCCTCCAAGTTGATTGTGGAGTTTTGCCCCACTAGTTGTGTAAAGGCGCCGATACCCACCTCGAAGGGTCCCTATAGTGGAAAGGTGGATCAGGCCTTTGGTGGCGGGATCCATCGGAGAACAGGGTGCGGCCCATTGTGGCGTGGTGGTCTTAGTACCACCCACCCTCCAACGCAGATGTGCTTCCCTTAACAAGGAAGGAACTACGGTCAAACAAACCCTGTGTCTCCGCGTGCTTCACTATGGTTTATCCGTTCCTCTTCCACTCGCTCTTTACTCGCTAGTAGATAGGTTTGCATATAGGGAAATTCCACCTAATAGTTGATCTAGAGAATTTACCCTTTGTGCTAAGCCTAAAATTGAAAAAGCATTAAAATTTGAAGTAGCACCTATTCACCCCCCTCTAGGTGCCCATACGATCCATTTCAATTGGTATCAGAGCCCCGGCTCTTAATTCGGGCTTAACCGCCTAAGAGTAGTATGGGTACCAAGGGTGATGGGAATGAGGCTGTGGATAAGGTCACAATGGATGACCTGAAGATGTTGGAAACAACCTTGTTAAAATCCTTTGAGGCTAAGATGGAGGATATGAATCAAATGATTGCTCGCCTCACATCATCCATAGCCCCATCTCCATCCTCCTCTGAGGCAGCCACACCATCATCTAAGGAAAAGGCTAGTACCGGATCCAAGGATGATGATGTAGAGGGTGAAAAACTTAATGGTTCCACCTCCAAGAAGAGAAGTGGTAAGGAGGAATATAGTGGTAAGGGGTGCCCCTGGTGGCTTTATATATGCAGTCAGTTAGGGTTTACAAGTGCACTAATGGGATTTGTATTGGGATCACCGTCTTGGGCCTCCAGTCGACGAGTCGTTTGCGCTAGTATGCGCTAGTCGCTGTACTTGGCAAGTCGATCCGCCATGGGTTAGGCTTCAGTCAGCTCGCTCTAGCTGGCGACTCTGCTTCATGGACATACCCCGATTGGTATTCCCCCATCAAGTTTTAGTTTAAGTTTATGTTTAATAAAGAGTGCTAGAAAGCTCTAGTTGAGGAGAAGAAGTTCGGTAGTATTGAAAATCCTGTTTAATACACGCTGATGTTGGTCGACAATATTTACTATCATTTTTCTATCAAAAACAAGGTATTTCACTAAGTTACAGGATAACAAAGAATTTTCGAAGAAACATATTTTTTTTGATGTATACAGAAGGTTTAACGACCAACTATATGGCAAGAATAAAAATTCTGGCCATATAGTTCCGGTTGTATAGATATTTTTGCCATCGATAATTTTTATTTCATATGTACTAACGGTTTAACGACCAACTATATGATGGGAATAAAAATTCCGGTTGTATAGATATCGATGCTTTCGTACATATTATTTTCTAGGTAAAGAGGGTTTGACGACCAACTATACGGCGGGAACACATTGTTCCGGCCGTATAGCTGCGTCGCCAGGTGGAAACCCTACAATTTTGATAGCAGGACAACTATACGGTGGGAACACATTGTTCCGACTGTATAGTTCTTCCCGTATAGTTGCGTCCGACCACAAAAACACCACGGGAAGGTACCTCCAACCCCAAAACTTCAATCTTTTTTTCTCTCTTCTACCTCCAAACTCTCTTAAAACCTCAAGAGATCTTCATCTCTACTTAGTTCCATTCGATTTCCTCGCACACAAGCGATCTACGGTATGTTTATCCTCTGATCCTCCAATTATTTTTTGTAAATTCATCTTTGATCTATCGTCATTATCAATCTAGGATGAGACCTACTATGAACTATTGCCATGATTCTCTTGCCTAGATTATTTGAGGGGATTCTTAAGTGTGATATGATGAGGAATATGTTATACTTATTATTGTTGGATCAAAAAGTTTTATTTTTGTCTTTCTTCATTATTTTAGATGATGAACACAAGGATCCAAACTCGTGCTCGTGCCGCTCCTAGCGCTTCTCGGGCTATCGCTCAAGAACGCATGGGGATACCGTTCACGAATGAGCTCCAACGTGATCACTTCGATAGGATCAAGAACCGAGAAGTGAAGGCAACTAAGTGGGCTTGCCCCATTATATTGAACCAACTCGGTATTTCTAATTACTTTAGTTTACTTTGCAATAGGGTTGGCCTGCAAAACTTTGTATTCAATGATGTGCCTACTTCGCCGGTTAACTCTTGAATTTTTAAGTTCTTTGCAAAGCACCATTAAACTATGGCATGGAGAGGACACGATTTCTTTCCGACTTATGAACAACAATTACACTTTATCACTAGATGAATGGTGCACATCCTTTAATCTTTGAAACAATGATGCTAATGCCCTACGCGCATCCTTTACTGGCTTAGACCCTTCCCCTGAACAATATTATAATGGAATGATCTTCACTTCTAGAGTGAGCAAGGGAAAGAATATTCAACATCCTACAATTCGCTATTTTTTCTATGTTATTGCTAACACCTTGCAGGCACATAATGAGTTCACAAGACTCAATCAGGAGGACATCTTAGTCCTTGCAAAAGCTGCTTACAACCACCGCGACTTGTCATTCAACTTGGGCGCAATCCTTGTGCGCTACCTGGTGCACCAATCCTCCCAAAGCCAAGGACCAATCACAGATGGTGGCATCATCACCGTACTTGCCATTTCCCTAGGCATCGACCTAGGTGAGTTACAACCTGTTCTAGGTGAGAGACGTGTTGGTTTCTCTACTTTAAAGTCTTGTGGAATGCTCACTAGGAGAGGTGGTGTTTATTACCTGCATATTGCTAGAGCTGAGCGTCTCTATCCCGCTCCTATGCCTAATGGTCTTTTCTCTATCGAGGAAGGATGTTTGCTATATGACTTGCAGGTTGAGCAACACCAACCCGAGGAGGAGATTCCAGATGAGGATGAGGACCAATAAGAGGAGCAAGAAGTTCCTTATCAAGAGGAGCAGCCACAAACCCGGTTCGCCACATACCAAGACTTCCAAGAACTTGGAGGGACTATGGAGAGGATGCATAGACTTTCCTTGAACCTCCGAGAAACAACTACTGATTTATCAACTCAATTTGCGAACTGGAGTAATGACTTTTTCCCGCCACCACAATGATTTGAATGGCTTGCAAAAGCCTAAGCTTGGGGAATTTTTCTCATGTATCTTCATTTGGCATTCATTTGCTTTTATTTATTTTGAGGTTATGTTTTTAATTTGAGTTTATAAGCACTCGTGTTGGTTTCCCCAACACTTTATCTTTAGTTATTTCTATTTGCTTTCGAGATTTTCTAGCCGAGCTTTGCCGCCAATTTTCTATTCTTTAATTCCCTCTCTTAAAAACAACAAAAATATTTCTCCATTTATATTTATTTTCCCTCTTTCTTTTCTTTTTGCCTCGAGGTTGTCATGTATTTGTAGGAAGAGTGATTGACTTCGAGTTTCCAAGAAGCAAATAAAAAAGGAAGAGAGAAGTGGAACCAAACATGAGAGGTATGCCTTACGACTCCCCACTTTTGAAGTTTGAGAAACCCATGCTAGTTAGTAGTAAATGTTGAGATATTATATTGGTGGAGTGAGTCTTTATAATGTAGTAAAATTTTGTTAACATGGGTATTTAGTTGGGTACACTTTGTTCTTGCTCTTGTAGTTAACCAAGTCTTGCCTAAAAATTACTAAACAATTGTAATAACAAAAAAGTCTCATAATTGAAGGCTTGGGTTTTGTAGTGTTTAGTCTTGAAGGCTTATTTCGAGAGACACTCAACACCACAGAATATAATGATTGACTTGATAACTCTCTTTAAAAGGATTTGTTTGATTGAATTAATGTTTAGCGGTTTTTGTGAGCATGCAAAAGTTTGACTTGTTAATCATACACTACAAGAAAAGTTGGCTTTTACAACGGACGCTTTTCGTGGTTGAAGGCCCATTTTTCGTGGCTAAAAAATCTTCTACGTCGGATGCCCATCGTGGTAAAAGCCCCTTCATAAAAGAATCTACCACATTTTTTTCCTGACCGTGGCGGATCGCACCCTTCAGCCACGAAAACTTGTTCCGTCGTAGATCTGTTCGCCAGCCGCGCTGACTGCTGGCGTCATGCAAAATGCCACATGGCACCCGCCGTTAACGGCCGGTTACCGCCGTTAATGGCCACGGAAACCGTGGTAGAATCCAGGCTCAACCAAGGTCTGCTGATAATTAAGTGGGCCGACCCATCAAGAGAGCCCAATAAGATTAGGCCAGTTACTGTTTCGTCCGATAATGTTTGAAATGGGCCCAAAGATGTGGCCAGCAATGGCCTGCGAATGTCTGGCCCATTACTGTTTCGGCCTACAAAAGCCCACACTTTTCGAATACTATGCGGCCCGCTAACAGGCTGTGTCAAGTAGGCCTGATACTGTTAAAGCCCATGGTCAGCTCGTCATGGGCCGCCTACGAACGACCCACTTTTGAGAAGGTCCGACACTGTTCTGGCCTTTTACTATTCTGACTCGTTACTGTTCTGGCCATTTACTATTCATGTCCGTTACTGTTGTGGCCCTTTACTGTTTTGGCCCGTTACTGTGCTGGTTGCCCCTGCTCTGGCCTGTTACTATTCAGGCATGTTACTATTCTAGCCTGTTAGTATTTAGGTCTATTACTGTGCTAGATTGCCACTGTTCTAGTCTGCTGGTGTTTTGGCCAGCTACTGTTTGGCCTGTTACTGTTTAGGCCTATTACTGTTTTGGTCTGTTAATGTTTTGGCATGTTACTCTTTCGGCCTGTTACTGTTTTGGTCTGTTACTGTTTCGGCTTGTTAATGTTTCGGCATGTTACTGTTCCGGTCTGTTACTATTTTGGCACGTTGCTGTTTTAGCCAGTTACCGTTGCTGTTTTGGTCTGTCACTATTTTGTCATGTTACTGTTTTAGCCAGTTACCGTTACTGTTTCGGTAACTCTGAAACCTGATCGACCTGGCTAGCGTAGTTATGGTACTACCATGCGTGGACGGCATCAACTAAATGCCTACATGGCCTATGCGAGTTATCTAGATTTTACATCAGCTGCAAACTTCTTAAAAATATTACAAAATATGAACAAAAAAGAAAATTCAGCACTTCAGTTGCGAATAAAGTTGATAGCAGAGTCCTTAGTTTGCTTTCTCAATCCATCAACTGTATCTCCCTTTGAGTGTGACAGCTACATTGGAAAACCACCTTGAGATATGATCTTGCAGTCCCCTCTTTGGTGGCGATACAAATAATTGCAGTCTGAAACTAACTAATAACAAGTTAATACAGCAAAGAAGACAAACTACTCATAGCTAAGAATGAGCCAAATAGTAATTATAACTGCATAATACAAACTTGTAGAGCAGGAATGCAAACCATGAATGAACTATATAGTAGAGGATAGTTATGTCATTGCCTAGGACGGATCAGAACCAGATACGAGATATAATGGTGTGGCTTGTGAACCTGTAGAACAAGACAAATAAGCATTAGACAAGTATGCCAACAATGAAATGAGCAATCAAACAAAGTGTTTCTTAAAATTTCAGTATAAACTAGCCAGGTCATTTTAGCAAATATATATGGAAGCAGTGGTATCTCCTGTAATGCAAGAGACATTGGGTGACTCGGAATTTGCGGTGAGCTACACAATGGCATGCAGTTACTATCATAGCTAAGAATGAACCACATATAAATTATGACCGCATCATACCAGAACTTGTTGAGCAGGAATGGAAAACACGAATGAACTATACAGTAAAGAATAATTATGCCGTTGATTAGGATGAACCAACACCAGATAGAGAAAATATATAATGGCATCACTGGTGGACCTATAGGCTATGCAAACCAACATGTTTAGTGTTGCCTTTTTGAGCTATACGCAAGGAAAACAAAAATAGTCAGTGTTGCAGCTTTTGAAGAACCAGATGGCAACAACAAAATTATAATCGAACTAGTACGAAGAGTTTGAACGGGTACCATAGGATAGCAGAACGATGCTAGGCAGGAAATAATAGCAGGAACTTAGCTCAGGAATAACCAGATAGAGTCAGTAACTGTGTAGCAGGGAATCCACACTAATATTTTCCATTGACATTACATTTTGCAAGAACTACACAATAGCAGGCATTTACTGGTGTACGAAGCAGTTAAGATAAGAACATGTGCATGACAAAATAACAGACATGTGCATGACTTGATATTTGTAGAGCAGCGAATGCAAACCAACATGTCTAATGACATTGTATGTACTAGCACGCAGAACAGGCGTACCTGGTGACTTGTATGTACTAACACGATTACAAAAATGCAGTTCACTGCGATAGGCTTCAACCTGCTATACCGCTGACAAAACAAAAATGGGTTGGAGATTTGGTTAATCTTGGTCGGAGAGGCGTCTAAGCATCATTGGTTCCGTGCGAGTGATGTCCAAGTCACCGAGGGTGCTGCGGTTGCGGTGGCTGTTGGCGTCGGGGAAGCAGATCTTGGGCGGTCGATGTTGGCTTGAAAGTGGTGGACGAGAGCGTCGCTGAGGCAGATCTGGTGCAGTGAACGGCGACGGCCGTGCAACTAGTGTAGAGCGGTAGACATGAAACTATTTGAACTAGATCATGCCCGGTGGACACCGGTGAAGCGGATCCGGTATGGTTGGGTAGCTTTCGGCGGTGAGGAAGCAGAGCTTTGGCGGTCGATGATGTCATCGGCATGGTGAACAACACCACGACTCCTAGATCTGGTGGGTGAGCGTCGGTGAAGCGGCTGCGCAGTGGTGCACGAGACCGCAGCTCAAGCCGGTGCGTGCGGTGGTCGTGGAGGGGACAAATGAGCTTGGGATTTTTGGGAGGGCCAGCGGGAAAAATTGGGGGAATCGGGACCATAGAGGTGAGCAGAAAAAATAATTACAATCGTGCCCCCGAGCTACCAACTTTAGCATGCCCATTTATCGTCTGAACAATTGGTAGATTTGGAATTTTAAATTCTATAGTTTTTGAAATGGAAGGGCCCGAAATGCTTCAAGGTCGGTGTGTGGTTTGGCCGCTTGATTGAGAATTTGAATTTGGCTTGCACCCATCTAATAATAATAATAATAGAAAAATGGTACTCCCCTAGTCGGTGGAATATTTTGGCTTAAAGTTTTAGAAACGGTGGGGCGGGAAATGCTTGGTAGGTGGGTGATTTTGCCGCTCGATTGAGATTTTGAATTTGGCTAGCCTCCATCTACTAATAGAAAAAGGTAGTAGACCATACGCTATATGTCCAGGAATTTAAGGCCGAGAGTCACATCAACTGATCATCCATAAACATTTTTTTTGCACATAAACTTGGATACCTTCCATTCACACAGCATAGGTGGTAAATTTTTCCGCTTGACTCAGATTTTCAATTTGTCTAGGGTCCATGTAATAATATAAAAATGGTACTACCTCGGTGGGTGATTTTGCTTGAAAATGTTTGAAACAGAGGGGGTGCGAAATGCTTCGGGGTCGGTGAGTTATTTTCCTGTTCGATTACGATTTTGAATTGGGCTGCCGGCCAAGTTTTTATTACTAGAAAAAAGGTTATATAGTTTGAATGCCATCTGGTCAGGAATTTAAGGCGAGACTCACATCAACTCATGCCTCCGATTCAAACGGGGTGGGCGGTGGGTTTTGGCGGTCTACAATGATTTTGAGTTTAGAGATCGTCCAAAGAATAATTAAAAAAATAGGCCGTTCTCCCTCTATTTCAGGGATCCAAGTCAGGGAGAGTGATTATCTACCATGCGTATGAAAATGCACATCTTCGATACAAGAATGTTTGTTTAACATAAAAATAAACAAATGTCTAAATTACCTCTGATTCAAGCATGTGAAAATGGTGTGCAACCAAGGTCTACTAATTATTTAGGTGTCGGCACAGACTCTTCTACAGGAAGCACTAACTAAATGGTAGTACTAATTCAGATCAAACAAAAAAGCCTGCTGCGAAACAAATACTCCTACTACAACATACTATCAAAACACAAAGACCAGCTAAAGTATATGTAGAACAAATAAAACAAGATTTCATCACGCATATACTACTATATAGAGAACACCATTTCATCATATAAAACAATGTTTTATCAGACACACATAGGCCCCCAAAACGAACAGGCAGCTCTAATATTTGAGCCCCTGCCGTTGTGACTGCAGCATAAACAAAGGTGTCGCCACAGTTCCGTCAGCTACCAAAACAAACAAATATCAGACTATAGCTCCAAATAAAACAACATGGGCAAACACATGCTTGCCCAAACAAGCCTTGCTTGTTCTCCGAGTGTTATTTTCATCTCCTTGATGTTGCAGTCTGAATCAGCTGTGTTGCTGACAGAACTTCCTTTTTGTTTCTTTGATTTAGCACTCCGAATCACCTCGGTTGCTGAAGGAAATGAACAAAATGATCAGCAAAATCATAGGTGTACAAAAATGCAAGGGTTTCACATGAATGACTGCACTAACCAGGTGTCATAATGTTGGGGGGATACGCCCGGGTAGGGTCACGCCGGGGTATAAAGGCCGAGTTAGCCGAGGTACGACAAGGTCAAAGCTGATGCTGGCCGAGTCACCTTAAGGCAGGCCGAATCACGGGGTAACCCGGACTAGGGGATGTCCACCTAACTAGTCTCAGCCGACTTATATCGTAACTCGGTGAGATGTATCTAACTTGTATGCAGGAACAGGTATGGCCGGATCAACTATGTACGATCCGGGTTATATCAAGCTTGTAGGAGAAGGAAGGTATCTCGCTGGTTAAAGGTGACCACTGTACACAGAGTATGAGCGAAGCGGACAGAGGCCAGGACCACCGGGGCGTGGCCGACAAAGGTGACGTAGCCCCGGTCGGCTTACTATTTTAGGAGGAGGCATATTCCTTAGAATATACCTCCACGTATGCCCTAATTGGAGACCTATCCACCCCTATATAAGGGGGGCTAGGGCCTCTGTAGAAAGGATTGGTCTTTAGAGGTTATGTTCTTCTAGCAAGTTACAGAGGGCTAGCTAGTGGTGAGAGTAAGAGAGTTCCTTCTTCCTCCTCTCTCCAATACAGCTCAAGGAGCACTTGTAATCTCTGGAAGTGAATCAAATACAATGCTACTGTGTGTGGAATCACCACACTATCCCTCCCTGGATTCCCCTAGTGCATTTAGTCCCCACCTTTAGCCTATCCATGGCATCTGCCGTGACACCACCACAACAGTTGGCGCCCACCGTGGGGCTAGCGGCGCCAGCAGGGGTGAAGATCCAGATGGGAAACCTCATTGGCACCAGCGAACGCATCGTCTCCGGGCTCGTTTAGGGCTTTGGAGCGCTGGACTTTGTCAGCGACAACGCTGACTGCTTCGGCAAGCATCCTCTTCCACGCAACGGCCTCTTCGTCAAGCTCGGCGTGCACAAGGTCTACGTTGTTGTCGATGTGACGTGCGTTCACTCGCGACACGTCGTCGAAGGAGGCGAGCCACCCCTTAGCGTGGTTCATGGGGCGCGTATCACTCGCTCCCCGGACTGTGCTGAGGTGATGATGACTGCACCAGGCACAGGCACAAGCAAGGATCTGGCACCAGATCGGAGGTAACGCCTAAGGCACCGAGGAAAAATAGAGGTGCTCCACTAGAGAGGCTAGAGAATGTGCTGCAGCAAGCGATGGGTAGCTTGGCAAACCCAGTAGCAGCAGCGGTAGATCCGGCTCAGGCACAAGCCGAGCTAGAGGAAACTAGGCAAAAAATACTAGAGGGTGCGAAAAAGATAGCCGCGACTCAGCAGTCGTTGAACATGACACTGCGCGAGTACGCAAAGGCAAATAAAGTAGATGCTGTAAAAGTGAAGGGGAGAAACCTCATGAGTGAAATGAACAAAGAGGGAGATACTAGGATTGAGGAGTCAGAGAACTGTCTATCCATGGGGCTACCAAAGTATAGTACCCCGGCAAAAAACCTCAGAGCAGCAGATGCAGCTGCGTCCAAGTTAGAGGGTCTAACGGGTGAATCCCGTCAGAGACAACAAGATAGGGTCAATGAGTTGGTTCGGATCATGAACAGGCAAAATGAGGAGTTACTCAGGGCTAACCCGGAGAGAGCTTGGGCCTCCAAGATCGTTCATTCGGCGGTGGGTAACCCGGAGAAATCCGCTGGAGCTGCATCGTCTCCACATGGTGGTCCTAGGAGAGAAGAGGTAGTAACATCGACCAGGAGGAACAAACAGATAGTCCCGTATGACCCGGCAATGGAAGGGAAAGGAAAAGAAGTGCAGAGAAATGAGGATCGACGAAGTGTGAGCTGAGGTGAAGCTGGTCGAGGTAACCACGACCAAGGCAATGCCGGTCAAGGAAATGCTGTAAATGGCAATGCTGGACAGCGCAACTCGGCAGGAGCAGGACAACCGCAGCAGCGGAATATACCAAGGCAAGAGCAAAGTGCCGGCCGAGGTATGCAACAGAGAGGTGCTCCACGAGAGCAAGACCGATATAATGACGGTGATTCGGAAATGGTGAATGCAGGATACCCAAGGTCGGACTATCATGTGATAGGGTCAAGATTGAGAAGTAGGGATTTGATGCCTGACGATGCCAGATTAAAACTGGATCGGCTGTATAGGTCGGAGCAGATTGAACGTCAAGGTCCCCCGGGTCCAGCATGTTTTGGGCCCCGGATCATGAAGGAACCTCCGGTACCCAACTTCCAGCTACCTAGAGGTAATAAGACATACGATGGCAGCACAAAGCCGGAGGATTGGTTGATTAACTATGCTACAGCTATAAAGATTGCTACATGCAACTTGAGATGGGCTGTGAGATACGTACCCGAGATGTTGGAGGGGCCAGCGAGGGTATGGCTAAACAATTTGCCGCCCGGAAGTATCAACTGTTGGATCAATTTTGAGGAAATGTTTATCAGCAATTTCTCAAGTACGTATCAGAGGCCGAATAGGCCACACAACCTAGCAATGTGCAAGCAGAGACCGAATGAGACGGACCGGGAGTTCTTAACCTGGTGGTGCACCGTGCGAAACTCATGTGAGGGGGTGATTGAGTCACAGGCCATAGCATGGTTTGCGCAAGGGTGCAGATATGCAAGCATGTTGTGGCAAAGATTGCAAATGGATATGCCAACTACATTGGCAGAGACAATCCGAATTGCTGATTTGTATGCTTTGGGTGATCCGACTCAACCCAGGCTCGTGTCAAACGAGTCAAATGAGGAGTACTACCAGAGAGATGGAGCCGGGTCATCCCGGAGGAATGACTACCGGGGTAAAAGAAGAGATGAGAGACCAGATTACCGGTATAGTTTGCAACATGTTGCTGCTATGAATCAAGATCAACCCGGAGCAGGGGCAATCAACGTCAGAAAACTGGAGGGCAACAATGGACACCGAGAAATGATGGCAAGAAAACTTGGATGCCAGAGCAAAAGAAACAGTGGCAGGAAAAGAAGGACCGTCCGAGGTATACTTACGAGTCAATGCTGGATCAACCGTGTAAATTTCACACGCCAAATCCGAATAACCCAGCGGGTCATACAACAAGGCAGTGTGAGTGGATGCGTAAGATAGAACAAGGTGGTTCGGGGAATGCTCAGGCACCTCGGAATGATCAACCTCGGCAGGAGTTACTCCGGCAGCAATTGCTCTCCAGAGCGAACACGCAACAACTAATGTTTCCTCCCCCTCCGCCGAGGTATGACAACCATGAGAGAAGGGATGCAGTGCATCAAGTGGAAGACCAGCATCAACCGGATCAAAGGTACCCCGGAAACGAGGGGAGGAATGAGTACAGAGAGCATCATCAGAGTTACTGTGTGTTTACCACTGAGGAAACAGATAGAAAGAGCTTGCAGCGCCGACATATGGAGGTGAATGCGGTAATGCCAGCGGTGACGAGGTATATGCCTTGGTCGGACCAGGAAATTACTTGGAGCATCAAAGATCATCCCAAGCTTATGCCAAGTCCTGGTTCGTATGCGCTAGTGCTGGATCCGACGTTCATCGGGCCCAACATCAATGTGAGATTCTCCAAGGTGCTGATAGATAATGGCAGTAGCATTAACATCATGTATGCGGATACAATGCGCAAGTTGGGTATCTCGGAGAACATGCTCCAGGCTACAAGGACAACTTTCCATGGCATTGTGCCAGGCATTTCTTGTGAACCTATAGGCAAGGTCCGGGTTGACGTGTTGTTCGGCACACGAGATAACTGCCGAACTGAGAATTTGGAGTTTGAAGTGGTGAACTTAGAAAGTGCGTATCACGCGTTACTCGGTAGACCAGCACTGAACAAGTTCATGGCAAGTTGCCACATCAGCTATCTCAAGATGAAGTTGCCTGGGCCAAATGGAGTGATTACCATAGCTGGAGGTTTCCGACGTTCCATTGAGTGTGCGTCGACCGGGTCTAACCTAGCCGAGTCACTTGTGATTGCGCAAGAGAAAAGAAAGATACAGGAGGTGGCGACATTAGCTCAGTCCGCACAGCAGTATATGCCGACACTGAGTAACCCGCATGGTAGTGTATTGTTTCAGGCCACAAGAGATACCAAGAAAGTGCCTGTTGATGACATGTTCCCAGAGCGCACCGTAACAATTGGTGTCGGGTTAAATGACAAATAGGAAAGCGAGCTCGTCAGCTTCCTCCGTGAGAATCGAGACATTTTTGCTTGGTCTACACAGGACTTGCAAGGTGTTTCGAGGGAGTTGGCCGAGCACTCTTTGAATGTGAGACCCGGAGCAAGGCCGATGAAGCAACCTCTCTGCCGCTTCGCCGAAGATAGGAGAGAAGTCATTGGAGATGAGATAGCTCGGTTACTAGCAGCGGGATTCATCATGGAAGTTCTTTACCCGGATTGGCTATCTAATCCGGTGCTGGTGGAAATGAAGAAGGATGATCTGAATGTGGCAGTGGTCTGGCGTATGTGTATCGATTACACGAACCTGAATAAGGCATGTCCAAAAGATCCATTTCCACTGCCAAGGATAGATCAGGTCATAGATTCAACTGCTGGGTGTGAACTGTTGTCATTCATTGATGCGTATTCTAGTTTCCACCAGATACCCCTGAATCCGGATGATCAAATAAAGACTGCATTTATCACCCCGTATGGGGCTTATTGCTATTGCACCTTGCCATTTGGTTTACGTAATGCAGGGGCAACGTACCAAAGATGTATGCAGAAATGTTTGCACGACCAAATTGGTCAAAATGTACAAGTGTATGTGGATGATGTGGTTATCAAGACCAAGGAAAGCAAAACGCTCCTTGATGATATCAGGCAGACGTTCGCGAACCTAAGGAGGTTCCGAATGAAGCTTAACCCGGAAAAATGTACCTTCGGTGTCCCGGCTGGAAAATTACTCGGATTCCTCGTCTCTAGCCGAGGTATCGAAGTCAATCCAACTAAAATCCGGGCCATAGAGCGAATGGAACTGCCGAAGTTTCTTAACGATGTCCAGAAGTTCACTGGTTGCCTGGCATCGTTGAGTCGGTTTGTATGTCGGTTGGGAGAAAAGGCATTGCCTCTCTACCAACTCATGAAAAAGTCGGACAAGTTCATTTGGACGCCGCAGGCCAATGAAGCCTTTATCCAATTAAAGAAAATGTTAGCCACTGTGCCAGTGTTAGCCTCTCCACTATCAAAGGAGCCAATGTTGCTCTATATAGCCGCAACCAACCGAGTTGTAAGTGCAGTAATTGTGGTAGAGCGCGACGAAGAGGGTAAGTCAGTGCAGAGGCCAGTATATTACCTAAGCGAGGTATTATCCGCATCAAAGCAAAATTATCCGCACTATCAGGAAGTGGCGTATGGTGTGTATATGTCGGCAAAGAAGCTAAAACATTATTTTTAGGAGCACCCCATCAAGCTAATATGTGAAGCTCCCATATCTGAGATAATGAGTAACAAGGATGCAAGTGGCAGGATTGCGAAATGGGAAATTGAGCTAGCTCCTTATGCACCACAATATGACAGAAGAGAAGCAATCAAGTCTCAGGCTGTGGCCGACTTTTTGGTGGACTGGGCTGTGGCATCCCGCTAAAACCACTACTAGAAAATCGCGTTGTTTTTGTGCATTGCATCGTCATGACCGCATGCTCATGTCATCATGCCACATTGCATTTGAGCATCGTCATGTCACCTTGCATTGTCTGCATAAAACTATTTTCGAAAAGTCTGTTTTTATTTTCTAAATGCCCCGTCTTTATTCAAATCAAAACCCGGGTCTCCGGATTAATTTGCTTTGTCTACCAACGGTTTTCAAAAGCCCCATTTTAAATATTAAAATATTTATTTTATTTTTAGGGGCAGCCGTACCGGGCCGATCCGGACCAGTCGGCCACCCCCAGTATCAAAACCTAGCTACCTAAACCCTTTCCTACCCCAACCTAATCTACCCACCCTGCCTCCACCTCACCCCACCCAATAGCCAACCGCCACCTCACCACTCCCTTCCCCCCAGCCACTCCCAGCCCTCCACCTCACCTCCCCGCGCCACCACCCCCACCTGCGAACCCACCCCGCCGCCACCTGGCCCAACCCCAACTGCCAGTCCTTCCCGGCCCCACCACCTGGCCCAACCCCCACCGCCACCTGCCCCGACCCCCACGCGACCGACCCCCTGGACCCACTACCCCGCCGCCCCCGCACGCGGGATTCCCTCGCCACCGCCCATCTCTCCTTCCCCCACTCCTCTCGATCCCCATGCTCCCCGCACCTCCCCTCTGCCCGATCCATGCCGCCTCTGCTCGTCCGCGACCACCTCGCGCCTCCCCTCGCAGAGCTCCTGCAGCCGCCGCCCTGTAGGCCCTCGTCGGGCTCCCCTCACCCTTCCTCTCTTCTTCCTCCTCTCGCCGCCCCTCTCCCTCGCCTCCGTTTCCCTCCTCGCCGCCGGCCGCCTTCCTCTGGCCCGCGATGTTTCCGCCGTCGTCGACCCTCCTTCGCCACCGCCCGTCGCCGCCAGGGGCACCTCCCCCCGCTGCTGATCTCCGTCGGCCTCCGCGCGTCCTTCCCCGACCCCAAGCTCCGACCGCCGCGTTCCCGGCCGCCTCGAGCCTGGCCCCTCTGTTCCGGCCACCGCCTCCACCATGCGCGGGAGCGCCGCCCCGCGTCGTCTGCGTCCGCCCGCGAGCGAGCCCCGCGGATGCGCCTCTGCTTCCTCTCGGCCGCCGTCCTCCTTCTCCTCCCGCCGCTCGGGCTTGCCCCGCCGTCCGCCACCGTCTCCTCGTCGCCGACCTCCTCCCGAGCCGGCCGCCTTGGATCCCCGTCCCCTTCCCGACGGAGCCGTCACCTCCCCTCTCCGTCACTGGCCGCCGCGCGACCCCCTCTGCACCTTCCTTCGCCTCCAAGAGCCCCTGCCCGCGAGCCGTGCCTCCATGCTATCCGCCTGCAGCCGCGCGGGTCCTAATGATTCTTGCCGCCGCCATCTCGCGACCTCCTCTGTACGCGGGCTGTGTGTGGTTTCAGTTGATGTGGACATTGGTGGACCATATTAGTTATGTGGGTGTAGTGGCATGGTTGATCTGGAGTTGTTACTGTTAGGGTGAGATCGAACGCCGACCCGAACAACAGCGATAAACTGGTGGCACTGAGGTTCAAGTCCGACAACGACAAGCGGGATGGAATCCGAGGACGACATGATCTTCTTCATGGACACCAAGTTCTTCTTCCCAGATCCAAAGACCAATCCCGCCGAAGACCGAACCCTGGCGCGCCAAGTTCATCGACCCGAGACCCCGGTGCGACAAGTACTCCTTCCCGGGCGCCAAGTTCGCCGAGAACCCGGATGCCAAGGTCGCCGACACGGAACGACAAGACCTCCTTCCCGCACCGATGCCGACGACGTCGCACGTCAAGTTCTTCTTTCCGAACGCCAAGACCGACCCGATACGAGGACCCGACAAGATCTTTGTGACGACAAGATCGGCACCGACCAGGGCGGATCCGATGTGCCCTCGACGCCAACCAAGTTCTTCCTCTCGGATGCGACAAGATCGACTTCCGTTGTCCGAGACCGAACTCGTCGAGCCGTTCTCCCGTCGAACCCTGCGACCGACCCCGAACCCCTCGGAGCCCAAGTTCGCCGAACCCTAATGTGATTCCCTATCCGAGACCCCATTATTTTTATAATATGACATTATCAACTGGTGCATATTAAATTGTTCATCTCGCATGCATATCTTGTGTGGTTTGGGGGCATTATGCCGATTCACCTCATAATTAAATATGGAGTCTATATGCGGGATATCTTTGTCTTATTCCGGACTCCATTTAAATTGGTGTAGCGAACTGATGCCATGCTTCGCCCTGTAATACAACATTTAAATTGCGGGGTAGTTAAACAACTCGAACCTATTAATTAATTGTCGGGACCCCGGTTCCGCTTAATATTGCTCAATTGCATCGTATCTTTGTCATGTCATACATCATACATGCATCATGCCCGATTTTCTACCGTAGTATTAAATAGTGCATCCGGTGTTTCTTCTAGTGCTTTGCTTCTTCACGGGTTAGGCCGATGAGTTGATGCGAGTGTCGAACCGATCTTCGGATGAACCTTCGGCAATGTTTTCAGGCGAGCATCTCCCCCTTTCTACCTATCTTACTTTATAGTATTTATTCCCTCCTGTTGATCTATTGCTATCTGTGTTGCGATGCTCTAGTTTTCGAACCCGTGATATCCCTTGCAGCCTTATATCGCCTTGGACACATCCTATTACCTGTTGATTGGTAGATAGTTGGACTTGCGCGTCGTAGTCGCTTGCTCTAGTGCTGTTGCGTCTCGTCCAGAACCACAGTTGTTGGAGTATTGCCGTGTGTTTAATGTTGGAGATGATCATGGCTTTAATTATTGTTTAATAACTAAAATTGAAGTAGGTAAATAATGCAGAGGCACAGGTGGGCAATAGATGTTATTTGGTTGTTAACCGTCCACTTGTGTCCCGTAGGACCCCGAGTTCTTGACACCTGTTCCGAGATCGAGCGCGCTAACCACAGGTGGGGTGTGTGGGCACCCCCATCGATTAGTACCTGATTTCAAAGTATTGTACTGGGGGCCACAAAGTAGTTTGAGGCTTTATTACTGTTCTGTACTTATGCAATGCTTTACTGCTTAATTTAAAATTGTGCGAGGTACTGCACCTGTACTATTTAGGATTGCGGAGTGTTTTCGCGGTATCGACAAGCCCAGTCACACTTTCGGGTTCCCAGTCGTTTACAGCCGTCTACACAAACCCTGAGTCCGTCTCGGAGACCGGCCGACTTTGTTGCGGGTAGCTTAGTGGGGTGGCCCCCATGTACTTGCTTTGGATCTGGGAAATGTCATGACTTAGGCCCCGCCGACATACCGATGGGTGTATGTTAACTGATCTGGCAAAAAGGGTCGAAGTGCGTGTGGATACTTTGGTGCACCCCTGCAGGGTTAAATCTTTTCGAAAAGCCGTGTCCGCGGTTATGGACGACTTGGAGCACAGTTCTCGATCATAGACAACTATAACTAAAGTTTACTGTTATAATTTGACTTGTATCCGATATGACTAGTAATCAGCTTCACTGCAACGGAATGGCTAAATAAAAGTACCAACAACTGTTGGGTTTTGGGATATTTCTTGCCAATCGTATCTGACTAGTAAGTGTTGCAACTACAATGGAATGGTTACTAAAAGTGCACACTACTTATTATATCAGGACGACTATCTATACCTGACTAGTAATTGATGCAACGATAACTGAATAAATAAAACTGCCAACTGTGTGAGTTCCTCGGTTGACTTCCTCGTTTGGTCTCGAGGAGGAAATACCAGGATGGGTATGTTTGGTGGTAGAATCAGGTTGGTTCCGAATAGGTATTTCTTATCCCTCTCTGATAGCCGACAGTTATCTCGAGTCTCTATAGGTTGTTTAGTGCATGTCGCGCTGCCGCTCAGTCCACCATACCTATGTAGGCGAGGACCGCCGAATTCTAGTCTCGCCGTGTACTGGCCTCAGTACTGACCGCTCTCTTTTTCCTTTGCCCTTTGTCGGCACCCCTTTTGTTTAAGCAGGTTTTGAGATCGACGTCGTTATCAGGGTTACCCTTCCGGCTTGGCCTGGGCAGGGTTATGGACGCCATTGGTTATTCTTCAGGGCTCTTAGCCCCATTTGCATCTTGTCCGTACTCGGGCGCTGTATTGTTTTCAAGGTGATTTGGATCTTTGAACTGAATATCTGTATTCTTGACTCTTTGAGTCGTTGTTGTATATATCTGTTCTGTGGGTTCCATCGTGGACTATTGTGTAATGGTATTACTTCGTTTTCCACCCGCACGAAAGTGCCTGGTGGGCACCTTTGAATCGTTTCTATGCGGGTTTGGCGGGAATCGCTGAAACTTGCATAGGGCCGATTCTGAGGGTGTTACAGAGTGGTATCAGAGCTCAGCAGTTGCGATACCCCACAAGTCCAGCCTGTAGGATAACCTAGCTAACGGCCGCAGTAGAGTGTCAAAACTATTTTGCAAAAATCGGTTGGATAGATCTGATTAGGTCTGCTTTTACTCCTTACCCCTCTGCTATTCTCCTCTTACCTCTGCGTGTTTTGAATCCGCTCTCTTCTCTCTCTTCGAGTCCAGGATTTCTCGTGGTTGGGTTCCATCGTACCTTCAGGGTTTCGCTTCCTCCTTTGGTAACGGTGTTGCTACAACTGGTCTTCATGCTATCCGAGGAATCCTTCGTCTGGTGGCTTCTCTTTGTTACTTCTCGTGCCTTCCGGTGTTTTCCGGCGCGACGACATCATCTATGCTAGATCCAATGCAGAGTCTACATCACTCCTTTGTTTCTGAACCTCGATTGTCGAGATCTTCAGTATGATTCCGAGAATGGTTGCACGCTTTTCTACTGATTGTGCAGAGTAATAGTTTGGGTGCGTGATGGATTGGCCCCCATGCCGACTACTCACTCTATTTGCTCGTGTACATTGAAGTGGATGAGAATGCATCGGTTCTCTCTTTCTATCGAAGTTAGAGGTGGCTTTATTTGTGAATACCTTTACCTTCGTCCTTTGTTTCCGGAGTGTTCTCTCGACGATCACGGACAATGACCTCTTGTTAGTGGTGTCGCGAGGATCGACACGATGCGAGAAGATTCAGATCGCCGCCCTTCTTCCTGGTACCATGAGGCGGATCTCGAGGGCGAGATCCATTGTTAGTGGTGTCGAATTGTGGCATCCCGCTAAAACCACTACTAGAAAATCGCGTTGTTTTTGTGCATTGCATCGTCATGACCGCATGCTCATGTCATCATGCCACATTGCATTTGAGCATCGTCATGTCACCTTGCATTGTCTGCATAAAACTATTTTCGAAAAGTCTATTTTTATTTTCTAAACGCCCCGTCTTTATTCAAATCAAAACCCGGGTCTCCGGATTAATTTGCTTTGTCTACCAACGGTTTTCAAAAGCCCCGTTTTAAATATTAAAATATTTATTTTATTTTTAGGGGCAGCCTCACCGGGCCGATCCGACCCAGTCGGCCACCCCCAGTATCAAAACCTAGCTACCTAAACCCTTTCCTACCCCAACCTAATCTACCCACCCTGCCTCCACCTCACCCCACCCAATAGCCAACCGCCACCTCACCACTCCCTTCCCCCCAGCCACTCCCAGCCCTCCACCTCACCTCCCCGCGCCACCACCCCCACCTGCGAACCCACCCCGCCGCCACCTGGCCCAACCCCCACCGCCAGTCCTTCCCGGCCCCACCACCTGGCCCAACCCCCACCGCCACCTGCCCCGACCCCCACGCGACCGACCCCCTGGACCCACTACCCCGCCGCCCCCGCACACGGGATTCCCTCGCCACCGCCCATCTCTCCTTCCCCCACTCCTCTCGATCCCCACGCTCCCCGCACCTCCCCTCTGCCCGATCCCCGCCGCCTCTGCTCGTCCGCGAACCACCTCGCGCCTCCCCTCGCAGAGCTCCTGCAGCCGCTGCCCTGCAGGCCCTCGTCGGGCTCCCCTCAGCCTTCCTGTCTTCTTCCTCCTCTCGCCGCCCCGCTCCCTTGCCTCCGTTTCCCTCCTCGCCCCCGGCCGCCTTCCTCTGGCCCGCGAGGTTTCCGCCGTCGTCGACCCTCCTTCGCCACCGCCCGTCGCCGCCAGGGGCACCTCCCCCCGCTGCTGATCTCCGTTGGCCTCCGCGCGTCCTTCCCCGACCCCAAGCTCCGACCGCCGCGTTCCCGGCCGCCTCGAGCCCGGCCCCTCTATTCCGGCCACCGCCTCCGCCATGCGCGGGAGCGCCGCCCCGCGTCGTCTGCGTCCGCCCGCGAGCGAGCCCCGCGGATGCGCCTCTGCTTCCTCTCGGCCGCCGGCCTCCTTCTCCTCCCGCCGCTCGGGCTCGCCCCGCCGTCCGCCACCGTCTCCTCGTCGCCGACCTCCTCCCGAGCCGGCCGCCTTGGATCCCCGTCCCCTTCCCGACGGAGCCGTCGCCTCCCCTCTCCGTCGCTGGCCGCCGCGCGACCCCCTCTGCACCCTCCTTCGCCTCCAAGAGCCCCTGCCCGCGAGCCGTGCCTCCATGCTATCCGCCTGCAGCCGCACGGGCCCCAATGATTCTTGCCGCCGCCATCTCGCGACCTCCTCTGTACGCGGGCTGTGTGTGGTTTCAGTTGATGTGGACATTGGTGGACCATATTAGTTATGTGGGTGTAGTGGCATGGTTGATCTGGAGTTGTTACTGTTAGGGTGAGATCGAACGCTGACCCGAACAACAGCGATAAACTGGTGGCACTGAGGTTCAAGTCCGACAACGAAAAGCGGGATGGAATCCGAGGACGACATGATCTTCTTCATGGACACCAAGTTCTTCTTCCCAGATCCGAAGACCAATCCCGCCGAAGACCGAACCCTGGCGCGCCAAGTTCTTCGACCCGAGACCCTGGTGCGACAAGTACTCCTTCCCGGGCGCCAAGTTCGCCGAGAACCCGGATGCCAAGGTCGCCGACACGGAACGACAAGACCTCCTTCCCGCACCGATGCCGACGACGTCGCACGTCAAGTTCTTCTTCCCGAACGCCAAGACCGACCCGATACGAGGACCCGACAAGGTCTTCGTGACGACAAGATCGGCACCGACCAGGGCGGATCCGATGTGCCCTCGACGCCAACCAAGTTCTTCCTCTCGGATGCGACAAGATCGACTTCCGTTGTCCGAGACCGAACTCGTCGAGACGTTCTCCCGTCGAACCCTGAGACCGACCCCGAACCCCTCGGAGCCCAAGTTCGCCGAACCCTAATGTGATTCCCTATCCGAGACCCCATTATTTTTATAATATGACATTATCAACTGGTGCATATTAAATTGTTCATCTCGCATGCATATCTTGTGTGGTTTGGGGGCATTATGCCGATTCACCTCATAATTAAATATGGAGTCTATATGCGGGATATCTTTGTCTTATTCCGGACTCCATTTAAATTGGTGTAGCGAACCGATGCCATGCTTCGCCCTGTAATACAACATTTAAATTGCGGGGTAGTTAAACAACTCGAACCTATTAATTAATTGTCGGGACCCCGGTTCCGCTTAATATTGCTCAATTGCATCGTATCTTTGTCATGTCATACATCATACATGCATCATGCCCGATTTTCTACCGTAGTATTAAATAGTGCATCTGGTGTTTCTTCTAGTGCTTTGCTTCTTCACGGGTTAGGCCGATGAGTTGATGCGAGTGTCGACCCGATCTTCGGATGAACCTTCGGCAATGTTTTCAGGCGAGCATCTCCCCCTTTCTACCTATCTTACTTTATAGTATTTATTCCCTCCTGTTGATCTATTGCTATCTGTGTTGCGATGCTCTAGTTTTCGAACCCGTGATATCCCTTGCAGCCTTATATCGCCTTGGACACATCCTATTACCTGTTGATTGGTAGATAGTTGGACTTGCACGTCGTAGTCGCTTGCTCTAGTGCTGTTGCGTCTCGTCTAGAACCACAGTTGTTGGAGTATTGCCGTGTGTTTAATGTTGGAGATGATCATGGCTTTAATTATTGTTTAATAACTAAAATTGAAGTAGGTAAATAATGCAGAGGCACAGGTGGGCAATAGATGTTATTTGGTTGTTAACCGTCCACTTGTGTCCCGTAGGACCCCGAGTTCTTGACACCTGTTCCGAGATCGAGCGCGCTAACCACAGGTGGGGTGTGTGGGCACCCCCATCGATTAGTACCTGATTTCAAAGTATTGTACTGGGGGCCACAAAGTAGTTTGGGGCTTTATTACTGTTCTGTACTTATGCCATGCTTTACTGCTTAATTTAAAATTGTGCGAGGTACTGCACCTGTACTGTTTAGGATTGCGGAGTGTTTTCACGGTATCGACAAGCCCAGTCACACTTTCGGGTTCCTAGTCGTTTACAGCCACTGACGCAAACCCTGAGTCCGTCTCGGATACCGGCCGACTTCGTTGCGGGTAGCTTAGTGGGGTGGCCCCCATGTACTTGCTTTGGATCTGGGAAACGTCATGACTTAGGCCCCGCCGACATACCGATGGGTGTATGTTAACTGATCTAGCAAAAAGGGTCGAAGTGCGTGTGGATACTTTGGTGCACCCCTGCAGGGTTAAATCTTTTCGAAAAGCCGTGTCCGCGGTTATGGACGACTTGGAGCACAGTTCTCGATCATAGACAACTATAACTAAAGTTTACTGTTATAATTTGACTTGTATCCGATATGACTAGTAATCAGCTTCACTTCAACGGAATGGCTAAATAAAAGTACCAACAACTGCTGGGTTTTGGGATATCTCTTGCCAATCGTATCTGACTAGTAAGTGTTGCAACTACAATGGAATGGTTACTAAAAGTGCCCACTGCTTATTATATCAGGACGACTATCTATACCTGACTAGTAATTGATGCAACGATAACTGAATAAATAAAACTGCCAACTGTGTGAGTTCCTCGGTTGACTTCCTCATTTGGTCTCGAGGGGGAAATACCAGGATGGGTATGTTTGGTGGTAGAATCAGGTTGGTTCCGAATAGGTCTTTCTTATCCCTCTCTGATAGCCGACAGTTATCTCGAGTCTCTATAGGTTGTTTAGTGCATGCCGCGCTGCCGCTCAGTCCACCATACCTATGTAGGCGAGGACCGCCGAATTCTAGTCTCGCCGTGTACTGGCCTCAGTACTGACCGCTCTCTTTTTCCTTTTCCCTTTGTCGGCACCCCTTTTGTTTAAGCAGGTTTTGAGATCGACGTCGTTAGCAGGGTTACCCTTCCGGCTTGGCCTGGGCAGGGTTATGGACGCCATTGGTTATTCTTCAGGGCTCTTAGCCCCATTTGCATCTTGTCCGTACTCGGGCGCTGTATTGTTTTCAAGGTGATTTGGATCTTTGAACTGAATATCTGTATACTTGACTCTTTGAGTCGTTGTTGTATATATCTGTTCTGTGGGTTCCATCGTGGACTATTGTGTAACGGTATTACTTCGTTTTCCACCCGCACGAAAGTGCCTGGTGGGCACCTTTGAATCGTTTCTATGCGGGTTTGGCGGGAATCGCTGAAACTTGCATAGGGCCGATTCTGAGGGTGTTACAGAGTGGTATCAGAGCTCAGCAGTTGCGATACCCCACAAGTCTAGCCTGTAGGATAACCTAGCTAACGGCCGCAGTAGAGTGTCAAAACTATTTTGCAAAAATCGGTTGGATAGATCTGATTAGGTCTGCTTTTACTCCTTACCCCTATGCTATTCTCCTCTTACCTCTGCGTGTTTTGAATCCGCTCTCTTCTCTCTCTTCGAGTCTAGGATTTCTCGTGGTTGGGTTCCATCGTACCTTCAGGGTTTCGCTTCCTCCTTTGGTAACGGTGTTGCTACAACTGGTCTTCATGCTATCCGAGGAATCCTTCGTCTGGTGGCTTCTCTTTGTTCCTTCTCGTGCCTTCCGTTGTTTTCCGGCGCGACGACATCATCTATGCCAGATCCGATGCAGAGTCTGCATCACTCCTTTGTTTCTGAACCTCGATTGTCGAGATCTTCAGTCTGATTCCGAGAATGGTTGCACGCTTTTCTACTGATTGTGCAGAGTAATAGTTTGGGTGCGTGATGGATTGGCCCCCATGCCGACTACTCACTCTATTTGCTCGTGTACATTGAAGTGGATGAGAATGCATCGGTTCTCTCTTTCTATCGAAGTTAGAGGTGGCTTTATTTGTGAATACCTTTACCTTCGTCCTTTGTTTCCGGAGTGTTCTCTCGACGATCACGGACAACGACCTCTTGTTAGTGGTGTCGCGAGGATCGACACGATGCGAGAAGATTCAGATCGCCGCCCTTCTTCCCGGTACCATGAGGCGGATCTCGAGGGCGAGATCCATTGTTAGTGGTGTCGAATTGTGGCGTCCCGCTAAAACCAATGCTAGAAAATCGCGTTGTTTTTGTGCATTGCATCGTCATGACCGCATGCTCATGTCATCATGCGACATTGCATTTGAGCATCGTCATGTCACCTTGCATTGTCTGCATAAAACTATTTTCGAAAAGTCTGTTTTTATTTTCTAAACGCCCCGTCTTTATTCAAATCAAAACCCGGGTCTCCGGATTAATTTGCTTTGTCTACCAACGGTTTTCAAAAGCCCCGTTTTAAATATTAAAATATTTATTTTATTTTTAGGGGCAGCCGTACCGGGCCGATCCGACCCAGTCGGCCACCCCCAGTATCAAAACCTAGCTACCTAAACCCTTTCCTACCCCAACCTAATCTACCCACCCTGCCTCCACCTCACCCCACCCAATAGCCAACCGCCACCTCACCACTCCCTTCCCCCCGCCACTCCCAGCCCTCCACCTCACCTCCCCGCGCCACCACCCCCACCTGCGAACCCACCCCGCCGCCACCTGGCCCAACCCCCACAGCTAGTCCTTCCCGGCCCCACCACCTGGCCCAACCCCCACCGCCACCTGCCCCGACCCCCACGCGACCGACCCCCTGGACCCACTACCCCGCCGCCCCCGCACGCGGGATTCCCTCGCCACCGCCCATCTCTCCTTCCCCCACTCCTCTCGATCCCCACGCTCCCCGCACCTCCCCTCTGCCCGATCCCCGCCGCCTCTACTCGTCCGCAAACCACCTCGCGCCTCCCCTCGCAGAGCTCCGGCAGCCGCCGCCCTGCAGGCCCTCGTCGGGCTCCCCTCACCCTTCCTCTCTTCTTCCTCCTCTCGCCGCCCCGCTCCCTTGCCTCCGTTTCCCTCCTCGCCGCCGGCCGCCTTCCTCTGGCCCGCGAGGTTTCCGCCGTCGTCGACCCTCCTTCGCCACCGCCCGTCGCCGCCAGGGGCACCTCCCCCTGCTGCTGATCTCCGTCGGCCTCCGCGCGTCCTTCCCCGACCCCAAGCTCCGACCGCCGCGTTCCCAGCCGCCTCGAGCCTGGCCCCTCTGTTCCGGCCACCGCCTCCGCCATGCGTAGGAGCGCCGCCCCGCGTTGTTTGCGTCCGCCTGCGAGCGAGCCCCGCGGATGCGCCTCTGCTTCCTCTCGGCCGCCGTCCTCCTTCTCCTCCCGCCGCTCGGGCTCGCCCCGCCGTCCGCCACCGTCTCCTTGTCGCCGACCTCCTCCCAAGCCGGCCGCCTTGGATCCCCGTCCCCTTCCCGACGGAGCCGTCGCCTCCCCTCTCTGTCGCTGGCCGCCGCGCGACCCCCTCTGCACCCTCCTTCGCCTCCAAGAGCCCCTGCCCGCGAGCCGTGCCTCCGTGCTATCCGCCTGCAGCCGCGCGGGCCCCAATGATTCTTGCCGCCGCCATATCGCGACCTCCTCTGTACGCGGGCTGTGTGTGGTTTTAGTTGATGTGGACATTGGTGGACCATATTAGTTATGTGGGTGTAGTGGCATGGTTGATCTGGAGTTGTTACTGTTAGGGTGAGATCGAACGCCGACCCGAACAACAGCGATAAACTGGTGGCACTGAGGTTCAAGTCCGACAATGACAAGCGGGATGGAATCCGAGGACGACATGATCTTCTTCATGGACACCAAGTTCTTCTTCCCAGATCCGAAGACCAATCCCGCCGAAGACCGAACCCTGGCGCGCCAAGTTCTTCGACCCGAGACCCTGGTGCGACAAGTACTCCTTCCCGGGCGCCAAGTTCGCCGAGAACCCGGATGCCAAGGTCGCCGACACAGAACGACAAGACCTCCTTCCCGCACCGATGCCGACGACGTCACACGTCAAGTTCTTCTTCCCGAACGCCAAGACCGACCCGATACGAGGACCCAACAAGATCTTCGTGACGACAAGATCGGCACCGACCAGGGCGGATCCGATGTTCCCTCGATGCCAACCAAGTTCTTCCTCTCGGATGCGACAAGATCGACTTCCGTTGTCCAAGACCGAACTCGTCGAGCCGTTCTCCCGTCGAACCCTGAGACCGACCCCGAACCCCTCGGAGCCCAAGTTCGCCGAACCCTAATGTGATTCCCTATCCGAGACCCCATTATTTTTATAATATGACATTATCAACTGGTGCATATTAAATTGTTCATCTCGCATGCATATCTTGTGTGGTTTGGGGGCATTATGCCGATTCACCTCATAATTAAATATGGAGTCTATATGCGGGATATCTTTGTCTTATTCCGGACTCCATTTAAATTGGTGTAGCGAACTGATGCCATGCTTCGCCCTGTAATACAACATTTAAATTGCGGGGTAGTTAAACAACTCGAACCTATTAATTAATTGTCGGGACCCCGGTTCCGCTTAATATTGCTCAATTGCATCGTATCTTTGTCATGTCATACATCATACATGCATCATGCCCGATTTTCTACCGTAGTATTAAATAGTGCATCTGGTGTTTCTTCTAGTGCTTTGCTTCTTCACGGGTTAGGCCGATGAGTTGATGCGAGTGTCGACCCGATCTTCGGATGAACCTTCGGCAATGTTTTCAGGCGAGCATCTCCCCCTTTCTACCTATCTTACTTTATAGTATTTATTCCCTCCTGTTGATCTATTGCTATCTGTGTTGCGATGCTCTAGTTTTCGAACCCGTGATATCCCTTGCAGCCTTATATCGCCTTGGACACATCCTATTACCTGTTGATTGGTAGATAGTTGGACTTGCGCGTCGTAGTCGCTTGCTCTAGTGCTGTTGCGTCTCGTCCAGAACCACAGTTGTTCGAGTATTGCCGTGTGTTTAATGTTGGAGATGATCATGGCTTTAATTATTGTTTAATAACTAAAATTGAAGTAGGTAAATAATGCAGAGGCACAGGTGGGAAATAGATGTTATTTGGTTGTTAACCGTCCACTTGTGTTCCGTAGGACCCCGAGTTCTTGACACCTGTTCCGAGATCGAGCGCGCTAACCACAGGTGGGGTGTGTGGGCACCCCCATCGATTAGTACCTGATTTCAAAGTATTGTACTGGGGGCCACAATGTAGTTTGGGGCTTTATTACTGTTCTGTACTTATGCCATGCTTTACTGCTTAATTTAAAATTGTGCGAGGTACTGCACCTGTACTGTTTAGGATTGCGGAGTGTTTTCGCGGTATCGACAAGCCCAGTCACACTTTCGGGTTCCCAGTCGTTTACAGCCACTGACGCAAACCCTGAGTCCGTCTCGGAGATCGGCCGACTTCGTTGCGGGTAGCTTAGTGGGGTGGCCCCCATGTACTTGCTTTGGATCTAGGAAACGTCATGACTTAGGCCCCGCCGACATACCGATGGGTGTATGTTAACTGATCTGGCAAAAAGGGTCGAAGTGCGTGTGGATACTTTGGTGCACCCCTGCAGGGTTAAATCTTTTCGAAAAGCCGTGTCCGCGGTTATGGACGACTTGGAGCACAGTTCTCGATCATAGACAACTATAACTAAAGTTTACTGTTTTAATTTGACTTGTATCCGATATGACTAGTAATCAGCTTCACTGCAACGGAATGGCTAAATAAAAGTACCAACAACTGCTGGGTTTTGGGATATCTCTTGCCAATCGTATCTGACTAGTAAGTGTTGCAACTACAATGGAATGGTTACTAAAAGTGCCCACTGCTTATTATATCAGGACGACTATCTATACCTGACTAGTAATTGATGCAACGATAACTGAATAAATAAAACTGCCAACTGTGTGAGTTCCTCGGTTGACTTCCTCGTTTGGTCTCGAGGGGGAAATACCAGGATGGGTATGTTTGGTGGTAGAATCAGGTTGGTTCCGAATAGGTCTTTCTTATCCCTCTCTGATAGCCGACAGTTATCTCGAGTCTCTATAGGTTGTTTAGTGCATGCCGCGCTGCCGCTCAGTCCACCATACCTATGTAGGCGAGGACCGCCGAATTCTAGTCTCGCTGTGTACTGGCCTCGGTATTGACCGCTCTCTTTTTCCTTTGCCCTTTGTCGGCACCCCTTTTGTTTAAGCAGGTTTTGAGATCGACGTCGTTAGCAGGGTTACCCTTCCGGCTTGGCCTGGGCAGGGTTATGGACGCCATTGGTTATTCTTCAGGGCTCTTAGCCCCATTTGCATCTTGTCCGTACTCGGGCGCTGTATTGTTTTCAAGGTGATTTGGATCTTTGAACTGAATATCTGTATTCTTGACTCTTTGAGTCGTTGTTGCATATATCTGTTCTGTGGGTTCCATGATGGACTATTGTGTAATGGTATTACTTCGTTTTCCACCCGCACGAAAGTGCCTGGTGGGCACCTTTGAATCGTTTCTATGCGTGTTTGGCGGGAATCGCCGAAACTTGCATAGGGCCGATTCTGAGGGTGTTACATGGGCCGAGGTGCAATGTGAACCACCATTACCAGATCCGAACTATTGGAGAATGCACTTTGACGGGTCAAAAACAAAAACCGGGTTAGGCGCCGGAGTTGTGCTTACCTCGCCAAAGAATGACCAGTTGAAGTATGTGCTACAGATCCATTTCGCAGCATCAAACAATGTCGCCGAATATGAAGCACTTGTGCATGGGATCAAAGTGGCAAAAGAAATTGGGATACGTCGGATCCAATGCTTTGGCGACTCGGATTTGGTAGTTCAGCAAGTGTCAGGGCTGTGGGACGCTCTTGATCCAAAGATGGCACTGTATAGATTCCATGTGCAGAAGATATCTGGTTACTTTGAGGGATCCGGATTTCGCCATGTACCCTGGGTGGAAAATGAGGCTACCGACGTACTATCAAAGCTCGGATCAACCCGACAAGCAATTCCCCCGGGTGTAGCATTAGAACACCTCAGAAAACCATCTATTAGGCCGTCCCGAGAAACCGACTCAATCTACGTCCCGGAGGATCTGGAGTCTGGAGCTGCACCCATGGACATCGACATGGGAGATGGTACGCGAAACCCAAGGATTGCCTCGGCAAACCCGGGGACTGCCTCGGCGAACCCGGGGACTGCTTTGCAAGACCCAGGGACTACTCAGCGTGATCCGATTGAGGTTATGCAGGTGGATCAGATGGAAATTGATGAGGATGTGTTCCCTGTACGAGCAATACCAGCTTGGGCACTACCTATATTTCAATTCCTGAAAGATGGAACTTTACCCGCTGAGGAGGTGCTATCCAGGCAAACTCAGAGGAGAGCAAAGGCATACGCGATCATCAATTCCAAGCTATACAAAAGGAGTGTGACTAATATCCTCCAGCGATGTGTTGACCCGGAAGAACGGCTTGACATCCTCCGAGATATACATCAAGGGGAATGTGGGCATCATGCCTCATCCAGAGCCTTGGTAGCAAAAGCTTTTCAGCATGGATTCTACTGGCCAAGTGCCTTAGAACAAGCAGAGGACTTGGTAAGAAAATGCAAGGGTTGTCAGAGGTATGCTACCAAGACACATATGCCAATGTCAGAGCTCAAGACCATACCAATTACCTGGCCATTTGCCGTATGGTGTTTGGACATGGTTGGCCCGTTCAAACCAGCGAGGGGAAATATGACTCACATTTTGGTCATGGTTGATAACTTTACAAAGTGGATTGAAGTAAAGCCAATAAGAAAATGTGATGGAGCTACAGCCGTGACATTTCTCAAAGACATCATCTTGAGATACGGTTATCCTCACAGTATCATAACAGATAATGGAACGAATTTTGCTGAAGGAGCATTTACACGATTCTGCCGAGATAAGAAGATCTGGCTGGATGTTGCCTCGGTAGCCCACCCCACATCGAACGTACAAGTGGAGAGATCCAACGGATTAGTATTATCCGGGATAAAACCCCGGCTCATTGAGCCGCTGCAAAGATCAGCGGGGTGCTGGATAGAAGAACTACCAGCGGTATTATGGAGTTTAAGAACAACTCCGAATCGATCAACAGGCTATACGCCATTCTTTCTGGTATATGGGGCAGAAGCTGTATTACCAGCCGACATAGAGCATGACTCGCCTAGGGTCACCCAATACACAGAAGCCGAAGTGCAAGAACCCCGGCAAAATGATGTTGATCTGTTGGAAGAAGCAAGAGAATTGGCATTGTCTAGATCCGCCATATATCAGCAAAATCTCCGACGCTATCATAGCCAGAAAGTAAACCCCTGAGTCTTCCGGGAAGGTGATCTGGTACTCCGGTTGGTACAACGTACTGCTGGCATGCATAAATTATCCCCCCATGGGAAGGGCCATTCATAGTGAGCAAAGCGTTGCACAATGATTCTTATTATCTTATCGATGCGAAACCACAGGAAAAGAACAAGACGGACAGGTCCGGCGAGGAATCTAAGCGTCCATGGAATGTAGCTCTACTTCGTCCTTTCTACACTTAGCAGAGAAGTGTATGTATCCGAATCTCTCATATGTCGATATGTATGCCGGCAATGAGCCTATCAATGAAATGTGGGCACCTCGAGCAGTAACTCGGGGACTGCCATGAAAATGTTTGTTGTTTTCCGTACTTATTATTTATACGTCGGCTGGCGTAATTTTTTCTACTTAAGCTGGATTATTAGTGTGTGAGCACCAAAAACCCAACTCTTCGACTTGCTGCTGTCCAACAAGATTTGGCTTCATGGCAAGCAAGAGAACAAGTTTGGAATTGCATAGCACATTGATACATTGCAAATGTATCTATAATTTTTGATGTTCCATCCTTAGTTGTATCCACTTTCTTGTGTTTTGTTCCAACTTTGGAGTACTTTTATTATGATTTCTTGGACTAACCTATTAACAAGAGCTACAGTGCCAGCTGTCTATTTTCTGTTGTTTTTTGTTCCAGAAAAGTCAGAAAATGAATATTCTCGGAAGTGGAGGGGACAAAAGCCAAAGTGCCTATTTTTCCGGAAGGGATCAAGTGCCAGAATACGAGACAGAGAGGGGCCAGGGGCCGGCCACACCACCTGGCCACACGGCCAGGCCTGGCTCGTGCCAGGGGGTGGTCTGGCCGACCCCAGCACCCCCTCGGCCTCTCCTTCCGCCTATAAGTTGCCCTCGGGATGAAAACCCTAAGTACCCGATCAAAAATCCACGAAAGAGTCTGTAGCCGCCGTCATCTCCATCCCTAGATCGGGAGGGATCTGAAGATCTTTCCGGCACCATGCCGGAGAGGGGAATTCACCCTGGAGGACTTCTTCATCACCATGCAAGCCTCCGGTGTGATGCGTGAGTAGTTCATCCTTGGACTACGGATCCATGTAGTAGCTAGATGGCTAGTTTCTCCTCCTTTGTGCTTTCATGTTTAGATCTTGTGAGCTCCGTTCATGATCAAGATCATCTATTTGTAATTCATACATGTTGTGTTTGCGGGGATCCGATGGATATTGAGATGCTATTTCAGATTGATTATTGATTCTATCATGTCTTTGTTATTTGAGATCTTGCATGCTTTCCGTTGTTAGTAGCTATCTTGGCCAAGTAGATGCTAGCAACTCCAAGAGTTAGTATTTATTCTCAATAGTAGGTTCATGCCTCTGGTAATCTGGGGAAGTGACAGAAATCTCTAAGGTACTAGATGTGATGTTGCTACTAGGGAGAAAACAACGATCTTTTGTTCATAGAACATATGTATTGTTTACTTTACACGCAGTTCGTAAAGCAATAATCTGTTGCTTGCAACTTAATACTGGAGGGGGTTCGGATGATAACCTGAAGGTGGATTATTAGTCATAGATGCAGTTGGATGGCGGTCTATGTATTATGTTGTAATGCCCAATCAAGTCTCAAAGGAGTCAAGATGATTAGTATATGCATGTATTGCTTTCTCGGTGTTTGTCAATTGCCCCGCTGTAATTCGTTCACCCAGCATGTTATCTATCTAAGGAGAGCCACCTCTAGTGAACTATGGATCCCGGTCTTTTTCTTTACATACAATCTACAATTGTTTACTGCTTTGTGTTTACTTTCTGCAAACTTTTACTTCTTTCCATTCGATACGTTTAATCCTTTGTTTTCCGCAAAACACGGTGAGATTGACAACCTCATCGCAAGTTGGGGAGAAAGTTCTGTGGTTGTCTTGTGTAGGTCTCCACGTTGCTACTAGCACCGATAGTGCGCCCTGCCAAAGCTCAGCTAGTAACACCTTTGAGGTGTTTCCTTGCTCCTACTGGTTCGACTAAACCTTGGTTTCATAACTGAGGGAAACTTGCTGCTGTGCTCATCATACCTTCCTCTTGGGGTTCCCAACGAGCTCTACATCAACACCACGCACCAAGCACCTTTCTGGGCGCCGTGTATTGAGCCATCAAGCGATTTTCTGGCGCCGTTGCCGGGGAGTCAAGGACATCTTCACAAGGGGAGTCCCTCATAACCAATCTCTTTACTTTGTTGTTTTTGTTTTGCTGAGTTTTCTTTTTGCTTTGTTTGCTTGTTTTGTTCTTCAAAAATCCAAAAAAAATAGTTTTACTAGTTTGCTTTGTTATTTGAAAACCCAAAAAAAATGACTACTCTTGAAAACACTAAGTTGTGTGACTTCACTAGCACTAACAATAATGATTTTATGAGCACTCCTATTGCTCCACCTGTGGCTGAAAATACTTTCTTTGAGATAAAACCTGCTTCGCTCAATCTTGTTATGAGAGAGAAATTTTCGGGTATTGGTAATGAAGATGCTGCTTCCCATCTAAAACTTTGTTGAACTTTGTGAGATGCAAAAGCATAGGGATATAGATGGTGATATTATTAAGCTGAAATTGTTTCCTTTCTCTTTGAGAGGAAAAGCTAAAGAATGGTTGAATTCCTTAACTAGGAATAGTATTGATTCTTGGACTAAGTGCAAAGATGCTTTTATTGGAAAATACTATCCTCCTGTTAAGATTATATCCATGAGAAGTGAAATAATGAAGTTTAAACAACTTGATAATGAGCATGTTGCTCAAGCTTGGGAAAGAATGAAATCTTTGGTTAAGAATTGTCCCACTCATGGACTGACTGCTTGGATGATCATCCAAACTTTTTATGCAGGATTGAACTATTCTTCAAGGAACCTATTGGATTCAGCTGCTGGAGGTACATTTATGACCATCACTTTGGGTGCTGCAACAAAACTATTGGATAATATGATGGTTAATTATTCTGAATGGTATACTGAGAGAGCTCCACAAGGTAAGAAGGTAAATTTTGTTGAGGAAACTTCCTCCTTGAGTGATAAGATTGATATTATTATGTCTATGCTTGTTAATGGGAAAGCCCATATTGATCCAAATAATGTTCCTTTAGCCTCTTTGGTTGCTCAAGAAGAGCAAGTTGATGTGAACTTCATAAGAAATAACAACTTTGGCAACAATGCTTATGGTAATAATGCTTATAGGAACAATTTTGGTAACAACAATTATAAGCCATATCCTCCCAACAATGGTAAATCTGAATTACCTAGTGAAGGTAGAATTTTGGAAGTTGAAAGAGCCACTAAAAACTTTATGCAAATGCAATATGAGCAAAATAGACTATTTACTAAAACAATGGAGGAGCAACCTATCATTTTGAAGAACATAAGCCATCAACTTGAGAGTCTAAATAGGGAAATTCCTAGTTTACGATTGAAACTCTCTAATGCTGACAGAAATATATCATCTTTGTCTAAAGCTCAATCTTCATTGATTAATAAAATGGCTGCTAAACCCGAAACTAATGAGAATCCCTTTGCAGCCACTAATGCTATACAAGTAAGAATTGATGAAAATGTTAGACTATTAGCTGAATTACATGCTAAGTGGGAAAGAGAAGATGAAATTGCTAGAAACATTAGTGTTTCTACTATTACCACCACTAGTGTTGAGGCTAGTAATAGTTCTACTACTTTAGATGATAAAGTTGATTTTGATCTTGATGGTTGCAACATCTCTAAAGTTATTAAGTTCCTACAAAAGCTTGTAAAAGTCCTAATGCTAGTGCTATGAACATGGCTTTTACAAAACACATTACTGATGCTCTCATAAAGATTAAAGAAGAAAATATGAAACATAAAGCTTCTATTCCTATAAAGCAAGAAGATGGTTGGGAACCCATCATTAATATGAAAGTGAATGACTTTGATTTCAAAGCTTTGTGTGATCTTGATAGTAGTGTTTCTATTATGCCTCGAAGGATTTATGATATGCTTGATTTTCCTCCTCTTGAAGATTGTTATTTGAATGTCCCACTTGATGCTAATGCTAAAAATAAACTCATGGGGAGTCTTAATGATGTTCTTATTATGGTTAATGATTCCTATGTCCCCGTTGATTTCTATGTTTTGGATGTTGAATACAATGCTTCTTGTCCTATTACTTTGGGAAGAACTTTTCTTAGAACTGTTGGTGCCATCATTGATATGAAAGAAGGCACCATTAAATATCAACTCCCACTCAAGAAAGGTATAGAACACTTCTCTAAAAATAGAGAAACGATTTCTTTTGCTTCTCCTATCAAAACAAAATTTGGTCTTAATGCTTCTTCATTTGAGAACACTTGATTCTTTCTTTGGTTCTTATGCCTAACTTAAAGGCGTTAAAGAAAAGTACTTGTTGGGAGATAACCCAAGAGTTTTAGATGAGTCTTGGAAGTTATTACCTCTGTAATAACCTCTCCTTATCATTTTTATTTGCTTTTTGTGCCAAGAGTAACCTCTAATGAGAGTGAAGTAATGATTGGGAAAGTTGCTATCCCGAAACAGATTTTTGTGCTTCACCGTAAAAATTCCTGAGAGAGCTCTGTATGTCGGATTGAGCTATAAGTTTTTGTGCTTCTGCCCCAGGTTTTTATCTAACTTTAGTTAGTTCAACACTTTTTGATTTGAGCAACATAAGGTCTTCGAAAAAATTCGTCTTTACCTGCTGGTCTGTTTTGACAGATTTCTGCCATTTTCAGCATTTGCTTCTTGTTAGTTCCTTCTTGAGTTCCTTTGGGGAATTGAGCTTTTTGAGGGAAGTGCTACAGTAGATAGTGTTCTAATGGAAGTTTATTTGGTGTTAGAACTTAACCTTGAGACTTATTTATCTTAAGTGCACTAATGTTGCTAATGAGATTGTGTGAAGTTTTGTATGAAGGAAAATTTTCAGGTGTATGGAAGGAATGAGTAATGAGATGAAGGATGGACTAAAGCTCAAGCTTGGAGATGCCACGCGTGTCACCCCAAGAAATATCCAAGAATTACAAGCGTCAAAGCTTGGGGATGCCCAAGGCATCCCCTTCTTCATCAATAAAAATTCCAGGTTTCTTCCAAACGCTTCATTTTTATTGTTTCGTGCACAATTGTGTTTTTCTTGGAGCGTCTTCTTTTTCGTTTTCGTTTTGGCTTTTAGTTTGCTTGGTTTGTTTAGTTTTCTGAATAAGTTGGTTGGACCCCCTCTTTCACACTTTGGTTTGAAAATAGTTTGGTTTGGTTTGGAAAAGAGTAGGAAAGTTCATGCTTATGTGGTAAAAAGAGCTCGTTTTTGACTGTGGCTATGCTTTGTCATGCAATGCTTGATATTGTTTTGGCTTTATGCTTAGTATTATTTTCTGTAGCATGACTTTTTATAAACAATTGAGATTGCTTAATGTGCCTTGGATGAATCATGCGTCGTTTTAGCATATTAAAGCATAGTATAGTGGTATTCTCCTTTGATGCTTTATTTGGGTTGACTTGGCACATGCTCACAACATGTTGTGACTATCTCAAGTCACCATAGCCTTTATGGTCCTTTAGTTTTCAACTTGTAGTATCACTTTATGCTTTGATCAATGATGTTTTGTCGCTCTGCATGATTATGGCCATTATTGCTCTCTTAGTTTGTCGCTCCCAGTCTTTTGCTAGCCTCCACAATAAAATATGAGTTCCACTCATGCATCCAACTCCCTAAACCAAGTTTTTCCAAAGATTACACCATACCTACCTACTAGCTTATGCTATTCCAAGTATATTCATGCTTTTGTTGACCTTCCACTTGTTATGAGAAAACTAGTGATTAAAGCTCTCACGAACTTGATGGCACACTTTACTTTATTGCCTCTAATAAACTTGAACCATTGTGTCTTCTATGTTGTATATGCTTGCACTTATTTGTTGGGAATTAGCAGAACCATGCTTTCATGGGGAACGCTTTCAACATTGCACTTGCACTTGGTACTTGTACCTAGTTGATATCATGCTCTTTTGTATATGGATGTCGTCGGTGTGAAATGAAAGGGGAGCTTTTAAGTCCATGGAGTTATGTATATGTGTTAGAGAAACGCCTGGGCCGCTGGTCTAATCCATGCTGATATGGTGGAAACCTGCAGCGTAACCATAATGAGCTGTCTATGAAGCATTCTTCTTATAAAAAAAAGAGTCCTATTGAGAAAAAAGAGAAAAGAAAAAAAGAGATACTATGAAAAGAGGAAAGAGATAAAAAAAAGCACCATATTCCCATGGTAAATAAGAAGAATGCTGAGATGCTCATTGTCTGCTTGCCTTGTCATTTTGATATGGGGATTCTTCCGTATCATCGGGCAAGGGGTACCCCGTTGGCGGTTCTCTATGATACACATGTACTTACGATGACAAGAACTTACCGGTGACTAAACTTGAGTAGCATGAGGAGCGGCCCTCGTATACAAGGGACATGAGATTTCTGACTTATACTTCGTTAAGCATGTACACCATAGTTTGTTCACTTTAACCTTAATCATTTCAAGATGCTTATGATAGGGGCAATGAGAGCTGAAAGCTATAAGTACCATAATTTTTGGAATCTCTTTATGAGACTTGAATCCCTACTTCCTTTTACAAAAGGCCTTTCTTCCACCATTATATTGAGTCTCCACCTTCTATCTTTATGCACTTACTTTGAGAGCATAGTGGCCATTCTTAGTTCTATGTGCATTGTCCCAAGACTAGTTGATTGATGCATAACTTGTTATTGCTTGTTTGAAACTATTGTATCTAGTCACTCTTATGAACTTTGAAGGTGTCCTATGCATTTATATTTGCTACTCTATTGAGGGACAAGCTGAATACTATTATGCTATGTTTTCTTTATGTGAAACAAACAAACGTCTTGCAAAGCATGTTATTCATGAATCTTTTGTTTGTGCCTTTTCATGTTGCATCTTAGTTTATTTGCTTATTGCTAGAACTTTGTGTTTCATGTTATGATTGAAGTACTATGATCCCAGCTTTGAATGTTTTGCGAATACTTTGATCAAGTCTTTGATGGTGCATGTCACCTCAAAAATTCTTTCTTTTTATCACTTAACTACTCGAGGACGAGTAGGAGTTAAGCTTGGGGATGTTGATACATTGCAAATGTATCTATAATTTGTGATGTTCCATGCTTAGTTTTATTCACTTTCTTGTGTTTTGTTCCAACTTTGGAGTACTTTTATTATGATTTCTTGGACTAACCTATTAACAGAAGCCACAGTCCCAGCTGCCTGTTTTCTGTTGTTTTTGGTTCGAGAAAAGTCAGAAAATGAATATTCTCGGAAGTGGACGGGACAAAAGCCAAAGTGCCTATTTTTCCGGAAGGGATCAAGTGCCAGAATACGAGACGGAGAGGGGCCAGGGGCCGGCCACACCACCTGGCTGCGTGGCCAGGCCTGGCCCGCGCCAGGGGGTGGTCTGGCCGACCCCAGCACCCCCTCGGCCTCTCCTTCCGCCTATAAGTTTCCCTCGGGACGAAAACCCTAAGTACCCGATCAAAAATCCATGAAAGAGTCTGTAGCCGCCGTCATCTCCATCCCTAGATCGGGGGGATCTGAAGCTCTTCCCGGCACCCAGCTGGAGAGGGGAATTCACCCTGGAGGCCTTCTTCATCACCATGCAAGCCTCCAGTGTGATGCGTGAGTAGTTCATCCTTGGACTACGGATCCATGTAGTAGCTAGATGGCTGGTTTCTCCTCCTTTGTGCTATCATGTTTAGATCTTGTGAGATCCGTTCATGATCAAGATCATCTATTTGTAATTCATACATGTTGTGTTTGCGGGGATCCGATGGATATTGAGATGCTATTTCAGATTGATTATTGATTCTATCATGTCTTTGTTATTTGTGATCTTGCATGCTTTCCGTTGTTAGTAGCTATCTTGGCCAAGTAGATGCTAGCAACTCCAAGAGTTAGTATTTATGCTCGATAGTGGGTTCATGCCTCTGGTAATCTGGGGAAGTGACAGAAATCTCTAAGGTACTAGATGTGTTGTTGCTACTAGGGAGAAAACAACGATCTTTTGTTCATAGAACAATTGTATTGTTTACTTTACATGCAGTTCGTAAAGCAATAATCTGTTGCTTGCAACTTAATACTGGAGGGGGATCGGATGATAACATGAAGGTGGATTATTAGTCATAGATGCAGTTGGATGGCGGTCTATGTATTATGTTGTAATGCCCAATCAAGTCTCAAAGGAGTCAAGATGATTAGTATATGCATGTATTGCTTTCTCGGTGTTTGTCAATTGCCCCGCTGTAATTTGTTCACCTAGCATGTTATCTATCTAAGGAGAGCCACCTCTAGTGAACTATGGATCCCGGTCTTTTTCTTTACATATAATCTACAACTGTTTACTGCTTTGTGTTTATTTTCTGCAAACTTTTACTTCTTTCCATTCGATACGTTTAATCCTTTGTTTTCCGCAAAACACGGTGAGATTGACAACCTCATCGCAAGTTGGGGACAAAGTTCTGTGGTTGTGTTGTGCAGGTCTCCACGTTGCTACTAGCACCGGTAGTGTGCCCTGCCAAAGCTCAGCTAGTAACACCTTTGAGGTGTTTCCTTGCTCCTACTGGTTCGATTAAACCTTGTTTCATAACTGAGGGAAACTTGCTGCTGTGCTCATCATACCTTCCTCTTGGGGTTCCCAACGAGCTCTACATCAACACCACACACCAAGCACTTTTCTGGGCGCCGTGTATTGAGCCATCACACATGAAAAACGACTAAGGAAAGAAACTTAATCGAGCCGACGTTTGTTTTTCGGGCTAACCTTATGTTTACTTTTGATTTATTATGCTGAATTATTTTGAGCTAATCCTAAAGTTTCCAAGTATTATTAAGACAATTTTTTAAACTCGGACTCGTAAGTCATAAAACCGAACCAAGGTAGACACGAGCCGAGCCAAGAAATTGGGAGAACGAGAAAATGAAACTCGGGGACTACGCCCAAGTCAATCTAGCATAAAAACTTAGTAGCAAAATATCACTTGTGTGCTCGATACAATTGCACCCGGCATACCGGGGATCTGATGAAATTTAAATTGTTTATCAAGGAGCAGCAGGAGGAGGTAATTCAGCGCCAGCAGGCGTAGCCCCAACCTCGGCTTCAGAGTCATCAACGTCTTCCTCGACGTTGAGGCTTCGTCCTCTTCGTCCTTGTCCGAGTCATCTTCAGCGTTTTCAACATTCTCATCGTCGGTGGCATCCAGGAAGCTTGGTCCCTCGTTCCATTAATGAATGGGGGCGTATTGGATGAAGCTATGAGCTCAAGCCTTGCGCCGAGCTACCCAATCCGGGTCAGTAGACCACCTTGATCCGGTGCGCATGCGCTCAAGGAGTTTGAGGTCAATCTACTCGTACCACGTGAGCACATAGTGAAGAACGATCTCAGCTCCGGCCCGTCCAGCAGATTCTCTCCAGAGATCGAGCTGCGTCTCGCACTCCATGAGCTTGGCAAAAAGAACAGCAGTACTCTACGGAGTATCTTCTTCAGGCCAAAAGACGTTGAAGATCCGGACTACTACGTCCAAGATTTCCTTGCCGTAATTCTTCAGGATCTCGACTCGGGAGGACAAGCTAACTATCAAATCCTCGAGATCAAGAGGAATGGTGCCATGACCAGATGGAGTACCCCTCTGCCTATGGAACTTGGCAACAACCTTGGATGCAATAACATTGCTCTCTGGGAATTTGCCTGAAAAAATAAGACAGGTGGAATAAGTGAGAAGAGTTGACCTGGAGAGACTCGTGACAGTTGAAGAGAAAAAGAACTTACCAGAAATATGGCTGTGAACCCGGGTCAGCTCCTTGGTGCAGTTGTCGCGCCTCTCCCGGAGTTGCACAAGTTCGGCATTCACCGACTCAAGCTTAACGTTGGCCTCCTTAAGTAATTCTTGGTCCTTGGCAATCTGGAGGTTGAGGCGCTCGCGCTCTTGAGTGAAGTCCTGGCCAGCTTTTTGAAGTTCGGATTGGTGCTGCGCTTTCAGCTTCTTCATGTCTGCCTTCAGCTTGGCAATTTCATCATCTTTGGTTCGAAGGACGGTGAGCTCATCATCTTTCTTTTTTAGTTCAGCCTGATGCTGCCCTGCTTGTTCGAGAAAATGCAGCATCATATCAGGCACGGTCACACTATCTTCAAGAGAGGCTGAAATAGTTTGTTGACCCGGCAAAGGCGAGGTATGAATGTTCACCGAGCCAAGGAGAAAAGGAGATAGAAAGCATAACAAGGTTGAGCAAAAATGACTCACCCTTTATCTGGTCTAAGTTTTTCCTCGTGAGGATATTCTCAGCCTCCACACCAGCTGTGAAATCCGAATGAGGAATCAGTTCGGCGGAAAAAGATAAGGTAAAACAAAAAAATGCCAAGGAAGAAACTTACCCCGTTTATCGTGTTTGGCGATAAGCATAGTATGCTTTGCACGCATCATTTTGTGAGTAACCAGGAGACGCTGAAACTCGGCGCTCCGGCGGTTAGTGGTCACCTGAAAAGAGTACAAAAAGATAGCTTAGTCTTGTGCATATTCGAAGTGTACAAAAATCCGGGCCAAGTGGAACTTAGCCCGGCTCTAGGTGTGTGCATATTCGAAGTGTACAAAATCCGGGCCAAGTGGAACTTAACCCGGCTCTAGGTGTGTGCATATTTGAAGTGTACAAAATCTGGGCCAAGTGGAACTTAACCCGGCTCTAGGTGTGTGCATATTCGAAGTGTACAAGATCCGGGCCAAGTGGAACTTAACCCGGCTCTAGGTGTGTGCATATTCGAAGTGTACAAAATCCGGGCCAAGTGGAACTTAACCGGGCTCTAGGTTTGTGCATATTCGAAGTGTACAAGATCCGGGCCAAGTGGAACTTAACCCGGCTCTAGGTGTGTGTGCATATTCAAAGTTATTAAGGAGCTACGTTAATTTTCTAAGGAGCATCCGGCCGAGTAACAAGTTACTCCCCCGGAGGCTCGGGGACTAATGGCTATATCAATAATATCTACAACATGCTAAGGAAAAAATGAAGTAACGTACCTCCATCATCCGACCCACAAGATTAATTGCCTTGGCAGCAGTATTCATCTGCGCAGCAAATTCAGCGGGACCGAACTTCTCCGGGAGATCGTCCTTATGGACGAACTCCGCCTTGTTCCAGTTATTCACAAACTCGATCAAGGTCGGAGGGTATCGCTCGCCGCGGAGCATGTGGGGCACCACTAGGACCTTGGCATGTGCTTCCTGTCTCTCAACCTGGGCAGCAGCGAGGCTAGTGTGCAACACAAGTTGCGCATCAGCTGGCTCGGCAGGGGCGTCCTTCGGAGGTGGAGTCTTCTTTGAAAGCATGGACACGAGTGTGAGCTGTCCAGCCTCGATGGACGCTGCCCTGGTGGCATCAGGAGCCTTTTTGCCCTTGGGCTGCTGCTGAGAAGTTGAGGTTGTTGCAGTGGATTTGCCCTTGGGAGCTGCCTTGGTGCTAGCCTTGGTGCTGCTGATGTCTTCTCGCCGAGCCTTGGAAGACTCGGACAAGGCGGAGGGGCTTGGTGTTGTTTTTGCTGTTGCTGCTGCTGTTGCTGCTGGTGCTGGAGTTGGTGCTGGTGCTGGTGCGGGTTTCTTCTCGGTGGAGGTGCTGATGGTAACTCAGATGAAGTTGGTCGTGGCGGAGCAGAAGTGGTGGTTGTCGCTGCCTTGGCAGAGCCAGCCTCCCCCACTCCGGGGTTGCCCTCCTCTTGACGAGGTGGGCTGGAATCCGGAGCAGCCGCTGAACCCTCCGGAATGGGGCTCAACGGGCGTGAATCGTCCCTACGAGGGGGAGAAGGGTTGTGTCGGAGCGGCGAGGCAATGCCGGATCCACTCTGTGGGACCTCCACCGCGGCCCTGCCGAATCAAATAATGTATGATGAGAAACTATAACAAAAGAAGAACAAGAAAACAGCAAAGGGAGAAGAGGCTTACTCATCCGAGGTCAGGGGCTCTTTGGGCTTCCGAGACCTCCGGGCTGTGGCCTTGGTTGCGGGCTTGGTGGCGGTTTTGTGCCCGGACTTCTTCCGCCTTTTAGCTGGCTGAGAAGGTCCAGAGGAGGATGCAGAGGCAGCTCCCCTTTTCTTCTTCGGCGCGACCGGGACATGCTCACCCACGGCAAGGGGGGGGGGTCTTCATGAATCTGCCCACCGGGGTTAGCTGATGTTGGAAAAGCATAAGAAAGGGGGATAGCGTCAAATGCTTCCATCACCTCAACATTCGAATCATCTTCATCGTCGGGCCAATCTCTAATGGAAGAGAGTTTACCGGTGGGTCGCTTGGTCGCGTCGGCCATCGGAAGGAAGATCTCCTGATCCGGTTCCTCCTCGTCCGAGGTATCCTGGTCAGGCGCCCATTTGAGGGAAGGCTTGGTGCCATCCTCGATGGTCTGTTGAAGAAACATCTAAGGGAAAGAAAAGGCAACAGGATTAAAACCTACAACAAAGACTGACATATGATTCAATTCGGAAAAGGTTTGGGGAACGAGACTTACAACAGGAGGAAGCCTATCTCGGCAAAAGTGTTCAATTCCCCACGTCCACTCAGCAGAGAAGTCCTTCTTAGTGGTGAAGAGGGACTTGACCCGGCGGAAGATCTCGGTGTTGCTCAATTCAAATGAGGAGGTCTGGTTGGGGTCACGGTCCCAGCTCATATGACAGACTTTGTGCGTGCGTTTCTGGAGGGGGGAGATCCGGTTGCAAACAAATGTGATCATGGGATCCTCATTGCGCAATCCAAGATCCTTCAACTCCTAGAACCTCTTGTTGACCTGGTTTGCTAGGACGGTGGGTTTCTTGGGGACCTTGTCCCATAGATCCAGGTTAGGGGGACCCAAAGTGTAAGGGCGCAGCCGGATCAGATCTTCAGTTGTGTTGTTCCGGACATAGAAAAAAGTCCGGGCCCATCCCTTGCAAGAGTCAAGCCCCATGACTTGGGGGAAGATGGACTGCTTCCGGTGAGAGATAGACGCAGCGCCGAACTGCGTGAGCTGCTTGTCCTCCGAGTCAAGCTGGGTGTTTGGAATTACATTCCGGTGAAGGCCAATGAACCGGATCCAGAGCTCCTTCGTGGGCCATAGTCCGGCATAGCCCTCGATAGTGGAAGCGAAGGAAGATAGAGATGTGATGGCGTTAGCCGGAAGATGGTGCAGCTGAAGCTCATACGTATTGAGCCAGTCATGGAAAAAATCACTAACTGGGAAACCGAACCCGTGTTGGAAGTGGGATAGAAACACCACATACTCGCCCGGATTGGGTGAGGGGGCAAGCTCGGCGGCAGCAAGGCGCGCGGTGACGCCCTCCGGGATACGCCTGGTGCGATAAAGCCAATCCAAGTCATCCTGGCAAACCTAGGATCTGACCCACGCGCCGCGGTCGGAGTTCGCCGCATCTTCCTCCATTTCTTGCTCTACGACGGCGAGCTCCTCCTTAGTCATGTCGAGATCGCTATCCCCGCTGGCGCTAGCGGCGGCGGGGGGCACTGACTTGGACTGGCAAGGACCCATGGCGGAGGAGATGCGTAGAAGTTGCGGCGGCGCTGATGCGCGTGGAAGCAATGCAGCGGCGGCGCAGCTGCTCAGGTGCGGTGGCGGCGGCGCTGTCGCTGGAGAGGAAGAGGAAGAAGCAGAGGCACAGGGGCGCGGAATTGGGGAAAGAACCCAGGAGGCGCACCCCTCCCCTATTTAACCACTCCCTTGAGGGAGTAGTGGGATCGCATTGTGAGGGTGGGCCACACGGTGTGGCCGTGTACGACCCGGATCAACCAATCAGCAGTGAGCCACACGAAGGGCCACAGGGCGCAGCGGATCCCATGACGTGATGTTATGGTGCATTTAACGAGGAGGCAGGCACGACGTGACGTATGCAATAGTAACTTCTGACAATAACTGTGGTGGTTACTATTGCTGGCCCTTAAAATGAGGCGAAGTGATGATTAGCCTCCACGTGGGGAAGCGTCCAAGAGAAGAAAGAGTGATCCGGATGAGTATGAGGTGACCCGGCCAGCGAGTGAAAACTCGGAATGTGCCAAGGGAAAGTAAACCTATGAAAATCCGGACTGTGAGGTAACTCGGAAAGAAAACTAGAGGCTCGATACAATTGAACCTGCTGTGGCCTTAGCGGCTAAGGCAGCTAAGACCGCACCAGCTTCGGGGGCTAATGTTGGGGGGATACCCCTGGGTAGGGTCACGCCGGGGTATAAAGGCCGAGTTAGCCGAGGTACGGCAAGGTCAAAGCAGATGCTGGCCGAGTCACCTCAAGGCAGGCCGAATCACGGGGTAACCCGAACCAGGGGATGTCCACCTAACTAGGTCTCAGCTGACTTATATCGTAAGTCGGTGAGATGTATCTAACTTGTATGCAGGAACAGGTATGGCTGGATCAACTAGGTATGATCCGGGTTATATCAAGCTTGTAGGAGAAGGAAGGTATCTCGCTGGTCAAAGGTGACCACTGTACGCAGAGCGTAAGCGAAGCGGACAGAGGCCAGGACCACCGGGGCGTGGCCAACAAAGGTGACGAGCCTGTGTCGGATGACGCGGGCGCCGCAGAGGCTCACATAGCCTCTGCATGGATGACGCTGGGTTAAAGTAACCCGGTCGGCTTACTATTTTGGGAGGAGGCATATTCCTTAGAATATACCTCCACGTATGCCCTAATTGGAGACCTATCCACCCCTATATAAGGGGGGCTAGGGCCTCTGTAGAAATGGTTGGTCTTTAGAGGTTATGTTCTTCTAGCAAGTTATAGAGGAGTAAGAGAGTTCCTTCTTCCTCCTCTCTCCAATACAACTCAAGGAGCACTTGTAATCTGTGGAAGTGAATCAAATACAATGCTACTGTGTGTGGAATCACGACACTATCCCTCCCTGGATTCCCCTAGTGCATTTAGTCCCCACCTTTAGCCTATCCATGGCATCTGCCGTGACACCACCACGACACATAATGTAGGGATGTAAAGTACACCAACGTTTACGAGATCTGAACTTCTTAGACTTCATGCTGCTGAGATCTAATTCGAATACTCCCTCCTTCACCCATATAACCACCATTTCTCTATCCTCAAATGCGTAGAGTAACCTTACTACATCTTTCCCACCATATGCCCATGATTTATCAAGGCCAAGGAGAGTATCCAACTCAACCTTTATATGAGGCACCCAAGCTTCCCATTTGCCTGTTGATGATCTTGCACTGGACCATGTGTTTAGACTGAAGTCTCTTATAACCACAAGGGCAACATCTCCATTATGCCCCTTAGCGATGACATAATTCCATCTGGAAATATCATGTGTCTCATGGGGGCACTCAATATAACATAGTTTTGTTGTCACGTTATCGAAGGCAATTATATACCTGGATTTCATTGTTGGCCAGTGTTGGGGATATACTTTCCGGGTATCCTCACAGTTCCTCACTGACCAGGTTGGCCCACTTCGGGTTAGAGCTTTGCTTCACGGGCGTCCTAGTCAGGGAGAAAGACGGAGTCCAATCCGGCTACGGGAAGGCCCAGAAGACTTACCGACTTAGGCCCATAATGTTACTTGTAGTTCAAGATGTATTCTGTAACTGACTCTTAGACGTAGCTGGATAGACCTCTCCTGTAAACCCTAGGCCGGATATCTATATAAGCCGTCCTAGGGAGATCCTTTAGGACACACTCAATACTTTAGACCCTCAACTCTCACAGGCGAAATCCTTGTAACCCATATTCCGGCTCTGTCGTATTACTGGATTGCTAGCAGGAGTAGGATCCGTCCAAAGCCGGCGGATTCGAACCTGGGTAAACTTATGTGCTCACCGTCCCGGAACACCGTACGTCTCACACCCCTCTCTTCCGCACGCCTCGAGGACCCCCTCATGGCGTACTTGTCATCAAGCCGACGACAGTTGGCGCCCACCGTGGGGCAAGTGAGCTTCGGATCTGCGTTCCTAGCAGAATCTGCAAATATCGGAATCGGCGAGACTATCACCGTCGGTCGCATTCTCTACGCCAGTGACGTCCCTCTCATCGTTCTCGACGAGACTTGGATTCCGGCAAGGGAGGCCATGACTGCCTACACAATCATGTCTTTTGGTGAGATCGATGTTTACATTGGTTTCGCTGAACCTGCCCAACCCACCCCAGCGGTGATGATAGAGGCAGAAGAATTTTCTGGGTCCCCTTTGTCCGCGGAGGCGGCAGAGTTCTGGATCTCAGAAAACCATAATCCCACCCAGCCCGCACCACTTGTGGAGATAGTGGAGAAACCCGAAACTGAAGAAGACCTAGCGGTCCACGTCAAATCTAGAGTGGATCTCCCTGGAGGAGCCAGATCCCAGATCGATCTACCCGCGAAAGTCGAAATCCAGGAGGAGCATATCAACGACACTGATTCCGGCTCTGATGATGCTGGGACAGACAGGCCTTTCCTAAGGTACACACTAAAACGCATGATACTGCAAGGCAAAAGCGCAGATGCAATCCTCAAGACCATCAAAAGTTTCGATATGGCTGATCGCGAAAGCCGCAGGTACGTCAGGGAGCACGCCTCGCACTTCGTCGGATACGTGGGATCCAGATCCGGCTCTGCCGATGCTGGAGAAAACACCGACTCTATGCTGGAGGCAATTGGAACAAACGCCGACGTACCCGCATCCTCGGATGAGTCGATGACGTCAGCAGATTTCCAAAAGTTCTCCGCGGAATATGAAGAGGAGTATAACTCCAAAGCTCCAGAAGATGGAGAAGCCATGGATGAAGGATTCGGGGAACACTCTCCCAAAGCGCAGGATGACATGGACGTCGGAGATAATTCCGAAGTCCAAATGTCCGAAAGTACCAATAAGATCTTAACTCCGGGAAATGGACCCAAAGCCGTCTTTGCTATCGGCGCTGCCAAGAAGGCAAAGAAGAATAACAAGAAAAACAAGACCCCGGCAAAAGACCCTCTGACAGAGGAGGTGATTGCTGAGGAATACGAGGAAGACTCGGATGGAGCACTTATCCTAGACGAGCTGAAAAAAGAAGCATCGGTGGATGGACACGTGATCACTGAAGGTGCACGTAAACTCATCGATGCCGCATTAACCACACCTATCCCTACAGCTGCAGAACTTACTGCAGATGAGCTGGATGAAAGGGCACAAGCCCTAGAAGCGCGTCGTCAACAACTCCTCGATGAAGCCAAAAACATCGAGGTGGAGAAGAAACGCATGTCGAACAAGGAGTACATGTCTCGTCTACATCAGAAGACACGGAAGCGTCACATAGATGACAACCAATTCCCACGTGTCTGTGCCATCCTTTTTGGAGATAAGATGGGGAAGCCACGGAAAGATAGCAACGGAGATTGGATATACCCAACACCAGTACAAAATACTGTGGCAGCCCGAGAAATTCTATCGGCTAATCCAGGACCAGAGGAGATCCGTTTGGGTATCAAGCTACTCAACAAGGGACTGGAGCAGCAAAAGGTAGCCCTGTCCGGAAGTCAAAAACTGGTCTCGGATTCTAACGAGTGTCACACAGATCCGGCATGGGCTGGCGTAAGATCCCATTACGTCCGGGCGCAGTATCATCACCCCGAACACCGGGAAGACAACTATTCAAGAACCAGATCTTCAGGACAGCATCACAAAACTTCACGTAACTGGAGCAACGTCGCCCTAGCGGCCGAGAAAGACGCCATCGCTGCCCTGAATCCGACGAACCCTCCCCGACGAGAATCTAAGGATCGAAGGGGAGAAGATAAAGAGAAACATCGGGAGGAGGATCGTTAGATAATGCCACCTCCTAGACATGAGAATCGTCTGGCTGAGCCTCACCATGGTGGGAATGACGAACGAAGAAACGATGGAAACCATGCCGGTACACGCCGGCAGGGGGCTCGTCGTATTCAAGCTGCTCCACCCTCTCCACCACACAGTCATCACAACGGCTCCCATGGAGGGCAAGGAGGACGACATGGCGGAGGAGGTGGTGGCAGAAGCCGAAGTCCGGCTCCATGGCACCGCAGCCATAGCCGGCATTTAGGACGATCTCTATCCCCGAACGACGCAAGGCACAGGATCAACTCCAACATAGAGGCTTGGCGCTATGAAAATGATGCCGTGTATGTGGGCCCAAAGTGCTTCGGTCCACGCATCAGAGCTACAAAATTCCCGGAAGGATTTGCTATCTTAAGACATATCCAAGCCTACGACGACATTGCTCGGCCAGACACCTGGTTACAGGATTTCTTCCAAGCTTGCTGCATCGCCAAAGGCGGAAACAACCTGGTCGCAACCCGATATCTCCCGCTTATGTTGCGGAAGAAGGCACGATCATGGCTCAATGAACTTTCGGCGAACACCATCCATAACTGGTATGATTTGCAAAGTGCGTTCTTTCGGAATTTCGAAGGCACATATCGGAGGCCCTGTACGGTTGGAGACCTACAGCGTTGCACCCAGAAAGCCGAAGAAACTTGCCGGGATTACCTCGAATGATGGATCGACACCAAGAACTCCTGTGAAGGATTAAATGATCAAACTGCGATTGAAGCCTTCATCGTAGGTCTCCCTATTGGTTTACTGCGCCATCGCTTGAAGTGTGACAAGGTTACTGATTTGGGAGAGATGATAGAAACAGCGAGCAAGTATGAGATGCTGACGACGATGTAGAAGGACTACTCAATGCCTTAGCTGTGCCTCAATCAGCAAAACAACCAAAGCAACAAGCTCAGAAGCGCAAAAATTCCTCGGAAGAAAAACCCAACGCGGAAACAGCGGTAGTTACTACTGTTTCCGGGTCTGGAGGGCGAGGAGGACGTGGCGGAGGTCGCGGGCATGGCCGTGGGACATCAAGGGTCCAAGGTAGAGGAGAACAACAACCAGGCAAAACCTACTCTTGGTCCGACATTGCCAATAACCCGTGTGTGCATCACCTAGACGCTAATGGGGGCTCGTCCCACACCAATGCTGAATGTCGTTTCAATGACGACATCAAAAGAGATGACACCGCTGGCTACAAAGCTAAGCGGAAGAAGGGAAAGAAAAATCCCAAAAAGACAAAGAGACCAAGGAAGATTCCGACATGGAGGAAGCTAATGCTTCAAATCCCAAGTCGGAAGGGAAGAAGACTTTTCCCACCAAGAAGGACACTTATGTCACCTTCCTCGGATCTCAACCAGCAAAGGTCAAGAAAGCTGTTCTACACGAGATCAATGCAACAATTCCGGCTGTTTCCCAGTATCTGGACTGGTCGGAACTGACAATCACGTTTGACCGCGATGATCATCCGCCTAAGTTACACAAGCGAGGAAAGTACGCCTTAATCGCCAACCCACTTATTGACGGTTATGGTTTCTCCAAGACCCTCATGGACGGTGGTAGCAGCATCAATATTCTCTATGTCGAAATGCTATGCCGGATAAAGATCTCGGAGACCCAGCGGAACCATAGCTCTGTGATTTTTCACGGAGTTGTCCTAGGAAGACAAGCTAATTCCCTAGGAGAGATCACTTTGGATGTTACCTTTGGAACTCCAAAGAACTATCGAACAGAGGCACTTTCCTTCGAAGTGGTCCCGTTCAAGAGCGCATACCACGCTATATTCGGACGCCCGGCTTACTGGGCTTTTATGGCTCGTCCGTGTTACATTTACAATATTATGAAAATTCCAGGTCCCAACGGCATGATCACCATCAGGGGAGATCCGAAGAAAGCGCGAGTGTGCGAGGATGGAAATGCCGCCTTTGCTGAAGCCGTGCTGCACGCCCAGGAGTACCAGGAGATCAAGAAGAGCATAGATCCGTCCGAGATGCCCGCAACGAAGAAGGAGGTTACCAAGCCAAATCCGGAGTTCAAGGCATCAGAAGAGACGAAGAAAGCACCGTTGAAGGATGATGACCCCTCCAAGGTGACCCAGATAGGCGTCGGCCCAGATAGTGCATAGGAAAGCGCGCTCGTCAAGTTCCTCCAAGAAAATCAAGATATCTTCGCATGGCAGCCATCTGACATGACCGGAGTACCTAGGGAACTTGCCGAGCACTCTCTAAATGTAAACCCGAACGCTAAACCTGTCAAATAGTCCTTACGACGGTTTGGCGACGAAAAGCGTAAGGAAATAGCTAAGGAACTAGCACGGCTCGAGTTAGCCGGATTCATAGAAGAGGTCATCCACACTGAGTGGTCGGCCAATCCTGTAATGGTCCCTAAAAAGGACACCACTAATTTAAGGATGTGTGTTGATTATACTGCCTTGAACAAGGCATGTCCAAAAGATCCGTTCGCTCTGCCTAGAATTGATCAAGTTATCGATTCTACGGCAGGCTCGGAACTCCTCTGTTTTCTCGATGCATATTCCGGTTATCACCAAATCCGGATGAAGGAATCTGACAAAGTCAAAACTTCGTTCATAACCCCCTTTAGAACCTTCTGTTTTGTTACGATGCCCTTTGGGCTGAAGAACGCAGGAGCTACGTACCAGCGCACGATGCAGCGTTGCCTCCACGACCAACTCAGACGCAATGTACATGCATACGTGGATGATATTGCGGTGATGTCCAAAAAGAAGGAAACACTCATTTCTGACTTGGAGGAAACGTTTGCCATTCTATGAAAATACAACATCATGCTTAACCCGAAGAAATGCTTCTTTGGAATACCAGCCAGAAAATTGTTAGGTTTCATCATGTCTCAAAGAGGCATACAGGTGAACCGCGACAAAATCAAGGCTATACTCAATATTTCCAGGCCAACTCGCCTGAAGGACGTACAAAGATTAACTGGTTGCATTGCTGCGGTCAGTCGATTTGTAAGCCGGCTTGGTGAAAGAGTCGCACCATTATACAAACTCCTGAAGAAGACCAACGATTTTGTCTGGACTGACGAAGCTGAAGCTGCACTGCAAGAACTGAAAAAAGTACTCTCATCTGCTCCTATCCTCGCAGCGCCGGAACCTTAGGAACCAATGTTGCTTTATATTGCTGCGACAAATAAGGTCGTTAGTATCGTCATGGTGGTGGAGAGACCAGAGGAAAATCAGGAACACCTGGTGCAGCGTCCGACTTACTTTGTCAGCGAGGTCTTGACAGAATCAAAACAGCGATATCTGCACTATCAAAAGTTGGCTTACGGTGTTTTCCTAGCATCTCGTAAGTTACGACACTATTTTCAGGAGCATCCAATTACCATGGTGAGCAAAGATCCCATGAGAGACATAATCAACAACAGTGACGCCACAGGACGTGTCGCCAAATGGGGCATAGAGCTCTCAACTTTCGATATTGAGTATAAACCTCGGACAGCAATCAAATCCCAGATCCTTGCTGACTTTGTCACTGATTGGACAGAAATGAAGGAGAACATGGTCCTCACTGAGTCGGAATACTGGACCCTCTTTTTCGATGGGTCTAAGGCTCGAGGGGGCTCAGGGGCTGGCGTGGTGCTCAAATCACCCCAAGGAGATAAACTATTATACGTGTTGCAGATCCACTTCACAGCGACAGACAATATTGCCGAGTATGAAGCACCGCTGCATGGAATCCGGATTGCTAAGGATATTGGCATCCGACGTTTGATGTGTTACGGAGATTCGGATCTTGTTGCTCAGCAAGTCTCAGATATTTGTAATGCAAATAAGCACATGGCAGCATATAAAGCTGTCGTGGATGATCTATCTAAATCGTTCGAAGGGTTTGAAGTTCAACACATCCCTCGAGCAGAAAATGAGGAAGCAGATGCACTATCTCGAATAGGCTCTGCGCGGAAAGAGGTCCCGGATGGCGCATTTTTAGAGAACCTCAGAGTTCCCTCGATAAAGGGAGTAGATGAGGAATATCCGACCAAATCCGACTCACCTTTAATAGCAGTTCTGGCTGTAATTCCCAGCTGGACTGAACCTACCTCCGTAAACGAGGTGCTGGGCCGGCAGATTATCCGACGAGCAAAAGCCTATACTATTGTTAAGGGTGAGCTCCGTAAACGGAGTGTTTCTAGGGGTTTTCAGCGCCGTGTATCTCCGAAAGGAGTGGAAATCTTAAGGGAAATCCACGAAGGCGAGTGTGGTCACCACGCTGTAGCCAAATCTTTAGTGGCAAAAGCTTTTCGACATGGATTTTTCTGGCTTATAGCTCAGGCAGATGCCGAACGATTAGTCAAGACATGCAAAGGCTGCCAAAAGTACGCCAAGCAAGCTCATGTTCTGGCTGATCAGCTGCGAACAATACCTATAACATGGCCTTTTGCGGTCTGGGGGCTTGATATGGTAGGACCTTTTAAACGAGCTCCAAGTGGATTTAGTCACCTCTTAGTGATGGTGGATAAATTCACCAAGTGGATCGAGGCTAAACCTATCACTAGTTGTGATGGAGCAACAGCCAAAAGATTTGTCGAGGATGTTATAATCCGTATGGTTATCCACATAGCATTATCACGGACAACGGGAGTAACTTTTCTATGGGAGAACTGGCCGAATTCTGCGATGAGCAAAAAGTCCGGCTTGACATTGCGTCAGTTGCACATACACAGGCTAACGGACAAGTCGAAAGAGCAAATGGTTTCATTCTACAAGGCCTGAAACCAATACTCGAAGCACCACTACGACGTGATGCGAGGGCTTGGGCAGAGGAACTACCCTCTGTAATTTGGAGTTTACGAACAACTCCGAGCAGGTCAACAGGATACACATCTTTCTTCTTGGTCTATGGCGCAGAAGCAGTTCTTCCTAGTGATTTAATTCATAGTTCTCCTAGAGTAGCCGCGTATATCAAAGAGGATGCCGATATTTCTCGACAAAATGATCTCGACTTAGTCGAAGAAGTTCGCGTCGTTGCTGAAATGAGATCTACAGCCTATCAGCAGAAGTTACACAACTACCATAGCCAGAGAGTCCGAAAATAGATCCTTCAATAAAGGTGATTTGGTTCTCTGGCTTGTGCAACAAAGAAAGCACAAACTTTCCCCAGTATGGGAAGGGCCCTTTTTAGTTAGTCGAGTATTGCACAATGGATCGTACTACTTAACTGACATGAGGCCAGTCAAAGAAATACCTGCTACTAAGAAGAGAAAGAGAGCTGGAGGCAGTACAAATCCGGATGAGTTAGACAGACCGTGGAATATTGCTTAGCTACGTCCCTTTTATTCTTAGTTTATCCTTCTTTGTAATCATACATATGTACATGTTCTGAGAAATAAAAGTTTTGGTTGCCTCAAGTTTTTTCTGAGAAGTTCTTAAACCATCTTATTTCTAAATGATCATGTCATAGTCGAAAATCTCAGAATGCTTGAAAGTACTTTATGCTCATGTTCGTTCTGGTCTAGATTTCCGATTCTAAAACTGCTACCTTCAATTATAACTCTAAAGTTTCTAGTCTTTATTTGGGTTATTTATCTGATTGCCGGATGCAGGCATTTTCCGAGTAGTGAATTGTTGGTACTGGAAGCCGGTTTTGTTTCCGAGTTTAAACTGGTTTAGCAATTGAGCTCCGTTTCGCGGAAAAGTTTCCGGCTGAAGGTTTAGCCGGCTCACGAAAGGGACGAGGCGGAAAGCCAGATAAACGATAAGTAGAGATGAAAAAATATAAGTGCTTGTGTAAACATTTCAGGCACGCAAAAATTTCAAAAGTCAAAAGTGCTGAATAGATCAAAAGCTTAGCACTTGCAAAAATAAATAGTACTTAATATTTACAATCGCATCAGGTTTTTCCGGAATAATACATAAATTTCTGGTCTATGATGCAGGAGGAGATGAATATCTGCCGGCTCGCTGGTCACTCCGCCTTGATATCGTTTCGAGATGTCCGCATCTGAGTTGGTGCGTTCATCGACGCAAACTTCTTCGGCTTCTTCTGCAGGAGGAGGCGGAGTATTCACGCGGGTGAAGAAGGGGATCTCGTAGCTGGTCAGATCAGCTACGTGGCACCCGTATCTGGCGCAGGAGTGCATGATGGCTTGAAGGTCCTGCTCCTGGCCGTCTTCGTCTACCTTGCAGTACCCTCTAGTCACTTGCCATATTTCCATGTTTCCATGGTGGCTCATGACCATGGTGAGAGCGTTCTGCGCAGCAGTCCGCGCGTAGGACATGTTTCAGTCCCGAACAAGCTGCGGCATCTCCTTGGCCCTGTCCCGCACCTCAAAATCCGACATGCGTGGCATGTCCGGAATCCTGAGAGACTCGCCAATGTCCACAAGGGACTGGCGGTAGTCATGAAGAAGATCACCGACTTGGGTAAGCCGGTGAGTGCGGGGCTCAGACGAGGAAGAGTCCGTCAACTTTAGAGGACCTATATACAAAACAAATTAAGAAAAAACTGACATTGCTAGAAGTCGAAGAAAAAGATAAGTCACAGAGGTGGAATGTACCAAAAATGACGTCGTCAATCTTGGTCTTCTCCTCCCGGAGACTCTGGAGTTCAGCTCGGAGCGCCTGGGATATGTCCTTCTCTCTGCCAAGCTCATTCTTGAGGTCCGAGATTATTTTATCCTGAGCAGCAATGTTGCGATCACGCTCATCAGTGGCCATGGAGGAGGATTCAAGGACTTGAGCTATGCTCTTTTCATGATCTGCCTTGAGCTTATCTAGCTCTTGGCGAAGTCCCTTGTTCTCCACCACCAGGGTCTTGAGGTTCTCGGCCTCTTCAATCATTGCGATGGATTGTTTCACCAGCGTTGTAAGACAAAAAAGAACAACAAGTTCAGAAAAATTCGACATTGAAAAAAGCAAAGACAACGTTTGAATCTCGGAATATTTACCTTCGGCTTCATCCTTGGCTACTTTGAGCTCAGCATTTTTAAGCCGGAGAGCTTTGATCTCTCTCCGCTTATCACAAACATTGGTCAGTAATTCCTGGTTATAGGAACATACTTTCTGTAAGTCAGAATACCCAAAGTCAGAAAGCTACTTAAGACTCGGGCTAATATTTTTGCTAAATATCAGCACGAGCCTTGGGGGCTACACTAGTTTGTTCTTTGGCATCCTAATGAAGCATAAACTCGGATTCTGCATCCTACTTCATGCTTGGGGGCTAGAGGATATGATATAACATAATAGAAAAAACAAGCATTGGAATTCCGACTTACATATTGCTCGCGGGTGAGTTTATCTAAACCCGCGTTCACTTCAGCGGCCACCTTTTCGGCAAGAGTAAGAGAGATCACTGGGGCTGTTGGAAGCTCGCCAGTCCTAATCCTCTCGTCACGAAGGCGGACTTGAGTGAGAAGGTCAGAGAACTTGACGTCCTCTGCTTCTTGCGCTTCCTCCTCACGGGATAAATGGCTTTTGTCCAGGACTTGCCTGGCTAGCCGTTGGATCTCCTCTACAGATTTCTGGGTCAGGACAAACTTGGCAAGACCCAAATTGCTGAGGAGGTTTTCAGCGAAGACTTCAGCCGAGGGATCATTACCCGAAGAGGGTTCACCCTTATCTTGACCTGACACACCCACAGTGACGTCAGTTTGCGACCCAAGGATCGTAGGCTCCGTTTGAAGAGCCGGATCTTCTGCAGCATCCGACGAAATAACCGGAGTTGCAGAAGGTTGAGGGGCCGGAGTCAGAGGAGCCACGGCAGGCGAAGCTATGGTAAGATTCGTCTGGTGTAAGGGCTTCGAATAAATCCCTTTCCCCTTGCCCTTGATGATTGATTTTGCTCTGAGAAGGTAACAAAGTCGGAAACATTACATTTCGGAAAGAAATTTGAGTAAAGTACAAAGACGGAAAAGTTGTGACTGAAAAGATACCTCTTCACGACATGCACCTCCTTTGTGCCAACCGCTACTATCGGAGCTTTGCGCTTCTTGAGCGCAAAATCCGGCAGTGGAACTACTTCCACCTCCTGAGAGAACTCCGGAGGGTATCCTTCGAGAGGAGCATGTTCTGACTTGGGGATGTCAGCAAGCTGAAAACAAGAAAACATATCAGTATTGCAATATAACTCGAAGATAGAAACACATAAAAGATGTGATGATACAAGCCTACCGGCACCATGGGGTTTTCCGTTGTGTGCATGTCTAGAGAAACCTCCGGAATCCGCCTTTCGATCCGCTCCTTGATCAGCCACTTGATTTGGCTTATGTAGCCTTGAGTGGTGTAGGCTTTGGGGCTGATGCGGAGGGAGTCGGTTGGAGAGGATGTGATGGAGTGCATCAGTCTATCCCCGTGGTACTGAAGTGGCTGGATCTGACGTGAGACCTAGCACTGGACCAAGTCGGATCCCTTCAGACCACTATTCTTGATCAGATATTTGATCCACCTCTTAGCGAGGATCAGATCATCAGTGAGAGCCATAGCAGCCTCGTCCCAGGAAGGCTGGGCCGTGGTGGCTCCGTCGACAAAAGCCGGCAAAGCAGTAGCTTTGCCGGGAGCTGGAATATGCCTATGGTAGAAAAAAGTAGCTAGCCATCGTTTGACCGAGTCACTGGCAGAAATTTTGGGATATGCCCGGTATCGTCTAAGAGAAAAACTAATGGTGCCGGTGATGTAAGGAACACCGGCAGTAATGGAATTCCTCCGGACATGGAAATAAAACCGGAAGAGAAGCAAAATCGGCCTAATGCCGAGAAAGCCCTCGCAAAGTACAACATATGCGCTCATTTCTAGAAGTGAATTGGGAGGAAGATTGTGGAGTTGAACTCCATAGTGATGTATCACCGCGGAGAAGAACTCCGAGGGAGGAAAAGACAGACCTCGGTCCAGATGGGTGCCGAAGTGGACTAGCTCGTCCTCGTGAGGGTTGGGGACGGTTTCACCGGAGCCGCTCCGCCAGTCGCCGGTGACGAGAAGCCCCTTCTTCTCCATGTTCTTGAGGCCTGCTTCGTCAAGGGCGCAGGGGATCCAGATTCCCCTGTAGCTTTCTTTCTCTGCTGCAGCTTCCGCCTTCGCCGCCGCTGCTGCTGCCGCCAAACTGGAGGAAGAAGATGATGAAGCCATTTTATCCGGTGAGAGGGTGACCTTAAAGGGGCGGCACTAGGAGCTCTGTGGGGGGAGAACGAGGAGGCTTTGTGCGTGCAGGAAGATTTGGAGGAAAGGAAACGACAATGGACTGGTGGATAGGAGAAGAAGAAATCCGAACCCCTTATATCCACCTACATGCGCCAAGATTCGTGCAAATGCTACAATGTAACCGCCACGTGTCGTGGAAAGAACTGGGAAGGACCCGCGTGATGATTGCGTCGCCTCGATCTCCACGCACGCATTGAAACGGCGCCTCGATTCCGCGGACCGCGGACCCACCAACGGTCGTGCTGACGGAACGCCTGTCAGATGACGTGACTTGACCATGTTTGTGTCAGGTGGCGTTAGAGACCAAGTTCCAGCTTAGTTCAAAATCGAGCTGGAAAATCCGAGTAACCTACTGATAGGTCCGACTTATTTTTAAGACCCGGATCGTATCTTTTGTTGTGATGTTTCAGGAACCCTTCAAGATTCTGCAAGCCGAAGATCAAGTTAGACGATGATAAATCCGACTTTGGATCTTTGGATATCCTAGAGTGGTCGTGTATTTAATTTATATGAGGCACCCAAGCTTCCCATTTGCCTGTTGATGATCTTGCACTGGACCATGTGTTTAGACTGAAGTCTCTTATAACCGCAAGGGCAACATCTCCATTATGCCCCTTAGCGATGACATAATTCCATCTAGAAATATCATGTGTCTCATGGGGGCACTCAATATAACATAGTTTTGTTGTCACGTTATCGAAGGCAATTATATATCTGGAGTTCATTGTTGGCCAGTAAAAAATGTCCCTTATGAGAGTTGACGGCCTGCGATCAATCTTAGCTAGCATCTCAGCAGGTTCAATCCAGTCCTCCCATTTTCCTAACTCTGGTGAGTACCTCTGCACCAGTGCTTGGTTACCATTGGTTACTATCCAAACAACCCAGAAATTGCTGCAATAGTGTGAAGACAATTTCCCATGATTTCTCGAACAGAAGAATTGTGCCGCTATCATACTCACGTCTTTGCCAAATTGGTGGTTCTGGTATCACTATTTCACTTCCACTGATTGGATCCCAGGCCTTTATCATGTTAGACCCTTGCGGATAATGAAGTAGCACCCTACCATTGCGACATTCGAGTACATATGGTTTGTAGGCTTTATGTACTTCCACCAACCTGTTCAGCTTCTGGAAGATGGATTGGTCAAGATTATGATCTGTTAAGAATCGAGCGTCCTCGGTGCTATTGGTAAAAAACCCAAGTAACGACATTCCTCTGTTGTGAGACAGGGTTAGCCTTTTGAAATCGTTGCTTCCCATGAAGTCCATCCAACATTTTTGGGCGACTGATGCCCTCAGTATGCAGGATGGGTGAGGAGGAATCCTGACAAGAATCTAACCAAATACATCGCCTGGCAAGTCATTGATTGTTGCATATGTTCTTCCACTGAAGCTGGTAGGATGATGCAAATAGCACAAGTGCATCATCAGAATTAAATAAACAACACAATGCACAACCCTAAAAAAAGAATTAAGTAAACACCACAATGCATCATACATTTTGACAGGAAAATTTATCATCGAAATTTTCTAAACTGCACCCATCTGAAAAACTACCTAAAAAGCAGAGTCTGTCAACAAAATAACATAAACAGCACAAGCAATCAACCAGAGTAGTACGAAAGCACCACAAAATGCTTCACCATGTCGGAACTAGGCAAAGGGAATGAAGAACTTTTTTAAGGTCACTGGGGAGGACAGAAAGGCCCCCACTTGAATATTCTGGTTTTATCATAAAGAAGAGGAGAAAAAACGGATGCAACTTCACTGACTTGGTGAACCCAAGTCTCACGGTGACTTGCCCCAGGATCCACCTTCCATCTTAGATCAAACGTATGATAGTAGTTTAGATTTTGAACTAAAAAGTAAAACTATTCGGCAAAATATACAAAAAATCAATATATCATCGGTGCCTAGGTTTGAATCCTGTGAAAGTTTCATCCCATTCGGATCACTAGTTTGTGATTAAATAGATTTTTATGTTCCTAGTACTACTAGTTTAAACTAATATCCACTTCGTCTAGAAAAAAACCCCAGAGCAGAATACACAAAAGAGGGAGGAAGTCAGGGAGACAAAATCCAACGCAGAACTTACAATGGGGTCGACGAGTTCTGAGAAGATGGAGTAGGCGCCGCCGATGAATGACGAGCCATAGCCGTTGACGCTGAAGAAACACGACCACGAGCTGACGCATTCCTAGCATCCCACGCAGCCATCGCTTTGGCAGCGGCAGCCAACATAGCCGAATTTGCTCCAGCAGCAGCCGACGAGGATTTTGACTGCGCCTCCACCGCTTTACAAGCATCACTCAACACTGCCCAAGAATCCGATGCGGTACAAGCATTGGCCTCCGCATCCGCTTCACATGTATCCGCTGGTGCTGCTTCAGCATCCAACTCTGCTTTATAAGCATCCACCGACGTAGCAAATGCATCCTCCAACACTGATTCCATTTCCTGTAAACGCCACGATCTTATTTAGCTCGCAATGCCCAAAAATAAATGCATTCTATCCTTTAGAAAGCCTGTAATGGCTGGAGGTTGGGGACGTACATACTAGCGAACGGCAGTGCGGTGGTGTTCAATGGTGGAGCGGCGGGGACGGTCCGGTCAAGGGAGGGCGGCCAGGCGGAGAAGATGACGATGGGGTCGAGGGGCACATGACTGAGCTACCCCGAACTCGAAACTAACTTTCACCCCACTATTTTTTTGCGAACCCCGCCTTTTTTAGGGGAAACCACGACTGTATTAATAGTAGCAACCACACGACTGATACAAGTTTGTGCACTTGTGTTGCTCAGTTTCCCGCCTACAGACATCAAGTTTGTGCACTTATTCATGTGATACAATCAATTGCTAGGTAAAATATTCCAGGTGGTAGAAGCGTGCCCTTTCTATGACATCAAGATCTAGAGTTCAAACATCGACCTGAAATTCCACAATCTATAACTACAAGTTTTGGTTTACTACCAGAAACATGCTAAAAAACCCACTCGCAACTGGCATTAACATCATCATTAAAAGATCTCAGAAGGAAAAAATTGAAAGATAAAAAACCACCGCAAGTTTGAATAAGATGACTGCTGTTGCCAAATATAGTCACATAAAGCCAGGTCCAATATATATGTCTTAATAGTACATCAAATATATGGATTCGCGGACACCACACACCAGCAGAGCAAAAAAAATAGTTATAGTACCTGACTTAACAAACAGTCATCCTCACAAGAGACCCAAACCCTTCAAAAATGAAAGTAGAGCGTGAAATGGATCGTATGGGCACCTAGAGGGGGGGGGTGAATAGGTGTTATACCAATTTTTAATTCTTTTTCAATTTTAGGCTTAGCACAAAGGTAAATTCTCTAGATAAACTAATGTGAGCAATTTCCCTATATGCAAACCTATCTACTAGCAAGTAAGGAGCTAGTGGAAGAGGAACGAGTGAACCGAAGTGAAGCACGCGGAGACACATGATTTGTTTGACCGCAGTTCCTTCCTTGTTAAGGGAAGTACGTCTGCGTTGGAGGGGTGGGCGGTACTAAGACCACCACGCCACAAAAGGCCTTACCCTGTTCTCCGATGGATCTCGCCACAATAGGCCTGATGCACCTTCCACTATAGGTACCCTTTGAGGCAGGCACCGGCGCCTTTACACAACTAGCGGGGCAACAACTCCACAACAACTTGGAGGCTCCCGAAATGACAACAAGCTGCCACAAGAACAAAGTTGTCAAATACAATAACACAATCTAGGTATTGACGAGAATACTAGATCAGGGATTTCTCCAAGTGAATGGAGAGGAGTTGAAGTGCTTGATTCTTGATGTTGCTGATGAAATTCTCCTCCTTCAATTCCACCAAAGATCAAGACCTTAGGGTGGTTGAAGTGGGAGATCGAGATTGAGAGCTCTTGCATAGGGTCTGGTCAAATTCGAATGAATCAAGAGTTCTGGATGTTGGGGAAGAAGGGGTACATATACCCCCTTCCAAAAACCAGCCGTTGCACACTTCGGGGGCCGGATTATCCGGTCTGGGGAAATTCCGCCCCAGACTCGGAATATCCGGCAGACAATCCGCCTCTCTCTGAGCGTCGTGCCGAGCGTGCCCTTGATCAACTTCTGGGGGCCGGATTATCCGGCCCTATGCGAAGGCCGGATTATCCGGCCTGGGGAGAAAAAACCGCCCCAGTTCGGATTTTCCGGAAGAAAATCCGACCGGATAGTGAGCAACACACCTTGGGTCCTTTTGCTCGAAAACTGGGGGCCGGATTATCCGGCCCTTGCGAAACCCGGATTATCCGGCCTGGGGAGGAAAAACCGCCCCAGTTCGGATTTTCCGGGAGAAAATCCGCCTGGTCACTGAGCAACGCGCCTTGGCTTCCTTGAGAGATGAGGTAGGCCGGATTATCCGGCCCTTGGAGGGGCGGATAATCCGGCCCCCCCTCAAAACTTCCTGCACACTTAGAGCACATGAAAAGTCTCCATAGTATTGTTATCTAACACGCAAAACATAGGAAAACATGAAATGCTCTTTCAATCTCCCCCTTTTTGGTGTTAGATGACAATACCAGGATTTGCAGGAGAAAGACACAAGACAAACAGAGATAACTATGGAGAGGACTCCCCCTCAATGTGTGCATAATAGAGTTTTGCATTGGAATACAAATGCACACAAATCGGTGAATCAATTCCATAGACAAAAGGGAAACAACACATACCACCGAAGTAGAGAATAGGCATCCTTGACATAAATCATCACTATTAGTGGATAACCATTATGAGCGTGCGCCTTCCGTGATAAACCACCAGCAGTAGGATATGAATAGATATAACCATGAGCATAATCCATGATATGAAGTCCATAGGTATCATCTAGACAACCACATAAAGTCTCAACCACAAATCACAAACCACGAATATAAAAGTTCAACGCAAAATGGGCATAAGCAAGAAATAACGAATAAAGAGTCCAAGTGCTTATGCCTGACCCATGCAAATCGACGGACAACCTAATAGAACTACTTATCCCCCTTTGGCATCGAGACACCAAAAAGGGAGAAGAGCGATGCTAGCGCCCCATGGGATCACTCATCATAGTCCTTGTCCTCGTCCTCGTCCTCATGCTCTTCCTCATCCTCATCTTCAAGCTCCTTAGTGTCACCTTCCTCATCATCAGCATCAGCAGCAGGCGCAGAGGGGAACAAGTGACGCTCCAGCTCACCATAGTTCAGCCCGGAGGAGGAGTTCCACCGAGCATATGGAGTGGGAGGTGTAGGAGCCGGAGGAGCACCCGAAGCGCCAGACACGTGGTGGAGAATGAGCTGCTGGGAGTGAGCCAACTCATGGCGCTGCCTGTAGGCCTCATACTCACCCTTGCGTGTGTCCACACCCATGCATAGGATGTGACGCTGGAACCAGTTCAGCTGCTTGATCTCACGGGCCACGGGAGGCACTGGGGGCCGACGAGCATCCCTCATGAGGCCCTCAGGAGCAAAGGAGGGGTGAGCAGTCTTCCGAACTTTGTTGTAAATCTTCTTGGCCTTGTGCACCGAGTCAATGTGAAACTCCTCGACAGGAAGCGGGTGGCAGACGAGCAACATAATGTAGGGCGCATAGGGAATGGATAGACGGTTGAACATAGCATCACACAGCTCATGGTAAATGAAGTCCATGACATCCAGCCTGTACTGCACTGACTCGTCCTCGCAGGAGGCAACCTCATGAGAAAATTGAAGTAGCTGAACGAGGTGGCCACGGATGCTGTCATTGTTGCCCCCACTTGGTGTAATAGAATCACGGAAGAGACCCACAAATGCAGCATAGATTGGGGCAAGACCAGCCACAGTACCAACAATACCATTGTCCATAGTGCACGAAGAGAGAGCAGCATCCTTGTTGGGCTTCAATTGAGTGATGATGCGGTGGCCACTGGCTCTATCCCTGCTGCGAAAGGAGTACCCCAAAACCTCAGCAAACACGTGAAAATCAGCAGTCATGGGCCTGTCATGAGTCATCCACTTCATAGTGCGATGCTCATCACCACAAATCACCAGAGTGGAGAAGAATTGCTTCACAACCTTAGAGTCAAAGGAGCACTGAAGGGACATGAGATGGTGCAGCCCCATCCGCTCAGCCACATACATTGCATCAACAAGATGCGTCTTCTCCAAAGCATCAGCAAGTAGAAGAGGGTGCATAGGCCTAATGTTCAGCCTGGCATAGATGTCTTCATAAATCCCCTTCTGTTCGGCACACCAAAAGCGGGAATCCCCTAGCTCAGCATCACGAGGCACCTCAGCAAACAAGTCACGGTGACGGATGGCGGAAAAGGAGACTGCATCCAAAGCCCTGTAGTTGATCTTGGTCCCCTTTCCCTTCCTCTTGGACACGCCCTTCCGAGTCCTCTTGGATTGTTCAGCCATGCGCCTTTCCTCGTTCTTTCTTCTCCTCAATTCTACTTCGTCCACAAGGTTACCTTGACCGTCATCCCAAAAGTTCTTGCCGCGAGGATGGCGCTTGTATGTCTTGGGAACACCGGAACTACCTGTGAGGAGAATAAGGGTGATAGCAAGGGTATAAGCATACACACAAGTCCAGGAGAGAGTATGGAACAAGTAGGCAAAACAATTCATAGGTCAAAACTACTCAAAACATACACCATAGTGAAACTGAAGCAGACTTGAATCTGTCAGGCCGGATTATCCAGCCTGGCCAGGGGCGGATAATCTGGCCCTGGCAGAAATTTTCGATTTCACCATGAATGTATGCAAAAAAAGTAGATCGGGCCTAGAAACTGTAAGACTACGAGTTCTATGCGAAACCACATCCTTCTAAACAACGTTCCATCCAACAAGATACACATCTAGCCAAAGATGGGGAGGGAGGGAGTTACCCTCACTCATTGGAGGAACAACACGGAGGAGAAGGTACCCGGAGGCACGGAGAAGAAGATCCGAGAAGACCCGGAAAATCCGGTGGCCGGAGAGGCTCCGGGGAGGGTGAGGGGCGGCAGGTGGCGGCTGGGGAGAAGGAGAGGGCTGGGGGAGAAGTGCTGCTCGTTATGAGCCCTTCTCCCCGAGCCCTGCCCTTTAAGAACGAATCCGCCAGGGCCGGATTATCCGACCAATACTTGGGCCGGATTATCCGGCCTCAAATCTGGGATTCTGTTATACACAGAACCAGGCCCGCGCGTCCCCAGACAACACCCCCACAAGGTGTACAAGGGACTTGTGTGCAAGAATAGATGTCTTAGGGGTAGGGAAGGCTTAGGATTTAGAAAGCCAAACTGAGATGGTACTAGACACTCAAAATTGCAAAATCCAAATCAAATAAAAGCCAAGATTGAGTGTGATTCCCATAAGAACATGAGAGAGCAAATAACATCCAAAAAGATCCAATTCTCAACGAAGGAGAGGGTGGTGGACGAAGCCACCGTGTTGGAGTGTATGGTGTGACACCGCGAAGATATATCTTGGGTTCACGACCAATACTCATCAATAAGCTCACATATCACAACATGATATTAAGAGAAATGATATAACTTGCTATTGGCATTATGGGGGGAGGGTTAGCCCAATATGTTAGGACCACACTCCCCCTATATCCATGCCCACACCTAGACCAAACAGTGATTGAGATGTACGAGTGGGTGCATGAGTAATCAAGACAAGCTCCCGGAATCAATGATATTTAGCTCATTCCTCAAATAGCAGAATCTTGCTTCATCAAGTGGCTTTGTAAAAATATCCGCCAGTTGATTCTTCGTGCTCACAAAAGATAGATCAATATCACCTCGAGCAACGTGGTCACGAATAAAATGATTCCGAATCTCAATATGCTTCGTCCTTGTGTGCTGAACTGGATTGTTCGCAATTTTTATAGCACTTTCATTATCACATAAAAGAGGCACTTTGTCACAATTGACACCGTATTCCTTTAAAGTCTGCCTCATCCACAATAATTGGGTACAAGTGCTGGCAGCAGCAACATATTCAGCTTCGGCGGTGGAGAGAGATATACAATTCTGCTTTTTGGAGGACCAACATACAAGAGATCTTCCCAAGAATTGACAAGCTCCAGAAGTTGACTTCCGATCATCCTTATCACCAGCCCAATCTAAGTCAGTATAACCACATAAAGAGAAATTGGAGCCCTTGGGATACCAGAGACCAAAGTTGGGGGAATGAACTAAATACCGAAAGATCCTCTTGACCGCCACTAAGTGGCTTTCTTTAGGAGCTGCTTGATACCTTGCACACACTCCCACACTCAACACAATATCGGGTCTAGATGCGCAGAGGTAAAGAAGAGAGCCGATCATGGACCGTTATACCTTTTGGTCCACATCTTTACCATGAGGGTTGAGTTCGAGATGACACTTTGTTTGCATCGGAGTAGCGACACCATTTAGATCCGTCATCTTGAATCTCTTGAGCATGTCTTGGATGTACTTTGCTTGATTAATAAAGGTTCCTTCTCTTAGTTGCTTGATCTCGAATCCAAGAAAGAACCGTAATTCCCCCATCATAGACATCTCAAACCTGTCAGTCATAAGCTTTGAAAATTCATCGTTAAAAGGTTTATTAGTAGAACCAAAAATGATATCGTCTACATATAGTTGGCATACGAAGAGCTCCCCTTTAACCTTCTTAGTAAAAAGAGTGGGGTCGATTTGCCCAACTTCAAAGCCACGATCTAACAAAAGCTCTTTAAGGGCTCATACCACGCACGTGGGGCTTGTTTAAGGCCATAGAGTGCCTTATCGAGTTTGTAGACATGGTTCGCGAAGTTAGGATCCTCAAACCCCGGGGGTTGCTTTATGTATACCAACTCATGTAGAGGACCGTTAAGAAAGGCAGTCTTGACGTCCATTTGCCGCAACTTAAAATTGTTATGAGCAGCATAAGCAAGTAGGATACGGATGGACTCAAGACGAGCCACAGGAGCATAGGTCTCGCCGAAGTCGATGCCCTCAACTTGGGAGTAACCTTGGGCCACAAGTCTTGCCTTGTTCCTCACGATGATGCCATTGTCATCTTGCTTGTTCTTGAAAATCCACGTGGTGCCGATAACATTGCGGCACTCTTTGGGTTTCTCCACTAGTTTCTAGACTTTGTTGCGCTTGAAATTGTTCAATTCTTCATGCATAGCAACAACCCAGTCTGGGTCTTCAAGAGCTTCAAAGACCTTCTTAGGTTCCACCATGGAGATATGAGCTTGATGCTCACCAAAACTGGCCAATTCTCTTCTAGTAGACACCCTTCATCGAAGATCACCAACAACCTTGTCGAGAGTGTGACCCCTCAACTCAAGGTTGCGATCAGCCTGAGCCTTGCGACAAAGTTCAATAAGTTTATTGTCTCTTGGTAGAGGAGAGTCAACACTTGAGTCTTCATTGAAGGCATTTTCTCCGCCTTGATCAGTAGATGGAACATCAGTAGCAGGTGGTGGAGATGCATGCCCTTGAGGTGAGTCCGTGGCCATAACAGGAGGCTACAGAACTAGAGAGTCAGGGCCGGATAATCCGGCCGATGAAGTGGCCGGATAATCCGGCCTGGGAGGACTTGCAGCAGCAGCATCAGGAAGCCTGGGACTGGCTTGACCTGGCAGGGAGCCGGATAATCCGGGGTCAGCCAGAAAATCCGGCCTGGAGCTTGAGTTGATATCGTCACCACCTGGAGCTGCTGGAGCGGGGTGGCCGGATAATCCGGTATCAACCGGAAAATCCGGCCTGGAGCTTTCTGGAGCATCTTGACCTTCAGCAGTTGATGGAGATGGTGTAGAAGTTGCCCCCGTGGTTGGAGCGTGTTGCGTATGTGTAGATGAGGGCTTTATATGAGTAGAGCATTGTCCTTCCTGGTCCGCCACAAGGGGTTCCTCAATGGGGCGGAAGAATCCCACACCCATTCTTCTTATGGCATCTTGGGGTATTTCAACATCTGCATCACAAACACCAACTTGCTCCGCATGGGAACCGTCATTTTCCTCGAACACCACACTACAAGATTCTACAACAGTTCCGGAGAGCTTATTGTAGACTCTATAAGAGTGGGATTCGGCACCATAACCAACAAAATACCTTCTAGAGCCTTAGAATCAAACTTAGATAAACGAACTCCTTTAATAAGAAAGAAACACTTACACCCGAATACCCGAAAGTATGAGATGTTTGGCTTATTTCCGGTAAGTATTTCATACGGAGTCTTGTCCAAAATCTTGCGGAGGTATAAACGATTGGATGAATGACAAGCAGTAGAGATTGCTTCAGCCCAGAAGTTATATGGAGATTTGAATTCGGCTAACATTGATCTTGCCATGTCCATTAGAGTTCGATTCTTCCTCTCGGCTACACCATTTTTTTGAGGGGTGTACGCAGCGGAATATTGATGTCTTATCCCCTCTTCACTTAGGAACTCATTTAAGGTGTAGTTCTTGAACTCCGAGCCGTTATCACTCCTTATAGCCAGAATGGGGACGTTGTGTTGACGTTGAACCTCGTTGGCGAAGTCGATGACAGTTTGTTGAGTTTCACTCTTCAACTTGAAGAAATAAACCCAAGTGTATCTTGAGTAATCATCAACAATCACTAGACAATACTTTTTCCCACCGAGGCTTGCATGAGATGGAGGTCCGAAAAGATCCACATGAAGAAGCTCCAAGATCCTTTTTGAAGAGATAATGGTTTTCCTTCGATGAGGAGAATCATGGATTTTCCCTTCAACACACGCCCTGCAGACACGATCTTTGGCAAAAGAGACATTTTCTTTTAGTCCAAGAATGTGGCCACCCTTGTGGAGACTTTGCAAAGTTCTCATATTGACGTGGGCTAGTCGGCGATGCCATAGACAACCCGCGTCAGCCTTTCCGAAAAGACACATCGGACCTGTAGTGGTTTTCCCCGAAAAGTCTACCACGTATATGTCGTTTTCGACATATCCCACGAAAGCAACTTTTAGAGACTTGCTCCACAAGAGTACCACCAAATCGGCATCAATGTAAACTGCAAAGCCCATCTTACCAAGGGCACAAACTGAAAGTAAGTTATACCCGAGGGTTTCAACAAGCATGACGTCCACGAGGGAGATATCGTGAGCCACCACAACTTTGTCGAGACCCAATACCTCAGATTTTGACTTGTCACCATAGGAGACGGTAATGTGATCAAGGTTTGGCCGCATCTCCGTGATGATCTCCTTGCTTTCGGTCATATGACTCGTACAACCGCTATCGAGTACCCATTTAGAACCACCGGAAGCATAGCCCTGCAAGAAAATTACTTCTTGGTTTTAGGTACCCATTTTTCAATGGGTCCTCTCATGTTAGTAACAAGGGTCTTGGGAACCCAAATAGACCAAGGAATGTAACAATCATAAGGCCCTACATAACTAGCATACACATCACCATAAGCATCACAATATAGTTCGAAGTTAGGATTGTTGATCCCTGCAAAACCATCATAATTAGTCTTGTCATTGGTAATGTTGCTAGTCTTCAATTGAGCAGTCTTGTTGTTCTTCTTCTTCTTATTGTTTTTCTTTCTCTTTATCTTGGGTATGTAACCAAGACCTTCTTTACTGTTGTTTGTCCTTTGCCTGCTCAGTATCTCATCAATAACCCCTTTACCTTTGTATTGAGAACTCCTTGCAAGATCTTCTTTTCCAACGGATGAAGATGAGGTGCTTGGTACATCATACCGTTTCAATTGAGTTTGGAGCTGGTCATGAGACTCATTTAGAGTAGAATGATCACTCTTCAATGCCTTGTGAGCACTTTCAAGATCATCAAACTTCTCCAAAAGTCTAGCATGAACAGCCCCAAAATCAATCTTTTCTTTCTTTAGTTTCTTTACCTTGGCAAGGGCATGGTCACGTTCTTTAATGAGCTGAGCTATAGCTTCTTCTTGTGACTCCTCTAGGAATTCGAGTCTTTCTTCCAAAGAGACTCGAGTTTCCTCTTCCTCCTCCAAGGAATTCTTCAAAGAGGCTATCTCCAAAGCATCTTCTCTTTCAATTCTGCCCTTTTCTTCAAGGAGATCTTCGGCTCGAGCAAGTTGACTCATAAGAGTATCAAAATGGAGTTTGTGCTCACCTTGTAGGTTAGTGAAAAAAATATCCAAGGAAATAACTTCTTCTTTCATTTCAAGACTGTCATGATCATCCATATCTAAAATTATGTTAGTCTTAGAAAATGAGGAGTTAGAAGTCGATACCTCGGATCCTCTTGCCATTAGGCAAGTAGCGTTGTTGTTGATGGCGTTCTCGTTCGGCGAGTCGAAGAGAGAGGAGGGAGTCGATGTGGTGGCTATAGCAGCCACTTCGCGGGAACTATCATCATCCTCTTCATCTTCACTTGCGGAGGAGTATTCCTCTTGAGCTACAAGGACCATCTTGGGTTGCTTCTTGAAAGGACCATTCTTCTTAGCAAATGGCTTCTTCTTAGGAACTTTGGATTTCTCTTTAAAAATGAGCCTGCCACCATTGTCTTCTCTATTTTCATAAGGACACTCAGCTACAAAGTGCAGTCTATCTCCACAGTTGAAGCAAGTTCTCAATCTTGGGCCACTTTCTCTTCTTCCATTTGACCCGTTCTTGCGCTCAAGTTCAGACTTGGCTTTGGCAGGGTCCTTCCAAAAGTTCCTTGCATAGAATGCCATGTACTCTCCATGAGCACGTTTGACCTCATCGGGGAAGTCCACGGATATCCTCTCAAATGCTCCATCATCATCCTCTTGCTCAGCAACATTGGCTTTGAGAGCCATATTGACACCCTTTTGCATTCCAATGGCCCGAGCACGAGCATCTTCAGCATTCTTTGCCACCACTTTGAATGACGCCATTTCTTGCATGACTTCATTGGATGTCATTTGATGATAGTTGTGTCTACCTTGCAAGCTCTTCAAATCCGTCGGTTCGAAAGGCATTAAGGCACTCACATACTTCCTTTTTATCCATGCATCATCAATGTGAGTGGCCCCATGCTTCCGAAATGTTGTTGCGATGCCCTTAAGTCTTCTATACATGTCCTCATGGTTTTCACCATCCAACATGTAGAATCGCTCAGCTTCGTTACTAAGGGCATCATACCGGTTTCTTCTCATGCTTTCATTTCCAACAAAAAGGTCCGTAAGAGCATCCCACGCCTCTTTAGCCGTGTTGAGATGTTCAATGTGTGGCATGTCCTTGGGACCCACACCCAGCTGTATCATGTGGAGAGCAGTGGCATTCAACTGGCTATCCACAACTTCCCTTCTTGTTAGATTAGTTTGATCTCCAACATGAAGACCTTCTTCAATGATCCTCCACAATTCAATAGAGGAGCTGCAAACATGAGATTTCATTAGAAACTGCCATTGGTTAAAAGAAGATGCAGTGAGCTTGGGTGGATCACCCCTATTGTTTATATGAGGATGAGGGATAGGTGGGTCGAGGGAATATACGTGGCGAACCTCACTATATTCCTCCTTACCACTTCCCTTTTTGGAGGTGGAACCATTTAATTTTTCACCTTCCACATCATCATCCTTGGATCCGGTGTTACCCTTTTCCTTAGATGATGGTGAGGGAGCCTCAGAGGAGGATGGAGATGGGGCTAGGGATGATGTAAGGCGAGCAATCATTTGATTCATCTCCTCCATCTTGGCCTCAAAGGATTTCAACAAGGTTGTTTCCAACAACTTGAGATCATCCATTGTGACTTTATCCACAACCTCATTTCCATCATCCCTTGTACCCATACTACTCTTAGGCGGTTAAGCCCGAATTAAGAGCCGGGGCTCTGATACCAATTGAAATGGATCGTATGGGCACCTAGAGGGGGGGTGAATAGGTGCTATACCAATTTTTAATTCTTTTTCAATTTTAGGCTTAGCACAAAGGTAAATTCTCTAGATAAACTAATGTGAGGAATTTCCCTATATGCAAACCTATCTACTAGCGAGTAAGGAGCTAGTGGAAGAGGAACGAGTGAACCGAAGTGAAGCACGCGGAGACACGGGATTTGTTTGACCGCAGTTCCTTCCTTGTTAAGGGAAGTACGTCTGCGTTGGAGGGATGGACGGTACTAAGACCACCACGCCACAAAAGGCCTCACCCTGTTCTTCGATGGATCTCGCCACAATAGGCCTGATCCACCTTCCACTATAGGTACCCTTCGAGGCGGGCACCGGCGCCTTTACACAACTAGCGGGGAAACAACTCCACAACAACTTGGAGGCTCCCGAAATGACAAGCTGCCACAAGAACAAAGTTGTGAAATACAATAACACAATCTAGGTATTGACGAGAATACTAGATCAGGGATTTCTCCAAGTGAATGGAGAGGAGTTGAAGTGCTTGATTCTTGATGTTGATGATGAACTTCTCCTCCTTCAATTCCACCAAAGATCAAGACCTTAGGGTGGTTGAAGTGGGAGATCGAGATTGAGAGCTCTTGCACAGGGTTTGGTCAAATTCGAATGAATCAAGAGTTCTGGACGTTGGGGAAGAAGGGGTACATATACCCCCTTCCAAAAACCAGCCGTTGCACACTTCGGGGGCCGGATTATCTGGCCCAAGTGAGGGCCGGATTATTCGGTCTGGGGAAACTCCGCCCCTGACTCGGAATATCCGGCAGACAATCCGCCCCCTCTCTGAGCGTCGCGCCGAGCGTGCCCTTGATCAACTTCTGGGGGCCGAATTATCCGGCCCTATGCGAAGGCCGGATTATCCGGCCTGGGGAGAAAAAACCGCCCCAGTTCGGATTTTCCGGAAGAAAATCCGACCGGATACTGAGCGATGCACCTTGGGTCCTTTTGCTCGAAAACTGGGGGCCGGATTATCCGTCCCTTGCGAAACCCGGATTATCCGGCCTGGGGAGGAAAAACCGCCCCAGTTCGGATTTTCTGGGAGAAAATCCGCCTGGTCACTGAGCAACGCGCCTTGGCTTCCTTGAGAGATGAGGTAGGCCGGATTATCCGGCCCTTGGAGGGGCGGATAATCCGGCCCCCCCTCAAAACTTCCTGCACACTTAGCGCACATGAAAAGTCTCCATAGTATTGTTATCTAACACGCAAAACATAGGAAAACATGAAATGCTCTTTCAGAGCGGTCAATATGGTTTACAGATTTCCTCTTCTTTTGCATGATCTAGACTGTATGGGCGTGGAGAATCTCGAATTTCTGTCAGGGTCTCATATGCTTCTAGAGCCAAATTGAAAAGATTATCAGCTCGCATTCACACCTGTTCCAAGATCTGGTCGTACACCTGGCCAATCAGCTCGTCGCCATCCACATCAGGCAACTCAGGGACTAAGTTGTAAGCCATGAACTTTTGAAAATCAACAGCAGCATCATGAACAACTGAAATTGATGTATTCCATCCTGCAGTCAAATCAGCTATCCGCTTAGTGGATGTGGACACTTCTTCCTTCAGGCACCTAATCTGTTCGTCCTAGTGTTTCACTTTCTCTTGAAGGCACAAAATCATGTGTCTATGAGCTTTGTATTTCTCTCGGCGACGGGCAATTGTCAAATCCTTGTAGTGACCAACACCATTACGCCATGAGCAATATGAGTAAGGTGGAAACTGCAGATAACAAATCCAAAATTAAACCAGATTCTCAATTTAAAAAAAATAAAAACCAAATTCTCGTTTCACAATCCAAATCCAGCTGCACACATCGTGCGAGCTCCATAGTGGTACCGCAAATGGCAAAGAACCATAGAGGCATATTTCCCAAACATGGGAAACATAACCGACATGAAAAGGGCCGTACTTCAAGGTTTGCCTTCTTAGCTGGCACATGAGCAGTCCTGGCCTTAATAATAAGTGGCAACAAATCAGAATGACTTTGTTTCTACAAATCATGATGCAACAAAAATGATCAGTATATCTTAGGTGACATTTTAAGTAATAAAGGGCTCTTTATCGAAAAAAATGTTTTCGGGGAGAAAGCATAGGTTACTGAAATTCCAGCAAAGCAGCTTGATACATAAAAACACTTGTCACTCGATAATGCCTCCTCCACGGGTGGGACATGCGCATGATGCTAAATGAAATGCAGCAAAACTAGTAAATTTTAGGAAAGAACACATTAACTTCGCAATGCAAAGAAGGATACATGCATTAATCTGATGCCAAGGATTGGGCGTGTTTCCCTTTAAGAAACAATATAATTTAAAGAACTCAGCAATGCATGACACCGGCAAACAACAATCTGTTTATGAATGATATGCATCAAATTACATCTGCATTGTTCAGTAGAGGACCGTTTTGTGAAATAAAGCCAGGGGCAAGCTTCCCATCCTCAAAAGACTCTTCTTGGCAGCATATACTTACCTATTTTCAGTGGACCTTATAACTAATTCCATGGCTACATCCATGGTGATCCCAGCTTCCTAATGTGTCATATAGATCTACTTCAAATAGCCATCACCTAAACAACCATCCAGATGGTTGCAAACTCACCGGAGATTGCACTGATGAGATGGAAAGGTGGACGTTGCTGGGTAAATAAGGTGCGGGACGGGGGAGGTGCACAAATGTGCAAAAAATGTTGCGATACTCGTATATAGATAGAGATACCAGTAACACATAAACCAGATCAATTAGTAGTAACCAGAAACTCCAGAAGGTCTGTAAGCTGACTGTTAACGACTCCCATATTAATTAACCTAGTGTAATTTAACGTGGCAGTACTATGAGATGGTGAGTACTAGTAAACAAAAGGGGATTACTTAATTATTAGTGGAATCTATAGCCAGCCACCAAAAGCATCATGAGCATTCTAAATATCTAGATTGTATACCATACTTGGTTAAGAACCTAATGTCCAGCTCTAATTACCCAAATCTAAGAGCATCTATTCAATTTATGGCTGAGTGCAGTGAGTTGGAAACATCCATTAACTCTGCAGCCATCTCCTCGGCATGCATCTGATGGTGCTCCTGCTCCTCCTCTTCGAGGTCATCGCGGATCTCGAGCTATAACCATAACGACATCATTGCGCGCTGCAGGGAAAGTGAGTGCGGTAGATCTACCCAGTGGACGAATGTGCAACACTCACATTCGTAGTTGCAACCCAAGAACCTGTGGCCGAAGTTCGTTCCCTCGAATGCGACGCGGCGACGGGGTGCCAAGGCACAGTCGCATCAGAGCCAGAGATCCGCATCGGTAACAATGTTGTACCACTCCGCGTCTACCATCCGTGCCGGCATCTGAACCCAGGAAACATCGTCGATCGAGATGGGCAGAATAGAGAAAAACCCCAAAAGGAGAGAACTCATAAGCTGAATTTGAGAAAATAAACTAAGACCGTGAACTCTGGTGTACTTACCCTAACCCGGCACCTTGCGCATCAAGATCCCCCGCCGTTCTCCGGACCGGCATGATTGAATCCGCTGACATTGCTCGAAAAAAGAGCGCGTCTTCAAAGCCTAGCGCAGAGGCTTCATGGAGAAGGAAGAGGTAGGGGAGTCGGTCCTCACATTCGCTGGCTACTACTCTGTATTGGATTTAACTCGACCACTGATAACTGGGGCCCGCGCTAGAGAGACCGTGGGCCCCCAAACATCACTCACCTAGTTTGACTTGCATTACATGGAGCACTTTTGAAAAATAGATCAAAACTCTATAAGTAAATAAACCAAAGGCCCCCCTCTCTTTTTGCGAAAACCCATTACAAAATGTCAACGCTCACAAATGTGTACACACGCTCACCCCTATGAATGCAGGTACGCACACCCTACACCTATGAGCACTTCACAAAGACTAGATCTTGACACTGATCCCGCCGGCGCCGAGGCTTCGTGGCGAAGGAAGTGCTAGGGGGTTGGATCTTGACACTGATCCCGCGGGCGCCGAGGCTTCATGGCGAAGAAAGTGCTAGGGGGTTGGAACTCATATTCGTTGGCTGCTATGGGATGTAATTGAACCACTCATAATGTGGCCCTCGGTAGTGAGCCCATAGACCCTATACACCAGTGACCATTACAATTACTTTGGGAAAACCAAGAAAAACATAATACAAACGGAAGGCACATCTCTCTCATTTTTGCGAAAATCCACTACAAAACGCGCACACTCACAAATGCATACATTATGACTCACCGCTATGAACGCATGAACGCACATCCTACCCCTATGAGCACTTGCGAAAGATTGTGTCTTTAGACTGTCCGGTGGGGGGCTTGCGCTTGACAAAGTCACCATAGGCACCTACTGCCCTTGTAACCATCCTTCAAAGCCGAGCGTCAAGGCTTGATCGAGAAGGAAGTGCTATATGAGTCAAAGCTAACATTCGTTGGCTGCTATAGGATATAACTAGACCACTAATAACAATAGGGCCCCACGGTAGTGAGCCCATTGGCCCCAGACATCAAAGAAAGCACGGTGTCAAGTCTTAAACATATATCTTAACGGTAGAGTGGGTAGTGCTAACAAAAAGAATCTTCAAGGTGATTCTAGTGCTAGACTTCTGTCTAAGAGAATCAATTGGGAGGGCCCACTATTCAGTGGATAACAGTCTATTTTTCTTTTTAGCATGGTTGTGTGGACCCACTTCAGTTCTAAATGTTGGACCGAAAGTAGTGTTCATAGCTACTTCTAGACACTGCACACACCCTTACTATACGTAGCTTAGAAATTTACTAGCCTCATCGTGTCTAAGAAAATTGTAGGTTTCTTTGAAAGTTTTTTGAAAAAGCTTTTGGAGGTACCCATCAAGGGTTCAATTTCATCACTACGAGTTTCCTACTATCTCAGGAAAGAACATTCTCAATTTTCTGAGTGTGATGACCAGATTGTTCTTTCCCGTAAAGCAAGTCTAAAGAATATGGATCTGAATGACACACGAGGCAAGTTTTCATACATATATTGTGGACCAACATGGTGTACTTACGATTTCCCATGTTTTATAAGTTCTCAAACTTCCTAGCTAACTTCGCCCACTTGATTGATTTTATGCCGATTTATCGAAATTATTAGGTACAAATTGAACTGCAACAAGTAAATTGTAGGTTGCTTTAAATGTTTGACGAAAGATCTCTCTTGGAGGTACCCATATCTATCGAGGGAGGGGTCAATTAATATATGGGAAACCACCAAGAGTTTTGATGATATATAGGTACGGTTCAACTTCTTGTTAAGATTTTGCATCAATTTAATGAAATTAAGTTAGACTTGAGCTACAAGTAAGCATGATAGACTGCTCTTGAATTAAATTTCTTTTTAGAGGTAGATGGGTGCATCTTCTTGTAGTAAAACATGTCATCGGTGTGAGTTTCCAACTACCAGGAAAGGACATTCTCAATTTTCTGAGTCATGTCATGATCATTCTCCCCCGTAAAGGAAGTCCGAATAATATTGATCTAAATAAATGCCACAAGCCAAAGTTTTCACACGCACACACACACACAAACAAGCACGTGCCACACTCGTATATACTGTATAAAATGTGATTTAGCGAACATTAAGTTGTTATTAACCAATAGTCTTGTTAGAGAAAAAGGCATATATTAAGTATATTAATAATAACTATCTAGAACATGGTGGAGTTTGCTCTAGATACTGTTCAACATGAATCCAACTACTCTGAACCATTGGATCTAACAGCCCAACGGCCACGATCGGTACTATGGATCCAATTCAAAATTGCCTACCTAACTCCACCCACTTGAATGACCTTATGTCGATTTATCAAAAATAGGTCATATTTGAACTTGTATAAGTAAATTTTAGGTTACTGTGAAAGTTCTATGAAAAATCTTTTGGAGGTACCCATTGGGGGTCACAATTAATATATGAGGAACCATCCAACAAGAGTTTTGACGACAAGTTGGATCAAGACTCGCAAATCCAAACATTTTGCTAACTGTTGGATCTTCTTTTCCATTCCTAGCATCTAAAAAGATTCTACTAATAGTCTTGATGAGAACGATGTACGCTAGTATGCGCAAACCTCAAAACACACACTTCATTGCTCAGTTTTAGGGTCCTTGTGCTAAATGCATGGACTTGGATGAAATTTTCATTTTTATGAGGTCCTTGATATGTAACTTGTACTTCCACCGACCATGTTCACTCTCAAGCACATCGCACCTACTAGACCAACCATTAGATCGGCCATTTGTAGTACTTCTTGTTATCTTATCTTTATCTTGTCCTATCTCTTACAATAACGTACCATACCACGTACTACATATAGTCTATGGATTAATTTTGAACATTGACCGTTGGGTCAAGACTGGCAAATCCAAACATTGCTAACCGTTGGATCTTCTTTTCCATTCTTAGCATCTAGAAAGATTTTACTAATAGTATTTAGCACGATGACCGCTAGTATATGTAAACCTCTAGCTCAAAACACACACTTCATTTCTTAGTTTCAGGGCCGTCCTTGTGCTAAATGCATGGACTTGGATGCAATTTTAATTTTTTATGAGGTCCTTGATGTAAATTGTAATTCTACCGACCGTGTTAACTCTCAAAGAACCTCGCTTCCTACGAGACCCACCATTAGATCGACCATTCGCAGTACTTCTTATCTTACCTTTATCTTGGTCTCTTATCTCTTACAATACCATGCATACCACCACTACATAGTGTAGGGATTAACTTATTTGAACATAGACCGTTGGATCAAAACTGACAAATCCAAACATTGCTAACCGTTGGATCTTCTTTTCCATTCTTAGCATCTCGAAAGATTATAATGATAGTATTTAGCACGATGAACACTAGTAGGCACAAATCTCAAAACACATAGTACTTCCTTACTTGGTTTAAGGGTCCTTGTGCTAAATGCACGGACTTGTTGGATGCAATTTTCATTTTTATGAGGTCCTTAATGTAAGTACTTCCACCGACTGTGGTAACTCTCAAGCACCTCGCTCTTACGAGACCTACCATTAGATCGGCCATTCGCAGTACTTCTTATCTTATCTTTATCTTGTCTCTTATCTCTTACAATACCATACCACTACATATAGTGCAGAGATTAACTTTGAACATTAATAGTTGGATCAAGACTGGCAAATCCAAACAGCATTGCTAACCGTTGGATCTTATTTTCCATTCTTAGCATCTAGAAATATTCTACTGATAGTATTTAGCACGATGAACTGTAGAATGCGCAAACCTCAAAACACAGTACTTCATTGCTCAGATTCAGGGTCATTTGCTAAATGCATGCATGGACTTGGATGTAATTTTCATTCTTTATGAGGTCCTTGATATAACTTGTACATACTTCCACCGACCGTGTTAACTCTCAAGCACCTCGCTCCTAAGAGACCTACCAAGGTTATATGAAAATGCAACCGCCCCAATTATCACACAAATTGGACCACGGTTTCTTATACGTAATATCCAAGTTTTTAGTACTAGGATTCCTAGCTAACTTCACGCACTTCGGTGACTTCTTGTCAATTTAACGAAATTAAGTCAAACTTTAGCTACAAGTAAGTGTGATAGATTGCTCTTGAATTAATTGTCTTTTCAGAGGTAGATGTGTGCATCTTCTTATAGTAAACAATGTCGTTGGTGTGAGTTTCCAACAATCAGGAAAGAAAATTCTCAGTTTTATCAGTGATGACGAGATGATTCTTTTCCATAATGAAAGTTCGAAGAATATGGATCTCAATGCCATAAGCCAAGCTTCTAGACATATTAGCTAGGTGGAGCAATGTATTTTACTTACGATTCCCATGTTTTATGAGTTTTCAAGGTTCCTAGCTGACCCCGTCCACTTGTTGAATAACTTTATGTCGATGTATCGAAATAAAAGGTCAAATTTGAACTACAAGCAATAAATTGTAGCTTGGTTTGAAAGTTTTATGTAAAAAGCTTTTGGGGGTACCCATCGAGCAGTCAATTAATATATCAGTTGAGACTGTTCGACTTCTAGCTACTAAGATTTTGCCTCTTGAAAATTTTGAACCCCTTTTGAAAATGATCGCATGAAATAAGGAGAGAGGAGAAATGATTTTTCTATTCTCTTTGGTCAACACACAAGCTTGATGTGCACCTTAGGCTTAAATATACTTTATAGTTTCCACTATGTATAAGGTGAACCTTAGCGGATGTCACATACTAGGCCTTATTAAGCTGTGGTTTTTATCTATATATCTACTACTATAATGGAGCAGTTTTGAATTGGATCCATATATAACACCAATCTTGACCGTTGGGTTGTTAGGTACAATGGTTTAGAGCAGCTGGATTCATGTTAAATAGTACCTAGAGAAAACTCCACCATGTTCTAGAACCATCATGTCACCAACCCCAAAATTTCAAAGCACAGTAGGTTGTATTCTCAATATGTGTAGATAGTTATTATTAATAGACTTAATTTATGCATTTTGGGGGTGGTGACATGATGGTTCTAGGACATGCTGGAGTTTGCTCTAGGTACGTACTATTCAACATGAATCCAACTTCTCTGAACCATTGGATCCAACAGCCCAACGGTCAGGATTGGTGCCATGGATCCAATTCAAAACTGCTCCACTATAGTAGTAGAGATAGAGATATCTTATCTTATCTTATTATCTTACGACTATATAGTGTACGAATAAGTTTGAATATTGACCGTTGGATCAAGACTCGTGAATCCCAACATTTCCAGCCGTTGGATTTTCTTTTCCATTCTAGCATCTAGAAGATTCTATTAATAGTCTTCAGCATAATGAATGCTATGCACAAATCTCAAAACACACTTCTCTATCATACTAGAATCTTCTCCCTCGTAGCTAATAATCGTTGACTTCTACATGATCTTATCTTATCTTACCACTATATAGTGTATGGATAACTTTGAATGTTGACCATTGGATAAAGACTCACGGATCCTAGCATTTCTAGCCATTGGATCTTCTTTTCCATTCTAGCATCTAGAAGATTCTATTGATAGTCTTGAACACAATGAATTCACTATGCATAAACCTATGAAAACACACTTCTCCATCATACTAGAATCTTCTCCCTAGTTTATCTAGACCATGTTACCAAAAATTTCTAGTGTTAGGTAGCTAATAATCTTTGACTCCAACACATGATGATACAAAGTACAAGGACCAAATATACACCCATATTTTATAGATGTTCATCAAATTTATAATTTTTTTTGCTTTACCAATTATAATTTTATATAGTGATGATATGTCATACGCTTACTATCTGAGCCTTATTAAGGTGTGCTTTTTTACACAATGCGAGAGTAGTATATTTCTTTGGTTATACATATGGTCACCTCTGTCCATGCGCTGTACATGCTGCGAGAATAAAACGTTGGCAGGGGAAGAGGGCAGCAGCGAAGAGAAGTTGAAGGCGGTTCTATGTCAGAGCAAAGTTATGATGGGTTTCTGACAAGAGGTAGTCCTGCGGCCTTACAGTGCACACTCTACTAGTAGTAAATTTCAGGACCTATGCACGCAAAACAAATCATGTGTTTTCTCTCTCCTTACCTATGCTCCATCTCTCCTCCCCTTTCCCCTCGCGTACCAGTCCGGCTGATCTCTCTCCCCTCGTCCACAGCGTGGCGCTGTGCACGTGTGCCTTGGTACGGCGGCTCTATGTCTCTGGCATGTTCGGTAGCCGCGCGTTGGTGTGGAGTAGGGATGAGGAGTACATAGGAAGGAAACCACTTTGGTCATTGGCGGCAAAAAATCCAAACTTTTCTGGTTTTTGAAATTTTCACTTGCTTCCCAAACATCGGGAGGGAAGGTTTTCCAAAAGATCGGCCAAACATTGGGAGGGAAGGAAATTTTGAACCAGTTTTGAACATTGACCGTTGGATCAAGACTGGCAAATCCAAACTTTGCTAACCGTTGGATGTTCTTTTCCATTATTAGCATCTAGAAAGATTCTACCGATAGCCTTTAGCACAATGGACGCTAGTATGCGCATACCTCAAAACACACACTTCATAGCTCATTTCAGCGTCCTTGTGCTAAATGCATGCATGGACTTGGATGCAATTTTCATTTTTATGAGGTCCTTGATGTAACTTATACTTTCACTGACCGTCTTAACTCTTAAGCACCTCGCTCCTACGCGACCAACCATTAGATCGGCCATTCCCAGTACTTCTTATCTTATCTTTATCTTGTCTTATCTCTTACAATACCATACCACCATTGTATAGTGTACGAATTAACTTCGAACATTGACCACTGGATCAAGACTGCCAAATCCAAACATTGTTAACCGTTAGATCTTCTATTTTACCTTAGCATCAAGAAAGATTCTATTGATAGTATTTAGCACGATGAACGCTAGTATGCACAAACCACAAAACACACACACTTCATTATTCATTTTTAGGGTCGTTGTGTTAAATGGATGGACTTGGATGCAATTTTCATTTTTTATGAGGTCCTTGATGTAAGTTGTACTTCCATCGATTGTGTTAACTCTCAAGCACCTCTCTCCTACGAGAACTACCATAGTTAAAAGAAAATGCAACCACCCCAATTATCACACAAACTGGACCAACGATTTCTTATACGTAATGCCCAAGTTTTTAGTACTAGGATTTTTCAAGCTTCGGCCTAGCAAACTTTGCACACTTTAGTGACTTCTTGTCGATTTAACGAAATTAGATCAAACTTGAGCTACAAGTAAGCGCGATAGATTGCTCTTGAATTAAGTGTATTTTCATAGGTAGATGGGTGCATCTTCTTCTAGTAAACAATGCTATCGATGTGAGTTTCTAACTATGAGAAAGGAAAATCCTCAGTTTTCCGAGTGATCATGAGATGGTTCTTTTATGTAAAGAAAGTCTGAACAATATGGATCTCAATGCCATAAGCCAAGCTTTTAGACATATTAAGTGGACCAACGTGTTTTACTTACGATTCCCATGTTTTATGAGTTTTCAAACTCCCTATGTAGCTAATTAACTTTGCCCCACTTGAATGACTTCATGCCTATATTTATCGAAATTTTGTCAAACTTGAACTACAACAACTAAATTATTGTAGGTTGCTTCTAAAGAATTACAAAAAACTTTTGGAGGTGTACCCATTGGGGGCTCAGTTAATATATCAGAAAACAACCGAGAGTTTTGACAATAGGTTTTTAACTCCTTTCTAATTAAGATTTTGCATCTTGACAATTTAACAAAAAATTAGCTCAAACTTGAGCTACAAGTAAGCGCGATAGATTTTTATTTAATTAAATGTCTCTTTCGAGGTAGATGGATGCATCTTCTTGTAGTAATCAGTACCGCCGGTGTGAGTTTCCAACTATCAGGAAAGAACATTCTCAATTTTCCAAGTGATGATGAGATTATTATTCGTTTTCGTAAACAAAGTCCGAAGGATATGGACCTAAACACCACAACCCAAGCTTTCAGAAATATATAGTGGACCCTCATGTTGTACTTATGATTCCCGTGTTTTATGAGTTTTCAAACTTATTCTATAGCTAACTTTGCCCACTTGAAATTGATTTTATGTCGATTTATTGAAATTAGTTCAATTTTGAACTACAAGTAAATTGTAGGTTGCATTGAAAGTTTTACGTTTTTTGGAGGTAACCATTGGGGGCTGATTTAATATATCACAAACCACCACCGATAGTTTTTTTAACAAGTTCAACTTCTTGCTAAGATTTTGCATCTTGACAATTTAACAAAATTATATCAAACTTGAGCTACAAGTAAATGCGATAGATTGCTCTTGAGTTAATTGTCTTTTCGGAGGTAGACGGGTGCATATTCTTGTAGTAAACAATATCGTCGACGTGAGTTTACAAATATCAGGAAATTTCATTCTTAACTTTCCGAGTGACAACGAGATTGTTCCTTTCTGTAAAGACAGTCTGAACAATATGGATCTGAATGCCACAAGCCATGTTTTTAGACATCTTATCTTACGACTATATAGTGTACGAATAACTTTGAATATTGACCGTTGGATCGAGACTCGCGAATTCGAACATTTCTAACCATTGGATCTTCTTTTCCATTCTAGCATCTAGAAGATTCTATTGATAGTCTTGAACACAATGAATGCACTATACATAAACCTCTCAAAACACACGTCTCCATCATATTAGAATCTTCTCCCTCGTTTCTCTAGACCATGTTACCAAAACTTTCAAGTGTTAGGTAGCTAATGATACAAAGCAGAAGAACCAAATATACACCCATACTTTATAGATGTTGATCAAATGTATATTTTTCCACTTTACCTACTATAATTTTATATAATGATGATATGCCAGACGTCTATTATCTGAGCCACATGTGCAGGGCACGTGCAACTTACTAGTATCTTATCTTATCTTATCTTACCACTATATATTATATGCATAACTTTGAGTGTTGACCGTTGGATCAAGACTCGTGAATCCCAACATTTCTAGTCGTTGGATCTTCTTTTCTATTCTAGCATCTAGAAGATTATATTTATAGTCTTCGGCATAATGAATGCTATGCACAAACCTCAAAACACACTTCTCCATCATACTAGAAGCTTCTCCCATGTTTCTCTAGACCATGTTATCAAAAAAAATCATGTGTTAGGTAGCTAATAATCTTTGACTTCTACATGATGATACAAAGTACAATGACCAAATGTACACCCATATTTTATAGATGTTGATCAAATTTATAATTTTTTTTGCTTTACCAATTATAATTGTATATAGTGATGATATGTCATACATCTACTATTTGAGTCTCACATGCAACTTACTAGTAGCTAATAATCGTTGACTTCTACATGATCTTGCCACTATATAGTGTACACACAACTTTGAATATTAACCGTTGGATCAAGACTCGCGAATCCCAACATTTCCAGTCGCTAGATCTTCTTTTCCATTCTAGCATATTTAAGATTCTATTGATAGTCTTCATTACAAACCACTACATAGTATACGAATAACTTTAAATGTTGACCGTTGGGTCAAGACTCGCGAATCCCAGCATTTCTAGCCGTTGGATCTTCTTTTCCATTCTAGCATCTAGAAGATTCTATTGATAGTCTTGAACACAATGAATGCACTATGCATAAACCTCCCCAAACACACTTCTCGATCATACTAGAATCTTCTCCCTTGTTCCTCCAGACCATGTTACCAAAAATTTCAAGTGTTATGTAGCTATTAATCTTTGACTTCTACACATGATGATACAAAGTACAAGGATCAAATATATACCCATACTTTATAGATGTTGATCAAATTTATAATTTTTTGTGCTTTACCAATTATAATTTTATATAGTGATCATATGTCATACGATTTACTATCTGAACCTTATTAAGGTGTGCTTTTTTACACAATGTGGGAGTGGTATATTTCTTTGCTTAGATATATGGTGACCTATGTCCACGCGCTGTACATGCTGAGAGAATAAAAAGTTGGCAGGGGAAGAGGGCAACAATGAAGAGAAGTTGAAGGCGGTTCCATGTCAGAGAAAAGTTATGATGGGTTTCTGACACGAGGTACTCCTGTGGCCTTACAGTGTACACTCTACTGGTATTAAATTTCAGGACCTATACACGCAAAACAAATCATGTGTTTTCTCTCTCCTTCCCTATGCTCCATCTCTGATCCCCTTTCCCCTCGCGCATTGGTCCGGCTGATCTCTCTCCCCTTGTCCACAGCGTGGCGCTGCACACGTGTGCCTTGGTATGGCGGCTCTGTGTCTCTGGCGTAGTCGGGAGCCGCGCGTTGGTGTGGAGTAGGGACGAGGAAGAGTACATAGGAAGGAAACCACTTTGGTCCTTGGTGGCACAAAAATTCAAACTTTTCTGGTTTTTGAAATTTTCACTTGCTTCCCAAACATCAGGAGGGAAGGTTATCCAAAAGATCGGCCAAACATCGGGAGGGAAGGCAATTTTGAACCCGTTTTGAACATTGATCATATTGAATAAACGAAAAACAAAAAACAAAAGTTTTACTCATGATGTCCTATCATGTTATGTGCACCACGTGCCATGAAAACTATAGTCATGGGATTAGATAAGTTTTGGAAAAATAGGTTCACAATATTGTCCTACCATGTGTATGGACACTATCGGGTTTATTTCAACCCGAACGACCAAGGTCATCAAGGCCATATTGACATCATAGTTTACAATTTGATAGAGTTCCCACGATAGTTTGGTAGATGGGTGCATCTTGGCATAGTAAGCATTGTAGCATGTGGGAGTTTACAACAATTAGGAAAAAAAGAATTTCTTTTTTCCCAGTGAGGATGGTGATGTTTTTTGTGAAGAAAGTCCAAATAATATGGTTTAGAATGCCACAAGCCAATGGTTTCACACATACTATAGTTGATCATGGTTCCTATCTAACATCAGCTAAAAGTTTACATATTAGATGGGTCGTGACATGCGGTACTAGTACACATACTACTGCGTAGTAGATTTTCTCTCTCCTTCGCCCCCCTCTCACCATCCATCCACTATCCTCTCCATTTCTCCTTCCTTCCCGTGTAAGCTTTCATGCAATGATTATACTTCTAGTATGAGATGCAGCGGTGCAGAAAAAGATGAGGCCCACACCATACGACCATCAATCAAGTTCGATGATGCAACTTTGTGAAGAGTATACGTATACTAGTAGTACTATAGCTAGATAAGTATGTACTACTATAGACACTTAATTTTTCATGGAGGAAGTAAGATACATCGAGTAATTCATCATGATCTGCATGATTCTCTTTATTTTTGGATAAAGCGGGGGCGCCTCCTGAATTCTCTGGGCCAAGAAAAATCAAGAACCGACAAGTCTACTATAATGCTTTTTTGTTGATGGGATGAGTCTGGTACAATCTATTTATGATATTTTGGGATAGTTTTCAGGGTATTAACACGAGCACGACTATAAATAGACATTATAAATTGTAACAATACGCACCCCTACTTTCACCCAAAACACCCAAAACACCCAACCCACCGTTGCTTAGAATTCGATCTCTCTCTATTTCCTTCCAAAATGTCGTATGACAACTCTCTCCAGAACACGTCGATTGACCTGACAAATGGGAAAGGCCCCGAAACTCCACCTGGAAGCCCAGACTCAGTCGACGGTCCATGGCTGCCACCGTTGTCTGACTCCTCTGATGAAGAACATAGCCACTAGCATCGCTTTTTTGAAGGGATACCACCACCAACACTGAGCGACTCCGATAAGGCGGAAGATGAGACTGAGGAAGACGAGGAGTCTGAGGTCGACCTTGAGTAGGAGGACAAAGATGACGACAGGGAGGAGGCCGAGGACGATGACGGGGAGGAGGCCGAGGATGACGACGAGGAGGTATCTTCCCGCCCCCACCGAAGAAGCATGCCCGAGTGTAAAATTAAATGGCGTCTAGAGAAGAGGCGGGCAGTGTACTATATCTCGTTCTACGAAGCATCTTGGCTTTGGTAAATAATGTTGTCAATGAGAGTTCCGAACTTTTAGGAAAATGCTTTTCAATTTCCAAGTGATAGGATTTGTTTTTAGTAATTAAGTACGTCCAGATAATTTGGCTTAGAGTGCACTCACTGTATTCTAGCAAAATATAGATAATTTCTACCGCATGTTAGTACTATATGCAAATACTTATTTCAATGTATGTCATGATACATATTTTTTTTTGTGGAAGGGGGGGTGGTAATGATACATAGTTGAAACTTAAATGGTGTCCTCTTATATTTGTGCTTGTTTGGAAGAAAACTATAAACATGGATTTGGACAACTTTCGAAAAACTTGATACATAATAGTAGAATAACCATGTATGAACATTGTTCACATTTTAAGCCAAGTTACCAATGTCAAGGTCATATCTGCATCACTTGTCCCATTTATTGGGATAAATTAAAGAAAAGTAAAGAAAACAATAAAAAAATGTTAAGCACTTATGGATGGTGTCCTCTTCCGTAAATGATAAACATGAATTTTGACAAGGTTTGAAAACACTTCTTCATAATATGACTAGCGATGTGTTAACATATACTTGGGTTTCAAGTTAAATAATGACAAAGTTCATGTCCATTTCGGGTAGACGGGGTGCATCTTGGCATGGCATACTAATGTTGTTAATTGGAATATTCAACTTTTATGTATAGAATTTTGTTAAATTATTTTAGAAGTGCCACATATAATTATTTTTTAAAGAAAAGGCAAAGAGTATGGCTCCGAATGCCACAACACACTAAATTTCACACAAAATAGAGTATACTTCATGGTTAACAAGTTTGTTAAATTATTTAAAAAGGCCTGAATTTTGTTAAATTATTTTAGAAGTGCCACATATAATTACTTTTTAAAGAAAAGGAAAAGAGTATGGCTCCGAACGCCACAACACACTAAATTTCACACAAAATAGAGTATGTTTCATGGTTAACAAGTTTCATGAATTTTCAGATCTTCTAGCTAATTTCGCATAATTAAATGACATTTTGTCAATAAAACCAAAGTAGGTAAATTTTGAACTACAAGTTCGTGATAGATTGCTTGTAAATTTGTAAGAAATTCATATAGTACTAATTATTGTACCCATGCAGTCATACTGAAAACCGACTATTGTTTTGAAAGATACAACTTCTTTGTATGAATTTTCATGCTGACACATGTGACCATGTTTCAAAAAAGTGAAAGAAAATAAGGAAGCATGCACACAACCTTTTAGTAGTACTCCTATTAAAAATTCATACTTGTAAACAGTAAAGACGACGCTATTAAAGTTTCAATACAAGGGACCTGGGCACCTTCACCGGCCCTCCACAATTAACCTTTCTTCCTCTTAGACTTTGCAGCTATGGCTCCGAAGACCGGAGCTCCCCGTGGGAAGAAGAAGACCTAGGTGGCGGAGACAAAGGACATGGAGAAAAAGAAGTCATGTCGCCGGCTTCCGAATCCTGCTCTGGCCACTCCAAGTCGCAGTCTCGCACCAGACAGCCGCATGAAGAAGCAGGTGTCGAGGTCCGTCAAGGCCGGGCTGCATTTCCCTATTGGCCGGATCGAGCGCTACCTTAAGGAGGGTCGGTACTCCCAGCGCATAGGCTTTGGGGCTCCCGTTCTCGAGTACCTCACCGCCGAGGTGCTCGAGCTCGCCGGGCAAACCGCGAAGGCAGCAAGAAGATTCGCATCATCCTGAGGCACGTGATGCTCGGCGTCATGCGCTACGAGGAGCTCAGCAAGCTGTTGGCCGGTGTTACCATCGCGCACAGCGGCATGCTGCCCAGCATCCACGAGTCCCTTCTTGGCGATGGTACCACGGAGGATGCAGCCAAGTTTCCCGCGGAGGATGCTGCCAAATCGCCTGAGAAGACCACGGAGTCCCCCTAGAAGTCGTTAAGTTGTACTACTACTACTCCGTATGTGTTTGGGTTTGCTCTGTTTGCAGTTTGGTTAATCATCAGTGTCACTGTAATATTCAGATCTGTGATGCTAAGAAAAAGCTTGTGAGGGTTCTAAAAAAATGTTGTTTTCCTAATCTTATCCTATACTACATTTATTTAATACTCCCTCTTTTCAGAAATATAAGGCGTTTTATCTTTGTGAATCGAATGTATCTAGACGCCCATACACTAAAAGGCTTCTAGATACATTCATTTCACAAAGCAAAAACGTCTTATATTTCTAAACGGCGGGAGTATTACTCAGCATATTAGGTTTAGTCAAAGTCAACTGTTAGAAAGTTTGACCAAACTATATACATTATTAAATAGTATACTCATTGAAAAAAATCAATATACAGTAAACAATGTCGTCGGTGTGAGTTTCGAACTATCAGGAAAGAACATTTGATTCTCAATTTTCCGAGAGATGACAAGCGAGGTTGTTATTTTTCGTCAAGAAATTCCGAAGCATATGGATCTGAATGCCACAATCTAGGTTTTCAGACAATTTAACAAAATTAAGTCAGAATTGAGCTACATGTAAGCGCGATAGATTGCTCTTGAATTAAATGTCTTTTTGGAGGTAGATGGGTGCATCTTCTTGTAGTAAACGATGTCCTCGGTGTGAGTTTCCAATTATCAGGAAAGACCATTCTCAATTTTCTGAGTGATCTCAAGATTACTCTCTCTCGCAAAGGAAGTTCGAAGAATATCGATCTAAATGCCAGAAGCCAAGTTTTCACACACACATATATATATATAGTGGACCAACATATTGTACTTATGATTTCCTATGTTTTATGAATTCTCAAACTTGCTACCTAACTTCGCCTACTTGAATGACCTTATGTCGATTCGTCAAAATTAGGTTAAATTTGAACTACTACAAGCAAATTGTAGGTTACTGTGAAAGTTTTACAAAAAATCTTTTGAAGGTACCCCTCGGGGGGTCAAAATTAATATATGAGAAACCATCCAACGAGATTTTTGATGACAAATTGAACTTCTTGCTAAGATTTTGCATCTTGCCACTTTTACAAAACTAGGCCAAACTTTAGCTAAAAGTAAGTGCAATAGATTCCTCTTGATTTAAAAGTCTTTTCGGAGGTAGATATAGGTGCATCTTCTTGATGCCGCCAGTGTGAGTTTCCAACTATCTTAGGAAAGAACATTCTTAATTTTTCGAGTGATGACTAGATTGTTCTTTCCCCTAAAGAAAGTCCAAAGACTATGGATCTGAATGCCACAAGCCAAGTTTTCACACATATATAGTGGACCAACATGATGCACTTACAATTTCCTATGTTTTGTCAGTTCTCAAATTTCCTAGCTAACTTCACCCACTTGAATGATTTTATGTCGATTTATCAAAATTAGGTAAAATTTGGACTACTATAGGTAAATTGTAGGTTGCTTTGAAAGTTTTACGAAAAAGCTCTTGGAGGTACCCATCGGGGGAAGGGTCAATTAATATATATCAGAAACCACCGAGAGTTTTGATGATAGGTTCATCTTCTTGCTAAGATTTGCATCCTAACTATTTAATGAAATTAGGTCAAACTTTGCTCACTATTTCATGAAATTAGGTCAAACTTTGCTAACCGATTAACTTTGAACATTGACCGTTGGATCAAGACTAGCAAATCCAAACATTGCTAACGGATGGATATTCTTTTCCATTCTTAGCATCTAAAAAGATTCTACTGATAGTCTTTAGCACGATGAACACTAGTATGCGCAAACCTCAAAACACACAGTACTTCATTATTACTCGGTTTCAGGGTCCTTGTGCCAAATGCACGGACTTGGATGGAATTTTAATTTTTTTATGAGGTCCTTGATGTAACTTGTACTTCCACCGACCACTCGAGCACCTCGCTCTTACGAGACCTACCATTAGATTAGCCATTCGTAGTACTTATTATCTTTATCTTGTCTCTTATCTCTTACAATACCATATATACCACCACTACATAGTGTAGGGATTAACTTATTTTGAACATTGACCGTTGGATCTCAAGACGGGCAAATCCAAACATTGCTAACCGTTGGATCTTATTTTCCATTCATAGCATCTATAAAGATTCTATTGATAGTCTTTACCATGATGAACACTAGTATGCGTAAACCTCAAAACACACAGTACTTTGTTACTCGGTTTCATGGTCCTTGTGATAAATGTATGGACTTGGATGCAATTTTCATTTTTTATGAGATCCTTGATGTAAATTTTAATTCTACCCACCGTGTTCACTCTCAAGCACCTCTATCTTACGAGACCTACCATTAGATCGTCCATTCGTAGTACTTCTTATCTTATCTTTTGTCTTGTCTCATATCTCTTACAATACAATACCACTACATAGTGTAGGGATTAACTTTGAACATATTAACCGTTGGATCAAGACTAGCAAATCCAACTGCTAACCGTTGGATCTTTTTTTCATTCTTAGCATCGAGAAAGATTCGATCTACTGATAGTCTTTAGCATGATGAACGCTAGTATGCGGAAACCTAAAAACACACAGTACTTCATTGCTCAATGTTAGGGTCCTTGTGCTGAAATACATGGACTTGGATGCAATTTTAATTTTTACGAGGTTCTTGATGTAACTTGTACTTCCACCGTCCGTGTTAACTCTCAATCACCTTGCTCCTACGAGACCTACCATTAGATCGGCCATTTGCAGAACTTCTTATCTTACCTTTATCCCGTCTCTTATCTCTTACAATACCATGCATACCACCACTATATAGTGTAGGGATTAACTTATTTGAACATTGACCGTTGGATCAACACTGGCAACTACAAACATTGCTAACCGTTGGATCTTCTTTTCCATTCTTAGCACCTAGAAAGATTTTACTGATAGTATTTAGCACGATGAACACTAGTATGTGCAATCCTCAAAACACATAGTACTTCATTACTCGGTTTAAGGGTCCTTGTGCTAAATGCATGGACTTGTTGGATGCAATTTTCTTTTTTTGTGAGGTCCTTAATGTAACTTATACTTACACCGACAGTGTTAACTCTCAAGCAACTTGCTCTTACGAGACCTACCATTAGATTGGCCATTCGCAGTACTTCTATCTTATCTTTATCTTGTCTCTTATCTCTTACAATATATACCATACCACTACATATAGTGTAGAGATTAACTTTGAACATTAACAGTTGGATCAAGACTGGCAAATCCAAACATTGCTAACCTTTCGATCTTCTTTTCCATTCTAGCATCTAGGTCTGTACTCCCTCGCTCCGTCCCAAAATATAAGGCACCTAAGGATTGGTCAGAAGTCAAACCTTACAAACTTTTACCAAATATTTAGAAAAAAAATATCTACATCTACAATATTGAATGGACATATTAAGAAAATATACAATATGGTGAATCTATTGATATTAATTTAGTATTCTAAATTTTTATTATTTTGTGTATAATCATGGTCAAACTTAAAAAATGTTGACTTTTGGCTAATCCTTAGGCGTCTTATATTTTGGCGGAGGGAGTACTATTCAACACGAATCTAGTTGCTCTGAACCATTGGATCTAACAGCCCAACGGTCATGATTAGTGCTATGGATCCAATTCAAAACTGCTCCACTATAGTAGTATATAAGTAGAGAGAATACAGTCTACTGTGCTATGAAATTTTAGGGGTGGTGACATGACGGTTGTAGAACATGCATGGTGGAGTTTTCTCTAGGTACTATTCAGCGCGAATCCAGCTTCTCTGAACCATTGGATCCAACAGCCCAACAATCATGATTTGTGCTATGGATCCAATTCAAAACTGTTCCACTATAGTAGTATAGATGTTGATCAAATTTATAATTTTTTGTGCTATACCAATTATAATTTTATATAGTGATGATATGTCATACGTTTACTTCTGAGCCTTATTAAGGTGTGCTTTTTTTACACAATGCGGGAGTAGTATATTTCTTTGCTTAGACATATGGTCACCACTGTCCATGCGTTGTACATGCTGAGAGAATAAAACGTTGGCAGGGGAAGAGGGCAATAACAAAGAGAAGTTGAAGGCGGTTCCATGTCAGAGCAAAGTTATGATGGGTTTCTGACACGAGGTACTCCTGCGGCCTTACAGTGTACACTCTACTAGTAGTAAATTTTAGGACCTATGCACGCAAAAAAAATTGTGTGTTTTCTCTCTCCTTCCCTATGCTCCATCTCTCCTCCCCTTTCCCCTCGCGCACTAGTCTGACTGATCTCTCTCCCCTCGTCCACAGCATGGCACTGCGCACGTGTGCCTTGGTATGGCGGCTCTGTGTATCTGGCGTGTGCAGCAGCCGTGCGTTGGTGTGGAGTAGGGACGAGGAGTACATAGGAAGGAAACCACTTTGGTCCTTGGCGGTAAAAATTCAAACTTTTTTAGTTTTCGAAATTTTCACTTACTTCCCAAACATCGGGAGGGAAGGTTGTCCAAAATATCGGCCAAACATCAGGAGGGAAGGCAATTTTGAACCAGTTTTGAACATTGACTGTTGGATCAAGATTGGCAAATCCAAACTTTGAACATTGACCGTTAGATCAAGACTGACAAATCCAAACTTTGCTAACTGTTGGATCTTCTTTTCCATTATTAGCATCTAGAAAGATTCTACTGATAGTATTTAGCACAATGGACGCTAGTATGCGCATACCTCAAAACATACACTTCATTGCTCAGTTTCAGGGTCCTTGTGCTTAATGCATGCATGGACTTGGATTCAATTTTCATTTTTATGAGGTCCTTGATGTAACTTGTACTTCCTCTGACCGTCTTAACTCTCAAGCACCTCGCCCCTATGAGACCAACCATTATATCAGCCATTAGCAGTACTTCTTATCTTATCTTTACCTTGTCTTATCTCTTACAATACCGTACCACCATTGTATAGTGTATGAATTAACTTCGAACATTGACCACTGGATCAAGACTGCCAAATCCAAACATTGCTAACCATTAGATCTTCTATTTTCCCTTAGCATCGAGAAAGATTCTATTGATAGTCTCTGAGATGAACGCTAGTATGCGCAAACCACAAAACACACACACTTAATTATTCATTTTTAGGGTCATTGTGTTAAATGGATTTTCTTGCATGCAATTTTCATTTTTTATGAGGTCCTTTATGTAAGTTGTACTTCCATCGATCATGTTAACTCTCAAGCACCTCTCTCCTACGAGATCTACCATAGTTAAAAGAAAATGCAACCACCCCAATTATCACACAAACTGGACCAACGGTTTGTTATACATAATGCCCAAGTTTTTAGTCCTAAGATTTTTCAAGCATCGTCCTAGCAAACTTTGCTAACTTCAGTGACTTCTTGTCGATTTAACAAAATTAGATCAAACTTGAGCTACAAGTAAGAGCGATAGATTTCTCTTGAATTAAATGTATTTTCCTAGGTAGATGGGTGCATCTTCTTCTAGTAAACAATGTCGTCGGTGTGAGTTTCTAACTATGAGGAAATAAAATCCTCAGTTTTCCGAGTGATGACGAGATGGTTCTTTTATGTAAAGAAAGTCTGAAGAATATGGATGTCAATGCCATAAGCCAAGATTTTAGACATATTAAGTGGACCAACGTGTTTTACTTATGATTCCCATGTTTTATGAGTTTTCAAACTCCCTATTTAACTAATTAAATTTGCCCCACTTGAATGACTTCATGCTTATATTTATCGAAATTTTGTCAAACTTGAACTACAACAACTAAATTATTGTAGGTTGCTTCTAAAGAATTACAAAAAACTTTTGGAGGTGTACCCATTGGGGGCTCAGATAATATATCAGAAAACAACCGAGAGTTTTGACAATAGGTTTTTAAATCCTTTCTAATTAAGATTTTGCATCTTGACAATTTAATGAAAAAATAGCTCAAACTTGAGCTATAAGTAAGCGCGATAGATTTTTCTTTAATTAAATGTCTCTTTGGAGGTAGATGGATGCATCTTCTTGTAGTAATCAATACCACCGGTGTGAGTTTCCAACTATCAAGAAAGAACATTCTCAATTTTCCGAGTGATGATGAGATTATTGTTCATTTTCATAAACAAAGTCTGAAGGATATGGACCTGAACGCCACAAGCCAAGATTTCAGACATATATAGTGGACCCTCATGTTGTACTTATGATTCCTATGTTTTATGAGTTTTCAAACTTATTCTATAGCTAACTTTTCCCACTTGAAATTGATTTCATGTCGATTTATTGAAATTATTTCAATTTTGAACTACAAGTAAATTGTAGGTTGCATTGAAAGTTTTACATTTTTTGGAGGTAACCATTGGGGGCTGATTTAATATAGTTTTTACAACAAGTTCAACTTCTTGCTAAGATTTTGCATCTTGACAATTTAACAAAATTATATCAAACTTGAGCTACAAGTAAATGCGATAGATTTCTCTTGAGTTAATTGTCTTTTCAGAGGTATACGGGTGCATCTTCTTATAGTAAACAATGTCATCGATGTGAGTTTCCAAATATGAGGAAATATCATTCTTAATTTTCCGAGTGACGACGAGATTGTTCCTTTCTATAAAGATAGTCTGAAGAGTATGAATCTGAATGCCACAAGTCATCTTTTTAGACATCTTATGTTACCACTATATAGTGTACGAATAACTTTGAATATTGACCGTTGGATCGAGACTCGCGAATCCGAACATTTCTAGCCATTGGATATTTTTTTTCCATACTACCATCTAGAAGATTCTATTGATAGTCTTGAACACAATGAATGGACTACGCATAAACCTCTCAAAACACACGTCTCCATCATACTAGAATCACCATGTTACCAAAAATTTCAAGTGTTAGGTAGCCAATAATCTTTGACTTCTACACATGATGATACAAAGTAGAAGAACCAAATATACACTCGTACTTTATAGATGTTGATCAAATTTATATTTTTTCCACTTTACCTATTATAATTTTATATAGTGATCATATGCCAGACGTCTATTATCTGAGCCTCACGTGCAGGGCACGTGCAACCTACTAGTATCTTATCTTATCTTATCTTACCATTATATAGTGTACGAATAACTTTGAATGTTGACTGTTGGATCAAGACTCATGAATCCTGAATTTCTAGCCGTTGGATCTTCTTTTCCATTCTAGCATCTAGAAGATTCTATTGATAGTCTTCGACATAATGAATACTATGCACAAACCTCAAAACATACTTCTCCATCATACTATAATCTTCTCCCTTGTTTCTCTACACCATGTTATCAAAAATTTCATGTGTTAGCAGGTAGCTAATAATCTTTGACTTCTACACATGATGATACAAAGTACAAGGACCAAATATACACCCATTTTTTATAGATGTTGATCAAATTTATAATTTTTTGTGCTTTACAAATTATAATTTTATATAGTGATGATATGTCATACGTCTACTATCTGAGTCTCATGTGCAACTTACTAGTAGCTAATAATCGTTGACTTCTACATGATCTTACCACTATATAGTGCACAAACAACTTTGAATAATGACCGTTGAATCAAGACTCACGAATCCCATCATTTCTAGTCATTGGATCTTCTTTTCCATTCTAGCATCTTGAATATTCTATTGATAGTCTTCTTTATAAACCACTATATAGTGTATGGATAACTTTGAATTTTGACCGTTGGATCAAGACTCGCGAATCCTAGCATTTCTAGCCGTGGGATCTTCTTTTCCATTCTAGCATCTAGAAGATTCTATTGATATCTTCGTCATAATGAATGCTGCGCACAAACCTCAAAACACATTTCTCCACCATACTAGAATCTTCTCCCTTGTTTCTGTAGACCATGTTATCAAAAATTTCATGTGTTAGGTAGCTAATAATCTTTGACTTCTACATGATGATACAAAGTACAAGGATCAAATATACACCCATATACTTTATAGATGTTGATTAAATTTATAATGTTTTGTGCTTTACCAGTTATAATTTTATCTAGTGATGATATGTCACACGTCTACTATCTGAGTCTCCTATGCAACTTACTAGTAGCTAATAATCATTAACTTTACCATTATATAGTGTACAAACAACTTACTGAATATTGACCATTGGATCAAGAGTCATGAATCCCAACATTTCCAGTCGTTGGATCTTCTTTTCCATTCTAGCATCTTGAAGATTCTATTGATAGTCTTTATTACAAACCACTATATAGTGTACGAATAACTTTGAATGTTCAATGTTGGATCAAGACTCGTGAATCCCATCATTTCTAGATGTTGGATCTTCTTTTACATTCTAGCATCTAGAAGATTCTATTGATAGTCTTTGGCATAATGAATGCTATGAACAAACCTCAAAACACACTTCTCCATCATACTAGAATCTTCTCCCTTGTTTCTCTACACCATGTTCTCAAAAATTTCATGTGTTAGCAGGTAGCTAATAATCTTTGACTTCTACACATGATGATACAAAGTACAAGGACCAAATATACACCCATACTTTATAGATGTTGATCAAATTTATAATTTTTTGTGCTTTACAAATTATAATTTTATATAGTGATGATATGTCATACGTCTACTATATGAGTCTCATGTGCAACTTACTAGTAGCTAATAATCTTTGACTTCTACATGATCTTACCACTATATAGTGTACAAACAACTTTGAATATTGACCGTTGGATCAAGACTCATGAATCCAAACATTTCTAGTCGTTGGATCTTCTTTTCCATTCTAGCATCTTGAAAAATTCTATTGATATTCTTCAGTACAAACCACTATATAGTGTACAAATTACTTTGAATGTTGACTGTTGGATCAAAACTCGCGAATCCCAGCTTTTCTAGCCGTTGGATCTTCTTTTCCATTCTAGCATCTAGAAAATTCTACTGACAGTCTTCGGCATAATGAATGCTATGCACAAACCTCAAAACACACTTCTCCATCATACTAGAATCTTCTCCTTGTTTCTCTAGACCATGTTATCAAAAATTTCAGTGTTAGGCAGCTAATAATCTTTGACTTCTACATGATAATACAAAGTACAAGGACCAAATATACACCCATACTTTATAGATGTTGATCGAATTTATAATTTTTGTGCTTTACCAATTATAATTGTATATAGTGATGATATGTCATACGTCTACTATCTGAGCCTCACGTGCAAGGCACGTGCAACTTACTAGTATATATAGTGGACCAACATGTTGTACTAATGATTCCTATGTTTTATGAGTTTTCAAACTTCCTAGCTAACTTCGCCACTTGAATGACTCTATGTAGATTCATCAAAATTAGGTCAAATTTGAACTACAAGTAAATTGTAGGTTGCTTTAAAACTTTAAAGAAAAAGCTTTTGGAGCCACCCATCGGACAGTCAATTAATATACTCCGTATCAGAAACCACATAGAGTTTTGACAAGAGGTTCAACTTCTTCCTAAGATTTTGCATCTTCACAAACTTGAACTACAAGTATGCGTAGATACTTGTCTCGAATTAAATGTCTTTTTAGAGTTAATTAATGAAAAAAGAAAGTGACGTAATAACTTAGCTAGTTACCATAACATCACACATACCAAGACTAGTAGTATATGATTCTACTCCCTCCGTTCAGAAATATAAGGCGCTTTAGATTTGTGAATGAATGTATCTAGACGCCTTTTAGTGTATAGGTTCACTCTTAACCTCTACGAACCCATACACTAAAAGAGGTCTAGATACATTCAATTCACAAAGCTAAAACGTCTTATATTTCTAAACGGAGGGAGTACAACCTAATTGATTAGGCCTTTGCGTGACACTACACACATGTTCTTACCCACTATGATGAAGGTACATGTGCAAGTTACTGGAGTAGTCTAAGTTATTTAGCACTATGTGACCATCCTAAATCAGAACGGAGGTGTACGTACTGTATTCCTTAAAGGCACCTGTTCCGCTGCGCTTCAAGCTATTCACCACTCATGTCGGCTCTCACTGGTCAGACGGATAAAGCCACTGACTTGTTGATTTGGTACTGTATATCGTCGATCTTCTTCCGTCACTGACAGAGAATAAATTCTTCTGCCGATTCTAGGCACGTGCTGATGTCTACGCACTTCTATTCTTGTAGACAATTGTTGGGCCTCCAAGTGCAGAGGTTTGTAGAACATCAGCAAGTTTTCCCTTAAGTGGATCACCCAAGGTTTATCGAACTCAGGGAGGAGGTGTTCAAAGGTATCCCCTCTCAAGCAACCCTGTAATTAAGATACAAGAAGTCTCTTGTGTCCCCAACAAACCCAATACACTTGTCAGGTGTATATGTGAACTAGTTCGGCGAAGAGATAGTGAAATACAAGTGGTATGGATATAATACAATGATGCCAGAAAATAGCCTGCTGGCGTGGAACAGACTAAAGGCAAACTGAAATTAAGATGGAAGCTAGCAAACATGTAACATATCTAATTGCAAACGGTGTATCAATGCTTAGAAACAAGGCCTAGGGATCATACTTTCACTAGTGAACACTCTCTAATAAATATATTATCTTCATGATACTACTCTTAACTACTCTCCGGTTGGACACTCTAATCGATGGTAGGGTTATAACATCACACCTCAAAGTAAGCCTTTCCCATCTAGATAACCCCACACTGTCACCTTGAGCACTAGATGGTTCCAACAAACACCACAATTTCATAAAGACATCCAACTCCAACTATAACTCATAACAAGTATTTGTAATCTCTAGCCTAAGTGCTACCATGGTGTGCACGCTATCACTTTCACACACATGGGGAGAGCAGAGATCTATTAAAGCACTTGAGTAGCAAGGTAGATCTACTTGATTACAAAGCTCATGATCACAATATGATCATGCATAGAGAGAGATGAACACATAGCTACCGGTAGAATCCTTAGCCTCGAGAGAGAACTACTCCCTCCTCATAATGGGAATCAGCAATGGCGATGGAGATGGCGGTGGAGATCGATGGAGATGGCTCTGAGGGCACTTCCCGTCCCGGCAGAGGGCCCACACCATGCCCTGGCGCGGCCAAGGGGGACCCGTGCCTAGGGGTGGTGTGGCTACCCTGTGGCCCCTCTCCGACTCTTCTTCTGGCTCCGTGAGTCTTCCGAGAAAATAACAACTTTGGCTTTTGTCCGGTCCAATTCCGAGAATATTCATTTTCTGACATTCCTGGAACCAAAAACAGCAGAAAACAGGCAGTTGGCACTGTGGCTCTTGTTAATAGGTTAGTACAAGAAAGTCTATAAAAAGTACTCCAAAGTTGGAACAAAACATAACAAAGTAGATAAAAACCAAGCATGGAACATCAAAAATTATAGATACGTTAGCAACGTATCAACATCCCAAGTTTAACTCATGCTCATCCTCGAGTAGGTAAGTGATAAAAGGAAAGAATAATTTTTCAGGTGACATGCACCATCATAAACTTGATCAAAGTTTTCGTAAAACATTGAGAGCTGGGATCATAGTACTTCAACATAGCATGAAAGATAAAGTTCTAACAATAAGACATAGCAACTATGTTGCAACATGAAAAGGCACAAACAAAAGATTCATGAATAACATTGCTTTGCAGGACGTTTGTTTGTTTCACATAAAGAAAACATTGCATAGTGGCATGCAGCTAGCCCCTCATAGAGTAGAAAACATAAATGCATAGGACACCTTCAAAGTTCATAAGAGTGACTAGATACAAATAGTTTAAAACAAGAAATATCAAAGTTATGCATCAATCAACAAGTCTTGGGACAATGCACATAGAACTAAGAATGGCCACTATGCTCTCAAATTAGGTGCATAAAGATAGAAGGTGGAGACTCAATATATAAGTGGAAGAAAGGCCTTCATAAAGGAAGCAGGGATTCAAGTTTCATAAAGAGCTTCCAAAAATTATGGTACTTAATAGCTTTCAGCTCTCATTGCTCCTATCATAAGCATCTTGAAGTGATTAAGGTTAAAGTGAACAAACTATGGTGTACATGCTTGACGAAGTATAAGTTAGAAATCTCATGTCCCTTGAATACGAGGGCCGCTCCTCATGCTACTAAAGTTTAGTCACCGGTAAGTTCTTGTCATCGTAAGTACATGTGTATCATAGAGAACCGCCAACGGGGTACCCCTTGCCCGATGATACGGAAGAATCTCCATATCAAAATGACAAGGCAAGCAGACAACGAGCATCTCAGCAATCTTCTTATTTACCATGGGAATATGGTGTTTTTTCTCTCTTTCCTCTTTTTTCTCAATATAGGACTCTTTTTTTATAAGAAGAATGCTTCATAGACAGCTCATTATGGTTATGCTGCAGGTTTCCACCATGTCAGCATGGATTAGACCAGCGGCCCAGGCATTTCTCTAACACATATACATAACTCCATGGACTTACAAGCTCCCCTTTCATTTCACACCGACGACATCCATAGACAAAAGAGCATGATATCAACTAGGTACAAAGTACTAGTGCAATGTTGAAAGCGTTACCCATGACAGCATGGTTCTGCTAATCCCCAACAAATAAGTGCAAGCATATACAACATAGACGACACAATGGTTCAAGTTTATTAAGGGCAAGAAAAGTAAAGTGTGCCATCAAGTTCGTGAGAGCTTTAATGACTAGTTTTCTCATAACAAGTTTAATTTAGAAGGTAAACAAAAACATGAATATACTTGGAATAGCATATGCTAGTAGGTAGGTATGGTGGACTCTTTGGAATAACTTGTTTTGGGGAGTTGGATGCATGAGTGGAACTCATACTTGGTTGTGGAGGCTAGCAAAAGACTGGGAGCGACCAACTAAAAGAGCAATAATGGCCAAAATCATGCAAAGCGACAAAACATCATTGATCAAAGCATAAAGTGATAGTACAAGTTGAAAACTAAAGGATCATAAAGGCTATGGTGACTTGGGATAGTCATAACATGGTGTGAGCATGCGCCAAGTCAACCCAAATAAAGCATTAAAGGAGAATACCACAATACTATGCTTTAATATGCTAAAACAACACAAGATTCTTTCAAGGCACATTAAGCAATCTCAATTGTTTATAACATGTCATGCTATAGAAAAGATCACTAAGCATAAAGCCAAAACAATATCAAGCATGATATGACAAAGCATAGGCCACAATCAAAAACAAGCTCCTTTTTACCACTTAAGCATGAACTTTCCTACTCTTTTCCAATCCAAAACAAACTATTTGAAAACCAATGCATGAAAGAGGGGGTCCAACCAATTTATTCAAGCAAAATAAGAAAAACAAGCAAACGAAAAACAAAACGAAAACGAAAAAGAAGACGCTCCAAGAACAACACAACTGTGCATGAAATAATAAAAATGAAGTGTTCCGAAGAAACCTGGGATTTTTATTGATGAAGAAGGGGATGCCTTGGGAATCCCCAAGCTTTGATGCTTGTACTTCTTGGATATTTCTTGGGGTGACACACGTGGCATCCCCAATCTTGATCTTTATTCCATCCTTCATCTCATTACGCATTCCTTCCATACACCTGAAATTTTTCCTTCATAAAAAAGTTCACACAATCTATATTAGCAACATTAGTGCACTCAAGATAATAAGTCTTTGGGTTCAGTTTCAACACCAATAAAACTTCCATTAAAACACAAGCTAATGTAGCACTTCCCTCAAAAAGCTCAATTCCCCAAAAAGAACTCAAAAACGAATCAACAAGAAGCAAATGCAAATAATGGCAAAAATCTGTCAAAACAGACCAGTAGGTAAAAACAAATTTTTCGAAGACCTTCTGTTGCTCAAATCAAAAAGTGTTGAACTAACGAAAGTTAGATAACAACTTGGGGCAGAAGCACAAAATTTCACGCCTCAAAACGACGTACAGATATTTTACACGAATTTTTAGGGTGAAGCACAAAAATCTGTTTCGGGACAGCAACTTTCCCAATCATTACTTCTCTCTCATTACAGGTTACCCTTGGCACAAAAAGCAAATAAAAAGGATAAGGAGCGCTTATTACAGAGGTAATAACTTCCAAGACTCATCTAAAACTTTTGGGTTATCTCCTAATAAGTACTTTTCTTTAACGCCTTTAAGTTAGGCATAATAGTTTGAGAAGATGCTCACATAGGAAATATGAATTGAAGTAAAAGAGAGCATCAAGAAGAAAATTCACAGCAAATCTAAGTCTAACCCACTTCCTATGCATAGGAATCTTGTAAAGAAAGAAGTCATGAAAGCACAAAGCAACAAGCATAGTAAAGCTAATCAAGTGCAACTTCAAGACTTTCAACATAAAGAGGGGGAACTTAATATTATTGAGATGCATAAAACCATGTTTCCCTCTCTCATAATAACTTTCAGTAGCATCATGAATAAAATTAACAATATAATTATCACATAAAACATTCTTATCACGAGCCACATGCATATAATAATTATTACTCTCCACATAAGCATAGTCATTCTTATTAATTATAGTGGGAGCAAATTCAACAAAATAGCTATCATTATTATTCTCATTACCATAATCATCAAATATAGGAGGCATATTGTAATCATTAATTTTCTCCTCAATAATAGGTGGACTGAAAATATCATATTCATCATTGTCATCATCATATATTGGAGGTTTGGTATCATCATAAGCAACATAATAGCTATCTTCCAAAGCTGGGGAACTAAAAACATCATTTCTATAACATCCCAATTTCAGCAACCCTGATTAGTTGTCCAGAATGCAAAAATCAGGGGGAACAAAAACTTTTTCTTGTTTAATGCTGAAGTGTTTGCTTGTTGTTTGGATATTCTTAAGCATATGAAGGTGTATTAGATGATATACTCCTTACCTACACACTAGTTGACAAAGGCTACTTCCAAAAACAGTCTTGGCTTAAATTCCATATTCTCAAATGTTCTGGCATTTCAAAACATGATCCAAGATGCTTATATAACCAAAACTATTTTTGTAACTTCTATTGACCAAAACTACGGAGAGTTATATAATATAATCTCCTTATGTTTTCAAGAGAGAACCTTCAACTACTCTTACCTTTAGGATCTCCAAAACCTTTTAGTAAGCTTTTGCATTCTACTCCTGGTAGAGATACCATGGACTCTCACCTTATTCAAAGTCCAACCTCTTCAAAATGCACCACCGTGACCTCAAGCTAGGCTTGATGGTCACCCTAATAGTAGTTGGCTTGTTAGTAAGATGAGTTGCCTTAATCTGTTGCCTGATGAATTGCCTTGATCTGCTACTTGAATTGTCGGCTTAGGAGATAGTATGAGATACTCTAGGAGCTCATCACTAGGATCAAGAGGTTTCCAAACCACCACACCCTAAGCAAGAATACCATCTGGATCTAATCTCTATCCACCAGGTGATCATCTAAAACCCTTACCCAGATCAATTCTGAAGTGATCCATTCTAGAAGTTTCCAACTCAATGGAGACCAATATCAAGCATGGATCCCTTATACTCAATATAATATTCAACCCCATCCACTTGATGATGCTTTGGTACCTTGCAACCCATCAAAATCATCACCACCCACATTCTAGTCAAAAACCCTAAATCTGCCAAATTTGGCCAAGTCTGGAAATCTGTTTCCAACATCACCTTTTTGAATGCCTCCCTTTCTCAACCCTTGTGCATTTTTGGAAATGCATCTGAATCACCTTGTTAACCATCCTAAGGAATACCAAGGACAACTCTTGCCCTTGGTTAGACCATCCTCCTACCCACTTGTTCTTGATGGTTTTGCAGGCAAGAAAATAACTTTTCCTGCAAATCTAGTCAATATGCCTACTTTGATAGAAGCTCACACAACCATCCAACCTTCTATGGACCAACTATTTTCATGGTTGTGTTCTACTCATATATATCTATCAATATCTACTTCACTTGTTCCAATTGGATCCTTGAGCTGTTTAAACCCTCAAGGTTTTGAAGGCTAGTTGATAATCTGCTTTGGCAGGCTTATTTTATTCAAAGTTTGAAAGCCTGTCATGGTGAGCTCAAGCAGGATCAAGCTCAAACCCCTACACCATTGCAATATACATCACTTTTTCAATCCAACCATATATCCCATGCCCCAAGGGGAGTCCTGAGCTCCAAGATCCAACAAGGTTTTGGTGGCATGAAAACAATCTTACCCAAGATCCCCAAATCTCTAGTTTTCACCAAAATCAACTTGGACTCTCGAATCCCAAGGATGAAAATGCTTGCTACACCTTTTCTAAATCATCTATATTGATCATAAAGATTTATCAAATATTATCCATAGTTATTATGGCTCCAAATCTAATTAATCTCTTTAATAGTCAAAATCTCCAAAACTTCTCGCCTAAAGGAAAGTTTGGTTTTTGCCAAAATAGTTCCCCAACTTTTGGCTCAATTGAGTCCTATATATCATACCCTATATTCCCACTTCAAAAATAAATATTTTTGAAGAGCTTTAATAACTCTTTTTGCCCTTTTTCTTAAATGGCAGAAACAACAAAATAAATGTTTTAAATACTTTTAAGCCCCAATAAATCTTGGGAAACTTCCCCTAAGTGTGTGTTCACATTTGGGACCATATCACATCAAAATCCAACCTGGTCCAATGTAAATTTATCAAATGAACTTCTAGAAACTACTTCTGCCCTTTTTGAATAAAAGGATTTAAGTGGACTTCTACTCTTCTGAAAATTCCCAAATAATTCCTGGATATCTACCTTGACCTCATCTATCTACCAGTACCATCCTCCCACCTTTCCCAATGCAAATTAGTAAACTTCCTTCACAAGCCTCTTTTTGCTCAAATGTGGCAAACTAAGGAATTAGTGAGCCAAACCAAGAAACCATCACCACAAAGGCTCACCACCACCCACCACAACAACCACAATCTCCTCTGGTCGTGATCACTGTAGCAATTACTGTAGCAACTTGTCCCATGTGCTTGAGAGAGAGAGAGAGAGACAAACATGTGGACCAATTTGTTGCAGCAGCCTCCCACCACTCCCTCTCTATCTCTCTGCCCGACCAAATACCCCTCTTACCCCTCCTCACCGCCCCCTGAGCCAATCCCAGGCCAGCACCACCCTCCCCCATGTCCAAAGTGGACATTGGCACCATCTACTCCTTTCCCTTGGTATAAATAGCCCGAGGCCACCCTAGCGCCTCCCATCGCCCTCATTTTCTCCCTCCCACTCCTACTCACCTCCCCTGAGTACCACTCCCTCTCCCCTGCCCTCTCCTGCCTGTGAGAAAGAGGAGAAGTTTCGGCCTTCCCCATGGATTCGAGCAAGAACCTCCCCTCCCACCCCTTCTCTCTCTGCATGTTAGCTGGAAGAACCCTCTAGCTGTACTGCATCTAACCCTGCCCTTCACTTGCCGCAGGAACCACTGCATGCAGCATCTCCGGTGAGCTCCCGAGAGCACATCCGCGGGCGTCATCGCACGAACCACCTCCAGATGCAGAACCGACTGCTTCTGCCCCTCCCTAGGATCGCCTTCGCGCGCTGCATCGCCCTAGACCGTCCCCCTCCGCCTCCCGAGCCCCCACGGTGAGCTACTGCGCCGCCTGTCGCTCCTAGGGTTTCCCCTATGTTTTTGGCACAGACAGAGGAGGAAGATGGCCTCGCGCCGTCGGATCGTTTCGCACGGACGGCCGAGATCCGGCGATAACCCCCATGCTGGCCACCCCCTATGACCAGTGGGCCCTGCACCCCGGATTTGAAAATAGACCGCCGCACGCTGGCTCGCCCTTAGTGGGCCGAAACCCCTCCGGCTGGCCCAACTACTCCTAGATCCCAGCCCAGTAGCCACTGCCCCTTTTTCTTTTTTATTTTATTTCCCAGATCTGCTATTTTAAGCTGCTAGGTTTAATTCAAAACAAAATGAAAACGAGATGAAACTTCCTAGATCTAAATTTCCCTAGATGCAGGCATGTTTTACCTAACATGCAGTATAGGCCACCTGCCCAGATTCTTATCTCATTATTTCCTAGTATATTAATTACCAAAAAGTATCCAAAACACTAATAAATTATTGCTAGGAGATTGATAAATTCCAATGGAATAAATCCAACTTTCTCTGGTAGATGTTTGATTTACCCAACACATGGATTTTGCCTCAAGCCAAGTAGAGCCCTTGTCTCCCTGTAGTAAAAATAACAAAAACAGTCCTTTTATGATATTAGAAATTTCCCTAGGTTAAATTATAACTTGTTTTGACCTGATTCCAATTCCTTTGGAAGTGGTACATCAAGATATGTCAAAACCCAGGAGCCCATCATTTTCTAAGCCCCAGTTGAATTCTTGTGAATTAAACTATTCTGTGCATGGTTTATTCACCTCTAAATTCCCTACAGTAGTTTTGCTAATCCAAAAAAGTTTATTCCAAATTCTATAGAAAGGTATTAGAAGTACCTAGCAGGTGTCCTTGGTTTCATATCAATATCTGCTGTAGATTTAATCTGGTGAAAAAGACAAGTTGTGTACAGAACTTCCTTTGGGGATTTCCTGAGGGCATTCTGGTAATTCTCTTGACCTGATTCCAACTCTCAATGAACAAGTACATCAAACCCTACTGAACCATCCACGGAAATAATTTTTGGAGCTCCAGAAATTTTCTGGGGATTTATCTCCTAAAACTAGAGTTTTATCCCCTAGATAATTCATAAGTAATTAAAGAAATGTGATAAAATAGTGAAACCACTTTTGTTGGATTCATTTTATCACCACCTATCTATTGGTATCATATTTACACAATGGTATCATACAGAATATGGTCTTGTTCCAAAATCCATCTCTTAGGTAGTTTCTAGACTATAAATCCTAAGGAATGTTCATCCCCTTCTCCAAGGCCATCTCAATCCCCTAAAATCCAATCCTCTCAAACCCATCTAAATATCAATGAGGTATCATGCAATTTCTTACTGTATGTATTGTTGCTTGTATGCCTTGTGTTGATTGTGGCTTGGTTTGCTTGCATGTATACCCGGTGACGACGATAGTTGCGCTTGTATTGACGCTGAAAAGAAGAGGTCTTATTATTATGGGTATTCTTGGTTATCTAAAGAAGAAGTCCAGGGACATATTGCCATATTGCTGATCATCAGGCAAGCCACCTTCTTGCTCATAAGCCTTGTCCTACTATTTTACTATACATGTTTTATCTGCTATTTCTGAAACTGCGTTGTTTTACTATACGATGTTGTATATCTGGTAGTGCCTTGGCTCCTCCAACCCATTACTCAATGGTACTACTAAGTACAACCCCCTTGATGATACCTATTGGTCCGTAGTGGAATAGATGGTGTATTTACACCATTACCCTTTGGAGACCTTGTTTTAGCCGAAGCAAAGCTAGAGGATGGGAAAACCTCGGAAAAAGTTTTACCAAATGTTTTATGTTAAAACCTTGGTGAGGTGGGACCTCCGAAGAGATGTTGAGAAAGAAAAAGGTTTTGTTTTACAAAGTGCTGAAGAAAATATGGAGGAAAAAGGTTTACAAAAACGCACCCGGTTCTTTGCGGTTTAGCTATAACAACTTAACCCTATGCAACCACATTACTCTGGAATGGGACAGGGCTGGATTTGAAGGTTGTTTATTCCGGTATAAGCTGCCTCATAACTACTACAGGGGATCGGGGATCCCTAGAGGGTGGGCCTTCTCCGATAAAGGTTCATCTGGGACATCGACCTGGAGAAGGAACAAAGGGTATGCTGGCCTCCACGCGTTACTATGATCCCCTCATTGAAAGTGCACACTCGAGAAGTGGAAAAAGCGCTCTGGTTGGTCCTTGGTACCCGATGTCCCAGTTTTGAGGGGATTAACAATCATAGGGTAGGCACTTATATTGGAGTGGGCATCCGGAGAGTCTTGATCGGTTACTCGACCCACGATCGGTGAAGATCAGGCTAGTGTACCCGGATGGTGTGGGTAAAGTGTACAACCTCTGCAGAGTGTAAATCTATTCGAATAGCCGTGTCCACGGTTAAGGATGGGTTGGACAAACTTCTGTAGAGCGGTGCCGGTTTTGCTTTCAACAAGGATTTCAGAAACGAAATGATTTTGAAATGTTTTGACCATGGGATGGTCGGAAAGGGCTCCTATTTTTGACCATGGGATGGTTAGAACGGAATGGAAGGAGTTTGGTCGTGGGACGACCGGGAGAAGGAAACAAATGGGTGACCCAGTCCTAATGTTAAAAATGGTTTCCAAAATGTTTTACAAAAGTTTTCAACAAAGATATGTAGATGCTATATCTACAAGAGAAACTATTTGAGAAAAGAACCTCTCCTGGAGCCCTCCTACTACCACAGCCAAAATGCATATCCTATTGTTATTACTATTATCTTAAGGTGGTTTGCGAGTACATTCAAAGTACTCACTGGCATTGTCCCTGGCTATTAACTTGGTCAGATTTCAAGAAGAAGCGGAGGTTGGCGACTATGCGAGCTAGGACGTTCTCCCAGTCAGTTTCCTGTAGGTTAAGGCATGGATCGGACTCTATGTTTGATGAAGTTCCGCTGATGATTATTGATGTAGCCATAACGACATTTATGTAAGTCTTGTAATTCGGTATATTCTCTGATGTTGTAATGATACTTGTCAGTTATGTGCACGACTAACTGATCATGGGATCGTGGTGTTGGGCCACACAGAGAAAAACAAAACTTTTTCCTACGCGGTGATCCCAAGATCTAGCTGAGGTAGTAGGCCACGAGAATTACCACTAGACGCGCGGTTGCGGAATCGATTAAGCACGTCGCTTGATGCAGTGCAGCCCTCATGATTCGTTCCGATCCACGATCATCGAAGTGCTGAACGTACAGCACCTCCGCCAGTATCCACACATACGAGGAGGAGCGCCGGCGATGGACTGCTAGGTCCGGTACGGCGGCGACAGGACTGGACTGGGGCTAGGGTTTCCAACACATGGAGTGACCTAACCGTGTGCTCTAAGCACCTGCGCCCCAGCTTATATAGGGAGTGAAAGGGGGCTCCACTCACTTGTGGCCCATTCACTAAAAGGCCTATATTAGTCACTGCAAGTCCAACTCACTGACTCTGTCCGTTTCCTTTTTGGGTCCAACCCAAAATGCTCCCGCTCTTAAGTGTGTGACCCGACAGGCTCATGGTGACCCGGAAACGACCCGAGTCTCACTACCGATCAGTTGGTAGCGGCTCCTAGCAGAACGTACCAACTCCCAAGTACCAGAGTCATGATGACATACCTTCCAATGCGACTTTCGTCTGAGTCCCTTTTGCCTCACGATATACCTTGTTGAACTATAGGCGAATAATCGTCATCCCTTAAATAGTTTGACTCTCTTTCTCGATCCGAGATAAGTGATTCATCCGACTAACTCTTAGTCGGTTTCCTCAGTTAACACTTAACCGAGTCACGCATGGCCATGCTTTCCGAATCATATCTTCCGAGAGGGCCTAGAGAATATCTCTCCAGACGGAGGGGCAAAATCCCATCTCGGTTATTCACACCATGCAACTTGATTCTCAGTCGACCCGAACTCTACCTTTATAACTACCCAGTGACGGAACAACGTTTGACAGAACCTAAGTCGATGATTCTCAACTTGGACTGTGCAATCACCTCAGGTCTAAGGATTACATTGATTGAGACATGCAAATGACTACTTGTTTGTTGCATCTCAATATGGGTCAGTCTGACTCGCTAAACTCTTTAGCTGAATCCGTGTAAGTTGGAATAGCATCTCCATGCCCATGACAAGTGGAACCGAGTCATCAGCCGACTTTCACATTAGTCTAAGTTGTGTGTCCAACACAACCTCAACGACCAAGGACAATCAGTATAAACAACATGAATATATAGTTCCACAATCGAATCACATATTCAATGATATATATCAGTAGTTCATACATGGACAACAACTTTATGAATACATTGGAAATAATATCATACATGATTGCCTCTAGGGCATATTCCCAACACGTGGTTGTATGCATAACAGGGATTCTCGGAGGATTAATCCAGGGGCCCCACAATTTCCATAAAAACTAGCTTCCCCAAGCTTAGACTTTTCCATAGCATTAGCAATAATGGTGTCCAAAGAATTCATACTAACAACAATGCTATTAGCATGCAAATAAAGTTCCATATGTTCTTTAATTTTCTCTTCAAACACTTCATGTCCTAACTCAAGAGAAATACTATAAAGCTCTCTAATTTTGTTGTTGTTTTCCATTAAGCCTAACTAGTGAAAACAAAAAACAAAAAGACAAAATTGCAGAATCTAAAGGAAATAACTTCGAGCACTCACACCGGAGGATGTGAGTACCTTTTACCTTACCTCCCCGGCAACGGCGCCAGAAAATAGCTTGATGTCTATGGACTTCTATTCTTGTAGACAGTTGTTGGGCCTCCAAGTGTAGAGGTTTGTAGAACATCAGCAAGTTTTCCCTTAAGTGGATCACCCAAGGTTTATCGAACTCAGGGAGGAGGTGGTCAAAGGTATCCCCTCTCAAGCAACCCTTCAATCAAGATACAAGAAGTCTCTTGTGTCCCCAACAAACCCAATACACTTGTCAGGTGTATAGATGCACTAGTTCAGTGAAGAGATAGTGAAATACAAGTGGTATGGATATAATACAATGATGCCAAAAAATAGCTTGCTTGCGTGGAAGAGACTAAAGGCACACTGAAATTAAGATGGAAGCTAGCAAACATGTAACAGATCTAATTGCAAATGGTGTATCAATGCTTAGAAACAAGGCCTAGGGATCATACTTTCACTAGTGAACACTCTCTCATAAATATATTATCTTCATGACACTACTCTTAACTACTCTCCGGTTGGACACTCTAACCGATGGTAGGGCTATAACAACACACCTCAAAGTAAGCCTTTCCCATGTAGATAACCCCACACTGTCACCTTGCGCACTAGATGGTTCCAACAAACACCAAAATTTCATAAAGACATCCAACTCCAAATATAACTCATAACAAGTATTTGTAATATCTATCCTAAGTGCCACCATGGTGTGCACGCTGTCACTTTCACATACACGAGGGGAGCAGAGATCTATTAAAGCACTTGAGTAGCACGGTAGATCTACTTGATTACAAAGCTCATGATCACAATATGATCATGCATAGAGAGAGAGATGAACACATAGCTACCGGTAGAACCCTTAGCCTCGAGAGAGAACTACTCCCTCCTTATCATGGGAATCACCAATGGCGATGGAGATGGCGGTGGAGATCGATGGAGATGGCTCTGGGGGCACTTCCCCGTCCCGGCAGGGTACCAGAACAGAGACTTTCTGTCCCCCGAATCTCCCCTTCAGTGGTGGCGGCGTTGCGGAACTTTTCATGGCTGGAGGCGTGACGATCTAGGGTTTTTGCACCGGGAGGCATCTTATAGGAGAAGAGGCAAGGTCGGTGGGCGGCCAGGGGGCCCACACCATGCCCTGGCGCGGCCAAGGGGGACCCGCACCTAGGGGTGGTGTGGCCACCCTGTGGCCCCTCTCCGACTCTCCTTCTGGCTCCATGAGTCTTCCGAGAAAATAACAACTTTGGCTTTTGTTCGGTCCAATTCCTAGAATATTCATTTTCTGACATTCCTGGAACCAAAAATAGCAGAAAACAGGCAGCTGGCACTGTGGCTCTTGTTAATAGTTAGTCCAAGAAAGTCTATGAAAAGTACTCCAAAGTTGAAACAAAACATAACAAAGTAGATAAAAAACCAAACATGGAACATCAAAAATTATAGATACGTTAGCAACGTATCACGTGCTTTCACAGAGCTACAACAAAAAATGGTTGGAACTCTGTGTGACACGCGGCAATTTGGTTTAGGCCTAGTTTAGGTTTGGTATGCTCGTTGTGTCGTCCCTAGACTGAGCTATGGAACTTTCTGGTGTATCGTTGTGGCATCTTTTTTGCATCGTGGTTCAACAGTTGACTGTTAGTACACTGGTTTTAGTGGCCAGCTTGAATTAGTTTATATGAGCCCTGCCATGCTTTTGTATTTAGCATTGCCTTCCACAGTATAATCCATGTAGCCGTGCTTATTTCGTAGCGTGATTTTTGTACTATAGTTTTTAGTACTGTTACTGGCTTGTATATACACGACTCGTGCATTTTTTTGAACCATCGCACCTCGTGCAACGTTTTGTTTTGAGAGAAATATTCCTTCTTTCCTCTTAGCGAACAGGGAAAAGTAGGTCACTACTTCTTATAGGGACACGAACCAGGCCTTAACTGGGTCGTAATTGATCTTGGCTCGGTACGCCAAAGCAGGCCGAGACGCCCTAGGATGATAGCCAAAAGTTTTATGCCGATATTCTAAAAAAAGCGAGTTAATGCACACCCTTCCAAAAAAGAAAAATTGTTTACGCAGACCTCATATTGTCTGATACATGGCATACTTTTGGCGCTACCATGAAATTACTTGTTCAATACGGTATGTATCCTTTCTCATTCTTCTGTATGTGAAATGAACAACTCAAGCTCTGATGTGACATAAACAAGTCAAGCTCTGATGTACTGACATTGTACTGTCTGTGCTAGTGTACAAACTGGTTGTATTATTGTGTTCGAAACTATGAACTAAATGTGCGAATTCTGAACCTTTTTTGCATGAGGACAATGCCACATGTTGGCGCTAATTGCGGCATGTACTAACCTCATCATACGGAAGCATACAACTTCGAGTGATTAGTTTAAGCTGGTGCTTACCCGAGCTGTCTGCGGCTGGGCAAGTCAAGGCCACCATGTGTCTATCGCCAACAGTTTATATGGCATGATTACAAGGTTTTGAGTACATCAAATAGATTGGGCACTTAGGCTGATTCAAAGCCACCCAAACCATCTCGAAATATACCCTTTGCTGAAAAGATGATTGCACGATGTAAGACTTGATATGACACGATTTTATGTCAATCAGTCAAACTCCCTCCACTACTTTCCATGTTCGAATTATGCGCTGCCCAAGTTCCTCGCTATGCTTGCTATGTATAATAAGGCGTAATATCGGTCACTTTTCTCCATTTCCAGCTTCATTCTTTCGGATTCGGTGTAGGTATAGCCAGGTCAGGTGGACCATCGACCTTCAGTACAATATATTTTTACTACTCAGCCTATGAAAACAAATATTTCAACCCCACTTCGGACAAAAAACTTCCCATACTCTTGTTTCAAAAGAAAAACCCTTAATTAGGCTTTCATGGTGAGCAGAGTATATATTTTTTAGTGTACCAACTGCATTTTTTTGGCGGATGGGGTACGAACTACATTGAATTTTCACTAAGGACCTAGCGAAAAGATTGCACATTCGACCCAACGCTGGCCCAAAATCTTGCAAATTTAGCCTGCTGGGTTAGGTGGACTCCTGACCCGCGACATATCGAGTACATTGAATTTTCAGTGAGGAGGTTATTAGAAAATAGTACTACATTCTACCCAACTGTGGCTAAAACCTCGCTAAATTATCCTTCCGGGTTCAGGTTGGCTATGGGCTGCCAACCCTCAACACATTATTACTTGGTTTGTTAAGCTTGAACCATACTGACGAAGTTTCGGTAAGGAGCCCATGATAAGAAGCCCATTGGTTCACAAGATTGGACCCAAGTTATTTTTTTATCGCCCAAAATCGTCTTAATTTAGTATTTCTGTGCCATTCTAATAAAGTATAGGCCAAGCTTCTCCTACCCATATTGTATTTGTACAGAGCATTTAGCATTTTTTATGGCAAGTCGTCAGGGTCGCTGCCTTTTCATTTTAAGTGATTTCCACATATCTAAATGTAATCTTTTCCAGTAGTGGCATAGATGGTTCTGGCGTAGTGGAAGCACACGCGGTTCCCATTTGTTGAAGTCTTGAGTTTGATTCCTAGTTTTTTCAATATAAATATATAATATATAGTATAATCTCTGTCGTTCTTTTACATTTTTTCCATCATACACACGTTTCTTACACAGAGAAGGCTGACATCTGGGACCCAGAAACGTTGCCAAGGTCAAAACAGCGGAGTGCATATTACACACTTTGCACTTGCAGGGACGCTAACATGTTGGACCCATCAGACACCTTATATAGATGTTGCATCGAGCAATCAATGTTTCATTTATAGAGAGGCTGATATGTGGGACCCAGCAGCGCGACCTTATATAGATGCTGCATCGAGCAATGTTGCCCATTCAAAATAGGGAGGCACGAGCAAGAAAAAATTTCAGCATGCACACGTTTCTTGTAATGAGGGGCTGAAATGGGGGACCCAGCAGCGTGAGCAAATGGCAGATTCGTCGAGCAACGCTATCTTGTTCAGAACAGGGTAGAGCTAGATAAGAAAAAATCCCATCATACTGATGATTCTTCTAATGTGAGGCTAACATAAGGGACCCACCAGCCTGAATAAACGGCTGATGCAGCGAGCAACACTATCAAGTTCGAAACACGAAGGCGCGATAGAGGGTAAAAAATTCATCATACACACGTTTCTTCTAATGAGAGGATGACATGTGGGGCCCAGCATCGTGATTAAACGGTATATGCATCGAACAACGCTATCAAGTTCGAAATAGGGTAGCGCGAGCCAAGGAAAAAATCCATCATACACACGTTTCTTCTAATGAGATGCTGACATGTGGGGATCAGGAGGTTGGTTAAACGGTAGATGCGTCGAGTAGCGCTATAAACTCGGAACGGGGTAGCACCAGCGAAGGAAAAAATTCCATCATACACACGTTTCTTCTAATGAGAGGATGACATGTGGTCCCAGGAGGTTGATTAGATGGTAGATGCATCGAGCAGCGCTATCAACTTCGGAATAGGGTAGCGGGAGCGAAGGAAAAAAAATTCCATCATACAAACGATCCATCTAATGAGAGGCTAACATGTGGGACCTAGCAGCCTGACTAAACGGCAGACGCCTCGAGCTACGTTATCGAGTTCAAATCTGGGAGGTGCGACCAAAAAGTATGGTCCGCTAGAGACACTGACATCCGGGACCCACACGCCTCAAAAGACTTCGGCGAGTCAACATCGCGCGAGGAAATGAGAATCTTGCTTCTGCCGCGCGCCAGCCGAGCTTCCTCCACATTTTTAGCAGATCCGTCATAGTAGAGGGCCACGAAGCCGGAAAAAAAAGTTTTCCATCGGCCACGGCCGAGCCGAGAATTTCGTCGCAGAAGACGCGCCTTCTATGATGACTGTCGGGCAAATTCGTTGCGGAAGGAAACTTTTCATGTAGTGATAAGAATGATATAGATTTATGCGTGTCAAACTTCATGTGATGCCAACAACTCCATTGGCCTACAAACGATCTTCATGGAGGAAACTCCTAGATTTGGGCTATGAGTTGATTAAACACATGTAGCAGCAATGCTATAGTGGGTAAGATTCTTGGCACTCCCGGGTAGCTATGTTCATGATGGAATCACTCCTCTGTCTGTTATGAGTAATCATTGTACAAAAGGAACAAAAACCTTAGTGATGCCACGAGTGTCCATCACAGCCCGATAAACTAATATATTTTTGGCATGCTCTCAATTACTTAAGAACTGAAATACTTGAAGGACAATGAATAGAAAAGTAGTGCTTGAAAAGTCTTGATTTATTGATGTGGGAGAATTGAGATACTCTAGTGTATATGCTTTTTATGAAAACTCTCACACTCTCAATTTTACATGATTATACTTTATTATTCAAAGGCAAACCTATGAGTTGATTACATGACATGGAATAAGTTTACTCATTTGAATCATCCATGTTAACAATAATTTTGCTGCACTACAAGGATGCATGAAAACCCATATGATATGCTTTCCATTACTCTATATATGCTGAAGTTTTCAGATTTATGAAGTTGAGGAAACATGAGACTACCAATCATGAGTAAGATCATCATCTCGTTATTTTAGTTTAAATGCTGAGTTCCTTTTTGATTTTGGTTTTCTTGCTCGAGGATGATCAAGTTTAAGCTTGGGGAGGTTGATGGATCTGAAATATAGCCATCTACGTCCACATTTAAACTACATATTATTCATATTTTTGATGAAATATCTCTCTAAACCCTGCCACTAATGCCTAATGATCAAAGGGATATGCAATACTTTCTTTCTATTTTTCCCTGCGCACATAATGATGTTTGATGATGGGAATCACTACATTAAAGACAAAGATAGGAGATTTCCGACGACCAGAAAAACCAGGAGTCGTGAAGCGGAGGCAGACACTTTAACGACCAACTATATGACCGAAATAAAATTCTGGCCGTATAGTTCTGGTCGTATAGTTGCCATCAACACTGCTAGGTCAAACAGAACAACTTTCATGAAGGGACACCTATATAAAGAGGCCTCAGGCGACAAGAAAAGAGCCCCCTCTACAGCACCTCCCAGATCATCAGCCGCCAGAGGAATAGACTTAGATCTAATCTCCCAACCCTTCCCCACCACCATAGCCATATTCTACCACTTGTAATAGTAGATTTCATCTTTGATTGGCGACATTGTAAGACTATTTTCTATCAATGTCATGATTTCCATTACAATGTTTGTGATTGTTGATCTCATCTCTATGTGTGAGTAATTCTCCTTGGGCTAAGGGTTTCGGCCTAGCCATGTAGCTTTTGTGCATGTTATTTATCATAGATGGGATCATGTATTAGTTTGTATGACATGATGATTATTGTATCCTCTCTTGCATCAATCTAAGACTTGTCAGGTGCCCAAGACCCCGAGGATTGAGCCAAGTATAGGGAGTATGAGTAATGACTAATCTGCAGGTTGGGAACCCCAGTGAAAGAAGGGGTAGTACGTCTATATGTGAGGGATTAACGGTGACGACACTATGCATATCATTAGTTCTATTTCTTCTATGGATGAGACTAGTAGGTTACTGCTATAAGCGGTTGCAGAGGCAATAGCAATCATGGATGCAGTGCCCACATATAATTTATCTTGCTCTAACAATTACCTGCATACTTTATTATTATCTTTTATTCCCATCAAATGTTTTGCACAGCTACAGGTGAAACCGAACGCCCTAGGCCCTCTCTCTCCATCATCGACAACAAAAAACTAGGCAAACTCTTGGTCCGGTAAAAACAGAAAAGGAATTCTAAAACTCTTGAAGGTCCGTTAAAGTAACTTCACTACGTATCTGCTTCTCGAGGATTCGATAAACGTAGGTCTACTAGCAAAAAAGAGCTATACTACATCCGTCATCCGGATCAAAGGTATCAGAGATCATCCTAGGTTGCTTTGAAAATGAAATTAGGACTGTGCCACTAGTTGATCCTATTCAGTTGGGAAAAATCCTATCTTTCTTTGAAATTGAAATAAGGACTATGCCACTAGTTGATAAAGTTAAATTTTGAACAATCCTAGATCACTCTGTCCTTCAAATTATGACTATGACACTAGTTAATTCAGAAGCTAATGATTAGTCCTAGATTGCTCATTCTAGAAATCATGCATGTGCCACTAGTTGATTTAGTTAATTATGCAAACTAACCACCTTGGCCTAGTAAACTGATTAACTGAACAAACCATATATTTTTGTTGCAGCAAAAGAGGCGAAAGCTCAACCCATAACTGGTGACCTGGATAAATGATAAGAAAGCCATCCAAAGGGAGAAACAAAATTCTCAGAAACTGGCCTTTGACCACCTGAGACAAGAAGTCACGGTCCTTTATGAAAAGTGTCACAATCTAAAGCGGGAAAGCGCCGGCTAGGCAGAACTTCACAAGAAAGGTCACGCATCGATGCGTAGGAAGGACGAGATCCTTAAGGAGTACATGGAGGATAATCATAAGCTTACGGATAAGCTTGTCGAATCCCAAACGGAGGGCTTGAACCCGCGGGAGGCGCACGTCCAAGTACTAATGGAGTAGGTAAAGACCAAAGCAGTCATGTTGGAACGAAACCTCGAACTGGAGAATCTTAGGAAGGAAAATGAGTAGCTCCTAGCCAGGATCTCTTGAAGCCAACTGATGGCAATATAGTACTAAACTGTGTGTTTTACCCCTGTAGTAGTGATTTTATAAATGTGAACGTAACTCTATGCAAACTATGCGTTCTTCTAAAATTTATCTGCTCAAGGACTGAGTTTGGCTTAGCTAAGATAGCACAATTGCAAGTTTTATAGTTAACTAGTTTCACTAGTGGAGAACGGGCCTGTAGTCCCGGCCCGTAAAGGCCTTTAGTCCTGGTTGTGGTACCGGGACTGGAGAGGCGGGACTAAAGGCCCACCCACTAGTCGCGGGGCCACTTACCAGCCGGGACCAATGGGCGTCCACGTGGACGCCCCTGCACGCGTTAGGTCCCCACACATTAGTCCCGGTAACTATTACAGACCGGGACTAATGGTCCTCTGCCGCGGCAGAGTTTTGGCCCCTTTCTCTGCCACGGCAGAGAATTCATTTTGTTTATTTATTTCTTTTTTCATTTCAAAATAGATTTCTACGCTACCACATACCGTACACGTCACCGGGACTAGAACATACAAATATATACATGATAGTTACATGTAGAACCATTAGGATCGAGCATACACAAATATATATATGTTAGTTACATGGAGACATCACAGTTACCGGGGCTAGAGCCCGTCTATTCAATTACACGGTCAGGGGATCATCGGTAGCGCCTATTCACACTAAATTCTCCGCCGTCATCTATCATCTCGTTCATCAAGTATCCTGCCAGTTCTTCAGCAATTCCTAGTACGCGTTGCTCTGGTAGGAGCTAATCCTGCATTCTATCGAACTATATAAGAAAAGGAGATTAATATATTAATACGAATCATGATAACAAAAAGTGACGGTAATAAAAATAATGTTGTGAATGTATTTCTTACATCGACTTTATAATTTTTATGCTCACTCGTAAACGTGCGAATAAACTCAAAAACATAGAATCCACATAGATTCGTCATGGGTGGCTGCCTAGCACACTTTACGAGAATATAATTCAATCAAAATAATATTCTAGCATCATAATTGTATTCAAACTATAGAAGTAAAGAGATGTGTGTACTACTTACCAAGACCGGCTTAAACGTCAGCTTCTCACTAAAGTGACCCGTAACCGTACTCTTGAACTGGTTCCAAACCCTTCCCTGAAAAGAAAATGAATGAGTTATTTATTACGTGATATCTCAGGAAATCAACAAAAGAGACCGATGTAGCGCGAAAATTACCTCTGGAGCGTGTCCTGCATGTCCCTAAACTATTCAAGGGGTCTTTTTAAGGGGTCCATGACTTCTACTCTTCCCTTATCAAGTTGAATGTTTAGCAGAATCCAATGGAAACTGCACACGTTTATTATACATCAATAATTCATCAATAACACTTAAATTGAGTAAGCAAAAGTGAATGTGTACACCAGAGTAAGACCCTCACTTAAAATTGTAAGGAAACAATATGTGGTCACAGAAATTTTGCTCCGTTAGAAACCTTAGAAGGTTTTCCTCCGTCTCCTCGGGTTTATCCGTTACTGTCTTTATATGTATTTTATCTAGGTCAATGAACCCAACACTAAAGACTGACCTTCTTTTACATTCCTGGATCTTCATTCTGCATAATAATAGAGTACAAAAGGATATAATGAGGATAATTACATGCAATGAACTGAATAACTGAAAAATTGAACAACTTATATGTAGACAATGAATTCAACAACTTACAGACAATAGCAACTCATGATAGATTTGTCGAGGGCATAGAAAGCATATATCTAAAAGAGTTCTAGAAACTCAACATGGACCTCTTCTTATCGGAAGTAGTAGTCATGTGGTACTTTCGCCACAATCATTATTCTCTCCTCCTTTGCGTCTTTCAAGTACCAGTTATGTAAACTCCGCATTTGTGTTGGCAGTTGTTGCAACCTCTCTTGGATGACCAATGGCATCCTTGGGACATATTGAGGGACTACATCATCCTTGGGTAACTTGTCATCCTGCGAACCTAGTAATTCCTCAACAGTCACATTCATAGCGGTTGCAAGCTTCGCAGCTTCTTCCATATCCTGCTGGGGAATGTCATAGGATGCCACCCTGAGGGGTGGGATCGATTTTTTGCCTATTTCCTGAGCTGGGGGACGTCCTTTCTTTTCCCGGTTGCACTTTGACTTGATGATTTGCTCCCGCTTGCACTTTTACTTGATTTGCTCTTCTTCACTTCCTTTGAACCGTGCATAGATAGTCATCTGGCTTATGGTGCAAGTCATATTGCGATTTTGTGTTCAGAAAAGCAAGTGCATACGCTTTTTGGTTCTTGGTGTATACCAGGGCGGGCTCAGGTTTCTTCTTTTGAAGCTGCGCCACACATTCGGCCTTTGCGATCGCTGTGTTTTCCTTTTCAGTATGATCGTAAGGTCTAATGGGAAGATTATTATGAGGTACTCTTGGGAGGGGTGACTTTTGTCGTTTTGGGCTTGCATCGTTTAGTACTCATCGACGGAGCATGCTTCCGCTTATTGTCCTTAGAGGGCGGCGAAGATCGCTGACCCTGCGGCGGAGATTGAGATGGACTCACGCTATGGTGGTCGTAGTCATGGGGTGGGCTTCTTGGAGGTGATGGAGGTGAAGGTGACATGCGATGACTCAGAGGCGGTGTTGGCCTTGGTGCTGAGCCTGGAAGCTTGATGTTGTTCTTGTCCCATAGAATGATACCACCTAATACTTCTTCGAGTGTCCTCTCACCTTCAGGTCCAGGAATGTCAAGGTCCATTGAGTCCCACCACGTTGCGATTTCATCCACCCCGACTTTAGCATAGCCAGCGGGAATCTCACGGCCATGCCAGCATGCCTCAGGTGGACAAGGTAAAGCACATCCGACCGCCACCTTGATGGATAGGTTCTTCACCTTCTGATGGAGATCACAAGATGTCTGCTCCTTGATTCCATCCACGGGGTAGCCGAGACCACCATCTACCATCCGTGCATCGTCAGACGGGACCTCCGATTCAGCCACGCTGCTTCTCTGCTCAGATGGGATGACGGTAATATCGAGTGCAGGATCTTGCAGGCGCGCTACTCCTCGAAGTTCATCAATCTGTTGCTGATGAATTCGAAGTGTTCCTAGCAACTGGTTGAACCTGTCTCCATCCTCCTCCTGCTGTCGCCTCTTTGCTCTCTTTCTCGGGTCCTATAACTATCTCTGTCTTTGGGAAACCCCATCCCCCATGTATAACTAGGGCCAAGGCCTTGTACTCGTCCCCCGTGTTCTTTATTCCCGAGGGCCTTTCTCAGCAAGTCATTCTCTCTACCGGGACAGAACTTTGTTGTCCCCTCTTTAATTTCCTTCACCACTCTCTGCCATGTCTCCCGGGGTATCCTAATCCCGTCACTGCAAATAAGGTCCCCTATATTTTCGTCATACTCACTCCCATGCCCAAGGAACTAATTTCTTGCCCTCAAATCCCATTCTTCACGTATTGGTTCTCGAGTGATCCCTTTAGCGAGCATCTCATTCTCTTTAGCATCCCACTTTGGCATGGCAGTCGTGTAGCCCCCTGGCCCCAGGTGATGGTGATATTTCTTGTTCGCGGCATTTAACTTTTTTTTCAACTTTTCCTTATCAGCTTCTGACTCCTTGTACTTCACAAATGCATCCCAGTTAGCCTGCTGCTTCATTAGATAGGCTTCGAATTTAGGAGGAGTCTTCTTCTTCTGATACTTTTGCCATAATGATTTCTTCCAGTTCTTAAATAGTTCGGCCATCTTCGTAAGAGTCCACTGCTTGACTTTCTTCCTCAATGTAGCTATGTCGGCTTCATCCTCACATTCTGGCAGGGTGAAATGTGTCATGAGGTCATTCCAAAGACCCTCGTTGTACCTGTCGGTGACATACTCACCCTCTCCGGACCCTTTTGTCCTATTCCACTCTCGAACGGTGATCAGGAAGTGATCCCTAACCATAACTCCACATTGTTGTACAAATACACTTTTAGCCTTTTCAGGTTCCAATGGTTCACCCCGTGGTGATACCAGCGTAATTGTATAACACGTAGATGCGTCCAACTTTTTGGCTGGGCCTCGTTTGGAATATTTTTGGCTCGATGTGGAGGCCTAAGAGAATAAACACTCGTCAATTTATATATATACAACTCAATTAATGCATCTACTCATCACCGGACTTCATATATATACCTCGCTGGACTTAGTTAAGGGTCCACTGGAGGCGTCGGCTTCTCCATCATCGGAGTCGTCGACTTCTCCATCATCGGATCCGTCGGCTTCTCCTTGGTCATTTCGGTCGACCTCCTCACCCTCACCGGAGGGGTTTAGATACATCGACGGAGATTCAGGTGGACGAACATGGGGGGCACCGTTGATCATATTCTCGAGAATTTCTTCTTGTTCCAGGTCTCTGCAGATTGGACTAGGTGGATCTATAGTTTTCTGCAAAAATGCACACAATATAAAATAATACTAAATAATAATATGTACACCTAATTTGCTACAATAAAACTAAACAATAGCAAAATTCTAGTGCACCCTACCACCCTAACCCTAAGCCCGGGGGCCCGGGAGCACTACCACCCTAACCCTAAGCCCGGGGGCCACGAGTACTACCACCCTAACCCTAAGTTCGGGGGCCCGCGAGCACTACCACCCTAACCCTAAGTCCGGGGGCCCGCGAGCACCACCCTAACCCTATGTCCGGGGGCCCACGAGCACTACCAACCTAACCTTAAGTCCAGGGGCCCGCAAGAACTACCACCCTAACCCTAAGTCCGGGGGCCCGCGAGCACTACCACCCTAACCCTAAGTCCGGGGGCCCGCGAGCACCACCACCCTAACCCTAACTCCAGGGGCTCACGAGCACTACCACCCTAACCCTAAGTCCGGGGGCCCGTGAGCACTACCACCCTAACCCTAAGTCCGGGGGGCCGCGAGCACTACCACCCTAACCCTAAGTCAGGGGGCCCGTGAGCATGACCACCCTAAACCTAAGTCCGGGGGCCCGCGAGCACTACCACCCTAACCCTAAGTCCAGGGGCCCGCGAGCACTACCACCCTAACCCTAAGTCTGGGGTACGGCGAGCACTACCATCCTAATCCTAAGTACGGGGCCCCGCGAGCACTACCACCCTAACCCTAAGTCCGAGGGCCTGCGAGCACTACCACCCTAACCCTAAGTCCAGGGGCCTGCGAGCACTACCACCCTAACCCTAAGTCCGGGGGCCCGCAAGCACTACATGACTTAGGGTAGTTATTTCTTCTGCTATCGTGGGATGGCTCGTTTGTGATAGGGATTGTGGACTTAGACACGAATCGGTTGCTTGATGAATAAAAGGCAAGAAAGAAAGAAGCTACAAGTTTTGCCTTAATGTTCACCTTATCTTTATTTAGCATTAATGCTTGTCTATCTCACTCGACTATGGCCTGTATCTATATTATACTACAATATAATACTATATACTATATAATAGTACTATACAATATACTACTATACAATATACATACTATATAATAGTACTATACAATATACTACTATGCAATATACTACTATATATATAATATTACACTACTAAATAATGTTACACTACTATATACTATAATATTACACTACTAAATAATATTACACAACTATATACTATAATAATATTACACTACTATATAATATTACACTACTAAATAATATTACACTACTATATACACTACAAAATAAAAAAATAACATGAAGTGGCATGGGGCGCCACCCCGTCTTGCTCGCCCGCACCGCCGCCGGCGTGCATGGCTGTCACCGTCCCCGGCCTGCTCGCCCATAGTGTCCAGCGCCGCCGCGCGCCGGCGTGCACGTACGGCTACCGCGCCGCCGTAGCCGGACGGGGGAAAGGGGAGGGGCGGCACCTAGCCGGGGGAGCGCGCGCGACGGTTAGCCGGGGGGGCGGCGGTTGGGGTTGGTGGCGATTGGAGTGGGGGTGGTGGCGGCTGGAGTAGGGGCGGCGGTTGGGGGTGGTGTCGATTGGAGTGGGGGTGGTGGCGGCTAGAGTAGGGGCGGCAGGTGGGGGTGGTGGCGATCGGAGAGTTGGCCGGGCAGCCTGCTGGCGTCCTTCGTCGTCCTCGCGAGCTTCCCCCTGCGTGCGTCCTCGAGTGTGAGATTTGGGAGAAGAACGGGCGCGTCAATATAAAGGGGGGGCCTTTAGTCCTGGTCTGTAGCACGCACTGGGACTAGATGCTCTTTAGTCCCGGTGCGTACCACGGACCGGGACTAAAGGTCCCCCCTTTAGTCCTGGTGCGTGCCACGCACTGGGACTAAAGGGTTTTGGGCACCGCCCAAGGGACGCGTGCCAATGCCATACCTTTAGTCCCGGTGCGTAGCACGCCCCGGGACTAAAGGTCCTTTTTTTCAAATTTTTGATCCAAGGAGCACGCCTGTTTAAAAAAAATTCAATTTGCATATTTTTTAAACATTTGAATTATATAGTTTTTGCATACTTATGAATTTAAGAAAATTTTGAACATGAAAAGTTCTTGAATTTGAATAAGTAATCCAAATCTATTTTCTGTTTTATAAAATAATTATTCTAACTAGTGAAACTATTAAGCATTTTGCCATTTTCAATTTAAAAATGCATTAAATATTATATTTTGCATATTTTTGGATCTCATTAAACTTTTAACATAAAAATTCTTGAATTTGAATAAGTAATCCAAATCCATTTTCTGTTTAGGGTTTAGGGTTAGGGTTCAGGGTTTTGGGTTAGGGTTAGGGTTTAGGGTTTTGGGTTGGAGTCAATAACCGGGACTTAAGATATTTCCCGCCCTTCTTAGAGTCATCAAGCCATGCGTCATGCTTTCCCGCCAGTTCCCTCCGCTTCCTGCCATATATTCGCGCCTTTTCCCTCTATATCTAGGCCGGCCACCATGGCCTTCCACACATCCACATCTTCCCCTCTCACAACAATGGACACTGCATACTGGGCCATTCTGACCCTCGAGGAGACTGAGGCGCTGTGGGCCTCCAGCTACCCATGCTCGCCAGGCTACTGGCTGCCCGCCGATTGGATGGTGAGCACTGGAGGAGTTCCTGTCCCTCCTGTGCCTCAAGGTTCCGCCCGCTAGGCAGCCATCACGAACCACTTCTACCTCGAGCTCACGCCGGAGAAACAGATGGATCCCCATTGGGATCCCGACAACTACGACATCTGGAATGCCTTCTTCGCTAACCGGCAGGAAAGGGAACTCGCTAGGTACGAGGGCGACGGCCCGCCCCCGTTGAACCACAACGAGGTTGGTCACCGCCTGTGGTGCGAAAACCAGACAATCATCCATGTGATGTGCTACATCGCCTAGGGAGATCATCCTCACATGCGGTGCCCGCACTTTGACCCTCCACAGAGCCACAAGAAGGGTGGAGATGGTGAAGGTCGCGGGCTATGCGGCATCATCATCCAGGAGCCCCCTCCCTCGCGCGTCGTGAATTCGAGGCCGGAGTGGCAGGTACTCCTAGAATATGCCATGGCTAGGCTTAGGATCCAGCCGCGTGCGCCTAGCGACGACGAAGGCGATGATGATGACAAAGACGAAGACAAACCTGAAGCAGTGTACTATAGGGCTAGATATGAGTATGACTAAAGGGGGGATTTATTCCCGATTTCTTAGGCCCAGTTTTTAAATAATAATAAATGTCTTGAGTGTTAGTCTCGGTTTGTGGCTGGACCGGTGGGACTAAACGGGGACTTTAGTCCTGATTGCGTAGTCCTAGTTAGAAACCGGGACTAATGGATCGTTTCCTACTAGTGTTGGTCTCTCTACATATTTCCCGAACTATGAATATGTTGTTCTATTCTTGTGCCGAGGAGCTAACTAATTTCACATATTAGGGAGTACATCTATGCCGAAGGACTAGGCTCCGGCGGCATCTCCCTCAAGTTGGTCGTAGTGTTGTCCCTGCTCTTGTAGTTCATAACTTCTCTAGCTAGATCCATATGTCGGGAAGCTAACTAATTTCACATATTAGGGAGTGTCTCTATGGCCAGCTTCAGAGAGATGCCTGAGGACTGGATCATTAGGCATCTCCCTGAAACTGGCCATAGTGTGTTGTCCCAGCTCTTTCACACCATCTTGTTTGCAGTTGATAACTTCATAGGGATGCCTATTTATAGATTAAAACAACACAACATAGTGTCGACACTCATGACATAATGTCGACACTCACCCCTTAAGTCTCGATTGGTTTCTTCAACCGGGACTAAAGATGAATCTTTAGTCTCGGTTGGAAACACCAACTGGGGCTAAACATATTTCCCGCCACGTTTCCCTGCCATGTTTCCTCGCCATGTTTTCCCGCCACATTTTCCCGCCCTTTCCCTCTATATATAGGTCGACGACCGTCATGAACACCACACATCCACACATTCCCTGCGACACATCCACACATTTCCCGCCGCCTACTTTAGGATGCCACCGTGTGTTCGTCCATGACTCGGTGGCAACAACGGCGGAGTACTGGGCTCCATCGAGCATGTCTGAGACTGGGCTCCGCCGGGCTGGCACTGGGAGGTGCTACCTTCCGGGACGCGTAGCCTAGTGAGGAATCCGGGTCCCATCGTTGACCCAGAGCTTCTTTGGTGGCGGTCGCATGGTCCAGGTGCGGTGCAGAGGGAGCCGTCCCCCCGAGGAGGTGGTACGGAGGCGTGTCAGGGAGGAGGACGAGCACGTCCGCCGCTATATGTATATGTTGGAGGTCAGGTTTTCCAATATCTGGAAGCATCTTCAGGGACCTCACCCGAGCTATGTTCCTGTGATGGTTCCTTCTCTTTGGGTGACCACCTCCCGCGGCTCAGAACCCGGTCATCGACGTCCAGTTTGATTGGGTCAATACATTACATAGATTTATTTCTCAAATAAAAGGTTTAATACATTACATAGATTTATGTCTCAAATAAAAGGTTTAATACATTATTACACATCACCAACATCTAGTGTTGTGGTTTTCTTCTACACCGTATCCATGGATAATCTTCATCATTTAACAGGATGCTTGGGTCAGTTTTCACTTTGAATGGTGGAATTTCATGAAACTTATTGTAATATTCTGACATGTTTGTCTTGTCATCCACTCCCACGATGTTTCTTTTCCCTGAAAGAACTATGTGGCGCTTTGGCTCATCGTATTCTGTATTCTTTTGCGTATCTTTCCTTTTTCTTGGTTTGGTAGACTTGTCCTTCACATAGAAAACCTGAGCCACATCATTGGCTAGGATGAATGATTCATCCATGTACGCAAGATTGTTGAGATCCACTGTTTTCATGCCGTACTTTTGGTCTACATGTACCCTGCCTCCTGTCAGCTTGACCCAATTGCACCGAAACAAAGGGACCTTAAATGTAGCTCCATAGTCAATTTCCCATATCTCCTTCTGCCCATTGTCATCTGTTGCATCAAAGCGGACACCACTATTTTGGTTGGTTCTCTTTTTATCTTGGGCAATCGTGTAAAATGTATTCCCATTTATCTCGTACCCTTGGAAAGTACATATAGTCGAAGATGGTAACCTGGCCAACGAATACAACTGATCTCCAACAGTGGTGTTATTCATGAGATGTGTCTGCAACCAACTGCCAAAATTCTTCTCGTGTTCCCCTTAATCAAGGAGTCAGGCTTCCCAGGGTTTTCGGAGCATAGAATATTCTTGTGTTTCTTGATATACGGAGCCACCAAAGTGGAATTGTGTAGAACTATGTAGTGTGCTTGAGTGAAAGAATGCCCATCCCTACATACCATTGATTTCCTTCCCAGTGTGCCTTTTCTAGTCAGCCTCCCCTCATATCAAGATTCAGGAACACCAATCAGCTTAAGGTCAGGAAGAAAGTCAACACAAAACTCAATGACCTCCTCTGTTCCATAGCCCTTGGAGACGTTTCCTTGTGGCCTAGCACGGTTATGAACATATTTCTTTAAGACTCCCATGAACCTCTCGAAGGGGAACATACTGTGTAGAAACACAGGATCGAGAATTCTAATCTCTTCGACTAGGTGAACTAGGAGGTGCGTCATAATATTGAAGGATGGCGGGAACAACAATCAAAGCTGACCAAACATTGGACCACATCAATTTGTAACCCTGATAGACTTTCTTGATCGATTACCTTCTGATAAATTGCATTGAGGAATGCACATACCTTCACAATGGCTAGTCGAACATTTTCTGGTAGAATTCCCCTCAATGCAACCAGAAGCAATTGTGTCATAAGCACGTGGCAGTCATGAGACTTTAGGTTTTGAAATTTTTTCTCTTTCAAATTTAGTATTCCTTTTATATTCGACGAGAAGCCAGACGGGACCTTGATACTGAAAAGGACTTCAAAAAGGATTTCCTTCTCTTCTTTGGTAAGAGTGTAGCTGGCAAGCCCTTGAAACTACCCTGGATGCTTGCCGTCTCATCCTTTATGATGTTGCAGGTCCTCTCATGCTGCCTGGGTATCTTTTGACTTCCCATACAAGCCCAGGAAGCCTGGAATATTCACGCAAAGATTCTTCATCAGGTGCATCACGTCGATTGCAGAGCGGACCTCGTACACTTTCCAATAGGGTAGCTCCCAAAATATAGATTTCTTCTTCCACATGGGTGCGTGTCCGTCGGCGTCTTTCGGCACAGGTTATCCTCCGAGACCCTTTCCAAATATTACATCCAAATACTTGACCATACCAAATACATCAGCACCAGTACGGGTGACAGGCATCGTCTAGGTTTCTCCCTTGCCATTGAAATACTTGGCTTTCTTCCTTAAGGGATGACTTGGCGGAAGAAAACAACGATTGTACGGGTACACATTCTTCCTACATTTATCCAGATATATACTTTCAGTCTCATCTAAATAGTGCGTGCATGCATTGTATCCTTTGTCCGTCTGTCCTAAAATTTTACTAAGAGCAGGCCAATCATTGATGGTTACGAACAACAACACTTGTAGGTCAAATTCCAGCTGTTTGTGCTCATCCCACACACGTACACCTGGTTTGGCCCACAACTGTAAAATTTCATCAACTAATGGCCTTAGGTACTGCTGACTCGTGTACTAACGAGCTCGTTGGGGAAGGTATGATGAGCACAGCAGTAAGTTTCCCTCAGTTATGAAACCAAGGTTATCAATCTAGTAGGAGCAAGGAAAGACCTCAAAGGTGTTGCTAGCTGAGCCTTGGCAGGGCGCACTACCGGTGCCAGCAGCAACGTGGAATCCTGCACAACACAACCACAGAACTTTGCCCCCAACTTGCGATGAGGTTGTCAATCTCACCGGTTTTGCTGAAAACAAAGGATTAAACGTATCGAGTGGAAGAAAGTAAAAGATTGTAGAAAATAAACACAAAGAAGTAAACAGTTGATTGTAGATTGATTGTAAAAGAAAATACCGGGGTCCATAGTTCTCTAGTGGTGGCTCTCCTTAAGATAGATAACATGTTGGGTGAACAAATTACAGCGGGGCAATTGACAAACATCGAGAAAGCAATATGCATATACTACTCATCTTGACTCCTTTGAGATTCGATTGGGCATTACAACATTATACATAGACCGCCATCCAACTGCATCTGTGACTAATAATCCACCTTCAGGTTATCATCCGAACCCCCTCCAGTATTAAGTTGCAAGCAACGGATAATTGCATTACGAATTGCGTGTAAAGTAAACAATATGATTGTTCTATGAACAGAGGATTGTTGTTTTCTCCCTAGTAGCAACATCACATCTAGTACCTTAGAGATTTCTGTCACTTCCCCAGATTACTAGAAGCATGAACCCCCTATCAAGCATAAATACTAACTCTTCGAGTTGCTAGCATCTACTTGGCTAAGATAGCTACTAACAACGGAAAGCATGCAAGATCACAAATAACAAAGACATGATATAATCAATAATCAATCATAAATAGCATCTCAATATCCATCGAATCCCCGCAAACACAACATGTAGAATTACAAATAGATGATCTTGATCATGAACGGAGCTCACGAGATCTAAACATGATAGCACAAAGGAGGAGAACCGGTCATCTAGCTACTACATGGACCCGTAGTCCAGAGATGAACTACTCACGCATCACACCGGAGGCTTGCATGGTGATGAAGAAGGCCTCCAGGGTGAATTCCCCTCTCCGACAGGGTGCTGGGAAGAGCTTCAAACCCCTCCCGATCTAGGGATGGAGACGACGGCGGCTACAGACTCTTTCGTCGAATTTTGATCGGGTGCTTAGGGTTTCTATATCAGAGGCATCTTATAGTCGGAAGGGGAGGCCGAGTGGGTGCCTAGGGCGGCCAGACCACCCCCAGGCGCGGTCTAGGCTGGGCCGCGTGGCCAGGTGGTGTGGCGGCCTTCTGGCCCCTCTCTGTCTCGTATTCTGGCTCCATGTGTCCCTCGGTGAAAAACTGACTTTGGCTTTTGTCCCGTCCAATTCCGAGAATATTCATTTTCTGACTTCCTGGAACCAAAAACAGCAGAAAACAGGCAGCTAGCACTGTGGCTCTTGTTAATAGGTTAGTCCAAGAAAGTGTATGAAAAGTACTCCAAAGTTGGAACAAAACATAAGAAAGTAGATAAAACCAATCAGGGAACATCAAAAATTATGGATACGTTAGCAACATATCAACATCCCCAAGCTTAACTCCTACTCGTCCTCGAGTAGGTAAGTGATAAAAACAAAGAATAATTTTTGAGGTGACATGCACCATCATAAACTTGATCAAAGTATTTGTAAAATATTGAAAGCTGGGATCATAGTACTTCAATCATAACATGAAAGATAAAGTTCTAACAATAAGACAGAGCAACTAAGTTTCAACATGAAAGGGCACAAACAAAAGATTCATGAATAGCAATACTTTGCAAGACATTTGTTTGTTTCACATAAAGAAAACATAGCATAGTGGCATTCAGCTTGTCCCTCATAGAGTAGCAAGTGTAAATGCATAGGACACCTTCAAAGTTCATAAGAGTGACTAGATAGAAATAGTTTAAAACAAGCAATATCAAAGTTATGCATCAATCAACAAGTCTTGGGACAATGCACATAGAACTAAGAATGGCCACTATGCTCTCAAAGTAGGTGCACAAAGATAGAAGGTGGAGACTCAACATAAAAGTAAAAGAAAGGCCTTCATAGAAGGAAGTAGAGATTCAAGTTTCATAAAGAGCTTCCAAAAATTATGGTACTTATTAGCTTTCAGCTCTCATTGCCCCTATCATAAGCATCTTTAAGTGATTAAGGTTAAAGTGACACAACTAAGAGGATATGCTTGACAAGTTATAAGCCGAAATCTCATGCCCCTTACTTACAAAGACCGAACCTCATGCTAGTCAACTTTAGTCACGAGTAAGCTCTTGTCATTGTAAGTACATATGTATCATAAAGAACCGCCAACGGGGTACCCCTTGCACATGATACAGGAGCTATCCCATAATCAAAATGACAAGGCTAGCAGACAATGAGCATCTCAGCGATCTTTTTATTTGCTATTTGCATAGGTTTTTATTGAGGATGCTTCATAGAGTGCTCATTATGTGATGCTGCAAGTTTCCACCATGATTAGGCATGGCTTAGGCTAGCGGCCCAGGCGTTTCTCTAATACTCATACAAACTCCATGATCTTACAAGTTCCACTTTTATTTCACACCGCCGGGATCCATAAGCAAAAGAACATGATATCAACGGGGTACAAAGTACAAGTGCAATGTTGAAAGCGTTCCCCATGATACATGGTTCTGCTAATTTTCAACTTATAAAGCGCAAGCATATACGCAACAAAGATGGACCCAATGGTTCAAGTTTATTAAATGCAAGAAAAGTAAAGTGTGCCGTCAAGTTCGTGAGAGCTTTAATCACTAATTTTCACATAACAAGTTTAATTTGGAAGGTAGATAAAAACATGAATCTACTTCGAATAGCAATTGCTAATAGGTAGGTATGGTGGACTCTTTGGAATAACTTGGTTTAAGGAGTTGGATGCATGAGTGGGACTCATACTTGGTTATGGAGGCTAGCAAACACTAGGAGCGACAAACTAAGAGAGCAATAATGGCCATAAGCATGCAGAGCGACAAAACATCATTGATCAAAGCATAAAGTGATATTACAAGTTGAAAACTAAAGGATCATCAAGGCCATGGTGACTTGGGATAGTCATAACATGGTGTGAGCATGTGCCAAGTCAACCCAAATAAAGCATCAAAGGAGAATACCACAATACTATGCTTTAATATGCTAAAACAACGCATGATCCTTCCAAGGCACATTAAGCAATCTCAATTCTTTATAACAAGTCATGCTACAGCAAAGAATACTAGGCATAAAGCCAAAACAATATCAAGCATGGCATGACAAAGCATAGGCCACAGTCAAAAACGAGCTCTCTTTACCACTTAAGCATGAACTTTCCTACTCTTTTCCAATCCAAACCAAACTATTTGAAAACCAATGTATGAAAGAGGGGGTCCAACCAATTTATTCAGCAAACTAAGAAAACCAAAACAAAAACAAAAAAGAAGACGCTCCAAGAACAACACAACTGTGCATGAAACAATAAAAATAAAGCGTTTGGAAGAAACCTGGGATTTTTATTGATGAAAAAGGGGATGCCTTGGGCATACCCAAGCTTTGACGCTTGTAGTTCTTGGATATTTCTTGGGGTGACATGCGTAGAACCCCCAAGCTTGAGCTTTAGTCCATCCTTCATCTCATTACTCATTCCTTCCATACACTTGAAATTTTTCCTTCATACAAAACTTCACACAATCTTTATTAGCAACATTAGTGCACTCAAGATAATAAGTCTTTGGGTTCAGTATCAACACCAATAAAACTTCCAATAAAACACAATCTACTGTATCACTTCCCTCAAAAAGCTCAATTCCCCAAAAGAACTCAAAAAGGAACCAACAAGAAGCAAATGCAAATAATGGCAGAAATCTGTCAAAACAGACCAGCGGGTAAAGACGATTTTTTTGAAGACCTTATGTTGCTCAAATCGAAAAGTGTTGAACTAACGAAAGTTAGTTAACAACCTGGGGCAGAAGCACAAAAATGCACGCCTTAAAAGGACGAACAGAGATTTTACACGAATTTTTACGGTGAAGCACATCAATCTGTTTCGGGACAATAACTTTCCCAATCATTACTTCTCTCTCATTAGAGGTTACTCTTGGCACAAAAAACAAAAAAAAGGATAAGGAGTGGTTATTATAGAGGTAATAACTTCCAAGACTCACCTAAAACTTTTGGGTTATCTCCGAATAAGTACTTTCTTTAACGCCTTTAAGTTAGGCATAAGAAGCAAGAAAAAGAATCAAGTGTTCTCAAATGAAGAAGCATTAAGAGCAAATTTTGTTTTCATAGGAGAGGCAAAAGAAATCTTCTCTCTCTTCTTAGGGAAGTGTTCTATACCTTTCTTGAGTGGGAGTTGATATTTAATGGTGCCTTCTTTCATATCAATAATGGCACCAACAATTCTAAGAAAAGGTCTTTCAAAGTAATAGGACAAGAAGCATTGCATTCAACATCCAAAACATAGAAATCAACGGGGACATAAGCATTGTTAACCATAATAAGAACATCATTAAGACTCCCCATGAGTTTCTTTTTAGCATTATCATCAAGTGGGACATTCAAATAACAATCTTGAAGTGGTGGCAAATCAAGCATATCATAAATATTTCTAGGCATAATAGAAACACTACTATCAAGATCACATAAAGCTTTGAAATAAAAATCATTCACTTTCATATTAATGATGGGTTCTCAACCATCTTCTTATTTCATAGGAATAGAAGTTTTATATTTCATCTTTTCTTCTTTAATCTTTATGAGAGCATCAGTAATGTTTTTTGTAAAGGCCTCATTCATAGCACTAGCATTAGGACTTTTAGCAAACTTTTGTAAGAACTTAATAACTTTAGAGATATTGTAACCATCAAGATCAAAATCATAATTATCATCTAAAGTAGTAGAGCTATTACTAGCCTCAACACTCGTGGTAGTGATAGTAGAAACACTAATGTTTCTAGCAATTTCATCTTCTCTTTCCCACTTAGCATGTAATTCAGCTAATAGTCTAACATTTTCATCAATTCTAACTTGTATGGCATTAGTAGCAGCAAAAGGATTATCAATAGTTTCAGGTTTAGCAGCCATTTTATTAATCAAAGAAGATTCTGCTTCATAAAAAGATGATATATTTCTTTCAGCATTAGAGAGTTTCAATTCCAAACTAGGAATTTCCCTATTCAAACTCTCGAGTTGATGACTAATATTCATCAAAATGGTAGATTGTTCCTCCATAGTTTTAGTAAATAATTTATTTTGTTCATATTGCATTTGCATGAAGTTTTTAGTGGCTCTTTCAACTTCTAAAATTCTTCCTTCACTAGGTATTCAACCATAAGTATTATTAGGAGGGTAAGGCCTGTAATTGTTATTACCATAAGAATTGTTGCCAAAATTGTTATTTCTTATAAAATTCACATCAACTTGCTCTTCTTGAGCAACCAAAGAGGCTAGGGGAACATTATTTGGATCAATATGGGCTTTCCCATTAACAAGCATAGACAAAATAACATCAATTTTATCACTCAAGGAGGAGGTTTCCTCAACAGAATTTACCTTCTTACCTTGTGGAGATCTTTCAGTATGCCATTCATAATAGTTAACCATCATATTATCCAGAAGCTTCGTTGCAGCACCCAAAGTGATGGTCATAAAGGTACCTCTAGCAGCAGAATCCAATAGATTTCTTGAAGAATAGTTCAATCCTGCATAAAAGGTTTGGATAATCATCCAAGCAATAAGTCCATGAGTGGGACAATTCTTTACCAAAGATTTCATTCTTTCCCAAACTTGAGCAACATGTTCATTATCATATTGTTTAAAATTCATTATCTCACTTCTCATAGATATAATCTTAGCAGGAGTATAGTATTTTCTAATGAAAGCATCTTTGCATTTAGTCCAAAAATCAATACTATTCCTATTTAAGGAATTCAACCATTCTTTAGCTTTTCCTCTCAAAGAGAAAGGAAACAATTTGAGCTTAATAATATCCCCATCTATATCCCTATGTTCTTGCATCTCACAAAGTTCAACAAAGTTATTTAGATGAGCTACAGCATCTTCATTACCAATACCAGAAAATAGTTCCCTCATAACAAGATTGAGCAAAGCAGGTTTAATTTCAAAGAAAGTAGCTTCAGGAACACGTGGAGCAGTAGGTGTGCTCATGAAATCATTGTTGTTGGTGCTAGTGAAGTCACACAACTTAGTATTTTCAAGAGTAGTCATTTTTTTGTATTTTTAATAAAGAAAGCAAACTAGTAAAACTGATTTTTTTGTGTTTTTGATAAGGAAACAACCAAACAAAATAGAAATAAACTAAGCAAAACAAAAACAACAAAGTAATGAGATTGGTTATGAGGGACTCCCCTTGTGAAGATGTCATTGACTCCCCGGCAACGGCGCTAGAAAATCACTTGCTGACTCGTGTACTAACGAGCTTGTTGGGGACCCCCAAGAGGAAGGTATGATGAGCACAACAGTAAGTTTCCCTCAGTTATGAAACCAAGGTTATCAATCCAGTAGGAGCAAGGAAACACCTCAAAGGTGTTGCTAGCTGAGCCTTGGCAGGGCGCACTACCGGTGCCAGCAGCAACGTGGAATCCTGCACAACCCAACCACAAAACTTTTCCCCCAACTTGCGATGAGGTTGTCAATCTCACTGGTTTTGCTGAAAATAAAGGATTAAACATATCGAGTGGAAGAAAGTAAAATCTTGCAGAAAGTAAACACAAAGCAGTAAATAGTTGATTGTAGATTGATTGTAAAAGAAAAGACCGGGGTCCATAGTTCACTAGTGGTGGCTCTCCTTAAGATAGATAACATGTTGGGTGAACAAATTACATCGGGGCAATTGACCAACATTGAGAAAGAAATATGCATATACTACTCATCTTGACTCCTTTGAGATTCAATTGGGCATTACAACATTATTCATAGACCACCATCCAACTGCATCTATGACTAATAATCCACCTTCAGGTTATCATCCGAACCCCCTCCAGTATTAAGTTGCAAGGAACGGATAATTGCATTACGAATTGCGTGTAAAGTAAATAATACGATTGTTCTATGAACAAATGATTGTTGTTTTCTCCCTAGTAGCAACAGCACATCTAGTACCTTAGAGATTTCTGTCACTTCCCCAGATTACTAGATGCATGAACCCCCTATCGAGCATAAATACTAACCTTGGAGTTGTTAGCAACTACTTGGCCAAGATAGCTACTAACAATGGAAAGCATGCAAGATCACAAATAACAAAGACATGATAGAATCAATAATCAATCTGAAATAGCATCTCAATATCCATCGGATCCCCGCAAACACAACATGTAGAATTACAAATAGATGATCTTGATCATGACCGGAGCTCACAAGATCTAAACATGATAGCACAAAGGAGGAGAACCAGCCATCTAGCTACAACATGGACCCGTAGTCCAGAGATGAACTACTCACACATCACACCGGAGGCTTGCATGGTGATGAAGAAGGCCTCTAGGGTGAATTCCCCTCTCCGGCAGGGTTCCAGGAAGAGCTTCAGATCCCTCCCAATCTAGGGATGGAGACGACGGCGGCTGCAGACTCCCAAAAATTATGGATACGTTAGCAACATATCAGGTACACATCAATGTCGTAGCCGGGTTGCTTCAGGCCTTGGATGAGCACTGGCATCATAATGAACTTCCACTTCATGCATAACCAAGGAGGAAGGTTGTAGATACATAGAGTCACGGGCCAGGTGATGTGACTGCAGTTCTGCTCCCCAAAAGGATTCATGCCATCGTTACTTAGACCAAACCATAAGTTCCTTGCATCACCAACAAATTCTGGGAAAAGAAGTCCCTCTCAATTTTTCTCCACTGCCAACCATCAGTAGGGTGCCTCAACTTCCTGTCTTTCTTACGGTCTTTGATGTGCCATCGCAACAGCTTTGCATGCTCTTTGTTTCTGAACAAACGTTTCAACCGTGGTATTATAGGAGCATACCACATCACCTTGGCAGGAACCCTCTTCCTGGGTGGCTCACCCTCAACATCGCCAGGGTCATCTTTTATGATCTTATATCGCAATGCAGTGCAGATCGGGCATTTATCCATATTCTCGTACTTCTCACCGTGGTAGAGGATGCAATCATTAGGGCATGCATGTATCTTCTGCACGTCTAATCCTAGAGGGTAGATAACCTTCCTTTCTTCGTACGTACGGGAGGGCAATTCGTTATTTCTTGGAAGCAGCTTCTTCATTATTACCAGCAACTTTTCAAATCCTGAGGCAGTCACACCAGTCTCTGCCTTCCACTTCAGCAATTCTAGTGTGCTACCCAGCTTCTTCTGGCCATCTTCACAAGTTGGGTACAACAATTTGTTGTGGTCCTATAACATCTTCTCAAACTGCAACCTCTCCTTTTCTGTGTCATAGTCTCGCTTTGCATCAGAAATGACCCGACCAAGATCATCAGTGGGATCATCTGGTTCCCGTTCTTCTTCATTATCTTCCATTATGGTATCAGCGTATTCAGGGAACATAGATCGGTAGTTGTCATCATCGTTCTCTTCTTCATCGCTGTCTTCCATCATAACCCCTCTTTCTCCGTGCTTGGTCCAAACATTATAGCCTAACATGAAGCCAGACCAAAGAAGATGGCTCTGAATGACTCTTGAGGAAGTGTGAGCCTGCTCATTCCGACATTCAACACATGGACAACATATAAAACCATCCCGCCGCTTGTTCGCCTCGGGCACAAGGCGAAAAGAACGCACGCCTTCTTTGTAAGCGTCAGAGCATCGGTCACTGTACATCCATGGATGACTCATCTGCATCATACAACCATATATATTTCAAACACAATCACGATGATAAAATTACTACTACGCAGTCTAAACGAGAAAATACTTGCTAACCTTTTAGGACACCTGGAAACAAAGATGAGAAAACTTAAGTGTGGCTCTGGCACCTCATATCATGTTTTGTATTCTGTGAACTCAAGTGGCATCACACTAACAGGCATTTCACCGAACACCTCTAGTGCATATGAAGAAAAAAATTAGCACAAAGTTATACCCACCTCACATAGGAAAAAAAAACAGGAGAGAGTACGTGGAGGGCTAGGTGCATTATATATAGGGCCAGACTATTAGTCCAGGTTAATGGTGCTGCCAGGACCACGCGGGCGTGCCCAAACCCATTAGTCCCGGTTTGTATCTCAAACCGGGACTAATGGTCCCTTACGGACCGGGACAATCGACCTCGGCGTCCTCGGGCCATCTGGTTTGGACCATTAGTCCCGGCCCTAGCCACGGTCGGGACTAGTGGCCCGAACCAAAGGCCCATTTTCTACTAGTGTTTCAGATACTATCATGGCATAAATTATTCATCTAGAATTTCCTTCTGCTTCACCTAGCACTCCTTCTTCAGATCCTTCAACAGATCCGCAATGCAGTACTCTAGATTCTTGTTCTCTTCCATGAGATAATCCCTCTCATTTTCTATCTTCTAAAGCTTCTGTGCAGTTCCCACCACCAAGCTCCCATTTATTGTGTCATTTAGTTCTGAATGCAAATTTTTAATTTCCTATTCCAGCTCCTTATTTCCTACCGAGAGATTGTAATTTTTTTCAGCTACATCACAAGCATCAGCAAATCTCCCCAACCTTTCGTGTTCATACATATCCCATAACTAGGATAAACATTTATTAATATCATATGGTCACTCAAGATCCACCCACTCCACTTCTTTACACACCAGGCTAACCAAAAAACACGCGACCTAATTATGAACATAACACGATACATTTTTATTCATGCCAATGTTGTACATAATGAAAGCAAACCTGATTTGTACAACCCAAAAACCTTCTCCTAGTGTTACTGCCTTCAAATGCAACATATTTCCTCAATTTTAGCCCATGGTCACATGGTACTTCCCAATCGAGATCTAGGACCTCCCAATAGGGGTCATAGATCGTGAGTGGTACCTATAAGGAAAAAAGCTATAAATAAGCATGATCGCATGCACAAATGGAGCTTGGTTCGAGGGAATTACGAAACCATTGACGAGAAAATAGAGGAACTCACATCGGGGAAGGAAGACTCGATGTCAGAGAGACGGTTGTCGCTTCTCAATTGGTCGCCCTCGTTTAATGCAGGACGGCATGGCGAATGCGGTCGCAGTGATGCGCCAATGACGGTGATGAGAGAGAGGAGGGCAGTGAGTGGAGAGAGCAATAGCAGGGAAAGTGTAGTGCGTCAACACTGCAACATTGACTAAATTGGCATGTCACAATAGTTTAATGGATACCATGCCCTGTGACTGGATTACTATCTCATAACTAATATGTACTTATGTATCACTTGTTCAGTGATGGTTTCAATGAATGATCTGTCAAAAAATCTCAACAGCTCATAGAACATTGTATTATAATCTCTCAACAATCATAATCATAGAAACAAGTATAGTACAACATCTCAACAAACATAATCATGTCAACTACAATGTACTTATGTCTTATTACAACAATGATGATTTCAGTAAGTGCTATGTCCGAAAATTTCAAAAGCTCACAGAACATTAGATTAAAATCTCTCAACAAACATAACCACAGAAACACTGTTTCAATGCAACAACAATCTTTGTTACAAATACAGGCAGGGGAACCTTGCGGTCCATATGACAAGCCTTGGGTAACAGCTCTCATAAGATATGATCAACATCGATAACCTCGTTCTATTCAGCCACAACAGGGGCCTCTACATCCACTATAACATGTTCAACAACATAAAAATGGTAGCCAGGAAGAACACCTTCCTGTTTTGCTTCTTTCGTCGCATAATCTACATCAGATCTTCAGCATCCAAAACCTCTATGAATTCCAGCTTCTTATGATGCCACCACTCGAGTCGTGCCATCTGCTTAGGGCCAATAATGATTTCCTTAATAATCATCTCTCTCTCATTTCATCAAGAGTTACATTTTTGGAATCGATGGTGACCTCCAAAGTACTTGACGAAACCGGATTATTAACTCCACCGTCAAGTTTTGTCATGTATGAATCCACCTCTATGTGTATACTTAACTTAGTTTGATCAGCATCTGGTGGTCCGTAAACTCGAGCAGCAGAAGCTCTTGAAGCAAGATCTCTAGTATCTACATACATATCATCAATCATCGCTTCAACTTTCATCTTACAATCATTTGCACAACACTCCCAAAGCATTGGAAGCTCATGGGAGTGCTCAGTTTGCATATATGTATCACTCATGTTGTGCCACACCAATTTTTCCCTCTATCTAGATCCCCAAGGAATCCTATCATGAAGCATATCTATCAGCTTCGAAACAGAGACAACCTCCTTGCAGTTCACAAGGAGATGCACATCCTGCCCGAACACAACCCTCTCGCAACCAAAATTTAGTTTTCCAGTGTACTAATGGACATGCACTATGAACTCATATAGGTCCGATGTATCGAAGTTGGGCCTAATTTTATTAAAGGGGGGACTTTTTAGTTCATTAGATTCTACTTTGCAGTAACTAATCTACTTGTAAGACAAGGCAGAAAAATTCACCTCTCGCTCTTCTCCCGGGTGGTTTTCTTCGAGATCTGGGTTCCACGACCCCGCACTACCGCCAAATACTCCACTGCTGGCCTAGATTTTCTCTCTAACCTGCTGCTCGTAGGTACCTTGGTAGCAGACTTCTGGCTGACCTCCTCGATAGCCTGGGCAGAAGACCTCGCCGCTGCTTCGCTTCTCTGGTCTTGCACCCAAGACTGTGGCTCCGACGGACCCGAATCATTCGCCGATGTAGCTACCACCTTCTCCTTGCTAGAAATGACGGGCAAGGAAAATGTAGGACAGGGAGAAAAGGGACCACCGCCGCCAGATTCAGTCTCGGGGGCGGGACAAAAGGGACCACTATCGCCGCTAGATTTAGTGTCGAGGGATAGGAAAGTACAGAAATGGATTTGACCCTACGACACGTGCAAGGAGGTTTAGAAGGGGCATGGTAGGGGCACGACAGGTACTAGTCTAACAGAATATCCTGACATAACGGTGAAGATTCGAAAATATTTGGTTTGGCCACCATTCACTTGAAATTCCCCTCTCGCCAATTACCCACCCCAACTTTTCGAATCGCCATGATTACAAGGAACTCGGACTCCATGATGCCTTGGCCTCTCAACTTTCGGGCCACAAATTAGAAACCTCGCAATGTAGGTATTGTACGGGAGTGCATTCGCCAACAGCTTGTTGCGGGTTCCAAGGCTATGCTGGCTCTTGTGCATTTGGGGGCCGTTGTTGAAGGACCATTGGCGCCTCCAGATGATATGTCATGGAATATGCGACCATTACCAGGCAGTTGCTCGGCCCACGAAAGACATCATTTGGTTGTTCGACAAGCGTACGAACGTGATAACACTCAAGTGCAGGGGATCACCCTAGTACAATTCAATAAGTATTTGAGTATCGAACCCACGAGGAGCTGAAGGTAAACTATCTATTCTCTAAAGCCCTATAACCCACTTATATGGCTTTCTTGCAAAGCTAGTATCTAAAATGTGTGTGGTTGTTTTTGGTATTAACTAAAAAACAATAAAGTAGTTGAAATAAATACTATAAGTAAAATAATGCAAGTGAAGTGGAGCTAGTGGAGTGGATGTGGATAATCTATGGGAGCAAATGTTTAGGAAAATTGGTATTTCATTCATTTGGTTGTCACAATTAGTGAAGCACATATATAGAATTTTTATTGTTTCTTCTAGGAGGAGCCATAACTAGGTGTAGCCATAGATATGAGCAAATACACCACTAGTGATTGATCCTAAGGACAATTAAGAATAAACAAGGGAATATTAATACATAAAGTTCAACCACCGCATTTGGATCTAAGGTCCCCATGATAATTAAGGTCCCCATGATAATATGATGAGTGCATATTTGCATCATGTTTTACATTATTATTTTGCATTGTAGATGTAGGATCTTCATAATTTACGGCTCTCACGCGCACATTTTATGTCTGTTTTCACCAGGATCACGACAGATGATGGATCCAATAGATACAATTCTTGGAGCAGTTGTACTGTGAAGAAAAGGAGCCAAAAACAACGTAAATCGCTTATTTGGGAAATATTAATAATACTATAAGAAAACCAGAAGCGAACAAGGGAGGAAGAGAGTCCAATGACCAACTATACGACCGGAGCAACTTTTCTGGCCGTATAGCTCCAGCCGTATAGTTGGCGCCGCCTCTGCCTCGTCAAATAGTTTCACCCCATGCAATTGCTTCGGGGAGACGACATACAGAACACCCAGAAATCACAGAAACCTCACCTCCGTGGGGACTCGATGGATGAAACTATTGTTGGTAGACGAAGGTGTGCTAACACTTACAGTGACTATAAAGCTGTTGGCACCCCTTACGTATGAACTTGGGAACCGAGGAAACTCATGGAACACTATCCATGCCATGGGATACATCCTACGGGATTACATTCCTTATTAGCACAGTAATTCGATTGATGTCGATTGCTGATTGTTGTTGTTATGAGGATGATGTGAGCAGCGGTTGCTGCCTATTTGTCCAATTACGGAATTCCTCCCACACATACACAGTTGAGAATGTTCATGATGATAATCTTTATCTTAGATCCTTATAATACTAGTGGTGTATCCGCTACTCCCTGAGAATGCTTTTCCCTACTACAGTTCCAATCTCTCTTACATACGCGATACTTACTTTCTGTACTCAGTTGTTTTACTTTACTTTATTATTGCTCTTACACCCAAAACCCAAACACACATTTTTACACAATACTCGACTTTTATGTTGTCACTTAGAACTTTATCTAGCATTTCTATTTTAATACTTATTTCAAGAGTTATTAGACTTCAGACTCCTGCTCCCTGTGGGATCGATATCTTTATTTTGAAACTAGCTACAAACGATTTGTGCACTTGCAGTCATCAAGCTATTTTCTTGTGCCGTTGTTGGGGAGGTAAGCATTGTAGGTCTTTTAGTTTTTGCTTATTTATTTTTGTCTTGCTAAATTTTGTTTTGAGTTATAGGTTTCCACCAATATGATGGAGTTTGATCATATGACTAGTGCTAACCCACTCAACCACTTTCGGAAGCCCTATGATATTTACAAAAGAGAGAAATCCAATGAGAAGACAAGGGGGTTTGCAATAAATCCTCTACTACTTAGTATTCTACATAAGAAGCAATTTACTAGAGATGAGAAAGATCATGATCCATATGAACATATTGCATGTTTCAAAGATATATGTGACACTTTTCTATTGACGGGATATACCGCTGATGAGGTAAGGGTTAAACTTTTTAGTCAGACTTTGACAAGTACAGCTCTCTCATGGTATAGATCTCTACCCCCTGAAGCCACTACTACCTGGGATAATCTGGCCTATGAATTTCTATCAAATAATTATCCATTATCAAAATCTTTTGGAATCAGGCATCTTATAATGACTTGGAAGAATCGTTGTAATGAAGGACTAGTAAGAGCTTATATTAGATTTAAAGATTTACTATGACTATGTCCTCCTCATGATTTTCCTGAATGATATTTACTACATATCTTTTATGTTGGTTTAATTGAAACTAATAAAATTGAACTAGACTCTTTCGCGGAAGGAGCCTTTATGAATCTTCCTATACCAAAAGCTTGGGCTTTACTTAATAGAATTCGTGATCATCGAGTTTCATGGAATTTTGGTCTAGGAAGCAAAGGAGGTGTAGAAATAAAGTATGATTGTATTCATGATTATAATAAAAAGGCCATGTTAAAGAATTATCTAAAGAACTTTATTTGGATTCAGATCTTGTGTTGCAAGTTGTTAAAGCTTTTACAGAACATATCAAAGCTCCAAAGGAGGGTCTAGTCAAGTATGATCCACCACGTGAACCTGAAAAGAAAAAAGAAGATAAAGCAACACTAGACTCCATAGAACCAATATATGAAATGCCTTTCCCTAACACTGAACAAAAGCATATTCTTGAATATGAGCAGGTCAAAGTAGTACAGGAGAAGAAGGAAGACGAAAGCATGCCAGAAGTCGTGGAACATCTAGAAGAAACCAAAGATGAAGAGGTAACCAAGGAAGCAATTATGGCTATGTACTCACACTGTAACATAGTTGAACTTGATGAAGAGACTTCCGTATTGGTTGAAGGTAAAACAAAGGTAAAAGATGTGGTTAAACCTATTCTTCCCTGCATATTTAAAGAAACCTCGCATTACGGTTTATGTGATCTTGGCACCAAAGTTAATATTATATCTTATGAATTCTACTTAGAAATAAAAGAAGAAATAGAACCAACTACAATTGAAAATACTGATATGACAATTATGTTAGCCAATAAAAACCTTATAATTCCAATGGGAGTAGTTGAAGATGCAACTATCACAATTGGCAACAAAAACTTCCCTAATGATTTTGTGGTTGTTGATATGCCAGCTGACACTCTTTGCCCAATTATATTTGGAAGGAACTTTTTGGGTGATATAGGTTCCTATGTTAATTTCAAGAAGGAGATTGTGTATCTTAAGCTTGGGGGAACGGAAAATAAGTTCCACTTTTCCAAATTTAAAGATAGGCCTCCACAAATACAAGAATAAGAAGAAGAGAGAACTATTGAGGAAATGGTGTCTCTTTTCTTTAGTAATCAAGAAGAAGAAATAGATGAAGGTCCAAATTATGAAGAAATAGTTATGGAGGACAAGTCCCTGGGAGAACTAGAAGATGAATTCGATTCACTTCCCATTTTGGGACCTCCAATAGATGAGGCTTTTGAAGAGCCAGAAAAGAGAGGGGATGAGGAATTACCACCCCCAGAGTTGAAGACTCTACTAGAAAATCTTAAATATAGGTTTTTAGATGATACAAATAAATTCCCTATTATTATTAGTGCTAAACTTTTAGGAGAAGAACAAGAATAACTCATGAAGATACTTAAGGAGCATCGCCAGGTCTTTGGGTACTTAATGGATGACTTGAAGGGCATCAGTCCCATGATAGCCGTCCATCTAATATTCATGGAAGAAGGTGCTAAACCAGTTGCGGAATTTAATAGAAGATTGAAGCCTAAAATGAAAGAAGTGGTAAGAGAAGAAATTGTACACCTACTAGACGCAGGTATAATCTATCCTGTTAAAGAGAGTGAATGGGTAAGTCATGTTCATTGTGTTCCTAAGAAGGGCAGTTTTACTGTTGTTCCTAAAGAAAACAATGAATTGATACCTACTAGAACTGTTGTTGGGCATAGGATGTGCATAGACTTCAGGAAATTAAATAAAGAGACTTGGAAAGATCACTATCCATTACCGTTCATAGATCAAACTTTAGAAAGGTTAGCAAACTATACTCATTTTTTCTACTTGGATGGATACTCTGGTTTTTCTCAAATAGTTGTTCATCCTAATGACCAACTTAAAACAACTTTCATTAGTCCTTATGGTTTACATGCTTACCGACGTATGCCTTTTGGTTTATGTAATGATCGAGCTACTTTTCAACGATGTATGACTGCTATCTTTGCGGATTTTATAGAACTTATAATGGAAGTATTTATGGATGACTTTTCTATCTATGTAACTTTGTTTACTAGTTGCTTGTATATTCTCAAAAGAGTTTTGCAGCATTGTGAAGAAACTAATCTTGTTCTAAACTGGGAGAAAATCCATTTTATGGTCAAAGAAGGTATAGTCCATGGACACCAGGTATCAGGTAAGGGAATTGAAGTTGATAGAGCTAAGGTTGAGGCAATAGAGAGATGCCACAACCTAAGGATATTAAAGGTATAAGAAGTTTTCTTGGTCATGTGGGTTTTTATAGAAGGTTCATCAAAAATTTCTCTGGAATATCTAAACCTTTGACAAACCTCTTACAAAAGGGAATGGGATTTAATTTTGATGACAAACCTCTTGAAGTCATTGATAGACTAAAAAATGCTTTATCTCGTGATCCCATCATTAAACCACCTGTCTAGGATACAACCTTTGACTTACTATGTGAAGCCAGTGATGATGTTGTAGGAGTAACTCTAGGACAACATATTGGTCGTAGATTTAATATTATACATCATACTAGTAGAACTCTTAATGGTGCTAAAAAGAACTAACCTAAGGAATAAAATAAACTTGTTGCTGTATTTTTCTCTTGAGATAAATTTTGTTCCTATATAGTTGATGGAAAGGTAAGAGTTCACATAGATCATGATGCCTTAAAAGAACTCCTTGAAAGGAAAGACCATAAGCCAAGACTGATCCGTTGGATTCTTTCACTTCAAGAATTTGAGTTGCAAATTATGCAGAGGCAAGAAATAAAGATGTTAGATGCAGTATCAATGTTTTCCTAGGAAGACACCAATCTTATTGAGAGGAAATTTAGTCCTGGTGATTTTCGTTTATGGGAATTCTTCAATGAACTAGGTTAATTCCTCCAAAAGAGAAGAACTATTTGTTGTGGGAGGAACATTTCATCCCCAAATAAGCAAATGGTAAGTGCAAGGTAAGTGTTCTTACCCAAATAACTTATTTGTTTTCACAATTTTTTACTTTTGAAAATTCTACCTTTGAATTCCTTGTGTTTTTCTGGAGAGATTTATAGGGGTTTTACCAACTATACAAGCAGAGCTATACAACCGGAGGGGAAGCTCCCGCCATATAGTTGGTTGTTAATCTCTTAGATGGTTTTGCTTTAGGTGTTTGTATCTATACGGTCGCAACTATACGACTGGAGCAAAAATTCCGGCCATATAGTTGGTCGGTAAACTCTCAGACACTTTTGATTTTCGGTGTTTGTATCTATACGATCGCAACTATATGACCAAAGCAAAAATTCTGGCCGTATAGTTGGTCGTTAAACTCTCAGACACTTTTTCGTTTGATCTTTCATTTATTCATCTAAAAAATGTTATTGTCTGTCCCGAGTCGTGATTTAATCGACCTGGACTCGAGATATTTGGAAATATCTACCCGGAACCAACTATACGGCCGGAGCTATATGATCCACGCCCGTATAGTTGGTCGTTACGCGGCAGGGAACTTCCAAATCTGTGATTTCTTTCCTTGTTTCGTTTAGATTCTTTTCTTGGGCGACAATTTGGTGTTTCTCGCAAGTTTTACCGACCTCTGACCACCCTTATATACTGTCATTGTCTCTCTCTGTAATCATAATCTCCAGGAACAAATCCAGCGATGCGCTATCCCGTCCCAGGCCATGGAAAACCCTTAGGGCTCATTGCTCCTTCCAGGGACCGCTCTATCAGCCTGTCCATGGAGGACGATGATGAGGAGGTGGAGAGGTTTAGCCCGAAGTACAAGGAGTACGTTGAGCCAAGCTACTCCAACAACGATTCCGATGATGATGTGGTTAACGTCTATGATCCACTTGAGATCAATTGGGCGGCGATGAAGAAAGCTCAACAAGAGAGAGAAGATCGCAAGCCACATGCAAAAGGGCGTGTGGAGACGGTCAAGTTTATCACCACGGATCAAAGGCCACACAAGCGTAAGGAACTAACTAATATTGGTGCAGGTGCTAGCAAGAGAATGGAGGAACCACTTTCGAAGCCAACCATTGGTGCTTGTATGAAGGTCAAGCCTCAAGAAGAGTGGAGGTACGGTTTCCACTTCCCAGATCCATCAATTATGGATGAGGAAGAAGAAGTTGTCCCCAGCACCAAGGATCACGTGCGGGCATTAGAGATATATCAGAAGCAGGAGCTACTCCATCGCGTTGAAGTCCGTCACCGTCTCAATGAGATGGAGAAAAAGGAAGACCTCCTTCCATTGGTGACTAAGCTCGCTGATAGAGTGGACACTCTGTAGTCTGACCTGCGGAGGTGCTACAGCCATATAACTACTTTGGAGGAGACCAACAAGAAGCTACGCACCGCGCTGTTACATGCCATGGTACCACAGTGATCTACAACAATCACAGTATTAAATAATATCGGTTATGTGCATCTTAGTTATCGATACTACTACTAACAATGGCGACCACCCCACCCACCCTCTCCCTGGCGCACCCCCTGGCGAACCATGGTGAATCCTCCTAATTCTCCCATACAATGGATCCTCATGCTCTTGGTGATACTCTGGATTTTTCTCATGGCATGGGATTTGAATTACAGGTTCGATCTTCCTTTTCCACCCATGTGCAATCCCCATCTCCTGGATCTGGATTTATTCTTGTGGTCTCTTTTGGCCGAGCCATCTTTCGACTCGATCTAGTCAATGTTTGCATTGCCCTTCAATCATGCCTTGGTGCAAGTAAACATGGTTTTCATGTCAGCTTGATTCGTGATCAGACTTTTAAGTTTGAAGTTTATTCCAAACCTATGGGTTTCATGATCTACAAACTTAGATTCTTCGAATGCCTGGAATTTAAATGCTATTTCTCTCTGTGGGGGTATGGGGGTCCGAATTGGATCAAAGAATCATCAGATTGGTTTCATGAGCAAGAACTAGACTGGACCTTGATATCTCGCCGGTGATCACATCACACCGGACCCAATTCATCACCGTTTGCTTCACATCGGAGGAGAACCTACGTGGCAAGAACGCTGGGTATCACGCTACGTGATCCGACCTCCTCGGATCGGACGCCAGCTTCCCGCCCGGAGCCAGTCTCAAACCCTGGGATATTCAACCCACGAGTTCTCCTAGCCCAATTCTCTCTCATCACTCGGCCCATGTTATCTGTTCCAGATGCCTTGCTATGGGCCACCCAAGCCCAGATTGCCCATCCCAAGTTCGGTGCAAATTTTGTTATGGATATGGGCACATTAGGAAATATTGTTATATCTGTTTGAGAAAATCTCAGGTTTATTGCATTAAACAAAAACAACCTGAGCATACCATCTCCTCTGAAAGAGGGCCTGTCGTTACAACTTCAGGAACAGTACTCCTTGACCCCTCCGCTCTCCAGGAAAACCCCGTTTCTTCCTTGCCATCATCACCACTGCAATCTCACATCTGCAACCTCCCCCTCCCCTCCACTACAATGGCGAACTACCCTTGCGACCTCATCCCCCACCTCCCACCTGGCGCTGAAGTCATCCAACCCTGCATTCATCGACGACGTCGAGGTTTTCACATTTTTAGTGGAGATGCTCTGCTTCGATGTGACGACATGGCCATTGTCATCCTTGAGCCTCCATCTGATCCTGAGCAGTTTACCACAGATGCACATCTCATCAGGAACTACTTCAATGACCGCGGCCTCAACATTCGTAATTTCTCCAGGTTTGCCATGGGTGCCTCTCTGGTACAGTTCACTGATTCATGTGCTAGGGATACTGCTATTGAGCGTAGTCCTTTCTTTGTTGGAGACAGCATTCTTAGGGTGATCCCCCATAATAGAGGTCTGAACCGTAGAAACATGACTTTTACACATGATGTCTGGTTGATGATGGTCAATTTCCCACAAGATGCATGGCTAGTTGATAAAGTTAGAGAATCTGTCAATGAATTTGGAAAATTCTTAGTCTGGAACAGAGATTTTTCTAACAGAGCTAGAGTCCTGGTTAAAGTCAGAGTGCCAGATATGCTTGAAATCCCTATTAGCCTGGTCCAAGGAGACAATACCAATGATGAAGGACATGGGCATTCCTGGACTGTGGTGATTTATGTGTTGCAGGCTCGAGTGATTAGTGGACTTGGTGGTGATGAGGACCCTCTTCCACCTGATGGTGGTAACCCACACCCCATGCCACAACCATTTGGTGGACACTTGGATGATATGGTACAAGACCATGTTCCTGAAGAACCAGCTAATGCTACACCTGTGATACCCAATGTTGCAATACCATTTGGAAATGCTGCACCAGCTGCTGACATTGAACCAATGATTGCTACCCCTCCCCAGCTCAGTCCTGCACATGCTGACCATTTGGCTGAACTTGAACCAATGATGGAAGCTGTGGATTCTTTCAATGCCATCCATGGGCTGCTTACTGACTTGGTTAAGAATGCACACACTACTATGGGCAACACTGATTTCTCTTGTATCCATGGTGCTAGATTCCAAATTCTGGATGTTGATACTGAACATGGAAAACTGAGGAAGTGTCTTCTGATACTTTATGCAACTGCACCTCAAATGCCTGCTTCATCAACTGTTTGCATCACTGAAATCTCTGACAATATTGTGCAAGACCCTCTGGATACATTTATTGATGGATCTACTGCTGCCAATGAAGACTATAGCTTGTTGGTGACCAAACGCAAATTACTGGCTCCAAAAGATGTGACTGCTGTCAGACGCAGTAAAAGGATTGCCAACCAATCAGTGGGTTTCAAGAACAAAGATGCTGCAGATAAAGCCCAGGAGAAAGAATGTTCATCCCTGGTCAATTCCAATGGGAAATCCAGGAAGGTGGCCAAGAGCAAAGCTCATCCTCATGAGGTGGTGATCATGGATCAAGATGCCCCACCTCCACCTGTCCTCCCTGTTGACACCATCCAGTCTATTGGTATCAATCAATGCCTAATATCTCCTAGTGAGATCTCAGAGGACAAGCTCTTCTCAGAAAGTGGCTAATGTTTCTACACCCCTCTACATGTAATAATGTGTCTCATATGTATTTAATGACACGCAGTTTTATGTTTCTGAAACTTCTTCTACTTGATACTATCTGGCATGTAATAAGCACTTCCTTATTGCTCATGATGAGCAGAACCATATCCCTATATCTATTTATGTACCTGGATGTCGATTTATCACCTTCTATGCTATTTTCATCTCCAACACATTTGTGGGATTTTTAATCTGGGGCCAAGATGATTTTTTTATTTCCATTTGATCAGCCAGCTGTCCCCAATTTATACCCGATTAACTATGTTGATCAGAACCTGTGGTACCCTCATATTTTGAATTATGAATAGGAACTGGATGATTCTTGACTGGAATATTAGAGGCATCAATTCTGATCTGAGGCATGATCAACTTAGAGAAAAAGTTAACTCTTGCAATTGTGATATTATCTGCCTCCAAGAAACTAAAAGGGAAGAATTTGAACACTCATATTTAAGGAAGTTCTGTCCGAGGAGATTTTCTCACTTTGCATTTTCTCCTTCACTTGGCAATTCTGGAGGATTAATTACTATTTGGAATGGTAGCCTTTTTTCTGGGGAGCTTCTTAGTCAATCGATATTTCACATATCTATGGATTTTACATGTAAACACTCTGGTATCACCTGGATCTTGACCAATATTTATGGGCCTGCACACAATGAACACAGAGCTGAATTTTTCAATTGGATGCATAATATTGACACCTCCAATTACCCTTTCTGGATGCTAGTGGGTGATTTCAACCTCATTAGAAGCCCTGATGATAGAAACAGAGAGGGTGGTGATGCTCATAATATGATGCTCTTCAACAATGTGATTCAATCTCATGATCTTATGGAAGTCCCACTAAAAGGAAGAACTTTCACCTGGAGCAACATGCAAGACCCTCCTCTTCTTGAAAAGATGGACTAGATTTTTACTTGTCCTTCATGGACCACAACTTTCCCCAACACTATGGCTCACCCACTCTCCAGAACTGGATCTAATCATACTCCCATCAGTATCCAAGTGGGCACTTCCATACCTAAAGCTCAATTATTCAGATTTGAGAACCACTGGCTGGAATTTGATGGTTTCTATGATACTATGAATACCCTCTGGAACTCAGCTCCCTATTTAAGTGATTCTGCCCTTGCTACCAACTGCAAATTCAAACATCTCAGAGCTGGACTTAAAAAATGGAGCAAGAAGTTTTCAAACCTCAATCAGACTATTGAAAACTGCACATTTATCGTGGCATTACTTGAAGGAATTGAGGACCAGAGACCACTTGCTCTACATGAGAAGAATTTTAAAAAGATTTTGATGGATCATACCAATAAGCTCCTGGAAGCTAAAAGAATTTATTGGAAAAGCAGAGCCAAAATCAATTGGGCCAAATTCGAAGATGAAAACACCAAAAAAATTTCATGCTATGGCCACCCAGAGATTCAGAAGAAATCTCATCACCCAAATCAAATCTGAAGACAATTTTATACTGACTGAGCATGAACTTAAAGCTGCTGCAATCTGGCAATCTTACAAACACAGACTTGGCACAAGTGAAAATATTACTAATGACATCAACCTTGATGAATTGATTGCACCTGGAGTTAACCTTCTACACCTGGATGATCCATTCACAAATGATGAGATTGAATCTGTGATCAAAGACTTTCCCTCTGATAAAGCACCTGGTCCTGATGGATTCAATGGTAAATTCCTCAAGAAATGCTGGCATATTATCAAAGATGATTTTATAAAACTGGTACAGGAGTTCTATGAATCTGTAAATTTGAGTGCCATCAACACTGCTTTTATCACTCTCATCCCCAAGATAAATGATCCCGAGACCATGAATGATTACAGACCCATATCTCTAGTTAGTCTTCCTCTTAAATTCATCACCAAGATAATGGCTAATAGACTCCAGAAGGTTAGCAAACCTATTATACATAATAATCAATATGGATTTATTAAAGGGAAAAATATCCATGATTGCCTGGGATGGGCATTTGAATATCTCCACATCTGTCATGTGTCAAAGAAGCCAATTATTATTCTGAAGATTGATTATGAGAAAGCATTTGACAAGATTGAATATAATGCAATTATTAATATGCTGAATGCCAAAGGTTTTGGCCCCAAATGGATTTCCCTGGTAAGATCTATACTGTACTCTGCATCCACCTCAGTGTTACTAAACGGTGTCCCAGGGAAAAAAATTGCTGTAAAAGAGGGGTCAGACAAGGGGACCCCCTATCCTCCCTTCTATTTGTTTGCACTGCCGAATTACTACAGGAAATTGTCAATGATGCCTGGCACAGAAATGAAATCAGCCTGCCTCTTGATAATGACTATGGACAAGAATATCCAATTATTCAATATGCTGATGACACCCTACTGATTATGCCTGCTGATAGTCAACAACTTAATAACCTCAAGACCAGACTCCAATAATTCAGCAACATGACTGGGCTTAAGGTAAATTATGACAAATCTACTCTGATGCCTATCAATATAACAGTGGATTTTGCATCACAACTGGCTTCTGATTTTGGATGCAAATTGGAGAAATTGCCTTTCACCTACCTGGGCCTCCCTCTTGGTACCACAAGACCTTCTATTGATAGCTTGATGCCCATTGTTTCCAAATTTGGTAGAAGATTATCTGGAATATCCTCTCTCATGTCATATATAGGAAGACTCACATTACTGAACTCTGTATTAAACTCTATGCCCATCCATGCCATGTGCTCTTTCAAAGTCCCATTAACAATTTTTACCCAATTTGAAAAGGGTGGCAGATAGTTCCTCTGGGCAGGAAAAGATATCCACAAACATGGCAAATGTCTTGCTAAATGGGACTTGATATGTAGACCAAAAGATCAAGGAGGTTTAGGAGTCATAAACCTCAGGGTACAGAACCAAGCTCTTTTATTGAAGAATATTCATAAATTCTACAACAGGGCTGATATACCATGGGTTGATCTTATTTGGAAAGCTTACTATCAAGTTGGCTCTGCCCCACATTCAATGAATCATATTGGTTCTTTCTGGTGGAGAGACTGTATGAGTTATATGGATATTTATAGAGATTTGACTCACTGCAAAATTGGCAATGGAAAATCTATGCTGCTATGGAAGGATCTATGGAAAGGTGAATGCTTTGAAGATAGATACCCACACTTACACTCTTTCTGCCACAATGATACTCTGACCATGGCCAAGGCAATCACTGCAGCTGAAAATGATTTCTATGAACTTTTTCAACTCCCCTTATCCATCATTGCTCATGAGGAGTTTACTGTTATGTTGGAAAATCAGAAGCATAAACCACACAGACGACCATGATTCATGGTACTTTTCCTGGGGGGAGTCTTTCAAAACTAGAAATATCTACAGAGCACTCATTGGGGCACACCCAACACCAAAACCCATTCTGGATATTTGGAAATCATGCTGTCTACCAAGACAGAATTTTTTTGCTTGGCCGCTACTGAATAAGAGGCTAAACACCAAGGATTTAATGACAAGAAAACACTTCTTTGTGGAATTCAATGATTGTGTTATATGTGACACTTGTCCTCAGGAAACCCTGTTGCATCTGTTTTTTGAATGTAGTTTCAGCCAAGGGTTCTGGTGGGCCTTGGGACTTGAATGGAACACAGATATGGAGATTCATCAAATGATCAATGATGCTAAAAATAGATTCAGTCCCAATTTTCTTATGGAAATTATCATCACTAGATGCTGGAGTATATGGGGGCAAAGAAATGGTTATATTTTTAGGGACCTAAATCCCTCAATCACTAGATGTATTTCTTCTTTTAAAGCAACCTTTACCTTGACTATGCATAGAGCTAAACCTAGTCTCAAGGAAGGTATGCAAGAGTGGCTTGACACACTATGAATGTAAATAACTGTAATATCTCTATTGATTGAGCCTGGCTCAATCTTTTGTACATTATAAAAGTTATAAAATGACACAGTAGGGGACTTCCCTACTGTTTTTGTCAAAAAAATAGTATTAAATAATCGCAAGGGATTATTTGATCCTGTCTGGCTTGATTCCAAGCATGGGGATATCTTTAAGACCTTGTAATCTATCCTATAAGTTTTTATTACTATTTTCGTATTAGTTCAAACTAGCAATAAAGTTTGCATCATTAGAATTCCCTTCAGGAATAGTCGATCCCTTTGACGAAATTCCGAGTTTATTATTATATATGGAGCAATATTGAGTTTCTGATTGCCTTATTGATATATGAATGGCTTGAGTATAATTTTACTTGCACTTGATGATAGCAATAGGAGTGTTCCACATCCATTGGTATTAATGGAACACCTAAAGATAATTTAGTCAGTATGCTGTAAGTCTACGGTTTGATTTACAAAGAAAAAAATTATCTATACAGTTAAGTTGAGAAATAAACCTTGAATAAAGGAAAATGAAAGTGCTACCAAAATAGAATGAGAACAAGTCAAGGTAGAATCTTCAAGTCATAAGAATTCTTTGTATACAATTGGAATTTGATAATTGAGATCATTAGACTTTGAATTCCTACATGAAGTGGAATGTATGGCTAGATCCTTTGCACAACACTTAAACAAAAGTGTGAGCATATATATAAAAGAAAAGAAAAGGCAGAAGAAAAAGAGCGAGTATGCAAAGAGCAAGTAGGCATATACCACTGTATTGTAATATGACAAAGATACACTTTTGAGATTTTGAATCCCAAGTGAATACGTGAATCCTAAAACACATGGGACTACCTCGCTAACTCATTCGGTTAAACCGGATACTTTTACATTATGTTGAAATTCATCTTTTATGGACTGTTGATCACTAAGGTGTGGAAGCCTGCTAATAATATTCAGATGGTTCGATTAATGTACTATTCATGAACTTATTCCTATGTATCGTACATGATAAACAAATGCTGCAATTGCCTCATTTATTTTATCGACTCAGCTTCATGAAAATGAGGATGTCATCCATTAAGCTAAAACTTGCTCAGGACAAGCAAGATTCTAAGCTTGGGGAAGTTGATGAGTGCATATTTGCATCATGTTTTACATTATTATTTTGCATTGTAGATGTAGGATCTCGGTATTTTACGGTGCTCGCGTGCATATATTATGTTTGTTTTCACAAGGATCAAGACAGATGATGGATTCAATGGATACAATTTTGGGAGCAGTTGTACTGTGGAGAAAAGGAGCCAAAAATAACGTAAATCGCTTATTTGGGAAATATTAATAATACCGGAAGAAAACTAGAAGCGAACAAGGGAAGCAGAGAGTCCAACGACCAACTATACGACCAGAGCAACTTTTCTGGTCGTATAGCTTCGGCCGTATAGTTGGCGCCGCTTTCGACTCGTCAAATAGTTTCACCCCGTGCAATTGGTTCGGAGAGACAATATACAGAACACCTACAAATCACAGAAACCTCACCTCCGAAAGGCATCTGGAGGGGGAACTCATCCACAAGGGATCCATCTTCGCCCTGCGCAGATCCGGGAGGCTAAGGCATCGATCTTCATCATCCATCGCTGCATCACCACCATCTCCATCCATCCCATCTACATCTTGTCTAGATCTTGTTGTAATTCCCGTACTCGTTGTGGATTTATACATGTACTATTCATATATGATTGTTTCCATTACCATTGCTATGATATTGATTGCCTCCATGTCTGAGTAGATCATTAGTTCTTGGGGAGATGGAGAAACCCTAGTATGAGATTGAAATAAGATAAAGTCTATTATGATATTCATCGCTATGAACATGTGTTATATTTTCTACATCTTGATGTTGAGAGAAGTCGACCTCTGAATATTTGCCTCTCGTGGGGACTCAATGGAGGAAACTACTTGTTGGTAGATGGAGGTGTGCTAGCACTTACAGTGACTATAAAGCTGTTGGCACCTCTTACATATCAACTTGGGAACCGAGGAAACTCACGGAACACTATCCATGCCATGGGATACGTCCTACGGGTTTATGTTCCTTAATAGCGCAGTAATTCGATTGATGTTGATTGTTGACTGCTGTGGTTATGAGGATGATGTGAGCAGCGGTTGCTTCCTATTTGTCCAATTATGGAGTTCCTCCCACACATACACAGTTGAGAATGTTCATGATGATAATCTTTATCTTAGATCCTTACAATACTAGTGGTGTATCCGCTACTCCCTGAGAACGCTTTTTTCCTACTACAGTTCCAATCTCTCTTACATACGTGATACCTACTTTATGTACTCAGTTGTTTTACTTTACTTTATTATTGCTCTTATACCCAAAACCCAAAAACACCTTTTTACACAATACTCGCATTTTATCTTGTCACTTAGAACTTTATCTACCATTTCTATTGTAATACTTATTTCAAGAGTTATTAGACTTCAGACTCCTGCTCCATGTGGGATCGATATATTTATTTAGAAACTAGCTACAAATGATCTATGCACATGCAGTCATCATAATACCCCCGTTGATTAATCATGAATTAATACTACATATATTTCTAAGACTTGGGATTCAGCTTCTGTCAAACTCTGTCTATCCCTCATCCTAGAAACATGCAACAGTGAGAACCTTGTGCATCCCCAAACATATGTGTCCACTCATATATTAGTGCATCAACATCATCATAGAAGATAACATATACTTGTATGCAACCAAAACAAACTAGATCATAATTGACATAACAATTCACTACTCAAACATCAATATAGTCATACCGATCATGGGAAAATAATATATTGCATCATACATCATGTTTGCCAAGAGTTTATGGTGGGGGTGATGGGATCTTGCAGTAGATGGTGATGGATATGAGCCTCCCCAAGGGGGAGAGGTGGCGCCGGCAGCAGCGCAGGGCTACGACGCCCCGACGGCCTCCGGGGGTGGCACCTTCTTCTTCCTTGGAGATGGTGCAGCAACGGAGGAGCTTCTCCCCCTCCTTGGGGGCTGCCAAGGAGGGGGATTTTCGTGGATATGGGTGGATGCCTCTAAAAGTAGTGTTTCCTCTCAATATATAGTGGTGGAAATTCAATCTTGGCCATAGGATGGATGCCCCTTTGATCCAAGGGCTCTTGGGCATCTCTAGAACATTCCTAAGAGTCCCCTTTGTCCTTAATGAGTCCATCAAGTCATGTTTGGGCCAAAATCCTCAAAGATAGAAGGAGTTTGAGTCAATCACGTCACATATTTTCAGAGTCCCAAAACTGCTTCTGTCCTCCGTAGTAATATGGCTATAAAAGGACTCCGATTGGGGCGAATTTTATGTCTAAATTATTGCGCATAAAATTCCGCCCAACTTTAATTGCTACACTTTTTTCCATTGAACGTAATCTTCGGGGTCATTTCTTGAAATCTTAGAAAAGAGTTCCGCAAGGACAGATTCCAGAAATTTCCAGATTTCACCATAATGAGTGGTTTCCTTCTATATTTGTGTATTTCCTACACAACAAAGTGTAAACCAAGAACTTTTATACTTTTGCAACTATTATTAGGTTAGTCCCAATAAATATAATAATGTTGAAAAATAATAATGATTTTGAAGGAATAAACGACAAAGTTCATGGATGCATTTTACATGCATCAGAACGTCATACTCTAAAAACGATGGTAGAGTTTGGCCTGCATAGGACCTGTAGATAATATAAAATTTGTGTAATCTGATAGGGCTTTTATGGCCCATGTAACATTGTTTTATGTGTTGTATATATGGATGTGAGTGCATTGTTATTGCGCCTTTTTGTTAGCCTAATGCTGAACAAACTCAGTACCTTGCCAACCTGTCAGTTGAGTTGCAACTTGCCAACCTGTCAATTGAGTTGTAACTAGGTTGGAGTTTTCAAGGATTCGATTGTGGGATGATTCAGCTACTCACCCTTTCGCAGTTGATATTTATTTTAGTTGGAATCAGCGAAGCCGTCGAGGAGGCGTATGTTGGAAATATGCCCTAGAGACAAATAATAATAAGGATTATTATCATATTTCATAAAGTTTATGATTAAGTTTTATATCATGCTATAACTGTATTGAGAGGAAACATCAATACACGTGTGATATATAAACAACCAGGGGTTCCCGGTGAAACTCTAGTCACTGGTTCATTGGTCAATAGATGATCAAGGTTTCCTGATCATGTGGCATTTATGCCAGTTGGAAATGGAGTCAACTCATTCTGAGAATGATATGATGAACCAATACCCAATGTAAACATCGTGACCCGATGATGTCACAAAGTTCAAGTTACGATGATTAGAAATGGATCCTCGTAGACTATTCCTTAGACCGTGAGGCTATATCAATCACTGTCTCCCAAGAATTCTTAGATAGCATCAAACGTCACTTGGTAATACAGTGACAATAAAGGTGTGTTTAGGTATTTGGAGGAACCATAGAGGCAATATATGCCAAGAGCAGGATTTGTCCGTCCACGTGACGGAAAGATACTCTAGGGCCCACTCGGAGAAGTTATATCCAATAGCCGTGTAGCGTGTGATTTGATCATAGGGATATCACTTGTCGGAACAAGTCAAGTAGCATTGTTCGGTAACGAGATTAAACACGACATGGTGATGTCATTGATCAGATCTCGGGCAATGCAAGTACCGAGAGACAAAGGGAATAAGACACGACTATCCCGGTTCAATCGACGAAAGATCTTTGTGGAATGCACAGGGGTCACATGGCCATCCATGTCTCTCCGTCGATCATTGGTCCGAGAGTGTCTCGACCATGTATGGAGTGTTCCCGAATAGTGGGGTATCACGCTTAACGGCTTGATGATGCTCTGAGAGTGTTTATAGGATCGGTAGAATCACCGACAAAGAGAAGAGAGAAAACAGGAAGGGTTTCGGTAAGTCCGGAGGATGTCCGGAGTGGAGGTGGAAGGTGTTCCATAGCCATGGAGGTTGAATAATATGTGAATGAATGTTAAATATTGATTTAATCATTTATTCATAATTATTTAATAAAAGATAAAATCAATTAAATGGTCAAAAGGCTTAATGGGCCAATTCCGGAGGGAGAAGGGCCCATGAGGGAAAGGCAAGAGGAGAGAAGGGGAAAGGGGGTGGCCGGCTGGGCCACGCCCCCCCCCACACGGGGGCCACTAGGGCCAGCCGACAGCTCCCCCCTCTCCATCTCCTTTAGTCCCACCCCGGGACTTTGAGGGAGGTAGTACCTCCCCTCCCCCTATATATAGTGGGGATATTTGGCCAGATAAATACACACAATATTCAATAAAGGTTTCCTCTCTTTTGGGGAGACCACCAATTGATATTCTCTCTCTATCTCTCTCTCTATCTCTGTCTCTGTCTCTCTCTCTCTCTCTCTCTCTCTCTCTCTCTCTCTCTCTCCCCTGTGACCGTGGTCCCAAGTTCGAACTGCACGAACGAGAGACATCTTCACCACGGAGCGTCGTTGCACTGCGGGATTTGGATCCAGGAGCTCTACTTCCGCAACTGCTGCTGGATCAGGGAAGCAGGAGTCATCGTCAGGCACCGTACATGTGTAACTCCCCGCGAGGTGTCACACTTGAGGCACTCAAGTCGTTGGAGCCACAGGAGCGCAAGGACTTCATCACGACCTTGAGGTCGGCTTCGGCTCGTCTACATCAACCACGCTCTCCTGATCATTGACAATGCTTTTCGTTCTTCAAGGATAAGTTCACGAAAAGCCTCTCCCGTTACTGCATTACTAATAGATAGGTCCTGGCAACATCAGGGGTTCAGGGGCGTAGGGTAAAATTTTATTGTTTTCATACGCAGAACCCCTATAGTGGTATCAGAGCTAGATCTATGCGTAGTAATGCTAGTACGGGTAGAACACATGAGATGTAGCGTGTGGGTGTTGATATTTTAGTTGTTACCCTCCCACGTGTACTTGTGTATACCACAGTAATGCTTGATGAAGCGGCCCCCAACCGACTTTACACGTTCATTCGCGAGACAGGTCCACGCTTGACATACGACTTGTACCGTATAAAGTGGCTTAGGGGGGTGTCTGTCTCTCTCGCATTAGTTGGTATGCCATATTTAGCTGGGGTATAGTATAGACAACTACTTGATCAGCGTTGCGGTGAAATTTCGTAGGTAAGAACGTTCTTGTGTGAAAGCCTATTCAGCCACGTAAAATATGCAAAGATAAAGTAGAGGCGTCTAACTTTGTTTTGCAAGAGGCGTTGCTTTGTGCTATGGTTGTGGAAAAGGTAAAGTGATTACCTTATGTTACGTAGTAGTAAATAGTCATGGAGGTAACGGACTACCATGCCGGAAAGACACCGGTACCCTGGTGTCTACGGTGCTGGAACCCTGGCGCCGGAATCCGGTGACGACGGATGGAGATCACGACGTGAACGACCATATCACATTGCATTTACATTCAGTGTTATTGTTTGCATATCATATTGTGTCCTAGTATTAGATACTCGACGGTAGCCTAATAATATGATCCATATTTAAAATTACCAATGATTGTGTTCCCCCTTAGTGTGCACCACCAAGAAAGTTCTTCGGTATGAGGCAGGCCATGATGAGCGGGTGTCAGACATATCTATGTTCGCATATAGTGGGTGTAAGCCATGTTGCACAGCGAATACACTAAGGTTGAGTTGGCGAGCCTAGCACGTTACAGAGACGTGGCCTCGGAATGCGGATGGTCGAAAGATCGAGCATGAGTCGCATGAATGATGTGACTGACGTTTAGCATCCACCCTAGAACCCACATTGATGGCTGTGATGATAGGGGGAGATGTGGGGATGGGTCGTGTTATCACTAGAACCCTTCAAGGGATAGGTGTTTTAGAGAGGAGTTATTATTAACTCATTTAATTATAAACTTAGTATAAATTCCTCTTGCAATTATAAATGTAGAAAATGGTTCTCTCTGATGCTACCTTTCCTGTTGATGATTAGTTAGAAGGAGAGAATCTTAGGTTAGACGGATCAAACTTCTCTATATGGGTTGCATGTCTCCACATTCTCCTTAGCGAGAATAACATGGTCGACTATATACTCAACGAGATGGATTTGGATCAGCCTAGTGACCTAGAGACCCTAGAGCAGCGGGAAGACCGCTATTATCGTCGTGCGACGTCCACCTTCATATTAGTTATAATGTGCTACGGGATAGTGGATGAGTTGTGGCTAGTCGTGGGTAATCTTGACCCTCGTGCGACTATGGTACATCTTAGGACACATTTCATGGAACAATCACGCATATGGGAGCATGAGATGATGGGAGACTTCCTCTACATTAAGATGGAGGAGAACTCATCACCTGACGACCACTTGGAGCGCATGCATGATGCGTACATGAGGCCTGTAGACTTCCTGGATAGCTGGATGACAATCACTTTTGCAAATGGCGTTGTGTTACGGTCGCTGCCACCAAGCTACCAAGCACAAGTCAGGATTTGAATTATGAGAGGCGACGCGGAAACACAGGATTTCCACAAGTTCATATCACATCTCAGGAAAGTGATGGTTGAACCCGTTGTCGGTGAGGTCATCAATGACAAAGGTATATATTTGATATACAATTTTATAAATGTTATAATCTTGCAAACACATTTGCAGTCTTAAGCATATTTGGTACTTGTTCTATTTTACTGAAAACAGGTCCTTCTGCATAGAGGTGCTTGGTTGAGAGGAGGTGACGTTGTGTGTTGATGGCGAGCATGATGATGATGGCCAACGACACTCTCCCTCGACATTTATCACTTAGTTTATGCTTAGGATGATTATTGTAATCAAAAGATTGTGAACTTCTTTGGTGTGTCTCACACTTTGTGAGACGGTTATTCATATCAGATTGTAACAAACAGTTGTTCCACTTTTATGAATGATCTCTATTCGTGTTCATATCTTGTTTGATTATGTGAGAATCCTAGTTTTGGAACTAATTGATAATACATGAATATTTGTAAAATATTGAAATGCCTTAAAATACCCAACTTAATGATATGCTCGTTAATGAATGAAACCATTGTTTAAATTCAAAGTTATGTGATAATATGTGAAAGTCATTTGATTACTTATCAAATATGAATCATGCCTAAGTTCAGCAAAAATAACTTAAACACCGTGTATTACTTGAATACATAGTGTTTGATGAATTGTTGAAAGTAAATACATATTCGATGTATTGTGTTTTAACAAAATGTTGATTATCATTATATGATTATTTAAATGTGTAAAGAAGTTTACCAAAGGAAACATGGGTATGAAACTATTTGATATGATCAAAGTGTTTCATCAACAAAGGGTATGAATATAAAAGAGAATCTAATTACTATGATTTGATCAATAGTAATGAAATTCAACTTTATAAGAATGGGATAAAAATAATTGTGGAATGCAAAGCATTTTGAAACGTCAAAATGCAAAGCATCACAATGTGATATTAGATATCAAATGGGTGCATAGATGGCGCCAAACAAATCGTTATAGTGTAGATGTAGCTACCATTAGTTAGAAATAGTTAGCACTCAATTAGAATATATAGTGAACCATTTGGATTCGTGAGATCAGCTCCATATCTAGTATCGATCATCGTAGAAGTTTTGGAGTTATTCGATATAACCAAAAGAATAGCGAATAAGTCCTTGTAGAGTATTCATTGGAAACTTTGAATACAAAATCCATAGCTAGAACCAAATGGAAAGCAAAAAATTGTATTTCTTGGATTTTGGTACATTTTCGAGAAAGTTCACATTCAGTGATATTTCTCGATTATGGAGCATTTGGAAGATAGTGAAAAACATGATGAGGATTCAAAACCCCGCATCAGAATGTTGAGAAGCGCAACGGAAAGCGTTCCTCAACTATTCTCTTCACAAAGGAAAGAATCAATGATAATGATCATTGTGTTTAACCCACTGGTGTTTTCACTACATGAAGTAGGATTCAAAATGTAACCCATATCTTGTATGGAGACATTTGTGAATCATTTGTCATGATTACCAGAATATGACATACCTATGAACTACTAAGGAAATAATGGTAAGCTAATGATATGAGAAATCCCAAAGCAAAATTCCCTTGAGATTAGAAAGCAATTCGTTGTTGAATCTTACAAGTAAAGGGGTTACTTGAATTTTCCCAAATAACAGCAAAGCCATAGTGGAAAAAGGGGTGAATGACAAAAGCACAAATTTTCAAGTATTGGACAAATTCAAATCAATTTGATTCAAGTGTGCTAAATGTCTAGTGGATTTAAAACTACTAGAAGTACTAGTATCTCATAGTAAATCTCCAAGTTTGATATTTGATCAAAGGATTTTGAAATCATTCAAAATAGTGATTGGATATGCAATTTGCATGAAATTGAGTGGGAGCTATAAAAGTCTTCCTGAAACAATATGGATAGGACATATTTTTGAGTGGGAGCAATATAAGTCTAAAATTCAAATATGTAGGAACATAGTTTGAGTAAGATTAGTGACTCATACCCAAATATGTTGGGAACATATTTTGAGTGGGAGCTTATAGGAGTGATTCTTAAGTGTGTATTCGACACATTAAGAATAAAAGCGCAAGTACCAATAAATAATGATTTATAAGGGGTAGAAGTTGATAATAAGTGTATTATGATATCATGTAGTATTCCTTAAAGGATTCTAAAAAGGGTTTCAGAATAGAAGTTAATTATGGAACTGGTCCTTAATAACTCAAATTAGGAATAGTATTAAGTTGAACATAAGTGGTTGAAAGAAAGAAAAGGATGATCATCATCCACTATGTTGAGACATAGGTTCTATCTTAGAAAACAATGGTAGTAACTTAACATAATTTATGATCCAAGAAGGAACGTTTGAAAAGTGATTAAGTTTGAATCACAGAACATTGAGCTAAGTTTGCCCCCAGTGTCTAATAGAGAACTATAGACATGTTTTCGAAATCCATAAAGGATGGCATATCTTAAAGCATAAACAGTTATGTTATAAGTGAATATGTTGGAAACTCCTGTAATACCGACTAAAGTCAAGTAGGAAGCGAGGTGAACAAAACATCAAAAGTTGCACAGAGTGCACTTGTGTTTCGATGATTACATTTATAATAATAAATAAGGGTACCATCTAAAGTGTTGTATAATGTTATGGCGGGGCTAGTTCGCTTTTAACGTAGAATGATGTGTCCCAGGGCATAGTGCCCATGACAAAGCCCTCGAGGTTGATCTAAAGTCCCTGTAGGCTCCTAGAATTCGGCCTTTTCTGCTTCCATAGCAATGATGCATACACAAACATGTTATCATGTGATCATAAAGTATTAATGTCAATTAAGGTGACACTAGTAAGTTGCAAAGGATTTGGGACTGTAAAGTATAGGCCCAAGACTCAACCTCTTCCATGAGCAAGAATGTTCAGGGTACCGGGATATATGGTGCCAATGATTAAGAACAAATGCAGGTAGTTTATTTGTACTCTAGTGCAAGTGGGAGACTGTTGGAAATATGCCCTAGAGACAAATAATAATAAGGATTATTATCATATTTCATAAAGTTTATGATTATGTTTTATATCATGCTATCACTATATAGAGAGGAAACATCAATACATGTGTGATATATAAACAACCAGGGGTTCCTGGTGAAACTCTAGTCACTAGTTCATTGGTCAACAGATGATCAAGGTTTCCTGATCATGTGGCATTTATGCCAGTTGGAAAAGGAGTCAACTAATTCTGAGAATGAGATGATGAACCAATACCCAACCTAAACATCATGACCCGATCATGTATCGAAGTTCAAGTGATAATGATTAGAAATGGATCCTCGTAGACTATTCCTTAGACCATGAGGCTATATCAATCACCGTCTCCCGAGAATGCTTAGATAGCATCAAACGTCACTTGGTAAAACAGTGACAATAAAGGTGTGTTCAGGTATTCGGAGGAACCGTAGAGGCAATATATGCCAAGAGCAGGATTTGTCCATCCATGTGACAAAAAGATACTCTAGGGACCACTCAGAGAAGTTATATCCAATAGTTGTGCAGCGTGTGATTTGATCACAAGGATATCACTTGTCGAAACGAGTCAAGTAGCATTGTTCAGTAACGAGATTGAACATGACATGGTGATGTCATTGATCAGATCTCGGGCAATACAAGTATCGAGAGACAAAGGGAATTAGACACGACTGCCCCGGTTCAAACAACGAAAGACCTTCATGGAATGCACAGGGGTCACATGGCCATCCAGGTACCTCTGTCGATCATTGGTACGGGAGTTTCCCGACCATGTATGGAGTGTTCCCGAACCATGGGGTATCACGCTTAAGGGCTTGATGATGCTTAGAGAGTGTTCATAGGATCGGTAGAATCACCGAAGAAGAGAAGAGAGAAAATCGGAAGGGTTTCGGTAAGTCCGGAGGATCTCCGGAGTGGAGATGGAAGGTGTTCCATAGCCACGAAGGTTGAATAATATGTGAATGAATGTTAAGTATTGATTTAATCATTTATTCATAATTATTTAATAAAAGAGAAAATCAATTAAATGGTTAAAAGGCTTAATGTGCCGATTCCAGAGGGAGAAGGGCCTATGAGGGAAAGGCGAGAGGAGAGAAGGGGAAAGGGGGGCCGGCTGGGCCAAGCCCCCCACGCGAGGCCCACTAGGGCCGGCCGGCGGCCCCCCCTCTCCCTCTCCTTTAGTTCCACCCCGGGACTTTTCGGGAGGTAGTACCTCCCCTCCACCTATATATAGTGGGGGTATTTGGCTAGATAAATACACACAATATTGAATAAAGGTTTCCTCTCTTTTGGGGAGACCTCCAATTGATATTCTCTCTCTCTCTCACATGACTGTGGTCCCAAGTTTGGACTACGCGAACGAGAGACATCTTCACCGCGGAGCACCGTCGCGCTGCGAGATTCGGATCCAGGAGCTCTACTTCCGCAACTGCTACTGGATCAGGGAAGCGGGAGTCATCATCAGGCACCGAACATGTGTAACTCCTCGCGAGGTTTCACACTTGAGGCACTCAAATCGTTGGAGCCACAAGAGCGCAAGGACTTCATCATGACCTTGAGGTCGGCTTTGGCTCGTCTACATCAACCACGCTCTCCTGAGCGTTGACAACGCTTTTCGGTCTTCAAGGGTAAGTTCGCGAAAAGCATCTCCCATTACTGCATTACTAATAGATAGGTCCTGGCAACATCAGGGGTTCAGGGGCGTAGGGTAAAATTTTATTGTTTTCATACGCAGAACCCCTAAAGCGTAGCCCCCGAGTGCATTGAATACAAAGTGAAAAAAATGAACTCATAGTTTAAGGAACTTATCTTTATTGATTGGAGGGTAGCAAGTACATGTTTTGGCTAAGTAGCCTTATTCTAAAGTAAAAAACATCTAGGAGTAGAAATGTTATAGCTGCACGACGTTCCAAGGGTAGGAGTATGCGACCCCAATTTTCAGGTCCTTGATGCGATGGGCACCACCTAAGATTGCTTCAGTAATGACATAGTGTCCCTCCTAGAGGGACTCGAGTTTCAGGTTCCCCTTCTGCTTGAGTCGCAGGACGAGGCCACCTTCGGGGAAGGACCTTGGGTGCAGCCGTTGGCTGTGGTACTTGCGGAGGCTTTGTTGGTATATCGTCGAGTGAGAGGCGACGATGTCGTGCGCCTCATCCATCAGTTCGACATTGTCTTTGAATGTGGCCGTCGATTTGGCTTCGTTGTAGATGACAACCCGTGGGGCCTTATAGTACACGTCGGCGAGCAGGAACGCTTCAGCATCGTGCACCATGAAGAAAGGTGTGTAGCTGGTGGCTGTTGGAGATATGCCCAAGAGGCAATAATAAAAGTGGTTATTATTATATCTCTATGTTTATGATGAATGTTTACATCCCATGCTATAATTGTATTATATGGAAACACTAATACATGTGTGTTTTGTAAACATAAAAGAGTCCCTAGTAAGCCTCTTGTGGAACTAGCTTGTTGATTAAATGATGATCATGGTTTCCTGATCATGGACATTGGATGTCATTAATAACAAGGTTATATCATTAGGAGAATGATGTGATGGACACACACCCATAGTAAGCGTAGCATAAGATCAAGTCATTAAGTTCGTATTGCTATAAGGTTTCAAATGCATAGTAACCTAATCCTTCGACCATGAGGTTATGTTAATCACCATCACCAGATGGGTACTTTGATGACATCAAACACCGCTTCGTAACTGGGTGGTTATAAAGGTGTCATTGGGTATTCTGAAAGTATGTGTTGAAGCGCATGGACCAAGATTGGGATTTGTCCATCCATATGACGCATAGATATGCTCTGGGCCCTCTCGGTGGAATGTCATCTAGTTATCTTGCAAGCGTGTGACTAGGTCACAAGGGATGACATAACATGGAACGAGTAAAGAGTACTTATCAGTAACAAGGTAGAACTAGGTATGGAGATATCGACGATCAAACCTCGGATAAGTAGAATATCGCGTGACAAAGGGAATTGGTTTCGTATGTTAATGGTTCTATCGATCACGAAGTCATCGTTGAGTATGTGGGAGCCGTTATGGATCTCCAGATCCCGCTGATGGTTATTGATCGGAGAGGTGTCTTCATCATGTCTGCATATTCACGAACCGTAGGGTGACACACTTAAGGTTCGAAGTTGTTTTTAAGTAGATATGTAATATGCGTTGGAGACCGAATGTTGTTCGGAGTCTCGGATTGGATCCGGGACATCACGAGGAGATCCGGAATTGTCCGGAGAATAAGATTCATATATTGGGGATCATTTTCTAAGTTAGGAAATGTTCCGGAGTGTTTGTATGGAGATTCTAGAAGGTTTCGGAATGTTCTGGAAGGTTCTAGGAGATTTCTTGGAGTTTGCTTGAAAACCAAGAAAGGATCAAGGAGTCCTTGTGGGGCAAGACAAGGAGTCGTGGGGGAGGAGGACTCCTCCCCCCCTCCCAATCCGCCGGCCAAGGAGGGAGGGGAGTCCTACTAGGACTCCCCCTCCCATGGCGCCTCCCTCCTTTAAATAGAGGGGTGGGGCCGCCACCCCCTTGCCCCCTCCACTTCAAGCCCTAGCCGCCGCCTCTCTCCTCCTCATTCCCTCTGCTCAGGCTTAGGCGAAGCCCTGCAGAATTCTCTACTCCACCACCACCACCACACCGTCGTGCTGCTGGGATTCCGTGGAGAAGATCTACTACCTCTGCTGCTCGCTAGAACGGGGAGAGGAAGGTCTGCATCGACTCCGCACGTGTGACCGACTACGGAAGCGCTGCCTGAACGCGGCGTCGGAAGGATCATCCACACGATCTTGAGATCGGCAAGTGATCGACTACATCAACCCCGAGATCTAATATCGTAACGCTTTCGGATCTACGAGGGTTAGTACAGATCTATCTCGTTGCACATGTCTACTAGATTAGATATTGGCTTTTATCTAGATTAGATCTAGGTTTTGTTCGTTCTTGCGGTAGAAATTTTTTGTTTTCCATGCTACGAACCCATCAGTGGTATCAGAGCCGTATCTATGCGTAGATCTTTTGCACGAGTAGAACACAATGGTTTTGTGGGCGTTGGTGCTCGTGCCGTCTTTTGCTTTGTGTACTTTGCATCTTGTGGTATGGTGGGATGAAGCGGCTCGGGCTAACCTTACATGTCATCGCACATGAGACTTGCTCCACGCTTGACGTGTAACTTGCTTTGCACAAGTGGCTTTGCGGTTGTCTGTCTCTCCCACCATAGTATAGATCCAATTTACACTTTGCACTCGATAGCACTTGTATCAACGTTGTGGTTCAGTTTCGTAGGTAAGATCCGTTCTTATTCGAAAGCCCCAAACCACGTAAAACATGCAAAGAAAATTAGAGGCGTCTAACTTGTTTTTGCAGGGTTTTTGTGATGTGATATGGCCATCATGTGATTGTGATTATATTTGATGTATGCAATGATCCTTGTTGTAATATGGCAACCGGCAGGAGCCTAATGGTTGTCTTTAATTCTGTTAAGACCTGCGTGTCTATTCATCTTGTAATAGCTTTATTCCAAGTAGTTGTAATAGTTGCTGGTGATGATGGACAACCATGAAGCGGCGCCACTGACCTTGACGCAATGCTGGTGATGATGGAGATCATGTCCGTGCTTTGGAGATGGAGATCAAAGGCATAAGAAGAAAGGGCCATATCATATCACACTAATTATGAATTGCATGTGATGTTAATCCTTTATGCATCTTGTATTGCTTAGATCGTGACGGTAGCATTATAAGATGATCCCTCTCACTAAATATCAAGTAATAAAAGTGTTCGTCCTTAGTTGGCACCATTGCTAAGACTCGTCGTCTCGAAGCATCTCGTGATGATCGGATGTGATAGATTCTACATGTGCATACAACGGGTGCAAGCCAGATTTGCACATGCGGAAACTAAGGTTAATCTTGACGAGCCTAGCATGTACAGACATGGTCTCGGAACACGGAATACCAAAAGGTAGAGCATGAATCATATAAGTGATATGATGAACATGAAGATTGTTCGCCGATGAAACTACATCCTCTCTCTTGAAGATCGGACTTGGTGTAGTGGACTTGGTTCGTGTAATCACTAAGACAATGCGAGGGATGTTGTTTTGAGTGGGAGTTCACCTAGTTAATTTAAGAATTAAAATTGAACTCAATTTATTATAAACTTAGTCTAAACTACTTGCAAATATTGTTGTAGATTATGGCGAACCTCTCCATCAATTTCAATGCGTTCCTAGAGAAAGAAAAGCTTAAGGACAATGGAAGCAACTTCACAGACTGGCTCCATGGTCTGAAGATTGTCCTCAGGGCTGGTCAGATGACCTATGTGCTCGAAGCACCGCTAGGTGACCCACCTGCAGATGATGCCACCGATGACATAAAGAATATTTATGCCACTCGGAAAAATCATTACTCCATAGTTCAGTGTGCCATCCTATATGGTTTAGAAACGGAGCTCCAGAAGCGTTTTGAGCACCACGACCCGTTCGAGATCATTAAGGAGCTCAAGCTCATTTTTGAGACTCACGCGGCCGTGGAGAGCTATGAGGCCTCCGAAAAGTTCTTTACCTGCAAGATGGAAGAGGGAAGCTCCGTTAGCGAGCACGTGCTCACCATCTCTGGGCACGCAAACAAGCTCCAAGAGTTGAGGATAACGATTCCTAATGAGTTAGGGATTCACCGTGTCCTCCAATCACTGCCACCGAGTTATAAGAACTTTGTGATGAACTACAATATGCACTGCATGAACAAGACGTTGCCTGAACTATCGTCCATGCTGAAAACTGCTGAAGTGGAGATCAAGAAGGAGCACCAAGTGTTGATGGTCAATAAGACCACCAATTTCAAGAAACAGGGCAAGCCTAAGAAAAAGGGCAACTTCAAGAAGGACGGCAAGAAAGCTGCCGCACCTGCTTAGAAGCCCAAGTCTGGTCCTAAGCCTGAAACTGAATGCTTCTACTGCAAGGGTGCTGGTCACTGGAAGCGTAACTGCCCCAAGTACCTGGCGGATCTAAAGAACGGCAACATCAAGAAGAAAGGTATATTCAATATACATGTTATTGATGTGTATCTTACTAGTAGTCGTAGTAGTGCCTGGGTATTTGATACTGGTTCGGTTGCTCATATTTGTAACTCGAAACAGGAGCTGCAGAAAAAACGAAGACTGGAAAGAGACGAGGTGACGATGCTCGTTGGAAATGGCTCCAAGGTTGATGTGATCGCCGTCAGCACGCTCCCTCTACATCTACCTTCGGGATTAGTTTTAAATTTGAATAATTGTTATTTGGTGCCTGCGTTAAGCATGAACATTATATCTGTATCTTGTTTATTGCGAGACGGTTACTCTTTTAAGTCTGAGAATAAAGGTTGTTCGATTTATATGAGTAATGTATTTTATGGTAATGCACCTGAGATGAATGGTTTATTCTTATTGAATCTCGATAGTAGTGATACACATGTTCACAACATAGATGCTAAACGAATAAAATTGAATGAAAATTCTACATACATGTGGCACTGTCGTCTTGGTCACATTGGAGTGAAGCGTATGAAGAAACTCCATTCTGATGGACTTCTTGAATCACTTGATTTTGAATCACTTGAAAGATGCGAAGCATGTCTAATGGGAAAAATGACTAAGACTCCATTCTCTGGGATAATGGAGCGAGCTACAGACTTATTGGAAATAATACATACCGATGTGTGCGGTCCAATGAGTGTAGCCTTGCGTGGTGGATATCGTTATGTTCTCACTTTCACGGATGACTTAAGTAGATATGGGTATATCTACTTTATGAAACATAAGTCCGAAACTTTCGAGAAGTTTAAGGAATTTCAAAGTGAAGTGGAAAATCATCATAACAAGAAGATTAAGTTTCTGCGTTCTGACCGCGGAGGTGAATATCTGAGTTATGAGTTTGGCATGCATTTAAAGAAATGTGGAATACTTTCGCAGTTGACACCGCCGGGAACACCACAGCATAATGGTGTGTCCGAACATCGTAATCGAACTCTCTTAGATATGGTTCAGTCTATGATGTCTCTTACAGATTTACCACTATCGTTTTGGGGCTATGCATTAGAGACAACCGCATTCACTTTAAATAGGGCACCATCTAAATCCGTTGAAATGACACCGTACGAATTGTGGTTTGGTAAGAAACCTAAGTTGTCGTTCCTTAAAGTTTGGGGTTGCGAAGCGTATGTAAAGAAGTTACAACCTGATAAGCTTAAAACCAGAGCGGAGAAATGCGTCTTCATAGGATACCCTAAAGAAACAATTGGGTATACCTTCTATCATAGATCCGAAGGCACAGTTTTTGTTGCCAAGAATGGATCCTTTCTTGAGAAGGAGTTTCTCTCGAAGGAAGTGACTGGAAGGAAAGTAGAACTCGACGAGGTTATTGAACCTTCTCTCGGAGTTGAGAGTAGCGCAGCACCGAAAGATGTTTTTGTGCCGCCTGCACCAATTGGAGAGGAAGCTAATGATGGTGATCATGAAACTTCGAACGAAGTTACTACTGAACATCGCAGGTCAACGAGGGTTCGTACCACTCCTGATTGGTATGACTCTGCCTTGAACGTCATGTTGGTGAACAACACTGATGACCCTGCGACGTATGAAGAAGCTATGGTGAGCCTAGATTCCGACAAATGGCTAGAAGCCATGAAATCCGAGATGGGATCCATGTACGAAAACCAAGTATGGACTTTGGTGTACTTACCGGATGGCCATAAGGATGTCGAGAACAAATGGATTTTCAAAAGAAAAACAGATGCTGATGGTAATGTTACCGTCTATAAAGCTCGACTTGTCGCGAAAGGGTTCCGACAAATTCAAGGAGTTGACTACGATGAGACTTTCTCACCAGTAGCGAAGCTAAAGTCTGTGAGGATTTTGTTAGCAATCGCTGCATATTTCGATTATGAAATTTGGCAGATGGATGTCAAAACGGTGTTCCTTAATGGTGACATTGAGGAAGAGTTGTATATGGTACAACCCAAGGGTTTTGTCGATCCTAGTGATGCTGACAAGGTATGCAAACTTCAGCGCTCCATTTATGGACTGAAGCAAGCATCCCGGAGTTGGAATCAACGTTTTGATAAAGTAATCAAAAACTTTGGATTTATACAAACTTATGGAGAAGCTTGTATTTACAAGAAAGTGAGTGGGAGCTCTGTAGCATTCCTAGTACTATATGTAGATGACATATTGTTGATTGGGAATGATATAGAACTTCTTAATAACGTCAAAACCTATTTGAATAATAGTTTTTCAATGAAGGATCTTGGCGAAGCGGCATATATTCTAGGCATCAAGATTTATAGAGATAGATCAAGACGCCTAATAGCGCTTTAACAAAGTCTGTACTTAGACAAAGTTCTAAAGAAGTTTAGAATGGAAGAGAGCAAGAAAGGGTTCGTGCCCATGTTGTCAGGTAAGACCTTGAGTAAAACTCAAAGTCTGGCTACGGCAGAAGATAGAGAAAAGATGAATAATATTCCCTATGCCTCAGCCATAGGTTCTATCATGTATGCCATGCTGTGTACAAGACCGGATATAGCACATGCTCTTAGTTTGACTAGCAGGTATCAAAGTGATCCTGGAATGGAACACTGGACAGCGGTCAAGAATATCCTAAAGTACCTGAATAGGACTAAGGATATGGATCTTTCTTATGGAGGTGATGAACAGCTTGTTGTAAACGGTTACACTGATGCTAGTTGGAACACCGATCCAGATGACTCGAAGTCACAGTCTAGATATGTATTTATTTTGAATGGTGCTGAAGTGAGCTGGAGGAGTGCCAAGCAAAGCGTTGTGGCAAAATCTTCAACTGAATCGGAATACATAGCTGCTTCGGAGGCTGGACAAGAATCCATATGGATGAAGGAGTTCATTACTGAACTTGGCGTGGTTCCCAGTGCGTTGGACCCGATGGCCATCTACTATGACAACAAAGGTGCCATAGCTAATGCACAGGAGCCAAGGTCACATAGCAAGCTGAAGAACATCAAGCTACATTTCCATGCTATTCGCGAGTATGTCCGAGATGGTGACATAAAGATTTGCAAAGTACACACTGATCTGAATGTGGCAGATCCGTTGACTAAACCTCTCCCTAGAGCAAAGCATGACCAACACCAGAACGCCATGGGTGTTAGGTATATTACCATGTAATCTAGATTATTGACTCTAGTGCAAGTGGGAGACTGTTGGAGATATGCCCAAGAGGCAATAATAAAAGTGGTTATTATTATATCTTTGTGCTTATGATGAATGTTTACATCCCATGCTATAATTGTATTATAAGGAAACACTAATACATGTGTGTTTTGTAAACATAAAAGAGTCCCTAGTAAGCCTCTTGTGGAACTAGCTTGTTGATTAAATGATGATCATGGTTTCCTGATCATGGACATAGGATGTCATTAATAACAAGGTTATATCATTAGGAGAATGATGTGATGGACACACACCCATAGTAAGCGTAGCATAAGATCAAGTCATTAAGTTCGTATTGCTATAAGCTTTCAAATGCATAGTAACCTAATCCTTCGACCATGAGGTTATGTTAATCACCATCACCGGATGGGTACTTTGGTGACATCAAACACCGCTTCGTAATTGGGTGGTTATAAAGGTGTCATTGGGTATTCTGAAAGTATGTGTTGAAGCGCATGGACCAAGATTGGGATTTGTCCATCCATATGACGGATAGATATGCTCTGGGCCCTCTCGGTGGAATGTCATCTAGTTAGCTTGCAAGCGTGTGACTAGGTCACAAGGGATGACATAACATGGAACGAGTAAAGAGTACTTATCAGTAACGAGGTAGAACTAGGTATGGAGATACCGACGATCAAACCTCGGATAAGTAGAATATCGCGTGACAAAGGGAATTGGTTTCGTATGTTAATGGTTCTATCGATCACGAAGTCATCGTTGGGTATGTGGGAGCCGTTATGGATCTCCAGATCCCGCTGATGGTTATTGATCGGAGAGGTGTCTTCATCATGTCTGCATATTCACGAACCATAGGGTGACACATTTAAGGTTCTAAGTTGTTTTTAAGTAGATATGGAATATGCGTTGGAGACCGAATATTGTTCGGAGTCTCGGATTGGATCCGGGACATCACGAGGAGATCCGGAATTGTCCGGAGAATAAGATTCATATATTGGGGATCATTTTCTAAGTTAGGAAATGTTCCGGAGTGTTTGTATGGAGATTCTAGAAGGTTTCAGAATGTTCTGGAAGGTTCTAGGAGATTTCTTGGAGTTTGCTTGAAAACCAAGAAAGGATCAAGGAGTCCTTGTGGGGCAAGACAAGGAGTCGTGGGGGAGGAGGACTCCTCCCCCCTCCCAATCCGCCGGCCAAGGAGGGAGGGGATTCCTACTAGGACTCCCCCTCCCATGGCGCCTCCCTCCTTTAAATAGAGGGGTGGGGGCGCCACCCCCTTGCCCCCTCCACTTCAAGCCCTAGCCGCTGCCTCTCTCCTCCTCCTTCCCTCTGCTCAGGCTTAGGTGAAGCCCTGCAAAATTCTCTACTCCACCACCACCACCACACTGTCGTGCTGCTGGGATTCTGTGGAGAAGATCTACTACCTCCGCTGCTCACTAGAAAGGGGAGAGGAAGGTCTGCTTTGACTCCGCACGTGTGACCGACTGCGGAAGCGCTGCCGGAACGTGGCGCCAGAAGGATTGTCCACACGATCTTGAGATCGGCAAGTGATCGACTACATCAACCCCGAGATCTAATGTCGTAACGCTTTCGGATCTACGAGGGTTAGTACAGATCTATCTCGTTGCACATGTCTACTAGATTAGATCTTGGCTTTTATCTAGATTAGATCTGGGTTTTGTTCGTTCTTGCGGTAGAATTTTTTTGGTTTCCATGCTACGAACCCATCAGTGGCATGGTTGGGAGTTGTGCGTAGGATCCATAGCACCGAGGGGAGTTCCTCAGCCCAGGCTCCGGCAGCGCGCTCGAGAGGGCGAAGGAGTCGCTTCTTGATGCCATTGCAGACGAGGCCGTTGGCCTTTTCTATTTGGCCATTGGTTTGGGGTTGCACCATGGAGGCATAGCTGATGTTGATGCACAACCCCTCACAGAAGTCTTGGAACTCAATCATCCCGTTGTCGGTGATGATGTTGTGATGCACTCTGAACCTTTAGATGATGGACTTGAAGAACTTGATAGTAGTGGTGCTAGTCTAGTTGGAGACGGGCATAGCCTCGATATACTTGGTGAACTTGTCGACTGTGATGAGGAGGTACAGGTACCCTCCAGGTGAGGATTTCTGCAGCTTGTCGACTATGTCGAGTCCCCATTACACAAAGTGCCAGGCAAATGGTATTTTCTGCATGTTGGAGCCCGGTGCATGTGGCTTGTCCGCGAACCTTTGGCAGGCATTGCACTTCATGACGATGTCCTTAGCATCACACATTGTGGATGGCCAGTAGAAGCTAACCTGCAGTTTTTTGGTGATGAGGGCGTGACTGCCAGCGTGGTGGTTGTAGGTGCCTTCGTGGATGTCGAGGAGGATGCTTCTTCCATCACCATTGGTGACGCACCGCTGGAGGTCTCTGGTGATGCTTCTCTTGTAAAGCTCGCTGTTGATGATGGTGAAATCCTTTTAGCGACCGAAAATGTGTCGTGCATCAGTCGGGTTGTCCGGCAGCTTCTTGCTGAGCATGTATGTGATATATGGCTGTGTCTAGGAGGTCTCGATGAGCATGACCTTCATGGGTCCTTCGGGCGAAGGAGCTGGCTCTTCTTCAATGGATGCTTTGGGGTCTTCGAATGGTGTAGCCCCCCGAGTGAGTTGCTTCTTCTGGTGGGCCATTGGATGGCTTGATCTTGATGGAGCGTTTGCATATTTGCTCCAGGAATACGCTGGGCAGTACCTGGGCGCAGGTGGAGCCGATGTTGGCCAGCTTATTGACATGTTCATTACTTTCATGACTGATGTGCTAGAGTTCACAGCCGTCGAACTCTCCTTCAAGTGAGTTGTAGAGGTCGCGGTAGGCGATCATGCTGTCGTTGAGGGCGTAAGACTTGTTCATAGTTTGTTGTACGACGAGGTTGGAGTCACCGTATATCATCAGGCGAGTGGCGCCGCAGGCTTTTGCCATTCGCAACCCGTGGATTATGGCTTCATATTTTGCTTCACTGTTTGATGCACGAAACTTCATCCTCAGCACATACCACACCTTGTCGCCTTGTAGGGATGTCAAAATGACACCAACACCCACTCCTTCTTGGTGCTTGGAGCCGTCAAAGTGCATCGACTAGACACTCGACATATCTAGGGTGCTAGGCAGCTAGAGCTCCATCCAGTGGACCAGGAAGTCTGGGAGCACCTGTGACTTGATTGTTGTTCCTCGCTTGTAGTTGATGTCTCTCGGGGATAGCTCGATTCCCTAGAGGGCGACTCGCCCCATTTCTCAGGGGTTGTTGAGGATGTGGGATAATGGTGCATCGTTGACAACGACTATTAGGTGCTCCATGAAGTAGTGGCGCAGTCAAAACACAGTCATGAAGATGCCATACGGCATCTTCTGGTAGTGCGGATACCTTTGCTTGGTGGGCATGAGTACCTGGATGAGGTAGTACACAGTTCGTTGCACCCCATGGATTTTTCCTTCCTTCGCTTGTTCAACCACGAGCATGGTATTGACCACCTAGTAGGTGGAAGCTATGTATATCAACATAGGCTATTTTCATGAGGGGTCACCAGGATGGGCGAAGTTGATAGCAGGTCCTTGAGGTTGTTTAAGGATTCTTGTGCTTTGTTCGTCCACTCGAACTTGTCCGTCTTCTGGAGAACCTGGTATAAAGGCAGGGCCTTCTCCCCCATCCGACTGATGAATCGGCTAAGAGCCACGATTCGCCCAGTAAGTTGTTGGACGCCCTTGATGTTCTTTAGATTCTCCATGCCAGTATGGCCTTTATATTCTTCGGGTTTGCCTCGATTCCCCTTGCAGAGATGAGGTACCCGAGTAATTGATCGAATGGGACGCCGAAGGTGCACTTCTCTGGGTTCAGCTTGAATTTGTAGCGGTTGAGGTTGTCGAAGGTCTCGCGGAGATTGTCGATGAGAGTTGTGCTCTCTTTTGTCTTGACAACTATGGAATCGACATAGACTTGAATGTTGCGGCCAATTTGGTTTTTTAGGCAAGCCTACATGCACCTTTGATATGTGGCTCCTACATTCTTCAGCCTGAAGGGCATTGTGTTGTAGCAGTAGACTCTGAATGGTGTGATAAATGTCATTTTATCTTGGTCCTTGACCTTCAACTAGATCTGATTGTTGCCTGGGTATGCATCGAGGAAGGAGAGGCGCTCACACCACAAGTGGAATCGATGATTTGATTAATCCGCGGTAGTGGGAAGTGGTCCTTCGAGTAGTGCTTGTTGAGAACGTGTAGTCCAAACACATTCGTAGTATGTGACGGAGATATGCCCTAGAGGCAAATAATAAATAGGTTTTTATTGTCATGTCTCAATTAGTTCATAATAGTTTCATACTATGTTATAACTGTATTAATATGAAACGTTAATACACGTGTGGTATGTAAACAAACCAAGTCTCTAGTTACCTCTAACGAACTAGTTCATTGGTCATGAGGATGGTCTAGGCTTTCGAGATCATGGGCATTTATGCCAATTGACAATGAGGTCACATCATTAGTTGAATGATGTGATAGACAAACAACCCAACCAGTTGTATCTTAATGAGATCTAGATACAAAGATCACCATTAATGATAAACTAAGGAAACCTCGCAACCTGATCTCTAGACTGGGAGATAATGCAAATCACCGTTCTGAAGGGAGCTTAGATGGTCATCAAGTATCATACCGTGGTTGGGTGATCGAAAAGGTGCCACTCAGGTTTCCCAAAGGGGCACGTAGAGGAGTACATATCAAGAACATGATTTGCCAATCCATGTAACGGATAGATACATATGTGGCCATATCGGTGGTGTTGCATTAACAAAGCCTGCAAGCGTGTGACTGGGTCACAGAATGCAATGACACGGAAACGAGAAAACAAGTTCATCGGTAACGAGATCGAACGAAGGTATGGGGATACCATAGATCAAATCTCGGGTGAACTAGGTATCAAGTGGCAAAGGGAATGGGAAACGACTGTTTACGGTTCAAACGACATTATCATCGTAGAATGCACATGGGTCATTATGGGCATCCTGGTCCCGCTATTGATCATTGATGGAGATCATGTCTATGCCATTCTCGAGCCGTGGGGAAATACACTTAAGGGTACGATGAGCTAGTGTTGGGGATATACTTTCCGGGTATCCTCAATGTTCCTCACTGACCAGGGTGGCCCACTTTGGGTTAGAGCTTTGCTTCACATGCGGCCCAGTCAGGGAGAAAAGACGGAGTCCAATCCGGCTACGGGAAGGCCTAGAAGACTTACCGACTTAGGCCCATAGTGTTACTTGTAGTTCAAGATGTACTCTATAACCGACTCTTAGTCTGTAGCCGGATAGATCTCTCCTGTAAACCCTAGGCCGGATACCTATATAAGTCGTCCTAGGGAGAGCCTTTAGGGCACACCTCAATAGTCTACAATCTCAACTCGCACAGGCGAAACCCTTGTAACCTATATTCCGGCTCTGCCATATTACTGGATTGCTAGCAGGAGTAGGATCCGTCCAAAGCCGGTGGATTCGAACCTGGGTAAACTTGTTTTCTCACCGTCCCGGAACACCGTACGTCTCACACCCCTCTCTTCCGCATGCCTCGAGGACCACCTCATGGCGTACTTGTCATCAATCCGACGACAGTTGGCGCCCACTGTGGGGAAAGTGAGCTTCGGATCTGTGTTCCCAGCGGAATCTGCAAGAATCAGAATCAGCGAGACGATCGCCGTCAGTCGTATCCTCTATGCCAGCGATGTCCCTCTCATCATTCTCGATGAGACTTGGATTCCGGCTAGGGAGACCGTGACTATCTACACAATCATGTCTTTTGGCGAGATCGATGTTTACATCGGTTTTGCTGAACCTGTCCCACCCACCCCAACGGTGATGATAGAGGCAGAAGAATCTTCTAGGTCCCCTTTGTCCGTGGAAGCGGCAGAGTTCCGGATCTCAGAAAACCCTAATCCCACCCAGCCCGCACCAGTTGTGGAGATAGTGGAGAAATCCTAGCCTGAGGAAGACCTAGCGGTCAAAGTCGAATCTGGAGTGGATCTCCTTGGAGAGGCCGAATCCTAGATTGACCCACCCACGGAAGTCGAAATCCAAGAGGAGCATATCAACGACACTGATTCCGTCTCTAATGACGCCGGGATAGACATGCCTTTCCTAAGGTACACACTCGGACATATGATAATGCAAAACTCAGGCGTAGATGCAATTCTCGAGACCATCAAAAGTTTCGATGAAGCTGATCGCGAGAGCCGCAGGTACCTCAAGAGGAGCGCAACGCACTTTGTCGGATACGTTGGATCCGGATCCGGCTCTGCCGATGCTGGAGACAACACCGACTCTATACTAGAGGCAATTGGAACAAACGCCGACATACCCGCATCCTCGGATGAATCGATGACGTCAGCAGATTTCCGAAAGTTCTCCGTGGAATATGAAGAGGAGTATAACTCCAAAGCTGCAGAGGAAGGAGAAGCCATGGATGAAGGATCCGGGGAACACTCTCCCAAAGCACAGGATGACATGGAAGTCTGAAACAATCTCGAAGTCTAGATGTCTGAAAGTATCGATCAGATATTAACTCTGGAAAACGGACCCAAACACGTCTTTGCTACCGACACTGCCAAAAAGGCAAAGAAGAAGAACAGTAAGAACAAGACCCCGGCAAAATACCCTCTGATAGAGGAGGTGATTGCCGAGGAATATGAGGAAGACTCGGATGGAGCACTTATCCTAGAAGAGTCGAAAAAAGAGGAATCGGTGGATGGACACGTGATCACTAAAGGTGCGCGTAAACTCATCGATGCTGCATTAACCACACCTATCCCTACAGCTGCAGAACTTACTGCTGAAGAGCTGGACGAAAGGGCCCAAGCCCTAGAAGCGCGTTGTCAACAACTCCTGGATGAAGCTAAAAACATCGAGGGGGAAAAGAAACGCATGGCAACTAAGGATTACATGTCTCGGTTGCATCAGAAGACACGGAAACGTTACACAGGTGATGGTAAATTTCCGGAAGTAAACAGGGTCCTCTTTGAAGGAGATCCAGGGATGCCTCGTCTCGACAGCAAAGGAGATCTGGTGTACCCAACACCGGTACAGAACACCGTCGCAGGTCGAGATATCTTGTCAAACAACCCAGGCCTAGAACAGGTTCGATTGGGCATCAAGCTACTCACCAAGGGTCTAGAGCAACAGATGGCTGCGAAATCCGGAAGTGGAAAACTGGTCTCCAAATCCGACCAATGTCACACGGACTCAGCCTAGAATGATATAAGGCCCCAGCATGTTCCGGAACAGCATCACCGTTCTGACCGACAGGAAGACAACTACTCTAGAACCGGATCATCAGGACAGCATCGCAGACCTGCACGTGACTGGAGCAACGTCGCTCAAGTGGCCGAACAAGAGGCCATCGCTGCACTGTATCCGAGGAATCCTCCCCGACGTGAGTCAAACGATCGAAGTGGAGAAGATAAAGAGAAACGCCGGGAGGAGGATCGTCAAAAAATGCCACCCCCTAGACACGCAAGTCGTCGGGCTGAGCCTCACCGTAGTGGGAACGACGGACGAAGGAACGATGGAAACCATGTCGGGACAAGCCGGCAGGGAGCTCGTCGTAGTGAAGACCCTCCTCGGAACCGGAATAATGACGCTCCGGACGGAAGCCGACAAACAGCCAGAAACAATCCAGCTGCCCCACCCTCTCCACCAAGCAGTCATCACAACGGCTCTCACGGAGGACAAGGAGGACGACATGGCGGAGGAGGTGGTGGCAGAAGCCGAAGTCCGGCTCCAAGGCACCACAGCCACAGCCGACATTTGGGACGATCTCTATCCCCGAACGACGCAAGGCACATGATCAACTTCAACATAGAGGCGCGACGCTACGAAAACGATGATATCTACGTGGGCCCAAAGTGCTTTGGACCACGTATCAGAGCTACAAAGTTCCCGGAAGGATTTGCTATCTCAAGACATATGCAAGCCTACGATAACATTGCTCGGCCAGATACCTGGCTACAGGATTTCTTCCAAGCTTGCTGCATTGCCAAAGGCGGAAACAGCCTTGTCGCAACCCGATATCTCCCACTTATGTTGCGGAAGACGACACGATCATGGCTTAATAAACTTCCGGAGAACACCATCCACAACTGGTATGACATGCAAAGTGAGTTCTTTCGGAATTTCGAAGGCACATACCGGAGGCCCTGTACTGTCGGATACCTACAGCGTTGCACCCATTAGGCCAGAGAAACTTGCCGGGATTACCTCGGAAGATGGATCGACACCAAGAACTCCTGTGAAGGAGTAAATGATCAAACTGCGATTGAAGCTTTCATTACAGGTCTCCCAATTGGTCTACCGCGCCATCGCTTGAAGTGTGACAAGGTCACTGATTTGGGAGAGTTGATAGAAACAACGAGCAAGTATGTAGATGCTGATGATGATGCAGAGGGATTACTCAATGCCCTAGCTGTGCCACATTCGGCAAAACAACCAAAGCAACAAGCTCAGAAGCGTAAAATTACCTCGGAAGAAAAACCCAACGCGGAAACGACAGTGGTCACTGCTACTTTCGGGTCTGGAGGACGAGGAGGACGCAGCGGAGGCCGTGGGCATGGGCGTGGAACTTCAAGAGTCCAAGGTAGAGGAGACCAACAACCAGGCAAAACCTACTCTTGGGCTGACATTGCCAATAACCCATGTGTGCATCACCTAGACGCCAATGGGGGCTCGTCCCACACCAACGCCGAATGTCGTTTCAATGACGACATCAAAAGAGATGACACCGCGGGCTACAAAGCTAAGCGGAAGAAGGGAAAGAAGAATGCCGAAAAAGATAAAGAGACCAAGGAAGATTCCGACATGGAGGAAGCTGATGCTTCAAATCCCAAGCCGGAAGGGAAGAAAAATTTTCCGACCAAGAAAGACACTTATGTCACCTTCCTCGGATCTCAATCAGCAAAGGTCAAGAAAGCAGTTCTACATGAGCTCAATGCAACAGTTCCAGCTGTCCCTCAATTCTTGGACTGGTCGGAAGTGGCAATCACATTTGACCGTGCTGATCATCCGCCTAAGTTGCACAGGCGAGGAAAATATGCCTTAATCGTCAATCCACTTATTGACGGTTATGGTTTCTCCAAGACCCTCATGGACGGCGGCAATAGTATCAATATTCTCTATGTCGAAACGCTACGCCGGATGAAGATCTCGGAGACCCAGCTGAACCATAGCTCTGTGATCTTTCATGGAGTTGTCCCAGGAAGACAAGCCAATTCCCTGGGAGAAATCACTTTGGATGTTACCTTTGGAACTCCAAAGAATTATCGGACGGAGGCACTTTCCTTCGAAGTGGTCCCATTCAAGAGCGCATACCACGCTATATTCGGACGTCCAACTTACTGGGCTTTTATGGCTCGTCCATGTTACATTTACAATATGATGAAAATTCCAGGTCCCAACAGCGTAATCACTATCAGGGGAGACCCGAAGAAAGCACGAGAGTGTGAGGATGGAAATGTTGCCTTTGCCGAAGCCGTGCTGCACGCCCAGGAGTACCAGGAGATCAAGAAGAGCATAGATCCGTCCGAGATGCCCGCAACTAAGAAGGAGGTGACAAAGCCAAATCCGGAGTTCAAGGCATCAGAAGAGACGAAGAAGACGCCGTTGAAGGATGATGACCCCTCCAAGGTGACCCAGATAGGCGTAGGCCTAGGTAGCGCATAGCAAAGCACGCTCGTCAAGTTCCTCCAAGCAAATCAAGATATCTTCGCATGGCAGCCATCTGACATGACCGGAGTACCTAGGGAACTTGCCGAGCACTCTTTAAATGTAAACCCGAATGCTAAACCTGTCAAAAAATCCTTACGACGTTTTGGCGATGAAAAGCGTAAGGCAATAGCTAAGGAACTAGCACGACTCGAGTTAGCCGGATTCATAGAAGAAGTCATCCACACTGAGTGGTCGGCCAATCCTGTAATGGTCCCTAAAAAGGACACCACTGATTTCAGGCTGTGTGTTGATTATACTGCCTTGAACAAGGCTTGTCCAAAAGATCCGTTCGCTCTGCCTAGAATTGATCAAGTTATCGATTCTACGGCAGGCTCGGAACTCCTCTGTTTTCTCGACGCATATTCCGGTTACCACCAAATCCGGATGAAGGAATCTAACAAAGTCAAAACTTCATTCATAACCCCCTTCGGAACCTTCTGCTTTGTTACGATGCCCTTTGGGTTGAAGAATGCAGGAGCTACGTGCCAGCGCACGATGCAGCGTTGCCTCCATGACCAACTCGGACGCAATGTGCATGCATACATGGATGATATTGCGGTGATGTCCAAAAAGAAGCAAATGCTGATTTACGACTTGGAGGAAACATTCGCCAATCTACGAATATACAACATCATGTGTCGTGGAAATGGCCACGGTAGTCGCTGCCATAGGCAGCGATTGAGAGTTTCGCGAGGAAGAGTTGGCGGCCATCTGTGGTGCGAGATGGGGGCAGGTGCACAAGGGTTTACCCAGGTTCGGGCCCCCGGAGGGTAAAGACCTACTCCTGCTAGGTTAGATTATGAGAGAGCGAGTTACAAAGGCGGCCAGCTTGGTGGCTGGGCGACGAGTCGCTTGAGGGGGTGTATGATGGAACGTACGTCTCTACTATACCCTAGGGAGGTTTATATATGAAGCACCTCCCAGGGTTTACAAGTCGCCCCCGAACAAGATAAGGATCCGGGAGCCTTTGACCTAATCCGACTAGGCCTCTGGTACGCTTCTAGGCTTCTAGTCGCCAGTCGATGGGCCTCTTCTTTCCTCAGAGTCCAGTCACTGTCCTTCAGGCGTACTCACGGGCCTTCTGGCCCACTCGAAACCCACTACTAAGCATACCCCCTTAGGCATATCCCCTTCAGTAGTCCCCGAGGCCATTGTCGATGTAGGCGCAGGCGTTCTTTGGTGCTTGAAGTAGGCGAGCCCAATTTGGGCGCCCAGTCGAATCGGCGATGGACTCTATTAATGCCGAGGAGAATTTCTCCACAGCTCCACTCGTCACTTTAATGAACATCATCGTTGCCCAGTCGTCATTTCGGCGAGAAGAGAGATTGGCGGGTAGCGAGTGGATCAACGAAGTTGGACCGTCAACCTCAGTCAAACTACCCATTGGAATTTCCAATGGTAACTACGGTGCAATTACCGTGGGTAACAGCTATCCCGATTTTGGCGGGTGACCTTTCCCATATAAGGGGAGTGATGGATTTGCTTCGCGACCCTGCTTTGCATTCTTCATCCTTCCTCATTTGCTCTTGCTCTCTGCTCGCCCCCGACCTATTCTCTTCACATCGTGTGATCCCGCTTCCCACTCAATGGCGCCTCCCAAAGGCTCGTGGGGAAAATCTAAGTGCTCCACGGCCCAGCTGAAATCCTTCGAGGACGCCAGGGTGCTTTGCAAGGGGAATTAGCGAGTTCCCCCTTCTTCCGAGACCGAGCCGAAGCCGTGGCCCAGCGAGTTCATCTATTTCACCAGTCATCTCGAGAGGGGCTTAGGGTTCCCCACTTCGCTCTTCTTCCGCCGCTTCTGCGCGTACTACGCGATCAAGCCCTCGGATCTTGGTCCGCATAGCATCGAGCAGCTGGCGATCTTCATCGCCTTCTGCGAGTGTTACCTCGGCTGTAGGCCTTACTTCCCGCTGTGGTTGGAGCTCTTCCACGGCCGCATCGGGCGCGAGGCATCCAGCGGCTTGATGCTGGCCGCAGGCGGGGTCACCTTCCAGTTGAATTCAAAGGCCAACTTCGTCAAGCTTCTCCTGCCGAAGAAGGCCGCCAGCGAGTGGAAGAAAAGCTGGTTCTACGTCAAGGAAGCCACTCCCTCCGGCGAGGTTTCCCTCCTTGAATTCGTTGCCGAGAGGAGCGAGCCCTGCCGACTGGCGCCAAAGAAGATCCCTGAAGATCAGCGGATGGCCGTCGCGGAGATGATGGACTAGATCCAGAAGCTGAAGGACCAGGGGTTGATTTCGATCAACCTCTACAATTGTTGGCTTGGGCGGCGCCTGGTTCCGCTGGTGGCTCGTCCACGCTAGATGTACGAGTACAACATGAAGCTTGATCCATCTCGCACCAGCAAGGAGTCGTGGGAGGCTGATGATTACAAGGCCGCCCTAAAGAAGATCACCGACGCGGAGTTCACGGGTGCGGCGGTCAGAGTCGCCCCGTATACTCCCATGAAGAATGAAGCCCCTACACTAAGTCTTCTTTCCAATCGCTCCATTCGTATTCCAATTTCGTTCTTTTCGCTTCGTCGTGTTTCTGGCTTGCAATGGTTCTCAGCTTTTTCAGGTATTGGAGGGTTGGCTCCCTCCGCTCGATGAAGAAGTCCCCTAGGAGCTGGAGGAAGATTCCGAGGGGGATCCTTCCGATAGCGACGGGTAAGACGAAGAGGTCGCTCCCCCAGCGCCTGTGGATTGCAAGACCCGAATGCAGAAGCAGCGAGAGGTCAAAGCGAGCCGCAGCCTGGACGAGTTCGAAGAAGGCGACGAGGTCGCACAGGAGCAGACATCCCGACGCACCGCCACGCCTTCGAAGCCCCACGCCGGCCCAAGTCGCCGGCGAAGAGGCCCGCGTCGCCAGTCAGGTCGTCAGTGGTGTTCAGGTCGGATGATGACTTCGATGGCGAAGGGTCTCCTGAAGTCTCACACAAGGTCCCGAGGGTCGCAATCCCGATGAAGGGGTTGGAGGGCGAGGACACGGAGCTGGTGGTAGAGGCGCCCCTGGCTTCGATCGCGCTGTCGACCTTGGGGGTCCCAAGCCAAGAAGCCACCGACGTAGTGCCGCCCAAGTCGCCATTGCCGTCGAAGGCAGCGGCGTCAGAGCCGGAGATCCCAGCGACTGCGGCTTTGTCGTCAAGGAAGCCTTCGGTTTCGTGGGCTTCAGACGTATTTGAGCTGGGGCTCAGTCGCAAGCTTGGTCCCGAGCTGGACAAGCCTGCCCATATCAGTACCGGTCTTCGCGTTCTTCCAGTCACCAAGTAAGTTACACTTCCTTGTCCGAATTTGCTTTGCATCTTTCGTGTCGTGGTTGTGCTGATTAGAAGGGCTCGTGTAGGTCGGGGGCTAAGAAGATTGGGCGCCCTTCGGTGGCCAAGATTCCCCCAGCCACCGTCACGGGAGAAGGTGATCTCCTTAGGAAGAGGAAGGCCTCCGAGGATGTCGTGACTGCTGAAGTCGCGAAGAAGCACAAGGGTGGCGCTGACGACACCGCGACCGGGGAAGCGCCGCGGAGCCAGTTGCTGCGCCGCTCGTCGAAGAGGGGACGACGACGCGATCAGAGCCAGTGCCAGCTACATCCACGCCGGAGGTGCCGGCCCCGGCGGCCAGCGCCCCTGCCAGGGCGTCGACGACATTCCCTCGCTTTATGGCGAGGGGGTTTCTAGGCGGTGCGGACGTGCAATCTCCGCAGTTTCCGGAAATTGTGGACGTGGAGATTGAGGCCCGCCGCGGTTGCACCTCCTTCACTGTCCCATCGACTGACGCTGCTGACCTTCACAAGATGCTCGGCGCTGCCATTCAGGTATGTCCAGTCCCCGAATTCCTAGTCGCTGAATTTCAGCGGTTGGGAATTGTCTTTATCCTCCTATATTCTCCAGTCCCCGAGTTCCTAGTCGCTGAATCGCAGCGACTGGGAACTGGTTTTGGGTTTTCTTCCTTCTCCAGTCCCCAAGTTCCTAGTCGCTGAATTTCAGCGACTGAGAACTGGTCTTGGTTTTCCTTCCTTCTCCGGTCCCCGAGTTCCTAGTCGCTGAATTTCAGTGACTCGGAACTGGTCTTGGTTTTTTCTTCCTTCTCCAGTCCCCGAGTTCCTAGTCGCTGAATTTCAGCGACTTGGAACTGGTGATAATTTTCCTCCCGATGTTTTGCAGGGGTTGCAGCGGGAGTCGACTGATCGGCAGGCTGCGCGAGAGCGCCTGGAGCGTGACTTGCGCGAGGCGCAGGAGGTGAACCAGCAGCTTCAGGAGAGGATCGGTGAGTGTTTGGCGTTGTTCTTCTTTTCTTGTTGTGAGCTGGATTTATGCGATACTTTGACATCTCCACTTGCAGACGGTTTCCCGGCTGAGGTCTCCAAAGCCCGTGAGGGGTATGTCCCACTCGCGGAACTGGACGCGGCGAATGAGCGAGTGGCCTTCTAGGTCAAGGAGTTGGAGGATGCTAAGGCGGCCTCAATTTCTGCAGAAGAACGGGCGAAGGCTGTCGTCGCTGCCGCTGAAGAGGAACACAAAGCCGCGGACTCCATCATTGTGGGACTGCATAACGACCAGGCCGCCTTGGAGAAGCACGTCAAGGAGAATTGCCGCAAGCTGCTTGGTGAGTTTCTGTCATTGCTTTAGCCTTTTGTCTGGTCCCCGCTTTGGGGGTTTCATTGTTTCGCTGATATCTGACTTTTGCAGCTGTGGTAGGCCAAAGCGACCCAATGGTGTAGACTTATACTGCTTCGCAGTGCGTAACTGCCGTGGTGAATGCGGCCACAGCCCCGGCGTTGTGTGTCCAGGCGGCTCTCCAAGGCATGTCTCCCACCGAAGTCATCCCTGGGGGGCTCACGGAGGTGTGGCGCTATCTGGAAGAGGTGCCCGCGGTTGTGGAGTGGATGACGCCCTCGACGTTCAGATGTGGGGCCGCCACAGCGTTGAGCTTGGGACTCGCGCATTTCCCCGACGACTTCGATCTTGACGATGTCACGAGTGGCTATCCCTCGGCGACCGGCACGGTGGAGATGTCAGAGGTGCTGAAGCTGACTGCAAAGCCCGCTTCTTATGTTGATCGTGTCTTGGCGATGGGGGATCTGCTGCCGTACCAGGAGACGGTGTTGGCGCCTGGCGACCCCGAGCCGGAGCACAGTGACATGAAGTCGGAGCAGCCCTTCTGTTCGTCATTGGCGAAGTCGTTGACCACGTATCCGACGAACCCGTGGAAGCCCTTTGTGCACGTCAAGGGTGGTGGTGCTTCTCCTTCGTCAGGGCCTGTGTAATGAGCAAATGTAAAAGTTGTAATAGATGCCAGGTGGCGAACATTTGTATGAATTTTGTAACCCGTGTCGCAGGGACTTGGTCGACTTGTGTTTTATTAAGGCAGTGTTTTGTTCAACAATTTGAGCGAGTCCCCGAGCGCGTCCGCCCTTTAATGGGGTATAACTCGACTATGTATTTCTATGTGTTTGCCTTGTTTTTGCGTTTGTTTTTGCCCTTCGCGTCTCCTGAGCGGCGATTTACCGAGTGCGGGTGAGGTTCGTTTGTGAACGAGTCCCCCAGCATTGTGCTAGACCGTATTGGTCGTGATCCTATTGAAGGTTACGAATGCGTTGTTTGTAATGCGTCTCCTCCCCTGGCCCGGAGAGCCAGTCGCTTGGCGAGCCCTAGGCAGCTCTCTTACTGGGTGTGTTCCCGAGCTGCGTGGGGTCCCCGTTTTGCGGAGTCCCCGTGCGTGGTACTTAACCGTTCGATTCGCTTTGCGTGAGGGTGGGGGGGGACAGGTCGCTGTGAGAAGCGTGTGTCGTATGTCTTGGCCCGGCAGGCCAGTCGGGCTAGGCGACTCCAATGGCGGCTCCGGGTTGGCGTTTTTCATGGATGACCCAAGGCCCAGATTTTTCCAGTGCCCTTGTGCCGCACTACTTGGCTGTGCCGGTCACTCAACCAGAGGTTGACTTCCGTAGGTAGCATATTGCTAGTATGTACGAGTGCGAGTGGCAGAAGAATTTGGTGAGTGGACACAATTTGTGCGATCCGAATGAATTTCATTATATATGCCGATAGAGTACAGTGTGAGGTTCTAAGTATAGAACTTTCTAAGGAGGTTTACATTCCATGGCCTCCCGACCTCCAATTGGCCGTCACCCCGTATGTCGATGAGGTAGTAGGCGTTGTTGCCAAGGACTCGGCTTATGGCGAATGGCCCCTCCCATGGGGGGGATAGCTTGTGCATGCCCTTTTTATCTTGGACCAGTCGTAGGACCAGGTCGCCTTCCTGGAAGGTGCGAGTTCGCACTCGGCGGCTGTGATAGCGGCGAAGTCCCTGCTGGTATATGGCGGTGCGGGAGCGAGCCAGGTCGCGTGCTTCGTCGAGTTGATCAACGCTGTCTTGGCGGGCGGTTTCGTTGGCCGCCTCGACGTAGTTGGCGACTCGAGGGGGGTCGTGCTCCAGGTCTATTGGCAGTACGGCCTCAGCGCCATACACCATGAAGAAAGGCGTGAACCCTGTTGATCGGTTGACGGAGGTGCGGATCCCCCATATCACAGAGGGGAGCTCGTCGACCCAGCATCCTGGGGTGTGCTCGAGGGGCACCTGTAGTCGCGGCTTGAGACCGTGGAGGACGCTTTGGTTGGCACATTCGGCTTGGCCGTTTGACTCCGGGTGGGCGACTGATGCGAGGTCGAGTCGTATGCCGTGCTCCTCACAGAATTTCGCCATGGCCCCCTTGGCGAAGTTGGTGCCGTTGTCTGTGATGATGCTGTGTGGGTAGCCGTACCGATAGATGAGTTCGCGGAGGAACTTGGTAGCCGTCTTGCCGTCGCACTTCTTGATCGGCTTGGCCTCCACCCATTTGGTGAACTTGTCGACTGCGACCAAGAGGTGAGTGAAGCCCGATAGGGCCTTCTTGAACGGGCCGACCATGTCCATGCCCCATACAGCGAATGGCCACGTGATGGGGATTGTCTTGAGCGCCGAACCAGGAAGGTGCGTCTGGTTGGCGTACTTCTGGCATCCGATGCATCTTTGGACAACGTCGGTGGCGTCGGCGTGTGCGGTGAGCCAGTAGAAGTCGTGCCGCATGGCCTTGGTAACTAGCGACTTGGCGCCGGCGTGATGGCCGCAGTCACTGGCGTGGATGTCCTGGAGGATCTTGCGGCCTTCCTCTGGCTGTACGTAGCGCTAGAACACGCCGGTCACGCTACGCTTGTGGAGCTCGCCATTGATGATGACGAAGGATTTGCAGCGGCGTATGACCATTCGCGCCTCTGTCTCGTTGCTCGGTAGGAGTTTGTGTTCCAGGAAGGCGACGTATGGCGCTGTCCAGTCGCTAGGTTCCACAACCATGGCGACTAAGGCCGGTTCTGGTTGTAGTGGAATCCTGACATCGATCTCCTTTGGTGGGCTTACGGAGGGCTTGTGGATGATGTCGAGGAAGACACCTACTGGTGGCGTCTGTCGATCCGACCCGATGCGGGAAAGTGCGTCCGCCTCCTCGTTTTTACGCCTGTCGATCCACTCGACGGAGTAGCCGTCGAAGTGTCCTCCCAGTTGGTCGACAGCCTGGCGGTATGCTATCATTGTTGGGGAAACAGCGTCACATGTCCCGGCCACTTGGCAGGCGACTAGGTCGGAGTCGTCGTAGCATCATAGGCGATTGATGTTCATCTCCTTGGCGGCTCTCATGTCGTGGAGGAGGGCCTCGTATTCCTCCATGTTGTTGGTGCAGGGTGTGAAGTTGAGGTGGAGCACGTAGCGGAGCTTATCTCCTTTGGGGGAGGTCAGTATGACCCCAGCCCCCGCGCCGTCGGTGTTCTTGGAGCCGTCGAACTGGAGCGACCAGTAGTGGCGGTATGGGAGCTTCTCTGGCTGTTGTGCCTCTTCCCAGTCGGCGGGGAAATCGGCCAGGGCCTGCCAATTGATCGCTTTTCGGGGCTCGTATTTGATGCTGTGGATGCCGATCTCGACGGCCCACTTGGCGACTCGCCCAGTCGCATCGCGGTTGCGTATGATGTCTTGCATGGGCGCGGAGGATACCACCATTATTGGGTGCTCCTGGAAGTAGTGTGGGAGTCTCCGCTGTGCTCGGAACACCGTGTACACCAGTTTTTAGTATTGCGGGTAGCACTATCATGAGTCTGTTAAGACTTCGCTGATGTAGTATACTGGGCACTGTATGGGGCGCTCCTTGCCCTCTTCTGGTCGTTCGACGACCATCACGGCGATGACGACCCGATTGGAGGCCATGACGTAGAAGAGCATTGGCTCTCTGTCGAGTGGCGCGACGAGTAGTGGTGCCGCGAGTAGCACTTCTTTGAGTGCTTTCAGTGCGTTGTCGGCCTCTGCGTCCCATTGGAACGTTGGGTTCTTGCGCATCAGGCGGTATAGGGGCACTGCCTTCTCGCCTAGTCGGGTAATGAAGCGACTGAGAGCCGCGACTCGCCCTGCCAACTTTTGGACGTCGCGCAGGCACTCGGGTTTCCCGAGTCGCACGATGGTGTCGATCTTGGTGGGGTTGGACTCAATGCCTCTCTTGGAGACTACGTACCCCAGAAGTTGTCTAGTGGGTACACCGAAGGTGCATTTTCTGGGGTTCAGCTTCATGTTGTACCTCCGTAGATTTGTGAAGGTTTCTGCTAGGTCGGCGAGAAGATCGTCCTGGCGGGTGGACTTTACCACCACGTCGTTGATGTAGACGTGGATGTTGCGGCCAATTTGGCTCGCTAGACACTCCTGCATGCACCTTTGATATGTGGCGCCTGCGTTCTTGAGGCCAAATGTCATGGCCGTGTAGCAGAACGCGCTGAATGGCGTGATGAACGCCGTCTTCTCTTTGTCTTCGACCGCCATCTTGATCTGGTTGTAACCAGAGTAAGCGTCGAGAAAACACAGCGACTCCGATCCCGCGGTCGAATCGATGATCTGATCGATGCACGGTAGGACGAACTCCTCCTTCCGGCAGGCGCTGTTGAGGTTGGTGTAGTCTATACACATTCTCGAGGTGTTGTTCTTTTTGAGAACCAGGACTGGGTTTGCCAGCCACTTGGAGTACTTAATTGGCCGGATGAAGCCTGCGGCTAGCAGGCGCTGGACCTCATCGGCGATTGCTCGACGGCGTTCTTCATTGAAGGGCCATAGCGACTGTTTTACTGGTCGCACTTTGGGGTCGGCATTGAGTTTGTGCTCAGCGAGTTCCCTTGGGACACCTGGCATGTCAGATGGCTTCCATGCGAAGATGTCGCGGTTCTCACGGAGGAACCCGATGAGCGCGCTTTCCTATGTGGGGCTCATATGCGCCCCGATGGTGACCGTCTAGCTGGAGTCGCCTGGGACGAGCTCAACGGTGCAGGTGTGCGTGGTCGCCTCGAACGTGGAGTTCGCGGCGATTGTTTTCTTCAGGATAGTGGGATCGTCCTTGTTGATGTTGCCTGCGTATTTCGCGAGCTCCTCCGCGTGGTCAGTCTCCATGGTGATGACGGCGTCGGCGAGCTCGGCGCCTTTTTCCTCGCATTCCATGGCCATATCAGGGTCGCCGTGGATGTTGATGATGCCGCTCGGCCCGGGGAGCTTCATCATGTTGTGGGCGTAGTGTGGGGTCGCCATGAACTTTGTGAATGCCTGGCGGCCTAGGACGCAGTGGTAGGGACTGCGGAAGTTTACCAGCTCGAAGACGATCCTCTCCGTGCGGTAGTTTGCCGGGGTGCCGAAGGTGACTGGCAGCGTCACCTTTCCGATCGGGTACGCCTTCCGACCGTGGACGATGTCGTGGAAGGTCGTGAGTGTTTGCTTGATGGCTGTTTCTAGGAGCTGAAGCCTTTTGAAGGTATCGAGGTACAGGATGTTGATGGAGCTCCCACCATCCATCAGCATCTTGGGCAGCCAGTAGTCGGCCACCTTTGGCCTGACCACCAGGGTGACTCGCCCTGGATACTCGATTCTTGGCGCGTGGTCCTGGCGACTCCAGGTGATGCTTTGCTCGGACCAGTTTAGGAAGCGGGGGATGTCGACTTGCGTCACCGCATTGACGGCAACCGCGCGGACGAGTACCTTCTTCTCACGCTTGGTGCCGAGCCCGGTGAAGGTATGAAGCGACCCGACAGCGGTTCCGAATCCACCGCCGTTCCCGTTGTCCCGCGGTTGGTTGTTGTTGGGGTCATCCCTTGCACGCCTTGCCTTCTCGATCTCTTTGAGAGAGTGGCAGTCGGCGGTGGTGTGGGTGGCTGGTTTTCCCTCCCTGCCGTGGTAGATGCAGGGCTTATTAAGCAGGGCGGCGGGGTCGAATTTCGGCCTCATCGCGTTGTTGGCTCGGTAGTTCCCGCTGTCGTGGTAGTTTCCTCCGTCGTGGCGGTAGTTCTTGGAGTCGCGTTGGCCATAGTCGGCGTTGGCGACGAAGTCGACTCGCCCGTCGGTCCGGCGCTTGCCGGTGATGCGGGTGTTGCTGGAGCACATGTCGCGTAGTCGTCCGGTGTCATGGATGCTGGTGCGCCTTCTTCCTCCCGACTCGTCATCGGAGTCTTGGTTGGGATCTTCCTCCACGTAGCGCTTGGCAATCTCGAGGAGGTCGGGGATGTTGTCGAGCGTCCGGTAGACCCTCTTGATCTTGGCGACCAGAGGTTCATACCGGCACGCGTTTTTGAAGCAGTGTATCGTCGTGTCAGGGTGGATGCCGGAGGCGTTTATCCACAGCTCTTGCTACCTTTGGATCCACCGGCGGGTCGACTCGCGTTGTCCCTGGATGCATCCCTCCAGGTCCTCGATGGTGGTGGCGCGGGTGTAGGAACCCTCGAAGTGCCTGACGAAGGCGTCCCACATTTCTTCCTAGGAGTCGATGCTGTCAGCGGGTAGCGTATTGATGCATTGCCGGGTCACACCCTCCATCATCAGGGGGAGGTAGCGAGCGGCGAGCAGGTCGGTGTGGCCTGCGATCCCCATTGCCATGAGATATGTGTCCAGCCAAACGGCGGGGTCGTACATCGGGTCGTATTTCTCGATCTCCTTGGGGGCCTTGAAGTTGGCGGGGTATTTTTCCCCGCGGATCATGGGTCCAAAGCATTGTAGCCTGACTCAACTGAGTGAGCCTCTTGGCTCCGGGTCGCCGCAGTTGGCGAGGGTGTGTCGCAGGTCGTAGGGCTAGCGCGACCGCCACGCCTGATTGTTGATGATGTGCGTTCAGGCGTCGAGTGGTTGCCTGTTTGCGGCGACGGTGTTATTCGCAGGTCGCGGCTCGTTGGTCGACAACGCGGGGTTGGCAGCTCGCGGTTGGTTTGCCAGTGGTTGGGGAGGTGGGCAAACTATCGTGTTGGCCACGGTTGGGTGGCCGCTTGATGTCGCCCTGCTTGCTGACGAGCGGGAATACATCTGCCCACGCGGATCTACTCCCGCGGTTTGTTGCTCGACAGCCCTGACGTGTCGGGCCTTGGCATACTGGATCTATAGCATGCCGTCGCCTTGGACATCGAGGTTGGTGATCATGGCGTCGACCGTGACGACGTTGTCCATCGGGGTGGAGTACAGTGGTAGCCCGTTGGCGTCCCGGGCTTGAGGTGAGATGATGATGCGTGGTTGGTCAGGTGGGGGCGCACGGCCCATGGGTGGTGGATGGGCCCCATTCGCCGGTGCTCTAGGTGGTGGTCTTGCGGGGTTGCCTCCTCCTGGCGGCGCGTTCTCGCCGTGTTCGCGCTCGACGGCGCGTGTGGGGTCGCCCTCGCTGTTGAAGTTCAGGACGCAGCCCTGAAAATCAGGGTTCAGGCGGGTCCTGATGCGGCGCTGCTGGTAGAGTGATAGCTCCTTCGCCGTCTCTCGTTCGAGGCAGTATTTCTCGCGCTCGGCGAGTTCGTTGCGCTGCGTCTCCTGGAGCCGCAGGCGGGCTTGTTCCACCTCCGTGGTTGTCGCGGTCGGTAGAATCGGCGTGGAGAACGGATCTGGCGGGGCGGCCGCGCTTCCTGCCATGTAAATCGCGTTGAAGCGATTGGATCTGGCGCAAAGATCCTCGGGGGATTCCGACCCGGAGTCAGAGTCGAAGATCCCCAGTATGGAGGGATCCTTGAAATGTTCGGGATTGGAGACTCGCGTGATAGAGTCCTCCCGTGACGCGGCGGTGATGGATCCGTTGGCCGATGCGGGGGTCGTGGAGTCGGCGTCGTCGTTTAGGGCGTCGTCGTTGGTGGCGACGTTGGTCTCGACCGCGTCGCTAGCGCCCGAGTCGTACTCGGTGACGAGGCCCCTGATGGAGCGGACCTGCTCCTCCGAAAGCAGATCGCGGTGTGGAGGCGATCCGCCGATGATCATGGTCGCGGCTGGGTCGACCGCGCCGGTAAAGCCGACGAAGAGGTTGATGGAGCCGATCGGCATCACAGCGGAGTGTGTGACCGGGCGCGACGCCGGGATGTAGCTATTGGGCAGGATCTGCAAGATCCCGCCGAAGGGGATCATGCGGCCGGTGGCGAGCGGCCGCTCGATCGGCGAGTAGGGTCTCGCCGCAGAACTCGGGCCAGTCCCACTATGACCCACGGTGGGCGCCACTGTCGTGGAAATGGCCACGGCAGTCGCTGCCATAGGCAGCGATTGAGAGTTTCGCGAGGAAGAGTTGGCGGCCATCTGCGGTGCAAGATGGGGGCAGGTGCACAAGGGTTTACCCAGGTTCTGCCCCCCGGAGGGTAAAGACCTACTCTTGCTAGGTTAGATTATGAGAGAGCGAGTTACAAGGGCGGCGAGCTCGGCGGCTGGGCGGCGAGTCACTTGAGGGGGTGTATGATGGAACGTACGTCTCTACTATACCCTAGGGAGGTTTATATATGAAGCACCTCCCAGGGTTTACAAGTCGCCCCCGAACATGATAAGGATCCGGGAGCCTTTGACCTAATCCGACTAGGCCTCTGCTACGCTTCTGGGCTTCTAGTTGCCAGTCGATGGGCCTCTTCTTTCCTCAGAGTCCAGGCACTGTCCTTCAGGCGTACTCGCGGGCCTTCTAGCCCACTCGAAACCTACTGCTGAGCATACCCCCTTAGGCATATCCCCTTCATCATGCTTAACCCGAAGAAATGTTTCTTCGGAATACGAGTCAAAAAATTGTTAGGTTTCATCATGTCTCAAAGAGGCATAGAGGTGAACCGGGACAAAATCAAGGCTATACTCAATATTTCCAGGCCAACTCGCCTGAAAGATGTACAAAGACTAACTGGTTGCATTGCTGCAGTCAGTTGGTTTGTAAGCCAGCTTACTGAACGGGCCGCACCATTATACAAACTCCTAAAAAAGACCAAGGATTTTGTTTTGACTGATGAAGCTGAAGCTGCACTACAAGACCTGAAGAAAGTACTCTCATCTGCTCCTATCCTTGCTGCGCCGGAACCACAAGAACCGATGTTGCTCTATCTTGCTGCGACAAACAAGGTCGTTAGTATAGTCATGGTGGTGGAGAGACAGGAGGAAAATCAGGAACACCTGGTATAGCGTCCGACTTACTTTGTCAGTGATGTCCTGACAGAATCAAAACAGCGATATCCGCACTACCAAAAACTGGCTTACGGTGTTTTTCTAGCATCACGTAAGCTACAACACTATTTTAAGGAGCATCCTATTATCGTGGTGAGCACAGCTCCCATGAGAGATATAATCAACAACAGTGACGCCACAGGACGTGTCGCCAAATGGGGCATAGAGCTTTCAGCTTTTGATATTGAGTATAAACCTCGGACAGCAATCAAATCCCAGATCCTTGTCGACTTTGTCGCTGATTGGATAGAGACGAAGGAGAATATGACCCTTCCAGAGTCAGAATATTGGACCCTCTACTTTGATGGATCTAAGGCTCGAGGGGGCTCGGGGGCTGGCGTGGTGCTCAAATCACCCCAAGGAGATAAACTTCTATATGTGTTGCAGATCCACTTCACAGCGACAAATAATATTGCCGAGTATGAAGCACTGCTGTATGGAATCCAGATTGCTAAGGATATTGGCATCCGACGTTTGATGTGTTACGAAGATTCGGATCTTGTTGCTCAACAAGTGTCGGATATTTGTAATGCAAATAAACACATGGCAGCTTATAAAGCTGTCGTGGATGATTTATCTAAATCGTTCGAAGGGTTTGAAGTTCAACACATCCCTCGAGTAGAAAATGAGGAAGAAGATGCACTATCTCGGATAGGTTCTGCGCGGAAAGAGGTCCCGGATGGCGCTTTTTTAGAGCACCTCAAAGTTCCCTCAATAAAGGGTGTAGATGAGGAATATCCAACCAAATCCGACTCACCTTTGATAGCAGTTCTGGCTGTAATTCCCAGCTGGACTCAACCCTACCTTGATTATTTGGTAGATGGCAAATTACCCGAAGATGAGGTTCTGAGCCGGCAGATTATCCGACGAGCGAAAGCCTACACTGTAGTTAAAGGTGAGCTCTATAAGCGGAGTGTTTTTGGGGTTTTTCAGCGCTGCGTGTCTCCGGAAGAAGGAGTGGAAATCTTAAGAGAAATCCACGAAGGCGAGTGTGATCACCACGCTGCGGCCAAATCTTTAGTGGCAAAAGCTTTTAGACACAGATTTTTCTGGCTTACAGCTCAGGCAGATGCTGAACGATTAGTCAAGACGTGCAAAGGCTGCCAAAAGTACGCCAAACAAGCTCACGTTCCGGCTGATCAGCTGCAAACAATACCTATAACATGGGCTTTTGTGTCTGGGGGCTTGATATGGTAGGACCATTTAAATGAGCTCCAAGTGGATTCACTCATCTCTTAGTGATGGTGGATAAATTCACCAAATGGATTGAGGCTAAACCTATCACTAGTTGTGATGGAGCAACAGCCAAAAGATTTGTCGAGGATGTTATAATCCGGTATGGTTATTCACATAGCATTATCACGAACAATGGGAGTAACTTTTCTATGGGAGAATTGGCCAAATTGTGCAACAAGCAAAATATCCGGCTTGACATTGCATCAGTCGCACATCCACAGGATAACGGACAAGTCGAAAGAGCAAACGGTTTAATCCTACAAGGCCTAAAACCGAGACTCGAAGCACCACTACGACGTGCTGTGGGGGCTTGGGCAGAGGAATTACCCTCTGTAATATGGAGTTTACGAATGACTCCGAACAGGTCAATCGGATACACACCTTTCTTCTTGGTCTATGGTGCAGAAGCAGTTCTTTCTAGTGATTTGATTCACACTTCTCTTAGAGTGGCCGCATATATTGAAGAGGATGCCGAGATTTCTCGACAAAATGATCTCGACTTAATCGAATAAGTTCGCGTCGTTGCTGAAATGAGATCGACAACCTATCAGCAGAAGTTACACAAGTATCATAGCCAGAGAGTCAGAAACAGATCCTTCAATAAAGGCGATTTGGTTCTCCGGCTTGTGCAACAAAGAAAGCAGAAACTTTCCCTAGTATAGGAAGGGCCCTTTTTAGTTAGTCGAGTATTGCACAATGGTTCGTACTACTTAACTGACATGAGCCCAATCAAAGAAAGACCTGCTACTAAGAAGAGAAAGAGAGCTAGAGACAATACAAATCCAGATGAGTTAGATAGACCGTGGAATATTACTCAGCTATGTCCCTTTTATTCTTAGTTTATCCTTCTTTGTAATCATATATATGTACATGTTCTATGAGAAATAAAAGTTTTGGTTGCCTCAAGTTTTTCTGCGAAGTTTTTACCATCTTATTTCTGAATGATCATGTCATAGTCAAAAATCTCAGAATGCTTGAAAGTACTTTATGCTCATGTTCGTTCTGGTTTAGATTTGCGATTCTAAAATTGCTAACCTCGGGTATAACTCTAAAGTTTCTAGTCTTTACTTTGGTTATTTGTCTGATTGCCGGATGCAGGTATTTTCCGAGTAGTGAATTGTTTGTACTGGAAACCGGCTTTGTTTCCGAGTTTAAATTGGTTTAGCAATTGAGCTCCGTTGCTCCGCAAAGTTTCTGGGCAGAAGGTTTAGCCGGCTCACGAAAGGGACGAGGCGGAAAGCCAGATAAACAATAAGTATACGCAAAAAGTTCAAGTGCTTATGTAAACATTTCAAGCACACAAAAATTTAAAGCCAAAAGTGCTGAATAGATCAAAAGCTTAGCACTAGCAAAGTTATAGTACTTCATATTTACAGACACATCATGTTTTTTCAGGATAATACAAATGTTTCTGGCAATCTATGATGCAGGAGGAGAAGAAGGAGCTGACGGCTCACTGGATACATTGCCTTGATATCGTTCCGAGATGTCCACATCTGAGGTGGTGCGTTCATCGTCGGAAACTTCTGTTGCTTCTTCCGGAGGAGGAGGCGGAGTGTCCACGCGGGTGAAGAAAGGAGTGTCGTAGCTGGTCAAGTCAGCCATGTGACACCCATATCCGGCACAGGAGTCCATAATAGCCTTGATGTCCTGCTCATGGCCGTCTTCATCTACTGTAGAATACCCTCTGGTCACTTGCCATATCTCCATGCTTCCATGGTTGCTCATGACCATGGTGAGAGCGTTCTGCGCTGCGGATCGCACGTAAGACATATTCCAATCCTGGACAAGCTGCGGCATTTCCTTCGCCTTGTCCCGCACCTGAAGATCCGACATGCTATGCATGCCCGGAATCTTGAGAGCTTCGCCAATATCCTCAAGGGATTGGCGGAAGTCATGAAGAAGGTCACCGACTTGGGTAAGACGATGGGTGCGAGGCTCGGCGGAGGTGGAGTCCGTCAAGTTCAGAGGACCTATACACAAAACAAGTTAAGAAAATCCGACATTGAAAGAAGTCGAAGAAAAATAGAAAAGTCAGACAGATGGAACATACCAAAAATGACGTCATCAATCTTGGTCTTCTCTTCCCGAAGACTCCGGAGTTCAGCCCGGAGCGCCTCAGAAAGGTCCCTCTCTCTGCATAGTTCGTTATTGAGGTCCGAGATTTTCTGATCTTGAGCGGCAATCTTGCGATCGCGCTCGTCAGTAGCCATGGAGGAGGAATCGAGAACTTGAGCTATGCTCTTCTCATGATCCGCTTTGAGCTTATCCAGCTCTTGGCAAAGTTCCTTGTTCTCCACCACTAAAGTTTTGAGGTTCTCGGCCTCTTCAATCATGGCGCAAGATTGTTTTACCAGCGCTGCAAGTCAAATAGAACAACAGTTTAGAAAAAAAATCGACTACGAAAACATGAAAGACAAGGTTTGAGTCTCGGAATGTTTACCTTCGGCCTCATCCTTGGAAACCTTAAGCTTAGCATTCTTAAGTCGGAGAGCCTTGATCTCTCTCTGCTTATCGCAGACATTTTTGAACAAATCCTGGTTATAGGAACATACTTTTTGTAAGTCAGAATACCCAAAGTCAGAAGTCTACTAAAGACTCGGGCTAATATTTTTACTAATATCAGCACGAGCCTTGGGGGCTACACTAGTTCATTCTTTGGCATCCTAAGGAAGCATAAACCCGGATTATATATCCTACTTCATGCTTGGGGGCTAGAGGATATGATATGAAATGAGGGAAAAACAAGAGTTAGAATTCCGACTTACATATTGCTCGCGAGTAAGTTTATCCAAACTCGCATTTACTTCAACAGCGACCTTCTCGGCGAGAGTCAAAGGGACCACGGGCGCTGTTGGAAGCTCATCGGTCCTTATCCTCTCATCGCGAAGACGCACTTGTGCAAGAAGTTCAGAGAACTTGATGCCCTCTGCCTCTTGTGCTTCTTCTTCAGCAGATAAATTTCTATTCTCCAGGCATTGCCTGGCCAGCCGCTGGATCTCTTCCGCAGATTTCCGGGACAAGCCAAACTTGGCAAGACCCGGATTGTTGAGTAGGTTTTTAGCGAAGATATCTACCGAGGGATCATTACCCGAAGAGGGTTCACCCTTATCTATACCTGACTCACTCATGGTGACATCAGTTTGTGATTCAAGGATCACAGGCTCCGTTGAAGGAGCCGGATCTTCTGCGACATCCGGGGAAGGAATGATCACCGGTGTTGCGGAAGGTTGGGGGACAGGAGTCGGAGGAGCCACGACAGGAGAAGCCATGGAAAGCTTTGTCTGTCGCAGGGGCTTCGAAGAAGTTCCCTTCCCCTTACCCTTGATGAGCTACTTAGCTCTGAGAATGTAATAAAGTCGAAAACATTACATCTCGGAAGAAAATTCGAGTAAGGTACAAAGGCGGAAATTGTGTTGAAAGTTACCTCTTGACGATGGGCACCTCCTTTGTGCCGACAGCCACTGTCGGAGCCTTGCGTTTCTTAAGCGCAATGTCTGACAATGGGACTAGTTCCGCCTCCTGAGAAAACTCTGGAGGATATCCCTCAAGTGGAGCAAGTTTCGACTCGGGGAGGTCAGCAAGCTGAAAAGAAGAAAACATATCAGTATTAAAATGTAACTTAAAGATTGAAACACATAAAAAGGTTTATTGTTAGAATCTTACCGACACTACGGGGTTTTCCGCCGTATGCATATCTAGAGAAACCTCCGGGATCCTCCTCTCGATCCGCTCCCTTATCAGCCATTTAATCTGACTTATGTAACCTTGTGAGGTATAAGCTTTGGGGCTGATGCAGAGGGAATCTTTCTTGGACGACATGATGGAGTGCATCAGTCGGTTTCCGTGGTACTGAAGGGGTTGGATCCGGCGTGAGACCCAACATTGGACCAAGTCGGATCCCTTCAGTCCTTTGTGTTTGATCAAATATTCGATCCACCTCTTAGCGAGAATCAGATCGTCATTGAGAGCCGGAGGAGCCTCGTCCCAAGACGGTTGGGCCGTGGCAGCTCCATCGATGAAAGCCGGCAAAGCGGTGGCTTTGTCGGTAGCCGGAATATCCTTGTGATAAAAGAAGGTGGTTGGCCACTGTTTGACCGAGTCACTAGTTAAGATCTTGGGATATGCGCGCTCGCGTCTAAGTGAAAAACTAATTGTACCGGTAATATACGGATTACCGGCAGTGATATAATTTCTCCGGAGATGTAAGTAATACCAGAATAAGGTCAAACTCGGCCTAATGCCGAGAAATCCCTCATACAAAAAAGCATAAGCGCTCATCTCTAGGAGAGAGTTGGGAGGAAGATGGTGGAGTTGAACACTATAATGGTCAATCACCTCGGAAAAGAATTCCGAGGGAGGAAATAACAAACCTCTGTCGAGGTAGGTGCCGAATTGGACCCGCTCGCCGGCGTGCGGGTTGGGGACGGTCTCCTCGAAGCCGCACAGCCAGTCGTCGGCGCGGAGGAGCCCTTCTGTCTCCACGTCGCGGAGCTTCTCATCATCTAGCACGCAGGGGATCCAGACCCCGCGGAAGCTTTCCTTCTCCGCCGCCGCTTCTGTCGCCGCCGTCGCCGCCGCTGCCGCCAAGCCGGAAGAGGATGAAGAAGCCATTTCTCCGGCGAGCTAGTGACCTAGGATGGGCGGCGCTGGGAGTTTTTTGGGGGAAACAGAGGAGCTATGTGCGCGCGGGGGAGATTTGGAGTAGAGGAAAAGGCAAAGGACCAGGTGAAGAAAGGAGGAGGAGAATCCTCACCCCTTATATCCACCTAACCGCGCCAAGATTCGTGCAAATGCTACAGTACAACCGCCACGCGTTGTGGAAGGAACTGGGAAGGACCCACGCGATGATTACGTCGCCTCGATCTCCGCGCACGCATTAAAACGACGCCCCGGTTCCGCGAACTACGGGCCCACCAACGGTCGTGCTGACAGGATGTTTGTCAGATGACGTGACTTGACCATGACTAGTGTTAGATGGCGTTAGACACCAAGTTCCGGCTTAGTTTGAAATCAAGCTGGAAAATCCGAGTAACCTGTTGATAGGTCCGACTTATTTTTAAGACCCGAATCGTATTTTTAGTTGTGAAGTTTCAGGAACCCTTCAAGATTCTGCAAGCCGAAGATCAACCTAGACGATGATAAATCCGCCTTTAGATCTTGGAGACTTCTGGGGGCTGCTATTGGGGATATACTTTCTGGGTATCCTCAATGTTCCTCACTGACCAGGGTGGCCCACTTCAGGTTAGAGCTTTTGAAAAGGATACCGATGCCGCCTATAGGGAGGGTGAATAGGCGGTTTAAAACTTTTACGATATGGGCTTAACAAAGGCGGAATAAAACTAGCGTTTACTTTGTCAAGCACAAATCTTATAGAAACTACGGTTCACCTATGTGCACCAACAACTTATGCTAAGCAATACAAGCAACTATGTGATAGCTAGATATAAGACTTCAAGCACGAAGGCTATCACAAAGTGAAGTGCATAAGTAATAGCTCGCGTATAGAGATAACCGAGGCACGCGGAGACGATGATTTATTACCGAGTTCCTCCCATAAAGGGAGTACGTCTCGTTGGAGGGGTGGGCGGTACTAGGACCACCACGCCACAAAAGGCCCCACCCTATTCTCCTGTGAACCTCGCCACAAGAGGCCCGGTTCACTTCTTCACTATCGGTGCACTTGTTGGTGGCAATCCGTAACCTCTCACAAAGATTGGGGCACTTCTCCACAACTCAATTGGAGGCTCCTAACAAACAAGCTCGGGGAAAGCTCCACAACTTAATTGGAGGCCCCAAGTAATCCACAAACCTGCAAAACAACTAAACCGTCTAGGGTTCCAAGAAACCAAGAGTAAAAAGCTTCTCACCTTTCACCCAATCAAATCCTCACCGAGAACTCAAACCTATGCACCAAATGCAATGGAAAGAACACAAGAAGTGCTCAAGTCCTTCTTTCCCAAATCCCACCAAATCTACAAAAGCTAGTGGGAGAATAAGAGAGGAAGAACACAAGAGGAAATCCACAAAAGAAACCCGAAGATCTAGATCCCAATATGTTCCTCTCACATAGACGGAAGATGGATTGGTGGGGTTGTAGATCTAGACCACCCCTTTCAAATCCCCCAAAAAGATTCAAGAAATATGGCAGGGATTAAGAGAATTTGCAAGCTCTTGAAGGTCAAAACAATGGAGGAGAGAGAGAATGCAAGCCGCCGGCCTAAGGAGGAAGAAGGGGTCTATTTATACCCCTCCCCAACGAAATATGACCGTTTGGGACCTCTCAGGCCGGATAATCCGCCCCTCCCCCGGATATTCTGGCTTCCCCGGGCCAAAATATGGCTAAGGACTTCGCAGCGTGACCCTCAGTATAGGGGAGGATATTTGGGCCGGATAATCCGCCCACGGAGGCCCGGATAATCCGCCCCTATTACTGGGAGCCACGCCTCAAAGTCCTTAGCCGTTTTTCGAATATTGGGACGGATAATCCGCCCCCATGGCCGGATAATCCGCCCCCCTGAAAACTGGCAGAAACGGCGAAACTGAAACAATCATAACTTTTGCATCCGCACTCCGTTTTTGATGATCTTGGGATCGTTTTAAAGAGGACAATGAGATCTACAAGATAATCCATAGAAACATCACAGTCCAGAAAGGTAGGATAGAACCAAATGACTAAAGGTTTGACCTCTCCCAAAAAGACAAATCGATAAAACCGCCAACATCGAAAACGCAATAGAGAAAGCATATGAAATTCGTTTTCGATGAACTTGAGCTTGTCATGGAGATTAACACAGGATCCAAATACTCACATGAGTAAGACCCAAATAAGAACCAAGAAAGATGATGCCAAGTATGCAAAGGTTTGAGCTCTCACCGAGGGATATGATCAAGTTACTCACTCGAGAGCCCCTCTTGATAGTACGGTTATGTATCCTATAAACCGGTCTCCCCAACTAACACCACGAGAGCGGTAAGAAAGAAACCCTATCAAGATCAAACAATTGCCTTGTGTATATTCCACTTGATGTTGATGATGACGATCTTCTACACCTCAAGATGGAACACCTTTCTTGATTGCGCTAGCTTGGTGAAGACTTGGAATTTGCTCCCCCATACTCCACTATGGAAGAGCCTCTCTTTTAGGCATATATTCACATATCCATGATCACCATAAGGATGGAAAGCTACACTTGAGATCATCTTATTATTCAAGACACACTTGCCATAGGCTCAACTTCTACTTGACCAATCTCCGGATCATTCCTTGAAACCTTGATCAACACTTGATCTTCTTCACTTTCTTCTTCTTCCAACCTTGAAGCCAACATATGGTTCAAGCATTGCCTATGGACAAATCCTACAAGTAAAACTCAATGCAAACATAAGTCCATAAAGATTGTCATTAACTACCAAAACCACACATGGGGCACACATGTTCTTTCAATCTCCCCCATTTTGGTAATTGATGATAATCCCTTTGAGAGGGTTTATATATATATTCAACATGCAAGGAAACAACAAAGATGCAAGAGCATGAGAGGCAAATGCATATATTCAACATGCAAAGCAACAACACAGATGCAAGAGCATGACAATCCCTTTGAGAGGGTTTATATCTATATATTCAACATGCAAAGCAACAACAAAGATGCAAGATCATGAGAGGTAAATTCATAAGAACAAACTCAAAGCATGAAACCAACTTCCCTTAAACCCTCCAAAACTTCTCCCCCATTGGCATCGATTGCCAAAATGGGTGAAAAGCTCTACACGGCCAATAGAGTGATAATTCCTCCAAAATGTGTACATTTATCATAATGTGAGTGGAATAAAATGCACGTATCCAATGACGAATACTTAGGAGGAGGTTAAACAAAATTGAGGATCAACAGATTGCAAAAAAAAATTAACAAGGTGAAGAAGCATCAACAAATGAAGCAAGCAATCAAAAGATCCCAAGAACCACTTGACAAAAATAACATACCAAATGAAAGATAGATATTATGATAAGATTGAAAAGAGAGTGTTCTATATAATATGAGGAGGCTCCCCATGGTTTGTGCAAAAAAAAATTGCATTTGAATACAATATGGACAAACATGGCATCCTGACTCCCTCGATATTATTTAAAACCAAACTATGTACAAAAGAGCATATACCAAGGCATAAAACTTGCAATAAACAAATGGTTGAGCAACGAGTAAGAGACAACATAATAGCATGCTCAACCACAAGGATGTGTGAGAGGCATGACAAAGCATAGTATAAGACTAATGCAAGAATGATCATTGAGCATCAACATAGTCTTCAATGAATGATATTGCTTAGTATGACCATACAACACACACGAAACAAAGAAGATGTCAAAAAATGGAGAAGTAACATATCTCATGTGTATAAGTTTCTAAGTAGACAATCTCACAAAGATATTGATCCACAAAGAAACATGTACAAAAAAATACTAAAATAAATAGAGCAAGATATCCAAAATGAAGTCATGACAATACACCACTGAGATCTTTGCTTGATAGCATGGCCAAAAGGCTCAATTTTATCTTATTGTATATTCATGAACTTTAACCACAAACATATCAAATACATCACAACTACCACTAAGGGAAGTAGAGATAGTTGGAATGTATTGCAAGAGGAATCAAGTATCACAAAGAAAGAATCAACTTCTCAAATTCATCAATATTGCACATGAGAGTACTTTGAGGAAACAATAGGCAATATAATTGCTAGATTGACATATTTGGGATTGGTGAATCATGAGCATGATTTTGTATAGTCCCAATTATATGCACTCATCTCAACTTACTCACATATGCAATAGAGAGCGTTCTTTAGGGCCAAAGAAAGAACCACAACAACTACAAATACAAAAAAATCATGCCAATATGCAACCTACCATAGGTTGGAAGACGATATGTACGCATGAGTAAGAGATACTTGTTACCGAGATATCATTGTTGTGATGAAGTAGATAGGAGTTTCTTGATCATCCTTGCTTGTCTCTAATTGTCATTGAGTCATCACTTATTCCTTATGAAAGAGACAAGCATCCAATGCACCTCGAAGGTACCTAAAACAAAATTCAAGTACAATATGGTCCCCAAACTTATTGGGTCCAAAGTAGTTAGAGAAACTACAATACATAGGAGAGACTCCACATAAATATGTGCATATTGATATGAATTGAATTTCATGCACAACTTAGCCAGTTAGGATTTTGTGGAGTTTCCCCTATATATTGGATCAAGTAAAGCAAGCACGCCATAATATATACATTTATTAAATATGCATGCACACTACTTTCAAGAACCAAAGGAGATACAATTTGAACAAAATACCAAGTAAACCAAGAAGAAACACCAAAGTGCGACACGATAAAAGGTTGTTCAAATTATATCAAATAACCAAATCAACTCATGAAAGACCACATGTTCAACAAATGAACTAGGCAAAAAAACAAAGAGAAAGAGATAGACAAAAACACAAATTCTCAAGGATTTATCTCATTCTAAAATGTCAAAAAAGTTAGAAAGGAATTAGATAAAGCCAACTCCCAAACAGAGAAAGTTTTAAAAAAAAACTTCACCAAACCCTCAACACTTTTCAAGATGACACAAAGTACCAAAGGAATATTTATCTTCCTAAGACATAAAAACGATATGGAGCAAAACATGTTGTGAAGAAGCATAAAAGGAGTGTTCTACACAATATAGGAAAACTCCCCCATGATTAGTGCATTATTTAAGATTTTTCATTTGAATACACAATGCACCCACATGGGATCATCATCTCTACCTACATCAAATAGAGCACTAAATGATTTCAAGTCAAAGAAATATCCAAAGATGAGATAACATGTAGAATTCAATAAAGGCTCAACACAAAAAAACAAGTACATGGTGTGCAAGCCAACATACACAAATAAACTTGATAACTCAAGATAAGTAAGTGGTTATGCACAACATTTAAAAACACATGCAAGGTAAAAACCAACACATGCACAAGGGGCGAGTAACTTTAAATGTAAATGAGTTGAGAACATGTTACCGCAAAGAGGAACAATGGATATATGATAGAGATAAGATAATATAAATCACTTGGCTTGATACAATATAATTGATGAAGTTCCCTTAATTCTTCATGATTTAGCCAAGTCTCCAATGCCCTCCACCAACACCTATTGATCAAGTTTTAGCTTGTTGTTCCCCAACCAAGTTGGGTCCTAAGAAGTTAGTCACAATAGGCTTGGCAACCCAAATGGTTCTTTTCTTGACACCACATTGGGCACCAACATATTTGGCAAACACATTTCCAACCTCATCCTTACGAAGAGAATAAACATCATCAATAATAATAGGGTTAGATGAGGAGTTACCAATAGTGCATGAAGAAGAGAGGTGACCTTTCTCACGACATATGTAGCAAGTTCTTTTATTCCATTTCTTCACACTTGATTTATCCACCATGGGAGTATTATCTTGATTCATTTTGCGAAGTGGCCTTTCTTCAACTTGAGGTACACCATGACCTTGAACTTGAGGCCTCTTCCCTTTTTTCTTCTCACAGAGATTCTTATTCTTCAATGGGCAAGATCTAACATGGTGCCCTTCAATTTTGCACTTGAAGCAAACAATCTTGGCCAAATTCTTGACATGTTCTTGGCCCTTCTTCTTGTCTCTCTTAAACTTATTATTGTTAGTGGACTTGTTCTTGATATTGGGTTTGAATACAAGCCCACTCTTGTCATTGGGAAATTTTTGCACACTCAAGATCTTGTTGTGTGTGGCCCTCCCTTCCTGACCCTTTTTCAAGTCCCTCTTCAAAGATGAGACTTGGGCCTTGAGCTCTTTGATTTCCTCTACATGGTTAGTATAAACACAAATACTAGAGGAAGTAGAAGCTTCATTGTTAGAGTAACAAGGCAAGGAATGTAATTCATTACAAGATGTAGCAATAATATGAGATGATGAATTACGAGGACTAGCACATGGGAGTACGACATTTGTAGTGGATGTAGTGCTAATGTCCACATGAGGCTCATTAGATGTTACCTTTGACACAATAGCCTCATGAGCTAACTCTAGCCTATCATGGGAGGCTAGAAGATCCCCATGAGAGCTTGATAGCATAACATGACTTTCTTCCAATTTCCCATAATTGCTAGTTAGCAAAGCAAGTTCAGCCTTTAGCTCAACATTCTCCTTCAAAATAGATGCTTCAAAAAAAGTAGAGTTAGTAGCACAAGCATCATTATAATGAGCAATAGTAGAAGACAACTTGGAAATCTCATTATATTTTCTTTTGAGATCAATTGCCACCTCAAGAGCTTTATGACGGGTTTCCTTTACTTTAGACACTTCTAGAGTAAATGTCTCCTCAAGAGATTCTTTTGTTGCTTGTGCTTCTTCAAGAGCTTCATTTAGATTTGCAATATCATTAGCATACTCACGCTCAAGGCTACTCATTTTGTTAATTGTGTTCTCATGCTCCTCAACTTGAGCTTCTAACTTATCAATACTCCCTCCGATCCAAATTAATTGACTTGAGTTTATCTAGATTCGGATGTATCTAGTACTAAAACATGTCTAGATACATCCGAATCTAGACAAATCCAAGTCAATTAATTTGGATCGGAGGGAGTACGTTCTTTGCTCTCAATAGCAAAACCCAAGATTTCAACAAAGTTAGAGCAATCAATATTATTCTTAACAAGAGCATGATAAACAATCTCACCCTTTGCATGTAACAAATCAACATCAATCTCTTCTTCCTCATTATACTCATCCTCATCAGCACAAGAGGTATTGGGTTCCAAAGTAGGAGATACCTTTGAATCCCTAGCCATAAGGCATAGATGGGAAACGTGAGATGATGATAATGAAGAATTACTTAAGGCTTCATTCAAGATGTTGTCTTGACTCGTAGAAACTTCAGTTTCCTCTACATTGTTAGAAACACAACAACTAGAGGAAATAAAAGCATTTATATCATGGCAACAAGGAATATCAAGCATATCATCATGAGATTTACTCAAACAACATACACATGATATGCAAGGACTATCAACACAAGCATGTAAGGAGTTTGTAGTGCTAGAAGTGTTAAAGTCCAAAGATAGATCATTGCAACTAGATAGAGAGGAGGGATTACAAATAGTAAGCACACTATGCATATTGCAATTTCTATCACCACTTACCATATCATTACCTTGTGAAAAATCACATGTTGGTGAAGTGGTAGAAGATGAGAACTCATCTCGACCGGAAGTGGAAGCAACACAATCATCCTCAAAAATATTGGACACAACATATTTATCTTGAAGTTTTGTCCATAACTCATGAGCCCTCCAAAAAGGTATGACTGAAGAAGTAACTACATGGCTCAAAGCATTAATAAGCACATTAGAAGCTTGAGCATCGAGATATAAGTTTTTCTCATCCTCACAAGATAGATTAAGGAAATCCATTGGAGGAGAAAAACCTATATCTACGATTCGCTCCAAATTTGGGTCCATGGCCCGAAAATGATTAAGCATACAAATTTTCCAAATCTCATAACATGTGCCATCGAATATGAAAATGTCATCATGCACTAATCCCCTAGCCGACATCTTTACTCTCAAGGCGGTGAAGCCCAAAAAGAGAGACAAGGATCTGATACCAATTGAAAAGGATATAGATGCCGCCTAGAGGGGGGTGAATAGGCGGTTTAAAACTTTTATGATATGGGCTTAACAAAGGCGGAATAAAACTAGCGTTTACTTTGTCAAGCACAAATCTTATAGAAACTACGGTTCACCTATGTGCACCAACAACTTATACTAAGCAATACAAGCAACTATGTGATAGCTAGATATAAGACTTCAAGCACGAAGGCTATCACAAAGTGAAATGCATAAGTAATAGCTCGGGTATAGAGATAACCAAGGCACGTGGAGACGATGATTTATTACCGAGTTCCTCCCATAAAGGGAGTATGTCTCATTGGAGGGGTGGGCGGTACTAGGACCACCACGCCACAAAAGGCCTCACCCTATTCTCCTGTGAACCTCGCCACAAGAGGCCCGGTTCACTTCTTCACTATTGGTGCACTTGTCGGTGGCAATCCGTAACCTCTCACAAAGATTGGGGCATTTCTCCACAACTCAATTGGAGGCTCCCAACAAACAAGCTCGAGGAAAGCTCCACAACTTAATTGGAGGCCCCAAGTAATCCACAAACCTGCAAAACAACTAAACCCTCTAGGGTTCTAAGAACCCAAGAGTAAAAAGCTTCTCACCTTTCACCCAATCAAATCCTCACCGAGAACTCAAACCTATGCACCAAATGCAATGGCAAGAACACAAGAAGTGCTCAAGTCCTTCTTTCCCAAATCCCACCAAAGCTACAAAAGCTAGTGGGAGAATAAGAGAGGAAGAACACAAGAGGAAATCCACAAAAGAAACCCAAAGATCTAGATCCCAATATGTTCCTCTCACATAGACGAGAGATGGATTGGTGGGGTTGTAGATCTAGACCACCCCTTTCAAATCCCCCAAAAAGATTCAAGAAATATGGGAGGGATTAAGAGAATTTGCAAGCTCTTGAAGGTCAAAACAATGGAGGAGAGAGAGAATGCAAGCCGCCAGCCTAAGGAGGAAGAAGGGGTCTATTTATACCCCTCCCCAACGAAATATGACCGTCTGGGACCTCCCAGGCCGGATAATCCGCCCCTCCCCCGGATATTCCGGGTTCCCCGGGCCAAAATATGGCTAAGGACTTCGTGACGCGACCCTCAGTTTAGGGGGCGGATATTTGGGCCAAATAATCCGCCCCCGGAGGCCCGGATAATCCGCCCCTGTTACTGGGAGCCACGCCTCAAAGTCCTTAGTCGTTTTCCGAAAATTGGGCCAGATAATCCGCCCCCATGGCCGGATAATCCGCCCCCCTGAAAACTGGCAGAAACAGCGAAACTGAAACAATCATAACTTTTGCATCCGGACCCTGTTTTTGATGATCTTGGGATCATTTTAAAGAGGACAATGAGATCTACAAGATCATCCATAGAAACTTCATAGTACAGAAAGGTAGGATAGAACCAAATGACTAAAGTTTTGACCTCTCCCAAAAAGACGAATCGATAAAACCTCCAACATCGAAAACACAATAGAGAAAGCATATGAAATTCGTTTTCGATGAACTTGAGCTTGTCATGCAGATTAACACAAGATCTAAATACTCACATGAGTAAGACCCAAATAAGAACCAAGAAAGATGATGCCAAGTATGCAAAGGTTTGAGCTCTCACTGAGGGATATGATCAAGTTACTCACTCGGGAGCCCATAGTATGGTTATCTATCCTATAAACCGGTCTCCCCAACTAACACCACGAGAGCGGTAAGAAAGAAACTCTATCAAGATCAAACAATTGTCTTGTGTATATTCCACTTGATGTTGATGATGACGATCTTCTACACCTTAAGATGGAACACCTTTCTTGATTACGCTTGCTTGGTGAAGACTTGGAATTTGCTCCCCCATACTCCACTATGGAAGAGCCTCTCTTTTAGGCATATATTCACATATCCATGATCACCATAAGGATGGCAAGCTACACTTGAGATCATCTTATTATTCAAGACACACTTGCCATAGGCTCAACCTCTACTTGACCAATCTCCGGATCATTCCTTGAAACCTTGATCAACACTTGATCTTCTTCACTTTCTTCTTCTTCCAACCTTGAAGCCAACATATGGTTCAAGCATTGCCTATGGAAAAATCCTACAAGTAAAACTCAATGCAAACATAAGTCCATAAAGATTGTCATTAATTACCAAAACCACACATGGGGCACACATGTTATTTCAGCTTTAATTCACGGGTGGCCCAGTCAGGGAGAAAAGACGGAGTCCAATCCGGCTACGGGAAGGCCCAGAAGACTTACCGACTTAGGCCCATAGTGTTACTTGTAGTTCAAGATGTACTCTATAACTGAATCTTAGTCATAGACGGAGAGATCTCTCCTGTAAACCCTAGGCCGGATACCTATATAAGTCGTCCTAGGGAGAGCCTTTAGGGCACACCTCAATAGTCTACAATCTCAACTCGCAGAGGCGAAACCCTTGTAACCCATATTCCGGCTCTGCCGTATTACTGGATTGCTAGCAGGACTAGGATCCGTCCAAATCCGGCGGATTCAAACCTGGGTAAACTTGTGTGCTCACCGTCCTGGAACACCGTACGTCTCACACCCCTCTCTTCCGCACGCCTTGAGGACCCCCTCATGGCATACTTGTCATCAATCCGATGACAGCTAGAGATCCTCTGTAAGTTGGAATCATCATATGAAAGAGAAAAGGAAACCGGAAAAGTTCTGTGAGAGAACCGGAATCGTTCCGGGAAAGTTCTGAAGTCATTCGGAGGAAATCGAAAGGGAACTAAAAGGTGTTTCAGCTCAAATCGGATTTTGTAATATGTATTTACATATTAATTAATGTAATTAATATTAAATATAATATGAAAATCTAATTTGTAGGGGTATTCCACGAATGGTCCAAACTTCATAGGGAAAAGGGCCCATGAGGGAAGACTGCAAGAGGGAAGGGCCAAGGGCCAAAGGGCCAAGGCCTAGCTGCCTCAAGGGGGCCCACCCGACCAGCCTAGGGATGTGCGTGGGGTAGGGCCCACCCCTGGCCGGCCGACCCGTGAGGCCCATGGCGCCTCCCCCTTCTCCCTTGATTAGTCCCACATGGGAAACCCAAAGGGGAGGGCACACCTCTCTCCCCCTATATAAAAGGGTGCCCATGGGTGGGATTAGACACACAATTTGAGATATTCTCTAAGGAATTTTCTTTAGAAAATTCCTCCCTCTCTCTCTACATAGTTGTCTCCATGCGTTGGTACGGTCCCAAGAAAGGAATATTCGTGCAAGAGACGACGCACCTGCAACACCCTGTTGCGCTGCAGGGATTCCAAGCCGGAGATCTACTTCCGCACTCCCGGCAGGGACCAAGGAGCTAGAGGTCGTCATCATACACCGTATGTGTACGAAACCACGAGGGGCCTCACTTGAGGCACCTTGGATGTCGTGAGCCGGAGCTGCTGCATGATGAAGAAGGAGCAAGGGGTGACCTGCTAGGAGCTTCGCGACCGTGAGGTCGGCTACGAGTTCGACTACTTCAACCACGTTCCTCTCGAAACGTTAACCACGTACGGTCTACAAGGGTATGTATTCTATACGCTCGGCCATTACCGCATCGCTACATAGATAGATCTTGGGCGTATTAGAGTTCCAACGTAGGAAATTTTTTGTTTTCTGCTGCGGAATCCTTCAGTGGTATCAGAGCCGATCTATGCGTAGGAGTGTTGTACGGCCAGTACGCACAAGTATTCTGCGGGCATTGATCCCTTAGTTGTTACCCTCTAATGTGTACTTGTTTATATCGCGGTATTGTTTGATGAAGCGGCCTGGACCGACCTTAGGCGTATTCATACGCGAGACTGGTTCCACACTCAACATACAGCTTGTACCGTATAAGTGGTTATCGGGTGTTTGTCTCTCATTCAATAGTTGATATACCATTTACAACAGAGGGCCTCGAAAGGGGTGTAGTAGAGACATTTTTTGGATCCATGTTGTGGTTGGAAAGTTTGTAGTTTAGAAACAGTTCTATTGGGAAAGCCCTAACAACCACGTAAAACTTCAATAGATAAAGTAGAGGCGTCTAACTTTATTTTGTAGGAGGGCATGTGTTATGATATGGTATTAATCATTACGAAGGTAAAGTAGTTTACTTTAATGTTACTAAGTTAAGTAGTAATAGCCATCGTTATGATGGACGACCGGGTGGTGGCTTCGTGGTCTTGGCATCAAACCAGGGGCAAGATGGAGATCATGCCGGAGCGCTCGATGGAGATCAAGGCGCAAGAAGAAGGACCATATCATATCAGAATACACATGTGATGTTGACACCTACTTTATATCTTATTATATGCTAGTATTAGATACTCAACGGTAGCAAATAAGATAATCCCTAAATAATTCCAATGATAGTGTTCCCCTTGTGTGTGCACCACCAAGAAAGTTTGTCGTTATGAAGCCGGCCGTGATGATTGGGGGCTAGACATATCTACATTCGCATATAGTGGGTGTAATCCATGTTGCACAGCGAATACACACAAGTTAGATTTGGCGAGCCTAGCATGTGTAAACATGGCCTCAGAACACAAGAGATCGAAGATCGAGCATGAGTCACATGGATGATGTGATTGACATTAAGGAATGTCTACCTTTGATACTGCACTGATGGCCATGACAATCGAGGGAGGTGTAGAGGACTAGGATCATGTGATCACAAAAATCGTCTAGGGGATGACAATTTTAGTGGGAGCTCAATTAAGATTGAACACACATTATGAACTTAGTCTAGATGTCTATTTGCAAATATCTTAGTAGATCATGGCCTATCCCATTGAGGTTCTTTGAGACCATGGAAAATTTATTGCTTGATATGGAACTTAGCGAAAGGGTACAACTTCATAGATTAATACCCACGCCTGAGGGATATCCTCATAAAAGGTGATCTTCTCTTCTTGATACAATGACCATTAGGAGATAATCCGATGACTCTGCAATGTTTGTGTGTTCTCTATAATCATCCAACAAGCCATTCTCCTTTATGGTCACATTACGATTATGAATGAGTTATTCTCATCACTAGGTTAATCATAATAGTTTAAACATTTATAAAGGATTAGAATGCTAAAATATATCCAAAGTTTATTGATGACATGACACTATAGTTCAAGTCATTTTGGTTATTGCATGTTTTTCATTCTAAATGAAGATCAGGGTCTTAGATGCTTAATCTATATACTTTGCAAAACCATGCCTCGTTGGCTAGAATGACTGAAACTCCACATTCCGGTAAAACGGTGATATGCGAAGAAACATTGAATTTATACATAACGATGTAAATAATTATTCATACTTAATGTTGAATCTTATACATGTGATGTATCTTATTTTCAACAAATAGTGGAAATCATTACATACTTCATTATGGATTTAAGCACTGTTCAAAAAATCGTTCGATATGCCGATTTATTGGACGATTTATCGCTTATCACTGGGTGACCGATAAGCTGATTAGTCAATTTATCACCCGATAAATCAATTTATCGCTGACAAATCGGCCGATACACCCAAAAATCGCTAATTTCGGGCTGACCGAGAAGTTAATGATAAACGATATCCTCAGCATTGGATTTAAGTGAATATGAGTATTTACTTAATGAAATATAAGTTTGAAACTGTTTTGAATAGTTCAAAAGATTTCAAAGTGAAGGATGATATTGAATTAAAAAGAATACAAAAGTCTCTTCGATTTGATCGACATGACTAAAGCATTTAATTTAATTTTGGCATAAAAGGACATGTGAAAGAGCTTTCACAATTTATGATAATAGGGAAAATTCAAAGTGTATTGAAATGGCTAAATATTATAATGATTATGTATTAGATACATATGTTATAATATTATCTCTTATCGAGGTTATAGTTGTCATTTAGAGTTAGAGATCGAAAATAGCAAACACTCGGATGAAAAACAAAGGAACATCTAAAGATTCGTGGAAACAACACCATAAGAGTTATGGCATGTTCGAGTTTCTAGAGGTTCCGATAATTCAAAATCGTGGCGAATAAACAAGTCTTTGTAGCATATTCTTAGGAAACTATGAATACATGTTCCACAAGGGACAAACCTACTGTTATCCAAAGTTGATGTGTCTTGGTGAAGATATAGGTGGAAGAAAGTAAAAGATCAAAACAAGGTATTTGACCTTACCTCCTAATTGTTGAGTAGCGCAGCAAAATTTGTTTTGTGAAACCGAACTCCACAAGTAGAGGAGAAACTAATAATAATGATCATTAAGTTTCAGTAAACACTTTTACTGAAGAAAGTAGGACTCAACGATATATTCTGCAAGTTTGCGGAATTATATTATTGATTCACTTGCGATGTTTATGGATAAGACATACCTACGAATTACAGACAAGCGTGATGGACCTAAGTGCGAGAAATGACCAGGAGTTATAAAATCCTGTATTAAGTTACATTTAAGATTGCAAAGTAATATGTTGTTGATCTTATTAAGTAAAGAAGTTTACTTGATATTTCTGAATGACTTCAAAATCATAAGATGGAAATGAAACTTAATGGAGACGTAAAGCTCCATTTTTCACAAAGTATAGACAAATTCAAGGAGTTGACTACAATTTTAGTGATGCTTGAGTCTATTGGATTTACACTAGCAATATATGGATATTGGAATCTCGTAGCTGGAATTCTCAATTCGATGATGATCAAAGAATTTTGGAATGTCCAATATTATCGAGAGGACCTGTATTTGAGTGGGAGATAATTAGCTTGGTCAAATATTAATATGTAAGGGACATATTTTGAGTAGGGTTAAGTCAAATCCCTAGATCTCATATATGGATGCCATATTTGAGTGGGAGCATTAAATCATTCCGAGATATGTGGACAACATATATGAATGATGTGATTAGTATTGATAACATTTAAGTTAGTAAATATGGATGAAATTGAACAAGTTATTAAACAATGAGATCTATCAAGATATATTGGTAAGTTTAATAAACATCATAGTCAAATGCTTCCTGGACTTGATTCTGAAGATGTTCAGAATATCCTAGATAAGATTCTGAAGTAGTTCAAACTAGAACAAGGAAAAGAAAGAGGTTCTCACTTGTATGAAGAATTAAGTTAGTCTTAGTATTACAACGATGGTTAAAAGGAGGAAAGAGATGTCTTGCATCTCCTATGCCTCAGTCATAGGTTCTTCCATACAACCATATTATATACTCGACATAATGTGACCTGAGGTTCTGGTTGGAAGGACAAGATCTTAACTGTAAGAACATGTCTTGAAGTGATTCGTGAGTTGATCACTGAACTAGAATTAAGTTTATACTTAAAGGACAAGAAGCAAAGTAAGTGGCATAGTTACATTTCATGCACTAGGATCTACATAGATATAGAAGTATAACGGCTCTATCTAATGTGATGTATATTGTTATAGCAGGATTAGTTCCTCTTTAACATAGAATGATGTATCCCAGGGCACAGTCCCCATGAGAAAGCCCATGAGGTTGATCCAAAGTCACTGTAGACTCCTGGAACCATCCTCGTTCTGCTGCAATAACTGTCGTATATACACAAAGGATTGTAGAGTGTGTTTTGAAGTTTAGATGACAATAGTGAAAACGACCGTCATTATAAACACTAGAAACAAAGTCTCACTTTGTTGCCAAACGTATACTTCAACCCATTATGAGATAATGGTATGAATGTCAAAGTTAGGAAGACATTAATGATTTTCAAAGACATAATGATCTGGCAAAACAGAACATGGACAAGACGTTTTCCACAAGCATGCATGATCAATAAACTCTATGTGATATGGTTTATGATGAGTAAAATGCGAGCTAGATTATTTGTACTCTAGTGCAAGTGGGAGACTGAAGGAGATATGCCCTAGAGGCAACTAATAAATAGGTTTTTATTGTCATATCTCAATTAGTTCATAATAGTTTCATACTGTGCTATAACTGTATTAATACGAAACGTTAATACACTTGTGGTATGTAAACAAACCAAGTCTCTAGTTACCTCTAGTGAACTAGTTCATTGGTCATGAGGATGATCTAGGGTTTTGAGATCATGGGCATTTATGCCAATGGACAATGAGGTCATGTTATTAGTTGAATGATGTCATAGACAAACAACCCAACCAGTTGTATCTTAATGAGATCTAGTTAAAAAGTTCACCATTAATGATAAACTAAGGAAACCTCTCAACCTGCTCCTTAGACAGTGAGATAATGCAAATCACCATTCTGGAGGGAGCTTAGATGGTTATCAAGTATCATACCATGGTTGGGTGATCGAAAAGGTGCTACTCAGGTTTCCCAAAGGGGCGCGTAGAGGACTACATATCAAGAACAGGATTTGCCAATCCATGTAACGGATAGATACATATGTGGCCATCTCGATGGCGTTGCATTAACGAAGCTTGCAAGCGTGTGACTAGGTCACGGAATGCAATGACATGGAAACAAGAAAACATGTTCACCGGTAACAGGATCGAATGAAAGTATGAAAGTGGCAAAGGGAATGGGAAAAGACTGTTTACGTTTTAAATGACATTATCATCGTGGAATGCACATGGGTCATTATGGGCATCCCGGTCCCACTATTGATGATTGATGGAGATCATGTTTATGCCATTCCCGGGCCGTGGGGAAATACACTTAAGGGTACAATGAGCTAGAGATCCTCTGTAAGTTGGAATCACCATATGAAAGAGAAAAGGAAACCGGAAAAGTTTCATGAGAGAACCGGAATCGTTCTGGGAAAGTTCCGAAGTCGTTTGGAGGAAATCAAAAGGGAACCGAAAGGTGTTTCGGGTCAAATCGGATTTTGTAATATGTATTTACATATTAATTAATGTAATTAATATTAAATGGAATATTAAAATCTAATTTGTAGGGGTATTCCACTAATGGGCCAAACTTCCTAGGGAAAAAGGGCCCATGAGGAAAAATCGCAAGAGGGAAGGGCCAAGGGCCAAAGGGCCAAGGCCTAGTCGCCTCAAGGGGGCCCACCCGGCCAGCCTAGGGTTGTACACGGGGTGCGGCCCACCCCTGGACGGCCGGCCCATGAGGCCCATGGTTCCTCCCTCCTTCTCCCTTGATTAGTCCCACATGGGAAACTCAAAGGGGAGGGCACACCTCCCTCCCCCTATATAAAGGGGTGCCCATGGTGGGATTAGACACAAATTTGAGATATTCTCTAAGGCATTTTCCTTAGAGAATTCCTCCCTCTCTCTCTCTACATAGTTGTCTCCATGCGTTGGTATGGTCCCAAGAAAGGATTGTTCGTGCAAGAGACGAGGCACCTGCAGCACGCCGTTGCGCTGCAGGGATTCCAAGCCGGAGATCTAATTTCACACTCGCGGCAGGGATCAAGGAGCCGGAGGTCATGATCGTACACCGTACGTGTATGAAACCACAAGAGGCCTCACTTGAGGTACCTTGGATGTCGTGAGCCCGAGCTACTGCACGATGAAGGAGCAAGGGGTGACCTACGAGGAGCTTCGCAACCTTGAGGTCGGCTACGAGTTCGACTACTTCAACCAAATTCCCCTCGGAACTTTAACCACGCACAGTCTACAAGGGTATGTATTCTATACGCTCGGTCGTTACCGCATTAGTACGTAGATACATCTTGGGCATATTAGAGTTCCAACGTAGGAATTTTTTTGTTTTCTATTGCAGAACCCTTCAATATGTCCATGTCCTTCTTTGGCACCAGCATGGGGTTAGCTACCCAGGTGCTTTCCTTGATCTCGCAGATGAAATTGGTATCGAGGAGTCTGTTGACTTCCACGCCTATAACTTTGGCCTTCTCTTCTGACAGCCAGCGCATCGATTGCATGATTGGTCGCACATCTGGTAACATGTTGAGTGCATACTCTGTGAATTCCCTGGGAACTCCTGGCATGTCCGCAGGACACCAGGCGAAAATTTCCTAGCACTCACAGAGGAATTTGACAAGCGTGAGTTCCTATGCGAAACTGAGGTGGTTGGCAATGAGGGCCATCTTGGTGGGGTCCATCGGGTGGATGTGGATCTCCTTGGTGTTGACCGTGGAGTCGAAGGATTGCTCGGGTGTGTTCTGCTTGCTCATAGGAGGAAGACTATTGTCCATCGATTGCATGCCAAAGGATTAGGAGATTCTGTTGAATTCCCTATCATAATGGAAGGATCTGGTGAAGCTCCCTATATGGTGACGCTGTTCGGGCCTAGCATCTTTAGCATGAGGTACGCATAGTGCGGTACCACCAGGAACCATGCGAATGCCACGCGGCCAAGAATGGCGTGGTATTGGGATAGCCATTTGACCACCTCGAAGTCGAGACGTTCACGCCTCAAGTTCTTGGGCATGCCGAAGATGATGTACATGTGGATCTTGCCCAGGGGGTAGATTCCCTTCCTAGGTACGATGTCGTGGAAGGTTATTTCGGATGCCTCCGGGTTGGAGAGAGGGATTCACATGGCATGCAAGGTGCTGGCAAAAATGAGGTTGATGTTGCTGCCGCTGTCCATAGAATTTTCTCATCTCGAAGCCACCGATTTGTTCTTCAAGCACAAGGGTGCATGGCCTAGGCGTGGGACCTGACGAGGGTGGTCAGATCTGTCGAAGGTAATGCAGGACTCGGATCCACTAAGGTACTCATGGATGGTGGGTGGAGAGGTGACGACCAGGTTCACTTGGCGGGTGATCATCTTCTGGGTCATGTTGGAGGGAAGACCCTTCTAGATCATTCCCATGTTCCCAGTGGGCATGGGTACTTATCCCCTCCATTGTGTTGGGACGCCGCTCAATTTATGTGAGTGGAGCTTCACCACATGAATGAGGAAGAGGAGGGGGCTCCCTCCTTGGCTGCCGGCCATGGGAGGGGAGGAGCCCCCTCTCCTATAAAAGGCCGCCCTCTCCTCCCTCACAAAGCACACCTCCTCGTGAAGGATCTCTCTCCTGCTCTAGATATTCCCCCATGGTCGCGGATTAGCGAGATACATGTTCCCGGTGGCCTTGCATCTGGAAGGAGTTGCTGCTTCCGCTGATTCGCTGGAGCGAGGAGGTGGAGGTTGTCTGGTAGCTTGAACGTGTGTGCGAGGACGGATGCGCTGCTGATTTGCGGCGCTCGGACTTCCACACGATCTTGAGATCGGCAAGCATACGACTACATCAACGACGAGTTCCTACTCATTAACAAAACTTGTTGTCTTTGAGGGTATGTTCTCCATGGATGTATTTCCACCTGTTGCTTTGTATCTAGTAGATAGATCTTGGCGTATAGTTCTCATCATAGGAAATTTTTTGTTTTCTATGCTGCGGACCCAATAGTGGTATCAGAGCCTGATTTATGATTAGGTGCTTTGCACGGGTAGTACACATATGTTTATATGTGGGCGATGATGATCATGTTATTTTGGATATTGGTGGCATAGTGGGATGAAGCGTCCCAGACCAACCTTACATGAGAACGGTTCCACGACTGACATGCAACTAGTTTTGCATAAGTGGCTAGCGGGTGTCTGTCTCTCCTACTATAGTCAATATCTGATTTACAACGAGTTGCTAATAACTTGGTTATCCTTGCTGTGGTTCATGTTCGTAGGTAAGACCGGTTCTATCTCCGATAGCCCTAAGCCACGTAAAACTTGCAATTGATAAATTAGAGGCGTCTAGTTTAGATCGTTGCTGGGCTAGTGTCTTGATATGGTATTGTTGTAAGTAGATGTATGATAGATACTCTTACAACTCACTTACCGTGTAAGTTCCATAGACCTTGGCCTTACACACAAAGGAATGATAGAGATCATACCATGATGCAAATGATAGAGATCAAATGCATGGACCGTATCATCTCACTTCACACATTAGATGTTAGCATCTTATATTGCTAGTTTGGCGCTTTTGGTAGCATTATAAGATGATCCCTCATTTATATATCATGATAATATGTGTTCTTCCTTAAGTATGCACCGTTTTGTGGATCGTGTTTTGAGGCATCACGTGATGATCGGGTGGTCTCGACTCTATGGTTTCATACAACGGGTGTAAGACAGTTTTACACACGCAAATACTAAGGTTCTTACTTGGCGAGCCTAGCATGTACAGACATGGCCTCGGAACACGGACCGAAAGGTTAAGCATGAGTCATATAGTTGATATGATGCCCATATAGATGCTCGCCTTTGAAGCTACACCGACTCACGTGATGATCGGACTTGGTGTAGTGGATTTGGTTCATGTAATCACCAAAAGGACACGAGGGATGTCGTTTTTGAGTGGGAGTTCATTAGTAATTTGGATTAGTTGAACTCAAACTATCATAAACTTAGTCTAAATATACTTTACAAATTCTATTGTAGATCGCACCACCTGCTTATAATTTCAATGTGTTCATGGATAAAGAGAAGCTTGCTGCAAATGGTAGCAACTTCACCAACTGGGCTATGAATTTGAGGATTCTCCTCACTGCTGCACAAAAGCAATATGTGCTAGAGGCGCCGCTAGGCCCCCCACCAGCTTCTGATGCCCCTGACAAGGAAAAGAACATCTATATAACTCGTCAGGAGGACCACAACTTAGTTCATTGCGGCATACTGTATGGGCTAGAGCCAGAACTTCGAAAGCGTTTCGAAAATGGCAATGCCTTTGATACCATGGGAGAACTGAAAATGATTTTCAATACCCATGCTGCCGTAGAGAGTTATAATGCTTCTGAAAAGTTCTTTAGCTACATGATGGAGGAGAACAGCTCCGTTAGTGAGCACGTACTCAAAATGTCTCGGTACGCCGATAAGCTTATGTCCTTGGGAATAACGATTCCCATTGACTTATGCATACATCGTGTTCTCCAATCTCTGCCACCTAGCTACAAGAGCTTCGTGATGAACTATAATATGCAGGGCATGAAGAAGTCTCTTCCCGAGCTTCTGTCAATGCTTAAGACTGCCGAAGTGGAGACTAGGAAAGAACATCAAGTGTTGATGATCAATAAGACCACCGGTTTCAAGAAGGGCAAGAAAGGCAAGCAGAAGGGAAAGAAGGACGGCAAATCTGTTGCCGCACCTGAAAAGAAACCCCGATCTAGCCCTAAGTCTGACACCGAGTGTTACTATTGCAAGGGGACTGGCCATTGGAAGCACAACTGCCCCAAGTATTTGGCGGACAAGAAGTCCGGCAAGGCAAACAAAGGTATATGTGATATACATGTTATTGATGTGTACTTGACTAGTAGTCGCAGTAGCACCTGGGTATTTGATACGGGATCAGTTGCTAATATATGTAATTCGGTTCAGGGGCTGTGCAACAAGCGACAGCTAGCAAGGGATGAGGTCACGATGCGGGTCGGCAATGTATCAAGAGTTGATGTGATCGACGTCGGAACGCTGCCTATCCATATGCCGTCGGGATTAGTTATAAACCTGAATAATTGTTATTTGGTGCCTGCACTGAGCATGAACATTGTATCCAGATCGTGTTTGATGCAAAGTGGTTATTTGTTTAAGTCTGAAAACAATGGTTGTTCGATTTATATGAATAATATCTTTTATGGTCATGCACCTGTGTTGAATGGTTTATTTCTGTTGGATCTCGATAGTAGTATTACGCATATTCATAATGTTGATGCTAAAAGGATTCAACTTGATAATGATATATCTACATATATGTGGCACTGCCGTCTAGGTCATATTGGCGTTAAACGCATGAAGAAACTCCATTCTGATGGACTTTTGGAATCATTTGATACATGTGAGCCATGCCTTATGGGCAAGATGACTAGAACGCCGTCTTCCGGTTCAATGGAACGGGCGACAGATTTATTGGAAATCATACATACTGATGTGTGTGGGCCAATGAGTGTGTCGGCGCGAGGTGGATATTGTTATTTTGTTACTTTCACGGATGATTTGAGTAGATACGGGTATATCTATTTGATGAAACAGAAGTCTGAAACCTTTGAAAAGTTCAAAGAATTTCAAAATGAAGTGGAAAATCATCGTAACAGAAAGATCAAATTTCTGCGGTCCGACCGTGGAGGAGAGTATCTTAGTTATGAGTTTAGCACACATATGAAAGATTGTGGAATAGTTTCACAACTTACGCCTGCCGGAACACCACAAAGTAATGGTGTGTCAGAACGTCGTAATCGTACTTTATTGGATATGGTTCGATCTATGATGTCTCTGACTGACTTGCCACTATCATTTTGGGGTTATGCACTGGAAACCGCTGCATTCACTTTAAATAGGGCACCATCTAAATCCGTTGAAAAGACACCGTATGAATTATGGTTTGGAAACAAACCTAAGCTGTCATTTCTTAAAGTTTGGGGATGTGATGTTTATGTGAAGAAACTTCAACCGGATAAACTCGAACCCAAAGTGGAAAAATGCGTCTTCATAGGATACCCTAAGGAAACGATTGGGTATACCTTGTATCACAGATCCGAGGGCAAGGTTTTTGTTGCCAAGAATGGATCCTTTCTTGAGAAAGAGTTTCTCGCGAAAGGTGTGAGTAGTCGGAAGGTAGAACTCGAATAGGTTATTGAACCTTCTCTTCATGAAATGGCGAGTAGCGCAGCACCGGAAGTTGTTTCGAAGTTGACTTCACCTAATGAAGAGAGAGCTAATGATATTGATCATGAAACTTCGAAAGAGGACACTACCGAACCTCGCAGGTCAAGCAGGACACGTGCAGCTCCTGAACTGTAGGTCAATCCTGTTATGAATTTCATGATTGATGAAATAGATGACCCTGCGACATACGAAGAAGCGATGATGAGCCCTGATTCCAACAAATGGCTAGAAGCCATCAAATCCGAGATGGAATCCATGTACGAAAACCAAGTTTGGACTTTGGTAGATTTACCTCACGATCGAAAGGCCGTTGAGAATAAATGGATTTTCAAAAGAAAAAGGATGCTGATGGTAATGTGACCATCTATAAGGCTCGACTTGTCGCAAAGGGGTTTCGAAAAATTCAAGGAGTTGACTACGATGAGACATTCTCTCCCGTAGCGATGCTTAAGTCAGTTAGGATTATGTTAGCAATTGCTGCATATTTCGATTATGAAATATGGCAGATGGATGTCAAAACTGCGTTCCTCAATGGTAATATTGAAGAAGAGTTGTATATGATACAACCTAAGGGTTTTGTCGATCCTAAGGATGCTGATAAGGTATGCAAGCTTCAGCGATCCATCTATGGACTGAAGCAAGCATCCTGGAGTTGGAATCTCCGCTTTGATGAGGTGATCAAAGAGTTTGGATTTGTCCAAACTTATGGAGAGGCTTGTATTAACAAGAAAGTGAGTGGGAGCAATGTGGCATTTCTAATATTATATGTGGATGACATATTATTGATTGGAAATGATATAGATCTTTTAAACAGTGTTAAAAGTTATCTAAACAACAAATTTTTGATGAAGGACCTTGGTGAAGCGTCATATATATTAGGCATTAAAATCTATAGAGATAGATCAAGACGCCAAATTGGGCTATCGCAGAGTACATACCTTGATAAGATATTAAAGAAGTTTAATATGGACGGAAGTAAGAAGGGGTTCTTACCTATGTTGCAAGGCAAGACATTGAGTAAGACTCAAAGTCCGGCTACGGCGGAAGAAAGAGAGATAATGGATAAGATCCCCTATGCCTCAGCCATAGGCTCTATAATGTACGCCATGCTATGTACAAGACCAGATGTGGCACATGCTATTAGTTTGACTAGTAGGTACCAATCTGATCCAGGTTCGGAACACTGGATAGCGGTCAAGAATATCCTTAAGTACTTGAGAAGAACTAAGGATATGTTTCTTGTATACGGAGGTGAAGAAGAGCTAGTGGCTAAGTGTTATGTCGATGCTAGCTTTGACACTGATCCGGATGACTCTAAGTCTCAATCCGGATACGTATTTCTCTTGAACGGAGCAGCAGTTAGTTGGAGGAGTTCCAAACAACCTATGGTGACTGGATCAACGACGGAGGCAGAATATGTTGCTGCTTCAGAAGCGATGCAGGAAGCGGTTTGGATGAAGGAGTTCATAACGGAACTAGGTGTGGTTCCTAGTGCGTTGGACCCAATGGTGATCTGTTGTGACAACAATGGAGCCATAGCCAACGCCAAGGAACCAAGGTCTCACAAGAATTCCAAGTATATTAAGCGCCGGTTTCACTCCATCCGCGAGCATGTCAAGGATGGAGATATAAGGATTTGTAAAGTGCACACGGACCTGAATGTAGCATATCCGTTGACTAAATTTCTCCCTAGGGCAAAACATGATCAAGACAAGAACTCCATGGGTGTTAGATTTATCACTATGTAAACTAGATTATTGTCTCCAGTGCAAGTGGGAGACTGAAGGAAATATTCCTTGAGAGGCAATAATAAAGTTGTTATTATGCATTCCATGTATATGATAGATGTTTATTTTGCATGCTATAATTGTATTTATAGGAAACGTCAATACATGTGTGTTTAATAAACAAAAAGGGTTCCTAGTTATGCCTCTCTTATAGACTAGCTTGTTGATTAACAAGATTATCAAGGTTTCTTGATCATGGACATTGGATGTTGTTAATGATGGGTTTGTAGCATGTAAAACAAAAAAATTCTACCGCAAGAACAAACAAAACCCAGATCTAATCTAGATAAAAGCCAAGATCTAATCTATTAGACATGTGCAATGAGATAGATCTGTACTAACCCTTGTAGATCCGAAAGCCTTGTGCGAGATCGGATCTTGTGGTTGATGTAGATGATCACTTGCCGATCTCAAGATCAAGTAGAGGATCCTTCCGGCGCCGCGTTCCGGCAGCACTTCCGCAGTCGGTCACACGTGCGGAGTCGATGCAGACCTTCCTCTCCCTGTTCCAGCGAGCAGCGGAGGTAGTACATCTCTCCACGGAATCCCAGCAGCACGACGGCGTGGTGGTGGTGGTGGAGTAGAGAATTCTGCAGGGCTTCGCCTAAGCCTGAGCAGAAGGAAGGAGGAGGAGAGAGGCGGCTAGGGCAAGAGTGGAGGGGCAAGGGGGGTGGCGCCTCCACCCCTCTATATATAGAGGGAGGGGTGCGGCCTAGGTTCCCACCCCTAGGCCCACCTCCTAGGGCCGGCACACAAGGGGGGCTTGGGGGGAGTTTCCTTCCCCCCCAAGTTTCCCCTTTTTCCTTCTTGGTTTTCAAGTAAACTCCATAGAAATTTCTAGAACCTTCCGGAACATTCCGAAACCTTCTAGAACCCCCATATAAACACTCCGGGACATTTCCGAACCTAGAAAATGATCTCCATTATATGAATCTTATTCTCCGGAAAATTCCGGATCTCCTCGTGATGTCTCAGATCCAATCCGAGACTCCGAACAACATTCGGTCTCCAACACACATTCCATATCTACCTAAACAGCATCGAACCTTAAGTGTGTCACCCTACGGTTCGTGAATATGCAGACATGATGGAGACACCTCTCCGATCAATAACCATCAGTGGGATCTGGAGATCCATACGGCTCCCACATACTCAACGATGACTTCGTGATCGATAGAACCATTAACATACCAAACCAATTCCCTTTGTCACGCGATACTCTACTTATCCGAGGTTTGATCGTCGGTATCTCCATACCTAGTTCTACCTCGTTACTGATAAGTACTCTTTACTCCTTCCATGTTATGTCATCCCTTGTGACCCAGTCACATGCTTGCAAGCTAACTAGATGACATTCCACCGAGAGGGCCCAGAGCATATCTATCCGTCATATGGATGGACAAATCCCAATCTTGGTCCATGCGCTTCAACACATACTTTCAGAATACCCAATGACACCTTTATAACCACCCAGTTACGAAGCGGTGTTTGATGTCATTAAAGCATCCATCCGGTGATGGTGATTAACATAACCTCATGGTCGAAGGATTAGGTTAATATGCATTTGAAAGCTTGTAGCAATACGAACTTAATGACTTGATCTTATGCTACACTTACTATGGGTGTGTGTCCATCACATCATTGTCCTAATGATACAACCTTGTTATTAATGACATCCAATGTCCATGATCAGGAAACCATGATCATATATTAATCAACAAGCTAGTTCCACAAGAGCCTTGCTAGGGACTCTTTTACGTTTACAAAACACACATGTATTAGTGTTTCCTTATAATACAATTATAGCATGGGATGTAAACATTCATCATAAATACAAAGATATAATAATAACCACTTTTATTATTGCCTCTCCCACTTGCACTAGAGTCAATAATCTAGATTACATGGTAATATACCTAACACCCATGAAGGAACTGCGCTACTCTCAACTCCGAGAGAAGGTTCAATAACCTCGTCGAGTTCTACTTTCCTTCCAGTCACTTCCTTCGAGAGAAACTCCTTCTCAAGAAAGGATCCATTCTTGGCAACGAAAACTTTGCCTTCGGATCTATGATAGAAGGTATACCCAATTGTTTCTTTAGGGTATCCTATGAAGACACATTTCTCCGCTTTGGGTTCAAGCTTATCAGGTTGTAACTTCTTTACATACGCTTTGCAACCCCAAACTTTAAGGAACGACAAATTAGGTTTCTTTCCAAACCACAATTCGTACGGTGTCGTTTCAACGGATTTAGATGGTGCCCTATTTAAAGTGAATGCGGCTGTCTCTAATGCATAGCCCCAAAACAATAGCGGTAAATCAGTAAGAGACATCATAGACCGAACCATATCTAAGAGAGTTGGATTACGACGTTCGGACACACCATTACGCTGTGGTGTTACCAGCGGTGTCAACTACGAAAGTATTCCACATTTCTTTAAATGCATGCCAAACTCATAACTTAGATATTCACCTCCGCGATCAGAACGCAGAAACTTAATCTTCTTGTTACGATGATTTTCCACTTCACTTTGAAATTCCTTAAACTTCTCGAAAGTTTTGGACTTATGTTTCATAAAGCAGACATACCCATATCTACTTAAGTCATCCGTGAAAGTGAGAACATAACGATATCCACCACGCGATGCTACACTCATTGGACCGCACACATCGGTATGTATTATTTCCAATAAGTCTGTAGCTCGCTCCATTATTCTAGAGAATGGAGTCTTAGTCATTTTCCCATTAGACATGCTTCGCATCTTTCAAGTGATTCAAAATCAAGTGATTCAAGAAGTCCATCAGAATGGAGCTTCTTCATACGCTTCACTCCAATGTGACCAAGACGACAGTGCCACATGTATGTAGAATTATCATTCAATTTTGTTCGTTTAGCATCTATGTTGTGAACATGTGTATCACTACTATCGAGATTCAGTAAGAATAAACCATTCATCTCAGGTGCATTACCATAAAAGATATTACTCATATAAATCGAACAACCTTTATTCTCAAACTTAAAAGAGTAACCGTCTCGCAATAAATAAGATCCAGATATAATGTTCATGCTTAACGTAGGAACCAAATAACAATTATTCAAATTTAAAACTAATCCCAAAGGTAGATGCAGAGGGAGCGTGCCGACGGCGATCACATCAACCTTGGAGCCATTTCCAACGCGCATCGTCACCTCGTCTCTCGCCAGTCTTCGCTTATTCTGCAGATCCTATTTCGAGTTACAAATATGAGTAACCGAACCAGTATCAAATACCCAGGCACTACTACGATTACTAGTAAGATACACATCAATAACATGTATATCGAATATACCTTTTTTCTTGATGTTGCCATTCTTCAGATCCGCCAGGTACTTGGGGCAGTTACGCTTCCAGTGACTAGCACCCTTCCAGTAGAAGCATTCAGTTTCACGCTTAGGACCAGCCTTGGGCTTCTTAGCAGGTGCGGCAGCTTTCTTGCCGTCCTTCTTGAAGTTGCCCTTGTTCTTAGGCTTGCCTTGTTTCTTGAAATTGGTGGTCTTATTGACCATCAACACTTGGTGCTCCTTTTTGATCTCCACTTCAGCAGTTTTTAGCATGGACGATAGTTCAGGCAACGTCTTGTTCATGCAGTGCATATTGTAGTTCATCACAAAGTTCTTATAACTCGGTGGCAGTGGTTGGAGGACACGGTGAATCCCTAACTCATTAGGAATCATTATCCCCAACTCTTGGTGCTTGTTTGCGTGCCCAGACATGGTGAGCACGTGCTCGCTAACGGAGCTGCCCTCTTCCATCTTACAGTTAAAGAACTTTTCGGAGGCCTCATAGCTCTCCACGGCCGCGTGAGTCTCAAAAATGAGATTGAGCTCCTTAATGATCTCGAACGGGTCATGGTGCTCAAAGCTCTTCTGAAGCTCCGTTTCTAAACCGTATAGGATGGCACACTGAACTGTGGAGTAATGATTTTTCCGAGTGGCGTAAACTTTCTTTACGTCATCGGTGGCATCTTTTGTAGGTGGGTCACCTAGCGGTGCTTCGAGCACATAGGTCAACTGGCCAGCCCTGAGGACAATCTTCAATCCACGGAGACAGTCCGTGAAGGTTCTTCCATTGTTCTTAAGCTTTTCTTTCTCTAGGAATGCATTGAAATTGATGGAGAGGTTCGCCATAATCTATAACGAATTTGCAAGTAGTTTAGACTAAGTTTATGATAAATTGAGTTCAATTTTAATTCTTAAATTAACTAGGTGAACTCCCACTCAAAACAACATCCCTCACATTGTCGTAGTGATTACACGAACCAAGTCCACTACACCAAGTCCGATCTTCACGAGAGAAGATATAGTTTCATCGACGAACAATCTTCATGTTCATCATATCATTTATATGATTCATGATCTACCTTTCGGTATTCCGTGTTCCGAGACCATGTCTGTACGTGCTAGGATCGTCAAGATTAACCTTAGTTTCCGCATGTGCAAATCTGGCTTGCACCCGTTGTATGCACATGTAGAATTTATCACATCCGATCATCACGAGATGCTTCGAAACAACGAGTCTTAGCAACGGTGCCAACTAAGGACAAACACTTTATTACTTGATATTTAGTGAGAGGGATCATCTTATAATGCTACCATTGTGATCTAAGCAATACAAGATGCATAAAGGATTAACATCACAGGCAATTCATAATTAGTGTGATATGATATGGCCCTTTCTTCTTATGCCTTTGATCTCCATCTCCAAAGCATGGACATGATCTCCATCATCACCAGCATCGCGTAAAGGTCAGTGGCGTCGCTTCATGGTTGTCCATCATCACTAGCAACTATTACAACTACTTGGAATAAATCTATTACAAGATGAATAGACACGTAGGTCTTAACAGAATTAAAGACAACCATTAGGCTCCTGCCGGTTGCCATATTACAACAAGGATCATTGCATACATCAAATATAATCACAATCACATGATGGCCATATCACATCACAAAACTCCTGCAAAAACAAGTTAGACGCCTCTAATTTTCTTTGCATGTTTTACGTGGTTTGGGGCTTTCGAATAAGAACGGATCTTACCTACGAAACTGAACCACAACATTGATACAAGTGCTATCAAGTGCAAAGTGTAAATTGGATCTATACTATGGTGAGAGAGACAGACAACCGCAAAGCCACTTGTGCAAAGCAAGTTACACGTCAAGCGTGGAGCAAGTCTCATGTGCGATGACATGTAAGGTTAGCCCGAGCCACTTCATCCCACCATACCGCAAGATGCAAAGTACACAAAGCAAAGGACGGCACGAGCACCAACGCCCACAAAACCATTGTGTTCTACTCGTGCAACAGATCTACGCATAGACACGGCTCTGATACCACTGATGGGTTCGTAGCATGGAAAACAAAAAATTTCTACCACAAGAACAAACAAAACCCAGATCTAATCTAAATAAAAGCCAAGATCTAATCTATTAGACATGTGCGACAACATAGATCTGTACTAACCCTTGTAGATCCGAAAGCCTTGTGCGAGATCGAATCTCGTGGTTGATGTAGACGATCACTTGCCGATCTCAAGATCGAGTAGACGATCATTCCGGCGCTGCGTTCCGGTAGCGCTTCCGCAGTCGGTCACACGTGCGGAGTCGATGCAGACCTTCCTCTCCCCGTTCCAGCAAGCAGTGGAGGTACTAGATCTCTCCACGGAATCCCAGCAGCACGATGGCGTGGTGGTGGTGGTGGAGTAGAGAATTATGCAGGGCTTCGCCTAAGCCTGAGCAGAAGGAAGGAGGAGGAGAGAGGCGGCTAGGGCAAGAGTGGAGGGGCAAGGGGGGGTGGCGCCTCCACCCCTCTATATATAGAGGGAGGGTGCGTCCTAGGGTTCACACCCCTAGGCCCACCTCCTAGGGCCGGCGCACAAGGGGGCTTGGGGGGAGTTTCCTTCCCCCCCAAGTTTCCCCTTTTTCTTTCTTGGTTTTCAAGTAAACTCCATAGAAATTTCTAGAACCTTCCGGAACATTCCGAAACCTTCTAGAACCCCCATATAAACACTCCGGGACATTTCCGAACCTAGAAAATGATCTCCATTATATGAATCTTATTCTCCGGACAATTCCGGATCTCCTCGTGATGTCTCCGATCCAATCCGAGACTCCGAACAACATTCGGTCTCCAACGCACATTCCATATCTACCTAAACAGCATCAAACCTTAAGTGTGTCACCCTACGGTTCGTGAATATGTAGACATGATGGAGACACCTCTCCGATCAATAACCATCAGTGGGATCTGGAGATCCATAACGGCTCCCACATACTCAACGATGACTTCGTGATCGATAGAACCATTAACATACGAAACCAATTCCCTTTGTCACGCGATACTCTACTTATCCGAGGTTTGATCGTCGGTATCTCCATACCTAGTTCTACCTCGTTACTGATAAGTACTCTTTACTCGTTCCATGTTATGTCATCCCTTGTGACCCAGTCACATGCTTGCAAGCTAACTAGATGACATTCCACCGAGAGGGCCCAGAGTATATCTATCTGTCATATGGATGGACAAATCCCAATCTTGGTCCATGCGCTTCAACACATACTTTTAGAATACCCAATGACACATTTATAACCACCCAGTTATGAAGCGGTGTTTGATGTCATCAAAGCACCCATCCGGTGATGGTGATTAACATAACCTCATGGTCGAAGGATTAGGTTACCATGCATTTGAAAGCTTGTAGCAATATGAACTTAATGACTTGATCTTATGCTACACTTACTATGGGTGTGTGTCCATCACATCATTCTCCTAATGATACAACCTTGTTATTAATGACATCCAATGTCCATGATCAGGAAACCATGATCATCTATTAATCAACAAGCTAGTTCAACAAGAGGCTTGCTAGGGACTCTTTTACGTTTACAAAACACACATGTATTAGTGTTTCCTTATAATACAATTATAGCATGGGATGTAAACATTCATCATAAACACAAAGATATAATAATAACCACTTTTATTATTGCCTCTTGGGCATATCTCCAATAGTTAATAACAAGGTCACATCATTTGTGAAATGATGTGATGAACATTCATCCAAAGTATAGCATTATGATCAAGTCATTATGTTTATATTGCTATAATATCATATGAAGTAGTCTTAGTCCTTAGACCATGAGATGATGTTAATTGCTAACACCAGAAGAGTATCTTGATAACATCAAACGTCACACCGTAACAGGGTGACTATAAAGGTGGGTTCAGTGCTATGAAGGTGTTATGTTGAGGCTCATGGATCAAGAGTGGAATTTTTCAATCCCGATGAAGGATATATATACTCTGGGCCCTCTCGGTGATATCACATTAAGATAGCTTACAAGCAAGTGATGTGATCACTAGAATGTTATATCACAGGAACGAGAAAAGAGTGCATGTCGGTAACTAGATCAAACTAGGTATTTGGATACCGATGATCGAATCTCGGACATGTATTATATCACAAGACAAAGGGATTAAATTACTAGCGTTAAAGTTTCTCACGATCACAGAAGTCATCGTTGAATGTGCAGGAGTCAGTATGGATCTCCAGGTCCCGCTTCCGATTATTGATCTGAGAGGAGTCTCAATCATGTTTGCATTATTCGCGAACCGTAGGATGACACACTTAAGGGTTGTCGGACACCATTTAGTAGCACATATGTTTTAGACAAAAGGTTTGCAAAGCGCAAGAAATGTTTCGATAGAAAGAGGAATTGTTTCGATAGAAACCGTAATTGTTTCGGGTGAAATTGCAGAAAGTGGTTATGCATGTGATATTGAAATGTTGCAAGGTATTTTATGTGAATGCTTGTTAATTAAAGTAATTAACAAAATTCTGAATAAAATAAATAAAATAGTTTTATTAATTGAGAGTGGCATTAAATTTGGTGGAAATTTAATGCATGTGAGTGGAACTTTGGGTGGAGTTTGAATTTATGTGAGTGGAGCTTCACCACATGAATGAGGAAGAGGAGGGGGGTCCCTCCTTGGCCGCCGGCCATTGGAGGGGAGGATCCCCCCTCTCTTATAAAAGGCCCCCCTCTCCTCCCTCACAAAATACACCTCCTCGTGAAGGATCTCTCTCCCCCTCTAGATATTCCCCCATGGTCTCGGATTAGCGAGATACATGTTCCCGGTGGCCTTGCATCTAGAAGGAGTTGCTTCTTCCGTTGATTCGCTAGAGCGAGGACGTGGAGGTTGTCCGGTAGCTTGAACGTGTGTGCGAGGATGGATGCGCTGCTGATTTGCGGCGCTCGGACTTCCACACGATCTTGAGATCGGCAAGCGTACGACTACATCAAAGATGAGTTCCTACTCGTTAACAAAACTCGTTGTCTTCGAGGGTAAGTTCTCCATGGATGTATGTCCACCCGTTGCTCTATATCTAGTAGATAGATCTTGGTGTATAGTTCTCATTGTAGGAAATTTTTTGTTTTCTATGTTGCGGACCCAACAGGCACGATCATGACTACGACGCGCGTGATGACATCACGCGGCGCTAGGTCGACAAAATGCGCGCAAGACGCGCTCGTTCGACTGACTCGAAGGACGACAAAGTGGAACTCTATGGCGCCAGATGCTTCAGCAGAGCCATCAGGCAGAAGCGAATGCCTAAAGGGTTCAAACTACCATCGGAGAACCCGAAATTTGATGACCTACAGGACCCAAAGATTTGGCTAGAGGATCACATCTCCTCCGTCAGGCTACATGGCGGGAGTCGAAGAACGGCCATGCAATGCCTGCAGTTGCAACTGCAATGTGCCGCTCGCGCATGGCTCAACAATCTCCCTCGCAGATCCATTCGTAGCTAGTAAGAGCTAGTCTACAGCTTCGTGCGCAAATTCAAGGGCACTTACAAGAGGCCCGCATCAATCGAAGAGCTGAGAGGCTACCACAAGAGATCTGGCGAGTCGCTGCGCTTGTATATCCAGAGATGGTCTATCATCAAGAACTCCGCAGAAGACATCTCTGAGGATCGGACAATCGACGCATTCAATGGCGGCGTACGCCGCAGAGAGCTCAGGGAGGAGCTGGGCCGCTCGAAGCCCAAAACAATCGAGCACCTAATGGAAATCGCGAATTAGTGGGCCGATGGAGAGGACTTGGTGAAAACTCGTGCCTAGTCTGATGATGACGAGGACCTCGAGCGCAGACGCGACCGCTGAGGGAAACATCGAATGCGCGAATACGAGGACCGCGACGAAGTCGACATGATCGCAGCCGGCTACGCTGACAAACGCGATGACAACCGCAACAGCAGATATCGCAGTGGTGGATACCGTGACGCTGGGAAAACCACGCAGGTGTGGCAACGCCGCATTCGCAAAGAGGCACCCGAAACATCCATCTAGGACAAACTATCCGGACCATGCAATGTGCACTTCTACATCGACAAGCACAACGGCAAGAAAAAGTCCAGCCACCTTCTAAAGGATTGCCGTGAGTTCCTCAAACTCCATGAGGGCCTGGCCTAGATGAATCGCGACGCGATCAACCAGGGCTATGGAGCTGCCCTAGGCGCTGTGGCACATGGAGCTCCTCCACCACCGCCGGACCACCACCACCTGCGGCTGCACCGGCCCATAACCATGGAGGCGAGGCGTAGCCCTGACCATTGGCAAACATGGGGATGATCCAAAAGGGTCACCCCTCAAATCGAGCACAGAAAGCAATCACTCGCCAAGTCAATTTGGCGACGAACTCCCCGCCATCCACTACTGAGTACCTCAGTGGCAGCGAGTCCTGCATCACCGTTGACAAAAGCGACCAGCCGCGTCAAGTACCTCGCCCAGGCCACTGTCCCCTGGTACTCGAGGCACAGATCAGTGGGTTCAAGATGAGTCGCGTCTTCATGGATGGTGGAAGCGGCATTAACCTAATGTTCGCGAGTACCTTGCGAGCAATGCGGATCCCCTTGACATGTCTGGAAGTCTCAGATACGACTTTCCATGGCATCGTTCCAGGGAAGGGAGTGTACCCCCTAGGCAAGATCAACCTCGACATCATCTTCAACACGCCGCAAAATTTTCGACGAGAGCGCATCGACTTTGAAGTCGTCGACTGGCCCTCACAGTACCACTGCATCCTCGGATGTGTCGCGTTCACGAGGTTCATGGCGGTACCACCCTACGCCTATCTGCAGATGAAGATGCCAGGACCAAACATTGTCATCACAATCAACGGAGGCTTCGAGAGCTCTGATAGCTGCGACAAGGAATTCAGCAGAATCTCCCAGTCCTTTGGCATGCAAGAGGAACTCGCAAAACTGAAGGAGTCGACAGACAACAGTCTGCCTCCCCTGAGCAGGCCAAGTTCACCGACCTATCCTTCGAATCGTCGGTGCACACAAAGAAAGTCCAAGTGCACCCAACGGACCTGACCAAGACGACCCTCATCGCCAACAACTTGAGTTCCGCATAGGAACTCACGCTTGTCAAATTCCTCCGTGAGCACTAGGAAATCTTTGACTGGTGTCCAGCGGACATGCCAGGAGTTCCCAGGGAATTTGCTGAGCACTCACTCAACGTGAATCTAGAAGCAAGGCTAATCAAGCAGACAATACGGTGACTATCTGAACCAAGAGCCAAAGCGGTCGGTATGGAGATCAACAGACTCCTTGACGCAAATTTCATATGCGAGATCAAGGAAAGCTCCTGGCTTGCAAATACAATCCTTGTGCCTAAAAAGGACACGGATATCCTGCAGATGTGTGTGGACTTCACCTCCTTGAACAAGCACTGCCCAAAGGATCACTTCCCGTTGCCATGAATCGATCAGATAATCGACTCCACCGCAGGATGCGAGCGCCTCTTCTTCCTCGATGCCTACTCAGGCTACAACCAGATTCGAATGAAGTTGGAAGACCAGGAGAAAACAGTGTTCACAACACCCTTTGGTGTTCGGCTACAACATGATGCCCTTCGGGCTAAAAACGCGGGAGCTACTGATGGGTCAAAATATATTCGAGCTCGTTGGGGAACCCCAAGAGGAAGGTATGACGAGCACAGCAACAAGTTTTCCCTCGGTTATGAAACCAAGGTTATCGAACCAGTAGGATCAAGGAAACACCTCCAAGGTGTTGTTTCCAACTTTGCCCCCAACTTATAGTGAGGTTGTCAATCACACCGGTTTTTCTAAAAACAAAGAATTAACATATTGTGTGGAAGATAGTAATAGCTTGTAGAAATTAAATAGAAAACAGTAAATAGTAGATTGTAGATTGATGGTAAAAGAAAGGACCGGGGTCCATAGTTCACTAGTGCTGATTCTCCTTAAGATAGATGACATGTTGGGTGAACAAATTACAGCGGGGCAATTAACAAACATCGAGAAAGCATACATGCATATACTAATCATCTTGACTCCTATGAGATTTGATTGGGCATTACAACATTACACATAGACCGTAATCCAACTGCATCTATGACTAATAATCCACCTTCAGGTTATCATCCGAACCCCCTCCAGTATTAAGTTGCAAGCAACAGATAATTGCATTAAGCAAAGTGTGTAAAGTAAACAATACGATTGTTCTATGAACAAAGGATTTATGTTTTCTCCCTAGTAGCAACAGCACATCTAGTACCTTAGAGATTTCTATCACTTCCCCAGATTCCTAGAGGCATGAACCCACTATCGAGCATAAATACTCCCTCTTGGAGTTACTAGCATCTACTTGTCCAAGATAGCTACTAACAACAGAAAGCATGCAAGATCACAAATAACAAAGACATGATAGAATCAATAATCAATTTGAAATAGCATCTCAATATCCATCGGATCCCCGCAAACACAACATGTAGGATTACAAATAGATGATCTTGATCATGAACGGAGCTCACAAGATCTAAACATGGTAGCACAAAGGAGAAGAACCAACCATCTAGCTACTACATGGACCCATAGTCTAGGGATGAAGTACTCACGCATCACACCGGAGGAAGGAATGGTGATGAAGAAGGCATCCAGGGTGATCTCTCCCCTCCAGCAGGGTGTCGGAAAGAGCTTCAGATCCCTCCCGATCTAGGGATGGAGATGACGGTGGCTACAGACTCTTTCGTGGAATTTTGATCGGGTACTTAGGGTTTCTGTATCAGAGGCTTCTTATTGGCGAAAGGGGAGGCCGAGGGGATGCCCAAGGCGGCTGCCCCACCAGGCGCGGGCTAGGCCTGGCCGCGCGGCCAGGGGGTGTGGCCCCTCGAGGCCCTTCTCTGTCTCGTCTTCTGGATCCATGTTCCCCTCGGTGAAATATTGTCTTTGGCTTTTGCCCCGTCCAATTCCAACGATATTCATTTTCTGGCTTTTCTGGAACCAAAAATAGCAGAAACGGGCAACTGGCACTGTGGCTTCTTGTTAATAGGTTAGTTCCAGAAAATGTGTAAAAATACTCCAAAGTGTGGACAAAACATAAGAAAGTAGATATAAAATAAGCATGGAATATCAAAAATTATAGACACATTTGCAACGTATCAACATCCCCAAGCTTAACTCCTGCTCATCCTCATGTAGGTAAGTGATAAAAAGAAAAGAATAATTTTTGAGGTGACATGCACCATCACAATCTTGATCAAAGTATTTGTAAAACATTGATAGTTGGGATCAGAGTACTTTAACATAGCATGAAAGATATAGATAAGACATAGCAACTAAGTTGTAGCATAAAAAGGTACAAACAAAAGATTCATGAATAACAATGCTTTGAAAGATGTTTGTTTGTTTCACATAAAGAAAACATAATGAGAATGGTATTCAGCTTGTCCCTCATAGTGTAGAAAACATAAATGCATAGGACACCTTCAAAGTTCATAAGGGTGACTAGATACAAATAGTTTAAGAACAAGCAATATCAAAGTTATGCATCAATCAACAAGTCTTGGGACAATGCACATTAAACTAAGAATGGCCACTATGCTCTCTCAATAGGTGCATAAAGATAGAAGATGGTGACTCAACATAAAAGTAAAAGAAAGGCCTTCATAGAAGGAAGCAGGGATTCAAGTCTCATAAAGAGCTTCCAAAAATTATGGTACCCCTATCATTGCCCCTATCATAAGCATATTGAAGTCATTAAGGTTAAAGTGAACAAACTATGGAGTATATGCTTGAAAAAGTATAAGTTGGCAATCTCATGTCCCTTGAATACGAGGGCTTCTCCTCATGCTACTCAAGTTTAGTTACCGGTAAGTTCTTGTCATAGTAAGTACATGTGTATCATAGAGAACCGCCAATAGGGTACCCCTTGCCCGATGATACGGAAGAATCCCCGTATCAAAGTGACAAGGCAAGCAGACAATAAGCATCTTAGCATCTTCTTATTTACCATGGGAAAATGGTGCTTTTTTCTCTCTTTCCTCTTTTCTCGTCTTTTTTTCTTTTTCTCAATCTCTATCTCTTTTCTTTATAAGAAGGATGCTTCATAGATTGCTCATTATGGTTATGCTGCAGGTTTCCACCATGATTAGGCATGGATTAGACCAGCCGCCCAGGCGTTTCTCTAACACACATACATAACTTCATGGACTTACAAGCTCCCCTTTCATTTCACACCGACGACATCCATAAACAAAAGAGCATGATATCAACTGGGTACAATGTACAAGTGCAATGTTGAAAGCGTTCCCCATGACATCATGGTTCTGCTAATCCCCAACGTATAAGTGCAAGCATATACAACATAGATGACACATGGTTCAAGTTTATTAAGTGCAAGAAAAGTAAAGTGTGCCATCAAGTTCGTGAGAGCTTTAATCACTAATTTTCACATAACAAGTTTAATTCGGAAGGTAGATAAAAACATGAATATACTTGGGATAGCAAATGCTAATAGGTAGGTATGGTGGACTCTTTGGAATAACTTGGTTTTATTTGGAGTTGGATGCATGAGTGGAACTCATACTTGGTATGGAGGCTAGCAAAAGACTAGGAGCGACCAACTAAGAGAGCAATAATGGACATAATCATGCAATGTGACAAAACATTATTAATTAAAGCATCAAGTGATATTACAAGTCGAAAACTAAATGATCATAGAGGCTATGGTGACTTGGGATAGTCTTAACGTAGTGTGAGCATGCGCCAAGTCAACCCAAATAAAGCATTTAAGGAGAATACTACAATATTATGCTTTAATATGCTAAAACAACGCATGATTCTTTCAAGGCACATTAAGCAATCTCAATTGTTTATAACATGTCATGCTACAGCAAAAATCACTAAGCATAAAGCCAAACAAATATCAAGCCTGACATGACAAAGCATAGGCCACAGTCAAAAACAAGCTCCTTTTTACCACTTAAGCATGAACTTTTCCTACTCTTTTCCAATCCAAACCAATCTTATTTGAAAACTAATGTATGAATGAGGGGGTCCAACCAATTTATTCAAGCAAACTAAGCAAACGAAAACCAAAAACAAAAATGAAGACGCTCCAAGAACAACACAACTGTGCATGAAACAATAAAAATGAAGTGTTTGGAAGAAACCTGAGATTTTTATTGATGAAGAAGCGGATGCCTTGGGCATCCCCAAGCTTTGACGCTTGCACTTCTTGGATATTTATTGGGTAGACAAGTGTGGCATCCCCAAGGTTGAGCTTTTGTCCATTCTTCATCTTATTCCATTACTCTTCCCTACACTTTATAATTTTCCTTCATACAAAACTTCACACAATCTTCATTAGCAACATTAGTGTACTCAAGATAATAAGTCTTTTGGTTCAGTTTCAACACAAGTAAAACTTTCATTAAAACAAAATCTACTGTAGCACTTCCTTTAAAAAGTTCAAATGATCAGAGAGAACTCAAAGAGAAAGAGATTAAGAGGCAAATGTAAATAATGGCAGAAATTAGTCAAAACAGACCAGCAGGTAAATAAATCAATTTTGGTGAAGACCTTCTGTTGCTCAAATCTGAAAGTGTTGCACTAACGAAAGTTGAATAACAACCTGGGGCATAAGCACAAAAAATTACAGCTCAAACTGATGTACATAGATTTTTCAAGAATTTTTACAGCGAAGCACAAAAATCTGTTTCAGAATAGCAACTTTCCCAAGCATTACTTGTCTCTCATTAGAGGTTACTCTTGGCACAAAAACCACACAAAAATGATAAGGGGCGGTTATTACAGAGGTAATAACTTCCAAGACTCAACTAAAACTTTTGGGTTATCTCCCAATAAGTACTTTTCTTTAACGCCTTTAAGTTAGGCATGAGAAGCAAGAAAAGCATCAAGTATTCTCAAGTGAAGAAGCATTAAGACCAAATTTCTTGCCCTTACCTCTCTTACTTTTATTATTATCCTTGGGGAACGTATGATTGTTCGGTGGAGAAGCAAAGTGCATGATGCCCTTTTCCACATCTATTATTGCCCCAAGGAGTTTAAGTAGGGATCTTCCAAGTGTAATTTGTCCTTTTCCTACACATTCAATAACAAGATAATCAGTAGACACCACTTTCCCTAGAAACTTTGTAAACACTCCTTCAGCTATTCCAATGGGTAATATTATGGAATTATTGGCAAGATATATTGATTTTCCCCCTTCAGAAAGCCCCCAAAGATTCAGAGATTCATAGATATCTTTAGGCATAAGGCAGAATTCAGACATGATATCACAGCGAGCATGAAAAGTTTCATTATTTATGACAACTTTTACTGTAGAAAGCCATTTTGAGGATTCAGAGTTTATTGGAACATAATCATGATGCTTCTAAGCATGTTGTAGCAATATTTTAAACTAGCTGTGTTGGATTTAAGAGTGTTTCATCTAGCAAATATGTTTCTGAAGGAGGAACCAGATTTGCTAGGCAAGTTATATGTTAAGACCAACTTCTTTATGGCATTAAAAGCTTCATCCTCATTGCTTTGGAGGAAATCCCCTCCTACTATAGCATCCAAAGTATATCTATAGCAAAGAGCAGTCCCGAAGTAAAAACTGCTAAGAAACAAGCTTTGAGTCATTGTGGGTTTAGTTTTTTCATATAAATCAGAGATTCTAGACCAAGCCTCATTGAAACTCTCTTCAATTCCTTGTTTGAAAGTAAAAATTATTTCCTCAGGTGACATAGTGATTGGAGCAATGCTAGACATAATGGCAACTTAAGGTAGGAACTAATAAAAAAATTGTGTTTTTAATAAAGAAAGTAAACTAGTACAACTAATTTTTTGTGTTTTTTATAAAGAAACAAGCAAACAAAGCAGAAATAAACTAAGCAAAACAAAAAGAACAAAGTAAAGAGATTGGTTATGAGGGACTCCCCTTGTGAAGATGTCCTTGACTCCCCAGCAACGGTGCCAGAAAAAGAGCTTGATGGCTCAAAATATATTCGAGCTTGTTGGGGAACCCCAAGAGGAAGGTACGATGAGCACAGTAGCAAGTTTTCCCTCAGTTATGAAACCAAGGTTATCGAACCAGTAGGAGCCAGGAAACACCTCCAAGGTGTTGTTTCCAACTTGGAATCCTGCATAAGACAACCACAGAACATTGCCCCCAACATACAATGAGGTTATCTATCTCACCGGTTTTGCTAAAAACAAAGGATTAACGTTTTGTGTGGAAAATAGTAATAGCTTGCAGAAAGTAAACAGAAAACAGTAAATAGTAGATTGTAGATTGATGGTAAAAGAAAGGACCGGGGTCCATAGTTCACTAGTGCTGATTCTCCTTAAGATAGATGACATGTTCGGTGAACAAATTACAGCGGGGCAATTGACAAACATCGAGAAAGCATACATGCATATACTAATCATCTTGACTCCTATGAGATTTGATTAGGCATTACAACATTATACATAGACCGTAATCCAACTGCATCTATGACTAATAATCCACCTTCAGGTTATCATCCGAACCCCCTCTAGTATTAAGTTGCAAGCAACAGATAATTGCATTAAGCAAAGTGTGTAAAGTAAACAATAGAATTGTTCTATGAACAAAGGATTGCTGTTTTCTCCCTAGTAGCAACAACACATCTAGTACCTTAGAGATTTCTATCACTTCCCCAGATTCCTAGAGGCATGAACCCACTATCGAGCATAAATACTCCCTCTTGGAGTTACTAGCATCTACTTGTCCAAGATAGCTACTAACAACAGAAAGCATGCAAGATCACAAATAACAAAGACATGATAGAATCAATAATCAATTTGAAATAGCATCTCAATATCCATCGGATCCCCGCAAACACAACATGTAGGATTACAAATAGATGATCTTGATCATGAACGGAGCTCACAAGATCTAAACATGGTAGCACAAAGGAGAAGAACCAACCATCTAGCTACTACATGGACCCATAGTCTAGGGATGAAGTACTCACGCATCACACCGGAGGAAGGAATGGTGATGAAGAAGGCATCCAGGGTGATCTCTCCCCTCCAGCAGGGTGTCGGAAAGACCTTCAGATCCCTCCCGATCTAGGGATGGAGATGACGGTGTCTACAGACTCTTTCGTGGAATTTTGATCGGGTACTTAGGGTTTCTGTATCGGAGGCTTCTTGTAGGCGAAAGGGGAGGCCGAGAGGGTGCCCGAGGCGGCTAACCCCCCAGGCGCAGGCTAGGACTGGCCGCACGGCCAGGGGTGTGGCCTCCTCGAGGCCCTTCTTCGTGTCGTCTTCTGGCTCCGTTTTCCCCTCGGTGAAATATTGAGTTTGGCTTTTGTCTCGTCCAATTCCGAAAATATTCATTTTCTGGCTTTTCTAGAACCAAAAACAGCAGAAATAGGCAACTGGCACAGTGGCTTCTTGTTAATAGGTTAGTTCCAGAAAATGTGTAAAAATACTCCAAAGTGTGGACAAAACATAAGAAAGTAGATATAAAACAAGCATGAAACATCAGAAATTATAGATATGTTTGCAATGTATTAGCTACCTATCTGCGGTGCATGCAGGCTTGCCTTAAGAACCAACTTGGTCACAATATCCAAGTCTACGTTGACGACATTGTCATCAAAAACCAAAGAGGAAGCCACATTAATCGACGATCTCCGTGAGACCTTCGCTAACCTCGACCGCTATCGGATCAAGCTCAATCCGGACAAATGTGCCTTTAGCGTACCATCTGGGCAACTACTCGGTATCTCATCTCTATGAGAGGGATCAAAGCAAACCCGAAGAAAATAAATGCCATACTGGTCATAAAGAAGCCAAAGAAATTAAAAGGCGTCCAGTAGCTGGCTGGGCGAATTGTAGCGCTCAGTCGATTCATCAGTCGAATGGGTGAAAAGGCATTGCCCTTCTACCAACTCATCCGCAAAGCTGACAAGTTCAAGTGGACAGACGAAGCACAAGAAGCATTTGAAGACCTCAAGCGTCTACTATCCACCTCGCTAGTACTGGTGACGCCTTGCGAAAAGGAACCGCTACTGCTATACAGCTCCGCCACCAACCAGGTGGTCAACATTGTGCTCGTTGTGGAGCGAGCCGAAGAAAATAAAGTCCATGGGGTCCATCGCCTAGTATACTACCTCAACGCGGTGCTCACGCCAACAAAGCAGCGGTACCCACACTACCAGAAACTTGCGTATGGCGTATCCATGACAGCCAGGCGAGTGCGTCACTACTTCTAGGAGCACCTAATCGTGGTGGTAAACGACGCCCCGCTCGGGCATATACTCAATAATCCTGATGTCACCGGACGAGTCGCGCTCTAGGGAATCGAACTGTCTCCTCGAGACATCACATATGAGAAGCGCGACGCGATCAAGTTGCAAATTCTCCCGGACTTCCTTGTGCACTGGATGGAGAACCAGCTCCCCGACAAACCAGATATGTCCTATCTTTGGACAATGCACTTCGACGGGTCCAAGCGAAAGGACGGAGCTGGCGCAGGTGTCATACTGACATGGCCCCAAGGAGACAAGATGAAGTATGTTCTGCGAATGCAGTTCACATCCTCCAATAATGAAGGCGAGTACGAAGCCTTAATCCATGGAATGCGGATGGCGAAAGCCTGCGGCGCCAAGAGGCTCATCATCTACGGCGACTCCAAGCTGGTGGTCAACCAAACGATGCACGAGTCCGACGCACTGAGCGACAACATGATCGCCTATCACGACCTCTACGACACTCAAGGGAGACTTCGACGGCTGCGAGTTGCGATACGTTGGCCGTGAATGCAATGAAGAGGCGGATATACTCGCCAACATCGACTCCACCTGCACCCCAATACCACCTGGGGTATTCCTTGAGCGCATCTGCGAATGCTCCATCAATCCCAAGGCCCTAGAGAAGAAAGCAAGAACGTCAACATACTCGGGGGCTAGGCCAACCAACAAGCCAATGGCACTCGATGACATGGAGCTTGGTATGGGACTCAAAGGCCCAATGGAGGTCATGATGATTGAGCCATCATGGACACAGTCGTACATCACATATCTGCTCAGCAAGAGGCTGTCAGATGACCCGACTGATGCATGACACATCGCGCGATGATCCAAAGCATTCGCCCTCATCAACGGCGAATTATACAAGCACAACATCACAGGAGTACTTCAATGGTGCGTCTCCAACAGGGGCGGAAGGGCCATCCTCCTCTACATACATGAAGGCACTTGCGGACACCATGTTGGCAGTCGCGCCCTCATTGCCAAAGCTCTGTGAGCTGGATTCTATTGGCCCATGGCCATGCGCGACGCCAAGGACATCGTCCAGTGCTGCAACGCTTGCCAGCGATTCGCGGACAAACCACACGCACCTGGCGTGGAACTCAGGCCAATACCATTGGCTTGGCCCTTCGCACAATGAGGACTCGACATGGTCGGCAAGCTCCCAAAGTTCTCGCGAGGAGGCTATGTCTACCTCCTAGTCACAGTCAACAAATTCACCAAGTGGATCGAGGCCATGCCGATGACGAATCAATCAGGAGCCAACGCCATCAAGTTATTCGAGTCCGTCGTCTACCGTTTTGGAGTACCACATAGCATCATCATGAACAATGGGACGAACTTAACCTCCAAGGAGTTCCAGGAATTCTGTGAAAACCTGGGAATCAACATTAGCTACGTCTCGGTGGCTCACCCTCAGACCAACGGTCAAGTCGAAAAGGCCAATGGCCTCGTCTACGGTGGAATCAAGAAGCGACTCCTTCGACCACTCAAACAAGCCGCTGGATGCTGGCCAGACGAGCTACAGTCCGTACTTTGGAGCCTACGCACAACTCCAAACAGCACCACAGGCTACACTCCGTTCTTCATGGTGCATGGCGCCGAAGCGGTGCTACCCGCAGAAGTACGCCACAAAGCCCCACGGGTGGTTGCATATAGCGAGCAGGAGTCAACTCTCGCACTCGAAGACTCCGTTGACCTCCTTGATGAGGCATGCGAGATCGCCACGGAAAGATCAATGATCTATCAGCAGAACCTCCGCAACTACCACAGCAGAAGGCTATGCCCCAGATCCTTTGTCGAAGGAGACCTGGTTCTGTGACTGAAGCAACAAGGGCACCTCAAACTCGAGTCCTCTTGGGAAAGACCTTATGTGATTTCTGAAGTAATCCAAGGTGGCGCATATCGCCTCAAAGACCTAGAAAGCGGAGTCACATACTCCAACCCCTGGAACGTCATGTAGCTACGTCGTTTTTACCCCTAATCGTTTTTACATTACAAATAAGGTTATCCAGCCAGGCTACTTAGCCACACATTGTACCTCGTACTATTCCACGAATAAATAAAGCTAAGTGCCCCAAAACTCTGTGTTTTTTTGTATTTTTCTTGCAATTCCATCACTCGAGGGCTGCGCCACCATTTACACCTTCATTCTACGAACAAATCGCAGTATCTTGAGTAGCTGACACACTACCAATCGAACCATTGATAAACACCAACCCAGATGCAACGCACCTGACAGGTTGGCAAGGTGCTGACATAAATACACGTCAGGCTAATGAAAAAGAACTGCAGAGTACAATACACTCGAAAATTATACAAGCTAGCAAGCTCTTCACATATCAATGGGTATTAAATACACCCAACACAATCATACGAACTTTACAACACTTATACATCTATGTGCAGGATAGAAATTAAGCTACTGCTGCAAAAGAGGAACATTCGTCTGCTCTTCAAACAAGTCGACGATGTCCTCCGCTGGCTGGTCAACCGCCTGATAGTGCGACACCATATTCCAAGTCATCCCTTCAGGCGGTGGTGGCAGTCTAGCAGCAATCGACGTAATGTCCATATCTGGCCTATGCAGTCGCACCAGTGACAGCGTAGCCTTGGCACCAGCGACCAGCTGCTGTCGCATGCACTCGCGTACTGCGCTTATATTTTGAAACTTCGCCAGAAGAGCCAACAGGCTGGAGGGCACCACGTCGAGAGGAAACATTGCTTGGAAGATATGCCTAAGGCACGACTGCGCCTTCTTCAAGCATTGAAGTACTCGCGAAGACCGATCCTGCAGGGTCGCCAACGTGACTACACGGTTCTGATCCACCCAAAAATACCCACTAACTTGCAGCTGCTCCTGGGTCAAGTCATTCATTCGAATAGCCACCGGTCCTTCTCATCCTGCGGATGGCGAGCGCTAACAACTACACCAAGAAGGAGCAAAGTGTAAGGACAAGGCATCACCGCGACTGGCTAAAACACAAGATGAGATGACAGAGAGCTAACATTTAAACTGCTCATTCAACTTCACCACTTCATCTAAGAGATACTTCTCGCGAGCGGTGGCCTTCTGATCTTTTGAATTCCACACATCCGTGTTACCATGGATCATGGGAAACTCACGCTCGAACTACTTAACACGGTCACGCAGTCGTGCGAGCAACGTCAGTTCCTCCACCTTTGAACGTGGTTGTGCCGTGGTTTCATCAGTGGGAGGAGAGTCACGAGGATCACTCAAAGGACCACTTGAAGGACCCTAGGTACAATCAAGTAAGAGGCAAATGATACCAATCATACATTGATAAAAAGGAGGATTGCATTCAAATTTGATAAAAGTATTAAGGGGGTACACCCCCACAACAGCATGGTTCAGACAAAAGGTAGCTACAGCTATTACAAAGGGCAACTACGGAGCAATCTGCTTCTTCGACTTAGATTTTGACTTCGAGGCCTTCATCGCATATGTGGCAGTCTCCGACACCACGGACTTGCCGGTGGTAGCCCCAGACGCCACAGTCTTTGCCGCCTTCGCTCGCCACCGCTCCTTAGAGTATTTTGCGACTGTCTCGAGAAGCTGAGGCCCTTACTTACCGTAGCTACTCATGAAGGGAGCAAACACTACCTGCTGGCCATCAGCGTCGACAAGCATCGCCTCAAAGATCGCGCTAGGATCCAACTCCATGCCATGGGCTTGCACCATCGCGAGTGCCATGGTGGCACCGACGGATCGCTGAGAGTTCTTGAAGTCTATAGGAATACCTCCAACGAAAGATTCCACCAGGTCGTCAAGATTATCGATTAGGCCGGCCATGGGAGTTAGGTCCTCCCGGAGGCGGCTCAGCACACTTTTGGCCTTCCCCAACGTATCTTGAAGGGAGACATCGCAATCCTCGACTGCATCCACAGCGCCAGCAAGCGCATCCTCGTGACGCAATGCCTGGGCGTCGAAGCTCAGACCAGTAGCATCTGAAGAATACAAGGTAGGGATCAGCAAACTAAGATAGGGATAATACAAATGAAATGGCGCAAGTACCTGAGAGCGCATTTGCAGTTGAAAAAAGTTGTTCTGCGAACAACTTATCCCTCTCAGCAGTAGAAGCGTGTAGGTCTTCCTTACGCTTCCGTGACTCCTCCAGGGCTGCGATTGCCTCGTCGTAGTTCTTCTCCTCCGCAGCAAGCCCCTTCTCGAGGGACGTAAAGCAACGAAGAAGTTCGTTATGCTCACCTAGAATGGACAAATCACGGCAAGTACATGAATCTACAAATTTCAATACAAAGGAGAAGTGAAGAGAGAAGATTACTACAAACCTTCGACTGCACAGTGGCGATTGTCCAGCAAGGCGCGCTATCGACCCAAATCAAGGACCTGCTCTGCGGGGCGAGTAGCATCCTTCATGATGGGCTACATCAAAAGGAAAACAAAGCTATGACGTCAACAAAAGGCACAAACTCCACAAATCGACTGCCAATGGCAAATAAGACACTCATGTGTTCCTTTGGGGACTTCAAAGATGCATGTTGGGCAGTCATCCGGTCAACCATCTGGTGCTCCCCAGCATGTGGGGAACTCGAAGAATTGGCGCCAGAGTGGGCCGCCGCTAGAGGAGAAGGAGACCGTGCAGCCACCTCCTTGGTCTTGTAGTCTGCGACTCCGGATTCTTTGACAAATTGGACATCGTCAGATGACGACGACACTATTTGGCTGCAGAAAAAGGCCCGGCGCAACTTCATAAAAGTCATTCCGAAGAAAACAAGACAAACTCGTGGATATAAAACTCACAGTGAAATTTGTCGACGTCGAAGGAATCATTCGATGACTCCTTCGGCAACCGCAGCTTCTTCCGAGCGGGAGGAGCCACGGCACGGATAGGAACGATGGGGATTGGCTCCTCTGCAACAGCAGTAGGAGAACTCTCTAGTGTCGACGGCGAGGATACTTCTGAGACCTTGCTGCAGGAACGCTTGTGAGTCCCTCGGTCACCAGACTCGGGGGCTTCCTCTTCTTCCTCCATGGGGACCGTGGACCCCGATTCGTCCTCCTCCTCTTCTTCGTGCGGGATAATCCCTTCGGGCTGAGGGGGAAGCTGGCAGCCACGCCCCAGTCCTACAATCAGAAGAAACATCAGTATATATCAAGCACTTGGCAACCAATCGAAAAATACAGACTACTTCACAAGAAAGCTCTACCTCAGGTGGAGGGTTGTTGGCATCGAAAGGAGGCATGACTGATTCACTTGGGAGATCCTCCTTGGTGGTGTATTTGGTCACTAGTTGTAACCTCCTATTTACCTCACCCGCAGAAATGCCCTTCACGGATATGCGAGTGACATCGCCAGCACCGGTCCAGCAGTACATCGGATGGACTCTAGCCTGCAGAGGCTGGATACGGTGGCGCAACCATGTGGGAATGAGCACAACGCCACCCTCTTCCTTGCCTATGCGGCCTTCGAGGTCGTAGACACACTGATACAGCATCTCCGTCTCCTTGGACTCGCCAGGCATCATGTCGTTCTTCCAGGAGCGACTCCTCTTGCGAGTTGCCACGGGATTGAAGGGCGCGAGTCCGTAGTGCTCTTCGTTTGCCTTCTGGTCGCGGATGTAGAACCACTTATCTCTCCATCCTTGGACAGACACGGTGAGCTTGATATCAAAGTAAGTGGCGGAGGAGTCGACATGGATCCCGCAGTCCCTACATCGTAGACAACCGAACCAGACGCCGACTGACATTTGAGCTTAAAAAGCTTCTTGAAGAGACCAAAGTGTAGCTCGATTCTGAGCCAGCACTCGCAAAGGGTGATGAAGAAAGAGATATGGAGAATCGAATTTGGGGACAGTTGGTGTAGCTGGAGCCCATAGAAACAGAGAAGATCCCTAACAAATGGATGCAGGGGGAGAGAGACGCCGAATGATGAACGCAAGGAACATCACTCGGAAACCTAGAGGAGGACGAGGGATTACCTCTTCGCCAGGCACTCGAGAGTCATCTTCCATGGAAGGAAGCGCTCCATCTTAACAAAGAGTGTGTAGCTTAGAGGGCTTGATGATGGACGGGCGCCAAGACCCATTGGTGATGCGGGTGCCCGCACCTTTCTTCTTTCTAGTGCCAGCGGCGCTGGTGCCCATGGTGGTGGCGCCTCCTTTCTTCTTGGTGGCGGCAATGGTGGACATAGATCCAGCGGCGGTCCCTCCCTTCTTCGTGCCCATCTTACGATGGCGGTGAGAGCGAAGGAAATAACTGGGGAATACACGAAGCTGGTCCAGCGCCACGAAGAGGAGGTGCGCAAAGGAGCAGAGAGAGCAGCAATGGCGAAGGAAGCGCAAGCAAGAAGAGAGATGAGGAAAAAATTACCGCATCTGCGCTGCTACATATCCTCCTAGCGGATGTCATCCAACGGCCAGCAGAAACCCTACTAAACGCGTGGAGCACATCGACATCGACGCGTGGTGAAAGTGAATCACGAACCGTCCCCCACTACTCCCATTACGCGCGGAAATCAAGGAGACGCAATTAAAACAGAAGATTATGCACGCCCAGTCCAATCAAAGTTAGAAAGTAGGACCCACTGCTCGTCACGTCCCGTCAAAGCCGCTCACGCGGGCAACTGAAGTCATCACGTCATCAGCACTGACGTCATCAATTCCAGCAGAAGAACATTTTGACTACTTTAGTACTTACTCGAGTCTTCGACTCAACCAAGTACTAGAGGGCTACTCCTAACAGGAGCGTTGGCCGCACACCCGGGGGAATTTTTCTGCAGGTATACAAGCTTCATGAAAACCCTTCACTCGAATCAACGATTCGATTGTGAACTACGGGTTACTCCCATAGGGAGCGCTAGAAGAACCTTCGACTGAAACAAGCAACAAAAGACGACAGCAGTTGCAAAATGATTTTAGTCCCTACTCGAGTCTATGACTCGAATAGGCACCCGGGGGCTACTCCCATAGGGAGCACTGGCCGTGCACCCTATGATTATTTTTCCTTGTACATCGTACTGTGTGTCGATAACATCTACACTCGAATGCTATGGAGACTCCGCCTCATATTTTCCCTGCAAAGAGGTTGCGTCTTCTGGGCCACCCGAATCATCTCCATGATGACAAAAATTCGGATGCCGCACTTACAACGTGAAGATAAGACCTGAATAAGGCTGAGCAACGCATCTGCCACGCACTACCAGAAATATATTTGTGCCTGCAGGTACGATGAATATGCCTTGACGGATGCGTCGAGTGCTCACATGTACGTACTGGAATTCGACTCCTGTAAGAACTCCGTGGCCTGAGTCGAATTACACCAGCACTTTTCCGAATTCAATTTTGGGGACTTGACTTTGAGTAGATTGCCTTGTTTTGCCCTAAGGCAGTTAACTGATACCGATACATCGGTTAAATCAGGCACGTATATCAACAATCCCTATGACACAAAACAGAACACTCGAAAATATGCTCAACCATGCACTCGAAAGGCTTCATAAAGTCTCCACTCGAATCTGCGATTCCACTGGACACTCGGGGGCTACTGACATGGGCATACCTATAGGTACTCGAGTTTTGCATATACGGTCCAGATATGGCAGAATCCCACGGTGTTGCCAAGGCCCAATTGAGGATTCAGGTGACTCACGGAGACTCCGATTGCTTGCAGCGCAAGAAGAAGCTTAAGATAGAAAGTTCAAAGGGACGAACCCTAATCTGTACCCGACTCAACCTGCTACCTGAGACCTATCCTATCTATATAAAGGCTAGGAGGGGGCTGCGAGGAGGACAATCACAACCTTAGTTTCCACAACCATCGCCAGATCGCATCTGCACACCCCTGTAAGTTTCTACTCCCTCGATAATTCCAAGAGCAGACAAGCAGGAGTAGGGACCTCTATGAGGCCTGAACCTGGGTAAACCTGGTATCCCTATGTGCTTGTTTGCTAGCCGATTGATGCCTCTAGCGCTCCCTCCTTCTCCAAAACCCAAGTCCAGAACAATGGGCATTGACGAGTTAAACCCTCATAAATATGTTCTATGCAATTCCACTTGATGACCATCCTTATCTCTTCATCTCTATAGATATAGTAGTGTGTTTCACATGTTGTAGGGTCATCGACTCTTTCTCCCTCGTATGGTGTTGCAGAATAGTTTGTTTGGCGATCTCCTCACAATTTCACAATGGTGGATCTTTTATATAATATGGTTCTTCTTTATTGATTACGGAACAAAAACATGCAAATTAAACAGAGCCCTGCAAATCATTAGATGAAGTCCTCCAAAGTTGTTGTCTCTAACTTCATTTTTTGCATCTTAACATTCCTCATAATTTCAGTACATGAATTGTGAATATCAGACACACAAGGGATTGATTTTTCAAAAGGGTTTTAAGCACATGAGATGTAACCACTAGTTGGTGAGGACCTAATAATCAGACAGTGTGTTTTAGCCACATGGTGTGTTCTGGCAAATGCGCCACAAAATTGTAATGGTACCTGGCAAAGACATAATCAGACAGTGTGTTTTAGCAAATGACAGAAAATAATGGTGTCATGTCGCAAATTTGCAAAACTCTATGAAGATTATGCAGACAATGATTAAATGAGGTTCCATATACCAAAAAATCATCCATGAAAACTTCCATGATATTTTCAACACAATCAGCAAATATAGTTGTCATACACCTTTGGAAGGCGACAGTAGCAGTGCAAAGGCCAAAAGGCATATGCCGATAAGCATATAAGCCAAACAGACAAGTGAAGGTTGTGTTTAGTTGATCATCGATTTGAACAACTATTTGAGAAAAACCAGAATAACCGTCTAGATAGCAAAAATGAGAAGGCATGGCAAGCCTCTATAAAGTTTGATATATAAATGGTAAAGGATAGTGATCCTTTCTAGTTTCCTTATTAAGTTTTCTATAATCAATGCACATACAATGACCAATGATAGTTCGAGTTGGGACCATTTCACTAGTTCGAGTTGTTCACCCAATCACTTCCTTCCACATGAAAGATTATTCCTGCATCTAATAAGCGAATTAACTCATTTTTTACTTCTTCTTTCATATGAGGTTTAAGTCGCCTTTCGAAGTCCACGACCGGCTGAGATCCTTCTTCCATAAATATTCTACGAGTGGCCATCGAGGGGTTAATTCCTTCCAAGTCATTCAACAAATATCCAAGGGCCTTTTTGTGCATTATGAGGACAATCATTAAGTTTTCCTCATCCTTATCTGCAAGATTACAACTTACAATAATAGGGAAATTATTAGTATCATCAGGAAACCTATACTTTAATTCTTTAGGAAGGGTTTTGAGTGTAGGAGGCGGAAGGTCCTCATCTCCTTTCCTTATAGGTACTTCATAAGTTTGGTTTATTTTAGGATCTACTTTAGGGGTTGAGTCAAGATAATCATCAATCTCTATTTTATCTATATCCTAAGGTATAATATTATTGTCAACTAGGCTCCTTGCTAAATTATCGTCGGGAGTTTCAATGAATACAGAGGCAAGATTAATAATGTTACCTTCCTCTTCCTGCCCATATTCATACTCATAAAACTCTTCAATAGCAGGTTTATGATGGAATTTTGAGAAATGGAAATTCATTTTATCTTCACCAAACTTGATAGATATAGTTGCTTTCTTGCAATCAATATTTTCTCATGCGGTGTTCAATAAAGTTCTCCCAAAAATAACTGGACAATAAACATCAGTAGGCATATCAACAAATACAAAATCAATAGGGTACTTGTAAGGTCCAATACAAATTGGAACATCTCTAATTAATCCCATTGGAACCCTGAGTGTTTTATCTGCAAGAATTATTGTCATATCAGTGTCTTCTAATTCAGCTGGCATGAGTTCATTTTGGAATTTGAGATAAAAAATTTAAGGGATTACATTAACAGTTATTCCAATATCACAAAGTCCATAGTAAGAAGATCCACCAAAGGTACAAGGGAGGATAGGTTTACCAACATCCTTAGCTTTTACCTTTCCTTCAATGAATTGTGAAGCTTCGGTATCAACCTCTATCATGTTGCAATGTGCGAACATCGTTAGGATATCTTCCTTAGTTGGTTCACCTCTCTCCTGCATACTTACTTGATTAGTTTCTCTTGCTTGTGCCTCTTCATCTAATTGTTTAGGAACATTTTCTCTTCTTAAAGTTGTTCTTCATGATATTGAGCCATGGTATGTTTTCTTGCCGTCCTTGGTAAAGGAAGGGGTTTGACATAAGGGGTAACTCCCTCAATGGCTCTATGCCAGCTGCAATTTATGTCTCAACATCTTCCACTTACTCAGGTGGTGGAGAGTATTGAAGCCAATCTTTCTTTGGAGCTTCAATATGTTCTGTAAAGGACTGGAGGATTTGCAATATAATATCATCATCGAGTTAAAGTTTGTTAGCAGTTTCCTTTACCTTACCGGATTCTTTATGAGCATTGAGACAATCATATTCAATTTGTATCCCTCCTTCGCCACCTAAATCAAATCCTCATATTTCTCTATTGTGACAAATTCGTTTTTGGAGTTCCCAAGCTTTAGTTATAGTTAACTCCATAAAAGAACCTCCAGAATTTGTGTCTAGCTCATGTTTAATATCTTGATTAAGTCCCCCATAGCAAATGTGTAGAAGATACCATTCAGGTAAAGCATAATGGGGACATTTATTAAGGATAGATTTATACCTTTTGAAAGCTCTTACCAAGCCTTCACCTGGGCGGTTCTTGAAATTTGTGATTTCTCTTCTTACTTCAGCGGTCTTCACATTGGGAAAGAATCGAAATGAAAATTCTCCTTTAAGGTTTTCCCAAGTGTCAATTTTCTTTGCAGGACACATTCTATACCAAGCTAAAGTAGCGTTGGTTAGAGATTGGCTAAACAACTTAAGTTTCAACTCATCATAATAATAGCCTCTCAATTTAAGCATCCAACATAACTCGGTAAAATGCATTAAATGATTATAGGGATCCTCATCTGGATCATCTCCTGCAAAAGTTTTCTCTTTAATAATTGCAATAAAACGAGGATTATCCTCGTATTCTAGTTTGCTCCCACTCGGGAATTCTTTAACACTCCTCTATTGAACTTCCCGAGGTATTTGGTTGCATCGAGATGATCCATCAGTCCGAGTGCAGTCATGGTTTTTACCTGAAACTAGTGAACAATTTAGTAAACAATTAGTAGAATAAGCAATTAAGAACAAAGACCAAAAGAGCTTAGCTCCCTGGCAACGGAGCCAGGAAATATCTTGATGACTGCAAGCACACAAATCGATTGTCGCTAGTTTTGAAATAAGAGTACCGAGCCCACATAGAGCTATCTGGTTAAGGTCTTTATGTCCCTCATAAGTGTCTACCAAAGGATACTTGTAAGCTACCTTTGATTTCGAGTAAAGGGTGTTTGAAAGGTTTTTGGTTCAATGCAGAAAATTAAATAAAACAAGTAAAAGAAAGAACATAGCAAATGCGTTAGGAAAGGTGTTTGAACTCAATAGGGCTAAAGCATTCTCGGGGATGTAGGGTACACCACTAGCATGTTGTAATTAATCATATTTAGGATAACCTATTTCTTGTGTCAAGACATGTGTGGGGAGAGTTCCATAATAAGATGTTCACCACAAGGCTCGTAGGAAGCCGCTTTCTTGAGCCAGGTGATTAGGTCATCTATAAATAACCACTGCGATGCCTCAGAGCAGCCACTCATAAATACCACCACAATTAAGGGTTTCTTCATGGATACCGTAATTATCTTAGTGAATCTGTCTTTATTCCTCCTTAGACCGTGCAGGTTATAAGCCAATGCTTGTAGTCACGAGTAACACTGGACACACTCTCATACACGTCCTTAGGATTTCACCCTCTCTTTAGCCCCGAAGGAAAATGATATGTGGCCGACTACACATACCATCTAACGAGAGAGATGAAGGGTTCCATAGCAGAAAACAAAAAAATTCCTACATTGGAACTTCCTAACGCAAGATCTTGTAGGGTTTCGCGTATGAAAACAATAAAATTTTACCCTATGCCCCTGAACCCCTGATGCTGATGCCAGGACCTATCTATTAGTAATGCAATAACGGGAGGGGATTTTTGCTAACTTACCCTTGAAGACTGAAAAGCGTTGCCAACGCTCAGGAGAGCATGGTTGATGTAGACAATCTGAAGCCGACCTCTAGGTCATGTTGAAGTCCTCGCGCTCCCGCGGCTCCAACGACTCCTAGTGCCTCAAGTGTGACACCTCGCGGGGAGTTAAACGCATCTGGTGGTTAGCGATGACTCCCGCTACCCCGATCCAACAGAAGTTGTGGAACTAGAGCTCTTGGATCTGAATCCCGTAGCGCGACGGTGCTCCGCGGTGAAGATGTCTCTCGTTCGCGCAGTCCGAACTTGGGACCACGGTCACGGGAGAGAGATAGAGAGAGGGAGAGAGAGAGATAATATCAATTGGAGGTATCCCCAAAAGTGAGGAAACCTTTATTGAATATTGTGTGTATTTTCTGGTCAAAATACCCCACTATATATGGGAGGGGGAGGTACTACCTCCCTCAAAGTCCCGGGGTGGGACTAAAGGAGAGGAGGTGGGGGAAGGCATCGCCGGCCATACCCCACGTGGGGAACGCCCACTAGGGCCGTCGGCCACCCCCTAGGCCCCTCCTAGGGGTGTGGGCCCCTCTTTGGCCCTTTCCCCTCCAAGATTTGGCCCATTAAGCCTTTTAACCATTAATTGATTTTCTCTTTTATTAAATAATTATGAATAAATGATTAAATAAATATTTAACATTCATTCACATATCATTCAATCTTCGAGGCTATGGAACACCTTCCACCTCCACTCCGGACATCCTCCGGACTTACCGAAACCCTTCCAGTTTTCTCTCTTCTCTTCTTCGGTGATTCTACCGATCCTGTAAACACTGTCTACGCATCACCAATCCCTTAAGCGTGATACCCCACGGTTCGGGAACACCCCATACATGGTCACGACACTCCCAAAGCAATGATCGACAGAGGGACCTGGATGGCCATGTGACCCCTATGCATTCCACGAAGATCTTTTGCCGTTTGAACCGTGACTGTCGCGTCTTATTCCTTTTGTCTCTCGATACTTGCATTGCCCGATATCTGATCAATGAAATCACCATGTAGTGTTCAATCTCGTTACCGAACAATGCTATTTGACTCGTTTTGACAAGTGATATCCCTGTGATCAAATCACACGCTGCGCATATTTTTTTTTGGAAATGGGCGCATATATTACTTAAAAGCAATGTTTACACCCGGCCTCTGCATAACTAGGATGCACAGAGCCGATCAAACACACACCAAATGTCCAACACAATATTATGAAAATTACACAACATCTAAAAATAAAGCGCCTCGGGCTAATGTTGATCAATACGGAGATCACGCTGCCATCCATGTCGGGAGAAAATATCCCTCGCTATGTCCTCCAATCGCGTACATCCCTCCACAAATAAGTCGCGGAGCTCCATACGTTGGAGGGTAGTCCATGATCGGAGAATAGCCGTAGCTCGATAGATAACCTTCAAAGAAGAAGACACAGAATTATTATTATTAAAATTCTTGTCATTTCTACACAGCCAAAGCGACCAAATAATGGCAAGCGCTCCCACCCTAAACATAGTCCCATATTTATCTTGTATCCCATGTAACCAGTTACCAAAAACATTGGCAACCGATCGAGGAGGCGATAAACCCGAGGCCATTTGGATGACCATATAGTACGAGCAAATTTGCACTGGAAGAATAGGTGTCAAATTGTCTGATTCTGATGACAAAAAACACACTGAGTACTTCCATGCCAATTCCTCTTAGCAAGATTATCCTTCGTGAGAATTACCCATTTACGTAGATACCATGAAAATATCTTTGTTTTAGGGGGTAATTTCATCTTCCAAATTTTATTATTATTATCGACTGGAATATCAGGTTGGATCAAAGATCTATACATTGAGTCCATAGAAAATTTAACACTCTCTAGTAAATTCCATTTAAACTTGTCCACACCATCTGACAGTTGTATCGTGGCTAATCGTAATAAAAGATTGTTCCACGACACCAGTCTAGGACCTATGAGACTTCTTCTGAAAACCACATTAGGTGGATTAGTTCCCAATACTGTGGAAATTGTATCCCCTCTGTGTCTAACAATCGAATATAGAGTTGGATATTGTTCCCGAAGAGTACATTGGCCAAGCCATTTATCTTCCCAAAATCTAATCTATGAACCATCCTTAATATTAAATGTACCAAAATGGAAGACCTGTTTTTTGGATGCCATTAGACCCGCCCAAAAATGTGAATCTCCAAGTTTCCAAACCAGTTGAGACACAGCTTTGGAGCCAACATACTTCCTCCATAGAATGGTTTGCCAGACCCCATCCTCAGTAATTAGTTTAAACAACCATTTACTCAAAAGTGTGGTGTTTTTGACTTGCAAATCATGTATGCCCAGTCCACCATACTCTTTTGGTCGGCAAACCACATTCCATCTGGCCAATCGATATTTCTTTTTTTCATTATCCCCTTGCCAAAAGAATCTTGAATGGAAATTATCCACTTTCTTCAAGACACCTTTTGGCAACTGGAAAAAACAAGATCATATATAGTACCATATTGGTGAGTACTGAATTTATGAGAACAAGTCTTCCGCCAAGGGATAGCAATTTACCTTTCCAACTATTTAGACGTTTCTGTAGTCTTTCCTCAACAAGTTTCCATTCAGCAATCGTGAGCCACCGATAATGAATTGGTATTCCCAGATAGTTGATAGGAAATTGCCCCAGACCATAGCCGAAAAGATCATCATATAGTTGAACATCGTTAATATCCTCGCCAAAACAATACAAATCGCTTTTATGGAAGTTAATTTTTAATCCGGAGAGTTGCTGAAATACTGATAGGATTAACTTCAGATTCCTAGCTTTCTCCAGATCGTGTTCCATAAATAAGATTCTATCATCCGCGTATTGAAGAATAGAGAGACCACCATCAACAAGATGGGGAACTAATCCTTCAACTTGGCCATCAGCCTTGGCTCTCTTGATAAGGATAGCCAACATATCTGCCACTATGTTAAATAGTATGGGCGATAGTGGATCCCCTTGTCTTAGTCCTTTTTTTGTTTGGAAGTATTTGAGAGTGTTGTCATTGACATTAATAGTAAGACTACCACCAGACACAAAAGACTGTATGAGAACACACCACTCCTCTGAAAAACCTTTCATTTGGAGTGTCTGCTGGAGAAATGACCAATTAACCTTGTCATAAGCCTTCTCAAAGTCATTCTTGAACAATACACCATTTAATTTCTTTGAGTGTAGTTCATGAATTGTTTCATGCAGGATTACTACACCATCTAGGATGTTTCTTCCTTGCATAAAAGCAGTTTGAGATGGTCGTACAACATGATTAGCGGCCGATTTTAATCTAATTGTAGCAACTTATGTGAAGATTTTAAAGCTAATGTTAAGAAGGTAGATTGGACGATACTGATGTATTCGTTCTGTATTATTAACCTTAGGCAATAAAACTATGTTGCCAAAATTAAGACTAAAAATGTCCAACTGACCAACGTGTAAGAACTCAAAAAGATGCATCAGGTCCTCCTTAATAACTTCCCAGAATTTCTGGTAGAATTCCGCTGGAAAGCCATCAGGCCCTGGCGCTTTGTTATGTTCCATTTGGAAAACCACTTTCTTGACCTCCTCCTCCGTATAAGGAGCGGTTAGAAAGTTGTTCTCCTCAACAAAACTTGAGGAATATCAGTTGTTTGGGACTCATCCAATTAAAATGAATTTTCTGTCATTGCCCCAAACAGGGATTTGTAATAAGTAGTAATATAAGATTTTAGTTGGTCCTGCTCAATCGTACCTTCATCCTGAATTAAAGAGTGAATAAGTTTCTTTTTATGCTTGTCGTTGGCAACACCATGAAAGTATCTTATATTCGCATCTCCTTCAACAATAAATTTCTCTTTAGAGCATTTATACCATTTGAGTTCCTCCTCGCGGAGTAGTCTGGCAATGTCTACATTCGCTTGGTTTTTAAGCTCAATCTCTTGTGCAGTCAAAATCCTAAATTCCGCATGAGCTTCTAAATCGTTAATAACAGATGAAAGGCATATGTTCTCTTTTTTTAAGATTCCAGCAGTATGTCTAGCCCAACCACGAAGGAACTTACGCAAGGCACACATTTTCTTGTTCCATCGTTGTATCGGCGTATGACCACTAACATGTTTCTCCCAAATAGCCTTTACTAAACCATAGAAACCAGCACGATCCATCCATCCAAGTTCAAATTTGAAACTATGTCTAGCATTTCGTGATGGTGTTCCAACAGATAATAATAAAAGGGCATGATCCGATAAAGCCTCAATACACTCTACAGCGCGGACAATTACCATAGGGAATTTATCTTCCCATTCGGTATCCATAAGCACTCTATCTAGTTTTTCATATGTAGGCTCCGGAAGACTATTAGCCCAGGTGAACTGTCTTCCTAACATCATAACCTTTCTCAGGTCTAAACTGTCAATGATAGCATTAAACATGAAAGGCCAATGTTCGTCAAAACGGCCTCGACTTTTCTCATGAGGGAATCTTAGCAGGTTAAAGTCCCCACCTATAAGAATAGGCCATGGATTATCCTTGGCTAGATTATCCAACTCACGCAAAAAATAAGCCTTATAAACATCCTGGGCAGCCCCATAAACAGTGATTAGAGACCATATGAAACCATCAGCCTTGTTGCGAATATGGAGCTTAATAAAAAGTCTCCATTCGAACTAGCTAAGACTTCCATGGTCTCATCTCTGATGCCCAATAGGATTCCCCCAGATCTACCTCGCGGTGGACGTGATACCCACGTAAAGTCCACTCCGCCAGAAAGGGGATTGAACTGGGCTTGTGAGAAATCACGTCTCCCGGTCTAAGAAATACCTAAAAAATCCAACTTATGATCTCTCACACAATCGGCAAAAAACAAATGTTTAGCCAAGTCACGAAGACCTCTGCTATTTGAGAACATGACATTCATTGAGAAACAATAGTAGATTTGGATACACGAGTCCTTTTGCAAGACTTTAGGTTTTTTGATTTTCGACCAGAAGCTTTAAGCTCATATAATGAGCCCAGCCCAATCTCATCAAAACCCACATCTGACACTTCACCAACTAAGTGAGAAAGGATTTGACCATCTACTGTGGCATGCAACTCCTCCTCCTATGTTGATAAAGAATCAGGAACAACTAGGACCTTTGGAGTAACCGTTAGATAGTCAACCTCCATATGTCTCAGAACAGAACTAGAAAGATTTATTTCCTTTACAGATCTACCCATGCTAATACCAACATTGGCAAGTCTATCAAAAATAACATGGGTTAAAAAAGAAAGGAAAGACGAATACGAATTATTTATACCATGAGAGTTCAAATTCTTCTCAGCCTTCATTCGCATGGCCTTGGCCAACGAGTCCTCGTCCGTGACTGATGCACCAAGTGTATCGGTGCCATGTTGGGAACTCCTACGCGCAGGCATGTCAACCATCGGAGAGGCATACTCAGCCAGCCACCTGCAGCCCCACCTGGGCCACAAGATGACCTGATAGGAGAGAAACCCGACCCCTCCTAGGCTAGGTCCCCCTCCACGTATAGCCCCTCCTGGTCCATAAAGGCGTCGACTCCCGTGTGACCCGCCTGGGCCCCCAAGTCCGACACGGCCGCCGAGGCCGCCAACTGGGTCGCCCCCACCAGCCCCGAAGGCCTCGCCACTGCAGAGACCTCCACGGTGTAGGCCGTGTCCTCTGGCCCCTCCTGGACGACGAGAACGTGATCCGAGTCAACCCGTCCCACCAAGTCCACAAACCGATCAGCCAGCCCATCGGTCACCACATCAGCAGAAACCTCCATCATCACCGGCTCTGGTCTAGGGATAGATCGACCCAAGACGCTTGGCCTACACCTAGCGGGTGCAGCCAACACAGTAGAAGATACCTTGACCGATCACAAAGCATCCTGCGGCTGGGCAGACGTAACACGCGGCAAGCCGGCAGACAAACCATGCCCGCGCATAGGGGAATCCAAAGGCAAGGCATCTAGGAGTTCCTTTCCACGCGGGGTCGAAGGAGAAGCATTGGAAGGAGTAACCACATAAACTGTCAATGGCACCTGCCGTGCAGAAGATGAAGAATAATTCCTCTGACCCGAAGGCTATCTAGAAGACGTCCCGTCCATAGGTGGAGCAACAGTATCCGAGATGTCCATCACATCATCACCATTATTCCCCGTGCCATCTCCCTCAGAGTCATCATTGGGCCTGTTCCACAAGAAAGGTGAGAAATCTGGCTCCAGGACAAACCCCACAGGATCCAACCTAAACCTCAGCTCATACCCCTTTAGCTTAACCACAGCATTAGAAGTGAGATATGAACCCAAAGCATCCTAGCACCTAAACACCGTAATATCAAACATGCCCACCAGAATGCGAACAACACCCCTCCTCCGCAAACACAGTAAATCCCCATCCAGACGTGTGCCCAAAAGAGATCCAACTGCCCACAAACCAAGAAAAGTGCATAGGGAATGCGGCACCCCCTCCACATGCAGCCAAACTTGATGTAATTCACATTTGTGTGGCACTTCCTGGGTCTTGTAGGCAGAAACAAGTAACTGGGTCTTGCCTAACGGCATGGAAAACTGACTCCCATCCACCCTATCCAAGTCCTCAAAAGACGGGAAGCTAACCAAAAAAGCATTGTCCCCGTGCAGCACAGCTTCCCACTTCCAATTTGGCATGACCTGGCATCTTTGCGCAACCTGTACCTAGACCACTTCCGCATAGACCGCATCACCAGAAATCTGGACCAAAGCAATGGGGATCTGACTGGGCCCCATATCATCATGAACCACACTGTCAGGGATTTGCGCAAACAGCATCTTATCGTGACCACACCCAACCATGTAGGCAGTAGGACGAGGTTGCTTCAGCACAGGACATCTCAAAGTTGGATGCGAAGAGACATTGCAAATTTTTTGAGAGGCCTTGCAGTCCTTGGTGGCATGGGAATCAGTAGCGCACTTCCAACATCTGACAGCCTTCTTAGGCTTCTTAGGGACCGCCGCCAGTACGGAACAGCCGGAGCCTCGATACCCCCAGCTGGTGGAGCATACTACAAGTGTTGAGGCTGACCAGAAGTCTGTGTGAAACCAACCTGCCGATGACCCATGAAATGAGGTTGAGGACCCGCAAGAGGAACATTACCAAATGATCTAGGTTGCAATGATGGTTGTGCAACACCAGTAGGCTTCTTCTTCTTCTTCCTCTTCGGCGCAGTTTTCACAGGTGCACTCCCACCCGCAACAAACTGCTGTCCCCCACCCGAGGATGACATGTGAGGTGCCCCATAAAGTCCAGAGATCGGTGGCATCCCCGTCGTACCACCAAGGAATCTATGGGGCGACCCTCTAGCAAATGTCGCCGGAGTCGGCCCACGGTATGGAGCTTGAAGGGGCTGCAGCGAAGTAGGCAGCCGGGGGATGGAACTGCACCCCGGGCGGGACGACATGAGGCCCAACAAAGGAAGCCGTGGGCGCCAAGGCCTGCCCCGCGAAGCGGTGGCCCTGTCGGTGCACCATCAGGCGGCAGAACAGCAGGCCGAGGTGCGCCGTGCGCAGCAGGTGCCACGGCGGCGGGACCCCGAGGCGGAGGCACACCCGTAGGTGCAGCCTAGGGCTGCGAAGCCGTGGCCTGGGAGCCACTAGGGTTGAGCTCCTCCATAGCCGCAGAAGGAGACAGGAGCGCCTCCGCGTATGAACGCCCCGAAGGTGTCGCCCGAGCCGACGAAGGAGACGGTGGAGTGGTGGCAATAGGCGTAGACGATGATCGATCGAGGGCAGGTGAGGTCGAGCGGAGACCCCTGGTCCACGCCGCCTTAAACCTCCTTGCGATCGTGAACCAGGAAAAACGATCCGAGTCCGAGACGACATCGGCCGATCTGCTCGGGCCCATCTCAGCAGCGGTAGGCCCATCGCAGGTAGAAGTGTCAGGGCCCACTGAGTGGCATGCCACCTCAGCCCTGGCATGAACGAACGCCTCCTCGACGAGCCGCCCCAGCAGCGGTGGAGCAGACGAACGCCAGCGAGGCAGAGGCCCGCGCCACGGCCTGATCGATCCCAGCGAGGCTGACACCGGGCGACGTAGAGACCATCGAGAGCCAGCCCCCCTAGCCACAACTTTAGTCGACCCTGGAGAAGAAGGCCCCGGCAAAGGCCAAGGCAACGACACAGCTCCCGATGGTGAGCTGGTCTTCTCCCAAAACCGATACGCCTTTGTTAGAAAGCCCATCTCCTCCCAAAAGCTTTGTCGCAGCTCATCATCCGTCAGTCGCCTTCGTCGTGAAACCATATTCCAACCGAGCCCACCGTCGATGTCCTCCAACGCCCCCAACGCCTCCCTCTCTGCTAGCACCTCCTCCCCATCCGATCCCGTCTCCCATCTGAGACAATGAAACCTCGAGCCAGATCCATGACTAGCCGGAGAAGCGGAGGCTCGGAGGAGGTCGCCGGGCGCTAGGGTAAGCTGCCGCCACCCCCTTTCCGCCTCCTCAACAAGTTAGCCTAAAGCTTACTACACGCTACGCAGCTATTGGATATAACTTCTCCGAGTGGGCCCTCGAGTATCTTTCCGTCACGCGGATGGACAAATCCCGCTCCTGACATATATTGCCTCGACGGTTCCTCCAAATAACTGAACACACCTTTATGATCACTGTATCACCAAGTGACATTTGATGCTATCTAAGCACTCTCGGGAGACAGTGATTGATATAGTCTCACGGTCTAAGGAATAGTCTACTAGGTCTATTCTAATCATTGTAACTTGAAATTCGTGACATAATCGGGTCACGATGTTTAGGTTGGGTATTGGTTCATCATATCATTCATAGAATGAGTTAACTCCATTTTCAACTGGCATAAATGCCACATGATCGGGAAACCTTGATCATCTGTTGACCAATGAACCAGTGACTAGAGTTTCACCGGGAACCCCTGGTTGTTTATATATCCCATGTGTATTGATGTTTCCTTTGAATATAGTTATAGCATGATACAAAATTTAATCATAAACTTTATGAAATATGTAAATAATCCTTATTATTATTTGTCTCTAGGGCATATTTCAAACAGATCTATCTATGTAGTGATGCAGTAATGACCAGAGCGTATAGAATACATACCCTTGTATACCGTATGCGGTTAATGTTCTGACGGGAACATGGTTGAAGTAGTCAAACTCGTAGCCGAACTCAAGGTCGCAAAGCTCCTCGCAAGTCACCCCTTCCTCCTTCTTCATCGTGCAGCAGCTCCGAATCGCGACATCCAAGATGCCCTTGTATGAGGCACCCTCGAGGTTCTGTACACATATGGTATACGATGACGACCTCCGACTCCTTGATCCCTGCCAGGAGTGCATAAGTAGATCCCCAACTTGGAATCCCTGCAACGCAACGGCGTGTTGCAGGTGCGCCGTCCCTTGTGCGAATAATCCTTTCTTGGGACCGTGCCAACGCATGGAGACAACTATGTAGAGAGAGAGAGAGGAATTCTCTAAGGAAAATGCCTTATAGAACATCTCAAATTGTGTGTTTAATCCCACCCATGGGCACCCCTTTATATAGGGAGAGGGAGGTGTGCCCTCCCCTTTGGGTTTCCCATGTGGGAATAATCAAGGGAGAGAGGGGGAGGTGCCATGGGCCCTTAGGGAACCATGGGCTAGCAGGCCAGGGGTGGGCCCCATCCCACACACAGCCCTAGGTTGGCCGGGTGGGCACCATGAGGCGACTACGCCTTGGCCCCTTTTGGCCCTTGGCCCTTCCCTCTTACGGTTTTCCCTCATGGGCCCTTTTTCCCTAGGAAGTTTGGCCCATTAGTGGAATACCCCTTCAAATTAGATTTTAATATTATATTTAATATTAATTACATTAATTAACATGTAAATACATATTACAAAATCCGATTTGACCTGAAACACCTTTCGGTTCCCTTTCAATTTCCTCCGAATGACTTTGGAACTTTCCCGGAACGATTCCGGTTCTCTCCTAGAACTTTTCCAGTTTCCTTTTCTCTTTCAAATGGTGATTCCAACTTACAGAGGATCTCTAGCTCATCGTACCCTTAAGTGTATTTCCCCACGGCTCGGGAATGACATAGACATGATCTCCATCAATGATCAATAGAGGGACCTCGGGATGCCCATAATGACCCCTGTGCATTCCATGATGATAATGTCGTTTGAACCGTAAACGTGGTTTCCCATTCCCTTTGCCACTTGATACCTAGTTCAACGGAGATTTGATCTATGGTATCTCCATACCTTCGTTCGATCTCATTACCGATGAACTAGTTTTCTCGTTCCCATGTCATTCCAAATGCAATGTCACCGAGATGGCCACAAATGTATATGTCCGTTACATGGATGGGCAAATCTTGGTCTTGATATGTACTCCTCTACACGCCCCTTTGGGAAACCTGAGTGGCACCTTTTTGATCATCCAGTCACGGAATGATACTTGAGAACCATCTAAGCTCGCTCCAGAACAGTGATTTACATTATCTCACAATCTAAGGATTAGGTTGCGAGGTTTCCTTAGTTTATCATTAATGGTGAACTTTGTAACTAGATCTCATTATGATACAACTTGTTGGGTTGTTTGTCTATCACATCATTCAACTAATGACATGACCTCATTGTCAATTGGCATAAATGCCCATGATCTCGAAACCCTAAATTATCCTCATGACTAATGAACTAGTTCGCTAGAGGTAACTAGAGACTTGGTTTGTTTACATACCACACGTGTATTAACGCTTCGTATTAATATAGTTATAGCACAGTATGAAACTATTATGAACTAACTGAGATATGACAATAAAAAACTATTTATTATTTGCCTCTAGGGCATATCTCCTTCAAGAGAGATCAAACACAATATCATAAATCAATAGATCGTGGCCACAAGTAAAAGATCATCTTTATTTCATTTCATAATAGTGCAAGGATTCCTCCATCTCCCCAAGAACAAAGAGAACTACTCACACATGGAAGCAATCAATGACATCATCAAAATCAGATGGATAGATAAAAATATGGGCATTAATCTAGTGCAAACCACGATTGAATCTGGAATTACAACAAGATCTAATGTATGGAAGATGGGAATAGCAATGGTGATGGAGATGCAACGGTTGATGATGAAGTAGATGATGCAATGTCATCTAATGATCCGTTAAGCAGTAAGTATTTTCCCTTCTCCAAGTTCCTCCTCCAGATCCCACTCTAGTGTGGTGTTTCGAGGCTACAAGTTTCTATGGATCTCAGATCCGTCTTCATGAGACGAGAGTATTTGCCGAGGCGGACATGCTGCCACATGGTACACACAGGCTGTACGGGCAAGCTCCACCCGTACCAGTGCTTGTTACACGCTCTGGAGCTTCCCTCCGCTTTTGCCACTCTCCCAGGTGCGAGAATAAATCAATTAAATGACTTTTATCACTTAAAAATACCATATTACTACATAATATGATAGTTCCAATTGATATGTTCATAGGAGAATTAGTAATTCCGGATCATGTAGGAACAAGGACAAATGGTGCGCGAATGCGCGGTAAAATACTAAAAATCCTACTCTACTCATGCAAAAGAAAAGGTAAATATGCTACAATTTTGGACTCATCACCTCGTCAGAGCATGTGACGAAATTGTTTGGTAGGATTGGATTTGATCTGTGATTGATAGCTGATGAAGCGCTGGATCCAGCTGTCCTTTTGCTAACAACCCCGCATCATCAGAACTGCTATATACGGAGGTACATAGCAACATTACAGATACGTGACACCTATGTACTTGCCTTTCATCTCAACCATCGTTCTTTACGGAGATTTATTCTTATCGGTTGTCGATTCTAGCTTCATTTTCAAGGCAATTAGGCCAAATCTTTCTAATCTAATTATACAAGGAAGTCCAAGACAAAATCGCCAGTGTCCATAGGGGGCCAGTAGGACGTCGTCATACTAGTAGTGACCATCATGGATAGTAGATGACTTCCTTTCCATTTTTCCCTTCCACATAGATTTTGCAAAATAAAATAATACAAATACGTATGCAATAGAGAATGAGAGATGGTAAATATTTTTTTCCAAAGGAAAAAGATCGCAACAACTGTTCGGAAGGATGTTCACTCTGTTTTAAGTAGCAGCATCCCTACTCCCACGTGATCTGTTAACATCCATCCCCCATGCTTGTTAACATCCATCCCCCATGCTTCTCTGTCAGACGCAAGACATCAAAGAGGTTGCTCGTGTCTCGTTTGGTTCAACAGGCCCAACTATTACTCATCTCCTTTTTGCTCACGATAGTGATGTGTATATGAAAGCTACAAAGGAATGTCTGACAGCTCTTCGAGGCATACTATAGTCTTATGAGGTGTGCAGTGGGCAGAAGGTGAACATGCACAAATCCACTATCTTCTTTGGGAAGGGCTACCTTGATGAAAAGAGAGAAGAGTTGAAGCAGGTGATCGGTATTTCTTGTGAAGCTCTATCAGAGAAGTACATGGGTCTACGAATAGTGCTAGGCCGCTCCAAAGAAGAGGCTTTCAAACATAATCCAGGGCATTCTTGGGGTAAGGAGAATGGGTGGAAGGGTTAGGTCCTATCGATGGAACACAAAGAGACTCTTGTTAAATCAATTCTGCAAGTTGTTCCTACTTACCCCATGGGCTGCTTTCGGCTCTCTAATAAAATGTGTAACAAGTTGACTTCAATTGCATCCGGTTTATGGTGTGGTGAAGTTGATGGCAAACGCAAAATGCATTGGATCAGTTACGACGATATGAGTGTGCTGAAGAGAAGAGATGGTATGGGGTTTCATAACTACACGGTCTTCAACCAATCTTTGCTCGCTAAACAAGCTAGGCGAATTCAAACTTCTCCCTCCTCTCTTTATGCACGGGTTTTTCATGGATGATTTTTTACTACAAAATTCCCAAAAGTATCGTCATTTACATGGAAGGGTATCGTACACGAAAGAGACTAAAGGAGGGCCTAATTTGGAGAATAGGTGACGGTGCAGCAGTGAATCTTGAGACGGATAATTGGATTCTGAGGTCAGCTCTAAAACACCCACTGGGCTGAAACAAGAGAAGGAGGTCAAGTTAGTTAAAGAACTATTGCTTCCAAATGGCAGAGGTAGGGATGAAGCTAAGATAAATAATGTTTTCTTTGAAGGGATTGTTGGGTTCGCAGCATAGAAAACAAAAAAATTCCTATGATGGGAACTATTATACGCCAAGATCTATCTACTAGATACAAGAAACTGATGGATATACATCAATAGAGAACATATCCACGTAGACCGACAAAGCTTTGTTAACGAGATGGAACTCGTGGATGATGTGGTCGAACGCTTGCCGATCTCAAGATCGTGTGGAAGTCCTAGCGCCGCAAATCAGCAGCACATCTGTCCTCGCACACACATTCAGGCCACCAAACAACCTCCACCTCCTCGCTCTAGCGATGCAGCGGAAGCAGCAACTCCTCCAGACGAAATGCCACCGGGAACATGTATCTCGCTAATCCGAGACCATGGGGGAATAATTCTAGAGAGGGAGAGAGATCCTTCATGACGAGGTGTGTGTGTGTGAAGGAGTAAGAGGGGGCATTTTATAGGAGGAGGAGGGTGCCCCTCCCCATGGCCGGCGCCCCATGGGGGTGCCCCTTCACCTCCCTCATTCATGTGGTGGTAACCCCTCCACATAAATATGCCCCTTCACATTCTCTATTAAAGTCTCCACTTTAAATGGATTGAAGTTCTCCAAATTTAATGCTCTCTCATTTAATAAAACTCTTTTATTAATTTTATTCAGAATTTTGTTAATTACTTTAATTAACCAAAATTCCCATAAAACCACCTACAACATTTCAATATCACATGTAGAACCAATTTCAGCAATTTCACCCGAAACAATTTCGGTGTCTATTGAAATAATTCCAGCGCTTTGCAATTCTTTCGTCTAGAACATATTTGCTCCAAATGGTGTTTGGAAACCCTTAAGTGTGTCACCCTATAGTTCACGAATAATGCAGACATGATTGAGACCCCTCTCAGATCAATAATCAGAAGCGGGACTTGGAGATCCATACTGACTCCCACACATTCAACGATGACTTCTATGATCGAGAGAACCTTTAATGAGTAACTAAATCCATTTGTATTACGATATATTACATGTCTGAGATTCGATCATCAGTATCTTAATACTTAGTTTGATCTCGTTACCGACATGCACTCTTTTCTCGTTCTAGTGATATAACATTCTTGTTATCAAATCAGTTACTTGCAAGCTATCTTAATGTGATATCACCGAGAGGGCCCAGAGTATATCTATCCGTCATCGGGATTGACAAATTCCACTCTTGATCCATGAGCCTCAACATAACACCTTCGGAATAACCAAACCCATCTTTATAGTCACCCTGTTATGGTGTGACATTTGATGTTATCAAAGTATTCATCCGGTGTTAGCAATTAACACAATCTCATGGTCTAAGGATAAAGATTACTTTGCATGATGCTATAGAAATATAAACATAATGACTTTGATCGTAATGCTATACTTCGGATGAATGTTCATCACATCATTCACCAATGATGTGACCTTGTTATTAACAACATCCAATATCCATGATCAGGAAACCTTGATCATCCTGTTAATCAATGCTAGTTTATAGAGAGGCATAACTAGGAACTTTCTATTTGTTTATTAAACACACATGTATTAAGGTTTCCGTATTAATACAATTATAGCATACAAAATAAACATCTATCATATACTTGGAATACATATAATAACAACTTTATTATTACCTCTCAGGACATATTCCCTTCAGTCTCCCACTTGCACTAGGGACAATAATCTAGTTTACATAGTGATAAATCTAACACCCATGGAGTTCTGGTGTTGATCATGTTTTTCCCTAGGGAGAACTTTAGTAAACGGATCTGCTATATTTAGGTCCGTGTGTACTTTACAAATCTTTATATCTCTATGTTTGACATGCTCGCGGATGGAGTGAAACCGGCGCTTAATATTCTTGGAATTCTTGTGAGACCTTGGTTCCTTGGCGTTCGCTATGGCTCCATTGTTGTCACAATAGATCACCATTGGGTCCAACGCACTAGGAACCACACCTAGTTCCATTATGAACCCCTTCATCCAAACTGCTTCATGTGCCGCTTCTAAAGCAGCAACATATTCTGCCTCCGTCGTTGATCCAGCTACCACAGGTTGTTTGGAACTCCTCCAACTAACTGTTGCTCCGTTCAAGAGAAATACGTATCTGAATTGAGACTTAAAGTCATCCGGATCGGTGTCAAAGCTAGCATCGACATAACACTTAGCGACCAGCTCTTCTTCACCCCCGTATACAAGAAACATATCCTAAGTTCTTCTTAAGTACTTATGGATATTCTTGACCGCTATCGAGTGTTCTGAACCTGGATCAGATTGGTACCTACTAGTCAAACTAATAACACGTGCCACATCCGGTCTTGTACATAGCATGGCATACATTATAGAGCCTATGGATGAAGCATAGAGGATCTTATCCATTATCTCTCTTTCTTCCACCGTAGCCGGACTTTGAGTCTTACTCAATCTCTTGCCTTGCAACATGGGTAAGAACCCCTTCTTACTTCCGGCCATATTAAACTTCTTTAATATCTTATCAAGGTATGTACTTTGCGATGGCCCAATTAGGAGCCTCGATCTATCTCTATAGATCTTAATGCCTAATATATATGACACTTCACCAAGGTCCTTCATCGAAAATTTGTTGTTTAGATAACTTTTAACATTGTTTAAAATATCTACATCATTTCCAATCAATCATATGTCATCCACATATAATATCAGAAGTGCCACATTGCTCCCACTCACTTTGTTGTAAATACAAGCCTCTCCATAAGTTTGGACAAATCCAAACTCTTTGATCATCTCATTAAAGCAGAGATTCCAACTTCGGGATGCTTGCTTCAGTCCATAGATGGATCGATGAAGCTTGCATACCTTATCAGCATCCTTAGGATCGTAAAAACCCCTAGGTTGTATCATATACAACTCTTCTTCAATATTACCATTGAGGAACGCAGTTTTGACATCCATCTTCCATATTTCATAATCGAAATATGCACAAATTGCTAACATAATCCTAACCGACTTTAGCATCACTACGGGAGAGAATGTCTCATCGTAGTCAACTACTTGAATTTTTCGAAACCCCTTTGCGACAAGTCGAGCTTTTTAGATTGTCACATTACCATCAGCATTAGTTTTTATTTAGAAAATCCATTTATTCTCAACAGCCTTTCGATCGTGAGGTAAGTCCACCAAGGTCCAAACTTGGTTTTCGTACATGGATTCCATCTTGGATTTCATGGATTCTAGCCATTTGTTGGAATCCGGGCTCATCGTCGCTTCTTCATATGTCGTAGGGTCATCTATTTTAGCAACCATGAAATTCATAACACAATTTCCGTACAATTCAGGAGTTGTACGTGTCCTGCTTTACCTTCGAGGTTTGGTACTGTCCTCTTTCGTAGTTTCATGATCATTATCATTAGTTCCCTCTTCATTAAGTGAAGTCAACTCCGGAACAATTTCTGGCACTGCGCCACTCGATGTTTCATGAAGAGAAGGTTCAATAACCTCTTCGAGTTTTACCTTCCGACTACACGCGCCTTTCATGAGAAACTCTTTCTCTAGAAAGGATCCATTCTTGGCAATGAAAACCTTGCCCTCGGATCTGTGATAGAAGGAATACCTAATTGTTTCTTTAGGGTATCCTATGAAGACGCATTTTTCCGCTTTGGGTTCGAGTTTATCAGGTTGAAGTTTCTTCACATAAACATCGCAACCCCAAACTTTAAGAAATGACAGCTTAGGTTTGTTTCCAAACCACAATTCATACGGTGTTGTTTCAACGGATTTAGATGGTGCCCTATTTAAAGTGAATGTAGCAGTTTCCAGTGCATAACCCCAAAATGACAGTGGCAAGTCAGTCAGAGACATCATAGATCGAACCATATCCAATAAAGTACGATTACAACGTGACGACACACCATTACATTGTGGTGTTCCGGCAGGTGTGAGTTGTGAAGCTATTCCACAATCTCTCATGTGTGCTCTAAACTCGTAACTAAGATACTCACCTCCACGGTCAGATAGCAGAAATTTAATCTTTCTATTACAATGATTTTCCACTTACACTCTGAAATTCCTTGAACTTTTCAAAGGTTTCAGACTTGTGTTTCATCAAATATACCCGTATCTACTCAAATCATCCGTGGAAGTAACAAAATAACGATATCCACCTCGTGCTGACACACTCATTGGACTACATACATCTGTATGTATGATTTCCAATAAATCTGTCGCCCGTTCCATTTAACTAGAAAATGGTGTTCTAGTCATCTTGCCCATAAGGTATGGCTCACATGTATCAAATATTCAAAATCAAGTGATTCCAAAAGTCCATCAGAATGAAGTTTCTTCATGCGTGTAACGCCAATATGAACTAGACGGTAGTGCCACATATATGTAGATATATCATCATCAAGTTTAATCCTTTTAGCATCAACATTATGAATATGTGTAACACTATTATCGAGATCCAAAAGAACTAAACCATTCATCACAGGTGCATGACCATAAAAGATATTATTCATATAAATCGAACAACCATTGTTTCGGACTTGAATGAATAACCACTTCGCATCAAACACGATCCGGATACAATGTTCATGCTCAGTGCAAGCACCAAATAATAATTATTCAGATTTATCACTAATCCCGATGGTAGGTGGAGAGGTAGCGTTCCGACGCCGATCACATCAACTCTTCATCCATTGCCAACAGGCATCTTAACCTCACCCCTTGCTAGCTATTGCTTGTTCCGCAGCCCCTGATTCGAGTTACATATATTAGCAACCGATCCAGTATCAAATACCCAGGTGCTACTGTGAGTACTAGTCAAGTACACATCAATAACATGTATATCACACATACCTTATTTGCCTTGCCGTCCTTCTTATCCGCCAAATACTTGGGGCAGTTGCGCTTCCAATGGCTAGTGCCCTTACAATAGTAGCACTCAGTATCAGACTTAGGGCTAGCCCAAGATTTCTTTTCAGGCACGACAACAGATTTGCCGCCCTTCTTTCCCTTCTGTTTACCCTTCTTGTCTTTCTTGAAACCGGTGGTCTTATTGATCATCAACACTTGATGTTCTTTCCTAATCTCCACTTCTATAGTCTTAAGCATTGATAGAAACTCAGGGAGAGACTTCTTCATGACTGCATGTTATAGTTCATCACGAAGCTCTTGTAGCTAGGTGGCAGAGATTGGAGAACACGATGTATGCTTAAGTCAATGGGAATCGTTATTCCCAAAGACACAAGCTTATCGGCGTACCCAGACATTTTGAGTATCTGCTCACTAACGGAGTTGTTCTCTTCCATCATGCAGCTAAAGAACTTTTCTAAAGCATTATAACTCTCTACGGCAGTATGGGTATCGAAAATCATTTTCAGTTCACCCATGGTATCAAAGGCATTGCCGTTTTCGAAATGGTTTCGAAGTTCCGGCTCTAGCCCATACAGTATGCCACAACGAACTAAGTTGTTGTCCTCCTGATGAGTCAAATAGATGTTCTTTTCCTTGTCAGAGGCATCAGGAGCTGGTGGGGGGTTGTGGTGCCCCGCCAAAACCACTACTAGAAAATCGCTGTTGTTTATACTTTGTGCATAATCATGACATCTGCATGCATCTATTCGCAAAACTATTTTCTAAAAGCCTTATTTTATTTTCTAGATATCCCCCTCTTTATTTCAAACATAAAACCCTAGGTTCGCATGGGTGTTCTATTTTCCTAAACCAATTTTGCTAGAAGCCATATTTTTTGTTTTCTATAAATACCCCTCTCTGTTTCAAAACATAAAATCCTCGGTCCGCCCGGATATTCTATTTGTCTAAAATATTTTACAAAACAATATTTAAAACTAAATAAAATTCAATGTTTTATAAAACGGGGGAGGCAGCCGGCCGGGCCCAAAGGCCCAACCAGCGACCTACCACCCCTCTAACCCTAACCCTCTCCTAACCCTAACCCTAACATTTAATCCCCACCGCCGCCGCCACACCCTGGCAGCAGCGGCACTCGCCACGCACGCCTGCCCCAACTCCCGCCCACACCGACCACCACCCTACCGGACCGCTTCCGACCCAACCGCCCATGACCACCTCGTGCTCCACCCCGCCTCATGGCCCACCACCCCGCGTCCCACCCTCTGGAGTGTGTGACCCCACTCCCACCTCCCTCTCCCTCGACAACAACCCCAGGCGCTTCCGTCGCCCGCCGCCAGAGACCCCTTCCCCTTGAGCTCGCCCCGGCCATGGCGCCTGCCTCGGCCTCCAGCATCCTCCCCCGAGACCGACCCCACCTCCTCGACGCCTCGGGCCGCGCGACCCCCACCCCGCGTCTCTCTCCCCTGCCCCGTCTCTGCTCGGCAACCGCCGCCGCCAGCGCCTCGACCCCGTGCCTGTCCGTCCTCCGCCTCGCCATGGGTCCCTCCTCCGTCGCCCTTCGCCGAGAACCTGCCGCCACGGATCCTCCCTGGAGCTCGCCTCCCCGTCGGCCTCGCCCTCCTGCGCCACCCCGGCCCCGTCAGCGTCGTTGCTAGCGCCCTTCTGCAGGACGCCTCCGTCTGCCACCTCCTCGTCCGGCCGGTGCCTCTCTGCCCGTATGCAAGCCAGATCTCCGCCCGTCGAGGCCCGCGCCAACGACCGCGACCGCGCCCACCTCGTCCGCCGCTGTCCTCTACCTGCCCTGCCTCCTCTGGTTCCCGCGCGGCCGGCCACGCAGGCGTGCTCCTTCCTCCTAGTGCTTCCCTCCTCCGTCTGCAACCGAAGCCAGGAGCCCGCCGTTCGTCGGTGTTCTTCCGCGAGGCCGAGCCAAGCCCGTCGCCGCCTTCGACCAACTCTAGTCGCCACCAAGCTCTGCTACCACCGGACATCTCCTTCCCGAGCGCGCGCCCTCGCTCGCCGGCTTTTGGCCGCGCGCCTGTGCCCCTCTCCGTCGCCTCCGGCCGCGCCTTCCAGCAGTGGTGCTACCCTCTGCGCTTCCCAGTCTCTAGCACCAGTAGGTACCCATGACGGCACGGCCAAAACACAACCCCCCCCCCCCCCCGTGCGCCACTACCTGATGTCAACAACTCGACAGCAACACCCCTCCACAGTACCAGGGGCACCTTTTGGTGCAGGTATAGTTTGTGTTGCAGTTTTGGCAGTGGGAAGTGGCGTGTTGATCGTGTCTTTGGTCACGAGTGGTTATCCACGAATTTGATCGTTGGTGTACTGATGTGGCTTTGACACTAGGATCGCGTGAAGAACGACAAGATCTTCTGCCCGGAACTCGTGGAACCGACTCCGTTTCATGTCCTTCGCCAACCGTCAAAATTGGAACCCAAGTACTCCGACATGGAACCCTGAAGACCCCGGTGTCGAGCCCCAAGTTTGCCACCGATGATCAGGATGGTACCCCAAGATCTCCTTCCCGGAATTCGACACCTCGATCCTGCGGATCCGAAGACCAAGCCTGAACCCCATCGAACCCCCAAACCAAGATCGCCGATAACCGATGTGTGACCCTTTCTTTGGACCCTATTTTATAATATATGATATTTACTTGTTACATTAAAATGTTCATGTTTTGCATGCATATCGTGGGTGTTTGGGGCTATTTCGAAGATTCACCTAATCAAATATGGAGACCATATGCGGGCATATCTAGTCTTATATTGGTCCCATTTAAATTTGTGTAGCGAACCGACGAAATGTTTTGCCTTGTTAAGACAACATTTAAATTGCGGGGAATCTAAACAACATGAACCTTCTAAATAAATTGTCTGGACCCCGGTTCCGCTTAATATTGCTCAATTGCATCGCATCTTTGTCATGCCATACATCATACATGCATCATGCCCGGTCTTCTGCCGTAATCTTAAATAGTGCGTCCGGTGTTTCTTCTAGTGTTTGCTTCTTCACGGATAAGGCCGTTGAGATGATGCGAGTGTTGCTCCGATCTTCGGATAAACCTTCGACAATGTATTCTAGGCGAGCACCTCCCCCTTTCTACCTATCTTACTTTTATAGTATTTATTCCCCCCTGTTGATCTATTGCTATCTGTGTTGCGATGCTCTAGTTTTCCGTACCCGTGATATCCCTTGCAGCCTCATATTGCCTTGGACACATCCTATTACCTGTTGATTGGTAGCTAGTTGGACTTGCGCGTCGTAGTCGCTTGCTCAAGTGTTGTTGTGTGTCGTCAAGTACCACAGTTGTTGGAGTATTGCCGCATGTTTAATGTTGGAGATGATCATGGCTTTAATTATTGTTTAATAACTAAAATTGGAGTAGGTAAATAATGCAGAGGCACAGGTGGGCAATAGATGTTATTTGGTTTTTAACCGTCCACTTGTGTCCCGTAGGACCCCGAGTTCTTGACACCTGTTCCGAGATCGAGCGCGCTAACCACAGATGGGGTGTGTGGGCACCCCCATCGATTAGTACCTGATTTCAAAGTATTGTACCGGGGGCCACAATTAGTTTGGGGCTTTATTAATATCCTGTACTTATGCCATGCTTTACTGCTTTATTTAAAATTGTGTGAAGTACTGCACCTGTACTGTTTAGGGCCGTGACACGTTTTCGCTGTATCGACAAGCCCAGTCACACTTTCGGGTTCCCAGTCGTTTATAGCCGTCTACACAAACCCTGAGTCCGTCTCGGAGACCGGCCGACTTCGTTGCGGGTAGCTTAGTGGGGTGGCCCCCATGTACTTGCTTTGGGTCTGGGAAACGTCATGACTTAGGCCCCGCCGACATACCGATGGGTGTATGTTAACTGATCTGGCAAAAAGGGTCGAAGTGCGTGTGGATACTTTGGTGCACCCCTGCAGGGTTAAATCTTTTCGAAAAGCCGTGTCCGCGGTTATGGACGACTTGGAGCACAGTTCTCGATCATAGACAACTATAACTAAAGTTTACTGTTATAATTTGACTTGTATCCGATATGACTAGTAATCAGTTTCACTACAACGGAATGGCTAAATAAAAGTACCAACAACTGCTGGGTTTGGGATATCTCATGCGAATTGTATCTGACTAGTAAGTGTTGCAACTACAACGGAATGGTTAACTAAAAGTGCCCACTGCTTATTATATCCGAATGACTACCTATACCTGACTAGTAATTGATGCAACAATAACTGAATAAATAAAACTGCCAACTGTGTGAGTTTCCTCGGTTGACTTCCTCGTTTGGTCTCGAGGGGGAAATACCAGGATGGGTATGTTTGGTGGTAGTATCAGGATGGTTCCGCATAGGTCTTTCTTATCCCTCTCTGATAGCCGCCAGTTATATCGAGTCTCTATAGGTTGTTTATTGCATGCTGCGCTGCCGCTTCAGTCCACCATACCTCTGTAGGCGAGGACCGCCGAATTCTAGTCTCGCCGTGTACTGGCCTCAGTACTGACCGCTCTCTTTTTCCTTTGCCCTTTGTCGGCACCCCTTTGTTTAAGCAGGTTTGAGATCGACGTCGTTAGCAGGGTTACCCTTCCGGCTTGGCCTGGGCAGGGTTATGGACGCCATTGGTTATTCTTCAGGGCTCTTAGCTCAATTTGCATCTTGTCCGTACTCGGACGTTATATCGTTTTCCAGGTGATTTGGATCTTTGTACTGTATATATGTATTCTTGACTCATTGAGTCGTTGTTGTATATATATGTTTTGTGGGTTCCATCGAGGACTATTGTGTAATGATATTACTTTGTTTTCCACCCGCACGCAAGTGCCTGGTGGGCACCTTTGAATCGTTTCTATGCGGGTTTGGCGGGAAGCGCTAAAACTTGCATAGGGCCGATTCTGAGGGTGTTACAGAGTGGTATCAGAGCTCAGCAGTTACGATACCCCACAAGTCCAGCCTGTAGGATAACCTAGCTAACGGCCGAAGTAGAGTGTCAAAACTATTTTTGCAAAATCGGTTGGATAGTTCTGATTAGGTCTGATTTTAATCCTTACCCCTCTGCTATTCTCCTCTTACCTCTGCGTGTTTTGAATCCACTCTCTTACCTTTCTTCAAGTCCAGGATTTCTCGTGGTTGGGTTCCGTCGTATCTTCAGGGTTTCCCTTCCTCCTTTGATAACGGTGTTCTACCATCCGGAGTTCATGCTATCTGAGGAATCCGTCTTCTGTGGAACCATTCTTTGTTCCTTGTTTGTGCCGCCCGTTGTTTTCTGACGCGACGACATCATCTACGCCAGATCCGATGCAGAGTCTGCATCACTCCTTTGTTTTTGAACCTCGATTTTCGAGATCTTCAGTCTGATTCCGAGAATGGTTGCACGCTTTTCTACTGATTGTGCAGGGTAATAGTTTGGGTGCGTGATGGATTGGCCCCCATGCCGACTACCCTTCTATTCGCTTTTGTACATTGAAGTGGATGAGAATGCATCGGTTTCCTCTTTCTATCGAAGCTAGAGGTGGCTTTATTGGTTGATACCTCTACCTTCGCCTTTGTTTCCCGGAGTGTTCTCTCGACGATCACGGACAACGACCTCTTGTTAGTGGTGTCGCGAGGATCTACACGAAGCGAGAAGACGCAGATCGCTGACCTTCCTTCCGGTACCATTAGGCGGATCTCGAGGGCGAGATCCATTGTTAGTGGTGTCGAATTGTGGCGCCCCGCCAAAACCACTACTAGAAAATCGCTGTTGTTTATACTTTGTGCATAATCATGACATCTGCATGCATCTATTCGCAAAACTATTTTCTAAAAGCCTTATTTTATTTTCTAGATATCCCCCTCTTTATTTCAAACATAAAACCCTAGGTTCGCATGGGTGTTCTATTTGCCTAAACCAATTTTGCTAGAAGCCATATTTTTTGTTTTCTATAAATACCCCTCTCTGTTTCAAAACATAAAATCCTCGGTCCGCCCGGATCTTCTATTTGTCTAAAATATTTTACAAAACAATATTTAAAACTAAATAAAATTAAATGTTTTATAAAACGGGGGAGGCAGCCGGCCGGGCCCAAAGGCCCAACCAGCCACCTACCACCCCTCTAACCCTAACCCTCTCCTAACCCTAACCCTAACATTTAATCCCCACCGCCGCCGCCACACCCTGGCAGCAGCGGCACTCGCCACGCACGCCTGCCCCAACTCCCGCCCACACCGACCACCACCCCACCGGACTGCTTCCGACCCAACCGCCCCTGACCACCTCGTGCTCCACCCGGCCTCATGGCCCACCACCCCGCGTCCCACCCTCTGGAGTGCGCGACCCTACTCCCACCTCCCTCTCCCTCGACAACAACCCCAGGCGCTTCCGTCGCCCGCCGCCAGGGACCCCTTCCCCTTGAGCTCGCCCCGGCCATGGCGCCTGCCTCGGACTCTAGCATCCTCCTCCGAGACCGACCCCACCTCCTCGACGCGTCGGGCCGCGCGACCCCCACCCCGCGTCTCTCTCCCCTGCCCCGTCTCTGCTCGGCAACCGCCGCCGCCAGCGCCTCGACCCCGTGCCTGTCCGTCCTCCGCCTCGCCATGGGTCCCTCCTCCGTCGCCCTTCGCCGAGCACCTGCCGCCACGGATCCTCCCTGGAGCTCGCCTCCCCGTCGGCCTCGCCCTCCTGTGCCACCGCGGCCCCGTCACCGTCGTTGCTAGCGCCCTTCTGCAGGACGCCTCCGTCTGCCACCTCCTCGTCCGGCCGGCGCCTCTCTGCCCGTATGCAAGCCAGATCTCCGCTCGTCGAGGCCCGCGCCAACGACCGCGACCGCGCCCACCTCGTCCGCCGCTGTCCTCTACCTGCCCTGCCTCCTCTGGTTCCCGCGCGGCCGGCCACGCAGGCGTGCTCCTTCCTCCTAGGGCTTCCCTCCTCCGTCTGCAACCGAAGCCAGGAGCCCGCCGTTCGTCGGTGTTCTTCCGCGAGGCCGAGCCAAGCCCGTCGCCGCCTTCGACCAACTCTAGTCGCCACCAAGCTCTGCTACCACCGGACATCTCCTTCCCGAGTGCGCGCCCTCGCTCGCCGGCTTTTGGCCGCGCGCCTGTGCCCCTCTCCGTCGCCTCCAGCCGCGCCTTCCAGCAGTGGTGCTACCCTCTGCGCTTCCCAGTCTCCAGCACCACTAGGTACCCATGACGGCACGGCCAAAACACAACCCCCCCTCCCCGTGCGCCACTACCTGATGTCAACAACTCTACAGCAACACCCCTCCACAGTACCAGGGGCACCTTTTGAGGCAGGTATAGTTTGTGTTGCAGTTTTGGCAGTGGGAAGTGGCGTGTTGATCGTGTCTTTGGTCACAAGTGGTTCTCCACGAATTTGATCGTTGGTGTACTGATGTGGCTTTGACACTAGGATCGCGTGAAGAACGACAAGATCTTCTGCCCGGAACTCGTGGAACCGACTCCGTTTCATGTCCTTCGCCAACCGTCAAAGTTGGAACCCAAGTACTCCGACATGGAACCCTGAAGACCCCGGTGTCGAGCCCCAAGTTCGCCACCGATGATCAGGATGGTACCCCAAGATCTCCTTCCCGGAATTCGACACCTCGATCCTGTGGATCCGAAGACCAAGCCTGAACCCCATCGAACCCCCAAACCAAGATCGCCGATAACCGATGTGTGACCCTTTCTTTGGACCCTATTTTATAATATATGATATTTACTTGTTACATTAAAATGTTCATGTTTTGCATGCATATCGTGGGTGTTTGGCGCTATTTCGAAGATTCACCTAATCAAATATGGAGACCATATGCGGGCATATCTAGTCTTATATTGGTCCCATTTAAATTTGTGTAGCGAACCGACGAAATGTTTTGCCTTGTTAAGACAACATTTAAATTGCGGGGAATCTAAACAACATGAACCTTCTAAATAAATTGTCGGGACCCCGGTTCCGCTTAATATTGCTCAATTGCATCGCATCTTTGTCATGCCATACATCATACATGCATCATGCCCGGTCTTTTGCCGTAATCTTAAATAGTGCGTCCGGTGTTTCTTCTAGTGTTTGCTTCTTCACGGATAAGGCCGTTGAGATGATGCGAGTGTCGCTCCGATCTTCGGATAAACCTTCGACAATGTATTCCAGGCGAGCACCTCCCCCTTTCTACCTATCTTACTTTTATAGTATTTATTCCCCCTGTTGATCTATTGCTATCTGTGTTGCGATGCTCTAGTTTTCCGTACCCGTGATATCCCTTGCAGCCTCATATTGCCTTGGACACATCCTATTACCTGTTGATTGGTAGCTAGTTGGACTTGCGCGTCGTAGTCGCTTGCTCAAGTGCTGTTGTGTGTCGTCAAGTACCACAGTTGTTGGAGTATTGCCGCATGTTTAATGTTGGAGATGATCATGGCTTTAATTATTGTTTAATAACTAAAATTGGAGTAGGTAAATAATGCAGAGGCATAGGTGGGCAATAGATGTTATTTGGTTGTTAACCGTCCACTTGTGTCCCGTAGGACCCCGAGTTCTTGACACCTGTTCCGAGATCGAGCGCGCTAACCACAGGTGGGGTGTGTGGGCACCCCCATCGATTAGTACCTGATTTCAAAGTATTGTACCGGGGGCCACAATTAGTTTGGGGCTTTATTAATATCCTGTACTTATGCCATGCTTTACTGCTTTATTTAAAATTGTGCGAAGTACTGCACCTGTACTGTTTAGGGCCGTGACACGTTTTCGCTGTATCGACAAGCCCAGTCACACTTTCGGGTTCCCAGTCGTTTACAGCCGTCTACACAAACCCTGAGCCGTCTCGGAGACCGGCCGACTTCGTTGCGGGTAGCTTAGTGGGGTGGCCCCCATGTACTTGCTTTGGGTCTGGGAAACGTCATGACTTAGGCCCCGCCGACATACCGATGGGTGTATGTTAACTGATCTGGCAAAAAGGGTCGAAGTGCGTGTGGATACTTTGGTGCACCCCTGCAGGGTTAAATCTTTTCGAAAAGCCGTGTCCGCGGTTATGGACGACTTGGAGCACAGTTCTCGATCATACACAACTATAACTAAAGTTTACTGTTATAATTTGACTTGTATCCGATATGACTAGTAATCAGTTTCACTGCAACGGAATGGCTAAATAAAAGTACCAACAACTGTTGGGTTTGGGATATCTCATGCGAATTGTATCTGACTAGTAAGTGTTGCAACTACAACGGAATGGTTAACTAAAAGTGCCCACTGCTTATTATATCCGAATGACTACCTATACCTGACTAGTAATTGCTGCAACGATAACTGAATAAATAAAACTGCCAACTGTGTGAGTTTCCTCGGTTGACTTCCTCGTTTGGTCTCGAGGGGGAAATAAAAGGATGGGTATGTTTGGTGGTAGTATCAGGATGGTTCCGCATAGGTCTTTCTTATCCCTCTCTGATAGCCGCCAGTTATATCGAGTCTCTATAGGTTGTTTATTGCATGCTGCGCTGCCGCTTCAGTCCACCATACCTCTGTAGGCGAGGACCGCCGAATTCTAGTCTCGCCGTGTACTGGCCTCAGTACTGACCGCTCTCTTTTTCCTTTGCCCTTTGTCGGCACCCCTTTGTTTAAGCAGGTTTGAGATCGACGTCGTTAGCAGGGTTACCCTTCCGGCTTGGCCTGGGCAGGGTTATGGACGCCATTGGTTATTCTTCAGGGCTCTTAGCGCAATTTGCATCTTGTCCGTACTCGGACGTTATATCGTTTTCCAGGTGATTTGGATCTTTATACTGTATATCTGTATTCTTGACTCATTGAGTCGCTGTTGTATATATATGTTTTGTGGGTTCCATCGAGGACTATTGTGTAATGATATTACTTCGTTTTCCACCCGCACGCAAGTGCCTGGTGGGCACCTTTGAATCGTTTCTATGCGGGTTTGGCAGGAAGCGCTAAAACTTGCATAGGGCCGATTCTGAGGGTGTTACAGGGGCCTAGCGGCACTTCTAGCACATATTGCTTTTGTGCAGTAGTGAGGAGAATCCTCAAATTCATGGCCCAGTTGGTAAAGTTGTTACCATTTGCCGCAAGTTTCTCTTTCTCCATGAACACATTGAAATTAAAAGCAGGTGGTTCCATCTACAACAAAATTTGTAAAGTTTAGATTAAGTTTATGATAGATCGAGTTCAACTAATCAAATTATGATTGAACTCCCACTCATAAACAACATCCCTCGGGTATTTTTGGTGATTACATGAACCAAATCCACTACACCAAGTTCGATTATCATGTGAGTCGGTGGAGTTTCAAAGGCGAGCATCTATATGGTCATCATATCAACTATATGACTCATGGTTAACCTTTCGGTCCATGTTCCGAGGCCATATCTGTACATGCTAGGCTCGCCAAGTAAGAATCTTAGTAGTCGTGTGTGTAAAACTATCTTACACCCGTTTATGATCGTGGATTAAAGTACATCCGATCATCATGTGATGTCTTAAAGCTGTGAAACATAGAACGGTGCGTACTTAAGGGAGAACACATTTTTATCTTGATATCTAAATGAGGGATCATCTTATAATGCTACTAAAGCGCTAAACAAGCAATATAAGATGCAAGCATCAAATGTGTGAAGTGAAATGATATGGTTCTTGCACTTGATCACCATCATGTGCATCGTGGTATGATCTTTATCATTCCTTTGTGTGTAAGGCCAAGGTCTATGGAACTTACACGTTAGGTGTGTTGCAAGAGTATCAAGTATACATCAACTTACAACATAACCATATCATGACACCAGCCCAACAACGATCTAAACTAGACACCTCTAATTTATCAATTGCAAGTTTTACGTGGCTTAGGGCTTTCGAAGATAGAGCCGTTCTTACCTACAACATGCAACCACAAAGATGATAATCAAATTATTAGCAACTTGTTGTAAATCAGATATTGACTATAGTAGGAGAGACAGACACCCGCTAGCCACTTATGCAAAACTAGTTGTATGTCAAGTGTGGAATGGGTCTCATGTGCGAGGACATGTAAAGTTAGTCCGGGCCGCTTCATCCCACTATGCCACCAATATCCAAAATACATGAAATAAGAAATAACATGATCATCAACGCCCACATACTCATATGTGTACTACCTGTGCCAAGCATCTACGCATAGATCAGGCTCTGATACCACTGTTAGGTTCGCAACATAGAAAACAAAAAAATCCTACGATGGGAACTATTATACGCCAAGATCTATCTACTAGATACAAGCAACGGGTGAATATACATCCATAGAGAACATACCCTCGTAGACCGACAAAGCTTTGTTAACGAGATGGAACTCATGGATGATGTAGTCGAACGCTTGCCGATCTCAAGATCGTGTAGAAGTCCTATTGTCGCAAATCAGCAGTGCATCCATCCTCACACACATGTTAAGACCACCGAACAACCTCCACCTCCTCGCTCCAGCGATGCAGTGGAAGCAGCAACTCCTTTCAGACGAAATACCACTGGAAACAGGTATCTCGCTAATCCGAGACCATGGGGGAATAATTCTAGAGGGGGAGAGAGATCCTTCACGAGGAGGTGTGTGTGAAGGAGTGAGAGGGGGGCCTTTTATAGGAGGAGGGGGTGCCCGTCCCCATGGCCGGCGCCCCATGGGGGGTGCCCCTTCACCTCCTTCGTTCATGTGGTGGTAACTCCTCCACATAAAAATGCCCTTTCATATTTTCTATTAAAGTCTCCACTTTAAATGCATTGATAATGCTCTCTCATTTAACAAAACTCTTTTATTAATTTTATTCAGAATTTTGTTAATTAATTTAATTAATAAACATTCACATAAAACCCCCCTGCAACATTTCAATATCACATGCAGAACCAATTTCAGCAATTTCACCCGAAATAATTTCGGTGTCTATTGAAATAATTTTGTCGCTTTGCAATTCTTTTGTCTAGAACATATTTTCTCCAAATGGTGTTTGGCAACTCTTAAGTGTGTTATCCTATGGTTCGCGAATAATACAAACATGATCGAGACCCCTCTTAGATCAATAATCAAAAGCGGGACCTGGAGATCCATATTGACTCCCACACATTCAACAATGATTTCTACGATCAAGAGAACCTTTAACGATAGTAACTAAATCCCTTTGTCTTGCGATATATTACATGTCCGAGATTCGATCATCAGTATCTCAATACTTAGTTTGATCTCGTTACTGACATGCACTCTTTTCTCGTTCCCATGATATAACATTCTAGTGATCACATCACTTGCTTGCAAGCTATCTTAATGTGATATCACTGAGAGGGCCAGAGTATATCTGTCCATCATGGGGATTGACAAATTCCACTCTTGATCCATGAGCCTCAACATAACACCTTCAGAATACCCGAACCTATTTTTATAGTCACCCTGTTACAGTGTAACGTTTGATGTTATCAAAGTATTCTTCCGTTATTAGCAATTAACATGATCTCATGGTCTAAGGATAAAGATTACTTCGTATAATGCTATAGCAATATAAACATAATGACCTTGATCGTAATAATATACTTCGAATAAATGTTCATCACATCATTCACCAATGCTGTGACCTTGTTATTAACAACATCCAATATCCATGATCAGGAAACATTGATCATCCTGTTAATCAACGAGCTAGTTTATAGAGAGGCATAACTAGGAATTTTCTATTTGTTTATTCAACACATATGTATTAAGGTTTCCGTATTAATATAATTATAAAATAAACATCTATCAAATACTTGGAATACATATAATAACAACTTTATTATTGCCTCTCAGGACATATTCGCTTCAGGGATGTTGCTAACATTTTGAAGACACCCATGGGTCGTGCTGGATTAGAGGATTTACTCGCATTGAATTACACCAAGAACGGAGTGTTCAGTGTTAAGTCGGTGTACCATTTAAAGATGCAGCTAAATGAGTTTCTAGCTAGGCGCGCGAGTTCCTCGACGTCTTGTGAGGATCACCGAGGCTGGCTAGCACTTTGGGGTGCTGATGTCCCTCGCAAGGTGAAGATTCATGCGTGGATGCTAATTAGAAATGGGTTGGTGGTGGGGGATGAGCTACAGAGAAGAAATATCAAGGAGGGAGTCAAATGTATTGCATGCAATCGTGATGTGTTCTTGTTGCATCGTTTATGGAGCTTCCCTCACTCCTTGCGTGCTTGGGATTTGATCCGTGAGTATATTGGACTGCAACTACGTAGCCCTGTCACTTAAATTGTGAGGCCAAGCGAGATGCACAGATGGATTCTTGACTGGATAGGGAGCCACTCGGACAAGGAAGTTTCCATAGCCATAATGGTGATCTATCAACTTTGGCTTGCACGAAACGATGCCAGAGAGGAAGAGAAGATCGATGACCCATAGAACATTGCCTGTCGAGCTGTTTTCTTGGTTGACGAGTGCCTCGATAGTAAATCTTTGGCACCTCCTGTACCATCCAAAGCTATGGAGCAATGTCTCCCTCCTAAGGACGGTTGGTGCAAGGAAAATGCTGATGGTTACTTTTTGATGCGCCGTCAAGTGGAGGTTGTGTTGTGGTTCTGCGGAATCACGATGGTGGTTTTCTCGCGGGAGGTGCCATTTTTTGAACTCTGCAACTGACCTGGACCAGATAGAACTAGTGGCGTGCAAGAGAGCTTTAGAGCTTGTAAAGGAAATGGGAGTTCAAAAGGTTTGCCTGGAGACGGCTTGTCTAGGTGTGGTGGTGAAATCATAGTAGCCGGATACGGGATCGATGCCACGTTCCACGATCCCGGATCGATCGACCCAGATCGGGGGTCAGGGTCGACTAGGGATCGTTGAGGATCGATGCCGGGATCGCGATCCGGTATGAGAAGATCGATCTCCGCTTGGTGGGCTGAGTAGGTCCTCTGTTTGAGGAAATTAATCGCGTCAAACAACTCAGCAGCTGCCGTGAAACATGTGTTGGGCTGGATTATGTCCGTGGTTAACAAAGTATAACAAAAAAATAGATCCCACAGACTTGGCCCATGAGTAAATTGTTTCATCAATGGACTGTCGACCCAGATTACCGACCCGCAATAATAGGGATCGAGAGCCACGTACCGGATTAATGTTCCGAAGAATAGTACCCCTCTCGATCCGTGGGTCGTAGCTACCGTGATCCCCCCCCCCCCCGTACCTCGACCCCGTTACTCGACCCGGTCGATCCAAAATTTTGGCAACTATGGGTGAAACTGGACAGTAACGACGGTGACCGGTCCATGCATGGTAATCTGGTTGAGAACAACATGGTTTTGCTCAAGAATTTCCTTAACATCGAGTCCACCGATCTGGTAATGGAGTAGCGCATTCATTAGCAAAGTTTAGGTGCGAAAATAAATTGTGTAAAAGGTTAGGATTCCCTCCTGAGGTGATGATAAACCTTCTTGCATCTGATGCAGCGATTGGTTTAAAAAAAGTTTGTTCACCGTGGCCTTGTGCACTGCGTAAGTGTTGCCCGATATGTCAAACGCTGACATCCTAACAAGCAAGACCAATTCAGTCACAATAAATCTGCCGTATCTGCTACTGTAGATGGATATGGACCGGTGGTTGCTACAAGTTGATGGAACCAATTGGAGAGCACAAACAATACTCATCTAGCTATACTTTGCTTGGCACTACCTAGCACCCGTAGTATTCGTTTCAGTTTTGACTTGGCATAGTGGAGCTGAAATATTTGCGGGATAATGTTTGTAGTACTCCTTCCTTCCAAAAATAAATGACGCAGTTTGTATATATATATATATATATGAAAAATCCTTCTTACTCCCGGGTGTAACTACACCCACCTCTCATATACTACCTTACGGAAGTATTTGTAATACTTTATCTATTTGAGTATGTTCATATACTATATCTAAGATACTTACAAGCAAGTTAGGTGAAAAAATTATAAGTGCATCCATAGTTTGAACTATATATGTAAAATACCGTCATATTTGTACGTACAAAAGGAGTATGTGAATAAAAATTACATACTATCAAAAAAATAGTATATATACTGCCCAAATATTTTTATATACTTCATACTACGCGTACATACCTTTCGTTATGGTAGATACTGCCTATATAGTGTGAAACACGTGTGGGTGTAGTTACACCCGGGTGTAGTATGAATATGTCATATATATATATAATGGAAGGTATGTACGTTTAGTATAAAGTATATACGAATATTTGGACAGTATATGTACTACTTTTTTGGTAGTATGTAATTTTTATTCACATACTCTTTTTGTACGTACAAATATGATGATATTTTACATATATAGTTCAAACTATGGGTGCACTTGCAATTTTTTCACCTAACTTGTTTGTAAGTATCTTAGATATAGTATATGAACATACTCAAATAGATAAAGTATTACAAATACTTCCGTAAGATAGTATACGAGACGTGGGTGTAGTTACACCCGGGAGTAAGAAGTATTTTTCCTATATATATATAAAAGACGTATCCTCCGTCTGAAAATAGATGGTTCAGGTTTTTCAAAATTTGGATGGATCTACTAAATAGTGTCTAGATTTATCTAAATTTTGACAATCTATCACATTTATTTTAAGACGGAGGGAGTATATTAAATGATAAGAACGTCGCTTAGTATTTTGGGGAGAAAGGCAGCAATAATATTTGGAGTACAATATATGTCGGTGTCATCTGCGAAGACGAAAGCAGCATTTTGCTACGGTATAGTCCAAGCAGAGTTTGCAAGCAATACCTCTCTTGTTAGGCTTGTGTGGTGGGACTCGTAATCGTACATAGGGGGGCTGGAATTAACGTTGTGTTGATCAACGCTTGGAGGCCCACATGTGACTTATTCTTTGGAGGGAAGCATGATTCCAACAAGACAATTTTCGTCTCATGGCAAGTAGTTGTTTATTTCTATAGTTGTGTTAGCCAAGTTGGCTCCACATCTTTTGTTTTCTGAGGATAATAGTGTGCAACAGTATATTTTTCTTTGGTTTTTTTCCTGAAGCTGTTTCACAGGATCAACCTCTCTTTCGATTCTGTGATTGTTATGGTTTCGATTTTGTGATTGTTATGGTTTGGTGACAAGTGCCAACCTCCTGGATATAAGATCTACTCCTTCTATTTTAAAATATAAGATGTTTTAGCTTTGTGAAAAAAAAATATCCATTCTTTTTTTAGTGTGTAGGTTCATGTAGGTTTAGAGTGAATCTATATACTAAAAGGGTCTAAATACACTTATTTCACAGAGCTAAAACAACTTTTATATTGAAACGGAGGGAGTAGGATGAGCGCTGGAAGATTGGCATGGCTGGTCCCCGATGTACTCCCTTCATTCCAGTGTTTACGTCCCAGTTCAATTTTCTGCATGTTCCAAATTAGTACTCCTTCTATCCGTCCAAAAATAAGTGACTTAGAGCATATCCACTTGGGGGCCCTAAAGCCCCCTTAAAAGGCTATAAGGGTGCCGGCGGTCAAAATTGCTTATTTTTGCGTCGGCGTGGCTCAGTTAGTTATCCGGCGCCCCCAGTACGAACCCAATCCACAGGGGAGGGGGAGGGGGAAAACAGGGGCACCAGATGAAGCTGAAACCAACGCGGGCCAGTCCTGACAGTGAGGTACGCGCATCCTTCCCGCCTAGGTTTCTTGTCCTTTCCCGCTATAACTAGGGTGACCGCTGTTGCAATCCACAGATCCACACCTCCCTTTCTCACCTCTTCCTCACCATGGACAACCCACACTCGTCCTATCTCACTCTCGAGGAGACGAAGGCGATGTGCGCCTCCAGCTACCCATGCCCACCGGGCTACCGGCTGCCCTCCGACTGGACGCTGAGCACCAGAGGGGTGTCCGTCCCTCCTGTGCCTCACGGTTCCGCCCGCCTGGTGGCCATCACGAGCCACTACTACCCCGAGCTCACGTCGGAGCAGCGATGGATCCCAATTGGTGCCCTGACAACACCACGACCTGGACTGCCTTCTTCACCAATCGGCAGGAAAGAGAGCTTGCTAGGTATGAGAGCGACGCCCCTCCTCCGGTCAACAACAACGAAGCCGACCGACGACTGTGATGGTCGAACCGGATACTTGCCGGTGTGATGTGCCACATCACCGAAGGAGATCACCCTCGCCTGCGGTACCCGCATTTTCAGCCTCCGTGGAGCCCCAGCAGAGACGGTAGCAACGCCCCTGTCGCCATTCGAGGAACCCGACCTTCGGGTGGCTAGCCTCCGAGGTAGGAGTGGCAGGTGCCACCGGAATACGCTATGGCGGCGCGCCAGCTTGGACGCACCGGTGACCCGAATGAGTTTCTGGGACATCACGCCTCTTTGGATCGCGCCGAGGACGGCGCCGTAGGCTGCTGGAGCAACTGCGGCCGTCGGTCTATGCTAATGATCAACCTACACTACTCGCATCAAACCGTAGAAGGACTCAGGTTTCAGCCGCGCGCGCCAAGCGACGACGACAACGACGACCGTGAAACCGTGTACTACAAGCCGAGACAGGATTACAACTAGTTTCAGTTTTCATGTAATAATAAATCGTGTGTCCGCCCGCATTCGACGTAATATGTATGAATCGGCCATCTATTAATGAAATACGCCTATTTTCGCCCAAAGTTTGCCGAATTTTGCTAAAATTTGTCCAAATCCGGAAACTCGGCCTGGGAACGAGACTGGAAAACTGGCTGCTCCCACGGCAAAAGTTTTCTTCGTCCGGTGCTATTTAGCTCCGGATTTCGGTATTAGAACTGCTAACGAGTGAAGATGATGTAAATTGCAAATACACCCTACCTTGTCTCTCATGTGTGCGGTCGCCTCGCTCCGTCGTCCTGTGTTGGCTGCTCGATCGGTAGGTAGCTTTTGCTCCCCGTACGTGAAGTCGTGCGCAAAAACGACAGACAGATTCGGAAAGCAAATCGCATAATCTCTAGAACAGCCGGGACATGATTCAGGCAATTATCGACAATTCAGCATCTTTCGCTAATATATAAAGGCAATTCAGCATCATATGTGGTGCGCGCTGGAGCTATCAAATGAATTCATTTATTAATCCCTTCAATGCTAATTAATATTCTCAAATTGTTTAGATTCGGATGCATTTACTAAAACATGACTAACTAGGATCGGAGGACGTACTTACAGGCATCGTCCTCGCCCGCTAATGAGTAATAGTCGTGCAGGGAATGATCCTGCTAACCTTGGCTGTGTCGCTGCCGTCGCTGGAGCCGGCGAAATGTGGCCCTGGCACGGCGGACCTGAACTTCGACCACAAGGCGTCGGGCATGCAGCTTGGCCTTTTTTTAAATAATATTTTTTTAATAAATTTCATGAATAATACATGAATTAGGGAAATCTCAATTCTAGCGCGGACTCGTTTAAACCTCGACCAGAACCCATCGGTGGTTAAAGTACCGACCGGAGTGTTGGCGAGGCCCGCCTGGCCGGGCTATCGGCCGACATGGGAGGAGGGAGGGCGTCAGGAGTTGAAGCGCCGACAACCCCGGTCAGTATTTGAACCCCCGAGGAGCTCCTTATCTGCTCGTAGCGCCGACCCTCTTCCTCTTTCCTTTCTTCTTCCTCTATTCTTCCTCTCGTGTCCAGCTATAGTCCTACCGATTTTCAGTCTATTTGTTCTCCGATTTCCATCCAAACTTGGGATTTGGTGGGATAGCTTGGTGAAGTGATTTGGGGATTTTTTTTGTGGAGTGATTTGGTGGATTTTTTTGGGGAGTAATGGCTATGGTGGAGGTTGGGGCTGCAACTTGAGGTAGCTGCATGGTGGAGGTGCCGATCCGGTGACTGGAGGCTGCTGCACGGCCAGACTTCGCACGCTTCAAGGGTAAACCCTAATTTCTCGCTAACTGCAGTCATTTGTGTATGTTTATGGGTAGACTTGGATGTGGTCTGTTAGCTGTAAGATTATTCGGTTAGAGGATTAGAAGTATATTTTTAGACTCTAATGTGCCATTGTACTGGCATTTGACGAATTTCGGTATTTTTTAGGTCGAAAGTTATGTCAGATCATGTAATGTTTAGGTTTTACTATGGTAACGGTATCGTCGGAACAAACGAGCACGAAGTTGATTTGGGCAAGTATCAGTGGATTGATAAAGAGCTCCAGTCTCCTGAAACATGGTCCATTACTGAGTTGAAGGATTGGTTATCTGCTTGTTTAGGGCTCGCTCCGATCCATACTATCGGTGTGCATGTATTATGGACTAAGTCAAGGATTAACCCTAATTTTTATTTGAGACCGATAGAAGTGCAAACTAAATGGGCCAAATGGGTGAAACCCTGTCAGAAAAGGGGAGTTAACCACATTGTCTTAGTGCTTCCTGTGGCAAAAGAGGCTGGGTATGATCATGGCTAGAGTAGTCAGACCCAACATGCTGGTGGTGGTTATGATCATGGCCAGATCAGTCAATCCCAAGACGTAGGTGGTGGTGGCTACTATCATGGCCAGGGCAGTCAAGGCCAAGATGGCGGGGGTGGTTATGAATCTAGTCAGAGTAGTTATGCACACACCGAGTGTGGTGGTTATGAACCAGCTGATGGTAGTCATGGGACAGGAGAAGATATTTTCAGTGGTGAGGCTGACGAGGATGAGATATATGAAGGTTGGTTGCAAAATCAGATAGAGGCCAAAGATTTAGAAGGCGATAGTGATAACTCTCATGATTCTGCTGAGTCTAATGAAGAAGAGACCGTCCAACCTATTTCGGCATCATGGAATAATGACAACACAACATTAATGAATGTGAATGATAGGCATGATTCCGCGTGGCACTATCACGCGAACAACATCTCCCTGGGTGCATTATATCCTAGCAAGAGACATCTGCAGGAAGCAATCGTTGAGTGGGCATTGTCCACTCAAAGTGTCTTCAAAACAAAGGTGTCATCCCAACAATATTTGACATTGGTTTGCAAGGTAGCCGGATTTCCTGCAAGGGTGTCCATGCCCATCGTCCTAAGTATGACACCAACTAGAAGGTTAGCAACGTTGTGCTGCACACATGTGAACTTCCCAGAGTCCTTTAAGACCATCGTAATCTCACCTCAACCATCTTGGCTAGACGGTTATACACGGATATAGTGGAGACCAAAGCCATGGTGGTGAGAGTTATCATCAACAAAGTTGCTGTCAGATTTCGCTACAATATTTCTTACGAAAAGGCTTGGAGGACTAAGAAGAGGGTATTGGAGGCAAGATTTGGTTCATTTCAAGACGGGTATGACTGTGTTGTTCGGATGCTTCAGACACTGTAGGCTAGGAATCTAGGCACCTCCGTCGACATCCAACACTTTACGTTGCCTCAAGAACCAAATTTGAGGGTGCTGCATCGAGTGTTCTTCTCATTTGTTATATGCATAGAAGCTTTCACTCACTGTCGACTAGTCATTTGTGTGGATGGTACATTTCTCACTGGCAAGTACATGGGTCAGATCTTGACTGCCATAGGTCAAGACGGAAACAATCAAGTTGTTCCACTTGCATTTGCTTTCGTGGAGAGCGAGAACACCAAGAGTTCGGTATGGTTTTTCAGGCAGCTAAAGATAGCAGTTGTGAAGGATACATCGAATGTGTGCGTCCTTCATGATAGGCATCCGGGTATACTCAGCGCGATAAACAAGCTGATGCAGCCTGCTCCTGATGAAGTAACTCCATGGAAAGACATGCAGAGCCATTGGTGCATGCGGCATCTAGGGTCCAACTTTTTCGGACAGTTCAAGAACAAGGTCCTTATGAACCTATTCAACAAGCTTTGCAAGAAAAACCAGGAGTGTAAGTATACCAGGTGTCGTCCCTATCTTGATGACTTCACTAAAAAACATGTTAGGCAGAGGAAAGTAGCTAGAGCAACAGCTATCGTGTCTCATGCAGTCGCGGTAGCTACACAAACAGCAACATGAGCAGCACCACTAGAGGAAGAACCCATTGCTCTCGGTGATTTGCCAGTATTTGACCAACTCAGTACTAGTAGGAGGCCTGGGAGAAGGATTAAAAATTTCAGGAATGGATAGATCACAAGCCTATGGAGAGGTGGTCTCTACTGCACGACACTCATGGTGCTAGGTTTGGCGTCATGACTACAAATCTTGCTAAAGCTTACAACTTCGTCATGAGAGGAAGCAGGGCTCTGCCATTAACAGCCATTGTGGAGTGTATTTTTACCGGAACTTTAAAGTACTTTAGATACAGAATCCAGATGGCTTAGATGCATATCATCAACAACCCAAACATAAGGTACTATTCAAAGATCATGGATTACATGAATGCCAAGATGGAAAAGGCTCGGTCTATGCATGTCATCACCATCAGTAATCAAGAAAGAAGAAACGAGGTGTGCCTCCCTTCCAACGGGATCAGAACTGGAGAAGAGGTAAAGACACAGGAGGTGAGGGTAGGCAATGAAGACTGGCCAACATGTGAGTGCACCTGCAACAAACCCAAGCTTTTGCATCTGCCTTGCTCCCATGTACTTGCTGCGTGCGGGTGGTTAGGTATGGATGCAATCTTTTTTGTGTCTCCTTATTTTCTTAAGGAGTCGGTGATCAATACATGGACTGGCGAGATGATGGGATATAGGGCATGGGGCAATTTCAACAAAGTAAACCCAGGTGAAAGGGTTTTACATCCTAGATCCTGGACTAATGCGAACGGTAGAGGAAGGCGACAATGTGTCCACATCCGTAATAATATGGATGAATCCGAAGCTGGATGCCCTACTAGGCAATGTTTTCTATGTAATCATTTTGTTCATAGAGACACCAATTGTCACATCTTTGGGACTGGAGGAGCGGCTCCTCGTGGACGTGGCAGGCGAGGAAGAAGAGGCAGAGGAAGAAACTAGAATTTGCAATATGTATGGAACTATGTTTTAAATTTGTAATATGTATGGAACTATGTTTTAAGTTTGCAATATGTATGGAACTATGTTTTAAGTTTGTAATATGCATGGAACTATGTTTTAAATTTGTAATATGTATGGAACTATGTTTTAAGTTTGTAATATGTATTGAACTATGTTTTATAATTTGATATGTGCAGATGGCAGGATCTTTGCTTAATGTGACATAGATAGAAAGCAATGGTCGACATTATTGGCTGCTAAACCAGGGAGCTTGAAGCACCTAGTAACTCGCAGTCCCCAGTCTAACTGGTGGATACACCCTGATTGACTTCAAAGGTATGAGACATTTTATTTCTCGTTGGGTTTCAAATATTTGTAGGCCAGAGTAAATAAATTGTTATGATGTCTTAGTATGTAGGTTGAAGTGGGTTGGGCTTTTACCGTTCGTGCGTCTGGTTGAGGCGACTCGTATAGAGGAGATAGACGGATGACAGCATGGCTTCTAGACCACTCGCCTGCACTACGAGCAGTCGTTGCTCACCTGCTTAGTGGATCGATGGAGACTCGTGACTCACACTTTCCACTTTCGTTGGGGAGAGATGGCTCCTACCCTTCAGGATGTCTCATTCTTGCTGGGACTTCCATTGGATGGAGTGCCAATAGGCCCAGTGGATGCGCTGATGAATTGAGCCCAAGACATCTCCCAACGGTTCTTTGGCATCCGTGAGGGAGCTAAGGCCTTTGCGTATGAAAATCATGGGCCAAAATTCGAATGGTTGCAAAACTATCATGTTTGTTTGCTACTCTATATATTCCTCTTTGTCGTACCAACTATTATATCACACGGTGATCAAAATTGTTCTATTTACCAATGCAGATCCAGAGGTTCGGTGTAGCACCCCGGGAAAACCACTACTAGAAAATCACATGTTGTTTTTATTTTGTGCATCATCATGACTGCATGCTCATGTCATCATGCCACATTGCATTTGAGCATCTTCATGTCTGCATGTATATATTTGTCTAAAACTATTTTCTACAAGCCTACCTTTGTTTTCTAAATACCCCTTCTCTATTTTAAATTATAAAACCCTGGCATGTCCGGATATTTTGTTTGCCTAAAACCTATTTACCAAAGTCTTCCAAAATGAAACAAAGAAATAAAATAAAACATATGTTTTTAGGGGAGGCAGCCGGCCAGGCCAAAGGGCCCAGCCAGCTACCTACAACCCCTATCGGCCAACCTCACCCCAACCCACTATATCTAACCCTAGTCTAAACCCGCCCTTGGACCCAACCAACCCTACCTACCCTGCCGCCCTACCCATCTTGTGTGACCACACCCCAAGACGACCCAACCCAGCGAGCAAATGCAACACCACCAACCCCGCGTCAGACCTGACCCCACCCGACCCCGCGCGCTGCTGCTTCCTTGCTCCCGCACGCAAGCCAACCGGCCCTACCACCTCGCATCGCTCCCCCGCTCCACCATCTCACGATCCCCACCCATAGCATCGCCACCAATCCCACCGTCACCATCCCTGCCCCGCTCGATTTCCCATCGGCACCGCCTCGCGCCGCCCTTCTCCAGTGCGTCCTCCCCTCTCCGGCCACCATTCGCCCGCCCATGTGGCCTTCCCGCATGACCGCCGTCGCCCCTTTGTCCGAGTGCCACCGCTAGGATCTCCACCATCACACACCATCTCTCGAACCCGCCCTCTCTCCGACCCCGCCTTCCTCTATTCATGCGATCACCGTGAGCGCCGCCAGCCCTCTCAACATGCAGCGCCGCTCGAGGCCACCCCCTCCTCCTCAAACCGACATCCACCTCGGCCGCCTCACAGACAACTGCTGAGCTCCTCCTTCCTTGCTACCCTAGCACCGACGGCCACCGCGCATGCTCGACCTCCTCGAAGTCCTCACAATCTCGCTGCAGCGCGACATGGCCACGTACGCCTCCTCCCGGGACCATGCAGTGCCGCACCGCCTCAAGCTCGTCCCTGGCCTTCCTCTGCATCGACGCGTCGACGCCACTGCAAGCACCGCTGGCCGCCTCCTCATCGACCAGCGTAGCTCTGGCCACCCCTTTTCCTCTATATGCACGCCCGTCGCCGTAGCCGCCTATCCCTGCCTTCAAGATCGTCCACAAGGCTGCTCTGCAGCTGCTGTTCTGTCCCACGCGGTCGCAATGCCTTGTCCTTTGTCAGTCTCCTTGTGTATGCGATGTCAGTGTAGCTCTGGCAGTGTCGATTTTTCTCGGTTGCTCCGGTTGGTGACGAGGTGTTTTCGTAATAGCATTCTAGATTGGTGATGGTATTGTGGCTTGTCGACGCCAAGTTCCACATCTCCAAGTTCAGCCTCCGGTTCATCAAGATCTCCGCACTGAGTACAAGTCCATCCAAATCCACACTGGTGTTGCTTACGGTTCGTCATCGACCATCGAAGTTCGGAACCCAAAGACGGCGATGCCCAACCCTAAGATCTCCGTCCGGGAAGCCTCAAGTCCTCCACGGAATCTAAAGACCTCGATCCTGGGATCCGAAGCCTGATCCTTTCCAACCCTGAACCCCAAGATCTTCGAACCCTAATGTGTGACCCTCTTCGAGCCCTATTTTATAAATTCTATATATAACTTGTTGCATCTAAATTGGTCATGCTCACATACATATTCATTTATTTGGAGGTATTTTGTCGACTCACCTAATAATTAAATATGGAGACTATATGCGGGTTATTCTTGTCTATTAGTTGCTCCATTTAATTTATGTAGCAAACCGATGCCATGTTTTGCCTTGTTAAGACAACATTTAAATTGCGGGGTATCTAAACAACTTGAACCACCTAATTAATTGTCAGAATCCTGACCCGCTTAACATTACCTAATCGCATCGCATCTTTGCCATGTCATGCATCATACATGCATCATGCCTGGTCTTCTGTCGTAATATTAAATAGTGCATCTGGTGTTTCTTTTAGTGCTTTGCTTCTTCAGAGATTAGGAGGTTGAGTTGATGCGAGTGTCAATAAGTTCTTTGGTGTATCCTCGGCAATGTTTCTCAGGCAAGCATTATCCCCCTTTCTACCTATTTTGCATTTATAGTCTTTACTTCCTGCTGTTGATCTATTGCTATCCATGTTGCGATGCTTTAGTTTCCGTGCACCATTTATATTCCTTGCAGCCTCTATATTCCTTTGGATGGATCCTATTGGCTGTTGTTTGATAGACATACGGCCTTGCGAGTCATAGTTGCTGGCTCAGGTGCTGCTTTGTGTCATTATCGTTCCATCGTTATTGGAAGGTTGGCACATGCTTAATGATGGAGATGATCATGGCTTTCAATATAAGTTGTCAATTAACATGCTAGAAATAGATCTAATGCAGAGGCACCGGTGGGTAATAGATGTTATTTGGTTTTTACCCGCCCACTTGTGTCTACCTAGGAACCGAGTTCTTGACACCTATTCCGAGATTGAGCGCGCTAACCCCATGTGGGGTGTCTGGGCACCCCTATCGACTTATTACCTGATTTCAAAGTACTGTATTGGGGGGCCACAAACTAGTTCGGGATTTATACATTACCTAATGTACTTATGCCATGTTTATTACATGTTGCTCGATGAGCGTTTCTTACTATTACGTAGGTGCGACACTCTGTCACGGGAATATATTGTCTATGGCCTCTGCTCGCGTGACAAGTCCATGCAACCTCAGGGTCCGTACGAGGAGGATTAGCTATACCTCATACGGGTAGCTCTTTCGGGTGACCCCCATGTACTTGCTTTAGGTCTTGGAAAGCGTCGTGTCCGAAGCCCCACCGACATACCGATAGAAGTATGTTAATTGATCTGGCAAAAAGGGTGGAAGTTCGTGTGGAAACTTTGGTGCACCCCTGTAGGGTTAAATCTTTTCAAAAAGCCGTGTACGCGGTTATGGACGACTTGGAGCACAGTTTCTCGATCATAGACAACTATAACTAAAGTTTACTATTATATTTGACTGGTACCTAATATGACTAGTAAGTTGGATAACCACCATGGAAAGAATTAATAAAACAACCAACTATATGAGTTTCCTCGGAAGGACTTCCTCGTTTGGTTTCGAGGGGGAAATACCAGGATGGATATGTTTAGTGTTAGTATTAGGTTGGTTCCACATAGGTCTTTCTTATCTCTCTCTGATAGTCAATAGTTGTATCGAGTCTCTATAGGTTATTTAGTGCATGCTTCGCTGCCGCTTTAGTCCACCACACCTATGTAGGAGAGAGACGCCGAATTCTAGACTCGCCATGTACGGACATCAGTACGGACCGCTCTCTTTTTGCTTTTCCCTTTGTCGGCACCCCTTTTGTTTTAGCAGGTTTGAGATCTACGTAGTTACCAGGGTTACCAGGGTTACCAGAATATTGTATCGTTTTCAAGGTTATTTGGATCTTTATACTGTATATCTGTATTCTTGACTAATTGAGTCATTGAGTCGTTGTTGTATATATATGTTTCTGTGGGTTCCATCGTGGACTATTGTGTAATGGTATTAGTTTGTTTTCCATCTGCATGCAAGTGCCTGGTGGGCATCTTTGAATCGTTTCTATGCGGGTTTGGTGGGAATCGCTAAAATCTGCATAGGGCCGATTCGAGAGTGTTACAAAGTGGTAGTAGAGCTCAGCTGTTGCGATACCACACTGGTCCAGCCTGTAGGATAACCTAGCTAATAGCCGATGTAGTGTGTCAAACTATTTTGAAAATCGGTTGGATAGATGTGATTAGATCTACCTTTACTCCTTACCTTTGTGCTATTCTCCTCTTACCTTCGCGTGTTTTGAATCTACTCTCTTACCTTCTTCGAGTCCAGGAATTCTCGTGGTTGGGTTTCTGTTGTACCTTCAGGTTTTCGATTCCTTCCTCTTGTAACGGTATTCTACGTCCGGTCTTCATGCTATCTGAGGAATTCTCCTTTGTGTACCTTTTAGTGGACCACAAATTCACTAAATTTTTTTCTTTGTATCTCCCGGTGTTTTCCAATGCGACGACATCATCTATATCATATCCGATGAGGAGTTTGCATTACTCCTTTGTTTTCTGAAGCTTCCAACATCGCTTGACAAGATCTTCAGTTTAAATCCAAGAATGTGTTGCACGCTTTCTATTGCATGTGCGGAGTAATAGTTTGGGTGCGTGATGGATTGGCCCCCATGCCAACTACTCATTCTATTTGCCCTTGTACATTGAAGTTAATTAGAATGCATCTTTTCTCTCCTTCTATCGAAGTTAGTGGTGGCCTTACCTTTGGAGACCTCTACCTTCATCTGTGTTTTCTCCGGAGTGTTCTCTAAACGAATGTGAGCAACACCCCTTGTTGGTGGTGTCGCCGATTTTAAGATGGAGAAAGAATCATTGTTAGTGGGGTCGCGAGGATCTACATGAAGCAGGCAGTTTCATACTATCGACTTTCTCCCCTGAACCATGAGGCAGATCTCGAGGGCGAGATCCTGTTGGGTTCGTAGCATAGAAAACAAAAAAAATTCCTACGATGGGAACTATACGCCAAGACCTATCTACTAGATACAAGCAACGAGTGGATATACATCCATAGAGAACTTACCCTCATAGATAACAAGGCTTTGTTAACCAGTTGGAACTCGTGGATGATGTAGTCGTACGCTTGCCGATCTCAAGATCGTGTGGAAGTCCTAGCGCCGCAAATAAGCAGCGCATCCGTCCTCGCACACACGTTCAGGCCACCGAACAACCTCCACCTCCTTGCTTCAGCGAATCAGCAGAAGCAGCAACTCCTTCCAGACACAATGCCACCGGGAACATGTATCTCGCTAATCCGAGACCATGGGGGAATATATCTAGAGGGGGAGAGAGAACCTTCACGACGAGGTGTGCTTTGTGAGGGAGGAGAGGGGGGCCTTTTATAGGAGGGGGGCTCCTCCCCTCCCATGGCCGGCGCCCAAGGGGGGTGCCCCCACCTCTTCCTCATTCATGTGGTGGAAGCTCCACTCACATCAATTTAGCCTCCACCCAAAGTTCCACTCACATGCATTAAATTTCCACCAAATTTAATGCAACTCTTTTATTTATTTTATTCAGAATTTTGTTAATTACTTTCATGAACAAACATTCTCATACAACCCCTTGTAACATTTCAATATCACATGCAGAACCAGTTTCTGCAATTTCACCCAAAACAATTCCGGTTTCCATCGAAATAATTCCAGCGCTTTGCAATTCTTTTGTCTAAAACATATGTGCTCCAAAATGGTGTTTGGCAACCCTTAAGTGTGTCACCCTACGGTTCGCGAATAATGCAGACATGATTGAGACTCCTTTCAAATCAATAATCAGAAGCAGGACTTGGAGATCCATACTGACTCCTACACATTCAACGATGACTTCTGTGATCGTGAGAACCTTTAACGTTAGTAACTTAATCCCTTTGTCTCGTGATATATTACATGTCCGAGATTCGATCATCGGTATCCAAATACCTAGTTTAATCACGTTACCGACATGCAATCTTTTCTCGATCCCGTGATATAACATTCTAGTGATCACATCACTTGCTTACAAGCTATCTTAATGTGATATCACCGAGAGGGCCCATAGTATATCTATCCGTCATGGGGATTGACAAATTCCACTCTTGATCCATGAGCCTCAACATAACATCTTCGGAGTATCTGAACCCACCTTTATAGTCACCCTTTTACGGTGTGACGTTTGATGTTATCAAGTTACTCTTCTGATGTTAGCAATTAACATGATCTCATGGGCTAAGGATAAAGATTACTTCGTATGATGTTATAGCAATATAAACATAATGACTTTGATCGTAATGCTATACTTCAGATGAATGTGCATCACATCATTTCACAAATGTTGTGACCTTGTTATTAACAACATCCAATGTCCATGATCAGGAAACTTTGATCATCCTGTTAATCAACAAAGCTAGTCTATAAGAGAGGCATAACTAGGAACCTTTTATTTGTTTATTAAACACACATGTATTGATGTTTCCTACCAATACAATTATAGCATGCAAAATAAACATCCATCATATACACGGAATACATAATAACAACTTTATTATTGCCTCTTAGGGAATATTTCCTTCAGTCTCCCACTTGCACTAGAGACAATAATCTAGTTCACATAGTGATAAATCTAACACGCATGGAGTTCTGGTGTTGATCATGTTTTGCCCTAGGGAGAACTTTAGTCAACGGATCTGCTACATTTAGGTCCATGTGTACTTTACAAATCTTTATATCTCCATCCTTGACATGCTCACGGATGGAGTGAAACTGGCGCTTAATATGCTTGGAATTCTTGTGAGACCTTGGTTCCTTGGCGTTGGCTATGGCTCCATTGTTGTCACAATAGATCACCATTGGGTCCAATGTACTAGGATCCACACCTAGTTCCGTTATGAACTCCTTCATCCAAACCACTTCCTGGGCCGCTTCTGAAGCAGCAACATATTCCGCCTCCGTCATTGATCCAGCCACCACAGGTTGTTTGGAACTCCTCCAACTAACTGCTGCTCCGTTCAAGAGAAATACATATCCAGATTGAGACTTAGAGTCATCCGGATCAGTGTCAAAGCTAGCATTGACATAACACTTAGCGACTAGCTCTTCTTCACTTCCGTATACAAGAAACATATCCTTAGTTCTTCTTAAGTACTAAGGATATTCTTGACCGCTATCCAGTGTTCCGAACCTGGATCAGATTGGTACCTACTAGTCAAACTAATAGCATGTGCCACATCCGGTCTTGTACATAGCATGGCGTACATTAAGAGCCTATGGTTGAGGCATAGGGGATCTTATCCATTATCTCTCTTTCTTCCACCGTAGCCGGACTTTGAGTCTTACTTAATGTTTTGTCTTGCAACATAGGTAAGAACCCCTTCTTACTTCCATCCATATTAAACTTCTTTAATATCTTATCAAGGTGTGTACTTTGTGATAGCCCAATTAGGCGCCTTGATCTATCTCTATAGATTTTAATGCCTAATATATATGAAGCTTCGCCAAGGTCCTTCATTGAAAATTTGCTATTTAGATAAATTTTAACATTGTTTAAAAGATCTATATCATTTCCAATCAATAATATGTCATCTACATATAATATCAGAAATGCCACATTGCTCCCACTCACTTTCTTGTAAATACAAGCCTCTCCATAAGTTCGGACAAATCCAAACTCTTTGATCACCTCATCAAAGCGGAGATTCCAACTCTAGGATGCTTGTTTCAGTCCATAGATGGATCGCTGAAGCTTGCATACCTTATCAACATCCTTAGGATCGATAAAACCCTTAGGTTGTATCATATACAGCTCTTCTTCAATATTACAATTGAGGAATGCGGTTTTGACATCCATCTACCATATTTCATAATCGAAATATGCAGCAATTGTAACATAATACTAACCGACTTTAGCATCACTACAGGAGAGAATGTCTCATCATAGTCAACTTCTTGAATTTATTGAAACCCTTTTGCGACAATTCGAGCTTTATAGATGGTCACATTACCATCAGCATTAGTTTTTCTTTTCAAAATCCATTTATTCTCAACGGCCTTTCGACCGTGAGGTAAGTCCACCAAGGTCGAAACCTAGTTTTTGTACATGGATTCAATCTCAGATTTCATGGCTTCTAGCCATTTGTTGGAATTTGGGCTCATCTTCGCTTCTTCATACGTTGCGAGGTCATCTATTTCATCAATCATATAATTTATAACAGGATTTCCGTACAGTTCAGGAGTTGCACGTGTCCTGCTTGACCTATGATGTTCGGTAGTGTTATCTTTCGGAGTTTCATGATCATTATCATTAGCTCTCTCTTCATCAGGTGAAGTCAACTCCGAAACAATTTCCGGTGCTGCGCCACTTGCCATTTCATGAAGACAAGGTTCAATAACCTCTTCGAGTTCTACCTTCCGACTACTCATACCTTTCGTGAGAAACTCCTTCTCAAGAAAGGATCCATTCTTGGCAACAAAAATCTTGCCCTCGGATCTATGATAGAAGGTATACCCAATCGTTTCTTTAGGGTATCCTATGAAGACACATTTTTCCGCTTTGGGTTCGAGTTTATCCGGCTGAAGTTTCTTCACATAAACATCGAATCCCCAAACTTTAAGAAATGACAACTTAGGTTTGTTTTCAAACCATAATTCATACGGTGTCGTTTCAACGGATTTAGATGGTGCCCGATTTAAAGTGAATGCGGCGATTTCTAGTGCATAACCCCAAAATGACAGTGGAAAGTCAGTCAGAGACATCACAGATCGAACCATATCCAATAAAGTACGATTACGACGTTCCGACACACCATTAGTTGTGGTGTTCTGGCAGGCGTGAGTTGTGAAACTATTCCACAGTCTTTCATATGTGTGCTAAAATCGTAACTAAGATACTCTCCTCCACGGTCGGACCATAGAAATTTGATCTTTTTGTTACGATGATTTCTCACTTCATTCTAAAATTTCTTGAACTTTTCAAAGGTTTCAGACTTATGTTTCATCAAATGGATATACCCGTATCTACTCAAATCATCTGTGAAAGGAACACAATAACGATATCCACCTCGCGCCGACACACTCATTGGTCTACACACATCAGTATGTATGATTTCCAATAAATCTGTCGCCCGTTCCATTGAACCAAAAAAACGGCGTTCTAGTCATCTTGCCCATAAGGCATGGCTCACATGTATCAAATGATTCAAAATCAAGTGATTCCAAAAGTCCATCAGAATGGAGTTTCTTCATGCGTTCAACGCCAATATGACCTAGACGGCAGTGCCACATATATGCAGATATATCATTATCAAGTTTAATCCTTTTAGCATTAACATTATGAATATGCGTAATACTACTATCGAGATCCAACAGAATAAACCATTCATCATAGGTGCCTGACCATAAAATATACCATAAATCAAACAACCATTGTTTTCAGATTTACAGGAATAACCACTTCGCATCAAACATGATCCGGATACAATGTTCATGCTCAGTGCAGGCACCAAATAACAATTATTTAGATTTATCACTAACCCCGACGGTATATGGAGAGGCAGCGCTCCGACGACGATCACATCAACTCTTGATCCATTGCCGACCCGCATCGTGACCTCATCCCTTGCTAGCTGTCGCTTGTTCCGCAGCCCCTGAATCGAGTTACATATATTAGAAACCGATCCCGTATCAAATACCCAGGTGCTACTGCGAGTACTAGTCAAATACACATCAATAACATGTAATCACATATACCTTTGTTTGCCTTGCCGGCCTTCTTGTCTGCCAAACACTTGGGGCAGTTGCGCTTCCAATGGTCGGTACCCTTGCAATAGTAGCACTCGTTATCAAACTTAGGGCCAGCTTGGGATTTCTTTTCAGGTGCCGAAATAGATTTGCTGCCCTTCTTTCCCTTCTGCTTTCCTTTCTTGTCTTTCTTGAAACCGGTGGTCTTATTGATCATCCACACTCGATGTTCTTGCCTAGTCTCCACTTCTGCAGTTTTAAGCATTGACAGAAGCTCGGGAAGAGACTTCTTCATGCCCTGCATGTTATAGTTCATCACGAGGCTCTTGTAGCTAGGTGGCAGAGATTGGAGAACACGATGTATGCATATATATCATTATCAAGTTTAATCCTTTTAGCATCAACATTATGAATATGTGTAATACTACTATCGAGATCCAACAGAAATAAACCATTCATCACAGGTGCATGACCATAAAATATACCATTCATATAAATCAAACAACCATTGTTTTCAGATTTAAAGGAATAACCACTTCGCATCAAACACGATCCGGATACAATGTTCATGCTCAGTGCAGGCACCAAATAACAATTATTTAGATTTATCACTAATCCCGACGGTATATGGAGAGGCAGCGCTCCGACGGCGATCACATCAACTCTTGATCCATTGCCGACCCGCATCGTGACCTCATCCCTTGCTAGCTGTCGCTTGTTCCGCAGCCCCTGAATCGAGTTACATATATTAGCAACCGATCGCGTATCAAATACCTAGGTGCTACTGCGAGTACTAGTCAAGTACACATCAACAACATGTATATCACATATACCTTTGTTTGCCTTGCCGGCCTTCTTGTCTGCCAAATACTTGGGGCAGTTGCGCTTCCAATGGTCGGTACCCTTGCAATAGTAGCACTCGGTATCAAACTTAGGGCTAGCTTGGGATTTCTTTTCAGGTGCCGAAACAGATTTGCTGCCCTTCTTTCCCTTCTGCTTGCCTTTCTTGTCTTTCTTGAAACCGGTGGTCTTATTGATCATCCACACTCGATGTTCTTTCCTAATCTCCACTTCTACAGTTTTAAGCATTGACAGAAGCTCGGGAAGAGACTTCTTCATGCCCTGCATGTTATAGTTCATCACGAAGCTCTTGTAGCTAGGTGGCAGAGATTGGAGAACATGATGTATGCCTAGGTCAATGGGAATCATTATTCCCAAGGACACAAGCTTATCGGCGTACCCAGACATTTTGAGTACGTGCTCACTAACGGAGTTGTTCTCCTCCATCATGCAGCTAAAGAACTTTTTAGAAGCATTATAACTCTCTACGCCAACATGGGTATCGAAAATCATTTTCAATTCTCCCATGGTATCAAAAGCATTGCCATTTTCGAAATGCTTTCGAAGTTCTGGCTCTAGCCCATAAAGTATGCCGCAATGAACTAAGTTGTGGTCCTCCTGACGAGTTATATAGACATTCTTTTCCTTGACAGGGGCATCAGGAGCTGGTGGAGGTCCTAGCGGTGCCTCTAGCACATATTGCTTTTGTGAAGTAGTGAGGAGAATCCTCAAATTCATAGCCCAGTTGGTGAAGTTGCTACCATTCGCAGCAAGTTTCTCTTTCTCCATGAACACATTGAAATTAAAAGCAGGTGGTGCCATCTACAACAGAATTTGTAAAGTTTATTTAGACTAAGTTTATGATAGATTGAGTTCAACTAATCCAAATTACTAATGAACTCCCACTAAAAAACGACATCCCTCGTGTCTTTTTGGTGATTACATGAACCAAATCCACTACACCAAGTCCGATCATCACGTGAGTCGGTGTAGCTTCAAAGGCGAGCATCTATATGGGCATCATACCAACTATATGACTCATGCTTAACCTTTGGGCCCGTTTTCCGAGGCCATGTCTGTACATGCTAGGCTCGCCAAGTAAGAACCTTAGTATTCGCGTGTGTAAAACTGTCCACCAGTTGTATGAAAGCGTAGAGTCGAGTACACCCGATCATCACGTGATGTCTCGAAACACAATCCATAGAACGGTGCATACTTAAGGAAGAACACATTTTATCTTGATATTTAAATGAGGGATCATCTTACTATGATACTAAAAGCACCAAACTAGTAATATAAGATGCAAACATCTAATGTGTAAAGTGGGATGATATGGTCCATGCATTTGATCTCTATCATATGCATCATGGTATGATCTCTATCATTCCTTTGTGTGTAAGGCCAAGGTCTATGGAACTTACACGTTAGGTGTGTTGTAAGAGTATCTATCATACATCTACTTACAACATTACCATATCATGAAACTAGCCCAGCAACGATCTAAACTAGAAGCCTCTAATTTATCCATTGCAAGTTTTACGTGGCTTAGGGCTTTCGGAGATAGAACCGGTCTTACCTACGAACATGGAACCACAACGATGATAACTAAGCTATTAGCAACTCATTGTAAATCAGATATTGACTATAGTAGGAGAGACAGACACCAACCAGCCACTTACACAAAACTAGTTGCATGTCAGTCGTGGAACTGGTCTCATGTGCGATGACATGTAAGGTTGGTCCGGGCCGCTTCATCCCACTATGACACCAATATCCAAAATACATGAAAGAAGCAATAACATGATCATCATCGCCCACATATAAACATATGTGTAGTACTCGTGCCAAGCACCTACGCATAGATCAGGCTATGATACCACTGTTGGGTTCGCATCATAGAAAACAAAAAAAATTCCTATGATGGGAACTATACGTCAAGTCTATCTACTAGATACAAGCAACGGGTGGATATACATCCATAGAGAACTTACCCTCGAAGACAACAAGGCTTTGTTAATGAGTTGGAACTCGTGGATGATGTAGTCGTACGCTTGCCGATATCAAGATCGTGTGGAAGTCCTAGCGCCACAAATCAGCAGCGCATCCGTCCTCGCACACACGTTCAGGCCACCGAACAACCTCCACCTCCTCGATCCAGCAAATCAGCGGAAGCAGCAACTCCTTCTAGACGTAATGCCACCGGGAATATGTATCTTGCTAATCCGAGACCATGGGGGAATATATCTAGAGGGGGAGAGAGATCCTTCACGAGGAGGTGTGCTTTGTGAGGGAGGAGAGGGGGGCTCCTCCCCTCCCATGGCCGGCGCCCAAGGGGCGGGGGCCCCCACCTCTTCCTCATTCATGTGGTGGAAGCTCCACTCACATCAATTTAGCCTCCACCCAAGTTCCACTCACATGCATTAAATTTCCACCAAATTTAATGCGACTCTCATTTAATAAAACTCTTTTATTTATTTTATTCAGAATTTTTTTAATTACTTTAATTAACAAACATTCTCATAAAACCCCTTGTAACATTTCAATATCACATGCAGAACCAGTTTCTGCAATTTCACCCAAAACAATTCTGGTTTCCATCGAAATAATTCCAGCGCTTTGCAATTCTTTCGTCTGAAACATATGTGCTCCAAAATGGTGTTTGGCAACCCTTAAGTGTGTCACCCTACGGTTCACGAATAATGTAGACATGATTGAGACTCCTCTCAAATCAATAATCAGAAGCGGACCTGGACATCCATACTAACTCCTGCAATTCAACGATGACTTCTGTGATCATGAGAACCTTTAACGTTAGTAACTTAATCCCTTTGTCTCGTGATATATTACATGTCCGACATTCGATCATCGGTATCCAAATACCTAGTTTGATATCGTTACTGACATGCACCCTTTTCTTGTTCCTGTGATATAACATTCTAGTGATCACATCACTTGCTTGCAAGCTATCTTAATGTGATATCACCTTGAGGGCCCAGAGTATATCTATCCATCATCGGGATTGAAAAATTCCACTCTTGATCCATGAGCCTCAACATAACATCTTCAGAGTATCTGAACCCACCTTTATAGTCACCATTTTACTATGTGACATTTGATGTTATCAAGTTACTCTTCTGATTTTAGTAATTAACATGATCTCATGGTCTAAGGATAAAGATTACTTTGTATGATGTTATAGAAATATAAACATAATGACTTTGATCATAATGCTATACTTTGGATGAATGGTCATCACATCATTTCACAAATGTTGTGACCTTGTTATTAACAACATCCAATGTCCATGATCAGGAAACTTTGATCATCCTGTTAATCAACGAGCTAGTCTATAAGAGAGGCATAACTAGGAACCTTTTATTTGTTTATTAAACACACATGTATTGACGTTTCCTATCTATACAATTATAGCATGCAAAATAAACATCTATCATATACAAGGAATACATAATAACAATTTTATTATTGCCTCTCAGGGCATATTTCCTTCAGATCCATTGTTAGTGGTGTCGAATTGTAGCACCCCGGGAAAATCACTACTATAAAATCGCGTGTTGTTTTTATTTTGTGCATCATCATGACTGCATGCTCATGTCATCATGCCACATTGCATTTGAGCATCTTTATGTCTGCACGCATATGTTTGTCTAAAACTATTTTCTACAAGCCTACCTTTGTTTTCTAAATACCCCTTCTTAATTTTAAATTATAAAACACTGGCCCATCCGGATATTTTTTTTGCCTAAAAACTATTTACCAAAGTCTTTCAAAATTAAACAATGAAATAAAATAATAAAAAATGTTTTTAGGGGAACCAGCCGGCCAGGCCAAAGGGCCCAGCCAGCTACCAACAACCCTTGTTGGCCAACCTCACCCCAACCCACTATATCTAACCCTAGTCTAAACCTGCCCCTGGACCCAACCCACCCTACCTACCCAGTCTCCCTACCCATCTGGTGTGACCACACCCCAAGCTGACCCAACCCAGCGAGCAAACTCAACACCACCAACCCCGTGTCGGACCCAGCCCCACCCGATCGTGCGCACTGCCACTTCCTTGCTCACGCAGGAAAGCCAACCGGCCCCACAACCTCGCATCGCTCCCCCGCTCCACCATCTCGCGATCCCCACCCACCACATCGCCACCAACCCCACCGTCTCCAGCACCGCCCGCTCGATTCCCCATCGGCACCGCCTCGCGCCGCCCTTCTCCAGTGCGTCCTCTCCTCTCCAGCCACCAGTCGCCTGCCCGCCGCCTGGAGCACCACCCACGTGGCCTTCCCGATGATCGCCGCCGCCCCTCTGTCCGAGCACCACCGCTGGGAGCTCCACCGTCGCACGACATCTCTCGATCTCGCCCTCTCCTAACCCTTCCTTCCTCTATTCCCACGACCACCGCGAGCGCCACTAGCCCTCTCAACATGCAGCGCTGCCCGGTCCACCCCTCCTCCTCAAACTGGCCTCCACCTCGGTCGCCTCGTAGACAACCACCACGCTCCTCCTCCCTTGCTACCCCAGCACCATCGGTGATCGCGCGTGCTCGACCTCCCCGGCATCCTCACGATCTCACTATAGCGTGACATGGCCATGTCCGCCTCCTCCCGGGTCCGCGCAGCGCCGCACTGACTCAAGCTCATCCCTAGCCTTCCTCTACATCGACGCGTCAGCACCGCTAGCCGCCTCCTCGTCGACCAGCGTAGCTCCGGCCACCCCTTTTGCTCCACGTGCACGCCTGTTGCTGTGGCCGTGATACATTGCAAATGTATCTATAATTTTTGATGTTCCATGCTTGGTTTTATCTACTTTCTTGTGTTTTGTCCACACTTTGGAGTAATTTTCATATGATTTCTTGGACTAACCTATTAACAAGAGCCACAGTGCCAGCTGCCTATTTTCTACTGTTTTTGGTTCCAGGAAAGTCAGAAAATGAATATTCTCGGAATTAGACGGGACAAAATCCAAAGTGCCTATTTTTCCAAAAGTCATCAGATGCCAGAATACGAGACGGAGAAGGGCAGGAGGTGGCCACACCACCTGGTCGCACGGCCAGGCCTGACCCGTGCCAGGGGGTGTTCTGGCTAACCCCAGCACCCTCTCGGCCTCTCCTTCCTCCTATATATTGCCCTCAGGACGAAAACCCTAAGTACCCGATAAAAAATCCACAAAAGAGTCTGTAGCCGCCGTCATCTCCATACCTAGATAGGGAGGGGTCTGAAGCTCTTCCCGGCACCCTGTCGGAGAGGGGAATTCACCCCGGAGGCCTTCTTCATCATCATGCAAGCCTCCGGTGTGATGCGTGAGTAGTTCATCTCTGGACTACGGGTCCATGTAGTAGCTAGATGGCTGGTTCTCCTCCTTTGTGCTTTCATGTCTAGATATTGTGACCTCCGTTCATGATCAAGATCATCTATTTCTAATTCTGCATGTTGTGTTTGTGGGGATCCGATGGATATTGAGATGCTATTTCAGACTGATTATTGATTCTATCATGTCTTTGTTATTTGTGATCTTGCATGCTTTCCGTTGTTCATAGCTATCTTGGCCAAGTAGATGCTAGCAACTCCAAGAGTTAGTATTTATGCTCGATAGTGGGTTCATGCCTCTGGTAATCTGGGGAAGTCATAGAAATCCCTAAGGTACTAGATGTGTTGTTGCTATTAGGGAGAAAACAACAATCCTTTGTTGATAGAACAATCGTATTGTTTACATTACACACAATTCGTAAAGCAGTAATCTGTTGCTTGCAACTTAATACTGGAGGGGGTTCGGATGATAACCTGAAGGTGGATTATTAGTCATAGATGCAGTTGGATGGCGGTCTATGTATAATGTTGTGTTTCCCAATCAAGTTCCAAAGGAGTCAAGATGATTAGTATATGCATGTATTGCTTTCTCGATGTTTGTTAGTTGCCCCGCTGTAATTTGTTCACCCAGCATGTTATCTATCTTAAGGAGAGCCACCTCTAGTGAACTATGGATCCCGGTCCTTTCTTTTACATACAATCTACAAACTGTTTACTGCTTTGTGTTTACTCTCTGCAAACTATTACTTCCTTCCATTCGATACGTTTAATCCTTTGTTTTCAGCAAAACCGGTGAGATTGACAACCTTATCGCAAGTTGGGGACAAAGTTCTGTGGTTGTGTTGTGCAGGTCTCCACGTTGCTACTAGCACCGGTAGTGCGCCCTGTCAAGGCTCAGCTAGTAACACCTTTGTGGTGTTTCCTTGCTCCTACTGGTTCGATTAAACCTTGGTTTCGTACTGAGGGAAAACTTGCTATTGTGCTCATCATACCTTCATCTTGGGGTTCCCCAACGAGCTCTACATCAACACTGAGCCATCAGGACGCCTATCCCTGCCTTCAAGATCGTCCACAAGGCTACTCCGCAGCTGCTGTTCTAGCCCACGTGGTCGCAATGCCTTGTTCTTTGTCAGTATCCTTGTGTATGCGATGTCAGCATAGCTCCGACAGTGTCGATTCTTCTCGGTTCCTCCGGTTGGTGACGAGGTGTTTTCGTAATAGCACTCTGGATTGGTGATGGTATTGTGTCTTGTTGATGCCAAGTTCCACATCGCCAAGTTCAGCCTCCAGTTCATCAAGATCTCGGCACTAAGTACAAGTCCGTCCAAATCCACACCAGTGTTGGTTAAAGTTCGTCATTGACCACCGAAGTTCGGAACCCAAAGACGGCGATGCCCAACCCTAAGATCTCTGTCCAGGAAGCCTCAAGTCCTCCTTCATGGAATCCGAAGACCTTTATCCTAGGATCTGAAGCCCGATCCCGTTGAACCTCTAACCCTAAGATCTAAGAACCCTAATGTGTGACCCTCTCCGAGCCCCTATTTTATAAATGCTATATATAACTTGTTGTATCTAAATTGTTCATGCTCGCACACATATTCATTTGTTTGGGGGTATTTTGTCGACTCACCTAATAATTAAATATGGAGACCATATGCGGGTTATTCTTGTCTATTATTGGCTCCATTTAATTTGTGTAGCGAACCGATGCCATGTTTTTCCTTATTAAGACAACATTTAAATTGTGGGGTATCTAAACAACATGAACCACCTAATTAATTGTCGGGACCCCATCCCGCTTAACATTGCCTAATCACATCGCATCTTTGCCATGTCATGCATCATGCATGCTCTTCTGCCGTAGTATTAAATAGTGCATTGGTGTTTCTTTTAGTTCTTTTCTTCTTCATGGATTAGGACATTGAGTTGATGCGAGTCTCGACAAGTACTTCGTTGTATCCTCGGCAGTGTTTCTCAGGCGAGCATTCTCCCCCTTTCTACTTATTTTGCATATATAGTTTTTACTTCCTCCTGTTGATATATTGCTATCCGTGTTGCGATGCTTTAGTTTCCATGCACCATTTATATTCCTTACGGCCTCTATATTGCCTTGGACACATCCTATTGCCTGTTGTTTGATAGACAGACGGCCTTGCGAGTCGTAGTTGCTGGCTTAGGTGCTGCTTCGCGTCGGTGTCATTCCACCATTGTTGGAAGGTTGGCACATGCTTAATGGTGGAGATGATCATGACTTTCAATATAACTTGTCAATTAAAATGCTAGAAATAGATCTAATGCAGAGGCACCGGTGGGTAATAGATGCTATTTGGTTTTTACCCGCCCACTTTTGTCAACCGAGGACCTGAGTTCCTGACAACTGTTCCGAGACTGAGCGTGCTAACCACATGTGGGGTGTTTGGGCACCCCCATTGGCTTATTACTTGATTTCAAAGTATTGTACTCGGGGTCACAAACTAGTTCGAGCTTTATACATTACCTACTGTACTTATGTCATGTATGCCATGTTTATTACCTGTTGCTCGATGAGCGTTTATTACTGTTACGTAGGTGCGACACTCTGTCACGGGAATATATTGTCTATGACCTCTGCTCGCGTGACAAGTCCACGCAACCTCAGGGTCCGTACGAGGAGGATTCACTATACCTCGTACGGGTAGCTCTTTCAGGTGGCCCCCATGTACTTGCTTTGGGTCTGGGAAAGCGTCATGTCCGAAGCCTCGCCGCCATACTGATGGAAGTATGTTAATTGATCTAGAAAAAAAGGATGGAAGTGCGTGTGGAAACTTTGGTGCACCCTGCAGGGTTAAATCTTTTTGAAAAGCCATGTCCGCAGTTATGGACGACTTGGAGCACAGTTTCTCAATCATAGACAACTATAAATAAAGTTTACTGTTATAATTTGACTGGTACCTGATATGACTAGTAAGTTGGATAACCACCATGGAAAGAATTAAAACAACCAACTATATGAGTTTCCTCGGAAGGACTTCCTCGTTTGGTTTCGAGGGGGAAATACCAAGATGGGTATGTTAGGTGTTAGTATTAGGTTGGTTCCGCATAGGTCTTTCTTATCTCTCTCTAATAGCCGATAGTTGTATCGAGTATCTATAGGTTGTTTAGTGCATGCTTCGCTGTCGCTTCAATCCACCACACCTATGTAGGAGAGAGACGCCGAATTCTAGACTCGTCGTGTACTGACATCAGTACTAACCACTCTCATTTTCCTTTGCCTTTTGTCACCACCCATTTTGTTTTAGCAGGTTTGAGATTGACGTAGTTAGCAGGGTTACCCTTCTAGCTTGGCCTGGGCAGGGTTATGAACGCCATTGGTTATTTTTCAGGGCTCTTATCCCCATTTGCATCTTATCCATACTCGTTGAGTCGTTGTTGTATATATATATTTTTTTTGTGGGTTCCATCGTGGAGTATTGTGTAAGGTATTACTTTGTTTTCCGCACGCACGCAAGTGCCTGGTGGGCATTTTTGAACCGTTTCTATGCGGGTTTGGTGGGAATCGCTAAAATCTGCATAGGGTCGATTCGAGGGTGTTACATTTGGGTACCCAGCCGTTCTGATGACTGAGCCACAAGTTACGCGCAGCCTGGAGGCATACATAATTGATGCATGTAAAATGCATACATGAACTTTGTAGTTTGTTAACATGTTTCCCACATATTTGCATCATATATAATGTTATATCCCTATTTTATATTGATTTTTTGGATTTACCAATGATCCCCTTTATTTTGGTTATAACCATGCAGGGCAGTAAAACCCTATTTTCAATGTTTTTGATGTTTGAGGACCTATACGAAGTCAAATGGGCCTGCACTTTTGGGCATGCCAATATTTATCCACGAGAAGAATCTAGAGCACTGGAATCTCACCAGGAGGGCCGGGTGGGCCAAAAAAGCCCAGCTGGCATGCCCAAGCCTGGTGGGCGCGCCACCCATGCTCTTTCCCTCCTTGACCGTCCGATCGCCTTGACCTAAAAATCCCTATATAAGGACCCCCATGGCATCTTCGAAATAGAAGCGACAAGAAGCAACGAGAGCCACTAGAGACAAAAATACCACTAGATCCAGGCGAAAATTGGAGGGGGAGACTCCGTCGGAGCCACCTCCGGGGAGATCTCCACCCTCTCCAACATCTCTATCTTCATCACCATGATGAATAGGGAGTAGTCCACCTCCGGGCTACGGGTTTGTGGCCAGAGCTTCATTTATTTCTCTCTTGTTCTTCATAGATCTAGTACCATATGAGCTGCCCAACATGATTATGGTCATATTTGTAATTCCTATCTGGTGGATCTTTGTTCTATGATTTGATATTTGAGATTGGAATCTATTTTGTGTAAGATGTTTTAATAGATGCATATCATGCACCCCGTTCTTCATTGCTTGTTTTGATCCAACTTGTATGCCAGAACTTGTATGGGGAGAAGTCGGTGTTATATGGAGTAGCATGGGGGTGGAGATTGAATTGTGACACATAATATTCAAGATCTACTTTGGTTTTTACCTTTCTTTTGCTGCCTCACTAGGGGTAAAGTGAAATCATGTGCTATAGTTATCACGTGACAGTGTGATGACCTTGTTAAATCAAGGTAGCATATTTGTATTTCAAACATCATATAATATTGCTTGAAGCTATACTATGATTTGTTCTTAAATCAAGATTGCATGGAGATTTTCCTTTCTTGAGTATAAGAGAGAGAGATGTATTCCATATCAATATTAGAATGTGATGCCCATATTAATTCCTTTTATCAAGCACTTATAGAATTTTCATGAATATTTATCTTTGATGAATTGTTTTGTGATCACTACGACCTACAAAGAGAGTAGACAAGTGAACCCATGAACCCTGGTTCTTATTTTTATCATAAGAAATACCTTTCCATTGCATCTACTATCCTTTATAATTTCTGCAATCTATTATTTTGAAAATATAAAATACTTTCTCTACTTGTAATCACTTATTAAAACCCAAAAACAACTCTACTATCTTTCATATCATCTAGTTTGCATTACTTTACTTTATTTACTGCTTTTATTTCAGTTTACATTTTATTTTATTTCATATTACTAATACGAAACCTTGTGCTTGATAACCACTTGGTGGAGTTGGGGACACAAGACAAATTATTTTTCTTTACAAGTTGCTTGAAGAGGAGAAGACAAACATCCTTCCATAACCAATTCCCCGAGAGTTCGATATAAACCCTTGAGTCACCCTTGTGGGGAAAAGAAGCTTGCTACAACACTCTGCACTTGGAGTCCCGACGAAAAGTGGCCACGTTTGTTGCCATCAAGACTATTTTCTGGCGCCATTGCCGGGATTTGGCGAAGGTCATCACAACTACATCCTCATCAAGTTTGAAGAGCAAGGTAACTCCCACGACAACTGCTTATTTTCTAGCGCCGTCATCTTCATCAACTTGTGTAACAACCCAATCTTGGGGAGGTTGCACCACTGTGAGCACACATAAAAATTAGTATTACATTTTTATTTGCAAACATGGGGAAAGAGGAACAAAACTTTGTGACTACACAAACACGCCTAATGATAAGTACATGGCTAGACCCATTACCACTCTAGAAATTACTGTTGAAAGTTTTGAAGTAAGTCCTGGTATTTTTAATCTTATAACTAGAGAACAATTTGGGGGGAATGCTAGTGAGGATGCCTCTATGCATTTGCATGATTTTTGTCAAATCTATGATATGGAAAAAAAATTAAATGTGGAAAATGACATTGTCAAACTTAAACTATTCCCATTTTCACTAAGAGGTGAAGCTAAATAATGGTTATTATCGCTTCCTGCTGCTAGCATAAACTCTTAGGATGACCTAAACAAAGCTTTCATTAAGAAATACTACCCACCGGTTAAGATCCTACAAAATAGAAATAGTATCCTATCATTTAGACAAAATGATAATGAACATGTAGCAACAGCTTGGGAGAGAGTTAAAAACATGCTTAGATATTTCCCATCACATGGAGTAAATGAATGGACAATATTGCACTATTTATATAATGGCCTAAATATTATGTGAAGAAGCATTCTAGATTCTGCTGCGGGGGTGCATTTATGAGTAAAACTGTGTCTGAAGCTAAAACTATCCTAGAAAACATGCTCCATAACCATAGTCAATGGCATACTGAAAGAGCACCAAACCCAACTTATAAAGTTAACTCCATTGAAAAAATAGACTCCACAGGAAGTAAACTTGATGCCATATTTGCCTACATATCTAAGCAAAATACCGATAATATTCCTCTACAAGAACTAGTAACAAACACCAATAAAAGTGTAGATGTCAACTACATAAGAAACTTTGGTAGTAATTGGTATGGGGACAACTATGATAACTCATATAGTAGGCCACCTTTTATTCCTAATAAATATGTAGTGGTAATAATGCTCCTAATGATTTAGAAAGAACCATGAGATCCTTTATAGCCACTCAAAAGGAACTTAACAAGGAATTTATAGCTAAGTTTTAAAGACAAGATGCTTTATTTGAAAGGGTAGATCTCCTAACACAAGAAATCACATCATTCAAAAAATTTATTCAAGCTCAAAAGAACCATGAGGAAACAATCAAATGTGTGCAAGAAATGATAGACAAATCATGGGAAGCTCTTAATATGATGGAGGAAAATGAAACACTAATGATAACAAATGATAAACAAGTAGAAGAAGTCAAGATGCCAAGTGAAACAAAAGAACCTCTACTTGATCTTGATAAATGTAGCTTGCTTGAACTCATTAACTTGTTGCAAAAAAATCTAACGATCCATACTTTAATGGTCATCAAGCAGGATTTGGTTCCTACCTAGCAAATTATGTTATAAAAGAAAAGATTGAAAGATACGATAGAGAAGCTATGATACCACCTAAGCTTGGGAGTTATTAATCACTATTAGAAAAGAGACACATCATGCTATTCTAGATTTAGGATCTAGTGTCTCAGTTTTATCTAAAGATCTATATGACTTACTTGAATTGAAACCTATGGAAAAATTCTCAATAGATCTTTTACTTGCTGATGATTCAACTAAACATGCTCTAGGAAAAGTTCAAGATATTATGGTTGAATTATATATGACATTTGTACCTGTTGATTTTATTGTCATGGATATGGGGAGCAATACCTCAAGTCCTATAATACTTGGTAGACCATTTTTGAGAACCACATGTGCAGTCATTGATACAAAAGAAGGAAATGTGAAGTTTCAATTTCCTCACAAGAAGTGCATGGACCACTTTCCAAGGAAGAAGGAGGTAGCTAAGAAGCACAAGCTATCCCATGAGTTCCACATCACCTAAACCAAGTAAGTAAATACTAGCTATATGGGTATAAAGGAAGCGCTTTGCGGGAGGCAACCCGGTTATTTTTCTTTTAGATTTTTTTAAACTATTGCTGTAGAAAGAGAGTTCTGTTTTGGTTTTATTTCTGAATTTTTCAATAAAGTACTAAGTGGAACCCATTTTGGATGTTTTAAAAGTTGCTAAACAAATGGAGTAGCAAATTTCTACAAAATGGTTTTTAGTGCGTGAATTTTTTGATTTTTTCTGTAACTCCGATTGCGCTCATATTCATACATCATTTACAAAGTCTCATCCTATGTATTAAAAAAATTGGATAAATTTCCTGACATGTCTAAGTGGACGAAATGTTTTTGTTTTGCTGTTGTTGAAAATCTGGATAGAATCTGCCATGCTTTGTTTTAACCATTCCCAAGTGTCCTAAAATGATTTGTATGAGTCATATTATATGCTAGGGATATGTAGGAACATTATATTCTCGCTATAACATTTAGAAATAATTTTTCTTTGATATATAGGCAACAACTATTATATTCTTGTGCCACTAATGTCACCTCTCAGAAAAGAGATGGGAGAAAAAAATTTGTGTTGAAGTTTTTTGACAGGGAATAGAGGAAAACCGCACTAAGAACAATACAATGATAGTGCAAAACATAAGCTTGGGGATGCCCAAGGCACCCCACTAGACCAATTCAACTCTCGGTTTGCAAATCTCTAAACTTTGTATTTTGGGCAACATAGAACTATCATAAAAACTTAGAGCGTCTATTTTGTCATTTTACTTTTTGTTTTGAATTAGAAAGACCACCATGATGTCTACGCACTTCTATTCTTGTAGACAATTGTTGGGCCTCCAAGTGCAGAGGTTTGTAGAACAAGAGCAAGTTTTCCCTTAAGTGGATCACCCAAGGTTTATCGAACTAAGGGAGGAAGTGGTCAAAGGTATCCCCTCTCAAGCAACCCTGCAATCAAGATAAAAGAAGTCTCTTGTGTCCCCAACACAACCAATACACTTGTCAGGTGTATAGGTGCACTAGTTCGGTGAAGAGATAGTGAAATACAAGTGGTATAGATAATTATAAGTGGTAGTGGTGATAGAAAATAGCTTGATGGCATGGAAGAGACTAAAGTAAAACTGAAATAAAGATGGAAGCAGGCAAACATGTAACAGATCTAATAGCAAACGGTGTTTTAGTGCTTAGAAACAAGGCCTAGGGATCATACTTTCACTAGTGAACACTCTCATATAAATATCTTCTCTTTATGATATTACTCTAAACTACTCTTCGTTTGGACACTCTAATCGTTGGTAGGGCTATAACAGCACACCTCAAAGTTTATCTTTCCCATCTAGATAACCCCACACTGTCACCTTGAGTACTAGATGGTTCCAACAAACACCACAATTTCATAAAGACATCCAACTCCAAATATAACTCATAACAAGTATTTGTAATCTCTAGCCTAAGTGCCACCATGGTGTGCACGCTGTCACTTTCACACACATGGGGAGAGAAGAGATCTATTAAAGCACTTGAGTAGCAAGGTAGATCTGTAGATTACAAGCTCATGATCTCAATAATATCATGCATATAGAGAGATGAACACATAGCTACCGGTAGAACCCTTAGCCTCGAGAGAGAACTACTCCCTCCTCATCATGGGAATCAACAATGGTGATGGAGATGGCGATGGAGATCATTGGAGATGGCTCTGGGGGCACTTCTCCATCCCGGCAGGGTGCCAGAACAGAGACTTTCTGTCACCCGAATCTCCCCTTTGGTGGCGGCGGCGCTGCGGAACTTTTCGTGGATTTCTGATTGACGATTTAGGGTTTATGCATCGGGAGGCTCTTATAGGCGAGAGGGGAGACCGAGGGGGTGTCGGAGGGGCCGACACCACCCCCTGGCGCGGCCTGGCTTGGCCCGTGCCACCAGGTGGTGTGGCCACCCTCTGGCCTTTCTCCATCTCGTATTCTGGCTCCAAGTGTCTTCCGGTAAAATATCGACTTTGGCTTTTGTCCGGTCCAATTCCGAGAATATTGATTTTCTGACTTTCCTGGAACCAAAAACAGCAGAAAACAGGCAACTGGCACTGTGGCATCTTGTTAATATGTTAGTCCAAGAAAGTCTATGAAAAGTACTCCAAAGTTGGAACAAAACATAAGAAAGTAGATAAAACCAAGCATGGAACATCAAAAATTATAGATACATTTGCAATGTATCACACCACCACCATTATTATAAATGCTTATGATTAGCTACTCAAAAGAAACTCTACCTTGATGAGATTAAAATTGAAAAAGAATTTCATGGAACAAAATAAAATGGGAGATAAAAATAAAAGCTAAAATTCGTGTTGTGTCTAGTTCTTAAGCTCAAGTGTTTTATATGAAGCATGATCTGTTTTATGGCTATTAAATTGTATCCTTTTCTTGTGAATATTTATGTTCAACATTAATAAGCAAGGTGAGCAAATAGATGTTGACATTATGAACTAGATGGCACACTCCTTAGATCTCTTTTTTGCTAAGCCTTTTTCTGCACAAGCTAAGACTTGTTCCAAGCCCCTTAAAACTAGACTAGGCATACCCACCTACTTGTAGCAGAAGCTACGTTCAAGTATAGTATGTATGTTAATCCTCCAAACACTCTTAAAAACACCCTTCTCATGTATTTTAAAGCTCATAAGAAAGTAAGGTTTGGGGTGATACCACTATGAAAAAATTTGTGCTTCACATCTTATTAGTGGTTGTTAGCTAAACCAAGACTGGCATGGCACAAAGCTTTTAATATTAAATGTTGAATATCAATCATGTTTAAGTTCTACCTATGGATTGCAACAATGTGAAATAAAGTGTGCACACTGGAGTAGGTATGTTGGTAGAAAACGCTCCTGAACCGCTAGCCAAAGCCATGCATGACATGGTGGAAACATACATCATGATGATCCTTGTTGATATGATTCATATGTCTGTTTTTCTTGTCTTATGGAGTAGAGATACTGCCCCTACCACCTTTACCACAATCAAGTAATTATATTATCTTTTATGCTAAAATAAGCAAATTAGTAAATGCCAAAAAGGGGGTATATAGCTACACAGGGGCAAGAAGTACTTCAGTGATGCAGTTTCACAAGACCAACATGATTATACAATGGCATGCCTAAGTTGAGTAGCATGAGGAGCGCAAGGTCAAAGACTAGGTGCATGAGACAATCAACTTGTAAGATGTTTAGCACATAAATCATACGATTCTTTAAAACAAAGTGAAAATAAAAAGCTACTAGGAAACCCCATCCTTATTAGTATTGTTGGCATGTATTACATAGCTCAAAACTCTATTTTTTATTCTTTATGGAGGATTAACATATGTATTCAGTGCTTACTTTCGGTACGAGATGGAAACATCTCAAGGGAAGACATAAAGCTAAGAAGTGAGTCTTCTAGTCAAGGTCATGAAACTAAGAAGTTGCCCAAAAATAAAGGCATGAACACCAATGCCAATCATGAAAAGAGTCTCTTATTCTATAGGTTCATCAAAGTGTGCTTGAAGGTTTATTTTGTTCATCATTTGTTTTATCACACCATCACTTATTGTTTAGCATATTTACAGAGTGTAAAACATACAACTTTATAGTACACTTGTATATTGTGTTTCATTGAAAGGAATTGAGCCTATGAACTCTACATGATAATGAAGGAAGCAAAGGTAACAAACTCCAAAGTACATGTTTAGTTTTATCACCTTCATCCTCGAGGACGAGCATAGGTTAAGATTGTGGATGTTGATGCATGTAAAATGCATACATGAACTTTTATAGTTTGTTAACTTGTTTTACCACATATTTGCATCATATATAATGTTATATCTCTATTTTATATTAATTTTTGGGGATTTACCAATGATTCTCTTTATTTTGGTTATAACCCTGCAGGGCAGAAAAACCCTGTTTTCAATGTTTTTGATGTTTCGGGACCTATATGAAGTCAAATGGACCTGCACTTTTGGGAATGCCAATATTTATCCACGAGAAGCATCTGGAGCACTAGAATCTCACCAGGAGGGCCAGGAGTGCTAAAAGAGCCCAGGAGGCGCGCCCAGGCCTAGTGGACATGCCACCCATGCTCTTTCCCTCCTCGACCGTCCGATCGCCTTGATTCTTTTGCCCACGGAGTTCTCTTGACCTAAAAATCCCTATATGAGGACCCCTCGGGGCATCCTCGAAACAAAAGCGACAAGAAGCAACGAGACCCACCAGAGACAAAAACACACTAGATCCAGCGAAGATTGGAGGGGGAAACTCCGTCGGAGCCACCTCCGGGGAGGTCTCCACCCTCTCCAACATCTCCAGCTTCATAACCATGATGAAGAGGGAGTAGTCCACCTCTGTGCTATGGGTTTGAGGCAGTAGCTTGATCTATTTCTCTCTTGTTCTTCATAGATCTAGTGTTCGTTTGCGGTACCAAACTTGGTGGGTGAGCGCACCGCGGTACCCGAGTTGCCATCAATCGCGTGGAGGGGCCATAGTAGATTCGCCAATTGTCTACAAGGGCCAAATGGGGGTGAATACAAATCTAACGGCCAAACGGTCATTTGAACCAGACGAAAAACGGTTGAACGCAAATACCGCCGTTAGGTCAACTCTTCTTAGCCCGCCATGTCAGTATTCCCCGTTATCTTTTGCAGTCGTGCACTAGCTTACACCTGTGTGGACCAGATCCCTGAGTGGACGAGATCTATTTCTTTGCTCTGCTCTGGTCTTCTCCCCTGCTCCCCTCCCCATAACATTTGCTCAGCTCCGGCTGCTCGTCTCAGATCAGAGCTTGCACTTGCTCTAATTTGCGTCTCTGCCATGTCCGGTCAACCTCCCACACCTCTAATCGAAGCTCGCAGCCATCTCCATTGCATCGTCCGCCGTATCGGAGCTTCGCGTCCCCGGACTAATATCTCGCCTCTGGCTAGTCCTTCTCGCATGGCAGAGCGCGTCCCGTCGGGCGATCCAGGCCAGCGACCGGCCTCGGGAAGTTGCGTGCTGCCACGCACCCCAGGCATGGTAGCCCTGGCACAGCAGTTCGACGACCACGCTCTCATGGACACTATGCTAGGCATCCGTCCCGCCGTGTCGCCAGCAGAGTTGCTGTCGGCTTTCAGGTCTCGTTTTGGGATCAGACGAAATGAGGTCAACATTGAGGTATGCGCGCCGCCATTCGATTTTTCGTCCGGTTCGAGCACAGCTCAGACACTGAGCGTGTTCTGCATTCTTCCCGTTCTTTCGAGTGCTGCGGGGAGAAAATGAGCTTCATGCGTTGGCATCGCGCCTGTGGGTGGGACGATCGCTTGGGGCAGCTTCGTTTCTTCTCCAAACTCAGCTTTGACGGCCTCCCATTGGATGCTTGGGAGCTGGAGGCCCTCAAGCAGGTTGTCAGTAGCCTTGGCGGCGAGCTGGTGGAAATCGTGCCACCGAGCGACAGATGGGTCATCGAGGTAAAGGCGTGGCGGAAAGATCCTGACGCCATTCCTAAGATGTATGAGGTGCAGATTCCAAGCAGGGCAGGGCGACAGCTTTGCTGGAAGCACCCGGTCATCATCCACCTGGAAGAGGTTCTGGACTCGATACATGGCATTCAGGGCCCCGAAGAGGCTGCCAGAAAGCACCCTCGTCGCCTGCAGTGTTGGCCTAGAAGGATCGATGGCACAGGACCGCCACCATTTTGCGACGAGGCACATAGTTTCGGTGGGGGGACCGGGCTTGGACGAGCTGGTGGTTCTGATTTCCCTCGAGTGAAGACAGAGCTCTAGTGAATTGCCGTGGTATGTGTGGCTAATGTATTTGTAGTATGGAGAGCGTAGCAGGAAGTTAGCATCGACTAAAAATGTGTAATAGTTTGAATCGATGCAGTACGTGTGTGTAATAGTTTGAAGTAGTATGTGTGTGTAATAGTTTGAATCGATGTAGTATGTGTGGGTAATGAATTTGATGTAGTTAGTGTGCGTGTAATAGTTTGAATCGATGTAATAGAACACCGTGGTTTATAATTTCTGTGAATAACCAAGGACAACCTCATGAAAAGAGGGTGGTCTGGCAATGAGCAATGTCAATTCTATGGATGCCAGGAAAATGTAGTCCATCTCCTCTTCAAGTACTCCCTCCGTTTCAAAATATAAGATGTTTTAGCTTTGTGAATGGAGCGTATCTAGACATCTTTTAGTGATGGTGCTTTCTAAACCTAGATGAACCTACATACTAAAAGGGTACTAGATACATTTCATTCACAAAGCTAAAACATCTTATATTTTGAAATAGAGGGAGTACAAGGTAGCTACATTTGTAACACATTGAACTACAGGACCATTTTGCAGGCAACACAAGACAAAGGAAAAAATGGTTTACAGCATAGACAGCAGACGCAAAATCTGTAGTCTGGGATAAAAAGATGCCAGTTAACTGGATTGAACCATGACTAGTAATTGAAGGAAATAGGTACTTGATAGTATTTGCTTACAACAGTAGTACTTACATACAAAAGGGTCTTATACCTGCACAAAAGTGGGCTAAACTTCCTACTAGTTTATAGAACAATTCGTCAGCATTTCATCTACAAAAGCCATTCTTCAGTCTGAACTTAACTATTCTGCACTGAAGAAACTACAGATCTCCACCAGAAAAGTTGGCTAGCCAATTGCCTTGAGAAGACATAAGTTCTTTGATCATTTAACCCAAACCGATCTATTGCCTTCCCGCCAAACTACAAGAAATCTGCATCGTTCATGCACGAGCGATTTGCGTGCGCCAGTCCCGGTTCAGTTGGACCATCCGCGCCGCCGCAACGATTTATTCAAAACTGAAATTCGACATCTCCTTCTCGGGATCGTAGGTCCGTGTGAACTCGAACCTGAATTCCGGGGCTGAGCTGATGCCCGCTGCCGGCTCCGGCTGTCGAACAATCCAGCATGCTGAGTGTAGACGCTTGGTCGCCGCCACGGTACGGCCTTCGACGGTGCATAGTATGGAGCGTCTTTTCCGCAAACGGCGTGCTCCCAGCCTACCCCACTGAGGTAAGGTAGCTCGCGCCGAAGCATGGACGCGAGAGTTCCTAGACCTTGGCGCTGCCCTGTTCGAGGGTGTGTACCCTCGGCGGCGGCATGCTCTCATGAACGATTTGATACGCACCTTGTTCCCATTGCCTAGAGCATGCCATAATGCCGCCGCGCGATTTCTCCACATTGCTCCCTTGGCCCTGCTTGCCGCATCTGGCGCCGACGACGGCGTAGTCGCCGCCGCGGCCGATTCGGCACATTCGGGAAATCATTCGCCTGGCAGGGCGATGGGAGACCGGCCTTGAAGTAGAGCTTCATGGCCTGCCTTAGAGGGGCTAAATACCCCAGTTTCGGCGGCTGTCGTGCCGGCGGTGGCGGCTTAGGCGGGGCCATGTTACCCTAGTTGGTGCGGCGCGGAGGAGCTGCGCAAGGTGAACTGTGGTTAGTCGGAGAAGGGGAGTGAAAGACTGACAGTAGGTTTGGACTACGGGCACGCGTGAAAATAACCATTTCCCATTTCCTTAGAGGGTAATAATTCGACACTCGTTGCATTAACAGCTCAATCTTTATTTCCCTTCTCAGCATAAGAGTGCGAACGTATTAAAAAGATCAGTCGTGGCTATCCACCTCATCGGGCAATGTACCAGGACAGGTAGGAGACGGGACCGGGTTTCATTTTAGAAATGTTGATGACTGTGCCCTTATGTTTATACGATATTATTTATATTCCACCATGTACCGTCGAGTGTAGCAACACCATCAGAAATAGGGGATAACGACGTGGCGTGTTTTATTTTTTTAAAGGGCATCAGAAACAGGGGATGCCGACGTGGCATGTTTTCTGACTGGCGGGCTCGCCCCCTCCACCTTCGACGGCACGCATCCCAGGTTCGAGGGGTGGTGCCGCCCACCAACACATTATTGTGCAATTTTCCATGTGGGACCTGAATTCCGGCACTGAGCTGATGCCCTTGTCGAACACAGAGAATTCTGAAAGAAGCTACTAAAAATAAATACTTTGAATTCTGCATGCAAGTTTTGATCAAACAGACTGACATGTGGGACCTGCTAAAAATTCCGTGAAGCGCTCCCCGTGCATAGTGTGCTGACAGGTGGCATGTTTTCTGACAGGCGGGCCCGCCTCCTCCACCTACGAAGGCGCGCGTCCAAGGTTCGAGGGCTGGTGCCGCCTACCAACACATTATTGTGCAATTTTCCATGCTTTGTCGCAACCAGCTCCGCTCCTCTGCTCTCCTCCTGCAGCCGCCACTCTGCTCAGTCGTGCACCGCTCTCGTCGTCCCCTTGGGCCGTCGTCCTCCCGCCCTCCCCTCCCTGCCATCCCCTCACGTCCCCTCCCCTCCCTGCCCTGTCTCCTTGCCGCCGCCCACCGCCCAGGCGCGTCTGGAAACGAAAACCGAGAGTTGGTCGTTAGGTTAGGGGACCAACGACGCTGGTGATCCTGATCCCACTCGGAGATGGATCCTGCGAGGCTTGAGAGCACGGATATGGGTCCTGCACGGCTGGAGAGCACGTAATCTCCTTCAAGTCTGGAGAGCACAGAGGACAACGAAACGGGGGGAGAGGTAGCGGGGTGCAGAGCTTTGGAGGTATGGAGCCTAGAGAAGGTGCCGTGCGTCCACATTGAAAGGTAAGAACTGTGAGTCCTTATCTGCATACCCCAATTAGCGTTTATAGTCCCGTGGTGATGCCAAGGATATGGGTTGGTAACCGCAGGACGTCTGTACAGCTTGTCCTTGAGCATGATGCTTTGTCAAGCGAGCATGAAGGCACTAAAACGTGTGGCGGTGCGGATGATGATGAGAAAGCATATCTAGACGTCGCTGCTGACCCTGATAGGATGGAGAGTAGGGAATATTTGGTTGATTCGAACTTTGAGCCTAACTATGGGACTGATGAGGAAGAGGAATGTGAAGATGTGGAAATGGGATGTAGATACGACGACGAAGACGTGGACAGGCCAGTGATACACTTTGACAGGGACAATCCTATAATTGATGAGGGGACTGTCTTTGATAATGTGGAGGACTGCAGATATGCAGTTGCATCCTATGCAATCAGAGTTGGGGTCGAAATTATCATTGAAAAGAGCGACCAAAAGAGATTTAGGGTGCACTGTTGGGAAAGTAATGTGTGTAAATGGAGATTACATGCATCTCCAATGCGGGGTGGACACCCATTTCAGGTTGCAATAGCTACATTTAGTTTCAGTATTTCTCATATTTATTCTGCTGATAACTAGCTCTGAATTATTTGGATTCTTATCGAATGCAGATCAAAGTAAACACGAAGGAACACAACTGCCCTAATACTTCTTTAAGTGGTAAAATTAGACCGGCGACTACCAAGTGAATTGTTGCTACTGTACTTGACTGGGTGAGGCAGGATCATAACATTGGACTAGCTGAACTCAGAGCAAAGATTAGCAAAAAGTTTAACATTCTGATTCCTTATCACAGAGTCTTTGATGGGAAGGATATGGCTCTAGACTTCATTCAAGGCAAGTGGAATGACAGTTTTCATATGTTGTATAGTTTCAAAGCTCAGGTAGAGAAAACATCACCTGGTAGTGTTGTTGACATCGATTACGAGGTTGTGAAAGGGAGAGAGAAGGTCTTGAGGGGGGTCAGCTATAAGCAGGCAGATAAGATATGCTTCAGGAGATGTTTTGTCTGCCTGAAGGCATGCTGGAAGGGGTTCCTAGACGGCTGCAGGCCATACTTGGCAATAGGCGCAACTTCTTTAATAGGGAAGTTCAGGGGACATGTTGCTTCTGTTTGTGCTTTGGACGCGCATAATTGGCTTCTACCAGTAGCTTATGCTATTCTTGAGGGTGAATCAAATGAAAGCTGGACATGGTTTATGCAGAGACTACGGGAAGTAATTGGTCACCCTGAAGGCTTGGTGATACACACCAGTGCATCCGAGGGTCTTGAGAATGTTGGTGATGCTGTGTTTCCTAGGGTTGAGCATAGGGAATGCATGCGGCATCTCGCTACTAACTTCATGAAGAAGTTCGAAGGAAAGATCTTTGAAGAGGACTTGTGGCGATCAGCATACACATACATCCCAAGCACACATGCTACTTACTTGCCGAACATGTATGTAGTTCCAAAGGTGAAAAAATACCTTGAGGAACATCACACCAAGCTATGGGTCAGAAGCAAGTTTGGTGAGTTAAGCAAGGTGGATTTTGTATGCAATAATTTGGCAGAGAGTTTCAATGATAAGATTTCGGGCATGAAGACACTTAGAATTGTTATTTTGTTGGATGCAATAAGACAGTGCATAATGGTGAAGATAGATTTAAGGCAAAGAATTTGTGCAATAAAAATTTTAGGCCATAAAATAGTTCCAAAGGTGGTTATGTTACTGAATGCAAGAACCAGGGCAATGAGAACGATAAAGATGAGGGTGGTCGGAAGTTCCAGAACATTGGCTGAGGTTTATGCAGAATACAAGCGTGGAAGTGAACGGAGGTACACTGTAGACATTGGAAACAAGACTTGTTCATGCAGGCAGTGGCAGATTACTGGTCTGCCATGTCACCATGAATTTTTACTTCATCTTAAAGCTTAGAGGTAACAAAGCTGAAATAAAGAACTATGTCGACAACTATTTCTCCGTGGACAAGTTTGTTGCAAGTTATGCAGAAAACGTACCACCTATGGCCGATGAAAATGGTTGGGAGATTGTCGATCCAGGGTTCAAACTTCAACCACCAGTTCTTAGGAGGCCACCTGGGAGGCCTAGAAAGCTAAGGATCGTAGCCTCCACCGATAAAGGTCCAAGGCTTGGTGCTAGGAAAAGGAAATGCGGACGTTGTGGCAGATTCGTCCATATCAAGAGGTTGTGCAAAAACCCAGTTACACATGCTATTGTCCCTGTTCACACCCCGGTGGCAGAAAATGAGGCTTGTCAGCCAGAACTGGCGGAAGAGCAGCGCGAAGACGGTGATGAACACTTGGAGGAAAACGTACGTAAGCAGCCAATTTATGAAGAAGTGGAGGTGCTGGCGAGAAAAGGGTGTGAAAAGAAACAAAAGGGTAAGCGGAACGGGCAGGAAAGGGCAAATAATGGAGGTGTATTAGAATATGAAGAAGTTGCCGGGGTGATTGAGGATGTTCTTGAGGATCTTTCGGCAAACTGCAGGAGAAATAATAAATCCCTGCCAATTTCATCTTTGTACGATTCTCCGGATGAAAGGTAAGCTTAAAAATTGTTTTATTTGCCATTTTATCATTTTTTATCCTCATCAACTGATGCTTAATGCATCGTGGGCTAGCAGACTAATAAGAGGAGCAGAAAGATGCGGGCACAGTAACGTCCTATGTTGAATTGTATCATTGAAACTAAACTAGCCGTGTCGTCTTTATTTATATCTGGCGCGTGCAACGTGTCTGTGATGGGGTCATGTGGACCAGATTACATTTTTTTAAAATATTATTACATTAATTTTTTACCTGTGTTTGGACGCGGCTACTAGTTCCCATCTCCCTTGCATTCCCATCTCCTCTGGCGCACTCCAGAATTATGGCTGTGCCATCAAGTAGCAGAGTCAGCGTATTGTCCCATCAGGTGTGAACGCAATGACTTTGTTTGTTCAGAATTTGACGACTTTTGATTAGTTTGAAAGACAGAGAAACCTAAAACATGTATCTAGACATGTTTTGGGTATAGACACATTTATTAAATATCTAAAAAAAACTAAGTCAGTTATATCTGGACAGGAGTAGTACACTATTACAACACGCTCGATCCCTTCTCAGGCGCACTCCAAATTACGGCTGTGCCATTAAGTGCTGGGAGCAGAGTTAGCGTATTGTCCCATCAGATATGCCAGGGAATGCGCGAACTTTATTTTCAGGATCGGACGAGTTTCGATCGACTAGTTTCAAAGACAAAGACAACTAAAACATGGCCAACATATATAGATTATGACGATAATCGACCATGACTCAGGTGACCCAGATCCAAAGAGCGTATTAAGATACCGTACATAGATTTAATTTATGCTTAAGTGGCCCTAATCGACTATGACGCTCTTGCGGTCTCCATCATTGACGACGTTGTCCATGTCGCCGCCAGCCTCCTACGCGTTGGAATCGATGCCGATGTTCCCGGCAGCGTTCCTCCTCCTCATGGATTCTTCACGGCATGCTGCATCGATAACGGTGGAGGTCGTACGCCCAGGCACTGCCCAGAAGTGCTGCCTCCCTTCGGGGTTGCGCAGATCCGGGTGGATCTCCCACCGGTGGGTTCCGCACAGCTCAATCAACACAGCCCGCTCCTTCTTGAACAACTTTCGCCAGTACGCGCTCATACGCGAGTACCGTCCCATTGCCCTCTTCCGCTCCGACAGCTGGCGGCGGTGCACCTCGATCTGCCTCGCCAACGTGTTGTCGTGCAAGAGCGGCGCAACAGGAACCCCGGCGTAGCTGAGCTCGAAGCCGGCCGGAAGCCTCGCTAACGGCGGCGTGAGTATGCCGTAGTGGGCGAACATCTGAGCCTCATGCAAGCTGAGTTTGTGCCTCTCCCTCTCCATGGCGATGAAGGAACACGATCTGATTTTCGGCCCTAAGGTTAAGGGGATAAAGGCAAGGACGTAGGCCCAGCGTAGTTGCCACGGCCAATCAGTTCGCAGAATAGACTTCTCGCGGATCGCCCTCGCGAAGGACATCACTATCGTCCACGCACCCCGATCCAACGGCGCCTAACAATCGGGGATCAGGTCTTCTAGAAGCCCAGGGCAGTTGCTGGTTAGTTCTGCGTCCCGATTGTTTGTGGCCAACAGCGGTAGTTGAAAATAATACACATTTCAATGACACTGGTGGATCCATAGATGGTATGTGAAAAGAACACACATGCAAAATGACTCTGGTTGTTGTTACTAAAAAGAACACACATGCAATGACACTGGTGGATCCATGGGTGGATTGTGAAAAGAGCACACATGCAATGACACTGGTGGATCCATATGTGGTATGTGAAAAGAATACACATGCAATGACTCTAGTTGTTGTTACTAAAAATAACACACATGCAAAATGACATTGGTGGGATCCATGGGTGGATTGTGAAAAGAAAACACATGCAATGACTCTGGTGGATCCATAGGTGGTATGTGAAAAGAAGACACATGCAAAATGACTCTGGTTATTACTAAAAAGAACACACATGCAATGACACTGGTGGATCCATGGGTGGATTGTGAATAGAACACACTTGCAATGACACTGGTGGATCCATATGTGGTCTCTAAAGAGAACACACATGCAATGACACTGGTGGATCCATGTGTGGTCTCTAAAGAGAACACACATGCAATGGCACTGGTTGTTGTTACTAAAAAGAACACACATGCAATGACACTGGTGGATCCATGGGTGGATTGTGAAGAGAGCACACATTCAATGACACTGGTGGATCCATTGGTGGTATGTGAAAAGAACACACATGCAAAATGACTGGTTGTTGTTACTAAAAAGAACACACATGCAATGACACTGGTGGATCCATGTGTGGTCTCTATAGAGAACACGCATTTCAATGACACTTGTGGATCTATATGTGGTATGTGAAAATAACACACATGCAATGACTCTGGTTGTTGTTAGTGAAAAGAACACACATGCAATGACACTCGTGGATCCATAGGTGGTATGTGAGAACACACATCCAAAATGACTCTGGTTGTTGTTACTAAAAAGAACACACATGCAATTACACTGGTGGATCCATAGGTGGTATTGAAGAGATCACACATTAAAAATGACACTGGTGGATCCATAGGTGGTATGTGAGAAGAACACACATTTCAATGACTCTGGTTGTTGTTACTAAAAAGAATACACATGCAATGACACTGGTGGATCCATAGGTGGTATGTGAAGAGATCACACATGCAAAATGACTCTGGTTGTTGTTACTAAAAAGAACACACATGCAAAATGACACTTGTGGATCCATAGGTGGTATGTGAGAAGAACACACATTTCAATGACACGGGTGGTTCCATAGGTGGTATGTGAAAAGAACACACATGCAAAATGACTCTGGTTGTTACTAAAAAGAACACACATGCAATGACACTGGTGGATCCATATGTGGTATGTGAGAAGAACACACATGCAATGACCCTGGTGATCCATATGTGGTATGTGAAAAGAACACACATGCAATGACTCGGGTTGTTGTTAGTGAAAAGAACACACATTAATGACACTGGTGGATCCATGTGTGGTCTCTGAAGAGAGCACACATTTCAATGACTCTTGTTGTTGTTAGTAAAAAGAACACACATGCAATGACACTGGTGGATCCATGTGTGGTATCTGAAGAGAGCACACATGCAATGACACTGGTTGTTGTTACTAAAAAGAACACATGCAATGACACTGGTGGATCCATAGGTGGATTGTGAAGAGAACACACATGCAATGACACTGGTGGATCCGTAGGTGGTATGTGAAGAGAACACACATGCAAAATGAGTCTAGTTGTTGTTACTAAAAAGAACACACATGCAAAATGACACTGGTGGGATCCATAGGTGGTATGTGAGAAGAAAACACATGCAAAATGACTCTGGTTGTTGTTACTAAAAAGAACACACATGCAATGACACTGGTGGATCCATGGGTGGATTGTGAAAAGACAACACATGCAATGACACTGGTGGATCCATATGTGGTATCTGAAAAGAACACACATGCAAAATGAATGGTTGTTGTTACTAAAAAGAACACACATGCAATGACACTACTAGATCCATGGGTCGTCTCTGTAGAGAGCACACATTTCAATGACTCTGGTGGATCCATATGTGGTATGTGAAAAGAACACACATGCAATGACTCTGGTTGTTGTTAGTGAAAAGAACACACATGCAATGACACTGGTGGATCCATAGGTGGTATGTGAGAAGAACACACATGCAAAATGACTCTGGTTGTTGTTACTAAAAAGAACACACATGCAATGACACTGGTGGATCCATAGGTGGTATGTGAAGGGATCACACATGCAAAATAACTCTGGTTGTTGTTACTAAAAAGAACACACATGCAATGACACTGGTGGATCCATGGGTGGATTCTGAAAATAATACACATTTCAATGACACCGGTGGATCCATGTCTGGTCTCTGAAGAGAACACACATACAATGACACTAGTTTTTGTTAATAAAAAGAACACACATGCAATGACACTGGTGGATCCATAGGTGGATTATGAAGAGAACACACATGCAATGACACTGGTGGATCCATAGGTGGTATGTGAAGAGATCACAGATGCAATGACTCTAGTTGTTGTTAGTGAAAAGAAGACACATGCAATGACATTAGTGGATCCATGTGTGGTATCTAAAGAGAGCACACATTTCAATGACTCTTGTTGTTGTTAGTAAAAAGAACACACATGCAATGACGCTGGTGGATCCATGTGTGGTCTCTGAAGAGAGCACACATGCAATGACACTGGTTGTTGTTACTAAAAATAACACATGCAATGACATTGGTGGATCCATAGGTGGATTGTGAAGAGAGCACACATGCAATGACACTGGTGGATCCATAGGTGGTATGTGAAAAGAACACACATGCAATGACTCTGGTTGTTGTTACTCAAAAGAACACACATGCAATGACACTAGTGGATCCATGTGTAGTCTCTGTAGAGAACACGCATTTCAATGACACTAGTGGATCCATATGTGGTATGTGAAAAGAACACACATGCAATGACTCTGGTTGTTGTTAGCGAAAAGAACACACATGCAATGACACTGCTGGATCCATAGGTGGTATGTGAGAAGAACACACATGCAAAATGACTCTAGTTATTGTTACTAAAAAGAACACACATGCAATGACACTTGTGGATCCATAGGTGGATTATGAAATGAACACACATGCAATGACATTGGTGGATCCATAGGTGGTATGTGAGAAGAACACACATTTCAATGACTTTGGCTGTTGTTACTAAAAAGAACACACATGCAAAATGACACTGGTGGATCCATAGGTGGTATGTGAGAATAACACACATTTCAATGACACGGGTGGTTCCATAGGTGGTATGTGAAAAGAACACACATGCAAAATGACTCAGGTGGATCCATAGGTGGTATGTGAAGAGATCACAGATGCAATGACTCTGGTTGTTGTTAGTAAAAAGAACACACGTGCAATGACACTGGTGGATCCATGTGTGGTCTCTAAAGAGAGCACACATGCAATGACACTGGTTGTTGTTACTAAAAATAACACATGCAATGACATTGGTCGATCCATAGGTGGATTGTGAAGAGAGCACACATGCAATGACACTGGTGGATCCATAGGTGGTATGTGAAGAGATCACAGATGCAATGACTCTGGTTGTTGTTAGTAAAAAGAACACACATGCAATGACACTCGTGGATCCATGTGTGGTCTCTGAAGAGAGCACACATGCAATGACACTGGTTGTTGTTACTAAAAATAACACATGCAATGACATTGGTTGATCCATAGGTGGATTGTGAAGAGAGCACACATGCAATGACACTGATGGATCCATAGGTGGTATGTGAAAAGAACACACATGCAATGACTCTGGTTGTTGTTACTAAAAAGAACACACATGCAATGACACTAGTGGATCCATGTGTGGTCTCTGTAGAGAACACGCATTTCAATGACACTGGTGGACCCATATGTGGTATGTGAAAAGAACACACATGCAATGACTCTGGTTGTTGTTAGCGAAAAGAACACACATGCAATGACACTGGTGGATCCATAGGTGGTGTGTGAGAAGAACACACATGCAAAATGACTCTAATTAGTGTTACTAAAAAGAACACACATGCAATGACACTGGTGGATCAATAGGTGGATTATGAAATGAACACACATGCAATGACACTGGTGGATCCATAGGTGGTATGTGAGAAGAACACACATTTCAATGACTCTGGTTGTTGTTACTAAAAAGAACACACATGCAATGACATTGGTGGACCCATAGGTGGTATGTGAAGAGATCACACATGCAAAATGGCTCTGGTTGTTCTTACTAAAAAGAACACACATGCAATGACACTGGTGGATCCATGGGTGGATTGTGAAAATAATACACATTTCAATGACACTGGTGGATCCATAGGTGGATTGTGAAGAGAACACACATGCAATGACACTGGTGGATCCATGGGTGGATTGTGAAAAGAGCACACATGCAATGACACTGGTGGATCCATAGGTGGTATGTGAAGAGATCACATGCAAAATGACTCTGGTAGTTGTTAGTGAAATGAACACACATGCAATGACACTGGTGGATCCATAGGTGGTATGTGAGAAGAACACATATTTCAATGACTCTAGTTGTTGTTACTAAAAAGAACACACATGCAATGACACTGGTGGATCCATAGGTGGTATGTGAAGAGATCACACATGCAAAATGACTGGTTGTTGTTACTAAAAAGAACACACATGCAATGACACTGGTGGATCCATGGGTGGATTGTGAAAATAATACACATTTCAATGACTCTGGTTGTTGTTACTAAAAAGAACACACATGCAATGACACTAGTGGATCCATAGGTGGATTGTGAAGAGAACACACATGAAATGACACTAGTTGTTATTACTAAAAAGAACACACATGCAATGACACTAGTGGATCCATGGGTGGATTGTGAAAAGAGCACACATGCAATGACACTGGTGGATCCATAGGTGGTATGTGAAGAGATCACACATGCAAAATGACTCTGGTAGTTGTTAGTGAAATGAAGACACATGCAATGACACTAGTGGATCCATAGGTGTTATGTGAGAAGAACACACATTTCAATGAATCTAGTTGTTGTTACTAAAAAGAACACACATGCAATGACACTGGTGGATCCATAGGTGGTATGTGAAGATATCACACATGCAAAATGACTCTAGTTGTTGTTACTAAAAATAACACACATGCAATGACATTGGTGGATCCATGGGTGGATTGTGAAAATAATACACATTTCAATGACACTAGTGGATCCATGTGTGGTCTCTGAAGAGAGCACACATGCAATGACACTGGTTGTTATTACCAAAAAGAACGCACATGCAATGACACTGGTGGATCCATGTGTGGTCTCTGAAGAGAGCACACATGTAATGACACTGGGTCTTGTTACTAAAAAGAACACATGCAATGACACTGGTGGATCCATAGGTGGTATGTGAGAATAACACACATGCAATGACACTGGTGGATCCATAGGTGGATTGTGAAGAGAGCACACATGCAATGACACTGGTTGTTGTTACTAAAAAGAACACATGCAATGACACTGGTGGATCCATAGGTGGATTGTGAAGAGAGCACACGTGCAATGACACTAGTGGATCCATAGGTGGTATGTGAAAAGAACACACATGTAATGACTCTGGTTGTTGTTACTAAAAAGAACACACATGCAATGACACTGGTGGATCCATGTGTGGTCTGTGTAGAGAACACGCATTTCAATGACACCGGTGATCCATATGTGGTATGTGAAAAGAACACACATGCAATGACTCTGGTTGTTGTTAGTGAAAAGAACACACATGCAATGACACTGGTGGATCCATAGGTGGTATGTGAGAAGAACACACATTTCAATGACTCTGGTTGTTGTTACTAAAAAGAACACACATGCAATGACACTGGTGGATCCATAGGTGGTATGTGAAGAGATCACACATGCAAAATGACTCTGGTTGTTGTTACTAAAAAGAACACACATGCAATGACACTGGTGGATCCATGGGTGGATTGTGAAAATAATACACATTTCAATGACACTAGTGGATCCATATGTGGTCTCTGAAGAGAACACACATGCAATGACACTAGTTGTTGCTACTAAAAAGAACGCACATGCAATAACACTGGCGGATCTATAGGTGGATTGTGAAGAGAACACACATGCAATGACACTGGTGGATCCATAGGTGGTATGTGAAGAGATCACACATGCAATGACTCTGGTTGTTGTTAGTAAAAAGAACACACATGCAATGACACTGGTGGATCCATAGGTGGTTTGTGAAAAGAACACACATGCAATGACACTGGTGGATCCATAGGTGGTATGTGAGAAGAACACACATTTCAATGACTCTTGTTGTTGTTAGTAAAAAGAACACACATGCAATGACACTGGTGGATCCATGTGTGCTCTCTGAAGAGAGCACACATGCAATGACACTAGTTCTTGTTACTAAAAAGAACACATGCAATGACACTGGTGGATCCATAGGTGGATTGTGAAGAGAGCACACATGCAATGACACTTATTGTTGTTACTAAAAAGAACACATGCAATGACACTGGTGGATCCATAGGTGGATTGTGAAGAGAGCACACGTGCAATGACACTAGTGGATCCATAGGTGGTATGTGAAAAGAACACACATGTAATGACTCTGGTTGTTGTTACTAAAAAGAACACACATGCAATGACACTGGTGGATCCATGTGTGGTCTGTGTAGAGAACACGCATTTCAATGACACTAGTGATCCATATGTGGTATGTGAAAAGAACACACATGCAATGACTCTGGTTGTTGTTAGTGAAAAGAACACACATGCAATGACACTGGTGGATCCATAGGTGGTATGTGAGAAGAACACACATTTCAATGACTCTGGTTGTTGTTACTAAAAATAACACACATGCAATGACACTGGTGGACCTATAGGTGGTATGTGAAGAGATCACACATGCAAAATGACTCTGGTTGTTGTTACTAAAAAGAACACACATGCAATGACACTGGTGGATCCATAGGTGGTATGTGAAGAGATCACACATGCAAAATGACTCTGGTTGTTGTTACTAAAAAGAACACACATGCAATGACACTGGTGGATCCATGGGTGGATTGTGAAAAGAGCACACATGCAATGACACCGGTGGATCCATAGGTGGTATGTGAAGAGATCACACATGCAATGACACTAGTTTTTGTTACTAAAAAGAACACACATGCAATGACACTGGTGGATCCATAGGTGGATTGTGAAGAGAACACACATGCAATGACACTGGTGGATCCGTAGGTGGTATGTGAAGAGATCACAGATGCAATGACTCTGGTTGTTGTTAGTGAAAAGAACACACATGCAATGACATTAGTGGATCCATGTGTGGTCTCTGAAGAGAGCACACATTTCAATGACTCTTGTTGTTGTTAGTAAAAAGAACACACATGCAATGACACTAGTGGATCCATGTGTGGTCTCTGAAGAGAGCACACATGCAATGACACTGGTTGTTGTTACTAAAAATAACACATGCAATGACATTGGTGGATCCATAGGTGGATTGTGAAGAGAGCACACGTGCAATGACACTGGTGGATCCATAGGTGGTATGTGAAAAGAACACACATGTAAGGACTCTGGTTGTTGTTACTAAAAAGAACACACATGCAATGACACTGGTGGATCCATATGTGGTCTCTGTAGAGAACACGCATTTCGATGACTCTAGTGATCCATATGTGGTATGTGAAAAGAACACACATGCAATGACTCTGGTTGTTGTTAGTGAAAAGAACACACATGCAATGACACTGGTGGATCCATAGGTGGTATGTGAGAAGAACACACATTTCAATGACTCTGGTTGTTGTTACTAAAAAGAACACACATGCAATGACATTGGTGGACCCATAGGAGGTATGTGAAGAGATCACATATGCCAAATGGCTCTGGTTGTTCTTACTAAAAAGAACACACATGCAATGACACTGGTGGATCCATGGGTGGATTAAGAAAATAATACACATTTCAATGACACTGGTGGATCCATAGGTGGATTGTGAAGAGAACACACATGCAATGACACTGGTGGATCCATGGGTGGATTGTGAAAAGAGCACACATGCAATGACACTGGTGGATCCATAGGTGGTATGTGAAGAGATCACATGCAAAATGACTCTGGTAGTTGTTAGTGAAATGAACACACATGCAATGACACTGGTGGATCCATAGGTGGTATGTGAGAAGAACACATATTTCAATGACTCTAGTTGTTGTTACTAAAAAGAACACACATGCAATGACACTGGTGGATCCATAGGTGGTATGTGAGAAGAACACACATTTCAATGACTCTGGTTGTTGTTAGTAAAAAGAACACACATGCAATGACACTGGTGGATCCATGTGTGGTCTCTGAAGAGAGCACACACGCAATGACACTAGTTCTTGTTACTAAAAAGAACACATGCAATGACACTGGTGGATCCATAGGTGGATTGTGAAGAGAGCACACATGCAATGACACTTATTGTTGTTACTAAAAAGAACACATGCAATGACACTGGTGGATCCATAGGTGGATTGTGAAGAGAGCACACGTGCAATGACACTAGTGGATCCATAGGTGGTATGTGAAAAGAACACACATCTAATGACTCTGGTTGTTGTTACTAAAAAGAACACACATGCAATGACACTGGTGGATCCATGTGTGGTCTGTGTAGAGAACACGCATTTCAATGACACTAGTGATCCATATGTGGTATGTGAAAAGAACACACATGCAATGACTCTGGTTGTTGTTAGTGAAAAGAACACACATGCAATGACACTGGTGGATCCATAGGTGGTATGTGAGAAGAACACACATTTCAATGACTCTGGTTGTTGTTACTAAAAAGAACACACATGCAATGACACTGGTGGACCTATAGGTGGTATGTGAAGAGATCACACATGCAAAATGACTCTGGTTGTTGTTACTAAAAAGAACACACATGCAATGACACTGGTGGATCCATAGGTGGTATGTGAAGAGATCACACATGCAAAATGACTCTGGTTGTTGTTACTAAAAAGAACACACATGCAATGACACTGGTGGATCCATAGGTGGTATGTGAAGAGATCACACATGCAAAATAACTCTGGTTGTTGTTACTAAAAAGAACACACATGCAATGACACTGGTGGATCCATGGGTGGATTGTGAAAAGAGCACACATGCAATGACACCGGTGGATCCATAGGTGGTATGTGAAGAGATCACACATGCAATGACACTAGTTTTTGTTACTAAAAAGAACACACATGCAATGACACTGGTGGATCCATAGGTGGATTGTGAAGAGAACACACATGCAATGACACTGGTGGATCCGTAGGTGGTATGTGAAGAGATCACAGATGCAATGACTCTGGTTGTTGTTAGTGAAAAGAACACACATGCAATGACATTAGTGGATCCATGTGTGGTCTCTGAAGAGAGCACACATTTCAATGACTCTTGTTGTTGTTAGTAAAAAGAACACACATGCAATGACACTAGTGGATCCATGTGTGGTCTCTGAAGAGAGCACACATGCAATGACACTGGTTGTTGTTACTAAAAATAACACATGCAATGACATTGGTGGATCCATAGGTGGATTGTGAAGAGAGCACACGTGCAATGACACTGGTGGATCCATAGGTGGTATGTGAAAAGAACACACATGTAAGGACTCTGGTTGTTGTTACTAAAAAGAACACACATGCAATGACACTGGTGGATCCATATGTGGTCTCTGTAGAGAACACGCATTTCGATGACTCTAGTGATCCATATGTGGTATGTGAAAAGAACACACATGCAATGACTCTGGTTGTTGTTAGTGAAAAGAACACACATGCAATGACACTGGTGGATCCATAGGTGGTATGTGAGAAGAACACACATTTCAATGACTCTGGTTGTTGTTACTAAAAAGAACACACATGCAATGACATTGGTGGACCCATAGGAGGTATGTGAAGAGATCACATATGCCAAATGGCTCTGGTTGTTCTTACTAAAAAGAACACACATGCAATGACACTGGTGGATCCATGGGTGGATTAAGAAAATAATACACATTTCAATGACACTGGTGGATCCATAGGTGGATTGTGAAGAGAACACACATGCAATGACACTGGTGGATCCATGGGTGGATTGTGAAAAGAGCACACATGCAATGACACTGGTGGATCCATAGGTGGTATGTGAAGAGATCACATGCAAAATGACTCTGGTAGTTGTTAGTGAAATGAACACACATGCAATGACACTGGTGGATCCATAGGTGGTATGTGAGAAGAACACATATTTCAATTACTCTAGTTGTTGTTACTAAAAAGAACACACATGCAATGACACTGGTGGATCCATAGGTGGTATGTGAGAAGAACACACATTTCAATGACTCTGGTTGTTGTTAGTAAAAAGAACACACATGCAATGACACTGGTGGATCCATGTGTGGTCTCTGAAGAGAGCACACATGCAATGACACTAGTTCTTGTTACTAAAAAGAACACATGCAATGACACTGGTGGATCCATAGGTGGATTGTGAAGAGAGCACACATGCAATGACACTTATTGTTGTTACTAAAAAGAACACATGCAATGACACTGGTGGATCCATAGGTGGATTGTGAAGAGAGCACACGTGCAATGACACTAGTGGATCCATAGGTGGTATGTGAAAAGAACACACATCTAATGACTCTGGTTGTTGTTACTAAAAAGAACACACATGCAATGACACTGGTGGATCCATGTGTGGTCTGTGTAGAGAACACGCATTTCAATGACACTAGTGATCCATATGTGGTATGTGAAAAGAACACACATGCAATGACTCTGGTTGTTGTTAGTGAAAAGAACACACATGCAATGACACTGGTGGATCCATAGGTGGTATGTGAGAAGAACACACATTTCAATGACTCTGGTTGTTGTTACTAAAAAGAACACACATGCAATGACACTGGTGGACCTATAGGTGGTATGTGAAGAGATCACACATGCAAAATGACTCTGGTTGTTGTTACTAAAAAGAACACACATGCAATGACACTGGTGGATCCATAGGTGGTATGTGAAGAGATCACACATGCAAAATGACTCTGGTTGTTGTTACTAAAAAGAACACACATGCAATGACACTGGTGGATCCATAGGTGGTATGTGAAGAGATCACACATGCAAAATAACTCTGGTTGTTGTTACTAAAAAGAACACACATGCAATGACACTGGTGGATCCATGGGTGGATTGTGAAAAGAGCACACATGCAATGACACCGGTTGATCCATAGGTGGTATGTGAAGAGATCACACATGCAATGACACTAGTTTTTGTTACTAAAAAGAACACACATGCAATGACACTGGTGGATCCATAGGTGGATTGTGAAGAGAACACACATGCAATGACACTGGTGGATCCATAGGTGGTATGTGAAGAGATCACAGATGCAATGACTCTGGTTGTTGTTAGTGAAAAGAACACACATGCAATGACATTAGTGGATCCATGTGTGGTCTCTGAAGAGAGCACACATTTCAATGACTCTTGTTGTTGTTAGTAAAAAGAACACACATGCAATGACACTAGTGGATCCATGTGTGGTCTCTGAAGAGAGCACACATGCAATGACACTGGTTGTTGTTACTAAAAATAACACATGCAATGACATTGGTGGATCCATAGGTGGATTGTGAAGAGAGCACACGTGCAATGACACTGGTGGATCCATAGGTGGTATGTGAAAAGAACACACATGTAAGGACTCTAGTTGTTGTTACTAAAAAGAACACACATGCAATGACACTGGTGGATCCATATGTGGTCTCTGTAGAGAACACGCATTTCGATGACACTAGTGATCCATATGTGGTATGTGAAAAGAACACACATGCAATGACTCTGGTTGTTGTTAGTGAAAAGAACACACATGCAATGACACTGGTGGATCCATAGGTGGTATGTGAGAAGAACACACATTTCAATGACTCTGGTTGTTGTTACTAAAAAGAACACACATGCAATGACATTGGTGGACCCATAGGTGGTATGTGAAGAGATCACACATGCAAAATGGCTCTGGTTGTTCTTACTAAAAAGAACACACATGCAATGACACTGGTGGATCCATGGGTGGATTGTGAAAATAATACACATTTCAATGACACTGGTGGATCCATAGGTGGATTGTGAAGAGAACACACATGCAATGACACTGGTGGATCCATGGGTGGATTGTGAAAAGAGCACACATGCAATGACACTGGTGGATCCATAGGTGGTATGTGAAGAGATCACATGCAAAATGACTCTGGTAGTTGTTAGTGAAATGAACACACATGCAATGACACTGGTGGATCCAAAGGTGGTATGTGAGAAGAACACATATTTCAATGACTCTAGTTGTTGTTACTAAAAAGAACACACATGCAATGACACTGGTGGATCCATAGGTGGTATGTGAAGAGATCACACATGCAAAATGACTCTGGTTGTTGTTACTAAAAAGAACACACATGCAATGACACTGGTGGATCCATGGGTGGATTGTGAAAATAATACACATTTCAATGACTCTGGTTGATGTTACTAAAAAGAACACACGTGCAATGACACTATTGGATCCATAGGTGGATTGTGAAGAGAACACACATGAAATGACACTAGTTGTTGTTACTAAAAATAACACACATGCAATGACACTAGTGGATCCATGGGTGGATTGTGAAAAGAGCACACATGCAATGACACTGGTGGATCCATATGTGGTATGTGAAGAGATCACACATGCAAAATGACTCTGGTAGTTGTTAGTGAAATGAAGACACATGCAATGGCACTGGTGGATCCATAGGTGGTATGTGAGAAGAACACACATTTCAATGACTCTAGTTGTTGTTACTAAAAATAACACACATGCAATGACACTGGTGGATCCATAGGTGGTATGTGAAGATATCACACATGCAAAATGACTCTAGTTGTTGTTACTAAAAATAACACACATGCAATGACATTGGTGGATCCATGGGTGGATTGTGAAAATAATACACATTTCAATGACACTAGTGGATCCATGTGTGGTCTCTGAAGAGAGCACACATGCAATGACACTGGTTGTTATTACTAAAAAGAACGCACATGCAATGACACTGGTGGATCCATGTGTGGTCTCTGAAGAGAGCACACATGTAATGACACTGGTTCTTGTTACTAAAAAGAACACATGCAATGACACTGGTGGATCCATAGGTGGTATGTGAGAATAACACACATGCAATGACACTGGTGATCCATATGTGGTATGTGAAGAGAGCACACATGCAATGACACTGGTTGTTGTTACTAAAAAAATCACATGCAATGACACTGGTGGATCCATAGGTGGATTGTGAAGAGAGCACACATGCAATGACACTGGTGGATCCATAGGTGGTATGTGAAAAGAACACACATGCAATGACTCTGGTTGTTGTTACTAAAAAGAACACACATGCAATGACACTGGTGGATCCATGTGTGGTCTCTATAGAGAACACGCATTTCAATGACACCGGTGATCCATATGTGGTATGTGAAAAGAACACACATGCAATGACTCTGGTTGTTGTTAGTGAAAAGAACACACATGCAATGACACTGGTGGATCCATAGGTGGTATGTGAGAAGAACACACATTTCAATGACTCTGGTTGTTGTTACTAAAAAGAACACACATGCAATGACACTGGTGGATCCATAGGTGGTATGTGAAGAGATCACACATGCAAAATGACTCTGGTTGTTGTTACTAAAAAGAACACACATGCAATGACAGTGGTGGATCCATGGGTGGATTGTGAAAATAATACACATTTCAATGACACTAGTGGATCCATATGTGGTCTCTGAAGAGAACACACATGCAATGACACTAGTTGTTGTTACTAAAAAGAACGCACATGCAATAACACTGGCGGATCTATAGGTGGATTGTGAAGAGAACACACATGCAATGACACTGGTGGATCCATAGGTGGTATGTGAAGAGATCACACATGCAATGACTCTGGTTGTTGTTAGTGAAAAGAACACACATGCAATGACACTGGTGGATCCATAGGTGGTATGTGAAGAGATCACACATGCAATGGCTCTGGTTGTTGTTTGTGAAAAGAACACACATGCAATGACACTGGTGGATCCATAGGTGGTATGTGAGAAGAACACACATTTCAATGACTCTTGTTGTTGTTAGTAAAAAGAACACACATGCAATGACACTGGTGGATCCATGTGTGGTCTCTGAAGAGAGCACACATGCAATGACACTAGTTCTTGTTACTAAAAAGAACACATGCAATGACACTGGTGGATCCATGTGTGGTCTCTGAAGAGAGCACACATGCAATGACACTTATTGTTGTTACTAAAAAGAACACATGCAATGACACTGGTGGATCCATAGGTGGATTGTGAAGAGAGCACACGTGCAATGACACTAGTGGATCCATAGGTGGTATGTGAAAAGAACACACATGTAATGACTCTAGTTGTTGTTACTAAAAAGAACACACATGCAATGACACTGGTGGATCCATGTGTGGTCTGTGTAGAGAACACGCATTTCAATGACACTTGTGATCCATATGTGGTATGTGAAAAGAACACACATGCAATGACTCTGGTTGTTGTTAGTGAAAAGAACACACATGCAATGACACTGGTGGATCCATAGGTGGTATGTGAGAAGAACACACATTTCAATGACTCTGGTTGTTGTTACTAAAAAGAACACACATGCAATGACACTGGTGGACCTATAGGTGGTATGTGAAGAGATCACACATGCAAAATGACTCTGGTTGTTGTTACTAAAAAGAACACACATGCAATGACACTGGTGGATCCATAGGTGGTATGTGAAGAGATCACACATGCAAAATGACTCTGGTTGTTGTTACTAAAAAGAACACACATGCAATGACACTGGTGGATCCATAGGTGGTATGTGAAGAGATCACACATGCAAAATAACTCTGGTTGTTGTTACTAAAAAGAACACACATGCAATGACACTGGTGGATCCATGGGTGGATTGTGAAAAGAGCACACATGCAATGACACCGGTGGATCCATAGGTGGTATGTGAAGAGATCACACATGCAATGACACTAGTTTTTGTTACTAAAAAGAACACACATGCAATGACACTGGTGGATCCATAGGTGGATTGTGAAGAGAACACACATGCAATGACACTGGTGGATCCATAGGTGGTATGTGAAGAGATCACAGATGCAGTGACTCTGGTTGTTGTTAGTGAAAAGAACACACATGCAATGACATTAGTGGATCCATGTGTGGTCTCTGAAGAGAGCACACATTTCAATGACTCTTGTTGTTGTTAGTAAAAAGAACACACATGCAATGACACTAGTGGATCCATGTGTGGTCTCTGAAGAGAGCACACATGCAATGACACTGGTTGTTGTTACTAAAAATAACACATGCAATGACATTGGTGGATCCATAGGTGGATTGTGAAGAGAGCACACGTGCAATGACACTGGTGGATCCATAGGTGGTATGTGAAAAGAACACACATGTAAGGACTCTGGTTGTTGTTACTAAAAATAACACACATGCAATGACACTGGTGGATCCATATGTGGTCTCTGTAGAGAACACGCATTTCGATGACACTAGTGATCCATATGTGGTATGTGAAAAGAACACACATGCAATGACTCTGGTTGTTGTTAGTGAAAAGAACACACATGCAATGACACTGGTGGATCCATAGGTGGTATGTGAGAAGAACACACATGCAATGACACTGGTGGATCCATAGGTGGTATGTGAAGAGATCACACATGCAAAATGACTCTGGTAGTTGTTAGTGAAATGAAGACACATGCAATGACACTAGTGGATCCATAGGTGGTATGTGAGAAGAACACACATTTCAATGACTCTAGTTGTTGTTACTAAAAAGAACACACATGCAATGACACTAGTGGATCCATAGGTGGTATGTGAAGAGATCACACATGCAATGACACTAGTTTTTGTTACTAAAAAGAACACACATGCAATGACACTGGTGGATCCATAGGTGGATTGTGAAGAGAACACACATGCAATGACACTGGTGGATCCATAGGTGGTATGTGAAGAGATCACAGATGCAATGACTCTGGTTGTTGTTAGTGAAAAGAACACACATGCAATGACATTAGTGGATCCATGTGTGGTCTCTAAAGAGAGCACACATTTCAATGACTCTTGTTGTTGTTAGTAAAAAGAACACACATGCAATGACACTGGTGGATCCATGTGTGGTCTCTGAAGAGAGCACACATGCAATGACACTGGTTGTTGTTACTAAAAATAACACATGCAATGACATGGGTGGATCCATAGGTGGATTGTGAAGAGAGCACACATGCAATGACACTGGTGGATCCATAGGTGGTATGTGAAAAGAACACACATGCAATGACTCTGGTTGTTGTTACTAAAAAGAACACACATGCAATGACACTAGTGGATCCATGTGTGGTCTTTGTAGAGAACACGCATTTCAATGAAACTGGTGGATCCATATGTGGTATGTGAAAAGAACACACATGCAATGACTCTGGTTGTTGTTAGCGAAAAGAACACACATGCAATGACACTGGTGGATCCATAGGTGGTATGTGAGAAGAACACACATGAAAAATGACTCTAGTTATTGTTACTAAAAAGAACACACATGCAATGACACTGGTGGATCCATAGGTGGATTATGAAATGAACACACATGCAATGACACTGGTGGATCCATAGGTGGTATGTGAGAAGAACACACATTTCAATGACTCTGGCTGTTGTTACTAAAAAGAACACACATGCAATGACATTGGTGGACCCATAGGTGGTATGTGAAGAGATCACACATGCAAAATGGCTCTGGTTGTTCTTACTAAAAAGAACACACATGCAATGACACTGGTGGATCCATGGGTGGATTGTGAAAATAATACACATTTCAATGACACTGGTGGATCCATAGGTGGATTGTGAAGAGAACACACATGCAATGACACTGGTGGATCCATGGGTGGATTGTGAAAAGAGCACACATGCAATGACACTGGTGGATCCATGGGTGGTATGTGAAGAGATCACATGCAAAATGACTCTAGTAGTTGTTAGTGAAATGAACACACATGCAATGACACTGGTGGATCCATAGGTGGTATGTGAGAAGAACACATATTTCAATGACTCTAGTTGTTGTTACTAAAAAGAACACACATGCAATGACACTGGTGGATCCCTAGGTGGTATGTGAAGAGATCACACATGCAAAATGACTCTGGTTGTTGTTACTAAAAAGAACACACATACAATGACACTGGTGGATCCATGGGTGGATTGTGAAAATAATACACATTTCAATGACACTGGTGGATCCATAGGTGGATTGTAAAGAGAACACACATGAAATGACACTAGTTGTTACTAAAAAGAACACACATGCAATGACACTAGTGGATCCATGGGTGGATTGTGAAAAGAGCACACATGCAATGACACTGGTGGATCCATAGGTGGTATGTGAAGAGATCACACATGCAAAATGACTCTGGTAGTTGTTAGTGAAATGAAGACACATGCAATGACACTGGTGGATCCATAGGTGGTATGTGAGAAGAACACACATTTCAATGACTCTAGTTGTTGTTACTAAAAAGAACACACATGCAATGACACTAGTGGATCCATAGGTGGTATGTGAAGAGATCACACATGCAAAATGACTCTAGTTGTTGTTACTAAAAATAACACACATGCAATGACATTGGTGGATCCATGGGTGGATTGTGAAAATAATACACATTTCAATGACACTAGTGGATCCATGTGTGGTCTCTGAAGAGAGCACACATGCAATGACACTGGTTGTTATTACTAAAAAGAACGCACATGCAATAACACTGGTGGATCCATAGGTGGATTGTGAAGAGAACACACATGCAATGACACTGGTGGATCCTTAGGTGGTATGTGAAGAGATCACACATGCAATGACTCTAGTTGTTGTTAGTAAAAAGAACGCCCATGCAATGACACTGGTGGATCCATAGGTGGTATGTGAGAAGAACACACATTTCAATGACTCTTGTTGTTGTTAGTAAAAAGAACACACATGCAATGACACTGGTGGATCCATGTGTGGTCTCTGAAGAGAGCACACATGCAATGACACTGGTTCTTGTTACTAAAAAGAACACACGCAATGACACTGGTGGATCCATAGGTGGTATGTGAGAATAACACACATGCAATGACACTAGTGATCCATATGTGGTATGTGAAGAGAGCACACATGCAATGACACTGGTTGTTGTTACTAAAAAGAACACATGCAATGACACTGGTGGATTCATAGGTGGATTGTGAAGAGAGCACACATGCAATGACACTGGTGGATCCATAGGTGGTATGTAAAAAGAACACACATGCAATGACTCTGGTTGTTGTTACTAAAAAGAACACACATGAAATAACACTGGTGGATCCATGTGTGGTCTCTGTAGAGAACACGCATTTCAATGACACCGGTGATCCATAGGTGGTATGTGAAGAGATCACACATGCAAAATGTCTCTGGTAGTTGTTAGTGAAATGAAGGCACATGCAATGACACTGGTGGATCCATAGGTGGTATGTGAGAAGAACACACATTTCAATGACTGGTTGTTGTTACTAAAAAGAACACACATGCAATGACACTGGTGGATCCATAGGTGGTATGTGAAGAGATCACACATGCAAAATGACTATGGTTGTTGTTACTAAAAAGAACACAGATGCAATGACACTGGTGGATCCATGGGTGGATTGTGAAAATAAAACACATTTCAATGACACTGGTGGATCCATATGTGGTCTCTGAAGAGAACACACATGCAATGACACTAGTTGTTGTTAGTAAAAAGAACGCACATGCAATAACACTGGCGGATCCATAGGTGGATTGTGAAGAGGACACACATGCAATGACACTTGTGGATCCATAGGTGGTATGTGAAGAGATCACACATGCAATGACTCTGGTTATTGTTAGTGAAAAGAAAACATGCAATGACACTGGTGGATCCATAGGTGGTATGTGAAGAGATCACACATGCAATGGCTCTGGTTGTTGTTAGTGAAAAGAACACACATGCAATGACACTGGTGGATCCATAGGTGGTATGTGAGAAGAACACACATTTCAATGACTCTGGTTGTTGTTACTAAAAAGAACACACATGCAATGACACTGGTGGATCCATGGGTGGATTGTGAAAATAATACACATTTCAATGACACTGGTGGATCCATATGTGGTCTCTGAAGAGAACACACATGCAATGACACTAGTTGTTGTTAGTAAAAAGAACGCACATCCAATAACACTGGCGGATCCATAGGTGGATTGTGAAGAGGACACACATGCAATGACACTTGTGGATCCATAGGTGGTATGTGAAGAGATCACACATGCAATGACTCTGGTTGTTGTTAGTGAAAAGAACACACATGCAATGACACTGGTGGATCCATAGGTGGTATGTGAAGAGATCACACATGCAATGGCTCTGGTTGTTGTTAGTGAAAAGAACACACATGCAATGACACTGGTGTATCCATAGGTGGTATGTGAGAAGAACACACATTTCAATGACTCTGGTTGTTGTTACTAAAAAGAACACACATGCAATGACACTGGTGGATCCATAGGTGGTATGTGAAGAGATCACGCATGCAAAATGACTCTGGTTGTTGTTACTAAAAAGAACACAGATGCAATGACACTGGTGGATCCATGGGTGGATTGTGAAAATAAAACACATTTCAATGACACTGGTGGATCCATATGTGGTCTCTGAAGAGAACACACATGCAATGACACTAGTTGTTGTTAGTAAAAAGAACGCACATGCAATAACACTGGCGGATCCATAGGTGGATTGTGAAGAGGACACACATGCAATGACACTTGTGGATCCATAGGTGGTATGTGAAGAGATAACACATGCAATGACTCTGGTTATTGTTAGTGAAAATAAAACATGCAATGACACTGGTGGATCCATAGGTGGTATGTGAAGAGATCACACATGCAATGGCTCTGGTTGTTGTTAGTGAAAAGAACACACATGCAATGACACTGGTGGATCCATAGGTGGTATGTGAGAAGAACACACATTTCAATGACTCTGGTTGTTGTTACTAAAAAGAACACACATGCAATGACACTGGTGGATCCATGGGTGGATTGTGAAAATAATACACATTTCAATGACACTGGTGGATCCATATGTGGTCTCTGAAGAGAACACACATGCAATGACACTAGTTGTTGTTAGTAAAAAGAACGCACATCCAATAACACTGGCGGATCCATAGGTGGATTGTGAAGAGGACACACATGCAATGACACTTGTGGATCCATAGGTGGTATGTGAAGAGATCACACATGCAATGACTCTGGTTGTTGTTAGTGAAAAGAACACACATGCAATGACACTGGTGGATCCATAGGTGGTATGTGAAGAGATCACACATGCAATGGCTCTGGTTGTTGTTAGTGAAAAGAACACACATGCAATGACACTGGTGTATCCATAGGTGGTATGTGAGAAGAACACACATTTCAATGACTCTGGTTGTTGTTACTAAAAAGAACACACATGCAATGACACTGGTGGATCCATAGGTGGTATGTGAAGAGATCACACATGCAAAATGACTCTGGTAGTTGTTAGTGAAATGAAGGCACATGCAATGACACTGGTGGATCCATAGGTGGTATGTGAGAAGAACACACATTTCAATGACTCTTGTTGTTGTTACTAAAAAGAACACACATGCAATGACACTGGTGGATCCATAGGTGGTATGTGAAGAGATCACACATGCAAAATGACTCTGGTTGTTGTTACTAAAAAGAACACACATGCAATGACACTGGTGGATCCATGGGTGGATTGTGAAAATAATACACATTTCAATGACACTGGTGGATCCATATGTGTTCTCTGAAAAGAACACACATGCAATGACACTAGTTGTTGTTAGTAAAAAGAACGCACATGCAATAACACTGGCGGATCCATAGGTAGATTGTGAAGAGGACACACATGCAATGACACTTGTGGATCCATAGGTGGTATGTGAAGAGATCACACATGCAATGACTCTGGTTGTTGTTAGTGAAAAGAAAACATGCAATGACACTGGTGGATCCATAGGTGGTATGTGAAGAGATCACACATGCAATGGCTCTGGTTGTTGTTAGTGAAAAGAACACACATGCCATGACACTGGTGGATCCATAGGTGGTATGTGAGAAGAACACACATTTCAATGACTCTGGTTGTTGTTACTAAAAAGAACACACATGCAATGACACTGGTGGATCCATGGGTGGATTGTGAAAATAATACACATTTCAATGACACTGGTGGATCCATATGTGGTCTCTAAAGAGAACACACATGCAATGACACTAGTTGTTGTTAGTAAAAAGAACGCAAATGCAATAACACTGGAGGATCCATAGGTGGATTGTGAAGAGGACACACATGCAATGACACTTGTGGATCCATAGGTGGTATGTGAAGAGATCACACATGCAATGACTCTGGTTGTTGTTAGTGAAAAGAACACACATGCAATGACACTGGTGGATCCATAGGTGGTATGTGAAGAGATCACACATGCAATGGCTCTGGTTGTTTTTAGTGAAAAGAACACACATGCAATGACACTGGTGGATCCATAGGTGGTATGTGAGAAGAAGGCACATTTCAATGACTCTGGTTGTTGTTACTAAAAAGAACACACATGCAATGACACTGGTGGATCCATAGGTGGTATGTGAAGAGATCACACATGCAAAATTACTCTGGTAGTTGTTAGTGAAATGAAGGCACATGCAATGACACTGGTGGATCCATAGGTGGTACGTGAGAAGAACACACATTTCAATGACTCTGGTTGTTGTTACTAAAAAGAACACACATGCAATGACACTGGTGGATCCATAGGTGGTATGTGAAGAGATCACACATGCAAAATGACTCTGGTTGTTGTTACTAAAAAGAACACACATGCAATGACACTGGTGGATCCAAGGGTGGATTGTGAAAATAATACACATTTCAATGACACTGGTGGATCCATATGTGGTCTCTGAAGAGAACACACATGCAATGACACTAGTTGTTGTTAGTAAAAAGAACGCACATGCAATAACACTGGCGGATCCATAGGTGGATTGTGAAGAGGACACACATGCAATGACACTTGTGGATCCATAGGTGGTATGTGAAGAGATCACACATGCAATGACTCTGGTTGTTGTTAGTGAAAAGAACACACATGCAATGACACTGGTGGATCCATAGGTGGTATGTGAAGAGATCACACATGCAATGGCTCTGGTTGTTGTTAGTGAAAAGAACACACATGCAATGACACTGGTGGATCCATAGGTGGTATGTGAGAAGAACACATATTTCAATGACTCTTGTTGTTGTTAGTAAAAAGAACACACATGCAATGACACTGGTGGATCCATGGGTGGATTGTGAAAATAATACACATTTCAATGACACTGGTGGATCCATATGTGGTCTCTAAAGAGAACACACATGCAATGACACTAGTTGTTGTTAGTAAAAAGAACGCACATGCAATAACACTGGAGGATCCATAGGTGGATTGTGAAGAGGACACACATGCAATGACACTTGTGGATCCATAGGTGGTATGTGAAGAGATCACACATGCAATGACTCTGGTTGTTGTTAGTGAAAAGAACACACATGCAATGACACTGGTGGATCCATAGGTGGTATGTGAAGAGATCACACATGCAATGGCTCTGGTTGTTTTTAGTGAAAAGAACACACATGCAATGACACTGGTGGATCCATAGGTGGTATGTGAGAAGAAGGCACATTTCAATGACTCTGGTTGTTGTTACTAAAAAGAACACACATGCAATGACACTGGTGGATCCATAGGTGGTATGTGAAGAGATCACACATGCAAAATGACTCTGGTAGTTGTTAGTGAAATGAAGGCACATGCAATGACACTGGTGGATCCATAGGTGGTACGTGAGAAGAACACACATTTCAATGACTCTGGTTGTTGTTACTAAAAAGAACACACATGCAATGACACTGGTGGATCCATAGGTGGTATGTGAAGAGATCACACATGCAAAATGACTCTGGTTGTTGTTACTAAAAAGAACACACATGCAATGACACTGGTGGATCCAAGGGTGGATTGTGAAAATAATACACATTTCAATGACACTGGTGGATCCATATGTGGTCTCTGAAGAGAACACACATGCAATGACACTAGTTGTTGTTAGTAAAAAGAACGCACATGCAATAACACTGGCGGATCCATAGGTGGATTGTGAAGAGGACACACATGCAATGACACTTGTGGATCCATAGGTGGTATGTGAAGAGATCACACATGCAATGACTCTGGTTGTTGTTAGTGAAAAGAACACACATGCAATGACACTGGTGGATCCATAGGTGGTATGTGAAGAGATCACACATGCAATGGCTCTGGTTGTTGTTAGTGAAAAGAACACACATGCAGTGACACTGGTGGATCCATAGGTGGTATGTGAGAAGAACACACATTTCAATGACTCTTGTTGTTGTTAGTAAAAAGAACACACATGCAATGACACTGGTGGATCCATGGGTGGATTGTGAAAATAATACACATTTCAATGACACTGGTGGATCCATATGTGGTCTCTAAAGAGAACACACATGCAATGACACTAGTTGTTGTTAGTAAAAAGAACGCACATGCAATAACATTGGAGGATCCATAGGTGGATTGTGAAGAGGACACACATGCAATGACACTTGTGGATCCATAGGTGGTATGTGAAGAGATCACACATGCAATGACTCTGGTTGTTGTTAGTGAAAAGAACACACATGCAATGACACTGGTGGATCCATAGGTGGTATGTGAAGAGATCACACATGCAATGTCTCTGGTTGTTTTTAGTGAAAAGAACACACATGCAATGACACTGGTGGATCCATAGGTGGTATGTGAGAAGAAGGCACATTTCAATGACTCTGGTTGTTGTTACTAAAAAGAACACACATGCAATGACACTGGTGGATCCATAGGTGGTATGTGAAGAGATGACACATGCAAAATGACTCTGGTAGTTGTTAGTGAAATGAAGGCACATGCAATGACACTGGTGGATCCATAGGTGGTACGTGAGAAGAACACACATTTCAATGACTCTGGTTGTTGTTACTAAAAAGAACACACATGCAATGACACTGGTGGATCCATAGGTGGTATGTGAAGAGATCACACATGCAAAATGACTCTGGTTGTTGTTACTAAAAAGAACACACATGCAATGACACTGGTGGATCCAAGGGTGGATTGTGAAAATAATACACATTTCAATGACACTGGTGGATCCATATGTGGTCTCTGAAGAGAACACACATGCAATGACACTAGTTGTTGTTAGTAAAAAGAACGCACATGCAATAACACCGGCGGATCCATAGGTGGATTGTGAAGAGGACACACATGCAATGACACTTGTGGATCCATAGGTGGTATGTGAAGAGATCACACATGCAATGACTCTGGTTGTTGTTAGTGAAAAGAACACACATGCAATGACACTGGTGGATCCATAGGTGGTATGTGAAGAGATCACACATGCAATGGCTCTGGTTGTTGTTAGTGAAAAGAACACACATGCAATGACACTGGTGGATCCATAGGTGGTATGTGAGAAGAACACACATTTCAATGACTCTTGTTGTTGTTAGTAAAAAGAACACACATGCAATGACACTGGTGGATCCATAGGTGGTATGTGAGAAGAACACACATTTCAATGACTCTGGTTGTTGTTACTAAAAAGAACACCAATGCAATGACACTGGTGGATCCATAGGTGGTATGTGAAGAGATCACACATGCAAAATGACTCTGGTAGTTGTTAGTGAAATGAAGGCACATGCAATGACACTGGTGGATCCATAGGTGGTATGTGAGAAGAACACACATTTCTATGACTCTGGTTGTTGTTACTAAAAAGAACACACATGCAAAGACACTGGTGGATCCATAGGTGGTATGTGAAGAGATCACACATGCAAAATTACTCTGGTTGTTGTTACTAAAAAGAACACACATGCAATGACACTGGTGGATCCATGGGTGGATTGTGAAAATAATACACATTTCAATGACACTGGTGGATCCATATGTGGTCTCTGAAGAGAACACACATGCAATGACACTAGTTGTTGTTAGTAAAAAGAACGCACATGCAATAACACTGGCGGATCCATAGGTGGATTGTGAAGAGGACACACATGCAATGACACTTGTGGATCCATAGGTGGTATGTGAAGAGATCACACATGCAATGACTCTGGTTGTTGTTAGTGAAAAGAACACACATGCAATGACACCGGTGGATCCATAGGTGGTATGTGAAGAGATCACACATGCAAATTGACTCTGGTTGTTGTTACTAAAAAGAACACACATGCAATGACACTGGTGGATCCATGGGTGGATTGTGAAGAGATCACACATGCAATGACTCTGGTTGTTGTTAGTGAAAAGAACACACATGCAATGACACTGTGGATCCATAGGTGGTATGTGAAGAGATCACACATGCAATGGCTCTGGTTGTTGTTAGTGAAAAGAACACACATGCAATGACACTGGTGGATCCATAGGTGGTATGTGAGAAGAACACACATTTCAATGACTCTGGTTGTTGTTACTAATAAGAACACACATGCAATGACACTGGTGGATCCATAGGTGGTATGTGAAGAGATCACACATGCAAAATGACTCTGGTAGTTGTTAGTGAAATGAAGGCACATGCAATGACACTGGTGGATCCATAGGTGGTATGTGAGAAGAACACACATTTCAATGACTGGTTGTTGTTACTAAAAAGAACACACATGCAATGACACTGGTGGATCCATAGGTGGTATGTTAAGAGATCACACATGCAAAATGACTCTGGTTGTTGTTACTAAAAAGAACACATATGCAATGACACTGGTGAATCCATGGGTGGATTGTGAAAATAATACACATTTCAATGACACTGGTGGATCCATGGGTGGATTGTGAAAATAATACACATTTCAATGACACTGGTGGATCCATATGTGGTCTCTGAAGAGAACACACATGCAATGACACTAGTTGTTGTTAGTAAAAAGAACGCACATGCAATAACACTGGCGGATCCATAGGTGGATTATGAAGAGGACACACATGCAATGACACTTGTGGATCCATAGGTGGTATGTGAAGAGATCACACATGCAATGACTCTGGTTATTGTTAGTGAAAAGAAAACATGCAATGACACTGCTGGATCCATAGGTGGTATGTGAAGAGATCACACATGCAATGGCTCTGGTTGTTGTTAGTGAAAAGAACACACATGCAATGACACTGGTGGATCCATAGGTGGTATGTGAGAAGAACACACATTTCAATGACTTTGGTTGTTGTTACTAAAAAGAACACACATGCAATGACACTGGTGGATCCATGGGTGGATTGTGAAAATAATACACATTTCAATGACACTGGTGGATCCATATGTGGTCTCTGAAGAGAACACACATGCAATGACACTAGTTGTTGTTAGTAAAAAGAACGCACATGCAATAACACTGGCGGATCCATAGGTGGATTGTGAAGAGGACACACATGCAATGACACTTGTGGATCCATAGGTGGTATGTGAAGAGATCACACATGCAATGACTCTGGTTGTTGTTAGTGAAAAGAACACACATGCAATGACACTGGTGGATCCATAGGTGGTATGTGAAGAGATCACACATGCAATGGCTCTGGTTGTTGTTAGTGAAAAGAACACACATGCAATGACACTGGTGTATCCATAGGTGGTATGTGAGAAGAACACACATTTCAATGACTCTGGTTGTTGTTACTAAAAAGAACACACATGCAATGACACTGGTGGATCCATAGGTGGTATGTGAAGAGATCACACATGCAAAATGACTCTGGTAGTTGTTAGTGAAATGAAGGCACATGCAATGACACTGGTGGATCCATAGGTGATATGTGAGAAGAACACACATTTTAATTACTCTAGTTGTTGTTACTAAAAAGAACACACATGCAATGACACTGGTGGATCCATAGGTGGTATGTGAAGAGATTACACATGCCAAATGACTCTGGTTGTTGTTACTAAAAAGACCACACATGCAATGACACTGGTGGATCCACGGGTGGATTGTGAAAATAATACACATTTCAATGACACTGGTGGATCCATATGTGGTCTGTGAAGAGAACACACATGCAATGACACTAGTAGATCCATAGGTGATATGTGAGAAGAACACACATTTCAATTACTCTAGTTGTTGTTACTAAAAAGAACACACATGCAATGACACTGGTGGATCCATAGGTGGTATGTGAAGAGATCACACATGCAAAATGACTCTGGTTGTTGTTACTAAAAAGAACACACATGCAATGACACTGGTGGATCCATGGGTGGATTGTGAAAATAATAAACGTTTCAATGACACTGGTGGATCCATATGTGGTCTGTGAAGAGAACACACATGCAATGACACTAGTTGTTGTTAGTAAAAAGAACGCACATGCAATAACACTAGCGGATCCATAGGTGGATTGTGAAGAGGACACACATGCAATGACACTTGTGGATCCATAGGTGGTATGTGAAGAGATCACACATGCAATGACTCTGGTTGTTGTTAGTGAAAAGAAAACATGCAATGACACTGGTGGATCCATAGGTGGTATGTGAAGAGATCACACATGCAATGGCTCTGGTTGTTGTTAGTGAAAAGAACACACATGCAATGACACTGGTGGATCCATAGGTGGTATGTGAGAAGAACACACATTTCAATGACTCTGGTTGTTGTTACTAAAAAGAACACACATGCAATGACACTGGTGGATCCATGGGTGGATTGTGAAAATAATACACATTTCAATGACACTGGTGGATCCATATGTGGTCTCTGAAGAGAACACACATGCAATGACACTAGTTGTTGTTCGTAAAAAGAACGCACATGCAATAACACTGGCGGATCCATAGGTGGATTGTGAAGAGGACACACATGCAATGACACTTGTGGATCCATAGGTGGTATGTGAAGAGATCACACATGCAATGACTCTGGTTGTTGTTAGTGAAAAGAACACACATGCAATGACACTGGTGGATCCATAGGTGGTATGTGAAGAGATCACACATGCAATGGCTCTGGTTGTTTTTAGTGAAAAGAACACACATGCAATGACACTGGTGGATCCATAGGTGGTATGTGAGAAGAACGCACATTTCAATGACTCTGGTTGTTGTTACTAAAAAGAACACACATGCACTGACACTGGTGGATCCATAGGTGGTATGTGAAGAGATCACACATGCAAAATGACTCTGGTAGTTGTTAGTGAAATGAAGGCACATGCAATGACACTGGTGGATCCATAGGTGGTATGTGAGAAGAACACACATTTCAATGACTCTGGTTGTTGTTACTAAAAAGAACACACATGCAATGACACTGGTGGATCCATAGGTGGTATGTGAAGAGATCACACATGCAAAATAACTGTGGTTGTTGTTACTAAAAAGAACACACATGCAATGACACTGGTGGATCCATGGGTGGATTGTGAAAAGAGCACACATGCAATGACACTGGTGGATCCATAGGTGGTATGTGAAGAGATCACACATGCAATGACACTAGTTTTTGTTACTAAAAAGAACACACATGCAATGACACTGGTGGATCCATAGGTGGATTGTGAAGAGAACACACATGCAATGACACTGGTGGATCCATAGGTGGTATGTGAAGAGATCACAGATGCAATGACTCTGGTTGTTATTAGTGAAAAGAACACACATGCAATGACATTAGTGGATCCATGTGTGGTCTCTGAAGAGAGCACACATTTCAATGACTCTTGTTGTTGTTAGTAAAAAGAACACACATGCAATGACACTGGTGGATCCATGTGTGGTCTCTGAAGAGAGCACACATGCAATGACACTGGTTGTTGTTACTAAAAATAACGCATGCAATGACATTGGTGGATCCATAGGTGGATTGTGAAGAGAGCACACATGCAATGACACTGGTGGATCCATAGGTGGTATGTGAAAAGAACACACATGTAATGACTCTGGTTGTTGTTACTAAAAAGAACACACATGCAATGACACTAGTGGATCCACGTGTGGTCTCTGTAGAGAACACGCATTTCAGTGACACTGGTGGATCCATATGTGGTATGTGAAAAGAACACACATGCAATGACTCTGGTTGTTGTTAGCGAAAAGAACACACATGCAATGACACTGGTGGATCCATAGGTGGTATGTGAGAAGAACACACATGAAAAATGACTCTAGTTATTGTTACTAAAAAGAACACACATGCAATGACACTGGTGGATCCATAGGTGGATTATGAAATGAACACACATGCAATGACACTGGTGGATCCATAGGTGGTATGTGAGAAGAACACACATTTCAATGACTCTGGCTGTTGTTACTAAAAAGAACACACATGCAATGACATTGGTGGACCCATAGGTGGTATGTGAAGAGATCACACATGCAAAATGGCTCAGGTTGTTCTTACTAAAAAGAACACACATGCAATGACACTGGTGGATCCATGGGTGGATTGTGAAAATAATACACATTTCAATGACACTGGTGGATCCATAGGTGGATTGTGAAGAGAACACACATGCAATGACACTGCTGGATCCATGGGTGGATTGTGAAAAGAGCACACATGCAATGACACTGGTGGATCCATAGGTGGTATGTGAAGAGATCACATGCAAAATGACTCTTATAGTTGTTAGTGAAATGAACACACATGCAATGACACTGGTGGATCCATAGGTGGTATGTGAGAAGAACACATATTTCAATGACTCTAGTTGTTGTTACTAAAAAGAACACACATGCAATGACACTGGTGGATCCATAGGTGGTATGTGAAGAGATCACACATGCAAAATGACTCTGGTTGTTGTTACTAAAAAGAACACACATGCAATGACACTGGTGGATCCATGGGTGGATTGTGAAAATAATACACATTTCACTGACACTGGTGGATCCATAGGTGGATTGTGAAGAGAACACACATGAAATGACACTAGTTGTTGTTACTAAAAAGAACACACATGCAATGACACTAGTGGATCCATGGGTGGATTGTGAAAAGAGCACACATGCAATGACACTGGTGGATCCATAGGTGGTATGTGAAGAGATCACACATGCAAAATGACTCTGGTAGTTGTTAGTGAAATGAAGACACATGCAATGACACTGGTGGATCCATAGGTGGTATGTGAGAAGAACACACATTTCAATGACTCTAGTTGTTGTTACTAAAAAGAACACACATGCAATGACACTAGTGGATCCATAGGTGGTATGTGAAGAGATCACACATGCAAAATGACTCTGGTTGTTGTTACTAAAAAGAACACACATGCAATGACATTGGTGGATCCATGGGTGGATTGTGAAAATAATACACATTTCAATGACACTAGTGGATCCATGTGTGGTCTCTGAAGAGAGCACACATGCAATGACACTGGTTATTATTACTAAAAAGAACGCACATGCAATAACACTGGTGGATCCATAGGTGGATTGTGAAGAGAACACACATGCAATGACACTTGTGGATCCATAGGTGGTATGTGAAGAGATCACACATGCAATGACTCTAGTTGTTGTTAGTAAAAAGAACGCACATGCAATGACACTGGTGGATCCATAGGTGGTATGTGAGAAGAACACACATTTCAATGACTCTGGTTGTTGTTAGTAAAAAGAACACACATGCAATGACACTGGTGGATCCATGTGTGGTCTCTGAAGAGAGCACACATGCAATGACACTGGTTCTTGTTACTAAAAAGAACACATGCAATGACACTGGTGGATCCATAGGTGGTATGTGAGAATAACACACATGCAATGACACTAGTGATCCATATGTGGTATGTGAAGAGAGCACACATGCAATGACACTGGTTGTTGTTACTAAAAAGAACACATGCAATGACACTGGTGGATTCATAGGTGGATTGTGAAGAGAGCACACATGCAATGACACTGGTGGATCCATAGGTGGTATGTAAAAAGAACACACATGCAATGACTCTGGTTGTTGTTACTAAAAAGAACACACATGAAATAACACTGGTGGATCCATGTGTGGTCTCTGTAGAGAACACGCATTTCAATGACACCGGTGATCCATAGGTGGTATGTGAAGAGATCACACATGCAAAATGTCTCTGGTAGTTGTTAGTGAAATGAAGGCACATGCAATGACACTGGTGGATCCATAGGTGGTATGTGAGAAGAACACACATTTCAATGACTGGTTGTTGTTACTAAAAAGAACACACATGCAATGACACTGGTGGATCCATAGGTGGTATGTGAAGAGATCACACATGCAAAATGACTCTGGTTGTTGTTACTAAAAAGAACACATATGCAATGACACTGGTGGATCCATGGGTGGATTGTGAAAATAATACACATTTCAATGACACTGGTGGATCCATATGTGGTCTCTGAAGAGAACACACATGCAATGACACTAGTTGTTGTTAGTAAAAAGAACGCACATGCAATAACACTGGCGGATCCATAGGTGGATTGTGAAGAGGACACACATGCAATGACACTTGTGGATCCATAGGTGGTATGTGAAGAGATCACACATGCAAAATGACTCTGGTAGTTGTTAGTGAAATGAAGGCACATGCAATGACACTGGTGGATCCATAGGTGGTATGTGAGAAGAACACACATTTCTATGACTCTGGTTGTTGTTACTAAAAAGAACACACATGCAATGACACTGGTGGATCCATAGGTGGTATGTGAAGAGATCACACATGCAAAATGACTCTGGTTGTTGTTACTAAAAAGAACACACATGCAATGACACTGGTGGATCCATGGGTGGATTGTGAAAATAATACACATTTCAATGACACTGGTGGATCCATAGATGGATTGTGAAGAGAACACACATGAAATGACACTAGTTGTTGTTACTAAAAAGAACACACATGCAATGACACTAGTGGATCCATGGGTGGATTGTGAAAAGAGCACACATGCAATGACACTGGTGGATCCATAGGTGGTATGTGAAGAGATCACACATGCAAAATGACTCTGGTAGTTGTTAGTGAAATGAAGACACATGCAATGACACTGGTGGATCCATAGGTGGTATGTGAGAAGAACACACATTTCAATGACTCTAGTTGTTGTTACTAAAAAGAACACACATGCAATGACACTAGTGGATCCATAGGTGGTATGTGAAGAGATCACACATGCAAAATGACTCTAGTTGTTGTTACTAAAAATAACACACATGCAATGACATTGGTGGATCCATGGGTGGATTGTGAAAATAATACACATTTCAATGACACTAGTGGATCCATGTGTGGTCTCTGAAGAGAGCACACATGCAATGACACTGGTTGTTCTTACTAAAAAGAACGCACATGCAATAACACTGGTGGATCCATAGGTGGATTGTGCAGAGAACACACATGCAATGACACTGGTGGATCCATAGGTGGTATGTGAAGAGATCACACATGCAATGACTCTAGTTGTTGTTAGTAAAAAGAACGCACATGCAATGACACTGGTGGATCCATAGGTGGTATGTGAGAAGAACACACATTTGAATGACTCTTGTTGTTGTTAGTAAAAAGAACACACATGCAATGACACTGGTGGATCCATGTGTGGTCTCTGAAGAGAGCACACATGCAATGACATTGGTTCTTGTTACTAAAAAGAACACATGCAATGACACTGGTGGATCCATAGGTGGTATGTGAGAATAACACACATGCAATGACACTAGTGATCCATATGTGGTATGTGAAGAGAGCACACATGCAATGACACTGGTTGTTGTTACTAAAAAGAACACATGCAATGACACTGGTGGATTCATAGGTGGATTGTGAAGAGAGCACACATGCAATGACACTGGTGGATCCATAGGTGGTATGTAAAAAGAACACACATGCAATGACTCTGGTTGTTGTTACTAAAAAGAACACACATGAAATAACACTGGTGGATCCATGTGTGGTCTCTGTAGAGAACACGCATTTCAATGACACCGGTGATCCATAGGTGGTATGTGAAGAGATCACACATGCAAAATGTCTCTGGTAGTTGTTAGTGAAATGAAGGCACATGCAATGACACTGGTGGATCCATATGTGGTATGTGAGAAGAACACACATTTCAATGACTGGTTGTTGTTACTAAAAAGAACACACATGCAATGACACTGGTGGATCCATAGGTGCTATGTGAAGAGATCACACATGCAAAATGACTCTGGTTGTTGTTACTAAAAAGAACACATATGCAATGACACTGGTGGATCCATGGGTGGATTGTGAAAATAATACACATTTCAATGACACTGGTGGATCCATATGTGGTCTCTGAAGAGAACACACATGCAATGACACTAGTTGTTGTTAGTAAAAAGAACGCACATGCAATAACACTGGCGGATCCATAGGTGGATTGTGAAGAGGACACACATGCAATGACACTTGTGGATCCATAGGTGGTATGTGAAGAGATCACACATGCAATGACTCTGGTTATTGTTAGTGAAAAGAAAACATGCAATGACACTAGTGGATCCATAGGTGGTATGTGAAGAGAGCACACATGCAATGGCTCTGGTTGTTGTTAGTGAAAAGAACACACATGCAATGACACTGGTGGATCCATAGGTGGTATGTGAGAAGAACACACATTTCAATGACTCTGGTTGTTGTTACTAAAAAGAACACACATGCAATGACACTGGTGGATCCATGGGTGGATTGTGAAAATAATACACATTTCAATGACACTGGTGGATCCATATGTGGTCTCTGAAGAGAACACACATGCAATGACACTAGTTGTTGTTAGTAAAAAGAACGCACATGCAATAACACTGGCGGATCCATAGGTGGATTGTGAAGAGGACACACATGCAATGACACTTGTGGATCCATAGGTGGTATGTGAAGAGATCACACATGCAATGACTCTGGTTGTTGTTAGTGAAAAGAACACACATGCAATGACACTGGTGGATCCATAGGTGGTATGTGAAGAGATCACACATGCAATGGCTCTGGTTGTTGTTAGTGAAAAGAACACACATGCAATGACACTGGTGTATCCATAGGTGGTATGTGAGAAGAACACACATTTCAATGACTCTGGTTGTTGTTACTAAAAAGAACACACATGCAATGACACTGGTGGATCCATAGGTGGTATGTGAAGAGATCACACATGCAAAATGACTCTGGTAGTTGTTAGTGAAATGAAGGCACATGCAATGACACTGGTGGATCCATAGGTGGTATGTGAGAAGAACACACATTTCAATGACTCTGGTTGTTGTTACTAAAAAGAACACACATGCAATGACACTGGTGGATCCATAGGTGGTATGTGAAGAGATCACACATGCAAAATGACTGTGGTTGTTGTTACTAAAAAGAACACACATGCAATGACACTGGTGGATCCATGGGTGGATTGTGAAAATAATACACATTTCAATGACACTGGTAGATCCATATGTGGTCTCTGAAGAGAACACACATGCAATGACACTAGTTGTTGTTAGTAAAAAGAACGCACATGCAATAACACTAGCGGATCCATAGGTGGATTGTGAAGAGGACACACATGCAATGACACTTGTGGATCCATAGGTGGTATGTGAAGAGATCACATATGCAATGACTCTGGTTGTTGTTAGTGAAAAGAAAACATGCAATGACACTGGTGGATCCATAGGTGGTATGTGAAGAGATCACACATGCAATGGCTCTGGTTGTTGTTAGTGAAAAGAACACACATGCAATGACACTGGTGGATCCATAGGTGGTATGTGAGAAGAACACACATTTCAATGACTCTGGTTGTTGTTACTAAAAAGAACACACATGCAATGACACTGGTGGATCCATGGGTGGATTGTGAAAATAATACACATTTCAATGACACTGGTGGATCTATATGTGGTCTCTGAAGAGAACACACATGCAATGACACTAGTTGTTGTTAGTAAAAAGAAAGCACATGCAATAACACTGGCGGATCCATAGGTGGATTGTGAAGAGGACACACATGCAATGACACTTGTGGATCCATAGGTGGTATGTGAAGAGATCACACATGCAATGACTCTGGTTGTTGTTAGTGAAAAGAACACACATGCAATGACACTGGTGGATCCATAGGTGGTATGTGAAGAGATCACACATGCAATTGCTCTAGTTGTTGTTAGTGAAAAGAACACACATGCAATGACACTGGTGGATCCATAGGTGGTATGTGAGAAGAACACACATTTCAATGACTCTTGTTGTTGTTAGTAAAAAGAACACACATGCAATGACACTGGTGGATCCATAGGTGGTATGTGAGAAGAACACACATTTCAATGACTCTGGTTGTTGTTACTAAAAAGAACACACATGCAATGACACTGGTGGATCCATAGGTGGTATGTGAGAAGAACACACATTTCAATGACTCTGGTTGTTGTTACTAAAAAGAACACACATGCAATGACACTGGTGGATCCATAGGTGGTATGTGAAGAGATCACACATGCAAAATGACTCTGGTTGTTGTTACTAAAAAGAACACACATGCAATGACACTGGTGGATCCATGGGTGGATTGTGAAAATAATACACATTTCAATGACACTGGTGGATCCATATGTGGTCTCTGAAGAGAACACACATGCAATGACACTAGTTGTTGTTAGTAAAAAGAACGCACATGCAATAACACTGGCGGATCCATAGGTGGATTGTGAAGAGGACACACATGCAATGACACTTGTGGATCCATAGGTGGTATGTGAAGAGATCACACATGCAATGACTCTGGTTGTTGTTAGTGAAAAGAACACACATGCAATGACACTGGTGAATCCATAGGTGGTATGTGAAGAGATCACACATGCAATGGCTCTGGTTGTTGTTAGTGAAAAGAACACACATGCAATGACACTGGTGGATCCATAGGTGGTATGTGAGAAGAACACACATTTCAATGACTCTTGTTGTTGTTAGTAAAAAGAACACACATGCAATGACACTGGTGGATCCATAGGTGGTATGTGAGAAGAACACACATTTCAATGACTCTGGTTGTTGTTACTAAAAAGAACACACATGCAATGACACTGGTGGATCCATAGGTGGTATGTGAAGAGATCACACATGCAAAATGACTCTGGTAGTTGTTAGTGAAATGAAGGCACATTCAATGACACTGGTAGAACCATATGTGGTCTCTGAAGAGAACACACATGCAATGACACTAGTTGTTGTTAGTAAAAAGAACGCACATGCAATAACACTAGCGGATCCATAGGTGGATTGTGAAGAGGACACACATGCAATGACACTTGTGGATCCATAGGTGGTATGTGAAGAGATCACACATGCAATGACTCTGGTTGTTGTTAGTGAAAAGAAAACATGCAATGACACTGGTGGATCCATAGGTGGTATGTGAAGAGATCACACATGCAATGGCTCTGGTTGTTGTTAGTGAAAAGAACACACATGCAATGACACTGGTGGATCCATAGGTGGTATGTGAGAAGAACACACATTTCAATGACTCTGGTTGTTGTTACTAAAAAGAACACACATGCAATGACACTGGTGGATCCATGGGTGGATTGTGAAAATAATACACATTTCAATGACACTGGTGGATCCATATGTGGTCTCTGAAGAGAACACACATGCAATGACACTAGTTGTTGTTAGTAAAAAGAACGCACATGCAATAACACTGGCGGATCCATAGGTGGATTGTGAAGAGGACACACATGCAATGACACTTGTGGATCCATAGGTGGTATGTGAAGAGATCACACATGCAATGACTCTGGTTGTTGTTAGTGAAAAGAACACACATGCAATGACACTGGTGGATCCATAGGTGGTATGTGAAGAGATCACACATGCAATGGCTCTGGTTGTTGTTAGTGAAAAGAACACACATGCAATGACACTGGTGGATCCATAGGTGGTATGTGAGAAGAACACACATTTCAATGACTCTTGTTGTTGTTAGTAAAAAGAACACACATGCAATGACACTGGTGGATCCATAGGTGGTATGTGAGAAGAACACACATTTCAATGACTCTGGTTGTTGTTACTAAAAAGAACACACATGCAATGACACTGGTGGATCCATAGGTGGTATGTGAAGAGATCACACATGCAAAATGACTCTGGTAGTTGTTAGTGAAATGAAGGCACATGCAATGACACTGGTAGAACCATATGTGGTCTCTGAAGAGAACACACATGCAATGACACTAGTTGTTGTTAGTAAAAAGAACGCACATGCAATAACACTAGCGGATCCATAGGTGGATTGTGAAGAGGACACACATGCAATGACACTTGTGGATCCATAGGTGGTATGTGAAGAGATCACACATGCAATGACTCTGGTTGTTGTTAGTGAAAAGAAAACATGCAATGACACTGGTGGATCCATAGGTGGTATGTGAAGAGATCACACATGCAATGGCTCTGGTTGTTGTTAGTGAAAAGAACACACATGCAATGACACTGGTGGATCCATAGGTGGTATGTGAGAAGAACACACATTTCAATGACTCTGGTTGTTGTTACTAAAAAGAACACACATGCAATGACACTGGTGGATCCATGGGTGGATTGTGAAAATAATACACATTTCAATGACACTGGTGGATCCATATGTGGTCTCTGAAGAGAACACACATGCAATGACACTAGTTGTTGTTAGTAAAAAGAACGCACATGCAATAACACTGGCGGATCCATAGGTGGATTGTGAAGAGGACACACATGCAATGACACTTGTGGATCCATAGGTGGTATGTGAAGAGATCACACATGCAATGACTCTGGTTGTTGTTAGTGAAAAGAACACACATGCAATGACACTGGTGGATCCATAGGTGGTAAGTGAAGAGATCACACATGCAATTGCTCTGGTTGTTGTTAGTGAAAAGAACACACATGCAATGACACTGGTGGATCCATAGGTGGTATGTGAGAAGAACACACATTTCAATGACTCTTGTTGTTGTTAGTAAAAAGAACACACATGCAATGACACTGGTGGATCCATAGGTGGTATGTGAGAAGAACACACATTTCAATGACTCTGGTTGTTGTTACTAAAAAGAACACACATGCAATGACACTGGTGGATCCATAGGTGGTATGTGAGAAGAACACACATTTCAATGACTCTAGTTGTTGTTACTAAAAAGAACACACATGCAATGACACTAGTGGATCCATAGGTGGTATGTGAAGAGATCACACATGCAAAATGACTCTAGTTGTTGTTACTAAAAATAACACACATGCAATGACATTGGTGGATCCATGGGTGGATTGTGAAAATAATACACATTTCAATGACACTAGTGGATCCATGTGTGGTCTCTGAAGAGAGCACACATGCAATGACACTGGTTGTTCTTACTAAAAAGAACGCACATGCAATAACACTGGTGGATCCATAGGTGGATTGTGCAGAGAACACACATGCAATGACACTGGTGGATCCATAGGTGGTATGTGAAGAGATCACACATGCAATGACTCTAGTTGTTGTTAGTAAAAAGAACGCACATGCAATGACACTGGTGGATCCATAGGTGGTATGTGAGAAGAACACACATTTGAATGACTCTTGTTGTTGTTAGTAAAAAGAACACACATGCAATGACACTGGTGGATCCATGTGTGGTCTCTGAAGAGAGCACACATGCAATGACATTGGTTCTTGTTACTAAAAAGAACACATGCAATGACACTGGTGGATCCATAGGTGGTATGTGAGAATAACACACATGCAATGACACTAGTGATCCATATGTGGTATGTGAAGAGAGCACACATGCAATGACACTGGTTGTTGTTACTAAAAAGAACACATGCAATGACACTGGTGGATTCATAGGTGGATTGTGAAGAGAGCACACATGCAATGACACTGGTGGATCCATAGGTGGTATGTAAAAAGAACACACATGCAATGACTCTGGTTGTTGTTACTAAAAAGAACACACATGAAATAACACTGGTGGATCCATGTGTGGTCTCTGTAGAGAACACGCATTTCAATGACACCGGTGATCCATAGGTGGTATGTGAAGAGATCACACATGCAAAATGTCTCTGGTAGTTGTTAGTGAAATGAAGGCACATGCAATGACACTGGTGGATCCATATGTGGTATGTGAGAAGAACACACATTTCAATGACTGGTTGTTGTTACTAAAAAGAACACACATGCAATGACACTGGTGGATCCATAGGTGCTATGTGAAGAGATCACACATGCAAAATGACTCTGGTTGTTGTTACTAAAAAGAACACATATGCAATGACACTGGTGGATCCATGGGTGGATTGTGAAAATAATACACATTTCAATGACACTGGTGGATCCATATGTGGTCTCTGAAGAGAACACACATGCAATGACACTAGTTGTTGTTAGTAAAAAGAACGCACATGCAATAACACTGGCGGATCCATAGGTGGATTGTGAAGAGGACACACATGCAATGACACTTGTGGATCCATAGGTGGTATGTGAAGAGATCACACATGCAATGACTCTGGTTATTGTTAGTGAAAAGAAAACATGCAATGACACTAGTGGATCCATAGGTGGTATGTGAAGAGAGCACACATGCAATGGCTCTGGTTGTTGTTAGTGAAAAGAACACACATGCAATGACACTGGTGGATCCATAGGTGGTATGTGAGAAGAACACACATTTCAATGACTCTGGTTGTTGTTACTAAAAAGAACACACATGCAATGACACTGGTGGATCCATGGGTGGATTGTGAAAATAATACACATTTCAATGACACTGGTGGATCCATATGTGGTCTCTGAAGAGAACACACATGCAATGACACTAGTTGTTGTTAGTAAAAAGAACGCACATGCAATAACACTGGCGGATCCATAGGTGGATTGTGAAGAGGACACACATGCAATGACACTTGTGGATCCATAGGTGGTATGTGAAGAGATCACACATGCAATGACTCTGGTTGTTGTTAGTGAAAAGAACACACATGCAATGACACTGGTGGATCCATAGGTGGTATGTGAAGAGATCACACATGCAATGGCTCTGGTTGTTGTTAGTGAAAAGAACACACATGCAATGACACTGGTGTATCCATAGGTGGTATGTGAGAATAACACACATTTCAATGACTCTGGTTGTTGTTACTAAAAAGAACACACATGCAATGACACTGGTGGATCCATAGGTGGTATGTGAAGAGATCACACATGCAAAATGACTCTGGTAGTTGTTAGTGAAATGAAGGCACATGCAATGACACTGGTGGATCCATAGGTGGTATGTGAGAAGAACACACATTTCAATGACTCTGGTTGTTGTTACTAAAAAGAACACACATGCAATGACACTGGTGGATCCATAGGTGGTATGTGAAGAGATCACACATGCAAAATGACTGTGGTTGTTGTTACTAAAAAGAACACACATGCAATGACACTGGTGGATCCATGGGTGGATTGTGAAAATAATACACATTTCAATGACACTGGTAGATCCATATGTGGTCTCTGAAGAGAACACACATGCAATGACACTAGTTGTTGTTAGTAAAAAGAACGCACATGCAATAACACTAGCGGATCCATAGGTGGATTGTGAAGAGGACACACATGCAATGACACTTGTGGATCCATAGGTGGTATGTGAAGAGATCACATATGCAATGACTCTGGTTGTTGTTAGTGAAAAGAAAACATGCAATGACACTGGTGGATCCATAGGTGGTATGTGAAGAGATCACACATGCAATGGCTCTGGTTGTTGTTAGTGAAAAGAACACACATGCAATGACACTGGTGGATCCATAGGTGGTATGTGAGAAGAACACACATTTCAATGACTCTGGTTGTTGTTACTAAAAAGAACACACATGCAATGACACTGGTGGATCCATGGGTGGATTGTGAAAATAATACACATTTCAATGACACTGGTGGATCTATATGTGGTCTCTGAAGAGAACACACATGCAATGACACTAGTTGTTGTTAGTAAAAAGAAAGCACATGCAATAACACTGGCGGATCCATAGGTGGATTGTGAAGAGGACACACATGCAATGACACTTGTGGATCCATAGGTGGTATGTGAAGAGATCACACATGCAATGACTCTGGTTGTTGTTAGTGAAAAGAACACACATGCAATGACACTGGTGGATCCATAGGTGGTATGTGAAGAGATCACACATGCAATTGCTCTAGTTGTTGTTAGTGAAAAGAACACACATGCAATGACACTGGTGGATCCATAGGTGGTATGTGAGAAGAACACACATTTCAATGACTCTTGTTGTTGTTAGTAAAAAGAACACACATGCAATGACACTGGTGGATCCATAGGTGGTATGTGAGAAGAACACACATTTCAATGACTCTGGTTGTTGTTACTAAAAAGAACACACATGCAATGACACTGGTGGATCCATAGGTGGTATGTGAGAAGAACACACATTTCAATGACTCTGGTTGTTGTTACTAAAAAGAACACACATGCAATGACACTGGTGGATCCATAGGTGGTATGTGAAGAGATCACACATGCAAAATGACTCTGGTTGTTGTTACTAAAAAGAACACACATGCAATGACACTGGTGGATCCATGGGTGGATTGTGAAAATAATACACATTTCAATGACACTGGTGGATCCATATGTGGTCTCTGAAGAGAACACACATGCAATGACACTAGTTGTTGTTAGTAAAAAGAACGCACATGCAATAACACTGGCGGATCCATAGGTGGATTGTGAAGAGGACACACATGCAATGACACTTGTGGATCCATAGGTGGTATGTGAAGAGATCACACATGCAATGACTCTGGTTGTTGTTAGTGAAAAGAACACACATGCAATGACACTGGTGAATCCATAGGTGGTATGTGAAGAGATCACACATGCAATGGCTCTGGTTGTTGTTAGTGAAAAGAACACACATGCAATGACACTGGTGGATCCATAGGTGGTATGTGAGAAGAACACACATTTCAATGACTCTTGTTGTTGTTAGTAAAAAGAACACACATGCAATGACACTGGTGGATCCATAGGTGGTATGTGAGAAGAACACACATTTCAATGACTCTGGTTGTTGTTACTAAAAAGAACACACATGCAATGACACTGGTGGATCCATAGGTGGTATGTGAAGAGATCACACATGCAAAATGACTCTGGTAGTTGTTAGTGAAATGAAGGCACATGCAATGACACTGGTAGAACCATATGTGGTCTCTGAAGAGAACACACATGCAATGACACTAGTTGTTGTTAGTAAAAAGAACGCACATGCAATAACACTAGCGGATCCATAGGTGGATTGTGAAGAGGACACACATGCAATGACACTTGTGGATCCATAGGTGGTATGTGAAGAGATCACACATGCAATGACTCTGGTTGTTGTTAGTGAAAAGAAAACATGCAATGACACTGGTGGATCCATAGGTGGTATGTGAAGAGATCACACATGCAATGGCTCTGGTTGTTGTTAGTGAAAAGAACACACATGCAATGACACTGGTGGATCCATAGGTGGTATGTGAGAAGAACACACATTTCAATGACTCTGGTTGTTGTTACTAAAAAGAACACACATGCAATGACACTGGTGGATCCATGGGTGGATTGTGAAAATAATACACATTTCAATGACACTGGTGGATCCATATGTGGTCTCTGAAGAGAACACACATGCAATGACACTAGTTGTTGTTAGTAAAAAGAACGCACATGCAATAACACTGGCGGATCCATAGGTGGATTGTGAAGAGGACACACATGCAATGACACTTGTGGATCCATAGGTGGTATGTGAAGAGATCACACATGCAATGACTCTGGTTGTTGTTAGTGAAAAGAACACACATGCAATGACACTGGTGGATCCATAGGTGGTATGTGAAGAGATCACACATGCAATGGCTCTGGTTGTTGTTAGTGAAAAGAACACACATGCAATGACACTGGTGGATCCATAGGTGGTATGTGAGAAGAACACACATTTCAATGACTCTTGTTGTTGTTAGTAAAAAGAACACACATGCAATGACACTGGTGGATCCATAGGTGGTATGTGAGAAGAACACACATTTCAATGACTCTGGTTGTTGTTACTAAAAAGAACACACATGCAATGACACTGGTGGATCCATAGGTGGTATGTGAAGAGATCACACATGCAAAATGACTCTGGTAGTTGTTAGTGAAATGAAGGCACATGCAATGACACTGGTAGAACCATATGTGGTCTCTGAAGAGAACACACATGCAATGACACTAGTTGTTGTTAGTAAAAAGAACGCACATGCAATAACACTAGCGGATCCATAGGTGGATTGTGAAGAGGACACACATGCAATGACACTTGTGGATCCATAGGTGGTATGTGAAGAGATCACACATGCAATGACTCTGGTTGTTGTTAGTGAAAAGAAAACATGCAATGACACTGGTGGATCCATAGGTGGTATGTGAAGAGATCACACATGCAATGGCTCTGGTTGTTGTTAGTGAAAAGAACACACATGCAATGACACTGGTGGATCCATAGGTGGTATGTGAGAAGAACACACATTTCAATGACTCTGGTTGTTGTTACTAAAAAGAACACACATGCAATGACACTGGTGGATCCATGGGTGGATTGTGAAAATAATACACATTTCAATGACACTGGTGGATCCATATGTGGTCTCTGAAGAGAACACACATGCAATGACACTAGTTGTTGTTAGTAAAAAGAACGCACATGCAATAACACTGGCGGATCCATAGGTGGATTGTGAAGAGGACACACATGCAATGACACTTGTGGATCCATAGGTGGTATGTGAAGAGATCACACATGCAATGACTCTGGTTGTTGTTAGTGAAAAGAACACACATGCAATGACACTGGTGGATCCATAGGTGGTAAGTGAAGAGATCACACATGCAATTGCTCTGGTTGTTGTTAGTGAAAAGAACACACATGCAATGACACTGGTGGATCCATAGGTGGTATGTGAGAAGAACACACATTTCAATGACTCTTGTTGTTGTTAGTAAAAAGAACACACATGCAATGACACTGGTGGATCCATAGGTGGTATGTGAGAAGAACACACATTTCAATGACTCTGGTTGTTGTTACTAAAAAGAACACACATGCAATGACACTGGTGGATCCATAGGTGGTATGTGAGAAGAACACACATTTCAATGACTCTGGTTGTTGTTACTAAAAAGAACACACATGCAATGACACTGGTGGATCCATAGGTGGTATGTGAAGAGATCACACATGCAAAATGACTCTAGTTGTTGTTACTAAAAAGAACACACATGCAATGACACTGGTGGATCCATGGGTGGATTGTGAAAATAATACACATTTCAATGACACTGGTGGATCCATATGTGGTCTCTGAAGAGAACACACATGCAATGACACTAGTTGTTGTTAGTAAAAAGAACGCACATGCAATAACACTGGCGGATCCATAGGTGGATTGTGAAGAGGACACACATGCAATGACACTTGTGGATCCATAGGTGGTATGTGAAGAGATCACACATGCAATGACTCTGCTTGTTGTTAGTGAAAAGAACACACATGCAATGACACTGGTGGATCCATAGGTGGTATGTGAAGAGATCACACATGCAATGGCTCTGGTTGTTGTTAGTGAAAAGAACACACATGCAATGACACTGGTGGATCCATAGGTGGTATGTGAGAAGAACACACATTTCAATGACTCTTGTTGTTGTTAGTAAAAAGAACACACATGCAATGACACTGGTGGATCCATAGGTGGTATGTGAAGAGATCACACATGCAATGGCTCTGGTTGTTGTTAGTGAAAAGAACACACATGCAATGACACTGGTGTATCCATAGGTGGTATGTGAGAAGAACACACATTTCAATGACTCTGGTTGTTGTTACTAAAAAGAACACACATGCAATGACACTGGTGGATTCATAGGTGGTATGTGAAGAGATCACACATGCAAAATGACTCTGGTAGTTGTTAGTGAAATGAAGGCACATGCAATGACACTGGTGGATCCATAGGTGGTATGTGAGAAGAACACACATTTCAATGACTCTGGTTGTTGTTACTAAAAAGAACACACATGCAATGACACTGGTGGATCCATAGGTGGTATGTGAAGAGATCACACATGCAAAATGACTCTGGTTGTTGTTACTAAAAAGAACACACATGCAATGACACTGGTGGATCCATGGGTGGATTGTGAAAATAATACACATTTCAATGACACTGGTAGATCCATATGTGGTCTCTGAAGAGAACACACATGCAATGACACTAGTTGTTGTTAGTAAAAAGAACGCACATGCAATAACACTAGCGGATCCATAGGTGGACTGTGAAGAGGACACACATGCAATGACACTTGTGGATCCATAGGTGGTATGTGAAGAGATCACACATGCAATGACTCTGGTTGTTGTTAGTGAAAAGAAAACATGCAATGACACTGGTGGATCCAAAGGTGGTATGTGAAGAGATCACACATGCAATGGCTCTAGTTGTTGTTAGTGAAAAGAACACACATGCAATGACACTGGTGGATCCATAGGTGGTATGTGAGAAGAACACACATTTCAATGACTCTGGTTGTTGTTACTAAAAAGAACACACATGCAATGACACTGGTGGATCCATGGGTGGATTGTGAAAATAATACACATTTCAATGACACTAGTGGATCCATATGTGGTCTCTGAAGAGAACACACATGCAATGACACTAGTTGTTGTTAGTAAAAAGAACGCACATGCAATAACACTGGCGGATCCATAGGTGGATTGTGAAGAGGACACACATGCAATGACACTTGTGGATCCATAGGTGGTATGTGAAGAGATCACACATGCAATGACTCTGGTTGTTGTTAGGAAAATAACACACATGCAATGACACTGGTGGATCCATAGGTGGTATGTGAAGAGATCACACATGCAATTGCTCTGGTTGTTGTTAGTGAAAAGAACACACATGCAATGACACTGGTGGATCCATAGGTGGTATGTGAGAAGAACACACATTTCAATGACTCTTGTTGTTGTTAGTAAAAAGAACACACATGCAATGACACTGGTGGATCCATAGGTGGTATGTGAGAAGAACACACATTTCAATGACTCTGGTTGTTGTTACTAAAAAGAACACACATGCAATGACACTGGTGGATCCATAGGTGGTATGTGAGAAGAACACACATTTCAATGACTCTGGTTGTTGTTACTAAAAAGAACACACATGCAATGACACTGGTGGATCCATAGGTGGTATGTGAAGAGATCACACATGCAAAATGACTAGTTGTTGTTACTAAAAAGAACACACATGCAATGACATTGGTGGATCCATGGGTGGATTGTGAAAATAATACACATTTCAATGACACTGGTGGATCCATATGTGGTCTCTGAAGAGAACACACATGCAATGACACTAGTTGTTGTTAGTAAAAAGAACGCACATGCAATAACACTGGCGGATCCATAGGTGGATTGTGAAGAGGACACACATGCAATGACACTTGTGGATCCATAGGTGGTATGTGAAGAGATCACACATGCAATGACTCTGCTTGTTGTTAGTGAAAAGAACACACATGCAATGACACTGGTGGATCCATAGGTGGTATGTGAAGAGATCACACATGCAATGGCTCTGGTTGTTGTTAGTGAAAAGAACACACATGCAATGACACTGGTGGATCCATAGGTGGTATGTGAGAAGAACACACATTTCAATGCCTCTTGTTGTTGTTAGTAAAAAGAACACACATGCAATGACACTGGTGGATCCATAGGTGGTATGTGAGAAGAACACACATTTCAATGACTCTGGTTGTTGTTACTAAAAAGAACACACATGCAATGACACTGGTGGATCCATAGGTGGTATGTGAAGAGATCACACATGCAAAATGACTCTGGTAGTTGTTAGTGAAATGAAGGCACATGCAATGACACTGGTAGATCCATATGTGCTCTCTGAAGAGAACACACATGCAATGACACTAGTTGTTGTTAGTAAAAAGAACGCACATGCAATAACACTAGCGGATCCATAGGTGGATTGTGAAGAGGACACACATGCAATGACACTTGTGGATCCATAGGTGGTATGTGAAGAGATCACACATGCAATGACTCTGGTTGTTGTTAGTGAAAAGAAAACATGCAATCACACTGGTGGATCCATAGGTGGTATGTGAAGAGATCACACATGCAATGGCTCTGGTTGTTGTTAGTGAAAAGAACACACATGCAATGACACTGGTGGATCCATAGGTGGTATGTGAGAAGAACACACATTTCAATGACTCTGGTTGTTGTTACTAAAAAGAACACACATGCAATGACACTGGTGGATCCATGGGTGGATTGTGAAAATAATACACATTTCAATGACACTGGTGGATCCATATGTGGTCTCTGAAGAGAACACACATGCAATGACACTAGTTGTTGTTAGTAAAAAGAACGCACATGCAATAACACTGGCGGATCCATAGGTGGATTGTGAAGTGGACACACATGCAATGACACTTGTGGATCCATAGGTGGTATGTAAAGAGATCACACATGCAATGACTCTGGTTGTTGTTAGTGAAAAGAACACACATGCAATGACACTGGTGGATCCATAGGTGGTAAGTGAAGAGATCACACATGCAATTGCTCTGGTTGTTGTTAGTGAAAAGAACACACATGCAATGACACTGGTGGATCCATAGGTGGTATGTGAGAAGAACACACATTTCAATGACTCTTGTTGTTGTTAGTAAAAAGAACACACATGCAATGACACTGGTGGATCCATAGGTGGTATGTGAGAAGAACACACATTTCAATGACTCTGGTTGTTGTTACTAAAAAGAACACACATGCAATGACACTGGTGGATCCATAGGTGGTATGTGAGAAGAACACACATTTCAATGACTCTGGTTGTTGTTACTAAAAAGAACACACATGCAATGACACTGGTGGATCCATAGGTGGTATGTGAAGAGATCACACATGCAAAATGACTCTGGTTGTTGTTAATAAAAAGAACACACATGCAATGACACTGGTGGATCCATGGGTGGATTGTGAAAATAATACACATTTCAATGACACTGGTGGATCCATATGTGGTGTCTGAAGAGAACACACATGCAATGACACTAGTTGTTGTTAGTAAAAAGAACGCACATGCAATAACACTGGCGGATCCATAGGTGGATTGTCAAGAGGACACACATGCAATGACACTTGTGGATCCATAGGTGGTATGTGAAGAGATCACACATGCAATGACTCTGGTTGTTGTTAGTGAAAAGAACACACATGCAATGACACTGGTGGATCCATAGGTGGTATGTGAAGAGATCACACATGGAATGGCTCTGGTTGTTGTTAGTGAAAAGAACACACATGCAATGACACCGGTGGATCCATAGGTGGTATGTGAGAAGAACACACATTTCAATGACTCTTGTTGTTGTTAGTAAAAAGAACACACATGCAATGACACTGGTGGATCCATAGGTGGTATGTGAGAAGAACACATATTTCAATGACTCTGGTTGTTGTTACTAAAAAGAACACACATGCAATGACACTGGTGGATCCATAGGTGGTATGTGAAGAGATCACACATGCAAAATGACTCTGGTAGTTGTTAGTGAAATGAAGGCACATGCAATGACACTGGTGGATCCATAGGTGGTATGTGAAGAGATCACACATGCAAAATGACTCTGGTTGTTGTTACTAAAAAGAACACACATGCAATGACACTGGTGGATCCATGGGTGGATTGTGAAAATAATACACATTTCAATGACACTGGTGGATCCATATGTGGTCTCTGAAGAGAACACACATGCAATGACACTAGTTGTTGTTAGTAAAAAGAACGCACATGCAATAACACTGGCGGATCCATAGGTGGATTGTGAAGAGGACACACATGCAATGACACTTGTGGATCCATAGGTGGTATGTGAAGAGATCACACATGCAATGACTCTGGTTGTTGTTAGTGAAAAGAACACACATGCAATGACACTGGTGGATCCATAGGTGGTATGTGAAGAGATCACACATGCAATGGCTCTGGTTGTTGTTAGTGAAAAGAACACACATGCAATGACACTGGTCGATCCATAGGTGGTATGTGAGAAGAACACACATTTCAATGACTCTGGTTGTTGTTACTAAAAAGAACACACATGCAATGACATTGGTGGATCCATAGGTGGTATGTGAAGAGATCACACATGCAAATTGACTCTGGTAGTTGTTAGTGAAATGAAGGCACATGCAATGACACTAGTGGATCCATAGGTGGTATGTGAGAAGAACACACATTTCAATGACTCTGGTTGTTGTTACTAAAAAGAACACACATGCAAAGACACCGGTGGATCCATAGGTGGTATGTGAAGAGATCACACATGCAAAATGACTCTGGTTGTTGTTACTAAAAAGAACACACATGCAATGACACTGGTGGATCCATGGGTGGATTGTGAAAATAATACACATTTCAATGACACTGGTGGATCCATATGTGGTCTCTGAAGAGAACACACATGCAATGACACTAGTTGTTGTTAGTAAAAAGAACGCACATGCAATAACACTGGCGGATCCATAGGTGGATTGTGAAGAGGACACACATGCAATGACACTTGTGGATCCATAGGTGGTATGTGAAGAGATCACACATGCAATGACTCTGGTTGTTGTTAGTGAAAAGAACACACATGCAATGACACTGGTGGATCCATAGGTGGTATGTGAAGAGATCACACATGCAATGGCTCTGGTTGTTGTTAGTGAAAAGAACACACATGCAATGACACTGGTGGATCCATAGGTGGTATGTGAGAAGAACACACATTTCAATGCCTCTGGTTGTTGTTACTAATAAGAACACACATGCAATGACACTGGTGGATCCATAGGTGGTATGTGAAGAGACCACACATGCAAAATGACTCTGCTAGTTGTTAGTGAAATGAAGGCACATGCAATGACACTGGTGGATCCATAGGTGGTATGTGAGACGAACACACATTTCTATGACTCTGGTTGTTGTTACTAAAAAGAACACACATGCAAAGACACTGGTGGATCCATAGGTGGTATGTGAAGAGATCACACATGCAAAATGACTCTGGTTGTTGTTACTAAAAAGAACACACATGCAATGACACTGGTGGATCCATGGGTGGATTGTGAAAATAATACACATTTCAATGACACTGGTGGATCCATATGTGGTCTCTGAAGAGAACACACATGCAATGACACTAGTTGTTGTTAGTAAAAAGAACGCACATGCAATAACACTGGCGGATCCATAGGTGGATTGTGAAGAGGACACACATGCAATGACACTTGTGGATCCATAGGTGGTATGTGAAGAGATCACACATGCAATGACTCTGGTTGTTGTTAGTGAAAAGAACACACATGCAATGACACTGGTGGATCCATAGGTGGTATGTGAAGAGATCACACATGCAATGGCTCTGGTTGTTGTTAGTGAAAAGAACACACATGCAATGACACTGGTCGATCCATAGGTGGTATGTGAGAAGAACACACATTTCAATGACTCTGGTTGTTGTTACTAAAAAGAACACACATGCAATGACACTGGTGGATCCATAGGTGGTATGTGAAGAGATCACACATGCAAATTGACTCTGGTAGTTGTTAGTGAAATGAAGGCACATGCAATGACACTAGTGGATCCATAGGTGGTATGTGAGAAGAACACACATTTCAATGACTCTGGTTGTTGTTACTAAAAAGAACACACATGCAAAGACACCGGTGGATCCATAGGTGGTATGTGAAGAGATCACACATGCAAAATGACTCTGGTTGTTGTTACTAAAAAGAACACACATGCAATGACACTGGTGGATCCATGGGTGGATTGTGAAAATAATACACATTTCAATGACACTGGTGGATCCATATGTGGTCTCTGAAGAGAACACACATGCAATGACACTAGTTGTTGTTAGTAAAAAGAACGCACATGCAATAACACTGGCGGATCCATAGGTGGATTGTGAAGAGGACACACATGCAATGACACTTGTGGATCCATAGGTGGTATGTGAAGAGATCACACATGCAATGACTCTGGTTGTTGTTAGTGAAAAGAACACACATGCAATGACACTGGTGGATCCATAGGTGGTATGTGAAGAGATCACACATGCAATGGCTCTGGTTGTTGTTAGTGAAAAGAACACACATGCAATGACACTGGTGGATCCATAGGTGGTATGTGAGAAGAACACACATTTCAATGCCTCTGGTTGTTGTTACTAATAAGAACACACATGCAATGACACTGGTGGATCCATAGGTGGTATGTGAAGAGATCACACATGCAAAATGACTCTGGTAGTTGTTAGTGAAATGAAGGCACATGCAATGACACTGGTGGATCCATAGGTGGTATGTGAGAAGAACACACATTTCAATGACTCTGGTTGTTGTTACTAAAAAGAACACACATGCAATGACACTGGTGGATCCATAGGTGGTATGTGAAGAGATCACACATGCAAAATGGCTCTGGTTGTTGTTACTAAAAAGAACACACATGCACTGACACTGGTGGATCCATGGGTGGATTGTGAAAATAATACATATTTCAATGACACTGGTGGATCCATATGTGGTATGTGAAGAGAGCACACATGCAATGATACTGGTTCTTGTTACTAAAAAGAACACATGCAATGACACTGGTGGATTCATAGCTTGATTGTGAAGAGAGCACACATGCAATGACACTGGTGGATCCATAGGTGGTATGTGAGAAGAACACACATTTCAATGACTCTGGTTGTTGTTACTAAAAAGAACACACATGCAAAGACACCGGTGGATCCATAGGTGGTATGTGAAGAGATCACACATGCAAAATGACTCTGGTTGTTGTTACTAAAAAGAACACACATGCAATGACACTGGTGGATCCATGGGTGGATTGTGAAAATAATACACATTTCAATGACACTGGTGGATCCATATGTGGTCTCTGAAGAGAACACACATGCAATGACACTAGTTGTTGTTAGTAAAAAGAACGCACATGCAATAACACTGGCGGATCCATAGGTGGATTGTGAAGAGGACACACATGCAATGACACTTGTGGATCCATAGGTGGTATGTGAAGAGATCACACATGCAATGACTCTGGTTGTTGTTAGTGAAAAGAACACACATGCAATGACACTGGTGGATCCATAGGTGGTATGTGAAGAGATCACACATGCAATGGCTCTGGTTGTTGTTAGTGAAAAGAACACACATGCAATGACACTGGTGGATCCATAGGTGGTATGTGAGAAGAACACACATTTCAATGCCTCTGGTTGTTGTTACTAATAAGAACACACATGCAATGACACTGGTGGATCCATAGGTGGTATGTGAAGAGATCACACATGCAAAATGACTCTGCTAGTTGTTAGTGAAATGAAGGCACATGCAATGACACTGGTGGATCCATAGGTGGTATGTGAGAAGAACACACATTTCAATGACTCTGGTTGTTGTTACTAAAAAGAACACACATGCAATGACACTGGTGGATCCATAGGTGGTATGTGAAGAGATCACACATGCAAAATGGCTCTGGTTGTTGTTACTAAAAAGAACACACATGCAATGACACTGGTGGATCCATGGGTGGATTGTGAAAATAATACACATTTCAATGACACTGGTGGATCCATATGTGGTCTCTGAAGAGAACACACATGCAATGACACTAGTTGTTGTTAGTAAAAAGAACGCACATGCAATAACACTGGCGGATCCATAGGTGGATTGTGAAGAGGACACACATGCAATGACACTTGTGGATCCATAGGTGGTATGTGAAGAGATCACACATGCAATGACTCTGGTTGTTGTTAGTGAAAAGAACACACATGCAATGACACTGGTGGATCCATAGGTGGTATGTGAAGAGATCACACATGCAATGGCTCTGGTTGTTGTTAGTGAAAAGAACACACATGCAATGACACTGGTCGATCCATAGGTGGTATGTGAGAAGAACACACATTTCAATGACTCTGGTTGTTGTTACTAAAAAGAACACACATGCAATGACACTGGTGGATCCATAGGTGGTATGTGAAGAGATCACACATGCAAATTGACTCTGGTAGTTGTTAGTGAAATGAAGGCACATGCAATGACACTAGTGGATCCATAGGTGGTATGTGAGAAGAACACACATTTCAATGACTCTGGTTGTTGTTACTAAAAAGAACACACATGCAAAGACACCGGTGGATCCATAGGTGGTATGTGAAGAGATCACACATGCAAAATGACTCTGGTTGTTGTTACTAAAAAGAACACACATGCAATGACACTGGTGGATCCATGGGTGGATTGTGAAAATAATACACATTTCAATGACACTGGTGGATCCATATGTGGTCTCTGAAGAGAACACACATGCAATGACACTAGTTGTTGTTAGTAAAAAGAACGCACATGCAATAACACTGGCGGATCCATAGGTGGATTGTGAAGAGGACACACATGCAATGACACTTGTGGATGCATAGGTGGTATGTGAAGAGATCACACATGCAATGACTCTGGTTGTTGTTAGTGAAAAGAACACACATGCAATGACACTGGTGGATCCATAGGTGGTATGTGAAGAGATCACACATGCAATGGCTCTGGTTGTTGTTAGTGAAAAGAACACACATGCAATGACACTGGTGGATCCATAGGTGGTATGTGAGAAGAACACACATTTCAATGCCTCTGGTTGTTGTTACTAATAAGAACACACATGCAATGACACTGGTGGATCCATAGGTGGTATGTGAAGAGATCACACATGCAAAATGACTCTGGTAGTTGTTAGTGAAATGAAGGCACATGCAATGACACTGGTGGATCCATAGGTGGTATGTGAGAAGAACACACATTTCAATGACTCTGGTTGTTGTTACTAAAAAGAACACACATGCAATGACACTGGTGGATCCATAGGTGGTATGTGAAGAGATCACACATGCAAAATGGCTCTGGTTGTTGTTACTAAAAAGAACACACATGCACTGACACTGGTGGATCCATGGGTGGATTGTGAAAATAATACATATTTCAATGACACTGGTGGATCCATATGTGGTCTCTGAAGAGAACACACATGCAATGACACTAGTTGTTGTTAGTAAAAAGAACGCACATGCAATAACACTGGCGGATCCATAGGTGGATTGTGAAGAGGACACACATGCAATGACACTTGTGGATCCATAGTTGGTATGTGAAGAGATCACACATGCAATGACTCTGGTTGTTGTTAGTGAAAAGAACACACATGCAATGACACTAGTGGATCCATAGGTGGTATGTGAAGAGATCACACATGCAATGGCTCTGGTTGTTGTTAGTGAAAAGAACACACATGCAATGACACTGGTGTATCCATAGGTGGATTGTGAAGAGGACACACATGCAATGACACTTGTGGATCCATAGGTGGTATGTCAAGAGATCACACATGGAATGACTCTGGTTGTTGTTAGTGAAAAGAACACACATGCAATGACACTGGTGGATCCATAGGTGGTATGTGAAGAGATCACACATGCAATGGCTCTGGTTGTTGTTAGTGAAAAGAACACACATGCAATGACACTGGTGGATCCATAGGTGGTATGTGAGAAGAACACACATTTCAATGACTCTTGTTGTTGTTAGTAAAAAGAACACACATGCAATGACACTGGTGGATCCATAGGTGGTATGTGAGAAGAACACACATTTCAATGACTCTGGTTATTGTTACTAAAAAGAACACACATGCAATGACACTGGTGGATCCATAGGTGGTATGTGAAGAGATCACACATGCAAAATGACTCTGGTAGTTGTTAGTGAAATGAAGGCACATGCAATGACACTGGTGGATCCATAGGTGGTATGTGAGAAGAACACACATTTCTATGACTCTGGTTGTTGTTACTAAAAAGAACACACATGCAATGACACTGGTGGATCCATAGGTGGTATGTGAAGAGATCACACATGCAAAATGACTCTGGTTGTTGTTACTAAAAAGAACACACATGCAATGACACTGGTGGATCCATGGGTGGATTGTGAAAATAATACACATTTCAATGACACTGGTGGATCCATATGTGGTCTCTGAAGAGAACACACATGCAATGACACTAGTTGTTGTTAGTAAAAAGAACGCACATGCAATAACACTGGCGGATCCATAGGTGGATTGTGAAGAGGACACACATGCAATGACACTTGTGGATCCATAGGTGGTATGTGAAGAGATCACACATGCAATGACTCTGGTTGTTGTTAGTGAAAAGAACACACATGCAATGACACTGGTGGGTCCATAGGTGGTTTGTGAAGAGATCACACATGCAATGGCTCTGGTTGTTGTTAGTGAAAAGAACACACATGCAATGGCACTGGTGGATCCATAGGTGGTATGTGAGAAGAACACACATTTCAATGACTCTGGTTGTTGTTACTAAAAAGAACACACATGCAATGACACTGGTGGATCCATAGGTGGTATGTGAAGAGATCACACATGCAAATTGACTCTGGTAGTTGTTAGTGAAATGAAGGCACATGCAATGACACTAGTGGATCCATAGGTGGTATGTGAGAAGAACACACATTTCAATGACTCTGGTTGTTGTTACTAAAAAGAACACACATGCAAAGACACCGGTGGATCCATAGGTGGTATGTGAAGAGATCACACATGCAAAATGACTCTGGTTGTTGTTACTAAAAAGAACACACATGCAATGACACTGGTGGATCCATGGGTGGATTGTGAAAATAATACACATTTCAATGACACTGGTGGATCCATATGTGGTCTCTGAGGAGAACACACATGCAATGACACTAGTTTTTGTTAGTAAAAAGAACGCACATGCAATAACACTGCCGGATCCATAGGTGGATTGTGAAGAGGACACACATGGAATAACACTTGTGGATCCATAGGTGGTATGTCAAGAGATCACACATGGAATGACTCTGGTTGTTGTTAGTGAAAATAACACACATGCAATGACACTGGTGGATCCATAGGTGGTATGTGAAGAGATCACACATGCAATGGCTCTGGTTGTTGTTAGTGAAAAGAACACACATGCAATGACACTGGTGGATCCATAGGTGGTATGTGAGAAGAACACACATTTCAATGACTCTTGTTGTTGTTAGTAAAAAGAACACACATGCAATGACACTGGTGGATCCATAGGTGGTATGTGAGAAGAACACACATTTCAATGACTCTGGTTGTTGTTACTAAAAAGAACACACATGCAATGACACTGGTGGATCCATAGGTGGTATGTGAAGAGATCACACATGCAAAATGACTCTGGTAGTTGTTAGTGAAATGAAGGCACATACAATGACACTGGTGGATCCATAGGTGGTATGTGAGAAGAACACACATTTCTATGACTCTGGTTGTTGTTACTAAAAAGAACACACATGCAATGACACTGGTGGATCCATAGGTGGTATGTGAAGAGATCACACATGCAAAATGACTCTGGTTGTTGTTACTAAAAAGAACACACATGCAATGACACTGGTGGATCCATGGGTGGATTGTGAAAATAATACACATTTCAATGACACTGGTGGATCCATATGTGGTCTCGGAAGAGAACACACATGCAATGACACTAGTTGTTGTTAGTAAAAAGAACGCACATGCAATAACACTGGCGGATCCATAGGTGGATTGTGAAGAGGACACACATGCAATGACACTTGTGGATCCATAGGTGGTATGTGAAGAGATCACACATGCAATGACTCTGGTTGTTGTTAGTGAAAATAACACACATGCAATGACACTGGTGGATCCATAGGTGGTATGTGAAGAGATCACACATGCAATTGCTCTGGTTGTTGTTAGTGAAAAGAACACACATGCAATGACACTGGTGGATCCATAGGTGGTATGTGAAGAGATCACACATGCAATGACTCTGGTTGTTGTTAGTGAAAAGAACACACATGCAATGACACTGGTGGATCCATAGGTGGTTTGTGAAGAGATCACACATGCAATGGCTCTGGTTGTTGTTAGTGAAAAGAACACACATGCAATGACACTGGTGGATCCATAGGTGGTATGTGAGAAGAACACACATTTCAATGACTCTGGTTGTTGTTACTAAAAAGAACACACATGCAATGACACTGGTGGATCCATAGATGGTATGTGAAGAGATCACACATGCAAATTGACTCTGGTAGTTGTTAGTGAAATGAAGGCACATGCAATGACACTAGTGGATCCATAGGTGGTATGTGAGAAGAACACACATTTCAATGACTCTGGTTGTTGTTACTAAAAAGAACACACATGCAAAGACACCGGTGGATCCATAGGTGGTATGTGAAGAGATCACATATGCAAAATGACTCTGGTTGTTGTTACTAAAAAGAACACACATGCAATGACACTGGTGGATCCATGGGTGGATTGTGAAAATAATACACATTTCAATGACACTGGTGGATCCATATGTGGTCTCTGAAGAGAACACACATGCAATGACACTAGTTGTTGTTAGTAAAAAGAACGCACATGCAATAACACTGGCGGATCCATAGGTGGATTGTGAAGAGGACACACATGCAATGACACTTGTGGATCCATAGTTGGTATGTGAAGAGATCACACATGCAATGACTCTGGTTGTTGTTAGTGAAAAGAACACACATGCAATGACACTGGTGGATCCATAGGTGGTATGTGAAGAGATCACACATGCAATGGCTCTGGTTGTTGTTAGTGAAAAGAACACACATGCAATGACACTGGTGGATCCATAGGTGGTATGTGAGAAGAACACACATTTCAATGACTCTTGTTGTTGTTAGTAAAAAGAACACACATGCAATGACACTGGTGGATCCATGTGTGGTCTCTGAAGATAGCACACATGCAACGACACTGGTTCTTGTTACTAAAAAGAACACATGCAATGACACTGGTGGATCCATAGGTGGATTGTGAAGAGAGCACACATGCAATGACACTTATTTTTGTTACTAAAAAGAACACATGCAATGACACTGGTGGATGCATAGGTGTATTGTGAAGAGAGCACACGTGCAATAACACTGGTGGATCCATAGGTGGTATGTGAAAAGAACACACATGTAAGGACTCTGGTTGTTGTTACTAAAAAGAACACACATGCAATGACACTGGTGGATCCATGTGTGGTCTCTGTAGAGAACACGCATTTCAATGACACTGGTGATCCATATGTGGTATGTGAAAAGAACACACATGCAACGACTTTGGTTGTTGTTAGTGAGAAGAACACACATGCAATGACACTAGTGGATCCATAGGTGGTATGTGAGAAGAACACACATTTCAATGACTCTGGTTGTTGTTACTAAAAAGAACACACATGCAATGACACTGGTGGATCCATAGGTGGTATGTGAAGAGATCACACATGCAAAATGACTCTGGTTGTTGTTACTAAAAATAACACACATGCAATGACATTGGTGGATCCATGGATGGATTGTGAAAATAATACACATTTCAATGACACTGGTGGATCCATGCGTGGTCTCTGAAGAGAGCACACATGCAATGACACTGGTTGTTATTACTAAAAAGAACGCACATGCAATAACACTGGTGGATCCATAGGTGGATTGTGAAGAGAACACACATGCAATGACACTAGTGGATCCATAGGTGGTATGTGAAGAGATCACACATGCAATGACTCTAGTTGTTTTTAGTAAAAAGAACGCACATGCAATGACACTGGTGGATCCATAGGTGGTATGTGAGAAGAACACACATTTCAATGACTCTTGTTGTTGTTAGTAAAAATAACACACATGCAATGACACTGGTGGATCCATGTGTGGTCTCTGAAGAGAGCACACATGCAATGACACTGGTTCTTGTTACTAAAAAGAACACATGCAATGACACTGGTGGATCCATAGGTGGTATGTGAGAATAACACACATGCAATGACACTGGTGATCCATATGTGGTATGTGAAGAGAGCACACATGCAATGATACTGGTTCTTGTTACTAAAAAGAACACATGCAATGACACTGGTGGATTCATAGCTTGATTGTGAAGAGAGCACACATGCAATGACACTGGTGGATCCATAGGTGGTATGTGAGAAGAACACACATTTCAATGACTCTGGTTGTTGTTACTAAAAAGAACACACATGCAATGACACTGGTGGATCCATAGGTGGTATGTGAAGAGATCACACATGCAAAATGACTCTGGTTGTTGTTACTAAAAAGAACACACATGCAATGACACTGGTGGATCCATGGCTGGATTGTGAAAATAATACACATTTCAATGACACTAGTGGATCCATATGTGGTCTCTGAAGAGAACACACATGCAATGACACTAGTTGTTGTTACTAAAAAGAACGCACATGCAATAACACTGGCGGATCTATAGGTGGATTCTGAAGAGAACACACATGCAATGACACTGGTGGATCCATAGGTGGTATGTGAAGAGATCACACATGCAATGACTCTGGTTGTTGTTAGTGAAAAGAACACACATGCAATGACACCGGTGGATCCATAGGTGGTATGTGAAGAGATCACACATGCAATGGCTCTGGTTGTTGTTAGTGAAAAGAACACACATGCAATGACACTGGTGGATCCATAGGTGGTATGTGAGAAGAACACACATTTCAATGACTCTTGTTGTTGTTAGTAAAAAGAACACACATGCAATGACACTAGTGGATCCATGTGTGGTCTCTAAAGAAAGCACACATGCAATGACACTGGTTCTTGTTACTAAAAAGAACACATGCAATGACACTGGTGGATCCATAGGTCGATTGTGAAGAGAGCACACATGCAATGACACTTATTGTTGTTACTAAAAAGAACACATGCAATGACACTGGTGGATCCATAGGTGGATTATGAAGAGAGCACACGTGCAATGACACTAGTGGATCCATAGGTGGTATGTGAAGAGATCACACATGCAATGGCTCTGGTTGTTGTTAGTGAAAAGAACACACATGCAATGACACTGGTGGATCCATAGGTGGTATGTGAGAAGAACACACATTTCAATGACTCTTGTTGTTGTTAGTAAAAAGAACACACATGCAATGACACTAGTGGATCCATGTGTGGTCTCTAAAGAAAGCACACATGCAATGACACTGGTTCTTGTTACTAAAAAGAACACATGCAATGACACTGGTGGATCCATAGGTCGATTGTGAAGAGAGCACACATGCAATGACACTTATTGTTGTTACTAAAAAGAACACATGCAATGACACTGGTGGATCCATAGGTGGATTATGAAGAGAGCACACGTGCAATGACACTGGTGGATCCATAGGTGGTATGTGAAAAGAACACACATGTAAGGACTCTGGTTGTTGTTACTAAAAAGAACACACATGCAATGACACTGGTGGATCCATGTGTGGTCTCTGTAGAGAACACGCATTTCGATGACACTAGTGATCCATATGTGGTATGTGAAAAGAAAACACATGCAATGACTCTGGTTGTTGTTAGTGAAAAGAACACACATGCAATGACACTGGTGGATCCATAGGTGGTATGTGAGAAGAACACACATTTCAATGACTCTGGTTGTTGTTACTAAAAAGAACACACATGCAATGACACTGGTGGATCCATAGGTGGTATGTGAAGAGATCACACATGCAAATTGACTCTGGTTGTTGTTACTAAAAAGAACACACATGCAATGACACTGGTGGATCCATGGGTGGATTGTGAAAGTAATACACATTTCAATGACACTGGTGGATCCATGTGTGGTCTCTGAAGAGAACTCACATGCAATGACACTGGTTGTTGTTACTAAAAAGAACACACAAGCAATGACACTCGTGGATCCATAGGTGGATTGTGAAAAGAACACACATGCAATGACACTGGTGGATCCATAGGTGGTATGTGAAGAGATCACACATGCAAAATGACCCTGGTAGTGGTTAGTGAAATGAACACACATGCAATGACACTGGTGGATCCATAGGTGGTATGTGAGAAGAACACACATTTCAATGACTCTAGTTGTTGTTACTAAAAAGAACACACATGCAATAACACGGGTGGATCCATAGGTGGTATGTGAAGAGATCACACATGCAAAATGACTCTGGTTGTTGTTACTAAAAAGAACACACATGCAATGACACTGGTGGATCCATGGGTGGATTGTGAAAATAATACACATTTCAATGACACTGGTGGATCCATAGGTGGATTGTGAATAGAACACACATGCAACGACACTGGTTGTTGTTACTAAAAAGAACACACATGCAATGACACTGGTGGATCCATGGGTGGATTGTGAAAATAATACACATTTCAATGACACTGGTGGATCCATATGTGGTCTCTGAAGAGAACACACATGCAATGACACTGGTTGTTGTTACTAAAAAGAACGCACATGCAATAACACTGGCGGATCCATAGGTGGATTGTGAAGAGGACACACATGCAATGACACTTGTGGATCCATAGGTGGTATGTGAAGAGATCACACATGCAATGACTCTGGTTGTTGTTAGTGAAAAGAACACACATGCAATGACACCGGTGGATCCATAGGTGGTATGTGAAGAGATCACACATGCAATGGCTCTGGTTGTTGTTAGTGAAAAGAACACACATGCAATGACACTGGTGGATCCATAGGTGGTATGTGAGAAGAACACACATTTCAATGACTCTTGTTGTTGTTAGTAAAAAGAACACACATGCAATGACACTAGTGGATCCATGTGTGGTCTCTAAAGAAAGCACACATGCAATGACACTGGTTCTTGTTACTAAAAAGAACACATGCAATGACACTGGTGGATCCATAGGTCGATTGTGAAGAGAGCACACATGCAATGACACTTATTGTTGTTACTAAAAAGAACACATGCAATGACACTGGTGGATCCATAGGTGGATTATGAAGAGAGCACACCTGCAATGACACTGGTGGATCCATAGGTGGTATGTGAAAAGAACACACATGTAAGGACTCTGGTTGTTGTTACTAAAAAGAACACACATGCAATGACACTGGTGGATCCATATGTGGTCTCTGTAGAGAACACGCATTTCGATGACACTAGTGATCCATATGTGGTATGTGAAAAGAACACACATGCAATGACTCTGGTTGTTGTTAGTGAAAAGAACACACATGCAATGACACTGGTGGATCCATAGGTGGTATGTGAGAAGAACACACATTTCAATGACTCTGGTTGTTGTTACTAAAAAGAACACACATGCAATGGCACTGGTGGATCCATAGGTGGTATGTGAAGATATCACACATGCAAATTGACTCTGGTTGTTGTTACTAAAAAGAACACACATGCAATGACACTGGTGGATCCATGGGTGGATTGTGAAAGTAATACACATTTCAATGACACTGGTGGATCCATGTGTGGTCTCTGAAGAGAACTCACATGCAATCACACTGGTTGTTGTTACTAAAAAGAACACACATGCAATGACACTCGTGGATCCATACGTGGATTGTGAAAAGAACACACATGCAATGACACTGGTGGATCCATAGGTGGTATGTGAAGAGATCACACATGCAAAATGACCCTGGTAGTGGTTAGTGAAATGAACACACATGCAATGACACTGGTGGATCCATAGGTGGTATGTGAGAAGAACATTCATTTCAATGACTCTAGTTGTTGTTACTAAAAAGAACACACATGCAATAACACGGGTGGATCCATAGGTGGTATGTGAAGAGATCACACATGCAAAATGACTCTGGTTGTTGTTACTAAAAAGAACACACATGCAATGACACTGGTGGATCCATGGGTGGATTGTGAAAATAATACACATTTCAATGACACTGGTGGATCCATAGGTGGATTGTGAATAGAACACACATGCAACGACACTGGTTGTTGTTACTAAAAAGAACACACATGCAATGACACTGGTGGATCCATGGGTGGATTGTGAAAATAATACACATTTCAATGACACTGGTGGATCCATATGTGGTCTCTGAAGAGAACACACATGCAATGACACTGGTTGTTTTTACTAAAAATAACGCACATGCAATAACACTGGCGGATCCATAGGTGGATTGTGAAGAGGACACACATGCAATGACACTTGTGGATCCATAGGTGGTATGTGAAGAGATCACACATGCAATGACTCTGGTTGTTGTTAGTGAAAAGAACACACATGCAATGACACCGGTGGATCCATAGGTGGTATGTGAAGAGATCACACATGCAAATTGACTCTGGTTGTTGTTACTAAAAAGAACACACATGCAATGACACTGGTGGATCCATGGGTGGATTGTGAAAGTAATACACATTTCAATGACACTGGTGGATCCATGTGTGGTCTCTGAAGAGAACTCACATGCAATGACACTGGTTGTTGTTACTGAAAAGAACACACATGCAATGACACTCGTGGATCCATAGGTGGTATGTGAGAAGAACACACATTTCAATGACTCTGGTTGTTGTTACTAAAAAGAACACACATGCAAAGACACCGGTGGATCCATAGGTGGTATGTGAAGAGATCACATATGCAAAATGACTCTGGTTGTTGTTACTAAAAAGAACACACATGCAATGACACTGGTGGATCCATGGGTGGATTGTGAAAATAATACACATTTCAATGACACTGGTGGATCCATATGTGGTCTCTGAAGAGAACACACATGCAATGACACTAGTTGTTGTTAGTAAAAAGAACGCACATGCAATAACACTGGCGGATCCATAGGTGGATTGTGAAGAGGACACACATGCAATGACACTTGTGGATCCATAGTTGGTATGTGAAGAGATCACACATGCAATGACTCTGGTTGTTGTTAGTGAAAAGAACACACATGCAATGACACTAGTGGATCCATAGGTGGTATGTGAAGAGATCACACATGCAATGGCTCTGGTTGTTGTTAGTGAAAAGAACACACATGCAATGACACTGGTGGATCCATAGGTGGTATGTGAGAAGAACACACATTTCAATGACTCTTGTTGTTGTTAGTAAAAAGAACACACATGCAATGACACTGGTGGATCCATGTGTGGTCTCTGAAGATAGCACACATGCAATGACACTAGTTCTTGTTACTAAAAAGAACACATGCAATGACACTGGTGGATCCATAGGTGGATTGTGAAGAGAGCACACATGCAATGACACTTATTTTTGTTACTAAAAAGAACACATGCAATGACACTGGTGGATCCATAGGTGGATTGTGAAGAGAGCACACGTGCAATAACACTGGTGGATCCATAGGTGGTATGTGAAAAGAACACACATGTAAGGACTCTGGTTGTTGTTACTAAAAAGAACACACATGCAATGACACTGGTGGATCCATGTGTGGTCTCTGTAGAGAACACGCATTTCAATGACACTGGTGATCCATATGTGGTATGTGAAAAGAACACACATGCAACGACTTTGGTTGTTGTTAGTGAGAAGAACACACATGCAATGACACTGGTGGATCCATAGGTGGTATGTGAGAAGAACACACATTTCAATGACTCTGGTTGTTGTTACTAAAAAGAACACACATGCAATGACACTAGTGGATCCATAGGTGGTATGTCAAGAGATCACACATGCAAAATGACTCTGGTAGTTGTTAGTCAAATGAAGGCACATGCAATGACACTGGTGGATCCATAGGTGGTATGTGAGAAGAACACACATTTCAATGACTCTGGTTGTTGTTACTAAAAAGAACACACATGCAATGGCACTGGTGGATCCATAGGTGGTATGTGAAGAGATCACACATGCAAATTGACTCTGGTTGTTGTTACTAAAAAGAACACACATGCAATGACACTGGTGGATCCATGGGTGGATTGTGAAAGTAATACACATTTCAATGACACTGGTGGATCCATGTGTGGTCTCTGAAGAGAACTCACATGCAATCACACTGGTTGTTGTTACTAAAAAGAACACACATGCAATGACACTCGTGGATCCATACGTGGATTGTGAAAAGAACACACATGCAATGACACTGGTGGATCCATAGGTGGTATGTGAAGAGATCACACATGCAAAATGACCCTGGTAGTGGTTAGTGAAATGAACACACATGCAATGACACTGGTGGATCCATAGGTGGTATGTGAGAAGAACATTCATTTCAATGACTCTAGTTGTTGTTACTAAAAAGAACACACATGCAATAACACGGGTGGATCCATAGGTGGTATGTGAAGAGATCACACATGCAAAATGACTCTGGTTGTTGTTACTAAAAAGAACACACATGCAATGACACTGGTGGATCCATGGGTGGATTGTGAAAATAATACACATTTCAATGACACTGGTGGATCCATAGGTGGATTGTGAATAGAACACACATGCAACGACACTGGTTGTTGTTACTAAAAAGAACACACATGCAATGACACTGGTGGATCCATGGGTGGATTGTGAAAATAATACACATTTCAATGACACTGGTGGATCCATATGTGGTCTCTGAAGAGAACACACATGCAATGACACTGGTTGTTTTTACTAAAAATAACGCACATGCAATAACACTGGCAGATCCATAGGTGGATTGTGAAGAGGACACACATGCAATGACACTTGTGGATCCATAGGTGGTATGTGAAGAGATCACACATGCAATGACTCTGGTTGTTGTTAGTGAAAAGAACACACATGCAATGACACCGGTGGATCCATAGGTGGTATGTGAAGAGATCACACATGCAAATTGACTCTGGTTGTTGTTACTAAAAAGAACACACATGCAATGACACTGGTGGATCCATGGGTGGATTGTGAAAGTAATACACATTTCAATGACACTGGTGGATCCATGTGTGGTCTCTGAAGAGAACTCACATGCAATGACACTGGTTGTTGTTACTGAAAAGAACACACATGCAATGACACTCGTGGATCCATAGGTGGTATGTGAGAAGAACACACATTTCAATGACTCTGGTTGTTGTTACTAAAAAGAACACACATGCAAAGACACCGGTGGATCCATAGGTGGTATGTGAAGAGATCACATATGCAAAATGACTCTGGTTGTTGTTACTAAAAAGAACACACATGCAATGACACTGGTGGATCCATGGGTGGATTGTGAAAATAATACACATTTCAATGACACTGGTGGATCCATATGTGGTCTCTGAAGAGAACACACATGCAATGACACTAGTTGTTGTTAGTAAAAAGAACGCACATGCAATAACACTGGCGGATCCATAGGTGGATTGTGAAGAGGACACACATGCAATGACACTTGTGGATCCATAGTTGGTATGTGAAGAGATCACACATGCAATGACTCTGGTTGTTGTTAGTGAAAAGAACACACATGCAATGACACTAGTGGATCCATAGGTGGTATGTGAAGAGATCACACATGCAATGGCTCTGGTTGTTGTTAGTGAAAAGAACACACATGCAATGACACTGGTGGATCCATAGGTGGTATGTGAGAAGAACACACATTTCAATGACTCTTGTTGTTGTTAGTAAAAAGAACACACATGCAATGACACTGGTGGATCCATGTGTGGTCTCTGAAGATAGCACACATGCAATGACACTGGTTCTTGTTACTAAAAAGAACACATGCAATGACACTGGTGGATCCATAGGTGGATTGTGAAGAGAGCACACATGCAATGACACTTATTTTTGTTACTAAAAAGAACACATGCAATGACACTGGTGGATCCATAGGTGGATTGTGAAGAGAGCACACGTGCAATAACACTGGTGGATCCATAGGTGGTATGTGAAAAGAACACACATGTAAGGACTCTGGTTGTTGTTACTAAAAAGAACACACATGCAATGACACTGGTGGATCCATGTGTGGTCTCTGTAGAGAACACGCATTTCAATGACACTGGTGATCCATATGTGGTATGTGAAAAGAACACACATGCAACGACTTTGGTTGTTGTTAGTGAGAAGAACACACATGCAATGACACTGGTGGATCCATAGGTGGTATGTGAGAAGAACACACATTTCAATGACTCTGGTTGTTGTTACTAAAAAGAACACACATGCAATGACACTAGTGGATCCATAGGTGGTATGTCAAGAGATCACACATGCAAAATGACTCTGGTAGTTGTTAGTGAAATGAAGGCACATGCAATGACACTGGTGGATCCATAGGTGGTATGTGAGAAGAACACACATTTCAATGACTCTGGTTGTTGTTACTAAAAAGAACACACATGCAATGACACTGGTGGATCCATAGGTGGTATGTGAAGAGATCACACATGCAAAATGACTCTGGTTGTTGTTACTAAAAATAACACACATGCAATGACATTGGTGGATCCATGGATGGATTGTGAAAATAATACACATTTCAATGACACTGGTGGATCCATGCGTGGTCTCTGAAGAGAGCACACATGCAATGACACTGGTTGTTATTACTAAAAAGAACGCACATGCAATAACACTGGTGGATCCATAGGTGGATTGTGAAGAGAACACACATGCAATGACACTGGTGGATCCATAGGTGGTATGTGAAGAGATCACACATGCAATGACTCTAGTTGTTGTTAGTAAAAAGAACGCACATGCAATGACACTGGTGGATCCATAGGTGGTATGTGAGAAGAACACACATTTCAATGACTCTTGTTGTTGTTAGTAAAAATAACACACATGCAATGACACTGGTGGATCCATGTGTGGTCTCTGAAGAGAGCACACATGCAATGACACTGGTTCTTGTTACTAAAAAGAACACATGCAATGACACTGGTGGATCCATAGGTGGTATGTGAGAATAACACACATGCAATGACACTGGTGATCCATATGTGGTATGTGAAGAGAGCACACATGCAATGATACTGGTTCTTGTTACTAAAAAGAACACATGCAATGACACTGGTGGATTCATAGCTTGATTGTGAAGATAGCACACATGCAATGACACTGGTGGATCCATAGGTGGTATGTGAGAAGAACACACATTTCAATGACTCTGGTTGTTGTTACTAAAAAGAACACACATGCAATGACACTGGTGGATCCATAGGTGGTATGTGAAGAGATCACACATGCAAAATGACTCTGGTTGTTGTTACTAAAAAGAACACACATGCAATGACACTGGTGGATCCATGGGTGGATTGTGAAAATAATAACCATTTCAATGACACTAGTGGATCCATATGTGGTCTCTGAAGAGAACACACATGCAATGACACTAGTTGTTGTTACTAAAAAGAACGAACATGCAATAACACTGGCGAATCTATAGGTGGATTCTGAAGAGAACACACATGCAATGACACTGGTGGATCCATAGGTGGTATGTGAAGAGATCACACATGCAATGACTCTGGTTGTTGTTAGTGAAAAGAACACACATGCAATGACACCGGTGGATCCATAGGTGGTATGTGAAGAGATCACACATGCAATGGCTCTGGTTGTTGTTAGTGAAAAGAACACACATGCAATGACACTGGTGGATCCATAGGTGGTATGTGAGAAGAACACACATTTCAATGACTCTTGTTGTTGTTAGTAAAAAGAACACACATGCAATGACACTAGTGGATCCATGTGTGGTCTCTAAAGAAAGCACACATGCAATGACACTGGTTCTTGTTACTAAAAAGAACACATGCAATGACACTGGTGGATCCATAGGTCGATTGTGAAGAGAGCACACATGCAATGACACTTATTGTTGTTACTAAAAAGAACACATGCAATGACACTGGTGGATCCATAGGTGGATTATGAAGAGAGCACACGTGCAATGACACTGGTGGATCCATAGGTGGTATGTGAAAAGAACACACATGTAAGGACTCTGGTTGTTGTTACTAAAAAGAACACACATGCAATGACACTGGTGGATCCATGTGTGGTCTCTGTAGAGAACACGCATTTCGATGACACTAGTGATCCATATGTGGTATGTGAAAAGAAAACACATGCAATGACTCTGGTTGTTGTTAGTGAAAAGAACACACATGCAATGACACTGGTGGATCCATAGGTGGTATGTGAGAAGAACACACATTTCAATGACTCTGGTTGTTGTTACTAAAAAGAACACACATGCAATGACACTGGTGGATCCATAGGTGGTATGTGAAGAGATCACACATGCAAATTGACTCTGGTTGTTGTTACTAAAAAGAACACACATGCAATGACACTGGTGGATCCATGGGTGGATTGTGAAAGTAATACACATTTCAATGACACTGGTGGATCCATGTGTGGTCTCTGAAGAGAACTCACATGCAATGACACTGGTTGTTGTTACTAAAAAGAACACACAAGCAATGACACTCGTGGATCCATAGGTGGATTGTGAAAAGAACACACATGCAATGACACTGGTGGATCCATAGGTGGTATGTGAAGAGATCACACATGCAAAATGACCCTGGTAGTGGTTACTGAAAAGAACACACATGCAATGACACTCGTGGATCCATAGGTGGTATGTGAGAAGAACACACATTTCAATGACTCTGGTTGTTGTTACTAAAAAGAACACACATGCAAAGACACCGGTGGATCCATAGGTGGTATGTGAAGAGATCACATATGCAAAATGACTCTGGTTGTTGTTACTAAAAAGAACACACATGCAATGACACTGGTGGATCCATGGGTGGATTGTGAAAATAATACACATTTCAATGACACTGGTGGATCCATATGTGGTCTCTGAAGAGAACACACATGCAATGACACTAGTTGTTGTTAGTAAAAAGAACGCACATGCAATAACACTGGCGGATCCATAGGTGGATTGTGAAGAGGACACACATGCAATGACACTTGTGGATCCATAGTTGGTATGTGAAGAGATCACACATGCAATGACTCTGGTTGTTGTTAGTGAAAAGAACACACATGCAATGACACTAGTGGATCCATAGGTGGTATGTGAAGAGATCACACATGCAATGGCTCTGGTTGTTGTTAGTGAAAAGAACACACATGCAATGACACTGGTGGATCCATAGGTGGTATGTGAGAAGAACACACATTTCAATGACTCTTGTTGTTGTTAGTAAAAAGAACACACATGCAATGACACTGGTGGATCCATGTGTGGTCTCTGAAGATAGCACACATGCAATGACACTGGTTCTTGTTACTAAAAAGAACACATGCAATGACACTGGTGGATCCATAGGTGGATTGTGAAGAGAGCACACATGCAATGACACTTATTTTTGTTACTAAAAAGAACACATGCAATGACACTGGTGGATCCATAGGTGGATTGTGAAGAGAGCACACGTGCAATAACACTGGTGGATCCATAGGTGGTATGTGAAAAGAACACACATGTAAGGACTCTGGTTGTTGTTACTAAAAAGAACACACATGCAATGACACTGGTGGATCCATGTGTGGTCTCTGTAGAGAACACGCATTTCAATGACACTGGTGATCCATATGTGGTATGTGAAAAGAACACACATGCAACGACTTTGGTTGTTGTTAGTGAGAAGAACACACATGCAATGACACTGGTGGATCCATAGGTGGTATGTGAGAAGAACACACATTTCAATGACTCTGGTTGTTGTTACTAAAAAGAACACACATGCAATGACACTGGTGGATCCATAGGTGGTATGTCAAGAGATCACACATGCAAAATGACTCTGGTAGTTGTTAGTGAAATGAAGGCACATGCAATGACACTGGTGGATCCATAGGTGGTATGTGAGAAGAACACACATTTCAATGACTCTGGTTGTTGTTACTAAAAAGAACACACATGCAATGACACTGGTGGATCCATAGGTGGTATGTGAAGAGATCACACATGCAAAATGACTCTGGTTGTTGTTACTAAAAATAACACACATGCAATGACATTGGTGGATCCATGGATGGATTATGAAAATAATACACATTTCAATGACACTGGTGGATCCATGCGTGGTCTCTGAAGAGAGCACACATGCAATGACACTGGTTGTTATTACTAAAAAGAACGCACATGCAATAACACTGGTGGATCCATAGGTGGATTGTGAAGAGAACACACATGCAATGACACTGGTGGATCCATAGGTGGTATGTGAAGAGATCACACATGCAATGACTCTAGTTGTTGTTAGTAAAAAGAACGCACATGCAATGACACTGGTGGATCCATAGGTGGTATGTGAGAAGAACACACATTTCAATGACTCTTGTTGTTGTTAGTAAAAATAACACACATGCAATGACACTGGTGGATCCATGTGTGGTCTCTGAAGAGAGCACACATGCAATGACACTGGTTCTTGTTACTAAAAAGAACACATGCAATGACACTGGTGGATCCATAGGTGGTATGTGAGAATAACACACATGCAATGACACTGGTGATCCATATGTGGTATGTGAAGAGAGCACACATGCAATGATACTGGTTCTTGTTACTAAAAAGAACACATGCAATGACACTGGTGGATTCATAGCTTGATTGTGAAGATAGCACACATGCAATGACACTGGTGGATCCATAGGTGGTATGTGAGAAGAACACACATTTCAATGACTCTGGTTGTTGTTACTAAAAAGAACACACATGCAATGACACTGGTGGATCCATAGGTGGTATGTGAAGAGATCACACATGCAAAATGACTCTGGTTGTTGTTACTAAAAAGAACACACATGCAATGACACTGGTGGATCCATGGGTGGATTGTGAAAATAATACACATTTCAATGACACTAGTGGATCCATATGTGGTCTCTGAAGAGAACACACATGCAATGACACTAGTTGTTGTTACTAAAAAGAACGCACATGCAATAACACTGGCGAATCTATAGGTGGATTCTGAAGAGAACACACATGCAATGACACTGGTGGATCCATAGGTGGTATGTGAAGAGATCACACATGCAATGACTCTGGTTGTTGTTAGTGAAAAGAACACACATGCAATGACACCGGTGGATCCATAGGTGGTATGTGAAGAGATCACACATGCAATGGCTCTGGTTGTTGTTAGTGAAAAGAACACACATGCAATGACACTGGTGGATCCATAGGTGGTATGTGAGAAGAACACACATTTCAATGACTCTTGTTGTTGTTAGTAAAAAGAACACACATGCAATGACACTAGTGGATCCATGTGTGGTCTCTAAAGAAAGCACACATGCAATGACACTGGTTCTTGTTACTAAAAAGAACACATGCAATGACACTGGTGGATCCATAGGTCGATTGTGAAGAGAGCACACATGCAATGACACTTATTGTTGTTACTAAAAAGAACACATGCAATGACACTGGTGGATCCATAGGTGGATTATGAAGAGAGCACACGTGCAATGACACTGGTGGATCCATAGGTGGTATGTGAAAAGAACAGACATGTAAGGACTCTGGTTGTTGTTACTAAAAAGAACACACATGCAATGACACTGGTGGATCCATGTGTGGTCTCTGTAGAGAACACGCATTTCGATGACACTAGTGATCCATATGTGGTATGTGAAAAGAAAACACATGCAATGACTCTGGTTGTTGTTAGTGAAAAGAACACACATGCAATGACACTGGTGGATTCATAGGTGGTATGTGAGAAGAACACACATTTCAATGACTCTGGTTGTTGTTACTAAAAAGAACACACATGCAATGACACTGGTGGATCCATAGGTGGTATGTGAAGAGATCACACATGCAAATTGACTCTGGTTGTTGTTACTAAAAAGAACACACATGCAATGACACTGGTGGATCCATGGGTGGATTGTGAAAGTAATACACATTTCAATGACACTGGTGGATCCATGTGTGGTCTCTGAAGAGAACTCACATGCAATGACACTGGTTGTTGTTACTAAAAAGAACACACAAGCAATGACACTCGTGGATCCATAGGTGGATTGTGAAAAGAACACACATGCAATGACACTGGTGGATCCATAGGTGGTATGTGAAGAGATCACACATGCAAAATGACCCTGGTAGTGGTTAGTGAAATGGACACACATGCAATGACACTGGTGGATCCATAGGTGGTATGTGAGAAGAACACACATTTCAATGACTCTAGTTGTTGTTACTAAAAAGAACACACATGCAATAACACGGGCGGATCCATAGGTGGTATGTGAAGAGATCACACATGCAAAATGACTCTGGTTGTTGTTACTAAAAAGAACACACATGCAATGACACTGGTGGATCCATGGGTGGATTGTGAAAATAATACACATTTCAATGACACTGGTGGATCCATAGGTGGATTGTGAATAGAACACACATGCAACGACACTGGTTGTTGTTACTAAAAAGAACACACATGCAATGACACTGGTGGATCCATGGGTGGATTGTGAAAATAATACACATTTCAATGACACTAGTGGATCCATATGTGGTCTCTGAAGAGAACACACATGCAATGACACTGGTTGTTGTTACTAAAAAGAACGCACATGCAATAACACTGGCGGATCCATAGGTGGATTGTGAAGAGGACACACATGCAATGACACTTGTGGATCCATAGGTGGTATGTGAAGAGATCACACATGCAATGACTCTGGTTGTTGTTAGTGAAAAGAACACACATGCAATGACACCGGTGGATCCATAGGTGGTATGTGAAGAGATCACACATGCAAATTGACTCTGGTTGTTGTTACTAAAAAGAACACACATGCAATGACACTGGTGGATCCATGGGTGGATTGTGAAAGTAATACACATTTCAATGACACTGGTGGATCCATGTGTGGTCTCTGAAGAGAACTCACATGCAATGACACTGGTTGTTGTTACTGAAAAGAACACACATGCAATGACACTCGTGGATCCATAAATGGATTGTGAAAAGAACACATATGCAATGACACTGGTGGATCCATAGGTGGTATGTGAAGAGATCACACATGCAAAATGACCCTGGTAGTAGTTAGTGAAATGAACACACATGCAATGACACTGGTGGATCCATAGGTGGTATGTGAGAAGAACACACATTTCAATGACTCTGGTTGTTGTTACTAAAAAGAACACACATGCAATGACACTGGTGGATCCATAGGTGGTATGTCAAGAGATCACACATGCAAAATGACTCTGGTAGTTGTTAGTGAAATGAAGGCACATGCAATGACACTGGTGGATCCATAGGTGGTATGTGAGAAGAACACACATTTCAATGACTCTGGTTGTTGTTACTAAAAAGAACACACATGCAATGACACTGGTGGATCCATAGGTGGTATGTGAAGAGATCACACATGCAAAATGACTCTGGTTGTTGTTACTAAAAATAACACACATGCAATGACATTGGTGGATCCATGGATGGATTATGAAAATAATACACATTTCAATGACACTGGTGGATCCATGCGTGGTCTCTGAAGAGAGCACACATGCAATGACACTGGTTGTTATTACTAAAAAGAACGCACATGCAATAACACTGGTGGATCCATAGGTGGATTGTGAAGAGAACACACATGCAATGACACTGGTGGATCCATAGGTGGTATGTGAAGAGATCACACATGCAATGACTCTAGTTGTTGTTAGTAAAAAGAACGCACATGCAATGACACTGGTGGATCCATAGGTGGTATGTGAGAAGAACACACATTTCAATGACTCTTGTTGTTGTTAGTAAAAATAACACACATGCAATGACACTGGTGGATCCATGTGTGGTCTCTGAAGAGAGCACACATGCAATGACACTGGTTCTTGTTACTAAAAAGAACACATGCAATGACACTGGTGGATCCATAGGTGGTATGTGAGAATAACACACATGCAATGACACTGGTGATCCATATGTGGTATGTGAAGAGAGCACACATGCAATGATACTGGTTCTTGTTACTAAAAAGAACACATGCAATGACACTGGTGGATTCATAGCTTGATTGTGAAGATAGCACACATGCAATGACACTGGTGGATCCATAGGTGGTATGTGAGAAGAACACACATTTCAATGACTCTGGTTGTTGTTACTAAAAAGAACACACATGCAATGACACTGGTGGATCCATAGGTGGTATGTGAAGAGATCACACATGCAAAATGACTCTGGTTGTTGTTACTAAAAAGAACACACATGCAATGACACTGGTGGATCCATGGGTGGATTGTGAAAATAATACACATTTCAATGACACTAGTGGATCCATATGTGGTCTCTGAAGAGAACACACATGCAATGACACTAGTTGTTGTTACTAAAAAGAACGCACATGCAATAACACTGGCGAATCTATAGGTGGATTCTGAAGAGAACACACATGCAATGACACTGGTGGATCCATAGGTGGTATGTGAAGAGATCACACATGCAATGACTCTGGTTGTTGTTAGTGAAAAGAACACACATGCAATGACACCGGTGGATCCATAGGTGGTATGTGAAGAGATCACACATGCAATGGCTCTGGTTGTTGTTAGTGAAAAGAACACACATGCAATGACACTGGTGGATCCATAGGTGGTATGTGAGAAGAACACACATTTCAATGACTCTTGTTGTTGTTAGTAAAAAGAACACACATGCAATGACACTAGTGGATCCATGTGTGGTCTCTAAAGAAAGCACACATGCAATGACACTGGTTCTTGTTACTAAAAAGAACACATGCAATGACACTGGTGGATCCATAGGTCGATTGTGAAGAGAGCACACATGCAATGACACTTATTGTTGTTACTAAAAAGAACACATGCAATGACACTGGTGGATCCATAGGTGGATTATGAAGAGAGCACACGTGCAATGACACTGGTGGATCCATAGGTGGTATGTGAAAAGAACAGACATGTAAGGACTCTGGTTGTTGTTACTAAAAAGAACACACATGCAATGACACTGGTGGATCCATGTGTGGTCTCTGTAGAGAACACGCATTTCGATGACACTAGTGATCCATATGTGGTATGTGAAAAGAAAACACATGCAATGACTCTGGTTGTTGTTAGTGAAAAGAACACACATGCAATGACACTGGTGGATTCATAGGTGGTATGTGAGAAGAACACACATTTCAATGACTCTGGTTGTTGTTACTAAAAAGAACACACATGCAATGACACTGGTGGATCCATAGGTGGTATGTGAAGAGATCACACATGCAAATTGACTCTGGTTGTTGTTACTAAAAAGAACACACATGCAATGACACTGGTGGATCCATGGGTGGATTGTGAAAGTAATACACATTTCAATGACACTGGTGGATCCATGTGTGGTCTCTGAAGAGAACTCACATGCAATGACACTGGTTGTTGTTACTAAAAAGAACACACAAGCAATGACACTCGTGGATCCATAGGTGGATTGTGAAAAGAACACACATGCAATGACACTGGTGGATCCATAGGTGGTATGTGAAGAGATCACACATGCAAAATGACCCTGGTAGTGGTTAGTGAAATGGACACACATGCAATGACACTGGTGGATCCATAGGTGGTATGTGAGAAGAACACACATTTCAATGACTCTAGTTGTTGTTACTAAAAAGAACACACATGCAATAACACGGGTGGATCCATAGGTGGTATGTGAAGAGATCACACATGCAAAATGACTCTGGTTGTTGTTACTAAAAAGAACACACATGCAATGACACTGGTGGATCCATGGGTGGATTGTGAAAATAATACACATTTCAATGACACTGGTGGATCCATAGGTGGATTGTGAATAGAACACACATGCAACGACACTGGTTGTTGTTACTAAAAAGAACACACATGCAATGACACTGGTGGATCCATGGGTGGATTGTGAAAATAATACACATTTCAATGACACTAGTGGATCCATATGTGGTCTCTGAAGAGAACACACATGCAATGACACTGGTTGTTGTTACTAAAAAGAACGCACATGCAATAACACTGGCGGATCCATAGGTGGATTGTGAAGAGGACACACATGCAATGACACTTGTGGATCCATAGGTGGTATGTGAAGAGATCACACATGCAATGACTCTGGTTGTTGTTAGTGAAAAGAACACACATGCAATGACACCGGTGGATCCATAGGTGGTATGTGAAGAGATCACACATGCAAATTGACTCTGGTTGTTGTTACTAAAAAGAACACACATGCAATGACACTGGTGGATCCATGGGTGGATTGTGAAAGTAATACACATTTCAATGACACTGGTGGATCCATGTGTGGTCTCTGAAGAGAACTCACATGCAATGACACTGGTTGTTGTTACTGAAAAGAACACACATGCAATGACACTCGTGGATCCATAAATGGATTGTGAAAAGAACACATATGCAATGACACTGGTGGATCCATAGGTGGTATGTGAAGAGATCACACATGCAAAATGACCCTGGTAGTAGTTAGTGAAATGAACACACATGCAATGACACTGGTGGATCCATAGGTGGTATGTGAGAAGAACACACATTTCAATGACTCTGGTTGTTGTTACTAAAAAGAACACACATGCAATGACACTGGTGGATCCATAGGTGGTATGTGAAGAGATCACACATGCAAATTGACTCTGGTTGTTGTTACTAAAAAGAACACACATGCAATGACACTGGTGGATCCATGGGTGGATTGTGAAAGTAATACACATTTCAATGACACTGGTGGATCCATGTGTGGTCTCTGAAGAGAACTCACATGCAATGACACTGGTTGTTGTTACTAAAAAGAACACACATGCAATGACACTCGTGGATCCATAGGTGGATTGTGAAAAGAACACACATGCAATGACACTAGTGGATCCATAGGTGGTATGTGAAGAGATCACACATGCAAAATGACCCTGGTAGTGGTTAGTGAAATGAACACACATGCAATGACACTGGTGGATCCATAGGTGGTATGTGAGAAGAACACACATTTCAATGACTCTAGTTGTTGTTACTAAAAAGAACACACATGCAATAACACGGGTGGATCCATCGGTGGTACGTGAAGAGATCACACATGCAAAATGACTCTGGTTGTTGTTACTAAAAAGAACACACATGCAATGACACTGGTGGATCCATGGGTGGATTGTGAAAATAATACACATTTCAATGACACTGGTGGATCCATAGGTGGATTGTGAATAGAACACACATGCAACGACACTGGTTGTTGTTACTAAAAAGAACACACATGCAATGACACTGGTGGATCCATGGGTGGATTGTGAAAATAATACACATTTCAATGACACTGGTGGATCCATATGTGGTCTCTGAAGAGAACACACATGCAATGACACTGGTTGTTGTTACTAAAAAGAACGCACATGCAATAACACTAGCGGATCCACAGGTGGATTGTGAAGAGGACACACATGCAATGACACTTGTGGATCCATAGGTGGTATGTGAAGAGATCACACATGCAATGACTCTGGTTGTTGTTAGTGAAAAGAACACACATGCAATGACACCGGTGGATCCATAGGTGGTATGTGAAGAGATCACACATGCAAATTGACTCTGGTTGTTGTTACTAAAAAGAACACACATGCAATGACACTGGTGGATCCATGGGTGGATTGTGAAAGTAATACACATTTCAATGACACTGGTGGATCCATGTGTGGTCTCTGAAGAGAACTCACATGCAATGACACTGGTTGTTGTTACTGAAAAGAACACACATGCAATGACACTCGTGGATCCATAAATGGATTGTGAAAAGAACACATATGCAATGACACTGGTGGATCCATAGGTGGTATGTGAAGAGATCACACATGCAAAATGACCCTGGTAGTGGTTAGTGAAATGAACACACATGCAATGACACTGGTGGATCCATAGGTGGTATGTGAGAAGAACACACATTTCAATGACTCTGGTTGTTGTTACTAAAAAGAACACACATGCAATGACACTGGTGGATCCATAGGTGGTATGTGAAGAGATCACACATGCAAATTGACTCTGGTTGTTGTTACTAAAAAGAACACACATGCAATGACACTGGTGGATCCATGGGTGGATTGTGAAAGTAATACACATTTCAATGACACTGGTGGATCCATGTGTGGTCTCTGAAGAGAACTCACATGCAATGACACTGGTTGTTGTTACTAAAAAGAACACACATGCAATGACACTCGTGGATCCATAGGTGGATTGTGAAAAGAACACACATGCAATGACACTGGTGGATCCATAGGTGGTATGTGAAGAGATCACACATGCAAAATGACCCTGGTAGTGGTTAGTGAAATGAACACACATGCAATGACACTGGTGGATCCATAGGTGGTATGTGAGAAGAACACACATTTCAATGACTCTAGTTGTTGTTACTAAAAAGAACACACATGCAATAACACGGGTGGATCCATCGGTGGTATGTGAAGAGATCACACATGCAAAATGACTCTGGTTGTTGTTACTAAAAAGAACACACATGCAATGACACTGGTGGATCCATGGGTGGATTGTGAAAATAATACACATTTCAATGACACTGGTGGATCCATAGGTGGATTGTGAATAGAACACACATGCAAGGACACTGGTTGTTGTTACTAAAAAGAACACACATGCAATGACACTGGTGGATCCATGGGTGGATTGTGAAAATAATACACATTTCAATGACACTGGTGGATCCATATGTGGTCTCTGAAGAGAACACACATGCAATGACACTGGTTGTTGTTACTAAAAAGAACGCACATGCAATAACACTGGCGGATCCATAGGTGGATTGTGAAGAGGACACACATGCAATGACACTTGTGGATCCATAGGTGGTATGTGAAGAGATCACACATGCAATGACTCTGGTTGTTGTTAGTGAAAAGAACACACATGCAATGACACCGGTGGATCCATAGGTGGTATGTGAAGAGATCACACATGCAATGGCTCTGGTTGTTGTTAGTGAAAAGAACACACATGCAATGACACTGGTGGATCCATAGGTGGTATGTGAGAAGAACACACATTTCAATGACTCTTGTTGTTGTTAGTAAAAAGAACACACATGCAATGACACTAGTGGATCCATGTGTGGTCTCTAAAGAAAGCACACATGCAATGACACTGGTTCTTGTTACTAAAAAGAACACATGCAATGACACTGGTGGATCCATAGGTCGATTGTGAAGAGAGCACACATGCAATGACACTTATTGTTGTTACTAAAAAGAACACATGCAATGACACTGGTGGATCCATAGGTGGATTATGAAGAGAGCACACGTGCAATGACACTGGTGGATCCATAGGTGGTATGTGAAAAGAACACACATGTAAGGACTCTGGTTGTTGTTACTAAAAAGAACACACATGCAATGACACTGGTGGATCCATATGTGGTCTCTGTAGAGAACACGCATTTCGATGACACTAGTGATCCATATGTGGTATGTGAAAAGAACACACATGCAATGACTCTGGTTGTTGTTAGTGAAAAGAACACACATGCAATGACACTGGTGGATCCATAGGTGGTATGTGAGAAGAACACACATTTCAATGACTCTGGTTGTTGTTACTAAAAAGAACACACATGCAATGGCACTGGTGGATCCATAGGTGGTATGTGAAGATATCACACATGCAAATTGACTCTGGTTGTTGTTACTAAAAAGAACACACATGCAATGACACTGGTGGATCCATGGGTGGATTGTGAAAGTAATACACATTTCAATGACACTGGTGGATCCATGTGTGGTCTCTGAAGAGAACTCACATGCAATCACACTGGTTGTTGTTACTAAAAAGAACACACATGCAATGACACTCGTGGATCCATAGGTGGATTGTGAAAAGAACACACATGCAATGACACTGGTGGATCCATAGGTGGTATGTGAAGAGATCACACATGCAAAATGACCCTGGTAGTGGTTAGTGAAATGAACACACATGCAATGACACTGGTGGATCCATAGGTGGAATGTGAGAAGAACATTCATTTCAATGACTCTAGTTGTTGTTACTAAAAAGAACACACATGCAATAACACGGGTGGATCCATAGGTGGTATGTGAAGAGATCACACATGCAAAATGACTCTGGTTGTTGTTACTAAAAAGAACACACATGCAATGACACTGGTGGATCCATGGGTGGATTGTGAAAATAATACACATTTCAATGACACTGGTGGATCCATAGGTGGATTGTGAATAGAACACACATGCAACGACACTGGTTGTTGTTACTAAAAAGAACACACATGCAATGACACTGGTGGATCCATGGGTGGATTGTGAAAATAATACACATTTCAATGACACTGGTGGATCCATATGTGGTCTCTGAAGAGAACACACATGCAATGACACTGGTTGTTTTTACTAAAAAGAACGCACATGCAATAACACTGGCGGATCCATAGGTGGATTGTGAAGAGGACACACATGCAATGACACTTGTGGATCCATAGGTGGTATGTGAAGAGATCACACATGCAATGACTCTGGTTGTTGTTAGTGAAAAGAACACACATGCAATGACACCGGTGGATCCATAGGTGGTATGTGAAGAGATCACACATGAAAATTGACTCTGGTTGTTGTTACTAAAACGAACACACATGCAATGACACTGGTGGATCCATGGGTGGATTGTGAAAGTAATACACATTTCAATGACACTGGTGGATCCATGTGTGGTCTCTGAAGAGAACTCACATGCAATGACACTGGTTGTTGTTACTAAAAAGAACACACATGCAATGACACTCGTGGATCCATAGGTGGATTGTGAAAAGAACACACATGCAATGACACTGGTGGATCCATAGGTGGTATGTGAAGAGATCACACATGCAAAATGACCCTGGTAGTGGTTAGTGAAATGAACACACATGCAATGACACTGGTGGATCCATAGGTGGTATGTGAGAAGAACACACATTTCAATGACTCTAGTTGTTGTTACTAAAAAGAACACACATGCAATAACACGGGTGGATCCATAGGTGGTATGTGAAGAGATCACACATGCAAAATGACTCTGGTTGTTGTTACTAAAAAGAACACACATGCAATGACACTGGTGGATCCATGGGTGGATTGTGAAAATAATACACATTTCAATGACACTAGTGGATCCATAGGTGGATTGTGAATAGAACACACATGCAACGACACTGGTTGTTGTTACTAAAAAGAACACACATGCAATAACACTGGTGGATCCATGGGTGGATTGTGAAAATAATACACATTTCAATGACACTGGTGGATCCATATGTGGTCTATGAAGAGAACACACATGCAATGACACTGGTTGTTGTTACTAAAAAGAACGCACATGCAATAACACTGGCGGATCCATAGGTGGATTGTGAAGAGGACACACATGCAATGACACTTGTGGATCCATAGGTGGTATGTGAAGAGATCACACATGCAATGACTCTGGTTGTTGTTAGTGAAAAGAACACACATGCAATGACACCGGTGGATCCATAGGTGGTATGTGAAGAGATCACACATGCAATGGCTCTGGTTGTTGTTAGTGAAAAGAACACACATGCAATGACACTGGTGGATCCATAGGTGGTATGTGAGAAGAACACACATTTCAATGACTCTTGTTGTTGTTAGTAAAAAGAACACACATGCAATGACACTAGTGGATCCATTTGTGGTCTCTAAAGATAGCACACATGCAATGACACTTGTTCTTGTTACTAAAAAGAACACATGCAATGACACTGGTGGATCCATAGGTCGATTGTGAAGAGAGCACACATGCAATGACACTTATTGTTGTTACTAAAAAGAACACATGCAATGACACTGGTGGATCCATAGGTGGATTGTGAAGAGAGCACACGTGCAATGACACTGGTGGATCCATAGGTCGTATGTGAAAAGAACACACATGTAAGGACTCTGGTTGTTGTTACTAAAAAGAACACACATGCAATGACACTAGTGGATCCATGTGTGGTCTCTGTAGAGAACACGCATTTCGATGACACTGGTGATCCATATGTGGTATGTGAAAAGAACACACATGCAATGACTCTGGTTGTTGTTAGTGAAAAGAACACACATGCAATGACACTGGTGGATCCATAGGTGGTATGTGAGAAGAACACACATTTCAATGACTCTGGTTGTTGTTACTAAAAAGAACACACATGCAATGACACTAGTGGATCCATAGGTGGTATGTGAAGAGATCACACATGCAAATTGACTCTGGTTGTTGTTACTAAAAAGAACACACATGCAATGACACTGGTGGATCCATGGGTGGATTGTGAAAGTAATACACATTTCAATGACACTGGTGGATCCATGTGTGGTCTCTGAAAAGAACACACATGCAATGACACTGGTTGTTGTTACTAAAAAGAACACACATGCAATGACACTCGTGGATCCATAGGTGGATTGTGAAAAGAACACACATGCAATGACACTGGTGGATCCATAGGTGGTATGTGAAGAGATCACACATGCAAAATGACCCTGGTAGTGGTTAGTGAAATGAACACACATGCAATGACACTGGTGGATCCATAGGTGGTATGTGAGAAGAACACACATTTCAATGACTTTGGTTGTTGTTACTAAAAAGAACACACGTGCAATGACACTAGTGGATCCATAGGTGGTATGTGAAGAGATCACACATGCAAAATGACTCTGGTTGTTGTTACTAAAAAGAACACACATGCAATGACACTGGTGGATCCATGGGTGGATTTTGAAAATAATACACATTTCAATGACACTGGTGGATCCATGTGTGGTCTCTGAAGAGAACACACATGCAATGACACTGGTTGTTGTTACTAAAAATAACACACAACCAATAACAGTGGTGGATCCATAGGTGGATGGTGAAGAGAACACACATGCAATGACACTGGTGGATCCATAGGTGGTATGTGAAGAGATCACAGATTCAATGACTCTAGTTATTGTTAGTGAAAAGAACACACATGCCATGACACTAGTGGATCCATAGGTGGTATGTGAGAAGAACACACATTTCAATGACTCTTGTTGTTGTTAGTAAAAAGAACACACATGCAATGACACTGGTGGATCCATGTGTGGTCTCTGAAGAGAGCACACATGCAATGACACTGGTTGTTGTTACTAAAAAGAACACATGCAATGACACTGGTGGATCCATAGGTGGTATGTGAGAAGAACACACATGCAATGACACTGGTGATCCATATGTGGTATGTGAAGAGAGCACAAATGCAATGACACTAGTTGTTGGTACTAAAAAGAACACATGCAATGACACTAGTGGATCCATACGTGGATTGTGAAGAGAGCACACATGCAATGACACTAGTGGATCCATAGGTGGTATTTGAAAAGAACACACATGCAATGACTCTGGTTTTTGTTACTAAAAAGAACACACATGCAATGACACTGGTGGATCCATAGGTGGTATGTGAGAAGAACACACATTTCAATGACTCTTGTTGTTGTTAGTAAAAAGAACACACATGCAATGACACTAGTGGATCCATGTGTGGTCTCTAAAGATAGCACACATGCAATGACACTAGTTCTTGTAACTAAAAAGAACACATGCAATGAAACTGGTGGATCCATAGGTCGATTGTGAAGAGAGCACACATGCAATGACACTTATTGTTGTTACTAAAAAGAACACATGCAATGACAATGGTGGATCCATAGGTGGATTGTGAAGAGAGCACACGTGCAATGACACTGGTGGATCCATAGGTGGTATGTGAAAAGAACACACATGTAAGGACTCTGGTTGTTGTTACTAAAAAGAACACACATGCAATGACACTGGTGGATCCATGTGTGGTCTCTGTAGAGAACACGCATTTCGATGACACTGGTGATCCATATGTGGTATGTGAAAAGAACACACATGCAATGACTCTGGTTGTTGTTAGTGAAAAGAACACACATGCAATGACACTGGTGGATCCATAGGTGGTATGTGAGAAGAACACAAATTTCAATGACTCTGGTTGTTGTTACTAAAAAGAACACACATGCAATGACACTGGTGGATCCATAGGTGGTATGTGAAGAGACCACACATGCAAATTGACTCTGGTTGTTGTTACTAAAAAGAACACACATGCAATGACACTGGTGGATCCATGGGTGGATTGTGAAAGTAATACACATTTCAATGACACTGGTGGATCCATGTGTGGTCTCTGAAAAGAACACACATGCAATGACACTGGTTGTTGTTATTAAAAAGAACACACATGCAATGACACTCGTGGATCCATAGGTGGATTGTGAAAAGAACACACATGCAATGACACTGCTGGATCCATAGGTGGTATGTGAAGATATCACACATGCAAAATGACCCTGGTAGTGGTTAGTGAAATGAACACACATGCAATGACACTGGTGGATCCATAGGTGGTATGTGAGAAGAACACACATTTCAATGACTCTAGTTGTTGTTACTAAAAAGAACACATATGCAATGACACTGGTGGATCCATAGGTGGTATGTGAAGTGATCACACATGCAAAATGACTCTGGTTGTTGTTACTAAAAAGAACACACATGCAATGACACTAGTGGATCCATGGGTGGATTGTGAAAATAATACACATTTCAATGACACTGGTGGATCCATAGGTGGATTGTGAATAGAACACACATGCAACGACACTGGTTGTTGTTACTAAAAAGAACACACATGCAATGACACTGGTGGATCCATGGGTGGATTGTGAAAAAAGCACACATGCAATGACACTGGTGGATCCATAGGTGGTATGTGAAGAGATCACACATGCAAAATGACTCTGGTAGTTGTTAGTGAAATGAACACACATGCAATGACACTGGTGGATCCATAGGTGGTATGTGAGAAGAACACACATTTCAATGACTCTGGTTGTTGTTACTAAAAAGAACACACGTGCAATGACACTAGTGGATCCATAGGTGGTATGTGAAGAGATCACACATGCAAAATGACTCTGGTTGTTGTTACTAAAAAGAACACACATGCAATGACACTGGTGGATCCATGGGTGGATTTTGAAAATAATACACATTTCAATGACACTGGTGGATCCATGTGTGGTCTCTGAAGAGAACACACATGCAATGACACTGGTTGTTGTTACTAAAAATAACACACAAGCAATAACAGTGGTGGGTCCATAGGTGGATGGTGAAGAGAACACACATGCAATGACACTGGTGGATCCATAGGTGGTATGTGAAGAGATCACATATTCAATGACTCTAGTTGTTGTTAGTGAAAAGAACACACATGCCATGACACTAGTGGATCCATAGGTGGTATGTGAGAAGAACACACATTTCAATGACTCTTGTTGTTGTTAGTAAAAAGAACACACATGCAATGACACTGGTGGATCCATGTGTGGTCTCTGAAGAGATCACACATGCAATGACACTGGTTGTTGTTACTAAAAAGAACACATGCAATGACACTGGTGGATCCATAGGTGGTATGTGAGAACAACACACATGCAATGACACTGGTGATCCATATGTGGTATGTGAAGAGAGCACAAATGCAATGACACTAGTTGTTGGTACTAAAAAGAACACATGCAATGACACTAGTGGATCCATAGGTGGATTGTGAAGAGAGCACACATGCAATGACACTGGTGGATCCATAGGTGGTATTTGAAAAGAACACACATGCAATGACTCTGGTTGTTGTTACTAAAAAGAACACACATGCAATGACACTGGTGGATCCATGTGTGGTCTCTGTAGAGAACACGCATTTCAATGACACTGGTGATCCATATGTGGTATGTGAAAAGAACACACATGCAATGACTCAGGTTGTTGTTAGTGAAAAGAACACACATGCAATCACACTGGTGGATCCATGTGTGGTCTCTGAAGAGAGCACACATTTCAATGACTCTTGTTGTTGTTAGTAAAAAGAACACACATGCAACGACACTGGTGGATGAAGAGAGCACACATGCAATGACACTGGTTGTTACTAAAAATAACACATGCAATGACACTGGTGGATCCATAGGTGGATTGTGAAGAGAACACACATGCAATGACACTGGTGGATCCATAGGTGGTATGTGAACAGAACACACATGCAAAATGACTCTGGTTATTGTTACTAAAAAGAACACACATCCAAAATGACACTGGTGGGATCCATGGGTGGATTGTGAAAAGAAAACACATGCAATGACTCTGGTGGATCCATAGGTGGTATGTGAAAAGACGACACATGCAAAATGACTCTGGTTGTTACTAAAAAGAACACACATGCAATGACACCGGTGGATCCATGGGTGGATTGTGAAAAGAACACACATGCAATGACACTGGTGGATCCATATGTGGTATGTGAAAAGAACACACATGTAAAATGACTCTGGTTGTTACTAAAAAGAACACACATGCAATGACACTGGTGGATCCATATGTGGTATGTGAAAAGAACACACATGTAAAATGACTCTGGTTGTTACTAAAAAGAACACACATGCAATGACACTCGTGGATCCATGCGTGGTCTCTGTAGAGAACACACATTTCAATCACACTGGTGGATCCATATGTGGAATGTGAGAAGAACACACATTTCAATGACTCTAGTTGTTGTTAGTGAAATGAACACACATGCAATGACACTGGTGGATCCATAGGTGGTATGTGAGAAGAACGCACATTTCAATGACTCTGGTTGTTGTTACTAAAAAGAACACACATGCAATGACACTGGTGGATCCATAGGTGGTATGTGAAGAGATCACACATGCAAAATGACTCTGGTTGTTGTTACTAAAAAGAACACACATGCAAAATGACACTGGTGGATCCATGGGTGGATTGTGAAAAGAGCACAAATGCAATGACATTTGAATGGTACGGGTGGATCCATAGGCGGATTGTGAAAATAGATTTTCCCTCTCTCTCTCTCTTGTCACAAATCTCCCAAAAACCCAAACGTGTGGACATCCCAAACATGTGCTCACTCTGGGTGCTATGCCCTGATTAGCTGACTGAGATGTCACGCGGATCGTCTCCACCAACCGTTGATCCCATGTGATCAACGGGCAGGATAACCCCTCCCTTCTCAACTTTTTTTATGCATGGTTAATTCGTGCCACCTCTCTATCTGTGGCACCGATACTAAACCCCCATAAACAAGTGAAAATCCATCTATCTAACTAAAATAAATGATCATATTTCGAAGAAGCCATCGACTTCGTCTTCCGGTTCGTCGTCGTCTTCGTCAACGCCATGGTCCCCGCCATCGCCGTCGTCGGTGCCCTCCTCTAACAACTCGACACCGCCCCCTTCCTTGAATAAGCGCGCTATCTCCTTGTCGGAGTCCTCCTCCTCCTCCTCTTCGTAGTCCCATGGGTCCACATCACTCTCCTCCGCTCCTGCCTCCAACTGATCGATGAACGCCTCCTCGTTGGCCGAATCGGACTCGTCCAAATAGCTATCTCCTCTCTTCTTCCTGGTCTTATTCTCGTTCCTCTTCTTGTCCGTACTCGCCGGCACAACACGCGCCCCCGTCCAGGCTGCTACTTTGTGCTCGTCCGACGCTGCAGGTACCCCACGCTCCTCCTGCGCGGCCGGTACGAGCTTCGACGTTGCGGTGTCCTCGAGTGCCGATGTCGATGCATCCTGGCACGGTCGGACACAACGTGCTGCCTCAGCAGGCGAATCGCGAGCGCGGATGATGCAGCGAAGAGTCGGGGACGCAGTACGGTCAGTGGACGGCTTGTACCTGCCATTGCCACGGTGAGGGGGCATCGTGCTCGAGGTAGTTGCTCCGAATGGTCGATGGCGGGTACACAGAGTGGGGTGCCAATATGATCAAGGATGAGTAGAGGTTTCGTGCGTCGTGTCCACGCGTGCATTTGTCGATTATCAAAAAAAAAGTAATATCTCGCATACTGAACATAATTTGGTCACAACTAAAGTGGCACAGCATATTCTAGACTCGTAAATATCCTATCCGTGCCTGTCACGTGGAGTTCGACGGAGTTGGACGTGCCGACGTGATTGTGCAGCAGTTACGCGTGTCATTGCCCCATCAGCACATGACCCACGCACGCGGGATGTGCACGCCGATTCCCGTGACGACCACCCGGCACGCACTCCCCTTATTATATACTGGATTTTGGGCGGCGCCGAAGACCATTGAAGTGTCCATCGCAATAAAGACAAGTCCCATCGATTCCCTACCCCAGCCTCCCTGGCTTCTTTGAGAAGGTAGACCGTACACGGTGGTCTTGTATATTAGTACTAGTACTACTGGACCACGTCCTGTACTCTTTACTCTTCTCCCACACTAATAATCACTATCTCCTTTCTCCTGCCTTCGCCACACTCACCCTGCAAGCCATGGCTCCACTGAGGAGGGGGAGAGGCCGGTCGACGATCCTCGCGGAGAAAAGGGAGAGAAATTGCCACGAGGCACTTCTTGCTCTACCAGCCGCTCAAGCCCACCCTCTCATCAAGGCCCAATCTCCCCCGACAATGGCGCCGAATGTTCTAGCAGGCGAGGGCTCCTCCCGGTATGGTCTCCTTATTCTACTTCTTCTCCATCACGATCTTAATCAGCTTCTTCTTGTTTTTCTTCTTCTTCTGGCTCTTCCTCTTCTACGTATTATAGGTTGGCCGTGGAGCCCGAATCCACCACGACGGAGGCGTTGCAGGACCCATTCGGCCCTGTTCCATGTCTCAGCGAGGTAGAAAATCTCCATGCTGTTATTTCTCCGATTTATGATGTGGATTTCTTAGATGTTGTCCGCCCCGCATTGGTTTTTCTTCTTCTTTTGCGAGTTGTATTTGTTTTCATGAATATGACTAGATCTCTTGGTCTTTCCTTAATACCGCTGTTCATAGATTCAATATGGATTTTTTGTGATTAGGATTAGTTTATCGTGGTCATGAATAGATCTCCAGGTCCATTTTTTAACACTGCGGCCAATAGATTCAACGGGGATTTTTTTGATCCGTATTAGTATTCACCTGGGACCTGGAGTGTAATTGTAGAATTCCTATTTCAATTAACATGAACGATGCAGCGATCGAAGGCCAAGTACCGTGAGAAGGTGGCCGCGATCAGTTCCAAGATTGCCAACCAACATGAGCTTGCACGCTCCCTCACCCAAGCTAATGAGAGCCTACGCAAGCAATTATCTATGCAGAAGGAGATCTCGCTAGATTTACACGTGACGTCGTTAGGCTGCAGAAAGTGCTCGACCGTAACTTGATCAGGCAAGAATAGGCCATCAAGATAATCAACAAGCTCACGGAGGAGAAGAAGAATCTCGTGGAAAGGTGCATTCTCCTGTAGGACAAAGTCAACGAGGCACTCAGAGGACGCGTCGAGGAAACCAAGGCTACCATCCGAGCCTACCATGACAGGAACCTTTGCCTGGATGCAGTCAAGGAGATGAAGGCGGACATGAGCAGAGGGATCACCGTACTCGAGGGTGTTCGGAAAGAGAACGAGGAGCTAAGGGCATGTCTAGAGGCATACCGGAGCAATGCCCAAGTCTGATTCCCGTTAGCGGGGACACGAATACCAGTTCGTCCTCCTCTCCTTTTGTAATGTTTAGTGTTCAGGGAGCAATGCCCATGTCTGCTTCCCATTATAGGATGCAATAAGAATCCTAGGGCAACTCCTTATCTATCTGGACATGTGTTGGTGTTCATGTTCATGAATGGACACCATGTTATCTTTCCATATGTATCTGGACATGGGTTTCTGCATTATGAGTTTGCCACTCTCCCACTACTATTTGGTGATATTGGGAAAAACCCACAGCACACTAAACTGCTGATAAATCTTATTTGTCTTCGAAATTGAAATTATGACAGTGCCACTAGTCGATTCATAAAATGTTGATTAGTCCTAGATTGCTTCTTCCTTGAAATTATGACAGTGCCACTAGTCGATTCAGCTAATTATGGAAACTAACCAGCTTGTCCTGGTGAACTAAACAAACCATACCATGTATTTTTGTTGCAGGGAAAGAGGCGAAAGATCGACCAGGACCTGGCGACCTGGCTAAATGACAAGATAGCAATCCAAAGGGAGAAGCGGAATTCCCAGAAACTAGCCTTTGACCAACTGTGCGCTGAATTCACGTCCTTTCTAACAAGTGCCAGAAACTGAAGGAGTTAAACACCGAATGGGCGAAGCTACACAGTGAAGGTCGCACCTCGGCTAGGAAGCAGACAGAGATCATGAAAGGGATCTTGAAGGAAAATCGTATGGCTATGGACAAAATTATCTGCCATGTGACGGAGCGCTGGAACCTATAGCTGAAGCACGACATAGTACTGAAGGAGCTGGCCAATCTTAGGGAGGAAAATAGGCAGCTCCGGGCCAGGCTCGCTTGAACACAACATATGTCTATTTAGTACTGAACTGCCTGGTTTATCCTCTGCAGTGGTGATTTTGTAAGCGTGAACTTAACTCTATGCACGATATGTGTGTTCGTCTGAAATTAGTTTGCTCGAGGATTGAGTTTGGCTTAGTTCGGAAAGCACAACTGCAAGTCTTACAATTAACTAGTTTCAGGCATTGGTACAACATAAATTATTCATCTCTAATTTCCTTTATCCTCTATAGTCTGTCCTTGTTCACCCTCGTGCGCCTTCTTCAGTTCCTTCAACAGATCCGCAATGCGGCACTCTAGCTTCTTCTTGTCTTCCCTGAGCTGATCCCTCTCCTTTTCTGCATTATGAATCAATAACCTGTGACTATCCTGAAGCTTCTTTGCAGTTCCAACAACCAAGCTCCCATCGATTCTGTCAGTTAGCTTTGACTGCAAATTCTCAATTTCTTGTTCCAGCTCCTAATTTCATACTGACAGCTTATAATTTTTTTCAACTGCATCACTTACATCAGTAAATCTCCCCGACCTTTCCAACTCATACATCTCCCATAACTGTGCCAAACATTTCTTAAGTGCATCTGGCCACTCAAGATCCACTCACTCTACTGGTTTACACACCGGGCCAACCTAAAAACACACACACTATAGTGTTATGAACATGCACGATACATTTTACTTCATGTCACAGTTGCACATAATGTAAACAAACCTGATTGGTACAGCCCAAAAACCTTCTCCCAGTGTTACTGCCTTCGTATGCAACATATCTCCTCAGTTTTAGCCCATGGTCACATGGCACTTCTCCATCGAGATCTAGGCCCTCCCATTCAGAGTCGTAGATCGTCCTTGGTACCTATAGGTAAACGCAAAGCTGAAATCGAACACGATTGCATGCACATCTGGTCGGGCTCAGATCGAGTGATTTACCATTGCCTAACCCTAGCCCGAGAAAACAGAGAAACTCACATCGTGGAAGGAATACTCGATATCGGAGAGAAGGCTGTCGCTGCTCGACTGGTTGTCCTCGCCGTTCAAGGACAGCATGGCGAATGCGACGGCGACAGCGTCGGCGAGAGAGAGAGAGAGAGAGAGAGAGAGAGAGAGAGAGAGAGAGAGAGAGAGAGAGAGAGAGAGAGAGCAACCCTTCTACCGCTGCAATGATGACTAAATTGGCATATTATAATAGTTTAATGGATACCATGCCCTTTCCGTGGATTACTGTCTCCTGCCTGATATGTATTCTCTTCACACATTCTCATTTCAAATATTAAACCTACACTCCCTCCATCCCAATTTCATTGCCTAACAAAAACATACCAGTATATTACATCATCCAAAGAAACAAAATCATGTCAACTACAAGGTACTTATGCATCACTTCTTCAGTCATGGTTTCACAAAACATTACATTATAATCTCCCAACAAACATAACCACAACATGGTTTCACAAAACATCACATTACAATCTCTCAACAAACGTAATCACAGAAACAAGTATATTACATCAACTCAAGAAACAAAACCATGTCGACTACAAGGTACTTACACATCACTTGTCCTGCCATGGTTTCGCAAAACATTACATTACAGTCTCTCAACAAACAAAATATCAGAAACAAGTACAGTACATCATCTCAAGAAACATAATCATGTCAACTACAATGTATTTATGCATCACTAGTCCAGTCATGGTTTCACAAAACATTACATTACAATGTCCCAACAAACATAATAACTGAAACAAGTATGGTACGTCATCTTAAGAAACATATTCATGTCAACTACAATGTACTTATGTCTTATTACAACAACGATGGTTTCAGTGAGTGACATGTCCGAAAATCTCAACAGCTCGCACATCATTATATCACAATCTCTCAACAAACATAATCACAGAAGCACGCTCTAAATGCAATAGCAGTCAATATTACAAATACAGGCAGGGGAACCCCGCGGTCCATATGACAAGCCCAGGGTAGCATCTCTCATCAGATCTCATCAATGTCGACCACCTCATCCTGTTTAGCCACTACAGGGGCATATACATCCACTATAACATATTCAACAACATCAGAAATGGTACCAAGGAAGAACACCTTCCTGGTTCGCTTCTTTCACTGCATAATCTGCATAAGATCTTCAGTATCCAAAACATCTACGAATTGCTGCTTCTTATGATGCCACCACCGGATTTTTGCCATCTGCTTAGGGCCAATCGTGATTTCCTTACCGATCATCTCTCTCATTTCATCAAGTGTTATGTTTTTGGAATCGACAGTGATCTCCACAGTACATGATGAAACTGGCTTATTAACTCCTGTCGTCGGATTGATGACAAGTACGCCATGAGGGGGTCCTCGAGGCGTGCAGAAGAGAGGGGTGTGAGACGTACGGTGTTCCAGGACGGTGAGCACACAAGTTTACCCAGGTTCGAATCCGCCGGCTTTGGACGGATCCTACTCCTGCTAGCAATCCAGTAATATGGCAGAGCCGGAATATGGGTTACAAGGGTTTCGCCTGTGTGAGTTGAGATTGTAAACTATTGAGGTGTGCCCTAAAGGCTTTCCCTAGGACGGCTTATATAGATATCCGGCCTAGGGTTTACAAGAGAGATCTATCCGTCTACGTCTAAGAGTCGGTTACAGAGTACATCTTGAACTACAAGTAACGTCATGGGCCTAAGTCAGTAAGTCTTCTGGGCCTTCCTGTAGCCGGATTGGACTCCATCTTTCTCCCTGACTGGGCCGCCCGTGAAGCAAAGCTCTAACCCGAAGTGGGCCACCCTGGTCAGTGAGGAACTGTGAGGATACCCAGAAAGTATATCCCCAACACCAGCCCCCGGAGGCCTCCAAGATCCAAAGTCGGATTTATCATCGTCTAGCTTGATCTTTGGCTTGCAGAATCTTGAAGGGTTCCTGAAACTTCACAACAAAAGATACGATCTGGGTCTTAAAAATAAGTCGGACCTATCAGTAGGTTACTCGGATTTTCCAGCTCGTTTTTAAACTAAGCCAGAAATTGGTCTCTAACGCCACCTGACACAAGCATGGTCAAGTCACGTCATCTGACAGGCGTTCCGTTAGCACGACCGTTGGTGGGTCCGCGGTCCGCGGAACCGAGGCGCCGTTTCAATGCGTGCGTGGAGATCGAGGCGACGCAACCATCGCGCGGGTCCTTCCCAGTTCTTTCCATGACGCGTGGTGGTTGCACTATAGCGTTTGCACGAATCCTGGCGCGGGTAGGTGGATATAAGGGGTTCAGATTTCTTCTTCTCCTTTCCACCAGTCCTTTGCCGTTTCCTTCCATCCCAATCCTCCTGCGCGCATAGAGCCTCCTCATCCTTCCCCCACAGAAACTCCCAGCGCCGCCCCTTTAAGGTCACCCTCTCACCGGAAAAAATGGCTTCATCATCTTCTTCCTCCGGTTTGGCGGCAGCAGCGGCGGCGGCGAAGGCAGAAGCTGCAGCAGAGAAAGAAAGCTACAGGGGAATCTGGATCCCCTGCGCCCTTGACGAAGTAGGCCTAAAGAACGTGGAGAAGGAGGGGCTCCTCGTCGCTGGCGACTGGCAGAGCGGCTCCGGCGAAACCGTCCCCAACCCGCACGAGGGCGAGCGAGTCCACTTTGGCACCCATCTGGACCGAGGTCTGTCTTTTCCTCACTTCTCGAAATGAGCGCATATGCTGCGCTTTGCGAGGGCTTTCTCGGCATTAGGCCGAGTTTGCTTCTCTTCCGGTTTTATTTCCATGTCCGGAGGAATTCCATTACTGCGGGTGTTCCCTACAACACCGGCACCATTAGTTTTTCTCTTAGACGAGACCGGGCATATCCCAAAATTTCTGCCAGTGACTTGGTCAAACAATGGCCAGCCACTTTTTTCTACCATAGGGATATTCCGGCTCTCGGCAAAGCTACTACTTTGCCGGATTTTGTCGACGGAGCCGCCACGGCCCAGCCTTCCTGGGACGAGGCTGCTCCGGCTCTCACTGATGATCTGATCCTTGCTAAGAGGCAGATCGAATATCTGATCAAGCACAATGGTTTGAAGAGATCCGACTTGGTCCAGTGCTGGGTCTCACATCGAATCCAACCACTTCAGTACCACGGGGATAGACTGATGCACTCCATCACGTCTTCTCTAACCGACTCCCTCTGTATCAGCCCCAAAGCCTACACCCCTCAAGGCTACATAAGCCAAATCAAGTGGCTGATCAAGGAGCAGATCGAAAGGCGGATTCCGGAGGTTTCTCTGGACATGCACACGGCGGAAAACCCCGTGGTGCTGGTAGGCTTCTATCATCACATCTTTTATGTGTTTCTATCTTCGAGTTATATTGCAATACTGATATGTTTTCTTGTTTTCAACTTGCTGACATCCCCGAGTCAGAACTTGCTCCGCTCGAAGGATACCCTCCGGAGTTTTCTCACGAGGTAGAAGCAGTTCCATTGCCGGATCTTGCGCTCAAGAAGCGCAAAGCTCTGACAGTAGCGGTTGGCATAAAGAAGGTGCCTATCGTGAAGAGGTATCCTTTCAGTCACAACTTTTTCGTCTTTGTACTTTACTCAAACTTCTTTCCGAGATGTAACGTTTCCGACTTTGTTACCTTCTCAGAGCAAAATCGATCACCAAGGGCAAGGGGAAAGGGATTTCTTAGAAGCCCTTACGCCAAATGAAGCTTACCATAGCTTCGCCTGCCGTGGCTCCTCCGACTCCGGCCCCTCAACCTTTTGCAACTCCGGTTATCTCGTCGGATGCTGCAGAAGATCCGGCTCTTCAAACGGAGCCTGCGATCCTTGGGTCGCAAACTAACGTCACCGTGAGTGCGTCAGCTCAAGATAAGGGTGAACCCTCTTCGGGTAATGATCCCTCGGCTGAAGTCTTCGCCGAAAACCTCCTCAACAATCCGGGTCTTGCTAAGTTTGGCCTGACCTGGAAATCTGCGGAGGAGATCCAGCGGTTAGCCAGGCAAGTCCTGGATAAAAGCCATTTATCCCCCCGAGGAGGAAGCACAAGAAGCAGAGGACGTCAATTTCTCTGACCTTCTCACTCAAGTCCGCCTTTGCGACGAGAGGATTAGGACTGGCGAGCTTCCAACACCCCCAGTGATCCCTCTTACTCTTGCCAAGAAGGTGGCCGCTGAAGTGAACGTGGGTTTAGATAAACTCACCCGCGAGCAATATGTAAGTCGGAATTCCAACTCTTGTTTTTTCCATTATGTTATATCATATCCTCTAGCCCCCAAGCATGAAGTAGGATATAGAATCCGAGTTTATGCTTCATTAGGATACCAAAGAACGAACTAGTGTAGCCCCCAAGGCTCGTGCTAATATTTAGCAAAAATATTAGCCCGAGTCTTAAGTAGCTTTCTGACGTTGGGTATTCTGACTTACAGAAAGTATGTTCCTATAACCAGGAATTATTGACCAATGTCTGTGATAAGCGGAGAGAGATCAAAGCTCTCCGGCTTAAAAATGTTGAGCTCAAAGTAGCCAAGGATGAAGCCGAAGGTAAACATTCCGAGATTCAAACCTTGTCTTTGCTTTTTTCAATGTCATTTTTTTCTAAACTGGTGTTCTTTTTTGACTTACAGCGCTGGTGAAACAATCCATCGCTATGATTGAAGAGGCCAAGAACCTCAAGACCCTGGTGGTGGAGAACAAGGGACTTCGCCAAGGCTGGATAAGCTCAAGGCAGATCATGAAAAGAGCATAGCTCAAGTCCTTGAATCCTCCTCCATGTCCACTGATGAGCGTGATCGCAAGATTGCTGCTCAGGATAAAATAATCTCGGACCTCAAGAATGAGCTTGGCAGAGAGAAGGACATATCCCAGGCGCTCCGGGCTGAACTCCAGAGTCTCCGGGAGGAGAAGACCAAGATTGACGACGTCATTTTTGGTACGTTCCACCTCTCTGACCTATCTTTTTCTTCGACTTCTATCAATGTCGTTTTTTTCTTAACTTTATTTTGATGTACAGGTCCTCTGAACTTGACGGACTCTTCCTCGTCCGAGCCCCGCACCCACTGGCTTACCCAAGTCGGTGATCTTCTTCATGACTACCGCCAGTCCCTTGAGGACATTGGCGAGTCTCTCAGGATTCCGGACATGCCAAGCATGTTGGATTTTGAGGTGCGGGACAGGGCCAAGGAGATGCCGCAGCTTGTTCGGGACTGGAACATGTCCCACACGCGGACTGCTGCATAGAATGCTCTCTCCATGGTCATGAGCCACCATGGAAACATGGAAATATGGCAAGTGACTAAAGGGTACTACAAGGTAGACGAAGACGGCCAGGAGCAGGACCTTCAAGCTATCATGCACTCTTGCACCGGATACGGGTGCCACGTAGCTGATCTGACCAGCTACGAGATCCCCTTCTTCACCCGCGTGGATACTCCGCCTCCTCCTGTAGAAGAAGCCGGAGAAGTTTCCGACGATGAACGCACCAACTCGGATGCGGACATCTCGGAACGATATCAAGGCGGAGTGACCAGCGAGCCGGCAGATCCTTCATCTCCTCCTGCATCATAGACCAGAATTTTATGTATTATTTCGGAAAAACCTGATGCGATTGTAAATATTAAGTACTATTTATCTTCGCAAGTGCTAAGCTTTTGATCTATTCAGCACTTTTGACTTTTGAAATTTTTGCGTGCCTGAAATGTTTACACAAGCACTTATATTTTTCGTCTCTACTTATCGTTTATCTAGCTTTCCGCCTTGTCCCTTTCGTGAGCCGGCTAAACCTTCAGCCGGAAACTTTGCCGAGCAACGGAGCTCAATTGCTAAACCAGTTTAAACTCGGAAACAAAGCCGGCTTCCAGTACCAACAATTCACTACTCGGAAAATGCCCGCATCCGGCAATCGGATAAATAACCCAAGTAAAGACTAGAAACTTTAGAGTTATACCCGAAGGTAGCAGTTTTAGATCGGAAATCTAGACCAGAATGAACATGAGCATATAGTACTTTCAAGCATTCTGAGATTTTCGACTATGACATGATCATTCGGAAATAAGATGGTTTAAGAACTTCTCAGAAAAACTTGAGGCAACCAAAAAATTTATTTCTCACAGAACATGTACATATGTATGATTACAAAGAAGGATAAACTAAGAATAAAAGGGACGTAGCTGAGCAATATTCCATGGTCTGTCTAACTCATCCGGATTTGTACTGCCTCCAGCTCTCTTTCTCTTCTTAGTAGCAGGTCTTTCTTTGACTGGCCTCATGTCAGTTAAGTAGTACGATCCATTGTGCAATACTCAACTAATTAAAAAGGGCCCTTCCCATACTGAGGAAAGTTTGTGCTTACTTTGTTGCACAAGCCGGAGAACCAAATCACCTTTATTGAAGGATCTATTTCGGACTCTCTGGCTATGGTACTTGCGTAATTTCTGCTGATAGGCTGTAGATCTCATTTCAGCAACGACACAAACTTCTTCGACTAAGTCGAGATCATTTTGTTGAAAAATCTCGGCATCCTCTTCGATATACGCGGCTACTCTAGGAGAAGTATGAATTAAATCACTAGGAAGAACTGCTTCTGCGCCATAGACCAAGAAGAAAGGTGTGTATCCTGTTGACCTGTTCGGAGTTGTTCGTAAACTCCAAATTACAGAGGGTAGTTCCTCTGCCCAAGCCCCCGCAGCACGTCATAGTGGTGCTTCGAGTCTTGGTTTCAGGCCTTGTAGAATTAAATCATTTGCTCTTTCGACTTGTCCGTTAGCCTGTGGATGTGCGACTGACGCAATGTCAAGCCGGATATTTTGCTCATCATAGAATTTGGTCAGTTCTCCCATAGAAAAGTTACTCCCGTTGTCCGTGATAATGCTATGTGGATAACCATACCGGATTATAACATCCTCGACAAATCTTTTGGTTGTTGCTCCATCACAACTAGTGACAGGTTTAGCCTCGATCCACTTGGTGAATTTATCCACCATCACTAAGAGGTGAGTAAATCCACTTGGAGCTCGTTTAAAAGGTCCTACCATATCAAGCCCCCATACCGCAAAAGGCCATGTTATAGGTATTGTTCGCAGCTGATCAGCCGGAACATGAGCTTGCTTGGCGTACTTTTGGGAGCCTTTGCATGTCTTGACTAATCGTTCGGCATCTGCCTGAGCTGTAAGACAGAAAAATCCATGCCGAAAAGCTTTTGCCACTAAAGATTTGGCTGCAGCGTGGTGACCACACTCGCCTTCGTGGATTTCCCTTAAGATTTCCACTCCTCCTTCCAGAGATACACAGCGCTGAAAAACCCTAGAAACACTCTGTTTATGGAGCTCACCCTTAACAATAGTATAGGCTTTTGCTCGTCGGATAATCTGTCGGCTCAGCACCTCGTCTTCGGGCAATTTGCCATCTACCAAATAATCGAGGTAGGGTTGAGTCCAGCTGGGAATTACAGCCAGAGCTGCTATTAAAGGTGAGTCGGATTTGGTCGGATATTCCTCATCTACTCCCTTTATCGAGGGAACTTTGAGGTGCTCTAAAAATGCGCCATCTGGGACCTCTTTCCGCGCAGAGCCTATTTGAGATAGTGCATCTGCTTCCTCATTTTCTGCTCGAGGGATGTGTTGAACTTCAAACCCTTCGAATGATTTAGATAGATCATCCACGACATCTTTATATGCTGTCATGTGCTTATTTGCATTACAAATATCCGAGACTTGCTGAGCAACAAGATCCGAATCTCCATAACACATCAAACGTCGGATGCCAATATCCTTGGCAATCCGGATTCCATGCAGCAGTGCTTCATACTCGGCAATATTGTTTGTCGCTGTGAAGTGGATCTGCAACACGTATAATAGTTTATCTCCTTGGGGTGATTTGAGAACCACGCCAGCCCCCGAGCCCCCTCGAGCCTTAGACCCATTGAAAAAGAGGGTCTAGTATTCCGACTCAGGGAGGGCCATGTTCTCCTTCGTCTCTGTCCAATCAGCGGGAAAGTCAGCAAGGATCTGGGATTTGATTGCTGTCCGAGGTTTATACTCAATATCGAAAGCTGAGAGCTCTCTGTCCCATTTGGCGACACGTCCTGTGGCGTCGCTGTTTTTTATTATGTCTCTCATGGGAGCTTTGATTATGTCTCTCATAGTGTCATAACTTACGATATGCTAGAAAAACACCGTAAGCCAACTTTTGATAGTGCGGATATCGCTGTTTTGATTCTGTCAAGACCTCGCTGACAAAGTAAGTCGGACGCTGCACCAGGTGCTCCTGATTTTCCTCTGGTCTCTCCACCACCATGACGATACTAACGACCTTATTTCTCGCAGCAATATAAAGCAACATCGGTTCCTGAGGTTCCGGCGCTGCGAGGATAGGAGCAGATGAGAGTACTTTCTTTAGGTCTTGCAGTGCAGCTTCAGCTACGTCAGTCCAGACAAAATCTTTGGTCTTCTTCAGGAGTTTGTATAATGGTGCGGCTCTTTCACCAAGTCGGCTTACAAATCGACTGACCGCAGCAATGCAACCAGTTAATCTTTGTACGTCCTCTAGGCGAGTTGGCCTGGAAATATTGAGTATAGCCTTGATTTTATCGCGGTTCACCTCAATGCCTCTTTGAGACACGATGAAACCTAACAATTTTCCGGCTGGTATTCCAAAGAAGCATTTCTTCGGGTTAAGCATGATGTTGTATTTTCGTAGATTGGCGAACGTTTCCTCGAAGACGGAAATGAGTGTTTCCTTCTTTTTGGACATCACCGCGATATCATCCACGTATGCATGTACATTGCGTCCGAGTTGGTCGTGGAGGCAACGCTGCATCGTGCGCTGGTACGTAGCTCATGTGTTCTTCAGCCCAAAGGGCATTGTAACAAAACAGAAGGTTCCGAAGGGGGTTATGAATGAAGTTTTGACTTTGTCAGATTCCTTCATCCGGATTTGGTGATAACCAGAATATGCGTCGAGAAAACAGAGGAGTTTCGAGCCTGCCGTAGAATCGATAACTTGATCAATTATAGGTAGAGCGAACGGATCTTTTGGACAAGCCTTGTCCAAGGCAGTATAATCAACACACATCCTTAAATCAGTGGTGTCCTTTTTAGGGACCATTACAGGATTGGCCGACCACTCAGTGTGGATGACCTCTTCTATGTATCCGGCTAACTCGAGTCGTGCTAGTTCCTTAGCTATTGCCTTACGCTTTTCATCGCCAAACCGTCGTAAGGACTGTTTGACGGGTTTAGCTTTCGGGTTTACATTTAGAGAGTGCTCGGCAAGTTCCCTAGGTACTCCGGTCATGTCAGATGGCTGCCATGCGAAGATATCTTGATTTGCTTGGAGGAACTTGACGAGCGTGCTTTCCTATGCGCTATCTAGGCCTACGCCTATCTGGGTCACCTTCGAGGGGTCATCACCCTTCAACGGTGCTTTCTTCGTCTCTTCTGATGCCTTGAACTCCGGATTTGGCTTGGTAACCTCAAACGGATCTATGCTCTTCTTGATCTCCTAGTACTCCTGGGCGTGCAGCACGACTTCGGCAAAGGCGGCATTTCCATCCTCACACTCTCGCGCTTTCTTCGGGTCTCCCCTGATGGTGATCACGCCGTTGGGACCTGGAATTTTCATCATATTGTAAATGTAACACGGACGAGCCATAAAAGCCCAGTAAGCCGGACGTCCGAACATAGCGTGGTATGCGCTCTTGAACGGGGTCACTTCAAAGGAAAGTGCCTCCGTCCGATAGTTCTTTGGAGTTTCAAAGGTAACATCCAAAGTGATCTCTCCCAGGGAATTAGCTTGTCTTCCTGGGACAACTTCGTGGAAAATCACTGAGCTATGGTTTAGCTGAGTCTCCGAGATCTTCATCCGACGTAGCATTTCGACATAGAGAATATTGATACTGCTACCACCGCCATGAGGGTCTTGGAGAAACCATACCCGTCAATAAGTGGGTTGACGATTAAGGCGTATTTTCCTCGCCTGTGTAACTTAGGCGGATGATCATCGCGGTCAAACGTGATTGCCACTTCCGACCAGTCCAGATACTGGGGAACGGCCGGAACTGTTGCATTGAGCTCGTGTAGAACTACTTTCTTGACCTTTGCTGGTTGAGATCCGAGGAAGGTGACATAAGTTTCCTTCTTGGTGGGAAAAGTCTTCTTCCCTTCTGACTTGGGATTTGAAGCGCCCGCTTCCTCCATGTCGGAATCTTCCTTGTTCTCTTTGTCTTTTTCGGGATTTTTCTTTCCCTTCTTCCGCTTAGCTTTGTAGCCCGCTGTGTCATCTCTTTTGATGTTGTCATTGAAACGACATTCAGCGTTGGTGTGGGACGAGCCCCCATTGGCGTCTAAGTGATGCACACATGGGTTATTGGCAATGTCGGCCCAAGAGTAGGTTTTGCCTGGTTGTTGTTCTCCTCTACCTTGGACCCTTGATGTCCCACGGCCATGCCCGCGGCCTCCGCGACGTCCTCCTCGTCCTCCAGACCCGGAAACAATAGTGACTACCGCTGTTTCCGCGTTGGGTTTTTCTTCCGAGGTATTTTTGCGCTTCTGAGCTTGTTGCTTTGGTTGTTTTGACGACTGAGGCACAGCTATGGCATTGAGTAGTCCTTCTGCATCGTCGTCAGCATCTGCATACTTGCTCGCTGTTTCTATCATCTCTCCCAAATCGGTGACCTTGTCACACTTCAAGCGATGGCGCAGTAAACCAATAGGGATACCTTCAATGAAAGCTTCAATCGCAGTTTGATCATTTACTCCTTTGCAGGAGTTCTTGGTGTCGATCCATCATCTGACGTAATCCCGGCAAGTTTCTCCGGCTTTCTGGGTGCAACGCTGTAGGTCTCCAACCGTGCATGGCCTCCGATATGTGCCTTCGAAATTCCGAAAGAACGCACTTTGCAAATCATACCAGTTATGGATGGTGTTCACCGGAAGTTCATTGAGCCATGATCGCGCCGTCTTCCGCAACATAAGTGGGAGATATCGGGTTGCGACCAGGCTGTTTCTGCCTTTGGCGATGCAACAAGCTTGGAAGAAATCATGTAACCAGGTGTCTGGCCAAGCAATGCCGTTGTACGCTTGGATATGTCTTGAAATAGAAAATCCTTTCGGGAATTTTGTAGCTCTGATGCGTGGACCGAAGCACTTCGGGCCCACGTACACGTCATCGTTTTCATAGCGCTGAGCCTCTATGTTGGAGTTGATCTTGTGCCCTGCGTCGTTCGGGGATAGAGATCGTCCCGAATGCCGGCTATGGCTGCGGTGCCGTGGAGCCGGACTTCGGCTTCTGCCACCACCTCCTCCGCCATGTCGTCCTCCTTTCCCTCCATGGGAGCCGTTGTGATGACTGTGTGGTGGAGAGGATGGAGAAGCGTGACTACGACGAGCCCCCTGCCGGCTTGTACCGGCATGGTTTCCGTCGTTTCTTCGTTAGTCGTTCCCACCATGGTGAGGCTCAGCCGGACGGTTCTCATGTCTAGGAGGTGGCATTCTCTAACGATCCTCCTCCTGACGTGTCTCTTTATCTTCTCCCCTTAGATCCTTAGATTCTTGTCGGGGAGGGTTCGTCAGATTCAGGGCAGCGATGGCGTCTTTCTCGGTCGCTGGGGCGACGTTGCTCCAGTTACGTGAAGTTTTGTGATGCTGTCCTGAAGATCCGGTTCTTCAATAGTTGTCTTCCCTATGTTCGGGGTGATGGTACTGAGGCCGAACGTAATGGGATCTTACGCCAGCCCATGCCGGATCTGTGCGACACTGGTCAGAATCCGAGACCAGTTTTTGACTTCCGGACAGGGCTACCTTTTGCTGCTCCAGTCCCTTGTTGAGTAGCTTAATACCCAAACAGATCTCCTCTGGTCCTAGATTAGCCGATAGAATTTCTAGGGTTGCCACGGTATTTTGTACTGGTGTTGGGTATACCCAATCTCCGTTGCTATCTTTCCGTGGCTTCCCCATCTCATCTCCAAAAAGGACGGCACGGACACGTGGGAATTGCTTGTCATCTGTGTGACGCTTCCGTGTCTTCTGATGTAGACGAGACATGTATTCCTTGTTTGACATGCATTTCTTCTCCACCTCGATGTTTTTGGGTTCATCGAGGAGTTGTTGACGACGCGCTTCTAGGGCTTGCGCCCTTTCGTCCAGCTCATCTGCAGTAAGTTCTGCAGCTGTAGGGATAGGTGTGGTTAATGCAGCATCGATGAGTTTACGCGCACCTTCAGTGATCACGTGTCCATCCATCGATGCTTGTTTCTTCAGCTCGTATGGGATAAGTGCTCCATCCGAGTCTTCCTCGTATTCCTCGGCAATCACCTCTTCTGTCAGAGGGTCTTTTGCTGGGGTCTTGTTTTTCTTGTTCTTCTTCTTTGCCTTCTTGGCAGCGCCGGTAGCAAAGACGGCTTTGGGTCCGTTTCCCGGAGTCAAGCTCTGATCGGTACTTTCGGACATTTGGACTTCGAGATTATCTCCGACGTCCATGTCATCCTGCGAGTGTTCCCCGGATCCTTCATCCATGGCTTCTCCATCTTCTGCAGCTTTGGAGTTATACTCCTCTTCATATTCCGCGGAGAACTTTCGGAAATCTGCTGATGTCATCGACTCATCTGAGGATGTGGGTACGTCGGCGTTTGTTCCAATTGCCTCCAGCACAGAGTCGATGTTTTCTCCAGCATCGGCAGAGCCGGATCCGGATCCCACGTATCCGACGAAGTGAGACGCGTTCTTCCTGAGGTACCTGCGGCTTTCGCGATCAACCATATCGAAACTTTTGATGGTCTCGAGGATTGCATATGCGCTTTCGCCTTGCAGTATCATGCGTTTTAGTGTGTACCTTAGGAAAGGCCTGTCAGTTCCGGCATCATCAGAGCCGGAATCGGTGTCGTTGATATGCTCCTCCTGGATTTCGACTTCCGTGGGTAGATCGATCTGGGATCTGGCTCCTCCAGGGAGATCCACTCCAGATTCGACTTTGACCACTAGGTCTTCTTCAGGTTCGGGTTTCTCCACTATCTCCGCAACTGGTGCGGGCTAGGTGGGATTAGGGTTTTCTGAGATCCGGAACTCTGCCGCCTCCGCGGACAAAGGGGACCCATAAAATTCTTTTGCCTCTATCATCACCGCTGGGGTGGGTTGGGCAGGTTCAGCGAAACCGATGTAAACATCGATCTCACCAAAAGACATGATTGTGTAGGCAGTCACGGCCTCCTTTGCCAGAATCCAAGTCTCGTCGAGAACGATGAGAGGGACGTCGCTGGCGTAGAGGATGCGACCGACGGTGATAGTCTCGCTGATTCCGATTTTTGCAGATTCCGCTCGGAACACAGATCCGAAGCTCACTTGCCCCACGGTGGACGCCAACTGTCGTCGGATTGATGACAAGTACGCCATGAGGGGGTCCTTGAGGCGTGCGGAAGAGAGGGGTGTGAGACGTACGGTGTTCCGGGACGGTGAGCACACAAGTTTACCCAGGTTCGAATCCGCCGGCTTTGGACGGATCCTACTCCCGCGACTAGGAGTATACTGAATCCACCTCATGGCGTACTTGTCATCAATCCGACGACAACTCCCTCATCAAGTTTTGCCATGTATGAATCCACCTCTATGCGTATACTGAACTTATCCAGATCAGCATCTATTGGTCTGTATTCTCTAGGAGCAGAAGCTCTGGCAGCAAGATCTCCAGCATCTGCATACATATCACCAATCATCGCTTCAACTTTCACCTTACGATCAGCTGCACAACACTCCCAAACCATCTGAAGCTCATAGGAGTGCTCAATTTGCTGATAGGTATCATTCATGTTGCGCCACACCAATTTTTTCCTCTATCTAGAACCCCAGGGAATTATAGCGGCAAGCATATCTACCAGCTGCGAAACAGACACAACCTCTTTGCAATTCACAAGCAGATGCACATCTTGCCCGAACACAACCCTCTCGCAACCAAAATCAAGCTTTGTAGTGTACTGCCAAACATGAACTGTGAACTCATATAGGTCACTTGTATCAAAATTGTGCCTAATTTGATTAAAAAGGGGAACATTTCAGTTCATTTGATTCTATTATGCTGTAACTAATCTACTTGCAAGATAAGGCATAGATAAGAAAAATTCACCTCTCGCTCTTCTCCCGGGTTTTTTCTTCGAGATCTGAGTGCTGCATCCGCCCATCGGAGCCGAACAATCCGCCGCCGGCCTTGCTTTTCTCTTCAACCCGCTACTCGTAGGTACCTTGGGAGCAGAATCCTTGCTGGCCTCCTCGCTAACCGGGGATGAAGACCTCGCCGTAGCTACGCGTTGAGCCCCAGACTTGGGCCCCGACGGACCCTTTTCAGTCGGCGACGTAGCTACAACCTTCGCCTTGCAAGACATGATGGGCCGCCGCCGTCGGATTCAGTGTCAAGGGAGGGAGAAAAAAGGTCCTCCGCCGCCAGCAGATTTAGGGTTGGGGAAGGGAAGAAAAGGACCGCCGCCGCCACAGCAAGATTCAGTGTCGAGAGTTAGGAAAGTACAATAATGGATTTGCTCCTACGACACGTGCAGGGTGGCTAAGAAGAGTGACCGGCGAAGGAGGGGCACAGCAGGAACTAGTGTAACGAAATATCCTGACTTAACAGGCGCGATTTGAAAATATTTGGTTTGGCCATCATTCACTCGAAAGACCCCTCTCAGCAATTGGCGCCCCAACTTTTCGAATCGCGGTGATAAAAAATCAACTTGGGTACCGCGTTGCCTGTCCACCCCAACTTTCGGGCCGCAAAATGATATTCTCATATGAGCTGCCCAACATGATTATGGTCATATTTGTAATTCCTATGTGGTGGATCTTTGTTTTGTGATTTGATATTTGAGATTGGAATCTATTTTGTGTAAGATGTTTTAATAGATGCATATCATGCACTCCGTTCTTCATTGATTGTTTTGATCCAACTTGTATGCAAGAACTTGTATGGGGAGAAGTGTGTGTTAGATGGAGTAGCATGGGGGTGGCGATTGAATTGTGACACATAATATTCAGGATCTACTTTGGTTTTTACCTTTATTTTTCTGCCTCACTAGGGGTAAAGTGAAATCATATGCTATAGTTATCATGTGATAGTGTGATGACCTTGTTAAATCAGGGTAGCATATTTGTATTTCAAACATCATATAATATTGCTTAAAGCTATACTCTGATTTGTTCTTAAATCAATATTGCATGGAGATTTCCCTTTCTTGTGGAGTATAAGAGAGAGAGATGTGTTCCATCTCAATTTTATAATGTGATGGCCCATATTAATTCCTTTTATCAAGCACTTATAGAATTTCCATGAATCTTTATCATTGATGAATTGTTTTGTGATCACTACAACCTAAAAATAGAGTAGACAAGTGAACCCATGAACCCCCGGTCCAATTTTTATCATAAGAAACACCTTTCCATTGCATCTACTATCCTTTATAATTTTTGCGATCTATTATTTTGAAAATACAAAAATACTTTATCTACTTGCAATCACTTATAAAGTCCCCAAAACAACTCTACTATCTTCCATATTATCTAGTTTGCATTACTTTACTTTATTTACTGCTTTTATTTCAGTTTATATTTTACTTTATTTCATATTACTAATATGAAACCTTGTGCTTGACAACCACTTAGTGGAGTTGGGGACACAATACAAATTATTTTGCTTTACAAGTTGCTTGAAGAGGAGAACACAAACATCCTTCCATAACCAATTCCCGAAGAGTTCGATATAAACCCTCGAGTCACCCTTGTGGGGAAAAGAATCTTTCTACAACACTATGCACTTGGAGTCCCAATGAAAAGTGGTCATGTTTGTTGTCATCAATAATGTGGTTACTTGGGAAGGTGATGTTCACCGAGAACGACGGCTTGACCATTAGTGCACGCTACATCCACTATGCTAGAGAGATTGCGAAGGTGATGTGCTAGCATGACATCACACAATGGAGATGGGGTTATGTTGTCTTAGTAGCTACGTATCGAGGTATGTGCATGAGTTGTCAGCTAACCAATGATAGGTCTGCCTTGCTAGGATGCCCAATGTTGCTACAACTGTGGTAATGGGAGAGGTTCCCTATCGACCGACCGGAGATAACAAAGAATAAAGCACTACGAAGGAAACTAACAACTCTTTTGTACAATAGTCTCGTTTCGCGAGAGATCAAGTCAAGACATGCTACCCATCGTTCAATGAGCAGTTTGACTTGCTGAGGGAGGATGCAGTCATTTGGGAGCCATACACGATAGTTGTGGCAGCCGCCAGATATTCCGGTGGGATATCTTACATGTGCACTAGAGATGAGGACTACTAGCTGACTAAATCGAAGATCATCTTTGATTGGTCGAGGAAATGTCTCAACAGAGGGTCATGAGGCAATTCGGTCTTTGCTAGATGGTAGATCCTCCACGTCCGGAGGTCCCCCTTCCAGATGCCGTGCACATGTAAGTTAATATATGCACATTTGGTATTGCTTATCTTTAGTTCTACAATGATGGTATAACAAAATGTAATTTCGAGTACTCTTGGAAGGGTACTAATACAAGTGCAACTCAATGGCTTCAAGGGGTTCACTATTATATCCAGGACTAGCAGAATGCAACAACTGACAAGTGGATCGCTGGCCCGTTTGATATGGAGCTATTTCGTGCATACTTATAGAGGTACATGACCATGACACGGTTGTGTCCCATCCACCACGCGCATGATGATGAGAGATACCCTAGCCAGTCGACCATGGAGCCTAGACAGTCAGTGATAAATACACTTTTCTTCATTACTGGACTTGTTAGCCTACATAATGTGTACTTATCTACTATAAAAATGTAGGCCGATATGACATGGGAGATACAAACTGAAGTGCATCGGTGGGGACGTTCGCTCTTGTCCACTCCACTTGTAGCACGTCATCAGGCTCAGTCCTTTGTCAGGTGTGTCGAGGAAAGCCTACGGAGTATCTATGCGACCATCACGTGCACCAATATTTCGGACGTCGTTCGCCACCGAGCAGCACAGCTCCTATCGCGTCACTCCATGGAGGAGCGCCCACTGCGTCACTCCATTCAGCAGCGCCCCCCGCATCCGTCCACGCAGTAGCCACCTCCAGACCAGGTTAGAGGCTCGGCGCGGCAACAACAAGATCCTCCTCGCCCACTCCGCCATAGGCCTCGTCCACGGATCTCACATCATGAGACACCGAGAGAACCACCTCCAGGCCAGGCTGGAGGCTCGGCGTGGAAGCAGCAGCAGCCACAGTTTACGAACGACCACTGGCAGCAGTAGCTTACTTTTGACTAGTGGCAGTAGCAGCAGCACATCCCCTTCATGAACTTTGATTACCGGCCTTAATACCATTCTGAGGGTAAGCATTTTACTATCTATTATTGTTACATGCATTATGCTATCGTTCAGTACAAAATTTCTTTTACACTATCAGGAGGATATGGAGGCCCGACCATGTCCTCTATGGGTTCGTGGGAGACTAATGAGGAGGAGGATCAGTAGACTCGGCATGATCAGGTTGACTGGTTTGGCCAATATCAGACGCAATCGACTCCGCCACCTTTCCCCACACAGTATACATAGACCCAGGGTGACAGGTCAACTCTACCTCCTCGTAATATGGGGCCACCCAGAAGGTACAGATGGACTTCACCTAGGACGCAGCAACCCCGTGACCGGTGGCAGTGATATCTATGTATGTATGAGGCACCTATATATATCTATCTATCTATGAGACTTGTATCTATCTATGTATGAGACACCTTTCTATTATTTCGCATTTTTATTCAATAAACACTTCAACATAGCTTGCAACACACTTCAACATAACTTGCGGTACATAAATAAGAGTGTTCTCTATCCCTACAACTATGCCTCACCCTTGCCCTTCGACGATGCCTTGCCTTTTCCCTTTGATGATGGCTCACCCTTCCTCTTCTTGGCATGCGCCTTCTTCATGGCATGCCTATTGTCCCACTCAGCTCTGGCCCTGGTACCAATGGCCAGCGGCATGAAGAGATCGCCTTCATCTTCACTCTCTTCTAGCCTAAGTTGAAAAGTTCTCATCCTTCCTCTACTTGTCATTGCTCTTCTTGGCATGCGCCTTCTTCAGGGCATGCGCCTTGTCCCACTTAGCTCTCTGCCTAGTACCAACGGCCGGCGGCATGAAGAGATCATCTTCATCTTCACTCTCTTGTATCCACAGCTAAGGGTACTAGGCTTGCCTCTGCCTTGAAGCTTCATTGATGAATTTAAGCTTGCCCCACCTTGCACTGACCTACGAAGCTCTTGTTGTATCTCCTTTGGGGTCCTCGTCGACCACCCTTTTCTACGTAATGCCTCACCCAGATCAGTGGGGAGATAATCACTAGCAATGAGTTTCTCCAATTGGACTGGATTATTGTCTATCCTACAGGTCCTGGCGAAATGAAAAAGGTCGATGGACATGTTTGTCTCAAAACTGTGGTCGTTGGGAAAACCAGACATACTGGCTAAAAACATGAATGGTGTGCTTACACAACTTCGTGAGGAGGGGGTTTTATAGGGTAAATGAACAAGAAATAGCGGGAACTCATTGGGAACCATTATGGCGGGAAACATTTTGGCGGGAAACATTATGGCGGGAAAACATTACGCCGGGAAACATTTTGGCGGGAAGAACTAAGATACATTGTCTCCAAAATTAACTAACAACTACAAAGTAATGTTGAAATTAAGATACATCACAACACTGCAACTGAAATGAAGATACATCATGACACTATAACTGAAATAAAGATACATCACGACACTACAACTAAAATAAAGATACCACGCTATTGAGACATACATCTACCTTCTCTGAGTCTAGCACGGGTACTTCCCGGTCTTGTCACCACGTTCCAATGCCGCTTGCGCCTCAGCAGCCATTTCTCTTAATCTCTTTCTTTCCGCATCCCGGGCCTCCTTGCGCACATGTTCCTCCGCATACCCGCGCTCTTCCTCTTTTGCGCTCCTCTTCATGTTTATCTCCCGATTCCGAGCTCTCTCCTCTCTTAATTTTTTCAGCTCTCTCTCATGCTCCTTCTTCTCATCCTCGGCCTTCCTTTCGGCACATTGATCTTCGTGAAAGGCACACGCAGCTCGGCTCCTATCATGAAAATCTTGCACGGCCCAAGCTGGCTGCTCTGTGTCAATCCAATAGTACCACTTGTAAAGAGGGAGGGGAGACTGCAAGCACATCAATGGAATAAATAAAAGAACACATAATAACGTAAATCATTCATATTCACCATGCTCTGCGAACATACCGGAGGCTTCTCGTATGACAAACTTCCTTGCCGGGGCGGGCTTGCGTCATAGCTGGGACATATGAAAAACTTCATGCCTATGCAAGTGGAGAAATCGATCGACTCCTTGACCTTGGCGAGATGGCCGCACCAACAACGCTCGTGTGTCACCCCTTGCGGCAACCTGACAACACTGGGAAGAATATGCGGGAGAAAAAGGCGGGAAAAACGGCGGAAAAAAGGTGGTAAAAACTGGCGGCAAAAATTAGCGGGAGATAAACGGCGTGAAACAGTGGTAGGAGAAAATTTTAGCAGGAATCGGCTGGCGGAAGATAAACGGCAGGAACCAAAAACTTATTTAGGTTAACACATCGCATCATCCATGCAAGCTTTGGGGGGAAATCTACAATAATCGATAGTTGATAACCAATCAGGGTAGTCGTTGGACCGCCTCACGGCCGCCCTCCAACAGCCTGGTCGGGGGTTTAACCCCCGACAGGTTCCCTTCGGTTGTTGAACCACCGAGGTCGCGCTAGAATTGAGATTTCTTTAGTTTGTATATTATTCATGGAATTTAATACTCTTTCCGGTTCATATTATTGTTCTCAACTTTATCTAGATTCAAATGTATCTAATTAAGTATTTAGACTAGATGCATTTGTATCTAAACAAAGTTGAGAACATTAATATAGACCGAAGGGAGTAAAAAAAAATATTATTTTAAAAAAATTAGCCACTAAGCCCAACATCTCCGCCATTGGCGCTGACTAGTTCGACGAGCACGAGCCGCGCGATCGCCTATAGAAGCTATCCTTCTTCAACTGGTGGATGTTGAGCATCTTCTTCGGCACGCTCTTGGCCAACACGGTCCTCGTCTAAATCACAGAATGGCAAGTGCGATGTATTTTGATCGTCTATGGCGCAAACCGACAACCCTGGTTAAATCAGCCCTACCTTTTAAATTCAACCCCTAGTGAGGAGCGAATAAGTCGTCCAGCCTGTGGCCTGTGGCCTGTGGCCTTGGCGTATCACTCCACCAAATGGCGGAACGGGTTTCTTTTCAGTTTCAAAGCCCGCAGTCCAAAGCATCTTGGCAGTCCCCGTCAGTCCAACCTTGCAACTTGCCCAGTCGCTGGCCGCGATCGAGAAATGGGCACATACAAGAGCACATGCAAGCGGCCTGAGCCAGTTGGAGTGCCTTTCACACCCATCTCTCCCTCCCTTCCACACACACACACACACACGCACAGCTTCAAGCGGAGCTCCGAGGGGGCCGGCCGTCGTCCATGGCGGGGACGACGACGCAGCTCGAGGCCGGCAGCAGCGACGGCGAGTACACGCAAGATGGGACGACGGACCTCCACGGCAACCCCATCCTCCGGTCCAAGCGAGGAGGCTGGAGAGCCTGCTCCTTCGTCGTAGGTAAGCAACTAAGCATGCACGTCTCGACAGATTTAAAGCTTCAATCTTGTAATTACTTGCTAGTAGACAATATTTAGCTCTCTAGCCAAACCCTTTGCTTCTACTGTTCTCATCATTTGCTGTCCAGCTCCGGCCTCGTACGCAGTCATGGATTCTCCGCGGTGGAAGTCTCATGTGCTCCTAATTAAAATACAAAATAAAACAGAAAAAAAAACTACGAGAGCAGAGGGTCATGTCAGTTGTTGAGCACCACCAGCTTGTATTTTCTTTTCTTTTCAAGGAAATAGCACATAACACCACGTGTTGGTGACTTCTTCGCACAAAACGACATGTCGCCTTTCCCTCTGCTGGTTGCTCGACGTGGATAGGGTTTTCTTTTATAAACAGAGTATATTAATACCAATAAGATACTAATTATACCATGTTTTTGCCTGGAGACGGATTGTCTGGGTGTGGTGGTGAAATTGGGCAGTAACGACAGTGATCAGTCCATGCATGGTCATCTGGTTAAGGAGAACATGGTTTTGCTCAAGAGTTTCCCTCAACATCGAGTGAGCTGATCTGGTAATGGAGAAGCGCATTCATTAGCAAAGTTTAGCTGCGAAAATAAATTGCGTAAGAGGTTAGGATCCCCTCCTGAGGTGATGATAAACCTTCTGGCATCTGATTGTGCCGATTAATATATGCAGCGATTGATTTTTTAAAAAGTATGTCCCCCATGGCCAGTGGCCTTGTGCACTGCGTAAGCTTGGCCTGATATGTCAAACACATTCTGACAAGCAAGACCAATTCAGTCACAATAAATCTGTCGTAGCTGCTACTGTAGATGGATATGGACCGGTGGTTGCTACAAGTTGATGGGACCAATTAGAGAGCACAAAGAATACCCATACAGCTAAACTTTGCTTGGCACTACCTAGCACACAGTAGGCGGACCCAAAAGCTTCTCGAAGACGGCGAATATGTTTAAGACGCCATTTTTTAAAACAAAATCGATGTGGAAAGTCAGAAAATATAAGGCATCGCGTATTGGAAAGACTGGACGACTGTCCGGGTTAGAGGGGTGGTGGATCCGCCCCATGCTAGCACCTCTAGTACTCTGTTTCACTTTTGACTTGGCATAGTGGAGCTGAGATATTTGCGGATAATACTTCCAGTACTCCTTCCGTTCGGAAATGAATGACGCAGTTTTGTCTAGATAAATATATGTACGTAGGTGTAACTATATCCGGGAGTAGTACGAATATGTTCTACTTTATATATATAAATTATAACATGCATTAAATGATAACACGCCACTTAGTATTTTGGGGCGAAAGGCAGCAATAATATTTGTGTATCCCTTAAGAAAAAGATACACAATATAAGTCCGTGTCACCTGCGAAGACGAAAGCAACGGTTTGCTACGGTATAGTCCAAGCAGAGTTTGCAAGCAATAGCTGTCTTGTTAGGCTTGTCTGGTGGGACTCGTACTCGTACATAAGGGGCTGGAATTAACCTTGTGTTGATAAACTCTTGGAGGCCCACCTGTGACTTATTCTTTGGAGGGAAGCATGATTCCAACAAGGCAATCTCCGTCTCTCGTGGAACGGAGTAGTTGTTTGTTTCTATAGTTGTGTTAGCCAAATTGGCTCCACATCTTTTGTTTTCAGAGGATAATAGTGTGGAACAGTACATGTTTCTTTTGTTTTCTTCCTGAAGCTGTTTCACAAGATCAACCTCTCTTTCGATTCTGTGATTGCTATGGTTTCGATCCTGTGATTGTTACGGTTTGGTGACAAGTGCCGACCTCGTGCGCTGGAAGATCTGCATGGCTGGTCCCTGATGTACTCCCTCCATTCCGGTGTTTACGTCTCAGTTCAATTTTCTGCATGTTCCAAATTAGTACTCCCTCTGTCCGTCGGGTTATCTGTCATTATCTAGAGCTTACTAAGGAAGTCCTACTCGTGTGTGTATGGTCCGAATTTCTTCAACCATGTGTCACCTGCTTCTTGCCGCACACATAACAAAACGGCATCATATATCCGGTCTGGTTTGGTTTTGTTTGGTTTGGTGGAGTATTTGAATATATCGTGTGTGTTTGGTTATTTAATTTTTGCAGTGTACGAGGTGTTCGAGCGGATGGCCTACTACGGCATCTCGTCGAACCTGGTGCTGTACCTGACGACGGAGCTGCACCAGGGCACGGTGCTCTCGGCCAACAACGTCACCAACTGGGTGGGCACCATCTGGATGACGCCCATCATCGGCGCCTACATCGCCGACGCGCACCTCGGCCGCTACCGCACATTCATGGTCGCATCCATCATCTACCTCCTCGTAAGTTGCGGATACACCGTTCCCTACCCTATCTCTCATGCATGTGTGCGGCCGCCTCGCTCCGTCCTCCTGTGTTGGCTGCTCGATCGGTAGGTGTGCAAGTCGTGCGTGAAAACGACGGACAGATTCGGAAAGAAAATCGCGTAATCTCTAGGACAGCCGGACATGATTCATGCAATAATCGGCAATTCAGCATCTTTCGCTAATAGAGTATAAAGGCAATTCGGCATCATCTATATACGGCGCGCGCTGGAGCTATCAAAGAATTCATTTAATCCCTCCGATCCTCCAATTAATATTCTCAAATTTGTCGTGATGTATCTCTTACTAAAACATGACTAAATGAATTTAAATTTATACAAATCTAAGGACATTAACTAGGATCGGAGGAGGAAGTAATTTTACCTAGTAGTACGTACTTACAGAGCCATCGTCCTCGCCCGCTAATGAGTAATGATCGTGCAGGGAATGATCCTGCTAACCTTGGCTGTGTCGCTGCCGTCGCTGAAGCCGGCGAAATGCGGGCTTGGAACGGCGGACCTGAACTGCGACCACAAGGCGTCGAGCGTGCAGCTTGGCGTTTTCTTCTTGGCCCTGTACATCCTGGCCGTGGGCACGGGTGGCACTAAGCCCAACATCTCCACCATTGGCGCTGACCAGTTCGACGAGCACGAGCCGCGGGAGCGCCGACAGAAGCTATCCTTCTTCAACTGGTGGATGTTCAGCATCTTCTTCGGCACGCTCTTCGCCAACACGGTCCTCGTCTACATCCAGGACAAGATCGGCTGGACAGTCGGCTACGCGCTCCCCACTGTCGGCCTCGCCGTCTCCATCGCCATCTTCACCGCCGGAACTCCCTTCTACCGCCACAAGCCCACCTCCGAGAGCTCGTTCGCCAAGATGGCCGGGGTCATTGTCGCCGCCGTCCGCAAATGCGGCGTCCCCGCGCCATTGGACCCGAGAGACCTGCACGAGATCGACCCCGACCAGTACACCAAGAAGAAGACGTCCCCGTTGCCCTACACACCAAACTTGAGCATGCTGAGCAAAGCGGCGGTGAGGACGACCGGGGGAAGCAGCACGTCGTCGCGGTGGTCGCTGAGCACGGTGACGCAGGTGGAGCAGACGAAGCAGATGCTCAAGATGCTGCCGGTGCTAGGCATCACGTTCGTGCCGAGCGCGATGCTGGCGCAGATCAACACCTTGTTCGTGAAGCAGGGCACTACGCTGGAGCGTCACGTGGGCGCCCGCAACTTCGAGATCCCGCCGGCGAGTCTGCAGGGGTTCGTCACCATCTCCATGCTCGTCTCCGTCGTGCTCTACGACTGCCTCTTCGTGCCCTTCATGCGGCGGCTCACCAAGAACCCGCGAGGCATCTCGCTGCTCCAGCGGATGGGCATCGGGCTCGTCTTCCACATCCTCATCATGGTCATCGCGTCGGTGACGGAGCGGCACCGACTCAACGTGGCGCACGACAACGGCTTGTTCGACAGCAAAGGCTCCACCATCCCGCTCTCCATCTTCGTGCTGCTCCCGCAGTTCATGCTCATGGGCGTGGCCGACTCCTTCCTGGAGGTGGCCAAGATCGAGTTCTTCTACGACCAGGCGCCCGAGGGTATGAAGAGCCTCGGCACCTCCTACTCCATGACCAGCCTAGGGATCGGTAATTTCCTCAGCAGCCTCATGCTGTCCACGGTGGCGCGCATCACGCGGCGGCACGGACAGGGAGGGTGGATCCAGAACAACCTCAACGCCTCGCGCCTGGACTACTACTACGCCTTCTTCGCGGTGCTCAACTGCGCCAACCTCGTCGTCTTCTTCGCCGTGTGCCGGATGTACGTGTATAATGCCGAGGTCACCCACGTCGTTGACGGTGGCGGGGAGAAGGAGAAGAGGGAAGTGGTGGCGATGCAGCCGTCTGTTGCTGTAGGCGTAGCGGATGTTATGATTTGAACTTTTGAAATCCCCTGGAAGTCAATCATCAGTCAAAGTTGGCCACTGTACTACTACGACGCGTCCGGCGGGCAGATCGAAACAGCGTTTTGAACTTGTACATACATAATTTAAAGAATACTACTAGTAGCTAAATTTGCAAATATTAAAACATGTCGATATTTAGTTTCTTTTCATAACTAGCATCGTGGTTTCGCAAATGCGAGGGTATTAACTTTAGTTTGCCTAAAAAGACTCTGAAATCAATTTATAATTTCAAGGATAATCTCATTATGCTATAGAATAGAATATAAAAATAGATATATAGATATTTGTGAGAACGTCAAGATCTTTATTATTGAAAGGTCACGGTCTTGATGGTGGTACGTCATTTCTTATTACTGAATTTACCCCTATAAGTTAGAAAATATTACACCTTTACCACCGCCAATTATATGTACTGTTCCATGTTCAGACAGAAAAAAAAAGCCAAATCGTGTCGGCTGTCCGTGGTTTGTCCAACCCGAATCGATCATCAATATTAAAAAAAACGAATCGATCCATAGTGTTCCTATGTCAACCATCAGCCGGCCAGACTATTAGATCGGTCGGATCAGATTTTGAAACAGAAAGAATGGGAACTGTCAAACGCACGCACGCGGACGGAGCGACCGTGTGCTGCGTCGAACTCTGCCGATCGCCTTTGCCACTTGTACGTCGGCCTAGAGGCTGGTTGTGAAGGATCCATCGGGTCCTTGGTTTCTGAACGTGGATGTGGTGGCGCGTCCACCTTTATGTTGTCTCGATTTTTAGTTTCTTTTTCATAACTAGCATCTGCGAGACCATCAACTTTAGTTTGTCTAAAAAGACTCTGATATCAATTTATAATTCTAAGGATATTCTCATTATGCTATAGTATATAGATATTTGTGAGAACGTCAAGATTTATCCGAGATCTGATCATCGGCATCATGCTACTTTGTTCAATCTCGTTTTCAATAAGTACCGTTTTACTCGTTCACGTAAAATCTCATCCCCATGACCTAGTTATATGTTGTGCAGCTTATAGATGTAATTCACCGAGTGAGCCCAGTGTATCTTCCCGTCACACAGGAGAACAAATCGCGATCTTGATGCATAGGCCTCAACATGTCCTTTTGGAATACCCAACATACATCTTTATGGTCACCTAGTTACGGACATAACGGTTGATGCAGTCAAAGCAATTCTCGGATAATAGTGATTAATATGATCTCACGGTCTAAGAATTCAGACATTTTATTTCAAACAATTGCAAATGTGAACTACTACCTCCGTTCCATAATATAAGCCTTTTAGCAAGCTAAAACAGCTTTCTAGAAAGGCTTATATTATGGAACAGAGGTAGTATGTGATATGATCATGTTGCAACAATCATTAGTGAGAAATGTTCATCACATCATCTCAGATGATATGACTTCATTATCAGTTGGCTATAGAAGCACCATGATCAGAAAACCTTGATCACCAGCTGCCCAATGAACTAGTTCAGTAGAGGATACTAGGGACCTAGGTTTGTTTATATACCAGATATGTATCAATGTTTCCACTTGATACAATTATAGCATGATATAAAACTATTATGAACTAATGAGATATCATAATAAAACACCTTTATTATTTGCTTCTAGGACATATCTCCTTCAGTCTTCCACTTGCACTAGAGTACAAATAATCTAGTTGCATTGCGCCCCCGATTAGGGCGCGAGACCGAGTCGGTCGTCCGTTGGGACGACCGTGGAGATCAAACTAACATTCTCCCCCTTGATCTCATCTTCCATTCAACTTATACTTTTGTACCCATTTCATCACAGATCAGCATACAGAGCATGTCTCATCATTATGGTCAGTTACGCACCATAGATTCAACAGCCACTATACACCTCTCTATTTTGAAACAGACTCTTGTTCTTAGGCCCTTAATATCCAGGTATCATAGGCTTTCCCTTAAACCCATGCCGGCTAAGTGCTCTCTGAACACACTGGGTGGTAAGCCTTTTGTGAGTGGATCCGCGATCATTTCTTTTGTAATTATATGCTCCAAACTTATGGTATGATCCTGGATTCTTTCTTCCACAACATAAAACTTAATGTTAATGTGTTGGGCAGCAACACTTGACTTATTGTTGTGAGCATAGAATACTGTTGGCTCATTGTCGCAGTACATTCTGAGTGGTCTTTGAATGTTGTCCACCACTCTTAACCCGGGTACAAACTTCTTTAACCAGTTTGCCTGCCCCGTGGCCTCATAACATGCTAAATACTCAGCTACCATCGTGGACGATGCCGTGATGGTTTTTTGGAGCTTTTCCACGATATAGCTCCAGCTGCGAGAGTAAATATGTATCCTGACATGGATTTTCTTTCATCTATATCTCCCGCATAGTCTGCATCTGAATACCCTTCTATCTCAAGGGAATCAGATCTTTTGTATGTTAACATGAGGCCTTTTGTGCCTTTTGCATAACGCAAAACCTTCTTTACCATTTTCCAATGATCTATTCCTGGATTACTTTGAAATCTGCCAAGTACCCCGGTAACAAAAGCTAAGTCAGGGCGTGTACATACTTGAGCATACATCAAGCTTCCGACAGCAGAAGCATATGGAACCGCTTTTATTTGATCGATCTCATATTGGTTCCTGGGACATTGAAAATTCCCAAATCTATCGCCCTTGACTATAGGAGCAGGCGTAGGATTACTCGCACTCGCATGCATACTATACTTCTTCAGAATCTTCTCTAAGTATGCCTTCTGCGATAGCCCTAAGACCCCTTTTTCTCTATCTCGGAGAATCTCAATTCCTAGAACGAATGAAGCTTCACCAAGATCTTTCATATCAAAATTCGAGGACAAGAACTTCTTTGTTTCCAATAGCAGACTAACATCACTACTGGCAAGTAGAATGTCATCCACATACAGGATAAGGAAAATGAATTTCCCATTCTTGAACTTTGCATATACGCAATTATCCTCTTCATTCTCATTGAACCCAAACTTTCTTATTGTTTCATGGAACTTTAAGTACCATTGCCTGGAAGCCTGTTTTAATCCATAAATGGATTTCTTCAGACGACATCCCATATGTTCTTTTCCTTCCATGACAAAACCCTTGGGTTGTGCCATGTAAACTTTTTCTTCTAGGTCTCCATTTAGGAAAGCCGTCTTTGCATCCATCTGATGCAATTCTAAATCATAGTGTGCCACTAAGGCCATTACGATTCTAAAAGAATCCTTACTTGAGACTGGAGAAAATGTCTCATTGTAATCTATTCCCTCTCTTTGGGTGAAGCCTTTAGCAACAAGTCGTGCTTTATATCTTTCAATATTCCCTCTAGAGTCACATTTTGTTTTGTAGACCCATTTACAGCCTACTGTTTTGGCTCCTTTAGGAATTTCTTCTAAATCCCAGACTTTGTTACTACTCATGGATCTCATTTCATCTTCCATGGCTTCAAGCCACTTCGATGAGTGAGCACCTTTGATGGCTTCTTCAAATGTGGTGGGATCACCCTCCATTTGAACTTCTTCACTAACATATACTTCAAAATCGTTAGGAATAGCTGGCTTTCAAGTTCTTTGAGACCTTCTGAGGGTATCGCCTTCTGGCACATTCTCTGTTTGGGGCTGTTCCATCTCCCCCTCTTGTGTGACAACAGGGTCTTCATTTTCATTCATTGTTGCCATAGGAGAACTAACAACAGGTGTCACATCGACATTGTCCTGTGTCGGTGCAGCAGCAGGTATCGAGAAAAACGGTTCCTGAATCATCGGAGTGGGTGCATGCACCCGCTTCTCCTCAAGGTTGATTTCTCGCGATACCGTGCTCCCCCTGATCATCTGATCCTCCAGAAACACAGCGTGTCTCATTTCTACAAACTTAGTAAATCTGTCTGGACAATAGAAACGATAACCTTTTGACTTGTCTGGATAGCCAATGAAATGGCAACTTACTGTTTTAGGATCTAACTTTCCAAGGTTTGGGTTGAAGAGCTTGGCCTCAGCTGGACAGCCCCACACTCACAGATAATTGAGTAAAGGTTCACGACTAGTCCATAACTCATATGGTGTTTTAGACACCGACTTACTAGGAACTCGATTAAGTATGTGAATGGCGGTTTTTAATGCCTCCATCCACAAAACAACTGGTAAGGTGGAGTAACTTAACATGCTTCTTACCATATCCATCAAGGTACGGTTACGTCTTTCAGCTACTCCATTTTGCTGAGGCTCGCCCGGCGTTGAATATTGGGCTACTATACCGTGTTCCTGTAGAAACCTTGCAAAGGGTCCAGGAACCTGGCCATATGGGGTGTGCTGACCGTAGTATTCGCCTCCACGATCGGACCTTACTACTTTAATTTTTAAACTGTGCTGATTTTCAACTTCAGCCTTAAATATCTTAAATTTATCCAATGCTTCAGAACGCTCTCTAATTGGATAAATGTAACCATAACGCGAATAATCATCCGTGAATGTTATGAAAGAATCATATCCATCTACAGATGTCACAGGAAACGGACTGCATATATCCGTATGAATTATTTATAAGACTCCTGTGCTTCTTTTGGTGCCCTTTTTAATGTTCTTTACGAACTTTCCTTTGATGCAATCGATGCATTGCTCTAAATTTGAAAATTCTAAAGGCGGTAGAATTGATTCTTTTACTAAGCGTTCTATTCTCCCCCTCGAAATATGGCCTAAACGACAATGCCATAATTTCGAAGAGGCATCATCAATTCTTTTCCTTTTATTCTTTCCATTCAGGGATGAGGAGGCATTCTCATTCTCAGCGCTTAATGCATACACATTCTCACAAAGTGATAACAAATAAAGCTTGTCTTGTCTGAAGGCAAGACCAACAATCTCATTATTACGCTTGAGTTTACATTGTCCATCACCAAAATGGCAAGAAAAACCATCATCATCTAAGCGCGATACACTTATTAAATTTCGATGCAAAGAGGGTACATAAAGTACATCTACTAGTAAAAGTACAAAGCCATTTGATAATTCTAATGGGAGATCTCCAATAGCTTCGACTTCAGCTTGGACGCCATTTGCCACCTTAATTCTTCTTTCTCCTCTTTGCAGGGTCCTTCTCATACGGAATCCCTGTAATGAATTTGCAACGTGGACAGTTGCACCTGAGTCAATCCACCAAGTAGATTTTGCATAACTTAAAAATAGTGATTCATCAACAAAAGTAATTAAATCCTCACCTTTCTTGCACAGATGCTTTAGGAAGCTCACACAGTCACTCATGTAGTGGCCCTTTTCCTTGCACCACCTGCAGGTGTCCTTGTCCACCTCCTGTTGTCGGTGATCATCATCCTTTCCATGAGGCTTAGAAGGAGGGGGATGCCCCTGAGGTTTCCCTTGTGGCCTCCCTTGTGGCCTGGAACCCTGAAAATTCCTCTTCTTGGTTGGGCTCAGGTAGTTCACAGAATCACCAGATTGCCCCTTGAGCCTCTCTTCTTCTTGTACGCACATGGCCATCATCTTCTCAATGCCCCACTTTTCTGGCTATGCGTTGTAGTTCACAGCAAAAGTCTCAAATTGGTTTGGTATTGAGGCAAAGATCAGGTGAATGATGAACTCGACTGGGAGCTCCATGCCCATGGGCTTCAGCTTGGAAGACATGTTGCTCATTCGCAATATGTGGTCCCTTACTCCACCACTAGTGTACCTTGTAGTAACAAGTTTCTTAATGAGAGAGCTCGCATAGGACTTTGAAGACCCAGTAAACTGACTCTCTACCTTCTTCAGGTACTCTGTGGCAGTGCTACATTCTGGGATTGCTCCCCTTATTGCTTCCATAATGGAGCTCTTAATGACCATTAAGCACTTTCTGTTGGACGAGTCCCACTTTGCACAATCAAGGTCGTACTTCATTCTTATTGGTCCATGGTCATGGACCCTTTTGTTGAAGTCATCTTTGAAGGGTTCGTAGCATGGAAAACAAAAATTTTCTACCGCAAGAACGAACAAAACCCAGATCTAATCTAGATAAAAGCCAAGATCTAATCTATTAGACATGTGCAACGAGATAGATCTGTACTAACCCTCGTAGATCCGAAAGCGTTACGAGATTAGATCTCGGGGTTGATGTAGTCGATCACTTGCCGATCTCAAGATCGTGTGGACGATCCTTCTGGCGCCGTGTTCCAGCAGCGCTTCCGCAGTCGGTCACACGTGCGGAGTTGAAGTAGACCTTCCTCTCCCCGTTCCAGCGAGCAGCGGAGGTAGTAGATCTTCTCCACGGAATCCCAGCAGCACGACGGTGTGGTGGTGGTGGTGGAGTAGAGAATTCTGCAGGGCTTCGCCTAAGCCTGAGCAGAGGGAAGGAGGAGGAGAGAGGCGGCGGCTAGGGTTTTAAGTGGAGGGAGCAAGGGGGTGGCGCCCCCACCCCTCTATTTAAAGGAGGGAGGCGCCATGGGAGGGGGAGTCCTAGTAGGACTCCCCTCCCTCCTTGGCCGGCGGATTGGGAGGGGGGAGGAGTCCTCCTCCCCCACAACTCCTTGTCTTGCCCCACAAGGACTCCTTGATCCTTTCTTGGTTTTCAAGCAAACTCCAAGAAATCTCCTAGAACCTTCCAGAACATTCCAAAACCTTCTAGAATCTCGATATAAACACTCCGGAACATTTCCTAACTTAGAAAATGATCCCCAATATATGAATCTTATTCTCCGGACAATTCCTGATCTCCTCGTGATGTCCCGGATCCAATCCGAGACTCCGAACAACATTCGGTCTCCAACGCATATTCCATATCTACTTAAAACAACTTCGAACCTTAAGTGTGTCACCCTACGGTTCATGAATATGCAGACATGATGGAGACACCTCTCCGATCAATAACCATCAGCGGGATCTGGAGATCCATAACGGCTCCCACATACTCAACGATGACTTCGTGATCGATAGAACCATTAACATACGAAACCAATTCCCTTTGTCACGCGATATTCTACTTATTCGAGGTTTGATCGTCGGTATCTCCATACCTAGTTCTACCTCGTTACTGATAAGTACTCTTTACTCGTTCCATGTTATGTCATCCCATGTGACCTAGTCACATGCTTGCAAGCTAACTAGATGACAGTCCACCGAGAGGGCCCAGAGCATATCTATCCGTCATATGGATGGACAAATCCCAATCTTGGTCCATGCGCTTCAACACATACTTTCAGAATACCCAATGACACCTTTATAACCACCCAGTTACGAAGCGGTGTTTGATGTCATCAAAGTACCCATCCGGTGATGGTGATTAACATAACCTCATGGTCGAAGGATTAGGTTACTATGCATTTGAAAGCTTATAGCAATACGAACTTAATGACTTGATCTTATGCTACGCTTACTATGGGTGTGTGTCCATCACATCATTCTTCTAATGATATAACCTTGTTATTAATGATATCCAATGTCCATGATCAGGAAACCATGATCATTATTTAATCAACAAGCTAGTTCCACAAGAGGCTTACTAGGGACTCTTTTATGTTTACAAAACACATATGTATCAGTATTTCCTTATAATACAATTATAGCATGGGATGTAAACATTCATCATAAACACAAAGATATAATAATAACCACTTTTATTATTGCCTCTTGGGAATATCTCCAACAATCTTCACTTTCTTTTTCACCCCTCACGGGGTCCTCAGGTTCTTTGGGACATGACTCAATCAGTGACATGTCGAGGTCAAGCAAAGCAAGCCCCATCTCAACCTTCTCTCGTCATGAGCCGTAGTTCCCTCCATTGAGGGGCTCAATGGCCGAGATAAAACTCATAGGATTGTCTGAAAGCAAAATATCATTAAAACGAGTTAATTTAACGTTGGTCAAATTAAAAACATGAACCTTCTCAATATTAATTCTACATCACCGTTGGTCAGAAATAGAGCTAATAATGATGAAACTGACTATTCATAGTGAAAATCTCACTAACAACGTTGGTCATTAAATAAAATCATCACTTTATTGCATTCCGGCAATTATTTTTAACTATTTGCAGCGGAAAACTATGAATAAAAATTCATCATCTTTATAATTTTACAGAAACTTTACTGTTACTTTAGTATTTTTTAGACAAAAAATATCGTTGGATAATATTGTGTAGAAAATTCTGTGTGAAAATTATCAAAACAGATAATTAAAACTAAAAAAAAACTTCTGTAAATTTTTTTTGCACTGGACGGAAGATAACCGGCCCACAGAGCCTTGGCGACGCGTACTGTAGCCCCAGCACGCGTGGCGGCCCGCCTTCGGCCCACTTACCAACCGCGCGCCTGTTTGGGCTGCGGCGGCGAGCCAGCGACCGCCCGATCGCGAACGTTCATCGGTCACTGACCTAGATCGGCCGGCTCCATGTGACCCTCGCGAAAACAAAACCATCCGGCGCCCCTCTGAGCTGGAAACCCTAGCTCATTTCCCCCCGCGCCACTTTCTGTCTCGCCCTCGCATTCGTACGCTCTCTGGCGGCGCCGCCTTCTTCTCCGGTGAGGCGAGGTGGCTGCTCCGCCGGCAACCGCGCCCGGCGTGCTAGCCCCTCCCTCTCTGCTTCTCCCCGCCTACCTCCACCACATCTCCGTGCTGCGCGCGCAGTATGGAAAAAGCGGCGGCGAGCTGGTGGAACCCCCTGGCCCCCTTGCCGGCGAGCGCCTCCACCCGAGGGTGGGTGCACCGCCGTCAAGCGGCTCAGAGGCGGTGCCCTCTACCGGCAAGCCCGCATGGCTGCGGCCGATTTTTTCCCCTTTTGGGCTATTTGGAGCTTTCTTTTGAATTTCTTTCTGTCAAGGGCGAGATCTGACTAGGATGAACCGGGTATTCTAGGGTTCATCATTTTGGGGATTTGTTATTTTTCTTCCATTTCCCCTTTTCATTTGGTTCTTCCCGAAAATATTCGATTGTTCTTTGGGGTTAGGGGATGCGGGCTAGGGTTTGGCTTCTTCTTCCCGATGCCTCGGCTTGCCGATGCGCATCGGGATCGAGAGGAAAGGCGCGGCCTTGCGGCAGCGCTTTGTGTAAACCTTAGCCCCTTTCTTTTCTATTTCTTGTACTACCTCGACTAGGTCAACAACTCTAGGTGCTCTGATACCATTGACAGTTCTTGTTAGGATCTCTAGGTGTAGATCTAGCGAGTACTAGGCTTGTACTTAGGAAAAGATGAATTCACTAGTCGGATCTAGATGAGAACGACTAGGAGAAGAGAGATATCATACCGTCGGTCTTCATTGTCGAGGATGAGGTCGACATGGGCGACAGAGGGAGTGGTGGCAGCGGTGTGGTGGTACTTCCCGCCGCTACAGCGCTAGCCCAATCGGAGGCTCTAGGGTTTTGGGTGTTCAGTGAGGTGAGTGGGCACGACGAACCTTAGCGTTCGTGCCCCGGCCCCCACCTCTTTTATGTGCGCTGCGACGGGGGCCACCAACGACGGTAACGTTGGGCGCCCCTGATTAGGGCGTGAGACCGAGTCGGTCGTCCCACGTCCGTTGGGACGACCGTGGAGATCAAACTAACAGTACGTGTATAATGCCGAGGTCACCCACGTCGTTGACGCTGGCGGGGAGAAGGAGAAGAGGGAAGTGGTGGCGATGCAGCCGTCTGTTGCTGTAGGCGTAGCGGATGTTATGATTTGAACTTTTGAAATCCCCTGCAAGTCAATCATCAGTCAAAGTTGGCCACTGTACTACTACGACGCGTCCGGCGGGCAGATCGAAACAGCGTTTTGAACTTGTACATACATAATTTAAAGAATACTACTAGTAGCTAAATTTGCAAATATCAAAACATGTCCAGCGTGTCGATATTTAGTTTCTTTTCATAACTAGCATCGGTGGTTTCGCAAATGCGAGGGTATTAACTTTAATTTGCCTAAAAAGACTCTGAACTCAATTTATAATTTCAAGGATATTCTCATTATGCTATAGAATATAATATAAAAATAGATATATACTCCCTCCGTTTTAAAATATAAGATGTTTTAGCTTTATGAATAGAATGTATCTAGACTCCTTTTGTGTGTAGGTTCATTTAGATTTAGAGTGAACCTACACACTAAAAGAGTCTAGATAATTTTTTTCATAAAGTTAAAACATCTTATATTTTGAAACGGAGAGAGTAGATATTTGTGAGAACGTCAAGATCTTTATTATTGAAAGGTCACGGTCTTGATGGTGGTACGTCATTTCTTCTTACTGAATTTACCCCTATAAGTTAGAAAATACTACACCTTTACCACCGCCAATTATATGTACTGTTCCATGTTCAGACGGAAAAAAAAAGCCAAATCGTGTCGGCTGTCCGTGGTTTGTCCAACCCGGATCGATCATCAATATTAAAAAAAAAACGAATCGATCCATAGTGTTCCTATGTCAACCATCATCTGGCCAGACTATTAGATCGGTCGGATCAGATTTTGAAACAGAAAGAATGGGAACTGTCAAACGCACGCACGCGAACGGAGCGACCGTGTGCTGCGTCGAACTCTGCCGATCGCCTTTGCCACCTGTACGTCGGCCTAGAGGCTGGTTGTGAAGGATCCATCGGGTCCTTGGTTTCTGAACGTGGATGTGGTGGCGCGTCCACCTTTATGTTGTCTCGATTTTTAGTTTCTTTTTCATAACTAGCATCTGCGAGACCATCAACTTTAGTTTGTCTAAAAAGACTCTGATATCAATTTATAATTCTAAGGATATTCTCATTATGCTATAGAATATAAAAATAGATATATAGATATTTGTGAGAACGTCAAGATTTATCCGAGATCTAATCATCGGCATCATGCTACTTTGTTCAATCTCGTTTTCAATAAGTACCGTTTTACTCGTTCACGTAAAATCTCATCCCCATGACCTAGTTATATGCTGTGCAGCTTATAGATGTAATTCACCGAGTGAGCCCAGTGTATCTTCCCGTCACACAGGAGAACAAATCGCGATCTTGATGCATAGGCCTCAACATGTCCTTTTGAAATACCCAACATACACCTTTATGGTCACCTAGTTACGGACATAACGGTTGATGCAGTCAAAGCAATCCTCGGGTAATAGTGATTAATATGATCTCACGGTCTAAGGATTCAGACATTCTGTTTCAAACAATTGCAAATGTGAACTACTACCTCCGTTCCATAATATAAGCCTTTTTAGCAAGCTAAAACAGCTTTCTAGAAAGGCTTATATTATGGAACAGAGGTAGTATGTGACATGATCATGTTGCAACAATCATTAGTGAGAAATATTCATCACATCATCTTAGATGATATGACTTCATTATCAGTTGGCTATAGAAGCACCATGATCAAAAAACCTTGATCACCAGCTTCCCAATGAACTAGTTGAGTAGAGGATACTAGGGACCTAGGTTTGTTTATATACCATATCTGTATCAATGTTTCCACTTGATACAATTATAGCATGATATAAAACTATTATGAACTAATGAGATATCATAATAAAACACCTTTATTATTTGCTTCTAGGACATATCTCCTTCAGTCTTCCACTTGCACTAGAGTATAAATAATCTAGTTGCATTGCTACTAATCATAAACTATATCACATATGTGTTTATTGATCATGCTTGCTTATGGAGGACTTCCTATCCTAAATCTGTTGTACCTGATTCATAAGGTCCTTTTTGCAAATCATTAATGTCACCTTATTTGACATTCATAACATTTCGTTTTGATGACAAAGTGAGACTTTTGTTTTCTAGTAAACAATAACGATCTACCAATTAATTGGACTTTTAAGATGTCATGTGTTATATATAATACACACTTAGTCGAAAGTTGAACTTTCTAAACCAAAACCACACTTGCTAACTTTGAAGTATTCTAATAGTTTTATATCTATATAGACTTTTGAGCAAATTGCAATATCTACAACTTTGATCCCTGTCCACGTTTCTATTGCGCTAAACTTAACTCTGGTTCAGTGATTAACTTTAATCACTCAGAAACCTGTTCGTACATTTAAGAACTGGGTCACATTTTGTCAAGTATAAATAACATGGGTTTTCCTAGAAAACCTATGGCCGAGGCACAGGTGATGCGATGCATCTCTCGTTCCTTTTAACTATTATCATGAATACTGAGTCACTACTCAGTACTTCTCCTAATCTCTCAAGTAAGAATAAATTCTTCACTTAAATCTATTCTGAACTATTTTCAGAATCTCAACTAGGTCCTTCTGAACTACTTTCAGAATACTCAAAGTATTTTGATATTTAATGTTTATAAAACATCCTGATCTATTCACATAGATCCTCTATGTTTAATGTAAGTTAAATTCCATCCATCTAATGATCTAATCATTCCTAATACCCAACACATTGTTCTTTATATGTCAATCACATATGTAAGAACACTGTTACGCTCCCACTCAAATATATCATCAATATTTGATATTCTAAGATATCGCTCATCTTCCACTCAAATATGTCGTCCACATATTCGACTTGGAAAACTCCTTAGCTCCTACTCACTTTGCAGACTTTCTCGATAATCTTGGAAAATCCAAAATTCTTTGATCTTAGATCAAATCGAGAATTTTCTACTACAAGGCTTCAACAATTCCCGATTGGTCAAAATCTGCCTGTTGTAGTATTTACAACCTTTTCTTCAAATCTTTGAAGACTTATGCAGTTTTGACCAGTCCTTTGCCAATTTCCAAATTGGACTTATTTACTCATTAAATCCAACAGACATTAAGCTTTTGTCAAAAACATCCTTCATGACAAAACAAGATTTTATGTCTTCTTATTAAGATTCATTTCCATCCTTTCAACTTTGTAGTTTACTGGGAAGGACTAAATAAATACCATTACTTATTGAGATCAAGTAATTTTTACTTTATCATCTAAAATGTAACTTAATTTGGGATTTCATGACTTTTAATTTATTTCTTGTACTTAGGTCTATCAATCTTTCTTTGTAGTTCGTATGTATGTCTTATTCTAATAATAGGACAAGTGAATCAAGAATGAAATTCTGCAAGTGGTAGAACAAATTCTTGAATCCTACTTTTATAAAGTACTAGCTGAAACTTCAGCTTACACTTATACCCTTTCCACTAACACTTCTATAAGAAAACTTTTCTCAAAGAAGTACCACGCTAAGCCAATACAAACTTTGTCTTCTTCAGGTATTAGTTTGGAATTTGTATTCATAGTTTCCTAAGAATACACCACAAATACTTACTATTCGTAATGATCTCGAACTACCGAAACCTCTAGAAACTCAAGCTTGCCATATCTCATATGGTGTTGTTTCCACAGATCTTTAGATGTTTCTTATATTTTTTAAGTATTAACTATTTCAATCTCTAAACTATAAATTCCTACTTTTAATCCACTAGAAGATCATTTTGGACCATATGTATTTTATACACCATGACTATGATGTTTTAGACGTATCAATATGATTTGATTCGTCAATTCATCATAATTTATGAAACAGTTTTTCACAAGTCCTTTTATGGGAATTTGTTATTAACTTGAATTCATAATCACTTTGATCAAATCGTAGATTTTGAAATTCTTGTTAATTTTATATCTACTTTAATTCTGAAAATCGTTGAATGATTCAAATAGTTTCAGATTCATCTTTTGGCAATTTTCATAAATGTCCTATTATCATACAGATAAAGACAAGAATAACTAGTTTATAATCCCAATGTGAATTATAAAATAAATTATTCATCGAAATAGAACAACTGAATTATTTCTTACTAATATGAATAATCGTCTCGCGAAAGCAAGACACACTAATAAGTTTCACAAACTTGATTACAAAGCTCTTTATTGAAATATTATAATCCTAATGATAAATTTCGAGGGAAGGAGTGTCATCGGCCATCAACCAGATTGCTTGCCATCATTATGCCATCATTGCCTCGTTCCATTCTGCAACTCTTACGCAGACGGTCCTATTTTCCAATAAAACAAGATTAAGTATCCAATACTTGTAAACTGCAAAAGTGTTTCATGGAAACATTTATTACTTGTATATCAACATATACCTTCTTCGTTGACAATGATCCCAGATTTGGGTTCGGCCTTATTAGTCCTCAGCTTTGTTATGAATTCATGAAAGGTATATGATATCCTTTCATGACAGGGTCGGAGACGTCGTCTTTGAGCTAGGAGAAAGCGTACGCAACACCCCATCTATCTCAAAATCGTCGGCCAACCAGTCATACATAATATCCACAAGGCATTCATGGATCTCTACCATGTTATCCAGGTATATTTGCAAGCTAGAGTTTTCTTCTACCTTGATAGAAGTAAACTCATCCATGTACTCATGTCGCATGCGCCTGATCTTCTCTAGAAACATGGTCTTCAATCCATCGAGCATATCAAATGCGTCGATTTCATGGAAGTGCACCCTCAAGCCAGTTTCATGGCATGGATTATGATGTACTTGATGGTCATGAAGGTATCACGGCGGTATGAAGAGTCTCATCACCATCGGATTCGCCAGGGAAATCTTCCAGGGATTCACGAAGGACATAGGAGATGGTTTTTATGAGGATCCTTCTTAGGCGTTGGTACTAGTCGATGAAATTTGACCCATCTAACTTAAGTTTCTCCCCATTCATTAATAGACCAAAGATGTCCAGAACTCTAGGAATAGCCATAATCTACAAGAAATTTGCAAAAGTTCTTAGACTAAAGTTCATAATAGGAGTTCAAATTTGTAATCATATTAACAAACGAGCTCCTACTTAAACTATCATCCCTAAATACAGTTTAGTGATTACATCACCCCTTCACACCATATAATCCCCGATCACTACGACCTTTAATGCGGCTGCCAGGGTGGACTATATCCGTCGATCACATCATCCATGTGACTCGTTCTTGATCTTTCGGTCTTCGTGTTTCGAGGCCATGTTTGTACATGCTAGGCTCGCCAAATCAACCACAGTGTATTCACTATGCATACATGGCTTGCACCCACTATATGCGAACGCAGAGATTGTCTAGCACCCGATCATCATGGCCTGCTTTATAAATCTGAACTTTCATGGTGGTTGTGCAATAATGGAAGAACACTTTCATTGGTATTAATTAGGGATCATCCTATATAAATGCAACCATTGTGTATCTAATACTAGCACTCAAATAAGATGCACACAAAATTAGCATCACATGTAATCCATATGTGATAAGATATGGTTGTCTTTGCGCTCCTTGATATCCATCAGGTGCCCCGACATGATCTCCATTAGGCCACCAGTTTGACTCCAACAAGTCCACGATGCCTCCGGTCTTGTCATTCATCATCGTGATGACTACTACTATATTACTTAGTAATAGGAAAGATAAACTACCTTACCTTGTTCACGAATGCAACCATATCACATCACAGAGTCTTCCCTGAAACATAAAGTTAGACGCCTCTTCTTTATCTATTGCGATTTTTATATGGTTGTTAGGTTTTCGCAATAGAACCATTTCTACCTACGAACTCTTCTCCTTCATATTTACTTTTATATTTTTGCCAATAAATGATGATCTACAAAAGGATTTATTTTTCGTGTCACGGCTGACAACCACAACATGGATCCAATAGTTGTCTCTACTACACCCCTGTCGGGGCCTTCCGTTGTAGATGTTATATCAACTACTGTGAGAGAGACATTCACCCGCTATCCACTTATACATTACAAGCCGTATGTCGAGCGTAGAACTAGTCTCGCCTAAGGTTACGCGTAAGATCAGTCTAGGCTGCTTCATCTCATGGTGTTACGATATATAAAAATACACATGGGAAGGTAACAACTAGAGTATCAATGCCCATATTCTGCATGTGTCTATGCATAGATCGGCTCTGATACCACTGAAGGGGTTTCATTGCAGAAAAATTGCTATGTTGGAACATCGTAACATCCAGGATCTATCTAGAAAGTAATGCAGTAACGGAGGAAGACAGCGGTAACATAACCTTGAAGATTGTGAGCCCGTTACACTCATGCAAGAGTGTGGATGATGTAGTCGTACCCATCTGATATCAAGGTCGCGTAGTTCCTCGCACGTCACCACTTGTCTAGGTCGTTGCACGACGGCTAGGTTGCTACTATTGGTAGCTCTCCCAATTTATCACACACATGCGGTGCAAGACAACGACTCCCGGGCTCTGATCCCTGTCGATGTTATGGAAGTAGATCTCCTGGTCGGAATCCCTATAGCACAACGATGTGCCACAGCGATGTTGACTTTGCGTGTAAAGTCCTACACCGGGACTGTGCCACCATAAAGGCAAAGAGATAGAGATAGAGAGAGAGCGGGGTTTATTCTCTAAGGAAAAGTGCCTTAGAAAATATTTAGATTGGTGTGTTTTAATCCTACCCATGAGCACCCATTTATATAGACGGAAGGGGTGTACCTTTCTCAAAGGCTAAGCCATGTGGACTAAATTTAGGCAAAGAATAAAAGGGAGAGAGGGCTGGCCGGCTAGCCCTATGGCGGTGGACAAGTGGGCCACCTGCCCTGTCACATCCCAAAATTTTCCAAATTTTGAAATGTGAAAACTTTAAACAAAATGAAGAACCAAGTTCTTTGAAATTCAGAAGGAACAAAAAACTTTTGGAACATTTAATATAATGCCTCCAAAACCCAAGCCAAAAAAAATGATTTTTGTTTGTGAAGTGGTGTGCATGTTTTAAAATCCCAAATCATGAAGCATACATGAGCATCTTGACTTGGTTGCATTTTAAAAACCTAAGAGAAGTGAAAAATATCTCAAACCCTAAAACTTTAATTATTTGTTAACACTAAGAACAAACACAATACTATGGATATACTCCATATTTAATTTATACAAAAGAACTCCTATGAGGGCTAAAAAGATAAAGGACAAAATAATAAAACAATAGAGATTGGTTTCATCCAATTTGGAGCCATGGATAAAAAGATATGAATTATTTGAGAATAGAATTAAGAAAATACAATATTAGCTATTAAAGCCAAAGTGAATAAATTTGATTAGAAAAATTTGAGTCGGAAAGTAAATGTGTTCTATAATACCCTAAAAACCTAATTTGAGTTTTACAAATTTTTAGAAATTTGTTTGACTCAAATTGGATCACTAAATGAAAAGATTTTGAAGAAAACAGAAAAAGAAAAAGAAAAACTGAAAAGAATAGCAAAGAGAAAAAAAACAGCCGGCCTGCTCGGCCCAAACCCTAGCCCACTAAGCCCACCCGACTCTCCCCTTCTCCCCCTCTGTTTCTCACCGTCCCCCTCTTCACCCTCTTGCTGACACTGCGGTCCCACCTCCACGTCACTCGCCAGCTCACCTTCTACCACCGAACGACGAACAGCCCACTCCCTCCCTCTGCCGTTTCCAAATCGGCTCGAATTCGTGCGTTTGCACAATTAATTCTCCACTCCGAGCCCTGCCTCTTAACCGCCACCCCTCCTCTCTGTTTTCCCTAAAACCCCACAACCCCGGAGCCACTAGGTTGCTCAGACTCGAGCTCGAACCACCGCGGCCACTGACGAGCTCCGGCGAGAACTCACTACCCCGCGCCCTCCTCTCTGTCCTGTTAGCTTCTCCATGCTCTGGCGCACCTACTGACAATTCCCGTGCTTTTTTTGTGCCCTAGGTCGTCGCCACGGTCACCACCGGCGTCACCCTCTGCCGCCGCCGTTCACCGGCGATTTCCAGCGAGACGCAGGTTCCCGCCGCCCTCTTTTGGCCACAGCTAACTTCTACACGACCAGGCACACCTCGCTGACCTTTTGCCTTGTCTGATCGAGCCCCAGGACGACGACACCGTCTCGGAGACGCAAGCTCCACCGTCGGTAGGTACTCCGGCGAGGAATCCCCGGCGAATCTGAGCGCCCCTTCATCGACCGCGACCATCCCCGAGACCACCTCGACCGCGGCGATCGCTGGTAATAGTCCATGCACCCCTACCCTGCTAGGACCACCGGAGCACCACCCTCCCGACACGCCGCCGCCGCGCGCAGTCGCCAGCGCCGCCAGTTCGTGGTCGAGACGCTGAGCGCCGTCTGATCTGTCTCCAGCGGCCAGGATTAGATCCTTAGCCGAAGCGGTACGGGCTAATCCGGATCGCCCGTTGCCACTTAAAAATCCAACGGCCCACGTTGCCGATCCGCCCGAACCGGTACGGGCCAATAGGATTGCGCCACGTAGGCGTGAGCGTCTGTTTAAATTAGAAAATAGGCAGAATTTGTATTAAACTTAGAAATTTAATAACTTTTGATCCAAAAATGAGAAAAATGCAAATTTGGTGTCTATGGATTCAGAAAAATGAGAGCTTCACTGCTGAGTCCTTATTTCACCCTTTAGCTTCTGTAAAATAGAAGTTTTAGGAAGAACCTTTTTAGGAGTATTTTACCCATAAAAATTCTTTTATAAATTATTTTTGGGTGAATCTTTTTGCTATGGATTAAAAATTGAACCCTCTGTCTAGTGAGACCAATATATAAATTTGGTTGACTATACCTAATAGTATGGAAATTATTTAGTGAGTTTGGCCTTTCCAAATACTAGAAATTATTGCTAATGGTTACAATTGCACAAATGGTTGCATTTGTAATCTTGCAATTATAAAATGTTCAGAAAACACTTAGTAGTGTTCAAAACATTTATTATAACAATTTGTACAATAAAAATTGCCATCTTGCATGCTTGCATATTTTGCATGATCTTTGTATTGCCATTAGTGTTGATCTTGTGCATGTTTTGTTTTGGTTGTTTTGTTTGATAGATTGTGTGGATTGCCAAGTGTGTTACTGCAAAGAGTGTACCAACACCACCAACTACTAAGGCAAGTGGCACTATCATCCATGTCCTACTATTATCATTACACTTAGTGGATTTCTGTAGTATGCATGATAGGATTACTATGATACTATGCTATGCTAAATCCTATTAGGATATCCTTTATATATCCCTTAGTGGAAATACTATAGTTGTAGTATGCTTAGCCATGCTATAGATTCAGGGTGGAATATACCATATTGTGATTATATGAAGTGTTGGAAAATATATGTTTTATACAATAAAACAAGGACTCAATGAATCACCTGGGTGGAGTGTCGATACTCAGTTGAGAATAAGGTGGCAACAAAGGGAACCATGTCTTTGGCTATCTCTTTCGTGTGTGCACTAGAAGAATACCACCAGGGACTTAGAGATTGAACATGTTTCTCGTACAATGGCTTTCGTGTACAGCCACATGCCAAATGGGCTCTGGCCTAGTCAATTACATAGTGGAAGACCCATGCATTGGTACCTCTTCAGGTTAACTGGAATTATGCATTGGAGGTTTATCCTTGCATTGGTGCCTAGTAGATGTGCTGGCATTATGTATTGGGAGGACTTCTATGGAAAGACTTTGTCACATTCTCGATCTGCCGGTACTCCATCTTGGTGAGTACTAATCCAGCGGCCACAGGTGGCATCAAGACGAGATTGTGTCATGTGGGTAAAGTGTACAACTTCTGCAGAAGATCAAATTCTAATTACTTAGCCGTGTCCCCGGTTATGGACAACTCTGAGCAACTAAGGCTTGAAGCTATGGAAGATCTCGACATTCTAATTTCTCAAAGTAAAACTTGATGGTGACAACAAGAGAGTACAAGAACTTGGAGTTTGCCAAGGAGTTCAGAAAGTTGTTGAAAGATCAAAACTATTTTGCAAAGATAGGATAAACTATGTTGCTTTCTGCAAATAAGCCTAAGCTCTACTTAGCCAAATATGCATGTAGTGATAATCCAAATTACATTCACAAACTTGTGACACTTACCAATACATTCAAAGTATTGACCCTTTGTGGCTGCAACCTATCATGTTGCAGGTTATTCTATTGATGAGTGAGGATTGATGATAGGGGTTATGAGTCTACACCCAACATGTTTGCCTGTGGCACATGAAGATGAAGGACTCCATGCTTTACTTGTATTCTGCTGTTTTGTAATAAGATAGCCTATGGCTATGAGTATGTAATAAAGTATTCATATTCTGGATCATGCGATGTAATATGACCTTTGTATCTTGATATTACATCTTAAACTGTGGGTGCTAGCTATTCGATCTAGGGACTAGCACTATAATCACAGGGATTCGAACCGAGCCAGGTTTGGGTCTTGACAGATGGTATCAGAGCACTGTGTTGCCTGTAGGTTCGTAACCCTAGGAATTGGACAAACCCCTTGTTAGGAGTGAACTTATATTTTCATACTTATCAGATTTTCTCGTATACCTTGATCATTCTTTACTGAATCTCTTCTCCTTCAAACATGTAGAGGACCAGCCTTTGCTTTCTCCAAGGACCTTGAGGATGGATCATGCCAACAAGGAGATCAAGATACAAGTTGTGACAAGTCCTCGAGCTTGCAAAATATGTGGAGAAGTAGGCCACACCTCTAAGGAGCATCAAGATCAATGTCGCTTTTGTGATCACAACCATCCAGTTGGAGAATGCCCCACATCTCAAGTTACTTGTTACCTATGTGAAGGAACCAACCACATTCCTGCCAAGTGCCATCTCGACGTCATAGTGCAACAAGTGAAATAACAAGTCAAGGATGGAATGTATCAAGCTCTTAGGAAGAAAGAAGAAAACCTTAGCCATATCACCTGCTCCAAATGCAAGAAAGAAGGACACAATATCAATGAATGCCCAGAGAAGGAAGTTCAAGAAAACCACAACAACACTTCAAGGAAAAGTACTCGAGACATGACAAAAGTGTTTTGCCATCGCTGCCGGGAGATAGGACACTTCACCGATGATTGCCCAACTCGAAAGAGAGCTCCCAGTGATGTTATCATAGTGCGACCCATGAGACATTAGATTGCCTACCAATTATCATGTTCGAGTTATCGATATCGTGTTAGCGTATGGATCATGCCGACCTATGTGGTATGACTATACTAGGTTGCTTGTTTAAAGAAAACTTGTTTTCTTCTATAATGAGTTAAAGTCAGAAGTTGCTAAGTGATTGGTTGCTTGATGAATGTTTGAGTGAACTGGTTTGTTTTGGGTTGAGTGTGTTAGAACTCCCTTAGACCTATCTATCTATCTATCTATCATTACTTATCCCTATTAAACTAACAGATGCCTCCAAGACGCGCCAACAACCATGATAACAATGGAGACAACAACAACAATGGAAATGAGATGCAATAGATGATGACTGCATAGACTCAGCTAATGCAGATGATGACACAATTCATGGCGACCATCAACAATCAGAATCAGAACAACAACAATAACAACAACAATCCACCACCTTTGGATATGCTCACTAGATTTCTAAGGTTGAGACCTGCAAAGTTCTCTGGTACTTCTGATCCAATGGTAGCTGATGACTGGTTACGTTCAGTAAATAGGGATCTAGTGACCGTTGGATGCTCTGATGCTGAGAAAGTGAGATTTGCAGCACACTTGCTTGAAGGCCCTACAACTACATGGTGGGACAACATTCAAGTCACTCACCCCATTGAAGAAGTGACTTGGGAAATATTTGAAGATGGTTTTCGCACTAATCATATCTCTTCAGGCGTGATGAGCCTAAATAAGAAGGAGTTTCACAACCTTAAACAGCATCACCGCAACATTGCTGAATATATTGAGGAATTCAACAATCTATCATGTTATGCTCCAGATGATACTTATACTGATGCTAAGAGGAAGGAAAAGTTCCTAGATGGACTGAATGATGAACTTTCCATGCAATTATCAGTTGCTTATGTTCCAACTTATCAATCACTATGTGACAAAGCTAGAATTTTAGAGAGTAAGAAGGACAAGGTTGAGGGCAGGAAGAGGAAGCATATCTTTGACAAATATCACTCAGGATCATCACAGAAGATGCGTTCATTCAGAAAGGACAATGGGGATTATTGATCACATCATCATGAAGGAAATGGACATAATCACCATCACCACAAGAATCACCACATCAACAATGGAAGTGGTAGTAACAATGTGAATGGTACTAACAATGGAGATAACCTTGGTCAGAACCAACATAATGATCCCAAGAAAGACATTAGCCAGTTGCAGTGTTACAATTGTAAGCAACTTGGACACTTTGCAGCAGACTGTCCTGAGAAGAAGAATAATAAGAATATTGGAGACTCTAATGGAAGCAATTCCAATGTGACCCAGAAAGGACATGTGAACCACATCAACATGTATGGAACCCTTGAAGAACTAGATGGTGTGGATGGTAAGCTTTAGCTAACTTAATTCAGTGGTATAAGAATCTCAAGATGGAGAAATGTTAACAACCTTTGGATGTCAATCGTTGGACCCTTAGCCAAGTGAATCATCCAATGCAACCCAACAAAGTTTCCTTTTAAGGGTGGTAGCACCCAAGTATCCTAAAACCCAACCTATTCTTTCTAGCCTTCTTGAATCTCGGGACGAGATTCCTTTTACGGGTGGCAGTCTGTCACATTCCAAAATTTTCCAAATTTTGAAATGTGAAAATTTTAAACAAAATGAAGAACCAAGTTCTTTGAAATTCAGAAGGAACAAAAAACTTTTGAAACATTTAATATAATGCCTCCAAAACCCAAGCCAAACAAAATGATTTTTGTTTGTGAAGTGGTGTGCATGTTTTAAAATCCCAAATCATGAAGCATACATGAGCATCTTGACTTGGTTGCATTTTAAAAACCTAAGAGAAGTGAAAAATATCTCAAACCCTAAAACTTTAATTATTTGTTAACACTAAGAACAAACACAATACTATGGATATACTCCATATTTAATTTATACAAAAGAACTCCTATGAGGGATAAAAAGATAAAGGACAAAATAATAAAACAATAGAGATTGGTTTCATCAAATTTGGAGCCATGGATAAAAAGATATGAATTATTTGTGAATAGAATTAAGAAAATACAATATTAGCTATTAAAGCCAAAGTGAATAAATTTGATTAGAAAAATTTGAGTTGGAAAGTAAATGTGTTCTATAATACCCTAAAAACGTAATTTGAGTTTTACAAATTTTTAGAAATTTGTTTGACTCAAATTGGATCACTAAATGAAAAGCTTTTGAAGAAAACAGAAAAAGAAAAAGAAAACTGAAAAGAATAAGCAAAGAGAAAAAAAACAGCGGGCATGCTCGGCCCAAACCCTAGCCCACTAAGCCCACCCGGCTCTCCCCTTCTCCCCCTCTGTTTCTCACCGTCCCCCTCTTCACCCTCTCGCTGACACCACGGTCCCACCTCCACGTCACTCGCCAGCTCACCTTCTTCCACCGAACGACGAACATCCCACTCCCTCGCTCTGCCGTTTCCAAATCGTCTTGAATTCGTGCGTTTGCGCAATTAATTCTCCCCTCCGAGCCCTACCTCTTAACCGCCACCCCCTCCTCTCCGTTTTCCCTCAAACCCCACTACCCCGGAGCCACTAGGCTGCTCGGAATTGAGCTCGAACCACCACGGCCACCGACGAGCTCCGGCGAGAAGTCACTACCCCGCGCCCTCCTCTCTGTCCTGTTAGCTTCTCCATGCTCTGGCGCAACTACTGACAATTCCCATGCTTTTTTTGTGCCCTAGGTCGTCGCCACGGTCACCACCGGCGTCACCCTCTGCCACCGCCGTTCACCGGCGATTTCCGGCGAGACGCAGGTTCCCGCCACCCTCTTTTGGCCACAACCAACTTCTACACGACCAGGCACACCTCGCTGACCTTTTGCCTTGTCTGATCGAGCCCTAGGACGACGACACCGTCTTGGAGACGCAAGCTCCACCGTCGGTAGGTACTCCGGCGAGGAATCCCCGGCGAATCTGAGCGCCCCTTCATCGACCGCGACCATCCTCGAGACCACCTCGACCGCGGCGATCGCTGGTAATAGTCCATGCACCCTTTACCCCGTTAGGATCACCGGAGCACCACCCTCCCGACACCCCGCCGCCGTGCGTAGTTGCCAGCGCCGCCAGTCCGTGGTCGACACGCTGAGCGTCGTCCGATCTGTCGCCAGCGGCCAGGACTAGATCCTTCGCCGAAGCGGTACGGGCTAATCCAGATCGCCTGTTGCCACTTAAAAATCGAACGGTCCACGTTGCCGATCCGCCCAAACCGGTACGGGCCAATAGGATTGCGACACGTAGGCCTGAGCGTCTGTTTAAATTAGAAAATAGGCAGAATTTGTAACTTAGAAATTCAATAACTTTTGATCCAGAAATCAGAAAAATGCAAATTTGGTGTCTATGGATTCAGAAAAATGAGAGCTTCACTGCTGAGGCCTTATTTCATCCTTTAGATTCTGTAAAATAGAAGTTTTAGGCAGAACCTTTTTAGGAGTATTTTACCCATAAAAATTGTTTTGTAAATTATTTTTGGGTGAATCTTTTTGCTATGGATTAAAAATTGAACCCTCTGTCCAGTGAGACCAATATATAAATTTGGTTGACTATACCTAATAGTATGGAAATTATTTAGTGAGTTTGGCCTTTCCAAATACTAGAAATTATTGCTAATGGTTACAATTGCACAAATGGTTGCATTTGTAATCTTGCAATTATAAATTGTTCAGAAAACACTTAGTAGTGTTCAAAACCTTTATTATAACAATTTGTACAATAAAAATTGCCATCTTGCATGCTTGCATATTTTGCATGATCTTTGTATTGCCATTAGTGTTGATCTTGTGCATGTTTTGTTTTTGTTGTTTTGTTTGATAGATTATGTGGATTGCCAAGTGTGTTACTGCAAAGAGTGTACCAACACCACCAATTACTAAGGCAAGTGGCACTATCATCCATGTCCTACTATTTTCATTACACTTAGTGAATTTTTGTAGTATGCATGATAGGATTACTATGCTATGCTAAATCCTATTAGGATATCCTTTATATATCCCTTAGTGGAAATACTATAGTTGTAGTATGCTTAGCCCTGCTATAGATTCAGGGTGGAATATACCATATTGTGATTATATGAAGTGTTGGAAAATATATGTTTTATATAATAAAACAAGGACTCAATGAATCACCTGGGTGGAGTGTGGATACTCAATTGAGAATAAGGTGACTACGAAGGGAACCATGTCTATGGCTATCTCTTTTGTGTGTGCACTAGAAGAATACCACCCAGGGACTTAGAGATTGAACATGTTTCTCGTACAATGGCTTTCATGTACAGCCACATGCCAAATGGGCTCTGGCCTAGTCAATTACATAGTGGAAGACCCATGCATTGGTACCTCTTCAGGTTAACTGGAATTATGCATTGGAGGTTTATCCTTGCATTGGTGCCTAGTAGATGTGCTGGCATTATGTATTGGGAGGACTTCTATGGAAAGACTTTGTCACATTCTCGATCTGCCGGTACTCCATCTTGGTGAGTACTAATCTAGCGGCCACAGGTGGCATCAAGACGAGATTGTGTCATGTGGGTAAAGTGTACAACTTCTGCAGAAGATCAAATTCTAATTACTTAGCCGTGTCCCCGGTTATGGACAACTCTGAGCAACTAAGGCTTGAAGCTATGGAAGATCTCGACATTCTAATTTCTCAAAGTAAAACTTGATGGTGACAACAAGAGAGTACAAGAACTTGGAGTTTGCCAAGGAGTTCTGAAAGTTGTTGAAAGATCAAAACTATTTTGCAAAGATAGGATAAACTATGTTGCTTTCTGCAAATAAGCCTAAGCTCTACTTAGCCAAATATGCATGTAGTGATAATCCAAATTACATTCACAAACTTGTGACACTTACCAATACATTCAAAGTATTGACCCTTTGTGGCTGCAACCTATCATGTTGCAGGTTATTCTATTGATGAGTGAGGATTGATGATAGGGGTTATGAGTCTACACCCAAAATGTTTGCCTGTGGCACATGAAGATGAAGGACTCCATGCTTTACTTGTATTCTGCTATTTTGTAATAAGATAGCCTATGACTATGAGTATGTAATAAAGTATTCATATTATGGATCATGCGATGTAATATGACCTTTGTATCTTGATATTATATCTTAAACTGTAGGTGCTAGCTATTCGATCCAGGGACTAGCACTGTAATCACAGGGATTCGAACCAAGCCAGGTTTGGGTCTTGACATGCCCGCACCAGCCCAGTGCAACGACAACAATTAGCAGCAGCGGCAGCCTGCACTTGGGTGGGCCGGCCTTGCGTGCCCACGACCCAGCTACAGCAGCGCCACCAGCGGTAGCTGCTCGAGCCCAAGTGGGCCGGCTCGCCTGCCTGCGGCCTGCTGAGCCCAGCAGCCTGGCTAGGTGGGCCGTATGCCCCCCCACGCAGCCCAGCACATACATCAGCTTGGTCGGGTGGGCTGGCTGGACATGGCCCGTTGGCGGCGGCTGACTATCTGCCATTCGCGTGGTGCTTAGCCCCGTCCGCCTAGTTGCTTATGTGAGTTGTGCGGCCCATACCACAATGGTATTTTCTATCCTTTTCTGGGTGACTTTCTCCTGGGCCAATTCCCTATGGAGTTTTGGCCTAACGAGGAAGTTCCCATATAAATATTAATTTAAATATTTATTTTGACGTAGAGCATGCATTCAGGTTTGACGTGTTCTTCTCGGTCGTGGGATGTGTGCGCACGAGGTTCCGCCGCTAAGTTTTGGTCGCTGTCCCCGGAGCCAGCCACCGTGCGACATAGCCTCTGGTCGAGTTCATCGCAGTGAGAGATGAGAGAAGCTTGTCTACCCTGTTGCCACGCCAGCTTGCCACACCAGTGCGCATCCCACTAGTCAGCACCTGTAGCTAGAACGTGGTGGTGAGAAAATGCCCAGATCCAAATCTACAGAACCTTTTGCAAAATAAACCCCTTCAACTTTTTCTTCTAGACCCGACATCCTCCCCTGCGTCCCGCATGTCAGCCACCCAAAATCTCTATCGGCTTAGTGTCCTAGTCAGCATGAAGGCCCACGCGTCTGTGACTGTGGCTGGGTCTGTCCTAGTAACAAAAGTTTTAGCTGTCCAAAATTCAAATTCAAACTTATTTTGAAATCAGTCAAACTTGATGCAAACTTTGACCAAGTTTTAAAAACATTTTGAAACTAATTTGACAAATGTAAAAACATGAAACTTGTTTTTTTTTGAATTCTAAACATGAATTTGGCCTTTGTTTATTTTTTCAAATATTGCAAAACAATAAATATTTTCGTAATATTTAATAAATGCTTTAATCATGTTAATTCCCTCTTTTTGTTAACATTTTCAAATCTTGAAAATGATATATATTTTGAGATCATAAAAATGCAAGGATCAATAATGTGTCATCCAAAATAATTTCTAGGCAAATAAAATTTTGAAATTATTTTAATGCTATTAAATGGACATTTCTTAATAAATTCTTAACTTGAAAACGGTAAACCAAATTTGACAAACAATATGTCTAAATTGATCAGCAGGACAAGCCCTTTCCATCTATGAATTTAATACATGCATTTCTTCCTTTTTCATGCATTTATAATATGTTACTATAATGAAATTCATTAATAAAATGGACAAATAAAATTGGAATTGATTCCTTATTGTTACTAATCCCTCACTAATGTTGTATCATCAATGTGGTATGCAAATGACATATTTCAAACATGGTTTGCATCCTTAACTTTCCATGTCATGTATCATATCATGATCATGCCGGTTCTTCCGCATTAGTTGTAATTATTGCATCGCTTGTTCATTTTAGTGCTTTGCTTATTCTTGGATAAGACGATGAGATGTGTGATCTTCGACAAGTTCTTAGGGTATGTATCTCTGGCAATGGTTCCTAGACGAGCATTCCTGCCCTGCTACCTATTTTTGGCTTTATGGCTTTACTTCTCTCTATTGCTATCCATGTTGTGATGCTTTAGTTTCCATACCATTTACACTCCTTGTAGCCTATATTGCCTTGGTGAATTCCTATTGTCGTTGTTTTGGTAGATAATTAGCCTTGCAAGTCATAGTTTCTTGCACAGTTGTCGGTTCGAGTCATCAAGTTCCATAGTTGTTGGGAGGTTGTCGTGTGCTTCATGGTGGTGATAATCGCGGTTTACTTACAACTTGATAATTAAAATGTTAGGAATAGATATAACTAATAAAGCGACACTGGTGGGTAATAGTTGAGACTTGCCTTTTATCCCGCTCACTTGTATCCACCTAGGACTCGAGTACTTGATGCATGTTTCTTGACTATCGCACTATCCACATGTGGGCCCATGGATCCCCTTGGTATGCGCATGATTCAAATCTTATTTCTTGGGGCCACAAATAGTATGGGGCTTTACTACTATCCTGTATTTATGTCATGCTTTACTACTTTATATACTACTGTTGCTCGAGGAGAGCTTTAGTAATATACTGTTTAGGAATTGTGCTACATTTCCACGGTATCAACAAGCCCAGTCACACTTTCGGGTTCCCAGTCGTTTATAGTTACCGACACAAACCCTGGGTCCGTCTCGGAGCTCGGCCGACTTTGTTATGGGTATCTTAGTGGGGTGGCCCCATGAAATCATTTTTGAATCTTGAATGCTTTGTTGTGATGCCTCGTTGCTTTTTATTTGGTTTTTCCCGAGGTTGATCGAGTGTGTGTTGCTATGTGTGCACCCCTACAAGTTAAATCTTTTCGAAAAGTCCAGTCCGCGGTTATGGACTACTTGGAGAAGAATGTCTCGATCATAGACAACTCAAAATAAAGTAGTGCCATAAATTTGACATTGGCATTACTAGTAATCAGCTCCACTATAATGGAATGGTTAATTAAAAGTGGCGATAATTGATGATATTGGGATGTCATATGTTACATATATTTGACTAGTAAGTATTGCCACTACAATGGAATAATTAATAAAACTGCCAACTTTGTGAGTTCCTTGGAAGGACTTCCTTGTTTGGTTTTGATGGGGCAACTCCAGGATGGGTTCTGTTTGGTGTTAGTATTAGGTTGGCTCCAAATAGGTCTCTCTTACCCCACTCTAATAGGCGTAAGTGAAAGTAATATGCCCGAGAGGCAATAATAAATGGTTATTATCTTATTCCAGGTTTATAATAGATGTATTTCTCATTCTATAATTGTGTTAACAGGAAACATTGATACATGTGTGTTTAATAAACAAAAAAACAGGTTCCTAGTAAAGCCTCTCATTACACTAGCTTGTTGATTAACTGATGATCAAGGTTTCCTGATCATGAACATTGGATGTTGTTAATAATAAGGTCATGTCATTAGAGAATGATATGATGAAAATTCACCCACAGTAGATTTAGCAATACAATCATGTCCTCAAGTTTATATTGCTATCTCATTCAAAGTAACTCTAATCCTTAGACCATGAGATCACATCAATCACTGACTCCGGAAGAGTACTTTGATTCCATCAAACGTCACACCGTAACAGGGTGATTATAAAAATGTCGTCGGGTACTTAGAAAGTGTTAGTTGAGGCTCATGTATCAAGAGTGGGATTTGTCCATCCCGATGATAGAGAGATATACTCAGGGCCCTCTCGGTGATATCACATTAACATAGATTGCAAGCAAGTGATAAGATCACTAAGAATGTTATATCACGGGAACGAGAAAATAGTACTTGTCGATAATGAGATCGAACTAGGTATGGATGGTACCAAATGATCAGATCTCGGACAAGTAAAAATCATGAGACAAAAGGAATTGGTTAATGCGAATAAGGTCCACGTGATCACTAGTTTATCGTTGAACTAGTGGGAGTCATTATGGATCTCCAAGTCCTGCTAATGATTATTGATCGGAGAGAGTCTTGGTCATGTACACGTAGTTCACGAACCCATAGGGAGACACACTTAAGGGTAGTCGACGCATTTTAGTGGATAGGGAACACCAGAGAAAATAATGGATAGCGCAAGAATTGTTCTGATAAATCTGTCGGAATAGTTTCGGTGTATCAGATTAATGCAAGGAATTGAATTGTTGATGTATTCATTAAATAAAGTGTTCATTAAATGAAGCACTCATTAAATAAAGTGTTCATTAAATGAAGTACTCATTAAATGAAGTGTTCATTAAATGAGTGGCATTAAATCAAGTGAATTAAAATAGGTTTTAATGGAATGACTCTTGATTTTAAGTGGAGAATAAATGGGAGAAAGTGGAGATTAATTTTTATGAGTGGAGTGTCCACCCACATGAATGAGGGAAGAGGTGGGGGCACCTATTTGGCCGCCGCCCATGGGGGCGGCTTCCCCCCTCCCCATATAAAAGGTGGGGTGGAGCACCTCCCCTCACACACTCACCCTCCCTCCTCTCATATGCCCTTAGGTTGGCATCTTCCTCCCCTTTCAAGCCTCGTCCATTGCCACGAGCACGGTGCTTAGGAAAATCCCTGTTCAAGATCTTCTCCACCACCATTTCATAGTATTGGCGGAATTCCCGAGGAATCCCTACTTCTGCTATCTAGTTGGAGCAATGGATGGAAATCATCGGCACACCAAACGTGTGACTGATTATGGAGGCGCTACCCCTTTGTGGTGCTGACCGTCTTCATATCCTTGAGGATGGTCATGTAAAATCTACAGCAGCCACATTTGTTTGCGGGAATGTTATCCCGCTTTATGGTCTTCAAGGGTAAGTCCTTCTGAAACCGTTACAAGTGTCGCCTAGATTCGATCTTGGCAGTTGCAATCGTAGGAATTTTTTGTTTTCCATGCAACGAACCCCATCAGTGGTATCAGAGCTATGGCTATGCGTAGATGCTATGTACGGTTAGAACACACATAGATATGTGGACATTGATGATCATGTTATTTCCTACTTGCGTGAATTTGGATCATGGTGGCATGTTGGGATGAAGCGGCCCAAACTAACTTTAGATATCCTTGCACATGAGACTTGTCCCACGCTTGACATGCAAATTGTATTGCATAAGTGGCTCGGTGGGTGTCTGTTTCTCCCAACATAGTCATGATCTAATTTACAACGGATTGCTAATAACTTGATTATCACCATTGTGGTTGAAGTTCGTAGGTAGAGCGGTTCTTTCCTAGAAAGCCCACAGCCACATAAAATATGCAAAAATGAATTAGAGACGTCTAACTTGTTTTTGCAGGGCATGTGATGTGATATGGTCGTTGATACAAAAGTTATTGTATGCAATGATATTTCCGACAGGATCCATATGATTTTCTTTATCTTTTTATGGCATGTGTGCTATTGATGTATATCCGTGAGATATATTGTAATGGTGGAGACGACCATAATGGTGGCGCAATGGACCTTGGTGCCACGCTGGTGGAATGATGGAGATCATACCATGACACACAAGATGGAAATCGAATGCGAGAAGGACCATATCATATCACATTATATATGCATGTGATGTTTATCCCTTTTATGCATCTTATTTTTCTTATGTCTTGCTTAGTTCTTGGTGATAGCATTATAAGATTATCCTTCTCACTAAATATTAAGATAATAATATGTTCTTCCTTATTATGCACCATTAAGAAAGTTCGTCATTTCGAAGCACCACGTGATGATCAGGTGTGATAGACTCTACGTTCGCATACAACAGTGTAAGGCAGTTTTACACACATGAATACTAAGGTTCTTAATTAGAGAGCCTAGCATGTACAGACATGGCCTCAGAACATGAACCGAAAGGTAAATCACGAGTCATACGAATGATATGATGTCCATATGCTGCTCGCCATTGGAGCTGCACCCCCACTCATGATGATCGGTCATGGTGTAGTGAATTTGGTTAGTGTAATCACTAAAAATGACTAGAGAGATGTCATTTTTGAGTGGGAGTTCTCATAGTAATTTTTGAATTAACTTGAACTCTATCTTTTATAAACCTAGTCTAAATAGTATTTGCAAATATATTGTAGATCATGGCACCCCCTGCATTCAATTTCAATGCATTCCTAGATAGAGAAAAGCTGCAAGATAATGGGTCTAACTTCACCAACGGGTACCGCAACTTGAAGATTTTCCTCATAGGCATTAAGAAATCTTATGTGTTGAGCGGTCCATTAGGTGACACCCCTGCAGATGATGCTACTCGGGATGAGCACAACCTGTATAACACAAAGTATGATGACTACACTCTTATGCAATGTGCGATCCTTCGGTCGCTGGAGCCCGAACTCCAAAAGCATTTTGAACTTACTAATGCTAATGCTATGGTGATGGAACCCAAAAGCATGTTTGAGAGCCAAATCCGAGCTGAGAGATATGTGATATCTGGTAAGTTCTTTAGCGCAAAGATGAAGGAGCACAACTCTGTGAACGAGCATGTCATCATGATGACAGGCTACGCTCAACATCGTAAGGAACTAGGATGTGAGATTCCAGCTGATCTCACGATGGATAGGGTTCTACAATCGCTCCCACCAAGTTACAAGTTTGTGCTGAATTAAAAGATGAGTGGTACAAACAAGTCGCTCACTGAACTCGCTGACATGCTAATGGCTACCTAGGTAGACATAAAGAAGAAGCATCAAGACTTGATGGTCGATAAGATCAACAAGGGCAAGAAGGGCAAATCCAAGTGTAACTTCAAGAAGGATAGAAAGTTTGTTTCTTCGCCTGATAAGAAGACCAAGGGAGGCCTTGAGACTAACACTAAGTGTTTTTACTGCAAGGGGACTGGTCACTGGAAGCAGAACTTCCGAAAGTACTTGACAGATAAGAAGGCCGAGAACGTGAACAAAGGTATATGTGATATCTGTGTTATTGACGTGTACCTTACTAGTAGTCGAAGTAGCACCTAGGTATTTGATACCATTGTTTGCTAACATATGTAACTCGAAACAGGGGCTAAGGAATGGTCGACCACTCGCCAAAGATGAAGTGACGATGCACATAGGCAATGGATCAAAGGTGGATGTGATCGCCATTGGGACATTGTCGCTTCATCTACCATCAGGATTGATAATAAACTAAATACATGTTATCTAGTGCCTGCGTTGAGCATGAACATTATGTCTGGATCATGTTTAATACAAGACGATTATTCATTTGCTTCTGAGAATAATGGTTGTTCCTTTTATATGAATAATATCTTTTATGGTCATGCACCTATGTTGAATGGTTTATTTGTTCGGAATCTTGATATTAATAATACACATATTCACAATGTGAATGCCAAAAGAATCAAGCTGAATGCTGCATATATGTGGCATTGCCGTTTGGGTCATATTGGTGTTAAACACATGAATAAGCTCCATTCTAATGGACTACTAGAATCACTTGATTATGCATCATTTGAGACATGTGAACCATACCTTATGGGCAAGATGACTAGAACCCTGTTTTTTGGAACAACGGAGTGGGCGACCGACTTATTAAAAATAATACATACCGATGTATGTACACCAATGAGTGTGTCAACACGTGATGGATATCGTTATTTTGTGACCTTCACGAATGATTTAAGTAGATATGGATATTTTTACTTAATGAAACACAAATCTGAAACATTTAAAAAGTTCAAAGAATTTTAGAGTGAAGTAGAAAATCATCGTGACAGAAAGATCAAATTTCTATGATTCGATCATGGAGGAGAATATCTTAGTTACGAGTTTGGCATGCACATTAGACAATGTGGAATTATTTCACAACTCACTCCCGCTAGAACACCACAACGTATTGGTGTATCTGAATGTTGTAATCAAACTTTATTAGATATGGTACGATCTATGATATCCCTTACTGATTTGCCACAATAATTTTGGGGTCATCCATTAGATACAACTGCATTCACTTTAAATAGGACACCATCAAAATCTGTTGAAACGACATCGTATGAATTATGGTTTGATCACAAACCTAAGCTGTCATTTCTGAAAGATTGGGGTTGCGATGCTTATGTGAAGAAACTTGAGCCTTATAAGCTCGAACCCAAAGTGGAAAAATGTGTCTTCATAGGATACCCATAATAAACAATTGTGTACACCTTCTATCACCAATCTAAATGCAAGGTTTTCGTTCCTAAGAATGGATCATTTCTGGAGAAAGAGTTTCTCTCGAAAGGTGTGAGTAGTAGGAAGGTAGAACTCAACGAGGTTACTGAACCTCTTCTTCCTGGTGGCCTGTAGCGCAACCAGAAACTGTTCTAGTGGTGACTCCACCGAGTAAAGAGGGAACTAATGATGAGAATCATGAAACTTATCATGAAACTCCGAAAGAGACCACTACCTTACCTCGCAGGTCATGCAAGATACATACAACTCTTGAGCTGTATGGTGATCCAGTCTTAAATTTCATGGTAGATGGAAGCGATGATCCTGCGACATATGAAGAAGCGATGATGAGCCCGGGTTCCAACAAATGGCTTGAAGCCATGCAATCCGAGATGGGATCCATGTACGAAAACCAAGTTTAGACTTTGGTAGACTTACCTCACGACTGCAAGGCCATTAAGAATAAATGGATTTTAAAAAAGAAAACTGACGCTGACGGTAATGTAACCTTCTTAAAGCATAACTTGTCGCGAAAGGGTTTCGACAAATTCAAGGAGTTGAATACAACGAGACTTCTCACCTATAGTGATGTTAAAGTCTGTTAGGATTATGTTAGTAATTGCTGCATTTTTTGATTATAAAATCTAGCAGATGGATGTCAAAACAACATTCCTAAATGGAAACATTGAGGAAGAGTTCTATATGATGAAACCCAATGGTTTTATCGATCCTAAGGATGCTAACAAGGTACGAAAACTTCAACGTTCCATTTATGGACTGAAGCAAGCATCTTGAAGTTCGAACCTCCGCTTTGATGAGGTGATTAAAGGGTTTAGATTTGTTCAAACTATAGGGGAGGCTTGTATTTATAAGAAAGTGAGTGGGAGCTCTGTAGCATTTCTGATATTATATGTGGATGTCACATCCCAAAAAAAAATCCAAAATTTGAAATGTGAAAAACTTAAACAAAATGAAAAAATGAAGTGTTACAAATTTAGAGGGAACAAAAACTTTTTTGTCCATTTAATATAACTCCTCTAAAACCTAAGTCAAATAAAATGATTCTTGTTCAAAAAGTGGTGTGCAAGATTTTGAAACCCCAAAATCATGAAGCATGCATGGTTGCATTTTAAACCTAAGAGAAATAACATTTCTTCTCAAAACCCTAAAATCTAAAAAGTTGAAATGACCACTTAACAACACAAGCCCATGGATATATTCCATATTTTAAATATACAAAAGAATTTAGAAGTGAGCTAAAAGATAAAGTAAAAAATGATGAAACCATGGAAATTGGATTCACTCTTTTTGGAGCTCTAGATAAAAATATATGATTTAATTAAGTTAGAAGAAAAATATTCCAAAAACAATATAAAGCTCATAGAAAAAATTGTTTAAATGGAAAAATATATTTCAATGATATAAAGAGATTAAGAATTATAAAATAAAATTATATAAATTGGTTTGAACCTTTTTATAGGCTTAAAACAAAAGTTATGAATTTTATGAGATAAAGGAAAAGAATTAAAAATAAATGCCTATGTACCATATTCTAATTATAATAAATTTTATAAAAAAATATTTCCAAGTGTTTTATCTGGAATAATATAATAAGTGCTATTTTAATAAAAATTATCAGAAATAGAGTTAGCCAAATTTGAATAAAAATTATATTCAAAACAAATGAGAAATAAAAACAGAAAAAAGAATAAAGGAGAAAAAAGAGAAGCAGAGCAGGCCGCAGCAGCCCTACCTTGGCCACAGCCCATTACTCTTAGACCCAACTCCAGCCAACCGTGGTCTCGCTCTCCCGTCTTTTATATTTTTTCTGTTCCCTTTATTTCCTTTGGGCCGGAACTCTTGGCCCAAGTGGATCCATCGATTGACCTAGTCGTCTTCAACCTTCACCTAACGTACAAAGCACAGGGATATCTCACTCCATGGCTATAGATCTTCCTCTCCTCCTATCAATTCTAATGTTTTTTTGGCTTAGACTTCAAAACAGAAAACGTTTAGAATATAGTGGATGTTCAGTTCAGGCTATTAATTTCTCATTTAATTGACTTAAATTTGCATACCCACGTCGTGAACTAAATGCCAATCAGTGGTGTACACCACCCGATCTCTCTCCTCAGGCTACCTCAGAACAACCTGAAGAGAGCATCATATTGCCTTATGTCTCCTCCATCATTTTCGTTTTCAAACTTTCTCGAGAGGATCTCTGTGGAACATGTACCAATCTTGTCAAGATCAACCTAAAACCAGAGTTCATTGCTAGATTGTGTTGCCCTTGGTAAGAATCTCGTCGATTTCTTCACTACAAGAAGACCCCCTCCACAGCAACGCAACTATGTGTATCTAAATGTCCATATAGGCGTTGCTAGCGATTTTACCAACGGATAAGAATGTGTTGCGTTTTTGGGCGTTGCAAGGGTATAATGCAACACATATATGTGCGTTGGTAGCCAATAAGATATACGTTGCAAAAATAGCTACAGAATTCAAGCAACATCTGTATGCGTTGGTAAATACATGTTATACGAACTGAAAATTCTTTTCACAATTTTTTTAGGAGCTATGATTGCTCTAGGTGACAGTTAATTTGTTTCTTGTCGAGAGAACATAGTTCATCCAAGACATACCACGTCACATATAAGTTGTAGAATAAAATTGCATTGCGTGGCAACAAGACTCAATATTTATTATTGGTATCACCATTTCATACATCAAATATTTTTCAAGAGTAGATAATTTACAATCATGAACAAAATATAATATTCTGCCTATTCCTATATATATTTGTTTTACTATTCTGCCTAGCATGTCCAAAGTTGGTTTCCAGTATAGTAAGTCTTGCTGATGCATGGGACCTGGTTGGGACCTGCAAACACAAAGTTCCACGGTAAGTGTATAGTTGCCAAGTCAGTGTCAATGTTATAGTGCATTCTGCTAAGTACTTATTAATAATTTGTAGATATGCTAACGCTTGGTGGCATGACTAAGCAAAGTCAACAAAGCAAGAAATTATTCATATATATCCATTACCACACAATTCATAATTGTGACCAGGGGCCCTTGTTATGACCACACACATGGAAATACATGATCAAATCTGGGTAAGAAATAGCCATGACAGGAATAGGATTGAGAGAAATCCATCAACCTGAAGATCAAAATGATTTAATTAAATAGAACATCTATACAGGAAATTATTGTGTCCTGCAACAAATATTACTAGTATTGCTATTTCCGTTTTGGTCGTATATTGTTCATTCTTTGACCCGGTTCACCGATTACTGAATTTATACACAATGACTTGATTGTGGAATCTATCTCTGCTAGTATGGAGCATGTACTGTTTATTACCTATGTTGCTACAGGAATAAGCAAGGAATATGTATATCTTGTTGTATTTTATAAATATTCGTGAAGACAAGGTCGAATATTAACTTGTAATATGTTCTCTAGAAACACAGAATTTAGTTTCTGGAATCTCAGGAATAGAGGACTAATGGAAACCTCGTTTCAGAAGTCAAATATGACATCTGTCTTACAAACTTGGTAAAATTCAGTTAAGCAATAAAGAGACTTTTTTTGATACATATGTCTCACACATACATAAAAGGATCTGAACGAACAGTTTTTCTGCTGGAAATTAAATAAGTTGTATCGTGGTTGCTAAAGTATTGCGGACTCTGGTTGGCAAACAGTTTGTATCAAACTCGAAAGCATGTATTGTAAACAGCTACCTATTCGAATTGCAATATAAATGCAGGTCGTTACCTTCATGTCTCTAGAACTTTTTTCTGAGCTGCACCACGGGTCATCACAGAGGAATATAATATAGCTTGGACATCGATCTCCTTCAGTCTATGCAACAAGAGAGTACATATTTTGGGGCCTCGACAGAAAATCCAACTTTGTTCTTTGTGCAGTATTTCAGGCAAAGCTACTTTTTTTGCACGACTAGTAAGGCAGCCCCTAACCTCTGACCTTTGTCCCTTGGTTTAATTCCTGTAAAATTCTATTTGTTAGAGTAAACAAAAGCTATTTAAACAATGATGATATTTTAGATCCACCATACCTGGAGCTAGTCTAAATGTACGTGATAATTATCGCTTAATTCTGTAGTGCATCAAACATCATGTTATAGATCCCATCACTACCTTCGTAGGATAACCGTTAGAAGGCACTACTTCTTGATATATTCTACTACTTTTTCATAGAGATCTCATCGCATGAAACCAAGAACAAGTGGGATGCCTCAGACGTAAAAATCTTGATAGCCCTGCTAAACAAAAAGATTACAACCTGATTTTTTCCAGGTAAGACTGATTCTTGGCACCAAAATTAGAGAGCCTCCCAGCTTTCACATGAATGGACAACGCACCTGCAGTAATAGGAAAATAATTCCCGAACCTCTTCATCTCCTCGCCGTCGCAGAATTTCTCTTCGACACTTCTCGACGTGAGAGGATCCTACCGGCGCCTGTGTCTCCACTCTGACGAGGGCCAGCCGCTTCCACCGCGGCCGAAGGGGATCGGACTAGATCTCTTCAAGGGGCCGCCGCCAGGACATCCATGCTGGAATCCGGCCGCCAATGGCTACTGGCAATGGAGGCGTCCGCATCTAGGTGTCCTGCAGAACTAGAGGGCGGCTAGGTTTGGAGGAGGCCAGGAGTGGAACTGCAGGGTGCGGGTGCGTTCATGGGTGGTGGGTTAGAGAAATTACGTGGACCAATGCTTAGTGGGCTGGGCTCAGTTCTTTCACATGTTGCAATCTGTCTAATGGACAACTGATCTGCGTGCAACACATATATGTGTATCTACGATAAAATTTTGCAATGAGTATTTAGAGCGTTGCCAAATATGCATTGCTATATGGGGTATGTTCTTATAGTGCTTTTACCAGAAGATATATTAGGACATGATGGTGCATCTCCTTGTTGCAGTTTTGTGCACGGCCAGACGCCACCATTACTCCAGCCATGGATTGTCGTCACCATTGGGGAAGAACAACCTCTCCATCACGTCTACAAGTACCACCTCGTCATCCACTACGCTGTCCACATCTTCTCCGACTGCTGAGACTTTTCTAGTGACGAGAACGACAATGCCAAGCCCACAGACTCATTTTCTGGCGACCTTCCGGCGAGTTTTTCCGGTGAGTCTACATGGTCTATAGAGATAGATCAAGAAGCTTAATTGGATTATCGCATACTCTTGACAAGATTTTTAAAAAGTTCAAAATGCACGAAAGTAAGAAAGGGCTCTTACCTATGTTGCAAGTTACAACTTTAAGCAACAATCAGAGTCTAGCTTTGGTAGAAGATAGAGAATTGATGGTCAATATCCCCTATGACTCAGCCATAGGCTCTCTTATGTATGTTATGTTATGTACAAGATCCGATGTGGCACATGTTGTTAGTTGGACTAGTAGGTACCAATCTGATCCAGGTGTGGAACACTGGAAGGCGGTCATGAATATCTTTAAGTACTTAAGAAGAACTAAAGATATGATTCTCATCTATGGCGGTGAAGAAGAGCTCATCACAAAGTGTTACGTTGATGCTGGCTTCGACACCGATCCAGATGACTCTAAGTGACAATCCGGATATGTATTTCTTATGAATAGAGCAGCAGTGAGGTGGAGGAATTCCAAGCAACCTGTGGTGGCAAGATCTTTAATGGAGGTGGAGTATATCTCTACTTCAGAAGCAGTGGCAAAAGAAGTTTGGATGAAGGAGTTCATTTCCGAACTAGGTGTAGTTCCAAGTGCTGTGGATCCAATGGTTATCTATTGTGACAACAATGGTGCCATAGACAATGCTAAGGAACCAAGGTCTCACAAGAATTTCAAGCATATCAAGCGTCGTTTTCACTCCATTCGGGAACATGTCTAGGATGGCGATATAGAGATTTTCAAAGTAGACACGAATCTAAACAATGTAGACCCGTTGACTAAAGCTCTCCCAAGGGAAAAGCATGATCACCACCAGAACACTATGGGTGTTAGATTCATGACTATGTAAAACTATATTATTGACTCTAGTGCAAGTGGGAGACTGAAAGGAATATGCCCGGTAGGCAATAATAAATGGTTATTATCTCATTCCAGGTTTATAATAGATGTTTATTTCTCATGCTATAATTATGTTAACAGGAAAAGTTGATACATGTGTGTTTAATAAACATAAGAACAGGTTCCTAGTAATACATCTCATTACACTAGCTTGCTGATTAACCGACGATCAAGGATTTCTGATCATGAACACTGGATGTTGTTAATAACAAGGTCATGTCACAAGAGAATGATATGATGAAAATTCACCCGTGGTAGATTTAGCAATACGATCATGTCCTCAAGTTTATATTGTTATCTCATTCGAAGTAACTCTAATCCTTAGACCATGAGAGCATGTCAATCACTGACTTCAGAAGAGTAATTTGATTCCATCAAACGTCACAACATAACAGGGTGGATGTTATCGAGTACTTAGAAAGTGTTAGTTGAGGTAGTGGATCAAGAGTGGGATTTTTCCATCCCGATAACAGAGAGATATACTCAGGGTCCTCCCGATGATATCACATTAACATAGCTTGCAAGCAAGTGATAAGATCACTAATAATGTTATATCACGGGAACGAAAAAAGAGTACTTGTTAGTAACGAGATCGAACTAGGTATGGATGATACTAAATGATTGGATCTCGGACAAGTAAAAATCACGAGACAAAAGGAATTGGTTACTGCGATTAAGGTTCACGCGATCACTAGTTTATCGTTGAACTAGTGGGAGTCATTATGGATCTCCAGGTCCCGCTAATGATTATTGATTAGGGAGAGTCTTGGTAATGTCCACATACTTCAAGAACCCGTAGGGAGACACACTTAAGGATACTCGATGCATTTGAGTGGATGGGGAACACCAAAGAAAATACTGGATATCGCATGAATTGTTCTGATAAATCTGTCAGAATAGTTTCAGTGTATTGGATTAATGCAAGGGATTGAATTATTGATGTGTTCATTAAAATAAAGTGTTCATTAAATTAAGTAGTCATTAAATTATTGGCATTAAATCAAGTGAATGAAAAGATGTTTTAATGGAATGACTCTTGATTTTGAGTGGAGAATAAATGGGAGAAAGTGGAGATCAATTTTTGTGAGTGGAGTGTCCACCCACATGAATGAGGTAATAGGTGGGGGCACCTCTTTGGCCGCCGGCCATGGGAGGGGCTGCCCCTCCCCCTATAAAAGATGGGGAGAGCACCTCCTCTCACACACTCATCCTCCCTCCTCTCATATGCCCTATGGTTGGCATCTTCCTCCCCATTATAGCCTTGTCCATTGGCACGAGCAGGGTGCTTTGGTGATGCCCTGTTTAAGATCTTCTTCACCTCCATCACCATCATGTGGTAGTGTTACCGGAGTTCCCGAGGAACCCCTACTTCCGCTGCCCAGCTGGAGCAAGCGATGGAAGTCGTCGGCACACTAAACGTGTGACCGATTACCGAGGCGCTTCCCCTTTGTAGCGCTGATCGTCTTCCTGTCCTTGAGGATGGTCGTGTACAACCTTATTCACATATTAGTTGTTGAGTTGTTATTTTTTATTTTCTTTCATAAGTTTATTCTTCCTCTCTACTCAAGAGTTTCTCTGGATCTTTTGTAAAGCTTTGAGTTGTAATCTATAGTCATGTCTTAAACCCACGATGTTTCTATTGTACCACTCTGAGGGTTGTAACACTAATGTAACGGTGTTTCATTGGTGTTATGTCAACGACTATAGTATACTACATCATGAAGTGGTATGCTGGATCACCGTAGCATTTCCCGTGCGAGCGGATCCTACCGCATGATCTCACAACATGGATCCACGGACGACGAGGGTTTCCACTACTAGCTCGGCTCTCGGCCGCGAGAACTCGCGGATGGCGAGGGTTCTTGCTCCCAGCTTAGCTCTCGGTCACGAGAACCCATGAACAATGAGGGTTTCTGCTACCAGCACGTCTCTCGACTGCGAGAACCCACGGCTCGCGAAGGTTTCCACGGCCAGCTCTACTCTTGGCCGCGAAAACCCACGGATGGCGAGGGTTATTGTTGGCAGCTTGGCTCTTGGCCGCGAGAACCCATAGATGACGAGGGTTTCTGTTGCCATGTCGGTTGTCAATAGGCCCCATGACCCGGTGGGTGTGGGGCCCTATCTTCCTACATACACCTCTCACGAAGAGTGTCGTCTCCCACTATCGCTGATGCGTGGCCCAGGGGAGGGCAAGCGACTCACCGTCTGGTGACATGGTACAGGAAATGGTGCGCGAGCTGTTGGAGATATGACCAAGAGGCAATAATAAAAGTGGTTATTATTATATCTTTATGTTTATGATGAATGTTTACATCCCATGCTATAATTGTATTATTAGGAAACACTAATACTTGTGTGTTTTGTAAACATAAAAGAGTCCCTAGTAAGCCTCTTGTTGAACTAGCTTGTTGATTAATAGATGATCATGGTTTCCTGATCATGGACATTGGATGTCATTAATAACAAGGTCATATCATTAGGAGAATGATGTGATGGACACACACCCATAGTAAGTGTAGCATAAGATCAAGTCATTTAGTTCGTATTGCTACAAGCTTTCAAATGCATAGTAACCTAATCCTTTGACCATGAGGTTATGTATCACCATCACCGGATGGGTACTTTGATGACATCAAATACTGCTCCGTAACTGGGTGGTTATAAAGGTGTCATTGGGTATTCTGAAAGTATGTGTTGAAGCGCATGGACCAAGATTGGGATTTGTCCATCCATATGACGGATAGATATGCTCTGGGCCCTCTCGGTGGAATGTCATCTAGTTAGCTTGCAAGCATGTGACTGGGTCACAAGGGATGACATAACATGGAACGAGTAAAGAGTACTTATTAGTAACGAGGTAGAACTAGGTATGGAGATACCGATGATCAAACCTCGGATAAGTAGAATATCGTGTGACAAAGGGAATTGGTTTCGTATGTTAATCGTTCTATCGATCACGAAGTCATCGTTGAGTATGTGGGAGCCGTTATGGATCTCCAGATCCCGCTGATGGTTATTGATCGGAGAGGTGTCTTCATCATGTCTACATATTCACGAACCATAGGGTGACACACTTAAGGTTCGAAGTTGTTTTAAGTAGATATGGAATGTGCATTGGAGACCGGATGTTGTTCGGAGTCTCGGATTGGATCCGGGACATCACGAGGAGATCCAGAATTGTCCGGAGAATAAGATTCATATAAAGGAGATCATTTTCTAAGTTAGGAAATGTTCTGGAGTATTTATATGGGGATTCTAGAAGGTTTCGGAATGTTCCGGAAGGTTCTAGAAGATTTTTTGGAGTTTACTTGAAAACCAAGAAAGGATAAAGGGAAACTTAAAGGATAAGTAAGGGAAACTTGGGGGGGAAGGATTCTCCCCCCAAGCTCCCTTGTGCGCCGGCCCTAAGGGGTGGGCCTAGGGGTGGGAACCCTAGGCCGCACCCCTCCCTCTATATATAGAGGGGTGGAGGCGCCACCCCCCTTGGCCCCCTCCCACTCCAAACCCTAGACGCCTCTCTCCTCCTCCTTCCATCTGCTCTAGCTTAGGCGAAGCCCTGCAGAATTCTCTACTCCACCACCATCACCACGCCGTCGTGCTGCTAGGATTCCGTGGAGAGATCTACTACCTCCGCTGCTCGCTGGAACGGGGAGAGGAAGGTCTGCTTCGACCCCGCACGTGTGACCGACTGCGGAAGCGCTGCCGGAACGCGGCGCCGGAAGGATCGTCTACTTGATCTTGAGATCGGCAAGTGATCGTCTACATCAACCACGAGATCCGATCTCGCACAAGGCTTTCGGATCTACAAGGGTTAGTACAGATCTATCTCGTTGCACATGTCTAATAGATTAGATCTTGGCTTTTATCTAGATTAGATCTGGGTTTTTTTCGTTCTTGCGGTAGAATTTTTTTGTTTTCCATGCTACGAACCCATTAGTGGTATCAGAGCCTTGTCTACGCGTAGATCTGTTGCGCGAGTAGAACACAATGGTTTTGTGGGCGTTGGTGCTCGTGCCGTCTTTTGCTTTGTGTACTTTGCATCTTGCGGTATGGTGGGATGAAGCTGCTCGGGCTAACCTTACATGTCATCGCACATGAGACTTGCTCCATGCTTGACGTGTAACTTGCTTTGCACAAGTGGCTTTGCGGGTGTTTGTCTCTCCCACCATAGTATAGATCCAATTTACACTTTGTACTTGATAGCACTTGTATCAACGTTGTGGTTCAGTTTCGTAGGTAAGATCCGTTCTTATTCGAAAGACCCAAACCAGGTAAAACATGCAAAGAAAATTAGAGGCATCTAACTTGTTTTTGCAGGGGTTTTGTGATGTGATATGGCCATCATGTGATTGTGATTATATTTGATGTATGCAATGATCCTTGTTGTAATATGGCAACCGACAGGAGCCTAATGGTTGTCTTTAATTCTGTTAAGACCTGCGTGTCTATTCATCTTGTAATAGCTTTATTCCAAGTAGTTGTAATAGTTGCTAGTGATGATGGATAAACATGAAGCGGCGCCACTGACCTTGACACAATGCTGGTGATGATGGAGATCATGTCCGTGGTTTGGAGATGAAGATCAAAGGCATAAGAAGAAAGAGCCATATCATATCACACTAATTATGAATTGCCTGTGATGTTAATCCTTTATGCATCTTGTATTTCTTAGATCGCGACGGTAGCATTATAAGATGATCCCTCTCACTAAATGTCAAGTAATAAAGTGTTCGTCCTTAGTTGGCACCGTTGCTAAGACTCGTCGTTTCGAAGCATCTCGTGATGATCGGATGTGATAGATTCTACTTGTGCATACAACGGGTGCAAGCCAGATTTGCACATGCGGAAACTAAGGTTAATCTTGATGAGCCTAGCATGTACAGACATGGTCTCGGAACACAGAACACCTAAAGGTAGAGCACGAGTCATATAAATGATATGATGAACATGAAGATTGTTCGCCGATGAAACTACATCTTCTCTCGTGAAGATCGGACTTGGTGTAGTGGACTTGGTTTGTTTTATCACTAAGACAATGTGAGGGATGTTGTTTTGAGTGGGATTTCACCTAGTTAATTTAAGAATTAAAATTGAACTCAATTTATCATAAACTTAGTCTAAACTACTTGCAAATTTGTTGTAGATTATGGCGAACCTCTCCATCAATTTCAACGCGTTCCTAGAGAAAGAAAAGCTTAAGAACAATGGAAGCAACTTCACGGATTGGCTCCGTGGACTGAAGATTGTCCTCAGGGCTGGTCAGTTGACCTATGTGCTCGAAGCACCGCTAGGTGACCCACCTGCAGAAGATGCCACCGATGACGTAAAGAATGTTTACGCCACTCGGAAAAATCATTACTCCACAGTTCAGTGTGCCATCCTGTACGGTTTAGAAATGGAGCTTCAGAAGCGCTTTGAGCACCACGACCCGTTCGAGATCATTAAGGAGCTCAAGCTCATTTTTGAGACTCACGCGGCCGTGGAGAGCTATGAGGCCTCCGAAAAGTTCTTTAACTGTAAGATGGAAGAGGGTAGCTCCGTTAGCGAGCACGTGCTCACCATGTCTAGGCACGCAAACAAGCTCCAAGAGTTGGGGATAACGATTCCTAATGAGTTAGGGATTCACCATGTCCTGCAATCACTGCCACCGAGTTATAAGAACTTTGTGATGAACTACAATATGCACTGCATGAACAAGACGTTGCCTGAACTATCGTCCATGCTAAAAACTGCTGAAGTGGAGATCAAAAAGGAGCACCAAGTGTTGATGGTCAATAAGACCACCAATTTCAAGAAACAGGGCAAGCCTAAGAACAAGGGAAACTTCAAGAAGGACGACAAGAAAGCTGCCGCACCTGCTAAGAAGCCCAAGGCTGGTCCTAAGCCTAAAACTGAATGCTTCTACTGCAAGGGTGCCGGTCACTGCAAGCGTAACTGCCCCAAGTACCTGGCAGATCTGAAGAATGGCAACATCAAGAAGAAAGGTGTATTCGATATACATGTTATTGATGTGTATCTTACTAGTAATCGTAGTAGTGCCTGGGTATTTGATACTGGTTCGGTTGCTCAAATTTGTAACTCGAAACAGGAGCTGCGGAATAAATGAAGACTGGCGAGAGACAAGGTGAGGATGCGTGTTGGAAATGGCTCCAAGGTTGGTGTGATCGCCGTCGGCATGCTCCCTCTACATCTACCTTCGGGATTAGTTTTAAATTTGAATAATTGTTATTTGGTGCCTGCGTTAAGCATGAACATTATATCTGGATCTTGTTTATTGCGAAACGGTTACTCTTTTAAGTCTGAGAATAAAGGTTGTTCGATTTATATGAGTAATATCTTTTATGGTAATGCACCTGAGATGAATGGTTTATTCTTACTGAATCTCGATAGTAGTGATACACATGTTCACAACATAGATGCTAAACGAACAAAATTGAATGATAATTCTACATACATGTGGCACTGTCGTCTTGGTCACATTGGAGTGAAGCGTATGAAGAAACTCCATTCTGATGGACTTCTTGAATCACTTGAAAGATGCGAAGCATGTCTAATGGAAAAAATGACTAAGACTCCATTCTCTGGAACAATGGAGCGAGCTACAGACTTATTGGAAATAATACATACCTATGTGTGCAGTCCAATGAGTGTAGCGTCGCGTGGTGGATATCGTTATGTTCTCACTTTCACGGATGACTTAAGTAGATATGGGTATGTCTACTTTATGAAACATAAGTCCGAAACTTTCGAGAAGTTTAAGGAATTTCAAAGTGAAGTGGAAAATCATCGTAACAAGAAGATTAAGTTTCTGCGTTCTGACCGCGGAGGTGAATATCTAAGTTATGAGTTTGGCATGCATTTAAAGAAATGTGGAATACTTTCGCAGTTGACACCGCCGGGAACACCACAGCGTAATGGTGTGTCCGAACGTCGTAATCGAACTCTCTTAGATATGGTTCGGTCTATGATGTCTCTTACAGATTTACCGCTATCGTTTTGGGGCTATGCATTAGAGACAGCCGCATTCACTTTAAATAGGGCACCATCTAAATCCGTTGAAATGACACCGTATGAATTGTGGTTTGGAAAGAAACCTAAGTTGTCGTTCCTTAAAGTTTGGGGTTGCGAAGCGTATGTAAAGAAGTTACAACCTGATAAGCTTGAACCCAAAGCGGAGAAATGCGTCTTCATAGGATACCCTAAAGAAACAATTGGGTATACCTTCCATCATAGATCCGAAGGCAAAGTTTTCGTTGCCAAGAATAGATCCTTTCTTGAGAAGGAGTTTCTCTTGAAGGAATTGACTGGAAGGAAAGTAGAACTCGACGAGGTTATTGAACCTTCTCTCGGAGTTGAGAGTAGCGCAACACCAGAAGATGTTTTTGTGCCGCCTGCACCAATTGGAGAGGAAGATAATGATGGTGATCATGAAACTTTGAACGAAGTTGCTGCTGAACCTCGTAGGTCAACGAGGGTTCGTACCACTCCTGATTGGTATGACCCTGCCTTGAACGTCATGTTGGTGGACAACACTGATGACCCTGCGACGTATGAAGAAGCTATGGTGAGCCCAGATTCCGACAAATGGCTAGAAGCCATGAAATCCAAAATGGGATCCATGTACGAAAACCAAGTATGGACTTTGGTGGACTTACCGGATGGCCGTAAGGCTGTCGAGAACAAATGGATTTTCAAAAGAAAAACAGATGCTGATGGTAATGTTATCGTCTATAAAGCTCGACTTGTCGCGAAAGGGTTCCGACAAATTCAAGGAGTTGACTACGATGAGACTTTCTCACTAGTAGCGAAGCTAAAGTCTGTGAGGATTTTGTTAGCAATTGCTGCATATTTCGATTATGAGATTTGGCAGATGGATGTCAAAATAGCGTTCCTTAATGGTGACATTGAGGAAGAGTTGTATATGGTATAACCCAAGGGTTTTGTCGATCCTAAAGATGCTGACAAGGTATGCAAACTTTAGCGCTCCATTTATGGACTGAAGCAAGCATCCCGGAGTTGGAATCAACGTTTTGATAAAGTAATCAAAAACTTTGGATTTATACAAACTTATGGAGAAGCTTGTATTTACAAGAAAGTGAGTGGGAGCTCTATAGCATTCCTAGTACTATATGTAGATGACATATTGTTGATTGGGAATGATATAGAACTTCTTAATAGTGTCAAAGCCTATTTGAATAATAGTTTTTCAATGAAGGATCTTGGCGAAGCAGCATATATTCTAGGCATCAAGATTTATAGAGATAGATCAAGACGCCTAATAGCGCTTTCACAAAGTACATACTTGGACAAAGTTCTAAAGAAGTTTAGAATGGAAGAGAGCAAGAAAGGGTTCGTGCCCATGTTGTCAGGTAAGACCTTGAGTAAGACTCAAAGTCCAGCTACGGCAGAAGATAGAGAGAAGATGAATAATATTCCCTATGCCTTGGCCATAGGTTCAATCATGTATGCCATGCTGTGTACAAGACCGGATATAGCACATGCTGTTAGTTTGAGTAGTAGATATCAAAGTGATCCTGGAATGGAGCACTGGACAGCGGTCAAGAATATCCTAAAGTACCTGAATAGGACTAAGGATATGGTTCTTTCTTATGGAGGTGATGAACAGCTTGTTGTAAACAGTTACACTGATGCTAGTTGGAACACCGATCCAGATGACTCGAAGTCACAGTCTGGATACGTATTTATTTTGAATGGTGCTGCAGTGAGCTGGAGGAGTGCCAAGCAAAGCGTTGTGGCGAAATCTTCAACTGAATCGGAATACATAGCTACTTCGGAGGCTGCACAAGAAGCCATAGGGATGAAGGAGTTCATTACTAAACTTGGCGTGGTTCCTAGTGCGTTGGACTCGATGGCCATCTACTGTGACAACGCAGGTGCCATAGCTAATGCACAGGAGCCAAGGTCACATAGCAAGCTGAAGCACATCAAGCTACGTTTCCATGCTATTCGCGAGTATGTCCGAGATGGTGACATAAAGATTTGCAAAGTACACACTGATCTGAATGTGGCAGATCCGTTGACCGAACCTCTCCCTAGAGCAAAGCATGACCAACACCAGAACGCCATGGGTGTTAGGTATATTACCATGTAATCTAGATTATTGACTCTAGTGCAAGTGGGAGACTGTTGGAGATATGCCCAAGAGGCAATAATAAAATTGGTTATTATTATATCTTTGTGTTTATGATGAATGTTTACATCCCATGCTATAATTGTATTATTAGGAAACACTAATACTTGTGTGTTTTGTAAACATAAAAGAGTCCCTAGTAAGCCTCTTGTTGAACTAGCTTGTTGATTAATAGATGATCATGGTTTCCTGATCATGGACATTGGATGTCATTAATAACAAGGTCATATCATTAGGAGAATGATGTGATGGACACACACCCATAGTAAGTGTAGCATAAGATCAAGTCATTTAGTTCGTATTGCTACAAGCTTTCAAATGCATAGCAACCTAATCCTTCGACCATGAGGTTATGTTAATCACCATCACCGGATGGGTACTTTGATGACATCAAACACCGCTTCGTAACTGGGTGGTTATAAAGGTGTCATTGGGTATTCTAAAAGTATGTGTTGAAGCGCATGGACCAAGATTGGGATTTGTCCATCTATATGACGGATAGATATGCTCTAGGCCCTCTCGGTGGAATGTCATCTAGTTAGCTTGCAAGCATGTGACTGGGTCACAAGGGATGACATAACATGGAACGAGTAAAGAGTACTTATCAGTAACGAGGTAGAACTAGGTATGGAGATACCGACGATCAAACTTCGGATAAGTAGAATATCGCGTGACAAAGGGAATTGGTTTCGTATGTTAATGGTTCTATCGATCATGAAGTCATCGTTGAGTATGTGGGAGCCGTTATGGATCTCCAGATCCCGCTGATGGTTATTGATCGGAGAGGTGTCTTCATCATGTCTACATATTCATGAACCGTAGGGTGACACACTTAAGGTTCGAAGTTGTTTTAAGTAGATATGGAATGTGCATTGGACACCGAATGTTGTTCGGAGTCTCGGATTGGATCCGGGACATCACGAGGAGATCCGGAATTGTCCGGAGAATAAGATTCATATAAAGGAGATCATTTTCTAAGTTAGGAAATGTTCTGGAGTATTTATATGGGGATTCTAGAAGGTTTCGGAATGTTCCAGAAGGTTCTAGAAGATTTTTCGGAGTTTACTTGAAAACCAAGAAAGGATAAAGGGAAACTTAAAGGGTAAGTAAGGGAAACTTGGGGGGGAAGGACTCTCCCCCCAAGCTCCCTTGTGCGTCGGCCCTAAGGGGTGGGCCTAGGGGTGGGAACCCTAGGCCGCACCCCTCCCTCTATATATAGAGGGGTGGAGGCGGCACCCCCCTTGGCCCCCTCCCACTCCAAACCCTAGCCGGCTCTCTCCTCCTCCTTCCATCTGCTCTGGCTTAGGCGAAGCCCTGCAGAATTCTCTACTCCACCACCACCACCACGCCGTCATGCTGCTGGGATTCCGTGGAGAGATCTACTACCTCTGCTGCTCGCTGGAACGGGGAGAGGAAGGTCTGCTTCGACTCCGCACGTGTGACCGACCGCGGAAGCGCTGCCGGAACGCGGCGCCGGAAGGATTGTCTACTCGATCTTGAGATCGGCAAGTGATCGTCTACATCAACCACGAGATCCGATCTCGCACAAGGCTTTCGGATCTACAAGGGTTAGTACAGATCTATCTCGTTGCACATGTCTAATAGATTAGATCTTGGCTTTTATCTAGATTAGATCTGGGTTTTGTTCGTTCTTGCGATAGAATTTTTTTGTTTTCCATGCTACGAACCCATCACGAGCTACCCGCGGAAGGGAATCTTGGGCGGTAGGCCCCACCTCCTCGGAAGAGGGGGGCTCCGCTGCAATGCCAACGTGTGTATCCCCGGCGTCCATCCCACAATCAGGAAGAATCGTGACGACGTGGATAGAAGATTTGTTTGAAACTTTCATGCTTTATTATTTATTTCGATTTATTAAAATGGGTTTACTATAAATTATGACAATATAGTGAAAAAGAAACATATGTTAGTACCGGAAGTTTCATGAACAATCCGGAGGTCAACTAATATCAAAGACACATATCTTACATATGTTTGAATAATATTTTTTTTTGAAATATTATTCTGAAAATCAAACATAGCAACTTCAATAATATAATTTAAAATCGGTTGGAAAATGGATATAAGTTTTATAATTTATCAAGATTGTAAAGACCATGGCATATCTAGTCCGACTCTAGCTCTGAGTTATCCAACCGGATTGGTTTACTTAACTTCCCAATCTTGGGATCCTTGAACCTTGATCGTGGTATAGTTTGGCTTCTCGTGCGATTCGCGACATACCTAGAGTTGTCGTGTTCTATTTCCATAAGAATTGACATTCCCTCAAAGTTTCTCTTTTTGAGTATTTGTGGACAATCCTCTTTGGTTTTTCTTGCATTAGCAGAAGCCATGGAATGTTCCTCCACTATTTCAGACTCAGGTCCTTTTTTTCTTCACTATAATTGATGTCTTGAATTATATAAGCAGGAAACATGGTGTGATCCTCCACCACTTTGGGTTCCTTATCTTTTTCTTGATCATGGTTGTTGCATCGACTTACAACAACCAAGGGCATGTCATGCTCCTCCGTCACTTTGGATCCTTCTTTTTGGAGCTTCAAAATTTCAAAACAACGTGAATAGTACAAAAATGAATGGCACATTTTTTGGATGTGAAACTCCATAGCTATTTTAAGGCAGATAATAAATTAAATAAAACACTATAGTTCATTAATCATAAATTTAGCCATAACTGCATATAACAACAAATTGGCGGGGATCTTTTCTTTTGTATAAACATATACACGTACATACCTTTTAGTCGCAATCCAATATAATATTATTTCATTTGTATTATTTATATGGTATTATTGACATACCGATGGATTTGTGTGAGATTTCAATAAAATACATAAATTCGATAGTATATTGTATATTTTGTCTAATGTGGAATATTTATCTATTTTACTTAATTTCTTGAATTTTTGTTGTGAGAATCTCTGGGTTGTTCAGTTTAGACACCTCTCCAACCTTAGTGGAACTCTGGCTCCTAGAACATTGCTGGTGACATGCAAGCCTAGGATGACTTGCATGCTTTTATGTGTGCGCGTGCGTGATACAGAGGCCGGGTTTTCCCATTTTGAAAGAAAAAAGTGTGTGTTGCGTGCGTGCGCGTGTGTGTTCTAGCATATATTGTAACAAATACCAATACAATATGATATGCATACAAAATTACATTCTGATTCTTGATATCACTTTGTATTCTGTCTTTTTATTTCGGTGATGTATTTTTTTGTCTATATAAATAACAAAAAGAAGATGCATGTACCTATGTATGAATTATTAGGAGAGGAGTAAGCTATGTTCAAAAGACAAACTGTAAAAATCCAGGACGCTGAATGTATACAAATGAAACTCCATGGTCTCTTATTTGATCCTAAATATAGAATAAATATAATGAGGTTATCTCTTTGTTTTTTATACCTTTTCTAGAAATATGGACTAATGAAAGTTTAACCCCTAAGGAAGCGCTTTATGCGGCTTCTCATAATTTGATTGATATGTTCCTCTTTTTCTACACACGGAGGATAAATGTGGATGTTTGCAGGATAATCATGTTAGTAAATACAAAATATAAGATGGATGTTTCCCCGACTTACATCAGTAGAAGGTATGGTAGGTTCCAACACATCATTAGCTTCTTCGTCCCCAATTTCTTCTATATGGTTGTAGCTTTTACTTACATCAGCCGAAGGTATGGGATGTTCCTGCACCACTTTGGATTCCCCCTCCTCCTTTTCTTCATTATGATTGAGTCCTTGACTATCATCTATGGTGCACTTGACTGCAAGCATATCCAAACTAGCCATCAGCTTGTTCAACTTTTGTGGACACCTTTTGTCAACCTGTAGTATGAACAATGCTAATAATGGTTGTAGAGAGGGGTGGGGGTATGAGGAAAGATGATAGGTATAGAAGGGGAGATGTTTTATAGGAACACCGGGCTTTTGTGACCGTTAGGAATAATTCGAAATTTCTAACCATTGGAAACCAAAGACGGAAATACTTTAAATCATATATTTTGCATTAATTACTGATATTCATTAAGTATAATATATCCATTGGAGGCCAAGGTTAAAAAAATTAAATGAAATATTTTACATTAATGACTATCAATGAGAATATAATATATTCTGTGCAATTTCACTGGACGACCATCCTTATCTCTTCATCTCTATAGATATTGTAGTGTGTTTGACATGTTGTAGGGTCAGCGTCTCTTTCTCCCTTGTATGGTGCTATATAATAGTTTGTTTCGACGATCTCCTCACAATTTTTATAATGGTGGATCTTTTTTTACATATGGTTCTTCTTTATTGATTACCCAACAAAAACATGCAAATTAAACAGAGCCCCTGCAGATCATTAGACGAAGTCCTCCAAAGTTGTTATCTCTAACTTCATTTCTTGCATCTTGACTTTCCTCATACTTCCAGTACATGAATTGTGAAGATCAAACATACACACACGGAATTGATTTTTCAAAAGGGTTTCAAGCACATGAGATGTAGCACTAGTTGGTGAGAACCTAAGATCAATGACACATTGTGGCCACAAGCACATACTTTCCTAGACAGACTACCGATCCACATCACGTCCTAGCATTGTAGGAGAAAAAGAATGGAAACACACAAGAATCCAATGTACTCCCTCCATTTAGAAATAACTGACTTGAGTTTTTCTAGATTTGAATGTATGTAGACGTATTTTATTATATAGATACATTCGAATCAAGACAAACCCAAATCAATTATTTATGGATGGAGGGAGTACAAAAAATATGGTTGATACTCTCTAGGCTTTGTGTTCACCTCCAACACTTTCTGTTGTACGAAGTCTTCAACATTTTCACGCTGTGTGTAACTTTCACTTGCATCTACTTGTAAGTGAGTGTGTGTGGGTGACATTCTTATGTTCTTCTCAGCACTTTGTATCCTTCCGCTTGCTTAGGGCTTTATTAATTTGAAGTTGGCTACTTGGGACCTCTTGTCTAAGAAAAACATACATTCTTAGTGAACAAAGAACAAGATCTATTCTATCTATCTTGTCTAGTCATTCTCAATCTATCATCACATGTGCTAGTCAATTCGCTAATACTTTGGAGTTGAAGGGGTTCCGTGGCAGAAAAAAATTCCTATGTTGGACCGTCCCAAATTGCCCAAGATCTATGTAGGAGTAATACTATAACGACCAAGGTTTCAGAAACATACCCTTATATTCCGAAAGCGGTTAACATTCCGAGGGGAATGTGGATGATGTAGTCGTACTCGTAGCCGACCTCAATATCGCAAAGCTCCTCGCAAGTTACCCCTTGCTCTATCGTGCAGCAGCTCCGGCTCAGGACATCCAAGACGCCTCTAATGGCATCATCCTCGTGGTTTCGCACACATACGGTGTACAACGACGACTCCTGGGCTCTGATCCCTGCCAAGGTCACGGAAGTAGATCCTCCGGCTAGAATCTCTACAGCGCAACGGTGTGATGCAGGTGTGTCGTCTTCTTGCGTGTGCAGCCCTTCCAGGGACCGTGCCACCTTGAGAGGACAACGAGAGAGAGAATTACCTGAGGAAATGCCTCAGAGAGTTATTGAATTGTTGTGTGCTTATCCCACCCATGGGCACCCCTTTATATAGGAGGAGGGAGGTGTACCCTCCCCCAGTGGGTTTCCCATGTGGGACTAAAGAAGGGGGAGAGAGAGGGGTGGCACCATGGGCCCTTAGTGCTCCATGGGACGGCCAGGGGTGCCCCACCCAGAGCGCAGCCTTAGGCTGGTCGGTGGGCCCCATGAGGCAGCTAGGCCTTTGGCCCCTTGGCCCTTTCCTCATGGTAGTTTCCCTCATGGGCCCTTTTCCTTAGGGAATTTGGCCCATTAGTGAAAGGGATTTTTATTTTCGTACCCTCGGTTCGTTAGTTGTACTCAGTTTTCCCAAGCCACTTAGTTTTTCCTCACTTTTGCCCTATCCTTGTCGGGAACTCTCACATGGTCTGAAACTCGCCGTCCGTCAACCTTGCCATTATGTGTTGACAAGTGGGGCCGCGTGCAGTCGAGTCCCATGGTGGACCCTCGCCGCTACGTGCTGACGAGTAGGTGTCGCGTTTTGTCGGGTCCCGTAGTGTACCATTGCCATTACATGCTGACATGTGGGGCCACATTCAGTCGATTCCCGTAGTGGCCACCTATCTCAACTTATCCAGATCAGCATCGGACCCACAACTTATCCACGTGAGCGCCAGACTCACAGCTTATCCACATGAGCTCCGGACCCACGGCTTACCTAGGTTGGCGTTGAAAGATGGGACCCCGAGCCAGCCCCGCGCCCGCACCCGTGCCGTTGCTTTATTTTTGTATAGTGAAATGTAATGCATATACGAAAATTATACACCTTTGAACTCTTTTAAATCGTACTTAGGATAGGATAATATTGTGCTAATAAAATCCTGATCATTTATCATTTCCATGGAGTGAAATATAATGCATAAACTTGCGTATACAAAAATTATACACCTTTAAACTCTTTGAAATCACACTTAATACGTGATAATGTCATGCTAATAAAATCTTGAGAGATTATCATGTTCATAGAGTGGAATGTAATGCACAAACTTGCATATGCAAAAATTATAAACCTTTGAATACTTGTAAATCGCACTTAATACATGATAATGATGTGCTAACAAAATTTTGAGAGATTATTATTTTCTCCCCTATTTTCGTAGAGTGGAATGTAATGCATAAACTTGCATATACAAAGTTTATACACCTTTGAAATCTTTGAAATCGCACTTAATACGTGATTATGTTGTGCTAAGAAAATCTTGAGAGATTATCATTTCCATGGAGTGAAATATAATGTATAAACTTGCGTATACAAATATTATATACCTTTGAACTCTTTAAAATCGCACTTAATACGTGATAATGTTGTGCTAAGAAAATCTTGAGAGATTACCATTTGCATGGAGTGAAATATAATGCATAAACTTGCGTATACAAAAATTATACACCTTTGAACTCTTTGAAATCGCACTTAATACGTGATAATGTTGTGCTAAGAAAATATTAAGAGATTACCATTTTCATATAGTGGAATGTAATGCATAAAATGGCATATACAAAAATTATACACCTTTGGACTCTTTGAAATCGCACTTAGGTCAAGATAATGTTGTGCTAATAAAATCCTGATCATTTATCATTTTCATGAAGTGGAATGTAATGCATAAACTTGCGTTTACGAAAATTATACACATTTGAACTCTTTGAAATCACACTTAATACGTGATAATATTGTGCTAAGAAAATCTTGAGAGATTATCATTTTCATAGAGTGGAATGTAATGCACAAATTATGCACATTCGAACACGTTCCCTTCAAATTATATTCAAGTTCATTTGTTTATGGAGTTAAAGTACCGGTGGCATACTCATTATTTTTCATGGATAGAGGGGTGCCCCCTGATAGATATAGGGGTTATCCTGTCCGCTAGATCATAGAGGATCAACGGTTGGTGGGCACGATCCGTGTGATAACTGTCTCGACCAATCGGAGCATAGTAGCAAAGATGAGCACAGGTGCGAGAGATGGTTATAAAGAGAGGGGAAAACTAAGTAGCACTTAAGAACCAAGGGCAAAACTGAGTAGAACTTAAAAACCAAGGGCAAGACTGACAAAGGGATTCAAATAGAAAATAGGAAAGGATTTAAAAAATGTAAAATGCGTCTTTTATACAATAAAATACATGTTGGCATACATCAAACTATTTGCAATTCAAATATACACCAGTTTGACAATTATTGCCTCATTCAGACAAACTATTTTTTGGGGAGGGATGTTTTGGGAAGAGGCTTGAGTAGAAAGCCATGAACCTTCATCGATAGTAGGTGATTTGAGAAGTGGTGATTTAGGTTAAAACTTGGTTTATATACATTTCTTATGGTGGCAGGTCACATAATAAGACTCCCTGGGTAGATGCCACTGTGTTTTGCTATTTTTGAATTTGTTGTGCATAAAATGACTCAATTAGCTAGCTAAAACCTATTCGTTGACTCTCTGCTGACCAGCCACCGGAGGGTAAAACTGAGTATATTGCACATGGCAGTGTTAGTACTAGAGGGAAAAACTGAGTACAACCAAACTGCCAGTGTTACACTGGAGGGCAAAACTGAGTACAACTGAATCGCCAGGGTTAGACACGAGGGAAAATACGTGACTCATGGTACGCGTGTGCGGTGCACAGGGCGGTAGCAGACACATGTGGTCGTGCACGGTGTAGTAGCGTACGCGGTGCACGGTAGTGCAACGAAACGTCGCTTCCCTTCTCCTTTAATAGAGGACTCCCCACTCTCACTCATCACTCACTCGCTCACTCAACCGTCTCCACTGTCCCATCACCTTCTGCAAACCCCTAAGAAAACCCAACCACGCCGGCGATGGAGAAGAATGGCACGGTGGACATCGGCGCCTCCAAGGCTGCCAGTGAGGAGGACCCCGTCCCGTCCCCGCATCCACCGTAGCTGCCGGCGAGGAGGACCCCGCCGGTCTCGGGCAGATCCCGCTCGGCTAGGACCCCTACGAGGAGGTTGTCTACATAAGGCCAGGGAACCCCTACGACACCAGCATCACTAACCCATGGTCGGAGGTAACCAAGGTTTTCTCCCCTTCCCTTGTTCTTCCCCCATTCCCATCGTTGGATGCTAGATCGTATGTTATTAGGGATCGGCTATTCGTATTTTTATAGTAGATAATCCTCTTGTGTTAGATCTCGTATTTCGATGAATCCCCCTATTCGTATTTGAACCCCCTAATCGTAGTTGGGATCAGTATTCGATTTGGTTTGAGATTTGGCAAATAATCAGGAGATCTCAATTGGTTAATTTATGCAAATAATCAATCTCGATAATCAAAGTATCTCAATCATGTCCTTATTGCACTCTACTATTTTTTCCCAACAGGAGGATAGCAACGACGTCCGCAGCAACGACGAGTCCAAGGACACCAAGACTCGTCATGTGCTGAGGAGGCTAAAGTCCGGCCAGTACAACAACTTCTTTGCTGGAGACGTGTATAGGTGCCCCTTCTGCCCAACAGGAGGCTTTGCGCCACAGACTTCAACTCCCTCGTGAAGCATGCCGAGGACGTGAGGTCCTGCGATGAGTCCGTGATCGTCCATGGCTTCATAGCCCAGTACCAGGCGCTCGGTCTTCACCTTTGCAACCTCCAAAAGGTGGCCATCGAGGAGGGTCACATGCTCTCGATCAAGCCCAAGGCGTCCAAGGACAAGGGACTAGGCAACAAGAAGAGGAGGAGGCACCAGAGGGAGGAGGCGGAGGCCCTCCTGGCAGAGGCCATGAGGGGCCACTGATCTGCTGCTGCTATAAAGCATCTTCTTTTGTCTTGTCTGTGTTGAACTTGTCAGCTGCTGCTGCTAAGCAGTCTAATTGTTGAACCTTGTTAAGTACCATACTATATAACATATATTAGCTGTTTTATCTACATCTACTCTGTTTACTGAATTTATTTATGGTGCTGGTTAGTTTTGTTGCTCTAAATTTGCTACCAGATTAGGGAAAAACGACTGCAAAAGGAACAATGAATGAAGAGAGAAGCTGCTCTAGATTCACTACCTTTTTGGTAAAAAAAACACAACTGTTAGCGAGAGAGAGGGGAATAAGCACTCTCAAAAAGACCAATGATAAAAATAACAAAAAAACTTCCAATTTAGGCGACAGGGTGCATGTAACCACCAAACGCGTCCCACATGGTCCCACACCACGTCCCCCATAATTAGCGAGAGATGGATGGCTGGTCCGTTGTATATCCTGGCCCCACCTGTCAGCATGTAATGGTCGAGACGACATAACGTAACGCTCAACACACGACCCGCCCCAACGCAGTCCCACCGATCACCATGTAACGGTCAAGCCTTTTACCTGACGGCATCCCCCCGTCCGAGCGCATGTGAGGGCTTCGGAATGGAGGGAGGGCAAAAGTGAGGAAAAACTAAGCGGCTGGGGAAAACTGAGTACAACTAACGAACCAGGGGCACGCAAATAGAAATCCCTTAATGAAATGCCCTTTCAAATTAGATTTTAATATTAATTACATTAATTAATATGTAAATACATATTACAAAATTCTTTTTAACCCTAAACATTTTTGGTTCCCTTTCGATTTCCTCCAAATGACTTTAGAATTTCTAGGAACGATTTCGGTTCTCTCACAGAACTTTTCCGGTTTTCTTTCTCTTTCATCTAGTGATTCTGATACTTTCAGAATGATCTCCTAGCGTCATCGCACCCTTAAGTGTGTTACCCCAACGGCTCGGGAACATCACAGACATGATCGAGACCCTCTCATATCAATGATCATTAGTGGGACTAGGATGCCCATAATGACCCATGTGCATTCCACAATGTAATGTCGTTTGAACCGTAAATGTTGAGTCCAATTCGCTTTGTTACTTTGATACAACTTGTTCGATATCTGATCATCGATATCATATACTTTGTTCAATCTTGTTACCGACAAGTTCTGTTTTACTTGTTCTCGTGACCTAGTCACATGTTGCAACATTATGGATGTAATCTCACCAAGTCGGCCGTGTGTATCTTCCCATCACACGAGTGAACAAATCCCGGTCTTGATACATATGCCTCAGCTATTCCTATGGAAATACCTGAAACACACTTTTATGGCCACCCAGTTACAGAGGACATGACGGTTGATGTGATGATCAAAGGAACCTTGGGGGATAGTGATTAATATGATCTCACGGTCTCAGGAGAAGGATACTACGCTTCTAACTATTGCAACGATGAACATGTGACTTGATAGTGTAGCAATAACTATCTTTGGGTAATGTCCATCATATCATTATATGACTCTATTGTCAACTAGAACAAATGTGAATAGAGGATACTAGGGATTTGGTTTGTTTCATAGCACACCTATATCAATGTTTCCGCTTGATATAATTATAGCACAGTATGAAACTATTATAAACTTATTTGAGATATGATAATAAAATCCATTTATTATTTGCCTCTAGGGCAGATCTCCTTCAGTCTCCCATTTGCACTTGAGTACAAATAATCTAGCTTGCATTTATGTCAGTCATAACATCATATGTTGATATGAACAAGTATGCTTGCTCATAGAAAACATTCTGTTATTGATCTATTTTACCAGATCTAAATGTCGTTTTGAAAATCATTAATGTCTTCCTAATTTCGACATTTACACCATTATCCCATAATCTGTCGAAGTATTCGTTTAGCGAAAGAGTGTGACTTTGTTTCTAGTGTCTATAATAACAGTCGATTAGTCAATTGAACTTTCGTATTGTCATGTGAACCCTTGAAACCACTCAACAGGAGTTGAACTTGTTTAGCCAAACCACTATAATAGCCACTTTAGTAGTAGCCATATACTTTTATATCTATGTAGATCCTAATAGATAGTGCATAGAATGCCACTCTTATGCCTAATCTTGCTCCTTACAATTAAGGACATACATAACTCTGGTTCAGTGATTAACTCAGAAATCACTTCAAGACATGGTCTTACAACTAAGAACCTGTTCTTATAACCAGAACCTTGGGTCATATTATGTTGTGTATACAACATGGTTATATGGAAGAACCTATGACCGAGGCATAGGAGATGCAACATGTCTCTTTTCTTTCTTTTAACCCATGGTTGTGATGGTGTGATTAACTCAATGCTTCATCTATATATACAAGTAAGAACTGTTTTCTTACCCTGCACCATTTTGGACATCTTCAGAATCTTATCTAGGATATTCCAAACATCTTCATAATCAAATTCAGAAAGCATTTCGACTATAATGTTTATTAAACGTATTATTCTATATTGATAGATTTCAATGTTTAATAACTTGTTCAACTTCATCCATAAAATATTTACTAAATTCAATATCATTAATACCTATTACATCACTCATCATATGTCGTACACATATAAAAGAATGTTGTCATGTTCCCACTCAAATATGACATCCATATATGAGAACCATGTATTTCACTTAGCTCCCACTCAAAATATGTCGCTTACATATTAAGATTCAACCAAGCTACTTAGCTCCCACTCAAATGCAGGTCCTCTCTTGGATATTTCTAATTTCTTTGATCATTCATCAAACTGAGAATTCTAGCTACGAGACTCCAGCACCCATACTATTTGACAAAACCTTCTTTGTTGTACCAATTACAACCATCCCTTCAATCTTGTCATTGAAGAACATGTAGTCTAGAAAAGCTATACCACCAATTATCATATTGGAGTAATCGCTAGTGTAAATCCGATAGACTCAAGCATCACTACATAATTGTAGTCAATCCTTTGATTTTTTCAAATATACTTTGTGACAAATCGAGCTTTTAAGTCTTTTTTAAAGATTCATTTCTTTGTTGTGACTTTGCAGTCCTTTGGAAGGATTAAGTAAACATCTTTACTTAATAAGATCAAGTAACATATTACTTTTTAATCTTAAATGTAACTTAATATAGGATTTTATGAATCTTAGTCATTTCTCGCATTTAGGTCCATCGCGCTTCTTTGCAATCCATAGGCATGTCTTGTTCTAATTAACATGACAGGTGAATCAAAAATAAAATTCTACAAACTTACAGAATATATATTCTTGAATCATACTTTCTTTAGTAAAAGTATTCGCTCAAACTTCATGATTGTTATCACAAGTTTATCCTCTTGTAGATTTTATCCCCTAGAACAAATTCCGTTGCACTACTCGACATATAGGATGCAAGGTCAAATACCTTGTTTATGCTTTTACTTGCCTCCACCCATATCTTCATCAAGAGACTGTTTCTTGAGAAAACACAATACCTCAGAAAATAAGAAGTTAGTCATTTGTGGAAGATGTATTCAATGTTTCCTAAGAATACACTACAAATATTTGTTTATTCGCCACGAATTTGAACTATCGAAATCTCCATAAACTCAAATGTGCCATAACTCTGATGGTGTTGTTTATACGAATCTTTAGATGTTCCTTATATTTCAAATGAGTGTTTGCTTATTTGATCTCTAACTCTAAACGATAAATATAACCCTGACAAGAGATTATTTTAGACCATATGTATTCAATACAATATGATTATGATGTTTAGACATATCAATACACTTTGAATTGTCCAATCATCACAATTTGTGAAACATCTTTCACAAGTCCTTTTATGCTAACATTTAACTTAAATACCTTAGTAATTTCGATCAAATTGTATAGACTTTGTATTCATACTAATTTTCATATCCTCCTTCATTTCAAAATCATTTGAACAACTCAAATAGTTTTAGACTTGTGTTTTATTAAGTAAAAACGTATTCACTTAAACTCACAATGAAGTTTATGAAATAATGATTTCCACTATTTTGTTGAAAATGCAATACATCATTATGTATAAGATTCAACAATTCTTTGCATATAACCGTTTTACCAGAATGTGGAGTTTTAGTCATTCTGCCCAACGAGGCATGGTTTTACCAAGTCTCTAGATCAAATATCTAAGACCCCAATTTTCATTAACATGAAAAACATGCAATGACCACAATGATTTAAACACTACTGTCATTCAATATTTAAACCTGTATATCTTTTAGCATTCTAATCCTTTATAAATGCTTAAACTATTATCATTAACATAGTGATGAGAATAACTCATTCATAACCGTAATGTGACCATAAAAGATATTATTCATAATAGTGGTACAACTAGATTGTATCTCACTTATATGAATAATAGTCTCGCTACAGCAAGACACACTAATAAAGTCACAAAACACAACAAATATGAATTTTATTCAAATCCACTAATCCAAATGATAAACTTTGAGTAAAGGAGTAATGTCAGCATCAACTGTCTTGACTGCCATTATCATGCCATGTTTCCCCATTTCTTTCGGCACTTCTCAAGCAGACAATCATGTTTTCACAAAACTAGACAAGTATCAAGTACTTTGTAAATTCCAATGAGTTTTTGCAAGAATAGAAATTATAATTTGTATATCTAACATATACCCTTTTCATCCATGACTCCCACAATGATCAAGCCCTTTTCATGAACTCATGAAAGGTGAACTATTCATCTTTCACGATATAGCTCCTGATGACATCTTTGTGACTGGGAAGAAGCGAGTGTGATGCCCCATTTAACACAAAGTTATTCATAGTCCAAATTAAGTGATTCTCCAAAATCCGTTTTCTTCCAACTAGTTTGGAACGAAAACTTATCCAATCGCTTATACTTTACATGCCTGATTTGCGTGAAATAACAATCATAGTCCAGTCGAACTTCCTTTGAATGGAGAGTGGCTTTATTGGACGGTAGTGGAGAAAGTACAAAATATCATCAATAGGGCAGAGCCCATTAGATGACATTGCAGAGTTATTGAAATATCTCTTAATGGTTTTTTGTAATCAAGAAGAGAAGATCATCTATTACGATGATATCCCTTGGGTGTGGGTATTAATCTATGAAGTTGGACCCTTCCGTTAAGTTCCACATCAAGTAGGAAAATTCCCGTGGTCGCAAAGGACCTAAATGGGATAAGTCAAGATCTTACTAAGATATTTGCAAGATACATCTAGGCTAAGTTCATAATACGAGTTAAATTATATAATTGAGATCCCACTAAGATTGTCATCCCTTGGACGATTTTAGCGATCACATGATCCCTATACATCATATCATCCCCGATCATCACGTCCTTTGATACGGCTGTCGGGGTGGACTATTTCCGTCGATAACATCAACCATGTGACTCGTGCTCAATCTTTCGATCTAATATTATCCAAGGCCATGTCTATACATGCTAGGCTCGCCAATCCAACCTTAGTGTATTCGCAGTGCATACATGGCTTGCACCCACCATATGCGAACGCACAGATGTCTAGCACCCGATCGTCACGGCCTGCTTCGTAACTGCAAACTTTCTTGGTGGTGCACACTAAAGGGAGAACACTACATTAGTATTAATAGGGATCATCCAATACAATATGCTACTATTGAGTATCTAATACTAGCACACAACAAGATGTAACAGGTATCAACATCATATGTATATTGTATATGATATGGTCCTTCTTCTCGTGCCTTGATCTCCATCAAGCACTCCGGCATGATCTCCATCTTACCACCGGTTTAACGCCAACTCCACAATGTCACCAGTAGGTCGTTCATCGAAGCGATGACTATTACTATACTACTTAGTAACATAAAAGTAAACTACTTTACCTTCGTACTAACCAATAGCATGTCAAATCACAACCCCTCCTGCAAAATAAAGTTAGACGCCTCTACTTTATCTTTTTCAAGTTTTACATGGCTGCTAGTGCTTTCGCCATAGAATCGTTTCTAATCTACAAACTTTTCAACTAGAACATGGAACGAATAGTAGTCTCTACTACACCCTACTCGAGGCCCTCCGTTGTAAATGTCATATCAACTATTGAATGAGAGACAGACACCCGCTAGCCACTTATACAGTACAAGCCGTATGTTGTGTGGAACCAGTCTTGCGTAAGATTACAAGTAAAATCAGTCTGGGCTGCTTCATTAATCAATATCATGATATTAGCAAGTACACGTTAGAGGGTAATAGCTATAGGATCAAAGACTGCACAATCCACGTGTGTACTGGACGTACAGGTACTACTACACATATATCGGCTCTGATACCACTGAAAGGGTTCCATGTTAGAAAAAAATCCTACGTTGGAATGCCCTGAACTGCCCAAGATCTATCTAGGAGTAATACTGTAACTGCCAAGGTTTCGGAAACATACCCTTGTACTCCGAAAGTGGTTAACATTCCGAGGAGAACGTGGATGATGTAGTCGCACTCATAGCCAACCTCAATGCCACAAAGATCCTTGCAAGTCACCCCTTTCTCTATCGTCTAGTGGCTCTATCTCACGACATCCAAGATGCCGCTAATGGCAGCATCCTCATGGTTTTGCACACATATGGTGTATGACAATGACTCCTGGGCTCTGATCCCTGTCGAGGTTGCGGAAGTAGATCCTCCAGATGGAATACATGTAGCACAATGGTGTGCTGCAGCTGCATCGTCTTCTTACGTGTGTAGTCCTTCTAGGGACCACGCCACCGCGAGAGGACAACGAGAGTGAGAGAATTCCCTATGGAAATGCCTCAGAGAATTATTGAATTGTTGTGTATTTATTCCCACCCATGGGAACCCCTTTATATAGGCATAGGGGGGGTGTACCCTCCCTATTGTGTTTCCCATGTGGGACTAAACAAGGGAGAGAGAGGGGGTGGCGCCATGGGCCCTTAGGGCTCCGTAGGCTGGCCGGCCAGGGGTGCCCCATCCCACGCGTAGCCCTTGGCTAACCGGGTAGGCCCCATGGGGCTATTAGGCCTTTGGCCCCTTGTGCCTTGGCCCTTTTCTCATGGTAGTTTCCATCATGAGCCCTTTTCCCTAGGGAATTTGGCTAATTAGTGAAATACCATTTCAAATTAGATTTTAATATTATATTTAGTTTTACTTGCATTAATTAATATGTAAATACATATTACGAAATCCTTTTTGACCTGAAACCGTCACATCCCAATTTTTAGAATTGGTACTGCATATCATTCATACCATGGCATCATGATCATCTTTGCAAAAAAATCCGTTTTAAAGCTTTTCCCAAAAACACCACAAAGTGCATGTTCTTCACATATGGCAATTGCTAGGATTTTTAGTCCCATTGCCTTTGGTGATGTTTAACACACTTATTGAATGTCTAGGATCATGGAAAGCATAATTACAAACTCACAGGAATTTAGTTTGCTCAATTCTAAGCTCTAAAACTGAAGTTATGCCAAAAATTCAGAAAAGAACACCTGTAGATTCAGATAACAGGTTCAGTTAACAAGATAGCAAGCCATTTTTCTCAGAACTCCATAGGTCATAAAGATTAAGTTCAGGTCATTAGCACGTCTTAGGGGTGCTAAGATGAACTGTCTTAAGGGGGTTAGCTTGGACACCGTACCCATAGAGAGAGAATACCCCGATGTGTTTCTAGAGGAGCTCAGGAATGCCACCGGACCGTGATGTGGAGTTTCTCATTGTCTTAATGCTGGGAACTGGACCTATAGCCAACATGCCGTACAAGATGGATGTGGATGAACTAAAGGAGTTGAAGAAGAAACTAAATGTGCAGTTGGACAAGGGATTTATTCAGCCAAGTTCTTCGTCTTAGGGTGCACTGATGGCTGTGAAATACCACCTCTTTAAGCCATATAAAATGAGCCATTTATCTCTCATATCATGTTTCTTTAAGCTATAGCTATGCCTTATATGCATGACTTCTAGTTCTAATTTACTTTCATATGAGCTTTGCACATTTAGTAGTTTAGGGATAATTTTATCACTTTCCTTGTCTATGACGTGTGTATGTGTTGATGATGATTATGGATAAAACAAAGGCAAAAGGGACAAAGAGAGCATAGTATGGAGGAGCTGCAAGGACCAGACTTAGCCATTTGAGAGGTTGAAAAAGTGAAAATTTTCAACTTCTCAAAATAATTATCCAAGACCATTGGGTTGTAGCCCTCGACAATACGAACTCAACGAGCCCAAAAACACCCACAATGGAGTTCGTATGAAGAAATGGCGGCCAAAATACTAAAGGGGACAGACTATTTGACGAGTAATTATATGGCCGGGGCTATTTTTTGGTCGTATAGCTCCGCCCGTATAGTTGCCAAAAAGGTTGCAAATGATGGGATTTAACTCCAGAAAATCCCCAGAACCTTTCCTAAGTCATATGACGGTATTGGGGAACCCTAGGTCACCCCGAAGGCTTATATAAAGGAGGGAGGACCCAAGAAAGAGCCACCAAGCCATAGCCCTTTAGGGGCGAAGCTCTGCCGCCGCCGCCACCCATCCGATCTCCATTGCGGCGGAGCTCTGCCTCAACCACACCTCCGAGATCTAGATCTCCCTCAACACCATCACCATCAAGGCATCCAAGCAAGAAGAAGGTGAGGGGAAGGAAGACATCACCACCACCACGCATAGATATCCATCTCCATCATCATCTCCATCTCCCTCTCTCTCTCTTGTGTTTAGTAATTGTAAGATTGAACACGGTTGTGATATCATTATATATTTATATATGTTTTGTTGTTCATCCATGTGTGAGTGATGGATTCAATTCTAGGTTGAGGTATGATCTAGTGCGCTAAGTTAGAATTTATTGTGATATAAGATGAGTTTATGTGATCCTTTGGTCTAGAAGTGCCTTTTGCCTTGCGGTGACGTGCGAGAATCATGGATAGTGCACATAGAGTGACAGCCCAGTAATCAAATAGGGAACGTTTATTTGTTTGAGGAATCTCTTATAGATCACGCATATATTTGCCCATCTAGTACTAGTGAGACCAAAGCCTAGAAGAACTCTCTCATTCCATTCAATTCTACAACTACAATATCATTAATTCAGTTCATATTCCAGTTTACTTTTTGTCTTAGTTTATTTTGTTCTTGTTAAAAGTTCTTTGTTATTAGATAATTTAAACCTCTCTCAATTATCGCTGTTCTAGTAACTTATAGAATAGGCTCTTTCCAAACCACGGTTTGGGTGCGAAACATGGCCGCATTGACAACGTGGCTGCAGGGTCGTGTTGTTTCTGTTCGACGATCTCCCATCAGGACAAACTCTTAAATATTTGCTGCTACAAGTACTGCAATAATCCTGTTCTTGGTGCAGGAATCCAGTCATCATGCACCTATTATCTTTATGAAGAAGAAGGACAGTAGTAAAAGATTGGTGGTTGACTATCGCTCGCTTAAGGAAGTAACCATCAAGAACAAATATCCTCTTCCCAATATAAATGTTTTGTTTTATCAGTTGAAGGGAACGAAGGTGTTTTCCAAGATTGATCTAAGATCAATGTACTTCCAATTGAAGATCCATGAGCAAGACATACCGAAGTCTACCTTCACCCACTAGGTATGGTTTATATGAGTATACAGTTATGTCTTTTGGACGAACAAATTCCTCGGCATACTTTATGACCATGATGAACAAGGTATTCATGGAGTACTTGGATAAATTCGTAGTGGTGTTCATTGATGATATATTGATCTATTCGAGGGATGATAATGAGCATGAGAAGCATTTGCGCTTAATTATGAAGTTGAGGGAGCATAAGCTATACGTTAAATTCAGCAAGTGTGAGTTCCAGTTGAACACTGTTAGTTTTCATGGACACATAGTGTTAGTTGAAGGAGTTGTAGTTGATCCAAGCAAGGTGTCGTTAGTTATGGAATGGGAGTCTCCCAAAAATGTGGGGGATATTCGGAGTTTCTTAGGACTTGCTTGATATTATAGGAGGTTCATAGAGAATTTCTCCAAGGTTGCAAAGCCAGTGACTGAGCTACTTAAGAGGGAGAATAAGTTTGAATGGACAGAGGAGTGCAAAGCTAGTTTTCAGGAACTGAAGCAACGCCTAGTGACCGCACCTATCTTGTGTTTGCCTGATATTCAGAAAGATTTCGAAGTATACTATGAAGCCTCTCATCAAGGACTTGGTAGTGTGTTGATGCAAGATGGAAGAGTGGTCTCCTATGCCTCATGCCAACTTAAACACCATGAGAGGAACTATCCTACGCATGACTTGGAGTTAGTGTCAGTTGAGCATGCACTCAAGCTGTGGAGACATTATCTGATGGGGAAGCACTGTGATGTGTTCATGGATCACAAGAGCTTGAAATACGTATTCACACAGAAGGAGTTGAACATGAGGCAAAAAAGATGCTTGGAACTCATAAAGGATTATGACATGAGCCTACAATATCATCCGGGAAAGGCTAATGTTGTAGTAGATGCGTTAAGTCGCAAGGTTTATGCTAATGGTCTGACTGTGGGAAAATTACCCAAGGATTTGTGTGTACAATTCAAGGACCTCAGGTTGGAGGTAGTATCCGAGGGATATTTAGCAACAATGGAAGTCAAACCAATGCTTCTAGATATGATTAGGGAATCTTAGAAGAAGGATAGCAAAATGGAAGGAATCTGAGGAAACATACCAGAGGGCAAGGCAGAAGGATTTTGTGAGGATGAGCAAGGAACCTTGGGGTATGGGGATTGTCTGTGTGTGCCCAACGATCCGTAAAATTAGGAAGTTGATTTTCCAGGAGGCTCATGACTCGCCATACTCCATACACCCTGGTAACACGAAGATGTATATGGATTTAAAGGAAAGATTTTGGTGGATTAATATGAAGAGGGAAATCACAGAGTATATTGCTTTATGTGATGTATGAAGTAGAGTGAAGGCTGAGCATCAGAAGCTAGGAGGATTTCTATAGCTATTACCAGTATCTAATTTGGAATTGGGATAGAGTTTGAATGGACTTTATTACGGGATTACCCAGGACCAGGTCTGGCTATGACTCTATTTGGGTAGTGGTCGATCACTTGACCAAGGTATCTCACTTTATACCAGTAAAGACCACTTACACCAGTGCTAGGTTAGCCAAGATCTACATGAACATAATTGTGTTCCTGCACGGAGTTCCCAAGAGTATTGTGTTAGATAGAGTCACCCAATTTACTTCGCACTTTTGGCGCCAGCTACATGAGTCGTTGGGGACTAGGTTGGAGTTTAGTACAACTTTCCACCCCCATACTGATGGTCAGACAGAGCGGGTGAATCAGATTCTGGAAGATATGTTGACATCTTGTGCTCTAGCTCATGGCTCTAGTTGGAATGATAATTTACCCTATGTTGAGTTCTCCTACAATAATAGCTATTAGTCTAGTTCAAGACATCACCGTTCGATGTGCTACATGGCAAGAGGTGTAGAACACCACTATTGTGGGATGGTGTAGGTGAACGTCAGTTGTTTGGACCTGATTTGATCAAGGGTGCTAAGTAGAAGGTCAGTTTGGTTCGGGATAGACTGAAGGTAGCACAATTAGAAGGGCTATGCTGATTCCAAGTGCAAGGAAGTGGTGTATGAGATTGGAGATCGAGCACACCTCAAAGTTTCACCCCTGCGTGGAATTAAGAGATTTGGAATTAAGGGTAAGCTGGCACCTCAGTTTATAGGTCCATAGAGGATCCTAGCACGCAAGGGAGAGGTAGCATATCAGTTGGAGTTGCCAGAGGCTCTGTCCGCTATTCATGACGTGTTCCATGTGTCTCAGTTGAAGAAGTTCCATCTAGAGATGGTGGATACACCATTGAGAGACACATTTTTGCTAGATGAGGTTCAGTTGGAGAATGACCTAACTTATGAGGAGAAGCTGGTCAAGATTTTGGAGATAGCAGAGAGGTTTACCCACAACAATACGATCAGGTTTTGCAAGGTACAGTGGATCCACCACACCGAAGAGGAAGCCACTTGGGAGCGAGAAGATGACCTCCGAGGGGATCACCCATACCTATTTGCTAGCCACATCGAATCTCGAGGGCGTTATTCATCTTAAGGGGGTTAGTCTTGTCACATCCCAATTTCTAGAATTGGTACTGCATATCATTCATACCATGGCATCATGATTATCTTTGCAAAAAATCAGTTTTAAAGCTTTTCCCAAAAACACCACACAAGTGCATGTTCTTCACATATGTAAACTACTAGGATTTTTAGTCCCAGTGCCTTTGGAGATAATTTAACACACTTCTTGAATTTCTAGGATCATGGAGAACATAATTACAAAATCATAGGAATTTAGTTTGCTCAATTTGGAGCTCTAAAGCTGAAGTTATGCCAAAAATTCAGAAAAGAACACCTCTAGGTTCAGATAACATATTCAGAAAAGATTAAAAGAAAGAAGAAAAAGGGAAATGTGGCCAGCCCGCCGGCAGGGTGAGCCAGCCCAGCCGAGCCGCGCACGCAGCCGCCCACAGCAGCCCAACTGGGCAGCAGTAGCAACTACCGCGACTAGCGCAACAGCAGTAGCAACAGCGTGCAACGCAGCCCACAACAGCCCGCGTGTGCCTCCTTCTCTCTGTCTTTTCTCTTTTCCTTTTTTCTTTTTTTTCCAATAGGTGGGTCCCGCTTGTCATCTACCCCACCTGTTCATGCTCGCCCCATGCTTGGAACCACCGCCACGATAATCGCCAATTTTGGCTCAAATCCGTCCGCTCCATCACCATACTACGCATGTACTTAATACCACACCCTCCTCTCCAGAACCCCCTTGGAACCCTAGGTTTTTGAGCCACTAAGCCGCCTGATTGCTCGCTGGAGTTCGTCCATGCCGTTGATACATTCCAAATGTATCTATAATTTTTGATGTTCCATGCTTGGTTTTATCCACTTTCTTGTGTTTTGTTCCAACTTTGGAGTACTTTTCATATGATTTCTTGGACTAACCTATTAACAAGATGCCACAGTGCCAGTTGCTCAAATGTCCCATTCATGAGCTCCCCAGGAATATTGTTATTAATAATTTCTATGCAAGGCTTTCAGGACATTACAAGGACTATCTAGATACTTGTTTAGAGGGATCCTTCACGAGTAAGGAGGTCAAAGCTAAGTGGGATCTTCTTGAAACAATTCAAAGCAATACCGAAGAGAACCAGGTATAAACTATGAGTATGATTGCATTAAGTCTTTTGCTGAAACTGCTGATTTTCAAGAGTTGAGTGCTAAATATGGTCTTGATCCTCAAATTCTTATTGATTGTTTTAAAACCTTTGCTTCTCATATTAATGCTCCTAAAGAAAAGTGGGACATGTATCATGAGCCTTTTAAAGACACTTGCATGGAAAATGAAATTGTTGTTAATGATAGCAATAAACATGCTCAAACCTCTGAAAGTACTATTTCTTATAAGCATGTTAATTTTTGTGGGATACATAGACCTTGTGAGAGTAATCAAGTTGAAGAAGAATATTGTATCACCCACAGGAATGAAAAAACTAGAATGTGGTATAGGGCTCTAAATGATCTTGGTAAAAAAGTTTGTGCCCTCTATCCTTTTATTTGTGAACTTTGCTTTGAAGTGGGTCATTTCAATTTCCAATGTTCAGGCCATAATAATAGCCCTTCTAATCCAATGAGTACTGCAAGTTTGTATTGTGATGACATGATCACTCCTAATCAGCATGATGAACTTACATTATTTTTGGGGTGTGAAGACTTATCAAGAAAAACCTCTTTGGTAGATATGGGTGCTTTTGATATGAATAGTGTCCTGCATGGTTGTCATCTTTATTGTGTTGATAATTGTCACACAAATACTTACATACAAAATATTATATAAGATGAGATTTTACCAAAATATGATAGGACTAATATGTGTTTTGATCTTATTAATGAAAAGAAGGAATCCTCCAAAGTTTCTTCTATTGTCTCTAACAATGAACCAGGGTATATGGAGAAGCTTACTTTCAAGCCTCTCCCTCCTAAAGAGAAGAAGATAAAGAAGAAAAGGAGGAGTAAAAGGAGGGAGGAAATGGTATTTTCCCCTAAGCATGTAGCTCCTATTATAGTTTTTGATGAGTCTGAACTCGATGATGTTCCTATGCCTATTACCTATAGTAGTGATCATGATTGGGAAAAGCACACTACTTTTGATATTGATAATCTCTTCGGTACCAATTCTGAAAATGATGATATTAATAATTGCTATACTATTAGTGATATCCATGATCTTTCCAATGATGATATGTTTACAAATGAACACACTTTGGAGGATAACTATTCTATTGCTTATGAAGATACTATATCTCCAATTTATGATGATTGCAATGATGAATATGATATTTCAGTCCACCTACTATTGAGGAGGAAATTAATTATGATTATAATATGCCTCCTATATTTTATGATTATGGTGATGAAAATAATAATGATAGCTATTTTGTTGAATTTGCTCCCACTACAATTAACAAGAATGACTATGTTTATGTGGGGAGTATTAATTCTTTTATGCATGTGGCTCATGATAAGAATGTTTTATGTGATAGTTATATTGTTTATTTTATTCATGTTGCTACTGAAAGTTATTATGAGAGAGGGAAACATGGTTCTATGCATCTAAATAATATTAAGTTTCCCCTCTTTATGTTGAAAATTTTGAAGTTACACTTGTTTTGCTTTCCTATGCTTGTTGCTTTTTGCTTTCATGACTTGTTTCTTTACAAGATTCCTATGCATAGGAAGTGGGTTAGACTTAAATGTTCTTTGAATTTGCTTCTTGGTGCTCTCTTTTACTTCAATTCATATTTCTTATGTGAGCATCTTCTCAAACTATCATGCCTAACTTAAAGGCGTTAAACAAAAGTACTTGTTGGGAGATAACCCAAGAGTTTTAGATGAGTCTTGGAAGTTATTACCTCAGTAATAACTTCTCCTTATCCTTTTTATTTGCTTTTTGTGCCAAGAGTAACCTCTAATGAGAGAGAAGTAATGATTGGGAAAGTTGCTGCCCCGAAACAGATTTATGTGCTTCACCGTAAAAATTCCTGTAAAATCTTTGTACGTCCTTTTGAGGCGTGAATTTTTGTGCTTCTGCCCCAGGTTGTTATCTAACTTTCGTTAGTTCAACACTTTTTGATTTGAGCAACAGAAGGTCTTCGAAAAAATTCGTATTACCTGCTGGTTTGTTTTAACAGATTTCTGTCATTTTCTGCATTTGCTTCTTGTTGGTTCCTTTTTGAGTTCTTTTGGGGAATTGAGCTTTTTGAGGGAAGTGCTACAGTAGCTAGTGTGCTAATGAAAGTTTATTTGGTGTTAGAACTGAACCTTAAGACTTATTATCTTGAGTGCACTAATGTTGCTAATAAAGATTGTGTGAAGTTTTGTATGAAGGGAAAATTTCAGGTGTATGGAAGGAATGAGTAATGAGATGAAGGATATACTAAAGCTCAAGCTTGGGGATGCCACACATGTCACCCCAAGAAATATCCAACAAGTACAAGCGTCAAAGCTTGGGGATGCCCAAGTCATCCCCTTCTTCATCAATAAAAATCTCAGGTTTCTTCCAAACGCTTCATTTTTATTGTTTCATGCACAATTGTGTTGTTTTTGGAGCGTCTTCTTTTTCGTTTTCGTTTTGGTTTTTTGTTTGCTTAGTTTGCTTAGTTTTCTGAATAAATTGGTTGGACCCCCTCTTTCATACATTGGTTTGCAAATAGTTTGGTTTGGTTTGGAAAAGAGTAGGAAAGTTCATGCTTATGTGGTAAAAAGAGCTTGTTTTTGACTGTGGCCTATACTTTGTCATGTCATTTTGATATTGTTTTGGCTTTATGCTTAGTATTCTTTGCTGTAGCATGACTTGTTATAAACAATTGAGATTTCTTAATGTGCCTTGAATGAATCATGCGTTGTTTTAGCATATTAAAGCATAGTATAGTGGTATTCTCCTTTGATGCTTTATTTGGGTTGACTTGGCGCATGCTCACACCATGTTATGACTATCTCAAGTCACCATAGCCTTTATGATCCTTTAGTTTTCAACTTTTAGTATCACTTTATGCTTTGATCAATGATGTTTTGTCTCTCTGCATGATTATGGCCATTATTGCTCTCTTAGTTTATCGCTCCCAGTCTTTTGCTAGCCTCCACAACCAAGTATGAGTTCCACTCATGCATCCAACTCCCTAAACCAAGTTATTGCAAAGGGTCCACCATACCTACCTACTAGCTTATGCTATTCCAAGTATATTCATGCTTTTGTTTACCTTCCAAATTAAACTTGTTATGAGAAAACTAGTGATTAAAGCTCTCACGAACTTGATGGCACACTTTACTTTACTTGCCCTTAATAAACTTGAACCATTGTGTCGTCTATGTTGTATATGCTTGCACTTATTTGTTGGGAATTAGCAGAACCATGCTTTCATGGGGAACGCTTTCAACATTGCACTTGGTAGTTGTACCTAGTTGATATCATGCTCTTTTGTATATGGATGTCGTCGGTGTGAAATGAAAGGGGAGCTTTTAAGTCCATGGAGTTATGTATATGTGTTAGAGAAACGCCTGAGCCGCTGGTCTAATCCATGCTGACATGGTGGAAACCTGCAGCGTAACCATAATGGGCTGTCTATGAAGCATTCTTCTTATAAAAAAGGAGTCCTATATTGAGAAAAAAGAGAAAAGAAAAAAAAGAGATACTATGAAAAGAGGAAAGAGAGAAAAAAGCACCATATTCCCATGGTAAATAAGAAGAATGCTGAGATGCTCGTTGTCTGCTTGCCTTGTCATTTTTATATGGGGATTCTTCCGTATCATCGGGCAAGGGGTACCCCGTTGGCGGTTCTCTATGATACACATGTACTTACGATGACAAGAACTTACCGGTGACTAAACTTGAGTAGCAAGAGGAGCGGCCCTCGTATACAAGGGACATGAGATTTCTGACTTATACTTCATCAAGCATGTACACCATAGTTTGTTCACTTTAACCTTAATCACTTCAAGATGCTTATGATAGGGGCAATGAGAGCTGAAAGCTATAAGTACCATAATTTTTCGAAGCTCTTTATGAGACTTGAATCCCTACTTCCTTTTATACAAAAGGCCTTTCTTCCACCATTATATTGAGTCTCCACCTTCTATCTTTATGCACCTACTTTGAGAGCATAGTGGCCATTCTTAGTTCTATGTGCATTGTCCCAATACTAGTTGATTGATGCATACTTTGATATTGCTTGTTTTAAACTATTGTATCTAGTCACTCTTATGAACTTTGAAGGTGTCCTATGCATTTATATTTGCTACTCTATTGAGGGACAAGCTGAATACTATTATGCCATGTTTTCTTTATGTGAAACAAACAAACGTCTTGCAAAGCATGTTATTCATGAATCTTTTGTTTGTGTCTTTTCATGTTGCATCATAGTTTGTTTGCTTATTGCTAGAACTTTGTATTTCATGTTATGATTGAAGTACTATGATCCCAGCTTTGAATGTTTTGCAAATACTTTGATCAAGTCTTTGATGGTGCATGTCACCTCAAAAATTATTCTTTCTTTTTATCACTTACCTACTCGAGGACGAGCAGGAGTTAAGCTTGGGGATGTTGATACATTGCAAATGTATCTATAATTTTTGATGTTCCATGCTTGGTTTTATCCACTTTCTTGTGTTTTATTCCAACTTTGGAGTACTTTTCATATGATTTCTTGGACTAACCTATTAACAAGATGCCATAGTGCCAGTTGCCTGTTTTCTGCTGTTTTTGGTTCCAGGAAGTCAGAAAATGAATATTCTTGGAATTGGATGGGACAAAAGCCAGAGTTACTATTTTCCCGGAAGACTCATGGAGCTAGAAAGAGAGTCGGAGAGGGGCCACAGGGTGGCCACCCCCCTTGGCACGGGCCAGCCCAGGCCACACCAGGGCATGGTGTGGGCCCCCTGGCCGGCCACCGACCTTGCCTCTTTCGCCTATAAGAGCCTCCCAAGGCAGAAACCCTAAATCATTAATCAGAAATCCACGAAAAGTTCCGCAGCACCGCCGCCACCGTAGGGGAGATTCGGGGGACAGAAAGTCTCTATTCCGGCACCCTGTCGGGATGGGGAAGTGCCCCCGGAGCCATCTCCATCGATCTCCACCACCATCTCCATCACCATTGCTAATTCCCATGATGAGGAGGGAGTAGTTCTCTCTTGAGGCTAAGGGTTCTACCGGTAGCTATGTGTCCATCTCCTTCTCTATGCATGATCTTATTGAGATCATGAGCTTGTAATCTATAGATCTACCTTGCTACTCAAGTGCTTTAATAGATCTCTGCTCTCCCCATGTGTGTGAAGTTGACAGTGTGCACACCATGGTGGCACTTAGGCTAGAGATTCAAATACTTGTTATGAGTTATATTTGGAGTTGGATGTCTTTATGAAATTGTGGTGTTTGTTGGAACCATCTAGTGCTCAAGGTGACAGTGTGGGGTTTTCTAGATGGGAAATACTTACTTTGAGGAGTGCTGTTATAGCCCTACCATCGATTAGAGTGTTCAACCGGAGAGTAGTTCAGCAGAGTATCATAAAGAAGAATATATTTATATGAGAGTGTTCACTAGTGAAAGTATGATCCCTAGGCCTTGTTTCTAAGCATTGATACACCGTTGCAATTAGATCTGTTACATGTTTGCTTGCTTCTATCTTTATTTCAGTTTGCCATTAGTCTTTTCCAAGCCATCAAACTATTTTCTATCACCGTTACCACTTATAATTATCTATACCACTTGTATTTCACTATCTCTTCGCCGAACTAGTGCACCTATACACCTGACAAGTGTATTGGGTGTGTTGGGGACTCAAGAGACTTCTCGTATCTTGATTGCAGGATTGCTTGAGAGGGGATACCTTTGACCACTTCCTCCTTGAGTTCGATAAACCATGGGTGATCCACTTAAGTGAAAACTTGCTGCTGTTCTACAAACCTTTGCACTTGGAGGCCCAACAACTGTCTACAAGAATAGAAGTGCGTAGACATCAGCCGCCGCTGCAGTTGAGCTTAGTATGAGCTTGTACCATCCACATCAGAGCCCGCGCACCCTCCTTTTCTTGCTAATTATTTTCGCATCCTCGTGTCGCCCCTCCTTGACCACTTCCCCTTGTCTGTAGGACACTAAGCCGCCCTCTCGACGCCGTCGGAAATTCTCGATGACCGAGCAGCTCCAGTCGGCCGCTATCGCCTCGAGGAGGAGCGGAAGGCTTCGCCGTGAAAATCCCCGAGACCGACGCCCGCTGCCGCTCCCTGCAAACCCCCTTGCCGACAACGACAACCTTCGGAACCTCCACCAACACTGCTGCCTAAGCCGCCGTCGTCGACGTCATTGATGGTGAGCCTCAGAAACTTTCTGTCCCAGCCGTCTGATCTCGTCCGGACGACCCAGATTAGAAGGCCGGCCGAAATGGTATCGTGCAACCACGTTGCGCCGCGTGGCACCACGTCAGCGTTGACTGTGCTACAAAAGAAAATAAGAAAATGATTAAAAATTTCGGAAAATATGTATAGCTTAAAAATTTTATAGTAAAATATCTACTAGTCAGAAAAATGCAAATAATATGTCATTGGAATCAAAAAATGGTGATTATGATTCTGTAAAAAAATTGCAGGTATATAGTATAGATGATTTTTAGTATATTAAATGCATACTATAGTATTTGAATTCTATAAAATGATCTGTAAGCCTTGTTGACGTGAATCCTTTTGCTCCTGGCTCTAAATCGAAGTATCTACCCAATAGTATTTTTGTCAAGATTTAATCTTGTTGTTTACAATAGAGGCTTATTAATTATATTAAAAGCCTATTAACTAGATCAATAATTTCCATAAGTTGGTTTTGATGCATTAGAAGCTTTTCATGCATGTAATAAGTAGGTATAATGATCAGAGAACCTAAGTATGCTACTGAAGCTTTTATTAAATGGCTATGCATGCATTTGTGCATTTTTTTATGATTGTGTATGATTTTTTTATGTGTTTGCACCTGCATCGTGTAGATTGTGACGAGTGCAATGCTTACTTCTATGAGGACTGTACTCTCGACTCCTACCGCCAAGGAAAGTAGATGCTATTTTGTTCATGATTTTTCCTACTATTTTCCATATGCATGTGTAGTGTATTTTTCGTAGATGCATGTTTAGGTATTACTATGCTATGCTATTTCCTATGTATTATGGTAGGAATCTCTTGTAGTTGAGCCACCGTATGTTAGAGGTGACATGCTGTATAGACGAGGAAGGGATTGCACCATGCTATGATATAGAATATGTTTTGCTTAGCTAAAACAACATACTTTCTATGAACTACCTGGGCGGAGTGTTGGTTTTTCATTGGAGTGTGAATAAAGGTGGGGAACACCTCCCAGGATACTGAGAAATGATTGGTTTCTTTATTATAGTACCTTACGTGTGCAACCATGTGCTAGTAAGAAATGGGTGGCTGATTGGACTTAGTAGGTCATAGTGACTCGAACCCAGCATAGCCAGAGATGTAGTGAATGGTTAGGTTGGACCGGTGCATGTCGGGTTTGGAGAATTACTTCCCGAACTGTCTCTTCTTGGACTTCTCCCTATCACTACACAAAATGAGTGTGATGGTATGAGCAGGTTGACCATGTCACATGGGCAAAGTGTACAAACCCTCAAAGGGTGTAAAACTAAGTGCTTATCCATGTCCCCGGTTTGGACGATTGAGTTGCTAGATATTGAGGCTTTGACATATTTGTCACTCATCCCTATTTCTTAATTACTAAAACTTGATGGGTGAACCTAATGGGTTGCTATGAATCAAACTCGGTTTATAAAAGTAGGACAAAAGTTTTTGAAAATGCAAGCTAGCCAAAGTTCCACTTAGCCAAATAAGCATGTAGATGCTAGTTATATTGTCTGCTTACATAGCCCTACTTGCCATACATTCAAAGTACCGACCCTTCGTGGCTGCAACATTTTATGTTGTAGGATATTCTAATTCTGAGTGATCGACTAGCTTGCGGTACTCCACTTGACACTTGTTCTCTTGTGGGCAATTTGAAGATTGGAGGAGTTATTTATTTATGTTTGATACTTGAATAAGTTTGGGCTAGCCAAGCAATATTGTAATAATTGAATACTCTGGATCTTTTCGTTATTTATGATGCACAGATATTTACTTTGTTATTCATATGTTCTATGTAAGCCAATGAACCGATCCAGGGATTGGCATGTTCCATAGAGGCTACAATATTTTCAGTACTTTAGTGTTACAGAAACACCTTTTGGTTCCCTTTCGATTTCCTGCAAACGACTTCGGAATTTCTCGGAATGATTCTAGTTCTCTCACGAAACTTTTCTGATATTCTCTTCTCTTTCAACTAGTGTTTTTGATACTTCCAGAATGATCTCCTAGCATCATTGCATCCTTAAGTGTGTTACCCCAACGGCTCAGGAACGTCATTGACATGATCGAGACCCCTCTGATAGATCCAAATTTCATCACTTTTTATCATTGATTTTCCTCTTGTTTATTGCCAAATTTCACTAAAGATTATCCTTTCTACTAATGTTAACATCACAATTAGCAAATCCTTGGTTTCTTGTGATGGTTTTTAGGCAATGAACATTTACAGAAGATCTAATAGCATTTATGGGCTAATTACACCTAAAGAAGCAAATCCCCAATTGGAGCCCCTTCCATTGGAGGCATCTAGAATGCATAATGACCAGCGGTATGGTCGGGATGCGCCCGTACCATCCTCCCGTACTACAAGCTGCCATCTCCATTATATCAATACAAGTAACTTTCATGAAGGGGATGCAATAAGAAGGATGATGAAAAAGAGAACGCAGCCGCCGCAAACTCATTCAGAGAGGGTTAGATAAGATCTAGAGGAGGAGAAGAACTTCCCCTTGTTCCTCGACGATTTTCAACTCCTCAACCACACACTCCACCATCATCCCTATCGTTACTTATAGAGAGAGAGAGAGAGGGATTGGCAATTGTAAGATTAGGGTTTGATACTTTGATCTACCTTTGGTTTGTATTTGATTTGATCTTCAATCGCTATTATGGTTTGCTACAATAACTTTGAGATGGTTCCTATTTGCAATACAATTGTGCTTTTGATTTGTCTTCCTCTCATGTCCGAGTAAATCTCCATAGGCGTGGGAGATGTAGGGGATTGGTGAGATGTGTCGTGCCTCCTTTAAATCCATCCATTTGTGATTGTTGTAGTGTTTATTAAATAGTGAGAATGATTATCTATGTTCGCCTAATGCTTGTTATCTAATTTAAGGGCCCAGGTAACATGATCCAAAGATCTCATAGGTATGAGTTAGTATGCTAGCGAATTGGCGACCCCCGAGTGACATGGCCGATATCAATGAGGAGCTAGCACTACTCGAGGACAACAAGGAACCATCAAGATATATTAAAGCCTTGATCCGGTCACAAGACCTTAATTAATGTGCTGACCATTTCCATGGTAACAGTCAGACGGATCATTGGGGCTGGGAAGAATTGGCCATGAGGACTCCTAGTCGGTATATGGGTTGCTTGCCTACTCACTTACAAATAAGAAATATCACTATCACTTATCCCACTTTATCCATTTGGCACTTTCACTATCACCATGAACTGTTTCTCTCTGCGCCTACCTTCTCGTCTGCAGGATCTTTAAACACCTTTCGCATATTTACTTTTATGCAATTTAATCCTTATTTATCTCTTAAGAAAGTTTACTCTCTCTTTTACTCAACACTTTCCACCGTTAGCTTTTGTAGTCACTCACTTAATACTAGTGACACCTTGAGTGCGACAGAAACGCCGCATAAAAACACTTACCTAGGCTCCTTACCGGGATCGATATAAAAATTGGAATTAATACTTCCGTGAAAATATTCAATAAGAAATTAGAAGTAATTAGTGTTTATTTGTTTTCCAAAAAGATTTATTTAATATTGTTTGAATGTTTAACAATTATAAAACAATAAAAGACTTTGAGAACAATACAAAACGAATAACTCAAATAGTTACTTCTGAATTCTTTTGTTTATTCAACAAGTAATAAATCAATACAAAGGTATATGAAGTAAAGACATCATAGGGACAATTCTTAAAGATATAAATGCTTTATTAAATAATAAATATGTATTACATTATTCTTAAAAATGGGAAAAAAGAAAAGATTACAAATGAAGAATTAAAGACTAGTCCTTAACTAAACCCTATTTTAATCTTCTTATTCTTCATCACTTGGTTTTGTACCTTCAAACAAAGACATAAACTGAAATAGCCAGAGAGGGGTTAGTGTTAGGTTGCTCTCAGTCTTAAGTAGTGTAATGCACTTTTTTCCAAACATCATTGAGCAATTAGAATAATAGGGGCAAATTTCACCAATGTGCAAATCTGTTCTTATAAAAATCTTGGCCTCAGTATAACATCATTGGCTTGGGGCAAGTTTCACCATTACAGTAGAGAAAAATGACAATCTGAGGATAATACCAACTGTCATTTGAACCAATCCACAGCCAAATATCTTAACAATTGAAACTTGAGTCTAGTGGAGCCCACTGGTAAGAAACTTGGTCACTGCATGCATGATGTGTATTGTTAACACAGCAGCAACAGCCCAATACACATAAAAGAGGTCACACAGCCACAACACAACTGCTAGCTTCTACCTTAGTTTCTATCTATATGACATCATCACCAAGATATCAAGAACACAGCCAACATCACATCAGATCTTGCTAGATCCCCAAAATACCAACCAACCATTCACCATAGAAAACCAATCATCTCATCAACAAGATGGTGATATAATGGAGGGGTGGTTTAGGAAGTGGAAAGCAAGGCCAAGGAGGAGTAGCAGTTCCAGAAGCTTATCTACAAGCTCATCAGCAAGGCTAGGACAAGGCAGTAACCACATCTCTTCACCAATTACTAATAGGTTGATGATTCATAAAGCAAACATGCTTTGTATGTGTTCTTATCCATTCAATATGTAAAGATCTGTTGGATAAGTAGAATCCTTAGAGATACACCCAAGTGGGGTGTATATTTCATCATTGGATATAATAAATAGCCACATATAGAATCTATTCAAATCCATAACCAAGATCTTAGACTATGCATCATTTACCTTGGATGATATTCTCTGGTTTCAAAACTAGATGCAAAGGAATTCATTGATTAACCACTACTGGGCACATTCTAAGAATAGTAGCACCTCAGAAGTGGCTTTGTTTTGTAAATTTCTCTCATAGAGAAGAATCAATCATGAAACTTCTTATAAAGTTTTATCAAATCATCTTCCTAAAAAACTATAGGAATCATTTGCTTAAAACTAACTATCATGGAACACATGAGAAGGGAGGCAACAGGTAAAAACATCTATTTTTACCTAGAAGTGCCTCATACCAGCATCATAGGCCAATATATTTAACAAGTGTTTACTTGTTAAGCCAATTCAGAGTACAATTTAGGAAAAACTTAGCATCAGACAGGAATTGTGTACCATTCAATGGAAGGTGTCACAAAAACCCATACTAACAAAGTAATCCATATACATAGGCTCCATAGCCAAATCGTCTCAAAGAAATGCTTAATCATTTTCCTCAAACAACAGTTAGGAATCATTTCTGTCATCTACAAATACTATCATCAGAATTCATCAGATAACATTTACCATAGATATCCAACTCTGATGCTTTCATATCAAAGCATATCAATTAGAAGCAATGAATCCATCTTCATCCAGATTCTAACCATAGCATCACCAATCAAGTACAGGACAGTAAGTAAAATTCGGACAATAGTTCACTGTCAGAAATGACTATCATCATTCACAACCTCAATATAGCAAGGAATTCTACAAAGCCTAGATTTAGTAGGAAATCACATAAAACCACTTCATCATCTTGAATAATTATAATAACAAGGGAGGAACCCTAGCACAGAGGGATGAACCCTCGAGCTATGGACAACCCTAATTAGGGTTCATAATAAACAACCACATGGAGGGTAGCAAGGTGAGACAGAGAGTAGAGATGGGGAAAGTAGGCGAACTCATCAGTGGTCCTCCAAATTTCAGAAGAGGAAGCTGTGTGGCCGATAGTGGTGTAGACGGCGGCACGGGGAGCACCCGAAGGCGCTGTGACCCACGCCAGGCCGTAGACACGATGGCCACATGATCACGAAGGTGCTGGAAGCAACACATAGCCATCAGGGGACCGGACCGGCACCATAGGAGCGGCGGAGCTCCAGATCACCGGCGACACTTGAACCCTAAGTATCGGGATGGAGGCGGCATGGTCAGGGGAGCGTTCTAGAGCCAAATCATGATGGACCAGTCAACAAAGCATCATCGACTGACCCATCTCGCGTCATGGTGGCGGCTAGGAAGTTCATAAGCGGCCGGAATCGCACAGCAACGGCGGCGGCACCACATCGCCACAGCGGGGAACGACCAAGAGGAGAGCACGAGTGCGTGAGGAACAGAGAGGGGTACTAGGCCGGTCTAGGCCAGTACCGGGGTTAACCCAACCCAAATGGGCTGGGTCGGGTCAGGCCAGCCCAGTGGGCTAGGCCCATGTTTTAAAAGGACTTATGTAAAATGTATAATTAGAAATATACCCCTAGAACAAAATGAGCTCTAGAAAATAAATAAAATTCATAAAAATACAAATAATATATCTATGAAATCACAAAAATATAATCTACCCAATAAAAATAATAAATAATAATTTCAAGTAATTAATTAAGATCTATTATTGAAATTGTATATATAACTTTTGGAATTTTATAAAAATAAATAAAATACATAAAATTGAATAAAATTCACTTTTATTATCCTAAATGGATATACTATTGTAGAAAAATACTAATTTGCATTTTTGGAAAGTAAATCAAGTTTGTTAAAAATAAAACCTTTATTCCTTATTGGAATTTTAAGAAAATAATAGAAAGAGTTAAAAATTAAATAAAATCATTTTTAACCTCTTAGAATATTACTAGTTATCACAAAAATAATCGATATAAGAATTATGTGAATTTAAGTGTCTTTGATTATTACATTCCTTTTATTAATTAAAAAGAAATATAAAACCTTTATAAGGTGGGTAAAACACGCAAAGAAGAAAAATAATAAATTATTACATGACATTTCTATGCATAGAATATTGCTTCTTTAAATATTGTCCTTACCGGGAAATAATGTTGTTTTGTAGAAACAGGAGCTCAAGGTCAGGTGGAAGCATCTGACTTCAGTACCTTGCAGTCACAAGGCAAGTTCATCACTTGCTCATGTCCTTTGAACAGTCGTTATGAAAGTATTTGAAAATTCTAAAAGAGATAGAAAATCAGTATTTTCCCAAACAAATGAAATGCTATTATCATCCTAAGTGATGATAAATACTATGAATGACAATGGAATCTTGGATTACAGTTGCCGAACAACTAGGACTTAATTGTTGGGCCACGCAGAGATAAACAAAACTTTTTCCCCTACGCGGTGATCCCAAGATCTAGCTTAGGTGATAGGCCACGAGATTTACCACTAGACGCGCAGGTGCGGATTACTGATGAAGTGCGTCAGTTGATGTCGTGCCGAACGATCCCCGTACAACACGTGCAACACCTCTACCGGTATCCACACGTACAGGAAGGAGCTCCAGGCAGAGGACTACTAGATCCTGTCTATCCCGAAATGGGAGTGGAGAAAGTGACGACTAGGTCAGGGACAATCCCTTGTCACTCCACTTATATACACTCCTAGTTGGGCTCAACGCTTGAGGCCCATCTAGGCCGTACCCCAATTTCCATATGGATCTAATCCACATGGGCTTCTTACCCTTAAGTGTGTGACCCTGTAGGTTCACATACACCTGGACACGACACGAGTCCACACTCCGAGTTGATAGTTGGTAGCGGACTCTAGCAAGACATGCCAACTCCCAAGCGTCATAATGTAACATCCCAAAATTTTCATCTGAAAACCATCATCATTGCACTCATATAATCATGGCATGTGTTGCATTGCATTTAGTTTGTCCCCCAAAAATTTGGTGAAGTTTTGAGGCAATTTGGAACCCTTTTGCTAAATTCAAAACCTAGGAAAAGAAAAACTATGAGGAAAAAGAAAAGGGAGAGAAAAAAATGCAGTAGCAGCATCTGGCCTATTCGGCCCAACCCAGCCCAACAGCCCACCCGGGCCACCCCTTCCCTCTCTTTCTTTTTCTCACTGTTCCCCTCCACGCCCCCTCTCACTTACACCCTGGCCCCACTCCCACATCACCTCCACCTCATCTTCTTCCACCACAGGACGAACTGCACCTCTCTCTTCTCTGCCGTTTCTAATCGGCTCGAATTCGAGGGTTGCACGAATTAAAACCCCACCGTAACCCCTCCTTCTTAATCCCCTCTCCCTCCTCTTCGGTTTCCCCTCAGTCGCCACCCCTAGAGAGGCCCCCAAGCTCCTCAATTGAGAGCTCGAACCACCGCACCCCGTCAGTACTCCGGCGACAATTCCGGTGAGCTCCGACCACCTCGCGCTCTTCTCTCTGCCCTATCCCCTTTACCATGTTCTGGCACATCTTTTAACTCTGGCCACCCACCTTTTCTTGCCATAGGTCAACGACACGATCATCGCCGGCGTTTTCTTCTGCCACCGCTGTCCGTCGACTTTTTCGGTGAGACTCGGGTTCCCGTCGCCCCTTTTTGGCCACCACTAGCATGTACTGAACTGGGCGCACCTTGCTGACCCTTTTATTTGCCTGCTCGAGCCCAGATCAACGTCACCGTCTGGAGACGTGAGCTCCGCCATTGGCAAGAACTCCGGCGAGGAATACAGGACGAAGCCGAGCACCCCTCTCTCCACCGCGACCATCACCGAGACCACCTCGACCGCGGCAACCTCTGGTAATAGTCCATGGACCCCCTGCCCGTTTAGAATCACCAGCACACCACCATCCGACGCGCCGCCGCCGTGCACAGAGAGCCAGTGCCGCCAGTGCCGCCAGCTCTTGGCCACGCGCTGAGCGCCGTCCGATCTAGTCCTAGCGGTTAGGATTAGATCACTAACCAAAGCGGTACAGGCTGATCTGGTTCGTCCGTGTCCACTTAAAATCTAACGGCCCACAGCGATCGATCCGACCGAATCGGTACGGGCCAATAGGAAAGCGCCACGTCCGCCAGAGCGTCTGTTTAATTAGAAAAATAGACAGAATTTATATTAAACTTAGAAATTCAATAACTTTTGATCCACAAAGCAGAAAAATGCAAATTTGGTGTCTATGGATTCAGAAAAATGAGACCTTTATTGTTGAGGCCTTATTTCACACTTTTGCCTCTGAAAAATTGGAGTTATAGGCAGAACCTTTTTAGGAGTATTTTGCCCATAAAAATTACTTCATAAATTGTTTTTAGGTATTCCTTATATCTTTAGATAGATTATTTTAACCTCTATACTGTAGACTCTGTAAGTTTTAGAGTTTTGATCATATCATTGCATTTTGCATGCATTCATATTTTTGTAATGCTATATTGATTGAATTATTGTTGTTGGATTGTTCTTTGTGTAGATTGTGTGGATTGTGAAGTTTGTTGCTGTGAGGATTGTACCTATTCCCCTAGCTACCAAAGAAAGTGATATTTCATCTTATGTCCTATTATTTTCACTATTGCACTAGTGTTATTTTTGGTAGATCTTAGCATGGTAGGACTATTTATATGTTACTATGCTATGCTATCCTATATATTATATCTTGGTAGTATTTCCTAGTTGAAAGACATCGTATGCTAGAGTGCTTATCCATGCTATCAGAATGCGTGGGTGGAAATTCATATCAAGATAGTATGGAAAGATATTATTTTGTTTGACTAAGAAAACAACTAATGTTAATGAAACACCTGGGTGGAATGGGACTTGCTTGGATTATGTTGAGTGGTTACTCTGGGGCCATGTCTATGGTCAGCTGGTGTATCGCACTTGTGGACGACCATCTAGGAACAAAGAGATTGAAGAAGTTCTTGTTGCGAAGCTTCCAATTCAGCCACATGGCATATGGGCTCTGCCTTGACCGAATAAGTTGCAAGAACTTAGCCAGATGGACAGAGGGTGGTAGATATGATAGGATGGAACGCGTCCGTGGTGGTCTGAGGGATTTCTTCTGAAAAGTCTCGTCTCGATGCATGTCGAGTCTTCTGGGGAAAGTGCACCACCTCTCGAGAGGGTAAAACTAAGTACTTAGTTGTGTCCCCGGTTATGGACAATTTCTGAGTGTCAAGACAGTGAAGCAGTTCAATAATCTCCTCATCCAAATTTCTCTAAGTTAAAACTTGTGGGTGAACAAGGGTAGAGGTTCATTGATGTCTATCAATGGTACCTTAGTGTTTTGAAAGAGGAAACCTACTCTTCAAAAACTATAAGATAAAAACTTGCTTTTAGCAAAGTCAGCCAAAACCACACTTAGCCATATATTCATGCAGTTGTTGGATTCTACTAAGTAACTATGGTATAACTTGCCAATACAATTCCAAATGTATTGACCCTTTGTGGCTGTAACTTATTATGTTGCAGGATACTCTGATGATGAGTAGGGTTGCGGGTCTACACTCGACATGTTTGCCTATGGCGCATGAAGACAAAAGACTCTATTATTATACTATGTCTTGTGAACCTTGAATAATGTTAACCTTGGGCTAAGTGAGTTGTAAGAACTGTTATATTCCTGGATATGCGATGTAATAATGACCTTTGTTTCTGTGTACTTCATCTTAAACTGTGGGTGCTAGCATTTCAATCTAGGGACTAGCACTGCAATCACAGGGATCTTACCTTATTATGGTGAGATCTTACAGATGGTATCAGAGCACTGTGTTGCCTGTAGGTTTGTGACCCTAGGTTGGATTAGACTAAGGAAAACCCTTAGGAAAAATAACTCTATATTCAAACTTTACACTTGTCTTTTCATCTCATAAAACTTTTCCTGATCATCCTTCCTCATCTATTTTTTGTAGATGTCCACCATCAATCAATCTATCAAGAAGGGACCACTGATGACTATGACCCTTGAGTGTGAGACGGAATTTCCCAAGGCACTCAAGAACCTCATGATCGGCTTGGGGATGGATGGTGAAGCCGTGTACAAGTGATTCCCAGTGATAGACGAAGGACAAGAGAAGAGTATTGGTGGGTACAACTCCATTTATATAAGAACAAGGAAGATGATCCAAAGAGTATGGGATTCTGCATGTTCACCAACTCTGAAATGCACCCGTCGTTCTTTGACTCTACAAGGAATGTTACATGGAAAGCCATTGAGGAACTTGGGGAAAGACTTAAGTATAGAATGCTCAATACTCAGGAGGATCTCAAGGAGGAGAAACGTCATGTACAATATTCAAGGGCCACGGTAAAATGACTAAGTAAGGACATCACAGATTGCAGCCAAGGACGCCCAGATTTCTACCTTGGTTAATAAGGAGTGAGATACTAGTTGGACCACAATACTTGGCATTTTATCACGTTAGTGTTTTGATCATACCGACCTATGTGGTATGGCAAAGAATAAGTTATGTTTGGACCTTGATTGCTTGAGTTGAATAATGTATTGCTACTTGGTTTAAGGAATGTTTTGTTGGTTGATTTTATCTTTACATCTATTGTTACTTGTGTTCTTTATCTAGACTTGTGTTATTACTAATTTTCTCCATATTATGCAAAAGATGTCGAGTGTTGTCTACAGCACGACCGAGGATTTCAAGGGAACTCGCTTCGGGACTCGCATGTTGGAGCTCGTCCAGGTGCTCGCTCTTCCAATCCCTACCATTCAAGGACTTCAGCTAAGGAAATTTCAGAGGAAGGACTTATGGGGATTCAGAGTTACCAAGCCAGGACGCGAGACAGAGCCCCAAACTAAGGAGATCGCCTTCAAGATACTCCATGATGACTTAGAGAGGGGCCTCGACGTGGCTATGCATGAGCTGTTGGGACGCCTATGTGGACGTCACTCTGCCGAAATCAAGAGCCACTACTTTCACTTCTTTGGGAGACACGACGAGGACGGAGAGCCTATTGTGCTAGACGAGGCCACTAAGGAGACTATCAAGCCCGTGCGTCACCACCTCCAGGACTTAGAGAGCCTTATCAGGAACCTTGATACTGATAGGACTAATGTTATGCTTAGCAACGATGAACTACGAGTCCAACTTAAGGAGAAGGACAAAGCCTTCCAGGAACAGGAGAAGCGAATCAAGGAAATGGAGAAGAAGTTTGAAGACCAGGATAAGAAATTCAAGAACTAAGAGAAGAGGGTTCATGAGAAGAATAAGAAGATTAGAGACTTGGAGGCCGAGTTAGAGCTTGAGAACATTGAGCTGGAGGCGGATCACGAGGTGATAGAGAGGCTACGCACACAGAAGAGAGATTTGCAGGCGAAGATCGATGCTTTGTCTACCAATTTGGAGGAATACAAGGAAGGATTCGCCGCAGCAGGAATTGCACTAGTGGAGGAGGAAGTTGACATGCAGGAGTAGTGATATCTATCCATCTATCTATCATTTTGTTATCGAGTCGCATAGATCATACCGACTTGTGCGTGACTATGCTAGTATGTTTATCTCCGCAAACTCTGTTATTATCGTGATGTTGAACCTGCATGTGCTTGTTTGTTTGATTGTTGTTATTTTACTTGGATTATCTATCATTACTTACCCTTATTAAACCCACAGATGCCTCCCCGTCAAAACAACGAGGACAACAACGACAATGGCAGCGGAATGCAGCAAATGATGGTTGTACAGACACAGTTGATGCAGATGATGACTCAGTTCACGACGAACCAGAATCAGAACAACAACAATAACAATAATAACAACCAGAACAATCCACCACCTCTTGATATGCTCACAAGATTTCTAAGGCTGAGACCTGCTAAGTTCTCTGGTACTACTGATCCCATGGTAGCAAATGACTGGCTATGCTCTGTGAATAAGGACTTAGTCATAGTTGGATGCACTGATGCAGAAAAAGTCAGATTTGCAACACACTTATTGGGAGGTCATGCAGCTACTTGGTGGGACAATTTCCAAGTTACTCACCCTATTGAAGAAGTAACCTGGGAAATGTTTGAGGATGGATTTCGTACCACTCACATCTCTTCTGGAATAATGGGGTTGAAGAAAAAGGAGTTTCACAGCCTCAAACAACGCCACCGCAGTATTTTTGAGTACATCAAAGAGTTCAACAATCTGTCACGTTATGCACCAGATGATGTTGACACTGACGCAAAGAGAAAGGAAAAGTTCCTTGATGGGTTGAATGATGAAATATCTATGCAACTATCTGTTGCTTATGTTCCAACCTATCAATCTTTGTGTGATAAAGCTACCATCCTAGAAAACAAGATGAAGCAAGTGGAAGGTAGAAAGAGGAAGCACCATTTTGATAAGTTTGGACCAGGATCACCTCACAAGCGTTCTCATGGTGATGGAAGCGGGAGTTCTAGATTCCACAAGAATGGGAATCATAACAACCATCGTAACAATAATCACCACCATGATGGAAACAATCATCGTGGACACAACAAAGGTGGGTACAGGAATAACCACAATGGTCATGGCCATGGGAATCAAAATGGTCAGAATCGTCACAATCAGCCAGCAAAGAAAGACATCAGTCAGGTGGAATGTTTCATGTGCAAGAAGACAGGGCACTATGCTAATGAATGCCCAGAGAAGTAGACTAATGGGGCTAAGCCGAAGCCTTTTCAAAAGGGTCATGTGAATCACATCAATGTGGAGGAAATTCAAGAAGGATTTGATGCCGTGATCGGTAAGTTCAAGATTAATTCCTTTCCTGCACTTATCCTTTTCGATACCGGCGCATCGCATTAATTCATTTCAAGAACATTTGTAGTCAAAAACAAACTCTCCACTGGAACCATTGGATTCCCATTAAGGTAGGCTCCCTGGGTGGAGAAATGATAGTAAATTCTGGGTGCCGACATATAATCCTAGAGATTTGAATGGACAAGTTTCCAGTTAGTTTAATAATCCTAGAGTCCCAAGGAGTAGATGTAATATTAGGGATGGACTGGTTGACACATTATGAGGGAGTGATTGATTGTGCCAAACGGACTGTTATGCTCACAACCCCAAAAAAGAAACGGATCAGGTTCAAGTCTAACTTTGAACCCAAGGGGAGCAAGGTTAATTCTCTTAAGAGGGTTAGCCTTGACAGTGTACCAATAGTGAAGGAGTACCTGGATGTGTTCCCAGAAGAATTACCTAGCATGCCACCAGATAGGGATGTGGAGTTTCTGATAGACTTACTACCAGGAACTGGACCAATAGCAAAGAGAGCTTACAAAATGTCAGTGGACGAGTTAAAAGAACTCAAGAAACAGCTAGGAGAACAGTTGAAAAAGGGATTCATCCAACCAAGTTCTTCGTCTTGGGGAGCACCGGTTTTGTTTCTCGAGAAGAAGGACCGAAGTCAAAGACTATGCATAGACTATCTATCACTTAATGAAGTGACCATAAAGAATAAATATCCCCTACCCAGAATAAATGATCTTTTTGACCAGCTAGAGGGAGCATGTGTGTTCTCAAAAATTGATCTTCGATCAGGATACGTCCAACTAAAGATTAGAGAACATGATATACCAAAGACTGCATTTACCACTAGATATGGGTTGTATGAATATACAGTGATGCCGTTTGGATTGACAAATGTACCGGCATATTTCATGAACATGATGAATGAGGTATTCATGGAATTTCTTGACAGGTTTATAGTGGTATTCATCGATGACATATTGGTATATTCCAAGAGAAACGAAGAACATGAAGAACATCTACGCCTAATTCCGGAGAAACTCAGGGAACACAAACTATATGCCAAATTTAGTAAATGTGAATTTTGGCTAAATGAAGTGGGATTTCTTGGGCATATAGTATCTATTGACCCAGCAAAAGTGGCGGCTATAACAGAATGGGAACCTCCTAAAACAGTTAAAGAAATCCAAAGTTTCCTAGGCCTAGCGGGATACTATCAGAGGTTCATTGAAAATTTCTCAAAGATAGCAAAGCCTATGACTTATCTGCTAAAGAAAGAGAAGAAGTTTAACTAGACAGAAGCTTGTGAAGCCAGTTTTCAGGAGTTGAAGAAGAGATTAGTGTCAGCACTAGTGTTATGTTTGCCAGATCTTGAGAAAGACTTTCAAGTCTATTGTGATGCATCTCACCAAGGACTGGGAGGCGTACTAATGCAGGAAGGTAGGGTTGTAGCTTATGCATCAAGGCAACTCAAAAATCATGAAGTGAACTATCCTACTCATGACCTAGAGTTGGCATCAGTTGTGCATGCATTGAAAACATGGAGGCATTGTCTTATGGGAAAGGTTGTGAAATGTTCACCGATCACAGGAGTCTAAAATACATTTTCACACAGAACTCAACATGAGACAAAGAATATGGCTAGAACTTATCAAGGACTACGACTTAAGTTTGCAATACCATCCTAGAAAGGTAAATGTCGTAGCCGATGCCTTAAGCCGCATGGTTTATGTAAATGGCCTCAATAAAGGAGAATTGCCGGAAGAGTTATGTGCCCAATTTAGGGGGTTGAGATTAGAGATAGTGCCTGAAGGATACCTTGCATCCTTGGAAGTGCAGCCCACACTGATGAACAGAATCCAAGAAGCTCAAAAGATGGACAAAGAAATAGAAGAAATCAAAAGTAAAATTAGTGAAGGCAAGGGAAAAGGATTTCATGTAGATGAACAAGGAACCTTATGGTATGAAAAACGTATCTGTATTCCGCAAGATCTTGAGCTTAAGAAGTTGATCTTACAAGAAGCTCACAACTCACCATATTCAATTCATCCTGGCAACACCAAGATGTATATGGATGTTAAGGAAAGATTCTGGTGGAATAATTTAAAGAAGGATATAGCAGAGCACATTGCCTTGTGCGACGTGTGTAGTCGTGTAAAGGCAGAACATCAGAAACCGGCGGGATTATTACAACCACTGCCAATACCTGATTGGAAATGGGATAAAATCGGTGTGGATTTTATCACCGGACTGCCAAGGACTAAATCTGGATACAATTCTATATGGGTTATTGTTGATCGCTTGACAAAAGTGGCTCATTTCATACCGGTGAAGACCACTTATACAAGTGCCAAGCTATCCAAGATATACATGAATAGAATTGTATGTTTACATGGGATGCCTAAGAGCATTGTGTCAGATAGAGGAACTCAATTCACTTAGCACTTTTGGCGACAACTTCACGAGTTATTGGGAACTCGACTAGAATTTAGCACCGCGTTTCATCCGCAGACTGATGGGCAGACAAAAAGGACCAATTAGATATTGGAAGATATGTTAAGAGCTTGTGCGTTAGACTATGGATCTAGTTGGGATGAAAGTCTGCCATACGAGGAGTTTTCCTACAATAATAGCTATCAATCAAGCATAGAAATGGCTCCGTTTGAATTCCTTTATGGAAGGAAGTGTACTACACCATTGTTGTGGAATGGAGTAGGAGAAAGAAATTTGTTCAGACCAGACCTAATCAAGGAGGCCGAAGAGAAAGTCAAGATGGTGAGGGATAGGCTAAAGGTAGCCCAATCTCGACAAAAGAGCTATGCAGATCCAAAACATAGAGAGGTCACCTATGAGGTTGGTGATAGTGCTTGTCTCAGGGTATCACCACTTCGTGGTGTGAAGAGATTTGGAATCAAAGGAAAATTAGCACCACGCTATGTAGGACCCTTCAAGATTTTGAGCCGCAAAGGAGAAGTGGCATATGAGATAGAATTACGAGGATCTCTATCAGCAGTTCATAATGTATTTCATGACAGTCAGCTAAAAAAGTGTCACCCGGAGATGTAAGAAACTTCGTTGAAAGACACTATACCGTTAGAAGAAGTTCAGCTAAAGAATGATCTCACTTATGAAGAGAAACCTATTAAGATTTTGGAGACAGCAGAAAGAATTACACGTACCAAGACAATCAAATTCTGCAAAGTGTAGTGGAACCATCACACTGAATCAGAAGCAACATCGAGAGGATGAACTTCAGAGAGATCACCCTCACCTATTTGCTAGCCAACCCGAATCTCGAGGGCAAGATTCATCTTAAGGAGGTTAGATTTGTAACATCCCAAAATTTTCATCTGAAAACCATCATCATTGCACTCATATCATCATGGCATGTTTTGCATTGCATTTAGTTTGTCCCCCAAAAATTTGGTGAAGTTTTGAGGCAATTTGGAACCCTTTTGCTAAATTCAAAACCTAGGAAAAGAAAAACTAAAAGGAAAAAGAAAAGGGAGAGAAAAAATGTAGCAACAGCATTTGGCCTATTCGGCCCAACCTAGCCCAATAGCCCACCCGGGCCACCCCTTCCCTCTCTTTCTTTTTCTCACCGTTCCCCTCCACGCCCCCTCTCACTTACACCCTGGCCCCACTCCCACGTCACCTCCACCTCATCTTCTTCCACCGCAGGACGAACTGACCCTCTCTCTTCTCTGCCATTTCTAATCGGCTCGAATTCGAGCGTTGCACGAATTAAAACCCTACCGTAACCCCTCCTTCTTAATCCCCTCTCCCGCCTCTTCGGTTTCCCCTCAGTCGCCACACCTAGAGAGCCCCTAGGCTCCTCAATTGAGAGCTCGAACCACCACACCCCGTCAGTACTCCAGCGACAATTCCGGTGAGCTCCGACCACCTCACGCCATCCTCTCTCCCCTATCCCCTCGACTATGTTCTGGCACATCTTTTAACTTTGGCCACCCACCTTTTCTTGCCCCAGGTCGACAACACGATCATCGCCGGCGTTTTCTTCTGCCACCGCTGTTCGTCGACTTTTCCGGTGAGACTCGGGTTCCCGCCGCCCCTTTTTGGCCACCACTAGCATGTACTGAACCGGGTGCACCTTGCTGACCCTTTTATTTGCCTGCTCGAGCCCCAGATCAACATCACCGCCTGGAGACGCAAGCTCCGCCGTTGACAAGAACTCCGACGAGGAATATAGGACGAAGCCGAGCACCCCTCTCTCCACCACGACCATCACCGAGACCACCTCGACCGCGGCAACCTCTGGTAACAGTCCACAGACCCCCTGCCCCTTTAGAATCGCCAACACACCACCGTCCGATGCGCCACCGTCGTGCATAGAGAGCCAGCACCGCTAGCTCTTGGCCACGCGCCGAGCACCATCCGATCTAGTCCCAGGGGTTAGGGTTAGATCACTAACCAAAGCGGTACAGGCTGATCTGGTTCGTCTGTGGCCACTTAAAATCTAACGGCCCACAACGATCGATCCGACCGAATTATCGTTGGATTGAGGACAAGTACGACATGAGGAGGTCCTCGAGGCGTGCAGAAGAGAGGGGTGTGAGACGTACGGTATTCCAGGACGGTGAGCACACAAGTTTACCCAGGTTTGAATCCGCCGGCTTTGGACGGACCCTACTCCTGCTAGCAATCCAGTAATACGGTAGAGCCGGAATATGGGTTACAAGGGTTTTGCCTGTGCGAGTTGAGATTGTAGACTATTGAGGTTATCTAGAGTGTTATGCCCTAAGGCTCTCCCTAGGATGGCTTATATAGATATCCGGCCTAGGGTTTACAGGAGAGATCTATCCGGCTACGTCTAAGAGTCGGTTACAGAGTACATCTTGAACTACAAGTAACATTATGGGCCTAAGTCGGTAAGTCTTCTGGGCCTTCCCGTAGCCGGATTGGACTCCGTCTTTCTCCCTGACTGGGACGCCCGTGAAGCAAAGCTCTAACCCAAAGTGGGCCACCCTGGTCAGTGAGGAACTGTGAGGATACCCGGAAAGTATATCCCCAATAGCAGCCCCCGGAGGCCTCCAAGATCCAAAGTCGGATTTATCATCGTCTAGCTTGATCTTCGGCTTGCAGAATCTTGAAGGGTTCCTGAAACTTCACAACAAAAAATACTATCCGGGTCTTAAAAGTAAGTCGGACCTATCAACAGGTTACTCGAATTCTTCAGCTCGATTTCAATCTAAGCCGGAACTTGGTCTCTAACGCCACCTGACACAAGCATGGTCAAGTCACGTCATCTGGCAGGCGTTCCGTCAGCATGACCGTTGGTGGGTCTGCGGTTCGCGGAACCGAGGCACCGTTTCAATGCGTGCGTGGAAATCGAGGCGACGCAATCATCGCGCGGGTCCTTCCCAGTTCTTTCCACGATGCGTGGCAGTTACACTTTAGCATTTGCACGAATCTTGGCGCAGGTAGGTGGATATAAGGGGTTCGGATTTCTTCTTCTCCTTTCCACCAGTCCTTTGCCGTTTCCTTTCCTCCCAATCTTCCTGCGCGCACAGAGCTTCCTCGTCCTCCCCCCACAGAGCTCCCAGCGCCGCCCTGTTAAGGTCATATTCTCACCGGAGAAATGGCTTCATCATCTTCTTCCTCTGGTTTGGCGGTAGCAGCGGCGGCGGCGAAGGCGGAAGCAGCAGCAGAGAAGGAGAGCTACCAGGGAATCTGGATCCCCTGTGCCCTCGACGAAGAAGGCCTCAAGAACGTGGAGAAGGAGGGGCTTCTCGCCGCCGGCGACTGGCGGAGCGGCTCTGGTGAAACCGTCCCCAACCCGCACGACGGCGAGCGGGTCCACTTCGGCACCCATCTTGACCGAGGTCTGTCTTTTCCTCCCTCGGAGTTCTTCTCCGAGGTGATAGATCATTACGGAGTTCAACTCCACAATCTTCCTCCCAACTCACTTTTAGAAATGAGTGCGTATGCTGTGCTTTGCGAGGGCTTTCTCGGCATTAGGCCGAGTTTGCTTCTCTTCCCGTATTATTTCCATGTCCGGAGAAATTCCATCACTGCCAGTGTTCCTTATATCACCGACACTATTAGCTTTTCTCTTAGACGTGACCGGGCATATCCCAAAATTTCAGCCAGTGACTCGGTCAAACAATGGCCAGCCACATTTTTCTATCATAGGGATATTCCGGCTCCCGACAAAGCTACTGCTTTGCCGGCTTTTGTCGACGGAGCCGCCGCGGCCCAGCCTTCCTGGGACGAGGCTGCTCCAGCTCTCACCGATGATCTGATCCTTGCTAAGAGGCGGATCGAATATCTGATCAAGCACAAGGGTCTAAAGGGATCCGACTTGGTCTAGTGCTGGGTCTCACGTCGGATCCAGCCACTTCAGTACCACGAAACCCGACTGATGCACTCCATCACGTCGTCTCCAACCGACTCCCTCCGCATCAGCTCCAAATCCTACACCACTCAAGGCTACATAAGCCAAATCAAGTGGCTGATCTGGGAGAGGATCGAAAGGAGGATTCCGGAGGTTTCTCTGGACATGCACACGACGGAAAACCCCGTGGTACCGGTAAGCTTCCATCATCACACCTTTTATGTGTTTCTATCTTCGAGTTAAACTGCAATACTGATATGTTTTCTTCTTTTCAGCTTGCTGATATCCCCGAGTTGGAACTTTCTCCGCTCGAAGGATACCCTCCGGAGTTCTCTCAGGAGGTAGAAGTAGTCCCAATGCCGGATCTTGCGCTCAAGAAGCGCAAAGCTCCGACAGTGGCGGTAGGCACAAAGGAGGTGCATGTCGTGAAGAGGTAACTTCCAGTCACAACTTTTCTGCCTTTGTACTTTACTCAAATTTCTTTCCGAGATGTAATGTTTCCGACTTTGCTACCTTCTCAAAGCAAAATCAATCATCAAGGGCAAGGGGAAAGGGATTTATTCGAAGCCCTTGCGTCAGACGAAGCTTACCATAGCTTCCCCTGCCGTGGCTCCTCCGACTCCGGCCCCTCAATCTTCTGCAACTCCGGCGATCACTTCTTCTCCGGTGGTTGCAGAAGATCCGGCTCCTCCAACGGAGCCTTCGATCCTTGGGTTACAAACTGACGTCACCGTGGGTGCGTTAGCTCAAGATAAGGGTGAACCCTCTTCGGGTAATGATCCCTCGGCTGAAGTCTTCGCCGAAAACCTCATCAGCAATCCAGGACTTGCCAAGTTTGGCCTGTCCCGGAAATCTGCAGAGGAGATCCAGAGGCTAGCCAGGCAAGTCCTGGATAAAAGCCATCTTTCTGCCGAAGAAGAAGCGCAGGAAGCAGAGGACGTCAAGTTCTCTGATCTTCTTGCTCAATTCCGCCTTCGTGACGAGAGGATTAGGACTGGCGAGTTTCCAACAGCCCTAGTGATCCCTCTTACTCTTGCCGAGAAGGTGGCCACTGAAGTGAACGCGGGTTTAGATAAACTCACCCGCGAGCAATATGTAGGTCAGAATTCCAACTCTTGTTTTTTCCATTATGTTATATCCTATCCTCTAGCCCCCAAGCATGAAGTAGGATACGTAATCTGGGTTTATGCTTCATTAGGATGCCAAAGAACGAACTAGTGTAGCCCCCAAGGCTCGTGCTGATATTTAGCAAAAATATTAGCTCGAGTCTTAAGTAGCTTTCTGACTTTGGGTATTCTGACTTACAGAAAGTATGTTCCTATAACCAGGAATTATTGACAAATGTCTGCGGTAAGCGGAGAGAGATAAAAGCTCTCCGTCTTAAAAATGCTGAACTCAAAGTAGCTAAGGATGAAGCCAAAGGTAAACATTCCGAGATTCAAACCTTGTCTTTTGCTTTTTCAATGTCGATTTTTTCCTGAACTGTTGTTCTTTTTGACTTACAGCACTGGTCAAACAATCCATCGCTATGATTGAAGAGGCCGAGAACCTCAAGACCCTAGTGGTAGAGAACAAGGGACTTCGCCAAGAGCTGGATAAGCTCAAGGAAGATCATGAACGGAGCATAGCTCAAGTCCTTGAATCTGCCTCCATGGCCACTGATGAGCGTGATCACAAGATTGCTACTCAAGATAAAATAATATCAGATCTCAAGAATGATCTTGGAAGAGAGAAGGACATATCCTAGGCGCTCCGGGCTAAACTCCAGAGTCTCCGGGAGGAGAAGACCAAGATTGACGACGTCATTTTTGGTACGTTCCACCTCTCTGACTTATCTTTTTCTTCGACTTCTATCAATGTCGGTTTTTTCTGAACTTGACGGACTCTTCCTCGTCCGAGCCCCGCACCCACCGGCTTACCCAAGTCGGTGATCTTCTTCATGACTACCGCCAATCCCTTGAGGATATTGGCGAGTCTCTCAGGATTCCGTACATGCCAAGCATGTCGGATTTTCAGGTGCGGGAGAAGGCCAAGGAGATGTCGCAGCTTGTTCGGGTCTGGAACATGTCCTACGCGCGGACTGCTGCGCAGAACGCTCTCACCATGGTCATGAGCCACCATGGAAACATGGAGATATGGCAAGTGACCAGAGGGTACTGCAAGGTAGACGAAGACGACCAGGAGCAGGACCTTCAAGCCATCATGCACTCCTGCGCCGGATACTGGTGCCACGTAGCTGATCTGACCAGCTACGAGGTCCCCTTCTTCACCCGCGTGGATACTCCGCCTCCTCCTGCAGAAGAAAACGAAGAAGTTTCCGACGATGAACGCACTAACTCGGATGCGGACATCTCGGAAAGATACCAAGGCGGAGTAACCAGCGAGCCGGCAACTCCTTCATCTCCTCCTGCATCATAGACCAGAAATTTATCTATTATTCCGGAAAAACCCTGATGCGATTGTAAATATTAAGTACTATTTATCTTGCTAGTGCTAAGCTTTTGATCTATTCAGCACTTTTGACTTTTGAAATTTTTGCGTGCCTGAAATGTTTACACAAGCACTTATACTTTTTGCCTCTACTTATCGTTTATCTGGCTTTCCGTTTCGTCCCTTTCGTGAGCTGGCTAAACCTTCCACCGGAAACTTTGCCGAGAAATGGAGCTCAATTGCTAAACCAGTTTAAACTCGGAAACAAAGCCGGCTTCTAGTACCAACAATTCACTACTCGGAAAATGCCCGCATCCAGCAATCAAATAAATAACCAAAGTAAAGACCAGAAATTTTAGAATTATACCCGAAGGTAGCATTTTTAGAATTGGAAATCTAGACCAGAACAAACATGAGCATAAAGTACTTTCAAGCATTCTTGGATTTTCGACTAAGACATGATCATTAGGAAATAAGATGGTAAAAACTTCTCAGAAAAACTTTGAGGCAACCAAAACTTTTATTTCTCACAGAACATGTACATATGTATGATTACAAAGAAGGATAAACTAAGAATAAAAGGGACATAGCTGAGCAATATTCCACAGTCTGTCTAACTCATCCGGATTTGTACTGCCTCCAGCTCTCTTTCTCTTCTTAGTAGCCGGTCTTTCTTTGACTGGCCTCATGTCAGTTAAGTAGTACGATCCATTGTGCAATACTCGACTAACTAAAAAGGGCCCTTCCCATACTGGGGAAAGTTTGTGCTTTCTTTGTTGCACAAGCCGGAGAACCAAATCACCTTTATTGAAAGATCTAGTTCGGACTCTTTGGCTATGATACTTGCGTAACTTCTGCTGATTGGCTGTAGATCTCATTTCAGCAACGACGCGAACTTCTTCGACTAAGTCGAGATCATTTTGTCGAGAAATCTCGGCATCCTCTTCGATATATGCGGCCACTCTAGGAGAAGTATGAATTAAATCACTAGGAAGAACTGCTTCTGCGCCATAGACCAAGAAGAAAGGTGTGTATCCTTTTGACCTGTTCGGAGTTGTTCATAAACTCCAAATTACAGAGGGTAGTTCCTCTGCCCAAGCCCCCGCAACACGACATAGTGGTGCTTCGAGTCTTGGTTTCAGGCCTTGTAGAATTAAACCATTTTCTCTTTTGACTTGTCCGTTAGCCTGTGGATGTGCGATTGACGCAATGTCAAGCCGGATATTTTGCTCATCGCAAAATTCGGCCAGTTCTCCCATAGAAAAGTTACTCCCGTTGTCCGTGATAATGCTATGCGGATAACCACACCGGATTATAGCATCCTCGACAAATATTTTGGATGTTGCTCCATCACAACTAGTGACAGGTTTAGCCTCGATCCATTTGGTGAATTTATCCACCATCACTAAGAGGTGAGTAAATCCACTTGGAGCTCGTTTAAAAGGTCCTGCCATATCAATCCCCTAGACCGCAAAAGGCCATGTTATAGGTATTGTTCGCAGCTGATCAGCCGGAACATGAGCTTGCTTGGCGTATTTTTGGCAGCCTTTGCATGTCTTGACTAGTCGTTCGGCATCTGCCTGAGCTGTAAGCCAGAAAAATCCATGTCGAAAAGCTTTTGCCACTAAAGAGTTGGCTGCAGCGTGGTGACCACACTCGCCTTCGTGGATTTCCCTTAAGATTTCCACTTCTTCTTCCGGAGATATACAGCACTGAAAAACCCCAAACACACTCCGTTTATGGAGCTCACCTTTAACAATAGTATAGCCTTTTGCCCGTCGGATAATCTACCGGCTCAGCACCTCGTCTTCGGGTAATTTGCCATCTACCAAATAATCAAGGTAGGGTGGAGTCCAGTTGGGAATTACAGCCCGAACTGCTATCAAAGGTGAGTCGGATTTGGTCGGATATTCCTCATCTACCCCCTTTATCAAGGGAACTTTGAGGTGCTCTAAAAACGCGCCATCCGGGACCTCTTTCCGTGCAGAGCCTATTCGAGATAGTGCATCTGCTTTCTCATTTTCTGCTCGAGGGATGTGTTGAACTTCAAACGCTTCGAGCGATTTAGATAGATCATCCACGACAACTTTATATGCTGCCATGTGCTTATTTGCATTACAAATATCCGAGACTTGGTGAGCAACAAGATCCGAATCTCCGTAACACATCAAACGTCGGATGCCAATATCCTTGGCAATCCGGATTCCATGCAGCAGTGCTTCATACTCGGCAATATTGTTTGTCGCTGTGAAGTGGATCTGCAACACGTATAAAAGTTTATCTCCTTGGGGTGATTTGAGCACCATGCCAGCCCCCGAGCCCCCTCGAGCCTTAGACCCATCGAAAAAGAGGGTCCAATATTTCGACTCAGGGAGGACCATATTCTCCTTCGTCTCTGTCCAATCAGCGACAAAGTCAACAAGGATCTGGGATTTGATTGCTGTCCGGGGTTTGTAGTCAATATCGAAAGCTGCAAGCTCTATGCCCCATTTGGCGACGCGTCCTGTGGCATCGCTATTGTTGATTATATCTCTCATGGGAGTTTTGCTCACCATGGTAATTGGATGCTCCTGAAAATAGTGTCATAACTTACGAGATGCTAGGAAAACACCGTAAGCCAACTTTTGATAGTGCGGATATCGCTGTTTTGATTCTGTTAGGACCTCGCTGACAAAGTAAGTCGGACGCTGCACCAGGTGTTCCTGATTTTCCTCTGGTCTCTCCACCACCATGACGATACTAACGACCTTATTTGTTGCAGCAATATAAAGCAACATTGGTTCCTGAGGTTCCGGCGCTGCAAGGATAGGAGCAGATGAGAGTACCTTCTTCAGGTCTTGTAGTGCAGCTTCAGCTTTGTCAGTCCAGACAAAATCCTTGGTCTTCTTCAGGAGTTTGTATAATGGTGCGGCTCTTTCACCAAGCCGGCTTACAAATCGACTGACTGTAGCAATGCAACCAGTTAATCTTTGTACGTCCTTCATGCGAGTTGGCCTGAAAATATTGAGTATAGCCTTGATTTTGTCGCGGTTCACCTCTATGCCTCTTTGAGACACGATGAAACCTAACAATTTTCCGGCTGGTATTCCAAAGAAGCATTTCTTCGGGTTAAGCATGATGTTGTATTTTCGTAGATTGGCGAACGTTTCCTCCAAGTCGGAAATCAATGTTTCCTTCTTTTTGGACATCACCGCAATATCATCCACGTATGCATGTACATTGCGTACGAGTTGGTCGTGGAGGCAACGCTGCATCGTGCGCTGGTACGTAGCTCCTGCGTTCTTCAGCCCAAAGGGCATCGTAACAAAACAGAAGGTTCCGAAGGGGGTTGTGAATGAAGTTTTGATTTTGTTAGATTCCTTCATTCAGATTTGGTGATAATCGGAATATGCGTCGAGAAAACAGAGGAGTTCCGAGCCTGCCGTAGAATCGATAACTTGATCAATTCTAGGCAGAGCGAACAGATCTTTTGGACAAGCCTTGTTTAAGGCAGTATAATCAACACACATCCTTAAATCAGTGGTGTCCTTTTTAGGGACCATTACAGGACTGGCCGACCACTCTGTGTGGATGACCTCTTCTATGAAGCCGGCTAACTCGAGCCGTGCTAGTTCCTTAGCTATTGCCTTACGCTTTTCATCACCGAACCGTCATAATGACTATTTGATGGGTTTAGCGTTCGGGTTTACATTTAGAGAGTGCTCGGCAAGTTCCCTAGGTACTCCGGTCATGTCAGATGGCTGCCATGCGAAGATATCTTGATTTGCTTGGAGGAACTTGACGAGCGCACTTTCCTATGCGCTATCTAGGCCTACGCCTATCTGGGTCACTTTGGAGGGGTCATCATCCTTCAACGGTGCTTTTTTCGTCTCTTCTGATGCCTTGAACTCCGGATTTGGCTTGGTCACCTCCTTCTTCGTTGCGGGCATCTTGGACGGATCTATGCTCTTTTTGATCTCCTGGTACTCCTGGGCGTGCAACACGGCTTCGACAAAGGCGCATTTCCATCCTCGCACTCTCGCGCTTTCTTCGGGTCTCCCCTGATAGTGATCACGCCGTTGGGACCTGGAATTTTCATCATATTGTAAATGTAACATGGACGAGCCATAAAAGCCCAGTAAGCCGGTCGTTCGAATATAGCGTGGTATGCGCTCTTGAACGAGACCACTTCGAAGGAAAGTGCCTCCGTCCGGTAGTTCTTTGGAGTTCCAAAGGTAACATCCAAAGTAATTTCTCCCAGGGAATTAGCTTGTCTTCCTGGGACAACTCCGTGAAAGATCACAGAGCTATGTTTCAGCTGTGTTTTCGAGATCTTCATCCGGCATAGCGTTTCAACATAGAGAATATTGATGCTGCTACCACGGTCCATGACGGTCTTGGAGAAACCATAACCGTCAATAAGTGGGTTGACGATTAAGGCGTATTTTCCTTGCATGTGTAGCTTAGGCGGATGATCAGCGCGGTTAAACGTGATTACCACTTCTGACCAATCCAGATATTGGGGGACAGCCAGAACTGTTGCATTGGGCTCGTGGAGAACTGCTTTCTTGACCTTTGCTGGTTGAGATCCGAGGAAGGTGACATAAGTGTCCTTCTTTGTGGGAAAAGTTTTCTTCCCTTCCGACTTGGGATTTGAAGCATCAGCTTCCTCCATGTTGGAATCTTCCTTGGTCTCCTTGTCTTTTTCGGGATTTTTCTTTCCCTTCTTCCGCTTAGCTTTGTAGCCTGCGGTATCATCTCTCTTGATGTTGTCATTAAAGCGACATTCAGCATTGGTGTGGGACGAGCCCCCATTGGCGTCTAAGTGATGCACACATGGGTTATTGGCAATGTCGGCCCAAGAGTAGGTTTTGCCTGGTTGTTGTTCTCCTCTACCTTGGACCCTTGATGTCCCACGGCCATGCTCGCGGCCTCCACCACGTCCTCCTCGCCCTCCAGACCCGGAAACAGTAGTTACCACTGCTGTTTCCGTGTTGGGTTTTTCTTCCGAGGTATTTTTGCGCTTCTGAGCTTGTTGCTTTGGTTGTTTTGCCGACTGAGGCACAACTAGGGCATTGAGCAGTCCTTCTGCGTCATCGTCGGCATCTGCATACTTGCTCGCTGTTTCTATCATCTCTCCCAAATCAGTGACCTTGTCACACTTCAAGCGATGGCGCAGTAAACCAATTGGGAGACCTACGATGAAAGCTTCAATAGCAGTTTGATCATTTACTCCTTCGCAGGAGTTCTTGGTGTCGATCCATCATCCGAGGTAATCCCGGCAAGTTTCTCCAGCTTTTTGGGTGCAACATTGTAGGTCTCCAACCGTACAGGGCCTCCGATATGTGCCTTTGAAATTCCGAATGATCGCACTTTGCAAGTCATACTAGTTATGGATGGTATTTGCTGGAAGTTCATTGAGCCATGATCATGTCGTCTTCCGCAACATAAGTGGGAGATATCAGGTTGTGACCAGGCTGTTTCCGCCTTTAGTGATGCAGCAAGCTTGGAAGAAATCCTGTAACCAGGTGTCTGGCCGAGCAATGCCCTCGTAGGCTTGTATATGTCTTGAGATAGCAAATCCTTCCAGGAAATTTGTAGCTCTGATGCGTGGTCCAAAGCACTTTGGGCCCACATACACGTCATCGTTTTCATAGCGCTGCACCTCTATATTAGAGTTGATCCTGTGCCTTGCATTGTTCGGGGATAGAGATCGTCCCAAATGCCGGCTATGGCTGCGGTGCCGTGGAGCCGGACTTTGGCTTCTGCCACCACCTCCTCCGCCATGTCGTCCTCCTTGACCTCCTTGGAGGCTGTTGTGATAACTATGTGGTGGAGAGGGTGGTGCAGCTGGATTGTTTCCGTCTGGAGCGTCATTATTCCGGTTCTGGGGAGGTTCTTGACTACGACGAGCCCCCTGCCGGCTTGTCCCAGCATGGTTCCCGTTGTTCCTTCGTCCATCGTTCACACCATGGTGAGGCTCAGCCGGACGGCTTGTATACTTAGGAGGTGGCATTTTTTGACAATCCTCCTCCCGTAGTTTTTCTTTATCTTCTCCCCTTCGATCCTTAGATTCTCGGGCAGCGATGGCATCTTTCTCGGCCGCTGGGGCAACGTTGCTCCAGTTACGTGAAGCTCTGTAATGCTGTCCTGACGATCCGGTTCTTGAATAATTGTCTTCCCTACGTTCGGGGTGATGGTACTGCGCCCGAACGTAATGGGATCTTATGCCAGCCCACGCCGGATCTGTGCGACATTGGTCAGAATCCGAGACCAGTTTTTGACTTCTGGACAGGGAGACCTTTTGCTATTCTAGTCCCTTGTTGAGTAGCTTGATACACAAACGGATCTCCTCTGGTCCTGGATTAGCCGATTGAATTTCTCGGGCTGCCACGTTATTTTGTACTGGTGTTGGGTATATACCTAATATCCATGGCTATCCTTCCGTGGCTTCGCCATCTCATCTCCAAAAAGGACGGCACGGACACGTGGGAATTGGTTGTCAGCTATGTGACGCGTCCGTGTCTTCTGATGTAGACGAGACATGTATTCCTTGTTTGACATGCGTTTCTTCTCCACCTCGATGTTTTTGGCTTCATCGAGGAGTTGTTGACGACGCGCTTCTAGGGCTTGCGCCCTTTCGTCCAGCTCATATGCAGTAAGTTCTGCAGCTATAGGGATAGGTGTGGTTAATGCGGCATCGATGAGTTTACGCGCACCTTCTGTGATCACGTGTCCATCCACCGATGCTTCTTTTTTCGGCTCGTCTGGGATAAGTGCTCCATCTGAGTCTTCCTCGTATTCCTCAGCAATCACCTCCTCTGTCAGAGGGTCTTTTGCCGGGGTCTTGTTTTTCTTGTTCTTCTTCTTTGCCTTCTTGGCAGCGCCGGTAGCAAAGACGGCTTTGGGTCCGTTTTCCGGAGTCAAGCTCTGATCGGTACTTTCAGACATCTGGACCTCGAGATTATCTCTGACGTCCATGTCATCCTGCGTTTTGGGAGAGTGTTCCCCGGATCCTTCATCCATGGGTTCTCCTTCTTCTGCAGCTTTGGAGTTGTACTCCTCTTCATATTCCGCGGAGAACTTTTGGAAATCTGCTGACGTCATCGACTCATCTGAGGATGCGGGTACGTCGGCGTTTGTTCCAATTGCCTCCAGCACAGAGTCGGTGTTCTCTCCAGCATCGGCAGAGCCGGATCCATATCCCACGTATCTGACGAAGTCCGACGCGTGCTTCCTGAGGTACCTGCGGCTTTCGCGATCAGCCATATCGAAACTTTTGATGGTTTCGAGTATTGCATCTGCGCTTTCGCCTTGCAGTATCATACGTTGTAGTGTGTACCTTAGGAACGGTCTGTCTGTCCCAGCATCATCAGAGCCGGAATCAGTGTCGCTGATATGCTCCTCCTGGGTTTTAACTTCCACGGGTGGGTCGATCTGGGATCCGGCTTCTCCCGGGAGATCCACTCCCGATTCGACTTGGTCCGCTAGGTCTTCTTCAGGCTCGGGTTTCTCCACTATCTCCGCAACTGGTGCAGGATGGGTGGGATTGGGGTTTTCTGAGATCCAGAACTCTGCCGCCTCCGCGGACAAAGGGGACCCAGAAAATTCTTCTGCCTCTATCATCGCCGCTGGGGTGGGTTGGGCAGGTTCAGCGAAACCGATGTAAACATGGATCTCACTAAAAGACATGATTGTGTAGGAAGTCACGGCCTCCCTTGCCAGAATCCAAGTCTCGTCGAGAACGATGAGAGGGACGTCGCTGGCGTAGAGGATGCAACCGACGGCGATAGTCTCGCCAATTCCGATTCTTGCAAATTCCGCTCGGAACGCAGATTCGATGCTCACTTGCCCCACGATGGGCGCCAACTATCGTTGGATTGAGGACAAGTACGCCATGAGGGGGTCCTCAAGGCGTGCGGAAGAGAGGGGTGTGAGGCGTACGGTATTCCGGGACGATGAGCACACAAGTTTACCCAGGTTCGAATCCGCCGGCTTTGGACGGACCCTACTCCTATTAGCAATCCAGTAATACGGCAGAGCGGAATATGGCTTACAAGGGTTTCGCCTGTGCGAGTTGAGATTGTAGACTATTGAGGTTATCTAGAGTGTTATGCCCTAAGGCTCTCCCTAGGACGGCTTATATAGATATTCGGCCTAGGGTTTACAGGAGAGATCTATCCGGCTACGTCTAAGAGTCGGTTACAGAGTACATCTTGAACTACAAGTAACATTATGGGCCTAAGTTGGTAAGTCTTCTGGGCCTTCCCGTAGCCGGATTGGACTCCGTCTTTCTCCCTGACTGGGCCCGTGAAGCAAAGCTCTAACCCGAGGTGGGCCACCCTGGTCAGTGAGGAACTGTGAGGATACCCAGAAAGTATATCCCCAACACGAATCAGTTCGGGCCAATAGGAAAGCGCCACGTCGGCCAGAGCGTCTGTTTAATTAGAAAAATAGACAGAATTTATATTAAACTTAGAAATTCAATAACTTTTGATCCACAAATCAGAAAAATGCAAATTCATGTCTATGAATTCAAAAAATGAGACCTTTATTGTTGAGGCCTTATTTCACACTTTTGCCTCTAAAAAAATGGAGTTATAGGAAGAACCATTTTAGGAGTATTTTGCCCATAAAAATTACTTCATAAATTGTTTTTAGGTATTCCTTATGCCTTTAGATAGAGTAGTTTAACCCCTGTACTATAGACTCTGTAAGTTTTAGAGGTTTGATCATATCAATGCATTTTGCATGCATTCATATTTTTGTAATGCTATATTGATTGAATTATTGTTGTTGGATTGTTCTTTGTGTAGATTTTGTGGATTGTGAAGTTTGTTGCTGTGAGGATTGTACTTATTCCCCTAGCTACCAAGGCAAGTGATATTTCATCTTATGTCCTATTATTTTCACTATTGCACTAGTGTTATTTTTGGTAGATCTTAGCATGGTAGGATTATTTATATGTTACTATGCTATGCTATCCTATAGATTATATCTTGGTAGTATTTCCTAGTTGAAAGACATCGTATGCTAGAGTGCTTAGCCATGCTATTAGAATGCGTGGGTGGAATTTCATATCAAGAGAGTATGGAAAGATATTATTTTGTTTGACTAAGAAAACAACTAATGTTAATGAAACACCTGGGTGGAATGGGACTTGCTTGGATTATGTTGAGTGGTTACTCTGGGGCCATGTCTATGGTTAGCTAGTGTATCGCACTTGTGGACGACCACCTAGGAACAAAGATATTGGAGACGTTCTTGTCACGAAGCTTCAAGTGCAGCCACATGGCATATGGGCTCTGCCTTGACCGACTAAGTTGCAAGAACTCGGCCAGACGGACAGAGGGTGGTAGATATGATAGGATGGAACCCGTCCGTGGTGGTCTGAGTGATTTATTCTGAAAAGTCTCGTCTCGATGCATGTCGAGTCTTGTGGGAAAAGTGCACCACCTCTCGAGAGGGTAAAACTAAGTACTTAGCCGTGTCCCCAGTTATGGACAATTTCTGAGTGTCAAGACAGTGAAGCAGTTCAATAATCTTCTCATCCAAATTTCTCTAAGTTAAAACTTGTGGGTGAACAAGGGTAGAGGTTCATTGATGTCTATCAATGGTACCTTAGTGTTTTGAAAGAGGAAACCTACTCTTCAAAAACTATAAGATAAAACCTTGGTTTTAGCAAAGTCAGCCAAAACCACACTTAGCCATATATTCATGTAGTTGTTGGATTCTACTAAGTAACTATGGTATCACTTGCCAATACAATTCCAAATGTATTGACCCTTTGTGGCTATAACTTATTATGTTGCAGGATACTTTGATGATGAGTAGGGTTGCGGGTCTACACTCGACATGTTTGCCTGTGGCGCATGACGACAACAGACTCTATTATTATACTATGTCTTGTGAACCTTGAATAATGTTAGCCTTGGGCTAAGTGAGTTGTAAGAACTGTTATATTCCTGGATATGCGATGTAATAATGACCTTTGTTTCTATGTACTTCATCTTAAACTGTGGGTGCACTACTAGGAAACCGATTATAGGTAGATTTTAATTCTGTGGCACATATATGAAAAATGCTCCAATAAAATTAATTCTGTGGCGCATATAGAAAATGCTCCATAGAGTCCCTTTAATTCTGTGGCACATATAGCTATATGCGCCATAGAAAGTGAGAATTCTGTGGCGCATATAGCCATATGCGCCACAAAATTCCTGTGGGCCCATGTGGGCCTGACCCCAGCACATGGGCAGGCCAGAATTCTGTGGCGCATATGGCTATATGCACCACAGAATGTCAAAATTCTGTGGCGCGTATAGCATATGCGCCACAGAATTCTTGACATTCTGTAGAGCATTTTCCATATGCACCACATAATGTGCGAAACAGATCTAAAAAAGGTGGCAACCACCCTTTCCCTTCTTCCCACCACCTCCAACTAGCTCGTCCCCCTCCTCCCTCCCACTCCATTTTGCTCATACTCACCTCCATTGTTGATAGCTAGACCTACTTTGGTTCATGTACTTGTGAGGGGAAGCTACTCCTACTTGAAAAGGTAGTAAACCACTCATACTTTCCTCCTCCACATCCCACACCCCCTCTTTCTACACTATGCATATGGGGTTGGTGTAGATTTGGTTTGTAGATTTGTGAGGTGTGTGCATGGGTACTTGTGTGATGCATGTTTTGTGTGGCCGACGGGCCTCGGCGCGGGGTGTATGGATGTTTTGTAGGTGAAGATGGTCCTGCGGGCGGTGTGCGATGGCGAGACGATGTTCTTTCGCTCTGTGTTGTGCTTGAATACATGTTTGCTTGTGGAGGGAGCTTGTGTTGTGCTTGAATGCATGTTGCCGACGCCGGGTGCATGGAGGTTTGCCGAAATGTTGATTCACGTCCATTTCGGCAAATTTCTGCACTAGCCATACGTCCTATTTTTAGGATAGGTCATGCCGAAATTTCCCGGCGATCATGCATGTATGTGTGCGTGTCGTGTGTGTGCATGGTTCTAACATACTCTCTTTAATTTGGTCTATGTTCGCACGCAGGCGACCATGGTCATCCATATGAGCGAATGTTGGGTGGTTAGATACAAGGGTGACGCGGTAGCCGACATGGTTCGGAACAACATGACCAAGATAAGATGTCCGTGCCGAACGTGCAAACACCAGAAGTGGATCAGCCCTGATTCCGGACAACTAGAGTCTCACCTGTTCTCGCGTGGTTTCATGCCTGGCTTATTAGTGAATGAGGAGCCACCGGTAGATGGCTGTGGCCATGATGAAGAAGAGGCTGGGGGCGGGGGAGAAGACGAAGGGTCTCCTGGACATGGTCATCATGATGAAGGAGATGCCGACGAACATGATCATCATGAAGAAGGAGATGCCGGTAGACACGATCATCATGAAGGAGACGATGCCGGAGCATATGGTGGTGGTGGCGGCGGAGAAGACGGGAGCACGGACACGCTGCTAACTTCGGCCTTGTGGGAACCTCATCTTCAAGAAATACTCCTCAAGCAGACGGCCAACACGAGAGCTGCTGCCAGAGAGAAAGCCAAGCTGGTACTGATGGAGGTAGACAGGAAGACTCCATTGTATCCTAGGTGTCGGCCCGAGGATACACGCTTGAGTGTAACACTGAAGGCTCTGAAGATGAAGGCGGAGCACAAATGGACCGGCACTAGCTTCAACGCTCACATGAAATTCTTGCACGCTCGTCTACCTAAGGACAACACATTGCCAACAAGTATCGAGGAGGCGAGGAAAGTAGTTTTCCCACTAGACCTACCGTACGTGAAGTACCACGCATGCATCAACGACTGCGCACTTTACCGGAACAAGTACAAGGATAGAACCATATGCCAGTGTGCGGCCAGGGACGGTACAAGAGAGGGAACTAGAAAGTTCCCCGAAAAGTGGTGTGGTACTTTCCTATCACTTCCCGTCTGCAGCGGTATTTCGTAGACCCTAAGGAAGCAGAGTTGATGCAATGGCACGCGAAGAGGGAGAAGCCGGAAGATGATCCGGAGAAGGGCAAGATCCTGACACACCCCGCAGACGCTAGCCAGTGGAATGCGCTGGACATCGAATTCCAAGATGAGTTCGGGCTCGATCCAAGGAACGTTAGACTGGGCATGAGCACCGACGGACTCAATCCCTTTGGCAACCAGAGTAGTACGCACAACACCTGGCCCATGTTTGTATGACCGTACAACCTCCCCCTGGTTGTGCATGAAGCAGCGATACGTACACATGAGTATCCTTATCCAGGGGCAAAAACAACCGGGTGTCGACATGCATCTGTATCTCGGGCTCCTGAAAGAGGAGTTAGCGACACTGTGGGAGACGCCGACACGTATGTGGGATGCCTACACTGGAGATTATTTCGACCTGAGAGCTGCGTTGCTCACGATGGTGCAGGACTATCCTGGTTACGGATATGTAGCATGTCAGGTGAACCAAGGATTCTGTTCATGTGTCAGGTGCATGGATAAGACCCCACATCTGCAGCTGCCAAGGGATCCTGGGTCTTCGAAAACCGTGTTCCAAAGGACTCGAATGTGGCTCCGCAAGGATCACCCGTGGAGAAAATGCAGAGACCTGTTCAATGGCAAAGACGAGCTCGATAATGCCCCACGTCGACCGTTGAGTAGCGAAGAAATCAAGGAGCTTCTGGATAATTGGGAAGAGTGCCCTGCGCCAGGAAAGAAGCGGCCGAGGGAATAGCCATCACCGCTGCATGGAGTATGGAAGGCGAGGTCCTTTTTCTGGGACCTTCCTTACTGGAAGGTCCTCCACACGCCCCATAGCCTCGATATGATGCACACCACGAAGAACGTTACCGAGAGCCTGCTCGGCACTCTGATGAACATGCCGGATAGGACCAAGGATGGGCCGAAAGCAAGAAGCGACCTAAAATTGCTTGGCATTATGAAGGAACTTTAGTACCCGATAGTGACGATGCCGACGATGACGATGAACAGACGAAAGGGACCCAGGGTCGCCACAAAAGGGCTAAGAAGAATGAGGTGGTGCTTAAAGCTGCATCCTTCACTCTAAGCGAGGAGGAGCTCGAGAGGTTTTTCCGTTGCCTCCTAGGAGTCAAGGTTCCCCATGGCTACTCTGGGAAGACAAGCAGATATCTGGACGTAGCGAAGAAGAGGTTCAGTGGGATGAAGTCTCATGACTGTCACATGCTGATGACGCAGATACTCCCCGTTGCGATCCGAGGGATAATGGACGAGCACGTCCGTGAGACGCTGTTTGGCCTCTGCAACTTCTTCGATGTCATATCTAGGAAGTCTATCAGCGTGAAGCAGCTCGACAAGATATAGGAAGAGATCGTAGAAATACTATGCGAGCTTGAGATTTACTTCCCTCCCGCGTTCTTCGACATCATGGTGCATCTGCTTGTCCATGTCGTGGATGACATCATCCATCTCGGGCCGGCGTTCCTGCACAACATGATGCCGTTCGAAAGGCTGAATAGTGTCATCAAAGGATTCGTTCGCAACAGGTCCCGTCCAGATGGAAGCATAGCCAAGGGCTTTCTGACCTATGAGTGCATCTCTTTCTGCCAGAACTACCTAAGCACCGAGAACCAGGATGTCGGTCTGCCCACTAGGAAGCACCTCGGGAGGCTCGCTGGATTTGGTCACCGCGAGGGCTACCGCGCACTCCATGTCGGCATCGAACTTGAACGCGCCGACTTTGATAGGGCAAACCGAGTCGCGCTACAACACATACAGTTGGTCGGCCCCTGGGTGGATGAGCACAAAACCTTAATCGAGCAGAAGCTCGCCAACCTGGGCAAGCCGAGGAAGAAGGGAGACGTAACCAAAGAGCAGAACGCCAGCTTCACGGGGTGGTTCAAGAAAAGGCTACTGGAAAGTCCCATGCCGACGCCTTATAATGAAGATCAGAAACTCATATTCTCACTCTCACAGGGCCCCGGGTGCAACGTTAGGACCTATCAGACGTACAACATCAACGGCTACAGATTCTACACCGAGGAGAAGGACAAGAATAGCGAACACCAAAACTCAGGAGTAACTATGCTATTATACGCCGATGACGAAACTGATGTCAACGAAAGATTCTACGGAAGGATCAAGGAGATATGGGAACTCGACTACTGCAGAGTGACGGTGCCGATGTTTCGTGTCAGATGGGCCAAGAGCGTCGAAAAAGATGGCCGGTTTTTCACCACCATGGTTATACCCGATGCCAAATCGAAGAACGCCTCCACGAAAAATGAGCCATGGGTGCTCGCTAGCCAAGTTGACCAATGCTTCTTCATTACCGACCCGGCAAAGCCAAGCCATGTTGTCGTGAGGAGGGGCAAGAGGAGCATCATCGGAATGGAAGGACCCGCCAACAAGCAAGACATCGACAAGAACAGCGATCCGAAGATCAAAGAGGAATTCGACAAAGTACTTCGACAAGCCTACTACTTATGCTAAAGTAAGAAGGAAGACCACCCTACCGGCTAAAGGTTTCCCGTACACGAGAAGAAATCTCAAGGTGGCCGGCCTAAAGTATTCTACCGCGAAGAAGAAGGGCAGGAAAGTTGTTGTGAAGAGACACTAGCTACCTCGAAGCCGACTTAGCGGTTTTTGACGCCTTTTTTTGTACTAATTAATGCACATGTGTGCTCGCGCGCCTGCATATATGTATTACTTTGACAAACTAATGTATGCAGATATTGATGTGGGTGTGACACAAGCATATATATAATATTGAGGCAAATATATTAATTCTTGTTTTTAATAGGCAAATATATTAGTTCTTGCCTTTAATATATTATTACCATCCTTAAAATATTTTTTAAAAAGTCAAAAAAAAAAGATGTGGTAGCCAGCAATCGAACCTGGCCACCCCAGGTTCAGAACAGAGGAGCAAGCGCTGAACCAGTGTGGTAAGCAACGTTTTCTGTCAAACAACAGCGCAACGCTCCTTTTGTACCATCTCCAACAATTCTGTGACGCATATCTGAACAGATGCGCCACAGAATTCTTTAACTTAGCTATTTTGACGAGGCCTCAATCGCACTGCCCCAAATCCCCTTTCTTGCCCAAATTGCTAAGTAAAATCACCAGAACCCTAGCACGCCTCTGCTCTCGCCGCCGCGCCGCGCTTGCCCCGCCGTGCCACCGCGCCGCGCCCGCCCCATCGTGCCATCGTGTCTCGCCCGCCTTGCCTCGCCGCCGTACCCGCCGTGGCCTCGCAGAGCACCAGGAGGAGGAGGAGGCTCTATTGTCCAGGAGGAGGACGCTTCGAGGTGCTGCCGGCTAGCGGCGCCGCCATCGCGCGTTTCCTTCATCCCTCACTCTCGCGTCCCCTTCAACTGGTAAGCTGTTCCCTGCCCCATCTCTCTCTCCCGCCATGTCCCTGTGTGGATTTGAAATTTCCCGTGGCGGTGGATTTGTTGGGCTGCAGAGCGGCTGCACTTCGAATCGATTCCAGTTCTTAGGTCGAATCCTCTCCGTTCTCGATGTGCGTAGTTCTGGAACCTTGTGTGTCGGATCAGAGGGAGCGAATTGGTTAGAACCGACCTCAATAAACAAGAGTTGATAAAATCACCTCTTTTCGTTCGATAAATCTGTGTTGTCCATATCATATAGCTTGAAGGAAACTGAGAGTCAATAGAAAAATTTAGAAAAGCAGAAATGTGGTATCAAAATGGCTAAAAAGAAACATCGGGGAGATAATTTCCAATCCATTTTCTCTTGCACTGGGACGCTAGGGTGAAATATGTTTAGAGGTCGAACGAAGTCAGCAAAGTCAATGACCCCCCTTTTCTTGACATCGAAAACGTCAAATATCTGAAAGGTTACAAAAAATTCAGCAAGTCTATATAGGTGGGAAATTAAATCATGCCTACATCACTGTAAGAAAGTATATGTCAGGGTTCAAAAGCATATATTAAAATGCAGGTGAATGGAAGGTTAAAGCATACCCGGTAAGCAAAAAGATTGTCCTTCTTGCTCTTAAACAATGCAAGCTTGAACTCTTCTGCACAACAGAAAATACATATATAAGTTGTTCCGTATTGGTTGCAGATTTCGATTTCTGGCAGTACAGTCAGTGAATAAAAATCTAACCAAATGGGCACTTGGGTTTATCCCAAATAAACAAGTAATGAAATGACTGTTTTTTATTACAAAAAGAAACTTCGAGTTGTGCTTGCAATATTTTATTTCCGGTACAGCTAGAATAGGAAGTAAGGTATGAGGACAAGGCTAAGTTAAATGGTGGGAGACATTTGGGCAGGCTAGGCTGTCGAAAATATGTTGAAAAGTACTAGTGTCTCTGTTGAAAAGTTGTTTATTGCAGCAACTTTCTTTTTAATTTAAAATGGGGACAACATTTTCCAGGTGATAAACAGGGTACAAATATAGTTTAATCCTTAATCTTTTTCGGCATGGACAATGTAAGTTATCAGTAGTATCTTTAACCAACCTACATGTATCTTGTCTAATACCGGCCTTACATGCAAGTTAGTGCCTAGGCAAGGAGATGCCATTATGGGCCGCTAATCCACTTTTATGGTGGTTTACAGTAGCAGCGAGATATGGATTTTTGGACTTGAGCTTTCAGAGCATGTTGGTTCGTATAAATATTTTCTTTCATTTACAATCTAGACTAGATTCGTCTATTTCAGCGACTCGGCTAGCTAGACTTTGTTGTACATTTTGAACTGTACCATGACATAATTTGTGGTAATTTAATATTTACCGACTTTCGTTGGGCACTATACGGCATATGCAACAAGTTAATTTTCTGTTCAACTTCATAATATTACTAGCATGATGCGGTGCAATACATAAAATGTTCAAATGCTGGAATGAAATCTGGAAATGCTGGAGCACTATTTGTGCCTTTTCTATGCCGCTGGAGCACTTTTAGTGATGTTTGTATGGTATGGAGCACCATATGTGCCTGTGGAGCACAATTTATGCTATTTTGTATTGTGGAATGTTTGTAGGGAAATCACCTGAGATGCCTATTTCTCCTGAAATGTTGATTTCGATCCATTTCGGTCGAGAAATGGGGCTCCTATGTCAAAAAATTAGCGAAGGTCATGCCGAATTTTTCGGTCGACACTTAGTAATTTTTTGACATATGATCCCCATTTCTCGACCGAAGTGGAGGTGAATTGACACTTCGGAGAAATGGGCAGCTCATTTTAAATATTGTCAACACTAATTAATACTAACTTCCTTAGTTTAATTTGTTTAGAAGTGTGCAAACATGTCGGCCGCCAATGGGGCCGGCACTTCTAAGGCCGCCATGAGCGTCGAAGACCAAGCTAGAGCGGCGAACCTCACTTTCTGGGAGGCGGCGGAGTCTCAGCATTATGAGGCGGCAGAGTCTCAGCATGAGGACGTGGCAGCTACTGCGGGCCACGATGGGGATGATGAGCAAGAGGGGGACGAGGACTACCGGATAGATGAAGCCGAGGAGGAGGATGCGACCACCTCCGATGGTGGAGGCCACACGACCAATGGCGGGGACCGCACGGATGGCGGTAGCAGCAACCCGTCCGTTAGGAAGAATAAGAAGCCGAGGAAGGATCGGAAGCCGCAAAAGCTTGCCGACACCACCGACGAGATCACTCTGGTCTCGAAAAGTGGCCTTCCGTTGGAGCCTCCGGATGTTGCCGCCGGGTATGGCATGCAACTCAGGTGCATCATCCAGGAAAGCATGTCGACCAACACGAAGCACCTGAGAAGTGAAGCGAATGAGCGGTTGGTGGCGAACTGCCTTAAGAAGCTTCACCGACGGTACAAGTTCCTAGCCCAATACACCGACAAACTGGAAAAATCCAATAAGGTGAACAGTTTAGCCATCACGAAGATGGCCAATGCCTTGAGCAGCTGGAGAACCCGGGTGAAGAACAAGATCGCGAAAAAGGAAAGCTAGGAGAAGATCAAGAAGGGTGAGCCCATGATCGACGAAGACGAGTTTAAGATATTCAAGGCGGAGATGGAGACTGACGAAGCAAAGGCATGGACGAAATGGGGTTGGGAAATGCGGGAACAGAACATAGGTAACCACCGATGTGGAAGCGGCGGTTACAGGGGAAAGAAGGCCATATGGGCAAGGGAGGACGCCGAGGTTGAGCGTCTCGGGGAAGAAAACCCGTTTTTAAATATCACGGACGAGCAGACCCGGAACTTTTTCCGGGCCCGCTACTGTCTGGACAAGGATTCCAAGGAATTCATCACCGACGATGACGATGTGAGGAAGTTTGAGAATAAGCTGGTAAGAAATTTACCCGCGGTCCATTTGCTTTCATTTTGAATAATGAAGGCAAGTTCCTAAATGGGTTCACCTTTCCTTATCTGCAGGACGCTGAAATCAAGGCTACGCGCGAGGCGCCAGACTCGTTGTCCCAGGGCTCGACGGAGCCGTGGGACACGATTTTCAATAGGACGACCAACACCTTCAAGGGGAGGCCGTAGTCCGAGCTGCCCACGTTATTTGGCCGTATCTCTGGCTCTGGTACGAGCACAAAGTTCCGCGAGTACTACAATGAGGAAGCTAAGAAGAGAAAGGAGAGGCGGACCCATTCGGTGGCTCAGGATCAAGCCGAGAAGGAAGAGCTGAAGCGGAAGATCGCGCATCTGGAGGCCAGTAAGGTGGACCAGGACGAGGTGAACGAGATAGTGTAGCAGAAGATCCTCGAGATGCTACCCCTCGGCTGATGGAGGGGATAGCAAAATGGAATGCGGACGGTCAGGTGGGGCCGATACAAGTGCCCAGCGCCGGAGGTAGCACCTCTAGCCACCAAGTGTCGCTAGACATGGTTACCCCACCGCCCTCCATCCCCGCGGTGTAGCCGATGGAGTTGGATGCGCCGGAGCTGCCCCCTCCTGCCAAGACTACCAAGGCGCAGCAGCCAGTGGTGGCGGTGCTTCCTAATGCACCCGAGCCGGAGAAGAAGAAGGATCAGCCACCATCCGCCCGTGTCTCGACATTAGTCGAGCTCGGCGCCCTCACCAAGGTAAAATAAGTAGTTAGTCAGCGTGCTCTACTTAATGCCTTTGATTGGCTGCCATCTCATGATGCATATCTGTATGCCTCAGGACACTCCGTGCGTGCTCCTGCACAAGGTGCCCAGCGGCGAGTTGAAGGATGTTGCCACAGGCAAGCTAATACAACCGGCGAACCGCACGATGCACTGCAAGCCCATGGACGATGCCGTGATGCGTGTCGAGTTGGGTTGGGTTATGGGGGGGTGCGAAGACATGGACCCTCCCATGCAACCTCCAGGAGCCGACGAGCACCTGACCCTGGAAGGTTGCCATGGCTATCCCATGATTTGGCCAAAGACCTAGATTCGTATTGGGTCTCGCTCCACCGGTGCGACCTCGGTCGTCCGACCGCCAAGGACGAAGCCTCCTGCTGCACCAGTCATCGTCGCCACCACCACAAGCCATCACCAGAGACTCTTGGGAGCGTCTGCACCGGCGCCACAAGCAGCCAAGGGCATGGGTGCTCCTCGACCGCCATCGCCCCCGCCTAAAGGCAAGGCCGTGGCACCGCCATCGCCACCACCCCAGGATGACGTGGACATGGCGGCCTTTGATGCCAACATTGAGGTGGATGATGATGATGATGCACCGGTCAACTTCAATGCCTTCCTCAACACCGGTGCCAGCAAAGGACCGTTCATGCCTCCTCTCGTTGAAGAACCATCATTCTGCGATCAAGCTAGCCATCCCAAGAAGCACCTGGTCTTCCGTGGGTTTTCTTAGGAGATGCCTCCGGCCGCCGAGACACAACCTCCATCATCCAGAATCGTTTTTAGCCCTGACACACTCCACAGGACGGTCGGTGACGGGATAGCATCGCCAGTGGAGGACACTGCTGATGCAAAGAGGAAGAGGGTGAGGAAGAGGCCGAACAAGAACAAGGACAAGGCTGCGAGCCAGCCCGCTCCGATCTATTACCGGGACGACGTTGTAATACCCCGCGAGGATGGCTTGACCATAGTGGACGAAGCTGGTCAGCCCATACTGCCTCCGGAACTGCGCCGCCTGGCTTCGGGAGCTATGATGACTTTGCATGAAGGTATCCTGACACTGGAGGGCCTCCTTCTCAAGGACAAGGACCCGAGTTACCCGGTGTTCACCGCCAATGTGTCGGAGGACGTGAGCTTCATCACCGATGCCCCCGCGGATGTGTTCTTCATAGCCTACGAGGACATCTTCAAGCTGTTCCACTCGAGACGACTGGACTATAACTTGGTCCGCCTATTCGCGCTCAATCTGGCGATGAAGGTCAAGAGAGAGGACACCACGTTTGTCGCGATAGTGGATCCCTACTACATGCGGGATAGCCAGCTAGAAGAAGGAATAAGGACCCGAGCCCGAGCAAAGTCCTACCTTTAGAGGACAACATCCTTGTGCCTTTCTTTCCCGAGTAAGTGTACACATCCTCCTACCGCCGTCGTAACACATAAGTATTTCTTTCCATTGCTCGTTTCCAACATCTCGTTCCATATTGTGTGTTACGCAAAGACAAGTACTGCACGCTCATCATCCTCTCCACGAGGTATTCACTTGACACCTACTTCGACTCGGGGAGTGCGAGGAGGAAGAACTATGCCAGAGTAAGGAGCATTCTGGATGATGCTATCGAGGGCTATGCCAAACAGGGAGGCCCCTTTAACTATAAGGGGGAGGCTTACAAGGACGATGGATAACACAAGTTCAAGCACGTGTTCGAGTTCCCCTGCGTCAAGCAGCCGTCTGACAGCGTGAAGGAGGCCTTCTACGTTTGCCATCACCTCAAAGGGTTTGTCTGGGATTGCGAGATGCTAACGCTGCCATCTTCTCTCCAAGGATGGGCCCAAAAGTTGCATGGGATCAGTGACCCCGATCTCAGGGAAGACTTCCATGATACGCAGGTGAAGCTGTCACATATCATCATGGAACAGGTCAACACATGTGGTGGGCTCTTACACCAGCCCAGGCCGTTCACCAAGAGGGAGATTGAAGCCTGCCTCAAGGCGCAGGGTGACTTCAGGACGTGGACGATGAAAGACATGTACAAGCCGTTCCCGGCACCCTGCGAGGAGAAGGCTACTTGACCGAGAGAGCATGTGTATCGGTGGACATGTAGTGTGTGTGTCGAAAAACTTAACTTGCCTAGCTTGAAACCGTCGTTGTTATTGTGTCGGACATGTTGTCATGTTTCTTTCATTGTCATCGACGCATTGTTTTAAGTTTATGAATGCCTTGCTCTAATATCTGTCAACATATATATTTGCATGATGTACTAATATGCCTTGTCAATAGAGATGCCGACGTACGTTGTATACAAGGGTCGGGTTCCAGGTGTCTACGAGGAGTGGGTGGACTGGCACCAACAAGTGGACAAGTTCAGCGGCAACAGCTACAAGGGATACGCGACTAGAGAGGAGGCGGTGGCCAAGTGGAGGAGACACGTGTGGAAGAAGAACCAGACGAAAATCTTGGTGCCGCTCCTGCTCACCGGCATCGCGGTTACGGTGTACTACATTCTATCCTAAGGTAGGCGGTGACAACATTGCGCGGTTGTAAGTTATGTGAGTGAGATAAACACTTGTGAAATATACTTGTACACTTATTCGGTTCTAAGTGATGTGATTGATGAACACTTGTGAACATTCGTGCTTGTTGATGTATTATATGTGAACTGGAACATTTGTACTGCTGTGTGCAGCATTTCTGTGAATTTCTGTTAATTTTTGTGTATTTCCTGTAATATACCTGTTATATACCTGTATTTGTACCAGATTCTGAAAATTTCGAAATTCTGAAAAAAAAGGATTCTGTGGAGCATATGGCTATATGCACCACAGAATCTGGGACAGAATTCTGTGGCGCATATAGCCATATGCGCCATAGAAATATAATTTTAGTGGCGACCACTAGATGCGCCACAGAAATCGTTTTTGGTGCGCCACTGATAACGTTTTTCCTAGTAGTGGTGCTAGCATTTCGATCCAGGGACTAGCACTGCAATCACAGGGTCTTACCTTATTATGTTCAGGTCTTACACATAAAGTCAGAAGACAAACCTTTCTCAATGTGACTTTCGTCCAAGTCCCTTTGCCTCATGATATATCTTGTCAAGCTATAGGCGAGTTAGTGTCATCCCTTTATTAGCTGGACTCTCTCTTCTCATTCCGTGATAAACGATTCATTGGACTAACACTTAGTCCGACTCCTTGGTTAACACTTAACTAAGACACGCATGGCCATGCTTCCAAATCATATCACACGAGAGGGCCCAAAGTATATCTCTCCATTATGGAGGGGAAAATCCCATCTTGGTAATCCACGTCACGCAGCTTGCTTCACAACCAACCTGAACCTGACCTTTATAACTGCCCATTTATGGAACAACGTTTGATAGGACCTAAGCTGGCGATCCACAACTCGGATCATGCGATCACCTCAGGTCGAAGGATTCCATTGCTTGAGACTACAAATGACAACATGCTTGTTGCGTCTCAACTGTGGGTCAGTCTGATTCTCAAAAGTCTTTAGCCGAATCAGTGTCAGTAGGAATAGCATCTCCATGCCCATGACAAGTGGAACCGAGTCATCTGCCGACTTTCACATTGGTCTAAGTTGTGTGTCCAACACAACCTCAATGACCAAGGACAATTAGTATGAACAACATGAATATATAGTTCCACAATCGAATCACATATTCAATGATATATATCAGTAGTTCATACATGGATAATAACTTTATGAATACATTGGAATAACATCATACATGATTGCCTCTAGGGCATATTCCCAACAGTCTCCCACTTGCACTAGAGTCAATCATCCGACATCACATGTCTAGGCATGTAACGCCCATGGCTCTCAGGTGCGCCTCATGCTTCGGCTATGGAAGTGTCTTTGTCAACGGATCCGCAATGTTTGCATCCGAGTGTACCTTGCATAATTTGATATCACCTTGATCCATGAACTGGCGAATAAGGTGGTACCGCATGAGTATATGTTTGTTCTTCCGGTGTTGACTAGGTTCCTTGGCTTGTGCGATAGCACCATTTTTGTCACAATACACGTCTAATGGATTGGACGAGCCCTGAACCACACCAAGATCCATGAGGAAATTTCTCATCCAAACGGCTTCTTTTGCCGCCTCCGAGGCAGCAATATACTCAGCCTCAGTCGTAGAGGCAGACACCGTCTCTTGATTGGAACTCTCCTAGATCATAGCCCCTCTGTTTATCACAAACACATATCCGGATTGCGAACGAGAATCATCTGAGTCAGTGAGATAACTCACATTTGTGTAACCCCTTATACTGAGTTCATCCTCACCTCCATAAACAAGGAACATATCCTTAGTCCTTCTCAAGTTTTTGAGGATATTCTTAGCTGCTGCCCAGTGGATTTCTCTAGGGTCAGCCTGGTACCCGCTCACAATGCTTAGAGCATAGGAAACATCCAGCCTAGTACAAATCATAGCGTACATGATGGATCTGACTGCAGAAGCATACGGAATCGCACTCATCCGACTTCGCTCATCAGTTGTCGAAGGACACTGAGTCTTGCTAAGTTTTATGCCATGGGACATCGGTAAGAACCCCTTCTTAGATGATTCCATGTTGAACTTCTTCAACACTTTGTCCAAATATGTACTCTGACTCAATCCAATGAGCCGCCTTGATCTATCTCTATAGATCCGGATTCCTAGTATGTATGTTGCCTCACCCAAGTCTTTCATTGAAAAACTCTTTTCCAATGATTCCTTGGTTTCTTGCAAGATCTAGACATCATTTCCAATCATTAATATGTCATCCACATATAAGATCAGAAATTTTACTTTGCTCCCACTAAACATCTTGTATAAACAAGAATCATGATCACTCTTGATGAAGCCAAACAATTTGACTACCTCATCAAAGCGAATGTTCCAACTCCGAGATGCTTGCTTCAACCCATAAATGGATTTCCGAAGCTTGCATACCTTGTCAGCATTAGCCGGATCGATAAAACCCTCGGGCTATATCATATACACGTCCTCGGTTAAATTTCCATTAAGGAAATCCGTCTTGACATCCATCTGCCATATCTCATAGTCGAAATAGGATGCTATAGCTAACATGATCCGAACTGACTTAAGTATCGCTACAGGTGAGAAAGTATCATTGTAGTCAACTCCTTGAACTTGTCGGAACCCTTTCGCGACAAGTCATGCTTTATAGATAGAAATGTTTCCATCCATTTTAGTTTTCTTCCTAAAGACCCATTTGCACTCGACGGGTCTTGCACCGTCTGGAAGATCAACCAAGTTCCAAACTTGATTTTCATCCATGGACTTTAACTCGGATCTCATGGCTCCAAGCCACGACTCAGCATCAGATCCCACCATCGCTTCCGAATAAGTTGCCAGCTCATCACTGTCCAATAGCAACACATCACGAACACTTCGCAATCTGGCCGATCTTCACAGTGTCGGTGCAGTTGCCAGCTCAGGTACCACGATCGGCTCAACCTCTAAGGCTTTTGCCGACTCGCTGCTAGCCGGAATCTCTGGAATTTCTTCGAGCTGCACCGTGCTCCCACTGACTCCCCGACTGAGAAACTCTTTCTCAAGGAAGACACTGTTCCGAGCGACAAACACTTTACCCTCTTCTCGGATGTAGAAGTAGTAACCCAAGGTTTCCCTCGGATACCCCATGAAAATACACTTATCCGACTTGGCTGCAAGCTTGTCCGACTGAAGTCGTTTGACAAAAGCTTCACAACCCCTAATCTTAAGAAAAGACAAACTCAGCTTCTTGCCAGTCCACATCTCATGCGGTGTCTTCTCTACCGACTTTGATGGTACTCTGTTTAGTGTAAATGCTGCAGTTTCAAGACAATAACCCCAAAATGATAAAGGAAGATTTGTTTGACTCATCATTGATCATACCATGTCCAACAAGGTCCGATTCCTCCTTTCCGACACACTGTTCCTCTGCGGCGTTCCTTGAGGAGTGAGCTGAGGAACTATTCCACAACTCTTAATATTGTCATCAAACTCATGGCTCATGTACTCGCCTCCTCGGTCTGACCGAAGAATCTTTAATTTCTTGCTGAGTTGATTATGTACCTCATTCTGGAATTCCTTGAACTTTTCAAAGGCTTCCGACTTATGTTTCATCAAGTAGATATATCCATACCTACTCAAATCATCAGTGAATGTAATTTAGTACTAATAACCACCTTTGGCTGTCATGCTCATCGGGCCACATATATCACTATGTACTAGTCCCAATAAGCCGGGCGCCCTTTCACAACTCTTTGCAAAAGGTGTCTTGGTCATCTTGCCGAGTAGGCAGGATTCACATGTCTCGGACGACTCCAAGTCGAATGAAGTTAGGAGTCCATCATCATGGAGCTTCTTCATGCGTTTCCAACTTATATGACCAAGCCGACAATGCCTAAAGTAAGTCATATTCAGATCATTTGGTTTCAACCTTTTCACATTTATGTTATAGACAGATCCAGCATCAAGATTCAAAATAAATAACCCGTCCTGGACGGGTGCAAAGCCGTGAAACATATCATTCAAATATAAGGAACAACCATTTTTCTTAATTTTCAACTCATAGCCTTGTCTCATCAAACATGAGGCAGAAATAATGTTTTGACTAAGCACTAGAACATAATAACAATTATTCAGCTCCATTAAGAATCCGGAAGGTAAATGAAGTTGCATCGTGCCGACTTCCAATGCAGCGACTCTCATTTTGTTGCCGACTCGAATGTTAACCTCGCCTCTTGCCACACTCCTAGTTCTTACCAGTCCCTAAAACGAGTTGCAGATGTGAATGACTGATCCGGTATCATATACCCAAGAACTACCAGGTGCATTAGCAAGATAAATGTCTATAACATTGCAAACAAGCGTACCTAAGCCAGAAGTCACACCTCCACTCTTGGCTTTATCAGCCAGATACTTACTGCAATTCCTCTTCCAGTGGCCATCCGCCTTGTAATAGAAGCAAGTAGATCCGACTGCAGGAGATGGCTTGGTCCCTGAGGAAGCACTTTGGACCGGGTCCTCAGCCTTACCTCCCGACTTTTCCTTCTTCTTCTTAGTCTAAGAACTCTTCTTGAACTTAGCCTTATTCTGCACCATCAACACTTTACTGGCGCCTTTCTTGAGATCCGCCTTAGCCTGCTTGAGCATCCCATATAATTCAGTGAGCTTCTTATCCATACCATGCATGTGGTAGTTCGATATGAACTGACCATACGCACTAGGAACTCTTCGCTAATGGGGTAGCCAAGCCTTTCTAGAGGCTGCACGTAACCAACCATCTTGATCACATGCGGACTTAGTGGATCGCCATCCTTAAGCTTCCAGCTCAACAAAGCCTGAGAGACTTGATACCTCTTAGTATTTGCCTGAGCCCGGAACATACTTTTGACGCTTTCGATCATATCGCAGGCCTCAACATTCTCGAGCTGCTGCTGCAAGTCTGGTTCCATGTGAGCAAGCATAAGACAGCTAATCTCCGTGGATTCATCACAAATCCGATGGTAAGCATTGGTGGCTGCTACAGTCGCATTCTCATTCGGCTCATCTAGAAGGGGGTTGTCTAGGACATGGTCCCTCTTTTCTTGCTTGAGAACAATTCTCAGATTACGATACCAGTTGGTGAAGTTAGTTCCATTTAGCTTATCTTTCTCTAAGATGGTTCTCAAAGCAAAACTAGAAATCTAAGGGAGGCTGCTAGGTGCCATTGATCTACAACAAAAAAATATGCAAAAACACTTAAGACATGTATCCATAAGAGAGAAAGCATATTAAACACTTTAATACTTATGCTCCCACTAGAACCAATACCCCTCCAATGGTTACTTAGTGATTCAGGATCCTAAATAAGCAAGTAAACTAGTGAGCTTTAGCATCACTGCTAGCCATCAAGTGATCTAGGTAGACAACTCCTTGTCAATCGCATCTCATATGACTCCTATTGGATGGGTGGCATCAAATGCCCTGGCCCCCATCCGACTTTTCCCCGAGTCCCACAACCGTTGTGATAGACCCGTCTAGATTACCGAGTGCTTCCACTGTAAGAGTCTGACTCGAACCCACCTAGTCGGAAAGAATTGATAGCACCTCAATTTTATGAGCCCACTACCAAAAATGTCCAACTTGTGATGGTGCAGCAATGGAGGGGAAACCGACTAGACCTTCTGTAGCACCCCGCTAAAAAACAGTACTAGAAAATCGCTTGGTGTTTTTGTTTTGTGCATCATCATGATTGCATGCTGATGTCATCATGCCACATTTCATTTGAGCATCGTCATGTCATCATGCATTTGTTTGCCTAAAACTATTTTCTAAAATCCTACCTTTGTTTTCTAAATGCCCCCTCTTTATTTTAAATTAAAACCTTGGCCTCTTCCGGATCTTTTATTCGCCTAAAAACTATTTACAAAAGGTTTTGTAAATAAATAGTATAATAAGAACGTTTTGTCAAAATCGGGGAAGGCAGCCGCTGGCCTGGCCCAAAAGGCCCAGCCAATAGCTGGCCTATAACCCCAGACCAACCAAACCCTAGATCCCTGCCCTCATCCTAGTCCCCAACCGCCGCCGCCAACCAACAGAGCACACACCCGCGTGCGCGTACACGCCACGCAACACACGCACGCGTGCAGCCAGCTAACCACCGCGGTGCACCGCAACCCCGCATCGTGACCCTGGCTGGCTGCCCCGCGCGCGTACGCGACACATACGTACTCCCCCGCTCGGCCCCACACTGGACCCACCCCGCAGAACTTCCCACCGACGCGTCGCTCTATGCTCGCGATCCCCACCATGTCCCGCAATCCTCGCATCGCACACTACCTACCGCCCCTCATCCCGAAGCTCCCCTCCTCGCTGCCGCATCCTCTGCCGCCATCAGAGGCGTCGCCGACCGCCCCACCTCAACCTCCGTCGTCTCTAGCGGCGTGCCACCGCTGTTCCTGTCCCCGAGCCGTGCTGACGTGCATGCCGTCCTCTGCGTGCCTCCCATCCAGCGTCCGGCTGCCGCTCGCTTCGACGCCGTCCCCTGCACCTTACTGCCTCTCTGCCTCCCCGCGACCACGACAACCTGCGTGCCGCTGGTCGGCTTCCCTCCCTCCCGCGTCGACCTCCACCTGCCGCTGCCCGGCTGCACGCCACCGACGTCCGTGTCGTCCCGCGCGACCCCACCGGCGCCTCCTCGACATGAGCCTCACCTCGACCTCGCGATCCCCTGCAGCTTCCCGTTCCTCCATGCGCGGTTGTGTCTCTGCTCGACACATTCATCTGGTTAGGCTGCCAGGAAGCCGAACGAGCATGTACTACTATCACAGGCTCCCCGACTCGTGATGGAAAGATGTGGAGTGGTGATACCATTTGTGGTGTGGAGACGTGAGAATAGTGCTAGTGTGTCAAGCCTCTGGTTTTGATGCTCGAGGAACAATGTTGTGACGGTGTGGCCATCCGAGACACGCCATGCCACAAGCCAGAACCTAAGGACGACTGCTCCTGAGGACGGTGGTATTCAAGGATCGCCCGCCACCGATGATGGAGTTTATCAAAGAAACCCATGCTGGATTCGGAGATCCTCGACGTGGACCTGCCGAACCCCGAAGATCTTTCAGAGACCGAACCAAACCTTCGGAACCCAAAGATCGCCAAACGGCAATGTATGACCCTATCCGAGATCCCCTATTTTTATAACATATGACATCTATCTTGTTGCAGATTAAATTGCTCATGCTCGCATACATATTCATTTGTTTGGGGGTATTTAGTCGATTCACCTCATAATTAAATATGGAGCGCATATGCGGGATATTCTTGTATTATACCGCCTCCATTTAAATTTGTGTAGCAAACTGATGCCATGATTTGCCTTGTTTTGTCAACATTTAAACTGTGGGGTACCTAAATAACTTGAACCTTATATTTAATTGTCGAGACCCCAGTTCTGCTTAATATTACCTAGTTGCATCGCACCTTAGCCATATCATGCATCATATCATGAACATGCCGGATCTTCTGCCATAGTATTAAATAGTGCATTCGGTGTTTCTTTTAGTGCTTTGCTTCTTTGTGGATTAGGCCATTGAGTGGATGCGAGTATCGACAAGTTCTTCGGATAATATCTCTTCAGCAGTGTTTCTAGGCGAGCATTCTTCCCCTTTCTACCTATTTTGCATTTATAGTCTTTACTCCCTCCTGTTGATCTATTGCTATCCGTGTTGCGATGCTTTAGTTTCCATGCACCATTTATATTCCTTGCAGCCTCTATATTGCCCTGGACACATCCTATTTCCTATTGTCTGATATATAGTCGGCCTTGCGAGTCGTAGTTGCTTGCTCAGGTGCTGCTTCGCGTTGTTGTCGTTCTACGGTTGTTGGAAGGTTGGCACATGTTTAATGGTGGAGATGATCATGGCTTTAATTACAACTTGTTAAATAAAATGCTGGGAATAGATATAACTAATGCAGCGGCATCAGTGAGCAATAGATAATATTTGGTTCTTCCACGCTCACTTGTGTCCCATAGGCCCCGAGTATTTGATACCTGTTCCTTGACTATTCGCACTATCCACATATGGGAGACTCTATGAATCCACCTTTTCCTGAGCTTGATTCACAATTTATTTCTCGGGGTCACAAAGTAGTTTGGGGCTTTATTACTGTCCTGTACTTATGCCATTCTTTACTGCTTTATTTACGATTGTGCGTGGAGCACATGTACTGTTTTGGAACGTGGAATTTTTTCGCGGTATCGACAAGCCTAGTCACACTTTCGGGTTCCTAGTCATTTACAGCCATTGACACAAACCCTGGGTCCGTCTTGGAGCCGGCCAAATTCGTTGCGGGTAGCTTAGTGGGGTGCCCCCCTGAAATGATTGATGAATCCTGTGAATGCTTTGTCGTGAGGCCTCGTTGCATTTTATTTGGTTCTTCCCATGGTTGATCGTGTGTGTTGCTATTTGTGCACCCCTGCAGGGTAAATCTTTCTGAAAGCCGTGTCCGTGGTTATGGACGACAAGCATAACTAAAGTAATGCTATAAATTTGACTTAATATGCGAATAGTAATCAGGTTGACTACAATGGAATGGATAATAAAAGTGCCAACAATTGCTGCAATTGGGGTGTATCATGTCATGTTATACCTGCCTAGTAAGCATTGCGACTCCAATGGAATGAAATAAAAGTGCCAACAACTGTTGGGTTTGGGATGTCACATGCTAATTGTATCTGACTAGTAAGTACTGCAACTACAACTGAATGGTTAACTAAAACTATCCACTACTTATGCTATCAGGATGACTCATGCTATCTATATCTGACTAGTAACTACTGCAATTATAATAGAATGAATAAAACTACCAACTGTGTGAGTTCCTCAGTTTGACTTCCTCGTTTGGTCTCGAGGGGGAAATACCAGGATGGGTATGATTGCTGTTAGTATCAAGTTGGATCCGAATAGATCTTTCTTATCCCTCTCTGATAGCCGACAGTTGTATCGAGTCTCTATAGGTTTTTCAGTGCATGCTTCGCTGCCGCTTCAGTCCACCATACCTATGTAGGCGAGAGCTGCCGAATTCTAGACTCGTCGTGTACTGGCATCAGTACTGACTGTTGTCTTTCTCCTTTGCCCTTTGTCGGCACCCCTTTTGTTTTAGCAGGTATAAGTTCGACGTCGTTAGCAGGGTTAGCCTTCCGGCTTGGCCTGGGCAGGGTTATGGACGCCATTGGTTATTCTTCAAGGCTCTTAGCCCCATTTGCATCTTATTCATACTCGGATGTTGTATCATTTTCGAGGTGATTTGGATCTTTGTACTGTATATCTGTATTCTTGACTCATGGAGTCGTTGTTGTATATATATGTTCTATGGGTCCCATCATGGACTATTGTGTAATGATATTACTTCGTTTTCCACCCGCACGCAAGTGCCTGGTGGGCATCTTTGAATCGTTTCTATGCAGGTTTGGCGGGAATCGCTGAAACTTGCATAGGGCCGATTCAACGGTGTTACACCTTCTTTGAGGGATTACTTTCTACCAACTATCTAATAGAGGTAAAATAGAGACATAAACATAACACAAAATAAAGAAATTATAGTGTGAAATGGTATGACTCTATTCATGGCGATCTCCATTTCCACAAAGCTTGTAATTCGACTCGTGTCAACTCTTGCCACATGCCATCTTACACCATGTAGCCAACTTGTGCACCAACTTGCATGCCATCCGGGTTCTCCAAACCGCTACACAGCCTTGTAATTTAAATTACATAGAGAATCCGACACATAGGTCGTTATACAATAAAGTGACAGCACCTAGGCTCCAGCCGGCTGACAAAAACCGTGATACGCAGATCTCATATGGATTACACACATCACATGCACATAAGCCATACCATTCACAATATCATCCTGCAAAACCAAGTTATGCATAGATACGATATCTACTGGTGTTGTGAAATTCGCAACGACATATAAGACCCTAAGATAGGGCGAAGCCGGCAGTCCGGACATGGATTTTGTCATCGGATAAAACAATTTTACCCAAATCCGATCCGGACTCCGATTCGACCAAACTCTTTGACCTTCGATCACATACGCATGATCTCGAGCCTAAAACCAGAAGCTAATGCTCTGATACCACTGTTGGGCCACACAGAGATAAACAAAACTTTTTCCCCTACACGGTGATCCCAAGATCTAGCTCAGCTGATAGGCCACGAGATTTACCACTAGACGCCCATGTGCGGATTATTGACGAAGCGCGTCAGTTGATGCCGTGCCGAACAATCCCCGTACAACACGTCCAGATCCCCACGGACCTCCTTGTCCCGAGCACTGCACGTGCAACACCTCTACCGGTATCCACACGTACAGGAAGGAGCTCCAGGCAGAGGACTGCTAGATCTTTTCTATCCTGAAATGGGAGTGGAGAAAGTGACGGCTAGGTCAGGGACAATCCCTTGTCACTCCACTTATATACACTCCTAGCTGGGCTCAACGCTTGAGTCCCATCTAGGCCATACCCCAATTTCCATATGGATCTAATCCACATGGGCTCCTTACCCTTAAGTGTGTGACCGTGTAGGTTCACGTACACCTGGACATGACACGAGTTACCACTCCGAGTCGATAGTTGGTAGCGTCCTCTAGCAAGACGTGCCAACTCCCAAGCGCCATAAAGTCAGAAGACAAACCTTTCTTAGTGTGACTTTTGTCCAAGTCCCTTTGCCTCTTGATATATCTCATCAAGCTATAGGCAAGTTGTTGTCATCCCTTTAATAGCTCAATTCTCTCTTCTCGTTCCCTGATATATGATTCATTGGACTAACACTTAGTCCGACTCCTTGGTTAACACTTAACTAAGCCGCGCATGGCCATGCTTCCAAATCATATTACACGAGAGGGCCTAGATAATATCTCTCCATTACGGAGGGGAAAATCCCATCTTGGTAATCCACGTCACGCAGCTTGCTTCACAACCAACCCGAGCCCTACCTTTATAACTGTCCATTTACGGAACAACATTTGATAGGACCTAAGCTGGTGATCCACAACTCGGATCATGCGATTACCTCAAGTCGAAGGATTCCATTGCTTGAGACTACAAATGACAACATGCTTGTTGCGTCTCAACTGTGGGTTAGTCCGATTCTCTAAACTCTTTAGCCAAATCAGTGTCAGTCGGAATAGCATATCCATGCCCATGACAAGTGGAACTGAGTCATCTGCCAACTTTCACATTGGTGTAAGTTGTGTGTCTAGCACAACCTCAATGACCAAGGACAATTAGTATGGACAACATGAATATATAGTTCCACAATCGAATCACATATTCAATGATATATATTAGTAGTTCATGCTTGGACAATAACTTTATGAATAGATTGGGAATAACATCATACATGATTGCCTCTAGGGCATATTCCCAACATTAAGGATCTTCTTCCTTTCGCATGGACGGATGACCTTATCATGAGGCTGTAGATTTCTCGTGGAGAATCTAGCACAGGTTTGGGAACCCCTAGTTCCCCGTGATATTAGGTGTCTAGAATATTCATGAGAGGTTGTCGGAGGTATATTTGCCACTTTGGTGGGGGTTTCTAGGGACATAACCTGCTCACTAGAGTCTCCGAGGGGTTGCCAGGGTTATATCTTCCTATATGGGGGTTAACGGAGGTATTCCTGCTTGGGGGTCGTGTCTTCGTGCGGGGTCATGGATAAGGGCAGTGATTGGCTTGGATCAACTTCTGGGCCCCACAACAAGGAATTGTGGATAGGAAAGTACGCCCGGTTGTGCAACAAGGATTCTTCCACTGAACTTATTAAATAAGTTATATGGTTTGTAAGTTTGAACCTTTCAAAGATCTCGATCTTTTGTAATTGTAATAATAATATGTGTATGTTTGTAATTTGGACCCACAATGTTTCTATTGTACCACTCTGAGGGATGTAATATTTGTGGAATTGTGTTCCATGAGTGTTATGTCAACGACTATAGTATACTACTACATGCAGTGGTATGCTAGGTCACCACAACTGGTATCAGAGCAATTGCTTTGACCTTAGGTTGGAAACCTAGTAAAGGGAATTACCTGTAGAAGTCTAGGATAAATGGTAAAGAGTTCTCTAGATTATATGATGAATATTCAATTGGGAATACTTTGTTATATCTTTTAGTGCGATAATTCTTTATTATGATGCACTGTTACTAATTATAAATGTTTTGTATACAGCTAGAATAGCGCCAATGTTTCCTAAATAGACTTGTACTAAGGTGGAGGATAGCCTTGATGACTATCAGGAAGAGTTGACGGATCAGCTTTGAGAACTTCTAGGAGTATTTGGGTGTGAAGCCAAGATTCTAGTGAATACTTTTTCGTATACTTTGATGGTAAAATGATTGCAAAGTATCGAGTCAATATCTGTTTACCTGAGAAGCTTAGACCAAGTCTAGCCATGCCACATGGTGAAGGTCGTAGTCAGTCCGTGGCATATAATATTGTGCTAGTGGAAGCACACACCACTATTCGGGAGCACAAGGCTGAATTACTTGTAGGGAGCACATACACTGTGATTCCTCATGATTCCATGGACTCAAATTCAGCTGTGAATCATCTTCAACTAGTCAAGGAGCATCCAAGGTTAGCTTCTAAGTACATGGATCAATATCGATTGTTAGTGGAGTCTTCCTACAATCCTCATCGTCTAATAGTGGAAGACAATGATAGTATTCTTGAGGATCTTACTAATCCTCAGAAAAGGGAGTTTTTGGCGGCTCAGTTAGAGAAGGAAGCAGGAGGTGAGGTTAGTACACTATCCAAGGATATACCTATAGATCATGTATCATATACACCATATCCTTATTCACCTATACTAGAACACACCAGATATCCGGATGAGGGTACTAGTTATCCAATACCACAGAATTCTCGGGGAACCAAAGATACATAACTTCCTATTGGGAATTCTTAAGGATGTAGAATGGGATCTAGTTGGACTCAAATGTCAGTGGTTGGTCCTGACGGGGAGATCGGACAATCCAGTTGGATGGGTGAGAGAGGTAATACTGCTAATGATAATGATGCCGTATTTGTAGATGGAGAGGACAAGGAGGGAGATCTAGAAGAAAGGGTGTTTGAGTCACCGGAACATTATCCTACCCCAGATAATGTGCACTATCCAATTATTGCTAAGGACTATCATACCCAGCAGAGTACTTGGGGAGCACCGGAAGCGGTATATTCTGTTGATTATTCTAGGGCCGGGATGCAGGAGACGCTTGGAGAAGTTAGTGAGGGGTATGTTTCTGAAGACACTTCAGATGAGTTGTAAGGAATGGACGCACTTTAGCTAGATAATGTGTCGAGTCTAGATACTTCTGATACTGAGTACCTTCCATCTAGGAGGAAAGTTGTTCCACAGACTGTGTGTCGGACTTCACGTCAGCATGGTTGGACTCTGGGTATGTACGACGAGCGTCACAGCTTCTAAGGAGCATGACCACTTGAGGTGGAGTACCATGTTTGGTAATGCATATTGTAGAGTTTGAGAACTTGATGTAATTAAATAAGTGAGGTAGCACTCACAGGGATATGTAGCATTTCTATAATATGGGTTGTAATGTAATATACCACCTATGTTAATGTAATGTATATTATGTGTGTTTCATATTTGGTTCTTATTTGGATCTTGATTTCCATTGTGTGACTACTTCTAGGCATGAAGTTGAGCTTAGAAAGCATGGCATGATGTAATTATGAGTTTCGCTTGATGTTACAGGACTAGGAGGTTATGCAGACGGGTGTAGAGGTCATGACTGAATAGCAGCACATGGAGCACGAAGCTAAGGGAAAGGCGGATGAAGACGCCAGAATGCAGGCAGATCTACCACCACCACTAATGAGGCCATTGATGGAGGAGAATTTCATGTAGTATATGCAGATGATGCAAGAATCACAGAAAAAGTTTATGGAGGGGTTAATGGATCGAGTTGGACATCAGAGGGAACCTGAAGGTCGTGGTGTAAGTCTTACAGATTTCCAGAATGCAAGGCCATTACCTTTTGCATCTTCTCCAGAACCAATGGATGTAAAGGATTGGTTGGAGGATATAGAGAGAAAGCTCAAGACTATAGGGTGCAATGATGAGGAGAAGTTAAGGTTTGCAACATATCTTTTAACTAGACCTGCAACATCTTGGTGGGAGAATCAGCTAGCAATGCAACCTCTAGGTAGGGAGTATTACCTAGGAGGAGTTCATGCAGAGATTCCGTGAATACCATGTTCTAGAAAGTGTTATTGAACTGAAGCATAGGGAATTTGAGGAACTGCAGCAAGGTTACTCCAGTTTCATGAAGTACATCCAGGAGTTTAGTGATTTATGTCGTTACGCTGCTGACGAGGTAAGCACCAAAGAGAAGAGAAAGAAGTGGTTCATGCATGGACTGAATCCATTTGTGAATACGCAGTTGAGGCTTGCCAACAAGCAGACTTTCCAATAATTTCTAGATGCAGTTATCACTTTTGAGGATGATTACAAGAATGTTCAGGAGGATAGAAGGAAGAGGGCGAAGCAAGAAACTAAAAGAGTTCAAGCCAGTAAGCCTAAACCAAACCTGGAATTTAAACCTCGCGTTAGACCCTCCAATAATCCCAATCGTGGGGTTTCATCATCTCAGAGGAACGTCATCCACTACAAGAAAAGTTGGCTTTTACAACGGAAGATTTTCGTGGTTGAAGGCCCGTTTTTCATGGCTAAAAAGTCTTCTACGATGGATGCCCATCATGGTAAAAGCCCCGTCACAAAAGAATCTACCACGGTTTTTTTCCTGACCGCGGCGGATCGCACCCTTCATCCACGAAAACTTGTTCCGTCGTAGGTCTGTTCACCAGCCATGTTGTTTGCTGACGTCATGCAAAATGCCACGTGGCAAACACCGTTAACGACTAGGTACCGCTGTTAACGGCCATGGAAACCGTGGTAGAAGCCAGCCAAGGCCTGCTCACAATTAAGTGGGCCGGCCCATCAAGAGAGCCCGATAAGATTACGGCCCTTTACTGTTTTGTCTGACACTATTTGAAATGGGCCCAAAGATGTGGTAAGAAGCGACCCACGAATGTCAGGCCCGTTACTGTTTTGGCCTACAAAAGCCCATAGTTTTCGAACACTATGCGACCCGTTATCAGTCTGTGAAAAGTAGGCCTGATACTGTTAAAGCCCACTTTCAGCCCGTCACTGTTCTCATAGCTCGTCATGGGCCACCTATGAACGGCCCACATTTGAGAAGGTCCTATACTGTTCTGACCTTTTACTATTCTGGATCGTTACTATTCTGGCCGTTTACTATTCATGTCCATTACTGTTGTGGCCCTTTACTATTCAGGCCCGTTACTGTGCTTACTGCCGCTGTTCTGGCCTGCTACTGTTCTGGCCTGTTTGCTTTTCTGGTCTGTTACTGTTCTAGCCTATTACTGTGCTAGGTTGCTACTGTTCTGGTCTGCTAGTGTTTTGGCCTGCCACAATTTTGGCCTGTTACTGTCCTGGCATGTTACTATTCTGGCCTGCTACTGTTTTGGCCTGCTACTGCTTTGCATGTTACTGTTTTGGCTTGTTACTATTTTGGTCTGTTACTGTTTTGGCCTGTTAATATTTCTGTTGCCATTACTGTTTCGGTAATTCTGAAGGCCATGCAAATATCATAAAAGGTGTATAATTAGCGATCATCTTTTACTGTTCATGGAAGGCGCAATAAAAGAAGGGCAAATAACAAAACCCTATACAGTTACCTGATCGACATGGCTGGCGCAGCTATGGTATCGCCATTCGTGGACGGCGTCAACTAAATGGCTACATGGCCTAGGTGAGTTATCTAGATATTACATCAGCTGCAAACTTCTTAAAAATATTACATAATATGAACAAAAGGGAAAGAAAATTCAGCATTTTAGTTGCCAATCAAGTTGATAGTAGAGTCCTCAATTTGCTTTCTCAATCCATCAACTGAATCTCCCTTTGAATGTGAAAGCTACATTGGAAAACCACCCTAAGACATGATCTTGCAGTCCCCTCTTTGGTGGCGATAGCAATAATTGTAGTCTGAAACTAACTAATAGCAAGTTAATACAGCAAAGAAGACAAACTACTCATAGCTAAGAATGAACCAGATAGGAATTATAACTGCATAATACGAACATGTAGAGCAGGAATGCAAACCATGAATTAACTATATAGTAGAGGATAGTTATGTCGTTGCCTAGGACGAACCAGAACCAGATACGAGATATAATGGTATGGCTTGTGAACCTGTAGAACAGGACACACAAACATTAGACAAGTATGCCAATAATGAAATGATCAATCAAACAAAATGTTTCTTAGAATTTCAGTATAAACTACCCAGGTCATTTCAGCAAATATATATGGAAGCAGTGGTATCTCATGGAATGCAAGAGTCATTGGGTGACTCGGAATTTGCGGTGAGCTACACAATGGCATGCAGTTACTGTCGTAGATAAGCATGAACCACATAGAAATTATAACAATAGCGTACCAGAACTTGTGAGCAGGAATGGAAAACACGAATGAACTATATAGTAAAGAATAATTATGTCATTGATTAGGACGAACCAGCACCAGATATAGAAAATATATAATGGCATCGCTGGTGGACCTGTAGGCTATGCAAACCAACATGTTTAGTGTTGCCTTTTTGAGCTCTATGCAAAGAAAAAGAAAATAGCCAGTGTTGCAGATTTTGAAGAACTAGATGGCAACAACAAAATTATAATTGAACTAGTACAAAAAGTTTGAATGGGTACTATAGGATAGCAGAACGATGCCAGGGAGGAAATAATAGCAGGAACTTATCTCAGGAATAACCAGATAGAGTCAGTTGTGGAGCCGGGAATCCACACTAATATTTTCCACTGACATTACATTTTGCAAGAACTACACAATAGCAGGCAATTACTGGTGTACGGAGCAGATAAGATAAGAACATGTGCATGACAATATAACATACATGTGCATGACTTGAAATTTGTAGAACAGCGAATGCAAACCAACATGTCTAATGACATTGTATGTACTAGCACGAAGAACAGGCGTGCCCAGTGACTTGCATGTACTAGCACGATTACAAAAATGTAGTTCACTCTGACAGGCTTGAACCTGCTATACCGCTGACAAAACAAAAACGGGTTGGAGATTTGGTTACCTTGGTCGGAGAGGCGTCTATGCATCGTCGGTACCGTGCGAGTGACGTCCAGGTCATCAAGGGTTCTCCGGTTGCGGTGGCTGTTGGCGTGGGGGAAGCAGATCTTGGGCGGCCGATGCCGGTGCAGTCAACGGCGACAACCGTGTAGCTGGTCTGGAGTAGTGGACATGAAACTTGTTGAACTAGATCCCGTCTGGTGGACAACGGTGAAGCTGCTCCGGTACGGTTGGTTAGCTTTCGGCGGTGGGGAAGCAGAGCGTGGGCGGTTGACGACGCCATAGGAGCGGTCAGCGAGACCACAACTCTGGTGGAGTGGCAGAGAGACCCGGTGAACTAGATCCGATGGGGTGGGCATTGATGAAGCAGCTCCGGCAGCCGTGGAATTGCCACCGAGCTGTGCGCGTGGTGGTCGTGGAGGTGAGGGCGTGGGAGATAAGCCTAGGATTTTGGGAGGGCTAGCTAGAAAAACTGTGCGAATCGGGACTATGGAGGTGAACAGAAAAATAATTACGATCGTGCCCCCAAGCTACCGACTTTAGCATGCCATAGGGCATCGAAAAAATGGGTAGAAAGGAAATTTTAACGTCAAAAGTTTTTGAAACGGAGGGGCACGAAATGCTTCAAAGTTGGTCTCTAGTTTTGCCGCTCGATTGAGATTTTGAATTTGGCTAATAATAGAAAAATGGTAATCCCCCAGTGGGAGATTTTGCCTTAAAGTTTTTGAAATGTTGGGGCGGGAAATGCTTCAAGGTCGATCTGTGATTTTGCCACTCGACCGAGATTTTGAATTTGGCTACCGGACAAATAATAATAATAGAAAAATGATTCTCCACGGTGGGAGATTTTGCCTCAAAGTTTTGAAACAGCGGGGTGGGAAATGCTTCAAGGTCGGTGTGTGAATTTGCCGCCTGATTGAGATTTTGAATTTGGCTACCGGACAAATAATAATACTGTAATAGAAAAATGGTACTCCACGATGGGATATTTTGCCTCAAAGTTTTTGAAACGGTGGGGCGGGAAATTCTGAAGTTCGGTGTGTGTTTTGCCGCTCGATAGAGATTTTCAATATGGCTACAGGACAAGTAATAATAATAGAAAAATGGTACTCCTCGGTCGGAGATATTGTTCAAAGTTTTTGAAACGGTGGGGCGGGAAATGCTTCAAGGTCGGTGTGTGATTTTGCCGCTCGATTGAGATTTTGAATTTGGCAAGAGTCCAAGTAATACTAGAAAAATGGTACTCAATCGGTGGGAGATTTTGGCTGAAAATGTTTGAAACGGAGGGGCACGAAATGCATATGAGTCGGTTGGGATTTTGCCGCTCGATTTTACGATTTTGAATTTGGCTAGCGGCAAAGTAATAATAGAAAAAGATAGTTGTAGACTAGTACGCTATCTGGTCAGGAATTGAAGGCCAAGAGTCACATCAACTGACCATCCATTACATAATTGCGCAGAACATTGGTAAATTTTGCCACTCAACTGAGATTTTGAATTTGGCTAGAGTACAAGTAATAATTTGAAAAACAAATGCTACTCCCTATTTTTAGAAATAAAAAATATTCCCATAGAAAAAATAATGTTGACCCCATCTGCGAAATTATTTAGGCTGTAGTTTTTTACCCACGATTAAGATTTTGAATTTGGCTATAGTCCTAGTAACAAAATTTACGAGGGAACCCCACCACCCAACCAGCAATTTCACAATCGCCATTGGTCATTAGTATGATAGGTCAAACGGAATTTCCCAGTATATGAAATATTAAACATGGGGCCCAAATATTTCGTGTAGGCGGGAGCTTTTGCCTCTCGATTCAGAATTTGAATTTGGTGACAGTCCAAGTAATAACTGCTAGTAGAGCGTACTTCCCTTTGTTCATGAGTCCAAGGCCTGGTCACATCAACTGATCATCCAGGACCTTGCTCAGTAGCTTTTTTCTGGACGGAGGGGTAGAAAATTGGATACCATGATCTCGGATTCAAAAATATTATGGGGGACGGCGGGAGGATTTGCGGCTCCAGTACGGTTTTGAATGTGACTACTCCAAGTAATAGAACAAAAAAATTGTATAAGGTCTTTTTTTTGCGGGTCGTACTCCATCTGTTCATCAGTCCATTCAGACGTGAAAGAAAATGTTGAGCTCCAATTCAAAAATGTATTTCCATTTATCACATGACATGTATGAATATGGTGTGCAACAAAGGGCTAAGACATTGTTTTGAGAACCTAAACCTCATGATCAATGATCCAGGACAGCAGGACTTGTAACATAATGTACTGTATCACACTAGTACATATTGGTGCATCCACCATACAAATTAAAGACATGTCGCAACAAGGAAACAACCCAAGTTCATAACAAGTGCAGACTAGTGCACTAACAAATATTTTCATCTTCAGGTTCCATTTCATGAGAAAGGGACTGACCTCAGCTGTTAGTGCTCAACCACAAATAATGAGCATCTTCATGACTTTCTCCTTATTTTCTATGGAGTGCTCCAGCCGAATTAAAATTTCTTCTAACTTTGTGATCAAATGTTCATTATATACACTTAGGGCAGATGATAATGCTTGTTTAGCTTGGAATTGTTCCTCTAGAACTTGAATATGCAAAGAAATGGCCTTGGAGTTTGACTTGAACTTGAACTTGGAATTTGATGAGCTTGCTGGGAACCCAGCATTACACATCAACATATTCTTGGCTATAACACCATGTTGTAGTACCTTGGAAAATAAATCCACACATTCTTTTGGAGTTTTTACTGAACAGTCTTTCCTAGGATTTGCCAGCTCCTCTTTCAATTCAGCCTCGAAAGTTTTCAGTTGATAGACATGTGTAAGAGAAGTGAAGTTACTACAGAGAAACATGCAGACATGTTTAACATGTGCATGAACTGCTATAATTGGCAGTGCTAATAGCGCATCTTATACACTTCAGTAAAAAGATCTTTTTGTCGTGTATCTTTTTTTGATGTCATTTACTAACAAGACTATAAATGTGGCTTCCTGTGTAAACACTATGAAGTTGCATGATTTGCCAACTATTTGTACAATTCATAACTGAAACTGACTTTAGTTGCAAATTATGAAGGAAAATGAAAACAAAACTGAGAAGTAGTACAAGGAAGGTTGCATATCAAACTTATACGTAAAAATCACTGCAAGTGCAACATCACAAAATGAAGAGAAGACTTACAACAACTTTCTTTACAATGACACCATATCTATCCGTCTGGCATCCCTCAAATTTCTCCGGCATAGTTAACTGTTTTCTTGGATCCCCATTAGACTTCGTTTGCATTTGGACGGGCGAAAATAAATTGCATCACATGGTAGAAACAGAGGTTGAAAGATAAGATGCATACATATTCCACAACATCAATTACATACTTATTTAAAATATACGGTACAGAAGAATAGGTCCTTACCAATTGGTAGAGGTGCCCAATTATGCTGCGGGATTCGGTGCGACTTAGTACTTGTACTTTATTATGGCTGGAACAGTTCCTTTGAGCGATGGCCTACAAAATGAGACTTGTAAAACACATGCATAAATACGAATTGACAATGCGATCTAGTCTTAGTCTTCTCAAAGCATACCTCATTCTTTTGATCAAGCCAGTGGTGGAGAAGATCACCCCACTGATCGTCAGTCATGTGGTCCACAAGAGACGTTCTTGTAACATCCTTAAAAAACTTTCCAGAGAAGTGTTGCTTCTTTAGCATGTGGTGCTATTGGCGCAAACATGCGAAGAATATGCTTTTGAGAACAGCCTTTACTTCCTCGCTATTGTCACCAAACATGAAAAATCTCTGTAGACAATAATGAGGAGCATATATAACAAACGGCAAGCTAAGAAGACAAGGGACAGAGCAATGGGGTATGTCCAAGAGACAGAGGACTTACATGTAACTTCTTCAATAAATCTTCAAAATGCTTAGGGGTATTTCAGTGGCGTTTCCATGAGGGAAAGATGGGAATATCATTTCTCACGTAAACGCCTATGATCGATGCAATATAAGTAGATTCATGTGGATCCAGTGGCCTTCTGAATCCTGCTATAGATGTGATCGGAAGTCTTGATTTAGTTATTTCAAGCATCTTCTCAAGATTTTTTCCCATCATCGGCCCCCTTGTTAATCTTCGTCATAGTGCAACTACAATTTTTTACATAAAAATATCAATGTATACATATTACATATAAAAGGGCATGCTACTACTAGTCTCTGAACATATAACAAATTTGGTGTCAAGCTCATTTGCAAGGGAGTAATATGTCTCTATTAGTACTAAAGGTCGTTGGGAGATCATAACCAGTTCATTGATGAGAAGCTGCTGTTGAAACTGGTTCTGCTGCCAATTCTTCCTGGGCAACCGGATGGGCTACTGGCGGCTGTGGGATGTGTATTTTTCTATTTACAGCCACCAGTGCAACTGGACTAACTGGTGCGGGATTAGGAAGAAACTTTTTATGCTGATGTTTTGCATTATTGTCTTTTTTGGCCTGGTTGTCATTTTCAACTAGATTAAGTAGAGTCTGAGACCTTGTTCGGACTCCGTTTCCTGCATTGGAAGCAAATAGCTTTTCGAATTTATCATGGAATCATGTGAAAAAAGAAGAAATTATTAGGAGTTCTTGCAGAGGTTAACGGCTCGAAAAGCAATGATTCCCCATCAATACTCTAGTACAGTACTTCCGCTATGAGTACTCTAATCATATGTAACCCTGAGTGAGAAGAAAACACATGAAGTTCCAATAAAATCGACTAACCTGCAGGCTTGACTATAATAATGATAACATAACTAGCAGGGTCTGCCTGGTTATACTCTAAACAAGGAGCCATGACATACTAATTCGGCTTAGGACGTGAGCTAGAATTGACGTATACCAGCTATGCTATCTATAAACCTGTACGCCCCAACTAGAATCATTTTAGGAGATATTCCACAGATGTCAGAGGAGCTTCATAACAATGGTAATGAAGGCTCTAGCAAACTTTAGTAACGATCGAGTATATTAGCAAGATGCAGTACACTACAACAAACGACGAAGTACTTTTGATAGTAATAAACGGAAGTTAGCATAAAGTGTGCAACAACATTCGTATGGGGAGGAGATGAGTTTACGCTTCACGTTGGTGCGGTCGAATGGGGGGCCGTGTCTTTTTCCCATCTCTCTGGTGCCGGAGATCAGGGAGTCCGTGAAGAAGATGGGACTTTGCGTCGACCGTACCATGTTTGCCGGTGACACTGTGCACGCTCCGACGCGGTGGTTGTCAGCGTGGGGAAGCCGCTCTGTCTTCAAAACAAGGGAGTGGTGCCTTCGGTCACAACGGTACCTGGTGAGGAGGAGGTGGTGGTGGGGAGGGACAGCGGTGCGAGACCACGTTCGTGGGAGATGCTCCGGCTCTGAGGTCGAGTGAGAGATGTGGGATACGGCGTGTTTTATATGTATCACAAGGGCGCCGGTGGTAGGTTTCAAACTTTTGAATTGCGTCGCGCCGGGTAGTTCAAAGAAAAACCCGCCAATGTCATTAAAATTTTGGTGATCTCAGTTTAGAACGAGATGAACCCGCCAAAAAAAATTGGTGATCTCTACTCTCTGATTATTGCTACACTAGCCAGGAGCCGAGCTAGAGGAAGTGCATCGAATGCGATGGGAGTTATGAACGCACCAGCAGCCTTTCCCAGGTGCAGACTCCGTGTAGTCCCTACTACGAAAAGCTATGCACAATCACGAGAAGGGCCTCTACTTCAAGCACTCCTACTCTAGGGTCCGTTTGATTCAAAGGATTTGCCTAGGAATTTTGTATACTACCTCCATTTCGGTTCATTAGACAAATACGTACTCGAAGAAAATAATTTGACCATAAATTTGGTCACCAATTTATGAATTGTATATCACAATAATTGTACCATTGGAATCGTCTTTCCAGTATAAATAAATTGTTTAAAAATGATTAAATATAATTATATATTATTGACCAGATTTACGGTCAAACTATGTTCTTAAAGTAAGTATTTGCATAATAATTTGCACGTGAGATGTGTGCTTTCTCTTGTGAGACCTTTAACTTTATTCATATGGTTGGTGTTTGTATCAACCTTATCTGATCCGTAAACTGTACTCGGTACTTGGTTTTTAATAAAAGGGATTTGTGCATCCTTTGAGTGCAGAGGCTTCGAGTATCCCCATTTAAAAAAAACAAACGTGAGACTCAAAGACTATCGTGTCATCTCTAGCTATGAGATGGAAAGTAAGACATGTCATGACTTATAAAATTATAATAGGTAAAGCTCAAAATACTATTAAATAATTTTGAGCCACATCATATCCATAAATTATTAGGTGTATACTTGGTTCTTGGTACATAATAACAAATCCATGAGAAATGACAAAAAATATTCTAGAATGGCGGAGAATTGTGTTTTGAAGTTTTAGCATAGCGTTCATTGTGCTAAAGACTATCCATTGAATCTTCTAGATGATAGAATGGTAAAGATCCAGAGGTTAGATATGTTGCGATTTGCCAGTCTTCATCCAGCAGTCAACCTTCAAAGTTATTCGTACAGTATATAGTAGTAATAGGATAAGGTAAGAAAGTTCGACCTAGTTTCACGATATCGTTTCCTTTTTCTATAGTTTCCTTTTTCTTTTTGCGACGGACTCACTGCAGTTGAGTCGGTCCAAGAAATACCACATATTTTCTGGGTGTGTGCCAGGTACAAGGGGCACAGTCGTTGTCACATAAAAACTTATACACACGTTTTTTTCATTTTTCATGGATTTGTTGCATTTTTTCGTAATAGGGTGACAAATTGTCGGGAAGACCATTGTTATAATATTCATTCATCATATTGTTCTTGCAACTCTCATTTTTTTACTCATATATGTACCTCTCTCCCCTCTTTATTAGATCCTATGTACTCCCTCTATTTCAAAATATAAGATGTTTTAGCTTTTGTGAAACGAATATATCTAGAGACCTTTTAATGTGTAGGCCTCTCTCCTCAGGAGAGAATTATCCCACCAGGTTAACACTATGCAGAATAAAGGCCATGTCTGTAGCTAACGCATTATCCTACTTCCTTCGTATCAAAATAGATGTCACAAGTTATTCAAAAATTGGAAGAATCTATATACTACTACTAAATAACTAAATAATGTTTTCTAATTGTCGACCAAATAGCACACATCAAGTTAAAGGTCAAATTAATTTGAAAAAATCACCCGAAACTCTTTTAAATGGCTATAAAAGTGCTTATCCCTTCAATGTATAAATTCTGGTGAGTGTACATATGTTCAGGAGGGATCCCCAGCAGTTACCTCTTCCTTCCCCTATAAGCATTGGCACAATGATTATAGAGAACTACACTGCAACTGTACAAAGACAAAGTTGGGGTCCTGATCTAAAGTCACCATCAATGGGATACCGGTGCCATTGCCATTAGCAGGACCAAAACCGAAGATGGCGGAAGAATGGAGGCTCTTTTTTTGGAGTAAAGAAGAATGGAGGCTTTGAGCAAGTGAAGTTGGTGAGATGCAGCACGACAACAACGGAAAGGTTGCTACCGCTCTGCACAGAAGCGATAATAACTACTAATTATTACTATAGTACATTAGGGAAGATAATCACACCCAAAATTGGCTCTGGCAACATTGTGGCTGGTGATGCTGATGCATATCACATTCACCAAATAACCAAATATTTTACCACCAAGTACATGAGCATAGATTCATGCTAGTAATAAAGGTTTTTCAATTTACTGGCACAATATTGCAATCTATATATCCGATCATCAACTAGTCCCTCTGTTCCATAATATATAAGCCTTTTTGTAAGCTGTTTTAGCTCTGTAAATAGGCTTATATTGTGAAAACAGATGGAGTACTAACTAAGGTCTTCCACATGTCGACTCATTGATGGAGATCGACGACAGTTTCACGCTTCAGATTTGCCAGCTCGGCCAGGAGTTTGTCCCTCTAGTCCTCAAGTTCCTAGATCTGTTCGAAGCTTATGCCTAGCATCTCCATCATGCCAATGTTCCGCCGCTTCATCTTGTCATGCTCAATCAAGTATTCCATGGTGAGATTCCTGAGGAGGCTAAGCCCGACCTTATCAGCGACGAGTTTGGAGTAAAGTGTAGTGCACTCATTGACGAGGGCGCTTCTATCCACTGTCTTGACGTAGAAATCACCCACCACCTTTTTCACCATAAAATCAATCTCGAAGCCAATATTCAGAAAGATGAACAGGGAGCCTAAATTCAGAAGTGTACCCAGGGAACTATCAAGGAAGAGAGATACGGAATCACAATTCGAATGATTTCTTACCTTGCGGCTAAACCGATCGGCCTCCATCATCGATGGTGAAGATGATTCTGCAGGCAGGAGTGCCACGGGAATGCGAAGTCCGCCCGATGTAAAACAACATTGAGAATAAATGTACTAATAGGGAAATGAGCAAATCAAGAAATAGTCAAAGACATGGAAAGTTGGCCAAGCATGGAGATTTACCTGAAGGTATCAGTCTCCATCGGCGACTGTGAAGATGATTCTGTAGGCAGGAGTGCTGATGGAATTCGAAGACCGTCCGACCTAAAAATACCATTGAGGAAGAACATGCTTTTTTAGGTAAACGAGAAATCAAGAAACGGTCAAAGACATGGAAAGTTGCGCAAGAACTACATTTACCTGAAGGTATCTGTCCCTGGTAGCGGCGGCTTCGAAGAACCTTGAGTTGAAGGCCTCTCGCCTGTAGCCGAGGGATTCGACTGGGACCCTTTGATCGTCGCATCGCCTGGTACCGGTTGCAACATAATGGCAGAATGGCAAGACGACTTCTTCTCTTCCGCAAGCTTCGCCGTCGCGGCACGAGCCCTTCTGTGGCGGGACTTCTTCCCGGTCATGCGGGTGAAATAGCACAGCAAAAAGGAATGAAAACGGGTAAAGCAATCTGGCAAAGAAGAGCTACAGTCACGAAGAGGAGGAGGAAGAAGGTCGAGGCTGTGAGAGGTGGCCTCCTGGTCTCCACGCGAGTAAAAAACCATTTCCATTCAAATATAGTACTTGAGGCAGAAATCGAAGAGCTAGCCGTAAGCAGTTGTCACCCTTAGCATGGTCTGGACATCCACTATAAAGTTGAACGTGCCTTGCACGGGATAGGTGAAGCTCAAAAAATAATTTTAATTTTGAGCCACATCCATAAAGTATCGGGTGTATATTTGGTTCTTCTACTTTGTACTGTATCATATAGAAATCAACCTAGCTTTGTTCTAGAGAAGATTCTAGAATTATTGAAATGTGTGTTTTGAGATTTGTGCATAGCGTTCATTGTGCTGAAGACTAACGATAGAATCTTCTAGATGATGCTCCCTCGTTCACAAGTATAAGACATTTTACTTTTGTAAAACGAATATATCTAGATGTCGGCCTATAGACTAAAAGACATCTATATACATTCGTTTAACAAAGCTAAAATGTCTTATATTTGTAGACGGAGGGAGTAGAATGTGGATAGAAGATCCAACGGTTAATTAGCAATGTTGGGATTCATGAGTCTAGATCCAACGGTCAAAGTTCAAAGTTATTTGTATCGTAAACTGTATAGCGTTATCTTCTTTTCTTCTACTACTATAATAGAGTAGTTTTGAATTGGATCCATAGCACAAATCTTGGCCGTTGGGATGTTAGATCCAATAATGGTTCAGAGCAGCTGGATTTGTGTTGAACAGCTAGTACTTACCTAGAGCAAACTCCACCATGTTCTAGAACCATCATGTCAACACCCCCTCCTAAATTTCATAGGAGAGTAGGCTATATTCTGAATATGTGTAGATAGTTATTATTAGTAGCACCAATCCTGATGTTTGGGCTGTTAGATCCAATGGTTCAGAGCAGCTGGATTCATGTTGAACAGTACCCATAGAGCATACTCCACCATATAACGCCCCCCCCCCCAAAAAAATCATAGCATAGTAGGCTGTATTCTCAATGTGTGTAGAGAGTTATTGTTAATAGAATTAATGTACAGTATGCCTTTTTCTCTAACAGGACTATTGGTTAATAATAACAACTTAATGTTTGCTAAATCACATTTTATTCAGCATATACATGTGCGGCTCATGTCTTTTACTAGTAGACTTAATGTATGGTTTGTTTATCTAACAAGACTATTGCTTAATAATAACAACTTGATGTTTGCTAAATCACATTTCATACAGTATATACGTGTGGCTCCTGCCTTTTACTATTAGGCTTAATGTATGCCCTTTTTTCTCTAACAAGACTATTGGTTAATAATAACAACTTAATGTTTGCTAAATCACATTTCATAAAATATATAAGTGTGTGGCACGTGCCTTTTACTAGTCCATTCTAGCTAGCATCTAAATAGAAAATACACTATGGATATACATTATTTTACCCACTATAGTTTACGAATAACTTAGAATTTTGACCGTTGGATCAAGAATCGCGAATCCCAACATTGCCAACCGGTTGGATCTTATTTTCCATTCTGGCATCTAGTAGATACAATTGATAGTCTTTCTTATCGTATCTTACCACTATATTTTTTGGGAATAACTTTTATTATTGATCGGTTGGCCGGATCAAAACTCGCGAATCCCAACATTGCCAGTCGTCGGATCTACTGTTCCATTGTAGCATCATCTCTAGAAAATACTATTGTTTATCTTATCTTATCTTACCACTATACAGTGTACGAATAACTTCGAATATATTGATCGTTGGATCAAGACTCGTGAATCCCAACATTGCTTGTCGTTGGATCTTCCTTTCCATTCTACTAGCTAGCATATCTACTAGAATATATTATGGATAGTACGTCTTTAGCACAATGAATGCAATGCACAAACCTCAAAAAACACTACTCCATCATTCTACTCCCTTCGATCCAAATTATTGTTCTCAGATTTGTCTACATTCAGATGTATCTAACACTAAAACATGACTACATACAACCAAATCTAGACAAATCCGAGAACAATAATTTGGATCAAAGGGAGTAGAATAATCTTCTCAGGTGTATATTTCGTTCTTGTACTTTGCATATCATGTAGAAGTCAACGATTATTAGCTATCTAAAACTTTAAAATTTTGGCAACATGGTCTAGAGAAACGAGGGATAAGATTCTAGAATGATGGAGAAGTGTGTTTTGAATTTTGTGCATAGCATTCATTGTGATGAAGACTATCAATAGAATCTTCTAGATGCTATAATGGAAAAGAAGATCCAACGTAAGGAAATGTTTGGATTTGCTAGTCTTGATCCAACGGTCAATATTCAAAGTTGTCCGTACACTATATAGTGGTAATATCATGTAGAAGTCAACGATTATTAGCTATCTACTAAAACATGAAATTTTCAGTAACACATGGTCTAGAGAAACGAGCTAGGCAGAAGACTCTAGAATGATGGAGAAGTGTGTTTTGAGGTTTGTGCATAGCATTCATTGTGATGAAGACTATCAATAGAATATTCTAGACTGTTCAAAAAAATAGAATCTTCTAGATCCCAGAATGGAAAAGAAGATCCAACGACTAGAAATGTTGGGATTCGTGAGTCTTGATCCAACGGTCAATGTTCAAAGTTATTCGTACACTATATAGTGGTAAGATAAGATAAGATAAAATAAGATAAGAATAGAGCAGTTTTAAATTAGATCCCTAGCACCAATCCTGACCATTGGGCTATTAGATCCAATGGTTCAAAGCACTTTGATTCGTGTTGAATAGTACCTAGAGAAAACTCCGACATGTTCTAGAACCATCATGTCACCACCCCCAAAATTTCATAGCACAGTAGGTTGTATTCTCTCTACTACGAATAGTAAGTTGCACGTGAGGCTCAAATAATAGACGTCTAACATATCATCACTATATAAACTTATAATTGGTAAAGTGGAAAAATATAAATTTGATCAACATCTATAAAGTATGGGTGTATTGTTGGTTCTTCTACTTTGTATCATCATGTGTAGAAGTCAAAGATTATTAGCTACCTAACACTTGAATTATTTGGTAACATGGTCTAGAGAAACGAGGGAGAGGATTCTAGTATGATGGAGAAGTGTGTTTTGAGAGGTTTATGCATAGTGCATTCATCATGTTCAAGACTATCAATAGAATCTTCTAGATGCTAAAATGGAAAAGAAGATCCAATAATGGCTGGAAATGTTCGGATTCGCGAGTCTCGATCATATGGTCAATATTCAAAGTTACTCGTACACTATATAGTGGAAAGATAAGATAAGATAGTGGAGCAGTTTTGAATGAATTGGATCCATAGCACCAATCCTGACTGTTGGGCCCTTAGATCCAATGGTTCAAACTAGCTTGATTCGTGTTGAATAGTACCGACCTAGAGCAAACTCCACCATATTCTAGAACCATCATGTCACCACCCCCAAAATTTCATAGCACAATAGGTTGTATTCTCATTATGTGTAGATACTTATTATTAATAGACTTAAAGTATGCATTTTCCTCTAACAAAACTATTGGTTAGTAACAACTTAATGTTTGTTAAATCACATTTCATATAGAATGTTCGGCTATTAGATCCAATGGTTCAGAGCAGCTAGATTCATGTTGAATAGTACCTATAGAGCAAACTCCAACATGTTCTAGAACCATCAGCATGTCAGCACCCCCAAAATTTCATAGCATAGTAGGCTATATTCTCAATATGTGTAGATAGTTATTATTAATATACTTAATGTATGAATTTTTTCTCTTGGTTAATAACAACTTAATGTTTGTTAAATCACATTTCATACATTAGAGAAAATGCATAAATTAAGTCTATTAATAATAACTATATACACAGATTGAGAATATAGCTACTGATCTATGAAATTTTGGGGGTGATGACATGATGGTGTAGTTTGTTCTAGGTACTATTCAACACGAATCCAGCTGCTCTGAATCATTGGATCTAACAGCCCAACGGTCAGGATTGGTAATATGGATCCAATCAAAACTCCTTCATTATAGCAGTGGAGATCTAAAACATGAAATTTTTGGTAACATGGTCTAGAGAAACGAGGAAGAAGATTCTAGAATGATGGAGAAGTGTGTTTTGAGTTTTGTGCATATCATTCATTATGATGAAGACTATCAATAGAATCTTCTAGACCGTTCAAAAAATAGAATCTTATAGATGGTAGAATGGAAAAGAAGATCCAACGGCTAGAAATGTTGGGATTTGTGACTCTTGATCCAACGGTCAATATTCAAAGTTATTCGAACACTATATAATGGTAAGATAAGATAAGAGAAGAATAGAGCAGTTTTGAATTGGATCCATAGCACCATACCTGACCGTTGGGCTGTTAGATCCAATGGATCAAAGCAGCTGGATTCGGGTTGAATAGTACCTAGAGAAAACTCCGGCATGTTCTAGAACCATCATGTCACCACCCCCAAAATTTCATAGCACAGTAGGTTGTATTCTCTCTACTACTAATAGTAAGTTGCACGTGAGCCTCAGATAATAGACGTTTGACATATCATCACTATATAAAATTATAATAGGTAAAGTGGAAAAAATTTAAATTTGATCAACATCTATAAAGTATGGGTGTATTGTTGGTTCTTCTACTTTGTATCATCATGTGTAGAAGTGAAAGATTATTAGCTACCTAACACTTGAAATTTTTGGTAACATGGTCTAGAGAAACGAGGGAGAGGATTCTAGTATGATGGAGAAGTGTGTTTTGAGAGATTTATGCATAGTACATTCATCGTGTTCAAGACTATCAATAGAATCTTCTAGATGCTAAAATGGAAAAGAAGATCCAATAATGGCTGGAAATGTTCAGATTCGTGAGTCTCGATCATATGGTCAATATTCAAAGTTACTCGTACACTATATAGTGGTAAGATAAGATAAGATAGTGGAGCAGTTTTGAATGAATTGGATCCATAGCACCAATCCTGACTGTTGGGCCGTTAGATCCAATGGTTCAAAGTAGCTTGATTCGTGTCGAATAGTACCGACCTAGAGCAAACTCCACCATGTTCTAGAACCATCATGTCACCACCCCCAAAATTTCATAGCACAATAGGTTGTATTCTCATTATGTGTAGATAGTTATTATTAATAGACTTAAAGTATGCATTTTCCTTTAACAAAACTATTGGTTAGTATCAACTTAATGTTTGTTAAATCACATTTCATATAGAACGTTCAGATGTTAGATCTAATGGTTCAGAGCAGCTAGATTCATGTTGAATAGTACCTATAGAGCAAACTCCAACATGTTCTAGAACCATCAACATGTCAGCACCCCCATAATATTATAGCATAGTAGGCTATATTCTCAATATGTGTAGATAGTTATTACTAATATACTTAATGTATGAATTTTTTATCTAACAAGACTATTGGTTAATAACAACTTAATGTTTGTTAAATCACATTTCATAGATTAGAGAAAATGCATAAATTAAGTCTATTAATAATAACTATATACACATATTGAGAATATAGCCTACTGTTCTATGAAATTTTGGGGGTGATGACATGATGGTTCTATAGAACATGGTGGAGTTTCCTCTAGGTACTATTCAACACGAACCCAACTGCTCTAAATCATTGGATCTAACAGCCCAACAGTCAGGACTGGTAATATGGATCCAATCAAAACTGCTTCATTATAGCAGCGGAGATCTAAAATATGAAATTTTTGGTAACATGGCCTAGAGAAACGAGGAAGAAGATTCTACAATGATGGAGAAGTGTGTTTTGAGTTGTGTGCATAGCATTCATTGTGATGAAGACTATCAATAGAATCTTCTAGACCGTTCAAAAAAATAGAATCTTATAGATGCTAGAATGGAAAAGAAGATCCAACGACTAGAAATGTTGGGATTTGTGAGTCTTGATCCAACGGTCAATATTCAAAGTTATTCGAACACTATATAATGGTAAGATAAGATAAGAGAAGAATAGAGAAGTTTTGAATTGGATCCATAGCACTATACCTGACCGTTGGGTTGTTAGATCCAATGGATCAAAGCAGCTGGATTCGTGTTGAATAGTACATAGATAAACTCCGACATGTTCTAGAACTATCATGGATGTCACCACCCCCAAAATTTCATAGCACGGTAGGTTGTATTCTCAATATGTGTAGATAGTTATTATTAATATACTTAATTTATGCATTTTGGCGGTGGTGACATGATGGTTCTAGGTCTGTACTATTTACAACCTACTATGCTAAGAAATTTTGTGGGTGGTGGCATGATGGTTCTAGAACATGCATGGTGGAGTTTACTCTAGGTATTATTCAACACGAATCCAGCTTCTCTGAACCATTGGATCAAACAGCCCAACGACCAGGATTGGTGCTATGGATCCAATTCAAAACTGCTCCATTATAGTAGTAGAGATAGAGATATCTTATATTACCTCTTACCACTATATAGTGTACGAATAACTTTGAATATTGACCGTTGGATCAAGACTCGCGAATCCCAACATTTCTAGCCGTTGGATGTTCTTTTCCATTCTAGCATCTAGAAGATTCCATTGAAAGTCTTCAGCATAATGACATGCAAAGTATAAGGACCAAATATACACCCACACTTTATAGATGTTGATCAAATTTATAATTTATTGTGCTTTACCAATTATAATTTTATATAGTGATGATATGTCAGACTATCAATCTAAGACTATCAATTTTATATAGTAATTTTATAATTTATTGTGATGAAGACTATCAATCAAATCTTCTAGATGCTAGAATGAAAAAGAAGATAGTTATTATTAATAGACTTAATGTATACATTTTTCTCAACAAGACTTAAAGTATGATGGTCCTAAAACATGGTGGAGTTTTCTCTAGGTACTATTCAACATGAATCCAGCTGCTCTGAACCATTGGATCTTATAGCCCAACGGTCAGGATTGGTGCTATGTATCCAATTCAAAACACGCTAGAGACTCTTGTCAAGAAAAAAAGGAAAAAACAGGCCACACACACAGACACACAGCGCGGCCGTACCAAGGCACACGTGTGCGGTGCAACACAGTGGGACAAGGGCCGGTGCACGCGGGGCGCTGCACAAGAGGGGGGAGAGAGGATGGATGGTGAGAGACATCGAAGGAGAGACAAAACATACTAGTACTACTAGTAGTACTATGCTACTAGTAGTAGGTACATGTACCTCGTGTCAGAAACCCGTCGAAGTAGCTTTACTCTGACATCGCACCGCCTTCAACTCCTTCGCTGCTCTCGCGCTGCCTCCCATCAATAATCTCTTCTTGCTCTTCGTTTTTTCTTCTATATTTTATTTGGCAGCTTTGGGGTTAATTTTGTCGTGCCCCTGGTTCAGTAGAAGTACGGACTACTCAAGTTTTGCACAATAGTCCATTTTTTCTGAAAATTGGGTCTAGAGCATTTAGATCCAAAATATTCGTGCGCAAATAATTCTGGTCATTGGGAACTTTTTCTTTTTCTTTCTAACAAGGAATCTGCCCAGAAGTACCAAGAATGTGCGCGTTAAAATCCAATGGTGGGCATGAAACTTGCATAGTGGTCCAAAAAGAAAACCAAAATACATCTAGGACCTATACTTTTACAACACGGACCCTAAAGATTCAACTCAGAAATTTGAACATGTTTTTCCTAATACTAGTTCTAAACTACCACCCCAACATTATTGTATACCATGGCAAGACAAACCCATCTACCACATATGGGAACATTACTATGAACTATTATGTAGATATGGCCATGACCTAATTAGTCGTTTCGCTCGAGAAACCCTCGAGTGTTCAGGCCATATCTAATGTGACTATGACTTTTTCTAATGTTTCAAATCTCATGTTTACCATTTTTTCATGGCTGGTACTACAAACGAGAGGATGTCATGCAGACCCTTTTCATTTATTCATTTTCCTTTATATCCTTTTGTTTTTTTAATCTGTGGAAGAGTTGCCAGCATGCAAATTCATATATATCAAGATATTAAGTCATTCAAAAATCTCGGCGATTTTCATGATATTGACCCACAGTGTACACCTTCAAAATAATTCCATAGTATAACTTCAAGAGCAAAGCTGCGATGGGTTCGTGACACGAGGTACATAATACGGGGAGTAGTAAAATGCAATGAGAAGGGGGAGTAATTTTTAGAGCCCTAGTTATTGCAGCCCATAATTTCTGGCATCTACAATTTCTCTCTGCATGCGGTAGAGTGCGAGGGAAAAAAATAAACCAATTGGGAGAGAATTACGGTGCAGTAAGAGGCTAGCTCAAAGAACGTTCCCAAGATTTTCTCACCGATTCTCAAGGCCACATCTTGGTACAAACAAAACAGTAGTACTAGCTAGTACTCCCTCCATTCCAAAATAGATGTTTTAGTTTTCTTAAAAGAGTGCATGTAAAGCGCTTTTGGTGGATATGTTCATTTAGATTGAACATATACACGAAAAGCGGTCTAGATACACTCTTTTCACTAAACTAAAACATCTTGTATTTTGAAATGGAGGGAGTACATGTTTTTTTGAACATGCAGTACTAGTACTCCATGTTAAGGCTAGTCATAGTGGGAGTAACCTAGTCCTACTTGTATTGCCAACTAAGCATTTAGATGATATGGCATGCAATTAAATGATGAGAGAGAGGCTTGTGGTAACTAGCTATGTTACCGTAACATCACACATTTCAAGACAAAATGAGTCTACATTGCAATAAATGAGATTGTGCATTATACCACACCTATGTTATTTTCCACTATGGAGGTAGTAACTGACTAGTAACATACTCCTATGCATGTGTACTACTTACTTCACACTATGACTAGCCTAAATGGGCATTTGGGTATGCGAGAGGCTGCACAATTACCAAGATAAGCATGCAGGCTTGATTAGGTAGGCACTTAATACTTGAAGGTCAACTATACCGGTGGTAGTAGCTTTCTACCGTTGATTGCTTGTACGAGTACTACTACTAATACCACTCCATAGTACTACTATATATATATGTACTACACTTCCAAAAGCAAGAGTACAAAAGTACCTAGACTGAGCAGCAGTGGAGTCTGCCGATATATCTAGAGAGAGAGAGAGAAAGAGAGAGAGAGACATGGAAAGATGGAGGTTGTTTGGGCGAGCGCCATCCGTGTATTAGAGAAATCCAGGGACGCCCACCCCAGGTCGACTCTTTGTAGAGCCTCCGTGTCATGCTGGCATGCGCTATGGCACGCACCCATTATGACGCCATCTTTGCAGCCTGGCTCAAGAAGACGGTGGACTCTTTCCTCACCAGCTTCGGCGTCATCACAGGCACGGTGGATGACCTCACTGCCCGCCTTCGGGCCATGCGCCGTGACGCATACCCAACAGGTATGTTTGCCACAATGCATGCTACCGACAGCGATATCATTTTATTCTATGGACTTCATTCATCTAGCCTATCTATAACTGACTTTTAGCCCCAAATTTTGGTCTAGGTGTTCCTCCCCAGGTTGTTGCCGCGCTCACCACTTCCCTGGCTGGTCTCTCTGGAGACGATCTGTTCTGCGCACTGATGGCCCTGTAGCTTTCCGAGGCTTTGCCTGCCACACCAGCGGACGTATACATGGAGGTAGTTGTTATCGCGCAGCGTCTTACCCAGCACGACGAGCTGGAACTCTTCACCGGCCTCCTTGAGCAGTGTGTATTCCAGGGCACACTGGGCGTGAACAAGTCCCGCACGGCCGCCAACCTCCGTCGCAGGGATATCCTCGACAACTTTGCAAAAAAACATGTCAATCTGGCAGGTACCATTACTCCTAATGGCGCGGGCAACTGAGGTTGAGGACGAAGGGCATCTCAAGGATTTCGATGTAATTTTAGTTTTTGTTGAGGTTCTTTGTACTGTTCGATGTTTATTTTAATGCCAGGATCCTTTTCGCAAAAAAAAGGAGAAGGGAAGACGTATGACGATTCTCCATGGTTACTGTCACTGTGTCATTTATATGGACAGATCACATGTGGGTTTAACAAACATTATGTTTTTATTAACCAGCAGTCTTCATAGAGAAAAAAGGCATACATTAAGTTACTAAGGTTTATACACATCAGGTCAGTGCATATGGTTATTGTGTTGGAATTCATTTCTTGTGCTATATATTCTTGGTGATAAAGACATTATTTTTTGTCATGTACTGGAAACATTTCCCCTGATGGTGAAACCATTGCTTTGTTTTATAGAATGGTCTGTAAAATGGTAAAAAATAATTATTAACAATGAAAATATTTTTAGATACTAAAAAAAAGGTCACAACTCTTTTTTGGTCGTTTCATGCATCATTGGAAATGATGTAACATTTAGAAAGTAGGGAAAAAACAACAAAACTTACACGTAACATTGAGTGTAGACTCCAATCGTTGTTCATGGAGAGGTATATGTACATTGTCTGCCTGGACATCAAATATGAATAATGCAAAACCAAAATTGTGCATGTCCACAGTCATGCAAAACCATCCATAGTACTGCATCCATTAAAAATACACAATATCTTGGTAAGCTAGAAACATGTTTGGGAGTACTTCTAAAATACTCGAGAGATGTTTAGTTCTAAAAAGTCGACCAAGTATTGCACCAAAGTTCTAAATTATGCAGGATATTATTACGCTTTAATAAGATAAGTTATTGGAGTGCACGCAATAAAATAGTCGTGCGAAGCACGTAGTAGTATACACCAAGGCAGCTGACCAACACACTGGAGACTCTTGTCAAGAAAAAAAAGCAAAAAACAGGCCACACACAGACACACAGCGCGGCCATACCAATGCACACGTGTGCGGCGTGATGCACTGGGACGAGGGTCGGTGCGCACGGGGCGCTACACAGGAGGGGGGAAATAGGATGGATGGTGAGAGACAGCGAAGGAGAGAGAAAACATAGTAGTACTACTAGTAGTACTGTCCTACTAGTAGTAGGTACCTGTACCTCTTGTCAGAAACCCGTCAAACTAGCTTTACTCTGACATCGCAACGCCTTCAACTTATTCGCTGCTCTCGCGTTGCCTCCCATTAATAATCTCTTCTTGCTCTTTGTTTTTTCTTCTGTTTTTTTCTTTGGAAGGTTTGGGGTTAATTTTCTCGTGCCCCTAGTTCAGTAGAACTACCGACTACTCAAGTTTTGCACAATACTCCATTTTTTCTGAAAATTGGGTCTAGGGCATTCAGATCCAAAATATTCGTGCGCAAATAATTCCGGTCACTGGGAACTTTTTCTTTTTCTTTCTGACGAGGAATCTGCCCCGAAGTACCAAGAATGTGCGCATTAAAATCCAATGGTGGGCATGAAACTTGCATAGTGGTCCAAAAAGAAAACCAAAATACATCTAGGACCTATACTTTTACAACACGGACCCTAAAGATTCAACTCAGAAATTTGAACATGTTTTTTCTAATACTAGTTCTAAACTACCACCCCAGCATTATTGCATACCATGGCAAGACACACCCATCTACCAAATATGGGAACATTATTTTGAACTATTATGTAGATATGGCCATGACCTAATCGGTCGTTCCGCTTGAGAAACCCTCGAGTATTCAGGCCATATCTAATGTGACTACGACTTGTTCGAATGTTTCAAATCTCATGTTTACATTTTTTCATGGCTGGTACTGCAAACGAGAGGATGTCATGCAGACCCTTTTCATTTATTCATTTTCCTTTATATCCTTTCGTTTTTTTAATCTGTGGAAGAGTTGTCAGCATGCAAATTCATAGATATCAAGATATCAAGTCCTTCAGAAATCTCGGCGATTTTCAAGATATTGACCCACAGTGTACACCTTCAAAATAATTCCATAGTATAACTTCAAGAGCAAAGCTGCGATGGGTTCGTGACACGAGGTACATAATACGGGGAGTAGTAAAATGCAATGAGAAGGGGGAGTAATTTCTAGAGCCCTAGTTATTATAGACCCTAATTTCTGGCATCTACAATTTCTCTCTGCATGTGGTAGAGTGCGAGAGAAAAAATAAACCAATGGGGAGAGAATTACGGTGCAGTAAGAGGCTAGCTCAAATAACGTTCTGAAGATTTTCTCATCGATTCTCAAGGCCACGTCTTGGTACCAACAAAACAGTAGTACTAGCTAGTACTCCCTCCATTCCAAAATAGATGTTTTAGTTTTGTAAAAAGAGTGCATGTAAAGCGCTTTTGGTGTATATGTTCATTTAGATTGAACATATACACTAAAAGTGGTCTAGATACACGAGGTACATAATACAGGGAGTAGTAAAATGCAATGAGAAGGGGGAGTAATTTTTAGAGCCCTAGTTATTGCAGCCCCTAATTTCTGGCATCTACAATTTCTCTCTGCATGCGGTAGAGTGCGAGGGAAAAAAATAAACCAATGGGGAGAGAATTGCGGTGCAGTAAGAGGCTAGCTCAAAGAACGTTCCCAAGATTTTCTCACCGATTCTCAAGGCCACGTCTTGGTACGAACAAAACAGTAGTACTAGCTAGTACTCCCTCCATTCCAAAATAGATGTTTTAATTTTCTTAAAAGAGTGCATGTAAAGCACTTTTGGTGTATATGTTCATTTAGATTGAACATATACACTAAAAGCGGTCTAGATACACTCTTTTCACTAAACTAAAACATCTTGTATTTTGAAATGGAGGGAGTACATGTTTTTTTGAACATGCAGTACTAGTACTCCATGTTAAGGCTAGTCATAGTGGGAGTAACCTAGTCCTACTTGTATTGCCAACTAAGCATTTAGATGATATGGCATGCAATTAAATGATGAGAGAGAGGCTTGTGGTAACTAGCTATGTTACCGTAACATCACACATTTCAAGACAAAATAAGTCTACATTGCAATCAATGAGATTGTGTATTATACCATACCTATGTTATTTTCCACTATGGAGGTAGTAACTGACTAGTAACATAATTCTATGCATGTGTACTACTTACTTCACACTATGACTAGCCTAAGTGGGCATTTGGATATGCGAGAGGCCGCACAATTACCAAGATAAGCATGCAGGATTGGTTAGGTAGGCACTTAATACTTGAAGGTCAACTATACCGGTGGTAGTAGCTTTCTACCGTTGATTGCTTGTACGATTACTACTAGTAGTACCAGTCCATAGTACTACTATATATATGTACTACACTTCCAAAAGCAACAGTACAAAAGTACCTATATTGAGCAACGGTGGAGTCTGCCGATATCCAGAGAGAGAGAGAGAGAAAGAGAGAGAGAGACATGGAAAGATGGAGGTTGTGTGGGCGAGCGCCATCTGTCTGTTAGAGAAAGCCAGGGACGCCCACCCTAGGTCGACTCTTTGTAGCGCCTCCTTATCATGCTGGCATGCGCTGTGGCACGCACCCATTATGACGCCATCTTTGCAGCCTGGCTCAAGAAGACGGTGGACTCTTTCCTCACCAGCTTCGGCGTCATCACAGGTATGGTGGATGACATCACTGCCCGCCTTCGGGCCATGCGCCGTGACGCATACCCAACAGGTACGTTTGCCACAATGCATGCTACCGACAGCGATATCATTTTATTCTATGGACTTCATTCATCTAGCCTATCTATAACTGACTTTTAGCCCCAAATTTTGGTCTAGGTGTTCCTCCCCAGGTTGTTGCCGCGCTCACCACTTCCCTGGCTGGTCTCTCTGGAGACGATCTGTTCTGCGCACTGATGGCCCTGTAGCTTTCCAAGGCTTTGCTTGCCACACCAGCGGACGTCTACATGGAGGTAGCTGTTATTGCGCAGCGTCTTACCCAGCAGGACGAGCTGGACCTCTTCATCGGCCTCCTTCAGCAGTGTGTATTCCAGGGTACGCTGGGCGTGAACAACGCCCGCATGGCCGCCAACCTCCATCGCAGGGATATCCTCGACAACTTTGCAAAAAAACATGTCAATCTGGCAGGTACCATTACTCCTCGTGGCGCGGGCAACTGAGGTTGAGGACGAAGGGCATCTCAAGGATTTCAATGTAATTTTAGTTTTTGTTGAGGTTCTTTGTACTGTTTGCTGTTTCTTTTAATGCCAGGATCCTTTTCGCAAAAGAAGAGAAGGGAAGACGTATGACGATTCTCCATGGTTACTGTCACTGTGTCATTTATATGGACAGATCACACGTGGGTTTAACAAACATTATGTTTTTATTAACCAACAGTCTTCATAGAGAAAAAGGCATACATTAAGTCACTAAGGTTTATACACATCAGGTCAGTGCATATGGTTATTGTGTTGGAATTCATTTCTTGTGCTATATATTCTTGGTGATAAAGACATTATTTTTTGTCATGTAATGGAAACATTTCCCCTGATGGTGAAAACATTGTTTTGTTTTATGGAATGCTCTGTAAAATGGTAAAAAATAATTATTAACAATGAGAATATTTTTAGATACTAAAAAAAAGTCACAACTCTTTTTTGGTCGTTTCATGCATCATTGGAAATGATGTAACATTTAGAAAGTAGGAAAAAACAACAAAACTTACACGTAACATTGAGTGTAGACTCCAATCGTTGCTAATGGAGAGGTATATGTACATTGTCTGCCTAGACGTCAAATGTGAACAATCCAAAACCAAAATTGTGCATGTCGATAGCCATGCAAAACCGTCCATAGTACTGCATCCATTAAAAATACACGATATCTTGGTAAGCTAGAAACATGCTTGGGAGTACTTCTAAAATACTCGAGAGATGTTTAGTTCTAATAAGTCGACCAAGTATTGCACCAAAGTTCTAAATTATGCAGGATATTATTATGCTTTAATAAGGTAAGTTATTGGAGTGCACGCAATAAAATAGTCGTGCGAAGCACGTAGTAGTATACACCAAGGCAGCTGAGCAACACACTGGAGACTCTTGTCAAGAAAAAAAGGAAAAAACAGGCCACACACAGACACACAGCGCGGCCGTACGAATGCACACGTGTGCGGCGCGACGCATTGGGACGAGGGCCGGTGCGCACGGGGTGCTGCACAGGAGGGGGGAAAGAGGATGGATGGTGAGAGACAATGAAGGAGAGAGAGAACATAGTAGTACTACTAGTAGTACTGTCCTACTAGTAGTAGGTACCTGTACCTCTTGTCAGAAACCCGTCAAACTAGCTTTACTCTGACATCGCACCGCCTTCAACTCATTCGCTGCTCTCGCGCTGCCTCCCATTAATAATCTCTTCTTGCTCTTTGTTTTTTTCTTCTGTTTTTTCTTTCGCCGGTTTGGGGTAAATTTTCTGGTGCCCCTGGTTTAGTAGAAGTACCGACTACTCAAGTTTTGCACAATAGTCCATTTTTTTCTTCTGAAAATTGGGCTTGGGGGATTCAGATCCAAAATATTCATGCGCAAAATAATTCCACTCACTGGGAACTTTTCTTTTTCTTTCTAACGAGGAATCTGCCCTGAAGTTCCAAGAACATGCGCGTTAAAATCCAATGGTGGGCATGAAAATTACATAGTGGTCCAAAAAGAAAACCAAAATACATCTGGGACCTATACTTTTACAACACGGACCCTAAAGAAACAACTCGGAAATTTGAACATGTTTTTCCTAATATTAGTTCTAAACTACCACCCCAGCATTATTGTATACAATGGCAAGATACACCGATCTACCAAATATGGGAACATTATCATGAACTATGATGTAGATATGGCCATGACCTAATCAGTCGTTCCGCTCGAGACACCCTCGAGTGTTCAGGCCATATCTAATGTGACTACGACTTTTTTGAATGATTCAAATCTCATGTTTACCATTTTTCATGGCTAGTACTGTAAACAAGAGGATGTCATGCAGACCTTTTTCGTTTATTCATTTTCCTTTATATCCTTTCATTTTTTTTAATCTGTGTAAGAGTTACCAGCATACACATTCATATATATCAAGATATTGAGTCATTCAGAAATCTCGACGATTTTCAAGATATTGACCCACAGTGTACACCTTCAAAATAGTTTCATAGTATAACTTCAAGAGCAATGCTGCGTGAGTCTCTCTCTTTCTGTGTATGAGTGTGTGTGTGCTTCTTCTTCTCGGGGTGTGACATGGAGCAACAAGAGTAGTATATCTTACCATTATCTCATATTTCCATCATCTTACCACTTTTTTTATATAGTGTACGGATAACTTTGAATGTTGACCGTTGGATCAAGACTCGGGAATCCCAACATTTCCAGCCGTTGGATCTTCTTTTCCATTCTAGGCCATCGTGTTTGATTTAAAGGACTTACATGGGAAATTTATAGGATTAAATTACATAAGATTTTTTTCTATAATGGTTGTTTGTTTTGTATAATTATTGATTCCTATAGGAAATTTTCCTAGGGAATCCTTTGCACTAGATGGCATAGGAAATCTAACATCGATCCACGCCCAAACCTCTTTCTTAGAATCCTTTTTTCCTTTGATGGAATCAAACAAAATTTCTTGCATATATATATGCGTTCCTATAGGATTAAAGTGGGCATGACATTGTAATCCTATGTTTTCCTATTCCTATGCTTTTCCTATCCTACGAATCAAACAAGCCCCTAGCATCTAGAAGATCCTATTGATAGTCTTCAGCATAATGAATGCTATGCACAAACCTCAAAACACACTTCTCCATCATACTAGAATCTTCTCCCTCGTTTCTCTTGACCATGTGACCAAAAATTTCAAGTGTCAGGTAGCTAATAATCTTTGACTTCTACATGATGATACAAAGTACAAGAACTAAATATACACCCACACTTCTTATCTTATCTTACCACTATATCATGTACGAATAACTTTGAATATTGACCGTTAGATCAAGACTCGCGAATGACAACATTTCTAGCTGTTGGATCTTCTTTTCCATTCTTGCATTTAGAAGATTCTATTGATAGTCTTCACAATGAATGCTATGCACAAAACTCAAAAAACAATTCTCCAACATTCTAGAATCTTCTCCCTCATTTCTCTGAACCATGTTTCCAAAAATTTCAAGTTTTAGATAGCTAATAATCGCTGAATTCTACATGATATATATATATATATATAGAAACCCTATTCAGCACCCAGGATGCAGAATAGTTATTTGGTACCTCACATATTAATGTTCGTTGGAGTAATTGAACTTCTAGAAAGTCTTACTACCTGTTCTTAGTAGTTGTTCTTAGGACTATTTTTATGGAGTTCAACTACTACTAATGTATTTTGTAGTAATACCTACTGTATGTACTGGTACTTATCATTTTAGGAGAATTGGTTCCTAGCTTAAGGTAGTTCTGAATATTTTCTATGGAGTTCTTCCTCTACTAATCTATTTTGCAATAATAACTATGTACTGGTGCTTGTTCAGATCGACCGATGAAGTGCAGAGTATGGTCTCGCTTTACTTTTGAATCAGGCCTGGCTACATCTATTGAATTTCAATGTGTGCATTGCCGAATCTGTCAATTATTGTCTATGTACCGCTAATTCGATCAGTTTGAAATGCTGCTGAATCTGTCAAGTGCTGCTGAATATGAACTTGGAATCTGTCAAGTGTTGCTGAATATGAGCTGAGAATTTGTCGATATTTTTTCGGTCATATTCTGTACTGCTGAATCTTTTAAATGCTACTGAATTCATCAAATGTTTCTGTTGTTACTATTAGTATGTACAATACAATATTTTGTAGAACTAACTGTGATGTACGTGTACTTTTATAGATCAAGTGCAGCAGATTGTCTTGCTTTTCTTTTCGAACTTGGCATTTTGTAGAACTAATACTGATGTACTGCTAGTTGTTTAGACTAAGTGCAGTACATGGTCTTGCTTTTCTTTTGGAACTTGGCATTTTATAGAACTAATACTGATGTACTGCTACTTGTTTAGATCAAGTGCAGTAGATGGTCTTGCTTTTCTTTTGTAACTTGGCCTTGTCATAAACTCATAATCTTGACTAGGCTTTGCATTGATGCGCGAAGGAGGCATGTACAGAAAAGCAGACTTGATCGTCAGTTTTGCTTGCTCCAATGATTGTGTGTATTAGGAGAATAGGACAAACTGATCATGGGCCAAGGTTTTTTAGCTAGAACAAGAACTGATTCTCTCTGTACTGCTATTGAATTTCAAGCAGGAAAGCTACTGGATCTCTCAAATGTTCTGTCGTTGCTATTACTAAAACATGTGTGCAACTAATACTGATGTACTGTATTGTATTTCATTGTTTGTATTGCTGCATTTGTCACTTTTGAAATGATGCTGAATTGGTCAAGTGCTCCCGAATATTAACTTTGAATCTGTTGATATTTTTTCTACCTTATTCTGTACTGCTGAATTTTGACATGAATATCTGCCAAAAAGAATTATCGCTTTTCCCCCGCCCTCGCTGAGGTCTTTGTTTCGAATCCGGCAGAGCACATCACAATGCAATTTTTATTAACCAGGAGAAGAAATCTAGTACTCCCTCTGATCCAAATTAATATTCTTACATTTGTCTAGATTCTGCATATCTAGTCATGTTTTAGTGCTAGATACGTCCGAATCTAGCCAAATCCGAGAACATTAATTTGGATTGGAGGGAGTAGCTCATTCGGCCCCTCTTTAGCCCAGAACATTTTAATTCAGTCTTTTAGGGGTCAGGTACTGCTAACCATAGCCCAGCAAAATTTTAGAAAGGAGCCCATGGAGCATAGCCGACAACATATTAGTTCGGCCTTTTACGGGTCAGCGGACTGCTGAGCACACCCCAGTGAAATTTGAGAATGAAGCTCATGGAGCATATCCCAAGGAATATAACCCATGTAGAGCAATAGCCAATCTCTTTTTAATTCGGACTTTTGATCATTGCCCCCCCACGTCTCATAATAAAAAACTCTGCCTACCCATGTTTTTAAGAAAATACCCCATTATGTGGCATTTTATAAATTGAGATGCCAGGAGTGCTGCCCTTTAATATTCTAAAAGAGATAAACATAGACACACAAAATATTTTAAGAAGACTAATACATAAGTTGTAGTATTAATAAATGTTTAATGATATTTTTTCTATAAATATCTTTGTTGTATTTGGCACCCAGTTTACATTTATTTGATTTGAAGGTCTTTTGTTCGAATCGCCTTTGTGTGTGTGTGTGTATCTTGGGTTTACATTTTTTATCCAAGCAATATCACATTACCGAGAGGCTGACATCATGGACCCACCAGCATGCAGCGTCCCTGGAGTTTGCTTGGAGGGTGGGTTCAAAAAAAAGTTTAAATACTTGTACAGAGAGGCTCGCATCGAGGACCCACCAGACAGAACATACAAGGCTGCATCGGGGACCCACAAGCCAGAATAGACCAGAGAGGCTCACATAAGGGTCCTAGCAGTAAGACCATACACGGCTGCCACGGTGAAAACAGCGGACGCGGCCGAAAAAAAGTCCATCATACACACGTTGTACTTATAGAGAAGCTGACATGTCAGACCCAGCAGGCCTAAGCATAGCCCATGAAATTGGCCTATGAGCCCCAAGCATAGCCCAATACCTTTTAATTCAGCCTTTTCGTGGTGTTGTGGCCACCGACCGTAGCCCATTCAATTTAGGAGTGAGACCATGGAATATAAGCCACGACGAATAGGACATCCGCCCCGAGTTAGCCCAGAATCTTTTTAATTCGGCCTTTCTGAGCATTTTTCGTATTCTGAGGCTGACATCTGGGACCCAAAAAAATAGTCTGATATACACATGTTTCTTTCAAATAGAGGCTGTCAGCTGGGACCCAGCATAGACACATTTCCTGCACAGAGGTGGTTGACATCTGCGACCCAGCAAGTTTCCAAGGTCAAAACAGCGGACATGGCCATAAAAAGTCCATCATACACACGTTTCATTTAAAGAGAGGCTAATATGTGGGACCCGGCAACGCGACCTTATAAAGATGTTGCATCGAGCAACGTTGCTAGTTCGAAACAGGGAGGCGTGACCGAGAAAAAAGTTCAGCATGTACACGTTTCTTTTAATAAGAGGCTGAAATGTGGGACCCAGCAGCGCGGCCTTATACAGATGCTGCATCGAGTAACATTGCCAGTTCGAAACAGAGCGGTGTGAGCGAGAAAAAAGTTCAGCATGCACACGTTTCTTGTAATGAGAGGCTGAAATGGGGGACCCAGCAGCGTGAGAAAACAACAGATTCGTCGAGCAATGCTATCTAGTTTGGAATAGGGTAGCACTAGAGAAGAAAAAATTCCATCATATCGATGATTCTTCTAATGTGAGGCTGACATAAGGGACCCACCAGCCTGAATAAACGGCTGATGCAGCGAACAACCTATCAAATTCGGAACACGAAGCCACGGCAGAGGGTAAAAAATCCATCATACACACGTTTCTTCTAATGAGAGGATGACATGTGGGGCCTAGGATCGTGATTAAACGGTAGATGCATCGAACAATGCTACCAAGTTCGGAACAGGGTAGCGCGAGCCAAGGAAAAAAAATCCATGATACACACGTTTCTTCTAATGTAAGGATGACATGTGGGGCTCAGGAGGTTGGTTAAATGGTAGATGCGTTGAGCAGCGCTATCAACTCATAACGAGGTAGCACCAGCGAAGGAAAAAAAATCCATCATACACACGTTTCTTCTAATGAGAGGATGACATGTGGGGCCTAGCATCATGATTAAACGGTAGATGCATCGAACAACGCCATCAAGTTCGAAACAGGGTAGCGCGAGCCAAGGAAAAAATCCATCATACACATGTTTCTTCTAATGAGAGGATGACATGTGGGGCTTAGGAGGTTGGTTAAACGGTAGATGCGTCGAGTAGAGCTATCAACTCGGAACGGGGTAGCGCGAGCCAAGGAAAAAATTCCATCATACACATGATCCTTCTAATGAGAGGCTGACATGTGGGACCTAGCAGCCTGACTAAACGACAGACGCCTCGAGCGACGTTATCGAGTTCAAGTCAGGGAGGCGCGACCGAAAATTATGGTCTGCTAGAGCCACTGACGTCCGGGACCCACACGCCTCAAAAGACTCCAGCGAGTCAACATCGCGCGAGGAAACTAAAATCTTGCTTCTGCCATGTGTTGGCCGAGCTTCCTCCGTGTTTTTAGCAGATCCATCATAGTAGAGGGCCGCGAAACCGAAAAAAAAAGTTTTCCATGGGCCACGGCCGAGCCGAGAATTTCGTCGCGAAACACGCGCCTTCTACGACGACCATTAGGCCAATTCATTGCGGAAGGAAACTTTTCTTGTAGTGATCTGTCACAATTGTGGGTTACCCGGGCATTTTAAAAGTGAATGTCAGAAGCCAGTAATCATATGCTATGGTTGTGGTCAGAAGGGGCACATGAAGCCTGATTGACCCTATAAACCACCGGGTGGTTATCCTACATCATGCGGTGGTCAAGCAAAACGCAGAGGCGGACGGCCTAACAGGGGTGGAAATTATGTCAAGAACAATAATGGCAAGAGCAGAAGACCTACTGGAAAGCTAAATTGCGCAACCTTGGAGGAGGTGGATTAGTTAGATCAAGCGGTGATAGGTACACTCAATATTCTCACCAACCCTAGAAAAGTTCTATTTGATACTGGTGTAACTACTTCATTCATATCTGAGCAATTTTGTGATAAGTTCAAGATTAGAAGGGCACCGTTAGAAAACCCTATGACCGTAGTTACCTCTGGAGGGATCGTGATAGTATGAAATATCAAACTAAACCAAGTTATGTCAATCTATAGTCAAACCTATTATGCGGATATTTATGTGATTCCATTAAGAGGAATAGCAGTAGTGTTGGGAATGGATTGGATGACTGAGCAGCCCAGATCAATTGTGAAGACAAGACTGTCTCAATAAGGACTCTAGGTGGAGGAAGGTTGGTTTACCAAACTAATAAGAATACACATATAGATGTGGATCTACAATTAAACTGCATGAGTGAGGTCAAGTTGGGGGATATTCCTATAGTAAATGAGTTTCAAGATATATTTCCAATAGAATTACCAGGAATGCCACCTGATCGGGAGATAGAATTCACTATTGACCTGATACCTAGTACATCAGCTATTGCTTAAGCACCATACAAGATGGGTCCTAAAGAGCTGAAGGATCTTAAAGAACAAATTGATGAGCTGACTGGAAAAGGTTTCATTCAAGAAAGTGTATCCCCATGGGGAACTCTAGTGATTTTTGTTGATAAAAGAGATGGAGGACGACGGATGTGTGGAGATTACAGAAATTTGAACAATGTCACCATCAAGAACAAGTATGCTTTGCCAAGAGTTCAGGATTTATTTGATCAATTCAAGGGAGCCGGAGTGTTTTCCAAGATTGATCTGAGATCAGGCTATCATCAAATCAAGATTAAGCATGAGGATGTTCCAAAAACAACATTTGTGTCAAGATATGGACATCATGAGTATTTGGTTGTACCTTTTGGGTTGACTAATGGACCAACAATTTTCATGAATCTGATGAACAAGGTTTTCATGCCATATCTGTACAAGTTTGTCATAGTGTTTATTGATTTTATTTTGATATACACAAAGGATAAGGAGGAGCATGCTGATCACTTGAGGATAACATTAAAAATCTCGAGGCAACACAAGTTGTGTGCTAAGTTCAGTAAGTGTGAATTTTGGTTGGACAAGGTTGAATTCCTTGGTCATGTCACTAGTAAGGATGGCATTATAGTCAATCCATCCAAGGTTCAATCTGTGTTGGATTGGAATGCACCGACCAATGTTAAACAAATCAGAGGCTTTCTGCGAATGGCAGGTTACTATCGGAGATTCATTGAAGGTTTCTCTAAGATAGCAGGACCAATGACCAAACCGCTAAGAGAAAATACTCCATTTGTGTGGGATGGAAAGTGCGAAGCCAGTTTTCAAGAATTGAAGACTAAATTGACTACAGGAGTAGTCTTAGTAGTACCAGAAACCAGAAAAGATTACACGGTATATTGTGATGCATCTAAGGAAGGCTTAGGTTGTGTTCTAATATAGGATCACAAGGTAATTGCTTACGGGTCTAGACAACTCAAACCTCATGAAGTCAACTACCGAACACATGATTTGGAATTAGCGGTAGTAGTTTTTGCTTTGAAGAGTTGGAGACATTTTCTTTATGGAGCAAGTTGTGAACTATACACTGATCATAAAAGCCTCAGATATTTCTTCACTCAGAAGGAATTGAACATGAGGCAGAAAAGATGGTTGGAGTTGATTAAGGATTATGACCTTACAATTAACTATACTACAGGAAAGGCCAATGTAGTGGCAGATGCTTTAAGCCGGAAGAGCGTTGATGTTCAACCAACAAATCAAGAACTACCAAAGGAGTTGCAAATGGATTTAGAAAGGTTAGAAATACAATTTTTAAGAATAGAGGTTTGTGTAGGCTTCGCTACCATGAGGGTTATGGAAGAGCGAAGTAGTGATCTTCATCATGAGATCTAGTGACATCAACTTGATGATCCATTCATTGCTGAAGAAATCCGAAGAATTTCCGAAGGTCAAATCTCAGCTTTTCACCTTGGAGATTTTGGATCTTTATGGTTTCAAAATCGTCTTTCTGTACTAGATGTACTAGAGATTAGGGATATAATACTTCGAGAAGCGCATGAGACACCATATTCAATTCATCCAGGAACTAAAAAGATGTACATGGATCTTAAGGAGCTATTTTGGTGGAAGAATATGAAAAGAGACATTGCAAAGTATGTGTCTGAATGTCATACCCGCTAGAGAGTGAAGGCAGAACATCAAACTCCAGCAGGACCACTACAACCACTAGAAATTCCAGAGTGGAAATGGGAGGAAATTGGTATGGATTTCATTACAGAATTACTGATGACTCCAAAGAGGAAGGATATGATATGGGTAATAGTTGATAGACTTACCAAAAGTGCACATTTCATTCTAGTAAATCAAAAGGATAATGCTGAGAAGCTGGTAGAGGTATATGTCAAAGAAATTGTTAGTAAGCATGGAGTACTGATGACCCACAAGTATAGGGGATCGCAACAGTCTTCGAGGGAAGTAAAACCCAATTTATTGATTCGACACAAGGGGATCCAAAGAATAGTTATAAGCCTTAACGATTTAGTTGTCAATTCAGCTGCACCTGGAAACAATCTTGATCACAGTAGTTTATCAGTAGCAACAGGTTTGTAGTAGCAATAGCAAAGTGATAGAAGTAGTAAAAGTAAGACAGTAGTAACAATTGCAGTAAACAGTAGGATTAAAGCGTGGTAGGCATAGGGATGGATGGACGGGCGTTGCATGGACAAGACAATTCATGTAACAATCAAGACATAGGGCATTTGAAGATAAATAAGATAAAGTATCCAAGTACTAAATAATCATAGGCATGTGTTCCATATATAGTCATACATACTCGCAATGAGAACTTGAACAACATATTTTGTCCTACCAGTCCATTGCAGCGGGGCCTCAAGGGAATCTATTGGCAATTAAGGTGATCCTTTTAATAGAGCACCAGAGGAAAGCATTAACACTCCATGAACACACGTGATCCTCATATCATAGCCATCCCCTCCGGTTATCCCGATTTCTATCACTTTGGGGCCTCGGGTTCTGGACAACAATATGTGTATACAACTTGCAGGTAAGATCATAAACAATAATATCATCATGAATCAATAACATGTTCAGATCTTAAATCATGGCACTCGGGCCCTATTGACAATCATTAAGCATAACAAGTTGCAACAATGTCAAAAAGCACTAACAATAGATACTAGGCACCATGCCCTAACAATCTGATGCAATTACATGAATGATCTCATCCAATTCCTACCATCCCCATAGCCTACTATGGGGGATTACTCACTCATGGATGGGGGAATCATGGATGATTGATGGAGAAGCGATGGTGATGATGATGGCGATGATCTCCTCCAATTCCCCATCCCGATAGGGTACCAGAACGAAGTTTCTGGTTCTGAATCACAGCTTCTGGTGGTGGTGGCGCAGCGGAACTCTATCTGGTAAAACATCAAACCCCGCGTCTGTTTTAGGTCAGAGGGCTTATATAGGAGAAAGGAGAGGTAGAGGCAGAGTCCGAGGCGGCCACACCACCTCCTGGAGTGTCCTGGCCTAGCCCGCGTGGCCAGGTGGTGTGAGCCCCTCGTGGCCCTTCTTCGTCTCGTCTTTTGGGTCCGTGAGTCTTCTGGTAAAATAGGAGTTTTGTGATATTTTCCGGGATTTTTCCTGAAAGTTGATTTCCTGCACAAAAACGAGACACCAAAGCAATTCTGCTGAAAACAACGTTAGTCTGCATTAGTTGTATCCAAATCACACAAATTAGAGAAGAAACACTAGCAAAAGTGTTCGGGAATGTAGATATGTTTTAGACGTATCAACTCCCCAAAAATATTGTATTGGATTGAGGTTTTGTGTTTACTTTAGCATTTTGGAAGAAACTACATGAAGCACTCGGGTCAAAACTGGATTTCAGCATGGCTAATCATCGAGAGACCAGAGGTCAGATAGAAAGAAATAACCAAATCTTAGAAGATATTCTTAGGGCTTGTGCATTAGATTTTGGAGGTTCGTGGGAAGATCATCTACCTTTGGCAGAGTTTTCCTACAACAATAGCTATCAGAGTAGTCTGAAGGCAGCTCCATGTCAAGTACTTTATGGAAGAAAGTGTAGATCACCAATATGTTGGTATGAACCTGGTAGTAGCAAATAATTTGCACCCGACTATATCAAAGAGAACCATGATATTATCGATACTATTAGAGATCGATTGAAAATAGCTCAAAGTCGACAAAAGAGTTATGTAGATCAGAGTCAAAGAACATGGCATCCAGAGGTGGGAGATATGGTATATCTCAAGGTTAGCCCAATGAAAGTAGTTAAAAGATTCAGAGTAAAAGGGAAATTAAGTCCAAGATATATCGGATCATTCAAGATACTAAGCCAGAACAGAAATACTGCATATGCTTTAGAGTTACCAACAAGGTTGGTTCAAGTTCATAATGTTTTCCATGTATCACAACTCCGGAAGTGTCTTAAAGTTCCTGTTGATGCAATCACACATCAAGAGATTGAATTGCAAGCGGATTTGACTTACATTGAGAAACCCTGCAAGATTTTGGAAGAGAAGTGGAAAAGGTTGAGCAATAGAGCTATTAGGTACTGCAAATTTAAAGTACAGTGGGCACATCATCCTGAATGGGAAGCAACCTGGGAGAAAGAGGATGACCTACGAGAAGCCTATCCAGAACTATTCAGGAACACATCAGTAAAACTTCAAGACGAAGTTTAATTTAAGGGGGAGACTATAACATCCCAGCATTTAGGAACCAATGAAGGGTAGAAATATAAATTCGTAGATTTGCATGCATTGATATGTAAAATCAAGGTAATTTTTTTGCCAAACAAAACACTAGGGAGATCAGAGTTTATTTCACTACTTTGAGTTAGGATTTATCTCTTAGGAGTGTTTGCTATAAATTCTGACATGATCCTTAGGAATTATTATGAATTCAGGTGAATAATTTGAATTCATATTTGAAATTTGACTCATTTGGATGAGATTAGAAAATTAGAAGTAATTAGTGTTTATTTGTTTTCCAAAAAGATTTAGTTAATATTGTTTGAATGTTTAACAATTATAAAACAATAAAAGACTTTGAGAACAATACAAAAAGAATAACTCAAACAATTACTTCTGAATTCTTTCCTTTATTCAACAAGTAATAAATCAATACAAAGGTATATGAAGTAAAGACATCACAGGGACAATTCTCAAAGAAATAAAAGCTTTATTACATAATAAATATGTATTACATTGTTCTTAAAAACAGAAAAAAAAGATTACAAATGAAGAATTAAAGACTAGTCCTAAAATAAACCCTATTTTAATCTTCTTATTCTTCATTACTTGGTTTTGTACCTGCAAATAAAGACACAAACTGAAATAGCCAGAGAGGGGGTTAGTGTTAGGTTGCTCTCAGTCTTAAGTAGTGTAATGCACTGTTTTCCAAACATCACTGAGAAATTAGAATATAATAAGGGAAAATTTCACCAATGTGCAAATATGTTCTTATCAAAATATTGGCCTCAGTACAACATCATTGGCTAGGGGCAAGTTTCACCATTACAGTAGAGGAAAATAACAATCTGAGGATAATACCAACTGCCATTTGAACTAATCCACATCCAAATATCTTAACCATTGAAACTTGAGTCCAGTGGAGCCCACTGGTAAGCATCTTGGTCACTGCATGCATGTTGTGTGTTGTCAACACAGCAGCAACAACCCAATACCCATAAAAGAGGTCACAAAGCCACAACACAGCTGCTATCTTCTACCTTAGTTTATAACTGTCTCACATCATCACCAAGCTATCGAGAACACAGCCAACATCACATCAGATCTTGCTAGATCCCCAAAATACCAACCAACCATTCACCACAGAAAACCAAAAAGATCATTAACAAGATGGTGATCTAATGGAGGGGGTGGTTTAGGAAGTGCAGAGCAAGGCCAAGGAGGAGTAGCAGTTCCAGCAGCTGATCTACAAGCTCATCAGTAAGGCTAGGACAAGGCAACAACCACACCTCTTCACCAATTACTATCATATTGGTGATTCGTAAAGCAGACATGCTTTGTATCTGTTCTTATCCATTCAATAAGTAAAGATTTGTATGATAGGTAGAATCTTGAGAAAAAAAGGCAGCTGACCAAGGCACGTAGTAGTATACACCAAGGCAGCTGACCAACACACTAGAGACTCTTGTCAAGAAAAAAAGGAAAAAACAGGCCACACACAGACACACAACGCGGCCGTACCAATGCACACGTGTGCGGCGCGATGCAGTGGGACGAGGGCCGGTGCGCATGGGGCGCTGCACAGGAGGGGGAAAGAGGATGGATGGTGAGAGACAGCGAAGGAGAGAGAAAACATAGTAGTACTGTCCTACTAGTAGTAGGGACCTATACCTCTTGTCAGAAACCCGTCAAACTAGCTTTACTATGACATCGCACCGCCTTCAACTCATTCGCTGCTCTCGCGCTGCCTCCCATTAATAATCTCTTCTTGCTCTTTGTTTTTTCTTCTGTTTTTTTCTTTGGAAGGTTTGGGGTTAATTTTCCCGTGCCCCTAGTTCAGTAGAACTACCGACTACTCAAGTTTTGCACAATAGTCCATTTTTTCTGAAAAGTGGGTCTAGGGCATTCAGATCCAAAATATTCGTGCGCAAATAATTCCGGTCACTGGGAACTTTTTCTTTTTCTTTCTAACGAGGAATCTGCCTCGAAGTACCAAGAATGTGCGCGTTAAAATCCAATGGTGGGCATGAAACTTGCATAGTGGTCCAAAAAAAACCAAAATACATCTAGGACCTATACTTTTACAACATGGACCCTAAAGATTCAACTTAGAAATTTGAACATGTTTTTCCTAATACTAGTTCTAAACTACCACCCCAGCATTATTGTATACCATGGCAAGACACACCCATCTACCAAATATGGGAACATTATTATGAACTATTATGTAGATATGGCCATGACCTAATCGGTCGTTCCGCTTGAGAAACCCTCGAGTGTTTAGGCCATATCTAATGTGACTACGACTTTTTCGAATGTTTCAAATCTCATGTTTACCATTTTTTCATGGCTGGTACTGCAAACGAGAGGATGTCATGCAGACCCTTTTCATTTATTCATTTTCCTTTATATCCTTTCGTTTTTTAATCTGTGGAAGAGTTGCCAGCATGCAAATTTATATATATCAAGATATTAAGTCCTTCAGAAATCTCGGCGATTTTCAAGATATTGACCCACAGTGTACACCTTCAAAATAATTCCATAGTATAACATCAAGAGCAAAGCTGCGATGGGTTCGTGACACGAGGTACATAATACGGGGAGTAGTAAAATGCAATGAGAAGAGAGAGTAATTTCTAGATCCCTAGTTATTGCAGCCCCTAATTTCTGGCATCTACAATTTCTCTCTGCATGCGGTAGAGTGCGAGAGAAAAAAATAAACCAATGGGGAGAGAATTACGGTGCAGTAAGAGGCTAGCTCAAATAACGTTCCCAAGATTTTCTCACCGATTCTCAAGGCCACGTCTTGGTACCAACAAAACAGTAGTACTCGCTAGTACTCCCTCCATTCCAAAATAGATGTTTTAGTTTTGTGAAAAGAGTGCATGTAAAGCGCTTTTGGTGTATATGTTCATTTAGATTGAACATATACACTAAAACGGTCTAGATACACGAGGTACATAATACGGGGAGTAGTACAATGCAATGAGAAGGGGGAGTAATTTTTAGAGCCCTAGTTATTGCAGCCCCTAATTTCTGGCATCTACAATTTCTCTCTGCATGCGGTAGAGTGCAAGGGAAAAAATAAACCAATGGGGAGAGAATTACGGTGCAGTAAGAGGCTAGCTCAAAGAACGTTCCCAAGATTTTCTCACCGATTCTCAAGGCCACGTCTTGGTACGAACAAAACAGTAGTACTAGCTAGTACTCCCTCCATTCCAAAATAGATGTTTTAGTTTTGTTAAAAGAGTGCATGTAAAGCGCTTTTGGTGTATATGTTCATTTAGATTGAACATATACACGAAAAGCGGTCTAGATACACACTTTTCACTAAACTAAAACATCTTTGAAATGGAGGGAGTACATGTTTTTTTGAACATGCAGTACTAGTACTCCATGTTAAGGCTAGTCATAGTGGGAGTAACCTAGTCCTACTTGTATTGCCAACTAAGCATTTAGATGATATGGCATGCAATTAAATGATGAGAGAGAGGCTTGTGGTAACTAGCTATGTTACCGTAACATCACACATTTCAAGACAAAATGAGTCTACATTGCAATAAATGAGATTGTTCATTATACCACACCTATGTTATTTTCCACTATGGAGGTAGTAACTGACTAGTAACATAATCCTATGCATGTGTACTACTTTCTTCACACTATGACCAGCCTAAGTGGGCATTTGGGTATGCGAGAGGCCGCACAATTACCAAGATAAGCATGCAGGCTTGGTTAGGTAGGCACTTAATACTTGAAGGTCAACTATACCGGTGGTAGTAGCTTTCTACCGTTGATTGCTTGTACGAGTACTACTACTAGTACCACTCCATAGTACTACTATATATATGTACTACACTTCCAAAAGCAAGAGTACAAAAGTACCTAGATTGAGCAGCGGTGGAGTCTGCCGATATCCAGAGAGAGAGAGAGAAAGAGAGAGAGACATGGAAAGATGGAGGTTGTGTGGGCGAGCGCCATCTGTCTGTTAGAGAAAGCCAGGGACGCCCACCCCAGGTCGACTCTTTGTAGCGCCTCCTTGTCATGCTGGCATGCGCTATGGCACGCACCCATTATGACGCCATCTTTGCAGCCTGGCTCAAGAAGACGGTGGACTCTTTCCTCACCAGCTTCAGCGTCATCATAGGCATGGTGGATGACCTCGCTGCCCGCCTTCGGTCCATGCGCCATGACGCATACCCAACAGGTACGTTTGCCACAATGCATGCTACCGACAACGATATCATTTTATCCAATGGACTTCATTCATCTAGCCTATCTATAACTGACTTTTAGCCCCAAATTTTGGTCCAGGTTGTTGCCGCGCTCACCACTTCCCTGGCTAGTCTCTCTGGAAACGATCTGTTCCGCGCACTGATGGCCCTGTAGCTTTCCAAGGCTTTGCCTGCCGCACCAGCGGACATGTACATGGTGGTAGCTGTTATCGCGCAGCGTCTTACCCAGCACAACGAGCTGGACCTCTTCATAGGCCTCCTTGAGCAGTGTGTATTCCAGGGCACGCTGGGCGTGAACAACGCCCGCATGGCCGCCAACCTCCATCGCAGGGATATCCTCGACAACTTTGCAAAAAAACATGTCAATCTGGTAGGTACCATTACTCCTCGTGGCGCGGGCAACTGAGGTGGAGGACGAAGGGCATCTCAAGGATTTCGATGTAATTTTAGTTTTTGTTGAGGTTCTTTGTAATGTTCCATGTTTCTTTTAATGTCAGGATCCTTTTCGCAAAAAAAGGAGAAGGGAAGACGTATGACGATTCTCCATGGTTACTATCACTGTGTCATTTATATGGACAGATCACATGTGGGTTTAACAAACATTATGTTTTTATTAACCAATAGTCTTCATAGAGAAAAAAGGCATACATTAAGTCACTATGGTTTATACACATCAGGTCAGTGCATATGGTTATTGTGTTGGAATTCATTTCTTGTGCTATATATTCTTGGTGATAAAGACATTATCTTTTGTCATGTAATGGAAACATTTCCCCTGATGGTGAAACCATTGCTTTGTTTTATAGAATGCTCTGTAAAATGGTAAAAAATAATTATTAACAATGAAAATATTTTTAGATACTAAAAAAAAGGTCACAACTCTTTTTTGGTCGTTTCATGCATCATTGGAAATGATGTAACAATTAGAAAGTAGGAAAAAAACAACAAAACTTACACGTAACATTGAGTGTAGACTCCAATCGTTGTTCATGGAGAGGTATATGTACATTGTCTTCCTGGACGTCAAATGTGAACAATCCAAAACCAAAATTGTGCATGTCGAATGCCATGCAAAACCATCCATAGTAATGCATCCATTGAAAATACACGATATCTTGGTAAGCTAGAAACATGTTTGGGAGTACTTCTAAAATACTCGAGAGATGTTTAATTCTAATAAGTTGACCAAGTATTGCACCAAAGTTCTAAATTATGCAGGATATTATTATGCTTTAATAAGGTAAGTTATTGGAGTGCACGCAATAAAATAGTCGTGCGAAGCACGTAGTAGTATACACCAAGGCAGCTGAGCAACACACTGGAGACTCTTGTCAAGAAAAAAAGGAAAAGCAAGCCACACACAGACACACAGCATGGCCGTACCAATGCACACGTGTGCGGCGCGACGCAGTGGGACGAGGGCCGGTGCGCACGGGGTGCTGCACAGGAGGGGGGAAAGAGGATGGATGGTGAGAGACAATGAAGGAGAGAGAAAACATAGTAGTACTACTAGTAGTACTGCCCTACTAGTAGTAGGTACCTGTACCTCTTGTCACAAACCCGTCAAACTAGCTTTACTCTGACATCGCAATGCCTTCAACTCATTCGCTGCTCTCGCGCTGCCTCCCATTAATAATCTCTTCTTGCTCTTTGTTTTTTCTTCTGTTTTTTCTTTGGCAGGTTTGGGGTAAATTTTCTAGTGCCCCTGGTTTAGTAGAAGTACCGACTACTCAAGTTTTGCACAATAGTCTATTTTTTTCTTCTGAAAATTGGGCTTGGGGGATTCAGATCCAAAATATTCATGCGCAAAATAATTCCACTCACTGGGAACTTTTCTTTTTCTTTCTAACGAGGAATCTGCCCTGAAGTTCCAAGAACATGCGCGTTAAAATCCAATGGTGGGCATGAAAATTACATAGTGGTCCAAAAAGAAAACCAAAATATATCTGGGACCTATACTTTTACAACACGGACCCTAAAGAAACAACTCGGAAATTTGAACATGTTTTTCCTAATATTAGTTCTAAACTACCACCCCAGCATTATTGTATACCATGGCAAGATACACTCATCTACCAAATATGGGAACATTATCATGAACTATGATGTAGATATGGCCATGACCTAATCGGTCGTTCCGCTCAAGACACCCTCGAGTGTTTAGGCCATATCTAATGTGACTACGACTTTTTCGAATGTTTCAAATCTCATGTTTACCATTTTTCATGGCTAGTACTGCAAACAAGAGGATGTCATGCAGACCTTTTTCGTTTATTCATTTTCCTTTATATCCTTTCTTTTTTTAATCTGTGTAAGAGTTGCCAGCATGCAAATTCATATATATCAAGATATTGAGTCATTCAGAAATCTCGGTGATTTTCAAGATATTGACCCACAGTGTACACCTTCAAAATAGTTTCATAGTATAACTTCAAGAGCAAAGCTGCATGAGTCTCTCTCTTTCTGTGTATGTGTGTGTGTGTGCTTCTTCTTCTTCTCGGGGTGTGACATGGAGCAACAAGAGTAGTATATCTTACCATTATCTCATATTTCCATCATCTTACCACTTTTTTTATATAGTGTACGGATAACTTTGAATGTTGACCGTTGGATCAAGACTCGTGAATCCCAACATTTCCAGCCATTGGATCTTCTTTTCCATTCTAGGCCATCATGTTTGATTCAAAGGACTTACATGGGAAATTTATAGGATTAAATCGCATAAGATTTTTTTTCTTTAATGGTTGTTTGTTTTGTATGATTATTGATTCCTATAGGAAATTTTCCTAGGGAATCCTTTGCACTAGATTGCATAGGAAATCTAACATCGATCCACGCCCAAACCTCTTTCTTAGAATCCTTTTTTCCTTTGATGGAATCAAACAAACTTTCTTGCATATATATATGCGTTCCTATAGGATTAAATTGGGCATGACATTGTAATCCTATGTTTTCCTATTCCTATGCTTTTCCTATTCTACGAATCAAACAAGCCCCTAGCATCTAGAATATCCTATTGATAGTCTTCAGCATAATGAATGCTATGCACAAACCTCAAAACACACTTCTCCATCATACTAGAATCTTCTCCCTCGTTTCTCTTGACGATGTTACCAAAAATTTCAAGTGTCAGGTAGCTAATAATCTCTGACTTCTACATGATGATACAAAGTACAAGAACTAAATATACACCCATACTTCTTATCTTATCTTACCACTATATAATGTACGAATAACTTTGAATATTGACCGTTAGATCAAGACTCGCGAATCCCAATATTTCTAGCTGTTGGATCTTCTTTTCCATTCTAGCATTTAGAAGATTCTATTGATAGTCTTCATCACAATGAATGCTATGCACAAAACTCAAAACACAATTCTCCAACATTCTAGAATCTTCTCCCTCATTTCTCTGAACCATGTTTGCAAAAATTTCAAGTTTTAGATAGCTAATAATCACTGACTTCTACATCATATATATATATAGAAACCCGATTCAGCACCCAGGATGCAGAATAGTTATTTTGCACCCCATATATTTTTATGTTCTCACATATAGAAATTTATGTTTTGTATACTCATAATTATGTTTATGTTCATCAGAAACATAAAAAAATCGACATAAAAATATGATTAATGAGTCATTATAGTGTAAAAACATAGAAAATACACATTTTATGTCATATTTTTATACGGCATGTAAACGATTTTTTACGACATGTCTAAATTTTCTTATGTTGTTCTCGACTTCTGAGGTAAGATAAAATTTACGTGACGTAAAAAGTTTATATGGTTTGTAATATAAAATAGCGCCTCTCCCTCTCTATATATATACTCATACTAAAACATGTCTTGTATATGTATACACCTGTAGATACTTGGTCACTCACACGTCACACACACGCGCAAACAACAACATGTATACAGGTACATGACCGCACACCACACACGCGTACATAGACACGTACAAATACATGTACACATGGCCACACATGTACACATGGCAAGACACATGTATAAAAATATAAGCCTTAATTAATAAGCTCTAGGGTGGAGGTAGTACAAATTAATTTTACAACATTTAGGCCTTAATATTGTATTGTTTGGAAGAAGGAAAGTTAGTGTCCTATGAATTCTGTATCTTTTCTTCTACAGTATAAGTTAGAGGCTCTGTATAACTTGTTTCTTGCCAAAGATCGTGGTAAACATAGTTTTAGTCCCACTTCTCACACCCGAGGTACAAATTAGTCCCATATCTTGCAGAGTGGACAAAATCAATCCCAAAGCATGCATCCTTGGTGCAAATCAGTCCATTTCAAACAAATTTGAGCATATTTGACCAAATTCATACATGTTTAGCTGTCCTGATCGTGTCTTTTTGTGATTGAGACAGTAAAATAGTACCAACCTGGAAGTGGTGTCCTTCCACGACTTCTATTGCTTCTGAAAGTTCATGTAGAATTTTTGCATAGATTGATGTTGTTTTAGCTTGACTAAACACTGTCCTCTGCAAAGGCTCAAGTTAACTAAAACTACACATGTGTGCATTTCACTCAATATTTCATCGTTAGTTTCAAGTTGGCTAAAATCTAACCGAATTTGATTCTTTTCTTATACACTTCATAATCCATGCATCAATTGTTTTATATGTGATGATTCAACTTGAGCATTGCAAAGTACGTTGGATAAGCACATGGACATATGTTGTTCGCATATCATGTCAAATTCCCAAGATTTTAGCTTCAGCACATGGGCTTATCTGTAAACAACGATGCCTTGCGTGGGCCCATAAATTACCCTGGCCTTGCTTTTCTTATCTTATCTTACATCTTACAACTATATGGTGTATGGAGAACTTTGAACACTGGTCGTTGAATCAAGATTTTCAAATCCCAACATTGCTAGCGGTTGTATCTTCTTTTCCATTATGGGATCTAGAAGATTGTACTGATAGTGTTTGGCACAATGAAATTTATGCACAAACCTCAAATACACTGTGAGGATAGTTCCATATTTGCTTCATGTGTTGTTTTAGCTATATGGTGGGACCCACGTTATAAATATTTGCAACTAGTACATTGTGGAGCTCTTCTATATTTTATACCAAAGCCAAATTTACCTTTACGTCAGATTGGCAATGGCAACATTGTGGGTGCCCTTGGACAAGCCACAAGCTTATGGGTCACCCTTAAGAAAATTTCCTTAAGGTGAAGCTCTACTATGTATATATATATATATGTGGTCATCCATAAGGACTACTTTTTGCTTGTGGACACCCTTATGGACAACATAGTGGATGCCCTAGGTGAACTTTTTCCATAAGGTGGGTCCCACACAGCTTGTGGAAGTAGCTATAACATCACCTATATATAAGGTGAACTTTTGCCATAAGATGGTACCCACACAACTTATAGAACTAGCAAGTACAATGTATAAGGTCGAGTTCACCTTAAGCTGGGACCCACATGTTTGTTAAAAATACACACATGCAAGAGAGAGAGGAGAAAGTAAAATAATTGTTTATTGCTTATGGACAACCCATAAGCTTGTAGGTCACCCTTAAGGGCATCACCTATCTATGAGGTGAACTTTAGCCATAAGACGGGACCCACCTCTCTTGTAAAATCTTCCACTATGTATAAGGTGAACTTTAGCTATAAGCTGGGACCCACATGTCTCATCCTATATACTCATGCATGAGATGGAAGAGAGAGTAAATTATTTTCTATTGCCTGTGGACAACCCATAAGCTTAAGGTCACCTACAAGCTTATGGACAACTCTTATTTCTCCCACTATGTATAAAGTAGACTACAAGCATTGCCACATAGGACTTAAGGTGTGGTTTTTTACACATAGTGGATGCCCTAAGGAAATTCCACTAAAGTGAACCTCTACTATTATGGATAGGCTTATGGACTACTTTTTGGCTTATGGGTAGACAACATAGTGGATGCCCTAGGCACCCACAATGTATAGCCAAATCTAGTTCCAAAATAGATATTTGGCTTTTGGAATTAGTTCCATACATTGTAGGGTTAGTTCCAAATCTGAGAAACTAGGGAATCGAAGCAACTCCATGTGCCGATAACAAATTCCAAGTACTACTCTATCTGATCATGTGGCAGTGCACTGCTTCTCTCTCTTGTGATGGGGAGAGAGAACACCCTTACCTATGTGTTGTTTTATTCTGTGCAAGGGCCCACTATGTAGATATTTGGCAAGACAAACACTGTGGAGCCAATGCCAAATTTGCCTCCCATGCTAAATAGTGTTGTGTGTCAGATTTCGCAACAACAATGACGTGGCTGATAAAGTGAACTTATCTATAAGCTGGGACCCATATGTCTACAAAGAGTATATAGGTGCAAGAGAGAGAAGAGAGTAAATAATTTTATATTGCTTATGGACAAGCCACAAGCCTAGGTGAAGCTCTAGTATGTATGCGGTCTCATCCATAAGGACTACTTTTTGCTTATGGACAACATAGTGGATTCCCTAATACTTTTTTGCTTATGGATAACATAGTACAGATCTCGTTCCATGAAAAAAGAAAACCAGAGCTCGTCCAGTACAACCCATACCCTAGGCGTCTAGCAGAGTCAGGCCAGTCACAGTCTCCTCCAAATTAACTACTCTGACCGTCTAGACGTCTACTAGTACTAGGGAGTAGGGACTCGACGGGACTGTCTCCTCGAAATGCAGCTGAGGAGCGCACGCTCTGTTGATTAATCTAGCTTTTCCCCCTTGCCTATTCCCCCGCCCCCTCCAGGGCGTCTTCCCCTTCTCTTCCTGGCGTCTTCCCCTTCTGCACCACGCGTCGCTCCTGCTGCCATATGCCGCTTTTAGATTCTCTTCTTTGTCTCACTCAGGCAGTTGCGACCCTTGATTCCCCCTCTCTTCCGAAACCCCAATCAATGAAATACAGATGCTGCCTTGCGATGGCGTCAGTGAGCAAGAATAGTGAGCATGATTCTGAGCTTTTTCACGATGTGTTTACCTAAGGCCCCTTTGAAGAACTCATAACCCGATGCGACGTCATCACCGCCGCCAGCCTAATCGGTTCGTTCAAACTTTTTCTTGAATCTGTGAAAGCTAGTGCAACTCTGGATGCTTCAATGCCATTTGGCCTCCCATGTGTTCTTCATCCCCCCCTGACCAAGGGACCGCTAGATTTCATGCATTACTTGAAAATTGATAGCCTCCCGTGCAAGCTATCGCTACTGGACAGGTTCTCCTCTGATGTTATGGTACCAGGCTATACTTCTAGGCAGCGGGTAGGCGCCAATGGAGATTGGATTGCCATGGCTAGCTTCAGAGGCAAGTTGGAGCTTTGCAACAGGTACATTTGTCGCAAGATTCCTCTCCCAGCATTGTCGTTCCAAGCAACCGACCAACCAACCATGTTCTTGTTGGATAATGATCTTCCAGATGTAATGCAGAAGATTGATATTTCCCAAGTTCCCACAGCTGCTAGGAGATATAAAGATTTCTCGCTTGTTGCAGTCTTCAATGTCAGAATTGCCATCCTCCAGGGCGGTGATGATGGATGGACAGTTCTTCCACTTCCTCTTAACCACACCCTGAGCCGTTGCAGTTACAATGATGGAATTACCCACGACGGACTGGTGTTCGCCACAACTCTGTATGGTAACGTTCATATTTAGGATCCTCTTCATCCTGATAATTATTCCTTCATATGTAGTGTACTGGCTTAATTACTCATGTGCCCAAGCTATTGTACTAAATTGACATAGGGAGTGTTTCGTTTAAATGAAAATACGAGTAGTTATTTTAGACTCTATGAACTGTACGAATCATAGTTCTTCCATAGGATTTTTTATAGTAGTCGTTTGATTCATCGGATTGAATTATGCACAGTAGATTTTTTCGGATGTCTTTTAGTTCATTCGATAGGAATTTAAGATATACTTGAAGCTCCTGAAAAGAATCCGTTCAATGGTTTTTCCATGCAATGTAATCCAACACAACCGCAATCCTACAGGAGTATAAATGGACATGCAAATATAAAATCCTGTGTCTTTCCTATCCTATGTTTTCTGCATCTGCACGGGTTTTTGGCAAGTTCCCCTGCAAATGAACCGGTCAATTATCTTTGCCTTTTTTTAGACAAAACTAGCCAAAAAATTGCCCATCTTGTTCAAAAAAAGATGAGTCCATTCTGTAGGAAATTTCCCTATTATATAATGCTTTGTTTCCTTTGTACGATTCTAGGCCGTAGTTGTTTTTTCTATGTTCGAGCTACTTTGCATGCAGTTCAATTGGAAGGAAATTTTTCAGTAGGATTCACTATATCATGCTGCCGGAATCATATGTTAACGCATTCTGCTACATTTTCAAGGTCCTGCGCTGGTCTTGGCGCGACCAGCTGCTGTGGACGAGTTGGTGGATTCATTTCTTAATGCTACTGGAGACGAGCAGGACTACTTTTTTAGTTTTTGGTGGTTAGCAAGATCTGCAGATGGTTCTAGACTTCTTCATATATATACGCTTGACGCTTCTTATGATCCCAGTTGTCTTACTTGTCATTGGCGCCATCGTACTAGTGTCGCTCATCCTCGTGTTGTACACTGCAGTCGCACTATCTCCACTTATACTTCCGGGTTTGGCTGCTTGGTGTTCTCAATGAACACTGGTCAAGTTGATCAAGCTAATCCATAGGAAAGGATTGCTGACCTTGGATCATATTCTCTTTTCTTTGGAGTGAACTATCCGATTATCATGCGCGTAGGCAGTGCAGATCTTACCTCAGGTTACCTGACGAGAAGCAACTGTGTCTACATCTTACCAACCGCAGCATGGCTTTCCAAAGAGGCGCAACCTGAATTATGCCGCTTCAGTCTTAGTTGTAAAGACTGCGGTGTTACTGCTAAAATCAATGTCCTTGAGGGAATTAGTAATCCTCGCTTCTGGACAGGAACGGTGAAGCATCCACTTTGGTTCGTACCAACCTTCGCGAACACCGTCGATTGGAACCGGCCTCATGCTTAACTAAGAAACAAGACATGTTGCCACAATACGTAATGATGCAATCCATATGTAATAGTTGGTACTACAAGTAGAGAAATAGTTCTAGACCATGTTAAACTATTTATTTTGTTTGGTTGTCTGAAGTCATCGGCTTTCAACTTGTTGGTCTCCTCTCTTTTGAAACATGTCCTTGTATCGGTACTCTGTTTCTTTACTCGTATGAACTTGATTATAATTGTTTTGGATCTTTAGCATAATGCACTTTAGTTCACCGATTCTAGAGTTCTTTTAGAAATTATGGAAATTTTAGCATCAACAGGATGTTACGGACCACATGCCATACACATGAATAATCACCTCAATGCTTGTGTAAGGGTCGTACTCTATGAAAACAACCTTGGCTTGAGCGATTATATAGCCTCATGCACTAGTATTTGGATAAGCTGATATGACGTGACCATATTCTTTAGAGATTTATCTTATCTTATCTTACCACTATATAGTGTACGGTTAACTTTCAACATTAACCGTTATATCAAGACTAGCAAATTCTAACATTGCTAAGCCTCAAATCTTGTTTTCCATTCTAACATCTACTCACTCCGTTCCATAATATAAAATGTTTTAACTTGTGTGAAATGAATGTATCTAGACGACTTTTAGTGTGTGGTTCACTCCGAACATACACACTACTTTTAGTGTGTAGTAAAAGATCTCTAGATACATTTTTTCACAAAAGCTAAACCATCTTATATTTTGAAACGGAGGAAGTAGGAGATTCTATTGATACTGTACTAGACTTTAGCACAATGAACGCTATGCACAAGTACAAGAACCAAATATATACCCAATACTTTATGGAAGCGGCTCGAAAATATAATTATTTTCTCAGCTTTACCTATTACTACTTTATGGAGTAGTACAATTTTATATTGTGATGATATGGTATTCATTCTACTAGGGTGTTCAGTTTGAGAATTAGGTGGAATGGAACAGAACCATTCTGTACCTAGAGGCAATTCCAGTGTTCGGTTCTGGAATAGAACGGATCCAACTAGTTCCACGAAACCGAATATTCCTTGAAGAGGTGGAACCAACTGATGCGACCGAATAAGCGGAATCGCGAGGAACGAGGCATGAACCATCACCCAAACCGCTCTGGAAAAAGATAGGCCTATTCTCACCCACCCCGCAACCCCATCCACGCCTCCCTCCTCTCTCTCACTACCGGTGGCGGTGCCCTGCTCCCACTCCCTCCCCGGCATCCCTTCCTCATCTCTCCAACGCCTCTCCCTCTCTCCAGGGCAAGCAGCAGCGGTGGCGGGGCAAGCAGCGACGGCAGGGCAAGCAGACAACAATGAGATATCCTCATCTATGTGCCCTGTCCAGTTTAATTTGGACCAAATATTGCAAGTTTTGTTGATTGCTTGATCAAATATATGATATATGCTTGATCAAATATATTTGTTCTTCTTACTGCTTAAAATACAAACAATATGTTGCTAAATTTTTTCTTAATTTGTGTTACATCTAGGAGGTATCCTCACCATAGGTATGAATGAGGTGGGCTGAACCCAATCCTAGACATTCCATTCCATCCAACCAAACAAAATATAACCATTCCGTTCCTCACTTTTGGCTGAACCGAACACTAGGATGGAACCGTTCCGTGCCTGGAGAATGGAACCATTCCATTCCATGCTACTACTACATTCCAGAGCTGAACACACCCCTAGACAGCATTGGCGTGCTAGACTAGCTAGCTAATTACTACTAGTAAAGTTTCCTCGATGCTAGTACTACTACAGTAGTACTACTAGACAACGTTGGCGTGCTACACTAGCTAGCTAATAATTAAAGTCTCCTCGATGCAGCTGCGCCCTGCAGCAGAAGACCGAAAAAGGAACACGCAAAAACTCCTCGTTCGAAGAGCCATACCGTCTTCCCCATCTCTGGCAGTATTTGGTATCGTATCCAACACGCGCATCACTCATTTTCCTCGCCATCTCACCCGCAGCATCGGTCCTTCTAGGCCGCCACCCCTCTCCTCCAAAACCTCCCAACAGTCATAGATTGATCCGCCTCGCCCCCAAACCATCGGGACACGATGGCGGATTCGGGGCCCAACCGGTGGTACGGCGGATGGAGCAACATCGGCGCCGACGTGTTCGACGAGATCGCTATGTGTATGGACACTACCAGCACCGTCCGGCTGACCGCATGCTCCAAGGAGTTGAACCTCCGAGTCACCAGTGGAAAAGGTAGAAGATGCCCCAACGACGGTTGCGGGACATTAGACGCGTACCGTCAGGTCCACAACCACAAGATTGCGTGCGCGCATGGCCCTTGCAACTGCATGGAGGATGGCTGCATTTTCACCGCCTCACCGGTGGAGCTGCTCGCCCACCTCTATGAAGATCACTCGATGAGGGTGCGCAGTTTCCACTACGGGAAAACAAGCAGGTACTCCTCTAAGCCTCTGTCAGCAACAGTCCTGCGGTCAGCAGATATCATCGGATCCGGAGACGATGGTACTGTGTTCACGGTGCGATTTGACACGTGCCAAATGCTACACGTCGTATCCGTCGTATGCATCAGGTCGGCGGCGTGCTTGTCGCCGCGGTACATGGTGAAGTTTTGGTCGTCGACTGTGATTGAGGGGAGAAGGGTAAAAAATTCTGGGTTATGCGTGCCGGAGAGCACCACGTCGCCCGATGGCATCCCGTTCGAAGAGCTGTAGTGGCTCCTGCCAGTGCCGATGTCACACCTGGTCGCTCGTCAACCTTCGGTGTTCACCCTGGAATACTGTCTTCGGATTAACAAGATTCATGAGTGAGATAAACACATCTTAATGTTCGTCGGAGTAATTGAACTTCTAGAAAGTCTTACTACCTGTTCTTAGTAGTTGTTCTTAGGACTATTTTTATGGAGTTCAACTACTATTAATATATTTTGTAGTAATACCTACTGTATGTACTGGTACTTATCATTTTAGGAGACATGGTTCCTAGCTTAAGGTAGTTCTGAGTATTTTCTATGGAGTTCTTCCTCTACTAATCTATTTTGCAATAATAAGTATGTACTGGTGCTTGTTTAGATCGACCGATGAAGTGCAGAGTATGGTCTCGCTTTACTTCTGAATCAGGCCTAGCTACATCTATTGAATTTCAATGTGTGCATTGCCGAATCTGTCAATTATTGTCCGTGTATTGCTAATTCGATCCATTTGAAATGCTGCCGAATCTATCAAGTGTTGTTGAATATGAACTTGGAATATGTTAAGTGTTGCTGAACATGAGCTGGGAATTTGTCGATATTTTTTCGGTCATATTCTGTACTGCTGAATCTTTTAAATGCTACTGAATTCATCAAATGTTTCTGTTGTTACTATTAGTATGTACAATGCAATATTTTGTAGAACTAACTGTGATGTACGTGTACTTGTTTAGATCAAGTGCAGCAGATTGTCTTGCTTTTCTTTTAGAACTTGGCATTTTCTAGAACTAATACTGATGTACTGCTAGTTGTTTAGACTAAGTGCAGTACATGGTCTTGCTTTTCTTTTGGAACTTGGCATTTTATAGAACTAATACTGATGTACTACTACTTGTTTAGATCAAGTGCAGTAGATGGTCTTGCTTTTCTTTTGTAACTTGGCCTTGTCATAAACTCATAATCTTGACTAGGCTTTGCATTGATGCGATAAGGAGGCATGTACAGAAAGCAGACTTGATCATCAGTTTTGCTTGCTCCAATGATTGTGTGTATTAGGAGAACAGGACAAACTGATCGTGGGCCAAGGTTTTTTAGCTAGAACAAGAACTGATTCTCTCTGTACTGTTATTGAATTTGAGGCAGGAAAGCTACTGGATCTCTCAAATGTTCTGTCGTTGCTATTACTAAAGCATTTGTGCAACTAATACTGATGTACTGTATTGTATTTCAATGTTTGTATTGCTGCATTTGTCACTTTTGAAATGATGCTGAATTGGTCAAGTGTTCCCGAATATTAACTTTGAATCTGTTGATATTTTTTCTACCTTATTCTGTACTGCTGAATTTTGACATGAATATCTGCCAAAAAGAATTATCGCTTTTCCCCCGCCCTCGCTGAAGTCTTTGTTTCGAATCCGGCAGAGCACATCACAATGCAATTTTTATTAACCAGGAGAAGAAATCTAGTACTCCCTCTGATCCAAATTAATATTCTTACATTTGTCTAGATTCTGACATATCTAGTCATGTTTTAGTGCTAGATACGTCCGAATCTAGACAAATCCGAGAACATTAATTTGGATCGGAGGGAGTAGCTCATTCGGCCCCTCTTTAGCCCGGAACATTTTAATTCAGTCTTTTAGGGGTCAGGTACTGCTGACCATAGCCCAGCGAAATTTTAGAAAGGAGCCCATGGAGCATAGCCGACAACATATTAGTTCGGCCTTTTACGGGTCAGCGGACTGCTGAGCACACCCCAGTGAAATTTGAGAATGAAGCTCATGGAGCATATCCCATGGAATATAACCCACGTAGAGCAATAGCCAATCTCTTTTTAATTCAGCCTTTTGATCATTGCCCCCCACGTCTCGTAATAAAAAACTCTGCCTACCCATGTTTTTAAGAAAATACCCCATTATGTGGCATTTTATAAATTGAGATGCCAGGAGCGCTGCCCTTTAATATTCTAAAAGATATAAACATAGACACACAAACTATTTTAAGAAGACTAATACATAAGTTGTAGTATTAATAAAAGTTTAATGATATTTTTTCTATAAATATCTTTGTTGTATTTGGCACCCAGTTTACGTTTATTTGATTTGAAGGTCTTTTGTTCGAATCGCCTTTGTGTGTGTGTGTATCTTGGGTTTACATTTTTTATCCAAGCAATATCACATTACCAAGAGGCTGACATCATGGACCCACTAGCATGCAGCGTCCCTGGAGTTTGTTTGGAGGGTGGGTTCGAAAAAAAAAGTTTAAATACTTGTACAGAGGGGCTCGCATCGGGGACCCACCAGACAGAACATACAAGGCTGCATTGGGGACCCACAAGCCAGAACATACCGGAGAGGCTCACATAAGGGCCCCAGCAGTAAGAACATACACGGCGGCCACGGTGAAAACAGCGGACGCGGCCGAAAAAAAGTCCATTATACACATGTTGCACTTACAGAGAAGCTGACATGTCAGACCCAGCAGGCCTAAGCATAGCCCATGAAATTGGCCTATCAGCCCCAAGCATAGCCCAATACCTTTTAATTCAGCCTTTTCGTGGTGTTGTGGCCACCGACCGTAGCCCATTCAATTTAGGAGTGAGACCATGGAATATAAGCCACGACGAATAGGACATCCGCCCCGAGTTAGCCTAGAATCTTTTTAATTCGGCCTTTTTGAGCATTTTTTGTACTCTGAGGCTGACATCTGGGACCCGAAAAAATAGTCCGACATACACATGTTTCTTTCAAATAGAGGCTGTCAGCTAGGACCCAGCATAGACACATTTCCTGCACAGAGGTGGTTGACATCTGGGACCCAGCAAGTTTCCAAGGTCAAAACAGCGGACATGGCCAAAAAAAGTCCATCATACACACGTTTCATTTAAAGCGAGGCCAATATGTGGGACCCAGCAGCGCGACCTTATAAAGATGCTGCATCGAGAAACGTTGCTAGTTCGAAACATGGAGGCGCGACCGAGAAAAAGTTCAGCATGTACACGTTTCTTTTAATAAGAGGCTGAAATGTGGGACCCAGTAGCGCGGCCTTATACAGATGCTGCATCGAGTAACGTTGCCAGTTCGAAACAGAGCAGCGCGAGCGAGAAAAAAGTTCAGCATGCACACGTTTCTTCTAATGAGAGGCTGAAATGGGGGACCCAGCAGCGTGAGAAAACAGCAGATTCGTCGAGCAATGCTATCTAGTTCGGAATAGGGTAGCACTAGAGAAGAAAAAATTCCATCATACCGATGATTCTTCTAATGTGAGGCTGACATAAGGGACCCACCAGCCTGAATAAACGGCTGATGCAGCGAACAACCCTATCAAGTTCGAAACACGAAGCCACGACAGAGGGTAAAAAATCCATCATACACACGTTTCTTCTAACGAGAGGATGACATGTGGGGCCTAGGATCGTGATTAAACGGTAGATGCATCGAACAATGCTACCAAGTTCGGAACAGGGTAGCGCGAGCCAAGGAAAAAAATTCCATGATACACACGTTTCTTCTAATGTAAGGATGACATGTGGGGCTCAGGAGGTTGGTTAAATGGTAGATGCGTCGAGCAGCGCTATCAACTCAGAACGAGGTAGCGCCAACGAAGAAAAAAAAGTCCATCATACACATGTTTCCTCTAATGAGAGGATGACATGTGGGGCCCAGCATCGTGATTAAACGGTAGATGCATCGAACAACGCCATCAAGTTCGAAACAAGGTAGCGCGAGCCAAGGAAAAAATCCATCATACACATGTTTCTTCTAATGAGAGGATGACATGTGGGGCTGAGGAGGTTGGTTAAACGGTAGATGCATCGAGCAGCGCTATCAACTCAGAATGGGGTAGCGTGAGCCAAGGAAAAAATTCCATCATACACATGATCCTTCTAATGAGAGGCTGACATGTGGGACCTAGCAGCCTGACTAAACGGCAGACGCCTCGAGCTACGTTATCGAGTTCAAATCAGGGAGGCGCGACCGAAAAGTATGGTCTGCTAGAGACACTGACGTCCGGGACCCACACGCCTCAAAAGACTTCGGCGAGTCAACATCGCGCGAGGAAATTAAAATCTTGCTTCTGCCATGTGCTGGCCGAGCTTCCTCCATGTTTTTAGCAGATCCGTCGTAGTAGAGGGCCACGAAACCGAAAAAAAAGTTTTCCATCGGCCACGGCCGAGCCGAGAATTTCGTCGCAAAACACGTGCCTTCTACGACGACCATTGGGCCAATTCGTTGCAGAAGGAAACTTTTCTTGTAGTGATCTGTCATAATTGTGGGTTACCCGGGCATTTTAAAAGTGAATGTCAGAAGCCAGTAATCATATGCTATGGTTGTGGTCAGAAGGGGCACATGAAGCCTGATTGACCCAATAAACCACCGGGTGGTTATCCTACATCAGGCGATGGTCAAGCAAAAGGCAGAGGCGGACGGCCTAACAGGGGTGGAAATTATGTCAAGAACAATAATGGCAAGAGCAGAAGACCTACTGGAAAGCTGAATTGCGCAACCTTGGAGGAGGTGGATTAGTCAGATCAAGCGGTGATAGGTACACTCAATATTCTCACCAACCCTAGAAACGTTCTATTTGATACTGGTGCAACTACTTCATTCATATCTGAGCAATTTTGTGATAAGTTCAAGATTAGAAGGGCACAGTTAGAAAACCCTATGACCGTAGTTACCTCTGGAGGGATCGTGATAGTATGAAATATCAAACTAAACCAAGTTATGTCAATCTATAGTCAAACCTATTATGCGGATATTTATGTGATTCCATTAAGAGTAATAGCAGTAGTGCTGGGAATGGATTGGATGACTGAGCAGCCCAGATCAGTTGTGAAGACAAGACTGTCTCAATAAGGACTCCAGGTGGAGGAAGGTTGGTTTACCAAACTAATAAGAATACACATATAGATGTGGATCTACAATTAAACTGCATGAGTGAGGTCATGTTGGGGGATATTCCTATAGTAAATGAGTTTCAAGATATATTTCCAGCAGAATTACCAGGAATGCCACCTGATCGGGAGATAGAATTCACTATTGACCTGATACCTAGTACATCAGATATTGCTTAAGCACCATACAAGATGGGTCCTAAAGAGCTGAAGGATCTTAAAGAACAAATTGATGAGCTGACTGGAAAAGGTTTCATTCAAGAAAGTGTATCCCCGTGGGGAACTCTAGTGATTTTTGTTGATAAAAGAGATGGAGGACGACGGATGTGTGGAGATTACAGAAATTTGAACAATGTCACCATCAAGAACAAGTATCCTTTGCCAAGAGTTCAAGATTTATTTGATCAATTCAAGGGAGCAGGAGTGTTTTCCAAGATTGATCTGAGATCAGGCTATCATCAAATCAAGATTAAGCATGAGGATGTTCCAAAAACAACATTTGTGTCAAGATATGGACATCATGAGGATTTGGTTGTACCTTTTGGGTTGACTAATGGACCAACAATTTTCATGAATCTGATGAACAAGGTTTTCATGCCATATCTAGACAAGTTTGTCATAGTGTTTATTGATTTTATTTTGATATACTCAAAGGATAAGGAGGAGCATGCTGATCACTTGAGGATAACATTACAAATCCCGAGGCAACACAAGTTGTGTGCTAAGTTCAGTAAGTGTGAATTTTGGTTGGACAAGGTTGAATTCCTTGGTCATGTCACTAGTAAGGATGGCATTATAGTCAATCCATCCAAGGTTCAATCTGTGTTGGATTGGAATGCACCGACCAATGTTAAACAAATCAGAGGCTTTCTACGAATGGCAGGTTACTATCGGAGATTCATTGAAGGTTTCTCTAAGATAGCAGGACCAATGACCAAACCGCTAAGAAGAAATACTCCATTTGTGTGGGATGGAAAGTGCGAAGCCAGTTTTCAAGAATTGAAGACTAAATTGACTACAGCAGTAGTCTTAGTAGTACCGGAAACCAGAAAAGATTACACAGTATATTGTGTTAGGTTGTGTTCTAATACAGGATCACAAGGTAATTGCTTATGGGTCTAGACAACTCAAACTTCATGAAGTCAACTACCGAACACATGATTTGGAATTAGAGGTAGTAGTTTTTGCTTTGAAGAGTTGGAGACATTTTCTTTATGGAGCAAGGTGTGAACTATACACTAATCATAAAAGCCTCAGATATTTCTTCACTTAGAAGGAATTGAACATGAGGCAGAAAAGATGGTTATAGTTGATTAAGGATTATGACCTTACAATTAACTATACTCCAGGAAAGGCCAATGTAGTGGTAGATGCTTTAAGCCGTAAGAGCATTGATGTTCAACCAACAAATCGAGAACTACCAAAGGAGTTGCAAATGGATTTAGAAAGGTTAGAAATACAATTTATAAGAATAGAGGTTTGTGTAGGCTTAGCTACCATGAGGGTTATGGAAGAGCGAAGTAATGATCTTCATCATGAGATCTAATGACATCAACTTGATGGTCCGTTCATTGCTGAAGAAATCCGAAGAATTTCCGAAGGTCAAATCTCAGCTTTTCAGCTTGGAGATTTTGGATCTTTATGGTTTCAAAATCGTCTTTTTGTACTAGATGTACTAGAGATTAGGGATATAATACTTCGAGAAGCGCATGAGACACCATCTTCAATTCATCTAGGAAGTACAAAGATGTACATGGATCTTAAGTAGCTATTTTGGTGGAAGAATATGAAAAGAGACATTGCAAAGTATGTGTCTGAATGTCATACCCGCTAGAGAGTGAAGGCAGAACATCAAACTCCAGCAGGACCACTACAACCACTAGAAATTCCAGAGTGGAAATGGGAGGAAATTGGTATGGATTTCATTACAGGATTACTTATGACTCCAAAGAGGAAGGATATGATATGGGTAATAGTTGATAGACTTACCAAAAGTGCACATTTCATTCTAGTAAATCAAAAGGATAGTGTTGAGAAGCTGGTAGAGGTATATGTCAAAGAAATTGTTAGTAAGCATGGAGTACTGATGACCCACAAGTATAGGGGATCACAACAGTCTTCGAGGGAAGTAAAACCCAATTTATTGATTCGACACAAGGGGAGCCAAAGAATATTTATAAGCCTTAACGATTAAGTTGTCAATTCAGCTGCAGCTGGAAACAATCTTGATCGTAGTAGTTTATCAGTAGCAACAGTTTTGTAGTAGCAATAGCAAAGTGATAGAAGTAGTAAAAGTAAGACAATAGTAACAATTGCAGTAAACAGTAGGATTAAAGCGCGATAGGCATAGGGATGGATGGACGGGTGTTGCATGGACAAGACAATTCATGTAACAATCAAGACATAGGGCATTTGAAGATAAATAAGATAAAGTATCCAAGTACTAAATAATCATAGGCATGTGTTGCATATATAGTCATACATACTCGCAATGAGAACTTGAACAACATATTTTGTCCTGCCAGTCCGTTGCAGCGGGGCCTCAAGGGAATCTACTGGCAATTAAGGTGATCCTTTTAACAGAGCACCGGAGGAAAGCATTAACACTCCATGAACACACGTGATCCTCATATCATAGCCATCCCCTCCGGTTATCCCGATTTCTGTCACTTTGGGGCCTCGGGTTCCGGACAACAATATGTGTATACAACTTGCAGGTAAGATCATAAACAATAATATCATCATGAATCAATAACATGTTCATATCTTAAATCATGGCACTCAGGCAATATTGACAATCATTAAGCATAACAAGTTGCAACAATGTCAAAAAGCACTAACAATAGATACTAGGCACCATGCCCTAACAATCTGATGCAATTACATGAATGATCTCATCCAATCCCTACCATCCCCATAGCCTACTGCGGGGGATTACTCACTCATGGATGGGGGAATCATAAATGATTGACGGAGAAGCGATGGTGATGATGATGGCGATGATCTCCTCCAATTCCCCGTCCCGACAGGGTGCCAGAACGAAGTTTCTGGTTCTGAATCGCAGCTTCCGGTGGTGGTGGCGCAGCGGAACTCTATCTGGTAAAACATCGAACCCCGCGTCTGTTTTAGGTCAGAGGGCTTATATAGGAGAAAGGAGAGGTAGAGGCGGAGTCCGAGGCGGCAACACCACCTCCTGGAGTGGCCTGGCCTGGCCCGTGCGGCCAGGTGGTATGAGCCCCTCGTGGCCCTTCTTTGTCTCGTCTTTTGGGTCCGTGAGTCTTCTGGTAAAATAGGAGTTTTGCGATATTTTCCAGGATTTTTCCTGAAAGTTGATTTCCTGCACAAAAACGAGACACCAAAGCAATTCTGCTGAAAACAGCGTTAGTCCGCATTAGTTGTATCCAATTCACACAAATTAGAGAAGAAACAATAGCAAAAGTGTTCGGGAAAGTAGATATGTTTTGGATGTATTAACTCCCCAAAAATATTGTATTGGATTGAGGGTCTGTGTTTACTTCAGCATTTTGGAAGAAACTACATGAAGCACTCGGGTCAAAACTGGATTTCAGCATGGCTAATCATCGAGAGACCAGAGATCAGATAGAAAGAAATAACCAAATCTTAGAAGATATTCTTAGGGCTTGTGCATTAGATTTTGGAGGTTCGTGGGAAGATCATCTACCTTTGGCAGAGTTTTCCTACAACAATAGCTATCAGAGTAGTCTGAAGGCAGCTCCATGTCAAGTACTTTATGGAAGAAAGTGTAGATCACCAATATGTTGGTATGAACCTGGTAGTAGCAAAGAATTTGGACCCGACTATATCAAAGAGAACCATGATATTATCGATACTATTAGAGATCGATTGAAAATAGCTCAAAGTCGACAAAAGAGTTATGTAGATCAGAGTCAAAGAACATGGCATCCAGAGGTGGGAGATATGGTATATCTCAAGGTTAGCCCAATGAAAGTAGTTAAAAGATTCAGAGTAAAAGGGAAATTAAGTCCAAGATATATCGGACCATTCAAGATACTAAGCCAGAACAGAAATACTGCATATGCTTTAGAGTTACCAACAAGGTTGGTTCAAGTTCATAATGTTTTCCATGTATCACAACTCCGGAAGTGTCTTAAAGTTCCTGTTGATGCAATCACACATCAAGAGATTGAATTGCAAGCGGATTTGACTTACTTTGAGAAACCCTGCAAGATTTTGGAAGAGAAGTGGAAAAGGTTGAGCAATAGAGCTATTAGGTACTGCAAATTTAAAGTACAGTGGGCACATCATCCTGAATGGGAAGCAACCTGGGAGAAAGAGGATGACCTACGAGAAGCCTATCCAGAACTATTCAGGAACACATCAGTAAAACTTCAAGACGAAGTTTAATTTAAGGGGGAGACTATAACATCCTAGCATTTAGGAACCAATGAAGGGTAGAAATATAAATTCGTAGATTTGCATGCATTGATATGTAAAATCAAGGTAATTTTTTTGCCAAACAAAACACTAGGGAGATCAGAGTTTATTTCACTACTTTGAGTTAGGATTTATCTCTTAGGAGTGTTTGCTATAAATTCTGACATGATCCTTAGGAATTATTATGAATTCAGGTGAATAATTTGAATTCATATTTGAAATTTGACTCATTTGGATGAGATTAGAAAATTAGAAGTAATTAGTGTTTATTTGTTTTCCAAAAAGATTTAGTTAATATTGTTTGAATGTTTAACAATTATAAAACAATAAAAGACTTTGAGAACAATACAAAAAGAATAACTCAAACAATTACTTCTGAATTCTTTCCTTTATTCAACAAGTAATAAATCAATACAAAGGTATATGAAGTAAAGACATCACAGGGACAATTCTCAAAGAAATAAAAGCTTTATTACATAATAAATATGTATTACATTGTTCTTAAAAACAGAAAAAAAGATTACAAATGAAGAATTAAAGGCTAGTCCTAAAATAAACCCTATTTTAATCTTCTTATTCATCATTACTTGGTTTTGTACCTGCAAATAAAGACACAAACTGAAATAGCCAGAGAGGGGGTTAGTGTTAGGTTGCTGTCAGTCTTAAGTAGTGTAATGCACTGTTTTCCAAACATCACTGAGCAATTAGAATATAATAAGGGCAAATTTCACCAATGTGCAAATATGTTCTTATCAAAATCTTTGCCTCAGTACAGCATCATTGGCTAGGGGAAAGTTTCACCATTACAGTAGAGGAAAATAACAATCTGAGGATAATACCAACTGCCATTTGAAGTAATCCACATCCAAATATCTTAACCATTGAAACTTGAGTCCAGTGGAGCCCACTGGTAAGCATCTTGGTCACTGCATGCATGTTGTGTGTTGTCAACACAGCAACAACAACCCAATACCCATAAAAGAGGTCACATAGCCACAACGCAGCTGCTATCTTCTACCTTAGTTTCTAACTGTCTCACATCATCACCAAGCTATCGATAACACAGCCAACATCACATCAGATCTTGCTAGATCCCCAAAATACCAACCAACCATTCACCACATAAAACCAATAAGATCATTAACAAGATGGTGATCTAATGGAGGGGGTGGTTTAGGAAGTGCAGAGCAAGGCCAAGGAGGAGTAGCAGTTCCAGTAGCTGATCTACAAGCTCATCAGTAAGGCTAGGACAAGGCAACCACCACACCTCTTCACCAATTACTATCAGGTTGGTGATTCATAAAGCAGACATGCTTTGTATCTGTTCTTATCCATTCAATAAGTAAAGATTTGTATGATAAGTAGAATCCTGAGAGATACACCCAAGTGGGTGTATATTTCATAATTCGATATAATAAATAGCCACATACATAATCTGTTCAAATCCATAACCAAGATCTCATCCTATGCATCATTGACCTTGGATGGTATTCTCTAGTTTTAAAACTAGATGCAAAGGAATTCATTGATTAACCACTACTAGGCACATTCCAAGAATAGTAGCACCTCAGAAGTGGCTTTGTCTTGTAAATTTATCACATAGAGAAGAATCAATCATGAAACTTCTTATAAAGTTTTATCAAATCATATTCCTAAAAAACTATAGGAATCATTTGCTTAAAACTAACTATCATGGAACACATGAGAAGGGAGGCAGACCTAGAAGTGCCTCAGACCAGCATCATAGGCCAATATATTTAACAAGTAAAACACTGTATTTGATAGAAGTTCTTCAATGTTTACAATATAAGCCAATTCAGAGTACAATTTAGGAAAAACATAGCATCAGACAAGAATTGTGTACCATTCAATGGAAGGTGTCAAAAAACCCATACTAACTAAGTAATCCATATACATAGGCTCCATAGCCAAATCTTTTCAAAGAAATTCTTAATCATTTTCCTAAAACAACAGTTAGGAATCATTTATGTCATCTACAAAAACTATCATCAGATAACATTTAAATACATATCCAACTGTGGTGTTTTCATACCAACGCATATCAATCAGAACCAATGAATCCATCTTAATCCAGATTCTAACCATAGCATCACCAATAAAGTACATGACAGTAAGTAAAATTCAGACAATAGTTCACTATCAGAAACCATTATCGTCATTCACAACCTCAATCTAGCAAGGAATTCTACATAGCCTAGATTTAGTAGGTAATCTCATAAAACAACTTCATCATATTGAATAATTATAATACCAAGGGAGGTACCCTAGCACAGAGGGATGAACCCTAGAGTAGTGGACAACCCTAATTAGGGTTCACAATAAACAACCAGATGGAGGTTAGCAAGGTGAGACAGAGAGCAGAGAGGGGAAAAGTAGGCGAACTCACAAGTGGTCCTCACAAATTTCAGAATAGGAAGCAGTATGGCCGACGGTGGTGTACACGGCAGCGCAGGGAGCACCCAAAGGCGATGCGACCCGCGCCAGCCTACAGACATGGCGGCTATAGGATCATGAAGGCGCTGGCAGCGCCACATAGCCACCAGGGCACTGGAGCGGCACCATAGGAGCGGTGGAGCTCCAAATCATCGGCGGCACCCAAACCCTAGGTATCGGGATGGAGGCGGCATGGTCAGGGGAGCACTCTAGCGCCAAATCGTGCTAGACCAGTCGACGAAGCATCGTCGACTGATCCATATCGCAGCACGGCGGCAGCCAGGAAGTCCAGAAGCGGCCGGAATCGCACGACAATGGCGGCGACACCACATCGCCACGGAGGTGAGACAAGGGTTGACCCAACCAAAATGGGTTGGGTCGGGTAGGGCAGGTCCAGCCCAGTGGGCCAGGCCCGTGTTTTAACAGGACTTATGTAAAATGTATAATTACAAATATACCCCTAGAACAAAATGAGATCTATAAAAATAAATAAAAATCCTAAAAATACAAATAATATATCTATGAAATCATAAAAATATCCTCTACCTAATAAAAATAATAAAAAATAATTTTAAGTAATTAAATTAAGATATATTATTGAAATTCTATATATTCCTTTTGGAATTTTATAAAAATAAGTAAAATACTTAAAATTTAATGAAATTCACTTAGTATCCTAAATGGATGTAATATTGTATAAAAATACTAATTTGTTTTTTTGGAAAGTAAATCAAGTTTGTTAAAAATAAAACATTTAATCCTTATTGGAATTTTAAGAAAATAATAGAAAGAGTTAAAAATTAAATAAAATCATTTTAAGCTCTTAGAATATTGCTAGTTATCACAAAAATATTAGATATAAGAATTATGTGAATTTAAGAGTCTTTGATTATTACATTCCTTTTATTAATTAAAAAGAAATATAAAACCTTTATAAGGTGGGTAAAACGCGCAAAGAAGAAAAAGAATAAATCATTACATGACATTACTATGCATAGCATATTGCTTCTTGAAATATTGTCCTTACTGGGCAATAATGGTGTTTTATAGAAACAGGAGTTCAAGGTCAGGTGAAAGCATTCGACCTCACTACCTTGCAGTCACAAGGCAAGTTCATCACTTGGTCATGTACTTTGAAGAGTCGTTATGAAAGTATTTGAAAATTGTGTGTTATCACCTATATTCTAAAAGAGATAGAAAATCAGTACTTGCCCAAATAAATGAAATTCTATTATCATCCTAAGTGATGATAAATACTATGAATGACAATGGAATCTAGGATTCCAGTTGCTGAAGAACTAGGACTTCTTAACCCATGACATCAGTGATTCTAGCGCCGTATATTACGTGTTAACCATAAGATTTGGAATAGGACGGAGAAGTCGGCTGGATCTTCTTCCTTTCGCATGGACGGATGACCTTATTGTGAGGCTGTAGATTTCTCATGGAGAATCCAGCACGGGTTTGGGAACCCCTAGTTCCCCATGATATTAGGTGTCTACACTATTCATGAGAGGCTGTCGGAGGTATATCTGCCACTTTGGTAGGGGTTTCTAGGGACATAACCTGCTCACTGGACTCTCTGAGGGGTTGCCAGGGTTATATCTGCCTATATGGGGGTTAATAGAGGTATTCCTGCTTGGGGGGTCATGTCTTCATGCGGGGTCGCGTAGAAGGGCAGTGATTGGCTTGGATCAACTTCTAGGCCCCACATCAAGGAATTGTGGATGAGAAAGTACGCCTGGTTATGCAACAAGAATTTGGTATCTTATGGGTAAAGCAACACACTTCTGCAGAGTGTACGAATTGTGACATGTTACTCGTTGTTCTGGGAAGGAGGTATGAACGTGGCAGGAAAGGAACTCCATGAAGTTCTAGTCAACCTATGAAGGCTAATGGGCATAGTTTTTGATAATAAAATCAATCTTTGAAGAAATGTTTACAAAAACAGCATAGTGCCAAAGACTTATAGTCTGAGGTGGTAGTTAGAGCATCAAACTTCCCACTGTGCATATAATGAACTTGTTGGGTAACGTTGTTACTCATCCTTTCCTTTGATCCTTTGCTTAGACTCTGAGGAACAGAAGGATAACTAGGTGTATGCTACAGATGTCTAGAATGACGTCTACTACGAAGAGCCAGACCTGTTCGGTGGAGTTGAAGGCGTGGACTACATGATACACTATGGAGCTGAAGACAAACGAGTTAGAGTAGTTGTTAGGCTAGAACTTAGTCATCTAGGTTGAGCTGAGCAGCATGAACCCTATATAATAAGTTGTTGATCTCATGTCTTACTTTATCATTATGTCTTTGGTTCTTCTGTTGAACTTATTAAAAAAATTGTATGGTTTGTAAGTTTGAACCTTTCAAAGATTTCAATCTTTTGGTATTCTAATAATAATATGTGTATGTTTGTAATTTGGACCCACAATATTTCTATTGTACCACTCTGAGGGATGTAATATTTGGGGAATGGTGTTCCGGGAGTGTTATGTCAACGACTATAGTATACTACAACATGCAGTGGTATGTTGGGTCATCGCATGGATGCCCATAATGACCCATGTGCATTCCATGATGTAATGTTGTTTGAACCGTGAACATCGAGTCCAATTCCCTTTGTTACTTTGATACGACTTGTCCGATATCTTATCAGCGGTATCATATACCTTGTTTTATCCCATTACCGACAAGTTCTGTTTTACTTGTTCTTGTGATATTCTATCCACGTGACCTAGTCACATGTTGCAACATTATGGATGTAATCTCACAAAGTTGGCCGTGTGTACCTTCCTGTCACACGGGTAAAGAAATCCCAATCTTGATACACAAGCCTCAACTATTCCTCTAGAATACCTGAAACACACCTTTATGGCCACCCAGTTATGGACATGATGGTTGATGCGATAAAAGTAGCCTTAGGATATAGTGATTAACATAATCTCACGGTTTAAGGAGAAGGATACTATGCTTCTAACTATTGCAACGATGAACATGTGACTTGATCGTGCCGCAATAACTATCTTCGGGTAGTGTCCATCATATCATTATATGACTTTTGTCATGGTGGTGTCACGGCAGATTCCATGGATAGGCTACAGGTGGGGCCAATATGCACTAGAGGAATCCAGGGAGGGATAGTGTGGTGATTCCACACACAGATGCTTTGTATTCTCCAAGTTCACAAGGTTTACCGATGCTCCTTGACCTGTATTGGGGAGAGGAGGAAGAAGAAGCTCTCTTACTCTCACCACTACTTGTCTCTCTACCGATGAACTACACACTTGCCCACCAGCCAGCCCCAACTACATAGACCCTAGTGCCCCTTATAAAGGGGAGGCTAGGTCTCTAGTTAGGGCATACGTGGAGGCATATTCCTGGGAATATACCTCTTCCCAAAATAACAAACTGACCGGGTCACCTTTTGCCATCGTAAGCCATGTAGTGGCTACGTAAGCCTCTGCGGCGCCAGCGTCAGTCGACATAGGGTGCATCACCTTTGTCGGCCACGCCTCGCTAGTCCCTCCCTCTGTTTGCTCCGCTCACGTTCCTGCGCATAGAGGTCACCTTTTGACCAGCGAAATACCTTCCTTCTCTTGCAAGCCTGGTATGATCCGGACCCGTTGGTACCTGCATACAAATTACTAAAAAGCCTGTCGGCATATGACATACGTCGGTCAGGACATAGTTAGGTGGACATCCTCCGGTCCGGTTTACTCCGTAAGTCGGCCTGCCTTGAGGGGACTCGGCCAGCATACGCTTTGACCTTGCCGTACCTCGGCTAACTCGGTCTCTATACCCCGGCGTGACCCTACCCGGGGGTATCCCCCCAACATTAGTCCCCGAAGCTGGTGTGGTCTTATCAACTTCAGCTGCTAAGGCCACGGCAGGTTCACTCTTTTTGCTCCTTTTTCCGAGTTACTTAGTAGCTCGGATCCCGTGGCGTAACATTCCCTTGGCACACTCCGAGTCATCACTCGCTGGCCGGGCTACCCTTTAGTTTTCCGGGTTATCCTTCCTTCTCTCATACACTTCCCCACATCCTACGTGGAGGGTAATCATCATCTTGCCTCATTTTAAGGGCATGCGCCAGTTACTGCACTTATTGTCAGGGGTTACTGTTGCACACGTCGTGTCGCAGCTGTCTCCTCGTTAACTGTATCACCACGTCGCTTCATGGGATCCCCTGTTTCCTGTGGCCCTTCCTGTGGCTTGCCTATGATTGGCTGATCCTTCTGATACACGGCCACACCGCGTGGCCTCGACACACAACGCGATCCCACTACCCACCGCTAGGGCATGGTTAATAAGGGGAGGGGCGCGTCCCTTGGTGGTTTTCCCACTTCTCGCGCCCCTCTGCCCATCTGCCTCTTCTCCTTCCTTGCGACAGCGCCGCCGCCGCCGCATCTACTCTGCAGCGCCGCCGCCACACCGTGCTTTTGCGCACTAGCCTCACTGCCGCTCCCGCGCTGTTTCTATGTCACGGGTCTGCACCAATCCAAGCCTCTGCTGCCCACCTCCGAACTGGCCGGTGAGGACAGTGATCTGGAAATGACTGAGGAGGAACTCGCCGTTGTCGAGGAAGAAGAGATGGAGGAGGAGGGCGAAACTATGGGCACGGTAGCTGGGCCGGTTCCTTGGTGTTCCAGGATGACCTAGATTGGCTCTACCGCACCCGTCGCATCCCCGAAGGCGTAATTTCGCGCCTCCCCTGCGAAGAAATTGCTCCCTCACCCAATCCGGGTGAGTTCGTTGTGTTCCTCTCTCACTTCCAGCGTGGCTTCGGCCTTCCAGTGAGTGATTTCTTCCATGATTTCATCAACATCTACGAACTCCAACCCCACCATCTTCCGGCAAACGCCATCACATCCCTCTCTTCCTTCGCATCCGCCATAGAGGGATACATCGGCCTGTGGCCTACCAAAGAGCTTTGGATCCGATTCTTCGGTCTGCGGAGGAACATGATTCCAAATAAGCTGCGTGCCCCAGAGGACAAGAAACTGACCCAATGTGGTGAGGCCTCCATCTCACCCCGAAAGAAATCTGTCTTCCCCCGGGTCACGGGGCTTGATTCATGTAAGGGCTGGGCCTGGACCTTCTTCTATGTGAGGAACGACACGGATGAAGATCTGATCCAGCTGCGCCCCTTTGTGATGGGTCCTCCTAATCCGGATCTGTGGGACCAGGTTTCCAAGAAACCAACTGTCTTGGCGAATCAAGTCAATAAGCGGTTCCAGGAGTTGAAGGATATGGGGTTGCGCAACGAGGATGTGATGATCACATTCGTCCGTAGCCGGATTTCCCCCCTATAGAAGCGCACGCACAAACTTTGCCACATGAGCTAGCGACTTGACCCCAACCGGACCTCCTCCTTCGAGTTGAACAACACTGAGATCTTCCGCCCAAGGCCATCTTCACGACCGATAAGGACTTCTCCACTGATTGGGAGTGGGGGATGGAGCATTTCTGCCAGGACAAGCCTCCTCCTACGGTGAATCTCATTACCCACCCCTTTTCCGAGTTATATCTTATGTCGGAGCATGTTACTTATTTGATCCTTTTGCATTATCCTTTTAGTTATTTCTTCAGCAGACCCTTGAAGATGGCACCGAGTCTTCCCTCAAATGGGGGAAGGATCGACTTGTCTCGGATGAGGAGGAGCCGGATCAGGAAATGTTCCTGCCCACCCCGGACACAACCAAGCGACCCTCTGGTAACTTCTCTTCCTTAAGGAATTGGCCTGACGATGAAGATGATTCCAACGTTGAGGTGGTTGAGGTATTTGATGCGATACCTATTTCTTACGCATTTCCGACTTCAGCTAACCTGGCTGGGCAGATCCATGAAGATCCCCCTCTTGCTTTGAGTGAGCCGGCCCCAGCCACGTCTAAGAAGCGGGTCGCTACCTCGGCTGCTTCCTCCAAGCAACCCCAAGCAACCAAAAGGCTGAAGAAGTCCGCCGACAAGGCCGCCACCAAGCCTCCAACTAAAGGCATAGTTCGGAGAGCTCGGAAGCCCAGGGAGCCTTTGACTTCTGATGAGTAAGTCACTTTTCTCTTTGTCCAATTCTCTGCTTTATGCTTCTCAGTATATATGCCTTTCTCTTTGTTATAACATGTTATTCGTTGTCTGATTCGACAGGGATGCGATGGAGGTTCCCCAGAGCGGCTCTAGCATCGCTTCGCCCCTTTGGCGTACCCCATCTCCCCCTCGTGGTGACAACACACGCCCACTGAGCCCAATTCATGAGGGTTCCGTGGCTGCTCCGGGTCACAGCCCACCTCCTCCAGAGGAGGGCAACCTCGGAGCAGGGGGAAGTGGCACGGTCGAGGTAGCTGATGCTCCCAGCTCTTCATCAGCTCAGCCGCAACCCGTCACCTCCAAGGTACTATCAGCAGCAGTAGCACCACCACCACCAACAACAACACCAGCACAAGCACCAGCGCCAACACCAACAGCAGCACCAGCAGCAACACAAGCACCAGTATCAGCACCAACTCCTTCTGCCTCGTCCGAGTCTTCCAAGGCCCGGCGACAAGACCCCGCTAGCACCAAGGCTGCACCCAAGTCCAAATCAGCAGCTCAAGCTTCAGCCTCCCAATAGCAACCCAAGGCCAAGAAAGGTTCTAGGGCCACCAAGGCAACATCCATCGAAGATGGACAGCACACGCTCGCATCCATGCTGCTAAAGAAAGATGCCCCCTCCAGGTGAGCTAGCAGTAAGCAACTCACACTGCATACTAGCCCTCCTGCTACCCAAGTTGCAAGGAGGGAGGCCCACGCCAAAGGCTTGGTGGCGCCTCACATGCTTAGTGGAGAGGGCTATCCTCCAGCCTTGATTGAATATGTAAACAATTGGAACAACGCGGAGTTCATCAATCCCAAAGATGATCTCCCGGAAAAGTTTGGGCCCGCCGAGTTCAGCGCACAAATGAACACAGCAGCCAAGGCTATCAACCTTGCTAGCCGGATAATGGAGGTACGCTACTTTGTCTTTTACTTAATACACACAAGTGCTTAGAGACATATCCATTAGTCCCCGAGCCTCCGGGGGAGTAACCTTTTACTCGGACGGATGCTCCTTAGAGAACTAGCATAGCTCCTTATTAGCTTCGAATATGCACACACCAAAATCCGGGTTAAGTTCCACTTGGCCCAGATTTCGCACGCTTCGAACATGCACACACCTAGAGCCGGGTTAAGTTCCACTTGGCCCGGATTTTGTACACTTCGAATATGCACACACCTAGAGCCGGGTTAAGTTCCACTTGGCCCGGATTTTGTACACTTCGAATATGCACAACCTAGAGCCGGGTTAAGTTCCACTTGGCCCGGATCTTGTACACTTCGAATATGCACACACCTAGAGCCAGGTTAAGTTCCACTTGGCCCGGATTTTGTATGCTTCGAATATGCACACACCTAGAGCCGGGTTAAGTTCCACTTGGCCCGGATTTTGTACGCTTCTAATATGCACACACCTAGAGCCGGGTTAAGTTCCACTTGGCCCGGATTTTGTACGGTTCGAATATGCATATAGCTGAGCCAACCTTGCTCTTTTTAGGTCACTACCAATCGTCAGAGTGCTGAATTTCAGCGCCTCTTGGACTCCCACAAGGTGTTGCGCTCTAAGCATGCTGCCCTTCTTGCTGAAGTCGAGAAAAAGGGTAAGTTCTCTCTTCGAGCTCTCCCTTATCTTTTTTATTTTTTCCGCCGAACTAATCTGTCATTCGGATTGCGCAGCCGGAGTGGAGGCCGAAAACAAAATTATGAGAAAAAACTTGGCCGAGATAAAAGGTAATTCACTTTGATTACTCAATTTTAGTGCCCTTCTCTCCTTTCTCCTGAGCCCGGCAGATATTCATACCTCGGCTCTGCCGGGTCAACAAACCGTTGCAGCATCCCTTGAAGATAGTTTGCCCGTGCCTGATATGATACTGCATTTTCTCGAACAAGCAGGGCAACATCAGGCCGAGCTCAAGAATAAAGATGATGAACTTGCCAAACTCCGAGCAAAGGATGATGAAGTTGCCAAGCTCAAAGATGAGATGAAAAACTTAAAGATCTCCACAAAACAGAGATGGACAAGGCTGGCCAAGACTTCAATGAAGAGCAAGAGCGTCTTAGCCTTCAACTTTCAAAAGATCAAGATTTGCTGAAGGAGGCCGACGTCGAGCTTGACTCGGCTAACGTTGAACTTGAGAAGCTCCGGAAGAGGCGTGCTGATTGCACCAATGAGCTTACCCGGATCCATAGTCATATCTCATGTAAGCTCTTTTCCTTCAGCCGACATATATCTCTCCGGATTAAACACTTTTGCTTATTTCACTTGTTTCATTTTTAGGCAAATTCCCCAGAGCGATGCCATTGCGGCTACTTCCGTCGCCAAGTTCCGCCAGCAAAGGGGTACCCCAACTGGTCTTGGGTCTGAAACTATTCCTTATGACATGGAGGACTTGCTGGTCAGCCTATCCTCTCGCATTGAAATTGTGAAGAACTATGGCTCGGGTCTCCTTGATTCAGCCGTCCGGATCTTCCGTTCCCTTTGGCCTGATGAGGATGTTCCGAAGGGATTTGTTGTTTTGATCAATAGGCTGATGGATTGCGAGACCCGGCTCGATCTCTGGAGGGAATCCGCCGCTCGTGTTGGAGCTGATATTGTCCTCCACTTTGTGCTCACATGGTATGAAAAATTAGATCTGAAGATTCTCGAGAACTTGCGCACCGGGTCAAGGTGGTCGAATGATCCGGATTGGGTAGCCCGGCGCAAGGCTTGCGCCCACAACATCATCCAATTTGCCCCTGTCCATCAATGGAACGAATGACCAAGCTTCCTTGGCGCCATTGATGACGAATATGTTGAAGATGGTTCGGATGAGGAGGAAGAGGACGAAGCCTCAGATGTCAAAGAAAATGAAGGTGACGATGAAGCTGAGGCCAGAGTTCCACCTGCTGGCGCCAAGTTACCTCCTCCTGCTGTTGCTCCTTGAGCATGAAAAAACACTTTGAATTTTATCAGATCCCCGGTATGCCGGGTGCAGATGTATTAAGCACACAGATTATGTTTTGCTACTAAATTGTTCATGCCAGATTAACTTGGGCGTAGTCCCCGAGTTTTATTTTCTTGTTCCTTCAATTTCATGGCTTGGCTCGCGTCTACCTTGATTCGGTTTTGTGACTTAGGAGTCCGAGTTTCAAAAATTGACTTAACAATACTTGGAAACTTTAGGATTAGCTCAAAATAATCCAGTGTAGTAAAATTAAAGTAAACATAAGGTTATTCCTAATAAAGAATGTCGGCTCGATTACGTTCTTTTCCTTAGCCGTTTTTCGTGTGCTACGCAATTCCAAACTTGTTCTCTTGCTTGCCATGAAGCCAATTCTTGTTGGACAGCAGCAAGTCGAAGAGTTGAGTTTTTGGTGCTCACACACTACTAATTCGGCTTAGGCCGAAGGGACTTAAGCCAGCCGGCATAAAAAATAAAATAGTTAACGAATAGAATGACAATTATTACTAAGGCAGTCCCCGAGTTACTACTCGAGGTGCCAAGATTTCATTGATAAACTCATTGCCAGCATAAATACCGACATAAGAGAAACTCGGATACACACACTTCTTTGTTAAGTGTAGAATGGACGAAGTAGGGCTACATTCCATGGACGCTTAGATTCCTCGCCAGACCTGTCCACCTTGTTCTTCTCCTGTGATTTTGCATCGATGAGATAATAAGAGTCATTGTGCAATGCTTTGCTCACAATGGATGGCCCTTCCCATGGGGGAGATAACTTATGCATGCCGGCAGTATGTTGTACTAGCCGGAGTACCAGATCACGTTCCCGGAAGACTCGGGGGTTTACTTTCTGGCTATGATAGCGTCGGAGATTTTGCTGATATATGGCGGATCTGGACAATGTCAATTCTCTCGCTTCTTCCAGCAGATCAACATCATTTTGCTAGGCTTCTCGCACTTCGTCTTCTGTGTATTGGGTGACCCTAGGCGAATCATGCTCTATGTCGGCTGGTAATACAGCTTCTGCCCCATATACCAGAAAAATGGCGTATAGCCCGTTGATCGATTCGGAGTTGTTCTTAAACTCCACAGTACCGCTGGTAGTTCTTCTATCCAGCACCCCGCTGATCTTTGCAGTGGCTCAACGAGCCGGGGTTTTATCCCGGATAAAACTAATCTGTTGGATCTTTCCACTTGTCCATTCAATGCGGGGTGGGCTACTGAAGCAACGTCTAGCCGGATCTTCTTATCTCGTCAGAATCGCGCAAATGCTCCTTCAACAAAATTAGTGCCGTTATCTGTTATGATACTGTGAGGATAGTCATATCTCAGGATGATATCTTTAAGGAATGTCACGCTTGTAGCTCAATCACATTTTCTTATTGGCTTTACTTCAATCCATTTTGTAAACTTGTCAACCATAACCAAGAAATGGGTCATATTTCCTCTCGTCGGCTTAAATGGACCAACCATATCCAAACACCATACAGCAAATGGCCAGGTAATTGGTATGGTCTTGAGCTTCGACATTGGCATGTGTGTCTTGGTAGAATACCTCTGACAACCATTGCATTTTTTACTAGATCTTCTGCTTGTTCTAAGGCACTTGGCCAGTAGAATCCATGTCGGAAAGCTTTTGCCACTAAGGCCCTAGATGAGGCGTGATGCCCACATTCCCCTTGATGTATATCTCGGAGGATGTCAAGCCCTTCTTCCGGGTCAACACACCGTTGCAGGACATTAGTAACACTCCTCTTGTATAGCTCGGCATTGATAATCATGTATGACTTTGCCCTCCTCTGAATTTGCCTTGAAAGCACTTCTTCATTGGGCAAGGATCCATCCTTTAGGAACTGGAATATGCGCAGTGCCCAAGCCGGTATAGCTCGCACTGGAAATACATTCTCGTCAATTTCCATCTGATCTACCGACATAACCTCCGCCGGGTCAAGCTGCGCAGTCCCCGGGTTTTGCAAAGCAGTCCCCGGGTTTTCTAAACCACTTCCCACATCAATGTCCATGGGCGCAGCTTCCGACTCCGGATTTGCCAGGATATAGATTGACACGGATTCTAGGGATGTCCTGATAGATGGCTTTCTGAGGTGCTCTAGTGCTACATCCGGTGGAATCGCTTGTCGGGTTGATCCGAGTTTCGACAGTACGTCGGCAGCCTCGTTTTCCAGCCGGGGTACGTGGTGAAATTCGCATCCCTCAAAGTATCCTAATATCTTCTACACATGAAATCTGTACAATGCCATGTTTGCATCCAGAGCATCCCATTTCCCCGAGACTTGCTGAACTACCAAATCCGAGTCACCAAAGCACTGGATCCGACGTATTCCAATTTCTTTTGCCACTTTGAGCCCATGCACAAGTGCTTCATATTCTGCAACATTGTTTGGTGCTGCGAAGTGGATCTGCAGTACATACTTCAGCTGGTCTTTCTTGGGTGAGGTAAGCACAACTCCGGCGCCTAACCCGGTTTTCGTTTTTGATCCGTCAAAATGCATTCTCCAGTAGTTCGGATCTGGCAACGGTGGCTCATATTGCATCTCGGCCCAATCCACGAAAAAGTCAGCCACAGCCTAAGACTTGATCGCATCTCTCCTGTCGTATTCTGGAGCATAAGGGGCTAGCTCAATTTCCCATTTTGCGATCCAGCCGCTCGCATCCTTGTTGCTCATTATCTCAGATATGGGGGCCTCACATATCACTTTGATGGGGTGTTCTTCAAAATAGTGCATCAGCTTCTTTGCTACCATATATACACCATATGCCATCTTCTAATAGTGAGGATAGTTTTTTTTTACGCTGATAATACCTCACTTAGGTAATAGACCAGCCTTTGCACTGACTTACCCTCCTCATCGCGCTCTACCATAATTACTGCACTTACAACCCGGTTGGTTGAGGCTATGTAGAGCAACATTGGCTCTTTTGATAGTGGAGAGGCTAACACTGGCGCAGTGGCTAACATTTTCTTTAACTAGATGAAGGCTTCATTGGGCTATGGCGTCCATACGAATTTGTCTGACTTTTTCATTAGTTGATAGAGAGGCAGTGCCTTTTCTCCCAACAAACAAACAAACCGAAATAAGGATGCCAGGAAACCAGTGAACTTCTGGACATCGTTAAGACACTTCGGCAATTCCATTCGCTCTATGGCTCGGATTTTAGTTGGGCTAGCTTCGATACCTCGGCTAGAGACAAGGAATTCGAGTAATTTTCCAGCCGGGAAACCGAAAGTACACTTTTCTGGGTTAAGCTTCATTCGGAATCTCCTTAGGTTCGTGAATGTTTGCCTGATATCATCAAGGAGCGTTTTGCTTTCCTTGGTTTTTATTACCACATCATCCACATACACTTGCACATTTTGACCAATTTGATCGTGTAGGCATTTTTGCATACATCTCTGATACGTTGCCCCTGCATTACGTAAACCAAAAGGCATGGTGCGATAGCAATAAGCCCCATACAGGGTAATAAACACAGTCTTTATTTGATCATCCGGGTTCAGAGGTAGCTGGTGGAAACCAGAATATGCGTCTACGAATGACAACATCTCACACCCAGCAGTAGAATCTATGACCTGATCTATCCTTGGCAGTGGGAATGGATCTTTTGGGCACGCCTTATTCAGATTCGTGTAATCGATGCACATACGCCAAACCACTGCCACATTCGGATCATCTTTCTTCTTTTCCACCAGCACCGGATTAGATAGCCAATCCAGATAAAGTACTTCCATGATGAACCCGGCTGTGAGGAGCCGAGCTATCTCATCTCCAATGACTTTTCTCCTATCTTCGGCGAAGCGGCGGAGAGGTTGCTTCACCGGCTTTGCTCCGGGTCTCACATTCAAAGAGTGCTCGGCCAACTCCCTCGGAACACCTTGCAAGTCATGTGTTGACCAAACAAAGATATCCCGATTCTCACGGAGGAAGTTGACGAGCTCGCTTTCCTATTTGTCAGTTAACCCGGCACCAATTGTTAGGGTGCGCTCTGGGAACAGATCATCAACAGGTACTTTCTTTGTGTCCTTTATTGCTTGAAATGATACACTTCCATGCGGGTTGCTCAGCGCCGGCATATACTGCTGCGTGGACTGAGCCAATGCCGCTACTTCCTGGATCTTTCTCTTTTTTTGTGCAATCACGAGTGACTCGGCCAGGTTAGACCCGGTCGACGCACACTCAATGGAACGTTGGAAATCCCCAGCTATGGTAATTACTCCATTTGGCCCGGGCAACTTCATCTTCAGGTAGCTGATATGAGTACTTGCCATGAATTTGTTCAGGGCCGGCCTGCCGAGTAACGTGTGATATGCGCTTTCTAAGTTCACAACCTCAAACTCCAAATTCTCAGTTCGGCAGTTATCTCTTGTGCCGAATAACACATCAACCCAGACTTTGCCAATGGGTTCACATGAAATACCTGGCACAATGCCATGGAAAGTTGTCCTTGTGGCTTGGAGCATGTTTTCTGAGATACCCAACTTGCGCATTGTATCCACATACATGATATTAATGCTGCTGCCATTGTCAATCAGCACCTTAGAAAACCTCACATTGATATTTGGCCCAATGAACGTTGGGTCCAGCACTAATGCATACGAACCAGGACTCGGCATTAGCTTTGGATGGTCCTTGATACTCCGGGTAATCTCCTGATCCGACCAAGGCATGTACCTCATCACTGCCGGCATAACCACATTCACTTCCATATTTCGGCATTGCAAACTCTTCCTATCCATTTCTTCTGTGGTAAACACACAGTAACTCTGGTGATGCTCTTTGTATTCATTTCTCCCATCATTGCTGGGGTACCTTTGATCTGGCTGATGCTGGTTTTCCACCTGATGCACTGCATCCCTTCTCTCGTGATTCTCATACCTCGGCGGACGTGGTGGTAACATTAATTGTTGCGTATTTTCTCCGGAGAGCAACTGCTGCCAAGGTTGATCGTTCCGAGGTGCCTGAGCATTCCCCGAGCCACTTTGCTCTATCTTCCTCATCCACTCACATTGTCGGGTTGTATGACCCGCCGGGTTACTCGAATTTGGCGTGTGAAATTTGCACGGCTGATCCAGCATTGCCTCATACGTATACCTCGGCCGGTCTTTCTTTTCTTGCCACTGTTTCTTTTGATCGGGCATCCAAGTTTTCTTGCCATCATTTCTTGGGGTCCACTATTGCCCTCCAATTTTCTGACGCTGATTACTCCCTGCTCCGGGTTGATCTTGGTTTACAGCAGCAACTTGTTGCAAACTGTACCTGTAATCCGGTTTATCGTCTCTTCTCTTACCCCGGTAATCATTTCGTCGGGATGATCCAACTCCATCTCGCTGGTAGTACTCCTCATTTGACTCGTTTGACACGAGCCGGGGTTGAGTCGGATCACCCAAAGCATACAAATCAGCAATCCGAATTGTCTCAGCCAGTGTAGTTGGCATATCCCTTTGTAACCTTTGCCACAGCATGCTTGCATATGTACATCCTTGTGCAAACCAAGCTATGGCCTGAGACTCAATCACACCTTCACATAAGTTTCTCACGGTGCACCAGCGAGTTAGGAACTCCCTGTCTGTTTCATTTGGTCTCTGCTTGCACATCGCTAGTGTCTGCGGCCTATTCGGCCTCTGATACATGCTCGAGAAGTTACTGACGAACATTTCTTCAAAGTCGATCTAGCAGTTGATACTACCGGGTGGTAAATTGTTTAACCATACCCTTGCTGGCCCTTCTAGCATCTGAGGTACGTATCTCAAATTGCCTATCACAATTTTCACTGCCGTTGCATAGTTGATCAACCAATCCTCTGGCTTGGTGCTGCCGTCATATGTTTTCGTGCCTATGGGTAACTGGAAGTTAGGTACCGGAGGCTCTTTCATGATCCGGTGCCCAAAGCATGCTGGACCTGCAGGACCTTGCCCCTCAATCCCTCTGACCTATAGAGCCGATCCAGCTTTAACCTAGCATCGTCAGGCATCAAGTTCCTGCTTCCCAACCTTGACCCTATCACATAATAATCCGACCTAGGGTATCCTGCGTTCACCATTTCGGAATCACCGTCATTGTATCTATCTTGCTCTTGTTGAGCGCAATTTTGTTGCATACCTTGGCCGGCATTCTACTCCTGCCGAGGTACACTCCGCTGCTGTTGTTGCCGAGGCGGATTTTGCCCTGCACCTGCCGAGTTACGCTGTCCGGCATTGCCGTTTTCAGCGTTTCTCTGACCGGCATTGCCTTGGTCGCGGTTACCTCGGCCAGCTTCACCTCGACTAACACTTTGTCGATCCTCATTTCTCTGCATTGCTTTTCCTTTCCCTGCCCTTGCCGGGTCATATGGGACTATCTGTTTGTTTCTCCTCGCCGAGGTTACCACTTCCTCTCTTCTAGGGCCATCATGAGGTGATGATGCAGCTCTAGCGGATTTCTCCAGGTTTCCCACTGCCAAATAAACGACCTTGGAAGCCCCAGCTCTTGCTGGGTTAGCCCTGAGCAACTCCTCATTCTGTCTGTTAGCGATCCGAACGAACTCGTTGACCCTCTCCTGCTGTCTTTGCCGGGCTTCACCTATCAAACCATCTAACTCGGATGCAGCTGCATCCGATGCTCTGAGGTTCTTTGCCGGGGTACTGTACATCGGCAACCCCATGGACAAAGGGTTCTTTGATTCCTCAACTCTAGTGTCACCCTCTTTGTTCATCTCACTGATGAGGTTTCTCCCAATTACTTTTATAGCATCTACCTTATTTGCTCTTGCGTACTCGCACAGCGTCATGTTCAACGACTGCTGAGCCGCGACTATCTTTTTCGCACCCTCTAGTATTTTCTTCCTAGTTTCCTCTAACTCAGCCTGTGCCTGAGCCGGATCTACCACAGGTGCTATGGGGCTTTCCAAGCTATCTATCGCCTGCTGCAGCAAGTTTTCTGACAACTCTAGCGAAGGACCTCTACTTTTCCTGGGCGCCTTGGGTGTTACCTCCGGATCTGGTGCCGGGTCTTTGCTCGCACCAGCGTCAGGTGCTGTCATCATCACCTCAGTGCACTCGGGGGAGCGAGTGATGCGCGCACTGCCAGCCGCGCTAAGGGGTGGCTCGCTCCCTCCCTCGACGACGTGCCGCGGGTGAACGCAAGACACATCGATGCCGACGTAGATCCTGTGGGCGCCAAGCTTGACGAAGACGCCATTGCATGGTGGAGGTCGCTTGCCGAAGCAACCAGCATTGTCGCTGACGTAATCCAGCGCTGCAAAGCGCTGAACGAGCCTAGAGACGATGCGCTCGCCGTTGCTGATGATGCTTCCCGTCCGGATCTTCACTCCTACTAGCGCCGCTAGCCCCACGGTGGGCGCCAACTGTCATGGTGGTGTCACGGCAGATGCCATGGATAGGCTAAAGGTGGGGCCAATATGCACTAGAGGAATCCAGGGAGGGATAGTGTGGTGATTCCACAAACAGATGCTTTGTATTCTCCAAGTTCACAAGGTTTACAGATCCTCCTTGAGCTATATTGGGGAGAGGAGGAAGAAAAGCTCTCTTACTCTCACCACTACTTGTCTCTCTACCGATGAACTACACACTTGCCCACCAGCCAGCCCCAACTACAGAGACCCTAGTGCCCCTTATAAAGGTGAGGCTAGGTCTCCAGTTAGGGCATACGTAGAGGCATATTCCTGGGAATATGCCTCTTCCCAAAATAGCAAACTGACTGGGTCACCTTTTGCCATCGTAAGCCATACAGAGGCTACGTAAGCCTCTGCGGCGCCAGCGTCAGCCGACATAGGGTGCGTCACCTTTGTCGGCCACGCCTTGCTGGTCCCTCCCTCTGTTTGCTCTGCTCACGTTCCTGCGCACAGAGGTCACCTTTTGACCAGCGAAATACCTTCCTTCTCTTGCAAGCCTGGTATGATCCGGACCCGTTGGTACCGGCATACAAATTACTAAAAAGCCTACCGGCATACGACATACGTCGGCCGGGACACAGTTAGGTGGACATCCTCCGGTCCGGGTTACTCCGTAAGTCGGCCTGCCTTGAGGTGACTCGGCCAGCATATGCTTTGACCTTGTCGTACCTCGGCTAACTCGACCTCTATACCCCGGTGTGACCCTACCCGGGGGTATCCCCCCAACAACTTTGTTGTCAACTTGCATAAATGCTCCATGATCAGGAAACTTTGATCACGGTTGCCTAACACACTAGTATGAATAGAGGCTACTAGGGACTTTGTTTGTTTCATAGCACACCTGTATCAATGTCTCTACTTGATACAGTTATAGAACAATATGAAACTATTATAAACTTATTTGAGATATGATAATAAAATCCATTTATTATTTGTCTCTAGGGCATATGTCCTTTAGGAGCATCAAAGCTCAAAACCAAATATTGATCTATGTACATATTGATCTATTGATTCTTCTCTATTCCTACCAACCTATTCAAACTACTCACTACTTTCAAGCAAAGGGAAGGAATCTATATATATGTTAGAGTACTACCATCATCTTTAGGGTGCAAGTCTAATAGGTAGTAAGAGTAGTCTAGACAATAGATAAGCTAACTCAATCCTGAGTAGACCTGAGTAGACATTTGGAAGCAACCTATAAAGAGGTAACACTTGATAGATCATTCTCTTAAAGGATGAGTCCATACTTGATACTAGGCCATTAGTACTCCCTCTGACCCAAATTAGTTGACTCAAATTTGTCAAGATATGGATGTATCTAATACTAAATCATGTCTAGGTAAAATCAAATCTAGACAAATCTCAGCCAACTAATTTGGGTCGGAGGGAGTAGTAGATTTGGATAAACCTTTAGCCAATGCCCTTGAATGAATGGTATTTATTCTCAGTCATATACCCAAGCTTAGTACACTAACAAGACAAACCTATGAGATCATTTATTTGCCTTGAGAGTTCATGATTACACATCTTATACTTTACCTAATCAAACCACCTTGATTAATGAAGTTTCACTTAGTTTAATATTAAATCTTAGTTAGAAATTATTGTTAATCTAGATGGCTAATTAAGTTTTCACTTAATTAAGATGGAATCTTACAATAATCATCTATATTTGCAAATTAAGTTTCACTTAAAATGCAAATAAGCCAATGGAATTTCATAATCCAATTGTAAATATCAAATCCCACATGCCAAATAAGCCCAAGGCCCATTAGTGAGAAATGTCACTTGTCTTATTAAAAAATAAAATTCCCAGCTGGATAATCATCCCACCTAGTTACCTTGGCTAACAATTTACCTTAGGAAACTTGGCTCCCAATTACCTCAAGAACCTATAAATAGGATACCCCTTGAGCATTCCCACCTCACAACTCACAACTCACCACCTCAGAGCAAGAGCCCATAAGAATCACACTTGGGCTAGAGGCTGAGTGAAGGTACAAACCACAAACTAGAAAAACACAGTAGTAGTGTAAGAGAGAGATCTAGAGAGGCAAGTGAAGTAGAAAGACAATCTAGGAGAAGGCATGTTCATCAACGAGATAAAACTAAGGAATCTACAAAAGGTTATAACTAAAACCCTAGGACTAAGATAGGAGTAACATAGATGATGGCCATTGGCACATAAGGTAATCATATATAGGACATGGGAGAATCCTAATAACTATATATGTTTAGTATATCTAAGAAAGGAATCCCATGACATTATATGTTAAACCTAAGCAAATAAGAATAGGAAAAATCTATCTAGTGAACCTAAACCTTGGCAATTTTATCCAAGTCACTAGGTCAACCATTGACTATTTTCTAAAATCCCATTTCTCAAATCATATTATCCATTCCATTCTATTGGTGAGTACTACCTCCGTCCCAAGGAATAAGGCAGCATATTTTTGACCAAGATTTACTCTAAATATATAAAGAATGTTGGTACAAAATTAGCATCATTAGAAAGTGTGTTTCAATATGAATCCAACAATACAAATTTTACACAATATAATCAAGTTTTAGTTTCTCTATTTATTTGGTCAAATTTTGCTTTGGAATGCACGTGCGCCTTTTTCCTTAAAACGGAGGTAATGATCATAAACATTAAGTAGATGAAGTATACCATATTCTTCACTAAATCATATATCTAATTCATGCCATAGTGATTAAGTGAGTAATCCCTACTATGTTTACATGCATAGCTAGCAACTCATCTCTATCAAGTCAACCATATGAATAATCATATGGTTATGAGACCATTTATAATCCATTTTTGAAACCCTAAAACTCAAAGTGTTGAGAAGAACCATTCCTCATACTCTCGTGAAGAAAATCTATTCTTCTTATACTAAACCCTAGTGTTATGTTGATGTGATGATGATCACAAGTACCTAGGTGAATTAAACCTAGATATTTTCCATAGAACTAAAGGATAAATGTTCTGTGTAATTGTCTAAGGTAAAACACACAAAGAACATTTTATGATTTTCATCATAAGAATATGTACCCAAAATCACTTCTATCAATAGTAGTAAAACCACCTAACAAATTCTTCATGAGTATATTCACTCAAGTTAGAGTTACAAAAGATATTATGAAGTACTTCCAAAATAAAAGGAATTCATTTGAGATTTCTCTCAAATGGAAGACCTAGTGTTATTTTACACAATCCATGTCTATGAATGAATGTAGAAATATTCTATGTGTTAATCACACAAAAGAAAAGGAAATATAAAGAGACCATTTAAAATTTGAGTGTTCAAAATCTTCATTTTGAACCAAGACTCCAATAGAAGGTTTCACATATTACTTTATACATAAAGAAAAAAATGCCAACTAGGAAAATATTTCCTAACACTCTATTCTATGAAAGAGAATACAATACCATTGGAATATACCTATAACCAATATTTAAACCCAAAGTAATATGTGCAGAGATCTAAATCATTCTTATGGGCAAAATAAATAAAAATGGATAAAAGATATTGAATATCACATACCATTATGTGAGGAAGAAATCATTTGAATCCATTACAAAAATATTTTTGAGAGATGACAAGATACCTCTCTATCCTAATCATAATAATTCAACTAGTTGAATAATTGAAATATATTTTAAGCTTGAGCAAACTATTTTGGAATGGTAAAATATGAATATCACATATTTATATGTGAGAAAATATTAACTCAAAGCCATTTTCCAAATTACTTTGTGAGATATTAAAATACATCTTAGTGGCATTCAAAATGATCCACACATATGAATTATTCAAACACATTACACATGAGAACAAAATTCAAAATAAAATTCAAAATAGAAAATAGAAAATACAAATAGAAATGGAAAAAATAAAAGGAATTAGAAGAAAAAATACTAGCCAATCTAACAAGGCAGAAATCCACCTAGACAACCCAACGCCAGCCCAACTAGCAATACAACTCGTCTCAGTCGTGCTTTGCACCACAATCCAAAGCCCTAGTGGGGTTTTTGAAAAGTCACGTTAGAAACGCCTCTTTTCACATCATCTTCGTCCCCAACAATGGCGAGGCCACATTGCTGGAAAAGCAACTTAAACGAACTGACCTAAACACCCTATAAATATTCCCTGGTCATCACCCCATCTCTCACAACTATCAACTTCTTCTCTCGATCTCTCAATTGCTCTCTGCTACAACCCTAGCCGAAAGGGAAATTTCAGCTAGCCATCGGTGAGGATCTCCGCTTTCTCAATTGAGTGGTTAGGGAGCTTCACCGTGGCTAGGCTAGTATCATGGCAAAGGGAAACATGATGAGAAGTCTTTAAGCTCTAGAATCGATACCTTCTTCTTTGACGCTGTCTACGGGAATCCGCGAGCAAAGCCTCATCTCTAGAAGCCATAGGACCTTGATAGCTAGCCTATCACCCTCACTGTGAGCATACGCATCTCCTAGTAGCTGTAGTTAACCATGGGGCTAGTCCTATAGAACGAATCGTGGATGGCCGGAGTTGCTCCGCCATAGTAGCTCGTCGATGTAGTTGTCGATGACCCCTTAGTCCATGAGGTAGCTCGCTCAACTCGCGATGTAGTGCTGAATTGAATGGTAGATGTCACGCATCCTAGAGCGACCTAAAACGAGCGTCTCCTTTGTGCCTTACCATGCTGATGGAAGGTTTCTAGCGAGCTGACATCATCAGTGGACCCCACCGGTTAGTTGACCAAGTTTGTGTCTGCGTGCCAGCTGATTCAACACCTAGACCCCACCTCATCGACTCTGGCTAGATTAATTTTGGTGTAAAAAGTTTGACTTAACCATGTGGCACTTGGAAACCACACCAGTGACACCTATTGTCCACGTGTGTATATACGTTATCCATTTAGAAAATTCCATAGTATCCTTTAATATTAGAAAAATCAGAACTAATTCATACAAACTCTGAAAAATATAAATAACATATCAAAATGTTCATAAAAATAAGATCTATCCAACTATATCATAATACCATATACTTATGTGGAATAAAGTTTTAGGAATAAATAAAAACCTCACATACACTTCCTTAAAACTCAATTTAAACAAATGTAAAAATAACCAAACCCAAATTTTAAATGGAAATCCAATAGAGTGTTGTTATTCTAAATAAAATAAAATCTTAACTTCATTTCATGAGCAATGAAGACTGGTACAAACATTTTGTGAGATCAATATTATTTCAAATGGTAAAATAAATCCAATATTGGTAAAAGGCATATTTCTCATTATTGCTTAAAAATAACTTTGACTTCAAGGATGAAATCAAACATGGTTTCATTCTTAGTACGAAAATGAAACATTATACCCAATAAAAGAATGCCTAAGTAACTTGGGTAATGATAAATCAAACACAACACTAGAGAAATTATTGAAAGTTAATAAATTTTTTAGAAATATTATTCCTACTTGAGAATAATATTAGAGTAAATAATAGCCCTAGATTGTTTTGGTTCAAACAGATACCCCCATTGTCTCAATTCTTTTTGGCCATGGGATGGATGCCAGAAAGGACAACCGACTGCGTTGCAATGGAGCCCTGCTCTCTGGGAGCTGTGAACCACCACGGGCCCTAGCAGCGGATTCCCTCCCCTTGGCGCCTCACGTGCGGGCTGTCCTACCTCGTGTCACCGAATTGGACCACACGCGCACCATGATACTACCGTCAGCGTATGTCGGTAGCTCACCGCTACGTGAGAGGCGCTCCGGGCACGACATGGCTCTACACCCACCAAAAGCAGACGTGGCACTACAGACTCTATCCGGACACATGTTATCACTGCAGGGAGCTGAGCTTCTAGCGCAGGTTGCACCGGGAAGTGTGGTCGGGCGTGGTTTCTCACGACATAGAGGAGACGTGGCATCATGGATAGTATGCACGTACTGTTTCTTGATGTGTCTATGGTCACTCCGGTGGCCTAGGCTATAGACGTGTGCAGTTTCTCGCCGCAGAGAGGCGACCTAGGACCATAGGTTCTAAGCATGCACGTTTTCTCTGTAGGGGTTCGCGTATGAAAACAATAAAAATTTACCCTACGCCCCTGAACCCCTGATGCTGCCAGGACCTATCTATTAGTAATGCAGTAACGGGAGGGGCTTTTCGCGAACTTACCCTTGAAGACCGAAAAGCATTGTCAACGCTCATGAGAGCATGGTTGATGTAGACGAGCCGAAGCCGACCTCAAGGTCGTGTTGAAGTCCTCGCGCTCCTACGGCTCCAACGACTTCTAGTGCCTCAAATGTTGTACCTAGCAGGGAGTTACATGCATCCGGTGCCTGGTGACGACACCCGCTTCCCCAATCCAGCATCAATTGTGGAAGTAGAGCTTTTAGATCCGAATACCGTAGCACGACGGTGCTCTGCGGTGAAGATGTCTCTCGTTCACGTAGTCCGGACTTGGGACCACGGTCACGCGGGAGAGAGAGAGAGAAATATCAATTGGAGGTCTCCCCAAAAGCGAGGAAACCTTTATTGAATATTGTGTATATTATTTGGTCAAAATACCCCACTATATATAGGGGAAGCGGAGGTACTCCCTCCCTCAAAGTCCCGGGGTGGGACTAAACAAGGGAGAGGGGGTGGCCGCCAGCCCCAAGGGGCTCTAGTGGGACCCACGCTGGGGGGGCTAGGCCAGCCGGCCATCTCCTCCCTCCTTCCTCCATTTGCCTCTCCCTCATGGGCCCTTCTCCCTCCGGAATTTGGCCCATTAAGATTTTTGACCTTTTAATTGATTTTAACTTTTATTAAATAATTATGAATATATGATTAAATCAATATTTAACATTCATTCACATATTATTCAATCTCCATGGCTATGGAACACCTTCCACCTTCACTCCAGACATCATCCGGACTTACCGAAATCCCTCTGGTTTTCTCTCTTTATATTCTTCGACAATTCTACCGATCCTGTAAACACTCTCTAAGCATCACCAAGCCCTTAAGCATGATAACACATGGTTCGGGAACACTCTAGATATGGAGACATGGTCAGGACACTCATGTACCAATGATTAACATAGGGACCTAGATGTCCATGTGACCCCTGTGCATTCCACGAAATCTTTCGTTGTTTGAACCGTGATTGTTGTGTCTTATTCCTTTTGTCTCTCGATACTTGCATTGGCCGAGATCTGATCAATGACATTAGCATGTTTGGTTCAATATTGTTACCAACAAATTCTACTTGACTCGCTTCGACAAGTGATATCCCTGTGATGAAATCACACGCTGCGCAGCTATTGGATGTAACTTCTCTGAGTGGGCCCTCGAGTATATTTCTGTCACACGGATGGACAAATCCCACTCTTGACATATATTGCCTCTACGGTTCCTCCGAATACCTGAACACATCTTTATGATCACTATTTAACCAAGTGACTTTTGATGCTATCAAAGTACCCTCGGGAGACAGTGATTGATATAGCCTCACGGTCTAAGGAATAGTCTACATAGGTCTATTCTAATCATCTTAACTTGATCTCCGTGACATGATCGGGTCACGATGTTTAGGTTGGGTATTAGTTCATCATCTCATTCTCATAATGAGATGACTCCATTTCCAACTGGCATAAATGCCACATGATTAGGAAACCTTGATCATCTATTGACCAATGAACCAGTGACTAGAGTTTCACCAGGAACCCCTAGTTGTTTATATATCACACGTGTATTGACATTTCCTTTCAATACAGTTATAGCATGATATAAAACTTAATCACAAACTTTATGAAATATGATAATAATCCTTATTAGTATTTGTCTCTAGGGCATATTTCCAACAGTCTCCCACTTGCACTGGAGTACAAATAAACTAGCTGCATTTTTCTTAATCATTGGTACCATATATTCCGGTACCTTTGAACATGCTTTCTCATGGAAGAGGTTGAGTCTTGGGCCTATACTTTACAGTCCCAAATCCTTTGCAATTTAACAATATCACCTTGATTGACATTAATACTTTATCATCACATGATAACATCTTTGTGCATGCATCGTAGCTATGGCAGCAGAACAAGGCCGGCTTCTAGGAGCCTACAGTGACTTTAGATCAACCTCATGGGCTTTATCATGGGCGATGTGCCCTAGGACACATCATTCTATGTTAAAGACGAACTAGGCCGGCCATAATAGTATACATCACTTTAGATGGTACCCTTATCAATTATTATAAATGTATTTATCAAAACACTAGTGCACCTTGTGCAACTTTCGATGTTTTATTCACCTCGCTTCCTACTTGACTTTAGTCAGTATTATCAATATAGGAGTTTCCAATCTTCTTACAACATAACCCTTTAAGCTTTTAAGATATGTCATTCTTTATGGATTTGGAATTATGTCTACAGTTCTCTATTAGACACTGCAGACAAACTTAGCTCAACGTTCTGTTATTCATGCTTAATCACTTTTCAAACGTTCCTTCTTGGATCATATATTACGTTAAGTTGTCATCATGGTTTTCCAACATAGAACCTATGTCTCAACATAGTGGATCATGATCATCCTTTTCTTTCTTTCAACCATCAATGTTTAACTTAATAATATTTCTAATTTGAATTGACCAAGGACTAGTCCTGAATCAATTCCTATTCCGAAACTCTTTTCAGAATCCCTTTTAGGAATACAACATAATATCGTAATTTACTTATTATCAACTTCTACTCCCTATAAATCATTATTTATTGGTACTTGCACTTTTGTTCTTAATGTGTCGTATACACACTTAAGAATCAATCCTTAAGCTCCCACTCAAAAACATGTTCCCAACAAATTTGAGTTCGAGACTTATATTGCTCCCACTAAAAAATATGTCATTCACATATTGTTTTAGGAAGACTTTCATAGATCCCACTCAATTTCATGCAAATTGCATATCTACTTACTATTTTGAACAATTTCAAAACCCTTTGATCAATTATCAAACTGAGAGATTTATTACGAGATACTAGTACCTTACTAGTTTTAAATACACTAGACTTTCAGCACACTTGAATCAAATTCATTTGAATTTGTCTAATACTTTATTCATGACAAATCGTGCCTTTGTCATGCACCTTCTCCTTTTGAATCCTACTTTGTGTAGTGAAAACACTAGTAGGGAAAACACAATGATCGTTATCATTGATTCTTTCCTTTATGAAGAGAATCGTTTAGGAATGCTTTCTATTCCACTTCTCAACACTATGATACAGGGGTTTGAATCCTCATCAGGTTTTCCACTATCTTCCGAAAACTCCTTATTCAAGAACACAAACATTCTTGAAAAAGCACCAAAATTTAAGCAACACTAATTTTGCCTTTCTTTTGGTTCTCGCCATGGGTTTCATATTCATTTTTCCAATGAATACTCTACAAGGACTTATTCGCTATTTGCTTTGGTTATATCGAATAACCCCAAAACTTTTACAATGATCCATACAATATATGGCGCCAAACTCACGAATTTAGATGGTTCACTATATATTCTAATTGAGTGCTAACTATTTCTAACTAATGGACTTTACATCTACACTACAACAATTTATTCGGCGCCTTCTATTCACCTACTTGATATCTAATATATCATTGTGATGCTTTGCATTTTGACATTTCAAATGCATTGCATTCCACAATTTCTTTATGCCATCCTTATAAAGTCAAATTTCATTACTATTGATCTAATCGTAGTAATTAGATTCTCTTTTATCTTTAATACCATTAGATGATGAAATATTTCGATCATATCAAATAGTTTCATGCTCATGTTTCCTTTGGTAAACTCTTTACACATTTTAAACAATCATATAATGATAATTATCATTTTGGTGAAACACAATACATCGAATATGCATTTACTTTCAACAATTCATCAAAGCACTTAGTATTCTTGCAATACACGATGTTTAAGTTATCTTGCCGAACTTAGGCATGATTCATATGTGAAAAGAAAACGGATGTCTTTCACATATTATCAATATAACTTTGAATTTAAATAATGGTTTCATTCAAAATGAACATATCATTAAGTTGGGTATTTGCAAGGCACTTTAAATATTTTCGTGTATTATCAATTAGTTTCAACAACAAGGATAATTCACACATAATCAAATAAGATATGAACACGAATAGAAATCATTCATAAAAGTGGAACAACTGTTTGTTACAAACTCATATGAATAACCGTCTCACGAAGTGTGAGACACACTAAAGAAGTTCACATATCCATCGATTACAATAACCATCCAAAACGGTAAACTAAGTTATAAATATCGAGGGAGAGTGTCGTTGGCCATCATCATCATGCTCGCCATCAACATGCAACGTCACCTCCTTTCTAGCAAGCACCTCTCATGCAGAAGGACCTGTTTTTCAGCAAAACAGAACAAGTATCAAATATACTTAACACTGCAATATGTGTTTGCAAGATTATAACATTTATAAAACTGTATATCAAATATATACCTTCATCATTGATGACCTCTCTAGTGATTGGTTCAACTTTTATGTTTCTAAAACGTAATATGAAATCCTGGAGAGATCCAATGTCTCTGTATCACCACTCATGATACTACTCCGGACATGTCCTTCGTAGCTGGGAGGTACTGATCGAAGCAGCACGCCTATCGCAAATAACTCAGTCATCCAGTGGCCCACGAAGTAAACCAGTCTCATGTGTGCATCAAGCATGCGCTCTAAGTGACTCCTCAGACAAGTGTGTTCCTCCATCCTTATGGAAAGGAACTCTCCAAGCAGCTCGTGCTTCCACATGCGCACATGGCTTATGCACTCTGCTCTCAGTTGATCCACCATCGAATATGGGGCAAGATCACCCATGAGCGGATGTAGTTCATACACCATTCCGTAACGCATAATTATCTGAATCTAAGTGGACATCTCTTGGCGATAGTAGCGGTCTGCCCGCTCTTGTGGGGTCTCATACCGTCAGGCTCGGCCTATTACATCATACGACATATGTAATCTACCACATGATGCCTAGTAAGGAGATCATTCAGGCGCACAATCCAACCCGGGAAGTTGGATCCATCAAGTCTAAGTTTCTCACCAACTACCAAATCCTCAACGCCAAAGTAAGCTACACGGTGAGCCATCTCTACATTTATAATTGCAAAAGGAATTTAGACTAAGTTTATAATTAAATGAGTTAAACAATAACTCCACTAAAAACACCTATCCCCTAAAGGGTTCTAGTGATTACATGACCCCTTTTCCCCACATCTCCCCCGATTGTCACGGCCATCAATGTGGGTGCTAGGGTGGACGGCTAAACGTCGGTCACATCATTCATGCGACTCGTGCTCGATCTTTCGACCATCCGTGTTTCGAGGCCATGTCTACACATGCTAGGCTCGCCAACTCAACCTTAGCGTATTTGCTGTGCAACATGGCTTACACCCATTGTGTGCGAACGTAGATATGTCTGACACCTGATCATCATGACGCTACCTCATACCGAAGAACTTTCTTGGTGGTGCACACTAAGGGAGAACACACTCATTGGTATTTTAATAGGGATCATCTTATTAGGCTATCGTACAGTATCTAATACAAGCACACAATAAGATATACAAACAATAAAAGTGAATGTAAATGCGATGTGATATGGTCCTTCACGTCATGATATCCATCCGGCGTCACCAGATTCTGGCGCCAGGGTTCCGGCACCATAGACACCAGGGTACCGGTGCCTTTCCGGTGTGGTAGTTCGTCACCTCCGTGACCGTCCACTACTACTTAGCAACATAAGGTAATTACTTTACCTTTGCCATAACATATCACAAAGCAACGCTGTAACACCCCTAGTTTTAATGAATCTCTAATTAGGGTTTGAGTGTGCATATCATGAGCATCATATTTGAAAATGCATGAAAGTAAACAAAATATGCAAAACCCAAACTCCCTTTCCTCTTTGAAAATTCATTCAAAAGGTTTTGTATTTTGAAAACTAACAAAATGTTATGGAGCGCAAATTATTCTCAGGGCCCCTTAGTGTTTTCAGGTATTTTTGAAAACCTTATAGTAATTTGGAAATGTTCAAAAGTAGATTTGAATTTGAATTACAAAACAGAAAATAGAAACAAAAAAGGAAAAAGTGTTTTGCATAGAAAATAGAGCAGCAGCCGCAGCCCAGCAGCCCAACTCTCTTCCCCTCCTCTTAGTCGTGCGGTGTAGCCAGTAGTAGCAGTCGCGCAACCTTTTCCGCAGCCCAACTCTGACCCAAGCGTAGCCGCCTTAGCCCACCTAGATGTACCCCTTCGCGTCGTGTTCCCCAGCAACGGAAGCAGCTCTGTGTCGCTTGCTCCACCGCGTGCTGTCGCTATGATACTCGTCGGCGCCACGAGTCGTGCCGCTGCTAGCACCTACAAGTACTGCACCGACGCCACCGGAGAACCCTAGCACGCACTTCACCCTCCCTAAACTCTCCCTCCCGCGCGAGGACCAAGCCCTAGCCGCCAGGAACTGCCCGTTGCCACTGCTACCAAGCTCCCCTCGACCAACTGAGGCCACCGCTGAACTCGCCTCACCGCCCTCGTGCTCCCTGACAAAGCGTGCAAGCTGGGAAGCCCTTCCCTGGCCGGAATCAAGCCCGACATTGCCACCTTCCCAAGATCTGGTCGTTGCTGATTCTCCTCCGCCTGGCCTCGCCACACCATCCATCATCCCCCTGGTGAGCCACTCCTGCTCCAGCACCACTCCTACGTCTCCCTCCCTCGCTGTATCGTCCTCCCCACGAGCACCTGTCGCCTGATACCTTCGATCCGGATTAAGGATGTAGTGTATCTTCTTTTTCCCTAGTAGACCTAGGTTATCGAATCCTCGGGAAGCGAATGTGTATTGAAGTTACTTTAACGGACCCTCGGGAGTTTTAGAATCCTTTTGTGTTTTTACCAGACCAATAGCTTGCATCTTTTTGTTGTTGTCGATGATGGAGAGAGAGAGGGCCTACGGCATTTGGTTTCACCTATAGCTGTGCAAAACATCTGAAGGTAATAAAAGATAGAAATAAAGTATGCATGTACTTGTTAGAGCAAGATAAATTACATGTGGGCAGTGCATCCATAATTGCTATTGCCTCCGCAACCGCTTATAGCAATAACCTACTAGTCTCATCCGTAGAAGAAATAGAACTAATGATATGCATAGTGATGTCACCATTAATCCCAAGTAAATCCCTCACATACAGCCGTACTACCCATTCTGTCACTAGGATTTCCAACCTGCAGATCAGTCATTACTCATAATCACTATACCTGGATCAACCCTCGGGGTCTTGGGTACCTGACAAGTCCTTGGATTGAGGCAAGAGAGGATACAATAATCATCATGTCATATAAACTAATACATGGTCCCATCTATGATAAATAAAATGCACAATTTCTACATGGCTAGACCAAAGCCCTTAGCCCAAGGAGAATTACTCACACATAGAGATGAGATCAACAATCACAAACATTGTAATGAAACTCATGAGATTGATAGCAATAGCCTTACAATGTCACAAATCAAAGAAGAGATATACTATTACAAGTGGTGAAATGTGGCTATGGAGATGGAGAAGGGTTTTGAGATCTGGAGGCGGCTGGAGATCTGTGGCAAACACTTTTTGAAGAGGTCTGGCTTGTTTTCTCATTGCCCGAGGCTTATTTATATAGGGGTCCCTTCACGAAACATGTTCTGTTTGACCTAACGGTGGTGGTCCCAACTATACGGCCGAAATTTTTGCTTCGGTCGTATAGTTGGTCGTTAAAGCTTCTGCCTCCATCTTACGGCTCCTGGTTTCTTCTGGTGGTTGGAAATCTCATATCTTTGACTTTAATGTAGTCATTCCCTCCTTTAGACGATATTATCTGCGTAGGAAAAATATAAAACAAAGGATTGCATACCCCTCTAAATATTAGCATTAGTGGCAGGGTTTAGAGAGATATTTCATGAAAAATATGAACATTATCTAGTTTAAATGTAAACGTAGATGGCTATATTTCAGAGCCATCAACCTCCCCAAGCTTAAACTTGATCGTCCCCGAGCAAGAAAACCCAAAAAAGGAACTCAGTATTTAAACTGAAATAATGAGATGTTGATCTTACTCATGATTAGTAGTCTCATGTTTCCTCCACTTCATAAATCTGAAAACTTCAGCATAGATAGAGTAATGGCAAGCATATCATACGGGTTTCATGCATCCTTATAGTGCAGCAAAATTATTGTAAACATGCATGATTCAAATGAGTAAACTTTATTACATGTCAAGTAATCAACTCATAGGCTTGCCTTTGAATAAAGTATAATCATGTAAATTAAGAGTGTGAGAGTTGTCATGAAAAGCATATACACTAGTGTATCTCAATTCTCCCACATCAATAAATCAAGACTTTTCAAGCACTACTTTTCTATTCATTGTCCTTCAAGAATTTCAGTTTTTAAGTAATTGAGAGCATGCCAAAGATTTTTATTAGTTTACTAAGGTTTTTTTCCTTTTGCATAATGATTACTCATAATAGCTAGAGGAGTGATTCCATCATGATTACAGCTACCCGGGAGCGCCAAGAATCTTACCCACTATAGCATTGCTTCTACAAGTGTTTAATCAACTCACAGCCGAAATCTAGGAGTTTCCTCCATGAAGATCGTTCGTAGGCCAGTGGAGTTGTTGGCATCCTATGAAGTTTGACACGCGTAAAGCTATATCATTCTTATGATTAACAAGTCAAACGTTGGCATGCTCACAAAAACCGCTAAACATTAATTCGATTGAACAAATCCTTTCAAATAGAGCTATCAAGTCAATCAACATTTTTAGTGGTGTCGAGTGTCTCTAGAAATAAGCCTCGAAGACTAAGCACTACAACACCCAAGCCTTCAATTGTGAGACTTTTTCTTATTACAATTGTTTAGCAATTTTTAGGCAAGACTCGGTTAATTGTGGGAGCTAGAACAAAACATACCCAATCAAATACCCATGCAAACGAAAATATTACTACAATACAAAGACTCACTCCACCAATATAATATCTCGACATTTACTACTAACTAGAATGGGTTTCTAAAACTTCAAAAGTAGGGAGTCATAAGGCATACCTCTCATGTTTGGTTCCACTTCTCTCTTCCTTTGTTATTTGTTTCTTAGAAACTCGAAGTAAATCACTCTCTTGCAAATATATATGAAGACCTCGATGAGGAAAGAAAAGAAAGAGGGAAAATAAGGAAAAATGGAGAAATCTTTTGTGGTTTTTAAGAGAGGAACTTTAAAGAATAGAAAATTGGCGGGAAAGCTCGGCTAGAAAATTTTGAAAGCAAATAGAACAAACTAAAAATAAGGTGTTGGGGAAACCAACACGAGTGCTCATAAACTCAAATAAAAACACAACCTTGCAATAAATAAATAAATAAATAAATAAATGCCAAATAAGGATACATGAGGAAACTTCCCCAAGCTTAGGCTTTTGCAAGCCCTTCAAATCATTGTGATGGCGTGAAAAAGTCATTACTCTAGTTCGCAAATTGAGTTGAGAGGTTACTAGTTGATTCTTGGAGGTTCAAAGAGAGGCTATGCATCTTCTCCACAGTCCCTCCAAGTCCTTGGAAATCTTGGTATGTGGCGAACCGGGTTTGTGGCTGCGCCTCTTGATAAGGAACTTCTTGCTCATCCTCTTGGTCCTCATCCTCTTTTGGAATATCTTCCTCGGGTTGGTGTTGCTCAACCTGCAAGTCATATAGCAAACGTCCTTCCTTGATAGAGAAAAGACCATTAGGCATAGGAGCGGGGTAGAGACGCCCAGCTCCAGCAATATGCAGATAATAAACACCACCTCTCCTAGTGAGCATTCCACATGCTCTCAAGGTGGAGAAACCAACACCTGTCTCACCTAGCACGGGTTGCAGCTCACCTAGGTTAATGTCTAGGGCATGGGCAAGCACGGTGATCATGCCTCCTCCTGTGATTGGCCCTTGGCTTTGGGAGGCTTGGTTCTCCAGGTAGCACACACGGATGGCGCCCAAGTTGAGTGACAGGTTGCAGTTGATGCAAGCAGCCTTTACGAGGACTAGGTGTTGGGGTTCCGTGTATGAAAACAAGAAATTTTACTCTACGCCCCTGAAACCCCTGAAGCTACCAGGACCTATCTATTAATAATACAGTAACGGGAGAGGCTTTTCGTGAACTTACCCTTGAAGACCAAAACGCATTGTCAACGCTCAGGAGAGCGTGGTTGATGTAGATGAGCCAAAGCTGACCTCAAGGTCGTGATGAAGTCCTTGCGCTCCAACGTCTCCAACGACTTGAGTGCCTCAAGTGCGACACCTCGTGGGGATTTACACACATCTGGTGCCTGACGATGACTCCTGCTTCCCTGATCCAGCAGCAGTTGCGGAAGTAGAGCTCCCGGATCTGAATCTCGCAGCGCGACGGCGCTCCGCGGTGAAGATGTCTCTCGTTCGTGCAGTCCAAAATTGGGACCACGGTCACGAGAGAGAGGGGGAGAGAGAAAATATCAACTGGAGGTCCTCCCAAAAGTGAGAAGACCTTTATTGATTATTGGTGTATTTAATTTGGCCAAATACCCCCACTATATATAGGGGGAGGGGAGGTACTACCTTCCTCAAAGTCCCGGGGTGGGACTAAAGGAGAGGAGGGGGAGGGGAGGCCGCTGGCCAGCCCCTAGTGGGCCCCACGCGGGGGCTAGGCCCAGCCGGCCAGCCCCCTTGCCCCTTCTCCCTCTCTCCTTTCCCTAATGGGCCCTCTCCCTCCGGAAATTGGCCCATTAAGCATTTGACCATTTTAATTGATCTTCTCTTTATTAAATAATTATGAATAAATGATTAAATCAATATTTAACATTCATTCACACATTATTCAATCTTCGTGGCTATGGAACACCTTCCACCTCTACTCTGGACATCCTCCAGACTTACCGAAACCCTTCCGGTTTTCACTCTACTATTCTTCGGCGACTCCACCGATCCTATAAACACTCTCTAAGCATCATCAAGCCCTTAAGTGTGATACCCCACGGTTCGCGAACACTCCAGACATGGTCGGGACACTCCCGCACCAATGATCGGCGGAGGGACCTGGATGGCCATGTGACCCCTGTGCGTTCCATGAAGATCTTTCATCGTTTGAACCGGGATAGTCGTGTCTTATTCCCTTTGTCTCTCAATACTTGCATTGCCCGAGATCTGATCAATGACATCACCATGTCGTGTTCAATCTCGTTACTGAACAATGCTACTTGACTCGTTCCGACAAGTGATATCCCCGTGATCAAATCACACATTGCGCAGCTATTGGATATAACCTCTCCGAGTGGGCCCTTCAAGTATCTTCCCGTCACATGGACGGACAAATCCTGCTCTTGACATATATTGCCTCTACGGTTTCCCCTAAGTACCTGAACACACCTTTATAACCACTGTATTACCGAGTGGTGTTTGATGCTATCTAAGCACTCTCATGAGATAGTGATTGATATAGCCTCACGGTCTAAGGAATAGTCTACGCGGATCCATTTCTAATCATCGTAACTTGAACTTCGTGACATGATCGGGTCATGATGTTTAGGTTGGGTATTGGTTCATCATCTCATTCTCGGAATGAGATGACTCCATTTCCAACTGGCATAAATGCCACATGATCAGGAAACATGATCATCTGTTGACCAATGAACCAGTGACTAGAGTTTCACTGGGAACCCCACACGTGTATTGATGTTTCCACTCAATACAGTTATAGCATGATATAAAACTTAATCATAAACTATATGAAATATGATAATAGTCCTTACTACTATTTATCTCTAGGGCATATTTCCAACAGTCTCCCACTTGCACTAGAGTACAAATACACTATCTACATTTGTTCTCAATCATTGGCACCATATATTCGGTACCCTGAACATGCTTGCTCATGGAAGAGGCTGAGTCTTGGGTCTGTACTTTACAGTCCCAAATCCTTTGCAAATTACTAATGCCACCTTGATTGACATTAATACTTTATTATCACATGATAGCATCTGTGTGTATGCATCATTGCTACGACAACAGAATGAGGCCTTATTCCAGGAGCCTACAGTGACATTAGATCAACCTCGAGGGCTTTCTCATGGGCATTGTGCCCTGGGACACACCATTCTACGTTAAAAGCGAACTAGCCCCGCCATAACATTATACAACACTTTAGATGGTACCCTTGTCTATTATTATAAATGTATTCATCGAAACACTAGTGCATGATGGCCCAAATTATATCGAGCTCGTTCGGGAACCCCAAGAGAAAGGTATGATGAGCACAGCAGCAAGTTTTCCCGTAGTACGAAACCAAGGTTATCAATCCAGTAGGAGCAAGGAAACACCCCAAAGGTGTAGCTAGCTAAACGTTGGCAGGGCGCACTACCGGTGCCGGCAGGAACGTGGAGACCTACACAACACAACCCAAGAACTCTGTCCCCAACTTGCGATGAGGTTGTCAATCTCACCAGTTTTTCTCAAAACAAAGGATTAAACATATCGAATGGAAGGAGGTAATAGTTTGAAGAAAGTAAACACAAAGCACTAAACAGTTTATAGATTGTATGTAAAAGAAAGGACCAGGATCCATAGTTCACTAGAGGTGGCTCTCCTTAAGATAGATAACATGCTGTGTGAACAAATTACAGCGGGGCAATTGACAAACATCGAGAAAGCAATACATGCATATACTAATCATCTTGACTCCTTTGAAACTTGATTGGGCATTACAACATTATACATAGACCTCCATCCAACTGCATCTATGACTAATAATCCACCTTCAGGTTATCATCTGAACCCCCTCCAGTATTAAGTTGCAAGCAATAGATTGTTGCTTTACGAATTGCATGTAAAGTAAACAATACGATTGTTCTATGAACAAAGGATTGTTGTTTTCTCCCTAGTAGCAACATCACATCTAGTACCTTAGAGATTTGTGTCACTTCCCCAGATTACTAGAGGCATGAACCCACTATCGAGCATAAATACTAACTCTTGGAGTTGCTAGCATATACTTGGCCAAGATAGCTACTAACAACGGAAAGCATGCAAGATCACAAATAACAAAGACATGATAGAATCAATAATCAATCTGAAATAGCATCTCAATATCCATCGGATCCCCGCAAACACAACATGCAAAATTACAAATAGATGATCTTGATCATGAACGGAGCTCACAAGATCTAGACATGAAAGCACAAAGGAGGAGAACCAGCCATCTAGCTACTACATGGATCTGTAGTCCAAGGATGAACTACTCACGCATAACACTAGAGGCTTGCATGATGATGAAGAAGGCCTCCAGGGTGAATTCCCCTCTCCGGCAGGGTGCCAGGAAGAGCTTCAGATCCCTCCCGGTCTAGGGATGGAGATGACGGCGGTTATAGACTCTTTCGTGGATTTTTGATCGGGTCCTTAGGGTTTTCGTCCCGAGGGCATCTTATAGGCGGAAGGAGAGGCCAAGGTGGTGCTGGGGTCGGCTAAACCACCCCATGGCACGGGCCATGCTTGGCCGCGCGGCCAGGTGGTGTGGCCGGCCCCCAACCCTTCTCCGTCTCGTATTCTGGCATCTGGTGACTTCCGGAAAAATAGGCACTTTGGCTTTTGTCCCGTCCAATTCCAAGAATATTCATTTTCTGACTTTTCGGGGACCAAAAATAGTAGAAAACAGGCAGCTGGCACTGTGGCTCTTGTTAACAGGTTAGTCCAAGAAATAATATGAAAAGTACTCCAAAGCATGGACAAAACACAAGAAAGTGGATAAAACCAAGCATGGAACATCAAAAATTATAGATACATTTGCAATGTATCAACATCCCCAAGCTTAACTCCTCATCCTCGAGTAGGTAAGTGATAAAAAGAAAGAATAATTTTTGAGGTGACATGCACCATCAAAGACTTGATCAAAGTATTTGTAAGCATTCAAAGCTGGGATCATAGTAATTCAATCATAACATGAAAGACAAAGTTCTAGCAATAAGACAAAGAAACTATGATGCAACATGAAAAGGCACAAACAAAAGATTCATGAATAACAATGCTTTGCAAGACGTTTGTTTGTTTCACATAAAGAAAACATAGCATAATAGTATTCAGCTTGTCCCTCATAGAGTAGCAAATATAAATGCATAGGACACCTTCAAAGTTCATAAGAGTGACTAGATACAAATAGTTTAAAACAAGCAATATCAAGTTATGCATCAATCAAATAGTCTTGGGACAATGCACATAGAACTAAGAATGGCCACTATGCTCTCAAAGTAGGTGCATAAAGGAAGAAGGTGGAGACTCAATATAATGGTGGAAGAAAGGCCTTCATAGAAGGAAGTATGCATTCAAGTCTCATAAAGAGCTTCCAAAAATTATGGTACTTATAGCTTTCAGCTCTCATTGCCCCTATCATAAGCATCTTTAAGGTGATTAAGGTTAAAGTGACACAACTAAGAGGATATGCTTGACAAGTTATAAACCAAAATCTCATGCCCCTTACTTATGACATTGTAAGTACATGTGTATCATTAAGAACCGCCAACGGGGTACCCCTTGCACATGATACAGGAGCTATCCCATAATCAAAATGACAAGGCAAGTAGACAATGAGCATCTCAGCGATCTTTTTATTTGCTATTTTCATAGGTTTTTATTGAGGATGCTTCATAGAGTGCTCATTATGGTGATGCTGCAAGTTTCCACCATGATTAGGCATGGCTTAGGCTAGCGGCCTAGGTGTTTCTCTAACACACATACAAACTCCATGATCTTACAAGTTCCACTTTTATTTCACACCGCCAGGATCCATAAGCAAAAGAACATGATATCAACGGGGTACAAAGTACAAGTGCAATGTTGAAAGCGTTCCCCATGGTACATGGTTCTGCTAATTTCAACTTATAAAGCGCAAGCATATACGCAACAAAGAAGGACCCAGTGGTTCAAGTTTATTAGATGCAAAAAAGTAAAGTGTGCCATCAAGTTCGTGAGAGCTTTAATCACTAGTTTTCTCATAACAAGTTTAATTTGGAAGGTAAACAAAAACATGAATATACTTGGAATAGCATAAGCTAGTAGGTAGGTATGGTGGACTCTATGGAATAACTTGGTTTAGGGAGTTGGATGCATAAGTGGAACTCATACTTGGTTTTGGAGGCTAGCAAAAGACTGGGAGCGACAAACTAAGAGAGCAATAATGACCATAATCATGCAGAGCGACAAAACATCACTGATCAAAGCATAAAGTGATACTACAAGTTGAAAACTAAAGGATCATAAAGGCTATGGTGACTTGATATAGTCATAACATGGTGTGAGCATGTGCCAAGTCAACCCAAATAAAGCATCAAAGGAGAATACCACTATACTATGCTTTAATATGCTAAAACAACGCATGATTCATCCAAGGCACATTAAGCAATATCAGTTGTTTATAACAAGTCATGCTACAACAAAGAATACTAAGCATAAAGCCAAAACAATATCAAGCATGGCATGACAAAGCATAGGCCACAGTCAAAAACGAGCTCTTTTTACCACATAAGCATGAACTTTCCTACTCTTTTCCAAACCAAACCAACCTATTTGCAAAACCAATGTAAGAAAGAGGGGGTAGAACCAATTTATTCAGAAAACTAAGCAAACCAAAGCAAACTAAAACCAAAACGAAAAATGCAAAATAAGACGCTCCAAGAAAAACACAACTGTGCAGGAAACAATAAAAATGAAGCGTTTGGAAGAAACCTGAGATTTTTATTGATGAAGAAGGGGATGCCTTGGGCATCCCCAAGCTTTGACACTTGTACTTCTTGGATATTTCTTGGGGTGACACGCGTGGCATCCCCAAGCTTGAGCTTTAGTCCATCATTCATCTCATTACTCATTCCTTCCATACACCTGAAATTTTTCCTTCTTACAAAACTTCACACAATCTTTATTAGCAACATTAGTGCACTCAAGATAAATGAGTCTTAAGGTTCAGTTATATCACCAAATAAACTTCCATTAGAACACTAGCTACTATAGCACTTCCCTCAAAAAGCTCAATTCCACAAAAGAACTCAAAAAGGAACCAACAAGAAGCAAATGCAGAAAATGGCAGAAATCTGTCAAAACAGACCAGCAGGTAAAGACGATTTTTTTCGAAGACCTTCTGTTGCTCAAATAAAAAAGTGTTGAACTAACAAAAGTTATATAACAACCTGGGGCAGAAGAACCAAAAATTACAGCTCAATCCGACATACATAGCTCTGGCACGAATTTTTACGGTGAAGCACAGAAATCTGTTTCGGGACAGCAACTTTCCCAATCATTACTTCTCTCTCATTATAGGTTACTCTTGGCACAAAAAGCAAATAAAAAGGATAAGGAGAGGTTATTACAGAGGTAATAATTTCCAAGACTCATCTAAAACTTTTGGGTTATCTCCCAATAAGTAATTTTCTTTAACGCCTTTAAGTTAGGCATAAGAAGCAAAGAAAGAATCAAGTGTTCTCAAATGAAGAAGCATTAAGATTAATACCAAAAATATCTTCAACAAGGCAAGGTATATCATCCAAATAAGTTCTAGAGGATACTCTCTCAATGCTCTTAGGTTCACTATTCTCATCAAAAGGGTTTGCAGGAACAATCCAATCAAGATTCTTTTCTATGGCATCATGTATTGCTATTAGTTTAAAGGGTGTTGGTATCTTAGGTTCCTCCCCATTAGGTTCGGTTTTGTTCATCTTTTCTCGTGTACCAACAACATCTACACATGAGCCTAGCATATTGAAACGTTCAAAGACTTTCCTAGCTTCCTTGACAACATCATAGAACTCCTTAAACAAAGTTTCTAAAATGAAATCCCTCTTTTCAGGATCCTCAATTTCTTTAAGCTTAAGAAACATTACTTGCATTAAGGGGTTGAGGTTAACAAACCTAGCTTCTAACATGTGAATTAAAGAAGCTGCAGCAATCTCGTAGTTTGGAGCAAGTTCTACAAGGGATATATCCTTAGTATCTTCATGCTTACTAACATGATTAAAGAATTCTTCAGTGTTATCTTTCCCAATTATAGAACCACTACCAATTGAAAGGTCTTTCAGAGTGAATTTGGGGACCAACATGGTGAGCTAAGGAAGAGGTGACAACTAAAGGAGACTTGATTTTTTTGTGTTTTTTTCAAATAAGAAAGCAAACTAGTAGAACTAATTTTTTTGTGTTTTTGAAGAACAAAACAAGCAAACAAAGCAAAAATAAACTAAGCAAAACAAAAACAACAAAGTAAAGAGATTGGTTATGAGGGACTCCCCTTGCGATGATGTCCTTGACTCCCCGTCAACGGCGCTAGAAAATCGCTTGATAGCTCAATGCACGGCGCCCAGAAAAGTGCTGGTGCGTGGTTGATGTAGAGCTCGTTGGGAACCCCAAGAGGAAGGTATGATGAGCACAGCAGCAAGTTTCCCTCAGTTATGAAACCAAGGTTTAATCGAACCAGTAGGAGCAAGGAAACACCCCAAAGGTGTTACTAGCTGAGCTTTGGCAGGGTGCACTACCGGTGCTAGTAGCAACATGGAGACCTGCACAACACAACCACAGAACTTTGTCCCCAACTTGCGATGAGGTTGTCAATCTCACCGTGTTTTGTGCCAAACAAAGGATTAAACGTATCGAATGGAAAGAAGTAATAGTTTGCAGAAAGTAAACACAAAGCAGTAAACAGTTTATAGATTGTATGTAAAGAAGAAGGACCGGGATCCATAGTTCACTAGAGGTGGCTCTCCTTAAGATAGATAACATGCTGGGTGAACAAATTACATCGGGGCAATTGACAAACACCGAGAAAGCAATATATGCATATACTAATCATCTTGACTCCTTTGAGACTTGATTGGGCATTACAACATTATACATAGACCGCCATCCAACTACATCTATGACTAATAATCCACCTTCAGGTTATCATCCGAACCCCCTCCAGTATTAAGTTGCAAGCAACAAATTATTGCTTTACGAACTGCGTGTAAAGTAAACAATACGATTGTTCTATGAACAAAGGATTGTTGTTTTCTCCCTAGTAGCAACATCACATCTAGTACCTTAGAGATTTCTGTCACTTCCCCAGATTACCAGAGGCATGAACCCACTATCGAGCATAAATACTAACTGTTGGAGTTGCTAGCATCTACTTGGCCAAGATAGCTACTAACAATGGAAAGCATGCAAGATCACAAATAACAAAGACATGATAGAATCAATAATCAATCTGAAATAGCATCTCAATATCCATCGGATCCCCGCAAACACAACATGCAGAATTACAAATAGATGATCTTGATCATGAACGGAGATCACAAGATCTAAACATGAAAGCACAAAGGAGGAGAACCAGCCATCTAGCTACTACATGGATCCGTAGTCCAAGGATGAACTACTCACGCATCACACCGGAGGCTTGCATGGTGATGAAGAAGGCCTCCAGGGTGAATTCCCCTCTCCGGCAGGGTGCCGGGAAGAGCTTCAGATCCCTCCCGATCTAGGGATGGAGATGACGGCGGCTACAGACTCTTTCGTGGATTTTTGATCGGGCACTTAGGGTTTTCTTCCCGAGGGCAATATATAGGCGGAAGGAGAGGCCGAGGGGGTGTCGGGAGCGGCCACACCACCCCCTGGCGCAGGCTAGGCCTAGCCGCGTGGCTAGGTGGTGTGGTGGCCCCTTGGACCCTCTCCGTCTCGTATTCTGGCACTTGATGACATCCGGAAAAATAGGCACTTTGGCTTTTGTCCCGTCCAATTCCGAGAATATTCATTTTCTGACTTTCCTGGAACCAAAAATAGCAGAAAATAGGCAGCTGGCACTGTGGCTCTTGTTAATAGGTTAGTCCAAGAAATCATAAGAAAAGTACTCCAAAGTTAGAACAAAACACAAGAAAGTGGATAAAACCAAGCATGGAACATCAAAAATTATAGATACATTTGCAATCTATCAGTATGGATCAGGAATTCTCTGCAAATACTTAGCAAACTGATTTTTAGGGGTTTTCGATAAAGCAAGTAAACAAAGTACGAGTAAATAAAAGACAGTAGGAATAAATGCAGCAAGTGGCCCAATCCTTTATGCAGCAAAGGACAAGCCGGTTGTATTACTTAAGATGACCAAATGTTCTCGAGGACACATGGAAAGACTGTCAAGTGCTTTCGCTTCATATAGTTGATTAATCTTCTTTAGCTTTCTAAGTGTTGTGTGGGTGAACCTGTGCTAATGTACCGCCCCATCCAAGACTAATACATAATTGTGATTAAACCCCTTGCAAACATCCGTAAGTACAAGAAAGTAATTAAGGTAGAAACCTAACCACAGCTTTAAACTCTAAGACCCTTACGTCCCTTGTGCAATGGTTTCCTAACAGGGGTTCAGGTTTCTGTCACTCCGGCAACCCCTACGATTAGTAGCAAACAATGCATTCCCCTAGGCCCCTATAGGTGAAGTGTGATGTAGTTGATGTTCACATGACACCACTAGAAGAAGTACACCACAACTTAAATAACAATCTATTGAATCTTTCTCAATGCAACTCCACTACTAACAACAAGACTTCTCCCATGTCCTCAAGAACAAAACGAACTACTCACAAGACATCATATGGATCATGATCGGAGATGGAATAATGATGTATAAAAATCTGAACATAAACAATAATTCAACGGTTCACTCAATAGCATCAACTACAAGGAGTAATCAACACCGGGAAAGTTTCCCCTATGAACTATGCAAGATTCAACCCAATTGTTACAGCAATATGGAGATGGTGGTGAGGGTGCTGATGGTGATGATGGTGGTGATGATGATTATGATAATCCCGATGAAGTCCAGCTTGATGGTGGTGTTGATGGCGACGATCTCCCCTCTCTAGGAAAGAATTCCCCTGACAGAAATCTGTCTACCGAAGAGATCTTTCTCTCTCTGTGTTTTCCGCCCCACAGAGGCGGCGGAATCTTTCTGTGGTTGCTCCCCGAGTCTTAGGGTTTCGGGAGGATGATATACGCCAGAGGAGAGAGGCTGGAGTGGGCCAGGGTGGCCACACCACCTCCTGGCGCGGCCTAGGGCTGCCCGCTCCATGGGGTGGTGTGGGCCCCCTCTGGCCCATCTCCACTCCATCTTCTGGCATCCTTAGTCTTCTGAAAAAATAGGATTTTCCGTATATTTTCCTGGATTTTCTAATCTTCGCGAATTTTGCCTCCAAACAGCACCTTTTCCATCAGAATCCTGACTACAGCGGTCCATGCTCCAAAAGTCATCAACCATGCAAAAATAGATGAAATAACATAAGTATCACCTCTCAATTCGAAATATATCAATGAATAATAGTGAATTAAGACATAGAATAGTGATGCAAAATGGACGTAACAACTCCCCCCAAGCTTAGACTTCGCTTGTCCCTAAGCGAAACTGAGCTCAATAAACATGGCCTCAGGTTTATGGAGTGAAGAGTCGATAAAATAATACGGACAAGAAGCATCACTTTCATCAAATACATAGATCATAAATAGAAGACAACTCACTATTATATAACTCAACTTGTAATGAGTAAAGGAAACATAATAAAGATACATAAAGTGAATCATAATTGGTAATGGCAAACTTAGCTCTTGGTCGAAGAATAGTTGATAATTTGCTGGAGTTCACAAATAACTGGTTTTCAGTGATAGCTTTGAAAGTAGTAAACATCAAGATAAGAGCAATGTGCAAAACAAGGAACATAAGAAACATGATTGAATAAATCATCATATGAATGAATGAAACACAACAACTCAAAATACTTGCTGAGATAGAAGGGGGTAGGTTTACTGACTCAACTACAAAGTAAACGAAAGGCCCTTCACAGAGGGAAGCAAGGATTGCAAGTCTCATAAAGAGTTCCCAAAAATTATGATACTTACTAGCTTTAAGCTCTCATTGCCCCTATCATAGGCATCTTTAGGTGATTAAGTTTAAAGTGACACAACTAAGAGGATATGCTTGACAAGTTATAAATTGAAGTCTCATGCCCCTTACTTATGAGTACTGATCCTCATGCTACTCAACTTCAGTCACGAGCAAGCTCTTGTCATTGTAAATACATGCGTATCATTGAGAACCACCAATGGGGTACCCCTTGCACATGACACAGGAGCTATCCCATAATCAAAATGACAAGGAAAGCAGAGAGTGAGCATCTCAGCGATCTTTTTATTTGCTATTTTCATAGGTTTTTATTGAGGATGCTTCATAGAATGCTCACTATAGTTATGCTGCAAGTTTCCACCATGATTAGGCATGGCTTAGGCTAGCGGCCCAGGCGTTTCTCTAACACACATATAAACTCCATGATCTTACAAGTTCCACTTTTATTTCACACCGTCGGGATCCATAAGCAAAATAACATGATATCAACTAGGTAGAAAGTACCATGACAGTGTTGAAAGCGTTCCCCATGATACATGGTTCTGCTAACTTCAACTCATAAAGCGCAAGCATATACGCAACAAAGAAGGACCCAATGGTTCACGTTTATTAAATGCAAGAAAGTAAAGTGTGCCATCAAGTTCGTGAGAGCTTTAATCACTAATTTTCACATAACAAGTTTAATTTGGGAGATAGATAAAACAAGAATTTGCTTGGAATAGCAATAATGCTACCAGGTAGGTATGGTGGACACAAATGGCAAAGGTTTTGGTTTAAAGGAGTGGATGCACGAGAAGAATTCCCTCTCAGTACAACTTTTTGGCTAGCAAGGCTGGGTAGCAAGTATAAGAGTTGAAGGAAACAAACAAACATACAAGTGATAAAAACAAACATGCACTCTTCCTTGGAAGCACAAAAGATCTTAACTAGAGAATACTAAACTTATGAGCAAATCAAGAAAGAAAGATGATGAAATTATATTTCTTTAGAGTACTTTTATCTTTTTCATTCAACTCTCAAAAATAGGGTTGCTACTGACCGAGCCAGGTTTGCCAAAACCAACTAAATTAACTCAATGATCCCAAAGTGATACCAATACTAACAACAAGATCAATCATATAACCACGAATTGAAAACTAATATAAGCTATGCAAAAGAGTGAATGATAGAACTTCTCATTAATATTCAATAACGGCAACTCACACCAAGGGATACATATCTAACGAGAGAGGGGACACTTCCATAATGCAAACCATACTACATAATAACTACTCTATTCATGATACGACTCTACTAATAAGGTAAAAAGATAGAAGATAGTGATGTGATACCACGGTTGAAAGGATCGTATGGGCACCTAGAGGGGGGTGAATAGGTGCTACTTCAATTTTACTCCTTTTCAGATTAGGGTTTGACAAGAAAGGTAAATTCTCTAGATTATGCAACTAAGGTGAATTTACCTATATGACAAGCAAGCACTAACTAAACAATAACTAGATAAGTAAAGTGTAGTAAAGGGTAGAAGGAACCAAAGTGGAGCACACGAAGACACAAGGATTTGTTTCCCGTAGTTCCTTCCTTTTGAGGGGAAGTACGTCTACGTTTGGAGGGGGGTGATTTCAAACTACCAACGCCACGAGAGGCCTCCCTTGTTCTCCGATGAACCTCACCCCACCGGGTTCGATTCACCTCTTCCAATATATGGCAACCTTCGAGGTGGAAGCCGGCACCTTTATAACGAGTTCGGGGCACACATCCACAACTTAATTGGAGGCTCCCAAATACAAGCAAGCTGTCAAACAATCAAAGACAAGCTTGTAAGAACCAAATCAAAACCTAGGGTTTCCAATGAAACACTAGAGCATGGGGGCCCTCAAGTGAATGAGGGGGAAATAAAGATCTCTCTTGGTGAAGCTGTAGATCAAGGCCTCCTCCTTCGATTCTCCAAAGATCAAAGACTTTGGATGGTTGGATGAAGAGATCTTGTTGATTTGGTGGCTCAGCTGGACATGGTGTTCTTGAGGTGGACGAGCAGCTTCCAAGGTAGAAGAAGGGGCCTTTATATAGGCCCCCTGGAAATGGAGCCGTTGGGAGCCACTTGACCCAGACAGTCTGGCCGATGTCAACCGGACAGTCTGGCCAAGCCGGACACTCCGGTCGAGACCAGCCGGACACTCCGGCCTGGCCAAGTTTCCGGCCAGAATCCGAAAAGTGTCCGGAGAGTGTCCGAAAACCTGTTCTGAGTGTCCAGAGAAGTTGCCCACTTCTCCTGGGCGGACAGTCCGGCCGAATCCCACCGGACAGTCCAACCAGGATCAGCCGGCCAGTCCGGCTGGGACTAGTCACTTGCAAAAACCTGACCCAGGGAAGCTCTTTTTCCCTTGTTGCACCATTCATGGGACAGTTGGAATCTCCTGAAACATTTAACAAATGATTAAACTAATCCAAGTGTTGTCACCAAACATCAAAATAATAGTAAGGGCAGAAATGCCCTTTCAATCTCCCCCTTTTTGGTGTTTGATGACAACCCAAGGATTTGCAAAAGGGGTAGCTATAAATGTTCATAAGTGGAGAAATACAACATATAGCGAGGCTCCCCTAGATGTGTGACCACTTCTTGCTTTGCATTTGAATGCATGATCACACACCATAGGATTACATCCTCACAAGATTTTGTAGCTAGCAATAAGTGACATGATATATAAACACAACTAGATCAATAAGCTAGACATAGATATGACATAGTTACTTAACACAACCGGGTAGGCAAATCTCAACACATAACACAGAGTTCAACACAACAAAGTACTCAAAGAGTAGGATACAGACACGAAGCTTCAAAGAGGCAAATCGAAATAACGTGAAGCTCGTGTACCCATGCAAATCCCCGGTAGCAACCTAATAAAGGGGCTACTTCTCCCCCTTTGGCATCGAGACGCCAAAAGGGAAAAGAGCACAACTAAAGCGCCCCAAAGCCAACTCTAGCCACTGTAGTCAACATCGTCATCCTCCTCCTCATCCTCATCCTCGTCCTCGTCCTCGCCATCCTGATCCTCCTAAGTAGAGCTCTGGCCATGAGGGCGAGAAGAATAAGATACATCCTCAAACATGGACCAATCCACACGACCCTGACTCCAGTGACCATATGAGAGTGTGCCATCAGACGACTGCTGCTGAGAAGGATCAACATCCATAGGTTGGTTGATCCGCTTGATCTCCTTCATCACGTTCCTTTTAGCCTTATATGCATTGTACTGACCATGGCGAATGTTAATGTTCTGGCATAGAATAAGCTTCTTCCACCAGGAGGCCTTCTTCACCTTCTTGTGCACTTCCTCCTTGGAGGTGGTGAAGCGGTATGCATTGCTGGCATGCTTCATGCGAGGACCATGGGTCACAACCCCTGAAAACTCCTCAGAAGCATCATCACTGTCAGAGGCATCTATCTCATCATCCTCAAAAATATCCTGAGCAGGGGTATAGCCACGAGGTGCCTTGGAGGTAGAAGCACCCTTCCTCTGTAACTTGGCAGGGAGATGAGCAACAAGCTCAGTGTACAGCAGTGGGGTGTCTGGAGCCTGAGCAATAATGAGCTTCATCACATATGGAGGAAACAGAGGGCACTTCTTGTCAGTGATGCACTTGTACATATCTTGATAGATGAAGTCCATGACATCTATGGTGCCTCCTAGGTGGGCTGGACCGCGAACATAAACAGAGTGGGCATGGGCCATAAGATTGATCTCAGCACCCCACATCTCATCCTTGTTGCCCGCCTTGGGAGTGAGAGTGTGGCGGAACATGCGGAGCAGGATGTTGTAAATGAGCTTGATATTGATGGTTTGGCCAACCACACCATTCTGAGAGTAGATAGGAGCCAAAAGTTGTTTGTCATACGCCAGACCATGCACATGCATCCGGTGACCACTGTGAGCATTGGGGTTGAAAGGCACACTAAGAAGATGGGCAAACTGATCCATGTTGGAGCGACATCTTGTAGTGCCAGAAATCAACTCAAGGGGAATATCAGGAGTGTACCCAAAAACCACTATGGCATAAAACTGCTGGATCAACTCAATGTTGTAATCTTCTCTTGTTTGAAAGATGGTGTGCAGTTCCATCTTCTCCGTTACCCAGAGGGCGTCCTCAAAGTACCTGTGTGCCTGGAGCTTTGGAATATCCAACCACTTCATAGGGCACACCGGAGTCCTAAAAGCATAAAATACCTTAGAGAAGAGCAAGGCCTGCTCATTCCTCCAGAAGCGAGGATCCTCAGAAGTGCACTACAAAGAATAGAATGGCTAGACACACATCTCCACAAACTCTTCTGTGCCCAAATCAGCCAAGGTGGTCAAAGACTCAAATTTCATGCGCTTGGCTTCATCCCTCTTTAGTTTTCTGACTTTCTCCTACTTTGCTGCAACACGGTCACGTGCAGCCTGCCTGACCATGCAAGGATCCACATGAACCTCATTTGCTTCGTCATGGTACCGGCTAGGACCGGCTTTCTGAGCGGCCCTAGAGCGACGAGGATGAGAGCTACCTGTGAATTCAGAGTAGAGAGATAGCAGCAGGGTAAGCACATTTGTCCAGGAGGAGAAAGCACATAGCAGTAGTGGTAGGAATACGAGATCAAAAACCGACCAAGGAAACCTGGAATGTCCGGAAGAATCGGGCCGAAGACTCCGCCAGGGGCGGACAGTCCGGTGCATACCCGTCGGACAGTCCGGCCGGGCTGGAGTGTCTGCCTTGTATCCACCGGGCTGTCCGGCGGGAGATCTGGTGGTTTTTCCGGGCAGTGCAACTTGACTCAATCGGAGTGGATCGTGATTGCTAGGACTACTACTAAGACGCCATATGCACGCAGTGATGAATCCATGGATCAAAATAGGTCATTGCCTCCAAAAAAAGCATCTAGAGGGAACCCTAGAGATGTAGAAGAGGGGGAGGCAAGTACCAACATCCATGGGGGCCTTCACCGGAGGGGAACGGGTCCCAACGGCAAAGGGATGACAATGGCCGGCGGCAACGGTCGAATCCGGGGTGGAGGAGCCCTCCCGGTGAAGATCCTGGTCGGGAGCAGCAGGGAGTGGAGAGAAGAGAGTCAGGGGAAATAGGAGGACTGAACCGTCCACTTTCCCCCGACCCCTTTTACCGGACTGAAACTGCTAGGGCCGGACTGTCCGGGCAAAAATAGCCGGAGTGTCCGGCCTGTATCAAGCGGAGTGTCCGGCCGTGCCGGACTCTCCGGTTGGTACAGGGCGGACATTCCGGTCCCCACGACCAAAAAACTCCAAGTACAATATTTGGACAAATGTGTGGCAAGAGGAGCATGTTTAAGGATGAGTATAGGCCTAGGATTCAGAAGATGTACTGTGAAAAACCAAACAACCATAGATAGTCAAAAGATGGCAAATTAAGGTCCAAACCACACAAGTCAAAAACCACCTCTTCACATATGAATAGGGCGGTGGCCAAGGCCACCATGTAAGAGATTGTGGTATGACACCGCGAAGAAATATCATTGGGTTCATTACCAATACTCATCAATGAATCTCACATATCACTAAATGATATAAAGAGGATTGATTTTCTTAATGTTGGCATTATGGGGGGAGGGATAGTCCAATGTATTAGAACCGCACTCCCCTATCTCCATGCCTGCACCTACACCAAATATGAGTCAAGACATAGGTGAGTATGCAAGGTAATCAAGTTAAGCTCCTAGAATCCACGATATTTAGTTCATTCCTCAAATAACAAAACCTTGCTTCATCAAGTGGCTTCGTGAAAATATCGGCAAGTTGGTCTTTGGTTGACACATATGAAAGCTCAATATCACCTCAGGCAACATCATCTCTAATGAAGTGATGACGAATCTCAATATGCTTTGTTCTAGTATGGTCCACTGGGTTATATGCAATCTTGATAGCACTTTCATTGTCACATAGAAGAGGCACTTTGTCACAATGGACACCATATTCCTTTAAAGTTTGCCTCATCCATAGCAATTGTGTACAAGCACTAGCAGCTGCCACATACTCGGCTTTGGCGGTGGAAAGAGATATACAGTTTTGCTTCTTGGAAGACCAACACACCAAGGACCTCCCAAGGAATTGGCAAGCCCTGGAGGTTGATTTTCTATCATCCTTGTCACCAGCCCAATCCGATTTCGTGTACCCACAAAGAGAGAAGGTAGAGCCCCTAGGATACCAAATACCATAGTTTGGGGTATGAACCAAGTATCAAAGATTCTCTTGACTGCCATCAAATGGCTTTCTTTAGGAGTCGCTTGATATCTTGCACACACTCCTACACTCAACACAATATCGGGTCTAGATGCACCAAGGTAAAGCAAAGAGCCAATCATGGACCAGTATACCTTTTGGTCCACATCTTTACCATTTGGGTTTAGTTCAAGATGAGTCTTTGTTGCCATGGGAGTGGGAGCTCCATTGAGATCTTTCATGTTAAATCTTTTGAGCATACCTTGAGTATACTTGGCTTGGTTAAAGAATGTACCACCTCTCACTTGCTTGATCTCAAAACCAAGAAATACTCTCAATTCTCCCATCATAGACATCCTGAACCTGTCAGTCATTAGCTTACAGAATTCATCATTAAACGCTTTGTTAGAAGAGCCAAAGATAATGTCATCTACATAAATTTGGCATACAAAAAGTTCCCCATTGACCCTCTTGGTAAAAAGAGTGGGATCGTTTTTCCCAACCTCAAAACCACGATCTAACAACAACTCTCTAAGGTGCTCATACCACGTGCGTGGGGCTTGCTTGAGCCCATAGAGAGCCTTAGCAAGTTTGTAGACATGGTTTGGAAAGTTGGGATCCTCAAATCCCGGGGGTTGTTTCACATAAACCAACTCATGCAATGGACCATTGAGAAATGCACTTTCTACATCCATTTGTTCTAATTTAAAATTATGATGAGCCGCATAAGCAAGAAGGATACAGATGGACTCAAGGCGAGCCACGGGAGCATAAGTCTCTCCATAATCAATGCCTTCAATTTGAGAGAACCCTTGTGCGACCAATCTTGCCTTGTTCCTTATCACAATTCCATGCTCATCTTGCTTGTTCTTGAAAATCCACTTGGTGCCTATAACATTGCGGCAATCTTTTGGCTTTTCCACTAACTTCCATACTTTGTTTCTCTCAAAGTTGTTGAGCTCTTTGTGCATTGCATCCAACCAATCCGAATCTTCAAGAGCTTCCCATAGTTTCTTTGGTTCGACCTTGGAAATGTGTGCTTGGTGCTCACCAAAGTTCTTCAATTGAGCTCGAGTAGATATCCCTCTTCTTAGATCTCCAACCATATTCTCAAGAGTGTGGTCTCTTAATTCCAATATTCTATCCATTCTAGCTTGGCGACGAGTTTCGATCTCCTTGTTGTTTCTTGGTGGGATCACTTCATCATTTTGGTCATCGTCTTGACCAACAACTTGACCTTGATCATCATTGGAAATATTCTCTTCAATAGAAGGAGAGGATTGACCTTGGTCATGATCAGTCCCACAACTGGCCAGGTATTCTGCTGTACTTATGGCAGTTTGTATAGATCTTGCTTGTGTAATAGCCTTAGCACCACTGGACATCCTGGCAAACGGGCATTCAAACACCTCTTGGCTGGGGGCATCTTCTTGATCAGAAGTTTGAGGGTCCACAAATTGTCTTTGGCATGGGTCATTGTCCACCTTGATAGAAGCTTGTTGACGTTGTGAAGATGAGGGCTCCACGTGAGTAGATAATAGTTCTTCTCGATCCACCATAAGGGGTTCCTCAATAGGGCGGATGAAACCCGCACCCATTCTTCATATGGCATCCTGAGGCATTTCATCATCTACATCACAAACATCAACACGTCCCGCTTGGGGACCATCATATTCTTCAAACACCACACTACAAGATTCTATGACAATTCCTGAGAGCTTGTCATAGATTCTATAAGTGTGGGATTCGATACCATAACCAACAAAAATACCCTCTAATGCTTTGGAATCAAACTTGGACAAGCGAATGACTTTAATGCAATAGAAGCACTTACAACCGAATACTCGGAAGTAAGAGACATTAGGCTTGTTACTGGTGAGGATCTCATATGGAGTCTTGATCAATTCTTTGCGGAGGTAGAGACGGTTTGATGCATGGCCTGCGGTGGAAATAGCTTCAGCCCAAAAATTGTATGGAGATTTGAATTCCGCCAACATAGTCCTAGCCATATCAATGAGAGTCTGGTTCTTCCTCTCAGCTACACCATTTTGTTGAGGGGTATATGCAGCGGAATATTGATGTTTTATTCCCTCATCACTAAGAAATCCATTTAATGTGTAGTTCTTGAACTCGGTACCATTGTCACTTCTTATTGTTAATACTGGAACATTGTGTTGACATTGAGCCATGTTGATGAAGTCGATGAAGTTCTCTTGGGTCTCACTTTTTAACTTGAAGAAATATACCCAAGTGTATCTTGAGTAATCATCAACAATCACCAAACAATATTTCTTCCCACCAAGACTTGCATGAGACGGGGGACCAAAGAGATCCACATGAAGAAGCTCCAAGATCCTCTTGGACTTGATGTAGTTCTTTGGCTTGTGGGGAGAATCATGCATCTTTCCTTCAACACATGCCCTGCAAACACGATCTTTGGCAAAGCAAACATTTCTTTTAGTCCAACAATATGACCATCCTTGTGAAGGCTTTGCAAATTTCTCATGTTGACATGGGCTAGACGGCGGTGCCATAGCCAACCCATGTCGGCCTTTCCGAATAGGCACATCGGACCTGTAGTGGTTTTCCTGGAGAAGGCCACCACATACAAGTCATCCTCGACGTACCCAATGAAAGCAACCTTTAGAGTCTTGCTCCACAAGAGGATCACAATATCAACATCAATGAAGACAGCAAAACCCATCTTTCCTAGAGCACGGACTGAAAGTAAATTATAGCCAAGGGTCTCAACAAGCATGACGTCCATGAGAGTGATATCGTGTGCCACCACAACCTTGCCGAAACCCATTACCTTAGACTTTGATTTGTCAGCATATGTCATAGATATTTGATCCACATTTGGTCTCAATTCCTTGACACTAGAGGCGCTTCCGGTCATATGACTTGTGCATCCACTATCGAGCACCCATTTTGACCCTCCGGAAGCATAGGTCTACAAAAGATCAAACTAGTTTTTAGGTACCCATTTTTCAATGGGTCCTCTTTTGTTAGTAACAAGGGTCTTGGGAACCCAAATCGACCATGCAATATAACCATCAAAAGGGCCAACATATTGTGCATACACATCACCACAGTAATCACGCATTAAGACATAGTGAGGGTTAGCACTACCCGCAAAATCATCATGAGACATAGTTTTGCCACTTGTGGTCTTACTTCCCACAATGACCTTGTTCTTTTCTTGAGCGGGCTTGGCCTTCTTCTTCTTGTTATTCTTTTTCTTCTTGGCTTTAGAGGCAAAGCCTAAGCCCCTTTTTTCACCATTTGACCTTTGCTTGTTTAAGAGGTCATCAATAGACTTGTTTCCTTTGGGAAAGGAAGTCTGAGCTAGCTCCCCCCTTCAACCTAGCATGTTCTTCAAGAATATTTGTACAACTAGAAGGAATGAATGTATTTGGTGAGGGAGTATTGATCAATTGAGTTTGAAGCTTTTCACGAGACTTTGTGAGGGACAGGAGTTCACTTTCCAAGGCCTTGTGAGCCTGTCAAGTGTCCTAAGGTCCTCGGCAAGTTTTTTATGAACAACATCAAACTCAATCTTATCCTTTTTAGCCTTTTTGTATTTAGCAATAGCATGATCATGTTCCTTGATGAGTTTATTAATAATGAGGTCATTAGCTTTATCAAGGCCCTCCAGTTTAGTTTCAAGAGATATTGTAGTTTCTTGTTCTTCTTCTAGAGCATTACTAAGAGCTTCTACCTCAATCATGTGTTCTCTTCCTAATTGGCATCTCTCATCTAGAAGTTCTTATGTGTGTGAAAGTTGATTTAGGAGGTCCACAACATGTTTCTTATGTTCCCCTTGCAAGTTTTTCATAAACACATCAAAAGCAACTAGTTCCTTTTTTACCTCAAGAGATAACGCATCATCAAAATCATCATTGATTAAGGAAGTGGAGTGTGATGATGATAATACCTCCATTCCTCTTGCCATAAGGCAAGTGAAGTTCTTGTTGGAGATATTCTCATTTGGAGAGGTGAAGAGTGAGAATGAAGGAGTAGAGGTAGTGGCAAGAGCCGCCAGACCACTTGGTGTATCTTCTTCTTCCTCCTCCTCATCATCATCATCAGAGGAGTACTCTTCATGTGTGATCAAGACAATTTCTCCCGGCTTCTTGTTGGTTGGGTTTCTTTTGATGAAGGGTTTCTTGTATGGAAATTTGGAGGTCTTCTTCAACACAACTTTTCCCCCATTATCTTCTCTTTTCTCATAGGAACAAGCTGCAACAAAGTCATCACGGTCACCACAATTGAAACAAGTTCTCAACTTGGACCCATTATCTCTTCTCCCATTGGGGTTGCTTCTTCGTTGCATTTCCATCTTGGCCTTGGCGGGGTCTTTCCAAAAGTTTCTTGCATAGAAGGCCATGTATTCACCATGAGAAGTCTTGACATCGTCAGTGTGGCTCATTGTAGGTCCCTCATCACTTCCTTCATCTTCATCATACTCCACAACCTTGGCCTTCAAGCCAAGATTGACACCACTACTCATTCTAATGGCACGAGCACGGGCATCTTTGGCATTCTTGGCAGCAACCCTGAAGGCTGCCCTCTCTTGCATCACCCCATTGGAGGTCATGAGATGGTAGTTGTATCTTCCTTGGAGACTCTTCAAGTTAGTAGGCTCGAAGGGCATCAGAGCACTCACATACTTCCTTTTGATCCAAGCATCATCAATGTGAGAGGCGCCAACATTCCTGAAAGCGGTGGCTGTGGATTTGAGTCTTCAATACATGTCTTCGTGATCCTCACCATCCTTCATGAAGAAACCTTCGGCCTCATTGCTTGAGGCATCATATCTATTTCTCCTCATACTCTCATTGCCAACAAACAAGTCAATGAGAGCATCCCAAGCTTCCTTGGCGGTGTTGTAGTGCTTAATGTGGGGAAAATCCTTTGGCCCCACCCCAAGTTGGATCATGTGCAAGGCAGTCGCATTGAGTTGGCTATTGACCACTTCTCTTCTCGTCAAGTTGGTTGGATCCTCAATTTTGAGTCCATCTTCAATAATATTCCATAAATCAATGCAAGAGCTGCGCACATGAGATTTCATTAACACTTGCCATTGAGCAAAAGTATGTGCAGCTAACTTAGGTGGGTCTCCTCTATTGTTTATATGTGGATGAGGGATAGGAGGGTCGGGAGAGTACCATCCGGGAACCATATGGAACTCTTCCTTCCCATCACCCTTTTTGGTGGCGGAGTTAGTGGAATTATGTTCATCCCCTACCACTTCCTCCAAAGGCTTTGCCGGAGCATTAGTCTTTGGGTTTGGTGGTGTTTCCACTAGAGAGGGAGGAGGTGAGGTTTGCTTATCCTTAACAAGTTGCTCAACGAGTTTACGCAATTGTAGGATTTCGTTTCCCAAGGTAGAGCTCAAGCTTGTTTCCAAATTCTTGAGATCTACCATGGTCACCGAATGGCTAGCCTCAGTTTCTCCCTCCTTTGGGTTGCCCATAATCTCTTCGGCGGTTAAGCCCGAATAAAGAGCCGAGGCTCTGATACCAATTGAAAGGATCGTATGGGCACCTAGAGGGGGGGTGAATAGGTGCTACTTCAATTTTACTCCTTTTCAGATTAGGGTTTGACAAGAAAGGTAAATTCTCTAGATTATGCAACTAAGGTGAATTTACCTATATGACAAGCAAGAACTAACTAAACAATAACTAGATAAGTAAAGTGCAGTAAAGGGTAGAAGGAACCAAAGTGGAGCACACGAAGACACAAGGATTTGTTTCCCGTAGTTCCTTCCTTTTGAGGGGAAGTACGTCTACGTTTGGAGAGGGGGTGATTTCAAACCACCAACGCCACGAGAGGCCTCCCTTGTTCTCTGATGAACCTCACCCCAACGGGTTCGATTCACCTCTTCCACTATACGGCAACCTTCGAGGTGGAAGCCGGCACCTTTATAACGAGTTCGGGGCACACATCCACAACTTAATTGGAGGCTCCCAAATACAAGCAAGCTGTCAAACAATCAAAGACAAGCTTGTAAGAACCAAATCAAAACCTAGGGTTTCCAATGAAACACTAGAGCATGGGGGCCCTCATGTGAATGAGGGGGAAATGAAGATCTCTCTTGGTGAATCTGTAGATCAAGGCCTCCTCCTTCGATTCTCCAAAGATCAAAGACTTTGGATGGTTGGAAGAAGAGATCTTGTTGATTTGGTTGCTCAACTGGACATGGTGTTCTTGAGGTGGACGAGTAGCTTCCAAGGTAGAAGAAGGGGCCTTTATATAGGCCCCCTGGAAATGGAGCCATTGGGAGCCACTTGACCCGGACAGTCCGGCCGATGTCAACGGGACAGTCCGGCCAAGCCGAACACTCCGGGCGAGACCAGCCGGACACTCCGACCTGGCCAAGTTTCTGGCCAGAATCCGGAAAGTGTCTAGAGAGTGTCCAAAAACCTGTTCTGAGTGTCCAGAGAAGTTGCCCACTTCTCCTGGGCGGATAGTCCAGCCGAATCCCACCGGACAGTCCGGCCAGGTCGGACACTCCGGCTAGGATCAGTCGGCCAGTCCGGCTGGGACTAGTCACTTGCAAAAACCTGACCCAGGGAAGCTCTTTTTCCCTTGTTTCACCATTCATGGGACAGTTGGAATCTCCTGAAACATTTAACAGATGATTAAACTAATCCAAGTGTTGTCACCAAACATCAAAATAATAGTAAGGGCATAAATCCCCTTTCAGTAGTACTCCCCCAAGCTTGGAACAAACCAAGGGGATGCCAAACCTGATGACGAATTACTCCTTAGGCGGTGGTGGTATCTTCTTGATGAGCTCTCTGATCAGTTTCCCAAAGTCCTCAATCTCGAAGGTGAGATTACGAATCAGCTGTGAGTTTTGCTCAATGCGGCTCATGATCATGTCGGGTTGAGAATTCCAGCCCTTGCTATTCTTTCCCTACTCTTCCTCCTTGAAGTCTTGTTTTCCTGCATGACTAGAACAAGGCAAATCCCAATTGGATGGTAATTTCCCTTTGGGCATATTCTAGTATTGATGCTCATGGATAAGGGTATGGAAAGGATTCTTGGTGTGTGGAGGAAGTGTCCGTGGAGCCAAACTATGACGAGGAGCTTTCCCCCCAGTCTGCATCCGTGTAGTCCTTCTAACCCTGGCAGGTTCCGTCACCAATCCAATGCTTGCAATGGTAGTGCCGGTGTGCGGATGTTGGCCTTGCTCCTCTTCACCTTCACTCTTGATCTTCTTCTCCTTCCCGGGGTCTTGGAGGTCTTCCTCCATAGGAACCTTCCCTTTATCCTTGGTAGACACCATTTTGCTTCTAAACTTTCAAAGAGTATGTCCTGGCAGAAACAGATCGAAACAAAAAACACGACAAAAACACGATATACAAACCTCGGGGGATCCGAGGGGTTATATATTACGAAGTTTCATATCAAAAGGAAGGTACTGGGAGAAAACGATTCGGAGGCGGAGTCCGGGGTGGACTCATCACCTGGTGGCGTGGCCAGGGGTGGTCTCGTGCCACAGGGTGCTGTGAGCCACCCTGGCTCCGTTTCCGTCCCTTTTCGCTTCATAGCTTTCCTTATTGACTGAAAACTGCAAAAATATAGTTGGATAGTATTTTCGCGGAACTTTTCTTACCAGAACTGTTACCTATTTGAAAACAGACTCTGCAGGTCTCTGAATTTGGTATCTAGTAGATTCTTCCGGAGTCATCACTTGAATAACATCCATATCTTCATCTTCATACACTTATTACTTGAGTCATAAAACCCTTCTCTTCCTTATTACACCATTATCTCCACTTCCTGGAAATTTCTTTCACACAAAACTTCACACAGTTCTCATTAGCAACATTAGTATAAGTGAAGTGATAAAACATTTTGAGTCCAACTTCAACTGAAAACCATCAAAACAAAAGCTACTGTAGCAACTCCTTCCAAAACCCCAAAAAGAATTCAAAAAGGAAATCGATTAAAAAAGCAAATGCAAGAGTGGCAAAATCTGTCAAAACAGACCAGCAGGTAAAGATCAATTTTTTCGAAAATCTTCTGTTGCTCAAATCAAAAAAGTGCAAAACTAACGAAAGTTAAATAACAACCTGGGGCAAAAGCACAAAACATTATAGCTCAATCCGACATACAGAGATCTCTCACGAATATTTACGGTGAAGCACAAAAATCTGTTTCGGGACAGCAACTTCCCCAAATATTACTTCTCTCTCATTAGAGGTTGATCTTTGACACAAAAACCAAACAAAAAGGATAAGGAGCGGTTATTACCGAAGTAATAACTTCCAAGACTCAAAGAAACAAAAACAAACTGAAAGCAAAAACAAATTGGGTTGTCTCCCAAAAAGCTCTTTCTTTATAGCCATTAAGATGGGCATGATAATTTTGATGATGCTCACACAGAAATATTAATTGAAGTGAAAGAGAGCATTAAGAAGCAAAAAATACACACATTTAAGTCGAACCCACTTCCTATGCAAGGGAATTTTGTAAACAAACATGTTGTTGAAACCAGAGGCTACTAGCATAGGAAGGAAAAAGAAGTGCAACATAAAAACATTCAGCATAAAACGAGGAAACTTGATATTATTGAGATGCATAAGAACACTTTTCCCTCTCTCATAATAACTTTCAGTATCATGCATAAACTTAACAATATAACTATCACAAGAACCATCATAGCGATGATCACTTATTCTAATAGAAAACACGGGAATACTAGCTCTCATAACACTACTTTGTGAAATAATATTAGAGGTATCCTTACAAAGGATAGTGTGTCCCTCTTCTTCATATTTAGTAACAAAGTCTTTTACATTTGCTATTTTAGGTTCATCAACCATTTGTTTATCAGGTTCAACAGGTTTATGTGTACTTTCGTTAACCATACTAGCTATCATAGAATGTTCCTTTATCTTAATTGGGAAAGGCATTTTCTCAATATAAGGTTCGGGTAAGACCTAATTAGCAGTATAAACTTCAGTATTTCTTGTAGGAACACTCTTAGCAATATCTTTATAAGGTTCATGATACTTATTCCACTTATTTTTAGGCACTTCAATGTAGGAAGCAAAGGCCTTAAAATAAGAAGCAATAGCTTGAGAGTCTAAACCATAAGCATTTTTAATATTGTGAAAGTCATCAGTTCCCATAAAAGATTCAATGCATTCATAATCATAATTTATACCTGACTTTCTACCTTTGTCATTCTCCCATGCTTCAGCATTGTCTTGAATATGGTCCAGAAGATACCATTTAGCTTCTTCTTTCATGCGAGTGAATGATCCAGCACAAGAAGCATCCAATAAATCCTTATCATGTAGAGGGAGCCTTGCATAGAAGTTATTGATAATAATATTGTTGGGGATCTCATGAATGGGACATTTGAGCATTAATAACTTCAATCTCCCCCAAGTTTGAGCTGTACTCTCTCCATCAAGAGGCCAAAAGTTGTATATTTGATTCCGATCTTTATGAATCTCACTAGGAGGATAAAACTTTGAATAAAAGAGAGGCACTATTTCCTCCCATTCCAGAGCTTGACCATTCTTCAGCAGCTTATACCATTCCTCAGCTCTTCCTTTCAGTGATAATGAGAATAACTTCTTCTTAACTTGATCTGTAGTAATACCTGCACACTTGAACAACCCGCATAATCCGTGTATAAAGAGCAAATGATCACCGAGATGGACAGTTCCATCCCCAACATAGTAGTTATCCATAACACGATCAATAATTCTTGTAGGTATTTTAAAAGCATCATTCTCAGCAGGTGGTGGCTTATCTACTACCTTAGCAGTGATAGTAGCATTACCAAATAAGAAACTCAGCGAATTATCCATAACGAAAATAAAGCAACTAACAGAAGTAAACAATACTCACAGTAGAAGTTTCCTTTACCAGATCCACTCTCCAATAGCGCTTCACTCCCCGGCAACGGCGCCAGAAAATAGTCTTGATGATCCACAAGTATAGGGGGTGTATCGCAGTATTTTCGATAAGTAAGAGTGTCGAACCCAACGAGGAGTAGAAGGTGCTGGCTAGTGTTATGGATCAGGAATTCTTTGCAAATACTTAGCAAACGGATTTTAGGGGTTTTCGATAAAGCAAGTAAACAAAGTACGAGTAAATAAAAGACAGTAGGAACAAACGCAGCAAGTGGCCCAATCCTTTATGCAACAAAGGACAAGCCGGTTGTATTACTTAAGATGACCAAACGTTCTCGAGGACACATGGGAAGACTGTCAAGTGCTTTCGCTTCATATAGTTGATTAATCTTCTTTAGCTTGCTAAGTGTTGTGTGGGTGAACCTGTGCTAATGTACCGCCCCATCCAAGACTAATACATACTTGTGATTAAACCCCTTGCAAACATCCATAAGTACAAGAAAGTAATTAAGGTAGAAACCTAACCACAGCTTTAAACTATAAGACCCTTACGTCCCTTGTGCAATGGTTTCCTAACGGGGGTTCAGGTTTCTGTCACTCCGGCAACCCCTACGATTAGTAGCCAAATACACAATGCATTCCCCTAGGCCCATATAGATGAAGTGTCATGTAGTCGACGTTCACATGACACCACTAGAAGAAGTACACCACAACTTAAATAACAATCTATTGAATCTTTCTCAACGCAACTCCACTACTAACAACAAGACTTCTCCCATGTCCTCAAGAACAAAACGAACTACTCACAAGACATCATATGGATCATGATCAGAGATGGAATAATGATGTATAACAATCTGAACATAAACAATAATTCAACGGTTGACTCAATAGCATCAACTACAAGGAGTAATCAACACCGGGAAAGTTTCCCCTATGAACTATGCAAGATTCAACCCAATTGTTACAGCAATATGGAGATGGTGGTGAGGGTGTTGATGGTGATGATGGTAGTGATGATGATGATGATCCGGATGAAGTCCAGCTTGATGGTGGTGTTGATGGCGATGATCTCCCCTCTCCGGGAAGGAATTCCCCTCGCAGAAATCTGTCTGCTGGAGAGATCTTTCTCTCTCGGTGTTTTCCGCCCCGCAGAGGCGGCGGAATCTTTCTGTGGTTTCTCCCCGAGTCTTAGGGTTTCGGGAGGATGATATATGCCAGAGGAGAGAGGCTAGAGTGGGACAGGGTGGCCACACCACCTCCTGGCGTGGCCTAGGACTGCCTGCGCCATGGGGTGGTGTGGGCCCCCTGTGGCCCATCTCCACTCCGTCTTCTGGCATCCTTAGTCTTCTGGAAAATTACGATTTTCCGTATATTTTCCCGGATTTTCTAATCCTCGCGAATTTTGCCTCCAAACAACACCTTTTCCATCAGAATCCTGACTACAGCGGTCCATGCTCCAAAAGTCATCAACCATGCAAAAATAGATGAAATAACATAAGTATCACCTCTCAATACGAAATATATCAATGAATAATAGTGAATTAAGACATAGAATAGTGATACAAAATGGACGTATCAGGCCACAGTCAAAAACGAGCTCTCTTTACCACACAAGTGTGAACTTTCCTACTCTTTTCCAATCCAAACCAAACTATTTGCAAACCAATGTATGAAAGAGGGGGTCCAACCAATTTATTCAGAAAACTAATCAAACAAAAGCAAACAAAAAACCAAAACAAAAATGAAAAAGAAGACGCTCCAAGAACAACACAACTGTGCATGAAAGAATAAAAATGAAGCGTTTGGAAGAAACCTGGGATTTTTATTGATGAAGAAGGGGATGCTTGGGCATCCCCAAGCTTTGACGCTTGTACTTCTTGGATATTTCTTGGGGTGACACGCATGGCATCCCCAAGCTTGATCTGTAGTCCATCATTCATCTCATTACTCATTCCTTCCATACACCTGAAATTTTTCCTTCTTACAAAACTTCACACAGTCTTTATTAGCAACATTAGTGCACTCAAGATAAATGAGTCTTAAGGTTCAGTTCTATCACCAAATAAACTTCCATTAGAACACTAGCTACTGTAGCACTTCCCTCAAAAAGCTCAATTCCCCAAAAGAACTCAAAAAGGAACCAACAAAAAGCAAATGCAGAAAATGGCAGAAATCTGTCAAAACAGACCAGCAGGTAAAGACGAATTTTTTCGAAGACCTTTTGTTTCTCAAATAAAAAAGTGTTGAACTAACGAAAGTTAGATAACAACCTGGGGTAGAAGAACACAGCAAATCCACACGGTGTTGGGCATCTTGGGCTTATCCAAGGGTGGTTAGTGTTCTGAGATTCATGTACAACAATTTACACCCACAACCTTGCCTTCGTACATTTCCACTCCTTATAGGAAAGAAACTGTACATGTAGAACACGTCTCGTCCAGATTCTCTCCCATCCTCATCCTCTCTCTCTTGTACTCTCCAGTGCCCACATGCCACCGTCTCCACTGGAACTCTCTCCCTCGGAGGGGCAGCCATGATCTGATAGCTCATCTCCTCTAATCCATCGCCCAGGTTAATCCTAGGAGGTGTCGACGGCCATGTGAGCCAACAGCCCTGACACGACGGCCGCGGGAAGTGGGGGTGCTGGAGATGGGGTGGTGGCGCACTTGAGCCCCCATCACCATGGTCAAAGAACTCCTCGGAGGGACATCCATGGACCAGCACCATACATATTTTGTTCAGATCTGTATATTGTTTCATGATTTCTTTTCCCAACTTTTCCCCATTGAATTTTGCATCCATTTTGGGTGTTTCTGTTTGAGGAGAACGGATTAGCTAGATAGTGTCAAGTGATTTATATTTTTGTTTCTATTTTTGAAAACCGCTCTTGATATGAATGGTGAAGGAAATGACTCGGGTGAATGGATCCGTACTTATTCTTTGTAATTTATTCTCAGATCCAAGTATACTATAGAACGTTTCCTTGAGAGAAATCTTCCGATGACCATTATTTTTAATAATGATGAATCCATCCAAATAACTGAATAATGAGTATTAATATATACAAACTGTGGTCTTGAATATAGAAGAAAACATAGCGGTCTTAAATACCAATTGGGTCATACTGTGCAAAATTGCAGGGACTGACAGATTAGAAATCGCATTAATTAAGGGGGCCATTCAATGTTCGATAGGCAGTCCACAGATCTAAAAGCAAAGTTAAACGGTACAAGATAAGACAGAGACCCGAAACACTATGTAGAGTTGCTTTTTCAGGGGAAGAAGCGCAAAAATTCACGCCTCAAAAAGACGTTCAGAGATGTTACACGAATTTTTACGGTGAAGCACAAAAATCTGTTTCAGGACAGCAACATTCCCAATCATTACTTCTCTCTCATTAGAGGTTACTCTTGGCACAAAAAGCAAATAAAAAGGATAAGGAGCGGTTAATAACCTCCAAGACTCATCTAAAACTTTTGGGTTATCTCCCAATAAGTACTTTTCTTTAACGCCTTTAAGATAGGCATAAGAAGAAAGAAAAAGGATCGAGTGTTCTCAAATGAAGGAGCATTAAGATTAATACCAGAAATATCTTCAACAAGGCAAGGTATATCATCCAAATAAGTTCTAGAGGATCCTCTCTCAGTGCTCTTAGGTTCACTACTTTCATCAAACGGGTTTTCAGGAACGATCCAATCAATATTCTTTTCTATGGCTTCATGCATTGCTACTAGTTTAAAGGGTATTGCTATCTTAGGTTCCTCCCCATTAGGTTCAGTTTTGTTCATCTTTTCTCGTGTACCAACAACATCTACACATGAGCCTAGCATATTGAAACGTTCAAAGACTTTCCTAGCTTTCTTGGCAACATCATAGAACTCCTTAAACAAAGTTTCTAGAATAAAATCCCTCATTTCAGGGTCCTCAATTTCTTTAATCTTAAGAAACATTACTTGCATTAAGGGGTTGAGGTTAACAAACCTAGCTTCTAACATATGAATTAAAGAAGTTGTAGCAATCTCATAGTTTGGAGAAAGTTCTGCAAGGGATCTATCCTCAGTATCCTCATGTTTACTAACATGATTAAAGAATTCTTCAATATTATCTTTCTCAATTATAGAACCACTACCAATTGAAAGGTCTTTCAGGGTGAATTTAGGGATCAACATGGTGAGCTAAGGAAGAGGTGACAACTAAAGGAGGCTTAATTTTTTTGTGTTTTTGAATAAGAAAGCAAACTTGTAAAACTATTTTTTTTGTGTTTTTGAATAAAGAAAGAAGCAAACAAAACAAAAAGAAACTAAGAAAAACAAAAAAAAACAAAGTAAAGAGATTGGTTATGAGGGACTCCCCTTGTGAAGATGTCCTTGACTCCCGACAACGGCGCCAGAAAATATGCTTGATGGCCCAAATTATATCGAGCTCATTGGGGAACCCCAAGAGGAAGGTATGATGAGCACAGCAGCAAGTTTTCCCTCACTACGAAACCAAGGTTATCAATCTAGTAGGAGCAAGCACTACTAGGAAAACCCTTATTTGTGGCGCATGTAAATTGGTTTCTGTAGCGCATGTCTCGTGCGCCACAGAATTTGCGCCACTAAATTGGTAATTCTGTGGCGCACGAGCCGTGCGCCACAAAATTTGGGCTTTCTGTGGCACATGTGGTCTCGTGCGCCACAGAAGTGTGCTTTCTGTGGCGCATATGCACACATGCACCACAGAATGCTGTGCGCCACAGAAACGTTACAAGATGCACCACAGAATGTTTTTTCGGTATTTTTTTTAATTTCTAACACAGCCCAAAATACAGTGCATATACAGGTTTTATACAGGATTTATACATAGATAGTAAATAATAATCTGGACAAACAGTAGATGCAAACATATACATTGCTTGTCGAATTCCTCCTCGATCTTCGGATCACCGTTCTTATCCAAGTCTTCCTTGTTGGCGTCTCCTTGCATTCTGATGATGCTCCTCTTGCCCCTCCTCACGACAACACGGCTAGGTCTTGACGGGTCGGTGATGAAGAAGCATTGGTCAACTTGGCTGGCGAGTACCCATGGCTCATTTTTCGCGGATGCGTTCTTTGACTTGGCATCGGGTATAACCATGGTGATGAAATACCGGCCTTCTTTTTCGACGTTCTTGGCCCATCACACAAGGAACATTGGCACCGTCTCTCCACAGTAGTTGAGATCCCAAATCTCCTCGGTCCTTCCAAAGTACCGTTCCTTGATAGTAGCCTCGTCATCAACGAAAGATAGCATAGTTACTCCTGAGTTTTGGTATTCGCTATTCTTGTCCTTTTCCTCGGTGCCGAATCTGTAACCGTTGATGTCGTACGCTTGATAGGTCTTTACGTTTTGCCTGGGGCCTCGTGATAAGGCAAATATGAGTTTTTCTTCTTCCGTAGACGGTGTTATGGTCTTTGCGAGAAGCTCTTGTGTTTTCTTGAACCAGCGGCCGAAGCTCGAGTTGTGCTCTCTGGTTACGTCTCCATTCTTCCTCGTTTGGCCCAGGTCGATGTTACTCTGCTCGACTACACGTTTGTGCTCATTCACCCAAGGTTCGATCAATGTCAAGTGTTGTAGCACGACCCGGTGAGCCCTGTCAAAGTCGTCGTGTCGATTCTCGATGCCGACATGGAGTGAGCAGGACCCCTCGCGGTGACCCTCTCCAGCGAGCCTACCGAGGTGTGTCCTGGTTGGCAGACAAACATCCTCGTCCTTGCTCCTTATATAATTCTGGCAGAAGGTGATGCACTCGTATGTTAGGAAGCCCTTGGCCATGCTTGCATCTAGATGGGACCTGCTGCGAACGTATCCTTTCATGACACCGTTCTGCCTTTCGAACGGCATCATGTTGTGCAGGAACGTCGGGCCGAGATGCTTGATGTCATCAACGACATGGAGACATAGATGCACGCAAATATCACAGAATGCGGGCGAGAAGTAAATTTCGAGCTCGCATAGTATCACCATGATATAGTATAGCTTATTTTTTCCTAGTAGACCTAGGTTAGCGAATCCTTGGGAAGCGAATGCGTAGTGAAGTTACTTTAACGGACCTTCGGGAGTTTTAGAATCCTTTTGTATTTTTACCGGACCAATAGCTTGTGTCTTTTTGTTGTTGTCGATGATGGAGAGAGAGGGCCTAGGGCGTTTGGTTTCACCTATAGCTGTGCAAAACATCTGATAGGAATAAAAGATAGAAATAAAGTATGCATGTACTTGTTAAAACAAGATAAATTATATGTGGGTAGTGCATCCACGATTGCTATTGCCTCCGTAACCGCTAATAGCAATAACCTACTAGTCTCATCCGTAGAAGAAAGAGAACTAATGATATGCATAGTGATGTCACCGTTAATCCCAAGTAAATCCCTCACATACAGCCGTACTACCCCTTCTGCCACTGGGGTTCCCAACCTGTAGATCAATCATTACTCATACTCCCTATACCTGGATCAACCCTCGGGGTCTTGGGTACCTAACAAGTCCTTGGATTGAGGCAAGAGAGGATACAATAATCATCATGTCATACAAACTAATACATGATCCCATCTATGATAAATAACATGCATAATTGCTACATGGCTAGGCCAAAGCCCATAGCCCAAGGAGAATTACTCACACATAGAGATGAGATCAACAATCACAAATATTGTAATGAAAATCATGAGATTGATAGCAATAGTCTTACAATGTCGCCAATCAAAGAAGAAATTTACTATTACAAGTGGTGGAATATGGCTATGGAGATGGAGAAGGGTTTTGAGATCTGGAGGCACCTAGAGATCTATGGTAGAGACTTTTTGGTGAGGTCTGGCTTGTTTTCTCGTTGCCCAAGGCTTCTTTATACAGGGATTCCTTCACAGAAGTTGTTCTGTTTGACCTAATGGTGGCGACGCCAACTATACGGCCAGAGCTATACGGCCAGAATTTTTGCTCTGGTCATATAGTTGGTCATTAAAGCGTTTTCCTCCGTCTTACGGCTCCTGGTTTCTTCTAGTAGTTGGAAATCTCATACCTTTGACTTTAATGTAGTGATTCCCTCCTTTAGATGACATTATCTGCGTAGGAAAAACATAAAAGAAAGGATTGCATACCCCTCTGAATATTAGCATTAGTGGTAGGGTTTAGAGAGATATTTCATCAAAATTATGAACAATATCAAGTTTAAATGTGGACGTAGATAGCTATATTTCAGAGCCATCACCGCCACCGCCACCGGCCACTGTCAAACTCCACGCTCCGATGACCATTTGGTCGCGACACCGCCACTATCTAGCTCAACGTGCCCGCCCGCATCCAACGCACCCAACCGCGGATCCAACCACGCTTGGAATCATCGGGCCCGAGTTCGATATGTGAGGCCCTCCATTGATGACATCACCATGATGTCACAATGAGGCAATAATACCTTTTTCATTTGTTAAATGTTTTGTTTAATTGTTTTCTAGAATATGAATGTCCCTATGGGCTCTACATATAAGATGTTTAATATTTTTCATAATTTTTTTTTGAATGATTAAATATATGACATGTGGGTCCACCTGGAAAATAATTTAATAAATCCCAAAAATGTTTAATTGTTTTAAATTGTTTTAAAATGGATTAAAATTGGGGAAAATCATAAATAATTCATTTTAAGTCAGAAAAATACAAATAATATATCAAAATGTTCAGAAAAATGAGATCTACACAATAGACTCAAAATCATGCATTGTTTAACAACTTCAATTGCAAGTTTAATTAGAAGAATCAATTGAACCCCATAGGGCATTCCGAGGTTCCCCCTGTTTTAGGGTTTGCACCCCTCGGACGCCGCATAAATTGCCAAGCATGCCTTAGGGTTCCGTTTCAATACAATTTAACTTATCATATCATCATCCTTGCTTGAGAATTGCACAAATGACATGTGTTTATTGTTGCCTTCCTTTCCGGTGTTTCTACTTCTTCTCGGTAGACCTTAGGAGTTGATGTGAGCAACGATATCAAGTTCAAGACTGAAGACCGAGATTAACACCATCGAAGATAAGTACTTGATCAACGATGAAAAATGTCAAGCAGATGAATCCTGAAGATCTATAATTGGGTATCAATAGGCAAAGGCAAGCATATCCCCACACATGTTAAAATCCTACAGTTCCAAAGTATTTCATTCTTGCCATGTGCATACAATTCTAAAGTCTTCTGTCGATAGATACAACAATCCTATTTGATGCATGTTACCTTTGTAGCCTATACTCCCTGATCCACTGCTCCTTGCATAACTAGGGTTTGGCTTATGAGCTTCGCTAGAGTTGTTATATCTATTGTGCTTAGCCATGTTTAGTTGTTATCGCTAGTCCATCTGGTTGATTAATCAGATCTGCAAATGAACCTAGTTGGACAGGATGACGTGGTATGATTAGAGATGAAAGTTAAACATGCTAAGGCTTGTATGGGAGGCCACGGTGGGTTGTGGTTTTTGCAGTCCCATACTTGCCACCACTAGGATCCGAGTTCTTGCCTCTTGAACCAAGACGAGCGTACATCCACACGGGGGCCTAGAAACCCCCTCGACCAACTAACTTGCCTAGTAGATTCCATGAGTCAGATAGTTCGAGTGTTCCATTCGACATATGCATTCTGGTCGTTCTTGAAGGAGGTGAAGGAGGTGCATTCATACAGGTAGGTAAGCGTGGCAGGGAATGGGAGAGGCACGGCCTCCGTAATCTCAAACCCTATTCACATCTCTAGGGACCGACTTCGGGACTTGACTCGATATGGTGGCATCTCCGTAGGGCGTGACTCATGGTCTCGGCGAAAGCAAGGTAAAGGTCATGTCCAATCACCCTCTGTCGGCCTTCCAAGGAAGAGGGATAATCGTAAATGGCATTAAGAGTCGGTTGGTATGTGTGGGTAAAGTTGTGCACCCCTGCAGGGTTATTAATGTTTTTGAAAAGCCATGTTCACGGTTATGGACGACTTGGGAACGGATTCAAAGATCATAGAGAAGAATAACCTAATCGTAAAAATTGACAAGAGATGTGAGGTGTGCTTAAGGGTGCTTCCTCGAGGATCGAGGGGGTGATCCTAGTTGGTAGGTTCAGCTGATAAAGATTCGGTGGATATCAAAAGAAGATCAAAGCTAGAGATATCACTTTCTTATCCCCTTTTAAAAGGTTCCATTAGTCAAGCTTTGTTGGGCCACGCAGAGAAAAACAAAACTTTTCCCTAACGCGGAACTCCCAAGATCCAGCTCAGGTTATAGGCCACGAGATTACCGCTAGACGCGCAGATGCGGAAGTTGATGTAGCGCGTCGAAGCAGTGCCGAACGATCCCACAGGCAGCCCTTTCGGATCCCACGAACTCCTTCGTCAGATCCCCACGAGCTTCCCCGTCTCCAGCGCCGCACGTGCAATGCCTCTACCGGTATCCACACATACAGGAAGGAGCTTCGGACAGAGGACTGCTAGATCCTGTCTAGCCCAAAATGGAAGTGGAGAAAGTGACGGCTAGGTCAGGGAATATCCCTTGTCACTCCACTTATATACACTCCTAGTTGGGCTCAACGCTTGAGGCCCATCTAGGCTGTACTCCAATCTCCATATGGATCTAATCCACATGGGCTCCTTACCCTTAAGTGTGTGACCCTGTAGGTTCCCGTGCACCTGGACACGACATGAGCTACTCCTCCAAGTATCCCGTCATGGCTTTGAGTCCAACTCACTTCCATGAACACTTGGTCTCAAGTCGATAGATGGTAGCGGCCTCTAGCAAGACGTGCCGACTCCCAAGTGTCGTAAAGTCAGAAGACGAACCTTCAATGTGACTTTCGTCCAAGTCCCTTTGCCACACGATATATCTGTTAAGCTATAGGCGAGTAGGTGCCATCCGTTTAATAGATTAACTCTCTTCTCATACCATGATATGTGATTCACTGGACTAACTCTTAGTCCGACTCCTCAGTTAACACTTAACTGAGTAGCGCATGGCCATGCTTCCGAATCATATCACACGAGAGGGCCTAGAGAATATCTCTCCATTATGGAGGGGCAAATCCCATCTTGGTAATCCATGTCACGTAGCTTGCTTCATGACCAACCCGAACTCTACCTTTATAACTGCCCATTTACGGAACAGCGTTTGTTAGAACCTAAGTTGGTGATCCACAACTCAGATCATGCAATCACCTCAGGTCAAAGGATTCCATTGCCTGAGACTACAAATGACAACACGCTCGTTGCATCTCAACTGTGGGTCAGTCCGACTCGCAAAACTCTTTAGCCGAATCAGTGTAAGTCGGAATAGCATCACCATGCCCATGACAGGTGGAACCGTGTCATCAGCCGACTTGCACATCGGTCTAAGTTGTGTGTCCAGCACAACCTCAACGACCAAGGACAATCTAATATGAACAATCATGAATATATAGTTCCACAACTGAATCACGCATTCAGTGATATATATCTGATGTTCATATAAGGACAACTTTACTTTATGAATACTTTGGGAAATATCATCAACCATGATTGCCTCTAGGGCATATTCCCAACAGTCTCCCACTTGCACTAGAGTCAATCATCCCGACATCACATGTCTAGGCATCTAATGCCCATGCCTCTTACGTGCGCCTCATGTTTAGGCTGTGGAAGTGGCTTTGTCAACGGATATGCAATGTTTGCATCCGTGTGTACCTTGCATAACTTGATATCACCTTGATCCACGAACTGGCGAATCAGGTGGTATCGCATGAGTATATGCTTGTTCTTCTGGTGTTGTCTAGGTTCCTTGGCCTGGGCAATAGCACCATTGTTGTCACAATACATGTCTAACGGATTGGACGAGCCCTGAACCACACCAAGATCAATCAGGAAATTCCTGATCCAAACAGCTTCCTTTGCCGCCTCTGAGGCAGCAATATACTCAGCTTCTGTTGTAGATGCAGACAGAGTCTCTTGCTTGGAACTCTTCCAGCTCACAGCCCCTCCGTTCATAATGAACATGTACCCAGATTGCGAACGAGAATCATCAGAGTCAGTGAGCTAACTCGCATCCGTGTAACCCCTTACACTGAGTTCAACCTCACCTCCATAAACTAGGAACACATCCTTAGTCCTTCTCAAGTACTTAAGAATGTTCTTAACTGCTGCCCAGTGGATTTCTCCAAGGTCTGCCTGGTATATTCTCACAACACTTAGAGCATAGGAAACATCTGGCCTAGTACAAATCATGGCATACATGATGGACCCGACTGCCGAAGCATACAGAATCACACTCATCCTACTTCGCTCATCAGTTGTTGAGGGACACTAAGTCTTGCTAAGTCTTATGCCATCGGACATCGGTAAGAACCCCTTCTTAGACGATTCCATGTTGAACTTTTTCAACACTTTGTCCAAATATGTACTTTGGATCAATCTAATGAGCCGCCTGGATCTATCTCTATAGATCCTGATTCCTAGTATGTAAGTTGCCTCACCCAAGTCCTTCATTGAGAAACTCCTTTCCAATGACTCCTTGGTTTCTTGCAACATCTGGACATCATTTCCAATCAACAATATGTCATCCACATATAAGATCAGAAAGTTTACTTTGCTCCCACTAAACTTCTTGTACAAACAAGAATCATGATCACTCTTGATGAAGCCAAACGATTTGACTACCTCATCAAAGCGAATGTTCCAACTCCGAGATGCTTGCTTCAACCCATAAATGGATTTCTGAAGTTTGCATACCTTGTCAGCATTAGCCAGATCGACAAAACCCTCGGGTTGTATCATATACACGTCCTTGGTTAATTTTCCATTTAGGAAAGCCGTTTTGACATCCATGTGCCATATCTCATAGTTGAAATAGGCTGCTATAGCTAACATGATCCGAACTGATTTAAGCATCGCTATAGGTGAGAAAGTCTCATCGTAGTCAACTCCTTGAACCTGTCGGAACCCCTTCGCGACAAGCCGTGCTTTATAGATAGAAATGTTTCCATCCATATCAGTTTTCCTTTTAAAGACCCATTTGCACTTGACGGGTCTTGCACCATCTGGCAGATTAACCAAGTTCCAAACTTGATTATAATCCATGGACTTTAACTCGGATCTCATGGCTCCAAGCCATGACTTAGAATCAGAACCCACCATCGCTTCTAAATAAGTTGCTGGCTCATCACTGTTTAACAGTAATACATCACGAACACTTCGCAATCTTGCCGATCTTCGAAGTGTAGGTGCAGCTGTCGGCTCAGCTACCACGACTGGCTCAACCTCCAAGGCTTTCACCAAATCGCTACTGACCGGTTCCTCTCGAACTTCTTCGAGCTGCACCGTACTCCCACTGACTTCCCGACTGAGAAACTCTTTCTCAAGGAAGACACCGTTCCGAGCGACAAACACTTTGCCCTCTTCTCGGTTGTAGAAGTAGTAACCCAAGGTTTCCCTTGGATACCCAACGAAAATGCACTTATCCGACTTGGCTGCAAGCTTGTCCGACTAAAGTCGCTTGACAAATGCTTCACAACCCCAAATCTTAAGAAAAGACAAACTCGGCTTTTTGCCTGTCCACATCTCATGTGGTGTCTTCTCTACCGATTTTGATGGTATTCTGTTTAGTGTGAACGCCACCGTTTCTAGACAATAACCCCAAAATGATAAAGGTAGATCTGACCGACTCATCATTGATCGTACCATGTCCAACAAGGTCTGATTCCGCCGTTCCGACACACCGTTCCTCTGTGGTGTACCCGACAGAGTGAGCTGAGGAACTATTCCACAACTTTTCAGATGGTCATCAAACTCGTGGCTCATGTACTCGCCTCCTCGGTCTAACCAAAGAAACTTTATTTTCTTGCCGAGTTGATTCTGTACTTCATTCTGGAATTCTTTGAACTTTTCAAAGGCTTCCGACTTATGTTTCATCAAGTAGACATATCCATATCTACTCAAATCATCAGTGAAGGTAATGAAGTACTCATAACCACCCCTGGCTGTCGCACTCATTGGACCACATACATCACTATGTACTAGTCCCAACAAGTCAGACGCCCTTTCACAACTCCTTGCAAAAGGTGTCTTGGTCATCTTGCCCAGAAGGCAGGATTCGCATGTCTCAAAAGACTCCAAGTCGAACGAAGTTAGGAGTCCATCACCATGGAGCTTCTTCATACGTTTCCAACTTCTATGACCAAGTCGACAGTGCCAAAAGTAAGTCATATTCAGATCATTTGGTTTTAACCTTTCCACATTTACGTTATAGACCGACCCACCATCAAGATTCAAAATAAATAACCCGTTCTGAACGGGTGCAAAGCCGTGAAACATATCATTCAAATATAAAGAACAACCATTGTTCTTAATATTAGACTCATAGCCTTGACTCATCAAGCATGAGCAGAAATGATGTTTCGACTAAGCACTGGAATATAATAACAATTATTTAGTTCCATTAAGAATCCTGAAGGTAAATGAAGTTGCATCGTGCCGACTTCCAACACAGCAACTCTTGCTTCGTTGCCGACCCGAATGTCAACCTCGCCTCTTGCTACGCCCCTAGTTCTTACCAGTCCCTGCAACGAGTTGAAGATATGAATGACTGATCCGGTATCATATAACCAAGAACCACCGGGTGCATCAGCAAGATAAAGGTCTATAAATTGCAAACAAGTGTACCTGAGTTGGAAGTCACACCTCCACTGTTGGCTTTATCCGCCAAATACTTGTTGCAATTCCTCTTCCAGTGGCCATCCGTCTTGCAATAGAAGCAAGCGGATCCGGCTGAAGGAGATGACTTAGTCCCTGGGAAACGCTTGGGATCTCATCCTGAGCATTACCTCCTAACTTAGCCTTCTTCTTCTTAGTCCAAGAACTCTTCTTAAACTTAGCCTTATTCTGTACCACCAACACTTGGTTAGTACCTTTCTTGAGATCAACCTCTGCCTGCTTAAGCATCCCATGTAATCCAGTGAGCTTCTTATCCATACCATGCATGTGGTAGTTCGATATGAACTAACCATACACACTAGGAAGAGAGTTCAGAATTATATCTGTAGCAAACTCTTCGCTAATGGGGTAGCCAAGCCTTTCCAGAGACTGCACATAACCAACCATCTTGATTACATGCGGACTTAGTGGATCACCATCCTTAAGCTTACAACTCAGCAAAGCTTGAGAGACTTGAAACCTCTCGGTCTTTGCCTGAGCCTGGAACATACTTTTGAGGCTTTCGATCATATCGTAGGCCTCAACATTCTCGAACTGCTGCTGCAAGTCCGGTTCCATGTGAGCAAGCATAAGACAGCTAATTTCCGTAGACTCATCACATGTTCTACGATAGGCATTGGTTGCTGCGACACTCGCATTCTCATCCGGCACATCTGGAAGCGGGTTGTCTAGAATATGGTCCCTCTTTTCTTGTTTGAGAACAATTCTCAGATTACGATACCAGTTGGTGAAGTTTGTTCCATTAAGTTTATCATTCTCTAGGATGGTCCTCAAAGCAAAACTGGATAACTGAGGGAGACTGCTACTAGGTGCCATTATCTACAACAGAAATATGCAAAACACTTAAGACAAGTATTCATAAAAGAGCAGGCGTATTAAACACTTTAATACTTATGCTCCCACTAGAACCAACACCCCTCCGATGGTTACTTAGTGATTCAGGATCCTAAATAAGCAAGCCGACTAGTGAGCTTTAGCATCACTGCTAGCCGTCAAGTGATCTAGGTAGGCAACTCCTTGCCAATCGCATCTCATGCGACTCCTGTTGGTCGGGTGGCATCTCATGCCCCGGCTCCCGACCGCCCTCTCCTCGAGCCCCACAACCGTTGTGATAGACCCGTCTAGCTTACCAAGTGCTTCCACTGTAAGAGTCCGACTTGAACCCATCTAGTCGAAGAGAATTGGTAGTAGCTCAATTTTATGAGCCCACTACCAAGAATGTCCGACTTGTGATGGTGCAGCACTAGCGGGGAGACCGACTAGACCTTCTTTGAGGGATTAAAGTTTAACCACTATCTCATAGGGGTAAAACTAGAGACATAACAATCACACAAAATAATCCAATTATAATGTGAAATGGTATGGCTCGCTTCATGGCGATCTCCATCTCCATGAACCTGTTCGTCATGCCTTTGGCTGGAGTGTCCTTCAAGTCCTCCAAACATGCTACACTAGCACTAAGGAATTTACAAGAAGATGGCATCTCATGCCGACACATAGGTCGTTATACAATAACAGTGACAACAATCTGGCTCCAGCCGGCTGACAAACCCGTGATACACAGATCACGTATGGATTACACACACCACATGCACATAAGACATACCATTCACAACTTCCTGCAAAACAAGTTATGCATAGATACGATATCTACCGGCGTTGTGAACCTCGCAACAACATCTAATGCGCTACGACAGGGCAAAGCCAGCGATCCCTTCATTGGATAAAACACTTTTACCCACATCTGATCCCTGTGCAAATCTGACAAATCTCATTGATCATCCGCACCTGATCTTCCATGCACCCTCGAGTGCGATTGATCCAAACAATCTTGCACAAAACCGATCTATCTCATAGATCGACCACCGAAACCCTAAGTGGATCTCATCCACCACCTCGTGCATATCACATACGCACAGATCTAGAGCCTAAAACAAGAAGCTTTCGCTCTGATACCACTGTTGGGCCACGCAGAGAAAAACAAAACTTTCCCTAACGCGGAACTCCCAAGATCCAGCTCAGGTTATAGGCCACGAGATTACCGCTAGACGCGCAGATGCGGAAGTTGATGTAGCGCGTCGAAGCAGTGTCGAACGATCCCACAGACATCCCTTTCTGGTCCCACGAACTCCTTCGTTATATCCCCACGAGCTTCCCCGTCTCCAGCGCCGCACGTGCAACGCCTCTACCGGTATCCACACATACAGGAAGGAGCTTCGGACAGAGGACTGCTAGATCCTGTCTAGCCCGAAATGGAAGTGGAGGAAGTGACGGCTAGGTTAGGGACTATCCCTTCTCACACCACTTATATACACTCCTAGTTGGGCTCAACGCTTGAGGCCCATCTAGGCTGTACTCCAATCTCCATATGGATCTAATCCACATGGGCTCCTTACCCTTAAGTGTGTGACCCTATAGGTTCACGTGCACCTGGACACGACATGAGCTAATCCTCCAAGTATCCCGTCATGGCTTTGAGTCTAACTCACTTCCATGAACACTTGGTCTCAAGTCGATATATGGTAGCATCCTCTAGCAAGACGTGCCAACTCCCAAGTGACGTAAAGTCAGAAGACAAACCTTCAATGTGACTTTCGTCCAAGTCCCTTTGCCACATGATATATCTGTTAAGCTATAGGCGAGTAGTTGCCATCCCTTTAATAGCTTAACTCTCTTCTCGTACCATGATATGTGATTCACTGGACTAACTCTTAGTCTGACTCCTCAGTTAACACTTAACTGAGTAGCGCATGGCCATGCTTCCGAATCATATCACACGAGAGGGCCCAGAGAATATCTCTCCATTACGGAGGGGCAAATCCCATCTTGGTAATCCATGTCACGCAGCTTGCTTCACGACCAACCCGAACTCTACCTTTATAACTGCCCATTTACGGAACAGCGTTTGATAGAACCTAAGTTGGTGATCCACAACTCAGATCATGCAATCACCTCAGGTCAAAGGATTCCATTGCCTGAGACTACAAATGACAACACGCTCGTTGCATCGCAACTGTGGGTCAGTCCGACTCGCTAAACTCTTTAGCCGAATCAGTGTAAGTCGGAATAGCATCCCCATGCCCATGACAAGTGGAACCGTGTCATCAGCCGACTTGCACATTGGTCTAAGTTGTGTGTCCAACACAACCTCAACGACCAAGGACAATCTAATATGAACAATCATGAATATATAGTTCCACAACTGAATCACGCATTCAGTGATATATATCTGATGTTCATATAAGGACAACTTTACTTTATGAATACTTTGGGAAATATCATCAACCATGATTGCCTCTAGGGCATATTCCCAACAGTCTCCCACTTGCACTAGAGTCAATCATCCCGACATCACATGTCTAGGCATCTAATGCCCATGGCTCTTACGTGCGCCTCATGTTTAGGCTGTGGAAGTGGCTTTGTCAACGGATATGCAACGTTTGCATCTGTGTGTACCTTGCATAACTTGATATCACCTTGATCCACGAACTGGCGAATCAGGTGGTATCGCATGAGTATATGCTTGTTCTTCTGGTGTTGTCTAGGTTCCTTGGCCTGTGCAATAGCACCATTGTTGTCACAATACATGTCTAACGGATTGTACGAGCCCTGAACCACACCAAGATCAATCAGGAATTTCCTGATCCAATTAGCTTCCTTTGCCGCCTCTGAGGCAGCAATATACTCAGCTTCTGTTGTAGATGCAGACACAGTCTCTTGCTTGGAACTCTTCCAGCTCATAGCCCCTTCGTTCATAATGAACACGTACCCAGATTGCGAACGAGAATCATCAGAGTCAGTGAGCTAACTCGCATCCGTGTAACCCCTTACAATAGGTTCAACCTCACCTCCATAAACTAGGAACACATCCTTAGTCCTTCTCAAGTACTTAAGAATGTTCTTAACTGCTGCCCAGTGGATTTCTCCAAGGTCTTCCTGGTATATTCTCACAACACTTAGAGCATAGGAAACATCTGGCCTAGTACAAATCATGGCATACATGATGGACCCGACTACCGAAGCATAAGAATCACACTCATCCTACTTCGCTCATCAGTTGTTGAGGGACACTAAGTCTTGCTAAGTCTTATGCCATCGGACATCGGTAAGAACCCCTTCTTAGACGATTCCATGTTGAACTTTTTAAACACTTTGTCCAAATATGTACTTTGGATCAATCCAATGAGCCGCCTGGATCTATCTCTATAGATCCTGATTCCTAGTATGTAAGTTGCCTCACCCAAGTCCTTCATTGAGAAACTCCTTTCCAATGACTCCTTGGTTTCTTGCAACATCTGGACATCATTTCCAATCAACAATATGTCATCCACATATAAGATCAGAAAGTTTACTTTGCTCCCACTAAACTTCTTGTACAAACAAGAATCATGATCACTCTTGATGAAGCCAAACGATTTGACTACCTCATCAAAGCGAATGTTCCAACTCCGAGATGCTTGCTTCAACCCATAAATGGATTTCTGAAGTTTGCATACCTTGTCAGCATTAGCCAGATCGACAAAACCCTCGGGCTGTATCATATACACGTCCTTGGTTAATTTTCCATTTAGGAAAGCCGTTTTGACATCCATGTGCCATATCTCATAGTTGAAATAGGCTGCTATAGCTAACATGATCCGAACTGATTTAAGCATCGCTATAGGTGAGAAAGTCTCATCGTAGTCAACTCCTTGAACCTGCCGGAACCCCTTCGCGACAAGCCGTGCTTTATAGATAGAAATGTTTCCATCCATATCAGTTTTCCTTTTAAAGACCCATTTGCACTTGACGGGTCTTGCACCATCTGGCAGATTAACCAAGTTCCAAACTTGATTATCATCCATGGACTTTAACTCGGATCTCATGGCTCCAAGCCATGACTTAGAATCAGAACCCACCATCGCTTCTGAATAAGTTGCTGGCTCATCACTGTTTAACAGTAATACATCACGAACACTTCGCAATCTTGCCGATCTTCGAAGTGTAGGTGCAGCTGTCGGCTCAGCTACCACGACTGGATCAACCTCCAAGGCTTTCACCAAATCGCTACTGACCGGTTCCTCTCGAACTTCTTCGAGCCGCACCGTACTCCCACTGACTTCCCGACTGAGAAACTCTTTCTCAAGGAAGACACCGTTCCGAGCGACAAACACTTTGCCCTCTTCTCGGTTGTAGAAGTAGTAACCCAAGGTTTCCCTTGGATACCCAACGAAAATGCACTTATCCGACTTGGCTGCAAGCTTGTCCGACTAAAGTCGCTTGACAAATGCTTCACAACCCCAAATCTTAAGAAAAGACAAACTCGGCTTTTTGCCTGTCCACATCTCATGTGGTGTCTTCTCTACCGATTTTGATGGTATTCTGTTTAGTGTGAACGCCACCGTTTCTAGACAGTAACCCCAAAATGATAAAGGTAGATCTGACCGACTCATCATTGATCGTACCATGTCCAACAAGGTCTGATTCCGCCGTTCCGACACACCGTTCCTCTGCGGTGTACCCGACAGAGTGAGCTGAGGAACTATTCCACAACTTTTCAGATGGTCATCAAACTCGTGGCTCATGTACTCGCCTCCTCGGTCTGACCAAAGAAACTTTATTTTCTTGCCGAGTTGATTCTGTACTTCATTCCGGAATTCTTTGAACTTTTCAAAGGCTTCCGACTTATGTTTCATCAAGTAGACATATCCATATCTACTCAAATCATCAGTGAAGGTAATGAAGTACTCATAACCACCCCTGGCTGTCGCACTCATTGGACCACATACATCACTATGTACTAGTCCCAACAAGTCAGACGCCCTTTCACAACTCCTTGCAAAAGGTGTCTTGGTCATCTTGCCCAGAAGGCAGGATTCGCATGTCTCAAACGACTCCAAGTCGAACGAAGTTAGGAGTCCATCACCATGGAGCTTCTTCATACGTTTCCAACTTATATGACCAAGTCGACAATGCCAAAAGTAAGTCATATTCAGATCATTTGGTTTTAACCTTTGCACATTTACGTTATAGACCGACCCACCATCAAGATTCAAAATAAATAACCCGTTCTGAACGGGTGCAAAGCCGTGAAACATATCATTCAAATATAAAGAACAACCATTGTTCTTAATATTAGACTCATAGCCTTGACTCATCAAGCATGAGCAGAAATGATGTTTCGACTAAGCACTGGAATATAATAACAATTATTTAGTTCCATTAAGAATCCTGAAGGTAAATGAAGTTGCATCGTGCCGACTTCCAACACAGCAACTCTTGCTTCGTTGCCGACCCGAATGTCAACCTCGCCTCTTGCTACGCCCCTAGTTCTTACCAGTCCCTGCAACGAGTTGAAGATATGAATGACTGATCCGGTATCATATAACCAAGAACCACCGGGTGCATCAGCAAGATAAAGGTCTATAAATTGCAAACAAGTGTACCTGAGTTGGAAGTCACACCTCCACTGTTGGCTTTATCCGCCAAATACTTGTTGCAATTCCTCTTCTAGTGGCCATCCGTCTTGCAATAGAAGCAAGCGGATCCGGCTGAAGGAGATGACTTAGTCCCTGGGAAACGCTTGGGATCTCATCCTGAGCATTACCTCCTAACTTAGCCTTCTTCTTCTTAGTCCAAGAACTCTTCTTAAACTTAGCCTTATTCTGTACCACCAACACTTGGTTAGTACCTTTCTTGAGATCAACCTCTGCCTGCTTAAGCATCCCATGTAATCCAGTGAGCTTCTTATCCATACCATGCATGTGGTAGTTCGATATGAACTAACCATACACACTAGGAAGAGAGTTCAGAATTATATCTGTAGCGAACTCTTCGCTAATGGGGTAGCCAAGCCTTTCCAGAGACTGCACATAACCAACCATCTTGATTACATGCGGACTTAGTGGATCACCATCCTTAAGCTTACAACTCAGCAAAGCTTGAGAGACTTGAAACCTCTCGGTCTTTGCCTGAGCCTAGAACATACTTTTGAGGCTTTCGATCATATCGTAGGCCTCAACATTCTCGAACTGCTGCTGCAAGTCCGGTTCCATGTGAGCAAGCATAAGACAGCTAATTTCTGTAGACTCATCACATGTTCTACGATAGGCATTGGTTGCTGCGACACTCGCATTCTCATCCGGCACATCTGGAAGCGGGTTGTCTAGAATATGGTCCCTCTTTTCTTGTTTGAGAACAATTCTCAGATTACAATACCAGTTGGTGAAGTTTGTTCCATTAAGTTTATCTTTCTCTAGGATGGTCCTCAAAGCAAAACTGGATAACTGAGGGAGACTGCTACTAGGTGCCATTATCTACAACAGAAATATGCAAAACACTTAAGACAAGTATTCATAAAAGAGCAGGCGTATTAAACACTTTAATACTTATGCTCCCACTAGAACCAACACCCCTCCGATGGTTACTTAGTGATTCAGGATCCTAAATAAGCAAGCCGACTAGTGAGCTTTAGCATCACTGCTAGCCGTCAAGTGATCTAGGTAGGCAACTCCTTGCCAATCGCATCTCATGCGACTCCTGTTGGTCGGGTGGCATCTCATGCCCCGGCTCCCGACCGCCCTCTCCCCGAGCCCCACAACCGTTGCGATAGACCCGTCTAGCTTACCAAGTGCTTCCACTGTAAGAGTCCGACTTGAACCCATCTAGTCGAAGAGAATTGGTAGTAGCTCAATTTTATGAGCCCACTACCAAGAATGTCCGACTTGTGATGGTGCAGCACTGGCGGGGAGACCGACTAGACCTTCTTTGAGGGATTAAAGTTTAACCACTATCTCATAGGGGTAAAACTAGAGACATAACAATCACACAAAATAATCCAATTATAATGTGAAATGGTATGGCTCGCTTCATGGCGATCTCCATCTCCATGAACCTGTTCGTCATGCCTTTGGCTAGAGTGTCCTTCAAGTCCTCCAAACATGCTACACTAGCACTAAGGAATTTACAAGAAGATGGCATCTCATGCCGACACACAGGTCGTTATACAATAACAGTGACAACAATTTGGCTCCAGCCGGCTGACAAACCCGTGATACACAGATCACGTATGGATTACACAGACCACATGCACATAAGCCATACCATTCACAACTTCCTGCAAAACAAGTTATGCATAGATACGATATCTACCGGCGTTGTGAACCTCGCAACAACATCTAATGCGCTACGACAGGGCGAAGCCAGCGGTCCCTTCATTGGATAAAACACTTTTACCCACATCTGATCCCTGTGCAAATCTGACAAATCTCATTGATCATCCGCACCTGATCTTCCATGCACCCTTGAGTGCGATTGATCCAAACAATCTTACACAAAACCGATCTATCTCATAGATCGACCACCGAAACCCTAAGTGGATCTCATCCACCACCTTGTGCATATCACATACGCACAGATCTAGAGCCTAAAACAAGAAGCTTTCGCTCTGATACCACTGTTGGGCCACGCAGAGAAAAACAAAACTTTTCCCTAACGCGGAACTCCCAAGATCCAGCTCAGGTTATAGGCCATGAGATTACCGCTAGACGCGCAGATGCGGAAGTTGATGTAGCGCGTCGAAGCAGTGTCGAACGATCCCACAGACAGCCCTTTCGTATCCCACGAACTCCTTCGTCAGATCCCCACGAGCTTCCCCGTCTCCAGCGCCGCACGTGCAACGCCTCTACCAGTATCCACACATACAGGAAGGAGATTCGGACAGAGGACTGCTAGATCCTGTCTAGCCCGAAATGGAAGTGGAGGAAGTGACGGCTAGGTTAGGGACTATCCCTTGTCACACCACTTATATACACTCCTAGTTGGGATCAACGCTTGAGGCCCATCTAGGCTGTACTCCAATCTCCATATGGATCTAATCCACATGGGCTCCTTAACCTTAAGTGTGTGACCCTGTAGGTTCACGTGCACCTGGACACGACATGAGCTACTCCTCCAAGTATCCCGTCATGGCTTTGAGTCTAACTCACTTCCATGAACACTTGGTCTCAAGTCGATAGATGGTAGCATCCTCTAGCAAGACGTGCCAACTCCCAAGTGCCGTAAAGTCAGAAGACAAACCTTCAATGTGACTTTCGTCCAAGTCCCTTTGCCACACGATATATCTGTTAAGCTATAGGCGAGTAGTTGCCATCCCTTTAATAGCTTAACTCTCTTCTCGTACCATGATATGTGATTCACTGGACTAACTCTTAGTCTGACTCCTCAGTTAACACTTAACTGAGTAGCGCATGGCCATGCTTCCGAATCATATCACACGAGAGGGCCCAGAGAATATCTCTCCATTACAGAGGGGAAAATCCCATCTTGGTAATCCATGGCACGCAGCTTGCTTCACGACCAACCCGAACTCTACCTTTATAACTGCCCATTTACGAAACAGTGTTTGATAGAACCTAAGTTGGTGATCCACAACTCAGATCATGCAATCACCTCAGGTCAAAGGATTCCATTGCCTGAGACTGCAAATGACAACACGCTCGTTGCATCTCAACTGTGGGTCAGTCCGACTCGCTAAACTCTTTACCCGAATCAGTGTAAGTCGGAATAGCATCCCCATGCCCATGACAAGTGGAACCGTGTCATCAGCCGACTTGCACATTGGTCTAAGTTGTGTGTCCAACACAACCTCAACGACCAAGGACAATCTAATATGAACAATCATGAATATATAGTTCCACAACTGAATCACGCATTCAGTGATATATATCTGATGTTCATATAAGGACAACTTTACTTTATGAATACTTTGGGAAATATCGTCAACCATGATTGCCTCTAGGTCATATTCCCAACAAGCTTCTCCTCTCTCTTTTATAAAGAAAGTTAGCTTTATGCAAAGTAACCCCACCAGCCATAAGTCTTGCGGAGTACACCCTGTACTCACCCTTGGTTTGTTGATACTTTTGTAGCAGGTAAGTGTTACCATAGAAGATGAGTTTGCTATAGCATCGACATTGACGAGTAGCTTGGGGTTCCCAGTCGGCAGCCTGGAATCTATGGATTGGGACGTCATCGTTATGCTTCAAGCCTCTTAGGCCATTTGTTAAGTTTGCTATACTTAATAGCATAATTTTCCTTCCGTTGTTTGATGTTTGTGGTCAGTGACCTCTACTTGTAATATTTTGGTTCTTCGCTCAGTTATGAGCTTGCTGTCATAACTTTTGTGTCGTAGGGTCACTATTGTGTTACCGATTCTTCCTCTGTATGCTTTCGAGATTTAGTTTAGGCTTATATCAGATAGAGGTCTGGGATTTGTCTAGCCTTAATCCCAGGGGTGTCACAAACGCCTCCTGCAAAACAAAGTTAGACGCCTCTACTATCTTTGCATGTTTTACGTGGCTGAATGGGCTTTCGAATAAGAACCGTTCTTACCTACAAACTTTCACCACAACGTTGATCCAGTAGTTGTCTCTACTACACCCCTTTCAGGGCCCTCCGTTAAAAATGGCATACCAACTAATGCGAGAGAGACAGACACCCCCCAAAGCCACTTTATACGGTACAAGCCATATGTCAAGCATGGAACAGTCTCGCGAATGAACACGTAAAGTCGGTTGGGGGCCGCTTCATCAAGCATTGTTGCCATATACACAAGTACACGTGGGATGGTAACAACTAAAAGATCAACGCCCACACGCTACATCTCGTGTGTTCTACCTGTACTAGTAATACTACGCATAGATTTAGCTCTGATACCACTGTAGGGGCTCGCGTATGAAAACAATAAAATTTTACCCTACACCCCGGAACCCCTGATGCCCAAGACCTATCTATTAGTAATGTAGTAATAGGAGGGGATTTTTGCGAACTTACCCTTGAAGACCGAAAAACGTTGTCAACGCTCAGGAGAGCATGGTTGATGTAGACGAGCCAAAGCCGACCTAAAGGTCTTGTTGAAGTCCACATGCTCCTGCGGCTCCAATGACTTCTAGTGCCTCAAATGTTGCACTTCGCAGGGAGTTACATGCATCAGTGCCTGGCGATGACTCCCGCTTCCCCGATCCAACGGCAGTTGCGGAAGTAGAGCTCCTGGATCTGAATCCCACAGCATGACGACACTCCACAGTGAAGATGTCTCTCATTCACACAGCCCGGACTTGGGACCACGGTCACGGGAGAGAGAGAAAGAGAGAGAGAGAGAGAGAGAGAGAGAGAGAGAGAGAGAGAGAGAGAGAGAGAGAGAGAGATCAATTGGAGGTCTCCCTAAAAGTGAGGAAACCTTTATTGAATATTGTGTGTATTATTTGCTCAAAATACCCCACTATATATAGGGGAAAGGGGAGCTACTCCCTCCCTCAAAGTCCCGGGGTGGGACTAAACAAGGTAGAGGGGGTGGCCGCCAGCCCCAAGGGGCCCTAGTGGGCCCCACGCGGAGGGGGGGCTAGGCCTAGCCGGCCATCTCCTTCCTCCTTCCTCCCTTTGCCTTCCCCTCATGGGCCCTTCTCCCTCCAGAATTTGGCCCATTAAGACTTCTGACCTTATAATTGATTTTCTCTTTTATTAAATAATTATGAATAAATGATTAAATCAATATTTAACATTCATTCATATATTATTCAATCTTCGTGGCTATGGAACACCTTCCACCTCCACTCCGGACATCCTCCGGACTTACCGAAACCCTTCCGGCTTTCTCTCTTTCTATTCTTCGGCGATTCTACCGATCCTGTAAACACTCTCTAAGCATAACCAAGCCCTTAAGCGTGATACCCCACAGTTCGGGAAAACTCCAGACATGGTCGGGACACTCCGGGACCAATGATCAACAGAGGGACCTGGATGGCCATGTGACCCCTGTGCATTCCACAAAATATTTCATCGTTTGAACCATGGTTATCGTGTCTTATTCATTTTGTCTCTCGATACTTGCATTGCCTGAGATCTGATCAATGACATCACCATGTATGGTTCAATCTCGTTACCGACAAATGCTACTTGACTCGTTTTGACAAGTGATATCCCTATGATCAAATCACACGTTGTGTAGCTACTGGATATAACTTCTCCGAGTGGGCCCTCGAGTATCTTTCCATCACGTGGATGGAAAAATTCCGCTCTTGACATATATTGCCTCTACGGTTCCTCCGAATACCTGAACACACCTTTATGATCACTGTTTAACCAAGTGACGTTTGATGCTATCAAAGTACCCTCGGGATACAGTGATTGATATAGCCTCCCGGTCTAAGGAATATTCTACTAGGTCTATTCTAATTATCGTAACTTCAACTTCGTGACATGATCGGGTCACGATGTTTATGTTGGGTATTAGTTCATCATCTCATTCTCAGAATAAGATTACTCTATTTCCAAGTGGCATAAATGCCACATGATCAGGAAACCTTGATCATCTGTTGACAAATGAACCAGTGACTAGAGTTTTACCGAAAACCTCTGGTTGTTTATATATCACACGTGTATTGAAGTTTCTTTCAATACAGTTATAGCATGATATAAAATTTAATCATAAACTTTATGAAATAGGATAATAATCCGTATTACTATTTATCTTTAGGGCATATTTCCAACATTTTCACGGCAGAGAACCGACCTAGAAGTGTAGACTATTGGCGAGCGCAGGTTCTAGACTATTGGCGAGCGCGGGTTCTGGCGGCCGCGCAGCGCATGTGGTATAAAATGCTTCTAACGGCCCAGTGAACACATCCGTTGTCGGCGATGCGGTTGGCTATGGGTGTGAGGTTAAAAGAGGCAGCTGCTTACCGGCATGACACATGACGGGCGTCTGGCCTCTCGCGCTTCGGTGCGGTCGTAGGCTGGGCCTTCCGCATGGTAATTACACTTCAGCTCACCACGCTCTCCAGGTAGGCCAAGCAACAACTCTAGGGACAATCTGCTAGAATATGCACCGTCAGTTTGTTAGATTAGGCTCATAATTTTTTTCCTTTTTTGTCTTGCAGGCGGCGGCGGACGTGATGGGTGTTGTCTAGTGGACACGAATCTGTCGACGAGCACAGGCGGCGTCATCGGGGTGAGCAAGTGGCGACGCGGTACGCGTTTTGGTGCTGCTCTTCTGACGCTCTTCCTTGATTAAGACACTTAATTTTTCGTAGCAGTAGTCCATGGAAGTTTGCGCATTAATTTGGTCGAGCACGGGGGGCAGCGGTCGAAGTAGCGGCGCCTGCTGTGTGAAAAAACACCACGGCGATGGTCGGGACGTCCTATTCCGGCATTGCAGGTGAGGATGTCTTCTCTATTTCCAGGTTTCATCTTCCTCTATTTTGGTTCTAATGCATCTTAATCTCTTTTTCTGCAACGGTATTTTGGCGAGCGCACCAGTTCGAGTGCAACGGAGGCATTCTGAAGTCCAGCGAGAGGAACCAACAACGCGAGGAAAGGCGCAGGTTCACCCACTACCTCCCTCTCTATTCTCTCTCCCACCGCGGCAATGCCGCACATCTTTGATTTTTTATTTTGGTGTGATCCAGCAGCATCTCACGGCGGACTCGCGAGAAGCAGCGAAACAGGACACGGGTCACGTTGCAAAGCTGCAGTGCTAGCGTACTCTCGCGGTCTCCCTTCCCGTCCTCGACCATTTGTGGCCTTGAAGGTAAATGTGTCCTCCTTGATCTAGTTTTTCCGGAACTCGCATCATCCTGCTACACCTCCGCTCTCTCAGCAGCCTCACGGCTCGTCTCTTTTTCTTTGTCTGCTAGCAGTGACGACAAGTATGGAGAAGGTATCGGCAAGCACGGGTGGCGGCGATTTTCTATTCACCCTGTTGTAGGTATGCAAGCATCCTCGCTACAATACTTTCTCCCAGATTCGATCTGATGTCGCTTACTCCATTTGCATTTGCAGGATACAACGTGTGAGCGTCCAGATCGTGGTCTCTCCGGGCATGTGGAAGCACATCCTGCAGCTCGACACTACGTCCACCACGCTATCAGAACGCGTTGTCGCCGAGCGTGACTGGTGCAGAAGTTGGTCCGGCGGACGAGCTATGGACGCGCACCATGGAGTTTGGCAACGTCTGCTGGCGCATAAAGTTCAGGCCCCTCAAGTTCTCGCGACTTGTGTTCGGAGTGGATGGCTTCATGGTGAAGTGCAAACTGTAGTCGTTGAGAAGGGCAAGAAAGCGGATGTTTTGGACGCCATGTAGAATAGATAGATATCGGTACAACACTACTGTCTATGTTTTAATGTAGGGTGTGTCTTTACCTCAGCCGACCGAGATTCTCTAATGTCTCAGTCGATGGTTCCGATAGGTCCATATACTAGGCGTAAGCAACAATCGTACGGACAAAGACAAACTTTGTATTGGGCCTCGTTAAATAACTTGTTTTAGTAATGGACCGGTTGAAGACAACCTAAAAAAAGACCACGTTGGATGGGCATGCAAGTGGTACAAAACTAGGTAAAAAATGTGTCGTGCAGAAAAAAAAAGATAAAACACAAATAATTAGACAAAAAATGAAAATACATGTAGAACCCATGGTTGCACTTCTAATTGCACATATCTTGATAAAAGTGTAACTCGTATTAGAATCCATTAGAGTTATACATTTTTTGAGAAAAGTGCAACTATCATGATATCTTCTTATTACTTGCATGTTTATGGAGAAAATTGCAACTTGTTTCGAAAAGTAGTTGCGAATTGCGCGTTTCTCAAGAATAGTGTAATTCATATAGAAATCTGGTTCATAATTAGACGTTTCTTGTGAAACATGCAACTCATTTTAGAAACTGTGAGAGTTGCACATTTCTTTAAAAAGTTCAAGTCATATCGAGAACCGGTTGCATATTTCTTGAGAAAAAGTAAACTCCTTTCGAAAACAGTTTGGAGAGAAATGTGCAACCCATATCGGGAACGGTTGCACATTTCATGAGAAAAGTGCAATTCATTTCCAAAACCGGTAACCCATATCGAGAATCTGTTGCACGTTTTCTGAGAAAAGTGCAACTCGTTTTGAAAATCGTCTACAGTTTCACATTCTTGAGAAATGTGCAACTCGTATCGAGAAAGTTACACATTTCTGGAGAAAAGTGCAACTCATTTTGATAACCTTTTGGACATGAACATTTCTTCAAAAAAGTTCGACTCATATCAAAAATTGGTTGCATATATCTTGAAAAAGTGCAACGAGTTTCAAAATACGGTTGGAGTTGCACATTTCTTGAGAAAAGTGCAATTTATATCGAGAGTAGGTTGGAGTTGCACATTTCTTGCGAAAAAGTGTAACTCATGCCAAAAAAAGATTGCTACTTGCACATTCTTGAGAAAATTGCAACTTGTTTTGAAAAAAGGCAAATAATATCAATATTGAGAAAGAAGGCCAAAGGAAAAATAAAAAGTGTACAAATATCATAAATAATGAGAAAGAAGGCAAAAGGAAAAAAGAAAAAGTATAAAATATAATATATAATGAGAAATAAGGCAAAAGGAAAAAGAAAAAGTATAAAATATAATATATAATGAGAAAGAAGGCAAAAAATAATAATATATAATATATAGCACTAAAATATGACTAGATATATCCGAATCTAGACAAATCTTAGAACATTTATTTGAATGGGAGGGAGTATATCACTAGTAGAAACGAGGCCTTTGGTTGAGCCTGGAAATGGGCCTGTACCAGCGTGGCCCGTGCAGCAAAAAGGAGCCCCCCCTTTAACACCGGTTCGTGGCACGAACCGGTGTTAAAGGCCCCTGCACCAGTGGCCCGCGTAGCCCCCCCTTTAACACCGGTTCGTGGCTTGAACCGGTGTTAAAGGGGGGGCTATATAAGACACCGCAGCCCACACCCCACTCTTCCATTTTTTCACTATCTCATTTTGGAGCCTAGCAAGAGGGTGTGAAGTGTGCAATTTTTTTTTTTTTCGTATGCACAAGAGGTGTTCGGTGAAATGCCCGAGAGCTCAAAATAAGTTTTCTCGTTGCTCTTTCCTTCTTGGTCGAGGTCGACAACTATCCTTTCATGTGTCATTGATGTACTATATATATAAATGGTCATCTCCCTATTATTTTTTGATATATACTATATATTAATGCAGATGAACCGGCAATGGATGTACGGTGACCGCCGCACTTCCGAGTACATTACGGGCCTCCAAAATTTCATCGTTGTGGCTAATGCAAACCGTGGTCACAATGGTTTTATGTGATGTCCGTGTGTTCACTGTCAGAACAAGAAAGACTACTTAAATACCAGAACCATTCACGCCCACCTGCTTCGATCCGATTTCATGCCCGGCTATAATTGTTGGACCAAGCACGGAGAAAAAGGGGTTGTGATGGAAGACAACGAAGAAGAAGAGGATGATGACAACTATCATAATATGTATCCTGAATATGATGATACTGCAACGGGGGTAGATAATGAAGATCAAGAAATATGTTCATAACCATGCTAGGCCAGAAGGAAGCATCTCCAAGGGCTATGTAACAGAGGAGGTCATTGAGTTCTGTGTTGATTTTATTCCTGACCTTAAGGCGATTGGTGTTCCAGAATCACGACATGAGGGGAGACTGCGTGGAAAAGGCACCCTAGGATGTAAAGCAATGATATGTAGGGACGGGCATTCTCTCAATCAAGCACACTACACGGTTTTACAAAGATCTATCTTGGTTGCCCCGTATATCAATGAACACAAGAATTTAATACGCCTCAAACACCCGGAGCAGTCTGATGAATGGATTATAAGTGAACACATGGCGAGTTTTGGCGGCTGGCTGCAAAGACTTCTCACGAATAACACCACTGTTGGGGATCAGCTGTACTTGTTGGCCAGGACACCATCTTCGACTGTATGTACTTTCCAAGGGTACGAGATAAATGGGAATACATTTTACACGATAGGCCAAGATAAAAAGAGCACCAACCAAAATAGTGGTGTCCGCTTCGATGCAGCAGAAGACAATGGGCAAAAGACCACATATTATGGGTTCATAGAGGAGATATGGGAACTTGACTATGGACCTAATTATAAGGTCCCCTTGTTTCGATGCAAATGGGTCAAGCTAACAGGAGGGGGGTTGAGGTAGACAAGAAGTACGGAATGACAACGGTGGATCTCAACAATCTTATGAAGCTAGACAAGAACTTAGATAAACCATTCGTCTTAGCCAATGATGTGGCTCAGGTTTTCTATGTGAAGGACATGTCTACCAAACCGAAAAAAAGAAAAAATAAGCAAAAAGATACATCACACGATGAGCCAAAGCGTCACATAGTTCTTTCAGGGAAAAGAAACATCGTGGGAGTGGAGGACAAGACAGACATATCAGAAGATTATAATAAGTTTGATGAAATTCCGCCCTTCAGAGTGAAGACTGACCCAACTATCATGTTAAACGGTGTTGATACTCTATGGTTACGGCCGACGCGATCATAAGATTGACTATATGTATTAATTGAGCCATTTTTGGCACACATATGTATCTCAACATGGAAATCAATGTCATATTTCTTCTGTTAACAGTATATGTATTAAATGAGCCATTTTTCTTCCTTCTATTTCTTCCCTCCATTTTTCTTCCTGCCATTTTTTCCCGCCATTTTTCTTTAAGACTCAGGAAGAGGGTTCCTGCCAAGGTGATGTGGTATGCTCCTATAATACCACGGTTGAAACATTTGTTCAGAAATAAAGAGCATGCCAAGTTGTTGCGATGGCACATGGAAGACCGTAAGAAAGACGGGATGTTGAGGCACCCTACTAATGGTCGGCAGTGGAGAAAAATCGAGAGAAACTTCTCGGACTTTGCTGGTGACGCAAGGAACTTATGGTTTGGTCTAAGTACCGATGGCATGAATCCTTTTGGGGAGCAGAACTGCAGTCACAGCACCTGGCCCGTGACTCTATGTATCTACAACCTTCCTCCTTGGTTGTGCATGAAGCGGAAGTTCATTATGATGCCAGTGCTCATCCAAGGCCCGAAGCAACCCAGCAACGACATTGATGTGTACCTAAGGCCATTAGTTGATGAACTTCTACAATTGTGGGCCAAAAGATGGGGGGCCTTATCTGGGGGAGGCTTATCTGGGAGGGCCTTATCTGGGGGGTGGCTAACCTTTAGTACTGGTTGGTGGGTGCAACCGGGACTAAAGGTGGTTTTTGTGTCATCTAACAAAACTGTCGGTGGGATAAGAACGCGTGGGTAACCTTTAGTACCGGGTGGGGGCTCAAACCGGGACTAAAGCTGTCGGTAGGATAAGGACGCGTGGGTGGACTACACTGCTCGATGTAGCGCACGACGCCCTGTCGGAGGAAGAAGACAAAGTAGAAGCGGCGCCGTGCCTATAAAAGGAGCATCGATACGCCAAGGCAAGCAACTCAACAAGCCAACATGGATGGAGAGTTTCATCCCCATGGATGGAGGAAAGGGTTGGGAAATCTCCCGTGGCAGAACTTCTCGAAGATGCCCTTGGTGCACACGCCCTATGGCATCTTCGGAAGTTTTGCCTCAGAAAATATTTTCCTGCTATCCCGTGAAAGACTACATCTCCGCCTCCCTGGGGTTAGAGGTATGGTGGAAGCCATGGGATAGAGTGGAGAGAGGCAGCAGATATGAGTGTAGATGTGCTATGGCAACGGCCAAGCCAACATGGATGGAGAGTTTCATCCCCATGGATGGAGGAAAGGGTTTGGAAATCTCCCGTGGCGGAATTTCTCGAAGATGCCCTTGGTGCACACGCCTTATGGCATCTTCGGAAGTTCCGCCTCGGAAAATATTTTCCTGCTAGCCCATGAAAGACTGCATCTCCGCCTCCCTGGGGTTAGAGGTATGGTGAAAGCCATGGGATAGAGTGGAGAGAGGCGGCAGATATAAGTCTAGATGTGCTATGGCAACGACCAAGCCTAAACCCTAAACCCTAAACCCTAAAGGGGCTACCCTCGTACGGATAAAGCTACAAGGGTAGACGATCCGAGGCCCCCGGTCTAGGGTTTCACCGGAGGAAGACCACCGGAGCGTCGGAATCACATGAAAATGGCAAAATGGTTAATAGTTTGACTAGTTAAAATAAGCAAACAGATACATCACACGATGAGCCAAACCGTCACATAGTTCTTTTAGGGAAAAGAAACATCGTGGGAGTGGAGGACAAGCAGACATGTCAGAAGATTATAATAAGTTTGATGAAATTCCGTCCTTCTGAGTGAAGACTGACCCAACCATCCTGTTAAACGGTGTTGATACTCCATGGTTACGGCCGACGCGATCATAAGATTGACTATATGTATTAATTGAGCCATTTTTGGCACACATATGTATCTCAACACGGAAATCAATGTCATATTTCTTCTGTTAACAGTATATGTATTAAATGAGCCATTTTTCTTCCTTCTATTTCTTCCCTCCATTTTTCTTCCCGCCATTTTTTCCTGCCATTTTTCTTCCCACCATTTTTCCCGCCATTTTTCTTCCCGCCATTTTTTCCCGCCAGTTCTTCCCGCCAGTTCTTCACTATATATATATATGTAGGGTTGGCCTCCATTGTCATTGCACATCTCTAGACTCATATCTGCAACCTCATCACTCTTTCCCATGGCTTCCACCGTAGCACTAACCCCCAGGGAGGCGCGCCTCGAACTACCCCTACCCGCCGGGCTACTGTGTCCCCGTAGCACTAACTCCTCCTGTCCCTCTAGGTGTGGCGCGCCGGATGGCCATCACGAACCACTACTACTTCGAGCTCACGCTGGAGCAGCGGAGGAATCTCAGATGGCATCCCGACTATTTCCCTACTTGGGAAGCCTTCTTCGTGGATCGGCGTGAGAGGGCGCTCGCCAGGCACGAGGAGAACGGCCCACCTCCTCCGAACTTCAACGAGGCCGGCCGTCGGCTATGGTGGCGCGGTCGGACTCTCCAGAGCGTCATGGCCTATGACACTGCCGCCGAATCTAACCCCCGTCTGCGCTACCCTCAAGTCCAGCCCACGCGTACTCAGCCTTCAAGGTTCAATTACGGCGACCCCAACGACGACAGCGATGACGGCGGCGGCGAGTACGACGACTATAGTGGCGAGTATTACAGGTGTAGGTAGGAGCATGACTGAATCACTCCAACATTCCGAAACAAGTTCGGCCGATTGTTACTTAATCTGGCCATGTATCTTAATTTTCAGTTCTTTTATGTATCTTAATTTTCAGTCGTGCTTTATGTAACTTACTATTAGTTGCATTCTGTATTTTAATTCCAGTTCTTTCTGTACTTTAAGACAAATTCCTGCCGAATCGGCAGGAAGTGGGTCAGATATGAACTACAGGTACATGATACGATGCTCATGATTTTTTACAAAAATCATTTTTAGGTTCACAATATGCTATTTTATCAAAAATCCAATGCAAGTTAAGCGAGGCTTTGTCAGATTCAAGTGTATACAAAAGATGCGGCATTTAAATATCCAATCAATTCAAAAATGTTAATACAAAATAAAATATGACTTACTCTAATAAAATAGGGTTAGATTCCTTTTTAGATGCTTAATATTTCTTATGTTCAAAGTTTTAGGATTTGACAATTTATTTTTTTTTGAATTGAATAATCAAAATTTATATGTAAGTGTTTTAATCATTTTGAAAATTTTCATCTAAAGTAAATATAAAATGTTTTTACATGAATGGATAGATATTATTTTTCTGAAAATTATGATATATTATTCATATTTTTATGAGTTGAAATGAATAAGATATGAATTTTCTAAATTCATATCCTATTTTTTGAATTATAAATGCCCCCACCCCTTTAATGCATGAAATAAATGCCCCCCCTTTAACACCGGTTCCAGCCACGAACCGGTGTTAAAGGGGGGCACATTTATTTCGTTTCGCGCGTGCACACCCCTCCCCCCTTTAACACCGGTTCATGGCTGGAACCGGTGTTAAATGGGGGGTGCGGGCGCGAAATGAATTCCCCCCCTTTAACACCGGTTCCAGCCACGAACCGGTGTTAAAGGGGGGGTTATAACACGCGCGCCACCCCTTCCTTCTTCCCCCAGCCAGATCGATTCTTCCCCCAGCCCTACGAGGGAGCAACTCGTCCGCGCCGCCACCCGCAGTCATCCGCCGCCTCAACTCCTACCGTCTAGCCTCTTCCTCCTCCATCCATGGTCCCTGCCGTCCTCCCTCGTAGTCTCTGGTCGGATCCCATCGTCCTCGCCCACCTCCGTCCTCCCGCCCGCTCCCACAAGGTCAACGGCGCCATGAACCTCCGAGACGCACCCGTCTTGCCGGAATACGCCCTCCCAGGCCGAGCTCGACTCCGCCGCTCCTCCCCAACCGACCTCCACAAGGTGAGCCTCCCGTCCCTCTCCCCATCAGCTTCGGTTGGAACCTTTGCCGGCAAGGACACGATGATGGCGTTGCGCGAGCTGAGGCGCAGCGAGAAGACGGGACCGTGGCACGCGGTGAGGCGGCACAGAGTGGCGTGGAAGGGCTTGTCGAGGAGGTGGAGAGGGCTGAAGAAGGGGATGGCCCTCGGGCTCGGCGGGACCCTTATTATTATGTTCTTCTTCTTGGCGGCGACGACGAGGAAGCGGGAGAGGAGAAGGGAGGCGAGGGATTAGTAGTGATTTAGTTAGGGATTTTAGTGTGATTTTGTTAGTTAATTAGTGTGATTTTGTTAGTTAATTAGGGATTTAGTAGTGATTTAGTTAGGGATTTTAGTTAGGGATTTTAGTTAATTAGGGATTTAGTTAATTAGGGATTTTAGTAGTGATTTAGTTAGGGATTTTAGTTAGGGCTTTTAGTAGTGATTTAGTTAGTGATTTAGTTAGGGATTTTAGTAGTGATCTAGTTAGGGATTTTAGTTAGGGATTTTAGTAGTGATTTAGTTAGTGATTTAGTTAGGGATTTTAGTTAATTAGGGATTTAGTTAATTAGGGATTTTAGTAGTGATTTAGTTAGGGATTTTAGTTAGGGATTTTAGTAGTGATTTAGTTAGTGATTTAGTTAGGGATTTTAGTAGTGATTTAGTTAGGGATTTTAGTTAGGGATTTTAGTAGTGATTTAGTTAGTGATTTAGTTAGGGATTTTAGTAGTGATTTAGTTAGGGATTTTAGTTAGTTTATTATTAGGGCTTAGGGTTTTATTAGGGATTGGGGTTTATTAGGGATTAGGTTTAGTTAGAATACTTAGTTAATGAGGCTTAGTTTAGTTAGTGATAGGTTTAGGGTTATTGTTATTAGGGCAATATATACTTAGTGATTTAGTTACTGTTTATGTTTTATGATTGTTTATTGCTATTTTTTAGTTATGGCGCGTCCATCTCGTCCGAGCCTACTGGACTCTGTCGGGGATGTCCGAGTCTGGGCTCTGCCGGGTTGGCACTGGGAGGTGCTACCTGTCGGGACTCGTACCTTGGTGAGGAATCTGGGTATCATCATCGACCCGGAGCTTCTTTGGTGGCGTCCACGAGGTCCAGGAGCGGTGCAGAGGGATCTAGCCCCCGAGGAGGTGGTACATCGTCGTATTAGGGAGGAGGACGAGCATGTACGGCGATACATGTATCTTTTAGAGACTAGGTTCTCCAATATCTGGCAGGTTCACAGATCTCACCCGAGCTATTCTTCGGTGATGGTTCCTCTTCTGTGGCTGCAGAGCTCCCGTAGCATAGAACGCGGCAGCCGCATTCGCTAGTTTATCTTAATAATGTACTTTATCTTATACTTTATCCTATAATGCACCCGAGCTATTCTCCGGTGATGTATTAATAATGTACTTTATATTATACTTTATCCTATAATGCACCCGGGCTATTCTCCGGTGATGTATTAATAATGTACTTTATCTTATACTTTATCCTATAGTGCACCCGAGCTATTCTCTGGTGATGTATTAATAATGTACTTTATCTTATGTACTTTATCCTATTTGTGTATTTTTGTATGAATAATATGTATATTTGTGTATGAATCCAAGTCCACTTGAATGTTTACTCTCTTACTCTAGATAATATTATTGTTTTAGAAACTATGGATCCACTTAGTAGAAACCTTGAAGAAGAAGAAATAATGGAGAACATTATCGATGATGACACCTCACAATATCTAGACTTGGAGGAACATGATGACAACTCAAGTAGTCATGGAGAAGATGAAGACTCCGGTGAACGCAATTTAGTGATTACAAAGTCCGGCGAGGTATATGCATTGATTAAGCCTCTGCTGACTTCCACCAATAATCTTCTTCTACATGTATTAATTAACACTTCTTTCTTCTTTTAGCCCTCTGGATCGACCAGCCAGCAACCATCTTCTTCTACGAAAAAGAGCAAGCGAGGCGCGAGCCATCGGTTGAAAGATCGTGCAAAGTTCACGATCGAAGCAGTCCGTGTTGATGGCAGGCCGATGGAGCCCAAGAAGGCCGCAGACAAATTTGTACGTCAGGCTGGAGTTCTTGTTAGGGACCAAATCCCAATCATAATTGAATATTGGAATAAGCCAAAGAAGGGCAATGGTACCTTTGTCGATGAAAGATCCAAAGAAACGCTTTGGAATTCGCTATTGGTAAATTTCACCCTTCCGCCAGAGGAGGATGAAAACAAACCGGTTATAAAGGAAAAGGTCAAAGAGTGGACTCTAAAGAAGATGGCTGACGCTTTCCGCAACTGGAAGACAAAATTGAACAAATTTGTCAAAGCTCGCGAGACTCCAGATTTCAAAGACGCATATTATGCGAAGATAAGACCTCACTGGCACGAATTTGTGGCATACAAGGAAGGTGCTATAGCTACAAAGAGGTCAAAAACCAATACGCTAAATGCCTAGAAGAAGGAATATCACCAGAGGACAGGGTCAGGTGGCTACATATCTTAGAGGCCTAAGTGGGAGGAAGCTGAGAAGGCCCTGCGCGACAGAGAGATCACACCCCAGACACATGGGTGGGACCTACGTGCAAAGACTTGGTTCTACGGAATCGGGGAAAGGTTGGACCCAGAAACAAGATTGTGTATCTTCCCAACCCGCCTCCTTGCCAAACCCGTCACTGAACTCATCACGACATACGAGGAAACAGCCGCCAGACCTTCCATCCCGACAGAGAGAATGACCAGCTCACACGCGCCATCGGTAAAAAAGAACACCCTGGACATGCACGAGGCACAGGGGGTATGACGTGGAAGGATGGGTTTGCCGAGTGGAGCGACTCTTACAGATGGCACGGCAGAAAAGAAAAAGAGCGTACAGAGCGGATGACACAGATAGAACATGCATTTGTGGCGCTGAAGGCGCAAGTGAATGCACAACAGAGCCATCAAGCTACCGGCCCATCTCAGCGGCACGAAGAGCCTGCATTGGAAGCTGCCGGCGGCCCAGACTCTACGCGGAAAAGCAGCGTGGCTTCCACGGAGAACGTGCAGCCCACGCTTGAAATGGCGGGTCCTCGATACCCCGTGGATGAGATCACGGAGAGCGAACACGCTGAGCTGCATGTGAGATTAATGGGCTTATCCATTAAGGTGGCTGTCGCCTATGCCTTACCTCCTGTAGCTGGTGGAACTTACCACTACCGACCGATTCCAAATGGTTATGCTATTGTCGGGGTGGATGAGGTTGTGAAGGAATATGAGGAAGCACAACGTGACCATGCTACAGGTGAAGGGGAAACTCAACTCAAATTTGCAGTGAAAACAGCCATTCTTTGGAAGAAGGAACACATCGTGCTTCCAAATTGGAGGCCACTGGCACCCCCGCCGTCTCCGCAGCGTCAGCAGTCTGAGCCGCTTCAGCCATCTCCTGCACGGCAGCCATCTCCGGCGCTTCAGCCATCTTCTGCACGGCAGCCATCTCCGGCGCGCCAGTCATCTCCGGCGCGCCAGCCATCTCCTGCCCGTCAGCCATCTCCGGCGCTTCAGCCATATCCTCAGCGTAAGCGGAACAGCACTGCCACGAAGAGCATCACTAGCACTACCAGAAAGAGTTCAAAAAACTACGTCCCGCAGCCCTCTGCCAAGCCATTGCCGGTTTTACCGTGGAATCACAGCGACGAGGAGACCAATAGGATCTCGGAAGAAGAGGTCAAGAAATTCTTTGCACCTAGACGGGCCGAGCCAAAGGAGAAAATAGATCCGGCGGTGGTGGAGAAGTTTTACAAAAATCTTTTGAAACCTCAAACCCCACTTGTGCCGGACTACGAGCGCCAGATTTTGAAGGCGGATGCAAGGCGCCGTAGGGAGACTGAAAGTAGTAGTCGTGCGGCACCCCAGAAAACAGTTCCCATGCTCGGAGAGCAGGAAAACCAATCATGCGCCCCGCTCCAAGTGTTCGACACACGGGACGCTCCTCCCGTAAATGATTACGAGGCAGAGCTACAAAGAAAGGACAATGAGATGGGGATGACTTACATTGCATACTTGAACATCATGGGAGACAACTTTCCCAAATGCGATGCCAACCCCATACAGGCATGGAAGTATGGGAAGAATCTCGTCAAGAAAGAGGAGCTCAAGAATCTACCAACAAAGATGCGAAGATTGCACAAGTGGTACCTTGATTTCTGCAAGACGAGAAAGGAAGAATGGATCACGGCACATATAAGAGATCAGATTTTTTTGTGCGGAGACGACGAGATCGCCTTTAACATTCAAGACTTGCATTTTCTATTCAATCAGAAGGAACTCGACAAAGCTGCCATCAGCCTTCATTGTGTGTAAGTACTATTTCTGTATTTTCTATCTCATCTCATTCACTTCATTAATTGCATGTATATATATGTGCTCACCATATATGTATATACTATTATGCAGGAAAAAGGTTATGGAATGCATGAAAGGAGGATCTTTTGACATTGGGTTCGTTGACCCAAATAGAGTTCATGAAGAAGTGGTAAGAACCAAACCCGGGCAAACAGAAGATTTATTGCTAAGGTCTTTACTGAGACAACAAACCAAAAGGTAAATACTACTGCCTTACAACTTCTCGTGAGTACTGTTACCCTCTCTTGTACACATTCTGTTTCGGCTTACTCGATGTTAAGTGTAACTGATGATGAGTTATGCGTGCGTAGGTTCCACTTTATTCTGCTAGTCATTCAACCTGACTCAGGAAAAGTCCTTGTCATGGACTCGTTACGAAAAGAAAAAGAGCTATGGGCAGACTTTAGAGAGATGCTCCAGAGGTAATTTCAATCATATTATCGCACTAGATCGACAACTTTCGTGACAACAAGTAATTAATTACTCCTTTATCCATTTTCTTTGCCAGACAGGGTTTGGAAAAGGTTCACGGGCAGGGCCGTGGATGAATGGTCAGAAGAACTAAAATTTGTAGACCAAAATGTAAGTAATACTAGCTAGCTAGGTCTGCGTATCTCTTTGATTCTGCTTCCAATTCCATTATATCATGCTTTATTGATTATTATTTTGATTGAACTCTCTATTCTCGTAAAGTGCGCGCATCAGGGACACGGCAATAACTTATGTGGGTACTATGTTTGCGAGTTCATTCGCAACACGATATGTGCGACGGGCCAAGCCGCACTAGAACAACTTAGAGTAAGTAAACAAAGTACACAACATTATTTTATTACCATCAATTGTGTTGAGTTTTATTCTTATATATATTGACCCCATTCTTCATATATATTCAGATCGAACGGATGCGGGACCAACTCCTACCATTTGACCGCATACGAGCCATTCAAGAGGAATTGACGGGGTTCATACTTGATGAGGTCATCACGCCTGGCGGAGAACTCTTTACATATCCACCAAAATGAACGTTGTATATATATGCTTGAACGTGTTTGTCTTGTACTTGATGCTTCAACGTTTACGAAGAATACCACACAATGACGATGTTGTATATAATAATAGTTGCTTAATTATTTATGTACTCGTATGTACCGATGACGATGTATGTGTATACCGCTCCCGATCGATTCCCCCTCTCCCCTCCCCGTCCCCGTCGCGCCGCAGAAATACGCCCAGAACGGGGCAGGGGCAGAACTCTGCCGCGGCAGAGATTTAGGCCGTTTTCCTGCCGCGGCAGAACTCTGCCGCGACAGAGATTTATCTCCTTTTCCTGCCGCGGCACAGAACCTTTAACACCGGTTCGTGTTACGAACCGGTGTTAAAGGGGGGGCCCTGAGCCCTGCGGCAGCCCACGTGCGCCACCCTTTAACACCGGTTCGTATAAGAACCGGTGTTAAAGGGGGGGCCCCTCTAACATCGAACCCTCAACAGCGGTTCTACAACCGCTGTTAGAGGGCCCTCCAAACCGGTGTTAGAGGGGGGGGTGTGCACTAGTGTATATTGTATCAAAATTGACAAAGAGACTTCTTGTCATATAGGTTGTGTGGTCACAGTACAGTAACAGCAGATCGCATGTTCGAACCCCTCCACCCCCGTGACACTTCTTTTTCTTCCCGTCCCCGAATCTCAATAAAAGATCCAACGGTACTGAGGTCGACTGAGACGTAAGCAAATCTCAGTCGCCTGATACTTAGCAAATCCGTTTAATGTATTCAGGGTTGTCCAACTATGTTTACATAGAGTAATGGATCGTATATGAAAGTACACTATTCATTACTTCGGTTTAAATATGCCAATCTATATGTATTTGTTCCAAGGTTGTACAATTAGAACAAAGATAAATTTATCTTCGTGCATTGTGTTAAATCGTTTTGTAATCTGATCAGATGAGTGCATCTGTAAGCAACTCGTAGCTTCGGTGAGGGAATCCCGACAATAAAAATGAAATCTCTACGAGTCCAGACGAACGTCCTTCTAAATGATAAAAGCTTACTTATCACTTGCACGCTCACAACATAATCAAAAGTATGCCTCCGACGCGTTGTAAGAAATCTGCTGGACTTATCCGTTGACATAGTACCGGGCAAAAAATCACAGTGACACGCCCTCTCTCGCCATTTGGCGCATGCATCGGGTTTCCTATAGTTAGGCTACCACAGAACGACCCACAAAACGACTAACACAGAAGGAACATGCTCCATATACGATGTATTTCCTGAAATGCACGTATGACTTAACAGTGTGAGAGCCATTTCACGCGCGTTCAGGAGCCATGACCTCTCCTTTTGCATTTAAGTATCAAGCATTTTGTCTACCAGTTGCGTCCCAGCGGGTGCAAAGAGAAGTCTAGTTGAAAAAGTATGGTTCCAACTATAATTGCTTGGATAAACGTAGAGTCACTTATTAAAGAAAATTGTGGACATTTTGATCATAAGAAATAAAATGAATTAAATGGTTCCTTTAATGCTTTTGGCTTAGAAGTAAAAGCATAGTGGAAAGTAACTATTCCTTTAGTAAATAAAAACCTTTAGTAAAGTGAAGTACACTTAGAACCCTAAAACTTAGGTAGATAAACAGTAGTAGAAATACATTTAGACCTAAAGGATAAACTTCTTCAAAAGTTATTCTTTTTGCTAGAGTAAAGAAAGTCCATTAACCAAGTTCATCAAAGATCTCAAACCACACCATAAGTAAAGTGTAGAAGTAAAGATGCCATGACTACATATGAAACTTGAGTGATAATATCCATTGTTTGAATTGCCCTTAAGTGAGATAATCTTGAATCAAACTCAAATCCTTAAGAAATCACCAACCGAAAACCCTAAGCCTTAAAATCTAAACCAAACCATGGGGAATTGATAACGAGAGATTAGAACGCTTGCATATCATATATTATGCATCACAACATATTGACACTCTTTAAACATTAGTCCTTATCGGACCGATGCTGCTAGCCTTCAACTTTGGATCTTTCGACGACTAGAAGAAATGTTGATTACATAATCTTGCAAACAGGATTCAAGTTCACTCTTGCATAAATCTTACAAGACCAAGCTTGCATACCCTTTGTAAGTGTAATCTTGAATTTTCTTTGAATTACTTTCTAAAAACTACTTTTCAAAAGTATTACATTATCACATGATTCAAAGGCAAAATACTATTTTCATAATGAATATGGAGTATGGGTTACCAATCTAGGATGGTCGGATAATCTATTGTGATGGTCAATGGAAACCATGACGGGAAATATCATGGTAAAAGATTCCAAAGAAAACCTAGGATTAAATAACAACTATAGTCAGTAATTCCAAGGCGTTGTATAGGCTGTTTTGACCATAGACCCTGAAATGGGTTGGGTAAGTCATCTGGTACTTTGTTTGTTCAGCATATTCTCAGATGACTAGATCGAGTTGTATTCCTTGCGAGGAATAACAATAAGTGGATCCCGTAAGGTCCCTATCCTATGCGACAAGATGACGAATCTAGTGTCTCAAAGACTAGGGCAAGTAAACACTAGTCTTGGACGGTTTTATTGTACTAGTGGATCACGGGTTGAGAAAGCTAGTGATTGGATAATCTTTACACTGGACCTCATACCATGGAAGTCTGAACAGGAAATGCACGCGCATGCATCCTTGGTTGTATAACAATGCTAAAGATGTTTGTGCCTAAAGTAGAGCACCTCTCGAGAGTGTATGAAAGATGTCATGATACTCCCTATCATGTGAAAGGATTACGAATGCAACGTGGAAAGGAACTCCATGAAGTTCTAACAACCCATGAAGGCTGGTGGACATAGTTTTCTAAACTAAAACTTACCTTTTCTTAAAAAAATATTTCAAAAACTTGCATAAGCCTAGGATCTTGGACCCACGATAGTAGAGATAGTACATCAAACAACCACATACTAGAACTTTCTGAGTACATTCGTACTCAATCTATCCTATGATGAGTGCATATTTGCATCATGTTTTATATTATTATTTTACATTATAGATGTAAGATCTTGGTATTTTATGGCGCTCGCGTGCATATTTTATGTCTGTTTTCACCAGGATCAGGACAGATGATGGATACAATAAACACAATTCTTGGAGCAGTTGTACTAAGGACAAAAGGAGTCAAAAACAACGTAAATCGCTTATTTGGGAAATATCAATAATACCAGAAGAAAACCTGAAGCGAACAAGACGTACAGACGATTCAACGACCAACTATATGACAGGAATAAATTTTCCGGCCGTATAGTTCTCGTCGTATAGTTGGCGCCGCCACCGCCTCCTCAAATAGTTCCACCCCGTGCAACTGGATCGGGGAGACGACATGTAGAACACCCAGAAATCACCGAAACCTCACCTCCGGAAAGCATCTGGAGGGGGATCTCATCCACCGGGGATCCATCTTCGCCCTGCGCAGATCCGGGAGGCTAAGGCATCGATCTTCATCATCAACCGCTGCATCACCACCATCTCCATCCATCCTATCTACATCTTGTCTAGACCTTGTTGTAATTTCCATACTCGATGTGGATTTATATAAGTACTATTCATCTATGATAGATTCCATTATTATTGCCATCATATTGATTGCCTCTATGTCTGAGTAGATCATTAGTTCTTGGGGAGATGGAGAAACCCTAGTATGAGATTGAAATAAGATAAAGTTTAATATGATATTTATCACTATGACCATGTGTTAGATTGTCTTCATCTTGATGTTTAGAGAAGTCGACCTCTCAATATTTACCTCTCATGGAGACTTGATGGAGGGAACTACTTGTTGGTATACGGAGGTGTGTTAGCACTTATAGTGACTATAAAGCTGTTGGCACTCCTTACGTATCAACTTGGGAATCCGAGGAAACTTACGGAACACTATCCATGCCATGGGATACGTCCTATGGGATTAGGTCCCTCAATAGCGCAGTAATTCGATTGATATCAATTGCTGATTATTGTGGTTATGAGGATAATGTGAGCAGCGGTTGCTGCCTATTTATCCAAATACGGAGTTCCTCCTTGATGACCCACAAGTATAGGGGCTGTATCGCAGTATTTTCGTGGGAAGTGAAACCTAATTTATTGATTCGACACAAGCGGAGCTAAAGAATATTTATAAGCCTTAACAACTGAGTTATCAATTCAGCTGCACCTGGAAACAATCTTGCCCACAGCAGTTTATCAGTAGCAACAGTTTTGTAGTAGCAATAGTAAAGTAGCAGTAGCAGCAAAGTAAAGACAGCAATAACAATAGCAGTAAACAGTGGGATTCGAGTGCGGTAGGCATATGAATGGATGGACGGGCGTTGCATGGACAAGACAATTCACATAGCAATCAGAACATAGGGCAATTGCAGATAAATAAGATAAAGCATCCAAGTACTAGATAATCCTAGGCATGTGTTTCATATATAGTCATACGTGCTCACAATGAGAACTTGCACAACATCTTTTGTCCTGCCAGCCCGTTTGCAGCGGGGCCTCAAGGGAACTACTGGCAATTAAGGTGCTCCTTTTAATAGAGCACCGGAGCAAAGAATTAACACTCCGTGAACACATGTGATCCTCACATCAAAGCCATTCCCTCCGGTTATCCCGGTCACTTCGGGGCCATTGGTTCCGGACAACAACGTGTGTGTACAACTTGCAGATAAGACCAAAAACAATACTATCATAATGATTCAATAACATGTTCAGATCTGAAATCATGGCACTCGGGCCCTAGTGACAAGCATTAAGCATAACAAGTCGCAACAAAGTCATAAAGCACTAATAAAAGATACTAGGCACCATGCCCTAACAATCTGATGCCATTACATGAACGATCTCATCCAATCCCTACCATCCCCATAGCCTACAGCGGGGGATTACTCACTAATAGATGGGGGAAACATGGATGGTCGATGGATAAGCGATGGTGATGATGATGGTGATGATCTCCTCCAATTCCCCGCCCCGGCAGTGTGCTAGAACAGAGTTTCTGGTGCTGTTTTGTGGAATCTGATGGTGGCGACGGAGCGGAACTCCTAGAAAAACGTCGAACCCCCCGGAGTTTTTAGGTCAGAAGGCTTCTTATAGGCGAAGAGGGAGGCCGAGAGGGTGCCAGGTGGGCCCACACCACCCCCTGGCATGGCCTGGCCTGGCCCGCGCCACCAGGTGGTGTGGCCACCCCTGGCTCTTCTTCGTCTCGTATTCTGGCTCCTGGGGTCTTCGGGTGAAATAGGATTTTTGGCATATTTTCCCGGATTTTTCCTGATAGTTGATTTTCTACACAAAAAGTAGACACCAAGGCAATTCTGCTGAAAACAGCGTCAGTCCATGTTAGTTGCATCCAAATCACACAAGTTTAGAGGAGAAACAATAGCAAAAGTGTTCGGGAAAGTAGATACGTTTTAACGTATCAACTTACCCCAAGCTTAGCTTATTGCTTGTCCTCAAGCAATTCAGTTGAAAACTGAGTGCGATAAAAGAACTTTCATAGACACATTTGCTTCATATGATGTAAATATTTTTAGCAATGTGATCAACTACTTAGACAATTCATAATAAAGAGTATGCAACTAAGTTTACTTAATAGGCATTGCAAGCTATGAAGAGATTCCAACTCAAAAATAATAAGTAGCATGAAGTATAAACATAAGCAACATTACAATGCTCATAAAAGGGTATGATAGAGTGGTATCTCGCTTGCCTTTGATTATGAATGTCAAGGCACCTCTGAAGTTTAAGTGATGACTAGAAGTAAAGATATCAAAGATACAAGCATCAAAGTCATAACACAAATAATCAAGTAATAAGACAAGCACAAAGAATGACAACTATGCTCTCAAGAAGGTGCTCGGAGAATGTGTGGAGACTCAACAAGTAAAGGAAAAGGTTTTGAATAATTTTGAAAGGCTTCCAAATGCTGAAAGTATGGTACTCGTTAGCTTTGAGCTCTCATTGCCCCTATCATAAGCATCTTTAAATGGTTAAGGTTAAAGTGACACAACTAAGAGGATATGCTTGACAAGTTATAAATCGAACTCTCATGCCCCTTACTTACGAAGACCGATCCTCATGCTACTCAACTTCAGTCACAAGTAAGCTCTTGTCATTGTAAGTATATACGTATCATAGAGAACCGCCAACAGGGTACCCCTTGCACATGACACGGTAGTTGTCCCATAATTAAAATAACAAGGCAAGCAGACAATGAGCATCTCGGCGATCTTTTTATTTACTATGTGCATAGATTTTTATTGAGGATGCTTTATAGAATGCTCATTATGGTTATGCTGCAAGTTTCCACCATGATTAGGCATGGCTTAGGCTAGCGGTCCAGGCGTTTCTCTAACATACATACAAACTCCATGATCTTACAAGTTCCACTTTTATTTCACACTGCCGGGATCCATAAGCAAAAGAACATGATATCAACTAGGTACAAAGTACCAATGAAGTGTTGAAAGCGGTCCCCATGATACATGGTTCTGCTAACTTCAACTCATAAAGCGCAAGCATATACACAACAAAGAAGGACGCAATGGTTCAGTTTTGTTAAGTGCAAGAAAAGAAAGTGTGCCATCAAGTTCGTGAGAGCTTTACTAAGTAACTTTCTCATAGCAAGCAAACATTTTATTCGGAAGAAAACAAGGCATATTGAATATGCACGGAAGTAGCAAATGATGCTAATGGGTAGGTATGGTGGACACTTTGGAAATATTTGGCTTAGGGAGTTGGAAACTTGAGTAAAACATACTCAGTGTGAGTGAAGGCTAGCAATAGTAAGGGAGCGACAAACGAGAGAGCAATAGCTGTCATAATCATGCTTGCAACAAAACAGGACTAATCATGGCATGAAAATGATTCAAGATCCTCAAGGAAAAATAATTCATCGAGGCTTAACTGATTATTACAGTCATGTGCATGCGTGAGCATGTGCCAAGTCAATTCAAATAAAACATTTAGAGGAGGATACCACGGTGTCATACCAAGTTATGAATAGAATAATGCAAGCAAACATTCATAAGACATGCTACAAACTATTAGCGAGCTAGAGCTAATCATAAGAAAGCAAGAACTACTAAGCATCCATAGATAACATACACCCTACATGAACGGGCTAAGTATGCCCACAGTGATGAGTATATGTACAAAAATGAAAACAAATAGAGTTCGTTACCAGCCTCTTACCACACCTCAAGTTGTCGTTAATCCTCATTATTGCTCTTCACTCGTGTGGCTTGAATAATAATATGAAACCAATATTCCACTTAGGACTACCGAACCCTGCAACAAACTCACAAAACCAAAGAAGAACGGCAAATATTTTTGTTGTTTTCGATTTTTAAAACAGGAACCAAAAGGAAAAACAAGCAAAGCAAAATCTTTTTGGGTTTTTTGAATGGTTCAAACAAAGAGAAAAGGAAAAAACAAACCAAGGCAAAAAGAAGAAGCAAACCACAGAGAAACAATAGAAATATTTTTGGTCTTTTTGTGTTTTATATAGCAAAAGCAAAGAAGAACGAAAACTAAAAAGAGAACGAAAACATGAATATACAAAGTACCGACGCAACATGATATGGAGATGAGTGCGGTGTCGGCGTACCTCCCCCCAAGCTTAGGCTTTTGGCCTAAGTGGGTATCAATCCATGTACGAATAGGGGTTCCAAGCAGGCGGATCTTGATAATAATGGTCGTAGTTGGGCCCATGGGAAGAAGAAGAAGCTCCCCAATCATAAGCAGGCTGCTGATATGAATACTCTCCCTCATTCGAGGGCTGGACCGAATCATCCATGACCTCCCTCCTAGTGTCCTGCTTCTATTGGGAGAGCTCTCCCAAGTACGTGTCAAGCTCCTCCTCAGTGAGGGACCATCCTTCCCTGTTATCAAGGTTAAACAAAACAGGTGCAGGCAAAAGAACAACATGCTCGGACTTGCTCTTTCTCCAACCAGCTTTGAGAAAGGTTATTTCATAAGATAACTCACTCATACTAGCCCACGAGGAAACAAATTTATGTTGTATCATGGAATTAAGATCAAGCCTCTCTATGGGAAATTGTAGGTCTAGATGATGAGGCACTAAACCATGCAATGCTAATAAACTAGAAGCAATGAGGCCTCCACAAATTCCACCTTTCTCACGGTTAGCAGCAAGACGGAAAGCTATCAAAGCACCTAAGTTGTAAGAACTATCTCGTTTAAGAGCAGCAGAGATAAATGCTAGATCATACGAAGATAACTTATTGGCAGTTTTCCTAGCAAGAACACACTTGGCAATAAAGTAGGCAAAGTAGCGAATGGAGGGAAGATGAATGTTACGGATTTTTCCACTCTCCTTTGAGAAGCTGCTCCCTTGGCAAGTTTCTACGTCTAAATCCATGAGTGGTTCAGGTCTCTCCTTAATATTTCTACATGATCCCCATTGAGGCACCTTAATAGCTGCACAAAAATCATCAAGATAAAGGTCGACAGCAATATTGTAAATTTTGTAATGGACCATGGGGTTAGGCAAAGAGTGACTAAATTGGAAGTCCTGCACCACAGACATGGTTAGCTTCACAAATTGACAAGGTTTATCTTCCAAAAAGTGCTCTAACCCTGCATTAGAAACCAAAGTGTGGAAATCTTGGAGAATTCCTGCAGCTCTCATGAACTCAGAGCATGGATAAGTGGAGGGAAAAACTTCCTCCTCCCGGTAGACCTTCATGACCTCAGGCACCCATAGTTCATGTTGGTTTAGGTGGTGCTCACTCATCTTCTATTCTAAAATTTAAACACCTATTAAACAAGTGATTGCAAAGTAAATATAATGAAGGATTCTACTCATAGGGACTTGTAGGAGGCCTAAACATGCATCAAAACTATATTTCTAAGCATCAAACAAGCATGCAAGCTCTCATAACCAGTCACCTACAGCAGCAAAATACTCCATATACAATCCACCAAACACAAATCTACTTGGACAAGGAGAGGAGTCACATACCAGGGAACAAATGCTCCAAATTTCAGCAAGAAAGATGGGCTGAGCAAGGAGATCGAAAAAATCGAGAGCAAGCACAGCAAGAACGCGATTTTGAGCAATGAACTGGAGCTTACTCGGGAGAGAGAAGAAAATGGCAGGTGAGAGAGTTAGTGGGGGGCTAGGGGTGGCCCACACCAGGGCATTGCGCCACCCAGGGCAGCCCGCGCCACCAGGTGGTGTGCCTGCCTGGTGGGTCCCCCCGGTACCTCCTAGGTACTCCTCTGCCCCTTTTTTCACGTAAAAATTTAATATGAATTTTCTGGAATTTTTTGAGACACTTTTTTGGGCATTTTCAGGCATAGAAGAATGATTTTCTGACAGACAGATTTTTTTTAAAAGATGCAAGGACAAAACACAGCTAGAACTACAGAAGTTCTAAGACACTCTAACATGCAAGCAACTAACAACAAAAAGGAAACTAAATGAAAGCAAAAACTAAAATGGATAAGATAGAAGTAAATGGAGATAATCATAGTGAAAACATTGTTTTGTTCAATTAAATCCTTTTGTTAACATGGTTGATCAGGTCTTGCTACCAAAACAATTCCATATGAGACAAAACTTTGTATTCCACTAATGATTATGTTACCTCAACTTTGATAGTAATGGTCCCAATCAATAATAGTTTGAAATTTTTCTCTTGGTATGGGACAATATATTTCTCCAACTTGAATGCCCTCAACATGTTCAATTGAATTCAAACCATAAGTCCTTTCAATCTTCTTGGGGAAATAGACAGTATGTTCCTTGTCATTAACATTGAAAGTCACCTTTCCTTGATTACAATTAATAACAACTCCTGCAGTATTAAGAAAAGGTCTCCCAAGAATAATAGACATATTATCATCTTCAGGCATTTCAAGCACAACAAAATCAGTTAATATCAAGCAATTATGAGTCACTTGAACAGGTACATCCTCACATATACAAACGAACTTAATGACTTGATCTTATGCTATGCTTACTATGGGTGTGTGTCCATCACATCATTCTCCTAATGATATGATCTTGTTATTAACGACATCCAATGTCCATGATCAGGAAACCATGATCATCCATTAATCAACAAGCTAGCTTAACAAGAGGCTTTACTAGGACTCTTTTATGTTTACAAAACACACAAGTATTAATGTTTCCGGTTAATACAATTATAGCATGGGATGTAAACATTTATCATAAACATAAAGATATAATAATAACCACTTTATTATTTCCTCTTGGGCATATCTCCAACAGTCTCCCACTTGCACTAGAGTCAATAATCTAGTTAAAAAAACTTGTGCACTCAACACCTATGGCTTTCTGGTGTTGTATAGACACTATTGCTAGTGGTAAACATAATCTTCGGATCTGACACTTCCAGGTCCATGTGTATTTGCATGTCCTTGCGTCTCTACGCATTACTCATTCTCCAATGAGATGGCATTGTATAAATTTGGTCCTTTGGTGAGACCTTTAGTTCCTTGGGATTAAATCATGTTGATACAATTGTCATACAATGTATCTTCATAGTATTATCCCGCTATGAACCACACCTAGTTTGATAACAAACTACTTGACGCAAATGCCCTCATTTGCTGCTACAATAGCAGTCATATACTTAGCCTTTTGTTGTAGTATCTGTCACAATGTTTTAACTTTGGTACTCAACCAAATCCGTTATGGAACTTCCTTTCCATTACATTGTGCCACCCATAGTTTAAATTGAGATAAACTTAATTTGTGACAAAACTAGTATCAATGCAACAATTTACAATGAACTATTTGTCACCACTATATAAGTAATATATTCTTAGTTCTTCCAAAGATCATAGGAATATCCCTACTATTGTCCAGTGATCATCTTATGAGTCATTCTGGTATATGCTCATAACATTTAGAGCATAGGACATATCTAGACGTGTACATCTCAAAGAATGATTGATCAAAATATTCTTGTGATTTCACCAAGTGTCAAAACACTTGAATCTCGTGTCAACACACTTGAATCTTGATTCAGTCCTTTCCGTGCGTCAAGAACCTTTCTTGTTGTTTCCATATTGAACTCATTCAACATCTTATCTATGTACATTTGGCAAAACCATATTAGCGCCTCAATCTATCCATATAGATATTGATGCCTAATTCTTGGGTTATGCCTAAGTCTTTCATCGAAATGAAATTCTTAACCTGTGTCAATAAAAGATACATCATTTCTAATCAACAATATGTCTTTCACATAATGTATTAAAACATGTCTTAGCGCTCCCACTTAATTTCTTGCAAAATGCAAACATCTTCATCGTCTCTAATGAAATTAAACCTTTTAATTGTTTCATTACGGTGAAGATTCCAACTTCGTGATGCTCACTTCAACCATTGAAGTTTTTCATACTCTTTTAGCATCATTTGAATTAACAAAACCCTTTGGATCGTGTCATGTACACGTCCTAGGTAACCATTCTATTAGAAGAACTTGTTTTGTTTGTTCAACTACCATATACCAAAATATATGTAGTGGTTGCTACATTAATCCGTCCAGACTAAATATCGCTATGAAAGATCAAATCTTATCATAGTCAATTACTTGAACATTGTCGTAAACTCTTTCCGATATGTCGACTATTTCATAGATTTGAAACATCCATGTCTATTTCTTTATAGATCCATATACGACTGTAAGGTCTTGCACCTTTCCAGAGGGTCTTTCAAATTCAAAGCTTGATTTCTCGTGTATGGAATTATCACGGATTTTATGGCTTCAAGCCACTTAACGAAGTCAGGGCCCATCATTGATTATTTGCATATAGTCGGTTCATCATTGTCAAACAACAATGATTTAACTCTCAGATCTTGGCATTTGATTACTTACCCGACCTACTTGGTTCAATAGGAACTTAGATCTCCGTGACCACAACCTTTGAGGCACGTGAGCCATGACCATTGTTGCTGCCTCCGGGACATTTACCGATGCTGCGCAACTCAGCACATATTAGCCAAGGTTCAACAACCTTGTCAAAGTTCTATTGTCCTCCCACTCAACTTTTCACCAAAAATTCCTTCTCAAGAAACTCGACATTCTAAGCGACAAACACTTTTGTCTTTGGTGTTATGGAGGAATACCCAATGGTTATTCGAAATAACCTACAAAGACATGCTCATCCGACTTTGGTTTTAAACATTTTACTTATGCCTAGCATACCAAAAATTTAAGAAAGGACAACCTGGGTTTTATCCCAAACCATGACTTATATGGTGTCATTTCAACGGATCACGATGGAGCTCTTTTCAGTGTAAAAGTGGTAGTCACTAAAGCTTTAATCTTTTAAAATATAATGGTAGTTTTATAAATGACACCTTTGATCTTACCATGTCAAACAAGGTTTCATTACATATCTTGAACATTCCATACTCCTATGGTGTTTTGGGAACTCCAAATCCATGGAACGATTCCTCAAATCTTAGGTGTTTTGCTAAACTTGTAACTCAAACATCTTTATGATCCAATCATAAACTTTTTTTATTTTCTTGTTACAATAATTTTCCACTTCATCTTGAAAGTCTTTGAACATTTTCAAATGTTTCATACTTCTTCCTTATTGAGTAAGTATATACATATACTCACTCAAATCTTCGGAGAAAGCATATGAAGTTGAAATCCATCACCCACGACTACACATAATGGACTATATACATCAATATGTACAAATTCCAATCAGTTAGTCGTTCGTTCCTCTTTTGGCCTACGAACGGAGTTTAATTATCTCCAGGAAAGTATCACAAGCGTCATCTGATCAAAATCAAAGACTCCAAAAATCCATCAACATGGAGTTTCTTCATGTATCCCTAATATAATTTAAACGGTGATGTCACTTCGCAAGTGATCTTTCAATTATTTGTCTTGCGACATTTTAGCATTAGTTTTATGGTCGTTATTTCTCCAAGCAGACTTGTATATCATCCATCTATTATGGAATACGGTAATTATTTGAACAACCTTTTGTCGTCATAATACCTCATCAAAATAACAATTATTGAAACAAATCTTGAAGGTAAGCTTTGATGTTAACGAGCAACACAACAACCCTTTGTTTGTTTTTGATGAACATCATCACATATTCTCTTTCTAGTTACTTAGGCCATTGCAGTTCATGAATTGTGTTGTCCTGTATGACACTTCATACCAACCAATTCGGTATCCAATACCGCAGAACCACATTGTTTAACAACCAAGGAATACAACCATAACATCTATCTTCTTATATACCTAAGTTGGACATCTCTAATCTTTTCTTTTCTGCCAAATATTTTATAGATTCTCTTTCAACAATTCCTTTTCTTTTAAAAGAATCTATCAACATCAATAGTGGTGTCATTCACATGACACATAGTACAAAGTGTGTATAGTCAAATACTAATACCTTTGAACTTGCACTTTGAAGTGGATCACCTTCATCAAATGTTTGGCATTCTTTCAAAATTCCATTCTTTAGTAATATTTTAGTGTAGTAAACATTTTACTTACATCTTCTATTCATCCTTATCATGACAATTTTCATGATCAAGCTGCTATAGCTTATAAAGGTGAATTGCGAGTATAATGTTTCTTTTCCAAAACATTTTGGAGGATTAGGACGACTGGCGTCTCCAATCTTCACAAATTCTCATCAAATATGAGGACGTATACTCTATCATGTTGTAACCAACACATTGTTTTAGATATCACAATACCTTTCACATATGATGGTTTCTGAAACATTGCTTTCAGCTCTTAGATAAACTTGATATTAAAAACAATCTTTTGAGTATCAAGAATCTTGGAGGCAAACATGATACATTAGATACTAACCCTGGAATTGTTACTCTTGATTTAATACTATTTATTAAACTTCATAGAGTAAACGGAGTTTGCTGAAAGTTTGCAATATGACTTTTAAACTTTAGATTGACACTCAAAACAATACGATACAAGTTCATTAAACAAATATCTAGAATTTCTATAGTTCTACTATCTCAACTATAACTAAGCGTAAGGTGGTGAACGGATGCCAATGACTACCACAAACTATGCAAATTCACTTTGATTGTGTTTATGATAAATTGAGTTTGACTAATCCAAATTACAAAAGAACTCCCACTCAAAACAACATCCCTCGAGTTGTTTTAGTGATTACATGAACCAAATCCACTACACCAAGTACGATCATCACGTGAGATGATGTAGCTTTAAAGGCGAACAATCAACATGTTCATCATATCATCCATATGACTCATGCTTAACCTTTTCGGTATTCCGTGTTCCGAGACCATGTATGTACATGCTAGGCTCGTCAAGATTAACCTTAGTATCCGCATGTGAAAATCTGGCTTGCACCCGTCGTATGCACACGTAGAATCTATCACACCCGATCATCACGAGATGCTTTGAAACGACGAGTCTTAGCAACGGTTCCTACTAAGGACGAACACTTTATTACTTGATATTTAGTGAGAGGGATCATCTTATAATGCTACCGTCGCGATCTAAGCAATACAAGATGCATAAAGGATTAACATCACAGGCAATTCATAATTAGTGTGATATGATATGGCCCTTTCTTCTTATGCCTTTGATCTCCATATCCAAAGCACGGACATGATCTCCATCATCACCAGCATTGCGTCAAGGTCAGTGGCGCCGCTTCATGGTTGTCCATCATCACTAGCAACTATTACAACTACTTAGAATAAAGCTATTACAAGATGAATAGACACGCAGGTCTTAACATAATTAAAGACAACCATTAGGCTCCTGCCGGTTGCCATATTAAAACAAGGATCATTGCATACATCAAATATAATCACAATCACATGATGGCCATATCACATCACAAAACCCCTGCAAAAACAAGTTAGACACCTCTAATTTTCTTTGCATGTTTTACGTGGTTTGGGGCTTTCGAATAAGAACGGATCTTACCTACGAAACTGAACCACAACGTTGATACAAGTGCTATCAAGTGCAAAGTGTAGATTGGATCTATACTATGATGGGAGAGACAGACACCCGCAAAGCCACTTGTGCAATACGAGTTGCACGTCAACTGTGGAGCAAGTCTCATGTGCGATGACATGTAAGGTTAGCCCGAGCCGCTTCATCCCACCATACCGCAAGATGCAAAGTACACAAAGCAAAAGACGGCACGAGCACCAACGCCCACAAAACCATTGTGTTCTACTCGTGCAACAGATCTACGCATAGACACAGCTCTGATACCATTGATGGGTTCGTAGCATGGAAAACAAAAAAATTCTACCGCAAGAACGAACAAAACCTAGATCTAATCTAGATAAAAGCCAAGATCTAATCTATTAGACATGTGCAACGAGATAGATCTGTACTAACCCTCGTAGATCCGAAAGCGTTACGAGATTGGATCTCATGGTTGATGTAGTCGATCACTTGCCGATCTCAAGATCGAGTAGACGATCCTTCCGGCGCCGTGTTCCGGCAGCGCTTCCGCAGTCGGTCACACGTGCGGAGTCGAAGCAGACCTTCCTCTCCCCGTTCCAGCGAGCAGCAAAGGTAGTAGATCTCTCCACGGAATCCCAGCAGCACGACGGCGTGGTGGTGGTGGTGGAGTAGAGAATTCTGCAGGGCTTCGCCTAAGCCAGAGTAGAGGGAAGGAGGAGGAGAGAGGCAACTTGAGATCTAGAGAATAGAAGGGGCAAGGGGGCTTGTGCCTCCACCCCTCTATTTAAAGGAGGGAGGCGCCATGGGGAGGTGGAGTCCTTGTAGGACTCCCCTCTCCCTTGGCCGGCGGATCAAGGAGGTGGGGGGAGAGTCCTACTCCCCCACGAATCCTTGTCTTACCCTACAAGGATTCCTTGATCCTTTCTTGGTTTTCAAGTAAACTCCAAGAAATCTTCTAGAACCTTCCGGAACATTCCGAAACCTTCTAGAATCCCCATACAAATACTCTGAAACATTTCCTAACTTAGAAAATGATCCCCAATATATGAATATTATTCCCCGGATAATTCCGGATCTCCTCGTGATGTCTCGGATCCAATCCGAGACTCCGAACAACATTCGGTCTCCAACGCACAGTCCATATCTACTTAAAACAACTTCGAACCTTAAGTGTGTCACCCTACGGTTCGTGAACATGTAGACATGATGGAGACACATCTCCGGTCAATAACCATTAGCGGGATCTGGAGATCCATAACAGCTCCCACATACTCAACGATGACTTTGTGATCGATAGAACCATTAACATACGAAACCAATTCCCTTTGTCACGCGATACTCTACTTATCCGAGGTTTGATCGTCGGTATATCCATACCTAGTTCTACCTCGTTACTGATAAGTACTCTTTACTCGTTCCATGATATGTCATCCCTTGTGACCTAGTCACATGCTTGCAAGCTAACTAGATGGCATTCCACCGAGAGGGCCCAGAGCATATCTATCCGTCATATGGATGGACAAATCCCAATCTTGGTCCATGCGCTTCAACACATACTTTCAGAATACCCAATGACACCTTTATAACCACCCAGTTACGAAGCGGTGTTTGATATCATCAAAGTATCCATCCGGTGATGGTGATTAACATAACCTCATGGTCGAAGGATTAGGTTACTATGCATTTGAAAGCTTGTAGAAAAACGAACTTAATGACTTGATCTTATGCTATGCTTACTATGGGTGTGTGTCCATCACATCATTCTCCTAATGATATGATCTTGTTATTAACGACATCCAATGTCCATGATCAGGAAACCATGATCATCCATTAATCAACAAGCTAGCTTAACAAGAGGCTTTACTAGGGACTCTTTTATGTTTACAAAACACACAAGTATTAATGTTTCCGGTTAATACAATTATAGCATGGGATGTAAACATTTATCATAAACATAAAGATATAATAATAACCACTTTATTATTGCCTCTTGGGCATATCTCCAACAGGTATGGCCACAGAGACGTCCCATTTGAGCCATTCCATCCTCTCGCTCCACAATGTGGCCCCCAGTGGACCCACGACTTCATCACAAGTAGGTGGGTGCCCAACGCCTCTAGCGACTCCCACCTTCGATCCAACCACATCAAGGAGCTCTTGAAGGGTTGGAACAACGTCGCCAATGACAAGTGCAATAGATGTTCCCTCTTCCCCCGATGATTGAAGCCCACAAGGTGCGAGCTACACCCTAGGCTTGACCCACGCCAGTTTGGATCACCACATGAACACCAACACTGGTTCATATAAGTTTCAATTTGAACGTAATTTTGTAGCTAATACATATGTGCTTGGTATCTTCGTAAAGGGGTAGTCCTTACAAAAGATAATCTTGTTAAGAGGAATTGGCATGAAAGTAAACAATGTATGTTTTGTCATCAGGACGAGATGATCAAACATTTATTTTTTCAATGCAAATTTGCTCGTCATATATGGTCAATCATCCAAGTAGCTTCTAAGTTATCTCCTCCACGATCGGTGGCCAATATCTTTGGTAACTGGTTGTATGGGATTGACGATAAATACAGGATCTTGTTTAGGGTGGGAGCACTTGCCATTATTTGATCGCTGTGGCTATGTAGGAATGACAAGATTTTTAATGCTAATGTGTCTTCAACGCTGTAGGTAATTCATCGGGCTACGGCTATTCTCCGATCTTGGACTGTTCTCCAACGGGTCGAGCACCGCTCTTTATTCACGAAGGGATGTATACGATTGGAAGATACGGAGAGGGATATTTTTTCCTGACATGGATGACCGCGTGAGCTACGGATCGAGTTACCTTAGTGATTTGTCATAGACAATATTGGAGCCATTTGTGTACTTCCTTTTCACTTATTTTTATACCTGTGTGGTTTGATCGGCTGCGTGCATCCTAGTTATGCAGAGGGCGGGTGTAAACATTATGAAAGTAATAAAGCGCCCATTTTCAAAAAAAAGCTAATACATATACTTGAGATGCCAATGCTATGTGCAAACTGAAGCTTATTGGATGGTGCGCCTTTACATTCGGGGCTTAGGGTTCCTCGTCATCTTCGTTGAATCTGTTGTATAGAAGGTGGTAACATAGAGTGAATTTGAAGCGATTTTGTTGATGTACTGATTTATGGTCAAGAGGCATCCAATTGGAGTGACCTATTCAAGATTTTGGTTAGTTGTCAGGATCACACCGCTACCGTCACCTATGGATAATGTTCGATTACCACTTACCCACTTGAACAAGTTACAACTACTCCCTCTCCTTCTTCCCCTCTCTTCCCTCTGTCTCTTTACCTCCACCCCAACACCTCTCTCTCTCTCTCTCTGTTTCTAATGTTTTAATGTTTTATATCCGTCTGACATGGTGTTGTAATTGTGGTGGAGGCAAGCGTCACGACACAGCTAGGGGTATTTTGGCTTTTACAATTCTGTATCTCCATATGAGGAAATCATCATTTAGGTGGTACTTCATGTTGGACAATTTGGTACTACTACATGTTAGTGATGGCGATGTGGTGAAGTCAGAACAAGCTAGCTATGTTGCCCTTGCACACGAGGCTTTCTGATTCCTCAGTCCTCTTTTGGTGTCACGTTAAAGAAGAGTCTTTTCAACACAGTGAACATTCTTTCCTTCCATATGGAGCAGAAATGTTCGACCACATACGACTCTATGTTCTGTCAGAAAGAATTCGGTGGAGAAGAAGATATCCCTGTTTAGATCTCTTGTGGTATTATTGTCGTACTAGTTTGAGTTTACAAAGTCCAAGCATTACGATGTAGGAGGGGGCATCATGGGAGCAGAACGACAAAACCTTAATGTTGGAGGGGGCATCATGAAAGAAATCCTCTATTACTCTTTCTCTCCATTTCTTTTTAGCACATAGACGTGGAGGAGGAGGATCTTGCCAACACACCACACCACCTGCGCCGAGTCAGTTGGTCTGTTGCTGCTAGATCCGGACAAGACAACACCTCTGCCTGGAACTGGAACTCCTCCTAGCTAGCAAGCAAGCTGAAGCAACCGCAAAGTCTCGAACATTCTCCACCGATTGGGAATCATCAGCGTATCACCTATACTATTAATTTCTGGAGACTGAGATCTTCCTTTAGATTGTTCAGCTGCAGTATATATCTTTATTAATTGGTAGATACTCTGTGTTCAGCTGCAGTATCTTTCTTGACTGGTAGTAGTATAATTATTTATGCATTTTTGTTTAATCTTCTAGTGCCGATTAATCTGGTGCTTCCTGGTCTTCGCTAGTCGTGGGCCAAATTGATGATGCTCGGCAGCAGCGAATTGAGGTTCTTTATATGCGTTTATTGTAGCGTGCCCGCCCAAGCAAGGAATAACATCTTTGCGGCTGACCTCGCCCGTGTGTGTGTGTCTACTCTACACAGCCGTTACTGACCCGTTCCTCAGTATTCACGTCAAGTATCTTGTTTTGTTTTGTTCCTCTCCATCGAGCGATCACGAACCGCTCCCTCTGATCAGTAACCGCTGCTGCTCGTATGCATCCGATCCCAATATTCTTTTTACAAATTCGATCGAACCAATTAGCGAATTCCTCTCTGAGTTTCTCTACCTTTTCGTTGGATTTCTTGAGCTCGGTCAGGTCAGGACAGGAGCGGCATGATGCAAGGAGGAGGAGGAGCGGTGGTGGTCAACAGCAGCAGCAGCAGCAGCAGCAAGGACGGGCACGCTCCCGCGAGGGCGCCGGCGCCGGGGAGGAAGCTCGTCGTCCAGCCGCTGCTCCTCTCCGCGGTGCTCGCCACGGGCTTCCTCCTCTTCGTCCTCGGCGGCGGAGGCGCCGGCTCGTACCGCCGTGTCCCGGCGCTCGCCGTCTCCGACGTCCTCCTCGCGGCGCCGTGCGCGGAGGAGAAGGAGAAGGAGGAGGACGAGCGGTGGTGGGCGCGGCCGCCGCCGAGGAGCGCGTGGCACAACATGAGCGACGAGGAGCTGCTGTGGGCGGCGTCGTTCGAGCCGCGGCGGCGGGGGCCGGGGCCGGGGCCGGGGCCGGGGCGGCGGCCGTCGGGGCCGGGGAAGGTGGCCTTCATGTTCCTCACCCGCGGGCCGCTGCCGCTGGCGCCGCTCTGGGAGCGCTTCTTCAACGGCACCGGCGGGAGGGACCTGTTCTCGGTGTACGTGCACACCACGCCGGGCTACCGCCTCGACTTCCCGCCGTCGTCGCCGTTCCACCGCCGCCAGGTGCCCAGCAAGGTACGCCACCTAGCTAGCTCTCGCGATCACACTTCGCTTTCTTTCTTTCTTTCTTCCTCGTTTGGATGGATACGGCCGTCCGGTTGGGATCGGACGGATCAGGAGCCTGCACGTACGATGACGACGTGGCTTGAAAGTTGAACACTCTGGTTTGGACGGCACTTGACAGAGTGTGACACGAACGAAAGAGACCGAAAGTGATGGGCATCGTGTCCCTGTCAAAGATGCCACGGCCCATAATCCTCTTCTCGTGAACTTTTCTATCTAGTAGAAAAATATCTTCCTCACGTTTTCGGTGCAATGTCAATTTTGGACAATAAATTCAAATTTTGTGTGGTGTAGCTACTCCCTCCGTATCAAAATAAATGCCTGGATTTATCTAGATTCTCTATATAGACATGTTTTAGTATACAGAAATATCCGAATATAGACAATGTCAAGTCACTTGTTTTAGGACGGATGGTAGATATAATTCATAGCAAAAGAAGTCACTCATTTTGGGATCTAAGGGTAAATATAATTCTTGTCATCATTTCTTCAAATATGTATTGTGTTTCTATATATGGTTTTTGGCCAATATTTTAGAAGTCTCTTTCTGGCATCGTGGAATGCAAAAATCACCTTACATTATGTATGTTTTCTTAGGCAACGCGGTGGGGCGAGACGAGTGTGGTGGACGCGGAGCGCCGCCTCCTGGCGAATGCCCTCCTTGACCTCTCGAACGAGCGATTTGTCCTCCTCTCCGAGTCTTGCATCCCGTTGCACCCCTTCCTCGCCGTCCACACCTACCTGACCCGCTCTCGACACAGCTTCGTCGGTGCCTTCGATGACCTAGGCCCGCACGGCAGAGGCAGGTATCGCGCAGGCCTCGCCCCTCATGTGTCCGTCTCCCAGTGGCGCAAGGGTGCACAGTGGTTTGAGATGGACCGGCGTCTTGCCGTCTTCGTGGTTGCCGATGATCGGTACTACCCAAGGTTCCGGGAGGTGTGCCGGCCACCTTGCTACGTGGACGAGCACTATCTCCCCACCGTGCTTACCATCGAGGCGTCTGAAAGCATCGCCAATCGGAGCATCACGTGGGTCGACTGGTCCCGCGGTGGCTCGCACCCGGCCATGTTCGGCGCCGATGATGTGAGTGAGGCCTTCATGGAGAGGCTGGCGGGGAAGAAGGAGAAGGAGAGGTGTATGTATAATGGGCAGCCGGCGGAGGTATGCTCCCTATTCGCAAGAAAGTTCGCACCTAGTGCGTTGCAGCCGCTGCTCGAACTTTCCACCAGGATCCTTGGATACTAGCTTAGTTAGTTAGTTAAACTCGCTCCTAAATGTTTCAATCTGATATAGCTCATGCTCAACTCACCGAGGTGACAATAGAGAGATAGAGTTCTTTTTTATGTAGCAAAACCTTGAGGATAATAGAGTTGATATATTTTGCTTGACCATACAGATTAGCGCTTGCATAATCAAGTGCATTTTGCTTCATTATGGTTCTCGCGGCAACAAACCGAATTGTCTTATGTTTCACAATTACTTCGGCTTACTCCTAATTATCCATCGCCCTCTTTTTATTTTCATTCTATCCTGCCATTATATTTGTGAACGTATTAGTAGGCAAATTTTTAGAAAGTTCGACACCCTTGTCAAAAAATAACTATGTTTTCAAGGCGAGAGGGGCTTCCGTGTACTTGATAAAACAAAATGTGAAATGATTTGTCTCCTTCCGTGTACTTGATAAAACAAAATGTGAAATGATTTGTCTCTCTCTGACATATATGTCCTACGGGTGCCTAAGAATTGACTATCCGTTTTGGCATAGCAGAAGCCCACGTGACGATCTGCCGGTAATGATGAAAGCCATGAAGATTCGGGGCCAAACCATGAAGATTCGGATGGCCCCAGGACCGTGAAAGGTGCGACTCCTTGGTGGATACGACAAGCTCTAGATAAAAAGTTTAAAGGATGCGACTCCTTGGTGGCCCCAAATGACAGTGCAGAGCAGTACTCACGTCCGCTGGGGAACATGAGCATGATCCAGAAGGGATGTCCTTTCAACAGGACATAGAAGACAATTACTCGGCAAGTAAACATGGTCGTCACCTCTCCATCCGCCATCCCTGAGTACCTCAGCGGATCTGAATCCTGCACCACCTTCGACAGATCTAACCACCCGTGTCAGGTTCCACGCCCAGGCCACGCTGCCCTGGTGCTTGAAGCTCAAATTGGTGGCTACGAGATGGGCAGAGTCTTCATAGACGGAGGAAGAGACATCAACCTCATGTTCACCAGCACCTTGCGTGCCATGCGAATTTCTCTCTCCAGCCTGGAGTCATCCGTAACCACCTTCCATGGCATTGTACCAGGGAAGGGAATCAACCCCAGTCAAGATCCACATGGACGTCATCTTCGGCACACCCAAAAACTTTAGACGCGGGCGTCTCGAGTTTGAGGTGGTCGACTGGCCATCCCAATACCACACCATACTCGGTTGCGTGGCATTCGCAAGGTTCCTGGCAGTACTGCACTATGCATACCTCATGCTGAAGATGCTAGGACCAAATGGCGTCATCATCGTCCAAGGGAGTTTCACCAGATCCGACAATTGCGACAAGGAATTCAATAGAAGCTCCTAGTCCTTCGGCATGCAAGAGGAACTGGCGGGACTCAAGGAGTCGACGGACAATAGTCTTCCTCCTGTGAGCAAGCAAAATGCACCAGATCAATCTTTCGACTCCACGGTCAACACCGAGGAGATCCAGGTCAACCCGTTGGACCCCACCAAGACGACCATCATCGCCAATAATTTGAGTTCCACATAAGAACTCGCGCTCGTCGAATTCCTCCGTGAGTGCTGGGAAATCTTTGCCTGATATCTCGCGGACATGCCAGGTGTTCCTAGGAAATTCACCGAGCACACACTCAACGTGTTCCTCGATGCGCAACCAATCAAGCAGTCGATGCGTCGGCTATCAGAAGAGAAGACCAAAGCCATAAGCGTGGAAGTAAACATACTCCTTGATGCCAATTTCATCCGCGAGATCAAGGAAAACACCTGGGAAGCTAACCCCGTGCTGGTGCCAAAGAAGGACACAGACATACTACGGATGTGCGTGGACTACAAGGCCTTCAACAAACACTGCCTGAAGTACCACTTCCCACTGCTGCGGACCGATCAAATCATTGATTCCACAACGGGGTGCGAGCGTATCTCCTTGCCTGACTCCTACTCAGGCTACAATCAAATCCGGATGAACATGGAGGACCAAGAGAAAATGGTCTTCATCACACTATTCGGGGTGTACTGCTACAACATAATGCCCTTCGGGCTGAAGAACGCAGGAGCCACCTATCAAAGGTGCATGCAGGCCTGCCTGAAGAACCAAATTGGCCGCAACATTCAAGTCCATGTTGACGACATAGTGGTCAAGACGAAAGAAAGCACAACACTCATCAACGATCTCCACGAGACCTTCGACAACCTCGACCGCTATAAAATGAAGTTGAACCTAGAGAAGTGCGCCTTCGGCATCCTATTCGGGAAATTACTCGCGTATCTCATCTTCGCAAGGAGAATCGAGGCAAACCCGAAGAAAATAAAAGCTATGCTGGCCATGGAGAAGCCGAAGAACATCAAGGGTGTCTAGCAGCTGGCTAGGCAAATCACGACACTCAGCAGGTTCATTAGTCGAATGGGCGAAAAGGCTCTTGCCTTCTACCAACTCCTCCACATGACAGACAAGTTCGAGTGGACCAACGAAGCACAAGAAGCATTTGACGACCTCAAGCGCCTGCTGTCAACCTCACCCGTACTGATAACCCCCAAGGAGAAGGAGCCAATGCTGATGTACATAGCTACCACCCACCAGGTGGTCAGCACTATTCTTATTGTTGAACGGGCGGAAGAAGGCAAAATCCATGGGGTGCAACAGCCCGTATACTACCTCGACGAGGTACTCATGCCCACCAAGTAGCAGTATCCGCACTACCAGAATCTGGCATACGGTGTCTTCATGACAGCACGTCAACTGCACCACTACTTCATGGAGCATGCGATAGTTGTGGTCAATGACGCCTCGTTGTCCCACATCCTCAACAACCCCGAAGCAACGGGACGAGTCGCCCTCTAGGGCATTGAGCTATCCCTGCGGGACATCAACTATGAGCGGCGCACAACAAGCAAGTCGTATGTGCTTCCGGACTTACTAGTCCACTGGATGGAGCTACAGCTGCCTAATACCCTAGATATGTCGAGTGTCTAGTCAATTACCTAATACCCTAGACATGTCAAGTGTCGAGTCGATGCACTTCGACGGGTCCAAGCACCTAGAAGGAATGGATGTTGGTGTCATCTTGACAGTCCCGCAAGGCAACAAGATGTGGTACGTGTTGTGGATGAAATTTTGCACATCAAATAATGAAGCAGAGTATGAAGCCGTCATCCACAGGATGCAGATGTCAAAAGCCTGCGGCGCCCCTCACCTGATGATATACGGCGACTCCAACCTCGTCGTGCAGAAAATGATGAACAAGTGCGATGCCCTCAGAGACAACATGATCGCCTACTGCGACCTCTACAACTCACTCGAAGGAGACTTCGACGACTATGAACTCTGGCACATCAGCCGTGAAAGTAATGAAGAGGACGACAAGCTGGCCAACATCGGCTCCACCTGCACCTCGATACCACCCGGAGTATTTCTGGAGCAAATATGCGAGCTCTCCATCAAGATGAAGCCATCCACTAGCCCACCGAAACCTGCAACATACTCGGGGGCAATGCCACCTGATAAGCCTGAAGCATTAGCTAAAACAGAGCCAGTTCCTTCACCTGAAGGACCCATGAGGTCATGCTCATCGAGCCCTCTCAGAATCAGCTGTATATCACATATCTACTTAGCAAGAAGCTTCCTGATGACCCGACTAATGCACGACACGTTGCCCCGTGGCTCACAGGCCTTCACTATCATCAGTGGTGAGCTTTACAAGTGAAGAATCACCGGAGTTCTCCAACGGTGCGTCACCAACAGTGACGGAAGAAGTATTCTCCTCGGCATCCACGAAGGTACTTGCAGGCACCACGCCGACAGTCGTGCCCTCATCGCCAAAGCCCTGCGAGCTGGCTTCTACTGGCCAACTGCAATGCGTGATGCCAAGGACATCATCACGAAGTGCAATGCCTGCCAAAGGTTCACGGACAACCACAAACGTCAGTTTCCGAGCTACGTCCAATACCATTGGTCTGGCCTTTCACGCAAGGGGGACTCGACATGAAGGAAATATGCCCTAAGAGGCAATAATAAAGTTGTTATTATGTATTCCTTATCTATGATAGATGTTTATTTTACATGCTATAATTGTATTGATAGGAAACATCAATACATGTGTGTTTAATAAACAAAAAGGGTTCCTAGTCATGCCTCTCTTATAGACTAGCTTGTTGATTAACAAGATGATCAAGGTTTCCTGATCATGGACATTGGATGTTGTTAATAACAAGATCACACCATTGGTGGAATGATGTGATGAACATTCATCGGAAGTATAGCATTACGATCAAGTCATTGTGTTTATATTGCTATAACATCATACGAAGTAATCTTTATCCTTAGACCATGAGATCATGTTAATTGCTAACACCGGAAGAGTATCTTGATAACATCAAACGTCACACCATAACAGGGTGACTATAAAGATGGGTTCAGTGCTACGAAGGTGTTATGTTGAGGCTCATGGATCAAGAGTGGGATTTGTCAATCCAGATGACGGATAGATATACTCTGGGCCCTCTCGGTGATATCACATTAGGATAGCTTACAAGCAAGTGATGTGATCACTAGAATATTATATCATGGGAACGAGAAAAGAGTGCATGTCGGTAACAAGATCAAACTAGGTATGGAGATACCAATGATCGAATCTCGGACATGTAATATATCGAGAGACAAAGGGATTTAGTTACAAGCGTTAAAGGTTCTCACGATCACAGGAGTCATCGTTGAATGTGTAGGAGTCAGTACGGATCTCCAGGTCCAGCTGCTGATTATTGATCGGAGAAGGGTCTCGATCATGTCTGCATTATTCGCGAACCGTAGGGTGGCACACTTAAGAGTTACCGGACACCATTTTGGAGCACATATGTTTTAGACGAAAGAATTGCAAAGCGCAGGAATTGTTTCAATAGAAACCGGAAATTGTTTCGGGTGAAATTGCAGAAGGTGGTTCTGCATGTGATATTGAAATATTGCAAGGGGCTATATGTGAATGTTTGTTAATTAAAGTAATTAACAAAATTCTGAATAAATTTAATAAAAGAGTTTTTATTAAATGAGAGAGCATTAAATTTGGAGAAACTTAATGCATTTAAAGTGGAGACTTTAAAAGGGAATGTGAAGAGGCATTTTAATGTGGAGGAGTTACCACCACATGAATGGGGGAGGTGAGGGGTCACCCCCCATGCGCCGGCCATGGAGAGAGGGGGCACCCCCTCCTCCTATAAAAGGCCACCCATTCCCTCCTTCATCCACACACCTCCTTGTGAAGGATCTCTCTCCCCCTCTAGAATTATTTCCCCATGGTCTCGGATTAGCGAGATACATGTTCCCGGTGGAATTTCGTCTGGAAGGAGTTGTTGCTTCCGCTGGATCGCTGGAGCGAGGAGGTGGAGGTTGTCCGGTGGCTTGAACATGTGTGCGAGTGCGGATGCGCTGCTGAGTTGCGGCGCTCGGACTTCCTCACGATCTTGAGATTGGCAAGTGTACGAGTACATCAACCACGAGTTCCTACTCGTTAACAAAGCTCGTTGTCTTTGAGGGTAAGTTCTCTATGGATGTATGTTCACCTGTTTGCTTTGTGCCTAGTAGATAGATCTTGGCGTGTAGTTCACACCGTAGGAATTTTTTTGTTTTCTATGCTACGGACCCAACAGTGGTATCAGAGCCTGATCTATGCGTAGGTGCTTTGCACGGGTAGTACACATATGTTTATATGTGGGCGATGATAATCATGTTATTGCATCTTCTATGTACTTTGGATATTGGTGGCATAGTGGGATGAAGCGGCCCGGACCAACCTTACATGTCATCGTACATGAGACCGGTTCCACGACTGACATGCAACTTGTTTTGCATAAGTGGCTGGCGGGTGTCTGTCTCTCCTACTATAGTCAATATCTGATTTACAACGAGTTGCTAATAACTTAGTTATCCTCGTTGTGGTTCATGTTCGTAGGTTAGACAGGTTCTATCTCTGAAAGCCCTAAGGCACGTAAAACTTGCAATTGATAAATTAGAGGCATCTAGTTTAGATCGTTGCTGGGCTAGTGTTTTGATATGGTATTGTTGTAAGTAGATGTATAATAGATACTCTTACAACTCACTTAACGTGTAAGTTCCATAGACCTTGGCCTTACACATAAAGGAATGATAGAGATCATACCACGATGCAAATGATAGAGATCAAATGCATGGACCATATCACCTCACTTCACACATTAGATATTAGCATCTTATATTGCTAGTTTGGAGATTTTGGTAGCATTATAAGATGATCCCTCATTTAGATATCAAGATAAAATGTGTTCTTCCTTAAGTATGCACCGTTTTGTGGATCGTGTTTTGAGGCATCACATGATGATCGGGTGTTTTCAACTCTACGCTTTCATACAACAGGTGTAAGACAGTTTTACACACGCAAATACTAAGGTTCTTACTTGACGAGACTAGCATGTACAGACATGGCCTCGGAACACGGACCAAAAGGTTAAGCATGAGTCATATAGTTGATATGATTCCCATATAGATGCTCGCCTTTGAAGCTACACCGACTCACGTCATGATCGGACTTGGTGTAGTGGATTTGGTTCATGTAATCACCAAAAGGACACGAGGGACGTCGTTTTTGAGTGGGAGTTCATTAGTAATTTGGATTAGTTGAACTCAATCTATGATAAAACTTAGTCTAAATATACTTTACAAATTCTGTTGTAGATGGCACCACCTGCTTTTAATTTCAATGTGTTCATGGAGAAAGAGAAACTTGTGCGAACGGTAGCAACTTCACCAACTGGGCTATGAATTTGAGGATTCTCCTCACTGCTGCACAAAAGCAATATGTGCTAGATGCGCCGCTAGGCCCCCACCAGCTCCTGATGCCCCTGACGAGGAAAAGAACGTCTATATAACTCGTCAGGAGGACCACAACTTAGTTCATTGTGGCATGCTGTATGGGCTAGAGCCAGAACTTCGAAAGCGCTTCGAAAATGGCAATGCCTTTGATACCATGGGAGAATAGAAAATGATTTTCGATACCCATGCTGACGTAGAGAGTTATAATGCTACAGAAAAGTTCTTTTGCTGCATGATGGAGGAAAACAGCTTCGTTAGTGAGCACGTACTCAAAATGTCTGGGTACGCCGATAAGCTTGTGTCCTTGGGAATAACAATTCCCATTGACTTAGGCATACATCGTGTTCTCCAATCTCTGCCACCTAGCTACAAGAGCTTCGTGATGAACTATAATATGAAGGGCATGAAGAAGTCTCTTCCCGAGCTTGTGTCAATGCTTAAGACTGCAGAAGTGGAGATTAGGAAAGAACATCAAGTGTTGATGATCAATAGGACCACCGGTTTCAAGAAGGACAAGAAAGGCAAGCACAAGGGAAAAAAGGGTGGCAAGTCTATTGCCACGCCTGAAAAGAAACCCCGAGCTGGCCCTAAGTCTGACACCGAGTGCTACTATTGCTAGGGGACTGGCCATTGGAAGCGCAACTGCCCCAAGTATTTGGCGGACAATAAGTCCGGCAAGGCAAACAAAGGTATATGTGATATACATGTTATTGATGTGTACTTGACTAGTACTCGCAGTAGCACCTGGGTATTTGATACGGGATCGGTTGCTAATATATGTAACTCGGTTCTGGGGCTGCGGAACAAGCGACAACTAGCAAGGGATGAGGTCTCGATGCGGGTCGGCAATTGATCAAGAGTTGATGTGATCGCCGTCGGAACGCTGCCTCTCCATATGCCATCGGGATTAGTTATAAAACCTAAATAATTGTTATTTGGTGCCTGCACTGAGCATGAACATTGTATCCGGATCATGTTTGATGCAAAGTGGTTATTCATTTAAGTCTGAAAACAATGGTTGTTCGATTTATATGAATAATATCTTTTATGGTCATGCAACTATGTTGAATGGTTTATTTCTGTTGGATCTCGATAGTAGTATTACGCATATTCATAATGTTGATGCTAAAAGGATTAAACTTGATAATGATATATCTACATATATGTGGCACTACCGTCTAGGTCATATTGGCGTTAAACGCATGAAGAAACTCCATTCTGATGGACTTTCGGAATCACTTGATTTTGAATCATTTGATACATGTGAACCATGCCTTATGGGCAAGATGACTAGAAGGCCGTTTTCCGGTTCAATGGAACGGGCGACAGATTTATTGGAAATCATACATACTGATGTGTGTGCACCAATGAGTGTGTCGGCGTGAGGTGGATATAGTTATTTTGTTACTTTCACGAATGATTTGAGTAGATACGGGTATATCTATTTGATGAAACATAAGTCTGAAACCTTTGAAAAGTTCAAAGAATTTCAGAATGAAGTGGAAAATCATCGTAACAGAAAGATCAAATTTCTGCGGTCCGACCGTGGAGGAGAGTATCTTAGTTACGAGTTTAGCACACATATGAAAGACTGTGGAATAGTTTCACAACTCACGCCTGCCAGAACACCACAACGTAATGGTGTGTCAGAACGTTGTAATCGTACTTTATTGGATATGGTTCGATCTATGATGTCTCTGACTGACTTGCCGCTGTCATTTTGGGGTTATGCACTAGAAACCGCTGCATTCACTTTAAATAGGGCACCATCTAAATCCATTGAAAAGACACCGTATGAATTATGGTTTGGAAACAAACCTAAGCTGTCATTTCTTAAAGTTTGGGGATGCGATGTTTATGTGAAGAAACTTCAACCGGATAAACTCGAACCCAAAGCGGAAAAATGCGTCTTCATAGGATACCCTAAGGAAACGATTGGGTATACCTTCTATCACAGATCCGAGGGCAAGGTCTTTGTTGCGAAGAATGGATCCTTTCTTGAGAAGGAGTTTCTCGCGAAAGGTGTGAGTAGTCGGAAGGTAGAACTCGAAGAGGTTATTGAACCTTCTCTTCATGAAATGGCGAGTAGCGTAGCTCTAGAAGTTGTTTAGGAGTTGACTTCACCTAATGAAGAGAGAGCTAATGATATTGATCATGAAACTCCGAAAGAGGACACTACCAAACCTCGCAGGTCAAGCAGGACACGTGCAGCTCCTGAACTATACGGCAATCCTGTTATGAATTTCATGATTGATGAAATGGATGATGAGCTTGGATTCCAACAAATGGCTAGAAGCCATGAAATCCGAGATGGAATCCATGTACGAGAACCAAGTTTGGAACTTGGTGGACTTACCTCACGACCGAAAGGCCGTTGAGAATAAATGGATTTTCAAAAGAAAAATTGATGCTGATGGTAATGTGACCATCTATAAGGCTCGACTTGTCGCAAAGGGGTTTCGAAAAATTCAAGGAGTTGACTACGATGAGACATTCTCTCCTGTAGCGATGCTTAAGTCAGTTAGGATTATGTTAGCAATTGCTGCATATTTCGATTATGAAATATGGCAGATGGATGTCAAAACTGTGTTCCTCAATGGTAAGATTGAAGAAGAGTTGTATATGATACAACCTAAGGGTTTTGTCGATCCTAAGGATGCTAATAAGGTGTGCAAACTTCAGCGATCCATCTATGGACTGAAGCAAGCATCACGAAGTTGGAATCTCCACTTTGATGAGGTGATCAAAGAGTTTGGTTTTGGCCAAACTTATGGAGAGGCTTGAATTTACAAGAAAGTGAGTGGGAGCAATGTGGCATTTCTGATATTATATGTGGATGACATATTATTGATTGGAAATGATTTAGATCTTTTAAACAATGTTAAAAGTTATCTAAACAGCAAATTTTCGATGAAGGACCTTGGTGAAGCTTCATATATATTAGGCATTAAAATCTATAGAGATAGATCAAGACGCCTAATTGGGCTATCGCAGAGTACATACCTTGATAAGATATTAAAGAAGTTTAATATGGACGGAAGTAAGATGGGGTTCTTACCTATGTTGCAAGGCAAGACATTGAGTAAGACTCAAAGTCCGGCTACAGCGGAAGAAAGAGAGATAATGGATAGGATCCCCTATGCCTCAGCCATAGGCTCTATAATGTATGCCAAGCTATGTACAAGACCAGATGTGGCACATGCTATTAGTTTGACTAGTAGGTACCAATCTGATCCAGGTTCGGAACACTAGATAGCAGTCAAGAATATCCTTAAGTACTTGAGAAGAACTAAGGATATGTTTCTTGTATACGGAGGTGAAGAAGAGCTAGTCTCTAAGTGTTATGTTGATGCTAGCTTTGACACTGATCCGGATGACTCTAAGTCTCAATCCGGATACGTATTTCTCTTGAATGGAGCAGCAGTTAGTTGGAGGAGATCCAAACAACCTGTGGTTTCTGGATCAACAACGGAGGCGGAATATGTTGCTGCTTCAGAAGCAGCGCAGGAAGCAGTTTGGATGAAAGAGTTCATTACGGAACTGGGTGTGGTTCCCAGTGCGTTGGACCCGATGGTGATCTATTGTGACAACAATGGAGCCATAGCCAACGCCAAGGAACCAAGGTCTCACAAGAATTCCAAGCATATTAAGCGCCGGTTTCACTCCATCCGCGAACATGTCAAGGATGGAGATATAAAGATTTGTAAAGTGCACACAGACCTGAATGTAGCAGATCCGTTGACTAAAGTACTCCTTAGGTCAAAACATGATCAACACCAGAACTCCATGGGTGTTAGATTTATCACTATGTGAACTAGATTATTGTCTCTAGTGCAAGTGGGAGACTGAAGGAAATATGCCCTGAGAGGCAATAATAAAGTTGTTATTATGTATTCCTTATCTATGATAGATGTTTATTTTACATGCTATAAATTTATTGATAGGAAACATCAATACATGTGTGTTTAATAAACAAAAAGGGTTCCTAGTCATGCCTCTCTTATAGACTAGCTTGTTGATTAACAAGATGATCAAGGTTTCCTGATCATGGACATTGGATGTTGTTAATAACAAGGTCACACCATTGGTGGAATGATGTGATGACCATTCATCCGAAGTATAGCATTACAATCAAGTCATTGTGTTTATATTGCTATAACATCATACGAAGTAATCTTTATCCTTAGACCATGAGATCTTGTTAATTGCTAACACCGGAAGAGTATCTTGATAACATCAAACGTCACACCGTAACAGGGTGACTATAAAGATGGGTTCAGTGCTACGAAGGTGTTATGTTGAGGCTCATGGATCAAGAGTGGAATTTGTCAATCCAGATGACGGATAGATATACTCTGGGCCCTCTCGGTGATATCACATTAGGATAGCTTACAAGCAAGTGATGTGATCACTAGAATATTATATCATGGGAACGAGAAAAGAGTGCATGTCGGTAACAAGATCAAACTAGGTATGGAGATACCAATGATTGAATCTCGGACATGTAATATATCGAGACAAAGGGATTTAGTTACAAGCGTTAAAGGTTCTCACGATCACAGGAGTCATCGTTGAATGTGTAGGAGTCAGTACGGATCTCCAGGTCCCGCTGCTGATTATTGATCGGAGATGGGTCTCGATCATGTCTGCATTATTCGCGAACCGTAGGGTGGCACACTGAAGAGTTACCGGACACCATTTTGGAGCACATATGTTTTAGACGAAAGAATTGCAAAGCGCAGGAATTGTTTCAATAGAAACCGGAAATTGTTTCGGGTGAAATTGCAGAAGGTGGTTCTGCATGTGATATTGAAATATTGCAAGGGGCTATATGTGAATGTTTGTTAATTAAAGTAATTCACAAAATTCTGAATAAATTTAATAAAAGAGTTTTTATTAAATGAGAGAGCATTAAATTTGGAGAAACTTAATGCATTTAAAGTGGAGACTTTAAAAGGGAATGTGAAGCGGCATTTTAATGTGGAGGAGTTACCACCACATGAATGGGGGAGGTGAGGGGTCACCCCCCCATGCGCCGGCCATGGAGAGAGGGGGCACCCCCCTCCTCCTATAAAAGGCCACCCATTCCCTCCTTCATCCACACACCTCCTTGTGAAGGATCTCTCTCCCCCTCTAGAATTATTTCCCCATGGTCTCGGATTAGCGAGATACATGTTCCCAGTGGCATTTCGTCTGGAAGGAATTGCTGCTTCCGCTGGATCGCTGGAGCGAGGAGGTGGAGGTTGTCCGGTGGCTTGAACGTGTGTGCGAGTGCGGATGCGTTGCTGAGTTGCGGCGCTTGGACTTCCTCACGATCTTGAGATCGACAAGTGTATGACTACATCAACCACGAGTTCCTACTCGTTAACAAAGCTCGTTGTCTTTGAGGGTAAGTTCTCTATGGATGTATGTCCACCCGTTTGCTTTGTACCTAGTAGATAGATCTTGGCGTGTAGTTCACACCGTAAGAAATTTTTTGTTTTCTATGCTGCGGACCCAACACGACATGGTTAGCAAGCTGTAGAAATCTTCACCTGGAGGATATGTCTACCTCCTCATCACCATTGACAAGTTCACTAAGTGGATTGAGGCTACGCCTGTCACCAACCAAATCGGCACCATCGTCATCAAGTTCTTCGAGTCCATCATCTACAGGTTTGGAGTGCCTCATAGCATCATCACCAACAATGGCACGAACTTCACCTCGAAAGAGTTCCAAGACTTCTGCGAAAGGATGGGCATCAACATCAGCTACGCCTCGATGGCGCACCCCCAAATCAATAGCCAAGTCGAAAAGGCCAACGTCCTCGTCTATAACTTGGCGTGGTGGTGTCACGGCAGTTGCCATGGGTAGGCTAAAGATGGGGCCGTATGGACACTAATGGAATCAAGGGAGGGATGGTGCGGTGGATACTGCACACGAAGAACACACATGAACACACGATATACCCAGGTTTGAGGCTCTCCTAGAGAGATAAAACCTCTACTCCTGCCTCTAGATCTTATATTACGATATGTACACTAGTACAAGTGCTCCTTGCGCTGTATCGAGAGGAGGAAGAAGACAAAGCACTTCTACCTCTTTTTCCCTCTACTACTTGTGCGTATCAAAAATGGACCGACCCTCTCTTTGGAGGCTCTGGCTCACCTTATAAAGGGGTGGCCAGGTTACATCTAGGGCATACGTGGCTCGAATATTCCTAGCATATGCTTGTACCAAAATAGTAGTTAGGCCAACTCCTTTCCATGTTGCCAGCCAGTGTGCGGCAACTATCCAGAGCCCATCTTGTCTGACCATTGGTAGTCAGGCACTTTCATGCCCGTGAACCCCTTACTCAGGCCTCGTTCCAAGTGCACTTGTCTTTAGCGCTTGTCTCCCCAGGAATTCTCAGAGACAGAAGCGATGACTCTGAGGCTGACTCACTCCTTCATGAGCACGCCAATCCCTGAGTCAGCCCATGCTGGATGACTCGGCTAGGATGGTACCTGCACAGTGAAAACAATGTAGACACTTGATGGCTACGAAATGTAGCCATCTACATCCACATTTAAACTGGATATTATTCTTATTTTTTATGAAATATCTCTCTAAACCCTGCCACTAATGCCTAATGATCAAAGAGGTATGCATCTTTCTTTCTATTTTTCCCTGCGCAGATAATGACATTTGATGATGGGAATCACAACATTAAAGTCAAAGATACGAGATTTCCAACAACCCAAATAAAACAGGGGTTGTGAAGTGGAAACAGAAGCTTTAATGACCAACTATACGGCGGGAATAAAATTCCGACCGTATAGTTGCCATCAACACCGCTAGGTCAAATAGAACAACTTTCGTGAAGGGACCCCTATATAAAGAGGCTTCGGGTGACGAGAAATAGAGCCCTACAGAACCCCAGAAACCTGCATCCACAACACCGAAGAGCCACCGGAGGAATAGACTTAGATCTAATCTCCAAACCCTTCTCCACCACCATAGCCATATTCCACCACTTGTAATAGTAGATCTCATCTTCGATTGGCGGCATTGTAAGACTATTTGCCATCAATATCATGGTTTCCATTGCAATTTTTATGATTGTTGATTCTATCTCTATGCGTGAGTAATTATCTTTGGGCTAAGAGCTTAGGCCTATCCATGTAGCTTTTGGGCATGTTATTTATCATAGATGGGATCATGTATTAGTTTGTATGATATGATGATTATTGTATCCTCTATTGCCTCAATCCAAGGACTTGTCAGGTACCCAAGACCCTGAGGATTGAGCCAGGTATAGAGAGTATGAGTAATGACTAATCTGCAGGTTGGGAACCCTAGTAATAGAAGGGGTAGTATGGCTATATGTGAGGGATTTACTTGGGATTAACGGTGACATCACTATGCATATCATTAGTTCTCTTTCTTCTATGGATGAGACTAGTAGGTTATTGCTATAAGCGGTTGCGGAGGCAATAGCAATTATGGATGCACTGCCCACATATAATTATCTTGCTCTAAGAATTACATGCATACTTTATTATTATCTTTTATTCCCATCAGATGTTTTGCACAACTATAGGTGAAACCGAAAGCCCTATGCCCCTCTCTCTCCATCATTGACAACAACAAAAGACAGCAAACTCTTGGTCCGATAAAACACAAAAAGAATTCTAAAACTCCTGAAGGTCCGTTAAAGTAACTTTACTACACTTTCTGCTTCCCGAGGATTCAATAACCTAGGTCTACTATGGAAAAAGAGCAATACTGCATCCGTAATCCGGATCGAAGGTATCAACCCTTTTTCTGGCGCTGTTGCCGGGGAAGCAATAGCTACCCTGGTGAGGTTAGTAGGAACCTTGCTAGTTTTATTTCTTGTTTTTAATTTTGTTAGTTTGCTTTCAGTCTTTATTTGAAAAACCAAAAAAAATAGTTGGTCTTTAAATTCTTGTATTTTTACTATCATAAGTCTTTGTTTAAGAAAACCTAAAAATATAGGAAATAAGGCTGAAAAGAAGCTTGGGGAGTTTGCAACTCCCAACAATGATTATTTGCGTACTCCTATTACTCAACCAGCAATTACTACTGATGATTATGAAATTAAGCCCCACTATTTAAGTTTGGTTCAACATAATCAATTTGGAGGCTCTACTATTGAGGACACAGGTATGCACTTGAAAACTTTCACAGAAATATGTGATATGATGCACATAAAAGATGTTGACCCCGATGCGGTCAAATTGTGTTTATTTCCTTTCTCTCTTAGAGGAAGATCAAAAGAGTGGTTGCTATCTTTGTCTAGAAATACTATTGCATCATGGTGAAGGAAATATGCCCTGAGAGGCAATAATAAAGTTGTTATTATGTATTCCTTGTATATGATAGATGTTTATTTTGCATGCTATAATTGTATTGATAGGAAACATCAATACATATGTGTTTAATAAACAAAAAGGGTTCCTAGTTATGCCTCTCTTATAGACTAGCTTGTTGATTAACAAGATGATCAAGGTTTCCTGATCATGGACATTGGATGTTGTTAATAACAAGGTCACAACATTTGTGAAATGATGTGATGAACATTCATCCGAAGTATAGCATTACGATTAAGTCATTATGTTTATATTGCTATAACATCATACAAAGTAGTCTTAGTCCTTAGACCATGAGATCATGTTAATTTCTAACACCGGAAGAGTATCTTGATAACATCAAACGTCACACCGTAACAGGGTGACCATAAAGGTGGGTTCAGTGCTATGAAGGTGTTATGTTGAGGCTCATGGATCAAGAGTGGAATTTATCAATCCCGATGACGGATAGATATACTCTGGGCCCTCTCGGTGATATCACATTAAGATAGCTTGCAAGCAAGTGATGTGATCACTAGAATGTTATATCACGGGAACAAGAAAAGAGTGCATGTTGGTAATGAGATCAAACTAGGTATTTGGATACCGATGATCGAATCTCAGACATGTATTATATCATGAGTCAAAGGGATTAAATTGCTGACGTTAAAGGTTCTCACGATCACAGAAGTCATCGTTGAATATGCAGGAGTCAGTATGGATCTCCAGGTCTCGCTTCTGATTATTGATCTGAGAGGAGTCTCAATCATGTCTGCATTATTCGCGAACCGTAGGGTGACACATTTACGGGTTGCCGGACACCATTTAGGAGCACATATGTTCCAGACAAAAGGTTTGCAAAGCACAGGAAATGTTTCGATAGAAACAGGAATTGTTTCGATAGAAACCGGAATTGTTTCCGGTGAAATTGCAGAAAGTGGTTCTGCATGTGATATTGAAATGTTGCAAGGGGTTTTATGTGAATGTTTGTTAATTAAAGTAATTAACAAAATTCTGAATAAAATAAATAAAAGAGTTATATTAATTGAGAGTTGCATTTAATTTGGTGGAAATTAAATACATGTGAGTGGGATTTTGGGTGGAGGCCATGTTTATGTGAGTGGAGGTTCACCACATGAATGAAGGAGGGGAGGAGTCCCCCCCCTCATGCGCCGGCTATGGGAGGGGAGGGGTCTCCCTCCCTCCTATATAAAGCCCCCCTCTCCCCACTCACAAACCACACCTCCTCGTGAAGGATCTCTCTCCCCCTCTAGATATTTCCCCATGGTCTCGGATTAGCGAGATACATGTTCCCGGTGGCCTTGCGTCTGGAAGGAGTTGTTGCTTCCGCTGATTCGCTGGAGCGAGGAGGTGGAGGTTGTCCGGTGGCTTGAACGTGTGTGCGAGGACGGATGCGCTGCTGATTTGTGGCGCTCGGACTTCCACACGATCTTGAGATCGGCAAGCGTATGACTACATCAACCACGAGTTCCTACTCGTTAACAAAACTCGTTGTCTTTGAGGGTAAGTTCTCCATGGATGTATGTCCACCCGTTGCTCTGTATCTAGTAGATAAATCTTGGCGTATAGTTCTCATCGTAGGAATTTTTTTGTTTTCTATGCTATGGACCCAACAGTGGTATCAGAGCCTGATCTATGCGTAGGTGCTTTGCACGGGTAGTACACATATGTTTATATGTGGGCGATGATGATCATGTTATTGCATCTTCTATGTACTTTGGATATTGGTGGCATAGTGGGATGAAGCGGCCCGGACGAACCTTACATGTCATCGTACATGAGACTGGTTCCACGACTGACATGCAACTAGTTTTGCATAAGTGGCTAGCTACTGTCTGTCTCTCCTACTATAGTCAATATCTGATTTACAACGAGTTGCTAATAACTTGGTTATCCTCGTTGTGGTTCATGTTTGTAGGTAAGACCGGTTCTATCTCCGAAAGCCCTAAGCCACGTAAAACTTGCAATTGATAAATTAGAGGCATCTAGTTTAGATCGTTGCTGGGCTAGTGTCTTGATATGGTATTGTTGTAAGTAGATGTATGATATATACTCTTACAACTCACTTGTAAGTTCCATAGACCTTGGCCTTACACACAAAGGAATGATAGAGATCATACCACGATGCAAATGATAGAGATCAAATGCATGGACCATATCACCTCACTTCACACATTAGATATTAGCATCTTATATTGCTAGTTTGGAGATTTTGGTAGCATTATAAGATGATCCCTCATTTAGATATCAAGATAAAATGTGCTCTTCCTTAAGTATGCACCGTTTTGTGGATCGTGTTTTGAGGCATCATGTGATGATCGGGTGTTCTCGACTCTACGCTTTCATACAATGGGTGTAAGATAGTTTTACACACGCGAATACTAAGGTTCTTACTTGACGAGCCTAGCATGTACAGACATGGCCTCGGAACACGGACCGAAAGGTTAAGCATGAGTCATATAGTTGATATGATGCCCATATAGATGCTCGCCTTTGAAGCTACACCGACTCACGTGATGATCGGACTTGGTGTGGTGGATTTGGTTCATGTAATCACCAAAAGGACATGAGGGATGTCGTTTTTGAGTGGGAGTTCATTAGTAATTTGGATTAGTTGAACTCAATCTATCATAAACTTAGTCTAAATATATTTTACAAATTCTGTTGTAGATGGCACCACCTGCTTTTAATTTCAATGTGTTCATGGAGAAAGAGAAGCTTCCTGCGAACGGTAGCAACTTCACCAACTGGGCTATGAATTTGAGGATTCTCCTCACTGCTGCACAAAAGCAATATGTGCTAGAGGCGCCGCTAGGCCCCCCACCAGCTCCTGATGCCCCTAACGAGGAAAAGAACGTCTATATAACTCGTCAGGAGGACCACAACTTAGTTCATTGCGGCATACTATATGGGCTAGAGCTAGAACTTCGAAAACATTTCGAAAATGGCAATGCCTTTGATACCATGGGAGAACTGAAAATGATTTTTGATACCCATGCTGCCGTAGAGAGTTATAATGCTTCTGAAAAGTTCTTTAGCTGCATGATGGAAGAAAACAGCTCCGTTAGTGAGCATGTACTCAAAATGTTTTGGTACGCCGATAATCTTGTGTCCTTGGGAATAACGATTCCCATTGACTTAGGCATACATCGTGTTCTCCAATCTCTGCCACCTAGCTACAAGAGCTTCGTGATGAACTATAATATGCAGGGCATGAAGAAGTCTCTTCCCGAGCTTCTGTCAATGCTTAAGACTGCAGAAGTGGAGATTAGGAAAGAACATCAAGTGTTGATGATCAATAAGACCACCGGTTTCAAGAAGGACAAGAAAGGCAAGCAGAAGGGAAAGAAGGGTGGCAAATATGTTGCCGCGCCTGAAAAGAAACCCCGAGCTGGCCCTAAGTCTGACACTGAGTGCTACTATTGCAAGGGGACTGGCCATTGGAAGCACAACTGCCCCAAATATTTGGCAGACAAGAAGGCCGGGAAGGCAAACAAAGGTATATGTGATATACATGTTATTGATGTGTACTTGACTAGTACTCGCAGTAGCACCTGGGTATTTGATACGGGATCGGTTGCTAATATATGTAACTCGGTTCTGGGGCTGCGGAACAAGCGACAACTAGCAAGGGATGAGGTCACGATGCGGGTCGGCAATGGATCAAGAGTTGATGTGATCGCCGTCGGAACGCTGCCTCTCCATATGCCGTCGAGATTAGTTATAAACCTGAATAATTTTTATTTGGTGCCTGCACTAAGCATGAACATTGTATCCGGATCGTGTTTGATGCAAAGTGGTTATTCATTTAAGTCTGAAAACAATGGTTGTTTGATTTATATGAATAATAACTTTTAAGGTCGTGCACCTGTGTTGAATGGTTTATTTCTGTTGGATCTCGATAGTAGTATTACGCATATTCATAATGTTGATGCTAAAAGGATTAAACTTGATAATGATATATCTGCATATATGTGGCACTGCTGTCTAGGTCATATTGGCGTTAAACGCATGAAGAAACTCCATTCTGATGGACTTTTGGAATCACTTGATTTTGAATCATTTGATACATGTGAACCATGCCTTATGGGCAAGATGACTAGAATGCCGTTTTGCGGTTCAATGGAACGGGCGACAGATTTATTGGAAATCATACATAGTGATGTGTGTGCACCAATGAGTGTGTCGGTGCGAGGTGGATATCGTTATTTTGTTACTTTCACGAATGATTTGAGTAGATACGGGTATATCTATTTGATGAAACATAAGTCTGAAACCTTTCAAAAGTTCAAAGAATTTCAGAATGAAGTGGAAAATCATCGTAACAGAAAGATCAAATTTCTGCGGTCCGACCGTGGAGGAGCGTATCTTAGTTACGAGTTTAGCACACATATGAAAGACTATGGAATAGTTTCACAACTCACGCCTGCCGGAACACCACAACGTAATGGTGTGTCAGAACGTCGTAATCGTACTTTATTGGATATGGTTCGATCTATGATGTCTCTGACTGACTTGCCACTATCATTTTGGGGTTATGCACTGGGAACCGCTACATTCACTTTAAATAGGGCACCATCTAAATCCGTTGAAAAGACACCGTATGAATTATGGTTTGGAAACAAACCTAAGCTGTCATTTCTTAAAGTTTGGGGATGCGATGTTTATGTGAAGAAACTTCAACCGGATAAACTCGAACCCAAAGCGGAAAAATGCGTCTTCATAGGATACCGTAAGGAAACGATTGGGTATACCTTCTATCACAGATCCGAGGGCAAGGTCTATGTTGCCAAGAGTGGATCCTTTCTTGAGAAGGAGTTTCTCGCGAAAGGTGTGAGTAGTCGGAAGGTAGAACTCGAAGAGGTTATTGAACCTTCTCTTCATGAAATGGCGAGTAGCGCAGCTCTAGAAATTGTTTCGGAGTTGACTTCACCTAATGAAGAGAGAGCTAATGATATTGATCATGAAACTCCGAAAGAGGACACTACCGAACCTCGCAGGTCAAGCAGGACACGTGCAGCTCCTGAACTATACGGCAATCCTGTTATGAATTTCATGATTGATGAAATGGATGACCCTGCGACATATGAAGAAGCGATGATGAGCCCGGATTCCAACAAATGGCTAGAACCCATGAAATCCGAGATGGAATCCATGTACGAAAACCAGGTTTGGACCTTAGAGGACTTACCTCACGATCGAAAGGCCGTTGAGAATAAATGGATTTTCAAAAGAAAAACTGATACTGATGGTAATGTAACCATCTATAAGGCTCGACTTGTCGCAAAGGGGTTTCGACAAATTCAAGGAGTTGACTACGATGAGACATTCTCTCCCGTAGCGATGCTTAAGTCGGTTAGGATTATGTTAGCAATTGCTGCATATTTCGATTATGAAATATGGCAGATGGATGTCAAAACTGCGTTCCTCAATGGTAATATTGAAGAAGAGTTGTATATGATACAACCTAAGGTTTTTGTCTATCCTAAGGATGCTGATAAGGTGTGCAAACTTCAGCGATCCATCTATGGACTGAAGCAAGCATCCCGGAGTTGGAATCTCCGCTTTGATGAGGTGATCAAAGTGTTTGGATTTGTCCAAACTTATGGAGAGAATTGTATTTACAAGAAAGTGAGTGGGAGCAATGTGGCATTTCTGATATTATATGTGGATGACATATTATTTATTGGAAATGATATAGATCTTTTAAACAGTGTTAAAAGTTATCTAAACAGCAAATTTTCGATGAAGGACCTTGGTGAAGCTTCATATATATTAGGCATTAAAATCTATAGAGATAGATCAAGACGCCTAATTGGGCTATCGCAGAGTACATACCTTGATAAGATATTAAAGAAGTTTAATATGGACGGAAGTAAGAAGGGGTACATACCTATGTTGCAAGGCAAGACATTGAGTAAGACTCAAAGTCCGGCTACGGCGGAAGAAAGAGAGATAATGGATAAGATCCCCTATGCCTCAGCCATAGGCTCTATAATGTATGCCATGCTATGTACAAGACCAGATGTGGCACATGCTATTAGTTTGACTAGTAGGTACCAATCTGATCCAGGTTCGGAACACTAGATAGCAGTCAAGAATATCCTTAAGTACTTGAGAAGAACTAAGGATATGTTTCTTGTATACGGAGGTGAAGAAGAGCTAGTCTCTAAGTGTTATGTTGATGCTAGCTTTGACACTGATCCGGATGACTCTAAGTCTCAATCCGGATACGTATTTCTCTTGAATGGAGCAGCAGTTAGTTGGAGGAGATCCAAACAACCTGTGGTTTCTGGATCAACAACGGAGGCGGAATATGTTGCTGCTTCAGAAGCAGCGCAGGAAGCAGTTTGGATGAAAGAGTTCATTACGGAACTGGGTGTGGTTCCCAGTGCGTTGGACCCGATGGTGATCTATTGTGACAACAATGGAGCCATAGCCAACGCCAAGGAACCAAGGTCTCACAAGAATTCCAAGCATATTAAGCGCCGGTTTCACTCCATCCGCGAACATGTCAAGGATGGAGATATAAAGATTTGTAAAGTGCACACAGACCTGAATGTAGCAGATCCGTTGACTAAAGTACTCCTTAGGTCAAAACATGATCAACACCAGAACTCCATGGGTGTTAGATTTATCACTATGTGAACTAGATTATTGTCTCTAGTGCAAGTGGGAGACTGAAGGAAATATGCCCTGAGAGGCAATAATAAAGTTGTTATTATGTATTCCTTATCTATGATAGATGTTTATTTTACATGCTATAAATTTATTGATAGGAAACATCAATACATGTGTGTTTAATAAACAAAAAGGGTTCCTAGTCATGCCTCTCTTATAGACTAGCTTGTTGATTAACAAGATGATCAAGGTTTCCTGATCATGGACATTGGATGTTGTTAATAACAAGGTCACACCATTGGTGGAATGATGTGATGACCATTCATCCGAAGTATAGCATTACAATCAAGTCATTGTGTTTATATTGCTATAACATCATACGAAGTAATCTTTATCCTTAGACCATGAGATCTTGTTAATTGCTAACACCGGAAGAGTATCTTGATAACATCAAACGTCACACCGTAACAGGGTGACTATAAAGATGGGTTCAGTGCTACGAAGGTGTTATGTTGAGGCTCATGGATCAAGAGTGGAATTTGTCAATCCAGATGACGGATAGATATACTCTGGGCCCTCTCGGTGATATCACATTAGGATAGCTTACAAGCAAGTGATGTGATCACTAGAATATTATATCATGGGAACGAGAAAAGAGTGCATGTCGGTAACAAGATCAAACTAGGTATGGAGATACCAATGATTGAATCTCGGACATGTAATATATCGAGACAAAGGGATTTAGTTACAAGCGTTAAAGGTTCTCACGATCACAGGAGTCATCGTTGAATGTGTAGGAGTCAGTACGGATCTCCAGGTCCCGCTGCTGATTATTGATCGGAGATGGGTCTCGATCATGTCTGCATTATTCGCGAACCGTAGGGTGGCACACTGAAGAGTTACCGGACACCATTTTGGAGCACATATGTTTTAGACGAAAGAATTGCAAAGCGCAGGAATTGTTTCAATAGAAACCGGAAATTGTTTCGGGTGAAATTGCAGAAGGTGGTTCTGCATGTGATATTGAAATATTGCAAGGGGCTATATGTGAATGTTTGTTAATTAAAGTAATTCACAAAATTCTGAATAAATTTAATAAAAGAGTTTTTATTAAATGAGAGAGCATTAAATTTGGAGAAACTTAATGCATTTAAAGTGGAGACTTTAAAAGGGAATGTGAAGCGGCATTTTAATGTGGAGGAGTTACCACCACATGAATGGGGGAGGTGAGGGGTCACCCCCCCATGCGCCGGCCATGGAGAGAGGGGGCACCCCCCTCCTCCTATAAAAGGCCACCCATTCCCTCCTTCATCCACACACCTCCTTGTGAAGGATCTCTCTCCCCCTCTAGAATTATTTCCCCATGGTCTCGGATTAGCGAGATACATGTTCCCAGTGGCATTTCGTCTGGAAGGAATTGCTGCTTCCGCTGGATCGCTGGAGCGAGGAGGTGGAGGTTGTCCGGTGGCTTGAACGTGTGTGCGAGTGCGGATGCGTTGCTGAGTTGCGGCGCTTGGACTTCCTCACGATCTTGAGATCGACAAGTGTATGACTACATCAACCACGAGTTCCTACTCGTTAACAAAGCTCGTTGTCTTTGAGGGTAAGTTCTCTATGGATGTATGTCCACCCGTTTGCTTTGTACCTAGTAGATAGATCTTGGCGTGTAGTTCACACCGTAAGAATTTTTTTGTTTTCTATGCTGCGGACCCAACACGACATGGTTAGCAAGCTGTAGAAATCTTCACCTGGAGGATATGTCTACCTCCTCATCACCATTGACAAGTTCACTAAGTGGATTGAGGCTACGCCTGTCACCAACCAAATCGGCACCATCGTCATCAAGTTCTTCGAGTCCATCATCTACAGGTTTGGAGTGCCTCATAGCATCATCACCAACAATGGCACGAACTTCACCTCGAAAGAGTTCCAAGACTTCTGCGAAAGGATGGGCATCAACATCAGCTACGCCTCGATGGCGCACCCCCAAATCAATAGCCAAGTCGAAAAGGCCAACGGCCTCGTCTATAACTTGGCGTGGTGGTGTCACGGCAGTTGCCATGGGTAGGCTAAAGATGGGGCCGTATGGACACTAATGGAATCAAGGGAGGGATGGTGCGGTGGATACTGCACACGAAGAACACACATGAACACACGATATACCCAGGTTTGAGGCTCTCCTAGAGAGATAAAACCTCTACTCCTGCCTCTAGATCTTATATTACGATATGTACACTAGTACAAGTGCTCCTTGCGCTGTATCGAGAGGAGGAAGAAGACAAAGCACTTCTACCTCTTTTTCCCTCTACTACTTGTGCGTATCAAAAATGGACCGACCCTCTCTTTGGAGGCTCTGGCTCACCTTATAAAGGGGTGGCCAGGTTACATCTAGGGCATACGTGGCCCGAATATTCCTAGCATATGCTTGTACCAAAATAGTAGTTAGGCCAACTCCTTTCCATGTTGCCAGCCAGTGTGCGGCAACTATCCAGAGCCCATCTTGTCTGACCATTGGTAGTCAGGCACTTTCATGCCCGTGAACCCCTTACTCAGGCCTCGTTCCAAGTGCACTTGTCTTTAGCGCTTGTCTCCCCAGGAATTCTCAGAGACAGAAGCGATGACTCTGAGGCTGACTCACTCCTTCATGAGCACGCCAATCCCTGAGTCAGCCCATGCTGGATGACTCGGCTAGGATGGTACCTGCACAGTGAAAACAATGTAGACACTTGATGGCTACGAAATGTAGCCATCTACATCCACATTTAAACTGGATATTATTCTTATTTTTTATGAAATATCTCTCTAAACCCTGCCACTAATGCCTAATGATCAAAGAGGTATGCATCTTTCTTTCTATTTTTCCCTGCGCAGATAATGACATTTGATGATGGGAATCACAACATTAAAGTCAAAGATACGAGATTTCCAACAACCCAAATAAAACAGGGGTTGTGAAGTGGAAACAGAAGCTTTAATGACCAACTATACGGCGGGAATAAAATTCCGACCGTATAGTTGCCATCAACACCGCTAGGTCAAATAGAACAACTTTCGTGAAGGGACCCCTATATAAAGAGGCTTCGGGTGACGAGAAATAGAGCCCTACAGAACCCCAGAAACCTGCATCCACAACACCGAAGAGCCACCGGAGGAATAGACTTAGATCTAATCTCCAAACCCTTCTCCACCACCATAGCCATATTCCACCACTTGTAATAGTAGATCTCATCTTCGATTGGCGGCATTGTAAGACTATTTGCCATCAATATCATGGTTTCCATTGCAATTTTTATGATTGTTGATTCTATCTCTATGCGTGAGTAATTATCTTTGGGCTAAGAGCTTAGGCCTATCCATGTAGCTTTTGGGCATGTTATTTATCATAGATGGGATCATGTATTAGTTTGTATGATATGATGATTATTGTATCCTCTATTGCCTCAATCCAAGGACTTGTCAGGTACCCAAGACCCTGAGGATTGAGCCAGGTATAGAGAGTATGAGTAATGACTAATCTGCAGGTTGGGAACCCTAGTAATAGAAGGGGTAGTATGGCTAAACTTATGGAGAGGCTTGTATTTACAAGAAAGTGAGTGGGAGCAATGTGGCATTTCTGATATTATATGTGGATGACATATTATTGATTGGAAATGATTTAGATCTTTTAAACAGTGTTAAAAGTTATCTAAATAGCAAATTTTCGATGAAGGACCTTGGTGAAGCTTCATATATATTAGGCATTAAAATCTATAGAGATAGATCAAGACGCCTAATTGGGCTATCGTAGAGTACATACCTTGATAAGATATTAAATAAGTTTAATATGGACGGAAGTAAGAAGGGGTTCTTACCTATGTTGCAAGGAAAGACATTGAGTAAGACTCAAAGTCCAGCTACGGCGGAAGAAAGAGAGATAATGGATAAGATCCCCTATGCCTCAGCCATAGGCTCTATAATGTATGCCATGCTATGTACAAGACCGGATGTGGCACATGCTATTAGTTTGACTAGTAGGTACCAATCTGATCCAGGTTCGGAACACTGGATAGCGGTCAAAAATATCCTTAAGTACTTGAGAAGAACTAAGGATATGTTTCTTGTATACAGAGGTGAAGAAGAGCTAGTCGCTAAGTGTTATGTCGGTGCTAGCTTTGACACTGATCAGGATGACTCTAAGTCTCAATACGGATACGTATTTCTCTTGAACGGAGCAGCAGTTAGTTGGAGGAGCTCCAAACATCCTGTGGTGGCTGGATCAACGGCGGAGGCGGAATATGTTGCTGCTTCAGAAGCGGCGCAGGAAGCGGTTTGGATGAAGGAGTTCATAACGGAACTAGGTGTGGTTCCTAGTGCGTTGGACCCAATGGTGATCTATTGTGACAATAATGGAGCCATAGCCAACGCCAAGGAACCAAGGTCTCACAAGAATTCCAAGCATATTAAGCGCCGGTTTCACTCCATCCGCGAGCATGTCAAGGATGTAAAGTGCACACCGACCTGAATGTAGCAGATCCGTTGACTAAAGTACTCCCTAGGGCAAAACATGATCAACACCAGAACTCCATGGGTGTTAGATTTATCACTATATAAACTAGATTATTGTCTCTAGGGTAAGTGGGAGACTGAAGGAAATATGCCCTGAGAGGCAATAATAAAGTTGTTATTATGTATTCCTTGTATATGATAGATGTTTATTTTGCATGCTATAATTGTATTGATAGGAAACATCAATACATGTGTGTTTAATAAACCAAAAGGGTTCCTAGTTATGCCTCTCTTATAGACTAGCTTGTTGATTAACAAGATGATCAAGGTTTCCTGATCATGGACATTGGAGTTGTTAATAACAAGGTCACATCATTTGTGAAATGATGTGATGAACATTCATCCGAAGTATAGAATTATGATCAAGTCATTATGTTTATATTGCTATAACATCATACAAAGTAGTCTTAGTCCTTAGACCATGAGATCATGTTAATTGCTAACACTGGAAGAGTATCTTGATAGCATCAAACGTCACACCGTAACAAGGTGACCATAAAGGTGGGTTCAGTGCTATGAAGGTGTTATGTTGAGGCTCATGGATCAAGAGTGGAATTTTTCAATCCCGGTGACTGATAGATATACTCTGGGCCCTCTCGGTCATATCACATTAAGATAGCTTGCAAGCAAGTGATGTGATCACTAGAATGTTATATCACGGGAACGAGAAAAGACTGCATGTCAGTAACGAGATCAAACTAGGTATTTGGATACCGATGATCGAATCTCGGACATGTATTATATCATGAGACAAAGGGATTAAATTGCTGATGTTAAAGGTTCTCACGATCACAGAAGTCATCGTTGAATATGCAGGAGTCAGTATGGATCTCCAGGTCCCGCTTCTGATTATTGATCTGAGAGGAGTCTCAATCATGTCTGCATTATTCGCGAACCATAGGGTGACACACTTAAGTGTTGCCGAACACCATTTAGGAGCACATATGTTCCAGACAAAAGGTTTGCAAAGCGCAGGAAATGTTTCGATAGAAACAGGAATTGTTTCGATAGAAACCAGAATTGTTTCGGGTGAAATTGCAGAAAGTGGTTCTGCATGTGATATTGAAATGTTGCAAGGGGTTTTATGTGAATGTTTGTTAATTAAAGTAATTAAAAAAATTCTGAATAAAATAAATAAAAGAGTTTTATTAATTGAGAGTTGCATTTAATTTGGTGGAAATTAAATACATGTGAGTGGGATTTTGGGTGGAGGCCATGTTTATGTGAGTGGAGGTTCACCACATGAATGAAGGAGGGGAGGAGTCCCCCCCCTCATGCGCCGGCTATGGGAGGGGAGGGGTCTCCCTTCCTCCTATATAAAGCCCCCCTCTCCCCTCTCACAAACCACACCTCCTCGTGAAGGATCTCTCTCCCCCTCTAGATATTTCCCCATGGTCTCGGATTAGCGAGATACATGTTCCCGGTGGCCTTGCATCTGGAAGGAGTTGCTGCTTCCGCTGATTCGCTAGAGCGAGGAGGTGGAGGTTGTCCGGTGGCTTGAACGTGTGTGCGAGGACGGATGCGCTGCTGATTTGCGGCGCTCGGACTTCCACACGATCTTGAGATCGGCAAGCGTATGACTACATCAACCACGAGTTCCTACTCGTTAACAAAACTCGTTGTCTTCGAGGGTAAGTTCTCCATGGATGTATGTCCACCCGTTGCTCTGTATCTAGTAGATAGATCTTGGCGTATAGTTCTCATCGTAGGAATTTTTTTGTTTTCTATGCTGCAGACCCAACACATGGGTGGAGTGTACTTCTTAATTTATGACTAAAATTTTCCAACTTGCAAAGACTATGCAACTAAGATCTAATAATACAGGTTTTAGACAGGAAGAGCGTGAGCCACTAGCGCTTGCATGGGAGAGGATGAAAGAATGCATGAGAAACTATCCCAGTCATGGGATGGAAGATTGGTTAATTCTCCATTTATTTTATAATGCTCTTAACCCTGTGTCTAAGTGTATGCTTGATACTGTAGCTGGAGGAACCTTTATGGCCAAACATATTACCGAAGCAAAGCAGCTTCTAGACAATATGCAAGACAAACATGCCTAGTGGTATGTGGATAGATCAAACACGAAGAAGGTGAACTCCGTCTCACCACAAGAAAATGAAGAACTCAATGCTAAGCTGGATGAGCTTATATTAGCCATAAAAGGTAAGGAAAACCAGGTAAGAGCTATACCAGAATCAAATATTGAAGAAATAGACATCATAGCTCGTAATGATTATAACCCTGCTTGGAAGAAAAATTATAAATCTAATTTTTAGAAACATTATTCTAGTCCTGCAGGTAACTCTAATAATAATATGATAACAAGTAATGGTAGTCTCCAAGAAACACTTAAGTCCTTTATAGATTCACAAAATGAGCAAAACAATATCCTTGTTAAAATAACGGAGAACCATGATGTTATGCTTGGTAAATTATCGAACCAAGATGTAAGTTTGAGGAATGATTTGCAGGCCCTCTAAGAAAGAACAAGGATTGTTGAGTCACAACTAGGTAAGATAACCGAGAGTCAAACTCTCATTCTAGCTAAATTTGCAGGTAAAGCTAAGCCCAATCCTGTTGAAGATCTCAAGATGATAAGAATACAAACGGAGGAGCCTCAAGAACTTGATTATAGTAATGCTCCTTCACCAAATTACACCATTGAAGATCTTGTAAAAAGGATCAATATCAAGATTCCGGTAAGTGAAGGAAATGAGGAAGCTATGTATCAACACTTCGTTAATCAGGTAGCAATAAAGGTACATGAGCTTGAGGAAGAATATAAGAATATTGCTGAAAAATTACCTGTGAAGCTTGATGATATATTTGAGCCTACTATTAAGATTAAAATTGGGACCAATGAGATAGCTGCACTTTGTGATCTAGGTGCAAGCGTTTCAACAATTCAAAAAAATCTTTTTAACAAGTTAAATCTTGGCTCCTTTGAAATCACCGAGTTAAAATTACATCTAGCAGATTCTAGCTACAAACAAGCTGTAGGGATTAAAGAAAATACTTTAGTATACATTAAAGGTTGTCCTGCTCTTATTGATTTTGTTATTGTTGGCATGCCTGAATATGCTACTCCTCCTATTATATTAGGCCATCCATTCTTAAGAATTATTAAGGCTTTGATTAATCTACATGAAGGGAACATGAAGCTTCAATTGCCTTCACGGGATCCTTTTGTTATTCATTTTCCCATGAAGAAGTAAGCCAAGCATGATGGAAAGGAGGCCATCACTTTGAAATCCAACTATTTTGGAGTGGGTGTTCCACTCATCTGGCCTAAGTGATCAACATCGAGGTCAAGCTATTGACCATAAAACAGTGCTTCATGGGAGGCAACCCATGTGAAATAAAGGTTTGAGTAAAGTTTTTAAGTTTTAGTTTAAGTTTTATGTTTATTAAAGAGTGCTAGAAAGCTCTAGTTGAGGAGAAGAAGTTCGGTAGTACTAAAAATCCTGCTTTATACATGCTGATGTTGGTTGACAATTTTTACTATCATTTTTCTATCAAAAACAAGGTGTTTCACTAAGTTTCAGGATAAGAAAGAATTCTAGAAGAAATAGAATATTTTTTATGTCTACAGAAGGTTTAACGACCAACTATATGGCGGGAATAAAAATTCCAGCCGTATAGTTTGGCCGCATAGATATCTTAGCCATTGACAAATTTTCTTTCGTAGGTACTGAAGGTTTAACAACCAACTATACGACGGGAATAAAAATTCCAGCCGTATAGTTCCGACCGTATAGTTATCGTTTCCTTTGTAAAATTTCTTTTCTAGGTTACAGAAGGTTTAACGACTAATTATACGCCGGGGATAAAAATCTTGGCCGTATAGTTGTGCTGTTAGGTGAAAACCCTAATTTTTTTACATCGGACCAACTATATGACGGGAACAAATTGTTCCGACCACATAGTTTGGCCATATAGTTGCGTACGACCACAAAATCACCATGAGAAGGTACCCCCAACACCAAAACTTCAATCCTTTTTCTCTCTTCTATCTCCAAACTCTCTCAAAACCCCAAGATATCTTCATCTCTACTTAATTTCGTTCAATTTCCCCGCACACAAGTGATCTACGATATGTTTCTCCTCCAATCCTCCAATTACTTTTTGCAAATTCATTCTCGATCTGTTATCATTATCAATCTAGGGTGAGACATACTATGAACTAATTACCATGATTCTCTTGCCTAGATTATTATTTTAAGGGGACTCTTTAGTGTGCTAATATAAGGAATATGTTATGCTTATTATTGTTGGATCAAAAAAAAAAATTGTCTTTACTTATTATTTTAGATGATGAACACAAGGAGCCAAACTCGTGCTCGTGTCGCTGCTAGTTCTTCTCAGGCTTCCGCTCAAGAATGCATGGGGATACGATTCAGGGATGAGCACCAACGTGATTGCTTCAACAAGACCAAGAACCTAGAAGTGAAGACAATAAAGTGGTCTTGCCCCATTATATTGAATCAACTCGGTATTTCTAATTACTTTAATTTACTTTGCAATAGAGTTGGCCTGCAAAACTTTGTATTCAATGATGTGCCTACTTATCGCTGATTAACTCATGAATTTCTAAGTTCTTTGCAAAGCACCATTAAAGCATGGCATGGAGAGGACATGATTTTTATTTTCGACTTATGAACAACAGTTATGCTTTATCACTAGATGAATGGTGCGCATATTTTAATTTTCCAAACAATAATGCTAATGAATTACGCGCATCCTTTACTGTCATAGACCCTTCCCCGGAACTTTATTATAATGGAATGAGTTTCACTTCTAGAGTAAGCAAGGGGAAGAATATTCAACATCCTACAATTCGCTATTAGTTCTATGTTATTGCTAACACCTTGCAGGCACGAAATGAGTTCACGGGACTCGATGAGGAGGACGTCTTAGTCCTTGCAAAAGGTGCTTTCAACAACATCGACTTGTCACTCAACTTGGGCACAATTCTTGTGTGCTACCTAGAGTACCAATCCTCCCAAAGACAAGGACCAATCACAGGTGGAGACGTCATCACCGTGCTTGCCATTGCCCTAGGCATCGACCTAGGTGAGTTGCAACCAGTGCTAGGTGAGCGACGTCTTGGTTTCTCTACTTTAAAAGCTTGTGGAATGCTCACTAGGAGAGGTGGTGTTTATTACTTGCATATTGCTGGAGCTGGGCGTCTCTACCCTGCTCCTTTGCCCTAATGGTCTTTTCTCTATCGAGGAAGGACATTTGCTATATGACTTGCAGGTTGAGCAACACCAACCCGAGGAGGAGATTCCGAATGAGGATGAGGACCAAGAAGAGGAGCAAGAAGTTCCTTATCAAGAGGAGCAGCCACCAACCTGGTTCGCTACATACCAAGACTTCCAAGAACTTCGAGGAACTGTGGAGAGGATGCATAACCTCTCCTTGAACCTCTGAGAAACAACTAGTAATTTATCAACTCAATTTACGAACTAGAATTATGACTTTTTCCAGCCACCACAATGATTTGAAGGGCTTGCAAAAGCCTAAGCTTGGGGAAGTTTCCTCATTATCTTTATTTGGCATTCATTTGCTTTTATTCCGAGGTTATGTTTTTAATTTGAGTTTATAAGCACTTGTGTTGGTTTTCCCAACACTTTATCTTTAGTTATTTCTTTTGCTTTCGAGATTTTCTAGCCGAGCTTTGCCGCCAATTTTCTATTCGTTAATTCCCTCTCTTAAAAACAACAAAAGGATTTTTTCCATTTATCTTTATTTCCCTCTTCCTTCCTTTCTATTCTCCTTGTGGTTTTCACATATTTGCAGGAGAGTGATCGACTTCGAGTTTCCAAGAAATAAATCAAAAGGGAAGATATAAGTGGAACCAATCATGAGAGGTATGCCTTAAGACTCGCCACTTTTGAAGTTTGACAAACCCATGCTAGTTAGTAGTAAATGTTAAGATATTATATTGGTGGAGTGAGTCTTTATATTGTAGTCAAATTTCGTTTGCATGGGTATTTAGTTGGGTACGTTTTGTTCCAGCTCTTGTAGTTAACCAAGTCTTGCCTAAAAATTGGCTAAACAATTGTAATAAGAACAAGTCTCACAATTGAAGGCTTGGGTGTTGTAGTGTTTAGTCTTGAAGGCTTATTTTTAGAGACATTCAACACCACAGAAAATAATGATTGACTTGATAGCTCTCTTTAAAAGGATTTGTTCAATTGAATTAATGTTTAGCGGTTTTTGTCAGCATGCCAAAGTTTGACTTGTGAATCATAAGAATGATATAGCTTTATGCATGCCAAACTTCATGGGATGCCAACAACTCTGCTAGCCAACGAACGATCTTCATGGAGGAAACTCCTAGATTTCAGCTATGAGTTGATTAAACATATGTAGTAGCAATGCTATAATGGGTAAGATTCTTGGCACTCTCGGGTACCTGTGTTCATGATGGAATCACTCCTCTAGCTGATATGAGTAATAATTGTGCAAAAGGAACAAAAACCTTGGTGATGCCATGAGTGTCCATCACAGCCCGATAAACTAATTATTTTTTTTGGCATGCTCTCAATAACTTAAGGAATGAAATTCTTGAAGGACAATGAACAGAAAAGTAGTGCTTGAAAAGTCTTGATTCATTGATTTGGGAGAATTGATATACTCTAGTGTATATGTTTTTCATGACTAACTCTCACACTTTCAATTTTACATGATTATACTTTATTGTTCAAAGGCAAGCCTATGATTTGATTACATGACATGGAATAAGGTTTACTCATTTCAATCATCCATGTTAACAATAATTTTGCTGCGCTACAAGGATGCATAAAAACCCGTATGATATGCTTGCCCTTACTCTATCTATGCTGAAGTTTTTCATATTAATAAAGTGGAGGAAACATGAGACTACCAATCATGAGTAAGATCATCATCTCATTATTTCAGTTTAGATGCAGAGTTCCTTTTTGATTTTTGTTTTCTTGCTTGAGGACGATCAAGTTTAAGCTTGGGGAGGTTGATGGCTATGAAACATAGCCATCTACATCCACATTTAAACTGGATATTATTCATATTTTAGATTAAATTACTCTCTAAACCCTGCCACTAATGCCTAATGATCAAAGCGGTATGCAATCCTTTCTTTCTATTTTTCCCTGCGCAGATAATGACGTTTGATGATGGGAATCACAACATAAAGTCAAAGATACGAGATTTCCAACAACCCAAAGAAACCGGGGTCGTGAAGTGGAGACATAAGCTTTAATGACCAACTATACAACGGGAATAAAATTCTAGCCGTATAGTTCCGGCCTTATAGTTGCCATCGACGACGCTAGGTCAAACAGAACAACTTTCATGAAGGGACCCCTATATAAAGAGGCTTCGGGCGACGAGAAATAGAGCCTCGCAAAACCCCAGAACCTGCATCCACAACACCGAAGAGCCACCAGAGGAATGGACTTAGATCTAATCTCCAAACCCTTCTCCACCACCATAGCCATATTCCACCACTTGTAATAGTAGATTTCATCTTCGATTGGTGACATTGTTAGACTATTTTCTATTAATCTCATGGTTTCCATTGCAATGTTTATGATTGTTGATTCCATCTCTATGCGTGAGTAATTCTCTTTGGGCTAAGGGCTTCGGCCTAGCCATGTAGCTTTTGTGCATGTTATTTATGAAGGAAATATGCCCTGAGAGGCAATAATAAAGTTGTTATTTTGTATTCCATGTATATGATAGATGTTTATTTTACATGCTATAATTGTATTGATAGGAAACATCAATACATGTGTGTTTAATAAACAAAAAGGGTTCCTAGTCATGCCTCTCTTATAGACTAGCTTGTTGATTCACAAGATGATCAAGGTTTCCTGATCATGGACATTGGATGTTGTTAATAACAAGGTCACACCATTGGTGGAATGATGTGATGAACATTCATCCGAAGTATAGCATTACAATCAAGTCATTGTGTTTATATTGCTATAACATCATACGAAGTAATCTTTATCCTTAGACCATGAGATCATGTTAATTGCTAACACCAGAAGAGTATCTTGATAACATCAAACGTCACACCGCAACAGGGTGACTATAAAGATGGGTTCAGTGCTACGAAGGTTTTATGTTGAGGCTCATGGATCAAGAGTGTAATTTGTCAATCCAGATGACGGATAGATATACTCTGGGCCCTCTCGATGATATCACATTAGGATAGCTTGCAAGCAAGTGATGTGATCACTAGAATGTTATATCACGGGAATGAGAAAAGAGTGCATGTCGGTAACGAGATCAAACTAGGTATGGAGATACCGATGATCGAATCTTGGACATGTAATATATCAAGAGACAAAGGGATTTAGTTACAAGCGTTAAAGGTTCTCACGATCACAGGAGTCATCGTTGAATGTATAGGAGTCAGTACGGATCTCCAGGTCCCGCTGCTGATTATTGATCGGAGAAGGGTCTCGATCATGTCTGCATTATTCACGAACCGTAGGGTGGCACACTTAAGAGTTACCGGACACCATTTTGGAACACATATGTTTCAGACGAAAGAATTGCAAAGCGCAGGAATTGTTTCAATAGAAACCGGAAATTGTTTCGGGTGAAATTGCAGAAGGTGGTTCTGCATGTGATATTGAAATATTGCAAGGGGCTATATGTGAATGTTTGTTAATTAAAGTAATTAACAAAATTCTGAATAAATTTAATAAAAGAGTTTTTATTAAATGAGAGAGCATTAAATTTGGAGAAACTTAATGCATTTAAAGTGGAGACTTTAAAAGGGAATGTGAAGAGGCATTTTAATGTGGAGGAGTTACCACCAAATGAATGGGGGAGGTGAGGGGTCACCCCCCCATGCGCCGGCCATGGAGAGAGGGGGCACCCCCCTCCTCCTATAAAAGGCCACCCATTCCCTCCTTCATCCTCACACCTCCTTGTGAAGGATCTCTCTCCCCCTCTAGAATTATTCCCCCATGGTCTCGGATTAGCGAGATACATGTTTTCGGCGACATTTCATCTGGAAGGAGTTGCTGCTTCCTCTGGATCGCTGGAGCAAGGAGGTGGAGGTTGTTCGGTGGCTTGAACGTGTGTGCGAGTGCGGATGCGCTACTGAGTTGCGGCGCTCGGACTTCCTCACGATCTTGAGATCGGCAAGTGTACGACTACATCAACCACGAGTTCCTACTCTTTAACAAAGCTCGTTGTCTTCGAGGGTAAGTTCTCTATGGATGTATGTCCACCTGTTTGCTTTGTACCTAGTAGATAGATCTTGGCGTGTAGTTCACAACATAGGAATTTTTTTGTTTTCTATGTTGCGGACCCAACAGTGGTATCATAGCCTGATCTATGCGTAGGTGCTTTGCACGGGTAGTACACATATGTTTATATGTGGGCGATGATGATCATGTTATTGCATCTTCTATGTACTTTGGATATTGGTGGCATAGTGGGATGAAGCGGCCCGGACCAACCTTACATGTCATCGTACATGAGACCGATTCCACGACTGACATGCAACTTGTTTTGCATAAGTGGCTGGCGGGTGTCTGTCTCTCCTACTATAGTCAATATCTAATTTACAACGAGTTGCTAATAACTTGGTTATCCTCGTTGTGGTTCATGTTCGTAGGTTAGACAGGTTCTATCTCCGAAAGCCCTAAGCCACGTAAAACTTGCAATTGATAAATTAGAGGCGTCTAGTTTAGATCGTTGTTGGGCTAGTGTTTTGATATGGTATTGTTGTAAGTAGATGTATAATAGATACTCTTAAAACTCACTTAACGTGTAAGTTCCATAGACCTTAGCCTTACACACAAAGGAATGATAGAGATCATACCACGATGCAAATGATAGAGATCAAATGCATTGACCATATCACCTCACTTCACACATTAGATGTTAGCATCTTATATTGCTAGTTTGGCACGATTGGTAGCATTATAAGATGATCCCTCATTTAGATATCAAGATAAAATGTGTTCTTCCTTAAGTATGCACCGTTTTGTGGATCGTGTTTTGAGGCATCACGTGATGATCAGGTGTTTTCAACTCTACGCTTTCATACAATGGGTGTAATACAGTTTTACACACGCAAATACTATGGTTCTTACTTGACGAGCCTAGCATGTACAGACATGGCCTCGGAACACAGACCGAAATGTTAAGCATGAGTCATATAGTTGATATGATGCCCATATAGATGCTCGCCTTTGAAGCTACACCGACTCACATGATGATCGGACTTGGTGTAGTGGATTTGGTTCATGTAATCACCAAAAGGACACGAGGGATGTCGTTTTTGAGTGGGAGTTCATTAGTAATTTGGATTAGTTAAACTCAATCTATCATAAACTTAGTCTAAATATACTTTACAAGTTCTGTTATTGATGGCACCACCTGTTTTTAATTTCAATGTGTTCATGGAGAAAGAGAAGCTTGCTGCGAATGGTAGCAACTTCACCAACTGGGCTATGAATTTGAGGATTCTCGTCACTGCTGCACAAAAGCAATATGTGCTAGATGCGCTGCTAGGCCCCCCACCAGCTCCTGATGCCCCTGACGAGGAAAAGAACGTCTATATAACTCGTCAGGAGGACCACAACTTAGTTCATTGCGGCATACTGTATGGGCTAGAGCCAGAACTTTGAAAGCGTTTCGAAAATGGCAATGCCTTTGATACCATGGGAGAATTGAAAATGATTTTCGATACCCATGCTACCGTAGAGAGTTATAATGCTTCTGAAAAGTTCTTTAGCTGCATGATGGAGGAAAACAGCTCCGTTAGTGAGCACGTACTCGAAATGTCTGGGTACGCCGATAAGCTTGTGTCCTTGGGAATAACGATTCCCATTGACTTAGGCATACATCGTGTTCTCCAATCTCTGCCACCTAGCTACAAGAGCTTCTTGATGAACTATAATATGCAGGGCATGAAGAAGACTCTTCCCGAGCTTTTGTCAATGCTTAAGACTGCAGAAGTGGAGATTAGGAAAGAACATCAAGTGTTGATAATCAATAGGACCACCGGTTTCAAGAAGGACAAGAAAGGCAAGCACAAGGGAAAGAAGGGTGGCAAGTCTGTTGCCACACCTGAAAAGAAACCCCGAGATGGCCCTAAGTCTGACACCGAAAGCTACTATTGCAAGGGGACTGGCCATTGGAAGCGCAACTTCCCAAAGTATTTGGCGGACAAGAAGTCCAGCAAGGCAAACAAAGGTATATGTGATATACGTGTTATTGATGTGTACTTGACTAGTACACGCAGTAGCACCTGGGTATTTGATACAGGATCGGTTGCTAATATATGTAACTCAGTTCAGGGGCTGCGGAACAAGTGACAACTAGAAAGGGATGAGGTCTCGATGCGGGTTGGCAATGGATCAAGAGTTGATGTGATCGCCGTCGGAACGCTGCCTCTCCATATGCCATCAGGATTAGTGATAAACCTAAATAATTGTTATTTGGTGCCTGCACTGAGCATGAACATTGTATCCGGATCGTGTTTGATGCAAAGTGGTTATTCATTTAAGTCTGAAAACAATGGTTGTTCGATTTATATGAATAATATCTTTTATGGTCATGCACCTATGTTGAATGGTTTATTTCTGTTGGATCTCGATAGTAGTATTACACATATTATCATGTTGATGCTAAAAGGATTAAACTTGATAATGATATATCTACATATATGTAGCACTGCCGTCTAGGTCATATTGGCGTTAAACGCATGAAGAAACTCCATTCTGATGGACTTTTGGAATCACTTGATTTTGAATCATTTGATACATGTGAGCCATGCCTTATGGGCAATATGACTAGAACGCCGTTTTCCGGTTCAATGGAACGGGCGACAGATCTATTGGAAATCATACATACTGATGTGTGTGGACCAATGAGTGTGTCGGCGCGAGGTGGATATCGTTATTTTGTTACTTTCACGGATGATTTGAGTAGTTATGGGTATATCTATTTGATGAAACACAAGTCTAAAACTTTTGAAAAGTTCAAAGAATTTCAGAATGAAGTGGAAAATCATCGTAACAAAAAGATCAAATTTCTGCGGTCCGACCGTGGAGGAGAGTATCTTAGTTACGAGTTTAGCACACATATGAAAGACTATGGAATAGTTTCACAACTCATGCCTGCCGGAACACCACAACGTAATGGTGTGTCAGAACGTCGTAATCATACTTTATTGGATATGGTTCGATCTATGATGTCTCTGACTGACTTGCCACTATCATTTTGGGGTTATGCACTGGAAACCGCTACATTCACTTTAAATAGGGCACCATCTAAATCCGTTGAAAAGACACCGTATGAATTATGGTTTGGAAACAAACCTAAGCTGTCATTTCTTAAAGTTTGGGGATGCGATGTTTATGTGAAGAAACTTCAACCGGATAAACTCGAACCCAAAGCGGAAAAATGCGTCTTCATAGGATACCGTAAGGAAACGATTGGGTATACCTTCTATCATAGATCCGAGGGCAAGGTCTATGTTGCCAAGAGTGGATCCTTTCTTGAGAAGGAGTTTCCCGCGAAAGGTGTGAGTAGTCGGAAGGTAGAACTCGAAGAGGTTATTGAACCTTCTCTTCATGAAATGGCGAGTAACGCAGCTCTAGAAATTGTTTCGGAGTTGACTTCACCTAATGAAGAGAGAGCTAATGATATTGATCATGAAACTCCGAAAGAGGACACTACCGAACCTCGCAGGTCAAGCAGGACACGTGCAGCTCCTGAACTATACGGCAATCCTGTTACGAATTTCATGATTGATGAAATGGATGACCCTGCGACATATGAAGAAGTGATGATGAGCCCGGATTCCAACAAATGGCTTGAAGCCATGAAATCCGAGATGTAATCCATGTACGAGAACCAAGTTTGGAACTTGGTGGATTTACCTCACGACCGAAAGGCCGTTGAGAATAAATGGATTTTCAAAAGAAAAACTGATACTGATGGTAATGTGACCATCTATAAGGCTCGACTTGTCGCAAAGGGGTTTCGAAAAATTCAAGGAGTTAACTACGATGAGACATTCTCTCCCGTAGCGATGCTTAAGTCAGTTAGGATTATGTTAGCAATTGCTGCATATTTCGATTAAGAAATATGGCAGATGGATGTCAAAACTGCGTTCCTCAATGGTAAGATTGAAGAAGAGTTGTATATGATACAACCTAAGGGTTTTGTCGATCCTAAGGATGCTAATAAGGTGTGCAAACTTCAGAGATCCATCTATGGACTAAAGCAAGCATCACAGAGTTGGAATCTCCGCTTTGATGAGGTGATCAAAGAGTTTGGATTTGTCCAAACTTATGGAGAGGCTTGTATTTACAATAAAGTGAGTGGGAGCAATGTGGCATTTCTGATATTATATGTGGATGACATATTATTGATTGGAAATGATTTAGATCTTTTAAACAGTGTTAAAAGTTATCTAAATAGCAAATTTTCGATGAAGGACCTTGGTGAAGCTTCATATATAGGCATTAAAATCTATAGAGATAGATCAAGACGCCTAAGTGGGCTATCGCAGAGTACATACCTTGATAAGATATTAAAGAAGTTTAATATGGACGGAAGTAAGAAGGGGTTCTTACCTATGTTGCAAGGCAAGACATTGAGTAAGACTCAAAGTCCGGCTACGACGGAAGAAAGAGAGATAATGGATAGGATCCCCTATGCCTCAGCCATAGGCTCTATAATGTATGCCATGCTATGTACAAGACCGGATGTGGCACATGCTATTAGTTTGACTAGTAGGTACCAATCTGATCCAGGTTCGGAACACTGGATAGCGGTCAAGAATATCCTTAAGTACTTTAGAAGAACTAAGGATATGTTTCTTGTATACGGAGGTGAAGAAGAGCTAGTCGCTAAGTGTTATGTCGATGCTAGCTTTGACACTGATCCGGATGACTCTAAGTCTCAATCCGGATACGTATTTCTCTTGAACGGAGCAGCAATTAGTTGGAGGAGCTCCAAACAACCTGTGGTGGCTGGATCAACAACGGAGGCGGAATATGTTGCTACTTCAGAAGCGGCGCAGGAAGCAGTTTGGATGAAAGAGTTCATTACGGAACTGGGTGTGGTTCCCAGTGCGTTGGACCTAATGGTGATCTATTGTGACAACAATGGAGCCATAGCCAACGCCAAGGAACCAAGGTCTCACAAGAATTCCAAGCATATTAAGCGCCGGTTTCACTCCATCCGCGAACATGTCAAGGATGGAGATATAAAGATTTGTAAAGTGCAAACGGACCTGAATGTAGCAGATCCGTTGACTAAAGTACTCCCTAGGGTAAAACATGATCAACACCAGAACTCCATGGGTGTTAGATTTATCACTATATGAACTAGATTATTGTCTCTAGTGCAAGTGGGAGACTGAAGGAAATATGCCCTAAGAGGCAATAATAAAGTTGTTATTATGTATTCCTTGTATATGATAGATGTTTATTTTACATGCTAAAATTGTATTGATAGGAAACATCAATACATGTGTGTTCAATAAACAAAAAGGGTTCCTAGTCATGCCTTTCTTATAGACTAGCTTGTTGATTAACAAGATGATCAAGGTTTCCTGATCATGGACATTGTATGTTGTTAATAACAAGGTCACACCATTGGTGGAATGATGTGATGAACATTCATCCGAAGTATAGCATTATGATCAAGTCATTGTGTTTATATTGCTATAACATCATATGAAGTAATCTTTATCCTTAGACCATGAGATAATGTTAATTGCTAACACCGGAAGAGTATCTTGATAACATCAAACGTCACACGGTAACAGGGTGACTATAAAGATGGGTTCAGTGCTACGAAGGTGTTATGTTGAGGCTCATGGATCAAGAGTGGAATTTGTCAATCCAGATGATGGATAGATATACTCTGGGCCCTCTCGGTGATATCACATTAGGATAGCTTGCAAGCAAGTGATGTGATCACTAGAATGTTATATCACGGGAACGAGAAAAGAGTGCATGTCGGTGACGAGATCAAACTAGGTATGAAGATACCGATGATCGAATCTCGGAAATGTAATATATCGAGAGACAAAGGGATTTAGTTACAAGCGTTAAAGGTTCTCACGATCACAGGAGTCATCGTTGAATGTGTAGGAGTTAGTACGGATCTCCAGGTCCCGCTGCTGATTATTGATCGGAGAAGGGTCTCGATCATGTATGCATTATTCGCGAACCGTAGGGTGGCACACTTAAGAGTTACCAGACACCATTTTGGAGCACATATGTTTCAGATGAAAGAATTGCAAAGCGCAGGAATTGTTTCAATAGAAACCGGAAATTGTTTCGGGTGAAATTGCAGAAGGTGGTTCTGCATGTGATATTGAAATATTGCAAGGGGCTATATGTGAATGTTTGTTAATTAAAGTAATTAAAAAATTCTGAATAAATTTAATAAAAGAGTTTTTATTAAATGAGAGAGCATTAAATTTGGAGAAACTTAATGCATTTAAAGTGGAGACTTTAAAAGGGAATGTGAAGAGGCATTTTAATGTGGAGGAGTTACCACCACATGAATGGGGGAGGTGAGGGGTCACCCCTCCATGCGCCGGCCATGGAGAGAGGGGGCACCCCTCCTCCTACTATAAAAGGCCACCCATTCCCTCCTTCATCCTCACACCTCCTTGTGAAGGATCTCTCTCCCCCTCTAGAATTATTCCCCCATGGTCTCGGATTAGCGAGATACATGTTCCCGGTGGCATTTCGTCTGAAAGGAGTTGCTGCTTCCGCTGGATCGCTGGAGCGAGGAGGTGGAGGTTGTTCGGTGGCTTGAACGTGTGTGCGAGTGCGGATGCGCGGCTGAGTTGCGGCGCTCGGACTTCCTCACGATCTTGAGATCGGCAAGTGTACGACTACATCAACCACGAGTTCCTACTCGTTAACAAAGCTCGTTGTCTTCGAGGGTAAGTTCTCTATGGATGTATGTCCACCCGTTTGCTTTGTACCTAGTAGATAGATCTTGGCGTGTAGTTCACACCGTAGGAATTTTTTTGTTTTCTATGCTGCGGACCCAACGATAGATGGGATCGTGTATTAGTTTATTTGACATGATGATTATTTTATCCTTGCTTGCCTCAATCCAAGGACTTGTCAGGTACCCAAGACCCTGAGGATTGAGCCAGGTATAGGGAGTATGAGTAATGACTAATCTGCAGGTTGGGAACCCTAGTGGTAGAAGGGGTAGTACGGCTATATGTGAGGGATTTACTTGGGATTAACGGTGACATCACTATGCATATCATTAGTTCTCTTTCTTCTATGGATGAGACTAGTAGGTTATTGCTATAGGAGGTTGCGGAGGCAATAACAATTATGGATGCACTGCCCACATATAATTATCTTGCTCTAACAATTACATGCATACTTTATTATTATATTTTATTCCCATCAGATGTTTTGCAGAGCTACAGGTGAAACCGAAAGCCCTAGGCCCCTCCCTCTCCATCATCAACAACAACAAAAGACAGCAAACTCTTCGTATAGTAAAACACAAAAAGAATTCTAAAACTGCCGAAGGTCTGCTAAAGTAACTTCACTATGCTTTCTGCTTCCCGAGGATTCTATAACCTAGGTCTACTAGGGAAAAATAGCTATACTACATCTATAATCCGGATCGAAGGTATCAACACTGTGACGACAGAAAATATATGTCGGCCAGGCCTTGTCAGGATAACTCGGCCTTGGGTAACTCGGTCGGCCCTTTTACACCTCGGACAACTCATACCTCGAGATGTTTATATGGCGGTTGACTCTATCTGTATACCATAGCTTGACCCTACCTGGGGTCATCCCCCAACATTAGTCCCCGAAGCTAGCGCGATCTTAATAGCTTTAGCTGGAAAGGCCACAGCAGGTTCAACTTACTCGGATATTTGTCCGTATTGCCGACATATTTATATGTCCGCCCATATAGATTTTAACTCAGCTGCCACTTTGTGGCTCACTATCCATCATTGACCTTTCTTGGCCTAATCCGAGTTATCTCTCGTTTGTCAGATCATATTCTTGCATCCGGATTATTTCCCTTAGATGCCTAGCTTCTCTCGTAATCCTCACGTTATCCTACGTGTCAAGCAATCATTGTGATTTTCCTCATTTTAAGGGCCAATGCATTATTCACTACCATGATGTGGCAGTTATCACTGCCGCCCATCACATCGTCGTATGGCTCCTCGATTAATGCTGCGGCCATGACGTGCAGTTGTGCCTCTGAATGGCGTAACCGTGCCTGTGGCACATTCCCACGTTCTTCCTCGCGAAATACACACGCACATCGTGGGGTCAGTGGATGCAATTGATCCCACTACCCACGACGCGTAGCGCAGTTAAACAGGGGAGCGGGGGAAACCCTTATTCACTTTCTTCCACTCCTGCTTCCTCTTATTCCTCGCGTCGCCGTCGCTGCACTTTGAAATTTGCAAGCACGTCGCTCCTCTACGCCTCTTGTGCCGCGCCATAGGACCGCGGAAATCTCTGTCTTGCGCCCCTGAAGCTAGCACCATATCAGAGCAGAGCGAGCCCGAGGAGATGGATACCCAAGAAGTTGTCGCCGTCGACGATCAAAAGGAGGAGGAGGCCGTCCTCGAGCGAGGCTCCTGGGAGGGGTCTAACGTCACCCAAGCGGATATAGATTGGCTCAAGCGGACCCGAAGAATCCCACCGGAGGTGGACTGCCGCATCCCCGACGACGAGCTCATGCAAAACGCCAAGGAGGGTGAGTACGTCGTATTCGTTGCCCATTTTTCTTGAGGATTTGGTATCCCCCTTAGTGATTTTTCCAAGGATTTCCTCGAGACCTTCGGCCTCCATCCCCACCATATTCCGACTAACGCCATAGCCTCTATGTCCGGGTTCATCTCTTGCTGTGAGGGATACCTCGGCCTCTGGACCAGCGTAAACCACTAGGCGAAGTACTTCTAGCTCCGCACCAATGTTGTCCCTAACAAAGATCTTACTCCTAGCAAGAAGCCTCTAACTCAGTGCGGCTCTGCCTCTATTGATGGGGTTCGTTGCATAGAAAAAAATCCTACAGTTGCAACCACCAAGATCATATCTAGGAGATACATGTAACGGTTTTAGATGGACTCACCCTCGAAGACCGTAACATGGGATAACGTTCCCACAAACAAACGTGGATGGTGTAGAATGTACTCGGCCATCCTTAAGGACGCGTAGATGATCAACACCACAAGAGGCAGCGCCTTCGTAATCAGTCACACGTACAGTGTGTCGATGACTCCCTATCCCTTGCTCTAGCCGGGCAGCAAAAGTAGCAGATCCCCGGGAACTCCAACAATGCTACGCCATGGTAGAGATGGTGGAGGGGAAGGTCTCGAGCAGGGCTTCGCCTAAGCACCTTTTCTAGTGGCAATTGACAAAGCTAGCAATAGGAAGAATATGCCAACCAAAGGGCATATGAGAGAATGGGCAAGTGAGCGTGTGTGAGAGGAGGAGGTATCCACCTCCTTTTATAGGGGGAGGGGGCAGCCCCACCCATGGCTGGTGGCCAAAGAGGATGCCCCTCACCTCCCTCATTCATGTGGGTGGACTCTCCACTCACATAATTTCGAATTCCACTTTCTCACATTTATTCTCCACTCAAAAATCAAAGGTATTTCCATTAAAGCACTTTAATTCTCTTGTTTTAATGCGACTCAATTTAATGAACACTTCATTTAATGAGTACTTCATTTAATGAACACTTCATTTAATGAACACATTAAAATTTTGATCATTTGCTTTGTTTTGATACCCCAAAACTATTTTGGTAGATTCGACGGAAAAAATTCCTGTGATGTCCATCGTCTTCCCCTGTGTTCCCTATCCACTCAAAAGCGTCGACTAACCTTAAGTGTGTCTCCCTATGGGTTCGAGAACTATGTAGACATGATCGAGAATTTCTTCGATCAATAATCATTAGTGGGATCTAGAGATCCATAATGACTCCCACTAGTTCCACGAAAATCCAATGATTATCAGAACCTTTTTCGCTGTAATCAAATTCCTTTTGTCTCGCGATATATTACTTGTCCGAGATTAAATCACTCGGTATCATCTATACCTTGTTTAATCTCATTCCCGACAAGTACTCTTTTTCTCGTTCCTGTGATATAACATTCTAGTGATCAAATCACTTGCTTGCAAGCTATGTCAATGTGATACCACCGAGAGGGCCCTGAGTATATCTCCCCATAATCTGGATGGACAAATCCCATTCTTGATCCATGAGTCTCAACTAACACTTTCCAAGTACCCGACAACACCTTTATAATCACCCAGTTACGAAGTGACGTTTGATGTAATCAAAGTACCTTTCCGATGAAAGTGATTGACGTGATCTCATGGTCTAAGGACATTGATTTACTAGGAATGTAATAACAATATAAACTTGAGGACATGATCGTATTGTTACATCTACTTCGGGTGACTGTTCATCATATCATTCTCCAATGATATGACCCTGTTATTAACAACATCGAATGTTCATGATCAGGAAACATGTGATCATCAGCTAATAAACAAGCTAGTATTAAGAGAGGCTTTACTAGGAATCGTTTCTGTTTATAAATCATACATGTATTAATGTTTCCTATTAACACAATTATAGCATGAAAAATAAACATTTGTTATAAACCTAGAATAGCATAATAACCACTTTATTTTTGCGTCTCGGGCATATTCCTTTCAGTCTCCCACTTGCACTAGAGTCAATAATCCAGTTTACATAGTCATGAATCTAACACCCATAGAGTTCTTGTGCTAATCATGTTTTTCTCTTAGGAGAGCTTTAGTCAACGGGTCTGCCACATTCAGATCCATGTCTACTTTGCAAATCTCTACATCGCCATCCTAAAAATGTTCCAGGATGGAGTTAAACCGGCGCTTTATATGCTTGGAATTCTTGTGAGACCTTGGTTCCCTAGCATTGGCTATGGCACCATTGTTGTCACAATAGATTACATTGGATCCAAAGCACTTGGAGCCACACCCAGTTCAGAAACGAACTCCTTCATCTAAATTTCCTCCACCACTTCTTCTGAAGCAGAGATATAGTCTGCCTCCATTGTAGATTTCGCTATCACCGGTTGCTTGGAGCTCCTCCAACTCACCCCTGCACCATTCATTAAAAATACATATCCATATTGTGACATAGAGTCATCCGGATCGGTGTCGAAGATAGCATCAACATAACACCTTGGGATGGGCTCTTCTTCATCGCCATATACGATAAACATGTCTTTAGTTCTTCTTAAGTACTTAAAGACATCCTTTACTGTCTTCTAGTGTTGCAAACCTAGATCAGATTGGTACCTACTAGTCAAACTAATATCATGTGCCACATATGGTCTTGTACATAGCATAGCATACATAAGAGAACCTATGGTAGAGGCATAGGGGACATGGTCCATCAATTCTCTATCTGTTGTTGTAGATGGTCTTTGAGTCCTACTCAAAATAGTGCCTTGCAACATAGGTAAGAACCCTTTCTTACTTTCGTCCATTCTAAACTTCTTCAAAATCTTGTCAAGGTATGTACTTTGTGACAATCCTATTAAGCGTCTTGATCTATCTCTATAGATCTTGATCCCTAATATGTACGCAGCTTCACCAAGATCTTTCATCAAAAACTTACTATTTAAGTAATCATTTTTGCTTTTTAAGAGTTCTGTATCATTTCCAATCAACAATATGTCATCCACATATAATATTAGAAATGCTACAGATCTCCCACTCACTTTCTTGTAAATACAAGCTTCAATCCAAAACCTTTGATTACTTCATCAAATCGGAGATTCCAACTTTGGGATGCTTGCTTCAGTCCATAAATGGATCGCTGAAGTTTGCATGCCTTGTTAGCATCCGTAGGATTGACAAAACCTTTAGGTTGCATCATATACAACTCTTCCTCAATGTTTCCATTAAGTAATGCTATCTTGACATCCATCTGCCAGATTTTATAATTGAAAAATGCAGCAATTGCTAACATAATCCTAATAGACTTTAGCATTGCTACCGGTGAGAAAGTCTCATCGTAGTCAATTCCTTGAATTTGTTGGAACCCCTTCACGACAAGTCATGCTTTATAGATGGTCACATTACTGTCAGCGTTCGTTTTCCTTTTTGAAAATCCATTTATTCTCAACGTCCTTTCGATCATGAGGTAAGTCCACAAAGTCCAAATTTTGTTTTCATACATGGATTCCATCTCGGATTGTATGGCTTAAAGCTATTTGTTGGAATACGGTCTCATCATCGGTTCATCATACGTCGCAGGGTCATCGCTTCCATCTACCATGAAATTTAGGACTGGATTACCACATAGTTTAGGAGTTGCACATATCCTGCCCGACCTACAAGGTTCAGTAGCACTCTCTATCAGAGTTTCATGAGGAGGGGAAGGTACCTCATCATCATTTCCTTCTTCCATTGGCGCAGTCAACACTTGAACAGATTCTGGTGCTGCGCCTCTCACCATTTCAGGAAGAGAGGGTTGAATAACCTCGTCGAGTTCTACCTTCCTACTACTCACACCTTTTGAGAGAAACTCTTTTCTAGAAAGGATCCATTCTTGACAACAAAAACTTGCCTTCGGATCGGTGATAGAAGGTGTACCAAATTGTTTCTTTTGGGTATCCTATGAAGACGCATTTTTCTACTTTGGGTTCGAGCTTATCAGGCTGAAGTTTCTTCACATAAGCATCGCAGCCTCAAACTTTTAGAAATGACAACTTAGGTTTATTTCCAAACCATAATTCATATGGTGTCATTTCAACGGATTTTGATGGTGCCCTATTTAAAGTGAATGCAGCTGTCTCTAATGCATGACCTCAAAATGACAGTGGTAAATCGGTAAGGGACATCATAGATCGTACCATATCTAATAATTTCAATTATGACGGTCGGATACACCATTACATTGTGGTGTTCCGGTGGGAGTGAGTTGTGAAACTATTCCACATTGTCTCATGTGCGTGCCAAACTCGTAACTAAGATACTCTCCTCCATGATCGGATCGTAGAAACTTGATATTTCTGTTATGATGATTTTCTACTTCACTCTAAAATTCTTTGAACTTTTCAAGTGTTTCAGACTTGTGTTTCATTAAGTAAATATACCCGTATATACTTAAATCATCCATGAAGGTTACAAAATAACAATATCTGCCATGTGCAGACACACTCATTGGACCACATACATCGGTATGTCTTATTTCCAATAAGTGGGACGCTCATTCCGTTGTTCTAGAGAATAGAGTTCTAGTCATCTTGCCCATAAGGCATGGCTCACATGTCTCAAATGATTTATAATCAAGTGATTCTAGTATTCCATCAGAATGGAGCTTCTTCATGCGTTTAACACCAATATGACCTAAACAGTAATGCCACATATATGCATAAATATCATCATTCAACTTGATTCTTTTGGCATTCACATTATGAATATGTGTATTACTAATATCAAGATTCAAAACAAATAAACCATTCAACATAGGTGCATGACCATAAAAGATATTATTCATATGAAAGGAACAACCATTGTTCTTGGATACAAATGAATAACCGTCTTGCATTAAACATGATCCAGACATGATTTTCATGCTCAACGCAAGCACATAATAACAATTATTTAGGTTTATTGTCAATCCCGATGGTAGATGAAGTGCCATCGTCCCGACGACGATCACATCAACCTTCGATCCATTTCCTACGCGCATCATCACTTCATCCTTTGCTAGTGGTCGACTATTCCTTAGCCCTGTTTCGAGTTACATATATTAGCAACCGAACCGGTATCAAATACCTAGGTACTACTTCGACTACTAGTTAGGTACTGATACATTACAAAATGTATCTATAATTTTTGATGTTCCATGCTTGGTTTTATCTACTTTCTTATGTTTTGTCCACACTTTGGAGTACTTTTCATATGATTTCTTGGACTAACCTATTATCAAGAGCCACGGAGCCAGCTGCCTGTTTTCTGCTGTTTTTGGTTCCAGGAAAGTCAAAAAATGAATATTCTCAGAATTGGACGGGACAAAAGCCAAAGTCATTATTTTACTGAGGGACACCTGGAGCCAGAATACAAGACGGAGAGGAGCTGGGGCCCGGCCACACCACCTGGCCGCGCGGCCAGGCCTAGCCCACGCCAGGGGGTGGTCTGGCCACCCCAGGCACCCCCTCGGCCTTTCCTTCCGCCTATATATTGCCTCTGATACAGAACCCTAAGTACCCAATCAAAAATCCACGATAGAGTCTGTAGCCGCCGTCATCTCCATCCCTAGATCGGGACGGATCTGAAGCTCTTCCCGGCACCCTACCGGAGAGGGGAATTCACCCTGGAGGCCTTCTTCATCATCATGCAAGCCTCCGGTGTGATGCGTGAGTAGTTCATCTCTGGACTACGGGTCCATGTAGTAGCTAGATGGCTAGTTCTCCTCCTTTCTTCTTTGATGTTTAGATCTTGTGAGCTCCGTTCATGATCAAGATCATCTATTTGTAATTCTGCATGTTGTGTTTGCGGGGATCCGATGGATATTGAGATGCTATTTCAGATTGATTATTGATTCTATCATGTCTTTGTTATTTGTGATCTTGCATGCTTTTCGTTGTTAGTAGCTATCTTGGCCAAGTAGATGCTAGCAACTCCAAGAGTTAGTATTTATGCTCGATAGTGGGTTCATGCCTCTGGTAATCTAGGGAAGTGATAGAAATCTCTAAGGTACTAGATGTGTTGTTGCTACTAGGGAGAAAACAACAATCCTTTATTCATAGAACAATCATATTGTTTACTTTACACGCAATTCGTAATGCAGTTATCCGTTGCTTGCAACTTAATACTGGAGGGGGTTCGAATGATAACATGAAGGTGGATTATTAGTCATAGATGCAGTTGGATGGCGGTCTATTTATAACGTTGTAATGCCCAATCGAATCTCAAAGGAGTCAAGATGATTAGTATATGCTTGTATGCTTTCTCGATGTTTGTCAATTGCCCCGCTGTAATTTGTTCACCCAACATGTTATCTATCTTAAGGAGAGCCACCTCTAGTGAACTATGGACCCCAATCCTTTCTTTTACTTTCAATCTACAATAAACTGTTTATTGCTCTGTGTTTACTTTCTGCAAACTATTATTCCCTTCCATTCGATACGTTTAATCCTTTGTTTTCAGCAAAACCGGTGAGATTGACAACCTCATCACAAGTTGGGGACAGAGTTTTGTGGTTGTGTTGTGCAGGTCTCCACGTTGCTACTAGCACCGGTAGTGCGTCCTGCCAACATTCAGCTAGCTACACCTTTGGGGTGTTTCCTTGCTCCTACTGGATTGATAACCTTGGTTTTATAACTGAGGGAAACTTACTGCTATGCTCATCATACCTTCCTCTTGGGGTTCCCCAATGAGCTCGTTTGTAGAGTTCTCAACCTTCAATGAGGTTGATCCCTCCTGTGTTTAAAATGCTAGTCCCTGGATCAATAGCTAGCATCCACAGTTTAGATGTAATATCAAGAAACAAAGGTCATAATATAACTTTATAACCAGGAATAACATAACTTTATTACATCAATACATAGCTCATTTGGCTATTACATTACATTGCAGCGGAATAATTATAATCATGGGGTCCTTCATCTTCAAAGTGCCACAGGCAGATGTTGGTTGTAGACTTTGTAATCCTAATCAAACAATCTTCACTTAAAATCAATCAAACCTGCAACATTACAAGTTACATCCACAAGGGTCAATACATTTGAATTGTATTGGCAAGTGATACTATGGTAGTATAGTGGAGTCTATCATCTATATGCATTTGGCTAAGTGGAGTTGAGGCTTGCATTGCTCAAAATAGATTTTCCTTATCATTTTGAAAATACTAAGTTTTTGTTTTGACAAAATCTTTTCCAAGGCATCTCTCAATCAAAGATTGAAGATTTCAAACAACCCTTGTTCAAACCACAAGTTTTAACTTAGAAATTTGAATGATGAGATTCTTGATTGCTTCCATGTCTTGATTCTCAAATTGTCCTTTACCAGGGACATGGCTAAGTACTTAGGTTTTACACTCTGCAGAGGTGGTGCACTTTACCCACAAGACTTGGTTTCCCAAGACAAGATCTTTCAGAAGCCTTCCCTTAGACCAAAATGGACGCGTTCCAACCTATCATACACTACCACCCTCTGTCCATATGGCTAAGTTCTTGCAACCTATATGATCATGGCAGAGCCCATATTGCCAAGTGGTTGCACTTGAAGCTTCTCAACATTTGACATCTCAAATCTCTTTATTCCTGGGTGGCCATCCACAAGTGAGATACACAAGCCAAGTCCATGGCCTTGTGAACCACTCAACCAAAAACCACCAAGCAATCCCATTCCACCTAGGTGATTCATTAACTTAGTTGTTTTATTAAACAAAACACAAGTCCTCAGACTTAGAATATTTTTCCATAGTGTGAATATATATTCCACCCATGTTTTCTATTAGCTAGGCTAAGCTTGATAGTAATAGGAATCTTAACTTAGGAAATCCTACTAAGGATTCAACTACTAGGTTTTCCTATAGCAAGGTTTATACTTAGCAAAATTTCCATGCAAGTTTTACTTAGCAAAATCACTGATGCATAGAGAAAGTAGTGGGACAAAAAGTATGAAGCATCACTTGCCTTTTTGGTAGGGAATGGTGGTTCACTCCTTGATCTTGCTAGTCTCACACTTCTCTAACTTCACTACAAGTCAATCAAGCAAACACAAAATCAACTAACATTCCAAACCAATAATCACTCAAACAAATTCATACACACAAGACAATGGAAACTAATTCATGCTTGGGAGCATGCACAAGATAGTTTTATTTTTGCAAAGAGGGTCTCTATTGGATTTCTAAACTTTGTATGATCCAAATTGGTCATTTACCAAAGTGGCAAAGTCATTTGCAAAGAGGTTTCACTTCAAAACCATTTTCAAAATAAAGTATCACTTTATGTGGTGTAGAAATATTTTTACTAAGGCATTAACCTATAGGGTTCACCAAATATGTTTTTAAACCATAAAACTTGGTGTTTGGGGTCAGAGAGTTTAAAATAAAACATTTTCCAAAGGTTTTCTTCCAAAACCATTTTTAATAAATAAACCACATTTCTATTTGACTAGAAATGGTTTTAAATTAAAGAATCATTATTTTGTTTCACCAAATACAATTTTGAAACCACAAAGTGTTTCCTATGGTCAGTAGGTTTGATCTAAAACATTTTCCCAAAGTTTTCTTTACAAAAACATTTTCATAACCAAAATCTTTATTTTCATTTGGCTAGAAATGGGCTAAATCAAGTTTTCCATCCTAAACTTTACCAAATACATTTTCCAAACTATGGGTTGGTTCCTAGGGTCAGTAAGGTCACAACAAACCATTTTGCAAAAGTTTTAACCCTAAAATCAATTTTAAACAATTTTTATACTCTAAACAAGCTCACAAAAGAATCTACAAAAACAAGCAAACTAACAAATACTATTTGCTAAACTAAGGGCATGGTTGGCTAGGTCTTGTTCTCCTGAATCCAACAACATAAAATTTGTAATTTTTGGACGTGTGGATCCAAAGTTATAAGGGTTTGAAGTTTGCAAATAAATCTGATTCAAAAATTCTTTTAAACAGATCTAGTGCCACGCGGCAGGGTTTCATTGGACGGTACCGCTTCGTGCGGATTGACAGACGCGTACCGTAGGATCCAACTTGATCGCACGGTTCTGGCAGCATACCCCTTCGGCGTTTAAGTGACCTAATCCTGCTCGCCCGATTTAGATCTAACGGACCTAAACAAATGGCCATTAACTGGTGGCGCTGCGCGGCTATGCGCGGCGGCGACGGGCAGACGGCGGCGGCGCTGGTGAAATAGGAAGCGAGGGAGGAGGGAAAGGTGCTCACCTCGTTCGCTGAACGATGCTGATGCTCAACGTGGTACTGGTTGTTGAAGGGGCGCACGTGACCGTCCCTAATTGCTCGCCGGAGATGAGCTGGGCCTCGGGCGGCTCTGGAGGTCGTCGAGGGCGTGGATAGGGAGCACCCTAGGACAAACGGAAGGCACCATTAGGTTCGTAAGATCATGGCAGTCATTATCGTGTCCACGAGGAAAGGAGGGGAGGTCAGGTTTTACCGGGGAACGTCGTCGTAGTTGGAGCAGACGGCGGCGCTGGCTCGGGGAAGACGTTGCCGACGCTCAGGGACGCGCGCGAGCGAGCTGCGGCTGCAGAAAGGTTCACTGGGGAATGCTGAGCACAGCTGCGTGCTCTAGGAGGCAGGAGGTGGTGTGGCTCGGCCGGAATCGAGAGATAAGCTCGTCGGAGACGGCGACGGTGCAGAAGAGATTGGCGACAGCCTGGCGGCAGAGAGGAAGTGCTACTTGGGGAAAATGAGAGAGGAGGAATGGGCGTATAAGGGCGCGTCATTGCTGTTGATAATAACTCGTGCATTCACGCGAATTTACAAGAATTTACAGCGGCAGAAACGGCGAGGGGAGGAACTGTTCTGCGGGGGGGGTGAAGGAGACGATGATGTGGCGTGGGGTCGTCTTGTCAGCGATAGAGAAGGAAAGGGAGTTGGGTCCACCAGTCAGCTGCTTAGCGGGTTCTTTCTGCGGTGAAGAAAAACGGTTCGGGGCAAGGGAACAGGTGGGCTAGGTGGGCTGTTGGGCTAGAGCTGGGCCAGATGGTGGGCTGCTCTATTTTTTTCTGTCTGAAACTTTTTCCTTTTCTATTTTCAATTTACTGATTTGAAATTCAAACAAATGATTCAATCAACCAAATCAATTCAAACAAACACCACACTTCACAACTTTGAACTTGGTTCTGTTTATAACCAAATCCCAAAATAAAATAATATTTTTATTCATTTTTAGGATCTATTTAATATTTAAATAAAATAGCCCTTTAGTTATTTAATCAAATAGGGTTTGATTTATTTAATAAAATTTCCATTTGAAATCCAAATATTTTTCAAAACCAAATCAGTAGGTTTTATTTGGAAATAAGGAATACTTGGAAACTTGTTTAAAACAAAATAACCTTTTATTTTAGGTTCCATTAATAATTAAATAGAATGGACCTTAGTTAATAAATCAAGTAGGGTTTGTTTTATTTAAAATCTTTATTTGAAATATAAATAAAATCAAAATACTTCAGTAGGTTTTATTTGAGAATATAAAACATTTGGAAAACTTATTTAAATAAATAAATAAGTTTTAGTGTTTATTTAAAATAGGAAAAGTCTTTACTTAAATAAAATTGGATATTAAATCCTTATTATTTTGTTTAAATAAACTTTTACTCTTTTAATCAAAGCAAAACCTTTTGTTTCAAAAACTTGGCCAAGGTTTAATTTGGCTTTATAAAGTAATCTTTATTTATAAATCTACCTTTTCTTTTGAAAACCAAAAACTCTTTATTTACAGATCCAAAATAGTAATTCCAAAATATTTTATTTTCCTTTAAATGCTTTAACTTGTTAAATCCCTTTAGGATTTAATTGATCAAAATAGGTTTGAAGATTCCTATTGGAATTCAAAAAGTTTCTTCTGGTCTTGAAAAACAATAAACTTTTATTTTATTCATTTATTTTTCACATTACAAGATTTGGAAAATCTTGGGATGTGACATCGTTAATACACGAGTCAGCGAGTACTTTTCTGGCGCCATTGCCAGGGAGTCAAGGACATCTTCACAAAGGGAGTCCCTCTTAACCAATCTCTTTACTTTGTTATTTTTGTTTTGCTTAGTTTACTTTTGCTTTGTTTTCTTGTTTCTTTATCAAAAACACAAAAAATTAGTTTTACAAGTTTGCTTTCTTTATCAAAAACACATAAAAATTAGTTCCTACCTTAAGTTGCCATTATGTCTAGCATTGCTCCAATCACTATGTCCCCCGAGGAAATGATTTTCACTTTTAAACAAGGAATTGAAGAGAGCTTCAAAGAAGCTTGGTCTAGAATCTCTGATCTACATGAAAAACCTGAGCCTAAAATTACTCAAAGCTTGTTCCTTAGCAGTTTTTACCTTGGAATTGCTCTTTGCTATAGATATGCTTTGGATGATATTGTGGGAGGAGATGTCCTCCAATGCAATGAGGATGATGCTGTTAATACCATAAAAAAGTTAGTCTTTACTTACAACTTTCCTAGCAAAACTGATACGTCTTTCATAAACATATTTGCTAGATTGAATACTCTTGAGACCAGCACTGCTAGTTTGAAAGATTGCTATAATACGCTTAGGGAGCATCACAATTATGTTCCAATAAATTCTAAACCCTCCGAATGGATTCCCACAGTAAAGATTGCTATAAACAATGAAAATTTTCATGTTCGCTGTGATATTATGTCTGAATTTTGTCTTATGCCCAAAGATATTTATGAATCCTTGAATCTTTGGGGGCTTTCTGAAGGAGGAGAAGAAATTTTTCTTGCTAATAATGCCACAATATTACCCATTGGAATAGCTGAAGGAGTGTTTACAAAGATCCTAGGGAAAATGGTTTCTACTGATTATCTTGTTATTGAATGTGTAGGAAAAGGACAAATCACACTTGGAAGATCCCTATTGAAACTCCTTGGAGCAATAATAGATGTGGAAAAGGGAACCATGCGCTTTGTTTCTCCACCAAGCATTCACAAGTTCCCAAAGGGTAAGAATAAAAGTAAGAGAGGTAAGGGCAAGAAATTTGGTTTTAATGCTTCTTCATTTGAGAACACTTGATTCTTTTTCTTGCTTCTTATGACTAACTTAAAGGCGTTAAAGAAAAGTACTTATTGGGAGATAACCCAAAAGTTTTAGATGAGTCTTGGAAGTTATTACTTCAGTAATAACCGCTCATTATCCTTTTTATTTGCTTTTTGTGCCAAGAGTAACCTCTAATGAGAGAGAGGTAATGATTGGGAAACTTACTGTCCTGAAACAGATTTCTGTGCTTCACCATAAATATTCGTGTAAAATATCTATACGTCCTTTTGAGGCGTGAATTTTTGTGCTTCTTCCCCAGGTTGTTATATAACTTTCATTAGTTCAACACTTTTTGATTTTAGTAACAGAAGGTCTTCGAAAAAATCGTCTTTACCTGCTGGTCTGTTTTGACAGATTTCTGCCATTTTCTGCATTTGCTTCTTGTTGGTTCCTTTTGGAGTTCTTTTGTGGAATTGAGCTTTTTGAGGGAAGTGCTATAGTAGATAGTGTTTTAATGGAAGTTTTATTGGTGTTAGAACTGAACCTAAAGACTTATTATCTTGAGTGCACTAATGTTGCTAATAAAGATTGTGTGAAGTTTTGTATGAAGGAAAAATTTAGGTATATGGAAGGAATGAGTAATGAGATGAAGGATGGACTAAAGCTCAAGCTTGGGGATGCCACGCGTGTCACCCCAAGAAATATCCAAGAAGTACAAGGTTCAAAGCTTGGGGATGCCCAAGGCATCCCCCTCTTCATCAATAAAAATCCCAGGTTTCTTCCAAACACTTCATTTTTATTGTTTCATGCACAGTTGTGTTGTTCTTGGAGCGTCTTCTTTTTCGTTTTCGTTTTGGTTTTTGGTTTTCTTTGTTTGCTTAGTTTTCTGAATAAATTTGTTGGACCCCCTCTTTCGTACATTGGTTTTCAAATAGTTTGGTTTGGATTGGAAAAGAGTAGGAAAAGTTCATGCTTAAGTGGTAAAGAGAGCTTGTTTTTGGCTGTGTCCTATGCTTTGTCATGCCATGCTTGATATTTTTTTGGCTTTATGATTAGTATTCTTTGCTGTAGCATGACTTGTTATAAACAATTGAGATTTCTTAATGTGCCTTTGAAGAATCATGCGTTGTTTTAGCATATTAAAGCATAGTATTGTGGTATTCTCCTTTGATACTTTATTTGGGTTGACTTGGCGCATACTCACACCATGTTATGACTATCCCAAGTCACCATAGCCTTTATGATCCTTTAGTTTTGAACTTGTAGTATCACTTTATGCTTTGATCAATGATGTTTTGTCGCTCTGCATGATTATCGCCATTATTGCTCTCTTAGTTTGTCGCTTCCAGTCTTTTGCTAGCCTCCACAACCAAGTATGAGTTCCACTCATGAATCCAACTCCTCAAACCAAGTTATTCCAAAGAGTCCACCATACCTACCTACTAGCATATGCTATTCCAAGTATATTCATGATTTTATCTACCTTCCAAATTAAACTTGTTATGAGAAAACTAGTGATTAAATCTCTCACGAACTTGATGGCACACTTTACTTTTCTTGCCCTTAATAAACTTGAACCATTGTGTTGTCAATGTTGTATATGCTTGCACTTATTTGTTGGGGATTAGCAGAACCATGCTGTCATGGGGAACGCTTTCAACATTGCACTTGTACTTTGTACCTAGTTGATATCATGCTCTTTTGTCTATGGATGTCGTTGGTGTGAAATGAAAGGAGAGCATGTAAGTCCATGGAGTTATGTATATGTGTTAGAGAAACGCCTGGGCCGCTGGTCTAATCCATGCTAACATGGTGGAAACCTGCAGCGTAACCATAATGAGTTGTCTATGAAGCATTCTTCTTATATAAAAAAAGAGAGTCCGATATTGAGAAAAAAGAGAGATTATGAAAATAGGAAAGAGATAAAAAAGCACCATATTCCCATGGTAAATAAGAAGATTGCTGAGATGCTCGTTGTCTACTTGCCTTGTCATTTTGATATGGGGATTCTTCCGTATCATCGGGCAAGGGGTACCCCGTTGGCGGTTCTCTATGATACACATGTACTTACAATGACAAGAACTTACCGGTGACTAAACTTGAGTAGCATGAGGAGCGGCCCTCGTATTCAAGGGACATGAGATTTCCAACTTATACTTCGTCAAGCATATACACCATAGATTGTTCACTTTAACCTTAATCACTTCAAGATGCTTATGATAGGGGCAATGAGAGCTGAAAGCTATTAAGTACCATAATTTTTGGAAGCTATTTATGAGACTTGAATTCCTACTTCCTTCCATGAAGGCCTTTCTTTTACTTTTATGTTGAGTCTCCACCTTCTATCTTTATGCACCTACTTTGAGAGCATAGTGTCCATTCTTAGTTCTATGTGCATTGTCCCAAGACGTGTTGATTGATGCATAGCTTTGATATTGCTTGTTTTAAACTATTTGTATCTAGTCACTCTTATGAACTTTGAAGGTGTCCTATGCATTTATGTTTGCTACTCTATGAGGGACAAGATGAATGCCACTATGCTATGTTTTCTTTATGTGAAACAAACAAACGTCTTACAAAGCATAGTTATTCATGAATCTTTTGTTTGTGCCTTTTCATGTTGCAACATAGTTTCTTTGTCTTATTGCTAGAACTTTGTCTTTCATGTTATGATTGAAGTACTATGATCCCAGATTTGAATGTTTTACAAATATTTTGATCAAGTTTATGATGGTGCATGTCACCTCAAAAATTATTCTTTCTTTTAATCACTTACCTACTCGAGGATGAGCAGGAGTTAAGCTTGGGGATGTTGATACATTGCAAATGTATCTATAATTTTTGATGTTCCATGCTTGGTTTTATCTACTTTCTTATGTTTTATCCACACTTTGGAGTACTTTTCATATGATTTCTTGGACTAACCTATTAACAAGAGCCACAGTGCCACCTGCCTGTTTTCTGCTGTTTTTGGTTCTAGGAAAATTAGAAAATGAATATTCTCAGAATTGGACGGGACAAAAGCCAAAGTCATTATTTTACCGAGGGACACCTGGAGCCAGAATACGAGACGGAGAGGGGCTGGGGCCCGGCCACACCACCTGGTCACGCAACCAGGCCTAACCCGCGCCAGGTGGTGGTCTGGCCGCCCCAAGAACCCCCTCGGCCTCTCCTTCCGCCTATATATTGCCTCTAATATGGAAACCCTAAGTACCCGATAAAAAATCCATGAAAGAGTCTGTAGCCACCGTCATCTCCATCCCTAGATCGGGAGAGATCTAAAGCTCTTCCCGGCACCCTGCCGGAGAGGGGAATTCACCCTGGAGGCCTTCTTCATCATCATGCAAGCCTCTGGTGTGATGCGTGAGTAGTTCATCTCTGGACTACGGGTCCATGTAGTAGCTCGATGGCTGGTTCTCCTCCTTTGTGCTTTCATGTTTAGATCTTGTGAGCTCCATTGATGATCAAGATCATTTATTTGTAATTCTGCATGTTGTGTTTGCAGGGATCCGATGGATATTAAGATGCTATTTTATATTGATTCTATCATGTCTTTGTCATTTGTGATCTTGCATGCTTTTCGTTGTTAGTAGCTATCTTGGCCAAGTAGATGCTAGCAACTCCAAGAGTTAGTATTTATGCTCGATAGTGGGTTCATGCCTCTGGTAATCTAGGGAAGTGACAGAAATCTCTAAGGTACTAGATGTGTTGTTGCTACTAGGGACAAAACAACAATCCTTTGTTCATAGAACAATCGTATTGCTTACTTTACATGCAATTCGTAATGCAGTTATCCGTTGCTTGCAACTTAATACTGGAGGGGGGTTGGATGATAACCTGAAGGTGGATTATTAGTCATAGATGCAGTTGGATGGCGGTCTATGTATAATGTTGTAATGCCCAATCGAATCTCAAAGGAGTCAAGATGATTAGTATATGCTTGTATGCTTTGTCAATGTTTGTTAGTTGCCTTGCTGTAATTTGTTCACCCAGCATGTTATCTATCTTAAGGAGAGCCACCTATAGTGAACTATGGACCCCGGTCCTTTCTTTTACTTTCAATCTACAATAAACTGTTTACTGCTTTGTGTTTACTTTCTGCAAACTATTACTTCCTTCCATTCGATACGTTTAATCCTTTGTTTTCAGCAAAACCGGTGAGATTGACAACCTCATCGCAAGTTGGGGACAGAGTTCTGTGGTTGTGTTGTGCAGGTCTCCACGTTGCTGCTGGCACCGGTAGTGCGCCCTGCCAATGTTCAACTAGCTACACCTTTGGGGTGTTTCCTTGCTCCTACTGGATTGATAACCTTGGTTTCATAACTGGGGGAAACTTACTGCTGTGCTCATCATACCTTCCTCTTGGGGTTCCCCAACGAGCTCGTTAATACACGAGTCAGCAGGTACACATGAATAAGTGTTGCCTCGTCCCGTTAATACACCATAAGAGGGTCTCGAGCGCCAGGGATCTATGAGCGAGGTGACTTATCGCCGGAGCTAGTCCGTAAGTTCAGAGCTCCCTCCTTCAGTCCCCAGCATCGATAGAGGCGATCAGGCGATAGGCACCATCCCATCTCCCATTTGTATGATGGATATACGGAGACGTGGCCAACACGTGGGTAGAAGGAAAACCAAAGAACAAAAGAATTCAGCAAAAAACAGGCAGAAATCATCAATAACTGCGGTTGTCGCAATTCCTGGGTGCCCTGCCCTGGTGAGGGTCGCAAAAGTATCACCTAGCAAAAGAGAAGTGAGGGCTGAGGATCACCTTAAGGGGATGAGCCCTGTGGAGGTGTGTGCGCCTAGTGTGCGGGGAGTTTCTGATTCCCCGGGCTCCTCGGAAGGATTGAGTTTTCTGGCGCCACAGTCTGCCCAGCCCCCGAGTCCTCCACCGGAGCTACGGGTCAGACACCTTGGGGTGCCGGGGCCTGTTGCGTTTGTTGCTATGTTCGCTCCTCTTCTTGCTGCCATATTCTTCCCTTACCTCCCTGAGCTTGACGCACTCATTGGTATCATGGCCCTGCCTCTGGTGGAAGGCACAATACAGCTGCGGGCCGGTAGAGTTGTTCGCTTCCCTCCTGAGAGGTGCCGCATTCCTTTGTTTCCCAGGCGCCTGATGGGGCTTGCCTCGCCCTTCATGGCGGGGTCCACGGGCCCGATCTCTTCATAGGCGAACAGATCCCTGGCTTCTGCCTTGGCGCAGTGGTCAGCCACTGCGAAGAGCTCGGCCACCGTGGATAGGTTCTCCCTGTCGCGCCCGATCTTGTCGAGCACCTGAGCATGGGAGACGCCCCCCGCGAAAGACGCGGTGACTTTCGCGTCGGTAGCCCCACTGACCCTGACGAGGCTTTGGTCGAAATGTTGCAGGTACTTACACATGGTCTCTCTGGGTCCTTGGTGCACCTTTCTGAGGTCCTCGCACGTATACGCGGACTCATCCGCATCCCCGAACTTCGTGACGAAGAGGCAGCAGAGCTCGGACCACAAGCCGATGAACCCCTCGGGAAGGTTCAGGAGCCAGGTGCATGCCTCCGGCCCTAGGCCCATAGGAAACCAGTGGGCAAGGACATGGTCATCTCCCCTGCTGCTTCTACGCTCATGGTGTAGAGCTGCAAGAATTCCCGGGGTTGGTGGTGCCGTCGTACTGGGGTGGCATCTCTGGCTTGAATATGGGCGGCCACACCACCCGGCGGAGGTGTTCAGCGAGGGCGGGGCAGCTAGAGTAACAGATCTCCACACTGTCGGTGAGTCTTGCTCGGTTCTGCAGTCCTTTAGCCGAGATGGCCTAGAGCGTCTAGGTCTCGCGACCCTGGCGCCTGGCCAGAGTCACCCACGCATCCTCCGCTGAACGGGCGACTTTCGCCTGGGCTCGGACCCGCCTTGGGCTAGCCATGCTGGGCGGCTTCTCCTCGTCCGAGCCTCGGGGCCCACCGTGGAGAGGAGAAGGTGGGGGTGCACCGTAGGCTATGTCACCTGGTCATGCCTCACATTCCACGGGGCTATCCTAGGCGACGTCCATCAAGGCCACGAGGTGCGCCTGCCACTCTTCTCTTGCGTCCTCGGCGGGCGAGTAACAGAGGAGCTCATTCGCCATGAGGCGAGCCATTTCTAGGGTGAGGGGGACACGAGACATTCGGGTTGGTGAAGTGCTTGAAGAAGAAAACTCTCTGCCTGTCCTTGCAGAGGGGCGCAAGAGGAGCTCGTTGCCGGCCCTAGAGCAGGGTGGGGGAGTGGGGGTGGCCCAAAGCGAGCCCCCGAGTCTCCCTACTTGCTCCCACCGAGAGTGGATGTCGCAAGGCTTGCTACGAGCGACCATGCCGATACCGCTGGCTGAAGTCCTTCGGGTCATGCCTCTGCCCCCTACCTGGCGCGCCAAATGTCGGAGATTTTTCCTGCGAAGGAACTAGGGTCCAACGATCCCTTGGTTCATGAGGGGGCTGAACAAGCATTTCCGAAGGAGTTCGATGACGGCTATGGCGTTGGAGTGGATGCACGACAGAGAGTTGACACCGGGTTTTTTTACCCAGGTTCGGGACCCTCGTGAGGAGGTAAAGATCCTACTCCTGCTTTGTTGTATTGCTCGTGTGCCCCGCGAGGTTACAATGAAGGATGAAAGTCTAGGGTTTTACATCTCTGAGATTTGTCCCCTCCAAGGTGGGAGGAGGGTTCCTTATATAGGGCGGCGTTGGGCCTCTTCCCCCGCTAATGGATTTGGACTCGCCTTGTCTTCTTGCGACCGCTAGACAGCTACTGTGTTAGGGAATGGTCAGCTATCCCTCCACTTTACACCGTCACCTTAGTCTCCTTGCACCAAAACGGATGTGTCAGATGTCATCCTTGCCTTGCATCATCCTCCCACTTCTATGTTCCTTGCTTTCTTCGGGTGGACCGGTCGCTGCTTGGACCGACCGTTGGCGCATCATCTTGCTAGGCACGCCCGAGCCTGGCAAGGTTCCCCTCCTGAGGGCTTGCTGAGAGGCTTCATCGCCGGGCCATGACCGGCCCAGGCGTTTGTAGAGGATCCAGGCTGCATCCCCCTCTGAAGGCTTGCTCCCCTCGCTAGCCCTCGGGAGGATGCTCCTAGTGGGCTCGGTGACTCGACGAGACGGGGTACCCCTGGTGCAAATAGTCCGACACTCGCGGATCTGGAAGGTATTTTTCGTCTTGCATCTCCCTTTGCACTTGCTCCCTTTGATTTGAATTGTAATTTTTATCTCGGAATAGCCAGGACAAAAGCTCTTGCAGAGTCTCATCAGGATTGCATATCTATGCCTGAACCGATAACCCATTTTCTTGATCAAGTAGGAGAACACCATGCTCAGCTGAAGGAGAAGGATGATGAAATCTCTCGGCTCCGCGCCTAGAATGAAAATTTGAAGAAGCTTCAGAAAGCTGAGCTTGACAAACTCGACCAGGAATTTTCTGAAGAGAAAAGTCGGCTTACACTTCAGCTTGAGAAGGACCAGAATCTACTCAAGGAAGTCGAGATCAAATTTGACTCAGTTTCCATTGAGTTCGAGAAACTCAAGAAGAAAATTGTGGCATGGTTGTCCGAGCTTACCCGGATCCTATTGTGACCCATGAGTTTTTTCTCCCCGAGTCTTCCTTTCTGCCACATTTCCCTTATACACTTACTACTTTGCCTAATTTGTTCTTTTGTGCTTACTCTTTTAGGCAACTTCCCCTAGTCCAAAACTCGTGCCGCTACTGCTATCCAAAAGTTCTGGGAGAAGAAAGCTGAGGCTGGTCATATCTCACCAGAATATGATATTGATGATTCCTTGGTCGGTCTCTCGGCCAGCCTTGGGCCGATGAAAACTTTCAGGGTGGACCTTCTCAATGCTGCTATCCAGGTTTTCAAAGTCCTCTAGCCAGAATATCCCAGCCCCAAGCATGTCAAGAAATTGGTCGAGAGACTGATGGATTGCGAAGAATGGGTGAGTCTGTGGCGTGAGTCGGCTGCTCGGGTCGGTGTTCATACTGCTCTATCTTTTGTGCTCTCATGGTATGATGGTATCAACTTGTATATTCTCCGAAATATGCGCAGCGGTTCCAAATGAACCACTAACCCGGCCTTCGTCAAGCAACGCCAAGCCCGAGCCTATGATCTCATTCAATATGCCCTGGTTCACACTTGGAACGAAGGGCCGAGTTATTTGGGCGAGGTCGATGATGAATTCGAAGAAACCTCCAAAGGAAATGAAGAAAACCCAGATCAAAATGAAGGAAATTTAGATGGTGATGAAGAAAACTCGGACGATGAAGCAGAAGCCGAGGCTCCCACTCCTGAAGCCGCAACTCCTCCATTTGCCAATGATTCTGATTTGGCTACAGCTGCCCCTGAATTAGCCACTATTGCTCCTGATTCATCTGCCTCTGCCCCTGATAAGGCTACTACTACTCCAGATAAGGCTACCGCTTCTCCTTAGGCGGAAAAAACTTGAAATCTGGTTAAATCCCTGGTATGCCGGGCGCAATTGTAATATACAATTTAAGTTATTTTGGTACTACTATATTTTTATTTCGGATCCCTTTGGGCAGAGTCCCCGAGTTTTATTTTCTTGTTTACTCAATCTTGTGATCCGGCTCATGTCTACCATTTTTTGGCATTCGACTTATGAGTCCAAGAAACACTCCCCCAATCAATATCCATTGGGACAACCTCTGACCCCGGATTTGTCGGGATATGGATTGACTCGGATTCTAGTGATGGGTTGATGGATGGTTTCCAGAGATGCTCGAGAGCTATACTCGATGGTATTAACTGTCTGAATGAACCGAGTTTCGATAACACGTCAGCTGCATCATTTTCAGCATGTGGTACATGATGGAATTCACGTCCTTCGAAGTACCCACTAATTTTCTGAACGTGAAATCTATACAAGGCCATACTAGCATCAAGGGCATCCTAATGACCCGAAACTTGCTGCACTACTAGATCCAAATAACCAAAGCACTGAATCTGCCATATCCCAATCTCATTAGCTACCTTGAGCCCATGCACAGGTGCCTCATACACGGCTACATTTTTTGATGCTCTGAAATGAATTTTCATCACATATATCAATTGATCCTTTTTAGGCGAGGTGAGGACCATCCCGACACCTAACCGGTTTTTAGTTTTGACCCAAAAATGAATTCTCCAACAGTTCGAGTCATACAAGGGAGGCTCATATTGCATTTTGCCCAATCGACAAAAAAGTCAGCTAGTGCTCGAGATTGTATAGCATCTCTCCTATCATATTGCGGGGCATATGGAGCTAACTTGATAGCCCATTTGGCGACTTGGGCGCTAGCATCTTTATTACCCATTATCTCGGATATTGGTGCTTCACATATCACCCTTATAGGATGTTCCTCAAAATAGTGCTTAAGCTTCTTGGCCACCATATAGACGCCATATGTCATCATTTGATAATGTGGGTAATTTTGTTTTGACACATAAAGTACTTCACTTAGGTTAGACTAGCCTCTGCACCGACTTACCCTCCTCGTCGCGCTCCACCACTATCCTAGCACTTACGACTTGGTTGGTTGCTGCTATGTAGAGGAACATCGACTCTTTGGATAGTGGTGAGTCTAACACTAGTGAAGAAGCTAGCATATTTTTTAACTCGTGGAATGCGCTATCAGCCTGCGGTGTCCGAATGAAATTATTCGACTTTTCATCAATTGGTATAAAGGCAGTGCTTTCTCCCCCCTAGCCAACGGACGAAGCGACTCAATGATGCCAGACAGCCCATAAACTTCTGGACATCATTAATACACTGCGGCAGTTCCATACGCTCAATGGCACTGATCTTGGTCGGGTTAGCCTCGATACCTCGGCTGGACACGAGGAATCCAAGTAACTTTCTGGCCGAGACACCGAGGGTACATTTTTCCGAGTTAAGCTTCATTCAGAACCTTCTCAAGTTCACGAATGTTTGTCGGATATCATCTAGGAGAGTATGAATCTCCTTGGTTTTAATCACCACATCATAAACATATACTTGCACATTTTTTCCTAATTGGTCAGGCAGACACTTCTGCATGCACCTCCGATATGTGGCCCATGCATTTCGTAAACCAAATGGCATAGTGAGATAACAATAAGCCCCATACGGGGTGATAAATGCAGTTTTCAGTTGATCAACTGTGTTTAATGGTATCTGGTGGAAACTAGAATACGTGTCTACAAATGATAAGAGCTCACAACTAGCGGTCGAATCAATAACTTGATCAATTCTAGGCAAAGTAAATGGGTCATTTGGACATGCCTTGTTCAAATTGGTGTAGTCAATGCACATGCGCCATACCACAACAATGTTCGGATCATCTTTTTTCTTCTAAACAAGAACATGATTAGAGAGCCAATCCGGATGAAGCACTTCCATAATAAACCCGGCTGCTAGGAACCGAGAATCTCATCACCTATTATTTTTCTCCTATCCTCGGCGAAGCGGCGGAGAGGTTGCGTCACCAGCCTTGCACCAGGCCTGACATGCAAAGAGTGCTCAGCCAGCTCCCTCAGACCACCTTGCAAACCCCGAGTGGACCATGCAAATATGTCCCGATTCTCACAGAGGAAGCAAATGAGCTTGCTTTCCTATTTTTCATTCAAGCCCGCACCAATAGTGATAGTGCACTCCGAGAATTTCTCATCCATTTGAATCTTCTTGGTGTCCTTAGTCGGATGGAAACACACACTCCCATGTGGGTTACTCAGTGCCGGCTGTGCCAGTGCCATTGCATCATGAATCCTCTTCTTCTCCTGTGCTATCACCAATGACTCAGCCAGATTTGATCCGGCCTAGGCACACTCCATAGAGCGCCTAAAGTCCCCCGCAACAGTGATGACCCCATTGGTCCCTGGTATCTTCATCTTTAAGTAGCTTATGTTGGTACTGGCAATGAACTTGGAAATTGTCGGCCTACCAAGCAATGCACGGTAATAACTCTCGAGATCCACAACTTCAAACAACAAATTTCCTGTCCTGCAATTATCTCTTATGCCGAATAATACATCTATTCAGACTTTCCCAATTGGCTCACACAAAAAACCCAATACAATGCCATATGGAAGGTGGTCTTAGTCGCCTGGAGCATATTCTCTGAGATACCCAACTTGTGCATTGTGTCCTTGTATAGTATATTGATACTGCTGCCATTGTCAATGAGCACCTTGGAGAACTTCACATTCAGATTCGGCCCAATGAAAGTTGGGTCAAGCACCAAGGCATAAGCTCTAGGACTCGGCATGATCTTGGGGTGATCCTTTATGCTCCAGGTGATCTCCTGGTCTGACCAGTACATATACTTCAGCACCTCCGGCATAATCGTGTTCACCTCCATATGACGCATCTGCACATTTGCCTATTAGTTTCCTATGTTGTGAAGACAACATAGCTCTGGTGATGTTCTCTATACTCATTCTGGTTATCATGGCCAGGGTTTCCATAGTTCTCCTGGTTTTGATTTCCTACTTGATGCACAGTTTCTCTCTTCTCTTGGTTCTCATACCTCGGAAGTGGTGGACATAAAACTAGCTACTAAGAATTTTCCCATGTGAGCTGTGGAGGGTGAGGCGCTAGAGGCGGACCCATGTCTCCTACTGCACGTTGCATCCATGCACACTACTGATGACTACAAGTGCACAGATCAATTGTAGCTAGTTTCGAAGTAAAGATATCGAACCCATAGAGAGCTATTGGTAAAGGTCTTTATGCCCCTCATTACTATCTAGCAAACAATACTTGTAAGTTTTCTTTGATCTCAAGTAAAGGGTGTTTGAATGGTGTATGGTTGTTTGCAGAAAAGTAATTAAAACAAGTAACAAGATTGTATGAAAGCGTGGTTGAACTCAATAGGGATAAAACGTTCTCGGGGATGTAGGATACACCACTAGCTTAGTACTATTGGTATATGCAATAAATATAACATACTTCTTATGTCATGATATGTGTGGAGAGAGCCCCATAATAAGATGTTCACGACAAGGCTCGTAGGAAGCCACTTTGTTGAGCCAAGTGTGAGGTCACCTCTAAATAACCACTGCAATGCTTGAGAGGAATCACCCATACATGCCACTACAATTAAGGGTTTCCCCATGGATATCGTAATTACCTTAGGGTATCCCTCTTGATCCCCCTTTGACTGTGTGGGTTATGAGCCGGCACCAATCTGTCACGGGGCACTCCGGGTATGCTTCCACAACATGTCTAAAGGGTTTCTTCCTCCCTTTAGTCCCCAAGGCAAATGATATGTGGTCGACTTCACATATCATCTAAAGAGAGAAATCAAACACAAGTCAGGATTATATCATACACAAGCAAGTCATATGGACACAAGAATAGATCATCTTTATTACAAATTCATAGTGGTGCTAGGGTTTCTCCATCTCCCCAAGAACAAAGGAACTACTCACACATGGAAGCAATCAACAACATCATCGTAATAAAATGGATGGATTAAAGTACGGGGGTAGATCTAATGCAAACCACAATTGGATATGGAATTACAAAGAGATCTAATAGATGAAATATGGAGTAATGGTGGTGATGAAGATGCAGCGGTCGATGGTGAAGGGGATGATGTGTTGTCCTCCAATGATCCGCGAAACAGCCGGGATTTTACCCCAGCCAAGTTCCTCCTTCAGACACCTCTCGGATGTGGTGTTTCATGGTTTCTGGTGGCTATGAATGTTGGATCTCTCTCTCTCTTCTTTACTAGGAGAAACTATTTGATGAGGCGGTCCTGATGGTGCCTAGTACGGGCAGACGGTACGGGCGGGCTCCGCCCGTACCAGTGGTCGTTATCGGTAGTGATGCCTTCTCCATGTTTGTTATTCTTCCAAGTGCGAAGGTAAATTCATAAAATTACTTTTATCACTTAGAAATATCATATAATTACACAATATGACAGCTCTAATTGATATGTTCATATATGACTCCATATTTGATATCCTGTTGAAACAAGAACTAAATAGCGCATGTAGGCGCAGTCAAATACAAAAATGTCTACTCTATTTATGCAAAAACAAATGGTAAATATGCTTCAGTTTTGGATGCATCAACTCCCCCAAGCTAGGCTCTTGGTCGTCCCCAAGAAAGATGGTGGCTTATGGACAAGATAATCATGTTCATGAGACACGAGACGTTACAATAAATGAGGCAAAAATTGAAACAGGAGTACAACATTGGATGTAGAGATACGTTAGGAGTATTACCTTACCCTTACACATTACATAACTTAGAGGCTTTCGCACCTTTGTCTAGTATTAATGAAATTATAAGAATCTACTAGTGATTCAACATATCATATAATTATGGAGTTTAAATATTTGTAGCTCTAAGTTTAATAGTGAAGATTCACGATCATTTTCTCTTTCTTATTTCTCTCTCTCTTTATGCTTGATTCTTTTGATAGCTTCTCTCTTTTTCTTTCTTGATACTTGCATATCTATATTTTTCCTTGCTCCCTTTTCTCTTTTTCTTTTCAGCAAGCTATTTGATCATGCTCACTACTTCAATGGCTTTTAAAAACTCTTAATCATAATATGCTACCAGAATTCTTCTTCTCATAACTTAATCAATACTTCTATAGGTGTGGAAGTCCCTAAAATTATGACAGCTGTACAAGTATCATAACACTCAACCTAGTTCAATCATCTAATATAATAATCATGAATCAAACACAACTTCAATTATCATAAAGTCTCATAACTCAATGGATATAATTCTTCTCTTGAACAAAGGGAACTCAAAGTTGATGCAACTAATGCAAATTCGGGAATTTAAACCTAACCATGTGTGCAGAAAAGTAAACATGCTAAAAAGTGTAAGATAGATTGCAAGGTTCTTACAGATCCCCCCAAGCTTGGAGTCAAGCCGGGTGAATCAAATAATCCCTTGCGATTATTTGATACCATGGCGTGCTTCATGGGGATGAAGTCTTGTTGGAGAGTGTCGCCCGGAGTTTCTTGTTTGTCCTCTCTAGGGAATATATGCATTGGAGACACTTCTATAGATCTGAACGCAAGAGAAACATCCCATCAGCGACTTTGCTCATTATGTCATCGAGTTACTTCTTGCCATCAAGATCCAAGAGGCTCTTGCGCATGATCTCCCTATGGATGAGTTTTTCTTTCTGGTACTTCTCTATCTTGTTGAGACGGTGCTCATTATCCGGGATGTGCATACCAATTGGTACGTCCAAAAGGTTGACCCACCAATTCTCTTGCGGTCTCATGCTCATGCGCGCGTTCGTGGTGATCTTATTTGCTGTCGATGTGTGAGCCATAGTATCCTGATAGGTTCCTGCAGTGGACTTGTTAGACTTCTTACTCTTTGGTGACGAGTAGTTGAAGGAGATGAGCTTGAGAGACTCCGTGCACCCCTTCCCGTGGGGTTTCTTAGCTTCTTCCTCATCTTCAGTCTTCACCATCGCCAAGTAGTCCGGTTGCTTCCATCCCTGCTTTGATTGCTCCATGAAGATCTGGAACTCCTCGTCTTCAGAAACATCATCAGAATCATACATGTATCGCTTGTTCTTCGGGCTTAGCCTTGAGCTTCACGATCATCAGCTTCGATGGAGGAGGTCTAGAAATGTCCCACAAATGAGCCATGAGGTTTAGAGGCTTGCCTTTCCCTTGAATCGAGTAGCGCATGAAGTAGATTAGATCTGTTGATATAAGAGAGTGGTAGATCTCTAAAGGGACCTATAAAGGGCTAGAGGCAAAGTAAAATTCGTGCTGGAGAAAAAAGGTCGCCCAAGAAAAGAATCCTAACAAATAAGAAAATAAATAATGCAAAAGAAGGAAATATTGGTTGTAATGACCAATGCGGTACGGGCGACGTCCGTACAGCGCCCGTACCGGGTCGTTTCCATAAACGGCACATCATGAAGTCGGTAAAAGGTCAACCGACTAAGTGGTACAGGTCGGTTCCGCCTGTACTACCTGTCTGTACCGACTTCGTAACTTCTCGTTTTTTTAGCAAAAGCAAAAACGAGAATTAGAAGGAGGAAGTCACTGAATCGATAACGACCGGTGGTACGAAGGGTGCGCCCATACCACGTGGTCGTACCGCTTCCGCAGAAAATTCATCGAGGCGTCAGCAGACTTAACGACCATTGGTACGTGCGGATCCGGCCGTACCATCTTCCCGTACCGAGCTCGTAAGACTGGCAATGAACTCAGAAAAATGAAAGGAATTCAAATATGCAAAAAGAAATAGCAGAAAATCATCCAACACAAAGGTGTGTTGAGAATTCCATAAGTCATGTTCATCGAGGGAATATGGTCTCATTTGAATTCCTTTTCTTCCTCTCTTCAAATAAAATAGGTCGCTGAAAATTACCAAAACCATTGTAAGGGGAAATAGGGAACTTCTATTTTGGTTGTGTGGTTCCCACAGGTATTCACACGGATGATACCTCTTTAGGATGAAGAACTCCTTGAGTATCCGCAAATGCTTCTTCTACTTCTTCATTTCTTTATAAGATCTATAAATCAAATTCTTGCAGAAGTAGAGTCCAACGGATCATTCTTAGCATAACATCAGTCCTTTATAGGATTTTTTTCAAGCCAACACGATTAGTATGTACTCTAACTTTGGAGTCCATGATGTAAGATCTAAATTTATCATCAGAAAAGACTACAACGAAGAATTCTTTTTCAGCCATAGGGTAGTTCTTTTAGGCCCTGTTTAAGGTGCGACTAGCATGATGAATGATATTAAGATCATCACCATCATACTGACAAAGAATTGTCCCTAAGCTTCATGGCTAGCTTCACAAAATAACTCAAAAGATTTCTTCCAACTAGGAGGTTTAATAACTAGTGCTTCAAGAAGGGCTTGTTTTAATATGTTGGAAGAAGCAAGGCATTGTTCACCAAAATTAAAACGAACATCCTTTTGAAGAAGGTTAGTTAATGGTATAGCAGTTTTTTAGAAATTCTGAAGGAATCTTCTATAAAACCCTACATGACCCAAAAAGCCTATTATACTTTTATATCTCAAGGATGGGGCAATCTTTCTATTGCTTCGATATTTGCCTTATCGACTTCTATGCTGTTACCTGAGACTTTGTGACTGAGTACTATGCCTTCTTGGACCATGAAATGACATTTATCCCAGTTCAAGACAAAGTTAGTGTCTTTGCATCTCTGCAAAACTTTATGCAGATTATGGATACAATGATTAAAGGAGGTTCCATAAACAGAGAAATCATCCATGAACACCTCCATAATACTTTGAACATAATCAACAAAAATAGCAGGCATGCATCTTTGAAAAGTTGCAGGAGCATTGCAAAGACCAAAAGGAATACGACGATAAGCATAGAGACCATAAGGACAAATGAAAGTAGTTCTAAGTTGATCATCTGGGTGTATAGCAATTTGAGAAAAACCGGAATAACCATCTAGGTAGCAAAAATGAGAATGCATGGGAAGCCTTTCTAAAGTTTGGTCTATAAAAGGTAAAGGGTAATGATCCTTCCTAGTTTCCTTATTAAGTTTTCTATAGTCGATGCACATCCTGTGGCCAACAAAAGTTCTAGTTTGTACCATTTTGTTATGTTCATTGTCTACAACCGTGAAACCACTTTTTTGTTTGGAACACAATGAACAAGACTTACCCATTCACTCTCCTCCACATGAAAGATGATGCCTGCATCCAACAAACGTATTATTTATTTTTTACCTCCTCTTTCATGTGAGTTTTAAGACGTCATTGAAAGTCCACCACCGACTGGGCTCCTTCTTCCATGAATATTCTATGGGTGGCTATCGAAGGACTAATCCCCTTCAAGTCACTCATCGAATACCCAAGATCGTTTTGATGCATGCGGAGAAACTTCATTAAATTTTCCTCCTCTTTCTCTGCGAGGTTAGCACTTACAATAACAGGAAAATTATTTGTATCATCGAGAAACCTATATTTTAATTCCTTTGGTAGTGTTTTAAGGGTTGGGGGAGAAAGCGCCTCATCTCCTTTCCTTATAGGTTCTTCATATTTTTGATTAATCTCGATGTCCACCTCTGGTGTGGAGTCAAGATAATTATCTATTTCAATTTTTTCTATGTCTTCAGGAATGTTATTATTGTTAAATAAACTTCTTTCTAGATCATCATCTGGAGTCTCGATAATTATTGAGGCTAAGTTTATGATATTACCTTCTTCCTCACGTTTGTACTCGTCATCATCTAATTCTTCGATAGTCGTCGTCAAATTTGGAGAAATGAAAATTCATCTTCTCTTCACCAAACTTGAGAGACACGGTTTGTTTTTTGTGGTCTATGTTCGCACCTGCGGTATTTAGAAAAGTTCTTCCAAAGATGATGGGACAATAAACGGCAGTGGGCATGTCAATAAGCACAAAATCAATAGGATATTTGTAGGGTCCAATACATATTGGTACGCCCCTAATTATTCACGTAGGGACTCCTAGAGTTTTATCTGCAAGCATTATAGTCATATTTGTATCTTCCATTTCAGCTGGGGCTAATTCGTTTTGAATTTTTAAATAAAAGTTAAAAGGAATAACATTAACAGCTGTATCGATATTGCAAAGACCATAATAGGAAGTTCCTCTGAAAGTGCATGGAAGGATAGGCTTACCCACTTCTTTAGTTTTTACCTTTCCTTCAACAAATTGCAAGGCTTCGGAATCAAGCTCAATTATGTTGCAATGTGCAAACATGGTCATAATATCTTCTTTTATTGATTCCTCTGCCTTTTGTTCACTTTCTTCCTTGGTTTTCCTCATTAGTGTTTCCTCTTCTAGCTCCTTGAGAAATAATTCTTCTTCTTTGCGTTGATCCTCAAGTTGCTGAGCCACCATGTGTCTTCTTACCGTCCTTGGAAAAGGAAGGGGTTCAACATACGAAGGCACCTCCCTCATTGGCTTGACAGGGGCCATAATTATTGGATCTTCTTCAACAACTGGCTTAGGTGGAGGAGTATAATAAATCCAGTCCTTATTTGGAGCTTCAATATGTTCTATAAAAGACTGAAGGATTTGAAGACAATATCATCATCAAGTTGCAGTTCATTAGCAGTTTATTTCACCTTACCGGAATCTTTATAAGCATTGAGACAATCATATTCAATTTATATACCTCCTTCGCCTCCTAAATCAAATCCCCATGTTTCTCTATTATAGCGAATTCGTTCTAAAAGTTCCCAAGCTTTTATTATAGTTAACTCCATGAAAGAACCTCTTGAATTCGTATCAAGCTCATGTTTAATTTCTTGATTACGTTCTCCATAAAAAATATGTAGTACATACCATTCTGGTAAGTCATGATGGGGACATTTATGAAGTAGAGACTTATACCTTTTGTAGGATCTTACCAAACCTTCACCTGGGTGATTCCTGAAGTTTGTAATTGCCCTCCTCACCTCAGCAGTTTTTACGTTGGGAAAGAATCGAGACACAAATTCTATTTTAAGATTTTCCCAGGTATCAATTTTCTCTGCAAAGAAAATTCTATACCAAGCCAAAGCAATGTTGGTTAGAGATTGGCTAAATAGTATAAGTTTTAATTCATCATCAGAATAGCCTCTCAATTTCATAGTACAACATAGCTCGGTAAAGTGCATTAAATGATTATAAGGTTCCTCATCAGAATCATTGATGACTACAAGTGCACAGATCGCTTGTAGCTAGTTTCGAAATAAATATATTGATCCCATAGGCGAAAGACTAAAATGCTTTTAACTAAAACTAAATGAAGTACTTAAGGAATAACTTTAAGATGCAAGCAAAGTAGAGTTGTTTTTGTGTTTTGGTTGAATGAAGCAATTTAAAGTAAAGTAAAACTTAGTGCAGAACGTAAGAATCGCGTGTGCAAAAGAACTTGGAACTGCAATAGGGAAAAAGGCGTTCCTAGGGAGTGGTGGATACACCGCTAGCAATTTAGACTATGCAGTCAAGATTATTATAACAAATATTCTCATGATATGTATGTATGTGGTAGGAGCTCCATATATGGAAAAATGGGCAGCAACCACTTCTCACATCATCCTTCATAACCACAGCTGACAGATAAACGACATCAATCGTATTAACCTACTATTAAGGGATTTCTCCTGTGGCATGGACATGGCTTTATGAGTTCTCCTTGATTCTCCAAGTTAGTACGTAAAGAATGACAACAGCTTTATAGTCACAGTAAGCGCTATCATCCCTCTGTCTACCAACAAGTAAGCCTCTTCGTTGAATCCCCATAAGAGGCAAATATTAAGGAGGTGTACAAATCCCAAGATCAAGATGAACACAATTAACACATACACATAATGATGTATAACATAATAATCTCTATCTCATCTCAATCATATGCTAGGGTTTCTCCATCTCCCTAAGAACTAGAGGTCTACTCAGACATGGAGGCAATAGACATGATGGCAATGGTAATGGAAACAATTGTAAATGAATAGTTCTTGTATATATCCACAACAAGTACAGAAATTACAACAAGATCTAGATGGGATGAAGATGGTATGGATGGAGATGATGGTGGTGCGGCGGTTGATGAATATGGAGATCGATGCCTTGGCCTCCTAGATCTGCGTAGGATGAAGATGGATCCCTTGGACAAATTCCCCCGCCAGATGCCTTCCGGAGGTGAGGTTTTGGCAATTTCTGGGTGTTATATATGTCGTCTCCCAGATCCAGTTGTACGGGGTGAAACTATTTGAGGGAGGCAGTGGTGGCACCAACTATACGGCGGAACTATACGGCTGGAAATTTATTCTCGCCGTATAGTTGGTCATTAAACCGTCTGTACGCCTTGATCGCTTCGGGTTTTCTTCTGGTATTATTGATATTTCCCAAATAAGCGATTTACGTTGTTTTTTACTCCTTTTCTCCTTAGTACAACTGCTCCAAGAATTGTGTCCATTATATCCATCATCTGTCCTGATCCTGGTGAAACAGACATAAAATGTGCGTGCATGCGCCGTAAAATACCAAGATCCTACATCTACAATGCAAAATAATAATATAAAACATGATGCAAATATGTACTCATCAACTTCCCCAAGCTTAGACTCTTGCTCATCCCGAGCAAGTTTAGCTTAATGGATGTGATCCTCATATTCATGAAGCTGAGTCGATAAAATAAATCAGGCAGTTGCAGCATGCGTTTATCATATATGATACATAGGAATAAGTTCATGAATAGTACCTTACTCGAACCATCCGAATAATATTAGCAGGCTTCCACACCTTAGCATTTAACATATCACAAAAGATCACTCTCAATATGATGTAAAAGTATCCGGTTCAACCGAATGAGCTAGCGAGGTAGTCCTAAGTGTTTTTGGATTAACATATTCACTTGGGATTTAAAATATCATACGCTTCTTTGACATACTACAGTATAGTGGTGTATGCCTATTTGCTCTTTGCACATTCACTCTTTTTCTTCTTTCTTTTCTTCTATTTTGTATATATGCTCACACTTTTGTTTAAGTGTTGTGCAAAAGGAGCTAGCCATACATTCCACCTCATGTAGGAATTCAAAGTTTAACGATCTCAATTACCAAATTCCAATTGTATATGAAGCATCTTTATGACTTGAAGATTCTAACTTGACTTGCTCTCACTCTATTTTGATAGAACTTTTGATTTTCCTTTGTTCAAGGTTTCTTTTTCAACTTGACTAATCATATTATTTTTACTTTTGTAAATTAAACCATGAACTTACAACATATCGATTAAATTATCTTTATATGTTCCATTAATACCAATGGTGTGGAAGACTCCTATTGTTATCATCAAGTGCAAGTAAAATCGTACTCAAGCCATTCATATATCCAATATGACAAGCACAAACTTAATAATGCTCTATATATGATAATAAACTCGGAATTTCACAAATAGGATCGACTATTCCTTAAGGGAAATTAAATGATGCAAACTTTATTTCTAAACTCGAACTAATGTAAAACTAAAATAATAATATAAAACGGTAGATTAGAAGGTCTTAAAGATCTCCCCAAGCTTGGAATCAAGCCAGGCGGGATCAAATAACTCCTTGTTGATACATATTCCTCCTCCTGGGTAGGAAGAGTATTGCCTTCTTCCTTTGTGTTGCAAACCTTAGCCATGCTTGCGAGACGAATGCTGAGCTCGACCATGTCGTATTGAAGCTTCAAGATTTTCTTCTGGAGGAATTTCTTCTCATCTATCAACTCAGAAACAGTTTTAATCAAGAAACCAACTCTACCATCAATGTCATCGACCTTTTTCTCAAGGTCTTTGCTCATCATCCAGTAGGAATCAATCCCTTCTCCAACTGTTTCGACGCATGCCTTCTAAGCTTTTTCCAACTCATATATCTTATCATTGATCTCATCTTGCCGCACCTTCTTAGGTTTAAGAGTCGATGGACCAAGAGGAGGTTTATAATAGGATCATATGTTCTGATGATAGGGATTAGGGAGATACTCATCCTTGCTCTTTGCCCGCTCTGCTTGCCTCATCATCTCCATCCTTTGAGGGACCATGTCCTCCTAACTTTGGAGAGGCTTGATCTCTAGACCGGATGATGATGATCCTTTAGGTTCTGCTTCATCGATACTATTCATGGGCTTCTCTTCTTTATTACTCCAAATCTTGTTGACATGGAAGGGATGCATGACTTCACTGCACGAAAGTTGTTAGAAGGGGTTTGTATAGGGATGGTGAGGATTTTTCGAGGCTAGAGGTTGTAGCTCTATGAAAACTTAATGAAAAAGGATAGATGCGATCAGCTTTAAAAGGGGAGGTCAAAATCCCTAGCCGATGTTCGTAACGAGCAACTATATCGGCGCAGCCCATATAGATCCCGTCGTATAGTTATGAACCAACTATAGAATTCCTTCTACTGTGGGATCAACTATACGGCCGGAACTATACGGGTGGGAATTTTTATTCCCGCCGTATAGTTGGTTGTTAAACCTGCTATACTCCGCACAATTTTTTTTGGAGATGGGTCAATATCTATACGACCACAACTATACGAGCGGAATTTTTATTCCTGCCGTATAATTGGCCGTTAAACTATCAGTACCCAGGAAAGACCTTTGTCAAAGGCATCAATATCTATATGATGGTAACTATACGGGCGGAATTTTTAATTTCCGCCATATAGTTGGTTGTTAAACTATCAGTACCTTTCGTGGATGGAAGGGGTTATGTCGAAACAACTATACGACCGCAGCTATATGACCAGAATTTTTATTCCCACCGTATAGCTAGTCGTTAAACCCTGTGGATCCACCAAAAAAATTCTGCTTCTCCGAGGATTCTTTATTAATCTGAAACTTAACGAAATATCAAGTTTTGACAGAAAAATGATAGCTTAAATTTTCGACCAATTTTGACATTATCAATCTTCCTTTTTCTTTGCTAGAGCATCAAATGTTCTTTATTTAACATAGTTCTTAATTAAAAAAAATTAAATTTTAAAAAAAACTTACTCAAACCTTTACTTCGCATGGGTTGCCTCCCATGAAGAGCTCTTTTATGGTCAATAGCTTGACCATAGTGTTGCTCATTCCGTCTTGAGTCCATTCTTCTTGCAGTTTCCATTCCTTGTATATCTTTGCTTAATCACCTCCCTTCTAGGGTGATCACTTGTATTGTGACTGCACTTATATCTTCTTTGACTCGATAATGCTTCAGGCGTTGTCCATTTACCACCCATGAGAGAGATGGTGTTTTTCCCTGAAGCTTCACTGCTCCTGATGAATAAGCTTCTTCAACTGTATATGGGCCTTCCCACTTTGATCTGAGCTTCCCTAGAAACAACTTAAGATGAGAATTATAGAGGAACACTTTGTCTCCACTTTTAAAGGTCTTATTCTCTATTTTTTATCATGCCATCTTTTCACTTTTTCTTTAAACAATCTAGCATTCTCATAGGCCTCGCTTCTAAACTCATCTAAAGCATGAATATCTAATAAATGTTTTTCTCCTGCTGCTTTAAGATCATAGTTTAGGTTCTTGATCACCTAGAAAGCTTTGTGTTCCAATTCTAAGGGTAAATGGCATGCCTTACCGTATAGCATCTTATAAGGTGTCATACCCATTGTATTTTTAAACGCAGTACGGTATGCCCATAAAGTGTCATTTAACTTGTATGAGCAATCTTTTCTTGATTTTTCCACCATCTTCTCGAGTATGGTCTTTAATTATCTATTAGAGAGTTCCACTTGACCACTTGTTTGAGGATGATATGGTGAAGCAATGCGATGAGTTACTCCATATTTACTAAGGATTTTCCTGAAAGTTCCTTTCATAAAATGAGAACCACCATCAGTTATTAAGAATCTAGGAACTCCAAACCTGGGGAATATAACATCCTTGATCATCTTCAGTGATGTGGCTGCATCTACATGGCTTGTTGGAATAGCTTCAACCCATTTAGTAACATAATCGACAGCAACAAGAATATGAGTGTAACCATTTGATTCTATAAAAGGTCCCATGTAATCCATTCCCCATACATCAAAGGTTTCGATTATAAGACTATAATTCATTGCCTTATATTCTCTCCTACCTATATTACCTCTTATTTGGCAAGCATCACAATGTTCTGCATACCTACGTGCGTCCTTGAGCAAGGTGGGCCAATAGAATCCGGATTGAAGTACCTTCGCCACAGTTCGCTTACCTGCATGATCTCCTCCATATGGGTTGTCATGACAAGCTTGCAATATTGCATTCATTTCGTGGTTAGGAACACACTTCCGAATCATTCTGTTAGGTCCATGACGATATAGATACGGATCATCCCAAAAGTAATATTTAAGATCATTAAAGAATTTCGTCCTTTGATTTCTTGTCATACAAGGAGGTATAAATTTTACTACGAGATAGTTAGCATAATCTGCATACCAAGGATCAGCAATTTCAACATTTGCTAAATATTCTCCCGGAAATGACTCATTTATAGGTACGGGGTTAGTAATTATTCCCTCCATCCTAGAGAGATAATTTGCTACTGGATTATCCTTACCCCTCATATCAACTATTTGCAAATTGTATTCTTGTAGTAATAAAACCCACCTAATCAACCTAGGCTTCACATCATGTTTCACAAGGAGGTGACACAAAGCTTGGTGATCCGTATGAACTATTACTTTAGAATTAATGATGTCAGATCTAAATTTGTCGCAAGCAAAAATTACAGCTAGGAACTCTTTTTCTATAGTAGCGTAATTTTTTTGAAACTTATTAAGAGGTCTACTAGCGTAATAAATAACATTTAAATTCTTCCCGTCTCGCTATCCTAACACAGCCCCTAAACCATAGTCGCTATCATCACACATGATTTTGAAAGGTTCATCCCATTTTGGAGATTGCATGATAGGTGTTGAAACTAATTTATTTTTAAGGTTCTCAAAATCTACAATGCAGTTATGATCTAAGTAGAATGGAGTTTCTTTCTCAAGAAGGATGGTGAGAGGCATAGCTATTTTAGCAAAATATTTTATTAAATGCTTATAAAAACCTGCAGGTACTAGAAACATTTTTAAGTTTTTTATGTCCTGAGGAATTGGAAGATTTTGTATAGCATTTATATTAGTTTTATCTATTTCTATTCCCTTCTTCGAAACCTTATGCCCAAAAACTTTACCTTCTCTTTCCATGAAATGGCATTGTTCCCAATTCAAAACCGAATTTGATTGTCTACATCTCTACAAAACTTTGGTTAGATTGTAGAGGCAATTATCAAAGGTTGTTCCACAAACAACAATGTCATTTGTTAGAACTTCCATAGTCTTCTCAACAAAATCATCGAAGATTTTTAAAAAACATTCTTGAAAAGTCGATGCTGCATTACATAAGCCAAATGGAATTAATCTATAAGCATACGTGCCATAAGGGCAAGTGAAAGTTGTTTTCTCTTGTTCTTCCGGTTGTATGGCAATTTGAGAATATCCAGAATAACCATCAAGAAAACAGAAATAAGAATGATTACTAAGTCTTTCTAAAATTTTATCCATGAATGGTATAGGTTTATGATTTTTCTATGTCTCGTGGTTTAGCTTCCTGAAATCGATGCACATACGATATCCAACAATAGGCCTTACAGGAACTAGCTCACCATCCTCATTCATAGCAACATCAAGACCACCTTGTATTGGTATGCAATGAGTTGGGCTAACCCACTTACTATCAGAAATAGGATATATTATGCCAGCATCTAGTAAGCGTATAACCTCTTTTCTTACTACTTCTTTCATTTTCGGATTAAGCCTTCTTTCTGTATCCACTACAGGTTCAGCATCATCAAGCATGGTAATCTTATGTGTTATAATAGATGGATCTATTCCTTTAATATCACTTATATTATATCCAAAGTCTTCACGATGCTTAACCAAGACTGAAATGAGTTTATTTGTTTCATTTTCTGATAGATTTTTGCTAATAATAACAGGACATTTATTTTCATTATCTAAAAACTCATACCTCATATCGTCTGGAAGTTGTTTCAATTCAATTGGTGGAGGTTCTTCATCTCCTTTTCTTACCAGTTCTTCATAGTCATGTGGATTTTGTGCTTCTGGGACTGAATCAAGGTAATCATCCATGTCTTCTCTCTCCTCATCATCCGGTGCTTCCTCCCAATTAATTAGGCTCCTTTTTAATTCATCTTGTGGAGTACTGAAATGAATTGCGGCCAGCTCGGCAATTGTTTTCTCTTCCTTGATATCTTCCACTTCATATGGCCTCTTCTTTAGTTTGGCAAAGTGGAATGTCATTTCCTCGTCTCCAAACATCAGTGAAATAGTATCCTTCTTATTATCAGCTCGAGCTTTGGTAATGGAAACAAAGGGCCTGCCTAAAAGAATAGGACAAAAAGAATCTCGAGGCATGTCAACAATATGAAAATCAAGGGGGTACATGAGTGATCCAATAAAGACATAGATGTTTCTGATAACTCCTTCTAGTTTTATATTAGTTCTATTAGACAATTTAATAGTAATGTCTACCGGTTCCACATCTGGATTATTTAAATTGTAGCGAAGTTCCTCATAAAGTGATGAAGGCGTAATATTTATAGTGGAGATCGGCTCACAAATTCCGTATAAAAAAGTTTCTCCACAATATATAGGAGTCATAGGTTTAGAAGTTTCATCACCTCGTACTTTACCTTCTATGAATTCTGATGTTTCAAAGTCTAGCATAACCACTTCATTGTCCACTATCCGTGCTTCCATAAGATCCTTTAATATAATATTATTCATATTGGTAGCTTCGGGGTTCTTTTCCGGTTTCTTTAATCTCTTCTTTATTTGTTCTTCCTCTTTTTTCCTTTTCTTGATATTCTCTTGAATAGGTGTTGATACCTTCGATCTGGATTATGGATGTAGTATAGTTCTTTTTCCCTAGTAGACCTAGGTTTATCGAATCCTCAAGAAGCAGAAGCGTAGTCAAGTTACTTTCACGAACCTTTGGGAGTTTTAGAATTCCTTTTGTGTTTTTACCGGACCAAGAGTTTACGTATTTTATTGTTGTCGATGATGGAGAGAGAGGGCCTAGGGTGTTCGGTTTCACCTGTAGTTGTGCAAAACATCTGATGGCAATAAAAGATAGAAATAAAGTATGTGTGTAATTGTTAGAGCAAGATAAATTATATGTGGGTAGTGCATCCATAATTGCTATTGCCTCCACAACTGCTTATAGCAAAAACCTACTAGTCTCATCCATAGAAGAAAGAGAACTAATGATATGCATAGTGACATCACCGTTAATCCCAAGTAAATCCCTCACATACAGTCGAACTATCCCTTTTGTCACTAGGGTTCCCAACCTGCATATTAGTCATTACTCATACTCCCTATACCTGGCTCAATCCTCGGGGTCTTGGGTACCTGACAACTCCTTAGATTGAGGCATGAGAGGATACAATAATCATCGTGTCATACAAACTAATACATGATCCCATCTATGATAAATAACATGCACAAATGCTACATGGCTAGGCTGATGCCCTTAGCCTAAGGAGAATTACTCACACATAGAGATGAGATCAAAGATCATAAACATTGTAGTGGAAATCATAAGATTGATAGAAAATAGTCCTATAATATCCCCAATCGAAGATGAGATATACTATTACAAGTGGTAGAATATGGCTATGGTGGTGGAGAAGGGTTTGGAGATTAGATCAAAGTCTATTCCTCTGGTGGCTCTTCGGTGTGGTGGATGGAGATCTGGAGCAGGGCGAGGCAGGCGAGTGCGGGCTCTTTTCTTGTCGCCCGAGGATTCTTTATATAGGGGTCCCTTCACGAAAGTTTTTTTTTGACCTAGCGGTGTCGTTGGCAACTATACGACCGGAACTATACAGCCGGAATTTTGTTCCGGTCGTATAGTTAGTCGTTAAAGTGTCTGCCTCCGCTTCACGACTCCTAGTTTCTTCTGGTTGTTGGAAATATCGTATCTTTTACTTTAATATAGTGATTCCCATCATCAAACGTCATTATCTATGCAGGAAAAAAATAGAAAGAAAGGATTGTGTTCCTCTTTGATCATTAGGCATTAGTGGCAGGGTTTAGAGAGATATTTTATCAAAAATATGAATAATATCCAGTTTAAATATGGACATAGATGGCTATATTTCAGAGCCATCAGGTGTGGAGGATAACTCTTCCATTAGCACTCTTGCACGCTTCTTTTCTTCGAGGGGTTTATGGGGTTCCCATTCCATATGTACCTGTAAATGCCCTGCATAATTCTCAATAATTTTGTTTACTGAGTAAGAAATAATACCGAGGGTTTTAATCATTGCACAAGTCTTTTCATCAGCAAAGGAAATCGTTAACATAAGCATATTCCGAGAAACTATTTGTAATGTTATCCTTGTTTTTAAGATTTTATGTTGCCTCCCTCATTTTTATTATTAGTTTCCAAGCTTCATCATAGGTATAAGATAGGAAAACTACTATTAGAAGCAGTGTCTAGATTCATTCTATTTTCAATATTAAGCCCTCCATAAAAAGTGTGAGTGATTAACCAATCAGGCAAACGATGATGGGGGCAATTATCTAGATAACTCGTGTACCTTAGATATCCTTCATACAAATTATTTTTGAAACTGATAATAATACCTCTCATCCTATGAGCTTTGCTTTCTGAATAATATTTTGATAGGAAATTGTTTGTCAATTCCGTCCAAGTCCTTGGTGCTTATGCATAAAAAGATCTATACCAGTCGCAAACATTATTAGAGATAGTTTGTCTAAACAACTGGGTTTTAACCATATCAAGATTATAGTCGTCGAATATAAAGGAACTAAGAACGTCTTCAAAGAATTGTAAGTTTCCATATGGACTCTCTTCATTGGTTCCTGCAAATTTCTTAGAGTGCAGTAGTTCAAATAATAAAGGGTGGATCTCAATTCCATCCGGATTTATGCTTTTATTGACAGTTATAAAAGCGTCCATGGGTGAACCCATTTTCCTTACTACCTCAAGATGGATTAAATGTTGAGTGTTGTCCATTGCTGTGGTCCTGCAACTTAAATTAATAGTATAACTAAAGTAAATAACTAAAAGTAAAGTGACTTATAGCGCTAAGCTCCCCGGCAACGGTGCCATAAAATAGCTTGATGAGTGCAAGTGCACAGATCATTTGTAGCTAGTTTCGAAATAAAGATATCGATCCCATAGGGAGAAGTAGGCGAAAGACTAAAATGCTTTTAACTAAAACTAAACTAAGTGTACTTAAGGAATAACTTTAAGATGCAAGCAATGTAGAGTTGTTTTTGTGTTTTGGTTGAATGAAGCAATTTAAAGTGAAGTAAAACTTAATGTAGAAAGTAAGAATCATGTGTGCAAAAGAACTTGGAACTTCAATAGGGAAAAGGCGTTCTCAGGGAGTGGTGGATACACCGCTAGCAATTTAGACTAAGCAGTCAAGATTATTATAACAAATATTCTCATGATATGTATGTATGTGGGAGGAGCTCCATATATGGACAAATAGGCAGCAACCACTGCTCACATCATTCTTCATAACCACAGCTGATAGAAAAATGACATCAATCGTATTATCCCGCTATTAAGGGATTTCTCCCGTGGCATGGACATGTCTTTATGAGTTCTCCTTGATTCTCCAAGTTAGTACGTAAAGAATGACAGCAGCTTTATAATCACAGTAAGCGCTATCATCCCTCCGTCTACCAATAAGTAATCCCCTTCATCGAGTCCCCATAAGAGGAAAATATTAAGAAGGTGCACAACTCCCAACATCAAGGTGAAGACAATTAACACATACACATAATGATGTATAACATAATAATATCTATCTCATCTCAATCGTATGCTAGGGTTTCTCCATCTCTCCAAGAACTAGAGGTCTACTCAGACATGGAGGCAATCAACGTCATGGCAATGGTAATGGAAACAATTGTAAATGAATAGTTCTTGTATAAATCCACAACGAGTACGGAAATTACAACAGGATCTAGATGGCGTGAAGATGGGATGGATGGAGATCATGGTGGTGCAGCGGTTGATGAAGATGGAGATCGATGCCTTAGCCTCCCAGATCTGCGTAGGGTGAAGATGGATCCCTTGGACAAATTCCCCCTCCAGATGCCTTCCGGAGGTGAGGTTTCGGCGATTTCTCGGTGTTCTGTATGTCGTCTCCCCGATCTAGTTGCACGGGGTGAAACTATTTGAGGAGGCGGTGGCGGCGCCAACTATACGGCGGGAACTATACGACCGGAAAATTTATTCTTGCTGTATAGTTGGTCGGTAAACCGTCTGTACGCCTTGATCGCTTCGGGTTTTCTTCTGGTATTATTGATATTTCCCAAATAAGCGATTTACGTTGTTTTTTACTCCTTTTCTCCTCAGTACAACTGCTCTAAGAATTGTGTCCATTGTATCCATCATTTGTCCTGATCCTGGTGAAAACAGACATAAAATATGTGCGCGAGCACCGTAAAATAGCAAGATGCTACATCTACAATGCAAAATAATAATATAAAACATGATGCAAATATGCACTCAGCAATCATCTCCTGCAAAAGTTTTTTCTTTAATAATAGGGATAAAACGAGGGTTAACCTCGTACTCTGGTTCACTCACTCGGGAATTCTTTAACTAATCCTCTATTGAATCTCCTGAGGTATTTAGTAGTATCAATCTGATTAATCAGTCCGAGTGCAGCCATAGTGTTTACCTGAAACTAGTAAACAACTTTAGTAAAACAATGAATAAAATGAGTAACTAAGAACGAAGACCAAAAGCGCTTAGCTCCTCGACAACAGCGCCAGGAAATAGCTTGATGACTACAGGTGCACAAATCAATTGTAGCTAGTTTCGAAGTAAAGACATCGAACCCATAGAGAGCTATTGGTAAAGGTCTTTATGCCCCTTGTTACTATCTACCAAAGAATACTTGTAAGTTTTCTTTGATCTCAAGTAAAGGGTGTTTGAATGGTTTATGGTTGTTTGCAAAAAAGTAATTAAAACAAGTAAAAGAAAACAAGTAACAAGATTGTATGAAAGCGTGGTTGAACTGAATATGGCTAAAATGTTCTCGGGGATGTAGGATACACCACTAGCATAGTACTATTGTTATATGCAATCAAGATAACATACTTATTATGTCATGATATGTGTGGAGAGAGCCCCATAATAAGATGTTCATGACAAGGCTCGTAGGAAGCCACTTTGTTGAGCCAAATGTGAGGTCACCTCTAAATAACCACTTCAATGCCTGAGAGCAATCACCCATACAGGCCACTACAATTAAGGGTTTCCCCATGGATATAGTAATTAGCTTAGGGAGTCCCTCTTGATCCCCCTTTGACTGTGTGGGTTACGAGCCGGTGCCAATCTATCACGGGGCACTCCGAGTACGCTTCCACAACACATCCAAAGGGTTTCTTCCTTCCTTTAGTCCCGAAGAAAAATGATATGTGGTCGACATCACATATCATCTAAAGAGAGAAATCAAACACAAGTCATAATTATATCATAGACAAGCAAGTCATATGGACACAAGAATATATCATATTTATTACAAATTCATAGTGGTGCTAGGGTTTCTCCATGTCCCCAAGAACAAAGGAACTACTCACTCATGGAAGCAATCACCAACATCATCATAATCAAATGGATGGATTAAAGTACGGGGATAGATCTAATGCAAACCACAATTGGATCTGGTATTACAAAGAGATCTAATAGATGAAAGATGGATTAATGGTGGTGATGAAGATGCAGCGGTTGATGGTGAAGGGGATGATGCGTTGTCTTCCAATGATCCGTGAAGCAGCTGGGATTTTACCCCAGCCAAGTTCCTCCTTCAGATCCCCTCTCGGATGTGGTGTTTTGTGGTTTCTGGTGGCTATGAATGTCGGGTCTCTCTCTTGTCTTTGCCAGGAGAAACTATTTGATGAGGCGGTCCCGATGGCGCCTGGTACGGGCGGACGGGCAGGCTCCGCCCGTACCAGTGGTCGTTATCGGTACTGATGCCTTCTCCATGTTTGCTATTCTTCCAGGTGCGAAGGTAAATTCATAAAATTACTTTTATCACTTAGAAATATCATATAATTAGACAATATGACAACTCTAATTGATATGTTCATATATGACTCCATGATTTGAGATCCTGTTGAAACAAGAACTAAATAGCGCATGTAGGTTCTGTGAAATACAAAAATTCTTACTCTATTTATGCAAAAACAAAAGGTAAATATGCTTCAATTTTGGACGCATCAACTGCCGAGTCATATGATTCACCGGTTTACTCGGATTGGGCATGTGAAACTTACACGGTTGATCCAACATAGGCTCATAAGTGTACTTTTTCCTTTCCTGCCACTGTTTCTTCTATTTAGCACTCCATTGTTTCTTCCCATCAGTTTTCTATGTACATTGTTGTCGGTCTCATTCGGCCTATGTTTACACATTGCTAGGTGTTGTGACCTATTCGGCCTCTTGTAAGTACTTGTAAAGTTACGGATAAACATCTCTTCAAAATCTAGCCAGCAGTTAATGCTTCCCGCCGGCAGATTATTTAGCCAAACTCTCGCTGGTCCCTCCAGCATCTGAGGAACATATCTCACTGCCCATCTGAGATTACCCTGTGCGATGTGCATAGCAGTGGCATAGTCAATCAACCAATCTTGCGGCTTGGTGCTGCCATCATATGTCTTTGTGTCTTTGTCCCCCTAACAAGTTGAAAGTTCGGCACAGGTGGCTCCCTCATAATCCGAGGTCCAAAACATGCAGGACCCGAAGGACCTTGTCCCTCCATTAATTCGGACATATAGATTTTGTCCAACTTCAACCTTGCATCATCCAGCTGCAAGTTTCTATTTCCCAACCGAGATCCCATTGCATTCCCCATCATATGATGATATGGCCTGGGAAACCCGGCATTGGCCATAGCCGAATAACCATCATTGTATTTGTTATGTGACGGATGAGCATACTAGTGTTGCATAGCTGGTATAGCACTTTGCTGCTGACGAGGTGGGTTTTGCTGCTGGTGTTGCCCCCTCCAGATGAATAATGACCTTGATGATTCAGGTTATGCTAGCCGGCATTGCCGCGCCCAACATTCCCCTGACTCACTTTACCTTGGCCAGGATTTCCTTGACTATCGTTACCTCAGCCAACACTTCCTTGACCAGCGTTGTCCTATACTGCTTTGCCTTTCCTGGCCACCTTCGGGTCATAAGGCACCATCTGTTTGTTCCTTCTACCAGAGGTTGCACCCTCATCTCTTCTTGGACCTACACCGGGTGATGATGCTACCCCGACCGATCTTGTAGAAGTGCCCCCAGTTGAATGAACGACGCGGGCACCTGCTCTCGCCGGGTTAGTCCTAAGCAGTTCCTCATTTTGCTGGTTTGCAACGCGCACCATCTCCATGACTCTTTCTGAAGGAAATATGCCCTAAGAGGCAATAATAAAGTTGTTATTATGTATTCCTTGTATATGATAGATGTTTATTTTACATGCTATAATTGTATTGATAGGAAACATCAATACATGTGTGTTTAATAAATAAAAAGGGTTCCTAGTCATGCCTCTCTTATAGACTAGCTTGTTGATTAACAAGATGATCAAGGTTTCCTGATCATGGACATTGGATGTTGTTAATAACAAGGTCACACCATTGGTGGAATGATGTGATGAACATTCATCCAAAGTATAGCATTACGATCAAGTCATTGTGTTTATATTGCTATAACATCAGACGAAGTAATCTTTATCCTTAGACCATGAGATCATGTTAATTGCTAACACCGGAAGAGTATCTTGATAACATCAAACGTCACACCGTAACAGGGTGACTATAAAGATGGGTTCAGTGCTACGAAGGTGTTATGTTGAGGCTCATGGATCAAGAGTGGAATTTGTCAATCCAGATGACAGATAGATATACTCTGGGCCCTCTCGGTGATATCACATTAGGATAGCTTGCAAGCAAGTGATGTGATCACTAGAATGTTATATCACGGGAACAAGAAAAGAGTGCATGTCGGTAACGAAATCAAACTAGGTATGGAGATACCGATGATCGAATCTCGGACATGTAATATATCGAGAGACAAAGGGATTTAGTTACAAGCGTTAAAGGTTCTCACGATCACAGGAGTCATCGTTGAATGTGTAGGAGTCAGTACGGATCTCCAGGTCCCGCTGCTGATTATTGATCGGAGAAGGGTCTCGATCATGTCTGCATTATTCGCGAACCGTAGGGTGGCACACTTAAGAGTTACCGGACACCATTTTGGAGCACATATGTTTCAGACGAAAGAATTGCAAAGCGCAGGAATTGTTTCAATAGAAACCGGAAATTGTTTCGGGTGAAATTGCAGAAGGTGGTTCTGCATGTGATATTGAAATATTGCAAGGGGCTATATGTGAATGTTTGTTAATTAAAGTAATTAACAAAATTATGAATAATAAAAGAGTTTTTATTAAATGAGAGAGCATTAAATTTGGAGAAACTTAATGCATTTAAAGTGGAGACTTTAAAAGGGAATGTGAAGAGGCATTTTAATGTGGAGGAGTTACCACCACATGAATGGGGGAGGTGAGGGGTCACCCCCCCATGCGCCGGCCATGGAGAGAGGGGGGCAGCCCCCTCCTCCTATAAAAGGCCACCCATTCCCTCCTTCATCCTCACCCCTCCTTGTGAAGGATCTCTCACCCGCTCTAGAATTATTCCCCCATGGTCTCGGATTAGCGAGATACATGTTCCCGGTGGCATTTCGTCTAGAAGGAGTTGCTGCTTCCGCTGGATCGCTGGAGCGAGGAGGTGGAGGTTGTCTGGTGGCTTGAACGTGTGTGCGAGTGCGGATGTGCTGCTGAGTTGCGGCGCTCGGACTTCCTCACGATCTTGATATCGGCAAGTGTACGACTACATCAACCACGAGTTCCTACTCGTTAACAAAGCTCGTTGTCTTCGAGGGTAAGTTCTCTATGGATGTATGTCCACCCGTTTGCTTTGTACCTAGTAGATAGATCTTGGCGTGTAGTTCACACCGTAGGAAAATTTTTGTTTTCTATGCTGCGGACCCAACACTTTCATGTTGCCTCTGTCAGGCTTCGCCAGATTAAGCAGGTATCTTGGCTGCTGCCGCATCTGCAGCTCTTAGGTTCTTTGTCGGGGTGTTATATCTCGGCTGACCTATAGACTGTGGGTTACACGAATCTACTGACTTAGGAGCATATTCTTTATCTATATCATTGATGAGGTTCTTTCCTCTACACTTTACAACATCTAAACGAGTTGGACTCGTGTTGATCCTATTGGCCTTATTGTACTCACGCAAGGTGATGTTCAACACATGTTGAGCCGAAGCTACCTTCTTGGATCCCTCAAGCACCTTCTACCGGGTCTCCTCCAGCTCTGCATGTGCCTGAGACGGATCTACTATGGGAGCTACTGGAGTAGTTAAACTCTCTATGGCCTGCTGGAGGATGCTTTGTGGCCTCTCCAGCGGAGGGAACCTCGAACGAGTAACCTTAGGAGTTGTCTCCCCTTCCTCTGCTGGATCCTTGTTGGTGCCAGCCCCTAGCACTATCATCATCACCTCGGCGCAGCTGGCGGGGCGAATGATACACAGACCACTAGCGGTGTAGAGAGGAGGATCCATAGCTACGATGACTCGCTGCAGGAACGCGCATGAGATGTCGACCGTGACGTAGACCTTGTGCACGCCAAAGCTGACAAACTTGTCATTGTGTGGGAGAGGGCGGTTGCTGAAGTTGCCCATGTTATCGCTGACGAAGTCTAGCGAGCCGAATCACTGAACCAAGCCAAAGACTATGCACTCCCCTGATGCGATGAAGTTTCCCATCCGGATGAAAACACCAGCTAGCGCTGCTGCTGGCCCCACAGTGGGTGCCAACTGTCATGGTGGTGTCACATTAGTTGCCATGGGTAGGCTAAAGATGGGGCCGTATGGACACTAGTGGAATACGGGGAGGGATGGTGCGGTGGCTACCACACATGAAGAACACACACGAACACACGATATACCCAGGTTCGAGTCTCTCCTAGAGAGATAAAACCTCTACTCCTGCCTCTAGATCTTATATTACGATCTGTGGACTAGTACAAGTGCTCCTTGAGTTGTATCGAGAGGAGGAACAAGATGAAGCGCTTCTACCTATTTCTCCCTCTACTACTTGTCCATATTAAGAATGGACCGACCCTCTCTTTGGAGGCCTTGGCTCACCTTATAAAGGGGAGGCCAGGTTAAATCTAGGGCATACGTGGCCCGAATATTCCCAGCATATGCTTGTACCAAAATAGTAGTTAGGCCAACTCCTTTCCCTGTCGCCAGCCAGTGTGCGGCGACTATCCAGAGTCCATCTTGTCTGACCATTGGCGATCAGGCACTGTCACGCCCGTGAACCCTGATGACCCACAAGTATAGGGGGTGTATCGTAGTATTTTCGATAAGTAAGAGTGTCGAACCCAACGAGGAGCAGAAGGTGTTGACGAGTGGCTTGGATCAGGAATTCTCTGTAAATACTTAGCAAACGGATTTTTAGGGGTTTTTGATAATGCGGATAAATAAAGTGCGAGTAAATAAAAGACAATGATAATAAATACAACAAGTGTCCCAATCCTTTCTTTAGCAAAGGATAGGACAGTTGTATTACTTAATATAACCAAACGTTCTCGAGGACACATGGGAATACTGTCAAGTGCTTTCACTTCATATGGTTGATTAATCTTCTTTGGTTGGATAAGTGTTGTGTGGGTGAACATGTGCTAATGTACTGACCTTCCTAGGACTAATACATACTTGTGATTATACCCCTTGCAAGCATCCTCAACTACAAGAAAGTAATTAAGATATAAACCTAACCACGGCCTTAAACTCTGAGATCCTACACTCCCTTGTGCAAAGGTTTCTTAACGGGGGTTCAGGTTTCTGTCACTCCGGCAACCCCTACGATTAGTAGCCAAATACACAATGCATTCCCCTAGGCCCATAAAGGTGAAGTATCATGTAGTCGACGTTCACATGACACCACTAGAAGAATAACACCACAACTTAATTATCAAACCATTGAATGTTTCTCAACACAATTCCACTACTAACAACATGACTTCTCCCATGTCCTCAAGAACTAAACAAACTACTCATGAGACATCATATGGATTAAGATTAGAGATGAAATAATGATAAGTAATAATCTAAACATAACAATAATTCAATAGTTCCACTCAATAGCATCAACTAAAACAAGTAATCAACACCGGGAAAGTTTCCCCTAAGAACTATGCAAGATTCAACCCAATTGTTACAGTGGTACAGAGTGGTGATGATGGTGCTAGTGGAGATGATGGTGAAGAATATGATGATGATCCTGATGAAGTCCAGCTTGATGATGGTGTTGATGGCGACGATATCCCCTCTCTAGGAAGGAATTTCCCCGGCAGATTTCTACCTGCTGGAGAGCTCTTTCTCTCTCTGCGGTTTTCCGCCCCGCAGAGGCGGCGGAATCTTTCTATGGTCACCCCTAGAGTCTTAGGATTTCTAGGGGCTTATATGCATCAGAGGGCGATGCCAGAGGTGGGCCAGGGTGGCCACACCACCTGGTGGAGCGGCCATGGCTGGCCTGTGCCAGGGGGTGGTGTGGGCCCCATGTAGCCCATCTCCACTTCCCCTTCTGGCTTCCTTCGTCTTCTGGAAAAATATGAATTTCCGAATATTTTCTGGGATTTTATGATCTTCTCCAATTTTTCCTTCAAATGGTGCTTTTTCCATCAGAATCCTGGTTCTGGTGGTTCATCCTCCCAAAATCATAAATCATGCAAAAATAGATGAAATAACATAAGTACCATCTCTTAATATGAAATATATCAATGAATAACAGTGAATTATGATATAGAATGGTGATGCAAAATTGACGTATCAACTCCCCCAAGCTTAGACTTCGCTTGTCCCCAAGCGAAAACTGAGCTCGATAAACATGTCCACAAGTTTATGGAGTGAAGTGTCGATAAAGAGAATACGGACAAGAAGCATCACATTCATCAAAACAAAAATCATAATAGAAAACAACTCACTATTATATAACCTAACTTGCAATGAGTAAAGGAAGCACAATAAAGATGCATAAAGTAAATCATAATTGATAATGGCAAACTTTGTTCTTGGTCATAGAACGATTAACAAATTGCAGGAGACAAACATAATGGGTTTTCAATGATAGCTTTCAAAGTAATATCCACTAAGACCAGAGCAGTGTGCAAAACAAGGAACATAAGAAACATGATTGAATATATATATCATCATATGGGTGATTGAATCACAACAACTCAAATGCTTGCTTAAGATAGAAAGGAATAGGTTTACTGACTCAACTAAAAAGTAAAAGATAGGCCCTTTGTAGAGGGAAGCAGGGATTTCAAGTCTCATAAAGAGCTTCCAAAAATTATGGTACTTACTAGCTTTGAGATCGCATTGCCCCTATCATAAGCATCTTTTAGGTGATTAAGGTTAAAGTGAACAAATATGAGGATATGCTTGACAAGTTATAAGCTGAAAATCTCATGCCCCTTGCCTACGAGTCTCGGACCTCATGCTACTCAACTTTAGTCACAAGCAAGTTCTTGTCATTGTAAGTACATGTGTATCATGGAGAACCGCCAACCGGGTACCCCTTGCCCCATGATACAGGAGCTATCTGAAATGGATCATATGGGCACCTAGAGGGGGGTGAATAGGTGCTACTACAAATTTTAATGCTTTTTCAATTTTAGGCTTGACACAAAAGGTAAATTCTCTAGATAATCTATTATGAAGAATTTCCCTATATGCAAACCTAACTACTAGCGAGTAAAGGCGAGTGAGATAGAGGAACGATTAAACCGTAGTGGAGCACGTAGAGACATAGGATTTGTTTTACCGCAGTTCCTTCCTTGTTAAGGGAAGTACATCTGTGTTGGAGGGGTGGGCGGTACTAAGACCACCACGCCACAATAGGCCTCACCCTGTTCTCCGATGGATCTCGCCACCAAAGGCCTAATCCACCTTTCCACTATAGGAACCCTTTGAGGCGGGAACTGGCGCCTTTACACAACTAGTGGGGCACAACTCCACAACCAAATTGGAGGCTCCCGTAATGACAACAAGCTACCACAAGAACAAGTTATCAATAACAAAACACAAGATCTAGATATTAACAAGAATACTAGATCAGGGATTTCTCCAAATGAATGGAGAGGAGTTGATGCGCTTGATTTGTGATGATGATGTAGGTTGTCTCCTCCTTCAATTCCACCAAAGATCGAATCCTTCGGGTGGTTGAAGTGGGAGATCTAGAGAGAGAGCACTTGCAATAGGTCTTGTATTTTTTGAATGAATCAAGAGATCTGAATGGAGGGGATGAAGGGGCTTTTATACCCCCTGCCCCAACTGAGCCGTTGGAGCCTTTGGAGGCCGGATTATCCGGCCCAAGTGAGGGACGGATTATCCAGCCTGGGGAAAACTCCAACCCAGACTCGGATTATCCGGCACAAAATTCTCCCCGAGTCAGAGTGACGCGCCGAGCCTTCCCTTAATCATCTCCTGGGGGGCAGATTATCTGGCCCAAGGCGAGGGACGGATTATCCGGTCAGGGGAAGAAAATCAGCCCCTGTTCGTATTTTCTGGGAGAAAATCTGAACCCAGTCAGAGCGTCGTGCCTTGCCTGCCTTTGATCGTCTTCTGGGGGCCGTATTATCCGGCCCAAGGCGAGGGCCGGATTATCCGGTCAGGGGAAGAAAATTCGCCCATGTTCGGATTTTCCAGGAGAAAATCCGACCCTAGTCAGAGCATCGTGCCTTGCCTGCCTTTGCCAAATGGGTTAGGCCGGATTATCCGGCCCTTGATGGGGGCGGGTAATCCGGCCCCCCAAACACAATATCATTCCCTACACACTTAGCACACATGAGAAAACTTCCACGGTATTGTTATCTAACACTCAAAACACAGGGAACCATAAAATGTTCTTTCAATCTCCCCCTTTTTGGTGTTAGATGAGAATACTAGGATTTGCAAGATAGTTCTCAAGACAACAATATTTAATGAATGAATAAGACTCCCCCTTAATGTGTGCATCCTAAAAATTGCATTTGATTACAAATACACACAAGAGGGTATAAGTCTATTTCATTGAAACATATGCGAAAAGCTCATACCATCGGTAGGGAGATAGATGCGTCCTCAAAACATTATAAGAATATCCAATGATAGCCATAGTGAGCACCTCCCTCGATATAGATATCCAATATAGCCATAATGATAGATGACTCCATATGAGTAGTCCACAAGATAAATCCAGAGCCACACAAACATAGTCTCGTATGACACAAAACACACATAAAAGTTCGACGCTAAATGGGCACAAGCGAGGGAAAAAGACGAAAAACTAAAGTGCAAATACTTGTGCCTGACCCATGCAAATCCTCGGAGACCTAATAGAACTACTTCTCCCCTTTGGCATCGAGATGCCAAAAAGGAAGACGAGCGATGCTAATGCCCCAAGAGATCACTCGTAGTCCTCATCCTCGTCCTCTCCACAAGATACGAGCAAAAAACAACCAAAAAGATGCACAAAAATCCAACTCTTCTCATGGAAGAGGGCGGTGGCCGAAGCCACCTTGTTGGAGTGCATGGTATGACACCGCGAAGATATATCTTGGGTTCATGACCAATACTCATCAATAAGATCCCATATCACAAAATGATATTAAGAGAAATGATTTGACTTGCTTTCGGCATTATGGGGGGGAGGGTTAACCCAATCAATTAGGACCACACTCCCCCTATTTCCATGCCCACACCTAGACCAAATAAGACCGAGATGTAAGAGTGAGTGCATGGGTAATCAAGACAAGCTCCTTGAATCAACGATATTTAGCTCATTCCTCAAGTAACAGAACCTTGCTTCATCAAGTGGATTCGTGAAAATATCAGCAAGTTGGTTCTTCGTGCTCACAAAATATAGATCAATATCGCCTCGAGCAACATGGTCCCGAATAAAATGATTCTGAATCTCAATATGCTTCGTCCTTGTGTGCTGTACCGGATTATACGCAATTTTAATTGCACTTTCATTATCGCAAAAAAGAGGCACTTTGTCACAATTGACACCGTATTCCTTTAAAGTTTGCATCATCCATAATAACTGAGTGCAGGCACTAGCAGCAGCAACATATTCAGCTTTGGCGGTGGAGAGAGATATACAATTCTACTTTTTAGAAGACCAACAGACTAGAGACCTTCCCAAGAACTGACAAGCTCCAGAAGTTGATTTCCGACCATCCTAATCACCAGCCCAATCTGAATCAGTATAACCACATAGAGAGAAATTGGAGCCCTTGGGATACCATAGACCAAAATTAGGGGAATGAACCAAATATCGGAAGATCCTCTTGACCGCCACTAGGTGGCTTTCTTTAGGAGCTGCTTGATACCTTGCACACACCCCTACACTCAACACAATATCGGGTCTAGATGCGCAGAGGTAAAGAAGAGAGCCGATCATGGACTGGTATAGCTTTTGGTCCACGTCTTTACCGAGGGGATTAAGTTCAAGATGACATTTTGTTTGCATCGGAGTGGCGACGCCATTAAGATCTGTCATCTTGAATATCTTGAGCATGTCTTGGATGTATTTTGCTTGATTGATGAAGGTTCCTTCTCTAAGTTGCTTGATCTCAAATCCAAGAAAGAACTGTAACTCCCCCATCATAGACATCTCGAACCTGTTAGTCATAAGCTTTGAAAATTCATCATTAAAAGCTTTATTAGTAGACCCAAAGATAATGTCGTCTACATATAGTTGGCATACAAAGAGCTCCCCCATAACCTTCTTAGTAAAAAGAGTGGGATCGATTTGCCCAACTTCGAAGCCACGATCTAACAAAAGTTTTTTAAGGTGCTCATACCATGCACGTGGGGCTTGTTTAAGGCCATAGAGTGCCTTATCAAGTTTGTAGACATGGTTCGGCAAGTTAGGATCCTCAAATCCCGAGGGTTGTTGTACATATACCAACTCATGTAGAGGACCATTAAGAAAAGCACTCTTAACGTCCATTTGCTGTAATTTAAAATTATTATGAGCAGTATAACCAAGAAGGATACAGATGTACTCAAGACAAGCCACGGGAGCATAGGTCTCGCCGAAGTCAATGCCCTCCACTTGGGAGTATCCTTGTGCCACGAGTCTCGCTTTGTTCCTCACAACAATGCCATTCTCATCTTGCTTGTTTTTAAATATCCATTTTGTGCTGATAACATTGTGGCAATCCTTGGGCTTCTCCACTAGTTTCCAAACCTTGTTGCGTTCAAAGTTATTCAACTCTTAATGCATAAACAACCCAGTCCACATCTTCAAGAGCTTCAAACACTTTCTTGGGTTCCACCATTGAGATGTGGGTTTCATGCTCACCGAAACTTGCCAACTCCCTTCTTGTGGAAACCCTTCGACGAAGATCACCTACAACTTTGTCAAGAGTATGACCCCTTAACTCAAGGTTCCTATCAGCATGAGCTTTGCGGCGAAGTTCAATAAGCCTGTTGTCTCTTGGTGGAATAGCTTCATCATTTGAGTCTTTGATGGAATCATTGGCTTGGCCTTGATCAGTAGCTTGATTAGCAGTAGTAGGAGATGGTGATGAAGGAAATATGCCCTGAGAGGCAATAATAAAGTTGTTATTATGTATTCCTTATATATGATAGATGTTTATTTTCCATGCTATAATTGTATTGATAGGAAACATCAATACATGTGTGTTTAATAAACAAAAAGGGTTCCAAGTCATGCCTCTCTTATAGACTAGCTTGTTGATTAACAAGATGATCAAGGTTTCTTGATCATGGACATTGGATGTTGTTAATAACAAGGTCACACCATTGGTGGAATGATGTGATGAACATTCATCCGACGTATAGCATTACGATCAAGTCATTGTGTTTATATTGCTATAACATCATATGAAGTAATCTTTATCCTTAGACCATGAGATCATGTTAATTGCTAACACCGGAAGAGTATCTTGATAACATCAAACGTCACACCGTAACAGGGTGACTATAAAGATGGGTTCAGTGCTACGAAGGTGTTATGTTGAGGCTCATGGATCAAGAGTGGAATTTGTCAATCCAGATGACGGATAGATATACTCTGGGCCCTCTCGGTGATATCACATTAGGATAGCTTGCAAGCAAGTGATGTGATCACTAGAATGTTATATCACGGGAACGAGAAAAGAGTGCATGTCGGTAATGAGATCAAACTAGGTATGGAGATACCGATGATCGAATCTCGGACATGTAATATATCGAGAGACAAAGGGATTTAGTTACAAGCGTTAAAGGTTCTCACGATCACAGGAGTCATCGTTGAATGTGTAGGAGTCAGTACGGATCTCCAGGTCCCACTGCTGATTATTGATCGAAGAAGGGTCTCGATCATGTCTGCATTATTCGCGAACCGTAGGGTGGCACACTTAAGAGTTACCGGACACCATTTTGGAGCACATATGTTTCAGACGAAAGAATTGCAAAGTGCAAGAATTGTTTCAATAGAAACCGGAAATTGTTTCGGGTGAAATTGCAGAAGGTGGTTCTGCATGTGATATTGAAATATTGCAAGGGGCTGTATGTGAATGTTTGTTAATTAAAGTAATTAACAAAATTCTGAATAAATTTAATAAAAGAGTTTTTATTAAATGAGAGAGCATTAAATTTGGAGAAACTTAATGCATTTAAAGTGGAGACTTTAAAAGGGAATGTGAAGAGGCATTTTAATGTGGAGGAGTTACCACCACATGAATGGGGGAGGTGAGGTGTCACCCCCCATGCGCTGGCCATGGAGAGAAGGGGCACCCCCCTCCTCCTATAAAAGGCCACCCATTCCCTCCTTCATCCTCACACCTCCTTGTGAAGGATCTCTCTGCCCCTTTAGAATTATTCCCCCATGGTCTCGGATTAGCGAGATACACGTTCCCGGTGGCATTTCGTCTGGAAGGAGTTGCTGCTTCCGCTGGATCGCTGGAGCGAGGAGGTGGAGGTTGTCCGGTGGCTTGAACGTGTGTGCGAGTGCGGATGCGCTGCTGAGTTGCGGCGCTCGGACTTTCTCACGATCTTGAGATCGGCAGGTGTATGACTACTTCAACCACGAGTTCCTACTCGTTAACAAAGCTCGTTGTCTTCGAGGGTAATTTCTCTATGGATGTATGTCCACCCGTTTGCTTTGTACCTAGTAGATAGATCTTGGCGTGTAGTTCACACCGTAGGAAATTTTTTGTTTTCTATGCTGCGGACCCAACAGTGGTATCACAGCCTGATCTATGCGTAGATGCTTTGCACGGGTAGTACACATATGTTTATATGTGGGCGATGATGATCAGGTTATTGCATCTTCTATGTACTTTGTATATTTGTGGCATAGTGGGATGAAGCGGCCTGGACCAACCTTACATGTCATCGTACATGAGACCGGTTCCACGACTGACATGCAACTTGTTTTGCATAAGTGGCTGGCGGGTGTCTGTCTCTCCTACTATAGTTAATATCTGATTTACAATGAGTTGCTAATAACTTGGTTATCCTCGTTGTGGTTCATGTTCGTAGGTTAGACAGGTTCTATCTCCGAAAGCCCTAAGCCATGTAAAACTTGCAATTTATAAATTAGAGGCGTCTAGTTTAGATCGTTGCTGGGCTAGTGTTTTGATATGGTATTGTTGTAAGTAGATGTATAATAGATACTCTTACAACTCACTTAACGTGTAAGTTCCATAGACCTTGGCCTTACACACAAAGGAATGATAGAGATCATACCACGATGCAAATGATAGAGATCAAATGCATGGACCATATCACCTCACTTCACACATTAGATGTTAGCATCTTATATTGCTAGTTTGGCGCGTTTGGTAGAATTATAAGATGATCCCTCATTTAGATATCAAGATAAAATGTGTTCTTCCTTAAGTATGCACCGTTTTGTGGATCGTGTTTTGAGGCATCACGTGATGATCGGGTGTTTTCAACTCTACGCTTTCATACAACGGGTGTAAGACAGTTTTACACATGCAAATACTAAGGTTCTTACTTGACAAGCCTAGCATGTACAGACATGGCCTCGGAACACGAACCGAAAGGTTAAGCATGAGTCATATAGTTGATATGATGCCCATACAGATGCTCGCCTTTGAAGCTACACCGACTCACGTGATGATCGGACTTGGTGTAGTGGATTTGGTTCATGTAATCACCAAAAGGACACGAGGGATGTCATTTTTGAGTGGGAGTTCATTAGTAATTTGGATTAGTTGAACTCAATCTATCATAAACTTAGTCTAAATATACTTTAGAAATTCTGTTGTAGATGGCACCACCTGCTTTTAATTTCAATGTGTTCATGGAGAAAGAGAAACTTGCTGCAAATGGTAGCAACTTCACCAACTAGGCTATGAATTTGAGGATTCTCCTCACTGCTGCACAAAAGCAATATGTGCTAGATGGGCCGCTAGGCCCCCCACCAGCTCCTGATGCCCCTAACAAGGAAAATAACGTCTATATAACTTGTCAGGAGGACCACAACTTAGTTCATTGCGGCATACTATATGGGCTAGCGCCAGAACTTCGAAAGCGTTTCGAAAATGGAAATGCCTTTGATACCATGGGAGAATTCAAAATGATTTTCGATACCCATGCTGTCGTAGAGAGTTATAATGCTATAGAAAAGTTCTTTAGCTACATGATGGAGGAAAACAGCTCCGTTACTGAGCACGTACTCAAAATGTCTGGGTACGCCGATAAGCTTGTGTCCTTGGGAATAACGATTCCCATTGACTTAGGCATACAACGTGTTCTCCAATCTCTACCACCTAGCTACAAGAGCTTCGTGATGAACTATAATATGCAGGGCATGAAGAAGTCTCTCCCCGAGCTTCTGTCAATGCTTAAGATTGCAGAAGTGGAGATTAGGAAAGAACATCAAGTGTTGATGATCAATAGGACCACTGGTTTCAAGAAGGACAAGAAAGGCAAGCACAAGGGAAAGAAGGATGGTAAGCCTGTTGCCACGCCTGAAAAGAAACCCCGAGCTGGCCCTAAGTCTGACACTGAGTGCTACTATTGCAAGGGGACTCGCCATTGGAAGCGCAACTGCCCCAAGTATTTGGCGGACAAGAAGTCCGGCAAGGCAAACAAAGGTATATGTGATATACATGTTATTGATGTGTACTTGACTAGTACTCGCAGTAGCACCTGGGTATTAGATACGGGATCGGTTGCTAATATATGTAACTCGGTTCAGGGGCAGCGGAACAAGCGACAACTAGCAAGGGATGAGGTCATGATGCGGGTCGGCAATGGATCAAGAGTTGATGTGATCGCCGTCGGAACGCTGCCTCTCCATATGCCATCGGGATTAGTTATAAACCTAAATAATTGTTATTTGGTGCCTGCACTAAGCATGAACATTGTATCCGGATCGTGTTTGATGCAAAGTGGTTATTCATTTAAGTCTAAAAACAATGGTTGTTAGATTTATATGAATAATATCTTTTATGGTCATGCACCTATGTTGAATGGTTTATTTCTGTTGGATCTCGATAGTAGTATTACGCATATTCATAATTTTGATGCTAAAAGGATTAAACTTGATAATGATATATCTACATATATGTGGCACTGCCGTCTAGGTCATATTGGCGTTAAACGCATGAAGAAACTCCATTCTGATGGACTTTTGGAATCACTTGATTTTGAATCATTTGATACATGTGAGCCATGCCTTATGGGCAAAATGACTAGAACGCCGTTTTCCGGTTCAATGGAACGGGCGACAGATTTATTGGAAATCATACATACTGATGTGTGTGGACCAATGAGTGTGTCGGCGCGAGGTGGATATCGTTATTTTGTTACTTGCACGGATGATTTGAGTAGATATGGGTATATCTATTTGATGAAACACAAATCTGAAACTTTTGAAAAGTTCAAAGAATTTCAGAATGAAGTGGAAAATCATCATAATAGAAAGATCAAATTTCTGCGGTCTGACCATGGAGGAGAGTATCTTAGTTACGAGTTTAGCACACATATGAAAGACTGTGGAATAGTTTCACAACTCACGCCTGCCGGAACACCACAACGTAATGGTGTGTCAGAACATCGTAATCGTACTTTATTGGATATGGTTCGATCTATGATGTCTCTGACTGACTTGCCACTGTCATTTTGGGGTTATGCACTGGAAACCGCTACATTCACTTTAAATAGGGCACCATCTAAATCCGTTGAAAAGACACCGTATGAATTATGGTTTGGAAACAAACCTAAGCTGTCATTTCTTAAAGTTTGGGCATGCGATGTTTATGTGAAGAAACTTCAACCGGATAACCTCGAACCCAAAGCGGAAAAATGCATCTTCATAGGATACCCTAAGGAAACGATTGGGTATACCTTCTATCACAGATCCGAGGGCAAGGTCTTTGTTGCAAAGAATGGATCCTTTCTTGAGAAGGAGTTTCTCGTGAAAGGTGTGAGTAGTCGGAAGGTAGAACTCGAAGAGGTCATTGAACCTTCTCTTCATGGAATGGAGAGTGGCGCAGCATCGGAAGTTGTTTCGGAGTTGACTTCACCTAATGAAGAGAGAGCTAATGATAGTGATCATGAAACTCCGAAAGAGGACACTACCGGACCTCGTAGGTCAAGCAGGACACGTGCAGCTCCTGAACTGTACGGCAATCCTGTTATGAATTTCATGATTGATGAAATGGATGACCCTGCGACGTATGAAGAAGCGATGATGAGCCCGGATTCCAACAAATGGCTAGAAGCCATGAAATCCAAGATGGAATCCATGTACGAGACCCAAGAATGGAACTTGGTGGACTTACCTCACGACCAAAAGGCCGTTGAGAATAAATGGATTTTCAAAAGAAAAACTAATGCTGATGGTAATGTGACCATCTATAAGGCTCGACTTGTTGCAAAGGGGTTTCGACAAATTCAAGGAGTTGACTACGATGAGACATTATCTCCCGTAGCGATGCTTAAGTCGGTTAGGATTATGTTAGCAATTGCTGCATATGTTGATTATGAAATATGGCAGATGGATGTCAAAACTGTGTTCCTCAATGGTAAGATTGAAGAAGAGTTGTATATGATACAACCTAAGGGTTTTGTCGATCCTAAGGATGATAATAAGGTGTGCAAACTTCAGCGATCCATTTATGGACTGAAGTAAGCATCCCGGAGTTGGAATCTCCGCTTTGATGAGGTGATCAAAGAGTTTGGATTTGTCCAAACTTATGGAGAGGCTTGTATTTACAAGAAAGTGAGTGGGAGCAATGTGGCATTTCTGATATTATATGTGGATGACATATTATTGATTGGAAATGATTTAGATCTTTTAAACAGTGTTAAAAGTTATCTAAACAGCAAATTTTCGATGAAGGACCTTGGTGAAGCTTCATATATATTAGGCATTAAAATCTATAGAGATAGATCAAGACGCCTAATTGGGCTATCGCAGAGTACATACCTTGATAAGATATTAAAGAAGTTTAATATGGATGGAAGTAAGAAGGGGTTCTTACCTATGTTGCAAGGCAAGACATTGAGTAAGACTCAAAGTCCGGCTAAGGCGGAAGAAAGAGAGATAATGGATAGGATCCCCTATGCCTCAGCCATAGGCTCTATAATGTATGCCATGCTATGTACAAGACCGGATGTGGCACATGCTATTAGTTTGACTAGTAGGTACCAATCTGATCCAGGTTCGGAACACTGGATAGCGATCAAGAATATCCTTAAGTACTTGAGAAGAACTAAGGATATGTTTCTTGTATACGGAGGTGAAGAAGAGCTAGTCGCTAAGTGTTATGTCGATGCTAGCTTTGACACTGATCCGGATGACTCTAAGTCTCAATCTGGATACGTATTTCTCTTGAACAGAGCAGCAGTTAGTTGGAGGAGCTCCAAACAACCTGTGGTGGCTAGATCAACAACGGAGGCGGAATATGTTGCTGCTTCAGAAGCGGCGCAGGAAGCAGTTTGGATGAAAGAGTTCATTGCGGAACTGGGTGTGGTTCCCAGTGCGTTGGACCCGATGGTGATCTATTGTGACAACAATGGAGCCATAGCCAACGCCAAGGAACCAAGGTCTCACAAGAATTCCAAGCATATTAAGCGCCGGTTTCACTCCATCCGCGAACATGTCAAGGATGGAGATATAAAGATTTGTAAAGTGCACACGGACCTGAATGTAGCAGATCCATTGACTAAAGTACTCCCTAGGGCAAAACATGATCAACACCAGAACTCCATGGGTGTTAGATTTATCACTATGTGAACTAGATTATTGTCTCTAGTGCAAGTGGGAGACTAAAGGAAATATGCCCTCAGAGGCAATAATAAAGTTGTTATTATGTATTCCTTATATATGATAGATGTTTATTTTACATGCTATAATTGTATTGATAGGAAACATCAATACATGTGTGTTTAATAAACAAAAGGGGTTCCTAGTCATGCCTCTCTTATAGACTAGCTTGTTGATTAACAAGATGATCAAGGTTTCCTGATCATGGACATTGGATGTTGTTAATAACAAGGTCACACCATTAGTGGAATGATGTGATGAACATTGATCCGAAGTATAGCATTACGATCAAGTCATTGTGTTTATATTGCTATAACATCATACGAAGTAATCTTTATCCTTAGACTATGAGATCATGTTAATTGCTAACACCGGAAGAGTATCTTGATAACATCAAACGTCACACCGTAACAGGGTGACTATAAAGATGGGTTCAGTGCTACGAAGGTGTTATGTTGAGGCTCATGGATCAAGAGTGGAATTTGTCAATCTAGATGACGGATAGATATACTCTGGGCCCTCTCGGTGATATCACATTAGGATAGCTTGCAAGCAAGTGATGTGATCACTAGAATGTTATATCACGGGAACAAGAAAAGAGTGCATGTCGGTAACGAGATCAAACTAGGTATGGAGATACCGATGATCTAATCTCGGACATGTAATATATCGAGAGACAAAGGGATTTAGTTACAAGCGTTAAACTTTCTCACGATCACAGGAGTCATCGTTGAATGTGTAGGAGTCAGTACGGATCTCTAGGTCCTGCTGCTGATTATTGATCGGAGAAGGGTCTCGATCATGTCTGCGTTATTCGCGAACCGTAGGGTGGCACACTTAAGAGTTACCGGACACCATTTTGGAGCACATATGTTTCAGACGGAAGAATTGCAAAGCGCAGGAATTGTTTCAATAGAAACCAGAAATTGTTTCGGGCGAAATTGCAGAAGGTGGTTCTGCATGTGATATTGAAATATTGCAAGGGGCTATATGTGAATGTTTGTTAATTAAAGTAATTAACAAAATTCTGAATAAATTTAATAAAAGAGTTTTTATTAAATGAGAGAGCATTATATTTGGAGAAACTTAATGCATTTAAAGTGGAGACTTTAAAAGGGAATGTGAAGAGGCATTCTAATGTGGAGGAGTTACCACCACATGAATGGGGGAGGTGAGGGGTCACCCCCCCCCCATGCGCCGGCCATGGAGAGAGGGGGCACCCCCCCTCCTCCTATAAGAGGCCACCCATTCCCTCCTTCATCCTCACACCTCCTTGTGAAGGATCTCTCTCCCCCTCTAGAATTATTCCCCCATGGTCTCGGATTAGCGAGATACATGTTCCAGGTGGCATTTCGTCTGGAAGGAGTTGCTGCTTCCGCTGGATCGCTGGAGCGAGGAGGTGGAGGTTGTCTGGTGGCTTGAACGTGTGTGCGAGTGCGGATGTGCTGCTGAGTTGCGGCGCTCGGACTTCCTCACGATCTTGATATCGGCAAGTGTACGACTACATCAACCACGAGTTCCTACTCGTTAACAAAGCTCGTTGTCTTCGAGGGTAAGTTCTCAATGGATGTATGTCCACCCGTTTGCTTTGTACCTAGTAGATAGATCTTGGCGTGTAGTTCACACCGTAGGAAATTTTTTGTTTTCTATGCTGCGGACCCAGCAGGTGAACCTTGCCCTTGATGTGGATTAACAGCCGTAACAGATACGTCCATTTTGCATCACTATTCTATGTCTTAATTCACTATTATTCATTGATATATTTCATATTGAGAGGTGATACTTATGCTATTTCATCTGTTCTTGCATGGTTGATGACTTTTGGAGCATGGACCACTGCAGTCAGGATTCTGATGGACAAGGTGTTGTTTGGAGGCAAAATTCTGGAAAAATCCTATTTTTCCAGAAGACTAAGGATGTTAGAAGATGGAGTGGAGATGGGCACAGGGGCCCACACCACCCCATGGCGCGGGCAGCCCTAGGCCGTGCCTGGAGGTGGTGTGGCCGCCCTGGCCCACTCCAGCCTCTCCCCTCTGGCGTGTATCATCCTCCCGAAACCCTAAGACTCGGGGAGCGACCACAGAAAGATTCCACCGCCTCTGCGGGGCGGAAAACACCGAGAGAGAAAGATCTCTCCGGCAAACAGATTTCTGCCGGGGGAATTCCTTCCTAGAGAGGGGAGATGGGCCACAGGGGGGCCACACCACCCCATGGCGTGGGCAGCCCTAGGCCGCGCCTGGAGGTGGTGTGGTCGCCCTGTCCTACTCCAGCCTCTCCCCTCTAGCGTATATCATCCTCCTGAAACCCTAAGACTCGGGGAGCGACCATAGAAAGATTCCGCCGCCTCTGCGGGGCGGAAAACACCGAGAGAGAAAGATCTCTCCGGCAAACAGATTTCAGCCGGGGGAATTCCTTCCCAGAGAGGGGAGATCATCGCCATCAACACCACCATCAAGCTGGACTTCATCGGTATCATCATCATCACCACCATCATCACCATCAGCACCCTCACCACCATCTCCATATTGCTGTAACAATTGTGTTGAATCTTGCATTAGTTCATAGGGGAAACTTTCCCGGTGTTGATTACTCCTTGTAGTTGATGCTATTGAGTGAACCGTTGAATTATTGTTTATGTTCAGATTGTTATACATCATTATTCCATCTCTGATCATGATCCATATGATGTCTTGTGAGTAGTTTGTTTTGTTCTTTAGGACATGGGAGAAGTCTTGTTGTTAGTAGTGGAGTTGTGTTGAGAAAGATTCAATAGAATGTTATTTAAGTTGTGGTGTACTTCTTCTAGTGGTGTCATGTGAACGTCGACTACATGACACTTCACCTATATGGGCCTGGGGGAATGCATTGTGTATTTGGCTACTAATCGTAGGGGTTGCCGGAGTGACAGAAACCTGAACCCCTGTTAGGAAACCATTGCACAAGGGACGTAAGGGTCTTAGAGTTTAAAGCTGTGGTTTGGTTTCTACCTTAATTACTTTCTTGTACTTACGGATGTTTGCAAGGGGTATAATCACAAGTATGTATTAGTATTGGATGGGGCGGTACATTAGCATAGGTTCACCCACACAACACTTAGCAAGCTAAAGAGGATTAATCAACTATATGAAGTGAAAGCACTTGACAGTCTTCCCATGTGTCCTCGAGAACGTTTGGTCATCTTAAGTAATACAACCGGTTTGTCCTTTGCTGCATAAAGGATTGGGCCACTTGCTGCATTTATTCCTACTGTCTTTTATTTACTCATACTTTGTTTACTTGCTATATCAAAAACCCCTAAAAATCCGTTTGCTAAGTATTTGCAGAGAATTCCTGATCCATACCACTAGCCAGCACCTTCTGCTCCTCGTTGGGTTCAACACTCTTACTTATCGAAAATACTGCGATACACCCCCTATACTTGTGGGTCATCAAGACTATTTTCTGGCGCCGTTGCCGGGGAGTGAAGCGCTATTGGAGAGTGGAACTGGTAAAGGAAACTTCTACTGTGAGTATTGTTTACTTCTGTTAGTTGATTTATTTTCGTTATGGATAATTCGCTGAGTTTCTTATTTGGTAATGCTACTACCACTGCTAAGGTAGTAGATAAGCCACCACCTGCTGAGAATGATGTTTTCAAAATACCTACAAGAATTATTGATCGTGTTATGGATAACTACTATGTTGGGGATGGAACTGTCCATCCCGGTGATCATTTACTCTTTATACACGAATTATGCGGGTTGTTCAAGTGTGCAGGTATTACTACAGATCAAGTTAAGAATAAGTTATTCTCATTATCACTGAAAGAAGAGCTGAGGACTGGTATAAGCTGCTGAAGAATGGTCAAGCTCTGGAATGGGAGGAAATAGCTACATGATGGAGGAAAACAGCTCCGTTAGTGAGCACGTACTCAAAATGTCTGGGTACGCCGATAAGCTTGTGTCCTTGGGAATAACGATTCCCATTGACTTAGGCATACAACGTGTTCTCCAATCTCTACCACCTAGCTACAAGAGCTTCGTGATGAACTATAATATGCAGGGCATGAAGAAGTCTCTCCCCGAGCTTCTGTCAATGCTTAAGATTGCAGAAGTGGAGATTAGGAAAGAACATCAAGTGTTGATGATCAATAGGACCACTGGTTTCAAGAAGGACAAGAAAGGCAAGCACAAGGGAAAGAAGGATGGTAAGTCTGTTGCCACGCCTAAAAAGAAACCCCGAGCTGGCCCTAAGTCTGACACCGAGTGCTACTATTGCAAGGGGACTGGCCATTGGAAGCGTAACTGCCCCAAGTATTTGGCGGACAAGAAGTCCGGCAAGGCAAACAAAGGTATATGTGATATACATGTTATTGATGTGTACTTGACTAGTACTCGCAGTAGCACCTGGGTATTAGATACGGGATCGGTTGCTAATATATGTAACTCGGTTCAGGGGCAGTGGAACAAGCGACAACTAGCAAGGGATGAGGTCATGATGCGGGTCGGCAATGGATCAAGAGTTGATGTGATCGCCGTCGGAACGCTGCCTCTCCATATGCCATCGGGATTAGTTATAAACCTAAATAATTGTTATTTGGTGCCTGCACTAAGCATGAACATTGTATCCGGATCGTGTTTGATGCAAAGTGGTTATTCATTTTAGTCTAAAAACAATGTTTGTTAGATTTATATGAATAATATCTTTTATGGTCATGCACCTATGTTGAATGGTTTATTTCTGTTGGATCTCGATAGTAGTATTACGCATATTCATAATTTTGATGCTAAAAGGATTAAACTTGATAATGATATATCTACATATATGTGGCACTGCCGTCTAGGTCATATTGGCGTTAAACGCATGAAGAAACTCCATTCTGATGGACTTTTGGAATCACTTGATTTTGAATCATTTGATACATGTGAGCCATGCCTTATGGGCAAGATGACTAGAACGCCGTTTTCTGGTTCAATGGAACGGGCGACAGATTTATTGGAAATCATACATACTGATGTGTGTGGACCAATGAGTGTGTCGGCGCGAGGTGGATATCGTTATTTTGTTACTTGCACGGATGATTTGAGTAGATATGGGTATATCTATTTGATGAAACACAAATCTGAAACTTTTGAAAAGTTCAAAGAATTTCAGAATGAAGTGGAAAATCATCATAATAGAAAGATCAAATTTCTGCGGTCTGACCATGGAGGAGAGTATCTTAGTTACGAGTTTAGCACACATATGAAAGACTGTGGAATAGTTTCACAACTCACGCCTGCCGGAACACCACAACATAATGGTGTGTCAGAACATCGTAATCGTACTTTATTGGATATGGTTCGATCTATGATGTCTCTGACTGACTTGCCACTGTCATTTTGGGGTTATGCACTGGAAACCGCTACATTCACTTTAAATAGGGCACCATCTAAATCCGTTGAAAAGACACCGTATGAATTATGGTTTGGAAACAAACCTAAGCTGTCATTTCTTAAAGTTTGGGGATGCGATGTTTATGTGAAGAAACTTCAACCGGATAACCTCGAACCCAAAGCGGAAAAATGCATCTTCATAGGATACCCTAAAGAAACGATTGGGTATACCTTGTATCACAGATCCGAGGGCAAGGTCTTTGTTGCCAAGAATGGATCCTTTCTTGAGAAGGAATTTCTCGCGAAAGGTGTGAGTAGTCGGAAGGTAGAACTCGAAGAGGTCATTGAACCTTCTCTTCATGGAATGGCGAGTGGCGCAGCACCGGAAGTTGTTTCGGAGTTGACTTCACCTAATGAAGAGAGAGCTAATGATATTGATCATGAAACTCCGAAAGAGGACACTACCGGACATCGCAGGTCAAGCAGGACACGTGCAGCTCCTGAACTGTACGGCAATCCTGTTATGAATTTCATGATTGATGAAATGGATGACCCTGCGACGTATGAAGAAGCGATGATGAGCCCGGATTCCAACAAATGGCTAGAAGCCATGAAATCCAAGATGGAATCCATGTACGAGAACCAAGTTTGGAACTTGGTGGACTTACCTCACGACCAAAAGGCCGTTGAGAATAAATGGATTTTCAAAAGAAAAACTGATGATGATGGTAATGTGACCATCTATAAGGCTCGACTTGGTGCAAAGGGGTTTCGACAAATTCAAGGAGTTGACTACGATGAGACATTATCTCCCGTAGCGATGCTTAAGTCGGTTAGGATTATGTTAGCAATTGCTGCATATGTTGATTATGAAATATGGCAGATGGATGTCAAAACTGCGTTCCTCAATGGTAAGATTGAAGAAGAGTTGTATATGATACAACCTAAGGGTTTTGTCGATCCTAAGGATGCTAATAAGGTGTGCAAACTTCAGCGATCCATTTATGGACTGAAGTAAGCATCCCGGAGTTGGAATCTCCGCTTTGATGAGGTGATCAAAGAGTTTGGATTTGTCCAAACTTATGGAGAGGCTTGTATTTACAAGAAAGTGAGTGGGAGCAATGTGGCATTTCTGATATTATATGTGGATGACATATTATTGATTGGAAATGATTTAGATCTTTTAAACAGTGTTAAAAGTTATCTAAACAGCAAATTTTCGATGAAGGACCTTGGTGAAGCTTCATATATATTAGGCATTAAAATCTATAGAGATAGATCAAGACGCCTAATTGGGCTATCGCAGAGTACATACCTTGATAAGATATTAAAGAAGTTTAATATGGATGGAAGTAAGAAGGGGTTCTTACCTATGTTGCAAGGCAAGACATTGAGTAAGACTCAAAGTCCAGCTAAGGCGGAAGAAAGAGAGATAATGGATAGGATCCCCTATGCCTCAGCCATAGGCTCTATAATGTATGCCATGCTATGTACAAGACCGGATGTGGCACATGCTATTAGTTTGACTAGTAGGTACCAATCTGATCCAGGTTCGGAACACTGGATAGCGATCAAGAATATCCTTAAGTACTTGAGAAGAACTAAGGATATGTTTCTTGTATACGGAGGTGAAGAAGAGCTAGTCGCTAAGTGTTATGTCGATGCTAGCTTTGACACTGATCCGGATGACTCTAAGTCTCAATCTGGATACGTATTTCTCTTGAACAGAGCAGCAGTTAGTTGGAGGAGCTCCAAACAACCTGTGGTGGCTAGATCAACAATGGAGGCGGAATATGTTGCTGCTTCAGAAGCGGCGCAGGAAGCAGTTTGGATGAAAGAGTTCATTACGTAACTGGGTGTGGTTCCCAGTGCGTTGGACCCGATGGTGATCTATTGTGACAACAATGGAGCCATAGCCATCGCCAAGGAACCAAGGTCTCACAAGAATTCCAAGCATATTAAGCGCCGGTTTCACTCCATCCACGAACATGTCAAGGATGGAGATATAAAGATTTGTAAAGTGCACACGGACCTGAATGTAGCAGATCCATTGACTAAAGTACTCCCTAGGGCAAAACATGATCAACACCAGAACTCCATGGGTGTTAGATTTATCACTATGTGAACTAGATTATTGTCTCTAGTGCAAGTGGGAGACTAAAGGAAATATGCCCTGAGAGGCAATAATAAAGTTGTTATTATGTATTCCTTATATATGATAGATGTTTATTTTACATGCTATAATTGTATTGATAGGAAACATCAATACATGTGTGTTTAATAAACAAAAGGGGTTCCTAGTCATGCCTCTCTTATAGACTAGCTTGTTGATTAACAAGATGATCAAGGTTTCCTGATCATGGACATTGGATGTTGTTAATAACAAGGTCACACCATTAGTGGAATGATGTGATGAACATTCATCCGAAGTATAGCATTACGATCAAGTCATTGTGTTTATATTGCTATAACATCATACGAAGTAATCTTTATCCTTAGACCATGAGATCATGTTAATTGCTAACACCGGAAGAGTATCTTGATAACATCAAACGTCACACCGTAACAGGGTGACTATAAAGATGGGTTCAGTGCTACGAAGGTGTTATGTTGAGGCTCATGGATCAAGAGTGGAATTTGTCAATCTAGATGACGGATAGATATACTCTGGGCCCTCTCGGTGATATCACATTAGGATAGCTTGCAAGCAAGTGATGTGATCACTAGAATGTTATATCACGGGAACAAGAAAAGAGTGCATGTCGGTAACGAGATCAAACTAGGTATGGAGATACCGATGATCTAATCTCGGACATGTAATATATCGAGAGACAAAGGGATTTAGTTACAAGCGTTAAAGTTTCTCACGATCACAGGAGTCATCGTTGAATGTGTAGGAGTCAGTACGGATCTCTAGGTCCTGCTGCTGATTATTGATCGGAGAAGGGTCTCGATCATGTCTGCATTATTCGCGAACCATAGGGTGGCACACTTAAGAGTTACCGGACACCATTTTGGAGCATATATGTTTCAGACGGAAGAATTGCAAAGCGCAGGAATTGTTTCAATAGAAACCAGAAATTGTTTCGGGCAAAATTGCAGAAGGTGGTTCTGCATGTGATATTGAAATATTGCAAGGGGCTATATGTGAATGTTTGTTAATTAAAGTAATTAACAAAATTCTGAATAAATTTAATAAAAGAGTTTTTATTAAATGAGAGAGCATTATATTTGGAGAAACTTAATGCATTTAAAGTGGAGACTTTAAAAGGGAATGTGAAGAGGCATTTTAATGTGGAGGAGTTACCACCACATGAATGGGGGAGGTGAGGGGTCACCCCCCCATGCGCCGGCCATGGAGAGAGGGGGCACCCCCCTCCTCCTATAAGAGGCCACCCATTCCCTCCTTCATCCTCACACCTCCTTGTGAAGGATCTCTCTCCCCCTCTAGAATTATTCCCCCATGGTCTCGGATTAGCGAGATACATGTTCCCGGTGGCATTTCGTCTGGAAGGAGTTGTTGCTTCCGCTGGATCGCTGGAGCGAGGAGGTGGAGGTTGTCTGGTGGCTTGAACGTGTGTGCGAGTGCGGATGTACTGCTGAGTTGTGGCGCTCGGACTTCCTCACGATCTTGATATCGGCAAGTGTACGACTACATCAACCACGAGTTCCTACTCGTTAACAAAGCTCGTTGTCTTCGAGGGTAAGTTCTCTATGGATGTATGTCCACCCGTTTGCTTTGTACCTAGTAGATAGATCTTGGCGTGTAGTTCACACCGTAGGAAATTTTTTGTTTTTTATGCTGCGGACCCAGCAGGTGAACCTTGCCCTTGATGTGGATTAACAGTCGTAACAGATACGTCCATTTTGCATCACTATTCTATGTCTTAATTCACTATTATTCATTGATATATTTCATATTGAGAGGTGATACTTATGCTATTTCATCTGTTTTTGCATGGTTGATGACTTTTGGAGCATGGACCACTGCAGTCAGGATTCTGATGGACAAGGTGTTGTTTGGAGGCAAAATTCTGGAAAAATCCTATTTTTCCAGAAGACTAAGGATGTTAGAAGATGGAGTGGAGATGGGCACAGGGGCCCACACCACCCCATGGCGCGGGCAGCCCTAGGCCGTGCCTGGAGGTGGTGTGGCCGCCCTCGCCCACTCCAGCCTCTCCCCTCTGGCGTGTATCATCCTCCCGAAACCCTAAGACTCGGGGAGCGACCACAGAAAGATTCCGCCGCCTCTACGGGGCGGAAAACACCGAGAGAGAAAGATCTCTCCGGCAAACAGATTTCTGCCGGGGGAATTCCTTCCCAGAGAGGGGAGATGGGCCACAGGGGGGCCACACCACCCCATGGCGTGGGCAGCCCTAGGCCGCGCCTATAGGTGGTGTGGTCGCCCTGGCCTACTCCAGCCTCTCCCCTCTAGCGTATATCATCCTCCTGAAACCCTAAGACTCGGGGAGCGACCATAGAAAGATTCCGCCGCCTCTGCGGGGCGGAAAACACCGAGAGAGAAAGATCTCTCCGGCAAACAGATTTCAGCCGGGGGAATTCCTTCCCAGAGAGGGGAGATCATCGCCATCAACACCACCATCAAGCTGGACTTCATCGGGATCATCATCATCACCACCATCATCACCATCAGCACCCTCATCACCATCTCCATATTGTTGTAACAATTGTGTTGAATCTTGCATTAGTTCATAGGGGAAACTTTCCTGGTGTTGATTACTCCTTGTAGTTGATGCTATTGAGTGAACCGTTGAATTATTGTTTATGTTCAGATTGTTATACATCATTATTCCATCTCTGATCATGATCCATATGATGTCTTGTGAGTAGTTCGTTTTGTTCTTGAGGACATGGGAGAAGTCTTGTTGTTAGTAGTGGAGTTGTGTTGAGAAAGATTCAATAGAATGTTATTTAAGTTGTGGTGTACTTCTTCTAGTGGTGTCATGTGAACGTCGACTACATGACACTTCACCTATATGGGCCTGGGGGAATGCATTGTGTATTTGGCTACTAATCGTAGGGGTTGCCGGAGTGACAGAAACCTGAACCCCTGTTAGGAAACCATTGCACAAGGGACGTAAGGGTCTTAGAGTTTAAAGCTGTGGTTAGGTTTCTACCTTAATTACTTTCTTGTACTTACGGATGTTTGCAAGGGGTATAATCACAAGTATGTATTAGTATTGGATGGGGCGGTACATTAGCACAGGTTCACCCACACAACACTTAGCAAGCTAAAGAGGATTAATCAACTATATGAAGTGAAAGCACTTGACAGTCTTCCCATGTGTCCTCGAGAACGTTTGGTCATCTTAAGTAATACAACCGGTTTGTCCTTTGCTGCATAAAGGATTGGGCCACTTGCTGCATTTATTCCTACTGTCTTTTATTTACTCATACTTTGTTTACTTGCTATATCAAAAACCCCTAAAAATCCGTTTGCTAAGTATTTGCAGAGAATTCCTGATCCATACCACTAGCCAGCACCTTCTGCTCCTCGTTGGGTTCGACACTCTTACTTATCGAAAATACTGCGATACACCCCCTATACTTGTGGGTCATCAAGACTATTTTCTGGCGCCGTTGCCGAGGAGTGAAGCGCTATTGGAGAGTGGAACTGGTAAAGGAAACTTCTACTGTGAGTATTGTTTACTTCTGTTAGTTGCTTTATTTTCGTTATGGATAATTCGCTGAGTTTCTTATTTGGTAATGCTACTACCACTGCTAAGGTAGTAGATAAGCCACCACCTGCTAAGAATGATGTTTTCAAAATACCTACAAGAATTATTGATCGTGTTATGGATAACTACTATGTTGGGGATGGAACTGTCCATCCCGGTGATCATTTACTCTTTATACACGAATTATGCGGGTTGTTCAAGTGTGCAGGTATTACTACAGATCAAGTTAAGAATAAGTTATTCTCATTATCACTGAAAGAAGAGCTGAGGACTGGTATAAGCTGCTGAAGAATGGTCAAGCTCTGGAATGGGAGGAAATAGTGCCTCTCTTTTATTCAAAGTTTTATCCTCCTAGTGAGATTCATAAAGATCGGAATCAAATATACAACTTTTGGCCTCTTGATGCAGACAGTAGAGCTCAAGCTTGGGGGGAGATTGAAGTTACTAATGCTCAAATGTCCCATTCATGAGCTCCCCAACAATATTATTATCAATAACTTCTAAGCAAGGCTCCCTCTACATGATAAAGATTTATTGGATGCTTCTTGTGCTGGATCATTCACTTGCATGGAAGAAGAAGCTAAATGGGATCTTCTGGACCGTATTCAAGACAATGTTGAAGCTTGGGAGAATGAAAAAGGTAGAAAGTCAGGTATAAATTATGATTATGACTGCATTGAATCTTTTATGGGAACTAATGACTTTCAAAATATTAAAAATGCTTATGGTCCAGACTCTCAAGCTATTGCTTCTTATTTTAAGGCTTTTGCTTCCTATATTGAAGTGCCTAAAAAGAAGTGGAATAAGTATCATGAACCTTATAAAGATATTGCTAAGAGTGTTCCTTCAAGAAATACTGAAGTTTATACTGCTAATCATGTTTTACCTGAACCTTATATTGAGAAAATGCCTTTTCCAGTTAAGGTAAAGGAACATTCTATGATAGCTTGTATGGTTAATGAAAGTACAAATAAAGCTGTTGAACCTGATAAACAAATGGTTGATGAACCTATAATAGAAAATGTGAAAGACTTTGTCACTAAATATGAAAAAGAGGGACACCCTATCCTTTGTAAGGATACCTCTAATATTGTTTCACAAAGTAGTGTTATGAGAGCTAGTATTCCCGTGTTTTCTGTTAGAATAAGTGATCATTGCTATGATGGTTCTTGTGATAGCTATATCGTTAAGTTTATGCATGATACTGAAAGCTACTATGAGAGAGGGAAAAGTGTTCTTATGTATCTCAATAATATCAAGTTTCCTCGTTTTATGCTGAAAGTTTTTATGTTGCACTTGTTTTGCCTTCTTATGCAAGAAGCCTCTGGTTTCAATAACTTGTTTGTTTACAAAATTCCCTTGCATAGGAAGTGGGTTAGAATTAAATGTGTGTGTGTTTTTGCTTCTTAATGCTTTCTTTCACTTCAATTCATATCCCTATGAGAGTTTCTTCAAAATTATCATGCCCATCTTAATGGCTATAAAGAAAGAGCTTTATGGGAGACAACCCAATTTGTTTTTGCTTTTAGTTTGTTTGAGTCTTGGAAGTTATTACTTTGGTAATAACTGCTCCTTATCCGTTTTGTTTGGTTTTTGTGTCAAGATCAACCTCTAATGAGAGAAAAGTAAGATTTGGGGAAGTTGCTGTCCCGAAACAGATTTTTGTGCTTCACCGTAAAAATTTGTGCGAGATCTCTGTATGTCAGATTGATCTGTAATTTTTTGTGCCTTTGCCCCAGGTTATTATTTAACTTTAGTTAGTTTTGCACTTTTTGATTTGAGCAACAAAAGATTTTCGAAAAAATTGATCTTTACCTGCTGGTCTGTTTTGACAGATTTAGCCAATCTTGCATTTGCTTCTTTATTCGATTTCCTTTTTGAATTCTTTTTGGGTTTTCGGAAGGAGTTGCTACAGTAGCTTATGTTTTGTTGGTTTTCAGTTGAAGTTGGACTCAAAAGGTTTTATCACTTCACTTATGCTAATGTTGCTAATGGGAACTGTGTGAAGTTTTATGTGAAAGAAATTTCCAGGATGTGGAGATAATGGTGTAATAAGGAAGAGAAAGGTTTTATGACTCAAGTAATAAGTGTATGAAGATGAAGATATTGATGTTATTAAAGTAATGACTTCGGAAGAATCTACTTGATACCAAATTCAGAGACCTGCAGAGTCCGTTTTCAAATAGGTAATAGTTCTGGTAAGAAAAGTTCCACGAAAATACTATCCAACTATATTTTTGCAGTTTTCATTCAATAAGGAAAGTTACGAAGCGAAAGAGGGACGGAAACAGAGCCAGACTGGCTCACACCACCCTGTGGCACGGGCCCACCCCTGGCCGCGCCACTAGGTGGTGATTCCACCCCCGACTCCGCCTCCGACTCGTTTTCTCCCAGTACCTTCCTTTTGATACGAAACTTCGTAATATATAACCCCCCGGATCCCCCGAGGTCCGTATATCGTGTTTTCGTCGTGTTTTTGTTTCGATATGTTTCTGCCGGGTAAAATCTCAGATTTGTAGCCTCAATGTCTTCCACTGGATCAGTTAAGGGAGATTCCTTGGAAGATATCATCAACCCATACATGAGAGAATTGAAGATTCATCCCAAGGAGTTATTGCTCGAAGGTGGGGAGGTTCGTATTAAAGAGGTTCAAGGCCCTAAAGGTGAAGGAAGTCTAGAGGACAGGATGGAAGCATTGGAACAAGAAGTCTTTAGGTACAAGAAGATGGCGGAGCGCGAAGTGGATATCATCCATAAGAGTTGTTATGAACTCATCACCGAGCACCAAAAGGAGACTGCTGAACTCAAAGACGAAGTCCTCTCACTCCGCCAAACAACCAACGAACTGTAAGCCCAGTTCTATGACGTTCAAAATCAAAACTGTGAGTATGAGGCTAGATTTAAACTCATAAGTCCTGTTGGAAGTTTCAGGATGTTGGAAACCACGATGTCCTTTGTTGATGGGAATCCCTTACCTTGGAAGACGGACAAAGATGAGAGGATACCACCACCACCAAAGGAGTAATTCGTCATCAGGTTTGGCATCCCCTTGTTTTGTTCCAAGCTTGGGGGAGTGCCACGGTATCATATCACTATCTTCTATCTTTTTACCTTATTAGTAGAGTCATATCATGAATAGAGGAGTTATTATGTGGTATGGTTTGCGTTATGGAAGTGTCCTCTCTCTCGTTAGTTATGTATTATGGAATATTAATGGGAAGTTCTATCATTCACTCTTTTGCATAGCTTATATTAGTTTTCAATTCGTGGTTATATGATTGATCTTGTTGTTAGTATTGGTATCACTTTGGGATCATTGAGTTAATTTAGTTGGTTTTGGCAAACCTGGCTCGGTCAGTAGCAACACTATTTTTGAGAGTTGAATGAAAAAGATAAAAGTACCTTTAAAGAAAAATTATTTCATCATCTTTCTTTCTTGATTTGCTCATAAGTCTAGTATTCTCTAGTTAAGATCTTTTGTGCTTCCAAGGAAGATTGCATGTTTGTCTTTATCACTTGTATGTTTGGTTGTTTCCTTCAACTCTTATACTTGCTACCCAGCCTTGCTAGCCAAAAACCTGTACTGAGAGGGTATTCTTCTCGTGCATCCACCTCCTTTAAACCAACACCTTTGCCATTTGTGTCCACCATACCTACCTATTAGCATTATTGCTATTCCAAGTAAATTCTTGTTTTATCTACCTCCCAAATTAAACTTTTTATGTGAAAGTTAGTGATTAAAGCTCTCACAAACTTGATGGCACACTTTACTTTCTTGCATTTAATAAACTTGAACCATTAGGTCCTTCTTTGTTGCGTATATGCTTGCGCTTTATGAGTTGAAGTTAGCCGAACCATGTATCATGGGGACCGCTTTCAACACTTCATTTGGTACTTTGTACCTGGTTGATATCATGTTCTTTTGCTTATGGATCCCGGCGGTGTGAAATAAAAGTGGAACTTGTAAGATCATGGAGTTTATATGTGTGTTAGAGAAACGCCTGGGCCGCTAGCCTAAGCCATGCCTAATCATGGTGGAAACTTGCAGCATAACTATAGTGAGCATTCTATGAAGCATCCTCAATAAAAACCTATGCAAATAGCAAATAAAAAGATCGCTGAGATGCTCACTGTCTGCTTGCCTTGTCATTTTGATTATGGGATAGCTCCTGTGTCATGTGAAAGGGGTACCCCGTTGGCGGTTCTCAATGATACGCATGTATCTACAATGACAAGAGTTTGCTCGTGACTGAAGTTGAGTAGCATGAGGATCGGTACCCATAAGTAAGGGGCATGAGATTTCAACTTATAACTTGTCAAGAATATCCTCTTAGTTGTGTCACTTTAACCTTAATCACCTAAAGATGCCTATGATAGGGGCAATGAGAGCTGAAAGCTAGTAAGTATCATAATTTTTGGGAGCTCTTTATGAGACTTCCAATCCATGCTTCCCTTTGTGAAGGGCCCTTTCTTTTACTTTATAGTTGAGTCAGTAAACCTACTCCCTTCTATCTCAGCAAGTATTTTGAGTTGTTGTGTTTCATTCATTCATATGATGATTTATTCACTCATGTTTCTTATGTTCCTTGCTTTGCACATTGCTCTTATCTTGATGTTTACTACTTTGAAAGCTATCATTGAAAACCAGCTATTTGTGAACTCTAGCAAATTATCAACTATTCTTCGACCAAGAGCTAAGTTTGCCATTACCAATTATGATTCACTTTATGTATCTTTATTGTGTTTCCTTTACTCATTGCAAGTTGAGTTGTATAATAGTGAGTTGTCTTCTATTATGATCTATGTATTTGATGAATGTGATGTTTATTGAGCTCAGTTTCGCTTGGGGACAAGCAAAGTCTAAGATTGGGGGGAGTTGATACGTCCATTTTGCATTGATATATTTCATACTGAGAGGTGATACTTATGTTATTTCATCTGTTTTTGCATGGTTGATGACTTTTGGAGCATGGACCGCTGCAGTCAGGATTCTAATGGAAAAGGTGCTGTTTGGAGGCAAAATTCGCGAAGATCAGAAAATCCGGGAAAATATACAGAAAATCCTATTTTTCCAGAAGACTAAGGATGTTAGAAGATGGAGTGGAGATGGGCCACAGGGGGCCCACACCACCCCATGGCGCGGGCAGCCCTAGGCCGCGCCTGGAGGTGGTGTGGCCGCCCTGGCCCACTCCATCCTCTCCCCTCTGGCGTATATCATCCTCCCGAAACCCTAAGACTCGGGGAGCAACCACAGAAAGATTTTGCCGCCTCTGCGGGGCGGAAAACACCGAGAGAGAAAGATCTCTCCGACAAACAGATTTCTGCCGGGGGAATTCCTTCCCGGAGAGGGGAGATCATCGCCATCAACACCACCATCAAGCTGGACTTCATCGGGATCATCATCATCACCACCATCATCACCATCAGCACCCTCATCACCATCTCCATATTTCTGTAACAATTGTGTTGAATCTTGCATTAGTTCATAGGGGAAACTTTCCCGGTGTTGATTACTCCTTGTAGTTGATGCTATTGAGTGAACCTTTGATTTATTGTTTATGTTCAGATTGTTATACATCATTATTCCATCTCTGATCATGATCCATATGATGTCTTGTGAGTAGTTCGTTTTGTTCTTGAGGACATGGGAGAAGTCTTGTTGTTAGTAGTGGAGTTGTGTTGAGAAAGATTCAATAGATTGTTATTTAAGTTGTGGTGTACTTCTTCTAGTGGTGTCATGTGAACGTCGACTACATGACACTTCACTTATATGGGCCTAGGGGAATGCATTGTGTATTTGGCTACTAATCGTAGGGGTTGCCGGAGTGACAGAAACATGAACCCCCGTTAGGAAACCATTGCACAAGGGATGTAAGGGTCTTAGAGTTTAAAGCTGTGGTTAGGTTTCTACCTTAATTACTTTCTTGTACTTATGAATGTTTGCAAGGGGTATAATCACAAGTATGTATTAGTCTTGGATGGGGCGGTACATTAGCACAGGTTCACCCACACAACACTTAGCAAGCTAAAGAGGATTAATCAACTATATGAAGCGAAAGCACTTGACAGTCTTCCCATGTGTCCTCGAGAACGTTTGGTCATCTTAAGTAATACAACCAGCTTGTCCTTTGCTGCATAAAGGATTGGGCCACTTACTACATTTATTCCTACTGTCTTTTATTTACTCGTACTTTGTTTACTTGCTATATCGAAAACCCCTAAAAATCCGTTTGCTAAGTATTTGCAGAGAATTCCTGATCCATACCACTAGCCAGCATCTTCTGCTCCTCGTTGGGTTCGACACTCTTACTTATTAAAAATACTGCGATACACCCCCTATACTTGTGGGTCATCAGTAACAGGGGGCTGCTGTTCTTCAGGAGTTTCAGGGCCGGATAATCCGGCCGAGGGAGAGGCCAGAAAATACGTCCTGGGAGAACCTGAAGCATCTTCGCTAACTTGACTAGATCTTGCTCGAATTGGTGTGTGGCCAGATAATTCAGGGTCTGCCGGAAAATCCAGCCTGGGACTTGCAGCTGTTTCTTCGATATGTTGATCATTTTGGTCGGCAGTGGAGGGATGGCCGGATAATCCGGTGTCGACCGGATAATCTGGCCTGGAGCATTCAGGAGCATGTCGACCTTCAGCATTTGGTGGAGTTGGTGTAGAAGTTTCTCCAATGGTTGGAGCATGTTGAGCTTGTGTCGATGAGGGCTCTACATGAGTAGAGCATTGTCCTTCCCGATCCGCCACAAGGGGTCCTCAATGGGGCGGAAAAATCCCATGCCCATTCTTCTTATGGCATCTTGGGGTATTTCAACATCTGGATCACAAACATCAACTTGCCCTACACAGGAGCCATCATTTTCATCGAACACCACACTACAAGATTCTACAACAGTTCCGGAGAGCTTATTGTAGAATCTATAAGTGTGGGATTCGGCACCATAACCAACAAAAATACCTTCTAAAGCCTTAGACTCAAATTTAGATAAACGAACTCCTTTGATGAGAAAGAAACACTTACAACCAAATACCCAGAAGTATGAGATGTTTGGCTTGTTACCGGTAAGTATTTCATATGAAGTCTTGTCTAAGATTTTATGGAGGTATAGCCGGTTGGATGAATGACAAGCGGTAGAGATTGCTTCAGCCCGGAAGTTATATGGAGACTTGAATTCAGCTAGCATAGACCTTGCCATATCCATTAGGGTCCAGTTCTTCCTCTCAGCAACACCATTTTGTTGAGGGGTGTACGCAACAGAATATTGATGTCTTATCCCCTCTTCACTTAGGAATTCATTTAAGGTGTAGTTCTTGAACTCGGAGCTGTTATCACTTCTAATTGCCAATATAGGGACATTGTGTTGATGTTGAACCTCGTTGGTGAAATCGATGACCGTTTGTTGAGTCTCGCTCTTCAACTTGAAGAAATAGACCCAAGTGTATCTTGAGTAATCATCAACAATCACGAGGCAGTACTTCTTCCCACCGAGGCTTGCATGTGATGGAGGTCCAAAGAGGTCCACATGAAGGAGCTCCCAGATCCTCTTTGACGAAATAATGGTCTTCCTTCGATGAGGAGAGTCATGCATTTTCCCTTCAACACAAGCCTTGCAAACACGGTCTTTGGCAAAGGAAACATTTTCTTTTAGTCCAAGGATGTGGCCACCCTTGTGGAGACTTTGCAAAGTTCTCATGTTAACATGGGCTAGTCGGTGATGCCATAACCAACCCGCGTTAGCCTTTCCGAAAAGTCACATCGGGCCTGTAGTGGTTTTCCCCGAGAAGTCCACCATGTACAGGTCATTTTCGACATATCCCACGAAAGCGACTTTTAGAGACTTGCTCCACAAGAGTACCACCAAATCAGCATCAATAAAAACTGCAAAGCCCATCTTACCAAGGGCACGAACTGAAAGTAAATTGTAACCGAGGGTCTCAACAAGCATGACGTCCACGAGAGAGATATCGTGAGCAACCACAACTTTGCCGAGACCCAATACCTTAGATTTTGACTTGTCACCATAGGAGACGGTTATATAATCATGATTTGGCCGCATCTCCGTGATGATCTCCTTGCTTCCAGTCATGTGACTTGTGCACCCACTATCGAGTACCCATTTAGACCCACCGGAAGCATAGCCCTGCAAGAAAGTTACTTCTTGGTTTTAGGTACCCATTTTTAAATGGGTCCTCTCATGTTAGTGACAAGGGTCTTGGGAACCCAAATAGACCAAGGAATGTAACAGTCATAAGGACCTACATAACTAGCATAAACATCACCATAATAATCACAATATAATTCATAGTTAGGAACACTAGCTCCTGTAAAACCATCATAGTTAGTCTTGTCACTAGTGGTGGTGCTAGTCTTTGGTTGAGCAGTTTTGCTCTTCTTCTTGTTGTTGTTGTTCTTTGTCTTGGGAGTATAAACAAGACCCTTTTTCCATTGTTTGTCCTTTGCTACCTAAGCACCTCATCTAGAACTTCTTTACCTTTGTGTTGAGATCCCTTTACAAGTTCTTCTTGTCCACAAGATGGAGTGGAGGTGCTGGGCATATCATACTTCTCCAATTGAGTTTGGAGCTAGTCACAAGACTCATTTAGAGTAGAATGTTCACTCTCCAATGCCTTGTGAGCAATGTCAAGTTTCTCAAACTTCTCCAAGAGTCTAGTATGAGCATCCCCAAATTCAATCTTTTCCTTCTTTAGTTTCTTTAACTTAGCAAAAGTGTTGTCATGTTCTTTGATGAGCTAAGCAACAACCCCTTCATGGGACTCCTCAATTGACTCGAGTCTCTTTTCCAAGGATACTCGAGCTTCCTCTTCTTCTTCCAAGGCATTCTTCAAGGAGGCTATCTCCAAGGCATCTTCTCTTTCAATTCTGCCCTTTTCTTTGAGGAGATCTTCAGATTGGGCAAGTTGACTCATACGAGCATCAAATGAAGTTTGTGCTCACCTTGCAAGTTAGTGAAAAAGGTATCCAAGGCAATAAGTTCTTCTTTTATCTTAAGACTAGTATGATCATCCATATCCAAATTTATATTAGTGTTAGGAAATGAAGAAATAGAAGATGATACCTTAGACCCTCTCACCATAAGGCAGGTGACGTTGTTGTTGATGGTGTTTTCGTTTGGAGAGTCGAAGAGTGATGATGGAGTAGATGTGGTGACTATAGCAGCCACCTCACGAGTACTATCTTCATCCTCTTCATCTTCACTTCCAGAGGAATATTCTTCTTGTGCCACCAAGACAATCTTGGGTTGCTTCTTGTAGGGGCCATTCTTTTTGATAAATGGCTTCTTTCGAGGTGCCTTGGATTTTTCTTTAAGGATGAGCAATGCCCTTGAGTCTTCTATACATATCTTCATGGTCTTCACCATCCAACATATAGAATCCTCCAGCTTCATTGCTAAGGGCATCATACCTATTCCTCCTCATGCTTTCATTTCCAATAAAGAGATCGGTGAGAGCATCCCAAGCTTCTTTAGCGGTGTTGAAATGTTCAATGTGGGACATGTCCTTGGGACCCACTCCGAGTTGTATCATGTGGAGAGCCGTTGCATTCAACTTACTATCCACCACTTCTCTTCTTGTCAGGTTGGTGTGATCTCCAATATGAAGACCCTCTTCGATAATCCTCCAAAGTTTAATTGACGAACTGCATACATGAGACTTCATTAAGAATTTCCATTGATTAAAAGAAGATGCGGTAAGCTTGGGTGGATCACCCCTATTGTTTATATGAGGATGAGGAATAGGTGGGTCGGGAGAATATAGGTGATGAACCTCACTATAGTCCTCCTTACCACTTCCCTTCTTGGAGGCGGAACCATTAAGTTTTTCACCTACCACTTCATCTTCCTTAGATCCGGCATTAGCCTTATCCTTGGGTGAGGGAGTGGTAGCCTTAGAGGAGGATGGAGATGGGGCTGCGGATGATATGAGGCGAGCAATCATTTGTTGCATCTCCTCCATCTTGGTCTCAAAGAATTTCAACAAGATTGTTTCCAACGTCTGGAGGTCATCCATTGTGACCTTGCCCATAGCCTCATTCCCATTCTCCTTGGTACCCATACTTCTCTTAGGCGGTTAAGCCTGAATAAAGATCTAGGTGCTCTGATACCAATTGAAATGGATCGTATGGATAGCTAGAGGGGGTGAATATGTGCTACTTCAAATTTTAATGTTTTTTTCAATTTTAGGCTTGACACAAAAGGTAAATTCTCTAGATAATCTATTATGAAGAATTTCCCTATATGCAAACCTAACTGTAGTGGCGCACGCAGAGACACAGGATTTGTTTTACCGAAGTTCCTTCCTTGTTAAGGGAAGTACATCTACGTTGGAGGGGTTGGTGGTACTAAGACCACCACGCCACAATAGGCCTCACCCTGTTCTCCGATGGATCCCACCACCAAAGGCCTGATCCACCTTTCCACTATAGGAACCCTTCGAGGCGGGAACCGGCGCCTTTACACAACTAGCGGGGCATAACTCCACAACCAAATTGGAGGCTCCCGTAATGACAACAAGCTGCCACAAGAACAAGTTATCAATAACAAAACACAAGATCTAGATATTAATGAGAATACTAAATCGGGGATTTCTCCAAATGAATGGAGAGGATTTGATGCGCTTGATTCATGATGAAGATGTAGGTTGTCTCCTACTTCAATTCCACCAAAGATCGAAGCCTTCGGGTGGTTGAAGTGGGAGATCTAGAGAGAGAGCACTTGCAACAGGTCTTGTCTTTTTCGAATGAATCAAGAGATCTGAATGGAGGGGATGAAGGGGCTTTTATACCCCCTGCCCCAACTGAGCCGTGGAGCCTTTGGGGGCCGGATTATCTGACCCAAGTGAGGGCCGGATTATTCGGCCTGGGGAAAACTCCGCCCCAGACTCAAATTATCCGGCACAAAATCTGCCCCTAGTCAGAGCGATGCACCGAGCCTGCCCTTGATCGTCTCCTGGGGCCCGGATTATCCGGCCCAAGGCGAGGGCCAGATTATTCGGTTAGGGGAAGAAAATCCACCCCTGTTCGGATTTTCCGGGAGAAAATCCGAACCCAGTCAGAGCGTCGTGCCTTGCCTGCCTTTGATCGTCTTCTGGGGGCCGGATTATCCGGCCCAAGGCGAGGGCCGGATTATCCGGACAGGGGAAGAAAATCCACCCCTGTTCTGATTTTCTGGGAGAAAATCCGACCCTAGTCAGAGCGTCGCGCCTTGCCTGCCTTTGCCAAATGAGTTAGGTCGGATTATCCGGCCTTTGATGGGGGCTGATAATCCGGCCCCCCAAACACAATATCATTCCCTGCACACTTAGCACACATGAGCAAACTTCCACGGTATTGTTATCTAACTCTCAAAACACAGGGAACCATGAAATGTTCTTTCACTATCCCATATCAAAATGACAAGGCAACAGACAATGAGCATCTCAGCGATCTTTTTATTTGCTATTTTCATAGGTTTTTATTGAGGATGCTTCATAGAATGCTCACTATGGTTATGTTGCAAGTTTCCACCATGATTACGCATGGCTTAGGCTAGCCGCCCAGGCGTTTCTCTAACACATATACAAACTCCATGAGCTTACAAGCTCCCCTTTTATTTCACACCACCGGGATCCATAAACAAAAGAACATGATATCAACTGAATAATAAGTTCAATGTTGAAAGCGTTCCCCATGACAGCATGGTTCTGCTAATTCTCAACTTATAAAGTGCAAGCATATACGCAAGATAGATGGACACAATGGTTCAAGTTTATTAAGTGCACGAAAGTAAAGTGTTCCATCAAGTTTGTGAGAGCTTTAATCACTAGTTTTCACATAACAAGTTTAATTTGGAAGGTAGATAAAACATGAATTTACTTGGAATAGCAATAATGCTAATAGGTAGATATGGTGGACGCAAATGGCATAGGTTTAAGTTTTATGATTGGATGCACGAGAAGCATTCCCTCTCTGTACAGGTTTTTGGCTAGCAAGCTGAGTAGCAAGCATAGGAATGGAAGGAAACAAACAAACATACAAGTGGTAGAAACAATCATGCAATATTCCTTGGAAACACAAAATATCTTAACTAGAGAATACTACGGTTATGAGCCAGACAAGACAGAAAGATGATGAAATTATATTTCTAAAAGTACTTTTCTCTTTTCCGTTGAATCCTCAACAGTGCTACTACTGACCAGAGCTAGGTTTGCCAAAACCAATCTAAATTTACTTAATGATCCCAAAGTGATACCAATACTATCAACAAGATCAATCATATAACAGAAATTGCAAACTAAAATAAGATGTGCATAAAGTAATGATAGAACTTCTCATTAATATTCCATAACGTCAACTCACACCAAGGGATACATAGATATCTAACTAGAGGGGAGATACTTTCCATAATGCAAACCATCCTATATGATAACTTCTCTAGTCATGATATGACTCTACTAAAAAGGTAAAAAGATGAAAGATAATGATATGATACCGCAGCACTGCCCCAAGCTTGGAAAAAACCAAGGGGATGCCAAAACCTGATGAAGTATTACTCCTTCGGTGGTGGTGGTGTTCTCTCATCATCATCCAACTTCCAAGGTAAAGGTTCTCCATCGACAAAAGACATCTTGGCTTCCAATATCCTGAAACTAGCAGTAGAACTTATGTGTTTGAACCTAGCCTCATACTCACAGTTTTGATTTTGTATGTCGTAGAGTTGTGCTTGTAGTTGATTGGTGGTTCGATGGACTGAGAGAATTTCATCCCTAAGCTCAGCAGTCTCCTTCTTGTGCTCGGCGATGAGTTCTGAACTTATCTTATGAATGATGTCCACTTTGCGTTCTGCCATCTTCTTATACCTAAAGACTTCTTGCTCCAGCGCTTCCATCCTGTCCTCCAGACTACCTTCTCCTTTAGGGCCCTGAACCTCTTTTATTTGTACCTTCCCATCTTCAAGCAATAACTCCTTGGGGTGAATCTTCAACTCATACATGTATGGGTTGATGATGTCCGCAGAGATATCCTCCTTGGTTGATCCAGAGGAAGACATTGTGGCTCCAAAACTGAGAATCTGCCTGTCAAAAATAGATCGAAATAAAAACACGATGAGAACACGATATACAAACCTCGGGGGATCCGGGGATTATATATTACGAAGTTTAACAGCAAAAGGAAAGTACTGGGAGAAAATGGGTCGGAGACGGGCTCCGGGGTGGCCACACCCCCTGGTAGCACGGCCAGGTGGGCCCACGCAACGGGGTGGTGTGAGCCACCCGGGCTCTGTTTTCGTACCTTTTTCGACTCATTAGTTTCCATGTTTTATATAAAAACTGCAAAAATATAACTTGAAAAGTTTTTCGTGGACCTTTCCTTACCAGAATTGTTACCTATTCGAAAACGGACTCTGCAGGTCCCTGAATTTGGCTTTTAATAAATTCTTCCGGAGTCACCACTTGAATTATATCAATATCTTCATTGTAAGAATCTTCAAAAATCTAGTGATTGAGTCTTTTGACCACTCTTCATCTCATCATCATTTTCTCCTACCACCTGAAAATTTCTTTTATACAAAACTTTACACATTCTTCATTAGCAACATTAGTGTATGCAAGATAATAAACCTTTAGGTTCAATTTTAATTGAAATCCATCAAAACATAAGCTACTGAAACAACTCCTTTCGAAAGACCAAAAAGAATTCAAAAAAGAAATCGATTTAAGAGGCAAACGCAAAAATGACAGAAATCTATCAAAACAGACCAGAAGGTAAAAATCAAATTTTTCGAAAATCTTATGTTGCTCAAATCAAAAAGTGCAAAACTAACGAAAGTTAATTAATAACCTAGGGCATGCACACAAAAAATTATAGATTAGTATGACATTCTGGTATTTTTCACGATTTTTTATGGTGAAACACAAAAAACTGTTTCAGGACAGTAACTTCCCCAAATCTTACTTCTCTTTCATTAGAGGCTGATCTTGATACAAAAACCAAACAAAAAGGATAAGGAGATGTTATTACATAAGCAATAACTTCTAGCACTCAAAAAGACCAAAATAAACTGAAAGCGAAAATATATTGGGTTGTCTCCCAAAAAGCTCTTTCCTTATAGCCATTAAGATAGGCATGATGAATTTCAATGATGCTCACATAAGAGTATGAATTGAAGTAAAAGAGAGCATCAAGAAGCAAACATACTTATATTTAAGTCTAACCCACTTCCTATGCAAGGGAATTTTGTAAGAAAATAAATTATTGAAACCAGAGGCTACTAGCATAGGAAGGCAAAACAAGTGCAACTTAAAGACTTTCAGCATAAAGCGAGGAGACTTAATATTATTGAGATGCATAGGAACAATCTTCCCTCTCTCATAATAACTTTCAGTATCATGCATAAATTTAACGATGTAACTATCACATGAACCATTATACCAATGATCACTTATCCTGACAAAAAACACAGGGACACTAGCTTTCCTAGTTCCATTAGAGACAATTTTAGAAGTGTCCTTACAAAGGGTAATGTGCCCATCTTCTACATTTTTAGTGACAAAGTCTTTCATATTTGCTACTGCAGGTTCAACATCTATTTGTTCATCAGGTTCTACAGCTTTCTTTATACTTTCGTTAACCATACTAGCTGTCATAGAATGTTCCTTTACTTTAACCGGGAAAGGTATTTTCTTGATGTAAGGTTCAGGTAAAATATGATCAATACTATGAACTTCAGTATTTCTAGCAGGAACACAATTAACAATATCTTTATATGTCTCATGATACTTATTCCATTTCTTTTTAGGAATTTTAATATAAGAGGCAAAAGCCTTAAAATAATTTGCAATACTTTGAGAATCAAGACCATAAGCATTACTAATATTATGAAAGTCACCAAATCCCATAAAAGATTTAATGCATACATAATCATAATTTATACCTGACTTTCTTCCTTTGTCATTCTCCCATGCTTCAGCATTGTCTTGAATACGGTCTAGAAGATCCCATTTAGCTTCTTATTCCATACATGTAAATGATCTAGAGCAAGAAGCATCCAATAGATCCTTATCATGAAGAGAAAGCCTTGCATAAAAGTTATCGATAATAATATTATTAGGGAACTCATGAGTAGGACATTTGAGCATTAGTGACTTCAATCTCCCCCAAGCTTGATCTGTACTCTCTCCATCACGTGGCCAAAAGTTATATATTTGATTCCGATCTTTATGAATCTCGCTAGGAGGATAAAATTTGGAATAAAAGAGAGGTACAATTTCCTCCCATTCAAGAGACTGGCCATTCTTTAGCAGCTTATACCATTCCTTAGCTCTTCCTTTCAGTGATACAGAGAATAGCTTTTTCTTAACTTGATCTATTGTAATACCTGCACACTTAAACAACCCGCATAATTCGTGTATAAAAAGCAAATGATCACCGAGATGGACAGTTCCATCTCCAAAATAGTAGTTATCCATAACACGATCAACAATTCTTGTAGGTATATTAAAAGTATCATTTTCAGCAGGTGGAGGTTCATCTACTACCTTAGCAGTAGTAGTAGCATTATGAAATAAGAAACTAAGTGAATTATCCATATTGAGAATAAAGTAGCAAACAGAAATAAACAATACTCATAGTAGAAGTTTCCTTTACCAGTTCCACTCTCCAATAGCGCTTCACCCCTCGGCAACGGCGCCAGAAAATAGTCTTGATGTCCCACAAGTATAGGGGGTGTATCGCTTTATTTTCGGTAAGTAAGAGTGTCGAACCGAACGAGGAGCAGAAGGTGTTGACAAGTGGCTTGGATCAGGAATTCTTTGTAAATACTTAGCAGACGGATTTTTAGGGGTTTTTGATAATGCAGATAAATAAAGTGTGAGTAAATAAAAGACAGTGATAATAAATGCAGCAAGTGGCGCAATCCTTTCTTTAGAAAAGGACAAGCCGGTTGTATTACTTAAGATAACCAAACGTTCTCGAGGACACATGGGAATACTGTCAAGTGCTTTCGCTTCATATAGTTGATTAATCTTCTTTGGTTGGATAAGTGTTGTGTGGGTGAACCTGTGCTAATGTACTGACCTTCCTAGGACTAATACATACTTGTGATTATACCCCTTGCAAGCATCCGCAACTACAAGGAAGTAATTAAGATAGAAACCTAACCACAGCCTTAAACTCTGAGATCCTACACTCCCTTGTGCAAAGGTTTCTTAACGGGGGTTCAACTTTCTGTCACTCCGGCAACCCCTATGATTAGTAGCCAAATACACAATGCATTCCCCTAGGCCCATAAAGGTGAAGTATCATGTAGTCGATGTTCACATGACACCACTAGAAGAATAACATCACAACTTAATTATCAAACCATTGAATCTTTCTCAACACAACTCCACTACTAACAACATGACTTATCCTATGTCCTCAAGAACTAAACGAACTACTCATGAGACATCATATGGATCAAGATCAGAGATGAAATAATGATAAGTAATAATCTGAACATAACAATAATTCAATGGTTCCACTCAATAGCATCAACTACAACAAGTAATCAACACCGGGAAAGTTTCCCCTTAGAACTATGCAAGATTCAACCCAATTGTAACAGTGGTATGGAGTGGTGATGATGGTGCTGGTGGAGATGATGGTGAAGATGATGATGATGATGATGATGATCCCGATGAAGTCCAGCTTGATGATGGTGTTGATGGCGACGATCTCCCCTCTCTGGGAAGGAATTTCCCCGACAGATTTCTGCCTGTCGAAGAGCTCTTTCTCTGCAGTTTTCCGCCCTATAGAGGCGGTGGAATCTTTCTGTGGTCGCCCCCAGAGTCTTAGGGTTTTGAGGGGCTTATATGCGTCAGAGGGCGATGCCAGAGGTGGGCCAGGGTGGCCACACCACCTGGTGGCGTGGCCAGGGCTGGCCCGCGCCAGGGGGTGGTGTGGGACCCCTGTGGCCCATCTCCACTTCCCCTTCTGGCTTCCTTCATCTTCTGGAAAAATAGGAATTTCTGTATATTTTCTGGGATTTTCTGATCTTTGCCAATTTTGCCTTCAAATGGTGCTTTTTCCATCAGAATCCTGGCTCTGGTGTTTCATCCTCCCAAAATCATAAATCATGCAAAAATAGATGAAATAACATAAGTACCATCTCTTAATATGAAATATATCAATGAATAATAGTGAATTATGATATAGAATGGTGATGCAAAATTGACGTATCAAACCCCTTGCTCAGGCCTTGTTCCAGGTGCACTTGTCTTTAGCGCTTGTCTCCCTAGGAATTACGAGGGAGACAGAAGCACTGACTCTGAGGCCGACTCACTCCTTACTGAGCACGCCAACCCCTGAGTCGGCCGAGGCCAGATGACTCGGCCAGGATGGTACCTGCATAGAGAAAACAACATAGACATTGTGCCGACATAAAATATATGTCGGCCAGGCCGTGCCGGGATAGCTCGGCCTTGGGTAACTCCGCATTTACTCGGCCAGCCCTTTTACACCTCGGACAACTCATACCTCGGCAGGTTTATACCGTGGTTGACTCTGTTCGTATACCATAGCTTGACCCTACCTGGGGTCATCCCCCCAACACAACAACATCAAGAGGTGACTCCCTTCGGCCTCTCGAACAAGTGGCTGGAGCTTGGGCTGAGGAACTCCCCTCAGTGCTATGGAGCCTATGCACAACTCCAAACAACACCATCGGCTACTCGCCTTTCTTCATGGTGCATGGCGCGAAAGCAGTGCTACCCGCTAAAGTATGCTACAAAGCCCCATGGGCGGTTGCCTACAGTGAAGCTAAATCCATGGCCACACTCAAATATGACGTCGACCTGCTAGACGAGGAGCGTGACATCACCACCACCCGCTCGACGGTCTACTAGGAGAACCTCCGCAACTACCACAGCCGACGGCTACGTCCAAGGTCCTTCTTCGAAGGAGACATCATCCTGTGACTCAAGCAGAAAGGCCATGTGAAGCTCAAATCCCCCTAGGAGGGACCCTACATCGTGCAGCTGCAATGTTTCTACCCCTAGATGTTTTTACTTTTCCATAAGGCTACTTAGCCGAAACATGTAAGTGGTACCCTCCGATAAATAAATCTAAGTTCCTCAACAAAGAATTCATTTCCTTTTATTTCATATGTAATGCACTCGGGGGATGTGCCTCCTTGATGGCCTCGTTATTTAAACTCAATTAACTATCTATTACAACAACCCGAGTAGGTGACTCTTCCTACAATCGATTCCTTGAAAACTTTAACCTAGTTGCAACTCAACTGATAGGTTGGCAAGGTACTAAGACTGGTGGGCATCAGACTAACGAAAAGGCATAGCAACAATGCACTTGCATCAACATATATAAACATACAACAACGTTATATTAGCCACAAAGCCCTCGAGTTACACAAATTTTACATTGACTACATGTACACAGGCCAAAAGCTACCGCTGTCGTTGGAGCACATCATTTGTGCGCTTATCGAACAAACGAATTATGCCATCCACAGGTTGAGCAACCACCCGATAGTGCGGCTGCAAATTCTAAGCCAAGCCATCCGGAGGCGTCAGTGGTCCTTCAGCAATGGCCTCCAAGTCCACATGTGGATGTTGCATATGGACAAGAGCTAGCGCAGTCTTAGCACCCGCAACAAGATGCTAGCGAATGCACTCCCGTACAACACCAACATCTTGAAACTTCCGTAGCAGCACCAACACACCAGAGGGAGCTTCATCAAGTGGAAACATCACATTGTATATGGTTGCGAGTGTGGATCGCACACTCTTCAAGTAATCTAGCACATGAGAAATGCAGTCTTGCAACGTGGCCAATATGGTCGCATGACTGCCTCTTCAATCCATACAACTTCTTGAAGAGCCCGAAGTGAGGCTCGATTCCAAGCCAGCATTCATAGAGGGTGATGACGCATGCAATATGCAGAATAGAATTGGGAGATAGCTGATGTAGATGAATTATGTGCAAAAAGAGCGAACCACACACAAAATCATGGAGGGGAGAGAAATCCTCGAAGAATAAACGCAAGGAACACCACCCTAAACCTAGCAGGAGGATCGGGGATTACCTCTGCACCGGGAACCTTGCAATCTCCCTCCTCCGCAGGAATCTAGCCGGCTTGGAAAAGTTGTCGCATGTCATAAACCTTCATCGTGGAGCTCCCCCAGCCGCCATTGGTGACACGTCTCCCACCAACCTTCTTCTTCGGGGCAGCGGTGGTGCTCGATCCAGCACCCGTAGTCTTCTTGCCCTTCCCCAACATCGCGAAATGCCTCTTCCGCTGAGACCGCAAGAATGAGATAGCGAAAACACGAAGCACGTCCAGCGCAAATACCAACTAAGGAGCACTGGAGTGGCGCACATGAAAGTAGATGCAAGGAAGAAAGGAAGATGAAGACGAAGGAAGGGGAAATTTACCGGAGCAACCCGTTACCTAATACAGAAGACGAGCAATCTTGGATTTCCATTTATAGCTTGTGATGCGTGGCGGGCATCGGTGCAAACACGTGGTGGCCCAAACCCAAATCGTCACCGTACTCTCTCCACTACGCGTAGAAATCGAGGAGGCGTGATTAAATACTCCAAAATATGTAATGACTAGTCAAATCATGGTCAGCTTTTGGGTCCCACTGCGTTACGTCCCATCTGACGGCTGAACTCATCCATGTCACCGATGACGTCATTGGAGGTCACGCTCTCATCAGAGTTTGTTGCCAAAAACAGATTTTTCTTCGCCTTACTCAGGTACTCAGTTTTTGCTCGAGTCTACGACTCGAATAAACACTCAGGGGCTACTCCTAACAGGAGCGCTAGTTGCGCACCCGAAGTACTTCTAGGTCCAGTGTGCCGCCTAACAACTGCAAACCATGGGTTAGTACGCCCTAACTCCTTCGAATCAACAATTCAACTGCGGACTTGGGTGGCTACTCCCATAGGGAGCGTTGATCGCGCATTCGACGAAGTGCTACCGCTAATGGAATTCACAAGGCTCATCTAGACGAACTTCGAATTAGAGACATCAATAAATTTATGACTATAAGTCCCTGATCGAGTCTACGAATCGAACAAACACTCGGGGGCTACTCCCATAGGGAGCGGTGGTCGCGCACCCTATATATATAATGCATTCACTCCTTGGAACCTCTTTGTTGACTATGTCTACAGCATGGGTCTGTCTAGGGGAAATCGAAGATTTCGGTGACTCCGCCTCCTATACAACACAATGTCAAGTAAAGAGGCAACATCTCCTTGGCCACCTGAATTGTTTCCACGGCAACTAAAATTCGGATGCTACATCTATGATGTAAATATAAGGCTTTAATGCATGTAAAATGCATACATGAAATTTTTAGTTTGTTGATATGAATTCCCACATATTTGCTACATATATGATGTTATATCCATATTTTACATTGACTTATGGGGATTTACCAATGATCCCCTTTATTTTGGTTATAACTCTACAGGATAGGAAAACCCTGTTTTGTGTATTTTTACCTTTTAGGGACCTAAACAAAGTCGAATGGAGATGGGATTTGGGGAGCGATAATATTTCATAAATAGAAGCACCTGGAGCACTTGGACCTCATCAGATGGACCAGGAGGCCCAAAAGAGACTAGGTGGCACACCTGGTAAGGGTGGGTGCGCCACCTAGGCTCTTTTCCTCCTCGACCATCGATTTGCTTCTATATTTTGCCCACCTCCTCTGTATGACCTAAAAACTACTATGTAGATGGTACCTCGAGAGTTCCTCGAGGGAGGCATCGCAGAAACACTAAAACACCAAAATAGAGCCAGAACCAGCGAAGATTGGAGGGGGAAACTCCGCCAAAGCCGCCGCTGGAGGGATATCTACCTTCTCCAATGTCTCCACCATCATCACCATGATAAAGAGGGAGTAGTCCTCCTCTGGACTATGGGTTTGTGGAATTAGCTTGATCTATTTCTCTCTTGTTCTTCATAGATCACCGTATGCAGTGACCCAGCATACCACTACATGATGTAGTACACTATAGTCGTTGACATAACACCAATGAAACACCGTTCACTAGTATTACATCCCTCAGAGTGGTACAATAGAAACACAACAGGTCTAAGACATGACTATAGGTTACAACTCGACTCTTTACAAAAGATCCAGAGAACACTCCAGGTGAAAGAGAGAGAAAGAAACTTCTTACAAAGAAGAACTAGAAATAATAACTCAGAACTATCTAGTAACTAAGACTAGTATCTAAACTATTTGGCTTGCCATTGCTTCTATTGCAATGCTCTACAGAAGTAGGTTTTATGGCTAGAGAATCTACTCCTATCTACTTAAGAACTTTGTCTTCACTTCGGTTGATGTATATGTTGACTTCATTGACTCTATTGAATAACTTGAGTTGTTGATGATGGTTTCTTGAGCAGAAATTGATGTTGGCGTCGTCTTCAATGGCTTAGAACCTAGCAAGGGTTAAGAAGGTATGGTTGAGTATGAGCGTACTCAGTAAGTTCACTAAAAAGGAGTGTATGATGCGCTATATCTACAGCCACAGACCACATGTCGTAGGCAATGCAGGTTTTCGTAAACATTTCTTCAAAGGTTACTTTTATTCTAAAAACTATGTTCGTCAGCCTTCACAGGTTTACCAGAACTTTCATGGAGTTCCTTTCCTGCCGCGTTCGTAGCTCCTTCCCGGAACAGGGAGTAACATGTCACAGTGCTTACACTCTGCAGAGGTGCGTTACTTTACCCATGAGAGACCTTAGCTATGTTGCTCATCTGAGTTGCAGGCTCGTCCACACTTCCTTGGTATGGGGCCTAGTCTAAGATCCAAGCCAATCGCTGCCCTTCTCCGTGACCCGCATGAAGACACGATCCCCCAAGAAGGAATACCATGGTTACTCTTTGGGTAGCCTCTCGAGGACTCTGTAAGACTCTCAGTCTGGCAGCTACCATCAGCTATGGTGAGCTTACACCAAGACAGCTATGCACAGATAATATAGACACGTAGCTCGTGGGGAACTAAGGGGTCCGACCCATGTGCTGGATTCTAACCCACGAGAATCAACAGCCTCACTATAAGGTCATCCATCCATGTGAAAGGAAGAAGATCCAGCTGACTTCTCCGTCCCATTCCAGATATCATGGTTAATGCGTAATATACGGCGCTAGAATCACTAGCGACATTGGTTGTTAAGTCCTATATATTATGTTCCTTTACCAGTGAAACTATATCAATAGATTATTACCATTTGGTAAATAATCCATAATCATATTATTATGAAAATAGTGTTTTCTAACTTTTTGAAATGCAGGTGATGACAACATTTGAGTTGCAAGCATGATGGCTCAATGCACGGTGCCCAGAAAAATGCTTGATGGCGGTCTTGATGTAGAGCTCGTTGGGAACCCCAACAGGAAGGTATGATGAGCACAGTAGCAAGTTTCCCTCAGTTATGAAACCAAGGTTTAATCGAACCAGTAGGAGCAAGGAAACACCCCAAAGGTGTTACTAGCTGAGCTTTGGCAGGGCGCACTACCGGTGCTAGTAGCAACGTGGAGACCTGCACAACACAACCACAGAACTTTGTCCCCAACTTGCGATGAGGTTGTCAATCTCAACCTGTTTTGTGGAAAACAAAGGATTAAACGTATCGAATGGAAAGAAGTAAAAGCTTGCAGAAAGTAAACACAAAGCAGTAAACAGTTTATAGATTGTATGTAAAAGACAAGGACCGGGATCTATAGTTCACTAGAGGTGGCTCTCCTTAGATAGATAACATGTTGGGTGAACAAATTATAGCGGGGCAATTGACAAACACCGAGAAAGCAATACATGCATATACTAATCATCTTGACTCCTTTGAGACTTGATTGGGCATTACAACATTATACATAGACCGCCATCCAACTGCATCTATGACTAATAATCCACCTTCAGGTTATCATCCGAACCCCCTCCAGTATTAAGTTGCAAGCAGCAGATTATAGCTTTACGAACTGCGTGTAAAGTAAACAATACGATTGTTCTATGAACAAAGGATTGTTGTTTTCTCCCTAGTAGAAATAGCACATCTAGTACCTTAGAGATTTCTGTCACTTCCCCAGATTACCAGAGGCATGAACCCACTATCGAGCATAAATACTAACTCTTGGAGTTGCTAGCATCTACTTGGCCAAGATAGCTACTAACAACGGAAAGCATGCAAGATCACAAATAACAAAGACATGATAGAATCAATAATCAATCTGAAATAGCATCTCAATATCCATCGGATCCCCGCAAACACAACATGTATGATTACAAATAGATGATCTTGATCATGAACGGAGCTCACAAGATCTAAACATGAAAGCACAAAGGAGGAGAACCAGCCATCTAGCTACTACATGGATCCGTAGTCCAAGGATGAACTACTCACGCATCACACCGGAGGCTTGCAAGGTGATGAAGAAGGCCTCCAGGGTGAATTCCCCTCTCCGGTAGGGTGCTAGGAAGAGCTTCAGATCCCTCCCGATCTAGGGATGGAGATGACGACGGCTACAGACTCTTTCGTGGATTTTTTGATTAGGCCCTTAGGGTTTTCGTCCTGAGGGAAATATATAGGCGGAAGGAGAGGCCGAGGGGGTGCCGGGAGCGGCCACACCACCCCCTGGCGCGGGCTAGGCCTGGCCACGCGGCCAGGTGGTGTGGTGGCCCCCTGGCCCATCTTCGTCTCGTATTCTAGCACTTGATGTCTTCCGGAAAAATAGGCACTTTGGCTTTTGTCCCGTCCAATTCTGAGAATATTCATTTTTTGACTTTCGTGGAACCAAAAACAGCAAAAAACAGGCAGCTGGCATTGTGGCCCTTGTTAATAGGTTAGTCCAAGAAATCATATGAAAAGTACTCCAAAGTGTGGAAAAAACACAAGAAAGTGGATAAAACTAAGCATGGAACATCAAAAATTATAGATACAGTTGCAATGTATCAACATCCCCAAGCTTAACTCCTGCTCGTCCTCAAGTAGGTAAGTGATAAAAAGAAAGAATAATTTTTGAGGTGACATGCACCATCAAAGACTTGATCAAAGTATTTGCAAAACATTCAAAGCTGGGATCATAGTACTTCAATCATAACATGAAAGACAAAGTTCTAGCAATAAGACAAAGAAACTACGATGCAACATGAAAAGGCACAAACAAAAGATTCATGAATAACAATGCTTTGCAAGACGTTTGTTTGTTTCACATAAAGAAAACATAGCATAATAGTATTCATCTTGTCCCTCAATAGAGTAGAAAATATAAATGCATAGGACACCTTCAAAGTTCATAAGAGTGACTAGATATAATAGTTTAAAACAAGCAATATCAAGTTATGCATCAATCAACTAGTCTTGGGACAATGCACATAGAACTAAGAATGACCACTATGCTCTCAAAGTAGGTGCATAAAGGTAGAAGGTGGAGACTCAATATAATGGTGGAAGAAAGGCCTTTATAAAAGGAAGTAGGGATTCAAGTCTCATAAAGAGCTTCCCAAAATTATGGTACTTATAGCTTTCAGCTCTCATTGCCCCTATCATAAGCATCTTGAAGGTGATTAAGGTTAAAGTGACACAACTAAGAGGATATGCTTGACAAGTTATAAACCGAAATCTCATGCCCCTTACTTACGAAGACCGCTGGGATCTTACAAGTTCTATAACACACATACGAACTCCATGATCTTACAAGTTCCACTTTTATTTCACACCGATGGGATCCGTAAGCAAAAGAACATGATATCAACGTGGTACAAAGTACAAGTGCAATGTTGAAAGCGTTCCCCATGAAACATGGTTCTGCTAATTTCAACTTATAAAGCGCAAGCATATACGCAACAAAGAAGGACCCAATGGTTCAAGTTTATTAGAGGCAATAAAGTAAAGTGTGCCATCAAGTTCGTGAGAGCTTTAATCACTAGTTTTCTCATAACAAGTTTAATTTGGAAGGTAAACAAAAGCATGAATATACTTGGAATAGCATAAGCTAGTAGGTAGGTATGGTGGACTCTTTGGAATAACTTGGTTTAGGGAGTTGGATGCATGAGTGGAACTCATACTTTGTTTTGGAGGCTAGCAAAAGACTGGGAGCGACAAACTAAGAGAGCAATAATGGCCATAATCATGCAGAGCAACAAAACATCATTGATCAAAGCATAAAGTGATACTACAAGTTGAAAACTAAAGGATCATAAAGGCTATGGTGACTTGAGATAGTCATAACATGGTGTGAGCATGCGCCAAGTCAACCCAAATAAAGCATCAAAGGAGAATACCACTATACTATGCTTTAATATGCTAAAACAACGCATGATTCATCCGAGGCACATTAAGCAATCTCAATTGTTTATAACAAGTCATGCTACAGAAAAGAATACTAAGCATAAAGCCAAAACAATATCAAGCATGGCATGACAAAGCATAGGCCACAGTCAAAAACAAGCTCTTTTTCCACATAAGCATGAAGTTTCCTACTCTTTTCCAAACCAAACCAAACTATTTGCAAACCAATGTATGAAAGAGGGGGTCCAACCAATTTATTTAGAAAACTAAGCAAACCAAGAAAACTAAAAACCAAAACGAAAACTAAAAATAAGACACTCCAAGAACAACACAACTATGCATGAAACAATAAAAATGAAGCGTTTGGAAGAAACCTGGGATTTTTATTGATGAAGAAGGGGATGCCTTGGGCATCCCCAAGATTTGACGCTTGTACTTCTTGGATATTTCTTGGGGTGACACGCGTGGCATCCCTAAGCTTGAGCTTTAGTCCATCCTTCATCTCATTACTCATTCCTTCCATACACCTGAAAATTTTCCTTCATACAAAACTTCACACAATCTCATTAGCAACATTAGTGCACTTAAGATAGTGGGTCTTAAGGTTCAGTTATAACACCAAATAAACTTCCATTAGAACACTAGCTACTCTAGTACTTCCCTCAAAAAGCTCAATTCCCCAAAAGAACTCAAGAAGGGACCAACAAGAAGCAAATGCAGAAAATGGGAGAAATCTGTCAAAACAGACCAGCAGGTAAAGACGAATTTTTTCGAAGACCATCTGTTGCTCAAATCAAACAGTGTTGAACTAACGAAAGTTAGATAATAACCTGGGGCAGACGCAAAAACAATTACAGCTCAATCCGACATATAGAGCTCTCTCACAAATTTTTACGGTGAAGCACACAAAATCTGTTTCGGGACAACAACTTTCCCAATCATTACTTCTCTCTCATTAGAGGTTACTCTTGGCACAAAAAGCAAATAAAAAGGATAAGGAGAGGTTATTACAGAGGTAATAACTTACAAGACTCATCTAAAACTTTTGGGTTATCTCCCAATAAGTACTTTTCTTTAACGCCTTTAAGTTAGGCATAAGAAGCAAAGAAAGAATCAGGTGTTCTCAAATGAAGAAGCATTAAGACCCAATTTTGTAGGAGAAGCAAAAGAAATATTTTCTCTATTTTTAGGGAAGTGTTATATACCTTTCTTGAGTGGGAGTTGATATTTAATGGTGCCTTCTTTCATATCAATGATGGCACCAACAGTTCTAAGAAAAGGTCTTCCCAAAGTAATAGGACAAGAAGCATTGCATTCAACATCCAAAACATAGAAATCAACGGGGACATAGGCATTTTTAACCACAATAAGAACATCATTCCCCATGAGTTTCTTTATAGCATTATCATCAAGTGGGACATTCAAATAACAATCTTCAAGAGGAGGCAAATCAAGCATATCATAAATCCTTCTAGGCATAATAGAAACACTACTATCAAGATCACATAAAGCTTTGAAATCAAAGTCATTCACTTTCATATTAATGATGGGTTCCCAACCATCTTCTTGTTTTATAGGAATAGAAGCTTTATGTTTCATCTTTTCTTCTTTAATCTTTATGAGAGCATCAGTAATGTGTTTTGTAAAGGCCATGTTCATAGCACTAGCATTAGGACTTTTAGCAAGCTTTTGTAGGAACTTAATAACTTCAGAGATGTTGCAACCATCAAGATCAAAATCAAATTTATCATCTAAAGTAGTAGAACCATTACTAGCCTCAACACTAGTGGTGATAATAGTAGAAACACTAATGTTTCTAGCAATTTCATCTTATCTTTCCCACTTAGCATGTAATTCAGCTAATAGTCTAACATTTTCATCAATTCTTACTTGTATAGCATTATAGCTGCAAAGGGATTCTCATTAGTTTCAGGTTTAGCAACCATTTTATTCAAATAAGATTGAGCTTTAGCCAAAGATGCTATATTTCTTTTAGCATTAAAGATTTTCCTCAATAGTTTTATTGAAGGTAGTTTGTTTACTAATAAACTCTTTAAGCATAACTTCAAGTTTAGAGGGAGCACTCTTATTATTGTTGTAAGCATTTCCATAAGCATTACCATTGTTGGGAGGATATGGCTTATAATTGTTGTTACCAAAATTGTTCCTATAAGCATTATTACCATAAGCATTGTTGCCAAAATTGTTATTTCTTATGAAGTTCACATCAACTTGCTCTTCTTGAGCAACCAAAGAGGCTAAAGGAACATTATTTGGATCAATATGGGCTTTCCCATTAACAAGCATAGACATAATAATATCAATCTTATCACTCAAGGAGGAGGTTTCCTCAACAGAATTTACCTTCTTACCTTGTGGAGCTCTCTTAGTATGCCATTCGGAATAATTAACCATCATATTGTCCAAAAGTTTCGTTGCAGCACCCAAAGTGATGGTCATAAAGGTACCTCCAGTAGCAGAATCCAATAGGTTCCTTGAAGAATAGTTCAATCCTGCATAAAAAGTTTGGATGATCATCCAAGCAGTCAGTCCATGAGTGGGACAATTCTTTACCAAAGATTTCATTCTTTCCCAAGCTTGAGCAACATTTTCATTATCAAGTTGTTTAAACTTCATTATTTCACTTCTCATGGATATAATCTTAGCAGGATGATAGTATTTTCCAATAAAAGCATCTTTGCACTTAGTCCAAGAATCAATACTATTCCTAGTTAAGGAATTCAACCATTCTTTAGCTTTTCCTCTCAAAGAGAAAGGAAACAATTTCAGCTTAATAATATCACCATCTATATACCTATGATTTTGCATCTCACAAAGTTCAACAAAGTTATTTAGATGGGAAGCAGCATCTTCATTACCAATACTAGAAAATTGTTCTCTCATAACAAGATTGAGCAAAATAGGTTTTATCTCAAAGAAAGTATTTTCAGCCATAGGTGGAGCAATAGGTGTGCTCATAAAATCATTGTTGTTGGTGCTAGTGAAGTCACACAACTTAGTGTTTTCAAGAGTAGTCATTTTTTTGTGTTTTCAAATAAGAAAGCAAACTAGTAAAACTAATTTTTTTGTGTTTTTGAAGAACAAAACAGACAAACAAAGCAAAAAGAAAACTAAGCAAAACAAAAACAACAAAGTAAAGAGATTGGTTATGAGGGACTCCCCTTGTGAAGATGTCCTTGACTCCCCGGCAACGGCCCCAGAAAAATCTTTAATGGCATGTAGTTGACGTGGGAGTTTCTTATTCTTCGTTCCCCTGCAACGGCGCCAGAAAAATGCTTGATGGCTCAATGCACGGCGCCCAAAAAAATGCTTGATGGCGGTGTTGATGTAGAGCTCGTTGGGAACCCCAAGAGGAAGGTATGATGAGCACAACAGCAAGTTTCCCTCAGTTATGAAACCAAGGTTTAATCGAACCAGTAGGAGCAAGGAAACACCCCAAAGGTGTTACTAGCTGAGCTTTGGCAGGGCGCACTACCGGTGCTAGTATCAACGTGGAGACCTGCACAACACAACCACAGAACTTTGTCCCCAACTTGCGATGAGGTTGTCAATCTCAACGTGTTTTGCGGAAAACAAAGGATTAAACGTATCGAATGGAAAGAAGTAAAAGTTTGTAGAAAGTAAACACGAAGCAGTAAACAGTTTATAGATTGTATGTAAAAGACAAGGATCGGGATCCATAGTTCACTAGAGGTGGCTCTCCTTAGATAGATAACATGCTGGGTGAACAAATTATAGCGGGGCAATGGACAAACACCGAGAAAGCAATACATGCATGTACTAATCATCTTGACTCCTTTGAGACTTGATTGGGCATTGCAACATTATACATAGACCGCCATCCAACTGCCTCTATGACTAATAATCCACCTTCAGGTTATCATCCGAACCCCCTCCAGTATTAAGTTGCAAGCAATAGATTATTGCTTTACGAACTGCATGTAAAGTAAACAATACGATTGTTCTATGAACAAAGGATTGTTGTTTTCTCCCTAGTAGCAACAGCACATCTAGTACCTTAGAGATTTCTGTCACTTCCCCAGATTACCAGAGGCATGAACCCACTATCGAGCATAAATACTAACTCTTGGAGTTGCTAGCATCTACTTGGCCAAGATAGCTACTAACAACGGAAAGCATGCAAGATCACAAATAACAAAGACATGATAGAATCAATAATCAATCTGAAATAGCATCTCAATATCCATCAGATCCCCACAAACACAACATGTATGATTACAAATAGATGATCTTGATCATGAATGGAGCTCACAAGATCTAAACTTGAAAGCACAAAGGAGGAGAACCAGCCATCTAGCTACTACATGGATCCGTAGTCCAAGGATGAACTACTCATGCATCACACCGGAGGCTTGCATGGTGATGAAGAAGGCCTCCAGGGTGAATTCCCCTCTCTGGCAGGGTGCCGGGAAGAGCTTCAGATCCCTCCCGGTCTAGGGATGGAGATGACGGCGGCTACAGACTCTTTCGTGGATTTTTTGATCGGGACCTTAGGGTTTTCGTCCCGAGGGTAATATATAGGCGGAAGGAGAGGCCGAGGGGGTGCCGGGAGCGGCCACACCACCCCCTGGCGTGGGCCAGGCCTGGCCGGGCAGCCAGGTGGTGTGGTGGCCCCCTAGCCCCTCTCCGTCTCGTATTCTGGCACTTGATGTCTTCCGGAAAAATAGGCACTTTGGCTTTTGTCCAGTCCAATTCCGAGAATATTCATTTTCTGACTTTCCTGGAACCAAAAACAGCAGAAAACAGGCAGCTGGCACTATGGCTCTTGTTAATAGGTTATTCCAAGAAATCATATGAAAAGTACTCCAAAGTGTGGACAAAACACAAGAAAGTGGATAAAACTAAGCATGGAACAACAAAAATTATAGATACATTTGCAATGTATCAAAGCATTTGATAGAAAATAACCAAAGGACATGAGCAAGTTGTGAACTTGCCTTTTGTGATTGCAAGATTATGCACTCACGGTCTTCGACATAATAGAAGATCCAAATTCTGTAAATAGCATCATTGGTCCGGTAAGGACTAATGTTTAAAGAAGCAAGATGCAATTATGCATAAGTAATGTAATGCAGTTTGATAAACGTGAATCCCCGAAATAATCGTATCTGATCTAGGGTTTGCAGACTGGTGATGAGTTCTTAGGAATGTGTTGCACTTTTATATCATATTTACAGTTGTGTTTGTTATTAAGGCTTGTGAGAGTGTGTGAAACAATATGTAATCCAACAAGTAGGATGCAATACTAAAGCACTCAATTGGATCATGGTATCTAAAATATTTCTTAAGCAAAATTATTAATCAATTAAAGTCTTTCTAGATATGCTTAAGAATTACTTTTAATGTTTCTTAAACGAATAACCTTTTAGTAAAAGATTACTTTACAAGGTAAAAGCATTTAAGTGTTTAACATGCATAGTATATAAGTGGAGTATAATAACATTCTAAGATTTAGGTGAATTGCTATCTGGTAATTATGATGGGAATTATTATATTAAGTTGTATATAGTTAAAGGACTTATTATAAGATTGATGTTTGAAGTGGCAAAACGAATAACTTTTGAAGAAAAGATTTATTTGTTAAGGTTTAAACAATCTTTGTGGTTAATCGAGTGTGATCGATATTGTCTGCGCTTATCTGATAAGCTTGGACTTGAGATGCCTTATGACTTAATTTGGAATAGACAAAACTTAACTATAAAAACATAAATATTCTTTAGGCATTATGCATGACTTGGTGTACCAAAGTTAACTTTAAAACATAAGCAGATCTAGGTGTAGTATTAATAAGCTTTAAACCTTGCAACAAGCATGTTTGAAGGTATAGGATCATTCACTTTTAGCTTAAGTGAATGATGAGTTTAAATGTGATTTGTTAGTATGAATATAGTTTATCTTATTAAAGAAAGTAAATTTAGAAGATTTGAATAATCCGTTAGAGCTAGAATCATGTTTAAGAATAGTTAAGAGATAAATAGCATTCATTTTTATGATGTTCAAAATTTACTTAAAATTGTTGGTTTAGTTTGGATTTATGATTTTAAAAGAGTTTTATAAGGTTAATAAGTTACACTTAAGTTTTATTATAGATCCAAGTTATAGCTTTGGACTTAGTATTTAGTTATTAGGGATTTAAGGTGTTTTATATAGAATTGTGATTTTTTTAAGAGATGTTTTTATAGACCTTACAAACTAGGTCTTTTATAAAATAGGTAAGGATTTATTTCCTTAAAATCTTAAAAATCTTTAGGAAAATACATTTAGTATTTTTCTAGTAAAATATATTTACTCTAGATCTTAAAAATGATTTTTATTTATTTTTAAATATTATTTTTATTTTTACAAAATTCTACAAAGGATTAAATGTCCTTGACTATTTGTTCCAAGTTTTATTTGTAAAAAATTAAGTTAGTATTTTTGTAAAATAGTTGATTTATTTTCATATGCAAAAATGATTTTTATTCATTTTTAGGACTTTTCCTTAATTTATGATATGTTATTAAGGATTTAAGGGTGTTAATATTTATGTACATTTTACTTAGCTTAAATAAGTAAAGTTATATTTTTCCTAGGCATATATCATTCTTGTGATCATTTTGATATATGATATATATTTTTAGTATTTTTCTATATTTTTTCTAGGCTGAAATAAGTTCAGTGTATTTTGGTAATTTATTAAATAGGAAATTGATTTTTTTTGTGGGGATGAATAATTGGGTTGTGGCATTGCTGAGGAAAAGTAGGCCTGGTTCACTCAGATCAAGTGGTCTTGGCCCACTAGGTCGGCCCAACCCAAGTTGAGATTAAGCCCTAGCCCCCATCTTTCTCTTCCTCTCTCTCTCAACGCATTCAGGCACGCACACACCCCACGCACGCACACGACACCCACTGCCGCCAGCGCCGCCTCTTGCTTTCCCGGCCACCATCGGCTAGATCCGACGATGATGACTGCCATCGTGGCCCGCCATCGCCTCCTCCATGGATTCCCCGAGCCACAATGATGCTCTCTCCTTGCCCGGGCGTTCAGATGAAACCCTAACCCCGCCTAGGGCTCGGTCGCCGATGCAATTCCGGCGCCGCCACAACTTCAACTGCTTCCCCTTGTCGCTTGCACCTCCTATACGTTGTATACGACTTCTGCAACGACTCTTGGAGCTCCCTCTTCAAAATCCGTTGGTACAAGATGGTTTGCTGATCCAGTGGTGCTGATGTGATGTGGCTGCTGTCTCCACAAGCTGGTCATGGTGGTAGGTCTGGTCGGTCCCCTTCTTCTTATACTTCAACTACCGCTTGGCTACCTTCTGGTTCAGGTACATCCTTCTGTAACCGGCCCTTGAGCAGATGAACTAATTTAGGTATAGTACTGATGTCTACGCACTTCTATTCTTGTAGACAGTTGTTGGGCCTCCAAGTGCAGAGGTTTGTAGAACAGCAGCAAGTTTCCCTTAAGTGGATTACCCAAGGTTTATCGAACTCAGGGAGGAAGTTGTCAAAGGTATCCCTCTCAAGCAACCCTGCAATCAAGATACAAGAAGTCTCTTGTGTCCCCAACACACCCAATACACTTGTCAGGTGTATAGGTGCACTAGTTCAGCGAAGAGATAGTGAAATACAAGTGGTATGGATATAAGACAATGGTGCTAGAAAAGAGCTTGACGGGAGGAAAAGACTAAAGGAAAAAACATGGAAGCAAGCAAACATGTAACAGATCTAGTTGCAAACAGTGTTTCAATGTTTAGAAACAAGGCCTAGGTATCATACTTTCGCTAGTGAACACTCTCTTATAAATATCTTCTCTTCATGATACTACTCTGAACTACTCTCCGGTCTGACACTCTAATCCATGGTAGGGCTATAACAGCACTCCTCAAAGTTCGCTTTCCCCATCTAGATAACCCCACACTGTCACCTTGAGTGCTAGATGGTTCCAACAAACACCACAATTTCATAGAGACATCCAACTCCAAATATAACCCTTAACAAGTATTTATGTAACCTTAGCCAAAGTGCCACACGGTGTGCACACTGTGAACTTCACACGTGGGGATAAGCAGAGATTCATTAAAGAACTTGAGTAGCAGAATAGATCTATATATTACAAAGCTCATGATCTCAATAAGATCACGCATAGAGAGAGATGAACACATAGCTACCGGTCGAGCCCTTAGCCTTGAGGAAGAACTACTCCCTCATCATCATGGGAATCAGCAACGGCGATGGAGATGGTGGTGGAGATCAATGGAGATGGCTACGGGGGCACTTCCCTGTCCCGGCAGGGTGCCGGAATAGAGACTTTCTGTCCCCCGAATCTCCCCTTCGGTGGCAGCGGCGCTGCGGAACTTTTCGTGGCTAGAGGCTGGATTATTTAGAGTTTTCTCATCGGGAGGCTTCTTATAGGCAAAGGGGCGATGTCAGAGGGTTGACCAGGGGGCCACACCACCTGATGGTGTGGCCAGGGGAACCGCGCCACCACATGGTGTGGCCAGCCCCTGGCCCCTCTCCGTCTCGTCTTCTGGCTTCGTGAGTCTTCCGGTAAAATATCGACTTTGGCTTTTGCCTGGTCCAATTCCGAGAATATTCATTTTCTGGCTTTTCTGGAACCAAAAACAGAAGAAAACAGGCAACTGGCACTGTGGCATCTTGTTAATAGGTTAGTTCTAGAAAATGTGTAAAAATACTACAAAGTGTTCACAAAAGCAATGCAAAGTAGATATTAAACAGCATGGAACATCAAAACTTATAGATACGTTTATGACGTATCAAGTAGAATTATGAGGACCTCATGGTTGTGACAATGATTTCCTGGACATGTGCTCTGGTGCTAGTGATAAACTACTGTTTTCTAGGTTAGGTTTGTGATTTAGTTCATGACAGATGAACTCTAGTTCATGGTAGATGGTTTATCTATTTCTTTTTATCAATTGCTAAAGGATGATCCTGTGTATGATGCTCTTGTTTGGACGATTTACTCATCCAAGCATTTGTGATGTAGTTCTAGTGTTGTTGCTACGACAAGAACTTGTTTGAATAGATGCTCTAGTCTATTTAGCCATCTGATAAACAATTCCCAGATCTGTTTGTACAAGATATGATCTATAATTAACTTGGCTATATGCATCCACAGAAATATATCTCAAACATGGTGTATGTGAAGTGCAAAAACGAATATAGCTCATTTGAGCAAGATGAATATATATAGAAAACACATATAAATGATTATTTAGTGTGCAATAAATTATATGACAACACATATCTTATTTTAATCCTATTATGCAAGTATAAGTGTGTGGATATTATGGTTAAGCTAATAGTTGCTTCCTAAGATGTATATGCGGGACATATAGTAGTTTATATACATGCTTCTTTGTTGTAACTTAATCCTTGTTGATCATAAGTGAATTTCTAGGTATATATATTGTAGAGTGATTGTAGTTATGTTGGATGCCTGTCTTTTATTTCAGGACATGTTCCTTTAAGTTTTTGGTGATCATATGTTCACCCAGATCTTGGTAGGATAACTCCAGATCAAATATGTTTTTTCCGAGATGGTTTGGTAGTGTTCTAGTGCTCTATTGTTGATTTGCTTGCTCCTGGATATATCTGGTTGCTGTCCAGCAACACTAGTTTTGAAAAAACACCCCTCTCGTATCCTCTCTACTAAAATGATCAAGAACTACTCCTATGCTTGCATCTAGCCCTGCCAATGAAAACTTCAGATCTGAGGCTTAATACCTTTTGATTATTTCAGATGAGTTCCTGCTAGTGGTTGCTTTGGCCTATAATTCTTGCCATCTTTGATTGTTTAATATAATAAGAACATATTCGGAGTTGCTTTCTTGGTCTAACCAATGATGCAAAGGCTGAGGTTAGGATTTGTAGTAAGAATAGATACTACAATTGCCTTCCAAGCTCTATGATGAGGCTAGCATAGCTTTCCTATGCTGGACTGAGAGCTCCTTTTCTTTCCAAATCCTTTTCTAAAATAAATTGATAAGAACAGATGCTATATTTGATTTTTGGAGTTAATCACCTGTAGTTGTGTGGAGACTGCACTTGCTAGGGATCTAGTTCAGCTGCTCCTATATCTTGATATCTTACTCCACCTCTCCTTCTACTGCCTAATCTACTTCAGCAGCTCCAGCCTGGCCTTCTCCTCCTGGAACTACTACTAGCGTTGAGCTTCTCCTTTGTTGCTAGCTTGATCTTAATCCCCTCCTTATCCTAGCTATTGGATGGCTTCTTGAAGCAACCATAGATGGGATGAGGGTTTGGTGACATGATCTATGTTCTTGTTGATGTGAAAATGATATAAAGGTGAGTTCTTGGATGTGTGATGGAAAAACTTGGGAGGACATGAGAAGGAGATAATGGTGGTGTATACTAATGGGCTATGGAGAGATATCGATCAGCTTCTAGCTAAGCTATTACAACTGCTCTCCCTTCTTGTCTATGTCCTGGATTTGCTGTTGTGTTGATAGCACATCTCTTGCATGTGGTGACTGTGTTGCTTGCTTGCCTGTTGCTTGATATGGATCAGATCAAGTACACGCTGATATTTCTTGGGGTTTTTACCTGTTGCCTTTTACTGTTCTGGTGAACTTGCCCCATGCCTGTGATGCACTAGTCTGAGGCAATTCCTAAAATAAGAACAGATACTACTCTTTGGCCCCTCCTTTTTAACTTACTCAATGATGACAACAAGGTAGCAGCAATTCTCTGTCAAGCCTGAGAGTAAAACTATTCCCAGCTAACTCTTTCACCATGCTCTTTTTTGTGTTTCTTTTTTTTGTAGGGCTGAAGAAATAAATGAGGATATGGAGATATGTAGCTAGGAAATATTTTAGGCTTTCCTTTTATACTTTTGTAACCTTTCTTTTCTATTTGGGACAATTGTAAAATGCATTGTAATATTTGTTTAGATTAATAAAGTTAATACTTTTTCCTTTAATTCTGATTTGTACATTGTTGTTTATTCCTTTATTATAAAGGATGGTGTAATGTTTAATTTCTTTTTAATTTGAGACTTGAAACTATTGTATCTTATTCATAAATAAGAATTCAATTCTTATTTCCTTATTGGAATTTGATTACTATTTATCATTCCATTTACACATCCTTTTATAATTCAAATATATCAACTTAATATTCAAATCTGAATTGTCTTCCCCTCAAACCCAAAAATATAGTAGAGGTCATGTCTAAATAAGTCGCACTTGCTCGGATGCTTTCATCAGAACAAGAGAGATCCCGAGCCCTCACTAGCTTCTTTAGTTTGCGCGAAAATTATCTAGATTTTCTATGCATGAATGCAATGCACACATCTCATCTCAGCTTATTTCTAATCTCTAATGATGGGGTGTTACACCGTATGAGCTGCCCAACATGATTATGGTCATATTTGTAATTTCTATGTGATGGATCTTTATTCTATGATTTGATATATGAGATTGGAACCTATTATGTGTAAGATGTATTGATAGATGCATATCATGTACCCTGTTCTTAAGTACTCGTTCTGGTCCAACTTTTATGCAAGCATGTGTGGGGAGAAATGTGTATTAGATGGAGTAACATGGTGGTAGTGATTGAATAGTGACAACAAATTCGAAATCTACTATGGTATTTACCTTTCTTTTGCTACCTCACTAGGGATAAAGTGAATTCATGTGCTATAGTTATCTTGTGACGGCTAGATAATATTGTTTTGTCAAGGTAGCATATTTGTGATTCAAATATCAAATTACTTAGGGATTTCTATTTCCGCGCCCCTGGTTCGTTAGTTGTACTCAGTTTTCCCAACCGCTTAACTTTTCCTCACTTTTTCCCCTCTCCTTCTCGGAAACCCATCAAAGAGCTCGAATGGCAGCTACCGTCAGGTTAACCATTGGCTGACGTGTGGAGCCGCACGGTGTGGGACCACGTGGGGTTGTTTGGTCAAGAACGCGTTATGCTGACGTGTGGGGTTGCGCCATGTGGGACTGCGTGGGGCAGGTTTGTTGTGAACGCGTTATGGGGGGCGTGGTGTGGGACCATGTGGGACGCATTTGGTGGTTACGTGCGCCCTGTCGCCTAAAGTAAAAGTTTTATTTTTTGTTATTTTTATGATTGGCCTTTTTAAGAGCATATTTTTCCCTCTCTCTCGTTAACAGTTGTGTTTATTTTGCCCAAAAAGGTAGCGAATCTAGAGGAGCTTCTCTATTTATTCATTGTTCCTTTTGGCCCTCGTTTTTCCCCAATCTGGTAGAAAATCTATAGCAGCAAATCTAACCAGCACCATAAATAAATTCAGTAAACAGATCAGATGTAAATAAAGCAGCTAATATAGGATATATAGTACGGTATTTAACGAGGTTCGACAATTAGGTTGCTCAGCAGCAGCAGCGGACAAGTTCAACACACACAAGACAAAAGAAGTTGCTTTACAATAGCATCAGCAGCACAAGATCAGTGGCCCATCATGGCCTCCGCCTCCTTCCTCTGGCGCCTCCTCCACTTCTTGCTTCCCAGTCCCTTGACCTTGGGCGCCTTGGGCTTGATCGGGGGCATGCGACCCTCCTTGATGGCCACCTTCTAGAGGTTGCGAAGGTGAAGACCGAGCGCCTAGTGCTTGGCTCTGAAGCCGTGAACATTCACGGACTCGCCGCAAGTCCTCATGTCCTCGGCATGCTTCACGAGGGAGTTGAATTTGGTGGCACGGAGCCTCCTAGTGGTGCAGAAGGGGCACATGTAGACATCACCGACGAAGAAGTTGTCGTATTGGCCGGACTTCAGCCTCCTCAGCACATGACGAGTCTTGGTGTCCTTGGAATCATCGTCGCTGCAGACATCGCTGCTATCCTCCTGTTGGAAAAAACAGTAGAGTGCAATAAGGACATGATTGAGATACTTGATTATCGGGATTGATTATTTGCATAAATAACCGATTGAGATCCCCTGATTATTCCCCAAATCTCAAACCAAATCGAATACTGATCCCAACTACGAACAGGGGGATTCAAATACGAACAGAGGGATTCATCGAAATATGAACAGGGGGATTCATCGAAATACGAGATCTAACACAAGAGGATTAGCTAATGTAAAAATACGAATAGCTGAACCCTAATAACATACGATCTAGCATCCAACAATGGGAATGGGGGAAGAACAAGGGAAGGGGAGAAACCCTAGTTACCTCCGACCATGGGTCGGCGATGCTGGTGTCATAGGGGTTATCTGGCCTTATGTAATCAACCTCCTCGTAGGGGTCCCAATCGAGCGAGATCTTCCCGAGACTGGTGGGGGCCTCCTCGCCAGTGGCTACGGCAGAATCGGGGACGGCAGCTGCCTTCGATGCCTCGACGGGGGCCTACACGGGGACGGGGGGCCTCCTCGTCGGCGGCCTTGGAGGCGCCGATGGCCACCGCGGCATTCTTATCCATCACCGGCATGGTTGTGGTTTTCTTAGGGGTTTGCAAAAGGTGATGGGACAGTGGAGATGGTTTGAGTGATCAAGTGAGTGATGAGTGAGAGGGAGGAGGCATCTATAAAGGAGAAGGGAAGCGACGTTTCGTTGCACCACCGTGCACCGCGTAACTGCGTACGCTACTGCACCATGTACGGCCACACGTGTTTGCTACTACCCTATGCACCGCACACGCGTACCGTGAGTCACGTTTTTTCCCTCATGTCTAACCCTGGTGACTTAGTTGTGCTCAGTTTGCCCTCGAGTGTAACACTGGTAGTTTGGTTGTACTTAGTTTTTCCCTCCAGTACTAACACTGCCGTGTGCAATATACTCAGTTTTACCCTCCGGTGGCTGGTCAATAGAGAGTCAACGAATGGGTTTTAGCTAGCTAATTGAGTCATTTTATGCACAACAAATTTAAAAAGATCAAAACATAGTGGCATCTACCTAGGGAGTCTTATTATGTGACCTGCCACCATAAGAAATGTATATAAATCAAGTTTTAACCTAAATCACCACTTATCAAATCACCTACTATCTACGAAGGTTCATGGCTTTCTACTCAAGCCTCTTCCCAGAACACCCCTCCCCAAAATATAGTTTGTCTGAATGAGGCAATAATTGTCAAACTGGTGTATATTTGAATTACAAATAGTTTGATGTATGCCAAGATGTATTTTATTGTATAAAAGATGCATTTTCCATTTTTCAAATATTTTCTATTTTCTATTTGAATCCCTTTGTTAGTATTGCACTTGGTTTTTAAGTTCTACTCAGTTTTGCCCTTGGTTCTTAAGTTCTACTCAATTTTTCCCTCTCTTGGTCACAATCTCTCACACATGTGCTCATCTTGGCTGCTACGCTTTGATTGGTTGAGATAGTTGTCATGCGGATCGTGCCCACCAATTGGTTGATCCTATGTGATATAGCGGACAGGATAACCCTTATATCTGTCAGGGGCACCCCTCTATCCATGCAAAATAACGAGTTTGCCACTGGTACTTTAACTCCATAAACAAATTAACTTGAATATAATTTGAAGGGGAAGTGTTCAAAGGTGTATAATTTGTGCATTACATTCAACTGTATGAAAATGATAATCTCTCAAGATTTTCTTAGCACAATATTATCACGTATTAAGTGCGATTTCAAAGAGTTCAAATGTGTATAATTTTTGTATATGCAAGTTTATACATTACATTCCACTCTATGAAAATGGGGAGAAAATGATAATCTCTCAAAATTTTGCTATCACATCATTATCACGTATTAAGTGCGATTTCACAGTGTTCAAAGGTTTAAATTTTCGTATACGCAAGTTTATGCATTATATTTCACACCATGGAAATGATAAATGATCAGGATATTATTAGCACAACATTATCATGTCCTAAGTGTGATTTCAAAGAGTCCAAAGGTGTATAATTTTCGTATATCCTAGTTTATGCATTACATTCCACTATACAAAAATGATAATCTCTCAAGATTTTCTTAGTACAACATTATCACGTATTAAGTGCGATTTCAAAGAGTTCAAATGTGTATAATTTTCGTATATGCAAGTTTATGCATTGCATTCCACTCTATGAAAATGGGGGAGAAAATGATAATCTCTCAAAAATTTGTTAGCACATCATTATCACGTATTAAGTGTGATTTCAAAGTGTTCAAATGTTTATAATTTTCGTATACACAAGTTTATGCATTATATTTTACTCCATGGAAATGATAAATGATCAGGATTTTATTAGCACAACATTATCATGTCCTAAGTGCGATTTCAAAGAGTTCAAAGGTGTATAATTTTCGTATATGCATTACATTTCACTATATGAAAATGAAGCTAGACAAAGGGCCGCCGTCACCGGAGAAGAAGAAGAAAGGGGAGGCAATGGCACAGGCGCGGGGCTGGCTCGTGGTCCCATCTTGCAATGCCAACCTAGATAAGCTGTGAGTCCGGCGCTCACGTGGATAAGCTGTGGGTCCAATGCTGATCTGGATAAGTGGAGAGAGGTGTCCACTACGGGAACCGACTGAACGTGACCCCACTTGTCAGCATGTAACGGCAAGGGTACACTGCGGGACCCGATAGAACGCGGCCCTACTTGTCAGCACGTAACAGCGAGGGTCCACTACGAGACCCGACTAAACGTGTCCCCACTTGTCAGCACGTAACGGCAAGACTAACGGACAACGAGTTTTTAGACTATGTGAGAGTTTCATACAAGTAGATGGGCAAAAGGGAGAAAAAGTTAAGCGGTTGGGGAAAACTGAGTACAACTAACGAACCGAGGGTATGAAATAGAAATCCCAATTACTTAAGGTTATACTCTGTTGATTCTTAATTCAAGATTGCTTGGATTTTCTCCTTTTTGAGGAGTATAAGAGAGATGTGTTGCATAATCTCTATGTTAGGAAGTGATACCCATATGAATGATTATCAAACACATGTTGAAGTTCCACCAATATTATGTCTTTGAGGAATTGTTTGTGTCCATTACAACCCAAAAAGAGAGTAGACAAGTGAACCCATGAACCTTGGTCCATTTTAAACCATTAGAAACACATTTCCAACACAATTATCACACTTTATATTTTCTGCAATTTATTATTTCGAAAATACAAAAATACTTTCTTCACTTGCAAACACACAGAAAAGAAAAAAACAACTATCTTTTATTGCTTTAGCTTTCTTGCCTAGCTTTTACTTGTCTTATTTTATTTTATATTATTGTTATTTCAAATTACTAATATGAAACCTTGTGCTTGACAGCCACACGGTGGAGTTGGGAACACAAGACAAAAACTTTGCTTTGCGGGTTGCTTGAAGAGGAGAAGAAGAATAACCTATGAGTCAATTCCTCGAGAGTTCGATATAAACCCTCGACTCATCCTTGTGGGGAAAAGACGCTTGCTATAGCACTCTGCACTTGAAGTCCCAGCAAGTTGGTACACACAGAGTTGTTGCCATCAGACCTACAGATAGAATCTGATGGCCTAGCAATCGCATTCGCTGGGCTCTACCAGATAAATAGCATGCCTACAGGTGTGATAAAAAATCCCGACAAACGCGTTGGGTACATAAACATTACTACTAGAATTCGGCTCAGTAAGGCCTCCGTGGCATGAGTCAAATTACGCTAGCAATTTCCGATTTCGAGTCCTTGAGTAGATGATGTTGGTTTTTTCCAAGAGCAATTAACTGGTCATGATCTGTTGGTTGAGCCAGAGGCATACATCAATGATCCCTATGACTCGAACAATGTGGCCCGATAAACTTTCGGGTGATAAGCATACGCTTTTGATGGTCAAAGACTTCAAAGTCTCCATCTGAATCTATGATTTGAATGGACACTCGGGGGCTACTGACATAGGTATGCCCTATGGGTTCCAAAGATTGGCCTACCCGGTTTGGCCCAGCAGAATCCCACATGAAGATCTGCTAGTAATGATAAATCCATGAATATTCCGGTGGACCTAGGCCCGTTAAGGATGCGACTCCTTGGTAGATACGGAAAGCTGTAGATAGAACGTTTAAAGGATTAACCCTAAACTATAACCGACTCGGTTGTATCCTGAGACCTGGCCTCCTCATATAAAGGCCCAGGGGGAACAACAAGGAGGACAACAAAAACCCTAGCACATATAGCCGTCAGACCTCATCTCTGCACCATCACCATCAAGGCACCCATGTAACCTTCGGTTCTCCATTAATCAAGAGCAAATAAGTAGGAGTAAGGTTTTCTCTTTGGGGGCCTAAACCTGGGTAAACCACCGTGTCCCCATGTTGCTTGTGTGCTAGCCGACAAAGTCTCCAGCTCACCGTTCTTCCTTAAACCCAATTCCATAAACTATGGGCATTGACGTATTAACTCCACGTCGCTCTCCCTCCACCCCCTCTCTCTCTAGTTCCCTTTCCTATTTTCTCTCATGCCCTTGACCATCTCCCTCCCTAATGAGCATCCTTCCCACGCGATTCTTCTCCTTGTGAAGGTGCCTCCTCCTTAGTATTTCTTTGTGTGCATGGACATCCTCTTACCTAGATGTTTCCCCCACTAAGCTTGAGCGACATATGGATGTTTTTATGGTGGAGATCGAGGGTGCCGGGACATCGAGCTTAGGGAAAGCACCATGGCTAAGGCGAATGGGCTGAGATCTCCTGATCTAGCTCTGGAAGGTCGGATTGGCCAACAAGCCCAAAACAACAAAGTTGGAGCCTCCAGTTTTTATGGTGAGAGGTTATCGAATTTGAGATATTAATGTTGTACGGGTTGTTTTACACGCTATAATGGTTTATATCATTTCTTGTGTACATATCAACATTGAACTACTATGATGATGGAAATGTGTTTATAGTGCATATGCTATGAGCATTTTTCTATTATGCTTTTTGCAATACATATTTACCATTTTTGTTGCAAAAAATGAAGGTGTGTTTCATACCCACAATGTTTTGTTGCATGGACACGATTTTAGATGATTTTTACGGGTTCCTGTTGGAAATGTTGCCATGATGTTGCATGTAGGGTTATCAATAGAAAGTCGCTAATTCCACTAGTATTTAAGTGTCTGCCCATGGTTATGGTTATCTACTCTTGGATCTCCGTTCTCCCCATTTGATATATGTCCTATCAGGGTAGCGTGATATCTAACTTGACGCATCCACGTTCACCATGCACCAACGACAACCTCCTTTCAAGTCCTTGAAGGAAAAAATATTATGTTGATGACGTTCACATAGTATCAAGAGGAAGACTGGTTAAACACTCATAAAATTGAAGTCACACATAATCTTTATTTTAGTTCAAAGTAGTGATAGGGTTTCTTCGTCTCCCGAAGAACAAAGGAAACTACACACACCTGGAGGCAATCGGTATGATTAGAATAATATAAATGGAATATGAAGGTATGAATGAATATACGTGAAAATCCACATTAGGATTTGGAATTACAACAAGATGGATGATGAGAATAGTGATGGAGATGTCGCGGTTGATTATGAAGATCGATTCACAATCCTCCAAAATCTGAGCTGTGGTAGAGATGGATGCCCTTATGCAAGTTTTCCCTCTAAATCCCTTTCAGAGGTGAGATTTCGGTGTTCTTTGGCTTCTCCGTGCGGCTAGCCTCTGATCTGGTCGCACTAGGTGAAGTATTTGATGAGGCGGTTTCCTAGAGCCATGGTACAGCCACATGATTCGATCACCCCGACCACACCAGTGGTTGTCAAACTGACAGAACATCTCGTTTTGTTTCTTTTCTCCTTTGCTTTTTTCCTCCAGGTACGTGGATACTGGTATGGAAGGTATTTATTGTTTCCAATCAACATATATGTGCCCAAAATGATAGATTTAATTGATGAAATTAGCATAAAAGGTGCGAGCGAGCGTGTTAAAATACCAACATCTTATTATTACTAATGCAAAAGAACAAGAGGTAAATCACTATGCAAAATGCACGTGTCAAGCTGGCACACCACTAGTAACTTGCTAGTGGCCCATATTAGTGGTGTGCCACCTCCACGCCACTAATACCTTGCCACGCCATTAGTAGGCTATTCTACACTAGTGACATCATCTTCCTCCATTACTAAGATGTCAAAATCTTTCTATTGAAGATCAACATTCTCAAATATGATATCTATCTCCATGGTCTTGCTCCCCCATGCTTTGTTAGACGTAATAACCCTGCATCTAGTGTCACACTTGTCGTTATCGTCAACATGGAGAAGAAGTTTCATGAGATCACCACATTGATGTTTTCCCATTGATAAACTCATGTAGATATACGTAGGTCGCGGAGGGTTCTAATCAAAAATGGACTAATCCTCAATGTCAAACACGAAGAATGTCCGAAGGAAGCAAATGTTGGTCAGTTGCCTAGGGTTATCATGTACTGTGAAAATTTGAGTGATGGATGGTGCGAAAATTTCCCTAGGGAGAGGTTCAAATGAAAGGAAGGAATGAAGCAGATAGACTACATGTACACCAGGCCGAGGTCCAAATCAAGCACTCCACTACTGGGTTATCCTAGTTAGGAAAAAACATCGATTTTCTAGGCCTAGGCCCGGTACCAAATTTTGCTGGGCATATAGCCCGGTTCACCAACCAAGCAATCTTTGTTGAAAAAATCACCATTTAAAATCTGAAAGTTCAAGCAAACCTATTTTCACTATTTTGAACCCCCAAACGCTAACACATGAAATGGATGGTGACGATGACAATCTTCTCTTCAATTACGAGGTCGCCCTCGATGTTGACTGCACTACGACCTCATTGTTTTGAGCACCGCCACCGTTTCTAAGTTAGTTTTACTCCACTCTTGTTATGACACATGGCATGTGACATGTTTGACAAGTGTCATGGCAAGATATTTTTTATTCGGTCGTTTCCTCTTTTAGGAGGGATGTTTTACATGCAATTTTCTTTGTGGTTGAATATAAAATATGCAATATCTTTAGGTTAGTTCATCCAAATTACTAGTCATTCTCACAGTTGGATTCCTCGCGTCGAGATTGATAGGTCTTGATAGAACCTTTTTTTTTACGTGAGGTGTACTTCCTACACTATGTACGTGTACTTCTGGTATCATGTGTACTTATGGTGTATGAGTGTATTTTTATATTTGGTAGTATTTGTGTGCATATCATATGTTTTGTGTTAATTCCCATGGTAGTATTCTTGCACTTATCACATTAGTGTGTAATTTTCCATGTGTTCTTTGCTTGTGCTTCTAGTGATGTGTGTACTTCTCGTGCTAGTGTATAATCTCACATGTTATGGTGTGTACTTCTCAATTCTTACTGTGTACTTTAGTATTTTTTATGTGCATACTTTAACGTGCGAATTTGCGGTATTCTCCAAAAATAAAGTACACTAAATAACTAAACATAAAAATTAGGAGGAAACTGAATGGATAACGAGCAAACCTCATTTTACCGAAGCGCCATTGGATGCGACACACGATTAAAGGTCTTGTAGTCTGCCCGTGATTAAGAAAGATTACCCACTAGAAATTTATTATGGCGTAAAGGGTGGTCGATTTTATTCATTTTAATGTTTAAAGGTGTAAAGAACAATTCTAAACATTTTAGAAACAACACATGCTAGAAAATCTACGGAGGTAAAACAAGTTTTTCTAAAAACCAAACTCCACATTAGACTTTCTAGTCTCATGTTTGAGGTATATATCATCAAGCTGCCAGTGGCATCTCTGAATTTCTTGTGCTACACGAGACTAGCTACCAAGATTTACATCACTCATCATATATTAGTAGCCAGAAGTAACCTGCACTCTCCTGACATTGACATCAAAGTTGAGGTCCAAAGCCTCTTTGCATGCCATCCCTTCTAGGATAGAAGGCTCACTAATTCCCTGAGGTGACAATTAGGCAAGTGTCACCGATGCAATGCCTTAGAGCATCTCTAGTGTATCCTCATAATAGCCCAAAATTGAAAACCCTCGGTGGTTTTTCGGTTTTGGGTTGTTTCGGTGGTCCGAGCAGATCCACTAAAATGACTCGTACCTGATATTGGCTCTCTATATACTCGTGTGGCAGGGTATTTTGGGTTTCATTTACCGAGCCCCTCTTTCGCGATCCCCTCTCCTCCTCTGCAATCTCCTCTCCTCCACCACACCACCCTTCTCCCTCTAGGGATCAATTCATGCCGATTCGTAATGGCTTACGGCTCCAAGAATCCCGGTCGTGGCGGTTTGAACACATGATGTGGTTGTGGTGCTCCCTTCCACGACGCGGAGGCAAGGAGCTCCTATGCCGGATCCAACAATTGACACTCCTCTAGGCTACATGATCGACATGACCGTGATATTCCACTCTCTCGAGGAGGAGTCGATACTGGTTCATCCGGGTCTAGAGAACCCGTGTGACGAGACGATGTTCGCTCCCTCGGCATATGAGGAGTGCTTCGGCGACGAGATCGTGCACTGCTGACCTAGGGTCAAAGTTCGATCTTGGGTTAGGGTTAGAAGAACTATCTAAGTATCTAGTTATTTTTGCTTGAACTAATATAAAATACATCCCTTGATCTATGTTGAATCAATGTTTGTAATGAACATAATCAAGAAAACTATTGGCACCAATGTTTTTTTCAAAAAATTGCAGTTCTTATTTGCAGTATATGTTTCTTCGCAAGCCCATTTTCATATCGGATACAATTATCCAGGTTCCCATATGAGTTTTCAAGGTTTGGTTTATGGGGATCTGCTAGAGATGCTCTTATGTCATGTGATTTTTGGTAGTAGTTTGTCCGAAGAAATAACATCAATTTTTGGTATGCCCCAGTTCTGGAAGTTCCTATGCCATCTACTTATCAGCATCCCAACCATAGCTCCTCCTTTGTGTCAGCCTTCGCCACGGCTCTATAGAATCATTTTTTGCAATCACTAGCTAACTTTTTTTGCAATCACGTATGCATCCCTACCGGTGTGCCACGCCTACTGCAATTACGGCTTCTACCATGCACATGATTGCATCTTCAAGCCAACTCCTAATATGTAGGAACATCCCTATCCCAAACCCTCTTATTTAGTCATCCCAATCCCTCTTATTTAGAGATGCAAATGGGATCCCACCAAAATACCACTTTTAGTTCATTTTGTGATTTCTGGTTCAAATTTGGACCATAAATCACAAAATAAACTACAAGTGGGACTTTTGTGGGATCGCACTTGACATCTTATTGCTACTTGTTCCACTGCTTAGTTATGGATTTAGAATTGTGTTAGGGACACTTTCTTTTGTCTTATGGTCAGTTGGTCCTAGATCTAAGTTGTGATTGGTAGGACTTCTAAAATTTGAAGACTTCATACTAGAATTCTTAGCATGTGTTTTCCACAAGTTGAATGCACTAATAATTTATTTATGCTAATTGCATTTGGGATGGTGGCAAAGATAGATAGATCCAATGTGTAATTTCCTTTTTTATACTAGCGGTAACATGATTAAACTTTGAAATTGTGTAGGTTCCATGGACATATAACATTTGCTACGTTTTTTCAGAAAATTTAACTTGTCAAATGCATATTGGTTTGTATTTTGTCTTGGTTATTCCTAATGGGTCTATTACCTTAAGCATGTCATTTTTAGAGTTTATGTGTACTGTTCTAGTATCATTTGTAGGGTTTAGTCTTTAGTGCTATGTTCATGTAGTAGGTATGACTATGATATGTAGTTTTCTGAATCAGACTCTTCCTTAGGGAAGTGATTAACTAGGATTCTCATATCAACTATATTGTCATAGGGTCTACAAGTGGTTATTGAGTTTTAATTTCCTAAAGTGAAAGTGCGTACCACATAGTAATAGATGCAGTTTTCTCAAATTTAGTGTCTATGATGTGTGAATTTGGAGAGCTACTAACTTCAACAAATAGTCTCATAATTATATAGCATATCTTTAACTGTAGGTTTATGTGAAATTTGGCAACTTTGATAAGGATTTAGAATTATTGTGGTCGGTTGGTCCTAGATCTGAGTTGTGATTGTCTGATCTGTGTTATGTGATTCTTAGGGCTTCTACGAATTTGAAGCCGTCTTGTGGGAATTCATGGCATGTGTTCTGCAAGTTAATTGCACTAACAAAAGTTTGATGATTGCATTTGGGATGGTGGTAAAAATAGATGGATCAAATGTGTAATTTATTTTTATACTAGAGATAAACATGATTAGACTTTGGGGTTATGTAGGTTTCTTGGGCAACTTACAATTGTCACTTTTCTTTGAAAATTGAATCTATCATGCGGATATTGGTTTTTAGTATCTCTAGGTTATACCTAATACTATGTGCTCACTTGAGCATCTCATATTTAGGGTTTATGGTGTGGACTGTGTAGGGTTTAGGGGCTATTTGGTTGGGCTTAAATCTGGCTTTTTTATTTTGGCTTATAAATCATAAAAGTATCTAAATATGTGGTTTTGGCTTTGACTTTTCGCTTTTAAATGGACACAGTTGTATGATGATATGAGCCAGAAGCCAAACTAAAAGCACATATTTTTAGGTGTTTTCGTGCCTTGTAAGCCAAATGCTAAAAGCTACAAATAAGCCCGATAAAATAGCCCCTTAGTGTTATGTCGCTGTATAAGGTATGTCGTGATATGTAATTTCTAGGGTTTTCTGAAATGGAGTCTTCCTTGGAGAAGTTATTGACCAGGATTCTCATATCGAGTTGTTCGTCATAGGGTCAACAAGTGGTTATTGAATTTTAATTGCTTCAAGTGATAGTGTGTACTACATAGCAATAGATGCAGTTTTGTCAATTTTAGTGCCTATGATGTGTGAATTTCGAGAGTTATTAACTTCTAAAAATAGTATCATAGTTATATAAATGATAGGATTTCATTTAAGCGATGTGAAATTTGATGACTTTGATTAAATTGCTTTTCACATTATTCAATCAATACTTTATGGAATGTTGAATTTCTATGATAATTTTGTATGGTGGGTGAAAAGTTTAGACATGAAATTATATCAGTATCCAATTATTCTATTACAAAAAGAGATCCACCTCTTGGTGTGGTGGAGTTGCGGGGGCACGACTTCACCCACCAGGGTTCAAATCTTGGTGCTCACCTTTATAATGTAGGGTTTTTTCTTATAGTCTTTAATTATATTGCAAAAATAGCTAGACGAAAGCCTTTATCCATTTTTTGGATTAATAGTGTAAACCTTTCGGATCTTGAATGACATGGGGGCAAAAATAAACTATAGACATATAGTTACTAAATGCTTAATGCATTTTTGTTGAAGCTTTTAAATATGACTAAAATTATGGTACAAACATTTTTGGTCAAGATTTTAAATTATGGTCGAAACATTTTTGTTGAAGCTTCTAATAATATTTATTGAGCCAATCGTACACATTCAGTGCATTTCTTTCTACCAAGTAATCATGGATGTTGTTTAATTGTTGTATGTATCTCTTCTAGGGTTCATGTTTGAAACCACCTATTTGTCCATATTGCTCAATCACTTCAGATAGACTTCTACATGATTTTTATGTTCTCAAACAGAAAGTAGAACCCTTGGGATTAGTTTTCTCATCATTTATTTGTGCATTTTCTTTCTTACACTACATGTCTAGTTTTTAGTAGCACAATGTACTCTAATTTGTAAACTAACCAGGTAGCTTCTTTTGATCTTCTGAATTGAGATGTTATAATAGTTGCATATGGCTTCATTAGATTTAACCTTGGTTTTTTTGTAATAACTTAGCAGAGACTATTGCTACTCACTGTCCTAGTTTTGTGATGTTTAGTTTCCACCATGGACCCATCCCACTGTAGTCTGGGTGTGTCCCAAGGAAGGGTGATCAGGAGCTGAGCTGTGAGTGTGAAGGGTGTTGGGTAGAGCACGCAGAATCACATGGGTGTGCTTTGCGTCCATGGCTTGGGAACTATGAAAAATTAGAAATGAAATGACTATTGAGCATACTTTTATCAGCCAGCAAGCTAAATGCATCTTTAAAACCATTGTCTTTTTGCAGTCTTGGAGGATTTTGAGCAAATCAGAGGATAGAGCCATGCTGGACCTGGTCATATCCTCACTATGAAGCATTGCTGCAAGGCTCAATAGTTGATGTCGCTCTCTCAACTTGTTGTCAGAGGGCTGATGTCCCTTTCTTTCTTTAATCAGTGTGTAATTTGAACCTGGATCTTTCAGTTTTTGGCGTGTGTGTGTTGTCGTGAAGGCCTTTGTATTGGTGTTCTTGTAATTCTGAACCTTGTATGGTCAATTGCTTTATCTATAAAGTTGGGCTAAGGCCTTCTGTTTAAAAGTGTGAAGGGTGTGGTTATAAACCCATGAATCATGTAATCTGAACTTATTGATGAATTGAAACCTGAACTCTGATATGTCATCTCATGTTCTCTACTCTCTCTTCCCTGGCTTTGTCGTGATTTGTATCTCCACCCCACCATCTCCATTCCAATTGTAGGAACCCTACCATGGGTCCTTACAATACAGTAGTTGGTGGTTTACTTCTCTTTACATAGCTTGGTAAAGCATAAGTATGGACTTTGCTTTGTATTTGTGCATTTTTGTTTGTGCCACAACACCTCTAAGGGCACTGGCGAGGTATGTGACTAGGTTAGGTGGCCCTTGATTAGTATTCACGAATGTGCTGGATAAATTGCAAGTTTGGAATGTATTTACCATTACTTTGGTTGTTGGAACAATGGAACCTTATGGGTTGTGATCATCTCATGTTTAGAGATATTTGTTTATTAATTATTACATGAGTGTAAGGTTTAGGGTTTATGTGGGGCTCCTGGATTAATCCTCCGAGAATCCCTGTTATGCATACACCACGATCCCATGATAAGTTTGTCGTGACACATAACCGACAAATATCAAAATAATCATCCATTACTTAAGCGAATACATGTCACACCTTATTTGCCATTATGGCTACATTAATCAACATCAGCCAAACTTCATCAAGCGTAGAGCCCAAGCCATGCCTTAACCTATAGGCAACTGAGTGGGAGAATGTCCTAGCTCGCATAGTCATCATCGTCACCTTCTTCTCGAGATCTGACCAAGTTAATAGCCAAGGACAATGACAGTGAGTACTTTGGATGTACTCTCAAACCACCTTAAGATAATAATAATAATAATAAGAGGATATGCATTATGGATGTGGTATAGGAGGGCTCCAAGAGAGGTTTTTTTCTCAAATAGTTTCTCGTGTAGATATAGCATCTACATATCTTTGTTGAAAAAACTTTTGTAAAACATTTTGGAAACCTTTTTGAAAAGTTTTAGAAAACACTAGGACTGGGTCACCCATTTGTTTCTCCTTCCGCTCATCTCATGACTAAACTCCTTTCATCCATTTCCGACCATCCCATGTCACATTTCCAATTCCTTTTCTTTTCTAAAGTCCTTTTCGAAATCAAAACCAGCACCGCTCTACAATAGTTTATCCAACATGTCCTTAACCACGGACATAGCTATTCGAATAGATTTACACTCTACAGAGATTGTACACTTTACCCACACCATCCGGTTACCCTGCCCTGATCACCTACAGATCGTGGGTCGAATAACCGATTAAGACTCTCCGGATGCCACTCTAGCATAGGCCCTACCCTATGAGTTGTTCCTCTCAACACCGGGATGTCTAGGCCAAAGACCAACCGGAGCGCATCCGACTCCTCGAGAGTAGGAACTTTCAATGAGAGGCTCATAGTATCGACCGGTCACTCACATGGGCGATCCTACTTCCTCCAGGTGACTGTCTAACATTTGACCCTTTCTGTAAAGGAAGCCTGAAATTAGAGGGAGTTGATCCCTTATAAGCAGTTATGAGAATTCCCACACTAGAGTAGCAAACTTCAAGTCTAACCCTGTCCCATTCCAGAGTAATGTGGTTGCACGAGTTAAGTTGTTATAGCTAAAGCTACAAAGAACCAGGTGCGTTTTCAAAAACATTTTCCTCCTCTTTCCTTTGTAAAACAAAAACCTTTTTCTTTTCTCAAACTTCTCTTGGTAGGTCAAACCTCACCAAGGTTTTATCATAAAACATTTTGTAAAACTTTTCTGGGGTCTTCCCATCCTTTTTCTTCGGCTAAAATAGGGTCTCCAAAGGGGTATGGTGTTGCACACCATCTACCATACTAGGGACAGGTAGGTGTCATCAAGGGGTTGTACTTAGTAGTACAGTGGGTAATGGTTTGGGGGAGCCAAGCCACTACTAGATATAGATCATCATATAATAAAACAATGCAGTTTTCATAAACAGTAGGTAAAACATGCATAAGTAAAACAGTAGGACAAGGCTTATGAGCAAGAAGGTGTCTTACCTGAGATCAGTAATCTAGCAATATATGTCCTTGGACTTCTTCTTAGGATACCATAATATCCAATTAATAATCATCTCCATAGGGTCTTCGATATTATCGCAACTATCATCATCAACAAGAATACATGCAAACAAACAAAGGCCACAATCAACACAAGACATACAAGCATCAATACAATACAACAAACAAACATACAATGCATTATTCCATTCAGTAGGTTTTGATAGATTGAGCTTGTGGCAATTGGAAATAATGAAAAAACATTTGTGGAACTTCCTTTGTGTTTTGAAAGTCAAATACCAACTAATGAGGGGGTTTGAACTAGGGCTTGGGTCTATATTATATAAATATACAAAAATGGTATCATCAGATAGATATTGACAAAACAAGTCCATCAGAAGTGGTTTCACTATTTTTGCACTTTTCCTTAATTAGGTATGAATTTTCTAGTGGAATAAACCCTAGTTAAGGTGAATAATTCACCAGAAAAGATATGGAGCTCAAATAAATTTATCCTCAAAGGGTTTTGTGTAGAATTGAGTTTGGGATTTTTAAGGGTTGGAATCACCTCAAAATAATTAACAGAATGCCCTTGGGGAAATCCCAAACTCAGTTCTATAGTTAATTTGTACTTTTAATCAATTTTATTTTATAGGTCCAAATAGTATGAGACAGAGGACAATGTATTGGTATTACAAATACCTTCCAGAAGAAATTTGATTCATCATTTTTGGAGTTATAGAGCTTCTGGAGTGATTTATCTAATGATAATACCACATGCAGAAGTGTTTAATTCATTAAAACTCAACCAGGGCTCAATAATTATTGGTATCCTAGGTTTAGTTAGACAAGTTAGTGCAAGTAGACTAAGAGTTTGATTCAGGTCAAAAACATTTTTAGTTTGGCCTAGAGAAATTCCTAAATTCAAATATTATTTGTTTTTGTTATTTTTGTTAAAGTAATACCAAAGCTCCACTTAGACTGAGACCAATGCCATGAGATGGGTACATTAAATACCTACCATAGGAAGTTTGTTTTACCCAATTTGGAAGTATAAAATTTACTAGGGAATTTAATTTGTACAAAAGATACTATTTAGTTGGTTAATTCTCAGAAAATAATAAAAATTATTTTGGGAATAAGGCTGGCTCTACATGTTTAGGAAAACCATAGGGGACATGTAGAATTTTAGATCTGGTATTTTTGGTTCATTTTTCATTTTATTTGGAAATAAAAATAGACAGCTAGATTAATTAGATCTGTCAAAATGATTAAAAGGAAAGGGGATAGGCATGCTCGTTTCTAGAAAAAGGCTGGGCCGCAACACCGGCCAGCCCAACTTGCCGATGAGCAAGCGCGGGAAGCCTAGCTTCGAAATCCCGGGGCGGGGCTCGTAGGTCAGTGAGGGAGAGGGGTCGAAGGGGTATTGTTTGGTCTGGGCCGTTCGTTTAAAACAGGATCAAAGACCTTGGGTCATCGTCCACCTTTAACTCTACTCGACGAGGCGGAAACCCTAGAGGGTCGGGGATGCCTGGGACGCTCTCCTGAGGCCTTGACTGGCGAAGGGGAGGGTACGGGGCGACGGGGGAGTACCAGGCGAGTCTGACAATGGGTGGAGGGGACCGGTTCTATACCGAGAGGAGGCTTGCACGTCGGTGCCTGCGACGACCGCCGCAGAACCTCGTTGGAGTGCTTCTGGGGGTGGATGCATGTTGAATCTGAGGTGCTCGGTCAGATGCGGTGGTCTTGGGGAGGGTAGAGTGGTGCATGCAGGTGGAGTGGGGGCTTGGGAGCTTCTGGTTCACCAGTGAGGCCCCATTCAGCATGTAGACATTGGCGGCGTTCTGGAGCTCCTGTTGTAAAGGGGACAACAACATGAGGTAGATTAGATGTAGGGGCATGGAATGGAATGAAGCAAGGGAGGTGGGGTGGTCCAGGTCGACCTCATTCTTGCATGTAAGATGGATACCGAGAGGGTTTCTCCTTCTCTTCTCGAGCTCAGAGCAGGAGAGAGCTCTCGAGGTTCTGGGGGGAAGAGGGAGTGGTGTGGTGTAGAATGGAGGGGCATAGGCGAGTTGCACGAGCCTATAGCCAATTTAGCAAGGGAGAGATAGTCTATGGTATGAAAATACCATTTTGTACATGGAGGAGAGGTGGAGCTCAAGGATTAGCCGAGAAGGGCGGTGGAGGTGGTCGTGTTGGGTCCTAGTGGGGTGCAGAGAGGCAGAGGGGAGTGTGCAGCAGCTGCAAGAGATTAAAGATGGCAACATGTGATATTTCAAATGTCTCCCTTAGTTCCAAGCATAAGAGACAAGACGGAGAGGGCAGGGGTACTGTAGTTCTACAGTGGCACATGACCAGGGAGACTTATGGGTGTTGTGGTTATCAAATGGCCAAGCTTGGGGAAGGTTAAATGGGGTTTAATGCATGAGTTGGATCAAACTCTATTTTAGACATAGAGGTAACCATGGATCAAAGTCTCATAATTTGGTCATGGATGGATGAGGCAGTGACGTTGGTAGATATATCTGATCAGGATACACCTCCATGATTTGGGGATTTTTATGAATGTTATAGATGCTTATTATAACAATTGTTCAAAAAGTGCTCAAGTGATTTTCAGGAGTTTATTTGATAATTTTGAATTGTACATGGTGATTTTTTGGTTTGAGATGGTCCTAAACATCAATTCAAACATTAGATAATTTTCCTAGAATTTACTAGTAAAGGGAAGTATTAAAATGATTTATTTTTCCATTTTTCCCATTAAAGAAAATAGGTAAAAATAATTAGTAAAACTCTTCAAGAATGTTTATTTTTGAAGTGGGAAGGTATGTTATGATACATAGGACTCAAATGTGCTTGAAGTTGGAGAAGTGCTTTGGCAAAAACCAAACTTTCCTTTATAGCTTAAGTTTTGGGGGTTTTGTCAAACCAAGGAATTAAATTATTTTTGGGCCAAAATAATTATGGGAAGCCTTTGGTAAAATTTTATATCTAAGGTAGATGATGTCCACAAGGTGTATCCATCATTTTCATCCTTGGGATTTGAGAATTCCAAATTGATTTTGGTAGAGAACAAGGAATGAAGGATCTAGGGAAATGTTAATTTTATACCTTCAAAACCTTGTTGGATTTAGGAGCTCAAAGATCCCCTTGGGTCATGGGCTATATGGATGGATAGACCAAGTGATTTAGATCACCATGGTACAGATGTTTGGGGTTGGTCATGATGGAGATCTCTAGGAATTGATGCCCAAGTTTGAATAAAATAAGGATGCCAACATAGATTATCAATTAGCCTTCAAAACCATGTAGGTTTTGGAAGCACAGAGCTCCAATTGAAACAAGTGAAGTAGGTAAGGATAGACCTTCATGAGTAGAGCACAACCATACGAAGAGTTGGTCAAAAGAAGATTGTATGAAGATGTGAGCTTCTGCCAAAGTGGGCGTATTGACAAGATTTGCAGAGAATGTTATTTTCTTGCCTGCAAAACCATCAAGAAAAAGTGGGTTGGAGGATGCTCTAGCCAAGGGTAAGAGTGGGACTTGGTAGTACTTACGATGGTCTACAAGATGGTTCAAGTGCATTGCCAAAAAATGCACAAGGGTTGGAAAAGAGTGAGACTCAAAGATGTGATAATGATAACATTTTTCTAGACTGGTCATTTTTGGAAGATTTAAGGATTTTGACTAGAATACAAGTGTTGATGTTTTTGATAGGTTGCAAGGTTCGAAATCATCATCAAATGGATTATGTTTAAGTGTAGATTTATTAGAAAGGATCCATGCTTTGGGTTGGTCTTCATTGACTTGGAAGCTTCTAGAAGGGATAATTTCAGAAGTGATCTGGTTAAGGGTTTTAGATGATCACTTAGTGGCTAGAGATCAGATCCAGCTTGAGAATCTTGCGTGGGGTTTTGTAATCTTAATTTAGTTTGATCCTAGAGGATGAGCTCCTAGGGTATCTCACTCTTGTTCCTAGGCAAAAAATTCAAAAAGCAGATCAAGGCAATTCATCTAACAGTAGATCAAGGCAATTCATCTTCCAAGCAAAACAAACCTACTACTATGGTTACCATCAAGCCTAGATTGAGGTAAAGATGGGTATTTTGAAGGGTTGGAGTTTGAATAAGTTGAGAGCCCATGGTATCTCTACCAAGAGTAGAATTCAAAAGCTTTATAGAAAGGTTTTGGAAAACCTAGAGGTAAGAGTAGTTGAAAGTTCTGTCTTAAAAACATAAGGAGATTATAGTATCTAGCTCTCCATACTTTGGGCAATAGAAGCTATTAAAATAGTTAGTGTTCCAAAGGCATCTTGGATCAAGTTTTGAAATGCCAGAACATTTGAGAAAATGTAAAATGAGCCAAGACAATTTTTGGGAAATAGCTTTTGTCAACTGAGGGTGAGGTAAGGAGTATATCAGCTGCTACACTTTCAGATGCATAAGCACAAACAAACATCAAGAAAACACTGCATCACTAAACAAGAAAAAGTTTTTGTTCCCCCTGATTTTTGCATCCTGGACATCTAATCAGGGTTGCTGAAATTGGGATGTTATAGTTTATGTTTGTATTCTACTAGTATTTGAGTACGCGGTGACATCATATGTAGTTTTACTTTTTTGAATTGGATTCTTCTTGGGAGAAAGAACCGACTCTCATAATGGAACATAGTGCACTGGTAATTGACGTAGTTAGGTCAAAATTGGTGTCCATTCTATGTGAATTTATATAGTAACTAAATTTGATGGATATATAATCTTTATATAATAGAACACAATTGGTAGGTTTTAATTTATCTGAAACAATTTTGTATTTTTATTGGGTTCCTTCGATTAAACTAGTTTTTGAATTGTTCATTTAGTATATCGATTTGATCTTTAACTTCCATGACGACTCATATTGTTGCTGACACTTCTGTCTCTTGTGCTACCTACTAGATCATATAATGTTTTTTGACTTCACATGTCTAAGCTCCACTTTTACCTTTAGTATACTAGTTGTAAAGTGTTGTCTAAAGTCTAACCTAAATTGTGTTCCTTTTCAATCTGGGTTGTAGTTACATGCATGTTAAGCAAGCTGATGGCAGTCTCCTATTTAGGAAATCTTCAAGAAGCTTGAACAAATGATTATTGTTATTGTCTCTAGGCTGATAAATTCTGCTGGTACATGCATGTTAAGCAACCTCGGCCACCTCCTCATGTTGAGGAAATATTAATTGCTTAAATGCAATAGTATAAACGCGTTACTTAGAGATAGTATTAGTCATAGGCCTCACTTGGTTTCTCATTCTGGTTCAAGCGCATAGCCTCTAAGAGAACACCACTTGAGCTGCTTTTCCTTTGCGGCTCTAAGATACACAACCTCATACGGTGCAAAAAGTGAAACGCCCCTAAGATGAACGAGTTGGAGATGGCTAGTATTATTGACCGCTTGCAAGAACTCCTCACCCTCAAACGGCCTGAAGTAGGGACCATAAGAAATTGTCACGCACTCGGAGTCGGATTCAAATAAGGACCGTCGCTAGAACTAGGATGCCTCGAAGCGGCTAGTTAAAGTGACCGTCTCCAGTGTATAAACCCTTTTAAATAGTACACACTATGCTAATTCATACTCAATCATAGTTGACATGACATATAATCATGATTTAGCAACCAGATAAGTAGATTAACTCAAGTACTTTAGCAGCCAGTAAAAAATAATACCATTATATTAACAATTAACATTAGCCAGATAGTTGGGAAAATCCATACATATTTAGCCATTACTTTATGGCGATACATATGAAGTGGAGTCCATACATCAAACAAGCATAATTAGTACTCTCTAACAACCAGCATTGCATTTATAATGGGCCGCCCGGTGGAAGTTGTTGAACCAGAATATATACCTCTCCATTATCTTTTTCATCAAAGCAAAAAAGGACACTGCTACCCTGCTTTAAGTTGAAGCTTCTCACAACCTTCTCCCATCCAGTCGTTAAGATTGCATTTGATCTAGCTCCTATCTTCATTGTAACCATCTTTGGCTCCTTGCTGTTCTTTTGACAAACATGGACATCAATTGGTTCATCAAGGCAATCCTTTAGGTATTTTCTTGTGAACTCAGCTCCAAATGTCTGCGCAAGTACAAAGAATTGAAGAATTAGCATGCTTGTGATTACTTGAACTATTTAAATATCACATGATAGCTTGTTGATCACATGTTCAAGAATATATCATCTTACCAGCTTGCACTTCTTTTCCATGATAGATGAATAGGGCAACTTGTAAACATAGTACTTGATTTTTGGTGGAAATTTGGGTTCACACCAGTCTAAGAGGAAGTCAACATGAACTTCTTTCAGATACATGTTGTTTCCAAAAAGGCTCTACTTATCAAAATCATTGTTCCCCTTGTGTTGAGGCCCTGATGCAAGAACACATACAAATTTCAATGCGGTGGAATATTCCTGTCTACTATCTAAACATATACAAATTTAAAACAGATGACTAGAATTTTGATGTTCTTTGATACCTCTAAACTCAAGCCTCTCAGTGTGCTGTTCTGATGACTAGAATTCAAAACTGCCAGATCTAATGGCAATATTGTCATTGCTACAGAGCATTATTGCAACATCACTACAGGTTCCCATTTGTTAAATAGATACATATATTGAGAATTTTAATATAATCAAATATAAGAATTAATTACACTAAAAATATAAACACATTTCTTGTTATCGTACATTAATGAAATATCATACACAACTAAGGAATTTGAAATTCATCGAATAAGCAAGATGCAAGCAGACTAATAAAGTGACAATTAAATCTATATTGCTAGAAGGGAAACAAACAATGAGAAATCAATAAATAATTGTAGATTTTGAGATGTATGAAAGGGGGAAATAGGTGGGACGGATAGAGGTAGGCTGGGGGAGGCTCTCCTGATGCAGCTCGAACCCCTTAACCCTAAATTCGAGAAGCAAAATGGCAAATTTCATGCCAGAATTCCTAAATTGAAGCTCTACATTAGGGTTTTAGGGGTTTGGTTTTGACGCATACCTATCTGGACGACGCAGAAGTCTTCGGAGGCGAGGGAGAGCGTCCGTACCGCAGGGGACTGGAGGTAGCAGGAAGGAGAGGCAGGGGACCGGAGGCGGCGGTGGTGGAGGGCGGCGGCAGCTGCGGTGGTGGACAGTGGGGGTCAAGTACTAACCTCATCGGGTGGGGAATGGTGGAAATTTGGAACAAATCTGAAATATTTGTCCAAATATTTTTAGATCTTTGCCGCCAAGTACTAACCTTAGACGGATGCGAATGGAAAACGTCTATAACAAGATCCGTTGTCTGGATTTCATATTTTGCCGTCAAGTACTTCCCTCAGGCGGCTAGAAAAGCTTGTGCTTTGTCTTTAGATGCACGTGTTGGGATATTGGGTTTACTACTCACCCGCAGCTCTTTGCCCACAAAAATAAAATAAAATTGGCAGGTAGAACATGAAACTTCACTTGGCGAGCACGCAAATGCACAGATTTGAGTTCTAGAATTATTATGATTGTAGTAATATTTGAGCACATTAGTGCACACACTGATTTTCTAGCTAATACTTGTGAAATTTGTATGTTTTATCTAAGGACCATGTCTAAAATGATTTTGACTTTTTTGGTGTGGAATATCTAATAATCAACAAACAAAGATTTGAAAGATGTCGTGTTGACCTGCCATTCCATAATTTCCCTATTTCCTGGTCCATATGCGTGCTTCCTTAAAAAAACTCCAATATTCTAGTGGTTCTGAGTTCTTGAGCGATGCCTACTCTTTTCTCATTTTCGGGATCACCATTGACTTTTATCCAACAAGCATAGGGGAAAACCTGAAAAACTTAGTAAATTGTTGCCACTAACATGCAATTTTCTTGTGGTTAGGCAAGTATTATACCTTGTGGACGCTGGTATCCTAATCGACCTGGTTATCTAGCACTATAAAAGGGAGAAAAGATACCATGTCTCTAATTTTCATCGAGGGGCGCCGCAAATAACTCAGAAGGAAAAAATTCAACAAGATTCACTCACTTAAGCGCAAAATCATAGACAGAGCTTTTGGCGTGTAAAAAATGTGGAGTATTGTGCACAAGATGCCAAACTAATCCACTGAAACCTAGAGTTTGATAGTGGATGTTGCTATGGAACTTCACAACTACGTTCATTATCATGACAAACTGGACCTTCACTTTGTTGTAGTCCAGATAGATCAAGATAGTGTGCCAACTATCCCATCAAGGTATCAATGATGTTCCATCTCTCCAAGTGCTCAGGTTGTGTCTACTTTAGAGGCAAGTGGTTTCTATATGGATAATATAGGTGGCGCAACATCAATTGATGTAGTTTGGTAATTTGTGGTTGTCGGGCCAATGGTAACTAGGGTACCCTGGCCCATCTGCTATTAGGCCTCCGTGGCAAGACATTCACCAAGACTCAGAGAGCTTCCCTCATCAAGCATCAAGGAGAGGCCTCCGCAAGGACTGCAAAGCAGTTTTCTCTCTGAGAGAAACCCCACAGAGCCAGAGGCATCTCGGCGAGCCCCCAACCTAGGGCACCCCCGCACACGGACACTTGGGTGTTGGAACTACACGAGAGCACTTGCTCTCCAAGAAAGGGGCAGAAGACATTTCCTCAACAAAAGCTATCAACTTTACCTCCAAGCAAAAGGGAGCTTTCCCCCTTCCTCAAGCCAAGAGTGGCCGACAAGGCCTCGACATGGGTGGCCACCCCCTCTCTCAACAGAGACATGAAGGGCGTGACGAAAGCTGCACCTTTGACTCAACCACTCTCTCCCTTGTCGCCATGTGGAAACCCTTCCTGCCACTTTGGCGGGAAGAGGACCCAGGCACCTATAAAAGGAGGGTAAGGCATTGTAGGAAGGGACCTATTCTTCCACCTCGGAACCCTAGCCTTCTCCTCCCAAGATCTCTTGTTCTGATCACAAATCCAGCCTCTTGTACTTGTAACCTCACCAAGCAACACAAGCAAAGCACGAAGTAGGGTCTTACACCGCACGCTGGCCTGAACCTGGGTAAACTCCTTGTGTCACTCTTGCCATGATTCTACTACTCCTCGCCAAGGCCCCAGAGGTAACTTGGAGAGATCGTGTTTGGCCTCCTGCATTCGATTTCTACCTACTTTGCAAGATACCCTGCCAGGACAATCTCTGACATATGGTGCGCTAGGCAGGGGGTCAAGGCGTATTGATACATTGCAAATTTATCTATAATTTTTGATGTTCCATGCTTGGTTTTATCCACTTTCTTGTGTTTTGTCCACACTTTGGAGTACTTTTCATATGATTTCTTGGACTAACCTATTAACAAGAGCCACAGTGCCAGCTGCCTGTTTTCTGCTGTTTTTGGTTCCAGGAAAGTCAGAAAATGAATATTCTCGAAATTGGACGGGACAAAAGCCAAAGTGCCTATTTTTCTGGAAGTCATCAGATGCCAAAGTACGAGACGAAGAGGGGCCAGGGGGGCACCTGGCCGCGCGGCCCAGCCTGGCCCGCGCCAGGGGGTGGTCTGGCCGCCTCCGGCACCCCTTTGGCCTCCCCTTCCGACTATAAGATGCCCTCGGGATGAAAACCATAAGGGCCCGATCAAAAATCCATGAAAGAGTCTGTAGCCGCCGTCATATCCATCCCTAGATCGGGAGGGATCTGAAGCTCTTCCCGGCACCCTACCGGAGAGGGGAATTCACCCTGGAGGCCTTCTTCATCACCATGCAATCCTCCGGTGTGATGCATGAGTAGTTCATCCTTGGACTACGGATCCATGTAGTAGCTAGATGGCTGGTTCTCCTCCTTTGTGCTTTCATGTTGATCTTGTGAGCTCCGTTCATGACCAAGATCATCTATTTGTAATTCTGCATGTTGTGTTTACGGGGATCCGATGGATATTGAGATGCTATTTCAGATTGATTATTGATTCTATCATGTCTTTGTTATTTGTGATCTTGCATGCTTTCCATTGTTAGTAGCTATCTTGGCCAAGTAGATGCTAGCCACCTCTAGTGAACTATGGATCCCGGTCCTTTTCTTTACATACAATCTACAAATTGTTACTGCTTTGTGTTTACTTTCTGCAAACTTTCACTTCTTTCCATTCGATACGTTTAATCCTTTGTTTTCCACAAAACACGGTGAGATTGACAACCTCATCGCAAGTTGGGGACAAAGTTCGGTGGTTGTGTTGTGCAGGTCTCCACGTTGCTACTAGCACCGGTAGTGCGCCCTGCCAAGGCTCAGCTAGCAACACCTTTGGGGTGTTTCCTTGCCCCTACTAGTTCGATTAAACCTTGGTTTCATAACTGAGGGAAACTTGTTGTTGTGCTCATCATACCTTCCTGTTGGGGTTCCCAACAAGCTCTACATCAACACCGCACCAGCATTTTTCTGGTGTCGTTACCGAGCCATCAAGCATTTTTCTAGCGCCGTTGCCGGGGAGTCAAGGACATCTTCACAAGGGGAGTCCCTCATAACCAATCTCTTTACTTTGTTATTTTTGTTTTGCTTAGTTTCTTTTTGCTTTGTTTGCTTGTTTCTTTATCAAAAACACACAAAAAATAGTTTTACTAGTTTGCTTTCTTATTTGGAAACACAAAAAAAATTAGTTCCTATCCTAAGTTGCCATTATGTCTAGCCTTGCTCCAATCACTATGTCACCCGACAAAATGATTTTCACTTTTAAACAAGGAATTGAGGAAAGCTTCAAGGAAGCTTGGTCTAGATTCTCTGATCTATATGAAAAGACTGAGCCTAAAATGACTCAAAGCTTGTTCCTTAGGAGTTTTTACCTTGGAATTGGTCTTTGCTATAGATATGCATTAGATGCTGTTGTGGGAGGAGGTTTCCTCCAATGTAATGAGGATGATTCTATAAATGCTATAAAGAAATTGATCCTCACTTACAACTTGCCTAGCCAAACTGATATTTCTTTCGCAAGAATATTTGCTAGATTGAACACTCTTGAGACTAGCACTATTAGCTTAAAAGATTGCTATAATACGCTTAGGGAGCATCACAATTATGTCCCAATAAATTCTGAACCATCAAAGTGGCTCCCTACAGTAAATATTGAGATAAATACTGAAACTTTTCAAGCTCGATGTGATATCATGTCTGGATTTTGTCTTATGCCCAAAGATATTTATGAATCTTTGAATACTTGGGGGCTTACTGAAGGACGAAAAGAGATATCTCTTGCTAATAATGCTACCTTATTACCTATTGGAATAGCTGAAGGAGTGTTTACAAAGATCCTTGGGAAAATGATTTCTACTGATTATCTTGTTATTGAATGTGTAGGAAAAGGACAAATTACACTTGGAAGGTCCATATTAGAACTTCTTGGAGCAATAATAGATGTGGGAAAGGGGACTATGCACCTTTCTTCTCCACCAAATAATCATATTTTCCCCAAGGTTAAGAATAAAAGTAAGAGAGGTAAGGGCAAGAAATTTGGTCTTAATGCTTCTTCATTTGAGAACACTTGATTCTTTCTTGCTTCTTATGCCTAACTTAAAGGCGTTAAAGAAAAGTACTTATTGGGAGATAACCCAAAAGTTTTAGATGAGTCTTGGAAGTTATTACTTCAGTAATAACCGCTCCTTATCCTTTTTATTTGCTTTTTGTGCCAAGAGTAACCTCTAATAAGAGAGAAGTAATGATTGGGAAAGTTGCTGTCCCGGATTTATGTGCTTCACCGTAAAAATTCGTGTAAAATCTCTGAATGTCTTTTTGAGGCGTGAATTTTTGCGCTTCTGCTCCAGGTTGTTATCTACCTTTCGTTAGTTCAACACTTTTTGATTTGAGCAACAGAAGGTCTTCGAAACAATTCGTCTTTACCTGCTGGTCTGGTTTGACAGATTTCTGCCATTTTCTGCATTTGCTTCTTGTTGGTTCCTTTTTGAGTTCTTTTGGGGAATTGAGCTTTTTGAGGGAAGTGCTACAGTAGCTAGTGTTCTAATGGAAGTTTATTTGGTGTTAGAACTGAACCTTAAGACTTATTTATTTTGAGTGCACTAATGTTGCTAATAAAGATTGTGTGAAGTTTTGTATGAAGGAAGAATTTCAGGTGTATGGAAGGAATGAGTAATGAGATGAAGGATGGACTAAAGCTCAAGCTTGGGGATGCCACGCGTGTCACCCCAATAAATATCCAAGAAGTACAAGCGTCAAAGCTTGGGGATGCCCAAGGCATCCCCTTCTTCATCAATAAAAATCCCAGGTTTCTTCCACACGCTTCATTTTTATTGTTTCATGCACAGTTGTGCTGTTCTTGGAGCATCTTCTTTTTCATTTTCGTTTTGGTTTTTTTGTTTGCTTTGTTTGCTTAGTTTTCTGAATAAATTGGTTGGACCCCCTCTTTCATACATTGGTTTGCAAATAGTTTGGTTTGGTTTGGAAAAGAGTAGGAAAGCTCATACTTATATGGTAAAAAGAGCTTGTTTTTAACTGTGGCTTATGCTCTGCCATGCCATGCTTGATATTGTTTTGGATTTATGCTTAGTATTATTTGTTGTAGCATGACTTGTTATAAACAATTGAGATTGCTTAATGTGCCTTGGATGAATCATGCGTTGTTTTAGCATATTAAAGCATAGTATAGTGGTATTCTCTTTTGATGCTTTATTTGGGTTGACTTGGCGCATGCTCACACCATGTTATGACTATCTCAAGTCACCATAGCCTTCATGATCCTTTAGTTTTCAACTTGTAGTATCACTTTATGCTTTGATCAATGATGTTTTGTCGCTATGCATGATTATGGCCATTATTGCTCTCTTAGTCTGTCGCTCCCAGTCTTTTGCTAGCCTCCACAACCAAGTATGAGTTCCACTCATGCATCCAACTCCCTAAACCAAGTTATTCCAAAGAGTCCACCATACCTACCTACTATCTTATGCTATTCCAAGTATATTCATGCTTTTGTTTAACTTCCAAATTAAACTTGTTATGAGAAAACTAGTGATTAAAGCTCTCATGAACTTGATGGCACACTTTACTTTTTGCCTCTAATAAACTTGAACCATTGGGTCCTTCTTTGTTGCGTATATGCTTGCGCTTTATAAGTTGAAATTAGCAGAACCATGTTTCATGGGGAACGCTTTCAACATTGCACTTGTACTTTGTACCCCGTTGATATCATGTTCTTTTGCTTACGGATCCCGGCGGTGTGAAATAAAAGTGGAACTTGTACGATCATGGAGTTTGTATGTGTGTTAGAGAAACGCCTAGGCCACTAGCCTAAGCCATGCCTAATCATGGTGGAAACTTGCAGCATCACCATAATGAGCACTCTATGAAGCATCCTCAATAAAAACCTATGCAAATAGCAAATAAAAAGATCGTTGAGATGCTCATTGTCTGCTTGCCTTATCATTTTGATTATGGGAAAGCTCCCGTATCATGTGCAAGGGGTACCCTGTTGGCGGTTCTTAATGATACACATATACTTACAATGACAAGAGCTTACTCGTGACTGAAGTTGAGTAGCATGAGGATCGGTCTTCGTAAGTAAGGGGCATGAGATTTCGGTTTATAAGTTGTCAAGCATATCCTCTTAGTTGTGTCACTTTAACCTTAATCACCTTAAAGATGCTTATGATAGGGGCAATGAGAGCTGAAAGCTATAAGTACCATAATTTTTGGAAGCTCTTTATGAGACTTGAATCCCTACTTCCTTTTATAAAGGCCTTTCTTCCGCCATTATATTGAGTCTCCATCTTCTACATTTATGCACCTACTTTGAGAGGTGGCCATTCTTAGTTCTATGTGCATTGTCCCAAGACTAGTTGATTGATGCATAACTTGATATTGCTTGTTTTAAACTATTTGTATCTAGTCACTCTTATGAACTTTGAAGGTGTCCTATGCATTTATGTTTTGCTACTCTATGAGGGACAAGCTGAATACTATTATGCTATGTTTTCTTTATGTGAAACAAACAAACGTCTTGCAAAGCATTGTTATTCATGAATCTTTTGTTTGTGCCTTTTCATGTTGCATCATAGTTTCTTTGTCTTATTGCTAGAACTTTGTCTTTCATGTTATGATTGAAATACTATGATCCTAGCTTTGAATGTTTTACAAATACTTTGATCAAGTCTTTGATGGTGCATGTCACCTCAAAAATTATTCTTTCTTTTTATCCCTTACCTACTCGAGGACGAGCAGGAGTTAAGCTTGGGGATGTTGATACATTGCAAATGTATCTATAATTTTTGATGTTCCATGCTTGGTTTTATCCACTTTCTTGTGTTTTGTCCACACTTTGGAGTACTTTTCATATGATTTCTTGGACTAACCTATTAACAAGAGCCACAGTGTCAGGTGCCTGTTTTCTGCTGTTTTTGGTTCCAGAAAAGTCAGAAAATGAATATTCTCGGAATTGGACGGGACAAAAGCCAAACTGCCTATTTTTTCGGAAGTCATCAGATGCCAGAGTACGAGACGGAGAGGGGCCAGGGGCCACCACACCACCTGGCCGCGCGGCCTAGCCTGGCCCACACCAGGGGGTGGTATGGCCGCCTCCGGCACCCCCTCGGCCTCCCCTTCCGACTATAAGATGCCCTCGGGACAAAAACCCTAAGGGCCCGATCAAAAAGCCACGAAGAGTCTGTAGCCGCCGTCATCTCCATCCCTAGATCAGGAGGGATCTGAAGCTCTTCCCGGCACCCTGCCAGAGAGGGGAATTCACCCTAGAGGCCTTCTTCATCACCATGCAAGCCTCCGGTGTGATGCGTGAGTAGTTCATCCTTGGACTACGGATCCATGTAGTAGCTAGATGGCTGGTTCTCCTCCTTTGTGCTTTCATGTTTAGATCTTGTGAGCTCCGTTCATGATCAAGATCATCTATTTGTAATTCTGCATGTTGTGTTTGCGGGGATCCGATGGATATTGAGATGCTATTTCAGATCTATCTTAAGGAGAGCCACCTCTAGTGAACTATGGATCCCGGTCCTTTTCTTTACATACAATCTACAAACTGTTACTGCTTTGTGTTTACTTTCTGCAAACTTTCACTTCTTTCCATTCGATACGTTTAATCCTTTGTTTTCCGCAAAACACGGTGAGATTGACAACCTCATCGCAAGTTGGGGACAAAGTTCTGTGGTTGTGTTGTGCAGGTCTCCATGTTGCTACTAGCACCGGTAGTGCGCCCTGCCAAGGCTCAGCTAGCAACACCTTTGGGGTGTTTCCTTGCTCCTACTAGTTCGATTAAACCTTGGTTTCATAACTGAGGGAAACTTGTTGCTGTGCTCATCATACCTTCCTGTTGGGGTTCCCAACGAGCTCCACATCAACACCGCACCAGCATTTTTCTGGTGCCGTTACCGAGCCATCATGTATCTCCAACCTCCTCATCGACATGGTTGGTTCAAACCATCGCAAAGTCTTCCATCACCAAGCCACGTCTGTCACCAACACGGTGGTGAACCACGACAGCACCCCTCACGTTGACAATGACGCCACCCGTAAGGAGCGGGAAGAGAAGTGTGAAGAAACCCGCTCCCTGGTGTAACACCCCAAAACTTTAATCAAGATTATCAAAGTTCTAATCACCCAATTTAGGGTTAACAAAAACTTTTATTAAGAAAAATCATATGAATGCATGTGTGTTTGCATTAGTGTAGAATTGAGTGTATATGCCATGCTTGATTGTTCTAAATGTTGTGAAATGGTTTAAAGGTGAATGTCACATCATCTGTCCATTTACAAACAAAATCCAAAGAGAAAGAAATCAAATAAGATTAAATAAAGCAAATGGTCATTTTGACCATTTTAAACCACTAGGCCACTTTAGTTGTTCCTAGAAGAAGATTTCTAACATAAGTAATTCTATTTCTTTTCACCCCTTGCTAGACCAAGTAAAAATGAAACAATGCCCACTTTACAAGCTTACAAAAACATGTAGCAAATCCATTTAAAAGATATTTGAAAATTGAATCAAGTGTATGTGTTAAGATCTCACTTTTTCAAAAACCTACCAAATCATTCACCTTGACCTCTCCAAGCAAACCTAGTCTCTCAAGCTTAATCTAAGATCACTCAAAAAAATTGAATCAAAAATTCAAAAGTTTCTTTCATGCGGCCATTAACACAAACACTTGGCATGCATAGAATAATCTCTAGCCTAACTTCACTGTTTTGTACAGTGATCATCGACCAATTGAACTCCCTCTTAACCCCCTTGTCCCCCTGAGTGTCTAGCAGCAGCAGACAAGCCCCCCCTTTTCCATGGAGAATAGTGGAGCGCCGCCCATTTGTGGTTGTCGCTGGCCGACCAAGGCCAGCTTGCTCCAGACAGCCCCGCGCCCATCCAGCATGTCCAGTAGCCTCACCGCAGACTACCGCCACTCCCTGTCCAGGCCACAGCCCCAACCGAGCCGTGGACCACCCTAGTCGCGCCGTGCACCACCTCTCTGCACCATGTCCAGAGCGCACCAGTGCGCCGTGCCCGACCAGCCCCGCCCGCTCGCGCCTTGCCCTCACCGCGCATGCGCAGCCTCGCCATGATCACCCCACCCTGGCAGACACCCCCGTTCGCCGTTGATACGTCCATTTTGCATCACTATTCTATGTCTTAATTCACTATTATTCATTGATATATTTCGTATTGAGAGGTGATACTTATGTTATTTCATCTATTTTTGCATGGTTGATGACTTTTGGAACATGGACCACTACAGTCAGGATTCTGATGGAAAAGGTGATGTTTGGAGGCAAAATTCGTGAAGATCAGAAAATCCGGGAAAATATACGGAAAATCCTATTTTTCCAGAAGACTAAGGATGCCAGAAGATGGAGTGGAGGTGGGCCACAGGGGGCCTGGCGCGGGCAGGCCTAGGCCGCGCCTGGAGGTGGTGTGGCTGCCCTGGCCCACTCCAGCCTCTCCCCTCTGGCGTATATCATCCCCACGAAACCCTAAGACTCGGGGAGTGACCACAGAAACATTCCACCGCCTTTGCGGGGCGGAAAACACCAAGAGAGAAAGATCTCTCCGGCAGACAGATTTTTGCCGGGGGAATTCCTTCCCGAAGAGGGGAGATCATCGCCATCAACACCACCATCAAGCTGGACTTCATCGTGATCATCATCATCACCACCATCATCACCATCAGCACCCTCATCACCATCTCCATATTGCTATAACAATTGCGTTGAATCTTGCTATAGTTCATAGGGGAAACTTTCCCAGTGTTGATTACTCTTTGTAGTTGATGCTATTGAGTGAACCATTGAATTATTGTTTATGTTCAGATTGTTATACATCATTATTCCATCTCTTATCATGATCCATATGATGTCTTGTGAGTAGTTCGTTTTGTTCTTGAGGACATGGGAGAAGTCTTGTTGTTAGTAGTGGAGTTGTGTTGAGAAAGATTCAATAGATTGTTATTTAAGTTGTGGTGTACTTCTTCTAGTGGTGTCATGTGAACGTCGACTACATGACACTTCACCTATATGGGCCTAGGTGAATGCATTGTGTATTTGGCTACTAATCGTAGGGGTTGCCGGAGTGACAGAAACCTGAACCCCCGTTAGGAAACCATTACACAAGGGACGTAAGGGTCTTAGAGTTTAAAGTTGTGGTTAGGTTTCTACCTTAATTACTTTCTTGTACTTATGGATGTTTGCAAGGGGTTTAATCACAAGTATGTATTAGTCTTGGATGGGGCGGTACATTAGCACAGGTTCACCCACACAACACTTAGCAAGCTAGAGAAGATTAATCGACTATATGAAGCGAAAGCACTTGACAGTCTTCCCATGTGTCCTTGAGAACGTTTGGTCATCTATAGAAATACAACCGGCTTGTCCTTTGCTACATAAAGGATTGGGCCACTTGCTGCATTTATTCCTACTATCTTTTATTTACTCGTACTTTGTTTACTTGCTTTATCAAAAACCCCTAAAAATCCGTTTGCTAAGTATTTGCAGAGAATTCCTGATCCATACCACTAGCCAGCACCTTCTGCTCCTCGTTGGGTTCGACACTCTTACTTATCGAAAATACTGCGATACACCCCCTATACTTGTGGGTCATCAAGACTATTTTCTGGCGCCGTTGCCAGGGAGTGAAGCGCTATTGGAGAGTGGAACTGGTAAAGGAAACTTCTGCTGTGAGTATTGTTTACTTCTGCTAGTTGCTTTATTTTCGTTATGGATAATTCGCTGAGTTTCTTATTTGGTAATGCTACTACCACTGCAAAGATAGTAGATAAGCCACCACCTGCTGAGAAAGATGTTTTCAAAATACCTACAAGAATTATTGATCGTGTTATGGATAACTACTATGTTGGGGATGGAACTGTCCATCCCGGTGATCATTTACTCTTTATACACGAATTATGCGGGTTGTTCAAGTGTGCGGGTATTACTACAGATCAAGTTAATAAGAAGTTATTCTCATTGTCGCTGAAAGGAAGAGCTGAGGAATGGTATAAGCTGCTGAAGAATGGTCAAGCTCTGGAATGGGAGGAAATAGTGCCTCTCTTTTATTCAAAGTTTTATCCTCCTAGTGAGATTCATAAAGATCGGAATCAAATATACAACTTTTGGCCTCTTGATGGAGAGAGTACAGCTCAAGCTTGGGGGAGATTAAAGTTACTAATGCTCAAATGTCCCATTCATGAGCTCCCCAACAATATTATTATCAACAACTTTTATGCAAGGCTCCCTCTGCATGATAAAGATTTATTGGATGCTTCTTGTGTTGGATCATTCACTCGTATGGAAGAAGAAGCTAAATGGGACCTTCTAGATCGTACTCAAGACAATGCTGAAGCTTGGGAGAATGACAAAGGTAGAAAGTCAGGTATAAATTATGATTATGAATGCATTGAATCTTTTATGGGAACTGATGACTTTCAAAATATTAAAAATGCTTATGGTCTAGACTCGGAAGCTATTGCTTCTTATTTTAAGGCTTTTGCTTCTTATATTGAAGTGCCTAAAAAGAAGTGGAATAAGTATCATGAACCTTATAAAGATATTGCTAAGAGTGTTCCTGCAAGAAGTACTGGAGTTTATACTGCTAATCATGTCTTACCTAAACCTTATATTGAGAAAATGCCTTTCCCAGTTAAGGTAAAGGAACATTCTATGATAGCTAGTATGGTTAATGAAAGTATGAATAAGGCTGTTGAACCTGATAAACAAATGGTTGATGAACCTATAGTAGCAAATGTGAAAGACTTTGTTGCTAAATATGAAAAAGAGGGACACACTATCCTTTGTAAGGATACCTCTAATATTGTTTCACAAAGTAGTGTTATGAGAGCTAGTATTCCCGTGTTTTCTGTTAGAATAAGTGATCATTGCTATGATGGTACTTGTGATAGCTATATTGTTAAGTTTATGCATGATACTGAAAGTTACTATGAGAGAGGGAAAAGTGTTCTTATGCATCTCAATAATATCAAGTTTCCTCGTTTTATGCTGAAAGTTTTTATGTTGCACTTCTTTTGCCTTCTTATGCAAGTTGCCTCTGGTTTCAATAACTTGTTTGTTTACAAAATCCCCTTGCATAGGAAGTGGGTTAGACTTAAATGCGTGTGTGTTTTTGCTTCTTAATGCTCTCTTTCACTTCAATCCATATCCCTATGAGAGCGTCTTCAAAATTATCATGCCCATCTTAATGGCTATAAAGAAAGAGCTTTATGGGAGACAACCCAATTTGTTTTTGCTTTCAGTTTGTTTTTGTTTCTTTGAGTTTTGGAAGTTATTACTTCGGTAATAACCGCTCCTTATCTATTTTTTTTGGTTTTTGTTTCAAGATCAACCTCTAATGAGAGAGAAGTAATATTTGGGGAAGTTGTTGTCCCGAAACAGATTTTTTGTGCTTCACCGTAAAAATTCATGAGAGACCCCTGTCTATCGGATTGAGCTGTAATTGTTTGTGCTTCTGCCCCAGGTTGTTATTTAACTTTCGTTAGTTTTGCACTTTTTGATTTGAGCAACAGAAGACTTTCGAAAAAATTGATCTTTACCTACTGGTCTGTTTTGACAGATTCTGCCAATCTTGCATTGGCTTCTTTATTCGATTTCCTTTTTGAATTCTTTTTGGGTTTTTGGAAGGAGTTGCTACAGTAGCTTATGTTTTGATGGTTTTCAGTTCAAGTTGGACTCAAAAGATTTTGTCACTTCACTTATACTAATGTTGCTAATGAGAATTGTGTGAAGTTTTGTGTGAAAGAAATTTCCAGGAAGTGGAGATAATGGTGTAAAAAGGAAGAGAAGGGTTTTATGACTCAAGTAATAAGTGTATGAAGATGAAGATATTGATTTTATTCAAGTGGTGACTCCGGAAGGATCCACCAAATACCAAATTCAGAGACCTGCAGAGTCTGTTTTCAAATAGGTAACAGTTCTGGTAAGAAAAGTTCCGCGAAAATACAATCCAACTATATTTTTGCAGTTTTCAGTCGATAAGGAAAGCTACGAAGCAAAAAAGGGACGGAAACGGAGCCAGGGTGGCTCACACCACCCTGTGGCGCGGGCCCACCCCTGGCCGCGCCACCAGGTGGTGAGTCCACCCCGGACTCCGCCTCCGACTTGTTTTCTCCCAGTACCTTCCTTTTGATGTGAAACTTCGTAATATATAACCCCCTGGATCTTCCGAGGTTCGTATATCGTGTTTTCGTCGTGCTTTTGTTTCGATCTGTTTCTGCCAGGTAAAAATCCCAGATTTGGAGCCACAATGTCTTCCTCTGGATCATCCAAGGGAGATTCCTTAGAAGATATCATCAACCCATACATGAGAGAATTGAACATTCATCCCAAGGAGTTGTTGCTCGAAGGTGGGGAGGTCCGGATTAAAGAGGTTCAAGGCCCTAAAGGTGAAGGAAGTCTGGAAGACAGGATGGAAGCATTGGAACAAGAACTCTTTAGGTACAAGAAGATGGCGGAGCGCGAAGTGGATATCATTCATAAGATTTGTTCCGGACTCATCACCGAGCACCAGAAGGAGACTGCTGAACTCAAAGACGAAGTCCTCTCACTCCGCCAAACAACCAACGAACTGCAAGCATAGTTCTATGACGTTCAAAATCAAAGTTGTGAGTATGAGGCTAGATTTAAACACATAAGTGCTGCTGCAAGTTTTAGGATGTTGGAAACCACGATGTCCTTTGTTGATGGGAAGCCTTTACCCTGGAAGATGGACGAAGATGAGAAGACACCACCACCACCTAAGGAGTAATTCGTCATCAGGTTTGGCATCCCCTTGGTTTGTTCCAAGCTTGGGGGAGTGCCGCGGTATCATATCACTATCTTCTATCTTTTTACCTTATTAGTATAGTCATATCATGAATAGAGGAGTTATTATGTAGTATGGTTTGCATTATGGAAGTGTCCCCTCTCTCGTTAGATATGTATCCCTTGGTGTGAGTTTCCGTTATGGAATATTAATGAGAAGTTCTATCATTCACTCTTTTGCATAGCTTATGTTAGATTTTAATTCGTGGTTATATGATTGATCGTGTTGTTAGTATTGGTAGCACTCTGGGATCATTGAGTTAATTTAGTTGGTTTTGGCAAACCTGGCTCGGTCAGTAGCAACACCTTTTTGAGAGTTGAAAATAAAAAGATAGAAGTACTCTAGAGAAGACAAATAATTTCATCATCTTTCTTTCTTGATTTGCTCATAAGTCTAGTATTCTCTAGTTAAGATCTTTTATGCTTCCAAGGAAGATTGCATGTTTGTCTTTATCATTTGTATGTTTGGTTGTTTCCTTCAACTCTTGTACTTGCTACCCAGCCTTGCTAGCCAAAAACCTGTACTGAGAGGGAATTCTTCTCGTGCATCCACCTCCTTTAAACCAAAACCTTTGCCATTTGTGTCCACCATACCTACCTAGTAGCATTATTGCTATTCCAAGTAAATTCTTGTTTTATCTACCTCCCAAATTAAACTTGTTATGTGAAAATTAGTGATTAAAGCTCTCATGAACTTGATGGCACACTTTACTTTCTTGCATTTAATAAACTTGAACCATTGTGCTCACCTATGTTGTGTATATGCTTGCGCTTTGTAAGTTGTGAATTAGCAGAACCATGTTATCATGGGGAACGCTTTCAACATTGCACTGGTACTTTGTACCAAGTTGATATCATGTTCTTTTGTCTATGGATGTCGTCGGTGTGAAATGAAAGGGGAGTTTGTAAGTCCATGGAGTTATGCATATGTGTTAGAGAAACGCCTGGGCCGCTGGTCTAATCCATGCTGACATGGTGGAAACCTGTAGCGTAACCATAACGAATATCTATGAAGCATTCTTCTTATAAAAAAGAGATAGAGATTGAGAAAAAGAAAAAAAGAAAAAGGAAAAAGAGATATTATGAAAAGAGGAAAGAGAGAAAAAAGCACCATATTCCCATGGTAAATAAGAAGATTGATGAGATACTTGTTGTCTGCTTGCCTTGTCATTTTGATATGGGAATTCTTCCGTATCATCGGGCAAGGGGTACCCCGATGGCGGTTCTCAATGATACACATATGCTTACGATGACAAGAACTTACCGGTGACTAAACTTGAGTAACATGAGGAACGGCCCTCGTATTCAAGGGACATGAGATTCTCAATTTACAACTTGTCAATGCATATCCTCATTTTTGATCACTTTAACCTTAATCACCTAAAGATGCCTACGATAGGGGCAATGAGAGCTGAAAGCTAGTAAGTATCATAATTTTTGGGAGCTCTTTATGAGACTCGCAATCCCTGCTTCCCTCTACGAAGGGCTTTCTCTTCTACTTTGTAGTTGAGTCAGTAAACCTATTCCCCTCTATCTCAGCAAGTATTTTGAGTTGATGTGTTTCATTCATTCATATGATGATTTATTCAATCATGTTTCTTATGTTCCTTGTTTTGCACATTGCTCTTATCTTGATGTTTACTACTTTGAAAGCTTTCATTGAAAAGCCAGCTATTTCTGAACTCCAGCAAATTATCAACTATTCTTCGACCAAGAGCTAAGTTTGCCATTACCAATTACGATTCACTTTATGTATCTTTATTTGTGTTTCCTTTACTCATTGCAAGTTGAGTTATATAATAGTGAGTTGTCTTCTATTATGATCTATGTATTTGATGAATGTGATGCTTCTTGTCCGTATTCTTTTATCGACTCTTCACTCCATAAACTTGAGGTCATGTTTATTGAGCTCAGTTTCGCTTGGGGACAAGTGAAGTCTAAGCTTGAGGGGAGTTGATACGTCCATTTTGCATCACTATTCTATGTCTTAATTCACTATTATTCATTGATATATTTCGTATTGAGAGGTGATACTTATGTTATTTCATCTATTTTTGCATGGTTGATGACTTTTGGAGCATGGACCGCTACAGTCAGGATTCTGATGGAAAAGGTGTTGTTTGGAGGCAAAATTCGCGAAGATCAGAAAATCCAGGAAAATATACGGAAAATCCTATTTTTCCAGAAGACTAAGGATGCCAGAAAATGGAGTGGAGGTGGGCCACAGGGGGCCCACACCACCCCATGGCGCGGGCAGGCCTAGGTCGCGCCTGGAGGTGGTGTGGCCGCCCTGGCCCACTCCAGCCTCTCCCCTCTGGCGTAAATCATCCCCATGAAACCCTAAGACTCAGGGAGCGACCACAGAAAGATTCTGCCGCCTCTGCGGGGCGGAAAACACCGAGAGAGAAAGATCTCTCTGGCAGACAGATTTCTGTCGGGGGAATTCCTTCCCGGAGAGGGGAGATCTTCGCCATCAACTCCACCATCAAGCTAGACTTCATCGGGATCATCATCATCATCACCACCACCATCAGCACCCTCATCACCATCTCCATATTGCTGTAACAATTGCGTTGAATCTTGCTATAGTTCATAGGGGAAACTTTCCCGGTGTTGATTACTCTTTGTAGTTGATGCTATTGAGTGAACCATTGAATTATTGTTTATGTTCAGATTGTTATACATCATTATTCCATCTTTGATCATGATCCATATGATGTCTTGTGAGTAGTTCGTTTTGTTCTTGAGGACATGGGAGAAGTCTTGTTGTTAGTAGTGGAGTTGTGTTGAGAAAGATTCAATAGATTGCTATTTAAGTTGTGGTGTACTTCTTCTAGTGGTGTCATGTGAACATCGACTACATGTCACTTCACCTATATGGGCCTAGGGGAATGCATTGTGTATTTGGCTACTAATCGTAGGGGTTGCCGGAGTGACAGAAACCTGAACCCCCGTTAGGAAACCATTGCACAAGGGACGCCAGGGTCTTACAGTTTAAAGTTGTAGTTAGGTTTCTACCTTAATTACTTTCTTGTACTTACGGATGTTTGCAAGGGGTTTAATCACAAGTATGTATTAGTCTTGGATGGGGCGGTAAATTAGCACAGGTTCACCCACACAACACTTAGCAAGCTAGAGAAGATTAATCGACTATATGAAGCGAAAGCACTTGACAGTCTTCCCATGTGTCCTCGAGAACGTTTGGTCATCTATAGAAATACAACAGGCTTGTCCTTTGCTGCATAAAAGATTGGGCCACTTGCTGCATTTATTCCTACTGTCTTTTATTTACTCGTACTTTGTTTACTTGCTTTATCAAAAACCCCTAAAAATTCGTTTGCTAAGTATTTGCAGAGAATTCCTGATCCATACCACTAGCCAGCACCTTCTGCTCCTCGTTGGGTTCGACACTCTTACTTATCGAAAATACTGTGATACACCCCCTATACTTGTGGGTCATCAGTCGTCGCGCGACCCGCAACTGTCGCACGCTGCCGCAAACACCACTGCCTCCGCTCAAAGCGCCGCACGCGCCAGACCAAACCAAGCCGCCCCACGCCGCTCCATTAAGTCCGTGAGAACCGCCAGGAGACACCGCACCTCCATTCCTCACACCACTCGACTCCCCACTCCTCACTAACCTTCCCCACCTCTCCCCAGAGCAAGGCGAGCACCACCGCACCAGAATTTCACCGGAGTGCACCGCTGCTGGAGGAGAAGGGCGTCGTCGATTCCGACCACCCCGAGCCCTGCCGTGACCGCGCCTCGCCTCGCCGTTGTCTACCAAGTCGTTTGCCCCCATCGCTGAGCCTAGCTGGATCCCAGGTGAGCCTCGTGAGACCCCCACCGCCGTGTTAGGTTTAGGTCGTCGTCAGAGCTGTTCGTCATCGACGACGACCCTCAGCCGTCGATCTTGCTTCTAATCGCACGGCCTAGAATCAACAATACCGCTTCGCGTTAGATGAGTCACTGACCAGTGGACCCCTCTATCAGCCGTCCGCTGCGCTGTGTTGTGCAGTTGGGCCGGCCCGTTTAGCTTTCCCGCCCAGGCTTGGAAATTCAAATAAGGTTTTTCCTTTTTAGTTTAAACTAGTTTCTGTTCACTTATTCAAAAATCATTTTAGAGAATTTCACTTAACAAAATTGCATGATTCAAATTTTGCTAGAAAGGAAATTAAAATATCTATCCAAGCCCGTTAGATTTAAATCATTTGGAGTTAGAGATAATCTATAGTAAAAATAACAAGACAGAGACTTTTGCAACTTCAAACATTTTTCAAAAATCAACCATAATAGCTTTTGAGTTGATTACAACTCTCAAAAATCAAATTTGATAATATCTATCTGAATATGTATCTTGGTTTGCATGCAGTGACATTGAACTTGTACCAAAAGAATGCTATTAGGGCATTTCTAGTCACTTTAAATCTATTAAATAATATTCCTAAACTTTATAAAATGTGATCAACCCTTTAAATCACATTCCCATGTATTAGAATATGTGGTGATGACATGGGTCCACATGATCCCATATTTTAATTGGAGAATTTTAAATCTTAATTAATTTCAATGAGTAGAAATTACTTTTCTCAAATAAACTAAATAAAACTAGTTCTTTAATTCATGTGATGATTGTGATGATGCTAGAACATCAAGTGTGAGCCTTAGTGTGCTAAATAGACTTAGTTAAGTATTGTTTGGTGATTGTGTACCCCGTATTCCTTTATAGACGATAGTACCGACCATGGATACGAGGAGGAGGAGTTCTACCCCAAAGAAGACGAAGAAAACTTCAATCACTTCACCAATCAAGGCAAGCTAACACTTGCAATTTTATTAACCCAAGCAAGATGCATTAGGCATGCTTTGGTTATATACTTTGATTTATACCCATCCCAAGTTTTACTTGCAAGCTTTACTCTTTTACTTTACCAAAGTTCTTTACCTTTAGTTAATGCTTGTGAGGACTTGGAGAAGTAGTATAGATAGCATAAAGAGTATAAAACTAGGCCTATACTAGATGTCATTCTATGGCATGAGATTGAGATTAGCATCCCTCATTAGTGAACACTCTTAACCTTAGTGGCTAGTGCTAAGCATAAAACTTGATCACTTTAGATGGGAATACTTGGTGAAAATGATTGTGAAAACCTTGGAATGATGAGTCATTCTATTGAAATGTTTTGACATGTGTTGAGAAAAACAAATGGATTTTGATGATGAAAATGTTGAGGTATGAGCCTTAGCTATTTATAAAAACTGATGGTTGGGTTCGGATGCGATACCATTCCAATTTTATCGTACAACCACAATACCTGAATTGGGTAAGGCTTAGCCGGAAGTTTATATGCATTAGTATGGGTTCCCTCATGGAGGAGGTTTGAGATGAGGCTACCTCTTAATGATGTCCACCTATGCAGTCCCTAGGATGGCAAATGGCCATGGCTGGGAGGCCAAGCTCATAAGGGAGGTGCCTTTACTAGAGTGTGTAAAGGAAAGGTTATGATTGATTATCTGCATACTAAGTATGATGATTGAGGGTTATCCCTGACGGATGTGTCAAATTTTGTGGTGAAAGTGTACCACCTCTACAGAGTGTCAAACTATTTAAATAGCTGCGTTCGCGGTCATGGACAGTTGGACTGGCCATACTGTTCCGTTGTCAGATGTTTTCAAAATGACTTTTGAAGTGAACTATGATTTTGACTTCACCACAACAGGGTTGTGAATATGAAAACTGGGTTCCCAACTTAAGTGATTTAGAACATCAAGTTAACTTTCTTTACTTCTAAACTCAGTTTAGATAAATCTGGCTTTTTGCAAATAAACCTAGAGTTAGGATTCCTACTAGAACTACCTTACTTGTTAGTGATAGTTTGTGAGTACTTAAAGAGTACTCATGGTTTTGTCCCTGGCTATTCCCATGGCCAGACTATGAGGAGTACTATCTAGAAGATGGACAGCGTCTACGACAACTAGGATCATCTCCCATCATCAGCAATGCCTGTGACACTGAAGATGGAGCCCACCTCTACGCTTATTATTCCGCTGCTTGTTTGTATTAAGACTGGATCATGAGATCCCCTATTTTTGTGTAAGACCTTATTATGGTTTGTAATGGATGATGTACTGTGATATCCAATATGTTATGTCTCACAAAAATGGTAATCCTGGGATTGCGAGGTATGGCATAACAGGCATCTGGGATTAAAAATCTGGGTGTTGACAAGTTGGTATTAGAGCCATCCTGACCATAGGAGACCCTAGTTAGAATGGACATCCGAACAAAAACTTAGTTTCAAAACAAAAGTAGTGAGTATTTATGAAAACATATTACCCCTCTTATCCTTGATTCTTTCAAAAAAAATCATGTTCCTCAACAATTCTTACATTACTACATAAAATTTGACACACTTGATCACCTCACTAACTTACTCATCCTAAATTCTTATAGATGGAAGTTTAGTACTGTAAGTTCTACCAGTTGGGCAACGGAGGCCAGCTGATCTTTGAGAGGGATCTTGATGCATTGTCAGAGTACCTTGAGCGCCTGCATCCAGAATTCTTTGAAGCCCAACTCAAGGATTTCCCCGGAGGAGATCTACAATGGCTTATAGTTGCAGATCTTCGAGGCAAGATGGAAGCACCCCTTTCCGAGAAGATTCAATTCACTGTGCGAGAAAACAACTGGCTAGATGGATTAGCCAGGGCTATGCATGAAGCTCTTGGCCGTCTGTGTGGGCAAAACATCAACTCGATCTAGGGAACTCGCTTTGCTCACTACGCAAGGCGTGATTCTATGGGAATGCCATTGGAGATGCCAAGTCACCCGGAGATGAAGCGCCAAGTGGAGAATCTTGACTTCCTGCTATATGATAGGCAGAAGGAATTGGACAATGCTCGAGCCTACGCCAACCACAACCTTGCCATTGCTGCCAAGAAGGATCAGAATCTCGCCATGCTCGTCAAGGATCGCCAATCACTTCGTCGTCAACACGAGAAGAAGGACCGCACCATCGCTCATCTTCACAAGAAGGTGGCCGACCTCGAGAAGACCATCCAGGAGCAAGAAGTCCAGCTTGAAGCAAAGGAAGAGGAAGCAGGTGAAGACATCCAGGGAGATATTCACTTGTACCTCAGTGATGACAATGACTACCTGGAGGATGATGCCATGGATTTCTACACCGATGATGATGATTCCGAGTTCATTGATGATGAGTAGATGCACTTGATCACTACCGTAGGAAAGAGTTGTATCGGTCCCACTTTATCTTAGTTCATAGAATAGTTCTTAAAACCATCTGTTTTCCTTTTTATGTTGTGGTGTGTGTTGTATTGTGTGCTTGAATGAATGAATGAGAAGAAGTTAGTTGCAAAACCTGAGTTCAAACTCAAAGTTTAAGCTTTTGAAAAACAAAACCATGAACCTTAGAAATTTCCCTCTTATCTCGTTATCTATCTCAATCTTTAGATGACTCGTGGAAACCAAGGAGGAAGCAGCTCATCGCAGGACCCGATGTTGCAGATTCTGCAGATGCTAGTTTCCGACCGTGAAGCTAGTAGAGCAGAGCGACAAGCCAACCTAGCCACACTACAATATATAGCTCAAATGGCCCACAATAATCAAGGCCATGGAAATCAGGATCATCATGGATCCAAGCTTAAGAACTTTCAGAATATCAATCCCCCTATCTTCAACAAATCTGAGGATCCCTTAGATGTTGATGACTGGCTGCAGACAATGGAGAATAATATGGAAGTCGCAGGAGTTGACGCCAATGAGAAGGTACTGTTTGCCACTCATTATCTGGCAGGAGATGCAAGAGCTTGGTGGAATAGCACCCGTACCATGAACAATGGTCAAGTGATGACTTGGGAAGCTTTCAAGATCAAGTTCAGCCGCACCCATGTGCCATAGGGTTTAGTCAGCAGAATCAGAGATGAGTTCAGGGAACTGAAGCAAGGAAAGATGACGGTAGTTGAGTGCCATGACAAATTTCTGTCCCTCGCTAGGTATGCCCCTGATGAGATCAACACTGGAGCCAAGAAGAAAGAAAGATTCCTAAATGGACTGCATGATGAGATGTAGACTGTGTTAGTCAACATCCATTTTGACGACCTAGAAGAGCTAGTCGACTCTACCATCCAGATGGAAGGGAAGATAAACCAACCCAATGACAACCGCAAGCACAGAATGATGCACCATACTGGGTCCCACAATACCCAGAAGTATCGCCCCAACCCGTCTACGGGATATGCCCCAAGAAACAATAGACCCCCGATGTCTCGTCCAAGCTACCCCAATCGTAGCGGAGGAAACGTGAAGTCCGGAGGAAACCACAACAACAACCCCGGCAACTCCAACAACTTCAACCGTGCACCATCCAAGTCCAACGACAACAACAACAACAACAACAACAATACTGCCCCCAAGGACTAGAAGCAATGTCGTGCCTGTTGCAGCCAAAGACAAGTCCCAGATTACTTGATATGAATGTGGAGTCAAGGGTCACTACTCCAACGAGTGTCCCAAGAAGCTCGCAGCCACCACCAATGTGAATGCCCCAGCTCAGCAGCAGCGCCGTGTTCAGCCTGGAAGAAGATTTGCCCTAGGGAATTCGCTCAACTGCAACGGCCGTCTGTTCCACATGAATGCTGAAGAAGCCCAGGAAGCGCCCGATGTTGTGTTGGGTATGTTTTCTATTAACTCGGTACTTGCAAGAGTGTTGTTTGATTCTGGAGCATCGCACTCGTTTGTTACAGAAGAATTTGCATGCACTAGTAAGATTCAACCAACAAAATTGAAGCATGTTATGATAGTTCAAATTCGTGGTTCAACCACCAAAGCTAGAAAATTTTGCAAGGTTGTACCTATCAGAATCCATGGGATAGATTTTTATGCCAATCTAATAGTACTTGGAACCAAAGGTTTGGAAGTAGTACTAGGAATGGATTGGATGTCGAAACATAAAGGATTGATCGACTATGCCAAGAAAGCCATAACCATGACCAGTATCTCTGGAGTATCAGTAGAGCATGTATCTGAAACCCTACCCCGTCAATTCAAATGCAACAAGAGTCTAGCCCTACCAACCATAAACCAAGTCAGAGTAGTCTGTGAACACCCTGATGTATTCCTAGATGAATTGTCCGGTATGCCCCCAGATCGGGATATCGAGTTCATTATTAAACTAATTCCTGGAACTAGACCCATAGCTCAGAGACCTTATAGTATGAACCCATCAGAATTAGTGGACATGAAGAAGCAACTTGATGCTATGCTAGAGAAAGGTCTGATTCAACCAAGCGCATTGCCATGGAGATCGCCTGTTCTGTTTGTGGATAAGAAAGATGGAGGTAACCGTTTGTGTACGGATTACCGGAAGCTAAATGATGTCACCATCAAGAACAAGTACCCACTGCCCAAGATAGAGGATATGTTTGATCAGTTGACTGGTGCTAGAGTGTTTTCTAAGATTGATCTTAGAACTGGTTATCACAACTCAAGATTCATGCAACGGATATTCCAAAGACCACCTTTACCACCAGATATGGATTGTATGAGTATACGGTCATGTCTTTTGGATTAACCAATGCCCCCGCTTATTTCATGAACCTCATGAATAAGATCTTTATGAACTTTTTGGATAAGTTTGTCGTTATTTTTACCGACGATATTCTAATATATTCCAAGTCAGAAGAAGATCATGAGCAACACCTGAGAACCATCCTTGAAACCCTTAGAGAGCATCAGTTGTATGCCAAGTTCAGCAAATGTGAGTTCTGGTTGAAGGAAGTAGGATTCCTCGGACATATTGTGTCGGCAGGAGGAGTCGCTGTTGATCCCGCCAAGATCAAAGATGTTGAAGAATGGGAAGCCCCGACCACTCAAACCCAAGTCCGTGCATTTCTCAGATTAGCGGGATACTACCGCAAGTTTGTTGAAGGATTTTCAAGCATTGCAAGACCAATGACTCAATTGTTGAAGAAAGATAAAAAGTTTGAATGGACCGATAAATGTGAAGCAAGTTTTCAAGAGCTCAAGAAGAGATTGATTTCAGCCCCAATATTAATTATGCCAGATATCAAGAAGCCTTTTGATGTGTATTGTGATGCATCCAAGATTGGTCTCGGATGTGTGTTGATGCAAGAAGGCAAAGTGATAGCATATTTGTCAAGGCAACTGAAGCGGCATGAGCAAAACTACCCTACCCATGACCTTGAACTAGCAGCTATAGTCTTAGCTTTGAAGACATGGCGTCATTACCTTATGGGTAACTGTTGTGAGATTTATTCAGATCACAAGAGCCTGAAGTATATTTTCACTCAGAAGGAGTTGAATATGAGGCAAAGGAGATGAATAGAGTTAATCAAGGATTATGACGTTGACATTCACTATCACCCCGGCAAAGCCAATGTGGTAGCGGATGCTCTTAGTAGATTGTCGTGTAGATTAAACACCATGATCAAAGAAGCCCAGCCAAGTTTGCATGAAGAGTTGGAGCAGTTTAGAACGGAGCTAGTTAGCAATGGATTTTTAGCTAGCATTGAACTTAAACCCACTTTGTTTATCCAAATCAAGGAAGCCCAGAAAGGAAATGCAAGTATCGATGGAATCAAGCGTCGTATTAGTACAAGAAAGGTACCTGGATTCACCGAAGATGAAGAAGGAGTTTTGTGGTACAAAGGACGTATATGTGTGCCCACAGATTTGGAGTTGAAGCAAGTTGTCATGCAGGAAGCTCATGATACTCTTTATTCTATCCATCCCGGAGGAACGAAGATGTATCAAGATTTGAAGGAGCAATTTTGGTGGCACAAGATGAAGAGAGAAATTGGAAGCTACATAGCCAAGTGTGATATTTGTTAGAGAGTCAAAGCAGAACATCAACAACCTGCACGACTTTTGCAACCATTGCAGATTCCGGAATGGAAATGGGATTCCGTCGGAATGGACTTTATCACCGGTTTGCCTACTTCTAGTAGGGGAAATGACTATATCTGGGTCATAGTTTATAGACTGTCCAAGGTAGCCCATTTTATACCTATCAAGACAACCTACCAGAGTTCGAAGCTAGCAGAGTTGTACATTGCTAGAATTGTCAGTTTGCATGGAACCCCTAAGACCATAGTGTCGGATCGAGGAACCCAATTTACCTCAAGATTTTGGCAGAAAGTCCAAGAAGGATTGGGAACCAAGTTGAATTTCAGCACAGCTTATCACCCACAGACCGATGGACAGACTGAAAGAGTCAACCAAATCTTAGAAGATATGTTGAGAGCTTGTGTGCTAGAGTATGGATCAAAATGGGAAGATTGTCTGCCTTTCGTAGAATTCTCATACAACAACAGTTATCAAGCCAGTTTGCAAATGGCCCCATTTGAATTTCTGTATGGAAGGAAGTGTCGTACCCCTTTGAATTGGTCGCAAGTAGGAGTGAGTCAGATTTTCGGACCCGACACCCTACGAGAAGCTGAAGAGAAGGTTCACAAAGTCCATGAGCACCTCAAGACTACCCAATCTAGACAGAAGAGTTATGCTGACAAGAGATGTAGAGACCTGACTTTCAATGTCGGCGATTTTGTGTATCTCAAAGTGTCGCCTTTGAAGAGAATGCAGCGTTTTCAACTGAAAGGAAAGTTAGCCCCCAGATATATTGGACCCTTCAAGATTCTAAATCGCCGAGGAGAAGTATCCTATCAACTGGAACTACCAGAGGAGATGTCAGCCATCCATAATGTGTTCCATATCTCGTTACTTCACAAATGCTTAAAAGTTCCGGAGAAGACCGAAGTTTTCAAGAACATCGATCACCGAGCCATTGATATCAACAAGGATCTGATGTATCGTGAAGTGCCCATCTGTATCTTAGAAGAAGCCTTCAGAACCACCAGGACCCGGAGTATCAAGTTTCTCAAGATCCAGTGGAGCAACCATACCGAAGAAGAACCTACCTGGGAGCGGGAAGATTACATTAGGACTGAGTTCCCAGATCTCTTTAGTTCCTAGTTTTTCTTAAATCTCGGGACAAGATTTTGTTTAAGGAGGGAAGGTTTGTAACACCCCAAAACTTTAATCAAGATTATCAAAGTTCTAATCACCCAATTTAGGGTTAACAAAAACTTTTATTAAGAAAAAGCATATGAATGCATGTGTGTTTGCATTAGTGTGGAATTGAGTGTATATGACATGCTTGATTGTTCTAAATGTTGTGAAATGGTTTAAAGGTGAATTTCACATCATCTAGACCATTTACAAACAAAATCCAAAGAGAAAGAAATCAAATAAGATTAAATAAAGCAAATGGTCATTTTGACTATTTTAAGACACTAGGCCACTTTAGGTGTTCCTAGAAGAAGATTTCTAATAGAAGCAATTCTATTTCTTTTCACCCCTTGCTAGACAAAGTAAAAATGAAACAAGGCTCACTTTACAAGCTTACAAAAACATCTAGCAAATCCATTTAAAAGACATTTGAAAATTGAATCAAGTGTATGTGTTAAGATCTCACTTTTTCAAAAACCTACCAAATCATTCAACTTGACCTCTCCAAGCAAACCTAGTTTCTCAAGCTTAATCTAAGATCACTCAAAAAAATTGAATCAAAAATTCAAAAGTTTCTTTCATGCGGCCATTAACACAAACACTTGGCATGCACAGAATAATCTCTAGCCTAACTTCACTGTTTTGTACAGTGATCATCGACCAATTGATCTCCCTCTTAACCCCCTTGTCCCCCTGAGTGTCTAGCAGCAGCAGACAAGCCCCCCCTTCGCCGTGGAGAACAGTGGAGCGTCGCCCATTTGTGGTCGTCGCCGGCCGACCAAGGCCATCTCGCTCCAGACAGCCCTGCGCCCATCCAGCATGTCTAGTAGCCTGGCCGCAGACTACCGCCACTCCCTATCCAGGCCACAGCCCCAGCTGAGCCGTGGACCACCCTAGTCACGCCGCGCACCACCTCTCTGCACCGTGTCCAGAGCGCGCCAGTGCGCTGTGCCTGACCAGCCCCGCCCGCTCACGCCTTGCCCTCACCATGCACACGCGGCCTCGCCATGATCACCCCAGCCCGGCAGACACCCTCGTTCGCCACTTGCGTGACCCATAGCTGCCACACGCCGCCGCAAACACCACTGCCTCCGCTCAGAGCACCGCTCGCGCCAGACCAAACCAAGCCGCCCCACTCCGCTCCATTAAGTCCGTGAGAACCGCCAGGAGACACCGCACCGTCCTATGCCCTCGCCCATGCTGTTAGCTGCCTGTAGCGACGCCACCGTCGAGCTCACTGATGCACTGCTCGGTCCCCTCGTCGAGCTATAAAAGGAGGCCACCCCAGCCTCCGTTCCTCACACCACTCGAATCCCCACTCTTCACTGACCTTCCCCACCTCTCCCCGGAGCAAGGTGAGCACCACCGCGCTGGAGTTTCACCGGAGTCCGCCGCTGCTGGAGGAGAAGGGCGCCGTCGATTCTGACCACCCCGAACCCTGCCGTGACCGCGCCTCGCCTCGCCGTCGTCTACCAAGTCGTTTGCCCCCGTCGCCGAGCCTAGCTGGAGCCCAGGTGAGCCCCGTGAGACCCCCACCACCGTGTTAGGTTTAGCTCGTCGCCGAAGCTGTTCGTCGTCGATGACGACCCTCATCCGTCGATCTTGCTTCTAATCGCACGGCCTAGAATCAACGATACCGCTTCGCGTTAGATGAGTCACTAACCAGGGGACCCCCTCTGTCAGCCGCGCGCTGTGCTGTGTTGTGCAGTTGGGGCGGCCCGTTTAGCTTTCCCGCCTAGGCCTGGAAATTCAAATAAGGTTTTTCCTTTTTAGTTTAAACTAGTTTCTATCAACTTATTCAAAAATTATTTTAGAGAGTTTCACTTAACCAAATTGCATGATTCAAATTTTGTTAGAAAGGAAATTAAAATATCTATCCAAGACGTTGGATTTAAATCATTTGGAGTTAGACATAATCTATAGTAAAAATAACAAGACAGAGGCTTTTGCAACTTCAAACATTTTTCAAAAATCAACCATAATAGCTTTTGAGTTGATTCCAACTCTCAAAAATCACATTTGATAATATCTATCTGAATATGTAAAAATATCTAGGTTTGCATGCAGTGACATTGGACTTTAAAAAAATATCTAGGTATGCTATTAGGGCATTTCTAGTCACTTTAAATCTATTAAATAATATTCCTAAACTTTATAAAATGTGATCAACCCTTTAAATCATATTCCAATGTATTAGAATATGTGGTGATGATATGGGTCCACATGATCCCATATTTTAATTGGAGAATTTTAAATCTTAATTAATTTCAATGAGTAGAAATTACTTTTCTCAAATAAACTAAATAAAACTAGTTCTTTAATTCATGTGATGATTGTGATGATGCTAGAACATCAAGTGTGAGCCTTAGTGTGCTAAATAGACTTAGTTAAGTATTATTTGGTGATTGTGTATCCCGTATTCCTTTATAGACGATAGTACCGACCAAGGATACGAGGAGGAGGAGTTCTACCCCGAAGAAGACGAAGAAAACTTCAATCACTGCACCAATCAAGGCAAGCTAACACTTGCAAGTTTCTTAACCCAAGCAAGATGCATTAGGCATGCTTTGGTTATATACTTTGATTTATACCCATCCCAAGTTTTACTTGCAAGCTTTACTCTTTTACTTTACCAAAGTTCTTTACCTTTAGTTAATGCTTGTGAGGACTTGGAGAAGTAGTATAGATAGCATAAAGAGTATAAAACTAGGCCTATACTAGATGTCATTCTATGGCATGAGAATTGAGATTAGCATCCCTCATTAGTGAACACTTTTAACCTTAGTGGTTAGTGCTAAGCATAAAACTTGATCACTTTAGATGGGAATACTTGGTGAAAATGATTGTGAAAACCTTGGAATGATGAATCATTCTATTAAAATGTTTTGACATGTGTTGAGAAACACAAATGGATTTTGATGATGAAAATGTTGAGGCATGAGCCTTAGCCCTTTATAAAAACTAATGGTTGGGTTCAGATGCGATACAATTCCAATTTTACCGTAGAACTACAATACCTGAATTGGGTAAGGCTTAGCCGGAAGTTTATATGCATTAGTATGGGTTCCCTCGCGGAGGAGGTTTGAGTTGAGGCTACCTCTTGATGATATCCACATATGCAGTGCCCAGGATGGCAGATGTCCATGGCTGGGAGGCCAAGCTCATAGGGGAGGTGCCTTTACTAGACTGTGTAAAGGAAAGGTTATGATTGATTATCCACATACTAATTATGATGATTCAGGGTTATCCCTGACGGATATATCGAATTTTTTGGTGAAAATGTACCACCTATGCAGAGTGTCAAACTATTCGAATAGCCGCGTCCGCGGTCATGGACAGTTGGAGTGGCCATACTGTTCCGTCGTCAGATGTTTTCAAAATGACTTGTGAAGTGAATTATGATTTTGACTTCACCACAACAGGGTTGTGAATATGAAAACTGGGTTCCCAACTTAAGTGATTTAGAACATTAAGTTAACTTTCTTTACTTCTGAACTCAGTTTAGATAAATCTGGCTTTTTGCAAATAAACCTAGAGTTAGGATTCCTACTAGAACTACCTTACTTGTTAGTGATAGTTTGCGAGTACTTAAAGAGTACTCATGGCTTTGTCCCTGGCTATTCCCGTGGCTAGACTATGAGGAGGACTATCAGGAAGATGTACAGCAAGACGTCTACAATAACTAGGATCATCGCACATCATCAGCATTGCCTGTGACAGTAAAGATGGAGCCCACCGCTACGCTTATTATTCCGCTGCTTGTTTGTATTAAGACTGGATCATGAGATCCCCTATTTTTGTGTAAGACCTTATTATGGTTTGTAATGGATGATGTACTGTGATATTCAATCCGTTATATCTCGCAAAAATAGTAATCCTGAGATTGCGAGGTATGGCATAACAGGCATTTGGGATTAAATATCCGGGTGTTGACACCTGGCTCCCACAATGCAGCCGCAAGCCGCCTCAGGCGCCCCCGCCGCCTACGACGAAGGGTCCAGCGTCATACTCACCCAAGCAACAGCGTTGCGCACGGCGCGGGAGTTACTGCTGTTAGAATACGTATAGGACTTAGAGATAGACTAGGACTCATCTTCTTGTACTCCAAGTCTCTCCCTCCTTGTACGTCTATATATACCCCGTGAGAGGATCAAATCAAATACAACAAAATATTAGGGATTCTACAATTTTCTACGTGATATCAGAGCGGTTAGTCTCATGACGCTTATCCTAGGTTTTTCTCCACTTCCGCAATGCACGCCGCCCCCAGGGAGATCATCTCCTCGGGGCGCAGCACCCGGTCTCAATCAAAGATTGGATTGGTTCTTTAGACTAGATTAGATCTAATTTCAAAATTTCCAATTTTTTAGATTAGATTAAATTATCCCAATAAAATCCCTAATCCACGACCCTCAAATCTACCCGGCGAACATCAGTGCAAATTTGTTCCATACTTCGGCGACGTTACGCACAACCTGCACCGCGACTGCACTGGGCAGGCAATGCCGAAGGGCACTAGCTCACGCGCGCCTGTGCATGCCAATACCATCTACAGTGCAATCACATGCATGGATCGGGAAGACAAGGACTTGGAGCAAGCCATGATTTATGTACATGTCATCCGCAGATCCGGGAGGGCCCGCAGGTCTTCATCGACCTCAGGGCACGTGCATGGACGTGATCACCTCCAAACTGAGTCCGTCGACTCTCCTGCGTCGGCACGTCGACTACGTCAAGCCATCGAGCCGTATAAATCTGCACTACGTCAAGCCCATCACATGCATCGGAACAAGGGACTACTTCCGCGACTATACTGACACCAAGATCTGCACTACATCGAGGTGGACTACAACGACTCGAACATCCACACCATCAAGTTGTACGACTGCATCGACAAACTACAAGCTACAAGATCTTCATTGAACACATCCACAGAGAAGCGACATCAACACCACACACCAGGCCGGTGTGGAACACGACTTCATCGACTTCTCACGTGCAGCACGGCATCGACACCACGTCGCCGCGAGGGACGCCTTTAAGCGACGGTCTACGTCACACCAGCTGCGACATCGTGGACACATCATCGCCAAGGTCTACATCAACGTGGTCTTCATCAACATATTCATCGACACATCACCGCCGCCGCTATACCTATCCACATGATGGACATACATCTACGACGCTCTCTTATAGTATAACTGCAAGGCACGACGAAGGCATGGCCGTGTCCACGACCCCGAAGACTGCATCAACAAATCGGCATCACGATTATGATGCCCCTACGATCGTGCACACGATTCTGACAAAACCTTGTGTGCTTGGTGGGTTACTCCAGTCCTGGCAAAACCGGTGGTGTCACTTATGACTGTGTCCAAGAGACACCCCTGACGATACCTCTACAAGGTGCAAAACATCCATAACTGCGGCTTCATCATCAACAACAACAACAACAACAACAACAACAACAAAACACGTAATTTTTGCGCCTCCGGCAATGGCGGCCACATAACATATGACGACTACAACATCGACCACACCCACCTCGACCACGGCTACATCACAATCGGCTACCTCGACATCGACAACAACAACAACAACAACAACAACGTCTACAGCTACACAACTACGACAACTCCAGTCAACAGCGTCTGCGTCATCACCTGCATCCACGACACTCCCACTATGACTGCGGGAGAGAAGAGAGGCACCAGAAGGACACACAATCACTGCCCCTAGCTGCTGGCCATGATCATCAGAGACACGGTTGATGATGACAAGGAGGAGAATATGATGGACTTCAAATCTAGTCGCAAATGTCTGCTTCTCTCCCACTACGACTGAGGAGGGTGTTAGAATCTGTATAGGACTTAGAGATAGACTAGGACTCATCTTGTTGTACTCCAAGTCTCTCCCTCCTTGTATGTCTATATATACCCCGTGAGAGGGTCAAATCAAATACAACAAAATATTAGGGATTCTAAATTTTCCACAACTGCGTCATCGGTCCGGTGCGGCCAGACAAGATGCATGGCTCATGTGCATCGTGGAGCTTGCCGACACCGCCCGCATCACGCTAACAGCTCCGTGCTTTGTGACATCAGGGTATACACAAGGAGCAACTAGCGTGGCCCCGGCGATCTCACGCTCCAAGCTGCTAGTGCTGGCATAGCCTCTGTGCAGTGTTGTCCAACCGCCGTCGAAGGAACGGGAAAGGGCCCTGCCGAGCAAGCACAAGGCGAGGCGCTGCTTCACCTTCGCGACACGCCACTGCCCCAAAAGGAAACTAGCGGCAACACGCCAAGCATCAAGGCCCCCAAGCGAGCCCTAGCAAAAACCAAGGCGATGGTAGAGCGGCAGCGCAAAGACAAGGAGTAGGACCTCGCCAAGGCTTCCAACATGGGTGGTTTCCTCGCGTTCACTGAAGAACTATGCAAAGTCACACGGCCGCCCAAGTTCAAGCCATTCATACCATTACCCTTTAGTTTAATGTTTTTATTCAGCGGACGTGGTTATTGGCAAGAACTCGTTGAATCTATCATTCATCGGCGGAGGAGAGATGAACCCCGATGATTTCCTCCAACTATACACCAAAGAGATATGAGGAACAGGAGGCGATGAGAAAGTCATGGAAAATTGGTTGCCCATGGTCCTCACAGGCGTGGCTTGATGGCCCAAAATATATCGAGCTCGTTGGGGAACCCCAAGAGGAAGGTATGATGAGCACAACAGCAAGTTTTCCCTCAGTACGAAACCAAGGTTATCAATCCAGTAGGAGCAAGGAAACACCCCAAAGGTGTTGCTAGCTGAACGTTGGCAGGGCGCACTACCGGTGCCAGCAGCAACATGGAGACCTGCACAACACAACCACAGAACTTTGTCTCCAACTTGCGATGAGGTTGTCAATCTCACCGGTTTTGCAGAAAAAAAGGATTAAACGTATCGAATGTAAGGAAGTAATAGTTTGCAGAAAGTAAACACTAAGTAGTAAACAGTTTGTAGATTGATTGTAAAAGAAAGGACCGGGGTCCATAGTTCACTAAAGGTGGCTCTCCTTAAGATAGATAACATGCTGGGTGAACAAATTACAGCGGGGCAATTGACAAACATCGAGAAAGCATACAAGCATATACTAATCATCTTGACTCCTTTGAGATTCGATTGGGAATTACACCATTATACATAGACCGCCATCCAACTGCATCTATGACTAATAATCCACCTTCAGGTTATCATCCAAACCTCCTCCAGTATTAAGTTGCAAGCAACGGATAATTGCATTACGAATTGCGTGTAAAGTAAACAATATGATTGTTCTATGAACAAAGGATCGTTGTTTTCTCCCTAGTAGCAACAGCACATCTAGTACCTTAGAGATTTCTGTCACTTCCCCAGATTACCAGAGGCATGAACCCTCTATCAAGCATAAATACTAACTCTTGGAGTTGCTACCATCTACTTGGCCAAGATAGCTACTAACAACGGAAAGCATGCAAGATCACAAATAACAAAGACATGATAGAATCAATTATCAATCTAAAATAGCATCTCAATATCCATCAGATCCCCGCAAACACAACATGCAGAATTACAAATAGATGATCTTGATCATGAACGGAGCTCACAAGATCTAGACATGAAAGCACAAAGGAGGAGAACCAACCATCTAGCTACTACATGGACCCATAGTCCAGAGATGAACTACTCACGCATCACACCGGAGGCTTGCATGATGATGAAGAAGGCCTCCAGGGTGAATTCCCCTCTCCAGCAGGGTGCCGGGAAGAGCTTCAGATCCCTCCCGATCTAGGGATGGAGATGACGGTGGCTACAGACTCTTTTGTGGATTTTTGATTAGGTACTTAGAGTTTCCGTATCAAACGCAATATATAGGCGGAAGGAGAGGCCGAGGGGGTACCTGGGCTGGCCACACCACCCCCTGGCACGGGTCAGGCCTGGCTGCGCGGCCAGGTGGTGTGGCCGCCCTCTGGCCCTTCTCCGTCTCGTATTCTGGCTCCAGAATCCCCCGGTAAAATAATGACTTTGGCTTTTGTCGCGTCCAATTTCGAGAATATTCACTTTTCTGACTTTCCTAGAACCAAAAACAGCAGAAAACAGGCAGTTGGCACTGTGGCTCTTGTTAATAGGTTAGTCCAAGAAATCATAAAAAAAAAGTACTCCAAAGTATGGACAAAACACAAGAAAGTAGATAAAACCAAGCATGGAACATCAAAAATTATAGATACATTTGCAATGTATCAACATCCCCAAGCTTAACTTCTGCTCGTCCTCGAGTAGGTAAGTGATAAAAAGAAAGAATAATTTTTGAGGTGACATGCACCATCATAAACTTGATCAAAGTATTTGTAAAACATTTGAAGCTGGGATCATAGTACTTCAATCATAACATGAAAGATAAAGTTCTAGCAATAAGACAAAGAAACTATGTTGCAACATGAAAAGGCACAAACAAAAGATTCATGAATAACAATGCTTTGCAAGACGTTTGTTTGTTTCATATAAAGAAAACATAGCATAGTAGCATTCAGCTTGTCCCTCATAGAGTAACAAATATAAATGCATAGGACACCTTCAAAGTTTATAAGAGTGACTAGATACAAATAGTTTAAAACAAGCAATATCAAGGTATGCATCAATCAACAAGTCTTGGGACAATGCACATAGAACTAAGAATGGCCACTATGCTCTCAAAGTAGGTGCATAAAGATAGAAGGTGGAGACTCAATATAATGGTGGAAGAAAGGCCTTCATAGAAGGAAGTAGGGATTCAAGTTTCATAAAGAGCTTCCAAAAATTATGGTACTTATTAGCTTTCAGCTCTCATTGCCCCTATCATAAGCATCTTGAAGTGATTAAGGTTAAAGTGAACAAACTATGGTGTATATGCTCGACGAAGTATAAGTTAGAAATCTCATGTCCCTTGAATACGAGGGTCGCTCCTCATGCTACTCAAGTTTAGTCACCGGTAAGTTCTTGTCATTGTAAGTACATGTGTATCATAGAGAACCGCCAACGGGGTACCCTTTGCCCGATGATACGGAAGAATCCCCATATCAAAATGACAAGGCAAGCAGATAACGAGCATCTCAGCAATCTTCTTATTTACCATGGGAATATGATGCTTTTTTCTCTCTTTCCTATTTTCATAATCTCTTTTTTTCTTTTTCTCTTTTTTTCTCAATATCGGACTCTTTTTTTATAAGAAGAATGCTTCATAGACAACTCATTATGCTTATGCTGCAGGTTTCCACCATGTCAGCATGGATTAGACCAGTGGCCCAAGCGTTTCTCTAACACATATACATAACTCCTTGGACTTACAAGCTCCCCTTTCATTTTACACCGATGACATCCATAGACAAAAGAGCATGATATCAACTAGGTACAAAGTACCCATGCAATATTGAAAGCGTTCCCCATGACAACATGGTTCTGCTAATCCCTAACAAATAAGTGCAAGCATATACAACATAGACGACACAATGGTTCAAGTTTATTAAGGGCAAGAAAAGTACAGTGTGCCATCAAGTTCATGAGAGCTTTAATCACTAGTTTTCTCATAACAAGTTTAATTTGGAAGGTAAACAAAAACATGAATATACTTGGAATAGCATAAGCTAATAGGTAGGTATGGTGGACTCTTTGGAATAACTTGGTTTAAGGAGTTGGATGCATGAGTGGAACTCATACTTGGTTGTGGAGGCTAGCAAAAGACTGGGAGCGACAAACTAAGAGAGCAATAATAGCCATAATCATGCATAGCGACAAAACATCATTGATCAAAGCATAAAGTGATACTACAAGTTGAAAACTAAAGGATCATAAAGGCTATGTTGACTTGAGATAGTCATAACATGGTGTGAGCATGCGCCAAGTCAACCCAAATAAAGCATCAAAGGAGAATACCACAATACTATGCTTTAATATGCTAAAACAATGCATGATTCATCCAAGGCACATTAAGAAATATCAATTGTTTATAACAAGTCATGCTACAGCAAATAATACTAAGCATAAAGCCAAAACAATATCAAGCATGGCATGACAAAGCACAGGCCACAGTCAAAAACAAGCTCTTTTTTACCACATAAGTATGAACTTTCCTACTCTTTTCCAAACCAAACCAAACCATTTGCAAACCAATGTATGAAAGAGGGGGTCCAACCAATTTATTCAGCAAACTAAGCAAACAAAGAAAACTAAAAACCAAAACAAAACGAAAAAGAAGACGCTCCAAGAACAACACAATTGTGCACGAAACAATAAAAATGAAGCGTTTGGAAGAAACCTGGGATTTTTATTGATGAAGAAGGGGATGTCTTGGGCATCCCCAAGCTTTGACGCTTGTACTTCTTGGATATTTCTTGGGGTGACACGCGTGGCATCCCCAAGCTTGAGCTTTAGTCCATCCTTCATCTCATTACTCATTCCTTCCGTACACCTGAAAATTTTCCTTCATACAAAACTTCACACAATCTTTATTAGCAACATTAGTGCACTCAAGATAAATAAGTCTTAAGGTTCAGTTCTAACACCAAATAAACTTCCATTAAAACACTAGCTACTGTAGCACTTTCCTCAAAAAGCTCAATTCCCCAAAAGAACTCAAAAAGGAACCAACAAGAAGGAAATGCAGAAAATGGCAAAAATATATCAAAACAGACCAGCAGGTAAAGAATATTTTTTTCGAAGACCTTCTGTTGCTCAAATCAAAAAGTGTTTAACTAAAAAAAGTTAGATAACAACCTGGGGCAGAAGCACAAAAATTACAACTCAATCCGACATACAAAGCTCTCTCACGAATTTTTATGGTGAAGCACAAAAATCTGTTTCGGGACAACAATTTTCCCAATCATTACTTCTCTCTCATTAGAGGTTACTCTTGGCACAAAAAGCAAATAAAAAGGATAAGGAGAGGTTATTACAGAAGTAATAACTTCCAATACTCATCTAAAACTTTTGGGTTATCTCCCAATAAGTACTTTTCTTTAACGCCTTTAAGTTAGGCATAAGAAGCAAAGAAAGAATCAAGTGTTCTCAAATGAAGAAGCATTAAGACCAAATTTTGTTTTCATAGGAGAAGCAAAAGAAATCTTGTCTCTCATTTTAGGTAAGTGTTCTATACCTTTCTGGAGTGGGAGTTGATATTTAATGGTGCCTTCTTTCATATCAATGATGGCACCAACAGTTCTAAGAAAAGGTCTTTCCAAAGTAATAGGACAAGAAGCATTGTATTCAACATCCAAAACATAGAAATCAACGGGGACATAGGAATCGTTAACCATAATAAGAACATCATTAAGATTCCCCATGAGTTTCCTTTTAGCATTATCATCAAGTGGGACATTCAAATAACAATCTTCAAGAGGAGGCAAATCAAGCATATCATAAATCCTTTTAGGCATAATAGAAACACAACTATCAAGATCACACAAAGCTTTGAAATCAAAGTCATTCACTTTCATATTAATGATGGGTTCCCAACCATCCTCTTGTTTTATAGGAATAGAAGCTTTATGTTTCATCTTTTCTTCCTTAATCTTTATGAGAGCATTGATAATGTGTTTTGTAAAGGCCATGTTCATAGCGCTAGCATTAGGACTTTTAGCAAGCTTTTGTAGGAACTTAATAACTTCAGAGATATTGCAACCATCAATATCAAAACCATACTTATCATCTAAAGTAGTAGGGATATTACTAGCCTCAACACTAGTGGTGGTGATAGTAGAAACACTAATGTTTCTAGCAATTTCATCTTCTCTTTCCCACTTAGCATGTAATTCAGCTAATAGTCTAACATTTTCATCAATTCTTACTTGTATAGCATTAGTAGATGCAAAGGGATTATCATTAGTTTCAGGTTTAGCAGCTATTTTATTCAAAGAAGATTGAGCTTAAGCCAAAGATGCTATATTTCTTTCAGCATTAGAGAGTTTTTCCTCAATAGTTTTATTGAAAGCAGTTTGTTTACTAATAAACTCTTTAAGCATAACTTCAAGTTCAGAGGGAGCACTCTTATTATTGTTGTAAGAATTTCCATAAGCATTACCATTGTTGGGAGGATATGGCTTATAATTGTTGTTACCAAAATTATTCCTATAAGCATTATTACCATAAGCATTGTTGCCAAAGTTGTTATTTCTTATGAAGTTCACATTAACTTGCTCTTCTTGAGCAACCAAAGAAGCCAAAGGAACATTATTTAGATCAATATGGGCTTTCCCATTAACAAGCACAGACATAATAATATCAATCTTATCACTCAAGGAGGAAGTTTCCTCAATAGAATTTACCTTCCTACCTTGTGGAGCTCTCTCAGTATGCCATTCGGAATAGTTAACCATCATATTGTCCAGAAGTTTTGTTGCAGCACCCAAAGTGATGGTCATAAAGGTACCTCCAGCAGCAAAATCCAATAGGTTCCTTGAAGAATAGTTCAATCCTGCATAAAAAAGTTTGGATGATCATCCAAGCAGTCAGTCCATGAGTGGGACAATTCTTTACCAAAGATTTCATTCTTTCCCAAGCTTGAGCAACATGCTCATTATCAAGTTGTTTAAACTTCATTATTTCACTTCTCATAGATATAATCTTAGCAGGAGGATAGTATTTTCCAATAAAAGCATCTTTGCATTTAGTCCAAGAATCAATACTATTCCTAGTTAAGGAATTCAACCACTCTTTAGCTTTTCCTCTCAAAGTGAAAGGAAATAATTTCAGCTTAATAATATCACCATCTATATCCCTATGCTTTTGCATCTCACAAGTTCAACAAAGTTATTTAGATGGGAAGCAGCATCTTCATTACCAATACCAAAAAATTGTTCTCTCATAACAAGATTGAGCAAAGCAGGTTTTATCTCAAAGAAAGTATTTTCAGCCACAGGTGGAGCAATAGGTGTGCTCATAAAATCATTGTTGTTGGTGCTAGTGAAGTCACACAACTTAGTGTTTTCAAGAGTAGTCATTTTTTTGGGGGTTTTCAAATAAGAAAGCAAACTAGTAAAACTAATTTTTTTGTGTTTTTGATAAGAAAATAAGCAAACAAAACAAAAAGAAACTAAGCAAAACAAAAACAACAAAGTAAAGAGATTGGTTATGAGGGACTCCCCTTGTGAAGATGTCCTTGACTCCCCGGCAACGGCGCCAGAAAAGATCTTGATGTGCTCGTCGTTCGACATAGAGCTCGTTGGGAACCCCAAGAGGAAGGTATGATGAGCACAGCAGCAAGTTTTCTCTCAGTTAAGAAACCAAGGTTTAATCGAACCAGTAGGAGCAAGGAAACACCCCAAAGGTGTTACTACCGGAGCTTTGGCAGGGCGCACTACCGGTGCTAGTAGCAACGTGGAGACCTGCACAACACAACCACAGAACTTTCTCCCCAACTTGCGATGAGGTTGTCAATCTCACCGTGTTTTGCGGAAAACAAAGGATTAAACGTATCAAATGGAAAGAACTAAAAGTTTGCAGAAAGTAAACACAAAGCAGTAAAAAGTTGTATATTGTATGTAAAGAGAAAGGACCGGGATCCATAGTTCACTAGAGGTGGCTCTCCTTAGATAGATAACATGCTGGGTGAACAAATTACAGCGGGGCAATTGACAAACACCGGGAAAGCAATACATGCATATACTAATCATCTTGACTCCTTTGAGACTTGATTGGGCAATACAACATAATACATAGACCGCCATCCAACTGCATCTATGACTAATAATCCACCTTCAGGTTATCATCCGAACCCCCTCCAGTATTAAGTTGCAAGCAACAGATTATTGCTTTAAGAACTGCGTGTAAAGTAAACATTACGATTATTCTATAAACAAAAGGATTGTTGTTTTCTCCCTAGTAGCAACAGCACATCTAGTACCTTAGAGATTTCTGTCACTTCCCCAAATTACTAGAGGCATGAACCCACTATCGAGCATAAATACTAACTCTTGGAGTTGCTAGCATCTACTTGGCCAAGATAGCTACTAACAACGGAAAACATGCAAGATCACAAATAACAAATACATGATAGAATCAATAATCAATCTGAAATAGCATATCAATATCCATCGGATCCCCGCAAACACAACATGTATGAATTACAAATAGATGATCTTGATCATGAACGGAGCTCACAAGATCTAAACATGAAAGCACAAAGGAGGAGAACCAGCCATCTAGCTACTACATGGATCCGTAGTCCAAGGATGAACTACTCACGCATCACACCGGAGGCTTGCATGGTGATGAAGAAGGCCTCAGGGTGAATTCCCCTCTCCGGCAGGGTGCCGAGAAGAGCTTCAGATCCCTCCTGATCTAGGGATGGAGATGACGGCGGCTACAGACTCTTTCGTGGATTTTTGATCGGGTACTTAGGGTTTTTGTCCCGAGGGTAATATATAGGCGGAAGGAGAGGCCGAGGGGGTGCCGGGAGCGGCCACACCACCCCCTGGCGCAGGCAAGGCCTGGCCACGCGGCCAGGTGGTGTGGTGGCCCCCAGGCCCTTCTCCGTCTCGTATTCTGGCACTTGATCCCTTCCAGAAAGATAGGCACTTTGGCTTTTGTCCCGTCCAGTTCCGAGAATATTCATTTTCTAACTTTCCTGGAACCAAAAACAGCAGAAAACAGGCAGCTGGCACTGTGGCTCTTATTAATAGGTTAGTCCAAGAAATCATATGAAAAGTACTCCAAAGTTGGAACAAAACACAAGAAAGTGGATAAAACCAAGCATGGAACATCAAAAATTATAGATACATTTGCAATGTATCACGGGCCAGGCCTGGCCGCGCGGCCAGGTGTTGTGGCCTCCCTCTGGCCCTTCTCCGTCTCGTATTCTGGCTCCAGATGTCCCCCGGTAAAATAATGACTTTGGCTTTTGTCTCATCCAATTCCGAGAATATCCATTTTCTGACTTTCCTGGAACCAAAAACAGCAGAAAACAGGCATCTGGCACTGTGGCTCTTGTTAATAGGTTAGTCCAAGAAATCATAAGAAGAGTACTCCAAAGTGTGGACAAAACACAAGAAAGTAGATAAAACCAAGCATGGAACATCAAAAATTATAGATACATTTGCAATGTATCATGGCTCGTAGATGGCTCATGAACGAGCTCCTCAAGGAATAAATCCCTTCCTGGAAGGATCTGAATGACAAGTTCATTGCCAAATTCAGCGATCTACCACTAGCTCCACAAGCAATCATTGGCCAAGAGGGCCTCGCCGAGGAAAACAACAATGTCCTTGAAGAAAATCCAGAAAACAACCAAGACCCGTGGGCAGTGGCATGCATTTTATGCAGGGGCCCATCCCCCGCCATGATGGACGACCTCTGCACCATCCGCCAGCAACCTGGAGAAAGGCTCCATGAGTACATCCAGCGGTACTGCTTGGCGCGTAACAAGCTTCCCCAGGCAACTGAGACGTCCATCGTCTCCATCTTCCTCGCTGGAGTCACAAACACATAAATGCTCAAGAAACTCACCAAGAATGGTATGCCATCTTCATCGGCAAAACTCTTTGACATTTCTGACAAATGCGCACAAGCCGAGAAGGTACAAGAGGTCAACTACACCAGGGAGGATGCAGGAGCTACCAGGAACCAAGGGCGATCGTGTGCATCCTCGGCGGCGCTCAAGCACCCCTCTCCAACCACCAAATCAAGTAGCTAACGCGTGAAATACTGGTAGCACTCCCCGCGCTAGGCGAGAAGAATCTCAGGTGGTCTTAGTTTCCCATCATCTTTAACAGCGATCATTACCCAGGTCAATGAGGAACGTGGGTAACATACCTCTGGTATGCACACCTACCATCAACAACATCTCCGTAAACAACACCCTCATGTACGAGGGTGCAGCCCTCAATGTCATCTCAGTGGGAACCTTCGAGAAGCTCCAAGTGCCTTACGAGCGCTTGGCGCCTACAAGACCCTTCTCGGGAGTGACTTAAGGAACAATCGTGCCCCTGGGGAAGGTGAAACTCCATGTCACATTCAGGTCCCACAACAACTACTGCACGGAGCACAAGACCTTCGAAGTAAAGCACATAGACCTACCATACAACGCCATCCTCGGCTACCCCGCACTGGCAAAATTCATGGCGATGGTACACCATGCCTACAACCTTGTCAAGCTACCAGGCAGCAGTGGCACCATCACCATTCAAGGAGACAAGAAGGGCACGAGGTGCGCAGTCGGACAAGCCTACAAAGTCGCTGTTGCAACACACCCAACTGATCAGGACCTCGTGGAGCAGCCCGTGGGGAAGAAGCAAGAAACCCCCCTGAAGTGGAACCTGACCGAGAAGGTGACCACGAGCGCCAGTGGCTCGGAGGCTTCCCCCAGCACCAACGGCAGCCTACGCCACAAATAGTAAGGCATGCTCATCATTTTCCTACAAAAGGAAGTTGACGGAGCCTAGAGGACAATGTAAGATGCCCTCAACACCTCCAAGATAATGGTCAAGCACAACAAGGCCGCGCACCTAGTTGCATGTCCAGTGAAGCAGAATACACACCTCAAGGCACTAAACAAAACTCAGGAGTCAGCAAGGCTCAAAGCTCAGCATAGCACCAAGAGGAAAGAAAAAGGGATCCACGATATAGTCGGGGAGCCACGTGGCTACACCAGGGCTACAACGCAAGGACACTCCACAAGCACTCAAGCGGCATTACCACCACTGGTACCAGACACAATACCGATTACACCAAGCCATACAACATAGCCATCGCCGCAAGCATGGCACCGGAGCCACACCTCACCGAGACTCCACACGAAAAAGACATCACTCTGCGTCACCAAGTCGCGCCAGCAAAGAAAACTGCAAACAAATCGGAATGCACCAGCATCGTGCCAAGCAAACTCGCATGCCCGCATAGCAGCCCACGGCTCAGGGGCTTGGTGCTAGGGGTCCGCTTGCGCCCTCAAAACATTACCAGCAAAACTAGCCACTTGTCCCACCTCGTGGAGCAACTACGCAGCACCAAAGGCTTTTGCCCACCCCGTGGAGCGCTTGTAATAAACATCTTCATGCAAGAAAAAATTCACCCAGCAACGCGTCATGCACCTTTTCCCCCAGTAAGCGGATTCGGCGTAAGAGTGCACGCTCCACAGAAATCTCTATGCGCATCACACGTGCGGGGGCTAGGAATGGTGCCCATGCTTGGGTCCGCCCCGTCGCCTAAAGCCCAAGTGACTGAGCTTTGGCATGCGGGACTGATCACCCCGCACGAGGTCACCTCACTAGAATTATTGGCGCTTGTTTTCCTTGTGCAACACACATACGAGAACCATAGAGTGTGCGCCATTATCCCATCTCGCAAATACTGCTGGCGTGACGATGCCACCAAAGCATCGCAAACATGGACTTGCTCCACAAGGATCCGAGAGGCTCACAAGAGGTCCTTCTCGAGGCCTGCAAGGTGTCCTCATCGAGGACTTGTTGTGGCATCCCGCCAAAACCACTACTAGAAAATCACTGTGTTTTTGTGCATTGCATCATCATGACAACATGCTCATGTCATCATGCCACATTGCATTTGAGCATTGTCATCATCTTGCATGCTTTGTTTAAAAACTATTTTTCGAAAAGTCTGTTTTTGTTTTCTAAACGTCCCGTCTTTATTTCAAATTAAAACCCGGCCTCTTCCGGATATTTGCTTTTGTCTACAAAACAATTACCAAAGTCTATTTCGGACAAAACTAAATAAAATAAAACTATTTTCTACCGGGGAGGCAGCCCAGCCGTTAGGCCAGGACACCTACTACCCGGCCCGTTTTAAAAAAACAAACCCTAACTCCACCTACCGCAGCCGGACACTCCCTCTCACCCAAACAGCCTACCCCACCGATCAGCCCGTCCCACCTCATCCATTCGCCGCCACCTGGGCGTGCATCCCGCTAGTTTTCCCGCCCGCCCAGGTTCAGCATCCACTGCACGCCATCTCCCTCCACTCCACCTGGCCCCACCCCCTGGCCGATCCCCACTGACTCCACCTCCCCACCTGCCCTGCCCCGGCCCCACGCGCGGACACGCTCCCAGGCGCCACAACCACCCCGCACGGCCACGTCTCCCCCGCGGGCCACCTCCCCACCTGCCCACATCCCGAGCCGGGCCCCACCCCGCACCTGCGCCTCCCGCACCCCACCTGGGCACGCCCTCACACGCCTGCCGCGTCGCCACCCACCACACCAACCGCGCCCGGCCCCACCACCTCTCTCTCTCACTCCCGATGGAATCCCCACCTACCCCTATCCCTATCGAACCCCGTGGCTCCCTCTCACCTCACGGTCGGCTCCTCCGCCGCCTGGCTCTCCACCGCCCAACCTCGCCCCGCCGTGAGCGCCGCCGCCCAAGCTTCGCCACCGCGCGTCGCCCGCTCCCTCCCGTCCTCGCTAGGGCTCGAGGCCCCGCGCCGCCATCGGGCCGCCCTCATCCTCGCCGCCTCTTCTGTTCCCTGTCCAACCACCGCCACCGGGACCCGAGCAGGAAACCGCTGCTCCCGATCTCCCCCGACGTCGTGCCTCTACCCTGCCATCGTCGAGCGTCACCGTCGTCGAGCCCAAGCTCGTCCGCGGTGCCCTGCCAGCAACCCCCCTCTCTGGCGCTGCTCCGCCATCGGCCAGCATCTCCTCCGCCGCCGCTGGCTCTTCTCCTGGCCTCGGCTCCTCTCTGCCCTTGACGGCGCCCCGCCGCCGTGGCCCTCGTCCTCGCCCGGTGGCCTCTGCCGCTTGACCCCGCCTCGCCCTCTACAACGCCGGGCCGCGCCGCTCGCTTCCTCGTCTCTGCATGCGCCGTCACGTCGCCGCGAGCGACCTTCACCCCGTCGAGCCCCGCATCCCCGCCCTGCCTTCTGCAGCACACCGGCGCCACGGACCCCTGCGACTTCCTCCTTGACCGCGGAACCACGTCGCCGAGCCCCCTGTCCTGCGTCTACCCGAGACCCTCCTGATATCCTCATGGCGTTTCCGTGGTGTCTGCAGATGATGTGGATATGAGTGTTTTGGAGTTGTCATGATGGTGTCCAAGTATAGATGGTGATGTGCCGCCAAGGTGTGTTGATGGTGTGGTGCTACAACAGGGGCTTCCTATGAACCGAGGCGACAAGATTGACAATTGATGATCGTTACCTGAATTATCCTGACAAGGATGGTCCGATGTCAAGATCTTCATCATGGGACACCAAGATCTCCTTCCCGGCTCCGCTAGCCGAAGCCCCGGACCCAAAGCCCTCGAGCCTCCTACACGGATCTGATGGCGAACCCCCGAAGACCGATCCCGCCGAGACCGAACCCGGCACGCCAAGTTCTTCCTCTCGGATCCGAGGACGCCGAGACTCCGGTGCGACAAGTACTCCTTCCTGGACGCCAAGGTCGCCGACACGAAACGACAAGACCTCCTTCCCGCACTGATGCCCGACGATGTCGCACGCCAAGTTCTTCATCCCGAACGCCAAGACCGACCCGAGACGCGGACCCGAAAAGATCTTTGCGACGGAAAGATCGACACCGACCAGGGCTAATCCGATGTGCCTCCGACGCCAAACCAAGTCCTTCTTCCCGGAATGCCAAGCTCTCCTTCCATGGTCCGAGACCGATCCCGTCGAACCGATCCCTGTCGAACCCTGAACCTAGATGTGTGACCCTAAGCCTCTATTTTTATAATATGACATATAAACTGTCGCTTATTAAATTGTTCATCCTTGCATGCATATTGTGGGTGTTTGGGGCCTTTAGGCAATTCACCTAAATTAAATATGGAGACTATATGCAGGCTTTTCTAGTCTCATATTGGCCCCATTTAAATTGGTGTAGCGAACCGATGCCATGTGTTGCCTTGATAATACAACATTTAAATTGCGGGGTTTCTAAATAACTTGAACCTATTAATTAATTGTCGGGACCCCAGTTCCGCTTAATATTGCCTAATTGCACCGCATCTGTATCATATCATAATCATGCCGGATCTTCTGCCGTAGTATTAAATATTGCATCCGGTGTTTCTTCTAGTGTTTGCTTCTTCGCGGATTAGGCCGATGAGTTGATGCGAGTATCGACAAGTTCTCCGACTATGATCCGTCGGCAGTGTTTCCCAGGCGAGCATCTCTCCCTCTTCTACCTATTTTGCATTTATAGTCTTTATTTCCTCCTGTTGATCTATTGTTATCCATGTCGTGATGCTTTAGTTTCCGTGCACCAGTTATATCCCGTGCAGCCTCTATATTGCCATGGACACCTCCCAATACCTGTTGCTTGGTAGATAGTCGGCCCTGCGAGTCGTAGTTGCTTGCTTCTGTGTTGCTTCGCGTCGTTGTCGTTCCACTGTTGACAGCAAGTTGGCACATGATAAACGGTGGAGATGCTTAATGGTGGAGATGATCATGACTTTAAGTACAACTATTAAAATGCTAGATATAACTAATGCAGAGGCATCGGTGGGCAATAGATGTTATTTGGTTCTTCCACGCTCACTTGTGTCCCGTAGGCCCCGAGTACTTGATACTTGTTCCTTGATTTTTCGCACTATCCACATCCGGGAGGCCTTATGGACCCCCCTGAGCCAGAGCTTGATTCATTTCTATTTCTTGGGGCCACAAAGTAGTTTGGGGCTTTATTACTATCATGTACTTATGCCATGCTTTACTGCTTTATTTACGGTTGTGCGTGGAGCACCTGTACTGTTTAGGATCGTGACACGTTTTCGCTGTATCGACAAGCCCAGTCACACTTTCGGGTTCCCAGTCGTTTACAGCCGTCCACACAAACCCTGGGTCCGTTCCGGAGCCGGCCAACTTCGTTGCGGGTAGCTTAGTGGGGTGGCCCCCTGAAATATTTTATGAATCCTGTGATCGCTTTGTCGTGAAAGCCTCGTTGCGTTTTGAGTTGGTTTTTCCGAGGTTGATCGAGTGTGTGTTGCTATTTGTGCACCCCTGCAGGGTAAAACTTTCTGAAAGCCGTGTCCGCGGTTATGGACGACTTGGTGCACAGTATCTCGATCATAGACAAGCATAACTAAAATAGTGCTATAAATTTGACTTAATATGTGACTAGTAATTCAGCTTCACTACAATGGAATGGATAATAAAAATGCCAACAACTGGTGGATCTGTAGTGATCTGTGCCATACTATACCTGCCTAGTAAGTATTGCAACTCCAATGGAATGTGATAAAAGTGCCAACAAATGCTGGGTTTTGGGATTCCTCAGGACAATTATATCTGACTAGTAAATGTTCCAACTACAACGGAATGTTAACTAAAACTGCCCACTACTTATGCTATCAGGATGACTCATGCTATCTATATCTGATTAGTAATTGCTGCAACTATAACGGAATGAGTAAAATTGCCAACGGTTTGAGTTCCTTGGTCCGACTTCCTCGTTTGGTCTCGAGGGGAAAATACTAGGATGGGTTTGTTTGGTGTTAGCTTTAGGTTGGATTCGAATAGGTCTTTCTTATCCCTCTCTAATAGCCGCCAGTTTTACTGAGTCTCTATAGGTTGTTTAGTGCTGCTGCGCTGCCGCTTCAGTCCACCATACCTATATAGGCGAGAGCCGCCGAATTCTAGCCTCGCCGTGTACTGGCCTCAGTACTGACGCTCCTCTTTTTTTTCCTTTGCCCTTTGTCGGCACCCTTTTTTTTTTTGAGCAGGTTTAAGTTCGACGTCGTTAGCAGGGTTACCCTTCCGGCTTGACCTGGGCAGGGTTATGGACGCCATTGGTTATTCTTCAGGGCTCTTAGCCCAATTTGCATCTTGTCCATACTCGGACGTTGTATCGTTTTCAAGATGATTCGGATCTTCGTATTTGTATATCTGTATGCTTGACTCGCTGAGTCGCTGTCGTATATATATATATCTGTTCTGTGGGTCCCATCAAGGACTGTTGTGTAATGGTATTACTTCGTTTTCCACCCGCACGAAAGTGCCTGCTGGGCGTCCTTGAATCGTTTCTATGCGGGTTTGGCGGAAAGGGCTAAAACTTGCATAGGGCCATTTCGAGGGTGTTACACTTGTCTATGTTAGTAGACAGAACACAAGAAAGTCCCTAGGAGGGGTCGTCACGGGATGCACTCCGCAAGACCTCACATGGGAGTCTCGCTAAGATGCCACAAGGTATTCTTACCTAAGTCTCGTTGAAGACTTTGTGGGGAGGCCGTCACATGACGTGCTTCGTGAGGCCTCACGGGAGGACCTCGTCGGGACCCATGAGGGATTCTCGCCTGCGTCTCACAAGAGAATATCATTTAAAATCCCTAACGAGAGGTGACATAAGGGGCCCACAAGGTGACCTCACGGAGGCTTGCCTACACTAGCAGACAGAGCTGAATCAGCCCCTAGGGGCCCGCCACGAGGCATGCCCCACGAGGCGCCACAAGGTATCCTCACCAGGGCCAACAAGGTGCCCTCGCCCAAGTCTCCTAGAGACATTTCTCTAGGCCCCTTGTGGCCTAGCTCGCTAAGTCCCTCGAGGTGTTGTCGTCGCGCCTCACAAGAGCAATGCTTAGGGTGTAACCCTCACTGGGCACAAGTCGCGGGACTTTATCCTTGCTGACACCATCACCTGAGGCCCATAAGGTGGCCCCGTCATAGCCACAATCTATGAGAAGCTCTCCTCTCCAAGGCTAAGTACAAGCTATTGCGTGCCGTTCTCCTCTCTTCTCTCTTGTTTTGTGTTACGCACAAGATAGGGGATTAGGTGTCAGGACACATAAGCACAAAAATGCACAAACAAGGATTGCATACATTCATTGACTATGCCACGAGGGCATCATCTCATCAAACATGTGTGTGTGTGCACACAGATTACAAGGGCGGCCTTCGTGGGCCTCACATGCCTACTACCTAAACAGATCCCTCATCATCAGACCCTAGATCTATGAGAGTATTCTCCTCGCCGCTGGTCTCTCCCTCATCAGCCTGACCCCAGTCAAAAGCAGCACCTGTAGTGTTTTGAGAAGACTTCGCATCATCATCGCCTGGCTTATGCCTATAGACATCAAGGACATCTCCAACATACTTCCCTACCGCTTCCTTGATCTTGGTATCGCGTCGACCCTTTAACGGCTGCATCACCACGTCCACATCAAACTTTGGGTTGGCGGCGAGGAGGTTAGTGAAGATACAAGTTCCCGCCATGGCCAAAAGATTCTGGCTCTACTCCATAGTGGCTTCGTCGAGGTCCTCCACCTCGCCCTCCAGCTTGCTAATGAAGCTGGAGAAGAGATGAAGATAAGCCCCTGGCTCGTCTGACTGCAAGTTGGTGGCGATGTTGATGCTGCCGAGACCAAGGCGCTCTAGTGGATCCCGAGCATGCATAGCTAGGGAACAGTACATATCGCACCGCACCTTCTTCATGTCTAGTGCGTCCAAGTTGGCGACTTCAGCCCGCTCGGCACGAGCTATCAGGAGAGCCACTTGCTGCGTCAGCGACGCAAGCTCCTCAGAAAGCCTCTCGGCCTCGGTGGTGGCCTCATCCCGCGAGTGAGCCATATGTGTTACATGGCCTTTGACCATGCTAAGCCTCCACTCCAGGGCCCTCTTCTCGCCCTCAAGAACCTACTTCTTGTGGTCGGAGCACTTCTCCTGCATAATCAGCCTATCATGAAGCTCCTTGCAGGCCCGTACCAAGTCCGTGGCCAGCTTCTCCTCGAGCCGCTCGCGCGCCTTCGCCATTTTTCCTGCTTATTCTCGTTGGTCACGACGATCTTGCCATCAAGCTTCCCCTTGTGTTGGCCATTTGCGATAATCTGAGCAGCCCACGCCCGAGCATTATCCAGGATCTCCTTAGACTCGTCTTTGACTTTGTCCAGGGTCTCCTAGGCCTCGTCGAGGGCCATTGTCTAGATTGCCTCTAGCTATTTGAGGGCCTCGTCGCGTTGGGAGTGCTCCTACGCCACCATCTCAAGAAGGTGCTCCTTCCCTTCGCAAGACGCTCATGCTCCGTGGCTTGTTGAGCTTCAGCCACCACCCAATCAACGCTAATCCAGTCTAGGCATTAGCGCATGGCTTGGATAGCGGCATGCGCATAGCATTTACGCTCTGCACCAGGTGTCGAGACGAGGAATCTCCATCTCAACGGACCAGCGTCATCATGATCTTCGGTGGCTTCCTAATGACTGCAAGTGCACAGATCGATTATATCTAGTTTCTAAATGAGAGTATCGAACCCATAGAGAGCTATTTGGTTAAGGTCTTTATGCCCCTCGTCACTATCTACCAAAGGATACTTGTAAGTTGCCTTTAATTTCAAGTAAAGGTGTTTGAAAGGTTTTGTGTTTGTGTGCAAGAAAGTAAATAAAACAAGTAAATAAAAAAGTAACAAATGTGTTGGAAATGGTGTTGGAACTAAATAAGGCGAAAGCATTCTCAGGGATTTAGGATACACCGCTAGCATAGGATAATTAATCATAATTAGGGTAATCTATTTCTTTTGTCATGATGTGTGTGGAGAGAGCTCAATAATAAGATATTCACTACAAGACTCATGGGCAATCGTTTTCTTGAGTCTGGTAATGAGGTCATCTCTAAATAATCACTATGATGCCAGAGAGCAGCCACTTATATAGACCACCACAATTAAGGGTTTCCCATGGATATCGTAATAAACTTAGTGAATCTCTCTTTGTTCCCCTTTTGACCGTGCAGGTTATAAGCCAATGATTGTAGTCACAAAAGTAACACCGAACATACTCCCATACACGTCCTAAGGGTATCATCCTCTCTTTAGACCCGGAGGCAAATGATATGTGGCTGACTACACATACCATCTAGAGAGAGAGATCAAACACACCATCATAGATTAATGGATCATGGACTAAAGTAATAGATCATATTTATTTCATTTTATAATAATGCTAGGGTTTCTCCATCTCCCCAAGAATAAAGGGAACTACTCACACATGGAAGCAATCAACAACATCATCATATTCAAATGGATGGATAAAAGTATGGGGATAAATCTAGTGCAAACCATAATGGAATTACAACAAGATCTAAAGTATGGAAGAGGGGAATGGTGATGGTGATGGAGATGCAGCAGTTGATGATGAAGGGGATGATGTGATGTCCTCCGATGATCTGGGGAGCAGTAAGGATTTTTCCCTTCTCTTAGTACCTCTAGATCTCTCTCTGGCGTGGTATTTCGAGGCTGGTGGTTTCTATGAATGTCGGATCTCAGATCCGTCTTTGCGAGGTGAATGTATTTGATGAGGAGGACGCTCTAACACGTGGTATGGGCGTACGGTACGGGAAAGCTCCGCCCGTACCATAGGTCGTTAAGACCTATGTAGGCTTCCTCCTTGTTTGCTATTCTCCCAGGTGCGAGGATAAATCAAATAAATGATATTTATCACTTGGAAATATCATATTACTGAATAATGTGACAATCCCAATTGATATATTCACATGAGACTTAGTAATTCGGGATCCTGTTGAAACAAAGACAAAAGAGTGCACGCGTGCGCAGTAAAAATACCAAAAATCCTACTCTACTTATGCAAAAATAAGAGGTAAATATGCTTCAATTTTGGACTCATCATGGCCTGGCGGCTCCCTCGCCGTCGCCCTTTCGCGACATAGCTGCTGGCCCCAGGCGCAGGGCACTAGGGGCTAAGGATGAGGTCTTCATCCCCGCGACGAGGAGTTTCGGTCCCCTGGGTCACGGAGGAGTATTCCGGCTCCATCACATGCTTCCCCTCAGCCGCTTCGGCCCTCCTCACCTAGCAGGCCTCCCTTGCCAAGCGCTCCACCTCCGCAAGGCGAAGCTCCTCCTCACGGCAAGCAGCAACCGCTGCTAGAGAGGCCCCTGGGGCTTCAGCCACCCTCTTCACGGGTTTAGTGACCTCCTCACCTGACACTACCTTCGGGCTGGCAGATGGCCTCCTCCGGCATAGCATCTCCACTCCTGAGCATCACCGTCATCCCCACCAGCGCCTCTGGCCATCACGGTTGTCGCCACCTTCGCCAAGTGAACGATGCCATTGTCTACTCCCACAAGATCTCCCGTCTCCTTGGTGCCTGCACCTCCAAGCGCCCAACGGACACTGACGCCTCATCGTCATCATCATCATTATCATCGATGTCGTCCTCATCCATCTCATTGGGGTCCATGCAAGGCCCAACAAGGTTTAAACTACATGGGAAGAAAGGAAAACCTTGGAGGAGTATAATAGGAGCAGAGCTTACTCATCGATGGCCACCCAACAACCACGGCTCACCCTATTGGAGGGGTGAAAGCTGTTGTAATTGACCCTCCTCCTCTTAAGCTCGCTGCCCATAGAGGGGGCAGGTTTGGGGGCTACCCTAGCCTTGGTCACCTTAGCGGCTGGCTCCTCTTTGGATGCCTCAAACACAATGGTCCTAGCGCGATCCCCGAGTGGCGCACCTAGAGCACCTTCGTTGTGGGTGCCAGACCCACCTTCAGGGTGAGGCACCTTGGAGTCCTTCTGTGGGCTCCTCGTGGCCTCCGCTTCTGCGGAAATCCCTACCTTAAGGTGGGAAGCATTAGGGGCTTCCACCGCTCCCACCGGTGCAGCCTCGTCCATCCCCTACTCTTGGAAGGGTATCATCCTCGCCATGACCTTGTTGCGGTTTTGTGGTGTCATCTGGTACAGTGGAAGAGCCCCCTAGGGTGGAGAAGACACCTTCTCCTTGCCGGTGCAAATATAGGTCATCTTCGTGGCAACCTCAGCACGAAAAATGTCCAGATGAAGTTTAATCTGGTCACCCCGGAGAGCATACGCCCACATCCCCTTAGAGTGGGCTTGGAGAGGCACAATCCTCCTCGTGGAGAACTCCTGGAAGATGATCTCCCTGTCAAACCGCCATCACGGAGAACCTTGAGTCGTGCAGTCACCTCGGTGTTGGGGATCCGCTGCCGCCTCCATGTGTCGATCTCTTGGGAGGGTGCAGTGGGCACCTTGAACCGGAGATTCACTGCACGGGTGTCCACCCACACCCAGGCCGATCGGAAGGTCGCGGTCTCCCCCAGCTGCGACATGGGAATGTACACCTTCTCCATGCATGTGGCTACGACGAAGGCAGTGCACCCTAGGCACCGATCTTCCGTGACGAGGCACAGCTGATAGAAATGCCGGAAGAGGGCCACCGTAGGCCTCACTCCGAGGAAGGCTTCCCAAAGAAAAGCGAAGATGGCAACCAAGGCAGTGGAGCCATGGGTCAAGTGCAGCACATGGATTTGATAGTGCTCCAGGAGCTCGAGGAAGAAGGGGGAACAAGCCTAGCTTGGAGATGATACAAGGAGAGAGTATACGCGGAAGCTATGAGCCTCGGGGCCGTCATTGCTCCAGGCCAGATTGTGGTAGCCCCCACTCTTTATGAGCTCTAGCCACCAGGTGACGAATCTTCAGGAGACCCTCCTCGTTGGCAAAGTTGGAGGTCACGAGTGCCAGAGAGGGCCTCGCTCGCGCGCTTGGGGAGGAGATTTCACCCTTCGGGGCGGACCTACCTTTTTTCTACGCCATGATCAGTCACAAGAGAGCACGGAAAGGAAAACTGAAATTATCAGAAGCAAGAACAACGCCAGCAGATTGGGAATCAGACGGGCGCGTGGCGGCAGAGAATTTTGGGAAGTAAACACCTCGGAACAACGAAATTTCGTTTTTCAAGTGGCAGTCACATTCTCAGTTCTTAAATCATAATTATAGAGAATGTTCTGAATTTAAATAAAAATACAGAAAAAAGAAACAGAAAATAAAAAAAGGAAAATCTCGTAACCTGGGCCAGCCCACTTACACCGCACCTTGCACTAGCAGCTCCCAAGAAAATAGAGCACTCGTTGCCCTCAGACCCATACAGTAAAGTTCCAGGATCTCCTGGATTTTCCCCGCACTCTCCACATCCGCCAGCCGGCCCAGTAGATGGCAATTCCCCTAGCGGCCTAGCTCTTGCCAAGAGCGACACATAGAGGGCCCCGGAATCATCCAGCGAAGAAGAGAGCACGCTCGGTTTTCTTAGCCCAGTACCAGGCCCAAACCAAACATTCTGCCGAAAAATGCGGCGTTTAAAACCTGAAACCTTTTCGAAATTTCGATACCCTGCCCCCCTCCCCCTCCCCCCTCCCCAAACCCTAACCCACGGAATGGACGGCGACGACGGGCACCTCGTCTTCGATTTCGAGGGCACCCTCGACGCCGCCGCCGCCGCCGGCTCCGGCTCCGGCTCCGTTGTCGTGGGCGCCGCGTCCGCCTCCGACGTTCTTGCCCCCGGCGCGGTCGGGCCGCACCATGACCAAGGTCGCGGCAGCCGCAGCTCCCGGCAGATCGTGTGCCGGCACTGGCTGCGGGCCCTGTGCATGAAGGGCGACTCCTGCGAGTTCCTCCACCAGTACGATCAGGACCGCATGCCGGTATGCCACTTCTTCCGATCCTTCGGCACCTGCCGCGAGCGTGATTGCGTTTTTAAACACAACGCTGAGGACGTCAAGGAGTGCAGCATGTGAGGAACAACCCGATCCTATCTCTCTTATTTAGTATTCCGATTTATTGCTGCCTCTAATATGCTTAGCTAAGGATTAAGAATTGATTTTAGGGTCAGTTTCTGTTTTGTTAAGGTCTGTTGGTCCTAGATCTGTGTTATGTGATTGTTAGGGCTTCTAGGAATCTGAAGCCATCTTGTAGGAATTCTTAGCATGTGTTTTTCAAGTTGAATGCACTAAGAAAACTTTGATGATTGCATTTGGAGTTGTGGTAAAATAGATAGATCCAGTTTGTAATTTCTTTTTTATACTAGCGATAACATGATTGATCTTTGGGATTGTGTAGGATACTTGGGCAGCTTACAATTAATATGTTCCTCTGAAAATTTGATCTCTCGTAGGGATATTGGTTTGTAGTCTTTCTCGGGTTATTTCTAATGGGGCATACTACCTTGAGCAGCCCATATTGAGAGTTTTTTTGTTTGCACTATGCTACTGTCATCTGTAGGGTTTAGTGTTATGCTCCCATAGTAGGTATGATATGATATATAAATTTAGGGTTTTCTGAATTGGAATCTTCTTGGTAGAACTGAATGTCTAGGATTCTCATATTGAGTGTATTGTCATAGGGGTCTGCAAGTGGTTATCGGATGTTATTTTTTTTAAAAGTGTAGTGTGTACTGCATATTAATCAATAATCGATGCCGTTATTGTCAAATTGAGTGCCTATACTGTGTGAATTTTGGAGAGCTGCTAACTTGGACAAATAATCTCATAATTACCTAGCATATCGTTAATGGCAGGTTTCATTTAATCGATGTGAAATTTGGCAACTTTGATTTAAATGATTTTCACATTATTTAATCAATGTTTGATAGGATCTGGAATTCCCATGATGAACGGCAGGTTTGGAATGTTATTCCATATTACTCTAGCAGTTGGAACCCGTGGGCTGTGAGCATCTAATGTTTGGATCTCTGTATTTGTTAATTATTATGCGAGTGTAATCATGGTTTAGGGTTGTATTCTACTACACTTTGAGTAGCTAGTGACGTCATATGTTGTTTTAGGGTTTTTTGAATTGTATTCTTGAGAGAAATAACTGACTCTCAATAATGGAAAATAGTGCTCATGGTGTGTGAATTTCTGTAGTAATTAAATTTGATCGCTACTATTTTATTACAGAACAGAACTTAATTGATAGCTTTTAATTTAGGTATTTTTTGGCGCCTTTGATTAAACTGGTTTTCATATCGTTTAATTAGTATTGATTTCATATGTAACTTATGTGACAATGCATGTTGTTACTGACACTTCTGTCTCTTGCGCTACCCATTAGGTCATATACTATGCTATGTGACTTGACATCTGGGCTCCAATTCTACCTTCTGTATCGGTTATAAGAGTGTTGTCTAAACTTTAAGCTAAATGTGTTCCTTTTTATCTGAATTGCAGGTATAATATGGGGTTTTGCCCTAATGGCCCTTGTTGCCAGTACAGGCATGTTAAGAAACCTGGGCCGCCTCCTCCTGTTGAGGAAGTCGTCAAGAAGCTTCATCAGATGAATTCCTTGTACTATCAGCCAACTGACAATAACAACAATCAGCAGAAGAAACCTCAAGTCCAGCATTGCTCTGTGCTAAAGAATCAAAATTTGGCTGCAAATGCTACTCCTGTAATGCGACAGCGTGTTGCACGTCATGCTCAGACAGCTCATCAGCAGCATGTACCACCGCAACAACAAAATGCTCAGGTGTATGGTGTCCCTGATGGTTCATCTAACCAAGCTACTAAAACTGCAAGCCCATTTCCACAAGGGCAATCAAGGTGGGTAGGGGGCTTCTAGCCGTTTGTGAAGCTTTCAAGCATTTTGGTGAAAACGACAAAACATAGCAGTATACCTGTATCTGTCTTACATATCATGGACTTATGTGTTCTCGTATTCTGGTTTTTTATGCTTCCTGTCTTCCTGATAGATTGATCGGTTTAAGTTCTGAACTTATATGCAGTGTTCTTCACTGTTTATTAGCAAAAGTCGTAATTCTCTGTTGTATTGTCGTGATAGAAAAAAACTATTTTCTCTGGGTTATGAGACAAAATAAGCTATGGCTAGGCAGTCAGGGTGATTTTTATATGATAAATATTATTAGTATATGATGCTTGTGCCTCGTTTTTAGATCTACGTGTTGGGATATTAATCTCACTCGAGCATTGTGGGTGAAAACGATATACATGGCCGTTATACATTTATCTGCCTTTCACACATTAGGGACAACATGTTGCTTGTTCTGGTTCTTTATGCTTCTTGTCTTCCTGATAAGAGTGCTGGGCTTAATTTTCCATACTTGTTCTGCAGTGCTATTAACTTCCTATCAGCAAGAGTTATACTTCGCTTTTGTATTTGTTATTCTAGGGAAAAATATTTCTCTGGATAATGTGACAAATTAATCTATGGCTAGGCATGAAAGGTGATTTCTATACAACTGATAGAAGATGCTTTTGCCTCGTCTTTGCATGTGCCTGTTGGGATTTTGGTTTCACTGCTCACCGCAGCTCATTGCATCAAATGATTTGGCAAGCAGAACGTGAAATGCTTGTGCCTCGTCTTTAGATGTACGCGTTGGGATATTAATCTCACTCGAGCATTGTGGGTGAAAACGATATACATGGCCGTTATACATTTATCTGCCTTTCACACATTAGGGACAATGTGTTGCTTGTTTTGGTTCTTTATGCTTCTTGTCTTCCTGATAGAGTGCTGGGCGTAATTTTCCATACTTGTTCTGCAGCGCTATTAACTTCCTTTCAGCAAGAGTCATACTTCGCTTTTGTATTTGTTATTCTAGGAAAATATATTTCTCTGGATAATGAGACAAATTAATCTATGGCTAGGCACGGAAGGTGATTTCTATACAACTGATAGAAGAGGCTTTTGCGTTGTCTTTGCATGTGCCTGTTGGGATTTTGGTTTCACTGCTCACCCGCAGCTCATTGCATCAAATGATTTGGCAAGTAGAACGTGAAATTTCACTTGGTTCTTTACCTCTTTATGTAATTTGGAGCTTTGCCTATGGAATCTCGTACGCACATTAATGCACTATATGAGTTTTGGAATTATGCTTATAGCATCTTTGAGCACATTAATGCACACATTGATTTTCTTGCTACTTGTGACACCATGTATGTTCTAGGGACCATACAGAAATTGATTTCGACGTTATTTTGTGGAATATCTAATAATCTAGAGGCTAAGATCTTGAAAGATGTCATGTTGACCTGTCATTACATAAATTCCCTATTTTCTGTTCCATAACGTGCTTCCTTAATCTTCTGGTGGTTTCTGAGTTCTAACAGATTTAATGTTGATATGTTAAAAAATATAGGTACTCTGTTGTTAAAAGTTGCAACCAGGAGAATCTGGAAATATCGGTTCAGCAAAGTGTTTGGGCTTCCCAAAAAGGAGTAATGATGTCGTCTCCATCTTTAGGATTCTACATCTCCAGGTGAAGAATATGTCCCGTCTTAGCTATGCATAACGTACAAAATACTCCTCGGTTACACACTGTAGTCTTAGCTATGCATAACGTACAAAATACTCCTCGGTTACAAACTGTAGTATAATTTATGCTTTAAGGGGATAATTTGTATGTGCCTTCTAGATATGGTCATACATTAATTGTATGGAGTAGTATTTATTGCTCTCCAGAATAGAACACAAAAATAACTCAATTATTGAGGGAATTAAGTGATGGTAGAGGTTAATTGGTAATCATGAGTTGTTCTTTCCTTTTCAGTCTGCGTCATAATTACATGAATCATTTATTAATATATGGAATACCTCCAATTTGCTATGTATTGTGTTGCTTAGCTCTAACCACAAGGGACAGGGAAGGGTTTAATGACTTTGTCTTAACATAGGTTGAGCCAACTCTATGCCCAACTCTACCATGACTACCAAAAAGTACTGAATGGGGCATTTACCATTTAGTGGAAAAATATTGCCTTCAAAACTAGAGTAACGAATATATACAGACGAAGCAAACTTGCTAACACGACATATCTTTTTGACCCAAGGTGGTTCTTTAGTATAATATCGTCTGTTCTGTAACATAGTACGTAGTTTAAACTAAAATAGTGCTATTCAAGTTGGATACATCAAATTATAGCTAAACTTGCTTTTTTCAAGGGTTGTGCAAAGGTTAATTCTCGATTTGGTGGTGGAATTTTGAAATATGAAGTCCATTATTGTTAGAACTTCTCTCCAGCAGCTTAAGGTATTGAACTTCTTATCAATACTTATTTTCATTTATCATCATTTCACACTATTCCTTCCCAATGGTAAATAGTACTACTCTTTCTCGCTGATTGAATATAGGATTTGGTAGCAGATTAGACAACATATGGTTGTACATTCACACCGTGCTGCACTGCATGCTAATATTTGTTAATTGCAAAGAAATATAGTTGACTTTCAGTACCATTCCATTCACTTAGCATAATATAACATCAGATCTTATGTTAGAGCCGTACACTAATTATACTAGTATTTTATGCCCGGGTTAACAATGCTATTGCATATAACTTAGTTAAGTTACTAATGGAGTTAATTAATGCATAGCTCGATTGGTAACCATGAGTCATTTTTTTTTTCCGATGATATCGTGACTTCAATCGTTTATTAAATGTTCTACCTCTGGTTAGGTACTCCCTTCGTCCAGTTTTTGTAGGGCATATTTTGTTGAGCTCCTTGTCCAGTGTAGAATTCATTGGACTGATTTGCCCCCCAAAAGTGACCATAGGTGTTAGCAATAATCTGGATGCTTAGTAGTAAGTAGCCTAATCATACTTGCATGTCAGCACAAGAGACCACTAGTATGACGGTAGTAGCAAATCAAAGTGAAATTGAGTTAGCCTGACATGAGCTGTAGCTTAGCTGTTAAAGTAGTAGAGTCCAAAACAGCATCAGCTGGGTAGTAGCTAGTAGAAGCTAGCAGTTATTTCTCTAGCAAAGTCGGTTTAGGATAGTCGGTTCCTGAGTCCTATATAAGGACATGTACCCCACGTTGTATGAAAGAAGCTAAGAAAATAAGAGCTTCATATGTGTGCGTATACCTCTGTTTTGCCTGTCTGTGTGTGAGCTACTTAGAACTAGCTAGCAGCGAGCTCATATACTTCAATATGGTATCAGAGCCATTGGTATTGAGAGATGTCAGGAACAGGCGCACCGGCCAAACACCACCACTGCGAGCTTCGGTGACCCCTCCTCCTACGGAACAGCGACAGCGCTCGCCAAGCCGGGGACGGAGCAGGACACGGCGCAGAGGAGGTGAGATCATGGTGCAGCAGGTAGTGCGCGAGGCTGTTGGCGGTGGCGGCGTGAGTCTTGTCTTCCCGATGCTGAAGCGGGGGGAGTACACCAACTGGGCCATGGTGATGGAGGTGAACATGCAGGCCGCGTCCCTCTGGGATGCGATCGTGGACGACGGCGTTCCGCAGCGCGAGGACAAGCAGGCACTTGCCGCGCTGCTCCGGTCCACTCCGTCGGAGCTGCATCCGATGCTGATCGGGAAGGGCAGTGCCAAGGCGGCGTGGCAGGCGATCCGTCTGCAACATCAAGGCAACGATCGTGTCCGGGACACGCGTGTGCGGCGGCTGCGAACGGAGTTCGAATCGCTCGTGTTCAAGGACGGCGAGCGTGTCGACGAGTTCGGGCTGAGGATCACGAACCTTGGCGCGACCCTCCGCTCCCTCGGCGACACCTGCGACGAGGAGAAAATCGTAAGAAAATTTCTCTCGGTTGTGCCTGGCCGTCTCATGCAGATCGCGTTCTCGATGGAGACACTGATGGACCCGGTGACTCTCACCGTCGAGGAAGTCGTCGGTCACCTTCGGGCCATTGACGAACGCCTTGCCGCTGAGAACAACGACTCCAACGGCCAACTGCTCCTCACGGAGAAGCAGTGGGAGAAGCGCAAGCAAGGCCGTGGCGGTGGCTCCAGCTCAAGCAGCGCAGGCCGCAACCGCGGCGAAGGTGGCAACAACTGATCCGGTGGGCGAGGCAAACGGAGCTGACGGCGAGGTCAATCGTGACCGGTGCCATTATTGCAAGAAAAAGGGACACTGGGCCCGCGAGTGTCGCAAGAAGCAGCGCGACGAAGCTGCCGCGGTGGCACATCTAACGCAGGAAGCAGAGGGCGGCAATGCTGGCCCTGCCCTGCACATGGCCACGGTGGTCGAGCTATCCGACACCGCACTTCCAGCTGCTGCTACGGCGCCCACGGCGGCGCTGCTCACGGGGGAGGACGTATTCCTGAACGAGGAGCGCGCCCGCGTCGTGCTCAAGCGCTCACCACGCGACGCCGACGAGGCCTGGTACCTCGACACCGGGGCCTCGAACCACATGACCGGCGACGATACTGTCTTCGCGGAGCTGGACAAGAGCGTCTCAGGCAAGGTGCGCTTTGGGGACGGTTCGGTCGTCGACATCTGTGGACGTGGTGCCGTTCTGTTCGCCATCGAAGGCGAGCGACACCGTGAGCTGTCAAGTGTCTACTGGATCCCGAAGCTCAAGTCGAACATCGTTAGCATTGGCCAGCTGGACGAGCTCGGCTTCCCCACCCACGTCGAGCACGGCTTCATGAGCGTCCGCGATCAAGATCAGGTGCTCATCGCCAAGGTTCCGCACACAAGAAACCGGTTGTACGTTGCACATCTTCAAATAGTGCAGCCGGTATGTCTGTCAGTGCATGCCAACGATGAGGCATGGCGCTGGCATCAGCGCTTTGCCCACCAGGGCTTCGACGGCCTGCAGAAGCTGTCCAGGCAGGGCCTGGTGCGCGGCCTGCCCACCATCGACCATGCCGAGCAGCTCTGTGAGGCTTGCATCGCCGGGAAACACCGTCGAGCACCGGTCCCTGCGGTTGCCAGGTTTCGTGCCTCGAAGTCGCTGGAGCTGGTGCACGGCGACCTCTGCGGCCCAATATCACCGGCAACGCACGGCGGCAAGCGGTTCTTCCTGCTGCTTGTCGATGACCACAGTAGGTTTATGTGGCTGGTGCTGCTCAGGACCAAGGATGAGGCGGCGGCAGCCATTCGCCGCTTCAAGGCAGAGGCAGAATCACAGCAGCCTCTACGCGTCCTCCGCACAGATCGTGGAGGCGAATTCACTGCTACAGACTTTGCTGAGTGGTGCGCAGATCGCGGTGTCAGACGCCACCTCAGCGCCCCGTACTCCCCGCAGCAGAATGGGGTGGTCGAGAGGCGAAATCAAACCATCATAGGCACCACCAGGAGCATGCTCAAAGCCATGAGCGTACCTGCTGAATTTTGGGGTGAGGCTGCATCAGCGGCAGTGTTCGTCCTCAACCGATCTCTGACGAGGAGCTTGGAAGGGAAGACGTCGTATGAAGGTTGGCACGGCATCAAGCCAAATGTTCACTTCCTTCGTGTCTTCGGCTGCAGAGCATACGCCAAGGAGACACGCCCAGGCTTGAAGAAACTCGAGGATCGCAGCAAGCCCATGGTGATGATTGGGTACGAGGAGGGGAGCAAGGCCTACCGGCTCTATGATCCATCAAAGAAGCGGCTTGTCGTCTCCAGGGACGTCATCTTCGATGAAGGGGCAAGCTGGGATTAGGGGGAGCTCGACGGCGGAGCCACTCTCACGGTTGAGAGCTGGACTCTGTCACAGCCACTCCCAGCAGTTGTGGAGCCAACGCCAGCATGGGCTACGTCTCCTTCACCAGGCCAGGACACGTCTCCACCAGCACGGGCCGATTCTACATTTGATGGGCCACCATCAGTGGGCGACCCCGCCGCCAAACCAGCCCATCCGCTTCGTCTCGCCTCCAGCTGAGAACGCAGAAGAAAAACTCGACGCGGGTGTTGACCCGCTCGATCCCCTCCGCTACCGCCCGGTGCTGGATCTAATCGATCCCGGGGCGGTGAATCCTGGCAAAGCAGAGCGCCTCCTCCTCACACCCACAGGTGAGCCCTCCACACTCGCTGAGGCAGAAGTTGATAAGGCATGGCGGGAGGCGATGCTGGACGAGCTAGCCTCCATCGAGGAGAACGAGACCTGGACGCTGACGGATCTGCCACCTGGCCACAAGCCCATCGGATTGAAGTGGGTATACAAACTCAAGCATGACGCCGATGGCAACGTCCTCAAGCACAAGGCCAGACTTGTTGCAAAAGGGTACGTGCAGCGGCCGGGGATAGACTTCGATGAGGTCTTCGCCCCTGTCGCGCGGCTGGACTCCGTCCGTCTTTTGCTCGCTGTTGCTGCTCAGTTCAAGTGGCAGGTCCATCACATGGACGTGAAGACGACGTTCCTCAATGGCGAGCTGGGCGAGGAGGTCCAGCCACCGGGCTTCGTCGGTAGCGGCAACTCTAGCAAGGTCATGCGCCTGCACAAGGCGTTCTACGGCCTCCGACTGGCTCCACGGGCGTGGAACACCAAGCTCGACGCTGTTCTGGTGTCGCTCAGCTTCACTCAGAGCGCATCGGAGCACGCAGTGTACACCCGTGGCGACGGCGACTCACGGCTGCTTCTTGGGGTCTACGTGGATGACCTCATCGTCACTGGAGCACGTGCCACGGCGATATCAGAATTCAAGCAGCAGATGTGCAGTCGTTTCAAGATGAGTGATCTAGGATTGCTCACTCTCTACCTCGGCATCGAGGTGAGCCAAGCGCCAGGCTGCATCACACCGAAGCAGACCGCGTTCGCCGTGAAGTTGCTGGAGAAAGCTGGGATGGCAGAGTGCAACAGCGCTCACGTTCCAATGGAGCAACGCCTCAAACTGTCGAAGGTGAGCTCAAACCCTGCTGTCGACGTCACACTCTATCGCAGCCTCGTCGGCAGTCTCCGCTATCTGATACACACACGGCCTGATATCAGCTTCGCCGTGGGCATGGTGAGCCGCTTCATGGAGGCGCCCACCACAGAGCACCTGAGCGCAGTGAAGCATCTGCTGCGCTACGTCGCAGGAACACTGGATGTTGGCTGCCGCTATGTCTACAGCTCTGACGCCGCTCAGTTGGTGGGCTATAGCGACGCCGACATGGCTGGAGACCCTGATGACAGGAAAAGCACCTCCGGGACTCTGTTCTTCTTTGGACAGTGCCCTGTGTCTTGGCAGAGTCAGAAGCAGAAGGTGGTGTCTCTGTCCTCTTGCCAATCTGAGTACATGGCAGCAGCTACGGCAGCATGCCAAGGAGTGTGGCTTGGGAGATTGCTTGGTGACTTGCTTGGATCACCTCCTCTCGTTGCCAATCTGCTGGTAGACAACATGTCTGCAATCCAGCTGTGCAAGAACCCAGTCTTTCATGACAGAAGCAAGCACATTGAGGTGCGGTGCCACTTCATCAGGGGCTGCATCGAAGATGGAACCGTAACTGTCGAATTCATAGGCACTGAAGATCAACTCGCAGATATTCTCACAAAGGCCCTTGGGCGTGTGCGATTCCAGCTGCTTCGCCAAAAGCTCAAGATTGTTGAGATCAAGTAAGCGCATCAAGATTAGGGGGAGAATGTCAGCAATAATCTGGATGCTTAGTAGTAAGTAGCCTAATCATACTTGCATGTCAGCACAAGAGACTACTAGTATGACGGTAGTAGCAAATCAAAGTGAAATTGAGTTAGCCTGACATGCGCTGTAGCTTAGCTGTTAAAGTAGTAGAGTCCAAAACAGCATCAGCTGGGTAGTAGCTAGTAGAAGCTAGCAGTTATTTCTCTAGCAAAGTCGGTTCCTGAGTCCTATATAAGGACATGTACCCCACGTTGTATGAAAGAAGCTAAGAAAATAAGAGCTTCATATGTGTGCGTATACCTCTGTTTCATCCTCTGTTTTGCCTGTGTGTGTGTGAGCTACTTAGAACTAGCTAGCAGCGAGCTCATATACTTCAATAGGCGTGTCTGAAAATCCCCTCATGCGTCGTGCTGGTTCTCAGTGCTCAATAATTGATCCACAACCTTTTAAGCTCTGGCTTTTGGTCGCCTCATTTCAGTTGGATTTTTGAGGGATTCTTTTAAGATGTTGCAAGGATTTAAGTTGCCAGTTCTAGTCAACTACCCCCTTGACAGTACTGCAATATATACATACATGATACATACAACAACAATGCCTTTTGTCCCAAGTAAGTTAGGGTAGGCTAGAGATAAAACCCACATAAAACCTATGGCAACCAAAGAGTTGAGAGAAAATAATGCTCAAAGTGCAAGAAGAGTAAATAGGTTGTGGCACATGGATTGCTGATTTCCATGCAGTCCTATCAAGCGCCAAACCTATATTACAAATTAGCGAATACATACGATCAAATAAAATTAGCAAATCAAGTCTTGAGGGATGCCTTCTCTTGTCTTATTTTTTGGAGTCACCAATGACTTTTATCCAACAAGCATATAGGGAACTAGAACCTGAAAAACTTAGTAATGTTTTTAGTCTCTTCTCCGGACATGAAATACACCTTAGATAGATGGACATATGAAGAAAAAAATGCCTTACAAAGGAGGACATATGAAGTATATATTTGTTTTGTTTAGCTCTCCAAGCACATGGAACATGGAAGGATTTAAGAATGGCATAGTTTATAAAAGAGGTTGACCCAACCATATGCCCAACTCTCACATTGCTACGAAAAAAGTACTAGTGGGTCATTTAGTACAGAATATTGCCTCCAAAAGTATATATACTATATACAGACCAAACAAACTTGCTAACATGGCAAAAAATTAGTGAATGTGGTAATGTGCTATAATATCAATTGTTTGTAACGAGGAGTTTAAAAATAAAATTATGCTATTCAGGTGGATACATCAAATTATAACAGGACTCACATTTTTCTGAGGGTTGTGCAGAGATTATTTCTGGATTTGGTGGCTACATTGGTTGTTTGATTTAAAGATATGCTCACAGAAGTCCAGTATGGTCAAAACTTCTCTCCAGTGGCTTAAGGTACATCGAACTCTTGAACTTATCCATACTCATTTTCGTTTATCATTATTTTACATTATTTCTTTCCAGTGACAAGCAGTACTATTTCTCAGTGTCATATGCGGTTTTATAGCAGGTTAGACAACTTAAGCTTGTACATTCACACCATACTGCATTTCTCGTCTTAATTTTGGTAGTTAAGTAGCAAGGAGTTATGTAGAGAGTAAGAAAATTGACGTATCTTATATTAGCAGTCTGAATACTTGCTAGATAATATCTTGGCCTTATTTTTTAAATAATCTCCCTCCTATGTGAATTCATGTTGACTGGGCAGGAACAATGAAACAACAATATACAAGACTAGTATAGGATGGCCAGATGCCAACCATCTAGGTTAGCTAATGTATGTAAGCTTTTGTGACTAATATTGACTACACATGCTGTAATTTATAGTTTGCTGATTGATGGATACATTAGAACTTGATGGTCTCTTATCATTTGGGACTTCATTTACAACAATTTGGGGTTATGAATTGAAATTCATCTAGGATGCTCTGCTTGCTGATGAGGCATCATGCTATGTGAGGAGGATGGAAGTGAAGAGAAGGATGAGAACCATGGCCAACCTTCAGAAGGATGTGGAACATGGTTTCTTTGTCCATGTTTATGGTTGGTTTTGCTGACAGAGATTTCTCGGTAATTCCTCAAGAGGATCTGGCCTCGCCATATGAAGGGCCTCTGCCCAATTGGCGCATAATTCAGGAGTATATACTTGCATGTACTATCTGTGTCCACTGCAGCACGGGTCCGCCGGAGGCTCCCCATCTTGCGTCTTTCGTTGCACGCCCTGGCTGCTGGCTACCCGTTGCACGCGTGGCGTGCAACGGCTGTTGCTGTCCCGCCTCTACCACCAGCTTCCTGTCTCCCTGTGTGCACATGTAGAGCAGTGTCTTGCCTGGCTACAAGAAGCAGCTCATCCTCTACGGCACACTGCTAGTTTGCTACATTGAGGTACTTCTTTGATCATTCTTGCCCCACTCTGTATTTTTTCCCCTTTGCTACGGTACAATTCACTATTGATTAATCCATATATTTCTTACGAGCTTTACTATCGACCAATCTTTCATAGATGTATTTGGGGAGAATACCTGAGATAGGAGCTGACCTTTTTTTTGAGAGAGAAGGTAGGAGCTGACTTGTGCATGTGTAATCATCAGTTGCTAATTTAATAACAGTAGGTAGTATTGCCCAAGTAAGAGAACCTGCCTATGTATAAAACAACACTTGCTAGTTTGTTATTTCTGCTGTTGGACGCTCAGCTTTTGTAAGGTTGGTTATTGTTGCTGTCTCCTAAGGTGATTCTACTGTGTAGCACCTATGATCATGTGCTAGTAATTAGTCTATATATATGACCAGCACTCTTGTCTTTCCATGTACTCCCTCCGTTCTGAAATGTAAGACATTTTAGGTCTGTGAATCGAATGTATCTAGACGCCTTTTAGTGTATTTCACAAAGCTACAATGTCTTACATTTCTGAACGGAGGGAGTACATCTTTATATAATCTTGTTTTTTTTTCCTGCAAATTGATTGTGCTCTGCTCCTGGTCTAAGAAGCAAACAAAATGCGCAGCTTTTTTGTGAACTAACTAGTTCACTCACTGATAACTAGTTTTGTGAAACTGCAGGATCCGTCATTCTGCAAAGACGGTGCATGGCTGATAACCTTCCTGTCATTTCTTGCTGGTTTGTTCACTATGGATGGTTAGAAAATTGTAGTCCAGCATTGTCATGTAAGTCGATTACCAGTTACTTGCTGGTCTGTATGACTGTAATATCGGTATCCAGTGTGCCTACAGGCATGTGGCAAATGTAATGCTTTGTTCAGAACCATGGGAACAATCCGGGCCTGAATTCAGAACTGTGTGAACTTTTACTGATGGAAAAGTTCAGATTTTTCTTATGTAGCACAGATTTTTCTTGTTTATGTTCCAATTAACAATTCCTGGACGATGCACCAGTTATGATTAAATAAGGACCAGGCAAAAGCTTTCACCTGTTTGCTTTGATCCAGTTCCTTGTTTAAGTACTCCCTTCGTCCCAAAATAAGTGACGTGACTTTGTCAAAATTCATATGCATCTAGACACTAAAACATGTCTAGATACATACGAATCTAGACAAAGACACGTCACTTATTTTGGGACGGAGGGAGTAGTAAGTATATCTTTCGTCTTGGGGCTAGATCAAGACAATACTTTTCGGTTTTAACCAAACCAGAATACTCCTGTAATAAATCTTCTATTTGGGTTACACAGGCTCTTCATTTATGCGGAAGTCAGTGCATGGTGCTTTACAGATAAAATCATCCAGTGGAGCATAGATCATGCTATGTTCCGTACTCCCTCCCTTTTATATTGCTTCGTTACCTTCCGTCAAAGTGCAAGCTTCATGATCTTTCGCTAACTATATATGATACTCCTTCCGACCCATTTTAGTTGATTTCGATTTGTCTAGATATGAATGTATAGAGACAAGTTTTAGTACTCTCTCTGATCCAATATTATTGTTCTCATCTTTATCTAGATCGGATGTACCTAGTTAATGATTTAGACTAGATTCATCTGAATCTAGACAAAGTTGAGGATATTAATATGACCGGAGGGAGTACTAGATATATCCATATTTAGACAAATCTGAGTCAACTAATATGGATTGGAGGGAGTAGAATATTATCATCTGCAATACCGAATGGACTTTTATAATGTTTTAACTTATAATGTAAATATTGAGCCTTCTGTCACACGTACTCCTCTCTTCCATATTATTCCACATTAGACCGACTAAAAATGTATATTTAGCTGGTGATATAAAATATTTAAAATCACTAATATTTAAAATATTATAAGTTTGCCCAACTCACCGGTTCTTCAAATTTGGGTCATGGGCCAAGCGCGTGAGTGTTGGCTGATGGGGCTTGTGTCCATACCTAGGCATGGGAAACCCGACCCGTAAAAAGCTCGATGGTCCCTGCGGGCTGGGTCTGGGCGGTAGATCTAGGGCCTGTGTGTAACTCGGGCCAGGCTCAGGCCTTGAAAATGCTGAAAATAGAGAAGGCCCGGCCCGGCGGTCTGACGGCTCGGTGTTTTTTTGCAGGTTCGGGCCAGGTCCGGACTCTGATTTGTAGCCCGACAGTTGGGTCAGGCTCGGGCCTGGATTTTGGCCCGCGGGCTTTTTGCCAGCCCAGCCCGAAAAATGCCCAACTATGCTCGTGTGTAAGCGCGGGACACTTTGGCCGATGGAAATTGACCTTTACGTTGTCGTTGTTGACCACCTGTGATGCCGCTTCGCCGCTGGACGCCAAGCTAGTTCATGCGTGTTCCACCGCTTTTCCGCCCTTTCCCTCTATCGTGCTTGCAATATCTTGGCCACTTTTGGCTCGTCTTTTTCACCATTGACATCTACCTCCACAAGTCCAAGAGGGAAACCCAGCACACGACCACCCTCATGTACACCGGGTGTCCTTGGCTTCACGTTTGGGAGGCGTGCGATTTGTATAAGGCGAACTATCCTGCGGCTCAGGACTCCTTCTGCCCTAGCGGGTGGGCACTGAGCGTCGGTGGTGTCTCGATCCCACTGGTACGGCATGGTGCGGAGCTGTAGGCGATGTGGTTCACGGAGCATCGGTTGGATCAGCAGTGGATTTCGACAACATAGCCACGTGGACCGAGTTCTTACGCAAGCTGTCGCGAGAGGAAGCTCACCATGTACTATGGTGACAGCCCTCCGCCAGCGGACAACAACACTGTTAGGCGTAGGTTCTACTGGAGCGTGTCGAATCGCACGCTGACCTCCATCACGGACTAGATCGCTGCGGGGAACTACTAGCGCCTCCAACAACCACCGCAGCCGCCTCTTCCCTCTAGAATGATGCCACTGCCACCGCCATCATTCATTGACCTCACAAAGGACGGTGACTAGTAGTCACCGCAGGCGCATGAAATCGTCGAAAGCCAAAGTCATAGCTATCGTGATGTTTTTTTATATGCAATGTATGTTTTAGCCATGTATGTTTTCTATGTTGGAAAAAAGGTGAGGCTAGACTAGGACCGTTTGGATCAGGTCATTGGGCACACTGGACTGACACGCCGGACAGCAACCCATTTTATGTCGATCCAAACAGACTAAATCAAACAATTTAGGTTGGCGGTTTGGATTGTGCCACTGGAGTCCGTCGAAGCTTCGGGTAAACAATCACGCCTCTACTGCACTTGTACGATCTCTCGGCCAAAAATTTCCCCGCTCAGGCTTAGCCCGCGGAGGAGAACACGGATTTGTGCTACCTAGAAAACTGAAATATATGTGAAACTTTTTTGGAACTTATGAAACATTTTATACTGTTCATGGAATGTTTCAATAATGTTTCAGTCGGTTTCAATTGGTGATGTCATCTATGTGCAGGATGAAAAGAGTCTAAACAGGCGCACAAATCTCAAAACGGAAATGGACGATGAATAGGAGTCCTGTAGCGGGTCCACCTCTCGAGCGGGTAACTCCTAGGGTGATCACGGAGGCGATTGTGTTCATGCTAGGGTTTCGTGAGAGAGGGTGGTTTTTTGGGACGGATCCGATCGCGACTGCGTGATTCGGCTCCGGCGGCTAGGTTTTGAAGGAAATATGCCCTGAGAGGCAATAATAAAGTTGTTATTATGTATTCCTTATATATGATAGATGTTTATTTTGCATGCTAGAATTGTATTGTTCGGAAACATCAATACATGTGTGTTTAATAAACAAAAAGGGTTCCTAGTTATGCCTCTCTTATAGACTAGCTTGTTGATTAACAAGATGATCAAGGTTTCCTGATCATGGACATTGGATGTTGTTAATAACAAGGTCATAGCATTTGTCAAATGATGTGATGAACATTCATCCGAAGTATAGCATTACGATCAAGTCATTATGTTTACATTGCTATAATATCATACGGAGTAATCTTTATTCTTAGACCATGAGATCATGTTAATTGCTAACACCGGAAGAGTAGCTTGATAACATCAAACGTCACACCGTAACAGGGTGACTATAAAGATGGGTTCAGTGCTACGAAGGTGTTATGTTGAGGCTCATGGATCAAGAGTGAAATTTGTCAATCCCGATGACGGATAGATATACTCTAGGCCCTCTCGGTGATATCACATTAAGATAGCTTGCAAGCAAGTGATGTGATCACTAGAATGTTATATCACGGGAACGAGAAAAGAGTGCATGTCGGTAACGAGATCAAACTAGGTATTTGGATACCGATGATCGAATCTCAGATATGTATTATATCATGAGATAAAGGGATTAAATTACAAGCGTTAAAGGTTCTCACGATCACAGAAGTCATCGTTGAATATGCAGGAATCAGTATGGATCTCCAGGTCCCGCTTCTGATTATTGATCTGAGAGGAGTCTCAATCATGTCTGCATTATTTGCGAACCATAGGGTGACACACTTAAGAGTTACCGAACACCATTTTGGAGCACATATGTTTCAGACGAAAGAATTGCAAAGCGCAGGAATTGTTTCGATAGAAACCGGAAATTGTTTCGGGTGAAATTGCAGAAAGTGGTTCTGCATGTGATATTGAAATATTGCAAGGGGTTATATGTGAATGTTTGTTAATTAAAGTAATTAACAAAATTCTGAATAAATTTAATAAAAGAGTTTTATTAAATGAGGAAGCATTAAACTTAGAGAATTTTAATGCATTTAAAGTGGGGACTTTAAAAGGGAATGTGAAGAGGCATTTTAATGTGGAGGGGTTACCACCACATGAATGGGGGAGGTGAGGGGTCACCCCCCATGAGGCGCCGGCCATGGGGAGGGGCACCCCCCTCCTCCTATAAAAGGCCCCCCTCTTCCTCCTTCTTCCTCACACCTCCTCGTGAAGGATCTCTCTCCCCCTCTAGAATTATTCCCCCATGGTCTCGTATTAGCGAGATACATGTTCCCGGTGGCATTTTGTCTAGAAGGAGTTGCTGCTTCCGCTGGATCGCTGGACCGAGGAGGTGGAGGTTGTCCCTAGCCACACCCGTTGAGCACATTACGATGAGGAGTCAGACCACCTACCGTTGCTTATTCATGTTGATGAAGCTTTCCCGGCCCAATGCCAAATGAACATCGGGTTTCGTTTTGAAGAAATGTGGACCCGTGACGAGAGGTATGAGCCCATGGTGGAGCAGGCCTGGGAGAAGGAGGACCGAGAAGGCCATGGCCTCTCTGATTGCTAGGCCATAATCAAACGAGTGTCAGGGGAGGTGCAGCAATGGGGCCGAGAAGTGTTTGGGTTGGTCCGTTTGCAAATTAAAAAGCCGAAATTTAAACTCGCGACGACGCGGGATATTGCTTCTCGCACTGGCAAGTGGGGTGAAGTCCATGGGATTGAGTTAGAGTTGCATGAAATTTATGACCGTGAAGAGGTGATGTTCATGCAATGATCTAGGCTGGAATGGTTGAAGTCTGGTGACTGCGATACACGGTACTTCCAGAATAGAGTCTCTTAGAGGAGGAGGAAGAATATGATTAAGGATTTAAGGAGAGAAGATGGGAGGATGTGTCTCACTAATGAGGAGATGAGGGCACTAGCCTGTGAGTTCTACCCTAATCTGTATTCGTCGGAGGGATCCCAAAATATGGATGTTATTGTGGACAATGTTGAGGTCATGGTCTCGACGGAGCTGAATAATAAGCTGATGGTTCACTTCACGGATGAGGAGATTACAAAGGCCCTTTTCCAAATGGGGCCTACAAAGGCGCCTAGCCCTGATGGCCTACCCGCTCTCTTCTATTAGCGGCACTGGCCATTGCTGAAAAATGAGGTATGTAAAGCGGTTCGTGATTTCTTGCTTGGAAATGCTATCCCAGAAGATTTTAATGACACTGTCATTATGCTTATTCCAAAAGTTAACTCACCAGAGTTGCTTTCCCAATTTCTCCCTATCAGTCTTTGCAATGTGCTTTATAAGATTGCTTCGAAGGTGCTGGCTAACAGATTGAAGGTTATCCTCCCAATTCTCATCTCGGAGGAATAGAGTGTGTTTGTTCCTGGTCAACTCATTACTAATAATGTATTTATTGCTTATGAGTGTGTCCACGCTATCCGTACTCGGAAGCGGAAGAAGGCCCTTTGTGCGGTGAAATTGGACATGATGAAAGCATATGATAGAGTGGAGTGGATATTTCTGGAAAAAATGATGAGCAGAATGGGTTTTAATGATGCATGGGTCCAAATGATCATGAGATGTATGAGTTCTGTCAGATTTTCTGTTAGGATGAATGGAGGGTTGTCGGAGATCTTTGCCCCTTCGAGGGGGTTACAGCAGGGTGACCCATCGTCTCCTTACCTCTTTTTGTTTTGTGTTAAAGGCTTCTCTACGCTGCTGAAGAAGTCTCAGGAAGGAAATATGTTGAAGGGCGTCCAATATGGGACGGATGGGCCCCACATCACCCATATTTTGTTTGTAGATGACAACATTGTATTCCTAGAAGCAACGGTCGAAAGCATCAACACACTCATGGGAGTTTTGGAGCGATATGAGCTGGCCTCAGGACAGAAGGTTAATATGCAAAAATCTTCAACCTTTTTTGGGGAAAGTTGTCGTGATCAGGTGAAGGAAGATATGGTGAGTTCGCTTGGGATTGAAGAAGAGGCCCTTTTGGAGTGGTACCTTGGGTTGCCTACTGTTGTGGGGAGATCGAAAGATGGAAGCTTTCAGTATGTAACACACTGATCGGGTGCCAAGGTAGGAGGGTGGAAGGGACAAGGCCTGTCGAAGAAAGGGAAAGAAACGCTGATCAACTCCATGTTACAAGCCACCCCGACCTTCCCGGTGAGGTGCTTTTAGCTGAATAAGAAACAATGCAAGAAGCCGGGCTTGATCTCTTCCGACTTTTGGTGGAATGACGCAGATGCTGCTAGGATAGTGCACTGGATTTCATGGCCAAAAATGTGTCAACCAAAAGGAGAGGGGGGTATGGGATTTCGCAATTTCTAGGCCTTTAATCAGGCGTTGCTGGCAAAGCAGGCATGGAGGCTTCTCACTATGCCATCGTCCCTGTGTGGCAGGGTCCTCCGGGCTAGATACTATCAGCATTCAGAACTGCTACAAGCTACCTGTTCAGCGAGAGGATCCTTCACTTGGAGGAGTATAATCCATGGGAGGGAATTATTGAAGAAGGGTCTGGTTTGGAGAATTGGAGATGGCTCCAAGGTGGATATATGGCACATCAACTGGATTCCGAGGAATGGTGCACAGTGTCCACTGGGTCGCAAGTGTCCAACCGATAAAACAAAAGTTTCTGAATTGTTAACTAGCTCGGGATCCTAGGAGTATGTAAGCTAGAAGAGATTTTCCATGAGTTTGATGTAAAAGATATTAAGAAGGTTCACGTGGAAAATGTTGGGAGAGACGATTACCACGCCTAGAACTGGACAAAGAACGAGATATTTTCAGCTAAGTATGCCTACCATCTCCATATGAAGCAGCGCCAAATCACAGGGGGCGGGGTTGGCTCATCAGCATCAGTAGATACCCATAAAGGTTGGCTAGCCCTCTGGGAGCTAAAGTTCCAGGAAAGGTTAAAATCCATGTATGGCGTCTCCTAAGGAATGGGCTGGCAATTGGATTGGAGCTCAACCACCACCGCATTAAAATGTTGGTGGTGTGCATTGCTTGCGGAAGAGAGGAAATTGCGATCCACCGCTTCTGGAAATGCCCTCATTCAAAACATACATGGGAGCATATTATAAGCTTGGGTGCTAGGCCGGTTTCAGAACCTCCTGAGGATGTTTCGTTTCTCTGCAAGACTTGCTAAACTGGCTGCTTAAATGGGTAAGCCAGGTGAAGGAGGAGTCCATGGATATCACGCTGATATCCATGTATCAGCGTTGGCTCTCTAGGAATGCGCTCGGGAGACTCAGGTGATGGAGGATCCTCAAGCGTTAACGAAGAGGTCCTTGCTTCTAACTGAGGAGCGGAGAAATGTCCAGGAGCATTGGTTACGAAAAGTCCCGACTCTAGGTGAACACTGGTGATGAGGGGTAACCTCGGCAATGCTCATGGTGATGGACTTGGGGTTTCGCAGAAAAGAGAACGCTGAGAATTTCGTCGGATGTCAGGGAAACAATGGAATCAAAGTCACCTGAATATTGAGTAATTGCACTATTACAAGTTGTCCTCCAGATTTCGGTACCCTCACTTGGGCTTCTCCCGTCCTATATATAATAGGTCGGGTCTCAAAGCTGTATGCGGATAGGTTTCATACACGCGTGATTACAATACCAACACAATGTTGGTTCATGGTTTCTTTCCTAATACAATCAAAGTCTTTGTCGGTTGCTTCCTTGGGTTGTCATCTGGAATCGTCATGGGCCGGGAGCCCTTTTACTTATTATAGGGTAGTAAATCATAAGCATCTGAGTAATCATACCCATGTCAACTGGTCTCCGCCCGGGGAGGGTTGGGTGAAGGTGAACTCTAATGGGGCTCTTAACAAGACTTTGGAGAAAGGAAGTGGAGGTGTGGTTGTTCGTAACTGTTGAGAAAAATATCAATTTTCCAAGAGATTTAACCATAGTAAAAGATAGATAGAACATAGGCAGAATAATAGAAAAAGACCAGAAGGTACGACAGACTATCTGAATATAATAAACAAGACTGAGGAAGATGATATACATCATAGCAGAGGAACCACCAGCATTGGCACCATCGTTAGCCATGTTGTCGAGGAAAAGGTTGTTGATGTCAGGGAAGAAATCATTGTTGGGGAAGATGTTGACGCAGTTGCTATCCGTGGAAGAGTCCGTGATGAAGCCAGTAGTCACGCTGGTAGCGCTCCCCAAAAACCTTATTGCCCTTCTCCCGTACAGGACTCGAAGCAGCGGGGTCTCGGAGGCCTACTGTCCCAGCCCGCGGTGCATGTCGCAAGACGCTATGGGGAAGATCTAGACAACGCAATGCTCTGGAACTAGAGGCGCAAGGTGTGTGTTGGTGTGTCTGAGGAGAGGAGCGACCTCTCACTCTTATAGGCACGGGTAGGCAGGCGAACAGTCGACATTGGGAGAGGAAACGAGCAGGCATCGACCAAAGCCGAACAGCCTCCACTAAGCTCAAATTAAATCTCCACTGAGTTCGTATTAAACATCCACTCACGCAGACTGTTCAAATTATTATCCATTCATGCGTAGCAAAAAGAAAGAGAAGTTCTCTGCTCGAGGCATTCCCGCAACCCACGACGCACACGCGTGTCATGACGAGGCGAGGCGGGCGGCGGAGGAGGAGCATGCGTGTATATGTCTTCTCTTCTCAAGCTCGTACGAGTGGTGGAAGAGCTCACCTTATAAGCTGGTCCAACTTCCACTCAACTAGCAATGTGGGACTAAACTTTTGTCCCACCTCTTGCCTTGCATGAATGGGCCTAGTGGCCCTCTAGGATTCCAGGAATTCTTGAATAATATAAATGGGTTGGGCCTTTATTAGGCAAAATTCCAATAATCCCCCACCAGATCCTAGAGGCACACAAAAAATTGCCTAGGTTCCAAAACATTGTTTATATACTGGTACTGGTGGAGACTGTTAAGTTGAACTTCCACCTAGAACTCTATGCTACACTAGTTTGCAACTTGTACAGTGGACTATGCCTTGAACTTCAAGTTTGTTGCATTCTAGCTTTACACAAAGCCTTGACCAATACTAGGCTACCGTGGGACTTCCCCTCGGGTGGAGCTTATGTGTCATACTCTGTAGCCTTTCATGAGTTTATTAGAGAGCACCCAACTCTCATAGACTACGACGTTTAACAGTCAGACTCATATGGGTGTGTTTTCAAAAGATGTTCTGCAGGACAATATCTCTGCTTAAACTAAGCCACTTAGAACACATTAAGATAAATCAACCTGCCTAGGAAACTATTGCATCTTCACGGAGTGGTGATTAAAGTAGGGACACTTTCCTCTCAGTTAACCAATAGCTTGTCTCCCAACTCTAATTCACGGGATCTCCGATCACATAGAGTGGTTTACCACTGTGGAAAACTTATATTGTGGGTCTCATACCCATCTCCTTTGATGCATTTTTTATCACGTTATGTGATAGACCCTTTGTGAAGGGATCTACCAGATTCTTAGATGTTTGGATATCCAACGCAATAACTCCGGAATTTCTCATTTTCCTGAAAAATTTCAATCTCCTCTTCACATGTCTTGAGGACTTCATGTTATCCTTAGAACTATTCACTTTAACAATCATAGTTTGATTATCACAGTTTATTGGGATTGTGGGTATAGGTTTTTCAACCATTGGTAAGTCCATCAAGAGTTCACAAAGCCAATCCGCTTCAACAGTGGCTGTGTCTAATGTTGCGAGTTCTACTTCCATAGTTGACCTTGTTAAGATGGTCTGATTGCAAGACTTCCAAGAAACAGTGCCACCACCAAGTGTAAATACATAACCACTTGTGGCCTTTATCTCATCAGCATCAGATATCCAATTTGAATCACTATAGCCCTCTATCACCCTTGGGTACCCAGTATAGTGAATGCCATAGCTCGCAGTGCCTTTTAGATAACGCATGACTCTCTCAAGAGCTTGCCAATGATCATCTCCAGGATTTGAAACAAACCGACTGAGTTTGCTCACAACAATAGTGATGTCAGGCCTCGTAGCACTAACTAAATACATAAGCGACCCAATAATCTGAGAGTATGTCAATTGATCTCTATTAGTACCTCTATTCTTTCAAAGTAACACACTAGGATCATACGGTGTTGGAGAAGACTTGCAGTTGCTATACCCAAAGCAACTCAAGACCTTTTCCACATAGTGAGACTGAAGCAGTGTGATCCCACCATTATCATCTCTCAATAGCTTGATGTTCAAAATAACATCAGCTACTCCTAGATCCTTCATCTCAAAAGACTGATATAAGAAATCCTTAACTTCCTTAATCACATTAAGATTGGTCCCAAAAATCAGTATGTCATCAACATACAAACATAGAATTACCCCCTCGCCCCCACCATAGCGATAGTACACACATTTGTTAGCTTCGTTTACAGCAAAGCCTGCAGTGGTTAGGTTTCTCTCAAACTTCTCGTGCCACTGCTTAGGTGCTTGTTTAAGGCCATATAAATACTTCAACAACTTACACACTTTTCCTTCTTGGCTACTCACTACAAATCCATCTGACTGATCCATAAAAATTTCCTCGTCCAACTCTCCATTTAGGAAAGCCGTCTTAACGTCCATTTGATGATTGAGAAGACCATGTGAGGCAGCCAAAGATAGTAGTACACGACTGGTGGTCAATCTGGCTACGGGTGAGTATGTATCAAAGAAGTCCTCACCTTCTTTTTGGGTATAACCCTTGGCTACAAGTCTTGCCTTGTACTTCTCAATAGTACCATCAGGCCTAAGTTTCTTCTTAAACACCCATTTGCATCCTACAGGTTTGCACCCATAAGGACGATCGGTGATCTCCCATGTTCTGTTTGCTAAGATGGAATCCATCTCACTACGAACGGCTTCCTTCCAGTAGTCAGTATCAGGAGATGCATAGGCTTCTGAAATAGAAGTAGGAGTATCATCCACAAGGTACACAATGAAATCATTTTACCAAAATACTTTGCAGTCCTCTGTCTCTTACTCCTCTTAGGAATTTCATTATCCTCCTCCTCGGGTTTTTCGAGTGTTCAATAGGAATGGTATGTTCAGGAATTGTGGGTATTTCCTGATTCAATGAGTCAGGTATCTCCTAATTTGATGAGCTAGGTATATCCTTCATGGGAAAGATATCCTCAAAGAAAGTCACATCATTTGACTCCATGATTGTACCAACATGCATGTCTGGTACTCCAGATTTTACTATCAAGAATCTATAACCGAAGCTATGAAAAGCATATCCCAGAAAAACACAGTCCACCGTTTTTGGTCCAAGTTTGCACTTCTTTGGGATTGGCACATGAACCTTTGCCAGACAACCCCAAGTCCGCAAGTAAGAAAGATTTAATCTTTTCTTTTCCCATTCTTCAAATGGAGTAATCTCTCTGTTCTTAGTGAGAACTCGGTTTAGGACATGACATGCAGTCAGTAATGCCTCCCCCCACCATTCCTTGGAGAGACCCGATGTGTCTAACATGGCGTTAACCAAATCTGTTAGAGTACGGTTCTTTCTTTTGGCTACCCCCTTTGACTGGGGCGATTAGGGAGGCGTCCTCTCATGGATTATACCATGTTTCGCACAAAAAGAATCAAACTCGTTGGAAAAATACTCTCCACCACGATCAGACCTAAGCCTCTTAATCTTTCGATTAAGTTGGTTTTTCGCTTCAGCTTTATAGATTTTGAAGAAACTCAAAGCATCATCTTTTGATTTCAGAAGATACACATGACAATATCTCGTACAATCATCGATCAATGTCATGAAATATTTCTTTCCACCTTTTGTCAACACACCATTCATCTCACAAAGATCTGAATGTATGAGCTCTAGTGGTGCCAAATCTCTCACCTCTGCAGTCGTATGTGACTTGCGAGGTTGCTTCGCTTGCACATGATGGCTCAAGATATGTAGAGCTCGTTGGGAACCCCAAGAGGAAAGTATGATGAGCACAACAGCAAGTTTCCCTCAGTTATGAAACCAAGGTTATCGAACCAGTAGGAGTAAGGAAACAACTCCAAGGTGTTGCTAGCAACTTGGAATCCTGCACAACACAACCACAGAACTTTGCCCCAACTTACAGTGAGGTTGTCAATCTCACTGGTTTTGCTGAAAACAAAGGATTAAACGTATAGTCTGGAAGATAGTAATTGCTTGCAGAAAGTAAATAGTAAACGATAAACAGTAGATGGTATATTAATGGTAAAGGAATGGACTAGGGTCCACGGTTCACTAGAGGTGTTTCTCCTTAAGATAAATAGCATGTTGGGTGAACAAATTACAGCGGGGCAATTGACAGATTGAGAAAGCATAACAATGCATATACTAGACATCTTGACTCCTACGAGATTTGATTGGGCATTACAACATAATACATAGACCGTAATCCAACTGCATCTATGACTAATAATCCACCTTCAGGTTATCATACGAACCCCTTCTAGTATTAAGTTGCAAGCAACAGATAATTGCATTAAGCAAAGTGTGTAAAGTAAACTATACAATTGCCCCATGGACAAAGGATTGTTGTTTTCTCCCTAGAAGCAACAACACATCTACAACCTTAGAGCTTTCTGTCACTTCCCCAGATTACTAGAGGCATGAACCTACTATCGAGTATAAATACTCCCTCTTGGAGTTACAAGCATCTACCTGGCCAAGATAGCTACTAGCAACAGAGAGCATGCAAGATCACAAATAACATAGACATGATAGAATCAATAATCAATCTGACATAGTATCTCAATATCCATCGGATCCCTGCAAACACAACATATAGGATTACAAATGGATGATCTTGATCATGAACGAAGATCACAAGATCTAAACATGATAGCAGAAAGGAGGAGAACCAACCATCTACCTACTGTATGGACCCATAGTCCAAGGACGAACTACTCACGCATCACTCCGGAGGATGGCATGGTGATGAAGAAGGCCTCCGGGATGATCTCTCCCCTCTGATACATTGCAAATGTATCTATAATTTTTGATGTTCCATGCTTGGTTTTATCCACTTTCTTGTGTTTTGTTCCAACTTTGGAGTACTTTTCATATGATTTCTTGGACTAACCTATTAACAAGAGCCACAGTGCCAGCTGCCTGTTTTCTGCTGTTTTTGGTTCCAGGAAAGTCAGAAAATGAATATTCTCGGAATTGGATGGGACAAAAGCCAAAGTACCTATTTCTCCGGAAGTCATCAAGTGCCAGAATACGAGACGGAGAGGGGCCAGGGGGCCGCCACACCACCTGGCCGTGCGGCCAGGCCTGGCCCACGCCAGGGGTTGGTCTGGCCGCTCCCGACACCCCCTCGGCCTCTCCTTCCGCCTATATATTGCCCTCGGGTGAGTCTGTAGCCGCCGTCATCTCCATCCCTAGATCGGGAGGGATCTGAAGCTCTTCCCGACACCCTGCCGGAGAGGGAATTCACCCTGGAGGCCTTCTTCATCACCATGCAAGCCTCCGGTGTGATGCGTGAGTAGTTCATCCTTGGACTACGGATGCATGTAGTAGCTAGATGGCTGGTTCTCCTCCTTTGTGCTTTCATGTCTAGATCTTGTGAGCTCCGTTCATGATCAAGATCATCTATTTGTAATTCTGCATGTTGTGTTTGCGGGGATCCGATGGATATTGAGATGCTATTTCAGATTGATTATTGATTCTATCATGTCTTTGTTATTTGTGCTCTTGCATGCTTTCAGTTGTTAGTAGCTATCTTGGCCAAGTAGATGCTAGCAACTCCAAGAGTTAGTATTTATGCTCGATAGTGGGTTCATGCCTCTGGTAATCTGGGGAAGTGACAGAAATCTCTAAGGTACTAGATGTGCTGTTGCTACTAGGGAGAAAACAACAATCCTTTGTTCATAGAACAATCGTATTGTTTACTTTACATGCAGTTCGTAAAGCAATAATCTATTGCTTGCAACTTAATACTGGAGGGGGTTCGGATGATAACCTGAAGGTGGATTATTAGTCATAGATGCAGTTGGATGGCGGTCTATGTATAATGTTGCAATGCCCAATCAAGTCTCAAAGGAGTCAAGATGATTAGTACATGCATGTATTGCTTTCTCGGTGTTTGTCCATTGCCCCGCTATAATTTGTTCACCCAGCATGTTATCTATCTAAGGAGAGCCACCTCTAGTGAACTATGGATCCCGATCCTTGTCTTTTACATACAATCTATAAACTGTTTACTGCTTCGTGTTTACTTTCTACAAACTTTTACTTCTTTCCATTCGATACGTTTAATCCTTTGTTTTCCGCAAAACACGTTGAGATTGACAACCTCATCGCAAGTTGGGGACAAAGTTCTGTGGTTGTGTTGTGCAGGTCTCCACGTTGATACTAGCACCGGTAGTGCGCCCTGCCAAAGCTCAGCTAGTAACACCTTTGGGGTGTTTCCTTGCTCCTACTGGTTCGATTAAACCTTGGTTTCATAACTGAGGGAACTTGCTGTTGTGCTCATCATACCTTCCTCTTGGGGTTCCCAACGAGCTCTACATCAACACCACACCAGCACTTTTCTGGGCGCCATACACAGAGCCATCACCCTCCGGCAGGGTGCTGGGTGATGGCCCAAAATATATCGAGCTCGTTGGGGAACCCGAAGAGGAAGGTATGATGAGCACAGCAGCAAGTTTTCCCTCAGTATGAAACCAAGGTTATCAATCCAGTAGGAGCAAGGAAACACCCCAAAGGTGTTGCTAGTTGAACGTTGACAGGGCGCACTACCGGTGCCAGCAGCCACGTGGAGACCTGCACAACACAACCATAGAACTCTGTCCCCAACTTGCGATGAGGTTGTCAATCTCACTGGTTTTGCTGAAAACAAAGGATTAAACGTATCGAATGGAAGGAAGTAATTGTTTGCAGAAAGTAAACACAAAGCAGTAAACAGTTTGATTGTAGATTGAATGTAAAAGAAAGGACCAGGGTCCATAGTTCACTAGAGGTGGCTCTCCTTAAGATAGATAACATGTTGGGTGAACAAATTACAGCGGGGCAATTGACAAACATCGAGAAAGCATACAAGCATATACTAATCATCTTGACTCCTTTGAGACTTGATTGGGCATTACAACATTATACATAGACCGCCATCCAATTGCATCTATGACTAATAATCCACCTCCTGGTTATCATCCGAACCCCCTCCAGTATTAAGTTGCAAGCAACAGATTATTGCATTATGAATTGAGTGTAAAGTAAACAATACGATTGTTCTATGAACAAAGGATTGTTGTTTTATCCCTAGTAGCAACAACACATATAGTACCTTAGAGATTTCTGTCACTTCCCCATATTACCAGAGGCATGAACCCACTATCGAGCATAAATACTAACTCTTGGAGTTGCTAGCATCTACTTGGCCAAGATAGCTACTAACAACGGAAAGCATGCAAGATCACAAATAACAAATACATGATAGAATCAATAATCAATCTGAAATAGCATCTCAATATCCATCGGATCCTCGCAAACACAACATGCAGAATAACAAATAGATGATCTTGATCATGAACGGAGCTCACAAGATCTAGACATGATAACACAAAGGAGGAGAACCAGCCATCTAGCTACTACATGGACCCATAGTCCAGAGATGAACTACTCACGCATCACACCGGAGGTTTGCATGATGATGAAGAAGGCCTCTACGGTGAATTCCCCTCTCCGGCAGGGTGCCGGGAAGAGCTTCAGATCCCTCCCGATCTAGGGATGGAGATGACGACGGCTATCGACTCTTTCGTGGAATTTTGATCGGGTACTTAGGGTTTCCGTATCAGAGGCAATATATAGGCGGAAGGAGAGGCCGAGGGGGTGCCTAGGCTAGCCACACCACCCCCTGGCACGGGCCAAGCCTGGCCGCGCGGCCAGGTGGTGTGGCTGCCCTCTGGCCCTTCTCCGTCTCGTATTCTGGCTCCAAGTGTCCCCCGGTAAAATAATAACTTTGGCTTTTGTCCCGTCCAATTCCGAGAATATTCATTTTCTGACTTCTTGGAACCAAAAACAACAGAAAACAGGCAGCTGGCACTATGGCTCTTGTTAATAGGTTAGTCCAAGAAATCATATGACAAGTACTCCAAAGTGTGGACAAAACACAAGAAAGTAGATAAAACCAAGCATGGAACATCAAAAATTATAGATACATTCGCAATGTATCAACATCCCCAAGCTTAACTCCTGCTCGTCCTCAAGTAGGTAAGTGATAAAAAGAAAGAATAATTTTTGAGGTGACATGCACCATCATAAACTTGATCAAAGTATTAGTAAAACATTCAAAGCTGGGATCATAGTACTTCAATTATAGCATGAAGACAAAGTTATAGCAATAAGACAAAGAAACTATGTTGCAACATGAAAAGGCACAAACAAAAGATTCATGAATAACAATGCTTTACAAGACGTTTGTTTGTTTCACATAAAGAAAACATAGCATAATGGCATTCATCTTGTCCCTCATAGAGTAGCAAACATAAATGCATAGGACACCTTCAAAGTTCATAAGAGTGACTAGATACAAATAGTTTAAAACAAGCAATATCAAGTTATGCATCAATCAACTAATCTTGGAACAATGCACATAGAACTAAGAATGGCCACTATGCTCTCAAAGTAAGTGCATAAAGATAGAAGGTGGAGACTCAATATATAAGTGGAAGAAAGGCCTTCATAGAAGGAAGTAGAGATTCAAGTTTCATAAAGAGCTTCCAAAAATTATGGTACTTAATAGCTTTCAGCTCTCATTGCCCCTATCATAAGCATCTTGAAGTGATTAAGGTTAAAGTGAACAAACTATGATGTACATGCTTGACGAAGTATAAGTTAGAAATCTCATGTCCCTTGAATACGAGGGTCGCTCCTCATGCTACTCAAGTTTAGTCACCGGTAAGTTCTTGTCATCGTAAGTACATGTGTATCATAGAGAACCGCCAACGGGTACCCCTTGCCCGATGATACAGAAGAATCCCCATATCAAAATGACAAGGCAAGCAGACAACGAGCATCTCAGCAGTCTTCTTATTTACCATGGGAATATGGTGTTTTTTTCTCTCTTTCCTCTTTTCATAATCTCTCTTTTTTTATCTTTTTTCTCAATATAGGACTCTGATGGCTCAGTGTTGGCGCCAGGAAAATGCTGGTGCGATGTTGATGTAGAGCTCGGTGGGAACCCCAAGAGGAAGGTATGATGAGCACATCAGCAAGTTTCCCTCAGTTATGAAACCAAGGTTTAATCAAACTAGTAGGAGCAAGGAAACACCCCAAAGGTGTTGCTAGCTGAGCCTTGGCAGGGCGCACTACCGGTGCTAGTAGCAACGTGGAGACCTGCACAACACAACCACAGAACTTTGTCCCCAACTTGCGATGAGGTTGTCAATCTCACCGTGATTTTCGGAAAACAACGGATTAAACGTATCGAATGGAAAGAAGTAAAAGTTTGCAGAAAGTAAACACAAAGCAGTAAAAGATTGTAGATTGTATGTAAAAGACAAGGACCGGGATCCATAGTTCACTAGAGGTGGCTCTCCTTAAGATAGATAACATGCTGGGTGAACAAATTAAAGCGAGGCAATTGACAAACATCGAGAAAGCAATACATGCATATAATAATCATCTTGACTCCTTTGAGATTCGATTGGGCATTACAACATTATACATAGACCGCCATCCAACTGCATCTATGACTAATAATCCACCTTCAGGTTATCATCCGAACCCCCTCCAGTATTAAGTTGCAAGCAACATATTATTGCTTTACGAACTACGTGTAAAGTAAACAATACGATTGTTCAATGAACAAAGGATTGTTGTTTTCTTTCTAGTAGCAACAGCACATCTAGTACCTTAGAGATTTCTGTCACTTCCCCAGATTACCAGAGGCATGAACCCACTATCGAGCATAAATACTAACTCTTGGAGTTGCTAGCATCTACTTGGCCAAGATAACTACTAACAATGGAAAGCATGCAAGATAACAAATAACAAAGACATGATAGAATCAATAATCAATCTGAAATAGCATCTCAATATCCATCGGATCCCCGCAAACACAACATGCAGAATTACAAATAGATGATCTTGATCATGAATGGAGCTCACAAGATCTAAACATGAAAGCACAAAGGAGGAGAACCAGCCATCTAGCTACCACATGGATCCGTAGTCCGAGATGAACTACTCACGCATCACACCGGAGGCTTGCATGGTGATGAAGAAGGCCTCCAGGGTGAATTCCCCTCTTCGGCAGGGTGTCGGGAAGAGCTTCAGATCCCTCCCGGTCTAGGGATGGAGATGACGGTGGCTATAGACTCTTTCGTGGATTTTTGATCGGGTACTTAGGGTTTTCGTCCCGAGGGCATCTTATAGGCGGAAGTAGAGGCCAAGGGGGTGCCTGGGCTGGCCACACCACCCCCTGGTGCGGGCCAAGCCTGGTCGCACGGCCAGGTGGTGTGGCCGCCCTCTGGCCCTTCTCTGACTCGTATTCTGGCATCTGATGACTTCCGGAAAAATAGGCACTTTTGCTTTTGTCCCGTCCAATTCCGAGAATATTCATTTTCTAACTTTCCTGGAACCAAAAACAGCAGAAAACAGGCAGCTGGCACTTTGGCTATTGTTAATAGGTTAGTCCAAGAAATCATATGAAAAGTACTCCAAAGTGTGGACAAAATACAAGAAAGTGGATAAAACCAAGCATGTAACATCAAAAATTATAGATACATTTGCAATGTATCAACATCCCCAAGCTTAACTCCTGCTCGTCCTCGAGTAGGTAAGTGATAAAAAGAAAGAATAATTTTTGAGGTGACATGCACCATCAAAGACTTGATCAAAGTATTTGTAAAACATTCAAAGCTGGGATCATAGTACTTCAATCATAACATGAAAGACAAAGTTCTAGCAATAAGCAAAGAAACTATGATGCAACATGAAAAGGAACAAACAAAAGATTCATGAATAACAATGCTTTGCAAGACGTTTGTTTGTTTCACATAAAGAAAACATAGCATACTAGTATTCAGCTTGTCCCTCAATAGAGTAGCAAATATAAATTCATAGGACACCTTCAAAGTTAATAAGAGTGACTAGATACAATAGTTTAAAACAAGCAATAACAAGTTATGCATCAATCAACTAGTCTTGGGACAATGCACATAGAACTAAGAATGGCCACTATGCTCTCAAAGTAGGTGCATAAAGGTAGAAGGTGGAGACTCAATATAATGGTGGAAGAAAGGCCTTTGTAAAAGGAAGTAGGGATTCAAGTCTCATAAAGAGCTTCCAAAAATTATGGTACTTATAGCTTTCAGCTCTCATTGCCCCTATCATAAGCATCTTGAAGTGATTAAGGTTAAAGTGAACAAACTATGGTGTACATGCTTGACGAAGTATAAGTCAGAAATCTCATGTCCCTTGTATACGAGGGCCGCTCCTCACGCTACTCAAGTTTAGTCACCGGTAAGTTCTTGTAATCGTAAGTACATGTGTATCATAGAGAACCGCCAACGGGGTACCCCTTGCCCGATGATACGGAAGAATCCCCATATCAAAATGACAAGGCAAGCAGACAACGAGCATCTTAGCATTCTTCTTATTTACCATGGGAATATGGTGCTTTTTTCTCTCTTTCCTCTTTTCATAGTATCTCTTTTTTTCTCTTTTCTCTTATTTTTCTCAATATAGGACTCTTTTTTTATAAGAAGAATGCTTTATAGACAGCTCATTATGGTTACGCTGCAGGTTTCCACCATGTGAGCATGGATTAGACCAGCGACCCAGGCGTTTCTCTAACACATATACATAACTCCATGGACTTACAAGCTCTCCTTTCATTTCACACCGACGACATCCATATACAAAAGAGCATGATATCAACTAGGTACAATTACCAAGTGCAATGTTGAAAGCGTTCCCCATGAAAGCATGGTTCTGCTAATTCCCAACAAATAAGTGCATGCATATACAACATAGACGACACAATTGTTCAAGTTTATTAAGGGCAAGAAAAGTAAAGTGTGCCATCAAGTTCGTGAGAGCTTTAATCACTAGTTTTATCATAACAAGTTTAATTTGGAAGGTAAACAAAAGAATGAATATACTTGGAATAGCATAAGCTAGTAGGTAGGTATGATGGACTCTTTGGAATAACTTGGTTTAAGGAGTTGGATGCATGAGTGGAACTCATACTTGGTTGTGGAGGCTAGCAAAAGACTGGGAGCGACAAACTAAGAGAGCAATAATGGCCATAATCATGCAGAGCGACAAAACATCATTGATCAAAGCATAAAGTGATACTACAAGTTGAAAACTAAAAGGATCATAAAGGATTATGGTGACTTGAGATAGTCATAACATGGTGTGAGCATGGGCCAATTTTTTTTAGTTTGATAGCTAGAAATGAAAATTCGGGAGCCGGGCCCGCACGATTTCCGAGACATGCCTCTCTGAGCCCATCCCACCGGCACTCGCCGGCGCCACTCCGGCGCCGTCGCACACATATCCATGGGATCTCGTTCACTGGATTCATCTGGTGGTGGCTGGAAAATCACCTATTCTGGGAGCTCCCCCGATGGTAAGTTCCTTGTTGGATCTCTTATTCTCTCGGTTAATCGCTGGGTGGTCATTCTCAATGCCAATGGTTCACCACTAGAAGGTAGAAGTTTGGAAAATGGGGAGGTTCTCTTGATTGGTTCTGTGGTGAGGTTCCCCTCTCATCTTGCTAGGATCAATGATATTTTGCCACCAACTTCTGATTTTCTTGGGACTTCTCATGTTCATGCGTGCAAGAGTGATGATTTGAAACTTATGTGGCACGTTACTAGCTCTACCTTGCCTTCTGATGTTTTGGACAATGCTCCTGGTTTTCTGGTCCTGTATACTCTTGCTAAGCGGATTGTGTTACTAAACCGTGACAAGGTGGTTATTGATGCTAGATTCCTTCTTCAAGATGAGAAAGTTTCCTCTGGTATTATCTTGGATCTTGTCGTCAAAAGAGTGGTGGTGGGTGATCAATTCTTCGATGTGCCCACTTCATCAACCAAAAACAACAACATTTCTGTGGATTTCTCTAAAGGAGGATGTTTGAGGATAATATGTTCAAAAAATTTGGTCACCACATTAATTTCTCAGGAGGATTTCGCAGAAGACCTTTCTTCCTTGTTGGTTCATTTGGTCGTGCAAATTTTAAGATTGATATTCATACTATTGGCATTGTTCTTCAAGGTTGTTTTGGGGGTCATGCATCAAAATTTCAAGTCAAAATCCTCCAAGACAGAACCTTTAGATTCTCGGTGGCATCAAGAGCTGTGGGTTTTGAAATATATAATTCTGGTTCTTTCTCTGATGAATCGTTCATATTGAAGATCAAACTTTGGGGTGATGGAGGCCCAAATTGGAAATTCAAAGAGAAAGAATATTACAAAGAATTGGACAAGGATTGGACTTTTGTTTCATACAAAAAGAAAAATAAATCCTCTGTTTTTGATCATATTGGTTCTTCGACGTCACCGATACCATGCAATAACGGTCAAAATAAAGATGACATTACTCGTGTAGTACCGGGTGCATCATTTGCGGAAATTGTGATTAATGGTAAAGGTATTAAAGAGGAGAAATCAACTGCAGTCAACAAATCTCCTACAATTAATTTGCCTGGTCTTTTACCATTTTTGAAATTCCCCACTTTCCCTTCTTGTCCCTGGCCCGACAAATCTTACCTGCATTGGTTCAAGGCCGATGTCATGCCGCAAGTTTCACGGCCCAGGGTGTACGATTGTCTTAAGGATTTTGTTCTTGCCCAAAAAATTAATTTGGCTGAAACCCCTGTCTCCTCAACTCCCTCGCCTGGAGAAACCCCAACTGCCTTGCTCTGCTCGTCGCCGGCGACAACCACCGACGCAATGGCCAATATTCCACTTGACCCTCAGCCATTTCTTCCCCATGGCTTCGAGATTATGCAGGTGGTTGGCAGGAATCGGGTCAAAAGGGTGGTGGTTCCTCGCTGACCAAGGACTCATGAACAGTATGCCATTGCGCACATCCATCCCCTTCCTCCTGGTCCTGTCCCTTTTGGTAATATCAGGGATGTGTTGCAAGATTTCTTTATCAATGATGCACATGTCGAATTTCGTGATATTCAAGATTGTCCATTTGGTTCTGCATATGTTCAATTTGCAAATGTCAGTGACCGTGACCGGTTAATTGCTGTGGGACATATTCCCTTGCAAGATGTTGCTATTTCTTTTGATAGGCATAATGAAGGAATTAATTGGCGTAGGACTCAGTTTAACAATGAATGTTGGGTTATGCTTCTGGGTCCTCCACTTGATCACTGGCATCATGACGACCTGAATGCTATATTCTCTGATATTGGTAAAGTTCTGCTCTGGGAGAGGGACCCTGAGCACAAGGGCAGGATCATTGCAAAGCTCAGAGTCACTGACCTCCTAGATGTTCCTAAAAGTGTTAGATTCACCATTGGGGACCTGGTGGAAACTGAATCATGGACCTTTTCTGTGGAAATATTGAACAACAATCTCCTGGGGGGCCCACCTGATGAGGACCCACTACCTGATGATGGTGCTGACCCTCACCCTCTACCTGTGGTGGGACCCATATTTGGGCCCCCTTCTCCACCTCCTCCACCACAACCTGAAGGGGACATTGGTGGATGGGACCAATGGATTGAACCTGCCCCTCAGAATAATAATGCTGGCTGGGGCAACTAGAATGCTTTCCAAGGACCTGTATTTGCTAAAGGTGTTGACATGCCCATTGACAACCTGAATTTGCCACCTCAGGAGGCTGACAGTGCTATTACTGTATCTATACCTGTTGCAAATGTTTCATATGAAAGTGACAAGGCATCTGTCCATGGAGCAGAGGATATTGAGGTGGAGCAAAATATTGCTAATGCTGATCAGGATGTGGGCATGGGAGAAGGACTGCTTAACATTCTACAGAATTACCATGATGAGGAGGAGCACACCAACCAAGCTGATGAGGGTAACATGCAAGATGACTGGATGATGGAGGACACTAACCTCCTCTCTCCAAATGAGGCACACCTTCAAGTTGGAATGGCCATTATTCCTTTTGTCAATTCATCTGAGATGTTTTCTGCTAGGAATTCTTTCTCAAAGCAAGGTCTTGAGCTATGGGACAGAATCTTTGCTCCACACATGAATCACTCACTTGACAAAGGAAAACTGCAATGTGACATTCCTGTAAGTTGGTTTGATTTTATCACTCTAATGCTCATCACACCTAAGAAATTCAGTTGGACTAGACATTTTCTCACATCTCCCCTTTGGGAGATTATTAAAGAGCCAATTACTGAAGAAACTACTTTCACCTTCATTATACCTGATGAATGTGTTGGACAGATTCCTCCTCATTGCCTAAATGATTCCCCATCAAGCATGATGGTGCCAAATGCTCCTTCAAAGAGGAGGAGGGGTAAAGAACCACTGGTGGAATCTGAGGTGAGAAGGAGCCCCAGAATTGTGGAACTTAATGGGGGTTTTAAAAGCCATATGAATTGCTCTGATCATAATTGCCTCTCTTGCAATGCTGCTCCACCTTGTCTCAGTAATAAGGTTGTTAAGAATCTTGCTGATTCATTTTGCAAGGTTAAGGAGGGGGAACTTGAGAAAAGGTTGCTGAAGAAGGGCAGGATCAATGACTTGATCATCAAGCCACCTGGAAAGCCTGGACCTAAGAAGACTGGTCCAGAACCATACCTTACAAGCAAGAAGAAGGGAGGTGCTGCTAAATCTTGTGGACAGCAGTCTAAGAAGAAAGCACCTAAATAATGTGGTTAATGTTTACAAAAATCTTTCCTTTTGTGACTGGACCAGTTACCTTTCATATCTGTTATGAGTTGTTGCAGACCTATTTGATGTTGGACATGTTTATGAATTCAGTATCCTATGATATGTTCAGTCTTATTTGTGTGACTACAAAATTTGTGTCACCCCAATGCTCACCCAATTGGTTTATAAATGAGTAACAACAGAAACTAGAAGATTCTAAACTGGAACCTTAGGGGAATTAACTCTAAGAAAAAATGGTTAGCACTAAAAAGCAAGATCATGGAATCTGAATGTGACATTATTTGTCTCCAAGAAACCAAGAGAGAAAACTTTGATATCAATTATTTAAAAAAAATCTGTCCAAACAAGTTTGACAGCTTTGATTTCTTACCATCAATTGGTGCTTCTGGAGGAATTATTACCATCTGGAACAGTACTTTATTCAATGGTACCAGGGCTTTCCAAAATGATTTCTCAACTTCTGTCACCTTCACCTCTCAATTATCAAATGATTCCTGGACTCTTACTAATATCTATGGTCCATGTCAAAATGATAGAAAGATGGATTTCTTAGACTGGTTTTCAAACATCACTATGCCTGATAGTATGGATTGGCTAGTGTTAGGTGATTTTAACCTTATCAGAAGTCTCACTGATAGAAATAAAAGTGGGGGAGATGTTAATGAAACTATGCTCTTCAATGATGCAATCTGCAACCTGGGTCTTATTGAGTTGCCACTAAAGGGTAGAAAATTCACTTGGAGTAACATGCAAAAAGATCCACTCCTGGAAAGACTGGACTGGTTTTTTACATCTAGTTCTTGGACAACCAAATACCCATACACTATGGTTACTCCACTATCCAAACCTACTTATGATCATCTCCCTGTGTCATATCCATTGGAACTAACATCCCCAAGGCTCAAATCTTTAGATTTGAAAATTACTGGCTTCATCATTCTGATTTTAAGATGATTGTACAAAATGCTTGGAATATTCCTGTGAATTATCAGGACATGGCAAAAAGAATTTGTGCCAAGTTGAAAAATGTGAGGAGAGGCATCAAGATTTGGGCAAAACAGTTACCTTGATTAAAAGATCAGATTGCTAAGGTGAATGACACCATTGATCTCCTGGACCTACTTGAAGAATCTAGAACATTAACCATCAATGAGTGGCACCTCAGAGATATCCTGAAATCCCATATTATCTCTCTTCTTCAGAACCAAAACACCTATTGGAAACAAAGAGGGAAAATTAAATGGGTAAAACTTGGAGATGAAAACACTAAGTTTTTCCATTCCAAAGCTACCATCAGTTACAGACACAACTATATATCAATGATCAATAATGAATCTGGACAGGAATTTACAAATCACTATGACAAGGCTAATATCTTTTGGAATGACTTCAGGGCAAGGATGGGTACATCAGTCAAAACTGAGATGCACTATAACCTTGCAGACTTCTATGGAAATGGAATGACTGATGAGATGAAGGATTCACTTGAAAAACCATTTCTTGACAAGGAAATTGAGGAGGTTATCACTGATCTACCAAATGACAAGTCACCTGGACCTGATGGTTTTAATAATGAATTTATCAAAAGTTGCTGGTCTATAATTGGATATGATATCAAATTACTAATTCATGATTTCTTCAATGAGAAAGTGTCCCTTGAGAGCATCAACTCTTCTTACATTACACTCATACCCAAAGTCACTTGTCCATCTACATCAGCTGATTTCAGACCAATCTCTCTATTGAACTGTATATTCAAAATAATTACCAAACTTCTTGCAAATAGACTGCAATCTATCATTCTGAAATTGGTACATAAAAACCAATATGGTTTTCTCAACAATAGATCTATTCAAGATTGCATTGGTTGGGCATTTGAATACTTATTCCAATGCCACAAGTCAAAGGAGGAAATTTTAATTCTCAAACTTGATTTTGAGAAGGCATTTGATACAGTTGACCACTCTGCCATCATAAATATCCTTAAAACTAGAGGATTTGGGAGAAAATGGATTAGGTGGATTGAAATGATCTTTGAATCTGGAACTTCTGAAATTCTTCTCAATGGTGTGCCTGGTAAAAAGTTCTACTAGAGGAGAGGTGTTAGACAAGGTGACCCACTTTCACCATTACTTTTTGTCCTTACTACAGACCTCCTACAATCAGTTCTAAACAAGGCCATGCATATGAATCTTCTAACTCCACCTATTGTGGGACCACCCAACAGTGACTTCCCAGTTATCCAATATGCCGATGACACATTGGTGATTCTTAAAGCTGATGCATCTCAATTATTATGCTTGAAAGCACTTCTTCAAACTTTTGCAATTTCCACTGGACTCAAAGTCAATTACCTAAAATCTAGCATGATGCCAATAAACACATGTAATAATAGACTTATGCATTTTGCTATGACAGTCAACTGTCAAACTGGACGCCTCCCTTTTACCTACCTTGGGCTTCCATTAAGCATTACAAAGCCATCTATGGAGCACTTGCTTCCCATTGTTCAGAGAGTGGAAAGAAGATTATGTGGAATTGCTGATTTCTTGAATTATGGAGGAAAACTGCAGCTGGTCAAATCTGTTCTCTCCTCACTTCCTCTATTTTATATGAGCTATTTGGAGGTGCCAATAGCCATCAAGGATCAAATTATTAAATATATGAGATATTGTCTGTGGAGAAAGAAGACTGAAGATGTGCAAGCAAAAGGACAAGCTCTTGTATCATGGGACAAAATCTGTCGTCCTAAAAATCAAGGGGGTTTAGGGGTACTAAACCTACAGATTCAAAATAATGCCCTCCTTCTGAAAAATTTGGACAAATTCTACAACCACAAAGACATACCTTGGGTTCACCTCATATGGGAGACTTATTACAAAAATGGAAAATTACCTGGAAGAGGCATGGAGGGATCTTTTTGGTGGAAGTCACATATCAAATTAATTGATAACTTTAAAGGAATGGCTAAATGCAATCTGAAATTAGGCAGATCTGCTTATTTCTGGACTAACCTTTGGCAAGAGGAGTGCTTGATGAATAAATTCCCTCACCTTCTGTCCTATGCTAAGTCCATAATCATCAGTGTTCATGATTTCCTTCATGCTGAATTTCTTGAAGATAACTTCCACCTACCTCTCTCTCATCAAGCTTTCTCTGAGTTTTTAGTCCTGGAAGAAAGATGCCAGGAATTCAGGCATGACACTCAAGAGGACACCCATGATAATTGGAACTATATTTGGGGATCAGATAAATTTGAAGTTAAAAAGGCCTACTCAGCCACGATTGGATACTCACCATCACCACCTCACTTTTCCTGGGTTTGGGCAACCTCCTGTCAAAATAAACACAAGTTCTTTTTCTGGCTTTTGCTACTAGACAGATTGAATACAAGAAACCTACTGATGAGAAAGAATTTCAACCTCCCTGATTACAATTGTGTTACATCCAACTGCATCACAGAAGAATCAGCAAATCATCTTTTCTGGGATTGTCCATTTGCAAAAAAATGTTGGGACCATATTTCCAGAAACAGAACTGTAAATTTAACAGGATTAGAAGCTATTTCAAACATCAAAGAAAATTTACATCTACCATTTGCAATGGAAATCATTATCATGACTTCCTGGGGTATCTGGATTTGCAGAAATGAGAAGATTTTTAATGACAAAAGACCCACTTTTGATAGACGGGAAGCAATTTTCTACCAGGAAATGAGATGGATACAATTCAGAATCAAAGGAAAATACAAGGAGAAATTCAAAGCCTGGCTCAATCAGCAATTAGATCAGGGATAGAATAGATTGTTTCAAATTTAGATGTAACTATTTATGATCTACCTTAGATCATTTTCTCATTGTAACATACACATATATAATAAAAAAATTGCAGTGGGGATTTTTTCCCTACTGTTTCACCTCAAAAAAGCATGCGCCAAGTCAACCCAAATAAAGCATCAAAGGAGAATACCACAATACTATGCTTTAATATGCTAAAACAACGCATGATTCATCCAAGGCACATAAGCAATCTCAATTGTTTATAACAAGTCATGCTACAACAAATAATACTAAGCATAAAGCCAAAACAATATCAAGCATGGCATGACAAAGCATAGGCCACTGTCAAAAACAAGCTCTCTTTAACACTTAAGCATGAGTTTTCCTACTCTTTTCCAAACCAAACCAAACTATTTGAAAACCAATGTATGAAAGAGGGGGTCCAACCAATTTATTCAGCAAACAAAGCAAACAAAGCAAACGAAAAACCAAAACGAAAACGAAAAAGAAGACGCTCCAAGAACAACACAACTGTGCATGAAACAATAAAAATGAAGCGTTTGGAAGAAACCTGGGATTTTTATTGATGAAGAGGGGGATGCCTTGGGCATCCCCAAGCTTTGACGCTTGTACTTTTTGGATATTTCTTGGGGTGACACGTGTGGCATCCCCAATCTTGAGCTTTAGTCCATCCTTCATCTCATTACTCATTCCTTCCTTACACCTGAAATTTTTCCTTCATACAAAACTTCACACAATCTTTATTAGCAACATTAGTGCACTCAAGATAATAGGTCTTTAGGTCAAGTTATAACACCAATAAAACTTCTATTAAAACAATATCTACTGTAGCACTTCCCTCAAAAATTTCAATTCCCCAAAAGAACTCAAAAAGGAACCAACAACAAGCAAATGCAGAAAATGGCAGAAATCTGTCAAAACAGACCAGCAGGTAAAGACGAATTTTTTCAAAGACCTTCTGTTGCTCAAATAAAAAAGTGTTGAACTAACAAAAGTTATATAACAACCTGGGGCAGAAGAAAAAAATTCACGCCTCAAAAGGACGTACAGATATTTTACACGAATTTTTATGGTGAAGCACAGAAATCTGTTTCAGGACAGCAACTTTCCCAATCATTACTTCTCTCTCATTAGAGGTTACTTTTGGCACAAAAAGCAAATAAAAAGGACAAAGAGCGGTTATTGCTGAAGTAATAACTTGAAGACTCATCTGAAACTTTTGGGTTATCTCCCAATAAGTACTTTTCTTTAACGCCTTTAAGTTAGGTATAAGAAGCAAGAAAAAGAATCAAGTGTTCTCAAATGAAGAAGCACTAAGACCAAATTTTGTTTTCATAGGAGAGGCAAAAAAAATCTTCTCTCTCTTCTTAGGGAAGTGTTCTATACCTTTCTTGAGTGGGAGTTGATATTTAATGGTGCCTTCTTTCATATCAATAATGGCACCAACAGTTCTAAGAAAAGGTCTTCCCAAAGTAATAGGACAAGAAGCATTGCATTCAACATCCAAAACATAGAAATCAACGGGGACATAGGCATTGTTAACCATAATAAGAACATCATTAAGACTCCCCATGAGTTTTTTTAGCATTATCATCAAGTGGGACATTCAAATAACAATCTTCAAGTGGTGGCAAATCAAGCATATCATAAATCATTCTAGGCATAATAGAAACACTACTATCAAGATCACATAAAGCTTTGAAATCAAAATCATTCACTTTCATATTAATGATGGGTTCCCAACCATCTTCTTATTTTATTGGATTAGAAGCTTTATGTTTCAACTTTTCTTCTTTAATCTTTATGAGAGCATCAGTAATGTGTTTTGTAAAGGCCATGTTCATAGCACTAGCATTAGGACTTTTAGCAAGCTTTTGTAGGAACTTAATAACTTCAGAGATATTGCAACCATCAAGATCAAAATCAAACTTATCATCTAAAGTAGTAGAACTATTACTAGCCTCAACACTAGTGGTGGTGATAGTAGAAACACTAATGCTAGTAATTTCATCTTCTCTTTCCCACTTAGCATGTAATTCAGCTAATAGTCTAACATTTTCATCAATTCTTACTTGTATGGCATTAGTAGCTGCAAAGGGATTATCATTAGTTTTAGGTTTAGCAGCCATTTTGTTCAAAGAAGTTTGAGCTTCAGCAAGTGATGCTATATTTCTTTCAGCATTAGAGAGTTTTTCCTCAATAGTTTTGTTGAAAGCAATTTGTTTACTAATAAAGTCCTTAAGCATAACTTCAAGTTCAGAGGGTGCACTCCTATTATTGTTGTAGGAATTTCCATAAGCATTACCATTGTTAGGAGGATATGGCTTATAATTGTTGTTACCAAAATTGTTCCTGTCGGCATTGTTGCTAAAATTGTTATTTCTTATAAAGTTCACATCAACTTGCTCTTCTTGAGCAACCAAGGAGGCTAAGGGAACATTATTTGGATCAATATGGGCTTTCCCATTATCAAGCATAGACATAATAATATCAATCCTATCACTCAAGGAGGAGGTTTCTTCAACAGAATTTATCTTCTTACCTTGTGGAGCTCTCTCAGTATGCCATTTAGAATAGTTAATCATCATATTATCCAGAAGCTTTGTTGCAGCACCCAAAGTAATGGTCATAAAGGTACCTCCAGCAGCAGAATCCAATAGGTTCCTTGAAGAATAGTTCAATCCTACATAAAAGGTTTGGATGATCATCTAAGCAGTCAGTCCATGAGTGGGACAATTCTTTACCAAAGATTTCATTCTTTCCCAAGCTTGAGCAACATGTTCATTATCAGATTGTTTAAACTTCATTATTTCACTTCTCATAGATATAATCTTAGCAGGAGGATAGTATTTTCCAATGAAAGCATCTTTGCATTTAGTCCAAGAATCAATACTATTCCTAGTTAAGGAATTCAACCACTCTTTAGATTTTCCTCTCAAAGAGAAAGGAAACAATTTAAGCTTAATAATATCTCCATCTATATCCTTATGCTTTTACATCTCACAAAGTTCAACAAAGTTATTTAGATGGGCAGCAGTATCTTCATTACCAATACCAGAAAATTGTTCTCTCATAACAAGATTGAGTAAAGCAGGTTTAATCTCAAAGAAAGTAGCTTCAGGAACATGTGGAGCAATAGGTGTGCTTATAAAATCATTGTTGTTGGTGCTAGTGAAGTCACACAACTTAGTGTTTTCAAGAGTAGTCATTTTTTGTGTTTTCAATAAACAAAGCAAACTAGTAAAACTATTTTTTTGTGTTTTTGATAAAGAAACAAGCAAACAAAGCAAAAGTAAACTAAGCAAAAAAAATAACAAAGTAAAGAGATTGGTTATGAGGGACTCCCCTTGTGAAGATGTCCTTGACTCCCCGGCAACGGCGCCAGAAAAAGAGCTTGATGGCCCAAAATATATCGAGCTCGTTGGGGAACCCCAAGAGGAAGGTATGATAAGCACAGTAGAAAGTTGTCCCTCAGTACAAAACCAAGGTTATCAATCTAGTAGGAGCAAGGAAACACCCCAAAGGTGTTGCTAGCTGAACGTTGGTAGGGCGCACTACCGGTGCCAGCAGCAACGTGGAGACCTGCACAACACAACCACAGAACTCTGTCCCCAACTTGCGATGAGGTTGTGAATCTCACCGTTTTTGCTGAAAACAAAGGATTAAACATATCGAATGGAAGGAAGTAATAGTTTGCAGAAAGTAAACATAAAGCAGTAAACAGTTTGATTGTAGATTGAATGTAAAAGAAAGGACCGGGGTCCATAGTTCACTAGAGGTGGCTCTCCTTAAGATAGATAACATGTTGGGTGAACAAATTACAGCGGGGCAATTGACAAACATCAAGAAAGCATACAAGCATATACTAATCATCTTGACTCCGTTGAGACTTGATTGGGCATTACAACGTTATACATAGACCGCCATCCAATTGCATCTATGACTAATAATCCACCTTGAGGTTATCATCTGAACCCCCTCCAGTATTAAGTTGCAAGCAACAGATTATTGCATTATGAATTGAGTGTAAAGTAAACAATACGATTGTTCTATGAACAAAGGAATGTTGTTTTCTCCCTAGTAGCAACAACACATATAGTACCTTAGAGATTTCTATCACTTCCCCATATTACCAGAGGCATGAACCCACTATCGAGCATAAATACTAACTCTTGGAGTTGCTAGCATCTACTTGGCCAAGATAGCTACTAACAACGGAAAGCATGTAAGATCACAAATAACAAAGACATGATAGAATCAATAATCAATTTGAAATAGCATCTCAATATCCATCGGATCCCTGCAAACACAACATGCAGAATTACAAATAGATGATCTTGATCATGAACGGAGCTCACAAGATCTAGACATGATAGCACAAAGGAGGAGAACCAGCCATCTAGCTAGTACATGGACCCGTAGTCCAGAGATGAACTACTCACGCATCACACCGGAGGCTTGCATGATGATGAAGAAAGCCTCCAGGGTGAATTCCCCTCTCCGGCAGGGTGCCGAGAAGAGCTTCAGATCCCTCCCGATCTAGGGATGGAGATGACGGTGGCTACAGTCTCTTTCGTGGAATTTTGATCGGGTACTTAGGGTTTCCATATCAGAGGCAATATATAGGCGGAAGGAGAGGCCGAGGGGGTGCCTGGGCTGGCCACACCAGCCCCTGGCGCGGGCCAAGTGGTGTGGTCGCCCTCTGGCCCTTCCCCGTCTCGTATTCTGGCTCCAAGTGTCCCCCGGTAAAATAATAACTTTGGCTTTTGTCCCGTCCAATTCCGAGAATATTCACTTTCTGACTTCCTGGAACCAAAAACAGCAGAAAACAGGCAGCTGACACTATGGCTCTTGTTAATAGGTTAGTCCAAGAAATCATATGAAAAGTACTGCAAAGTGTGGAACATAAAAAATTATAGATACATTTGCAATGTATCACCGGGAAGAGCTTCGGATCCCCCCGATCTAGGGATGGAGATGGCGGCGGCTACATACTCTTTCGTGGATTTTTGATCGGGTCCTTAGGGTTTCTGCATCGGGGTTCTTTTATAGGCGAAGGGGCAAGGTCGGTGGGCGCTCGAGGGGCCCACACCATGGGGCGGCGCGCCCTAGGGGGTGGTCGTGCCAGCCCTAGGTGTGGCCACCTCGTGGCCCCACTTCGGCTACCCTTCGGACTCCGTGTTCCTTCTGGTAAAATATTGACTTTGGCTTTTGTCCTGTCCAATTCCGAGAATATTTCCTTACTAGCTTTTCTGAAAGCAAAAACAGCAGAAAATAGGTGACTAGCACTATGGCATCTTGTTAATAGGTTAGTTCCAGAAAATGTACAAAAATACCTCAAAGTGTAAACAAAACCTAAGAAAGTTGATACAAAACAAGCATGGAGCATCAAAAATTATAGATACGTTTATGACGTATCAAGCATCCCCAAGCTTAACTCCTGCTCGTCCTTGAGTAGGTAAGTGATAAAAAGAATAATTTTTGAGGTGACACGCACCATCACAATCTTGATCAAGGTATTTGAAAAGCATTGATAACTGGGATCAAAGTACTCTAAACATGAGCATGAAATATAGAATTCTAACAATAAGACATAGCAACTATGTTGTAACATGAAAAGGTATAAACAAAAGATCATGAATAACAATGCATTGAAAGACGTTTGTTTGTTCCACATAAAGAAAACATAATAAGAGTGGTATTCAGCTTGTCCCTCATGGTATAGCAAAACATAAATGCATAGGACACCTTCAAAGTTCATAAGGGTGACTAGATACAAATAATTTAAGAACAAGCAATATCAAAGTTATGAATCAATCAACAAGTTTTGGGACAATGCACATTAAACTAAGAATGACCACTATGCTCTCTCAATTGGTGCATAAAGATAGAAGATGGAGACTCAACATAAAAGTAAAAAAGAAAGGCCCTTCACAGAGGGAAGCAGGGATTTCAAGTTTCATAAAGAGCTTCCAAAAATTATGGTACTTATTAGCTTTCATCTCTCATTTCCCCTATCATAAGCATCTTGAGGTGATTAAGGTTAAAGTGACACAAATATGAGGATATGATTGACAAGTTATAAGTTGAAAATCTCATGCCCCTTGTTTACGAGTACCGAACCTCATGCTACTCAACTTTAGTCACAAGTAAGTTCCTGTCATTGTAAGTCTCATGGAGAACCACCAACGGGGCACCCCTTGCCCCATGACACAGGAGCTTTCCCATATCAAAATGACAAGGCAACAGACAATGAGCATCTCAGCGATCTTTTTATTTGCTATTCGCATAGGTTTTTATTAAGGATGCTTCATAGAATGCTCACTATGGTTATGCTGCAAGTTTCCACCATGATTAGGTATGGCTTAGGCTAGTCACCCAGGCGTTTCTCTAACACACATACAAACTCCATGAGCTTACAAGCTCCCCTTTTATTTCACACCCCTGAGATCCATAAACAAAAGAACATGATATCAACTGAATAATAAGTGCAATGTTGAAAGTGTTCCCCATGGTATCATGGTTCTGCTAATTCACAACTTATAAAGTGCAAGCATATAAGCAACATAGATGGACACAATTGTTCAAGTTTATTAAGTGCAAGAAAATAAAGTGTGCCATCAAGTTTGTGTGAGCTTTAACCACTAATTTTCACATAACAAGTTTAATTTGGAAGATAGATAGAAACATGAATATACTTGGAATGGTGTAACACATCATGCATAGGAATTTATGGTGGACTCTTTGGAATAACTTGGTTTTCTTGGAGGTTGGATGCATGAGTGGAACTCATACGTGGTATAGGTGGATGCTAGCAAAAGACTGGGAGCGACCAACTAAGAGAGAAATAATGGCCATAATCATGCAAAGCGACAAAACATTATTAATTAAAGCATAAAGTGATATTACAAGTCAAAAACTAAAGGATCATAGAGGCTAAGGTGACTGGTTCATAGTCTTAACATGGTGTAAGCATGTGGCAAGTCAACCCAAATAAAGCATCAAAGGAGAATACCACAATATTATGGTTTGTATGCTAAAACAACGCATGATTCTTTCAAGGCACATTAGGTAATCTCAATTGTTTGGAACAAGTCATGCTACAACAATAATCACTAAGCATAAGGTCAAAGCAACATCAAACATGACATGATAAAGTCTAGGCCACAGTCAAAACAAGCTCCTTTTGTACCACTTATAAGCATGAAGCTTCCTACTCTTTTCCAACACCAATCAACTTATTTGAAACAACATATGAATGCGGGGGGTCCAACCAATTTATTTAAGCAAACCAAACAAAAGAAAACTAAAAACAAAAACAAAGACGCTCCAAGAACAACACAATTGTGCATGAAACAATAAAAATGAAGTGTTTTGGAAGAAAACTTGAGATTTTTATTGATGAAGAAGGGGATGCCTTGGGCATCCCCAAGCTTTGACGCTTGTACCTCTTGAATATTGCTTGGGGTAACACGGGTGGCATCCCCAAGCTTGAGCTTTTGTCCATACTTCATCTCATCATGTTATTCTTCCCTGCACTTGAAAGTTTTCTTCATACAAAACTTCACACAATCTTCATTAGCAACATTAGTGTATTCAAGATAATAAGTCTTTGGGTTTAGTTTCAACACAAGTAAAACTTCCGGTAAAACACAATCTACTGTAGCAATTCCTTCTAAAATCTCAAGTGATCAAAGAGAACTCAAAGAGAAAGAGATTAAGAGGCAAATGCAAATAATGGCAGAAATCTGTCAAAACAGACCAGCGGGTAAAAACCGATTTTTTTGAAGACCTTCTGTTGCTCAAATCAAAAAGTGCTAAACTAACTAATAACTTGTGTCATAAGCACAAAAAATTACAGCTCAATCCGACGTACAGGGATTTTTCACGATTTTTTACAGTGAAGCACAAAAATCTGTTTCGGGATAGCAACTTTCCCAAGTCTTACTTCTCTCTCATTAGAGGTTATTCTTGGCACAAAAACAAAATAAAAATGATAAGGAGGGGTCATTATAGTAGTAACAACTTCCAAACTCAACAAAAAGAAAAAATACTGAAAATAAAACATTGGGTTATCTCCCAAGAGTGGTTTTCTTTAACGCCTTTGAGCTAGGCTCAGTAATTTGAGAAGGTGCTCACATAAAAATATGAATTGAAGCAAAAGAGAGCATCAAGGAGAAAATATGATACATATTTAAGTCTAACCCACTTCCTATGCATAGGAATCTTGTAAGAAAATAAATCAAAGAAGCACATAGTAACAAGAATGGGTAGATAAAACAAGAGCAACTTTGGAACTTTCAATATAAAGAGAGGTGTTTTAGTAACATGAGAATTCTAACAACCATATTTTCCTCTCTCATAATGATTTTCAGTAGCATCATGAACAAACTCAACAATATAAATATCACACTCATCCTCCTTTGGTAAGCATGGAGGGCGATCAAATAAGGTATTAGTTAAAGAGTTACTCTTATTGGGAGGTAGACATGGGTAGCTACTCCATTCTTCCTCCTCTTGATCATCACTCTCCTCCTATTTTTCATCCAATGAGATTCCAGTTTTAGCAATTTCTTCTTCCATAGGCTCCTGCAAGGCATTAGTCTCTTCCGTTGGTGGAGAGCATCTATTAAGATATTTAAGAATATAGCCATTTTCTTCCTTGTAATTATCAAAGCAAAATTTAAGTATATCATAAACCTCATATTTATAAGGTGCATCATCAGTATTTTCAAGCATAAGCAAGTTCGAATGCACCCTTCCAAGCAATAAATTCTTCAATTTGTTCCACATCATAAAAGTCATAGTTTTCCTTAACATAAGAAGATATGGTAACATTATTATTATACTCACATTAAAAAGGGAGGTGTTTATACCTCCTACAACAACAAAATTTATCAAAGCAATAAGTAACATTATAATTAGAGCATACGTTTCTAGCAATGGTATACAATTTATTAATTTGTTCCCATAAGTGTTTCCCCTTTTTGTGACAAGCGGTGTTCCTCGTAATATTTTTGTTCTTCAGTGAACCCACCTTGCCAATAAGATCTAGTTTCAAAGAAACCAACCATTGATAGAAAGCATGATAAAGCAATACAATAACAGACCAACAAAAATAACAACTATAGTAGGAACTATTTTTTTGTATGTTTGATAAAAAGAAGCAAACAAAATAAAGTAGAGAAACTAAGCAAAACAATAACAAAGTAAAAAAGATTGGTTGTGAGAGACTCCCATTGCAAGAATATTCTTTCTCCCTGAAAAGTGATTGACGAGGAGGAAGAGATTGAAGCTGTCCTTAACTCCCTGGCAACGGTGCCAGAAAAGTGCTTGATGGCTCAAGATATGTAGAGCTCGTTGGGAACCCCAAGAGGAAGGTACGATGAGCACAACAACAAGTTTCCCTCAGTTATGAAACCAAGGTTATCGAATCAGTAGGAGTAAGGAAACAACTCGAAGGTGTTGCTAGCAACTTGGAATCGTGCACAACACAACCACATAACTTTGCCCCAACTTACAGTGGGGTTGTCAATCTCACCGGTTTTTGCTGAAAACAAAGGATTAAACGTATAGTGTGGAAGATAGTAATTGCTTGCAGAAAGTAAACAGTAAACGGTAAACAGTAGATGGTATATTAATGGTAAAGGAATGGACTGGGGTCCATAGTTCACTAGAGGTGTTTATCCTTAAGATAAATAGCATGTTGGGTGAACAAATTACAACGGGGAAATTGACAGATTGAGAAAGCATAACAATGCATATACTAGACATCTTGACTCCCACAAGATTTGATTGAGCATTACAACATAATACATAGACCGTAATCCAACTGCATCTATGACTAACAATCCACCTTTAGGTTTTCATCCGAACCTGTTCCAGTATTAAGTTGCAAGCAACAGATAATTGCATTAAGCAAAGTGTGTAAAGTAAACAACACAATTGCCCCATGGACAAATGATTGTTGTTTTCTCCCTAGTAGCAACAACACATATACAACCTCAGAGATTTCTGTCACTTCCCCAGATTACTTGTAACATCCCAAAACTTTAATCCAAGGTTATTAAGATCCAAATCATCAAAATTAGGGTTAACAAAAACTTTTCCAAATAAAATTATTAAGGCATTCATATGTGTGTGCATTTAATTAGGAGTTGATTTGAATTGCCATGATTAAGTGATCCATTGCTTGTAAAATGATTCTTGGGTGAAATAAACATCATCTAGATCATTCCCAAACAAATCCCAAAGAAAAACAAATCAAAATGAATAAAAGAAGTGAATGGTCATTTATGCCATTTTAATCAACATGCCTACTTTGGCTATTCCTAGAACTCAAAACCTAACAGAAACAAATGTGGATCTTTGCACCCCTTGCTAGTACACATAATGATGTACCAAGGCCCACTTTGTGATCTGCCAAAAACATTCAAACACTAAATTTAAATGACATTTGAAAATGGAATCTAGTGTAGGTATCAAGATCACCCTATTTCAAAAACCACTCAAACATCAATTTTCAAAACCCAAGCACCCACAGAGTCTCAAACCTAGCAAACCCACCAAAAATCTTTTCAAAATTCAATTTTTTCTTTCTTGCGGCCATTTCCTCAAACACATGGTAGGCAAGAATCTAACTCTAATCCTAGCTCACTATTTTGCATAGGGTTTTGCCCCCAATTGATCTCCATCTAATCCCTTTGTCCCCCTTTGATCAAACCAGGCCCTTTACACCCCATCCCCTACCCCCTAGTGGCATTGCCATGCCATGCCGAGCACCAACTCGCCGGCCAAACCTTGCCTCGCTGCAGCAGACCACCTCTCTCTCTCACCATGTCTAGTAGCTAGCTCACACCTCACCGCCACCCTCTGTCCCCTCCCCAAGCCGAGCCAGACCGTGGACCACCGCCAATGCACCGCGCACCAAGTGTCTGCACCATGCCGAGCACGCGCCAGAGCGCCGCGCTCGACACGCGTGTACACGCCACCCCTCGACCGCAGTCCGTGTCCACCGCTCTGCCACGACCCCAGGAACACACCAGACATGCCCGTTCGCCGCCCAATGCACCACAGCCACCGCTCTCCGTTGAGACTACCGCCTCTGCCGCTCAGAGCGCGCGCACCGCCCAACCGCATACCACCATCCCTAGGCCCGCATTCAATTTGTAGAGCACCGCCAGGCGACCAGCCACCGTCCCCTACCTCGAGCCACGCTGCTAGCACACTGTGCAGCCCTCCCTAGAGACGCCCGCCCATGCCTCTCGGTCGCGTCGTCGTCCTACAAATAGAGGCCACCCCAGCCAGTTTCTGCACACCACTCCCCTCCCCTCACCTCACTGACCCTTCCCCACCTCTAACCGGAGCAGCGCGAGCACTTGTTTGCCGGAATTTGGCCGGAGTAGCCCGCAGCAGAGGATGAGAGGGCGACGTTGATTTCGTCCACCCCCGGAGCTGCCTCGGCCGTCCCTGAGCTCGCCGTCGTCTACCAGTATGTTTGCCCGCCTCGCCGTCGTTGTTGGAGCCCTGGTACACCCCCTGAGCATCCCCACCGAGCAGCTAGGGTTAGAGTTCACCGGCGACAGGTCCGTCGTCGACGATGACCCCCAGCCATTGATCCCCGTTCTAATCTAACGGCCCACATCGCCCCGTACCGCTTCGCGTGTTATGAGCCTCTGATCGGTGGACCCCCTGTCAGCTGTGCCCCGCACCGCGTAGTGTCACTGGGCCGGCCCGTTAGCTTTCCCGCGCGACCCATTTAGTTTGAATTAGGATTTTTCCATTTAGTTTAAACCTAGTTTTGTCCCCTAGTTTGAAATTCAATTTAGAGAGACTTACAAATCTAAATGGAGTGATTCCAAGTATTATTTTCAAGCTTTACTTCCTTTAATTTACCCAAAGTTCTTTACTTGTTTTGAAGGTAGCATAAAGAGTATAAAACTTGACCTATTTAGCAGCCTTTAGATGTCATTCCATGGCATGATATTGATCCCATCATTTGTCCACCTTAGTGAACACTCTTAACTTAGTAGTTTAGAGTAGATAAAAACTGGAGTCACTTGGATGGGAATACTTGGTGAAAATGAACTATGAAAACCTTGGAATGATGAGTCATTCTATTGAGATGTTTTGACATGTGTTGAGAAACACAAATGGTTTATGATGATGAAAATGTTGAGGCATGAGCCTTACCTTTTATAAAACTGATGGTTGGATTCAGATGCGATACCATTCCAAATTTACCGTACAACCACATTACCTGAATTGGGTAAGGCTTAGCCGGAAGTTTATATGCATTAGCATTAGTTCCCTCGCGGGAGAGGTCTGAGCTGAGGCTACCTCTCAATGTTGTCCAGCTATGCAGTGCCCAAGATGACAAATGGTCATGGTTGGGAGGCCATGCTCATTGGAGAGGTGCTTATACTAGGGTGTGTAAAGGAAAGGTTATGTTTGATTATCTGCATACTAAGTATGATGATTTAGGGTTATCCCTGACAGATGTATCGAATCTTGTGGTGAAAGTGTACCACCTCTGTAGAGTGTCAAACTATTCAAATAGCCACGTCCGCGGTTATGGACAGTTGGAATGGCCATACTGTTTCGTTGTCAGATGTTTTCAAAATAACTTATGAAAGGAATGATGAATCTTGACTTGACCACAACAGGGTTGTGTTTATGACAATAGCTTCCCAACTTAAGTGATTCTAGAACTTCATTTTATCTTTCGTTGCTTCTGAACTCAGCTTAGGTTTCAAACTTAACTTTATTAGTTAAACTTAGAGTTAGCACTTTAACTTAGAACTATACTACTTGTTAGTGGTAGTTTGCGAGTACTTAAAAGAGTACTCATGGCTTTTGTCCCTGGCTATTCTCATGGCTAGACTATGAAGGAGACTACCAAGATGATGGCCAGCAGGACGGCTATGATAACTAGGACTATTTGCCTTCGTCAGCATTGCCCGTGCCCCTAAAGATGGACCCCACTGATACGCTTATCGTTTATTTCCGCTGCTTGTTGTATTAAGACTGGATCGTGAGATCCTTATTTGTGTAAGACCTTATGTATGGTTTGTAATGGATGATGTACTGTGATATCCAATCTGTTATGTCTCGCAAAAATGGTAATCCTGGGATTGCGATGAATGACATAACATGCATCTGGGATTAAAAATCCGGGTGTTGACAAGAGGCATGAACCTACTATCGACATAAATACTCCCTCTTGGAGTTACAAGCATCTACTTGGCCAAGATAGCTACTAGCAACGGAGAGCATGCAAGACCACAAATAACATAGACATGATAGAATCAATAATCAATCTGACATAGTATCTCAATATCCATCGGATCCCTGCAAACACTGTTGGAAATATGCCCTAGAGACAAATAGTAGTAAGGACTATTATCATATTTCATATAGTTTATGATTAAGTTTTATATCATGCTATAACTGTATTGAGTGGAAACATCAATACACGTGTGATATACAAACAACCAGGGGTTCCCAGTGAAACTCTAGTCACTGGTTCGTTGGTCAACAAATGATCATGTTTCCTGATCATGTGGCATTTATGCCAGTTGGAAATGAGGTCATCTCATTCGTAGAATGAGATGATGAACCAATACCCAACCTAAACATCGTGACCCAATCATGTCACGAAGTTCAAGTTATGATGATTAGAAATGGATCCTCGTAGACTATTCCTTAGACCGTGAGGCTATATCAATCACTGTCTCTCGAGAGTGCTTAGATAGCATCAAACGCCATCTGGTAAAACGGTGGTTATAAAGGTGTGTTCAGGTATTTGGAGGAAACCGTAGAGGAAATATATGTCAAGAGCGGGATTTGTCCGTCCATGTGACAGAAAGATACTCAAGGGCCCACTCAGAGAGGTTATATCCAATAGCTGCACAACGTGTGATTAGATCACGGGGATATCACTTGTCGGAACGAGTTAAGTAGCATTGTTCAGTAACGAGATTGAACCCGACATGGTGATGTCATTGATCAGATCTCGGGCAATGCAAGTATCGAATGACAAAGGGAATAAGACACGACTGTCCCGGTTCAAACGACGAAAGATCTTCGTGGAACGCACATGGGTCACATGGCCATCCAGGTCCCTCTGTCGATCATTGGTGCGGGAGTGTCCCGACCATGTCTAGAGTGTTCCCGAACCGTGGGGTATCACGCTTAAGGGCTTTATGATGCTTAGAGAGTGTTTATAGGATCGGTGGAATCACCGAAGAAGAGAAGGGAGAAAACCGAAAGGGTTTCGGTAAGTCCGAAGGATGTCCGGAGTGGAGGTGGAAGGTGTTCCATGGCCACGGAGATTAGATAATGTGTGAATGAATGTTAAATGTTGATTTAATCATTTATTCATAATTATTTAATAAAGATAAAATCAATTAAAAGGGTCAAAGGCTTAATGGGCCAATTCCGGAGAGAGAGGGCCCATTAGGGGAAAGGAGAGAGGGAGAAGGGGCAAGGGGGAGGCTGGCTGGGCCTAGCCCCCCCGCGCGGGACCCACTAGGTGGCCGACGGCCACCTCCTCCCCCCTCCTCTCCTTTAGTCCCACCCCGGGACTTGAGGGGAGGTAGTACCTCCCCTCCCCCTATATAAAGTGGGGTATTTGGCCTAGAAAAATACACCAATAATCAATAAATGTCTCCCCACTTTTGGGAGGACCTCCAATTGATATTTTCTCTCTCCCCCTCTCTCTCTCTCGTGACCATGGTCCCAAGTCTGGACTGCGCGAGCGAGAGACATCTTCACCGCGAAGCGCCGTCGCGCTGCGGGATTCGGATCCGGGAGCTCTACTTCCGCAACTGCTGCTGGATCGGGGAAGCGGGAGTCATCATCAGGCACCAGACGTGTCTAACTCCCTGAGAGGTGTCGCACTTAAGGCACTCAAGTCGTTGGAGCCAAAAGAAGCGCAAGGACTTCATCACGACCTTGAGGTCGGCTTCGGCTCGTCTACATCAACCACGCTCTCCTGAGCGTTGACAACGCTTTTCGGTCTGCAAGGGTAAGTTCGCGAAAAGCCCCTCCCGTTACTGTATTACTAATAGATAGGTCCTGGCAGCTTCAGGGGTTCAGGGGCATAGAGTAAAATTTATTGTTTTTATGCACGGAACCCCTACACTGGTATCAGAGCTAGATCTATGCGTAGTAAAGCTAGTACGGGTAGAACACACGAGATGTAGCGTGTGGGCGTTGATCTTTTAGTTGTTACCCTCCCACGTGTACTTGTGTATACCGCAGTAATGCTTGATGAAGCGGCCCCCAACCGACTTTATGCGTTCATTCGCGAGACTGGTCCACGCTTGACATACGGCTTGTACCGTATAAAGTGGCTTAGGGGGTGTCTGTCCGCATTAGTTGGTATACCATTTGCAACGGAGGGCCCCGAAAGGGGTGTAGTAGAGACAACTACTTGATTAGCGTTGTGCTGAAAGTTCGTAGGTAAGAATGGTTCTTGTGCAAAAGCTCATTCAGCCACGTAAAACATGCAAAGATAAAGTAGAGGCGTCTAACTTTGTTTTGCAGGGGGCATTGCTTTGTGATATGGTTGTGGCAAAGGTAAAGTGATTACCTTTTGTTGCATAGTAGTAGATAGTCACGGTAATGACAAACTACCACGCCGAAATGACACCGGTACCCTGGTGTCAACGGCGTCGGAACCCTGGCGTCGGAACCCGGTGACGACGGATGGAGATCACGACGTGAATGACCATATCACATAGCATTTACATTCAATGTTATTGTTTGTATGTCTTATTGTGTGCTAGTATTAGATACTCGACGGTAGCCTAATAAGATGATCCCTGTTAAAATAACCAACGATTGTGTTCCCCCTTAGTGTGCACCACCAAGAAAGTTCTTCGGTATGAGGCGATCCAGGGTTACAGGCTTGGGTGTCAGACATATCTACGTTCACATATAGTGGGTGTAAGCCATGTTGCACAGTGAAAACACTAAGGTTGAGTTGGCGAGCCTAGCATGTACAGACATGGCTTCGGAACGCGGATGGTCGAAAGATCGAGCACGAGTCGCATGAATGATGTGACCGACGTTTAGCGTCCACCCTTGAACCCACATTGATGGCCGTGATGATCGGGGGAGATGTGGCTGATAGGGGTCGTGTTATCACTAGGAACCCTCACCGGGGATAGGTGTTTCTGAGTGGAGTTATTATTAACTCATTTAATTATAAACTTAGTCTAAATTCCTTTTGCAATTATAAATGTAGATGGCTCACCGTGAAGCTTACTTTGCTATTGAGGATTGGGTAAAGGGTGAGAAACTTAGACTTGATGGATCCAACTTCCCTAGTTGGCTTGTGCGCCTAGATGATCTCCTTACTAGGAATCATGTGGTAGACTACATACGCCGCACGATGGATTTGACTGAGCCAGACTACTATGAGACCCCACAAGAGCTGGCAGACCGCTACTATCGTCAAGAGATGTCCACCTACATTCAGATAATAATGCGTTACAGGATGGTGGATGAACTACATCCGCTCATGGGTGATCTTGACCCATATTCGATGGTGGATCAGCTAAGAGCAGAGTTCATAGGCCATGTGCACATGTGGAAGCACGAGTTGCTTGGAGAGTTCCTTTCCATACAGATGGAGGAGCACACATGTCTGAATAGTCACTTGGAGCACATGCTTGATGCACACAGAGATTGGTTCACTTCGTGGATTACTGGATGGTTGATCCATTTGCGATAGACGTACTGCTTCGATCATTGCCTCCCAGCTACAGAGGACATGTCCAGAGTAGCATCATGAGTGGTGATACGGAAGCACTGGATTTCCATGAGTTCATATTACGTTTCCGGAATGTAAAGGTTGAACCAATCGCCAGAGAGGTCATTGATGACCAAGGTATATATTTGATGTACAGTTTTATAAATGTTATAATCTTGCAAACACATTGCAGTGTTAAGTATGTCTGATACTTGTTCTGTTTTATTGAAAACAGGTCCTTCTGCATGAGAGGTGCTTGCTGGAGAGGAGGTGACGTTGCGTGTTGATGGCGAGCATGATGATGATGGCCGACGACACTCTCCCTCGACATTTATCATTTAGTTTATGTTTTAGGATGATTAATGTAATCAAGAGATTATGAACTTCTTTAGTTTGTCTCACACTTCGTGAGACAGTTATTCATATGAGTTTGTAACAAACAGTTGTTCTGCTTTTATGAATGATTTTTATTCGTGTTCATATCTTGTTTGATTATGTGTGAATTATCCTTGTTGTTTGAAACTAATTGATAATGTATGAACATTTATAAAACATTAAAATGTCTTGTTTAAAATACCCAATTTAATGATATGTTCATTAATGAATGAATGAAACCATTGTTTAAATTCAAAGTTATGTGAAAGTCATTCGATTTCTTGTCACATATAAATCATGCCTAAGTTCGGCAAAATAACTTGAACACTGTGTATTACTTGAATACAAAGTGTTTGATGAATGTTAAAAGTTAATACATATCCGATGTATTGGGTTTTAACGAAAAATGGAAATTATCATTAAATGATTGTTTAAATGTGTAAAGTAAGTTTACCAAAGGAAACATGAATATGAAACTATTTGATTTGATCAAAGTGTTTCATCAACAAAAAGGGTACAAATATAAAAGAGAATATAATTACTACGATTTGATCAATAGTAATGAAATTCAACTTTATAAGAATGGCATGAAAGAAATTGTGAAATGCAAAGTGTTTTGAAAACGTCAAAATGCAAAGCATCACAATGTGATATTAGATATCAAAGGGGGTTGAATAGAAGGCACCAAATAAATCGTTGTAGTATAGATGTAGAGACCAATAGTTAAGAAATAGTTAGCACTCAATTAGAATTGGTAAACCATTAGAATTCGTGAAAGTTTTGGGGTTATTCGATATAACCAAAACAATAGTGAATAAGTCCTTGTAGTGTATTCATTGGAAACTTTGAATACGAAACCCATAGCTCAAACCAAAAGGAAAGCAAGACTCGTATTGCTTGGATTTTGGTGCATTCTTGAGAAAGCTCACTTCTAGTGATGTTTCTCAATTATGAAGCAAATGGAAATTAGTGTAAAACAAGATGAGGAATCAAAACCCTGCATCAGAGTATTGAGAAGCGCAACGGACAATGTTCCTGAACGATTCTCTTCACAGAAGTAAAGAATCAATGATTTTGATCATTGTGTTTTTCCCTCCACTATTTTTTTTCACTATATGAAGTAGGATTCAAAACGTAAATCCATATCTTGTATGGAGACATTTGTGAATCACTTGTCATGATTTTTGGAATATGACATACCTACGAACTACAAAGGAAATAATGGTAAACTAAATTATAATAAATCCTAAAAGCAAAATTCCCTTGAGATTAGAAAGCAATTCATTGCTGAATCTCACAAGTAAAAGGGGTTACTTGGAATTTTCCCAAATGACTGTAAAGACATAGTAGGAAAATGGGGTGAATGACAAAAGCACAATTTGTCAAGTAGTGGATGAATTCAAATGAATTTGATTCATGTGTGCTAGATGTCTAGTGGATTTAAAACTAGTAAAGTACTAGTATCTCATAGTAAATCTCCAAGTTTGATATTTGATCAAAGGATTTTGAAGTTATTCAAAATAGTAAAGGAGATATGCAATTTGCATAAAATTGAGTGGGAGCTATGAAAGTCTTCACTAAAACAATATGTGATTGACATATTTTTAAGTGGGAGCAATATGAGTCTCAAACTCAAATATGTAGGAACATATTTTGAGTGGGAGCTTATAGGAGTAATTCTTAAGCGTGTTAAGAATGAAAGGCACAAATACTTATAAATAATGATCTATAAGATGCAGAAGTTGATAATAGGTGTATTATGATATTATGTAGTATTCCTTAAGGGATTCTGAAAGGGGTTTCAGAATATAAGTTAATTAAGGAACTAGTCCTTAATAGCTCAAATTAGGAATAACATTTAGTTTAACATCAATGGTTGAAAGAAAGAAAAGGATGATCGTCATCCACTATGTTGAGACATAGGTTCTATCTTAGAAACCATGATGATAACTTAGCATAATATGTAATCCAAATAAAGAATGTTTGAAAGTGATTAAGTTCGAATCACAGAATGTTTGAGCTAAGTTTGTCCGCAGTGTCTAGTAGAGAACTGTGGATATATTTTCCAAATCCATAAAGGATGACTTATCTTAAAGCATAAAGAGTTATGTTATAAGGGAATATGTTGGAAACTCCTGTAGATACCAATTAAAAGTCAAATAGGAAGCGAGGTGAACAAAACATCGAAAGTTGCACAGAGTGCACTAGTGTTTCGATGAATACATCTATAATAATAGATAAGGGTACCATCTAAAGTGTTGTATAATGTTATGGCGGGGCTAGTTCGCTTTTAACATAGAATGATGTGTCCTAGGGCACAGTGCCCATGAGAAAGCCCTCGAGGTTGATGTAATGTCACTATAGGCTCCTGGAATCAGGCCTCGTTCTGCTGCCATAGCGATGATGCATACACACAAATGCTATCATGTGATGATAAAGTATTGATGTCAATCCAGGTGACATTTTTTTTGAGGGTAAAACAGTAGGGCAAAAAGACCCCACTGCAATTTTTATATATTGTAGAGAGTTACAAAAGAATATTTACAAGACTCATTCCACCTCAAAGAAGAGGGATAAATTCTAATCAGCTATCTCCTGTCTAAATTAGTTTCAATCCAAACCTTAAGGCTCTGATAATACTTCTTCTTAATTCTAAAAAGGACCCATCTTAATTCCTGGGTTACAATAGCCTTCCAGGTCTCAATCGATGCATGCTGATTATTGAAAATTTCATTATTCCTGCAAATCCAAATGCCGCAAGTTCCAAGTAGCAGAATTTCCATTGCAAAAGGGACATTGAGGTCTTTTTTAATACTGACTAACACTTCAAAGATAGTTGGATCAGCCAAATTGACCTGAGAAATTTCAGCCCAGCAGGCTCTTGCAAAAGAACATTCCCAAAACAAATGTAGGCTGGTTTCTTCACTATTGCAGCCCTGGAAGACACAGTCATAAGATGCCAGCGAGAAACATTTCCTTTTCAGAAGGTTTCTAGTGTTGAGTCTATCAAGCAGTAAGAGCCAGAAGAAGAATTTGTGTTTTTGTTGACAAGAAGATTTCCATAACCAAGAGAAATGTGGCTGAACCGGCTGGTAACCAGCTAAGGAGCAGTAAGCCTTTTTCACCGAATAATTACTGCCCCAAATGTAAGACCAACAATCAGAATCCCCTTCCCTGCCAGAATTGAGAATTTGTTCAAGACTTTGATATTCCTGATAAGCTTGCTGTGACAAAGGAAGGTAAAAAAGGTCCTGAGTATTTGGGGTATGCAGGAACTCACTGACAGAGATGTGAGTTTTTTTTGCATAAGAGAGGAGGTGAGGAAGCTTATGTTGGAGGCAGCTATCATTCCACATATCAGACCAGAAAAGTGTGGTTTTCCCATTTCCAACCAAGCACTTTGCAAGTCCTTTAAAAATGTCAATCAGTTTGAGGTGAGCTTTCCACCAAAAGGATCCCTCAAGACTTCTTCCAGGGAGCTTATCATTACAATAGTAAGTGTTCCAAACCAGATGAACCCAAGGAATATCCTTATGATTATAAAATTTATCCAAATTCTTCAAAAGAAGAGCAGAATTTTGAACATTAAGATCAAGAACACCCAAACCTCCCTGGTTCTTGGGTTTACAAACTTTCTCCCATGCTACAAGAGCAGTACCTCTAGCTTGAACATCAGTAGTTTTCTTTCTCCACAAGCATTGCCTCATATATTTAACCAACTGCTCCTTGATAGTGACAGGAAGCTCAAAATAGCTCATGTAATATATGGGAAGGGAAGATAACACAGATTTGACTAACTGCAATTTCCCCCCATAATTAAGAAAGTCAGCAATTCCACACAACCTTCTTTCAATTCTCTGAACAATAGGCAGGAAATGTTCCACAGCAGGTTTATTCAAGCTCAAGGGCAAACCAAGGTATGTAAAAGGCAAGGAACCAGTGAGGCAAGAAAGGGTATTAGCAAAATGCCCAAGCCTCTCAGAGTCCATGTTAATAGGCATCATGATGGACTTGGAATAATTGACTTTGAGTCCAGAGGAGAGAGCAAAAGTATGTAAAATTGCCTTAAGACACAGGAGTTGCTCAGAATCAGCCTTAAGGATTATTAAAGTGTCATCTGCATACTGAATCACAGGGAAGTCAGGACAGAAAACATTCTCAGTGGGCAAAGAAAGAAGACCCAGGTTCATTGCTTTATTGAGGATACTTTGAAGAAGATCAGCAGCCAGAACAAACAATAAAGGAGACAAAGGATCTCCTTGTCTGACACCCCTTCTACAGTAAAAAAAATTCCCAGGCACACCATTTAAAAGCACAGAAGAAGAAGCAGACCCAAAGATCATCTGAATCCAAGAAATCCATTTAGCTCCAAAACCTTTGGCTTTAAGGATATTGATGATAGTAGAACGCTCAATTCTGTCAAAAGCCTTCTCAAAATCCAACTTAAGAATTAAAATTTCCTCTTTTGACTTGTGGCATTGATCTAGAAATTCAAATGCCCAACCTAAACAGTCTTGGATAGATCTTTGCTTGAGGAAACCATATTGATTCTTGTGAACAAGTTTAAGAATGACTTTTTGCAGTCTGTTGGCCAGAATCTTGGTGATAATCTTAAGGACACTATTTAGCAAAGAAATAGGCCTAAAATCAGCAGGGGTCAAAGGAGCAGCAATTTTTGGAATTAGGGTGATAAAGGAAGAATTGATGCTTTCCAAAGAGGCATTCCCTTCATAGAATTCCACAAGAAGACTCTTCACATCATCCTTAATAATAGGCCAGCAAAGCTTCATGAATTCATTATTAAAGCCATCAGGGCCTGGGGACTTATCATTAGGCAAATTTGTGATGACTTCCTCAATCTCCTCATCCAAGAAAGGCTTTTCCAAAGCATCCCTTTCTTCCTGGCTTAAGCAATCACCAGCCAAGTCATTAAGATTGAAATGCATTTCAGGCTTATCAGAAGAGCCCATTCTATTTTTAAAGGCATTCCAAAGAAGATTTGCTTTGCCATCATGATCATAGACCTCAAGATCAGAATCATCCTTGAGCATGGAAATGTAATTGTGCCTAAAACTTATGGTAGCTCTGGAGTGAAAAAACTTGGTGTTCTCATCCCCCAGCTTAACCCATTTGATTTTTCCTCTCTATTTCCAATAAGTATTCTGGTCTTGTAAAAGAGAAATAATAAGATTTTTCAGGATATCCCTAAGATTCCATTCTTGAACAGTAAGAGTTCTCATTTCCTCCATGATATCAAGCAAGTCAATGGTGGCATTGACATTACAGATTTGTGCCTTTAGGCAAGGGAGCTGTTTGGCCCAAAGCTTCAGCCCTCTTCTCACATTTTTGAATTTAGCATTGATTTTTTTTGCAGAATCCATAAAACCCACAGGAATGTTCCAGGCATTTTGAACAATAGCTTTAAACTCCTTATGATGTAACCAATGATTTTCAAATCTGAACACCTGAGCTTTGGGAATCATTGTACCAATGGAAATGACACAGGGAGTGTGATCAGAAGTGGGCTTTGAAAGAGGAGCAACAAAAGTTGAGGGAAAACTCTGAGTCCAGGTAGCAGAAGTAAAAAACCAATCCAATCTTTCCAAGAGTGGATCCTTCTGCATGTTACTCCAAGTGAACTTTCTACCCTTAAGTGGTAACTCAATGAGACCCAAATTATTAATGGCTTCATTGAAGAGAAGCATACCATTCACATCTCCACCCAATTTATTTCTATCTGAAGGCTGTCTACAGAAGTTAAAATCTCCCATAATAAGCCAATCCACATCATCAGGCATATCAATGTTGCCAAACCAGTCCAAAAATTCAGACTTTTTTTCAGATAAACATGGCCCATAAATGTTGGAGAGGATCCAGGATTTATTGGACAAGAGGGAAGTCAAGGTTATGGAGATAGAAAACTCATTGAGAAAAGAAAGCTGTCCAGAAAACAGGGAGCCATTCCAAATGGTGATCAAGCCTCCAGATGCACCTCTGGAGGGAAGAAATTCAAACTTGGTAAATTTGGAGGGGATTTTTTTTAATGTAGGAGCTATCAAAATCCTCGCGCTTAGTTTCTTGGAGACAGATAATGTCACAACCAGACTCCTCAATTTTGCTTCTGAGAGCAGACCATTTTTTTTCAGAGTTGATTCCCCTGATATTCCAATTCAAGATCTTCCAAGTTCTTGTGTTATTCATTAAGAAACCAGAAGTAAGTATAGATATGGGGTGATATAAATAGTGTAATCACCCAGGAAAGGAAACAACAAAAATAGAGACAAAAGTCAACCCAATTCAGGTTACCACCGAGATTATCCATAATAAGTACCATCCACATTGCAAATCCACAAACACAGCACACATAACAGGGAGTCAACAAGACTCCAGCAAAAGATATAGTTTGATACATTAGCACACTTAAGAAGAGGTCTTCTTCTTGGCTTGCTGTCCACAGGTACCAGCAGCCCCTGGCTTCTTCTTGCCACCAAATCCCAAGCTGGAAGAGGGCCCTCCTTTAGTGCTGCCTTTTGTAGGAGCCTTAACTGCCACATCATTGACCTTCCCTTTCTTGAGCAGACTCTTTTCCAGGTCCCCATCCTTGACCTTGCAGAATGAAGCAGCAAGATTTTTAACCACTTTGGAATTCAGGCAAGGAGGAGCAGCATTACAAACCAGGCAATCAACAATTTGACAATTTAAGTGACTTTTAAAACCCCCATTTAATTCAACAATTCTAGGGCTTCTTCTCACCTCAGATTCCACAAGAGGTTCCTTGCCCTTTCTCTTTCTAGCAGGGGTAGAAGGAGAGCCTGAAGATTTATTTGCTTCAATACCCAGGCAAGAAGGAGGCATCTGGGAAAAGCTCTTATTAGGAATGATGAAAGAGATTGAACTTTCCTCAGCAATAGGTTCTTTAATAATTTCCCATAAAGGAGAAGTAAGAAATCCCTTGACCCAGATAAACTTCTCAGGAGTAGCAAGCATTAGAGTAATGAAGTTAAACCAACTTACAGGAATATCACACTTAAGAGAGCCCATTGGAGAAGATTCCTTCTGAATATGAGGAGCAAAATAATTCTCCCAGAGCTCCAAGCCTTGTTGGGAAAATCCCTGCTTGGCAACATGCACATCAGGGATGGAAATAAAAGTTCTCACCATCCCAATCTGAAGGTGAGCCTCATTTGGAGAAAGAAGATGCTGATCCTCCATCATCCAATCATCATTCCCAGGGGCCACCGTACTTGAATCCATAGGACTTCCTGCCCCCTCCTTAGCATCAGCATTGTCCTCCTCCTCATCAGCCAGATAGTTTTGAAGAATGTTCTGTAGGCCATCACCAATGCCAACCCCTTGTGGAGCAACTGCAACACCAAGCTCCTCCACAGCCTCAGGCTCATTCACAGATTCATCATCAGACTCCCAGTCTTGAACAATGATAGCACCAGTAACTCCACTGTTCACATCCTGAGGTGGCAGATGTTGATTGTCAAAAGGCATATCTTCTCCAGGAGCAATGACAGGGCCTTGAACAGGGGCAGCAGCAGCCTCCCAAGGACCCCAACCTTCAGCGTGCCCACCAGCAGGAGCAGGGTCTTGCACAGGGGCCATCCACTGACCCCACTCACCCCCAGGAGCAGGAGGGGGAGGGGGGGAGGTGGAACCTGGGGCCCAAAGACTGGACCTTGCTCAGGAACTGGGTGTGGGTCCACATTGTCATCTGGCAGTGGGTCCTCCTCGGGTGGGCCCCCACCAAGCAAGTGACTCTGAAGAACTTCAACAGAAAAAGTCCATGACTCTGTCTCTACCAAGTCACCAATGGTAAACCTCACGCTCTTGGGGATGTCAACCAAGTCAGTAACACGAATCTTAGCAATAATCCTACCCTTCTGGTCAGGGTCCCTCTCCCACAGAAGAACTTTCCCAATGTCAGCAAAGATAGCATTCAGATCCTCCGTATGCCAGTGGTCAAGGGGAGGTCCTACCAACATCACCCAGCACTCATTATTGAACTGAGTCCTACGCCAGTTATCACCCTCGTTGTGCTTCACAAAAGAGACATGCACATCTTGAAACGGAATCGGGCTCACCGCAATGAGCCTGTCACGGTCGCTGACATGATGGAACTGCACATACGCAGACCCAAAGGGACAATCTTGAATATCTCTGAAATGCACTCCAACCTCATTGTTGAAGAAATCCACCAGGACACCATGAATATTCAAGAACGGAACAGGACCAGGAGGGAGGGGAAAATTGTTAGCAATAGCATACTGTTCATGCGCTCTTGACCTCCGAGGCACCACCACCCTTCTAACACGATTTCTCCCAGCCACCTGCATAATCTGGAAGCCATTCGGCAGGAAAGGCGCAGGATCAATCGGAATGTTCGCCATTTCGACGTCCTTCGCCGGCGACGAGCAGGAGGGGAATGGGGTTTCAGCAGGCGGGGGAGTTGAGGAGACAGGGGAAGTGGTAGTTGTTTTTTTCAGCGAAGAGATGAACTCGTGAAAACTGCCGTGAACGATGGGCCGGGAATGAGAAACCACCTGGGCCTTAAACCACCCCTCATACGATTTGTTGGGCCAGCTACATTTAGGGAAAGAGGGAAATTTCAGAAAAGGAAGGAGACCAGGCAATTTAAATGCCGCACGATTGGCGCCTCCCCCAGACCTGACCGGCGTTACCATCGACTTAACACCAACATTAGTGAGCACCTGAGCATAAGATCTGCCTTGAATTGATTTGATCTCACCATTAATACGTTGCTCAATCACGGGCGAATGACCCACAGGTGACGCAGGAAATTTGAGTCTTTAAAAAACCGAGCCACATTTACTGGAATGCTTTAAAGAAGGAGATTTTTTTGCACTTTCTTTTTTGTACGTGACAACTTTCCATTCCTTAGCAGATTCCTTGTAGAATTCCCTTTCTTCATGAATCCAGTTCGGACCCCCATTACCCCAAAGATTGACATGAATCACAAAAGAATGACATGAAAACTTTGAGATATTGTAGATCTCAAAACCCACTGCCCTTGAAGCAACCGAGAATCGAAAAGTTCTATCTTGAAGAAGCTTCACCTAGAATTTAGAAGCATTACCTCCAAAACAAGCTTGAAGAGCAAGACTAACAGTATGAAAGTCCAATTTAAAATTTGCTCGTCCAAAAGAACAGACCAGATAAAAAGGTCTCTTCCTGAAACCACCAATGAAATTAACTTGATGCCTGAATTTATCAAAAATCTTCTTCTCAAAATCACGCCCTAAAGAAAAATCCAGGGCAGGTCGGCACGAGGCAGCATCTTCAGAAGCACACCCAGAGGGGAGATTTTCCGAGAAATCCAGAGATCTAGGCACCAACTTCTCAATATTGGAGGAAAATTTCTTAACCAAAGGGCTTGGTAAAATTTGAGTACCAACCACCACCCTCTTCACTTGGAGATCAATAGAGATGCCAGAAGCCACCACCTCACCATGGACCAAGTATCTAGCATCGATCACAACCTCATTATGATTGAGGAGAACAAGCCTTTTAGAACTAGGAAAAAGCATGAGGAAACCTTTAGAGGGCTCAAGATCATCAGTCGGCAAAGAGGAGCAAAGGGCATGCCATTTAAGACCAGTGTCTTCATCTGATCCAGAGATGGTAGGAGATCTACCAAGAAAGCCAGATGAGGGAACCAAAGAATCATTAACACGAGAAAGGTGAGAGGGGAACCTCAAAACAGATCCAACAGAGATCTTTTCCCCAAATTCCAGACATCGCCCCTCAAGTGGGGAGCCTTTGGCGTTGAGAAGAACCAGCCAAGAATCAGCCAAGACAGCGAGAGATCCTTCAAGAAACTTACCACCCGTGGTCACACCAGAGTAGGTGACCTTCCAGCAACCTCCAGAGGAATCCATGTCGGGCCTATGCCAACGAGGCACCGGCGAGAGCCGGAGGCTGACCAAACAGTCACCTCAGAGGAGCCTCATGCCTCACCGTCGTGGTCGAAGGAATTGGTTAGGCAGTGGAAAAAAAAGAGAGTATCCTCTTCCATGAGTTGCAAAGGATTTGGGACTGCAAAGTACAGACCCAAGACTCAACCTCTTCCATGAGCAAGCATGTTCAGGGTACCGGGTATATGGTGCCAATGATTGAGAACAGATGCAGCTAGTGTATTTGTACTCTAGTGCAAGTGGGAGACTGTTGGAAATATGCCCTAGAGACAAATAGTAGTAAGGACTATTATCATATTTCATATAGTTTATGATTAAGTTTTATATCATGCTATAACTGTATTGAGTGGAAACATCAATACACGTGTGATATACAAACAACCAGGGGTTCCCAGTGAAACTCTAGTCATTGGTTCGTTGGTCAACAAATGATCATGTTTCCTGATCATGTGGCATTTATGCTAGTTGGAAATGAGGTCATCTCATTCTCCTCTCATTCGGAGAATGAGATGATGAACCAATGCCCAACCTAAACATCGTGACCCGATCATGTCACGAAGTTCAAGTTATGATGATTAGAAATGGATCCTCGTAGACTATTCCTTAGACTGTGAGGCTATATCAATCACTGTCTCCCGAGAGTGCTTAGATAGCATCAAACGCCATCTGGTAAAACGATGGTTATAAAGGTGTGTTCAGGTATTCGGATGAAACGTAGAGGCAATATATGTCAAAAGCGGGATTTGTCCGTCCATGTGACGGAAAGATACTCAAGGGCCCACTCGGAGAGGTTATATCCAATAGCTGCGCAGCATGTGATTAGATCACGGGGATATCACTTGTCGGAATGAGTTAAGTAGCATTGTTCAGTAACGAGATTGAACCCGACATGGTGATGTCATTGATCAGATCTCGGGCAATGCAAGTATCAAATGACAAAGGGAATAAGACATTGTCCCGGTTCAAACGACGAAAGATCTTCGTGGAACGCACAGGGGTCACATGGCCATCCAGGTCCCTCTGTCGATCATTGGTGCGAGAGTGTCCCGACCATGTCTGGAGTGTTCCCGAACTGTGGGGTATCACTCTTAAGGGATTGATGATGCTTAGAGAGTGTTTATAGGATGGGTGGAATCACCGAAGAAGAGAAGGGAGAAAACCGAAAGGGTTTCGGTAAGTCCGGAGGATGTCCAGAGTGGAGGTGGAATGTGTTCCATGGCCACGGAGATTAGATAATGTGTGAATGAATGTTAAATGTTGATTTAATCATTTATTCATAATTATTTAATAAAGAGAAAATTAATTAAAAGGGTCAAAGGCTTAATGGGCCAATTCCGGAGAGAGAGGGCCCATTAGGGGAAAGGAAAGAGGGAAAAGGGGCAAGGGGGAGGTCGTCTAGGCCTAGCCCCCCGCGCGGGGCCCACTAGGTGGCCGGCGGCCACCTCCTCCCCCCTCCTCTCCTTTAGTCCCACCCTAGGACTTGAGGGAAGGTAGTACCTCCCCCCCTATATAAAGTGGGGTATTTGGCCTAGAAGAATACACCAATAATCAATAAAGGTCTCCCCACTTTTGGGAGGACCTCCAATTGATATTTTCTCTCTCCCCTCTCTCTCTCTCGTGACCTTGGTCCTATGTCTGGACTGCGCGAGCGAGAGACATCTTCACCGTGGAGCGCCGTAGCGCTGCGAGATTCGGATCCGGGAGCTCTACTTCCGCAACTGCTGCTGGATCAGGGAAGCGGGAGTCATCGCCAGGCACCGGACGTGTGTAACTCCCCGCGAGGTGTCACACTTGAGGCACTCAAGTCGTTGGAGCCAGAAGGAGCGCAAGGACTTCATCACGACCTTGAGGTCGGCTTCGGCTCGTCTACATCAACCACACTCTCCTGAGCGTTGACAACGCTTTTCGGTCTTCAAGGGTAAGTTCGCGAAAAGCCCCTCCCGTTACTGTATTACTAATAGATAGGTCCTGGCAGCTTCAGGGGTTCAGAAGCATAGAGTAAAATTTATTGTTTTTATGCGCGGAACCCCTAAAAACATAACATATAGGATTACAAATAGATGATCTTGATCATGAACGGAGCTCACAAGATGTAAACATGATAGCACAAAGGAGGAGAACCAACCATCTAGCTACTGTATGGACCCATAGTCCAAAGACGAACTACACGCATCACTCCGAAGGCTGGCATGGTGATGAAGAAGGCCTCCGGGATGATCTCTCCCCTCCGGCAGGGTGCCGGGAAGAGCTTCAGATCCCTCTCGATCTAGGGATGGAGATGGTGGCGGCTATAGACTATCTCGTGGATTTTTGATCGGGTCCTTAGGGTTTCTGCATCGGGGTACTTTTATAGGCGAAGGGGCAAGGTCGGTGGGCGCTCGAGGGGCCCACACCATGGGGCGGCGTGCCCTAGGGGGTGGCCGTGCTAGCCCTAGGTGTGGCCACCTTGTGGCCCCACTTCGTCTACCCTTCGGACTCCGTGTTCCTTCTGGTAAAATATTGACTTTGGCTTTTGTCCCATCCAATTTCGAGAATATTTCCTTACTAGCTTTTCTGAAACCAAAAACAACAGAAAACAGGCAACTGGCACTGTGGCATCTTGTTAATAGGTTAGTTCTAGAAAATGTATAAAAATACCTCAAAGTGTAAATAAAACATAAGAAAGTTGATACAAAACAAGCATGGAGCATCAAAAATTATAGATACGTTTATGACGTATCAACACACAAGTTTGGCATTTAGATCCCTTCATAGTAGTGAATTTTGGGATTAAATTCATTTTAGCTAACCGCGTCATGCAACCAAAATTAACATGACAAAGACATGAATGCCAGACATTTGATACAAGATCAGATGAAACATGACTCATGACTTTATTACACACATCTGACAGTGACAGGCGGAACAAACCTCCACACTCATGGCCTTTACCAATAAATGCTCCAAACTTAGACAATACAAATTTATTGGACTCAGACACAATCTTGTAGCCATCACAACATAGAAGTGATCCACTAACAAAATTCTTATTTATTGAGGGAACATGATGCACGTTCTTCAGTCGCACGGTCTTTACCGAAGTGAACTTCAGATCGACCGTACCAATACCATGAACAGAAGCATGCGAGTCATTCCCCATCAGCATGGACTGAGTCCCTCTGACCCGATATGGAGAAACCATGGAAACATCAGAATAAACATGTACATTAGCACCCGTGTCACTCAACCAATCAGGAGAATGACATAATGAAAGAACAGTAGGTAATATACCATACCCAATATCTTTCATCTCAACGTCACCCATGACAACATTAGCAGCCTTGCTGCCTTTTCCATGCTGGCACTTGTTAAAGCGGTTGGGGCAAACAGGAGCCCAATGATCAGGATCACCGCACACATGACAAACACCTTTCTTCTTATCAGTCTTCTTCTTGAAACTAGTAGACTGTGAGGCTTTATTCTTTCCATCGAACTTTCCTTTTCCATCAAACTTTCCCTTGTTCTTGAACTTGTGAGACTGGAAGTTCTTTTTCTGTACCAGGTTGGCACTTGAACCTCCCTCAGCACCTCGAGCATGTGTGTCTTTTGCTCTCGCCTTCTCTTCCACATCAAGAGTTCCAACAAGATTCGATACGGAAAACTCTTGTCTCTTGTGTTTCAGGGAAGTAGCAAAGTTCCTCCATGAAGGGGGAAGTTTGGCAATAATGCCCCCGACAATGAACTTGTTCGGTAACACACAAGGGAAGTGCTCAAGCTCCTTGGCCAGTGACTGTATTTCATGAGCCTGCTCAACCACGAAGCGGTCATCAGTCATCTTGTAGTCATAGAGTTGTTCCATGACATACAGTTTACTGCCAGCGTCCGAGACCCCAAACTTGGCTTTGAGCGCAGCCCACATGTCCTTGCCATTATCAGATGACATATAGGGTTCAACAATATTCTCCCCGAGAATAGACAACAAAACAGCTTTGAACAGGGTATTAGTTTTTCGGAAAACTTGTTCCTGAGCAGGAGTAAGCTCTCCCTCAGGCTTGCCAAGAGTGGCGTCATAGCAGTTCATGTTCTGAAACCAGAAAACTGCTCTCACACGCCACCTCTTATAATGCGTACCTTCAAAGACAGGTGGCTTCATAGAAGCAACGAAACCACTTGAAGCAAATTGCCTATAATAAGATTTTTGAATTGTTGAGAAAAATAGCAATTTTATAAGAGATTTAACCATAGTAAAAGATAGATATAACACATGCAGAATAATAGAAAAAGACCAGAAGGTACGACAGACTATCTGAATATAGTAAACAAGACTGATGAAGATGATATACATCACAGCAGAGGAACCGCTAGTGTTGGCACCGTCGTCAGCCATGTTGTCGAGGAAAAGGTTGTTGATGTCAGGGAAGAAATCGTCGTTAGGGAAGACGTTGACGCAGTCGTGGAAGAGTCCGTGATGAAGCCAGTAGTCGCGCTGGTAGCGCTTCCCAAAAACCTTATCGCCCTTCTCCCGTACAGGACTCGAAGCAGCGGGGTCTCAGAGGCCTACTGTCGCAGCTCGTGGTGCACGCCGCAAGACGAGATGGGGAAGATCTAGACAGCGCAATGCTCTAGAACTGGAGGCGCAAGGTGTGTGTTGGTGTGTTTGAGGAGAGGAGCGACCTTAAACTCTTATAGGCACGGGTAGACAGGCGAAAGCATCGACCGAAGCAAGAAAGAGAAGCTCTCGGCTCGAGGCATTCCCGCAACCCGCGGCGGGCGGGCGGGGCGAGACGGGCGGCGGAGGAGGAGCGCGCGTGTATATGTCTTCTCTTCTCAAGCTCGTACAAGTGGTGAAAGAGCTCACCTTATAAGCTGGTCCAGCTTCCACTGAACTAGCAATGTGGGACTAAACTTTTGTCCGGCGACGACGAAGGATTTGGGTCCTTAGTAGTTGCGGCGAGGACGGTTTACAGCCGTTCAACCGATTGTTTTCTCCTTATTTTCTATTACTTGTATGTGTTTCATCTTTGTATTGCTACAGTTATAAATACAAGTAATGTATGCCTACGGGCTGTACATATTAAAAAAAGGCTGCGGTTTAGAATTATCTAAAACTTGGTTCAATTTGTATTCTGATTGTATCACGTCTGAACTTGCTTTGGATTTATCCGGCAATCTATACCTAATAATAAAGTACGAAGTGTTTTTTACGGGTTCCGCTTTTTTAGACGGATTTACCCTTCCCTGTTCGAATAAATTTACCCACCATGTCACCGATAAGTCAAAATACCATTTTTTTTCTATTTTTACCACCGCCAAAGGCAAAACTGATTGGTTTGGTGGATAAGAAAAAACAACTTCCGATCTCCCCCTCGATGTGGCGCTTTCCGTTTTTTAGACGGCTTTAGCCTTCCCTGTTCGAATAAATTTACCCACCATGCCACGATAAGTCAAAATACCATTTTTTCTATTTTTACCACCGCCAAAGGCAAAACTGATCGGTTTGGTGGATAAGAAAAAACAACTTCTGATCTTCCCCTCGATGTGGCGCTCGAGCCGGAGGACGAGCGGAAGAAGCTGGCGCGTGGCAGCCTAGGACGACAGCTGGTGTTCCTCTCCGTGGACTACGATGACGGGTGTGATGGGGACCTGGGCTGCCCCTGCAGCTAGCGGCCGACCACAAAGGTTCGTTTCTCTTCTTATCAACCCTGTCGACGAACAGAAAACAGCCCCTTGGACTCCATGGACACCCCGTCGATCTACTCCCACTCGAGTCGCCGCCCTCCACCTGTGGAATGGAATGGCCTGGACCAAACCGGTGCAGGAGATCGGCCACGCCACCGGATTACTCGAGCTCGACCACGGCGACCGGGATCTTGACCGCATAATTTCCTGCTAGATCCTTCACTCAGCGTTCCAACGGACTGCAGGAGCTCGAACACGGCAACAGGGATCTTGACCAGCATAATCTCCTACTATTCCGCCTCTCATGCCTCTGGTCACCCAAAAGCCAGTCCCTTTTCCCGGTGGCGGCCGGTTGGAATGGTGGGAAGGACAAGTCGATGAGAAGATGGGATGGGCAGCGGAGATGATTTCCTTAGAGCAGCCGATGAAGCAGTGGGTGGTGATTCCGGTGAAGAGGTCCCAGAGGCGGAGCTCACCATCCCTATACCCAGAGAGCACGGATTGGTCATCGGAGCTGATCGTATGGGCGTCTCATGTAGAGGAGAGAGAGAAGGCCTAGCAGAGCAGCAAAGCAGAGTGAAGTATGTCATTTCTTTCCGAATCAACGCATCTATAGGTTAATCGCATTGTTTCCTTTCTCATGTAGTCCGCATCCATGAATTGTTGTATGTATAATTTCCTCTGCAAAATCTCTATGAATTCATAGACTAATAGATAGACAATGCAATGTGATTAGGAAGAACAACTATTCTAATTTGTCTAGCTGACATGTTTCACGGAGCTGCAGCCTTAACCGATTGAATTGATATATCGTACATTGTTTATTTGGAAGTCGGGCTGTATGACAGCAAAGCACCGTCATCAAATATATTTAGGGGTTAATTAGTTATCAAGTGTGTATAATTCTAGCCAAACATATGTACGCATATGTCCTCCATATCAGTTATTATTGGAGGCGTCGTCCGGTTTGCCTGCCCCTTATTTTTCATTTTTTAGAATTAGAAAATAGAAAAGATTTAAGGTTTAGAATTTTCAAAGGTTCAAAATTTTGAAATTTAAAACACAGACAAAAACATATGAAAGGATGGTCATTTAATTTACTGTAACACCGTAGCAACGCACATGTTTTTTGCTAGTGAATCTAAAGATGTAATTGGTGCTCCCTCACCGAGCCTTCAGATTAATCAAAAATTACGAGCCGTTAAATCTTGCCTCTAAACAAATCTTAGCTATAAGCTGCTTTTAACCGGACCGTATAAAAAGCTCAACCCTAGACGCTGATCCCATACCCCCAGGACTCGCGCGCCCCTCCCTCTCCTCTTCCTTGCGTGTGGCGGCTGGTGCGCTCCGCCTCCCTCCTCCCTCCCGCGATTCCCCTACTCGCCGTACACCGCGCCTCCGCTGTCCTCTCCCGTTCGTCTCCAGTACGTTCCGCATCTTCCTAACCATGGCCTGCTCTCTCCCTGAGAAGAAGGAGAGAACGGAGAGCAGCAGCCAGACCCCGTTGTTCCTCACTAAACAAGAACACGAGAGGATGTCGAGTTGTACAGCCCTCGCCTCCTCTCCTTCATCACCGGTCGATCCGACGAGCGGCCACCTCTCACATCCTCCTCTCCCCTTGGTGAAGGACGCCGAGCCAAGGAGGTCTGGTACCGAGGAGGACCAGGTGTCCCTGCTACTGTCATAGTCATCCACACGTCGAGGAAGCAGGAATACTCCGTTGGAGGAACCCAGCCCCCCTCTCTAAAATTTGGTATGTATCTGCAAGGTTTCCATTCATTTTTTGTTGGGGTTGGAATAGGGGGCGTAGGAGACTAGCAAGGAAGAAGGCTAGTGAGAGAGCGGCTCGGCCTGGCCAGCCGCAAATGCTGATTTCTATGGATTCATTTTTGTTGTGCATCTGATTCTGCCTTCTTTGTTTTTGGTTCGTATGTATTTTGGAGCAAGAAGATGAGTTCTATGGAAGATTCGGCACAAATATTGCTATTCAATTATGTAAGCTTTGGGATTTATAGAAACTTGCTACTTCAAAAAGTTTAAAGGAAATGTACAAAATCTTGTCCTATGGCCTATTAATATATTATGTACTATTGATATTAGGCGGGCTCTGAATAGAATAGAGGCTTCTCCATAATTCTGTGTACAAAAATGTCAATCAACATTTGGAAGCCTGAACCTGAAAGTATGAAGTAATATAGGTATACATTGTATTGATGGATTCCCTTTTGTGGTTTAAAAACTACAGAAATAGGTAAATCGCTTCCTCACCATGGCTCACTAAATGGTATACATGTTTTTAAGATGATGTGCATCATTTAATATTTATTCAGAGATACCTTTGTCATTGCAGCTGGGATTTATATTATTAACTTTGGAGCATGAACTCCTTTAGGATATTTTGGTTGCAAGACGAACGTTCATGCTCCAAAGGCGCTCTTTTCAATTTGATTTTCTAAACCTGTATTAGCAAGAGTGGGCACGCTTGGCTCCTGAGATCACCAAATCTCATGATTGGTTTTGTTACTACAGATGTGAAGAAACCTTTTTTCTTTATATATACATGTATATATCTCATATTGCTTCTTTGGTTTGTCTTACTGGATGTGCTCATTGCTACAGGTTTTCTAGAAGTTGCATATGCCAGATTTCTACGACATAGCACTTGCTCCTGAGGCTGAACATGGTAAGTGTTAAAACAGGAGGGGTCCAAGAATCTGTCTTTTTTATCCGAATATACTTATTTAAGAAGCTTACACTTTCTATTTCATAGATCAGTTCATTATGAAGAAATGCAAGTTAAGGAGGCTCTCCCTCTCTCACCCTCTCACAGCCACCAGGGGCGACAACTGGGAGGCTGCGTGCGAGGAGGACGACCTCCACAGGTGCGTCCCCGACTCCACAGCCACCGGAAGCATTGTCATATTGCTGCCCGTGTGCCCTAGACTGCGTCTTGAAGGTCATCGGGCGTGCATCCTCTTGCATGGAACCTCCAACCTCTCCTTCTCGTCCTCTTCATAAAAATCAAGGTGAGTATGTGCTCTTCTAGCTCCATCTATTTTGTATGTTTGAATCTTAAATAGCAAGCTATTAGATGTAATTTGGTGTGCTAAGAATGAAGAATAAGGGTAAAATTACCTACGGTATATTCTATGAAATCAGGTATATGTTCTCAGACATATTAATCTTTTAGTACAGGGTTGCATTTCTCTCTATTTTTATGGTTCATCTATGTTATGTAAGTAGAATATGGAGTTCTATAGAAGATTGAACCCAAACCTAGCAGATAATGGTTAGATTTGTTTCTGGTCTTAACCATAGTGCAGTCTAGGAAACTTTCTCTTCATGTTTCTGAGTTTTTCTTCCAAATTCTCTTAATTATGTGATGTCTGCAAATTCTCATCAGTAGTTCCTGCAGTACCTCAGTGATGTGAATATGGTACGTTCTTACACCTACTGATCTATTGTGTGGGGTTGTGATTTATCTCTATTTATTTGGTTCAGAGGTGTGTTGGAACAAGAAAATGATGAATTTTTATAGAAGATTATGCCCAGATCTTGCAGGTAATGGTTAGAACTTTTTTAGTTTTGAACCATAGTGCTAGCTAGGAATCTTTCTCTTTATTCAAAGACAAGTACTATTGAAGTCCTTCCATGTTTTTGAGCTTCCCTTCAAATTTCTTTGTTGGGAACTGATTTTAAACACTAATCAGTAGTTCCAGCAGTACCTCAAGCTCCTTATATTGATAACTTTTGTTAACTTATGATACATACGGTTTGCATGTCAAATATCTTCATATTTTGGTAACTGTATCTCTACACCATTTGTGCTCCTTTTTTTGAATAGCATTTGTGCTCCTTGTATTTTGGTAATTGTATCTCTACAATTTTCTTTGTGTTTACCATGGCGAAATGTAACTTTGCTGTGGGAGGTGTCACGATTTATTTGCTACCATAAATATTGCTTCTGCTCTTTGAGCTAATGTGGTATTATTGTAATGATCAGGTGTGGATAAAATCTTCATATGAGGTAAAATTTGTATATCCATTGTGTCTAAGGTGTGCGTATGGAAGAGTGAGGTTAGATAATATTTATATGCTCCTTACATATGAATGTCGTGGTTAGATAATATTTATATGCTCCTTCATATTTACCCACTCTTGCATTATTATATGGTTTGTCCAACTAGATTTTCAATCATTTGATAGAGCTTAGTTAAATTCCAGATTGTCTATTTGATTAGCCACTCATATATTTGTTGGTTGCTATAATTTGATTTTTGGTTCCCATGGAAGTCTGAAAAGGTTCAGCCCTAATTATGTGTTACTTATTCAGTTAGCTTTTCACAGATTGCACTTGTCCAGTCGAGCGAGTAGATGAGGATGTGCTACAGGTGTTGACCGTGTCCCTGGGATCATGGCTATGCATCCTATTTCACCATCTAATTTGTTTGTTGGGGGCAGCAAGCGGAAACCTAGGAGGTGGCAGTGTATGTCCTGGAACAACCGTGAGCGACCCGTACGGGATCTGGTCACGCGGCTGCTGGCTTTGCACTGGATCGTGGTGACCATCTGAAATCATTAGAAAAGGTATAATAGAGCAATTCCTCACCCCAGGCCCATTCCCATGTGCATTTTCTTGCTCCAATTGAATACGCTTATGCGTGAAATATAGGGAAATAACCAACTTCTAATGTAAACCTAGCTTGATGTTTCCTTGGATTTTGGAACGTAATTCTTTTGTTGAAACCTGAATATAGGGATCTAGAGTACATATGCTTCTTTGAAATAATTGGTCACTTTTAATCTAATTTGTGGTACTGAAGTACATGTTCTTTTCTGAATATATATCTTGATAAAGTGTAATCAAAACTTTTCTTGCTCCAATTGAATACGCTTATGCGTGAAATATAAGGAAATAACCAACTTCTAATGTAAACCTAGCTTGATGTTTCCTTGGATTTTGGAACGTAATTCTTTTGTTGAAACCTGAATATAGGGATCTACAGTACATATGCTTCTTTGAAATAATTGGTCACTTTTAATCTAATTTGTGTAGTTACCCCATGAACATTGCTTTACTTACCTTTTTAAGCTCTCACGGGTTCTTTGTGTTATTTGCTATCAGAAAATAAATTATCAGTGATTTTTATCCTGTCTTGGTAAATTGTCCATGCTTCTATTTGTTTGCTCTGCACACTGGTTCATTTATTGCACACTCGAAACCTGTCGACTATCATAGGGTCTATTAAGGAATAAGTAGATTTATATGTACCTTCTATACTCTAGAGTAGCATTACACAGACTTGAACTGTCACAAAGGAGAAGTTGTCTCTATGCACATGAGTATTATCAGGTACGTTTTCTTGAGTCTTGACCTGGGTTCTGGAAACTAAAAGGGCGAATCAACCAGCATCATATTGAATTTCACCTTATTACTTTGGTGACTGGTTCTATGATTCCATAGCTCTTTACTGCACAATGGGAGCAAGATATATTTAAGTATTACATCGGACTATGTGCTATATGTTTATTGATACTTATATTTCTAAAATTTATGCAGTTCCAGGCATAGGGAGTTAGAGATATGCATTTATTGTTCAATCAATGGCTTTAAGCGATGGACATGAGATGATCAACATTATTTTGTTTTTTCTACACTTTCTTATTATCGTAGGTTGTAATTTTCCAATCTTATATCTCTATTTCTCACCTAAATTTAGCTTGCATTTTTTTTACAGTTTTAGCGCATGCTTTTTTCAGATGTATGATACTACCAATGTTGTGACTGTTGTGATTGCGTTCTAGCCATGCCATCAAGAAAGAATATTCTGTACTATATTACAAATAGCAAAGTTCATAGAATAAGCTTATAAATCTCATTTGAAATCGACTACCAAACTTAAGTCTTGACAAAACTAAAAAATATATTATTATTTTTTGCTCATCTATAATCTCTAAATTGAGACCGTGCTTGGGATAAACCCTAAACCTTCTTCAAAATTTCATTTAAAAATCATCTATCAAACTTGAGCCTTGACACTCATTTGGTAAATATTTCTAGCCACTTATAATCGCCAGATTGGTTCGGAATCAATAGGATCGTGCGCCAAGACGCACCCCTAAATCTATAAATGAATATGTGCGCGAAGACGCACCCCTAAATTTAGTAAATGAATACGAACGCAGCCATTCTCTCTCCCCCAAAAAAATGACTTTCCGCGCGGAGCCCCTCTAGGCGCGGTCCCGAAAAAATTTCACCCTCACCCTCCCCACCCAAACCCCTCTCATCGATCCATCGCCAGCCGCCTCGCCATCCCCGGCGCCGGCCCCTCTGTCCTCTGCCCTCCGCCCCTCCTCCCATCCGCCCAGATCTCACCGCGCTCATCTCCTTTTTCTCCCTCGTCCCCTCTCTCCCGCACCGGTCCGCAGTGCCGCCATGGAGGTCGGCGGCACCACGGCTCGACTCCATTGAGCTCGGACACTGCAGCCGCCTCCTGAAAGTCCGCCCGCTCCCTCTGGACGGCCGCCCTCGAACTTACCCGCCGGACCGCTGTGCCGGATCCAGCAGCACCCGCGCCGCCCTTACCCAGCGCCTCCTCCCCACCGACGCCTCTCCTTCCCGTCGAGGTGAGCGTGCCCCTTCTCTGCTTACATGTGTTCTTCATGTTGCTTGGGCGAAATTGGAACTCGAGGCCCCTTAATGTAACCATTAAAATAGTATAATCGCAACTTGTACTTCGAAACAAGTTATGTGTGCAATTAAAAATTGAAAATATTGCATTTAGAAAATAAGAATGTTATTTATATTTTCGAAATTTTCCTAGAATTATACTACCACTGTTTCAAAGAATAAGGTGCATGCGCATTTGAAGACGAACTTTGACCCCAAAAAATGACCAACAATATCTTAATTATATTCTACATAATTAGTATCGTTAGATTCCTATTGAAAAACACTTTCTAATGATGCTAATTTTATATTGATAATATTTATATATTTAGAGCAATTCTTGGTAAAAGAAACTCGGAAAAGGATGGGGCCTTTTTCATTGGAATGGAGGTAGTATGTTATTACCACATGCATATTTGTACAAGCCGAAAAATTCACAGAAAATTAAATAAAAGTTACTACATCAAAATAATTCTTCTGTTTATACATCTTAAAAAAGCTGGACTCCTATGGAACAAAAATAAGCGTGGTACATTTTTCTAATCCTAGCTGAAACTAACAAAACGGAAAATAAAGTACGCATAGTTATATTCAAACCGAGTCTCTTTTTATTTGCACAGCTAGACTCGTGTAGCTGCGTTAGCAGCTCTACTACTTTGAGCCAGGCACAAAACCAGCTTACACGGTTAATTAATCTGGTCCCTGATCGCACAAAAGCAGGAGACGTGACTAAGCAACCTTTGATCCCTGTCTGCGTGTGCCGTGCGCATTGTAGTTCGCTCGCTTTTTTGATCCAACTTGCTTGCCTGCGCTAGGTGCTTGCTTCTTTGGGCCCCCTTGGTTCCAGGGGCTGCCCTGCTCGCGCTGCCCCAGGGCCGGGCCTGCTTGGACATTCCTGTGGGCAGTGCATATGTTTTGGGTGAATCAATATTTAGTTGCGGGCAATATGCTGGATGTGCTGTGTGAATCAATAGTTGTTGTGGGCAATATGTTGGATGTGATGTGTGAAACAATATTTGTTCTGGGCAATGGTAGATAAATATTTGTTGTGTCTCATTTATTTTCATCTCATTGTGTGAATCAGATTTGCTCATCCCAAACCGTAACCCACGAAATGGATGGTGACGACAGCAACCTCGTCTTCGATTTCGAGGGCACCCTCGAAGCCTGCTCCGACTCTGTTGTGGTAGGCTCTGCCTCCTACGCCCTCGGCCCTGCTGCGGTTGGGACGCACCATGACCAAGGCCGCGGTAGCGGAAGCTTCCGGCAGATCGTGTGCCGGCACTGGCTGCGGGGCCTGTGCATGAAGGGCGAATCCTGTGGGTACCTGCACCAGTATGACCAGGACCGCCTGCCGGTGTGCCACTTCTTCCGCGCTTATGGCTGCTGTCGCGAGAAGGATTGCATCTTCAAGCACAACGCCGAGGACGTCAAGGAGTGCAGCAGGTGAGGAACATCCCTATCCCCGCGACTCTTGTTTTTCGTGCGATGGATTGGTACCTGTCAATTGCTTGCTCTGGATTTAGAATTGTGTTATGGTCATTTTTTATTTTGTTATGGTCGGTTTGTCCTAGATCTTTGTTATGTTATTGTTAGGGCTTGTAGGAATTTGAAGCCATCCTGTGGGAATTCTTAGTATGTGTGATTTCCATTTTATACAAGCGAGAACAAAATCAAACTTTGGGTTTGTGTAGGTTTCTTTGGCAGCTTAATTGTTTGGATAAATACAAAGCGATATTGTTTTGTAGTCTGTCTCGGGTTATTTCTAATGGGACATACTCCTTGAGCAGTTATGTTTAGAGTTTATGTGTGTGTACTGTGCTAGTACCATCTGTAGGGTTTAGTGTTATATTTCCGTAGTAGGTATGACGTGATATGTAACTTTTCGGGCTTTCTGGATTGGGCTCTTCCTAGGAAAAGTGATTGACTAGGACTCACATTGAGTGTATTGTCATAGGGTCTGCAAGTGGTTATTGAATTTTAATATTTTAAATTGATAGTGAGTACTACATAGTAATCGATGTAATTTTGTCAAATTTAGTGCCTATGCTGTGTGAATTTGAGAGCTACTAACTTCAACAAATAGTCTCATAATTACATATCATATCTTTGATGGTAGATTTTCATTTAATCGATGTGAAATTTGGCAGCTTTGATTGAAATGCTTTTCACATTATTTAATCAATGATTGATGGAATCTTGAATTTCTATGATAAACTGCAGGTTTAGAATGTAATCAATATAACTTTAACAGCTGGACCCCCTGTCGGTTTTGAGCATCTAATGTTTAGAGCTCTGTGTTTATTAATTGTTATGTGAGTGTAATATATATTGTTTAGTGTTGTATTCTACTACTCTTTGAGTAGTTAGTGACTAGTGACATATTATGTTGTTTTAGGGTTTTCTGACTTGGATTCTTCTCGGGAGAAATAACTGACTCTCATAATGTGAAATAGTGCATTAGTAATTGATGCAGCTAAGTCAAATTTAGTGCTCACGCTGTGGGATTTTTGTAGCAACTAAATTTGATGGATTTATAATTTTATACAATTGAACTTAATTTAGCTGATACGCTGGTAAATTTTGGAGCCTTTGTTTAAACTGGTTTTTGTGTTTTTCAATTATTATTGATTTAATATTTAACTTTGTGACGATGCATATTGTTACTGACACTAGAATACAATCCTAAAGATATGACGTCAAGGAGTGCACCATGTGAGGAACATCCCTATCCTATCCTATCCCTCTTATTGAGTATTGCGATCTATTGCTGCCTGTAATTTGCTTAGCTAAGGATTAAGAATTGCTGTTAGGGTCAGTTTCTGTTTTGTTAAGTTCAGTTGGTCCTAGATCTGTAGGGCTTCTAGGAATCTGAAGCCATATTTTAGGAATTCTTAGCATGTGATTTACAAGTTGAATGCACTAAGAGAACTTTGATGATTGCATTTGGGGTGGTGGTAAGATAGATTGATATAGTGTGTAATTTTTTTGCATACTAGCGATAACGTGATTGAACTTTGGGATGATGTAGGCTTCTTGTGCATCTTACAATTGCTATGTTTCTCTGAAAAATTGATCTCTCGTGTGATATTGTTTTGTAGTCTTTCTCGGGTTATTTCTAATGGGACATACTACCTTGAGCAACACACGTTTAGAGTTTTTTTGTTTGCACTACTCTAGTGTCATCTGTAGGGTTTAGTGTTATGCTCCCGTAGTAGGTATGATATGATATATAAATTTAGGGTTTTCTAAATTGGACTCTTCCTAGTAGATGTGAATGTGATTCTCATATTGAGTGTATTGTCATAGGGGTCTGCAAGTGGTTATTGGATGTTAATTATTTAAAGTGATAGCGCGTACTGCATAGTAATCGGTGCCGTTTTTGTCAAATTTAGTGCCTATGCTGTGTGAATTTTGGAGAGCTGCTAACTTGGACAAATAGTCTCATAATTACCTAGCATATCGTTAATGTCAGGTTTTCATTTAATCGATGTGAAATTCGGCAACTTTTATTAAAATGCTTTTCACATTATTTAATCAATGCTTGATGGAATCTTGAATTTCCATGATAAACTGCAGCTTTGGAATGTTATTCAATGTTACTTTGGCAGTTGGAACCCGTGGGCTGTGAGCATCTAATGTTAAGAGCTCTGTATTTATTAGTTGTTATGCGAGTGTAATATATGGTTTAGGGCTGTATTCTACTACCCTTTGAGTAGCTGGTGACATCATATGTTGTTTTAGGGTTTTTTGAATTGGATTTTTCTTGGGAGAAATAACTGACTCATAATAATGGATATTGCTCAGGTTGTGTGAATTTCTGTAGTAATTAAATTTGATGGCTATATTTTATTACATAACAGAACTTAATTGGTAGCTTTTAATTTAGGTGATTGTTGGTGCCTTCGATTAAACTGGTTTTCATATTGTTTAATCAGTACTGATTTAATATGTAACTTATGTGACAAATGCATATTGTTACTGCCACTCATGTCTCTTGCACTTCTCATTAGATCATATAATATGCTATGTGACTTGACATCTGAGCTCCGATTCTACCTTCCTTGTATCGGTTGTAAAAGAGTGCTGTCTAAACTTTAAGCTAAACTGTGTTCCTTTTTATCTGTATTGCAGGTATAATATGGGGTTTTGCCCTAATGGCCCTGGTTGCCAGTACAGGCATGTTAAGAAACCTGGGCCGCCTCCTCCTGTTGAGGAAGTCCTCAAGAAGCTTCAACAAATGAATTCCTTGTACTATGGCTCATCAAGCGGAATTTATCAGCCAAGTGACAATAACAATAATCAGCAGGAGAAACCTCTAGTCCAACATGGCTCGGTGCTAAAGAATCAAAATTTGGTTGCACATGCTACTCCTATAATGCAACAACATGCTGCACATCATGTTCAGACAGCCCATCCACAGCATGTACCACCACCACACATACAGCAGCAACAACAACAACATGCTCAGGTGCAAGGTGTCCCTAATGGTTCATCTAACCAAGCTACTATGACAGCAAGCCCACTTCCACAAGGGCAATCAAGGTGGGTAGGGGGCTTCTAGTGGTTTTGTCAAGCTTTCAAGCATTTTGTGTGAAAACGACAAAACATAGCCGTATACCTCTATCTGTCTTACAAATCATGGACAATGTGTTCTCTTGTTCTGGTTTTTATGCTTCCTGTCTTCCTGATAAATTGATGGGTTTAATTTCCGAACTTATTATGCAGTGTTCTTTGCTTTCTATTAATTCTCCGTTGTATTGTTATGCTAGAAAAAACTATTTTCTCTGGGTTATAAGACAAATTAAGCCATGGCTAGGCAATCATGGTGATCTCTATATGATCAATTTTATCTCTAGATGATGTTTGTGCCTTGTCTTTAGATGTACGTGTTGGGATATTAATCTCACTCGAGCATTGTGGGTGAAAACGATATACATGGCCGTTATACATGTATGTGTTGTACACATTAGGGACAATGTGTTGCTTGTTCTCGTTCTTTATGCTTCCTGACAGAATGTTGGTCTTAATTTTCCAAACTTTTCTGCAGTTTTTAACTTTCTTTCAGCGAAAGTGATAATTCACTATTGTATTTTTGTTGTGCAAGTAAAAAACTTTTTCTCTGGATAATGAGACAAATTAAGTTATGGCCACTGATAGAAGTGGCTTCTGTTTTTTCTTTACATGTACGTGTTGGAATATTGGTTTCACTGATCACTCGTAGCTCTTTGCATCACATGATTTGGAAAGTAGAACATGAAATTTCGCTTGGTTGTTTACCTTTTTTATGTATTTTGGAACTATGCCTATGGAATCTTGAGCACATTAATGTACTATATGAGTTTTGGAATTATGCTTATAGCATTTTTGGTCACATTAATACACAGTGATTTTCTAGGTACTTGTGACATTCGTACGTTCTAGGGACCATATTGGAATATCTAATAATCTAGAGAAAACGATCTTGAAATATGACATGTTGACCTGTCATTCCATAGTTTCCCTATTTTCTGTTCCATAACGTGTTTCCTTAATTTTCTAGTGGTTTTAAGTTCTAATAGATTTTATGTTGATATGTTAACAAAATAGGTACTCTATTGTTAAAAGTTGCAACTGGGAGAATCTGAAAAAATCAGTTCAGCAGGGTGTTTGGGCCTCCAAAAAAGGAGTGTTGATGTCATTTTAATATTCTCCATCTCTAAGACTCTACATCTACAGGTGAAGAACATGTTCCATCTTAGCTATGCAATTGCTTACATACAAAATACTCCCTCGGTTACACACTAGTATAATTTATGCTTTAAGGAGAAAATATTTATTTGTCCTCCAAGTTCTAAATATGGTCATACATTAATTATAGTTATCACTGTCCAGAATAGAACCCAAAAACAATTCAGTAAGTAAAGGAGTTAGTGATGGTAGAGCTGAATTGATAATCATGAGTTGTTTCTTCCTTTTTTTTTTTGACTGCATCATGACTTCATGAATGATTTGTTAATATGGAATACCTCCAATTTGCTATGTTTTGTGTCGTTTAATCCGAACCACATGGGACAAGGAAGGATTTAATGACTTTGTCTTTAACATAGGTTGACCCAACTTTTTGCCCAACTCTAACATCACTACCAAAAAGTAGTGATAGGGGCATTTTACGATTTAGTGGAAAATATTGCCTCCAAAATTAGTGTAACGAGTATATACAGACGAAACCAACTTGCTAACAGGACAGATCTTTTTGACTGAAGGCGGTAATGTAGTATAATATATCATTTGTTCTGTAACATAGTACTAGTTTAAATTGAAATATTGCCATTTTAGTTGGATACATCAAATTATAGTTAAACTCACTTTTTAAAGGGTTGTGCAAAGGTTACTTCTCGATTTTGTGGTGGGATTTGGAAATATCAAGTCCATTATTGTCAGAACATCTCTCCAGTGGCTTAAGGTATTGAGTTTCTTATCCATACTCTTTTTCATTTATCATCGTGTCACATTATTTCTTCCCAGTGACAAATAGTACTGCTCTTTCTCGCTGATAGAATATAGGATTAGGACTGCATGCTAAGAAATACAGTGAGTTTCTGTACCATTCCATTCACATAGCATAATGCAACATCAGATCTTATGTTAGAGCCGTACGTTAATTATACTAGTAGTATTTCATGCCTGGGTTAACCACGCTCTTGCATATAACTTAATTTAGTTAATAATGGAGTCAATTATGCATAGCTCGATTGGTAATCATGAGTCATTTCTTTCTTTTTACAATGACATCATGACTTCATGATCGTTTATTAATATGTTCTACCTCAGATTAGGTATTCCCTTCGTCCACTTTTGTAGGGCAATTTTTTCGTTGAGCTCATAGACCAGGGAAGAAATAATTGGACTGATTCGCCAATCAAAAGTGATCTGTAGTTTAATTGATCTGCAACCTTGTAACGCTGTCTTTGCTTGCCTCACTTGCATGGTGATGCCACGTGCACCGTACCTGTTTATGGTAGTGCTAGAGAGATTTGAATTGGATTGCTGGAGAATTCTTTTGAGATATTGCAAGAATTTTAAGTTCCTCGTTCTAGTCAATTATCCCGCTTGATAATACTGCAATAAGAAAAGTAAATTAAGGTTGTGGGACATGGATTGCTGATTTCCATGGAGCCTTACCAAGTGCCAAATCTATAGGTACAAAAATTAGCAAATACATAGACTCAAATAAAATTAGCAAAACTAGTCTTCTGGGATGCCTTCTTTCTTCTCATTTTTGGGGGTCACCATTGACTTTTATTCGACAAGCATAGGGAACTAAAACCTGAAAAACTTAGTAACGTTTTTAGTCTCTTCTCAGGACATGAAATACACCTTAGTTAGATGGACATATGAAGAAAAAATGCCTTACAAAGGAGGACAGATGAAGTATATATTTGTTTTGTTTAGCTCTCCAAGCACATGGAACATGGAAGGATTTAAGAATGGCATAGTTTATAAAAGAGGTTGACCCAACCATATGCCCAACTCTCACATTGCTACAAAAAAAGTATTAGTGGGGCATTTAGTACAGAATATTGCCTCCAAAAGTATATATACTATATACAGACCAAACAAACTTGCTAACATGGCAAATTTTTTAGTGAAATGTGGTAATTTGCTATAATATCAATTGTTTGTAACGAGGAGTTTAAAAATAAAATTATGCTATTCAGGTGGATCATCAAATTATAACAGGACTCACATTTTTCTGAGGGTTGTGCAAAGATTATTTCTGAATTTGGTGGCTACATTGGTTGTTTGATTTAGAGATATGCTCACAGAAGTCCAGTATGGTCAAAACTTCTCTGCAGTGGCTTAAGGTACATCGAACTCTTGAACTTATCCATACTCATTTTCGTTTATCATTATTTTACATTATTTCTTTCCAGTGACAAGCAGTACTATTTCTCAGTGTCATATACAGTTTTATAGCAGGTTAGACAACGTAAGCTTGTACATTCACACCATACTGCACTTCTTCCTAATAATTGCCAATTCTGTTTAATCACCAAATAAACTTTGGTGAGTTCCTTTACCATTCTATTCTCTTAGCACAATATTTAATGACGGACCTATGCTAGAGATATTTGTACTAATTTATACTTGCTCTTAGAGTTGATATTAACTTGGCTGATTCACAGGTCAACCGGATTGGTTATAACAAAGAAATCAAGATGTAGGAGCAAATGTCGGAACTTTGCCGGATGTTTAGGCTTAGTGTGGACGATTTCATAGGAACTTTGGGCAAAAAGAATTCAACATTCCCTGTGGTATTAAGGCAGTGGGGGGCGGGTGTTAAGACAATGAAGGAAATATTACAATTCTCGTCTTAATTTTGGGAGTTAAGTAGCAAGGAGTTATGTAGAGAGTAAGAAAATTGACGTGTCTTATATTAGCAGTCTGAATACATGTTAGATAATATCTTGGGCTTATTTTTAAAATAATCTCCCTCCTATGTGAATTCATATTGACTGGGCAGGAACAATGAAACAACAATATACAAGACTAGTATAGTATGGCCAGATGCTAACCATCTAGGTTAGCTAATTTATGTAAGCTTTTGTGACTAATATTCACTACACATGCTGTAATTTATTGTTTTCTGATTGATGGATACATCAGAACTTGATGGTCTCTAATCATTTGGGACTTTGTTTACAACAATTTGGGGTTATGAATTGAAATTCTGGATTTTATTTTTTTGATCTAGGATGCTCTGCTTGCTGATGAGGCATCATGCTATGTGAGGAGGACAGAAGCGAAGAGAAGGATGAGAACCATGGCCGACCTTCAGAAGGATGTGGAACATGGTTTCTTTGTCCATGTTGATGGTTGGTTTTGCTGACAGAGATTTCTCGGTAATTCCTCAAGAGGATCTGGCCTCGCCATATGAAGGGCCTCTGCCCAATTGGCGCATAATTCAGGAGTATATACTTGCATGTACTATCTGTGTCCACTGCAGCACGGGTCCGCCAGAGGCTCCCCATCTTGTGTCTTTCGTTGCACGCCCTGGCTGCTGGCTCCCCGTTGCACGCGTGGCGCGCAACGGCTGTTGCTGTCCCGCATCTACCACCAGCTTTCTGTCTCCCTGTGTGCACATGTAGAGCAGTGTCTTGCCTGGCTACAAGAAGCAGCTCATCCTCCACGGCACACTGCTAGTTTGCTACATTGAGGTACTTCTTTGATCATTCTTGCCCCACTCTGTATTTTTTCCCCTTTGCTACGGTACAATTCACTATTGATTAATCCATATATTTCTTACGAGCTTTACTATCGACCAATCTTTCATAGATGTATTTGGGGAGAATACCTGAGATAGGAGCTGACCTTTTTTTTGAGAGAGAAGGTAGGAGCTGAGTTTTGCATGTGTAATCATCAGTTGCTAATTTAATAACAGTAGGTAGTATTGCCCAAGTAAGAGAACCTGCCTATGTATAAAACAACACTTGCTAGTTTGTTATTTCTGCTGTTGGACGCTCAGCTTTTGTAAGGTTGGTTATTGTTGCTGTCTCCTAAGGTGATTCTACTGTGTAGCACCTATGATCATGTGCTAGTAATTAGTCTATATATATGACCAGCACTCTTGTCTTTCCATGTACTCCCTCCGTTCTGAAATATAAGACATTTTAGGTCTGTGAATCGAATGTATATAGACGCCTTTTAGTGTATTTCACAAAGCTACAATGTCTTACATTTCTGAACGGAGGGAGTACATCTTTATATAATCTTGTTATTTTTTCCTGCAAATTGATTGTGCTCTGCTCCTGGTCTAAGAAGCAAACAAAATGCGCAGCTTTTTTGTGAACTAACTAGTTCACTCACTGATAACTAGTTTTGTGAAACTGCAGGATCCGTCATTCTGCAAAGACGGTGCATGGCTGATAACCTTCCTGTCATTTCTTGCTGGTTTGTTCACTATGGATGGTTAGAAAATTGTAGTCCAGCATTGTCATGTAAGTCGATTACCAGTTACTTGCTGGTCTGTATGACTGTAATATCGGTATCCAGTGTGCCTACAGGCATGTGGCAAATGTAATGCTTTGTTCAGAACCATGGGAACTATCCGGGCCTGAATTCAGAACTGTGTGAACTTTTACTGATGGAAAAGTTCAGATTTTTCTTATGTAGCACAGATTTTTTTTGTTTATGTTCCAATTAACAATTCCTGGACGATGCACCAGTTATGATTAAATAAGGACCAGGCAAAAGCTTTCACATGTTTGCTTTGATCCAGTTCCTTGTTTAAGTAGTAAGTATATCTTTCGTCTTGGGGCTAGCTCAAGACAATACGTTTCGGTTTTAACCAAACCAGAATACTCCTGTAATAAATCTTCTATTTGGGTTACACAGGCTCTTCATTTATGCGGAAGTCAGTGCATGGTGCTTTACAGATAAAATCATCCAGTGGAGCATAGATCATGCTATGTTCCGTACTCCCTCCCTTTTATATTGCTTCGTTAGCTTCCGTCAAAGTGCAAGCTTCATGATCTTTCGCTAACTATATATGATAGAATATTATCATCTGCAATACCGAATGGACTTTTATAATGTTTTAACTTATAATGTAAATATTGAGCCTTTTGTCACACGTACTCCTCTCTTCCATATTATTCCACATTAGACCGACTAAAAATGTATAGTTAGCAGATGATATAAAATATTTAAAATATTATAAGTTTGCCCAACTCACCGATTCTTCAAATTTGGGTCGGGTCATGGTTGTGTTGGCCTGGATGCGCCGCTGACCAAGCGCGTGTCCGAGTGTCGGCTGATGGGGCTTGTGTCCATACCTGGGCATGGCAAACCCGACCCGTAAAAAGCTCGACGGTCTAGGTTTTTTTGGCCCACGGGCTGGGCTTGGACGGTAGATTTAGGGCCTATGTGCAACTCAGGCCAGGCTCAGGCCTTGAAAATGCTGAAAATAGAGAAGGCCTGGCCCGACGGCTCGGTGGTTTTTTGCAGGTTCGGGCCAGGCCCGGGCTCTGATTTGCGGCCCGACAGCCGGGCAGGCTCGTGCCTGGATTTTGGCCCGCAGGCTTTTTGCCAGCCTAGCCCGAAAAATGCCTAGCTATGCTCGTGTGTAAGCGCGGGATACATTGGCCGATGGAAATTGACCTTTACGTTGTCGTTGTTGACCGCCTGTGATGCCGCTTCGCCGCATGCGCCACTGGACGCCGAGCTAGTTCCTGCGCGTTCCACTGGTTTTCCGCCCTTTCCCCTCTATCGTGCTAGCAATATCTTGGCCACTTTTGGCTCGTCTTTCATCATTGCCATCTACCTCCACAAGTCAAAGAGGGAAACCCAGCACACGACCACCCTCATGTACATCGGGTGTCCTTGGCTTCACGTTTGGGAGGCGTGCGCCTTGTATGAGGCGAACTATCCTGCGACTCTGGACTCCTTCTGCCCTAGCGGGTGGGCACTGAGCGTCGGTGGTGTCCCGATCCCACTAGTACGGCATGGTGCGGAGCTGCAGGCGATGTGGTTCACGGAGCATCGGTTGGATCAGTAGTGGATCTCGACAACATAGCCACGTGGACTGAGTTCTTCCGCAAGCGTCGGGAGAGGAAGCTCACCGTGTACTACGGTGACGGCCCTCCGCCGACGGACAACAACACTGCCAGGCGTAGGTTCTAGTGGAGCGTGCCGGACCGCACGCTGGCCTCCATCACGGACTACATTACTGCGGGGAACAACTCACGCCTCCAATAGCCTCGGCAGCCGCCTCTTCCCTCTAGAATGATGCCACTGCCACCGCCACCATTCATTGACCTCACGAAGGACGGTGACTAGTAGTCACCACAGGCGCATGAAATCATAGCTATCGTGATGTTTTTTTACATGTAATGTATGTTTTAGCCATGTATGTTTTCTGTGTTGGGAAAAAGGTGAGGATATACTAGGGCCGTTTGGATCAGGTCGTTGAGCACACTGGACTGACACGCCAGACAACAACCCATTTTATGTCGATCCAAACAGACTAAATCAAACAATTTAGGTTGGTGGTTTGGATTGTGCCGCTGGAGTCTGTCGAAGCTTCGAGTAAACAATCACGCCTCTACTGTACTTGTACGATCTCTCGGCCAAAAATTTCCCCGCTCAGGCTCAGCCCACGGAGGAGAACACGAATTTGTGCTACCTAGAAAACTGAAATATATGTGAAACTTTTTTGGAACTTATGAAACATTTTGTACTATTCACGAAATGTTTCAATAATGTTTCAGTCGGTTTCAATTGGAGACGTCATCTATGTGCAGGCTGAAAAGAGGCTAAACAGGCGCACAAATCTCAAAATAGAAATGGACGGTGAATAGGAGTCCTGTAGCGGGTCCACCTCTCGAGCATGTAACTCCTAGGGCAATCACGGAGGCGATCGTGTTCAGGCTAAGGTTTCGTGAGAGAGGGTGATTTTTTCTGGGGACAGATTCGACTGCGACTGCATGATTCGGCTTTGGCGGCTAGGTTTTGGGTCTCTCCGCTCTTCTACGCTTGTGAGTATCAGAGGGGGTGGCGTGCATGGCTTCATTGACGTCAGCAAGGAAGAAGGGGGCTCGGACATGGCGAAGGAGTCCAGGACCCATTCTCCGTCTCCGTCCCTAACGAAGGGTGACGAGGAGCTCTCAGCCTCCTTAATGGCAAAGCTAGGCGACCTTGTCCTGATGGCGAAGTAAGCGATGGGACTAGTGATTCGAGATCTGGGATCGGCCCCGATCCTAAGGCCGAATTGGGTGATCATTGGTAAATCTTGCTCCTCGCGCAAGCTCATCCTCAGTGCTCTAGAGAGAGTAATGCAGCGGGCGTGGGGACTTCGTCGGCCTGCCTAGTTCAAGGAGATTGGGTATAACAGGTTTGTTGTCCGGTTTAGATCTGAAGGTGATTTTCATCATGTGATTCGGAATGATCCATGGCAGTTTGATTTCCATGCCTTGTTGCTAGAGGAGTATGATGGGAATGAAGGGTTCTGTAGCAGAAAACAAAAAATCCAACGTTGGAACTCCATAACGCCCAAGATCTATCTATGTAGTAATGCAGTAACGACCATAGCGTATAGAATACATACCCTTGTAGACCATACGCGGTTAACGTTCCGAGGAGAACATGGCTAAAGTAGTCGAACTCGTAGCCGACCTCAAGGTCGCGGAGCTCCTCGCAGGTCACCCCTTACTCCATCTTCATCGTGCAGCAGCTCGAGCTCATGACATCCAAGATGCCCTCGTATGAGGCACCCTCAAGGTTTCGTACACATACGGTGTATGATGACAAACACCGACCCCCTTGATCCCTGCTGGGAGTGCGGGAGTAGATCTCTGGCTTGGAATCTCCGCAGTACAACGGTGCACTGCGCTGAAGCCTTGTTCGCACAGCCCAAACATGGGGGGCCATGGTCACAAGGGAGAGAGAGAATAGAGAAAGTCAACCAAAGGACTTCTCTATTTGGTGTGTCTCCAATCCCACCCAGGGGGAGGGAGGTGTGCCCTCCCCTTTGAGTTTCCTATGTGAGACTAAACAAGGGAGAGAGCAGGGTGGCACCATGGTCCCCTAGGGCTCCATGGGCCAGACAGCCAAGGGGGGCCCACCCCACGCACAGCCCAAGGCTGGCCGGGTGGGCCCCATGTGGCGGTTGGGCTTACCCCTTTGGCCCTTGGCCCTTCCCTCTTGCGGTTTTCCCTCATGGGCCCTTTTCCCTAGGAATTTGGCCCATTAGTGGAATACTGAAAGGATCGTATGGGCACCTAGAGGGGGCGTGAATAGCTGCTACTTCAAATTTTACTCTTCTTCAATTTAGGGTTTGACATGAAAGGTAAATTCTCTAGATTATGCAACTATGGTGAATTTACCTATATGTCAATCTAGCACATACTAAGCAATAACTAGATAAGTGAAGTGTGGTAAATGATAGAAGTAACCAAAGTGGAGCACGCGGAGACACAAGGATTTGTTTCCCGTAGTTCCTTCCTTTTGAGGGGAAGTACGTCTACGTTTGGAGAGGGGGTGGTTTCAAACCACCAATGCCACGAGAGGCCTCCCTTGTTCTCCTATGAACCTCACCCTAACGGGTTCGATTCACCTCTTCCACTATACGGCAACCTTCGAGGTGGAAGCCGACACCTTTACAACGAGTTCGGGGCACACATCCACAACTTAATTGGAGGCTCCCAAGTACAAGCTAGCTGTCAAACAATCAAAGACAAGCTAGTAAGAACCAAATCACAAGCTAGGGTTTCCAATGAAACACTAGAGAAAGGGGCCCTCAAGTGAATGAGGGGGAAATGAAGATCTCTCTTGGTGAAGATGTAGATCAAGGCCTCCTCCTTCGATTCTCCAAAGATCAATGACTTTGGATGGTTGAGTGAGGAGATCTTGTGGATTTGGTGGCTCAAATGGTGCTGGAGTTCTTGAGGTGGACGAGCAGCTTCTAAGGTAGAAGAAGGGGCCTTTATATAGGCCCCCTGGAATTAGAGCCGTTGGGAGCCACTTACCCCATATAGTCCGGCCAACACCAGTCGGACAGTCCGGCCTAGCCGGACACTCCGGGCGAAACCAGCCGGACACTTCGGCCTGGCCAAGTTTCCAGCCAGAATCCGGACAGTGTTCGGGTAGAGTCCGAACAGGGACACAAAATGTCCATCGAAGTTGCCCACTTCCCAGGGGCGGACAGTCCGACCGGATCCAACCAGACAGTCCGGCCGGGGGCAGACACTCTAGCTGAATTCAGCCGAACAGTCCGGTTGGGACCTGTTTCCTGCACAGACAACATCCTGGGGAGCTCTTTTCCTTTATTGCAACATACACGAGGGCAGCAGGAATCTCCTGAAACATCTAACAGATGATTAAACTTATCCAAGTGTTGTCACCAAACATCAAAATAATAGGAAGGGCATAAATGCCCTTTCAATCTCCCCCTTTTTTGTGTTTGATGACAACCCAATGATTTGCAAAAAGGATAGCTATAAATGTTCACAAGAGGAGATATACAAAATATAGTGAGGCTCCCCCTAGATGTGTGACCAATTTTAGCTTTGCATTTGAATACAAGATCACACACTCTAGAATTATATCCGCTCTAGATTTTGTAGCTAACAAGTTATGACATGATATATAATAACAACTAGATCAATAAGCTAGGCATAGGCATAACATAGTCATTTAACACAACCGGGCAAGCATGTCACAACACACAACACAGAGTTCAACACAACATAGTACTCAACAAGTAGAATAAAGACAAGAAGCTTCAAAGAGGCAAATCGAAATAACGTGAAGCTCGTGTACCCATGCATATCCCCGGTAGCAACCTAATAAAGGGTCTATTTCTCCCCCTTTGGCATCGAGACACCAAAAAGGGAAAATAGCACAACTAAAGCGTCCCAAGGCCAACTCTAGCCACTGTAGTCGTTGTTGTCATCCTCCTCCTCATCCTCGTCTTCATCACCATCCTCATCATCCTGATCCTCCTGAGTAGAGCTCTGGCCGTGAGGGCGAGAAGAAGAAGATACATCCTCAAACATGGACTAATCCACACGTCCTTGACTCCAGTGACCATAGGAAAGTGTGCCATCAAACGCCTGCTGCTGAGAAGGGTCAACATCCATGGGATGGTTGATCCGCTTGAGCTCCTTCATCACATTCTTGTTCGCCTTGTATGCATCATACTGGCCATGGAGAATGTCAATGTTCTGGCAGAGAAGAAGCTTCTTCCACCAGGAGGCCTTCTTCACCTTCTTGTGCACTTCCTCCTTGGAGGTGGCGAGGCGATATGCATTTCTGGCATGCTTCATGCGAAGGCCACGGGTCACAGCCTCTGGAACCTCCTCAGAACCATCATCACTGTCAGAGGCATCTATCTCATCATCCTCAAATATATCCTAAGTAGGAGGGTAGCCACGAGGTGCCTTGGAGGTGGGGGCACCCTTCCTCTGTAGCTTGGCAGGAAGGTGTGCAACAAGGTCAGTGTAGAGTAGTGGAGTGACTGGAGCCTAAGCAACAATGAGCTTCATCACATATGGAGCAAACAGAGGACACTTCTTGTCAGTGATGCACTTGTACATATCCTGATAGATGAAGTCCATGACATCTATGGAACCACCTGGGTGAGCTGGACCGAACATACACGGAGTAGGCATGGGCCATAAGATTGATCTCAGCACCCCTCATCTCATCCTTGTTGCCCGCCTTGAGAGTGAGAGTGTGGCAAAACATGCAGAGCAAGATGTTGTAGATGAGCTTGATGTTGGTGGTTTGGCCAACCACACCATTCTGAGAGTAGATTGGGGCCAACAGCTTCTTGTCATACGCTTGACCATGCACATGCATCCGATGACCACTGTGAGCATTGGGGTTGAAAGGCACACCAAGGAGATGGGCAAACTGAGCCATGCTGGAAAGACACCTAGTAGTGCTAGAGATCCACTCAAGGGGAATATCAGGAGTGTCCCCCAAAACCACCATGGCATAGAACTGTTGGACCAACTCAATATTGTAGTATTCTCTTGTTTGAAAGATGGTGTGCAGCCCCATCTTCTGAGTCACCCAGAGAGCGTCCTCAAAATACCTGTGTGCTTGGATCTTCGGAATATCCAACCACTACATGGGACACACAAGAGTCTTGAAAACCAAGAACACCTCATAGAAGAGTAGGGCCTGTTCATTCCTCCAGAAGCGCGCTGCAGAGAATAGAATTGCTGGACACGCATCTCCACAAACTCTTCGGTGCCCAAATTTGCCAAAGTGGTTAATGACTCAAACTTCATGCGCTTGGCTTCATCCCTTTTTAGTTTTCTGACCTTCTCCTGCTTCGCTGCAACACGGTCACAAGCAGCCTGCCGGACCATGGATGGATCCATATGAACCTCATTCTCTTCATCATGGTACCTGCGAGGATGAGCTTTCTGAGCGGCCCTAGAGCAATGAGGATGGGAGCCACCTGTGAATTCAGAGTAGAAAGGTAGCAACTGGGTAAGCACATTTGTCCAGGAGGTGTATGCACATAGCAGTAGTGAAAGAAATGCCAGATCAAAACTGGTTGAGGAAACCCGTACTGTCCGGCAAAATCGAGCCGGAGACTCCTCCAGGCCCGGACAGTCCGGCGCATACAGGCTGGACATTCCGGCTGGGACAGAGTGTCCGCCCTGTACACACCGGACAGTCCCGTGGGAGACCTGGTGATTTTTTAGGCAGTGCGAAAGTACTCAAATAGAGCAGATCAGGATTGCTAGGACTACTACAATGACGCCATATGCACACAGTATGATGAATCCATGGATCAAGATAGGTCATTGCCTCCAAAAATGCATCTAGAGGAAACCCTAGAGATGTAGAAGAGGGGGAGGCAAAATACCAACATGCATGGAGCCTTCACCGGAGGGGAACAGGTCCTAGAGGCAAAGGGGCGGTAATGGCCGGCGGCAATGGTCAAATCCGGGGTGGAGAGGCCCTCCTGGTGGAGATCCTGGTCAGGGGCAGCGCGCTGTGGAGAGGAGAGAGTCAGGGGAAGAAGGAGGACTGAACCATCCACTTCTCCCCGACCCCCTTTACAGGATTGAAACCGCTGGGGCCGGAGTGTCCGGGCGAAATTAGCCCGAGTGTCCGGGTTGTATCAAGCGGAGTGTCCGGCCAGGCCGAACTCTCCGGTTGGTACCCCACGACCAGAAAAACTCCAGGTACAGAAGTTGGAAAATGTGTGGCAAGATGAGCATATTTAGGGATGAGTATAGGCCTGGGATTCAGAAGATGTACTGTGAAGAACCAAGAAACCATAGATAGTCAAAAGATGACAAATTAATATCCAAACCAAACAAGTCAAGAACCGACTCTTCAAATATGAAAAGGGCGGTGGCCGAGGCCACCATGTAAGAGTTTGTGGCATGACACCGCGAAGAATTATCCTTGGGTTCATTGCCACTACTCATCAATGAAGCTCACATATCACTAAATGATATTAAGAGAATTGAATTTCTTAATGTTGGCATTATGGGGGGAGGGATAGTCCAATGTATTAGAACCGCACTCCCCTATCTCCATGCCTGCACCTAAACCAAATAAGGGTCAAGATATAGGTGAGTATGCAAGGTGATCAGGTCAAGCACCTAGAATCTACGATATTTAGTTCATTCCTCAAATAATAAAACCTTGCTTCATCAAGTGGCTTCGTGAAAATGTCGACAAGTTGGTCTTTGGTTGACACATAGGATAGCTCAATATCACCTCGAGCAACATGATCTCTAATGAAGTGATGACGAATCTCAATATGCTTTGTCCTTGTATGATCCACTGGATTATAGGCAATCTTGATAGCACTTTCATTGTCACATAGAAGAGGCACTTTGTCACAATGGACACCGTATTCCTTTAAAGTTTGCCTCATCCATAGAAATTGTGTACAAGCACTAGCAGCTGCCACATACTCGGCTTCGGTGGTGGAGAGAGATATACAATTTTGCTTCCAACACACCAAGGACCTCCCAAGGAATTGGCAAGCCCCGGAGGTTGATTTCCTATCATCCTTGTCACCAGCCCAATCCGAATCTGTGTATCCACAAAGAGAGAAAGTTGAGCCCCTAGGATACCAAATACCATAGTTTGGGGTATGAACCAAATATCGAAATATTCTCTTGACCGCCATCAAATGGATTTCTTTAGGAGTCGCTTGATATCTTGCACACACTCCTACACTCAACACAATATCAGGTCTAGATGCACAAAGGTAAAGCAAAGAGCCAATCATGGACCGGTATACCTTTTGATCCACATCTTTACTATTTGGGTTTAGTTCAAGATGAGTCTTTGTTGCCATGGGAGTGGGAGCTCCATTTAGATCTTTCATGTTGAATCTTTTGAGCATATCTTGAGTATACTTGGCTTGGTTGAAGAATGTTCCTCCTCTCACTTGCTTGATCTCAAAACCAAGAAATACTCTCAATTCTCCCATCATAGACATCCTGAACCTGTCGGTCATAAGCTTTGAGAATTCATCATTAAAAGCTTTGTTAGATGAGCCAAAGATAATATCATCTACATATATTTGGCATACAAAAAGTTCCTCATTGACCTTCTTAGTAAAAAGAGTGGGATCGATTTTCCCAACCTCAAACCCACAATCTAACAACAACTCTCTAAGGTGCTCATACCACGTGTGTGGGGCTTGTTTGAGCCCATAGAGTGCCTTATCGAGTTTGTATATGTGGTTTGGAAAGTTGGAATCCTCAAACCCCTAGGGTTGCTTCACATATACCAACTCATGCAATGGACCATTATGAAATGCGCTTTCTACATCCATTTGTTGTAATTTAAATTTATGACGTGTCGCATAAGCAAGAAGGATACAGATGGACTCAAGGCGAGCCACAGGTGCATAAGTCTCTCCATAATCAATGCCTTCAATTTGAGAGAACCCTTGTGCAACCAATCTTGCCTTGTTCCTCACCATAATTCCATGCTCATCTTGCTTGTTCTTGAAAATCCACTTGGTGCCAATAACATTGCGGCAATATTTTGGCTTTTCAACTAACTTCCATACTTTGTTTCTCTCAAAGTTGTTGAGCTATTTGTGCATTGAATCCAACCAATCCAAATCATCAAGAGCTTCCCATACTTTCTTTGGTTCCACCATGGAAATGTGTGCTTGGTGCTCACCAAAGTTCTTCAGTTGAGCTCGAGTAGATATCCCTCTTCTTAGATCTCCTACCACATTCTCAAGAGTGTGGTCTCTTAATTCCAATATTCTATCCATTCTATCTTGGTGACGAGTTTCAATCTCCTTGTTGTTTCTTGGGGGGGGGGGGTCACTTCATCATTTTGGTCCTTGTATTGACCATTAACTTAACCTTGACCATCATTGGAATTATTCTCTTCTACAAGAGGCAAAGATTGACCTTGGTCTTGATCAAGCATACTTCTAGACAGGCATTGAGCTTCCCTTATGGAAGTTTCTATAGATCTTCCTTGTGTAATAGACTTAGCACCACTAGACATTCTGGCAAATGGAGACTCGAGTAACTCCTGGCTAGAGGTTTCTTCTTGATCAGCAGGTTGAGGGTCCACAACTTGTCTTTGACATGGGTCATTGTCCTCCTCGATAGGAGCTTGTTGATGTTGTGAAGATGAGGGCTCCACTTGAGTAGAGCATAGTTCTTCTCGATCCGCCATAAGGGGTTCCTCAACAGGGCGGACGAAACCCGCACCCATTCTTCCTATGGCATCCTGAGGCATTTCATCATCTACACCACAGAAATCAACATGTCCCGCTTGGGGACCATCTTATTCTTCAAACACCACACTACAAGATTCTATGACGGTTCCGGAGAGTTTGTCATTGATTCTATAAGTGTGGGATTCGAGACCATAACCAACAAAGATACCCTCTAATGCTTTGGAATCAAACTTGGACAAACGAATACCCTTAATGCGATAGAAGCACTTACAACTGAACACTCGGAAGTAAGAAACATTGGGCTTGTTACCGGTAAGGATTTCATATGGAGTCTTGATCAATTGTTTGCGGAGGTAGAGATGGTTTGATGCATGGCATGCGGTGGAGATAGCTTCAGCCCAAAAATTGTATGGAGATTTAAATTCTGCCAACATAGTCCTTGCCATATCAATAAGAGTTCGGTTCTTCCTCTCAGCTACACCATTTTGTTGAGGGGTATATGCAGTGGAATATTGATGTTTTATTCCCTCATCACTAAGAAATCCATTCAATGTGTAGTTTTTGAACTCGGTACCGTTGTCACTTCTTATTGTTAATACCGGGACATTGTGTTGGTGTTGAGCCATGTTGATGAAGTCAATGAAGTTCTCTTGTGTCTCACTTTTCAGATTGAAGAAATATACCCAAGTGTATCTTGAGTAGTCATCAACAATCACCAAGCAATATTTCTTCCCACCAAGGCTTGCATGAGATGGAGGACCAAAGAGATCCACATGAAGGAGCTCCAAGATCCTCTTGGACTTGATGTAGTTCTTTGGCTTGTGGGGAGAATCATGCATCTTTCCTTCAACACATGCCCTACAAACACGATCTTTGGCAAAGCAAACATTTTATTTTAGTCCAACAATATGACCATCCTTGTGGAGGCTTTGCAAAGTTCTCATGTTGACATGGGCTAGACGGCGATGCCATAGCCAACCCACATCGGCCTTTCCGAATAAGCACATCGGACTTGTAGTGGTTTTCCCCGAGAAGTCCACCACATACAAGTCATTTTCGACGTACCCAACAAAAGCGACCTTGAGAGACTTGCTCCACAGGAGGATCACAATATCATTATCAATAAAGACGGCAAAACCCATCTTTCCAAGAGCACGTACTAAAAGTAAATTATATCCAAGGGTCTCAACAAGCATGACGTTCACGAGAGTGATATCGTGTGCAACCACAACTTTGCCAAAACCCATTACCTTAGACTTTGACTTGTCGGCATATGTCACGGATATTTGATCAATATTTGGTCTCAAATCCTTGACACTAGATGCGCCTCCGGTCATATGACTTGTGCATCCACTATCAAGCACCCATTTTGACACTCCGGAAGCGTAGGTCTACAAAAGATCAAACTAGTTTTTAGGTACCCATTTTTCAATGGGTCCTCTTTTGTTAGCAACAAGGGTCTTGGGAACCCAAATAGACCAAGCAATATAACCATCATATGGCCCAACATATTGTGCATATACATCACCATAATAATCATGCATTAAAACATAGTGAGGGTTAGCACTTCCCGCAAAATCATCATGAGACATAGTTTTGCCATTCGTGGACTTACTATCCACAATGACCTTGTCCTTTCCTTGTGTGGGCTTGGCCTTCTTCTTCTTGTTGTTATTCTTCTTCTTCTTGCCATTAGAGACAAAGCCAATGCCCCCTTTTTCACTAATTGACCTTTGCTTACTCAAGAGGTCATCAATTGACTTGTTACCCTTGGGAAAGGTGGCCTTAGCTAGCTCCCCCTTCAACCTAGCATTTTCTTCAAGTATACTAGTACAACTAGAGGGAATGAAAGTACTAGGTGAAGTAATATTAGTCAATTGAGTTTGAGGCTTTTCATGAGACTTTGTGAGCAACAAGAGTTCACTCTCCAAGGCCTTGTGAGCCTTGTCAAGTATCCTAAAGTCCTTGGCAAGTTTTTCATGAACAACATCAAACTCAATCCTGTCCTTTTTAGCCCTTCTATATTTGGCAATAGCATGGTAACGTTCCTTGATGAGTTTATTAATAATGAGATCATTTGCTTCATCAAGACCTTCAAGTTTAGTTTCAAGAGATATTCTAGTTTCTTGTTCTTCTTCTAGAGCATTATTTAGAGCTTCTACCTCAATCATGTGCTCTCTTCCTAATTTACATCTCTCATCTAGAAGTTCTTGTGTGTGTGTGCAAGTTGATTTAAGAGGTCCACAACATGTTTCTTGTGTTCTCCTTGCAAGTTGTTCATAAACACATCAAAATCAACTAGTTCCTTTTTGACCTTAAGAGATAACTCATCATAAAAATCATCATTGATTAAGAAGGTGGAATGTGATGATGACAATACTTCTGTTCCTCTTGCCATAAGGCAAGTGACGTTCTTGTTGGAGATATTCTCATTAGGAGAGTCGAAGAGTGAGTATGTAGGGGTAGAAGTGATGGCAAGAGCCGCCACACCACTTGATGTTTCCTCATCTTCATCTTCACCATCATCATCGGAGGAGAATTCTTCGTGAGTGATCAAGACAATTTCACTCGACTTCTTGTTGGTTGTATTCCTTTTGATGAAAGGTTTCTTGTAAGGAGCTTTGGAGGTCCTCTTCAACACAATTTTACCCCCATGATCTTCTATTTTCTCATAAGGACAAGCAGCAACAAAGTGATAGCGGTAACCACAATTGAAGCAAGTTCTCAACTTGGACCCATTATCTATTTTCCCATTGGGGTTGCTTCTTCGTTGCATTTCCATCTTGGCCTTGGCGGGATCTTTCCAAAAGTTTCTTGCATAGAAGGCCATGTATTCACCATGAGTAACCTTGAAATCTTCGGGGTGGCTCATTGAAAGTCCCTCATCACTTCCTTCATCTTCATCATACTCCACAACCTTGGCCTTCAAGGCAATATTGACACCACTACTCATTCCAATGGCACGAGCACGGGTGTCTGATGACCCACAAGTATAGGGGGTGTATCGCAGTATTTTCGAGGGAAGTGAAACCCAATTTATTGATTCGACACAAGGGGAGCCAAAGAATATTTATAAGCCTTAACAACTAAGTTGTCAATTCAGCTGCACCTGGAAACAATCTTGCTCACAACAGTTTATCAGTAGCAACAGTTTTGTAGTAGGAATAACAAAGTAGCAGCAACAGTAAAGTAAAGACAGTAGTAACAATAGCAGTAAACAGTAAGATTCGAGTGCGGTAGGCATAGGGATGGATGGATGAGCGTTGCATGGACAAGACAATTCACATAGCAATCAGAACATAGGGCAATTGCAGATAAATAAGATAAAGCATCCAAGTAGTAGATAATCCTAGGCATGTGCTCCATATATAGTCATACATGCTCGTAATGAGAACTTGCACAACATCTTTTGTCCTGCCAGCCCGTTTGCAGCGGGGCCTCAAGGGAACTACTAGAAATTAAGGTGCTCCTTTTAATAGAGCACCGGAGCAAAGCATTAACACTCCGTGAACACATGTGATCATCACATCAAAGCCATTCCCTCCGGCTATCCCGATTTCTGTCACTTCGGGGCCATTGGTTTCGGACAACAACGTGTGTATACAACTTGCAGATAATACCATAAACAATACTATCATAATGAATCAATAACATGTTCAGATCTGAAATCATGGCACTCGGGCCCTAGTGACAAGCATTAAGCATAACAAGTCGCAACAAAGTCATAAAGCACTAATAAAAGATACTAGGCACCATGCCCTAACAATCTGATGCCATTACATGAACGATCTCATCCAATCCCTACCATCCCCATAGCCTACAATGGGGGATTACTCACTCATAGACGGGGGAAACATGGATGGTCAATGGAGAAGCGATGGTGATGATGATGGCGATGATCTCCTCCAATTTCCCATCCTGACAGGGTGCCAAAACGGAGTTTCTGGTACTGTTTTGTGGAATCTGGTGGTGGTGGCGGAGCGGAACTCCTTCTGGAAAAACGTCGAACCCTCCTGAGCTTTTAGGTTAGAAGGCAACTTATAGGCGAAGAGGGAGACCGAGGAGGAGTCTAGGGCGGCCAGACCACCCCCTAGCGCGACCTGGGCTTGCCCGCGCGGCCAGGTGGTGTGGCCTGGGCCTAGCCCCCCTCCGTCTCGTATTCTGGCTCCTGGAGTCTTCTGGTGAAATAGGATTTTCGGCATATTTTCCGGGATTTTTCTTGATAGTTGATTTTCTGCACAAAAAGTAGACACTAGGGCAATTCTGCTGAAAACAGCGTCAGTCCGCGTTAGTTGCATCCAAATCACACAAGTTTAGAGGAGAAACAATAGCAAAAGTGTTAGGGAAAGTAGATACGTTTTGGACGTATCAGTGTCTTTGGCATTATTGGCAGCAACCTTGAAGGCGTCCATCTCTTGCATAACTTCATTGGAGGTCATGAGATGGTAGTTGTGTCTTCCTTGGAGACTCTTCAAGTCAGTAGGCTCGAAGGGCATGAGAGCACTCACATACTTCCTCTTGATCCAAGCATCATCAATGTGAGAGGCACAAACATTCCTGAAGGCGGTGGCTATGGATTCGAGTCTTTGATACATGTCTTCATGATCCTCACTATCCTTCATGAAGAAACCTTCGGCCTCATTGCTTAAGGCATCATATCTATTTCTTCTCATACTCTCATTGCCAACAAACAAGTCAATGAGAGCATCCCAAGCTTCCTTGGCGGTATTGTAGTGCTCAATGTGGGGAAAATCCTTTGGCCCCACTCCAAGTTGGATCATGTGCAAGGCAGTCGCATTGAGTTGGCTATTGACCATTTCTCTTCTAGTCAAGTTGGTTGGATCCTCAATTTTGAGACCTTCAATAATATTCCACAAATCAATGCAAGAGATGCGTACATGAGATTTCATTAAAACTTGCCATTGAGCAAAAGTATGTGCAACTAACTTAGGTGGGTCACCTCTATTATTTATATGTGGGTGAGGGATAGGGGGGTCGGGAGAGTACCATCCAGGAACCGCATGGTGCTCTTCCTTCCCATCACCCTTTTTGGTGGTGGAGTCAGTGGAATTATGTTCATCCCCCGCCACTTCCTCCAAAGACTTAGCTGGAGCATTTGCTTTTGGGTTAGGTGGTGTTTCCACATAAGAGGGAGGAGGTGAGGTTTTCTTATCCCTAACAAGTTGCTCAACGATTTTGCGCAATTGTTAGATTTCGTTGCCCAAGGTAGAGCTCAAGCTTGTTTCCAAGTTCTTGAGATCTACCATGGTCACCGAATGGCTAGCCTCACTTTCTCCCTCATCTGGGTTGCCCATAATCTCTTAGGCGGTTAAGCCCGAATAAAGAGCCGAGGCTCTGATACCAATTGAAAGGATCGTATGGGCACCTAGAGGGGGGAGGGTGAATAGGTGCTACTTAAAATTTTACTCTTTTTCAATTTAGGGTTTGACATGAAAGGTAAATTCTCTAGATTATGCAACTATGGTGAATTTACCTATATGTCAATCTAGCACATACTAAGCAATAACTAGATAAGTAAAGTGCAGTAAAGGATAGAAGTAACCAAAGTGGAGAACACGGAGACACAAGGATTTGTTTCCCGTAGTTCCTTCCTTTTGAGGGGAAGTACGTCTACGTTTGGAGAGGGGGTGGTTTCAAACCACCAACGCCACGAGAGGCCTCCCTTGTTCTCCGATGAACCTCACCCCAACGGGTTTGATTCACCTCTTCCACTATACGGCAACCTTCGAGGTGGAAGTCGACACCTTTACAACAAGTTCGGGGCACACATCCACAACTTAATTGGAGGCTCCCAAGTACAAGCTAGCTGTCAAACAATCAAAGACAAGCTCGTAAGAACTAAATCACAAGCTGTTTCCAATGAAACACTAGAGCAAGGGGCCCTCAAGTGAATGAGGGGGAAATGAAGATCTCTCTTGGTGAAGATGTAGATCAAGGCCTCCTCCTTCGATTCTCCAAAGATCAATGACTTTGGATGGTTGAGTGAGGAGATCTTGTGGATTTGGTGGCTCAAATGGTGCTGGAGTTCTTGAGGTGGAAGAGCAGCTTCCAAGGTAGAAGAAGGGGCCTTTATATAGGACCCCTGGAATTAGAGCCGTTGTGAGCCACTTACCCCAGATAGTCCGGCCAACACCATCCGGACAGTCCGGCCCAGCCGGACACTCCCAGGGGCATAGAATGTCCATCGAAGTTGCCCACTTCCCAGGGGTGGACAGTCCGGCCGGGGGCAAACACTCCGGCTGAATTCAGCCGGACACTCTGGCTAGGACCTGTTTCCTGCACAGACAACATCCTGGGGAGCTCTTTTCCTTTATTGCAACATACACGAGAGCAGCAGGAATCTCCTTAAACATTTAACAGATGATTAAACTTATCCAAGTGTTGCCACCAAACATCAAAATAATAGGAAGGGCATAAATGCCCTTTCAAACACCTTTCGGTTCCCTTTCGATTTCCTCCGAACGACTTCAGAACTTTCCCGAAACGATTTCGGTTCTCTCACAGAACTTTGCCAAAACCTAATTGTCAACACCCGGATTTTTAATCCTAGATGCCCGTTATGCCATACCTCGCAATCCCAGGATTACCATTTTTGTGAGACATAACGGATTGGATATCACAGTACATCATCCATTACAAACCATACATAAGGTTTTACACAAATAAGGATCTCATGATCCAGTCTTTAATACAACAAGCAGCGGAAATAAACGATAAGCGTAGCGGTGGGGTCCATCTTCAGGGGCACAGGCAATGCTGACGAAGGCAGATAGTCCTAGTTATCATAGCCGTCCTGCTGACCATCATCTTGATAATCTCCTTCATAGTCTAGCCATGATAATAGCTAGGGACAAAAGCCATGAGTACTCTTTAAGTACTCGCAAACTGCTACTAACAAGGAGTATAATTCTAAGTTAAAGTGCTGAATCTAAGTTAACTATCAAGTTAAGTTTGAAACCTAAACTGAGTTCAGAAGCAAAGAAATATAAAGTAAAGTTCTAGAATCACTTAAGTTGGGAAGCTATTATCATCAACACAACCCTGTTGTGGTCAAGTCAAAGTTCATCATTCGTTTCAAGTTATTTAGAAAACATCTGACAACGAAATAGTATGGCCATTCCAACTGTCCATAACCGCGGACGCGGCTATTCGAATAGTTTGACACTCTGCAGAGGTGGTACACTTTCACCACAAGATTCGATACATCTGTCAGGGATAATCCTGAATCATCATACTTAGTATGCAGATAATAAAAAATAACCTTCCTTTTACACACCCTAGTACAAGCACCTCTCCTATGAGCATGGCCTCCCAACCATGACCATCAGTCATCTTGGGCACTGCATAGGTGGACATCATTGAGAGGTAGCCTCAGCTCAAACCTCTCCCGTGAGGGAACTAATACTAATGCATATAAATTTCCAGCTAAGCCTTACCCAATTCAGGTAATGTGGTTGTACGGTAAATTTGGAATGGTATCGCATCCGAATCCAACCATCAGTTTTATAAAAGGGTTAAGGCTCATGCCTCATCATTTTCATCATCATAAACCAGTTGTGTCTCTCAACACATGTCAAAACATCTCAATAGAATGAATCATCATTCCAAGGTTTTCACAATTTATTTTCACCAAGTATTCCCATCTAGAGTGACTCAAGTTTTTGATCTATACTAAGATACTAAGTTAAGAGTGTTCACTAAGGTGGAAGTGATGGGTTCAATCTCCTGCCATAGAGTGACATCTAAAGGTTTCTAAGTAGGTCAAGTTTTATACTTTTTATGCTACCTTCAAAATTAAGTAAAGAGCTTTGTGTAAACTAAGGGAGGTAAAACTTGTCAATAAGACTTGGGGTACTAATAGTTAAAGGGTGTGATCAAAGCCTGCTTAAGGCATCTTTGCTAACCCATCTAGTGTAATTCTAGCCTGCTAACAATAGCTTGCCTTGGTTGGTGCAGTGGTTGAAGTTTTCTTCTTCTTCTTCTTGGTAGAACTCCTCCTCCTTAAAAGCTTGGTCGGTACTAGCGTCTATAAATACATAGGGAGTAGACAATCACCAAACAATACTTATCTAGGCTAAGTAGCATTCTAAAACACACATTTGATGATCTATTATCATCACAAACATCACAAGTTTTAATTCAATAGTTTCATCCTTTTTATTTTAGAAAAGTAATTTCTACTCATTGAAATATTAACTAAAATTTAATATTCACCACCAAAATATGGGATCATGTGGACACATGTCCTCACCACATATTCTAACATGTGGGAACGAGATTTAAGGGTTGGATCAATATTACTTTGGTTTAAGTTCATTATTTAATGATTTAAAGTGACTAGAAATGCCTATATAGCATTATTTTGGTACTAGTCCAAAGTCACTGCATGTCAACCTTAATATTATTACATGGTTAGATAGATATGATGAAATGTGATTTTTGAGAGTTGGAATCAACTCAAAAGCTAACTTGGTTGATTTTATAAAAATGTTGCAAGTTGCAAAAGCTTCTGTTTTGTTATTTTTATTAGGAGATATCTATAACTCTAATTGAATAAAATCAACGGGGTTGGATAGATCATTTTAATACCTTTCGGACAAAATTGGTTTCATACAATTTGGATTTATAAAACTCTGTGAATTGAATTTTGAAACTAGGGGATAGAAACTAGATTTAACTAAAAAGGAAAAACCAGATTTGAATCTATGGGCTAGCGCAGGAAAGGACTTGGGCCGGCCCAGTGGCGCTCCGTGGCGCGGGGCTCAGCTGACAGGGGGGTCCCGCTTGTCAGCGGCACTTAACACACGAAATGGTACGCGCGCTGTGGGCCGTAGGATTAGAAGCGAGATCAACGGCTGAGGGTCGTCGTCGACGACGAACAGGTTGCCGGCGAGCTCGAACCCTATCGGCTCGGTGGGGGTCTACTAGGGGCGTACCAGGGCTCCAGTGGGGTCGGCGAGGCGGGCAAATGACGTGGAAGACGACGGCGAGGCGAGGCGTGGTCGTGGCGGAGCTTGGGGCGGTCGAAATCAACGGCACCCTTCTCCTCCAGAGGCGGTGGCTCCGGCTCCAATTCCGGCGTGCTGCTGCTCCACTTGCTCCGGCGAGAGGTGGGTAAGGTTCAGAGAGGTGAGGGGAGTGGAATGGTATGGAGATAAGAGGCTGGGGAGGGCTCCTTTTATAGTCCCGATGGTGAGACCGAGCGGGATGGGCGGTCGACGATGGCGACATGGCTACGGCGAGCTAGCGGCATGGCGGGGGATGGCGATCGATGGGCAGTTCCCTGGCGGTGCTCTAGGACTTAAATGCGGCCGTAGGGGCGGTGACACACGGTCTGGGCGAGGTGGCGCTTTGCGCGGCCGAAGCGGCGGTGTCCACGGCGAACGGTGGCTGTGAGGCTTTCGGCGGAGAATGGGGATGTCTTGGGTGTTCTCCAGGTCGAGGCGGAGCGACGGGCGTGGGCTGCTGCCAAGGGGCGGTCTGCGTAAGCAGGGACAGAGCGTGCTCTAGGGGCGGCACCGGCATGGTGCGATGGCACTGGGCGCGACTTGTCCTCGGTGGTCCACTACTGCTCTTGGCTCGGGCAAGGGACAGGGAGTGGCGGTGAGCTCCTGGCTACCTCCTAGACATGGCGAGGGAAGGGGGACTGGTCTGCTGCAGCGGGGCAAGGTTTGGCCGGCGAGGCATGGCTCGGCATGGCATGGCAATGCCACTAGGGGTGTAGGGAATGGGTGTTTAGGCTTTGGTTAGATCAAGAGGGGACAGAGGAGTTAAATGTAGATCATTTGGGGGCAAAACCCTGTTCAAAACAGTGAGCTAGCTATTTGTGTTTGATTCTGCCTGGCATGTGTTTGATGAAATGGCCGCAAGAGAAAAAGTTTTGAATTTTGAGTTCAAATTTTTTGAGTGATCTCCACTAGTGATAGGTAGTCTCTGGTTGCAAGGGTTTTGAAAATGGAGCTCAAATAGATGGTTTTTGAAATAGGGGTGATCTATGCATATGCATTAGATTCAATTTTAAAATGTCATTTAAATTAGTTAACAGAATGTTTTTAGCAGATCCAAAGGTGGGCCTTGGTACCTCATTATGTGTACTAGCAAGGGGTGCAAAGATCAAGAATTGTTTCTGTTAAGAATTGAGTACTAGGAATAGCCAAAGTAGGCATGAGAGTTAAATTTGCCAACATGACCATTCCTTCTTTTTAATTCTTTTTTATTTGATTTTCTTTAGGAGAAGTTTGGGAATGATGTAGATGAGGTTTAAATCACCTAAGAAACATTTTACAAGCATTGGATCAATCAATCATGGCAATTCAAACAACTCCTATTTTAAATGCACACATATATGAATGCTTTCATTTTAAATTTGGAAAAGTTTTTGTTAACCCTATTTTTGGATGATTTGATCTTGATAAGCTTGGATTAAAGTTTTTAGGATGTTACAAACCTTCCCCCCTTAAACAAAATCTCGTCCCGAGATTTACAAAGAAAACTAGGAACTAAGAAGATCTGGGAACTCTGTCCTAATGTAATCTTCGCGTTCCCAAGTAGCTTCCTCCTCTGTATGGTTGCTCCACTGAATCTTGAGAAACTTGATACTCCTGGTCCTGGTGGTTCTGTAGGCTTCTTCTAAGATACGGATGGGTACTTCCCGATAGGTTAGGTCATGGTTGATTTCCACAACTCTGTTATCGATGTTCTTGAAAACTTCCGTCTTCTCAGGCACTTCCAAGCATTTGCGAAGTAACGAGATATGGAACACATTGTGGATGGCTGACATCTCTTCAGGCAGTTCCAGTTGGTATGATACTTCTCCTTGGTGGTTCAGAATCTTGAAAGGTCCGATATATCTGGGAGCTAACTTTCCCTTCAGACTAAAGCGTTGAGTTCCCTTCAATGGTGAAACCTTGAGATATACGAAATCTCCGACATTGAAAGTCAGGTCTCTCCTTCTCTTGTCAGCATAGCTCTTCTGTCTGGATTGGGCGGTCTTGAGGTGCTCACGGACTTTGTGAACTTTCTCTTCTGCTTCTCGGAGAATGTCGGGTCCAAAGATCTGACTCTCTCCTACTTGCGACCAATTCAAAGGGGTACAACACTTTCTTCCGTATAGGAATTCGAATGGTGCCATCTGCAAACTAGCCTGATAACTGTTGTTATATGAGAATTCTGCGAAAGGCAGGCAGTCTTCCCATTTTGATCCGTATTCCAACACACAAGCTCTAAGCATATCCTCCAAGATCTGGTTGACTCTCTCAGTTTGTCCATCTGTTTGCGGGTGATAAGCGGTACTGAAATTCAACTTGGTTCCTAAACCTTCCTGAACTTTCTGCCAAAATCTTGAAGTAAACTGGGTTCCTCGATCTGAGACGATGGTCTTGGGGGTTCCATGCAGACTAACAATCCTAGCAATGTACAGCTCTGCTAGCTTTGCACTCTAGTAGGTAGTCTTGACAGGTATAAAGTGGGCTACCTTGGACAATCTATCAACTATGACCCAGATTGAGTCATTTCCCCTACCAGAAGTAGGTAAACCGGTGATAAAGTCCATTCCGATGGAATCCCATTTCCATTCCGGAATCTGCAATGGTTGCAATAGTCCTGCAGGTCTCTGATGTCTGCTTTGACTCTTTGACAGATGTCACATTTGGCGATGTAGCTCCCGATCTCTCTCTTCATCTTGTGCCACCAAAATTGCTCTTTCAAATCCTGATACATCTTTGTTCCTCCGGGGTGGATAGAATAAAGAGTATCATGAGCTTCCTTCATGATAACCTCCTCCAGCTCCGAATCTGCTGGCACACAGATATGTCCTTTGTACCACAGTACACCTTCTTTGTCTTCGGTGAATCCAGGTACCTTTCCTGTACCAATACGACGTTTGATTCTGTCGATACTTTCATTTCCCTTCCGGGCTTCCTTGATTTGGCTAATCAAAGTGGGTTGAAGTTCAATGCTAGCTAGGAATCCTTTGCTAACTAACTCAGTCCTGAACTGCTCCAGCTCCTCGTACAAACTTGGTTGCTTCTCTTTGATCATGGTGTTAAGCCTACACGGCAATCTGCTAAGAGCATCCGCTACCACATTGGCTTTGCCGGGGTGATAGTGAATGTCAAGGTCATAATCCTTGATTAACTCTATCCATCTTCTTTGCCTCATATTCAGCTCCTTCTGAGTGAAGATATACCTCAAGCTCTTATGATCTGAGTAAATCTCACAGCGATTACCCATCAAATAATGACGCCATGTCTTCAACGCTAGAACCACGACTGCTAGCTCAAGATCATGGGTCGGATAGTTCTGCTCATGCTGCTTCAGTTGTCGAGACAGATACACGATGACTTTGCCTTCTTGCATCAATACACATCCTAGGCCAATCTTGGATGCATCACAATACACATCAAATGGCTTCTTGATGTCTGGCATGATCAAAATCGGGGCGGATATCAATCTCTTCTTTAGCTCCTGGAAACTGGCTTCACACTTGTCTGTCTATTCAAACTTCTTGTCCTTCTTCAACAATTGGGTCATTGGTCGGGCTATGCTCGAGAATCCTTCTACGAACTTGCGGTAATATCCCGCTAATCCGAGAAATGAACGAACTTGGGTTTGATTGGTTGGGGCTTCCCATTCTTCGACATCTTTGATCTTGGTGGGATCAACAGAGACTCCTCCGGCAGACACAATATGTCCTAGGAATCCTACTTCTTTCAGCCAAAACTCACACTTGCTGAACTTGGCATATAACTGATGCTCTCTCAGGGTTTCTAGGATGATTCTCAGATGTTGCTCATGCTCTTCTTCTGACTTGGAGTAGATAAGGATGTCGACGATAAACACAACTACAAACTTATCGAGGAAATTCATAAAGATCTTATTCATGCGATTCATGAAATAAGCAGGGGCATTGGTTAATCCAAAAGACATAACTGTATACTCGTATAAACCATAGCGAGTAGTAAAGGCGGTCTTCGGAATATCCGTTGCACGAATCTTAAGTTGGTGATAACCAGTCCTAAGATCAATCTTTGAGAATACCTGAGCTCCCATCAACTGATCAAATAGATCCTCTATCTTTGGCAAAGGGTACTTGTTCTTGATGGTGACATCATTCAATTTTCTATAGTCTGTACACAGACGGTTGCCTCCATCTTTCTTGTCGATGCATAACACTGGTGATCTCCATGGCGATGCACTTGGTTGAATCAAACCTGTTGCTAACATGGCATCCAACTGCTTCTTCAGTTCCACTAACTCCACGGGGTTCATGGTATAGGGTCTCTGGGCTATAGGTCCGATTCCGGGGATTAGTTCGATAATGAACTCAATATCCCTATCCGGGGGCATACCTGGCAATTTATCTGGGAATACATCGGGGTATTCACAGACTACTCTGACTTGGTCAATGGTAGGCAGGGCTACACTCTTGTTGCACTTGAATTGACGGGGTAAGGTTTCGGAGATATGCTATACTGTTACTCCAGAACTACTGGTCATGGTGATGGCTTTCTTAGCATAGTCTATCAGTCCTTTATGCCTTGACATCTAGTCCATACCTAGTACTACTTCCAATCCTTTGGTTCCAAGTACAATTAGGTTGGCATAAAAATCTATCCCATGTATTCTAATAGGTACAGCTTTGCAAATTTTTCTAGCTTTTGTTGTTGAACCGGGGATTTGAACTATCATGACATGCTTCAGGTTGGTTGGGCGAATCTTACTAGTGCATACAAATTCTTCGGTGACAAATGAATGCGATGCTCCAGAATCAAACAATACTCTTGCTAAAACTGAGTTGACAGAAAACATACCCAACACTATATCTGGCACTTCCTGGGCTTCTTCTGCGTTCATGTGGAAGAGATGACCATTGCGGTTGTGCGGGTTCCCTAGGGCAAATCTTCTTTCTGGTTGAACACGACGCTGCTGCTGAGCTGGGGCATTCACAGGGGCATTGGCGGCAGTCTTCTTGGGACACTCATTGGAGTAGTGACCCTTGACTCCACACTCGAAACAAGTGATCTAGGACTTGTCCTTGACTGCGACAGGTACTGCATTGCTGCCAGTTCTGGGTGCAGTGTTGTTGTTGTTGTTGCTCTTGGGAGGGGCACAGTTGAAATTGTTGGCATTGCCGGAGTTGTGATTGTTTCCTCCGAACTTCACATTGCCTCCGCTACGGTTGGGGTAGCTTGGGCGAGAATTTGGGGGTCGGTTGTTCCTTGGTGCATATCCTCGTGAGGGGTTAGGACGGTACTTCTGGTGACTACTGGATCTAGACTGCTGCATCGTACGACGCTTGCGGTTGTCGTTTGCCTGGTTAATCTTCCCTTCCATCTGAATGGCAGAGTCGACTAGCTCTTCGAGATCATCGAAACAGATGTTGACGAGGACAGTCTGCATCTCATCATGCTGTCCGTTTAAGAATCTCTCCTTCTTGGCCTCCATGTTGATCTCATCTGTTGCATATCTGACAAGTGACAAGAATCTGTCACGGTACTCCACCACAGTCATTGTTCCTTGCTTCAATTCGCGGAATTCATCTCTCATCCTGTTGACAAGACCTTGCGGCACGTGGGTGCGGCTGAACTTGACCTTGAATGCTTCCCAGGTCATCACCTGGCCATGGTTCATATTGCGGATGCTATTCCACCAAGCTCTTGCATCTCCCGCCAGATAGTGGGTGGCAAAGAGAACTTTCTCATTCTCATCAACTCTGGCAACCTCTAAGTTGTTTTCCATGGTCTGTAACCAGTCATCAGCATCTAATGGGTTTTCAGATTGGTTAAAAATTGGGGGATTTGTGTTCTGAATTTTTTTGAGTTTGGATCCTTGGTGATCCTGATTTCCATGTCCTTGGTTGTTGAGAGCCATTTGGGAGATCTACTGCAATGTTGCTAAGTTGGCTTGACGCTCGGCCCTGCTTGCTTCACGGTCCGTGATAAGATTCTGCAAGATCTGCAGCATTGGGTCCTGCGACGAGCTGCTCCCTCCTTGGTTTCCATGAGTCATCTGAAGACTGAGATAGATATAGGGGTAAGAGGGAAATTCTAAGGTTCATGGTTTTGGGTTTTTCAAATCCAAAACTTTGAGTTAAACTCAGGTTTTTCAACTAACTTCTTTTTCATTCATGCAAGCAAGCACACGATACAACACACACCACAACAAGCAAAGGGGAAAACAGATGGTTTGAAGAACCATTCTGTATGCTACGATACAATGAGATGATACATCTCATGCTACGACAGTGCTCTAGTGCATCTACTCATCGTCGATGAAGTCGGAGTCTTCATCATCAGTATAGAAGTCCACAACATCCTCCTCCAGAAAGTCATCATCGTTGCTGAGGTAAGAATCCATATCTCCCTGGATGTCTTCACCCTCATCATCTTCTTCTTTGGCGGCAAGCTGGGCTTCCTGCTCTTTGACGGTCTTCTCGAGGTCGGCCACCTTCTTGCGAAGACAGGCGATGGTGTGATCCTTCTTTGCACGCTGGCGATGAAGAGACTGGCGATCTTGGACGAGCAGTGCGAAAGTCTGGGCCTTCTGGTCGGCGATGGCACGGTTCTGGTTGGCTAACTCTCTGGCATTGTCCAGTTCCTGCTGTCGGTCATGAAGCAAGAAGTCAAGGTTCTCCACTTGATGCCTCAACTCTAGGTGACTTGGCATCTCCATCGGCATTCCCATGAAGTCACATCTTGCATAGTGGGCAAAACGGTTTCCTTGGATCTTGTTGACGCTGAGGGCACATAGATGTGCGAGAGCTTCATGCATTGCCCTGGCTAATCCATCTAGCCAGTTGTTCTCTCTCACGGAGAACTAAATTCTCCCGGAAGTTGGTGCTTCGATGCTTCCCCGAAGATCCGTGGTGACTAGCCACTGTAGGTCTCCTCCTGGGGGTCCTGGAAGTTGAGCTCCAAGAAACTCCAGATGTGGGCGTCCCAGTAACTCCGACAGTGAATCCAGATCCCTCTCGAAGATCAGCTGACCTCCGTTTCCCAACTGGTAAAACTTGCTGAACGGAGTCTCCATCTACAGGGATTAACGAGGAGGAAGTTAGTGAAGTGATCAAGTGTGTCAAATTTTAGGTAGTAATGTAAGAATTTTGAGGAACATGAATTTTTGAGAAAGAATGAGTTCACAAGGGTAAGAGAGGAAATAGTTTTCCATAAATACTCACTTTGGTTTTGAAGCTAAGTTTTTGGTTTGGACGTCCATTCTAACTAGGGTCTCCTATGGTCAGGATGGCTCTGATACCAACTTGTCAACACCCAGATTTTTAATCCCAGATGCCCGTTATGCCATACCTCGCAATCCTAGGATTACCATTTTTGCGAGACATAATGGATTGGATATCACAGTACATCATCCATTACAAACCATACATAAGGTTTTACACAAATAAGGATCTCATGATCCAGTCTTTAATACAACAAGCAGCGGAAATAAACGATAAGCGTAGCGGTGGGGTCCATCTTCAGGGGCACAGGCAATGCTGACGAAGGCAGATAGTCCTAGTTATCATAGCCGTCCTGCTGACCATCATCTTGATAATCTCCTTCATAGTCTGGCCATGATAATAGCCAGGGACAAAATCCATGAGTACTCTTTAAGTACTCGCAAACTACTACTAACAAGGAGTATAATTCTAAGTTAAAGTGCTGAATCTAAGTTAACTATCAAGTTAAGTTTGAAACCTAAGCTGAGTTCAGAAGCAAAGAAAGATAAAGTAAAGTTCTAGAATCACTTAAGTTGGGAAGCTATTATCATCAACACAACCCTGTTGTGGTCAAGTCAAAGTTTATCATTCGTTTCAAGTTATTTAGAAAACATCTGACAACGAAACAGTATGGCCATTCCAACTGTCCATAACCGCGGACGCGGCTATTCGAATAGTTTGACACTCTATAGAGGTGGTACACTTTCACCACAAGATTCGATACATCTGTCAGGGATAATCCTGAATCATCATACTTAGTATGCAGATAATCAAACATAACCTTCCTTTTACACACCCAAGTACAAGCACCTCTCCTATGAGCATGGCCTCCCAACCATGACCATCAGTCATCTTGGGCACTGCATAGGTGGACATCATTGAGAGGTAGCCTCAGCTCAAACCTCTCCCGTGAGGGAACTAATACTAATGCATATAAATTTCCAGCTAAGCCTTACCCAATTCAGGTAATGTGGTTGTACGGTAAATTTGGAATGGTATCGCATCCGAATCCAACCATCAGTTTTATAAAAGGGTTAAGGCTCATGCCTCATCATTTTCATCATCATAAACCAGTTGTGTCTCTCAACACATGTCAAAACATCTCAATAGAATGACTCATCATTCCAAGGTTTTCACAATTTATTTTCACCAAGTATTCCCATCTAGAGTGACTCAAGTTTTTGATCTATACTAAGATACTAAGTTAAGAGTGTTCACTAAGGTGGAAGTGATGGGTTCAATCTCCTGCCATAGAGTGACATCTAAAGGTTTCTAAGTAGGTCAAGTTTTATACTTTTTATGCTACCTTCAAAATTAAGTAAAGAGCTTTGTGTAAACTAAGGGAGGTAAAACTTGTCAATAAGACTTGGGGTACTAATAGTTAAAGGGTGTGATCAAAGCCTGCTTAAGGCATCTTTGCTAACCCATCTAGTGTAATTCTAGCCTGCTAACAATAGCTTGCCTTGGTTGGTGCAGTGGTTGAAGTTTTCTTCTTCTTCTTCTTCTTCTTCTTCTTCTTGGTAGAACTCCTCCTCCTTAAAAGCTTGGTCGGTACTAGCGTCTATAAATACATAGGGAGTAGATAATCACCAAACAATACTTATCTAGGCTAAGTAGCATTCTAAAACACACATTTGATGATCTATTATCATCACAAACATCACAAGTTTTAATTCAATAGTTTCATCCTTTTTATTTTAGAAAAGCAATTTCTACTCATTGAAATATTAACTAAAATTTAATATCACCACCAAAATATGGGATCATGTGGACACATGTCCTCACCACATATTCTAACATGTGGGAATGAGATTTAAGGGTTGGATCAATAGTACTTTGGTTTAAGTTCATTATTTAATGATTTAAAGTGACTAGAAATGCCTATATAGCATTATTTTGGTACTAGTCCAAAGTCACTGCATGTCAACCTTAATATTATTACATGGTTAGATAGATATGATGAAATGTGATTTTTGAGAGTTGGAATCAACTCAAAAGCTAACTTGGTTGATTTTATAAAAATGTTGCAAGTTGCAAAAGCTTCTGTTTTGTTATTTTTATTAGGAGAGATCTATAACTCTAATTGAATAAAATCAACGGGGTTGGATAGATCATTTTAATACCTTTCAGACAAAATTGGTTTCATACAATTTGGATTTATAAAACTCTCTGAATTGAATTTTGAAACTAGGGGACAGAAACTAGATTTAACTAAAAAGGAAAAACGAGATTTGAATCTATGGGCTAGCGCGGGAAAGGAATTGGGCCAGCCCAGTGGCGCTCCGTGGCGCGGGGCTCAGCTGACAGGGGGTCCCGCTTGTCTGCGGCACTTAACACGTGAAACGGTACGCGCGTTGTGGGCCGTAGGATTAGAGGCGAGATCAATGGCTGAGGGTCGTCGTCGACGACAAACAGGTCGCCGGCGAGCTCGAACCCTATCGGCTCGGTGGGGGTCTACTGGGGGCGTACCAGGGCTCTAGCAGGGTCGGCGAGGCGGTCAAACGACGTGGAAGATGACGGCGAGGCGAGGCGTGGTCGCGGCGGAGCTTGGGGCGGTTGAAATCAACGGCACCCTTCTCCTCCAGAGGCGGCGGCTCCGGCTCCAATTCTGGCGAGCTGCTGCTCCACTTGCTTTGGCGAGAGGTGGGTGAGGTTTAGAGAGGTGATGGGAGTGGAATGGTGTGGAGAGAAGAGGCTGGGGAGGGCTCCTTTTATAGGCCCGACGGTGAGACCGAGCGGGATGGGCGGTCGATGGTGGCGACATGGCTACGGTGAGCTAGCGGCATGGCGGGGGATGGCGATCGATGGGCGGTTCCCTGGCGGTGCTCTAAGACTTAAATGCGGCCGTAGGGGCGATGGCACGCGGTCTGGGCGAGGTGGCGCTCTGCGCGGCCGAAGCGGCGGTGTCCATGGCGAATGGTGGCTGTGAGGCTTTGGGCGGCAAACGGGGATGTCTGGGGTGTTCTCTAGGTCGAGGCAGAGCGACGGGCGCGGGCTGCTGCCAAGGGGCGGTCTGTGCGAGCGGTGACAGAGCGTGCTCTAGGGGCGGCACCGGCATGGTGCGGTGGCACTGGGCGCGGCTTGTCCTCGGTAGTCCACTACTGCTCTTGGCTCGGGCAAGGGACAGGGAGTGGCGGTGAGCTCCTGGCTACCTCCTAGACATGGCGAGGGAAGGGGGAGTGGTCTGCTGCAGCGGGGCAAGGTTTGGCCGGCTCGGCATGGCCTGGCAATGCCACTAGGGGTGTAGGGAATGGGTGTTTAGGCTTTGGTTAGATCAAGAGGGGACAGAGGAGTTAAATGTAGATCATTTGGGGGCAAAACCCTATTCAAAATAGTGAGCTAGCTATTTGTGTTTGATTCTGCCTGCCATGTGTTTTATGAAATGGTCGCAAGAGAAAAAGTTTTGAATTTTGAGTTCAAATTTTTTGAGTGATCTCCACTAGTGATAGGTAGTCTCTGGTTGCAAGGGTTTTGAAAATGGAGCTCAGATAGATGGTTTTTGAAATAGGGGTGATCTATGCATATGCATTAGATTCAATTTTCAACTGTCATTTAAAATAGTGAACAAAATGTTTTTTGCAGATCCAAAGGTGGTCCTTGGTACCTCATTATGTGTACTAGCAAGGGGTGCAAAGATCAAGAATTTTTTCTGTTAAGAATTGAGTACTAGGAATAGCCAAAGTAGGCATGAGATTTAAATTTGCCAACATGACCATTCCTTCTTTTTAATTCTTTTTGATTTGATTTTCTTTAGGAAAAGTTTGGGAATGATGTAGATGAGGTTTAAATCACCTAAGAAACATTTTACAAGCATTGGATCAATCAATCATGGCAATTCAAACAACTCCTATTTTAAATGCACACATATATGAATGCTTTGCTTTTAAATTTGGAAAAGTTTTTGTTAACCCTATTTTTGGATGATTTGATCTTGATAAGCTTGGATTAAAGTTTTTGGGATGTTACACTAATCCTCTTATTCTCTAGCTAGAGTTGGGCTCCTTAAGAAGATATGATACTTCTACTTTTGACACCCTTTTTTTGCCTATTTTGAAACACAAATTGATAAAGCCACCTGGCGAGTAGGAATAGTTTCGAGTTCGGTTACTTAAGTACAGAGATTGGAACAACTTAGCGCAGGAAGTCCCATATCTTGTCTTAGCCCCACCTCACCTATTTCCTCATAACGAGATCAGAATGAAATAGAATGGAATCTAAAGTCTTAGCTAGATCAGGGCTACCACGTTCCCTCAGACGAAAAAGAAAAGAATACTAGACCTGTTGGACTCGCAAAGTAGGATCAGGCTTAGTCTACTAGAAACAGAGGAGAGCGAAAACTAAGTCAAAGGGGGAAGAGCTGTTTATGAGCATTTTCAGGCCGGTTGACAACATCCAATGTCTCCCACGAGGGTGCCTGAAACTCCAGTTTTTCTAGGCAGAGGTAGGTATAGCCTTTATTTCACACATTTGAGTTTGTAGGAAGATTCCCCGCTCTGAAATAAAGTCTATTTGGAGCTTCTTCCAAAGAGGTTGGGATTCTAGTTTCAATTGGATGTGTCCCGGTAAGATCGTTAACGACTGATATACTGCCTGAGACATGGCATGCTCTCCCCAATATGTTTCGTTCATAAACTGGGCCGAAGATCTGACAGAGGTTGACTTGCTGGCTTGTGAGTTGCCAGCTCCGTAGTTGATTGCTAACCAGAGGATAGTGACAGCCAATATTCCTATTCCTGCTTGTGTGCTTGTTTGCTATTCTTCCTGTTCCTGTTATGAGACGACCTCGGCTCAAGCTGACCCCACACCGAAAGTCGTCAAGCAGTCTTGGGCTCCATCAATCAGTGAGGAGGAAACCAAAACCTGTTGGAGTTCCCCGCCATCACCTCGCCTAGATTCGGGGGTTCATACCCTCCTGTAGCAGAGATGTAAGTCGCAAAGGCTACTTGCCTGCCGAGGGGGGGAGAACTACCTAGTATCAAATTCACAAAACAGCACATTTAGTAGTTGACATCTTTCTTTCTTGTTTTCATCGAAAAGGAGAGTTTTCACGTTAAGCAAGAAGAGCTACGAGTTGGAGGGCTATTTCACCGACCGTCACTTCTCCTTTGTATCTGCCGAAGACGCAAGTAGCCCAACGACAGGCTTGTGTGGAGTTGAATGACAACACGCAGAGGTATTTTGGCGGGGGGCTGTTTGTCTAAAGGAAGGGCAAAGTCAACAGGCCAATCCCTGTTTCAAAATTGGAAGAAGCTGTAGGAGGTTCACCATCAGAAAGGCATGGGACAACAAACTCTCTTAAAGCTTTCTTCGAATAAGTCTTTCGCTTGACTTGGCTCAGCGGCTTTAGTTTAGTAAATGCTTTCGTATGAAGCTTGAGTCAAGTCTAGTCTCATGCAGTGAAGATCGTCAAGCAATCATTGCTCGTCTCTCCGAAACCTATTGATAAGGAACGCGTTCAAGTGTATGGAATAATCAAACCTTTCACGTATTTGTTAACATAGCGTTGGACGATTGATTCCTCTCTTTCTCCATGGCCTGCTTCCCATAACTGGCCTTACTAAAACTTACGAAATGCTAATTTGACCTAAATTTCCGGTTAACTGCTGACTTTCTTTGCTAGCTCACCCGAAACTCTGTCTTCAGGAGGAAAGCTTGCTTGAGTACCTTACTTGAATTAGTTACAGAATAACCGAAACAGAAAGGTTTGATGAGCCGCTGCTTGCTTTCTAACTGCTCTTACCGCTTCTTCTTCTTGACCTCTGCTCACTGCTGCCAATGCTGTGACTGCCGCCCCTATCTCTAAAGTGGCGGATTACAGCTCCTGATTCAAGCAGTTCAAAGTCTAAAGTATGAGTCTTGTTTGTGACATTCAATTCCAGAATGAACATTCAAAGGAAAAGTAGTATGTGATAGCCTGCTGCTTGCTATTACTGACTGCGGCTGCCGACCGAAGAACTGAAGATCTTCAATCTATGTTTGAGTGCTCTTGCGAAAGAAAAGAATTTCGAATGCTAAAATGACTTCAAAAATAGGATAGGATCGCCCATATATTTTTGGAGAAAGAAAGATACTGTACTCCACACAGGCTACACTGCATCCTTCAAATTGAATACCTTCTTGCCTGCCTTCAGTTCATGCCTTTAGGCCGGCCTGCTCTTGCCTATGAATGAGATGCCTACTTCCCATTAAGTCAAAATACCTCGTAGACATATTTTTTAGAATACTTAGTTAGTTAAGATAAAGATGGCTTTTGACAATTTTGTGAGTCCCCTCGTTCCTGAGCAAGAAAACGGATGCGCTAACGCCTTAGTTTCGCGCTAAAAAATCCGTTGCTTGTTCGGACCGCAAATGAATATTCTTTATTTCCTCTCGGACAGGCCCTCTTTTTTCATTCGAATGTATATCTTTTTCGGTAATGATCATCTACAACTGAAAGACTGACATCTTCCTCTACTCGATCCTTAGTTATACAATCTCCCTCCACCTCCATTTTGATGATCCTCATAGCCTTTTTGATTCGCGTCCTCCCCCTGGATCTATTCCTGCCGCGTCCACGTCCTCTGCCTCCAGTAACTAGAGCTGCATCATCTTGTTCATTATTGAGAATAGGCCTCTTCTCACACTGTACCAGTTCTTTTTGCAGTTGAATCTTCCCGTTCTGGCTTATTGAGTGTATAGATTCTTTTTGAAATGCAATCTATTCCCACGTCACTCTTCTCATAACATATCCTATTCTCCTCACTTTGACTCTAGATTCACCGGTTTATTTAAGACGGGGTTGTATGCTTTCTTGCCCCATTTGAAAAAAGTGAGCTTCCCCTATCTCTTTTGTAGGAATCAGATAGCAATGCTCATTCGTGAAAGAGGAGACTACCGGAGTCATTGATTAAGCAGGTTAGATGGGCTTAGTAGGGCTCGAACCTACAATATCACCGTTATGAGTGGTACGTTTCAACCAATTAAACTATAAGCCCAATCTCTACATGCCGGGAAGAGCAGACAGAAAGAGGAGACCTTTGCTCTATCTCCTTCTTCCTCTTCCCGGGGCCCCGGAGGGGTTCTTTGGCAAGCCCTATTAAAGAAGCTAAGTGACTTTCGTCACTCAAGTAGTGAGTTTGAGAGTGACCGTTAGGGCGACCACTTGTACTTCTAGGCCTTGGCAACCTATATGTTACGCAACACAACTTCACTCGATTCAGTAAATCAATAGTTCAAACCAGCCCACTAATAGCTTAGATAGTGGCCCTTCCATTTTGGTATAGTTGACCCTACCTATTGACTCAAGGTTCATAGGAAGGGGGAACCCAGACGTAGTGGGATGTAGGCTTCAGTTGTTTTGGTACTTTTTCACTACGTCTTATTCATTTTTTTCACTGGCAGGTCAGTAGGCCAGGCGAACAAACGAAAGTTCCGCGCGGGCGCTAGCGCTATCTTGTTCGCTTTTGTCAACTGAAGTCGCGTGCTAGCGCCAACTAACTGATAGCTGATAGAGCGCGGAGCCCCGAGTCTAAGCGAGCAGAGCCATTTCTTTCTACTGTCGTCAAAAGAAAAAGAAAAGTACTAAAGGCGAAGGGCATTCTGTTGTTTGGTATAGTTACAAAGGTAACCGGTAGGTGACTGTTGAATCGACAGTAGTTACGAAATGGGGAAATAGCTCAGTTGGTTAGAGTGCTGGTCTGTCACACCAGAAGTCGCGGGTTCGAACCCCGTTTTCTCTGCCCGATCTTCCTCTTCCTGCCCGACTTATTTTGTCTTCACTGGAAGCTGCTGATCCCAGCGTAGCATTCAAGACAATTGTTCCTTCTTCGGTCTCCCTCCACCCCCTTCGTTTGTTGTGGGTCGCATCTCACCGCAGGCACTTAATGAATGAGTGAATATCTTCCTTCCCCCCTTGTGTCTTACCAAGGACTGAGTTCCTACTTGTGGCGAAAAAAAAGTATACCATCCCACCCGGCCTAACCCGGGGGGGTGAAGGTTCCTCTTGGAGACTGCCAGTCTACAAGAAGATGGCAGAGCTTTAGCCATTGGACCACATCCATCCATCCTCCTACCTAAACAGTGACGCCTTTTCTTGTTCGTTCTTCGAATTATGCTAGTGGAGACTAATTCCTTCCGGCTACTACCCCAGTCTTCCCATTCATTCCCAGTGGATCCTTCTTATCCCTTTTCATTGAACGAACCAAGTTCACCTATACGAGAGTGAGGAATAGAAATCCTACAATCAACTTCCCACTTTTGATGTCCCGTTTGACGATTCTGCTGTGTCTTTAGAAAAAGAAAAAGGAGAAGGACAGGGGTCGCTAGTAAGAAAAGCTATAACTATCAATTCGAATTCTGAATGAATCAAATCTCCCCAAGTAGGACTCGAACCTACGACCAGTCAGTTAACAGCCGGCCGCTCTACCACTAAGCTACTGAGGAAGAACGGACTTAAGGAAGCTGACTCTCGTTCTTTGGACCGCAAATCAAAAAAGTGCTTCACTTTTTCTCTTTCACATACGCCGGGAGAAAAGGTGACGATAGCAATCCCCTTTGCCTCCCCGGCCGGGGAGCCTCCAGGACAGGACAAGGGGGGGCGGCGGTCAACCATCAACTCTTGATATGCATATTGATCAATCGATCTCCGCGTCCTGCTAGTTCACTAAGTAGACTCACTCTACCGAGGGGCAACTAAGGTTGGTTCCTTAAGATTCCCTTGCCTTGGAATTGGCAAGTATGAGAGAGGACTCTCTCTGTCTCTCCGAGTTTCAACTACTAAGTGAAGTTAAGTAGCACTTCAGCTGAATAGATTCTGATCAAGCAAGCAGGAGAAGGTGGTCCTTTCATCTCTCTATCTGCTCCATGCTCTATAGCCTAAGGATCATGAGCAGGTTTAATGCTAGAAAAAAGGAGATCTGCCTAATCATTTCGGTAGATGAAGTAGTGGGAGGTCACGAAGGAAGTAAGGGGGCATGTTAAGTTGATAATTTCGAACATTGTAGCATCCTTTTGACGGTTGGGCTTTGAGTTGAGAACTTTTAAGAACTCTTAATATGAAAATACACATCATAAAATGACGCATCGAGCGAGACCATTCTGTTTCATTGTGAATGAAAGACGTTTTCGACCAACAACATCTACTCATATCCAGCTTCGTGTCATTTTTAAACACAGCGATCAGCAAGCCGCAAGCGGAGGAGAGTCAAGTCAAGTACAACACAGGACTGACGGGGTGGGGCGCGCCAAAGCAACCCTGGACCCCGGAGGGGTCACTACAAAAGCGCTGGCGCCTTCTTTTTAAGGTGAAAAACTATGCTAGCTAAGAAAAAGAAAAGGGCTGCGCTAATGGCAAGGAGCAAGAAAAGGGCAGCTAGCTCGAAATCCGAGAAATCGAATTCATGGAAGGAATATGAGAGAGAACTCCAAGGCAGGATAAAGACTGAGTTGGATTCAGCCGCGTGGGGAATGAAACAACATTCATGGAATGAGTTGAGGCAAAACCTTTGATTTACCTTATCATCGTCGTAACTTTCTTATCTATTTGTGTATGCTATTAGAAAGATACAACCAACGCGCAAAACCTTCTGTCTTTCGTCTGGAGTATCACCTTTGTCTGAGACCAGAGTGGCGGGATACGATACCTAGAATGGAATTGGAAATAGTACATTTTGTTGCTCCCCGCGTAGGAGAGCTTGTTTCACAATTTTTGTATCCATCTTATCCAACTAAAGTCTATTCGTTCGTTGCTCATTTCTATAAAGCATTATGTCTCGCCAGCATCACATTGGGAATTCCGGAAGCCTTTGCAATGTTTCGCCATATAGTCGGACGGAAAAAATCTTTTTATTGAGCCAGTTTTTGGCGCTTTCCCAAGCGAAAAGATCAAAAGGCAGCTTTTGCTACTATGTTGGCATAACTTTGATCGCTTTTTTGGCCCAACTTAGACCTTCTTATTAGGGAAATGACCCATTCCGTACCGCTATAGGGTCAGATCCTGCCTTTTTATGATCTCCCTCTGCCTGTTTTTGAGCTCAATAAAAGAGAAAGTTTAATGCGGCGAAAACCATCAATTTTCACATTCCCCTATAAATGGGTGTTTTTGAGGTCCTTTTTCCGATCAGTTTCATGCCAGTATGGGGTCAAAGTATACAAAAATCACATTCTCCCCGTAGAACGCTGTTTTTAGAGCTCTCCTTTTTTGGAAACTTCCATTGCGCATAGTACAAAAACCAACAGAAATCCCACAGGAAAAGGTGTTGTGCCGGTTGCCGACCAGGCGATCGACCAGCTTCCGACCAGAAGCGTTGGTCCAGTGAGGTGAGCCACGACCAGAACAGAGCTGTTACAAAGGAAGCCCACTCCCTTATGTTCTGATGAGAAATAGGACTAGGATCTGTAATAGTTGTATCTACTTTCCTTTGGTTTGCATGGGCACGTGATACATTCCTAGCATAACGTTGGAACAAGCAAGGACCCAGCGTGATCCAGAGGGCAAGCCCATCCCGGGTAACTTTGTATCCTGACCCAAGCCAGAAGTTTGTCGAACTTGTAAGGACATTGGTAGGGATCCGCATGGGCACGCTGAACAATCCGATGGCCACCCACAACATCGGCCCCGCTCGTAGCGCTTGCTGATGCCGTTTATATACTCATCATAAAAGCCTCATAGTGAAGTCGAAGTAGATTATCCAACCGAATGCCATTGACTTTAGTCTTTAGTATCTGCCAGTTCCGGGTATGTTGAATCTCCAGAGGGATTTCCTCGAGGCGATTGATCTTGAATTTGGATATGACTGTGCTAGAGCAAGGTAAACCTAAGGCCTAGGCCTGACGATGAAGGCCAAAAGTGTCAATTCTTTCCTAATGAGCCTGTGTCCGACGGCTTCAAATCTTCCGTCGATGAACAAAACCTTTAAGAAGGCACGTGGTCGTACTCCTAGATATAGGGACAATTTGATCTATGTTCTTCTAAAAAGATGAAATGAAGCCTTATGTGGATCAAGATCGAGAACTCGGTTACGAAGCAGATCCAAATCCTTAACTCTGAAAGTGTAGTCTTTAATAGAGGGAAATGGTTGGACAACAGGATATCTACATACGTCTTATTTGATATTTTTATTAAAGATTCATAAATCCCAAGGGCTCTAAACCTTTTTTCAAGGGGAGAAGCGTAAGAATGCAAAGATGAAATGGGGACACCGAAAGACTGAATTTGATGTTGACGCGGGAACTTTTCTATTCAAATTGCCAATTCAAACCTGTGTAGTATCTTCCTTCTGCTCTAGACTCTCCGAAGCATCGGGTTAGTGAAATCCTGAATGGAATGCGTAAGAACCCGCGGAAGGCTAGGTACGCCAGACTAACGTTGGCTAGGAAGGTAAAGCCATAGACCCCACGCACCGCCACTATCTTAGTTGTCTTAGTTTCCTAATTAACCTCGCCACTGCTATGATGATTGGAATGGGTATTTCCTTAGTTCAATGCGTGGATCTTCAAAAGAGTAGGACTCTGTGGACTTAGTTCGCGGGAGTCTTTAATTGAACTTAACAATGGAAGTAGGGCTATCGGAGATATAGTCATTGCAATCCAAAGTCTAGGTGTCCCAGTCAAGAGCGAACAGGTGTAGATTCTAGCCCGAATGGCTTAGTGAGTCTGCCTCCCACCTCTCTTCTTCTTGGCTCTTCTTACCACGGCAATCATCTTCAGATTCCATTCACTAGTCATTGGTCAACTCGTATGGTTCATAAATCCTCCTTATGCGTACCATTGAATCGATAATGAAGCTGATATAGCTATACATTCTTCTTATAGCTCTAAGCATGCGTCTCCCGAGAAATGGAAACTGGTATCAAGAGATTTTTGGATTATTTGATTACAAGTAGTGTTTGTCTCTGCTAGAATCTTTTTAGACTTTTAAATAATGATATCACACTAGAATCTACTATTTTGAGTGGCTATCCGAAGAATCCAAAATAACCGTCCAAAGGAGGTGGCTGATCTGACTTTACTGACTTTTAAACCGACCTCTTCTTTCCTCAGATGAAGAATGCAAAATGACTACTTTAATGGCTATGAGAGATAGATATTGTGATTTTATTGACCATGAAAACCAGCCTTTTTAGAGGCACGCAGGAGGCCTACGCTATGCATTAGTTTGTAGTTGGAATCGTATCCAGGTACTGCCCATGGTATCTTTGGACCCCACAGCTAGATGGGTCGGTTGAGCACGGGTTAAGTGCTTCTTCATATGTTGATGGATCTACCACTTGAATTCATTTCTTTTCTTATGGATATGACTCAAAGTTGGAGGGCCAACCTATCCCTCTAAGTACTTACTGTACAGACAGATTAGGAATCAACTCATTATTTATATTAAACTACCAAGCAAGCCAAAGCTTGCAAAGGATGATATAATTACCCCTTAGCCATCTAGGCATCTGTCCGGAACTCAACCAGGATGGAGGCCACCACGAAGATCTTTAATCAATAGAAAGGGTATCCTGCTGGTTAAATAAAGAGTTCAGGTTCTTGGATTTAGTAATTCCGAAAGGTTTCTTTTAGTATTGATTGAATTCAATGCAGCAACGATATCACGAGCGGGGAGTGGGTGGAGATGGATTTACGGATAGTCCGTTAAGAAGGAATTGAATCAAAGACAGAAAGAAGAATGTATTTATCGAGGAATTCCCAAGAATAGTCTTAACTTCACTCTCTTTTAAGGAAGTTATTCTCCGTTCCTGATACCCTTAATGGGCATCACTCACTCCATCGCCATGAAGCACCCATGTGGATTGATTTGGTTGGTGGAATTGTTTCAGGCAAAGGAAGGATTCTATATGTACAGGGAAGCGTGGTACCATACTTAAGTGAGTGACCTTGCTTGGGAATTGCACTCAGAGGAATTCTGCCCGCTAGTTCGCTTTCATTGAACAGAAGAATTTTCCCATGGATTGAAGTGAAGTGCGTGCATTGCCTGCTAATATGAACTTCTTTATTGGAGTGAGTTCATCAACAGCTTGTTTTGGTCTTTTTTTCTCTTTTCTATTTGGTGTGATAGGCTTAGTTAGGTGGTTTTTGAACTCATCCCCTTTCTTTGATCCCAGATTCCATTCTATTCCCTGACAGAAGTGCGGGACATTTTTAGATAGCATTGCGTTCGTGCCTCTTTGCTTAAGAAAGGGGTTTTTTCTCCGTCTTATTTTATCTTTGCATGTTTCTTCTAAGACCCACTTTTAGAGTTGGCTTCACACTCACACCTTCAAAGAAAGATCGGAAAATGGCCTCTGAGTGAGTCAATGTTCTTGCTACTAAAGATAGAGTTTCCATGGATGTTCTTTATTTTCGATTGGTCTTTCCGAGTGCTTCACCTTGTAAACTCGGGCCTTCATCCGTAGGGCAAGAATCGGTTTCACTGCTGGTCTATAAATCAGACCAGGGCGAATGTAATTCCATTCCCTCAACATAAATTGGAAGGTCAAGCAAATTGAGAGAATTTGAGCGCTTTAACTTAGCTATGTTGGCGCGCTAGGGGCAGTGGTTGATCAAACAACCGAAAGCCTTTTGTGCGCAGATATGAAAGGTTTTCCCTTGATGGAGGCTAGAAAGGGATCTTTTGCTTTTTGACTTTGAGAAAGGCATAATATGGAATATATGAGATGGATTCGTAGGTGATAGCGAAATTTGGTTCTATTCTAAGTCAAGGGGTTAAGGACCTTTTTGAGGAAGATACGTTGGATCCCTTAAATAAGAAGAAGAACCGAAGGTGAAAAATAAAAGCAGCAGCCATCTATGTATCCTCGATAATTAGAAGTATGGCTCGGGCCGGTCTTATTCAATTAAACCGAAAAGGGCGGATGGGGAAGG